>PUFA01000017.1:0-10000000 GCA_003508835.1 Eonycteris spelaea
AGTTCTGATTTAATAGATCTGGGATGGGGCCTGGACTGTGATTGGTATTAAAAGGCCTAATGTGCAGCTAGGATTGAGACTCAGCTGAAGCTCAGGGCGGTCCCCCACATTGTACAGAGCTCTCAGTCTAAGCACTGCTTTACGAGGGTGTTGAGAGAATGATTGCCTCAAGCTGTTGAGAGCTGGTCCCCCCTGCCCTCTCCGGCTGTGGGCTGACTCTTACCCAGTGTGCCACAGAAATAGCATTTTCCAGATGAGCTGTGAAGGGAGACTGGTTGGGAAGCACTGAGGAATGAATACCTACTAATTGGCCATGTACTATGTGTCAGAGCAGTGCTAGGAAATTTGCACGTGTGACCTTATTTAACCCTCACTGAGACACTGACAGCAGGCAGTTTGTGATTCCTATTTTTCTGATGAGAAAAACAGGCCCAGAGAGAGGTTAAGAATCTGCCCAAGGTCGCAGAGATGGAAAGTGTCAGATGCACTGCGCACAAGGTTATGCAGGAAATCTCTGCTTAAGCAACTTAATACTTCAGAGACAGGGAAAAGACTCTGGTGAGAAAGGAGGAGGGAATGAAAGCTGGGAAAGGAAGGCAAAAGGAGAGAAAAAAGAGGGTGGGCACTGCAGCTCGAGGGTTCTCAAGGCTTCTGAGTGAAAGTTGACGTTTTCACAGAAAACCTCAGTCTGGGTGAGGGTGAGCGGTGGATCTCTGGCCACATTGGGGATGCAGACACAGGGTGCACAGGATGGAGGGCACAGGCTGCTCTCCTGAGTTCCTGCCCAACCTTAACCCCAGGGCTAAATGTATGAAATGGAACGAACACATCTCGTTCATGGTAGATGCTCAGGAAGTGTCAGTCTGTCTGTCTGCCTGTCCCTCTCTCATTCCTCCCAGTTCCCCCAGGTCTAGACTGTGTAAGAGCCTTGGGATCAGGGATACTCACAGGATGTAGGTGATGACGCCTATGCTCCTGCAAAATAAAGAACAGTCAAGTCAAGGCCTCCGGGCTCTAATTCCAGACCAGCAAGGGACCCCCTGCATGGTTCTCAGGGGAAGCAGTTACTTGCCCCTCCATGGTGGCCTCTAAATGCCACCTCAAGTCCCCCCACTCCTCTCCACCCACTCTTCAGCAGCTCTCCAGGAAGCATTTGGAGTCATCAAGCTCTGCAAACTGGTCCAAGGACCCAAGTTCAAGATCAGAACTGTGATCTGCAGGCTGTGATTCAGGCAAGCCCCTTATCAACTCTGAGCCTCTTAGTCCTCATACAATGAGGATAATGATAACTACCTCATAGGACTGCTGGGAGGATTTTAGAAAACCAACTAACCAAGGTGCTGGAACAACTATAAAGCACTATTCAGATAAAAGGTGTCCTGTCTGCAGAGAATCAATCACTGTGGTATCCCCAGGCACAACATAAGAGGTTCTTAGTGATCACCTGGTTGACTGACTGAATGAGCTATTGTTACTATTATCTTGATCATGGCTGTGGCGGGCCTCAGGGTGAACCTACACTGTCAGCCTCAGCTCTCCCCTTGTTCTCTGTCTCAGTCATGTTCTAAATGGCCTCAGGTCCAAGCCTAGCTGCCTCCGCTGCCAGGCCGCAGGGCCAACGCACCTGGAGCAGCCACCGGCCCTACAAAGTGAATGTGGAGAAAGGAGTTTTTATGTCAAGAAGGATATCAGCCAGAACCAGGGTCTGAGGCCTTCTACCCTTGGAAGGATCCCTAGACCACCTGAGGGACCTACACGACTTACCACATGTCCGCCTCCAGGCCCAGGGGCTCATAGTTCACGATTTCTGGAGCTGCAAGAAGCCATATTGAAGAGTCAGCAGGAGTATGAAAATGAGAAGAGATGGCAAAAGGGAATTTTAGGCAGTTGGTGCCAAATATCTCCATCCTGAATCCCCATGAAGGAAAATCAGAGCCAAGGAAAGAGATAATCTGGGTCTAAGAATTTTGAAGAAGTTAGTTATCTGTTATTCTGGTAGAGACGTTTTACAAAGGGGCCTTGATAGTAAGGAGGAAAGCACATAGAGATGTCTGAAAAAGAAAGAGGGAGGTAGGAAAAGGAAGATGCAGGAAGGGGGAATGGGGCCCAGCGACAAGGCCTGCTTGAGAACTCTGGTGGAAAAAAGTCAGGTCAGCACTGGAGGTCAGAAAGGAGAAGAAAAAAAGGCAGAGAGGAAATCCACACTTCTGAGTCTGGTCTGAAAGAGGGTACTTCCCACCCAAGGGGCAGGAGGTAATGAGATAATGAGATAATGAGCTTGAGGTGCCTGAGGGGTATCCCGGGAAAGATGTCCAGGAAGAATCTGGGTATTGGGAAGTGGGCCAGAGCCATCAAATTTGGAGTCATCGTACAGGTGGAAATAGGAGTTGTTGAATGACGCAGTGACAAGAAGAGGGTACAGAGTCTAGGAAAGAACATTCTACTGAGGAGAGGAGACCAAATTTGGCCCAGAGATGAAGCAGAACAGCATTAGAAAGTGAGTGTTAGAGTTCACACTCACTGCAATGTCCAGAGTGTGGAGTAGAATAAAAATGTAGATGACTCTTTTAAAAAGCTTGGCGATGAAATGGAGGAGAAAGGGGAGGTATACAATTATGGTTTTTTAAATTTTTCATCAGCTCTTTGAAGAGATATTCTATTGGATACTGGCTTCCATTGTTGTTTTAAGAAGTATGCTGTCAGTCTAATTCTATTTGTTTATTTGTTTTTGTAGGTGATGTCTTTTTTCTCTGACTACTTTTAAGATCTTCTCTTTGTCCTTGTAGCCTAGAATTTAACTATTATGTGTCTATGTAAGGATTTATTTTTCTATTTGGTATATATTATCATTTCTTTATCTGGGGATGCATGTTTTTACATCAGTTCTGACAATTCTCAGCTATTTTCTTCAAATATTGTTCCTCTATTATCTCTATTCTTTGCTCTGGAATTCCAAATAGACTTATTCTAGCCTTTCTTTTTTCACCGTCTTTTGCTTATCTTCTCTTTCATATTTTTATGTCTTTGTCACTCTGCAGTACTCTAATTTTTTCCAACTTATCTTCCAAATTCTGCAAACTCTTTCCTCAGCAGTGTGTGAATCTGCTGTTTAGCCCATTTGTTGAGTTTTAAATTTCTATGAGTATATATTGAATTTCTTAAAGTTCTATCTGGTTCTTTTTAGAATTTGCCTGATCGTGTTTAATACTCTTTTGCTGCTTGCTAATTTCGTGATTCTACCTTTTATTTCCATTTATTTTATAGTCATTATCTAGTAATTTCAATATCTCATGTCTTTAAGCATCTTTATCTTGCTAGTCTCTGACTGAAATGTTGATATGTGCACTTACCTTTAAGAGAAGTCCTTCTATTAAATTTTCTTGCTGTTCGCAGCTCCAGCTCTAAGTTCATTTCATTGGCTTTTGGGGGTGGGACACATGATGTTGAAGGAGTCACTACCCTTAAAGATTTCTCTCATTTCCTCTGATCCCAGAATTGCGTTAAAAAGAATATATTTCTCAAGAATCTAGTTTTGTCATGGGAGGGCTTTTGGAAGACTGAGTTCACCACACTCCTGGAAGCTGACATTAAATTTCTAACCCTGAGGCTCAGGTTGAAATTTCAAAGGAATGGTGGGAGTAGGGAAAGTGTTTATGACCTGTTTCTCAGGTGTCTTGGGCAAAGAAAGTCATCATGGTTTGAGCAGGAGCTTAGAGAAGCCACCCTATATATCTGTGAGGTATAAAAAGCAAAAATAAAAACAAAAAGAGTTTGGGGCTGGTGCTGGCTCATACTGGCTCACAAGGGTCACCTGTATGCATCTCTTCCCAACTCTGAATTCAGTGACTACATGTTAGTAGTTTGAAACTGTTAAATGCTCTAAATTAGGGTTTTCTTTTGAGACCCAGTTGTTAGACATTTACTAGCATACTGCTGGGCAAAACCTTCCACGGCTTGGCCCCCCCCCTCGCGAATATCCCACTCACACAACCAGTCTGTGTGAATTCCCTGCTTCATCCAGAGTGGACAGTGAGTTTTCCCTGATAAATGCACTAATTCTGGCCCTATCCCCCTGCTATGGGATGTGCTCCTTCTCTATCCTGGCTCCTTCTCCACCCCTCTTCAGACACTTCTCCCACCACAACAGCCCTTGTCCTCTCACTGATTCAAGGCCACGACTGATCCCATTGATTTTGCCAGAATGGGTATCTTGTTTGACCAGTCTTCGAGAGCCGTCTATATCACTCGCTTTACAATTAATGACATCCTGTCTTGTGGAAACTCTTCCATTACTGCCCTAAATTTCTAGTTAAACCATTTACTGTTATTTAACACTTGGCATGACTCAGCTAAATAAACATACACTTTTTTTTACGACATATGTGAATGGTGGGCAGTGACTGCTGTCTCAGAAAAAGTTCAAGAATAGATGTCGTGTGCCCCAGGTTCAAGCTGGCTCTGCTCTCAACTCATTGTGTGACCCTGGCTGTATCCTTCTGAATAGGGCTCCTTACCATCCTCATGTCTGTCTTTAGTACCTCACCTAATATCTGTCACACATAAGGTGAAGAATAACCATTGGTTGCCCTTAACTAAAATCCTCCAGCCCTCCAATTCCACATTTGTTAAACTAGACCTGATGATCTGAAAAGAGCCTTCCAGCACTTTCATTTGGTGGCTTGATGTCTTGTTTCCACAAATTGTAAAGTCCCTTGAGGGCAGTGTCTTCTCAGAGAGAAACCCAGTTTAATGGAAAGAGCACAGGTTTTGATGATGGATGTATTTGTATTTGAATCTCAGCTCCACCATCTACTGGTTGTTTTGCCCTGAAAAGACACTTAATATAGAAAATAATTAAATGTACTTCATGAGGTGGTTTGAAGATTAACTGAGATAATGTCTGTAGAGCATCAGACATAGTACTTGGCATACAGCAAAGGTTCCCTGAGTGGGCTGTAGGTCTGTGGGGCTTTTGCAGCACCATTCCATAGTGGTGCAGAAATGGTGTGTGTGGCCTGAAAATCTATCTGACACATTCTGTCTTTCTTTTTGATTAGACTGTGGTCAGAAGTTTCAGCCCCTGGGTTTTGAGGAAACCAAGCCCTCTCTCTGTTTCCAAGACCACCCCAACTCCTAAAGTAGAGACAGTGGTTCTCAACTCTCATTCTTCGCCCTCTTACAAGGCTGTTTCTTTATGACTCCCAACCTGTAGTCCAAGACCCAGGAAGGGGTTTCTGGGGCCTGGGTCAAGGGTGAGAGAAACAAAGGGAAGAGAGAGCTGCCAGCCCCCCCCCCCCCTGCCTGCCAGTGGGAGGATCTGGCATCTGGCAAATGATTTCCCTTTTTCTTTTTAGAAAATCAAAAGCTACCTAGAGTAAGTTGAATTTACTGGAATGCAAGAGGGCAAAGTAATTTTCAATCTTCACAAAAAACTCTCATCTAAGAGCAAGAGGTGGGGCCAGCAAAGGGCTTAACTCTGCGAAGGCCTCTAGCCCCACCTGGCCTTCCCAGGCCCCACTGGGCACAAAAAAGACCGCCCTGAACTCTCACCCAGAGGGTGGGCAACACATTTCCTTTCCCACTGATTGGGTTTCTAGAGGGGTCTCCAAGGCATCATCTCTCAGCCCAGAAGCCATGGCCCCAGCTGCAGGGTTTGTTGCTGGGATTTCTTTACTGTTTGACCCTAGATTCTTTGCTGGAAGAGAAACAGGCCTAGAACTCACCAACAAATTCTGGTGTGCCAAAAATGTTCTTAAATTCAACTCCGTCTTCTATTTCGTGAGCCAGGCCAAAGTCAATCAGCTTGATGTGTGGAATGGGAATATTCTTGTCTAACAACATAATGTTTTCTGGCTGGAGAACAAAAAAAAAAAGAACAAAAAAAGAGAAAAGATGGTAATTAAAGCTCTGTTTTGTGTTTTTGCTTTGGGAATGGGGTGGAGTTCGGTGCTCTTTTTTAGGAGACTAAAACAACATAAACTCTTTCTTGTTTTTGTGTCTCTGTCTCCTGTGAATCCCAAAACAGGCACAGAACCAAAGGCAAGGCCTGGGTTGACCAAACCTGATGCTCACGACAAAAATAGAGACGTTGTCTTTCCTCTCCTTTCTGTCTCTGAATGGTATAGATCCCTTCGATGCAGAAAGCGCCTCTATTTCCCCACCTGTCAAATGGGGCCAGGGAGATATCTGCAGCATTTCCTGTAAATAGAACCGCTGCCTCTGTGTGAATGTGATGGGGACAGGGGCGTTGCAGCCAAGCCTCGGTTTACACTTGGCTTACAGACCTTCATCTTCCTGACCACCTCTTTCCCCCGGCCAGCTTCCTGTTGACAAAGACTAACAGTATGGTTCACAGTTCTCTATGTGTTTAACTAATTTTGGCTCTCTACAGAATACAGGAAAAAATGAACCTGATTTCCAGGGAGAATATCAGATGCTGAGTCTATTTCCAGCCCAGCAAACAGTTGCTAGATCTGACACAACAATGTGGGTGTATGGTGAGGAGGGGACAGCCCTGCCCCGGTCTCACACACCCCGGGCTCCCGGTGAGGCTGGAACAGGATCCCGGGCCTATCCTTCTCACTCCCGCCCGAGCACTCATACCCTCTACTTCACCTTCTTTCCTTCCACTCCCCACCATGACTGTCCTAGACTCCATTCAAAGTGGAATGTCCTGAAAACTTATACCCACACAGAAACTTGTACACAGATGTCATAACAGAATATTCATAATAGTCCCAAAGTGGACACAACACAAATGTCTATCAATTAATGAGTAGATAAACAAAATGTGGTATATCCACATAGTGGAATACTATTCAGCCATATAAAAAGAACAAAGGAAAAGAAGAAAGAAAAAAAGAAATGAAGTACTGATACACGTGATAGCATGAATGAACATGCTAAGTGAAAGAATCAGTCATGAAAGACCACATATTATGTATTTTCATTTATACAAAATATCCCGAATAGGCAAAATCACTGAAGCAGAGAGTAGTTGCTTAGGACTGGTAGAATGGGCTGTGACTGCTAATGGGTTCAAGGTTTCTTTTGGGGTGATGAAAATGTTTTAAAGTCGATTGTCGTGTTAGTTATACAACTTTGTAAACTGTACATTTTAAATGGGTAAATTGTATAGTATGCAACATATCTCAATAAAGCAGTTTTAAATAATGTATGTATGTATGTATGTATGTATGTATGTATGTATGTATGTTAAGTACATAAAAAAAATTGTCCCTGTTTTCTCAAGCTACTACTGAAAAATTTCCCATCTTGCACTTTCTCACATTATTTGTTCTACCTGAAAACCCTCTGCTCAATCTCTGTCCAATGAAATCCTAGCCAGGCTTCAAAGTCTAACTCAATCCACCTCATCCTTGAACCCTTTCCTCAGCAGCACCAAACACCCCCACCACCAGAAGTAAACTCTTCCTCCCCAGGCCCCTTTGTGCTTGTTTGAAACTTTTTTATTATAACATTTGTCATGCTCTCCCTTGTCCAACAGTCCTTGCTGTCTTTGTCCTAGCTCCCCTACTGGACCCTCAGCAGGAGCAGGGATTCAGATCTTTGCATCTTCACCCCCACAGTGCAGAGCACAGAGGCTGTCGGGCTGACGGTGGCTCTGTTAGCTGAATCAATTCTGAATCTGGACACCCTGGGTGCCCTTACTCTAAACTTCCTGGCACTCGACATCTCTGTGATCTCACGTCACAGTGTCTGGAAACTTTCACTCAAGACCTGGCAGAGGGCCCCCCTTTTTTCCTTTTCAAAAAAATAAATAATACATTTCCTTTTGTACTTTTTTAGACTTATTCTTTCTCTCCTCTGGAGATTTCTCTCAACAGTATTTTGGAATGTGTCAAAGTCCTTTTCTAAGGCAGAGCAGAGTCTTAGGCTCTGTAGAAAGAAGGGTGAGGACAGGTTGAGGTCAGGAGACAAGACCCAGGCAGGTGGTTCTACTCCAGTGTCCCTAATCTAGTTCTCTGGGAGCTGCCTATGGACCCCACAAGTGTCCGTGCAGTGAGCTGCACCCTTCCCACTGTGCACCATCTTCTGGGCAGCTAGCTTCTCCACCCTTCACTCCAGCACTTTCCTCAGCTACCTTACTGGGAACTTCTCTTCTCTTCCAAGGAATGGCCCTGAGGCTTGTCTCTGGGGCCAAAAGGTCAAGGCCTAGGTCCCAACTACCACAGTGTGTTCAAGGCCCAGGCACCACCACACAATACACACTGAATGGGGACAGGAGCCTCAGTGGACATAGGCAGACACTTTCTCACCTGGATCTCCCTCCCACCCCAAGAACCTAGCACATGGCTTGCGACTTCTTCCCTGCTTGGAAGACTCTCCCTGCATCGTTCCTATCCCAAACCCAGCTAATTCATATTCATATTTCAGTAAAAATAGTACCTCCTCTAGAGCCCTACACGCACACACGCACACACACACACACACACACACACACACACACACACACACACAGACCACCTCTCCAGTTCCCATAATGCCATACACTGCCCTTATTGCAGTGTTCCTTCAACTATCTCAGGATGGCAGCTCACTTATCTTTCTCCCTGCACTGGGCTATGAGCTTCCTGAGGGTTTTGCTCCTACATCTACCCAAAGCTTAGTATAGAGCTTGGAATCCATCAGATGCTCAGTATATGTTCCCTGAGTCAATTAGGAGCCATTTAGTAAGCTCCCGCAATGCGTTAACCAAGCACATGACATATTTTATACCTCACTGAACCCTCTCAGCTTATGTGGTGGCTGTTATCATTCTTCTTTTTCAGAAAAGAAACCCAAACTGAAGTACTGCTCATGGACATGGGAATTTTAGTCTTTATCTGACAGATTCCAAAGCTTGCGCTCCTAACCACTAGACGAAATGATCCCCCTTCTCTGCTTCTCAAGAATCCTCAGAATCTATCCCACGGAGAAATGGGATTGCTGTTTGGGCCTGGCCATCTGGGGGCAACCATCCTGGCTCAAGTACAGCAATTTTCCTGACCTAGTACCTGCTTCCCATCCCAGGATGCCTTTTATGCTGGTGATGCTTTCACCCAGGTGAGGGGCTCCAACCTGTGCCCCTGGCCTGGCCCTCATGCCGTGTCCAGAGGCTCAGAAAGGACCTCCTGGGCTGAACTTCTTCATCTCAGTGAGAAAAGAGATCCTGGCAAAGAGAGTCCCAAGGTGAGTCTGAATAAATTAATGTGGCCTGGGGGGTTTCAGACTGGAGGTTGCCAGGGACAGCAGAAATGTTCTGATAGGGGGGTCAGGATTGGGGTCTTGTCCCCACCTCCCTGACTCACACATTGGGCCAATTGGACCAGATGCACCTTCAGACCTGCCCTGACTGCAAGAACACAGAGGCCATGTGGTTCCTGCTTCCTTCCCAGGCCACCAAGGGGATTCCAGGCCAGCCAGGGGACTTGGACCCCAGATCTGCGGCTCCTCCTGCTTTCATAAAGGCTTCCTCTTCCTATCCCAACCTCCACTAATAGCCTGATGATACCCAGGAGGCAACGCAGGGACTGACATTTACTGAACATTTACTAAGGCAAGCAGGGCACTAGTGTACTATGTCACCTTTGAGGCCACCCTGAGTGGTGGGTACTGTTATCAATCCTGTTTCACAGACGAGAAAACAGAGTCTTAGAGAGCTAAGGCATTTGCCTAAGGTCCAACAGTTCATAAGGCAGAGTCATGGTAAGCTCCCGGGGTAGTCAGCCTTAGCTCTCTTCGCATCAGCCATTTGGTTAAATATCTTCAGTAGTCCCGCTGACCATCAGAGAAAGCCCAAATGCCCTGCCTGATATTTGAGGCATCCGAGGTTCTGTACTGGCTGCCCCAAACTGCCTTTCCAGCCTCAATGCCCATCACTTGTCTGCACCTGCCGCATACCCTCTCAGGGTGGTATTATCATATCCAGAACAATGTCTCAATACCAACCTTTGCTCCCGCTTCCCTTGCCTAAAATTTTTCTGACTCTTCTTCACACTTTCAGAGCCTCCATTGCCTCCTTTTACTCCATCACTTATCAGTGAAACATTCCCTGACCTTGTGCTCTAACTCTGTCAGCATCGACAAGCCTGTGATCCTAGGTGCAGGTTGTCTCTCATAAGGTGATGCCACTTTCCTGGGTAGTGGCCTCCCTAAGAAAATGTGAATCAGTTTTAAGGATCCTGACATCTCCTATGGTGTTTTGCATGTTTCATTAAAATTTGCTGATATGAATGGAAAGAATTGGGTATCAGTGATCCTTCCCTGTCTGCCCCCCGGAGGTCCTCCACCACCACAGAGGACCCAAGTGCACCCCTCCCCACAGGGCTGCTGGGTGGGGGGGAAGGGAAAGGGACTCAGAGAGGGCCCCTAGGGGCAGCCTGAGGGCCAGCAAAGCAGCAACTCCTCCAAGACTTTAGTCTAAGCTTCTTTGATCCCCACTCCCTGAACAGGGTAGGCTGGTGGAAAAGAACCCAGGCCTGGGTATTGGGAAACTCCACATTCAGCTATAGCAGGCTATGAACTTATACAAGCCATTTCCTCTCTCTAGGCCTCAGCCTCCCAACTCTAAAATAAATCCTGGATGATATCCAAAGCCCCTTTGAACTCTAGGCTCTGCAATTGCAGATAGCACAATCTCCCCAGGTGGCTGGCAAATTCCCACTGCTCTGGACCCCCAAGGTAGGACATGCAAAGGCTCAGGTCTCCCAGCCCCAGGTCAGGAAGGAAGAATAGACAGCTGTGACCATAGGCCTCTGGGCCCAAGCCAGACTGGCCTCCAGGGTAGTACGATCCTATCTGTACTCCCTTGCTCCTGTCATTCTCCTCCAGCTTTATTTACTTTGACCAAACACTTTACCCACACACCTGATGTCACCTCTAAAGCATGGCAGAGGGAGGGATCACACTCCCATAGGTGCCACTACTACCCACATCTCATGGAGCTGCCACCAGGAGGTAGAACTGCCCTCACCTGTCAAAACAAACCCACCCAGCTCTGCCCATCAGGCAGGCAACTGTGGGAGAGGCCAGCATGCCCCTTCACATCCCAGGAGATCTGGCCAGAGGTGCCTGCTGTGGTGCCAACCGGAAGCTGGGACCCATGTCTCTGGGTGATGCCTAGCACAACATGTCTAGGAGTCTTGCAGGATGAAGGTGATGTTGAGGAAGGTGGGCACGGAGCGGAGCTACGTAGTAAGTTGTAAATGACCAGAACTTGGAGTCAGGCAAGTCTGTGTTCAAATCCAAGTTCACAGTGAAACCTGGGCAAAGTCATTGGATCTCTTGGAGTCTTGGTCTCCTATATGTAAAATAGGACAACATCTACCATGGCATAGAGTTTTTCTGAGAGTTCAAAGACGGTCCTTATAAGGAGTGGTGCCCAGCACCATTTGTTCACTCCTTTTTGGGATGCAGCATGGACCACGGTCATCCCTGGGAACTTTTCTGAATCTCTGCTGAATTACCTATAAATGGCTGAGGAACATGACCTTCACAGACCAACCTCCTCCCCTACTCATTGTCTGCTTCCTTCTTCCCACTCTGTTTCACCCTCAGACTCAGAGTGTTGGGGTTGCAAAGGATCTCAGAAATCATTTAGTCCCTTCATGTTGCCGAACAAGCCAGAGAGGTCAAGAAACTGACAAGACTGAGTAAGGAGCAGAGCCCAAGTCAGCTCACCCTGGCCCAGTGCCCTCTGCATGTGCCTGTGTGGCCTGCCTGTCACCAGATATGGCTACTCAGCTCAGTAAAGCAGAGGCCTAGCCACAGGACAAGGAAGCTGCCTATGAACCTTCACTGGAAATGTCAAGCGTGGCCCCAGATTGTTCAAGAAGTGCCAAGCAACCTGAAAAAGCAAGGTCGCTCAATGCTGGGACTCTGTGGGCAGGTTTCCATGGTGCTGCAGCTCACTCTCCTCCTGGCACACTGTAAAAGAGACCATGGGCAGCCCTTCCCCACCAGCCTTCAGTGTGGCCCAAGCCCAATGTCCACCTCCATCTGGCTCTCAAGACCCTCTCAACTCTGATCAGCTTACTCACTGCTACATCCAGACTGACCTCCTCATCATACTTACCCTAACTTGCAGTTCACTCTGCTGAAATGCCTTCCTAACAAGCTTCTCCTCCCTGCTCACCACCCAGCTCCAACTCTTCCACATTGGAATGTATCCTATGACCCCCTCCCTTCCAACACACACGGCTAATCGTTTTCACCCTTGGACCTGCCTGGTACCCTGACACTGTACTCTAATTACTTCCTCATGTATCTTCTCCCTATTATACTAAAACTCCACGAGGGGGGACAGGGGCCTTCCTCTCATTTCCATATGTAGCACCCAAGAGTAGCTGGCCTTATAGCAGGCGCTCAGGAATTATTCACCAGATAAAGAATGAATGAACCAAGGTGATCACAGATACATCTCCTGCACATCCTGCATTTAGGCAATCAATAAAGATAATGGCTCAGAGACTTGAAATCTGGGTTCGAATCTACTTTTGCCATTTACCAACAGTCTAACACTGGGCAAGACACGTAGCCTCAGTTGGCCTCAGCTTCTCCCTTATAAGTTAGGAAAAATAATAAAACTTACCTTAAGAGGGTTACTATGAGGATCGACAAGGCATAAAAATGCCCTGTAGCCATTATCATCATTTCTCATTATTTCCTTGATCATGTCTCTCTTTCCCAGAATGCAAGTCTTAATTTTATCGTCTGTTTACGCATCCTTCCAGGCCCAGCCAAAATTCTATCTCTTCCAGAAAGCATCATCTGAATACCCAGCCCAGCCTTTCTTCCTTCTCTCAGCTCCTCACTTAAGTAGCAATCTCTACCTGCAGCACCAACCCTGCCAAGACCTCTGTGGGTCAGTCTAATCTGCACCACTGGACTGCGCACTTGCTGAGGCCAGGACCTGCTTCTCATGCTCTTCCTGTGTTCCTAAAGGCATCCAGCCCAGGGTTCCATGTATAACAAAACCTACAGCACTTAGTTTGTAAAGCATTCACACTCATCTCATTTGAATCTGACTCTCTGAAGCAGGTACTATCATCGCCCCCCGTTTACACATAACTAAGCCGAGGCTCGGAGAGATTGAGTACTTGCCCAAGGTGTCTCAGCTAATAAGCAGTGGAACTGAGAGTCAAGGTCAGACTGACTCCAAATCCATATGCTCTCCCCTCCCACACTGCCTCCCTTCCTCTAGTTGAGGCAAAGGTGCCCACTGGGATCAGCCCTGCCTACTGCCCAAGTGGGTATTTCCATCTCAGCCCTGGCGCCTGTCAGGTTGCCACCCCAGCTCCATGTTTTTCCTAGAAAACTCACAGCTGTGGCTTAGGGAAGGGCCTCAAATCAGTGGCACTGGCTTTGTTAAACCACACCCTCTGGCCACTCACTCATGACCTCCTCCCTCCTCCAGGGGAAGCTCTGACCTCTCACTCCTCTGCCCAGTAAAGCAGAAGAGAAAACCACTACCTACTGCCTCTATAATTTTGTAGGGTAGAGAGAGGGAATTAGAAATTCACTTTCAAGGCCATTCCAAGACCACTGGCTTTCAGCCTTGAGCCAAACAGCAATGCTGACTTGGTGGTCTGTGCCACACAACTAGCATTTGCTGTGGGCTCTCCCCATACGTCACCTTATTAGACCCTCACAGCTTCCAAACCATGGATGGCCAGTGCCCCCATTCGAGCTAGTTGCCCATCGGAATCTCCTGGGGATGGTGTTAAAAATATCAGATTGATTAAATCGACTCACCAGGAATGTGGCCCCAGAATTAGTTCTGTAAAGCAAGTTTTCCAAAGAAGTCAAAATCAGACAGGCCCAGTGTTTGGGAAACCAGCTCTAAAGAGGTCCCAGTCATCAGACAGACACAGGTTTGAATCTCATTTCTGCCCCTTGGCAAGGCACGCATCTCTATGAGCCTTGGCCCCTCATCTGCAAAATGGGAATACTAATAAAGTAATGGGTACTGATAAGGCACAATGAAGCCCTAGGAGCCCTCAAGCAGCCTCCTCCTTGTATAAGACGGGCACCACCACGGAACGTCCCTCACAAGGTTGTTGTGTTGATAAAATGAGTAAACACATGCAGGGCAGTCAGAGAAGAGCCTGCACGGTTACTAGGTGCTCAGCGCATGTTGGCTGCCATTATTGTTATACCACCGCTGCCCACAACAGTCAGCCTGCATATAGCATTATCCTGTTTACAAACACTTTCAACCAACAGGGTGTTAGAGAACCAGGGATGTGCTAGAGCTGGTGCCTGCTGGCTCCTGACGGCTGACAGTTCAATTTGCAGGAATTCTGCCAGCCAGTTGTCAAAGAGCTATGTATTAATATTATTTAATACTAAAAATTAAATTATATAAACTTATGTTTAGTAAATTATATTAAAAACAATACTTAAAACTTAACGCTTCCTAATTTTTAATTATATTTTAGTATCTTCTGATTGGGGAAATACAGAAATAATTGCTTCTGCACCCCTCTTTCCAGCTCTAGTCAGTGACATCATGTTGGTACCTAGAAATTGGCCACAGTGGGTGTATTTACACCATGGAAACTGGCAGACACCACAGACCAGGACTTGATTTTTTTGTCTTCTTGATTCTAGACTCAAGAAGTGCTGGAGAAGATCACTTAATAATGCAGATTAAACTTAAAGGGTTGCTGTGCCTTTATCCATTGTTTCATGAATAGCACAGAAAACTGAAGAAATATATTTTTCAATATGCAGAAAACTATTATCATTCATCAAAGAAGTCACTCATATCATTGGCAAATGAATAGAGTCCAACACACATCTTCATGGTTTCATTTTTACCTACTTGTTAATGTGAACAAAAATATCAACCAACATTTTTGTTGGAATTACACTCACTTGTCAACTGTATCCACAGGTGGCTACTGATATAAGAGTTTGGCAAAAAACTAAGGAAAATTTTCTATAAAAATCAATTGGCTCTCTGGAATTTACAATAAAAAGTACTACATATTTTATTATTTGTAAATTATGTTATAAACTTCTCATGAAATTTATAATAAGTGTATGTGTGGATACATTTGTTTTCCGGGGATCTGGCTGTTACCAAAACACCACTGCACAGAACCTCAGTAAATTAGGTCACTGTCTATTTTCCAGATAAGGAACTGAGGAGCTGAGAAGTTAAGTAACTTATTTAAGGCCACAACTAATAACTGGTGGTGTTAGGTTTGACGCCAGGTCTTCTTAGTGTCAAGGTTCCTGCTCTTTCTACCACCCTTCACAGCTTCCAGAATCAGATTTTTTTTCACTCCTACTGAGGTCAGTTACAGTGGGAGGGCTGATGGTGGAGCTGTAAATAGAACTTAAAAAGGTACTGTCTGAAAACCCTATACTTCAATGTTGGTCAGGTCTGGCTAGGGTCCAGAGTGGAGGGCTGCGGGCAGCTGGGAGTAGCAAGAGGCCTCTGGGCACCTATCGGTGATGGCAAAGGCAATAAAGGCAAAAGAGGAGAAGGGCACTGCATTTTGTCTTAGGTTCCTCATCTGTAAAATGGGGAGCATGATCAATCTACTCCAACTCATATCAGCCTGACAGTGTCCTCCACGCTGGGAATCTGCCTGGCCTGCTGGCTAGAAAATGCCACTGTATTCATTCTCCCTTTGGATGATTCCATGCCCACCTCCCTTCTGAAATCTTTTGGAGGCAAGAGAGGAATAGGAAGAAATGTAGCCTACCAGGGAGGCTAGTTAAAACTCACAACCAGCACTTACAAGGACTTGTACAAAAGCGTCCACAGCAAAGTAACATGTTTCAGAGCACACATGGGCTGCCTGGGTGAGAATACAAAGTGGAAAAACAGGAGAGAAAATTGTGAAAGCAGTATATTTATAAGCACCTGAAAACACAGACACACACAGACACACACACACACACACACACACACACACACACACACACTTGTTCAGAAAAATCTGGAGAAAATACACCAAATATTAATAACAGTTGTTTTGGAGTAGAAAATTTATGGATAACTTCTTTGTACATTTTTGTATTTTCTATGAATTATTATTTTTTATAAAAGCATAAAAGACCACTAATTTCATTTTTAAAAAACGTTTGTAGAGTAACTTTGGTTCATCTTTTTCCCACATTATTATCATATTCTCCAAATGGCCTATTCTCTCCCAACCACTCTTTCCTCTACTGGAAGAATTTTCTTTCTAAATCAGAAATTGAATCATGTTTCTCCACCAATTAAAGGTCTTCTATAAATTATTGTTAATTTTCTTAAGTGTGATAATGGTACTGTGGGTTGTTAGAAGACAGATCTTAATCTTGGGATATATATACTGAAGTGTTTAGAGTGAAGTGTCAGGATGGTTACATTTTTCTTTCAAATGATACCAAAAAAAATTTAAATTACATATGCGTATATACAATGCTCTTTTTATAAATATATATGTGTATGTTTTGTTTCGAAAAGACAGAAAGAGGTGAAACAAATGTAACCAAATGTTAAATTTAGAGGAAGGGTATACTGTATTCTTCTCCAATTTCTTCAGCTGTTTTAAAATGTTTTCATAATAAAATATTTTGAGGGAAAAAGCCTTCCAAGACTGTGACTGTGTATATGAACTCCTTGGTCTGCCCTGAACCTTTACGATCTCACTCTAACCTAAATCTCTGCCAAGTCTCGCCTCCACTCCATGCCCCCCCCTCCCCGGGGTTAGTAAGGAAATAGTCCCATTCTTGTCAGTTCTATTTCAAATGTATGCACATTTTATAGCAATTAATAAAATACGAGTTACTTTATTTAAGTATGAGGAATAACATATTAGAAAAAACAATGTAACCAGATGAGAATTAACTGTGCAGAAGATAAATTTAGGGCACAATACAGACCTTTGGATTAACTGTATGTAAAAGGCTTGACCCAAGAAGCAAGAAATCTGCACTGTTAGAATCTGATGAAGTAAAAGCTAACACCCAGCTTTGATGAATGTTTCTTCACTAAGTTCAAGTCCCAGCCCTATCATTTAATACCTGCATGACCTTGGATAATTTATTTAGCCTCTCTGAATCTTGATTGCCTTGTGGGTAAAAAAGTGACCATAACTTATACTTCAGTGGGTGGCCGTGATGATCTAATGAAAGTGCAAACGTAAGCATGCTGTGTTCTAGAATGCACCATATACATGTAAGGTATGTTTGTATCATTGTTATGAAAGCTTGAAGAGCAGACTCGGTCACATCACGAACATAAGAACAGTTCAAAGTATGACCACAGCATAGAAGATTTTGGATTTTTTGTACTATTTTGCTTAGGAATTCACTCTTTGCAACACTGTTTATAAGGTCAAAAAGTCCCTTCGAAGTTCTGGGTTCCTGGCTTGCAAACCATTTCATTCGATCTCATGTCTCATTCTTTTCACTTAAAATACTAGTCGGACCTGAGGACTACCTTCCATTTCTGAATCCTCAAGTTGGATCAGGTTAGAGCTGTGGGGGAGGGTGGGGACACACCCTTACTCAAAGAGGAAACTCCCAAATCCAAAATAAACACAAATGACACAAAACACCCTATGTAAGCTCATTATTTGTGTTGGGATTACAACCCAGGGTGAGGTTCCTGAGTGGTACTAAGCCCCATTTCCTGGTAACCCACCCTGTGGAAGGAAGTCTGAAGGCACATCGGATGCTACTTAGTACTGAGGGGCAGATAGCCCCAATATCCCTTCTGTCTATGTAAATACAAGGCAACATCATCACCTTCACCACACCTGCCTACCTACGCCAACGGGCCTTTCTGCAGTGAATTTACGCCACACACCGGGATGATATTCACTCTGCTGAGGCGGAGACAGAGCTTACCCCTCGGAAGTAAGCATTTCTTGAGTTAGCTGTTATTTCAGGTGGCCTCCCCGCCAAGTTCCACTATGGCTATCTCCCAGGAGACGGTGGGCCCTTGGAAAGTAGGTACCATATCACATTACTATTTGTCACCCTACCCTCTGGCATAAAATAGTCCCTCAATAAATGGTTACATCATTGAATTGAAAGCCTGCAACATCTTTTGCATCTTCCAGGTGACATGAAGGGCCTTTGCCATTCATTCGTGCATTTGGTCTTATTAAAAAATTCATTTACTCATTTGCTTGCCACTGAGCAACTTGTCATGTATCAGGCACTGTGCTAGACGCAAGCAGCAGAAAGCGTTTCACACTTATAAATGCTCTCAGCAGAAGTCGGTGCAAAGGGCAACAGAAGCGGAGAGGTGAGTTAGTTCTCAATTATGCTTTAGGAGGTGATGGTGATGGGAAAGGCTTCCCAGAGGAAATGACATTTCTGCTGGGCTTCAAAGGATGAGCAGGAAGTCCATGGGCAGAGAAAGAAAAAAAAAGAGCGGCAGCTTCCTGGATGGGAAGAGCATGAATAGAGGAGGAGAGAGACCAGAACAGTATCTGTGGTCTTGCTGCCTGGGGCAAGAAAAATGGGGAAAGGTGGATGAGTCCAGAATCAAGGCTGAGGCAGTGTAAGAAAGGCCTGGATGCCAAGCTGAGAATGGGTTCATTTACCCTATGGGTGACGAGGATCCTTCACTGATTTCTGGGCAACAGCGTGCTATGACCTGTTTACCGAGACTGCTTATCGGCATTAATTTGTCCATTTATCTGCCTTCTGCCACAAGGCTTGGGGCATGTGGTAAGCAGAGACACAGCCTCACCATCCCTAGCACAATGGCTGAGCATAGTAGGAGAGGTCATTCATATTCTAAAGATAGGCCCGAGAGCGGACCCTCCTCCATCACCTGCTCCTTCAAGCTGGAATGTGAATGTGGAGAACAGATCACAGGAAGGGGAGTGGAGACAATGTGATGGCTGTGTTCGTGAGGCAGCAAGCCTGACTCACTTGCCAAGGAGTAACAGAATCCAAGAGGAGGAGAAAACAGAGGCCCCTCATTGAGAATGAAAACCAGGAATAAAAAATGTATTCATCTAAAATCAATTTTCTCTAGTAGGAAACAACATGGAAACAAGAAGCCCCTCTAAGCTACGTGCTGGACCTTCTGCATGATCTCCTGCAGCTGGCAGAACGTTCCAGGCAGGGGGCACACATACTCACATTCTGGCTCCAGAAAGTATCTACCCAGTCATGAGGTAATTCTACTGAGTTCCAGCTACACATCACTTCCCGAAGTTGTCCAGCTGGGCCCAGGCCAAGAGACCCACTGGCGGGAGAGCCAGAAGACTCCGTGTCCTCACAACTCTAAGGATTTGAGGCCAGGATGGGTGTTACCAGCACCCTCATTCTATACACACATCCAGGAGAAACCCAGACTACCTCCAGGTTGTAGAAAACATCCACCTGGATCCCAGGAACCAGACAAGATCCCTCACCAGCAATCCCACCTAACAACCAATCTCAGTTCTCTGCTGGGCAGTCTAGAATTGCACTAATAGGCTTTTTTTCCCCTGGTCTGTTGGGGCCCCAAATGGTATAACAAGAGTTGTGTTTTCTTTTCCTCTATTCTGGGAAGGGAAATAACAACACCAGCTACTATTACAGAGCACCTATTCTGGATTCAGCATTTCATGCTGCTTCTCTCTAACCCTTACAACAACTCTGCCAGGCAAGTATTATTACCTGTACTAAAAACTGGGTTTAGTTGTATCCTGGCACACAGTAGAGGATCAAACTCTGACATGGCTAACTCCCCTCCCCCTCCACTCCCGGTCCCCACAGCAAGCTGCCATAGAAGCAAACCGAATAGCACAAACCTGCTATAGTTAGTCATGATGCCTGTGGGCCCCAACAACTCCTCGCACCTCCACTGAACCCACTGGAGCCCATTTTGAGGCTGGTCTCCCAGAGCCAGCAAAGACATGAAAACAAGTTAATTGTCCATAGTATTATCAGAAAGGAGACACAGGTACAATCCAGGTAACCCATTTCCTGCTTAGTGTATTACCACCCTAACGTCCAAAGGCCTGCCCAGGCCACACCCTCCTGGGTGACCTTGACTTTTATGCTGTGACACCTGAGTCAAACTCTTCAAGACGTCTTCTGCTGGAGGAATTCAAAATACTGCAAGAAATGACAATAGGCATAAAGAGGGAGGACCATACCGAGGGGACACACAGCAGGTCACCCCATGATGCGGAGTAAGTACAGGGGTGAGATTCATGTGTGGGAACCGAGCTCAAGTCCTGGGGCAGTCGCTGTGAGACTGTGGGCATGCCATACCCTTTTTGGACCAGTCCCCAAGCCAGAACTTGGGTGTCATCGTGGATTCTGCCCTTTCCTTCATCTCCCACATCTAATTAAGCAGCTGATCAATCCTCAGATCAACCTCTGTGATAGGTCTTGAGTCTGTCCCCTCTTCAAATTAGTTTGGCACCTGTTACATCTTACCTGGATTGCTGCATTAGCCTCCTAGCTCGGCCCCAGCCTCCGGGCTGTTCCCTTTTTATCCATCCTTCCAGCCAGAGAGGTCCTTCTGAAACACATCTTTCACCTCATTTTCCTGCTCACCTGGCCCCCTTATCCCTCAGGATCAAGTTCTACCTCCTTAGCTTAGCTCCCATGTCCTGTGTCTGCCTCCCGCTCCCCGCTTAGCTTCTTTTTCAGCCATTTAGCACATTCACCCTTTGCTATACTTCCCTGAATGCACTGTGCTATTTTAGGACCATATACACTGCTGGCCTCCCTTCCTCAGAAGGCCTCCCCTCCTGATAATGCCTGCTTATCCTTCGAAACTCAACTCAAATACCACCTCTTCCAGGAAGCTCTCTCAAATACCCCAATCTGACTTAGATACCATTCCCCTCCCCACATACTTCCCTCTATCACAGCATTTAAGAGTTGTTGATCTTTTTATTCTGTCTCCTATACTATTTGCTGGAAAAGAACTAAGTAGGGCCTCAATTGATTTTGTATCTGTAGCAATACCCAGGAACCCAGCACGGTGCTTAAAATACAAGAGTTTCTGGATCAAAAAATGAGTGGGTCGCCTCCCTGGTAAACGGGTTCCTCTGATCATGGGTCTTTATGCTTTGGGTGTCTGTAGAGGCTCATCAGTCTACCAACAGAACTCAGTTACTGTTGGGAACTGATCCTTCTACTTTGACCACACTCTTGCTTTATGAAGTCCAATGTGGTCACAGTGAACAACTTTCTCAACCCTGAAGATCAGTGGCCCTTAAAAGCAGTTTGATGGCCACAGAAGGGCAAGGTGGGGGAGGGCAGCCAGTGGCTCCTGGGCTCTAAGATTTACAACCTCTGGTTGAGGGATGCTGGAGATTGTGCTGTGCACAGTCCAAAGGGCCAACCAGCCTCAGCCATCCTCTCTGAATGCTTCTAGCTCTGCCTGTGCAGCTCTTGCTTACTGAAAAGTTCGGTCTTATGAAATGTGTTTGGTTTTAAGTTTCCTGTCATTGGTCTACTTATTTACAAATTACAACCCATCTGCTACTGAATGAGAGAAGGTGCCTGTGGTCTGACTAAGAAGCTTCTTGCAGTCAGCCCTGTGTGAAGGAAACCTTATATGTGTGAAACTGGGGAGGTGGACACTTTTGTGGCATCGCTTCTTGCCCAGGAGCTCAGAGTTTTCAACTGTAAGATGAGGAAAGAGGGCCACATAGATGTTGACCCCTCCTGGCAATGATGTCAGGTGAGACTGGACCCATTCTTCCTAAACAAGTTCTTTTCCCTCACCCCCTCCACTGACCTTGAGATCAAAGTGAGCAATTTTCTTGGTGTGAAGGTAGTTCACCCCATCCAAAATCTGCTTAATGAAGCTGGTGGCCTCCTCCTCACTCAGCGACTCCTTCTGGGCCAGGAAGTCGAATAGCTCTCCTCCAGAAACTCTGCAAAACACCAGCGGGACGTGCCCAGTCAACCCTCTGTGTCATGAGGCCAGGCCAATGGGTGCAGCTCCTGAACCTGATCCCCGGGCACCCTGTGCGGAAGAATCCCTTCACCCATCTTTGGGGCTTTGTCCAACCAGCGCCAGGGACTGACTTTGCTTCTGTTTGCTGTGTTCATCCTTTTGGATCACAAGGGCAGGAACCATCCTTAGGATATCAGTAGAAGGGCCTCTGCTCACACTCTAGGCCCAGGTCCCTGCCGACCCTGGGTATCACCTCTCCCCCATATATGACTGAGGTAGCAGAGGGCAGAAACAAGTGCTGTGGGATGACAAAGAGGAACATAAGCTGCTGGGCCTGAAACTGGAGACGTAGGTTCCAGTCCAATCCTGCCACTGACTTTGGACAACTCACTTTCTCCACTCCAGGCAGGCCTCAGTGCAAAACCTGCAAAACGAGCAGATTGAGCAAGATGGCTCCTAATGCCCCTTTCTTTGATTTGATAAAATATGGCCTTGTCAAAGACCCAAGAGAATCTAGGCATGGTCCCTAATTTAAACACAAAGACCAATTAATTATATTCATCTCTAAAAACTCGAAAGTACTCCTTTTGTCCTCAGACTCCATACTCTTGCCCCCTATGGTTGATGTGACCGGAATGGGTGACCCACAGAGCAAAGAGAATCTCCCCTGTAAATACTAGCTTACAGTTTTATCTGAATTAGGGACTTAGGGTTGCCAGATAAATTAGGAGATTTTTATTTGCTAAATCTGGCAACTCTGATGGGTGCGTTTGTCCTCTGATGAATGTCCAGCCAGCTTGTGCTTTTCTGAGGCTGGGACAGAGCTGAAGGTCACCCCAGGAAAAGATCTCAGGAGGGGATATGAACCAGGTGGTTCAGGAACTCAGGATCACCTAGAGAACTTATTTAAAATGCAGATTCCCAGGTCCCACCACAGACCCTACCAAATTAGATTCTCTAGCAGCAAGGCATTGTAACTTGTATTTTTACAATAAAAACAACATAATAATGGGCATTAATATTCACTAAATACTTACATATACTCTATGCACATTATCTCATTTAATCATCACAATACCCTATGAGCTAAAGTACTATTATTTTTCTATTTCACAGTTGAAGAAACAGAAGCTCTGAGAGATTAAGTGACTTGCTCCAAGTCACATAACTAGCAAGTGATAGGAGAGTCAGGATTCAAACCTAGGCAGGATAACGCTCAACCACTATGTCATCCTGAGTATCTGAGGATGGTTCTTGTACAGCCAGAATAGCTTCTGTCCCACTTTTGCGAATCACTCCCTGCCACCTAGACCATCCTAAATAAAGGGCATCAAAATCTTCTTTTGTCCTTTCTTTTAAAATGTCCAGAAGCCCACCTGGACCTACTAATCAATCTTAGCGTCATGAAAAATAGAATTGTACCTGATGTGGTAAAATAGGAGTACACAGCCACATCTATGAAGTATTATGACTTAAAAAACTGAACCTAAATCTGCTCAAGTTTCTTGTTAGCGCTGTCAAACAGAACTTCCTGCAGTGAAGGAAACGTTCTCCACCTACGCTGTCCAATATGGCAACCACTAGTCACGTGTGGCTACTGAGCGTTTGAAATACGGCTAGTGCAACTGGGAAACTGAATTTTAAATTTTACTTCATTTTAATTCAAAAATCAAAGTGATGTAAAATATTTTCCTCTAATGACAACTGTATTGCGTTGGTAAAATTGCATTTCACTCTAACCATCACATTGCTAATGAACTGGGATGTCCTAAAAGCATAAAATACTTCTACTTTGGGCTTTGAAGATGTAACATGAAAAAAAGAACGTGAAATATCTCATTAATGATTTTTATATTGATTACATGTTAAAATGATAACATTTTGTATATACTGAATTACAATATTATTAAAATTAATTCACCTACTTCTTTTTATTTCTTATTCAATGTGGCTACTAGAAAATCTAAAACTGCACATGTGGTTCATATGATATTAAATAGCGCCGATAGGAAGGTCTTCTCATTGAGACCTAACTTCTAGCTTACAGAAAATACTGGAGATAGCGGGATGAGTTAAATAATGCCACAAGGAAAGACTAAACCAAATCTAGTCTGTGATACAGTCAATGGGACAAATGACCTAATTTTCCCAACAAATCACTAGCATCAAAAAGAGGGGGAAGGAGAACTGGTATAGAATAAAAGAAGCATAAGAGACCAAAGAACCAGCTGCGGTAGGGGCCTTACTTGGATGCTAATTCAAATAAAATAATTGTAAAAAGATATCTGTGGGTCTACTGGGGAATAGCACTAGGAACTAAAGCACAGACAGTCTTGGTGGACCCAAGGCTTGGCTGGATTATTCTGTCAGGTGTAATAAATACATGATAGCCACATTTTAAAAAAACTGTCATCAGTTAGAGATGCGTGCTAAAGTATTTACATGTAAAATGACACCATGTCTGAGACTTGCTTTAAAATATTCAAAATATTTTAAATGAAAAAATTTGAATTTAATAATATTAAAATGTCCTAGTACTGGCCACTTTGGCAGAAAGCAAGAGGAAGACTCACACCAGGCGACAGGTGCTCAGAGGGGCAGTGTGACTGGCATAGACCCATTCACAAAATCGGCAAATTTCAACTGAGCAGGTGTCACTACTACCTATATTTAAGTTTCAGGCAAACTTACTAACCCATTAGAGAAAAGTGAGGAGCAGGAAGCCAACAGGAGTCACCAAGTCCAAGCACAAAAGCCCATGACAAGACCTTCTCTCCCAGGGGTCTTCCCTCTCAGACACTAGCCATGCACAGTTTAGGCACAGTCTTAGTAATCCCTAGCACCCATGCACAGACAGGCACCCTGAGAGCAGTGAGACAGCTTCAAAGTAAAGGAGGAGACAGAGAAACTAGAACATACAGAACTCAAGAAACACAGCAGCTCAAATGAGTCACAGGAGCACCAGTGTGACAACTGATGCTATGGATGGTGACACTTCACAAAAAGAAGGCACATACTGGTGGTTGACCATGAGCCCTGCTGGGAGAAACAGGGACATCGCAAGGGCATCTCATAGCTCAACTCCTGGGGTTATATAAACAGGGAGAAACAGAATTTCCCTGGCAATTACAGAAACATCAATTAAAATGACAACAAAGTATCATTTTATAACTATATAGGTCAATAAATAAAGAACCCTATTTTAAAATAAATGACCCAGGTCTGACAAGGCAAATAGGAATGCTGCTATATTGCAGGTGGTACTAGTTAACCAACACCATCCTACGAAAGTGAGCCTATCAGGATCCCTAAAAATGTCAGCCTAGTTATCTCATTCCTGAGGATTTATCTGAAAAAGTTAATTCAAAAGAAAAGGGGAAATTTATGGGAAGAAAGTTGTTTTATGGCAGTAAAATTTGTCTGGTTAAAAGCTGGGGGTGGGGAATGTCCAAAAGAAAGGAAAGATGGGTATGTAATTCAATGAAACATGAAACGGTCAGTTAAAAGAAAAAAAGGCTATTTATGAAATTATGTTAACTGGAGAAAAAGTAGAGCAGGAAATTTTAGAAATACAATAATTGTATGTAAAAGAATAAAAACAGAGAGGAATCACCAAAAAACCCCCACATAAATAGCTGTATTTGGTTGGTAGGATTATGAATGTTATTTCTTTTCAGAAATTCCTGTAAATTTTTTTTTTTTTTGATAATAGTTTTTAAAGAAGAGACCTGGTCTTCCCAGTGAAGGTGGGCTTGTCACTCTCTGCTGGGAATCAGTGTGCCCGCTGCTCACCATTAGCCTTGGGGCATGTCACATCTCTGGCTGTCCACATAGCTGGCCACACTGTAGAAACCCACCAGGCTTGTCTGGGCCAGGCAGGTGCATACACCAACCAATCCACCAGGCTGAGGTCCATGGGAGAAACACAGAGGGCACTGGGAGTCAGAGAAAAAGAACGCACAGGCAACTCTATGGATAATTTAAGAATAAATGCAAGAAAATGCAAATGTCCATCTGCTCTATCCTGGCAACACCAGAACATAATTCTCAAATTAGAATGAGCTCAAATTCTAGGTGGTTCGTGCCCCATGTAGGCAGGTTAAGTATGGCTGCCTGGTTTACAGATGAGATCTTAAGCTCAGTGGGATGAAGTGACTTACCCAAGGTCACAAAGTCACAGATTGCTGAGACAAATGCCACCTCTCCTCTGCTAACTGGCAGATGCATACATCTGGTGAGGTGCGAAAATTCCTAATATGGTGTTCTTGACTGGACAAAGCCATTGTGACTTGTACCACAGCTGAACTCAAACTCTCT
The DNA here is from genome assembly GCA_003508835.1 of Eonycteris spelaea. NCBI lineage: Eukaryota > Metazoa > Chordata > Mammalia > Chiroptera > Pteropodidae > Eonycteris > Eonycteris spelaea. Next base: position 26,192 of record PUFA01000017.1, read on the forward strand.
TGTCTGCCTGAACCCCACCTCTCCCTATTCCATGGAGATACCTCCAGGAGAGACAGTCTCTGGGACCTTGGTGTCACATCCAAATCCCACCAGGCTGGGCCAGCATAAAGCCATCCTACGTCATGTTTACAGCTGTCTGCACAAGCAGTGTGGACCTTGCCTTGACTAACCTATAACCCCACTTAGATTGCCCTAGATTTATAAGGTTTGTGTGAAGTATATCTTGTAATTTGCTAAAAGTTTCACAGAAAGACCAAGACATAATCAGCTAAAATTCCTTCCAGAACCGCAATCCCTGACATTGATGATTGCCAGAACTGTTTTTCAGGAACAAACCCAGGATGTTTTGTAGGACCAACGGTAAACTGACTGAAACTGCCTCAGACTGGCTGAAGCACCTTGAAGGACCTGTAGTGACCTCATGAACTTTCCTCATTATAATACTAAATTTATAGTATTATATATACACTTATATATAGTATATATAGTATTATATAAATACTTACTCTCATTATAATACCAAAATCTTCACCCAAAGGCAGAGATTCTCTGCCATTTTTGAACATCCAATGTATAGCCATGTTTTTAAACTATGCATGCGCAGGAATGTCCCCACCTATACATGCAATGGCAAAGCCCACCATGATGTTCATGCATAATTTCCTCAGTAAAAATGGATCAGATGCTCTCAGACAAGAAAAAGCTAAAGGACTTCATCACCACCAAACCAGTATTATAAGAAACATTAAAGGTACTTCTTTAAGAAGAAAAAAAAAGATAAAAACCATAAATCATAAAAAGGCGATAACTACATACCTATTAATAATTACTTTAAATGTAAATGGATTAAATGCTCCAACCAAAAGACATAGGGTGGTTGAATGGATTCAAAAACAAGACCCAAATCTCCTTCAATAGGTGATTCAATAAAGAAGAGGTGGTACACATTTACAATAGATTATTACTTGGCAATAAAAAAGAATGAAAATTTACCATTTGCAACAATATGGATGGACCTAGAGGGTATTATGCTAGGTGAAATAAGTCAGACAGAGAAAGACAAATACCATATGATTTCACTTATATGTGGAATCTAAAAAACAAAACAAACAAACAAAACAGAAACAAACTCACAGCTACAGAGAACAAACTGATGATTGCCAGGTGGGAGGTTGGGTGAAAAGGGTGAATGAAGAGATTAAGAAGTACAAAAATTGGCAATGACAAAGTCGTCACAAGGATATAAAGTACAGCATGGGGGATATAGTCAAAAATATTGTAATAACTATGCAAAATGTCAGGTGTGTACTAGATTTATTTATATAACTTATTTATCATAAGTTATATAAATGTGTAACTGCTATGCTATACACCAGAAACTAATGGTGAATGTCAATTGTAATTGAAAAGTAAAAATAAAATAAATAAAATAATAATAATAAAAATGTTTAAACCCCAAACATGCAAATCTGGTAATGGGAAAAAAAATGGATCAAATGCTTTATTCGAGGAACACACTGCTCTGGAGCACTTCTTGGTATGGTCCTTGCTTGCAGGCTTGCAATAAACTTCCTTCTTATAAAATTATCTCACAGCAACCTTTTGGCTGGCAACTACTGAGAGTTTGGGCCTGGTCTGGTCTGGTAACACCGCCCCTACCACTTCCTGGCTAGTGAATCTGGTAAGCGACCTGGCCTCTCAGGATTCTTATTGGTAAATAGGGAGAAGAATCTCTGTGTGATAGGATTATTAAGAGTAAGTGAAGAAAGAGAAATGCTTGGCACAGTAAATACAAAGTAAGGTTTATGTTAGTAGGGCACGTCCCTCATCACAGTCCCTGTGAGGACTGAACAGATGACAAACATGAAGTATTTGGCAAATGTTCTCTAAATAGTAGTTATTATAACAATAAAGACATCACAATACAAATGAGGTCGATTTTTTCCCAGGAAAAGGCTGGAGAAGGGCTTCACAGAGCCTGAAGGATATTTGTTCTTCCCTTGGTCATAGAACAGACCCCCCTTGACAATCTCATCTGTTCCCCGTCTCCCTCCTCTTCCCTTCCTCCCTCCGTCCTCACACATGCTTGCCAACCTGTGGAAATGAACCCAGCATCAGCATGTCTTTCCTTTGACCTCCAGAGCTCAATGAAAGCCATTACCCTCTGCCCCTGCAAGCCCACCCCTGCTTTGGCCCAGGTTCAGAAGGAGAATAGGGGTAACTGAGGGAAACCACCCGCCATTGGCTTCATCCCCTCTGGGTCAAGCTTAGGTCTGGTTGCTGCTGCCCTCTGGGGCCTGTGGCAGGAGCTTCCACTGCCCTGCCTGCCCCTGCTGCCCGCCATGGTTCCCGGCAGCCCACTCACAGCTCCAGGATGAGCACCACGTCGGTGCGGTTCTCGAAGACGTCGTGCAGCGTGATGACGTTGGGGTGCAGCACCTGCCGCAGGATGCTCACCTCCCGCTCGATCTCTTCCCGGCTCACACCCCGCCGGCTGGCCCGGCTCTGCCGCTTCTTGATGAACTTGGCTGCATACTCCAACCCAGTGCTCTTCTCCCGGCACTTCTTCACGATGGCAAACTGGCCACTGCGGGGACACAGAGTCACACAATTAGGGTGTCACTGTGGCCACATCGGGGAAGTGACCCAACTGTTGGCTCCCAGGGCACACTAATTCAGAGCCAAGGCAGGACAAATCATGCCACCAGCCAGCATCCCCACCTGGCCATCAACCCGTGGCTGAGGTGGGACAGGTACTGGGCTTCCCCTCTGTTCAGGTGAATCCCGAAGGAATGTCATTTCCAGTGTACCAGCGTGAATACTGAGACTCTAAAAGGTTATTGATTTGTTCAGAATGACACAGCCTTGTCATTCCAAAGCCTCAGCCAGAACCCAAGTCTAGTACTCGCCAGATAAAATCAGTGTCCAGAGGCTTATACTATGTAACAGAAAGATTTAAAAGGGAAAAAAAGACTGACACAGTCAAAATACTAACGGTAACAATCATCTCTATCTGGACACAAGTACAAATTCATCCATGTGGAATGAGATAACAAGAACCTCTATATTCTCATGCGTTCACCTTTGCTCCTAACCCCCTCCCAACAAATAAAAATCTCAATTACCTGACATGAGCTAAGCTGCTGGACAATAGAGGGACCAAACAAATATGAGGATGATGTAGTTAATGTAAAGACAGAGCCAAAGGCTCTGCAAGCTGGGGTGGTAGGGATTTTGTTTGGGGTGGAGGCAGCCTAACACTGTCAGTAACTGTAGTCGGAGTTCAAGAAGGCTGATGGGACCACGGAGTTGTAAAATGTTTGGAGCCCAAGGCATGGAAGGGGTCAAGTGATTCACCTGAGATCGTCACAGAGGTAATGGCAAAGCCAGACCCTAGAGTTGGGCACCAAGACCACTGTCCACAAAGTCTGTAAGATACAGGAGTCAGGTTGCACCTGGAAATCCTTCACTCTGGGGACCGAGACAGCAGCCATACAATGGTGTCCATGCCAGAGCGGCCGGCGGCCTTGAGGCTGCTTCCTCAAATATTCCGAGGGCATCCCACCGCACAGGGAAGGGCCTCTGCTTCACATTCGCAGTTCAGGCAATCAGTGGGAGCTGCTCGAAGTCCCTGGAGACCCAGTGACCACCCCTCCTGGGGGGTCCTCCCACTCCCCTTCCACCATTTTCCACCATTGCCCCATGTTTTCTCACCATCCACAATACCTACTGACTGCTTGAGACAGAACTCAAAAAGGTTTAAGGTTCAGCTTAATGGCTTAAGAGGCGACCAGACGCCACACTTAGGGTGTACTCTCTTAGTAGCTCTGGGAAAGAGCTACACAATGAAATGCTCTGGAGATTTGCCTCAACCTCAGAAAATAGTATCACATCTGAACCATGCTATTACTAGAATAACACTCAGGGAGACAACTGTCAAAATAGACCTAAGTGACCAAAAAAAAAAAAAAGTAAACAAGGACTAAAACACTAACACATAAACGGCATTCTACGGCAACCATCTGAGAGACGTCACCACACACACATTCGTGCATCTCTCCACCCCCCCATCCACCATTCGCTCAGTGCTGACTGAGCTCTGTGCCAGGCTGTGTTAGACAGTAAGGAGCAGGGACCAAAGGCTAAAAAAACAGGTACAGAGGGAGGTCTCAGGAGGGAGAGGGTCCTGGGGGCTGGGCTGGGCAGGGAAGGCTTGGTGGAGCCAAATTTATATTACATTGTCCACTAATGTTAAAGTATTCTCTGTGTATGCCCAATATTGCCCCTCGGCTGTCACTAGGGGCTGACGCAGGTGGAGTGGAGCCAGGCCTCCCAAAGCCAGAGTGAACCCATTCAGTGAGATCCCTAACACAGCTGGTGACTTAGAACCACTTTGGGCCTCGGGGACATCGGGTCCTTTAGTGGGTGCCAGCAAACACTTGATGAAAGCATCTAGTCCAGGCAGCTGTGAGTCTCAGCGTCAGGATGGGCACACTCCTCTCTCTCTGATACCTCAAGAGCCTGGCATCTGCAGTGCTGCGGGCAAACAGGCTCCCTCTTTGCAGTTGAATGGTGGGGAAACCAAAGCTTAAGGATTTTAAGTAATTTGTTTAAGCTTACAGGGCACAGAGGTGGAGGCGAAGGGTTTTTAGGGTGGAGGTGAAGGGTTTTTATAAAGTAGAACTAAATATTTCAGGTGACTTTGACATAGCCTTCCCTATTCTTATGGGAGAAACAAAGCCATTTTTTCTATATTGCATGCCTGAAAAATTCCTCTAGCTCTCAAAAAGCAAATGAGTGTTTGCTTTTCCCGGTTTTCTCTTTGTGAGAGCAGCTGCAGCAATGAGAGGTGACTGGGAGTCAGGCTAAACGTGCAGGTATCTTCCTCCAGCCGAAAAGAGGTATTTTAAGAGTCAGTGACTAACATGGGACAAAATACCAAGCACAGCACTCATCTCCTCTCTCTTCACTGGGGTGGGGTCCTCCATTCAACCAGCCCTGGGGAGCTTCAGGAAAGCCAAGGCCACTTGCTGGTTTTCTTCTCTCCTTCGGCTCTTACTGGGAAGAGTGGAGAATATGCCCCACTAGGGCCAGCCCCCAGGCCATAAGGCTTTGGACAGTGAGATTAGGCTTTAGGTCAGACAGCTCTGGTTCAGAAACTTATGCTGCTACCTGGGGCAAGAAGCTGCCTGCTCTGAGCATCGATTTCCTCATCTGTAAAACAGGAACTATGAAGATTGGAAATATCTGTAATGGTGGCCCACAGTCAGCACTAATAAATGGTAGCTATTATGACTACTAGTTTATATCTCATGTGCAGGCTGAACAGGAGGCACTGGACAAAAAAAGTCACTGATCTCAATGGTCTGCAATGTGTGGCCAGGGAGTCAGTGTAATTTTAAAAGCCTCCCTGAGGATTCTACTGTATAACCAGCTGTAGGAATATCTCTGTCCTAAGCAATTAGCCAACTCTTAATCCTTAGAGCAGTGGTTCTGGCTGTACATTGGAATCCTATGCAGAATTTTAAAACTACTAGAATCTGGCTCCCATCTCAAGGGATTCTGATCTGGGTCTGGGCTGGCCTGGGAATCAGATACAGAGGTCCTCGAATAATGTTTTGTTATAGCAAATGAGATGCTGTTGGAATTTAACTCTTGTTTATATCAATTAGCCCATGGTAAAATTGGTTTCTTTACATGTCTTTTTGCTTAAAGTTGCAGAACCTATGATGACATTAAGTGAAGGCTTAAAGCTCCCTGGTGACTCTGACGTACCAGCCAGCGCTGAGAAACACCAATTTACAACAGTTATCTGATCACCTCTTTCACTTTACGAATGAAGGAACTACACAGCTGTTACATTATTCTTTGTCCTTTTCAGTATTACCCTCTCCCTTAGTTCTTCGATATGACACTTGGAGGGAGGAGAAAGGAAAGCAGAAAGGGAATGTTGTCTTTCCCACCAGCAGCGTTTGCTTGAGGGGTCAGCAATAACAGCTCTAACTGTCTCAATATTCCCCTGCAAATCAAGACAGAAGGTTACCCTGGCTTTGGGGATTAACAGGTGTGGAAGTTTGCATTCAGGCGTGCCCTGGGGTCACTGTATCCAGATGCACCAAAGCTAGACTTGAGGTGGCTTTATTATGTCTGTCAGATGGCATCAACAGACCCGAGGACAGGTGAAAACAGTGACAATTAATGGGCCTTTGCCCATCAGAAAGGCTCTACAGCCAAATGTTCAGGCTCCAGTGTTTACAGGTTGCCCAGCTAGGCTTTGAGGCAAAGGATAGAGAGTGAGGGCTCCTCTAAGGCTAGGACAGAGCCACCTGGGCATCATCTAGGCAGGTAACAAAGAGGAGCCATCCAATCTCTAATGGAGGTCATTGCCAACACTAATTCAAAAATTATGGGAATGCTGAAACAGTGATACACATACGCAAAGCACGTATATTCCAATCCCCCCTCCCCCAATCATAGCAACAGTCAATACCAAACCCATGGCATAATGCAGCAAAGGGCTGGTGGTCAGGATGCCTGATTTCTAGTCCACACCTGGCTTCAGAGTTTCATGGGTTTAGAAAAGGACTGCCTTCTCCAGGTGTGTTTCTCTGTCTGCCACCTGAGGTCTTACTTCAGAAACCTTCTTGTTAGAAAGTGCCAAAGAGCCTGAGACAACTGAACAGAAATGAGGCTTTCTCTTCACTCTCCAAATTCCTACCTCTGGGCTGGTGTCCGGAGACTTGTGTTCTAGTCAGAGCCCTCTCACTAGTGGGCAATGACCCCGGGCAACCTGTTCAACTCCCCAGGCTTCAGTTTCCTCCCTGGTCAAATGGGGATGAGAAAACCTGGCCTGTCCACCCCACAGGGTTGGTGGAAAAATTAGGAAATAATGCCTACGAAAGAACTTTACCATCCAGCACTGTACAAAGGCAAGAGGTATGGGTGGGTGGAACTCTGTGCCTGAGGCTAGCTTACAAAAGTCACGTAGGAAGGTTTAGTGAGGGACAGTAAATCCGCATGTCGCAGAAACGACCTTCCCTGCTTCTGCCAGCTCGCTCTCCCTCAATTATGTCAGGTACACACCCTTCTTCCCAGGCAGAAGGCTCAGCTCCTCACTCATTCAGCATCCTGGGAGGACAGAGCCAGCTGGTACAGAATGAGACAGATGGACCCCATTCTAGAACCTGGCAGGGCCCAAGGTGGCACCCCGTGAAGGTCTCCTGTTGTCTGCTCCAGAACCATATGATAAAGGACTTAACCTAGAACAGCTTCTCAGTGCCAAAAATGGTGTTGCAACACAAGGTCCAAGTTTCATAAAAGAGCCTGATTCGATTGCCCTCAAATTCTTCACTGACAAAGGAGAATAACCCAGACATGACCCAAATCTCATACCACCTCAAATTTGTATAGCAACATGAAAAATACAATATTTGTACACAACTTTCCTCTTTACAAGCTAATTTAATGTTTAGTATTTGTAGGTAGTTCCATTGTACAGATCAGAAAACTGAGGTTTAGGGAGGGTCAGTGACTTGGTAGTTGTGCCAGGTAGCAGGCCCTGACGGCAGGGCTCAGACCTAACCTGTGTCAACTGACTCTAGCTCCAGGGAGACTCTTAAGATAACTAAGCAGTGATGGTGTATCAAGCAGTGAGGAGAGGGGCCCACCCAGAAGGGAGGAACATGTTATCAATGATATTATTTAGATTTGCTGGTACATAGTGATAATACAAAGCGGACTGATTTTATCATCAATTGTGAATTCTCGAAAAGACAATGCACCCCATGGCCTGCCTCGAGAAGACCACTCATACTGAACTACCACCCCTACCTGCCACGGGAAGCCACAGCCAACCAGGTGTGTTCTGGCAACCCCCAGGGGCTGACTACTACAGGTGTTTTGTAAGGTCTTTGAAAAGGGTGGGCCTAGCTCATTCTCTTTCTTGGTCAACTCTAGTGTTCATGACTTTAGTAACTTGCCCCCAATTCACCAGTTTATCAAGGTGAAGATGAGGCAGAACCCAGGGGCGAAACACCACCCGAGGGGAGAAGTATCAAATGGGAAGTGTTCCAAGGCAGAAGGATGTGGACACCAGGTTCCTCCTCCTGCTTCCCCCCCAGCACTCACTACAGTTCCCCTTCCCACCCTGGAGAACAATGAGCCATGATTCCTCTGGAATTACCCTGCAATTTTTCAGGGCCATATGCAGGGATAATGCTTACAAGCATCCAGTCAAGGCTGCCCCAGGTGCAGCTGAACTGGTAGGGGGAAGGGACCTGCAGCAAACATGTTTCAAAATCACGGGCAAGAGAAGCTTGGATCTATGGTCTGCAGGAACTAGATGGGCCTGACTCCAGAGGACCCACACCCCAATCCCAAGGCAACAGCCTGCCTGGGAATGGTATCACCGAGCCCCCTCCTCACTCCTCTGCCTGGCCAGGCTGGACTTGGGTCCTCTGTAACTGACTCTGCCCCTTGTCTATCTCCCCTTTCCGATGCATCCAGCCTGTAGCCAGGCCACTCCTAGTTCCCATGAACAAGATCCTTCACCTTGCATTGCCTTAGCAAACAATCTGTTTTTGATCTCCAATACCCAAGGCCAGGATTTAGAGTCAAAAGACCCAGGTTATATTTCCAGCTCTGTACTTTTAGCAAATTGCATAACTCTGAGCGTCAGTTCCCTTGTGTGTAAAACATTACATAAGATGATCCCAGTCTTAGTGAACTGTAATGAGAATGAAATAAGTATGTGAAGTATGATGTAAACTATAATTTCTCCCATGAATGTGAATTATTCTTTTTTCCATCCATCCACTGGATCACATCTGGATCCTGGTCTCCATTTTCCAGTCCTAACATATTCTTGAACCTCATTCAGCCTCGATGAACCCCATCCTCATCCTAGCTTAAAAACAAATAGTGCTGTGGAGGACTATAATAGCTGAAAAGCAGGATCCCCAGGTGCTGCCAGGACCCAGGAAGGCAGGAAACAGTTTGAGACACAGTTACCCGAGGTCAAGGCAAACGAGGGACTAGAGATCCAAAAGCCAAAATAGGATGAAGAAATATAAAGTTGACAGAAGTCAGACCAGCAAGTGGGTCAGGATTCCAGGCCAGATTCCAGGGTAAGGAGCAAAACTTATGACAAGCCAGGTGCACAGAGCCCTAGAAACCAGGTGAACAAACAAGGAGAGGCCCAAAGGAGCAGCAGCCAAGACAGAAACATCAGCAGAAGACCCACAAACACAAGAACACCCAGAGACCTTCGAATAGTCTTTTCTCCCAGGTAGTGAGCCAAACCCTCTGCCTCATGAACCTGTTTCTCCTCTGACCATGTTGCCAATGCCTTTTTAGTCCCCCGACAATGGTTTTTAAAAATTTATTTCAGGTGTGGAACCCTCTCTCCAACAGATCGTGCACAGAAGCCCAATATGTAAAATGGATAAAAAGCAGTGCTTCTTTCGGGGGAGAGGCACTCAGAGCCTGCCTGCTCAGAGTCCCCCATGATGCCTAAAGGGGCTTCATGGAACCCCAAGAGCTCTAGGGAACACAGTCGGAGAAGTATACTCTATAGTGTGGAAGTATACTCTTTGATGATCCCAAAGCAGCTTCAAACTGTAAATGAAAGGGGAAAAAAAGGAAAAACAGAAAACACTGATGCTTTTCAAAATTAATCTTTCAAGAAGTCACTCTGACCAAGCCAAGCTCAGGGTCAAGAGTAAGAAATACCTGTAGAATAAGCATCAGGAACTAGAAGTCTCCAGGGAGCTGAACCCTGACCTATAAATGGCGCCTGTCCACAAAGTCACAGGTGTCTGCCTGTGCTGGCCTGTAGCAGCTGCTTTCACAAGTTAGCTCATTTAATTCCCTGGTCCTGCAGACTAATGTCCTTCCTGACTTTTTTTTTTTCCAGTCAGAAAAAAAAAAAAAAAACCAACTCCTAAAGCACAAAACGGAAGGAATCACTGAGCAGAGCCAAGTCGGGCTGAGGTATGATTACTTTTGGAATCTATTTTTAAGTATAAGCACATTTTGATATTGTTGTCAAATAAACCTTAGCCTACGAGTCAAGGCCTAAAAAAAATTAGGCTCGATTTAAGTTGGACTTAGCTATATAAAGAAAGGTTTTCACTAAAAATACAGGTCAGAGTCCTCTGGTATTTCCCATGGTCTAGAATCTGGATTCTAGCACTGACATGATGTAGGTTACTGTGGCAGTGCTGGGCTTGGACAGTACCATCCACCCACCAGTCCATTCATTCACTAATTTCTCCTCTGGTCCTTATTTATCAATCAGTACCCTAGGTGCTATAAACAGGACCCGTCCCAAAACTTGAAGGGCTTACAGTCAAATGGGGAGATTGGATAAACACTTATAGGAAAAAAAAAATAGGACCTAGAAATAGAAATGTGTAGAAATATCTGCCTCAGGGTCAATCAAAGTGAGTGGGTCAACAGTAAGTGCTATAGCAGTTTGGCAGAGAGAAGGGCAAGTACTGACCGAGGGGAGTCAGGGGAAGTCTTATGGAGCCTTCTGGGATTTGAACCAGGCCTGGAAGAAAAAGCTGGATTCAGACAGGCAAAGGGAAACAGCTTCGCTACGCTGGAAAGGCAGGGAGTGATACACGAATGCTCTACTCTGTGGAGGCCCCAAGTCGCCTTCTCTACCTCCTTTCTCTACCGCCTTTCTCTACCTCCTTAGCCACTTTCTTGAGGGAATACATCGGGAAGCTGAACTTCCCTCAACCCCTCCTCTCTGTGGGGTTGAGGGAAGGAGAGAGCAAAAGTCATGTGGCCAATGACCCTCAGTTGGGTCAGACAGCCTTCTCGCCATCCCCGATTATGAAGCCAATTTGCCTTCAGGGCCTGGGCAAAGCCCAGGAGGCTGGACCATACGGATGAGACTTTAAACATGAGATCATGCAGTAGAGCAAGAAAGAGACTGCAGAGAGAAGACAAAAAAGTCCAGGATAGTTGAGGGTCTGCTATTACTGTGGGGGTATAGGGTCATCTCTCATAAAATGGGGAGTGAACAGTTTCTCTTCTAAATGCCTCCCTTCCAACCTGCCAGACCCCTCCCCTCCGATGCAGAGTCCTCCTGTACCAGCCTGTCTCCTGCAAGCTTTGCACCACCCCTTGGCCCACATTCCCCTTTCCATCTTATGGGGTCCTTTCCATAATTCACATAAAGTGGCCAAGGATTCCAAACAGTTAACCTGACCTCATTCCAAAGTGACACATTCACATTTTAACAGCATCCTTGACCAAGAAAGACTTTAATGGTGGCAAGTTTAGGCACACGTTGGGCAAGTAGAGGAACTACTTGGAGATCAAAAGGTCTTTCCACTTTCCTAAAATTCACACCAAAAATGTGGGACTGAGGTGGGTGTGTTCATGAATGAGAGTGTGTGTACACGTTGTAACCTATTATTTCTTGTTGACTCTCGTCTGCACACCTGGATCTTAATTTCCAAGGGATTCTTGTAACTTCTTATTGATAGACTCAACCCTAGGGTGGATACCCTCTGTTCTCAGAATTTCTGTGAATTTTTTTTATCTCAAGTTGGTTTCCTCGCCATTACTTGACAATGCCCCAGATCACTTCTCTTGAACACTCAGGGCTGTGAATGAGGAAGACTGCACACTGTGGGCAGAGCACAGGGGGAGGAGCCCTGGATCTGTCACCAACTTCCAAGTCCCCTTCTTTCTTGAGACTTCAGGGTTGGACCAAGATATCTCCTTAAGGTCCCCATCCCTAACCCCCTCTTAGTATTCTCTGATGCAGGTCAGCATGCCACATGTATTTCTCAGTATGAAACATACAGGGTGATTTCTGGGGATCTGAATGCAAAGAGCCCAGCCATGGGTTCAGGCTACTGAGGTTTATCAGTCACATGTTAACCAACTAAATTTCTAAAGAGAGAGGGGATCAAGGCTTCAACAGACCTCAGGCACTCTCAACAAGATGCCCCTGTACCATCTTCACGTCCAGCAAAATGCTGACTATACCAAATGCCAAAGGAATTCCTATAACAAATGGCCTGGGTATTCACCTCAGCCCTTAACCACTAAACAGCCTATAAGAACCTGGAGAGTAAGCACTGTCCTAGTCATCTCACAGGGCCTGCTCAGCAATGAGAACTAAGCAAGTATTCAGCCAGTAGAAATAAAGATCCAAATTGAGGCAGCAGGAAATGTGGTGAAGAGACTGTCACCCACAGTCAAGCCTCAATGCATCAAGAGAATGTCACTGGCAGATTTGCTTAAAAAAGAACACATTCTTGACATTTTTTAATTGCAAAAGGAGCATGTTCATTATTTAAAAGAATAAAAGAAAGAAAACATAGAAAAGCACAAAGAGAAAGCTTCCTAAGATAACCATTGTTATCATTTTGGTGTTTGCTCTCTTGGATTTTTTTTCAGTGCATACTATAGTCTTTTTTGTCTCTTTTTTTTTTTTTTTACGGTAATTGGAATGATACCATATATACAATTTTGGAAACTGCTTTTTAAAATCTTCTTTATTTAACGATGAATCACAAACATTTTCCCACATAATTTAAAAAACTTTTTTACTGCCTGATTTCAATTAATACCCCACCATATGGATAAACCAGTTTTTAAAGCACATTTTTATTTACATGTATATTACTTCTATTTTTAATATAATTAGCAACACTGTTATAGAAACCCTTATGTACAAATCTTTGTGTACATCCCTGATTATCTTACCTTAGACTGAATTCCAGGAAACAGGACCCTGAATCAAAGATTATGCACATTTTTAAGATCTTTGATGCTTGACAAACTATCCTCCAGAAAGACTGCCCCGTGAATACACAAATATTACCAGCGCCCTTACTCCCCGTCCCACACATATTTCACCAAATACTGGCTCATTGCTTTTTTTAGCTTTATTGTGCTGATACTTGAAAGATGATACTTCATTGTTGATTTGTCTTAAATTAAATTAATTACCTTATAGTTGATTACTAGTAAGAATGAACATCTTTTCCCTATATGTATTGGTAATTTGAACTGCCTACCCATATACGCTTTGTTAATTTTTTTATTGGGTTGTTTGCTTTTTCTTACTATTCATAAAAGCTCCTTACATATTTATATTACCCTTGCCATGTATGTTGCAAATATTGGCTCTGACTGTTTTGTAAAGGAGCTTTAGGCCTTTTCAGCATTAAGTGGTATTAACCATTTTTTCCCCTTTACTTCTCTCTCCTCCTGCCTGTCACTTTAATTTACCTGACTGCTGTGCCTTAAGAGCTTCTGAAAGGAAGTGCCTTGTGGCCTGGTGACATCGTTAGTTATCTAGGTACTCAATCCAGGTTATACTTTCAAACTTACTGCACAGGCCCCAGAGGAACAACCACCATCCCTCATCCTCCACACCTGATCCCTTCCTCAAAGCCACCTCACTCTTCCTCTTGACAATGTCCCTCCTACTGGCTGATTGCAGGAAGGGACTGAGCAGGGCCTGTTGCAGAGTGAGTCTGGTGCCCTCAGGATGCGCCACAGCTGTGAGGTGGAGGAGGGGAGCGAAGAGCACAACAGACCCCTTTAGGGATGCAAAGCATCTCTCCTGCCCCAAATTATCCATTACAGTGTTGAGTGTCCTTTGTAACGGGCCGCCCTTAATGGCTTCCTTTCAGAAATTAGTACCATGAAGATGTTTGTCTACCCTAAACAACTGATATCCTTCTTCATTTCAGATGATGAAAATGACATAATCTATATTATTTCCCTTTTGTCATCGTGGTGGTCAATAACAACAACTTGATGGCCTAGATCTCGGGTATATTTCCTTCCTCCTTCATTCACGCCAGGAGCTCTCAGACTTGGCAGTGTAATAAAATCAACTGGGGAGCTTGTTAAAAACACAGGTGTCCAGGCCTTACTACAGATTTCAGAAATCATAATCTTTTGGATGGCATGTGGCTTTTGACCTTCTACTTTTATTTGCAAATTCCCTGTTCCTCTCATTAAACAGTTCCTCAAATCTTAAACATACACAAGCAGGAGGAACTAACGATAAGTGTGTCTGTGTTGCTATCATTGCAGCACCAAGAAAGATAACGAGCTGCAGAGCACGCCTGCAAAGACAGAATTCGATCCATCTCATAGGTGCCTAAAGGAGGCCCCACACTATTGTCCAAGGCAGGACTACCCAAACACCTATTTACAGTCCATCGCAACAGCCGAGTTCATTGATTATAAGGCAGAAGGAACGTCCCATAGGAATACAATGGTGCCACCCTCATCTCCCTCCTGCCCCCTCACTCAGAGGTGGCCCACTCCCTCATCCCCACCCTGAAAGGGATGTCAGATCCACGTCCAGCCTCTGGATGTCCACAAGCCTGAAGGGCAAGGTGGGGCTGGAGAGAACAGGTCCACGCCCTCTTAGAAGCAAATTTCTTCCTCCCAATTCTCCTCCAGCCCAGCCCCATCTCCCCAGCAGGAGCCAGAGCCTCTTCTGGGTAAGCAGCTCAGAGTTGCCGCTGTGCCACCTCCTCTGTCATCGCCAAGCCCCAATTAGCAGCTACCAGGTGCCCTCAGGGCTGCCACTCCTTCCTGGTTCCTCCAGCTCCGTTCTAAGTCATTATGGGACTTGGCACTGCCTGACATGTTTCCTTCAAGCCTAAATGTCAGGACGCAGGAAAGGTACGTGGCGTATCTAACATGACTTATTTTTCCTCAGTCCATGCAAACTGTAACCTAGAAAGGACCCTGGCCTCTAACATGGCCTCTTCCCTCTAGAAGCCGTCCTGCCAGGCCTCCCTCGCTCGTTGCCTCAGGGTGGCCTGTCCTTGTCCCCGTGGTGCAGACTGGAATCACAGGGCAGAGATTAATCAACAGTGCTCTGGGGGTACTAGGGTCTCAGATCTGGGCAAGACTCCAGGATTACCTCAGCCCAGTTCTGTTACTGGCTGGTTACAGGACTTTAGATGAGTTTCTTAATTTTTCTGAGCCTGTTCCTTCATCAGGAAGATGGGATGACAACCACCTCAGAGGCTTGATGAGAATTAAATGCATTGACGTATGTAAGTGCCCAGAACAGCATCTGACACATGATAAACACCGATAAATATGATTTTAGTTTTAGCTCCCTGGGCGTCAGTTTCCTAATCTGTGAAATGAAAATAATACACTTCACTCACAGGACCATGAAGAAATTTGAGTTAGAGAAATGTGAGAACACTTTACAGCCTGGCATATCTTTGGTGCTCAGTGAATGGTTTCTGAATGATGAATAAAATCATACACTGAACAACATCATAGTTCAGAGTAGACATTTCACCTATGGCTGCCCTTTCCTGCCTCTCAATAACCAAAAACATCACCTCCACCCTCAGAGAAACAGGCCCACAGAGCAGTCACTGGCCCCCACACATTCTTGCCTTATCTTGAGAGCTGGCAGTTCCCAGGTTTCCTTCCAGAGCAGAGTGAGAAGCCAGGCTGTGTCTAAACACGTCAGGGCCCAGGACAGCCAGGGGACAGGCTGTCCCCTCGGGCCTCCCTGCCACCACATCTCCAGGTCAGGAGACTCTGCAGGGTCTCCAGACAGAGGCTGGATCTGGCTGGCAAGGCTCAGATACACACAGAGAAGTGTCCCCAGATAAGCAGAGATCCCTGCTTGGATCTCTGCTAGGTGGGCCTGCCCTCAGAGCAGAGCCAGGGAAATTGCCAGGGAGCTCAGCCAGGAGTGACTGAGATTGCCAGGACCATAACAACAGGTGCCCTCTGTGCACACAGCTCAACATCCATCACAGTTCTTACCACACTGGACTATTCTGTCTACTTGCCCAAGTCCCCCACTCTGGGCTGTAAACTCCTGAAAGGCAGGGTCAGCATTGTGTTTTTGGCATCTGACTGCTCAGTGAATATGAACTGAATAAATGAGTCTTGAGTGTAGGCACTGGGAACAGAGATGCACAAGAGGCCATTCCTCATTCAAATAAGAATCACCAAGCATGTGAAGAGGGCACTCTTGCAACTCTCTTTTCTAAACGAGACATTCTGTATACCTACCTTCTTGCCTATGTTCTTTGAGGACAGCTATTTCGTGGAACTTCTCTTTATTCCCAGGACACCTGAGCTCGCACAGGGCGCACAGGAGGCACTTTGACACAGACTAAACTCTACTCAGGAGCGCTACACACATCCTCTTCTGAAGACCTACCCAGTTCCTCACTGTTCCAGAAGGAAGTTTCCCATGGATTCCAATGGTGAGTAAGATGCAAAATAATTTGGTCAAAATTCCCCTTCCCTCCAGCCCAGGAATTATCTGACCCCACTGGGGCTGGGGGTCAGGACGATCCACAGGCTAGGTAGGTGTCAGACCCACGCCTTTCCAGGCACAGTGGGAAGTGGGAGGGACAGGCTTGCCGCCACAGCTGCCAACAGCTGCTTCTCACGGAACGGCAGTGTCAAACCGCAAGCAAGAGGAAGGACCCTTTTTACAGCTGAAGAAACACTCAGAGTAGCTTGCCCAAGGTCACAGGGCAGCTTACAGCAGAGCCATTAGAGACTCCAAGTCATTCAACACCTGGTCTGTGTCTTTCGGCAATGGCAAGGATTTCCAAACTTTTTCTAATGGTAGAGCTCTTTTTCTTTACATTATTTATTTATTTTTACATTTTTAGCAAAGTAGTAGACACCAACATGGCTAAATAAAAATGAAATTGCACAGAAGTCCTTTTGGCAGAGAAAGGTTCCCCCACCCTGGCTCTGTTTACTAATTGTGACCACTTTTAAACCTTCTTTAAGAAGGCTTGTGTCAAATAAATCTTACAACACAGTTTAATGCACAAAATATATCAAAGCAAAGGTGCTTTGGTTGAAAAGGGAGCAATACAAAGCACCTGTCTGATTCCTACACACACATCCTCACACCAGGCCCTACTTAAGTTTGTACCATAGGAATCAACATGAAAACCACACTACCACAGCAAACTTCCCCTTACATCACAACCTCCGGCTTTTACTCGGTGCTTGCTGTGGAGGCAAGAGGAAGCTTTCTCCCTAAAGGAACACACCTACACCAGGTACACACCTGAATTTTGTCACCACCCCGGACTCCTGAGGTATCACCATCCACAGCAAAAGAGACCTCTACAAAGCCTCAGGTTTCCCCAAGTTTAAGGTTCTGACTAGAGGAGAGAAGTAGGGAGGAATCCATGTATGTCACAGCTCATAAAAACACAAATAATTAATACTAATTGGATTGCAGTCATATGTACCTTAATATGAATTAGTTGAGTTAGATTGCTTTCCTACCAACGGGCAAAATTCAGCTATGCTAGAGAAAAAAAAATGACATTTCGATGTAAGAAGAGAAGAAGGGATACTGTTGAGTGTAAGGAGAACTGAGGTACTCAGGAAGAAAGCAGACCAAGATGGACCCTGCAGTAGGACCCTGTAGGGGTGCTAGGAGACAGCATGAGGGCACCCAGCATTGGCAAGCTGGAATAGTGGATGACAAAGATGTCACAGGAACACAAAAAAAAAAGAAAAAAAAGAAAGAAAGAAAGAATAAGAAAAAAAAAAAAGAAAAGAAAGGGGTGAGGGCATCCTCTGATTGCTTACTCCTCAGTCCTTCTCCTCTTTAAAAAACACTTAAGTCAGCACTCTTCAACCACTTCCACGACTGGCGAAAAAAAAGCTCTGGTCTATACTGGATTCTGCCGTGCTGCCCCATCGGATACTGAAGGCAGGAACTGGCTCATTCTGCTATCTCTAGATCATTGTCCAGCCATGGGGAAATGCAGCTTGCCACCTAGAAAGGACAGTTACCATACATGATGGTGCAATCTCCTTCCTTCCTCCTCTTTCCCCCAAGCACTCACAATGTACATTTTTCCCTCGAAATTTCAGAGCAAACGCACGGCCCAGGAAGACAGCAGCCTCTTCCCATCAGATGGTGATGGGAAGGAAGTGGGGGCATGGAGTTGCCAGCACAGCTCCCAACACAACCTTCCTGGAATTCTCCCTTCCTCCGGGGCCCGGTGCTGCTCTCCCGTTCCTCTCCTCACCTCTGGACATGGCACTGCTCCTCCAAGTGTGGCCCTTGGAATAGCAGCACTGACTTCACCTGGGAGCTTGTTAGAAAAGCAGAATCTCAGACTCCCCACCACCACCCAGCACTACTGAGTCAGAACCTGCATGTTAACAGGATGCCCAGATAATTCGTGTACATATTAAGTTTTTTTAAAGTGCTGTTTTGGAAAATATGACATACGGCAACCCCCCAAAGCTGATTACCCACAAATTCACTCCACATTCTCTTTGGTGCTGGCCCTTCTTGCTGAAAACCTAGACCTAAGAGACTGTTTTCATGCCTTGGAAAAGGCAGTTTAATGAACAAACACAACTTAATAAATAAATACCTACTGAATGACTCTTTCCAGGAATAATAACTCTTAAAGAGGAGCTTTATGATTTACAAAATGGTTTCACACGAGTTCTCTTGCTCCATACTCACCAAATCCCTGGGAGGCCCTTGGGAACAGTATCACTGACTCCTATTACTAAGGAGGAGCCAAGCTCAGGGCCTTAGAAAGAGAGGCATGAATAGCCTCTACATCTGGATCCACATCTGGTAGGAATGTTGCGGCTCAGCATGGATTAAACACAGCATTTGGGAAAAAGGATAATATGACTTGGTTTTTTTAAATGTGTGGAATTAAACAAATTCATCAGAAATTCCTTTTTTATTTGGGCTTTCTTGTTGGGAACACAAATCAGCTTTACCTGCCCTAGTAATGGACAATATTCTGTATACATGCTTTGATTCAATTTTTTTTTAATGAAAACAGAAATCCTAGGGGTGGGAGAGCCATGTGCTCAACTCCCCTTTCCCCTTCCCCTTGTGGGGGTTCCTGAGGGGGACCCTGGATCCTAAGGAATACAGTTGTAAATCACTGGATCGAATGCATTCTATGTTCCCTTCTGTCTCTAGCCAATGGGATTCCATTATTCGTGTTGGGAGCTGGCAAAGAATATCAGGGTGAATTGAGAGTCAAAATGATTCTTAAAGTCAAGTCAGGGTACGAGGCTACACAGGAAATCGGTCAAGTTTGGAGACACAAAGTTAAGGAGGCGCAGCTTGCAGTTGCCCATGGAAAATTCCTCCTTTGGATAAGTTAGTTTACTGCTGTGTGCCTCAGTTTCTTAATCTTTAAAATGAGGTTATTAAGTTTTCCTTATAGAAGCACCCCAAATAATGTATGTAGCTACTCACCCTCCAAGGGGTGGAGCTTACATCCTCTCTCCTTGAGTGTGGGCTAGACTTAGTGACTCACTTCTAATAAACAGTATAGAAAAGAAAAAAACGGTAACTTTACGGTGGAGAAAACTGACCGACAGCACATTAATTAACATCACCAGCAACAAGTCACATTGATGTCAGATACCCCCCTGTTTTGACGCAATGAGAAAAGCACTTCCACTCTGCAATATTCTTCCCCCAAATCCATAACCTCATGAGAAAAACATCAGACAAAACCAACTTGAAGGACAGTCTACAAAATACACAACCCGTACTCCTCAAACTCCTGAAGATCAGGAAAAACGAAGCCGAGGAACAGTCACAGACCAGAAGAGACTAAGGAGACATGACCACTAAATGCAATGGGATATCCTAGATGGGATCCTGGAACAGAAAAAGGGACATTGATGGAAAACTGGTGAAATCCATGTGAAGTCTGAAGTTCCGTTAATAGTAATGTACTAACGTTGGTTCCTTAGTTTTGAAAGTGTACCATAGGTGTGTAAGATGTTATTAACATTTAGGAAAACTGAGTGAAGGGTACACAGGAACTCTCTGGATTATCTTTGCAACTTTTTCTGAAATCTAAAATGACTTCAAAATAAAAGTGTGTTATCAAAATTAAGGTTACTAATAGTATCTACAGAGGCGTTATCAAGATTAAATGAACTGATAAAAAGGGCTAAGAACAGCATCCAATGCACAATAATTATCCATAGATACTAATTACTATTATTATTACTACCACTTTGTGCCAAACCAGAAAATAGCCCTATTCTATGTTTTAATGTATTGAAACTCATTTGCTTTACAAATATTTCAAAAATGTCTGTGACACTGAAACTGAGAGACATGTCCACACAATAGGTTTCTGAATCAACCTAGAATCAAGCAGTCCCATAAAAATTTTTGTCAAAACTCATTAAAAAAATTTTTTTAACTTAAACATTTATTGACTCATACCCATCTTATTTCATTTCACTCCTATTTACTCCTCCCCCCCAACATACCCTGGGTTATTTTGAAACAAATCTATAAATATTTCAATATATATGTCTAAAAGAGATAATCTCCTTTTAAAATCATAACCACATTATCTATCATGCTTTAAAGAATAACAATAATTCCTTAATATTTTCAATATACAGTAGGTGCCAATATTTTCCTATTGTATCATAAAGCTTTTTTTACAGTTTGTCAAATCAAAATCCAAATAAAGTCCATATATTATATAGGTCTTTTAATCCATAGTTTTTGCTCCCTTCTCTCCCCACTCCTGGCAATTCATTTACTGAAAATACTAGATCTTTTGACCAATAGAGTTTCCCACAATAGTGTTATTTAACATCTTCCCTTGTCCCCTATATTTCTTGTAAATTGGTAGTTAGATATAGAGGCTGATCAGTTTCAGGTCTGAGTTTGTGGCAAAACTCCCTAGGTGGCGTTATGTGCTTCTATCAAAAGGTACATATAGTCCGGATGTCTCTTTTTGGTAATAGCAGCTTTAATGATCAATGCCTAGATTTATTCATTCAACAGGGGGGTTCATTTTTTTTTAAAGTCATCATCATCATCCTTGACTTGCCTCATGCCGATTGATGCCTTTGTCTGAATGGGACAGCTTTGCTTAGAGCAGTAGAATGTTGAGGATTTTGAGCAACTTGGTGAGATACAGACTTTCAAAGCTGTTAGCGCCCCATTTGCATGGGGTTGAGGTGGGTGTCTCTTCTAGGCTCAACAGAATCCGCTGGCTGGCTTGGTGGGGTATCCCCCTCAGCTTCCATCGCAACAATCAGGTTGGGGGCACCAAAGTTTGGCAGTGGGCTTTCTCACGGGTTCTGGGGCACACACAAAAACACACTGAGCAGTGTAGAACTGCCTCCTGAGTCATCCAGGGACACAACCCAAGGATCCTATAACCCTGAGAGCCACACCCTCCCTTTCAGCAGCCACAGTTGTCCTTTGACCTCACATTCTTGGCTTCAGGGCCAAAATCAGTGACGTCTTCTCTTTTCTTTCTCTTAAAACATTAATTCCTTCTACTCCCATAGTTCCTTTTAGATTAGGGTTTTCATGAGCTTTCAAAACACTCTTACCTAATCCTCTTAGTGCTTAAGTAAGGAAGGTGACTAACAGAGAGTCCCACTCCCCAAGCAGGGAGACTAAGCTCAAAGAACTCGGTTGGTCAACCTGCTGTCCTGCTCTGGCCTGAAGTGCCTTCTGAGTAAATCCAACACCCACCCCCAAGAAATCTTCCTACCAGTAGTGTTGGGGAAGCCAGGAGGCTCTCAGCAGGAGGGATGTCCACTCAGCTCACAGCAAATCATCCTGCCTAGATTTTCCCAAAGAGCAGCAATTTCAAATATTTTGTTGCATTCTTAGGCTCTGTGTGTGAGGCCATGTGTTCTCATTAGGGGTTCAGTAGATACAGTCACTACAGATATTGAAACAAGAGAAGAAACAGTATCTTCCTAAATCCTAACTGATGGTCCAGGAATACTATGTGACTTGCAGTTCAGTAAAGACTTGCAGATGCTGAAGAAGACGTGAAAAGCGATGCCTGGAACGACCTAGAAGGTGGGAGGACAGTCATGTGCCCTCCCAATATGTGAACATGCTTGTACCAACCTTCCCAGAGTCCCTCAAGCTTGAAGTCAACTGCAAACACTAGGAGACAGGAGGGAAAAGAACCAAGAAACTATGTTGCCCACAAAGGAGGAAAGGTGAACACAAGGACTAGAGCCAGGAGTAGAACCAGACTCACCCACATGAGCAAAACCAGCCTTCCCAGTGTCACACTGGTCAGGCCATCTCTTGGCATCCCATCATTCCCAAAAAGGCTTCAGGACCAACCTCCACTGAGTGGTCCCAGCCCACCACACCGATCCACCCAGCTTCCCCCAGCTAGCCCTGATCTTTCTGCTGCCATAGCAGCACCTGCCACTGAGATCTGTACCAGCCTGAATAGTGACACATGTAGCTTTTGCCAGTTTACTAAAAACAGGCCAAAGTCAGAAAATCTACCTTTGCCATCAGAGCCAGGGAGCAGAAGACACCAAAAACATCTCTCCTCATACTACATCATGGTCTCTATAATATATGTCAGGCCCTGACACCTCCAGATAAGGTTATGCAGTCCTAGCACCTATACCAGGACTCTGAAGAGAAACCATAAACTTCCCCTAACAGGGCAGAACCAACCCAGGCAAGTTGTCCAAGATCCACCAGTACATAATACAATTTAGCAAACCTCAACGAACCATGCAAATAAAGGGAACTTCTCAACAACACCCTCGCTTTACAGATGAAGATATTTGGGCCCAGCAAAGCAAATGAACTTGCCCAACTCCCCTATTTTCCCAGGCAGTGACAGACCCTGGACCAGACATATCTCCCGAGAGCCAACCCAGTCCTCTTTCCTCTCCACCCAGTCTCATGTTTCAGACAGCTCAGACTTGGCGCCTACTCGGGAAAGGCCTGGCAGCTAGGAGAGGAGAAAGCCAAGTCCAGATTACATCAATCTCACAGGTAGCCAAGAAGGAAGTGGAGACTATTCTTCTTCTACTCATAGGTAGTCCTGCTCCAGGAAGTCACTGAAAATTCAAGGAGGCTAACCTTGCTCAGAAAAATCTCTATTAGCTACAGGGAGGAGAGAAAGCCAAAAGTGGTGGCCCCTTCCTCGCATCATCATGATCATCACCACACACCACTTTCTCACATACCCACCTCCCCAAAGATGGGAAGATATAAGATCCCCTCACCTTGTAATCTGGCCCCTCAATTTCAGTGCTCCCAAATCTTTCCTCCCTCTCCTATCATGGCAACCTGTTCCCTTTTTACCCTGCCCAAGATGTCTACCTCCTTCCACCTCCAGCAAGAGCTTTCCTTCCTAAATGGGCCAGCTGGAAGCCCCCTCCTCCAGGAAGCCTTCTTAGCCTTCTCAAACTTCTACTCTGATCTGCTAGCCCTGGAGAGGTTAGTGCTGGGAAAGCAGGCAGAGTAATCCTGCTGGAGGGCATGCGCTTACTCAGCAGAGATTGCTCATAACTCACTGGGACGGATCCCTGATGGCCTCCTATAGTTACCTAATTTCTGCAGCTTGTTACTGAAAAAAGGGACCAAGAGTCCTACTTTTTGATACATTAAACAGCTTTGGAGCACACAACTGTGTTTGCTAGATACCATTTAGCCCTACATATCAAGAACCATACAACTCAAATGTCCACCAACTGATGTATGGATAAATAAAATGTGTTATATCCATATAATGAAATATTATTTGGTGATTATAAGGAATGCTACAATGTGGATGAGCCTTGGAAACATTGTGCTAAGTGAAAGACGTCAGTCATAAAGCACCATATATTGTATGATTCTATTTATATAAAGTGACCAGACTAGGCAAATCCATGAATATAAAGGTAGATTGGTGGTTACCTAGAGCTAGAGGGATTGAGGGAAATGGGGAGTAACTGTTAATGAGTATGAGGTTTCTTTTTGGGGGTGATGAAATGTTCTAAAATTGATTGCAGTAATGACACACTCTGAATATACTAAAAACCATTGACTTGTACACTATAAACAAGATTAAAAAAGAATAACCATTAAAATGCTCACACATGCTTTTCCTTGGTGATGTCAACTGTGCCTTAATATGTAGGTCCTTTAGGAAAAACTTCTACATATATTGGCCCTAGGTCATGTCTCAACACCCTGCAGAATCAATATGACCACCATAACATAGATTAGGAAGTTGAAGCTCAGAGAATTAAGGTCACATAGCTAACCAGCCACAGATCTGGAACTTAAAATCAGATGATCTGAGTCTAAGTGCAGGATTCTTTGGGAATGTAACCTATGGAGAGACTTTGAAAGAAAGAACACAGCTCCATAGACAAGGAAAAGCTGGAAACAAACTAAACATCCTCCACTAAGCAACTGTGATGGCCATTAGTTGTTCCAGATGCAACGGAAGATTACACAAACATTAAAATGATAAGCAGGAGCACCGTGTGTTATAAACTAATGCTAAGTGAACATGTGCAAGTGGTACATACAGTTTGATTACAATTTTTGTTTTCTTTTAAGTATATTCGTGTGGCCAAAAAATAGTAGAGAACACAGATGCGAAAATGCGCTAGGATAATGAATGGCTGAGTGAAAGCTTTTCTTTTAAAGTTTTCTGTGCTGTGTTGAGAGAGAGAGAGAGAAACACTTGAATGGGCACCACCAACCAGCACAACAAAACACTATAATTATCCAATCAGGGGTGAACTCAAAGTGGAGGTCAGCAGTCTCCACGATGCAGGCCACTGGGCTGCAGGGTCACCAAAGGCCTTAGAGTCAATGAAGGGGAAAGACAAGACCTCTTTTTTTAATCTGCAGATATAAGACCTCCTCTTTTGTCAAAAGGAGCTCTAGGAAAGTCAGCCAGAATTTATTCAGTCAATTTCTGTTCCTTTTTCCTTTGAAATGTTCATTATGTCCTGGACTTGAGGTCATCCTATTTCCACCTCTGATGCACATTTTACTGAAATCCTCTCTTTATATATTCCTCTTCTCACTAGACTGTGAGGTCCTCAGGCAGAGCCCATAATCACCCATCCTTGTACCCTCAGGCATCTAATACATTGCTGGACACAGTAGGCCTGAATATGTTTTGAATGGAATTGGCTAGACTCTCGTCATACCTACTACACTCTTGAGCTAGACTTTTACAGACAAATAATACACTTAGCACCACCTTCTGATTAGCATTCCTGCCCAAAGTCTGCCACCCACACTCCCAGTCCATGCCACACATCTAATGTCATTACGTTCTCCTCTGCTCAAGACCTATTTTCCCCTTCCCATCAAATCTGAGTGCCTCAGCCAGGCCCCAGGGCCCTTTCATCACCTGGCCCCATGCTACTTGCCCAATACTTTGGCTTCCCAGCAGGCACAGCCCAACACACTCACTCCCACCTCCGGGCTTCTACCAGCCCTGTTTGCCTATCCTGAGATACCTTCTGCCTACTCAAATCCTACCTCTGCTTACATTCAAGTTCCAACTCCTCCTGAAAGCTCTCTGGACCATGCCAGCCCTCAGGGATCCTTGCCTTTGAATGTGTCAGCTTCCAAAATTGAACACACTTATCTGTTTGTCCTGTTGTGTTTTTTTTTTTTTTTTGCCCTGTGTTTGTCTTTTCCTCACCCCAAAACTAGATTAATCTTCTTAAGGGCAGGGCGATGTCTTACGCGCCATCAGTGTGACCCACTGCACCCACTGTAAGACAGACACTCTGGAGAAGCTCGAGACTTACTGGTAGTTAGGTCTGAAAATCTGAAAAAGAGCCATGGTTCGTAATGACAGAAGTGTTTTTCGGGTGGAAGAGAGGCTTGTTCTAGGCAGCCGACACAGTTGGGGCACAGGTAGAGAGGTTTGGAAAAGGGGCTTAGACATTTAAATCTATGCCCCTGAAACTTAGGCTAGCTCTCTTTAGTATCTGAAGGTACCAGTGCTTCTCACAGTGTGCCCCCCCCCCCAGACCACTAGCACCAGCATCGCCCTGGAGCTTGTTAGAGATGCAAGTTCTCAGGCCCCACTCTAGACCTACTGAATCAGAAACTCTGGGGGTGGGGCTCAGCAGCTGTGGTTTAACGAGCCTCCAGGTTATTCCAATGTCCACTAACATTTGAGAACCACTAGTATAAACATAAGAGGAATAGCTTCATATACCAGAAAGAGCAGTTCCTTCACCTCCAAAGACTACCTGTGGATATAATTTTTAACTCATGTCTTCCTATTTCCTATTACTATTACTACCACTGCGCTGCTGCTATTATTACTATTACTATTACTACTGAAACTGTAGTTAGGAAAATAGACAAAGAATACTAAGCAATTGATAATTATTATTCATACTAGTAGTAGTAGTGTTGTTAGAACGACTAGTACTACTACTATTACAAGAAGGAAATGAGTAGTAGTACTAGCAGTAGTAGTAATAACAACAATTATTGACCTCTGCCTATTTTCCTAACTATAGATTTCAGGACAAAGAGTTTGAGTGGAAAACAAAATCTATGTGGCATAGAGTAGAGGCATTTTTGACCCTTTCAAGATGGCAATATTCCCTATTTGTCCCTCACTCAGTCTTAAGCCAGTGATTTCTCACCACTCCCTAACCTCAGAGGACAACTTCAGGCAAAGGCTCCATCTGCCTTCTCGATCACCTTATTTCTCAGTTTGGACTTTAAGCACTCTAAGCCCCTACAGGAGGTTTTAGTCTCTTATTTGTGTACCCGCCCCACCTTTGAAAACATTGGTTAGGTCTGCTGGCATCTCCAGTTTTATCCCGTCCCTGAGGACAAGCTTCACATTCTTTCATTCTTTAGCACCTGTCCCCATAACTGGGTGGGCTGGGTTTGTATGAGGAGCAGCAGCCTAGTTTCCCTTAACCTTATTTATAAACTGTGGATGCTTGTCCTGACCGCATCAGAATATATGTACAAGAATGCTCATTGCAGTAATAATATAAACATCCATCAACAAGACACTGCTTAAGTTCATTACGGTCCATCCATAATAGGTGGTCTATGCAGCTGTTAAAAAGAACATCATACACGTGCGCACGCACACACACACACACACACACACACACACACACACACACTGATCTGGGAAAATGCACAAGATTAAAAAATCAAATTGCAGAACAACCTTCTGAACCCACCTATGTGTATAGTCTGATCTCACTACATTTTAAAAAGTTCAGAATATGCATACGTGGTTGCATATACATAAACAATTTCTGGAAGGAAATACACAGAAACATATCAATAGTCACTTCTGAGATTGGGCCTAGAGAGGTTCAGGAAGATGGGAGAGAACTTTTTCATGTACTATTTGTCTTTTTTTTAAAATTAGTTTTCTTTTCCAACTATAAATGTTAAAAGTGATCAGGTTAAAAAAAATCAATCTGAAACATCACATGACCGATAAATATATTTAAAGGGGTAATGACAGAGAAAAATGTTTACACTGTAATATAATTGGGGAAACCAAGATATAAATGGTATCTTCGGTGTGATCATAATGTCAGATAAAATAGGACAACACACAGAAGCAAGACCATGACACAGCCCCTAATAGTCTAGTCCCTCTAAGGAGGCCGGAGGCCCCTGCCACATCCTCCCCCGACCCCCGCCCCACCACCAGACAATCCACAAGGTGGCAACCACATCTTTAAGGACCTAATCATTCCAAAGCCAGAGTGCAGGAAGCAGTCACAGTAACATTGCAGATGTCCTGTAAAGTGAGACAGATCCTGCTCCCTCAACCTGAGGGAGTTCCAAGATTAAAAAACCCTGCTTAACTCCACCTGAGGGCTGACACCTTGTTCTTGTTTACTGAGATCAGAAGCTGGGAGCCACAAGCTGGAAGACATTAGGTGAATCTGTGCAATCTTAAAAGGCCAGAGACTAACAGCTTAAACTGCACTAGATGCCTTTAAAACTTGGTAATTGGGCAGAAAAGTGAAACCAGGAGGGAGGCTTCCAAGGAGCTGAGACGTCTCTGATTACCTTGCAGCAGCCCTATGGAAGCAAATACCTTAAGAAAACAGAAGGGTTGGCTGGGAGAAGGATCAAGATTTAAAAGTAAAGAACCTGAGGGCTAGAAGGTGCTGAGATACCATTGAGCTAGCTCATCCCCTACATTGCCAGAGAAGGAACTGAGGCCCAGATAAGAATGCATTCCTTCTAAAATGACTGCAGACCCGGGAAGGAGGGTGCTATTAAGTGACCAGAGTTATAGGTTTCCTGGCTGTGACTGGGGAAGCAGGCCAGATTTGAGAAATTACCCATTCTGGAAAAAAACAGTTGGCTGCCCATTACATAGAAGCCACAGGAAACAAGCGCCCAGTCCCTGAAAGTGTTCCAGCCTCACATGAATAAATCATGATGCCATTGTGAGCAGATAGAAATCTCTGCTTCAGGACTAATTAGTCATTTCACTTAGCAAATCCTCTACCTTCTTTGGGTGTGGCTGGCAGCATTGCCAGACAGAAACACCTTCCCGCTAGGGTGCTGGGCCTGAGGGTGTGGCTACCTGAGTCCTCCCTGAGATTGCTGGACATGGATCAAGTGTTTATTCACGTCGTTTTCCTCTAACAAAGCTCTAAGATGACCTTCCCCCATCCCAGAAAAACTGACCCTCAGGAAGTGGGGTTATCTCTTATATTGCTAACAAAGAAAAGTGTGGGCCACCATGCAGTCTGTGTTTTTTGAAGAATACTACCTGAGGAGGCAGCAGTGCTGGGGGCAGAGGTGAAGGAGTGGGTAACACTGACCTACTTCGGGCACAGGGAGAACCTTCATGTTGGTCCAGGCCCTGCCCTTCTCAGACGCCATCCTTCAGAGACTGGAGGGCTATTGGGACAATCACACAACGTTCAACCTGAAAGGGAGCTTTGAGATGAAGAAAGAGTGAAGACAGGAAATATGTATATGGTGTCACTTTAACTGTGCTGCTAAAATTATTAACATTATGAAGGTTGAGGCATGAGGAAAAACTGTTCTTATTCTAACTAGCCTGGGAACTTAAACTTTTTGAACTTCCTGGTCCTGTGTCAATGCCTAGATATACATCGGACCTCCAGATCACCTTCTGATTACCTACTGAAGACTCCAAATATCCAAACCACCTGACATCCATTATCTAGACTGCTTGACATCTGACTGGTAACTGTTCTGGACCAATCCTAGGGCTAAGAATGCAGAATGGATTATTTTCAAGAATGCACTTTTCACTATAAGAACTCTTAACTTCTCTTTCTTCTTCAGAACATTTTTGGCTTTTTTTCTAGTTGTGTTCCCATTTGCAAACTCTAAGATCCTTGAATAAATCTTTATCATTTCTTTCATTATCATTTCTTTCTTTCTTTTTCTTTTTTTTTTTTTTCCTTTACGCCTACAACACCTAGTCATCCAAGTACTGACCAGGCCCAACCCTGCTTAGCTTCCAAGATCAGACTGGATCGGGCGTGTTCAGGGTGGCATGGCCGTAGATTCATTTATTTCTTTATCATTTATTTTCATTTAACAATGAGTACCTAATAGTCCAACATTCTGGTTTTCTAGAGGAAGAAATGAGAACTCAGAAAGTGAAAGTAAGTGACTTGTTCAAAGCCACCTGATAATTTAGGAATAAGTCTCCCACTTCCTGGGTTTTTATTTTTCCTTTGGAAAACCAGAACATTGGACTATTAGATACTTTCAAATGTCCATTTCAGGTTGAACATTGTGTCCCAACAGCTCTTGGGTCTCTGAAGGAGACCTCAGGTCCTGGATGAGACCAGGTATCCATAAACATTGTCCTATGCCAGGTGAGCAGCCAACATGGCACCAACAGGTATTTATCAAAGACCACATGCAAGTACCACAGGGGACCTTACATCTAATTGAAAAAAACAGAACTGGTCCTGAAGAAAAGTAATTACTATTAAATAAAAATAAGACATGCCACAGTTGAGGGAGGAGAGAGCAATTACCAAAGAAGCAAGAGGCATAGAGTAAGGGAGAATCATAAGAAGTGGCAGGCAGGGAAGGATGGGGAGATCTGACCAGAGTGACAGAGCAGATCTTTGCAGGGTGGTAAGTCAGTGAGAGGTGGCAGGAGGGGGTACTGCATGGTCAGGAACCTCTGCCAGCTGCAGTCTGGCAGGAGACAAACAGCCTGGCTGACCCACGGGGCCCTGCCATAACGAGGACACCCTCTCTCCTGCCTATGCCACATGGGACAAAAACAGCATGTTCCAGGTAGGAATTACTACTCTGAAGCTCACAAGCAGCTAACCCATGGGCTCTCCGAGCTCTTTATACAAAAGCCTCCCTTGCAAGACTATGCGGGGGGTGGGAGGGAGGCCAAGTTGAGGAGGTGACCAAGACCCACTTAACTTTAAAATTCACTGGCTGCTTGGGGAGACTTTAGCACAGAACACAGGCTGCAGTGAGGGCCCTGACCCCAAAAGTCTCAGGCAACTCCAGGGGAAAAAGGAGTGGCAGGTATAGTGGGTTGAATAGTGGCCCCAATAAGATATGTCCATATCCTAACCTCCAGAACCTGTGAATGTGACCTTATTTGAAAAAAGGGTCTTTGGGGATGTACCTAATTTAAGGATCTTGAGATGAGATCATCCTGAATTACCTAGGCGGGCAGCTGTCATAAGACAGAGGCAGAGGAAGATTTGACAGAAAAGGAAGACACGCAGAGACACACAAGGGAGAAGGTGATGTGAAGACAAGAGCAGAGATTGGAGGGATGCTTCTACCAGCCAAAGAATGCCATGGATTACCAAAGCCACCACAAACTAGGTTAGAGGCATGAAACTGATTCTCCCTCGAAGCCTCCAGAAGAAACCAACCCTGCCAACACCTTGATTTCAGACTTCTGGTATTCACAACTGTGAGGGAATATGTATTATTTTTAAACCACCTAGTTTATGACAATTTGTGATGGCAACCCCAGTAACTAATGCAGCAGAGACAGGGGATAGCAAAGCAGGCTTGGGGCTTTCAGGAGTTCTGAGAGGTGTCACTCATCGTTTGTATAACAGGGGTCATGAGGCTTGCAGTAGCAGAACCCTCCCAGGAGAATGTCCAAGAGGACAAATCAGCCTCTGGCTCTTGAGGACTTCAGGCCGTCTGGTTGCAGGGCCTTTGAACAGAAGCCCACCCCGTCCAGCCTGCTCTCTTATCAGACACCAGCTGCCACCAGCAGGGCCCATGGTCTCTTAAAGATTATCTGTCCAGAGCTACGGTCCTGTCCACTCACCTCAGCCCCCTCTACAACTGACTCTCTTTATCCATGAGCTCCCCAAAGTGACTGGACCATCCTTTTTCAGCAAGTTCCTCAGAGTCCGTTATCATAGAGAAGCAGTGTGATTCAGTGGAAAGTGTTCTGGCTTTGAAGTCAAGCAGACCTATACTTTAATCCCAGGGTGACTTGGAATACGAGTGATCTGCCCTACCTCTCTGAGCTTCAGTTTTCTCATCTGTAAAGTGGGGTCAGTAATTGCTGCTTCATAGGGTTACTATGGTAATTTGAAATAGCACATGTGAAATGCTCAGCGTATGGCCTGCTATGCAACAGGAAGGCAATAAATAGTAGCAATTATCACCTCTATTACTTACATGAATAATAAAGTCTTTCTGGAACACTGGCCTGAGCCCACCTTGTTTTCACTGCTGTGGTGGATATAAAGAGATCCACAACCCAGGGCTGAGCTCAAGGGTTCTGACTCGGCAGGGAGGTGGTGAGCACCTACTGTGTGCCCTCTTCTTATTCTCCTTCAAGTCTCTCCTTCCTGGACACTAGCTGTGACCTCAGTCCCCTATATACCTCCAGTGGGCACCCAATACATATTTGTTTTGTGAATAAAGAATAAATGACGTTGAGTGAGTCGTCAAAACTCTTGAAATGTCAGTTTTCTAACCTGTAAAGTGGGGCTAATAGCATCTACCTACCCTGCTGCCTCACAGGGCAACTGAAAAGACCAAATAGAGATTGCAGCCTTAGAAGGCCAGAGAGGCAAAGCCCCACACAAAGCCCCAAACTGTACCTTGAAGGTTGTCCCGTCTTCTCCAGAGGGTAGCCCTGCTGGGTCCAGGACAGTCTCAGCGAAGTCTTGTGATGCTCACATCTCCCTGCGCCCATACAGCCTGCATTCCAGGACATGGGTAGGTCCACATCTTAAACTGGTTGCAAACTTCCCTTTCTTAGTCCGGAGTCAGAAAAATTGTCTCAACTATCGACACGCTCTTCCTAGCTAATCTCTGTGAGCCTCAGTTTTCTTCTGTAAAAGGGGGTTAATTGTCCCTAATCTATCTAGAAACACAACTGTGAGAATTGAATGAAATGATGTATCTGAACGTGCTTTGTAAACTCTTGAGTTCTATACAGACATAGGAACACAGACTCCTGGGCCAGAAGGGGAGTGGACAAATGCCACTGCTCCTTTCAATTTTGGTGATTTTGAAAACTTCTCCAACAAATTTCAAAATACTATATGTGTTTGCCAGGAAACCAAAAATATTCTAGCCACAACTCAGGAGAACCACAAGATAAGCCATTTCCATCATGAGTATTGCTGGGCTTCAATCAACTCAGCTGCTTGGACCAAAAAAATAGTTTTTTTTAAAACACCACACACCACAATTCAGCCACTCCCCCAAATCACGCTTCCTTTCTCCTAAGAAAATAGTGGAAACCAACTTTAACTGATGAAATCCAAGTCGGAGGCATTCATTTTCAAAAGCCAGGCCTTCCCCAGTGATGGGAGCAGACACAGCATTCTCCAGTTATTTTGCAAGTAGAGAGAGTTTCAGTAGAGGTTGGCGAGGAAGTGAGGCTCCTGGCTAGTTCCAAGGCCTGTGAGGACTAGACCTGTCAGCCCAAAGAAGCAATCGCTGCCTCAGACTCAGAAATTTGCTCTACTAATCCAGCTAAACACTGGTTATTTTCATTAACCCAGTACAAAGAAGGCCTACAGACCAATTTCTCTTCACCCACAGGCTTTGCTGCAGCAACCTTGGGCTCCAAATCCCCGCTCCCCAACAAATGGCCTCCTCATTGCACAAGCGGTCCAAAGATGAAGGGCCCTCCAGGCCCACTTGTCCTATGGTTCTCATGGCCCCCCTGGGCCTGCTGGGTTGCCCTAGAAGATCAGACACACCCAGTCCTGAGTTCAGAGCTGATCCACCAGGATCCCACCTGCAGCTACTCATCCGTGTTTCATACCTGCGGCTGCTTCTTCCTCCAAAGACCATAGGTCCTAGATGGAGGCTGCATGCATCTTGTTTGTTCCTTCAGGCTGCCTCAGAGGTTTCTGTCTCTAGTGTAAAACCCTAAATCACTTGAGAGATAGGCCAATATATGCACAAATGCTTTGCAGTCTGGCCAACAGGGGTTCGAACTCAGGGCCTGCTGCTGACTGGCTCTGGAGCTTTGCAGAGGTGACTCTCCTGGCCCTGGTTTCCTCATCCCTAAAACATAGCTAATGCCAAGCACATGAAGTTTTATAAAGATTAGTAATAGTATATGGAAGGCTCCTGATATGCGGTCGGCACTAAATCAGTGGTAATTATTATTATAATGGCACTCCCACCCCCATGCTCATGCTCCAAATTCTAAGGCCTAGCCCTGCCTCCATAACCACTTATCAGAGTGACTTGTTCTCAGACCAGCCCATTTCTGGGCTAAACCAGGCCTGGCCACTGTGAATTGGAGTACAGGGCTGGCAAACAGAAAGCACTCAAAGCAGTAAGTGTTTGTTTACTTAGAAAAAAATCCTGAAATCTCAAGCAATTTGAATTTTTCCCACCACATTTTGCTTTCATAAGTACAAATCAATAAGTAAACACTTAGATTAGGGTTTATTCAGAAGAGGAACTTCTCTCATATAAATTTTTCTTTTAATAGCTATGTTACTATACAATGTCCACTAGGAAGAACAACGATCTGAGGGACCTGAAAAATTCTGAAAGTTCAGACTCTTCAAAGAAAAATATTTATTTCTAATACATTGATTACAAACTAATATGTGATAACTGTAGACAGTGTGGAAATAGAAAAAGCATACGAAAAAATCTAATTAGTGGCAATTTCACCATCTCTAGAGAATGTTTCGGTGTATTTCCTTCCAGTCTTTTTTTCTATGTACCTTAAGGGTATAAATATCCATTTGTTTAAAAACCAACAGAAGACTAAGCTTGCCAGCCAGTGCCTATAGGGCAGCAGTTGTGGATTGCCTATGAAAGCTTCCTTGTCCTGTTTTCCATTCTCCCCACCCCCAAACAACTTATTTGTTGGCGACACACCTACACATTGCATAACTACATCTTGTTTTATCAGGGCTTGGTGAACTTCTACCCTTTGAGTGAATTAACATAGTCATCTCTGCTTTCCATTTTTATGCCACAGAGTCAATATTTACTAGCTGTGTTGCTAAAACAGGCCCTGGGCACAAACTCAGTGCTAAGTGTCCCTGCCTAATGTCAAAGCAGCAGTCTCAGTGGCACCAGAGGCTTTACTGTGCCATGGGCCACAGCACCAGGTGAGTGATTCCTGCCCTGACTGAGCAGGTAGGCTCTGGCCCAGCAAGGATGCTTCACATAACCACAAAGTCCAGGAAGCTAGTGCTAGAAGACACTTAAATGTTAATAGATGGGAATGCTGAAGCCCTGTGGGGGCTTAGGACTTGCCTAAGCACATGTAGCTCCAGAATCATTTTACCGTCTTGTTGAATACATTAATATGAGAAACAACTAAGATGGCAGTTAGGATAGAACCATTTCATCAGGCCTGGAAATTGGACAAGTGCTGCTCTGAGATGGTCAGTTTCACAGAGGAGTCTCCCCAAGACAGGCCTGGTCTCTACAGTAATGATTAAGGTGATACCATAGCATCATCAATTATCACGCCTCTTGCTGGAATTCATTCATTCATTCATTCATTCATTCATTTATCTCTTTGTGTGAGAAATTTTTATTGAGCACAGCTATGGGAAGGCATTACTTGCTTCACCAAAGCAGTACCACTCTGTCCACCTCTTCTAGGAAGGCTCGCTTTGCAGCTGTCAAGAGACAGACCCATCAGGTATCCCCAAGGAAGTCTAAGACTTAAAGGAAAATATCTACAGGAAGGAAATACAGGAGAATTATGTTTCAAGGGTAGAACTTTGATAGCAGGCCTCTGGAAGAAAGTCCCTATTCCTAATAGCACCTCAGGTACTAATAAGGAACACGTCAAAGGGAAAGGACAGGTGACTTGGCGTAATACCAGATGCCTGTAGTGCTTCTGTGAAGTAGTCGAAAGAGCAAAGGACCTGGAGTGAGCAGACCTGCATTCACATCCCACTTACACCACCAAAACATTGCACGGCCCAAAGAGGGAAAGTGTCTTGCCCAAGGCCACACAACATATTGGTGGCTAAAGTGGGACCTGAATCAAGTTCTTTACTCCAAGTCCAAGGCTGATGGCTCAGACATCAGATAAGTCTTTTTACTTCTCAGCCCCAAGAAAGCCACAACCCCGATTTGGATCTTCCAAGCCAATCAGACTTCCCTTCATCCCCTCAGCTGAGATCAGGCCCTTCCCACAAGGGGTAGCCCTGCCACCTTCTCTCCCTTGGATTCACAGCTGCTTCCTGGAGAAGCAGGAGCAAGACAGAGGTCACTACGCTAACCCAGCACAGGAAGAAGCTGTGATGTGCGGCAATTCTAGCACATGAAAGGAAGAACAAATGAGCATTCTGTACAGCTGCTGGAGTGTCAAAGAGCTCTGCACACTTGGCCCATTCCCCTGCTCCGCCCCTCCAGGCAAGAAAACAAAGAAGGTCGTGTGAGCAGGGCTGCATGTCTACCATCTCCTGGGCTTGTAGATGCAAACAAGCCTTGGAGGCTTAGCTGGCCAAGCAGTGTATGGTTGTTCTGGCCCCTCTATTTGCTGAATGCCCACTGTGCATCCTGCCCTATGCTGGAGGTGGTGGAAACACAAAGAGAGATGAACCTCAGCCCTTGTCCTCAAGGGTCTCATAGCCTGGCTTGGAATACAGAATGAACCTCCAGAAAACCTACTTCAGAAGAATTATGAGTGAGGCACAGACTCTCAGAGCTATGGATATTTGAAGCTTAAGAGGTGGAGAAGGCTGGCAGAAGTACCCATGGAAAGGCTTCAAGGGAAAGGAGGTATTTTCACTGGACTTGAGGGCCAAGTAGAACTAGTAGAAGAGAG
Organism: Eonycteris spelaea; assembly: GCA_003508835.1. NCBI lineage: Eukaryota > Metazoa > Chordata > Mammalia > Chiroptera > Pteropodidae > Eonycteris > Eonycteris spelaea. The sequence goes on from PUFA01000017.1 coordinate 62,248, forward strand.
AAGGGGAGATGAGAGAGAAAAGACTCAGAAGAAGGGAAAAAAAAAACCCCATTTCATTAAAAGGCTTGAGCAGAGCGACTAGAGTGGAGAGAGGTTAGGAAGTATGAAGAGGTAAATCGGGACGGGCAGAGTGGACAAAATAATGAGACTCGTTAGCCACTCCTTTTAGCTCAATCTGCCAGCCACTTATTCCTGACACTGTATCAGATAGAATATAGGGAAGACGTGGCTTAGACATTGGCCTGGAAGCACTTATCCTGCGAAGAGGAAACTAAGGTGGTAAAAAAAAGGAAGGTAAATACATTAGAGACATATACCTGTAGGCAAAAGAATAACCATCCAAATCCTGGTTAATATCAGCAAGAATCAGCTAACCTTGGCAATGCTCTTGGTGCTGGCTGTTGGGCAACCTCGCAGAGAGAAAAGAAAATGTACAACACTGCTCATTATGAAATGAGCACCTGCAATATTAACATTTAAATAATTCAAGTTCTGTCCTCAGAACTTAATGGTCATTTTCTCAAAAGCATTAGGCAACCTCAGACCTATTTTTGAAGTTCTTATTTAGGAAGCGATCCCTAAAACCAGCATTAACTGGAATTAGGACTTGAGCTTTACATACTTGAGCTTTACACTTCACCCAACAGACAAGTTCCCTGAAGAGCAGACTTTTTGAAAGTCAAGTTACTTTTTTTACTGCCCAAGGGAGGGGGCGGGGGGGGAGGAAGGGGGGGAACTTGGGCATGGTAAATACTTTTGTGAAGAGAAGACTATTAACATTTAAAAATTTCTCTAAGGAAATCACAGTACAATGAAAGGGATAGAGACAGTAGCATGGGGCCTTTCCAGTCTAAATTTGAATGCTATGATGATAAATGACTCTTTCCAAACCCCTTGGGGTATCTCTGCCAAAATTTTTCTTGAAAAAGAGGTGGGAGACTCACTATTAGTACCAGTACGGAATCTTTAGCATCTCTTTACCTTCCCTTTTAGCTGCTGTCATCCTGACTTACTAATCCTTCTGCAAGAATTCACTGAATCTCTTCTTTCTGTGTGAAAGATACAAGACAGTGAAGTCTCCATCCTTCCCTTGAGGAGCTTCCAGGTCCTCATCAGCTCATCTTCTCTACATCAAATCACTCTTCCCTGGCCCGCCTCCCATCCAATCCCATTAACTTTTCTTCTAGCCAAAACCAGTATGAAGTCTAAACTCCTGAGCATGAAATGTTTAAAAAGTAATTTGTTTTGTATGACATAAGAAATATATGTTAAATATTTTATATTTAAAAGATACAAAAAAGTGTAGGTAAAGAACAATTAAATCATCTATTATCCCAACCCCCTTACCACTCCCTCTGCCCCTGTGACCAATACCTCTGGACTGTGAGCTGCCTTAGGATAGTTTTTTTTTTTTTTAGAGGTGGTGTGCAAAAGGTTGGGAGCAGACTCAAAGGCAAATAATGAAAACTAGGAAATCCACAACATACTGTGGAATATCTATATATTCCAGCCCTTTCCCATGAAGAATAAGTATGCCCAGGTATGCCCAGGTATACCCAACCCTGCCTGCAGTCAACATGCCTGCAGTTGTCAGGGTAGGCTTCTGGGAGGAAGCAGAACTTGAGCACATGTAGTACTGGAGACTCCATGGAAGGGTGAGACACAGATAACTCAGAGAAAGTGTGCAACCCAGGCTCTTCAAGGGAAAGGCAGCCACTGGAAGGATACACACAGAAACAGGAATTGAACCTAGAAGCCATGAAGGAATTAGTTTGTGAAGTCACTGTATCTTTGGTAGCAGCTCCAATCCCTCCTCACATTCTGCATCGTCTCAGAGAGCAGTCCTTTAATTGGCTTCTATCTAATTATCACTGCTTCTAGTGGGCAGAGCTTTTCCAGCCCAGTCATCTCATAGGATACCAACAGGTTACTCTTGGGTCAAATAACCATCCTGTTCCAATCAGGGGCCATCCCTGCACAAGGACGATTTCAGCTCCGCTCTGTGGGACAAGGGGCTGTGAGGGGTCCAGGTGGGTTAGGGAAAGAGGGTAGTTTTAAGAAGGAATGTTGATTGGGGTAGGGGTGGGGGAATCCCAACAGGGGTCTAGTGTGAGCAAAGGGAAAGAAGTAAAAATAACAAAATGGGCTGGGTAACACTTTTTACTTCTGGTTTTCTCTGAAACTGAGATAGCATCCCAAGTCTGAAGAGTGCGGATTGCTACTGATCAGGTGTCATCTAATGAGCTGCATGTCAGTGGTACTTATTTATCTATGGACTGTTATTACAATGAAGACATGGGAGCACCTCTTTTGCTGCATTCTTCGAAGACCAACTGAGGTGAAGAGGGAACATGCCAAGCGTTCCTAAGATAGCTAAGAAAATGTGAAGGTAAAATCTGCCTTCCAGTGATTAAGAGGGCTAATATAGATAACTGGGAAACTGGCACCCAAGCTCTAGAGGCTGCTCCAGAGTTGGATAACATGTTAGCCCGCTCCAGCAAGACCTGAAGACTTTGGCTTCCGCAGTGGAACTGATCTCTTACACTTCATGGGAAAGAAAGTATCCGGATAAACAGAAGAATAACACAGGCTATCTGGAACACCAGTGTGTACGTCATAAGGAATTAGAAAAGCAGGCCCCGCAGGAAGACCCAACTTAAAGCCTGCTGAAGTGTCAGAGACTTGACATCTGCAGGCAACACAGCAAGTCTTCCCATTGCAGTAGGTCGCAAAGTCATCTACCTAGAATCCTGATCTTCTCCATTTGACAGAATGTTTTCCTTCTTATTCAGGATACTAAATCTCACTGTTGTGCATACAATAAATCTGTTTTGCATTATAAAGATAATAATAACATAACTGGAAATGGAATAATAAAGAGTCTTGTTATTAGGAAAGAATGAATAAACCAATATGTCTGAGAGTCTACTATGAGTCTCAAGTACCATTTTGAAGAAGTGATCTGGGATCCTATTGTACATTCTACACAAATTGGGGTACTTAAAAAAAATACAAATGCCAGAGCCCACCACAGACCTTCTAAATGAATGCCTGCCATGTACACATATGTGTGTGTTTTAAATCTCTTCCATGATTCAGATGTACTGCTCAGGATGACAACCATGGTGCTACGTGGTTCGGTAATAATTTCATTCAATCCCCTAGAGTCAGGATAGATCTAAGTTTAAATCTTAGCCTGATAAGGTAGGTGGTATGTTCTCCTAACAAATGAGAAAAATCAAGGCTCAGAGAGGTTAAGTAATTTGCCCAACACCACACAGCAGTCTGTAGTAAAGCTGGGATTTGTACCAGGTTTGACCCCTGAGCCCGAGGGACAAATTCTTGTCTGTGTACTGAGAGGTGTGGTTCAGCTGCCCAAAGAGATGGCCCAGCCACAAACCTTCCTAGAGGGTAACGCACTAGGAACCAGAGGGCTCACGGAGGAGGGCGGCTGCAGTGGAGCCAGGCCAGCTTAGCCAGGGTCTGGCAGTGTTTCCTGACCAACAGGGAGCTGACATTTTCTCAGAGACATGTGTGGGCCCCAGAAAGGATCCTATGTCAGAGTTCGGATGAGACATCAGAAATAATTTTATGACCCCAAACTCTGGAAACACTGCAGAGTTGGCTGACTCTGAAGATGCTGTATAAAATCTTCTCTAAGAAATGTCTTCGAGATTGCTACTTGAGCCTGTGTTTACAAATCCTTTGGACACACAGTCTTATCTTCACCCCATCTGGCCTCCCTGCTCTCTGAGCTTGTGGCTATGTTTCCTTATCTGTAAAATGGAGTCCGTGGCTTCCCACCTGTCTTCCTATCCCACACAGAGAATCTCACTGATTAAATAAGGTAAAAGGGAAGAAGCTACCCAACCCAGCTTCTCCCTGCGAGCTCTTCAAAACGACTGACCCTGGGCTTTTAGCACAATGATGTCCATATCTACGATCACTTGCTGGGCGCTTCCCTCATGTCAGGCATGTGGCAGTAATGAAGGGGAAGGAAGGGAGGTCGGTGATGGCTTTTTGTTTGAGAGAAACTTTAAAGAGACTTTGATTCTGGAAAAGAGAGAACCAGAGTCCATTGAGGGAGAGGTCACAACAGCAATAAACTGTGTATATGTAAAAGAAATGGAATTCTCCCTTCAGCAGTGAGTAGGAAGGATGGTAGCAGGTTTGGGGCCTGGGGCATGGTCCTGGAAGGCCCCCGCATCATGGCAGAGGTCAGGGGTCAAAGAAGCAGAGGTGTCTGTTGTCTCACTTTAAGTCATTTACTTCTCTCTGCAGAAATTCCTCTGACTGTCCCCAAGCCTTACATGAAACTCAGTTTACCCTGCAACCGGTCTCAGTGGTGAGGGAGGCACTCAGAAATGGGCCTGAGTTCACACCTGAGGCAATCACAGCGGAAACACAGCTTTGTCTCAAAGGAAGAAGGGGTCCTTGAGTTCAAGGACTTCAGGCATAGAGGAGGATATGAGCACTCCCCGGGGAGAATCAGAAAGGCTGGGTCGGGAACAGGACTTCCTGTTGCCCTCGAATGGAATGCTCATTATTCTTATTTGGACATTAACAAATGGGACCCCAGAAGGCTGGAAAACATGTGGTATTTCAAGAACACTGTGAGACAGGGATCATTAATGAAGAAATAGAACCTATGAGAGCAAAGCTTCCCCCTGAGGTCCAACAGCTCACAGTCGCAGAGTGAGGGTCAAACCAGGGCATAGCCACCACCAGCCAGGCTAAGGCTCAGCAGCATCCTCCCTGGAGCCCCTCCTCCTGCCAGAAATGGCTCAGGTGCCCTTCCCTGCCTCCTCCCCCAACTGCCTTTCCCCCTCTGTTTCCTCTCTCAGTAGGCAGGCTCCTCCAAAACCTGGAAGGACACTTCGCCTCCTAGAGCCACACTGCAGCCCCTCAGCAGCTAAATTCTCCTCTCCAGCTGGTGGGCCCTTCCCCAGGGTGCCAAATAAACCTCATCCCAAGAATGGAAGGATATTTCATCACCCTCCAGGCCTTGTGGCCAAGCTACCAGGGGCCAGCAGCTCAGGATTCAAGATTAGGGTCCTGAGTCAGGCCTCAGGGCTACATGCCGGCAGTATGGGTAGACAGGGAAACAGATCCGGCCTTGGAGGTGGATAGACACAGGACAACTGGGTTCTCAGCTGGTTGTCCAGCAACCACCGAGAGCACTGAACAACAATGCTGGGGGGAACCCTAGGGTCGCAGGCAGAAAGAAAATCCTAGCAACTTGGCACCTTAAAGATTGCCCTGGCCCAGGAGTCAGAAGTCATGGGTTTAAAGCCCAGCTATGATACTTACATGGGCAAGTTACTTAAATTCTGTAGGCTTCAGCTTCCTCATCTGCAAAATGGGAGAAATACTTACCACCCCATAGGGCTGCAAAAAGATTAAACCAGGAAATGTCCCCTGTGCCTAGTGCAAGATACTCAAATGTTCCCCATGCAAGATACTCAATCCCTAATCCCTCAATCAGAAAGCTCCTTTCCCTTCTTCCCTCCCAGGCACTCCCTGAAGAGGCCAGGATCGGTGTAAGTGGGCAGTGGCTCTGAAACTGGGCTTCTCAGATGTTCCTCGTGGGCCATGAGAAGGGGGGGCAGTTGGGCCTGTGCTCACCCTTTCTTCCTCTGTTTTCCAAAACTACGTCTTCACTTTGATCTGTTTGTGTCCTGTCCCCCACCCTATAATAATCTAATTTTTAAAAGTTTTTCTGCTTAATAGTCAACTCTACTGAAGTAGACCAGGAGTGGGCAAAGGCAGATGGTAAATATTTTAGGCATTGTGAGCAAGGAATAAAATCAAGTATATTATATAAGTACTTATATAACAAAGGAGAAAATCAAATTTCAACACATTTTTAATTGATAAAGTTAACAAATATAATGAGTTGAATTTTATTTTGTTTTGTCTGTTTTTTTGTAATACAGATCTCCCAATGAGAAGAAAGAATTTTTTTTTCTTTTTTCTTTTTTCTTTTATTGGTTGGGGGAAATCATTTTGCTTAATTGGGATCCAAAGTTTGTGTTCCCTGTCATCGAATCTATTGACCTGCTCCTTTGTAAAACCCATTCTTAGCTCCAGGGACATTCACAAACAGGTGGCAGGTGGCGCACGGATATGACCACAGGGCTATAGTTTTTCATCCCCTAGACAAGACATTGTAGGAGCCCTTCCGTGTTAAAGTTCTCTGGCTCTAAAGCCTATTGAAGGCTGTTTGGGGTCTGGGACAATTTCCAGAAGAGAGACTCTGAAGGTCACAGTTATCACCTCTGTGAGAAGCCCTGGAAGCTGCAGGGTCTCCCAAGACCTCCCTTCAGCACTGCCAGAGCCCTGGGGTGCTTGACTACAGCTGAGGTGATGGGTACCTCAGGCCCTAACTCCTACCATTGCCCTCAGCTCTACCCCCTCCCCCACACACTTTGTTCTCCCAGGGAGGGAACGCTCTCTCCTTTGCCTACGAAGCACCCCCCTCCCCAAGCAGCCCCTCTCCCAACAGCAGTCTCAGAAAGCTTTCTTATGAACCCTTCCCAAGCATCTGAAGGTAGAAACAAAGAAGTGGAACCCCTTGCTGGAGTTCAGAGATTCCTCAAAGACCCTGGATCCCTCTGCCTGTGGGGAGAGGAGACAACACCATCTGTCTACAGGAAGAGCTATGTCTCTGGTCCTGGTCAGGTTAAGTCCTGGACCTCATTTGCATCACTTATAAAATAGGAAGTATTGTATTCACCTTCCATTGCTATTGGAACTTCAAATTATCCATGAAAACGACTGAAAATGTAATTAAATTAAAATGAAATGTAAACACCATGAAAAAATGTGAAGTAGCAGAAAAAATAAGGATTGGAATTCAAAAAAAACACAGAAAACTTCAACCACTTTAAATTTCCGCAAAGCAAAAACAGTACTGTATCTTTATAAGATGGTTAAACTACCAAAAATACACAAAAACAAAGGATGACTGTTGGCAAAACCATAAGAATATAAGCGCATGCTGGTAACCTGGTAAACTGGTTCAGCATTTTCAGTTTCAACCATTACACGAATCAGTCATAACCTTTGACCTGGTTTTCCACCCCTGGGAAATAATGCAGAAAGAGGAAATTAAACAAGTATATTTGAAGAAACACTTATTTTTAGCGGTGAGAAACAATAGGGGAAAGTTAAGTAAATTAGGAATGTCTATGTATTATCAAGTTAACAAAAGCATACGGACTATATCGATTTATGTTTTTCAAAGGCCAGTATTCTTCAAAAATATCAGTGTCATGAAAGCCAAAGGAAGGCTAAGAAACTGTCCAGATAGAGAGAGACTAAAGAGATATGACAACCAAATGTAACATATAATCTGCACTGGATCTTCAGGGAGAAAAACTACTGTAAAGCACACTAAGGGGAAAATCGACAAAATTAGCACAAGGATGAGAGTTTAGACGGGAATACTATCAGAGTTAAATGTCCCGAATTTGAAAACTGTACTGTGGTTATGAAAGAGACTATCCACGTCCTTCAAAGATGCATAATGAAGTATTTAAGGATAAAGAGGCATAACGTGAGCAACTGACTCTCAAATGGTTCAGAAACACTATCAGTCAGATAGACAAGGAGAAAGGAAGGAAAGGAGGAAAGGAGGCAGGGAGGAGGGGGGAAAGGTGAGAGAGGAGCAGGAGGAGAGATGGGGGAGGGAAGGAGAGAGAGAAAGAGTGACAAAATGTTAAAAATGGCATATTGGGGTCAAGTGTGTATCAAAGTTCTGTTATTTTGAAAACTTCTCGTTAAATTTGAAATTATTTTGAAACAAAAAATGTTTTAAGTTATAGCGACACTGAACACATGAAAGCTATAAGTAAAACAATGCTGAGTCAAAAAAATGTACATGCTGGAGATAAAGAAAGTGTATACCATAGAAATAGGTATATAATGGTTTCAATAACCCCACATAATACCTTCCTCCAGCTCTTAGAGTTTTCATAATGCACACTGAGCTCAATGAGACATACCCCTCAGGGCAAGCGATTTGCTCTGTGTGCCAGCTTCTGACTGAAGCATGTGCAATGCAGCCACTTTGTTTGAGTGGCTTTGTGCTTTGTTTTCCTAACAAAGGGTAAGAAAAGCGCTTCTCTCCCTCATCCATGGCTTCTGTTATCCACGGCCCTCTGCAGTCACCTGTCCTCCAGCAGCCCCATCCCTTCCACACTCTCCACATGACTTCTTGCCCAAGCCCAGGCCTGCTGCTCCTCAGTCCTGGCAAAGCCCTTCCTTACCTTAACGTGGTTACCTGCCATTTTAGCCTGTGGGAGTTGCCCCACCCAAGGTGATAGCTTCCTCCTTTGAACAAAGAGCACATGTTTTGGGGGTCCTCCTAGTAACTCATGATTTGTTCCATCTTCTCATATCATTAGCTTTGAGGAGAGTACCGCTAATGCTCCAACTGAGCTTTAAGCCCTTCTGGGGCAAGGCCTGACCCCTAAATCTCCTGTACCCCTCATGATGGCCATCACACAATGGGTGCCTGGGAAGAGTCATCAGTGTGTGATAAGGACATAGAGTACAGACGTGCACATACTCATCCACACACACTCGCTCACCTTTTGGAAACCACGGGCTTATTAGGGCGCAGCTATGGTCCAAAAGTCTCCTTTGCCACTAACACCTTGGCAGTTCCCTGGGTCTGGCACAGACAAACTTGGTACAGGTGACAAGGAAGACTTTCAGCGTGAGTGACAAGAGACCACTATATAACTTCTCTGAGCCTCAGCTTCCTGATCTGTGAAGTGGGAATGTGATGCAGCTCATATCGTTCTAGAAGGATGGGAAGTACTTAACACGGACGCTGACATGAGGGTGAAAGATACTTCACATATGTTGGTCACTTTCACTTTCTAGTAGCAGGAATCAGAAGCATGTGTGTGTCAGAGAAGCACAAAATCCCAGCCTAGGCACAGGCAGGGCTCTGACCAGAGAAGTGTCTGCCTTTTATTTCTGACTTTCTCTGAGATTTGCTATGTTGCACAAAATAGAATTGCCCACACGGCTTCTTCTTCATAAGGTAGATCTGTATTTCTTGAGCCAGTTACCTAACATTTTAGATCTCGAATTTCTTCATCTTCAAAATGGGAATAATAACTGCTTTATGGAGTGTTACAAGAATTCAATACAAGAATGTGTGTCCAGGAAATGGAGATAACTTTTGTGTTTTGTTTCCCACTGTGTGTTTGGGAAATCTTGGATGTTCATGGATTCCAAGGCGACCGGGGCTTGGCTTAGGTTTTCTGCCTCAGATTTAACTCAAGGCCAGCTCCAGGCAGCTCTGCACTTAACTAATGGATGTCTGTGGGAGCTGAGCACTTATCAAGCAGAAAAGGCCTGGACCAGACACTATGAGGTGGGGAGGGAGGATGGATGGATAAAAGATGAAGTACAGCAGAGCCCAGCCTAGAGGAACCTTCAGTCTAGCAGGGAAGATGAACAGGTGAACCCTTTCGTGTAACATGAGGTATGATGACATTAGCACTTAATAGAGATGTGGGACCAGAATAAGAGGTAATTAAATCAACAAAAGGGGTGTGGTAGGATGGGGTTGGTCATGACAGCCTTGGCCAGGGAGACAGCATTTGGTCTCGACCTTGAAGGAAATGTTTAATTTTTCTGAGAGTGAGGGAACAGCAAGAGCAGAGAGAAGTGACAGAAGTTTTGGGGATCTCAGAACTCTGTCTCAGAGCTGTAGTGATGCTGAAAAAGGAGAACAGATGTGGACCAACCTTCAAAGAGTTGACAGCCCAGTACAAACAAATGTGAGACAGGATAGGTCTAATCTCGTCCCTGAGCACTGCTCCTGCTCCCCTTGGCCTCTCCGACCTGCGCCAGCAGCTTAGCACTTGGAAGAATGTTAACTCTGAGCATATGTGTACCTCAAGTAGACACAAAAGAGGAGGGGATGTGTGGATGTGAGAAATAGCCATGGAAAGATTAGAAGGTAAGACAGAAATAAAAATAGCTGCTGTGTTAAGGCTGCTAATCTTTATTGGCTTAAACTGTCTTAAATTTTTTTTAAAAAAAAAACCAAACACCCAGAATAAGTCTCATAGATCTATATGCATGGCTGTAAAAAGATATTCAATGTATTTCATAAGTGAAAAAGCAAGTTGTAGATTGTTATGGTCGCGTGATCCCATCTGGGTCCATGTACACACTTGCTTAGAAAAGTTCTAAAAAGCAACAGAAGAAAATTAGCAAAGTCTACCTGTGAGTGTGAGATGTGGAAGAGAGGCAAAGGGATTCTGCTTTTTACTCTAACCCTTCATAACTTTATACTATTTGCCATGCACCACTTCTATATACATTTTTTTTTATTTAAAAAGAAATAGTAAAAGTCCCTTTGCTTCAGGGTTCATCTTGGAAACTCTTTTCCCAAGGACTGAGACAGGCAAACCCAAAACACCTATTACTGTTCTATAATGCTTTGTGGCTAGAATGGACTATAGCACCCAGCCTGGAAAATTCTAAGTTCTACACAGTTCCTGTGGATTTTTGTCTCTCTCCCAAAAGAGGTTGCCCTGCCAAAGCAGAATGTGTAGCAGGTAATCTTAATCACAGAGGACCCCACTGGGAGACAGGTCTGGCAGGCGGCCCTATCAATATGGCTATCCCAAGGAATTCCTCAGCTCCCAGAAAGAATGAAGCTTGAGAGCAGTGGATCTCTCCCTGGCCCAAGGTTCCTGTCTCCACAAAAGGAGATTCTGTGGGCTAAGTACCTAGCAGGGTGCCTGGCACGTGTGAGCCTCCTGTAAGTCGCTGGGCTTATGGCCACTATCTTCGCCAAGGAAGGAGGGGATGATGGGATGTGTATGGTAATGGTGAGGTAAGCTCCCTGAGAGAGGTGGGGACCGTGGATAAAAGCTGAATATGCATATAAATGGTTTTGTCTGTTTGTTTAAGCTAGCACATTATAGCTGAAAAGCTCTTTTAAGTTCCACCTCCAATATTGCTTGCTCTATGACCTTGGACAAATCACTTCCGCATCTCTAGAAACTCACTTTGTTGAGATCTAGTGGGCCAGTAACATTTTATGATTTTATGTTGATATAATAATCTGATAATCTAAGTAAAGTAACAGAAGTATAGGAAAGAAGAAAGGACCGATTACTACGTGCTGCTTACATGAAATTACCTTGTTTCCTTGGGCATATAGTACCCATCACTGGGCCTGTCTACCAGTGCCCTTCCCCTGGGGAACATCACTCCTTCCCAAATGTTTGCCTCCTGACTCTGACCCTGCTACTCTATCCTCAAGGTCAAACAGAAAAGATGACCCTACCATATATTCTCTCTCACTCCCCAGAGCATTCAAATTAAAGTATAAACTAAGTTTGTGCTTTGTGGGTCTTTACGGTGTGTGTGGTGGCCAGAGACCTAGACTAGGAGTCAGGCCAGTCCTCACCCTGGTTTATCACCAGTTCACTATGTGACCTTAGACAAGCCACTTCCCCTCTCCGGTGTTAGCCTCGTCTATAAAACGAGGAGTTGAATGGGTTTCCCTTTATGGCCCTATGCTAATATCCCCCTGCTCTTCCCTATGGTGGCTACCAAGGCTGGGAGAGTCCAGCATTTCTCCAGCATTTCTCCAACTGCTCCAGCATCCCCAGTAGGCTGGTGTTAAAATGTGAGTGCAGCCAAGTGTCTGCCCTCAGCGCTGGGAGCCAGAAATCAGGCAAGACATGCGGGGTCAGGGGTAGTCCCTGTCAAACGCAGGCCTCTCCAGCTAGGACACGCTGTTCTCATCCAAAGCTGGATTCTGCAGCTTTTCTCCCAGATGTTCTCTTACTTGTAGGACAAGGACAGACAAGGCCCTCCAAAGGAATCAGAAACATGTGCTTGAGGACCAGACCAGAGCAGGGCCTGGAGTTAAAGATTCCTTGTTTGGTAACACATAGTATTAGCTAAGGTATAACATACCTACAGGAAAATGTACATGTACATGAACCGCTTTATATATTTTCATGAAATGAGTGAAATGTGCACCCAGGTCAAGAAACAGAACAATACTTATGCCCCAGAAATCCCACTTCCAGTCACTAGTCCCCCAGATAATCACTATTCTGACCTCTGGCACATCTGATTCATTTTGCCTGTTTTGAACTCTACACAAATGGACTTATACAGTATGGACTATTTAAATCTGGCTTCCTTTGCCCAACATTATAATTGTGAGCTTCTTCCATCAGTACAAGTAAAAATGAAAAATGACTGTTATTCATTTTTTATTTTTGCATACGAAGGACTTAATGAGGACCTAAAATCAACGAGAAAGCCCCGAGAGTAGGCTAGGGTAGTCGCTGATCGCCAAGGAAGTGGGTTTACATACAGCTCTCCCCCAAAAAAGAATGACCCCTGCCCCAGCTTTCTTCCTGCAGAATCCCACACCCTCCTCCTGGGGGATCCATAGATGGGAGGCAGGGCTTTAATGCCCCAAACTTACTTCAAAGGCCAGAAGCTCTTCTTCATTGAGCACTTACCCTGTGCCCGGCCCTGTTAGGGATACCACAGACTCAGCATCTCACTTAATCCCACAACTGTGAGGTGGGTACTGTCATTATTCCTATCTTACAGTAAGAAAGCTGAGGCCCAGACAGGTTGAATAAGTTGTCCTAAGGTTGCACAGCCAGGAAAGGGGCTGCAACCCAATCTGTGTGGCTCCTAAGGCCAAACCTCTTCACTACTCTGTGTTGACAGGGAACTCGCCCGCTGCATCTGGCCCCCACCTATGTCTCCAACCTTATCTAGCACCGGCAGCTCCCATTCTGAGGCCACACTGGCCTCCTGCCAGCAGCTCAGGCCCTTCCCCTCGGGGTTTATATCTACACCGATGCCTCTACTTGCATACTAACCCCTCACTTCTCAAATTAATAGTCACTGCTCAGAGCAGTCTTCCCTCACCGCCCAGTCTAACCCACACCCCTTATTCTCTCAGAGCATCCTGCTCTCTCCTTTCATAGCCCTTAAGCCATACTATAATGATTTATCCTTTTATGTTCCCTTATTCACTTGTTTAGTGCCTTTCTCCACCAACGGATCATAAGCTGCACAAGAGCAGGAAGGTATCTGTTGGTTTACCATTGCCTTGGACAGTGCCTGGCTCATAGTAGGTCCTCAATAGTATGTTAAATGAAGAAAAAAAAAGGGGAAGAGAGGAAGATAGAACTGTCCCTTCAGAAACTAAGCAGTCATCCGGAGGCAGCTCTAGTTCTAGCCAGTTTATGGCCCCAGGTAAGACCTTCCCCCTCTAAGCCTCAGTTTCCTCAATTATCAGATGGAGGGTCACTTAGAAAGAACCTCTAATGGCCTTCTAGCTCATATGACTGCTAGACCACAAAACCTAGGATATCAAGCCATTCCAAAGGCCTCAGACCTCTGTTACCTCTTAACCACCCTATGTCCAGTTACTACTTTAGAAAAGTAGGCAGGGTCCTTTAAGGCTCCCCAGGCTATGAGGTAGATGGGGCCTTCACACCCTGTAACAGGGGAGGACCAGAAAACATGAGATCTCGTTCAGTTTTAATAGCCCTGATGCACGGAATGGGGGAAAGACAGGACTAGGAAGAATAGATGAATTCCCCCAGAAGCTGCTTCTACTTCCTTCTTTAGAGTCCCCCCGACCCACCTTCTCAGTTCTCAGCCCACTGAAACACTAGTCCCATCCAACTCTGCCGTTGTCATGTGCACAGCTGCTCCCACTGCCAGCTAGAGCTCCAAGAGGGCAGAGACTATGTCCTCCTCATCTTTGTACCCATAGCACTTAGCAAAGACACCTGCACATGGCACACATCACAAACACACAGGACATGGCTGAGGTGAGGTCACCAAATCAAATGCCAATGGCAGGATCTGCTGCTGAGGATCCAACTTTCTCCCTGGTGTCACCGAGGTCAGGAGAAGCACCTGAGATAAAGAGAAGCTGGCTTCCCATTCAGAGGCAGACTCCAAGTGACCACCCCCAGCCTGTCCTCCTTCCACCCCTTCACCAGGCCCCACATTGCCAGTGTCAGATGGTCTCTGACATAAGGCGCAGGAGTCATCCCTCTCTGGGATCTTTGCACACTTCTGCCCCAACCCAGCCAGCCGACCAGTCACCCAGGACTAGCACTGCCTAAATTTGAAGCAACCTTTTCTCCCATTCTTCTCAGAGTAAGACTTTAGCTTTGAAGCTCTTTCTGCTTTGTCTTCAAAAGAAAGTAAAGGGGAAAGGCATCATGATTTGTTTATTGGACGCAGTGGAGGCCCTAAACTCCCAGGTTTTTACTCTGCTGGGTGTATGAAAGAGTGAGGCTGGGTGTACGGGTGAGCATGTGTGAGTGCGCAAGTGCTGTGCTCATAGGGGACAGCACAACAGGTGTGCAGTTACAAACTGGACTGGCCAGACCTTGGCTATGTCACTTGCTGGCTGAGCAACTTTGGGCAACTTGCTTAAATGCTTTGGACCACAGTTTCCTCATCTGAAAAACGTGAGTAAAAATAATTCCCATTTCATGTACTGTTGTGAGAATTAAACTTCAGCAAACACCATGTAAGTATTAGCAGTTGTTAGAAATGGAAGGCAAAAAGAGTGCTTTGGAAAAATCTTCATTTCTCCCAAAACAGTAGCTACTTTCAAATCTCAGAGGTTAGCTCTGGCTGCATCCTGGGTTTAGCAAACCTGAAAATGCACCCAATAACTCAGATCCTGGGAACCTTCATGACTAGGTTGGTGTGGTTTGTTACTCAATGCAAATCCACTTTCGGGAGGATTACTTCACCTCTCATTCAGGCTCTGAGCTTATGAAACAAAATCCTGGGCGCCATGGAGAATGCCAAGTGGGGCTCAGAAAAGAAAACCAATGGGCCAGGTCTTCGGTCCAGAGCCTAAAAAGGGCTTTCTGAGAAAAGTAACAGATAAACCAAAAATCATTTCGATCCCCCATAATACCTCTTAGCCAGAATATACTGAAAACCCAGAACTCGACAATTCTAGCCCCTCTGGCAAGGCTTTATTTCCAGAGATGACTATTTGTAGAGCCACCTGTGAAGATGGATAAACCTCAGGATTTTTTTTTTTAAAGCTTCCCACAAGCTCGTGCCCTCTGAGATCAACTGGCAAGTGTACCAAGAGAAGCGTGTGTTTGTCTCCATCTTGCATCCCCTCCGCCTCCCGCAGCCTCTTACCTTCCCAGCTCCTCTCCGATGTCGTAAAAGTCTTCCACCTTCTGCTGCTTGAACGTCTCCATGTTTGGGCTTCTCATTGAGGCCTGGAGCATACAGGCCTGAAACTGAAGACATCTGAGATTAGGACAGATGTGTAAACTGGCACAAGCCTAAGAATCTGCCCTAAAAGTAATCGGCTGAAGGGACTTAATAATTTTACAATAATCCACAGCCCTAGTTCCTCAAGAAATGCCCTCTCCTATGACCTACTGACACTGTATAATTCTTATTTGATTTAAAATTAATTCAGATTTGTTCAGGAGACATAGAGTCCTCCTTACTTCTTCAGATCTGCTCTGAACTAGTTCAGAGAAACAGAGCTATCCCAACTTAAACATTTGTTCTCAGGAAATTCAGGTCCACTGAGAAAAGAGGCAGCCGTGATGTAGGAAGGAAAGCACTCGTTTTTGAGTCAAAAGACCTGGCAGGTTCAAGTCCCAGTTTTGCTTGGGTAAGTTATTTAAACAGTGGACTTAGCTTCCCCATCTGTAAAAGAGGCCAATGCTATCAAAAACCAACCACAAATCATGAAATTATTTTGTAACCTATAAAATGTAATTGAAAGGTAAGGGATTATCATGATCTCAGCTCCCCCAGGGGCTGTGCCGCCGAATGCGAGTCTGAACCAATTTATTTGTAAACTCTCACTCATCACCCCAAGGGAAAGATGGGCGGGAATGGAGTGACAAGGAGTCAGGAGCCTGAGGTTCTAGTTCCAGTTTTGCCCACAGCTAGCACTGTGACCTCATCTGTTATCAGAGGAGCCTCAGTTTCCTCCTTTGTAAGATGGAGCTAACTCTGCCTGCCCAGGGCGCCTCAGTGAGAACCACGGGCAAAGCCAGAGCCACGGGCAGCACTCACCACTCTACCAGGAGAAACGTTTGCATCTTGCCCGGGATCATCACCCTGCCCCAAGGAGCGCATACATTCCTGGGACAACCACATGCCACCCTGGACAGCACCCCAAGGGCAGGGCCCAGGAGACAGCCTGCAAATCACAAAGATAACACCAGCTGCCTGTGGATGTGTCTTATAAGAGTCATGAACACAGGCCTCTCAGAGCTCATTTTGGCTAGTGTTGACAGTTTTTCTTCTGCCTGCCAATCAGATGCCAACCATGCCCAGGCACCATGAACCCCAAAAGACTGTTTTCACCAGGCTGAGTAGAGGCACTATTACATAAGGCTGCATCTTGTCAATGCCAAATGGCCGGGGCTGCTCTAACTCTCAGGCAATGGGTATATTTCACCCTCTTTCACCTTTGCCCTCTGAATACCAGAGCTCTCTTACCAAGATGCCACCAGCCTCCCTCTCTTCCACTGAGGCACACACACCCTGACTCTGCCGACCTCCTGCATGTCAGCGCTCATGGTCCGTCACACATCCTCCTCCCTACTTGGTCTTCACTCTGTGGTGGGCCAGGGCCGGGTGAGCATGGGATATTGAAAACAGCAGGCTCTAAGACTAGCTCTAGTTCTAGGCTAGTCTAGGCGTATGTGTGACTCACACCCAGTTGGCACCCTCCCTGAACCTCATTCAGTTCCCCATATCTGTAAATAGGGGTGATATCATCTATATCACCTACTTTGCACATCTGTGTGAGGATCCATTGTGATAAGGGAATAAACTGCTGGGCAAATAAGGATGATTATTACTATTATTATTTGACTCATCCCAGGCTACTCTTTGTTTCTACTTCCCACAGCCATTAAGACAATTAATTCCATTCCTTTCTGAGCAAAGGTTTGGGGATCTTCCTGGCAAATTTGGCTTGACCAGAATCAGAAAGCCCAACAAGCAGTCATGCCCCGACCCTCACCCTGGCAAATCTCCTGAGAGGAGCCCAGAGGGTGGCAAGACAACTACCTGTCATCTTCTTTGTGCTTAAAGAATCCTTCCAAATAAACTGTTTGGGTCAGGGTCTTGGGTGGAGGTGGCGGGGCGGCAGGGGGGGGGGGTGGTGGTTCTAATTTCAGATAGCTAGATGAAAGAAGAAAATTCCAAAAGTTCTGTTGGAAGGTACCTGGAGTGGTCCCAGGAACAGCTAAGGTTCTCCTTGGGCACAACAAGGATGGGGCCATTTGCTATCAGGAGCTGAGCTGGATTTGAAGCAGCCCCAGCTCCCCAGCTTCTTGGGCTCCACATTCTGGGTAATCAGGGTAGGGGCAGGAGAGCCCCCAAAGACAAACTAGAGCCATCAGTTTGGCCCCAACTCACCTTCCTGGCTTCCAGAATTTTCACCCCTACCATACTTCAGCTCAAGCAGGGTCCTTTCCACAAGAGGTCCACCCTCCTAGTGCCTCAAATGCTACCATTTGTGTGAAGCTCTATGACCCTTATTCTCGATCAAATTGATGAAAATTCTCCACCTCTTTACATTCACAGAGAGAGAGCTCCTCATACATTTTTAGGGTTACAGCTTATCACGTTCTGGCTCATCATAATTTATGTCTGTGTCTAACCCAGAGGGAAAGAGCACAGATTCCATAGTCATAAGGGCCAGGGTTCAAATCCCAGCTCTACCACTTACTGGCAAACACTGAGCACAGGACAACTTTGCTGAGTTTCAAACTACTTCCATGGAAAATAAGTCTAGACAATGACTAGTATTGGTGAATGAGTATGTGGGGCAACTAGAACTCTCAAACACTGGGACAACCACTTTGGAAAATTTTTGGACAGTTTCTATGGACATAGCTAAGAGAAATGCATGCAGATGTTTTCCAAATGGTCCGTGTTAGAATGCTCACAGTAGCACTATTAGTAATAACTAAAAATTAGGTGGGGGATTGTGCCTGGAAGTAAAAAAGAGGGGGGGGGTGTTTCTAGGTGCTGACAATGCTATTTCTTGATATGAGTGGTGGTTAGATGGGTATACAGAATATATACTTATTTTGTATGCAAAGTTTTACATAAGAAAAAATGAATCTTATACCTACTTTATGAGACAAATGAGATATCACATGTAAAATGTTTTCAATAATGCTTGGAGGGTCCCAACAAATGAGTTCCTTACCTCCTGCCTATTATTGTCGTAGAACCCCATGAGGGCAGGAATTGTGACATTCTCACTTCTGTCCCCTTGTAGTAGCTGGTATACAGCAGACACTCCATAAATGATGATACCTTATCAGGTAAAAACAACTGATAACAACTTAAAGCCCTTTCTTTACATCTCTCCCCGAAATGAATTTGTATTTTAGCAGTTTAGAAACATGAAACTAAAGGGAAAAATTCTGAGGTGGAATTAGAGTCACCAATTAGGACCCACAAAAGGACCCAGAGGTTGAGGCACCTTTCTGGCTCTGAAAAGATGAAATCACAGCTACAAGTTTTAGCCAGAGGCACAGGCCACCAGCTGCAGACATCCCAAGGATGAGGCCCCTCTTAACGCCCACATTTCTTTTAATGGGCTCTCTAGAATTCACATTCGTGCCCCACCCCAACACTAGGCCACACTTCTGAGGGTTAACATATTTCCTAGAACCTTACAGAAAGGGGCCCCAAAGACCATGTAGGGGATTTTTAGATTCTGCTTCAAGAGCCATCAGTGTGAGGAAGGGGAGCCAGAGCAGTTCTACTTTATCCGTACTCTATGTTAGTTAGGGTTCTGTATACGAATTCATTGGAAAGGGTGTCTGAAAATCACTGCCATCTTTTATAACTCACTTGTTTTACAAAACAAGGAAACTGAGGTCCAGACAGCAGAAGGGACTTATTAAAAGTCACATATCTAGCCCACTCCAGATGTTCATCCCAGGCTTCTGTTGACAGCACCCAACCCTCCAATGGTGGCACCAGGGTTGGGGAAGTCAGTGGCCTCCTGAGGGACAACCTAGGAGGAGGCCTCCCGGGCTGGAGGATAACCCCACAGGGGAATCTCAACCCTACTAGGCCCTCTCCCCCACTGGTCCCCACTCACTCTGCTGAATACTTGGAGACCCTCACCACATCTCACCTAGTGCAAATCAGTGAAATGGGACCCTTGCAAAGGGGCAGGTGTGATTGTCCCCTTCCACCTTCCACCCCACCCCTGCAATTTGGAATCATCACAGGATGAGGAGGCTGCCAGCAGAAGGGAGCGGGCCCTGGCATTACAGAGCCCCTCCAGGCATTTGAGGCTTTGACCCACTCTGATGAGGAAGCTAGGGCTCAGAAAAGATTAGCCACTTGCCTAAATGGACATGAGAAAATGCCATCGTTCTGGGGATGGGTCAGCTCTGCTGGGCACCCTGATTGTTCACCCTCACATCTAACAACTAGGGAGACCTCAAGGAGGTGTCAGGGTCAGTTCAGGTCTCATTCCTCCCAGCTGGAAACCTTCCCCAGACCAGCCCACACCACCACATCCACCCACCCTTGTGCCCCCTGCCCAAGCCTCTCGCAAAGCTGCTGAATTATTAGTGGGGCAACTTTACGTGGTAAAAACACATCCTGGAAGATGAGTAGTTTGAGAAGAACAAGACTCTGAAAGTTTTTGTGAAGATGCCAAGGCACCAGCACCCCTAAGTCACCGAGACTCTCCTAGGAATATCTTACACAGAAGCACTTGGGAAATAAGTGTCAGAAACTATAGCAGCCCCCAGTTGCCCTCTACTGGATCATAAAGTACAAGGTATCAGGGACTGTGCTCACTCTACCTGTCCCCAGTAACCTTCCCACCTGCCTCTGAGGCAGCCAGTGATGGCCCCCCTTCTTCCAGTGTACACTCCTAATCTACCACTACCTGCGTGGCCTCCGTGCTCACCTCTCTGGGCCTCACTGATTTCTTCCTAAAGAGGGAATACTAATTTCCACCTGTCGAGTTACAGTGAGGATTAGCCAGACCCATACATGCCATAAGACAACGACAATACCTAGCCCAGAGTTGGAATCACTGTTGGCAATACTCTTCTATGCCTTTCTACCCTAGCCTACACAGACCTACTGGCTGCCCCCATGCCCACACTAGCTCTGCCCCAGGCTGGGCTCCTGATGATGAGGTTCACAGCTGCATTCTGCCATGTAGGAAGCTGCCTTGGAGCAAGGGGGGAGACGGAGGTGTGCGAGACGACTGATGCCAAGAAATCTGGGGCGCTCTCCTCCGCCAAGGGACCCTAACTCGATGGAAGACTGTCTCCCATTTCCCTCCCATGGTACCAGGCCTCTGCCCGCCGCCCCGTCCCTCAGGTCAAAGTGCCAGGCTTCAGAGCGCGCCCTGGGGACGCAGCGGGCAGGTCCTGACGGTCCAGTGCCGGCCACAGCGCTCAAGGCCATGGCGGGCCATACCCAGGGGCGGCGTCAGGGACCGGGGTGGCCGCATTTGAGAACACGAGAGTGCGCCCCGGAGCAATTTGCTGCCGCCAGCCTCACCCCTGGGAGGCCGCTGCAGTCGGGCCGCGTGCTGCGTCCCGCCCGTCGAGCCCGCACACGGGCGCTACTCACGGCGGAAGGCTGCGCTGCGGCTGGCGTGGTGGGCACGGGAGTCACGGGGCGCAGCGGGGCGCGCGGCGGTCCGCTCGGCTCTCGTCCCTGCGCACCCGGTGCCCTCCCACTCGCCCGCGGAGCCACCGAGGAGCCGAGGGGGCGGAGCGGCCAGCCCCGTCCCAGGCGCCGGCTGGAGGCGCGCCCGGCGACCCGGGACAGGACTCGGGGCGCCCCCTGCTGGGAACCCCTGGGACAGCCCTGGGATGAGGGCCCAGAGCCTCCTTGCCAAGTCCCAGCGTTTACCTCCGGAGACCTGGCAAGACTCTCCCGGCGTCCTTACCCTCTCCGCCACTCGCGTGTTGGGTGGCCTTGGGCAAGTCAGCTAACTTCGCCAAGCTTTGTCTGGAAATTGATTTAAATGAGCTAAAATGTGTGACATAGCCGGGTACAATCACTCAGAAAATGGTATTTCCTTGCCCCATCCCGCTCCCATCACACACCGTAGATAGGAAGCCCCACCAGGGAATAGGCCGCTTCCTCCTGGTCACTCAGCATGCTCACCGCACAGACCCTTCTGGGAACCTCACCACCCACATTTCACGGCGCGGCGCGGGGCGGCGGGGGAGGGGGGCTGTGATGGTGACAGACACTTTCTGCCTCACCACCACCCCCTAGCTTGGGAGCGGCCTGGCTTCGCTTGCCCTCTGTGCCCCTAGCCTTGGCATGGTTGGTGAGTGAAGCCCCGCATCACCATCAAGCCTTCCCTAATAAAGAACTTGGGAGTGGATTCCCCCTCTCTTCCTTGCCCCAAAATCCCGGGAGGAAAAAGGAATGAGAGGGTGGAGGAGGAAGGAAGCAGAAATAGAACTTCAGCCAAATTCAGTTTTCTTACTTCAAGGCAAGAGGCTGTTTGGTGAAAGGATACGGAAGCCTCTTCCCAGGGCTTCCATTCCCGAGTTACCCAGCGAGCTTCTCAAGACAGTCCTAGAGGAAAGAGCATTAGATTCAGAGTTGCACCTTGAGGTCACAGCCCGGCTCTGCCATTCCTTGTGTATGGTCTTGGGCATGGCACTTGAGCTTTTCCTTCCTTAATAAAGTGGGGGAAACGTGCCTTCATACAGCCGCTAATGGAGCTATTATGAGGCTGAAATGAGAGAGATTGTGTAAGATGCACCTAGAGGACCAATTCCAGAGTAAGCCTTTCAGCCTTCCCCACAGTGGAGTACTGACAAGTACAGATGAACCCTGCCTTCCAGCTAACCAGTACCTCGGGGTCTGTGACAGCCTAGGGAAAGGTCCCAGAACTTCCCTGTTTATAAACTTTACAACATCTCAGGACAGTGCAGGCTCTAAGCTTCCTTTCTCAAGAGCACTGTGCTCCTTGGAGTAATTATCCAAGACCAGAGGTGGCTTCCGAAGTCAGCAGGCAGAGGGGAACATCTGCTGAGGCTTAACCAGTGCAGGAAGGCCTTTCATCCTCAGACCACCCTCCATCTCCCACACCCATTTCCAGTTATCTATTAATGTGTAACAAACCGCCCTTGGTATCTTGAAACAACATTCTTGTTAAGCTCACAAATTCTGAGGTCAGAAATTCAGATAGTACACAGCACATATGGCTTATCTCTGCTCCACAATTTCTGGGGCTTCAACTGGGAAGACTTGAGTGGCTGGAGGATGAACTATTCTGGAGGCTTCTTCATGCTATGGCCAGCGCCTGGGCCGTGATGAAGCCAAGGTCAGGTTCAGTGGACACGGCTGGAACACCTACATGTAGCCACTCCCTCCATTCCCCTCTGAGCCTCATGATGAATACATAATTTGCAGCAACAGTGTCCCCTTGGATGAAGCAAAACAGATATTTTTGGCGTTGGTACTTGGAAAAATGCAGAGAACATTGCAATTGAAAGGGTCACTGTCAATCATCCCATCCAGCCTGGTTATTTTTCAGATGAGGAAACTGAAGCTCAAAGAAGAGAAATTACTTGCTCAAGGTCACATAGCTAGTGAGAGGCAGAGCTAGGAATAGAACCAGGCCTCCTCCAGATTGACAGTTTGGCGCTCCTTCCACTGTATCTGCTAAATGCAATTGCCTATAGAGGTACCATCTGGAAATGCATTTATGCCTAAGATCGAGTGAGTTTATTACCTAAGAGCAGCAACAGGACACTGAGCACTGCACAGGAGACCAAGCAGCTGTGGGCAGAGAAGGGGAGGCCCTGAGTGTGATGGCAACAAGGACACCTAATCCAGAACGAAGCCAGAAGGTCCAGTTATTAAAAGCTAAGAATTATGCAACTCTTCCAGTTCCTGCCTGATTTCCACAGTTGACCAAAAAGAGCCTAAATGCCTCACCCTCACAGTTAAGGCTCCAACTTGCATGTCCCCGCGCGTCCTCTGCCCTCTGGGGCATGCATATCTAGCTCATTTGCCAGGTTGGATTATTGGCTGTATCTTCCTCCATGCCTTTGATTAAGCCATTCTACCATCACATCTCTCAACCTATCCTACAAAATCCTATCCACCCTTCAAGGGCCTTCAAAGTATCATATGTTCCATGGAAACTTCCCTGATCTGCCCTCTAGATGGCTTTCTCCCCTGAGGACTACCATTTTGGTTTGTACCTAATTGGCATTCTCCTTTTTCTATTCTAGTTATGATTAGTGTCCACTTCTGTTTTCCTCAAGGACAAGAACAATGTGTTATTCATCTTTGTACCAATGCAGTGCCCGCTATCCCAAACCTAATAAAGTTTGTTAAATTGAATTACTAAAATGTAAATTCCACAAGGTCAGGGACCATAACTGTCTTATTTCCTTTTGTTCTCTAAGGGTGCCCAAGTGCCTGGCACTAAGTAATCTCATGTTGGATGGAGAGATGTATAATTAATTTTAATAGCCACCACATATTACATTTCATCTAGCATATGCCATCTCAAAGCCAAGGGCTTTACTTCGAGGTCAATATTGTTATCCTCTTTTACAGAAGAGGTAACTGAGGCTTAGGATATTGACTTGCCCAAGCTCACCTAACCTGTGAGTGGCTGAATCATGATGTGAATCTTGCCTACCCATCTCCAAAGCCCAAGCTCTTTCTGTTTCCCCCTCAGTGCCTGCCCTCAATTGAAACTTACAAGTGTTCTAAAATGGTATTAGTATTCCAGGATTCTCAGTTCTGGCTGTCCAACAGAATTGCCCCGGGAGTGTTTAAAAATCCCTATGCTCAGACTGCACCCCACACCAGTTACATCAGAATCTCTGGGAATGGGGTCTGGGCATCAGTAATGGTTAAAATTCCCAGGTAATTTCAATATACAAAATGAGAACCAGTTTGTTCATGTCACAGAGACCTGGGGAAATGAAGGCATCTTCCATCAACCCACCAATGTGCAAACACATCTGAGCATCTGCTTTGTGCAAGACACCCCAAGGGACTGTGAGATAGGTGAATTACAGGAACTAGAAGCTTCCATGGGATGAGAAGGCAAGCCCATGGGAAAGATGTAACCATGGTAGACAGTAAATTTCATTGGAAGTGGGGATATCCTAAAACGTACTTGGTGCCTGGGAAGTTTACAGAGCTCAACAACCTGCTGACAAGGAGGCAGGGCCTGGATGAAGCTGCTGCATGTGTCGGCCCCGGCAGCTGGCACTGGGGTTGGCCTAAAGGATGCGTAGTGTGAGGGCTAAATGTGGGGACCTGGATGCCAGATGCTTGAGTATGGATCTAAGCACATAACTTATTGTATGATCTAGGGCAAGCTTCTTGATCTCTCTGTGCCTTGTTATCCCCATTGGTCAAATGGAACTAAAAATAGCATTTATCTCATAAGCTGTTATACACATTCAATTAGTTCTGGATATGTGTGAAGGACTTAGTGTCTGGCACATGATAAAGTGCTCAATGAATATTGGTTACGTTTATTATTCCTTAAATGTCTGGTGTGAGCTCCTCTAGAGGAGGAAATGGATCTCACCCATCTTTGTACCTCACCCATCTCCAGCCTGGCCCAGAGCAGGTTCTTAGCAAGTATCAAATGAAGCCTGGAATGCAGGCTTCTTGTTAATGGATCCAGTGCTGAATTCTTTCTTAGGCTATCAGGGCAGGCCAGGAAAGGAGACTGGTGGATCCTCCCTAGCTGGCTCACCCCTTCTGAGGAAGGCAAACCAGAAGCCTCCTCCTCCCAAAGGTGGCCTGGTGGCCTGTCTTCTCAGCCATTCCCGGTCCTGTGCACCCTACCTTTGCCCTCTGCTCTCCCACGCCCAGCCAGGCAGGGTCAGGGGTGTGGATCAGGCCTGGCAGCCCTTCCTGCTTCCTCTCTGAAGAGGTGGGCTGCTCTAACCTCTAGCCCTCTAGCCTGCTAGACTCAGCAAGGCCTTTACTCTACCACAGGGATGGGGCAGGGAAGGGGAAAAAAAAGAAAGGGGCTGGGGCAGGGGAGGCCTTGCCTTTCCCTGGAAGCCCTGGAGGGTGGGGATTCCTGGAACTATGTGCATTCTCCTGGGTACCTCCTGGAGCCAGGTGCTGGCTCAGTGCCTGAAAGTGTCAGGTCTACTCCATCAGGCAACATGCGGGCTTGTGGGGAAGAAGAGGCTTGATTCAAACTTGAAAGAAAAGGACCAAAAGAGTAGGAGACAGAGGAGAGGGAAGGAGAGCACAATAGGTGGAAGCAGCTGTGTGTACAAAAGTCTGGGGGTGTGAAACCACTTGCCACTTACTGCCTTGACTCCCACTTGAGCCAGTACTGGAGTCACACTCTGGGATCAGGAACCAGGCATATGCTGTCACCTATTTGGAGCAGAGGTTGGTGACACAGGCACAGGATGCTTGGCCAGGGCCCCCAAACTATGCCTTTAGGACAACAAATTCTACTAACATACTTCTCTAGGCTCAGGAATCAGATAGGACTATTTATATTCCTATTTTCGCCACTTTCTGGACAAGTCACCTCCCCTCTCTGAGCTGCAGTTGCCTCATCTGTAAAATGGGAATAATTACACCTCGTTCTCTCAGGACTGTTGTGAGAACCAGACAAAATATTTGAAACTGGCACACATGTCAGTTTCTCTTCCAAAATAGATGCTTCCCTCTCTCAAGACTGTCACTTGTGCCATAGCTCTCCAGCCATGTTGGTCCCATCTCTGCACCTGAGATACTTTATTTCTTTGCCCTTCATTTATCTAAGGCTCATCTCAATTCCAACCTCATTCATTTTTCAAACATTTCCTGGTGCCCACCCTTGGCCAGACCCTGAGAGAAGTGAGGCACCAGCCCTGCCCTTCAGGAGCCCAAAGCCAAGCAGAGGAGATATCTGGGGAACAAATGCCCAGACCCTCATGTTTTAGGGCCAGATCAGAGCCTGGGAAGAGTCCCAAGGGAGCCCAGAGGAGGAAGGACAGTCCCTGAGTGACCAGGGGCAGAGGCAAGGAGGCTCCCCTGAGGAGAGACTGCTTCCCAGATGTTACAATCCTACCTGCTGAGCTGAAGTTATGATTTCACTTTTCTGTGTTAGTTAGTGTGCCCTTTGAGTGACTTCTGTCTTTCTTTTCCACATTTTGTTGATAATGTGGTTGGACCTATCAGAGGTCTTTGGTGGATCCATGAAGGAAGGATGGGTAGGACAGCATTTCCTCTTCATCTTCCTCTGAAAAGAAACTTCAGGGCCAGATCTGGTCACTCCGCAGGCAAATCCTTCCACACCCCTGGCTGATCCCTGACATCTATGTAGTTGGCCTTCCCACTCAGCGCCCTGCTCTGCTCTCCCTGGTCTGTACACTGACTCCATCTCAGCTAATCCCAGTTCCTGACCCATTATGAGCAGCTATATCCTGGAAAACAAAGGTACAAAAGACCACCAAATCAAATCACCTACAGTAGCCTCTGCTCCAAACAGGACTTAGCCCTGCTCCTTCCTCTCCAGAACTCCTCTCCAGGATAAGGGACCCAAGCTGCCTCAGTTCATTCCTTTCAGGAGATTCTCAGTCTTGCCTTCTATCACTCCATCCACATAGAATATTTTTATACTTCTACAAGATCAAATCAACATTTATAGAGACCCTATCATGAGCCGGGCATTGTACTATTTTCTGATTATCTTGATTAATCTCTAAGTTGAATACCATTATATAAGATGCACACACATAATATAGAGGAACAGAGGGCTCCAGGAGTGATGTCTCCAAGAAAAAAGTGAATCCGATACAACAGGTAAGGTGTTTAAACCTACTGAGTGGTGCTCTTAGAGAGGAAAGTTTTGGGATGGATTAAATATATATACCTAGAAAAATTAAATGAATGAATGACAAAGTGATCATTAATCTCAGGAAAAAAGGGTATATAAGTAAGGAAATGTTCATCACAATACACTACAGCTCAGCTTTGAGCTGTGAATAATATTTACGTGTCATAATTGTGAATAAATTGTTATCTTATCTCAGTCATAGTAGGAAATCAGTGGATAAACAAAACCCAAACCTCATGAAATAGCATTATAATAATATTTTTGGAAATATGGTGCTGAAGAACAAAAGAACAATATCAAGGGTCGAAACTGGGAGCTCCTAGGGAGTGGGGCTCAAGTGTGTGGCAGGATAGGACAGGGGATGTTGGTTTTCAGTTATAAGACTTATAAAGTATTTACTCTTTAAAATAATGTTATTTTGATAAAAATTCAAATAAAAAAGAAAATAAGTGGGATCGGATTGATAGAAAAAAGCAGATAAAATCACAGCTCAACATAGCTGAGTTCAGTCTTCATAGTCATGAATAATAACTGACCGCTTACTGTACACCAATCACTGTATTATTATAATCCCCATTTACCAATGAGACTCAGTGAGATTCACGTAGTTAACATGTAGCAGAGGCAGGATTTAAACCCAGACAGTCTGACTCTAGAGCCCCATTTATGCCATACCCCAAAGCTCCAAGCTCTGCGTTGATCATTAAGATGAACAGAAGTTAGGCAGGCAGGTGTGTGCAGTGTGACCAGAATCATTAACAAAAGGCCACATCAGGCACAGCAGGGTCGCTGGGCTCCTCTCCCTACTCTTCCACCTAACACTGGCTAGAGGATACAGCTTTGGATTTGGGATAAAGCCTAAGTGAGAATACCTCTGTAAAGAGGAGAATAATAACCTGCCTAGGGAAGCCTCCTCGGTAGAGTAGGCGGGGCCCTTGGGAGAAGTAGAGCAGAGGTAACTCGGGTCCTCCACGAGGAACGCAGGGTGGAAAAGAAAAGATGCCTCCATCTGGAAGTGAAACACACCATGGTGCGCCATGCTCAGATTAAAACTCTATTTTGTCAGTTAGTCCCCAACCTTTAGGCTCCCGACCTGGTCCCCAACAGAAAAGCTAGACTAACAATACACCCATCCCACTTACACAGTTTGTAAACCAGAAAATATAGAAGTCTCCCAGAACAGAACCAAAAGATGGGAGATATGGAGAAATGGTCAGAAGCATAGAGAATAGATTTAGAAAATCTAACGTTTGTTTAAAATGTGTATTAGGAGAGAAGAGAAAAAATTAAAAGGAAGAAATAGTAAAAGATATACTAAAAAATTATCTTTGGCTAAAATAAAAAGATAAAAATCTTTAGATTAAAGGAACCCACCAACTACCAAGTTGGGTCAATGAAAAAATATCTATACCAAGGCACATCATGATGAAACTTCAGAACCCTAAGAATAAAAATTTTAAAAATCCTAAAAGAATTCAGAGGAGGAAAAGCATCTTGCCTTAAGAAGAATACAGATCAGACCAACAGACTTCTCACTTAGCAAACCAAACTGTCCACTAAATACGAGAGCAAAATGTCTCAGAAATCTTGCCACACACATTCAACATGAAAAAAGAATTACTCTAGAAAATGTAAAAATGTTTAGAGAATCCCCATAAGAGAATGACATGGGATAAAAGAAATAGTTTGAGCTGACTATGACTACCCCCAAATAAAATACAGCTGGAAAGAATATAATTCTTTAGGGGTGGACACTTGAAAGATTCTCAATTAAGCTGCCAAATTTTAATGACATGGGATTGTATTTCCACCTTTATGTACTCAATACTACTTCTTCTGAATGTCATAATCACCAGACACCTTAAATTTATTGATTCGGAACTTCTCGGAGTGGGGCTGAGGAATGCAAACCTTTAACAAGCTCCTTAGGAAATTCATATCTACACTAAAATGTATAGTCCAATGTATATTTGTTTTTCAAGGCAATTATATATCATTACAAAAGACATCTCATTTATTGGTTTTTATTTTTGAGAAACAACCTATATGCAAAGAGTAAACTAGTTTAACAATATGTACAGATCAAAATGTAATACTATAAATCTTGACAACTCAAAAGTATATACCTATCAAATTTAGGAAGTGGAAAAGGGAGAAGAGGTAGAAGACGGGGAATTTGCTCTGGTTTATATAATTTTAAATTACAATGGAAGGCTCCTAAGAAAAATAACTAATATCAGTGCTGGGGCAGAAAAAGTACAAGGTGAACCTAGAACTTCTTGTGCCAGAAAGTAAGGAGGTGCTCAAAAATGGATGGTAACTAATGTGTTGAGGATAAGGGACTAGCTTGGAGGGGCCCCCTCTGGCCAGATTTGGAATAATTTGAGTATTGAAATAATGAAAAGAATAGATTAAAATATACTGAATAATTTTAAAAGAATTCATGTGTTCTAATATGATATTTTAAAATAAAAATTAAAACGGAGAGAAAAAGAAAAAGATTTTTAGAAGAAAAATGCCAACTCGTAAGTATAGAAGAAATGATGGAATTAGAAAACTCACTACTTTACCACCATATAGTAATGAGTGATTTAGGCAAGACTGACTCATTGGATGTTAAAACCATTGAGTGAAATGTTGTTGGAGAACAGGATATTCATGTGGTCTTTAAGTATCACCCACAGCTACTCATTAATGACAAAGAGAAAAGGATACTTTTACAGTGGAGGATTCTAGCAGATACCACCTTAATAAAATGTCCAAATTTAGCATCACTGGTAATGGGACAAATAGACATCATGCACCTCCTACTGTGTTGCACTGAGAAAGCTATAACATTATTTATGTAGTACTCTTGCCAAAAATATAGAAGCTGAATCCAATTATGGGGAAACAATCATATAAATCCAAATCGAGAAACATTCTACAAAACAACTGACCTGTACTCTTTAAAAATACGTCATGAAAGAAAACCATGACTGTTCTAAATTAAAGGACACTAAAGAGAACAACCCAGTGCAATTTGTGATAAATGATTGGATCCTAGATTGAAAAAAAAATTAAAAGGGACATTATTGGAGAATTGTGAAAATTTGAATTATGGAATACATAATCCTATCGATGTACATTTTTTGAGTGGGAGAATTATAGTGTGGTTATGGAGAACATCCTTATTTGTGGGACATGCATGTTGAAGTATTTTGGGGAGCAGTGGCGTTATGTCTATAGCTATTCCTCAAATCGTTCAGAAAAATGGAGAATATGTATATTGTAGAGTGAAAGCTAAATACGGCAAGCTGTTACAGTTGATAAGCCTAGCCGAATTTCTATAAGTTTGAAATTTTTCGAAAGCAAAAGTTGGAGAAAGGAAAGCATAACATTTATTATAGTAATTAGCAGAGAAACTAAAACTAAAAATAATAGTTGAATGTGGTTGTCTTTAGGGCGTAACACTGAGGTGGGTTGAAAAAAAGGCTTCTAGTTCTCATTTTCTATTTTTTTAACTTTTTTTGATTTTGCTATATTTCTATTTACTTCTATGATTAAAGAAAACTATATTAATTAAAAAGACAAACTATGTACAACAGAGGTTGGTCTGAGAATAGTAAGCTTGTATCCATGGAGGCCTCTTCATTCCAGAAAAGAATTAATAAATGCCGTGTTTAGTGCCCAGTAATGCTCATTAAGCTTAGACCTATTAATGAGTGCTGAGTTTCTTAGAGCCCAGTCAGGCTTCCTCAGCCTCATTTCTATCAAAAATAGTGCTTATTAAAAGGACATTGCATTCTTCTGCTAAATCTTGCTTTTAAAAAATTGCTAAGAATATTAAATATCATTACATATGAAGATGTAAATATCATTCAAAAATTGATGAAAATTAAAAAATAAGTAGAATTTTACCTTTTTATATCTTATTATATCCCACTTTATTTATTTATTTTTGGCCAGGAAGTTCTCTGTCAACCTATCTAGCCCCTATTTTAGTCTACAGAATTAAGAAACCTAGAAAACTTCACATTTTATTCTGTTTTTTAATTCACTTCAATCAATGGGAAGAAATGACTCGCCCAAATCATGCTGTTTATTATTGGCAAATGCTCAGTTGGAAACCAGGCCTCTTTCCATATATCCTAATTCCATTGTCTTGGTCCTGATTCTTCCATGTTGTGTGAGTGTGGACAGATCATTTAACATCCCCTGGCCTCCATTTTCTTAACCTATAAAATGAGGTAGTAGGATTAGATTAACACAAAATCAACCCCATAGTTCCTGATGGTAGCCATGTATTTCAGTTGAAGAAATGAAGGTCCAGCAAGGCTCTGCAACTTGGTAAGTTTCACCCTGCAAGGAAACCTTGATCTTTGCACACATATTCATTTTATATAGTAGCCCCCCCTTATCCACGGTTTCACTTTTCATGGTTCCAGTTACCTGCAATCAACTGTGGTCTGAAAATGTTAAATTTCCCCAACCACTGATATTACCATGGCTCAGTGATCTAATATCACCCAAACATATGATCCTCCTGCTGACAATTTGCCAGGCCAACAGTAGCCTAATGCTGCATCACAATGCTTAAGTCATTGATCTCACTACACCTCATCATATAGGCATTTTATCATCTCACATCATCACAAGAAGGGTGATTACTGTACAATAAATTTTGAGAGAGACCAGTCACATAACTTTTATTACAATGTTGTTATAACTGTTCTATTTTATTATTAGTTATTATTCTTAGTCTGTTACTGTGCCCAATTTACAAATTAAACTTTATTATAGGTATGTATATATAGCAAAAACAGTGTATATAGGGTTCAGTACCATCTGCAGTTTCAGGCATCCACTGAGAGTCTTGGAATATATTCCCCATATATGGGAGGCCTATTGTATTCTGACTCATCTGAACATACCTCACCTTAATGTAGCCTAGGAACACTGATATGACAGCCTCAGGAATCCAGCAACAAGGATTCCTTGGGTCAGTTGATGTGACCCAATTTAGCTTAATTAGCTTAACTAGAATAACAAAAAATAACAACAAAAAAACCTAAGAACTATAACATTCCTTAAAAAAACAAAAAAAAACAATAAGCTTCATTAAAGAATCATAATAATTTTTTTTCTTATTTTTTAATTTTTTTTGCCTACAGCACCTGGTCTTCCTCGGTGGTCTCCCATCTAAGTACTAACCAGGCCCAACCCTGCTTAGCTTCTGAGATCAGAAGAGATTGGACTTGTTCAGGGTAGCATGGCCATAGACTCATAATCATTTTTAATTCTGCATGAATCAATGAATTAGCAACTGTACACCAAGCTCAAAATTAATCACTCCTATCATCGTTAATGATGTTAATAAATCTTTGGAAGTCCCAGAAAGCTGGAATCCACAGTTGCATTTAGTAGTTAGAAATTTAAAAACCAGAAGGAATGTTAGAGATTATCTAACACCTTCATTTTATAGTGGGAAGAAGGAGGCTCAAAGAGGGAAAGTGACTTTTATCAGAGTTCACATTACTCTGGAGACAAAGCCAGGATTAAAGGTCAGGCCCCCTGACCCTTCATTTAGTGGACATTCCTCACATGAAATGCTAAAGACTGAAGCCATGGGTGTAGCCGAATCCCCTTATTATGACTAAAGTGAGTCTGAAACAATTCAACAAGAAAACACTGTACCAGGCACTGTGGGATATAGAGGAGGCATCTAAGAAGATAAGAATTAGAGAAAACATTTAAGGTAACCAAAAATATGAGCAGCGTGCTACAGTATTAGACCTTAGGTGTTCAGATAAAAGAAAACTTTCCCAAGGCTTTCCCAAGGGGGAAAAATACGTTTTATTTATCTCCCACCTTAAAAAATTACTTTTTAAAATGGTTTTATAAAAGATACATATATCATAAGAATTTCTTTTTGGTGTTTTAAATAACAATTATTAGGGGTTATCAAGTTATTAAAAGGAAATATATTCATTACAAATAAATTTAAGGCAGAGAGAACTACTTTAAAATCTTTATAATTTCCTTCTATCCATTTTATATGTAAATGTACTCTTTTGTTTTTAATTGAGATCACTTGACATATATTGTTTTGTATTTTGCTTTTCCTTTCTTTATTTTATCTTGAGAATTCTCCCATATAATTAATTAGTCTTTGAAAAGATTAAGATTCCATTGAATGAATGTAGTATAAATTATTTAACAACTTATCAATTGTTGGATATTAAATTGTACATTTTTTATTATAAAAAATATTGCTGTGATCACATGGTTCATAAAGTAAGATTTCAAAATAATAGTCATGGATAAAGTAAACAATTCAATAAATGGTGTTGAGACAATAATTAGCCATCTGGACAAAAACTGAGTTGGCTTCATTTCTCCTTGTATACTAGTATAAATTCCAAATGGATCAAAAATTAAAACGTTAAAATGTTAAATAACAAAAGTTAAATGGAAACATAAGACACGTGTTTTATAACCCTCGAGAGGAGAAGACCTTTCTAATTATGACAAAAACTCCAGGATACATGAAATTAAGGACTGATAAATTAAGTCACAGAAAAACTGTTCATGGCAAAAAAAAGAAAAGTTAAAAACAAGTGACAAACTGGAAAAAATACTTGCAACACACATCACAAAGGGCTACTCTCTCCCCAATATGTAAAGACCTTCTGCAAATTATTAAAACAGACTAACAAGAAAATGGACAAATGATATGAACAGATAGTTCACAGAAAAAGAAATACATATACAAATAGTTGCCCAACGTCGTTCATAATGAGAGAAGTACAAATTAAAATTCCACTGAGGTGTAATTTTTTACCTATCAGTTTGACAAAAATCTAAAAGTTTGATAAAGCCTTATTTGGCTGCACTGGAATGGAGCTTTCATACCTTAACTGCAGGGGTATAAAATGGCACAATCTTTTTAAAAGACAATTGGTCAGTATCTACCTAATTATGAATGCATAGATACTTTACCCAACAATCCTATTTTCAGGAATTTATCCTAGAATTCTACTTGTACATGTATAATATGAGCTACATAAAAAGTTGCTCATTATAGCATTATTTATAATAGCAAAATAGTGGCAAAAACCTAGATGTACATCAATAGGAGGCTTGTTAAATAAAATGATACATACAACAAAACACTCTGACACTGCAGAAAGTAATGAAGAAGCTCTTTGTAGCTTGATATGGGAATATCTCAAAAATACATTAAGTAAAAAAATAAATGGATAAGGTAAGGCATAGAACAGCCAAATCTGGCAAAATATATGCTTAAAATTTGTGCAAAAAGTGTGTGTGTGTGTGTGTGTGTGTGTGTGTGTATTCGTATTGGATTTTACAGGCATAAAAACTCTCTGGACTAATAAATAAGAAACAATTAACCATGAAACCTCTTGGGGAGGTGTGAGAGCTGGCACCAAGGAATCAGGCTTTGCTGCCATCTAGTGCTCCCTAGGTAATTGCACCCAGCCAGGCAGGAAGATCGTCTCCTCCATTAAGAAACTTAGCACCAAAGGGCTCTCTCTTCTATTTTTATTTAACACTAACAAAGCATTTACTATGTTCCAGACATTGAGCTCAGTATTTACTAGTATTCCCTCTAATCCTTATAACAGCCTTATGAAATAGGTACTTTTATCATCCTCATTTTACAAATGAGGGTACTAAGGTAAAGAGACATTAGACATTACACAAGATCATACAGCTACCATGTGGCTAAGGCTAGGGTTAGAACAAGTGGCAGATTGGCACCAGGCTCTGTGCTCTGAACCACCTCTTTTGTGGGGGTCAAAGGTCTATGTGTGATCCTAACAGTACTCAGAGAGAACCTCACAGCCCACACAACGGCTACCCCCGTTCCCCCAGCATATCTGCCCCAAACATTTCACACAGGGAGTGAGTTTACCTCTGCCTTATAGGCAGTCTAACCTGAGTCAGGGACAAATACTGGCCCAGGCTCGATCCGGCAGGCTTTATACAAATTTTATTTGTAAAATATTTCATACCACATACATAAAGATATAAGGAATAATATAATAAATACTCAGTACCCACCAGCAGCTTAAGAAACAGTGTTTCCAGTAATGGCGCATCAGTGATGAGTTTCAATGCTCACAGTTCAATGGCTTGTTTTCTTCTATTGTATTAACACACAGGGGAGACTAAGTAGACTATGAATGCAGTATGACTTTTATAGCAATTCTCATCTTTCCTAATAAACAATCCTTCCCTAATTAGTTAATTGTATCCTGTTGGAGTTATCTGCTGTTTGGGTAACAAAGCAGTTGCTTTCCAGTGGAGCTGAGAAAGCATCTCAATTATTTGTTATAGACTAAGAAAATAGTGGCTCCCAACCAAGGTTGTGAACCTACAGGCTTCTAGGAGTTACTGAAGGAATGAGAAGCCCAAATACTGAGCTTGCACTATTTGTCCACCAGAGTTATTAACCTGGGATCCACTGACTTCTTAGCAAATCCATGAAAGTCCTGGAATCACATACTTTTTATGAGTGCCTTTTTCCTTTAGGGAGGGGTTCCATTTCATATCTTTTGTCAGAGTCTCAGAGGTCTGAGACCTTCCAAAAAGGTGAAGAATCATTTCTATAGAAGAGAGGTTGGCAAATGGCATAGGCCAAATGCAGTACAATACTTGCTTTTGTACAACCCACAAGCTAAGAATAGAATTTCTATATTTTTAAATGGTTAAAAAAAATCAAAAGACTATTTCATGACATGAAAAGTATATAAAATTCAAATTTGTGTCCATAAATAGTTTTATTGGAACACAGGCACTCTCATTCATTTCTATATTGTCAATACAAAAGCAGAGCTGAACAGGTGCAACAGAGATGCAAAACCTAAAATATCTGGCCCCTTTCTGAAAAAGTTTGCTGACTAAATGGGACTAGATAATATATCTTGTATGTATCTACTTCTCATGTACATGTAGCTGTTATTACAATTAAGTACAAACCCATTTAAATACATTATTAATATAGTGAACATTAGTCATAGAAACCCTATTAACTGTATGTGAGAAATTTCCGCCATGTGTCTTGCTGGGAAAAAGTCGGCCTCCCCATACAGATTTTTCCTTGTCCCATCTCCCTAGCAGCCCAGACATGGAGATGTGACTTGGGATCAGCCCATCTAGGATTTAGAAGCTAAAGTGAGTCACACAAAACAGTAGGGATTAGGGATAGAGGAGCGATCATTCTGGCAGTAGTGGAGACTTAGACATTACTAACTTCCAAGAGCAGCAGGGTCAGCAGGATGGGCGTGCCTGCAGCAGTGGCCTGTTCCTGGTTGCACATCAGTGGTCTCCTTACCAGACAGTTCATAAGGTATGGTTTTGTCTTTGGGCCTGGCTGTCTAGCCTCTATGTCTGCCTAGCCAGGACAAGGTCAGACACCCCATGAGACTGAGCCTGTGTCACTCATTGCTTGCTGCGGAGGGCTGAAAGCAGAGATCAGTATGTAAGAACTCCAGGAGGACAGACAGTGGCTGATTCATCTTTCTATCCTCGGCACCTAAGATAGTACTTGTTACCTGTAAAGTGCTCACGAAATATCTGCTGATAAGTGCACCAGTGAGTAAGCACATGAATTGAAAGTATACACTAGGGATCTGACTTCAGACTCCAGCCACCTGGAACTGGAAGTGAGTTTCATGTATCAAGATCTCATGAGAAGGGGATGTAAAGACAGCCCTGCTCTTCAAGCTCTATATGTGGCTTTCTGGGTTTACCAGATTATCAGGGCTCCAGTGATGAGAAACGGTCAGAACTTGGGATTCATGTAAATTTGACCCTGGCTATGAACCCCAGAGCCCTTTCAGATAATGCTTTTTCATATCTTAGAAGGTGGCTGTTCAAAAAGCATGTGTGTGTACTGGTGGGAGAATATGGAACAGTGTGCACACCAGGTGCACTAGCTCTTGCCCTGGACCTGGATCAGAGACTGCCATGAAGCAAGAAATTTGGTGTTGGTGCTAAGGACCTTTTCTGGTGGGTTTGTAATTTAGAAAGAAGTGATTACAATGATAACCCAAAATCAGCAACATCGCATTACTTCTGGATCTATTTCTATATGGTGGGTGACAGATTTTTAAGGATCTGGAAGAAAGGAGCCAACGAGAACTTCTATAGCAAAAGATCGGGAATCGACAGCGATATTTCCACAAAGCTAGTGTATCAATGCCACAGTGTCTGTGGTTTCTCTAACAGTGGCATTTTTGATCATCTGAAGAGGGAGGGAGAACACGGGGATATTCACAGCGCAGAACTTTAGCAGAAGCCCCGATGGCTTAACAGGGTTTCTATAACCAGTGTGTGGTATAAGAATTAGTTTTACTTTTGTCCCCTACTATCATCTGAAACTTTGTTGAGAAGACATGATCTTCTTCTGTCCATGGATAAAGATATAGGCAGACATATTTGTCAGATAAATCTTCCTGTCACTTTTAATCATATAATCTCATTGCATTAAAGTATCTGGTCAAAACTACAAACTTGGCATTAACTTTTGCTCATCTGGGCTTTAGGCCTGAAACCTATAGCAGAGCAGTGGGATGGAGTCCTTCGCTCCTTCTTCATTCCTCTTCAACTTCTCTATATGCCACCTATTTACCAGCTGAGGGAGAAGCACTAGAAATAGAGCAGTTCTTACTTACCTGGCTGGCTCTTTGCTCTCTGGGCTTGCTTGGTGTTAAGGGCTGGCTTTCTCTTGGGTTGACACCTTCATGACTCAACCAGAGGTTCCTGCTGTGACCCTTGACCCTGGCAGATGCATTTCCATCCTGGCTGTTCACTTGCTGTCCTCTTCTCAATACTTGGGCACCAGGCAGTATATGTGCAGACCCTTTTGGCTGAGGTCTCCTTGCTTGCTGATGGCTATTGGAAATCAAATATGACCCCACAGCACGGCCCATAAGAAAATTCATTCATCCCTAGCCATGACAACGCCATCACCAAGGCGGTTAGCTTTGCCTTTCTTTTACACTCTAGATTTCCTAAGCAGGAGTCAGAGACCAGCCTTCAGCCCACTTCTGCTTGCTTTCTCAGGCCTGAGTCAGGCCCCAGTTTTCTGGGTCTCCCAATACAGAGAACAATATTTCCAAACTGAGTTGTCCACTTGAAATTCTCCTCAGTGGATAGTGGTAGATGGTGTCACTTCCCTACCCTTCTTCCAAAATGGGGGTTAGAACTCAGCACTGCAACAGCTTTTCCCAAAGAAATCTTTTCATCAGTCTTCTTACTAACTCCTCTGTTCTCTCAAGTTATATTCTTAAAGTAGATAAAGGGGTCCATGTTCTCCTGCCTTTCCCTTAGTATCTCCAATCAAATTTGAGGCAAAAGCATTCCATTCTAATAACTTGTCTGTTATTTAGTGCTGCATAACAAATAACGCCAGAACTTAGTGGTATAAACAATAAACATTTATTATTGCTCACAGCTTCTCTGGCTCAAGAATTCAGGCATGGCTTAGCTAAACAGTTCTGGCTCAGGATCTTGTGAGATTTCAGTCAAGATATCAGCCTGAGTGGAACTGGACATGGTTCTGACTTCTGACATGGTTCACTCCCACAGTTTGCAAGCTGGTGCTGGTTGTTTGTGGAAGGCCTCAGTTCCTCTCCATGGGGAATTCTCCATAGGGCTGCTCAAGGGTTCTCATGACATTGCAACCAAATTTCCACAGAATGAGCAATCCAGACCAAAATGAAAAAAGCGATACTTCTTATGTTTTAGCTTCAGAAGTCACACACTGTCACCTCTGGTTCTTTATTAGTCACACCAGCCAGCTCTGACTCAATATGGAAGAAAACTATATAAAGGCATGAATACCAGAAATTAAGGATCATCGGGGGCCATCTTGGAGGCTGCCTACCACACCCTGTTACACTTCAAATGATATTATCCCCTAAAACAAACTGAACAAAGTACAAGTAAAGAAGAGACCATAAATTTAGATTGTTTTAATCAACACTTCTTTGGGGACTTCTTGATCTTCAAAATTACATATGTAATTTGGCGCACTTCATATTTATTCCTCATCTATAAACGGGTCCAGGCCCTTCCTTGAAGGAAAGCAGGGCCTAGGCTTGATCTTAAGGGTTATTTTTGGTTCTCACATCTCTGATTCTACATAATAATCCAAAAATAAAGCTTTTAGAGTTGACATTTACACTGAAATTTACAGTTCAATAAAGACGTTCTAAGGTGTGTCATTACAAGAATCATCTCTGTTTTATTTATTTTACAGAGTAATGATTTAAATTGAATACATTCGGGCACGGTAAATATTTGACATGAAAAGCAGTTGTATAAGAATGGGCATCAGAAAAATAGCAACTCATCTTACACATCACAACTAGAAAATATTTTTCTGTCTGATCATTTAAGTGTTACAAATCCTGAGAATGTTATACACTGAACAAACTAGGTACTACCTTATAATTAAATCTTGCTTGGAAATCATCCTTTTAAAAAAATGCTTTGAGGTACAAATCACCTATGTATTAAACATGAGTCTTTTACATTTTACAGAGTTTAAACAAATATATCAAATAATTACAGTTCAGTGGTTCTTAAAACAGCTATTAGTCAGGTTCAAGGACACACTGTTCCACAATTTCCCGTAAATTGGGGTTCTCCATTGCAGCTGCCACTCGCTCTTTGTCATTTATCTGCTTGTTGACTGCAAAACACACAGAAAGAAGTTAGCAAAAATACTGTGTCAACATATGGCAACAGACACTGTTTTTATTAGCCTGTTAAAACAGAAAATTTAACTCCTTGAGAACTTACAGTTGGTTTTGGTTAACTATTCATAAGTTCTGGAAAGGAGACTTAGAAAAATATCCGCTATAATCCTACTACTCTACTACAACTTTTCATTTCTTTCTTCCCAGTCTTTGTTCATATATATAATTATATTCAGTAACTACTTATGTTACTGAAGTAATGTACTTCAGTAAACACAATTTTTAAAATTGCTTTTTTCCTCTTGAGCCTATTTTTTAAACTACAGGGTTATTTAACACAGAAAAAATTGTGTTCTATATTAATTATGAAGACTATGCTACAATAAACATCTTTAAACATACAGCTTTCTTTAAGATTCTAAACGTGGGTTTTTAGATCAGAGGATA
This sequence comes from Eonycteris spelaea, assembly GCA_003508835.1. Lineage (NCBI taxonomy): Eukaryota > Metazoa > Chordata > Mammalia > Chiroptera > Pteropodidae > Eonycteris > Eonycteris spelaea. The sequence continues at coordinate 102,298 of PUFA01000017.1, forward strand.
TAAGTATCTTCATAATTTGATTCATATCATTGAATTATTTCCCAATATTTTTTAGCAGCTTATATTTGCAACAGCAATACACGAACTATCGGTTTGCCAGAATTACTTGGTATTAATACAAACAAATTCACGCACACACACATAAAACAGGAGGTAAAATATGGCTCCAATTATTGTTGTAATTTCTTGATTAATAGTGAGATAATATTTTCCCATGTTTATTTATTAGTTCTTCTTGTGTAGATTTTCTATTCATCTACTAGGTCTTTTTTTTTTTTTTTAACAGTTTGCATGGATCTTCACATGATAAATGTATTGGCTCATACCTTTTGTCATTAATTTGCTAAAAGCACTCCTGATGGAAGAGTTCAAAAGAGGGATGTCCATATTCTTAAAGCGGGCTAACTTTTCTGGGATCCTGCTAAAATGTCACATGTAGAAAACATACATATATTTCTACATAAACAGTTTTAATTCTGTATTTCTTCCTATTACAATGTAGGCTTCACAAGGGCAACGATGTATCTCAAAGGTCAAATTGTGCCTACACATAGAAAGCACTCAATAAATACTAAGGATGAAAAGCCCAGAATGATAAAGTTTAGTATATGGTGTTATAAAATCCCATAATCAAGAGGAGTTTCAAAAACATAACAAAGGTGGATTTAGAATACCTAAACTCTTTTATTTTTTATATTAACAGGTACAAGCCATCAGTTTATGGGATCTGAATAAATTTAACCCACAAGGAGTAAAATCTACATATTGAGAACTTTGAAAATGGGACATGGTTTTAGTAGTTTTCATGACAGCACCTAAAATGTTTCCTGGATGGGCTGTTCCTCTGAAAGCAGTGGACTTCCCTCTTTGTAATTCTCTTCTGTGTTTGTGTTTTTGTACATCTCTTCCTATGTGTGCTTTGCTAAATCACCGTCTTCCTCTGTATGTCTGTCTTATTGAAGCTCTTACTCTATTCCTGTTCCTTTCTTATCTGTCTTTTTCCAACTTCTCAATTTACCTAGTGATGAAAGCTAAGCACAACATGCACTTTAAATGTATTCCTCTATTTTCTCTCCATAATTTGTAGATAAAATTCTGTTGTATTTAATGTAACACATAGGTGATATGTAACATTCTGTCTTTTGCTTTTCTTGAACCTCACCTCTATTTTTAAGTGGCTTACATTGACTCAGAAAGACAACACCTATTCCAAGATTCCCTACAGCTTTACTTGGTAGACCTTCGATTTCACTTTCAAGTACACAGCTCTCTAGCTTACAACCAAGGAAAAGAATCCAGTCCTGTTTAGAGCTTATAAATCAAGGTTCCTAGAGCCAGATGTTCTTTACAGATGTGTAGCCACTGGCCTAAACCAGTCAATATCTAAAGGGTCTAATTCTAATTCACCCAGAGTTCTATTACAAAAGTTACTTTCTTGAAATGCCTAGGTTTCCTCACCTCAAAGAAGAGTAATAACTGATACTGCACTTTTTTGCAAATGACCCTGCAGATATTTAGCTGGCAAATAACCTGGTATCCAAGATAAAGTACTATCTGAAGTTGTTTTTTTAATAGTTCAAGATTCACTTACTATCTTCCTCTGTCGAGTGGGTTCCTTCGGAAATGTAGATTTCCAACTAGGAAGAAAAATATTAAAAGCAAAACATTTAGAGCATTTTAAGATGAAAAGTGAGGTGGAATGTACAAAGAACTCAAGTCTAGGGATTAAAGCCCAAATCCTGTTTCCATCATCAAAGATTTAGGGACAAATCCCTCGGATTATTCTTTGAAACAAGTGCTTAAATGAATAGGATTTTTAATTTTGGTCACCTGGGGGAGTCCTACAGGGGGTAGTCTATTATTACCTTTTTTTTATGAATGCAAATGAATATAATTTTATACAAAATGAGATTTCACTCATATTTTATACATGGATATATTTATCCTTCCTCCCAAACCAGTACCTAAACTTCCTCCCTGCCCAACCTCCACCAAGAAAGCTATAATAATCATCTAGCATAGCTTCTTCCATCCTTTTCTCTACACACCATAATCTAACACAGATGTCACACATACATGCACCCCAAGGTTAGATGTTCCTTTGTATTGCTTATTTTACAAAAATGGAATCACAATATACAGTTTTCAGTATCCTCCTTTTTCTCATCCACGTTTATCTTGATAAATTTATTCTCAAGTACAATATTGGTTCAGCTACCCATCCAGGCCCTGCTGCACTCACTCCTTCAGATTAGCTAACCTCTAAGAACCAGGGCTTTTGAGACAAATTCACAAAATTGTTGCAAATTCTAAGGTAAATAAATCATGTTATAGGATATAGACATGTTTACTCTCTGGAGAACCCTGGAGCATATGAGCTAATTCTTATATACTTATTTACTACTGAGATGTTCTTTTATGAGTGAAAAAACAGCTTATTATGACTAAAAGAGACCTTAGATATTATCTAGTCCATTCTTTTTTAAAAGACAAAACACCATATAAATTCCTAGTGGCATAATACTAATTCTTATTCTAGACAACACAGTACCAGGTATAAAATCATCTTCACTACAGCCATGCCACCATGAACACGCCCATATCGTCTAATCTCGGAAGCTAAACAGGGTCGGGCCTGGTTAGTACTTGGATGGGAGACCACCTAGGAACACTGGGTGCTGCAGGCTTTAAAAAAAAAATCACTCTGTACTCATTTACTTGGGTTTAAAATTATGCATGATGCATTATTCTGCAAACAGCAAATAAAGGAGAAGAGTCAAGCACTTACCCTGCTATTCCTATATAAACTGTACCTCCGGGTAACCAGATAGTTGTTTTGGTACCTTGTAGGCATAAAAGATTCTAAATTTGAGAGGTTCCTTGTGGCCCTCTTTAAGTGGGTCTTACTTGATTTTAAGATTTTGCACATGAAAAAATGCTCAACATTATGAGCCATTAGGGAACTACAAATTTAAACCACAATGACATGCCACTGCAAACCCACTAGGATGGCTTTAATGAAAAAGAAATATAATAATAAATGCTGGCGAGGATGTGAAGAAATCAGAACTCTTATACACTGCTGGTGGGAATGTAAAATAGTAGAGAAGCTATGAAAACGATCTGGGAGCTCCTCAGAAAGTTAAATATAGAGTTACCATATGATCCAGCAATTTTACTCCTAGGTGGAAGAGAAATGAAAACATGTCCACACAAAAACTTGTACACACACGTTCACAACAGCATTATTCAAAACAGACAGAAAGCGGAAACAACCCAAATGTCTACTGACTGATAAATGAATAAATGTGGCATATCTGCACAATGGAATAGTATGTAAGGCCATAAAAAAGAATGAAATACTGATATATGTTGTAACATGGATAAATTCTGAAAATACTATTCTAAGAAGCCAGTCTTAAAAGACTACAAATTGCATGATTCCATCTAAATAAAACATCCAGAATAGGCAAATCTATAGAGACAAAAAGTAGTTTAGTGGTTGCCTAGGGATGGGGGAGGGTTTGGGAGAAATGGGGAGTAACTGCTATCCATATGGGGTCTATTATTGGGATGATGAAAATGTTCCAAAATTAATAGTGACTTTGCACATTTGGTGAATACAGTAAAAAACATTAAATTGTACCTTTAAAAAGCTGAATTGTATATGTGAATTACATCTCAATAAAGCCGTTATAAAACAAAAAAAAAACATCTTCCTTACCTTATGTTTAAACGGTAAACACCGCTGAAGTTTTACTCTTAAACACAGCCCTGTGGAGGAAAAAAAGGCACAATTATCCCTTCTTACTGGTTCTTGAAGAAGTATACAGCTGTATCTAGGCATCTCCATATAGTATAGTAGCTAAAAACAGCTTTGGCTCAAGCCATTGTAGGTCTCCTTTGTGCCTCACACCATGCATGCTAGCAACTTTAATATAGACATAAACTTATATATTCCTCATGATAATCCAATGAGCTATGTATTATCAACTCCACTCTGCAAATTATGAAATCAAAGTCACAGTGTCATTTGTCCAAGATCACTGAGCTAGTAACTGGAATTGGAACCCAAAACCACTGCAAAGCCCAGGTACTTTCTACTGCATCACTTTGCTTTCAGGCAAAGGTCAATTAACTCATTAAACTTTACCTAATGCCCCAAACAGGTCAGGCCATGCAAAAATTTAAAACCCAGAGCCACTTAAAAAGGACCACAGAAACCTCTCAAAGTTGGAATACCCTATGCATCCAAGGTCCAAAGCTGTTTCACTAAAACAAGTTCCTCTGAAGTTCAGTTCAATGCCAAGTCACAGTTCAATGATTCTTTTTCTAGTTAAGACTTGAAAGAGAAGTTAAAACTGGGCTTGGAACAGACCCTCGGTACCAATGTTCCACTTCCCTCCCACCTCAAAATATGGAATGAATTTTAAACTACATCTATACCCCTAGATATAGAAAATAAATCAAACTCCTCTTATAAAGAGAAAGTATTTCAGTAATAACTTTTGGCTTTACAGGCTTTTATTTGGTGCAATTTATTTCCTCTCCCAACTAATACTTAAGGGCTTATTATACCATAAGGAATATTTTCTTAGTATTTTGATTGAAAAAAAAAAAACCCAAAACTATCCATAATATCAAAATGCAGTTGCTAGACTACCAATCTTTTGGGGAAGTATGAAATTCATTTGCTTTTGGTCTTCTAAGTACCACTAGGTTTTCTAACAGAATCATTTGAAAAATCCCAGAATAGGAAAAGGTATTAGATGAGCTACAATGAAACTAGGCTTAATTTAAGAATCTAGAACACAGTAATTCCATAATACATATTAGGAAACTCTAAAGACAATATGTGATTTCTTTAAGAGGGTCTTCCATTGGAGGGTCTGCCTTAAAGCATATCTGGAGAGCCCTTCTCTTCCCACTGCCCTCACATTGTCTCCTTAATGTTACTTGTGTACCATCTGAGCATCCTCTTGTTTCCAGTCATTGTTGGTAGGTGTTTTATTCATTAAGTAGATAGTAACTTTTACAATTCACAAAGCACTTTCTTGAACATCGATATCCTCAAGAGAGACAATAAAGTATAACTGAGATAGATACTTTGAGTTCAAAAGTGGCTCCACTATAGGTACTAGCAAGTGCAATCAGACAAGAGAAAGGTAGAAAAGGCATCCAAATAGGAAATGAAGAAGTCAAACTGTCACTATTCATGGATGACATGATTCTTTATATAGAAAAACCTAAAGGCTCCACAAGAACACGACTAGACACAATAAGCAAATACAGTAGTTTCTGGATACAAAATCAACATTCAAAAATCTATAGCATTCCTATACTCTAATAATGAAGTGTCAGAAAAAGAAGTGGAAAAAATAATTACTTTTGCAATTGCAACAAAAAAAAATAAACCTATGAATAAATTTAATGAAACATGTGAAGGACCTATATAACGAAAATTACAAGATCCTATTAAAAGAAATCGAAGAAGATACAAAGAAATGAAAAGATATTCTGTGTTCTTGGATTGGAAGAATCAACATAGTTAAAATGACCACATTAGCTAGAGCATTACACACATTTAATGCAATCCCCATCAAAATCCCATCGGCTTTTTTAAAGAAATAGAACAAAAATCATCAGATTTGTATAGAAGCACAAAGACCCTGAATTGCCAAAGCCATCCTGAGAAAAAAGAATGAAGCTGGAGGCAGCACTCTGCCCGACTTCAAATTATACTACAAAGCGACAGTAATCAAAATAGCATGGATCTAAGGCCATGCCACCCTGAACACACCCAATCTCGTCTGATCTTGGAGGCTGAGCAGGGTTGTGCCTGGTTAGTACTTGGATGGGAGCCCACCTAGAAATATCAGGTGCTGTAGGCTGTAAAAAAAAAAAAAAATTAAGTCTACAGCCATGCTACCCTGAACAAGACCAATCCCTTCTGATCTCGGATGCTAAGCAGGATTGGGCCTGGTTAGTACTTGGATGGGAGTTAATACCTAGGAAGACCAGGTGCTGTAGGCATAAAAAATTTTAAAAAACAACAAAAAAAGGAGATTGTAAATGACAAAGTCCTTGCAATTTGTGAGGTCAACCAAGGGTTGCCTCACATACCAAAAAAATATATTAAAAAAAAAATTTGTAATCCAAAATGTCATGGTATTGGCAGCAAAACAGACACATGACCAGTAGAACAGAATCGAGAATCCAGACAGAAGTAAATCCCTGTTTATATGGGCAAATAATTTTCAACAAAAAAGCCAAAAATGTACAGTGGAGAAAAGAAAGCCTTTTCAATAAATAGTGCTGGGAAAACTGGAAAACCACCTGCAAAAGAATGAAACTAGACTATTGTCTATCACCACAAACCAAAATTAACTCAAAATGGATTAAGACCTGAATATAAGATCTGAAACAATAAAATGCATAGAAGAAAACATAGAAACTAAACTCAGTGACCTTGGACTTAAATGATTTTATGAATTTGACCTCAAAAGCAAGAGAAATAAAAGCTAAAATAAATGAATAGGACTATAACAAACTAAAAAGCTTCTGCACAGCAAAAGAAACTGTCAACAGGTAAAGAGACAACCATCCAAATGGGAAAATATATTTGCAAGCAACACCTCCAATAAGAGTCTAATGTCCAAAATATATAAAGAACTCATATGACTCGATAACAAGAAAAAAACAAATGATCCAATCAAAAACTGGGCAGAGGACCTGAACAGACACTTCTCCCTAAAGGACATACAAATGGAAACAAATATTTGAAAAGATGCTCAACATTGCTAGCTGTTAAGGAAATGGATATCAAAACTACAATGAGATACCATCTCACACCTGTTAGAATAGCCATAATCAACAGGACAAGTAATAACAAATATTGGAGAGGATGTGGAGAAAAAGGAACCCTCACACACTGTTGGTACAGCCACTAGGGAAAACAGTGTGGAGGTTCTTCAAAAAACTAAGAATTGATCTACTATATGATCCAGCAATCCCTCTACTGCGTATTTACCCCAAAGTCTTGAAAACTCATATCCAAAAAGATATTTGCACATCATGTTCATAGCAGCATTATTCACAGTAGCCAGGACATGGAAGCAACTGAAGTGTCCTACGATAGATGATTGGATAAAGAAGCTGTGGTACATATATACAATGGAATATTACTCAGCCATAAGAAGAGATGAAATACTGCCATTTGCAAAAACATGGATAGACCTCAAGATAATCATGCTAAGCAAAATAAGCTGGACAGAAGAAGTTGAAAATCACATGATATCACTTATATGTAGGATATAAACCTAAAAGCAACAAAGGAACGAGAGAAGGAAACAGACTCATGGACATGGACTATAGACTAGTGGTTACCAGAGGGTAAAGGGTGGGGGAAGAGGGGGCAGGTAGACACAGTAAAGGGGTCAAATATGAGGGGCAGGGTAGAGTGAAGTGGGTAAAGGGGATCAAATATATGGTAGCCAAAGGAAACTGGACTTTGGATGGTAAATACATAATAAAATATAGAGATATCAAATTATAATGTACACCTGAAAATTATATAATCATATTAACCAATGTTACCCCAATAAAATTAATTTTTAAAAAAAAGTGGCTCCACTACATACTAGTTGCCTGACCCTGGACAAGTTACTTAACCTTTCTTAGCTTCAGTTTTCCTATCTGTAAAACAAGTATTATAATAGTTACCACTATACATAAGGTTGTTTTGAGGAGCAAATAAATTATTATGCAATGTATTTAAAACAGTGCTTGGCATATAATAAATATTCAATAAATGTTATTGCTATTTTATAATTTTCAATTTACAGCCAGGAACCAAGATAAGTGATTTGTTTAACATCACACAGCTAAGAAGTGGCAGAGCCTAAAGCTGAATCTAGACCATCTCACTCCAAATCCCCTTCACATTGGACCACACTTGCCTTTAGCCATTCTTGTCTGGACTAAGTCAACATAAATGACTACCAGCTAGTTTCTCTGCCTCACCCACTCATACCCTTAGAGTCCTCCTTGTCTTTATAACTACTCACCAGGGTAACTCTGAGTAGGTGACAACCTAAGCAATCAGGTGGAACTGTAACTCAAAGGCCTTTCCTTGCTTAGTACAACCTGCTCATAGGAAAAGCCTCCTAACAACACATCAGCCAAAAAAAAGAGCTCTCATCTTCGAGTTTTTCTAATCGTGTTGATTGAACACAATTACTATGATAAAGTATTACTACCATGTAAAAAACCAAACCCATGTCAAAAGGACCAAAAAAAATACGAAATTTTGTTCAAGATCTGAAATATTAACCATAATCTAATATTGGCACCTTTACATAGTTATTTTTAAAGATTTTTATTAAAATATAGCTAACATACAATATTATATTAGTTTCAGGTACACACCATAGTTATTCAACATTTAGAGACCTAAAGAATTGATCACCGTAATACAGTTATTTTTATTTCATGTGCTCTCTCGATCTTTGTCCACATAAAGTTTTTCAATAACTGCAATCATAATATTTAAATCCAACTTAACATTCAAGCTATTTTATACTTTACTCACACAGATACTGATTCCTTGATTAAATTCATCATTTTCAGTAGCAATATAAAATCATATTGGTGCCATTCCTTGTTAATAGAAATTTACCAAAAATGTTTTGTACATGCTACTATTTTTTCTGTGAAATTACTTCCTTAATTTCCGGTGAAAGAGTAAAGTTTTTAAATAAGGATTTACTAATATGTACCTAAAGGCTTAAAAATATTTATAGCACATGGCCCAATAATTCCACATACAGGAATTTATACTAAGGCAAAAATTAGAAATAAAATTGTTCATCACAACATTATTTAAATTGTGAAAAGCCAGAAGTAATCTAAATGGTTATAAAAATTATGCTATAGCAATGTGATTAGCATGTAACCTACATAACTATATAAAGAATAATATTTAGTAAGAAATAAAAACATTTCTCATCTCTTTCATGCTTATTACTTAACGGTTACAATAGATACCCTATTTTACAGATAAGGAAACTGAGGCTCAGGAAAGTGAAGTAACTTGCCCAAAGCTACAAAATGGCTGACGCAGCTGGAATTTTAGCTCAGAGAACACAATATTTTGACAGCTAATCTGTATTTTCTTCTTTATGTTTTTATGGGGTTCAATATTATTGCCAACAAACATGTTACTTTTTTAATGGAAAAAACACAAAATAAATTTCACTTTTTGAAAAATCAATTTGTTATAGGCTCTTAGAGTAGGGTAATGGACTGCTTATTTAAGGATTCTTGTATATCAAAATATTTTAAGACATCTCCTTCACATGAAGACAATAGCAGTATTTTGATATCAGTTGATTCAGAAAGTATCCAATGACAAATAAAAGTATAAATTCAACAATACTTTTTCTAGCATTGGGATTTCAATAATCACAATAAAGTATCTATGAATTAATGGGCCCTCAAGATTAATGGGCCCATATGCTGGAAACCACTAACAGAGGAATCCCAGGTGAACAAGTGAGAAGACAGAAATCACAATAGTAGGAACAATAATAAAATATTTACCTTGTCAATTCTTTTTATAAACTTGTCTATTTTTTTAAACTTGCCTATTTTTAAATAGGCAATATATTCCCATGGTTTGAAAACTTAAAAATATAAAAAGATATTAAGTCTCCATCCCATCCTGTCTCCCATTCTGACTAGTTCACCACTATTATCTGCCCCTCATTATAGCTATTCATTTTTAGGTATTCTTTATGTATATACAATCTAATACAAATGTATATTTTTGACTTTTTAAAATACAAATGTAGAAATATTATACTTGCTTTGATTTCCTAACAGTACGTTAAAGAGATCTTTCTATATCAATACATGGATTCTCCATTTTTTATAGCTGCATAGTATTCCACTGTTAATACACATCAAGACTGATTATTAATTAATCCCCTACTGATAAACATTTGGTTTGAAATAAACTTCCTTTCTCTTCTTTATAATAAAGTATATAATAGATATACACCTATAGATACCTATTATATATCTTTACTGTGAACCAATCCGAAATATGGGGAATGCAGCCTCTCAAATAGAAAACTACCTTAAAAAATACCCTCCCACCAGTAACTTCTGCCTATACTATATAGATGCCACCAGAATAGCTAAAAGGAGAAGATGGTGATGGAGGCAGTGCTAGTCTGCCAGCATCCATCCCAATCTCCAGAATGAGAAGAAGAGATGGCCCAGGCCCACTCTCTATTAATTGCTGTCATGTATCCCTAAGAGCAGCAGCATGGTATAACTAAAGAAGAAACATATTTGGAGTCAGGAGACATGGGTTTGAGTGTAAGCTTCACTATTTCCTGGCTATGTGAATTCTGAGTTTTAAACTCTCTGAACCTCAGGTTCTTTCTTCATTTGTACAATGAAGATAATATTAACTCTCTCACAGTCTAATTGTGAGGACTACAGAAAGATGAATACAGTCGTCCCTCAGTATCCTGGACCCCCCAGGATACCAAATTCTGTGGATGCTCAAGTTCCTTATATAAAATGGCATGGTATTTGCATATAACTTATACACATCCTCCCATTTACCTTAAATCATCTCTAGATTACTTATAATATCTAACACAATGTAAATGCTATCTTGTAAATAGCTGTTACACTGTATTGTTTAGGGAATAATGACAAGAAAAAATGTCTGTACATGTTCAGTACAGAGGCAAACATCTTAGGCCTAACTATGCAGTACACTTCAGAACAATGTAACTTTTTCCCCCCAAACATCTTCAATCCTGATTTCATTAAATCCACAATGTGGAACCCTCAAAAAAACAGGCTGAGTGTGCATGCAAAAGTATTCTATAAACCATGATGTGTAATACACAATGCTAATTATTATTTTGGGTCTAAACCAGCTTGAAAGAATCTAGAAATAAAATACATTATAAAACCTCACCAATAAGAGTTGCCAAAGAGCAATGAGGTACTGTTTGGCGTGAACCTGATAATAACCAAATAGTCCTCTTCATTTATCTCCTGAACCTCCACGCAACTTTCTGTTACCACTTCCAGTTCTTCCAAAGTATTGGGCTTCTCTGGGTCCCGGATAGTTCGAATCAAATCTAAAGAATCACAGACAAGGTATTATATTAAAACAAATATTCAAAATATGGGTGATTTTGCCAGTCCTAATCCAAAGACCAAATTCTTTTTTGTTTAAGCAAATACTACAGCAACTCCTCAAATTTCTGACAGAAATTTCCACTACCAGTTTCCTTTTGAGAAAATGATTTTCTTAGATTATTAGATTACATCATGTTTCATAGATCCAACATTGCAGAGAGAATATAAGAATGGAGAAAGTGTCATAGTAGGCTCAAGAGGAAGAAATAAATTTTAACTTAAGAGAATGTGATATCAGGATTTATGCAAGTAAAATCTAAATCAAATCTTTAAAATGAGCAACATTTCAATATTTAATATTAAAGAAAAGTGAAGACCTAGAAGTTTAGTTTGCCTCGAACTCAGCATAAATGAAGAGAATATAAGAGTTTGCACCAGACCACCAAGGGTCTTTTATAGCCAGTTACAGGCAGTAGGATGTTTTGAAAAGAGAATGACATGGACAGCACTACTGTCAGCTGGTAACTCATTCCACCAGCTGGTAGACTCAAAACTAAAGTGCAGAGAAAAAGCTGGGCCTAAAACAAGAACATGACAATGTTAACAGAGAGGAGGGAACACAGGAATAATTTCAGAAGCAGAATACACAGAATCTGACAACTGTTTAAATGCAGAAGACAAGGGAAAAAAGGAGGATGACTCAGATCCTAAGTTAAGTGTCTGGGAGAACACTTATAGAATGAAAAAAATAAAAAGAGAGAGAACACAGGAATAAATTTGATCAGGGGTGGGGCAAATGAGTTCAATTTTATACATAAGTGCACTGTGGCATAAAGTTTAAGAGAGCACTAGAGTGGTTGCTTAATCCATGAGATTCACAAAGAATGAGTAGAACAGTAGTTTTCAACCTTGGCTGAACAATGGAATCACAAGGAATCCTTTAAAACAAAAACAAAAACTGGTATTTGGGGCCTACCCCAGAGATTCTGATTTAACTGCTTTGTAGTATGGCCTGGGCATTGAGACTTAAATTCCTCAGATTATTCTTATGTGTAGCCGAGTTTGAAAATCACTAATGTAAAGGGAGAGACCCAGGATAGATCCATAGAAAGCACCAAATTTACAGATCAAAAGGAAGAAGAAAAGCAAGCAGCAGAGAAGGGAAGACAGGAGTGGTTAACAACATCAAATGCTGAAAAATTCAGGTTGACAAGGGCTAAAACACATCTTTGATTTGTCACCCAGGAGGGTACCTATAAGAAAGCAGTTTCAGTAGAGAGGTGAAGGCAGAAACCAGCTTGCAGAAGGGGAAGTGGGAATTAAAATGTGGTTCTCAGGCTTTGGCGGGGAAGGGAAAGGCAGAAAAAGGACAGCAGATTTAGAAAAAGCTACAATGACAAGCATAAAGGAAATGAGTATGTATTATACCCTGAGGGGAAGGATCAAATAGAGGAAAAGAGACCAAAAATTTAAGGAGGGGAAGAGGAGAGACTGGTAAAATAAGGAAATGAGACCAAGGATGTGAGAGTTTGGGTTGGCCTTGGTGATAAAAGATTTTACTCTGAGGTTGTAGAAAAAGATGCAAGAGGAGAATAATAAAGACAATGGTGGAAGTAGATAGCTGAGAAGCAGAGTGAGTCCACATAGGAAGAGACTGATGTTCTCAAGCCTGAAATTTTGTTCTATTAATTATAGCACCCCTGCAATCAGAAATGTAGCCGGGAAAAACAAATCAATCAAATTTACCTTCTCCCCAGAAACTCTTGGGTTCATTGCTTGATTAGAAACAATTTGAAAATGGAGGCAGAAATAAGGACACAGCTTCTCTTTCAGAGTTTTTTGAAAAGTAATTTGTTGTCCTTCATCCTAGGCCTTTTCCCTGTAAGACTTATTTATACAAGCTGCATTATATTCTTTATATGCTATTTAACCCTGAAATTATTAAACTTCCTTAGTTTACTAGTGATTTGAGATATGGATTTATATCTTGAGAGAAATATTGTTCTCCTCACACTACTACTCTAAAAATTCTATGGCTCAGCACTTTATTAGAAGTTCTTCATTTATATTAAAACCTTCAGTATCCAATTCTAACCTACTATCAAAAACGATTTTTTTTTCATTAAAAGGAAAAGTATATTAGAAAAGGAACAACACTCCACAGAGCATGGACTCCTCTGAGAAGCAGAGGGGGACCTAAAACAATTTTTGACCATACACCTTTAACTACAAACCCTATCCTGTAGCCCCACCTATCTGCCATCCTTAAAAATACTATCTTCTCACCTCCATACTTTTGCTCTAGTTCCCTGTTTAGAATGCCCTCTACCCCTCTATATGTCCAGATCCTACTAATTCTTCAAGGCCCAACTCAAGAGATTTCTTCTCCTTACAGTCTTTCCAGATCCCCCCTCCCCTGCAACAAAATTAGCATCTCTCCTTCCTCTGAATTTGTCTTTCAAGCCTATGGCTTCCAACTGCATACAATAAAGAAAATTATATATTTGTCAATATAAATATATAGTCAGACAGAAGTCTAACAGGACAGAATGTGTCCTTCTTCATGGAGATCATTCCACTCATAATGATCATAATACGGCTGGGGTTGATAAATTCTGCCTCTAGCAAGGGACAGGTAAACTAGCTATAAAGGTCTTTTCCATCTCTGCTTCCTTCTCCTGGCCTATAATCCTTACCTGTATTATATTCGTATTCTTATGGGTGTATCTTTTACCCTCGGTCAGCAGAAATATCTGAACACTAGTTAGATTCATTCCTTTTAGTTTTCAAAAAACAATACTACATTAAGTCCAAAAAAGGAATCATAAGGCAATCGTAAAGTGGTAGCAAAGTGAGCTAAGTATGGAATCAGAAGACATGGGTTTCATTTAGTTTTTGCTTTCTCCTTATTCGCAGTGTGACCTCTACGCAGTTGTGTAACTCTTCTAAACCTTTGTTTCCTCATTTGTACAATGAAGACGGTCCCAGGGTTTAGGAGAATAGTGTGTGTGTGTGTGTGTGTGTGTGTGTGTGTGTGTGTGTGTGTGTGTGTGTGTGTCTGCACTCCAGGCTTGGCTGTGTTAAGGAACTATCAGTCCGAGAACTGGCTACAAAGAGAGTCTATCACGTTCTCTTCTCTTGGGGACCTCTGCCTATTGCCTCTGTAGCGGAATAAAGTGACTGTGACCTTGGCCCAGTCTCCAACTTGGCAGTCACACAGTAGTGCTCTCAAAGGTGGCAGGGCTGCGTGTCCAGGGGCAAGTAGTGCAACCAGGCCAGCTTTGCTTCCCAACCAAGTACCCTACACGCCAGCCCTGCCACTAGGACGTGGGGCAAGCAAGAGAAAGGAAGCGCTTAAGACTTCCAAGCTTGACTTGCCCCAGGTTTTGGAAGAGCCCAGGTCCTAGAAAGACCCACACTACAGAGAAACTTAGGATCCGGGAGAAAACGCTTCCATGTTCCGGACAAGATCCGGCAACAACCCGAGTCACCACTCTCAGCTCTCATTACCCCGCTCCTCCTCGTTACCCCGCGCCTTCACGAATAATGCCAAACACTGCCATGGGTAAAATTACCATAAACCTCTAGCGCTTTCTCTTCCATGATCCGGGGCTGCCGGGCAGCTCCCCGCTCAAAGAGGCCGGAGAGCCACAGGGCTCTGCTCAGCGTCCAGGAAAGCAGCCCCGACACCCGCTCCATCCTCACGCTCCGCCATCCCTGGCGACTGTCCCACCCGAGCCACTGTCTTTCAGCAGCTGGCCTCGCGACTTATCAACTTCCTGGTCTTCAAAGGGCCAAGACGAGCCTAAACGTCCCGGGGAGCAGAGAATAGGCGGGTCCGGACCGAGTACCGCGGAGCACTTAGGGAAGGGCGCCAAAAGTACCACAAGCCCAGCATGCTTTGCTCGGTTTCGGCGGGACTAAAGAAAAAAATCCTCGCGCCACGTGAGGCGCATTGCGTGCTGGGACGTATGGAACGTTTTCTTGGGAAGACAGCTGTATTCTGGGGCGTGTAGTCTCCGCCGGGAGTGGGGCGTGGAATATAACGGTCTATTCTCCCGCCACTGATTGCCTCACTCAGCGCCCTCCATAAGCTACAGATGAATCCTGAAGAGGTAGGGGAAAGGAGACCTTGATTTCCAGCCCTGGAGGAGCGTGTGCGCGGAGTCTCTCCACTGCTATTACTCGGATAAAGCAGCTTCCAAACAAAGTTTTCTCACTTCCTAGTCAGGCCGGAAGTGAGTTTCCGTTGCCGTGAAACGGGATGTCTTAGGAGCCCAGTAAGAATAATTAGGCATGACGACGACGGGGAGGGGGCGGAGGGTGGCGGGGGGAGTGGAGGGACTTTTTGGTTTTTCTCTTCTCGTAGGGGCTCAGGCCAGCACAACTTCCCGTACAGGTTGAATATTTCTGCCAGTCGCCTTCAAAGACAACTTAGAACGAGAGACATTTCCCTATGTCCAGTGCATTTAAAGTGACATATTGGAGATCGCGACCCTAAAAAGAATGCCTTGAGTCCTGTGGTGTTCGTAGCTCTGATGGATGCCAGTAACAAGGTTGATGTTAGTTTTTCTCTATCCATCCTGGCAATCAAATCTCAAACATTTATTGGGTACTTAATTTGCCAAACTTGGTCTGTAGGCGCCAAGGATACAAAGAAAGGACACAGCTCCTGCCGTTGCCAAGGATACAAAGGACAGGACTCCTGCCCTCAAGCAGCTCACAGCCCTGTGAGGGAGCCAACCCGATACTGAGGAATTTACAGTTACAAACTAAACCTTTTGTCAAAGTTGATGCCAAGTTTTATTTCTGTATTGAGAAGAAAGTCAAGATTATCTTACAGATTCTCGCATGATAACATCCCATTTATCTTCTAAACTCATGTTTAAAGATAGTTTTATCTAGCTGATCTACACTCTAGGATCGCCATACAACCAGTGAATAGTGTAGGCCCCAGGAAAATTTTGTTCACAGTTTAAAATTTCCCTGTCTTCTGTTCCACTCCACTTCTACTCCACGGCAATTGAGAAAATAATCGTGACTTTCTTGCAACCAAATTTAGGACACTGAAGTTTCACCTACATGAGGCCTCCCGACTTCAACAAATAGAATCGATGATCTCTTTCACTGGGCTTGCACAGCACATTACAGCACTGAACGTTTTGAGTTGTTAATTTACAAACCTGTCTCCCTCGAGCGCCTAGTGGGCCAGCTTATTTATTTCTATATCTCAAATGCATAGCAGGGTGCCAGACACACAGTAGATGCTCAATTATACTTCTTGAATGAATTAACTAAACGTTGCACAAAGAATAAATGGCGAAACTTTATCGCAATATGTTCAAAGACCTCAATCAAAAATATTTATTGAGGCTCTGAAGGCACTGTGCTTGGCATGGGTACGTAGTAGAGGTTTCGGACTCCTTTACTCAAACGATATCTTATGAAGCTAGTTTAAATAAAGCTACACAAAGCACAAAGAGCCAAGGCAACCTGAGCAGCCTCTGTCTCCTCCTTTCCTGCCCTTTGAGCTGCGACCCAGGGCGCGGATTTGCTGGGCAGGAGCCGCGAGCTCTCTCTCCCCGCCCTCAGTGCCTAGGCCCCGCCCTTCAGCCCCGGTCCGGCGCATCCCACTGGGTTGGTCGGAGCCATCCCACTCCTCGTTTTAGCCAGAAAGATTTGCTCGCGGCACTATCTCTCTATAAAGTTGTTGTTGCGGCTTCCGCCGGGGGTGGAGGAAGATGGCGTCGAGTGGTGGTGGCTGTAGCGCTTCTGAAAGGACTCCCTCCGCCCTTCCCCGGCCTGGAGCCGGAGTCCGAGGGGGCGGCCGGGGGGTCAGAACCTGAGGCTGGGGACAGCGACACCGAGGGGGAGGATATTTTCACCGGTGCCGCGGCGGCCGTGAGTTCGCACTGTTCGGGGCGGCCAGGGGGCAGACGGGCGCCCCAAATGGAGAGAAAGGCTGGACAGAGTGGGCCTGGCGAGACCTTGCTTTGGTGACAGTAGTCGTGACTTGGGGGCGCCGAATAAATGTCGAGACTTAGGGCCTGGCTTCCCGGCCCCTGGGCGAAAGGTGATGAGTGGCATGGAGGCTTCTCCGCTAGATCTCTGACTTCGAAGAGCCCCCGAGGTCGGCACTTGGCTCTGCGGTGTGGTGACCCACAGATTCCCGGGGCTGTTTTGCTGGTCGTCTCCTGCCAGGTCAAATTAGGGGATGAGGTGCAGACTTTCTCTAGCCTTACTTGCTCCTAGGATGCATAATGTTATCTGGAGTGGCCCAGCATAGTGACCCGCCCACAAACGCTTTCGTTAGCTCAACGCTTACTGGTAATTACCAAAGACCCTTTCTGGATCTTAGTTTGTTTTATAACAGCTAGGTTGACTTCTCTGATCGCTAGAAAAATTGTGGGAGAGGTCGGTTGAAAGAAGGCCCTGCCAGATGAATTACTACAAAGACCAAAAGCTTTGTCCCTTTTAAAGGATGTGTCCTAAGTGTCTTAGTGGGAGCATATCTGTAAATATGAGGAAGAAATGGTGTTTTCCATAGTAATAGGTTTCTAGTAAGAGTTTGGTACTGGGGAAAACTAATCTTTGTATGTGGAATGTGGAATTCACTAATCAGTCCTGGAACCAGTGTGGAGATGTTTGGGAGTTTTGTAAGAATACTGAATCATACCACTTGGTACAGCTCGTTCCAGGTTGAAAACTTCTTCAGCGATTTGTCTGTGAATTTATGCATCTGTCTTGGATATCGTTCTCTTCATAGTAGCTACTCAGTATATGAGTGACTAAATAAAACAGCTTTAAATTCTTTACACAATATGTCAGAAAACATTGGGAGTTGTCTCATGTCAGAAAAAGGTTAAGTTTCTTGGAAATATCTTCTGTGACAATCATTAGAATTTCCCTGTACTATATTCAGGCATTGAATCCATAATCCAAGCTTTAAAAACTCGCTGATGCTAATGTAACATCTCTGACTGCCTAGTGAAATCTGTTATTTTGAGAAATAACTCTTGCGCTAATTTAGTCTCTCTGTATTCATTTAAAACAAATCTTGAGCTCTTTAAAACAAATCTTTGAGCCTCTTTAGTAGTTCTCTCTATAAGCCATGGAGAGCAGCTACTGTTGATAACTGCTAAGATGTACATATTCACATTGAATATCTGAAAATAGAAACTCTGGTGCTGAAAGTGATTGGTCACATAGGCAAATGATGATTTATTTTCAAATAAGGACCCTGGAAGGGTGAGGAGTTATTTTCTAGAGTTATCCTGAGAAAGTTGAAGAGGCTATGTATGATTTGATCGAACTCACCATATTGGAGATGCATCAATACTTCTTTCTTGTAAGATTGTAAAATAATTTGTCTAATTTCCAGTTAAGGGAGGGAGCAGGGGGGTTAGAATGACTTTGTTCTACCACAGAAGCATAATTATTTTTTAGGTTTTACTTCAGGGGAAACTAGTTGCTGAGGAAACTAAAATGCCACCTGCAAGCCATTTTTAGAGCTGCTTGCCTTGCTGTTAATCCTCGGAAGCCAAGACCCAAAGAGCCCTCATGAGTTAAACTGTGAATTTCTTGTAAAATACAAATTATATTCTACTGCATGCTTTAGTTGTGAGTCTATATGAGAAGATAAGGGATTGCTTTGCTTCTGTATCTTGAAGAATAAAGTATTTAAAGGTATGGGCTTTGAAGTCTGATTTAAATCCAGGCTCTGTTATTTGCTAGTTTAACCTTGGGCAAAGTATTTAATTACTATGTATAGTTTCTTCACCTGTAAAATATTGAATAATAATGGTATTTACCTCCACCATTTTTATGAGGCTCGAATTAGAATACCTACCTATAAAACACTTAGAACAGTTAAGCATTTCGTAAACCGAAATTACTTAAAGAATCAAAAACCCCACAAAATCTAATAATGGATTACAAAATTTAAATTAATTAACCCTAAAAATGGTCAAAATCAAACTAATAAAATTGATTAGCTAAATGTCATCAAAAAACGCATGATTTCAATAGCATCTTACTGATTTAAGTTTATATTCATATTTTTTGTTGCATGTTGGAGGCAAAAAGAGAAGCATTAAAGAATTGGGAAAGTGAGGCATGTGAAGTTAAAACTCATTTATGGTATGCATGTGATTTCCTGGACATTGATGTAACAGCTGCTGCTGTTAATCATCCCATCTGCTCTCTTTTATAGCCCAAGAAGCTTTGTTAGTACAGTAATAAAAGTGTGATTTGATTTATAATAGAAAGGGCAGCCCATGATAATAATGCATCTCAGAACCTACAAGGAGAGACTGGAGTTTAAACGAATGATTAAAATAAATCTGAAGTTCTTTTTTTTTAAGACTGAAAACCAGCTTGTGGAAGGTCTGACTTTTAAGAATACTTAAGACCTTATCTTTCTGCCTAAATAAAAGGGTCTAAATTCTAATATATTATCTGAATCTTTGATGTGGACCTGAATCCAGATATGTGTCTTTTTAGTTTAAACTTTCTTCGTTCTGGTATAGGATTAATTTTTTCCTTAGTAAAGCTAGAGACAAATTGGAGCTGTTCTTTTGGCTCTCCTAATTCTTAAAATCATTATGTTAAAAAGACTATAAATGACATACATACTTTTCACCTTATTTGACCTCACTGGTCTTATTTGCATACTTCTAAACCTGTATGATAGAATCAAAGCAAGCTCTTTGCCTTCCCAGTTCTTATATGCCCATCTTTTTAGCAATATGCCAGACCCACAATTAGATTAGCCTCGTAAATGAAAGGGGACAGCTGAGGAGGAGTTTCTCATGCTCAAAGAAAAGAGGGAAAACGGATAAGTGGTATCTTCAGTTCCAGCAAATCTGGTAACTTCTTTTGATGACATATCAGACCAGTTAGAATTTTTCCCACTACTCTTGTTCTTGAATTGAAACCCTAGTAGTTAGAGAAATGGCCAGAAAAAAAAAAAAAAAAAAGAAATAGAATAAAGAAGTAATAGCAGGGACTTGAAAAGTCGTATTGAATAGTCTGATTAATCAAGAATTATTTACATATTCCCACTGGTATTTGAGACTAAACACTATTAACTTTTATTGGTATTCAAGTCTTAGATAGCAGTTGGCTTCTGATTTACAGTGTTTTATAGACTACAGGGAGTTATATAAATGTAAGTTATGTGTTAACATTTAGACAGAAAAGGACATGGTATTTTTAGAATCCAGCCCTACATCTGTGATCAATGTAACATGTATCCTGAGGGAAACAAATCAGCTTTATTTTTTTTAATTGTGAAAAGCACACAACAAAATTTACCATTGTAACTTTTTAATTGTACTGTTAGTAGTGTTAAATATATTCACATTTTTGTGAAACACATCTCCAGAGCCTTTCATTTTGCATTTCTGAAACTATAGCCATTAAACAACAACTCTCCTTTTCCTCTCTCTCTTCAGCCCCTGGTAACCACCATTCTACCTTTTGTTTCTATGAATTTGACTACGTTTAGATAACCTCCTGTAAGTGGAATCATGCAGTATTTGTCTTTTTGTGACTGGCTTATTTTACTTAGCATAATGTCCTCAAGGTTCATCCACATTGTAGCATGCATCAGAATTTCCTTCCTTTTTAACACTAAGCAGTCATATGTGTATATATCCACATTTTCTTTATCCATTCATCTCGGGATGAACATGTGGCTCGCCTCTACCTCTTGGCTTTTGTAAACAGTGCTGCTATGAACATTAGTGTGCAGATATCTACTGGCGATCCTACCTTTTAATTCTTTTGAATATATACCCAGAAGTGGGATTGCTGGATCATATGGTAATTCTATTTTTAATTTTTTGAGGAACTTCCATACTGGTTTCCATAGCGGTTGCACCATTTTGCAATCCCATCTCAGCTCTTTTTTAAGACCAGTTTATTTCCTTTTGAGTGCTTATAAGATAACTTTTTTAGATCTAGATGGAATTTAGTAATTTTATTAAAAGCCCTAAGAAGATGATAGTTTAGCTGGTTAATATCTAAATTCTCTCTTCTGTAAAATACAGGATGGCTGTTCCTAAAGGTGTACTGCATACTCAGTAAGTTTCTTGATACTATCCCTTCTCTGTTGTTAACCAGCTGGAAGTTAATCTACATAACAATAATTTTAAAAAAGATTTATTGCTTAGGTTCTTTAGTTAATGGTGGTGTCATTTACAACTTGTATTTGAAAATAGTCATGATTAAGTGCCCCACTAGTGTGTGATATTTTCTGTAGGTACATTGTCTCAAACACCTGTTTTTGGAGCTAACATCATCACAGGTGGTCAGGTCTGGTCAAAAGATTAGAAGTTAAATTCCACATTTTTTTCACACAGGTCTAATAACAGATGTTCTTGAAAAAGTCAACAATTGATATTATGTCCAAAGATTGATTTTAATGTTCAGCTTAAATTGTAGACAAGTTTTACTTCAAATAACTTAAATTCCTGAAGTACATAGATTCATTGAAGTAGTTACAAGACCCTTTTGGATGCAGGAGGCTGAAAGAAGACTTTTAAAGACAACTAATGAGAACCTAACTTAAAAGTATTTAAAATTTGAATTTGGAGCTTTTGGCTACTGTAGGGAGTTGCTGCCCCTTTGCTTACTTGGGTGTTAAGGTAGCTCTGACGACTTGGCCCTTTGTGATTTGTTTGGTGGGGAGGGGCGAGAGGAACAAGAACACTCTAATTTCTCTTTCTTGGTCCTGAACGTTTCTCAGCACTCTTGAGTAACTGCTGGCATAAAAAAAATCATGAGTAGTGAATAGTTACTAGAGCAAGTAGCCATAAGTATATCATCTCAGGAAAAAACCTGTTGCTCAACTTTTTCTGGCTTTTTTTTTTTTTTTTTTTTTTTTTTTTTTTTTTTTTTGCTTAATCAGAGGGACAGCTGGGGCTTCATTCTGCTTTCAGAGCAGATTTGAACTGGGTTTGCTTTTTCAGTTTAGAAGTTAATGTATGCATAAGTGCTCGGATCCTTCTGCAGTTTTCTGAGCCCTTCTAAGTTATATTTGTTTGAGACCCCAAAATTTAGTAGGGAAATGATACCAGAAAATCCAGTAGATTGTTGGTAGCTAAATTTTGGTAGATCATGATATGCCCTTAAACTTTGAGGTCTCTAGTGAGCTTGCTCATGGTTTTCCTTACCTACCTCAGTGGTCAACTTTGGGCTCATTTTCCCCACCCTCCAGGTCCCCTTTACCATTTTCATTAGTTCCTCTGCCCTCTAGCTCAGAGGTTCTTTATCTTTTTTTGTGTCGTGGGCCCATAGTAGTCCAGTGAAGCTTGTGGATCTATTCTCAGAATAATCTCTTTAACTATATAAAATACATATGATTATGAAGGAAACCAGTTACACTAAAATGCAGTTATCAAAATATTGAAACAATTTTATATTAGTACCATGTGCTTTTTGATGCTTTAAATAATAAGATCTAGGGATAGATGTAAAGAGTTACCATAATTTTTAAGTAGAAATGAGCGTAAATGATATTTCGAGATCCATAACAATTATAATATATAAAAATCTAATTTCTATTAATTATAATCTCTGGTACTGCTAGTACTATTTTGGCTTGTTGTCCATTTTTATAATTGAAAAAAACATTGAATTTCAGTTAGAGGTTAGTGAAAATTAAGTTGTGATTTACTCCCATCTAACCCCTCCTGAATTCTGTGGCTCAGGGACCCCAAGATAAGAACTCCTACTTTACTCCTTAAGTTATGAGAAGGGTAACTAATATTGTGAAATAATTTGGGTTAGGTAAATCAAATATTTACCCAGTTTGTGGATTAAAATGCACCCTATGCCCAAATCCAGTGGGTGCTGAATATTCATTCTCCCAAGCACAGAAGGTTTTAGTGCATCTCTGCCATTTTTGAAACATGGTTATCATGTTATCATCTGGGTATAGCTTCTGGGGTTGACTTATTCCTAATTGGTCTGGCCTTGTTACATTAGTATGATCACAATTTTCATAGCTTTATCCTACCTTACTAAATTAAACTAATTTTCTCTCAGAAAATGAGTACTTCTAGTTCTTCAGAAGCAGTGTAACTTGAGCTTTTAATTTGGATGAGACCTCTAAAGGCAGTTGAGAGTTTTAACAATTTTGAATGTAATGCAGGGGATCTGCGTGGAGCAAAGAGCAGTTGAACAACAAGGAGGAATCACAACTGGTTAAACTAAAGGGTAGTTACCCAGAATCAAGTAGGACTTTTCAGTACTGAATGGTTGTGTCAGTTCCAGGAACAGCAAGTCCACCTCTGTTCTTCCCTGAGCTAAAGAAAGTTGCATTAGTACCTAGGCCTCATGGTTTGAGGCGGGTAATTGGTGAAGAATACCTGTTTGATCTTAATACAAGTACTGTCTTGCTGGCACATATTTCTAGTGCCTCTTTGAGAAATAGGTTTAGGCTGTTTGTGTGCTCTTAAAAACAGAAGCATTTGAACTTTTAAGCAGGCTTATCAGTGGAACCACTTGCTGGAATTAACAGCCAAAGAGAGTCAGCAAGTGTGGGATATCCTAGCCTAGGATCCTATTTCTAACAGAAAGAATACTTCTTTTATTTAAAAAAACAAAAAAACAAAAAAACAGTGGGGAGGGTAGGGGGAAGTAGGCAGGGCTGGGCTTTGGCCTTCTTAACTACATCACAAATAATACTATTTTCGTCACAATATAATTTTATCTGTTGCCTAGAAATCAGCCCTCTTCAAACACATGTATAGTGTTTTGTGATTTATTTGACTGCGAAGAGTTTTAAAAATGGATTATAAGGCAAAGCTTATTTTTATTATCGATTTTTGATACTCAATGTAATCAGTGTGCCGCCTCCTTTCTCCCAAAATGAGCCCTTCCCAAACTTGTAATTATTGTTTCGAAATTAGCTTTTTAATGTAAGTTATACTTTACTAATACTGATTAGAAATTAGCCTTTTAGTCTTAAGCATAGCATATGAAATGTGTCGTTATAATTTATGTGCAGTATTTATTTTTGATGACAAGTGTTAATGTAAGAAATGTCTAAACCTGTAGAGAATTTTCATATATTTATTTGAGCCAAACCAATCCGAGAAAGGAAGATCTTAATTCTCCAGGCCTTTTGCGGTTTCTTTTATGCATTTGAAATTGTTAAGGAGGGGATGTGAGAAAGATTACCTGAAGATGGGAGAAAGCCAGGTGGGGATTGGATACAAGATTTGTGGCCACTCTTGAGGGTGGTTATGTTTATTTCAGAGTGTGATTGCTTTTATGCTTATTTCAGAGATGTGTTAACCTAGGTGTACCAGAACAATGGAGAGGGCTTGCTTAAGGCAAAGATAAATCTTCACTGCCTGGGGCATGAGTACCCACCATGACCTGCCCAGTCAGGAATTTATGATTAGATTATCCTGTGTGAGGTTATTTCTGTAGAACCCAGGTTTTGTCCACATAAGTAAGCCATTTTTATAGACTCTGTAGTCTCATGGAAGACTTGTTTTCAATTAACAGCCCTGTGTTACTGTGAAATACGACCAATAGGGTCCATTTTTTCTTACCCCTAAAAATTGTTCTGCTTAGCTTGTTTTGAATCTGATTTTAAGTAAACTTGAGAATATTATGCCTTGAATGCCAACTGTGTGCTTGGTACTCTTCAGCCTGTTTAAAAAGAAATAACGGGCCTCAAATGGAGTCATTTTGCTCCGTAACAGCAAACCAAGACAATTTCAAATTCAGCCTCTCCCAGAAATGTGATCTTTAAACAGTCAATTTGAAATTTTCTGATTAGCAGTAGTGTAATCATCTGCATGATAAAATCTGTGTCTTTCACTTAGCCCCAAAAGGAGACAACTTGGCCTGAAACAGTCCTTTCTTTCTTTCTTTTCTTTTGCTAATAACTTCCTTGCCACACCCTCCTGCCATTAAAACGCTTCCATTTTGTACAACTCCCCGGAGCACCTCTCTATTTTACTAGATGGATGCCTCCAGATTCATGACTCTCAGTAAAGCCAATTAAAATCTTAAATTTACTCAGTTGAATAATTTTTTTAAAACAATCCTTAAGAAATAAGCTTAGTTTGTTCAATACCAATTCAAATCAGTCAACCAAAAATAAATTTGGTAAGGTTGTGGACCAAAAAAGGGGTGCTGTAATCATAATTTCTAACTGGGCAGGTAATAGTCGGTAGCCATGTCCCAGACCTCTAACTTTTTTAGTGAAAGGTTTTTAAGCAAGAACCTCTACTGTTCTTGTGTATACAGGTTAACTTACCTTTGAAATGCCAGAAGTAATACCCTTGGAAAGCATGACCACCCTCACTCAAGAGAGCACATAGTCTTCACTAATCTATAATCTAGTCTCCACTTTGCTTTCTCCTATCTTCATGTAATCTTACTGACGTTCCTTCCATAATTACAAACATATAAGAAGAAACTGCAAACTGTTATTCTCGGGAGCATTTGAGATCTTGCTCCCCAGCATATGTTGGGGAACAATTCTTATAAAAATTCTCCACAGGGTTGGATGTTTATTACTTTGACAAGGTCAAACATAAAACAAAGGTAAACAGAGATAAAGTTGGAGGGTTACTGTACAATATGCCAGAGAGAGTTAACATACTTTTGGGAAAAAAACAATGTACTTTTGTAAGAAAAGTATATACATCTAAGAAATGCTCATTTAGCATAGAAAAATGGGCAAAGGACATGACAAGTCACAGGGGTATTTAGATGGCCAGTAAACATGTGGAAACAAGGCAACTTTTCACCAGCCAACCTGACAGACTTTTTTTAAAAGAGAGAATGCTTAATGTTGCTGTGGGTGCTGTACTTACATTTCTGGGGGCAAGGAGGCATATATAAACTGGTGGTCTTTCTGCAAGGCAGCTTAGCAGAGCGTCTGAAAATTTTATGTCCAGTAATTCTACTTAGGGTTCTTTTAAGGAAATAATCAGATGTGGATTACATATCACATCATATTCATGATGATAAAAAAAAACCTGGAAACTTTATATATCCATCCCCAGAGAAATGACTTATGTTGTGGTATACCGATAGAGTTAAGTCACTAAGAGTGGGATTTTTGTACAACTCTTAATGACATGAAAAAGTAATCAGATGGTAGAGGGCGGGACAGAATATGTAGTTTAACATAGAAGATTAATTTTATAAAGAATTACGGAAGAAAGATTTAGGTAGTAAATATATAGTAATCAGTCGAACTATCTTCAGCTTTCTTAGAACTCAGCTGTGAGTGGTTTTGGGGCTGGAGTCCCAAAAGATACCTGGGGAGCAGTTTTCCTGTTCACGCAGGTAGTTGTTACCTAGCTACTGGGGGAGCACAAACTTTTGTTTTCATCACAGTTCTGGTTTAGCAACCATGGTTTGGCCTTGAAGGTGGTCTGGTGGAGGAAGAAAGACAGGTAATTGTGCTCTGGTTATCACTGCAGTATCCTGTACATCTGGGTCTGTCTCTTCTGATTAGGGACATTGCTCAAGAAAATACTCTTTGTCTTTACACTTCCAAGTTTAGATGGTAAATCAGAAATGGAAAGCTGGCTTTATTCATTTCTTTATCACAGGAATGGGTTCTTCTAGATGTTTTTAAAAATGGCTAAATTTTAACCTGTGCTTTTCTTGTTGCTTTAGTCTCTCTAAGACTAAATTACATTTGTATACATATATCCTTAATGTTTCTTGGGTTTTATGCTCTCCTTTATCTCCATCTGCAGATGACTGGTATCAGGGCAAACTGAATTAAAAAGAATTTCAGGTGGCTTTTTATGAGATCCCTATACTGCACAAGAGCACACTAGGAAGGAGGTGTATGTTTAGGAAGGTGATTAGCCGTGTGTGAGACAAAAGGAAAATGTAGGTTTTGTTTTTACCCTATTATTGTCTGTGTCTCTGCATTGATTTTGTTTTATTTTTTAAGATTGTGGAAACAGCTAGAAGATGAAATCACTCCAACAATTGGTGTAACACTTAAGTGTATACAACAAAGTGCTCATTAAATTTTATTAGTATGGGAAAGTTCCCGTAGAAGCATTGTTTGCTAATATAAAATTAAATATGGGTAACAGTTTCTTTCCCTGAGTGTGGCCCTTGTATTGGGATAGATGCATGTTTGCATGGCACATTCACAGTACTCAATAGATCTGTCATTTCACTTTGTTCTATTGGGTCAGAAAAGGCCTGTTTCTAAGGAACAAAATCCCTCAAATTTGTTAAGGAAATGTTTCATAAAAGATTCGTTAAATGAGATCTTTAACTCATTTGGCCTTGGGGTCTGACTTCAAAACCCAGTAATACCACACCATGGCTTTTGAAGCCAGATTCTCAGCTTTCTGTTCATCCTCTGCACAATCCAGCTTTGTTCATTCTCTATTGGTCCGGGTCCCACCCCACCCCTTGTTCGTGGCTGATTACTGAGCTTTTGTAGAGGCCGTGTACTGACTGTATTTTCACCATGTGCCCACAAGGTTAAGCATGATCAGTTTTTATTCTGCTAGCCTGACATAGTTGTGGTTGAAAATTGTGTCTGTGAGTAAGATAAAAAGATAAGTTATGTTTACAAACAGCATTAGATGTAAAGTTTTATGCCTTCCTTTGTGTGTCAGGGGTCAGTAATACCCATACAATTGGGCTTCAGTGAATAGTTTAGCCAAGGCCACAAAGTAAACCAGGATCAGAGCTTAAATTCTGGACTCTAGTGTGGTGTCCTGGTCACTAGAATGTGTCCTATCAGCATTTGAAAGAATAAAGGTCATCCACTGAGGAGGAGGAATGCATTTGGACAGGTTCTTTTGAAAATTATCTGTGTGTACACATACCCACATCAGAATCATGTGCTTTGGGGTAGGGCATTTCTGCAAGGTTATGGTGTTAGGAATTAACTCTAAAATGTATGATTTTTTTTAGCTCTGTGATCACTTGGGCAGCACTTATATCACTAATAATGATTTGTTGCTTATTGAATTGGCTGACTAGTGCTCCTGTCTTCCCCTTAACACCTGTGGGAGCAACAGGAGGGATATGGTAAAAGTTACTTTCTAGGTTAGTTTTTAATGGTACTGTTTCATTTAGAGTGTATCTCTTTGTTTTTAGAGTAAGCCCCAGTCTCCAAAGAGAATTACTTCCTTTCCTATCAACAATGGCTCCAAAGAAAATGGGATCCATGAGGAACAAGATCAAGAGCCACAGGATCTCTTTGCAGGCAAGTCTGGACTCAAAACATATACTAGGAATCTTCTAAATTGCTGGGTTAAAGTATACCCCCTGAAACGTACGTACGTACGTGTGTTGTGTGTGTGTGTGTGTGTGTGTGTGTGTGTGTGTGAAACATAACTGTGAAATACGATTGTGGAGGATTCCAAAACATATAAAATGCAGTCTCTGCCATCAATATTCCTGCAGGTTTAGGGAATAAGACATAAACATACAATTATTTAAGGACATGAATTAGACAAACTATTAAACAATAATATAAATATGGCCAGAGGAATGATAGAAATACTAAGTCATGGGAGCTCAGAGGGATCTGAGATCAGACTAAGCAGTGTCTTTAGACTTTGATGACCAAGACTCATAGTAAATACATTTTGTGTCACAATCCAAAATATATACATACTTATATAAAACCAAGACAAATTTTATTAAATGCCTTGCCCTTACTACTTTTAGTACAATCTGAAATTTTCGGTTATTTCTCTTTTTTAAAAAATGCTACTTGCAACCCATTGAATTGATTTTAGTAAAAGCATTGTTTGCTGTTATAAATTCACCAACGAGCCACAATCTGCAATTTGAAAAACTCTAGTGTAGAGTAGGGTTTCTCAGCCTTACCACTGCCAACATTTTGATGGCAATAATATTTGTTGAGAGAGGACTGCCTTGTTCTCAA
Organism: Eonycteris spelaea; assembly: GCA_003508835.1. Lineage (NCBI taxonomy): Eukaryota > Metazoa > Chordata > Mammalia > Chiroptera > Pteropodidae > Eonycteris > Eonycteris spelaea. The sequence goes on from PUFA01000017.1 coordinate 131,375, forward strand.
TGGGGTGAATTTGCACCATTCCAACCAAGACATTTGGCAATGGTTGGAGACATTTTTGGTTGTCACACCTGGGAACACTGCCAGTATCTGGTGGGTAGAGGCCGTGGATGCTGCTAAAAACCTTGGAGTACACAGGGAAGCCCCTCACAAGAGAGAATTACCCAGCCCAAAGTCTCTAAAGTACCCATACTGAGAAATTCTGGTCTAGAGTGACCTTGGAAGACTCCCTGGAAGAAGAAGAATTTATGTAGGAGAAAAAGAGAAAGAGTACAAGTGGTTGCGTAGGAAGTACATGGGACAGTCAATAAATCTTCAGGACCAAAATAGGGGCTTCTTAGAGAAGCCATGGAAGATAGGGCTAGAAATGTAGTTTAGGAGAAGGAAGATGTCAGTATTAATTAGTTTCAATTTCATTCTTATGCCAATTAAGAGCCATTGGTAGTTTTGAATAAGCAAAGTGATATGGGCAAAGTAATGTTTTAGTTAGGAAGACTGATCTAGTAGAATTGTTATATAAAATGGATTCCAGTGGACAAAGACTAGAGACTGAAGAAAGCATTCACAAATTAGTTCAAGAATAAAATGGCCAAGACCAAAAATAGATGGTGGAATTAAGAAGGGAAAGGTGAAAATTTTCTTCAAAAGAGTGGTCAACAGTTATGGTGTTAGTGATTGTATATAATGGGTATTCAAAAATGGAGATTGGAGATAGTTAAAGGTTTCAAGTCCAAGGATTGAGAAGAAAACAATACCATTTTAAGAACTACATTCTAAAAAAGAAACTGGCTTTGGGGGGGAAGTGGATTTGGGTTTTGGATATTTTAAATCTGAAATGCAAAGGAAAATGGCCCACAATATGATTCGAACTGTGGCACTCTATGTGGGGAAAGAGGGAAGAACTGGAGATAGGGGAATCTTTGAGGTTGAAGCTGCCATGTATCTGAGATTCCCATGGGAAAGGTAAGGGATGAGAAAGCAGAGAGTAAGATCTTGGGAAGATTCACATTAGAACTCTGGTAGGGAATTTAAAAGACATGAAAGGGAAGACAGTAGAAGGTCTGTGAAGATTTAGATTTTCCAGTTCTTTTAATCTCAATTTAAAATGCACAGTATTCGTTCTGGTAGTGATTATTTTTTGGATAAAGTTTCTGGAGGAGAAATGCAAATGATGAGTTATCTTTAGTTATGTGGCAGGTTGAAAAGAAGGTTTTTCTATCTTTGGGACTTTATATGATCTTTCCTTATTAGAAGACCTAAAATCTTAGTGTGACTAAGTTACCCGCATGGTTAAGTTTTATGCACCTGAACATGTGGAAGATCTTTAGTAGGGACATACTGATTACTAATGAGGATTCTTCATTCCCCTACTACTTTCTGAAGCAGCCAATACCTGCCTCACTGCTAAAAAAGGGACATAGATATTTACAGAAAGGAATGCTTACAATGAGACATTTACTGTAGGACTCTTAGTTTCTAATGTGTTTTATATATTGACTGTAGAAATTTAAATGTACTGATTTTATTTTCCACATGATTAGTTAGTGATGATCAAAGTCTCTGTGGTGGAGCCCAAAGGCTTTTCTATTACTCTTATCAAGAGAATGGGGAAAAAAGAATTTTAATGGAAGTTTTAGCATCTTCGTCACATGAATTTCAGTAGAAAACGCAGCACAGCTCTTCAAAAGGTGTTTAGTTGCACTCTAATAAGCCAAAGGTTTTAAATGAGAAGCAAGCACCATGTGTTTCATTTCCAAACACATTTATTAACTTAATTATTTATGTGGGGCCTGCATGATGTGAATATCTTAAACATACTTCAACTGGTTGCTTGCTTCAAAGAATCTTACCATCCTGAGATGTTTATTATGTATACTTTTTCTGTTTATCACTCCCACACCAGGATCAGATCATATTGCCACCTCTCCTTTTTTCCTGATAGGGACCAGATTCTAACAATGTGGCAACCTTGTTGGTAGAAATGATTCAGATTTAATGATTAGAATATTGATCTAGGTAGAACTTGGTTATGCCTTATAGGCAGACCCCTGTCTCTGGTTTCATTTTAGCTCCAAATGAATCAAAAAGAAAAACCACTTTCTTTGAATTCTCTGAGCTAAAATTGAATACCTGCCAATCAGTCCAATCCCAAATGGATATTTGTTTTTCTTTATTAAAAGGGAAAAAAAACTGAGCTGTTTAGGTTTTGAACTTTGAGCTCCATTGTTGTGAGGTGAAATGCATGTTTTTTATTTGCCTAAAATATTTTAATGCCAAAAAGGTGCATAGTGTGCTCTTTTAAAAGTACCCTCTCTAGAACACTTCGGGAATGAGTTGTTCTGCTCAACTGAGATTTTCCCAGATAGACAAAGGCAGCTCTTAAGCACTACTTTTTTTTTTTTTTTTTTTTTTTTAGGCGAGGCAGCCCTTGGTTGCCTCATAGATTGCGAGGACCTTGTCAGCTTGCAATCCATTATTTTTTATTTTTTATGCCTATAGCACCTGGTCTTCCTAGGTGGTCTTCCATCCAAGTACTAACCAGGCCTGACCCTGCTTAGCTTCCAAGATTAGACAGGACTGGGCTTATTCAGAGTGGCACGGCCGTAGTTAAGCACTATTTTTTTTTTTTTAAAAAAACTATTTTGATTTGAAAGATTTTTAGATATTACATGTCTTTTTATCCTTTTTGGACAGTGTATATTAAACATAACTTAATCTTTGCAAGATGACCTAAAACTGTAGTTGTGAATAATTCTTAAACTGTGCTAAAACAGCAGTTCCATCCTTAAGTGTGGCAAACATTGCCTTTTCCCAAATGTTATTGTGTTTGTTTCTTGGGTCCATTTTTTCTAATTTATAGTTTTCCTAACTCTTCCTTTGATGTCATTTTTTACTGTCAGAATAACTGCCTCTTCTATCATACTGGCTTATAAAGCAGATAAGCAAACTTATTCTTCTTTTATAACAATTAAAACAAGAACAAATAGGGTTCATATAGGTTTTATAGGAATACTCCTATGAGTAAAACAAATTGGCACATTTATTTTGGTTGTGTAGTCTTTTTGCCTAAATTCTCCGTAGAAGAGGGTAGCCAAGTAGTTATATTTAGAAACGAGGGAAGTTGCTCTGTTAAGCTTGTGGTAGAAGAATGCTTTGCCTACCATCCTCCCTTTTTATTCATGTAAAAATTTCTTGATTCTTGTTCTCTTAGTCTGAGAATCTCTAAGTATTGAGAGTGGTTGCTGCTATTCTTGTCTTTTAGTCTAGAGAACTGAAGTTTAGCCATCAAAGACCCATTATTGATCTTTATTATAAAATATTGACTATTTTTAGATGCCACAGTGGAATTATCCCTGGACAGCACACAGAATCATCAGAAGAAGGTGCCGGCCAAAACACTCATATCTCTTCCTGCACAGGAAGCCACAAATTCTTCTAAGCCCCAGCCAAGCTATGAGGAGGTGAGAATCTGTGCTATTATTGGTCATGTTTCTTTTAGATTTTTAGGATTGTGTTGCCAGTCTGAAGTTGAGTATGAACTTTGAAAATATATTACATTTGAGGAACGCCTTTATGGTTAATGGACAGCCAGAATCCAATAAAGGACTCTTTCTTGGGCAGAGTATCTGTTACTCAGAGGATAGCACAAATGCTTTCAATGGTCACTAAAGATATTTAGTGTCTAAAGCTCCCATATTCAAGAGTGTAGTCTCTCTTCATTCTTTAGCCTGACAGAGACAGATTTTTCAAAATCTAGTAATTATTCATTATGATCAAAATAAGCTTTTAAAAGAATAAATGTAACAAAGACCTTTGAGCAGACTCCAACTTAAAATTGTGGAAGTTGGTTCATTAACAGTGTTAGGATTGGACAGAGCTAAACAGCGATACAAAGAAGGCTATATCTTGATGTTATATTGATATAAGATTAATACAGAGTAAAGTTAATAGCCTTTTTGTATATCCACTTTCATGATTGTTTCTCTTTAAAAGCTAGAGGAAGAAGAACAGGAAGACCAATTTGATTTGACAGTCGGTATAACTGATCCTGAAAAGATAGGTAAGTACTCGGAATTCCTTGTGATGTTAGGATGTGGCTATGGAAAACATAGCTCATTTCCAGATGGTTACCTCCAGAGCCGAACTAGCCAATGTAAAGTACTTCATCACTATCTTTTCTGTAAAATTGTCCTCTTTACTATGCTTCTAAGGCCAGAAACAGCATTTACCAGTACTCTATCCAGGCTTTTCTTGGCTTTAGGCAGAAAAATTAGGGGCATCAAGTACTATTAGAATCCCGTTTATAAATCCAAACATTGCCTTCTCCCACAGAGTTGATGAGACTATTTTATTCTCTTTTCAGATTATAAATTCCATTTAAACACCCAAAAAACACATGTTCTATGATTCGGGGATACGAATATATTTTTTCCTCAACAAGTTTGGAATCCTTGTTACATATCATTTGTCAGATACTCTTGATATCTTAATAAAGTGGAGAAGTCTGCACATCTCTTTCATAGGTAAAGACTAAAAGACCCAGGCTGAACCTTGGTCAAGTTGAAATTAGATTTTCAAAAAGCATAATACTTAACTTTGGCCAGAGCTTGGATTTTTGGCATAGCCTTCTCATTTCCCAAGCTTGTGAAAGCTATTAGTGAGCAGAGAGCAACAGGCCTCAACTTTCCTTATTCCAGATATAGTCTTTGACAGAAGAAGCTGTACACAATCTTGTCCTCATAAATGGGAGTTGTGTTTATATGGTTAAGAGGAAAAGTGTAATTTCCAACCTTTTGTCTATTCTGAACTAGGAACAGGAATTTATAAAGTCTAATTAGGCTTTATGCCAAAGTGGTTGTCGTTAAAATGTCAAGCTTTACTTTTCCTAGACTATTGCATGGTAGTGTATTTATGAGCATCTTATATAGTTCCCTCATCCAACAGAGAGGAAATTGAGGACCAATAAGTGAAATATAGCTTACCTATCAGGTCACAGTGTGGTCCATGCTAGGACCTGGACCCGAACTTTGGACTATATATTTAAGATTCTCTCTTGTCTCTTGAACGTTTATGAATATTTGATAAGCACATTGGTTTTAAGCTAGTTATTAGCTACTTTAAAATCCTTGGTAGAATAAGATAAATTACAAGTAAATAATACTAATTGTTTTACTATTTAAAAGTCAGGAAGTTTGAACCAGGAAAGGGAGAAATGGTTTCCTGGGACTTCTTTAACAAAATACCATATATGAGGTGGCTTAGAACAACAAATATATTCTTTGAGAGTTTAGGAGACTAAAAGTATGAAATCATGGTGTCAGTGAGTCCATTCTCTCTTTGCAGGCACTAGGGAAGGACTGTTCCATGCCTCTGCCCTAGCTTCTAGTGGCCTCAGACATACACCTTGGCTAGTAAATGCATCACTCCAATCTCTGCCTTCATTGTCACATGGTATTCTCCCTAGATGTCTTCACATCATTTTTCCTCTATGTGTGTCTGTCTTTGTGCTCAAATTTATAAGGACAGCAGTCATACTGAATTAGGACCCAGCCCGCTAACTTCATTTTCACATGGTAACTTCTATAAAGACTTGTTTCTAAATAAGGTCACACTCTAAGGTACTGGGGTTAGTACTTTCAACATATCTTTTTTAAGAGGACGCAGTTCAACTTTTAATAGGTTGGATCACGTAAATCAGATTTTTTTGAACACAAATCACTTTTAATGATAAGCCATCATCCCCTTGCACCATAGTCTGGATTCTTAATTATGTTGATGCCAAGAAACCACCTACTTAAAGCATTTTTATATTTGAGGCCTGATCTTTATAAGAACACCTTCTGTTTGTGTGGGCTGTTTATTCAACATGTGCTTCTCATTCCCACACATCTAAATAAATTAGAATCCAGCTTGTACCAGGATATGCTTTTTAGAGTCTTGGTAATTTGCATATGCCATCTTCAACCTTCTGAAATTATTTAGGAAATTAACATAAATTAAAGAGTGCTATATTGGACGTGGTTCCATAGTGTAGCGGTTAGCACATCTGCTTTATAGGCAGAAGACCCTGGGTTCATGCGCCAGTGGAACCACGGTCCATGATCTATGGCCACGCTACCCTGAACAAACCCAATGTCTGATCTTGGAAGCTAAGCAGGGTTGGACCTGGGTAGTACTTGGATGGGAGACCACCTAGGAAGACCAGGTGCTGTAGGCATAAATAAAAATAATAATAATAATAATAACAACAACAAAATGCTATATTACTAGCCATTTCTATACCTTATGAACTGTGTATATACATGCAAGTATTTCTCTTTTTCTCACACATTTCCTCAGTTAAAGCAGCTGATATGCAGGCAAAGTGTCGGAAATCCTGAACCTGTTTTGCTACTACATTGTATGTATATATACACTTAGACTTTCCTTAATTGCAGGCACTAGATTATGGGATTGACCTTTTGGACATTTGACCATGACTATTCAGCTATGAATGAAACTTTGAATACTTTTTCTATAGAGTAAATTTTCCTTTTATCAGTGGGAAGTATCCTTAGCAGTATTATACAATACAAAGTGAGTGGTGTAGAAGAGAACTGACAGTATTTAGTAAGAAGTACAAAGTAATTTCTAAAAGTTAGTTTATGATTTCTATTTTATACATATTCTTTTGGTGAAAGTTGGAGAGGTAGACAAGGCAAGCCCTTTATTCCTGTATAATCTCCAACTTCTTTATGTACTTTCCCAGCCATCTCACTGAAATCAAATTGTAGTGTGACCCTGCTCATCCAGTACTGCACCTTCTTCCCCTGGGCCCTCATCCCATGACCAGTTCAGAAGCTTAAGCAAATAGTAATTGTTGACCGAGGTTTCCTGTTTGGTATTGGGAGGAATTGAGGGCTGAAAAGGGAACAGACCCAACCCCAAACATCAGAATCCAGCACTAGAGTGTTATCTTTCTAGAGTCCAATGTATGTCTTTTCAGTGCTCAGGGAGTCAATGGTGCCTTTATGTCCCTAAATGGCCTAGGTTAGAACACTAATACAGAGAAAAACAATTGCTTGAATCCCATATTATTTAACAGTCAAAGGCTGTTTCAGGAAAACAATTCCTGCAGGAAAGAGAGATTTGTGTGACATCAGGCAGCCGAAGTCTCTTCCGGCCAGGCCTTTTGCTCTGGGTGAACATGCTAGATGAGAGAGGTCAGTGTCCACCAGAACTGATGGAGGGGGCCCTGGCAGTATTTCTGAAAGAGCAAGTCAAGCCCAGAGCTAGCTAGCGTAGAACTCCTTGTTTTCTTGACATCAGTTGCTTCCTTCTCCTCTTGCTTTATACAGCAAGAGAATTGTTTGGTTTTAGACAGATGTGTGCAACCAGCCCAAATATTGGCATGGTAACAACCAATGGATTGTCAGTCTCCAGTGCTGCTTTGTGGAGGGGATAAATGGAGCCTGACTTTTGAACAGGGGTGACTTTCTTGTCTAACTCAAACTGAGGCCCAGCCAGCATCCGTGGAGCATGATATGCACCACAGAGGCCCTGAGGCAAAGTAGGAACTAAGTTGGAGCATAGAATGTAAAGCTTGGAGATGAAACAAGTATCCCAATTTGTCTTGGGCTCCTATGGCTTTTGATTCCTGGTTTTATGTTAACAGGACTAGCACTGCTTTGGTTTACAGAATAATCCTCTCCTGCTTTCTTATTTTCCCACAGGGGACGGTATGAATGCCTATGTAGCATACAAAGTTACAACACAGGTGAGTCTAAGTGACCCTGCTAATGACCACCTTAATAGACTTGGGTGCTTATACCAAGAAGATCATCATTCGGATTTATTTCTGGGTGTTTCTTTAGTTTCTTTGCCAACATCTTCCTTCAAGTTTACTCAAGACGAAGCAAGCCTGCATCCATCCCCTTGGTAATCTCATCTGATCCTTTCCGCTTTTCTTCCAGAGAGCTAACACTTCATTGTGAAACTTTGTAAGTTTTATTAAGACACGATATAGTCCTGTCCCCCTTAGGAACTATGTGGCTTAGAGCTAGTTTGGTGGATTGCCCCAAACTATATATCACCTGTTTAAAAATTGTCAGTTTTTCGGAGGTTTCCTGTATGGAGCTTCTTTTAATACTTTCCCTAACCTTTTGCCCCTCAGGTCTGGTCTTCTTTTTTTATATAATATTAATGCATACAAAACTCACACAGTGTTATATGCACGTTATGAAGCATGTAAAATGAAGCCCCGAACCAACCACCAGTCTTAAGATGAGTACTGCTGATTCCACCTATGTGTTCTCCCTGCCATATCCCTGCCTCACACCTTAGAGGCAACCATTCTCCTGAGTTGCCTCAATTCCTTTATAAAAAGTCTTCATATGTGTATCTCAAATGATACTGTTTTGTTTTTTCTTGGGTTTTATAAAAATATGATCATACTAAAAATAGAGTTCTCTTGACTAGCATTGTTTTTAGACCCATCCGTGTTGTGTGTGGCTGTAGTCAGTCCATTGTGTGATTATAGCATAATATATTTGTTTCCCTGTTGTGAATATTTGGCATGTTTCCAGTTATTTATAATTATGAACTGTGAACATTCTTGCACATATTTCTTAGTGTACACATAGAGGAGTTTCTCGGAATTTATAAACAGTTAGTTCCCCTGAGTCTTACGAATGAAGAAAGGAATACAAACATTTTTTAAAAAGTCTTTGCACCAGTTTATACTCCCATCAGCAGTGTGTAAAAGTTCTCATTGATACACTTCCTTTCCAACAATTGGCAAGGCCAACCTCCTTAAATTTTGCCTATCTGGTAAGTATTAAATGATCTCTCATTATGATGTAGGCCTAGTCTTTTTTTACTAGAAGTTTCCCTTATGTTGCTCTCTACTACTTTTTGACCTGGCCTCTGTAAGTTCTAGATCCTGGGGCACTTTAGGGGTTAAAGTGTCTACAAAGTGGATATTTCCTTTCTTTAGTTTGGCTGCTTTAATTCTAGCAGCTAATACCCTTAATAAGTCAATATAGGATGAACGGTTATAAGTGACCATAGAATTCTACCTTTATACTAGACTTCATCATCTGTTCCCTTAGAGCAAGCATTCTTAACCTGAGAATGAAACTGCATTTGAATTTAATTAGTTACCTTTTGTAATCCTATATATTTTATTTCATGCATTTAAAGCCATTATTCTGAGAAGGGCTCTGTAGACTTCAGACAGCCAGAGAGGACTATAGCTCAGAAAAGTTGGGGAAAGTTATTTACAAGGATCTGGGAATTAGATTCCTTTGATGTCAGCTAGATGACTTTCAAGATACTCCTTCATTCCTTATTTGGAATGAAATCACCTTATGTTTTTTCTGTCCCGAAGACGAGCTTACCAATGTTCAGAAGTAAGCAGTTTGCTGTGAAAAGAAGATTTAGTGACTTTCTGGGTCTTTATGAGAACTTTCAGAGAAACACTCTCAGAATGGCTTCATTGTCCCTCCTCCACCTGAGAAGAGCCTAATTGGTAAGCCTATAGTTTTTCTGCTTGAATTTTTTTCCTTTGCATTCTTCTGCAGTACACTTTCTACTTAGTATGTGAGACTGTTTTTATTAACAGTATAGTCTTATCAGAAAAAAATATTTACAGTGTTTTCCTATAAATTGCATGAGGTCTAGAGAAATAGACAGCAAGTTTTGACATGTTCTCTTTCCTTGGGTACAGGAGGTTCTGGTTTTAACTTCCACAGAATGTGTGGATGGATGGGAGAGTGGATGGGTGGTGTGTGTGTGTGTGTGTGTGTGTGTGTGCGCGCGCGCGCGCGCGACGTGCTCTCGCGATGCATGTGTCTATGTCTGTTGGTATCCGGGAATCTTAAACGATTGCTGTTCCTTCCGGATTGAAATATAGTAAATAGGATAGGGATTAGGGTCAGGGGGTAGGGGCAAGGAGCCTTCACATTACTATCAGTTATTTGATCTGTACTCAGAATCGCATGGCCTCCTTTTAGAAAATACAGACTCTGCATGTCCAAGTACTAGCTTAAAAATGACTCATGTAAAGAACCTTTTGTTCATTTCTGCTCATGACATAGAATTGACCTTTGCTATTCTCATTACCTTTCCTCCTGTGGGCTTTTTTACAGGTTTATCCTTTTCATGATGATTATTGGTTATTTTTGCTTTTTAAATTCCATTCCAGGAATGACAAAAGTAAAAGTTGGGAAGGAAGATTCTTCTTCTGCAGAATTTCTTGAAAAACGGAGAGCTGCTCTAGAAAGGTAAGTGCCATACAACTATTTTCCTGAATAACATGAGAACTAGTGAGTAGCTAAAACTGAGACTCAATTATGAGACATTTACTGGAGATAGTAGAGATGAGAAACTTGAGTGAATTAAAGATTCACACCTCCTTATTTTCTCTTAAGTTTTCCTAAGTCTTTTACCTTCCTACCTTTGGAACAAACAAGCTTCTTTTCTTTCCCCATCCTGAGTAGGCAGACAATCATATTCTTTTTCTTGGACAATCAAATGTGAATGGCTCTGAGGTCTCTTTCTGACTATTTTCCTTCCCTTTTTAGAAATGTGAAGAACATGAACTTGAATGTGCTTACAAGCAGAGTCATACTTAAGTGCCTTATCTGAGGACATTTTAAAGTAATGAAAGACATTGTACCCCTACCAGCACTGCATGACACCAAAACCTTTGAGGCCAGCTTGACTAACCAAATAACTGCTTGCTTACCCCGTAGGTACCTTCAGAGGATTGTGAATCATCCTACCATGTTACAGGACCCTGATGTCAGGGAGTTCTTAGAAAAGAAGAGGTTAGTATTATACAAAATGAATTTCATAGTCTGTATCTGCCCCAGTGAAATGAAATTTGTTCATTCAACAAATATTTGAACACTTAACATGCAGATAGGCTAATACCAGAGCATATCATAGTTTGTGAGCCCCTAAGAGTGACAAGTATTTTTCAGCAGTTGAAATAAAAGAAGCTCTGCCTCTAGTCAAAAGCAACTGGTTGTAGAGGTCACACCGCAACATAGTTTTGTCTTACTGGATCAACAGAATGATCTATTTGGCAAGTCCATGGCTTGTCTTTCATAGGTTACTACTTGGCTCAAACTGAATATGTTTTTTGTGCCAGAATCTGAGAGGCGATGGTTCAAAACAGTTACCACAAACCACAGAACTGCCATGCAGCAGAAGTGTTGATTCAAGTTGACAGTCTTTTTTTACAGGCTATGTGTAAGCTATTCATGATTGTGAAAAATTGGAGACAGCCCAATTGTTAAAAATTGAAGAATTAAGTAAAATATATCAATAAATACTTTATGCTCATCATAATCAAAGTATACAGAAATGTTCACATGTATTTGCTGGAAGCAAATCGAAACATGAAACAGCATGAAGATAACAGCTGTGGAAATATGTTAGTCCTTAAGGATCAAAAGAAACTAATAAAACAATGTTGTATCTCATAGGAAAGAAAACCAGAAGGAAATAAATGACAGTGTAGAACTATCATTTTGTATTTTCAAAAAATTTATTTTTATTATGGTGGCATTGGTTAACGATTACTTGTTTTTATTTCTAAAATTTTATTCAATTTGCATATCATGTATAGTATTCTAATGAAGAAAATGCTACTAAGTATGTGGGTATTTACCCCGCAAAATGGAATTTTAAAATTTTTTTCATTCCTCTTCTGGGTTTTCTAAATTCGTTCTTCCTTTTCACCCACTTTTCCCCACTTTGTACCCCTAGAACAGGGTTTGTGTACAGTGGCACTATTGACACTTTGAGCTGGGTCATTCTTTGTTGCAGGCGGGCTGTCCTTTTCATTGTGTGTTAGCACCATCCCTGGCCTCTATCCACTAGATGCCATTAGGAAACCCCAGTTTTAACAACCAAAACTACCTCCAGACATGGCAAAATGGCCCCTGGGGTGGGCAAAATGGCCCCACGTTGAGAACTACTGCCTTAAGAATCCTGAGCACTAAATCTAATTTTTCAGCATGGTGTACTGTGCGTACTATAGATTCTTCAGCATCCCTTCCATGCCTTAGGAAAAAAACAGTAAGATGGAACCAATCAAATTGTAAATATTTAGCATGCTTGGCTTAATTAAATCATCCCCAAAAGTAGCCTCAATCTGAATAAATATGCTCCTGTCCTTGGATCTTCGTTCACTGGAAAAATTCATTTGGAATCATAGCATACCTTCAAAGTCTTTCAAGACATTAAATCCAGCTGTGTGCAGAATATGGTAATCCAAAAGAACTTTTGACTTTTAACAAAAGCATGCTTGGTATGTAAGCATTTCATGCCTGGATGGGCAGACAGTCTCAATGTGAGATCACCTGGCCACATTCACAGTCTACTTACTTTCTGCACACAATATCAAAAGCTGAAAATTTTGCCGATTCTGTTTAATGTGGTCCTTTGATTTTTCTTTCTGTACATGCCGGTGATGGGTTTGTCTAACTGCCTTTGAAAACAATGGTCTACAGTTCAAATAATGTGTTTGGCAAGTTTGGGGCATGCCACCTGATGGATGCTGATTCTTCTGAACCTGAAATGTAGGCAGCAGATAACTTGCCATCCCTACCTTCTTGGCCTTGTAGCTGCCTCGTGCTGTGGGTACCCAGACATTGAGCGGCGCTGGTCTCCTCAAGATGTTTAACAAAGCCACAGATGCAGTCAGCAAAATGACCATCAAGATGAATGAATCAGACATTGTGAGTAGCCCTGTGCCTCTCAGCTTTCCCTACCCCCTCAGGCTTATGGGTTGGAAACCCTGAGGAGTCTTAAAATTTTTGAGATTAGAGACTTTTCTTTCAAAGATAATTCAGTCCCTTTTTTAAAAAGACTACTAAGGAAAGACTGTTCTCCATACCTATATGAGTAGCCTCCATTAAAGCTCTGGGCTTGTGTGTTTCAGTGGTTTGAGGAGAAGCTCCAGGAGGTAGAGTGTGAGGAGCAGCGCTTACGGAAACTGCATGCTGTTGTAGAAACTCTAGTCAACCATAGGAAAGGTAATAACCTCTGGAATGCAGCTGGGGGAAATTGATGTCTCCGGTGAGCTGGAGCTGGGAGGGCACGCTGTTCCCAAGCCTTTCAGACATTCAAGTTGAAATTCTCAGCCCACCTGGTCTTTCATGTTCTGATCAAAAAGATATGCCTTGTATCTCCTGGCAGGAAACATGACTCGGCCACTGTGGGCATTGTACTTTCTACCTGGGAGGGGCACAGGGAGGCTGTCCCAGATACAGCTTGACCTTGGACAAGGGCTTCTGTTGGTATGGTTTGAGTTGGTGGGTTATATTCACAAAATGATGTCACGTACTTTAGCTACATGGCCAAATGATCAATTTGTAAATGTAAGGAAATGAGGTATATCTCCTAACTGTTCTTCACTTTTCTTTGGTGAGATTTGCTTCAGAGCTAGTAAAATTTACCAAGTTCGAATGCTTTCCTTCGCTGCCTTTAACATGCTGATTATCAGAAATCTAAACAGGCGAAAACTATTAGAATGAGGCCATTGTAAGGGTAGGCAAAAGATGGCCTAGTTCATGGGCCAAGTCTGGCCCTGGGTCATTGCTGAGCTAGAATGGTTTTTACATTTTTAAAAGGGTGAGTAAAAAAAAGAGCACAAGTAAGACCATTTGTGGCCTGCAAAGCTTAAACTATCTGGCCCTTCACATAAAAAGTTTGTGCTGCTGTAGAACATGCAAGACTATATTCAGTGTGCACATCATTTACGCTGTTGCAAACAGGCTTCTTACCATGAGCTTTAACATAAGAAATCAGAATCATTCCTTTAGCCAGTTTGTATTAACTGGCCCCTGGCTCTCCAGGAATACTGGAGCTGCTGCTTCCAGGTAGGCCTAACCTAGTGAAACATGACAGCAGGTACCTCCCCCTGCTCGTGTGACCAACCAAGCCGCATTCCCCTCACTGTCTGAATATAGTTAGCTGTGGTATAAGTGACTGGGTCACAGAGCTCATACTTGGTGGATATGCAGGGGGCAGCATTGCTGAGACATGCCTGCAATGCCAGCTGACTTGTCCCTTTACCTTGTGAGATGAGAGGCCTCTGCTGTCTTCCTTCCAGAGCTAGCGCTGAACACAGCCCAGTTTGCAAAGAGTCTAGCCATGCTCGGGAGCTCAGAGGATAACACAGCATTGTCACGGGCACTCTCCCAGCTGGCTGAGGTGGAAGAAAAAATTGAACAGCTCCACCAGGAACAGGCCAACAATGACTTCTTCCTCCTTGCCGAGCTCCTAAGTGACTACATTCGCCTCCTGGCCATAGTTCGAGTAAGCTTCTGTTTCCTTTCCTCTTTCCCATTCCCTTGATTTAATTTGTCTTTCCTTTGCTCTTCCCCTTCCCAAGAAAGTTTCATCCATTATACCTCGAAATAGGTGTAACTTTTCTTATTCTCAAGAAAGAAGGTATCTTGTGAACCAAAAAATCCTATTAACTGCTAGCTAGATATCATTAAGTCAATTTGAGGCCCACAGCCAGTTTTTAAAATTCATTAGGAGAAAAGACCACTTTTGAATTTCCAAATAGGCTCCTCATTGTTGAAGCTGCACAGCATCCTCTGTGCTCCTTTCTTCAGGCAAGGCTTATTACAGAACTGTTGTCTTGTTCCCCTGGAGCAGTGACTTCCTCAGTCCTTTGCTCTTTGCCTCCTTAACAGTAAGCGGTGGCTTTGCCCTGGTAGGAGCTCTTGCTGGCTTCCACTTGTCCTCCAGTGTGAGCAGTCAGGTAACTACATGGAACCGGCTTGGCATTGCATGGAGGAGTGTGGCCAGGGGGCTGAGAGAGCTTGTCACCAGAGCCCTTTGTGTGCTGTGCTGACCACACTAGTAACAACACTGCAGCCTCCCCTCAGGTCAAGCACCTCCCCTTCTCTCCTGGTGACCGGGACAGTATGGTTTCCCATGACCTTTCAGAGCAGCCATGGAAGCTTCACTGGGCAGTGGTATTAGCTCTCGCATGACCTCCCTGAAATAGAAGAAAGCGCCAGGAGGGAGCCTGGCACTTGCCCTGTAAAGACCGAGGTCTGCTCCAGGTCGGGCTTGGGAGTCTCTAAGTTAGAACAAAGCTACCTCCACTCCTCATCCCCAACAACTCTCTGACCGGGGAGCTCTTGTGTTGTCAAGAGCTGAGCTGCTCCCAGTAGGGCTCTCATTTCCTCGGGGGTAGAGTTGCTTAATATAGCTTGTGGATTGTTCATTGTCCTCTCCCTTTGCTGTTTAGTTTCTCCCTTTGCTATTTGATTTGCTGCTAACTCCAGAGTGATGAGAGGCTGGAAAAGTAGCCTGCTTTGGAATTCTTAGAACTGGTCAGAGCACTTAGACTGGAGAGCCATCTCAGGGAAGGGCGCTCTCTGGGGAAGCTTTCAGAGAGGAGCATTGTTTGGGATCCCTGGAGAGCATATGGCCCCTAGGCAGGCTGAGCCCATATGGATAGGATGAGGGAGGCCTAACCTCTATCTCCAGATGCTGGGGCAGCATGCTTTAGAGTTCAGAACCACAAGCTGGGCTTATCTCCAAGACTCTTCACCTGCTCTCATGATCATGAGCTGGTGGAGGGATTGGAGAGATGAGCAGATATTTCTTTTCCGCTCTTTCCTGAACCTGGGGCTGCAGCACCGCTGTTACCCTGAGGGTGAGGCTTGAGTCTTAAATATGAGGTCACCCTCTACCTAATCCTTTGACATTGAACTGTTAAGAAATTTTAGGTGAGCAGCAGTGACACTGCTGGGGAAAGTGAATTTGGTGGCATCTTAAGTTTCAAGTTTTGGCAAAGGCCTGTACTAAGGAGGCCTAGAAAACATCTAGGGAATTTTAGCAGGGAAGGGGAGCAAATGGAACAGGGCTGGGAGGCCAGCTACAGGCATAGATCTTTCACCCAAGCTGTCTCTTAAAGCTGCAAAACCATTGGGGATAGGGGTAGTTTGATTAGGCCAACAACTGTCCTCAGGAAATGCTGATTCTAGTCAGGGGAAAACCGCCAAGTGGATTTTGAGGAGCTTCTTGGGGGCCTTTCTAGCCTAGAGCAGTTGAGTGTGTTGAGTGGGATAAAACTGGTGCGTCTTTGTGGTGGCTTTAAGTGTTTAACGATCTGTTTAGCTAACCCAGTATACTCTTTGGGTGTCAGTTTAAAGGTTGCTTCTTTAGATTGGCTTTCCTAGATATATCTCTGAGGCTAAGTTAGGTCCCCCATTGTATTATAGTACCCTGCTTATTTTCTCTGTACTTTGCATACTGGTAATTATTTATTGGTAATTATTAATATAATGTTGACCTTTTCTATTAGATTATGAGCTCCATGAAAAAGAACCATGTGTTTCATTCCCCACTGTATTCTTAGTTCCTGGTACATGGCTGTCAATCAGGAAAAGCATATAGATTTGTGGACTAACTGATCTGAGGGAGGCCGTTCAGAAGCCATAGTATTGAGCACTGGCATCAGGCCACCTATTGTGCTCCCAGCCATCCAGCTTTGGGAGTAGCATGAAGCAGCATGGCACTGGCCCACTGGAGGCTTGGAGAGGAGTCTTACCTAAGCTTATGCTTTTTGACATTAAACTTCAGCTGGGCACTAACGGCTCTGCTGCAGAACCTGCCCTGCTAGGTCTTTCCCTGGCCCAGCTGCTGGGAGAGCCCCCGAGGCAGAGCCAGTGGAGCTCCTGAAGGGCTGGTTGTGCTCTTCTTCCCCAACTCCCACCCCCACAGGCTGCCTTTGACCAGCGCATGAAGACATGGCAGCGTTGGCAGGATGCTCAAGCCACACTGCAGAAGAAGCGGGAGGCTGAGGCTCGGCTATTGTGGGCCAACAAGCCTGACAAGCTGCAGCAGGCCAAGGATGAGATTGTAGAGGTGAGACCCCTAAGGCAGCCCTGCAGGGGTGTTCTGCTGGTTCCTGAATGAGCCTTGGTCCCATCCCACCCAGATGTTTGGAACTCCGCAGCAGGCAAGAGAGCTGGTTAAGTCTGAAGGACAGTGGCTGCTGGGCATGCCTCTGAGAATGAGTCCAAGAGTCCAGGTTTACTTTGAGGCCTGGCACTCCTCCTCTCTTCCCATTTCACCCAGACTTGCCAAGTGAGGATCTCTGTCAGAGGGGTCCTGGCTGGGGCTTTGAAAAGCTCCAGGTGATTCAGTTATGTCCTCTCATGAGAACTAAATCACTTTTCTGGAGATCCCAACCCTGCTTGTGAGTATCTAACCCAGAGACGAGGCTTGGCCTGGGGTACCAAGCATCTCTTTTCCAGCCAGCCCTAAAGGTGGCCTCCCGTTGGACTCTAACTTACATGCTAAATCTCTACATATAGCATCTGATCTTATCCATAGGGCCTGATATAACATTAAGTGATCTTTTCTTTCTTCTTTCTTTCCAGTGGGAGTCGCGGGTGACTCAGTATGAAAGGGACTTTGAAAGGATTTCAACTGTGGTCCGGAAAGAAGTGATACGGTTTGAGGTGAGGTAGAAGATCTTACTTCTTGCAGGTGTGCAGTGCCTGCTGTAGTAGGGGTGTTGGTTTTGTCTAAGTCTTTTGAGTAGAGAGACAGATGGAGGTGCCAGGGACTTAGTAGTTGTGAACTGGTGTGGCCGTGTTTGTGTGTCTTTGTGTTTGTTCAGGTTTGTGAGCCTTTTCCTAAGGCATAATGGTTGTCCTACACTTGTTTCTGGACCAGAAAAGTTAGACACAAAACAAAGCTTGCAGTTGTCACATACCTCTGGTCCCCTGTTCTGTCTCCTCCCCTTCCTTATACCCTGCCATACAAGAAAGCCTTGCAAGACCTTGGCAGAAGCTGTCTGGCTGGAAATTGTAGCTATTCCAGCCTCTGGCTCTACTTCCTGAGGCTCTTCTTGTTTGACCTTAATAATAAATCCTGTCAAAAGGGGAAGAAGCAACTATCTTGGGTGATCATATAGAATCCTGTCTCCTATAGAAAGAGAAATCCAAGGACTTCAAAAACCACGTGATCAAGTACCTTGAGACACTCCTGTACTCACAGCAGCAGGTATGTAAGTTATGCATGACTTTCATCGTCTATGACTCCTCTAGAGGCCAGCCGCCTACTTGTGGCTTTGTTACAGGATGGCTGGCTCTGCTTCTGGGGAGGCTGGGCCCAGCTGTAATCAGTGATTTGAAGTAGGTCCTGTTGCTCTGACATGGAGCATCCAGTAGTCTTTTGCTAAGCAGGGTTTTTCTTCTGGGGCAGACCCAGGACTGTCTTCAGAGATTGCCCGAAGTCTAGAGAGATGTAAGGACAATGTGGCTGCTGGCCAGTCTTTCCCAAGGTCCACTTTTAGCTTAGCCATTTCCTTAGCTTAGCCTCAGCTAAGGCCTCTCTTTGGGTGGCTGAGGCACTTGGGGGAATGTCGTGGCACTGTGCTCACTCCCCTTCCAGCATCAGGCTCTGCCACTAGATGGGGATACTGCTTACTGTCCCCACTTCTTTGCAGCTGGCAAAGTACTGGGAAGCCTTCCTTCCTGAGGCAAAGGCCATCTCCTAATGGACCAAGAACACCAGAGCCCACCTGCCTGACGCTGCCTTTTTATACACTGTCCTCCTCCACCTCTGCTGGACCCCAGCGATGTATCCTGCCTAGCCTGGACTTCACCCCTTCCTTCCCAGCCCCATGACCAAGCTGTCCCCAGTCACTCTAACCATTACTTCATTTAGCTTCCATATATATTTTCTTACCTGAGAGAATAGTTTCTTGCTTTAAGCAAAAGACCTATAATAGGTGGTGGAATTATAGGATAGGGGTGGAATATTGATATAAATATATAAATACAAATGTATATTTTTCAGGATGTGGTTAGGAACTGGGAATAACGTTTTCTGTTACTCCTGATGGTGCCATGAAAAGATTATGTAATAAAATATTTTAAAATCAGGTCATATGACTCAGAATGGTGGTGCTTTTTGCTTTAGGCTGGGGTGCAGTTGGGAAGTCTTGGAATATTCCTAAGCCCAAGATGCCCAGGTAGAGGAATTTTCGCTCCACAGGAGTTCACAACCTTTTACTGCTGCTTCCCTTTTGCTATGGAACTGGAGTTGCTTTTTCTCTATCTACTTCACCTACATGTTCTGAGAGGCTCTTAATCTGTTTAATTCCTATTCTTACTTTAGAGAAGGAGTTTTAAAGATTTTTTTTATAATAAGAGGGACGAAACTGATTCTTCTGCAAAGGAGGCAGACTTTCAGATGCCCAGGTTGCTCTGAGTCTCGCCTTCTGATAGCAGAGTCTTGTTTTCTGAACTTCTTTTTGCCACCCATCAAAACACAGTCCTCAAAAGTATAAAGGACTGATAAGGATTTAACACTTTATCCCCATAAAGAGCCAGGCACTCTGCTTCTACATAAGATCATCCAAGAGTTCCTAAACCTTTTGAGTTTCCAAGAAGCTTTACTGTCTTTGCCCAGGAGGGAGCATGCCATTAAGAGCTCCTGAGTGTTGACAGCCCAAGCTGAGGGCCTTCAAAGAGGCCTCTGTACTGCCCTGGCCAGAGAGGCCCGGATGTGCCTTTGCTGGGCTTCCCCTCAGCTGTGTCCACAGCTGCTTAAGCTCGGTGGTCCGAGGGACTGTAAGGCTGTTCAGTGGAGCACACCTGGCAGACAGCCTACCAAAGGAGCTTTGCCACTCCCAGTCCCGCCACCCCCAAAGATGCCTCCATCCTAGGCTCTCCTGACTTGCTCTGTCAGTTCTCTTTGGTGGGTGGTTAAAGTTGTGGGAGGGGCAGCCTGAGGCAAGAGAATCCAGTAAACAGTATTGATTTCTAGTACACAGCCTGAGGGTGGGGGGTATGCCAGTGCTGGCAAGTACTGTTTTCATCAGGTCTGTATTTTGGAAAAAGTCACTCAGTTTCTTCCTTATTCCCCAATATATTTATTACCACTTTTGATTTTATCCTTCTAGTCTTTTTTATATGATTGCTTTTACATAGTTGTAATAATATACACATAAAATATTTTGTATCCTGCTTTTGTTATTCAACACTATACATATTATAAGCATTTTTTCTATATTGTTATATATCTTCACAAACTTTATTTGTAAGGCTATGTCATTGTAAGGCTTCCATAGAGTGTACCATAATTCTGACTCATCCCTTGTTGGTTTCTTGGTTTTTTTGTTTTTTGGGTTTTTTTTTTTGGGTAACTTTTTACATTTTAATATAATTTCAGACTTACAGAAAAGTTGCAGGACTATCTTAAAGAACTCCCATATATCCTTTACCCAAATTTCCCAAGTGTTTACATTTTACCCAGATATGCTTTATGACTTAATGATTTGCTTCATTTATATATACATGTATTTTCTGAATCATTTGAGAGTAAGTTGCATACATTGTATCCCTTTACCCCCAAAACTTCACTATGCATTTTGTTAAGAACAGAGACAGTCCCTCATAATTTATAACCATAACTACAGTTATCAAAATTAGGAAGTGTAACACTGATATAATAAATACTGTTTTCTAACCCATAGTCTGTATTTAAATTTTCTCATTTGTCCCAGTAATGTCCTTTATAGCAGTTCCCTTTTTCCTGTTACAGGATCCTGTGTTACAGCTAAATGTAACATATGATTACATGTGTCTATTTTAATCACAAGAGTTCTTCGCCTTTTGTTACCTGGGCATTTCTGAAGAACACAGGTCAGGTATTCTGTAGCATGTGCCTCACTTTGGGCTGGTCTCATGGTTCCGTGACTAGATTAAGATTTTGCATATTGGGCAGGAACATCATGGAAGTGATGTGTCTGTCCTCGGTGCACCTTAAGTTGGCATATGATGTCGGTTGGTCTGTTAATGCTGACGTTAACTCTGATCACTTGGTTAACTTGATGTCTTACCAGATTTCTCCACTTTAAATTTACTGTATTCACCTTTGTAATTAATAATTTGTGGAGAGAGATATTTTGAGATCATGTAATTCATTCCTTATCAAATGTGATTTTCTAACACGATCATTTCTTCTACATTGGTTGGTTGGCATTCTATTTCTAAAAAACATCTTTTCTCCCTACTTATTAATCTGCTTATTTATCAAGATGGATGAATGGTTTCCTATTTTACTCAAAATTGCAAGCCTTTGCATTGATTTATTTTGATTCTCAATCCATCCCAGATTTCTAGTAGCCTTCTGTGTCTTAACACTTCTTTACTTTCTGGCTTAACAAGATATTCCAGGTTTATCTTCTGTCTTTCCTGCCCTAGCCCTGGAATCAGCCATTTCTTCAGGAAATCTTGATTCCTCTTAATGGAGAAATATATTTAGAAACCAAGATCTGGGTGCTGAGTGTGCTCATTGCTACTGGAATATCATTTCTTCTAGGCCTGGCTGAAGAGCAAGGAAATAAATATAAAGATAGAGAAATATGGAGAGAGAGATAGAGATATATAATCTAAAGAACTAGATATTAAAAATTATGAATTCACACTGATACTTCCAGCCTAGCCCCATAGGATTGATCGAGTCTAATCTCCCCCTTCTATATTTGAACTCTTCTCCAAATAAACTTTATTTTAAAACTTCCTCCTTGCTTTGTTATGCTTTGTTATGTTCCACCCAATGATCATCTTGATGTAAGTCTTTTCATAATTTCCTTGGGATGACTCTCTTCTTGTTTCAGAACTTTCTCAGCCTCCCACAGCCTGGGTGTCTTCAGGAACCGTGCATTTCTATGTAGAGCTTGTAGACCTGGAAATCAAGAAGGCCAGTAGTGGGTTAGGAGTACTGAGCCAGAGGCATGTACTGGGGTTAGTTGCGCAAAAGGAGTCGTTCCATCTGGGACTCAGGAGGAAGAGATCTGTGGAGAATGGGATGCTTGAACTGTATCTTAAAGGTGCAGAGGTGTTTGCTCCTACTGAACCATTCTGCCTCCCTATGCCCTGGTAGCGGGAGGTGGGTACGTCTAGGGAAATGCAGGTGGCTCAGAGTGGCTGGAATCAAGTCAGTGGGCAGCCCATGGGAAAAGGATGAGCATAAGCTGGGTCACAAAGTACCTGATGTGACCTTTGAGGCACTTTAACCATTACCCTGGAAGTGTGTGGGGTTACTGAAGGGACTTAAAGAAAAAAACATGGTCATATTTGTGATTTAGACATCAGGTTTGAGACTGGAAGCAAGGAGAGCAGCCAGGCTCATCCTAGCCAGCCAGCGAGTTAGGGAAAGCAATAATGGGGTTGGAGCTCAAGGGAGGGGTTTAGGAAGTGGAGATGGAGCCACTGGGATCTGGTCTCTTGAGGGAGAGAGAAAGTGGAAACTAGCATGAGCTGCAGGTATCTGGTGTGGATTTCGGGGTAGACAGCGAAGCCCTTCCTGACACAGGTAACAGGAGAGGCCAAAATAGATTTAAAGCAAATGGAAGGGCAAGCAGTGGGAACAGTGAGTCCTGCTGACCCTGTGGTTTAAGAGGCTCCTCTGAATGGGAAGAGAGACATGCTGAGAGGTGGGGAGATACAGAGTGAAAGAAGGCTTTGTTTTATTTAAAGGTGGGTCAGACTTAGCATGTTAATAAAATTCAGAGGAGAGAAAGGAAGCCGCAGTAAGAGCCCTATCTGGAAGCAAATGCACGGAGCAGAGAGTGGGAAAGAAAGAAGGGGGAGGGTCAGGTCAGGGAGTAAAGGTCTGCTTGATAATTTTCAGTTAGGGATGTCTTGTTTACCTATTTTGAGTCAGGTGATTTAGAGAAGAGGTGTGGAGATGAGTCTACACTTGCCTGGTTATTTATTTCCCCCTAAGAATCTCAGCATCAGAGTCCTAAAGATAAGGACTTAAAACCTGGAGGGATTCCAACCTTCAGTATAAAGTATTTATAACTGAACTCTTCCCAGAAGATTTTCATTCCGAATGCACCTGTAGCTGGAAATCCTAAAAAAAAATAATAAAAAAATAAAAAAAAAAAAAGAATGGCTTTCCAGCTCATATTTTAAAAACTGAGAGAAGATAATGGAAATCTAAAGATGGGATGAGGACCTGATTGAGAGAGCATGGGGATGGAAGGAGTGGCCTTTGCTGAGCATGCTTAGGGCCCACATGGATCAAAGACATGAGTTTTGAGGGATATCAGGCCCCAAGGTGGTGGGATTTTCCCTATCAGTTCTCCGCAGCTTGAGGGAACAGGAAGGAAGGGGAAGATAATGACGATCCCTCCCAGAACAAAGAACACACCTTTGCTGCAACCGGCACATGCCCAGCCTGAACACTTAGTCTTCTGAGACACTGGCTAAGATTCTCTACTTCTTGTTTGGGTAGAGTCAGGCCTGTGCCGAGGTTTAGATACAGTGAGAACTGCTCATCTCCATCTTCTGACCCCTGAGGATGGTGCGTACAGCCTCATCAGCTAATGTCTTGTTATCCAGTTGTGTGGTTTTGTGTTGGCTCTCCTCCCCAAACAATAAACTCTGACTGATAAAGCTTTATAATTCCTTGGCTTCAGCAGAGATTTGGGCTTAGAATAGTACCAAATAGATAACTGTTGAATGTTCTGCAGACTGCTACCTGGCATTCATAGCCTCCTATGAGAGGACCCCAGTTTACCTTTATTTATCTCCTAGTCCTTCATAACCATGCTGAAACCTCATGGAAACTGATTGCAAATATGCTCTTTCCTTTCTAACTTCCATGTGGGCTAAGGAGCCTTAATTAATGATGAGTTTACACCTGAAGCATCTCAGCTCTCATCCCTCTCTTCAGTCTCAGCCACACCTGTCTGAAACAGTCAGTGTGCGTATTGTGGATGGGGGTGTAGAGAGGGAGGGCATTGGCCAGTGTGTCAGAACATTCATGGGGGAATCCAATAGACACTTCTAGAAACCAGGTCCATGAAGGAGACTATGCAAAGATGCTCATCATAGCATTGTTTACAGTTATAACAACCGAAATTGATCTAAATGTACAGCAGGAAGGGATTAAATGAATTATGGTACGTAATACAATTGGATATTATACAGCCATTGAATATGATATACAGCTATATTCATTGACAAGGAAAACATTTTTGAGTGAAAAAAGTAGGTTATAGAATTATATGTATGGGCCACATCTATATAAAATTATATATGTATGAGAAGGATATAGATTGAATTGTTAACTATGGTTGCCTCTAGGGTTGGAATTTTGCATTATTTAAATTTTTTATACCATTTTGTGTTGCTTGGAATTTCTATGTATTATTTTATAATTATAAAAATTAAATAAAGCTATTTTTATTATGGGAAAACAATCCAGTCCATCCTTTGAGGCCTACTTTATATGTACATTCTCTGGGAAGCTTTCTTTGACCCACTTTCCATCCCACCCCCAGACTGCAATGTGAACCCAGCCTCCTTTATAGCTCTTGGCAAGGCACTATCTTAAACTTTGGTCTTTCTCACCGTTGTGTGTAAAGCTATCTCTGAGATGATCTCATTAGCCTCCTGGGCTCTGAACTCCTTAAGA
The DNA here is from genome assembly GCA_003508835.1 of Eonycteris spelaea. NCBI lineage: Eukaryota > Metazoa > Chordata > Mammalia > Chiroptera > Pteropodidae > Eonycteris > Eonycteris spelaea. Next base: position 155,837 of record PUFA01000017.1, read on the forward strand.
TCATGGACTATAGTTCTTTCTTCTCTGGGTGCCCTCCTCTACCCACAAAGGCAGACTAAGGGGCAGTGGCTGCCCCTAAGCTTGGTGATTATTATTTTATGAGCCAATAGGTCCAGTTCTTGAGGTTTTTCAAGCAATAACAGAAGTCAGGCCTGATTTGGGTTTTAGTAGGCATTGCTGTGGTTGGCAAGATTGGTGCTCAGGTGCCCAGGTAGGGCCTGCAGGCTTGCCTCCTCCCCTTTGCTCTCTTTGTCGGTTATGGAAATGCACCTGTGGCTGCGGTGACCAGACCTCTGGGACAGAAAGCTCCTCCCCCCGCTAAGGCTGCTCAGAGCAAGCCAGCTGCTCAGCCTCTATAGGATGTACTTTGTCTGGGTCCAGAAAAACCCCAAAGAAAAACCCTGTCCAATTTGAGGTAGGACCTTTCCCTAAAGGGATGTGACTATTGTTTCCAAATGACTGCCCACTCCTAGCTTCAGCGCTCTCAGCTTCCTCTTCCACTTTGAGTGTCAGCAGTGACGACCACAGGGGGCCAACCAGTACGTTTTTCCACCGGAACAGCAGCAGCCTCACCAGAAAATGGTAAGGTACTTTGCAGCTAGGAGCAGGTACAGGGCAGGGTCTAGACTGTCCCTGATAGTCCTTTCCCACCCACGGCCTAACAGGAAGAGCTATCATGTGTTAAACACCTATTCTGTGCCAGAGTGCTCAGGGCTTTGAAACCTCCCTCACCATGTCGCTGCAAGGTGGACATTATTATCTGCAGACTGAGGCTTAGAGACCTTAAGAAGCTTGCCAAAAGTTCACACTCCAGAGCTAAGGCTTGAACCCAATCTACCTGACTCGGCTTATCTGCTGTGCCATATCCCACACGATCCATGGGGGGTGGACAACAGGAACCTAGTTGTTAACACTCTAAATTGTTTTCTTAAAGACCTTAATAAATTCATATAATAGGCCTGTTAAGGACAAGTTACCCACCTAACCTTGTAAGCATTGAGCTTCTCTGACCCCTGTGTGATATGCTCTCCGTAGACAGGCAGTAAGTGGCCCAGTTTGGTAGCAGAAGCAGAATCTGGAAGACAAACAGCTTGGATGAGTAGCTAGGGACCATTAATGGCAGAAAATAAAAACTCTACTTGCTGAGAAACCACAGACAGTAGCGTGGGCTAGAGTGGGGGGCTAGAGCACTTCCATTCCAATCTTTGAGGCCTGGGGCTGCAGCCCCTTCTGGCCTTTGGCATACCTTTTCTGTTGTCCTCAGTTCTTGGTCCCACAGCTCTCTTCACGATAAAACCCCATGACTTGAGTATCTGTGCACATCTTTGTTCCTTGAACCCAAGTGCTGGACACACCAGAGGGACTGATTGGTTGGTCCACTGACATTCACTCTTGAGAGGTACTCAGAGTTGTTGTAGCACCAAAACCCACTCCACTGGGAAGCCGTGCTGCCTTAGATGCCAAGTGGCTGGGGTCTCTGCCAGCTCCCCCTGCTCCAGCCCTGGCTCAGGTTGTCTGAAGCAGCTGAGCTGCCTCTTGTCTGGGCAGGGGCAGGTGACCTGTAGGAGTGACACTGCTTGCTGGAGCCCTGGGGCTGGAGCCTGCCTGTCCCCTGAGAAGCAGGTCACCAGCCTACCCTGAGCCAAACTGTGCTTTTGGGTCTCAGGCAGGACATGCTTGTCAGAGGTGCCTTCCTAATACAGCCTCTCCAGGGCCCACTTCCCCTCACACCTCGGGTTCCTCATCTGTGAAATAAAAAGTCTAGCTCAATAATTTAAAATGTTTTAGCAGCAGAACTATTTTTTAAGACATCCACACCAAAGTCCAGTATTCAAAACATGAAAATATTATATTATTTCAAATTTATAAGATATACTTATTAAAAAGGCAAGCAATAACTACTTGGGCTGTTAGGATGAACAGGACAGTTGCTAGTTTACACCAACCTCTGCTTCCAATTTATTCTTTTACCCTGTTTTGGCCATACAATATTGAGAAAATCAGGAAATCCTGATCACAGAGGTGGTGGTAGTAGTCGTAGTCATAGTCGTAGTCATAGTCGTAGTCATAGTAGTAATGTGTGTGTTTAACCTTGCAATCTCAGGATACTAAAGAGGAATAGTAGGTTTTGGTTTTGTTGTTTCAAAGTTGAATCAGTAACAATGTATAGGATGACTCATATGTAGTTTCTAATACCCCATGGTTTTGATCTACAAAACAGCAAATTCCTATTATTTAGTCAAATAAGAATAGCTAACACTCATTTGCTGTGTGCCAGCCCCATGCTAACCACTTAAAAAGCATGATGTCAGTTAACTCACACAGCTCTCCCTTGTACAAACAAGGACCTCAAGGCACAGGGAGTTGTCCAAGGTTGCCCAGGTGACCAGAGCCAGCCTGAGTGGAGCAGTCCAGGCCCAGCCTTACTCAAGCAGCCCTGCAGAGCTGGGCCCCCTCTGGGCCAGTCCGCCTTTGGCTCTCAGCCTCTGGCCTTCCGCCTTTGGCCACCCGCCCGTGAAAAGAATCCAGCCTCTGTGCCCAGCAGTGCTCGCCAGCCCAAGGCCAAGGAGCTGTTTGTTTTCTTAACAGGGTTAACCAAACCTCCTGAGCAGCTGCACATCCTGGCAGAAGCAGTGCCAGTGAAAGGGGCTTTGTGTTGACTGGCGGCAGAGGGCAAAGGCCCAAGCTAGGGCAGGAACCAAGGTCCAGCCCACCTATACACCACTCCATCACCAGCCACCACCCCCAGTGGGGATATGTCAGGGAAGCACCTCTGCCCCAGCCCTTCTTTCCCTCTGGGCCTTGATCTTCATGTCCAGGCTCCAAGTCTGCATAGTAGGGTGAGAGTGGCCCTGCTTGCTGGTGGGACTGTTGTGGGAGTCAGGAGACCTGTGTCTACAATGTGGTTCCCAACAAGGAGCATCGGCATCACCAGGGAACTTGTGAAAATGCACATTGTGAGACTCATTGGGCCTACACATTCAGAAAATGAGTCAGGGTCCTCTAATATGAGATTTAACAGGCCACATTGATGATGATGCTTGCCGAACTTCAAGAACCACTGCTCTATAATCTGACCTGGAAATACCCTGGCCAAGAATATGTGACCAACCAGTACTTTTAACCAACTTTCACCCAGAAACTTGGACATTAAATTCGTATGGTAGAGAGTGATGGAGAAAAGACAAGAATTTATACAGTAAAAAAACTCATTCTAAAAATGGAAGTCACTTGGAAGAGTCTGGAACTTAGCTCAGTGCTCGTATACTGAGCTGGCCGATTATTAGAGTGTATGGAAAATAAACTTTTCCTTCAACTGTAATAACTGCTTTAGAATTTCCATCATGTCACATGTTCCTCCTTTCAGGAATGTATTCTCCATAACTTGTTCTATCTCCCCAAAGACATCTTAAATGTCTCCAGGTCAAGGATCTGGTTTTTCTTCACTGATCTTCACATGTGCACCTTGGAATGCTGTGGAATTTTACAAGTCAGTTGCATCAAATCTCCCTCTAAGTGGTGATGAAAATCTATTGATTTGAGGCTCCTCAGGCACACCAGAAAATTAAACAAATGAAAAAGGTGGACAACAATCTGCATACACACACAGATCTAACTCTGAATGTGGAAAGAGCATTCTTTCTGTTATCCCCCCTGCCCACCTTCCTCTAACCCTTTGGCATCCCCTGCACCCCTCCTGCCTTTCTCCCAGGCCTGCCTTCCTCTCCCTAGCCTTTTCTCACATCCCCTTCCCCCATCTATTCATATAGTCTTTCAATCAACAAATGGTTTTTGAGCATCTGCTACATGCTTATCATCATGGCGGCAAAACACTGACAAAACAGACTAGGTCCCCGGCCTGATGGTGCTCAGAGTCTGGGGCAGAGTTAGAGGAACCAGGGAGACACACAATAAAACAGTAACTACATATTGGAATAAGGGCATTAGACAGGTGATAGGGTAGTCAGAAAGAAAGGCCTCTTTGGGGAGGTGAGTTTAGTCTAAGAATTGGAAGTTTAGGCTAAGCCCACCAGGTGAAAAGTTAGGGAAAAGTGTTCCAGGGAGAGGAATCAGTATACACAAGGTCCCCGAGGCAGGAAAGAAATCATTAGATTTGAAGAACTGGAAGAAGGTCACTATGGCTGGAGCTTTGTGCACAAAGAGGGAGAAAACAGGAGATAAGATGAGAAATGGAGCTGGGGCTGGGCCATTTAGAGCTCTGAAGAGTTGTAGGGAGGCTGGGTTTTGTTCTAAGTGCACTGGGAAGCCTTTGGAAGGTTTTAAGTAGATGCCTCAATGACAGTTTGTGCTGTTAGGTAGAGAATGGACTTTGTACGAAGGAGGGAGGCATGGAAAAACATGTATTTGGAGACTAGCAGTTTTCCAGGTGGTAGGAATAGAGAAAGAAGCAAACATTTGTTAGGATGGATAACCAAGTTTAGAGGTCTGGGTGTCCCAGGAGAGGACTCCCTGGGCAGTAGGACAAACTGAGCAGGGTCCTTGAGTGATGGGGGTCCCTAAAGCGTAAGGGAGGAAATGAAACCCCAGCACTTCTCATGATGATGGGTTGTTTCCCTTCCAAGGAGTTTTGGCTTCCTGATTCCACCCTTGTGAGGATGGAAGAAAGTGTGGGACACAGTATTAGTGAGAACGGCTTTTCACCTCTTGGGGTCATCCTCTCAACCTCTCGGCGGCAGAGCTGGGAATGGAGAATTCCTGCTCTAGCTCAGAAGCACCTCTGCACTCGTGGGGAATGGAGTGAGTCAGTGGTTCTCCAACCTCACTGCCTAAGCTAGGTAGGTACTCTGCTTCCTCCTTTTCACCACACGGCCTCCCACTAGGTGTTATCTCTTGGGCACAGGCCTCCCCTCCCTTCACCACCTGCCCAGGCCTTTGTGAGGAAAGTCAGTGGAGTGGACTCCGCTGAATGGGACAACTCCCTTATGGCTGAGGGGTGTAGGGCAGAGAGGTGGGAGCGGGGGCCTTTCTAGCACAGGAGGTGAATTACAGATTAAATCCTGCTACATATCCAAGAAGATCCTGCTCAGAGGAGTGGGCAAGAACAGCCTACTGCCACCTTTCGCAGCCCCTCTTCCTCTATCCTTTGCCCTGTACACTAACGCCACCAACTCATACTTCCAGGATAAGACCCCAACTTGCCATTTTCTCAATACCTACTCTGCTGAGGGCTTTAACAGGGATCATCTCATTCAATTTTCATACACTCTCCTGAGGGAGGCATATTATCCCTAGTTTGCAGAAGAGCACAGGTGTACGCAGTTTGGGAAATCCAAGCTGCCTGCAAAGCAGAGCCTAGGTTCCTAATCTGCCTCTTCTGGCAAATAGCCTGAAGCTGGTTAGGGCTGAAAGATGAATGAATGGATTTAATGAATGAATAAAATAAAGGTGCTGTGGATGCTGGGGGAGAGGGAACATCAACATCCGATGGGATCCAAGCCTTACGCAGACGTGGCCACACTCCCAGAGTCTAGGTTAAAGGTGGAGGGAAGGGAATGGGGGCCAGGCTGGTTCCGGGGAAGGTGTGAAGAACGCAAGGAACGTCCCTGGTTGGTCTGTCTCCAAGGAAGGGGCGAGGTCTGGGTCCCGCCTCCCTCCGTGCCTAGCGCTTACAGGCTCTTTAGTAGACGCTCAACAAAGAACAGGTGACATTTGGGCTCGCTCGCGTTCCTGACAGTCACTGGGCGCTCAGTGAAGGTTGACAAATAGATGCCTCTCCACCGAAGGGTGCTCCCGGCGTACTGCCGCCTCACCAGGTGCCAGAGGCAGGCTCGGCTCCCGCCACTCCGCGCGCTGCCTAATCTGCCCCTGGCAGGACTCGGAGGCGCGGGGGAACGCCCGGGGCGGGGCCATGTGGGGGCGGGGCCTGCGGGGCCGGCCCCTTCGGGGTCTCTTAGCTTTGCAGAAAGACTTCGGGCTTCGAGCTTCGCGCGAGGAGGGGCGGGGACCGTGGCGCGGATGCTGGAAGTTCACATCCCATCAGTGGGGCCCGAGGCGCCCAGGCAGAGCCCAGAGAAAGGCCACATGGTGAGCGAGGGAACAGGGTGAGAAGAGGCGCGGGGACTCGCTAGATTTGCCGGAGCCAAGCGCAGTGGGGACTCCGCGCCCCGGGCTGGGGCGTTCGAAAGTGGCAGGCCCGGCTGTCTAAGTACAGTCTGCCGAGGGTCTCGGGGCGCTAGGATTTGCTTGCCTGGAGGACAGCGGTCCAAGCTCATTAGGGACTACACGGAGCCGAAGGCGGGTTCTCGCGCCCCTTCTCCTAAGAGTGTGGGGAGCGTGGGAGGGTCCCCCGGGAGCGGCGATGCTCCAAGGCCGCTTTATGCCTTTAAGCGCGGGAGAGTGGGTGGTCACTGGGCGCGGGACCTCATGCGCACCGCCTGCCCGCCCGCGCCCACCAGGTGTTCCGAGTGGAGGTGCGGTGCCGCGGGCGCAGACACACCGTGCTGAGGCGCTACAGCGAGTTCCAAGCGCTGCACAAGCGGGTGAGGCTGCGCCAACAGACCGACCCTGGCCCAGCTCCTGCCCAGCCCCGGGAAGCAGGCAGAGGAGCTGCGGCCCCCACCTCTGCCACCCTCGTTATTGTCCCAGTCCCTGGGTGGGGGGATTCAGTGCCTAAGCACTGATTTCCTCGCTTGCTGCGAGGTGGACACCGAAGGGCAGGTCCCAGCCGCTACTGTCCATGCCCCTGCGCGGTCGGCCCACCCTTGGGTGTCTGCGGGGATTGGGGCTTCTCTGGCTCCTGTCCCAACCACCACTCACCCGGGTCTGTCTCAGGGTAGAGCCTGCAGTTTGGGGAGTGGGGAAGAGGTGTTAGACTGGGGAGGACGCTTGCTAGGGTGCACTGAGCGTGAGGGTTCGAACTGAACTTGGGACGCTGTGATCGTACCGCGGGGACCTCCTGATAGATCAAGAAACTGTACAAAGTGCCCGACTTCCCCTCGAAACGCCTGCCCAATTGGAGGACCAGAGGATTGGAGCAGCGGCGACAGGGCTTGGAGGCCTATATCCAGGTGGGCATGGGGCGAGGGGAGGGCCCATACTGGGCATGTTTTTTACTACCCCAAGCCTCAATTTCCTGAACAGTCATTTCAGAATTGAAATTAAGTCCATTAAATTATTGAACTTTCATTGAACTGGGACCACCTGCCTCCCAGTTTAATGAAAGCTAGGTCTCTTCCTCTCTGGGGTGAGATTCTGCGTCACCCTCGTGATGAGGATGTAGGGCGGGTACTCTACACCAACAGTGATGTCAGATTACAGGCTAGGCTGGCTTCATGGGCATACACCTGTATAGTCACCCAGGGCCCAGTGCTCAGGAGGGCCTCAAGCTTGGTTTAAGGATCGCAGAGCTGTGGCTGTTTTGAAATTCTTAGCCATTTTGGCAGGACCTCTGTTTTCATTTTGTACTGAGCTGTGTGTTATTACATTACCTGGGTCTGATATAGGTTTCCACTATCCTCTCCAGGGCATCCTGTACCTGAACCAGGATGTGCCCAAGGAGCTACTGGAATTTCTGAGTCTTCGGCACTTCCCCACAGACCCGAAGACCAGTTGGGGGTGAGCACCTCTGGGGGCCGTGGCTTGGCATGAGGGGCCCTAGTGCGTGTGGGGGGGGAGGGGCTCTTGCAGTAAGCTGGTGAAGGCTATAGAAGCCAAGTCCTGTACCTTCTCACATCTGCTAGGGCAGAGCCAAGTTCTTTAACTTTGAGACTTGACCTCCATAGTCAGCTTTCTTGACCCCAGTGGAAGGGCTGTTTTCTGGAAAACCTTGGTTTCGGCAGCCACCACCGGAACTGAGCTTGTTACAAATAGAAGCCGTGCCCCCCTGGGAGGTGACGTTCTGGGTTTCCATGTCTCCACCCCTTTCTTACACTCCCCTGGGGATCCTGACAACTCATAGCCTCTCTCTTCTTTTCAGCACCCTGGGGGAGTTCCTGCCTAGCGACAGCAGGCAAGTCAAAACCCCAACCAGCACCGGCTTCTGCTGCCCCCTGGTGGCTACATGCTAGGAGGCCGGCCTGCTGCCTCTGGCTTGTCTTGCTTGTCCTCTTGGTCCAGGTTTTCCTGTTGGTGCCTCCTGAACCCACAGCACACTCACTTTCATTTTTTAAAATTTTTTTATTTATTTGTTTAGGCAAGGCAACCCTTGGTTGACCTCACAGGTTGAAAAGACCTTGTCAGCTTACAATCCCTTATTTTTTTACACCTACAGCATATGGTCTTCCTAGATGGTCTCTCATCCAAGTACTAACCAGGCCCGACCCTGTTTAGCTTCTGAGATCAGACAGAATCGGGCTTGTTCAGGGTGGCATGGCCGTAGACTCACCTTTTTCTTTGTGGGTCCTTGGTGATCTCAATTCCTAGTCTCTACCCAATGGGAGACTTAGCCCCTCCACTGCTCATGACCCCTTTTCCTCCTAGGGCACAGCTGCAACACAGGCCTGCATTCAGCTTCTGCATGGATCCCTACATTTACATCCCATCCCCAGGTAAGGGGGTGGGTGCCTCTGACCTATAACCCATATTTAGGGCCTAGGGAGTAGGGGTGAATGTGCCATTTTTCAGCTTCCAGGACACCTAGACAGCATCTCCCTTATTCCCCTCCTTTGGGATCATACCTACTGCTCCTGTGCCCCTCTAACCTGCTTCGTATTCTCCAAAGAGCAGACATGGCATATAAGTTGGGCTCCCCCGGTTTGCATTCCTCACCAGCCTGGCTTTACAAAGCTAATGTGAACTGGGAATGCCTTGGCCTCATTTTGGGTGACCAGCTGTGACCTGCTGTCTTGGCAGGGGCTCAGCGAGCTGCAGGCCTGAGGTCGGGCCCATCCCACACCTCCTCTTCTCCTGCAACGTCCCTCCTTCCTGTTTTCCTCCTGTCCAGAGCCCTGGCCCAATATGGTGGTTGAATGGCGTGCTCCAGGGCTTTTTCTACGGCTTCAGCACCAGCACAGCTGACACCCAGCCAGAGTCTCCCTGTCACTCTGCACCTCTGCCATTGATGCCCTGCCCATCCCAGAGGCCTCAGGACCACATGCCAGGACAGTCATTTGCCTCAGTCCTGTGAGCCCCATAAAAGGGACATGGACTGGGTCCCCCTTGGACAGAGGACTTACCCACCCTAGGTTCTGAAATCAGCTGCACTGGTAGCTGGGGTGATAGAACTCCTGCACTCTTAGAGCCCTGGGGCCAGAGGACCAACAGAGGATAAGGATAAAGGGAAAAGTTAATTTACAAGGTAGCTATGAAAAGGAACAGGTGTATTTCTTCACTAACACCAGGAGGGGGCAAGCAAAAGTTGAGGCACAGTAGCTGGCAGTTCAAAAGCAAAGAGCAAAAGCTCCTGCTGGACGATTTGTGGGTAACATTTGGGGAAAGGGTGCTGGCTGGAGCCCAACGAGGGGGGACCAGGCATCCACTGCCAAAGGAATCCCAGACAGCCTGGGACACAGAACTGGGGAAATGTGCTGCAGGCCTGAGAACCCACCACACACAGGTTATTAAAAAAAACCACCTTTTTTATTGGTCAGCAGTTGGTAGGAGTTTGTTACAAAACTGGGCCTGTGGACCTGTGGAATGTGAGGGGAGGGGTTTCACTCCGTCAGATGCCAGCGCTAGGGCCAGTGCAGCAGAGCCCTGTGGCGGGCTGTCTTCATCCCTCAAGAGGGCAACAGGGCTGCAGACAATTGCTCAAAGAGGTCCCTGGGGCCCTACTCCTTGGCGATGGCGAAGGGCTTCTCCACCTCAATCTTGCCACAGTCTGCGATGACCACATCCTTCAGGGGCTTGTCCCGACCATCTGTCTTGGTGCTCTCCACCTTCCGCACTATCTCCTGGGAAGGAAAGGCAGGAACAGGGTGGGTCAGGAGGTCTGCTACTCAAGAGAGACAAGCCCAGGATGTGGCTTGGGGGGACTGAGACGTGATGAGCAGTCTACAAACCTCAAGGCACCAAAAAATTAATGAAATCAGGGACAGGTGCCAGCCCAGGGTAGGGAGAACCCAGCTCTGACAAGAGGATGCAGCAGTTTGATCTTCTGAAGTATGACCCAGGTTAAGTGAAGGATGAAGAGGAAGAGGGTGGCTGGGGAGTGGGTACCAAGTGGCTTCTCAGACACGTCGTGTTCAGCTGTGCCCTGTACAACTCAGAGTGGTGCTAGCACATCGCTGAGTGACAACAGAGGTGCCTGCAGTGGTGCAGCCTGCACAAGGCCTCCTGGCAGAAACTCTGGGGCATAGAGAGGTAGGCTTTTTATTCTTAAGTCCTCTCGGATTTGCACACAGGAACATTGGTCTGAATGTGTGGGTTCTCTTTTGGGAAAAGGATAAAATACATGGAGCCCTGGTCCCAGGGTCTATGTCACCAGATTTAGCCCCCGCCTCCAAAACTCACCATGCCCTCTAGAACTTTCCCAAACACGACGTGCTTGCCATCCAGCCAGGCTGTCTTGACTGTTGTGATAAAGAACTGGGAGCCGTTGGTGTCTTTGCCCGCGTTGGCCATGCTCACCCACCCAGGCCCGTAGTGTTTCAGCTTGAAGTTCTCATCGGGAAAGCGTTCTCCATAGATGCTCTTACCTGGGAAGAAAAGACAGTAGATCAGGGGAGTTAAGTTGGCACAAGCCAAGCAGATCTTTGGGGTGAGGATTCCAGGGATTCGGCCTGTCCTCTGTGCCATGCCAGGCTCAAATGGAGTACAAGGGTATAAAGTCTGTCCCCTTCCTACTACCTCTTGCCTTGGAGCCAAACCACGCTGACACACCAAGTGGGGCATGAGGCCAAAATGATTTAGCGAACAGCTCACACATGGCTTACTCGGAGAATACAGTCTTATGGCTTTTCAATGAGGCGCATATTAACTAGCCTTGGCTATGGCCTGAGAAGCCTGCCATGGAGGGACTTTGGTGGAGAGGGCCGTACAGAATGTAGGGGGCTGGGGTGGAAGTAAGAAATCTCCAGAAAAGAAAACGCTGTGGTGGGCCAACTTTTCTTCCTTCTAAGAGCACAAAAGACACTGAGGTAGCTGCCATCTGGGTTCTGGACAGTGCCTCTTATCAACGAATGAAGAGAAAATAAAGATGGTTATGATTGCATGTAACAAGTCTCTCCATGAGGGGTCTGGGGCCAGGGTACATGACAAAGGGAACCAAGAGCAGATCTCTACATTGTTTCAGAGATCCGAAGATCCAGGAGAAATACTACCCCCTTCTTTTTCCCTGTCCCCTCCCATATAGTCACACTGCGCTAGTGTACTTGATGCCCAGAGAAGCCTAGCAATAAATAATTTTCATTTTGTTTTACCCAACACCTTTCAAAACCCATTTTTATTCCACAATATACCTATATTCATCCATAGGATGAAACAGGTTGAGAAACTGTCCCAGACTGATGCTGATCAGAAAGATATTTCTGACAATGTATCATCAAGTGAGAAGACTGAAAAACAAGAATTTCTAGACTCTGGCTGGTGGGGGTGTCTGGGTGTGTACCACTTCTTACTTCCACAGAGGGAGTTCCAAACTTAAAGGGGTAGTGCTTCACGTTAAACTCAACATACTTCATCATCTGTCCCTCTGGACTTCAGTTATTCTTTTGACAACTTTCCCTTTGCACACTGTCAGTGCTGTTCCTACCCCCATTATTTAGTCATGCTTTCTTTCCATTCCTGCTACCCCCACTGCAATAATGGCTAACACTCAGAGTGGTTAACAGTGCATGCCAGAGAGCGCTGTAGACACTTTACACATAAAAACCCTACCTGATGAGGAAGGAGCTAATAACCATATTGTAAAGATGAACAGAGGTACTGCGAGGTTCAAGGTACCCCAGTGAGGAAGTGATAGAGCTGGAATGGAAACTAAGGGGGGCTCTGGCTTTCAAATCTCTGCTCTTACCCAGTAGGCAATCCTCTCCTGGGGTTCCAGCCCATATCGCTTTACCCAGGCACAGCTGCACCAATCCCCTCCCCAGCTGCCTTGCTCCTGCCTCCACATTCTGGAATTCTTCTACCACCTCATTTTCCCTCAAACTCCTTTGTGATTGGGTCTTCCTCCCAGTCAAGTCTTCAGTGGATCCTCATTCCACGTAGGATAAAGCTAGTGTGCTCTACTTCCACTCCCCAACCGCTACAGCAATGCCCAAGCTCCCACTCGAGAACAGAGCTGAGCTCACACCTTAAACCTGCCCCTTCTTTGCTCATTGAACTCTCCCTAACCAGTACCCCACTCGAACATTTCCTTACTTTCACGAGCCCATTTACTGATCACCCTGGCCTGAAGTGATTCTTTGCTTGTCAGCACTTTGACAATGGCTGACTTTACTTACCACGTGCGAGGTACTTAACACTCAAGATCTCGCACGATCCTCACAGCACCCACAACTCTTACCACTCTTACTTTACACAAAAAGAAACAAGCTCAGAGGATTGACTTGCCTGAAATCACAAAGCAAGACAGTGGCATACAAACTGGGTCACATCCAACTGTGTCTGACTCCATAAATACAGCACTTTGGATTATGTCTGCTTTGTCCTTCTCCTCCACTGTGGCCACTAGTTACTACTTATGTCTTGTGATGTTATGGAGTTTTCCTGGTGTTTTTCCTAGTTCTTCCCACCTAGAGGGCACAGCCTGAGTCCTAACAGCTGTATTATAGCCATTTGTGAGTTTTCAGGTATTGGAAGTGAAAGGGAGTTGCTGCCCCACTGATTTTTGGATCCTCGGCACCCACCACAGAGCTGGGGTGAGTTGCAGGTGCAGTCTGAAGGAACAGCAGACTATGCATCCAAGTATGGTGAGACCTATGGGTTAGTCCAGGGTATTTGTCTGCCTTCCCTAAGTGTACAAGTAATGCAAAGGTGGGACTCAGTCAGCTCTTGCCAAATGGTCTGTGGTGGGAGGCTGCCCAGGAAAGCAACTTCTCCCACCTTCACTGGGGCTTCCAAGGTTGCCCACACAGGCTTTGCATGTCTGACTGAGAATCACCTACCCATGTGTTTCACTTTTCTCCCCGCCCAAGATATTAAACGAAGCCACGAAGGCTTTAGGCCTTCATCATCAGGTTTGCCAGCTGGGTGAGTTCCTCTTATGTCCATCTGATCCCTTATTACCCCCTCTTCTTTGTACTGGGTTCCGTGTACTAAGGGTGCAGCAGGTCTCAGTGCAGGTGATAGGACTGCCTCTGGAGCTGGGGAAGGGGCCTTATCTACACAACAGAGTCTGGCCCTCCCGCATGGGTGGCTAAACTAACAGGCCCCTCCTGCCCAGAACACCCGAGTTACCTCCAGTGCCGTCTCCCCGAGTGAAGTCTCCGCCCTGGATCATGAAGTCCTTGATTACACGATGGAATTTGCTGTCTTTGTAGCCAAATCCTTTCTGGAAAAAGGTGAGGAAGTGGCATGAGGCACTGGGCAGACATTAAATAGGCCCTGCAGGAGCCCAGCCCACAACTCCTACCCACAAGGGAGGCATCACTGCTGCTGGCCAGTCACTGCTCAACGTGCTGCTGAGTGAGCAGCGGCCCCAGGCCAGGCTGCGTATTCCTCTGCCTTTATGCAATTCCCAGACTTTATATAATTCTACTTCACATGTCTCTGCCTTTTCCCTCTCATTTTTCTTCTAATCATAAGAACAGATGCAAGAAAACTGACCCCAAAAAAGGTTACTTGCTGACCCAACGGAAAGTTGAAATACAAACTTTCTTAAAATGGGGCACTCTTGTTTTCTTAAAACCTGGGAAATTCTGGATTTCTTACTCTTAAGAGAAAGTTCTGTGCAGAGGCCACGAACTATAGTTCCACAGATTGCTTTTCTTTGGTTATTCACTGTATTAAAGATAAATTTTCTCAAAAAAAAAAAAAAAAAAAGAAGAAGGAAAAAGAGAGCATCCAGATTTCTGGATTCAGTATAAAAAACTCAAGATAAGATTAATGCTGGGTTGCCCTGACAATAGGTCAACAGTCAACTGGTACTCAGGGCTACTAATACAGATGGGCCACGTTCTGCAGTTCAGTTTGCTGCCAGCCCTACTTACGAAATTCACTTTATTTGAATTTGACCACCTCGCTCTAGTCACTTACCTCTCCTGTAGCTAAGGCCACAAAATTATCCACTGTTTTTGGTACTGTCTTTCCAAAGAGACCAATGACCACTCGGCCAATATCTTCATCTCCAATTCGCAGGTCGAAGTACACCTGAGGAAAAAGAGCATTTCAAGCTTAGCCTTTAAAGGGACCTTATTAGAGAAAGGAGGGTCCAGGAAGCCACCCTGAGGATGGGAGAGAAAACAGAGCCATATTTTAAGAGCAGTGTTTCTGTATCTCATTGTGGTGGCGACAAAAACCCTATGAGACTCTAATCAAAGTCCCAGGCCCGTTCTCCAGAAAACTTGTTTACACTTGCTAAATAAATAATGAGCCCAGATCCCGGAAATTAACATAAAAAATACATAAGAAGGAGAGCCTAGGCTTACCACCCAAGTTTTAAATATATTGCTCTGTTTGTACTTGGAAGTGGCTAAAATGTAACTCAAACAGAGAAAAGATTCGCAATTTGGCAGACGTGATCTTTTACCATTCGCCAGCATTACGGGGTATCTACAAATAAAGGTACTGGACTGACAGCGCTAGCCAGCCCCAGCTGGGCATCCCAGACGCCAACTTCTGGATGAGGCAGGGGTGTCGGGGAGAGTACGAGTCATTCTCTGGTCTGAATGGGCGAGGGCCGTCAAGGCGCCACGAGGTCGAAAGCCTCGGGAGCGGCTGAGTCAAAGCGGAGGACGCCCGCCCAGGCCGGAGCTCCGGGACCCTCAAGTGCCTCCAACACCAGCGACCAGCCGTGCCGAGGCCAACCCCAGGCGGCGGAGGGCGGGCCTTGCCGGGCAGGTCTGGAGAGGGGAGGCCGGACCTTGACGGTGACTTTGGGCCCCTTCTTCTTCTCATCGGCCGTAGAGGGTCCTGGCAACAGCAAAAAGACGACAGAGCCCACGACCAGGGCAGCGGCGAAGAGAACCTTCATGTTCCGCTCCGAGATGCGCAGCATGCACTGGGCAAGGCGAGCGGGGCTGGAGAAGCCGAAGGCCGGGAGAAGGTGGAGGCACGGCGGCTCGGACACTAGCGCCGCCACCAGAGGGGCCGCGGGGAGGGGAGGCCGGGGTTCCTTCAGGCCTCTTAGGAGGCGGTGAGCCTCATTTCCCCCCTCTGGTTCGGCGCCGGGTAGTAGGTCCGCACGGGGGCGGAGCCCGGCTCGCTGACGGGGCGGGCCGAGACGCGGGCTCGTGGGTGGCTGCCACGTTACAGCGGCCTCATGGGCCCCAGGCTCGCCCACCCACAGGAAGAGGATCAGCGGAGGGCGGTGCCCATTCGAAGAGAACCAGGATTGGCTTTCTGAAGAGACTACAAACCCCGGTATGCAGAGCGGCACACCCGGGACGGTTTGCTTTTGCGGAAGTGGGAATCTTTCGGCAGATACTTTGTTAGGAAGTCCGCGGTAGGGACGGAACACGTTTGTTGATTGTCCGTATGAGTCCAGTCAAGCATGTCACCACCGAATCGGGTTTAAGTGTGGTAGTTTGCAAACACTCAAGGCACGTTTATGCTTACCCAGAGTACGACCTTATACAGCTCCTTGTACTTGGCTTGCAAAGCTTGTTTCAAAACCCACTTCCTTTTTGACTTAGTACCTGTCACTTTATTATTCATTTTTCTCTCCCTTCTCTAATCTTACTGTGCTTACCGCTGTATGAGTCAATACACACTCCATTGCATACTCTGGTTCTCAACTTTTTATACTTATTTTCCCAAGTAACTACATATTTTTGTGAGCAACGCACTTATTTTGTATGCCGCTCCCCGAACACTGCTGCAGGCCGAGTGCTCAAGAAATGCTGGTTGTGATAGTGTCAGAGGTGGCCTGAGGTTTAGTCTCTCCTTCCTAGAAACCTTCAGGAAGGTCGATAGTCGTCAGATGCTCCCCACAGCACTATTTCAGGTCTTCACACATACATGGTGTTCTAGTCTACGACATATATACTTAAGTACTGGGAGCCTTAAAAATCCCCGAAATAAAAATTACATCTTTCCCAAACTTCGACCTATGACTTTAATAAACATCTTTAATTTTCAAAGAGTAAAGTTATGTAAATTTCTGGTCTTCGCAGCTCAGATTGTAGGTAGGCGTAGCTCCATTTCCATAGTTGAATTCTGCAGTTTAGTCTCTATTTGAGGAGCTGACCTGAGTTTGAGGTTATGCATGGCCACTGGCATTAACTTGCCCTTCCTTACACTCAGATCACTGCAGACAAGCTGCAGAGCTTCAACAGGCAGTTCTCACATGTGACATTTGCTTTTCTAATCCTCACACCTCAATCCAGACCACCTCTACTAGGTGGAGATTCTTCTAGATAAAATTGTTGCACTGACAAAGATGAACTTCCAAACAATCTCCCTCCACTTAATTTTTTTGGTCAAGCCTCTTTCCCTGCTCACTGGTCTCACACTGCTCGTAACCACTGAGAAAAATGTTTACCAAACTGTTTTCAAAGTAACCTCCTCCACATGAATAGCTAACGGTAAAATGGCATAAAAGCAGCCTTCTCCTTACCCAACCCCACCCCTTTTGAAAGAAAAAAAAAGCTTGAATAAATAAAATGCTCTCAATGTGAAGTTTTTCTCTCATAACTGTAAACATTTTTTCCACTCTTACTTACCTACCAGTGGAAAAAAAAAAATTAGGTAGTAATTGAGGAGTAACAGAAAAAATTGAACCAGCCAACCATGCCCCGATGGGCAGTCACTTTTGTGGAAAACATATGCCCCTGTGATTTTGTATTAAACATCACAGTTATATCTTCTGTCTGTATAGGTGTTCCTCATTAGTAGAGAATTATAAAGCTACTATTTCAAAGTTGTTCCACAGAGCAGATATTAACTTCTTGATGTTCTACCACCTAAGAACCATAGGGATACTGGAACTAGTCTGTGAGTGGTGAATGTACAAACTCTGCCAGGATTATTTAAAGTGACCCACAAGGCAAGGCGGGCACTGTGCAACCCAAAGGGATGAAGCAAGAATGCCAAGGTTTCAGGCACTATTTTCATTTACTGGAGGACTGAATCACATCAAAGGTAGTTCTAGCCAGATTGTTAATTACAAATGAGCCAGGGGAGATTAAACCTGGACAAACCAACCAAACAAGCAACGTTAGCCAAGAAAGGTAAGACATTTTATTTTACATACAAAAAGGGTGCAAACTGAGTCCTTTCCTCCCCAAATTGGGGAAGAGGTATACTTAAAGATCACATTTGTGTTTTCCATGGTGCCCTAGGAAATGGACTACTCTGAGACAACATATCAAGACTTATTTCCCATTTTCTCCAAAGAAGGCTACTTCCTCTGCAGAGGAGTTTTTCCTACTGGTGTTACAAATCTCTCCTGGAGGAACCATTTCAAATACACTTGAAATTGACATTCATGTTTAAAAATACTACAAATTTCATTTTCACAGCTGAGCTTTGTGACCAGTGCCAGGGTTTATGAAACAACATTACATCACCTAAAACAAAAGGTAAAAAAAAAAAAAAAAAAGGCATTGAACAATGATCAGACACCATCCACACATCAATTAAAACTGATTTCCACAGCTGATTTATCTATTATCTAGTCTTAAAAAATTGCAATCAACAACCCAACATCTTTTTAAAAGTACAATGAGCAGATTTAAGAAACAGACAAATAATAATAAATTAGAGCATGTCATTAATATATCCAATAAGGATTGATGGATCCACATTATTTTCTTTTGGGGGTTGTAATATTTTTGGTTTCATCTCTATCTTTTCTGCTGTTTACTCTTCTGCTTGATAAATAGGGCTCATTCCCAGAGCCAGCTTGCTGTGACACTAATTTGAGAAGCTCCCTTGTTACTTGTTTACTTCCTAGAATATTCAGGAACACATGGACCCAGCAGCCTGGGCTAGGTTTTTATGGAAGTGAAATGCACACAGATGAGCACACACATACTCACAGGCATACCAATGCATTCATATATACCCATCTGTAAATATATTTCCCCCCAAACAAATGGCTCATCTTTCCTGAGACACTGCTAACAGACTGAACCGCCTCTTAAAAAAGCTTCTGGTGCAGGGCTGGCCTGGGATTTGGTCTGGAGCTCATGAAGAGGAACACTGAAAATGTCTCTGAAGGAGGGGACTTGAGGGGAAGAGGCAGTCAGGACAGCTGTCCCCTTGTGTTACTGGGACGACTGCACTGCATCCCCATTTATCACCATGGATAACTCTCTGCTCTGAGACTTTGAAGGTGGTGATGGCACCAGAAAGAGGACTGTGAAGAATAAAGAAAACGAAAGAAATTATGTCCATAGAACTGAGGTTTCTTTAAAACATCAAGTTTGGTAACCGGACTAGAAACATGGAATACACGTTCACTTTTCCTTGGTAAGCTGATCCACAAATACTGGAGTGGACTTCCTGGTTGCTTTTTGAGGAAATATGTCAACTATTACTGTCTATATCCAGGGAACCTACCTACTATTTTGACTACAATGAAGAAACCTGTTCTTTCGCACTCAGTCACCTGCAAAAGGAGTTAGGGAAAACATGTTTTTAAGATTGCTTAAATGATCAAAGACTTTCAAGATTCCTTATTTGTGGCTAAAACACTGCTCAAAACTCTATAATCCCTTAGAAGGGCCATAGTTTCCGCTTTTTCTTAAACAAATACAAAATCGTCACCTCCCCCCCCCCAAAAAAATTAAAACCCAAGGAAACAAAACCATAGGAATCCCATTTTGATTCCTACTGACCCATCACTAAGACTGGGAGTCACTGTCCATCAACCTCTAGATGGGACTTTTTCTGGAGTCGGCAAAAGCAAGAACCCCAGAGACAAGTGCCTGTTGCTCACTTGGCCAATCCAAATGGGTTACGTAGTTTTCCCGGAATTCATCTGCCTACCTTGGGTCAACGGTGGGGGTGGTGGCAGTGAACTGACAAAGGCAATGTTGGCTGTATGGCGCTGCAAACTTCCAATATGAGAAACTGGCCCTAACGTGGTGGCTCTGACACTGAAGATGATGCTGTCAGGGCAAGTCACTGGGAATGGAAAACTGGTTTAAATATGAAGATGAAGAGGTGACCGAGATAGAGGAGGCATGTGGACTTGGGAGAGATGCATCAGAAGAAAGAACAAGTTCTTTTGAGAAGATGCTTTCGACACTGCCATGGAAGTACTTATTTTTGAAAAATGCAGGCCACGCTTGCTCACTGGGAGGGGGAACAGGGTTCTATCTTTTGCATAAAAAAAGTTAAGGCTATGATCTTTAGTAACCACTCTTGACATAACATTACCAGCACTGCATATCTAACATTAAAAGTGATTACTAACACTGATAATCAACACTGAATATGTACTACCAGTGTACATTTCCAGTGAACTAATCAGAAGTTACTTTAGAGGTAACAGATACCTCTTCTGGCTAATGGCAGGGGCTGTTTCTATGTACTTGGAGTTCACTGAGAATTAACAGGTGTTCAACACTTCTACTGGAAACCTCAGGATCCTGCTGTCTCCAGTCGCCCCTGTATTCCAAAGTGAAATGGAGCTTTAACTGGAGGGCGACCTAGTCACCTGACTTGCACCTTCCTAGACAGACCTCAAATAGCAGGAGAGTGTTAATTAAGGCAGTCATAAAAACACACTGGCTGCTGGCACACTCTGCCCACCCCTGCAGAACAGTCTGGAGTGAGATCACTGGGAAACACCAAGGTCGGCACAGCAAGCGATCAAACCTTATGTGCTTAGACTTCACAGACTCAAGTCATGCTCTGGTCACAAAGAAAGGACCCGTTATACTTTGGTGGATTCCTGTCCTGCTTGCTTCAATCTGCTCAGGATGTAATGCCTGAAGGACTGCAGGGCTTGGGAGAACTCCTGATGGTATTGTTGTTGTTGTTTTAATGAATAGATGCTGTTAATGCTTAATGCTAACTCAGAAACAACTGCATCAATCCCAAAGAAAAAGATCCCTAGACATCATGGTTGTGAAATGGAGAGAGCTCAAAATCTACAGAGCAAGTGGATTTGGGTGAGTGGTGGGTGGAGGGAATACTCAACTCCAAGGACCTGGCTGAGGCACACAGCTACGCAACTATAGCAACAGAGCTGAGGAGGGGGCCCTGGTGTGTTGGTGGGGATGGAAACTGATAGCCAAATTACTCCTTACGTACTCATTTTTTAATGTTAAAGAATCTCTCAGTGGTCTGGGACCACTCCTGAGTGCCAATGGCCCTGGAAGGATCACTATTACTCTGCATGCCAGATGAACCTGGGGCTCTTGAAAATCAAATATCTAGTAAGAGATTTGGGGAGGCAGTGAGGGAAAACTGCATTGAGGAGGACCCCCCCCCCAAACTGCTCAAGTTCAAGCCTTCAAGAGCTAGCCTTTAAAAAATATAAGATCTAAAATGTCACAAATCCAGCTGCAAGGGGGCTTGCCCTGCAGCCAAGCTGGTCACTGCCTTTGCTTTTTTGTGGAAGTGGGGGGTGGGGAGGCACTTAATGGGCTATGGAGTGCCAAGAGGCCCCACACTCTGCCACCATTTCCCCTTGCCCTCCCTTGAGAGGCAAGACTTTTTCTATACGGGGATGAGGAAGTAAACATTTCTATACAGGAAGTTAGAGTTACCCCCAAACCAACTGAGAAACTACATAAGTTTCCATGATTATGCCTTAACCACTAGGCAATGTCAAGGAAACAAATACCAATATTCAAAATCCTCGTGGGAAGGGGTGTGACACTGCATCTCCCAGCCACTCGGTTCTGTATACAAGAAAACTTCTTTTAAAGAAATGGAAGATTACAATCTTTACAAAAAGTAAGCAAGTTCTAAGCCAGTGAAGTGGTATTTCCTAGCCAACAACTGATGGAACAGGTGAAGCGCAGTAACTGTTTCATGCTACTGCTGCTATTTCTGCTCCATGAAAGATACACCAAGGGACTTGTCAGGAAATGCCAACTACCAGAAAATATCCTCACACCCTCTAGTCCAGAACACAACCCGATACCTCAAGCCAGGGGCCCTGATTTCTGTGTTCGTTCCCAAAACCGCCAGACTAAGTCACCAGCCATTGTCCTCCACGGCTATCTTTACTCCCAGATACAGGACCTCATTCCCTAATGCATATAATCCTTTCTTCTCTTATCACTTCTGGAACGAGGGAGGTGTCACTGTTTGTTAGCCACTGAACTCAAATGAAAATCAAGCACAAGAAGATTAACTCCATACAGTAACAACTTTTTAAGCAGTGAATGCGGAACTAAGACCCTTCATGGCAGTAAGCTGTGCGACTACACCATGAGCGGGGGAAGGCGGAGAGTGTACTGGGGAGGACATGCTCCGGACGCACGGCCACCTTATCTGGAAGAAGTCTATGTCCAACAGAGCAGGTAATCTCAGAGCTTTCATTTCATTCTCCTTTCCCCTGGAATTGTTCCAGCACCAACCAATCTTACCCTCCTGTTCACTACGGCCCCATGTTCTAAGTCCTAAACCTGCGGCTGTGGACCCGCCGGGAAAAACTTCGCAGGTGTTGGGTTTCAGATAAGGCAGGCCAGCCCAAATGCTATACCTCAAATATTGGGGCAGAAAGTAAACTCCAATTTTATTTCCTGGCCCTATGATGCCTAGTTCTGAGGTTCCTTTGGCAGTTGAAAGGCAAGTTCACTTTCCTCCTCTTTTTGTCCACTAGTGGCAATATGGTGTGGCTGTTCACCACTAATTTTGTCCCCCAAGTCACTAAAGAAGTCACATGGCTATCTAGTTGGAAGTCCCTGGCAGTGGAGGAAACGGATGTTTCAGACTTTTCTTTTCGTTTAGTATCTCCTTCTCTGGGATGAACTGTCTCCCGGTCACAGTCTGGCTTGGCTGGCTCATCCCATGAACTGGAGAGCTGAGTTGTCCAAACTCCAGGTTGATGAGGTCAAGAGGCTCTGGTAAGGACATTCTTCAGTAGCTGAGAAGATGAATGAAAATTCAAGTATGTTTCCTTGCCAACCTGAGTGTTCACTCAGAATGACACAGAGTTTGGCTTCTTCTCTTCTGGGTGCTGCAGACGCAACTCTCTCCATTGAGAATGTCCTCTGGACCCATGTTCTCTGAATGGCTTGGCTGGCCCCATCCCCCTCAAACAGAAAAAAAGTAAAACTCCCAATATAACCAGACACAATATGCATCTGCCATGTTTTCTGTTAAAAAAACAAAAACAAAAAACTAAAAGTGCAATAAAGTCAGTTTTTTTTTCCTTTGCTCAGAACAATCTGCATTGTCCTACTACTGACTGAAGAGCAGGGTTTGCTTGTCAAGAAAGCTAAGAATGCCAACACACGGGGACAGTAGACTGCAGATTGCTTACAGTTTGTGTCCTACAGTGTAACTTCACAGGAGGGAGGGAGTAACCTGCACCCCGTGACCAGCTGGGGATGGAGGCTGTGCAGGCGCAGAGGAAGAGGGAGCCATGCTGCCAGATACCTCTGGTAGGTGGAGAAGATTCTTCTCTAGCTCGGGCCTGCCACCTCCTCCTACTTCCTTGGCCACACCCCCAGCCTCTTGAGCTCCTTCAGCAGACAAAGCCTTCACCTCACTAGCTTTTATGCTGGAGAGGACTGAGGGTGGGGCAAGAACCAGGAGTAAACTAAGGGGAGGGAAGAAAATAGTAGTCCTTGAGTTTTTGTGAATGACACCTTCACTGTAAACATTAGGAAGGAGAGTCAACCAGGTGGCCCCAAGGGCAAGCAGTGGAGGAGCAGCAGCTCTGGGACCTGCTCAGAGCCATAGGCAGGGTGGGGACAGCCACTGACCCACTGGGCCCTGGCTGCCCACACTGGCTCCTTCTGGGGACATCTGTTTTCTTCTTTTTGGTTTGGATCTCCACCCTCCCCCACAGAGGAGTCCTTTCCAATGAGAAATGGCAGGAGCTGCAGGTGCAATTGAGTCAGAGTCCCCAGGGCCTGAGGACTCCTGGGAGGCACTGGTCACTTGTGGCGCTGAGCAGTCTTCTTCCTTTTCCTCTTAAAGAAACAGCAGCACCTGGAGCACAAGAACACTGCAAGTCAGTGGGAGAGGCCTGCAGCTTCCAATAGACTACTGCCTGCATCTGCTCATTGTAGGGGGTAGAATTTTCCCCTGGCACCCACCCACAGGGCCACCCACCATCTACAGTGCATGAACTGGAGGCAGTGGGAGGTGTCTTCCAGGAAAGCTAAGGGAAATAGCTGCTTCATTTCAATCTGTAGCTATCAAACCCAATTATCAAAATGCTGCAGGCTAGACAGCACAGTGGCAAGCATTTATGGAAGATGAAAAGAAGCCTTATTTCCTAGTCTAACACCCAACCCAGATGCATTGCCGTTATCTGGAACCAAAGCTGGGGGTCCTCAGGGATGCATTGTGAATAGTCCGCACTGTCTGACCCCTCACACAGAAGGCAACATTATTTGATGCATATTTAGTCATCACTGGGTATGAAGGCTAAACTAAGGCAAACAAACCCCATGAAAAGTACGATGTTTGGAACTCTAAGAGGACCTCATGATGCTACCAATGAAGGATTAAGGTCTCTCTATTCCCAACCCCACCCTCACCTAGCTACCTGGAGCAGGCAGGAGAGGCCCCAAATCTTAATAAGAACTTTGAGCCCAGATCTCTTGACTGAAATTAGATTAGCACAGCTCACTCTTCATTCGGAGAGGATCAATGCCACAGCCCAGGAGCTGAGCACCAGAAGGCTCTGGTGGTGGCAAGGTCCTTCTCAACTTAGCTTCCTGACACTGCTACTGCTGGGTTATAGGACCGACTCTGTTTTGGGTGGCAGTTGGGGACTGCTCCCTTCACGAGCCCTCCAAATGCTGCCTCCTGGGCGACAGCCACAGCTCTGGCACATCCCTAAGCCTGAGTAACCCCTCCTTACTCTTGCCTTTGGAATCGAAAACACCTCTTCTCAAACAGTGACTAGTCCAGAAGGGAGTGATGAAGGCTGTGGCATGGCTGGTGCAAATGATACGTCCTTTTCGGGAAGATGACACGTGGGAAATGAGAATGTGAGGGGCAGAAGGTGGTGGATGAGTCAAAAATGCCAGGTGATGCAAGGGAGTAAAGCTGGAAATACAGCTCAGATTTGCTGGACCCTTGAAAGAAAAGCTTTACTGAGAACACTATCTTTGGGGTCTCTTACCCAGTCCTTCCAGGTTTAATGCCAGGAAAATTCACATGGAAATAAAGAACTATTGCTTACTTCCTATACCCTTAAGTTCTCCACTGTAGCTAAGATTCTCTTCATCAGATCCCTTGGTATTCCTACACTCATAATGGATTAGTTATTAAAAATTTAAAGGAAGTTTCTTAGAAAGAAAAAATAGACACTTACAGAGACAGTGATGGCTCTAATCATATCTGAACAAATCAAATATGGAGATTTTGGAAACAGGAGATTCTTAAGAGGATCTAAGGATTTTCTAACTGTATCAATGACATTTGTAAAATACTACTAATGGGAGTGAATACAGCTACTAAACAAAATGTCATGGGTATTTGAAGACTGAGTACATTCTTTTCTTCTTTTTGCAGCAATTTATCCGAGAATGGCTTTAAAAAAAAATACATTCTTTTAAATAAAAATGACCAACACTTTCAATTCTTTAAATCAGTCCTCAACAGAATCCCTGGGGAAGGATTCAAGAAAAAAAAAGTATTTTTCTGTACACATGCCTTAGAAAACAGACATTTCCCAAGTTTAATGTCCTGAAATTAATATGAAACAAGGCAAATTAAATCTCATGGGAGCAACAATATTTCAAAAGTTACCTGTTAACCATGACTTTCAGAGGAATCATTAATATTTAAGCCAATTTCTACTCTTAACTGTTTTCAGAGGAGCTAAGATGATGATTTTGTATTTTTAAGAGCAATATAAAAAAGTATGAAATGCTGTTTTAGTCCATTTCAAATGACACAACTCCTCTTTTACCTCCTCCAAGGCAAGTCATAAGAATTAACATCTGCTTACAAGAATAGCATACCCTGACATGCAATGTTGAATTCACCTGACTGGAGGAGAGTATGAGCTGTGGCTTACAGCCCTAGATTAATTTTTGCTAGTTACCATAGTTAAAGCTTCAGCAGTAGCAGAAACTTTTAATAATTCTACCCACAAGAAAACAGAATCCACAATCTGCTCTTCGACTCTTTGGTTTCCATGGTGAATACCAGCAACAGGACCTGTTAAACCTGGTCAAACCCAGACCAGCTACTGACTGACTTCATACTGATATCTTAATATCAGAAGAGAATAAAGGCAAGTGATGGGCCCTTCTTGTGTCTTGGGTTTCCTTCCAGTTGATTCTTTGATTGGAATACCAGAAATTCTTAACATGCTGGACTGAGAAACTGATCTAGTCTCCCTACTCACAAGCCATGAAATGTTCTTTCCCCTTTGAGCCATTTCTTTCTTTTCCGCATTGCTCTCTTACTATAGCCTGGCTCTCTCCTCTCAGCTATTCTTTGCTATCCTTCTCTTCTTTGCTGTACCTGTTCATTCTTCCCTTGCTCTAATACCAGGCTCAAGACCCACAGTATCCACGCAGTCTTCCTTGAGCATCCTACCCACAGTGATCTCTCAAGGGACAATGACATAAGTGTCCTGGGGAACTACTTGTCCTTTCAAGTATGTATATCGTATCTCTCCAGCGAGATGGTACCAAAGCTCTTTGGGGAAGAGAAGTCCTTGGGACTTCCTAGAGTTCCAAGCACTGAGCTGGATGAGCACACAGTGAACCCTGAATTTGCAGTCAGGATTATATGACTGACATCTCACAGGAAAAAATAGACCACACAATGTCAGGTTACACAGACACATGTTTGCTAAACAAATAGGCCCAATGTATTCCTCAATACTACAAAACTACAAATCCTATCTGCATAAAACCCAATTGTTAACTTCAGTACATCCCTGTCCTTGGGGAAACCCTTTAGGCAACCTGACTTAGGGTTCAGAAACCAGTGCTCAACCCAAATCAATGAAGACAAATAGAAACAAGGTAGTTATAGAATCCAGCAGGCTGTTATCACGACACAAAACAGGACCTCAAGCATGTAGGTAACATGAGAGAGTTAACAGTTCCAGACTGCAATAGACCAACTAGTTCAGGAGCACCTGGAAGGCCATGGGCAGTGTCCAAGAAGAGAGCTGGGGAAGGGGCTCTGCTGTGTCTTATAGCAAAATGTGCCTCACCAAATGTGGATTCTTTAGGCCTTCCTCTACTATATACTTCATGTTGTTCCTAAGAATGCATTCTAGGAACCTGGAAGAGAGGCTCCAATCTCATTGGCCAAGTCAGCCCTTGGCCCACTATATGCTCTTACACGAAGTGGAAAAAAAAGTCAATAAACGGAAACAAACAAACAAACCCAACAACAACAAAAAGCCAAACAACATGTTCAACTCTCCCCAAGAAAGAGCTGTCTTTTTTTGAGACTCATATTCTACAGATGGAGGAACCAGCTGAATCAAAAAGAAAAGTCACAGGTTTTTCCAAAGCACCTTATTTCTAGGTTAGAGACCAAGCTGCAGAATGTGAGATTATCTGGTAACAACTGTCCTTGAGGTTCTGAGGAATAATCTAAACAGCTCATATAGTAATCTTGTCCTACCCCTGTTCCTCTCTATCTGATAACATCTGGTCATATTAATTTGGGAAAAAATTCACTCAGCTAAAAATAGATAATTTTGGATATTGTGGGATATTATTTTGACAGGAGGAAGCAGCGATGAGGTGGGTTTGAAAAGAAAGAAGGAACAGATTAATTCCTAGGTACAGGCCTGCCCCATCCCCACCTTGTGGATCTAGTTTCCCAGTCTGGGTGGTTATGGCACAAGGTGGCATATGAAAGCCATTCAGTGTTCCTAAGGCATTTTGCTTGGCTTTGCCAATCCCAGCCTAGTCTGGTCCACTCCCCTAGCATGTGGACTGGAGAGAGGGACTCACCACATGTTGAGCATTTTCAGGCAGCTACAGAGTGTGTAAAGAGAAAAACACAGAAAGGAAGAGAGAGAGAAAGAGAGAGATATTAGTCCACAGAGGTGAGATGGAAGCGACTCCCTGTGAGCCATGCAAACATGCAGAATGTTGTGTCTGTGTTTAGTTTCTTCTTCTGTCAAGGTAGGGTGAGTAGGCTCTGGCCACTTGGTCCCCACACTAAAGTGGAAGGGGCAGGCACCTGATAGAAGCATCAAGGTGGGAGCTGGATCTTAGTGAGGGGTAAGGAAAAACAGAAAGAAAGCTGGGGGACGCGCCAGGGTGGGCTTTCCTGGGCACCATCCAGGAAGGTAGCAGGAGAAAGAGCAAATGATCCTGCCTGTAAGAATTCAATCAAGCACCAAGGCCCAGCCATTTTGGTCCCCACATGAAGTCTTACTGTGCATTTTGTTAAGCTACCCTTCCAACTATTCTGAGGGAAAGAGAAGTCCCTAGCCTTTCTATAAATCCGACCTGCCTGACAAAAGCAGCCAGCAGTTAGCTCTTCCTCTGAAGGAGGAAAAAAAGGCATAAGAGACACTTTATCTTACAGAAGATGACTTAGAGAGAGGACGGTCACCACTCTGGATTAAAGGCCTAAATCCATTCTTGTTAATTTTCAGGAGAAATGAGGTGCACATTTGCTAATTTATACCTAAAGTCAATGGATAACCGAAAATTCTTATTCCCCCCATAACAAAAGTCAACCAAAAAGCTGCTCTGCCTCACTGTTCTTCCAACCATACTCAAATAAGGACATTGTCCTGTAGCTAGAGAAAAAGGGAAGTTAGATATTCATTTTGTGTAGAACAAAAATCAAGACTCTGTTATTTCTCTCCTCTTTTACACAAAACACACTGGGTGAGGAACCCAAAAATGAAAGCTTAGAAGTGACGTTTTTACACAGTCTCCCCAGTACCCTAGCTGAATCTTAATATAGGCAACAGCTCCCTTTTTCTCACAAGCAGACTGCAAGGGCAAATGGCATCACAGCTACATGCAATGAAGGGTTGTTTGGGATGCCTCGTGCTTCTCTAGCTGTGACTTCTTCCCATGAAAATGATCAAGCAGGTGGATACATGGCTCTGCCTCACTCTCTTCCATACGAGCAGAAGGCCAAGAAGAAAAACACATGACTGTGCTCTGACAGTTTCCTGGGCAAGATGGATTAGTGGCTCACAAAATCACTAGGCAATGAGCACATAAAATGCTCTAAGCTATAAGCTTTTGGATGACATTTAGTCAAATACAATTGCTCCCCTTTGGTTTCTACATCTTTAAGAAGGCCCAAACCTGGAACTGGTGGCCAAGAGGCAGAGTGGTCCCTTTTCGCTAAATGGGGAGACTTTAAACTCTCTTTACACTCTAGAGTTTAGATTATACCAGGACAGAATACACCAGATTAAAATTTTTGTGAATGGCCCCCTATCTTACACACAGGACACAAACATCACACTCACATACACGATTACAGTGCACATTTACCAAAATGAAATGAGATGAATGAGTTTAAAAGATAAGCGTGTATAGGGCATATTATAAGATTAAAGCCCATTCAATCTTGGTATTCAAAGCATTAAAATTATTAAGACCAGAGATAAACTTCTAGCCTTCAAAGTAATAGCCATGATGGTGAATTACAAGTGAGGTGGGGGTGAAAATGGGAATAGCTACCTTTCAAGCCCAGACAATGTTTGGATCAGACCACACTTAGTGCAGCAGTTCCCAACTCTGGCTATACATTCGAGTCACCTGAACTTCACAAATTCTTGAAGCTCAGACCATATCCCAGATAAGTTAAATCAGAAGCTCTGGGGCCAATATTCAGAAATTTGTATTTATAACAAGCCCCAGATGACTCCAAAGTGTAGACAAGGTCAAGAACCAATAGGAAAGGAGTACCACATCGTTTACTTGGGAGAATAAAAACTTCCCCTGCCCTCCTTATATATTAGGGCCTTATATAAATAGGGAGAGGAGCATCTGAAGCCACCTACAGTCAGCAGGGATGCAACAGGACAGAGTCCAAGTCACCCTCAGGTGCTTTT
This sequence comes from Eonycteris spelaea, assembly GCA_003508835.1. NCBI lineage: Eukaryota > Metazoa > Chordata > Mammalia > Chiroptera > Pteropodidae > Eonycteris > Eonycteris spelaea. The sequence goes on from PUFA01000017.1 coordinate 184,989, forward strand.
TATCTAATGGGTCGGAATCCTCAAGTTCTGGCTGTCTAAGGAAAGGACCTCTTGAAAGCAAAGTGAGCCCATCACAGAGATGGGCAGCAGAGGGAAAAGCATGCCAAGTGTATCTGGAAGGAAGAAGAATGCAGGTTTTGTCTGGCTTTTTACCACCTTATTATCAAGAGGTATAAGCTTGTTCTGGCTTGCATTTAGGTTATTTGGGGGGCTCAAGAGACCACTTAGACCACTATAAATACGTTGCCTGCTTCTGAGAACAGGGTGCTGGGTTAGCTTGAATGTTCTCAGTTTATAAGAAAAATATCCATGTCAGGGTTGGCAATAGTTACTGATTTGTAAAGGATTTCTCTCTCGCTACCTCCTGTGTTCTTGTAGGTTAAATCTGGATCTGAATTTGGGATGTGGAAAAAAGGGAAAGTAGTATGGAAATGCTGCTTTTGCAGTAAAATCAGCAGTTCTTTCACCTTCTACCCCATATTCTAAGAGTTTAAACACAGACCATGCAGAGAGCACCAAGGGGCCGGTATGAACAGGGCAAGACATTCACATGCAAGAGAAGCAAAAAAGGGAGTGGGATAACCTCCTTACCCTCGTGGGATTAGTGTAGTTTCCTTTCCTTCCCAAGACCCCTTCACTAATAGGTGCAGAGATTCTTCTTCTTGCCTGACTTATCTGAGTCTCTGAATCCAGAATCATTTAAGTGAGAACAAAATGGCGCTGAAACCCTCGCTTCAGGACTATATGGAGAGTGGTTAGTCACGAACCAGAAACTTAATGCTGTTTAGCACAGCCCATGGTTGAAATAAGCAGATTCTTCTCTGAGTCCCATAGGAAGCAAGAAGCTCCAGAGCCCCAAGAGGCTCATGACAAATATGTATTGTAGGTATTCTATCTATTGTGATTCTTTTTGGTCACCATGTCTTTTGCCTTATGTGGACTAGAGAAATGATTGTCTTCCCAGAAATCACAGCAGCAGCCTTACGGTACCATGCAAAAAATAAAATGGTCAAAAGAAGAAAGCTGTGGACACAAGCATGAGGAATTCAGTCTGAGATGAGCAGCACACAGAGAGGAAGAGACGGAGAAAAGATTTTTCAACCTATGACTCAAGAATCCCCTTGAAAGATGAACGTACTTAGCTTCCTCCACTACCTCCACCTCGGCGTGAGCAGTGATTGGTGCATTGGAGTGGGCTCCCGTAGGGTCATCGACATTCAGCTCTCCATTGGTTGAACTCACCACCTGAAACAGAAAGCGGAGTGTGACAGACACCCTGGCAAGAGGAGCCTCCTGCCAGCGCCAGAGAGGATCACTAAGAGATATCTGGTCTCTAGGTTAGGCACTAGCTAGGCAGTGTATGGAATGTTTGTTTTCCTAGGTTAAGGGGCCAATCATCTTAGCTTAGGGAAGGTTCCCAGATCCTATCATGTGAAACACAAAATTCAATCATGTGATCATATAATAATAACTTCCATACGGAACACCCACTCTGTGTCAGGCACTCTGCTACACTGTGTGTGTGTAAATTTAATCCTCACAAAAATCCTACGAAATATGTCATATTGCTCTTAATTCTACTTTTCTTAGTTTATTATACTGTAATTATAAAAAGACTCAGGGATGATGTTAAAAAAATTCTAAAAAGAAAATCAATAGTGGGCATCAGAAACTATAAGCAATCACACTTTCCTTCAAAAATTTCTTCATGGCTTTGACCATTGGTTTGAAGTTACTCAAACAACAAGACTGCCACGTCCTCTCTGCTGAGAGGGCAGACGGTAAGGAAACGCTTTCCCTTGGAAGACGAGTCTTATTTCAACAACCTTTATTTCAGGTTCAGTGTCATCCCATGTCTCACTGATGGTCCCCGAATTGTAACTGAAGGCTCTCACTCCTGTCATCGGTTAATGTGGACCCGATCAGGCTTCTCTTGCTTGTGCAGCTGCTTCTGCCAACTGGTTTCATTTGCAGTACGTGATTCCTGTTTATGTGGGTGCTGGGGAGTGGGACAAGGGACCCCGCTGGATAAACCACTCTGCTGTTAAAGATCTTGGCTGAAACATGGGAGAGAACCACAAAATAGAATAAATGGTTCGGATATCATATGCCCTTGGGTAAGTAACTTCATCTATTTGAGACTGTTTCTTACAGGCTGATGTGAGAATTACACAAGAGAATGTATAAGACCGTGTTTAGAACAATGCGTGGTGCACAATAATGGAGTCAGCATAGCACAGTAAATAAGAAATGGGCTCCAGACTTGGTCAGCCCTGGTTTGAACCCTAGCTCCACCACTTACTTGCTGTGGGTCCTTGGGCAAGGTTTCAATCTTGCTGTGCCTGAGCTTCCTAAACTAAAATGGGAAACAATGCTGCTTACCTAATTGGGTTACTATGCAGACTCCACAGAAAGTGCTTATCCCAGTGCCATGGTACATGGCAATAGCTCAAAAAATGTTCATATTACTGTTATTCTCCCTCCACAGATGTTTATTCTTATCTCTCTTTAGATCTGGGGTCCTCACCAGCAGTTAATTTGCAGAAATTTCCTGCATAGTCATAAAGAGGAAGGTGGGAGGAAATACTTAGTATAAAGGAGTCTTTGGGGATATTTATTCAAAGAGGAAAGGACAGACAAGGTGACTACTACTTACTTGTAGTCTATGCCCACCATTATTTCTAAACCAGAAATATGTATTGTTCTTATTAATACATGCTTTAAAAAAATTAAAACAATGCTAATACAGTTAATGAAACCTACAACATTAAATTTGGACTTACCAAAGGGAGACCCAAATTTCTGCTAGTGATCAAATTTAGCATCTCTGGTTAATGAAACTACGTGATCTTATCTATTTCTTGACACGATATAATAAATACTATATAACATTATTTATGTAGTATTCTTGCAGGAAGAAAAAGGTTTCATGTGAACCTAAGAATGATGGAAAGAAACTGACAAATCCAAAATGTGGGACATTCTATAGAACAAGACTGGCCTCTTCAAAAAAGACATGTCTTAACAAAATATTTTGTTAAGACAGGGTGACTTTTAATATAGATTAAGAGAGATTAAGAATTAAGACACTAAGATATTAAAAGAGACTGAAGAGGCATGACAACCAAATGCAATGTATTTTGGGGACAACTGAGAGAAATGAGATATGGACTATACATTAGATATTATGAGATTATTATTGATTTTCTTAGATATGACAGTGGTATTGCTGGTTACATGAGAGGATGCTGTTCTTAATAGATGCAGGCTGAAGTATTTTGAGATAAAATTTAATGATGACTGTAACTCAAGTTCAAATAGTTTAGCAAATATTCCCCAGTGCCTCACACACAGACTTAAAGCAAATATGGCAAAATCTTAATAATTCATTAGTGCAGGTTAAGGATATATAGGTTCATTGCATCCCTCCACCTCAACCTTTTTGCAGATTTTAAAATTTCAAAATAAAAAGTTAGGAAAAAACCAGCAAAAAAAAAAGGCGGAGGAGAGAGGGTTTACACTGCAGAATGGAGAACCACAGCTCCTCATGCTAATGCTGTCCTGTGAATTTTCTCAGCCTACATTTGCTTCTTGTGGGCACATTCTAGCGGCACACTAGAGATAATGCTGTAAGTTCATTCTGTGAGCACAAGGGTGGAGAAATCATAGTAAGTTTCTTTATGAACTCAGCAACTGGATAAGATGTTAAATTAAATGTCTTGCCCTTTACCAATACGAACAAAGGAGGAATAAGCATCACCACTGTGAATTACCTGGTGACTTTGGATCATTGTGCCTGCTCACAGAGTTTCACATGTTTCATACTCTCTAATTTCTCCTCGCTATGAACTGCCACTTGGCCCACAAGGAATGTCCTTGGACAACAGAAGGAAGAGGTTATCTATATTTTACTGACTAGACATCTTGCTTGTATCAATGAGAATCTGGTCTCAAATGAATCAGGCACAAATGGGAACCTTAACATCAGTTGTCTAACCTTAAACTTAACTGCACCTAAAATAATACACTTGGAATCAATCTGGGCCATTAGAGCATTCACTTAATTATTTCAGGATGAAAGTACAGTTTGTCAAATCATTGACTTGCTGCCTACATGTCAGTGGAACAAACCTAATGTAGGTGGCCGATGAGCTGGATTTCAGGATTAGTTCTCCCACAATATCCTTTGTGAGCCCTGGTTTCTAATTCTGTAAAACTATGCCTCATAATACTAAGTTAAATACAACGATGTCTAGGAAAGCAACTTGAAAAATTGTAAAGAACCTTAATAATGTAATGAGTTATTAGTATTTTAAACAATACCATTTTTACACCTTTCTATTGAATTTTTTAAGTATAATTTCATTAAAAAAATAAGCTTTTTTGTATACCTGGAATACTGACATTTATTTTGCTGTAATCACTATTAAAATTAATCCCATATTCCTCTGTCTATATCACACAAAAACAAATTATTAATATCTTACAGGATTATCTGGGAAAGAGACTAAGGTGAAGTACTATTTTGAACTTTAGTCCTTAACTATTGGTAACATTCCTTTTGGAATCTCAAAACTTTGAGTTCTTAATTCCATTTTTCAAAATATTAATATGAAGAAAAATCAGAGCTGTGTACCAAAGGAAGAAGCACTTTAGCTGATAATCAACATTTTAATCTTATTTCTCACAACTAACATATTTGGTAATTCTCTACTTTAGCTTCTCCACCTTTAAAATGGAAATAATACTGACTTCAACAAGAATTGTAAATAATTAACAAATTTACAAATTATAAAGTTTTAAACTTTATAATTTGTAAATAATTGTAATTACAATAATTTTAAATTAATTATAAATAGTTAAAATTATAAAGTTTTGAGCAAATATTAGCTAAATGCTAAATGTCATTCCTAAGTCTTATGCCCTTGTGCTTGGTCCTAGATGTTTCTAGATATTTCCTATATGTTTTAAAATTTAAACAACTTTAGAGTCATCTTTTTGAAAGAGAAAAATGTACTGCCTTCTTGAACTTGGGCCTTCCACATGTGGAAGATCTGTGGAAATACTGGAAGGATGGGAACCATAGAGACCTGCCCATTAAATAGGCTGGAATGAGAGTGTCCATGTGCCTTATCAGAGCAAACTTCTCATCTCAGAGTTCTGCACTCCCTACCAGGTCATGGTATCTGCAGGTCATAAAGGTTGGGCCAAGCGTAGTTTGACCATATTACCTTTGGGAAGTGAGACAACTTAGAAATATGTGGGCATCTGTTGTGCTAGAAATAGTACTACTGCTTTGGTTTGCAAAAAGCATAGCCTTTATGAGTTTATACAAATTGGGGCTAAAATCAAAGAAACAGATATAGTGAGAAGCAGCAGAGCTTAACATAATACTAGGGAAATGGCACAACTGCCTGCCCCCTACTCAAATGTCAAAAAAGCTAGTATAATTTAGTTTATTGAGAGTCGAGGGAGGTTGTATTTGTCAAAAGTGCTGCCAGAAACTCTAACTGGCCCCAGTTCTAACCTAAAGATGACCCCTCACAGTGGACAGCAGAATATACTGTTCAAATGAGCACCCCTGTGTCCTAGGAACACAAATCTAGTAAACTAAACTATACCTGACTATGAAGTGTTTCCTTTTTAAAATTATTTCCTATCTTTTTTTCTTTTACAACGTAAGTCTGTTTATAGTAAAAAGAAAAACATCAACAACAACAAAACATTTTAAAAAACAATATAAGAAGCATAAATTTCCAGCAACATCATCATGTGGAAATGGCTAGTGGGAAATTCAGTATACATTCCTTGAGGACAAGGGTATTTAAAATATTTATGTAAAAGGGCAAACAGTATATTAGGCTCTGTAGGCTATAGAGTCTGTGTCAAAATACTCAGCCCTGCCAATGCAGCATGAAAGCAGACAATATGTATATAAATGAGTGTGATTGTGTTCTAATAAAACTTTATTTACAAAAACAGGCAGAAGGTGGAATTTGGTCCACTGGTTGAGTCTGTCCACGCTACTCTACATAGTTCCTTTTTTTCTGCATATGCTAATATATATGTGCTTACGTTTATTCTCCTTCATACATTTTTCATACATATTTGAAAATAAATTTTAAAAAGGACAAATTTTAGATAGTGCTTTACCATTTGCTTTCTCCACAACACATCTTGGACATTCTCATAATATCCAGAGATCTCTCTCTCTCCACTTCACAGAAGTATTATATTTTTTTAGTTAATGTGGAACTGATGAACAGTTAATTGACTCTGATTTTCTGGTATTAGAAACAAGCCAGCAATAAACATTCTAGAACTTCACTGTCTAATACAGTAGCTACTAGGTACATGTGGCTACTAAGTACTTAAAAAGTGTAAAATACATTTAATCTAGATTTCAAAGACCTAGTTAAAAAAATAAAATAAAATATCTCTAATATTTTTAATACTGACTACACGTTGAACTATTTTAGATATACTGGGTTAAATATATTATTAAAGTTAGTTTCATCTATTTCTTTTTGCTTTTTAATGTGACTGCTAGAAAATTTTAAATGGCAAATGTGAGTCCTATTTCTTTTAACAGCCTTGTTGTAGAACATATATCTTTAGTATCTAAAACTAAATTCATTGATCACAAAGTGTAGATTTTTAAGATTTTAACTGATATTGACAAATTATCCTCCAAAATAGTTGCCATTCACATTTCAATAATAGTAGAATAGGTCATTACTAAACTTACACATTTTTTTACAAATGTGATAGACAAAAAATAATGTATCTATATGTATATGTATTTTCAATCATTAGGTTTTATTTTTATCAGAGTTATGTAAGCATACTGTGCAAAGAATCAAATATTTCTACAAGGATTGTTAGGAAAAACAGCAATCTCTTTCCCCAATAGCACCATTTCCCATTTCTTGATGGCTGATTCTCTTGTTTTTTACCTACATCTCTCTGAATAACATGAATCTTCAGTCATCATCTTTTGTCATTATATCACCATTTCCCATCTATCCATTCTGCCATTATAATTTATTTTGTAATTTTGACTAGATCAAAATTGTTAGTGTTGGCATCAAAACTAGTAAAAGCTATTTACAGCTGTGCATGCAGTATACCAAGGTTATTTTTCTTTCCCTATATAACTGGTTATTTTCCTTGGAATTAATTATCTTTTAAAATTTATTTTTACTTCGCTTTTTATACATTAGTTGATAATCACTAATTCTAACCGAACTCTGTCATTTATCTAAACAGCTACTATCAAGATATTCTGATGTATTGGTGTCCTAGTCGATTCATCATTTTGGTTAAACCTGCTCACAAAGCCTCCTGACCACCTCTGTTTGGGACAGGCTGTCCTCTTCTATTGGCATACAGCTGTTATCCTGGGATCCCAAAACTTTACCATTATACTGGGGAGTCCCTTTACTTCTCTCCTGTGTTCAATCTTTTGTTTCCTGGGTCCCATATAGTCCTCTTACTTAATTTATTCACTCATTTTCATAGTGCACATCTTCTTGTAGCTTCCTAAGAAAGGGTGCATGAGAAGTAAAATTTTGACACCAGATTTTTGAGAATATCTCTATTCTACAGTCCAACCAGACTGACAGTTTGGCTGTGTACAGAATTCTAGGTTGGAAATAATTTTCCTCAGAATTTTGAAAGCATTGTTCATTGGCTTCTAGCTTCTAGTATTGCCGATCATAAATCTGAAGCTACATTATAATTCTGATCCTTTCTTTACATATGACTGTCTTCTCTTTCTGGAAGCTTAAAGGATCTTCTCTTTGTCTTCAGTAGTTTGAAATTTCACAACGATGTACCTTGGTATGGTTCTATCATCCATTATGGTGGGTCCTTTTGATCTGGAAACAAGTCTATGAGTTCCGATAAATTGTTTTGTTAATGATTTCCTCTCCTCTACTTTCTCTGTTCGCTCTCTGGAACTCCCATTATTTAGAAATCGGACCTCCTGGACTCTCCTTAAACCTTATATTGTTTTCTCCTATTTTCATCTCTCTCTCTCTCTTTACTTTTTGGGAGACTTCCTCATAACTTTATCTTCTAAGCTATCGAGTTTAAAATTAAAAAAATAATTTTGTTTATTACATTTTTACTTTTCAGGTATTTTGTTTGTTTGTTTGTTCTTAAGAGTGTTCCTTTTTAAAAAAAAAAAAAAATAGCATCCTGTCTTTGCTCCAGAGTTGCAGTATCTTCTGTCTCTGAGGATATTAATAATGAGGTATTTTTTGTTGCTGTTGTTTGCTTTGGTCTTTCTTAACAAAGGCTATGTTTGTTAAGAAATATGATAATCCTTGATTTGTTTGCTCATATTTAAAAGCAGGAGACTGCAAAGTTAAGTGGCACTTTGAGTACAGGGACGGGACTTTTAAAGTACAGATCTCACTGCAGAATGACCTAGTTGGGCCATTTCATTAGGGAAACCCTCTTGTCAGTATGCTCAGATGTTTTCTTTATGGAATGGTCAGATTCCCCAGAAGCAACTCAGTCTCCTGCCTGGAAGTACCTACTTGGCTATCAGCATTCAGAAGCACTAAATGGGAAAAGTAGGCAGTCAATACGCATACATTCATTTGATGCCCCTTTATTCAGGCTAGTATTCTGCCCCCAAATGTGACCCTCTATTTTGCCTTTTCCAAAGAATTAATCTTTTGCTGGGGAGGAAGGAGAACACCTAGGATCCCTGGCTTTAATTAAGCAGACTTTTAACCAATCTTCTTTCTTTTAGTGCATGCCCTCCACATCCACCTACTCCTTATAGAACGACAACTTCTGAGTCTTGGGGATTCCCCAGTATAAACAGAGTCTCAGCTTTCCCCTCTGTTGGCTCAGGATTCCGTGTTCTGGAGACTACTAAGTCATTCAATAATCACCCATCTACTTTCCAGCTTCCAACGTTTTGTGGTTGTTGCCTCCTCTTCTGTTTTTTCCATCCTTATATAGATTTATGCCTTTAAAAAATCTCTTTACTATTATTTTTGTGTTGTTTCAGGAGGGGTGAGAGTACATCTGTGTGTTTAATTCATCATTTTTACCTTGATGTTCCTATGAGGTTTTTACAGGGCCAAACCTATCACCTAAATTCCTGTGAATAACACGATCTTCGGTGAATCACTCCATGTAAATGCATATCCTAGACAACCAGAACTACCGAGATGCATTTTATGTGCACAAGGTTTGTCTACCCCTTTATAAGAATTTCTGTTTGGTAGTTCTGGGTTCACTTGTATACCTCAAATGGTGGTGTCACCTTCTAGTATGAAAAAATATGTATGTTAAGATTATTAAAACAGTGACATACAAGAAAAGAGACACAAGTACTTCAGAAATAATTCTCTAAGACCATACTTATTCCAGCAGAAAAAAGAACGAGCCCGACTTCTTGGGCACCTACACAGAAACAGCTGACTTGGACTAATTAACATTCTCACCTTATGCACTAAGGCAAATATCATCATGGAATGAGCTACATGTGCCGTCTTCTGGTCAAAAAATACTTAATTTTATACACATTTCAGGTCTTTACAATTCACATATTTGACACTAACACATTTCCACCTTGACATAATTTTATGGCTTATCATGAGTGGATCAAGGCTGTAAGACTAATTGAAGCAGAAATCAGTATCAGAAATTACAGAAACGTTTCTTCATCAATGACAACAATGAGCAATCTTTCTACGAGTGACTCTTAGAAGTCCACATAGGCAGAAAAACAGCACACAGATATGCAGTTATCTACAGAAGCACCTCGACCTTGCTCTAAGTTTCCACTCTAAAGGAACCTGAGTTTCAGAGCCAGCCAACGTTCTACGAGCCAAGCTGGAAAGGCCGGGAAAAGGCACTAAAGGCAGTAAGTACCTGCACTGATCCCCCATGGCGGTCTGCAGCCAAGTGCGACGTCAGGTATGAGGTATTGGTCTGCCGGCTGGGCTGGATTTCCCATTCTCCTCGGCGCTCTGACGATGCAGTCTGCTCAGGCATTAGGAAGCATGAGAGCAAGATATGGAAGGAAAGGTGAAGCAACAGCAAGCAATAACAAAATCAAGTACATTAGTGTCCCTGAGGGTTTTGTTTTCATTTTGGATTTTAAATGAACAACCACCGCAAAGCACTGAGAAAAAGTTAGCTTGGCTACATTAATTTCAGCCTAATGAGCCAATACATGACAGTCTACAGCACACTATCCTGACCTAGACACAGAAGAAAAAAAAATCACCAAAAGAGGGAAAAAGCCATCAAAGGCTAAAATCACCTTTTAGCTTCCAAATTAGTAAAATTTCAGTAGCTACTAAGCAGACCAAATTCAGAATGTTAAGATTGTTGAAAGGAACAATCATACTTACAAATCATTTTACTGATTAAAGATCTATCTAACCAGTCAATACAGAAAATTCCTAGCATTAGGAATGAAGATAATATGCCTTTTCCTTAAGTAGGGAGCCCACTACTCTCAACATAAACCTCCATGAGACTTTCGACTAAGAGGAAATGAGCAGTGGCAGTGGCTGGAATATGCTTTCTTAGCTAAAAGAATGAACAAAGTATCTCTTCAAACCAGGTTCACAGGTCAAGAATATGAAAAGATGGGGGAAAAATAAGGCCACAGTGTTTTCTGATTCCTCTAGCTAACATCCTCTAGTCCAGAATTAGAAAACGTTTAGATTTGACCACTATGAACTATTTCTTCCAGAAAGCAAAAGGCAGATCTTTTCCCAGCAAAAGGAGGGCTTTCAATTCAAACCCTTTTTGGGTTCTGCTTTCACCTTTGCTGTCATTCAGGCTTTCTTCATTCCTTTTTTACCTGTTTTTTAGATCTCACACTATTCTGATCTTGCTCATATGTGATTTTTGTTCTGAAGAATCTGTTTAGGTGCCTCTTCCCCGTACCAGATGGCTAAGGAGGTGTTAACATCATGATGCTCAGCTGTAACAGTCCTAAGGCGCTACAAAAATGAAAAATGAGGCGTTGGAGAGGCAGCAACGAGGGATTAGTAAATCAAATTTTAATTGCTGCTGGTATAAACAGCAGCAGGGGTTGGGATGTGATATTGCTGCTCTGCATGAAACCAGTAAGGATGCTATAAATCTTAGAAATGTTCACAGCTATAAATGTTGTATTCTATAAAAAAAGGAAGAGTGAAGTAGTGGTTTGAGGCTTCATGTTCACTCCCCCTTCTGTTGACAAGAGTTGTTTAATGCTCATCTACGTCACCAAAATAGCTTTCTTTTTTTTTTTTTTTAAAGGCCTCATGCATCAGCTACAACTTATCTTCTTTATTAATGGAATATGAAGTCGCATGGGAAACAGCACTATAAAGGATCCTGGCCATGTTTCCTGATGTTCCTCAGGGAATGAGCATATTCTCTAAGAAGGCAGCTGTATTAACTTGCTTGCTATATTCTCTTACAAAAGAGAGGTCTGATTTTATATTGCTAGTCACATTTGAGAGAATCAAAGCTACCCAAAAAATATCTCCCTCCCATTATTTCTGCCAGCAGAATTTCAAATGTTTCATTTTCCAAAATAAGACTGGTTTATAACATAATCATAACAATTTTATATAACTTATTGATAGTATCCATACCTTCAAAATACTTAATCTCATTTATTCTCACTACTATAGATTTAAGGATGAATGTATTCTAATATTATTAAGTACTATCTATAACTGATATCTGTTAGTGATAGCTTCTTTAGTTCTTGCTGATTTTAAATTTTTTTATAATATTTAAGTAGAATATTTAAGCTCCTAAACTACAGAACTGTAAGTTCTCAAAAACTTTAAATGCTTAAAAAATATCCAGCCATTTATAAGCCATTTGGTGTTGAGTTCTATGATTACGTGTTTAATGAAATGACTTCTTTTGTGAATGCTCTGTTTTGCCTTTGTTTTTAAAGCAGATAAAATTTAAAATGGCAAGAAATGCACATAAAACACTCATGTATTTTTAAGCTTAACAAAACCCTAGACAGTTGATCAACTATTATTTCCATTTTTACTGAAACTTATCTCAGAAGTCTGGTTTGATGCTACTATCTGATTCACAGGGCTGTGTACTTGTTTATATTTATTCTAGCTAAATAAATAATTTGTTGGAAGAATTGAGATTTTTGTCCTAATAGTTTTGTTTTAATGAAAATAGCAAGACTTTTTCAAAGGCCTAGAAGTTACTCCATCTCCATCCTCAAGTAATGTGCTACTTATCTTTTAAAGAGAAAAATGTTAACATTCCTGATTGCTTCATAAATGCTTTCACCGTGACAAAGGAAGAACATACACTATACCATACTACTACCTTCCGATGCCTTCTATGTCCACTGAAAGCAATAAAACTACGTGACAAACGTGAACTGCGTTTGTTAGGTTTATTATTTCAGGAATTACTTTCCATCAAAATGCTAAGCTCTACGACTATTCTTTTCTGGAATTTAAGGGCTTGGACTTATACCTAAAAGTTGATGTAGTAGAAAGGGTCATCTGCCAGTTTTAGAAAGCAAGTGAGTGCCTAGGAGCTCGATCAAGCCAAGGAATGTTGACAACTACAGCATTCTGCGAGTGCACCTTCCTCTGAAAGGTATTCTAAGCAACGCTGTGCACACAGGGTTATGATTAGGCATGATCAGCACGGGAACTAGTTATGCTAAGCAAACCAGTAGAGGAAATCGGCATGTGAACCCTTCTCTCTCAAAGATCACTCATGCACACATGTCTATCTGAAAGGCTAATAGGAGCATCCATGAGTAGAAAAGTCATTCAGCAAAGTCAATTCCTCTGCATTACTTGAAAAGCAAAGGTCCACCTGGAGCATGTAAATCCCCAAAGGTAGAAGGAGGAATCTCAAGCAGTGGGAATTCCTTGGGGGAACACTCTACAATCATCAGTTTTGATTGTATGACCTGCGTGGAAATGCTTGGTTTACTATCCAGTAGGTGAGTGTGGAAACGAGGAAGCAGCAATCCCGAATAGCAAAGGCAAAGCTAACAAAAAATACTTGAGGAAAACACAGAAGCCTGGTGTAAAAAGTCAAAACCAGCACCTAGGCCTAGGGCAGAGGAAACATATATCTCCCAGCAGTCATTTGGCCGGTATTAATGGATAAACAGTGGGGAGAACAACATTAATAAGAGGACAGGCAAATATAGTCTGAAAACCCCTCAGATACTACCCCATCTATGGCTAGAAAATTATTTCAATTTCATATTGAAGGTAAGTTACTGTTCTGAAGCAAAAGGCAGGTGAACATCTTTCTCCAGTTGTAGCAAACAAATCACCAAATCCTATTCTTTATACAAAGTTATTTTAAAAACTTAATGCTGATTATATTCACAAAGAACTTTATCCATTTCACTTTATGTCTCCCCAAATACTTTAAAAGTTGCCATCTATACAGAACACTATGGCCTCCCATGTCAGTCTTCCAGGCCTCATTATAGAGTCTTCAACTATAACAATAATAGAGACTGGACAGTATCACATGTTAGCAATGAAAACACTAGATTCCATTCTGGCTTATCACACTTCCAAGATAAAAAAATTTTTTAATGTAGTTGGGGGTAAGATGAAGAAGAAAGAATGGGGCAGGAAGAATGATAAAGGAAACCTCTTAAGAAATTTTGAGAATATAATGAACCTTAGATATGAAATGAAAAAAAAGTTGGCAGTTATTGAAATATATACTTTAACAAAATTAAAATCTTCCTTCTATTAAGTCCATGAAACAGAACCAATTTTCCTATGCCAGACAGGGGTAATTCCATATAACCTGTCACATGTGCTAACAGTGACTTCTTGTATTCTACATACTTGATCATGTATCAGGGATGTTTGAAAATCACTGATAAGAACCTGGAAGGGATTATTACCAAGCTCCATGCTATGCAGGCCCGCAGAGGTGAGAGTATCAATTTAGTGAAATTCTGAAGAATCACAGGAACCATCCTAGATGTCTGAAACTCTCTACTCAAACTCTGCCCTATTATTACTCAAATGGCATAAGACACCTCCCCTGGGGAATGATTTATCTAGGCAGGTTTACTCCGGAACACAGGGTGTTTACTGCAATACAAAATACTGAAGAATGCACACAGAGAAAAATTTTTAATATGGAACAGAGAATTAAGAGCAAAGGTGAGCAGCAGTGACTAGGTGATAAAAAGGTAAGAAACTAAGAAAAATGTTGTATTTCAATTTTGCATTTGCTTGTTTCCCCCTTGGAGTTAAGATTCCAGAAATGAGGAGGGACAATCTTATTCCGCATTGAGCTCTGTGCTAGAGGGTGGCAGGGTAAGTGCGCATTTTCTACACCTGGGCTCCTGCTAGACAGTAGGTGGCAAGTTATAAAATTACGCACAGGTCAAAAAGAGGCAAGTTACTTCTGAATGAACACATTTGCTCCTTCAGCTAGCAAACTCTGAACCTGGCTGAAAATGAAGCACCACTCTATAAAAGGGAATAGAAAAATCAGCTTCTTTGTTTATTTTTTATTTTTTTAAGGCTACTAGACTTTAAAAGAGTACTAAAGATATTTTCTATATGAAGATCTCTGACCATCTAGGCTACTTAGCAATCTAGCTTAACCTCTCCTTTGGAAAAGCTGTACTTATAACAAGCTTCGTTCAGAAAGCACCACAGCACTAAAACATTTTTCTTCTAAGGCTATATATTCCCTAATCCCCTGGAGTCTAGATACAAACAAACAAACAATTCTGAACCATTCTTTTACTGTGGGCACATCTTTAGAACTCAATATGATTTGACTCTTTTAGGTTTTGTTATTTATTTCTTGTGTGTTTATAGGGAACTGAGTTAGTTTAAATATAGTTCTTCTGGGAAGACGAGGGATCAGCTTTACTGATCCTTGATTCATATTTTCCTGTCTAGCCAAACTGGAGAATTTGCAAATAAACAGTTCATCTAGTAAAAAATTATAGAGAATAAATTATTTTCCTTATACATATGCTGTGCATATAAAAACAAATAGGTATTATTAGGGGGTTCGATATTACCAGGGGTAGGATACCCTGTTTGGTAGAGTTTAATAATACTTAATGGCCAATGGACTCTTTCCAACTTCAAAACAGATCTCTATTTCCCCTAAACTTCTAGGCCAAGTACTCCTTCTTCATATGCCCACAGAAAACCTACAAACAGAAGGAGTCAATGGTAGAAAAAGGAAACTATTAAGATGGCTGAATCATGGAAGTATATGCCTCTGTAGCATTTACCTGACTAAGGACTGTCTCCAGCTTAGATTTAAAGTTCTGAAAGGGCAGGAAGTGTGCTGCTGCATATACATCCTGGTCAATGCAATATTCTATATTTAGTGTGTTGAACAAGCACACTGAACAAAACCTGCAACGGTACAATATACTGCACTCCAATATTAGATCTCTAGATTCTAGCAGGGCAGACTTCCTGATCAAAGTCGATCAGAAAATGCAAGGGAAGCTTTGCCAGGTAGAAACAGGCAAAACTATTAATGTTTTCATCCCCTTCCTGAGGGATTATAACACAGAGTTCTTTAGAGGGAACCAAAGCCTGGAAAGACTCACCATTTTGGAACTGGGAAAGGACAAATACCAAGGGTAATATGACAGACAAGATTTAACCCACTGAGGTCTTTCTGAATGGGTCTAGCTTTTAGGAATATTTACTTCATCCAAACTCATGATTTAATTACAGTTTCCTAGCTAGGTAAAATCAATGTTCAAAAATTTTTTCTTAAGCATTTGGTATTAAAATAGTTTTAAAAGAAAGATTCAATAAAGGTGAGTTTAAATGGAAACTATATTTGGTACCTATGTTTGCATCTAGGAACCAAACAGTACTCAATTCAATATACCTACACTCTAGACCAGCAAGAGCCTGCTGTTTTTTTTACACTTTCCCCTTGAGCAGACAGTCCAGCTCTATTCTGGCTGCCAAATGAGGCAGAAGAGCTCTCTGTAGAAATAGAAAACAAGTAAGAAGAAAAGTTTGAAATTTATTTTTCATGGAAGGTTAAATAAAAATCTATATTTTAAACAAACGTCTATGTTTCTCACTTGACAAATTCATTTATTCATTCAAACAATTATTTATCAAGTACCTACTACTCCAGACATTGTTGTATGTTAAAGCTACAACAGTAAATAAAACAAAGCTTACATCTGAGAAAGCTAAGGCCCCAAAATGTTAAATGTCCTATGGCCAAAGTCTTAGGGTAAGCTAAAATCAAGTTCTGAGCATCCCTTCTTTCTCTTCCTACTCGAAGTATGGGACTAAACAGAGCCTGTTAATCCTCATGCTTACTCCTCTACCACACAACTGATGGGCAGGTTTACCCAGAGATAGGAGGGTCTTTGGGCAAGTATCATCAATGTCATATTCATGCCTTGATTTCCAAATATCTGTCTGTTTTTCTTTTGAGAGCCATCCTCTTCCTGCTAGTCATCTTTCGCTGGAATATGCTGCTTATATTTAAAATTCAAGATGCCTAAATTCAAACTCCAAATAAGCTCCTTCCCCAACTTTCCCATCTCTATTAAGAGTACAACCAGATCCTAATTATTCAGGCTTAAAACCTCAGCAATAGCTTTGATTCATCTTTCTCCCTCAACCCTGGCATACATGTGGGCTGTCAATTCTGGTAGATTAATATCCATGTATCATTTTTCAATTCTATTTCATTTTCAGTCCACCAAAGTCCACCAAAGCCCCTTGATCTCTCAAGGGAACTCACTGTCTTCTTATTGGTCTATAGGCTAGCTGCCAGACTACTGCCACCTTCTGTGCCAAGATATTTAAGGCAAAGTTTTGATCATATCACCCCTCTGTTCAAATACCTTTGTTATCTATTCCTTGCTGCAATTAAATACCAATTCTCCAGCCCAGCATTCCAGGAGCTTCATTAAATGGCTCCAACCTATTTTTCTATTCTTGTCTCCTTCATTCACACCACATATTTTAGCAAAATGGAACTCTATAATTTGTTGTTGCCCATATTTCCTCTTTGCTTGGAATGCCTCTTTCATTGCCACTTAATTCTTCTAAGAACATTTCAAATACAGCTTCTTTCATGAGACTCTTTGTCATGCTCAGACTAGAGGAAGTGTCTCCTTTCTCTAGTCTCCAATGATAATAATTTGTGACTTGGGAGGCTGATCTATTCTGCCTTGTGTTACAGTTATCTGGCTGCTTAGCTTATCTGCTCGTCGGTTCTTAGAAGACGAGGACTCCTTACTTACCTTTGTGTCCCTACTTTCACACAGCAGGCTCTCAGAAAGATTTACAGAGTCAAAGTTCCTAAAAAAATGTTATGGTCACCAAAGTAATATCTTTCAATCTCTCTCACAGAGAGAAGTTACTTTCTTCTTTTGCTGATTTCAAAATGAAAAAAAAAAATTAGTCTAAAAGAATCATACTGCTTTCCATCTCTAGTCATAAAAGGGACATATTTAGCTGCAATTTTTCTTAAAAAAATAAAAAAGCAAAAGAAAATCTTAAAGATGGAACAAAAGCAATGAGACTATAGACTAAGAAACGGTGTAGAGGTTGGAGAGACATTAGAAATCCATTTACCCACTGTGCATAGGGCAGAAAGAATTCTACCCAGCAAGGATTCAGAATCCTGCTGGGAGGAAGGTGTAATATTTGCATTAATGTGGGGGAATTTCAGTCCCTTAGCAGCCATGGGATACTAAAAATCCTAAAAGGGAAAAAAAAAATCAGAGAGATCTTCACGATTCGATTCTTTAAAGGGAAGCTTATTGCCTTTCAGATGAGATTTCCTAATTATATACACTAATTTAATGACCTTTCACTTAAAAGTACATTGACATTCACTGTACTTTATTCAGGTACTAAGTATGAGCTTGTAGACCCCCCTGGCAATTTAGTTTTCAACCACTCCCCCCAACCATATTTTAAAAATCCATTCAAAACAGCAGCACTGATTATGAATTCGCTGAAGCAGAAAAGACCAAGGAAACTAAAAGAAACATTGTTTGGGCTTTAAAATATTCCAAAAAACATGAGTAGGCAGATATGCTGATTGGATTCTACTGACTACTTAATTTATTTTTCCATATACCATTTTCTATTTAAATGCATTTTTCACTATAAGGTAATATAACTTCATTATAGAATAGTTTAAAAAAATATTACTCATGATCATAATAAAACAACCCAAGATACAGATTTTAAGTTATCTGTGTAAAACTGTCACGATGTTCTTTATGTAGCCAAGTTTTAGAAATGAAATATTACCCTCTTCCAACATTACTTATGTTAATACTTTGAGATTATTTCCTCCCACTGATTGTCTCATCTTCCTTTCCCTGAGGGGCAATCATGAAGTATTTCCAATTTTGTACTGTGATTTCCTCACTATAAAAACCATAAACACTTCTAGGTTGCTACAATTTTTCCTAAATATTCTTTTAAGTGGCTATATAATATTCCACTGGATAAATGGATTACAATTCATTGTATTATAACCCAGTTTATTAAGGTTATGCATCCATCACCATACCCTTATAACTCGATACGTGGGTCATTTCTACAACTTGGCTACATAAAAGACAGTGTGACAGTTTTACACAGGTAACTTAAAATCTATATCTTGGGTTGTTTTATTATGATTGAGTCCAAGAAGTAAGATTATTTTATCAGAGAGGAATAACTTTATCTAAACACTTTCTAGAGAACATCACAATTTGCAAAGTCAAGAGAAACGTATGAGAGTGTAGGAGAGAACAACTACAGAAATCGACAGTATTCCACTGTCAGATCAGAAGTCAGTCAAATTATAATTTTTAGCCACCAACTTTGATTAAAGCCTGTAACTATGGACCCAATTAGTGTAATCTGCTAAATCCCATCTTTTTGCCTATTTGCCCTCTCTTTTATCTACTATCTAATATATAAGATTTCCTTCTGTTACATGCTTTCTTACCTGCCAAGCCACACATTTTCCTAAAGGTATGTATGTATTTATTGATGAGTCTTTCTATATTTGTGTACGTACTCTAAGTATGTATGTGTACTTCTAAATACAAAAATGAGATTGGGATGAGGGGGAACAAGCTCATTTGATAGGTGATAATAATTGTGTTTGTGTGTGCATGCAAGCACAATGTATATGTTTATCTGTTTATTATTCTTTGCTTATTTATCTACTGGATCCTCATTTTTCTCTAAGCAATATGTTATGATATAAAGGTGCAAATCATAATATTCGCTACCCAATCAGTTACTCCTTTCTTTTAATGTCGTCAGATTTGTTTTTTGGTATGTGTTTGCCTCCTCTATCTTTAGGCTGAGAGAAGCCTCTCATCCAGACTGCTAGTTTCCCAAACCAAAAACATGAAGGACAAATGCATGGTCTTCTCTGAAGTGGCCTAAAGCAAAGTTGAGTCTTCAATGCAAGTCCATCTCAGATCTGGGCCAGCTCTAGAGTTAAGTTGAATACAGGGACGGAGATAGAGTGGAGGTGCCAGTTCATGCCCCGGTGAGCTCTAAGTCCAAATTACCCACCCATTCTAATGAGCAAGGAAAAACCAGCATTGGTAAAGCTGCACACTGGACTGCAGGTGAGACCCAAAGTGAACTAGCCTATACATCCTATATGCCCAGCAGGTCCCTTCAGCCAACAGACTGTGACAGGCCAAGATCCTCTAGAGCAGATGCTTCATGTAAGGCACCTGGCTACATCTCAGTGCCATTACACAAACCCTATGGTTGCTAGAATGTCACATCACATCAGTGAGAAATGGCAAGTGCTTTTTCTTTAATTTTAATATATACACTTAAGCAGAGAAGCTAAAGAATTTGGGTTTTAACATTAGCCACAAATAAAGGGAAAGTCTGAAACAATGAAAGTCCAACACATACCTGATTTCGTAGAGGCTGTTGTGATGGCCGATCCCTGTGTGTGTGGCTTTCTCGAGTTATTGCAGATGCACCAGAATCTACATGAACTGACCCTACTGGAGTAGGCTGGAAAAATAAACAAAAAGTCAAATGCAGAAAACAAGTCTAACCTAATGCCTCTGCAAAGGACAGTATCATTCTAATTCTAATAGGACAGTAATTATTATATTCAGCCACCAAGGGCAGTTTCAAGTCTTCTTGTTTTCTCAGTTTGCTTATCTGCAAAAGGGAGGCAACTTTGTCTTCAACAGTTCATTAGAGAGTAGTTTACCTTTGAAAATTAAAAAAAAAAAATCCTACAGTGATGTCTGTTAGAACATTCTCAGGCCCTGTGGACCCCTGGCCAGAAGAGCGATTCTAAAGCTTCCTGTGGTGCTGGGCTCCACCCCTACTGAAGTCAAGCACCTTAACTAACTGCCTATTTAGCACCAGCTTCTGGATCACACAAATGAAACTTCTTAAAAACTGGCTTGAATTCTGGTATCTTAGGACATACTGGTCATAATCTTAAAAACACATAAAGGGAGTTACTCCTGTTTCCTAACTCTAGT
The DNA here is from genome assembly GCA_003508835.1 of Eonycteris spelaea. NCBI lineage: Eukaryota > Metazoa > Chordata > Mammalia > Chiroptera > Pteropodidae > Eonycteris > Eonycteris spelaea. The sequence goes on from PUFA01000017.1 coordinate 205,492, forward strand.
AAGAGAAACCTAAGGCATCACTTGAAAAAGTTGGTAAGTGTAAAGTCTACAGTCAAAGGAATGTCCTTCTCCATTGCTTTAAGCAGAAAGTCTGATGAGTGAAGGGCTGAGGCAGTGCTGGCCTCAGGTGAAGAGGAGCAAAGAGGATACTCACAATAGGCCTCCCGACCCAATCGTAGGCGTAGTCAAAGGTGTAGCCTTTCCTTTCAAAGAGGTCTGTGAAGAGGGTCCGTAAATACTCATAGTCAGGTTTTTCAAAGAAGTCTAACCGCCTGACATATCGCAGGTAGGTTGCCATCTCCTCTGTGAGGGAAAAGGTCAAAGGCCATGCTCATTAGCTGAATGCTTCCCACCGGGAGAAACTTGGGGCCAAGCAAGGAATATCGTACAGACTATTTGACACTGGTGTCTTCTTTATGGACCAAATGAAAGTGACAAAACCTGTCTTGATCTAAATAACAATAAAGGGAAAGGTAAGTTTTCTGGACAGCACCTTATCTAAAGGTACCAAGTCATGGCCATCACCTACTTCAAAGCTTCAGTTGCACTGGCTGGGGTGTCCTCTTTGCACCCTACCTGGAAAGTTTTCACAGAGAGCTTCAATGGGAGTATTCCTTTTGGTGTCACCAATTTTTTGATATCTCTCTTTTAATGTGTCAGCCTGTAGAGAGTGAAGAAAGAGAGTTATTTGGAGAGAGGAGCTAAGTATGGGAGGTCCTGTATGTTTGGGGACACAGTGATTGTTTCAATAAAACTGGGAGGATTTGTTAGACAATCTCAATTTTTTTCTCTCTAACACTAACAAATAAGAAATGTAGTAGAGGTGATGTATTTAATATGTATAAATACATCTGCTCTGCTCTAGAAAGCTTTTCTTGCAAACATATTTAGTAGTTTAAGATAAATGCTATCAAATGTAATGAGACAAATGGCTAGGATAAGAAAATAAAAATATCACGTAGCAATATTTTCAAAATTGTAGCAGCTTAGTAATCTCCCATGGCTACTGGGGTTCAAAAAGTGATTTAGCTTTCCCCTTTTTAGAAAATTCCATAAGATTAAAAATATTGCTAACCCAAGTGGCACAAATAGATGGCCACACAACATATTTATTGTGAAGTTGAATAGAAAAAAGAACAAGAAATTTAAAAAAAAAATCGCCTTTCCAGAGAGAAAAATGTTATCTATGATACAGGCATGACTAACAGACAGGTTTGATATACATCAGCGGCTCAAAGCAGCCAAATCTGGTTTGCTTAGGACTATTAAAAGAGGGCTTCTGAAGCTTGGACCAACGATGTGGTCTCAAGGGATTCCCTTGAGGCTCTACCTAGCCTGTTGCACCCAGTTTTAAGCAACAATATTCTAAAGTGAGTTGGAGAAATTTTAGATCTACAACTACCACTAATATAATTCATAGACCGTGAAAAAGTTTCAAGCGATTAATAATATATACATGAATATACTGGCTATATAACGAGCAAACAGAATGTGAAACTATTTGACAACTGTCAATATCAATGACAAGAGATATATGACTAGGAGAAGATCCTGGAGGAGATGTTAAGAGAGGAATTTAAAGGGAAAGAAATAAAATCTTCCCAAAGGGAAGGGACAGAAGCCTTACTTTTCAGGACAATGTCCCAAAGAGGACAGCAAAGTCAATCATTCTATTCCACCCTTCTGGAGGAGCTGGGTAGTATAGGAGTACCCAAAACTACGAATTAAGTTTCATTCCACACTAACATGTTAAAATAAATTACAGTTCAAAAATATGTCTCACATTAAACTATCTAATGGGACTTAGAATGAGTTAGAAGCTTACCATTTCCCAGTCTATCAGTCAAAGGCACAGAGTAATTGCAATGGTTATAATTATAATTAATAGTTGACTTTGACATAAATGTACTATACTAATACCTAAGGAAGTCTATTTAACCTACATGTTTCACAAGGAATGGCTATTGTCTGCATAGGCATTTATTCAATAAAATACTTGAATAGCAATGTTAAGCCTGGATTTTCATTTTAATCCAGGTGGGCACTTAGCCTCAACAGGATGAACAAATATTTCCTGCTTCCCCTTAGGGGCACACCCAGCCCTACTGGTCTTGCTGGTAAAATGTGTAGCAGCTGCTGACATCAATTTGTTCCAGAAATTCCCCAACACACTGGGAACACTCATCCTGCTACATAATGGTAGTGGAGGAGGAATACTGACAGAGAGAAAAGCAGTACTGCCAAGGCTGGGAGGGAACCAGGGAGGAGATCACGGAAAATCCAAAAACAAGGAAGAAGGATTCAGAAGGGGAAGAAGACAAATGCAGCACAACAGAGCTTCCAAAGCCAAGATGAGCATTTACAATATAAACTAATCTAAGGAGCTCTTGCTTCTCGTCTCTGTAGCCAATCTTCCACTTCGTGCTTCTTGCAGACCTCAAGTCAGCAACCCCTTCATTAACAATTGAGTATTCAAAGAAAGCCCTCCGCTGAGCACTTTCAAGGATACCTTGAGTCCTTGCCAGGGCAGGCTGCCTCGAAGGAAATACATGAACATATGGCCTAGGGCTTCCAAATCATCCCGCCGGCTTTGCTCTAAAAGGGAAGACAGATCACACATTACATTTGAAGTTATTAAAGCAGAAAGAAGCTCAAAACCAAGCTGTCCTTTCGTAAACCCTTCTGCTCTGGAATGGTGCTGCTTACTAATTCTTTGTATATCTAAACCAGGGATAGTACTTTAGATCAAACAGAAAAAACCAATGTGCACCTCCTTTGCCTCGATCTGACACTGTCAAGTAAATATCAAGTGAAAAGAGTCAACCCTAAACTAAAACCAAGTTCAAATCAGTAAGTGGTGATTAACCACCCCTCACTCAATGCTGTCACCTTCCTGAAAATAAGATCATTTAAATGGAACGGTATTTCCTGTATATGGGCGAATTACGTCTGGGAAAGAGAGCAGCAGATTAAGCAGCAGAAGCTGCTCAAACAATCCACGCTGGCGAGGACTGTGAAGGCACGAGCTGCAGGATGCCTTGTATACATGGCTAGTGTTTTTCGTCCGTCACAAAAAAATGAATAAAAACTAATATCAACACTTAATTTGATATAGCAAACCTCAGTGATTATCTCTCCGCTCCATTCCACGTTACCATGTTCCATAGCCACCTTAAGAAAGATCTGAAATTTATTACTAAGCTGCTCATTATGGGCACATAAAACAGGATCCCTGTATTCTGGGAGCTTATCATATAAAACAGGTTGCTGGGTTTCTCTTTCAACTGGAAAGATTAAAAAACATCCTATACTTCCTTTGGTTGTCAGACCGAATATAAATAGTACATGCCTCCATTTCTGATTTGCCAATTACGGTTCACCTCAGGCATTTTATGTATTTATTTTTTCAGAATCGAATTTAGGGCTTTATCAAAAGAAATTACAGAAGCAAGACTAAGGGGCTACCTTAAACTCAGCTGTGCTCTAATTATGCAGAAAGTAAAACCTAAGTGTCAGGGAGGCAGGGAAAGCTACTCAACTAAACTCAAAATACAAAAGCACACCATGTTTAACTGCTGCCACCAATTTTGGGTAATTTGCATGAAAAAGAGTGAATAGTACTCTACAGGATAAATGAATAAGAAAAGGCAACCTTCTAAATTGCAGTTTGAAGATTTTTGCAAAAGTGGTCACTAGGGGTAAGGGGAGGCACCCTGACAAGATATATAAGTAACATAAAATTGAGTCGATGCAAGTCAACTGAAATTATCTTAAAAAGGATAAAATAAAACAGCAAGACCAGAAGCTTCTGTCTACACGGCTTGCCTGAAGGCGGTTGCAATAAATTTTATACCTAATTGAAAACAAAGTCATTAGACAAATACAGTTTAACAGAGCTTAAAGATATACACACACAAAAAAGAACAAGTAGGGTGAATTGAGGTCTCCCACAAAGCAGGGCAGATAAAGAAACCACACCCTGCAGTTTTTCACACTACATCACACCTACTCATCACCTCTCCATTTTTATATCCACCTCCTGTAACAAGAGGCCCCTTGGTAACAAAAAATGCACTGGACAAATGGTTGCATTTTGGTTAGCTGAGCACTAGAGGGCGAAACTCTCCACATTTTCAATATTCATCAGCTTTGCAAAAAAAAAGGCCAACTTCTCTTCAGAGCAAAGCCATTACAAAAGATTTTTTAAAAATAAAAAACCAAAAAAATAATAAACACATTTAAGCTCACTGGAATAAGTAACGAAGTAACTTTCAAATACTGAGAATCATGAAAAATAGCTGTGGAATAAGGGATAACGGAAAACAATGGTTTTGGAGTCAGGTCATCTAGATCTTGACCCATCCCTTCCATTAATTTAATCCATGTGGAATTAAGCATGGCCAAGACACCTACTTGGGGCCTAAGTTTCTTCATCTGAAAATAAAGTGGTTGATTTAGATAATCTGAAAAGTCATTTTCCAGTTCTCAAATAACCTATAATAATTTAAGCTATTAGGGCCTTTCAAGAAAAAAAAGTAAAAACAGAGGCATGCTTTATTTCCAATTTTCTTTGAGCATTCCACATTTGTTCAAATCAATATTTCTACATGTACTTGTTTATTCATGCGGGACATTGTCACTTTCAAAGAAGGGTTCAATACCAATGAGACCAGTAGGACACAAAATTCTTTCACATCACAAAGGCTTGCCTTCAACCAATCAGAAAGATGTGCTTGGTTTACATGCATCACATCCCTGATTTTAAGTCAAATATGTTTTGTTGTAGGAAAGGGGCTAGTTGACCCGGTGTTCTCACCCTAATTTCAGCCATTAAAGAATACTTAAAGGAAGTGATAATGTCAGGTTTAAGAGACATCTTCCCTTGTTCTCTTCTCTCACAAAATTAATAGGCAATGTTCTTCAAATCATTTGAAGATTCACTTCCCATGTTTTTCATTCCAACATAAAGGATGCTACACATTTAAAAACCAATAGAATTAAGAGTTCCTATGGAAATTTCTCTGGTTTGAGACTCTAACCAGAGTTTAAAGGACATCTGACAACAATCTTTATGTTTTCTCTGTAACACTGAGAGAACAAAATACAGTGACAAGTTGGATCTGACCCGAAAAATTTTAACTAGAAGTCCAAGTTTGGAGATAAACTCAAAGTTCCAGCAGAAATGGCTACACCAAGAAATGAAAGGACCCAGTCCGACAACAGCAAATACTTAAAACAGTCTGTTGAATAAATAAATGCTAATTACCATTATAGAATCTTTACTAGTATCAGGCACTATGCTAAACACTTATATGCATTATCTCACAGAACCCTATGATATAAAGTACTATTATCATACCTACTTCATAGTAACTGAGGCTGAGGGAAGAAGGTTATTGGACCAAAATCACATTACTTTAAGTGAAAATGCCAGGATCTGCATCCCTTTTTCTTGACCATCACACTGTACCTATACAGGCATAACACAGGTACCCATCCTTTGTCTTTGCTTTTCTTGACAAGAATAATAAAATTAGAACCAAATTGCTGAGCCCAGGAAGCAGGCACTGGAACAACAATTTCTAGAGCCTGTCAGTTAAATCAAGCAATTATGACTTTTTATAACACAGTCTGTCTCCTTATAAAAAGGAAGAAGGGACTATTGAGCACTATCCAAGAGACCTGTGTTACATGTGTCACCTATTTAATCCTCCAAACATCCTTGTGAAATATTACTTTCATTTTACAGATAAGTTTTGGGAAGATTAAGTAACTTGTCCAAAGTAACACTGATAATAAGTAGCAGAGGACTTTCTAGTCTAATTTTAAAGTATTACATTTGGTTAAGTGAGGATTTCCATGTGGTTATGGACAAAATTCTGACAGCATTCATGATTTCAACTCAAGTTGTATTATATTACTTTGTCATGTCATTTTTATTCTTTGTTAATACTAGTCATCATCTGAACAGCTGTGCAATTTACTCAATTAAGCAACTTCGTAGCTACTAGTCTTTAAAATGCTTACTAGTGTATGACAGTTGCTAATGTTCAAACAACTGATACAATTAGCTATGTCTAGGATTATGGAACCTGATAATATTCTGTTTACATGGCTATTCTCTAGGATGGTAATTTTCAAATATATTTTTTCAATCACCTTGGAAACTTTTCTCCAAATAGAATCTTCCATGGAAGACCAATATATAAAAATGATACACAGGGAAGCTTTTCTGGAGAAGTTGGCAAGGGGCCCAGGGCCCTGCCTACTTGACCTTCCACTGTTCTTACGGCTTCTCCTGCAACAGTCTCCTCGGGACTAGTTCCTCTAACAAGGCCTTCTGCCTTTATTAGAGCTTCTTGCAATATTTGTGCAAACCACCTATCCTGAATAAAATGTAAGACATGAAAAAGCAAATATATTTTCACTGAGTAAGATACAGGTTCTTCCTTAAAGAATTATTCATGGAATTATGCAGTGAACAGTAGCCTGGTTCATATTTTAGTGAGGTGCTCTTCCTCAAAGCAGATACCAGCCTGATGTCATATATGAGGTCATTCATACCAAACTCATCACTAAACTTAATAAAATGCTATGACCTGCTAAGAAACTAAGCTCTGGAAAGACAGTACAGTTGACCTTTGAACAACATGGGGGTTAGGAGGGTCTGCAGCCTGCGCGGCACGGTCGAAAATCTGCATATAACTGACTCCCCAAAACTTAACTGCTAAGAGCATAACATACTGTTGACTGGAAGCCTTACTGATAATGTAAAGTCAATTAACACGTATTTTGTATGTTATAAATATCAGATACTGTATTCTTTAAAAAAGCAAACAGAGGAAAAGAAAATGTTAAGAAAATCGTAAAGAAGATATATTTAAAATGTTTGTTGAAAAAAATCCACATATAAGTGGATCTGCAAGTTCAACCCCGTATTATTCGAGAGTCAACTGCATAAAGAATTAAAATCCTTAAGTTGTCAATCGAATATTCAGGAAAGTTACTAACTTACCATCTTAAGTTTTCAAGTATAAAAATCACTTACCTGTGAAGCAATAAAGATTGCAAGTTGTAATGCACAATGGGGACAAAAGTGTTATTAGAATAAAAAGTTGTTTTAACAACCTGTCCTTTCGAGGAGCAGGAAATAAACACACCTTTGCCAAGATGCGTGTTGATAGACATATATCTTGCGGTTCCAGTTAAACTTTTGTGCTCCCTATATGGTATATGTTTTTTGGTTTCAGGGTCAATGTATTCCTTGGCCAGTCCAAAATCTATAATGTGTATAACATGCTCTTTTTTATTGCCTTGGCGGCCAATCAGGAAGTTCTCTGGCTTGACATCTCGGTAAATGAGATTCTTTGAGTGTACGTATTCCATTCGAGAAAGCTGAAAGAGAAAAAACAATGATGGAAATACTCCAAAAAACTTTCTTTAAAAAACACATTACATTTTCTTTTATCAACCCAAGGTTTTAATTATTGAAATGAAAATAAAACTCATTTCTCCTTCACCACTCAGAATCACTTTATTCTTGTAAACCAGAAAATATTTTCTGATACAAATATATACATAACAAATAGCAAGATAAAAGATTGGGAAGTACAGTTGAAATAATATACAGTTTTACCTTATAATGTTAAAATTTGCAGATAATGAATAGAATTATTTTTATGCTTCTTCAGAAAGCAAGAATTTGAAAGGCAGGAAGGATTCCCAGACAGGATATCAGAATATGCCGGTGGTCTTTGAAGACAGGTGCCACTGTTACGTTCACCACTTACCCACATGTTCCTTTCCTCAGCTGACTAGGACTCCCCAACCAGCTCTCTTTGTTGCAGAAATAAGGAAAGTGAGGCCCAAAGAAGTTGATATCGGACTGATATCACAGAGTTAATTAGCAGCAGAGGGGGGAGTGTAGTTTATATGTGAATGTAAAAATATCCCAAAACAGTAATCATAAAATTATTTCAAATTTCATTATGTTCATTTCTATCTACAAAGCTTTTCTTTCTACTTACTTAGTATAGAAAGGGAAGCTCAGACATTTAAATTTTGGATACAAAAGTCAAGGTCAATTTTCCAACATTTCCAAGTTTTTGCTGTAAATTGGGTTAGAACATCGCTGTCTCAGACCAATAAAGGTTCATTTGCATCTTTCCCCTGAGGGTCTGACAAACTTCTCAAAGGAACTATCTTAACTGCTCCTTAAACTCCTAATGGTGTACAATTTGGTAGGAGCTAAGAGAGCTGTGAGAACTGGAAGTCAGAGAACTAACTAAGGTGGGTTCTTGGTCAAACAATTTCAGAATCTGATTGTTAGGGCTGTGGGTTACATCTTCAATCTTTTCTTGGATGCAAAAATAAGGGAGAGGGAGGACATATGTTTAAAACCTATAAATAAAACATCTGATAAATTACTTGCATTTGTACAACTTCACCTAATCATCCTTTCTCCCTAATCTAAATTACATGCTTCCATTTCAGTTAAGGGAAAAGTATTGTTCCAAGGTGCAAAGTCTTAAAACAGAGCAAAGGGCAGATGCAGTGACTTCTTTGGATTAGCCCTTTTTGCCCCAGCCAGCTTCCTAGAACTCCATCAAGCCTACAAACGTGCATTCACTACAGCTGGTAAATCACCAAAAGGGACACAAGGATGTGGCTGTGGAACCCGCCTATTCTTTTGCAGAACAGCAATGCCAACTTACCAATTGGATGGCTATCATTAACACAGTCTTCAAAGTAAATGTTCTGTCACAGAGGTCAAACAAGTCCTCCAAGCTAGGGCCAAGAAGCTCCAGCACCATGGCATTATATTTCCCACATGGTCCAAAGTAATAAACCTGTGGCAGACCTTCACCTGAAAGCAGAAGGGGAGGGGTGCAGAACAGAGGACAGAAAACCAAAGTATGAGAAAGCTGCATCAGCACTGAGTAGATATAAAGAAAGTACAATTTATGAAATTTCCATTCTTCTTTCACAGTCCTTACTGGAGAACTTAAATTGAGCACAATAGCTTCAAAGGGAACTAATAATGGGTGGAAAAGGCTAAATCATTTTACAATAAGTTCAAATAAGCAGTTATTTAAGAGTGCCAAAGGCATTTCCACTGCTATGTAAGACATTACCGGATCAGTGTTAACTATTCTCCCCTAAGGATGTCCAAAAGTACACTATCATAAAAGGTTCAAAGGATGGCTCTCTGAGCTCAAAAGGTCAGGCTAATGGACCCTGTTGCATTAGATGGTTTCATTTGCACTTCCTATGCTCACTGCCAAAGCCACGTATGGAGCTGTTTGCCTGCTGCCCCTAGGACAACTCAGACTGAAGGATTGAGGTCACAGAGGGTGCAGCCTGGCCCTCTTCTCACAGGGAGTCTCAGTAGTTTCCTGTTTTCTATTAGTTGGAGCGAAGTCGACAGGGTTTGGTTACTGATAAGTAATTATGAAAGGAACAGGGAAAAAATACAAGTCTGGGTTTTTCCCCAGATTTGAAATTCATGGCTGTAAGAAGCCAAAATCTAGACTTTCTCATCTAAGTGGCAACTTGTGAATGAACTTCCTCCTTAATGTGTACAGTAAATATGAGGCTCTCAGTAAATACGTTAGATAGCACAGTATCATGTGAACAATGGATACGAATGAGACCTGAGAACATTTAAAAATCTGGTCTCATAGAGCAGAAACACTTCCATCTTATACATTAATGTATATCATGGTTTATAGTTGTATATGCTGCAGATTACTGCCTACCAGTGTTTTAGACAATACAATTCTCTCCATCTTCTGATCTCTTTTTATTTGCGACAGGATACAGGCAGAGGAATTATATCTGCTACAATCTGAATGTTTGTGCTCCTTCCCCACCCCTGCCAAATTCACCTTAAAATCCAATGCTCATTGTGATGGCTTTAAGAGGTAAGGCCTTTGGGAGGCTATTATATCATGAGGGCAGAACCCTCATGAATAAGATTAGTGGCCTTATAAAAGAACTCCTAACCCCCACCAAGAGCTTTCACCACCACGTGAGGACATGGCAGGAAGTCAGCAGTCTGCAGACAAGAGGGCCTTCACCAGAAGCTAACCATGCTAGCACCCTGATCTTGGACTTCCAGCCTCTGGAACCGTGAGAAATAAATTTCTGTGTTTATAAGCCATCCAGTCTATGGTATTTTGTTATAGCAGCCCAAATGGACAATATCTAATACTTAAAACTTTAACCTAAGATGCCTATCATTCTCTCCAGGATAGGTCTTTTATATCTGGAGTTGGTACAATTCATTGCTATGATAACTATATAACTGTTTCATGCGCTTCATCAGTTTATCTTGTTCTACCTAAATACTAAATGATGATTTTAATAAGTTTATTCATAGATCATATCATCCACACAGTATATTCTGCTCTTGCTAGCTCCATAAAATATCCACTGAATTGTCCTTGTGGTTATTTTGATTCTATCTCCAAAAGTAAACAGGATTTAATTTTTAATGTCTGTTTTCCCCATTGTTTTGAAGAACTCATTCTTCAAATTATTTAAAATATATAAAACCTAATAGCTGTTTCCAATGAGTCCTGCTGAGAAATCCAAAGAAGAACACTATTGTGAAGATTTATTGTTTTTATTAATGAGACACATGGTAAATTGTAGTTTGGGGATCTTTTAAATGTATATCCTATATAATAGTTTTTGGTGTCACTAAAATTTGGTTTTTCTAATATAAATATTATATTCTTGAAAACAGGTTATGGCAGATCTGTTGTTTGCCTACCCAACATCCGCTCTTCTTTCTTTCTTAATAATAGAACTTCTAATTATAGTGAATAGCAACCTGCCCAGTTGTAACTTTCCACCCTTTCTTGATAATAGGAATGACCAGTGGGATGGAAGCAAAAACTGTTGGTTGGTGTGGTCCTAGAAAAGTTCTTTTGAGAGAGATGATCTGAGTTGGAGCTATGCCCCTTTGATGATGGCTGAAGCTCCACAGCTATCTAGAACAATCAGACACCTTGAGGATGTAAGATAGTAACAAGAATGAATGGGAAGAGAGAGAGAGAGAGAGAGAGAGAGAGAGAGAGAGAGAGAGAGAGAAAGAGAGAGAGAGAGAGAGAGAGAGAGAGAAAATGAACCTGAGTCCCGGATGGCTGTGAAGTATCCATATCAATGCTGGACCTCTCTTTTCCCTAGACTTTTTTAATCTGAAAGAAAAATCGATCTCTACCTTGACTGAACTATTGTTTGGATATATTTTTACAGCCAATTCTAATCCTAACTAACAAACATATTATTCCTTTAGTTGGTTAAATTGCAAATCTGGGCACAAAATCCTCCCTCTGAAGTACAAGCTAAAAGGTAGGTCTGCTTAGAAATATAATACTGGCATAATTTCCTAGATTTGCTGCCAGTACTTAAGGATCAGTTTAAATGAGACAAATGATCATCTTGTTCTTGAAAATCTTTAGTACCAAATCTAGGCATCTTGTCAGAAATTTCCATGTTTACAAAGAAGCCATAAAAACATTCCGGGTGATGTCTATAATTTCTAACTATGAGTAATGTCACTCATAACTCTTGCCTTTTAACTTCAAAGATGTGAGAAGTTCCTCCTGGCTATATTATTGCTCCTTTTATGAAATACTCTGAGACCTTGCAATACCCTGACATGCTCAAGACAACTTTTAGATTACTGCATGACTTTGAAGCTTTTTTCAAAGACGAACCAGGTCTAAGACACTAGAATAGAAAGAGCTCAAGTCAGAGTCTTGGATCTACTATTTGGTTCTGCTACCAACTCTGTAAAGAGAAGGGGTTTAGAATGGTTTCCTTTTAACTCTAAAATTCTAACTATAGCTAGGATCTCCTTCTAGCTACCTTCTAAGTTCCTCTTTGTAAAGTCATAGTACCAGTGTGGATGGAACTTGCCTCCATGTTATACAGAATATGTGTGGTACAGATTCAAATGTAAGCTGAGAGTGGTACTCACCTGGAAGTTGAGTCTATTAGAAACATCTCTAAAACTTTAAAAAACAGATGCAGTGACTTCACTTCAAACCTACTAAACCAGAATTTCTGGTAGTGGACAAAAGCACAACTCCACAGTGATTCTGAAGTGTAACCTCAGATGGAAAACTCTGTATCTTGAGGGGAAAAATAAAGGGCATTGCTTTGTTTCATGACGAATATAATATAAGGACTCAGAAAACACTGAAAGACCAGTCTTTTTCGCAAGTTCTTTCACATCAGAACAATTAGACTCCATCCTCCTTTTGAAGGGAATCAGATTAAGACTATTTAAAAGGCTTGTTTAGAGTTTCTTAGATATTACAGAAAATGTGCTGCTAAGTATAAACGTCTCTGGGAGATGTAGATATAATTTATTGGAACTACTTGTACAGAAAGATGCCCACACAAGTTCCATTCTGTGCCTAGTTTCTTGCATGACCGCCCATAAAGTGATCAGTGTTGGTGGTGAAAGACACAGACATGGGCCCAGTAGGAAAGTCTGTCTCTTTGGTCAGGGATTACTGCACAATTATTAGTTATAACCTAGGCTGAATTTACATGGGAAATCCTGTATTTTATATTTTACTCTTCCTCTGCAGAGCTATCTCTAATCCATTGCTTAAGAAGATTTTAATGAATCAACATTATGCTATGAAATCCCTTAATAAGACTGGGTATGAGGGCGAACCCTTAAATGCAAAACAGGCTACGCATGTGCTAAACAAGGTACTTCCTGCAAGTAATTATGAAGTAATGGAAATTAAGTGGGAGAGATAGGCAAGGTAGATATGCACTGAATTCTTTGATCCATGGTATTTCAGAAACTAAGGTAATTTTATAAATCTCTCATCTGCTCTGGAAAAAAAGCAATAGTAAGGTGTCCCTCCTAAATTGGTCAGCTATATAAAGGCCAGGAAATTAAAGAAGTGGATCTTGAATTTTCTTCTGAAGGATTTCTAATACATTTCAGTTAGCCACAGGTTAAATCTCTTATGAACCAAAACTGCAAGGTTATATATACACTGCATATGTTATCTTGTATATTTTATAGGGCACTATTAAACAGCTCTTCCATCCATCAATAACATATTCTTATAAACCCTACTGGACATATGGCTCACACATATATCAAGTTGCATAGAATAGAAAGTGAGGTGTACAACATGACGGCTAATTTTCAGTCTGCTATAAATTTAACTTGAGTTAAACACACCAAATCAGGATAATGGCTTCTTTATTATCCAAGCTGTTACCCTAAAAAGATTCCATAATGCATTATGAACAGTAACTACACTAAGAGATATTTTTAAATGCACATCAGGTTAAGAACTGAAATAGAACCACCTTGAGGCTTTTGGTAATTTGATCACATTATTACCTAATAATTAGCTTTTCATTTTTTTGAAAAACTAAATTACCTAGCTGTGAAGCAATTTCAAAGCCCCATAACTACATTAATATCTGGATAAGAAAAAATAACATCTATATTAATATTCTATGAAAAAATAAGCATATCTTGGTGATGACTGTTTTCTAACGTCAGGGCTGTAGAAAACCTTTATGGGATTAATGACCTCAGCAATTCCCTTATGCTTTGTTTACACAGTTCTTCTAATTTTTAAAGAAAACAGGATAGTTTTTCTCCAAAATTAGACTGTTCTTGATCCCATCAATGGTAGTGGCTTCTAACATACCTACTGAATATTCTTTAGTGTTTGAGAGAATCAGGGAATTATTGATACGTGGGAAATTCTCATTAATAATATTAAACAAACCCACTTAACAAGAAAACAGAAAGAACAGGCAGATAAACAGGACGATATTCCATAGGAAGAACTGAAAGGGGAAAACGAAAGCATAGCCTTTAAACCTCAGGAAATAACGCAATAAAAACAATACATCATTATAAAGATATAAGAAAATACATGTGTCTCTTTTAAGAACAGAATCCCTCTCATTTTTCTGATTTTGAAAAATGTCTCTTTACAATATGAACAAGTTCAACATATGAATCTACTCAAAATGCTAGTTTAATAACAAAAAGGTCTAGACCCAGAATTAAGGAATCAGGATTACTTTGTCCTATAATTAAAAATGTTTTACAATCATCTTGTTCACAGGCCTCTTGGAAACTGAAATATCACTAGATATATGCTGCTAATATGAGCTCAATTTGTATGGTGGGGGAAGAGAAGGTGAGGAAAGGCAAGAGCAGTGAGACACAGAAACCGAGCTTTTACAGTTTCTCTATCACACCCCTCCACCCCTCACACACACACCCACACCACCCAGCACCCCCGTTACCAAGGCCTTGAGCCTTAAAGCAGGTTCAAAGTTTTATTTATCCAAAGGAGTCAGGAAAGAAAGTCCAAGGTAGGAGGACAGATTACTTCTGTAGTAGACAGCATCTAAGATAAAAACAATTTAAAAAGTATTTTATGTATTGGAGGTGGGCTGGGGTGGGAGATCATTCTCTTTTCTAAACACTACTCAGCTCAGAACTGGTAAATTTAAGGGAAAAAATCCCAGTATTTGAAAGCTTTTCACTTTCCTTAGTAGTGCAGTTCCTGTGCTTAAGTTATAAAGACAGAATTTCAAAAGCTAAGAAGAGATGCCCAGTTCTTCTTAACACACACCTAAACAAAACTAAAAAGTCAAGAAAATTCTAGCAAGCATTTAGAAGGAATGAGAAGGAAAAAAAAAGAAGTACAGTGAACCCTTTCCTGACAATCTTGCCCAACTTCCATTATACTTTCTTTGTCCAAGTGTCTAACTTCCCTACCACCGGAAGGCTATTTGAAAGAGTGACTACTATGTGTTAAATTAAGTTTGTATATCAGTGCCTAGAACTTGTCCAAGCATATGGTAGAATAAGTACAAAGGAAGGAAGAAAAGGAAGGAAGGAAGGAAGGAAGGAAGGAAGGAAGGAAGGAAGGAAGGAAGGAAGGCAGGCAGGCAGGCAGGCAGCTAGCTCATTGAAATGCTACTTGAGTTTTCCATTTTGAATGACAATGTTTGCCTCAAAATGCTAAAATACACACACAAACAGAACAAAACAAATTAATCAGATTTTAAAAGTACAGAGAATGCAAACATAATTGATATGTCTGAGTTCTTGTTAGAATTCCATGGGAATGATAAAAAAAATTCTTTTGGGCAAGTCACCAGTATGAAGATTCCAAGTAATTCAGAGTTGTAGTTTTACATTTTTTTCTATGTATTTTCTTCCATGAGAGTTGTATATGGTATTTGCAGTTTTATCTCACTGTTCCTATATGTAGGTGAACTGTATGTAATTATTCATTTTAGTTAAAAGCAGTGAGAACCACACACAGACAAATGTAAATGTCTTCCCTTGTCTCAAAAAACCATCTGCCATCCAAATAGGTTAAATGAAATGACCAACAAAATTAGTCATTTTAGTCAACTAATGTGCAAAGGAAGCCTGATGACATCTTTCATTTTCCTCACTCCATTTATAGAGAGATTCTTTAGTTTGGCCCCAGTTAACTTGGAATTATATGGCCTTTTCCTATTCTTTTTTATTAAAATATAGCTAGTATGCAGTATTGTATTAGTTTCAGGTGTACATCATAGTTACTTGACATTTATATACCCAAGGAAGTGATCACCATTTTAAGTGCAGCACCCATCTGACACTCACAATCACAATATTACTGACTATATTTCCTATGCTGTACATTACATCTCCATGACTTATTTTATACCTGTAAGTCTGAACTTCTTATTCCCCTTCACCGTCTTCCCCCTTTTTTTGATTTTTCAATTACAGTTGACATTCAACATTGTTTTATATTAGTTTCAGATGTACAGCATAATGGTTAGACATTTATATAATTTACAAAGTGAGCTCCTGACTAGTCTAACCCACCTGGCGCCATCACAGCTATTACCATATTACGGACTATATGCCATATGCTCTACTTCACATCCCCATGACTATTTCATAACTACCAATCTGTATTTCTTAATCCCTTCATGTTTTTCACTCTCTCTCTCAATCCCCCAACCATCAGCTCGTTCTCTTTATCTATAAGTTTGTTTCTGTTTTGTTAATTTTGTTCTTTAGATTCCACATATCCGTGAGATCATATGATATTTGTCTTTCTCTGTCCGACTTATTTCACTTAGCATACTGCCTTCTGGGTCCATCCATCACAAATGGTAATATTCCATTCTTTTTCATAGCTGAGCAATACTCCATTGTATGTATGTACAATATCTTTATCCAATCGTCTATTGATGGGCAGTTAGGTTGCTACCATATCTTGGCTATTGTAAATAATGCTGTACTGAACAGAGCGGTGCATATATCTTTTCAAATTAATGTTTTGGATTTGTTTGGATAAATATAAATGATCTCGTCTTTACACAAGTAGCCCTTTTTTTTTTATCTCACTTAAATCTCATAGTTATCCTGTGAGTAAAAAAGGGGAAATACTATTAGTAACTCCATTTTACATAGGAGATATAGAGACCCTGAGAGATGCTGTGCGACCTTTCTTAGGTAACAGGGTTGCCCAAGTAAAATAACCAGATCGCTCAACTGCAGATTCATTCTCTCTTCTTTACACTAAGCTGCCTACATTCTCTGCCTTCGTTCTTCCTCCTTAATTCATGTGATTGCCAAAGTTATTCTCCGTGCTCCCACCCCACCCTCTTCCAACCATGTGCTTTTTGGGTTAACATTTACTTCTTTCCAGCTAATTTTCTGTCACTCTTTCAGGATACAAATCCCCTTCCCCTGCCGCACAGGCAGCTTAATTTGTTCTATTCATCACTTGGTTCCCATTATTTTTATATCAGCTCCATAAATACGACCTTTCCAGCTTTCCCATCATATGTGTAATCTCTCTATAGTTCTTGAGCTCTGTCAGTTCCAGTCCCTGGTTGAAAATAGGGGCCATCTGGGGCATTACTTTTTTAAATTATAAAAGCGATATATGCCCATTTCAAACAAACATAGCAGCAAACTAAAAGCAGTACAGAAATATATAAAGAAAAAGTATTCATGTCCACAATAGATAATACACATGTGCATAATTAAGAATACTTTTCTGCAACTTCATTTTAAATTTATTATTATATAGTGGACATTTTTTCTGGTCAACACATGGATATACCTCATTTATTTTAATAGCTACGTAGTGAGTATCCCATCCTACGATGAATCATATTTGTTTAAGTTCTCCTGTATTAATTTAAGTTGTACCCATATATTTGTTTAGAAATAAGATATTATAGTGAACATCTGTTGTTTTTGCCTGGGCTGCATCCTTTTCTCCTTCTTCTGATAACAACACCTTCCTCTTCCAGTGGAAAAGCACCATTTCCTCAATGTTACTTCACGTGGTTAAAGGGGGTCAACTCATTCCCCACTGCAACCCCAAAGATATGACTCATGCCAAGTTACTTAGAGAATTCTACCCCCTGCCTGGGGAACTAAGTCAAAGATGGGTGCTTGACCCATGTCAGTACAATGACAGTCGACTCTAGGATGGGGAACTGTAGAGGAGCATTCCTACTCTCCCCCTGCCCTGATTGCTAAACTAGAAGGCATTAGCCTGGAGCTTCCAGAGACTGTGACGTGAGAATAGAGAGACTACCTGAGAAAGAAACCAACACAGAAAAAAGTAGGCTGAGAACAACAGAGAGGCAAATATACCACACCCCCTGAGGACCAAGGACAGCGCTGGTCCTAGATCAGGCTGGCCTGAGATGAGAACATTGCTGGACTTCCCAGTCTTGTGAGCCAAGAAATTCTTCCCCCAGCAGCTGTCTCTCTTAAGTCAGCTTGAACTCCATCATTTGAAAATGAAGGTGTTTAAACACATATGCACACAATACTGCAAAAAAATCCGTTTTTTTTTTTTAAATCTACATTTTGGGGCAAGAATGCAAATGTATCTTGAGAATAACTTCCTTGAAGAGGAAGGAAATGCTGAATCAAGGGTCATGCATATTTAACATTTTAGTATATACTGACAAAATGCCAGAGTTCTAAATCCTCTTTGGTCCCTGGTGTGTTTCGAGCACTGGGCCTATTTTCAACATTTAGTTGAAAATATAGTCCCATTAAGTATTCAGGCCCATGGAGTATTTAAAAATGCTTTTAGAACCTGCTTGACCCATTATTCCCGAAGCCCCAGTACTATGTTATCTCCTCTCTTATACTTAGCCACAGTGTATCTGGAGGAAATCTAGCTTTTTATCCAAATTATTGTTGATATTTCAAAGTAGGAGAATCCTACCTACCTCACTATTTGTTCAACTGCATATTGAAAATTCAAAGAATACCCCTATCACAAAAGTCCATTGGCCATAAACTGTTTTATAGTTTATGAAGTGTTTTTATATAGGTTCTCTCATTTAATTCTAACGAGTACATACAGGTATTACTGTTCTCATTTTATAGGTTAAGTAATTGATCTGGAGTGATTTGCTCATGTCATATAGTGAGTGGTACAGCCAAGACCTAAAACCCCAACTTCTGCCTCCAAGTCTCAGTCAAGGCCATCTAAAGTGATAGCAACTACTACTGGACCACATTACTTTGATAGGAAATTAACCAGTTTTGTAAAGATTCAGTAAAACATGGTATGTATATGACTTAATGGACAATCACAAGATATTGATAATGTTTGTAGATGATGAACTCAAGTAAATAAAGAAATAATACTATTTCCCTTACAAAATCACAGGTAAGATTACATCAAGAGTGCATTAGTATTTTTCTAATGTAACCACTAAGGAGTCAATTGTCAAATAAAGCCTAATAAATTAAACGCATCATTTAGGAATTCAGAAAGCAACTTGTCATCTGCTCAGATTAATACAAAAAGTATGAAAAGCAGATAAGCATACATTTTCATTAACTTTGGGCCCATTTAACAAATTGTTACCAGCAGTCTTCTGAGAAAAATAAAACCCACTAAAGCATACAGCCTAATCACAGCACGGAAGCAGAGTATCCCCTATTATTAAACTCCCTTAATATTGTATAAGCCCTCTTTAAGCATCAACATACCTAGGAGACTAAAGTACCAAGCATCACCTTCATTTTCTGAATGGCAAAGTAGAGGTTAAGTGGCTTGCATAGAACAACCAGTCAATGGAACAGATGCTACAGTCTGCCATTTTGTTTCTCATTTGAACCTTCACCTAAGTCTCTCTCCGGTCAAAACAGATGTGACCTGATGAGACATTCAAGATAACCTTATAATTCTGATCACTTAGGAGGCAAGAAGACTTGCAAGGAAGCACAGTGAACTAATTTACCTTGCTGATTAGTCTGAGGAATAAATACCGCAATATTCCTGCTTCCCAGTTTCAAATTCAATGAAGTTCAAAGTGTCTGGTGGTCAGTTTGTCTATTCATCCGTCAAACATCACAAATGAGAATAGAGTGTATGGGAACAGTAAAGAGGGGCCTCTAACCTTGACTGAAGGGGCTGGAGAAGGCTTGGCAGAGCAAGAGTCACAGGCTGAGTCTTGAAGGATGGTTAGGAGCTGATTAAGCTGGAAAGGGGAGAATGAATCTTGGAGGCTGAGGGAGCAGCAAGCATATAGGTAGCTAACAGCACAGAGGAGGCAAGAGCAGGGTAACTGCTCTAGGAAATTAGAAAAATGAAGACTATTTTGTTCTCACCTGCAGTTTCTTTTCATTCTGAACCGTGGTTAAACAAATGTCTCTAAAAATTGTGGCAGAGGTCATTAAGAAAGTTGAAAAGGCAAAGGTATCTAAATAAATAAAAAGATTCAAAGAATAAAGAGAAAAAGTAAGGATTTATCTGAGTATTATACAGCCATATTGGCTTAGCACATCTTTAATGTTTCACAGGAAGTATTTTCTCCTAAGCATACACTAGGAACACACCATTGCATCATAGCAGTACTATCTAACAGAAATACAATGCAAGCCACAAATGAGGACCACGAATTTTAAGTTTTCTAGAAGGCACATTTTAAAAGTAAAAAGAAACAGGTAAAATTAAGTTTAATAATATATTTTATGTAACTCATATTTAAATTACCACCTCAACATGTAATTAATTTTAAAATTGAGATAGTTTACATCCTTTTAGGAAGGTACTAAATCTCTGAAATTCGGTGTATATTTTTATTAAAATCACCCATATTTCAGGAGCTCAATGGGCACATGTGGCTTGTGGTTCAGCTCTGTAAAGAGTTATGAAAGATGTAAGCGAGGCTGGCTTATGTACAACAATAGAGCAGGAAAGAGATTCTATACTTGGTAATCTGCATGACCTTGACCAAGAAGTTTTCTCCAGCTCACAACTCTTCCTCCTCTAAACTATCCAAAACTACTAATTCTCATCTGGAGCCAATCATATGTTGTCTCCCTTTTAGAATATAAGTTAGGGGCAGTGTCTATTCTTGTTCACCACTGTATCCCCGGAGCTTAGCTTAAAACAGTACTTACCCCAGTGGGATGCTTAGTGAATACTTCTTCAATAAATGCATGAATATACAGACACATACCTGTCTCTGGACCTTTGCTTATTTTGTACCTAGAAGGCTTTCCTTACTCTTCTATTTGAACATGTCCAAGTAAATCATACCCTTTTTTGAAAGTTCGGCCTCACAGTTCTCAGTAAAGCCTTTCCTGCTTCTAAATAATCAGAAACCATTTTTTTCATTCAAAACTTCCAAATCATTTTATATGTATCTTTAAAATAAATAACATTCCACTTTCTTGTTTATATAAGTTACTTAGACAAATTAGAGAGCTCCTTGAGTGCAGCACAACAATGCTTTTACAATCAGTAAGCATTAAATTTTCCTCCCAATGAGGTTCAAGTCTCCTAAAGGGCAGAAACCATCTTATTATAAACCCCCTGGCCCTCAAATTAATCAGCATAGTACTACGTACACAAAGAACTCATGGATGCTTACCATACTTTTGCTAGTGAAAACTTCATCTCCTTGTATTATGACTAAAGTAATTATTAATAAGAGAATGCTACAGGTTGGTAAGGAATGATAACTTAAAGCAATATGAAGTATAAGGAGGAAACGTAGGGAAAAGTTAAAAGTGTGTCAGACTGTGGAAAAGCACAAAAGAAATGCAGAGGTGTATAGAGCTGAAAAACTCTTACATGGGTGGAATATAAATTACTTGCTTAGGAGTTGTGGAAAGATGATGACAATATAATTGGTCACAAATGTTAAAAATTCACTTTTTATTGGTTTTTTGTCTTAAGCATGCTTATAGATAAGCTATATTCTACAAATATGAAAGAGCTTAGCTAGCAAGTAGATTTACTATTTTTAACAGTAGGTAAAGCAGAGTTATCTATCTTCATGTGGTTTGTTACTGGAGCTTAAGGAATAATATTCTCTCTCACACCAGTGACTGACAACATCGAAAAGGAATTTGTTAAATTTTTAATATAAGACAGTGGATATATGCTTCCACCTTCCTTTTAACCCACAAGGAATAATTCACTTCAATAATTCATCTCTTTCATTCCATACTACTCCATTGCTTGGGATGCTAAATGTCACCTTCCTTCTTAATGATAAATCTTGCTAAACTATGAGTTAGGAAGGGTAATGACTGAGGGCTCTAGTTGGTCTTATGATGATCACACTGAGCTTACTCTAGCCCTTAGTTTGGACTAAACCTTCTGACTTTGATCCTTAAACAAGCATTCTCTAAGAGCATTCATGAAGCCATGCCTAATGTCAGAAGGATATGAAAGGAAGAGAAACATGCAGGTACATAGTAAGAGAGGTGTAAGAAAAGACAGAAAAGCATGACCTGGAATTAAAGGGAGAAAATAGCATCAAAACCCTGAGGGTGTGTGTTGATTATAAGCAAGCTGTCACTGACAGGCTTTGGTGACTAACCTTTTCTAAAACTTTGCCTGCATAAGCACTATAAAGTACCAGTTTTCTGGAACTAATTACAACTCGCCAGCCCAGTCCACTTACATAAGTTACCTGGGTCTATTTCTGGAAACTAACCTGCTATTTTTCATAAAGTTCCTTAAAAAAAGAAAAAAAATTCCAAGTAACAAATTTTGCCTTCACACTGAGCAAATATCTCTAGCAGTTCTGCACTTTACAAAACAATGCACTGAAAAGGTGTTAGTACTTTGTGTTACTGTGAGGTGTATGCAGGCCAATTTCTATAATAAACTCAAGACACTCTATTTGCAATTAAAGAAATTATTGGCCCAACAAGTCCTTACCAGCAAAATGTTTAAAATAGAATTTTTTCTCCCCAGGAGGGAGAGGGACAAATTTTATGTGTGTGATTAAAGGTAATTACTCTAAATGCCTCATGTGACTTAGAGCTATTTGCAAGTTTCAAGGGGCAGAGAAAGGCCACATGGGGATTTGCTCTAACAGGTAAGCAAGTCTCTTCCAGCATTAATATGAACTTTTGTTGCTTATATTTCATTTTACCACAGAGTACCTTTATTAGCTGTAATATGAGAAATGTCCCACTGCTCTAAACTATGGAAAATACACATAAAGGACACAGAACCACAGAATTTATCCTAGTCCAGAAGTGCACTGAGTGTTGCGTTTCGGAAATATCAGTTCCTTTTCTGGCTGACTAGTGTAGCTAGTTAATAAAGGTTAAGGTCATGAAGTTTCACCTTTGAAAGAACGAACAGAAATTCATAGTACTAGCACCACTAAATTAGTTCCATTAAAGACTAGCAATTATTAGTACTGAGTATGTAAATCACACCTTTCCAAGCCCAGTAAATGAAACAACGCTTTCTATTTTTTCCTCACAAAATTAAGCATTACTCACAGACTGGATTATGTTATTACATCAAGGGAAGCATTTAAGCGTCCTTTAAAATGTTTTCTAGACAACAGTAGGGGGATTTGAAAATTTACAAACATGCAGATGCACTCTCTAAAAGGAAAAGATTACCACATCACGCTTTTCATTGTCTAAAGTTTGTCTCGTATATTATAAAGGCAGAGATGCTGTTGATATACCACCCTCAAGTTCTTGCTACTGACTCACCAACTTAAGCACACTTTTATATTTAGGTTCCGCTCCCCCAGGGGAACAACAGTGACGTTGGTGCTGCTCCTTCTGCAAAGAATACACAAAAGCTCAGATATTTTCAAACATCCTCCTCACCCTTTACTCAGAGGACAGGATTTTACCTTTTTTGTTTTAGAATATGAGGCTTCTGCTGTTGCTCTAATATTTACTTATTTCAAATAGGCTACTCATGGGAAAGAAGCGGATCCTTCAGAGGGTGAAAGTTTGGTACATGTGTTTTTAAACCTCTGTTCATCATTCCAGACTCCCACCAAGTATGAGATCTGCCTCTGTTAACACAGGCCTGAAACAGGGCTTTCCCCTAAGATTATTCTTTTCTTTTTCCTAACAATTAGTTGCAAAAGAGGCAATTTTCTTTTTGAGTGCACTTATTGCTCTATGCCAGGTCACAACACAGTTGTTGCTTTTAGGCTCTACTCCCCCTTTTGAGAACCTCAAGATGTTGAATTGTCTTAAGGAAAAATGTTTTGCTTTATTTATTTATTTATTGCAAGTGTACATGAATAGAAAGAAAAGTAACGTCTGTAGTTTCGCCATTCTTTTGTTACACTACCAACTGTTTTCTCCCAGTTCTTAAAGCCACATTCTTAGAGAAAGTGGCTCTCTGCTGAGTGGTAGCGTCCACATGATTCTTTATCTACTTAATAAGGTACCTGGAACAGGACCCAAAGGCTGTTTCGAACTGAGTCAGTCAGTCTCTTTTCCAGGAACTTGCAATTTGGACACAGGGCTCCAATCAATCTCTGCAGGTGTTTAAATTAAGAAGGGCTACATGAAAAGTCTTTTTCCACCAAATATGAGAAGAAGCTGAGAAGGCTGGTAATGTGAAGAAAATGAAAGAGCTAACAGAAACTGAGGCAAGAGATTTTATAACCCTAATCAGAAGGAAGTCGAATAAAGTATCAGAATCTGGAAAGCTGAACCAGGGAAAGAGTAATTGTCTTGGTTCCCAGAGGCTCCTCAAGTGCATTATTCTAACCTCTAGTGAGACCTATATATTTTCTTCCTTGGTTCCATGATATGTCCCTGTGGTGGCCTTCCAGTAAATCCTTCTTTGGGCCTAAGCGAATTGCAACAGATTCTGTTATTTGTAATCAAAATAGTGTTGACTAACACACACATAACTGCTCATCTTTCTCCTCTTCAACCATCATTTCCTTAACACTCACTGTGTGCAATACACTATATTTGATTCTTTAGAGAGGCAAGAAAAAACAAAAGATAAATAAGATACAGACTCTGCCCTTAGGGAGCTTACAGGTAGAAAACAAGAGAAGTAAATAGCTGACATGCTACTAGGTCAAGCCTTTCATAAAAATCAGTAAAATGAAGGAAGAATGAGATGTGGAATGGCATAAGAACCAAATATACTTACTCAAATTTAACAACATATGCTTGGCCAAAAAACATTTAAGAAGATAAAAACACTACCATAAAAGATTCTGCTAATGTATACCTCAGTGCATAAACTCTGCACACTGTATATACTATACCTTCATGCTATGCAGTAAATTTTTAATGAACGTGATCATATACACAAATCCAGTTAGACTAACTCTGGGCAATATAAGAAACTTTTCAAGGTTAACTTTGATTATGTGTGATTTTCATTTGTGTGCTGAGGTGAAGCTAACTCCTAACTCCTAGGAGCTAACTTCACCTCACTCCACTGTGTTTAACAGTTAGTTTCCTTAGAAAAACTGTCACCCTTGAAATCCTAGCATTTTAAATAAGATACCTATACATTAGTAGATAGGTGTGAGCTGTGACAGTTGGTAGTAGCTAGTTATTTAACTATTAGCTTATCTCAGCAGCCAACCAAAACTAACATATGGTATTCTGAGAGGTATCTCAAGATTTTGAACTAGACTCAAATTAGGCTACCAAGTCCCTAAAGTGACAGTGCCTCAATATGACAAACTACCACACAGATGGGTCCCAGTAACTTATTCTCTAACATTTTTATCTTACTAGAATATTTTCAATATTTAATTATTTTTCAATCATAATATTCAACTTGACATTAAATTCATCATACTTTAGTATCTCATCTCTCGAATCCATATTGAATAAAGTTAAAAGAACCTCAGCACTGTTTGAAATAAAAATTTTTTCCTTTGGGGAAGCTGCACATAGATAATTGCAAATCCCTTCTCTAGAGTTATTCTCTCTCTCTCTTTTTTTTTTAGAAAGCAGAGTAAAGCGATCTGGAGTGCTATCTTTTCTAAACCATAACTATTACGAATAGAGCCAATGGTCAAGATGATGTAGTAGGTAGACACTGTGTTCACCTCCTCTCACAATCAGATTAAAATTACAACTAAACTACAAAACCATCATCATTGGGAACTGCCTGAGGTCTGGCTGAACAGAAGCCCTACAACTAGGGATATACATAAGAGGCTACTTCGAGGCTGGCAGGAGAGGCAAAGACATGAAGCAGGCTGGTCCCACAACTGTGTATAGTAGTTGAGAATCAGGAGGGATATCTTGCCTGCAGAGGTATCCCTAGAGGAACAAGAGGTCCTGACCCCACACTGGGATTCCCAGCCCAGGGTTCCAGGGCCAGGAAGAGAAGTCCCCATACCTATGACTGTGAAACCAGCGAAGATTGTGGTCGAGTGAGACAGAAGGCTGTGAGAATCACAGCTATTCCTCTCTGTGCACACAGACTTACTAGCTGATGGACTCACTTGCTCTGAGCTCCAGCGCTGGGGTAGTTGCTTGAAAAGCACGAAGGACATATGGAGAGGAACTTCAGGGCCAGGGCTAAAGGGTCAGCTTTCTCCCAGGGAGAAGTGCTGGCAGAATCCACTGTTCCTTTATTGAGCCTCCCCCATCCCTGCGTGCAGATGAAGGTGAATGCCATATCTGAGTCTCCACTAACCTGGCTAACACAGGTCACCCTGCCAAGTCATTCTGAGACCCCACTCTTCCCAAGTTGTGGGCCCACCCAAGCTACCTACAGTCGTTTTTCCATATAAATGGCCTGTCTTGGCTCATGCTGCAGGCTTTGCTAAAAATCTCTTAAAGGTTCACCAAACCCAAATAAGTAGCATCTGGCTTGGGGGTGGCCCGTTCTGCTTGCTGAGCAGCTGCAAGCCCTGCACTAGCAGGAGCCAGTCTCAGTTTCTACCTCTAAGCCCAGCATGGGTGGTGGCCATCTGCAGACTGTTTGGTGATTCTTGCTAGGGGCCCTGAGAAGTGCACAGGCTGCGACTGAACTTGGCCTGCAGCAGGGTCCCTCCCATGAGGACCTAGCCAGAACATCATCGACACACCCAAAGGGCAGACTGGGAAGGTACCAGAACCTTGCTAAAGTGAATCTTTTTCCATAGGGTCTGCACCTTACCGGGCAGTCCTCACAACTAATTACCCCAAGAGTCAATCCTTCCCACTGACATGCAAATGGTAACCAAGGCTCAACTACAACAGGAGGGCATACACACTAGAGACATATCTGGAGCACCTAGCTCAGGTGACCAGGGAAAACTACACCACTGGGCCCCACAGGATACTACATAAGGCTACGCTACTAAGATCAGGTGACTTAAGAACCCTACCTAATACTTAGAAACAAACACAGGGAGGCAGCCAAAATAGGAAAATAAACATATCCCAAATGAAAGAATAGAACAAAACTCCAGAAAAAGAACTAAAAAAAATGGACAAAAGCAATCTACCAGATGCAGATGCTCAATGAACTTAGGGGAAGTAGATGAACTCAGTGAGAACTTTAACAAAGAGATAGGAAACATAAAAATGGAGATAGAAAACAAAACAAAAACAGTCAGGAATGAAGAATATAATAACTGAAATAAAGAATTCATTAGAGAGAATCAATAGTAGGTTACAGAAAGCAGAGGATCAAATCAGCGATTCAGAAAGAGGCTCAAATGAGCACAACTGTATTTCAACCTGACTGCATTCAGCTCCTTGGAAAGAAAGAAAAATCCCTCAAGATCACAGATGTGATGGGTTCACCACAGCAGGAATTCTGCTCTACTGACTCAGAGTAAAGAACTGGAAAATATCAAGTGACTATTGCTTGAGAATCCATAAGCAATTCTACAAAAATTAAGCTGTTATTTCTTCATTCTATTATCTTTTTAAAGCTATGAAAAATGTAAATAGGATATTCCTATTTCTACAAGAAAGTTAGATCTTCAGTTTCAATGTAAAACAATACTGCCCTGTGTTTATATAGCACTTTTCCCTTAAGAATTCAAGGACTTTACAGACATTAACTCATTCAACACCAGCAGGTCTGCAAACTCGATAAGAAATGGAAGGTTTTCCTGATGTATGAATAAGGAAACTGAGGCACAGCACAGGCACATGCTTCACACTGGGTCACAGAGAAACAGCTGGAAAAATTGGGCTTTTCTCCTTGCTCCAATTCTTGGCGGTCTCTACTTATTCACACTGCCTGTAATTAGAGATGTCTAAATCTCCACAGCCCTCAAAATAAAATTTCAAGGCTGCGCATTTATACTAATTAAGATCAGTTTTCACCTGAATTTAGTGGTATGTCTCCTCTCTGGAAGAAGGATTTCTGAAAACTTATACATGGCAAGAAAGGATCCAGATTTCACTTTCTTGTACCAAGATCACTATTTTATCCTTTTAATCTTGTTCTGAAAACTCTCTACCCAACTGGAGACCAAAAAGTTTCTTCTAAATTTCTTAACCACTCCTAACTATTAGATATCTAAGTTGAGGCATGCTACTTGTACCCAACTACATTTGTCACATGACTCACTTCCATTTTAAGTAAAATCCCCATTTTTCCAGTATCTCTATAGATGCTCATTCTTTTAATTTTTCTGTGTACTGTTCCTACGTTTGCCCAGCTTGTTTACAATGTACTTCTCAGGAAGTTCACAACATTATAGGAGTGTTTTGTCAACCTCACATTTTCTTATGAGTTTTTTTCTTTAGATCTATGCTTTATTCCTCTGTTGAAGTCGAACGAGGTTCTTCTTAACAGTTGTCTAGATTCGAAGCTCTTTTTCTGGTACCAACTGGCACCTCTTATCTTTTTTGATGACATGTAAAATCATTCCCCCCAGAAACTTCAAAATTGCAAAGCCGGATCAGCTCTATGAACACTTCTTTTATTCACAGCATAAAGGTTTGAGTGGGTGAAAATGGCTTGCATAGGGTAGCTCTAAGCTTCCCAGTTCTATGTATGGCACATGTATTTAACATAAATAAATAATTTACTTTGGAAAGAAATGTTTCAAAACCTAGATAGCCCAAGGACATAAAAGGTTTTGGAGGTAACAAAGGCAGCTTTCTAAGGCATGAAATTTGTGGGCATTATGTGAAACAGGAAATCCTACTCTTTCACTGGGGGGAAATTATGGGCCTTTGCTTCAATTAAGCATTTTTATGGCTATCTTACACCACTCTATTATAATTAGGTATGGGATAATGGGTGGAAGGCCCCAGGCATCCACTGGGTATATGTATTTGTATATGTATACATATAGACAAAAATCTGTACAAAAACATGGGACAAACCCATTCTTAGCTCCAGTTTGCCTACTGTGTGACCCTGTGTAAGTCAGTTACTAAAATTTCCTGTGCTTGAAAATGGGAAAAATGAAATAATATATAAAATATCTACCAGGTACTTAAATTCACTTGCATTCTCTGCCCAATGAGATTTTGCCTGGGCTTTGGTTCATTGTAGAATTTCAATAAGTATCTTCCTGTCTTTTTTTTGTTTGAGGGTTAGCATCTTCTTTATAAGAGAGCCAAAGCAGAATGGTCATTCGCAGTTTAAAATAGTTGCTGGAAAGCCAGGACATGGCAGCTCCGGGTTCTATCAGCTATGATATATTTATTCCTAGAGCCCTTGAGAATTTTTCTCAGATACATAGATAAGTAGGAGTGGAATTAAGTGTTTAAACAGAGCAAGATGAGTTCCTCCACTACACTTATAGGACCTCTCAATGCAATTTAGAAGGGTCCAGAAGCAAAGAGATCATTGTAGTATCTGTTTATACTGTAGCTAGGCCTTTCCAAATGTTAAGTGAAGTAGAAGGAATTATTACTGTAACTTACTCTATTACTATTACCAAAAATGTCAAAGCTATTGTTCAAAACCACTTTCTAATAAAGTTAACTCTGAGAACAGTAATAGAACTTTATAGGTCCTTTTAGCTAAGTCAGAGGCCTCCACCGTATCTACTTATATTCTCTTCTTGTATCTAGAATCCTATTTTCTTGCTATTTGTTTACTCTCCACCTTTTTTCATTTGTTTTTGCCCTTGCCGACTCATTCCCTCTCTCCCACCCCCTTCTCCTGCCACTTCTGCTACATGTTTGGTTCTGGTTTATTAATCTTTAATTACCAGACATATACTATACTAGGCCCTTTCATGCGGCTAGCCCATATCAAGCTATGAACTTTCATGTTCATAATGCCCCTCTCTTATGTTTAGGCCTCCTGTCTATTTAGGCCACTGGTTTTGCCTATCTCTGACCCAAATCTGTCATCCACCAAATCCTGGTTCTGAGTGTTGGAATATAAGCAAAAGTGGGAGTGTACTGGATAAAAGAGTTGTGACATGAGAAATTTAAAAATGACAATGTATACACTCTCCTCAGTAAAAGGACCCTGAGAACATATGGAAACCTAAAAACATTCCCATAACAGGAAAATAAGTCTGGGACTTGTGCATGGTGACTACAATACAATTAACACTGATGACTGAAGAAAATGATAAGAAAATAAGAAAGATGGTTATAACTCACAGGGCGCTTTCATCTACTGATTGCAAGGCTTACAGCCTTTAATTACCATAATTAAATACTGCTGTTATTTCTTGTGAGCTGGAACATTGTACCAAATACTGAATTTACCAGCAGGGCAAGCAAGTTTTAGGGAATCGGAGTCAATCTTTAAGTCCCTGACTCCTAATCATATGTACTCAGAACAACTTATAGAACTACATCTGAAAAGTACAATTGTGCTCAATGCCAAAGCCCTTTGTGCTCTGAAAAATCAAAAACACTGTGATATAAGAAGGAATGAAGCATAAATGAGACAAAACTGAAAAATGTATTTGGTTTAGTTACAGAGAAAATATAAAACTTTGACTTTCCAACAGTGAAGAAAAGAATAATATAATATATTCGCATAGTCATTATGTATATAGTTGCAGAGTTTCACATTTAAAAATAGCTTTTCTTTGTAAATTTGGAAATTCTCCAGCAATCTCAGGTTTAATAATTTGAACCATAATTTGCAAGTAAAAATCCACCATGACCCTAGCCATCCAATTACATGAAACACTAGGAAATGTTCCCATTTTGATTCACTGACACTGGATGTTTGTTTTCCTAGGGTGATATTATAATGTAATTAAAGTCTAAAATATAAGTTTGTCTTCTGAAACTAAGATATCAAGTATAATAAATATGTGTACCAGGATGTTTCTTATACAGTAACATGTGGTCTTTAAGAGTTTTTAAATATCTTAGAGTTTAAATAGGTCTTAAAATAAGATATTCTAACTTTTTACCCAGTGCACAAATCTCCCTCATAAATTCCAGAATGTGTTAACTGTTCAACTTCTGCCTGAAAACTACGCCCCTGTCCCAAGAAATAGGAAATCCTATTGCATAAGACAGCTTATTTCAGTTTACAATTTGCTTTTTTAGTTCCGATAAGGTGTTTGGAAACAAAGGAAACAAGGTATTGCACTACTTTATTATCATTTGTTGAACTTATACTTGAAGCTGTTAACACATGGCTGAGGATAAATGGGGACAGAAACAAGTTACTTGGTGATGATAGAGGTAAGAGAGAGACCAAAAATCCACTACTGCAGTCTTTTAAAAAATTAGTAGATACTGTAGAACAATGAATCCAAAATAATAATTTGTATTTTAAAAAGTAAAAAAATAATTAGTTATGATAATATATGGTCAGAGCAAAAAATGCAAAATAAAAAAATTTAAAATGAAAACTTAGGAGTGCCACTGCTTCCCATTTCTAATCATACTCGTCAAAGGTAATCATTATTAATTTTTTTGTATGTCCATGCAGATATTTTCTATCCTCATGTGGACATATCTGTATTATATATGTATTTCTTGTACTGCACAAATATGATCACACTATATTTTACAAATGTGTTCACTTAAAATTATATTGGGGTATCTTTCCATATTAGTATATAGGACTCTATCTTCTTTTTGATAGCAAATTACACGGTATAAATATACCATCATTTATCATTCAGATGTATATTGATGACATTAGATTACTTCCACAGTATTCTAACTGTTGCACAAAGAAAAAAATTATCTTCTGTAATTTCTTTCAATAATTTTTGTTCTAGAATCATTTGGAGTAATCTGAATCTATCATTTAATAGCTCTTTGAACATTGAAAATCACCACATATCATATGGGGAATAAGTGAGAGAACACATTAAAGATTTGAGTCGTAATACTCTGGTATCAGAAATCAAGAAGGGAAATGATTTCCTTGAAAAAAAATCTAATATCTGACAACATAAAATCGATGCCTAAATTATGATCGACGAAGCTAATGGGATATTATGCAATAATCAGCATGAAGACTACGTAGCGTTATGACAAATAACGCTAAGTGAAAGAACACATGAGGCTGCATGTGAACTGAGATGAGCCATAAAATGCGTCTGCTTAGTAAAAGGAGGAAATATTCAAATGAGATGTAGCTGAGTATAGTAGTATGAATCATCATGTCCTTTCAAATGTCCTTTAATATTTTATAATTTTGTTTCGTTTCTACAATAAATAAAAAACGAAAAAAAAAGATAGCTATTAGGAAGATCGAGATCCTCATTTTCAGTTTCAAGGCACTCAAGACCCCCTTTACTTTCTTCCCTGATTATCTCAGAGATATCAACACTCATAGTAAATAACCATGTCTTGAAATTCTTGATGGCAAAGGCACAGTCAGCAAACAAAGCTTGAAGTGTGACTGTCCACTGGAGAACAGAGTCGAACAGAAGAGAAAGAGTTAGAGATCAAACAAAGAAAAGAAGGGACAACTACAAAGAGGTCCAACTTAAATCACGTTCATAATCATCCAGAGCTACAATTTTTTTTCTATCTTCACATGAGTAGAAAACTGTTATAAATTTCCAAATCAGATGGTGAGGGCAATATGGGGGTCAAAAACCCAAGGAAATGACTAAGACCTGGATACTTAAGGTCATACTCCCAAGCCAACACATAGGTTACTATTTTAGGATTCTAAAGCCTCAAGATCTGGTCTCAATAGTAACAGCAGAATTCTTTAAATTCATTATTACTCATTTCTCCAAAAAAATTTGATCCATTTATTTTATAAGCACCAATTAAACCCTTGAACAAACCTAAGTCACAATGGGCTTTGTTTTTTAAGGCATTCCTTGTCATGACACCCAATATTTTGCAAATCAATGGCCGGTACTAAACAATGACAAGACAGAAAGCATTAGTGAGTAAAAATGACGATCACACAATTTGGGTTGTTGTTGCCTTTGGCATTAAAAGTTGTTTATTTACAATGCCACAACATCACCTTGGTTCTGAAGAGAGTACATATGTGCTCTGGCTGCTCAAACATTAACTACTGATGAGTCACATTTGCAGCTGGGAACTCTAAAAAAACGGAAATACTTGTGCTTGTAAGTTAGGAACAAGCTGAAGTTGTTCACATTTTTAATGAAACATGGTTAAATCTTGTCTACTTGTTGTCAACTGATCTATTTTCAAAATAAATTTCCCTTTTTTGGTCACCCCCAGAGAAGATATTTTATTAATAACTTGGCAAAAATATAAAAAGGTACGCTCATCAAATCTTCCTAACTTCTGTCCATCACCAAAAACACTTTACTAACTGCCTACTCTGTGGAAGAACTATGTTGAGCCTTGACGTCTGAAATACAAGGATGAAGAAGGTACAAGCCTCATTCTCAAGTTTATACTCTGGGGTGGGGGGATATGCAATTACTATTAAAAACCATTCAACAAAAAATCATCAGTAACAGAATCAAGATTGAAAAATATCCCAATATTTAATAATAACAGGATAAAAACATGACATCTAAGAGGTTTAGGTGCTCTAAATCAATTATGTAACCACAAAATGCAAAAAGTCCTTGTTAATTGTAGCTTATATAAAAAATATGTAAAGATTTCAGCTGAGTAAAACTCCATAAAAGCATAAAAGTCAACTATGTAAAATAGCTGTTAAAATAGCTAATCTAAAGGAAATATTGTGTCCAGATGAAGGAAGATAATAATCCTACTGTCTCCATATCCAGAGTTATTGGTGCAGTTTTATGAGGTTCATTTTAAGAGAAATGAATGCTTTTGAGTTGTGTGTAACAGAGGGCTCAACGGTGCTCCTGGACATGTGTGTGTGTGTGTGTGTGTGTGTGTGTATCAAATTTTGGCTCCATGTGAAGAACAGTGAATTACCTTGAAGAGTGATACGCTCTATGGCTAGTAGTAGCCAAGCAGACATGAAAGACCGGCAGTTAAGAAGCAATTCTTACACTGGGCGGAAATTTCTAACAGATCTCTAAAGCTCTTCCTATCTTGGAAAATCTTGTGGCTATCTTGTTAGCTGCAGGCAAGAATATTAAGAAGATAACACCCAATACGAGTTCTTTAAGAGCAGTGGACAATCTGCGAAAGCAGAAAAGAGGTCAGGAATAACCACTGAACTTCATGTAAGACCTAGAAAGCTTTGTAACTCTTAGATGATTGTCAGAAGAGACACTGGGAGGTACACCAATGATGGCCAACTTGCCTGAGTATGAGCCAATAGCTGGCCTGACCACTACACAGGAGCCCTCCTATTCCCACTGCAATAGATGCAATAGTCTTAGAGGTTCCAGTTTTTCCTTATTGCCTTAAGCAAATGGCAATTTTTTAAAGTCAACTTTCCTCCAATGCTCTACCTATTAAATCTTGTTTCCAGTGCATGGAGAACGCAGGAACTTCAAGAATCTACAATGTTCTGTATTTGGTGACATTATGAACCAGCAGCACAGGCATTACTCCTACATTAACAGGTTCGTGAGATTTTGTGGCTCCATATTGAAAAGGGAACACTGGCCTGATTGGGTAGGTCTATTTGGAAGGGCTTAAAGAAGAAATCCTGCAAAATGGCCTGGTCACGTTCCTCTGGCCCACTCAAACTTCTATGATGGACTGGATCTAGCATGTTTTTACCTATGTTTTAGATTTGTGAGGCATGTACGAACATGTTTATCTTAAATAAGCTGTGATAATTATTACCCTGAAATTTATGAATCCAGGAACAACATAACAGTCGACTTTAAAGTTTAGTTCTGGAAAAACAAGCCTCAAGTTATACATATGTCCAGTGAACTCAGTTGCCAATCTTTAATCCTATGCCAGGAACACTCTATATTTAAGGATACAATCAATGAACAAATATATACCGTGAGCAAGAATTCATGTTAGGTTCAATGAAAGATAATACCCATCCTGGCCTCCCTGGGTTATGACTATGGCTAATTATTGCCATAGTCAAGAGTATAAGATTACTTTAATAATATCCAGCGGCTCTTAAATAATTCTATATATTATTCTATAATATTCTAGGAAGCAAAATTCAAATTCCTTCAATAGTGCCTTCGGTAGTGTGGTACTTGAAATAAAAACCATGCTCACCCATTCACATAAAACTGTCACACTGAAGAAAGCATAAAGTAGAGGAACATCTACTAATGTCAAACAAAGAAACTCGCGCTGAAAGATTTCATCTTCTGCAGGAGGTATTTTATAGGCACAACCTCCCTATGCATGGTAATATTTGATTAGTCAAAATATTCTTCTGGAAGCCAATAAGATATTTCAAAAATTAGAGCTTTTAGGTAAAAATTAGGTATGTTTTAAAAAATTAAAAACTTAATTTTTAAAAATCCTCAAAGGTCATAGGTATTACAATCATATTGATATCTTCCAAATGAATGAGAATAATGGATAAAAATGATAGTGTTTTGGTATTTCAGAACATGTATTTTAGCATGTCTTTAAAACAGACATACAGTCTCAATATGGTAAAATATAGCTTACAAATTACCAACTCCTCTCCTTTCTTTGGGCATACATAAAGAAATAGAAAGAGAATGAATAAACTACCCAAAAAGTAAAACCCCCATACCATGTGTATTTCAGGTGGGTGAAAGCATCATCGAAAGGTTAGTTTGTAGGTACTGTAATGGCATCACAGGTCCCCAAAGCAGCTTAACTGCCCCTCCAGGAACCAGAAAGCAAGCAGCTTTTTAGTTGACTATATTTACCTATCCAGTGAGCAGGGGAGACATATGGTCTAGTAAAAGGGTAAAGTAGACCATAAAATTTGCTTATTTTAGAGCTTCTAGTAAGCTATATGTTAAGTAAATGGAGAAAACAGACTGGACTTACCTGCACTGCCAAGCTGTTTATAAAACCTGTACTCTAAATGAAGCTGTGGAGCACGTGATTTTATTGGTTCCTGAAACCCAAGAAGAGATATTGTGATCAGATTTAGGAAAATCCATTCCTAGGTTTTCAGAGTAAACCAGAGATAAGAACACTTAATATTTTATAGATGATATACATATGTGATAGCATTTTCTTACCACAATTTCTCTTTGAAATGATGAAGCTAAATTACATACAATCCTTGCATGGACAGTTAAGTAAAA
This sequence comes from Eonycteris spelaea, assembly GCA_003508835.1. Classification (NCBI taxonomy): domain Eukaryota; kingdom Metazoa; phylum Chordata; class Mammalia; order Chiroptera; family Pteropodidae; genus Eonycteris; species Eonycteris spelaea. Next base: position 241,297 of record PUFA01000017.1, read on the forward strand.
ATACTCTGCATGAGCCATCATTCAAGGATAGCTTCCTCATCATGAAGTATTCGCCTGAAATGTAGTCTCCTAGGAAACCAGATGCCAAACCTTTAAATTAAAAACCAGCATGTGTTTCCTCCTTGTTTTTTTATGAATTTTGGGTGGTTATAGTTTTATTATTTTTAGAGAAATGATATATGCTCAGGAAGAAAACTTCAGATACGTGAAAATTGAGAAGAAACTAGAAATAATGAGATCTTATCATTTTAAAGAGAAACATTATTAACATTTTGGTGACTGTCCTTCCAAATACTTATTTATAGCCATATTTACATGTAATATAGACTTAAAATATTTTAAATAAATGAGATCATACTATATTTGCTGTTCTGTAATGTGCCTTTAAATTCAACAATGTGATGATGACATCTTTCCACAGCAGTGAGTAAAGCTATATTTTAATGTTTGTAGTAGTCCCCTGCATGTACGTACACATGCGCCATAGTTTTTTGACATTTGTACCGTTTTCAGTTTTCAATATTATGAATAATACTGTAGGAAAATTCTTACGTGTATTTAGTTTTACATTTAAGATAATTAGATAATAAGTAACTTTAATCAATATGATCAAGCTTGCAAAAACTGAGTTTTCTAAAGGCCCCAGACATAAAGCAGCAAAACAACCACACTTTGCTCTACACTTAACTTCAAGAATTGGCTGGTTAATTATTGAATTGGACAGTATATCAGGCAACTAGTTAACAAGAAAATCAAACATTACCCTAAAAGATACATCTGCATACTCATTAGCGGGGTTATTATCAAACACACAGAAATTAACAGATATTGGTGAGGATGTGGGGAAACTGGAATCCTTGTGCACTGCTGGTGAGAATGTAAAATGGTGCAGCTACTGTGAAAAACAGTATGATAATTTCTAAAAAATATTAAATTATCATATGACCCAGAAATTCCACTTTCCTGTTCATAGCAGCATTATTCAGAATAGTCAAAAGGTGGAGCAACCCCAAAATTTATCAATAAATGAATGGATAAACAAAATGTGGGTACATTTTGTTCCATACATAAGATGGGTTATCATTTAGCTGTAACAAAGATATTCAGAGACATGCTACCTGAACCTTGAAAACATTCTAAGCGAAAAAAGTCAGACACAAAAGGACAAAGAGTGCATCATTCTATTTATAGAGTAGTCAAATTCATAGAGACGTAAAGTTGAATGGTGGTTGCCAGGGGCTGGTAACAGAGAGGAATGGGAGTTAGTGTTTAATGGGTACAGAATTTCAGCGGAAGAAGATGAAAAAGTTCTGGAGGTGAGTGGTGGTGGTTGCTCAACAATGTGAATGTACTTAATGCCACAGAACTGTACACATAAAAATGGTTAAAAGGTACTCTACATATCAATTCTTTATCAAAATTATGATTTTCAAATATTTTCTCGCATTTCATGTGTTGCCTTTTCACTCTCTTCAGAGTCCTTTGATGCACAAAAGTTTTTAATTTTGATAAAGTCCAGCTTAATCTGTCTTTTCTTGTGCTTTTTGTGTCAAATCCAAAGTCATGAAGCTTTTCTCCTAAGTGTTCTTCTAAGTGATTATAGTTTTAGCTCATATGTTTAGATCTTTGATTCATTTTGAGTTAATTTCTGTATGTGATGTACAGTAAGGGTCCAACTTCATTGCATGTAGCTATCTAGTTTTCCCAATGCCGTATGTTCAAAATACTGTCCTTTGCCCATTAAATGGTTTCTTGTCCTATTTTTAAGACAGGCTTAAAGGAAAGAGGAGACTCCACAGCTTTTCTTGATAACTCATACTGTTGTTTAACAAATTTCATGGTAGGAAGGTCTTTATATGTAATTTAAATCCTCACTGCTGAAACTTAAGCCTATTTCTCTTATGTCCTCAATAACAGGATAAAATAGCTCTGCAATAACCTGTGAATACTAAGAGAGCTATCTTCAAATAAAACTATTCCATCATTTCTTAGATTTCCTTTATTCAGGCAAATTTCAATTTCTTTAATCTCTCCTCACTGATCCTATTTTTTAGCTCACTGATTTTTTAGCTCACTGATCACCTTTAAAGGCTCTTTCTGAACCCATTTGAAGTTTTCTGCATTTTTCTTAAGATACAGGGTCCATAAATCACAGAATTCACAAATTTCCTTGAGGCTGTCTAGTCTATTCTTTTGCTTCTGGGAAGGTTTTGTCTAAATCGATTCACGCAGACTGGAAAACAGTAAGTCCTCACTTAATGTCATTCACAGGTTCTTGGAACTGTGGCAAAACAATGTATTAACGAACCAATTTTACCACAAGCAAACTAATATAAACAAGAGTTAAATTCCTACAGCAAGCCATCAACATGATAATGAAACAACACTGAACGAAAAGTTATCTGAGGACCTGTTGTATTTCATATCCCCTAAGGAACTCTATAAAAAGGGAACTCATACTCTTCTTTGATTGTAAAACCAGCAATCATTAGAGTCAGACTTCAAGTTTCTCAAGATTTTTGTAGTTGAAAGAAAAACACATAAGGCTAATTATACTATAAAGTCACTTATTTATTTAGCTCTTTAGAGAAGGATCACTCTTGAGTCTCATTTGGTTCCACTATATCACTATCAAAGCAGGCCATTATAGGATTTGTCCTTTAGCAAAATCACTAATAATTCACAAGGAACCAAACAGAAACAGTAAAGACAAATTAATATGAAACCAGACAGAGGTTGATCTAAACACTAGAAAAAGGAGTGTTCTTTCTGGAGAAATAGTCTTTGGATTCTGACAAACCACAAGGGACAACAGATCCTTCTTCGAACATAATATTCTCAAAATTTCACCCTGGGAATATTTGTAAGAAATATTTGATCTGATCTTGGGTAACTAAGTTAGCAGAATAAAAAAAGTAAAAACTCTTTAGAGTTATAAGGCTGAAAGTGGGCACAGACATCACATATGTTCAGATGTGAGGGCTTTTTATCACAGATGGAAGGACTTATACCCTTCAGCACATAGTTTGTGGCCTGCTCAGCCAACTGGAGCTTCAGGTGCTCTTTTGGAAACACTATAAATAAAGGACATTGCAAATAGTCATAGCCTGTGGAAGGCAGCAAGATTAACGGCATAGAGAGAATTTTTATTTTTTATTTGTTTTTTACAACTATTAGAAAACCTCTGTTAAAAAGAACTCTAGCAGTCTCAAGGAGGGTAATGGAGGGGCTCATTACACTATTTTGTTTGTACTGTATATGATTTTTTTTTAAAGGTTCTTAGATATCCAAGAAACAGAGCCCACAATGAAGGTCCAAACAAAGTAGAATTGAAACACTACCAGCAGGGATTCCTTGTATTTCTATGCCAGATGCTGATTACATTTCTATAGAGGGCTGGCTATTTGCCAGAATCACAGATATTCTGAAACACACATGCCTGTCTGAAACCCTAAACTGACAACAGACGGCTACCTTGTAGGACTGTTAATGCTTAAGGCCAATTTTGCTGTTGCAATGGAAAGAGCTCAATTACTGCCCTTATATCTCCCACAGAGAATAGAGACCAAGAGCAAAAGAAAAGAGGTCTATAGACAAGATTGCTATCCTCTAAAAAGCCTTTATTTAAGATTTATTTGAAAGGGAAATGAGGTACTGAGATACACCATACAAGATAACATACAATATAGTTTTAGCTTTAACTCTTGGCCATACGAAATAGGATAATTTAATAAAATGTAAAGTGAAATGCAATCGTCAGTCATGTCCACAATACTTAATGCAAGTTTATCTAAATAGATTGACTAGTATGAATCTGGAACAAAAAATCTAGAGATAAGAATTGCCCGAACAGAAAGCTTCAGAAGAAGTCTTGATAAATAAAGAAACAACAAATACACTGTATTGAGGCAATATTTAAAGTGTTTTAGGGGCTGTTTCTTCCTCTCACTAGTCCCATAGAATCAAAATTATTCCAATTTACCAATGTAGTGAAACAGAAAAAGCAAAAAAGCATATGAACTAGAGAACACTTTTACGGAATAATCAAACGTGTATATATTTTAAAAATGGTTAATCTTTTGATCATCAATCTAAGAAAATATCTGGCCTGAATTGTTACATATATTTCACCTCTCTGCTTGCTTCCCTTCCTCCAACAAGAGTTTCAAGCTAACAAACAAAACACTTGGTTTCCTAGAAGCTACCTGCTCTAAGCCCTGTTCCTGTCCAGTTCTTCTAGACAACCAGACAACTCTAACTCCTCCACAAACTGACAAACTGAATGAGAGAATGGGAGCAAACCACAGAGCGGGTATGGATGTGGTAAGCCCCAATCCTTTTGAAAAAACAGCATTCAATTGTCACAAGATACATTCTTCAACCCTTAACTCTTTTGTCTTCCAACTAACGAAGCCCCAAATTATCTGAAAATCCTGAGAAACTTACTATGATTTAGTAGAACATTTAATCAGTTTCATAGAAACTAGTCACATCAAACATTCCATATGACTAGACATGGCTCTGTTTATTAACCTTAAACATAAGATAAAAAACTGTTTCTTCTAAAATTGTTAATCCTCAAAAATAATGTAATTATTCTTTTTTAATAGGATGCTATTTTCAATGACTAGATTAATTATTCATAAGATTAATACAGACAAAAGCAATTAAATGCTGCTCCAAAGGACTGCGTGATGGGTTTTTCATATTTGGCAGTTTTTTAAGGCAATGATCAGATTTGGTCCTGTACTAAGTATATTAATAAATACCTTACATTTAAAAAATGGATCAGTCATATTCAAGAAAAATGATACAATTTTCAGATGATTTTCTTTTAAAATAGCACTGTGAAAAGTACAAAGTTCATAGAAATTACTAGTCTTCCAGTGATTTTTTTTCTTCTGGCTTTTTTTTATTAATCATTTTTTGATTTATCATTGCTAACACTATAGTTAGCATCATCTAATGTCAAGTAGTACACAAGGGAATCATGACCGTAACACTATATATATATAGTTGAAGGAAAATGACCATGTGTGATTATATGCAAAAGAATTAAACATTAGTATTTTTGTAAATGCTCACAACTATTTCCTGTCCAAAGATATGTGAGGGGTGAGAGCACAAAATATAATTACCACAAATATAGATTCTACTCACCAGTTTGATAGCTACATATTCATTGGTGTAGAGATTTTTACCTAGGGGAAAAACAAATATTTATGTTTTAGTGACATTTATTCTGAGAGCTGCAAAGCAAAATCTTAGCTCACAGGGTCATGAGAAAGGTCGCATTCCCAATGCTATTCACATATATGAAACATGATTTATAAGTGAAAAGCTAAATGGAGATAATGAGACCCAGCAAGACAAGAACAAAATCAGCTTGAGAATTTGGAAATTTAAGTTAGGCACGAGAATTTTTTTAAAAAGAAAACAAATCTCTTTTTCTCTCACATATGCACATTGTTATTTAATATTTCCTAACTATTAAGCTATAAAGCAAACCAAGAAGACAAAATGCCAGCATCTAAAAGATACAAAGATTTTAACTCGGCACAAGCACAAACCTTCATTTTCTAACTCACTGACAAGTGGATATTTTATATTTTTTGTCATGGCATTTAGTGTCAACTTTAGTTGGGATAAAAGACAGTGTGAAACAAAACCAATGATTTCACCACTCACCTTTCGGAAAACTTATTTATTATATGTAATTAAATGATTCTCATAGCTTTTCTGACTCTTCATCAGAAACTCTAGTTCTGTATCTTTAACTGTGTGCAGTGTGCAGTGTGCAGGAAGGAAACAGATCTCCACCTGGACAACACTTAAACATCTCAAAGTTCTTCCTGAAATGATTTTTCTTCTCAGCTTCTTTACATGTATCAATGGAATCAATATTCTCCTAAACATCTAGAGTAAGAACTTGCGAGTGAGGATGAGTATGAGAGCAACGGCATTCACTTACTGAGCCCATATTACACGCTGAGTATTTCACCTCCCCACCCCCATTGATTATTGAAGGCTTTAATTTCTACTGTTTAGTATATAACATATAGGTTAGCCACTGCACTGGACTTCACATTGCTTCTCATATATTTGTCCCATGTCAGTCAGCTAGACAGACTATAAATATCTTGAGGGAAGAGATTTTATCTAATAGTTCTGTCAATGCCTTAGAGTGCTTAAGACCACGCTCTGCACATCTCAGACACCCAAAACCTTAACTGATTAAAAGTAACTGGTATGTATGATTACTTTTAAATAATACATAGAGGTTAAAATTATACTTATATATATGCATATACACACACATATATGTACATAGCTGAATATATATGCATGGAAAGGATATAAAATTATATACTGAGGTATTAAAAAGATTCTTAGTATTTGATTTTTATATAATATATTTATAATAATAATAATAAAACCCCACTTCATTTGTGAACAAAAGCTGCCTGCAATATAAGTTCTTATTTTCACCAAGCTCTGCACATCAAATGACCCTTTGCAAACTGCACAATTATACTATTAATACTGCCATGAGGTTGCTGAGTACCTTTATGAGTTGACAGGTACACTAATTTAAGAATTACTTTTGTCTGCGAATAAAACAATAAAGACGACTCACAGGATGCCAAACACCTAAGAAACCATTATAAGATGACAGGCACTTTTTCTCTATATTAATTGCATTAATCCTCTGAAAGTTAATTTGTGTTTCTGATTAATGTCACCACAAAAAAATTTTTAAAAATTTGTTTGAGGCAACTGTGGAAAGGATACTAATAACTGCAAGAGGAAAAGATGAGGTAGTAACAGCCAACTCCCAGGCAGATTAAAACTACAACTTGGCCACAGACTTCTTCCATAACAGATACGATGTTGCGTAAAGATTTTTCAGAAGAGCCCTTCCTGACTCTGTATAAACACTGTTATTGTGACCTAACATCAATTTCAGCACAGGGCTGACCTAAGACCTTAAAATTGCTTAAAGGAAAACGGTCAAGTTTAAAATTATAAATATGTTTAGGGGTCTTTCTAAATTGAATACCCCCACCCCAGTTTTAGGAATAAGAATTACTAGGGGTAGGGAAGTTAGAGACACCAAAATTCACCTCTTACTCATTTAGAGTACAGCATGTCTTTGCTGTTAAAGGAATAACTTAATATTTGGAGTATATGCTTAAAGTAACATCTTATTTCAATATATACAACCCTTGAAGTGAGCCAGTAGTGTAAACAGATAATAAACCTGGATTCTGATCTGTGAGCAGAAAAGAGAGAAGGTAATTTCAAGAGTCTTAGAAAAAAATTCTTATCTTTCTTCCCCCCAGCCACTTCCTCCCAGAGTCTTAAAGAATGAGTAGAATTTTAGATTATAAAAGAGAGAAAGGCATCTCAGAGAGAAGCAGCTGCATGAGCAAACAAAAAATGAGAAAGTAGATGGTGTAAGCTGAGGATGTTGGGTGGTTTAGGGGATAGATGGACCATAAGCTGCATCATGAGGATCAAGAAGATGTAGAGATGGGCAAGGAGTAGTTAGGGCAACAAAGGAGACTAGAAAAGTAAGGTTGAGTCCACATTAGGAAAGCCCTCGATGTCAACTTAAAGTTTAAAATGAGTTGAGTAGTGACATGATAAGATCTATGATTTTGAAAAACCACTTGTAAGGAAGTATAAAAGATTAACTTGAAAAATAAGATATGAGAGGTAAGGGAAAACATCTGGATACTTATTACCCAGCACATACAGATATCAGACATCTAAGATGAGTGACACCCAGTTCTCCCCCTTCAAGACTGTATTCTAGCTCCTAAAACAGGGCCTTGCGGCAAAAAGTTAAATAAACCACATATGTGATGAGTGTTAAAAGAGAAATATGAACAAGTCAGTAGAGAAGCTTGGATGAGTATTTGGGTACAAGTGGTATGCAAGGTGAACCTTGAAGGACAGAGAAAATATAGGAAATTTCTCACAAAAAAAGTACTCTTTTCAACAGTGAGGTGGAGACATGACAGAAAATGAACAGAATGTGATATACTGAGAGTGGATCAATGTGAACAGAGCACAAAGTACACGGGGAAAAATGGTGAGAAGCAAAGTCAGATAAAATCAAAAGGGACAGAGTGTGAATAACTGTGAATGTCAGCTTCTTACTGAGTTATGCACTACCAAGGTACATGGAGGTATGCCGGGGCATAAGACATAGGACAAATAAGACATACTTTTCCTGGATACTTACTTTTCTCTGAGGATTTGGGGAAAATCTTTTTTATAGTAAAACAAACTTACTATATTATAGAAATTGTGCATAAATTTCTTTTGGAGAAAAAATGTTCAAAAGAATCCTGGACACTTATGGATCTGCTTCTCCAGAGTCTAGGGGTATTTCACTAACCAGTAACTTTTTCTCATTTCCCTGAGTTCAACTGGGCAGTTTATTTTAAACAATGTGAACTTTCCATTGCCCATGAGGGCGGGAAAGGGCAACTTTCAGGCAAGGCAAGGCCTGGGCAGAAGGGGATTTGGTGATCCAACTGCTTCACATATAGACCTGCAACAAGACTTCCTGCATCCCAACTTCCCAAGTTCCTAGTATCTCCAATTCGTAAGCCTATTGGTATATTCCATTACAAACTAGCCTACCTTTCAATCATTCAGCATTCTCTGAAATGCTAAGTCAGTAATAACTATCTGCACTCCACCTTCCAAAATTTTGTTAACATTTCTCCTCTGTTTTTATCTTCTCTTCTTTTTTTCCTTGGGTTCCTTGGGTTTTCATGCTTAAAAAAAAATCCCTTTTCTAAATATACTTTATAAAACTGAAGAGGCATCCAGTTCCATAAACTTCCACATATTATAATTAGTTTACGCATATATCTTTCTACCTCCACTTGGCAGTACATTTCCTGAGGACAAGAAGAATGTTTAACTCATCTTTTTAACTCTAACGACATAGTATGTGATATATAGTAGGTAACAATATTTGCCGAAGTGAATCAAATTGACTTGATATACAGAGAAGGTTCTTCTGAGAAAGTTCTAGAGCAACAAAAAAAGAGGGCTGGTTTAGAATCAGATTATGGATAATCTTAAATGCAACTCTAGGCGTTTCGACTTCATTTCAGCTGACTGTGAAACCACCAAAAAAAGTCTCGTGCTAAAAGGAAAAGCAAAATGGGGAAAACTATATTTTAAAAATACTAATCTGGTCCCAATATATAAGATAAAAGAGGATACGCAGAATATGATGAATAAGAAATTTTTACATCAGAATGTTAAAGAATAACATCTACCACATACAGTGTGATTATGAAGATCACGAGTTAGATAAGAATATATGAAAGTACTTTGTAAACTGCAAAGTCCTAGATAAATCTAATTTTTATTACTCCTATTGTTATTGTAGGTATGAGGAAGTAATTTCTGAAAGAGAATGACTTAAAATAATAAGACTTATAATCAAGGCATTTTAAAGAACAAACTAACCACCTTTGGACTACATGTAAACGTGAAGCATCAGGAAAAGAGAAGGGTCAAAAAAGCTCTTAATTACTGGAGAAGACGAAGAGCCAGGAGAGTAGACAACAATTATTCCATTCGACCATGATGCCTTCCTCTAGGTTCTCACTAAATTTAAAATAACGAATTATGAAATGCTCTTCATCTGCAATTTACATATCTATATAAAAGAATATAATCTCAGAAATATAATAAACGAGAGTCTGTGTAACACCAAACATGATGGCTGGTACATCACAAAATGCTAGCTTGCTTGTGTTTGCTTATTTTCTCTGGTGGCACAAAAAAAGAGAACACATGTCACCCTCGTACAAAGCAATTACCCTTACTCCTAAATGGCACTGGAGGTGACTGGGTAATTCTCCTGAGCTAGCATTATTCAAATGAATTCTTTTGCCAGGGAGTATCATTAAAACTGAACAGGGCAATACAAAACATAACCATATTGGAAAGCTAGACTATCACTCAGCCACTATCCTCAGTGATATACAGTATTCAAAAACTTTGCACTGGAAGATTTTAATTATGAAGATAGAACATTAAAATTCTGGCCATTTAAAATGAATGACTTCTTCAGCTAAATATTGATATATATGAATATACGTATATTGATATATATCAATAACTTTGAGAAAAGCAGGCAGTTTAATGGACAGAAAAATACCACTGATGAGATGGCACAATCCCAAGCACTCAAAGCTTTTAGTAATGTCTTGCACAAAATCCACAATGCTTCCCAAGCTTACTTCCTGGCTATGGGTTCTTTTATAGTAAATGGAAAAGAAACTGCATTACACAGTACTTTTTGGAGCTTTATATTTAAACTCAACCCTTCTGAAACAGCAGTCCTGGATGTGATGCTGCCCATAAAACCCACTGCATGAAGACTTCCTGTTTCGGTAAGTCACCTACAGAGACAACATTTACCGTAAACTTCATCAGACACAGATTATTTCAAAGAACCAGCAAGTCTCAGTTTTCAGTCACACTGATAAAGGAACATACAGCCTCAGGTTCCCAGTTTTAGTTAGATCTCCAGCTGCCACATTTTCTTGCCCTAAAGTGAAAGTAGTGCATTTCTAAGTTACTACCTAGAACTTGCAAAAAAAAAAAAAAAAAAATCCAGCCAAAGAATTTGAGGCAATTAGTAGTTAAAACAAGAAACCACTTTTATGTAATCCAGATTGGTTACCATGTCTATTTAGAGCAAAGAGGACAGGCTGGCCCATTGCCTTCACCAACCAGATAGCATCTCTCTAAGTGGGCGGTAGGAGAGTAGGGGTGAGAGAATAATAAAAGGCACCAGAACTTTAAAGCACAAAGTCAGAGGTCTTTCTCATTTTCACTGGCTTAATTCTACTAATATATTAGTATACTATGCAGAAACATTTCCTAAATGGTTAGCAACGAATGGCAACATTAAAATGTTTTCTAAACTGCGTGATGTGATCCATTAGTGGAGTGTGAAATAAATTCAGTGGGTCCCAACAAACACGATCTTGCAAGAAAAATAGTATAAAATTTAACAAAAAGAATTTAGTAAGGGCATTATATTTAGTAAGGGTATTATTTCTGAAACTTTTGCTTCACATACATTAATTTGTGTATGTACTGAATCACAATACAATACTTTTTAGTGTGGGTCATGGTCAAAAACATAAAAGCTATCAAAACCCTTCTGAAAAGCAGTTTCAATTATTTCATTTTGGAATAAAAAGCTTACGTTAGTGATTGGACTAGTTTCTATGACTTTCTTAGCTATTAAATATAATATTCTGATCAATCTGTTAGGAAAAAGAACAAGGGTTTTTCTAGCAGCTGAGAGTCTGGAGTGAGGCTGAGTAGAGTGAGGCAAAAGCAGGTGGAAGATGTCATTTTATAAATGGGATCAAAGAAAATCCTATACCCCTATTTTAAGAGGGAGAGCCTGTGAGGTATTTACAGAGGCCTGTTTTTTACTAAGCAAATGTGTGAAATTTTCTACATTATGCTGGTGAGAAAAGAACTAGAATGAATCACACCCAAAAGCATGATAGTTTGCAGAAACATACTAAAATATTTTTTTAAATTTTACTATGCAAAATTTCAAAGTTATACAATGATTCCCCCAGGTAACCTCACCCAATTTTGAAGCAAATCAGTATATTTCATTATAGATCTCTAATAGATTTGAAGCGTCCTTTTGGAACAGATGGATTACTTGCTATTTGAAGGTCTCTGCAATATAAATGTGAAAAATTAGAAGACCAAATGGAGACTCATGGACATGGGGAAGGTTATAGTACCAGTCAGACATTTTAGCCATTCGGGAAGAAAAGTCCAAAGGGCCCTCTGAAAAGGAAAAGGGTTGAAAAGTGAAAAAACACAATTATGAACGGAGTTCAAGGTAAAGCAATCGATTCTAGAAGAACTAAAACCATGGATTGTCAATGACTTGAACTTGATCATAAGGCAAAACCAGTCGATTTATTAATATTTTCCTGCCAAGAATATAGACCTCCATTCTAGATAATATAACTTTTAAGAGGAAAAAAGATGTTATTAATAAAGTTATAGCAGAAGTAAAAGAATATTTATATTAGACAATCGACTAATATACAAACTGGAGAAACCACGGTATCTAAAAACTCCAGATCCCAATGATATGTCTATTTATTTCTCATCCTAATGAAAGTAGTTATGTCACCAGAAGCAATGGTAATGTACTTTTTTTAAAGTCTTGCTTTACTACTAATTATTTAGAGAATTTCCTAAAAGGGCCTGGCACATAATTTTTCAACTTTGCTTAGAGACAGTGATTGGGAAGCAGCTCCTCCTGAGGAACAGATTGGAAAGCTTTGTGCGGGTCATTGACACATATTGTTAACATCTAAAATCAAACCTTAATCTTATTGTACAAGTGATATGTCTTAAAATTTTTTTTAACATTTTTCTTTTTTATTGAAGTATAACTCACATTAAGAGTAAATTCTTACATATTCATATAACCACGTAACCATCTGAGGAGAGAAGATCTACGGCACTCTAGCTGGCTTTCTTGTGCCTCTTGCCGATCAATAATCCTCATCTACCACCTCCCGAAATAAACTATTTTGACTGTAATTGCAAGAAATTTGCTTTGAACATCTATGGATATAATTATACAATAACCACTCTTTTGTGTCTGCCCTCTTTTGCTTAACATGTCTGAGATTCATTCATTTTGTTGCATGTATTAGTAGTAGATGATTCTACCTTTCCTCATATTTGTATCTTATTTCATAACTGCTGCTTTTTCCTCCACATTAAAACTAATCTCTTGGTACATTAAACTAAGCATTAAGAAGCTACCAATTTAATTCCACTTCCAATAGTCAAGAGGTGTAAGCAAACCAAATGTCTATCAATGGATGAATGTAGGACAGATGAATAGATAAAGAGAATGTGGTGCACACATACAAAGGAATATTATTCAGCCTTAAAAAAAAAGGCAGGAAATCCTGTCACACGCTACAATTCAAGTGAACCCTGAAGACATCATTTTAAATAAAATAAGCCAGTCATAAAAAGGCAAATACTATATAATTCAACTATCTAAAGTAGTCAAATTCACAGAAAAGAAGGTGGAATGGTGGTTACTGGGGCCTGGGGAGAGAGGGGAAAAAAGGATGTCGTTTAAATTTCAATTAGAGAACATGAAAAAGTTCTGGCTATCTGTTTTACAACAATGTGAATATATTTAACTGTACTGAATTGTACACGTAAAAATTATTAAGACAGTAAATTTGATGTTTTTTTTTTTAACCACAATGTTAAAAAAAAAAAAGAATCTAAGCAACCACTTTCAGATTCACAAAGTCCATTTTCAGGAAGACAAAAAATTCTCAGACCTACCTTCTCAGTGCAATAATAACTATTGTTATTTTGAGCATAGTTGCTCCCAATTTGTAATGGCAGAACATGGTCTTTGGAGAAAACACATCAAGATGTAAGAAAAAATCAGTTTGCACTTTGAAAGTAAAAATCCCTTAAAGCTAAACAATTCAATGGACTGCTAAACTCTAATTTGCAGAATTTTAGGCAGTGCAGTATTTTTTAGTAAAAGTTATACAGCTTTAGTGGCTAGAACTGAAATGTTCTTAACCTGTGATCATTAGATTCTCATTCAAAGTCAAAAATCCTTTCCTTGTGGGGAATAATAATAAACATCAAAGCAGTACCATCTCTATTCAGGAACTTTTATTTTTGAAGATTAGTTTAAAAACCTTGTAGGAAAGCAAATAAGACAATCTTTCTCGTGATTATCAAAGTAATTATGAAAACAATGAAACATATGTATAACAATACAAAATCATGATTTGCAATGTATAATTTAAGACTGATCATAAATGAAATAAGTTTTTGTTGCCAATCAGTAACTTACTGAAAAATTAAAAATATCTCAAATGTGATGACCCTTGAAACTTTTCTAACTATAAATGTAGTTTCACAGGAGGGAAAAATCATTTCAACCTATACCAAATCTTAAGTCCAACATAATACTGTATAAAGTTACATAATTATATTAGCAAGTTCATATATCAATTTTGATTAAGCCTATATACTTTTTTGGTAACAACTTTTGAGATGTAATCTACAATTCACCCATTTAAAGTATACAATTTGCTGGGTTTTAGTACGTTAAGAGTTGTGCAACCATCTCCACAATCAATTTTAGACTATTTCCACCTCCTTAAAAAGAAATCCCACACTCTTTATTACCTACTTACCAGTCAGCCTGACCCTCCTTCAACTCCAAACACCAACCCTTAAACAATCACTAATCTATTTCTGTCACAATAGATTTGCCTATTTTGGATATTTCATAGAAATACAATCATATATTATATGGTCTTTTGTGACTGGCATCTTGTACTTGGCATCGTGTTTATCAACATTGTAGCATGTATCTTCATTCTTTTTAAAGTCAAATAATACCACAATTTGCTTATCTATTAATCAGGTGACATTTGGTTTCCCTTTTTAGCTATGAATAATGCTGCTATAAACATTCATACACAGGTATTTGTGTAAATATGTTTGCCTTTCTCTTGGGTATATATATATACCTAAGAGTGGAATTGCTGGAACAAATAGTAGTCCTCTTGTATTTAATTAACTATTATATTTAACTTTTGAGAAACTGTTAGGCTATTTTCCAAAGTGGCTGTACCATTTTACATTTTACATCAGCAGCATATAGTCAACACCTGTTCTTATCTATTGATTCTAGCCACCCTAGTAGGTGCAATATGTTATCTTACTGTAGTTTTGATTTACAATTCCCCAATGACTAATGATGATGAGACTATGAGGAAAGAGTAAGGAAATAAAATGGAATCACTATAGTTAAGCTGCTAAATTACTAAAATAAAGTAGGTTGAGGCATAAGGAAATGATTTTACTCTTGCTTTCACTAGCTGGGGAACTTAAACCTTTGAAACCTCTAGTTACGCCTAAAGATATAGATAACTCTCTGATTACCTTCTTAAGTATTTAGGAAAGAATGCTCATGCGTCCAGACCACCTGACATCAATTATTCAGACCACTGGACATCTAGAAGATTATGATATCAGATCAATCCAGAGGCTAAGAATGTAGGGCTGATTGTTCTCAAGAATGCACTTTTTACTATAAGAACTCTTGGCTTTTCTTTCTTCTTTGGAACACTCTGGGTACTGTCTAGTTGTGTTTCTGATTTGCAAACCTTAAGATACTTGAATAAATTTTTGCCATTTATTTCTAGCCAAAGCCTCCTGACTCTGCTTGCTTGACACATCATCTCACATGCTTACTGGCCATCCCTATGTCAGCACTGGAGAAATGTCTATTCAAATCCTTTGCCCAATCCTTTTGCGCCATGCTTCTCTTGTTCAGGCCTGCTTCCATGTCTGGCAGTGTACTTTCCCTTCTAATACAGCTTTATTTTCTGCTATTAAAAAAAAATCCTTTGCCTATTTTAAAATTAAGTTATCTTTTTATTGTTGAGTTGTAAGAGTTCTTTATCTATTCGAAATACTAGTCCCTTATTAGATATAATTGGAAAATATTTTTTCCTAGCATATGGTTTTTATTTTTCTTTCTTTATGATGTCCTTTGTAGCACAAACTTTTTATTTTGGGGAAGTCCAATTTACCTATTTTTTTCTTTTGTTGTTTGTGCTCTTGGTGTCATACCTAAGAATCCACTGCCAAATCTGAGGGCATAAAGATTTACCCACACATTTTCTTCTAAGAGTTTTATAGTTTGAGTTCTGACATTTAGTTCTTTGACCCATTTGGGATTAATTTTTTTTTTAAGTGTGAGGTAATGTTTCAACTCCAGTCTTTTGTATGTGAATATCCAGCTGTCCCAACATCAACTGTTGAAAAATTATTCTTTCTCCACTGAATAGTCTTGGCACGATAGTCAAAAAGCAATGGACCGCAGATTGATATCTGGTTTCTCAATTCTATTCCACTGATCTATACGTCTATTCTAATGCCAGTACCACACTTGCTTAGATCACTGTTGCTTTGTAGTAAGTCTTGAAATCAGTAAGTGTGAGCCATCTAACTTTGTTCTTCTTTTTCAATATTGTTTTGGTTCTGCCCGGTCACTTGCAACTCCATATATATATTTTAGAATCCGCTTGTGAATTTCTACAAAAAAGCCAGCTGGGATTCTGAAAGGAATTGTGATGAATCTGCAGGTCAATCGGTGAGTACTACCATCTTAACAATATTAAGACTGGACCCTGAATGTCTTTCCATGTATTTAGGTCTTTTTAAATTTCTTTCAACAATGTTTTGCAGTTTTCATAGTGTAAGTTTTACACTCATTTTGTTAAACTTTTTTTTGACGTTTATTCTCTCTTAATACTACTGTAAATGGAACTGTTTCCTTAATTTCATTTTTGGATTAAACATATATACTTTTTATAATAATGACTGACACCTCTTCCCTCATGATCCGTTCCCAGAAGCATACTATGTTTTTTAATTAGAAAAGTAATAGTCTCTCTTAAACCTCAACTAGGGAGTTCTATTATATAAATGAATTTTCCAGATAAGTGACATTCCTTCAATAAAAGTTTAAAACTAAAATCATTTTTATAGTAGAATATTTCTAAAGTTTTAGGTTTAATAAAGAATATATGTGATGTTTGCTTTGGCAATACATACATATACTAAAATTGGAATGATACAGTGAAGATTAGCACAGCCCCTGCACGAGGATGACATGCAAATTCATAGAGCATTCATATTTTTAAATTTCCAGTTATAAAATAAATAAGTCATAGAGATGTATAGGTTGGTGACTACAGTTAATAAATACGGTATTACATATCTGAAAGTTGCTGAGAACAAGTCATACAAGTTCTCATCAGAAGAAAAAAATTTTTGTAACTGTATATGTGTAAATTTCCTGCCCAGTATATACAAAAAAAATTATTTATCCAGTAAGCTACTGAGGATTATGTTATATTTCTGACAATTACTTTCATGAAAATGTTTATTGTGTTATTTACTTATAATAATAATAAAAGGTAAATATTAACGGAAAGGCCAACTACATGGTAACAATTGTGGTAATCTACTTGAAGAAACAGAATGAAGCCATTAAACTTATCATGAAAATCACATAACAATTTAGTAAATAAAAAAGCAGAATCTCAAAGAATACCCAACTTTGCTTATACCAAAGTACATATATACATGCACACACAACTGAACAAAGACTTTGCCCTGATTATCTGTGATGTTACAATTCCAACTCAAAATAAAACAAAATAAAAACCAACTAAAACCAAAAGAAAACAAGCTTCATGAATCAGAATTATCCTTAACCCATCTATACTCTGGATGTTCAAATCTAAACAATCTAACTATTTAGTTTAATCAATCTCTGAAGTAGTTTATAAAGTAGAAAAAAAGAACCATTACAACCTCAAAAAGACAGAGTAATTTTAGTTTCACAGTACAAACAGCCTAAACTACCTATAAGAGCCCTTTAGTCAAAAAAACATTCTGAATTACTTAAAATCACAAAGCATTTACTGTTTAGGCTATTTACCATCCAGACAAACTAGAGGAACTACCACTGTTATTTAGATATAAGCACCACTGGATAAAAAAGATTGACATATATTTTTAACAACACAGAAAAACTAAATACAGAAAAATTACACCTTTTGGGGTAGGGAGGAAAAATTAGAAGTTCTAATTAATTTATGCTCTTGGGAGGGAGATGACAATGAAGTTCCTGTCAAGCTTTTTACTGCCTACAGAATAAAGTCCAAAATATATATCATGGCCCAAAGCTAGTCAAGAACAGACTCTGCTCACATCTCTAGCCTCACTTCCCACTGCACTTTATTGAAATAAAAAGCTAAGGGTAGAATAAGATATAGTGTTTATAATATCCTCCACTTTATAACATCCTCCCATTTTACTCTGAATTTCAAAACACATACTTTGCAAAATTAAAAATAAATCAAAAATTATTAATTAATTAGCCAATGCTTTCCTTCTTCACCTAGAAAATCCCTAAAGATTAAAGTTGGTCCACCATAGGAACTAGACAGTGTTACTTAAAATAATGGCCATCATTTTATACTTTATTTATATTTTTTTCCTGGTAATAGGTAATTATATTAAATGCCAGCAACTATAAATTTTAGAATCAGATATTTATTCTAATGTTGTTTTTAACTTTCTTTTTTCGGCATGTGGTATTTCAATTGCACACTTAACTAATAAGTGGCGAGACTACCTGGCACATAATAAAATTACCTGTTTGGGAGGTCACTGATCTGGGCTCTAGTTGCGACTCTGTGGTAAGTAGCTTATCTTAACCCAAGTCATTTGATTTCTAAATTTTTCATCTTTAAAATGATGAAAGCTGGTCTAGATAATGCCAAGGTTCCCTACAGGTCTAAAACTTAAGTAGGTTTATTACTTTTGTTGATTTGGACTTTACATATATATTAAATCAGTCTAAGTTACCATGACCCTGTTGGAAGCCAGGTCCCACTCCTGTCTCATACTAAACTCATGGCCATCTTTTTCATATAACTGTCACTAATCTAGTTGTCAGGCCTGAAATTATACAGTATGGTTCTTGAATCACGATCCGGTCTTTTGTTCAACATTGCTTATTTAAGATAATGCTGAATCTTAATTATGTTAACCAGTTTATTTAGCTGCCCCAACTCAAGCATTGTGTTACGTGAAGATTTCATTAGTACAGTGGTCTCCCTTATATGTAATTTCACTTTCTGCAGTTTCCATTATCTGTGGTCAATCATGGTCCAAAAATATTAAATTGAAACATTTCAGAAATAAACATAAGTTTTAAATTGTATGCTGTTCTGAGTTGTGTGATGAAATCTCAAGCCATCCTGCTCTGTACCCCCTCTGGGACATGAATCATCCCTCTGTCCAGCATATCCATTGTATATGCTACTCTCCTGTTACTTAGTAGTTATCTTGGTTATCAGACTAGTGATATCACAGTACATGGTTTCAAGTAACCCTTATTTTACTTAATAGTGCCATATATAAATACCTTTCATAACAGTATATTCTTATAATTGCTCTATTTTATTATTATTGTTATTAATCTCTTACCATGCCTAATTTATAATTAAATTTTATCATAGGTATGTATACATAGGAAAAAATGGTATATATAGGTTTGGTATTATCCAAGGTTTCAGGCACCTACTAAGGATCTTGAAACGTATTCACTGCAGATAAAGGGAGACTACTGTATGTTCTTCAAAGATCTCCATCCAATTCACAGTTCAACTGAATGGAACCAAAATCAGACCTCTATGTTCAACATCAGTAATGACAAAGGTCCATTAAAACTGATTCTCCCTGGTGAAGGTGGTTAAGAAAACTACAAACCTACTTAATTATCTTATCAACCAGCTCACATTTCTATCTGGGTTATTAGAATATCACAAACGTCTGTCAAATAAATGCCTTGCTGAATAAAAATATATAATACATTACAGACATTTAACATGGCAGATAAAAACATAGGCAAATTCACATTGAAATGACAAAAGAAACAAAAAGGTCAAATAAAATAGGTGAAGAAACAGCAGACCTGAGAAAGCTGACATACTTCAGAGGAGGAATCTAAATGCTAAGATTACCTAATGATGTTGACAGAAAACTTACAATTCTGTTGTAAACTTGAGAGGAAGAATTAATAAAGGATATGCAGTAACTAAGAAAACTTTTTAAAACTCAAGTATCAGTAATTTTTATTTCTGAGGGAAGGAGGGATAGGGATGTACTAGAAAGGAAACACAGTAATAATGCTTTCGTAGCTCAGGTGTGAACAATATTTCAACAATCATTATATTGTATATGCAGAAAAATGGTCTAACCATAAAGCATGACATAAATATTTTGGGAGAATTTAGGGAGTGTTTGTACAGATGGCCCCCAACTTAAAATGGTTTGACTTACGATTTTTCAACTTTACAATGGTGCAAAAGCCATAAGCATTCAGCAAAGCGATAAGCATTCAACTATACTTTGAATTTTGAATTTTGATCTTTTCCCAGGCTAGCAATATGTAGTGCAATCATCTTGTGATGCTGGGCAACAGCAATGAGCAGCAGCTCCCAGTCCGCCACATGATCACAAAGGTAAACAACTGATACTGTATAGTATATTCATTGTGTTAGATGATTTTGTCCAACTGCAGGCTAATGTTTAAGTGTTCTTAGCACATTTCAGGTAAGTTAGGCTACACTGATGTTCAGTAGGTGAGGTGTATTAAACTGCATTTCCAACTTACAATGGGAATGGTTTTATTGAGACATAACCTCATCATAAGTTGAAGAGCATCTGTATGTAATTGGGGATGGTATGTATGAGATCAAGAAATAATACTGAATATTGAAAAAAATAGTAATGTCTAGAAAAAAGGAGGTATCTAAAAGACATTTAAAGACTTGAAATGCTTGCTTGCAGGAATCAGGACTTCAAAATCTATATTACATAGGTATTTTCATTAAAATTATATTATAAAAAATATGTATAGCATTTTCTTACCCTAGCAACCCCAAATGAGTAAGATCTACTCTATGAGAGTCTACTCTGCCTGGCAGTGAGCTTTTTTCCTTTGATAAGAGCTTTACCTTTCATGGAAAAGTTATGACCAAAAGTTCAGAACATTTTCTCTTTAGGATGCATGATGACATCATGGAAATACTGATCCTGAACTCTCTTCATAAGCAAATCCATAATCACCCTAGTTGTGTAATCCTCCTTAACAATTCCAAATTGGCTTAGAAATCCTGGAAATTTTACCGTTAAATCCTCATTAACTAGTTAAGATCTCAATGCATAAACCTATATCATATCTGTGACACTTCCAAACATATTAACATGATGTAGACTGTGCCTCAGCAAAGGTGGTTAAAACTATTTACTCCTTTGATCTTTTTGATGGATTATGCTACTGACAGAAAGATCTGTTAAAGTTGTTTAACCAATAAATTGTGCTTGAGTTAGAACCAACTGAGTACCATTCCAAAAGAAATTCAAACTGCGACACTACTAGAAATAAGAATTATATATATGTTCCTGGTTTTTCCAAGAAGGTTAAAATGTATTATTTCTAGAGTAATAATTTTAAATTGAACCCCTCTATACCATACTCTGATTTTGAAACAAAATCAGTAATATAATTTGTTACACATCTATAAAGTGGGAACATATAAACATCCCTTACTGCTGGGGGTGGGGGGATATATTTTGTCAGGTTTACACACAAATGTACACACATACATATACCTAAAGAGATAAAGCACATGGGACACAATATTAACTGGCAAATCTAGGTGATAATACATCATGGCTTTAAGCATCCTATTCTTTTTACTCTTTTTAAAATCTTGAAATTTTTTTTTATGTAAAGTTGGGAGAAATTAAAATAATTTCAAACAATGTTTTATATTATGTACATAAACCATGAGCTCACTATGTATCAACCACTATCTTAGGAGATTGTAGACATTGTCTGTAAGGTAGATATTATTACCCTCCTAGTCTGACAGAGAAAAAAATGAAACTTGGAAAAGCAATCTGACTCTAGGACTCTTAACGTTTAACCACTAGGGGAAGAGAGTAATGACATGACTACTAAAATTTGTTTTAGTTTGTTCCATCCACAGACTCTAAAATTTGTAAATTCATAGAAAAATCTTAACAATGTTATAAAAGCACAATATGTCAGTTTTTCTGTTTCATTGACTGGCTGGGGTTTTGGCGATATATACAGTTCTATTTGTTCAAAATGCTAAAATTTCCTAAGAAACTATAAAGTAACATTTCATTTTACAATGACTATACATTCAACTAGTGAACACTACTAAATTTCCTGTTTTATTGTAAGCCTATATCCTTTCAATTGAATGACTTTCAAAAATTTTTCCATAGCAGAACTGTATCTTTCAACAAAATCTATTGAAAACTCAGTATGTAGATAATAGAGAGTCCTGCCTGCTGCTCACTTTTCCTTTCCTATTTTCTGGCAGTGAGAAATAGGTGCTCCAAGTCTCTGTGTGACACAATATGAAACCAAATGCTTTAGATAATATACATTCTGTAAACTGCTAATGATCACAACTGCCAAAAACTGGCTGGTAGAAGCTAAAGTTATAAATTCCAAGTTAAGTTCACTAGTGATAGGTAATTCAGGTAAAGAAAAAAAAAATATGCAGAGAAGTCATCATATATACCTTATGTTAGTCATAAAAATAAGTGTCTTATTTTAGAAGGCAGGGAGTAATGTGTCACAGGACAAGCTGCTACCCTTAGCTAATTTACCTTTGTCAGAAATATCCTTCAATGCTAATGTAATTTTGCATATTTCACAAGATACCAAATAAAGCAAAGAGCAAAAAAGGTCAATTATTTTTGTGCCTCCATTTTCCTGCCTATAATCAAAAACATTCTCTAGCAATATCTTATTTCACAAGGGTAATATTAAGATTTTTAAACATACATACACATCTATTAGATGTGACAGAGATATCATCTATTTACTTATTCTTCCGGCTAAGCAGGAAAACAAGCTGTTATTTATGGACTTGGGATATACATTTTCTGAATTCTGGAGGAATAGAATCATTTGCATCTTAATGTTTACATGATTCTTTCCAGGTTTGATTCAGTAAAGACTCAAAACATAAAAAAAAAAAATCCTCAAAATATTCCTCATGTTTTTCAATCAATGAAAAACAACCTGCAGATCTGTTTCCACTCCAGTGCATTCTCCTACCTTTTATCCATGATCATCCTTCATCAATCTTCCTTTCTCAAACATTCAAAATCCCTTTCTGTTGAAGCAATATACACAGGTAAGACTCCATAGAAATAATCTGCCTATTAAAAAGTAGACAAAGGCCACAAAGAAGCAACTCTTAAAAGAAGAAATGTAAATGTGTAAAGATGTTTACCTTCACCCATGAACACATATGCATTTAACAAGATACCATTTTCCCCTATCGGATCAGCACAGGTGAAGACTCTCCATAATGTTTAAGGTATTTGAAGGGGTAGGGAAACAACCCCCACCCCACATACATGCAAGGTAAATAAAAACCATCTTTCTGGAGGGAAAACTGTCAAGGTGTAACAAAATTGCAAACATGTATATCCTTTGACTCAGAAAGTATACTTTCAAGATTTATTCTAAAAAAATAAAATAATCAATCAAATTTGGACAAGGATGTACTCCAAGTGTCTATAAGGATGTTCATTCAGCATAGTATTATTTATAATAGTAAAAAAAAGATAATTCATATATGCATAAAGACTAAAGTACTGAGTAACTACAGATATTAAAAAATGAATAATCTATAAGTAGAAATAAAAAGTGCATGTACAATTTGATTGCATTTCTAAAATATAACCTGATATACATTTTTAATTTCTGGAAGATTAAATTAGTGGTTATCTTTGGAGATACTTCT
Organism: Eonycteris spelaea; assembly: GCA_003508835.1. Lineage (NCBI taxonomy): Eukaryota > Metazoa > Chordata > Mammalia > Chiroptera > Pteropodidae > Eonycteris > Eonycteris spelaea. Next base: position 264,831 of record PUFA01000017.1, read on the forward strand.
AAAGAAGAATTTTTTTTTAATCTGGTGATAAGCATGTCATTTTCCTTTTAAAAATTTTCTCATAAAAATTATTTTTGCTTCACGTTTATTGTTTTTTTTCTGATTACAAAATACATGTAGTCATTTAAAATAAAAACAAAAGGGAGAAGAAAAAAGAAATATCTCAGAAATAAATAGATGTTTATTTCTAAAAGCAATAATTAATTAGTTCTCTCCTGCTTAACCTTAGGGTACAAGGCTTTGATAATACCTCAAACGTCTAGAACCTCTTCTTTTTTGACTTTTCAACCTCTGTACTCTTCAAGGCTCTTCCTTTTCCAATATCCCTTAAACGCACAATCTCCCAGTCATACAAGTTCCACAAAGCATCATCTCATCATCTGGCTGTGTTCATTAACACCTACATGGGATGAATTCTAAATCCCTATCTCAAGCCTAAACTTTTCTAAGTCTCAGATCCATATTTCTGCATATGTGCTGCCCACTCCTCTCAAAGTCATGATATTCATGAACTCTATCTACCTGTCCTCCCCACTGCTACTCCAGTCTTGTATTTCCTATCTTCATTAAAGGTTTCCTCACTCACTTGGTCTCCGCAAGCTGGCAAACTCAGTCATTTTGGACTCTTTCCCCTCAAATCCTGCCTATAGCCCACTTCTGACATTTCTCCCTAGTTCATCCCTTCCTCTCGATCTCACTGCCGTTTTCAGAGCCAAGAGCTAAGGCAGGCCTGGTCATTTCTGACCTGGACTATAAAGTCAAACATTCTTAATTACCATTATATGTCATCCATAGTAAAAAGAGTTGAGAATATGATGATTAATAAAGCAAAGTACTACCGCCAAACATGTCTAAGGTAGAGAGATGGAGGAAGATAATATAATGTGGCAAATACTATAATTAGAGCAAAATCCACAATATGTCAATTCTTTCCTATCTGATCTAATCTTATAACTACCTGAATTATCTTTCTAGATTACAAACCAGATCATGTCACTTTTCTGTTGTAAAACTCTTGATGATTCTACTCCACTGCCAGTATAAAGTCCAAATGCTTATTACCATGCAAACACTTCACAATCTTGTCCCAACCTACCTAATAGCCATCTCTATTACTTTCTTTCACTTGACACACCCTAACCTAGCCCTGTATAAGTAACTAGTTGCTGTTCTGATAATATGCTAAACACTTCCACAACATCTAGTGTTTGTGTATCCAACTGCTGGAGAGTCCTTCCTCCTTATGCCCACCAGTGGAAGAAGCCCTGTCCTACTCTCAATCAAATAATATCTCCTTCTGAAACTTTCATTAATCTTCTCTGCCAATGTAGTTTTTACACAATCTATTATAATACTTATCAATTTACATTACAATTTGTTTTTCTCTTTCTAACACCAGATTATGAGATTCTTAAGGACAAAAACTACATCTTGTTATTCTTTGTATCTTTCCCAAGGTCTGGCAAGATAGTAAATATTTAAGAACTGTTTTGTTAAGTGGATGATGGGGTGGAAACAGATTTGCAGAGAACTAAAATGTACTGAACGTTAAATTACTTTTTTAGTTCTCTGTCTAGAATCCAGGGGTCTACCTAAACATTAAGGCCACGCCTACCCATTAACCCCCACATACCAGGAGGCCAAAGGAACCCATGGTCTTTGTCTCCCCTTTTCCTATTCATCTGGCTCTCCATCCATCCTATAAATAGTAACAGTAAATAATACAGATAGAATCCCTAACCTCCAATGGGCTTATATTCAAGTAAGGAGAGACAATTAACAGGTAAACAAATATATAAAATCATTTCAGATAGTGATAATACAATGAATAAAATAAAGTAGTTTCATGGGATAGAATGTGGCTAGGTGAGAAATGTGCTATTTAAAAATGAAGGTAGGAGATGTCACAGAAGGTTTCTCTGAGATGGTAATGTAAAAGGTGACTGAGGCCTAAAGAATGAGAAGCAAACAGCTAAGCAAAATTTGGAAGAAAAAATTCTGCAGGCAGAGAATAAAGGTCTGAAGTAAAAACACACTTGGCTGCTTGAGGGACAGAACAAACAGTGTGGCTAGAGAAAGAAATGAGTGTGGAGAAGAAAGAACAATATTGCAGGCCATAGCCTTGGTGGAGGCCAATCTACATCTGTCTCGAGTATGGAATTTCCTAGTTTACATCTTCCATTGTCTGCACAATCTTCTACTTACGAATACCAGAGCAAAAGGACACAGGAATGGGGTATACAACATACCCTCATGCTAGAAAGATGTCAAATGATTCTGAAAGTACCTTTCCTGGTTTCTGTTGATAGTATTTCTAGATACAGTGCTATAACAATATTGGCCCAGGGTTGATGAAAACCTGATAAGCACACAAGAATAAAACCACTTGTAAAGAAAGACAAGTTTTTTCTACTGAGTATAAGGAAAGTCAAAATAAGAACAAAATTATCTTAGATTCATGGGAGGAAACAGAACATAACACTCTGCATCAGCTATAAATTTATCCTTTTAACTGTTTACATTCCTATGTAAACTTGAAGATTATATAATGCAAATCTACACTTAAATTGAATAAAATAGATTTTCAGTTTTCATTGACCAAGTTTCTTCTTCAGTTTAAACAATTTTATGATGTTTTGAGAATACATGAATTTTATGCATTATAAACTGCCTCTCAGCAGTAATTCTGTGGATGTTTATGTCTAATCTAATTAATTTCAAGTACTACTGTGATGTTAAAGTTAATCCATTAAATACATAAATATTTACCAAACTAGCTGCTAAAGCAAATCAGCAGTTGCTAGGAATTCAAGCAGTATGATGAAGTTATACATCTTACTTCTATGCTTAGTAGTATCTGCTGGCTTTGCTAGCCTGAACATGAACACATCACTAAATATGCAGAGCCTTTTATTATCATAGTCAGGTCTTAAAATTCTAGGCTGCCAGCCCTCTACCAGTAAAAATAAATTCCTTCTCAGGATCTCCAAATTCAATTCTGTACCCAGTGATCTCTGGCTAGTGTAGTGATGTTTCCCTGCCTCTCTTTATGGGGTAACGAAAACAAGACCTTTTCTATTTTCTTTTGCAAAATCATCAGAAGTAGCAGAGGTAACAAGCAAGTAATTATCTTATGCTCCTATAAGTAATCATCTTTTGCTCCCAAGGACCAAAGTCTCCTACAACAGGCCTTCATAGTAATTCATAGCCTCAAAAAATGTCTGAAAAAAAAAAGGGAACCTATTCCCTAAAAAGGAACCTCTTCACATTCTCTAAGCTGATGTCCAGCTTCGCACATTTATAAAATCTTTCATTTTCTCTTCCGCATTCACCTAGGGAAGGCCATAAAAAGGTTTAGAAATACCCAATATATAAATACCCAATGCATCTTCTTCCCAATTTCACATCTTCAAACTGGTCAATTTTGTCATTATTCATCATCTCACTCATAAATTTATATTTTAAATGAAAAAATCCTATTTCCTTGGTTAGGAAATGAAATTGCAGAATTTCTCAAGTTCTAGCTCAATCCCCATGCTGGGACTTCTAAGAAGAAATGCAAATGTAGTTAGTTATCAGTTGGAAAGCCTCTCGAAAGAGGATGTATATATCTTTGTAGACTAAATCTGGGTATTACCGAGTAAGGATGTAGTCCTCTCTTATCAGGGCAGAGTTTAAATTAAAACAAGGCCTAACTCCTTTCTCAACATGTGATTCAAGGACCAACAGCATCCAAAGTACCAGGGAGTCTGTTTTAAAAAGACCAATTAAATTAAATCTTTATTTTATTGATACCTGTATGTGAATCTCCCTACATCATAAAATCTTGGAACTGGTGGAAAATTTAAATCCTATCATAGAGAGATATAAACCTCGGACAACAATTATAACTGAGGACTATAGTCCCATTCACATTTTCTTTAATTCTCATAACAGATCTTCTTTAAGAGAATTTCCCATAAAACTATAAACCACTTGTCTTGAAACAAACCACAGCTCATTATAGCTGCTGTCATTAGTGAAAGCCACTGATATAACCAAGTTCTTACCTAATCTGAGCTCTCCGAAGTTCCCACACCCTATCTTCTTGCCAACCCTGAAGTTGGGTCCCACCATAAGAACCCCAGATGTTGAGGAGCCAGACGGTCGAGAACAGTGTGTACTCCTCTGTGCCATGGGTTTAGTTGTCCGTTGTCTTTCATCCTTCTCCCTACTAGGATGGTCCATGATCCTACACGACAGAGTCTCTCCACAGTGAATAGCCTCAGTCTGTACACCTCACTTCAATACAAAAGTATGTCCAAATAAACCGTAGTCAGAGAAAGATAAGAAGATCTTTTGGCACCATATTTGTTTTTAATGTATCTCCAGGAGATGAAAAACCACTGACTAGTTCTTGTAGGACATGTTGTAGTCTGTAGGTCTCAAGCATAGGAGGATATTTTGTAACCTAGGTAAAAAAAAAAAAAAAAAATACAGTTAAAAATTAAATTTTAAAACAAATCGAGCAAGTTGCTACTAATTAGAATGGATCATATCCAAAAATCAGTAAAGTAGATAGCTGCCTGAAATAGGTTTTGGTTTTATATTCTCCAACAGTTTACCCATCTGGACTAGTTATTCAGCTGGTAACATAAGCTCAATAGGCTACAGACCATGGCAGCTAAGGGAACATACACTTTTAATACAAAATGCTCTCTACTAGTACAATACATATCACCCAAGAAAGTATCTGTTGGCTTTCTTCATCACAGCTAAGAAAAAAATATGGTGGGGGTTTAAGCCTAGCTAAATAAACTGAGGGACGATTAATAGTTCTTCCTTTTAATTTGGACAGAACCTAACAAAAATGAGGCTACTCAACCTCCCTCTCCTCCATCCCTACCCTTCATCAAGCACTGACAGCAATCATGCATTCCAAGGCATTCCATTGACACAGGCTATGTCTATGAAGGACTTTCCAAAACCGTAGTGGTACTAAGCAGTCCTAAACTAAAGCTTTGGAAAGCTCAACTTTTGGTCTAGTTTCCATTGTGGACTAAGTATACAGAGTGCCTGAAGCAGATCCTGTGTGCAACCCCAGAGTGAAAATAAAGTCGAGAAACACAGAGTCTTAAAAACTCATCCCTAAAATTCAGGGATGAGCCCAAGACAAAAATTTACAATGAGATAATTTCAATGCTATTTTTGATAATCCAGGTGAGTATCCTTAAAGAAAAATATTCTTTCATCACCAATCACATACTAATCAAATACTTATGTTTCACTTCCATTAAATATTTTCTTTAAAATTTTGAGGATGAAGATAATTAGAACAACTGCTAGGTAACTGTTGCATGTATACTATAAAGCACAAATATCTAGACTGTTAGGGTCTTATGCGCACCTTCAATTCCCTAGTACTGGAATAGGCACACATCTGTGAGCTGACTGTACAAATGGGGAAATGATCCAAGAATATAATGTTTACTTCCTTATAGTAGTTAAAATAAACTGTTCATTTTCATAATTTCTATCCATTTTCTTTGCATTATTAAAACTGCATAATGACTTTAGGCTTCCACAAAACTAATCATCTACAAAATATGTTTCTCTGACTTCAGAAAACAATACATCCACATTCAGAATGTACATTCTGTTAAGGAAACAATCAGAGTGATAAGAAGAGATCAGCAATTACTGGATTTCCTGCATGAGCAACATTATAAATTTATATTTCTCTTCATTTTTTCTCATTTTTCCAATTGTATCTAACATTCTTCAATTATCTTGGTTGTTTACCCAAACTTCCTCAAATAATATTAGTAAGAAAAGGGAAATATGATTTAAGATGTTTTATTTAGATCATACCATCTTAACAAGTAGGGAGTATATCTACATGTAAGAAACTGTCAGCCTATACTTTCTTCCCTTATGGTTTTTTGAGGACAGTAAAAGGGACAGAAAAAGTATATCTTGGCCTATCTAGACAGTACTAAATATTTAACTAACTTTCAATTTTCATAAATTATCACTCATATAACAGCCTCATTTATAAGATTTGGAAACCTTTCTATTCATTTTTTTTTTTTTTGTGTTCACTCTGTTTTTCTAACAGATGGAGGTTATTTTTATAATGAGTACTCACAAAACATTGGTGGAGTAATCACACACAGCTCTCCTTATTCACATATACTTGCATGTATGCATTAAAAAATTATATAATACTTGCAAGGTTAGACTCCTATAGAAAGCAGGTTTGAGCGGAGAAAGGGAAGATTTAACACTTGCTTGTAGACAAGAACAATAATTTTACCTCCTACAAACATGGAGAAACTCACATTTAAGATATCAATTTTCCAATCTATGTATGGGACATTAGCAGTTTAATTCATAATTATAAAAGATGGATAATATTTAATACCACTTTATGTGGTGCTTCTCATTTAAGAAAGCAAACTAACTAAACAATTAAAAATTTTTAAATCTTATTTATCACCGCCCACTGCTCAAAAGCATTTTCTCCTTCCCAATTACAAACTCTTCAGCTTGTCATTTGAGTGCCTTCAATATCAACTCCTTATATAAATTCATGTTTTAAAAAGCCACTACATAAACACAAGGAACATCATTCTTAGCCCTTATACCTAGAATGGCCTCTTAACAATTCTGTCTTATTTAAGGCCCTACATCCCACATCCTTTGTGAAACCTTTAATAATCACATCATCATTAATACGTGGAGCATCACTATCTATACCACTTATGTGCCATCTACCATTTGCCAGATTATATTAATATGTACTCTAATACTCAACTTGATTATCAACCTTTGAAGTTAGAGTTTTTGTCATATCTCCTTAAATTTCCTGCATATAATTGGTACTTAATATATACTCAGTAATAATTATGATAGTCTTGCTTAACAGAAAACAGATTCCCAGTGACATAACCAAATATTTTACGACAAATAATAAAAGTAAAGAGAACCTTAATTTACGGTAAGAAATCCTAGGATTCCCCTAGGAAGAAGCTAGTAATACTGCACTTAAATTCAACAGTGTGAAGACCTAGACTAGTTAGGATTTCCATTTCACAAGGATATTAGGTATTACAGTTACACAAAGATATTAAATGGTTTACAGTTACTAGAATGAAAAAGTTAGCTCAAGAACCAGGTCAAGATTACCAGTCACAATGGCGGAGTAGGATAACACTGTGCTTGCCTCCTCTCACAACCACGTCAAAATTATAAATAAACCACAGAACAATCATCATTGAGAATCTCCTGAAGTATAGCTGAACAGAAGTCCTATAATTACAGACATACAGAAGATGCCACATATCAAGACTGGTAGAAGGGGCAGAGATGCTGAATGGGCTGGCCCCACGCTCACGTGCGGCAGTTAAAAATTGGGAGGGATATCTCAGCTGCAGAGGTCCACCATAAGGAGCGAGGCTCCCCAGCCCAGGTTTTCAGTGCCAGTAACAGAAGTCCCCATAATTCTGGCTGTGAAAACCAGTGCAGATTGTGGCTGAGTGAGACAAAGGGCTGCTAGAGTCCCAGAAGCTCCTCTTAAATGGCTTGCAGTGGACTTACTCGCTGACACACTCACTCATTATGAGCTCCAATGCTAGGGCAACAGCTCAAAGGCGCCATAACATATGGAGAAGAAATAAATTGTCTGCCTTCAAGGAAGAGGCTGGAGGGGCAGCTTTCTCCCAGAGAGAATTGCAGGTAGATGCCACTGTTCCTTTGTTGAGCTCTCCCCTGACCCAGTTTGCAAATGCAGGCGGGAACCATATCTGAGTCTCCACTAACCTGACTAACACCATTTGCCCTGCCCTGGTGACTCCGTGAAACCCCACCCCTCCCAAACTACAGGCCCAAATCCCATGCAGTGGCTTTTCCATACAAATGCTCTGTCTTGGCCCATACTATGGACTTTCTTAAAATCTTTCAAAGGTTCACAAACCCCGAACGAGCAGTATCTAGCCTAGCCTTGGTGAGCCCCACACCTCTTAATGAGCAGCCCCAAGCCAGGCACCAGTAGCAGCCAACCTTGGTTTGAGGTTTGTCCTTTCCCAGAAACCTCTAAGCCCAGAGTGGGTGATGACTACCTGCAGATTGCTTTGTGGCTCATACAAAGTGGCCCTGGGCAAGGCAAGGTAGCGGTTGATCTTGGCTTCCACCAGGGCCCTTTCCCAGGAGGACCCAGGGCCAGCACACCCAGTCGCCAGCTTCAGATCACCCAGCTTCCTCTGTAGATGACACATCCAAAGGGCAGGCTGGGCAGGCACCAGAGCCCTGCTAAAGTGAACTGTGTTCTGTAAAGTCAGCCTCTGTACAACAACTCACAGCTAGTTCTCACAACCAATCAACCTGAGGGTCAATCTCTCCCATTAACATGTAAATGGAAACCAAGGCTCAACTACAGTAGGAGGACACACACAATCCACACAAGGAACACGCCTACAGCATTCAGCTCAGGTTACTGAATCACTCGGCCCCATAGGACACCTACTGTATAAGACCACTCTACATAGCAGCTCTACCTAATACATAGAAACAAACAGAGAGAGAGAGACAAAATGGAGAGACAAACAAGTCACAAACGAAAAAACAAAGCTCCAGAAAAAGAACTAAATAAAATGAAGACAAGAAATTTACCAGATGCAAAGTCCGAAACACTAGTTATAAGGATGCTCAATGATCACAGTGAGAACTTCAACAAAGAGATAAGAAACATAAAAATGGACACAGACAATAGTAAAAAGAACTAGTCAGAAATGAAGACTATAACTAAAAGAATATATTAATGGAAATCAACAGATTAGATGCAGAAGATGGAATCAGCGATTTGGAAGATAAGGTAGAGAAAACACTCAATCAGAATTGCAAAAAGAAAAAAAAGAATCCAAAAAAAATGAGACTAGATTAAAGGGCCTCTGGGAAAACATCAAGCATACTAACATTCTCATCCCTGGGGTACCAGAAGAAGAGAAAGAACAAGGGATTAAAAACCTCTATGAAGAAATAATAATGGAAAACTTCCCTAACTTGGAGAAAGAAACAGACATACAAACCCAGGAAGCACAGACAGTCCCAAACAAGATGAACCCAAACAGGACCACACCAAAACACATCATAATTATAATGCCAAAGGTTAAAGACAACGAGAAATCTTAAAAGCAGCAAGAGAAAAGCAGTTAGTTGCCTACAAGGGAGCTCCCATAAGACTGTCAGCTAATTTCTCAACAGAAACTTTGCAAGCCAGAAGTGAAATATTCAAAGTGATGAAAAGCAAGGTCCTATAACCAAGATTACTCTACCTAGCATAGCTATCATTTAGAATCAAAAGACAGATAAAGAGCTTCCCAGAGAAGAAAAAGCTAAAGGAGTCCATCACTACCAAACCAGTATTTCAAGAAATGTTAGACGGACTTCTTTAAGACAAAGAAGAAAAAAAAGAAAAATATGAATAATAAAATGGCAATACCTACATATCTACCAACAATTCCTTTCAATGTAAATAGAGTAAATGCTCCAATCAAATAACACAGGTGGCTGAATGGATAAGAAAACAAGACCCTTACATATGCTGCCTACAAGAGACTTACTTCAGATGAAAAGATACAGATTTAAAGTAAAGGGATGAAAAAAGATATTAATGAAAATGGAAATGACAAAAAATAGCTGGGCTAGCAAGACTTATACCAGAAACAATAGACTTTAAAACAGAGGCTATAACAAGAGACAAAGAAGGACCCAGTAAATCCACTTCTGGGTATTTACTGAAGTAACCTAAAACACTACTTTGAAGGGACATGTGCATCCATAGGTTCACTGCAGCATTATTTACAATAGCCAAATATAGATGCAACCTGAGTGTCCATCAATGGAGGAATGGACAGAGAAGAGGTGGTACATATATACAACACAATATTGCTCAGCCATACAAAAGAATGATATCTTGTCATCTGCAACAACATGGCTAGACCTAGAGGTTATTGTGCTTAGCAGAGTAAGTCAGGCAGCGAAAGACAAATGCCATATGGAATCTAGAGAACAGGATAAATAAACAAACAAAACAGAAACAAGGTCAAGCTCAAAGATACAGAGAGAATTTTTATGGTTGCCAGATAGGGGTGGTTTTGGGGAGAGAAGACGAGGGGAAGGGAGCTACAAAATAATCATGGGGATATAGAGTATAGTATTAGGGAACATAGTCAGCAGTATGTTGACTATGTTGTAATAACTATGTACGGAGTCAGATGGGTACTGGACTTACTGGGGTGATCTCTTTGTAAGTTATATGTCTAATCACTGTGTTTTATACCTGAAACTAAACTAATATTATATGTCAACTATAAATTGAAAAATAAACAACTATTGAAAAAAAAAAAAGAACCAGGTCAAATACCCAAGGCAAATAAGTTATACTTTAACCTTATTTTTAACAAATGGTTTCCAAAGGACAGCAGTAAAAGACAAACTATATTTTTATATTACTTCTCCTTTATTTAATAGTAAAAAAAAGGGGGGAGGAAGGAAATTATATATGCAATAAATAGATGTTTATTTTTCAGGTGCATGAACTACTGACAACCACTTGAAACTTATTTATTAAACAAGTTAATGTTATGGCGACTACATAACAATGTGATGATGACTACCAGCAAGTTCACTAAGAGGTCTAATTCTAGTAGTTTCTGTCAATTTAGGCATTCCTGAAACAGAGAAAATATAAAATATTTTTAAAAGTATGAGGCCTCACATATTCTTTGTAATTGAAAGCTATAATTTATTTCAGAAACTGTTTTTACCCTTCCCAGAAGGCATCACCCTATCAATAAAGTCCCACTTGGTTACTGAATAAAAACAAATTTATACACATAGCTTTTTTGACTGGAAAATTTTAAGAGCTCGGTAGCAAATAAAGAATTACTACCTATAATAAAATCAATAAAATCAATTCAGGAAGTTGTGAGTAGGAAACTGATGCCAAACCTACTAGGTTTACATTAGAGTTGAAGAATATGGCTTTTTTCAGCAGTGGTCAATGAAAAGTCTTCCTTCATAGACCACTCTAGAATATATCTTATAGCATTCCACCACATTGAAATGTGAGAAATTTATGTATCTAGTAACTACCACCCTAAGCAAACATATAAAAGATATAGGTCAAAACCAAGAGTTCATTTGGCCCAAAGTTACTCTCTGTAAGGCAGCAATGGATGCTTTGTGGGAGATATAGGCATGGTTTTCTATCATGAATGAAATAGCTAAAGTAAATTTATTACTTTATGCCATAGTATTTTGAGAAGTCTAAAAAATATTAAGTCATATTATAAAATCATCAAAAAAATACTTAAAGAATTACAGCTGCGAATTTGTTAAGTGAAAATAAATCGCTGATTTACAGTTTGTTTCAGATTCTCATATACTGACATTATCAAAAATGAGGCACATAAATATTTAAATTTTGAAGTCAAAACACACTCAATCTTTTTGATAGTCAAGACAAGAGGCTGTCAGGCTTCTAAATCTCTCTTCTGTTATAACTTAGAATGAAACTGTTTATAGGTGTAAGGATGCTGGATCATGGTAAGTTATATTTAACTTTAAAGAATCTCCAAAGTGACCAGACTCTCTTTTCTAGTATTCCTTCATTTACCGCATGTTAGTTTTGGTCCTAATGCTTACGACCTCTTGGTTACAAGGTTCAGCTTCAGGTATCACTTCCCACACCAGTGTCCAAAACAGATGAAAAGGCAATAACAAAATTGTATCTGAGGGTTTTTTTGGTAAGGATAAAAATTTTTCCCAGAGCCCTCCAGCAAAATTCCCCTTATGTTGAGTTGCCACCAGTGTCTGCGACAATGTTTAAAATTCCCACTGTATGTAACTCAAAGAATGAGATCAAAGCCTAACCTGATGTTTAGAATATAGGATAAACTACAAGGTACCACACTCAAAGAAGCTATTCAGTAAACATTCAATAAAAATGACATCTGCATGTGTACATGTGATATGTGTGTGCTAAAAAAAAAAACTATCAAAAATCATAAGACAATAAAAAAAATATAGGACAATTTAAGTACAAACAGAAAGCTCTTAACTCATTTTAGCTTTAAAAAAAAGGACACCAAAAAAAACCTTACTTTAGCCTAACAAATGATCAAATTGATTTACTTTAACCAAAATACATTATGGGAGTACAATGTTAAAGAGAAGTACAATATTTACAGATTCTGGTACTATTACTGTTTCTCTTTTCCACAAATTTCAATTATTATGTCTCCAATTCTTAAAGCCCACTGCTTATTGCTCAGTCTATTCCCATCTGACCATTATTTTTTTTCCGAGTTTTTTGATATACGAATGACATACATCTTTTTATTAGTTTAAAGTTGACAACATAATGATTAACATAGGTATATGTTATGAAATTATTGCCAGAATAAGCTTAGTTAATATCTATCACCATACAGTTATAATTTTTCTTGTAATGAGAACTTTTAAGAATGATCCTCTTAGTAACTTTCAAATATACAATACAGTAATTTAATGCCATCAATAAAATGAAAAGGCAATCTACAGAATGAGAGAAAATATCTGCAAATCATATATCTGATAAGAATATCTAAAATGTCTAAAGAACTCATATCGCTCAACAGGAAAAATTAAAACAATTCAAATAAAAATGGGCAGAGGAAGTGAATAGACGTTTTTTCAGGAATGACATACAAATGACCAACAGATACATAAAAAGGTGTTAAACATCACTAATCATCAGGACAATGTGAGTCAAAACCACGCTGAGATATCACCTCACACCTGTTACAATGGCTGTCATAAAAAAGACAAGAGGTTCAGTATTGGCAAGAATGTAGAAAATAGGGAACCTTTGTGCACTGTTGGTGGTATTGCAAACTGGTGTAGCCACTATGCAAAACAGTATGAAGGTTCCTCAAAAAATTAAAAATAGAACTACTATATGACCCAGAAATCCCATTTCTGGGTATTTATCCAAAACACTAATTTGAAAAGATTTATGCATCCCTATGTTCATTGCAGCATTATTTACAATAGCCAAGGAATGGAAGCAAATTAAGTGTCCATTGACAATTAGCTAAAGAAGAGGTGGTATATATATATAATGGAATATTATTCAGCCCTAAGAATGAAATATTACCATTTGCAACAATATGGATGGACCCAGAGGGCAGTATGCTAAGTGAAATAAGTCATATAGAGAAAGACAAATACCACATGATTTCACTTATATATGGAAGTAAAAAACAAAACAAATAAACAAAAAACAGAAACAAAATCATAGATACAAAGAACAAACTGACGGTTGCCAGATGGAAGAGGGTTTAGGGGGAGTGCTGGTGAAAAAAGGTGAAGGAATCAAGAAGTACAAACTGGCAGTTACAAAACAGTCACAAGGATGTAAAGTACAGCCTAGAGAATACAGTCCATAATATTGGAAAAACTGCATATGGTGCCAAGTAGGTACTAGACTTACCAGGGAGATCACTTTATAAATTATATAAGTGTCTAACCACTATGTGGTACATCTAAAATATAATACTGAATGTCAACTGTAATTGAAAAAAAAAATTATTAAGGAATAATAAGTTAAAAAATACATAGAAGTATCTGAAACAAACTGTAAATCAGTGATTTATTTTCACTTAACAAATACATGGAAATGCAGAAGAAATGGGGACCTATTGCAATGTTAGACCCATGAAAGGTGTGAGGAGCCCAGCACAGAGGTTATGGGCAAAGCAAAGAAGTGCAAGATGGCAGGGTGTGCTGGAGCACAGACAGGGTGACGATGACATCCATGTGGAAGAGGTAATATGTCAAGGGGTGTCAGAACCCGAGTGAGGAGTAGGTGGAGGTGGCAATGGGAGATCATTTATATACAGGCAGATTGATCAAATAAGTTAATATACTGAGGACAATGATGGTCAGGTTTTCACTATAATAGAAGAATTACAAAAATGGAAAGGGAAAAAACTAGAATGAACTGTGTAGTGTTGGACTGGCATTGGCATTGGAAGTATCAGTATAAGCTCATGATCATATGTGTGCATGTGTATACATGATGATTTTACATATGTATACATATACACACCACATATTTACATAGATGTGTACATGTGTTTTTCTGCACACACATACACACACATATATATGATATAAATATAGCAATAAAATAATTACTAGCTCTGTCCTCAGGGCCTGAGAGGAACATCACCCAATAGTACTGAACACATCTGGTATCCAGATCTTGATTTTTAAAACCATTCTCAAGTAAAGAGAACCTGGATTCCTTGGAGAAATGGCTGATTCCAGGGCTGAGGCTGTAGAGTAGAAGATGAGCCAAGAACATGAAAGTCAAGAAGTAATCAATGAATGATGAGTGCATGTCAAAAGGACAAAGGAACTAAGATGTAGTGGTTCCTACTGGCCAAATTTAAATATCAAAATAAATGACCGAATAAGATAATAATCCATGGAATAAAAGAGTAAAAAGTAGGGATTTACACAGATACAACTGAATAAACTTAAAGTCTGACTAGGAATGGGATATTTAAGAGTCTTAAAACACCACTTCCTAAAACACTTAGCATGACTCTTAAGTGAATCCTTTTGCTATAAAGGACATTATTGGGACAACTGGCCAAACTTAAAAAGAATCTGAAGATTAGATATACTTTGGTAATAAAGAAAATATACACTAAAACAATGGGGCTTATGGAATATCTTCTCAGCAATTCACTCTCAAACGGTTAAGGAAAAAAAATGTTATTTGTACTGTACTTCCCAAAAAGGCACAGAAAACAATGTCTCCTTAATCTATAATACTTGTTTCTTTCCCCAAATGTTATTTCTTTATCGTATATTTATAGAGATCACCAGATCCTACAACTAAAGAAGTAAATTAAAATGAAATGAATGTCTTTGGGTTTACAGCTTCCGCTTTCTTACTTTTTCCGTGAAAAGAACTAATCTTATTCCCATAAACTGGTTTGTTACATTGACTTTATATTTTTAGAAGAGCTGCCCATTCTTCAAGTAAACACAGGGATACTTCAACTTGGGCTTCCTGCTCTCTCGCACCTTCATTTCCATTTTACATACGTGTTCTATGATTTCATCAACATCTGAGAGCCCTCAACTCCTCCCTTTTTCCTCCAGCCTACTTAGATTCCATAATCTATCACTTCAATCACTACTATGCCAAAACTCCTACCCTGTGCGAATCTATCTACTGGCCTCCTCTAAACTCAAACCTGGGCTTTGCTGAGCACTGGTAGAGAAAAATGCCACAAATAACAGCATTATAAATATGTAGTTTTCTAATTCACTGGAACCCTGAACCACACTAAGTGTTCCTTCTGCTACCTGCCTCCTTATCCTTAGCAGATGATCTACTTCAAACAGGAAATAGAAGTCATGTCCACAATTGGAAGAAGTATGGGTTGGCACACCATTATTGGAAGATAATTACACTATTCAAAATTTTAAATAAAATTTAGTGGTGATTCATTTGATTTTTAAGTCCCATTCTGAACAATCTGTAAATAAATATAAAAATTCATAAAAAGTGTGCTAAAATGTATAAGGGAGTCATATCACATACACAAACTTTATATCCTTAGGAAAAAAATTAGTAAAGCCCAATCCCACCTACCATTATATTCAATAAAGGAATGGTTCAGTGTGCAATAAACTGGATAACTGAATCTTGTCCATCATATTACATTCATATGGGCTCTCACTGTATGTGAATCCCACAACAAGGAATATAATTTTATTCTTTGGAGATATGCATTTTTCATATAATATAGCTCCAGAATCCACTAAAACTTCATCTAGTGCTAACTAAAGAAATAACAATCTGATCTAATGTTGGAGGAAACACTGTACTAGATTTATCTGAAGGCGGTATATGTGTTTCTGAAAATTACATCTGACTATACATGATATTAACCTCATGTGATATATTCAGATTCAAACCCTGAGTATGATCTTACCCCATCGCCCTAATAAAGACATCTACTGAGTGTTATTTTTAATACCAAGAAACTAGAGTCAACTCAAATGTCCATGACCAGTTGAATTATTAAATTACAGTAGAACCATACTATAATACAGTGTATAGCTACAGAAAAGAAAAACAGGTAGAGTTACATATGCCAGTTTTAGACAGAGAGCCAAATATCGTAGTAGGTTTAAAAATACCTGTGGCACAATAATATGTACAGTATGATCCCACTAAAAAATTTTTAATATCTAAAATACTTTCATAATCTCCTTTGTGTAGATATAGTTTACATGTACTTAGAAAGAAATCCAGTAGGATACATAAGAAACTGAACAGCAGATAATCTCCAAGGAACTGGATTAAAGGGCAGAGAATGAAACTTTAAATTTCTATTTTATACTTCTGCATTGAAAGTAATTTTAAATAAGCATGTAAACTCTAGTTATTAAAATTTTTATCTTAGTTAACAGAAACAAAAAATATCATAAGACGAAAATTCTCTCAATTTTCTAACACCAAACTAGCAAAACACTCCTACAAAGCTACCTACCTTTACTTAACTTTCCTGTCTCATAAAGGAAAGGTGGCCCTCCTGCCCAAGGCAAATCACTTACAAACTTCAGCGCATTCTCTCTCTATAACTTCATCTTCTTCCTCTTGGTTGACTTCCTACAATGAGCATTCAGGCATGTTCAAAACCTACCCATTAAAAACACAAGACACAATACCCATCCCTTGATCGTTATTTCCTGTCCAGCTACCATCTTCTCTCCCACAAACGAAGTATTGTCATCACTGTTTCTATTTCTCCATTTCCACTCTGCAATTGGGTTTTTAATACCCCTTCCCAAACCACTGATATCTTTCTCCTCCCTAGGTAAACTATCTCTGTGAGGTGAAATCAAAGGAACACTTTTAGTCCTCATCTTATTGGTCTCCTAACACTGGTGGCCTTTTGTTTTTTCTTAAAATATTCTTTCCCCTTTGAGTTCATGCTATCATTTTCTCCTGGTTTTCCTCCAATCTCTCTGGTTGTTCCTTCTTACTCAGCCTGTTCTTGAATTGTTTCATTTCCTGGGGAAACTGGCCCAAACCTGTCTCTCTTCTCACTCAAAACCACTCCCATGGCTTCTAGTCACGCATTCATTCAACAAATATTTATTAAGCATCTATTATGTAAAAGACACTGTTCCCAAGCACTGTGGCATTATTCTAAGCAACCATATCATAAATTCATTTACATGTTGATGGATCCTAATTTACATTTCCAGCTATCATCTTTCTCCTGAGATTGAGATCCATATATTCATGGGTATACTAAATTTTTCTACCTACACATAAGAAATTCAGATATCTTAAATTCAATAATCCCATCTGAATTCTTCTCTTGGTTCCTACTTCACCCATCTCCTCCCCAAGAAAACCTCAAACCTATTTTCTTGGGTTCTTATCTCAATGAGTAAGTCTCTTCTTATCAATGTACAATGTGTTCCAAGACCTCCAGTGGATGCCTAAAACCACAAATAGTACTGAATCCTATATATACTGTTTTTTTTCTATACATATATACATACCTATGATAGTTTAATGTATAAATTAGATTCACAATAACAGTAAGATTCACAATAACTAATAATAGATTATAACAATATACTGTAACAAGTTCTATATATTTAGCATTATTAACTAAAATGTTACTTGAACACAAGCATTGGAATACTCTGACAGTCAACCTGATAACCCAGACAGCTACTATGAGATTGACAGGCAGGTAGGCAGGCATACAGCATGGATTTGATGGACAAAGGGATAATTTACATCCTGGATGGGACTGAGTAGGCAATGTGAGATTTCATTACACTATTCAGTGCAATTTAGAACTTATGAATTATTTACTTCTGAAATTTTTATTTAATATTTTTGGAACAAGGCTGACACTGAAACCGTGGAAAACAAAACCACAAATAAAGGGGGACTACTATACCACTAACCATGTACCCAGTGACCAGAAGAACTGTCAATTTCAGCTTTAAATAGCACTCAAATCTATAAGCTTCTTTCCATCTTCCTTGTTAACTGCTACCCTGGCAAAGAAACTATTCACTCCCAGGATGGAACAAATTTCCTAACTGAACTCGTTGCTTTCAGATTTCTCCTCTCAAACTCCCTTACTTCTCCATACCAATTTGTGCACCACTTAGCCAAAGGGAACTAACTAGAATGCAAGTCTGATCACGTCATCTTCCAACTCAAAGGCCTTCAAAGGCTTCCCAATATCCTTAGGAAAAAGGTAAAATCCTTTCAGTCAGGGGTCCCCAAGCCCTGGTACCAGTCCATGCCTGTTAGGAACTGGGCCGCATAGCAGGAGGTGAGCAGCGGCAGTCAAGCGAGCAAAGAGCTTCATCTGTATTTGCTGCCGCTCCCCAGCGCTCCCCAGGGCTAGCACCACGGCCTCAGCTCCACCTCAGATCATCAGACATCAGATTCTCATAGGAGCACCACTGGTCCCTGCTGCCAAAAAGGTTGGGGATCACTGTTTTAAGTGGCTTAAATTCCTTCCGAATCAGGCAGTTGCTTAGCTCTCTATCTTCATTTTGGTTAAAGCCTCCCCTCACATTATATGTAAATGAGCACCACACTCACCCCATTTCCTCTAAACAACCAGGATCCTCAGTCAGGATCCCCTTTTATCTCTGCTCCTTAGGTTAGTTTATCTTCCCCAGTTTTTGTCTGGAATTTCTCTTTTGCTGGAAAACCTTTTCTGGCTTGTCAATTCTGAATTAAGTGCCCCTCTTATGTTCTACCTTAGCAGCCCGCCACAGCACTAGTCACAGTGCACTGTAACTGCTGTTCACTTGTGTATTAGCTCTGAAGGTAGGAAGTCTCATTCGTCACTATATTCATAGGACCTGGCATAGTAAATCCTCAAATATTTAATGAAAATAGGGATACATAAATGAATGAATGAGTTCTCAATCTTGGTTTTCAACCAAATCTTTGGTTTTCAATCAACGCTTTTCAACTAAAGATTTAACAAAGTTGAAAAATCCTAATCCAGGAGTTCATGATCCCTGCCATCATTCTGAAGGAAAACATAGTTATTCCAAGTACCATGACACTTATATCCCACCTTAATTGTATGCAATGTGATACTATTGTAATCATTAATAGGCATTGATCATTAGAAAAGTATGACCCAAATTTTTACCCATCTTAGATGGCATAAGAGAGCATCAGAAGATAAAAACTAATGATTAAGACACTAGCTTTGTTTTCAATCCAATTCTAAGTATTCTCACCTGGGGGTTTCTCTGGCATTATCAATATTTAGCTCCTATATGTATTTTTCTAGGCCAGGCAGAAACAGCCTATTTAATACAGGTACCCAGTTAGTGAGGTAGAAGACTAAGGCTAGAAATCTGCATTTTCATTCTCAACCTGTACACCACTTTACTTCCCTCCATTTGATTCAACTCCTATAAAAAAAGAGACATATCTGAAACTTACCTTATGTTTTACTAGAGGGGGAAAAAAAAGATTCAAAGAACTGTCTAAAAAAAAAAAAAGACATACAGGGGATTCTGGTTTCTAGTTCTGCATGTAAGGTGCTAACAAGTAAAAAGCTGAAGAGAATGAAAAATCAACTCTCTTCTTGTTTCCTTAAGAGAGGGAAGAATATAGGGCAAACATAGGACAACGCATATTGAAATATGCCAGAGGACTCTGTCTAAGAAGGCCTGCCCCGTGGAGAAACTAGTTAATCAGAGCCTAACATGCTGGGGTATTTATCAGAGTCTAACTGATCTGGGAGATGAGAACTACTCAACTCCAGGCCCCTCCAGCCTTCCACATGGTTGAAGGGAAATATCCAACCTCAAATCACTCTAGCCATTCTGTCCTACCTAAAGGAGAAGAAAAGGCTGAGTAATACTTGTGAAGCTAATAGTTCAGAGGAATAGGCTCACTAAAAGACTGATCCCTAATCAGGGGGCTATAGAATGCTTCTCCTCCTTATACCAGGTATATCATGTCTGGCTACCAAGAAAAAAATTATGAGGCACAGTGAAAGGCAAAAAACATGATGTGAAGAGACAGAGCAAGTATTAGAACCAGACATGGCAAAGATGATGAAATTATCACACCAGGAATTTAAAACTACTGACATGTTGCTTAACGACAGGTATGTTTTGAGAAATGGATGAATAGGCTATTTCATCATTTTGAGAACATCATGGAGTACACTTACACAAACCTAGGTTACAGCCAACTACAATACCTAGGCTATATGGTATAGCCTATTGCTCCTAGGCTACAAACCTGAACAGCATGTTACTGTATTGAATATTGTAAACAACTGTAACACAATGATATCTGTAGATGTAAACATATCTAAACAAAGAAAAGGCATAGTAAAAATACGGTATAAAAGATTTTTTAAATGGTTCACCTGTATAGGGCACTTACCATGACTAGAGCTTGCAGGGTTGGAAATTGTTCTAGGTGGGAGTGAGTAGTGAGTAAATGTGAAGGACTTGGACATTACTGTATACTACTGTAGATTTTATAAACATTGTCCTACAAGCCTTCCCCCTGCTTCCTTCTGACAGGGTCAGAAATAGAACATGGAGGCTGTCACAATGTTGCTCCACAAACAGGGATGTGGGATGGACTGACTGGAAACGTTGAGGAGAAACTGGAGGGGTAAGGCCATAAAAAGTGGCCTGAGGATCAGTAGGAATAAGAAATCAAAATGGAGAAACAAATGAACATAGGGGATTGTCATGGCAATGTAGTTTTGGTTATTGCGTGTTGGAGCAGTGGTCCAATTAAGGAACTTTGTGGTATTCATAAAAAAGGGGGGGTGTGTTTAATAGAGAGATGGTAAAGAACTGAGGGCTCAATATTTTGACTTTCAAAATTTGTTTTTGGTTCCACTGATCTTATCTGGCACAAAGAGGTCTCTCTAGCATTGAGTTAATGGAAGAAATAAAACTTATCTATGCTTTACAACATTACAATGTGAAAGTATTTCCAAAGACAGGGACAAGCTGGCTCCATACTATCATAGAAAACTTTTACTAAAGTAGCAGTGGCACTTGATATTGGTTAAGGTTGTTCCTGTGGACCTGTGTCCTTATACAGGATCTTAGAGCCTCAACAAAGAATTTACAATGATGTATATCAACGACAATCAAGCTACTTCTGGGAGGGCTGTAGCACTCTGTGCTGAAATAGGTCAGGGGCTGGGATATAATCTGTGCACTCAAAATTAAGTTGCTGTAAGTGGGAGGGAACCTCCCAAACCCCAAAGACACCGCTCTCATCAGAGAAGAAAAAATCTTTCTGAACCACATATCCTTCCATTTCTTACAGGAAATTTCATCTCTGTTATAATCTTATGAGACCATTGTCACATATGCAGTTCGTCACTGACCTAAATGTCATTATGTGGCGATTATTTTTAACATGTTAAAGGCTCTAATGTCCTTCAGTAGGTAAATGAATAAGCTGTGATACATCAGATACTGGAATATTCAACACTAAAAAGAAATGAGCTATCAAGCATGAAGAAACACAGAGAAACCGTAAATGCATATTACCAAGTGAAAGAAGCCAAACTGAAAAGGCTATATACTGTATGACTCCAACCATGTGACATTCTGAAAAAGGCAAAACTATGGAGGTAAAAATGATTAGTAAGTTGCCAGCAGGAGAAGGGGATGAAGAGGCATAGCACAGAGGAATTTTAGGGCAGTGAAACTACTCTCTCTGTATGATATTATAATGGCAGACACATGTCATTATACATTTGTCCAAGCCCAAAGAATGAACATCAAGAGTGAGACCTAATGATCACTTTGGGTGACTATGATGTGTCAGTGTAGGTTCACCGATTGTAACAAACATACCACTCTGGTAGAGGATGTTCATAATGGGGGAGACTGTGCATGTGTTGGGTTGGTGGGTATATGGAATATCTCTGTACCTTTCTCTTAATTTCACTGTGAACATAAAATTTTTTAAAATGAAGTCTTAAATAAAGATATACACAAATGTTTTTAAATAGTATTTCTATATAAAAGAACCTTATGGAATTACAGCAATCATTGAAGGAGCATGCTACTTTCCAGGTGTCAAAAAGTTGAAAGTATAAGCACTTACACTTATTCAAAGTGGAGTTCTTAATTCAATCAACATTTAGTGAGTGCCTCCTATTTGCATAAACGAGGATAGTCACCAAATATATGTAGTTCCTGTGCTCAGAGCTTATAGTCTACAGGGGGGCATCACAAACAATCTCAAATTTGGGCCATGCTACAAAGAAAACAAAGATATGCTGAAATACAGAGCATGGGGAAGTCAAAAAGGAGAATTTTAGGTAGAGGGTGATTAAGGCCTTTATTAGAAGCCACATTTAAATAGTGTCCTCAGGATGAAAAGGGGCCAACCTTGTCAAAAGCTAGGTACAGAGCTTCCAGACAGAGGAACAGCCTGTAATGTTCTTGGTGAAAAAAGATCAGCAAGGCTGGGGATTACAGTGTGCAAGGTAAAGAGGTAGCAGGAGTCCATTGATCAGGATTTTACAGGTCACTGATACTGCAATGAGTATCTATTTAAGCATTTAAAGCAGGGTAGTAATATTTATACTTTAAAAAATTTAGGTTTATAAAAGACATTTACATTTTTAAAACGATTGACTCTGGGTGCTGTGTGACCTATGCAGTGAAATTAACCTGGAATTACCTGCTTTAGTAAAAGTAAATTTATTCCTTGCCATAGACAAGAAAATTGAAGCTCAGAGAGGTTATATTCACCGACTAGATCACACAGTCAAACCCAGCCAGGAGTTCAAAGTCCGAGTTCTTTCCCATTGCACAGCTACCAAAGGACCCTGTTACTCACCTTACTCACCCCATTCAGCCCCATTGAGTCAAAAGTGCACTGGCCTCAAAACTGTCCTCCTGAAACAATAAAAAACAAATGTGTGCAGTGACTTTTAAATATGTCCACAATTTTTCTGCTAGGGAGCCAGACTAATAATTCTCCCTCTCTTGAATAACTTAAAATTACTTCTGTTTCTCACACTGATTGATATTCTCTATCACTTGAATGCTACATTTATGCCCCCTTTTTAGTGGCAAAATTTTTTCAAAGGATCTCATTTGTGTTTTGTTTTGTCTGTTTTAAAAACAACAACTTCATTGAGATATAATTCACATACCACACAATTCATCTATTTAAAACATATCTGTTTTAAAAATAATTTTTGAATTCAGAGATATCAGTCTGAGTCTATCTTTAGCCCACAATTAGTGCAACTGGTTTTTCTTGAGTTTGTTTGCCTGGTAAATACTTACCAGTGTCTCTAGTTGATTCATTAATTTCACCATTACAGGGATGGACAGGGAGCTGTGGCTTGAAGCAACTGCTATATGGCTCAGAAAAGGACCTTATGAGGCTACTTGTCCTGCCTTTGGCCATCACCTCTAAATCTTGTTCATGTATATTTGGTGGAGACTCCCTCATGTAAAAGTAAGCCAACGGTGATATTAAAGGCTACTATTATCACAGAGGAGGGAAAATATTTATTTATATGAATATTTAACATATAATATAAATAAATCATATATAGTTTCTTTATGACTTTGCTATTGTGGCCTCAAGAAACAACTGAATCATGTACCTTTTTTCTTTCTGGTCCAAAGTATATTATTCCTGGAAGACATTCCTTAAAATTTGTGGCATCAAATTAGTGCTGTTACCTGTTTTCATCGCCTTGATAAAGTTTTTATTACTTGTGTTTCAGTACTATTTTTTGTTGTCATTAATTCATTATAGTCTAATCTTTTTTGGGGAGAGAGGATTTAAGGTTGAGGGCTACTGGGTATAAACTTTACTTATAATATCCTCTTCCTGGAGAACTATTTTAATTTGAACAAATGTTCAAATTTATTGTGAACCTGAATAAAATCTGGTTTTATCCAGATTCTTACCCATTAGATTTTAAGCTGACTTCTTGCTACTTCAGAATATTTGTAACATTTGACTTTGTCAAATTAGACATATACCCTCAAGTATTATGAAAATTTGACATCCCTGAGAATACTCAAAAGAAATATACCATCATGTTTTTTCAAAATTTTTTGAGAACCACCTTTAGAAAAACTGGCCTCTTGAGGTGATTAAGCAAGCAATACTCATTTAGATTTTAAATCACTATACGTTTATTTCAAAGTTAGCTTAATTTATCAAGCTTATCTCCTTGTGCTTATGTTATAGACATAAAATGCAATACCTTTCCCTTGAATAAACTAATATCATAAAAGGAAAATACGGTTTGTCTGAAAGCGTAAAAAAAACAGAAAACAAAACAGTGATGTAGACCAGGGTTTTTTATGATTCTCTAGATAATTCCACTGAAAGAGGACTAAGAAACAAACTCATTAAGAAGCTGCAATGCTGAGAAGGAGCAGATATTAAATATAATGAGTGACAACTACTGCAAAGGCATATGGTGGTAAAGTGAATAGTGGATGTCCCACCTACAGCACAGCCACCTCTCGGCTACTGCTGAGTTTTGCCATGTAAAAATATAAGCCCAGTGTTGCCAGCTCTGATTCTTCAGGAGTTGCTAAACATTGAAATTTTAATAAAATCTCCTAGTTTTTATATGTTGGAAACTAACTCTTAAAAACTTTAAACAATGTCCGAGACATCAGTTTGCAACATCTGGTCTAAAGCTGTTAAAGCAAAATACAGCTTTTAAAGTCTTTAGCATAAATAATCTATGTTGCCAAGAAAAAGGATGGGAACTCACAAAACAGGAAACAAGTACCCTGTTTCAAACTAAAAAGTACCTCGTTCACTCCAGCAATAAAAACAAGTCTTAATATGAAAAGTGAGAGTCTGAAATAATGATAATGTTTTCCATAGAGAAGTTCAGAATATTATGGTTAGTATTAACTAGACAATTAAATTCATTTATTTCTTATTCAAGGGAAAACTCCAATTTCTCAATTTCAAATCCAAATGAGAACAATTTAATGTATTATTCTAAGGAAATGAGCAGCACTCAAAACAGAGGTTATTACATATTAGATAATGCAAGCATTTATATAATGAACAGATGGGTTTATAAAGGAAAAAGGCTACAATATATTATATAAAATTACAACCAGTCCATGTGCTTATGGTCAAAGTAGCCACTTCTGACAGTGAGCGAGGTAAAGACCGGAAACCCAAATTTCATTTAAAAGCATCTAGTCAAGGTCTCCCATCCAAGTACTAACCAGGCCAGACCCTGCTTAGCTTCTGAGATCAGACAGGATCGAGCATGTTCAGGGTGGCATGGCCATAGACTACATTTAATTTTTAAGTAATGTAAAAATTATCAGCTAAGAAATAAATTGACTTATACACATTAAAACCAGTTTGTCAGATAAATACAATTCATACTAATTTACCAACCTTTTAAATTTTAGTATAATAGCTATTACAGGATTAAGAAACTCATCTTTATTTTCAGAGATTATATACTCAGCTTTAAACATGAGCTGAAATTATTTGGAAAGAAGGGAATAAAGAAATGTTAGCATGTATAATCTCAGGAGTAAAACACAAGAGTACTATTTTCTTTTTTTAAAAAAAAAGCTTTATTAAAATATAGCTAACATACAATATTATATTAGTTTCAAGTGTACACCATAGTTATTTAACACTTATATACCTAAAGAAGTGATCACCGTAAGTCCAGCAACATCTGACACCATGCAACACTATCACAATATTATTAACTACATTTCCTATACTATATATTACATCCCCAACGAGTACTATTTTTTAAGAGCATATCACTCAAGGGCTGGAAAAAGGCACTTTTAATTCAAACCTAAGGGAATGCTACTAGCAAAAGTTAAAATACTGAATTTTTGATCTACTGTAACAGATGACAGTATTATATCTTCATCAAAAAGCTTACTCCTAGAATTACCTGGTATTGTCTAACAGGGTAAGTCTAGAGGTCACAATATTATTCTTATCTTTGGTTTCCCTAATGTTACTTACAGGGAGTTAATACAAAGACTCAGATTACTGGCTTTTTTTTTTTTTTTTACAAAAACTGCTTTAAGACAACCTACAAAGAAAATGAACATTTCTTTCAAATACTTCTACCAACTATTTCAGAACACATCTGTGTGGGAAGGGTAAACCAACACAGGCTAACAGGAAACATATCTTTCAGCACCTGGTAAAAGGGTTTTCTTTTTCTACTGAAATAATAAACAAAAAACATAATAACTTTCACTAAGCAGATGGCTTTTCTTCTCTACTCAAAAAAAAAAAGATAAAAAAAAAACTGTAAAAACAAGCCAGTACTGAAGAGCCACAAACACCTTTCATTGGCGCAAAGTCACAAGGGTCCTGAATCTTCATTTTTCGTATAATTATAATTTTTAAAAATTTTTAAATTTTTTTGATAACCACAGTTTGGAAATACAAAGATAGTCACCATAACAGGCTACAGAACAACAGGCAGGCTTAATGACAGTCCTGAATAATTACTGGATTGCGTTCTCACCACTGATTGCCTCATCCCTATCTACCTTCCAAAGAACTAATATATCTCCTCCATAAATATTTACTTTGTGACTGAGGATCTGAATCTGTAAGCTTTAAAGTAACTTTTCACTTTGTTACTTTGAAAAATACCCTATCAAAAGGTTAGTAGTAAAGAGTCCCTCCAAAGTTAATGGGACTTTGTAAATCAGAATTTTGTAAATCAGAATTTCAACTTTTCTGTTGATCAAAGGAATATTAGGTTGTCATACAAACTACATTTCGAGTTCCTCCAGTGTAGAAAGTCAACTTACTCCTGCTATTTCGTGTCTTGTTTTAGTTACCTCATTTCGAATAATTATAGGAGCAAAAGAAACCTACTTAATACCTGTCTATAAGCTCCTTCAATATAGGTGCAAATCTTTCTTTTTGTTGCTGTACTCCTGTGCCAACACTGGGCCTAACACATAGTTTCTCAATAAATTTATAACCAAAACTAATGCAGTCCCAATATTACAATCTACCAATAAAGGAAGTAGGCTGAAATCACTAACCTGTAAATTGCTACTATTTCAATGCACCTCCTCTGTAAAGGAGGAAACTAGGATAGTTTCACAGCTCAAGGGTGGGAAAAACACACAGGCTCACAAAAGAGTTCAATAGTAAAGCAATGGACAGAATCTAGGGAACTAGTAACCTCTGACTATGCCTGAGTTTCTTTATTGGTAAAATAAGAATGATAACCATAGGGGAAAAAAACAAAATTGATCAGAGATATGGGGCTATCCACCAAGTGTTCTTTCCCATCATCCCTGTTCTTCCTGTAAACAGTGTCAAAGCAGGAGGAGGAAGTATGGAGGTAACGAAAATGAATAGACAAAAGAAAACCATAACCGGTCGAGTGTCCTTTCCTAATACCCACACAGAGGGCCAAGCAGTTTCTTTTCTTGTACTTCCACAGCAAACAATCCTGAAAAGAACTTGAATTTGTTCTGGCTTGTTTGATAGCTTATATTTATTACTACTGCAGAAAGACAGAAATTTCTTCTGTCTTCCTGTGTTTCCATACTGAATTCACAAGAATCCATTAAGTTTTCTGGGTCTATCTGCATAGTAGTAGTCTCTGACTGGGAAATAGCCTCTCAGTTGAAAACCCAGTGAAAATACTAGGCAATGTTTGAGAGAAGCGGAGGAGGAAATAGCCTCAAAGGAGAAAAAGTAACGCTAATTCTGTATTTAATATATCATACTAAAATAAGAGATGTGTATCAGTTTCCCTTTGAATTACTAAAAGCAATGAATAAGAAGGGTGTTTCTTCTTTAAAGCCAAAAAAAAAAAAAATACATAATGGGAAAAGAAACAACTGGTAAACCCACTAAAAGAAGCAAATAAAAACAACAAAAAACACCCCAAAATCCATATTTTAGCATTACTTTGTGAAGCATTAATTAAAATCAACTCTCCTCTAGTAGCTTTCTCAGAAGTCAAACATACATACCACACAGGACCACATAATTGTTGTATCACATCAAAACTCACGGTAAGCTCATCAGCAAACTCTACCAAGTCTTATCCACATTACAATGCAAACTAGAAAAACCAGGTCCTTTGCAATTTTCACTGCCATCTAACATTTCAGAAATTAATATAACTGGATGTGGCTCAAACTGTAATAACTTATTTTTACATAAATTTTAATTTTAATTTTATAGTTAATTACCAAATGTATGTGATATCCGAAGTCTACACAGCACTGTGTTGTATTATGCATATGATATACACATTAAAGATGTTGTACAAAATAATATTTTTCATCTATAAAATAGGTAAAGATAAAAACAACATGATGTCCAATGTTAGCCAAATCCTGAGAAATGCACTCTCATGCCTTGCTGTGGGGACTATACCACCTCTCTGGAAGACTTCCTGGTAAAACGTTCATTTATTGAGCCTTAAGGAATAAAAGTAATGTTCATCTATTATACCCTAAGGATATACATTTCCTAAGGAAATAGTCAAAATATTTATTTCGGGATTTATAGCAACAATATCTGAAACAACCTAAAAACTAACAATAGAGGTGTTGCTAAATAATGTTATATATAGTCATTAAGTAACTATCAGATGATATGGAATCTTTTTTCAGTGTTAAATGAAAAAGAGATACTGAACTGTATAATTTAGATTTATTGATTTAAAATTTATTTTAAAAATAGCTCACAATTATAGAAAAAATTGGAAAGAAAATTTAACTCCTAATACTCTCTAGAAAGTATTATATGTGGTTTTATTTTGTTCTTTATAGCTTTCTTATTTGTTCAAATTTTTCTATAATGCTCACATGTGAAATAATCACATAAATTATTTGAAAAAGAAACTAAACATCTTGTCCATATCCTCAAAACAGAGACAAAATACTGAGATACTGGTTTAAAAAAAAGTCTTTAAATAAGAAAATAATAGTACATAGTATATTTTATACATAACAAGAAAACTGAAAATGTTAGTATTAGCAAAAAAAAAAAAAAATAGAATTTAAATAAAAACACACCAAACTGTCAAATTTCTAAATAGAGATAAATTTACAAGCACTTACATTTTGTTAAAAATCTGCAAAACACTGAACCTTTTTACAATGGCTTTTACCTCTGTAAACAGCTTTCAATAATAAATTAAAAATGACATTTACAAGGAAACAACCAGAGTTTAATTAAATTGGCCACCACAAAAACAAGTACTGGGTTAGAAGTACCTATTACGTCAAAGTTAATAATACTGTATCTTTTACACATTATGATATTTCATTAAATTACACTGGATTCAGAACATTAGCAATCATATGCATGCTAAGGTTATATATACTGTCAACCTTGAAAAATTAAGTTCCACAGTGATCTGCTTCCAGTAGAGGTATCTGATTATTAAAAATCCCAAACTTTTGTGCACTGCATACATTACTTCTTATTGGGCTGGGCACACCAGAGGCTTTTCTCAAGTCAAACAGAGGTCTGAACTCTCAGGTCACTCTACTCAGAGACAAAATGAATTCTCTCAACCCTCTAATTGGTCATCCTGGACACCTGGACATAGAATTTTATAATAATGCAGAGAATCAATATAACACAAAAATTAAGTGAACTTAAAGTTTAGCTCCCCAAGTAAAAAAAAATTTGATGATTCAGAATAACAAACTCAACACCTTAACATATTGTACTACTGAGAGAAAACCAATGCAAGTCTTATGAACAGGGAAGAATGTCCTATACAGAGGAACACAATGAAAGAATTGATCCACAAGCTAAAAATTCTGAATTCTAATCATAGATATGCCAGTGGCCCAAGTTAATACTTCTTATCTCAACTTTCTCAACCATAAATTGAGACATTAAAAAATAAATCATACATGTTTTTTTTTAAATTAAAACAAATTTTTTAACCAAAGAAAAAGAATCCATTGTCCTAACCTGGTCCACATTAAGACAAATCCCAATGGCCCTGAAATCAGCACTGGTAAGAGTGGCAACTTAGAAAGATTTAAAGTATGTTTAGTAACTGGGAGGTGGTATTTTAATACCAAGGATGTAAACCTTAGTTTAATCATAGCTGAGTGCATAAAGAGGTTTATGCTGTCAGTACTATCCTAACAAGAAGGATACAGCAGCCTTGCCTACAAAATGATTAAAAATGTGCAGTTCAAAAAGAAAAAAGGTAATGGTTAACTATGTATATATAATAAAAACATAAAATGTTAACTTACTATTTATTATCATATATTAAATATATTAAACATATTTAACACATTAAATACACAATAAAAATGTGAATATACTTCATGAAAATACAATTTGCATTTAATCATTCTCAAATATATCTATATTAAATACTTAGCTCCTACTTCTTTCACTCAACAATCATCTTGGTTACATGCCTGCATTTTGGATTTTAGAATTTTTATCTTTTATTATCTGGAAAAGCAATATTACTGACATTCTTTATTTGATAAGTTAAAACTAAAATGTTAATACTAACATCTAGTGCTCATATACTAAACATCAGTAGCGCATATACTAAAATTGGAATGGTACAGAGATTAGGATACCCTGTGCATAAGGATAACATGCAAATTCATAAAGTGTTCCATATTTTTGAGAAAATTAAGAGCTGCAAACCTATAGTTATAACAAATAAGTCACAGGGATATAATTGCAGCATAGAGAATACAGTCAATAATATTGCAATAACTTTCTACAGTGACAGATGGTTACTAGAATTCTCATGGTAATCAGTTCGTAAGGTAGACAAATGTCAAATCACTATGTTGCACACCTGAAACAATATTGTATGTCAACTCAAATTAAAAAGAACTTTACATTCACCCCCCAAAAAAGTAACATCTACTTAAAAGTAAATATAATTTTGTTTCCAGTTTTTAAAACTTATAACATTTGGTAAAGTTAGTAAGAAAGATGAAAAAAACTAGTTAACAAGATTTGGAAATTAACAATCGAAAAAAAGCTTGTGGGTTAAAAATGAAAGCTAAGCTTCAATTTCTGGAAATACAGCAGATTACTCAAACACCCTGCCTACTAAAAACTGAAAATACTGAATTAAAAGCAACAATTCAGGTACTGTTCAGCTCAAAACTTTTATTTGTTCTATTCTTATATCTATTTTTCTGCTCAGTATTTTTACATTTACCTCTAAATCTTTAAGCTTTTTTTTTTTTTTTTTTTAGGCAAGGTCATCAGTGATGACCTGACTGATAGCTTCCTCAAGGACTGGCACAAGGACTTTGTTCTGTCTTAGCTGGGGCATTCCTAGAGCAAAGGAGCTTGGGGCAAGGGAAAACCACCAGGATAAGACTTACAACTTGGTTGCCCTCACAGACTGCAAGGACCTTGTCAGCTTACAACCCTTATTTTTTTACTTTTTTACTCCAACAGCACCTGGTCTTCCTAGGTGGTCTCCCATCCAAGTACCAACCAGGCCCAACCCTGCTTAGCTTCCAAGATCAGATGGGACTGGGCTTGTTCCGGGTGGCATGGCCGTAGACTAAGCTTTTTAATAATTGTTCCTATTAATTTTTTTAGTTATAAATAGCATTTTCCTACTTATTTGCATGTCTAACACAAAATTCAGGACAGTGGTTCCTTCTAGGAAGTCAGAAAAAGAAAGGGGCAAAGAGACTTCTAAGGTACTGGTAATGTCCTATTTCTTAACTGATGGGAACATAGTATATACATTTAGTCTTTAAACTATACATGAATCTTAATAACTATATTGTAGTTCTTTTAAAAATACTGTAAAAATTAAGTTGGGTATTTTGAAAATTTTCAGTAGAAAACCTTAAAAAAAGGTGGTGGGGATACAAGGGAAGACATTACCAAAAATGGCAAAATTAAAAAAAAGGGGGGTGGGGACAAGGGAATACATTACCAAAAATGGCAAAGTACTAAACTCCAGGGCCCACCTCCCACACAAAAACAACAAATAAGCTGACTAAAATAGTCTAAATCAACTCCTGCAAAACTCTAGAATCTAACTTACAGCACCAAGGGAAGGCTCAGCAAAGAAAGAAGCATTACTACAGAAGAGTGCTATAGGGTTTTTAATTGACTGCCAACCAGCTTCCATTCCCCGGGTGAGCGGAGGCAGTGAGGGTGGTAGCTATACTCCTGGTGAAGGGAGATAGTGTCAAGGAAGCAATACAAACCAAATCTCAAAGGACTGTGATTGAAAGTGATGACCTGACTGATAGCTTCCTCAAGGACTGGCACAAGGACTTTGTTCTGTCTTAGCTGGGGCATTCCTAGAGCAAAGGAGCTTGGGGCAAGGGAAAACCACCGGGATAAGACTTACAACTAATAGCCTGGGAAGAGCGAGAGACATGTGGGGAGAAATGGGCTTGGTAAGTTCTCATACATAACAAGGAATCTGAAAGGCCACACATGCCCAGAAAAGGTCTACCCTTTCACTTTTAGCTGACCTTCAGGTTCCACAAAAACAGGAAGTAAAAACTAAGGTCACACTGTAAATGGCCTGCAAATAATTAAGAGTATCCAAACACAGAAACATTCAGCCAAGAGTAGGGCAGTATTTGGGGGGTTTTCTTCATATTTTTCTTTTCTGGGCTTCAGGTGTTCAAGGAAACTTGGTCAAAGCACTAGTTGACAACTAAGCTAATGGAACAGACAGACTTCAATGACCACACATAACGAAGAATACATACTTTAAAAAATAGCTTAGAAAAGACACTAAACAAACAACAACAACAACAAAATAATAACAACCTACCATAAACAGTAACAAAAAACCCTGGGGAGGGAAGAAATATGTTTACAGACACAAAGTAATATTAAAAATATCCAGTTTTGAACAAAAAATTATGGGTATGCAAAGAAACAAGAAAGTATGGCCCATTCACAGGGAAAAAAAGAAAATGATATAGGAACTGTGCCTGAAGCTCAGGCAAAGGAATCACAAAGAACTAAAGGAAACCACGAAAACAGTATCTCATCAAGTAGACACTTTCAAAGATAGGTCAGTTAAGATAGTCCAGTCTTAAAAATAGGAAAAGAAGAAAACTAAAGAGCTTAGGAAACCTGTGGGACATCATCCAGTGTACCACCATAATGAATAAACGGAGTCACAGAGGAGAGAAAGGAGTGCAAAGAATATTTGAAGAAATAATGTCTGTGAACCTCCTAAATCTGAAGAAAAACATGAATTTACACATCTAAGCACCTATACATACAAGCATTTCGATTAACTATAAGCACCATGAACTCAAAGGAATAGATACCAAAATGTATTACAGTCAAATTGTTGAAATACAAAGAATTTTGAAAGCAGCAAGAATCAACTCATCACCTACAAGGAGATCCTGTATTGTTTAACAGCCAATTTCTTATCAGAAATCATGAAAGCCAGAAGCAGTGGGATGACATATTTTAAGTGTTGAAAAAATAAACTGTCAATCAAGAATGCTATATGCAGCAAAATCGTCAAAAATGAAAGAAAAAAAAGACATCTTCAGGTAAAGAAAAGCTAAGGGTGTTTATCACTAGTAGACTTGCTCTACAAAAAATTTAAAAGATGCTTTTTTGGGCTGAAATGAAAGGACACCAGAGAAAAATTCAAAGTCATACAAAGAAGTAAAAAACATGAGTAGAGAAAGCTACATGGTAGACATACAAAGCAGTATTACTGAATTAATGGTTTGGAACTCTTTCCTTGGCTTATATGATTTGAAAGAAAAATGCACAAAATAATAATAATATGTTTATAGCTAAACATCTACATTAATGAGAACACAATGTATAAATATGTAATTTCTTACAATAACAACATAAAGGGGGGACAGAACTTTAGACGAGCAAAGTTTTTGTATACTCCTAAAATTAAGCTGGTATTAGTTCAGACTTGAATTTCGTAAGATTGAGATGTTAATTATAATCCCCAGAAGAACACTAAGAAAAAACAAAATAAAAATATACTGAAAAAGAAACAAGAAACTAGACAAAATCAACTAATCACAAAAGAAGGCAGTGATGGAGAAAACAAGAAACAATAAAAAGATATACAAAAAACAAATAACTAAACAGCAAAAGTCCTTCCTGATAAACTACTTTATATATAAATGGATTAAAATCTCCAATTAAAAAGTAGAGATTGATATGAGATTAAAAACAACCCAACTAAATTCTGTCTACAAGATTTTCAATTTTTATCTAAAGACACAATAGCTTAAAAGTAAAAGGATAAAAATATATTTAATGCAAATAGTAACCAAAAGAATAGGGTGCCTATACTAACATCAGACAAAATAAAGTTTAAGATAAAAACTGTTACAAAAAACAAAATGATAAAAGGGCCAATCCATCAAGAACACACAGCAATTATAAACATAAACACACCTAGTAACAGAGGTGAAAAGTATATGAAGTAAAACTGACAGAATTGAGGAAACTGACAGTTCTACAACAGTTAGAGACATCAGCACTCCACTTTCAAAAATGTATAGCACAACCAGACACAATATTGATATACAGAGTATTTGTACTATAAACCAACTAGCCCTAATAGACATACACGGTACATCCCACTAAATAAAGAGCAGAATATATAATCTTCTCAAGTATACGTGGAACATTCTCCAGGAGAGATGTTAGGCTACAAGACAAGTCTCAATAAATTTGAAAAGACTGATATCATCCAAAGTCTCTTATATGATAACGAAATGAAAGTAAATATCAATTAATAAAAGAAAAACTGGAAAATTTGCAAATATATAAAAAATAAACAATACACTTCTAAACAACTTACAGGATGTAGCAAAAGCAGTGCTAAAAGGTCAATTTACAGGTTTAAATACCTATATTAAACAAAAAGATCCCAAATCAATATGTTAAGTTTACACCTTAAAGAACTAAAAACAGAAGAAAGAGCAAGCTAAATCCAAAGCTAACAGAAGGAAAGAGATAATAAAAATTAGAATGGAGATAAAACACAGAATAAAGAAAACTGGTTTTTTTGAAAAGATCAACAAATTAATAAACTTTCAGCTAGGCTAACCAAAAAAATAAAATTAAAATTAAAAAAAAAAAGACGAATTACTAAATTCAGAAGTGAAAGTGGGGACAATTCTATGGCCTTAAAAATAAAAAAGGATTATAAGAGAATACTATGAACAATAAATATACCAAATCGGATGACCTAGATGAAATGACATGGTCCTATAAACACACAAAGTACCAAAACCAATTGCTGAAGAAATAAAAAATTCAAACAAACCCACATGGGGTAAATTTAGAGATCGAATCATTTTCAAAAACTTCCCCCAAAAGAAAAGCCCAGAACCACATAGCTTCACTGGTAATTCTACCAAACAATTAAAGAATAACAAGCCTCCTCAAACTTTTTCAAAATCCAGAAAAGGATAGAACATTTCTTACCTCATTCTGTGAAGCCAGAACTACCTGATTCCAAAACCAGGTTAAAACATCACAAGAAAAGAAAATTTTGGACCAACATCCCTTATAAATATGAAAATCGTCACAAAATATAGGACTAGCAGAACTTATCCAACAGCATTGTAAGAAGATTACATATTATGACAAATAAATTTATCTCAGGTGGGTCAGCTACAAAAACCAATCAATATAATATGCCAAATTAAATAACATGAAGAGAAAAAACATGATCATCTCTACTGATGAAAAAAAAAAAGCATTTGACAAAATCCAACACTATCATGATAAAAACACTCAATCAAGGAATAGAAAAAACTTCTTCGACATGAAAAGGAATTTTATGAAAAACCCACAGTTAAAAAATTGAATGGTTAAAAAATTGAATGGTTAAAAAACTGAAAGCTTTCCCGAGAACAAGACAGGGATACATTCATTCACCACTTCTTTCAACACTGTACTAGCCAAAGCAATTAGGCTAAATAAGTAAAGAAAAGCCATCCAAACTGGAGAGAGTAAAATTCTCTACTCACAGATGATATGATCCTATATGTGAAAAACCCAAGGATTACAGATACAAAAATGACTAGAGCTAATAAATTCAGAATATCAGTTGTATTTATATACACTAGCAATGAACAATCTGAAAATAAAATTAAGAAAATAATTCTATTTGTAACAGCATCAAAAATATACACTTAGCTAAATATACATTTAGCTAAGGAGGTATAAGAATTATACACTATAAACTGGGAAAAAAATGGCTAAGACCTTGTCCCACCCAACTGGTAGGCCCACCCAAGCCCCTTCAGTGGCTTTTCCATACAACAACCCATCTTGGTTCATGCTGCAGATATTCCTAGTATCTCTTAAAAGGTTCACAAATCCCAAACAAGCAGCATCTGGCCTCTTGCTGAGAAGCCTGAAGTCCGACACTAGCAGCGGCCAACCTCAGTTTGCAAATTAGCTTCTTCCAGGCACCTCCAAGACAGCATGGGTAAAAAGCATCTACAGATTGCTTTGTGGCTTATGCCAGGTGGCCCTGGCAGGGCATAGTGAGCAGCTTGAACTTGGCCTGCGGGGGGGCCCCTCCCTGGAGGCCCTGGAGCCAGCACAAACAGTGGCCGCTTCAGACCTAGCCAGAGCACCACCTGGCTGCCTCCACAGATGACATACCTACCCAAAGGGCAGACTGGGCAGGCACCTGAGCCCTGCTAACGCGAATTCTGCTAGGGAGGATCAGCCCTTACACAACAGCTCCTCCACTGTAGCCACAGTCAGGCCTCAACACCAATCAATTTGAGGATCAACCCCTCCCACTGACATGCAAACAGCAATCAGGCTCAAGTACAACAAAGGGCATACACACACTCACACAAGGGACACACCTGGACCACTTGTCTCAGGTGACCAGAGACTGTGCCCCTGGGCTCTAAAAGATACCTACTACATGAGGCCACTCTACCAAGACGAGGAGACATAGCAGCTCTACCTAATACACAGAAACAAACACAGGGAGGTAGATAAATGGGGAGACAAAGAAACATGTCCCAAATAAAAGAACAGAACACAACTCCAGAAAAAGAACTAAATCATATGGAGACAAGGAATCTACCAGATGCAGAGCTCAAAACACTGGTCATAAGGATGCTCAATGATCATAGTGAGAATGTCAAAAAAAATAGGAAACATAAAAATGGAGATAGAAAACATAAAATAGAACCAGCCAGAAATGAAGAATACAATAACTGAAATGAACACTACATTAGAGGGATCAACAGTAGATTAGAAGTCAAGGTCTGAATCAGCGATTTAGAAAATAAGGTAGCAAAAAACACCTAACTAGAACTGCAAAAAGAAGAAGAAAAAATCCAAAAAAATGAAGCTAGATTGATGGGCCTCTTGGTGGACAACATCAAGCAATGCTAACATTTGCATTATTGGGGTACCAGAAGGAGAAGAGAGAAAGCAAGGGATTGAAAAACTGTATGAAGAAATAAGGATGGAAAACTTCCCTAACCTGGAGAAGGAAACAGACATACAGCCCAGGAAGCACAGAGTCTCAAACAAGAGAAAAGCAGTTGGCTACCTACAAGGGAGCTCCCATAAGACTGTCAGTTGATTTCTCAACAGAAACTCTGCAGGTCAAAAGTGACTGACAGGAAATATTCAAAGTGATAAAAAGACATATAATCAAGTTTATTCTACCTAGGAAAGCTATCATTTAGAATCGAATGACAGATAAAGAGCTTCCCAGACAAGAAAAAGCTAAAGGAATTCACCACCACCAAACTGGTACAAGAAATGTTAGAGGGACTTTAAGAAGGCAAAGAAAAAAAAAAAAACATGAATAATAAAATGGTAATAACTACATATCTATCAACAATTACTTTCAATATAAATGGATTAAATGCTCCAATCAAAAGATATAGGGTGGCTGAATACAAGATCCTTACATATGTTGCCTACGAAAGACTCACTTCATTTCAAAAGATACACACAGATTGAAAGGGAAGGAAAAAGATATTCATGAAAATGGAAAAGAGAAAAAAATGTGAGGTAGCAATATTTATACCAGAAAAAACAGACTCTGAAATGAAGGGTCTAACAAGAAAAAAAGGAGGATCCAGTAATTCTACTCTGGGTATGTATCTAAAGAAACCCAAAACATAATTTGAAAAGACATATGCATTTACATGTTTATTATAACATTATTTACAATAGCCAGGATATGGAAGCAAGCTAAGTGTCCATCAATAAATGAACGGAAAAAGAAGCGGTACATATATACAATGGAATATTACTCAGCCATAAAAAAAGAATGAAATCTTGCCATCGGCAATAACTTGGGTGGACCTAGAGAGTATTATGCTCAGTGAAATCAGTCATAGACAAATACCATATGATTTCACTTATATGTGAAATCTAAAAAAGAAACAAAATAAACAAAACAGAAACAAACTCACAGAGAACATTTTGATGGCTGCCAGAGGGGAGTGGGGTTGAGGAGATGGGTGAAATTGGTAGTTACAAAACAGGCATGGGGATATAAAGGATAACAGGGGATACAGTCAATAATATTCTAAGAACTATATATGGTGTCTGATGGCTACCTGGAATGGGGGTAATCGCTTTGTAAGTTTTATATGTCTAATTACAATGTTGTACATTTGAAACTAATATAATATTGTATATCAACTGTGATTGGAAAATTTAAAAATATATTTTAAACTGGGAAAAAGTGGTGAAAGAAATGAAAGACTAAAATAAATGGAAAAATATCCTGTTGTCCATGGAAGACTTAATATTGTTAAGAAGGCAATACACCTCTGTCAAAATCTCAATGTCCTTTTTGCGAAATAAAAAAGCTATTCCTAAAATTAATATAGAGATTACCAGTTTCTGCTCCGATATGGTAAATAGCATGAAGTCATGGTTCCTATCCTTCCAACAAGAAAAATGAAAAAACAAGAACTCTTCTCTGATCCACCAATGAATTCAGGTCATTGAGTAAATCACTGCCCAGAAAACTGGAGAGAGAGGAGAAGAAGAATCACAGCTTCCTGGAAGCAAAGCCCAATAATAAAAGCCCACTACTGGAGACATTATTTCTTTTCACAAACCTGACAGGGAAGAAGAGAGTAGGATGAAATGTTTAAAGCGATGAAAGTAAGAAAACCACCAACCAAGAAATCTGCATCAAGTGAAATTGTCCTTCAATAATGAAGGAGAAATAATGACTTTTTCAGACAAACAAGAACAGAAGGAATTTGTCACCAGTACACCTACCTTACAAGAAATGTCAAAAGAAGTTTTTCAGAGACAAGAAAGATGACATAGGTCAAAAACCTGTATCTACATAAACAAGCATTAAATAAGGAATAACCGAAGGTAAAATCTTTTTCTTTTTATTAATTGATCTAATAGACAACTATTGGTTCAAAATAATAACAATGACAATGTATTTGGTGATTATAGCTTATGGATTAGTGAAATGAATCAGACAAATATAAAGGACAGGAGGAAGGAATTGGGAATCCTGTTATAAGGTACCTGCATAAACCATGAAGCAGTATAGTGTTATCTGGAAGTGGACTTAGATCAGTTGTAAATGTATAATGCTGGAATGTATAATGCAAACCATAAGACAACCACTAAAACTTTTTCTAATTCATATGTAATTGCAAGAGACAATAGCCAAAATACAATATCAGAAAATCTAAGGAGAAAAATTGGAAGGGTCACACTTCAAAATTACCACAAAGCTACAGTCATCAAAACAGTATGGTACTGGCACAGACATACAGATCAATGAAACAGAACTGAGAATCCAGAAATAAACCCATACGTCTATGACCAACTGATTTTTAACAAAAATGCCAAGACCATTCAGTGGGGAAAGCATAGTCTCTTCAATAAATGGTAATGAGACAACTGGATATCCGCATACAAAAGAATGAAGTCAGACCTTAACCTCATTCAGTATAACTCAAAATGAATCAAAGACCTAAATACAGCAGCTAAAACTATAAAAACTCTAAGAAGAATTTATACAAAGGGCCAATAAACACATAAACAGATTTTTAACACCACTAATGACTAGAAAAAAGGAAATCAAAACCACAAGACACCACTTCACACCAACTAATATGGCTATAATCAATATAAGAAAAATAAGTACTGGCAAGTACAAAAAAAAATATGCTCAACAACATTTACTCATTAGGGAAATGCAAAGCACTTACACTACTAGAATGGCTCTAATTTTTAAAAAGGCAAAAAATAAATGCTAGTGAGGACACAGAGAAATTAGAAACCTTGAACACTGCTGGCGAGAATGTAAAATGGTACCCTCTGTAGAAAACAGTTGGCAGTTCCTCAAAAAGTAAAATGTAGAATTAACATATGACCCAGCAATTCCATTCCTAGGTACATACCTACCGCAAAGGAATTGAAAACAGGTATTCAAACAAAAATTTGCACAACATTCATAGGAGCATGATTCACAATAACCAAAAAGTGGAAATAACCAAAAATGTCCAAAAATCAACTGATGAATGAATAAACAAATGTGGTTTATCTATACACAGAATGTCAGTCAGCCATAAAAATAAAGTACTGATACATGCTACAACATGGATTGACCTAGAAAAAATTATGCTAAGTGAAAGAAGCAGAAACACACACAAAAGCAGACATAAAAGGTCACATGTTACATAATTCATAATTTATATGAAATATCCAGAATAGGTAAATTCGTAAAAATGTTTTAGAACTAGATAAAGGTTATAGTTGCATAGCATATGTACCAAATACCAAACTGTGCACTTTAAAATGGTTAATTTTATGCTACGTGAATTTTAACTGATAGAGGATGCTAGAACAGAACTGATAACACTTTATGAAAAGAATTATCCAAGCACGTTATTTTACTACTTATTGCTTCCCAACTAAAACAAAATAACACTGCAATATTTCTTAAACTGTCTTAAGATTAAAATGCTTCTAACTTTTTCTAAATCACAAATATATCTCTGGAGAGGAAAGAGTGGTATTATAGAATGTTCCTCAGGCATAATTTACTAGTGGACTTTTTTATTCTAAAATCTAGAAGATATTTTTAAAAAGCTGAATGAGGTGGTTCTTCTAATTTAGTCACCATAAGCAAAATGGACAAAACCCAGAAACAGCTATCACAAGTCACTTCATAGCTATGGTATCACAAGAACTATACTAATACCTAAAAAAAGCACAATACAAAATTTCCATTGGTTATTTCTCACAATCACTTTTACAAGACAGTTTCAAATGGGCTAAATGACTTGCCCTGTTACCTACTGTAAACACTATTTCTCTTCCAACAGTGACTTCCCCCTGCTATGTCACCTAAAACTTTTCTTAGTTTTCTCTTTTATCTGTTGGTCTCCAGATATTAATGGCTGTTTCTTCAAAAGAAGCTTTGACAGCCTTACCAGAAGTGTGAACTTTGAAGGTAACCTTCCCTTCTTGGCCTTATAACTTATTCTGTAAATTGGGATTAAGAGCCATACCTCAGTGACTTGCTGTGAGAATGAAATAACACACTATGTCCAAATCACTTAGCATACTGCCCATTACATACTCAATAAACTGTCATCTCTATTATTATTGTTCTGTTTTCACTAATATTTCCCTAGAATGGGCCCTCACTACTGCTGGATTGTCTGTATCTCCTCAACTGGCTTCCTTCATTCCTCTTTTAGTAGTACAAAGAATTATGCACATCACAGATTTACCTTGCATACATTCAAATACATCCTGTACTTCCAAGCTTAAAAAACCTTAAATGGATCCCTACTTATTATGACTGACTTAAATTATCCTCTATTAACAGCTATTCTCAAACTTTAGTGTACATCAGAATCATCTGGAGTTCCTGTTAAGACAGATTGTTGTGCTCTGCCCCTAGTTTCCAAATCAG
The DNA here is from genome assembly GCA_003508835.1 of Eonycteris spelaea. Taxonomy (NCBI): domain Eukaryota; kingdom Metazoa; phylum Chordata; class Mammalia; order Chiroptera; family Pteropodidae; genus Eonycteris; species Eonycteris spelaea. Next base: position 306,866 of record PUFA01000017.1, read on the forward strand.
TAAGTCTGGAAAAGGGCCTCAAAAGTTGCATTTGTAATAAATTCCCAGGTGATGCTGGTTGACAAAGCACACTGAGAAGTACTGCTCCAAAATGACCCCATTCTGCCTCCTTAAACTTATTTCTCCCTACTCGTTAAACAGCACATACTACTTTGACTGGGTTAGTCTTTTCAAAGGCTATGCCCAATTCTCCCTCCTTGCTTTAATGTTGCTGCCCCGAAACACTTTTTTGCCTACCCAAATCACATCCTCTAAGAGTATGGTTCTCAATACTGCTTGCACACTACAATCTTTTTAAAACTATGGAGGCATTATCTCTCAGATCCTGATTCAAATGATCCTGGTAAAAGCTTCCCCAAGTGATTCTAATGAACACCCAGAGTTGAGATCCACCACTTTACCTTCAATATCTTTCCCATCATGATTATGAACACTCACTGAATTTCCTCCCCTCTAAATTCCTAGTGTCCCTAGAGCATAGCACCAAGTTTGCACTTAGTTATATAACACATTGAATTACTCTGTACCTTTCATTTTAAGTTCTGTTTCTCCAACTTGGTCGATGATCATATTTTCAATTTCTACATTCCTATAGCACTAGTATGGTGATTAATACATTGCTCTCTGGTTCTTTCTTCATTGCTTGTGGATTCAAAATAGAATTCAGAGCTTTAAAATATTTCTAACCTACCCAATTCAGAAAACCATACTAACTCTTTTTAAATACAGTTCTGCCACAAACTAATTTTGTTATGGTGATTAACTTAAGCCCTTCCTACCCAATAAATTGGGGAAAAAATATATTAATGTATCAAAATGCTGTAAAGAATAATAAAATAATTAATAGTTATCATGAGAGGCTTCACAGTTGTTTCCTTAGAGCAAATGGCCTTTTCTAAACCCATTAAGACTGTTTCAAAACAGTTAAAGAGAATCAAAGCATACATATTTAAAGATGCTGAAGCTCTGAATAGTTCTATGATTTGTTTTCTCAACAGATGTGCATTCTTCAAGACCTGAATTCACCAGATGCATATTAAATTAATCCGTACTTTTAGTTTTTACATAACCTTCCACTCATTTTATAAATACATCATCACATAGAGCAGAATTACATTGTTGTTTTGACATTAAATATTAACATAGTATCTCCATTATGCCAAAAAAAAAATTGTAAGATTCATTTAAATGCAACCAAATGTGCTTGCTAAATAGAGGTTATAATATCTTCACTATTTTTGAATTGGCCAATTTTTATCCAGGATGTGAAAAATAAATTTGCTCTTAACTAAAACCCACTGACACATGGTAAAGAAAAACACTTAACTCACTCAACACTTCAGAAATTAGCTAGGAAATTCAACCAAATATTTGAATCATAATACTGCAGTAGTTTAACAGTCCAATTAAATTTCTGGAAAATTTACTTCTTATAAAAATCATAAATTCTTCATTAACTAAAATGAATCAATTAGTGTATTAAATCTCCTGAACTAGGAGTCAGGAGACCTAGGTTCCAGTCTGACTCATTAACTATACAATCTTAAGCAAATCATTTAGCACTTAAGCAGTCTCAGCTGTAAAATGAGAGTCTAACTAGAACATCTCCATGTTCTCTTTTAGCTTTATGACTTCCATAATCTATGAAACTCAAGAAACACAAGCATTAACCAGATGGATCCCACTAAAGACAAAGTGAGCTTACATATTGATTGATTTGGAGAGCATCTAATTCTGGAAAACCTAAGTACTTTCATACAAATAGATTGTTCCTTGCGCCTGTTCTAATTTACCTAGGTGAAAAAAAAACAAACAAAATCCATGAAACATGGAGTTGTTAAACAATTTTTACATCGTACCCTAGATGACCAGAATATTTGGATGTCACAATACAATTAAGGTTAAGACACTGTGGGTTGTTTATGGCAGACAAGAGGTTGATTTCCTGGGTAGGTTGCTACAAGTTGTGACTCAAAGGTCTAGTTTTATATGTGATCTGGCCATTGTGTGTTTGCATGTTCAGAAAAAAAAAAAAAATGGGGGGAATTTTATAAGTCCAGGATAGGACAACAGTTATAAAGCCAACTGAAAGACGATTCTAGCTAACAATTTCTACTTAGGCTATGTAAGAAAGTGTCTCAGTATAGCATTTTATTACTTTAGATTAGATATTCCCACTCAGAGTCAGAACTGGGATTAACCAGGCAACTACAGTAGTACCCGTGTACTCTTCCCACTCAATATTTGTCAGTTCAAGCTTCTAAGTAGTCATCAACCAGTGTAATAAGAAGGAAACACTGGAGAGAGTGGTCAAGAAATCTGTATAGCTCAATCCCTGAGCTACAATAAAATGCAAGTGGCAAAAGACCTTAACTTTACTCATCACTCAAAAGTTCTGAATTTAGGTCTCCTTTACTACCTGCAAGCGTCATATGGCCACTACATTCAGTCACACTTTCTAATGTGCAATAACGTATCTTTCCAATTTTAGTATATGTGCTCCCAAAGTGAGCATGCAATTACATATCTTAAACAAAGAATTAGGCACTTGTCAATTAACACTTAATGACCTAATATCAACCTCTTTGAAAAGGAAACTCAAGACTCTGAACAATGCTTCTAATTATATCTAAGAACGATAGGAAAATCTCTTTTCAAAACTGCTCTCCACAAATTATTTTATTCATTTTAGTTTCTTCAAAACAAAACAAAACAACAAAACAAAACAAAACAAAAAAAAACAAAACGGGTTGGGGTGGGAGGAAGAGATGAACTGGCAGACCCCAGAGGAATTTCAGGGCAGTGAAAATACTCTGTATGATAATGATGGATAAATGTTATTACAAATTTTTCCCAACTAGTAGAATATACAACACAAAGAATGAACCATAAGAAAGAAAGTTAAACTATGAACTTTAGGTGATAATGATGTGTCAATGTAGGTTCAATTGCAACAAATGTACCACTCCGGTGGGCATACTGATAATGGGAAAAGCTACACATATGTGGGGGAGGGCATATGGGAAATCTTTGTACTTTCCACTCAATTCTGCTGTGAATCCAAAACTGCTCTAAAAAATATTTTTTAAAACTACCACGTTAACATTTTTAATAGAAAATATTTATATAAAACAGTTGGACTTCCTTGTGCAAAACTACTAATATAGACATAACTCTTAAAACTTTCACAAAAATTACCTCAAAATAGCCCTTAGAACTCAATGTAGAACACAAAACTATAAAAATTGTCAGATAACACAGGAGAATATCTATGGGCTCTTAGGTTTGGCAGTGAGTTTTTAGTACAACACCAAAAGTATGCTCAAAGAAAGAAAAGTTAATAACTTGGACTTTATTAAAATTAAAAACTTTTGTGCTATGAAAGACATATTAAGAGAACAAAGACACAAGCCACAGCTTGGAAGAAAATATTTGCAAAACACAATTATCTGATAAAGGATTTGTATTCGAAATATACAAAGAACACTTAAAACTCAACAACAGGAAAACAAACAGCCCAGTTTAATAACGGGCAAAAGATCTGGAAATCTCACCAAAGAAGATGTACAGAATGCAAATAAGCATATGAACAGGTGCTCAACATTGTATGTCATTAGCAAACTGCAAATTAAAACCCATATTAGAATAGCTAGAGTACAAAAAAACTTAATACCAAATGCCGCCAAAGATGGTGGAGCAACTGGAATGCTCACCGTTGCTGATTGGCAATGCAAAACAGTTATAACCTCTTGGGAAGACAGTCTCCAGTTTTTTCTTAACAAAATTAAACAGTCTTACCATAAATCCAGCAATTGTGCTCTTAGGTATTTACAAAAAGGAGTTGAATGCATATGTCTACACAAAACCCTGCATATGCATGTTTACAACAGCTTTATTAATAATCACCAAAAAATATAGAAGCAGCCAAGATGTTCTTCGTTAGGTGAAGGGATAAACAACTGTGGTACATTCATGTAACAGAAAATTATTCAGCAATAAAAGGAAATGAGTTATCTAGTCATAAAAAGACATGGAAGAACTTTAAATGCAAATTGCTAAGTGAAAGAACCCAGCCTAAAAAGGCTACAAACTATATGATTCCAACTACATGAGACTTTGGAAAAGGCAAAACCATACAGACAATGAAAACGTAAGTGGTTGCCAGGGATTATGGGGAAAAAAGAGGAGGGATGAATAGGTAAAACACAGGGCACTATTCTGAAACTGTAATGCTGGATACATGTCATTATGCATTTGTTAAAACCCACAGAACTATGCAATACAAAAAGTAAATGAAAACTATGGTTTATAGTTAATAATAATGTATCAATACTGGCAATATTGATTCATTAATTGTAACTAATGTACCACAATAATGCAAGAGTTTAATAATAAGAGGAAAGGGGGGAGTTATGTGGATATAAGAGGTATGGAACTCTGCATGTGCTCAATCATTCTGTAACCCTAAAACTGCTCAAAAAACAGTCTTAATTTTCAAAAAGATTGGGCCTCCGCAATCTCAAAAAATATTATTGCTACTTTAGACTACAGAAATTCTAGTAAGTGGAAAAAAAATTCACTTAAAATAAAATCAAATTTAAATAAATTTAAATTTAAAAAAAATTAACTTTAATCCCCTTGTCTTTTTCCTGGCACTGGTCATGTTGATATCCATGCTCACTAGCACCTACATCAGAGAATGATAGCTAAGAAATGGAGAAAATATCCAGCTGGGAAGTTGCTTGACCAGTTATGGTTAGCAATTTAACCTGAGGAACCAAAATGAGATCTGGTGATTATCATGGACACTCAAGCACACATATAAACACACAAAACTTAAAACATTTTCGCATCACTCATTAATGTCAACAAGTCAAAGTGTATTTAAAAATTTATCAAGAGGGATGTAAATATATGGTACTTTCATTCAGAAGCCCAAAAGTCCTCAATGCCCCTTTTTGTAGGTTAAAAGAGAAAGTATAAGCTACAGAAATCAATGTGGGTCCAGTGCTATGGTTCCTTAGAAATTTATGTGACATTTTGATGGAGACATCAAGCTGTAGCGTTTTGACAGCCTTACCCAGCACCCAGGTGTTACACAAGTCCTTTTTGATGGCAAAGGCAATAGCTACTGCTCACTCTGCTTTTCTGGCCAAGGCAAAATCCAAGAGAATATTCCTTTCCCCGGCATGTCAATGCTTCCATTGTGATGGGTGAGCAATTATTGAAGAACAATTCCCATCTCTGACACCTCAGCCCCTGCAATAACTACACAACCCACTAGACACTTCTGGGTTAACTAACAGAGTACAGTGGTGTAGGGGCAGTCCATCTGTCTTCCTACATCACTAGAACACTCCTGCTGCAAACAAAGTATGGCTCTCTTCTCTCCAGATGGCCCTCTTCAGGCCATATCTGGGATATGGTACTAGTTCTTAGCTTCTCAAAGATGCCTGGGTCTTTCTGGTCCATGCTATGTGCCAACTACTGTAACCTGAACAAGTTATGGCTTTTCCAGCTCAGTAAACCCAAAAGTCTGACCTCCAGATTTATTAAGATCCAAACTGAAAAGTGACAAGTATGTGCCCTATGAACTGTACAGTACCATTTAGATGAAAACTATAGCAACTGGCATAAGGTAAGGCAAAACTCACTACTGAAAGAGTTTAAGTGGACTTACCCCTAAATAAAAAATCCTCAGCAGAAGCTTTTTCTTCTGGTTGTGGACAAAGGCTTCAACAGCATACTCATAGGTAACACAATATTTCTGTATCACCACAATCCATTTTTTTTTTTTAGCAAAAATCCATCAAGAGTGGATTATGGTTAAGTACTACTGACAATGATTTATTAAGTGAATGAAGATACATGAGGCTATCTAATTTCACATAGCCTAAAACAACAATTACTTTTAACCAATGTCTGTGCTTTGTGTAACTCAAATATTGTCTCAGTGATATAGCTGAACTTATTATATATATATAAAATAATCTAAACATTATATATATATATGTTCAGATTATATAACCTTAAATCTGAGGATTTTTATTTTTGAAAAATAATCTGATGAATTCAAAGCCACAAAACATGAAGGGGTGAGGGAATGAGGAATCTGAAACAGATGGCATCTTATATTGTGTGTCCTGAGTCCTATCCATTTGAACACAATTCCCAAATAGTCTCAAATCGAATTTAGCTCTCCAAATAAGTAACTACAAAACTGAAAATGTTAATAGCTGAAGTAAATTCATCATTTTTTCCTCCCTAGTTCTCAAAGTTTTTATATTAGGCAAAATGAGTAGTAGAAAAGTTAGGAGTTTAAAAAACTATCAATCTACAAACTCTAAAAGTTCTTTTCATTGAAACTCTACATCCACTTATCTGAAAACATTGAAGCAGTTTCTATCAAGATTGGTAATATCAAAATCTGTCTATATCAGCTTTTTTTTTCTGGATACATGATTATTTATCCTATTAGAGAACACATATCTCCAAAAAGAAATATTCTTTAAAACTAGAAAAAGCTCTGGAAGAATACTCATTTGAGTAAGCAGTGCCTGGCATTTTTTAAACATTTCCATAGTAACTCTTTCACTCTGATTGGCAGCACCAATAAAATTAAATTATACTTTGTTCATTATTTGATTACAGAATATAGTAATTAAACCTTCCAAAATCTTTTCTAAAACTTTCTGAGATCATCTAAGATACGAATATTAAAGAAAAGGTTTAGCCATTTTTAGATTTCCTGACAAGCAAATTCCATAACTGACAACTGCAAAGATCCTTGGAATGGCCACATATTTTGAGTGGAAAGGGTCATTGAGAGAAGTATCATCTTAACAGTCTCTATTGCTGTCTACAATTTAGATAATTTTTTTTTCATCAGACAGCTAGTATCTCTCTTATACCATAATGGTTTTATTAATGTTTTATGACAAGATAGGAGAAAAAATGGAAATTTCTGATAGCTTTACTAAAGTAAGATAATATGGCCTCAAACTTAAAATTTGAAAAGTGATGAAAGAAAAAAAAGATCCAGGAAAGCAAAGCTAAAAGCTTACAGATACACTAAAGACTTTACACTCTCAGAAAAGCCACTTATAAAAGCTGAATAACCTTACAAAAGCCTACAACTGTAGCAAAACATAATTTCAACTAAAAAAATAGTACAGAAACTTTATTAATAATTTAAAATCTATCCTTTTACCAATTTGACCAATATTTTAGTTATTGCCTATTTTGTAGTTGCAGAGGACAAAATTTAAAATAGTATTTCCACCTCAATGAGCCATGCAATATAGTTGAAGAGTTTTATCAGTTTTATTAAAAAAAAAAAAAGTTCTACCATTTAAAAGATAGGACTCGGGAAAAAAATCTTGAAATTTCTCTCAAAACCTAAAACCTCTCTAAAAACTAATAATGAATTACAAACTTTTTTCCCACTTTCACATTAAAAACTATTTAATAGTTTTTTTGAATTTTATCCTTTGAGTACATAAATTTAAGAATTATTATCAGTTACATTGAAAATGCAGACTATATTAGCTGAAAACTCTGACATACAATAGATTAACATATATCATTTTAAAAACTATTAAACGAATAAGTTATAAAGACTTCATACTTCTGATTTATTTCTATATTTTCATCATGAATGATTTAAAGGCAGAAATTCATTCCACTTTCATTTATTTTACAGATTATACATATAAGAATTCTGTAAGTTTTGGTAATAGTTTAAATCTAATCAAGATGAGCCATGTTACCGATGTTGACTTTAATCATAAAATTACAACTACTTTCTATTTTATGGCCCAATTTTAATTCTTTAGAGATGCAACGTTAATCACGTGTACGTACAATTTACATACATTACTTTTTAAAGTTTTTATCAATCCATACTATACACATCACAAATCTGAGAAAAACTTTTGAAACATTATTAGTCATTTTAATAAATGCACATATTATTTTATTTTTAAGAAACTACTGATAACTGAATTCCACGCTTACTTATGATCAATTTCCATAAACCACTAAAAGTCCTGTTATGTATATAAGTTTTGGAATATTTTCCTATTCCCTTCCTATCTCAAACCTCATCCCACAAATCTGGGCTACCTTGACTGTATAAGATTAATGATAATCCATCTTTCAAAAAGAAGGTGCTTCCGTTTAAAGTGGGCTGTTATTTAAATACAGTACCCCCCCCTTACAATACTGGTAAGAATTTTAACTCATTTTACTTATGAAGAAAATGAATTTGATAGGTCCATGACTTGCCCAGGTCAACAACAAGCCAGTGGCAGTCTGGGTTCAATCCCAGATTTACCTACCTCAAAGCCAATACTTCCACTTGACCACAATTATCTCCTTAAAAGATTAAGAGACAAGCTCAAAAGCAATCTTGTCTCTCTGAACATATATATTCTGAGACATCTATCACCACACAGTACCCATGATTCAGTCACTGATTGAAACACAAACGAAGAGGATCTTTCTGCTTCATTTAAACTAGGACAAGCTTACTGGCAAGTAAAACAAGAGGTTGGAGAAGGCTTGCCTCAACATGTCTCCCCTAGACCTCTATATCGATACGGTTCCCCTGGTCTATTTTTTATAAACACCCATATCTACCAAACAAGGTTATGCCGGACTAGTCTATAGTTTGGTGCTTGTCAGAACTGCACTTTCCTAAGATAATTTATACCAGGTTTAACACTGAACTGGGAGACTTTGCTGAATATGCCATTCTGGCACTTCCCAAACACCTGAAGTATCATTTAAAAGCAACAAACCCAGTTCCACCCCCTTTCTCTTGCGCTGCGATGCTTGCCTACTTGGCGGGGTACAGCTCCTGTAGGACGCTGGGGTGAGAGCAGTAAAGGAAGAAGTGGGGGAAGCGCACGGAAGTTGGGTGGAGGGAGGTCTCCTCACCCACTCTTATTGCCCTAGCTATGCCAAGGGCGGCTCCCCACGGTGCCCAGCAGATTCACAACCCCCACAACCCTCGAATCTGGGTTCTGTCCCAGCGGGGTGGACTGGGGAAACAGGCAATGGAACCACTGGATTGCCCCAACCACCTCCCGAGGTCTACGCTCTCCTTTGGGCCCCGAAGGATGCTCCCCCTTTCAGAGCGAGCCCTCCAGGTGGCAAACTCCCCGTCCACACCCGCCGAAGTCTTCGGCATCCAAGGGGGCGCCTTCTCCGCAACCTACACCCGGCCACTAGAAACTCTGCGCCCGCGGTGTCCTCCCAACCCCTACACTCCCCCGCAACCCTCCACAGACACACATGCCGGCCTGCGCCCCACCCAGGATCTCGGCGTCCCCCTCCCTGACCCAGCGAAGGGCCCCCTACCAGCCCCAGAAATACACACACATCCTCCGGCTCCAGTCTCCCGGACCCCGCCGAAGCCGGAGCGAGTACCTGGTCTGGCCGTGCTCGGGTCTCAGAAGGGTCGAGCGCGATCCCCTCCCGCGCCGAGCGCTTCTCTATCCACCCGCAGCGGTTGCTTCTCTCTTTCCCAGGAACGGGAGGGAGGAGAGGTGTGGGAGGGGAGGGGGAAAGCAAGGAGCCGAAGGGGCGGCAGGAGCCGTACCGGAACCACTAGCGCTGGCCCCACCCTCGGCCTGGTGCTGAGCACCCGGGTGCTCTGGATAGGACAAACTTACAGCAAGCAGCGAAAAAATGGACACCACCACTTCCGGGTCATCCCCGCTACTGCCACTCCTTAGCAACCGCGTGGGGTTGCTAAGCGGAAGCGCCTTCAAAGACAACCACCCCCATTTCTTCTGGGACTATCGGGAGGTAGCGGCGTGTGCTCCTCTTTGGCAACATCCTATTACCTTCTGCACCTAGTCTTAGACCGAGCAAAAGCTTCGTAGCCCAAGTAACGAGCCCATCTTGCTTTTTCCTTCAGTTGTACTCCCCCACCAGCCCCCAGCCAACATCTACACCTGCTCCTTCCCGCCCTGAGTCCCAGGCCAACCCACTGGCTCCTCCTAAGGCTCTCTCTGGTCCCTCGTGGGAGTTATTTTCCGGTGGTTTAGCAAGCATCTCCCTCTTGTGGATTTTCAGTTGTGTTTCAACTGGGTTTGAAAAATCTTCGATGTTATGAATGTTAAACTTGGCTCTCCTCTAACAGCCCCTGAAATGCGACGGTGAGATAAGTTTTGCCTTCACCTATCTTTTGGAAGGATCGTACGTTTGTGTATGATCTGGATATAACCTAGTTAAATGTAAGAGAAAAACAAAGATTTGCTGTAAATCGAATGGAGTGATTTTAATGCTTAGAAGGAAAAAGCAATAGGAAAAGGCCAAAGGAAGCCTGTAATCAAACTTGGCAAGAAGGAAAAAATTTAAATCTCCGCTTAGAAAAAAATTTTGTACTGTGAACAAGAGAAGTGTTGATAAGAAACCTCATTTATTCTTGTGTCACAGTGATCTGGGCTTTGAAAATATTGAAATACTGGTTGGGTAAAAGCCAGCAATATAACCAATACTCTAGGAAAATGGCCCATATCATTATGGCAGTTAAATATTCAGAGAAACGTAGTTGGGTATTCAGACAGAGAAAAATGAGTACAAATCTTGACTTGACTTTCCTATCTTGAATAGGTCTGTTTAAGAGTAACCCCTGAATCTGTTCTCTATTCCATGGCATGAATGTACTTGTAACTGCTGGCTCTAATTTTACTGGTCATGATAACCTCTTAGTCACCAATGTTGGACTGTTTGTCCACCTCAGCTGGTGCCAAGAAAATGAGCTTTGGTAACTTAAAAGAAACAGCAGACCTGTTGGTTTCCTTTACACATGGGACAGCATTAAATTGATTTACTCTAGACAGTAGGTTCAGCAAAACCTTTAGAAAATCACTTTGGATTCAAATGTTAGTAGTAGGTTGTTTAATAAGTCTAAAACATTTCAAGCCTTCTCAGGGACATGCACACATGAGGAAGTATGTACACATGCAATTCAAATGGAATCTGAACACATTTGGTAATTGCTCTTTCAAAAAAACATGGCTGTAAATGACAAGTGATAAACCATTACCATGACAAAATAGAGCTTGGCATTTCAATGGCCAACAGGTTTAAATATCAAAAAATGTTGAATTAGAAATAAAACTATAAGCACAGTGAACAACGACTTATTTAAAACTCGATGGACTCAGATGTCTCTAAAATTTTGAAACATGATTATGGCAAGTGTGTCCTGTGGAAAATTAGTGTGACCTCTAGCCTTTTTCCCAGTTTTTAAAAGCTTTTTTCCCATTTTTTTTATCGCCCCTTGTAATTATTTAAAATATTAGGGTATCTAATGTTTATTTTTTTGGACACGCACAACTCTGTTACTCAATATTAATACTTTAATGTCCTAGAGTGATTAATATTCAAACAGTCTGAGTTCCATTGGCATCTCCAAATATAAAAGATACTAAAACGAGTCTAATAATTAATGAATACTTGGGATCAGTTACAAGAAATGTAGCCAAATTTATCATTTATGTTAAGCAATATAAACACAAAATACACAGCCCCTTATACAAGGGACTTAGAGAAACTCACTTAGAATATGTGACATAATAGAATGTTTAGCCTTAGGAAGAGAGTGCTAAAGATATAATACCTATCTTTACTTGAAGGTTGTCATGTGGAAAGAATAACGTGTTTTGTGTCATGTCAAGGACAGAACCAAGACTAGGAAGAGGGGAGTTAGAAAAATTCTTAACTCATAATATTTTTCACAGTTAGTTGCCAATCAATAAAATAGTCCCCCTAATGAACAAATGCATGCCTTCTAACATTCCTCCCAGTTGAGTCAGTGAAAATCATTCCAATTTCCATATGCTATCCTCGAAAGTAAAAGGAACCATTATAATAACAATGTTGGTTGAATCTTCAATTTTTCCAAAAATAAGTTAGCCTAAAGCAAGGGCCCTAACCCCTGGGCTGTAGACCCAACCAGGCCACACAGCAGTGAGTAGCAGGCGAGTAAGCAAAGCTTCCTGTTTGCAGCCACGCCCATGCTAGCATCACCGCCTCAGCTCCACTTCAGATCATCAGGCATTAGATTCTCATACGAGCACTGGTCCCTAGTGCCAAAAAGCTCGGGGACCACTGGCCCCAGGGATTCTAAATACAGTGAGATTTGTAAGCTGAGTATATACACATGTGAAAAGTTCAGTTAGGTTAGGCTTTACTTTTTGAAAAATGATTAAGTATTTGTCATCTTATAAATAACTGAGCACACTATAATTTTGGCTCTGGTATTGCTGTTCCTTTATGAAACTATATAAACACAAAATACATGTGATCCTCACAATGTTCTAGCATTCAAAAAGTCCAGAAAAGTGGTTTTAATCATTGTTTAGCCAGGAATTTAACACTAGTATTAATAATTTGAATAATCTATTCAAAGAAGAACACCAGATTATCTTTGTGAAGGGTAGAAAATTACAAACTTAATTATGTATAAATTTTATTTTTTTATTCACTTTCAATGTAAACAGGAAGTTTGTACTTCACTTATGTTTAGAAGAGGCTAAATTGCCAATCTATGTTTCAAAAAGCTTTGACAAGGAAACTGATACATGGGACCTCTAATAAACATGAGACATCATCAAATGTTGTATATTTGAAAAGAATGTAGTTTCTTTAGGTCAAATTTTCTTGGAAACAATTATATATCAAAATTAGACTTCATTGAACACACCCCAAAACCAGTTTTCATCAGTCAAAAATAACAAATCAGTTTTCAGACCCTTCAAAACTTGGCTTTACTAGTGTTCATTTGAGCTATTCCTTAATAAGAAGCCTAATTATCAAGGAAGTACTTAGGATAAAAATTCTACTTGCAATTCAGTAACATTCCATTTAATAGCCATCTCTAAAAGACAAAACAAAACACATAATCTACAGTCATCAGGATGCAGCTTGGAAAGTGATATAATCAAGTCAATGCACTAATCTGTATTTGGAATAACATAGAAGTATCTAGTAGAATATAATCTTAGGAAGCACACAAATGGACATAGTCTATTGCGAAAACAAGTATTCATTTATTAAAAACAAACTTCAGAAAAACCTGCCTGTTAAAACATGATTAGTTTTGACAACGGATGTCAGTGAGCAAAAAATGTGATGAGGAAGCAAGAATTACTGTTACTAAGTATTACTATACCCACCTCTTCAGTTATACTCCTGCCCTGGTTATCTGAAAAATATAATGGTAGCTCTAAGGACTTTAGACATAGCTCTGGGAATGGCATGATTTGCCTTTCATGTTTTATTGATTTCCAACTTTCAAAGTATAGGCCCAGAGGTAATATTTTATGATACCAAATCAAATGCATAGTCTAGGAAATTTCCTCTTTTAATGGAGTCTATGGATTCTTCCTGCTTGATTCTTTGCAAGTATTTTATCTTTTTTTTGTTGTTAGAAGCTTTATCAACCTTTTAAATCCCCAGGAGCAAATTGCCTTACATTTTTCTAAGACAGCCATCCAAATTTTTTCAACATTGCATTTTTACCCTCCTTCTTAAAAAGGATGTAGGTTTAGTTTAATTAATACTGATTTTTTTAAATACGCAGAAGTCTAACTCTGCTTTTTAAAGCAAATACAAGAACAAAAATATGGCATCATTCCAAAACTCTAGTGCCAATAAAAATGGCAGCAGCACAAAGATCCAAGAAAATCTCAAATACAGCAGATTTGTAATTAGAACATCACACAATGATTTGTTTTTAGCAAGAGCAAGAAGTTTAATAACAGGTAAAAGAAACAAAATACCACGTTATATTGAATACTAAGGTAAGTAACCATGATTAATCTTACAAACTCTCTAATATCATAACTACTTGCTTTTGAATAACTATATGTAACCCTCATTTTTTAAATTAAATGCCTATTCAACAAAGTTAATTGGAACAAATACATTTATGCAAATTTACATTCTAGGATACCAGAATAAACAAGAGACATTAGTCAAAGATGAATAAAAAAGTTCTATTCTTTTTCATCATCTGTGTGATCAGGTGGCAAAGGACATACTCTGTGGAAAGACCAGAGAATAATAGTCAATACAAACTGTTTATAAAAACAAAACAGAAAGTTACAAACATAGGAACATTAATTAACAGTGCAGTGGGTCTGGTCAAGTGACTAGAAATGAAAGAAAATTAAACTCCATTAATTGACAAACACCTATAAATTTCAAGTACTGGAACAATAATTTTTTAACAATTTATTTTGCCTGTTAATTTTCTGAATTAGTGTTTCTCCATTAGAATATGTTGTCATTTTTATTAAAAAGGGACTCTATTTCTATAATATCGTCTTCCAACACATTAAGTGGGCGATAAAAGAGAAACGTGATCTTTTGGCAAGAACTTTGTGATAAATAAAAGCAAAAAAATTAATAATCCACTTGAGCAGAGAAACCAAGAAGTTGTCATATTTGACTGTATACCCTTTCGAACCATATTACCTAATTTAAAAAAATAAATTGTTTAAGCTGGCATATGGTTATAACTTTTGAAAAATAATTTATATTATCCCAAAGTCATTTGTACTCATTATGCTTTTTATAGAGAAAAAGTCAATTAAAAACTTAATCATAAATCAGAATATTTTTTTAGAACTGCTAAAAATTTGTGAGAGCTAGTCTAACAGAATCAGTTTTCAAATTAGATCCAGTAAGCCTGAATGGTCATACAGCTAGGTAGTAAAAGAAGGAAGCTAAAATGAAGGTATTATTACTTGGCATGAGATTAACATAGACTCGCAAATTAGATTACTGAGAGGTCTTCATTGTATTTTCCTGGAAATTAAATCAATTAACAAATGAACACTATCATGAACCAAACTTCCTTTTTTGCAAGGACCTGATTTACTTTAGGTATCACGGTTCTGTCCAAGGTTTTAAGTAGGTAGTCTTTCTTGATTCTGACTCTCCATGCAACTAATGGAGTTTACCCTACCCTGCCTTTGTGAGAAAAATAAAGCCATAGGAGTAGCCAAAATCCATTAAGAATTAAGAAGTCAATAGCAGAAGTCTTTCTGATAAACTGATAGCTTACTACTTACTATCAAATAGTTAAGCTATTGATTTGTAATCAATAAAGGGGTAATTACTAACTCTCCTAAACAAAGAACAATCTAAGAAAGGGGCTAAAGGAATAATATAAACTTTGTATAATACTATGGTTCAAGTTCTTTGTGTGTCATCTTTCTCCATATAATGGAAAGCCTGTAATACAGGTTTTCTTGTTACCATGATCAATGGTATGGCCATATTTGGCTATATTGCCAAATATTTTGTTTCCTTAATGGAAGTCACAAATAATTTTAAAAGATTGGAATATATTCTAGTGCTGATCTTGACTATTAGCCTGTTCATATTAAAGGAAAAGTGGTGCCAGACAATGAGAAGGAAGTGGAAGAGACTTACAGGATCGTGAAAGCAAATCTATTAAAAGACTATCCAAAAATGTATCACTTCGGTTGATTTTTTTGACACCAGACATAATAATAGTGATATAGCAACAGAGTCTAAAATTTAGTTATTGCTTCAGTTTGATGTTCCTTTTAAATATCTCATAAGACAGTAAGCCCTCAATAACCATTTACTAAATGACCTTATGAACAGTATAGAATTCTTAAAAATATCTAAACATCATTTTATACATCAAACACTTTGTTTTAATTGCTTTTTCAGCCATTTATTTTATCTAGCTTGTGTTCAATGTAAATCTATTTCAAACACAATATACAATCCAAAACAGATGTAGTATTCAAATATGAAGCAAAAGGGAGTGTTTATTCATATGCATAGCTCTCACATAACTTAAGATTTGTTGGATCTAGCTTTTCGTACAGGTTTCTAAGATGGCAAATACTCGTTTAAGACTTATTAAGAGTACTGTGGCCATGCTGGATACTGTAACATCTAAGCATCAGTGTGTGAACATGTGAACCAAAGATTTCGTCCAAAAAGGTTTCTGTATGTCAAAGCAGCTATAAATGCTTTAATTTCCAGAATCAAGTTCACTTAGGTTTAGAACCAGATTCCAACTATCTAAAAACATTGACTGATATACAAAGTGTTCCAAATGTGGCCATCCTGATTCATAAAGCTTTATAAAAAAATATTTACAGAAAGAGCTCAAAAGAGTTGTGAATTTAATGCAGGTAAGTTTACAGACTTCACTTCCAAAATACCTCATATACGTTATTTTTGCTCTTTCACACATCTGCCTCTTAATTTCAAGATTTGTCAAATATGCCTTCAAAAAAGATAAATTTTTAAGTTGTAAAAATTTGACATACATAAATAAAAAGCAGTATTTTAAGACTGATTGAAGTTAATGCACTTCTAATCTTTGGAATTAATTTAAACTAGCCAAATGAATGAATCTGATACTCTTGTTGGGTGGGAATATGTGACAACAAATACCTGTCACTTACTCTTAATTGTATTTGTAAAAGGTATTCATGGTTAGATTTGTAATGAATGCAATCCATCACGGCAATGGCAATAATTACCACATAAAATCAAATACAATGTCAAATACAGAGCCCCAAAAGAAAAGGTTCCCCAGACGATAGTGAAAACTTAATGTAAAACTCTATGTAGACTACAGCAGCATTAAATGAAGACTGCTGAAATACAGAGGATTTACAGTAATACCTGGTGGTTCCTTCTGATGTACATAGAAATGAAATCAATATATTACTTAATCATTTTGCTGCCTTCTATATTTAATGAACCAAACTGAAAACAGAATCTCCATTCCGCAGATCATCCTGTTTCTCTAGATCAAGGTGAAACTGCTCTTATTCTAAGGCAAAGTTTTAAGTGTCCATACTTCTTAAGTTACTTTTAATCACATCATTAATTTTCAATTTTGTCTCGCTCTTCATTCTTGTACATGAAAGTCCAGATTTAATATTGGCATTCATTACCTACTCAAATCTTCAGATGTTCTTTAAAGCAGTCCAATATGAGACTCTCAACACTTTCTGAGTTAGTAGATTAATAATTAGTAGATTTGATGAAGACTTTTTCCTTGCTGCACTGGACTTCAAGATGCCATGGATGTTACTTGGCCCAAGTCTCTTAAAAGTAGAGATGTAGAAGGGCAAATAAGATTACATGAAGACTGGCTGTTAACGGCAGGACACCACTGCTTGAGGCTTGTGGTGGTGATGGTGTGACCGGAACTATGTTTGAATAAATTGGCGTAGGTAGAAGCAGGGCCAGAAGCAACAGCCCCAAACTGAGCCTGACCACCATCCCCTTGCTCATGTTGGTGACTGTACCTTGGGTCCAGCCTGTGGCTTGGTGTGCTGGAGGATAATGGACTCCTGACTTGTACAGCAAGGTAGCGGGCAGGATCTTACATCAGATTGCATCATAATAGCAGTGATGTAGCACCATTCACCCACCCATGCTCACCATTTCCTACCCTCAGTCAAATAATTTGTTTTCAATACAAAATATTTCAAAGTTATTTAGATAGCCTGGACCCTATCACTTATAAATCTATACTTTAAAAAACAGGTTTCCATTGTCTTTTTTTTTTTGAGTGGCATTATTTTTCCCCCTGATTCTTAAAAGTATGTTTGTTGTTGAAAATTGATAGCAAAGAGAGTATATAAGGTTTTTACCCAGAGATGATCTCTATTGATATTTGATATATTTACATACATGTCTTTCACACAATAAAGATTGTACTTTTGCATCCACAATTTTTGCTTAACACTCATCATAAACATTGTCCTCACATTAAAAGCTTAAAAAGCATGAATTATCTTCTTGAAAAGTTTGCACACTGAATTCTCTGTGTAGTTTTATTCCCACCTTGTTTTAAAGTGTCTTATGTATTTATAGGGAAGTTGTAGAGAAAATACACCATGGTGTTAGTTTTGGTTGTTTCTAAGTGATAGAGTTTTTCTATATTTTCTAACTTTTCTACATTGGTTATATATTTCTTATGGAGGCTGAACTAGTAGTTTGTTTGAGAGTTGGGGTTAATGGAATCCAAGCTAGATAAACTAACATGGAAATTGCTTTTTGCAAAAAAGACTATAGAAAATAGTAAAATTTAAAGAATAAAGATAGGAAGTTTATGGTTAATAAAGTAGCTCTTAATGGGAACTGATCTTTAAGTGACTGGAATGAGTAAAAATACTTTTCATTGATGTCTGAAAATTTTCATAAGAGAATAACAAAAGTTTTAAAAACCCTCTGGTTCGTATTTTCTTATTTGCTCAAGGAGAAACTTTAAAATTACTCAATATCCTCTTGTCTTTTATTTTCAAGAATATGTTTTTCTTTATATTGCAGAATCTAAAAACTTACTTTCTTTTTGCTTTTCCTAAGCCACTGCTTCCTGCCTCTTCAGGAATCCGATTTTCTTTTTCAGAATCTTTAGGAGACAGCCTGAAGAATTCTCCAATTCCTTTTTGCCACTTGGGAGTTGGGCGCACACATACTGGATTCCCTCCAGCATACTTATTTTCAGCTATAAAATATAAACAAATGGAACTAAATAGCTAAGAATACAATAGCTATTCCTTAAAGAGAAACTTAATTTTAACATCAAATCTAAAGGGTATTAAATAGTAGTATATCCATCTTAAAATAATTAGAAAATGTGACAAAATAGAGCTGTATTCAGTCCTTTAGAATAGCATTAATGGAATTTTTACAATTGGAAAATATTTTTCATATTTTGTCTAAAAGAAGAGTTATTCAGTCTTATGTACTGTCATACTAAAGTTTGGCACAGTTTTTCTAATATAAAGTAGCACTACGTAGTATAAACTACCAAATTTTCACTTAGTAAGGTCATTTAGTTAGAGCATATATAGAAAGTTAAGCAAGTAGTGTTCAGCAAAGTGAAGTTTCCACATAAATAGGTTCCATTTTTCAAAGAACTTGGTTCCTTTTCAGTTCATAAAGTAAATCCAATTCCTGATTATTTTAAAACAGTGATATAAAGGAAAAATTGAGGGAATATTCCTGCCCTTTTTTATAAAATAATGATTAGAATATCAAGAGGAACAAATTATTAATTGCACATATATCTCTTGCTTTAGACAAATCACAAACTCCAGCTGTTGAAAAGAAAACTTACAAAAGTATTTCCCTATATACTGTCTGAAGTTATATAGCTTGTACTTTTTTTTAAAAGTACATGTAGCCTTTAAGAAATAGTTATTCTTTGGTTCATAATTTTCCTGAAGGAAACTTATGAGGATGCTTTCATTACTAGAAAGTATACAGCAGCAACAGATATTCAGAAAGTGTATTCAGCACAGAATTCAAACCTAGCTCTGCAGACTTAGTTGTGTGACCTTGACTGAGAGGTATGCAACCCGAGCTAAAATTTCCTCATCTTTAAAATGAGAACATTACCAATTTCATACAGTTGAATATTGATTGACAATAGAAATATGTAAAATGCCTTAATAGGTGCATTCCTCCAACACAAGTTCATTAAGGACCTATTCAGTTGCGTTTCAACAGTGGGCCAGACAATGAGATGTGCTCTAATTGGAATTTAGTAATAAAGGGTACACATCAACTTTCAAAATTTTTGAACTATTTATTATTTTTTATCTAAAAAGATTGAAATAGTAAATATTTTCTAATGAAATTTTTTGAATAAGAGGACGTTTGAGTTAACTTCCCCCATGACGTCCTTAACAGTGCTCCCTTGTACCTTCTTAACTAGACCTTGTGAATTTGATCTTCTTTACTGCTTAATTTCCTACTAAAAGGAATGACACACCAGATGGCTCAGTATTTTCTCAACCTCTCCTTGCCCAGGAGCAGTGTGAAGCTATATCCCTGGGCAGTTTTCACTACTAGGTCCCAAAGGTGGTATCAGGAGCTGAAAATATACAGACACACCACACTCAAAAAAAAGAAGGAAAGAAAGAAAGAAAAGAAAGAAAAGAAAAGAAAAGAAAAGGAAGGAAGGAAGGAAGGAAGAAGAAGGAAGGAAGGAAGGAAGAAAAAGAAGAAGAAAGAAAAAGAAAGGAAGGAAGGAATAAAGAAAAGAAAAAACATGCAGAAATAAAAACAAAAACATTTACACCAAGAAGACAACATGATTAGTACTGTCAACTATCTTCCTAATTCTTAATCTAGTAAAGGGACGCTTACATAGCCTCTTACAAGAAAAAGCCATTTGTCAGTGTTAAAAGTAAAAATGCTAGACTAGAAAAAAATAGATTCGAAGATAAACTGTGTCCGTCCCTAACCCCAAGGCTTGAGATTCTTTTCAATGCGATCCCTACCTCTACCCTAGCTCTCCAAAAGGTAAAGCCCCCTCATTATAATGAGGGCAACGAAGAGATTGGGCGTGAGGATGTCAGGAAAATAAATTCCACAATGGGACAGGGGCTTGCAGGTCGGGAGAAGTGTGTTGCCAGGCCTGATCCCCTTTTGAGAAGGTTCCTCCAGGACACTCTTTACCTTTTCTTGACGAAGGCGATGTGGAATTAGTTGCAGCGGTGGAGGAACCAAGTACCTTCCTGGGGGCTCGAGAAGCCACCACTGCGGAGAGACGTAAAGGAGAGAGTTCAGAAGGAGGCAGTAAGTTTCGACACCAAGTCTCATTGCCACGTTCTCACCAGTCCCAACCCAACAGCTTAGACAGGTGAGCCGCACGATCCAGAACAGAGGATAACCCTCCCCTGTCCCCGCCGCTTCTTTCCTGGTTAAGGGGCCGAGCCACTGCTTCCGGCCTGGCTGGACCAGTTTGGCGCATAGAGCCGTGGGGGGCACTCAGCCTCTCTCGCCTTCGGCCAGGCTACCCGGAACACCCCCTGCTGTGCTCGATTGCCTCACCTTTTCTGTAGGTGCCTGGGACATTGTCTGCTTTAGTCCGCACCATGTTCGAATGCGAGGAGATGAAAGCAAGCAACTGACTTCCAGCCAAGGGTGTTTCACGGGACAAGAACCCGAAAACGAAATCTCCCGCCACAGTTTATATTGGTCTCTTTTCCGCGCGCTACGTGGACTCTCCCGGGTCGCCGCTCCCATTGGTTCCGCGCGGTACCCCCGCAACCAATCGCCAGTGTCCAGTAATGACAGCGGTGAGGCTTGTCGCAGTGCTGATCCGTCCATCAACTCGCAGAAGCTTGTGATTCGTACCCGTCCCAGGCGGGCGGTGCCGGGGTGCTTTTCTGGGGTGCCTGAGAGTGCTAAGATTTTGAACTAGGGAAATAGGTCTGCTTAGAAAATAAAACCGAGTAAGGACAGAGAATTGTACCATTTTTTCAAAAGTTACCACAGGGTTAAATCCATAATGATTGACTCTAGAAGTGAAACCTGAAATGAAGCGGACTTTTTCATGCAAATCAAAATAAAGAAAACTTTCCTTTAATACTTCAGGAACTCTCTACAGCGTCCCTAACTAAAACACTTGCATAGATTGGGAGAAGAAAAAGTAAATATAATTTATTTACAGGGCTTTTCTACATTTTTAGGATAGTGTAAAACTAAAGAAAACACTGAGTGAATTTTATATACATACACACACAAATTTTAAAAACGTCTTCCTGAGACCTGTACAGTCTCAGAGTGGTTGAAAATATGCCAAATGTGCTAAGGGTACAGCCCTGGCACATAGTGAGCATAACTCTAAAATGGGCGCTCATAAGATTTTCTATCCCTATGCCCATCTTCAATTACTCACAATATCTCGCGGGAGTGATTTTCGCTCTCTGAATACCATGCATGCAACATCAGTTGCCTTGGGATTTTGTTAAAAGCTCATTTGAAAGGCAACCCTGAAGGTAAGCACGACATTGATTCTCTCCAATAAATTATTTTTGAACTTTTGGAACTTTTTAGTACTTTAACATAATAAATAACTAGTTTGTGTTTTAGAATTAAAGGAATCTAGACAACAGGTGAAATTAACATTATATTAGCAAGCAATGTATTGGAAATTGTAGCTTTCTCTAAACCTTGGAGTCTAAGATTACAGCCAAGTTCCTTTCAGAAAAATCAACAAGCCCCAGGGTATATTCCTTTGTCTTTTGTCATCATGTCCTCTCAATACGCAATGGTTCTTTAATGCGTATTATTTCATTTTCAGTTAAAGCGGCTTCTACAAAGGCCTGCCTGAATTACTTAATTTGAACTCATATCCCAGATCCCTGCAGAAATTAGAACTGCATAATCTGCTGATCTTTTCTCCTAGTCCGCAAGCCAAGTAAATTGCTAGAAAGAACAGCAAATATGCCTTTGCACACAAGGGCAGTCTTCATATTACTACAGGTGTTTGTCTTTCTAATACTAATCGTGATAGGGAAAGATGCCCGTTAGAGCAGAAAATTAAGGGAAAAGCAGTGATTCCTAGTAAAAATTCCTAATTTAAATGTCTGCTTTGAGGAGGTCCTTCTCCTTTATGGTTAAATAAAAGAGAGAATTATATGATGTGAATCTGAAAATTTCAAAGGCCTAGAGCATTAAGAAAAGTTATATGTATCAGTAAAATTTCTGTCTAAGTTTATACAAAAGAATATCTTTAAGTCATGTTAAATAAGTGTGCTTGCTTTGCTCAGGCAGAAATGCATTTCATAAATGATAATGGTTGCAAATGGCATTACATTATATTACATTCATTAAAAACTAGAGATTACAATCTTAATATGCCTTATGAAAACATTTTTATTTTTGAGGACCTAGTAATCTCATTATAATATGTATGATGTACTAAGTCTTATTATACAAAAAACCTTAAGTCACAGTCTCTGTCTTCAAGAAGTTAACATTTTAGTTGTGGGGGCTGAACAGATATAGAAACAGGTAAATGTTATAAATTGGTATTAAAGGTAGAGGATTTTTATGAAGAAACAAAACTTGTATCTACTATTAATGAACAGAGCATTTTTTAAGCTGGAAAATCTTATTTTCCAAATTAATAATAATGTAACTAGTCTAAACTCAATGTAAGTCAATACACATATAATTTTGATTATTTATGTCAATGAAAACATTAGCATAAAAAGCTGAAACATCTAATTCATGTAATTACTTAGTGTAAACAGCCTAACAGGAATGAAGAACCTATACATGTAACACAAAGCCAGCCAATTAAATTTATTGATAAAATGTATCAGAAGACATGCCCTTCAGAAAAGTCTGGCTAAATTTTCTCCAGTCCGCTATCCAGTCCTGTCCCAGGAGTAGCAAAAGACCTTTAAATTTGGTCATCTTGGGTCGAAATACCTTTAACTTCTTAAAAATCATTACAGAGAATTCACGTAGAAGGTCTTCGAAGTCAAATCTCTGCACCTGTTTTATTAAAGTTTCCCCACTTGAGCTTGCTGAGTTGTCTCGGCCCTCCTGGAAAGACTTGGCTCAGAAAAATTAAATAGAAGGGTTTAGCAGCGTGAATCTAGTATTAGACTACGAGGAAGGAGGGCGAGATATAAAAAAACAGCTATCACAGAGTAAATTCTTACAGCGCTTTACTCTAGCTCCCAAGTACTATTTTAAACATTTTACATAAAACAGACTTTTTAAAAACTGGCCTCTCATGTTACGAGTTATTGTTCTGTTTTTTTCCTAAACTATAGTTCTTATGGGCATTTGTCCTGTCTTCTAAGCATAATCTCCAATTTTCAAGTCCTACAACTGACGATGCGGAAAAATCAGGCGCAGGGTCTGATAACAAGTGTAAACAAATCAGAAAGCTGGAAGTAGGAGGAGCTGGTACAGGTGGAAGGGATCTGTGCTGGGGCGGGGGCGGGGGAGGGGAAGGGAGGCGAAGAGGGAGGGTGCGACCGAGAGGGGGCGGTGCAGAAGGTCGGAACAGCGTGAGCGAGGTAGGTGTTGCGAAGGGAACTAGTCCCGCGCAGGACGAGAGGCTTTTCGGCCAGCTGGTTCCGGCTGGGGAAAATGGCGATGGCTGGGGCGGCGTACCGGGAGCAGCTGGTGGGCTGGTGCACCCAGCAGTTGAGGAAAACTTTCGGCCTGGATGTCAGCGAGGAGATCCTGCAGTGAGAACGGTTCGGGTCCGAGGGAGGAAGGAGCTCTGGGATGTGCACTAGCTGAGCGAAACGGAAAGCGAGGAGGAATAAAAAGTTGATGAGAACTAAGAAATGTGATAAAAATCTGCTGTAGGTTTCTAGGAGCCGATTTTGACCTACGGCTTTATAGTTTAGTTTCTGGAATAAAGCATCAGGCTCCACAGTCGCCGGTGGGGCCTTTTTTCACTAGGAAAACGCCAAATCTCTGATATTTAGAACGTGTAAGAAAGACTGTCTCGGAATCCAGTTTCCGTGTAGATTTGTGTCAAATAGTACCTGGAATTTAACTGGGACAACGTAGTACAGTGCAAATAGTGCCTGACTCAGGAGTCCTAGTTCTATTTTCTGTTGTCTTTACCAGTTTTGGAATCTTGGACAACTTAATTTCCCTCTCTATACTGTAAGTTTCTTATCTATAAACTGAATGATAGTAGAGGTTATCTTTAATACTTTATGATTCTTATGAAGTGGAGTAGTGGACATATTTAAATCTGCTTTCAGTTAATTTCTTTAACAATTGCGTTACTACTTGCCAGGTGCTGGCAACAAAGTCAGTTGCAATTGGGTTCTGTTTGGTTGATAAGTCGACTGAGGTGGGGAAGTGCAGGGTGTTGTGGGAGCACGAAGTAAAGGACTCTCTTTGGGTTTGAGAAACTCGAAGGTTTCTTGCAAGGGATGACTTTCATCTTAGAACTAAAGGATGGGTAGATGGAAGTGCAGTTTTCAGGAAGAGGGAGAAACTTCCACAAAAATTAGTCTTGGTCAAGGAACCTGAATGTGTTTCCTGATTTGATTCCTTGTTCGTTGATGCTGAAATCTGAATTGCAATTCTAGGGTTTTTTGTAGGAAGTAAGGTGAGTTTGGGAGAAAATAGACTTCTTGGCAAGGAGATTGTTAATAGAACCTGTATTAAATGATTTGTTTTTTTTTTTTTTGAACACTGGAATAGATTATCAAAAATACCCCAGCTAAATAGTATGGTTTGGCTTTATCCTTGTTGGAAGGCAAGGTCAGGTTAAGTAGCTTTTCAAGCAGTTTTTAAAGCAGTGGAATGCTGTCAAATGAAAAAGGAAACTTTGCAATCTACCAGTCATTCAATTTTAAAAAACTGAGGGTATTTTTGATAAATCAACAATGGAGTAGGGATGGATGCAGTCTTCTCATTCTCAGAATCTAACTGTGTTTTGTCTGCTTACACAGTATCTGGAAAATTCTAACTCTTATAGATTGTGATTTAACAGCTAATTTTGCAGCCTTAGATTTTCCTTAGCTAAACTTATCCACACCCTCGAAAGAGGAGTGATCAGAAATTTCTGTTTTAAAGTTGAAGCTAAACACTTGTTTCTACCTTTTTAAGTTCATAAACGTGTTAGATAAGAATTGCTCAAAACTTAAAATAAGGACCAAAGCTACCTATAATAAAATGCTATTTGAACCACTTATTAAGATTTTACTAGTTGTTTATTACACAACAGGCTATGATGCCATGATGAAAGCATTTGCTGTGTAAATTTTCTGTGCCTTGCCTGGTATTTGATAATTACTCAGGTGTGTTATAGTAGTTTGGTAACTTAAACAATTTAACATGAGTGGCCTGAATTTTTAAAAAGACAGTACAGAGCTCTTACCTTCCTAATCAATGACACGTTTAATATACATTAAGGTCTTTACACAGAGTTAGCAAAGTAAATTTTGTTCCACAGTCTGCAATAGTTCATATTTTGTTTGGCTCTACTTCAGTAAGATTTGGTATGTAACAAATTTGGGTGTATGTTGTTCTTTATTATATTTTTTTAAATATTTAAATGACATTTAGATGTTTCTGGAGCTCTTTAAATATTTTCCTAGTGGTTTGATATTCCAAAGTTAAATGATCCCTGAGGTTCCTTGAGCTCTGGTAGTCCTTGTTAGCAATTCATATTTTGATAAGGGCTGGTAAGTTTGGGGATCAAGTAGATTAGATATAAAAGTCCTGAGAAATGGTTGCCTTTAAAAAAAAAATCTATGCTGAGTTAGAAGATGCTCTTAATGAGTTCAAAGACACAGATTTCTCACTTATAGATAATATCTCTGCAAATCTACCACCACAGTAGGAAAAGAATGCAGTACATATGCTACCAACAAAAGGACAATTGCATGGTGTTTTAAATTTAAGGGATATAGCATTACTAATTTTTCTTATATTCCATATTGGTGTGTCCGAATTACAATTTCTTCAGACCTTATGATGCTTTCATGGTCCAGTATCTTAATTTATAAGTAATTTTTTCACTTCTTTTTTTTTCTCTAGTCATATGACATATTCACTGTAGAAAAATTAAAAAATCAGAAAAGGATAAAGGAGGAAACTAAAATTACCATAATACCACAACCCAGAGATAACCATCATTTCTCTTTTAGTGTTTTTTCTTATGCATATTGTAATACATTTTCAAAACGTATTCATTGTAGGGGAAAAAGAAGATAAAAATAAACCAAAATTCTCTTTAATCATACCACTCAGTGACCATCATTTTGGTGTATAACTTTCTAGCCTTTTATTTTTTTTAACACATAAGTATATGGATATATACATTCCTTTTATAGCAATTGGGATCATATGCTATATAATGAGTTCTAGTTATATGTTATAGCAATTGGGATCGTATGCTATATAATGAGTTCTAGTTATATACCATTATATGAGAGCATTTTCTCACGTCAATAATTATTCAAAAATTTTACTTTCACTGGTGACATTTTACAGTTTGTAAGGTCCAAAAGCTTGAGTTCATTTGCCTCTTTTCCATCAATTGATGTTTTAAATAGCTTCCAGTTTTTCACTAATTCCAATAATGATGCAATTAACTTTTTTTTTTTGCATAAATTTTCCTGTGTCTTATTTCATGTAGAGTCCTATAAATTGAATTATTGGATTATTTTTATGGCACTTCAAATATACTGGCCAATTTATTTCTAGGAAAGTTGTACTTTTAGGAATGCTTCATAGTATTTCCTTAAATACAGGCATACCACAGAATATTGTGGGTTCAGTTGCAGACCACTGTAATAAAGCAAGCATCACAGTAATGAAAGTCATAATCTTTTTGCTGGTGGATAGTCTTGCTTTCAGTTTGTAAAAAAAAAAACAACAACAACAACAAATAAAAACCCAACACCTGTGAGGTGCAAATAGTGAAGCACAACAAAATGAGGTCTATCTATGGATCTGCTTATTCTGATGTGATGTTAATCTCAATTTATAATTTTTAAGAATATGAAATCATTTTTAGCAAAAATGAAGAGAAATTTTAGGTTTTGCAATGCTGAGATTAAGTAATTTGGATTCTTCCTAGGAAAATATAGTAACTGCAGGTGTATAATTAACAGCAAGTATTCTGCCAACTATACTTTAATAAAAATAAAAAATGAAAATATTCTTGTGTTAAGTATAGCCCCAGAAGCCTATATTCAAAATATTGATTTGATTCTGTAAAAACAAGATTATATGAAGGTTAGGTTATGATCTCAGGTCAGGGTCTTTGTCCTAACACATTTATATACCTAATATCTAACATAAACTTGGCTCAAAGTAAACACTAATAGATTAATTAGTAGTTTTATTACCTTGATCTCTGTTATGATTATTGAAAAACGTAGTGTAAGCTAGCCTTGTTTCAACAACTTATGTCTTTGCTTCTTGAGGTATGTTTTGTCAATTGAGAGTGCTGAAGAGATACGAGAATATGTTACTGACCTCCTTCAGGGAAATGAGGGCAAAAAAGGTCAATTCATAGAAGAGCTTATAAACAAATGGCAAAAGAATGATCAGGAGTCGATTTCTGATGCTCTGCAGCAGCCCTTCAGAAAAGATGGTAAGTTAATGTAATTAAGTAAAAGTTGAAATATTGGTAAATGGACTAGTTTATAGGACCTGGTATTTTCTGTCACTTTATTTCCTCACAGCTAACTTAAGCAAAATCATATGTATACATATTTTTAGTTCATTTCTTCTCAATCTATAACTTAGAAAAGATCACAAAGATACCTGTTTGAAGATACAAAGTGGCTTCAAAATAATTTGAAAAATTTATATATGGATCAAAGAAGCACTTTTCCATTATGTACATACATGGATGAAGGTAAATGATGACCAATTTTAGTATAAGTAGCATTTAGAAGTAACTAGTTAAACAGTGCAAAAGATGAAGACCAAACTAAATAATCTAAGTCATTATCATACAATCTAAAATATCAGATTTTAATTTAACTTCTTAATCCTAGATAGTATTCTTCATCGTTAACTACAATCTTGTAAATGATAGTTTAAATTTAATTCTGGTTTAAGAGGAAAAGATAATTTAAAAACCTGCCTGACTTCTTGTCTTGACTCTAAATATTAAGCTTTGCTTTCTCTTTATTAGCTATGAGTTCACCAATAATCCTACTGTTATCTATTTCTGTACATATATTTTTTTTCTTCTTTAAAGAAATTTTAGATGGGCAGAAATCAGGAGACCAATTGAAGAGAAATAGGCGGAAAGGAAGAAATAGACAGGAAGTTCCTACATTTGCTGAACCTGATACAACCATGGAGGTCAAAACACCTTTTGATTTGGCCAAGGTAAATGCTTATAGAATGAAGTTCATTCCGGCTATATGGAGAAGAGGAAAAGACTAATACATTTCAGAGTGAAAGGTGTAAAATTGGTCTAGAATGGCAATTTTTCAACAAATGCATGAATTTTATAAAGAAAAAGTGATAATTACTTTATGGTTGTTATTTTTAGTAGCCTGATTAAGTTATATTTGCTTAGAGGTGAGATTGAAATACTTTATATATAAATATGTTTCCTTCATATATATTGAGATATTGGGTATATTTTCCCATTATTTGTGTGTGTGTGTGTGCGTGTGTATCTGTATATATGATGGAAAATATTTAATGAAGTGCACCAGGGCTTCCATTTCAACATGTCTTTTGTGGTTTTATACTAAAAGAATGCACATTCTGTTTGTTCGGAGTGTTCCTAATTTGGGCCATCCACCACCCCCACCACAACTATTCTTATCATCATTTAGCCTTTCGAGCTTTTTTTGTATTCTCTCTTGGTAGTCAAAATAGCCCTGTGAGATAAGCAGAAATATTTTGTAATCAGGACAATTTGACCAGCTAAATTTCCCAACAGAAGGGAATAATTAATTATGCTAAGATGGAAGAGTAGTGATTAGAAATTCTGAGTGTGATGATCATGGAAGAACAATATGAGAAAGTGTTTACAAAATGTTAAGTTAAAAAAAAAAATAAGAGACCTAAGCCTTTTATCAGTTGGAATAAAATGAGCAAAGACCATCACAAGCAAAAGAAAAAACACAGACCAATAAACGTAAAAAGATGTTTAACCTTACCAGTAATTAAGGTGACCAATTTGTCTGCCTTATTGACTGGAACTTCCCCAGTTTGTACTGAAAGTCCCATATTCTGGGATTCTCCTGTGTCCTGGGCAAACCAGGATCGTTGGTTACTAGTAATCAAATAAATACACATGAAATCTCTGAAGTACTGT
This sequence comes from Eonycteris spelaea, assembly GCA_003508835.1. Classification (NCBI taxonomy): domain Eukaryota; kingdom Metazoa; phylum Chordata; class Mammalia; order Chiroptera; family Pteropodidae; genus Eonycteris; species Eonycteris spelaea. The sequence continues at coordinate 336,477 of PUFA01000017.1, forward strand.
CTATCAAATTGTCAAAGATTTTAAAAATAGAATACTTAGTGATGATACTGATGGCAGTGTAAATTGGTTAAGCTTTCTAGGGGACAGTTTGGCAGCATACATCAAGAATGGTAGAAATGTTCATATATTTTTAACTTCCTAATGTGACTTGAAAATCTAACTTAAGAAAGCATCAGAAATACAAAAAAAAAAAAGTTCTGTGTAATGTTATTTATAATATTGAAATTTGAACTGACCTGATTAGCCGTAAGAGAAAGACTAAATAAATTATAGTTCCCTCATTTGATGGAATACCATGCAGCTAATAAAGTTATTCTCCAAAATATATAATTTGGGAAAATGTTCATCACATTTAGGTGTGTAATCCATCTAAACATTATTTTGAGTAATTTAAAAAAATATTACTCTCATCAGTAGAAATACTTGTTTTTTAAGTAGATGTATTTTATATATGTGTGCAAATATATATTTTATAAGTGGTGATTGTTAATAAGATAATAGAATCTTATTAGGATAAAAGTAAAGTGGAAGCATAAAAAAATATTTTTTCGTCAGTGTGATGAATAATGGATGAAATTTTTAAAGCCTTATTTCATAATTTTAAAAATAATTATGAAAGTGTGATAGTAAACTTTGAATTAATTTTTAACGTCTAGGAAAGAAAATTGTTGAAAATTATATGAGAACTATTATTTATGTTTTCTCCTTTGAGTTGATTTCCTAAGCATCCTTTTTAAGAAAATTCTAGTTCTGTTTTTAAATGGTATCGATAAATATTTTTTAACTTGTATGTACCGATCCTTTAAGTATTTCTTTTAAAAAATTCTTTAATCTTTTAATTTAGTCAATTCTGTGTTGCTCCAATCTATTTGGTCAGCTCACTCATTTATAAATAAAGAAGTGTGCATTGGTTGTGATATTTCTGCTGCTACAACCTAGTTTGTAGAGTGGTAAAGCCAATCTTAGTTTGACAGAGTATTTCACTATTTATATTAATGGCCCTTAATGGATAAGATGCCTTGATGCTTGTTATTAACTAGGTTTCATAAGGGAAAATAAAAGCTGGAATTCACTCTTAAGTTCCCAGACTTGGGCAAGGAAAGATCTTCAAAGTAATAATGATTTAACATTTAATTTTATATCTCCTAATGTTTTCAGAGCATATTACCCCCCAACAACCTGTTTCTGAACTATATTTTGTCCTTAAGTATTTTATACTCATTAAGCACACTTGGAAAATAAGTTTGAAAAAACGGTTTATCCTTTATACAGTAATTTCTCATTAAAGCTGCAGTGTATACTGAAGTGGTGAATACTGAACCTCCTAGGGGAAATAGAAGGTTAGGTTCCAGGGAGCCTCTGGTCCCAATTGTTCCATTAACCAATTAATATCTAACCTTATTTTATGTGTGTTTCTGTTTAAAGACACTTTATTAAATATATACTGTTAACTCATTAACATTGAACTCATGGCCAGCAGCACTATAACTCATGCCTGAAGAAAGCTTATTTAAAACACCTTTTTTTGTATATAAGATACAGTCTTCTCGTGCTTAGGACCACTAGACAGCACTTCAGCACTATGCATGGGAGTCATTGTAAATGGTAAAATCACCAACAAAAAGCACAAAAATTCAAAAAAGTGGCACCAAAAAGACTAAAAAGAAGATACTTGTTTACAGTATGAGCACTAAAACAAGAAGGCAGATCATTCCCTTGCTGTCTGTAGCTGGAAATATGTGCATTTGGTAACTCAAATTTTTTGCCACTGTGCATGTGCATGATTAATCATGAAAGCACCTGAAGTATTAATTTGAAAGTTACAAATTTTAGTAAGTAGGCAGATTCGCGGATCTGGAACCATGAGTAATGATGATCAAATTGGATTTACAATTCCATTTTTGGGCATGTAAGTAAAGCTGTCTTCAGCTTCCACACGCAGTTCATTTGGTTATCCAGAAATTTTTATTGCAAGTCTGCTGTATGTCAAGAACTGATTTAGGTTATTAGAAATATAGCAATAAACAAGACATATTAGGTTTTTCTTGCTCTCCTAGAGTTTACATTTTAGTGGTTCAGGGGAAAAGTAGTGAAGACGATCAAAAAAAAAAAATTTAAAGCAATTATAGATTGTGACAATTGCCATGAAAGAAATAAAAAGAACAGTGACATAGGCAATAACTGGTGGGATGGGCATTAGTTTAGATAAGATATTCAGGTAAAGCCTCTCCGAAGGACTGAAATTATAGTTAAGACCCAAATATGAAAAGGAACCAGTATGTAAGGAGATGGGCTAGGAACCATGCAGGTAGAAGGAATAACAAGTGCAAAGGGGAGATGGAGAAAAGTGTTCTAGGAAGTATCTATCAGAAGCCCTGTGTGCCTGGAGCATTGTGAGCAGGGAAAGAATGATATGTAAATGAGGTTGGAGAACACCTGGAGGCCATAGGTAAGCACAAATGGCAATCCAGTGATGATTTTAAGCAGTGGGCTGATATGTTGTGAATTTTCTTGCCCTGTTTTCCCTTTATGTCTCTTTCTCTTTGATAAATAGTTATTGCCATTATGTATAAGAAACTAATCAAAGCCAGACTCTCCATCCCTCAAATACCTGATTTTAATGTAATTGGATACTTTAATGAGAGTCAAATACAAATTTCTGCTTAGAGGTTTTAATCCTGTTCACCACCATCCCTACGAGCCAAAGATATAATTAACTAGTTCGAAAAATTGTGACCTGCTAGATTAGATAAAATCTTTAGCACTTGTCTTAGATTTTAATTTTTACCTAAGTTGTCCTATTGATATTGTCTCTATATCTCAACTTTTGGCTTTGAACATTAGAGCACTTCACATCTATACTTACCAAGGAATTATTCTCTTCCTTAATGGTATTATCCCATCCACTAGAACTCTTGAGATTTTTCTACAGTGAAATTTTAGCCTTTGGAAAATATTGAGAAACTCAATTTAAAGGGAAATGATACCACAGCATGGAAGAGTTATCTATACACTTTAAATGTCAGAAGCTGCTATAGTTTGAATGTTTGTGCCCCCCCCCCACATACACATTCACATGTTGAAATGCTAATGCATTATGTGATTGTATCAGGAAGAAGGACTCTTGAGAAGTTATGTCATGAGGGTGGAACTTTCATAAATGGAAGTTCCCTAGCCCCTTTTACCATGTGAGGATACAGTGACTTAGAAGTCATTTCTGTGACTTGGAAGAGGGCCCTCACCCAACCATGCTGACACCTTGATGTTGGACTTTCAGCCTCTAAAACTGTGAAAAATAAATTTCTGTTGTTTATAAACTACCTAGTCTATGGTATTTTGTTACAACATCCCGAATGGACTAAATCAGAGGTAAATATAGTTCCCTTTGTAAACTTTTTATTTTGTGACATATAGAACTTGACAGATAAAATTTTCACAAACTGACCCATACCTATATAGCCAGAAATGAAACATTACCATTACTCTAGAAGACCCCTCAGTGTGCCCCAAAATGACAACCCTCCCAAGGGAAACACTTTCTTGACTTCCAACATCATAGATTAGTTTTGCCTGCTTATGAACTTTGTATAAATGGAGCTAAATAGTATGCACTCTTTTGTGTCTCACTTCTTTCAATTAACATGGCTTTTAAGAATTATCCATATCGTTTTATATGACTATACTTTTTCATTGTTATTGTCATTTAAGATCCTACTAAGTGATCAATATATTGTTGAACATTTGGGTAGTTTCCAGTTCCAATGCTGCAGTGAACATTCTTATATATGTCTTTGGATAAGGATATTTACACATTCCTGTTGAGTATATATCCAAGAGTTGAATTTCTGGGTCACAGGATATGCATATGTTCAGCTTTAGTGGATACTAATATATACTCCCACCAACAGTGTATGAGAGCTTTAATTGCTCTATATCCTTGCCAACACTCTGGATTTTATGTCTTTTTCAATTTAACCATTCTGGTTGGTGTATTGTATTTTGGTTTTATTTTGCATTATCTTGATTATCAATGAACTTAAGCACCTACTCATGTGACTGTTGGCCATTTGGATATCTTTTATGAAGTTCCTGTTTAGGTCTTTTGCCCATTTTTCTGTTGCGTTATCTGACTTTTATTGAGTCCATTTTTATTGATTTTTCTTAATTTATTCATAGTTTATTCAAATCTGTGGATATCAAATGCTTTTAGAGGCATTTTTGTTTCTTATGATCTTCAATTTAGCTATGCTTAAATCTGTCATATAAACAGCTTTTACTGCTACATTTACCTCCCACCAGCTGTAATATAGGGCTAAAAGGTACTAGCAGAAAAAGAAAGGTATATTAGCTAGTTTTGGTAGAGCAAAACCTTTCCTCAAACCCTGATTATAACAAATTTGTATTTCTCCCACTCCTTTCCTTCTTTCCTCATTCCTGGGTAGTGTGTAAGTTATTATTGAACAGAACTGAGGTTTTTCTCTCAACTCTTTTCATTGTGTTAATTATTTGATGTTACTTGTGATGTTTTTATACAATTAGGCACAAGAGAACAGTAACTCCTTAAAGAAGAAGACGAAATTTGTCAGTTTATACACAAAAGAGGGACAAGACAAACTTGCAGTCCTGATCCCTGGTCGCCACCCTTGTGATTGCCTGGGCCAGAAGCACAAGCTGATCAATAACTGTCTGATCTGTGGGCGTATTGTCTGTGAACAAGAGGGTTCTGGCCCTTGTTTATTCTGTGGTACTCTGGTAATCGTTTCTTTTCTATTTTGTTTTACTATGCTTTGGTTTAATAAATAGGGACATTTACATCCCTAGTAGTTTTTCTTTTTTCATAGTAAATGAAAACTATAGTAGCAAGAATTTTTTTAGTCAGAAACCCAAGGTTATATCCTAGTACTGAGCCTCTTAGAAGAGTTTTGAGAATGCAAATTGTTGAGTGATGCCAGTCTTGTATCAGATTAACATTAGTTCAAGAAAACTTTAAGGCCTAAAATGTCAAATTTTTTTTTGTCAGTCTTTAGATATAGAGCTTATCCCCAGGAAAACAACTATGACATAATTCTTAGGTTGTTAAACCTTCTGTTTTCAGGACATCTCCTCTTTATAGTTCTACATTGTCTGAGAGAATGACCTCAAGAGTTTAATGGTAACGACTCTCTTAAAACAGCATACTGAATTATCTAGAAAGCTTATTCTGCCATTCGAGCTGGCTAGCAGAAGCAATGACATTTGGTTTTGGTGAAGGCATCCATTTTATATTGTTTTCCCTTCTCTTTGATTACTTTGTTTGGGGCCTTTCATTTTTTAATATACTCAGAGAACAAGCTGATAGATAGTGGATGACCTGAAAAATGTAATGTCTACCATCAAAAATGTTCATAAAATGGCAGTAAATGTCCTCTCATATGGGTCTTTCTCTAGAGAAACACCCTGTAGTTGCTGACAGGAACTCTGCATGCCAATGAGGCAAGTGTTAGGAAGCACAATGTTTTCTGTTAGATCCCTTGGAGACCTAACAGTTTAAGAAACAGTAATGTAAAATAGATTGGCCTTGAAGCCTTACAGTTTTATAAGCCTAGTATTAAACAGTTTTTAACCCCTTTTTTGCCTCTTTTCTTACAGTTGCAGTGATTTTGCAATAAATAGAACTTTTTCCTTGCTTAATATAGTCATTATTTTACAATATTTGAAGGCAGAGAAACAAAATATACTTAGTTTAAAGGCTAGACTAGTTTTCACTGGTGGCACTATAATTTGCTGCTTTTTCTGCTTTCTAATAAGATATCTGTTTATAATTTGTAAGACTTGAATTTTGTGATTAGAACTGACAGCTTTTTAAGAAAAAGTCTTGTATATTTTTTCCATTATTCTCAATGATGGCAAATCTTTGTCCTTTGAAAATAGGTCATATTTTGTTTTTTAGCTATCAAGTCATTCAGGGACACTTACAGTGAGATCAGTTTTATTAAATTTATTGGGGTGACATTGGTTTTTTATATGATTCATAAAGGGAGAAACAGAAAGATACTAGGGCAAAACTCATTTGGAGATACGTAGGTAGGTAGGTAGGTAGGTAGATATACATACACACACATATATTTTTGGGGAGTGAGAATGTTTGGATAAAAAATCACCAACAGTCTCATTTTATTGCCGTATCTAATATATAATTTAAGGTCACTTTTAGGTCTATCAAGCAAACAGTATACTTTAACTATTGGATCATGTGTCTTGCTTTTATTACTTTATAGGTATGTACTCGTGAAGAACAGGATATTTTACAGCGTGACTCAAATAAGAGCCAGAAACTGCTAAAGAAGCTAATGTCAGGTTGGCAACAATCTTTTGATTAGATTACTGTGGTGATATATACATTTTGTTGTATCTGTGATTATTCTCTTTCTTGTATCCTTGTATGCAAAATGCAGTTTATTTACTCATTTATATGCTTATTTATTCTATAAGTTTATTTACTAATTTTTAAAGAAAATTATTAAAACCATATAACATTGAGCAAAAAGCCCCTAATAATAGCAATGAATTATAACTCAAAGAATAAAATTTAATATTCTGAATTAACGAAATGAATAAATGGGGAAGAAGAAATAACTCTTTCTTAGAAAAGAATTCTAATTAATAAAATGAAGGAATGAGAGTAATAGAAAATCACCATTAGAACACCATAGTAGTAGTAATTGCTACAGTTAAGATACACCAATGGATACTAAAATTGTTGGATGAAAGCTTAAGAATAAGAGATTTGCAAGATGACGAAAGACAAGGAAAGACAAGAATTGTCACAGATTGGAAGAGACTAAGGAGACATGACAACTAACTATAATGTAGGATCCTAAATTGAATCCCAGAACAGAAAAATAACATTAATGGAAAAGATGTTGAAATCTAACTCTGTAATTAAGTTGTACTAATGTTAATTTCTTACTTTTGATAATTGTACTGTAGTTATGTAAGATAAAATAGTAACATCAAGGGAAGCTGAATGAAAGTTACACAGAAATTCTACCCTTTGCAACTCTTTTCTAAGTCTTTTATAGTTGAAAAACATGATAAAAATAGTTAAGGACATTTTAAAAAGGAAAAACAATGTATTCGTCACTTTCCACTTATGCAAATTTTTAAAATATATGAATACTTTGGTTGGTATTTATAAAGTAGCAATCAATGTGTATAGAATTTTGTTTTCCCTTTTTTTCAATTACTATTTTATGATTAGCTTCTATGTTGCTATATAGTCTTCATATTTATTGCTTTTGTGGCTAAAAATCTAATAACTTGATTTATTGTAATTCGATTGCTTATTTCCCAGTTACTGGATATTTTGACCCTTTCCAAGTTATAAATAATACTACAAGTGGTCACCTTTGTTAATATATCTTTTTATTTCTTTGGGATAAATTCCTAAGAATGGGGTTACTGAATTAAAGAATATCATTTTTGACACTCAAGATATATTTGCCATATCACTTTACCAAAATATTGTATAATATACAGCAATACTAAAATATAATTGAGTTTTGACATTTCAAATTTAAAAATTTTTATAGTTGTAATTTTAAAAATTTATTAATGAAGTTGACCATGTCTCCACATTTTCCAATTAGAATTTCTTTAAGGTCATTATGAGATAAGGCAGTTCTAAGTGCTTTTCTTATATTCAGAATACAAGAATCTTTTTTTTTTTTTTTTTTTTTCATTTTAAAGGAAAATTTTGATAGGAGTTTGAGTTTGAACAGGCCTGGAGTTGTAGGTAAAGAGAAAAGTCAGCTGTTATTACAGCCTAGTTTTCCTAACAAATTTTAAATCTTGGTTTAGATCATAATTTATGGCTCTCTTTTCTGTGATATATAGATTTATAGTATGCTGTCACAAAGGAGATAACACATGGGCCAAGGAATGAATGTGGTCTTTAGACTTAGGCCTAGATTTAAATTTTGTTTCTACCTTCTAATTTCTGAGGGAACTCAGTAAATTTTTCATCTCTGGACTTCAGTGTCTTTTTTTTTGAATTTCGTTTCTCATTTGTAAAACAAAGATAATACAAACTGTATAAAAGGTTTATTCTGAGGATTAAATAATATAAGATATATTCAGTGCCTAAGCATCTAATAAGTTCTCATTATTCTGTCTTCCATTATTTAGTTTTGATATATAAAAATATATTTAAAGACAATATTCATCCCTACTCAATAAAGCATTTGCTTTATAAGGCATTTTTATATTGTGTTGTTAAACAGTATGGTACCCATAGTGATCCAAATTTCCGTAAGAGAAGAAATGGACCTTAATGTTTATTGAAACCTATTATGTGTCAAGCACTGTTTGGTTTGACAAGTAAAGCCTGGCCTGTATACTTGTTTGCTTTCCATTGAAATGAAGGCTGTCAGCCATCAGGGCACACAGATTTCTGATATTTTGTTCTTTGCTGCACAGGGATACAACTAATTTATTTTATAGACTGACACCACTTGATTTCCTTATTTAATTTCAGGGACGGAGAATTCTGGAAAGGTGGACATCTCTACCAAGGACCTTCTTCCTCATCAAGAATTGCGATTTAAGTCTGGTCTGGAGAAGGCTATCAAGCATAAAGAGAAACTGTTAGAGTTTGACAGAACTAGGTATCATGTGGTTACAATAAATGCTAAGAAGTAGACTAGTCCACAGGTTCTGCCCATTAAAACATTATTTTGACACTTGATGCATTCTTAGCAGTGGAGTATAAAAGAGTTTACAGGAAAAGAAGAGCTGGCTGCTTTGGAGGCCTACATGTTGGTTTGGAATCCATGTTTGAATAAGAAAGGGTCCCAAGAGGATCCCACCCTGCAACATTTTTGGATTTTTAGCAAATGCTAGTATAACCCCTAGAAAACAGCTTTGGATTGACAGAATTCCTCACTTGTTTCACTGGCAGCCATTCAGTTAGTCAGCCAGCATATATATACACACACACATACATATATACATATATATATATACATATATACATATGTGTGTGTGTGTGTGTGTGTATTAGGGTGCCTACTATGGGCATACTATTGTGCTGAGCTGTGGAGAATCTATAGGAAAGTTGCCCCTGGGAGACTATGTATATAACGCATGACTTACCCTTCCCCTTCAACACTAAATGTATTTTATGAATCAATGATCAATATATTAAAATGTTCCTAAATTGACTCTTAACACTCCTACACTTTTGTCATTTAGTCCACTGACTTCTTTTTTAGAAGACAGATTTATAGATTTGCTAGTGCTATTTTTTATTTTTCTTTTTTTTTCTTCTTTTGAACCAAATATGTATTGAAAACCAGTTAATGGTTTAGAAATGTTTAAACAAGACTTATATGCTCATTTCTCAAATGGCCATGCAAGAATGTAAGAATCCTTAGAGAGACCCTGAATCTCTTACTTATTATAACTGACCTGGTAGTCTCTTCCTGGCATTATAATCCTTTGGTTAGACACACCTACTACTTCTGAATCATTTACTATGAATACATGAGATAAAACTTTGAAAGCTAGTCCTTAAATAAGTCTATCATACGGTTTGTAACTCCATATTCACTCTTAATCTTTTAACTATCATTTTTAGCCTTACTCAGTAAAACTTACTAGAAATAGAAATGGAGTACATTTCTTGATAAATAAGACCTGGAATCTCTCCCTGTTGATACTGCCCCTTTGCTTATGTGTTCAAAGGCATTATTTAGGTTCACATACAGGACCAATTTTTCCTGAGCCCTCTTAAACTTACCACTCAGTCTACTGTAAAACTTGTGTAATTCCAGCTGAGTCCTGAAAAATTGATGTCAATGTATTAATATGATTTTAGTATTTATGTATATTGCTAATTTGTAATTATACACAAATCCAGTCTCAACTGGATTTATAACTTTGGAGTATTCACTTATGCCCCAGATTTGTTATATGTATAATGAGTTCTCCATTTCTTTGTTAGTATAATCTTAGAAATAGGCCTGGTTATCGTATTTTGGCACTTGGTTCAGTGTGTTAGGGACTGGAGATGGGGTCAGTGGGGTTGGAAATTGATATATAGTGATAGAGTAATAGGATGTCCTAAGAGTAAGCCACAGGACTGAGAGTCCAGATTAGAACTCCAGTTTCTAAGAGAAAGAGCAGCAGTCAGGCCTAGCAAGAAGAGACTGGGTGTCCCCATTATAGAAAGACTAGGATATTGAACCAAGACATGAACTCAGATGCAGCAAAATGAGACAGAAGCTCAGTTATCAAACGGTGTGGGCCAGTTTAGGAAGAAGAGTAGAAGGACCATGAATTATGGTGCTTTGTCTTTTCCTGCCTGAGGGTAAGATTAGTTCTAGGAGCTGAGCTGAGCCTGCAGGGGTATAAGATATATGGAGAAGCCGGGAACATGGTTGAGCTTGACTTGATTATGGGCATTCATATTTGAGGTAATAACCTTTAGGATAGCAGAAGAATAAGCTATCTTGAAATAGTTTCCCAGTAATTGAGTTCTTATTTATCAACAGGTGACCTAATTGCTATGTGTGATTTTTTTTTTTTTAGCATTCGAAGGACCCAAGTCATTGATGATGAGTCAGATTACTTTGCCAGTGATTCTAACCAGTGGTTGTCTAAAATTGAGCGGGAAGCTCTGCAGAAGCGAGAAGAGGAGCTGAGAGAATTTCGACATGCCTCTCGGCTCTCTAAGAAAATCACCATTGACTTTGCAGGCAGAAAGATTGTAGAAGATGAAAATCCACTAGCCGAGTATCATAGCAGGTAAGTGGGCAGTACCAGAAAGGGTATGAAAGAATAGAGCAGTTTGACTGTAAAGGATTTGCTCCTCTAATGGATCTGTTATTTTTGTTGATTTTTAAAATAATATATTCATTTGGATTAGAAACATGTAAGAGTAGCTTAAGACATTTTTGAAAATGAACAGGGAGGAGAACTTGTCCTGCTAGATAATTACTGTTTTATAAAAAACTTTTTAAAACAAGGTATATCTTGGCCACAGAAATAGATTAACGAAACAATAGGATCCAGAAACTTGTGTGTCTGCATTATGCATGGGTATGTGTCTATGTATGTGTAAATTTAGTCATCAATAAAGGTAAAATTTCTAAACAGTAAAGAAAGGGTTAAATATATGATGGGATGATTGGCCACCATCTTAGAAAAAATCTATAGTATATTTGTACCTCAAATCTTTACCTATAAAAAGTTTGAAGAGTTCAATGTAAAGGATCAGAAAGAAATATAGAAATATAGAAGAGTATATTTATAGTTTGGTGTGATCTCTTTCTAAGCAAGTTACAAAATCAGGAAGTCAAAAAAACATAAGATATTTTAAACATAGTAAAAAAGTACCAGACTTAGAGAAAATATTTTAAACATTTTAAACAAAGAATGATAGCCATATTATATAAAGATCTCCTGCAAATTAAAAGAAAAAGACAAAAAAAAAAAATCCAGTAGAAAAATGGGCAAAGACTAAGAACAGGTAATTTACAGCTGAAGAAATGCAAATAGTCATTAAATGTTTGAAAAGATGCTTGACTAGTTAGGGAAATGCAGATTTTTAAACATAATGTATCATTAAATTGGCTGAAATAAAATATATATAATATTGCATAATCTGTGAGTATAGGAAACTGGATATGCTCTCTCACTGTGAATAGAAGTGTTAAAATGGTACAGCCTCAACACCAATAGCAAACTCTTAATGTACACTGTGGATTCTGGGTAATAATGATGTGTCAACATAGGTTCATTAATTGTTACAAATTTACTACTCTAGTGAGAGATGGTTGATAATGGGGGAGGCTCTGCGAGTATACGGGCAGGGAGTATATGGGAAATCTCTGGACCTTATGTTCAATTTTCTTATGAACCTAAAAATGCTTTAAAAAATAAAGTCTATTGAAAAAATTTTCATTATGGCCAATTCCAAATTACCAACATGAAATCACTAAACCTAGAGTTGATGAAAGATATGTATATTGGCTCCAGCAAAGTACTGAAAGGAAAGGAAAGCACATGGACATCTCACCCTGTTTTCTGTTTTGAAAATGACACACATTCATTCTCATTTCTCTCTCTCTGTCTCTCCGCTCCCTCTCCGCTTCCTCCCCCTTCCCCTCTCCCCTCTCCCCCTCTTCCCCTCTCCCTCGCTCCCTCTCCCTCTGTCTTTCTCCCTCTCTCCCCCTCTCTCCCTCTCTCTCCCTCTCTCCCTTTCTCCCTCCTTTCTCCCTCTCTCCCTTTCTTTCCTTCTCTCTCCCTCTCTCTCCCTTTCTCCCTCGCTCTCCCTCTCTCCCTCTCTCTCTCTCTCCTTTCTCCTCTGTCTTTCTCCCTCTCTCCCTTTCTTCCTTCTCTCTCCTCTCTCTCCCTTTCTCCCTCGCTCTCCCTCTCTCCCTCCTCTCTCCTCTTCTCTCTCTCTCTCCCTCTCTCCCCTCTCTCCCTCTCTCTCCCTCTCTCCCTTTCTCCCTCTGTCTTTCTCCCTCTCTCCCTTTCTCTCCTTCTCCTCCCTCTCTCTCTCCCTCTCTCCCTCGCTCTCCCTCTCTCTCCCTCTCTCTCTCTCTCTCTCTCTCTCTCTCCCCCCCCTCTCTCTCCCTCTCCCCCCCCCCTCTCTCTCTGCCTCTCTCTCCCTCCTCACACACACACACAGCTGGGTATTGGTGAACACAGTAATGTTTCCCACAAGCCCAGTTCTTGATCCTTCTCTTTCATACCTGGCAAGTTTATCATAGAATTTTCCTAAACAAAAGTTATTCTCTCCCTAAAAGGAATTCTACCACTAGCTTCAAAATAATTATTGTTATCACCTATTATATCTATGATACACAGATATAAAGAAAAAATAAAATTATTTCTTGGTTATTTTCTATTAATTTGTATTTTCCAGGTTTTCCTGGACAGTGAAATTGGACAGTATCCCATAATTTAAATTGTGCATTCTTTTGATTTATCACATACACACCAGATATCAAATGCTAGTTTCTTCATCCTCTTCTCAACAATTTAAGAAAATATTTGCCATTCTGATACATGAAAAATAGTATTTCATCATAATTTTTATTCACATTCCTATGTTTTGGTTGTATGCTAGTAAATGAACATTCTAAAAAAATGTACTGATTAGCTGTTTGTATTATTTCTTTGAGAGATTCTGGAGTTCTTGCTATACCTACCATTATTCTGTATCTTAAATCTACTGTCCTCCTTCAGATGCACTGTCCTCATTCTGTTTTAGACTCACTTCTTCAAATTCTTTTACTTTTTTTTTTTTAGCTTCATGCCTTTGTTTTTGCTCTTCCCTTGGTTTGGAAATCTCTCCCCCAATCTTTCCCTTTCAGATATCTACCTCTCTCTTGAACTCATTGGCGCAACACATGGGATGACAGGATAATAAACACCAGCTATATTGTGCCTGTTTCACAGTATTATGTCTCATGTTTTGTTCATTATCTTTATAGCTGTCTTAAACCTGCCGCTTCGATTCAAATCTTCTTGAAGGCAGGAACCATGTCCTCTACACCTTTTAAGTTACCTTGCATATAAGAGGTTCCTAACAAATATCTCGTTGTGTTCAAGGTCAGGTTCAGCCTTTCTTACTAGTAAAAGCTTTTTGTTATGTTGTGCCTCAGAATTATCATCAACCACATTTCTCAGATATCCAGCAGGGGCACAGAGTAAAGCAGCAAATAATGTAGAGCTATAGAGTAGAATAAGGTGACTGTTCTTGCAGGACCTATGATCTCTTATTAACCAGGGGATTAGTTCCACAATTTTTAAATGAAAATTGTCAGATTCTTTTATAGATTTCAAGCCAAGTATTCATAGAATACATGAACATAGGCACAGGATAACATGGGATACGTCTGATGACCAAATTGTAGGTGCTACAGGACTTCTGAGAAAGGAGTAAGCACTTTTGCGCTGGACCAGTAGAGGGCCTTATTAGAACTTCTGGGCCCTGAAGCAAGAATAGAATTCAGATCAGCATGAAGGAATGGAGAGAGGGACTCCTAATGGGCAGAGGAGTAATTGAATGTGTTGAGTAAATAGGCTGCCATTACTCTTCTGTGGGTCAGACTGTTTCTAGGCTTTTCTAATCTTGACATTTTTAATAATCTTGTTAAACAGATGAATTATTGTAGTACGCCTTACCTATTTTCTTAGCATTCTGGAACTTTTACTGATTCATATTACTTAAGATTCTTGGAATGAAGAGAAGAACGTGATGGGGAGGAACAGGGAAGGAGATCATTCATGGACCTCTCTTTGAATCTCAAGTTTTATTACTGTTGAAGGATTTTATGTTGGTAAGTAAGGATATTCTGAGCATAGAACATTAACAATTATTGCATCTTTTGGTTTATTGTCACAGACTAGATGAGACAATACAGGCCATTGCCAATGGAAACTTGAACCAACCATTGACCAAATTGGATAGATCTTCTGAAGAACCTTTGGGAGTTCTGGTGAATCCCAACCTCTCCCAGTCCCCTCCCCAGGTTAGTGGACTTTTGTTCTAACTGATAATGAGAGAATTTTGGGCCCAGGTATTTCTCCTTTAAAGTATGCCTGTTAATAGGTTTTAAATACCAATCTGCTCTCTCAATAGACCCACCAATCTTATTCTCTGGCTCATTTTTTCCAGTTTTTTTGCAACACTTCTGACAAATTGACCTTTATTATCTTTTGAGTATTTCCCAAGAGAGGGCTTTCTTAAGTACTGTAGAGATTTAGACAATAATTGTAGAGAATGTTCTTTCTCTACATTTTTAGAATATCGATGGTCTCATAGAGTAGTGTTTTAAATTAATACATTAATTCACATATTCAGTGTTATTCATGTTTCTATCAAGTACAGTAAACATCTGCTGTGTACAAGCACAGTAGTAAGTGATCAACCAGATATTGCTTCTATCTTCGAAAGAACTAATAGACTAGTAGGGGAAAGATTATATAAGTGGCTCTAATACTAATAGTGAGATAAATAAAGGTCAGCAGAAACCCACAGGAGAGAAGGACTACTTCCAGTTGAGGGGAATAAAAGAGGCTTTTATAGGGAAGCTGGCATTCATTAAAAGTAAATATCTAGGAAAATGGATGTTTGGGAGAGTGGGAAGAACATTCCAGGCAGAATTAATTATAGGAATAAGGCATGGATACACAAAAGCATGGGGGAGCTATACATATATATATGGAATAGGGAATTTAGGCAACCTAGATAGTACTCATAAAAGGGATTATCATAAGAAATAAAGTAGGGTAGGCAGGTAAAACCAGATCACTACAGAGCTTAAATGTTTAGGACGTTTTCACTTTTTTTTTCTTTTTTTGGTAAATGTGAGCCATAAAAGGCTCTTTAATAGAGGGATGCAATCAGAGCAGTGCTTTGGGCAGCTTAATTAGAAATATTCATTCATTCAGCACTGTATATGTGCCAGGTTCTTTGCTAAGTGCTGGGAAATTAAAAGGTAAAGGCCCAGCTCCCATCCTTAAGGATTTCTAAAGGACTTCAGATTTAGTGGGAAGATGTGTTTGAATACAAATAATTTCAGTTCATTAAAATAATTGGTGTAATAGACACATGTCATGGGTACCATAGGATTTTAGGAGAGAGAGTTCATAAACCCATTAAAGGAGTCACAGAAGAAATAGTGTTTGAGATGAGACTGAAGGGATGAATAGGAATTTCCAAGCAGAAAGATCTGGGAATTCCAGATAGAAGATACAACATGTACAAAGTCTCAGCATCTTGAGAGCATTGTAAGTTTGGAGAACCACAAGTAATTAATTATTGTTAGAAGTTAAAATGAACTAGTAGGTATATTAGTTTCTTAGGGCATCTATTACAAAGTACTACAGCTGGTTGGCTTTAAGGCAACAGAAATTTATTCTTACAGTCTCAACACCAAAACCAAAATGTTGGCAGGGCCTGAAGGCTCTCTTGCCTCTTTACGCTTCTGGTGCTGGTAGGCATCTCTCGGTTTGTTGCTAAGTCACTCTAATCTCTGTCTTCACGTGACCTTCTTTCCTGTGTGTCTTTGTCTCTCTGTGTGTTCTCTCCTTTTATAAGGACACCAGTCATTGGTATGACCTTATTTTAACTTGGTTACATCTTCAAAGACTCTATTTGAAATAACGTTCCTTTCACAGGTTCTGTGTGGATATAAACTTTGGGGGGATACTACTTAAACCAGTACAGTAGGCATCATCTCGTCATGAAAGCCCTTATGTCTCATGCTAAGGAGTTTGGTTTTATCCTAAAGTAGGCAGAGTCCTTGAATTTCATCAGAAGATTGGCTTGACTTCCGTGCCTATGTAGAGAATGGATTGGAGGGAAGAGGAGTAAGACTAGAAGCAGGGAAATTGCTAAAAAGGTTATTGCAGTAGCACAGTGGAGAGATGATGAGGGCCCAAATTAGTGTTGTATCACTAGTAGGGCAGTAGAGAGCTTTTTAAAGGCTGAAAGTCTAGATGAGACCAGTTAGTAGGCTCTATAATAATATTATTGAAAAGTAATGAGATTAATTTAGCAGAGTGGCTGTGGGAATAGAGAAAATGATAATATAAAGTATAGTAATAGAATAGTAATAGAGATAGAACAGAGAATTTGGGCAGCAGAATTATGTAAATACCAACATTTTTATGAAATCACTTATTATTCCTGTAATGGAACATTTCTTCCTCTGTGTAGTATTTACTCATTTCTGCCTTATATTTTGGATTGTTATTTATCTGTCTTTAAGTTCCTTGAAAGCAAGAACCATATCTTTTTTATATTTTATATGTCTCACTACTTTGTGTGCTTTTCATATAGTTCAGTACTCAAATGTTTATGTTTTTTTAAGATAGGACATAATAGACTAAAGTCATAAAGTTTTATTGCAGAAAGAGTCTTAGAGATTTATTTAGTCTAACTCTATTATTTTATAGTTGAGAAGACTGAAACCTTAGGAGTTAAATGATTGCTTAGAATTTCTAGACTACCACTCTAGCATTCTTCCCCTTTATAAATTACTAAATAAAAAGTCAAGAAATTAAGACAACTAACCCTATCCTCACCATCCTAATAAAACCTTTTTTTTTTTTTCTCCTTAAATTTCAGAGCACTCAGTCTTCTTGCTCTGGAAGAAACATTAACCTTTGTCATTCTCTAACTAAACTATTGCCAAGACTCTTCATTCTCCTGTAATTACCTGTACACTGTGATTTTCTGTCCTCTTTACTTGATGGGAACCTTGTTTCAGTAGTATTTCATCCTCTTTTTTAGAGGACAAGTTGTTCATTTCAGGGTAAAAGAAAACTTCATGTATCCACTAGTCAGAAATGCTGCCCGGCAGCATCTCTTTGTCTTTACCATGGTACCAGCATGTGATTCTGCCCCTAAGCACATGAAGAATGTACAGACCAAAATATTGAACCTTCATTTGGCTGACAGATTTATGTTGAGAAATTGTCTGGAAACTAATATGGATCATTTATAAGCAAAAAGTAGAAATAATTACAGACCAATTATTTGGTCTGATAGTTGTACTGTTGCTGGAATTCAGAAGCTATGTATGGAGATTTCAACATTCTAATTACTTTTAAATTGGAACCTTATGATCATACCTGGGGCTCCTACTGATTTATACCTTCACATTTTTGGCCCTATTTCAGACAGAGATAGGATAAAATTTTCTAAGGATATGTTCCCAGTATGATTTCTTCATTATTAGCATTCATCTCATTTTGTACACCTACTCTAGCTTCTTCCTTTGTCAGAACTGTATATTTGTTTTGTTTTGTTTTTTCCTGTATAGTGGGTAGACCAGACAGGTGCAACCTCACAGAAGAAAGCTTTCCATGCAACACGATCAGAACTAGAGTTTAATTCATGTCGGCATC
This sequence comes from Eonycteris spelaea, assembly GCA_003508835.1. Taxonomy (NCBI): domain Eukaryota; kingdom Metazoa; phylum Chordata; class Mammalia; order Chiroptera; family Pteropodidae; genus Eonycteris; species Eonycteris spelaea. Next base: position 354,384 of record PUFA01000017.1, read on the forward strand.
AGTTGCGAATCCAGGATGAAGAATTTCAGGAAGGCTTTGACGGTGGCTGGTGCCTTTCTATGCATCAGCCCTGGGCTTCTCTGCTTGTCAGAGGGATTAAAAGGTAAGGATGGAATTGAGTCTTGGCAGGGAAAGATTTTACAATGACATAAATTTGATTTAGAATTATGGATTGGAATAATTTTTCCAATCTACTGATGATTTATAATACTCTTCAGTACATAGAACTTTAAGCAATATATTCATGTTACTGACTTGGTAACAGTTTTTGTTGTTGTTGTTGTTGTTGTTTTTAACTGAATAGTTTAAAAACTGAGGTTAGAAAGGGTAAGGATCCTAGTAATAACAATAGAATCTTTGGAAGAGAAGTCTGTTGCCAAAACTTCTCTTGGCATCGCATTTCTAATATAGCTCTCAGCCACCTTAATGGTTTGATCCTACCTGAAATTCACAGTTTTAATGCCTATTTATTAATTTTTTTAGGACACTAGCTTAACTGTGGTTTTGTCTGTCTGTCTATCTTATCTATCTGAGTAACTAAATCAAGAAACTATTTTACCACACGTTCCTTTTCTACAAAAAGCAAAAGTAGGGAGAGTAAAGGTATAACAGTCTAATCATTGTACCTGTTATTGATGGTAATAGCTTACACTTGTTTCATATGTTTTTTTCTCAATTCAATTTATAAAAATAGGTGTTTTTTTGCTTCTGTAAATGTGAATAGAAAATTGGAAAGTAGAGAAAAGCAGCTAGAAAAAGAAGACTCACCTATAATCCCATCACCTAGAAACAGCTCCTATTAGCATTTTTGAGTGTTTGAATTTTTTTCCTATGTAAATTGTTATATATATAGGTCATAATACATATTTATGTTTCTTTTTCTTCTTGCACTTACTACAGAATTTTTCCTTTTTTATCTAGTTTTAATGATAAAATTGATATATAACAGTTTAAGGTGTGTGACATGATGATTTGATATATGTGTACATATTGCAAAATGATTGTCACAATGGGTTCAGTTAACATCCATCACCACTCATAGTTACCCTTTTTTTGGATTTTGTGGTGAGAGCTTTTAAAATCTACTCTCTCAGCAGCTTTCAAATATATAGTACAGTATAGTTAACTATAGTCATCTTGCTGTATATTACATCCCCAGGATTTATTTATAGCTGGAAGTTTGTACTTTTTGACTACCTCTCCCATTTCCTTCTGGCAATCACCAGTCTGTTGTCTGAGTTTAGTTTTTTCAGATTCTACATATAAGTGAGATCATACAGTATTTGTCTTTCTCCGACTTATTTCACTTAGCATAATACCCTCAAGGTCTATCCATGTTGTTGGAAATGGCAGGATTTCCTTTGTTTTTATGGCTGTGATAATATTCCATTGTGTGTGTGTGTGTTGTGTATCACATTTTGTTTATCCAGTCACCTGTCAATGGATATTTAGGTTGTTTTTATGTTTTGGCTATTTTGAATGATGCTGCAATGAATGTGGAAGTACAGATATCTCTTCCTTCCTTCTTATTTTATCTGTTAGAGTTTTATGTGTCTGGCAATTTCCTAACCCATTACAGTAAAAACACCTTATATTTAAATAGAATTTTACAGTTTTCAAAGCTGTAGCTCTATGAAATAGATTAGGCCAATATTATAATCTTGGACAAATGAGGACACTTAGGCAGGCAAAGGTAAAGTAGCTTCCTCTGAATTTAAAGCTAGTTAGTGGCAGAGATGGAATTAGAGTTCAAATTTTCAAAGTGCTTTTTCATTTTTAATGGAAGTTTCAGTTGTTTCTCTACTGTCCCGAAAGAAAATTTATTATCAGCATTTAGGAACAATGATTTGTTTTTTGGTATTTTCATGATTAGTTGTGATTTTCCTCTTTCATTAAGGTTCATTACCATTTTTCTCCCCTCTTCAATGTCAGGCTTCCTTGCTTTGGCTTCTAAATGTTTCATAGTCCACATGTATGGTGCCATTAGAACAAATGGATGAGAATATGCTTCTGCTCCAGGGCACTAGACCCTCAGATATCTGTTGTCATTCAGTTCTCTGCATTTTAGATGTCTTCCTTTTCTAGCCAAAAACTAAACAGCTTGCTTTCTGCTGAAGGAATCAGAATGTTTACATTTCTCTCATCCTATTTTGGATCTGTATTATTTAGATTTTTTCACTGAAAAGAACAGGATGAGCAGCATCCAACCCACAATCAGTAACCCCACAGAAATAAAGTGGGTGGTTCTGCCACATTTGTGAGACTATTTTCTCAGTAACTCCTCAGGTTATTTGGTGTAGAGGGCAGGAATATATTGATTCATTCCTCGTTTACTGAGTACCTACTGTGTGCCTAACACTCTTCCTGTTCATCTATATTTGAAAACTAAGGATATGAGAAATTCCCTATTTCCCATTATAAGAATAGTATCATAGGGGATCAAGGTACTTTATTTTATAGGTGGGAACTAAGAGAGAGACATCTTTTTATAATCCTTGGAAAGTAGTGAGTAATTAAATTCTTTTGAATGCAGTCTGTTATTTCACTTATAGATTCTTTCAAACTAGTCAACAGGTTGTTTATCTACAAAGAACAGCCTTTATAAAATACTTAGAAAATATAAATGAATGTAGTTGCAATTTAAAGAGTAAAGATAAGCATTTTTATTTACTTAAATTCTATTAAGTAATAATTATAAAGGTACTATTCTTGGGGAGCTATGTGTGGATGAGAACTTTTTCTGTCAGGTTGGAGAACATTTAGTTAATAAATCTTCCAAGAAAAGTTTAGCCTTTGACTCAGAGAAAGGCAAGGATTTCCATTTTTGTGGGATAACCTAGATGCCTTTAAATATAACATTTGGATTGTAGAAGTCCTAAGATTAGTGAAAGATCCAAGTCTAAGTTATAGAGATCAGATTTTAAAAAAATAGGAGCTGAGAGGAATTATCTTTGTTCCAATGACAGGAAAAACTAGAGAACAGGTTTCATACTCAGGTTAAGGGTATTGTGGGAGAATTGTTTTTGCAATGCTGAGGTGTCCTCTAAAGATTTCTTTGTTCAACTGGATAATTAGCTTTATGTTATATGATCCTTCCTACTAATTTTATATTTAAGGGTGGAAGGCAGAAGCTGGTATACCCCTCACAGAGGACGACTTTGGATAGCAGCCACAGCTAAAAGACCCTCCGCTCAAGAAGTCTCAGAGCTCCAGACTACATATCGTTTTCTTCGTGGGAAAGGTAACACCCATATATTCTCTTTTCAGTCTTACTTTCTGAAGAGAGGTTATTGGCATTCGTCTTTTTTCACTTCTTGTGGCTTTTCCCCCCCTTGAAAGTGATTTTAAACTATGTGTGTGTCTTTAGTGGCAAATCATGTTCAAAGCATGAATTTGCCAAATAGTACAAATAAAAATATCAGTTCCCAGCACCAGAAATCAACCAGTTAGTCTTAACTTTATCTGAGAAAATTATCTCCATTTTTTTAATCTCCATTTTTTTTTTCTATGAGAGTAAAATGACTACTAAAGACACTGGGATCTTTAGATTGGGAAGAATAGCCACAAATAAGAATTTTTATTGGGAGTGACCCAAATAGACATCTGCTATTGGATTTAGACAGATCGAAGTTGGTTGACTTAAGCTGTGTATTTTGGGAATTGCCCCAAGCACCCTAAATATGGATTTGAAAATATACTTCTGACGCTTGGGTATCTTTCCTTCCTCTTATCCAGCTCATACAGTTCTTATGAAGGTAGAATTAGGTGATATTACAGAACCACCTTGAAAAGTTTTTAAGAAACCAAGCTTTAGAAATCAAAAGTGCATATTTCCATAAAAATGTACTTCTGTTTTGACTGATATGACTGGCTTGTTTTAAATTTTTGTGTTATGACATTCTTAATGTTTTTTATTACATTTTTATGGGTTTCCTCTTGACACCTGTAGCTTGTTTTCAAAACCCATCACCACCAACTCCAGTCTGATACAGTTGGGTGTAGTGGAATTGATTTGTTTGGACTTAAGTTATGGGATCCCTGAACTTCATTGATTTGAGGGTAATTTTCCTATAGCTTAGGATGTAGATAGTGGACTAAGCCAGCCAATCACAATTTTTTTTTTTGCTAAAATATGAACAATCATGCCAAATAAAAACGTAATTGTTTTCCTTGTATCTATAAATGTATAATAGAGAAAATAATTTGTTTGTAATTGAAAACAGTTTTAGGGTCAAAAGAATGAAATTTATCTAATCCTTCTGTTATTCTTGATTCAGATGTGGAATTTCCCAATGACTATCCATCGGGTTGTCTTCTAGGCTGTGTGTACTTAATTGACTGCTTGTCTCAGAATCAATTTAAGGATCAGGTAAGTAAAGAATATTCTCTTGGACAAATGCTTGGTTTGCCACTATAGCTGACTTATAGATCCTTCAGTACAAAATCCTGGAGATAGTAAGGTGCTAGCAACTGAATTTAGGTATGTGAAGGGAATCTTTTAAATAGGAAGTATTGGGGAGAGAAAAGACCAGGAAAGAAACAAACTTAGTGATGCTTTGGTTTCTTGTATATGGAGGACTATTTCATTACATTTCTTCATAAAAAGCTGTTGCCACAATCCAGCTAACCAGTATATGGTCCTCATTCCTTATTAAAACTTTGCTGCTTTTGGTGAAGGAACTCACCATTATCCCTTGAGTTATTTAAATTAGGTGATGAGGATGGTAGAATGTGTTATCACTTATTCTGGAATATTTGATCCGGGCCAGAGAATTCATGATAAGCAAGTATGTTTGAACGCTGATTACTTGGACCATTCCAGGTTTGAGTGGGTGTGTGTGTGTGTGTACACATTATGAATGTATTTTTATTTATTTTGATCACTAAAGAATGAAGTAACATAACTAAAATACATTTTTGAACAGCAGAGGGAGCTGAAGGACTTTAACTTAACTGGAAATCTTGAAATTTAGAGCCTTACATTTAAACTCAGACTAGCAGAAATCCAAAATGGGAAGGTACATCCTTGAAGCATTAAGAGTCTTACCTAAACGTATGGTTTTCCTGTTCTTTGAATAGTTACTTTAGGCAAAGGATTCCACCACTGTGCTTAAGAAAATATTGTTCAGCTTAATTTTTCTCAGTAAATTCTTTGTTTTCTAGACTTATATGCCTTTCATTTATGTTATTACTGTTTGCTTTTTTGAAAAACTCTTCCTACATCACTTTTTCTTTTTTTCACACATTTTAGCCAATAGTTATTATACCTTCAGTTTTCTTTCATTTACTTTCGGATTGCCTCGTTAGCCCTTCTCTGATTACTTTATGTTTATGAATATAATACATACAATTTGGTGTGAGTTTTGACTCTCAGCCTTTTTTTCTGTTCTTAGTACCAGATCTAGGCAAAAGCATAGATATGTGGAGGTCCTTGGCTTTTCCCACCCTCTGTCCTTATGGACCTTTTGCCCATTTTTTTAGTATCTTCTTACCTCTCCTCCTCTCCCTTTTTTCAGACTAGAAGTAATATAAAAATTCCTTACATTGGTGTAGGTTCTACAATTTTGGAGATGCTCAGTCATTAACAACTTAGTATAACTTAATGTATTATATTTTCTTAGGATATTTGCATTCTAAAAGAGAAACCCAGCAGCTTCTGGAAGTGTGGGTGGTGATTTTTTTCTTTACTCTCTTTGTCAGTCAAGCAAACCACCACCTGATACAAGGTCAAGTGATTTCTATTGCTTGACAGTTTGCCAATCTTCTTTCTGCCACAAAATTATGTAGGAAGAGTAGGAAGCTATAATCTTAGTCTACGGAGTACCACAAGGCTTACAGGAATTAGAAATCTGATTAACAAATCTTTTAGGTTTCTTAAGGATACTTCTTTTTTAGGGTAGCGTGATATTCTTCTTTTGAGCTTATGTTCTGTCTTTTATCCTGAGGCTGCTGAGGGCAGCACATAGAAGGGTAGGAACCCTCCCGTATGTTTTCAGCTGTAGGTCCTGGCTACTCCCCTTGTGAATTTCCGTGATGTGTGACATTAGAATGTCCCAAAATGCCAGAAGCCTCTGAGCTTCATCCAACACAGGAATCCCATGCTCATTTTCTATATGGTCAGCTTTTCTGTGGTTTTTCCCCATTGTTTCTTTTCTGTGTTCGAGGGTAGCACATGAATGTATTCAGAATTGATATTAGCCCTGTTTGGGGTTTATTTATTGGGTAAGGATCTTACCACTTTTAAAAGTCATAGCTTTGGTATTTGGCTGTTTTTTGGAAATTTCTTGAGCACCTTTGGTAATCTATCAATCTCTGAACTAGGATTCTATTTTGTAAGAAATGTGATTGTCTAGTCTGTTTAACAGCTTTATTCTCATTTCTGCAAGAATGTGTTGAGAGTTTAGGAATACTAGCATTTCCCAAACTATTCCATGGCATAGGTGTTCTCTGAAAAAAAGGGGGAGCTTCTATGGACACATACATTTGGGAAATGTATTTAGATTGAATAAATATGATTACTGCATAACTTCTTAGGGGCCTTAATATGCTAGTATGCATTATGACTCTCTGATATAACTCTGATATATCTGGTGACTATAACTTACAGTGTTCCCAAAATTTTTTGACCACAATCATCACGCCACTCCCCTCCCCACAACACTTCCTACTTGCATACTGCAGAACCGGTATTTTGTGTTTTATACAGTTTACGAAGTGCTAGTCTAGGTATGTTTGGGCTTCTTTTATCCTTGTAGGTTAGCTCATTGAGGAGACAGTTTCCTGACCTGTGTCTTCTTTTTGCATCTCCACACTCATTTCTCATCACCCAGCTGAATTGTATTCTTTGAAAACCAGTGTGGATCTAATGATTTTTATTTCAACTGATACTAATTTCCTAGGTGACTTGGACCACATTTTGTTCTCCATCTTGTTACTAACTTTTCTTTTCCCCAAAGAAACGCAGTAATTTACTTCCCGACCTTGCATTCTTGGCCTTTCTTCGATAAGTTAAAATATACTAAGCCCTCACTATTTTTGGCATAGTGCGATCATTTAGTTCCTTAAAAAAATAACAAAAGGTTTTATTAGTGGTTGTTTAAAATCAAGTGCACTACTCTGTAAGTGGCTTTAAAAACATGTGCTTAAAATGCTTTCCCCTGAGCTAAGAATTCATCTTCCTTTTATCTTCTAAGAATAGTATGGCTGGCATGGCTAATTTGTGCCAGAAAAAAAAATCCCACTAGACCTTCAGCCCTCCAGAGTAATAGCAGGGGATCAACCTAGACAAGGTAGGGAGTGCAAATGAAAGGGCTGTGAGCTCAACTCAGTAGAGAGAGGTAGAAGAGAGCCATCTAGTTAAAACTTCTGTATTCCCCTGGAAGGAACCCATGCCGTTTACCAGCGTTTTATCTGCCAGCAGCAGATGTAAGCTCTCAAAAACAGCAGGGAGGATGTTGACTGCAACAATGCATCAAGGCTGTGGTTTGTAACCTCAATAGTAAGGCAGTTAAAACTTTTTTTTTTTAACAAAGACATTTTGATTGCCAAATCTATAACCATTAGCAGCTGTGGTTTGAACAGTTCTCTAGACCTAACAAGTTTTCAAACAGAAAGTTGAATTGGTGGCTTTTGTTTCTACGTGTGTGTTGTGTTTGTGCTATTTATATCCCTGCCTTCAACAGAAAATCTCATTTGTCTGAAATCTCCAATACGTCATTGATTATTCAATTTCTTCTGTACTTAATCCATTCCTCTGCTGCCAGTTTACTGACCCTTTAGACCATTTGATCTTGGCTTTTATAATAACCAAGACCCTATCTTTACGGAATTATTTTAAAGCAGGTCTGCTGGGTGCCTATATAATTGACATGAGCAATAGATTATAGTCTTCCAGTGGGGAAGACTTCTGTATGAGTATCCAAGTGATACAGATCTTCACGAAGATTGCAGATACCATTTCACGTGTAATTATTGTCTTCTGTTGCCAGTAGATAGTCTATAAGTCTGAGAGGTAAGCAATTAGAGAATGAAGGAAGTAATTAACAGTCAATATTCAAACTGGGCATTGGCTTTAAAAATGCAGTCCCCAAATTTTCTTTTTAAAATATGTGAAAAGGTCCTCTATGTTGTACTGAGAAAACCTGCCAATTTATGTACATTCCTAAAGGATCATGAGGACTGTATCTGAGACCCAGCAAGAGAGGAATTGTATGTCTGCCACAACTCTTTAAAATCACAACTCACTTGTGTGAGATAGGGAATGTATTTTCAGAGTTCTGATGATGACTAGAACATTTACTAGAGTTTCTAGGTCAGAACAGGCTATATTTGGAGTTTTTTGCAACCTGAACATCAAGTGCTCACTTAATGGGTTGAGGTCACCCATTAAAATTTTTAATAATTCAGGAAGCATTATGCTTTCTATCATATTTATCCTGAAGAGAGGAAGGGAATATTAACACTTTTCATTTATGTACATTTTTAATGTTTAGCTTTGCATCTGAAATGAACATATAGTTCTTAGGTTTTTCTTCAGTATTTATTCATCAATAAATATTTGAGTACCATAAATCAGACACCGTTTTAGACACTGAAGGAGATAAAAAGTTGAATCAGCAATGAGTTCTATCCTCAGAATATTTGAAGGACCTCTAGGTACATAAGATATGTATGCAAACAACCAAATACAAAATAAAAAGTAAAAAAGCCTCTGAGGATCCAAAAGGCTATGAAAAATATGACTTTTAAATGAGACTTGAAGGATTAGCCATAAAGTCTATTACTTTTTGATCAGTTATTACGTGCCAGTCCTATTATATATATTACTTTCTAATCCTCACAACTCCAAGCAAGATATCATTACTCCTCTTTGAGAGATGAGAGAATTTAAGTCTCAGTTCAAATGCATATTTTCAGGTAGTAAATGGTAGATTGGGGTTGCTCTTCAAGTCTTTTTACTTTGATGGTAGAAAAGTGTATTCCAAGGAGAGGGAATAATGTGAGGTGGGAATTTATGGGGCTATATGGAGAATAAAAGCAAATCAATTTGTTGAGAGAAGAGTATGGATGAAGAGGACAAGCAGCAAACAAAAAAGGAAAGGTATTTGGTCAGGGTTAGATAGCTTTGAATGATAGGCTACAGAGGGAAGACTTTTTTTCTGTAGTCCGTTGTTTGGGGAGAGGTGTTTTGAAGGTCATCAGAACTTTGAGGAATCTGGCAGCAGTATAAATGATGGATTATAGTGAGGAGACTGAGAAGGCAGTTGTCATCTAGGGTAGAGATATTTTTTTAAAATCTGCTCTAGGATAATGCCAGTGGAATTAGATAAGAGGGGACAGATGCAGGAGGTTTTATGTAGGTAAAATCAGTCACTTAATGTGACACCTTTATTTTACTTATAAGTAAATCCAGGCTTAAAGAAAAAGTGGTCTTCTTGATCTAGAAGGAATCTGCTGTAGCCTTGCTATCTTATAATCTGTTCAAGGCTTCTTGATTGGCAAATTATCTCCTAATTTACGATTTATTGTTTATAATATTATATAAGCATACATTGAGCAAATTTTTATTGACCGCATGTCATATACCAGGCACTATGCTAAAGACTAAGGGTACAGAGTTTTAACAAGATATTCCATTCACTTTAAATCTTAAAGTCTACTAGAAGAGACTGAGATAAGAAAAACCCAACTATAATAATTATCATATGAACAAAGGAATGCACAAAGGAGGGGACCTAACTCCTGACTCAGCTTGGCTGGAGGTAGGATGAGGAGGGTTAAGGAAACTTCTATAAAAGGTGAGTCCTAAAGAAAGCAGAATTTTTGTCTTCCTCATTATACCATCCTATATCATGTCTCCATGCTCTTGTCCACCAGGAGAGTTCCTATTCATTCTCTATAACACCTCAGTTGTCATTCTTACTGTAGAGAATTCCCTGATCTTACCCATTTCTTCCTTGGCAGGATATATCACTTCCTTCTCTCTGATACTCAGTTAATATTTATTATTTTACTTTTAACTTTATTATTTTTTTAATTACCCATTCAAAATATGTTCACATGTAGTTCCTTTAGGTGGTCACCATCTATGTCTTATTCACCTTATCTCCAGTGTCCTACCTAGCATATATCCTGGCACATAGTAGGTACTCAATAAAGGTGGTGACAGTTAATTGAGAGGCAGGCAATGGTTGATATCTGAAAAGCCTTAAATGCATTATGAAGGAATTTGAATTGTATCTGAAAGCACCTGTGTAAGTGATGTAATGAGATGGGCGTTTTAGAAAGATTGTGCTGGCAACAGTAGGAAGGATGGACTGGATGGGGCAGGCCTAAAAACATGATTTAAGAAATTATCATGATTGTCCAAGTGAAGCATGATGAAGGTCTGCAGTAATGCAGTTGAGTTGGACAAAGAAGAACAGATGATTTAAATGTTTAGGAAGTAAAGTCTATAGGACTTGGTGATTTGACTGAATATGAAGAGTAAGAGAAAGAGAGAAGTCTTGGGTGAAGTTGGGTTTTTGGCTGTGGTGAGTGGGTGAATGGTAGTACCATTATTCCAAATGGGGTATACGAAAGAAGAGAAGAGAATTTTCTTTTAAGGTAAATGACTTTTTAAAATAAAGGAGCTGTGACAAAGGAACCCTATTTTGTAACAGTAAAGGAGAAATGTTTTCCTATAATTTTTCATTTGGACAGTTTAAAATATTTTAGTCTGTTTTAAGTGACAAATGTTATTCTATAGTTGATGTTAATAATACCAAATTACTTGATAATGATCTTAACTTGATATGTCAACTGAGGTCAAAGGATTCTCTGAGATATGCCTCAGAATAGTTATTCTCAGTTGAGTCAAACCAGACACTAGGAGATCAATCTAAAATTGGCAGAGCCCTTAACTTTAGAGGAGTCTTAGCATTCTGAGGTATTAGTTCCAGGGTAGACTTCATTGGTTAAGAAGCTTACAATGTAGTATCTTTAATTAAGAGCAATTTTATTTTGGTTCTCACTAGTTTAAGTTGAAATGAAAGCTTACTGTATGAAAATTAAGATCAAAAATAAACATCATTAATGTGCGATTCCCATTTAGGTCTTAGAAAGTCAGGGTAGAAAAGCTATGAGGTTAATTTCAGAGAAATATACTTGATGGGTTCTTTTGAGCATTGAGGTTCCAGCATAGTACTCTAAAGGGCACAGAAAGCCACAGGAGAAATTTTACAGTGAGTAGGATAGAACCAGGAGACCAGTGTTCTGTGGCTTCAACAAGATTATCTTCCACAAATGGCCATAAGACCTACAAGCTGCATACCACTTATCTTATTCTTTTTACATGGCGCAAATATGAATTGTCTCTGTAGCTTGAGCTGAAACCCTCAGTCTTTGATACTGGGCCCGTGATTTGAATTGGGTGCTAGTACATAGGAGTTCAGCTATCCCACTTTGGGCCAGCTGGCATGATCTGTATTCAATCTCAGCCAAATATATAATAGTCTATGTATCATGATCATTTGTTATTCTAATGTGAGAAAACTTTTAGCCTCCAGTACACTGGGGCCTGAGCTGCTAGCTATGCTGTGAACACCTTGAATTGCTTTGAAGGTTAAAGTAAATAAGAACTATTTATCAGAGAACACAGTTGCTTTCAGGATTTGCTTCTTTGGATCTGTTATGTTTGTGGCCTTTTTTTTTTTTTTCATTAGACTCGTTTCCTTCTCTCTGAGTGTTATCACCTCAGTCTACTTGGAGTTGTTTTTCAGCTAACTAGATTTCAGAGCCTGATTTCATGTCCTATCTAGTTCCCCAAAGTTCAAACTAGAAAACCTACAGCAAATGTATGTTCCTGTCAATGAGTTCCTTCTTGACTATTTGCTTTAGCTGTTCTGTGGAGATGGATATAAGATTTAGATGTCATCTGGAGATTTGTAAAGGGTAACATTGTTTAGGAGTTACTGATTATTTCAGTACAAGGACTAAATGGAGGCTTGCAGTTGGTGAAAATGCCCATTTGGTCCTGAATCCGTAGTGGTTGCCAAAAACTAGATGGCTGGTGAACAGTTTCCCTCTGGAGGGGAGATGAGAATGGTTATTTAGTAGTTAATTAGCTATTATGTCAGACAGCTATGAAACTTATGAGGCATGAAAAAAGAATAGCCCCCCCCCCCTCACCCCTACCCCTGCTCTTCAGGCTGGAAACCAGGTGTTAAGAGTCATGTTGTCTTAGGCAGAGCCGCAGCAACTTTCTGAGGAGTCTCTTACTGATTTTGAGTTAGTTGCTTTGAGTTGCTTGCTTGATCTTATAACCCACATTCCCTAACTTCCCTATTGTGCAATGTCAGTGACCCTTAATCTCGTATCCTGTCTAAATTGGATATGACATCCAGACTTTATCCACATTCTTCACAAATACAAACCACCCCTTCTTGATTTATTCTTTCCCTGAGTCAGCTGCATTTTAGTCTTTTGACTCTCAGACCAAAAATTTCTTTCTTTTAAGTCTCTGACCTACTTGTTGGTGTATAATGTGGTCCATAGTGCCTAGGCTACAATCTCAGAGATTATGCTTTTTTGGAGGTACCAAGGTTCTGCCAAGCTGACTTTGCATTAGAATATTTTGCCATGAAAAATAATCCTCTACCAATGCATAGGCCTTACCTTTCTTTGGTCCTTTTTGGCTGCTTTGCTTTTCAGCCCTGTTTCTAGTAAGCCTCTTAAAATTCAGTGGTAGAGCTTGAGGAAAGGGATATTCACATGAAACTTGGATTAAAATTGCATTGGAAAAATTGATTTTAAAGTTTATCTTTACTGTGAAGCATGAATGGATCCAAGGAACCTTGTTTTATATTTTCATTTATTCATTTATCCATACTTTTTTTTCCCTTTGACATTAGCTTACTCTGTTAATATATGTCAGGGTAGTTTTTATTAAACATAGGGCCTTATTGGCCACTTGCCAAGATACAAAAGTTTTAATTTAGCTTGAAGGATAACAGATTTACAGAGTAGCACCTGCTTTAACCCAGAGTTATAGTCCTAAGCATGTCTAGTTCCCAGCATGTGCATATTCATCATTATTAAGATAACCTTAATGAACTAGTTGGTAAATTCATTGTTCTTTCATTCAACAGGTATTTATTGATTGCCGTACTAACTGCCAGGCATGATTCTAGATGCAAGAGGAGTAAATTTTGACAAAAATGCTTACCTTTGTGGAGCTTTCATCCTAGTAAGGGGAGTCCAAATTTTAAAATTTAAATAAGCAAATTATATAGCATCAGATGATAGTAGGTGCTATAGAAAAAACATAAGGTTGGAGATGGGGTTAAGAGTGCCAGATTTGTGAGGTGATTGGTGCTTCAGTGTTAAATAGAATAATCAGAGAAGACTCATTACGAAGTTGACATTTAAAGTTCTGAAGAAAAAGAGGAAGCCGTGTGAGTATTTAGGGACAGGGACGTGGTGGGGAGTCGGTAGCATTCAGGAAGAGGAATAGGCAAGTGCAGAGACCCAGAGGTAGGAACAACAGGAAAGCCACTGTGGCTGGAGTAGAGTGAAAACGGGGAGAGCAGTAGGAAAAGGCATCAGAAAGGAAATGGGAGACCCAGTGTGTAGGGACCTGTAGGTCATGGTGAGGACTTACTTAGGCTTTTATCCTGACTGAGATAAAAAGCCACTGAAGAGTTTTAAGCAGAGGAGTGACATGATCTGATTTTTTTTTAAATAGCTCTTGCTGCTGTTTTGAAAATAGGTAAGAGGGAGGTTAAGGGCAGAAACAGAGAGACCAATTAGAAGGTTATTGTGGTAACTAGGGAGACATTATGATGGCTTGGACCAGGGAAGAGGCCATGGAGGTCTTAAGAAGTGGTGAAGATATTGGATATCTTTTGAGGGTAGAGTTGACAGGATTTCCCACTGGGTTGGTTTAGGGGGCGGGGGAGGGTTGGCCTGAACAACCGAAAGGATGGAATAGCTATTTATTTATTTTAAAGGAGTATGAATAAGAGAGGAGCAGGTTTGGGAAGGAAGTCCAGCACCTCGAATTTAAAAAAATTTTATTTTAATTGTGATAAAATATATATAACATAAAATAAACCATTTTAAACTTTTAAAGTGTACAGTTCTTTGGCATTAAGTGTATTCACTGTTATGCAACTGTCACCACTGTCCATTTCCAGAACTTTTTTTATCATTCCAAACAGAAACTCTACTCATTAAATGGTAATTTTTTTTTCTGCTTCCCTCCAGCCCCTGATAACCTCGATTCTACTTTCTGTTTCTATGAATCTGCCTATTCTAAGTACCTCATATAAGTAGACTCATACAGTATTTGTCCTTTAGTGTCTGGCTTATTTCACTTAGCATAATTTTTCAAGGTTTGTCTATATTGTAGCATGTTTCAGAATTTTATTTTTAAGGCTGAATAATATTCCATTCTATGTATATACCGCACTTTGTTTCCATTCATCTACTGATGGATGTTTGGATTGTGGAAACTGTTGGATATTATGAATAATGCTTCAGTGAACAATGGTGTACAAGTATCTGTTTGACTCCCTGCTTTTAACTTTTTTGAGTATATATCTAGAAGTGGTATTGCTAGATCATATGGTAATTATGTGTTTAATTCTTTGAAGGATCACCAAATTCTTTTCCACAGTGGCTTTACCATTTTATATTCACACAAACAATGCATGAAGGTTCCAATTTCTTCACATCCTTACTAACACTTGCAATTGTCCATATTTTTTTGTTTTTGTTTTATAATAGCCATCCTAGTAAGTTTGGAGTGATGCTCATTGTGGTTTCGATAAGCATTTTCAAGACCTTTTTTCTTTTTCAGTTTTATTGAGATACAAGTGATATATAACATTGTAGTAGTTTAAGATGTGCAACATAATAATATGATATTTGTATATACCGCGAAGTGATTACCACAATAAGTTTAGTTAAAATCTATCACCTCTTATAGTTACAAATCCAGGACCTTATATTTTAACTGTAAGACTAAAGGAAATCACCAAGGGTATGAATGTGTAGAGAGAAGTCTGAGGCCTAATCCCTGAAACACTCCAACATTCAAAGGATGGGGAGGTGAGAGGCAGTTAGTAAAGCAGCAAAACCAGGAAGGGAATGGTATCCTGGAAGTCAAATAAGGAAAGTGTTCAAGAAGACAGAAGAGAAGAATTTTATCAGGTTCTCCAGATCAATTAAAACGAGAACTGAGAATTGACCATTTGATTTAGCAACATGGAAGTAAACGATGACCTTTACAAGAATAGTTTTGGTGGAGCATTGTGAGTGAAAGCTTGTTTATAGTGAATTCAAGAAAAAAATAGGAGAAGGATTTGAGGTAGTAGTATATTATAATCTTTTAATGAATTTTGTTGTAAAGGAAATCTGAGAAATGGGGCAGTAGCTGGAGCAGATTGTGGGCTCTGGAGAGTTTTTGATTTATGACAGACATACAGAAAGTATGTTTGTTAATGGGATCGATCTAGTAGAGAGAGAACACTTATAGATGAAGGTGAAAAAGGAGAGAATGGCTGCAATGGCTCGAAGTTTTGTAAAAGCAGAGCTGTGAAGTCCTAGCATCATTTGTCCTCTGCGTCAGCACTCTAAGACACAGAGAAGAGAGAGCAGGAAAATTGAAGAGATGTTAATTTTGACTGTTCTTGGCCGATGTAGACTTAGGTTTAAAGATCTTGATAGCCCCCTCTGCTTTTATTTGTGCTGAAGCACCTCAGCAGTAACAGCGGGACCCTGTTTTTCTTTGAGTTCTAAAAATCCAGGGGATAAAGAGAGAAGAGGGTTTACCCTTCCATCTTTAGTCTTTCTTTTCTACCATGAACATTTTGATCTTGCTTGTGAATATAATTGTGGCTGATATTTGATATTATCAAGTTTATGAAAGTACATGCTATACCTGTTCCACACTGAAAGTCATGGCATGTGGGCAGGACCAAAAGCTGCTTTAAACCTTTCTGATTTTTACACAGCATTACTTGTCGCCTAGCACAAGTGGTCAGTAAAGAAGTTCCACTTACAGAGAAACTTGAATTTTCTTACTGAAACCTCTGTTTCTACTTTAGAGCCTTAGATATTTAGAGGACACAGTGGGTGAAGAAGAGTGGAAAATAATTTTTATACTTTTGGTGGTAATTACTATGAGAAAGACTCCTTTGGTAATAGAGACTAACCCATAGTTGCAGTCAGCCTGTGAGTCATATTTGTCAAACATACTAATCACGAGACATCCCAAGATAGGAAATAATGAAACCAGATCAATGGGGCATTGCTAGGGAGTACTTTCTGTCAACTCTGGTTGTTCCTTAAATTGTGATTGTGTGGTCAGCATAGTCTTACTAGGTCCTGTGGCTGTCTTAGTGGAAGGATTGAAAGTATTCACATTGTTTGTGATAAAGAAATCCAAAGGAGGCTTCTAAATAATTTTGAGAATTGCTCTACCATGTACCTTTTCACCCTAAGTAAGTCTGGAATACATCCAGCAAAACAGCTTTCCATGTTCATACCTTTCAGAATGAATCATCTTCCTTCCCTTTAGTGAGAAAAGGGCTCTGTTGACTGTTTCTGGCAGAATTTTCACAAATGTTCTATTTTTATTAAATCCTCCAGTGTTTCACTTGAGTTGAACCTGGAGGGTTGAGAGTGGCAATATTCCTGAAGAGAGCCTCTGAATCTCCCAACTCACAGTCACTTACGTTAAAGGAACAGTCAGTTCTGATTCTTCTAGGAAGATCTCAGGCATCCTTTTTTCAAAGTTGTTTCCATTACAGGAAATGGTAGGCAGTACACTGTATAAGAATATTGTGCTAAAGCCTGGGGAAAGGCAAAGGTTTGTTCTTGCCTGTTGAGCATAATCCTCTTTACCTGACTGTGAAATGAAGAGTACTGTATCAGAATGTTGAGGTGAAATCTGGGACATTCTTTGATCTTCTTTAAATTCAAAATTTGTCCCAACTAGCCTGAACTTTTTATTTTGTGTATTTTGCAGTATCCAGACATGAGTCAAGAATCGGATTCTCCATTTGTTTTCATCTGCAGAAATCCCCAGGAAATGATTGTGAAGTTTCCAATTAAAGGAAATCCAAAAATCTGTAAGTCACAAGCTTTGATGGTCTGATTTTCTTTTTTTATCTTCCATCACACTTGTTTAAGTTTTTAAAGTATTTCTCTTTTTTACCCTATTCTATGGAATCTCAAATGTTGAAGGATTAGTAAAATTATATTTATTGATAACTTAATGTTAGGTTAACTATAATATAGCCTTTCCAAAGTGTACCTTCCTCCACAGTTACTGGCATGGTAGTGAATCACTCTAAACTTTCATTTAGGACCCCAATACAGTTAAAACTCTATTTGTTAGCCAAAAGAATATGCTTTCTTCTGTTGTACTGCTTATTAAAGGATGGAGTAAGCCAATGCCAATGGCAGCATTGTCATTTTTCCACTGTTCATTCCTCAGTATTCAATCTAAGAATAAGACATATTTTTTTTCATTGTCTGTTCTTGAGTATCTGTTTTGGAGGCATCACCGCCCACTATTCCCTAGAGTTTCGCCCTAACCCTCTTGCTACCTTACTTTTCATCCTGTTTTGAAACCTCTGGATTTCCTTTTCTTTAACTTTTGCTTTAATGTATTTATGAGTATAGTACTCTCTGCATATTTACTTCTTAGGAAGTACTTGTTGACTCTACTGTTTCAACTTCCAACTCTTCTTCAGTTCCCAACTTCTCTTCCTCTGTCTAGTACTACAGCAGACTCTTCAATTCAAAGCAATCTCAAGAAACATGTACTGGTGTTCTCCCTGCCTAACTTCTTTTAAAAAACAACATCAACAACTCTCCCATTTGCTCATGTCAGTTACTATTTTGTGCCTCTGTGACATTGCTTTCCCATTGCGTAAATTGGATGATTCTGGGACACGCATTATCTTCAGCTATGCACAACCCTACATCACCCTATACCTTGGAGACCAACTAGCCATTTTATAAATCTGTTCTGTAGAGAACTACTTCTCAAACTGTAATGTAAATAAAAATCACCATGAGAACTGTTAAAATAGGTTCCTAGGCTTTCTCCCAAGTGATACTGATGCTGTTGGTCAGCTGACTACACTTTGAGTAATACTGCTTTTAATCACAAAATGAAATGCTTTGGGTATGAACTTAGATTAATGTATATTCACTACAAAGTTCAGGCAATTCTCATGATTTATGAGATGTATGTTCCTGAGATTTTTACAGATCAGAAAATATGAACGTAAGTCGCTCTTAACTTAACAAATTATTTACTGCAGAGTATACCCCAGCTGGTCGCCAAGTGCCCTGGAAATTCTTTTTTCTTCTTTTCTACTAGATAGGATTTAAATCTCCCTTTTCCTCTCCCTGTTTTTTGGTTGTGTTATTCTACCCGCTTCTACTCTATTCAATTCTAGCCTTACTATAAGCGCTAATAGCAACACTGGTAGTAGGAGGAACATATGATAGGTCTCCTTTCCCAGACCCACTGCTACCTTGATCTTTAGTCTCAGTTACCTTTTCTTCATTTCTTCCTCTATCTTGGTTTTTATCTGCTGCTTAAGCTCCTATGAGAAAATGTTCTGTGTAAACAGAGTTTAGATATTTCTCTGTTTTTAGTACTTTCTCTACCCAGAGACCCACCTTCACAGTACATATATTGCCTTCATTTTTTCTCTATAAGGTTTAATAAGGATGGGGGAAGTGAGGCTGTTTGGGAGCAAATCTAAACAACCTTCTGTCTTTCCCCATTTTTTCTGTTAGTTAAAAGTTTTAAAAAGCCAAAATGGAGCGTATGCTTGTTTCAGGGACAGCAGGGCTAGATAAAAAGTGCGAAACTGCAGCTTCTTCCATGGTAGACCAGACAAGACAAAACATTTGTCAGAGACAATAGGTAGCGGAAATTTATTTTATAAAAAAAGAAAGAAAGAATAGTTCCAATTCCTGTGTGTCTCAGAATAAAAATACTATTGAGAGGGAGCCAGCTGAGGATTTAGTCTGGTGTGAAGTTTCTCACTCTTTATCCTTCATTGGATCTTACCATCTCTAAAACTCTTATACTTTGCCAGAACTTCCTTTCCTTAGGCTATAGGGGCTATCTCCAGTGGTTTACAACTGGGAAAGTCTTTAACCCCACTGCCACAGGGGAAAATACATACTTGACTCTTAATTTGGAATGCTTCACAGTTTATTCTAGATATATTGTTACTTAAAGTGATTAAGTTCCACAGTATAATAATATTACTACTTTACTTCAATTACAGCCCTATGGAATAATTTTTGGGAGTGGGGCTAGGGGTGGTGATGGCTTAGGAACCAAGCCACCTTTTATAAATTAATTCTATGAGAAATATATTCTAAACTTCTGACTTGCAAATAAACTTTCAGAATACAACCCATTTACATGTTGTATCATGCATATATACATACATACATATGTGTGTGTGTGTGTGTGTGTACAGCTTAAATTAAAAGTATATATTTTGATTTATATTTTTGGACATGTAAACTTGAGCTTCCCCGACCTGGGGATAATCGTGTTTCTAGAAATTGAAATAATTCAGAAAAGAGCAATGTACAAAATGATACCATTTGGCTGTGTGTCTGTTCAAATTAGGAAGTGCAAAAAAGTTAAGTGCAATAGAATATATAGCTTGAATGTTCAAAGAGATAAAGGAATCTTTTTACTTTAAATGAACTACATGGTCTATAAACTCATGTGAATACTGCCTTATATCTTATGTAAAGCATATGAGAATCCCAATGAGAGTTATATCAACTTATGGCAAATACTTTTTCCCCTTTTAACTTCTTGCCCATCTGTTGCACAGGCATTTGATTTTCTTTTAGGCACCATGATTGAGGATGTGGTTTTACATTGAAATGCTGTAGGTAGTAAAGCTATTGGGGAAATATAGAATCTAAGCATTATCTCTCTGCTTTTAAGAGAGTGTACTGTATGTTACTGTAGTTAACTGCCTAGATCCCAAGTCTTGATAGGCTGAACTAGAACTCAGAGTTCATAGTTCCTGTAATCCAAGGGCAGCCATGGTGACTACTTCTTCATGGAGGAAGCTCTAATCCCTGGCCTTCATTGCCCACTGCTGGCCCAAGAATTGCCACTGTTGGCAGTCACTGTGATCAATGTTAGAGATACAAAGAAATCCTTATTTATAAGGAGCTCACAGATTGCTGGCACATGTATAGTTATTTTAGGCAGCATATGAGATGAAAGAATTTCTGAATCCCTGGGAATGCACTGAAAATCCTATTGCTCTATATCTCCCTCCTATTAGTTTTCCATTTTTATGATGTCATCATTGAAGCCAGATATTAGTTTGCCAACCACTGAGTGTTTTGCTCTGATGAGTTGGTCTTGCCTTATGTGGTCTCACTTGAGGTTTCTTTATAGTCAGACTGGAGTTATCTGAAAATTGTACTTGGAATGTTCTTGTACAGTGAAGCTTTGAGAGTGTGAAGAAGGTAATGTCACTTTTTTAAATATCAGGAATCTGAAATATAGTTAAAAGACTTGCCTAGAGTTATATGGTAAATTAAAACTGAGACCATAACTAAGAAACACATCAAGTCTCAGCATAAATGACTACCCTTTTTCAAAAAAGTTATGAGCCTATGAAGCACTTTAACATATATTATTTAAATTAGTTATTTGGTTAAATGACTTAGTGTATGTAAAATACTTAGCACAGTGCTTGGTATAATGTAAGCTGTAATCCAACAATTTTGTAAGTAGGAATTTTTCCTTTCACTTTTCAGTTGAGTAAACAGGTTTACAGAAATTTTATTTTACTTGATCTTTCTGCTTATTGGTATCCTGTTCTTTTCTAGGTTTTCTGCTTTTTGTCTTACTGCTTCAGAAACAAGTTCCTATTTACATTACATTTGATTTTTAGGGCACAATATCATAGAGCTAGAAGGGCCTTCAGTACTATGTAGTATAATTTCCTCTTAGCATTGAAAAAGTTGATGACAAGACTGACTAGGTGACTTTCCCCAGGTTATACAGCTAGATAGTCTCAGATAAAACTGGGACCTGGTCCTTCTAACTTATTCAATAAAGAGAACAGAAGTCTGGAGTCCTAGATAGAATTCTAAATTCTGTCCTGGCTTGTTCTAAAAAGCTGAATGAGATACAATACCTCTTTAGACCTCTTGGTGTCACCACCTTTAAAATGGGTACTCTTCTGTTTGTCTGATGTCAATTTTTGTTTACTTAGGTAGTCTTTATGATGTAAAGGTTTTGAAATTTTTAGTGTCTACCTTCTTTAATTAACTTGGTGAAAACATTTATCGAGCACCTACCATTTGGCAGTCACTATTGGTAGTGTTACAAAGGCAAACTTGCCTTGTAATAGGGCTCTTTGCCAGAATTGCTGGCACATGTTTGGACTTCCAGCCAGGCAGCCTGCGGGATGAAAGAACTCCTAAATTCCTGGGAATACTCTGTGCTCTGAAGCCCAAATTAAAATCAACAGCATTGTGATTATTGGGACGGCATTTTTTGAGTATCATTTATTGATGGTTTCTGAGGAAGTCCAGGAAAGGGAGTAATGTTATTCCAGAGGTGTAACCCTAGAGAGATTAGGGGAAGGGGGGACTTAAGAAAACAGGAAAACTTGTTAGGTCTAGGTGATTTTTCTCACAATCACTTGTGTAGCCATTAGGACATGTATTCCTAATTGGACAAATGAGGGTATTGAAGTCCAGAGAGACAATGACTTGCCCATGTCATACAGCTAGTTAATACCAGACAAGGGTGGACTAGAACTTGGGTCTCCTGACTCCTAGTCCAGTGCTCTTTCTCTTATACTTGATTGCTGCAACAAATGAAAATGACAACAGGTGAGGGGCATTGGCTGTTCGTATGGCCCTGTAGCACACTTTGCTGTCCTTACAGGGAATCTCCTTATTTTGTTTCAACTTTTTTTTCTTTTTTTAAGTGCTGAGGTTCAACTGAACTCTCTTTTTCCAGCATCAGCATTACTGTTGACTTAAATGATACTTTTTGGGGGGAGAATGCAACCTTCAAAGGTCTGTTTTCAGACTAGAGAGATGAACTCTATTAAGATTCTCTTCATAAGATGGATGAATCATAAGGCTGCTGCTACCACTGAACCAAACTTTATCCTGTTAGATCTGAGGAGTCAGAGGTCGGAGACCACATCAGTGAAGAACCTCTCACTAGGGTCACCTAGGACAGGAAGGTTGCTTGTTTTCTAACTAACACTTGGAAGAGTCATACAGCCCATGACCTTTGCCCTTATTAACTGGTGATAGGGGCCCTTTATCAGTAGAGCATTCATGTAGATTCTATTCCACTGTTTCAGGTCACTCCCCATATTAAATCTGAGGCAAGAAAAGGGTGAATTGAACAGCTTTTCTCACTGTGAGAAAGGTTTATGCATTATACTCAGCCAGTTAACAGGTCAGAGGAATGGGTTCCCACTGTGTGAAATATCTTCATATATGTATATAAATATTTGTTCTTTAAAACCTTGCCTTAGCATCAGATACCCTGGAAAAGGTAATGTTTCTTTTCTAGTAGCTGCAAAATTAGAAGTATTAACTTCGTTTTTTTAGGCGAATATTCATTGTAATGAGTTTCTGTGCATGCTTTTCTATCTCTATCCAGTGTTCCCACTGCTTCCCTTTCTTACAGAATGAAAGTTTGAAAGTGTCTGAGTCCTGAAGCAAGATAATTGACTGTGACAGGAACACAGTAACCAGAAGACCTGGGGGCCGTGAAAGATTTGCATTGCAAATATAAAAAGTAAATAATGAGGCTTCTTTTTCTCCTTTACAGGGAAACTGGATTCCAAGATCCATCAAGGAGCAAAGAAGGGGTTAATGAAGCAGAATAAAGCTGTCTGACGGAGGAGAAAAAGAACTATACAGCATAGTGGAGTTTTGTGTGCTAAAATGGTTATCTACTGGTCCTTTGGAACTGAAGCAGTGGAAACCCCAAGGCTTAGCATCAGGCTTGAATCTCTCAGAATTTAAACTCCTACCAAAACTTGTATATTTTTCTTAAAGGGTGTGATTCTTTATGTAATGGGTCAAAATCTTTGAATACACTATTTATAAAAACCTATTTTAAAAATTCTAGGTCTTTGACATTTTTTTTTTCCAGAATGGTATTAGAAGAGAAAGGAACAAGTTGGAAATGACTTTCCTCTCTGAGGCTTAGATTTGTAGTTAGGAAAATTCTTAACCTAGGTTAACAATTTTTTGAGGGACCACTTGAATTTAAAAGTTTTGGGTTTTTTTTGTTTTTGTTTCGTGTTTTCAAAATGATAGGCTGATAGAGTATTTGGATGTCTGAGGAATCCTGTGTTTGATACAAACTTGTGATGGCACAAAAAATTTTTTTAACAAGTTTTCTGTTCTAGTCCAACATCTCTTGAAATGAATAGTCTTTAAAGCTGAATAATCTTTGTTGGCAGATTTTTTTTTTTTAATTTAGGTAACCTGAAGAGGTGCTGCCACTTTGTTCTTTGGTTTGAGACATAGGGCATAAGAGGGTCAGACTGGGAGGAGATGGAACCACCTGCTAAAGCAGCATGAAACTGCCCTATTTATTTGTTGGTATTGCAAAAGCAATACTTGGATGGGGCAGTTAGAAAAAACTAAAAGAAAAAAAAAGTCCTTTAGTAAATGCATCCAAATACCCCTAAATGCTGAAACCATACCCTTTAAACCATCCATATCCCAGGAAGCTATGAGCTTTGGAAAAATAGGAGATTGGTTTGAAATGAGATTTCTACTAGTCAGTCTAGCCCCACTTAGTGAGGCACTTTTTTCCTGAGGCTGTTCAGAAGAGCTGTCAGAATCTCAGTTGCTGGCATCCTCAGGAAATTCATGGTCTTAAATGTGTATGTTCTGCTTTTTATAAAGCAGCACCACCACACTGGGGAAGTTGGATTCACTCCAGCAGTTGTGTGCATGACTTAAAAAAGAGAGGAGAGGGAGAGAAAAAAAGTGCCCTGTGTTATGAAAAAGATTAATTTCCCCTTTCTTTAATCCTTCATATTCAGCGTTTATTTGTATTGAAATGCCTCCACTCATTATGCATTGATGTTCACTCAACTGTGAACCCCGCTTGTTGCATCGCTCAAGGCACTGGCTTTGTGGGGGCCTGATCACTCTGGATTCCCAGGGAAAACCCATCCGATTCTTGCTCTGGTGATGCAAACATGCAGTATTTTATTTTCTTTTCCAGTTCAACTTCTGTGGAGAAAATGGAAAGGACAGCTAATGGTACTTCTTTAGGGCAAAAGAAAGTCTTTGCGCCTGCTACAAACCCTAGTACTGTTGATGAAGCCACCCTGGGTTCACTTGCAGTTAATAGTTTACCAAGCAATAGCACCTTGAATTCTGTGCTGGAATTGTCTGGTTTCTTAATAGCAAAATAAAGGTAAAAGGCAGGAGGTAAAGAGCCTAGGGAGGGGAAAAGAAAAAGTTTATCAGCCTTTTCATTTGAATGACAGCCTGAGTACAGAAGAGTCTGGATTGATTTTTTCCACCTGGATAGATTATATGGGCAAGCATAAAGAGAAACATCAGGAGCTGCAAGGGTTCAGATTGGGCAACCATTTTGTGCGCCATGATAAGAGTTTACAAGAACCTTACAAAGTTTACAAGAACCTACCTTGGCGTCCAAAATTTGCTGCTAGAGCCACATGAGTAAATGGTAGAGTAACTTGAAAACTTCTACTTTTCATGGTTAGACTGTGAAAGCCTGTCTTTCGTTCATGTGGCGACGGTATAAGGTCTCTCTTTTATTTGCAGAGACACCGAGAGGAAGTGTGGGAGAGACATGAGGGTAGATTGGCCCTCTGTTCCTTGGTGATGAATGGCATAATTTAAAGTCTAGTGGAAATTCTTAGCAGCCTGAGTACAAACTTGCCAAGGAATAGCCTTTTAGTGCTTCACAGCACTTTGCATTGACCCTGTAACTCTGGGACAGCTTGGCCTGAGGGAAGTTTCACATTTCTGAGCTGGTTTTCTTTTGCGGCCTACATACCTGCGCCCCCTTTAGGATGGTTGGGTTCAGTTGCTCCCAATTTATTTAGTACCTAAAGGATTCAGCGTTTTTATTTTTGTTTTTCTAGGCAAGACTCAGTTTCAGTTGGATATATGAAACCACAGACTTTCTCTGTCAGGATTCAGGAGAGTTTAGCCTTGCAGTCGGATGTTTTGAAATGAAGTGAGGGTTTTTAAATTTTGCTTGCTATATTCTGAAGAAAGAGAACTACGTGACCCCCGTTTGCTTATAAGCTGGAAGTGTACAAAAACCCATTTTTTTCCCTAGGGAGTAGTATGAAAAATTTAAACTTCCAAGATTACTTTTACAAATAATTACAAAGTTACGGCTTTTAAGAGTTATAACCCTGAATCCCTTTCCATTTTAAGTACTATCTCTACTAAAGCTCATTTATGTGGGTTTCATTTACTTTGGTTGATTTTTTAATGCCTTTGCTAGAGCTCCTTGCCAAGACCAAGACAGTCTGGGGGTTGTTCTTTTGCCCAGCTAGAAAAGGCCAGTAAAAAAACAAGCATCTATTAAACTACAGAAATCAGCTAACTTCAGTTTATTAGGCCTGGGGGAAGGAAAGAAAGTCCTGTGATGAAGGATGTTTTCTCCTTCAGATTCAAATAGCAAGTACACATCTGCTGTTCTCAGCTTCTGTGAATGTGTTTGGAGGGAGGTGATCCATATCACAGGCTCTAGCAGCAACAAGGGATCCAGCAATTTGGAGGGCTTTTCTACTTCTCTCATGCAGAGAAGAAAGAACATAGCCATAGTGCCATCCTCTGACTCAAACTTGTGTGAATGTCCATTTATTTGTGTGCACATAATGTGGATTAATTTATGGGGTGAAAATTGGTCAGTTGATTGGATTTCATATTTCAGTTGTGACATAGAGAATCCACAAAGAAAACTTAGTAAATGTCGTACCCCAGCTTGGAGTCAAATAGGGCCAGGGAAGGGTAGGGGACAGGGAATGGGACTGAGGATCCATAGAGAGATGTGTCACAGGAAGGGTCAGATGTTGGGATAAGGGACAAAAAGTGTAATTACAGAAGATTTGAGCAGAGTCTAGAGCTGTACTGGGTAATATGGTAGCCAATAGCCACATGTGGTTATTTAAATGAAATTAAGAATTCAGTTCTTAGTCATGTTTACCATATTTCAAGTGCTCAAATAGCCATATGTGGCTAGTGACTTCTGAATTAGACAGTGCAAACATAGAACATTTTCAACTTTGTAAAAAATTCTATCAGACAGTGCTTGTTTGGAGCAGGGGTCAACCACTTTTTCTGTAAAGGGTCAGGTAGCAAATATTTAGGCTTTATAGGCCATTTAATCTGTAACAACTATTCAGCCCTGCTGTTGTACAAATGCATCCGAAGGTCATATATAAATGAATGAGCATAGCTATGAGCCAATAAAACTTTATAGACACTGAAATTTGAATTTCATATAGTTTTCACATCACAAAATATTTTTTATATTTTAGCCATTTAAAAATGTAAAAACCATTCTTAGCTCATAGGACATACCAAAACAGGTGGTGAGCCTGAATTAACCTGTGGGTCATAATTTGCCAACCTCTGTTCTAGAGGAACAGAAAGTCAAAACTTAAGATTCTTTTACCGTACAGGACATCAATCACTTGAAAATGTTTAGTGATTCTTCCGGGCTTAAAGACTTTTTTCTAGCTAAAGTTGGGGTTGACCCACTGTAGGACTGTTTACTTTGTTTCCTATTTTTGCAGTCTAGTTTCCAGTAAGTAGAGCCATGCTCTTCAGTAGGAGATGACTATTCAAGTGTTAACCCTTAATTAAGGCACACCTAAGTCTAAAACACTAAACTCTACTTTCTCTACCTGCTCAGTAGCTGAATTCTCCATTGTAACTTCATCCAGTACAGATCGGAAGTGTGCTGTCACCTGAGATCAGTTCTGTTGTTGCACTGCCCTAGAACAAGCTGAATATTGGTGGACCAAAGGCAGACAGATTTAGTTCTCATCTTTCGCCATCACCCCCACCCCAAACACACATCCCTGTCTGTGTATGGAGATGGAGAGTAAGGGGATTTTATGACCTGGCTTTATCCCCAAGTCACATACTAGGGGAAGTAAAGGAAAGATAAAAACTGCAAAGCTGACTAAGATGGTCAAGGACACAGTAAGGACATAATAGAGGCTAGAATGTGGAGAGTCTTGATACTTAGGAAAAATTTGTTTGCTATGGAAGGAGGTGGAAGGCTTAGGGAGGAGGTCCTGAATGGTACGTTTCACAAGTAGAGAGATGGGTGGGAGGGTTCACTGAAACAAACATGGACTATATGTCTACTGTGTATTAGGTAGCGTGCTGGGCAGAGATGAATGACAGATAAGGAAAGAAAAGTATCAATCGTTAGAATGGTGGGTAGAAAGCCAGAATAAGACGTTTAGAAAATAAAAATAAGATTTGGTGATAGGATGATGAGGTGAAAGGGATATAAAAGGATTAGAAATGGGTACGTTGGAGAGGAAAACAAATGGTAATTCTCAAGAAACTGGAGAACAAAAGATAAAAAAAAATTGGGGTTTCATACTTTGCTGAACCAGGGGGTAAAAATGAACGAAACCATCACAAGCTGTGTGTGCTCTCCTCTTTGTGGATGTTTACGTTCAGACACCTTATGGCCCTGCCCCCGCGGTTGAAGGACACCTACAGCATTGTCTTCTGTATTTAGGATACGATACTTCCCCAGAGACCTCTCTGCGAGGAAGTCTGGTCCAGCGAGAGTTCTTTCCACGAGGAAAGAGCGTTAGGTTCGAGCTCTCCAATCCAGGTTTCTTCGAATTTGTCTCTGTTTTAACCGGCCCGCCGGGTTTTCCAGCATTCCCAGAGCAGACTCTCTAATCCTGGCTCCGTGTGACCGCGCATTCCGAGACCCAGGATTTGGCTCCTCTATCCTGGTTCCGGGTTTCCCCCGCGCTCTCCTGCTCCAGACTGCACACCAGCCTGGAATCCGGATCCGAGGGCCCGGTAATCCGGCGTCCGGGCCTTCCAGGCGGCCCTGGTTGTCCCGGATCGCGGCGGCGGCGGCGGCGGTGGAGGCGGCTGAGGGACCGCGGCCCCGGACACACGGCGGCACCGGCCGGGCGGGGTGGAGCGGCACGGGGAGGGGGCGGAGAGCCGGAGCGGAGGCGGGGTGGGGTGGGGGGGAGGGGCCGCGGGAACGGATGGAGGCCTGGGCCCCGTAGCAGCGGCGGCTCTACGGCCCGGAGCCCCGGGCCAGCGGAGGTGGCGGCTCCTGGGACCGGCCGCGCGGTGAGTACGGAGCTTTGTGTGGAGCGGTGGCTGGGGGAGGAGTGAGGCGGCGGCGCTGAGGGGTCCGGGGGCCGCGGCGCCCGCCGGAGGAAGTGGGGGTTGGGGGGTCGGGGCGGAGCGAGGGGAAGGTGTGTATTGGGGGGAGGGGGTCGTTGCGTGGCTGGGGGAGGGGGCGTCGAGGGGCGCGGGGTGAAGTTCAAAGCGTGGCGGAGGCCGGCTCAGGCTGAGGGTAGGAGTGCCCGAAAGGGGATCAGGGTCTGGCCAGGTTGTGGGGACAGGCCAGAGAGTTTGAGAGGCCAGCCTGGGTATCTTGAGGGAGCCCAGGACGACTGGGGCTAGTCAGGGAGTTAGGGGGTATCAGAGCGAAGGGTTGGGAACAGGACGTGTGCGTGGCCCAGGAAGGGGGAGCAAGGTGGCTGGGGGTGTGCAGTAAGTACGTTGTGGGTGTGTGCTCCTTCCAGTCTTCGGGTCACATTTACTCCTGTCCTTTTCTTCAAGATGGAGGGATCCCAGGGCCTGGACCTGAACTGCTATCCTTGTACCCCCCCAGGAGGGTTTGCGACCCTGTCCTGTTTGGAAAACCCATGCTGCCCTCTTTTCCCTTTATGTGTAATTACGGTTGGATCATCTCTGTGCTGTACTCAGATTCTCCTTCCTCCCTCTGGGGTTGAGGAGGAGGAGACACATCTGACCAATTAATGTGTGTTTGTGAAACAGGCAGCAGCAAACAGTCATTTCAGCTTCTAGGAATTAGGCTCACACAGGGTAGAGAGATCAGAGCCCTTCAGGGGGAATATTTCTGAACAAATCACAAATGATTAAATTCTCCAAGAAACAGCTTCCTTCCTAAATGAGAGTGGGAAAGATGGGGGAGAAAGCCTGTCTATTTCCAGCCATGTGTCCAGAGCCCCAGGGGTTGAGGAGAGTCCCCAGTCCCCCACAGGCCTCTCTTTTCTGTATTAGGCTTTGCTCTGCAGCCTTGAGTTAATTTCACCCCTGCTGCTTTGTCTTGGGGGAGGGAGTGCTGTTTTAGGCAGTTGTGAGGAGATGACTGTTCTGCTGCTACACAATAGTCGTGTCATTTTATCGGGAGTGCTACCCCAGGGCTGAGAACTGCTGCTGCAGAGATAAACCGGTCCCTCTCACCCGCCTATTGTGTACACAGTGAAGGTCATAGGTTCAAGTCTTGTCTGAGAGCTTTGGATATGCTCCATCTCCCAGGCTCCTCAGTGCCATTTTCTTCCTTTTCCAGACTGGGGCTTGCCATTGGAGGAGGCCAGACAGAAAGGCTCTTCTTTTTTGATGTGAGGAACAATGCAGAGCTCATTGGCACACATTTTTCAGAAGAATAGGGCATGCCAGCCATGTTGTGCCTGCCTCTTTGGCTAGCCTATACTAAGTTGTGGAGGAATTGTGTCTGGGAGACTCAACCTTGATGTTTATGTTAGACCTCCAAGGGGAGGTTTCTACTCTTGTTTGAACCATTATAGTTAATTGTTTTTATAGAGATGGGACACTCATACAATGATTTTTGTTTATTTGTTTAGGAATATCACTAAAAACCTGTGTAGCATTAAGGTAGGGAGTCAAGGACCTACTGCCTTTTTAGAGGTGACTTCCTGGTCAGTAGTAATTGCACAACAAAAAAGCCACAGAATTTACCTATCTGGTCAAAGGCTGTGGAAACAAAACACCTTTCCTTTTCATTTTTATTTTAATTCTAATGAAAGAAGGTGACTTGCTCATGCAGAAAGTCCATGTCTGCCTCTTTATTAGGGAGAAATGTGTCAAAGAGATGAACATTGTGAAAGAATCATTGGAGACCCTGGAGGTTATTAATGATAGAAGGATGATACCAAGCTAGAAGGAACTGTTTTTTTGTGTGTATAGCTCATAGATGTCCCCACATAGTACTATTAGGTAAAAAATAATTTGGAGCTATAAATGAGATTTCCATTTAGGACATTAAAGAAACCTTAACAGATTAGAAATCAAACTCATAAGAGGGCAGTTGTTTACAATACACTGTGTATACAACAGCCGACCGTTTCCTATAGAGTGTTGTTGAATAGAAACTTTAGCCTTCAGTTTTAGTAAAGGTCTTTCTGAGGTGCTGAGAGTCTGTGTTGCCTCCCTCATTTCTTTATTTCAACGAGTCTCTTAAAATGATGGCTTGTTATTTGGGTGTTGGGCTTTGTTAGGAGGGAACAGGTTCTGACCTTTATATTTCCTGATGACAGAACTGTCTTCGGTCTTACTAGAGGTATTGTCTGTCTTTAGACTATTTCCAACTCTTATTTGTCCTAGGTCTCAGAGTGAAGCCTCAGCTAAAATGATTCCAAAGCTTTTTGCTGTTGGGCTGTTGGCATTCATTTCTGAATCCTGTCAGGTGACAGTGAAGGCAGAAGCCTCAGATTAAATTTGCTCTGATTAGATTCAGTGGTTTCAGATTTGAGCCCTTGCCACAAGGAGTTTTCCGAGTCTTCTGATTGTGACCATCTTCCAGAGAGCACTTTGGATCCGTGCCCCGCCCCCCCCCCCCAGCTTCTTGGTATAAAATGTTTCCTTGTGAGGAGTCTAGATAGCTGGACAGATTAGCACTTTTTTTGTGTGAGGATATGGAAGCATAATTTTGGCTCCTGGTAGTAATTATGTTGCAATTAGCATATAGCAACTAAATGACTGGAACAGGATAATTTGTTGAGGGGTTTACTGATTGCTCTGTCAAGTGGAAGTGCCACTCCTTATTTATTGGACTGGGAACACCACTACCTAGGCTCAGCCATGGAGACTTAAGAAATACAGGAATGATGCGTGGTCTCCAGAAGCTCTTGCTCTGCTCCCTCATTCCCTCATTACTGGCAGGTACCATAGTACCTTCTATTGCCCTTTCTCTTGCTCCAAAGGTAGCTAAGCAATTGTGATTTCCCTTGTGTAAAACTGGTCATGAATGGGAATACTGCCAGACAGATGGAGCCACTCTGAGATAAGGCAGCCTTATGTTGTGTGGCCAGTTTTCTTTTCACCAGCCGAATTCTCTCTTCTACTTGATTTTTAAAAATCAGCTTCCTTTAAAAAACAAAGAACAACAACAACAACAACAAAAAACACCACAATACAAAATCACATAGTGTACTAAGTATGCCTTCATGATCTTTCTCATAATAGTTGGCTGTGACAGACAAAATGAAGATAAGCGATGCTGATTGGTAGGTTCTGGGCCCACTCAGTGTCAGTGAAGGACACTTTTCACTAGGGAACAGGTAATTCACCAAAGCACCTGCCTAGCCGGGCATGTGGAATTGGCAGCAGCTGTGCAGCTGAAGAGGGATTATTGAGCAGGTGGTTAAAGAATCACATGCCACAGTGACAAGAAAATACTTGGTCTTCCATGGTTTAGGTTCAGTTCATACGTGTGAAATTGCTCTTTGTTTCACATTTCTTAATGGCTAATACTGGCTTGTTAGTGAGATGATAAAGAATAGAGAAAAGAGATCCTTCTTTCTCTGTGTTTCTTTTAGATTACTGAGTAGCTTGCTTCAGACATGGTCCTAGAAGGCCCTATTGTATTTTATGAGTTCTGGCTTTATGCCTTATGAATGGGAAGGAAATAGTGCTAATTCAGTGTTTCTAGTACTTGTTTATTAGAGGAAAATGGGAAGGAGAAAATTCTTTGCTTTTAGTGTGGTGAAAAAGATTTAGCCCACTGGGAGGATACCCAGCAGGTTTTATGCGAAGGATGTAATTGACTTTTTGTGTTAGGTCCATCTAACATGCCTTATTCAAGAAATTTGTGTGTGTTTTTATTTGATGAATTTAATTCTCCACATGAAGTTTGCATCTCTTCAGGTGTTTGTTTTATTCCATTTTAGTTTCTCCCAGCACCTTTTGTAAAATTCTTTTCCCTGGCATTGAGATGAACATCATGTGTTAGAGTCAAATTGTCACCACAGAGCCAAATTATGTTGAAGAAATATCTCAACTAAATATTTATCTTAAAACCAAGTACAGCATCTTCTGTAACTTGGAGGAGGACTTTCTATTTTGAAGTTTTCTACAAATTTCTAGGTTTTTCTTATAAGTTATCATCGTTCTGTTAATATGATTTTATTTTTCTTTCACATGTTCATGCCACTATCGTAGGCAGTGCTAAAGAGCCCAAAATTTATAAGCAAGTGACTTGATGTTTATTATCTGACTCTTTTAGTGCCCTCCAGTCATTTT
Organism: Eonycteris spelaea; assembly: GCA_003508835.1. Classification (NCBI taxonomy): domain Eukaryota; kingdom Metazoa; phylum Chordata; class Mammalia; order Chiroptera; family Pteropodidae; genus Eonycteris; species Eonycteris spelaea. The sequence goes on from PUFA01000017.1 coordinate 386,991, forward strand.
TTGTATTAGACTGACAGTTTGTATGTTCCTATTGAAACACACACACAGTCAGTCAAATTCACAGGGTGTTAACAGTTGATTGGAGAGAAATAAGTGATGTTAACTGTCTTAGAGTTCAGAAATCCCTTTTCCAAGTGCAGTGAAGGTTCCAACCTGTCAGAGCGAGAGACAGATTTAGGTAGGTAGATAGACAGACGATTGAGTTAGAGGAAAAGGGGGCAAATGGTGTGACTCTGAGGCCAGGGCCTGTGGACCACTGCAAAGACAAGAACATTTGCGAGAATCTGCCTAAACCTACTTTCTAACCTAACTGTAAGTGAGTGCCTATTATTTAGTATCCACTTTTGGGAAAGAATATAAACTTCTTTATTTTCCCATATGAAACCATCACAGTTGTTTGTTTTAAATAGTTCACAAAGCACCATATACTTTCTTAGCACTCAGTAGTTTGCTTCCTCATGCTTTTTTTCCTTTTCCTATCTCCCATCTTAGTTCTCTGCTCTGAAGACTTCTCTAGCAGCTTGGAAACACTCTAATTACTGTAGCTATTATAGTCACAACCCAGATCTTCCACCTCCTTCCCACTCACCCCTTTCTATCTTCCTTCCCCCTCCCCTTGCTCTAGCAGCAGGAGTTGAACTGCAGTCTCATGAGCACAGTCAGATCTATGAATGAGCTTTATATCTTGTCAAGGCAGAACTCCAGATCCAACAGGGCTGATTTTTCATGGTTCTCTTGCTGTTTGTTCTTGGATCAGAGCCCCAGAAATAAGAGATGGCAAATACCTATTAGGTCATATCTAGTCCATCACTCAGGAGCAAACCTACAATCTTTCTCTTGTCTCTGTGAGAATTTCTCACTTTCTTTTGTAGGTAGGAGCTGTCTGATGCCAGGCAGGCTCTGAAACTGCCTTTTTATTGTGCTCTCTGGTCATTAGTATCTGGCCAACTCTGCTCTCTTGGGTTTTTATTCTTACCCCATTTTCAAGATGACTTGCTCCCAGCAATATCTCCACCCCTTCATCTTTAGTCCTTTCTTCTCGATTTTTGGGACTGCATTTGTAAGGGTTTCTTTTGTACCATTAGTGTTCTGTGCCAGAAGTTACCACTTTTTAAACCCTTGCCACAAGGGCCATTGTGGCATCCCCTTGAGGAGGTGCATTTGATGGGAACACAGGACACAACTTTGAAGGTAGTAATTGAATTGGCTTAGGAAGTATGTGCAAAGTTGTGCCCTTAAGAAACCCCTGTACTGTATGAACAAATGCTGCTTCTTTCTGTTTAATTTGGGGTACTTCCTTTTCAAATCCTTTTGTTCTCTTTATGTGGATGAATTTTGTTTTTGTGTGACTTAATTACAGTTACAGTTATTGTCTGATTTAATGGTGTTATATGTTTTCTTTGCTAATATAGCTTTTCAAAGCATAGCGGAAAAAAACAGAATTGGGAGTCACAAAAACCCAGGTTTTCATCACAGTTATGCTTCTAACAAGCTGGGTGACCCTGTACTAGTTTTCACTTTCCTTATCTGTAAAATGAGCACATTAGACGGGATCATCTCTAAGGTTCCATTTAACTGTAGAGTTTTATGTTATCAAGATTGTGATAAAAGGAGGATTTTTACTGACTGGAAAGTGACAGAAGTTAGCAGTTTTTTATTGCTGTGTTAAAAATATAGTCAGTATTCAGAAGAGCTAATGAGTGCAGTCTTAGTTCCCTGGAGCTTGACTCAGGGCTTGACTTCCCTCTTTGATATGTTTGTAAAGCTTATGCTGTGCTTTTTTTTACTAGACCATCTTTTTTTTGGAGAGGCTTGTGCCCTCGTTCTGCAGGTTCACAAGCTTGTCAAATACATCGTTTTCTAGCCATAAGAATTGGAATCAGAAAGCTGCAGAAAAAGAACCTCAGCTTGTGGGAAGGAAATCGTACCTGGAAGGTTTTGCCACATATCAACAAATAATTTTGTGCATTCAGTCAGGGATCCAAGACCTTACATCTTTTATATCTGGAATTTTTTGAACCAAATGGGACTGATTGTGGAAATAGGTTGGGCATTTTTCCATTTGTAACCAATTAGTAGAAAACCTGATTTGAATTAACTTCTTGGGATTGAATGTGAGATGCTCACTGTGTTTTGCTTGGAAAATAAAATTGTTATTTTTAATGCTGAAAGTGCTAAATTGGTGACATTTGGTGAGGTATGACTAACAAGGGGATCTCTGAAATACCTGGTAAAAGGGACTGAGGGTTTAAGAGCTGGTGAGTGACTGTAGAAACTTTAAAGTTGGTAGTAAAGTCTTTGCTTTCAAGCAGTTTAAAGGGAAAACATTACATAACCAAGTTAATTCCCAAAGTTAGGATTTTTATCAACATTTCTCACTTAATTCTTGGATTCGAGAATTCCAATAGCAGCTATTTATTGAATGTTAAGAGGAGGACAATCTTTTAATTTGTTAATATAGCACAATCCCATCTTTCTTCTGTCTTTGAATATTGGAGGAAGCATTCGCTGTTTTTGAATTTGTACTTAAAGAATCCATCAGTCTGTAATAGAAAAATTTGGTGGGTGGAACTATTGTTTGTTTTGGACTCACAAGAAGTCCTGGGAGTGCTTTGCTTTATTCCCAGCCATCTGTAGCACATTACTAATTTTCAGGTAATCTAAAAGTTATTTGGGGAAGTAAAATCTCACTTGAATGTGAGATTTTAGAAAGATATATATTAGAAAAATAAGGAATTTTCATAGATAGATTTTTGTTTTGTTTTGTTTTGTTTTTTAAAGATGGCTAAGTGAAGCTTAAGGTATCAACTTGAAAAGTGGCCAGAGTAAGTGCCATGCACCCCTTGGAAATCAAACCACACCATGAATGAAATCCAGATCTTGGCAGTTAGGGACACATTACAAGTTGGTACTGCATTATAACTGGTACCACATTGCATGCTGGTACCTACAGTTTCCTAGGCCGTAGTTCAGTATTTGTAGAGGAAGGCAGCAGTGTCTGCTCTGTTCTTTTTGCAGAGTGCAGCCAGTAGGCTTTGGGTATGTTACTAGCAATATTCCTAGTAACGATCTTAGGTGAAGCACTTTGGGTTTGGGATGAATTTTCATTCACATGAACAGAAGTGGATGTTCAAGAATGTACCTTGTACATTTCAGTTACAAATTCTGAGATTTGATGAGAAGCCCAGTATTTATCTTTATTCTGGAACTGATGCTTCTAGAGCAGAGTCTTAAAAAATAGTATCAGAAATGGAACTATAGGAAGAGAAATTGGAATCATGGAGCTTATGGAGTATATGAATCTGCAAGGGATACAGGGAAGGGGAAATTTTTTTCTACCTGGCATCTGCTTTCAGATGTTCCTCCAGTCCATCATTTCTGAAACCTGCCTACCCTTTTGTCTCCTAAGCATTACAGTTCTTCCAGTTGCTGAAGCACAACACTTTGGATTCATATTTAGATATTTTTTCTTCCTCAGCACTTTATCCAATCATTCATTACATTTGGGTTATTCTGGATATCTTGCCAATTAGCTTCACTTTCTCATTTGACTCACCTAGTTCAAGCTTTCATCTGTATAGTACTGCAATAACCTCCTGGTTAATACCTCTTTCTGTACCCTATACTACAGACTGCTGCAGTATTATTATAATTTTTATTCATTTAGTTAATATTTATTGAGCACTTATGTGACAGCCAGGCCAGACATGGTCCTTGTACTTTCAGGGCTTATAAGTCTAGCGGAGGAGACCAGGAATCAACTAATGAATGTATAATTTTGAACTGCAGCGCTCTGAAAGGAAAGAATTTGGTTCTGGAAGAGTATGTAATAAGAAACCCTACCTCCTTCTTAAAGCCTTTCTTAACCTTCTTCCCACCCACCTATCTCCAGAATTGATTTCATCTTCTTCTTTACCTTTTTTAACTCTTTGCTAGGATCTCTGTTATATAGTACTATATCACACATAGTCTTTAATTATAATTAAACAATTATTTGCAAATATAGTTTTTTCCTTTCTTATTTTAAAACTCCGTAAGAGATTTCTGTTCCCATGGCTTCTAGCCCAGTGCTTGAATATAACTTTATGCTTAATTAATGCTTGCCGAATTGAATTGAAATTTGATTTTTGAAAATAGACACTTTTTGTGATTTTTTTTTTTGAGGCATCCTCTTATGCTAAGGTAACTTCCATTCTGCACATTTTCTCCCAAACCAAATAACGTAGGAACAAGGCAGAGGACAGAAGGTTCAGAAATCCTTTAGATTCCAGGACAAGCATCTGTTGGCTTTTTGCTCCCTCCATCAGTACTTTGCCGTATATCCTAGCTGATGGAAGACTTGGGGGAGGGGGAAGGGGGAAACATGGTCAGTGGAGCCAATGTAATGTATGTAGGTCAATCATGGGAATTAGACTGGTTCTGTTAGAGGAATATAGGTATTGTTGGGCCTTCTGGGTGTTGTGGACCTCTGTGAGGTCTTTTCCTTTTGCCCTATTTACTTGTTTTATCCCATAAATATTTTTTGGATTCCTACTATGTGTGAGGTCCTGTTCTAGCTGTTTAAGATCTATCAGTGAACAAAATAGACCAAAAAAAAAAAAAAAAGCCAACCTTGTGGATTGTATCTTTTAACAGAAGGAATCAGAAATAAGCATAATAAGTGACTATATCGTATTTAAAGGGTGATAGAGTATGTGGGGAAAAAACTAGAGCAGGGGGATTAGGTCTGTGGAGGAGAGGTAGGCAGGAGAAGTAGGAGGGCTGAAGCTTTAAGGTGATCAGAGTGGGCATCTTTGAGACACGTGGTGCTGGTGTGTTACTGGGTTGTTAGGCACTTCCCTGAGGTTGCTGAATGTTCTTCAGAGAGAGAAAGGCAGTGTCTGCATTTGTTCCAAAGAGTAGCTGACGTTGAGGGGGAAATAAATACTCGTTATATTTTCTCCTGGGTGCTCCCCTGGCTGGCATTCTTGGAAGTTAATCATGGTGAAAATTGCAGTCAGTCATGTCTGCAAGACACCAGGGCTGGAACTGGAGGCCTTGTAGCCAGTTTCCTGAGGGATGGGATTTACTCTTCTGTTGACTGGGCCTTGGGTGCCTAGAGTAATGGGTGAGTTAGGCCTCTTGGTTTTTTCCTTTATCAATGGGAAAAGCCCATATCGTGATCTTCCCTATTTCTAGTGAGGCCTCAGTAACTGTGTTTGGGGGTAGCTATTTAAAAATAAGCTTTCAAGGAGTGTGCACTCTGCTCCTAGCTGAAAATTGAATTTTCAAGTATGCAGTATTTTTGACTTCCTCTCAACACTTAGCTAACTATGTTCTAGAAGTCTCAGTACCTGATTCATTAGCTGGAGATGTCTTATGATGATGTTTAGTTGCTCTCGTGTCTGACTTGTGTATTGTAAATTTTCTTATAATTTCCTTGCCTCCCCTTTACTCACCCTTCTACTTCATTATTTTTTCAGTTACCTCTTTCCTTTTTTTCTTATATGAAGCTGATAGGAAACAGAAATCTCTTAGGCCAGACTGCTGTTTTGGTAATTGGCTGCAAGCTAAAATTTCTACCTAATATATAAGAGATAGAACGTCTTATTTCTGTCCTTGGGTTATGCGGCATGCAGCTTTTGGACATCAGGCTCTCAGCCTATTAACACTGTATGTATTTGACACAGCTGAGGTGCAGGGTACCTGTACATGCTGTTTTTATTTATATCATCAGCTTGTGGCAGTGCACAAAGACACCTATTTGCCTTTCTGTAAAAAAGTGTTCTTTTTGCTATATAATTTTAGAATAAAGGTTCTTAATGAACTCAGGTCCATGCTAAGAAAAATCTATTACTTTTGGGCAGATATGGTTCTAATGTTAGGTGAGCTTCAAGGCAGATTTCAAATGGCTTTTTTCTGGATTTGCTGTATATCGGACTTGAAGGCATACATTCTCATTACATATACTTAAGTGGTACAGTAACACACTACTGATACTGTGAACTTTAAAGCCAGCAGCTGTTCATTCAAATGTATGTTATTTTTTTCTTTAGTGGTTGAGAGGATCTCATTTTAATTAATAACCAAGTTGTATTTTGTTAGTAAAAAATGCTTAGTTTGCTAGAGAAAACTTTTTTTTACTAGTAATATCTCTGTGGTTTGTATTAGTTGGCCCTTCCAGTCCTAGCAGAGCTAGAAATCCTGGCAGTGTGGATTTCAGATGAGTTCCATAACACTGTCTGACAGAGAAGGAAGTGCAGAGCAGTGTTTAGCAATATTCTTTTTCTAATGGAGCTTTTCTATAAGAAAGAAATTCAGTCTGAACAAGATCACGTTGGGGTAGGTGACATAACAATAAATCTTTTCTTCTAACAACAAATCTAGAATATGTTTTACCTATGTGATCTGAAGCATTATACTTATTTATAAGTGTTACCAATGTAAACATAATTAGTGCCATTTGTATCATCATTATATAATTTTTTCCCTTCTTTTGTGGTAGGCAAAATAATGGTTATAATGATTTAATTCACATCTCAGATACTTGATGGAAGGAGACTAATCATTGAAAGGTGGTGGTACTAGGCTGTATACTTCACAAGAATGATAGAGGCACAAGTGATTACATTTTTATAAGGATTGAAATCTTTGCTTAAATAAAAATGTCACATTCCCAATCAAAATAATGTGACTGAGTTGAAATGCTAAAGGAGATTGGAGAAACTGCAAAATTAATCCAGATAATAGTAATGTGGAGTTTATTAATTTATACAAAGATTGGTTAAATACTTCATTGCGAGCAAATGTGAAGACATGTTGAGTAAGACAAACTACCTATAGTTGGCGGTTTTAGAACTTATATAGCAAAGAAATAACCTGGATTTTACTTTGAGTAACAAACAAGAATTGATAAAGGTTTCAGTAGGTCAGCACTATTTAATAATAATCATATTTTGATTAAGCTCAGCATTCTTCAGGAAGAAGAAGAACAAAGTCTTATATGGAGAGTCAGTTTTAAGAAATCAAGCTGTGATCAAGTGTGTACATTAAGAAAGTAGAAAGAAAGATTTCAAAAGTAAATAACTCAAGTAAGTTTAAAGACTTAAAAACTCATGTTAGAAGTCCACATTAAAAGAATGCAAGGGATCAAAAGGACTGTACAAAACAGATAATTATTTGGCATAGTCTTAGAGGCTGTGGAGAGGAAAAGGCCATCTTTAAAAAAAAATTAGAAACATTTTCAGTCAAGGCCACAAGAAGACCATGAAGTGATGATGGTTGAGTGCCACCCAGAAATTAGACGGAAGAAAAAAAAGATGAATTTGATAAGCCTCTTTGCCCAATTTGTGGTAAGAGGGTTATTTTATTTTATTTTATTTTATTTTATTTTATTTTAATTTATTTTTTAAGAAGATATGTTAAAAATGGAAAGGCAGCTAGAAAATTGGTGAGACCATTTTTTTGATCATGGATGAAAACATTAGAGAATTTCCACTTCTGTTTTTCCCATTCCAAAGGAGATTAAAACTTCTAGGTCAAATGATGATTGATGCTTACTGTTTTTTTTCCTCTGATTAGAACATGAATTAATCTTTTATAAAGTACAAAAAAGGATAAAGAACTCCCAGGAATTATCCCAGAATGTTAACATTTATTTAGTATTTCCAACACATTTTTTTCTTCTAGCTGCCTAGGCTTTTCTTGGTCAAATCAGTAAACTTGAGATCAGATTTATCTACTCAAGAATTTAGAATTCAAGGATAAACTGAAACTCTTTGTGGAAATGTATCACTTCAAGTTGGAAGTGGCATGATCACTACACTCAGGCACGGGTGTAGATTTCAAACATGATTTTGTCAATAAGAAGGGTTAGGAGGTGGAGGGACTAAAAACTATATTGGAAAATAGGTAAAATGTAAGTTAAAGATTGAGATTATGCGGTGCCATTTATGTAAGTTATTGGGTCCAAGGCAATGGAAAAAAAGGACTTTTTTTACATAAGGAGAAGTCACCTAAGAAAAATAATTAACAATTGTGTGTGGACAGTTATTACCAGTGGACATTGTTTAGTTTGAAAAGACTTTTGTTAAAATCAGGCTAAAGGCTGTTTAAAAACTTTAGTCACGAGTGAAAGAAAATGTTTTGTTGTGCATTGGGAAACCGATTTTCTGACAGTAAATACTTCTCTAGGTCCATACTTCTCTGCAGTTCTAAAATTCAGAAGCTTTGAAAACAAAGGTTTTTTGTAAGTAGGCACATACCTGACTTCAACTAATAAGAAACCATTTATAGTCTGTTTTTGTTTATTTCCAGTAAATATTTCTTTTGCTGTAGGAGTATTAATAAGTTTGATGTTAGGGTACTGCTCCAGTTTCTACTGAAAGTATCACACTGTATATGATATATTAATTATCTCACCTTTTTACAGGCGAAGTAACTGAGGCTCAAATGTGTGCGGGGACTTGCCCAAGATTGTTACACATCTAGGGGAAGGTAAAGAGTAGATCTGTGCTTTTCTGCCTACTCCCCACTCCTTTTTGTTTTTCATTTTACTGTGCTAGTTCCTCATGACATTACCTCCAAAAACCATCTTGATGATACCTTCTAGGTAGAAGAATTTAAGCAATGACCCTTATCTTATTTGACATTTTAATAAATGTTTTACGTAAGTGACATATTTAGGTTTTCCTGTGACATTAATTAAGCTCCTATAGGTAGTTAGGTTCCCAAATTGTTTACATTATACTTTAGGACTATCTTCGCTATTGTGGGCAGATGGAAAGAATATCTTGTGTGGGAGGGATGAAAAATAGAAGATGAGCTTCAGTGTGGACAAGTATTACATTTTAAAAGATAAAGTCCAAACCGCTTTCTTAGCATGATTAACTTCTAACAAATGTAGCCCCCAAAGGAGACAGGAGTCTTAGTAAGCTGTTCCTAGAAAAATTAGCTCAGTCTGCTGCTAGGGAAATGCTGGGCATCATTGGGAAGAGAATCAAAACTAAAAGATAAAAATAAACTCCCCTGTATGCAAAACTGAGATTTGTCTATGTTTGTGATAACTGTATTCTGTTGGTCCCCAAGAAATACATATCAAAGCTGGTAACCAAAGAAGATGAAAGGCTTTAATGAAGACATGTAAAAAAAAAAAAAATCTTCAGCTTTTACAGACAGAGGAAATATTATCAAACCTTATCAAGTGAAGAAAAGAACATACAGACTTATTGTTCTTAGGATTCTGTATTGGATAGAGAGCACCCATTCAAGTTAGAAATGAATTGAGCTTCATTATTGGGTTGCTCTTTTTATAGTAAATAAATAAAATGTATTAACCCTAGAGGTTATAGAAAATAAAAATAAGGTCAAGAAGGTTATTATGTTTTTTAATTAAACTTTACAGTTTAAATAAATCTATAATTATCTCAGAATAAAATTATACAATTGTAAGAACATTACAGTGGGGCCCCTTGTACCTTACCCAGTTTCCTCCAATGATAACATCTTGCAAAACTGTAGTACAATATCACAACCAGATATTAACATTGATACATGACACCTGTCTTGTTCAGATTTCCTCAGTTTTACTTGTACCCATTTATGTGTATATATTTTGTCCGATGCAGTTTTATTACAAAGGATAAAGGATATTTTGAGGAGTATAGACAGTCCCCAACTTAACAATGGTCCAACCTACGATTTTTTAGCTTTGTGATGGTGCAAAAGCGATAACATTCAGTAAAAACTGTACTTTGAATTTGGATCTTTTCCTGGGCTGGTGATATACTGAACAATCCTCACGTGATGCTGGGCAGCAGTGGTGACTTGATTTTGCCCAAGTGTAGGCTAATGTAAGTATTCTGAGCATATTTAAGGTAGGCTAGACCGAACTGTGATGTTCAGTAGGTTAGGTATATTAAATGAATTTTTGACTTTTCAGTATTTTCAGTTTAAGAGTGTATCTTGACATAACCCCATTGTTAATCAAGAAATATCTGTATATCCTTTCTATAAAATTATTTTAAAATGTTTTATTTATCAAATTAGTACATACACTTTTTTGTTCGTCTCTTCCTTGAACTTTATATTAAAAGCCAAATAGTACTATGGCTTTTAATGAAAATTAGCAGTCCATTGTTTACTCTTTCACACCACCAAATTTAACTCCGAGTGGGCAACTGCTTTAAACTTTGTAGTCTTTTTCTTGTATTTACTAGTAGATTTCTAAATAATAAATAACATGCTCTCCTATTGCCATCCCCTTCTTATCAAATCCTCCTAATATAGTTATGTCACAATTTTTTGTTAGATCAATATTTATTACTTATTGTGTTAAGGATTATTTATTGCTGAACCACTTAGTATACTGCTGTGTTTTCTTGTACAACTTTGTTTTTTTCCAGGATTTAATATTAATTACCTCATTGGGCCGGGGAGGAGGGGGTTACTGTGATTGTCACTATCATTAATTCCTTTAGCTTCTCCAGCAGATTTTAAATCTCACAATTTGGTCAAACATAGTGTAATACTTAAGTAAGAAGTTAGTTTCTCCCTTTCCTTTTTAATTTTTTTCCCCTTTTCTTTCTTTTCCTTCTTACTATCCCTCTAAATATCCTAACATGAGAAGATTTATGGCATGAGTCCCTGTACTATGATCACATAAAATGCTACTTTAGGACCAGGACCATTACCCAGTAATGTAGTTCTTTTTTTAATAGAAACTTATTTTATTTTATTTTTGGAAGTATAATGTGCATATAATAAAGTGCATTAAGCACATAGGTGTACAGCTTAGTTTTTCCATATTTATACAGCCATGTAACCACCATGCAGTTCAAGATATAAACATCTCCAGCACCTCACAAGGTTCCCTCATGCTTCTTCACAGTCAGTAAGCCCCTCCCAGATATGACCACTTTCCTGACTTTGGTCACCTTTAATTCATAGGTGTTTAAAATGTGACAACTAGATGGCTTAAGTCTTATAGTCTGACTTATACATTTAAATATATACACGAGGGTTCTCTGGAGTTGCTTAGGTCCTGAATACCTGGTTTGTGGACCAGCCAAGTAACTGCATGGATGAGACTGAAGGCTGAGAGAATACTCAGGAGCAGTTAGGCATTTTAAGAAATGTGGAGACTGCTTTGTTTCCTAACCGTCCCTCTAGACTCTTGATAAATCTGCATCCCTTATCCTAGAGAGAGGAATCCACACTCTGTTCTAGTAAGATCATCAGGTATTTGAGACAGTTTATAACTAGATACAAATCAAGCTGAAATAAGAATGGAGAGGGGAAATGGCAGCCTAGGCACAGTTATGATTCTGCCCATTGAGGAAAGCAGTGTTCATTCACTCGCTTATTGACCAAAATATTTGAGGGCAGACTGTGACCCAAACACTTTTCTTAGGATCATTGGTGAGTAGGGTGCTTGCAGAGAAAATAAATATTAATGAAATTATCCTACACTTTGAGAGGTAGGGTGTGCACAGGGTATGCCTTTCAGGTAGAGGCCATGAGACAAAGCTGGAGAAGTAGATGTGACTTAGAATCCTTAAGGATGTGCATATGGAGTCCACCATTTTTTATGGCTAATCCAGCAATATAGATAATATCTTTTGATAGAAAAGTTTTCTTGTGGAAGAGATTTAGGAAGGGAGGTGAGGTCTAGAATGTAAAAAGTGAATGTAATTCCTGTATTTCCTGAAAACTGCTCAGGTCCTCCCTCCTGCCCATATTATTGAACTTGACCCATATTATTTCATTTTAGAGATTGAGATATAGAAAAGCTTTGGCACAACAATTCTATGTAGAAGGCCAATTTCTTAGATCTGATTCCTAGCTATCACCACTATTCACTTTTTTTCCCTGAGAATTTGACATCACCTCTTTCACCTTAGTACAGAAAGTTTATCTCTGGGAATAAGAACTAAATTGTAAATGGCTACATAACCCTCATTATTAGGGATGAAGAAATGGTAGAGCTTGCTTTATTGTTTAGATGAGCTCTGCCTTCTGCTTCTTGGCCTACTTACAGATAGGCATTGGTGGGGGTTTTCTCTGTGGACTGCTTTTACCGAATGAATCTCTATAGGGTTGGGATTGAATTATTTACATATTCATATGTTGTTTAGCCTATTGTGAGATGTATGCTGGCACAGAGCAGTATTGACAAACACCAGAGCTCTAAACCTGCGCATTGTTGAATAGCAGTGTCCTGGTGGAAGTGTCAGTTGCTTATGTGAATTGAAACAGGTCAGGCCTCATAATCTTTGTCTGAGAATAGCAGCCTCTGAGGGCCATAAAACTATTCATGAGATGCAGCATATAAACACTCAGGGACTGAGAGATGCTTCATGTTTACTCTTGTGTCCTTAGGTGACACATGGTCAGATGAGCCCTGTTGAATTGGATTCCTCTTCTCAAATTGGCACTGTTAGTCTGTTCTTTATCTGATCCCCACTGGAGATATAAGCTGAGAGCTATACTTGAAGAGATGACACAGTTCCTTTGTTACAGTAATTAATGTAATAAATAAAGAGACCAACCCAAAAGAAAGTTGATTGTTTCTTATTAGAGCCCTTGGTGGAAATTGAGTTGATTAGTGAGCCTCCTATGAAGTGTGGCAGATGGAGAAGGAGATGCCTCTTCTTCCAGCTGGGTAAGCTCAGTGTTACTGACGATGGTTTACATGTTGTACTAGCCTCAACTGAGGTTGGCCAAATATGAAGTGATTTCAAGTTAGCATCCGGAATTCAAGGAAGCTGGTATGATATGGTTTTATTCTAGCAACCTGCTGTATCCCATTGGTTTATTGACAGTTCCCTGGGGCATCAAACCGTATGAACCTAACACAATTTAGATTCCAAGGCTTATCCTGCCATTGGGGTCAACAACCTAATGGATTGGAACAGTTGGTGAAGAGATAGTCCGGATATTAAAGCCATAAGCTTCGAGGGGTTTTTGAAGCAAGTTGGAGTCTTTTTGTCAGACCCCAAAATATAGGGTTTTATGAGCCACATATGAAGGTAGGAGTACCATAAAGGGAAAACCCTGATGACTGAGTTTATGGAAGAAGAAAGAATTGCCATTTTCTTTTGTAGAACTCAATGAATATCAGTACTACCTGCAATGTAATTTGTAAAATATTTTTTAAAACATTATTTTTCAGACCTGCTATAGCTGTATACAGAGTATAACTGAAACAGCCCCCTTTAATTGCAGACACCAGAATACTATAAGACTGTTTGGGTCACTTTATATATTTGAATTGTCTTATATTTTCTCAGATTTGTATACTCATAATGTGCTTCGAACCATGATGAATTTGCCTTTCATTTTATAATAAAAAAATTAATATTTAATAAAGCAACTTGGCTAGTGATCTGGCTAGGGTCAGTGGAAATTTGAGTCCAGAAATTGCATCTCTTGATTCTAAGTTCTGTGCTCTTTTTCCTACACCATGCTATTTTCTAGGATTGAGTATTGCATTTTTTTTTTCTTTGTCCATACAGCTTTTGGAGGAGACTACCTAGACAGATCACCCTCACATCCAAATGTGTGTGACCTGTATGGTCCCAGGCAGATTATACACACTCATACACAACTGTCACTTGCTCAGATCAGAGCCTATAAGAAGATTCATTCAAAACCCATAAGGAGAGGGAATGACAGATAAATTTACAGTAGAACAGCATTGGACGATTTGCTACTCAGACCAAATTATCTGTGGGTAGTTGGCAATTCAAGAGATCCTCTTGCTTTGAAACCCTCAGGGATAGATAAAAAGTTCTATCTGGGTGAAAAGAGAAGTACTGTTCGTATTATGTTTGGACGTAAGTAAGGTCAGTTGCTGCATATGTCTCCTGGGCAGGAGCAGAGACCTCACATGAGGACTTTTTTTTTTTTTTTTTTTTTATCTCCCCTGCATTTTTAGCCTTCTTGAAGAGAGGCCTTGTTCGTTCTCGAGTGGTGTGATCTATAGCACATGCCCTAAATCAATCACCTGAAATGTGTTTACAGGTTAGTCTATGGACTGGGAGTCTGAAGGTGGAGTTGGGTTACAGAAAAGAAACTGGGATTTGAACTCCGGTTTTTGCAGGAACAAAGGTATGGGAAATGATTGTCAGGACCTATATTAGTCCTCACAGAGAGGAGATCAGGTGTAGGAACAAAGCACAAATGATACAAGAAATTCCAGAGTCTGCCAAAACATGGTCCTAAATAGGGAAGTAGAGTACAGTTAGTCAGGAGAGAAGAGAAGAAGGATATTTACAGAAGCTCTTAAAAGTTGTAAGTGCCTTCTGTTCTTTGTAAGGTATTGGTTCTCCTGCATTTTCTCTGCCATGGAAGCAAGAGGTCAGTGCTTTTCATTTCTAGCTAGCATGTTGGTTAGTTGCCCTACCTCTTGTGGTTAAACATCTCTGCAGTGACCTGTCAGAGAATTGATTATTTGCTGCATGGAATGTTGTCAGGAGCAGATGGGAAGTGGATTGGCTGCTGCATCCAGGCCGATTAAAGAATCCTTGGCAATTTTATGGCATATCTTTGGAAATGTACCACGAAAGTTACTGCATTGAAGCCTGCTGGGTTTGGGAAGCTGGGTTTCTGAAAAGTCACTTGGCTGAAAAGTAGTACATAGGAAAACTCTTAACACCCTCAAAAATGGGAAGACAGTGCCTCTCTTAAGAACATCAGTATCACTAAGGATCGGTCCTCATGATGTTTTCTTTACATCCTGGTCATGCAGAAATTCTGAGTATTAGAAAGTAGAGAAAATGCTTTTTTCATAGCTACGTTAATAGAATTGTAGATTTGAAAAAGGCCCTAGGCATGTTCAAACTACCCCTTACTACACATAGAGGAATTCATTATGTTATTTGATTGACAGGTGATTATGCTTTTTCTGCTCAATACATTCAGTGATAAAGATATATGGCTTCATTAAACATTGTGGGCCATTGCTGGAAATACCAGGTTATTAAATTTTTTCCTGAGTTAAACATCCCTTTATCTGTAACTTCTGCTCACTGATCCTGTTGCTACCCTCAGTATTGCAGGTTAAACTTCTCTGTTCTACACTACAATTATCATATATTTAAAGCTAACCAGCCTGTCTCCCTTCAGTATTCTTCTTCATAGACTAAAAAATACCAATATCTAAGAGCTTTTCTCTTATGAAATGGCTTCTTGGTCTTTGACTATACTCTTCCAGACATCCCTCCATTTAATGAATTATCTCACTTAAGATGTGGAACCTGGAAATAAGCACAGACCATCAGATGTTCTTTCCATTTCCAGCTCCTTTTGAGAAGAAGCACAATTTTAAAAAACGTAATGGCAATATTTCTTGCTTACTAGAAACAACCAAACAATTCGCCATGATGCGTGGAAGAGGAATATGAGGAATTTTTTTTCCGTTACTGGTGTTAAGGCTGAGTGTTTTAAGGTTCTACATCATTATAAGTATTGATTTTGCTTCATATCCTTTTTAGGAATGATTTTTAATACCTATATTGGTTTATTCTTTATATTACAAAATTTAGTTGGTATGCACATTTACAAGAATTATTCAAATTTATGTGACACGGAACTGATTTTAGTGCTTCATATAGTTTTTTAACAAGGTGGATATATATGTGTTCTTACATAACTGAAAATCTATTACTTTTACACATGACAAACAACTTGATCAGTATAAGACTCCTAACAACCTTCTCTCTCAAAAATTCTGTTGATTTTTTTCATACCCTTTTAACATTTGATATTGTCAACTGAGGTTGGCCCAGTTTTTGTCCTTTCATAAAGGAAGGTGGGATTTCTTCCAATCTTCATGTGATAGGTCAGCCAGTACAGTAGAAAACTGTCAGAATCTCTCAGTGAGCACTAACATTTTTTATGTCCTTTATATTTTTTCCTTTATATACACCTCCAGAGCCTCTCTTCCATCACCATCCTGTTTTCTAAGTTTGTTGTTGTTGTTTGTTTTATTTTTTTAAGAGGAAGGTATTTTGAAACTTTTGTCTTTTTTCCAAGGATAAACAAACATGGAGTTGTTTTAATGGCTAAATCACATACTGATGATAGTGCAGCGGTGGAGGAAAGTGGGTAAACCTTAGATGAATGGGGGTTATGTTCTAAGCCTAGACACAATTGCAAAGATTGCAGAGCTGATAAATTATGTTGGGGAGAACTATGCTGTAATAATCTTCTATAGTGCAGATTCAGTTGGCATTCCCTGTTCTAGAAATGCCCTCTGCCCTTCATAATAGAATCATTTTCAGTACCATGTTCCGCTGCCTTATTCACTGTCTTTTTGTTGCTGTATTCCCAGAATCTAGTTTAGTTCCCTAGCACATAGTAGACAGTTAATAGAAATTTTTTTGAGTGAATGGGTACATACTATACTATTTCATGGAGGCCAAGTCTTATGTAGTATTGAGAATTCCAACACATTTTACTAAAAATTTCTTCAGAATTCTAGATCATTTTCAGAGGTATCATTTCTCTGTCTCTTCAAGATTTATGTTTCCTTTACCTTGTGGGTCGCATTTTTTCATAGTTCCTACATCATATCCCTCACCCCAATACACACTCTTTTTGTTCATCTTTTTATAAAGTCAGATTTATGTAGACTTGATGCCAGCTATGGTTGGTTGCTGTTGGCACTAAGCCTCTTCTTGGGTAAAGGTTGTATTTTCTTCTAGGATCTACAGCTAAATGGCAGATTAGTGTGCACACCTTTCTCTCTTAAATCCCAGCTGCTAGCAGGCATTCACTTGGTACAGCTCTGTTCTCCTAGGATGACATCTTTTCTTGTAACTGCATCCTGGTTCTTTGACACTGTGTTGAGAGAGTAGGTGAAAAAGCACAATTTGTCTTGTCTCTGTCCTGTCTGTAGCATTTACCTGTTAGAAATCCACTTTGTAGGATTCATTGTACCACTGGTTTGCTCTTTCTGCTCTGTTATGACAGTTATTTTCTAAATAGATATAGAAAGATGGTGGACAGGGTAGTAAGCAAGAACAGAACTCTTTGGCTTTGTCATAAGGTAGTACCAGGACAGTGTATGTTGGCTGCTAGGTTTTCTATATGATTCACTCCCCAGGTCTCATAAGTCAGGAGACAGGAGAGATGTAAATTGTCCCCTTTTATTTTTTATTTTTTACCATTTCTTCCTTTTTTTTTTTTTTTTTTTTTTTAGCCAATTTCTATTTTATTGTTTAGGCCCTGGTATTTATCAATACAGTAGCATCAATCTTATACAAGAATGTGGAGATTTATCCCGTATTCTGGTATAGATTTTTCAGTAGTGGTTTTTAGTAGTTCAGTTAATAACGTAAAATTATTTCTGTGTGTGTGTGTGTGTCTTCATAGGTATTATAATAGTGAGAAAGGCCGCATTAAATTTTGCTATATGGACATAATTTGAAACCTGAGTTTAATAAGGCTGACTTCACTGAACTGAAGCAGATTGGTTGAGGCCTTTCTGGGGCTCTCCTCTAGTGGCAGTTTTTGTCCCCTATTCTGATTTAGTTTTTTCCCCCAGTTCTTGCTTTTCTTTTTCATTCATACTTCCCCTCCCCCCACAGTGGAATGACAATGTTTATTATTTCTCCTAGGAACAGGCCTTGTTAGAAGAGGATTTGTAAAGCCTTTGCTAGTCAATTTTCTAATAATTCAGGAAGTAGCAAGGAGAAAGGGGTGTGAATGAAGTTGTGCTAGAACTTGAATCTAATATGCCGGGACCTGTATTGACTGAGGGAGGATTGCCAGCTGGCAGTGGTAGTAGAAATAAGTCTCTCGGGAATGGAAAACTAACTGTAGAGGATTCCTAGTTAAGACTTACCACAGACTCTCCAGGCAATGGGAAATATTGTACTCTTCCCTGGGGAGATGGGTGGGAATTAACACTTTCCTTGGTCCAGCGTGACTTGGTTAGAAATACAATCGAACTTGTTTGTCTTGTCCATTGTGATGTGATAGTCCCCTAGGAAGGGTCTGTTTTGCGTGGGAGTTTATTTCAGGCTGTCTCCTTGCCTGTACTGTTTCTTTTAACAGCTCTTTAAATTTTCTTTTTCCAGCAATGATGTTGTCCGCTGGGCATGTACTGACCAATGTGGCAGGTCTGAGAACGTAGCTGAAGCTGAAAATAGGAAAGCTGGGGGCAAGGAAGAGCCTTGAATCTTGAGGTGGGACGTTGACTCTAAGATGTCCTTGAGCAGTGGAGCCTCCGGAGGGAAAGGAGTGGATGCAAACCCGGTTGAGACATACGACAGTGGGGATGAATGGGACATTGGAGTAGGGAATCTCATCATTGACCTGGACGCCGATCTGGAAAAGGACCAGCAGAAACTGGAAATGTCAGGCTCAAAGGAGGTGGGGATACCAGCTCCCAATGCTGTGGCCACACTACCAGACAACATCAAGTTTGTGACCCCAGTGCCAGGTCCTCAAGGGAAGGAAGGCAAATCAAAATCCAAAAGGAATAAGAGTGGCAAAGACACTAGCAAACCCACTCCAGGGACTTCCCTGTTCACGCCAAGTGAGGGGGCAGCTAGCAAGAAAGAGGTGCAGGGACGCTCAGGAGACGGTGCCAATGCAGGAAGCCTGGTTGCTGCTATTGCTCCGAAGGGCTCAGAGAAGGCGGCTAAGGCATCCCGCAGTATAGCCGCTCCAAAAAGGAGAAGGAGAACAGCTCATCTAAGAGCAAGAAGGAGAGAAGCGAAGGAGTGGGGACTTGTTCAGAAAAAGATCCTGGGGTCCTCCAGCCAGTCCCCTTGGGAGCACGGGGTGGTCAGTATGATGGAAGTGCAGGGGTGGATACAGGAGCTGTGGAGCCACTTGGGAGTATAGCTATTGAGCCTGGAACAGCGCTCAATCCTTTGGGAGCTAAACCGGAGCCAGAGGAAGGGGAGAATGAGTGTCGCCCGCTAAAGAAAGTCAAGTCTGAAAAGGTAAGAGGTGGCCAGATCTGGCTGCCCACTGCCAGTCAGAACTGCCTGGACTAACCGCCAAATGCTGTGTGCACTCTGTGGGAGGCTCATTAGTTTGTGGGTAATGACCAATTACAAGGTCAGAGCAGCTGGTAATGATAATGTGGTTTTGTTTCAAATAAGGGGATTCCCTACAGATTCGTTAACAGCAGGCCTGGACATTTTGGAGAAGAAATTTTTGTTGTTGGGGGCAGCTACTTGGTAGAATGAATTTTTCATAAGTCAAGTTGAGAACCTCCCACTTTGTTCTTGTCCCACCTCAGATACTCGTTGCTGGAGACTGGTACCATCCTTTATGTGGTTCCCAGCTTGACTGGCATTTCATCCTCAGAGTCATTGATAATAGGCTCTCAGTTGAGTGCAGTTTTAATGGGATAAATGGTGTTGCTGGGTCTTTGGGGGGAAAGGGTTAAATGAGTTTCATGGCATGGTGTCTACCAAGTGTTCTGTTGGTAGCTACCAAGGAGCAGAGGGGCACAATTTGGGACAGGATATGCTGACTGTACTATAAGGTGCTTATTCAGGCCTTATGAGTTAGTGTGGCTATGAAAGTTTAGCCTTGAGATTCTTGGCCAAGTTTCTCCCACAATTATTAGAAATTGAAGTCTCCTGGTAGTTGAATAGCTGCCAATGATACAATGCCTTCTCCTTGACTTGGAAGGGCAGGTGCCTGCAGCCCCAGGAGGGGCTCTCCTCTTCTGGGAAGATGATCTTAGTTCATGTCTCAGGAAATGGAGCTTGCAGGGCTGGAGCAGAGTAGGTATGAGTCTAGGGTCTGCTCAGGCTGCCTTAAACCCCAGCAGCTCACAGTTTCCTGCAGAGTGGCTGGCCTGGTGATAAGCTGTTCATTGGCTCTTGATTTTCTGCTCTGTGTTCTGCTCATCCTGTGCTTTCAGCTGATCCCAGCAGATGCAATATAAATTGATTTCTCTGTAATTACATCAGCTGCAACAGGGAATACCTATTTCCATATGTAAGTGTTAATAAATAGAGGTGGATGTGTATGTTTGGGTGGTGGGGCCCTATTAGTGCCTGGATTCCAGTGGTAGCTTGTGCTTTTTTTTGCTATATATATTTTGGTCTTTGCCTCTGGCACATCTGTAGCTCTTAGCAACATCTGGGCTTCCCTGGTAACAGGGCTGTGAATTTTCTTCCACTAATAACACAATGCTTCATTCCCTTTTACCGGTGGCAGCTGCCAGAGAGGCTGCCTGTGTTTAGGTGGCAGATGCTATAGTCCACCTCAGCAGAATCAAGTTCCAGCTGGTTACTGGCATGGCTCATCCTGTGCTGGCTGCAATTTACCATCTTCTCTGGGGTACAGATGGATAATACTGTTTTAAAGAGGCCTAGGAGTACCAGGAGTTCTTGCTTCTGTTCCAGGCCCATTAGACTATTCCCTGCATCTGGCTTCAGTAAACTCTTGCCATATATTCATGTTCATAATCATTGTTCTTCCTGTGCTGAAAAGTGGCCACTTCTGAGAGTGGACTTTATTTTCCTTTCTGTTTAGAACTCTTGCCTCAAGTTGCAATCTTCTAAGCCCAGTGGTAGCCTGTGGGTGAAACGATTAATGATGCTTAGCTTCATGTTGGATTTAATTCTAAATGGCCATGATAGTCTCCAACAGAGAAGCAAATGGAACCCATTTTCTCTTATAGGTGCAGAGACTGGTTGAGTACCCGCCCTTCAGATTATAATTGGGCTGAAAGATGCAGTACTTTGAGCCTTTAAGAATACGCATTGGTGCCAGGGGAGTTTATCCCTTAAAAATGTAGCTGTTATAAGCCTTGTCTCCCAAGGAGACTGAGGGTGAGGTAGTAGAATGAGAGAGAAAAGAAAGACTGTGCTTTAGTTTTTGGAAGACAGATAAAATTGCTGGGAAGTACTTTTAGAAGTGGAACATTTGTTGTGCAGTTTGACGTTACTATAAGCAAGAACCTGCTTTCTCAGTTCCTTTCCCTATTCCCTCAACCCTTTAACAGTCTGGTCCTGGGGGTGCATTTACATAAAGCCTTTAACCATTGAATAAATAATTATTTAAATAAATGTTTGGAAGTTGCTAGGAGATGAAAACACTGCAGGGAGAGAGCGGTTTCTGGAATAGGAGGAGGGAAAGACTCTAGGGGAAAGGCGGCTAGGAATCTTGCAGTAGAGTAGCTTTTTAGAAACAGGGACCCCAGGGTTTGGCATGTAGTAGGTGCTCAATGTTTGATGATTATAAATTAGGACCTTAGTTTATAAGCTAAGTCTTTGAAAACTTATTTAAGATTTTCTTTCGGAGATATGGGCTTGCCTATGGCTTAACTGCTTTGGAATGTTCCTTCTATGAGGGGAGAACCAACAGAACCAAAACAGCTAAACAGATGTTTTGATACAATCTAGGAATTACATATTCTGAGCTGAGAACCGTCATGAAGAGGGAAAACTCATAATATTTGGAAAGTGTCGTGACTGGCATCTTCCTACCCCCCCCCGCCCCCCGCCACACACACTCCTTTTTAGAAATAGAGAAAACAAATGGAGTTTGTGGTATAGGATAGATTGTGACATGTCTAACATTAGCTGATGGGGAAAATTTGAATATTAATATTACCGCAAGACCCTCTCACTCATCAAGGTAGGTATCTTAAGCTATGGCTGAGGGAATTTTCTATGAGCCAGAGATGTGGATTTCCCTTCATGGCATTCCACTTTTGCTCCACCACACCTCTCTCTGGCAGGGCTCACTGTGATGTTTCCCAGAGTTCTAGGAGAGACCAGAGATGGCTCTGAGCAACTGCTGCAGCCCTGAATTGTTATTGAACTCCTGCCTCATAATTCCTGCCAGCCGAAGAGATGGGAAGGGGGGATGTTGAGGAATAAACAAGACAGAGCCTTCTGGCTCCTGCCTGTTCCCTTGCTTATAGTTTGATTGATAGGTTGTTAAGTTAGGGATGGAAGGGGAGGTAGGGAGGAGGAAGAGTGCCTGTCTAAATGTCCTGAGTTAGTGTTTGCATTGCCATTCCGACAGGCAAGAAAAAAATTTACAATAGCCTCAGAAGGCAGTGATCTGTCTGCACCACCCTGTCTTGCAAAGAATCAGGGCTTAAACCAAGAGTTTAAGGTGACACTCCTTTTTTTTCCAAATCATTTAAAGTAACCAGTAGGCTATATTGGCTAAAGGATCTAGAAGTTTGCAACCAGAAGCCCCCCTCACCTCTTTAGCTGCTGCTTTTGATCTTACGAGGTAGGAACATTCTACACTCCCCTTCCCCATGTTAGTGTCTCTGTTTCTGCTGCTTTCAGAATGCTGCATATGTTTACCACTTGCCCCATTACTTTAGGATACAAAGAAAATGGTACATATGTACTCTTTGCTAATTCACCTTATGATCATGCTTGCTATCATATCTTGTGTTCTAAGAGCATCTTTCTTTGCCCTTGGTTTTGCTTTCCTCCCTCGTTCATGCCTTCCAGCTCAGTTCTCTGGTGTTGCAATCCTTCATTGCCCAGCCAAGGTCAGGTCTCTTTCATTCCTTTTGATCCAAGGCTTTCTCTCTTAATGTCATCTTCCTTCACTAACTGTTCTTTCTCAGCTAGTGATGGCATAGCAGTCAGCCTTGCCTCCTGAAGCCAAATTTTCCTTCATGTAAAAAATTTAAAAGAACTTGATATTTATGTGGGACAGAGATGCCTTCTGTAACTACCACAGAGCCTGAGCTTAATTTATTATTTTCTTCAGCTGCTCTGTTTTCCACCTGAGTGTTGTAATTGAAGGAGGGCCCAGAGAAAGATTATCTTGTCCAATCTCTTTATTTTATAGAGGAGCAAACTAAGAACAGAGAGGTTACGTGACTTGCCTAGGATCTCCCAGGTAGTCAGCGGGAAAATCAGACATAGAAACCAGATTTTTGGTTACCAAATTTTTATGTTATATTGATTCTTAGCAAATCTTTAACTGTTCCAAGGGATTCTCTGTTTTCCTGTTTTAAAGATTACTTCAGAAAGATTGGATGTAAATGCCCAGATACCCTCAGGATTACTTTCATTTGTTTAGCATCCTTATTTTAACGTCGTTGGCACTCAATAAAAGGATCTTTGAGTTTAGATTTCTTTGGTAAGGTGATGATGTTTGTGGAGAACAACCATTTACATCTGGTGCTGAACTTATTCTATTATACATAAAAAAAAAAGGAAAGTTACTTTTAAACTGCTACTTGGAGCTTGACTTCTCATGGGGGAGGGTGCGCATGTTCTGGAATATTGCGTTCAGTCAAATTTTCATTGTAATCATTGAGGCATTGCCAGTTCCCTCTTTATTTGGCAGTTGTAGGTAAGAGAAAAACCCTGCCCTGGTGCTCCTTGGGCATGTCACTAATTGGCAGACCTTAAATGTGTTGTGGATACTGTTTAGTAAAGAGATAACAGACTGTTGGATGCCATTATAACCCTTCGTTCATTTGGTACATTAATTGAATGCACGTTAGATTCTAGGTATAGTACTTGGTGCTGGGTATGCCCTGGTGAGTAAGACAGAGATGGTTTCTGCTCTTTGAGTAGCCTACAGTTTATCATCTAGAGCAGAGTTCTAGATGTCTATGTGCATCACATTACCTGCATGTCAAAAACGCAGATTCTTGGACACTACTCCAGGTCTGCTAAATACGTTTTAGGGGTTGGGGCCCAGAAATCTGCACTTCAGAAGACTCTCCAGGTAACTGCTATATACTTCAACATTTAAGAATCATCATGAGTTTTTTTTATAAGGTGGGCTTTGGGAGCCATTTCTAACTTAAAACACCAGCCTTTAAAATTAAATTTCACATCAACTCTCATGTATAAGTGAGTGGTTAAGAGTGTAAACTCTGGAGCCAGACTACCTGAGTTTACATCCCAGCTTTACCACCTATTAACTGAGTGATCTTGAGCAAATTACTTCACTGCTGTACCTCAGTTTTCTCGTCTGCAAAATGAGGAAAAACAATAGTTCCTACATAGGGTCGTTGGAAGATTAAATTAGGTAATTCATATGAAACACTTAAAATAGTGTTTGACACTTTGGAAGCATTCAATAAATATCGGGGAAAAAAAAGGAAAACATGATTTGAATTACATCTCAGTCCTTCCTAGGCAATAATGGGCTGAACCATAACAATATTCCACCTATACAGGCAGCCCAGTATGAGGTGATTGACATGTTAGTTAAGACTTTCAGCGCTACTCTCAGAAGTTCCAAATCTGGGTTGGGAAATTTGCATGCTGGTGATGTGCTCTAAAGTCCCTGATATTTATAGTGGGTTTTTTATTTTTTTATTTTTTTGCGGGGGAGGGGGCCAAAATTGGCTTCAAAGGATATTGAAGTGGCCTGTTGAATTTCAGATTTCACATGAATGGGTTCTTTCTGGCCGTATCCCTGGTATGGGGCTGGATGTGTTGGATAGATGTTACTGCAGGTTTGCCAGCATGTGCAATCTCCTGTATGCTGGAAGAACACTAAATGTTTTTGTTTCTGCACAAGAGTGCATGAAAAATCTAAGCTCTAGTCCTTAATCTTCCTCCCCCTGTGTCAACTTGTATTCTTGCCATTTGGGCATAAGAGCTTTTACCTGCAGAGCTCATCCAAGGAGGCAGCAGGGCTTGGGCTTTCAGGCTGGAGGTGGCAGTGACATACACAGCTGAGATCCTGCCACTGCTGGCTGTCTGAGCCCTCCTCTCTGTGGTTTTCACTCTTCAAGCCATGCTTGAGTAACCCGCCTCCAGAGCTGCTGACAGGGCCGTGTTCAGAGGCCTTGGAAATTACACTGTTCATTTCCTTATCATCCCCTGACCTGCAGTGCAGAGCCTTCTGGTGCAGGAACAAGGCAGAAAAAAATCCAGACGGCTCCCAGCCAGCATGTGTCAAGGGCTACAAAGAAGGAAATTGGACTTGCTCACTTAAAAACCATGGGGTTAGGCTTTGATTTTTGGTTCCTGCCGAGAGTTATTTGTGTGTGTGCTCATGTTCTTTCTCTGTGTATTATGTATAGAATGAATCTGTGCATGGCAAAGCTGTAGAGGAGGAGCATCTGAAAGTCGAGAGCGGAGGGAAGATTGCTTTTCTCTTCAGTTAATTTCCCAGTTGTGCCATTGGGATGGGCCGGGAAGGATTAGCATCAGGAAGGCGCCAGGCCATATTAATATTTTAAAATATATTTCTCTCAGTACAGTTTAGTCATGGTTGAGAGCACCCACCCAAGTAAGAAGCTTCCCTGGCTGGCTGAGGAGACATTTTTAACAAATTCTATTCCCAGAAGTCATTCATCTTACATGACCTTGACATAATCAATGTTTAAGCTCCCTAAGAAAGTCCATCTTGGGTAAGAAGAATAGCTCTTTTGAGATGCAAGATAGTGTGACAAAGAACAGAACGAGTAATTTATAGCATTTTGAGATATTTTGTTCGTAGGGCAAAATTCTGTTATATTTTCCAAGGGTGTCCTTGTTTTTTTAAGTATTACAAAACAATCTACTTCCTTTTTCTTTTGGCATTTCTCTTGCTCTAGGAGATCGAAGGGAAACACTTACCAGGCTGAAGATGTAAAATGTGTGGATGGCCAGAGCTGCTTGAGCAGTTTACAATTATTCTGTCCTTAATTTTTCCTTTTCTGGATTTACACTGCCTGGGTGACATTGAAGCCTTTGTGAAATGAGGGGAGGGCAGAAGAAGTCTTTCAGCTTTCAGACTTTGGAGATGTTTTTAAATCCTGAGTGTTTCTCATGTTGGAAGTACTCTGTGGAGAAGGGTTTCACATGAGAAGGTGATAGCTGACGAGAGAAGAGATTACTTCCTCTTACCTTCTCATAAAGCACTGATCCCTATACCAGCAGCAGCAGCAGCAGCAGCACCTGGGAGTTTTAGAAATTCGAATATCAGCCGCCATCCCAGGTCTCCAAATCAGAAACTCTAGGGTTGAGGCCTAGCAATTTGTGTTTTAACATTAGCTCTACCATTTATCACGATACACACTAAAATTTGAGGTCCACTCAAAATTTGAGAGCACCCTTCCCTCTTAATAGTGAAGATCAACTTCACCAAAAACTTTAAAGGATAAAAAGTACGTAGATAGTAGGTATGATTTTTTTTTTTCTCTGAGTGATGTTCAGATGTATCTTTTCTTTTTATGAACAAACCAACAGGAAACTAAAATTGGAAGGCGTATCTAAGGGTTTGGGACTTTGGGAGCAGAAGAGATATTCAAATTATTTAACTTTTCTAAGCCTCTTTTTTTCATCTGGAATATGAAAATGAATAATAGTACTGACCTCATAGGGTTATTGTGAAGATTAGATGAGATGAAAAAGGTTAAGCATTCAGCTCAGTGCCTAGCATGTAGTAAATAATAAATGTTAGCTGGTGTTGCTATTTATATGTTGCAAGGTCATTGTGAAATTAAGGGGAAAGGATATCCTTAGAGACTTTTAAGAGTTAAGCCCCTGGAGGTTTTAGAAAATAATGAGTTTATGATAACTAATATTCTCACTCTTGCTGACTTCCAAGAAGGCTTGCAGGAAAGATTGATTCAGAGCATTTGGAGCCATTGAGGTTCTGGGTTGTATTGTTTAATTGATGGGTTAGTTTGGAATGGTTCATTGGACGCCTTTTGGTACAGGGTGGATCACAGGTTAAAGAACCATGGCTCTGTGATTATTTTAGTTTAGAAAGTTTTTTTTTCCCTCTGTTAATTCTCAACAAGTGTAGTTTAGAAAGTTTTTTTTCCCATATCTTGGCTATTATAAATAATACTGCAGTGAACATAGGGGTGCATATATCTTTTTGCATTAGCTTTTCATTTTCTTTGGATAAATACCCCAAAGTGAAATTGCTGGATCTCATGGTAATTCTGTTTCTGATTTTCTGAGTAACCTCCATACTGTTTTCCACAGTGATTGCAACAATTTACATTCCCACCAATAATGCACAAGTGTTCCCTTTTCTCCACATCCTTGCCAACACTTTTTATTTCTTGTTTTTTGATAATATGCCTTCTAAAAGGTGTGAAGTAATATCTCATGGTAGTTTTGATTTGCATTTCCCTAATGATTAGTGATGTTGAGCATCTTTTCATGTACCTGTTGGCCATATGTATGTCTTCTCTTTGCCTCTGTTTTTGTTTCGTAATAGGTTCTCTTCATTATGTGTTTTATAAACTGGCACCCAGCTTAGAGTTGATATTTCCTACTTGATATGTTTCTTCTAATGTTGAGTACTTTGCTCTGCACTGAATCAGATCTTAGTGAAAGGTACAGAGAGTATTATAGAAAGGTGTACACATTCACCATACACCAGGCAAAAAATAGCATGAGGTTAGAGAAAATTAACATTCAGGCTGAATGAAGAGTCTCTTGGTGCTAAGGCTTCTCAACTAGAAGTGCATATCAGAATCACTTCTGGAGCTTTTACAAAGTAAAAGTGCTCTACTACAGTAAAATTTTTAGGGCTGGGGACCCAAACATGTACATATTTAAAAAAAAAAATTCAGCAGGTGCTTTTAATGTACTTCTTGGTTAAAAACTATTACCATTTTGGAAAGGATTTTAGCTTCACTGTACAGCTTCTGAAAATCTGTTACTACAGCCTGGGCCAGGGGAACTCTTAGAGTTGTCTTTGCTTTTTTCCATTTCCAAATAGAGCTCTACACCACACTTTAAATATCATGTGATCCTCAAGTGTTTTATAGCATGCCCAAGATTCTCCTTCAACTCTCCTTTTTTATTGCTCAGTCGTGTTGGGGTCAGCTATTTAGGAATAGAATTGTAACGAATCTGACTTCTAATTATCTTCTTAATCAGGAGAATTAATTATTGAATTTCTGATAGTTATAGCCTTTAAAGTAGAGTACCCATTATCAGTGTTACTGATTAAATTTTAAATTATTCTTCCAGAATTTCTAAGGCAAATTTGAACAAAATTGTTGACTGGATACAATTGCTACATATAGGCAACTTGTGATATTCTTTTTCTATGTATATTAGAAGGGAAGCAGAAGGCAGGTTTAGATAATCCAAAGGCAGTTTCTTTTCTCATTGATTTGTGAATATATTTTTTTGTTTATGTTGAACAGTAGTGTTCTTGATTTTCTGGAAATCTATAATACACTGCAATAAAATAATGCAACCATCCAGTTAAGACCTTATTCCTGAGACTGCTTCTGGACACATTCAAATTAAACATGCTGCTTTTAGAAGAAAGAGCATTACCTCACAGAAATAGAAGTCCCTTGTCTAAGTTCTTTGCCTTTATACACACACACACACACACACACACACACACTTATATGTGTATATATATATATACACATACACATACACTATATATATATGTATATATATATATAAACACTATTTCTTTGAAGTCAAAAAGAGAATTAAATGTTTTTGAGTATAAAGTATTTCCCTGCTGGGATTTTAAGTCACATACCTAAAGAGGAGTAATTAGAATGCTAATTATTATCAGAGATGAACACATACTTGAATATGCTGCAAACTCGTAGTTAAAAACATCATGGAATATATTTTGGGCAAAATTATAATGACATATCCTTAGGCTCTCATAATAAAATTTAAAATATCGTTTTTAGTACTGGTATATGTGTTACCTATGCTCTCAGAATTTACATAAATCTATACTTGTAACAATCTTTTTAGGTTTTGGAGTATTTCAGATGCATATTTCACTGAATAAGAGAAAAATTGCAAATGTGGGAAAGACTTCATACAAAGTAACTACACATTTATATACACCATATTAGACTAGATCTTAATTCCATCAGTATGCAGATTTCTAAACATCTGGTGGAGTGTCTGTTTTAGATAAAATATGCCATAAGGCATTTTTCATTTTGATTATACATATGTGCTTGGATTGAGTGTGGGGACTTGAAATCAAACAAGCTGACTGCTTATTACAATTTCAGAAAGAGGCTGAGAAATTCTTTCATTTTTGTCTCTCTTATCTCTTCTGTCCTTTTCCATCTCTTATATAAGGATCAGGTTCTAAAGTCAGGGTATGAAGCACTTGATCAGAAAGTACCCTTGAAAATTACTTAGGATGATGCCATGTTGGAAATTGACATACTGGCTTTATAAATTCCTCCAGCATTGAAATGAACCATTATTTCTTCAGTTGTGGTCTCATTTAAAAGCTGGCTTGTATAAGCACCGTATTGATGAAAAATATGCATTTGTAAATACTAGAATTACCCTAACCCTGGCAAAATGCTTACACTATAAGAGGCACATGAGATTGGAAACCAGATAAGTGAATAAGCCAGTTCAAGTCTCCTGTCTGTGGCTCTCTCCAAAGCAAATATCAGTGAGTGGAGTAACTGAGGACCAAACCATTGAAATTGTTTTTCTTGTTTCTTCTTTTTTTTTGCCAGCCACATATCATTGCTTTGATTATGTTAAATGTGTGTATCTGGTTATCTATTTGATGTACAAAGGTATTTTATGACAGTAGAAGAAATCTTGGGGTTCAGATTCTCTCTGTAGTGGAAATTTACAGGTCCATGGATTGAATCCAGCTGAATATAATGATATTCTTTTGTAGCATTTACTTTTCAATTCTATTTTCATGTTCCCTCACAAAACCCACATATTCTTTCTCTTTAGGTCCCCTTGGTCACTGAAGAAATAAGGTCATTTCTGTATGGTAACCTCAGGTCTTACCCTGAAATTAAACAAGAATCATCCTATAGGAAACTGAAGAACAAAGCTGTTCCCTTGCCAATGTAAATGTCTCTGAGCCTAGTCTCTTTCTGAGTTAGACCCAGTGCCTTTGGTAACTTCTTTGAGCTACTCTTCTGTTTCTGTCCTTTTCTGACTTTCAGCTAAAATCTAAACCGTGCTTTTTAAAAATCCTATTGTTTTAATTATTTTTCTTATTTCTGAAACTCACTTTTACATTGTTATTGGTCCTATCTTAACCAGTTGGGATTATATTTAGTTATGCAATTTTAGAGAGGAACTTCCCCCTCCTCCCCAGCTGAAAATAATTAACCAGGAAAAAGTCGTTTTCATATGTTCTACCATGGGCATTCGTTGCAGTCTGGGCACAAGCATTGGTTGTATCAAGAAAACCACTGTACTATTGACAATGAGGTTTTACCCATTTTGATACTGCTATTAGCTGCTGCTTAGAGATGACACTGCTGTGAATAGCTAGCCAGTGCCGTGCTTTTGGCTGTGTGCTAGTGGTTGTTCCTGGGCAGAATATTGCCATTGTGCTATAGGACTGAAGTTTTCGTGTCGAAGAACTAAGTAAAAATGATTCTGGGTGTAGGCCAACACAGCATCACTGAGGAAACAGAAAAGTACAGTTTTGGCTTTCCCTGGGAAGCAGTTTGGCCAGGGCAGAGCTCCCAGAAATGGAAATTCTGAGCTTATTGGTTTAGGAAGCTCTGGAGTTATGCCCCTTAGCCTTTGTGAAATGGAGCTTCTTTTCAAAGGGAGGGGAGCAAAGGGGGTGCAGATAGGGCAGACTTAAAGGCTTAAAATAAGGTCACTTCTCAACTCTTGACCCTCTTAGAATTAAGCAGGTAGGTGACCTCAGATATCACATACACAGGAAAGATTGACTGTTATTTAGAAGCCAGGTTATGTAGGGCTGTCCCTAGCTTCTGCTGGATTGATTAGGGACGTGAAGTGGCATTCAGCAAAGTCTAGGAAGATAGTTGGAAAATAATATGTACCCCAATGACATTTTCATATCTGACTAAAATTTTCAGATGTTTCAATTTGTTTTTATTCTATAGTCACATTCTCTCCCTCACCCCTATTTCATATCTAATAACCAAGAGCCAGAGAAAAGAGCCAGGCAAATACTATTTCAATCGTTCCCATTCCTTTGCCCCCACAGAGCTTTGATACTGGCGAAAGCTTGTTGAAATGAACTGGAAACATTGGAGAATGAGTCTTGAATATAAACTTCGATGATTTATTTTTATTTTTAACAACACAAATTTTAGCACTTTCTCTACCATCTGTTTACTTGCTCTTTACAAGAAAAACAGCAAATGAATGGTTTATTGCCCTTTTGGGATGGTTTTAGCTAGGAATTGGAGATTAGGGTAATTTAGGAGTTGATAGCAATAGGTGGTGTTGTTGGTCTTAAGTAGTACCTCCCAAGAAACAAACAAACACACACGGTATTTTTTGGTTTTGTTTTTGTGTTTTGTTTTTTGTTTTTGTGTTTTGTTTTTTTTTTAGGCGAGGCAACCCTTGATTGGCCTCACAGATTACAAGGACCTTGTCAGTTTACAATCTCATATTTTTTATTTTATTTGTTTTTTACGCCTACAGCACCTGGGCCTTCTAGATGGTCTCCCATCTAAGTACTAACCAGGCTTAGCTTCCAAGATCAGACGGGATTGGACTTGTTCAAGGCATGGCTGTAGACCAAACACGATATTTTTAAAGGAACCTTAGATCTTAGTGTGGTGCTCACTTACTAAATATTATCTTTTCTTAAATATTCTTATATTGATCTTATCTTAGGGATGGTTCCTTTCATTGCACTTATTCTGCTTATACATTTCTGTATCTTTCAGAACCATTTCCAAAGTTCATCTCGCTGGCTACTGAATAATAAATCCAGTGGGGCATACTGTCTAATAGGAGAGATAGAATGGACCCAAATAATAACGTGTGTAACAGGGTAGGAGTCAGAGAAAATATTCATAAAGAAGTTTGAGTAAATATCAAAAAGGATGAATAATAGTTAATTTGGAGGAGAAAATTGAATGAACAACCAAGTGGAAATGAAATGTCCCTTAAGGTCTGGAGGTCATGAGAAGAACTGGAAATCTCAAGATTCTCAAGCTACTTATGAATAATAAAGGAGTAATCTTTGCATTTCACTTTAACCACTTCTTATATTTTTCCTACTTTTCACTGCTTCTAAAATATTCTCTACTTCCATAATGGAATTAAAATGAAAGCAGACTTTGTGATGAGACCTGTGTTTGAATTCCAGCACTGCCACTTAATTGATGTGGAATCTTGCCAAGGACCTACCTCTCTGAATCTTTTCTTCCTTTTTTATGGATTAAAAGTACTCTGTAGTCCATAGTATATGGTGGTCTAGTAGTTGTAGGTCAGCAACAGATGTTTGTTCTGTTTTCTTTATTTTGCTGCTTCTCTGTTTTTCAAGGTGAGTTTTCCATCTGCGATCTGTTCCACCTCCTTATGGCATGTTGTTAACAGCTTTTCTGCTAGAGCAGAAGAGTTTTGCTTTGTGCTAGAGCAAAAGAGTTTTGTATTTCAGTAGTAAAAGTTTCTGGAAAAGAAGTACAAGGAGGGTTTCTGGACTGTTATAATCCAGGGTTTTTTTACTTTATTATTTTTTTTTAACACCAGCACCTTTGGTATTTGGGGCTGGTAATTCTTGTGGGGGCTGACCTGTGTATTCTAAGGTGTTTAGCAGCATCCTTGCCTTTACCCGTTAGATGCCAGTAGCGTTCCTCCTAAGTTGAGACAATCAAAAATGTCTCCAGACATTGCCAAATGTCCCCCAAGGGGCAAAATCTCCATTTCAGAACCATTTGCTAAGAAACTATTTCTTGATGTGGGTGTTACATAGCAGTGTAAGTTTATGAAAATGCAGTGAGTTGTAAATATATACATTGTTCTCTGTTGTTAATGTTATGTTTCCAAAAAAGTTTTTCTTTAATCCTTTTTTCACCAAAGGCAGTTAGAGAACAAGGCACTAACCTGTAACTAAGTATGTCTAGGTTTTCATTCTTCTCTCTCAATCCCTAAAGGATAAGGTGGAATTTAAGGGGGGAAGGGGTTCATAGTAGGATGGAAAAGAGCAAAAAATAGCCTGAAAATCTGGCTTCCAAATGTCTGTTTTCAACTCCTATCCAATAGAGTGTGAAAGTCAACCTTAGGAAAATTTCTATTACAGGATTTCAGAAAGAAACTCTGGGCACATGACAGAGTTTAATTATCAACAAAACAGGTGTCTTCCTTCCCACTCTCTCTGTATACTGTGCAGCATTGGAGAGGATCATCTGATTTTGGTCACTTCAACTCTTATGACCCCTTTCTTCGTTACTTTGAAAGTATTTGCTTTTACCTTTAACATAAACTCTTTCAGTCTTTTTCTACTTTGTATGCGTGGGTAAAATGTCCTTTCATGTTGGATGAATTTGACTGTTCCCTGAGAATATAGTCCGCAAAGAAGTCCTTGGGTAGGACTCAGGCTGGAGGCAGTAGGTTAAGTAACCTACCTCAGTGTCTTGAGAGGAGTCCAAGAAAAGGTCCCATTTTGAAGTTTGAAAGATCCTTTAAAGAGAGGGCAGGCCTTGGGCCAAGCAGCCTTTGAGGTGGTAACCAGCTCATAAACAAGAACTGGCATGTGCCAACAGAGTCTCTCATCCTGGCTCCAGAGTTGGCTGAGGAAAGAAATGTTTGGAAGGTTCTGTAAGTAGAAGGATTGTTGTTGGCTTTGGTGATAGTGTGGCTGGAAATGGAGCAGGGAGGCATCTTGGACCTGGTCTCTAGAGTCTGGGCCTTGCCCTGAGAGAAAGGGGTTTTCCCCCCTTTTTCTTGTTTTATATTTTCTGCGCCCCCCTCCCCCCACCTTAGTATTAACATTTCAAGGTACAGGAAATGATTGCATCTTGAGTGTTTTACAACTTTTCTAGGGCAGCCTATTAATATTCTGGTCCCAAAATGAAAGCCAGAAGGGATTTAACTAGGTAGAATCCAGACTCATAACTTTTGTGAAAATGCCCTAAGCAGGGTGCCCTCAGTTTATTTGGAAGTGTTTAAGTTTTTACTAAAATACCATCATTGCCAGCATGGTTTTTTAAAGAGGGTAGACGGCCATGGTGGCTAACCAAGGAGACCAGTAAGACCTGAAATTGGCAGCAGAGTGAGCCATCTGAAGACAGAGCACTGCTATGGGAAAGAGATGCAACTGTGCCTATGGGCCCCTGTCCCCTTATTATTCTTTACTAGCCCAGGCTACTGCCAAAGCTTGCTCAATAGAGTTGTGGGCAGGTGATTGTTTCTTAATCCCTGTATAGGAGTACCAAACTTCAGCTGTGTTATCTAGGCTCTGAGCCTCTGGCACTTGGCTAAAGCACTTGGCTAAAGCACTTGCAGAGGCATCTGGTGACTGTAGACAAAAGCCTGCTTTGTCAGAGAAAAGATTGGAGCAAAGTACAAGCATTGTTATCTCTGATGCCCTCGGGGCAAACTGTCTACTTGGCAAATGAGACCGTCTTGACCTTGTGAATTATGCACCCGGTCCACTTGATCTTCTGTTTCTTTGAGATTATTTTATACTAGTGAAGCCTCAGCATTCAGGTCTTGAAACCTACTATAAATACTTTTTTAAAAAAGAAAGTTTTAAATATCATAAAAGTAATAAGTGCTTTATTATAAAGAATTTGGAAAATGTAGAAAGATCAAAAAATATCATGTAATTCTATCATATTCTCTTAACAGAAGAATTTCTTTAATGTTGTGGAGCTGGCTGAGATTATTGATTCAGGACTGGCTTGGGCATGATCTATATATACCTCATGAATCACAGCCCTGTTCTCTTAAGGATCTTTAATTTTCCCATTTGAGAACTGGTGTGGCCCTTCTTGGCTAGATTTTATAACATTTGATGAAATCTCATCCTGGAGTATGAAACTCCTATATCTTCTTTCTATATTTAAGTTTTTATAATCTTCTCAAGCCAAGTTATTATCTTCATCTGTGATTATCTTTAGACTTCCGGGTGTTTGTTTTTTAAATTAGTGATGATGAATGAATTTGTGGGGGGAATGATTTTGCTGTTTTTTAAGGCTAAATGTTGACTTGCTTTCCACCTTTTGGAAAGAGGTATCTGTGGTGTCCATTAATATAATTTGCTTTAATTAGTGAACTTGGTCAAG
Source organism: Eonycteris spelaea (assembly GCA_003508835.1). Taxonomy (NCBI): domain Eukaryota; kingdom Metazoa; phylum Chordata; class Mammalia; order Chiroptera; family Pteropodidae; genus Eonycteris; species Eonycteris spelaea. The sequence continues at coordinate 421,879 of PUFA01000017.1, forward strand.
AAAGTCTTAGAAGATTTCTTGTTGCATAAAAGAAAAGGGCTGTCTTTCATGGAGTCTTGAGACAGACTGAGCTATAGGGACTTTTTTCTTTTCCCTTAGAACAACTTTTTAGTTAGGCAATTGCACAGAAATGAATCTTTTTCTGTATAATTTTCTATTTGGATTTTTATTGACTAGTCTGGAGATTCAGCTTATTAGATGTTTGCAAAGAAGTTTAGATTTTCATTTAACTCTTAAGAGGTTTGTGGTAAAGAAAATGGAAATCTTGGCCTAGTAGGGAAATGCTTTTTGGATTTCTTCACTGTTCCTCCTTAATGTTAAAATGAGGCAGGGACATCCTCTTTCCACACCCAGCACAGCCATGGCTTGTGGTCCCAAGAAGCATCTGAAGTGCATAGCAGCTCCAAAGCATTGATTGCTGGATAAACTGTCATCCACCAGTCCCCACAAGCTGAAAGAGTGTCTGCCTCTCATCATTTTCCTAAGGAGCAGACTGAAGTATGCCCTAACTGGAGATGGAAGTAAAGAAGATCTGCATGCAGTGGTTTATCAAGATTGATGGCAAGGTCTGGACTGATGTAACCTACTTTGCTGGTTTTATGGGTGTCATCAGCATTGACAAGACTGGAGAGAATCTGATCTATGACATCAAAGGTCACTTCAGTGTTCATCGGATTACAACTGAGGAGGCCAAGTACAAATTGTGCAAAGTGAGGAAGATCTTTGTGCGCATAGAAGGAATCCCTCAACTGGTGACTCATGATGCTCAACACCATCCACGCCACCCTGATTCCCTTGTCATAGTGAATGAGACCATTCAGATTGATTTGGAGACTGGCAAAATTACTGATTTCATCAAGTTTGACACTGTTAACCTGTGTACAGTGATCAGAGATGCTAACTTGGGAAAAATTGGTGTGATCGCCAACAGAGACACCCAGGCTCTTTTGTTGTGGTTCATGTAAAAGATGCCATTGGCAACAGCTTTGCCACCCAGCTCTCCAAAATTTTTGTTATTGGCAAAGGCAGCAAACCATGGATTCCTCTTCCCTGCAGCAAGGGTATTCACCTCACTGTTGCTGAAGGGAGAGACAAGAGACTGGCAGCCAAACAGAGTGGGTGAAATGATCTCTAGGTGACATGAATGGAAAAGTCTTTGTACCTAATTAAAGCTAAATATAGCATGATTAACTGCAAAAAAAAAACAAACAAACAAAAAAAAAACGAGGCAGGACTACTAGAGACTGGTGTCTAAAAGTACTCTTTGACATTGGCAATATCAGGTGTAGCCATTACCTAAAGAAACCTTTCTTCGTATTGTATACCTTTATGACTTTTTGACAGGATAGAAATGGGGAGAGATACTAACTGGGTATACTCTAATTTATATTCTCTGAAAGTATGCATTCTACACTGATAGGTTATTTTGTAGATTTTCTTTTCATTTGACATGGATTCCATATAATAGGACAGAAGGAGCTTCCAGTCAAAATAAATGCTCTAGCAGCTGAGACTAATTTTTGGAACTGTTGTTAGCACTGTGGTTTGAAGAAATCAAATCAAGATTGACTGCCTAATAGTAGGCTTTGACCAAGAGCCTGGCTGAAGAATTTAAAGGAATCTAGGAAAATCCTCCATGTGATTAACTTAAATTTCATATGAATGGAAAGTTGAAATGATGTCTGGTGGCTTATGCTGTGAGCAGAATTTCTGCTTTTTGCTTGTTTATCAGATGGCTCTCTGTTCCTGCCTTCTTTATTTATTGTCAAAAAGTATAAAATAATTGTTTCCAGAACCCAATAATGACTGATAGATAGATAGTAGGCGAATTTGAGGGAGAGAGGTGAGCTAAACAGGTTATATAATGGAGATTTTTTTATATACAAATTTTTAAAAATTAAGATATTCACATTTCTTTTTTTAAAGTGTACAATTCAGTGGTTTTGTAGTATAGTCACAAAATTGTGCAACCATTACTATTATTTAATTCCACAATATTTTCATTCCACCAAAAAGAAACCTTTGGACTCATAGCAGTCACATACCTCCCCACCCCCACCACTACCACGGTACTTTTCTCTCAGGCCCTGCCAACCACTAATCTACTTACTATATATGAATTTGCTTATTGTGCATGTTTCATATAAACGGAATCATACAGTATGTGACCTTTTTGTGTCTGACTCCTTTCACTTACCATAATATTTGAAAGATTCATCCATGCTATAGCATGTATCAGCACTTAATTCCTTTTTAAGGCCAAATAATAGTCCGTTACAGGGATATACCACATTTGTTGGTATTATCCTCATTCATTGAAATTAGATCGTTTGTTGTTTCCCCACTTTTTGGCAATTTATGAATAGTGTTGCTATAAACATTCATGTACAAGTTTTTGTGTGAGTATGATTTGGTTCCTTGGGAATATACCTAAGAGTGTAATTGCTGAGTCATATGATAGCTCGATTGTTTAACTTTATAGAGAACTACCATTTTCCTGAATTGCAGCACTATTTCACATTCTCACAGAAAATGTACAAAGATTCTAATTTTCTCCATGTCCTCATGGACACTTGTTATTGTCCATTTTTGATAATAGCCATTCTAGTGAATGTGAAATGGTATCGTTATTAGTTTTGATTTGCATTTCACTAATGACTAATGATTCAGAGCTCTTTTCATGTGCTTATTGGCTATATGCATATCTTCTTCGGAGATGTTATCGATTCAGATTCTTTGCTCATATCTTAATTGGTGTGTTTGTCTTTTTGTTATGAGTAAGAGTCTTTACTATTTTTGGATACTAGTCTCTTAACAGATATATGATCGCCAAATATTTTTTCTCATTTGTATGGATTGTCTTATCACTTTCTTGATAGTGTCCTTCAAAGCACAAAAGTTTTAAATTTTTATGAAGTCTAATGTATCTATTTTTTTTCTTTAGTTGTCTTTAATATAATATTCCATGCTAACTTGCTACAATTTGGGGGGGATTTGAAGATTTTGAATTTCCTATTCAAGCACACATACCCCTGGAGAGAGGTAACGCCTTGTGCAATTATCAACAACTATCCAGTGGGAATTAGTTGTTTACTAGTTGCTCTCTAACCTGGGAAAGACCTTAATAGAATGAGACTGGGGAGGAAAGAAAGGGAAAAGGAAGAGACCTGAGCATGCAGTATCATGGAGAACAAAATTGGTATTTTCCATTTGCCTCAGAATTACTGACTCTTTTCCTAATTTGTACTGTATATCACACTACATGATACACACGAGCTACATTTGGTAGCCTTGGCTCTGCTATAGTGCCATAGGATTAGATCACGTAAAAGTGAGTCATTTCTGTTACTTGAAGATCTTAATTAGTTAGGTATTTAGCATTTTGTGATATTATGGATACAATTTCAGACTCACTCTTGTATAGTCAGTTAATAGCTTTATATTGAGTTTGACAGAGAATATTTTAGACCTGGTCTCTAATTTCGGCTAGCTGTCGTGTAAATGAATGTCAGCTATCAGCTACCCTGTGAATTGCCCAGAGAATTGTTGAGCACAAGATGAGATGATAAACTTGAAAGCACTGAAAAGGCTACACAAATACAAAATGGATTATTCCAGACATTAATTCATGACTTTGGAAAACACAATTTCCTGGATCTCAGTTTCCTTATCTCTGAAATGAAAGACTGGAAAAAATTATTCCCAAGGCCCTTGTCAGTTCTAAAATTATTATTTTTTAATTAATATTTTAATGGTGACATTGGTTAATGAAATCCAATAAGTTTCAACTGTACACTTTAACAGTAAGGCATGCACACACACACACACACACACACACATATTTACACTGTGTGTTCACCTCCCATAGTTAGATTTCTTTCTGTCACCACAGATTTGACCCCCTTTACCCTGTCTACCTTCCCTCACCCCACCCCCAACCTCTGGTAACGCTATTCTATAGTCCATGTCCACGAGTCTCTGTTTGTCCTGTTCATTTGTTGCTTTTAGGTTTATATCCCACATATGTGAGATCATGTGATTTTTCAACTTTTTCTGTTTGGATTATTTCGCTTAGCATGATTATTTCGAGGTCCATCAATCAGTTCTAAAATTCTGAGCGACTTTATTCTATCTCACCTTACTGGTGTTCCTTGCTGCCACGCAGTCTCAACACACCAGCCATAGTTATTCCTTTAAAATTTATTCAGTTGTCATCACTCCTTTCCTCAGAACCCTCCATTGGCCCTCCATTTCATTCAGAGAAAAAGCCAGTGGCCTCTAAGCCCTACATGATCTGTGGTCCTCCCTGCCATACTTTGGTGGCCTGTGTGATCTCCTGTTTCCCCCTCTCTCATTCCTCTCCGGCCATACTGGACTCTGCTGTTCCTTTATCATCTCAGCCTGCTCCTTTTGCCTTGGGCTGGCTCTTAAACTGAAAATTCCGGCTTCTAGAATTCTCTTTTCTCAGGTAACAACATTGTCAACTCTCTCATTTCCAAGTTTTTACTGAAATGTCACCCTGCTTTAAATTTACAACTGCCTCTGCACCACCCCCTTCACTCCTTTACTCTGCCCCATTATTTTTCTCAAAGTACTAATCTCCTTACCTCCTTCTAATTTACTAAGTGTGTACTCCATTATTACGTTTATCATTATTGTCTGACTCTGCTAGAATATAATCTCTACCAGCAAAGAGATTTTTTTTGTTTGGTTTATTAACTCTTGTTTCCCAAGCACCTTTAGTAGTACCTGGCTCATTAAATTTTTGTTGAAACATGTGGGTGGGCTGTGCAGTCTGGTGAACACTAATCTCATTTTTAGCTAATATGAGCCTCAGTCGACTCATTTACGAAATACTGCTTTTGATCTCTTTTGTGTTAGAGGTTTTCCTCAGATACCTGGTAGTCTTTGGTTGCCTGCCCATGTTTTAAATATCTTTGAGATGGGGTAATGAAAGATTGATTGGAAGCTCTGAATGCATTAGCAGGTCACACTTATGGTAAACTCCACAGTGAGATGGCTAAGTTGGTCAATCTTAGATGTCAGTTTCTTTAGGTCTTTCATCAGAGGTTTATTAGATTCCTTTAAAAAAAAAAAAAACCTCTTCTAATTTTCCTGGATGATGAGGACTGACTGCCAGCTTCCTTCATTCCAAGTGAAAAAAGGAGGACTTGGGCCCTCAGCCTTCAACATCCATTATGCTTAAGTCCACAGTTAATCCCTTTATTTTAGGTGTGGTCTTCATGACCTTTCCTTTCCTATGCCTGGAGCACCCTAGACTGGAGATCCTCTATTCAACCCTCTCCAGAGAATAAACCTCTAGTCTCCAGAGTTGGGGAGGGTATCCTAGTGAGAAAAGGCATTAAGGATATAACTGTTTCTTGAACAGCTTTTAGTCTTATTCATACTGAATGAATCACCAGCCTCTCCACCTTGAGCTATCTGGTGCTACCAGTTTCTGAGCTCTTTTAGCTTAGTTACCATTCTTTTATTTGCTTTCTAGATTCTAAATTTTACTGTTGTCTCCGTCCCTTCCTTGTGGGTTTAAGTCTTTTAGAAAATCATTTATTGTAGTTTCAGTGTGGTTTTGTCTATATTATTTTTTACAGCTGTTTTCTTCTCTGTCATTTGGCTTTTCCTTGTTTTTAATTGACATTTTTATTGAGACAATTGTAGAGTTACATGCAGTTGTAAGAAATAATACAAAGATTCCTTTTTACTTTCCCCCAATAGTAACATTTTGCAAAACTAGTATATCACAACTAGGATTTTGACATTGATACAATCCACCAATCCTATTCAGTTTTGCCATTTTACTGTGTGTGTGTGTGTGTGTGTGTGTGTGTGTGTGTGTGTGTAACTATACAGTCTTATCATATATGTAGGTTTGTCTGTCCACCACCATGGTCAAGATTCTGAACAGTTCCATCACTGCAGGGATCCCTGGTGTTGTCCTTTTACACCATAGCCACCTCCCTCTTTGTACACCCCCCATGGATCTGAGGCAACTACTAATCTGTTAACCATTTCCAAAATGTTGTCATATAAGAAATGTTACATAAATGGAATCACACAGTACATAACCTTTTGGAATTGCCTTTTTTCAATCAGCAGAATTCTCTGGAGATTCACCCAGGTTGTTGCATTTATCAATAGTTCATGCGTTTTTATTGCTAAGTTTCTACGGCATGAGTGTATATGTGCCAGTTTGTTAAACCAATCACCTGTATGAGGCTATTATGAAAAAAATTGCTATGAACATTCATATACAGGTTTTTGTGAAAACATATAAGTTTTCATTTCTCTGGAATAAATGCCCAAGAGTGCCATTACTGGGTCATATGGTAATTGTGTGTTTAGCGTTTAAGAAACTGCCAAATTATTTTTCAGAATGGCTATACCATTTTACATTCCTACTAGCAGTGCATGAGAGATCCATTTTCTTTGACTCTATGGCAGTATTTAGGGTTATTATATTTTTTTTTTAGCCATTCCAATAGGTGAGTAGTTGTGGTTTTAATTTTCATTTCCCTAATTACTAACAGTGTTGAAGATATTTTCATGTACTAATTTGTCATCTGTATAACCTCTTTAGTGAAATGTCTCTGAATGTCTTTTGCCCATTTTCTAATTGTTTACTGTTTTTAGAGTTCTTTATATATTCTAGATCCAGTTCTTTATGATATATATGGTTGCAAATATTTTCTCCCAATATGTAGCTTATCTCTTCATACTCTTTATATGAGTTTCATCCTCTTCACAGAACAAACGTTTTTAATTTTGATAAGGTCCAATTATCAATTTTTCCTTTTATAGATTGTGGTTTTGCTGTCAAGCCCCAAGAACTCTTTGCCTAGCCCTAGATCCTGAAGATTTTCTCCTATGTTTCTTTTAAAAGTTTTAAAGTTTTATATATGTCATACACTTCCGTTTAGGATCCATTTTGAGCTAACTTTTATAGAAAGTGTGAGAGTTAGATTGAGGTTCATTTTTTGTGTGTATGCCTATGGTTGTACAGTTGTTCTGGCAACATTTGGTGAAAAGGCTGTCCTTTCTTCGTTGAATTGCTTTTGTGCCTTTGTCAAAAATCATTGGAGCGAACTCTTATATGTCTGTTTTTTGGTTCTCTGCTCTGTTCCATTGATCTATGTGTCAACCTTCTGCCAATACCACATTGTCTGATTAACGTAGCTAGTTAATAAGCCTTAATATAAGGTAGAGTGATTCTTCCCCCTTTGTTTATTTTTTTTGTCAAGATTGTTTTAGTTATTCCTAGGCCAATGCCTTTCCATGTAAATTTTAGAATTAACATCTATATCTACAAGAAAACCTTGCTAGAATTTTGATAGGAATTTCACTATGGGGAAATGGACTTTTTTTTTTTTTTAAGTTTACTCTTGTGTTTTTAGTCTTACGGAAATTTCTATTTAATGAAACCTGCTGGTCTGTTTTCATGACTTCTGAATTTTATGTGTAACTTAGAAAGAATATCCTTATTCTAAGATTATAAAAATATTAACCTGTATTTTTTTTTACTCTTAAGTATTTTGGTTTTGAATTTAGTTTTTTTTTTAACCATTTGACATTCATTTTGGTGTGCTGTAAGAATCTAATATTCTTTTTTAAAAGCCCAGTTGGAGAACCAGTTGTCTTTACATCATTTACTGAAAATTATTCATAGTTTTTCATTGATTTGAGATACCATCTTAACATAATCTAAATTGTCATAAATATTTGGGTGTCTCGTTGGGCTTTCTTGTGAGTCCAGCCATCTATTATATCATCATATCATACTTTTAATGATAAGTTATGGGCCTGTGAAATATCGTAATGTCTATGAGGAGGCATACCTGATAGTTAAGAGCTTGACTCAGGGGTTAGACTAGTTGAATGCCAGCCCCATCATTTACCAGCTAGATGACTTAGTGTGAGTTATGTAAATTCTCTAGACCTCAGTATCATCTGTAAAATGAGGATTATTTTATATATGTTGTACATTTTTTTATTATTGACTAGTTATTACATACATTCTAGGGTTATTGTGAGAATTAAATGCATTAATATATCTAAAGCTCTTTTAATGGTATGTAACACAGTAAGTGCCATATTAGCCTATTGTAACGGGGCAAAATTGTCCTCATGTTCCTATTTTCTATACTAGCTTTAAAAATGTTTTATTATATTCTTCCAAAAAATAAAATTCATCTATTGATTGGAATGACATTGACTTTGTATATTTAATTTGAGTGAGAAATGGTCTTTATAACATAATAGACTATTGCATTACCTTTATGTAATGTTGGCTTATCACCTAAGAACATAGTGAGCTTAATAGATGGAGAGATTGTTTTCTGTTCTCATCCAATCCAAAACACAAAAAGAAATATTGGGACTTATGTAAGCTTGACAAGTATAACATTATTGGCTTGTTTCCCGCCCCCCCCCCCCCGGAATAGCAGCAATAGAAAAACTTGTCATAGACCACATCATTAGATGTTGTATAGATGTCTGCACCTCTGTTGGTGGTTTAAGCAGGTCTTCTCAGTGCTATCTCACATTTCTTCACCTTAAAGTGCATGAATATTTGAGTGAATAAAGAAGAAAAACTCAAGAAATAATAACCTTTGGAATAGTAACAATAAAATTCAAAATATATGTGAATATATATGAGAATATTGAATGAGTATATTTAAATGAAATACACAAAAGTAGTTAGTACTTTGAATTTGGTCATTGGGATTATCCTATGGAGAGCTCCTCAGATCCTCTATGTAAGAGAGAATTACTGTGTACTCAGTTTTTTCAATCACTATCCTGTTTCCTCTCCTCAGTTTTTCTTACCATCTGCCCACAAACTCTAGGGAGACTTTTTTGTATTTCATATTGTTCATTTTTAAAGGAGAAACTACTTTTAGTTGTATATAAATGAACCGCCTGAAACCCTATCCCCAGTCTGCATATATCAGTTAACTGCTTCAAGAAAATAGCAATAAGGCTAAAAGACTCTGATTCTAAGGAAGGCTATAGGAGATTCATATACATGTGTACTTAGAGGTGCTTATTCCTGTTTTCCTGATTTTTCTCCCAGAATTGTTGAGGTTTGTTAGGTGGTTGTATTTACACTAGGAAGGGGTAAAAATAACAGCTCTATATTTTGACTAAGAGGTGTTGAGCTGAAAGACAGATCAGTAGTAGAGATGCCAGTCAAAGTAAAGCAATATATACTATTTCATATTTGTATATGTCTTAAGTTTTTAATAACATTCAGGGAGTATAACAATATATAAGTAAATTAGTAAAGGTAATAATTACTAATTACATAGAATAATATGTACTTTTAAATAACATTTTATTATGCATGCAGAAAGTATACTACTTATAAATTTACAGTTCAGTGAATTTTCATAATTTGAACACACTCATGTAACCAGCACCCAGATCAAGAACATTACAAAATAAAAAAGAAAGAAACAAACAACATTACTAGCCTCTGGAAACTTTCCTTGTGCTATCTTGTAGTCACAAGCCCTCTAAGGCTAACCACTATGCTGACTCCTAACAGTATACATTAGTTTTGCCTGTTTTTAATTTTTATATAAATGGGGAGTCATACACTTTTGAGCCCATGAGAGTCATACACATAATTGTATACAGTTGTAGTTTGTTCACTGCCATCGCCCTATGGTAGTTCATTGTGAGATTATATTGTGAGAATACATACCATAATTTATTTAACCATTCTACTGTTGTTTAATATTTGAGCATTCCTACTTTTGCAGATCACCTCTTACCCATTTTTTTTTTTAACATTGTAGGGGCTCTGGACATTTTCTGAAATATACTGATGTGGAAATCTGAGAATTTTTATCAGATCTCTGCTTCAGAAATTCCATAATATATACATTTTAATTTAAAAATTTATCTGTCGCATGTTTTCCAAACTCATTACCTCAGTTTTTGCTGTATAACAAGCACTCCAATTTAATGGTTAAAAACAACCACTATTTACTTAGCCTTTTTTTTTTTTTAATTATTCTAAGGGTTAGCAGTTAAGGCTGGATTTTTGTTACATGGTTCTAGTGATCTGTGCCCAACTTGGCTTACCTTGGTTGAGACCTCCATGTGATTTTGCATGCTCTAGCAGGCCGTATTAAGGATTAGTCACATGGTCGTCTCCCTCCCCAAGAGGGAGTGGGGTGTATGTGTGCCAGGCTTCTTGAAGCTCAGGCAGAAAACTAGCAATACTCTTCTTCCTCCACTTTCTCTGTTTGCATTTACTTTTAGGAAAATAAATCCCAGCGATCCAATTTGACTGACATTTCATTTTTTGTTTTTGATATACATTCATGTAAACTTTTCTTTTCACCTCTGTTTTAAAACTGTTTGGAGTGATAAATGGAACTAAGCTGTCTTAGGGTAGGGTTGTATTTTAATTTTATTTGTTCTTTTTCCTCCCACTGCCTTTTTTCCTGTGCTTTTCATTTTTATCATTCCAGATGCTTAAGAATACCTCTTCAACAAAACCTTTTCTGACTTTGTGCCATGCCACTCTATGCCCACCCTGGCATCTTTCCTTTAAACTTCATGGCAGTATTTAGCATCCATAACATTTTATTACATTCAGTTGTTCTCATGTCTGTTTCCTGTTTATTAGACTCTCAGCTTCTGTGTATATCCCCAGCGTCTGCCATGCAAATCTTTTAAAATGATGGATGAATTGTGAGAGAGCTGCTAGAATTTTTTCTTTACCAAATCTAGCTTCCCTATTTTAGTACAGAATTGTTTATTCTACGCTTCTCTTTGGATGTAACTGCTGCTACTTTGACTAGATGACAGTTAGTGTTTAGATTTGTTACTCAGGTTAAATATCACCATCCATATGTACAAATAATTGCTAGTACTTCTTTTTGTACTACTCACGTTATTTTGATTAAACATTTTTTTCTCCTGAGATACTATGCTTTTATTTACAATGTAGTATTTTACATAGATACTTTAATTCTTTGAAAGATGGCATAATTCAATTCATATAGCAGACATTTTGTCTTTTTTTTTTGCTTTCAAATTTCCTGAAAGCTATCAATAATTTTTTTTTTAAGGGGCAAGGAGAGCTTACTGGTTTAACTCTTTTTTAGCCTTTAAAAAACTGTTTGATCGTGATTATACTTTTGAAACTCATACTCCCTAAAATCTCTTGATAACCAGTAATCTGTCCATCAGCTATTCTAAACCTCACAAAGCATATTAGAGCTTTCTCTCACTTTATTTTGTAAATATATTTTCATAATTGACTTTGTCCCAATAACAGTAAAACTTAATTAAGACCTGTTCTTCTACAACAGATATTGCGAATGAGTATCCTTTTTTGCTCCCGTGATTATTTTGCAGATTTTATTGTGACACTGATTTGTCTTAACTCTGTTGTAATTTATTTTACATCTGATTCCCTCCCCTCCCCAGACTCCCACATCTCCATCTGTGAGCTGTTTGATATAGACAGGGATTCTTATTTATCTATGCATCTCCAGTGTCTATCATGTAATTGTGCTCTATAATTTTATTTTTGAAGATTTAATTAATTATTTTCTTTAAATGCTCTTTGGAAGGAATTGAAAGAAGAATTAAGATTTTCTTTAGCTCGGAGTTATCATGGACATTAAATATTGTGCAGCTAGCCTGCTGTGTTTGCTTTGTTTGAAAAGACTTTTGTTTTAGGATCTAGCAGTCTCCAACAGTTCACTAGCTCTAGCCTGAAGCTACTGGTATGCCTTTTTTGGGGGGTGGGGGGGTGGGCTTTATTTTTTACAACAGTTTTAGATTTACAGAAAAATTGAGACAAGTTCCCGTATATTCCACACCCATATTCTACTATTATAACATCTTATGGTACATTTGTTATTATTACTGAACTGATAGTAAGATGTTATTATAAAGTTATCCATACTTTATTTAGATTTTCTCAGTTTTCGCCAAATGCCCTTTTTCTGTTTCAGGAGCCCATCCAGGAGACATTACATTTAGTTATCATGTCTCCTCAAACTCTTCTTGACCGTGACAGTTTTTCAGATTTTCCTTGGTTTTGATGACCTTAATTGACACTTGTGAGGCATTGTGGTCAGATATTTTGTAGGAAGCCCTTCAGTTGGTATTTATCTGATGTTTCCCTCAGGGTTAGACTGGAGTTAACAGGTTTTAGGAAGAAGAACCACAGAGTTAAAGTAACATTTTCATCCCATTATGTCAAAGGTCCATACTGTTGATATTGAACTTGATCACCTAAGATAGTGTTGGTCAGGTTTTTATACTGTCAAGTTACTTTTTCCCCCTTTCTGAAAATACTGTACTGTACAGACGGAGTTCACCATGCGTAGCCCACACCTAAGGAGTGGAGAGTCAAGTGCTCTCTCCTCCTTGAGGACAGTATCTACATAAATTATTTGGAATTCTTCTGCATAGATGATTCTGCTCTGCTTCCTGATAACTCAGTTTATGGTGGTAGAGGAAGATGGAAAGCTGTGAGGTATTGGACAGAACTCCCCAGCGCGAAGGATCTTGTCCCCAGGTTTTTGTTTCTGTAGATAAAGCCATGTCAGGTGCTCTAAGTAAACACTGCTGGGTTGTGATTCATTGGTCTAGATTGTTTTTGTTTCTCCACCTTTTGCTACCTAGACTTCCTTTGAAAACGATGTTAGTGAGCCTCTGAAAAATACTAAGAGCTTTGCCCATGTACCCATGTCCAAAAAAGTACCTAGGGCTCCGATGGTTTATGAATAGTCAGCTTCAGTTTTAAGGAAGGAGGAGGAGGTTTTATGATTACATACAGCCACATTGCACATTGAAAGAAAATATTTGTTATACTGCTTTAGGAGCCAAAGAGCAAGACCCACTGGAGTAAATAAAAGGTGTATCTTCACTTTTTCTTAAATGTTTATATCTGACATATGACTGTAATAAATATTTTACTAGTTACAGTCTATTAGTTTAGATCAGTGATTCTGACTGTGGGCCCCAGGTCAGCAGAAGCAGCATCAGCATTATATGGAAATCTGTTGGAAATGCAAGTTTCCATCTCTATTCCAGACCTACCATCTCAGAAACTCTAGGGGTATGAGGCCTAGCAATCTGTCTCAACAATCCCCTGCTTCCTCCTATGATGATTCCAATACATTTTTAAAGTTTGAGTGTCTGATTTGGTTTATTGATTGTGCATGGTAACCTGGATGTAAATTCTTATATTATGTTGCTTTTCCTACAAAGTAGCCTTTGCTTTACATGCAGGACCATGAAAAATCTTTCCTCTTTTAATCAATGTTGGACTCCTAAGAGGTTAGTTAATATTCTCCTCCTTGAAGATCACATTTGCTGAACTGGTATATCTAGAACAGGGTTTAGCAAACCAAAGACGGCAGGCCAAATCAGGGCCACCTCCTGTTTTTTTACAGTCCATGAGCTAAGAATGACGTTAACCCTTTTTAAAAACGGTTTTATTGAGATATAATTCACATACCATAAATTTCAACCATTTAAAGCATTGCAATTCAATGATTTTTAGTATATTTAGAGTTGAATGATTCGCCAATATCCATTTTCAGAACATTTTTTCATCCCCAAAAGAACCTTATATACTATAGTAATCAGCTCCCCCTTTTCCCAAATACTGCTCTCCCTACCACCCCCACACACGTATACATCACCGTAGCCCAAGGTAATCATTAATCTACTTTCTGTCTCTATAAATTTTTCTATTATGGACATTTCATATGAGTGGAATTATATGAAATTTTTTGTGACTAGCTTCTTCCATTTAGCATAATGTTTTTAAGGGTCATTCATATTATAGCATGATTTAATACTTCATTCCTTTTTATTCCCGAATATTATTCCATCATATGGATATACCACATTTTATGTATTTGTTAATTGATGGATGTTTTGGCCGATTTTTAGACTTTTAAATGGGTTAAAAAAAAACATCAAAAGAAGAATGATGTTTTATGATGTGAAAATTATCTGAAATTCAGATTTTATTATCCATAAATAAAATTTTGTTGAAACACAGCCACACTCATTCTTTTATGTGTCATCTATGGCTGTTTTCATATTATAGTGGCAAAGTTGAGTAGTGACAAACCGTACAGCCTTCAGAGCCTAAAATATTTACTATTTGGCCCTTTGCAGAAAAGGTTTCTGGACCCCTGATCTTAAACAGTGTTTCTCAGTCTTTTTCTTCATTAATGTTTCCTAAGGAGACTTTTTAGACATTCTCCCCCTAATTGCCTCCCCTTCATGAAATCTGAATGCCAGATGTATGGCGTATATCTCTGTACTGTTGCCCTTCAGTGGAACCCAAACTGTCATACTATCTTAGGGGTTTTGTTGCCCCTTGGGTAGTATCGCCCTCACTGGGAGTACATACTCTACAGTCATGTTCTGGGGAGGTTCATCTCCTTCCCTATTACATCAGGAAGTGAAAAAATTTTCAGCTGGGTTAGATTTCCCTCAGAAATTTCTAGTGTTGAGGTGTTCAGAAAGTATGTTGGGATCTGCTGTTAGACCTTTAAGCTATTTGACAGCATATGACTGTAAGATGTTATCATCTTGGCATTTAAAGATTTGGGGAAATTTTGGTGACTTCACCAAAATATTTCGGGCTTTTGCTTTAGTTAATACACTGGTTTATCGTAGAGTTTATTAGTAAATTTGGCTTATAGGCAGAGGCTAGAGAGTTTAATTTAAACAAATTTTGTCTGAAAAGTGAGGATTTTTATTGCCCCTGGTTTATGAGGCTAACTAGCTCTCTGCATCTCTCCTATGCTTTAATAATACATTAGAAAAACGGTTCTTTTCTCCCATTTTCCCCATCCTCATCTTCTCTTATCCCCTAGAGCATCTGTTCTTAGAGAAGTAGGAATAGGTATGACTTTGAGGATTTAAAGGCTGGAGAGAGGAAGCATTGGTCAAAAGAGACTCTAATTTAAAGTAATGGAACACTAATATGATTTTTTGTCAGTTTTTGGTGGCCTCGTGTCTAGTAATCAGGAATAGGCCATTAATCGTGATGAAAACAGATCATTTATTTAAATATAAATGAAGAATTCAAGTCTAGCAGGGAAACAAAGTCCATGTTAGTTCCCTTCCTCTTCTCCACCAAATAGGATACATGGAAAAGGGGAAAAGAGTTGCATTTCCCTTGAAGGAGAGTAATTGGCAGAGTAAAACATTGCAAATGAATTACACTGGGAATATAACCAATTTTATGGAAAGAGGATTGTTATTCAGGTGGAATCTCTTCTCTTTGCTCTTCCCTTTTGGGTCCTACTATTTATGGAACTGAGACTTTTCTTCAGTTTGGGTCCTTTTGTGATAATTGAGTCCAGAACCTATTCCTCAGTATTAATTAATTAGCTATGTTGTGTGAAAATAGGGAAGCTTAGAAAACTGTCTAAAACCAATCTTTAAACTTGCCTTACAATATTTGTAGGCCTCTTGGACAGAGTTAAAAATATAATTTTGTTTAAATTTAATAGACTTGTCTTATAAGTAGTTATCATGGGAGAGGGAAGCAGAAATGACAACCTCTTCCAGGTTCAACTATGAGATTTAAACCATTTTTTTCTGAAATTTCCTTTCTGAGTTAAGATTTCTCTGTTTTTTCTCCCATCATCAAATGGAGCTTCAGCCCTTCAATACTGAAGTAGGATTTAAGTATCATCAACTTTTAAGGTTCTGTGCATTATATAGTCCAGTACTCATTATATTTTAATCAGCATGTCTAAAATGGTTCTTATCTTTCTACTAAACCTGATTATCCATTGATATTTCATATCTTAATGTTGCTTAATGCAATATCTACTCAATTGCTGAAGCTGAAACAGAGTATTGTTCTAGACTCTCCCTTTCCACTTATTCTGAAAGTTCCAAGTCCTATGAATGATTCCTCTTAAAAATGTTCTCTCTTCCTCTCCATCCCCACTTCTCTGGTTGGACTTTATCACTTATGACTTGCATCATCCCAGTTACTTCCCAGTTGGTCTCCCTGCTTCTGATATAGCATCTCTCCAGACCATTTTCTACTTTGCTGCCAAGTTGTCTTTCTAAAAGACAGCATGATATCAGACTCTTACTTAAAACCTTTTAATTATTTCCTGTTACATGCTGGATTAAATTTCATTTTTTTTTTTTAATTTTAAGACACATAGTCCTTAGAATCTCACCCCAGTCTGCTTTTTCTAGCTTCATCTTCTGCCACTCCTTTATTTCACCCACACCAAAGTACTTGCAGTTCCCTAGACATGCCATGGGGTTTCATACTTTCTATTATTTCATATTGTGCTTCTGTAGGTATTTTTTCTCTGCTTACAACACCTTTCCCTGCTGTTTTTGATCAGAAATCAGTAGAAGTTTTACTTTGGGAAGCCGTTGTTTCCCAAGACCTCATGTATTTGTGTCATAGCATTTATCACACCATACTGTATGATCTGATTCCCTCTTTTCCACCTAGGCTGTAAGATCATTTTGAGGGTAAGAGTTGTGTTTTTTTTTTTTTTTTATCTTAGGCTATACGTATTTAACACAGGACCTGGTTCCAAG
The DNA here is from genome assembly GCA_003508835.1 of Eonycteris spelaea. NCBI lineage: Eukaryota > Metazoa > Chordata > Mammalia > Chiroptera > Pteropodidae > Eonycteris > Eonycteris spelaea. The sequence continues at coordinate 438,469 of PUFA01000017.1, forward strand.
GAGCTGCTCCATAAATGCTATTGACTGAATCTCATTTATGTTAAGAAGAAAGAAATTTAAGTGGAGCAGATTTTTCACCTTGAGCTCTGAACCCATTTATTCTGGGTAATATTCATTAGACCTAAAGTCCAACAAAAATCAAAGAATTTGAAAGGATTTTTGAGCCTGTTGCAATATAATTTGATGTGCTTTATATTCACTGGATTTTGATATCCAGATTCATCCAAAATATAATTAAGGTAATTTTTGTTAACCAGATAAATGATAGATACTGAGGTTAAAAGTTCATTTTTACAGTCTGGTTTTCCTTCCTTTGTGTTGAAAACATTCTTTTTGCTTATGATGAAGAGACCTGGTTTATTCACAGCCTCAACAGACACCCATTTCCGAGACTATGGGTCACTTGTCAGGTTTTGCCCAGAGTTTTTTCAACTGCAATGCCAGGACTAATTCCTTCTGGTAAATCCTCTAAGCTGTCAGCAAACAAGCTATTTCTAACCAGTCTAGCATGAAAGCGGTGAGCTGGGAGTACAGGGCAGGTACATTGGTTGTTAAAAGGCATTTGGTTTTCAGTTTCCAGATTGCCAGTCAGTGCTTTCTCCTCTGCCGTTGGCCCATCAAGTTATAGGTGTTGTGCTGCATATCTCAAGGTGGTCTCTAGATGTTGAACAATTGCAGAAAGCTGTGATTTCCCTATAATGAAAGAACAGTGTACCTGTAGTTTCTGCCATTCCGATTAACTGGTAAAAGGGATTAAGACTGACTACTTATCAGGATTAAATGAGATTAGAAACCCATTTCTTTCTTGAAGCCATTGTGTCTCTCCTGAAGGTAATTTCAGCCCTTTTTTTTTTTGCACAGATCTGCTTGATAAAAGGAGGGAGTAGATAGGCGTTGGAATTATGAGAAGAGGATCCAGATAATCGGGGCTTTAAAAAAATCAATTTATTGCAATATAATATCCATACAATAAAAATCACACATTTTCAGTGTGCAGATTGATATTTTTTACAAATGAATGCATGTTTAACCACCACTCAACCCAAGATATATTTATAGAAATTTAATAGAAAGTTCCTTTGTGTCTCTTTGCAGTCAGTCTTCTCTCCCGACCCCACTGCAACCAAACACTAACACATTTCCTGTTTGCCCTGAGAATACTCACTGGCAGCATTGCAGCTACAGCATTTACCCTGAGATAACTTGCGGATTACAGTCTTAACCTCACCCCCAAAGTTTGCCACGAAATATTGCTTTTATTACTCTTCTCATCGTTCTAGTATATCGACGTCTTTGGAAACAAATGACATCATTCTATTTATAACATTCTGTTTTTAGTAGTGATGTTTCCATTTACAAAGTATAGTAATTCTTGATTGCGGAAAATGTCAAATCCTAGAAAATGTAGCATTTCTATGTGTGGTATTAAATTAACGCTGGCAGCGAGCTGCACTTTATTTTCTCAATGAGAAAAGGGTTAATATGATTTCTAGCACTATATAGTAGTTTTGTCCAGTCCAGGATTTTGTATAAAAGAAATCATACAGTATGTACTCTTTTGTGTCTAGCTTCCTTCTCTTGGTATAATGTCTTTGAAAATTGTCCATGCCGTTAAATGTATTAGCAGTTTCTTTATATTGTTGACTACTTGAGTTCATTATATGGATATACCACAATTTATTTATTCACCAATTGAAGGAAATTTGGGTTATTTCTAGTGTTGAGCTTTTATAACAAAATCTGTAACTATCTCTCTATACATTTCCTTTTATGGACATAAGGTTTCATTTTTTTCTTGGTTAAATATCTAAGAGTGGAATTACTGGGTCACGTGCTAAGCAAACATTTAACTTTATGAGAAACTGGGGAACTGATTTCCTAAGTGGTTGCACCATTTTACACTCTCATCAGTGACTTATAAGAGGTCTAGTTACTAAAAATCCTTGCTAAAACTTGATAGCATGTCTTTTTCATTATAACATCCTAGTGGGTTTGAAGTAGTATCATTGTGATTTTAATTTTTCATGTTTTTTTGGTGCTTCCATAAATGGTATTTTTAAAAATTTCATTTTTTATTTATTTTTTGCCAGCATATAGAAATGCAGTTGAATTCTGTATATGACCTTATATCAAAGTCATTTAGTTCTTATTTTTAGCAGGGTTTAGTTTTGTTTTGTTTTAGATTTTCTGGGATTTTCTATGTAGACAATCATGTTGTTATTGCATTTATTTTATTCAACTTTAGGCAGTAAGGATAGTATCCACATAATCTAGATTTTTGGCTCGTTTAGTTTTCTGGATATTTTGAAAGCCTCATCCTTATGGGCCTCTGCATGCATGTTAAGGTGACATAATTGAAGTGTGAACCATGAATATGAAGTGGATGAATACAGCTGTGGGGATAATCATATGTAGAATTGGTATGGCAGATGGTAAACGAGGCTGTTTTGCCCTCTGGGCTTTTGAAAATTTAGAAAGGAGGCCCCCTGCTCTAAAGAACAATAAAATTTGGCTCTGGCCCAAAGGAAGCATTTCCTGAAACCAGGTTACATTGGCTGATCACGGCATCACCTCTGGCCATTTGTAAAGCCGTTTACCAATCCATTCATTGGACAGATATTTAGTGAGTGAGTACCCACCAGGTACCAGGCACTATTTTGGTACTTGGGCTATATCAGTGAACAAAACAGTAAAAAGAAAAATAACAAAAAGACACACAAAACCCTGTTTTGATTATATTCTAGTGGGAGAAATAATAAATAGTAAGCATGAAAATGTCTATCTCTTTGTGTCTATTTAGAGTGAACAGGGCTTTGATGAACAATGAGGTGGAGAAAGGGGGCAGGAGTATTATAAACCCTGATACATTTACAAGACCCTTATGGACTACTTAATTAAAGCTGGAAAGTCATCAGATTCACCTCACAAACCAAGTAGCCAGAAAAAAGGTTAATTCATAATTATTCAGTCAGTGATGAGCCTCTGATGTGCCTGATCTCAAGCTTACATATGCATTCTCCATCGATTTTCTTCCCCAACCTAATTATCTTATTTGCAAGACAGAGTTTTCAGAAGAAATGGTTCCGAGCAACCTGCGCTGATCTCTCACCACAAAACATCCCATTTTAACAGAAAAAGATTTGAATTTTTTCAGCATAAACAAATACAATATAGGAAACTGGTCATAGCCTTACACAATTATAGAATTATTCATTTTACCATCTTGCTTAGAAATGGTCAATATTATGTTTGAGATCGGTAAAGTAAAAGAAATGGAAAAGGTGCCACATCTGAGTAACTTGTGGACATTGTAAAACGTCAGCTGTGATAGAAACAACATTACACCAGATGGCTGTTAAGTCCAGTGCTTTTCGTTACAGATTGATGAATCAATAGACATTAATATGCCCAGTTAATAGTACTGGTTAGAATCCTTGAAGATAAATTTTCAGAACATTGTATGTTCTGCACATCTACTAAAACAAACATTTTGATGTATAGTATTCAAAATTGTGAATGAAAACTATGAAAAAATAAGATTGTGGAATTCTTTCCTCAGTTTGTGTAAGTGGTAGTTCTGCTCTGTATCAAGAGTTCACCTGAAAACCTTGAATACAAGTACATGAATTGTTTTATTCAATTTTGCATAGGAAAATTCAATTTTGCCTGCAAGCCTGAATTCCATATTAAATTATGTTTTCAAAATGGTGACTCTAATAATAACAAACACTTAAAATAAGATTCACTGTATACTAAGACTGTTGTGAGTTTACATTATATTTGCTAATTTAATCATCACAACAAGCTAATGATACAGGTACTGTTAATGTTATCTATGGCTGAGGAAATGAAGGCCAGAATTTTTGCCTTTGTATCACAAAGCTAGGAAGTGGCAGAGCCGAGATTTAAATCTAGGTAATCTGGTTCCAGAGTCTATACTCTTTTTCTCTTTTTAACTTAAAAAAAAATTGTGGTAAGACATACATAACAAAATTTATTATCTTAACCATTTTTATATGTGTACACCTACTGATAAGTAGAATGTGTTAAGTACATTCACACTGTTGTGCAGCAGATCTCCAGAACTCTTTTTATATGGCAAGACTGAAACTCTAATCTTTTAAACAGTACCCTATTCCCTTCTTCCCTTGTTTCTGGCAAGTATCATTCTAATTTCTGTCTCTGTGAATCTGACTGCTATAGGTACCTCATATAATTGGAATCTTACAGTATTTGTCTTCTTGTAACTGTCTTATACTTTGCATAATGTCCTCAAGGTTCATCCATGTTGAACCTTTTTAAGGCTGAATAATATTTCATTGTATGTATATAGCACATTTTGTTTATCCATTCATCTTTTGGTGATTGCTGGGTTGCTTTTATTTTTCGGCTGCTGTGGATAATGCTGCCGTGAACATATGTGTATAAATATTTGCCTGAGTCCCAGCTTTAAATTCTCTGGCGGTAAAAACTTGGAAGTGAAATTATTGGCTTATATGGTAATTATCTGTTTAATTTTTTGAGAATTGCCATATTGTTTTCCATAGTTTCTGCACCATTTTTTATAGTTCTACCAACTGTGAACAAGGATTCCAGTTTCTCCACATCCTCATCAACATTTGTTATTGTCTGTTTTTGTTTAGTTTTGTTTGATAATAGCAATCCTAATGGTATCTCATTGTGATTTGGTTCTGATTTACATTTCCCTAATGAGTAATGATGTTGAGCATCTTTTAATGTGCTAATTGTTCATTTATATAGCTTTGAAAAAATACTTATTTAACTTTTTTGCCCATTTTTGAATTGGGTTGAGTTTTTCGTTGTTGCTGAGCTATAGGAGTTATTTTTATTCTGGTTATTAATCCCTTATCAGAGCTAAGATCTGCAAATATTTTCTCTCATTCTATAGGTTGTCTTTCACCTCTTGATTTGTAAGTTTTTAATTTTGACAAAGTGAAATTTATCTTTTATATCTTTTGTTACCTTTGTTTTGGTGTCATAGCTAAGAAGTCATACCTAAATCCAATGTCTCCTATGTTTTCTTCGAAGAGTTTTTAGTTTTAGCTCTTATGTTTAGATCTCTGATCCATTTTGAGTTAATTAATGTATATGGTATAAGGTAAAGTTCCAACTTTTATCCAATGGCTTAAGTTCTGGCCCATTGTCTTTACCTCCAAGGGTACTTAACCCTCAATTTAAAGAGTTGACATGAAGGATTTAAGAAAAGTAGGTAGTAATAAAGTGGCAGTAGCAAGTATAGACTGTTCACTTAGAAATTTCAGTGGTTAGAAGGGGGAGAAAAAGAAAAGGACTATATTTAATTAAGTAGGGAATGTTTTTTAAAATAATATGCTCATTCAAAAAAATGTGGAGAGGTCAAAGTAAAAAAAAGTACACAGCTTGGAAAACAATAACATAATGTTTATGGATACATAAATATATAGTAAATACTTAAAATCTGTTTGGCATTAGTAAACCCTAAATTCATGATAGTGGTTTCCCTTGGGGTGGAGGGCCAAAGGAAAGAAAGAGAATGAGAGAAGGGTACATAGGAGGCTTCGATCTATAATGTTTTTAATTTTTTTCAAAAGGGACCTCTGAAATAATGTAACAATATTAAGACTCAACAAAGCTGTTTGATGGTTACATGGGTATTTATCTGTATCTGAAATATTTTGTAATGAAAATAATTTAAAATTTAAAACAAATAGAACACAAAATATTAAGTTTATCTGTATCAGGGAGAGGGTTAGCTCTTCCTCTAAGATAGAAGGGGGCAGAGAAAAATTTTTTGGAAAGGAATTTCGAATTGAAAAGAATAGAAATTTAAGGGAGCTCAGGATAGATCAATCTTAGTCTCATTTTAGTGGCAAAGTATTTGCAGAGGGTGAAGTGGGAGTACTGGGGATAGTTTTGGGAGTTCCATGTCAGTTGGAAAGTGACAGATTCAGGATAAGGGAGTTATGTAGAAACAAATAGGTTGCTGAATAGCATTGAAGGGTTACCAAAGAATGGTTATCAGGAATTTGTTGTTGAGCAAAATACCACAGTTATGTAGATTTACTAGCATTGCTTTGTAGCCCAGTAGAAAAATAAAGGAATGAAAACCAAACAAAGCAACAAAACAAAAAATGAACTCTAGGGATTAGATTAAGATTGTATTCAGAATAATTGGGTTGCAAAGAAGGAAAGCCCACTCTTAACAAAAGTCAATGAGGGAGTTATTATATGGCTTCAAGAGACGATCATAAGGGCAACCAAACACTAAAGAACAGCTAGACATCTCTTGAGTACATTCATCTCTGCGTCTCTTCTCTCCTTTTTTGGCTGGCCTTCTCTGCGCATGGCTCTACATGACTGACACAGCGTTTACTTTGTAGAAGTTCCCACCCTCATGAATTGCAGATTTGACTCATTAGTGGGTTATGAAATCAATTAAGTTAGTTGCAACCAGTATTTTTTTTTTTTAAAAAAAGGAATTCAGTACAGTTAGAAAGGTTATTTTAAGTTGTGTGTGTTTGAGTGAATACTTATTACAACATAAAATTAATTCGTCACATTTATTGAGTACCTGGTATGTGCCACATACAGATACGTTCATTAGTAAACAAACCAAAATCCCTGCCCTTTGCTTTCTCCTGCCCAAGATCTCTTAGAATATAAGGCAAAGCAGGCAGAGTTCAGTTGCTCTCAGTTCAGAAGGGGGGTCAGTGCAAGGGGTAGGTATAGAAGAGGTGCAGAAAACCTGCCTAACTATATAATAGATCTTGCATTGAATAGGAAACAGAGGTTGTCTGCCACTGGGATAAACACTACTCTGATGTTCAGGTGCACTGGGTCCGCCTGACTAAACTGGAGCAAGAAAATCCTATTCCCACTACTAGCCTTGCACTGGGTAACAAGGAACAGCAGTTTACCACAGAGGAGGGGGCAAAAATGTGGAGAGATGCCTGTTCTATGGCACAGGTGTACAAGACCTGCTGGAAAACGATGTTATGTAGGTTTTTCATAGGTGCCCTTTAGCAGATTGAGAAAGTTCCCTTCAACTTCTGGTTTGCTGAGCATTTTATCAGGAATAAATGTTAGATTTTGCCATGTGTTCTTTCTGTATTTACTGAGATTATTATATACTTAAAAATGTTTTAGTCTGTACTATTTTACTGTTAGTGGTGAATAATATTGATTGAATTTCAGATGTTCAGACAACCTTGTTCCTTGATAAAATTCATTTGACCATAAGTTACAGTAGTCCCCCACCTATCTGCAGGGGATATGTTCCAAGACCCCCAGTGGGTACCCAAAACCACACTTAATATCAAACCCTATGTATATACAATGTTTTTTCCTAACATATACACCTTTATACTTATAAGAAGCACTTTACGGCTTCTCTGGCACATCTGAATCACCAGCATTGCTCTTTGGAGCCAGTATCAAAGAAAATAAGGGTTATTTGAACACAAGGAGCATGATACAGTCATTCTGATAACCAAGATGGCTACTAAGTGACTAATAGGCAATGTGTACAGCATGGATATGCTGGACACTGGGATGATTCATGTCCCCAGTGGATTGGGGCAGGACAGTGTGAGATTTCATCATACTGTTCAGAAAAGTGTGCAGTTTAAAACTTATGAATTGTTTATTTCTGGAATTTTCCATTTAATATTTTCAGACCTCCATTGACCACAAGTAACTGAAACCACAGATAAGCGGGGGCTACTAGAGTAACCTCCTTATATTTTCTTGGATTTACTTTGCTAATTTTTAAAGAATTTTTGCATCTATAATTATAAAGAATATTGATCTAAAGTTTTCGTACAATGTCATTGGTTTGGGCACCAGAGTAATTCTGGCCACACAAAATATGTCAAAAAGTATTTCCACCTCCTTAATTTTATGTAAGAGTTTATATAGTATTGGTATTATTTCTTCCTTAATGTTTAGTAGAATTTACCAAAGAAGCCTTCTGGGCCTAGAATTTTTAGTGAGTAGAGGATTAGGGAAATAAGAATGGGAATGCTTTTAATTAAAATTTTAATTTCTTTAATAGATGGAGGACTATTCAGGTTATCTCTTTTCTTGAGTGGGGTTTGGTAGTTTGAGTCTTTCAAGGCTTTCATTGTTTCTATAGTCATCCATATATATTTGTTCTTCTCTATGTGAGTCTGCTTTTAAATTTTAATTAAAATTTAAATGAATTTAGGGTTTAAAATAGTTTAAGCTTGGCTGCTTTAACATTTTTCTATCACTTGTTTTAATAAATCAAGTTGGTTTTGATATGCCTTGACAATTTTCTTCATGCTTCTTGTGCTCGAGGTTTGTTGCAGTTCTTGTTTCTGTGAATTTATGGTTTTCATCCACTTTGGAAATTTTTCAGCTGTTAATCAAATATTTTTTCTTCCCCTCTTTGCAGACCTGAATTACATGTGTCTTATTCCACTTGAAGTTTTCTTTTTTCCCAGCCTTTTTTCTTTCTATGCTTCATTTTGAATAGTTTGTTTCTGTTTTCAAGTTTACAAGCCTTTCTTCTGCAGTGTCTAATCTGTCATTAATCTCTAATGGTTCCTGTTTCATCTCAGACATAGTTCTCATCTCTATGAATTTTATTTAGAGCTTTTGTATTTACAAAACCCCACTTAACATGTTTAATCTGTCCTTGAGCTTCTTGAATATATAGAATATTATCATGATTACTCAATGTTTTTGTCTGGGTTGATTTCAGTAGATTAATTGTTCTCATTACAGGTCATATTTTCCTGCTTCCTTGCATGCCTGCATATATTTTATTGGATGCCAGGCATTGTGCTGGACATTTTTTTTTATTACTTTAAATATTCTTGGGCTTTGTTCTGAGTTGTGGTTAGATTTCTCAGAAACAATTTATCCTCTAAGCTTCCTTAGGTAGGACCAAAGCAGCATGATTTTCCACACTAAAGCCAAACCCTCATATGGACCCTGTCGGATGTTCTGTGAATTATGAGGTTTTCTTCTCTGGTAGTGGGAACAGAAACTACCCCTATCCTATGTGAACTACAGGTATTTCCTCCTCTTAATTATTTTGGGTCGTTCTCATCCCAGCCTTGGGTCGTTTCCTCACACATGTGTGTAACTAGTAGTCAGCTGATAACTTGAAGAGGGGACTCTGCCTGCATATCTCCAGAATTTGTACAGCATTTTGCTTTATTGTATTCTGCCCTGCAAACTCTAGCTTATTGACCCCTCCAAACTTTAGCTCTTTCTTCTGCTGGGTTCTGTTCGGGTTTTCCCTCCCCACCAGGGACCTAGAAATTCTCTTAGGCAGTAAGCTGGGGCAATTGTAGCCCTTACTTCATTTGTTTCTCATCTCTCAGGGATCACTATTTTTGTTTTCTGGTCCAGTGTCTTGATAAGCATTTCATATATTTTTATTGGGGTTTTCCTTGTTTTAGGCAAGAGGGTAAATCTGATTCTATTATATAATCTTGGCTGGGAGTAAAGTCTTACTGTTTTTAATAGGATTATTAAATACAGCTAGCTGCTGTATTGAGAATAGACTGATGGTTGTCAAGGGTAGAAACAAGGAGACCAATTGGGAGAGAAACATAATAGTCCAAGTCAGAGATGATGAAATAAAGTGTAATTTTCATTATATGTTACAGTCAAAAAGTTGAGAGCCACTAATCTAACTCACACTCCATCTCTCATTTCAGATTTTCAAAAATGTGTTTAACTCAGATCACTCAGTGGTTCTCTTCTGGTGTAGGTCTTCAATCCTCTCATCCTCCTACACCTACACAGTCCATTCAGTTATTGTAGGTGGCCCTGGAAGAGGTTGGTATGGATAGGGGCAGATTATCTAAAGGAGAAGAGTAAGGAAAAACCAGTCCTACCGTGGGAAAAAAAGCATCTTCTAGGAAGAGGTTCCAAAAGATTTCTTTTAAAACAAGGTATGCCTATTTTTAGTGGTCTTCAAATTCTCTTTCAGATATATTTTGTCATCTTCATGTTGAGCGATGGAAGATGGCCCTGCAACCTTTTCCAGACAAGGTCTGCCATTCCAGCCCTTCAGGGAAAAGTTCAAGTACTGCTGAAGGGCAGAGACTAATGTCCCTTAACTCCCTTCTGTTCTCCCTGACAATTCTGAATTGACATTCAAGCTTCAGTTCTGGTGGCATTACTGAATACAGATTTCCAACTTGACTTCTTTATGTAAAGAAAATAATAAACAGAAAAAAATAAAGGAAACTTTTTAAATTCAAAAATTAAAAATATTTTACATTTGAAAAATTACTCTGTTTTTATTCTCTTCTCCCTAGGATGGCACTGTCCTTTATTTTGAGATTGCCTTCCCTACATAAGGTATTTAAAGGCCCTTTTATGAAATTATGATAATAAATGATAGTGTTTGATTTTTATTATCCTTTTTTGACTAAATGAAATGTTGTCAACAATATGTTAGTCTCCTAATTTTTTTTTTTTTTCAGAATTGGTTGTGGTTTGTGAAATCCACCATAATGAGATCCTAATTTAAATGGTTAGTCTTAAAGTCAGGCTGAGTGGTGAGCGAAGTGTTGGCTAGGATCAGGGTGAATCTGGAATGTGATCGAGAGATCAAAGTACTGGAGTCTTCCAGCTGTGCAGAACAAGGGACTGTAAGGAACCTGTAGGACCAAGGGCCTAGAGCAGTGGTTCCCAACCTTTTTGGCACCACGGACCAGTTTCATGAAAGACAATTTTTCCATTGGCAGGCTGTGTGTTGGGGCGCATGGTTTCAAGATGATTCAGGCATATTATATTTATCATGCACTTTATTTCTGTTATTATTACATTGTAATATATATTGAAATAATTATGCAACTCACCATAATGCAGAATTAGTGAGATCCCTGAGCTCATTTTCCTGCAACTAGGTGGTCTCATCTGGGGGTGATGGGAAACAATGACACCCAACGTGTGTTGCTTATGTGCAGTCTACTCCATAATCTTGTTATGGTTGCTGTCACTGCAGAAAACCCTGCTTCACAAAGATAGGATGTTGGAAATGGAAGCAGGCTTTTATGGCAATCTCAGGATGTGCTGCCTTGATTTTAATCCAGAACATATGGAGATTTGAAGTGTCTCAAACATATTTTTAAGGCCACCATAATTTGCAATCCCTCACATACGCAGTTCACAATAGGGTTCCTGCTCCTATGAGAATATAATGCCTAATGATCTGAGGTAGAGCTGAGGCAGTGATGCTAGAGCGCTGGGAAGCGGCTGCAAATACACATGAAGCGTCTCTTGCTTGCCCATCACTCATCTCCTACTGTGCGGCCCAGTTCCTAACAGGCCACAGACCAGTCCATCCATGTCCCTGGGGTTAGGGACCCCTGGTTTAGAGAGAAGGGATAGGGATTATGGTCAGAGAGATTTTGTCATTTAATATTCTAGAGGTGAGGCAATTTGGAGTGATGGTGAAATCCACAGTGTTACAGTGTTTATGGGGATAAAAGCTATGTGAAAAATTCATTTTATGCCTTGGTCATTTTTTATTTGGTGAGGTCTAAAGACTGTCTTTTTAGTTATTGCTAAATATTCCAAAGTCACAGTGTATCATAAATTATCCAACCATTTCTGAATATTAAACTTCTAGGGCTGTTTTATTTGTAAATAAACCTTTTCAGTTGCTTTTAATAAACAATTTAATCTATATTTTTTATGGATAGATTCTTAGATATAAATAATGTTACAGAGGACATCTCGATACTTACATCTTCATTTGCATTATTGTCTTGGGTAAATTCTTCGAAGTAGAATAAAAGTGCTAAATAATTATTTTAATGTTTTCTTCCTATTTACATTTTTTATTTTGTAAATTGTATTGATTTTTTTAAATTTTATATTTGGGACTTTTGGATCTGTGTTTAACTATTTATACAAGTCCTTTACCACCTGTCAGTAATAGCAATAACACTTATTAAAATGTCAGATGTTATTCTGAATGCTTTGTATACATTAATTATACATTAACTAATTTAACCCTTATGATGATCAGATATTGCTTTTTACAGAAAGGTTAAATAAATGGTCAATTTTTCAAACCCAAAAATTTAACATAGAAATTTTGACCTTCCCCCCTCACCACCAATACTTAACACTACTTGTCTTTGGCATAATACCAGTGTATTTAATGTCTTTTAACTTCATGACATCATACTGACCAGTACTCAGTCATTATCCAGTGTGTTTAACAATTGTAACATTGCTGCAGAAAAGATCCAATTAGACCTGTGAGGTTTATTACACCAGGGTCCCAGAGGAGCTAGCGCTTGGAAGACCTGGGCCCCCCAGCTCAGTTGCAGCATTCCTTATATTCCTTTTTGGCATGGGCTGATTGGTTAATTTGTCCTCAAACTGTTACATAGGGTGGCAGTTGCTATGGATTACTGGCAGTTACAAAGTATTACAAAGCACGGGAGTTGCTGGGGGTACTAACAGTTACATTTGTTGCTTAGACAGATCAAACAGAAGGGAAGGTGAGTCTTTAGTCAATTTTGAGTACAGCCCATGCAGCAAGCATATTTACAGAAGCAGAACAGAGAGCTGATTAGCCCTTTGAATGAAAATTCCTCTTTTCCCCTTTTGCTTCTCTAAATTCTTATCAGGCATCAACCTCTTGATCTCCCTGGGCCAGGGGCTGGTAATTACATAGCATAAGGATATTTGCTGCAGTCTTTCTCTCTACTAGAGCCTCTATAAGGGACATAATTGACCGGACAATAAGAGGCAACAGGCAAGGGAGAAGGAGGAAGGCCCAGAGGAGGAGGACTACTATTCCAACTAAGGTCTTAAAGCCCCTGAAGATAGAGAACCATCCTCCAAAGAGGTTATTAGGGTCCCACCGTGTCCAACTCTGGATGGTATGTGAGCTGTTTTTCTAATATTAGTAACTAGCTATTTCAGTTACAGCCTCGCCATTGTTGTCTATTTGGAGACAGCAATCAGGTCGGTTAAACTGCCCACATACTCTACCTTCTTCCGCTAGCAAGTAATCTAAAGATAAACAGTTTTGATGTATTGCTGCACGCATCTAAGACTGTTGTGTAGCTAGGAGTTCTAGGCTGAGGCCGTCAGTTAGTAATGATTCCTAGCACGGCTTGTAACCTGATAATTCGATTAAGCATGTATATGGGGGATCAGTAACCCCAGCTTCTACCTGGGGTCCAAGTTGCGGCGCCATAGTATTGGACGATATGGTGGGGTGGCTACTCACCCTCTCCCCGTGTTTGTTGTCCCTCTACTTTGAGTGACCTCTTAGTCCTGGCTTTTAAGTCTTGATATAAGGGAACACTTAGCTCATTTCCTTCTTTGTCAGGTAGGAGAAGAAGCCAAGTTGAATGATCCCAATGATGCAACTTCCCTTACAGTTTGCTGAGAGTTGGGTATAAGCTCTCTTCCCACAAATACAAAAGAGCCCATCTGGCGCTTTCCAACTTCTGGGGCTAGTGGAGTTAAGGGTTTCCCAGAATGTGCCAATAGCTAGGATGGCACAGAAGGGGTTTTGGACCATGCCTTCCTTTATAGTAAAGTTTGTGACAGTTGAGCTTTGGTTGAAAGAGTGGCACAAGGAGGAGTTATAGCACTGTCAGTGGCCCAAAACCAGGCGGGAACTTTGGGCCACCAGTTTAGATCCATGTGATTTAAAAATAGCATTCTTCTACATGGAGTCTCTCCACCTCACTGAGTATATCTTGGACCTATATGGTCAAGACATTCTTCTCCTATTGCATCTAAGGAGAGGACCCAGATCCTGGGTTGACCCTCTTTATGTTGAACCACCATGTGATTCCAATGAAGGAGGTAAAAGGCATCTAAGCTAGTTCCTTTCCAAGGCCAATCCTTGCTCATGAGTGCTCCTCTACACACCCAGCATTTAGTAACGCCAAGTGCATGGCCTATCTTCTCAGCTAGGTCAATAATAGATAAGTTCTTCGCTAGGCTTTGGCTCAAGGTGACCTTTAGCTGATCGTACACAGGTGGGCTTTGGGGCCTAGCAGATAGTGTAGGTTTAGGTGTGGTTGAATTATGCAACCATTGGACAATTTCTCCAACTGCTGAGCCCTCTGCATGGTTATGGACCTTTTTTTTGTCTGAGGTCCATTGCCAACATGCCCAAGTTTCCCCTAATTTTTTAGACTCTTGGCAGGATTGGCTGCTTTCAGATTTAACTTTTATGTACCCCATCCCATATTTGAATCCCCAATGATTGCAGACTGTAGCATTTAGAGCACACCCTGTGGGTAGACCGGTTACAGAAGTAAAGGCAGTGGCAGTGTTGTACCCACCCTGTCCTGTACCTTTGCATGCAGTGGGTACAAGGGAAAGAGGAAGTGGGGAGACTGGCGCCACACACATGGCAGAGCAGGAAGAGAAGGAAAATAAGTCTTTAGGAGTGTCATCCTACTTGAATTAGCAAAACAACCAATAATGATCAGACAATCTAAACCATAAAAACGTACCAAAGGGAGGTTAGCCTGAACATGTAAGAATTGAGAGGATCCCAATGTAGACTGCTTAGGGCAAAAGTAATCCTTTGACTCAGAGTCCAATTTGAGGGTATTTCCAAGGCCAAACCTGAAGCAAGCAGCGAGACAAGTATAATAAAGAGGTTCGGGCTACAGGAGGGTAACAGTCCACCTGGACAGTCCGCATGATTGACCTTCAAGCTTCTGCCGTGCATAGTCCCGCCAGCTTCTGGGGTGGCCAGAGCAGGGCCGAATATCTCAGGTGGATTTCTGTTGCCTCCGGAACATGATTTGAAGCGACTGATCAGGAAGAGGCTCTTCAGTCCAAGTCTCCCGTTTTTCCGGAGGTGTCGTTCTCTTTGCCCGGGTGTGGTGGATCCAGGGGGTGATATCTGCAACTTTAATAGCAGTAGAAGTAGCTAATATCACAGTATGAGGGCCTATCCAGCTTGGCTGGAGTGGCTCCTTCTTCCAGTCTTGAACCCATACTTCATCTCCTGGCTGAAAGGTATGGACCAAACTCCCTAAAAGGATGGGGGCCGTTTCTGAAGTTTCTTGAGCGATATGGCAGAGGATCCTCCCTAAGGCTTGAAGGTGTTAGGACATTTCTAGGTAAGCCATTAATCGAGGGTGTCTTTTAACTTCCCTATCAGTGGGGGAGGTCTACTGTAAAGGATTTCAAAAGAAGTAGCCTAAAGTCCTTGGGGTGCATAGCGTTCACAGTAGAGCCAAAGGCAGCAAATCAGTTCCAGGTAACTGGGTTTCCTGACAAAGCTTAGCTAGTGTGGTTTTGAGGGTCCGGTTTATGTTTTCAACTTTCCCTCAACTATGTGTTCTATAGGCTGTGTGGAGCTTCCATTTGATCCCTAGAACTTTGGACAAGGTCTGAACTATCTCAGACACAGAGGCAGGTCCATTGTCTTATCTTATAGAAAGGGGGAGCCCATATCTTGGAACAATTTCTCTTAATAAGACTCTAGCTACTTCTCATGCCCGTTCAGTGCATGTAGGAAAAGCTTCGACCCATTCAGAATAGGTGCAAACTAACACAAGCAGATATCTATGGCTCCGGCAGGGCTTGACTTCAGTAAAGTCCACTTCTAGGTCTTTGAGTAGCATAGTTCTAATTGTTTGCACCCTTGGATTAAACCTTGGCCTTTGGCCAGTGTTGTTTCGTGCACAGGTCACACATCTAGCACTGATCTGAACACACAGAGTTGGGAGTCTGGGTATAAAATAGTAGTGGCCTAACAGGTTTTCTAAAGAAGTCTTCCCTAGGTGAATTAATTCATGGTATTGTTTTACTAGCTGAACTAACTGCCAGCGCAGTGGGAATAAAGAATCTCTGATCTGGAAGCTCTCGCCAGCCCTCCTTCCTTCTGGTTCCGCCTTCACTTGAAGCCCATTGTTCTTCTGCTTTAGTGTATTTTGGGGATAGAGGCAATTCTGGTGCCAGGAAAACCTTGGAGTTTGACTTAGGACCTATTGTGGCACTCGGTTGGTGGGCAGCTCCTTATCTTCCAAACTGCCTCTTGCAGTTGGAGGATTTCTTTGTTCTTCCTGATTTCCTTTCCTCCTGCCATCAGTACTCCCCTCTCTTTATAAATGGCCCCATGTATGTGCAAGGTAGCAAAGGCATACCTTGAGTCGAAGCAGATTTTGGCCCGTTTCCCTTCAGCCTGTCAGAGTACTTGGATGAGTGCCCATAGTTCGGCCCACTGTGATGACCAGTCCTTTGGCAGAGCCTCAGCTCTGATTACCTCATCGGTAGTTGTTATTGCATAGCTGGCTTTGCGCTGCCCTTCATGGATGAAGCTGCTCCCATCTGTGAACAATACCAGCTCTAGGTCCTGAAGAGGAACATCTGTCAGATCTGGCCTGCTTGAGTAAACTTTATCGTAGTCGGGAGGCCCCTCCTCCGTGGGCAGAAATGTAGCAGGATTCAGTGTACATACAGTTTCATGTGGACTTGTGGATTTTCACAAAGCATTCCCTGATAATGAGTTATTCTGGCATTGGTCAGCCACTATGTCCTTGATTTTTATTAATGCAGTTACAGCATGGGGGACCTTTGCATTTATATTTTGTCCCAGCCTAAGTTTGTCCCCTTCTGTGACCAGGATTACCGTGGCAGCTAAAGCCCGGAGACGTGGCAGCCATCCCACAGCCACTGGATCTAGCCCTTTGGACAAATATGCAATTGGGCAATTTCCCTGGCCCGACTGTTTGTGTGAGGCCCCCCAGTGCAGTGTGATTCTTCTCATGTACGAAGAGGTTAAAGTACCCTGTCACATTCGGCAGCCCTAATGCTGGGGCACTGATTAAGAGTCTCTTTATTTCTCTGAAAGCTTTTTCTTGTTTGGAGCCCCATTCCAGGGGGTTTTTACCAGACCAGCTGTAGCCTCATACAGTGGCTTGGCAATCTCAGAGAAATGGGTTATTCAGATCCAACAGAATTCGGCAGCCCCTAGGAATTCACACTTCTTGCTTGGTGTTTGGCAAAGGTATTGAGCAGATGGCCAGTTTCCTTTCATGTCCAAGTGCCCTATGTCCTTCTGAGAGGATGAACCCCTTTTTGCAGATTTGAGCCTTCTTCCATGATGCATTGTATCCCATGGTAGAGAGTAGGGCCAGCAAGGCTCTAGTACCTTTCCAGCACTGTCCTTGGTTGGGGCTAGCCAGCCCAGGTCATCTACCTACTGGAGTAGAGCACAGTTCAAAGTCTCTCCAGGCAAGGCAGTCAGATCTGTGGCCAGCGCTTTGCCAAACAGGGCGGGTGAGTGCTTGAAGACCTGTAGCAGTCGAGTCCAGGTCAGTTGCACTTTTCTCCTGGTGTTTGGGTCTTCCCACTCAAAGGCCAACAAAGGTTGCCTGGCCAGTGATAACCGGAGACTGAAGAAGGCGTCTTTGAGGTCGAGGCATGTGAACCAGCTTGCTTGAGCAGGTAAGAGACTCAGGAGGGTGTTCGAGTTTAGGACTGCCGGATGGATGGTAACCACTGCATTGTTGATGGCGCACAGGTGGTAGTCAGTCCCTCCAGGTTTCTTGACTGGCAAGAGTGGAGTGTTCCAAGGTGACTGACACTCAGCTAGGATTCCGGTATCACGTAAACGCTGGACATGGTCCCGAATTCCTAGGCGTTCTTCCCATGGCATTGGATATTGCCTTTGTGTGACAGGGGAGGCTCCTGATCTCAGGTCTACCACGATGGGTGTGTGATTTTTGGCTAGACCTGGGGTCCCTTTTTCTGCTCATACAGCAGGGAACTCTTCTAGCAGACTGGTTGGATTTATTTGTTTTCCTCCTGGAGAATAAAGACACCATTCATCCTCCCTGGGCACAATCACAGCCATCATTAGAGCAGGCTGATTCCTCAGAGTGAGACTGGTGGGCTTCCCTAGGGTAAAGGTGATCAGTGCTCCAAGCTTTGTTAATAAGTCTCTATCCAAAAGGGGGATGGGTTACTCAGCTAGGTACCAGAACTCATGAGTCACTAGGTGGCCCCCTCACACGAGCAGGCTTTACAGAATGAGCGGGCAGCTCGGTCCCCCGTGGCCCCAACGATAGTTGCTGTGCAATCCATGAGGGGAGCCACAGGTGTGGTTACCACAGAGTGTTCAGCCACAGTGTCCACCATAAAAGTTATTGATTGGCTCCCTTCTCTTGCGACCGTAGACTCCTGGGGACCTAGGATCAGGGAGCCCAGTCATTCCTAGTTTGATTGTTCTTTGGCCTGGCTGATAAGCTCTTGGTTACTGGCTCAGGCTGGTATTTTTCTTTACGAGGTTGATTGAACTTCTTTGGCCGTTCAGGAGTTTTCCTATGATAAGGGCACTTGTTTCTCCAATGGTCGATCTCTTTGCAGTAGGCGCATTGGTCACAGAAAAGTGGAGGTCTCTTTTTGTTTCTCTCTTCCATGGGAGAGCAGAAGTCTGTTGTGCTGGTCTTGGATTCCCCCATGCCTCCCACAGCAGACAGCAATCACGCCACACAGAGGACTGGAGGATAGACTTGTGGAAACTTTGGACAGGACATCACTCGCTTCACCTGTCTCTGGCTGCACCCCTCTCGGAGATATTTCAGGAGCCCCTTAGCATTGGTGAGTCAGTATAAACCCCCAACATGGATCACTTGAGTAGACTCCTCATGGAGATCTAGTGACACCACCTGAGCCTTATGAGTTTTGCCACAGAACCATGGATTGGGGCTCAACCCTTGCTTCTTGGCACGGCCACGTCTCAGTCATTCAGCACTCACTCTTTCATGCAACCTCCCACCATTCCTTAACCTGTCCTGTGGAGAGTAAGCAGCCGCTCCTCTTAACCTATGGAGGACGCTTGGTTACTCTCTGCAGGGCAGTTGGGCCTCCCTTTGCCCAGTGTTAACCAAATACATTCCACCCTGTGACGGTGACGCAAAGACAAACAAGGGTGGGTGTCCCCTCCAAAGAGACAATTCAAATGCTCTTCTGTGTCCCACAGGAATTCAGGTGACGCTTAGCCATAGCAGACTTAGCTTTGTGACTTACGATTGGATAGTAGTCCAGTGCTGCCCTGGACCATCTGCCATACAACATAGAACCGCAGAATGAGCTGTAGCCTTTAGGGGACTGTAAGCGTGCCCAGCCATGGAACCACAAACTCATACCCAACTGATCAAGTCGACCAAACCGCTCATTCATTCACTCATTCACACATCAGGTTAAAACATTGCCTCCCTTCTACTGGAAGGCCGTAACCTGATGTCTCCTCCCCACTTTTCGAGACCCTGATGTCTTCCCCACTGGGAAGACCCTGACCAATGTCTTCTACTGAAGACTAGGAGGTGATCAAGCTCCTTTTCTGTCCGGAGATGGGATCTGACTGAGGGCTGATCCTGGGACCTTACTTTATCCTATGGCCATTCCTGGTGAGTTGGTCCATCCCTCCTATGAGTCTGGTTGGGGGCTGAGCCGTCTGGGAGTCAGGACGCTGGTTTGAAAGAGAACCTGGAATACTCATCAGGTGGCGCACCTCCTCGTTCGTCTCGGAGCCCCTCTGCCCCAGCCTGGTTGAGCTAC
Organism: Eonycteris spelaea; assembly: GCA_003508835.1. NCBI lineage: Eukaryota > Metazoa > Chordata > Mammalia > Chiroptera > Pteropodidae > Eonycteris > Eonycteris spelaea. Next base: position 458,017 of record PUFA01000017.1, read on the forward strand.
TGGTCTGGCAGCTCAAAGGGCTGGTGTGGTTGCAATCTTGCTGGGGCCTCCAGAAATGTTGCAGAAAAGATCCAAAATTAGACTGGTGAGAAACCAAGCAGCACTCAGAGAGTTGGAGAACTCAGGTTTATTATGCCATCAGTCTCAGAGGAGCTCCTGCTCTGAAGATCTGGGCCTGGAGCTCAGTTGCAACATTCCTTATATAGACCCTTTTTGGCATGGGCTGATTGATTAATTTGTCCTCAGACCAATACAAAGCAGTGGGAGTTGCTATAGTTGTAGGTAGTTACATTGCATTACAAATGGGTTACCAGCAGTTACCAAGTGTTACAAAGCACGGGAGTTGCTAGGGGGTACAAAAAGTTACACTCGTTACTTAGATCAAACAAAAGGGAAGGTGAGTCTTTAGTCAATTTCCATTATTAGCCCATGCAGCAAGCATATTTACAGAAGCAGAACAGAGAGCTGATTAGCCTTTTGAATGAAAATTCCTTTCAACATTACATAGGGTTATTGAGATTTTTTTGTAGCAACTAGATTTAGCATATATTGATTCACCAGTTGATTTTTAAGAATTATTTATATCCTATCTGCTTTGAAAAAGGACTTAATGCAATTTATAATAATTGAGACATAATATAGAACTTTTAAACATTAAAGATCGAAACCTTAAAAAGGGAACAGGTAATTATACCTAAAACCTAGGCTAATTTAGTAACAATAATTTAGTATTAAATTTAGTTCTTGTTCATGATATTTTTGGTAAGAATGAAATTCTAGCTCTTGGGAATAGCCTGGAGTCATTCATTGGAAATTATGGTATTTAATATGTCAGATATTATTCTTAATGCTAAAATATCTGCCATTGAATAAACCTGAAATACAGTTTTTTACGTATTTTTCATTAGTCAGTGTTCAAAAATTTTTTATATATGCAGTGATTTTAAGAAGCGTTGAGAAATATTAAGGTATTGATTCTGTTTGCTCAAATTCACTCTTCTCCCTCTGCACACACTCAAAATTGTGAAATTGTGTAAGAATGATAAATATATTGTTTGTGAGTTGAAGTATGATACAGAGTGTAAAACTGAAATACTGTCTTTGAAATTTTTATTCATCAACGAGTGTTTGTTCCAAGGGCAAAAAAAATGATTTTATCTGGGACTGAAATTTGTGGTTGTGATTGGTGGAAATCCAAAAACGGTTGAGAAGAGAGATGGAAACCATTTTGTTAAGGCTCAACAATTTGGAATGAATTCTATAGTCAGTTGTGTGCTACTAATAACTTTTTGAGCAAGGTAGTGATATGAAAATAATATTTTAGGAAGTTGAATTCTGGTAGTCATATATAGGAAGACTGTCTCAAAGGAAGAGACACCAGGGAATTACTTAAGAGCCTACTGCTGTATTACACACTAATACTTCTTGAGTTTGATTTTGACTGCCTTAATCCAAGGTGTATGGAACCCCAGCTTAATCTGTTTCTCTTAAACTTTTATTAACTTCTCCCAGGAGCCCACCATACGGAACTTCCTTTAATTCTTGCTGTATCTTTTCTCTAAGTTTTAATACATACATTTCTCTGCCTGTCACACTTTCATTTCCCCTTCCCTTACCATCTCTTTCCACCTCTCTCCCTCACCTCTTATCTTGAGGTAGAGATAGAAATAGAGTTTCTGAGTTCTAATCCTGCTTCTGCCCCTTCTTAGCTGTGTACTTTGGATTTACTTAATCTCTCAAAGCTTCAATCTCTTTTATATAAGGTAGATTATCTTATAGTTCCTACTTTATAAGGTCCTTGGGAGAATGAATGGGTAAACATATGGAATACTCAAAAATAGTGCTTGGCAGTTAAGCATTATATGAATATTATTATTGTTGTTGTCATGTTTGTTTTTCTGATCTCAGCATAGATTTTACTTCTGGGAAGTCTTTGCTGACCCCAAGCTGGGTTTGGGTACTATTCCTTCATGTTTCTGTAGATTCCTGTACTTCCCTCGCCATGCTGTATTATCATTGTCTAGCTGTTCGAATGCCACTCGTTCTTTTTCTGCTACCATCACATCATCATATCTTCTTTGACCGACGTGTAGTAACTGCTCAGTAAATATTTGTTGTGTGGCACATATATACAATCCAGATAGACAACTAAAATTGAATAGAATTTGGGGAAATTTGGGTATTTGAACTAAACTATTGAGGTTTATTTCAGAGTTTTATTTTACAGAGTCCTTGTATAGCTTCGAAACCCTAAAACATTTGTTTTGTCCTGTTTTATTTTGTTTTGTTTGAGCTGTCACCTTTCTCTTTTAGTCAGCAAGTCTTTCATTTGGACCTTGACCCAAGAGGTTAAGGTTTTTTGATTTCACCCTGTTTCCAATCCCCTATTCTTAAATCAAGCTATTTTGCTAAGTGATGTCTTTAGTGTCTAGGGGAATTCATACATTTGCAAGTAAAACCCCTTTAGCTTTGGCTAGAATATAAAGAAATGCTACAAAAGGATAATTATAGGCTGGGCCCTAACCATGGGAGCTGTTTTAATGTGGATCCTCAAAGACGTAAAATTTTCATTTTAGACCAAGGAAGTGCTTGTTATTCTGCCTTAATTGCAATGTCTGTTTGGAAAGAAGAGGTGCAGTGGCTTACAGATGAAAATAAAGGTGATCATAGTGAGGACTCAAGTCCCTGGGATAAAAAGTTGAGAGCCAAAAGCTGACCTTTTTGGTTAATCATCCAGGGATGGGGTTGAGGAAAACCTCAAAGATTAAAGGTGGGTGAGTGGCAACAGACAAAAGGCCCTGGAGTCTGTAGCAGGGAGACCACTGGTGGCCAAGTCAGAACCTTTTAGAAGGGACCCTGTGATAGAGCAATAGAAGTAATACTTTGTATGAAGTATTCCCAACACTGACATTTATTTATCACCTGCTGTGTACCAGTTGCAGTAAGCATTATTGGACGGAATTTTAAAATGACATGATCTCTAGAGAATTTAAGTATCTAGTAGGAAGTGTAATGAATATCTGGTCGGATATGTAATGGATAATTACAATTGACCCTTGAACAACACAGGTTTGAACTGTGCAGGTCCACTTATACACCTCTATTTTTTTTCAATTAATATAGTTGGCCTGCTATATTCATGGGTATCACATCCGTAGATTCAACCAACTACGATCGAAGACAGTATTTTCATTCTGTGGTTGGAAATCCACGGATGCAGATGGCCAACTGTATACATTATTTGATGCCATTTTATATAAGGGACTTGAGCATACACACCTTTTGGCATTCACAGGAGTCCTGAAATCAACCCCCTGTGGATGATTGTAGTTAAGTTTTGGGAGAGTCAAAAGTTATACTTGGATTTTTGACTGTGGAGATGTCAGCGCCCCTAACCCCCTCATTGTTCAAGGGTCAACTGTATAATAATGACTGCTAACATTGCCCAGCACCTCCAAGGATGTAAGCTCCATGAGAACACAAACCATGTCTGTTTTGTGTCTGGCACATAGTAGTTGCCCAACAAATATTAACTGAATAAATGAATTTGTTTAAACTTTCCCAGTTTACGAAGTGCCTTCACAGATCCCTTCCTTGGTATTTTACCTTTCATGTTCACCCCTTTCGTGATGTAAGCTAGATGGATAATAGTACCCATAAGAATAACAGTGTAACATAAGACAGAATAAGTTGAGTTAAGTAAAAGTTCAAATAGACTGTAAAGGAGAAAAAAAATCTGATTTGGTAGGGTCACAGAAAGCCATTCTAAGGACTTATGCTTTTCATCAGGCCTTTTAAGAAGCAAAAGGTTTTGATAAACAGAGTAGAAGAAAATAGGAGCTTCTGTAGCCGTATCTTACACCATATTAGTTGTTATACTCTGTCCTGGATCTATAGTAACTATATGCTACTGCATTCACCCTTTCTCTTGTCTCCTTAATTTTTATTTTATTTTTTTCAACAAACGATCCTTTGGTTTTCTACAACCCATTAGATGCTGTTCCATCTAGATAGAGTTTGTTTATTCCTTATTCATATTCTTCTCTTACCCAGTGAATCCCTTATTTTCTATCCCTGGAAATGAAAACTCTTTCATGCTTATTACTTAGATTCTAACATAGAAAACCTAGGGACCTCCCTACAGTGTTATCTCTTTAATTTGCCCGTCTCTGTACATTCATACACATGAGCACGTGTTTAGGAAAAGGGGAGGAAAAGAACAAGAGATGGAAAAGAGTTTAAAGTTGGATGCTTGGCAAAAGGAAAAAAATAAATGATGATTATGCAGGAGAAATTGGCAGAATTTCTTAACTGGCTACATTAGGGGAGCAAAGAATAGAAACTGGTAAAAGATGACTGAAATCCATAGAATGTATATTTTAAGTCATAAACTTTCTCTGTAAAATTTTCATGAACTTTGAAAGGCTTTTATATGAACCTGTGAACTTTAAAGGAAAACAGTATTTTTAGATTTCGATCATAGTTTTAATTTCACTAATTTCTCTGCTTAAAATAGTCTAAAAATAAAATACAAATTACCAAGTCCAGTAAGTCCTACATATCTGACCATGGCTGGCTATTTAACTGACCATAACCACTGTTCCACATTCTTATACTAACCATACAAGCCTTATATCTGGTCCTGTCTCAAAAGTTTGTGCACTTGCTGGTTCCTCAACCCAGTTGCTCCTAATACCTGGCTTACTCAACATTCAGCCATCAGTTCTTCCAGGCCCACGTATCTAATGGTACCTTCTCCCAGTTATTTGTAGTCTAACCCAATACCTTGTTTTATTTTTGTAATAGCACTTACACTGCCTAAAACTATTTTCTTGTTCGTCAGTCTTTCTCTTCTAGAGAAATCTTTGTGAGGGCTGATCCTCCTCTGTTCTTCACTCGTTGCTTCAGCCATTGCCCAACCTTCTTATTGTTTCAGTGTTAACATAGCAAATCAAAATAGGATCAATCTTAACTTTAAAAAATTAATAATGCTACTTATTAAGATTTGATTGCTTAAGACCTAAGATTTCTGTATTCTAACTCCTTTTTTATCATGCAAAATGGATTCTCTCACAATAATTTTCATTTCTGACTCTTTCAGACCCACCTCTAGAGAGAAACTTGTACCTACCAAGGCTTTATGGCCAAAAGCCTATCATGGGTAACAGTTCAAATGTTAACGTTATGTTTCCTCTCATCTGAGGACCAGGAAGCAAACAATATATTGTGTTTTGGTATTGTGAGGGTGAAAGTCATTTGGTTATTTTTTGGAGCAGGCTTAGTGTGTGCCTTTTTGTTAAGCTACCTTAAGAACTAGAGTTTGTGTTCAAGTTTCAGTGAGATAAGGGTGTACCTCCTGCTGCCTGTGAATATTTTGATATTATCTTTAACAGTGTATCATCTGACATCAGAATTATCCTTTTGAGTTTCACAACTCTCCAAACTCCTTGCAAACTCCTGAGAATAAATCCCAGATCCTGGTATAAAACCAGTAATTTCATTTCAACCTTTTCAGTCTCCAGGGTCCACTTTTTGTTCTCTTAAGTACAGTCTGTTTCTCAGTTTGGCACAGTACCAAGTATATTGATGAATATTGATGGCTAAATAAATGTAAAAATTATGTTCACTGAAAATAGTTGTAATTAGTAATAATAACCATCATTTATTTTGAGTGCCTTCAAAGTAAACTGTGCTAGGCAATAACTTATCTTGATAATCTCCCAACAACCTTGACAAGTAGATAGTAACTATTTGCATTTTACATTTGGAGAAACTTTGACTTAGAAACATTTACTTTTACAAAATCCCACTACTAGAAAAGATCAGAAGTTGATTTATCACCTAGGTCTGTGTATAACTTCAACGGTGGTCATTTTACCACAATGCTTGGCTGCTTATATTGTTTAATTTGATGGAGGCACTAATATGACATCCACATTTGTGCTCATATGTTACTAATAATCCTGCTTTATGACAGCCACACACTTTCTTTAAGTTCCTGGCTGAGATAACTCTACATAATTCTATTAAATTTTCCAAATTGAACTAATGGTGCTAGACAAGGAGGAAAGGGGTTTTACACTCTTCGTTTATTTGCAATAATCTTATTATTGTCATAATTAAACAATAACTTCAGTTTTTGGTTCAGAAACAGAAGCCAGCAAAAATTTAATCTTAATATTAGCAGCAGCTTCATGTCTGTGTATTGAGGGGCTGGGGGGTGAGGGCAGGTAATTTGCCTTGAAAGAGAGAGAGAGTAAGAGAGGGAGAGAGCAGTTACTATGCAGAGATATAAGGTCACTTCTGTAGTCTAAATTGTCTAATTGCAGGGAATGGACGACCAATACTTATAAACAGGATTAAGGAAATAACGACAGCAAACAATATAGGAGCCAGATGAGTGATAGTCACAATAATTGCCCCAGTGACTCAGAGAAAAGAGTTGTTATGGTCAGGAAAGCTGCTTGTTATGAAATGCACTACAGCATAAAATAATCACATAAGAGGAAGTGTAAGTACTGTACACTGAGTGTTGTATCACTGCTTCTCTGGTCTTATTTAAGTTGGGAGGTAATTAATATAAGGGGTTAATGTTTAGAGGTTGAGAGCGAACAGTAAAGGTTTATTTTGACTGTATTTTTACTTTTTACAACACCTGAAATAAAAGCATTTTGTTTTGTTTTCAGGCATAATAGTATCCATCCTTTAGTTAGAATTGACTCTCCATGATATTTTTTCATATTCACAAGGGAAACCAGGGTCCATATGTTTTGTTGTAGAGCAAGTGAAGAGAAGTATACCCATTTCAGTGAGCCTTCAGTCTGTGTGATGTGAGTTTAATTAAACCAGCCTTATATAAGAGCATGTCAAACTCAACCACTTCCTTCAATACACTTAGAGTACAGTGAATGATAGTATTGTCTCTGATCCATTGCTCTGCATATTGCTTACTAAACATATCCTTTTATCCACTAATAGTTCCTTAATTTTATAAGTGCTTGTCTCTTTACTAAAGTAAATTCTTCATTGATAATTTATCAAATTGCTCCATAGTTACCCTTAACATGTGCTTAGGCTACTAAGAATGTCCATTAAGTTACGTAAGCATTTTAATAAATGAATTTAATGTCTTTAATTTTATTTATTTATTTTCCCCTCTTTAATTCCCCCTCCCCCACATCCACCCCTGACCCATGATTGTCGCCCGTCTTCCCTTAAGAACTGGATCTCTGAAGGCGGGGGCGTCTCCTCCCACGTGCTTGCTGCAAGCACCCGGGGCCTGGCACATTGGGTGCACCTGGCACACTCAGGGCCTGGCGCACCTGGGGTATGATCCATGGTTCCACCTGGGGTGAGAACCCAGGAACTTATGCATGTAAAGCAGACATGCTAACCGCTACACTATGGAGCCACCCCTAATGTCTTTAATTTTAGAAGCACTAAATGCAAAGTGGAAAACCAGGAAAATTAGGTTTGGCCAAGGTATTTGAAGTCATTGCTATGGTGATTCTGAACATCTCTTAAGAGAACTAAGATAAGATAGATACTAGAATAAGCATCCTTAATATTGAGCTAAGTTTCTTTTTTGTGTCCCTTAAAAATCGCTATGAGTTTTGGTTAAAGAAGGGCAGTAAGTACCCACTTGAACACTGACCTATGCATTTACTCAGGTACTTTTCTGTTGACATTTTAAATGAGTCTTCTGGACTAGCCATGGAGAAAGAAGTAAGCTTGACCAGTCAATGGCTGACATATGAACTGTCTGAAATATGGACTTGGTTTTATAGGAACTTCAAATGAGACTCCATAGCAGGGTACTTCAGAATATGTGTATGTATGTATACATCTCATATATATATATGATATATATATCAGAATGATGTGATTTGAAGAGACCATTAAGAGCCAGAAATTCTAGCCATTTCTTAAAATCCAGTTAGCTAAGCATATTTAATTGGGATTAATTTATTTAGTTGACTCACAGCTTAAAATTAAATGTGAGTAAAGGGACCAATGTGGAAGAAATGGGGCAAAGCTCGGAATTAGAGGGTCCTAAGTTGTCGGTAGAGGAGGGAGTGGTAGAGACAGTATTGCCTATGTCCTAGTTTTACCTCAGGTGACCCTAATCACAGTTCACTGATTCTGAGCTGCTTTTGAGAGCTAGTAGAGAGAAATTGTATTACAGCCTATTAGTACGTAACTCTTCCAGGTCATAGGTGGTATCTCTTAGTGTCATTCAGAAGTGAGGACTATTTCATGGCAAGCGGCCTGAATGAAGCTGTTGATATAGCACAGAAGCCTTGAGTGATAAGCTTTGGGAAATCTGATTCCCAGAAAAGTGAAGCATCATAAACTCCTTAGAGTGTATAAGTTTCACCTGTTATGCAGTTATAAGGAAATAAGGGCTAAAAAGGATCTTAGCTAAGTTGAATTGAGAGAAAATATTTATAAACGGACTTTAAATATTTGAAAAATATTTTAAAAGTAGGCTTTACTATACTTTTAATTGGGATAGCATGAACTGGCATTTCCTTTATAGAGCCTGGAATTCAATCTTAAAAAATTACCAAGATAGCTTTTCAAACATAATGGACTATATTGTAACAGGATATTTTTCCTCCCCCAGCCTTTTTTTTTTTCTGAACAATTTTAAATATATAGAAAAGTTAAGTAAAATGATTACCACCTAGATTCAATAATTGTTAACATTTTGCCACATTTGCTTTGTCTTTATATGTGTATTATAATAATTTGTTTTGCTGAACAATTTGGAAGTTTGAGACATTATGATCTCCTATATACTTCGACATGATCTCCAATAACTGAGGACATTTGCTTATATAACCAAAATATCATTATTATACTACACAATTTCTTAATATCATCTGTTATCCATGTATAGCAAGATAGTTAACCACTTAATTGTTTTTCCTCGCTCTAGTAACCCTAGTCTCCCATCACTTTGCCATGGACCTGATGCCCGGCAGCAGTTGATGGAATTGCTTGAACGTTCATGTGGTTTTAAATTTGGGAACCTCTAAAGTAATGGTTCTCAGCTTAGGGTGCACGTTAGAATAACTTGGGAAGCTTTTAAAAATTCCAATCCATATTCATCCCAGTACATAAATCCTAATTTCTGGGGGTGGGAGACTCAGGCATCAATATTTTTTAGTTTCCCAGGTGATTCCAGTAGCTGGCCAAGATTGAGAATCACAACTACAGATCCTAGTAGTCTTCAGTGAGTGTGTTCAGAAGTGTTTGGAGGGTAAGTTGATATTTTTCTGACCAGAACAGAAATGAAGAGTGATGTGCAAAGGTGTTTAGGCTTTTTTCTTTTTCTTTCAATAAACATTTACTGAATATCTACTATGTTTAAAGCATTGAGCTAAGTTCCATTCATAAAGATGAATAAGATAACTGTTGTGTTCTAGAAAGATCATGAACTTAAGGGCTAGACGTCTATGGCGTTAAATTCTAGCTTTGTCAGGAACAAGTTGTGTGACTTTTGCTAAGTCCTGAATCTCTGTGAGGCTTTAATGTGTGCTAGCTTTTCTTACCCATGTTATCTGTACCACTCTTACCCCTCTCTTTATGCTGCTCCAGCCACGCTGGCCTTTTTCCTGTTCCTCAAACGTGTAAAGCTCATTCCTACTCTAGGGCTTTTTACTAGCTTTCTTCCCCCAACCGTACCCTCCACTTTAGCCTGGAACACAGACTGGCCCTTGCTAGTCGTCTAGGTTTCAGTTCAGTTGTCATCTCCTCAGCGAGACTTCCCCTGACCACCCAAAGGAACCATTTAGATAGTCCTTATCACATCATGTTTGATTTTCATTTTGGCACTTATCCTTTCTTGGTATGTTCTGGTTATGGTCTCCCTACTTCTACAATGTAAGAGCACCATGAGAGCTGGGACCGCATCTGTTTCGTTTCCTGTATTCCCATTAACTGCAGGAAAATGAGATATGGAGGATGCCTAATAAGTATTTGTTGAATAAATGAATGAGTAAAGTGGTGAAAGTAATCCTGCTCTATATTTGAGATAATTTATGAAATCTTCTGGGACAATCTCCTATCAATCCCCACACGGCTTTTCCCCAAGGAGCATCTTTTCTTATAAATGCTGAAAGCTTAGCAAATCTAAGCAGGTGGAAGGTACTTCTGCTGAATGTGTAACAAAGTGTGCTGGCAATGCCATTTCAGTAGCCCCCTCCCCAAGCTGAGGTTACACAGTTCCTTTTTGCTCTTACATTGAGTCTCCTTGTGAGATAGCATCAAAAGTAATTGTGTTATCTTAATACTTCTCCCTCTGAACAAAATTTGTTGATTAACCTTTGGGTAATGCTAGAGAAATAGAATGTATTAATAAGCCATTCTTTCCTTGTGTATCACTGACAGTCAAGAAGGAAGTAGCATCAGTCAGCTAGTTAACTACACTGGCTTTTCCAAGCTAAAAAGCAAATGAAGTAAATGCACACAGAATATTCTTGGGTTTTTTCTTTCTGGTATAATTTTTTAAGCTTTAATTTATTGATCTTTACTATGCCAGCCACTAAATGATTAGAACACATCTCACATCATTTCTATGAGGTAGGAACTATTTCTTATTCCCATTTTATACATGCACATAGCAAGTTTTAGGAAGTTAGGAAATTTGCCCTTGTTGGTAATATGTGGACCAAGATTAAAATCAGAGTACTCTGACTTTATCTTCCACAATTTTAACTACAGTACCTCCCCTTGTATTTTTTCTCTTCTCATCTTTTATCATTTAAATAATTCTTCAAAAGGCATTCGATATGACTAAGGGTAAATCTGTGTCTCAAAGCAACAGATACCAGGAAAACAGTTCCCAGTGGCCTTGTCAGAAGCCATTGTTCAAATCTATCTTAAAGAAGAGTAGCATCATCTGTTCATTAATATTATTTAGTAGATGAGTCTGGAAAGTGAAACCAAAGTTCTGGACTTCTACTTTTCATTAAGCCTTCTGATTATTTTTTGATATCTATGGTGTTAAATACATGTATTCTAGGCTGTCTTTAGCAAGGGATCCAAAAGAAACATTTGTATTTAATCCTAAAATTATTTTGAGATGTGCTAATGTTTTTAAATTGAGTTAACTCTTTTTTATTTTCATGTTACATTTTTTAAGACAAGGAAAATTAGCCCAGATTTAGATAAACTCGTCAAGCTTTGTTACTGAGGTTAGTTTACCATGAGAAAAGCAGTTTTGTGTGACACTCTTAAGGTGTCTGCTTTCCGTAACTCATCCTGCAACTTATGTGTAGTCTGCACTGGTATTCAATTCAACTTTTTTTTGATGTATCTGTATTCAATAGAAACTAGGTATTTATAGTTTTAGTAGGACAGCCTGACTAAAAGATGCTGACTTATTTGAGATGGGAAAATTTAAGAAGAAATGATCCTTGTGCTAACAACATCTAGTTCCCCTTCAATATCAAATTAAATTTCCTTCTCCCTCTGCCATGATGTTGTCACTATCAAATTAAATTTCCTGGTTCTGAATGTTAAGGTCATTTGTCACTTCATTTCTGCAAACATTTATTAGTGCCTATCACTGTCCTAGAAACTGTGTGTCTCACTACATTTCAGAAGCTCAAATTTAATCATAGGGCCCTATGTCACAGGTTCCTAAACTTTCTTGGTTGTCAATGTTTTTTGTCTCAGTAATTTTTTCATACCACACCTAGGTCCAAAGGCATTTATTGGTTCTATTTATTAAATATTGGTCTAAACAACTTAATAGGTATGGTCTAACAACATAATAGTTATTTGTAAAAATAATACCCAAAATTAAAAGAAAAACAATTTTTTTTTGCCCATAATCAAAACTTTGTTGAAAAATTGACACCAAAATACATTTTATTTCATTCTTAAATAACAGTTACTAAGGTGATATGTGCACCTGTTGGGAATTGTACATCTTTTTGACTTTTGGAGTCACCTTGGATACCCATCCTACATTGATTTTCATGTACTTGCTTTTCATCACAACAGTTGAAAACCCAGTTTTGCAGAAGGTATGACATCATCAAAAGGGATATAGTGTGATCTCATGTTGAAACTATAAACTATCCTGTAGTTTGTGTGGTGCCCTACAGTTGAGAAATACTGTGTTTCCCTCAAAAATTTAAAATGTTTAGCATTCCCTTTCTGAGTTTGTTGTGCTGCCCCAAGGCCCCTCAGCACACAATTGGTAAATACATACCTGTGCAAAAAAATAGTCGCTATATAACTAATTTTATTTTCTACTTCTCCCCTGCTGAAACTTCCTACTTTAGCTCCCCTCCCCAAATAAATAAATATTTACCTTTGTTTATGCACAACCCACCCATTTCTACCTCTGGTTTATGCTGTTCTTTCCACGTCACACTCACTCTTCTTCCTCAATCACCTTTCCTCTTCTTCCAAACCATATTTCTTCCCTCCTAACCTCTACTTTAAGACCTATTTTAGACTCTAGTTTCCACTCTGTTGCCATTCTTCATAGTCCATCATGTTAAACTGGAAAAGAAAATGGTTCCCCCAAGAGATATCCACATCTAATCTCTGGAACCTGTGAATGACTATTACCTTACATGGAAAAGGTGCCTTTACAGTGGTGATTAAGGATCTTAAGAAGAGATTATCCTTGATTATATATATATATATATATATATATATATATATATGAGTTCTAAAGGCAATCACATGTAACCTTACAAGAGTGAGGCAGAAGAAGATTTGAATATACAGAAGAGAAGGTGATGTGAAGATGGAAAAGAGAGAGGTTTAAAGATGCTAGCCTTGAAGGTTAGAGGGATATAGCCACAAGCCAAGGAATGCTGGCTTCTACCAGAAGCTCTAAGAGCCCAGGAACAGATTTTCTCCTACAGCAGGGAGCCTGGCCCTGCTGACACTTGATTTCAGCCCATGTTAAACTGATTTTGGACTCTGGCCTTCATAACTGTAAAAATAAATTTATGCTGTTTAAGCCACTAAGTTTGTGGTAGTTTGTCATAGCAGTTACAGTAAACTAATACATTTGCCTTCTGCATTAGCTAGCACTTTCATGTACAGTATATCTGGTGTATTTCTTCTTTATAGTGCCAAACTCTAAGAAGCTCACTTCTATGCTGACAAAAGTTCTCTTTGATCAGATTGATCTGCCTAAAAAAATAAACATATAATTATTAATTCATTTATATGTTCATTCATTCAGTAAATTTTTGAGAATTTACTGTTCCCAGCCCTGTATCTGGTATCATTTTCATGATTAAATATTTCTCAGACATCCACTCATAAGTTAACTGTTGTACTTATTTGTTGTAAATCATAATTAAGACTCAGTAATTAATAATTCAAGCTGTCCCTTTCTTTTCCCCCTATTCTCAAACTGATAGCAAGCTGATGTTGCTAGAGCTTGTTTAGAAGGAAAATCATGTTGCTAATTCTAAAATTCTGTATTGTTCTGTACTGTATTTGTCCTCAAAGCCTAGATTGTTAATATTGAAAGCACCTTACAAGTAATTAGTCAGCTCTCCCATTTTCCATGTATAGGAACTGAGTTCTAAGGAAGAAAAGTGATTTGCCTGAAGTCATAAAAAATAATGCCAGAACTAGAATTCTATCTCAATTTATCCTTCTTTCTACTACAGGCAGAATATAATTTACTTTTAACACAGCCTTAGACTTTATTTAACTGTTGGAATTTTGCACTGATGGATGTTTTCCCCAAAATGGGGAGATGATTTCAGTGCACCTTTTGAATATCACACCTATACAGTCAAATACTTAACTCCTCTGGATTCAACCCTGTTGCCTTCTAAAATTTGAAATTGTGTTAGAAGCCTAAGATTTTCCCATATCGAAAGTTTGTTTTAGACTGCATTTGTATCTTTGTTGGTTTCATTCCTATTAGAACAGAGTGAGGAGAGACCTCTATGATGAACAAGTACAGTTCTCTTATTTTGCAAGTGGCCACTTTGGACTGGTGGTTCTGTAGAGTAATGGGAAATTACGGGATTGAGAAAGGACAGATTTAGATTCTGTTTCCAGGTCTATATGAACCAACTGTAAGTAACTAGGCAAGTCATCAAATAACTTCCTTTTCCTGAACTTCATTTTATTTATCTGTAAAATGAGTGGTTAATCTGCATAACATCTAACAGTCCGTGAATCGTTGAATCCAGGGATTTTGACTTTCAGTTCCATACTACCTTACTACTTCCCTCTGGAGACTTTTAAAACATACAGTCTTTAAGGACAGTCTTATTTTTTTACTTTTTAAAGTCCATGCCATTGCCAGGAATGAGAGATCACTTTGCAAAGAGTGAGTGCTGAAGTTGTTACATATATTCCTTCTATAGACTGTTAATCCTAGAAGGGGAAATAGGGAACTTTGGGGCATAGACCCTTTAGTGGAGCAGAAAATCAGACAGAGTGCTTAGATACTTCAGTAGAATAGCTCATGAGTGGCCACAATGATGATGGTAATGAGAATGACAGCAAACATTTATGTATTGTGTGTTAAATACAGTGCTAAGCACTTTAAATGTATTAAATGAATGGATTAAATGGGATAATAAATGTAGAACACATAGAATAATGCCTGATACTTGGTGAGAGCTATATAAGTAATAGCCACTATTATCATTTTTATTGTTATGTTATTGTGGTGGTAGTTGTAGTTAATCTTTGCAGCAACCCATAAGGTAGGTACTATTTTTATTTATTTTGTGGATGGGGAAGCTAAAATGCCAGAGGTTAAGCCAGGAAATAGAATAGAATTTAAATTTCTAATCTATGTAGCTGAATCTTCATTTGGTTAGGAATGCCTGGGAATATTGAGTAGCTATTTTACTTGGAAGTAGCCAGGAAAGGCCCCTTTTGAGGAGGTGACATTTAGGCTGACAGTGAAAGATAAAAAGCTAGCCATGCAACAATTGGGGAGAGGGGCACTAGGAGGAGTTCTAGGCAGAGAGTAAGGCAAGTGCAAAGGCTTGAAGGGGAGAGTGGGTTTGATAAAGTTCTAAACATAGAAATGTCACCTTCTCAGTGAGTCCTTCCGTGAATACTCTAAAATTACGCACCTACGCAAACTTTCTATTCCTTCTTTCCTGTTTCATTTTCTCCTCAACACTTATCAGTGTCTCACATACTACTATATAATTTATTTTGGTTTCATCTGTCTCTCCAACAATGGAATATTAGCTCTATAAGGACAGAGGTTTTTGTCTGATCTTTGTCACTATAACTAGGGGCCTCTCTCAGGCCATGGGGCTTCTTTCAGCAAATGAGAAAAATGTCTCCTTTCTAAGAGATCGCAGGCCCTGACACAGCAGCTTAGCTAGTAAAGTATGATCTGGATTTGAGCCTCATCCTGCCTCTTCAAATAGCTCTTATACAAGATATACTTGAGTAACCATTACGTGACAGTCTTATAGGCATCCATAGTGCCTACAACAGTGTTAGCATGTAGTAAGCACTGAATAAATATTTGTAGAACGACAAGATAGTTTAGAGTGAAGGGGGAGTGGTTATGAGTTGTGAAGGTAGGCAAAAAAACAGATCCAGTAGGGGCTTATAAGGAGTTTGATATTTTTTTCCTCATAGCAGTTAGTTGGGAAGTCCCCAGAAATATTTTTCATTGAATCGTTATCTTCCATGTTTTTAATAAGCAGTGCAAATAATTCTGTAGTGGGGAAAGGAATGACCAAGTTAGTTTAAGTCCAACTTGCAATACTTTTGGACCCTGATCTCAAAGATTGGCCTTTTGCCTTTTTTACCATTGTCTATTTGGCATTGCAGTTTGTCTGCATATATTGGTTTACCATGTTCTATCAAGCTCTGTGAGGGGCTTTGGAATAAGCTATAAATAAAATAACCATTTTTCCTTGCAATTCCAGTCCAAACACAGTAGAGTAGAATTTTCAGTCAGAGTTGTTGCAGAAAACCCAGGACCCCTGGTCCTTGTGATCGAATAGTGTGGGTGGGGGTGGGGGAGTGAGGGCACCCCAAAATTATTCTACTTAGGAACTTCCTATATGAATTAGTCAGGAGCATCTCATTTTGCATCAACTCCCACCCTCACCTCCCCAAAACACTAACCTTCACTGATGTAATTTTGGGTTCTCTGTCCACTGAGATGACAGCTGGAATCTGGCGTTAGATGACTGAGCTTTTGTTTCTCTTTCGTGCTGATGTTTTGTTGGCAACACGGCCACATTTGAGAATTCACTTTTTCTCTGAGAGGTTTTTGTTGGCAGTTTGTATCTTACTGCCTTTCTCTTCTGTGACTACATAGGGCTACAGTTTGAAAAAGAAGAAACTGCAGAAGTTTATTGATAGAGTTCCTGCCCCACTGTGCCCTAGGCCTAGTATGTGCATGCTTCTGATGAATCACTGTTGTTAGTATTTAGTATTTACTGATCCTTATATCACAGTATTGTGCAAAGCATAGAATCTGCCCAAGAGACTTCGTAGCTAAGTCACACACTTGATCTCTTGGCTTTCTCCCACCCTCATCTTTGTTGGTGGCTACAGGGAGGAAAATGAGGTATATACAACTTTAAGCAAGAGAAAATCTAGACTATGTTGCTTTATTGCTGCCGGGGAAGTGGCCTGGGAGTTCAGATGCAAGGATTTGATGCTCTGTGCAGCTGCCATAAATCACCTGCTCTCATTGGGGTGAGGATGAAGTATTTACACATGGTTGCTCAAGTCTCTCTTCTCTTTGCCCTTGTGCTCCCTCCCTCTTTCTCTCTTTCATTAATTGCTTAAGCAGTTGCTGATGCAATTAAAATGAGATGTGTCTACAGCCTGTGTGGTTTGCTGTCAGGACCCTTTCTCTAAGGTCTTCATCTTGCTGCTAGGGATGGGTGAACATCTGATTTTGAAGCAAAGGGAGGGAGGGACCTGTGGCTGCAGTTAAATGCATTTTCTAAAAACGGCAACTTGCAGAGCTAGATTTCTCCTGACACTCTGATCATTTTACCAAGCCAAGCCCTAGTCCCTTGTGCTGTTCATTAATAGGGCTTATATTTGGCAGCACAATATATAGAAATGAATCCTGCTGAATTGCTCGTATTGGTGGCATAGAAAGTGCTTTTCATTTTTAAATAGGTAAGAATAAGACAGATGGCAGTCTCAAAGTGCAGAAGACTCAAAACCAATGCCACATGTTTCCATGGAAAATACAAACCTGGGGATATTAAGAGAACTAGATTGCAACACTTTGTTTCAGATCACTGGGTAGGATCCACACTACACCTGCTATTATGTGTATCTCCCTCCTGGCCGGCATTCTCAGCCTGCCTCTGTCATGTTCCCTTTTGCTTGTATGTTAATTTTGAAATTTCCATGAGAACTCAGAAGATCTAACCATAGTCTTTCTACTCAGTTTCTGTTATGGGAGGGTTGAGTGCTTGCTTTACCAGTGCTACTTGGTAATCATGTGGCAGGTGGATTGCTGTGTGACATGAATTCTCCATCTGCTAACCTGTACCTGAGACTACTATATGGGTTTGCTGTGTTCACAGAGGGATCACACTGCCTTCCACAGTGGTACTCAAACTTTAGCGTGCATGGGAGTCACCTGGAGAGCATGTTAAAACACAGATTTCTAGGCTAAACCCCCAGAGATTCTGATTCAGTAAAAGGGGGGGAGGGTTCATTTACATTTTAAATAAGTCCCCAGGGAATACTGATGCTCCCAATCTGGAGACTATACTTGGGATAGATAATGCCTTACATATAGCTAAGACTCAATATTTGTTGATTTGATTTTTCTAGTAGTTCCTCTTAGGATGTGGTAGATTCCAAAAATTTTTGTCTGCTTTTACTTTCAAGCAAAACTAATCTATCGAAACTGTTACTGAATTTCTAACTTTTAGCCCCTCTCCCACAGATTTCTTTTCAGATCATCCATGTTTTTTTGCCAGCTATTAGGGCACTTGATTCTGGTAGGCAAAGATATCGTTACTTTGAAACTTAGATATTTTATATTTATGATTAGACAACTGATCTGATACTATGCGCCTGGATGGCAGGTCCCATGTTTTTTCCCTAAAGTGTAGGAGAAGTGTGTAATGTGTTTCTTTGTGAATACTTTTTGAATTCCTTCCTGTACCCTGATTTGGTCAGATCACTTTCTGACCTGGCAGTGATAATTATTGTTTGTTTGTTTGTTTGTTTTAATAGACTTTATTTTTCAGAATAGATTAAAATTTACAGAGAAGTTGAGAAAATAGTATAGAAAATTCCCATATACCCCGCACCCAATTTTCCCTATTATTAACATGCCCTATTAGTAGTAGGGTACATTTGTTACAATTAATGAACCAATATTGGTTCTTCTTAACTAAAGTCTTTATCTTATTTAGATTAATTCACTTTCCTTTTTCTGTTCCAGAGTCCTAGCTAGGATACCATATTATATTTAGTTGCTATGTCTGTTTAGGCTCCTTTTGTCTGTGGCAGTTTCTGAGACCTTCCTTGTTTTTGATGACCTTGACAGTTTTGAGGTCAGATATTTTGTAGGATGCTCCACTCTGGGAATTTGTTTTTCTCATGATAAGACTGGCATTATGGGTTGTTGGGAAGATAACCACAGAGGTAGAGTGACATTTTTATCACATCATATCAAGCATACATACTGTCAATGTGATATATGACTGTTGATTGGCTTTGATCACCTGGCTGAGGTGGTGTTTGTCGGGTTCTTCATTGTAAAGTTACTCTTTTTGTCTCCCCTTTTCATATTGTACTCTCTGAAAATAAGTTACTATGCACAGTTCGTGGTCTAAGAAGTAGGGAGTTATGCTACCCCTTGTTGAGGGCAGAGTTATCTACATAAATTATTTGGATTCTACATTGGAGATTTGCCTCTTTTCCCCCATTTACTCATTTATCCAATCATTTATTTATATCAGTATAGACTCATGGATATTTGTTTTATATTTTGGGTTATAATCCAGTACTACTTTATTTTGTTGCTCAAATTATTCCAGCTTTGGTTATTGGGAGCCCTTTCAGTCAGTTTTCGCGTTCCTGTGACACACTATCATTAGCTCATACCCTCACGCCCAGTCCCCATGCATACAGGCTTGTGTGCATTGTCATTGTTTAAGTATTTCTTTACCTCCTGGCACTACAAAATGCTGTAGAATCACCTTGCATGTTTCCTGCCCCAGTCCTAGAACAGCCATTTCTCAAAGGAACCCTGCTTCCTTTTATTAGAGAATAGCATTAGAAAATAAGATCTGGCTACTAGGCATGCTTTTTGATACTAGAGTAGAGCCATTATTTTTTAAATAAGCATATTATTCCCGTTATTTTGTATTTTTGATAGTACAGTTAGTTCCTCCTTATCTGTGGTTTCACTTTCCACAATTTTAATTTCCAGTGGTTGACCACAGTCCAAAAAGATTAAATGGAAAATTCCAGAAATTAACAGTTTATAAGCTTTAAATTATGTTCTGTTCTGAGTAGTGTGATAAAATCTCATGCCATCTTGCTCTATTTCGCCTATGACATGAAGGCATCCCTTTGTCCATCCAGTGTATCTAAGCCATATATGTACCTACATTAGTCATTTAGCCATTCCAGTTTATCAGATAGACTGTTGCTGGCTGTATCACAGTGCTTATGTTCCAGTGACCATTGTTTTACTTAAGTGTGTCCCCGAAGTACAAGAGTAGTGATGCTGGAAGTTCACATATGCCAAAGAGAAGCTATGAAGCGATTCTTTTATGTGAAAAGGTATATATATGTAAGGAAAGAACATAGTATTATCAGGTTTGGTTCTAAACTGTGGGGTTTTAGGCATCCACTGGGGGTCTTGGAACATTTCCCAAGAACAAGGGATGACTACTATATTAGTAAATTTGTTGTTGCTTGTTAAATTTAAATATAGTTCTTTCAGAGGTTGAGACCACATTATACATAATCTATATTGATCCTTCAAATGCTTATTAATATTTTAGATACCTTTAGGTTGTATGGAGTTTAAATCAAATTTCTCCTTTTGAGAAATTTTCCCTAGTACTGAACCTTGACTGTTTGCATTTGAGAATTCTTGGATTGATTGTAGGTATTGAAGAGCAACAAAAATTAGGGAACCAAGGAAAGACTAGAATGTTCCTTGCTTATAGTTTTCATTAAGGGAGAATGAAGAGATTTCCTTGAACACCAGTGTTTTGAACATTTAACATATATGAGGAATAAGGTGTGGGAAGAGGAATAAAGAAGAAAAGTAAAGCAGAAATTGTCTAATAATCAAAGGAGGGATTTGACTTCTCAGTCTACAGCATTTTGTGCTTATGAAATTTCTGCAACATGAATCTTACAGGAGGTCGAATGGGACTAAGCAACCACTGAGGAAGTTCTTTTGTTTCTCAGGAAGGTTGTCATCTTTTTTTCTCTTGATACTGAATTCCTTTTTCTTACTCAGGGTTCTTGTGTGTTATTAATTATATAAATTACTGAGATCCTGGGCAGTATGTTGTGTGTAGGACTGTGTGTTTACAAAAAGAGGGTTTTGAAATTTTGTCAAGGTGAACTTTATGATCTAGCCATTTGAACTTTACCAATATTGGGAATTTAATCAGCATTCCAACCAAGCAAGTTGGCTTTACCCAACTAAGAAAATATAGAAAGAATTACTTGATCTATTTGAGAAATTAATAAAATTGGAGACTAATCAAACCAAAACCCCTGATTTGGACTCTTTTAGGTCTAATTTATCTACTTCATGTGTATCAGAACTTGTAGATGTAAATATGTTTTTTGTTATTAATAACAACTGTTTATTCAGTGCCTACTTGCTGCCAATTTCATGAAGCTTTTTAAACAGTAACACTGACTCTAAGCTAACATAAATGTGTTATAAATTTTGATACAGACTTCTGTAGGCATGTGCTTCTCAGTTCTTATGTCACTTAAAAATTCATCATCAAAGTTTTGTTCTAAAAGTTAAAAAGAAAGTCATCATTGTCTGTGGCCATGCCACCCTGAACAGGCCCAACCCTGTCTGATCTCAGAAGCTAAGCAGGGTCGGGCATGGTTAGTATGTAGATGGGAGACCACGTAGAAAGACCAAGTGCTGTAGGTGTAAAAAATAAAATAAATAAAAATAAAAATAAGGGATTGTAAGCCGACAAGTTCCTTGGAACCTGTGAGGTAAACCAAGGGTTGCCTCGCCTAAATAGAAAAAAAAAAAAAAAGAAGTCATCTTTGTCAGAATTATATTCAAGAATGGGGCCTAGAATATTTTTTTATTAGCCAAGTCATCAATATTGTCTGAAAAGCTAGAATAAACTTGCAGTGTATTATTATCCATTTCACCTAAGATGATCAGTCTAGGACAATCACTGAAATCCCATTCTCCATGTCAGTGACTAGTTTTTAAAAGGGCTTATGACCCAGTTATGGTCAAAGAGATGTTAGAATCAGAGTCTGCTGGGAGCTTCTGGGAAAAGTTTCCTTGCTGATGAGTAAATGGTAGTTCAAGTCCTCTTAAAACTCTGTTTTTAGAAGACTTCATAAGGAAACTTATCACTCAACATTTTCAGAGGTAGGTCAGGTTTGGGGTTTTTTGTTGTTTGTTTGTTTGGGATAATGGTGTATACTTCCTATACACCATTCTAGGAAGTTCCTGGAAGATGTTCTCCACAAAATAAGGGTATATAAACCAGGAAGGAGGTAAACATGTGATAGAGGAAACAGGAAATCCAATAAACAAGAAAGATGAGGGGATTGCTCAGAATAGTGTATGGAGATTTCAGATAAACAACAGTTTACCAGCAGTGAGAGGGCAGCCAGTCCACTCTGGCGAAGATTCCGAAGTCACTAGAAGAGACTTCTTTAGGAAGATGAAATGGAATGTTTGATACGCCCGAATGTCTTGAGAGAAAATTTATACAATTGACAAATATTTTTCAGGGGTGAAATATTGATCATATGTAGAAATTGAAGCAAATGAATAAGATAATATTTACAGGAAAAGCAAAAAGTTGTGCAGTAAAAGAATCAGGGTTTACTGTATGACTCAAGTGTGAATAGGCTTACATAGTCATTATAATGTACACTGAATGTTGAACTAATCAAAATTATAGTGTCATTGTATAAGGTAGTTGGGAAGATAGAAAGGATATATGTATATGATGGGTACCAAAGGAGAAAAGAGATCTAAATCATTATCTTTCAAAGTGGGGAATCAATAGATAATTCCCCAAAATGAAAAATCAAGAGATAGCAAGCAACACAACTTATCACTTAGAAACATGGAGATCAATTCCAAAACAATAACTTAAAAGATGTGCTAGTGGTTGCCTGTAGGGAGTAGAAGTGGGACAACAACAGGAGCAAAGGCTGCTATTTTTTCTTAAAAAACTTCATAGAACTGAACACTTTAAACCACATGCATGTTTCACTTTGATCTTTAAAAATAGTTATGGGCCTAAGAGGAAAATGTAAAAGAAAAAAGCTTAATTTAAAACAATTATTTTATAAACAATAAATTTTACTGTTAAGAATCCTCTTTCAATGCCTAGATATTTGTCCACATTTCTGATTTGTCAGTTAATACATTTTGGCTGCAAGTAACAGAAACTCTGTTTTTAAAAGGCTTCATCAGGAAACGTATCACTCAGCATTTTCAGAGGTGGGTCAGGTTTGGGGTTTTTTGTTGTTTGTTTGTTTGTTTGGGATAATGAGTTGACTGCAACTTTGTAAGCATTTTATCTAAATACCACAACATGAAATTAAGATGGGAAATCTGCATCTATTTCTTAGGAGCAAAGAAACCTTTCCCAGAAGCTCCCGGCAGACTTTGATTCTAACATCTCTTTGACCATAACTGGGTCATAAGCCCTTTTTAAAACTAGTCACTGACAAGGAGAATGGGATTTCAGTGATTGTCTTAGACTGATTGATCATCTTAGGTGAAATGGATATTGAGAGTCAACCACAATGCTAGCTACCCCAGTCATTTCCTATTAAGTACTTATTGGGAACCCACTCTTCTTTCAAGAAGCTTAATGTTTAAAGAGGGGAGAAAGAAAATGGGTGGATAAAACAATTGATCATCAATATGAACAGTGCCGCAGGTACTCAGTAAATATTTATTGAATGTATTAGGTGAATGTAAGTAAAACTTTTGACATAGATATAAGTGCTTTAGTTCTAAATTAGGGGAAAATACATGAAGTTTAGACTAGACCCGGAAGCTTCTTGAGGAAAGAGGACTTGAACTACCATTTACTCATCGGTTGTCACAGCGCTGTCCTACAGAATAAATATACATTTGTCCATTGGTGTGCTGGTAAATGTTTAACCAGCTTGGAGGAGGGGACAGGGTTTATTTGTAGTACTGACCAATTTCCATGGTGTAAATAATCTTACCCGGCCAATTTCAATCTATCAACATAGAGTCAGCAGCCTCCCATACCACTTCTTCTCTCTAATAGCATTTTAAAATTCTAATTAACCTACTGAGACCACATATTGATAAAAACAATATTTACCTTTTTTAGCCTGGTAAATGATTAATAATAAAACTTAGATTACCAATATAAGGCAGTTTTGGTGTTTTGGACAGTGATGTGTTAGAGAGTTGTAATTTTAAGGTAATATTAAATACTGGTCTTTGTAGTATGAGAAACAAAGAAAAGCCTTGCTATTAGCTTTAGGTGCTAGATGAAATGTTACTAATTCTGTTTTTATGGAGCACCAACTATGTGTTCAGAGCTATAAAAACAAAAATAAATAAGACTAGACTCTCAAGGACCTCTCTCTTCAGTCTGTTAAGAAGACAGATAACTTCCAGTGGAATAGTGTTAAGGGCACTTGAGTTTTAAAGTGCCATGAGAACCCAAAGGAAAGGACAACTAAATTTGAGGTATTTGAATTAAATTTTGAAAGGAAATAATAGTGTTTGCATTGAGGAGATGAAGGAAAGAGATTAGTTCAGGCAGTAGGAACCTCATGTTCCTAATTGCTAGGTAATGAAAAATCTGACATGTTCCATGCTTTTTCTTTGTCATGTGCAGGTAGAGCTCAGGGCAGGTAGGGCATAGAGAAGAAAAAGGAAAGATGAGCCAAAGCCAGATTGTGAAAGGCCTTCAGTTATATTAAGTGTTTGTGTTTCCTTATAAAATATGAAACTTCTTAATGTAAACAAGATTTTAATACGCAGGTTTCTTTTTCTCCATATCTTCTTCACCTAAACTGGGTGTTTATCATTTTTTATAATTATGCTAATTCGATGGGAGAGCTGCTTTGTTATTTTTATTTGTGCATTCCTAACAGTGTGGTTGAGTGTTATTTTAAATATATATCTGTTGATCATTTGTATTTCTTCTTTGTATTACTCATTCCTATTCTTTACTCATTTTTCTATCGAATTGGTGTTCTTGATGATTTGTAGGAATGATTTGTATAAACTGTAGATATGAATCCTTCATTTTGAGGTTTTTGTAGGACTGTAATTCTAGCCTTTTGGTGGATGGATTGGAAAAAGGAGACAGTTATCAACTTGGCCACTTGAGAGAGATTGCGATAACCTATAATTAAAGACGAAGATGATGTGGAGGTAGTTGAATTGTGAGTGGGAGAGGAGGGAGGCAGCTTAGAGATCAAGCTGTCACCCAATGACTTCTTAGTGGAGCCTGGATTGAACGTAGGTGCTACTGCCTTTTAATTTAGTACTCTTTCTGGATACATCACTGTATCTTTTACTTTCCTTTCCTTTTGATTCTGTGAAAGAAGAATAAGAGTTTTATACAGCACAGTCTACAGTAAAGTTAAAATGCACTGAGGACCTAATTTAAGAACCTTGCATATAAAAAGAGAAAATATAGGTGAATATTTTTTATCTGTTCTCAAGATATGAATAACTTTCTAAGCATGTATACAAACGGAAGAAACACAAAGGAAAAGAGTGATAGTTTTACTGAATGAAAATTAAAATTTTTTTTATATCTAAAAAGATCATAAACATCCCCAAAGTATCCTGCTTCACTGCAGCCCTCTCAAGCAGTAGCTGTCCTTTCTCTCATGTTTCTTATACCACTGAACCTAAAAGTGGGGTTGATATTTTTTTTTCTTTCTTGCCATTTACAGGTCATTGTCTCTCCTTTTTCTCTAAAACCTCCCAGGTTTGTAAGTCTTGACATTTGTCTATCTTAGTCATTTTATAGACTCTAGGATTACTTCCCCTTATTCTTTAATTGGAATATTTAATTTATTTACATTTAATGTAATTATTGATAAAATTTATGTCTGCCATTTTGCTATTTATTTTCTATATTCCTATGTCTTTTTTGTGCTTCTGTTCCTCCATGACAGCCTTCTTTTGTGTTAAATAGTTCTACTGTACTACTTTAATTCCCTTTTTGCTTTTATGATATTTTGATATCATATTTATGATATTCTTAGTGGTTGTCCCAGGAATTTCAATTAACATCTTGATTTATAATAATCTAGTGTGGTTAATGCCAATTTAATTTCAATTGTATGCAAAATCTTTGTCCTCTGTTCCCTCCTCTCTTCTTTGTGCTGTTATCATACAAATGACATCTTTAAACATTATGTGTCCATCAACACAGATTATAATCATAGTTTTATGCAGTTATCTTTTGAAAGATAAGAGAAACAAAGTTACGAACAAAAATGCATTTATACTATGTTTTGTATTTCCCTACTGTGATAGGCAGAATAATAATCCCCTAGAAAAGCCTCATTTTAATAAGTGAAACCTATATGTTACCTTACAGAGCAAAAGTGATTTTGTAGATGTGATTAAGTTAAGGATTTTGAGATGAAGAGGGCAGCCTGAATTATCCAGTGTGCCCAATGTAATCACAAAGGTGTTTGTGTAAAAAAGGCAGGAAAGTGAGTCAGAGACTTAAAGATGCTATACTGCTGACTTTGAAGATGGAGAAGGTGGCCATGAGCCAAGTAAGGCGGGTAACCTCTAAAGGCTAGAAAAAAACGAAAAAACAGATTTTTCCCTAAAGCCTCTACAAAGAAATACAGCCCAGCCAACATCTTGATTTTAGTCCAGTGAGAACTATTTCAGACATCAAACCTCAGGAACTAATAAATTGTATTGTTTTAAGCCTCTAAGTTTGTGATAATATTTTGCAGCAGCAATACGAAACTAATTCAACTATGAAGTTAGCTTTACCAATTTTCATTATTTCTTCCTGTGGATTCAAGTCACTGCCTAGTGTCCTTTCATTTTAGCCTGAACAATTCTTTTAGTATATATTTTAGGGCAGGTCTGTTAGCATTGAATATTCTGTTTTTGTTTTATCAGGGGGGACTTATCTTCATTTCTCCTGGTTTTTGAAGAATACTTTTGCTAGATTCATAGAATTAACACTCAGCAGTTGACAGCTCTGTTTTCGCCTTCACTTTCTGCTTGTGCAGAGCCTCGAAGTCAACCCGAAATGAGAGCTGAGGACCTTCCCAGGCCTTTCCTGAGCTTGTGCTTAGCCCTGGGCACTCACACAGCCTTGTGTTTGCCTGTGGCCTTCTAGAGTCCCAGAAACACACCCCTAGCTTCCTTTTTCAGCTTTTTGATTAGTCTGTTATTTGTTATCCACTGCCTCAGGCAACCACAAAGTTAAACACTTGCCTATAAGTATCTTCAACCAGTGCTCCTACCCCCAGGGAAAAGGCTTTTCACTCTGGGCAAACTCTAAGTCTGGTCATAGACAAACTTGCAAGTGGGGTCTTCCAGAAAACCCTCAGGATTGTCAGATAATGACAATTTGGGAGGAATGTTCTTCCCCCTCTGGTGGCGTTGTCAGGCTGCTGCTTTTCCCTGTAGATGTAGACTGTTGATAATCAGAGCAGGGGATGGGACTAGAGCAAGTTAAGATGCTACAAAACTCACTGTTCTTACTGAAAGTCAGCTGTTTTTCTTGAATAAATGCTCCCCACATTGCTGCAAGCCTTTGGTTAATTTCCAGAATTCTGAAAAACTTGATTCTGACAAGTTTTGCCAGTTTTATTGCTTTTTATTGAGGAGAGATTTTTCAGAGATCTCTGCTGTTTTTGCTGATGCCTCTCTTATTCTTTAAAGGCTTTCGTTCCAGGCTCACAGGCACTCTCCAACACTACTCCTGGCTTAATTCTTGGTAAATTCAATATTTGTATTAATGATCTTCCAACACCTTTGCTTCTTAGTTCCTTGACCACTTTTCTGCTAGCGATTTTGTCCTTCAGTCCTGCCTCAGCTACTACTCCGATAGTCATATCCTAAATCAGTGCCCCAGGCCAACCTGTCTACTTTTGTAAGTAAAGTTTATTTAAATACAGCTTTGCTCCTTAGTTTAATTGTCTACAGCTTTTTTCATACTACATGACAGCGTTGAGTATTGCATCAGAGACCATTGGCTCTCAGAGCCTAGAATATTATCTGACCCTTTACAGAAAAAGTTTGCTGACTCCTGCTCTAGATTTAGTTAATTAGAGCTGCATCTCTCTTATCTCAGTCTCAAGCATCATATTCCCCACCATCCACTACCTTTTTTTGCAGTGCTCTTTCTGTAAAATTTCAACTCCCATTCTTTAACGTTACCCTTTTAGCACTGTACATCTCACTAGTTTTAGATCTGTACTTCCCTCCTTACCCTTCCCTCCTTACATTATAATTACTTTCTTCTATATATCTCTAAATTTTTCACTGACAAAACCCAAATCATGATTAAATCCAACTTTTGACTTATTCCATGCATGTACCTGTGCATCTAAATATGGCTAGAGAAAACCACACAATTATTTTACCTGGTCTCACTGGAAGTTCATGATTGTTAGACATTAAGTGGGCTTTTAACACTTCACTGCAGTCCTACTCGTTTCCCTGTCTGTTCTCTTTCATGCCTTCCTACCTCCCAGACTTCCTGCATCTCTCTCCCATCCTCACTCTCACCTAGCTTACTACTGTTTTACTGAAAAAAAAAAAAAGAAAGCAAGAGCTTCCACCCATTCTACACACATCTTCCCATTTATTTTTACTAAAATGTGCCTATTTATCTGTTTTTGCCCATGAGCTACTTGTGTACCTATGTAGAGCTAATCTCTTATACACAAGATCTCTTCCTCTTGTCTACTCAAGGACTTCAGTCTAGCATTTCACGTTTTTCCCTACTGCAGAATTACTTGCCTTTTCTGTATATATAGGATCATTCCCATCAGAAGCAAACATGCACTAAATATCTTTAATCTTTAACCTCTCTTACTCCCATATCCTCATTCAGAAAGTGCCCTATTTCTCTGTTCTCTTTAGCAGAACTCAAAGAACAGACTATACTCTGATTATAAAGTAGACCCAGTAATAGTCTACACAATATCTCCGTTCCTCGTCTCCCTTTCTCCTTAAACCAACTCTAATCTGACTTTCCCCTCTGCCATTCTACAGAAACTGCCCTTGTCAAAGTTCACTAAGACCTTTTTACTGGTAAATCCAGTGATCAGTTCTTAATTTTTTAAAAGTGGCTTTCTTGAGATACAAGTCACATGCCATAAAATTTACCTTTGAAAGTATAAAATTCATGGGATTTTAGTGTATTTCCAGTGCTGTACATCACTGCTCGTTTTAGAGCACTGTCATCACCCCAGAAAGAAACCTGTGCTCATCAGTAGCCACTCTGCATTCCTGCCTTCCCTTAGCCTTCGAAACCATCACTCGACTTTCTGATTCTGTGAATTCACCTGTTCTAGACATTTCATATAAATGGGTTCATACAATATATGGCCTGTGCCTGACTTCTTCCACTTAGTGTAATGTTTTTATGAATCATCACATTATAGCATATATCTGTACTTTGTTCTTTTTTGTGACCAAATAATATTCCATTGTACGGATATACACACCATATTTTATATACTCCTTCATCAGTTGATGGACACATTTGAGGTTTTTCTACTTTTTGGCTATTATGAATAATGCTGCTGTGAACGTTTATATACAAGTTTCCTGTGGACATAGGTATTCTATAATAGGTATTCTCTTGTATAAATGCCTAGGAGTGGAATTGCTGAGTCACTTGGTAACTCTGGTTAATATTTTGAGGGACTGTCAGACTTTCTTCCAAAGTAGCTATACCATTCATAACCCCATCAGAATGTAAAAAGTTTCCAGCTTCTCCATATCCTCATCAACACTTGTTATTGCCTTTTTTTTAAATTTAGCCATATTAGTGGGTGTAGTAATATCACATTGTGATTTTAACTTACATTTCCCTAATGACTAATGATTCTGAGCATCTTTTCTTATGTTCAGTGGCCATTTGTTTATATTCTTTCGGGGTGGGGAATGTCTATTTAGATCCTTTGCTCTTTGTTAATTGGGTTGTCTTTTTAGTGTTGAGTTGTAAAAGTGTTTGGCTCTTTAACAGCGGTCCCCAAACCTCTTTGGCACCCGGGACCAGTGCTCCTATGAAAATCTAATGCCTGATGGTCTGAGGCGGAGCTGAGAAAGTGATGCTAGCGCTGGGGAGCGGCTACAAATACAGATGAAACTTTGCTCCCTCACCTGCCACTCACCTCCTGCTGTGTGGCTAGGATCCTACAGTCCACAGACCTAGTACTCTCCATGGCTGTAGGGGCGGTGGTGGTGGCAGTGGTGGTGGTGGTGGTGGTGGT
This sequence comes from Eonycteris spelaea, assembly GCA_003508835.1. NCBI lineage: Eukaryota > Metazoa > Chordata > Mammalia > Chiroptera > Pteropodidae > Eonycteris > Eonycteris spelaea. The sequence goes on from PUFA01000017.1 coordinate 487,669, forward strand.
GGTGGTGGTTAGGGACCCCTTAACAGATATGTGATTTGCAAATGTTTTGTTCCATTTTCTAATGTGTCGTTTTTCACTTTCTGGATAGTGCTCAGTTCTCAAACTTTATTTTACTTGACCTTTCAGCAATTTTGAAACTGTCCGAAATGATACTTTCTTCACTTGATTTCCAAAACCACATTCTGCTGATTTTTCTCTCACTTTATTGTATGCTTCACCTCATTCTCCTTTGCTGCTTATTTTTAATCTCTCCAACTTCTAAACATTGAAGTGCCCCCGGGCTCAGTCCTCAGATGGCTTATTCTGTCATACCAGTCTCTTTGTTATCTCCTGTGCTCTCATTTCTATGCTAACAACTTTGAATTTACTATCAGTCTCATATTCATCTGCCTACTTGGCATTTTGACTTAGGTATATCTGTTAGGCATTTCAGAGTTACTATGTCCAAAACTAGACTCCTGATATTTTTCCCCCTCTAGAACCTGATTCTCAATCTTCCTCATCTCAGTAAATAGCAATTCCACTTTTCTAATTGCTTAGGCCAAGGAGTCTTGACACCTCATTCTCTTCCTCCCCATACACAATTCACCAACAGATCCTACTGGCTTTATTTTTACTATATTTAAAATCCAGCTTCTTCTCACCACCTTCACTTTTACCAGCTGGTCCAAACTACTGTTTAACTTCTTCTGGATTGTTGTACTAGCTCTTAACTAGTTTTTCTGTCTTTAGTGCCCTATAATCTTTTCTCAACATAGTGGTGGTGGTCAGAGTGATTCTTTTAATGCATGTCAGATTATTTCATTCTTCTATTCAAAACGATGTAGTGGCTTCTCATATAATTAAGAAAAATTCAAAGTCCTTATAGTTACATTCATTATCTAACTTCTCTTTTCATTCTGACCTCTGCCTCTCTCGCTCTTTCCCTGTCATTAACTTCCTTACTATTTCTCAAAACTCCAGGCACATCTCCTACCTTATGGCCTTTGTGCATGCTGTTCTTATGCTCGCAATACCTACCCTTCTCTTATCCTCCTCAAGGCTACAATAATAGTTTCATGCAGAGCCATATTGGAGCAAGAGGCAAAAGGAAAAATCAGTAATATAGATCCAATTTTTATTTAAATTTTGAAATTTTGTTTATTGTTGAGTTTTGTGTTATTACTTTTGACTTTTTAAAAAATGCCTTAATATATCATTTATCTTGATTTCCAAGTTCTTTGTTGCCTCCTTAAATTTTGCACCTGAGGTACTTACTGTTCCTGGTTTGTCTCATTTGCCTCACACCCTGCTCAAGAAACTAGGAATAAAAGGACTCTCTTTCAGATAAAGGGTATCTACCATAAACCTACAGCTAACATTGTAGCTAATGGTGAAAATCTGGATGCTTTTGCCTTTGAATAAAGACCAAAGTAAATATGTCCTGTCTTACTACTTCTATCTTCATTACATTGGAGGTTCTAGCTAGTCTTAGAAGGCCAGAAAAAGAAATGAAAGACATCTGGATTGGAAAGGTAGAAATAAAATTGTTTTAATTTATAGATGATATTTTCATCAATATAGAAAGTGTGAAGGAAGCTACAAAACAGGTATTAGAATTAAGACATGAGTTTAGCAATATTGCTGGATAGAAGTTCAGTGTATGAAAATTAATTGTATTTCTATATACTGCCAATCACATTGAAAATTTTAAAATACCATTTATAATAGCATTAAAAATATGAAATTAGGGATAACCCTGACCAAAAAAAAAAAAAAATGTAAGACCTAGACACTGAAAACTGCAAAACATTGTTGAAAGAAATTTAAGAAAACCAAAATAAGTGGTGAGATTTACCATGCTCATGGGTTGAAAGACTCGACAGTGTTGAGTTATGTATGATGTTAGTTCTCCTCAAACTGATTGATAGAGTCCATGACTCCTAATTCTGAGCAGGGTTTTTAATGGAAATTGACAAGCCGATTTTAAAATAAACTTTCACTACCTGTGACTTCCGTTCTTATCAATCTTCAGTGATCAAGAGAGTGTGGCAGGGTTGTTGAGATAGCCAAATATATCAATGGAAGAGAGTCCAAAAATTGACCTATGCATAAGTAGTCAATTGACTTTTCCATAGAGATGTAAAGGCAATTCAGTAGAGAAAGGATAGTTTTAACAAATGGTACTGGAATTATTAGATATCCATGTAGAAAAACATGAAGTTCTGTCTATACCTCAACATATACATTTAATTCAAAATAGATCTAGATATAAATGTAAAATCTAAAACTATAAAACTTATAGAGAAAATCATAAGAGAAACCTTTATGATCTTAGGTTGGGCAAAGAGTTCTTAGATAAAACTTCAAAAGTATAATGTATAAAAGGAAAACTTGATAAATTGGACTTCATTAAAGTCAGGAAGTTTTGATCTTTGAAAGTTGCTGTTAAGAGAATGAAAAGGCAAGCCACAGATTTTGGGAGAAAATATTTGCAAATCACATATCTGATAAAAGACTTGAATCAGAATATATAAAGAACCCTCAATATTCAATAGTAAGAAAATGATCCAATTAAAAATGTGCAAAAAATTTGAACAGATAGGTCACCAAATATAAGTCCATAAAAAGATGTCCAGTATCATTAGCCAATAAAGTAATGTAAATTAAACCCACAATGAGATACCGCTAGATAGCCTATATTAGAATATCTACAATTAAAAAGACTGACTACCCAATTTCTGAGGAACAGCTAGAACTGTTTTACAAAAATGATAGAACGACTTTGGAAAACAGTTTCACAAGTTTAAAAGAAATTAAACACTTAAGTAATATAACTCAACCATTTTATTACAAGTTATTTATTTAATTTGTCCACATAAAGTCTTACACTTGAATATTCATAGAAGCTTTGTTCATAATAGTCCAAATAGTCCAAAACTTGAGGCAGTCCAAATATGCACTAACAGGTTAATGGGTAAGCAAATTTTGGTATACTTGTGCAATAAACTATTATTCATTAACAAAAAGGAATGATCTGTTGACAAATAAAATAACATGAGTAACTCAAAATAATAATCCCGGGTGGAAGAAACTATATAGAATAAAGAGTATATACTGTATGATTCTGTTTATATAAGATTCTAGAAAATGAAAACTAGGAAACTAATTATAGTGACAGGAATATCAGTGGTTGGCTGGGAATGGGCTAGGAAAGGAAGACCAGGGAAAATCTGGAAGGAACTGAAATTCCAGGAAGGAAGGTTACAGGAGGCATGAGGAAACTTTAGTGTGATTGATACGTTCACTCTCTTCTTTATGGTGATGATATCACGATGTCATGTAAGTCACAACTTGTTGGATTATTTACTTTAAATTTGTGTGGTTTATTACATGTCAGTTACACTGCAACAGATTGGTTTAAAAAAAATTAGACAGCTCACTGTAATCAGGATCTGACACATCTTATGTCCTATTACTAGGAAAGTTAATTGATAGAACTTTACTAGAAGACAATTTAAGAATGTGTATTGAAAACGTTCATACCCTACAATTCCACTTGTAGGGATTTAGCAAAAGGAAGTTAGAAACATTTTACAGTAATGTATGGACAAGGATGTGTAAAACATGCAAGCAACCCAAAATTCTAATTATAGGAAGCAAGGTAGATATTCAGTACATCTGTTTAAGGAACATTATTATGCAGCTATCAAAACTATATTCTCAATGGCAGAGAATAGTGTCTGTGTGAAAGTGAAAAAACTAGTTAAAGATTAGTATATTCCATGCGCCCAGCTTTCTTTTCTTTTAAAGATAAATGTAAAAGTATTTACAATAATTTTCTTTGGGAATGGGTCATTAGTTCTTTTTATTTTCTCTATACCTCATGTATTTAAAAAAAATTTTTTTGCCATAAACAGTCTTTATTGTGCAGATAATAACCTTAAATAAAATTTTAAAAATAAATATTTATTTCTAATATAGTTTGGAAGAACCTATAAGGCATTTTGTGGGAAGGGAGATTTTTCATTCTTGGACAGAAAGAAAATCTACAGCTTCATAAAATTGACCTGTGCCAGAAGCAGTGGTTGATTTTTAAGAAGAGTATCTATCTTCTCAATGAAAGACCTGGGATACCTATAAACACATTGACTTGTTTTTAGAATAGAAAATTCTAATTTGAATTGTGATCAACTTTATAATATTTCTCGGGTAGAAATATTTCCAAAGAAAAGATGAAACTAAGGTATTTTGTATTCTTTGATGATATTTAGTTTTTGTCTTTGTTACCCGCCCGCCCCCCCCCCCAACAACAACAGAAAACAGAAGTAGGAATAAAATAGCACCATTCCAGAAATCAGCTCACATGCATTTATTTTGTCATGGACTCATCAGCCAGTCATATCAAATTCATCTAAGGAAAAATCCCCATCAATCAAGTATTAAACATGCAAACTCTTAAATGTATTTATATAGGTCACTCAAATAAATTTGATTGGTATTTTAAATGGGATCTCTTGATGTGTAATTTTGAAGTGACTAATTTAGATGACTTTCCAAAAGGGCTAACTAAGAGCTGTATATGCAGGTTATTTAATGAGATTATATTTAATTTGGCATACTGCCTTGAGCTGTCTATTTATTAAAGTGGTCTCTATCTAGTTTTAAAAGTACAACTTGGCTTATACTAGAACAGTCCTATGCCCTACCCCTCCATATTCTAGATTCTTGCTCTCCTGAAACAACTTTCACTTTTTTAGTTGTTACTTCTGGTATTCACTTCCATCGTTCAAATAACATGCTTATTCTACTATTTGTTTTATTATTTCAAATGTATTAAATTATCTATTAACTTACTATGATGAAAGATGAGATTTAGTTTCCTTACCTCTCCCCACCCCAAGTGTCCATATGCACACTTCCTCTCTTTTGCTTCCTTTCTTGCACAGTCTTTTGTTTTCCTTGAATATTTGTTTGTTTAGAGTTTTATGTGCCCATTAATACACCATCTCCAAACTCTTCAAAAGAATTGAAAATCTCTTTTTGATACGTTACAAACATATTAGAATTTTTTCCCCCTCTTAGAGACATTCCTTGCACACACTTTCTCTAAATGGACTGTCGGCTTTCTGGGATGGCTACATACATAGCTTTTGTCCTAGGGTTTATTCTTGGAATTTTCTTTTATGTTGGATCCTCTCTTTTCTGGATGCCATATCTTTTTCCTTCTCAGTTTATTTCTTTACAGTGCTGGAGCACATCCTCCAGTAGTAGCTTTCTGAGAAAGGGAGTACAGGAAGTAATTTTTCAAGACTTTACAAGTCTGGAAAGTTTGTCTAGATATTAAATTCAAGATTGGAAATATTAGGTTGAGCTATAAGAAATTTTGGGCCTAAAAAAAGGTAATTTCATATGTTTGACCTGGTCATTTTACTGCAAAATGTTGACAGTATTTATTATCTTTTATTCTAAAATTTAATTGTTATGTGCTTCAGTTTGGGTTTTTTATTTTTTCTTTTTCCCATTTGTACAAGTAGTAGCTAAGTTCTAGACAGCCCTTTCAATCTAGAAGTTCGTATCTGGACTTTTTTTATTTCCTCTTTTTAAAACAAGTTTCCTTTTTTTTCTTTATTTTTTCCTTCTACAATTGTATTATTTGCATATCAGCCCTACTATACTGCTTTTCTCCATTTCTTATTTTTCTCTATTTTGCATCTCTTTTTTTTTTTTGATTTCTTCAACTCTTTTCTTCAACTTTCATGTGTTTGTGTGTGTATGTATACATACGTGTGTGTGTATGTGTGTGTGTATTTCTGCAATCTTATACTCTGAATGCTTTTTCATAATCTCTTGTTTTTATTCCATGAATGCAACATTATGATAGTTTTATTTATTTTGTTTTTTTTTTTCTGCTCGCTGCTTGTCTCTACTTGCTGCAAGTTCATTCATTGTTTAGTTTAAACTCAAAAGATTTATATCAAATATCTTGTCATTCTTGATTATCCACTTGTATTTAAATGTGAGACACTGTAGCCCTTTTTTCTAAACTGTTTTCATTGGTGGGACTTGTCAGTTGGTAGGCATTACTCTAGGGGTGATTGACCATATCTGCTGTTCTCTTCTCCCTTGCTTTCTTTGTCCTTAAGGACTTATACCTGCTTTTTTTGTTTACTTGTTTTCATTTTAACGAGGTTTGGGAAGAATGAGGAGAGAAATATGTAGGGCAGTCATCCTCAGTTGTACAGGGTGTGCCCTTCAGAAGAGTCCTATCCTAAGGGGGTTGATTTTGGCTCACAGTACCTCTGGACCTGGTTAGCCAGAGGAAGGCACCTTTCTTCCAATTCACAAAGGCCTTAAACTGGTGATAGCCTGGGATATCTATTTATTGCTGTGATCTTTAGTAATAACTTGAATCTGACATAGAGTTTTGCTCTGTTTTTTCAGTTCTCTAGCAATTTGTTAATGCTTTTTACTGGGTTAAGTTGCCCACGTATTTTTTGTAAATATCCCTAAGTATTATTCCTTTTGAATATACTAATAAAATAAGTTTTACTTCTAAATCTTCTTGACTAGTTTCTGGCATAGGTACCCAGCACCTGATTGGGTGCTCAGTATCCTTTGTTAATGCTCATTTGCCTTTGGCGTTATTGACCCCTGTGCCAACCCTTTACTTAGTAGATTTGAGCAGGACTGAATTATTTCAGCATTCTGAGTGCTAAACAGATCAAGGAGACTTGATCTAAGATATTTTGAAATACATATTTTAATCGAGATAATTTCAAAAAGAAATACACCTTGGAGCCAAATTACTGATGACCATGTTAAATTTTTAGGGAGAAGTTAATTCCCTGAAAAGACAATAGAAACAGTTTATGTTGAAGGGTGCTATTTGTCTTTTTCATGTCCTACCTAATTACACTACTTCTCACCATCTTTGATTTCTTAACTTTTAGGTTGGCTTAAGGGCAAGAGAGGAAGGGCAAGGGAGTCAGGAATAACTTGAGCCGATAATAAGTGTCAGCAACATTTTCTACTGTGGCCTTAAAGGAATGCTGGGTAGAATGATGACTATATTGAAACAGAATGAAAAGCAGCCAAAGTCTCAAATTTAGTGAAATGAAATAGTTCTCAAGTTTATTAGAACCACCATTTAATGCTTTTTCATTAGTTGTCTCTAATTTTAACCTTTCCCATAAAATGTAGGCAGAGGCAGCTATAATGTGGCAACCTATGACTCTTCTCTTTTATCTCCAGAATAGAGATGTTTGTTTTCAAGATAATAATTTCATTTCTTTATAGCTTTTTTTTCCTGTGAGTGATTGTCTCTGCCTGTGGCTTTCCAGAAGAGGTTCCAAAGGAATAGTGCTTTGCTGGTTATTCAATATTTTAGGAGAGGCTACTCTGCAGAACAAAGATTGATATAATTTAACTCAAGCATGGTAAAGACTAACGAATTAGTTCATCGTTTAGAGCAACTGAAGGAAGAAATAGCAGCCCATTATTCTCCAAGTGGATCTTGCCACCCACCAGTTATTGAAATCTCAGCCTCATTTTTGTATGCATTTCAGAGGTCACGGGGGAAATCCTATCCTACTGTAGTCCTGTATGCATAGAGTAGATATTGTATAGATAAATGAGACTATATCAGTCCTGTCAGTGCCATATTTTCAGCACCTCGCTCAGTGACTCCTTATAGAAGGGCTTTAGTAAACTGTTGCATAAGTGCTGAAAGAACTAAGTTCTGGGACAGTGGTTCAGGGAAAGTTGGGTTGTATTTTCCTGCATTTGTGGAGAAACTAGGAAAAGTTATCCCAACTTAGATTCTCAAAGTCATTCATTTTTGCATTCATTCAAAAAATATTTATTCAGTACTTCCCATGATCAGGCAATGTGATAGACCCTGGGATGGAGTGTTGAAGGAGGGAATACCCTCATGGAATTTCTAGGTTATCGTAGGAGGAAGACATTGCACAAAATAATTATTTTGCATGAGATAAGTGCTACAAAAGAAGGTTTTATCCCTCTTAAATACTGCAGAAGTAGAGTCTGTAGCTTAATTTTTCTGAAAACTTAACGTGATTAGTAGAATCTGAACTAAAGAGGTCATCAGGCAAGTCTGGAATGTTTCCTCATTGCAGCAATGTGTAGGCACTAGGTAATAAGACCTGTTTTGCCTCTGGGTATAATTTGTTTCTTTCTCATAGTTTTAAACTGTGAAATATATCCAGTACAGTTTAAAGAAAAACAATAAAAAGCTCATATAACTGTTACCCACCTTAAGAAGTAAAGCGTTAAAAACATTGCAGGTTTAGAACCTCATGTCTGATTCTTTCCTCAGTGTACCCTCTCCTTCCTCTTTACTTTCCACTGGCATTTTATATTAATCAATCGCCTGCATATCTTCCAAGTTTTCCATTTTTCTGTACTGCTAAGCAGTTTTGCTTAGTGTTGCATGATTTTTTTCTTGATTTAAACAGAATCAGTTTCATGCCCTTGTTTGACATTTTTCCTTGTCCATGTTGATGTGTGCAGTGCGCATGTATTTTCACTGCTTTTAGTGTTCCCCAGTATGAATATATGAAAATATGCATCGTCAGTCTGTTGGTGGACATTTGGATTCTTTTCAGCATTTTTGCTATTACAAACATTCCTCCTATGTACATTGTTGTTAGCCGCCTAGTGCACACGTACAAGGGCTTCTCTAGGGTGCAGACGTTTAAGTGGAGTTCCTAGGTAGTAGGATGTGCACATGTTCTACTTTACTAGGTAAGGCCAGTTAATGAAAGTGGTTGTACCCGCTCATGCTTCCACCAGCTTGGCTTAATCAGTACTTGGTATTGTCGGCTTTCAAATTTTTGTCAGTATGGCAGGTATATAATACTATCTTAGATATGGCCAGTAAGTGATTAAGGACAATGTGAGCACCTATCAGTATGTTGTGTGCCGAAGCCTGTCTTTTCTTTCTCTTCTGTAAAAGAAGCAAACCCAAAAAGAATACAGGAATGGGAGTTTTAAAATTCTCAGGGCTAATCCCAAGGTTTATAAGGTACAAAGTATTTGCTTCCTCTGATGGCTGTGAAACAAGGGGGATGTACTAAGACGTCTTTCTAACTATGCGTGAATACAGATTTTCCTTCTGAATGGAATGTCTAGTCTTATTAGGATGGTAATGAAATAGCTTGATACTTTGTCACATGGCATGAAATACTGTATGTGAAATAAATTCTTAGAATGTGACTTCATTTTTTTTTTCTTTCTGCAGATAGGAAAAGAAACTCATTTACAATTAGGCAAGACCTTAGTTTTAAGGGAGAACTTGTTGATGTCATAAAATGGCACAGATGGTTCACACAATGAAATTTTACTAGGAATTTCTCTTTAGACTGGTGGAATAATTGGATGTTGATTGAACAGATAAGGTAAACAATGAAGTTGAAAAACATGTATTTCTGCCACACGTACTTGTCAGATATACAAAAGTAACATTTCTCTTCTGTATCTATCTCTTCCTTCTGGCAGTTGTGACTTAGTTTATTTAGTTTCTTGCTAGTTCTTGCATGTACGTGCCTGTGTCCTTACTCTAATCTTTTACTCAATCGAATCAGTCCAGCTTTGAGGCTAGAAATCCACAGAATCTCTTCTAGCAACCTGAGCAAAACCTCTAAAGAAAAAGAGAATATCTTTAGAACTAGGCTCTGGAACACTGGAGATGTGAAAATCATACCAAAATAGGCCATTTTAATATTTCATAGATTGAAAGAGAATATCTCTTTGCCTGAGGGATAAATGCATCTGAACTATTTCACCATGTATTATACTCGAAATACACAGTCTCTGTGGAGTTCAGACATTGTGATTCTTGCAACACCTGTCATACTTGGACCTTAAGCTTGATGTTAGTCCAGAGCCACTGTGGTTTAGGTGCTGCCTTTATCTTATTCATATGATTTTGAAGAGGTTCCTGGTTGGCAGTATTTTCTTTTTGTACTGAAAATGCTGCCTGAATGTAGAGGTTTCCATTTCAGTGTAATAAAGCCCGAGTTAACAGCAGTGCTGTTAAAGATAGCTGCTCCCTGACAGTCATACCAGTTTGGATAGAATTTAGAAGAGAGACTAAAATCCTAGCATTTTATTAATCTCATAAGGAAAGTGAAGCCAAGAGAGCCTAAGTGACTGCAGCTAATGTCTAGAAATGTCTTGAGGGTACTAGAAACTGAGTAATAAATAGGAGCCAGGAAAACTGCCTTTACAGAATTAAGGTTTGCTTGTTATAGAGGGCAGGGAAGGACCAAATTGAGGAGACCTTCCTGATCTTTTTTTAAAGACAGATGAAGAATTTGTGCTGTAGGCATTTTCCTTTTATTAGAAACTGTCCTACCTATTTGTTTTTGCAAAGATTTTGTCTCACGCAAGTGATTAGCCAAATGCCTCATTGAAGTGGAGATTAAGTGCTTTCCTTCTAACTCCTTAGAGAATTATAGGATTATTACCAATTTGTCACCTGCTGACCAGTTTTATCTGCTTGGGGAAATGCTGGTTATGCAGCCTATTCTGCAAGAAGGTTGTATAGATGCCTGGAGTTTCTGGCAACCTCTTTCTCAGTCTTCATAGTACAACAAGGACAATGTTTCAGCCACCCAAATTGGGCAAGTGGTTTAACTTTATACATTGCATATCATAATGTCTTTTTGGGACTGTCTCCTGAATTTTTTCCTGGCTTTTTCAGATGAGCACTAGCAAGTTCCATTTTAACTCTTCTAATGGAACCCAGTATAGAGCAGGACAAGAATTATGGAAGGTCCACTCACCTTTTGTGCACATGTTCCAACCTGAAATGAGATTGGGTTTAAAAAGCTAAAAAGGAGGAAAACTCATTTGGTATTTTAAATGGATGATTTAGTAGCCAACTCCTGACCTATTCTTATCCTGAAAAGAGTTGCTGATATCTGGCTTGTGAACCTTCTTTCTAATCTTTGGAAGGTAAAGATCAGTAGACGAAGCCCCTTTGGAGGACCCCTGGGGCACACTGAATAATAACAGAAACTGCAGCATCAGTATTTAACATTTACCAGGGTATGTGCCAGGCAAAATTGCTAAATGCTTTTTATGTATTTCATTTAGTTCTCACAATAGTTCTGTGAGATACATACTAATATAATTTCCATTTTACTAATTGGATAACTGTGGCTTAAAGAAGTTAAATGACATGCCAAAAATTGCACAGCCAGTAGTGGTGTTCTATCTGAACCCAAGCTGGCTGTCTTCAATGTCCATTTCTCTTAATCAGTATCTCCTTCTACTTATCTTCACCCCATACTTCTATTTGAAGAAGTCTTTCTTCCCTTATCTCATCCATTCTTAGACCAAAACCCTCCTCTACTAATTCCTAAAATAGTCCACCTCTATGAAATTATTAAGGGATTTTTTTTAATGTGAGATTTTCTTTTCTACAAGGTTAAAATTATAAATAAACTGGTTAAGAAATTTTACATATTGGAAACAGATCCAGAAACTTAAAAGGTTTGTTCATTATAGAAATTTAGCAGGAAAAACTATCCTTTTGAAAAGCTCTTGATGGTATTCACAGATAAATGACTGAAAACTGAGAGTGATAGATCCTGGTTAAAAAAAAAAAATTAGATGGTATGGTTGATTATACTGGTTATAGTAAAAGCTAAAACATTATTCTAGTTTACTAGAAAGTCAAAGAGCTGCCAGGAGAAGTTGGAGAGAGGAAGAAAAAACACATACTATGCACGGCCCCCATTTAATTTATGAACTGAAATCTTTGGTGTTTGCCAACTACTTGCTGATTAGAAATCTCAACTCCCAACCTGTACTCTAAGAAATCTAGCCTTTCTTTGTCCTGGCTTAAGAAGGTCTCAAACTCTACCCAGTATCTAAGCTCTTGGGCCTGAACTATTGAACATTATCTGTGGATAAATACAAGGTCATGCACATGGGGCATGAGATAAATAAAACTCTATATAGTGCATATTTTATGTTGTATGTTAAACATTGTGTGTGTGTATATATACATATACATTTACACATACACATACACATACATATATATCTGAGTTAACTCCAGAAAGCCTGAAAGTTGATAAAGTAGCATATATCAAAAAGCCTTAAGATATACATACCCTTTTATTCACTAATATTATATGTAGGATGTTAGCCTGTGAAAATAGTTAAATAAGTGTGAGAGATTTAGCCATTAAGATATTCCTCTCACTTTTGTTTATACAAGTGAAATTGGGTCAGCCTAAATTTCCACCTATGCATTGGTCAAATAAATTATGGTTTATTTGTTCAAAAGAATAATATACAAACATTTAAAATTGTGCTTTAAATTAATAGCTATTTGGCACAAAAAATGTTCATATACAGTAAAATTCTGATAATCTGGCTTTTTGCATCTGAAAATTCCAGTTAGTCTTCTAGAAAGTTTACATATTCAGGAATAATCCAGAATGTTCTGATGATCCAACCATAACTCATTCCTATAGTAGAGTTGAGTGAATAAGAATAGAATTGTAGATTTGATTGCAATAGAATTGAATTGGATAAGAAGGATTAGTGTTTGCCATCTGGCCATAGTAATACATTTGTGATAGAACTCCTTGGCTATGTCCTTGGCTATATCCTTAGCTATATCATTCAAGTATTTTGTTTAAGGAAGATGCAAAAATTTAATACTTTTAAGAGCAGGAGACGTTTGAAGGGCTTTATGTCATGAATAGGCATGTGAAGTATTATAAAGCATGGCTCCAACTTCAAAAAAAACAAAATTAATATTCCATCAGCAGCTTATTTTAGAATAAATAAATAAGTAGTTGCTGGACCTACTCCAGAGCCAGGCGACAGGAGAGGCACCGTGAATGCCCATCTTACTAGGAGCACAGGACTGGTAGAGGGCCAGTTTTCCTATAGGAAAGAGAGATGCTCGGCAGACAAAAACTAATGCACACTACATTTTTAAAAACCTGAAAAGGCAAAGACTTGAAGGGAATATGTTCAAAATATTTACAAAATATAAAAATTATAAAGATATTAAGGGTCATCAGCTCTTAAACTCCAGAAGTGAGGTCAGAACGAATTTCAGGAGTTAGAGTGATCAGAGAAGAAGTCGTCTTTGCATTGGGCTTGGAGTTACAAATTTGTAAGGCTTGAACTGTTATAGCTACCTTGCCACCCATGGGAACAGCCTGTCTAAAAATAAAGGTGGACCAGAGAAAACAGGGAAGGATAAAAACTAGGCCTCGGTGACATCATTTGAGCCCCCCTATGTCAGGCCGTGCGTGATTTGGACTTATTTTGTTCTATGAGAGCCTCTAAATCCCCTTTTTATGTAAGCCAGTTTGGCTGTAGTTTTCTGTCACTTGTAACTGAAAAAACCCTAATGCAATTCCTTAGAGGTCACAAAGTCCAGCCAGTTCATTTCGTAACATAAAGTAGAAGTTTGTTGGAGAACTGGGACAAAAACCTGGCCCTGCTACCTACCTACCTACCTTACAAGCTCATTACTCCTACATAAGTCAGTGTAAGTAGGTTTGAGGTAAAATCTGTGATGGGTTTGAGGATGCCATTTAAGATAAATTAACGGAAATTAGCCTTGCTATACACAGCGTGTCTGTTGGAATAGCAGTGACTGCAATTGGCAGAGAATTGATCCCAGTACTGTAGCTTTTATTCTTCTAAACTATTGGATAAGAGTTCTGTCCATAGCGTTTCATAATTGATATCTTAATAACTCAGTCATCTGTAAAAGTGGATATTTGGCTAGCCATTCTAATGTTGCCCATTCCCGGGCCTCCTAAGCATCTCAAATCAGCAGACTCAAATATTTTTCCATGGATGTGTCCAGTGATATGAAATGAAATATGGACCTCAAGTATATGCCAAGCTCTTTCCTGCCTTAGAAGTTTGAGTATACTATTCCGTCTGCCTATATTGCTTATCCCTAGATTCTTCATGTCTTCTCATCTTTTAGGTCTCAGCTGAAATCCAGCCTCTTCAGTGATACTATCCCTGACTACCCGAGGTAGTTCACATTGTCACTTGCCCTCTTTGTTCCATAATAGGTTTCTAATTTATATTTATTTGCCAGTCTCTTTCATTTACCACTCCATACTCAGTGTCTAGCACAGGACCTACACAGGGGGAGTATTCAATAATTATTTGTTAAATGATTGGATTTTATATATCCAGAGCTTGAAAAAAAAAAAAAATAGTACAAAGCACTAAGCATTGGGGCCCTTTTTCTAGCCTGTCCCAAGTAACTTAATTGCCCTCACACCTCCACTGACTAAACATATGGCAAGAATCCTAAAGAGAGAGGAAACTAAAAGCTGTACTTAACCAGTGTACTGATCATTGTCTCAGGCATTTTCGAGTTAATATTTTATTACCTCTGTTCTTCAGCTTGTCATGCCTTATTTTTTCTCTTCTCTGTGACTTCTCACCTACCCACTTGACTCTGACTCAGATTCCTCACACTAAAAGGGTATATCAGAGAAGTGAGGTGGCCCTGAGAGCAGGGGAGGAAGGATGGAATGACAAGGGCCACCAGAAATCTCTTTCAGGACTCTAATCGCTCTAAGGTCACGGTTTAGAGTCTAGAATGAGAGGGACTTTGAGTGCCTTTTTTTCTTGCTCAGTGCCCGCCACTTGAGTGCTTAGCTGGCAGGCAGACACCTTTTCCTCCTCAGTTACTGTCAGAGCAACATGAAGGTCAGGCAGAGAGAGACAAATGAGAGCAGCTCAGGGAAGGGAGGTTACCACGGTAACAAGCAGGCGGGACTGCTATTTGGAAACAGGCCTAATCTTTCTCCTCCTCCTCCCTCCTTCTCAGCACAAGAAGATGGGTATTGTTTAGCTGACCTGCATCCTTGGGGTGGGAACCATAATCCCTTTCTGACAGTTCCCAGTGACAGTGGAGTGAGCTGCTTTGCATTTTAATTTGATAAGCAGCAGCCGCAGTTTTCTCAGAAGTGCTGGAGACATGGCTTTTTCTGGCCCTGTTCCAGGTGGATTCTGGTTGCCACAGACGGGGAGTTTGGGATTGTTGTTTTTTTTCTCAACAAAGATTTTGCAAATTCACACATGCGTGGAAGGTGCCACATAGTTCTCAACAATGAGAATCAAATGAATACAGGCAGTCCCTAAGTTATGAATATCTGCCTTACAAAGACCGTAGAAATGCTCTTGTAGTACTGCCCCTGTGCTCTTAGGAACTACCCAATTTGGGGTCAGTCCTTTTCCCTGACTTAATGTCCTTACCCTTCTGCCTCCTCCTTCTGTTTATACGCCCCACTTCTATTCTCTTCACCTACCTGCTCATTTCCTCATCAACCTAGGACCTTTTCTTATAATAAACCTAAACCTCACGTATGTAACCATCTTTCCCTTTCCTTTCATGTAAAAATAACCTTTTAAAAAACTAGAATAATAAATTTTCAATATAATGAAATATCAAATACTGAAAAAGAATAAAGAGAAACTAAAAATCATCCAGATTCTCACTACCCAAAGGTAACTACAAGATTATCCTTCCAGATCTCAACTTCTGTTTCTAACTTCTGATCTATACATTGTCTAAGAATCATATATTTATATATAGAGATCAATTTAACATTAATGGGCTAATCAAGTACATGTTGTATTGTAACCTTTTCTTTACTCGAAAATATGCTCTGGATATCTGTCTTTCCTTGATGGTCTTGATGAGATCTAGACTATGATGGTCATTTAGATTGCTTCTGTGTTTCTTTTGTTTGGCTTATTAAAAGCACTGAATCAAACTATCATACTTTTCTGTACCTATCCTGTTATCTTCTTGATATAAATTCCAGAAATGGAATTTTTGGACAAAAGAGTATGTGCATTTTACATTTTGATACATATTGCCAAATTGCCCTCTCCAGAGTTCCATCAGTTCATACTCCCACCAATACTCTATAAGAGTACCTGTTTTTCTTCCACACTCTTGCCAACTTGAATATTGTTAAACTCTTTGATCTTTGATAGTCAGATAGGTAGAAAATCATATTGTGTTTTGATTTGTGTTTATGTATTATTCTGAAGTCCTTAAAAATACTCAGACAACCTCTTCGGATTGTGGACTGAAAACCTACCTTCTAATATACATCTAGTTGTCTTTTCCCAGAGTGCTGACTGGCAACTAAGCAAAGTAAAACAAACAAAAACTAATCAACTCATTCTCCAACCTTTCTTCTCCAAATTAAAATTAAAACTTGTTCCTCCTCTTTTTTCTTTTTCTTTCAGTAATGGAATACCATCCACTTACATTTAAGCTCCAGAGACTGGGATTTGGGGCTGCTTTGTTCATAGTATACCCTTGGCACCTAGAATATAGTGCCTGGCAGGTATTAGGTGCTCACTAAATATTTGTGGAATGAAATCCTCTCCCAACCATCTGAATCAGACATTCTAATCATACCTGACTCTTTTACTGATTATCTACTATCTATCTCATGAAGTCAGTTTGCTTATGCATCCTGACTGTCTCTTGAACCCTTCCTGTTATCCCCCTAATTCTGATTTACTGGGCATCTCTTAGTCTAATCCTCTCCTATTAATTTTACCTTTAAATATACAAATAATAACATCACTCCTTTGCTTTAATTCCTCAGTACTTTCTTAATACCTGCAAAGTTAATCCAAATTTTACTCTCCCTGTACTCTACTCCAACCAAACCAAACAACTTGCAGTCCTTTGACTATATTATTGTGTTCGTTCATGCCTGTGTACCTTTTGAACAGGCTGTTCCTTCTTTCTTCTTCTCTTTGGACACTCCTATTAGTTAGATCCACTCCTGTATGAAGTCTTCCCTATTCCCTCTGGTGGTCACTCCCTGGATAGGGTACTTGAAGTCCTTTGTTCATTTTTATTGTGATTATTTATCAGTTTGTCTCCTAATCTCAATTGAAATTTTGCAAGCAAGGGTATAAACTTTGTATTGACTCTGCAAATACAGGGTATCTGTTTTGCTGAGCCTTAGAGAGTTGTGTGATTCTACATTTTATTACTCTGTTGGATGGATTTGTATTAGAATAAGGACCATATTTACGTATTGAAAGCATTAAAAATCTGTTAGCTAGACAGCGGTCCCCAATCTTTTTGATACCAGGAACCAGTGTTCTCTCTAATGCATGATGATCTGAGGTGGAGCTGAGGCAATGATGCTAGCACTGGGGAGCAGCTGCAAATACAGATGAAGCTTTGCTAGCTTGCCGGCCGCTCACCTCCTGCAGTGCAGCCTGGTTCCTAACAGGCCACAGGCAGGTACTGGTCCCCGTGGCCTGGGGGTTGGAGACCCCTGATCTAGTATATAATGATTCTTATTCACAATTAGATGAAGCAGTTTCATGGCTTCTGTTACCTACTGCCCTGACCATTCTACTGAGTTCCAGTCCTGTATCTCTAGACACCTACTTAAGATTTATATCCAAAGTTTAATTTACTGATTCTATCAACAATTTGTTATTGTTGCTATTGTTTTCTTGTATCTCCTGTCTGAGATAATAGCACCAGAACCCTTGACTTCAGCCCAGATTTTTCTTTTCTCTTTGAAACTGCGTCGACCACCAAGTCCTATTGATTCTACTTCTAACCCATTCCTTTCTTTCCATTGCAACTACCACCGCCTTGGTTCAAGCCATCATTATACATCACTTGGACTGTTATAGTGGGCTTCTAACTGGTGTCCTTGCCTTCTGATTAATCTCCCTCAGAGCCAAAGTAAAAAATTGTTAAAATTTATTGGATCATATCACTTTCCCACTTAAAACTCCACAGGGACTCTCTTTACCATGACACGTACAGCACTCCCTCTACCCTCTCCATGCCAGACTGTGTGGTTCCCTCTCAGGCTGCGTATTTGGTATTGCATCTGATGAAAATAACCTAATTTTCCTTATCTTTCTGTTGAACTTATTCCTCAAGACTCTGTATAAGTGTTACCTGCCTCTCTCCCAGGTGGACACAGTTATTTTGCCCCCTTCATACTTACCTCTTTTGCATCCTTTATGTCATTGCTTTAATTGCTTGTTCACATTTATTTGCTCCACCAGATCTAGGAGCAGGCCATTTAATAAAACTAGCTTTATACAAAATATAGGCTTTGCAACTGATATCTTTAGGTTTTTGGAGATATACAGCAGAAAGAGATAATTTGATTTTATGTACATAGCTATTTACTCTGTGTTTATTTTCATATCAACATTCATCACTTGCCATAGTATAATGCTTAGACCATAGTAAGTATTAAATGTTTCTGAGTGAAGAAAGGTTGCAGAAAAAGAATGCTTATTAGAAACCAAATTAAGACATTCTAAACTTTCTCTTTTCCCAATAGAGTTGTTGAGTGGATAGATTGGAATGTCGTGATTTCTTCAAGGTATTTCAAAAAGCCTTTTATGATATTCTTGATGACATGTCGATGAAATGTGGACTGGATGGCGATACAGTTGGGTGACTTTATAGCTGGCTGAAGAGCTATATTTAAAAGGTATTGATTACTAGATGTTTGTCAGCTAGGATGGAGGTGGTGTACCACAAGATTCTGCCTTCAGTCCAGCCTTCAGTCCAATTCAGCATTTTTATTATAACTTCTGTGACTAAATAGAAAGTATGCATATAAATTTGTGGGTGGTATATAGTGGTCAGGACTTTTTCAGTTGTAATGAAAACCTGACTCAAGCTAGTTTAAGCAAACAGGGAATTTGTAGGTCCCATGAATGAAAGTTCGTGGGCAGGGGCTCAAATAATGTCATCAGGATTCTGTCATTACTCATCTCCCTTTTCTACTTTCCCCTGAATTGGCTTTATTTTTAGACAAGTCATCTTTGTGTGTTAGAAGAAATAACCACTGGCAGCTCCAAATGTAATTAGCCTGTCCAGCCTAAGGGACCAGAGGAAGAAGGACTCTCCATAGCCTGTGGAGAATTGATTCCATATAGTTTAGGTAGCATTGGGCCACTCCTGTAGCAGAATGAGGTTGGGGAAATGGATTTCCCACAGGAAAGAAAAATTCCTCTATTAGAAGAAGAAGGAAGGGAAAGCATGATGAAAAGTCAAAACTGACTATCATCAATCACTGCAGATAGATAGCTGAAGCACTGAATGTCTGAATAGAGATTGGCAATGTCATAAGAGACAGAAAGATGGAATAAAATTAACAAGATATTATTATTACTACTCATTTTTAACTAATATTTATTGAATTTATACTGTGTCTTCACACTGTACACTAGCACTTTACATGCAGTTAATTGCTATACAATGACTGTATGAAATATAGGTACCCTTAATGTTTTTATTTTACAGAATAGGAAACTGAGGCTCAGAAAGATTGTATAATGTGTCTGTGGTCACCCACCTATTGGGTAATAGAGTTGAGACTTTAATCAGTCTCTCGTTGAAATGAGCACAAAGTTTAAAACAGTTACCTACATCTATGTAAGTAAGGTACAGAACATTGTATATAGTGCACTGTCATTTGTGTAAAAAGAATAAAGGGAAGGTACATATAAAAAAGCAAATATATACACATTGCATTGGTTACTTATAGGAAAGAAAACTGAGGGTCAGGGATTGAAGACACAGTCTTTTCAAAGTTTGATTAAAAGAGTTCTAGGGAGTCTTAATGGTTATTAAATTCAATATGATCTTTCAAGAGTGTCTTGACTCTTAGAATAGCTCACAGTAATTTGAGATTGCCAAAATACTGTAGGCACACTGCTAGGCACTTGATTGTATGTTAAGGAAATTGATCTTTTAAACCATCCCAAAAAAGTAAGGGTTATTTTCTCTACCCTCATAGGTGGATGGGGATGGAGTTCAAATACAGGTTTTATGAATACCTATAATAGAAAAGATTTCACCCTTGAGTGGTTAGTTAGATGTTCTTTTAGGAACATATATATGATGTAAAATGAGATGCTGTAGTATAAACATGCTCTCTAGGAACCCCCATCAGCTTTGCTGGTTAAGGTGCTTTTCGTTTCTTCTCTTTTTTCTTTCTTTTCTTTTCTTTTTTTTTTTTTTTAATAAAATGAACTCTCAACAGACTTAACCCATTGTTTCCTGTCAAATCCATGAGTCTTATGTGGAAGTTAAATAAAATCAGTGGATATTTTGTGACCTAGAACACAAAATCACCTAGGAGACGCTGGGGCAATGAAGCCTATCTAAACAGATGGCTATTTCCCTTTCGGTTTCACAGTGCTAAGGTGTTCATAATTAGGAATTAATCCATACTTTACAAAACCCTTCATACCACTTTGAAATTTTATCTCTATAACTTTAGCTTACATAGCAAAGACAAGGAAGACATCTGTAGAAAATGATGGCTCCTGGCTAATTAAAAACCCGTTTTTTAAATTTCTTTTAGATAATGACATGTTTAATTTATGAACTATAATTTCAGAGAAGTCTTATCTTTGACAATTTGAAAACAAAGAGATACTAGAGAGACTATTTCCCCCTTCCTCCACAAGGGTAAGGGTCATTTTGTCAGTAATGACCATCATTCATTTGTCCATTTTCTAAACAGTTAACTGAGCCCTTCTCTCCAATTTTTAAAACACTTACTACTCAGTTGCTAAAATGTATTAATCCCTAACTTGTAAACATCTCTTACTTATAAGATCCTTAGTATGTTGATTTTAGGAGTGTTCTTTCCTGTGTCCTTCTTGCTAATAATTTCCCATGCCTTTGTATTTCTGTTTCCTTCACCCCAAATAAAACATTCTTATTTGCCTAATGAACATAAAATCTCCCTCAACTCCTCACTACCAGAATCCCAGTTTTGTTTAGGAATTGGATGGGCACATACACCTGAAAAAGCCTATCACTTTCCCAGTACCAGAACATGAAACTTATGTAGTCCTCAAAATAATAACCCTTAGACCCCTTAGGTATCTCTGAGACCTTTTCAGAGGTTCTGCTAGGTTAAAACTATTTTCATAATACTAAGACTTCATTTGCCCTTCCACTCTGTTGACTTTGTACCGATGGTGGGTAAAATGGCTTGCATCTTAGCACAAACCAAAGCAGTGGCACCAAATGATACTAGTAGCCATCACATTCTTCATTGCTATGCCCTTAGAGTAAAGTATACAATTTTTTATAAAGTCAGTTTCACTTTTTAAAATGTCTTTAACAAAGCAGTAAAAATTATCCATTTATTAAATCTCAACCTTGGAGTGTGTGTCGTTTTATACTCTGTGTGACAGAATGGGGGGCACACGTGAAACGCTCGTGCAGCTGAGTTATGAGCTGAACTGGCCAGTTTTTCTTGGAATGCCATTTTTTTACTTGAAAGAACTACTGACAAATTAGTTATTCAAACTTGGGTTTTTGGCAGACATTTGCTTGAAAGTGAATGAAATGAGCCTGTTATTCCAAGGAAAACAACTGACAATATTTGTTGTTATGATAAAAATGTGAGCTTTCAAGCAACCATTATAATTTTGGAAAATTTGTTTCTGCCCCTCTACGAGTTTTACAGCTTACCAATATTTAGAAGACTTTTCCGATGAGCCCAGAGACAATATTAATGAATATGACGTTTTGATATCACTAAAACGTGTCAGTATTTGAAAGAGCTGTATAACTCAGTGAAATTAATATTTTCCAAATGACTAATGCATGATGTTAAAAAAATCATGCATGAGTAAAAAAACATTCAAAGTGCAAGGTAGGCCAACAGATTAAGATGTAACAGAGTACAAAAAGTTCATTGATAATAGTTTCAGATTCCACATTGCCACTAATCTTGAAGAACTATTACTTGTTGAGTTTTGGTGTCATATCAAAGAAAAATATCTACAATTTTCTGAAAAGGCTATATATATAATCTGTGTGAGGCTAGTTTTCTTTATATACTTCAAGCAAAACATTTAGCAGATTGAAGAAGCAGACATGAGAATCTAGCTGTCTTCTATTAAACCAGACATTGAAGAGATTTGCAAAATGTCAGTGCCTCTCTTCTCTTTTTTTTCTTTCATTTGAAAAATTGTAGCTATTTTTATATAAAATGTTATATATGTTAGTACATGATAGGTATTAAATTATTTAAAGTTATTGCATATTAAAATTTTTAAATTCTAGTATGGTGAATATCAAAGATATTCTAGTATGGTGAATATCAAAGAATAAAAGCTCTTTGGGGTTCTCAATTTTTTATTAATCTTTTTATTTTGAGATAATCGTAATTGTAATAATCCAGAGCAATCTCATGTACCCTTTACCTAGTTTCCCTCAATGGTAACAGCTTGCAAAGCTATAGTACAATATCACAACAGGGATACTGACATTGATGTAATCCACCTGTCTTGTTCAGGGTTCCTCCGCTTTGCTTGTACTCATTTGTGTGTGTGTGTGTGTGTATGTGTGCACCTTACCCTTTGCCACTACTAATCTGTTCTCTGTCTCTAATGCTGTCACTTCAGAATTATTGTTTGAAGTAAGTTAATTAGTATGTATTAAAACCTTTGTTTTAATTTCTAATATAACAAATATCAATAGACATAGCCTACATAAATAAGAGCTTTGTAGGATTCTCAGTTTTTAAGATCGTAAAGGTTTCCCAAGACCAAAAGTTGAAGAACTGGTTAAAACAGAGAGCATTATTCCCATTTCTCCTTCCCAAGCTACTGGAGAACAAGATGTGGCTTATGATGTCTCCTTTAGAATTCTTATGCTTTGTCATGGGCCCATCAATATGAACAATAATTAGATTCTTTAGTACAGTTTGGTCCATAGTGTTACAGGTCAACTGAGACATTTTTCTAACATTTGTGATTCTGATCATTTGATCCACTATCTCCTGATTACCAGAAGAGGATTTTAGGGTCTGAGCCTGAGACTGTATAGAGACCATTGCAGGAGAATGCCCTGTGCTTAGTCTGTAGTTTTCAAATTATATGTCCACTGCACTTATATTTGCCAGTACACTCTGGAATAGCCTTCTCTGCTGACCGTGACCAGATGCAGATTAGTTTAAATTGAGTGCTGAAGTAAGTCTTCTGTGAATAATAGAACATATAGCTTTTAAGAACGGTTTGATGTCTGGTTATGGTGCCAGCTACTGTGTCTTTCTTTTTCTTCTTTTTCCCCCTTGCCTTCTGCTACAAGATGTCTTGGAAATTAACCAGAGTTACAATCAAATTCTTTTTCTAAGTAGCCTAAGAAATATGGAAGCCTAGCAGACCAGCAGCCTTTCTTTCCTTCCTTCCCTCCCTACTTCCCTCCCTCCTGTCCTCCTCTCCTTCCTCCCTTCCTTCTTTCTAAAGGAGAGGCAGAGTCAAAGAGTACTTAGTGTTTGAAAGGGGCTGATTTCCTCCTTCACTAATAGTTACTTGTGTTGTTTTAGAATTTACTCTGGAATATTCTATTACATTCTGACAGGAGCTTTGTGGAAAGGAGGAATTCAGATTTCTACCTCCATCCTCAGTTATTCCATGATTTCTACCTGCCAGTTTCTCATAACAAGGAATCACTTTTTCAGAATAAGCAAAAATATTCCCTAATTATCTTTTTAAAAAATGCTGTGAACTTATTTTGTCTCAAAATCCAATCAACAGGAAGCAGTTCAAGTAACTAAGGATATTTTCCTTCGTATTTTAATTTAAGAGACAACAGAAATTAATAAATGTGATTTTTTAAAAAAACACCTGCTCTTTTTAATAACCCACAATAAAAACTTAGTGAACAAATCAAATTTTATAGAATATGTCGGCAGGGGGAGTACTTATATTTGTCCATGAATCAGGAACCTGTATTACTGTTAGTTTTGCCAGTGCTGAGTCACTGTAAAATCTTGAAGGACCTTAGCAATTATTGAAGAAAGAAAACTTATAGTCCTTAATATGTTTGATGACATTTTACCTTCTATGTAATCTTATCCAGTAAATCTGAACATTCATTCACCTGTTATCCCCAGTTATCTTTCATTCTTGGGTAAAAGGGCATTTCTCAGAGCTACCGCAGTTACCGGTAGAACCAGTTTCTTTTCCACCTTTTGACTGTGAAGGTGAAGATATCAGGCTCATTTGTGAAGGGGAGAAGGAAGGGTATACATCAAATATTTCTTCACTGTATTTTCTACCCCCAAAATTCTGTTGCAGCTTTGAAATTTTCCCTCCTTCAGCGCCTCTCGTGTGGGAGGCAGCCAAGTCAGTGTATAATTACTTCTTGCAGGGAGATTAATGGCTCTGGCCTTTCTTTATTCTCTCCAGTCCTCATTTCTGTGTCATCTGCCTATCAGCACTCAGATCCCTAATAAGAGCTATTAAGACTACTATCTAAAGGTGACTTGAGAAGAAGCATCTTTAAAAGATAAAGAACATGAATTGTTGGGAAACTTCAGGCATTTTCATCTCTAAATTTTCTGTCTCTTTTTAGGTTTTTGTTTTGGTTTATTGTTTACCTCCCCACTCAGTGAGCCCCAGGAGCCATGGTGGCACTTCTTAGCACTTAAGAGAGTGAGAATTGGCCCAGCTTTATTGTTGTCTTAGTTGTTAAAGTATTTAATTACCTTAACTTTTTATATTCCCAGTCCTTATTTTCCCTGCTGGCCCCAGTCTCCTAACAATTTTTGCTCTCGTATCCTAGATATATGGAAAGATGGCAAAATGAGCCCTTTCCTGATTTTTAGTCTCTCCTAGAGAGTGATAAATGAAACTATGTTTGTTCCCATGAATAGTAGAATATGAAATCCCATAAAGCCACCTAGGTTATTAGATGAATATCACAGAGCTGCTTATTATGCACTATGGCCTAATGTAGATTATAGATGTGACCAAATGGTAATTAGCAGAGCTGGAGCTGTAATTAAACATTATTGTGCTGCTCTGTGATTTCTCCTTAGATTTCTGTTGCAAAGTAGAAGGAAACTGAATAGTTCCAAACCTGTAAGTGGGTTTCTTTACTTCTCCCCGCCCCCCAAAATCTCTTTTAATTAACTGAATAATTAAGTAAAGTCATCCTCACACAGAGATCCTGAACTCTACTTAGCAACTCTATTCAGCAAGGTAGTTTGATGCATGCACGTGTTAATCAGCTCCTCGTGTATTAGTTCTGTTATCCTTAGTATTCAGCTCAGCTAAGTTTCTCCTCCAGATATTCTGTAGCAGGGTTTAATTAGGCAGAGAGCTTGAATGCAACAGTGGTGTTTCTTGCTTATAACTTAGATATTTCCTGGATCTGTCAGTACAGAAATGAGGGCTTGGCTTTATCTAGGATGTTAGTAGCTTACCTCCTCCCTGGACTCCAGCAGCAGTGAATAACCTAGTGGGAGATGAAACCACTTCCAGAAAAGAGCTGTCCTTGATGGCTGAGAGTGTGTAGATGACCCCCTAGGGACTTACCCCCTTCTGTGTTTGGGATTGCTGCCTCAGCGGTGGAACAGATTTGCAACAGGACATGCTCGAGCAACAGCAAGGGACCTAGAAGGTTTAGGCCAATCTCTGTGTCCCAGAAAAAGGACCTTGCAGGAATTTCTCTTGCTAGTAGAAGGTAGGTAGAGAAAAGTAAATAAACTCTAAGCAAAGGAAATGGACATCCTGGCTGCGAAATTGCTTCTGTCTCAGTTCTTTCCCAAGAGAGAGAACAGAGAAACAGAGGTAATGCCAAGAGTGAAGATGATCTGTACACTGTCTCTAATTTCCCCTTTCTAGCAACTCTCAAGGGTAAACTTTCCAAGAAGCTTTATTTCCAAAGAGTTGCTAACCACCTTCTTGTAGCATTCCTGAAAAGGCTTAATAATTAGAGCCAGATTCCAGCACTATAGAGTAGTAGTTTACTTGTTCTGTGTTGTTACTATCTTAAGGTTCGTGCATAAAAATGTTAAAGGGTCTTTCAAGAATCTGCCACATCTCCCAGAAGGTTGCCAAATTAAATTATAAATGCCTGATTTTCAAGAGTGCAAAATAAAGCAAAAATGCCTTTTGGCATTTACCATCATGCAGAAGCTTCATTATACAGGCTTCCACTTTCATTTTATGAAAAAAGCTGAGTTAGGGAAGTACAGGGTGTGTGTGTGTGTGACAACAGGCAGATAAGGATAATGTTTTGGCAGCTTTTCAGGGACTAGAATTAATCCGAATCAGTGTTTTAGCATTCTGTGAACTCTGACAGTGATGATCTGCAAATAGCAGTGACTTCTAATCCAAGATGTCAGAGCTAACTGCAGAGAATGGATGCAATACCCAGACCTCAGCTTCTAGGAGGTATGTGTGTATTTGTTGAAATGCATGTATATGTTGAAAAGAGGTAGGTAGGTGGGCTATAGGCAGAGCAATGGTCATGCAATAAACTATTCTAAAGCCAGAGTTCTGTTACAGAGCTGTCCAGCAGCTTGTTATGGGTTCAACATGTGGCTCTTTCCGAACATAAGTCTGTTGAAGGAGTATATTCAACCTGGACTAAGAGAGTCTTTCACAAGGGTAAGAGGGTCCCGATCCTTGGCTCTCATTTCCTAGGTCTGCTGATTGATATCCTACTTAATCTTCAGGGAAGATCAGTAAGTGTGTATTGAGTGCCTTTGCATATGCAAGATACTATGTTCAGTTAGAATTTGGGCACTATAGTCTCAGAGCTAGTACTTTGTCAACCTGATAAATGCTGAGATTGAAAGAGTTACAGGATTATTACCCTCTTTACAACTTTTCGTTTAACTCTAGATGTGTTGCATTCTTCTTGGAATCTAAGTAATTGTGTTCTTGTGAGAGGTTCTGGAGTTGGAGGTAGATTGATGGTCCCTGTGTTTGACTATTCTGTCTGTGTGCGCGCAGTCAGCTTCATCTGTGGGCTGCACCACCTCCTGTTAACTTTAGAGTCACACTCCCAAATGCCATTCTCATTAACCAGTTTCTCTTACAACAGAAACCCTGATCAGGTTGCTCCCAGCTCTCCTATTTCACTTTTAAGTAGATTTCCTTCCAGCAAAAGATGAATTAAAGCTCCAGTCTTCTTAAAGTACCATTCCTAGGATCTGGATATTTCTCCCCCTCTTTATCCCCACCCGTATTCTTGGATTTTATACCTGGTTAATGTATTATTTGTTGAATGAGAGACTGTTGGGAAGCATAGTGGCATCAGCAGAACATGGCTCAAAAGCTGTTCCTTTCTTTCTCATCAGTCTACATGCTGTTGCTATTGAAACCTGGCCCTGATTCTCTTTCACTAGAGACTTTTAAATGAGACAAGATTTTTTTAATATACTTTTAGCCAAGTACAGTTTATGTGGAAATTGTTAATAAGAAATAGAGCTTCTCCTAGCACAGGGTGCACTCTTCTGAACCACTAGATTTGTAGTCGTATCATGAGCTAGAACTTGAAAGGATCAAAATCTTATATTAAAAGGCTTCCACACACTGGCAGGAAAGGATGTAGGACTAGATTAAATACAGAGACAGTATTTCCTCTAAATGTTCTCCTTGTAACTCAGCTACTACTTTCTCTTCCCCCACAGATGGAGTCCCCCGTCTCCACACCAGCGGTGCTACCGCTGCACCTTTTGGTGCCAGTGGTCAGTAATGACATCTCATCCCCCTGTGAGCAGATCATGGTTCGTACCCGATCAGTTGGGGTCAACACATGTGATGTGGCTCTAGCCACCGAGCCCGAGTGCCTCGGCCCCTGTGAACCTGGGACGAGCGTCAACCTCGAGGGCATCGTGTGGCAGGAAACAGAAGATGGTAAGTGCATTGTGTGGTTTTGCCATCCCTTCTCAATCTGCTTCTATCAGCAGGAGCTTATTGTTGTAAATAATACCAAGTATTTATTAAGAGTCTCAAGTGACCGTAGTCTGCTGGAGATTCCCAGCCAGAGGATTACAGCAACCTTCTTAATAAGATCGTCCAGCTTATTGCCAATCTTTTTGTTTGTGTGTGTGTGTGTTTGTTTGTTGTTTGTTTTAATTATCTCTCCTTCATAGCTTATTCAACAGTGTTGGCCTTGGTACTTAAGCAGTCATTTGACAGGTGTTGGCCAGGTAATTCAAACTGTGTCTATACTCTCCATACTTTTTTCTATCATTTTATTTGAGAGAATTCAAATATAAATGACTTTTTGGGCTTAAAGAGAAAAAGTAATAAAAGGGCAGCTGTGGGAGTCAAGGAAATGGAAAATAGTCACTCTTAAGCTGGCTTAGTGTTGGCTCATTGAATGTGCAGCTCTTGCCTTTTTTAACACCTGGAGGTGCAGCCAGCTCTTTCTCACTGGTTGCCTCGTTATTGCCCAGCCACCCACGCCACTTCATGCATCTGTCACTTAGTACAGATTTTATAGGCCTAGGCAGCGGGGAAATGTTTACATGGTCTTGTTTTCAGGCATCCACTAGGCAGTTGGCTCCCTGTAGGGTGCTGCTGCCCAAGGCTACCATCCAGACTCCTTGTATGTTCCATTTGCCCCTGAGAACAGAATTTCTTCTATTTTAGAAGTTCATAAACCTGAAAAAATAAGAGTGCAAAGGGACTTAACCAGGTATTTCAGATCCTTTGGTACCGTCTGAGGCAATTTGATTTTAGCAAATAAATTCTTTTTATAAAAAATTAAAGTCCTTGTCAAAGTATGTGTGGTTAGAGAGGCTGGGCCTCAGAGTCCCATCATGTCTCTGCATCAGTAACCAGATTTTCAAAGTGTCGCCACTCTGAGGAGTTTAGAGGCTCAGAGGAGCACAGCTCATTATCTCTGATTATCATAAGCTATCTTGTCAGTCTGCCTGTGGAAACTCAGGCGTTTCATTCTGGTCATTCAGACAAAAGTCTGTGCCTCTGAATATTCTGTTGTGATTTAGTATTTATTTAAAGTCTACCATGTGGTCAGAAATGATGTCGTATAGGTTAAGAATTCTGTATTTTGGGCTCTCTTGTCATTAGATATATTGTAAAGCTTCAGCTTGCAGAATAACATTGCTGATGAGGTTTTATTGTGTGCCTGAGATGATAATGCACACACACACACACAAATCCTGTTGTGTTAGAAACTGATACAGAGACAGTAGAGAGAGGGCTTGAGCCTAGAGGTTGACTCTGGATTCTATGTATAAAATACACAGTCTGGAAATCACAAGTGGCTGTCTCTGATTTTTAAAATGTCATCTGCCTATGGCCAAACATCTGAACAGCCATACTGTCTGTTGGGATGACAAACATATCCAAACCACAGCTCTGTGCCACCAAGCAACCTTCGTGGCCTGTTGCCTCAATATATTGAAGATAGAAGACATCAATTTCCTGCCTAGTTATTCTGCACATTTTATGCTGATGAATTTTCTCCAAGGGCGAGATGCTTTTCGTGTTTATGCTGATGAATTTTCTCCAAGGGCGAGATGCTTTTCGTGTGTGTGAACCTGATGAAAACTTAGCAAGAGAGTGAGGCCAACCTTTTACTCTCCTGAGAACAGTGGATTCCTTTTTGTCTGAGGATCCAAGTTCTTCTTTCCTCCATGTGGACATTAGCACAAATTTCTTTTTTCTTATTGTAAATTTGCTTTGAAAGGCTCTCTAGTTGTCACTGGCAGCCTTACTTACCATGTCCTCATTATATACTTTCAATGGAGCCTGTACTTTGCTTCACAGCATTCATTACAATTTACAATTTTACATATACAGATGTTCTTCTACTTATAGCGGGGTTATGTTTTGATAAAACCATCATAAGTTGAAAATATGGGAAGTGGAAATGCATTTAATATACCTACCCTACTGAACATCATAGCTGAGCCTAGCCTACCTTAAACATGCTCAGAACACATTAGCCTGGAGTTGGGCAAAATCTGCTGGGGCTGCCGCTGCTCAGCATCACAAGAGAGTATTATACAGCGTATTACTACCTCAGGAAAAGATCAAAATTCAAAGTTTCTACTTTCCTACTGAATGCTTATGGCTTTCGCACAGTCATAAAGCTGAAAACTCATAAGTCAGACCATCATTCATCAGGGCTTATCTGTAATTGTAATTTTCTACTAATGTGTATTTCTTCCACTGTTTTAGAAGTTCTGTGAGCTCAGGAATTCTGTTCTGCTCACCATTGTATCTCTGGCACTTAACACTTGATACCTGTTGTAGGCTCTCAAAAATATTTATTTTAATGAATGAATGCTTGCAATTATGTCATCGTCATTCCTGGAGCTATGTTAATATATATCTAATAGATACTATAATATTGTTTGAACTTCGAAGCCATGTCAGATACTTTCCAAAATTTTATACCTTCTGTGAAATTCAGAATAAATACGATTTTCACCAGGTTTGAGATCACTCTCATTTATTTAATTAAATCTCTTAAGATTTTAGTTCTCCTATGTTTAACAACATATTTTATCCCACTTACCATATTGTGTTTGTTTTAGGGTTTAGTACCTCTCTTTTCGTTTCTATCTTCCTTTCTTCCTCCTCCTCCTCCTCCTCCTCCTCCTCTTCCTTCTCCTCCCAGTCCCCTCCACCTTATTTTCCCCTCCCCCTTCCCCTCTTCTCCTCCTTCCCCACTTCCTCCTTCCTCCCATCCTAAGGGAAAAGAGGACTGTTCTGCAATTACATACTCTGCTTTCTGGCCATCCCAGAGGGCCTTCACCTGAACTGTCAGTTGGCAAAGGTCTGAATTGGGATCAGAGTTGGTTCATATTCCTTATCATCTTCAGGTAACAGATTTCCTGATAGCTCATTCTCTGTAGATCTATAAGGTCTAGGATACTGAGTCAGTATTCTAGTTAGTAATTAGAACTATATACGAATACTTTAAAAAAAAATTCTTCCATCTTTTCTAGGCTTTTTGTTTGCTACCTGACGCTTTGTACTTATGTCTTTCTTTTGCCCAACAAACTACTGTCTTCAAATGGAAAAACCCTTACAGCTTTGAGAGAAGCTGTGAATGCCTGGCCTCTGTTCTCAGAGGACCCCACGATCCTTGTAGAATTGAGCCACCTTGATGAGAACAGGTGTAGAGATCATAGCCTCAATTTTTTGTGGTTTCTTTGCTTACCTGTACTGCAGTGTTGCTCCTTTCTTCCCTAGCTCTCACTGTACACCTTGCCTTGGAGGCATTTTGAAATTCCTGCAGATCCCATCTTCTTTTTAGGCTGCTCACAATTCAGCCAGCACTGCAAAGATCCTCCTTGGCTAGGCTCAACCTTAGGACCCAAGTGTAACCTGGAATGATTTCCTTGCCTTTTTGAGGTATATTCTTAGCACGTATGCAGGTCTGATTCCACCTGATTTTACTTTGTCCCACCTCACTTCAAATCAGAATAACAAGTTCCCTTCCTGGTTCATAAGACTTACCTTAACCCAGGGTCCTGGAAACAATGTATTAAAGGCCTTAAGGCAGGCCATATTCTTTTGTTGAGGCAAAATTGCTTATTAGCTTCTGTGGTGTTTGAGAGAAAGGCATGGCTAACTTAGGTAAGAATTCCAGGAATTGCTATAGGATCTCCTTTTTAGACCACATCACTAAGTGGAAGGCTATCACTAGTGATGTCTTTTACTTTGGCAGTGTGCCTTCTAGAAGAATTTGTGGTATAGTGGAAAGAGCACTGAAGCAAAAATCAAGAGACCTCTGTACCTCTGCCAGTATTATTGTGACCTTGGACAAGTTCCTTAACTTCTTTGGGACTTAGTTACCTTATCTCTTGAACTAAGTGACCAGTAAGGACCTATCCAGCTTTTAAATTATAAGAATCTGTGACTTCAACCTGGAATCAGCAGAGATCCAGTACTAGTTGACTATGACATCTTAAAAATGAACAGTTTGATATATCAATCATGCAGATGAAAACTGAAAATATTAATACCAATAATGAAATTTCATTATACACTCATTATATAGATTCGTTTCATCAGAAAAATGAAACCACCTTGTCAACTCAGGAAATCTTTCTCTCATTTTTCAACTGATCTAGACTGACAAGTAGAAGAATTCATGGAACCCAGCTGTTTCGATGCAAGTGATGTTGGCTGACACAAGCTGAGCTCAATACAGTTTAGCAATTTCTTAATCTCCCTGTTACATTCACATTCCCAATATTTATTTCATTCTAAAGATTCATTAGCCCAATTCATTCTTTTCTTGCTCTTTTTAAAAATAAGATCACAGATACATACCTAATCCCCCATTTTCCCTCCTCTCTTAAAATCTATTTTTCTTATCCCATTATTTTTTTCTTCCCTTATTCTCGTGATTATTTTAGACTTTTTTTATACCATGAATTTTATCTATTCTTTCTTCATATTCATTCTTCCTCTTCTATTTAAACTCTTCTCCCTCTGTAATACTTCCTTACAGTGAAAATATTTTCCTTATCCTTGCTACCCCTTTGAACTACTGATCTTTCCTCTTTTCTAACTACTTGCTATTGCTGTTTCCAGTCTCTTTTTACCTGCCCAATATCATGTAACATCTTGACGTGAGATTTCTTCTGTCACTGTTTGAAACATTTCTCATACCAATGATCATTTGTTTTCCAAAGGTCTTTCAGTCCTTCCTAAACTTTTAGAAGCTCTGTTTCTTTATTCTTAAAACTCTCCTCCCTTACCTTTGTCATATGACACTTCCTTAAATCTCATTTCTTGACATTTCAGATGGGTTTTAGGATGCTTAAAAATGGTCACTTCTGTCCTGTTGGCCTCGAGTTGGGGCCTGCTGCAGCTGGGGCCCCACTCCCTTTCCCCCTGGACAAGCAGCCTCATCCATAATATAGTTTTCATTTCCTATCTGTGCCATAGTGGAGAAAGTTGAGGAAACATAAGTTAAAATAGGATTTTGCCATTAGGAACAGAAGATGAAGTAATAATGATTTAATGTAAGAGAATTCTGAAGATAGGCAGTCTAAGGCTGCTATAATGGCTTCACAATGTAATCAGTGTTCGGGAGTCTTTCAAGTTAATTCTTTATTGCAAAATTGCTAATGTAGCTCAAACCGTCACATTTACTTTATAGGTGAGAAGAGTAAAACAGAATATGCCTCCCACCTAAATGTTTCCCTTTGACAAGCTTTCCCAGAAGCCACACCCTAAGACTTCTGCCTACATCTCATTGGCTACCCCTTCTGCAAGGAATGCAAGGAAATGTAGCTTTTTAGCTGGATACATTGCTTCCCCACACAAATAGAGGTTTATACTAAGGGGGAAAAAAGGAAGCAGTTAGCAGGCTCTGTCTCTCTTCTCTGCATAGCCTTTATACATTATAACTCCCAAAAGTTGTTACCTCTGCAGCCTTCTTTTTAGTAAATATAGCCTTATATATTCATGGCTTCAGCCGTTTTCCTTTTAAAAACAATTCCTAAATTTTATCTCTAGATTTGACCCTTTGCCTTAATCCCATTTTATCCTGCTGTTTTGAACATCAGCAGAAGCTGATTTTTAAAATGTTTAAAAAACAATAATCATCTTTTTCCTAATATTTTGGTTCTCTTTCCTTCTCTATTTTTCTTCATTACACTTACCTTCGTCACCTACATTTCCAGCCTACCAATTTTCTAGGCTCAAACCTCCCTAATTATCTCTGACTCTTCATTCATCATCTCTTGATATACTTTTTAAGTCATTACTCTAGGAATTGTAATATATATTTAACTTTTCACAATCTACTTAAAATTCGTATTTTTTACCACCTCAAGTGGAATGTAGAAATCTTACCACCGTGTCATCCCCTTTACCTTCCTTTCCCCTCTTTATGTTGTAATTGTCTTGGTGTGCCCGTCACATGGGCAGTGTTTTTTAATGTTTGGGGAAAAAATTCAGAACAAGAATATTGTGTGATGTGAAAATTATGTGAATCCAAATTTTGATGTCCCTATGTAAATTTTTATTGAAATGCAGTCACACTCATTTCACATATTTTTAGCCACTTTTGCACTAAAGTGACAGAGTATTACAATAGAGACCATATGACTTGCAAAGCCAAAAATATTTAGTATCTGGTCTTTTACTGGAAAAGCTTAGCAACACCTGGTCTTGTGTATTACACCTAATACATTGAAAAAACCCCATCAGACAACTTTAAAAAAAAGTTTTCCCTTTCAATCATCATATATACTTTGAAGAACTCAAGAGAATAGTTTATTATAGTTACACATATATATAACACTTCTGTTGCCCTTCCTTCATTCCTTTTCTCCTGAGTCCATTGTTTCCCTTCTTTCTGAGGAGTCTTGTTTAGTGATTCTTTTAGAGCATGTTCCTGGCTAGTAATTCTTTGAGAATGTCTTATTCCTAAAAGATTTTTTTTGAATACAGACATCTAGGTTTACATTTCTTTCTTTTTTTTTCAGCACTTTAAAAATATCCATTTCCTTTTAGCCTCCATGCTTTCTGAGAAATATACCATCTTTTAAATGATTGTCCTGCTGTAAGTAAATGTCATTTTCCCCTAGTTGCTTTCAAAGTTTTTCCATCATTTTCCGTATTTCGATTATGATGTGTATGTGTCCAATGTGGGTTTTGGGGGATTTATTCCTATTGAGGTTCACTTAGCTTCTTGAATCTGTACATATGTCTTTTCTAAATTTGGGGAGTCTTAAACCATTATTAGTTCAATTTTTTTCCTGCACCTCCCTCTTTCTCCTCTCTTTCTAGGATTACAGTGACATAAATAAAAGGTAGTCCCTATTTGTTTCCACCCAGGATTCCTGTGTGTCTTTTCTCCTTTATTAGACTATAAAATGGCTGAGGCAGAGAACTGCATTTTATATATTATTTTCTTTCCCCAAGGACTAGTTTAGTCTTTATACAGAAAGTGAAATAATTAGTAAATATTTGATTAATAATATTGACCATGCCTTGTACCCATGTGTTTCAAGCATGTAGGTGAAAATGGCAATTTTTTGGTAACCTCTCTTGGAATCGTTTGCTATGTATTGACTAAAAATAATGAGATTTTGTAAAGTACTTGCTTTTCTTTTCCTTTTTTTTAAACAGTGGCTTTCACCACCAGTCTTTTGAAATGATAAGTCAGAGATAGAACCTTCAGATCTTTTCAGAGGAAATGGTTTGAAGTTACACTCTGAGGAACTTGAGCATGGAGGAACCTCAGAAACAGTCATAAAGAGTGAGGGGTGCCGAGTAGCTAGGTCCCAGCCTCCGCATCTGCTACCCCACCAGATGCAACTCAGAGCAGTTCTTTCTCCCTTTGAGTAATTTATATGTTAGGCTCCTTCATAAAACTATATTTGAATAGGATGCTACCACCAAAAAAAAAGTTTGATAATCATTTATCTAGGTTTACCTTCCCACTCCACCTAGAAATTTCTCATAACATCTCTGAAATTATTCTGGTCTCCTTTTTCCAAAATATCAGAAAGACAGAAATCATAATGCTGTAAGACCATGTTTTTGAAGGTGAAGTGAGTGCAGCTCCCTTGTATGCCAGAGGGTATGATGAGCTTGGCCTATCTTCTCAAGCTTAATTCTAGCTTAATGATTTGGTGGAAAGGAGAGGGTTTTCCATTTTTGGCCCTTGGTAAAGATTTTATCATATACATGCACAAGCAAACATAAAAAGGTTTACATCCCCATCTCCACATCATTTTTGGTCACACAACTAGAAGTGTCTGGAACTATCTGAGAACCGTTTCAGAGAATAATAGTGCCTTAAAAGTTATAGTAGTACAAAACAACTGTCTTTGAACTAGAGTCAGGAAAGTTAGATTCAAGAACAGATTGTACCTTTAGCTAGCTACATGCTCTTGGGTAAGTCTCTTAACTTCTCTTGGCCTTAGATTTCTAATTGGGGCAGGGTGCTTGGGCTAGATCTCACTGTCTAGTAGAACTTTTTGTGTTAGAAATTAAGGCTGTCCAAAATGGTAGTCTAGTCACATGTAATACTGAGCACCTAAAATGTGGCACATGGAACAAAGGAATTGAATTTTAAAATTTATTTAAATAGTCACATGTAAGCCAGTGGTTTACTCTTTTGGACAGCATCCGAGCTAGGTGATCTTTAAATTATGTATAATTTGAAAGTGTATATGTACTCTGAGATGGAAAGAAGAGCAATTGTGTGGGAGAATGAAGAGGGTGGGTAAATAGCTGTCATCTACACAGCCCCAGGGTGATTTCTGCATACTCTGGCTCTTGTTACCTGGGACAGCATTTGGCCCTGCTTCAAACTCTGTGGTTGAGCCCCGTGCTTTGGTCTGCGGGTAGCAGTTTACTCATTATCAGAGTAATAGGCAGTGGTTTTGCTTAGCAGGAAGTTAGTTTGCCTGTAGTAGCTCCGCTGAGAACCTGCCTCAGCTGTTCTGCATCCTCATCTGATTGCAGATCCTGGCTGTGGGTCTTTATCTTTCTCACTAAAAGGAAGGGGCTGTCCATTAATCTTCTTCATGGAAATAGTAACCTTGGGAGTTTATAACCTTGGTTATTCTGTGTGATTCTGATGTGAGAAAGTATGTGCGTGAACTGTGACATATCTAATTTTGGATGTTTATATTGGAAAGGTAAGGTGGTATCCAGGTACTGGTTTTTCTTTTTCCTTGGCTGTATATAATTAACACTGTTTCACCTTCAGTCTTGCCTTAGGCAGTGCTTAGCTTACCTGGAGAGGGATGGTTCTCAGAGACCAAGCTTTCTCCACTGCTTAGCCATTTGCTTACTAGCCTGGCTCCCACAGAAACTATTCTACCAATAGCACAGTCATAAAGAGCCTAGCAGCCATTGTCTGGCACCACAAATCTTCATAGCAACAGACCACCACATGGCAACAGCAGCCACACAAAGAAAACACTAGGGAAATCAATACTTACTTTCTCCCACCCTTCCCCCACACCAAACAACAGCCAGCCAACACATTCTTTCCACCTAGCACCTTTCTCCTAGGGGATGCTTTAGGGCAGTTACGTGTTTACATACCCTTGTGGATTGTGTTATCTGCCCACTGTCATATATTTAAATCGTAAAGCCCTAAGGAGAAATTTCAGCTACAGGCTCTTTTGAGTTCCATTTTACAAATTGCAAAATAAACTAATCTCCAAGGGAGAGAGATGTCCTTTTGTGCACTCTCGCCTACCTCCTTCCTGCCTCCCAGCAAAGCAGTCAGGTTGTATGTAGTTGACTAGGCTGCAGGCTTGCCAGATAGGTATGGTTGTTTCAAATGAGATTCTTTTGATATTTCAATAACAAAACCGCCTCAGATGGGCTCAGAGCAGACCTGATTTGTTACTGAGCCCTCCTTTAACAAATAATTTCGTTCTTGCTACTTATGTATGTACCAAGGTTGATGATACCTAGGCAATAAATATAGTTCTGGTATAAACGGGCTAATCACTAGCCCTAGCTAATTTAGCTAATTTGGCATACGATTCCAAGAGAAAAAGGCCGTATTTGAGAGCTTTGATGTTTTC
This sequence comes from Eonycteris spelaea, assembly GCA_003508835.1. Lineage (NCBI taxonomy): Eukaryota > Metazoa > Chordata > Mammalia > Chiroptera > Pteropodidae > Eonycteris > Eonycteris spelaea. The sequence goes on from PUFA01000017.1 coordinate 525,021, forward strand.
TTACCCAGTTGATAATGTCATTTAACTGGTCTGGGCCTTAGTTTCCTCATTCGTAAAATGAGGAGGTTGGATTACCTATCTCTGTGGTCCTTTCAGCTCTCGTATTTACAATTCTGTGATCATCTATGTGGAACAGAAGAGAGAACTGTCTTTTTTAATCCTCGGTTGTGGCAAGGTCTGCTGGAAGGAGTCGTTGAACCCTCCATCTCAGTGCTTACACTGCTAGAAAGGTCCTGGCCCTGCCCTGGCTGATAAAGCTGCTGAAGCCATGATGAGCAGAAGCTATTCACAAACTTGGCAACTAGCCTTTTCTCCCACAGCAGTAGTTTCAGACTAGCTCAGGCGGAGCTTTGCTCCCAGGTCACTGCTGCTGCCTCTTAATGATACCAGTGAAATCGCTCTCTGTCTCTCTCTGCCTCTGTCTGCCTCCCTCTCTCTCTCTCTCTCTCTCTCTCTCTCTCTTCTCACACACACACACAGTGAGAACTAACACGCACGCACACGCGCAATCTGTCTCTTTTTTTTCTCTTTCTCTGCTCTGACTACTCTGTTCTCCACCTCTTCTGATACTTCATTATCCCATCTCCCTCAGGCTTTACAGAACAAAGAAATCATAGGGCATCAACTTTATAATTTAGGCAGCTGGAGATAATTTCCCCAGGATAGGGTGGGTAGGTAGCTGATTTCCCCTGGCATGAGGCAGCATTGCTAAATGGCCTGTGTTTTGTCTGCCAGGCTTAGGCTTTGTTAGGCCCATTCAGCCTTCTCTATTTGAGTTAAATTATAGTGGCAAACCAGACCCATGTACTTTTAGAGGGGTAGGAGTTAGGAAAAACTGGAAAGTGTGTCATTTATAGGCCCTGCTACTTGCTAATTGCTCAAGAAATTTTTGTTTAATCTACTGTCCCTGTACTTACTCCTGCCACATCCTTTATTTCCCTTAGCTGCTGCCTTCATGGCCTTCTCCATAGCAACAAGCTCTATGACAAAAAGGCTATGGTGAGAAATTGAGTAGTCTCCCCTCCCACAAGTTGTACTCTATTTTCTCTTTAGGATATCTTTAAAAAGCCTAAAAGACTGCTATCAAATAATTTCTACCCCTATTGAACTCATAATCAAATGAAACTTTTAACCTTGAACTAATTCAGTGAACAACCTGCCTTCTCCTTATTTGACGGATTATCCTCATCTTTTGAAGAATTTCCCATATTATTCCATACACTTGAAATACTGTGCATCTTTCCATTTACCAAGCTCCTCTCTGCTTTTCGGCTTTTAGCCTACTACTTAGAATTATTATATAAAAAAAATTCCCAGAATCAGGAATCAGTGGAGAATGAACAGATATAGAAAGTGGGAAATAACCCCACCCCAGCCCCCATGTGCTGTTGCATTAGATATTAGACTGGACTGCCACCCTGGAGACTGGGCACATTGCCTGACATATAGAAGTACCCTGTGCCTCAGCAGATCCTGGCACTGATTTACAGGAGTCACAAACCCCAAGGTTTTGTTTTGTTTTTATGTTAATAGGCCTGACTGAACAATAATATAAATATAAATATGTATGCAAATCATAAGCATGCACACAAATCATGAGCATGCAGATCACTGAATTTTCAAAGCGAACACACTTTGTATACTGACGCCTAGAGAAAGAAATACTGTAAATGCTGGAGTTCTGCAATACTATCAGAACCCCAGAAGACCCTTCATGCCTCCCCCCAGTAGCTAACCCCCACCCAAGAAAATAAATTCCGACTGCTAACATCATAGATTAGTGTTAACTATTTTGAACATTATATAAATAGAACTATTACAGTATGTACTTTTATATGTCTAGCTGTTCAACATATGCCAGTGAAATTCGTCCATATTATTGCATGTAGTTTGTTTATTCTTGTCATTTTATAGTTTTCCATTATGTAAATATAGTTTAACCTCCCCCTCCTCCATCTACAGTTTCAGTTTCCATACCTTAGTTACCTGTAATTAACTTCTGTACAAAAATATTAAATGGAAAATTCCATAAATAAACGATTCATGAGTTTTAAATTGCACGCCATTCTGAGTAGCATGATGAAATCTCCTGTCGTCCAGCTCCATCCTCCTCAGGACATGAATCATCCATTTTTTCCAGCGTATCCACACTGCAAACACTACCCACCCGTTAGTCACTTAGTAGCTATCTCAGTTATCAGATCTACTGTTGCAGTATCGCAGTGCTTGTGTTCAAGTTACCCTTATTTTACTTAATAATGGCTACAAATTGCAAGAGTAGTGATGCTGGCAATTCAGATATGCCAAAGAGAAGCAAGCTGTAAAGTGCTTCCTTTAAATGGAAAGGTATAAGTTCTTGACATAATAATAAAAGTTGCTGAGATCTATGGTAAGAATCTTCTATCTGTGAAATAAGATATTTTGAGAGAGAGAGCTCATACATTCACATAACTTTTATTTCAGTATACATTTTAATTGTTCTATTTTATTATTTGTTCGTGTTATTAATCTCTTACTATACCTAATTTACAAATTAAACTTCATCATAGGTATGTATGTATAGGAAAAAACATAGTATATATAGAGAGTTTGGTTCTATCCGTGGTTTCAGGCATCCGCTGGGAGCTTTGGTGGGTAAGGAGGGACTGCTGTGTAATAGTACTTATTTATTAAGCTGTCGATGGGCATTTGGGTTGTGTTGCAGTTGGGGGCTGTTGTGAAAAATGCTGCTGTGAAAATTCTTATACATGTCTTTTTGGGGAATATATTTATACATTCCTATTCTATACATACTTAGGAATGGAATTCCTGGGTCATAGGGTATGCATATGATCAGCTTTAATTGATAATTGCCAGTTTGCTAAAGTGTCTGGACCAATTTATACTCCTATTTGCAGTTAGACTCCTGGTTGCTCTGCCCCCTTGCCGACACTTGACCTTATTTGTCTTTTTCATTTTTGTCATTCTGTTTAGTGTGTGCTGGTATCTCATTATGTTATTAATTTCCATTTCCATGATAAGCCATGAAATTGGGCATCTTTTCCTTTGTTTGTTGGCCATCTGGAATTTTTTTTTTTATGAAGTGCATTTACCCATTTTTTTGGATTGTATTGTATGTTTTTTTCTTAGTGATATAAGGAGTTCTTCGTATGTTCTGGTTATGAGGATTTTATCAGATATACGTACTGTAAATTTTCTCTATTCCATATCTTGTGTTTTTCTTTAGTACCTTTTCTTGAAACCTATATAATTTTATAACCAATGTCACCCCAATAAATTTAAAAGTAATTAAATAAAAATAACACCATTTTATGAGTGGATGGTCATCATTTTTATAAGGTCTAGTTCATCTTCTTTTTTCTTTTAGTTAATGTCCTATTTAAGGAAATTTTGCCTTTCCCAAGATAAAAAAGATATTTTCCTGTATTTTATTCTGAGAACTTTATTACCCTTATTTGGATCTACTATCTAGCTGAAATTGATATTTTTTTTTTTTTTTTTTAGAGTATGAGTTGGGAGTCAGGAGTCTATTTTTTTTTTCATATGGATACCTAATTGACCCAGCACTTTATTGAAAAGACCATGCTTTCTCCCCCTGCACTGCAGTGTCACATTTGTCATGAATCAAGTGACTTGTGTGTGGGTTTATTTCAGGCTCTCTCTTTTATTCCATTCATCCATTTGTCTACTCTTGCTTCAATACTACACTGTTATAATGACTATAGCTTTATAAGTCTTAGTATCTAGTAGTAGAAGTCCTCTCTCTAGCTTGTATTTCAAGATTGCTTAAATATTCTTGGTCTTTTACATATAAATTTTAGGATCAGTTTGTGAATTTTTATGAAAAAAACCTCTGAGATTTTGATTGAGATTGCGTCAAAGCTACAGATCAATTTGGGGAAGATCCAAAGTTTCATCCTTTTTTATTTAAGCTATTGTTACTCAGTTTGGGGAAAGGAGGGAAGATTAGAGCAAGTCTGTGATATCATTTGGAGAACTTGTTTAAAATATATGTTAGCTATCCCTGACTCCTCATATTCTGAATCACCAGGTGCAGGATGGAGCTTGGGCATGTTTACTGTGAAACAGCTCCCCTAGAAATTACATTTTGCTGCCATCACCACAGCTCTCCACTACGCTGTTTGAGAACCAGTGACATAGACTACATTCTCCTTGGCTAACAGCAGTAATTCACTGAGGCTAGTTAAGGTAAAATCTGACTGATTTAGTCAACACCAGGTCTGCTTTGGGGGCTGCATTATTTTCCTAAGGGTGCTATAACAAAGTACCAAACACTGGGTGGTTTGAAACAACGAATTTATTGTCTCACAGTTTTGGAGGCTAGAAGTAAGAAATCAAGGTGTTGGCAGAGCTGTGCTCTCTCTCTGATGGTTGGAGGGGAGAATCTTTCCTTGCCTCTTCGAGCTTCGGGTGTTTGCCAGCAGTCCTGGTTTCTCTTGGCTTATAGATACCATCACTACAGTCACATGGCTGTCTTCTCGCTGTGTGCCTTCACATCGTCTTCTCTGTGTGTGTGTCTGCCACTGTGTCCAGTTTTCCCCTTTTTATTAGGACACCAGTCATTGGATTAGAGCCCACTTAAATGACTTCATTTTAACTTGATTGCCTCTGTAAAGACCCTGTTTCCAAATAAGGTCGCATTCTGAGGTTCTGGGTTAGGACTTCGATATATCTTTTGGGGGGACACACTTCAACCCATAATAGAGACCATCAAAAATTTCAGAATAATTATTGTCACACGTTAAAGAGAGGAAGGAAATGTAGAACTGTATATAATAATGCGAGGCACTGCTTCCCAAAGCCAGTCTGGGCAGAGAAGAGCATCCACCCTCTGATCCCAACTGTTTCTCTCCTTACATGACTGTTTCCCCTCTCCCTGGCACTGCGAGCCACAATGTGTTCAGTTCTGCTCTGTTAACAAATCCTGAAAATGTCAATGGAGGTTAACAGAAAGAAAAAGGTTTCAGCAGTTAGCTGCATCTGTCAGCCTCTTGCTAAAGAAGGCTGAAAGGAAAAGTGCCTCATGTAATCCAGCCCCTGGCCATGTTCTTATCCTGCTTCTTCCTGCTAGGTCATAAAGCAGTAAAACTGTGGACAAGTGTGATTCCATCTCAACCCCAGGCAAGTTTTTCCTCAAAGCTGTCCCACTGAGATGATACCATCCTTCTTATTGCCAGTGATTTTCAGACAAGGACTCCAGCTGGACAGCTGAGGGCATGATGACTCTGCTGAACCACCTCCCACTGTGGGTACAGTGTGTGGTTACCTCAGCAAGAGGAAAGGGAGGGTGTGTGATTTAAGGGTGTGGTGAACCCGCCTTTGTTGCGCTTATGCAGAGTTTCCATGGTGTGGGAACTTGTAGATGGGAGGAGGGACTGAATCAGATCTTTAGTGTTTCTCCCTAGCCTCCCCACAGCCTAGAGGTGGAGTGGTTTACATTGGCGAATGTTCCACTTTGGCCTTACATCTATCTCTACCCTATACCAGCTTTTTTTCTGCTTATAGTTATAGCAGTAACAGATCTACCTAACCACTCCCAAAATTGATACTTGCTTGATAATGTTTTTAGCTCACTGAAATTCTGTGGAGAGAAAATAACCATGATCACGTGGAAATGGTTCCAGGATGATGGGTGTTACCTTTGTGCATTCTTTGGCTCATTCAGCCCCAAAAGATCCCGGAAATAAGAGCTCAGGATTTTTGTTTCCTGTCAGCCTCAGAACTGAAGGCAGAAAAATATGAAGGCACCATTTTCTGTAGCAGTGGTTCTCAGATTTGATGCACATTAGAATGTGGGGGTAGGAATTTTAAAAATCCTGAGGCCAGGTCTCACCCAATTAAATTAAGTCAGAATGTCTGTAGGTGGGAGCCAGCTGCCAGTAGTGGTTAAAGACCTCCAGGTGCATTCATTGTGCAGCAAAGTTTAGGAACCACTGGCCATGCTCCATAGCTCCATGGGCTCCAAACATTTATGCAGAAGACTTTATCCTGAATTGCTCTCTTGGGCAACCTCAGAGATTTACACTTAGAATGTTAATAAAGGGCTCCTGGGAAATATAAATTCTCTTTGGAAGTATCCTGTCAAAGGGAATAATAACTACATTTCTTCTACCTTTGGGTTTCTGGTTTTGGAAGACCCATACATGATTTGCTCCTTCCCTGCAGTCAAATCCATGACTCGTAAATGAATGGATTGCCAGGATAAGTGAGACAAAACCTGGAGGTGTTAGCTATTTGGGGTTCTGCCTGCGTGAGGTTTGATCAGATATAAGAATTTAGAGCATAGCAAAGCGTTATTTCTGGTAATTTCTGCTGCAATAGACAAATTTGGGGCTAGATTTTTCCCTGAAATATGGCACTCTACCAAAGATCCTGACATTACATGGCAAACCCATGGAAGTGGGGGAGGGAGGGGGAGAGGGTGGCTTTCAGATGAACAACCAGTTTGCTGGGAAAATCTTAACTAGTAGATGAACCACAGATGGTCCTAATTCCCACTAGTATTTTCATATCTGGAGGCTTCTCATGCTTGTGAACTCCTGATTATGTTAACTCTTTACCTACTTCTTTGGTTTGAACTTTTGCCCTAGAAGAAACAGTGCTCAGAAATTTGCATAACCTCTAATCACATGGCAAGATTAAATATTAGATAATAATATACCAGAGCTCAGCTGTGGGAAGTAAACAATTACTACATTCCCCCAGTTGGGGCTTCCACAGAGGTAGTCATACTCAGTTCCAAACCAGCCTCCTTCACAGGCATCCTCTTGGAATGTCCCTTCTCTCTCAGTTCTAGCCAGTTTCCTGCAGGTTTCTGCTCCAGGCCAAGATGCAGCTATGCTTGTAGGTTTCCAGAAACTATGGCTTATTTACTTTAATATGGTCTTTTCCTCCATCCCATCTTCTAAAGAAAACTGGGAAACGTGATAGTACTATTGACTGGGAGTTGAGATATTTATTATGAATGCATCCTCCTTTTTGCGCCCCCACTCCTAACATCAGTAGACAAACATGTATGTCATTCTCCTTCAAAAAGAAATTGGAACCAGGCAGAGCCCATCAATAGGCTCTTGATCATTTAGTGGTAGCTAAAAGGACCTTTGTTTGGCCCATATAAGAGGTTTGGGAAGAGTAAAGAAGACTTTACCAGGAAAGCAGAGAACACAGCTACAGGCATATTCAACTTCTAGAGGACAGGACTAAATTGAACAACGGTTTGGCACCAGTGTAAACAGTGTAAGCAACAACCATTAGCTTGTATATTGTTAACTATTCCCATTAGCACTGGACATTAGGCCTATTAGCACTTTTTATTTCTCTAATCAAGCTAAAGAAATACAGCTTCCAAGGGAATCTTTTTTTTTAGGTGACAACTTTTTTAAAAAGAAAAGAACGAAGAAAAAGAAATGGGGGTCTTTAGAAAATAACAGATGATAGAACTGGTGTTTACAGACTGGGAATATATCCCTTCTGCCTTGAGATTTGAGTCTTAGGGGTCAGTTGTAAATTGCATGAAATATATAAAATGATTTGGTACCACAGGGCTGTTGCTAAGTCTACTGCTTTTTAAGTCCAAAGTAGACACTGTGCAAATGATCTGACATGCCATCTGTAGATGGTGGGCAAAATCGATGAGCTCTTGATCTAGTTGGTAGCTTTGTTTTTTTTTAATAAAACTCGATAAGTTGAAATTTTGAAGTAGAAAGATTTTTATACTTATCTTTGGACCAAGAGATCTCCTAGTAGGTCATTTTGTAGTAGGAGGAATGGGTATGCCTTAAAAGTCTTCATTTTAAGCTACACTAAACTGCACTTTGAACAAAAAATGAGAGGCAATAAACTATATCACCTACATTTTCTATCCCACCACTCGCAACTATTTTTTCTTTTGATGTTTTTAAAAAAAACATTATTTAAACCTGTTTAAAGAATAATGCCTGGTTTTTTGGATATGACACCAAAAGCTCAGGCAACAAAAGAAAAAAAGTAGATAAATTAGATTTCATTAATATTTAAAACCTTTGTTCATCAAAAGACACTATCAAGAGAATAAGAAAGACAACTCACAAAATGGGAGAAAATATTTACAAATTATATATCTGATAAGGAGTTAATATCTAGAATATATAAAGACCTTGTACAACTCAGTAAAAAACCAAACAACCTTAATCAAAACCAAGCAAAGGACTTATATAGACTTTTGTCAAAGAAGGTATACAAACAACCAATAAGCACATGAAAAAATGCTCAGCATCATTAATCATAAGGGAAATGCAAATCAAAACTGAGATGAGATACCACTACACACCTACTAGGATGGCTATTATCAAAAAAAAAAAAAAAAAAAAAAAGGAAAGTTACAGCTGTTGAAGAGGATGTAGAAAAATTGGAACGCTTGTGGATTGCAGGTGGGTATGGAAAATGTTGAAGCCATTGCAGAAAACAGTTTGGTGGTTCCTCAAAAAGTTAAACATAGGCCGTGGCCAGCTAGGAACCAGGCTGCACAGCAGGAGGTGAACAGTGGCCAGTGAGCGAAGCTTCATCTGTATTTGCAGCCACTCCCCAGTGCTAGCATCACCGCCTCAGCTCTACCTCGGATCATCAGGCATTAGATTCTCATGGGAGCCCTGGTCCCTAGTACCAAAAAGGTTGCCCTAAAGAATTAAAAATAGGTTTTCAAACTAAACTTGTACATGAGTATTCATAGCAATGTTATTCACAATAGCTAAAAGATGGAAACAACCCAGTGTCCATCAACAAATGAATGAATAAACAAATTGTAGTATATGCTTATAATAGAATATTACTCCGCAATAAAAAGAATGAAATTCTGATACATGCTACAATGTGGATAAACCTTGAAAAAAATATTCTAAGTGAAATAAACCAGACACAATACAATAAGTATTGTATGATTCCACTTATATGAGGTATCTAGAATAGCCAAATAAATGTATAAAGGCAGAAAGAATAGAGTTACTGTGAGCTAGGGGACAGAAGAAATAGGGAGTTATTGCTTAATGGTTACAGATTTTCTGTTTCAGATGATGAAAAAGTTTTAGAACTAGATAGTAATGATGGTTCAAAAAAAAGTAATGACTTTTTATTGTTGAAATTCCAGGAACAAAGAAAAAATAAATCATAAATCACAAAGAAGAAAATCATAAATCACCTGGGAAAAAACAGTGTTATGATTTTGTCATATTCTACATAACATTTTTGTTGTTTTATTTTTAACAAATTGGGACCCATCTCTGTATATTTGTAATCCTCTTTGTTTATAGAGAAATATCTCATGAACATTCTCTTATAACATTAAATGGTCTTCTATAACATTTTAAGTAGCCACTATATTATTCAATGTTAAGGATGTATCATGATTTAGTTACATCCCTTTTAAAAAAATGGCTTAAAAAAAGATACTTAGGAAATTTTCCAGTTCTTGAAGAACTGAGCTTTGTTTCTCATGTCATCAATAAAATACAGACAAAGGAAGCACATTATGTGTATCATAATAAATAACCTTGCCGCTTTGGACTTTTGAGTTTCTGTCCCCTTGCTGCCTTTTGCTTTCTTTTTTTTTTTTTTTTTTTTTTTTTGCTTCTTGCCTCTTATGTTATATGTTTCTTTCCCTTTGCCACCAGTAAGCAGCTTTATTGCTGCCTCTCTTTCTTTTCTGGTAGAGAGAGGTCAAACACAAAATCAATAACCTGCATCTGAGCCAAAAAATAAGCTTACAAATGTTGATGTCTTTCACACTAGTCCACAATTGTATTCTCAAGTACAGTACATGAACCATTTAGTGTTTCACACCTGGAAATGTGAGCTGCTGAGAACCAATAAAGTGTATCCTCATCTTGAAAGACAGCATAGTTAAAAACACAGGCTTTAGTTTAGAGTCAGATGATTTGGATTCAGGTCCTAGCTTTGCATCTTATTTACCTATGTAAACATTGGAACACATTGCTCTAGGCTTTCATTTTTTCATCTGTAAAATGGGAATGATAGTACTTTGGGGGTGGTTGAGAGGATTGAATATCAGATAACATATGGAAGATTCTTAAACACAATAAATGGTAACTATTATCTTGAAAGCCATCAAGGCTTCACAGAAATAATGTACACACCCCCCACTCCCACACCACCACCCATACCCAAATCAGAGAAAGCAACCAAGGATTTAATCCATTGTGTTTGATACTAAGCATCTTTACTTTTTGTATCATTAGGATCTGGGAAACCTCTTCCACAACTTTAGTGGGGATTATATTGGAGTCTAAATCTTAATTCAGTGGGCAGATTCAGTGTATGATAACAGTTAAGGTCAGGATGCTACTGATGGTTCATCTCAGGGAAAAGGGAAGATAGATGCTTATTGCAAAATCTACAGCAAATTTTGTCTGGCAGCAAAACATAAATAAAAGGTAAAAATTTGAACTGATTTAGCTTTGGTGAAAAAATTCAGAAATTGGCTTTTAAATGTGAGCCTGTGAAATAAAATATGTATGGTAGATATCGTTTTTACAGCTGATGTTAACCCTGTGATGAATTTTGAAAAAAGTGGGATCGTTCTAACTGTAAATCAAGCATCAAAAATATAGGTCTCAGTTAGTTGTATTTGTGGTTTAAAAAATTCTAATCTTTACAGTGCATTTTAATACTGTAAATTTCTGTGTAGGATGTTGTCATTTAGGCTTACTCTAACACTCCTTCCCTGAAACCCAGCACACACATACACATGCACACACGCATGTACACACGCTACCAGAAATTTGGCACACTGGGTTGAGAATATTATAATTTTGTCAATTATAGCTTAATAAGAAATTTTTAAAATAATAAAAAACCAAACTAGAAAAAAAAAGTTTATTTTCTACATGGATATAAATTCAAAATTTATTAGAAGGTACATACTTGTTTGTTTGATTTTTATAAAGCCATTTGATTAAAATGATACATAAGTAAATATCCAAATTTCTAGGTTAAAAGGCTAAGGATAAAAGAAATGGAAGAAATCACAAAGAGAAAGATGGATGGATTTATTACTTTAGAAATGTAAACCTTTCCTAATTCAAAGAACATCTGAAACAACTTTGTCTAAAGCTAGTCCTATTTACTTTCAAATGGGCTGAAATGAAAAGAAAGTCATGCCTTATCACATTTTTGCCATGTAATGCCAAATAGGCAGCTTTGCTTCCTGGGATTTCTGGAGTTTTTTCATGTTTGCTTTGCAATGGGAGCTCTCTCAGGAAATTTTATAAGTGAATTGTCTTCATATACATGTAACTGTGCTACCAAATACTGTGTATTAAGAGCCTTATTAATGATAAAATCAGCAGATGCCATATAATTGAGAACTGAAGATATCACGTTGGGCTGAATTATAGAATTCAGTCCATTTTCAGCTCTTTCTGAAGGGTGACTCTGGGAAAGGCAGCTGAGCAGACCGCAGCAGCTCTTCATCAGCCTATTTTTACCTAGGAGACCAGGTAACTGCAGTAGGTGCCTGCTGTAATGAGTGGTTAGGTAGGAGCAGTGAGCAATAGTTCAGTTTCCGTTCAGTGTGGGGGTTTCCCAGCCAGTTCATCATTAGCATTTGGAGGAGAAAGATTGTGACAGGAGCTGTCAAGAGGACTCTACGAGGAGAAAGCATCCTTGACACAGCAAGGACATAAAATGACCTGAAAATTTGTATGCTGCTCTAGCAATGATAGCTGGTGGAGAAGGCCTGGTTAGAAGTTTCTCACAGGTGTTCTCCAGACACCAACATCTTAGTTTTCTACAGATGCTCCCCTCTTCAGGAGGAAGTAGAAGCTGGTTTGTTTCCATTCACCTGTTATGTGTTAGCTCTCACCTACTCTCTCATTAACACTGCCGTCACCCCCATCCTCAGCTATTTGTGTACTAGAAGTTGAGTTACTCAGAATTTCAAAAAATAATAAAAATAAATAAATAACCTCATAACATGAAATCTTAGAGTTCAGTTCACATCTGTTGTTAGAACATATTGCTTAAGATACTGAAAGTCTGTAGAATGCACACTTATGGCTGTGCCTAGACAGGGCTTCCATCTGGTCCAGATGCCTGATAAAACAGTCTTGGGGAGCTGCTCTGTGTATGACCAACAATAATTTTATTTTAAGGCCATCTTTAAAAACTTACTTTGAGTCTAAATAACCCCTTATTTCCTTAGGTAGGTTAGAATATTTATCACCTACCTTATGCATCCCTGTGATCTTTTTAATTAGTAGTGGTAAGAATTGCTAGTGAAATATCTTCCACTTTATATTAACAGTTTTTGTCCACTCTACCTCATTATTGATTATAAATTTTCTTGGAAGCAGAGACTATGAATTATTCAACCCCACTTCTCCACCCACACACACATAGCACATTGCTTTGAATTAATAGCTTTTTTTAGGTTAGATGAGAAAACATTGGTATTTGAGTTGTCTTTGATTTTAATTTCTTAGCAATGTCCAGGATTTCCCACTGTCCAAGACTTTGAGCCAAAGGGCAATAAATAGTAGAGGAGCCATCAAGTTGCTAATGAGTCATAAATTACCTCTTACTCTATAATGTTGGAAAGAAACTGGAGTTACAGACAATATGGTTGCTCTAGCACCATCTAGAGGAAAGTGTAGAAATGTTTAAAATGTTATTTTACAGCTTCACCATATCAGTTCATTTCAATCTAGACACCACAATCCTTCCTATCTCTTTACATCATGATATGGTAAGGTGCGGTTTACTGAGCCATTCAGCCAAACTTTACTTTGTCTTTATCGTCTGCTGCCTGATAACATATTATCTTTTTGTGTCTTTATCTGTTCCAGCTGGATTATAAGATACCTGAGGATAGGGTGGGGACCAGGGCTTCTCCATGGCCCCTAACTACTGATAGGAACTCATCAAATATTGATTACTGAATGATAGTTACAGACATTACAAATAACCTTATGAGTTTGATACAGTACAACGATATGAATGGTTCTTAACAACATAGTGCCAAGTTGGGGGAAAAAAAATGAGATCTATAACATACTATATATATACACATATATAAATTAAAATACATGAAATCAAAACAGTGTATATTTTATATAAATATATGCAACAAAAATGTGTATATTAAACAAAGAATGGATATGGGCATGGGAATTGTCTAAAATGAAACCATTAAATAACAAAAAGAAGCCAAAACTATACTTTCATTCTTACTATATTTAGAAGGCAGTGGATAAGCAATAGCTGTTGGAGATGGGTGAATTAAGCAACCTAGCACATCAATCAAAAGTTCTTATTTTCTGTCTTTAACTTATTTCAATACGTTCAGGCACCAATCAGTAATAGTTAACAAATATTTATTTAGCACCAAGCATTAGACTAACTTCTTCAAGAGGTCTTCTTCCTGCTAACACACAGCCTCATCTCATCATCACATGGTTTAAGTCTTCCTTATGTGTGCCAGTCTCATCCCTAGTCCCCTTAAGATTTATAAAATTCTGCCTATTCTTCCTTGTCTGATCTATCACGTGGTTATACTACAGTATATAGCATATGTATTTTTTTTTTACTAATAATTTTATGTATATTCATTTCCCTTTCCCCAGAGTTAAGTTTCGAAATCTCCAGTAGCACTTGGCACAATAATGGGATATAAAAAGTAATATATACTTGCTGGCTGATCACATAAAAGCAGTGTTTGAGGTGGATCAATCTGATAGTGTTTTATCAGCTGGATTGACAAAGAATTAAAGACTAGAGTTAAGGAACACATTTCAAAGCCTGTTGGAATAGTCTAGAGGAGAATTAATGAGGACTGAGACTCTGGTGGTTGCGGTGGGGTGGAGAGGGAGATATTCAGGGAGAATTCAAAGGCAGAACGAGAGGCTGCAGTGGCTGGCTCTGTCCAGATGCCATGGAAAGCCAGCACTGCTTCCTCCTTCAGCCCGTGATCCCTCCTCATTATGCCCAAAGCTCCCTTTACGGATCCTGAGTTCTACTCTTCAGGGTCCAGATTCTTATAACTTATGAGAGTTCCACCTGGGTAAGTGGCTCCCCAGAAGGCAAACCTGACAGCAGTGGTAGAACGGGGTGGCCCCCAACTTTCTGTCCTCCAGCATGAAGATAGCACCAGCTTAGTTAGCATCTCCATAAAAAGGCAAAAGGAAAACAGTTTTTGGGTTTTATGCCTTAAGTCAGTATTCTAAAACTTTTTGGACTCAGAACTTCTTTCTACACTTAAAAATTATTAATGACCTCTAAGAGCTTTTGTTTATATCTGTTGATTTGGTATCCATTATATTTACCATAATAGAATTAAAACAAACTTAAAATGTGTATTTGTTAATCGATTTAAAAATAACTAATAAACCTATTACACGTTAACATGTTTATGTAAAGTAACTATAGTTTTTTTTTAATTGGTGAAAAGTATTGTACTGTTTTACATTTCTATAAATCTTTTTTATGTCTGGCTTAATAGAAGACAGCTAAATTCTCATCTATATTTCTATATTCAATTTGTTGAAATATCACATGTCATGCAGCCTCTGGAAAACTTATGTACACTCATGAGAGAATGAAAATAAAAAGACAAGTTTGTCTTAGTTATATATAAAAGTAGTTTTGACTTTGTACACCCCTTGAAACTATCTTTGGGACTTCCAGGGGTCCCTGAACTACACGTTGAGAACCACTGCCTTAAGCAATTCTTTTTAGGTTTTTTTCCATCAAGGAGAGCCTTGAAAAGATGTATGTTTCATTTTGTAGCCATGTCTAGGTATTCTTAGCACTTGTACTGAGACCTTGATTACTCACTGTGGTAGAGATAACATACTTGAAAGAGGAATCAAAACAAGTCTTCAATTGAAAAATATTTGTGTGGGTTTTTTTTGGGGGGGGTGGGGTGGGATATTGACCGCACCCCACCCCCATATATTGTATTCAATAGCTCACTGACAATGTAGTTGTAGGGTGTTATCAGAAATGGTTTTGTCTGACTGATTCCTTTGGCTATTAGCTATAGAATTTTTCCCCATGGACTTTGAGTTCCAGATATAACAGACTCTTAAGAGAATTATGGAATTAATGGCTGTGGAATATATATGGCCATGAATATATAGGCCTGATGATAGAGCTACTTTAGTATTGACTCCCTGATATCTTCATCTAGAGTAGACTACAAGAAGGAAACTGGATTTATACAGAGGCTGGTGATAGAGAAGGCTACTAGACGTGTTAATAACAAGAAAGTGATTGCTAACAACCAGAGAGGAGATTGAAAAGCAAAACACAGAAATTCAGCAGATCAATCTGGTTAATTAATAGAGGGCCATTAACCCATAACACCTCAGTAACATTTAAAGGGAAATCTCTTACCATGCCATATGATAATCATGTCTTGAATAATATCTGAGTTATCAAGTAAAAGATTTAAATATCCTCTATATGGAGAATCTTCAACTTACGGATGGCTTGTGTTTCAAAGTTAATTTGATTTTCAAAATATTTTTTGGAACTCCAAGCATTTTCCCATAGAAATAATTAAATAACTGTTATTTTGGGTCCCAGGCAAGCTGCTTTTTGGATTTTATCTGTTCAACAAACAACTTCTGAGTGCCTAATATTAACAGAAATATTTCAGTTAACTCTGTGTTTTAATGAGAATGCTTTCTGAGGCCAAAGCCTGGGCATGTAAACCGTTCCTGTCTATCCTCCATCATTTGCCATGCAAGGGGTTCAGTGGTCTCTGTTGGGGTTGGCAAACTACAGTTCAGGGGACAAATCCAGTTTGCTGCCTGATTTTGTAATTTTATTGGAACACAGCTATGCCCATTCGTTTACATATTGTCTGTGACTCTTCTTGTGCTACAAGAGTTGAAAAGTTCCACAGAGACTGTATGGCCTGCAAAGCCTAAAATATATACTATATATCTATTATATAAAAAGTCTGTCAACCCCAGTCTACATATTCTGACATGACCTCATCTCTTGACCTCATCTCTTCCCCTCATTTACTCCACTGTAGCCTCGCTCTCTGCTTTGCCGTTCCTCAGAACATGCCATGCACATTCCCACTACGTGACCTTTGTACCTGCTTTTTCCTCTGTCTAGAATGTCACCTTCTCATAAGGCTTTTCTTGACTGCCTTTTACAAAATAGGTATATCCCCATCCCTCACATCTTCTGTTCCTCTGCTCTTGCTTTGTTTTTCTCTTAGGACTTACTATTATCTAAAATATATTTACTTGTTCATTTATTTATTATGTGTCTCCTATCACTGAAATATAAATTATGTAAGAGCAAGAATTGTCAGTTTTGTGCATTGCTATGTCCCATCACTTTAGAACAGTATCTGGCCTAGAGTAGGTGTTCATTTGTTGAATGAATGAATGAATGAATGAATGAATGAATGAATGCAAGCCAGCAAGCAAGCGTACATGCATGCTGACCTGCCCTTTATCTAGGGAATGAATGGTTGTCAGCATCAGCCAGGATTGAAAATTGGGAGTGAAACAAGATTCAAAAACAGCATATAAGCAAATACTGTTGTTTCCATTTGAGAACTCAAAAGTTTCTGGAGTAGTCACACAGCCTTCTTCCCGCTACCCTTTCTCTTTTTCAGTCTCTCTCTTGAGAGCAGGCAGCTGGCTTTATTTATCTTTGTTCTCTAGTACCTTGTCCAGTGAATTCCACAAAGTAGGCTCTTAATAAATATTTGCTCCCAGCCCAGGAGTGATTGGACTTTTGTCTTCTTAGCTGTTTTTTTTGTGACTTCAATTCTTAGCACAGTGTCTGGCAAATAATAGAAACTCAGTACATATTTGCTCCAAGAAGGAATATATAAGTTAAATTAATGCTTTGTCTACTCAGGATAAGACACTGCTCCAGGTTACCTATTGTTATGTAACAGAACACCCCCAAAACATAACATTCTAAAACCATGTATTATTCCACATAGTTTCTATGGGTCAGAAATCCAGCAGTGGCCAGTTCTGTCTCCAGGCTTCTCATGGCATTACAGTCAAGATGTCAGCTGGAACCGCCATCACCTGAAAGCTTATTTGAGGCTAGAGGATCCACTTCCAAGTTAGCTCATTCACATGGCAGTTAGCAGGAGGCTTCACTTTCTGGCCTCATGGACTTCTCCATAGGATGCACTGCCTGAGTGTCCTCACACCACAGCTGGCTTCCTCCAAGAGAAGTAGTCCAAGAGCAAAAGCAAGGAGGAACTCATAATGCCTTTTATCACTTAGCCTGAGAAGTCATGCACATCACTTCCACCACATTCAGTTTATTAGAAGCAAGTTGCTAAGTGCAACCCTCACTCAAGGTGAGGGGAATTAGACCTTAACTTTTTGAAAGGAAGAATATCAAAGATTTGTGGACATAATGCCACAATCACACTGATACTCTAGAATAAATAGAAGTTGCCCATTTTAAGGAAGTAAGACAGGGTTTCAGAGATGGTATCTATTCTGCCATTTAAATGACCTTTTCAAGTTCAATATTGCCGGCACTCTTTCATTAAAAGGAAAAAAATTTTAACGTTTTTAAAAATATTCCTACCAAATAATTTTTTAATCTTTATTTTTGGAATAGGAAACAGATGCATATGGTGCAAAATTCAAAGATAAAATGAGTATTAAATGAAAAACAAGTTTTCTTCACCTGAACCCCAGCCACTCAGTTTGTCTCCCTGGAGAAGACCACTATTACTAGTTTATTTATCCTTCCAGCATCCTTTTATACACTTATAAATACATACATATTTATAATTATTTTTTACACAGATTGTAGCATGCTATAGTTTCTATTGTGTATCTTGCTTTTTTTCTACTCACCTGTATATCTAAGTATTTGCTCCATATCTGTTTGTTTATAGTTACTTCATTCTTTTTCACAGCTGCATAGTATTCCATTGTGATGTACAAAAATGTTTTTAATGAGTCTCTCATTGAAGGACATTTAGTTTGTTTCCCATCTTTTGTTATTGAACACCGTTGTAGCAAATACCTTGTTTTTTACACTGAGAATATTTCTGGGTAAATATGCCTTTCAGCATATTTGTTGGATCAAAGAATATGTACTTTTTGAGAGATAATGCAAAATTGCCTTCAGAGGTTGAACAAATTTCATATACCCACCAGCAATATATGAATGTGGCAGTTTCCCTCTCTAGGCATAGTAACAGTAGAAAATTTTAGAGATTTCACAATTTAAATACCTCAAGCTTATTTATTAAAACTAGCTGGAAAAAACTGTGTGGAGCAGTGTTGCCAATAAATGAAGCACTATATACATTTTAACACTTTGTGCCTAGCACGATCCCCTGACACATGTTGACGCCCAATAATTCTTTATCGATCAATCTCAGGAGAGGTGGACTTTCTTTGTGGAAGTTAACTAATTGAGTTGGTCACTATATTCCAGAGAGCTTTTAACTCATGGATAGAGTAGGATGCTACTGAGATAACCTACTGACTGCTATAGATCACTTTAATATTTTGTTGAAGTATAACATAAATAAAATGCACAAGTATTAAGTACATGGTTTGATGAATTTTTACATATGTATATAGCTGTGTGACCAGTACCCCTAGAAGTTTCTCTCATGCTGTCTTTAGTCAATAGCACCCTAAAAGGTAACCACCGTTCTGATTTTTATTATCATAGATGAGTTTTCCTATCTTGAAATGTGATCACACATGGTGTGTACTCTTTTGTTCAGCTTCTTTTGCTTAACATTATGTTTATGAGATCCATCCATGCTTTATTAGGTAACACTAGTTCATTCTTCAATGCTGTGTAGCATGACATTGTGAATATACCACAATTTATCCATTCTACTTTTTATGGACACTTGAGTTGTTTCTAGTTTGGTACTATTACAAATGGAGCTGCTGTAAACATTCTTTTACATGTCTCTTGTTGGATGTGAACTCTTATTTCTAAGAATTACTGGGTCACAGGGTAAGTATATGTTTAGTGTTAAGATCTGCTTAGAAATGCGTGATCTTTGAAATAACTAAAATAGTTTTCCAGAGTGCTTTACCAATTTATATTCCCACTCAGGTAAATTTTTTTTCTAGCATGTAAATGTCATTATACTTCATACCTTATATTTTCTGTAGCTTAAGTCTTTGATCATTGTTAAAACCCCATGAGAAATGGCATTTTATTAGTCACTTATACTTTTAAGTGCCTAAGCCTTTCATAGAATCCTTTTCACAGAATTTTAGAGTTGGAAGGAGGCTTGAAGGTCATCTATTCTAACCCTCTCGTTTTACAGATGAGGAAATTTAAACCTAGGAGGATAAAGTAGCTTGCCCAGAGTTATACAGCTAATTACTGACTCAGTCGGGTGAAGGAGATGCTTACTTAGCTCAGAAAATAAACCATTATTCATTTCAAACACTAGTAAAACTCCTTAGACTGGTTATGTGTAAGAATGGAACTACTTGTAAAGTTTTATTTCCTTGAACAGAGAGTTTCTGGAGAGAAATGCGGAACACTTATTCATTCAACATGTGTGATGTTTGTCGAGCACCTACTATGTGCCAAACTAGTTAGAGATACAGTAGGGAAAAAAAAACTGATAAACATCCTTGCTTTCATAGAGCTTACATTCTAATAGGACTGAGTAGACAGTAAACAAGGTAAATAAATAAAGGTTCCTCTCTGTTACATACTGATAAATACTGTGCCGGCGGGGGTGGGGGGTGAATAGGAAAGGGAACTAGGGAGTATATAAGTGAAGGGGTGGGAATTAGGGATAGCTTCACTGAGATGACCCTGAGATGACCTTTGAGAAAAGATGTGAAAGAAGTGAAGGGAGTAAGCTTTGAGAATATTGGGGACGCAGCGGGGATGTTGCAGGTAGATGGAATGGCAAATTCAAAGGCTCCGAGATGGGAGCATGCCTGTCGTGTTCAAAAAACAAGTTAGTCACTGCGCTAGAACAGAATAAGGAGCAGAGTAGTAGAAGATGACATTGATCGTATGAGTCTTTTCGGGTCACAGTAGGAATTTAGACCTTTAATCTGGGTGAAATGGAAAGAAAGCTTTGGAAGGTTTGAGGCAGAGAAATCATAGGATATGATTTAGGTTTTAACAGAAACTCTCTTCCTCCTGTGTTGAGAATAGGTCAAAGAGGAATACGTGTGTGGAAGTAAGTTAGGACGCTGTTGCAATAATTTAAGGAATTCTTGGAGCTGTAGAAGTGGAAGTAGTGAGACATGGTCAAAATCTGATATATATTAAAGGTTGTGCCAACAAGATTTTCTGACTGTCAGATGTGCAGCTTGAGAGTAAGAGGAGTCAGGTAAAACTCTCAACGTTTTTGACCTGAGCCCCTGAAAGGATGGAGATGCCATTACCTGAAATAGGGGCAACTCAGAACCGGTTGTTGTAGGAGTTGGGAAGTCAGGGGAAGGTCAAGGGAAGAGCTCAGTTTGGGTTGTGTTAAGTTTGAGATCTCTATTTAGACATCAGATGGAAATGTCAAATTTAAAATTAGATAAATGAATCTGAAGTTCAAAGGAAAGGTTGGGGCTGAAGATACAAGTTCAAGAGTCATCACTTAGACATGAAGAGGCAAAAGACTCAGGAGTGACCAGAAAGATAAGAGGAAATGCAGGAGGCATGGTGTTCTTGTCCTGGAGGCCAAGAGAAAGAAGTGTTTCAAGGAGCATGAGGGTACCAAATCCCTGAGAGAAAGTGTGTACTAACAGAAATGGTAAAAATGAGGGCCTGGAGATAAAATTTACTCTTTCCACTATCTTGCTTGAATCAGTCTTGAATATACAACTGTTTTGAGGTTTCGAATTGTCGGCTGAAGCAAAGCAATGCTACTTTGGGATTAGGTTTTGTCTCAACCTTGTACTTTTCCTGAGACCTGGGGGAACTTGACTCTACTGCCTTATACCTAAGTCATTTCTCCTTTACTTTGCTACCATGTTCATTACTTTTAAGAAGGGAGGGTGTACCCCAGTACTCTAAAACTTAATGTTTAATGAGATTACGTCTGTAAGACTCTTGGTAAATATGAAGCTAACCACCTAGAGAAACACAAAGCACTTTTATTACTACTATTTTTAGCATTATTATTATTATCTTCGAACAAGACAAACCTTTCCATATTATGTGAACACTTTTTCAAAATAGGAAACTTTCTAAAATTAAAACCAAATTTTTTCTTTCTCTTCAGCCTGCTTTCTGCCCTAAAGCTAGCCCCTAATAGAAAACTAGATCTGTTAAGTGTTATTTTCTGCTTTTTCCTTCCTTTCCTCTTATTCTCCCAGCCGTCTGAACTCGGAACCTTGTAGGAAGAAGAGTTACACTTAAGAAAAATGTGTTTGCTTCGACGTTTAAACAAGCCTCCATTTTGTCTTTCTATACAGAATTTTTTCTCTTCCCCTCTTCCATTTCCAGCACTCTGTCTGACCTGTCTTCTTTTGAGCTCATTCATTATTGCTAAGGTCTGCAGATTATACCAGAGGAAGAAGACAGATTTATAAATGTGTTCCTGCCCAGCTGTTTCAAGAGTAGGACTAACATTTGTCTCCTAATTATATGCAAGCTCTCTATATACGGCTGTGCCCATCTGCCCTTATTAATGAGGTGCCTATCTCTATGTCTTACCTTGTCTAGAAGTAAATGGACTCTGTTCCTGTTCAAATTGGTTATGCAGTAATCAGAATGGCCCATCACCGGGAAGAGACATCCATTTGAATTCACTTCGCTAATAGCCAGAGAAAATTTAGCCTAATTGCTTTCTTAGATTTACCATTTCCCTTAAGATGCCAGAGCCCTAGAAAGGGATAGGAATCCTCTTCTTTCCCCCTCTGGATCTCTGCACCTCCCTCCCCCAAAGTCTGGTTTTGTTTTTTTTTTTTCTAAGATGAAGATAAAGGGACATTTTAAAGAAATTGTGTAAAAAGAATCAGAATCCACTAGAGATAGCTGTGTAATTCCTTAAAGATCTGACCACTAATAAATAATGAGACCTTTTGTAAAGTACTTAACCTTTGTGGGCTTTCATTTCCTTATTTGCAAAATAGCTTTAACAATCCTTATATATGAGGATTGTTGGGAGGACTGTGTTTTCTCTTTATGGTCTGCTTTGTTCTAAAAGTGATTTAAGGCTGTGAATATTCGATAAGATAATGCGTATGAAAATACCTGGCACATAATAAGTGTTCAGTAAATGTTTGAATTAGAATCCAACTGACTAAACCAAAATTCTTTCCTGCCCTAATTTCATTAAATTGAGACTTCTTGGTAGGATCATCCTTTTTTATTTTCCCAGCAGCTCCCTTGTTTTTTCTGGTTTTATGATAAAGCATCCTAAAATCTGACTCCAAAGAGGACAGAGGCTAAATAAGATCTTACTTAAAGGCATGTCCAAGAGTTCAGGGCTCAAGTCCTGATACTCCATGGTTCTGTCTAAGCACTCTCTTTGTATTGTCATATTGAAAGCCTACTATGGGTACTATGTATTAGTTATCTAATAATCTTAAAATTTGTTTCTCTCTTAATCCTATGGTATTAATTACAAATCTGAGATTCATAGAGGTTAAGTGTCCAAAGTTACACTGTAACAGAGTGAGAATTTGGACTAAGGTTTTCTAACTCCAAGTACAGTGATCTTTAGAAAGCATTCTACATCAAAGAAGAAAATGAATATAGGTGAGTTACTACAGGTAGGCCATGAGCCTAGAGTGCTGATTTGTATGTGGCCAAGACAAACAAAAGGCTAATTCTAGAATCCTCAGACATTCTCTAGATATATTACATAGAAAATGTGCCTTGGGACCTCAAGCAAAATGACTTACTCTATTCAAACTTTTGACACATCCCTTCTGTTCCAAACACATAGTAAGAAGTAAAATATATAGTGAAAATCAAAGAACATATTTGGGCTCAAAAACAAAATAACCATCTCCATGGACCAAATATAGAAGACGTACAAATCACTAAGACTGAAGCTGTGGGCCTGCTGCCTCCATATTCTGGAACAGAGAATGGTACCTAAGAAATGAGTTCCCAAGTAACAATTAGGTACTGAAAATACCCTATAAAGAGGTAGAATTTGCAGCCAGGGGAGTGAGATGCCAGCCCCCAACCAGCCTCAGGAAAACAGGTTTTAAAAAACTTAATTGAGCTGGGAGGAGGGAAACCTAAGGAGTTGTGAAGAAGTATGTCAAGCTGCCTGCTGGCTTAATGATTAGAACTATGATATCCTAAATTTCTTCTAATGGCACAGGCCATTAGAAGACCTGTTCAGACTAGGTCCTTAGGGGACTAGATAGAAGAAATTACAAACTATAAAACAGAGAAGGGGGAAATTAGTAACAAAAACATCCTACTCAAAAAGAGCCTGCAAAACAAAATTTTATCTAATAGAAATCCAAGACTAAGAAAGATAACCACTTTGGGGAAGATGAAGTAGACATACTTTTCCCTATTTCTCACACTAAATACAACTAAAAACATTGTCCATAGCTCAAAAGGTAGAGAAAAGAAAGCAGACCAAAAAATAAAATAAAAATAAAGACAGACCAGCTGGGGACCTCAAGACCTAAGGAATGATATGGTAGTAAGTTCCTTGAGTTTGCTTCATATATCCCAGACTTGGAGCTGAATGGTATACTTAATGATGAAAGACTGACTGTTCCTCCACTAAGAGCAGGAACAAGCAAGAATGTCTGCTGTTGCTACTCTTATTCAGCATAGTGCTAGAAGTTCTAGCTAGTGCAGTAAAGCAAGAAAAGGAAATAAAAGCATACAGATCAAAAAGGAAGAAATACAACTATACTTATTTGGACATCGCATGATTGTCTACATAGAAAATCTCAGTAAATTTGCAAAAAACTCCTAAAACTAATAAGTGTGTTAGCTAGGTCATAAAATACAGATAAGCATACAAAAATAAATTGAATATCTACTATATGCTATCAATGAACACATAGGCACTGAAATTGAACATGTAATTTACAATAGCTCAAAAGAATGAAATACTTAGGTATATATTTAGCAAAACATCTATAAGATTTGTATACTGGAATTACACAATGTAGATAAAAGAAATCAAAGATCTAAGTAAATGGGGAACACATAGTAAAGTTGTCAATTTTTTCCAAATTCCAGGAAGATATTTCGTAGATATAGGTAATATTATAAAATTTATACAGAAAGGCCAAAGGAACTAAAATGACTAAAACAGTTTTTAAAAGAAGAATAAAATGGAATGAATCAGACTACCTGATTTCAAGACTTATTATTATATAGCCACAGTAATCGATGAGTCTATGATATTAGCAGAGAGATAAACACCCAGACCGATGGTACAGGACCGAGAACCCAGAAGTAGACACGCAAATATACTCAACTGATTTTGACAAAGGGGCAAAAACAATTCTTGGGATGAAAGATAGCATTTTCAACAGTAGTATTGGAACAAATGGGCATCATAGGCAAAAAAAAAAAAAATCTCATATAAAAATCAGCTCCAAATGGATCAAGGACATAACAGAAAACTGTAATAAAACTTTTAGGAAAAAACTTAGAAGAAAATCTTCAGTGGGCAAAGAGTTCTTAGATTTGAGACCAAAAAATGGCACAAAATCTTATAAATCACTGAGTTTTTGTTAGGTTAGTCTTTGTATTTTTTTAGTATGTTTGAAATGCTGCACAACGTTTCAGTTATGAAAATGTGCCTTAATTAGACCATGAAACCTTTTTAACTATCGTCCATTCTAAGGGGCCCTAGTAGCAGTGTCCTAGGCAGTCCCCATAGAACTATTAGCCCAATCCTGTTTGTCCCATTGGGACCCAGAGCATCCCCTAAACCCTCCTACAGGAGCCAGAATGCTATTCAAATGGAAAATACATTTCTTAGTAGCCAAAAGTATTTCTCTTATTTATATCTGAGTCTTCTTGTCTTCCAGGGATGTTGGTAGTGAATGTAACATGGAGGAACAAGACATACGTAGGTACACTTCTTGACTGCACACGGCATGATTGGGCACCTCCCAGGTAAGCACTCTACAGCTTTCTAGTTTGTGTTAGTCTGGACCACCCTAATCAGTGGTCCATTATACCTTTATCCTGCTAAAGCTGGATAGCTTTTAAAAGACACCCAACTTTTAAAGGGCATAATAATATAGAGACAAGGGAAGATACTATATTCATCTAGTATTCAAGGAGAATAAATGAGTTAGGCATTGATAATTTGGAAGAAATGGGGAGAAGATCCTCTGTAAGCCTTTGGAATTATCGAATTCTGATTGCTAGCTCTAGTTACCTTGAGACCAAGGCCATAGCATCTGACTATGGGTGAACAAACGTTCATTGATGATACTTTTTGATGATATCTCTTAGAATTTTACACTCAAGAACATCTCAGTTTTATAAACTCCACTAGACAGTGTGGATTTTATAAGGGCATTTTGAATAGCGATTTGATCTTAAGATGGACATTCTTTCAGTGAATGGTACCTTACAGCTTATTCTTAATATTAGGTTCCAGTTAGCCAGGGTTTGGGGAACCCAAATATTGGAGAATAATTTACAGCTAGTGTGCAGATAGCATCCTAGGAGCTCACCACTTAATGCAGTTCCCACACTTTCAGAAGTTCTTGTAACAAATTGTATTCATCGAAAATGACAGTTACCATCTGGACAGTTCTTCTGGAGACTGCAGCTAAACTGGTTTGAAGATTTTTTAAAAAAAAAAAATAATAAATATCCTGTGTGTTTGTCCTTTGCCAAGGTTCTGTGACTCCCCGACCAGTGACTTGGAAATGCGAAACGGTCGGGGCAGAGGTAAACGCATGCGTCCCAACAGTAACACGCCTGTCAGTGAGACAGCCACAGCCTCCGACAGCAAAGGACCAGCAGCAGCAGCAAAACCCGAGCAGGAGCCAATAGCAAAGGCCGTCGGGGCAGCCAGAATTCTTTAGAGCATCGCCCACCTGCCAAGTAGCACCTCTGAGGACGTCAAGGCCAGCCCTTCCTCAGCAAATAAGCGGAAAAACAAACCCCTTTCAGACATGGAACTGAATTCTAGCTCAGAGGACTCCAAAGGGAGCAAACGTGTTCGTACGAATTCCATGGGCTCAGCCACTGGCCCCCTCCCTGGGACCAAGGTGGAACCCACTGTTCTAGACAGAAATTGTCCCTCCCCAGTCTTGATTGACTGTCCCCACCCAAACTGCAACAAAAAGTACAAGCACATCAATGGACTTAAGTACCACCAAGCTCATGCCCATACAGATGATGACAGCAAGCCAGAAGCAGATGGAGACAGTGAGTATGGAGAGGAACCCACCCTCCATGCAGACCTCGGGAGCTGCAATGGTGCACCTGTCTCACAGAAAGGTCCCTTGTCCCCTGCCCGCTCAGCTACCCCCAAAGTCCGGCTCGTAGAGCCCCATAGCCCTTCTCCTTCAAGCAAATTCAGCACAAAAGGCCTCTGTAAGAAAAAGTTGAGTGGGGAAGGGGACACAGACCTCGGAGCCTTATCCAACGACGGCTCTGATGATGGACCCTCAGTGATGGATGAAACAAGCAATGACGCCTTTGATTCTTTAGAAAGGAAGTGTATGGAAAAAGAAAAGTGTAAAAAACCCTCTAATTTGAAACCTGAAAAGATTCCTTCCAAGAGTTTAAAGTCAGCCAGGCCCATTGCCCCTGCCATCCCCCCACAACAGATCTACACCTTCCAGACAGCCACCTTCACAGCAGCCAGCCCAGGCTCCTCCTCAGGCCTGACCACCACAGTGGTCCAAGCCATGCCCAACAGCCCCCAACTGAAGCCCATTCAGCCCAAGCCCACTGTGATGGGAGAACCTTTCACCGTCAACCCTGCCTTGACTCCAGCCAAGGACAAGAAAAAGAAAGACAAAAAAAAGAAGGAGTCTTCAAAGGAACTCGAAAGTCCCTAACCCCTGGTAAGGTGTGTCGAGCAGAAGAAGGCAAAAGCCCGTTCAGGGAATCATCAGGAGATGGGATGAAGATGGAGGGGCTCCTAAATGGCTCATCAGACCCCCACCAAAGCCGATTGGCTAGCATAAAGGCTGAAGCTGACAAGATCTACAGCTTCACGGACAATGCCCCCAGCCCTTCCATCGGAGGCAGTAGCCGCCTAGATAGCACTACCCCTACCCAGCCCATGACTCCCTTACATGTAGTGACCCAGAACGGAGCTGAAGCCAGCTCAGTCAAAACCAACAGCCCTGCCTACTCTGATATCTCTGATGCCGGGGAGGACGGGGAGGGCAAAGTGGACAGTGTCAAATCAAAAGACCCCGAACAGTTGGTTAAGGAAGGGGCTAAGAAAACTCTTTTCCCCCCTCAGCCACAGAGCAAAGATTCACCATATTACCAAGGCTTTGAGAGTTACTACTCTCCAAGTTACGCACAGTCCAGCCCAGGGGCTCTGAACCCCAGCAGCCAGGCAGGAGTGGAAAGCCAGGCCCTGAAGACGAAAAAGGATGAGGAGCCTGAGAGCATAGAGGGGAAAGTGAAGAACGATGTCTGTGACGAAAAGAAGCCGGAGCTGAGCAGTTCCAGTCAGCAGCCCTCTGTCATCCAGCAGCGTCCCAACATGTACATGCAGTCCCTGTATTACAACCAGTATGCCTATGTACCCCCCTATGGCTACAGTGACCAGAGCTACCACACCCACCTCCTGAGCACTAACACAGCGTATCGGCAACAGTATGAGGAGCAGCAGAAACGGCAGAGCTTGGAGCAGCAGCAGCGGGGACTGGACAAGAAAGCAGAGCTGGGCCTGAAGGAGCGGGAGGCAGCACTCAAGGAAGATTGGAAGCAAAAGCCGTCGATTCCACCGACTCTCACCAAGGCCCCCAGCCTAACAGATCTAGTGAAGTCAGGACCCGGCAAGGCTAAGGAGCCAGGGGCCGACCCTGCCAAATCAGTCATTATTCCCAAGTTAGATGACTCTTCCAAACTCCCCAGCCAGGGCCCGGAAGCACTTAAAGTGAAGCTGAGTGAGGCCAGCCACCTAGGCAAGGAGGCTTCTGAAGCTAAGACAGGTGCTGAGTGTGGCCGACAGGCAGAGGTGGATCCAATACTCTGGTACCGACAGGTAAGTGTTCTGGGAGGAAGAAGAAGTACTGTTTGATAGTCTTCTCTCTTCCTTACAAATCAGGGTTGACCTGAATAGAGAGTCAACAGAATACAGAGTAATCTGTATTCAGAATATAGGATACAGGAGCAATCTATAATTTTAGGGATTCTTTATTTTTGTAAATCATTTTAATGTTTTTTTAAAAAGCACTTTTACTTTAGTGAAAGGTGTTTTTCCCATTTGACAAGAGAGGCCCGGGTAAGTTAGCTTGATTCGTCTGGGGTTGAGACTTCGCTAGCAGAGCCAGAACTGGAGCCCGGGTATCTTGATTCCACCCAGTCTAATGTTTCTTCCACCGTTCGGCTCCTGTGGAATGACTTAATGGGGATCTCTCCATTTTTCAGAGTAGGCCGAAAAGATTTTATAGGTGGACTTAGAACTAAGAACTTGGTCTCACATCTTGCTCTGCTGAAGAGCCTTAGAAAGTCTTCCCTTTCTTCTGGGTGCCACAGTTAGACCTTCTACTCCTGAGCTTGCTCTAAAGAATTGAAACAACCTAGGTTATCTCTGAAAGGGAGCAGCTTCTTCTATTCAAGGAGTCGTTTCACCAGAATGCTTATTCTCTCCTAGAGAAGACCCACTGATGGGGTTTCCCTTTCTTTCCCCACACCTTGTTTCCTTTTGTGCAGGGAGGGGACAGGCTTTTTAAGCAGGAGAGACCACAGGTCATTATGAACGAAGATCAGTAGAGGCCTCTGATCATACTCTGCCCCAAGTGTCTGGTATCATCTGCTCTGGTGCTTCTGCTGGGACCTTGGGCTTGCATTTTCTATCTCTGTCATCTGTCCAGCACTCGGTGCTCATTCTGTGATTGTTGCAGGAAGCAGAGCCCCGGATGTGGACATATGTTTATCCTGCCAAGTACTCAGACATCAAGTCAGAGGATGAGCGGTGGAAAGAGGAGCGGGACCGCAAATTGAAGGAGGAAAGAAGTCGGAGTAAGGACTCTGTCCCCAAAGAGGATGGGAAGGAAAGCACAAGTGACTGCAAGCTGCCCGCGTCTGAGGAATCCCGCCTTGGGAGCAAGGAGCCCCGACCAAGTGTCCATGTGCCTGTGTCCTCCCCACTCACTCAGCACCAGTCCTATATCCCCTACATGCACGGCTACTCCTACAGCCAGTCCTATGACCCCAACCACCCCAGCTACCGGGGCATGCCTGCTGTGATGATGCAGAACTACCCAGGTACAGCACCCTCCTTCCAGGTGTTCCATTAACTGGGAAGGGAAATGAAGCAGAGATTGCAGAAGCACAGTTTTCTTGCTCAGCCCTAAGGCTTATTGAGGCTCAGGTAGTTGACAGCTCTTTTTTGAATGTGACATTCTGTGAAGTGGCCACTCAAGCTTCTTGAATGACCCCTAATTACAGTCTGTGGGACCACCTGTTTCCCTTGCCCCAGCTGGAGAGTTGCCTCTCAGTCTCTTTTCATGGATAACTAAAGGGAAAGCCCCTCCCTACCACTGCCATCTTCTCTCAGCTGGGATTTTTAAAACACATATTCTGCATGTTGCAAGGTGCTAGGCACTGTGTGGAATACCAAAAAAAAAATGAAGAAGACTAGTTCCCTCCCCTCAAGGAGCTTGCCACTTAATTACAGTGGGAGAGACACATGGAACAAATAACAGTCAAACCAGGACAATGCACGTATTCCATTTGCAAGATCATGTTCAGCTATATGGTTAGAAGGCCGGTTGAAGTCAGACCAGGGGAAATCCAATTAGAAAATAAGTGTTCAGCTTGGGAAAGATAAGCTCTTTACAGCGGTCCTCAACCTTTTTGGCACCAGGGACTCGTGCTTCTATGAGAATCTAATGCCTGATGATCTGAGGTAGAGCTGAGGCGGTGATGTTAGTGCTGGGGAACAGCTGAAAATACTGATGACACTTCACCCACTCACTTCCTACTGTGTAGCCCAGTTCCTGACAGGCCGCGGCCCAGAGGTTGGGGACCCCTGCTTTACACTACCATCCATAAGTTCTTGTGGAGGGGGCACAAAGTAGAACTTTGTGTTTTTTTAACTCATTAGAAGAAAATACTCTTATTCAACTCTACTCACTGATTTCTGTTGCCTTAAGAGCCATGTGGGGTGCTTCTGGGGTAGAAGAGAACTTCTTTCACTCCTTAAACCTCCTGTCACCCAACAGGAGAGCAAACTAAATAGTTGTTAGATTTTGGAGGATCATTCTAAGACAAACTCTAAATAGGACAGGTAAGCTTTTCAGACGGATAGGAAATTGTCTTACCCTGTGGTATTCCTTTCTACCCCTACTCATCTATATAAAGATCATAGTTGTATTTGATGAGTGCCTGCTCAGGGTCAAGCACTATACTAAGTGATTTATGTACATTATCTTATTCAATCCTTACATCATCTTCTTTTGATGGTGAAGAAACTGAAGCTCAAAAAGGTGGTTAATTTGTTCAAGGTTACCCAACTGCTAATTCTCAGAGGTAGGATCTGAGCCCAAGGCCATCGGCCTCAAAATCCTACGATGTCTCCACTTTATCTTATCATCACCCTAAGGTACATCTCTGAGACTAGGGCTCTAGGGAAGTTGATTCCCCAGAAACGGGGCCATGTTCCCAGTATCCCTGAGGCTTTGCCCCTAGAGCTCAGTAAAGAAAGGACAAACTAAGAATCTCAGTCAGAAGACACCGGTAGAAAATATCTCAGCCTCTGCCTAGGGAATCTGATGCCTGCTTAGCCAGCCTCACTAAAGCAGAGTTACTTCTACCTTTCCCATCTCTTTAATTGTTATATTTCTCCCTAGGTTCCTACCTACCTTCCAGCTACTCTTTCTCCCCATATGGCAGCAAGGTCTCAGCGGGTGAAGATGCCGACAAGGCACGAGCCAGCCCCAGTGTCAGTTGTAAGTCCAGCTCAGAGTCCAAAGCCCTGGACATCTTGCAGCAGCATGCCAGTCACTACAAGAGCAAATCTCCCACGGTAAGGGAAATTCAGTGACACTGGATGTTACCAAAAACCATGAAGGCCAGAATCAGGGTCTGGGAGAAGGCGAGCAAGTTTCAGGTCCCTAACCACGGGGTGGTCTGACCGACTTGACATTGGCTTCTCCAGGCCCTCCTTGATTCTTAGGTGTCCTGCCTGTTTAAAGAGTCCTGGGTATGGACTCTGGGCATCTTGCTGTCATGTGTGTGTCTCACAATAGTGCTTTTGTCTCTGCTTTTCCTTCCAGATAAGTGATAAAGCTTCTCAGGAGAGAGATCGGGGAGGCTGTGGGGTGGTCGGGGGTGGTGGCAGCTGCAGCAGCGTTGGGGGAGCAGGCGGCGGTGAAAGGAGCGTAGACCGGCCCCGCACCTCCCCTTCCCAGCGCCTGATGTCCACACACCACCACCACCACCACTTGGGGTACTCATTGCTCCCAGCACAGTACAACTTACCCTATGCAGCAGGTAAGCCTCATTTCCCCACTGCCTGTCTTTTTAACTCCATCCCGCTAGCAAGGGCCCCCAACCTCACCACGGCAAGAATTTTTTTTTTTTTTTTTTTTTTGAGCTTCAAATCTGTCAGAATCCTAGCCTCCTGCAGACCATCATTAAAGCATATTTCCTCCCTTGGAGCTTGGGGACTCTCAAACTCTTCTAGAAAATTGGCTTTGATATTCAGAAGAATAAGGAACAGGTGTTCCCACAGCCAAAGAGAAGCAGGCAGCTGAAAAAAAATGGAGCCTTAACTGTTTATCCTCAGCAACTATATCTGGCCAAGTATCAAAATTTTTTGTCCGCACCCAAAACTCAGTGGAGCTGAGAATTTAAGGAGGGATTCCTCCCAATCCCCACCCTGCTGGTAAAAAAAGTGCTTAAGTTGGAGGGGTCTAGGAACAATGCACTAACACGCCCTCCTACTCACTCAGGGCTTTCTTCTACCGCCATTGTTGCCAGCCAGCAAGGCTCAACTCCCTCACTCTACCCACCCCCCGGAGGTGAGAATGGTGAGTAACTTTTCAGTTTGGGGCAGCATGTAGAGCAGGGATAGTTGGTACCTGGATCACAGAGTCCCCGTGGAGCTTAGATGAGGGATAGCTGTGTGGGGTCAGTGGTCTGGAAATGGTGGAACCCTGACCAAGCCTCTGTGCAAGACTTTCATGAAGCTGTTGCATCTGAGAGGAGTTCAGATATGTCTCTGTGGAGACCAGGACCAGCCTCCCCTGCCGTTCATTTTGTTGGAGCACCACCTTGTGGTTGTCATGCTGGCAGGCTGAGTGCCTGGTTATCTGTCAATGTTTCCCTTACAGAACACCAAGTGCCCGGATAAAGTCAGCCTCACGGGCCCGGACTGGCTCACCCAAGGAGGTGCTGGAGGTGCCATTTAGACATCAGTTAAATGGTGTTGATCATCTTGTTTGCCGTGTTCCCAACATGACCGAAGGCAGACCCTTGGCTATCTCGCCTCCACCAGACCCCGGACTCCCCGACCCTCACTCTTCCTCAGGAGCTGGAGAGCTGGTACTTAGCAAAAATATTTATTCTCTTGGCCACAATTGTGACTATTGTGGCCTCTGTGGAGATGAAGGCACGGGAGCAGCCCGGGGAACGTGGCCTCAGCCCAGAGAAGTCACTGCTCTGTTCCCAAAACCCCTGGTCAGCTGCCAGAGGAGTACCCCAGGGAGGGACCCCCAAACACTGGGTAAGGTCTGAAGACAGCACAGCCGCCATACCCTCTCATCATCATTACCACCATCACCAGATCCCGCATCTCCCCAGGGGTTTGGGCCCTGGGAACTGGCAGCACGTGGAGGAATTAGAATCTCAGGAAAGATATTGGGGGCTGTTTTCTCTGTAATTGTGAAAACAAGGTCTTCAAACATGAAGACTTCTCCCCTCTCACATGAGCACATGTAAATGCTCAGAGCCCAACCTGGAAAGGAAGACCGAGGTGTTTGCCCTACCATGTCCTTGGGCTACCTGTCAGGCAGAGGGCCAGGGGTCCCCACACCAGCACAGGGCTCCCCAGGGGGACTGGGAGTAGGCTGGAGCTGCAGCATGAATGGAGTCTGTGAAATAGAACCTGCATCCCCCCACCACCCCCACAACTAAGTCCTGCTGCTTCTTAGTCCCCAGCCCCTTGCCCTTTTCTCTCTTCCTTCCTGACCCCTTGGTGCCTTTCCCCAGGGCATCCCCACGCTGATCTCTCCTCTTCTTTTCCACTGCTTGGCTCTTAAGACTCGGGCAAGTAAAACAGCATTCCCCAGCATCGGGAATTCAGAGCCTGCCAGGTCACCTGAGGGCGAGGCCCAGGAGGCAGGCCCTTGGAGCACCCAGCAGTTCTTAGAGATGTCTTGTCCATTCAGCCGTCTGAGTGTCCTCCTCATCTAGGGCCACAAATATATACAGCCCAATTCCTCCTACAAGTACATGGTTTTATATATCTCAGTCTATAACCCCGTGTGTGCCAATACAAGCTGTGTTTCTTTGTAACACATTTTTTGTTTTAGGGGCCACTGACCATGGGCGGTTACATGTTCCTTAGGCCCTGGGATGACACATCCAAGCCATTACTCCTCAGATCCACAGAGTATACTCAGTAGAGCTGTGCTTTGAGGCAGCAGACGTTTCTCTGTTCTCCTTAGACATGCAGTCTCCCAGTCCAGGCGCTGTGCTCTCTCCTGGGAAAGGGGAGTGGGTTGGTAGCTGTATTGGAGTCACTTCTTCCCCACGGTGTGGGGAGCTTTAACTCTTACTTTTGCTTTTGAGGTATCATCCCTTTTGTTCTCTCTGTTCTCCTCTCCTATCTTTCCTTCACCTCTAGAATGAGAGAGAGAGAGAGAAAGACTATCAGACACCAGCTTAGGCTAAAGAGGAGTATTTGTGACCAGAGTGCCAAAAGTGACCATTTAAGACCAAGGACTTGGCTCCGATGGTGGGGGGCATGGAGGTGGGGGGCAGGAAGCACAAATGTCCAGAAGCTGCTTTCCAGGATCCCCGGAGCCCTGCTCTAGAGAGGCTTAGGGTCA
The DNA here is from genome assembly GCA_003508835.1 of Eonycteris spelaea. Lineage (NCBI taxonomy): Eukaryota > Metazoa > Chordata > Mammalia > Chiroptera > Pteropodidae > Eonycteris > Eonycteris spelaea. The sequence goes on from PUFA01000017.1 coordinate 559,178, forward strand.
TTTGCCCAAGAGGAACCTCTCTGACTGTAGACCTTTCCCTTAGATTCATGTTCTTGTTTTTGTTCGTTAGGTTCTAAACCCATCCAAAACACTCAGTTTTAGATCTCTTAGCAGGCCCTCAAGCAGCCTCCCTCTCCCCCATCATTTCCTTTGCCTCCTGGTACCCCAATGGGCACTGCTTTAAGCAGTGACATCCATTTCGTCTATGGAAGTGGTTGGTATGGACACCTTCACCCCATCTAACCTGAGTCACCCCTACCAAGAGGATGACTGAATTTCAGTGTGATTATGCTCTCCCAGAGTTCTGTAGGGGTAGAGCCAAGGGCGCATCTCTGTTCCTGTTTGTTTTAAATATTGTTGTTTTGTATCTGTACGCTGGCTTACAGCGTGCTCTGTACATATTGTAAAGACCATTTGGAGTAATTTTTTCCCATTGGGCAGGCGTGGCTCTGCATGTCTTGCCCTTTCCACTTTGTTCTATAACACAGAGAAGAAAGAACTTCCGTAATTAGTGGGGCAGCCTTGAGTTCTGCAGAAGGGAACAGCTTTTCTTTTCTTTTTCCTTAAAACAACATTTGGCCTTTGGACCCTTCTATTCAAGTCTCCCTTGAAAAGTAGGAGCCAAGCTGCCCAGAGAGAGAAGGTGAAAGTGATAATGGCAAAATTGGGCGCGCCTTCCTGATCCTTGATCCTCCTGGTCCCCGATCCTTGCCAGGTCCAGTCTCCCTCCCTGATATATAGCACAAAAGCAGCAGCAGCAGCAATGGAAGAAACAGATCTTTGACGAGTGCTGGAGTGAAGGATTTGCCTGTCCACCTCAAGCCTCTCTACATGGGAAGGAGGAATACAGGTGGGGGTGTACTTTCGGCATGCACCCATGACCGGTCAGAGCGTTGAGATCCTGCAAGCAAGGATTCCCCATCCCACCGCCACCAGCAAAGGGCTGGGAAAGTTTGCTGCTCAGGCCCAGACCAGACCACCAGACCAAGCCTCTCTCTGACCACCCTTGCCCAGTAGCTTCGTGCTAGACATTCGCTCATCCAGGCCCCCACAGAGAAAGCTAAGGAGGGAGAGCCTTGTCTCCAGAGTAAGGACAGTCAAGGCTTGAGAGCCACTCTCTCATGCAGGATTCACATCTGCTTCTTACCTACTTAAGGTGTGCAGTTCCCTTCATCCCTTTCCCTGCCTATTCATGTGTGTGTACCATGTATGAAATTTTCTTCTCTTACCTCAACTCTCTGCACACATCTCAAGGTCAAAGGACCACATGCAAAAGGGTTTAAGAGGACAACCCTATTAAATGAAATGGTAATTTCTTGAATCTCTTCTCTCCAGGCTCCCAGGTAGGGGTGGGAGGACTCGGCTTCAGGCAGGGGACGGTAAGACTGCAGAAGGGCTAAGAGTTGTGTATGGGCTTCAAGGTCACCACACATCACTAAATCCCATATAGACCAAAAGCATCCCAGCGTCCCACTCTGATGCCCCTAAGATTCAACTGGGCAGCTAGTTGGCCCCATAATTCTGGGCCTTTGTTACTTGTTTTATTACTAGGCCATCCCAGGAAGCTTTCTGATGATCCTCTGCCATGGGCCCCTCCTGGGTCAAGCCCCTCCCAAGCCCCATCCCCAGCCCCTCCTGCCCCAGCCCACCCGCTTGCCTTGGTGCTCAGCCCCGCATTGGGAGCAGGTTGGGGCGAGCTGGAGGCCCGGGCCGGAGGGGCAGTGTTGCTGTTCATAGCTTTTGTTCCATTGGCGTTGCTCTGTTGGATTTAATTTCAGTCTTCCTGATTCTTCCCTTCTGTAAAGTGTACATTACCAAGTTCCTTGTTTTTTTATATATATATATATAAATATATATATATATACAAACTGTACTCTTTTTGCCTTTGTACATTCAGGCAAGAAGAGAAAATAAATCTTTTTAAGAGACAATCACAAATCTGTGAGGGCTGCTGGTTATTTCTCCTGGAGTTTGCTGCTGAGCTGCCTCCTCCTTCCTCCCTACCTTTCCGTTCTCCCTCAGCTTTCCTGATCTTCCTGGTCCTGCTCCTTATGCATTCTCAGTTCCGCCTTCCCTGGCTGATGGCAAGCTGTTGAATCCAGTATCCGGAATACCTACCCTGCAGCCCTTTCCTGCCCAGCAGTGTTTCTGGCTCGGCCACTGGCTTACCCAGGAACTTCACCCTGTCCTGGCCTCTCCTGTCTTCCCCCTTAGATCCCATTCACCGAAGTGGCTTTGGACCCCTGGGTACCCTGGGACCTCCCAGAGACCCTGGCTTTGGACACTCACCTGTGAAACTATGCAGCTGGGAGCTAAGAGTTTGCACTACTTCAACCCGCCTGGGAGTTAGAACAAATGGTTTTTTAGAACAAGTGGGAAACTTCCCCCTAACACCCCAGATTCCAGCCTCCAGAATGCTCTGATCCAGAATCATTCCTGGCTGGTGGACTCCTATGGCTACCCCATCAGAACAAGTGCTAAGGGTTTATGGGTCAAGAGCATTTGATCAGAATTTCAAAGAGTTACATTTTGAAACAGCCCAACCAAACTATCATTCCATCTCGGGAACTTTCTCCTTTCTGATTTCCTCCTCCCACACTTTTTTTTCCCCTTTCTCTCTACTTCCTTTTCTTAATTGGCTTTGGAATTGAAGTATATTTTTAAATTATTTGTTGTATTTATTGAATAAAGTTTTTAATGTCCCTGTTCTTAAATTTAGACTTAGTTTGCCTCTCACATCTCTCTCCTCCCACTCCATCATCCCCCCCAAAATATTGCTTCTAGGTTGCTTTTTTAATTGGAGTGCATATTTTTTGGGTACCATATTTCTTTCCTGTCAGTGGTATTATCTAGCAAATGTTTTTCTTTTTGAAAGGGAAATCTTAGAACTGAGTGCGTCGGTTTCCAATTCAACCCTCTTGACTCTGGCTGAATTCAAAAGGATATACCAGCAGATGGCAGCAGAAACTCGGACCTAGTTCCTGTCCACTGTGCTAGCTTTGGGGACAATAAAGGCCAGAGTTTTGTTTGGTTCTCTACCCCCATCTTGTAGATTCCTTGGGTTAAATATCTGAATCCTAAACTGCCTACATTAACTTGGCCGTTGTCATGGATCTGCTCTAAACCTCACTGTAGTGACCATTTTTCAATCACTGCCATTTCGCTGCTGCTAAGGAGTCATCTGCTCAGTGGAGGGCATCTTCAAGCCTTTCAGTTGATTCAGTTGAATGTCTCTAGGCCCAGACTTTGTACTAACATTGGCGGGGGAGGGGGAGTGACGGTGCTGAGCTCACTTCTTTTAATGACTACCAGGTGGGGTCCAAGGTCAATGACTTGGCCCAGTGTGAAAACACAAGCAAGCTTCACACAGAACAAAGTGAAAATGGGCTAAAGACACAGAGACAGTAAAGACAGCCACAGATAATTCCAGCAGATAGTTCCTAAGCCGTAAGAGGTGGAAGAACAGGCACCAGCACTTCACTTGGGAAAACAGAAGGAAAAGGAAAGAAATGCTAGGAAGCCCTTGGGAAATTAAAAGAGAACATAGGTGAAGAGGATTCTAGCCCCCAGTGCCACTGAGAGCTCATCTATCAGGCTGGTGGTACAGGGAGAAAGGCAGCCATGCCTCAGGGCACTGGGCTCCAAAAGGAGAAAACTCTATTTCTCCAAGGAAGGTATTTTCTGCCTCCTTCAGACACCTCCAGGAATGAGAATTTCAGCTCTGTGCAAAAGCCAACACTGGGCTTCAGGACCCAGGCTTCTATGCAAAAGGACAAACTAAGAACAGCTTGGCTTCTCTATATAGTCTCTATTCTGGATGAGGCTGCTCTGCACACACTTGTGTCTCTAGAGGGCTCTGGCAGTGTTTCCCAGACTCCTAGCAACCCCACATTTTGCAGTGTAATGTGGCCCCAGAGACCTTGGCCAGTTTATCTGTCCTGTTGCACCACAGCTTTTTCCCTAAGAAGCGTGTAACACACCCCTACAAGGTTAGGCTCAGTGGTAGGAAGCTGGTCAAGATACAGGAATAAAAAACAGGCCAACCTTAACTTTAAATCAGTTTATTGACACAGTAACACAACACACTTGCCTCCCTGACACCCCCAAGCCCCCCTCACCCAATCGAGATCTTTCCCCTTCCTACCCCTTGGAACAAGCTGTTCCTTAAAAACAAAAAAGGGCAGGCCACTTCAGCCCCAGTGCCACCCTGTGGAGCAGGGTCTCAGGCACTACTCAGAACCTGCTGGGGGAAGGGTGCATTTAGCACTACACTCAGCCAGGCAGAGGCATCCAGTCCTAAAGAACAGATTCCCCCACAGCCCCCAGGCCCTGAGTTGCTATTCCTCTTCCTCTCTGCTCGCTGTGACCCTAAGAAGGAGACAAGCTGGGGCCTGGGCTTGCAGCCAGGAGCAAGAGTTCCTGGCCGTGATTTGAGAATTGGAGCTTGGCTAGTGTTTTTTAAGGCCCAGGCACCCCCAAAAAAGCCCTGGTGGTGGGAGTGAACTTCAATGCCCCTATTTAAAAAGCACTGGTAACATTAAACAGATTAAGCCAGCTTAACCAAATGCCAGAATAACACTAAGCTGTAAAGGAGGGGTCAGACCTTTCTCCAGGCCAGACACAAATGCACACAGAGAAGCCTAGGTGGAGTGTCAAAAAAGAAAACAACTTAAGGACACTGCCCAAGAGCTAAAAAAACCTATACTCAGGAGCCCCTGGGATGACAGGAAGCAAGGAAAGAAAATACACTAGTCTTAAAAACCAAGAAAGAAAGCCCAACAGCTAGGGAACCTGAGCCTGACAGTGCTGCCCACCAGCCCTCCAGGCCTTGCCCAGGACCCAGACAGTCCCTCCCCCTCCAGGCAATGTCCTCCCCTAGGCTAGATAGAGCACATCACACAGCGCAGTTTAAAAAGCTTCTAATGCCAGTTCATAAACATCTTCATTTACTATTGGTGATTACATGTGAATAATATGTTTATACTGTTCTTTATGGAAAACAATTTCAACAAGTCAACTCCAAGAACACAATAGGTAACCCTTACCCCGAGCCCCTCAGCGTCCTTCCCTAGACAGCAAGGAGCCCCCTCCTCTGTCCCAGGGCTACCTAACTTCCCCTCTTTCCCCACTGTGGCTCTTGGACAAAGCATCCTCTATGACCATTAGTCCTCATCGGACAAGTTCTGGTCCAGGGGGTAAACCATGAACATCACATCTGGCCGAGAGGGGACACAGGGATGGCCTGGACGCACAATCTCAAAGCCCAAGAAGCTGAAGGTCTTCAGGAGTGGAGCTGCAGAAGAGAAGAGTGTAAAGAGGAATCTGGTGAATATAAGGACAGGCTCAAATCAATGAAAACCCTGAAACAAAAATGGAATAAATAACCTCTAGGCCTTCACTAAAGACCCTTCAGAGACTACCCTCCGTCATATGACTGCCCAGGTGCGTACAGCAGACTCAAGGACCCCACCTCACTGTATAGGAGCCCCCCCTTCCCCCTCCCCAGTCCCACATTTACTGGGAAGCAGGTCTCAGGCTGCTTTGACTCCTCACCTCTGTCTTCCCGGCCCTTCCTGAAGCAGATGAAGACGTAGTTCACTTTCATCTTCTCTTCGGCAAACTCTAGCAGTGCTAACAATCTGCAAGAAGCAAAGAAAACTCAGGCCCACTACCACCTCTCTAGAATTCCCACCTGCCCACCCCCCAAAAAGGCTTTTCTGAGGCTTATAGCTACATTATAAACAAACAAAACCTCAGGGAGGAAGTTCCCATTTCAAGACCCTAGGAGCCCCAAGTTCAGAAAAAAGACAAGCCACAATCTCTTTAAAAATGTTATTGAATTATCTCATCCTGAAATAGGGGTTCTTCCTCTGAAATTAACCAACTTAACTAACGCAGTTCACAAAACAGTATTGGGCCTAGGGAGAGAACTCAGTTTTTCAGGGGCCTTCCAAAGGTGCCAAGTTTGATAATGGCCACCTGCCACTGAGAAGGACTATGGGCCCTAACTGCCAAAAAGGATTTCCTCAAGAGTTTGGAGCCACTCAAGAAAACTACATCCTCAGGTATGTTTCTCACACACCTGGCTGCTTGGAGGGTCTTGCCCAATCCAATGAAATCCCACTGGATCTGAGCTGCCTTTCGAAATGCATCATTCTACAGTGGCTCAGGGAGGATTTGATGTCTGTTGGGAAGAGTGAATGAACTATGGAGCGATTAATGACAGGGATTTGGTTAATGTGATAATGATCTGATTTAATTATAACCCAGAGCAGGCCTGTTGAACTGGCTAAAAATAACCTGTTACAAAATGGTATCCGCTTGAGAGGCCTAGAGCTAGGGGAGAAGGCAAACTCTTCCTCCCCAATAAGCATATGCAGTCCTCTGGAATGGGACCTGCCTCCCCATTTGTTCCTTCCCGTTCCCGTCCTTGCTCCTTACCCTTCTTTGCTCCCATCAGCTAATAATCCATCTGGGATTTCTACAAACAGGCTCTGGCTGGACAGGACTGCATCCCAGGAAGAGACCTTCACCTCGGTGACCTCATACTGGAAGTGGACGATGTGAGGTTTTCCATCGTTCACAGGGAGGTCCTGGGTCACAGTGAGCTTCTCGTCCTGGGAGGAGATCAGGTCAGGGGACCATGTCATTACTGCTTCTAGTCACATCAAAGGCTCCCTTAGAGGTGCTGGGAGTCAGCCCCCTTGCGCCAATCTCAGCGTGGCATGGGACAGGGGGCACGCTGAAAATGCAGAGCTGCATGCTGGCTACATGGAGCCATCATTCATCAGGCACTAAGACCAGCTGATACTGGCTTAAAAAGGCAGTATAATGAGAAGGGAAATATTTGGCAAGTGTCCACCAGAAGCCAAGTACTGTGCAAGGTGCTTCCCGTTTTTCAGTCAGCATCTGAGGTAGGTGTGAATACCCACATTTTAAAGCTGAGATACTAGGGGTCTGGAACAATTAGGCAACTGACCCAAGGCTCCACAGCTAGTAAATGGCAGAGTTGAGATTCAGACCAGGTCTCCCCAACTCAAAGCCCATACTTGTCCCGTCACCCCGCAACACCATGCCCTTTCCCATCCCTCTTCGAAAGAAAAACATTAGAAACAAATGAGAACGTGTGTGAGGGCTTGTCTGGGGCCCAGATCACCCAAAGCCTGCTTCCAGGTGGACTGTAGGGTCCATATTGTGACCCTGGCCACAATCTCAAGAGACCAGAACTCAGCTGCCTGCTACCCTTCAATGCTAGTCTTAGGGAGATGCTAAACCAACCTCTAGTCCTCAATCAGAGATTTAAAAGGCCAGCAGAGGGCAGATTCTCAAGGTTTTCCAAAGCCTCTGGGCTAGGCCCTGTGCTGCCAGGGTCACAGGTGACTGAGATGCAAGGCCCCTTCTCCCTGTCGCTCACCTGCACACTACTTTTCCCCACTCCCCAATCAGGCTGATGAGGGACAGAATTCAGGATGTCAAGAGGCAAGGACAATGAGGAAACTGCTCCTCCTGGCCTGTGGTATTTCTCAAGAAAAACTAAGGAAAGAGTAGTCCCAGAAAGAGCCCTCCCATTCCTCCTACTCCCCATTCTCCCTCCCATTCTGGATCCTGAACTGGCACTTAAATGCAGATCACCAATCTGAGAAGATGGCAGGGTGTTTGCTTGGTGCTGGTATCCTTCTAGTATTCCCGCAAAGCCACAGAGCAGCCTCACTTGAAAGTGTCCTTCCCAATTCCCCTACTGGCTGGGCCAGAGTCAGAAGAATAGGGAAAGTGATGACGGCCCTTAAGCAGCAGCACAGTGGACTCTGAGAAAGCTCTGCTCCAAAACTTCTGCCCCAGAGTCCTCCTTACCTTATATATTAGAGCTGAGAGAGAAGGATCCCTGCCGCCCCCTCGCCCACCGGGGATCTTCGACAGTGGGTGAGGGGCATCAGGAGCACCACAGAGGCCCCGGAACAATGTGCCTGCAGCACTGGAGCTGGGGACAGTTACTCAAAGGCAAAATACTACTGCAAGAGATAGAGAAGGTGAGAGTAAACACCAAGACTTAAAGATTTAACTCAACATCCCACCGCAAGCCCTGGCTCTCCCTAAACAAATGCTGTAAGGCTACACCCCTGGCCCCATCTTTTTGGCTTCAGCTTTCAGAACTACTACTGCTCTCTTAAAAGGCAAGAACCCACCATCCTGCAGAGGCATAAAGAGTCTCGGAAGGGCTAAGGGAGTCCAGCGGGATACGTGACCAGGAAAGCACCTGTCAAACACCATACATGTGTCTGTGGTGCTGGCAGACCTTGGGAGGAACCAGATCCTGCCTTGCCTGTGCCTTCCAGCAGCCCCTTTCCTTACCCCAACCATGTCTCAATGACCTATGTGGCAAAAGCCTACACAATCGCTTCAGGTTGGAGAGGCCTATGGGCCTCAGGAAGTCACTGGGCTGGGTGCCATGTCCCTGAGGAACTCCCAAGGTCACTTTTCCAATGATGGCCTCCCCGATCTAAACAGAGGAACTAGACAGAAATCACTTACCCAAGTCCATCTAGGGTCAAGAACTGAATTAAATCCAGGGATTTGGCTCCCAGAGAGGAAGTACGCTATAGTACAGTTAATTACAATATCTTGAGTTTGTCCCTGGTGTGCCACCAAACGCTGGGCTCCCTTGCCCTTTGCTAGAATCTGACCTGGGCATGGGAGTTTAGATAATGTTTGCCATGGTCAGAATAGACACTCAGATGCGTATAATATTGGGGGTGGGGGAGGTTGCTGGGAGGAGGTATACATGTTGTGACCTAAGTAAGGAAGCCAAGAATCACCTCCAGGTATGTCCCCCCATGACCACCATATTTTTCGGGTGGATCCAACAGGGCTCCAAATCTACTACTCCACTGCCTTCTCTGAATCCAATTTAATGGCTCTTTAGGCTGAGATGTAGCTCACTACACAAGCCAAGGGCAAGTGAAGCAAGGAAAGAGGTAAACTGTACATGTATGCCATGACTCAGCCAGCTCACACAGCTGTGCACATCTCTTCCCAACTAGGCATCTTATGGTGGTAGCTTGAATCAGCCATAGGGGATAATATTTACACCACAGAAATTAGCAAATGCTATAAATCAAGGCTTTTCCCCCGAGAAAAACAAGGAAAATAATGTGAGGCACCATTCTTCGCACTGTCCTTTCTTTGCCTTATATAGCATAGCACGGCATGCCAAATTTGGGTTTTTCACTTAGACTCAGAGCAACAGAACTGAACTCACAACTAATGTAACAATGATACAGTAACCAAAGGGGCAGCCCACTGAGACCCTCAGTACTAAGAGACCTGAATAAGTATTCCAGCTGCGACAGGAAGTCCAAACCCATCACTGCTCTAGCTCGGCTCCTCTGTTCTCTGGATTTCAACCAGGGGCCTGAAATCACACTTGGAAATTTCCCTAGGAGATGGCATTCCCAAGTCAGTGCCAGTGAGCCTACAGCAGCAGCGATACCTGGGGGCGGTAACCACATGCACCACCTCTTGCCTCCTCTGCAAAGCCTCGGGGCATCCCCATTCCTGGCCTCATCAAAAGATACTGCGAGAAGAAGCAAGACCAAGGACTATACTACTGTTTTCAAGGACAGCACTTATTTTGTACTAGGAATAGTAAGTTGTTATAATCCCCTCTTCTAGTGTGTTAAGGGACAAAATAATAGAATGTCCAGGCTGGAAAAAGTATGACTAGAGTTTCCCCAAGCAAAGGCACACACACATCCCACATGATATGGTTCCCTTCCCATTCCCTAATGACTACTTAGGGCCTCTGGAGAAAGCTGGCTTGCTTGCATTGGTCAGTGGAGCTATCAAGAACTGAGCAAACCTGTGTGGTAGACAGATGAGAGGTAGCCTCATGTACCAGAACTGCATGCGTTCACAAAACCACCAGATCATGAAGGCCTTTGCAGTTCTAAAACTCTGATGCTAACTCACTTAACTTCAGACTCATAACTTCCAGAGAAATTATTCAATGGTCCTTAGATAAGAGAGCTACATTCAACTCCTGCCCTGCATTCCAACCATCACCTTGATTCTGAGCTAATTTTTACTTGCAAATGGTAGAGGCAATGGGACGAACCCACTGACAAATCAGAATTAGGTGGGTTTTCTTTTTCATAGACCCAGAATTCCCTTTGTCTTCCTAGAAAGAATCCCTAGGGCCTGCTTTGTGTCCAACACTAATCTATGAGCTCATGATAGATCTGGGGTCCTGATCTTACTTCTCAAATAAATGCAAGAACTCTATTCCATAATAACAAATCATTTACTTCCCCACTCACACACAAGGATCCTGGAAACACTTTCCTCCTCCCCAACAAAGTGCAGAGAAAGAAAGGGTGTATGTGGGTGGGGGTAAAAGGGTATTACAGGCCCCAACCCTAGTATCTAGTTCCAGTTCCCCAAGAGAAACACCTGGGGTTTGGAATAAGCTTAGTAGACAGTAGATCACAATAACTGTCTTCATTGCCCACCATAATGGATCTGATGTAGTTACTTGCTGTTAATGACATATTGCTTCTCTCAAGAAAACCTGTCATTTCTGAAGTGAGAAGGAAAAGGAGATGGGTACAAATGTGGCTAAAGAAATTAAGGGGCATAAAATTGCCCAGCAATGGCCGCCTCTCCTTGTATTGACTTGTGTTCAAATAGTATTGTGGCAAAGTATGCCACCAACCTCTAGGAAAAGCGAATCCTGGAAGAACTTAAGCACAAGAAAAGAGGCTTCTAAACACAAGTCTTCCTGTCACAGTATCCAAACCAGGTTAAGTTTCATATTCAGTTCAGTTTTGTTTATATTGGCTCCAATGCCCAGCTTTTTCCACTCCTTGCTTACTTCCTGCTCACTCACTGAGCAAGGGCAGGACTGGTTTAATCTCTACCACCAAAAGAATGATTTAAGAAGCTCAGTCCAGAGGCTGAAAAGATGATCATGACTGATTAAGGAGCATCAAATGTATCAGACTGAACCCAAACATCCAGCTGGGCTGGTCGTGCTTTTGGAGAATAAAATACACCATGCTATAAAATGAGGGTGTCAGGTATCCCAGTCAATTCAGAAAAGAGATGGGAGATTAGAGTGGATCTGTTAGTGCCTTTTTTCAGCTGTTATCGGACATGCCCTTGGAAACACTCCTCAGGACACATATGAGTGATACTAACATATCACATCCTGCTGCCTCTAATTTAAAGCGTTCTGTGACTGTTGTCTAAAATGTCCCTAGCAGGTTATAATTTCATACACCAGCTACAGTAAGGCAGTGTATGGAGCAGATGTATTCCTGGGGAATGATGCTGGTTAATCAAATTTTGAGCATTCAGATCCCATTTTTAAATCTCTAGGGTGCTCACAATTTAAAGGAAGTAACCTTAAAATTCTTGAAAGTATCTCCTGTTAAAAATCACTTTCAGTTGACTTATCAGTTTCGATTGTTATATTTACTTTGCTCAAAACATGGCCTGCTACATAGAGTACACATTTAATATAAAATTCTGTGGCTAACTTCCATTCAGCCAAATCTAACAAATACTTGAATTCATATTCTCCTTCATATACTTTTGATCATGTTACACTTGAATCAGTGGCCTGAGCTTGTTAAGTCTGTACCCTTTCTCTGGTTTCCATTACATGTCAGAGGAGGGTCAGATGGCCTTGGTATTATCTACCTTGTGGTATCAAGTGAAAAGTCATAAAAACCACATTCTGAAGCATTCTACATTCATTTCCCTCTGTCACCCTCCTCTGACCCATTCGTCTCTGGCTCTGCCTCACAGAACACTCTGTAGGGTGCCCTGACATCCCTGACACGTTGCTCTGACTCTGAGACTGGGCAGGTCTCTGATGACTAGCCCCTACACAAAGAGGGACCAACCCAGGGCTGCCGTCACAGTTCGCTAAAAAGAAATAGGAAGAAAGGTGAGAAGTGATGGCCACTTCCAGTCTAGGATGAGGGCAAAGGCTGATTTCCAACTGCAACTCTCTTATCATATGAGAAAAGGGCCCTGGTCATATGCCAGGCATAAAAAATTTCACTAGGGCTGTTCTGTGTGCCAAAGGGAGTTTACTTGCTAATAAGCACAGTTATAAAGAAAATGACATCACCACACTGAATCACAGACCGAAAGTAAAACTAGGTTTTGGTTGATTCTCCACAAGAAACACACTTATGGTTGGCAGCTACAATATCTGTGCTCCTGAGGTTTACTTACATTATTACACTGCTGATGCTGGTACATCTTCTGCCAAAGATAGACACAACTACATATGCTACCAGATGCTGGTGGACAGCTAGGCAACCATGCTTTAAAATAAGACCTTAAGTTTACATTTTAAGTACCTCGGTCTAGTTTGTAAAGTCATCACCCGTTCCAGCCTCTCTTCCCAGGACAGAATCACTTCACTGTTTATACAGTATCAAAGGCCTAGGATATTTTCTTAGGACTTATTTTATACAAGGCATTTTATAACTATATAAAAGTATATTTATTTATATGTATTATTTCAAACATATATTTCCTGCTGCTAACAGGAAACTACCTGTTTTGTTTACTTCTAGTAACAAAATTATTGCTCACCTACTTGGCCATTTCTGGTCTATAGCTTTCAATTAGGCTTCACAGCCTTCTGAATCATGGCACCAACTTGAATCAACACTACATAGTTTCAAAAGGAGATGAGTTACTCACTTTTTTTTTCTAGAAACACACATATGTAACATCCCTCTACCCCAGTCCTCTTTTTTATATTTCTGAGCAGTTCTGAGGCTAAATTTGGATTTCTTGGCAGAGTGAGGAATAACTAATTATTAGTTCACACTGCTTTCTGAAGCATACCTCCAGTTTGGGGGGATTCCTGACAATACTAGGAGTCTCTAGGGGATGACCTTGAAGGCACATCATAGGAAAACTTGCTCTCCCTACCACCCCACACCCAATGAGCCAAATGTCAATAAATAAGGAATAACCAAAACCAAATTCTTTGGGGGAGAAACAGTAATTCCATTACCCAGAGAACCATTCAGTGTAGATGCTCAAGGTAGCTCTGATGTGCTCTTGTGCCCTGCCCAGCCCTAGAAACCCCTTTCCCCCCTCCCCCCACCCTCCGTAAAACCAAATGCTTCTCCTCAAAGCCCATCAGACACAGACTGATTATAATATGTATATCAAACCAGGATGAACTCCTCTCCACATACCGTACTGTCACAGGCACTAAGCAAGACCTAGAGAGAGACTGTCTTCCTGCCCCCGCAAATCCAGGAAGAGAAAGTCCATGAAGCTTGATTTCCTTGGATTTAAACCTCATGTTCAAAAACTATAATAAAAATGCTTGTACTAGTGTCTTCTTTCCCCCAGCATCAGGAATTCTGACATTTTGCAGGTACCAATCGAAACAAAACTAGAAAGGAAGAGCCTTTTTTTCAAAACACTGCAGGCTCCTCTGCAACTATTTCTTCCAGGAAACCAAGCCTCCACCTCTTGAGTATTTCACTGGAGCCAGGGAAGATGGAAAGCCCATCCCCCACCCAATGGGAGCTAAACTCCCAGCCAGCTCCCCTCTCAGATATAAAACACCACGATCGCTGAGGGGGAAGAACATCCGGCTCTTATCGGAATCCCTGGTTAGGGCTCTACCAGGATTCCTTTAAGAAAGTTAGGGGCAGGCCAGAGGAGGCTGGGAAACATGCTATGGAAACAGGATTGCCCCATAACTCAAAGAAACTAGACACCCTGCACACACCACCACCACCCAGGCCAAAGTGGAAGAGCCAGATCCAAGGCCTTGCTCCTGCCCAGGCCCTGGCAGGCCAGCTGGCTCCTCCCTCCACCTGCCTGTCATACAGCCAAGCCCCTCAAATTACCAACAGGCTAAGCAAGGGCCCTGGAGACAAGAAGCCTGTTTTGCCACTTAGGAAGCTGGAAGAAATCTTCAAGTTAAGCGAACCCAACCCCCTCTTTTTACGTGTAAGCACACTAGCTAAGCCAGGACTACAACTCAGGTGTCTCAATCTCACGGTCAGTGAAAACCCTAATGTGCTGGTCCCAAGTGCTCATTTCTCAGGGCTCAGCCAGCAAAGAAAGGACTTGGCACCTAGCCCTGCTCAGTATCTAAGACTCCAGAGAATGCCTGCTGAGACAACATCACCTTCCAAACCTCACTGCCAAGACAAAAACAAGAATAGAAAAGAAAATCCAGCTCACATATCCCTTTCATGGGTTTTCCTGTAGGTTCCTCTGCTTTCCTCCACCCGAACACTTCATCCTGCCCTCTCATACCTGTTGTCTATCCTCGGAACACACACAGCCTTCTCTCTACCGCAAGTAACACATCCAGCAACATCCAAGTATATATCCACCTCCACCTCCTCAGCTCCAGAAGGGCTGGGTTAGAGAAGATGGAATAAAAAGAGGGGACTGCAAAAGGGGATGGACATGGAGAGTCTCAGCAAAGGAAAATGCAGGAGCAGAATGGGACTGTAGTAAAGAGGGTTTGGGAGGTGGGGTGATGAGTCAAACAGGGCCATAACCAAGAAATGAGGAGTAAATTTTCTTTCTGTATGTCGGGAAGAAATAGAGGGTAGTGACTAGATAAGAGTCTGAGAATGAAAATAGCTAATGGCTGAGAACTGAGTAACTCAAGGAAGGAGAATTTAAAAGGCTGTTCCAGGTATCTTGGGTATTTCTAGATAATACCTGGGGATAACAGTACCTGAAGACAAGGCCCTTTTCAGTAGAGAGAAGGAATATGATGAAAAGGGTCTTCCGGGGAATAGGGGTGGGAAGCAGTGTTTCTCAACCCTGGTTGCACATCAGAATCACCCAGAAAGCTTTAAAAATATATATTATTAACCAGGCCCCAACCTAGGCCAATTACACCTGATCTTTGAAGGTGAGGCTCAGATGATTGATTTTTCAAATGTGCAGCTAGGGTTGAGAAACATTAAAATACAAGAAAAGATGAAAACCCAGCTGGACTATTTAAGAATGGTGCTGCTAAAGGAGTAAGAAATAGTAAATTAGAGATCACTTAAGAAAAAGGGAGCCTAAGCTTGAGAGTTACCTTAAGTGGTAAAGCCCTATGTGAAGAAAATCAATAAGACAGGCAATGTCTGTAAGAGGAACTAAAGTCTAGTTTTGGACAGACCAAGGCACAATTTAAGGAGGATTTGCAGGGAATGGATCTGCTTGCAAAACAATGAGGCCCAAGTGAGGGGCAAAGGCCATAAGGCCAAATCTTGGGGACAAAGGGTCTGGTGTGGGGAACTAATGAGCTTCAGACTCATTTTGGAGGGGGCAGCAACAAGTCTAGCGGAAAAAGGAGGAAGACGATTAGACTCAAACTGTAAACGGAAGCCATTCTGATTTATGAGAAGCAACTGGAGTTAAAACTTGTGGGGAATCAGGAAATTATGGAACAGTTTCAAAAAAGAGTTTGGGGCAGAAACATGGAGTATATTTGAGGGAGAGATGGAGGACAAGGACTGCCTTGGAGAAAAAGAAGAGAGATAGAAAGAGGAAAATTGAATGATGAATTCTACCTGGTTTTGGCAGGGGTAGGTATATATAAGTTTAGAAAATCGCTGGTGCTGTTTCAGAAAGAGGTGCAGCCTTTCCCTCCAATTAATAGGGGAAGACAAGGGGTCAGGTTTTGAGGGAAGGAGGAAACTTGCAAAGACCCAACGTCCAGAGTATGGAATCACTGGAGGTAGGGGAAAAGGATAAGCCTTCAATAGAAGCCAGGGTGGGCTGAGTTCTGTGATGTAATGATCTAAGATGGGGTTCAGTTAAGAAGGAAGGAGTAAGAGTAAAGATGAGTTCCAGGTGAGAGAGTGTGTTTAAACAGGCAAGTGTTGGAGGGAACCCCTTTAGGAGAATAAGATGAAAAACAGGATTCAAGTCCAAAGGGTTTGAGAAATAAAAGGAATGAGGTTGGAAGACAGGGAAAACGGGGCCCACGGGGTGTCGAGGGAAGAAGGGAGGGTAAAGATGAAGCTAGAGTGAAGGACCAAGAGGAGAGCTGGTCATCACTGTAAAAACTATTAGGCCTCAGGAAAGTGGGGGAGGGTGACGAGTAGGGGTAATGGGTCCAGCTGAGAACTGAAGGATGGAGCCTGACTTGGGATAGAGCGGGTGGCAGTAATAAGAGAAGGCCCTGGTAGAAGGGTGAAGTTTGAAATAGAGAAGGGATGCAAAGGGTAGGATTCAGTGAATTAAAGGGAAAGAAAAATTTGGGCAAGATGGGAAACAATTTGGAGAATCTGGATGAGGGAGAAAGCCCACTTTGGGAATGGGCACCGTTCGGAAGAGCTGAAGGGAAATGGGGATTTGATTGGAAGATTGGGTCCGGGTTTGTGGGGGCTTTAAAGGAGGAGGAGGCCCGGATGAGGGGGATGGGCCAGACTGGCGGGAGGGGGCTAAAGGACGGAAGGAGGCCCCGTTGCGGGGCTGGGGCTCGGACTGGGATGGCTGAAGTGGGGAAGGGGTCCGGTGCGGGGCGGATGGGGCCCCGTTGGAGGGACGGGGACCGGCTGGTTGGTGGGGGAGGAGGCCCTCTGGAGCAGATGAGGGGAGGATGGGGGCGGGGAGCTTGGGCCGGGCCGTTACCTGTCCTGGGTGTTTATCATCCTCGGCGGCTCTGCTCAGGGTGGGAGGAGGCGGCGCAGGGAGTGGGTAGGTGGATGAGTGGGTGGGTGTGGGGTCGCGCGCGCGCGGGGCCGATCTCTGCGGGCTAAGTCCCTGTCAGGCCGCGAGCCCAGAGCCCTCCTCCTGCCTCAGCGAGCGCCTGCCTCCAACTGACCCTCCCCGGCCGCCGCCGACGCCGCCGCAACCGCCCCGCCCCCGAGTGCCTTATCTGCATAGCCCCACCCCAGAGCCGCGCGGTGTCCTGGGAAACTGGGGCCCACAACAAAGGGCAAAACACCGCCCCGCCTCCGCGCAGGCGCACCAAGGGCCGGTAGCGGAGAGTGGGGCGGGGGTCCGGGTGAGGAGCAGTTTAGGGGCTAGGTTGTGGCCATGTCTGTGTCAACGCTGCCGGAGAGGTGCGTTGTATTTAGAGTTTTCTGAGCTTTGACGCAACCTAGACTTCTTTCTACTCCTTGTTTGCAATGGGGCCAAGCATGGCTGTGTCATTTGGAGGGCCTAGGAAGATATTTTATTAAAACAAAATCTGAATTCTAAGAGTCCTAGACACATAGCGCCATTCGTAGACTGAGTCCGGGCCCACAGATCTCATTTACCACAGCTTATAATGCAGATCAATAACCAGGTGTTAGCTGAGATTAACAGTCTCTGCACCCTGAAGACATTTTTCAGGTCAATGGTCAAAGCCTGACACTGGCTGGTGGTTATCTGAAGTCAAATCTCTGTAGGTCAGGATCACAATCACCTTACAGCAGTGGTGGAAGCCACCATCACTAATTCGTTCATAGTCACTTTAGATTACAATCACGCAAGGTTAGGAGTTCACAGTCACCGCCATTCACTCTTCCAAGTTCGCAGTCATCTCTATTCAGAGTTCATAGTCACCTCCATTCTCTAGCTGGTCCTTACCACAGATCAGTGACAATCACCGATGCAGGGACCTCTCGGATAACAATCACTACTGGTCACAATCAGAAGTACTTCAACAAAATCATCAAAGCTCCCAACTCTATTCATAGCCAATCCAGACTGCAAACAAGATAGTTCACATTATCTTAGATCACAATGGAGCACTGTCACCTCAAATCCTGTTCATTTGTTCAACAAATAATTATTGAGCAGCTACTTACTATGTGCTCCAGGCATGAGCCCAGGAATACTCAATGAATGATCAACTAAGAAAAGTCCTTGTATGTCAGATGTCACAATCTGGCCAAGGGGAGAGACACAGAGAGGCCATCACAACATGAGGTAAGTGCTCAATCTGAGGGAGACCAAAGAGCCCGTAACTAGGGAATTAGGAACGGCTTCACTGAAAGAGTGATCACAATCACTCCAAATCGAGGTCACTATAACCCCCAATTCATAATAGCCCCAAATCACAAATGTCTCAGGAACCATCTCAGGACACCATTGCTCTACTTGACAAACAATATGCTTTTGGTTTGTAGATGATGGAGACGAAGTAATGAAAGAAAATTCGGAGCTGTCAAACTAAGGCTTTTTCAGCAAAAAATGGAAGTAGTAAATGATACCAGAGCAGCCCAGATTATTACTAGATATTTAAGCAAGGCCAGTCTCATACTCTGGCTCACTTTAGATCCTCCACCTTGTCCCCTTAGCTATCCCTACCTGCTCTTCTAAGTTCAAGCTAGGTATGTTCTTAAATTACTACATAGCACAATGGAGCGATTAAATCCAGCCCTGTTCCACCCCATCTCATAGTCTCAAAGACCTGGGTAATTTTCTTGGCCCTCAAAGGCAGCTATGATGGCTCATTTATGCCATCCCATCCCTGGACTAGTAGTCTTTTGGCCTGAAGGACAGTTTTTGGCCAATCAATCAGCAAATATTGAGAACTAAATATGACTGTATTAGTGACCACTTACTGAGCATCATGCTAAAGCACTAATTTTTACAACGGCTCTCCACTCCCATTTTACAAATGAAAAGAATGAAACTTCAGGGAGATTTTGCCAACTATTATTTATTAAGGGCCTATATGTACCAGGCAAATTAATTTATTTGCTCTAATTCAAAGCTAGTAAGTGGTAGAGTTAGAATTGGAACCCAGAGTTGCCTAATCCTGTGCTTTGTCCAGACTCACATGGTGGAGGAGTAAGAAGGCCTCTGCCACAGCTTGCTGTTTGAAGGAGTGACCACCCTGATAGTCACCCTACAAGCAAGTGAAAAGTTCACAAAAATGAGGAGCCATCTTCATCTAACCTGTGCTTTCCAATATGATAGCTACTAGCCACATTTGGCTATATAAATTAAAATTAATTAAAATGAAATAAAGTTAAAAATTCAGTTCCTCGGTCTCATTAGCCATCCTTCATGCGCTTACTAGCTACACGTGGCTAGTGGTTACAGTATTGCACAGTATAGATTTTCTACTAACACAGAAAGTTCTGGACAGTGCTATATCCCGTCATTCTTCTCTCCTATTTAGTCATCACCACAGGTTCAAGCTCTGTTTTATCCATTATCACCTCCATTCTTGTCTGCTCACTGGTAACATGTGTGCCTTGCTCCCAGCTCCCTGCTCCAGCCACATCCTTCCCTTGTGCCCTCTGCGACCTGTGATCAGCAGGACCTTCCATAGCCTCAGCTTTTTCTCAGCGTGCTGCCTTCATCTCTTCGCCTGACCTGAAACCTGGCTATCCCCTATAGACACTGCTTCTTTAGCAGCCCTTTTAGGTGAATGCCATTTTCCCCTCATTCTCAGGGACCTCAAGGTCAGGAAGTAGATCAGTCTTTTTCTTTCTAACCCCCAATCCCCTTTCTAAACCCCTCCCTCCTACAGTGCTTCCCCTCCTTCCTACAAAATCCCAGTTTGGGTTCCTGGCTCACTGCCTCTCTTTCCATCCTAAATTTTGTTTTATTTGGTGAGCTTAGCATCCATGTGATGGCCTCTCCAACGTCATCCTCTCACTTAAAAAAAAAATTATTTTGTTATTAGTTTCAAGTACACAGTACATTGGTTAGACGTTTATATAGTTTATGAAGCGACCCCCCTGATTGCTTTCTCTCCTCTGGCTCTCCACCTAGCCATTACATTAATGCCAACTGCATTCCCTATGCCATGCTCCCCATCCCCATGACCTTCTATCAACTACTAATTTGTACTTCTTCAACCCTTCACCCCTTCCTCTCAGCTCCCCAAACCCCCTCTCCTCTCACTTTCTTGACCTCCTCATCTCCAGTGATATTTTCCACAGTCCACAGCAGCTGCCCACTCCAGTAGTCACACCCTCAACTTTATTTTCACCAAAAAACATACCACTTCCAATGTAGACTCTCTGACCACAACGTCTTCCTTCATTTAGCCTCCCTCAGTCATTCTTTGACCTTTCTCATGAGCTCACTAATTTCTTAGTGAGCTCACATCATTTGAGCTCACTAATTTCTCACCATTCATTGGCCCCAGTTTTCATGGTCCTTCCTTTTAGCTTCATTTCCATCATCCATCACTCTCTTGCCCCATCTCCTCCCTTGACGCTTGTCTAGCAAAACCCCTACTCTGGATAAATCTACCATCTGCCTTCTGAGTGCTTTTGCTGGAGCAAAATCACACCGCCAGGCAGATTATCTTCCCTTTATGTTCATGATCCTCAAATGGGCTTGCAACACTGTCTGGGAATTCCCACTACATTTCTTTAATGAGTTTGTTTTTCTACTTTCTAAGATGATTTATATACCTATTCTCTCTTCATAACCTCTACCCTTCATCTTAGCTGATGACCTAGCCTCTTATGTTTTTTTCCCAGTTTTATTGAGACATAGTTGACATACAACATCATATTAGTTTTAGGTGTACAACATGATGACTGGATATATATACTGCCCTAGCCTATTTTGTTACTGAAGAAATAGAAGCAAAGAGGAGCTTTCTCTCATTCCTAACACAACTTGCAAACCTATCTGACTCTCCACCCACCTGCACCTCTCCCTTCCTAGTACTCTGAGAAGTTCCCCCTCCCTTACAAAGACCAGCTAATCCCTCCACAGGAGCTATGTGCTCCAGGCATGTACTAGAGCCCATCCCCTCTAAATTTTTCAAGAATCTGGCTCCTATAGTCTAATCTTCCCCTTCACACGAATGTGTTCTCCAATTCTGAAAAATAATAACACAGCAATTCTGAAAAACAGTTTGGCAGTTTCTTAAAAACTAACCATGCAATTACCAGATGACCCAGGAATTGCATTCCTTGGCATTCATCCCAGAGAAATTAAAACTTATGTTCACATAAAAACTTGTACACATGTGTTCATAGCAGCTTTATTCATAATAGCCAAAAATTGGAATCAGCCCAGATGTCCTTCACCAGGTAAATGGTTAAACTGTGTTTGTTTCCATATCATGGAATACAACTTAGCATTTTTCAATTTAACTTTTAATTAAAAAATAATATATATATATAGTGGCAATTTTGCTCTTAGGTAAAAATCACATATATAAATATAATAAAAATGTACTTAGCAACAACAAAAAGGAGCTATGAGTTAGGAACTGCTCTTGCAAGTAAGTATGAGAGTGACAAACTCAAGGGAACAGAAACAGATAACTATGAGGAGACTATGACAAGAGGTAGGATGAATGCTGGAGGGGCAATCAGTGGACCCTATTTAGGGACTCAATGTCTGTAGGATCTCATCCAAAGAAGCTATCTGGTGCCATGTGGTTCAGACAAATCTGAGCTTGGCCACTGGCTGACTATATAACTTTGGACTAGTTTCATGGCTACTGAGATCCTGTTTCCTCCTCAGTGAAAAACAGGGGCCATGACACCCGCCCTCCAAGACTGCCATGGACATTAAATAAAATAGTGTATGTGAAAGCACCTAGCCAAGTTTCTAGAATATGTTCCATAAGTGTAAATCTAGTCCCACTTCTCTCTGTATAAAACTCTCTCTAGAAAAGATCTGATAAAAGCTAATTTATTACGATAAAAATTCATGAGTGTGTACTGATGCTTAGAGAGAGGAGGTGGGGAGAAATAAAAGAACAGCAGAAACATTACTGACCACCTTTACAGAATTCGAGGGAACCACCTCATTTTTCTAAAAACTGGTAAATAAAGGGAGAGAATCAAATCAAGCATTTAACTTGCCTTTCTTCTGTGAACTGTACTTCAGGTTAATACAGCTTGTTGATGTGAGATAATTGTTCTGAAAACTGCTAAGAGTGATAAGTATTCAACTGATTTTCTTATAAACATGCCTCAAGGTAACCAATTAGGTAATAAATGAAGAAGGAATAATAGAACATCACTATTTTGCAAATCTTTAATGAGATCATGATCACCAATAGCTGTTAGTGTTACAAAAGAGAGAGACTCGTGAAGGTTCTGGCCTCCTGCTGAAAGGATACGTCACCATCTATGAAGTATTTGAGACAAAAAAAAAAAAAAAGATAACCTGAACCAGAGCAATCCTTTATATTGAAATACAGTTTACAGAAAATAAAAGGAAACGAAGGAATTTGTTAAATGGCACCACAGGAATATAATCAGATAGGAAATTTCTAAACGACAAAAATTTCTCTTCACCAAAAAGGGTGTGGGGTGGGAATCTGTAGATTCAAATAGATTTAAGAGACTTATCCACCAAATGTAACCAGTGGTCCTTTTTGGATGGTGATTCAAAGAAACTAACTGTAAAATGTATATTAGGGAAATTTGAACACTGATTTAATAATATTGAGAAATAATTATTATGGAGGATTGGCAAAATGGGTGAGGTAGTCGAAGGTACAGACTTCCAGTTATAAGATAAACAAATCTTTGAGACATAAATAGCATGGTGACTATAGTTAACGATACGGTATTGTATATTTGAAATTCTTAAGACTAGATCTTAAAAATTCTTATTACAAGAAAGAAATTGTAACTATGCATTCATGGATGTTAACTAAATTTATTCCGGTAAATATTTCACAATATATACATATATCAAAGCATTATGTTGTATGACTAAAACTAATACAATGTTATATGTCAATTATGCTTCAATTTTTAAAAGAGAAATATTATTAGGGGTTTTTTTAGGTCTGATTATTTAAAAAAGAATCCTCATCTTTTAGTGATACACTGAAATATTTATGAATGAAATGATATGCCTGAGATTAGCTCCAAAAGAACCAACTGGGAGAGGGTATATATGAAACCAGTAGCTATGAGTTGATAATTGCTGAATCATGCTTTTAATTTTTATGCGTGTTTGGCATTTTCCATACTAAAATTTAAAAAACAAAACAACAATAGCAACACCACCACCAGATCTTAAACCACATTAATCTACCATCCACCCCACCACTCCACACAGGCTGCCCATGTCTAGGTCACCTCTGGTCCGGGTCAGCTTTCTGTCTTACCACTTGGCTTTGGAAATGTTTAACAGAGTTGACCACCCCTTTCCTCTTGGGACACTCTCCTCTCTTCTCTTCAATGACACTGTCCTCTCCTGAGTGGCCTCTGGCTGCTCCTTCTCAATGTCCTTTTCCAGTTTCACCAACTCTACCTGCCCTCTAAGTGTTGGATTTCTCCAGGCTCCAGTCCTGGAGCCTCTTCTCTATATCCCGAGATGAGCTCATTCATTCCCACAAATTCAAATATCATCCATGGTCTGATGGTTCCCAAATCCATATCTCTAGTCTAGAATCTTCCTTTCAGCTATAGACATACATGCCATGTGACATGACATAGGACAAAGCTGGCCTGGCATCTCTGTTAAATGGCTCTAACCCCACGTGCCCAAACCCTTGATCTACCTGCTCCCTCTAACCTAGTCCTTCCCCAGGCTTCTCCATCTTTCCTAATTCCATAAATAGCCCAACCACCATCTGCTGCTCAGGCAGGTACCTAGGTGGTGTTAGAATCCCTCTTTTTCCCTCACCCTTCCTCCCTTCTAATCCAACCTATCATAACAAGTCCTGTCATTTCTGTCTCCAAAATCGATATATTTATTCTGCATCTCTTCCATCCTGAACCAATCCACCACCATCTTTTGCTCAGATTACTGTAGCCTCCTAATGGTCTCCTTGTCTCCTTTTTTGCCCTCTTCCAATCCATTCCTCTCAAAATGGCCAGGGTAATTAATATTGTAGGTACTTTAAAAATATTGATTATATCACTATTGTACTTTGAATCCTCCAATTCAAGTGAGGGCTCGCTACTCACTTGTAATAAAACCCAAACTCCTCCCCTCTCCTGCACACGTGACCCTACAGGATCTGAGCCCTCCCACTGCATCCTGTTTCCCTCTCTTTCCTGGAGTGACTCTGCCTCGTTTTCAGGGTCTCGAACATGACAAGCTGCTTTTTGCCTCAAGGCATTTATTCCTACTATTCCCTTGGCCTGGACCATGCTCCTTCCAGATTTTTATGAGGCTGGCTCACCATTCTTGAGATCTCACCTAAAAGCCACCTCCTCAGAGAACCCCTGGGAGCATCGCTATACCCTGGGCATGTCCTTCACAGCAACCATCACATCTGTAATCAGTTAGTCATTTGTTTCCTGGTTTATAGTGTCTTTCTCCCCTTAGACTAAAAGTTTCTTGAGAGTGAGAAGCAAAGGGCCTTGGCCACAGTAGACACTCAATGGGTATTTTTATTGTAGTAAAATTCAATGAATATTTTCTGACGTGAGAAAGCTTAGAGTTGGAGAGATATGATTTACATGTATGAAACAAATGCAGACGGAAATTAGTGCAAAAATGGGTTGCTCAGACCTTGAGTGTAGGTGTATAGAAGAATTCACATCAGTTTCTTTGCTAAGAACAAAGACAATTCAAAAACCACCTTTTCAAGGTGGAAATGAAGCCTGAGGCACTGAAAAAAAAAAAAAGAGAGAGAGAGAGAGATAAAAATAAAGGTTTTTAAAGGCCCAAGCAAGATCAGGACACCAAGAGACAGGCATTGTTTTCTTCTGTTCCTTCCCAGGGTTATGCTAAAGCTGTCTTTGGAGATTGTAGAAGGTGACAGAAGGGCATTGCCTAAGAGTCAGAAAACCCGAAGTCCCAATTCTCCCCCTTTTACTGGTGGTTGATCTTGGGCAAGGCACATGTGCTCTTCATGCCCAGTTTCGCACCTAAATTTTGAGGTTAGGAGCAGGCTCTGGAGGGCTCTTTCTTGCTCTCAAGACTTTTAAGGATTCCAAGTGGCCACTTGTATATGGTCAAGCTACCCCGGGGCAGAAATCACTTAAGGGGTGAAACCAAACGTTAAGGGAAAGAGATTGGTTTTTAGCAGGGATCCCCAAACCCTGGGTGTGGACCAGTACTGGTCAGTGGCCTGTTGGGAACCAGGCTGCACAGCAGGAGGTGAGTGGCCAAGGAGTGAGCGAAGCTTCATCTGTATTTGCAGCCGCTCCCCAGCGCTAGCATCACCACCTCAGCTCCACCTCAGATCATCAGGCAGTAGATTGTCATAGGAGGACTGGTCACTGGTGCCAAGAAGGTTGGGGACCGCTGGTTTTCAGGACCCATCTTACCCATGTGCTGGAACCACAATGGGCAAGGCAAGGAGAAGGGTACACGAACCGGCCTGTTGTCGCCTATCCAGTGAGCTCCCTCTAGATTCCATCCCAGTACCCGCTCCCTGAGTCAGGATCCAGAGAGAAAAGGAGAGACTGGCTTTTAGAAGTGGCAGATTTGTGAGGAGCCCTGCCCCTGGGATCCCAGGCAGGAAATGCCTGGCGGAAGGAGAGGCAGTTGAAAGCCCTGGAAAGGAGAGCGAGCAGAGGGTAGGACTGCCCGGGTGTGGGGTTCGGGCTGGGCGCAACTTATTTTAGACCAACAGGAAAAATAAAAGTGGTAGTTCCCACTAACTTCCCAATTCCAAGAAACTGGAAATGGCTAGCGATTCCTTTCTGTTCCTCTGACCACAGCCCATAGGCCTGTGAGCATTTCCATCCCCACCTGCCCAGGCCAAAATGGCCTTCTTTCAGAGAACAGAATGAGACCTTCAGAGCTGAAGTGCTCTGTTCCGGCATTGCCCACATTTGCAGGACTTGCTTTCCCCTCTGGAGAAAAACTTTAGGAAAAAAATGACGCTTTTCCCCACCCACTCCCAATGGCCAAAACCTCCATCCATGAAAGCCTGGTTTCAGCCCCTCGTTCTAGGAATTATACCCAGGCGGGAGTGGGCTCGCCTCTGGCTGCTGCACAGGGGGAAGGGACAAACTTAGGAAATGGGGGAAAGTTGTCCGCCATCTTAAACATCATAGGGATGGCAAGAAGGTAGGGAGAAAGGTCCGAGGAAGGCTAGCCCTCAGAGAAGCCAACTGAGAGGGATGGGTGCTGTGGGAGTGGGGTAGGCGGCGTTGAGGCCCACGACCTGCCAAGGACTGGGCCCTGGGCTCGGTGCCCGTCCTCTGATCTGCCGCATTGTTCAGCTATTTCCTTCCCTTGGAAGGTGGAGGCGGGTGGAGGCGGCCGAGTTGCGAGGCCAGGAGTAAATGGAGCAGGGTGGAGCTTCCATGGGGGAGGGGGCCTCGGGTCCGTTCCCATGACCAGCTGCCCTTCCGCCCGTCCTGGGACTGCGTGGGAAAAGGTCTTGGAGTTGCTGGGGACAGTGTGTGTATGTGTATTTTCATTTGTGTCTGACTGCCTTGCTTGGCTGTAGTCACAGGACAAAACCCTTTGAGAAACAGTCACCAGTCTATGTTCCCACTGGGTTTCGCCTTGGGAGAGGCATATGAACCCGCCCCAACTCCAGAGAGAAGGACTCTGGGGGCCTTAGGTCCAGTTCCCTGGAGGAGTCTTGGCTTCTAGTGAATCTAGATTGGCTGACTTCCTGGATTTATGAGGATGCTTCTGGAACCTTCTGCAAAGCTCCCCACTTCCTGGCACAGCTCTATTACCAGCTGGATGTTGGAAAGCGGGTGGGAACCGGACATGAGGAGTGAAGTCAACCATTCCCACAGCTTCTCTCTAAGAAACCCAGAATCCTTCCTAACCCCATAGACCTGAGAGCCAAAGGCATGGTAGAAACAAGGGCACAGAAAGCTACGGCACAGTGCTCTGCCTTCAGGCAAGAAGCCTTAAAGTGGAGATCACAAACTAGCAGCCACATGCATCCTGTAGAACATGCCTCGTTTGGTCAGCACAGTGCTTAAGAAAATTTTGAGCCAATATTGAGAGGTTTCACACAAAAATCCCAATTCCTGTAGTTACTTGAAAAATCGGAAGATATGGCTAACATTGATACTGTCACGCCACGAAGAAAGCAGTTGATTAGGCTGAATAAGATTGCTCCTTTAGAACGAGCTGGGGGAAGTGAGGAGTGAGTGGCCAAGAGGAGGAGGGAGTATAACAAACAAACAGACAGACAGACAGACAGACAGAGCTTGGGTCATCCATCTTGCCACAGTCTCCACCACTCTCCCTTGTCAACACTGAGGCTAAGCATCAGTTGCTGTTGCTCATCAGATTTACGTGATCATTACATATCTTTCTGTGCCCTTGTTTTATGTGATGGCATAAAAGAAACCAAGAGGGCCACCTGTCTAAAGAGAACATTTCTGTTCAAACAGGTATACTCAACAACAAAGATGAGCTTGAGGGTCCTCCATCCCCTTTTCTGCACCATCCCTGCCATCTTCCAGTGGCATGGTGCTTAATGCCACCTTCTGTCAAACACTGTGTCACAGGCTTTGTGCCATTATTGCACCCCACTCCTTCCCTCACCCCCAAAATCACAATTCTCATTTTCTCAGCAAATCCCAGGTATGAAAGATAACGGAGAACTGTCTCAGCTCACCCTCAGCCCGGGGTTGCTAATGACCCCGTGATAAAGCCGAAACTCCTCAGCCTAGGTGTCTTCTCATGTAGTGATCTGCAATGTATGCACGTGAATACATATGGACGTATCTGAAGGCGCTAGTACTGAAATCAAGGTCACCTCTGGGAAGATGGGGAGGGGACCGAAAATGGAGGTCATGGTCCCAAGCCTAGCCATAAAGTTTTACATTTTTACAAGGAGATGGTAATCATACATAACTTACATCATTAAAATTAATACAAAGCAGAAATGCCTTAGCCTCGTAATTCTTACTCTCACCCTTACTTACCTGCCCACCTTGAACTGGTCTACCTTCAATTCCCTAAACATGCCCTATTTCCACTTCCATATCTTTTCTCTCTCTCCTTCCTACCCAGAATGCCTTTCTTCTCCTCCTCTACCAAACCAAATCTAGCCCATCCAAGGCAGTAGTCTTTTCAATAATTTAGCTCATGCACACCCTAAACAAAATTTTAAATGATGTGACTCTCAATAAAGCTGATTTTTAAAAACCACATTCTCTTGAAATTTTTATTTATTTTTATTTTATTTATTTATTTTTCGGGCGAGGGCGACCCTTGGTTGACCTCACAGATTGCAAGGACCTTGTCAGCTTACAATCCCTTATTTTTTAATTTTATTTATTTATCTTTATGCCTACAGCACCTGGTCTTCCTATGTGATCTCCCATCAAAGTACTATCCAGGCCTGACCCTGCTTAATTTCTGAGAGCAGACAGGATCGGGCTTGTTCAGGGTAGCATGGCTGTAGACCAAAATTTTTAAATTAAAAGAAAATTCTAACCAGGTTCAAATAGTTGCAGAGGATGTGATTTCTGGTGTATCAAAAATATTAACATTTTAAAATAACAGCTTAATTAAATGTATCCAGTGGAATCACAGAGATTTGATACCCTTCATCATTTGCAAAATACATAAGCCAGCTCTTCTTCAACAGAGAAAAATTTACACCATTGTATTTTCTTGTTGAATTCATATTTTCTTTGCACTTCCCCCACATAATGCTATCCTAGGGTAATATGAAATTATGCTTGGAAATATTTTATCATCAAACCATACTTCTCTGTCATAAAAATATATATAAATTAAAATCGTATTTAAAAATTTTTTTTGTGTCCAGAGGCTCTGTCTGGAGTTTAAAACTTTCTTCTGGATTGACCTATCGTTACAACAATTATTAGTCACTGTTTGATAAAACAACATAAACATTTTGCAAATGTTGATAGAGAATTATTAAACACTAGAAGTAAATTTTTATAGGAAATACAACTTGTTGAGATAGATGTGTACATGCTGGAATGAGACAGTGATCAGCATTAATTTTATTTCCACATTTCATTTTTATAGATGATAATGCTGTGAAATCTTGTTCACATAAATAAGTACACAGGAATGGAAGAAGTTCTGGCAGTCACTCAGTACCACCTAATCATCCAGCGGGTGACAAATGAATTTGTTTTATTTTCTTAAATCGTTGAAAGCAAAATATTGGGAAATCTTTGATTTTTAAGTGGATGTATTACCCTGTCCTTTAGAGTCATTCACTTTCTCAATATTGAAGTCACTATTTAAAAGTGTTTGTTTGGAGCCCCCAGAGATTTTTACACACCAAGGTGACATAGCAAAATCAGATTTAGGGTGGGTGAGAAGCAAGTCTTTGTGTAGTCTAGACTAAGTTATGCTATTCTAACAAGCAAACTCAAAATCTTAGCCCCAACTCACATTCATGTCCATTGCAGATCAGTTGGAGGTTTTTCTTTTCTTCTTCATTTTTTTTAAATTGAGGTATAATTGACATACATAGTTGGAGGTTCTGATCCATGCCATCATCACCCAGGAATCCAGACTCCGCCATCTGAAATGTCATCAGTCACCATAGCAGAGAGAAGAAGGAGAATCATACACTGGCCCTTAAATGCTTCCACCCGAAGAGACACATTTTTGCTCATACTCTATTAGCTAGAGGAAGTCATATGCTCACACCTAACTTCAAAAGGGTGGGAAAGCACCTGGAAGGAGGGGAACAGAGAAAATGGGTGAGCAGCACCCATGAATACCATATCTTTCTTTTGTAAAGTAGAGACAGAAAATTGTGAAAATGAAGGAAAGAGGCATTTTCAGGCATAGACTAGTACCTGCTGAAGATGTGTTTTGGAAATTGACTCCCTTCAACATAACTCTGCCACCTACCTTCAGAAAAGCCTTTTCGTATCTCCAGGGTTACCCGTGCCCAAGTGCGAAGACCACCGTGCCTTCGCAAAGACTTTCCCACCCTGTAGATCTAGGGATGTCTCCTGGGTTCCTGATGTTGTCATTGCCCGTACTATCCATTTGGAAGCTACCGGGGGTTAGTTACCTTTCTACATACGTCTAATGTTTTCCTCACAAGATGTAGTCTCTTTGAGGATGGGGACCATATATATCATCAAGTTTTTATACCCCTCACACTATCTAGCAAGGACAGAAAATACATGAGTTCTGCTTGATGGCTGGTCACTTTTCTCTGTGTGCTTCAATCTCCTCATCTATGAAGTCAGAATAACAAGGGTTGGCCTTATGATTACAAATGCGATGACGAAAAAGTTCCTCCCATCTCACTCTCCTTTGCCTGCCAGGGATCGTCAGCGTCTTTATACTGTACTTCTGAAAAGCTGTATGTGATGAATGAGCCATGGAAGGCTCTTGAAAGGTCTGTGGCAAGTGGGTTTAGGCAGATGATCAGTGATAGCTGGGCGGTTGGGGGACATGAGAGAGGTATGTGTGTATGACAGGATGTGGAGGAGTTTAGGGCAGGAAGTCCAGGTAGAAAACATTGCTCCCTCCTCCAGACGTGAGGCGATGGCACCCACTGGAAGGTGAGGCAGGGAATGGTGAACTACACTGCACCCCCAGGAACACCAAGTGCCTTCCTGAACCCCCAAACCTGGATTCAAACTTGGCAGAGAGTGGTAATCTCACTCCTCTGCGCAGCCCAAACTAGTTGTTTTGGCACCCAACCCTGCCCCCTGGTGGCTTCTGGGTGCATTGCCGATACATTCTGGTTTCTTCATGGGGAAATTGGGATTGATGTAGGTGAAAGGAAGATGGCCAAAGCTGCTTCTGCAGAAAAAGAAAGGGAACAAAGGAGAGAGAGGAAGGGGCCATACACATGGGTTGGGGGTAATAGAGCACTTGTAGTAGTCTCTGTCTCCAGACTCACTGCATAGAGAGAAAATTAGAAGGAATCTTTGAGTTGCAAAGTAACAGCACATGGGCATGGTTTAGCCCATGCCATGGTTCTTACATTTTTGGGTTAGCTGTCAACATGCAAAATCAGAGACTTTCATATTAAAATCTGAATGTCCAGCTTCTCTTGAAAAGTCAAAATACCAAGCCACGTAGGGCCCCCATCCTGCTGAGAAGCAGCTGAACGGGGCTGAGAAGCCATTGTCCCTTTCAGTGCGGCATGAGGTCTGCACCCAGTAACCCAGGCTGCCTCCCTCAGTCCCATCACCCCTGCCCCCACATGAAGGCCAGTATTTCATGACAGAGAGCGAGGTCAAAAAGGGGTCCACCAGTCACTCATGTCTGACTTGCCTCTAGAACATCCTCACTAAGCATTGTCCAGCGTATTCTTGACTTTGGCGGGCAAGAAAGTTATTGCCTGTAAAAGCTATTGCACCTTCGGATAGCTCTGACTGCTTTCACGGGGGGGGGGGGACCTCCATCGAGGTTGCATTCCCATGAGCACACGTCTAGAGAAGACACTTGCCTGCAACATATTTCAAAAATGAAGTAGCCAGTTAGCAGGCATGTGTTAGGTTCCACCAGGTGCCCTGGACATGTTGGTAAGTAAACGATGGCAGGACCTATGCCCTAAAGGAAATTCTAGTCTGGCAGGGACCAGCAAGGCTTGCACAGATGAGATCAATGCCTGGTAGTGCTAACTGGTAGGGTGATACCTGGGAACAGTGCACTCAAAAGGAACAGTCCAAATCTGGGCTCCCAGGGAGTTCTATCTCTGCCATTCCAGTGGGTAAAGTCTCCCAGATGTGAAAAAATTAGACATGTAAGCTCTGAAAATATCAATTTATTTTTAATAAGTTGATTCTTAAACTCTTAAGTCTAGGAGTTTAATTTGTGAGACAGAAAGGCATACAGGTAACTGAATTGATCTAAGAAACATTGAGTCAGGTCTCCTGAGTTTTATGTCAACTCTGCATAACCAAATGACCTTGAGCACATCTCTTTGTCTCTTAGGGCCAAGGCTTAAGGCTTCTTCATCTGTGAACTCGGGATTGAATTGAATTTCTTGAGGCCTCATATTCACTTTTGTATCCCCAGTGCCAATGCAGGGACTGGCTATCTACAATTCCAGCAGGTGTTCCATAAACGTTTGTGACTGACTGCCAACCCTGCCTCTGAGAGCACTAGCCAGAACAAAGGCATCCAGACAATCCAGAACAAATGGACCCTGGAGTTCCTCCTGGAAGATCAAAAGGGAAAAGTATCTGTGGGAGGCCGGTGAGTATTTTTGACCACAAGAGGGCACCCCAGTCTCATGTGGCCCACCAAGTCCCAGGGAGGAGGCAGGCCCCTCAGAGGCCACCTGTGTAGTGCTTGCTGTCTTAGGTGAGCAGAAATCTCATGGGGTGCACCACTGGACCAAGACACCTGAGATGTAAACACAGATGAATATCTGGCAAGGGAGGAATGGAGGATGTGGGGAGACAGGACAGGAAAGGAGCGAAAAAGAGAAAGAAAGAGACTTGGTGGGGTCGCAGAGCATGGCTAGAGAGCCACCAGAAAATGAAAGCTGGTGTGAGGTCACACAGAAGTCCCCCTGGTACCTTGAGGCTAAATGCAATGCTCAATTTCATAGGAAAAAGCCTCTCCCTGTGAGTATCTCAGAGCCTGCACAGTGGTCAACAAACGTCTTGACTTGAATGCACAGGGCAGAAGGGGCCAAAAGCTAGATTGGGGTGAGTCCTGAATGCCTGAATCTGGCCTATAGGCTCTAGAGAACCAAGAAAGTTCTTCGAAACTGTGAAATGGTATTTTGGCACAATTCATCTGGCAGATGTAGACAAGAAAGATTTAAATATATACATCTGTGGAACGCATATGCAAAGAAATACTTGGGAGTATGGTCTTTGGGGAAAACCCTAGTGGAGATCAATGCTCTGGGGGCGGTTGCTCCCTCCTTGTTTCCTTTTATGGTGCTTTTCTCTCCATCTCTTCCCTGAGAACCAAGCTGGTTTCCAGGAGGCATACTCCGTTGGTTCCAGGAATACGAACCTGGGCCTGAAAAGAGAAACAGGCACAGCAGAGACGCCTCTCCTGTGAGAGACTGACTTCACCAGGGGTTGAACTCTGCGTGTCCTGATCTGAAAGCCAAGGAAAGGCCTTGGGATTGGAAATGGCCCACCTCCTGCTGTGCCCACCTCCTAAGTCACCCACTTAGGTCGCTGTTCTGAGAAGCCACAGAACCACAATAACGTGGGCCCAAGGGGACACTGAGCCATTTGGAACCACTAATGCCTAGATCTTTCCCTTTCCAGTTGCTTCCCACTTAAGTAGTTGCAAAGCTCAGACCTCCAGACCTGAGGTTGTGCCCTGAGAACAGCAGCTAAGGCTTACCCTCCACCTCTGCACCAAACACCGGCTCCAGGAGAGAGCAGATACTCAACAAATGTTTGCTGAAAGGAAGAAATGACCGAAGAGTAAGAATGAATGGGTAAGCGGGTGTGGTCCTTCCCCTGGGGTGACTCAGGGCCTTGGCTTGGCTCCTCAAGGCCAAACATGACTTTGGCCCCTCTCCAAACTTGAATTTCTTGCCCTGGAAATGGCCGTTCCCCAGACCACGTCCCTGGGCAACAGTGAAATCAGAGACAGGAGAGCTTCATGGCTACGCCCATGGACTCAGCGCCCTCCCTCTCCCTAGCCTGCTGATGTTAAGTTATTGAAAACAAACTCAAATAGTTCATCTCGAGTAAAAATTACTCATTCAGGTAGCATTGTGAAGGTGCAGTTACTCCAAAACTCTAAGGAGATACTCTAACTCAGATAAGGACAGTTGATATTGGTTCATGCATAATCTTGCTCTGGCCAAATTAGGAAACAAGTCTACTTAAGGGATTTCTGAGCCCTGATGACCCTTGTCCAGGTTTTTTCCCCTCCCACAGATTCCAACATTGTAGCCTTTTTGTAACCAGGTTACTAGAGAGGTGTGGGTAACCACTGACTCTCCTAGTCTACCAGGAGCCCTTTGTGGGACCCCGTGACCCAGAGTTCCAGAGGATCATTCCCTCTGGATAGGACACCAGAAAACCTGGGTCTTGAGCCTGCTTCTTTCTGTGGCATCTTTTAAATTTTGGTTTTCATAGCTATAAAAAGTAGATAATAATACCTTTCTTGCTGATCTCATAGAGCTTTTATGAGGATCACCAGTGACAACTGTAAAGCAGGATATGAATATATCACTACTACTATTGCCAGAACTCTGAAATCCTAAATGATTCGATCAGAAGTCTAGAGTTAGATCTAAAGGCACCAAAGTGCCAAAAGCCAGCTCTGGGGGCTCGCTCACGCTCCAACGATTCCTGGGCCCCTGCCTCTCTCACTCCTCCACCTCCCCTCTAGGTAGAATGAAGAGTTTCAAACCTTTTGAGGACTATCGATTCATTGGGGAAAAAAACCAAGGAGCACATGAACTAGAATCAACTCAATTTCATTTAAGGATGAAATATGAAAATGTGTTCTTTTTAAGAACACTATTGCAAACATTTATTGTGTACCTTCTACGTATTACGCACATTCCTGTATTATTGTTAACTTTCACAATAACCCTGCGAGAAAAGGGTACAGATTCACAAAGAAATGTATACATGCTTAGAAAAGATGGGCTTTCGTAAAATGATATAACCATTACTTACCTCTAAGATACCTCCTACGACATTGTGTTGCATTTTCCCTACCACAAGCAGAAATACAGACACACTGCTTTGGTTCTTGCATAAACTGAGGACTCCATGGGTCCTGCAGGCCCAGTGACCCCTCTGAGGTTAAAAGGCCAGTGAGACCACACAGGGCTGGGCTGAAGCTCGATGTCAGTGAGGGCCTTCGCTTTGTCCTCTAATCAGGGAGCAGCACCCAGGAGCTCAGAAGTTATCAGGCCAGAGTGTGGCCTGTTAGGAAACCTGAGCTGTAGTCCTGGCTTCTGGAACTGCAGGGGGAGGCTTCTAAGCCTGCAGCCCTCCTGTGTCTGCTGCTTCTCTGCCCATGTGCTAAAGGATGTGTGTGTGTGTGGGTCTGAAGTGGCCAGGCAGGGTGGCAGAAGGAGCTAGACTGGGAGTCAGGAGAGTGGAGCACACCTTGGCCATTGTCTTTATGACTTACAGCAAGCCACTTCCCTTCTCTGTGCTTACACTTCTTCTGTAAGGCGGAAGAGGAGACAGGACTAAATGCGTTCCATGCTGACATTCTGATGGTCAAGGGCCCTGCGGAAAACCAGGTGAAGTGGTTTGCTCCAAGGTCATGAAGACAATGGCTGAGGGGTACCTGACCTCCCTCCAAACTCCTACAGGGGCTCCCACTCATTCAAACCAAACAGAAGCCAGAGGGTGAAGGAGTCTCTGGATGGTCGAGAGGACCCAGGGAAAGTGCCTCGGGAGCTCACACCCCTTTCCCATCGGCCTGGAAAACTGCCAGGGCAGTGATCTGCCCAGCCTCCCTCCTGAGGCTGGGCACTCAGCCACTGTAGACTCTCTGTCCCTGAAGGGACATGTCAGGGAGCAGCATCACCTCTCCTGGAGGTGGCCTGCCTGAGTGGAGGTCTTGCATGGACGGACAGAGCGGTGTGGGCTGCAGCCGAGTGGCTCCCGCCACCTGATACTTTGCAGGAAAGCCTTTCTTCCCCCAGTTTTGCCTTTCCCTTCCGGGATCCCCTTCTGACACTTTCCCTTATGTTTCTGAGGCGCCTGGCCCTGTTTCTCAGGGATACTTCCATCCTGACAGAGGGCTCATGGAGATCAAAAAGGCTTTAAGACCTCAGGGAATGGAACTCGGCGGGGCACATGCATGGTAGGCAGGGCAGGGTGGAAAGGGCGAGGCACGAGGGACACGCGAGCCTCATCCCTTCTGAGATCTCCGGGCTCCCGTGGACCCTGAGCCTTTATCCTGCGCTGATTTGCAGGAAAGCTCAATGTCAGGTTCCAAAGGCGGGCCTGGGGACCTGCTCACCTGTGAAAGCTCCAAGGTAAAAAGTCACATCCCTAAAAATGCTGGTCAGGCAGCAGTGCCCAAGAATGGCCCAGTCAGGGTGCTGAGCACAGAGCAGGCTTCAGGTCAGGACTCAGGAGCAGCCTGGGCCCCCAGTGCCTCAATGAGCATCCACGCAGCACCAGCGTGTGTGTGTGGGTCTGCGTGTGTTGTGAGAGAGGGAGGGAGGGAGAGAGAGAAGCGGGGTGGGAGGCACATGAACTTGTGAAGATGGCCAACTTTGCCATGGGGGGCGGGGAGAATTTGGTGCTGCTGGGAAGAGACCTCTGAGCAAAAGAGCCCTGGGTCTCTCCAGATGCCTACAATCCTTTCCGAAAGGAAAGAAGCCCTCCATCTGTGATCGGATCAAGATGAAATACCTCTGGAAATAAGGTGCTTTCTGGAAAGAGCATGGAATGGGGAGTCAGGACCTGGCTGCTTCTGACCCCGGCCTTCCCGCATCCTGGTGAAAACCCCTTTGACTACTCGAGGCTCATCAACTACACAGTCCAGTCCAAACGTGACTGTCCACTAAGGCCCTTTTGCAGAGTCCCTTCCAGGATGGCTTCAGAGCTTCCCTCCCCTCTTCGCGGCTCCTCCGCTCAGACCCAGGCCTGCGCACCCAGCTCCGTAAAGCGTGAAAGAGCTCCCCCAGGGAAGCCAGAAGAGCAGGGGCCTTTAAATTATGGAGCAGCTTTCTTAGCCCCTCTCAGAAAGGCTCAGGCGCCCCAGCTAAATAATTCACCACCTCAGGAAGACCCAGTGGTTCCTGACACAGCTAAAGTAGGTCAGGCATCGGCCTGGCCCTGGTGGGGGTGGTGGGGCTCAGAGCCGCTTCCCCACCAGCGCGAGGAGGGGCTGCAGGCCTTGCTTGTTTGGCAAGCGCCCAGCTGGTCCAAATACAGCATTACAGTGAGGGATGCAAGACAGGAGCTCTTCACCACCGGTCCTCTTGCTGGCATGGACACAACCAACACTTCTCCCTTTAGAGCCTCCCTCCAGGGTTCAGATAACCTACCACTTGACACCCAGAGTTACCTACATGGCCTGTGCCTGGCCAGGCTCTTCCTCCCTCACAGCACCTGGGGGTGCCGTGTCCTCTCTTCACAGGCAGGAACCAGTCGGAGCTGCAAATGTCGCCTCTTGCGCCTTTAACAGCTGACACAGTCATCAACAGAATACCGCAGACCCAAGTCAGCCAGTACAGTACAGGAGAAGGGGTGAGGCAGGGAGTGGTGAGAGGACACCCAGATCCCCCGAGGTGCAGGTGAGGAAGTGACCAGGGGCAGGGAGGCTCTGGGGCGTCTTCTGCCCTAGGCATGGCTTCTGAGACAAGCAGTGAAGGACATGGGGTGAGGAGAACATAGAAAAGACAAACAGCAAAGCCATCAGGTTAGTGTTCCAACCCTCCAGAAGGAGCTGGAAAGATTTCAAACCACATCACAGAGGAAAGAGGAGGAAACTGAGGCCCCGAGTCACAAGAGGGGAGAATCAAGGCCAGCTGCAGGCGTCCTGACTGGGTCCAGCGCAGCTCAGGGTCTTGGCACCACTCCACTTCCCTGACCTTCATACTCATTTGCTCTGGCTCCCAGCAAAAACACCTTCTCTCAGGAATCAGGCCCTTACTGAGCCAGATGCCTGGGTCCTCTCCTTCCCTCTAACACAGCCCCACAAGACGTGCACCAAGGATGCTGCATGGAGGAGCCCAACCTCCCAAACCACAGTCCTTCCCTACTAATGGGCCTGAAATGGCACAGGCCATGAAGGGTTAAGTTAACTAAACACAGCACGCACAAGAAAATGAAGGTCCCCTTTGTGTGCTTATTCTGGATGCACAGAATCTCTGGTCCTAGCCTCAATTCAGAAAATGGCAAAGTGCATGAATTCAGCACAGGGAGGGCTGACAGATATGACCCCCCACTGCAAGGGCCTTGGCAAGTCACTTCTCCTTCAGACTTCAGTAACAAAAAAGCGGGAAGAAGGGAGAGGCTACAGAGTGCTCCGGCCTGGACCCACTTCATTTTCTTGCCGCCTGAACTCTCGACGTCCGTCTTCTAGTTATGCCCTCTCAACAGCGGTCTACGTCCCATGGAAGCAAAGGGCAGAGAGCAGTTCCTTTGGATGATTTTTTTTTTGCATTTCATATATTATCCAGTTTCACATTCTCACAGGATCAGCATTTACAACAGCCACCTCGTCTCCCAAATCTGAAAACGGCAAGACAGCCACAGCTGTGGCCAAAGGCAAAGCACTGATGTGCTCATGAAACAAAAAAATTGCACAATTTTTCCTTCATTTTTCTTCAACTCACGCCTGACACAAAGGCTCATGGCTGGAGAATGGAAACCCTTTTCTTCTTCATGCCTCAAACTAAACATTAAACTTATCTGACAGAGCGAACAAGGTCTCTTTAATAATTAATTGCACACACACAAAAAAATCCTTTATGATGCATAAATATTTTGTTACACAGGGTACAAAAATACTTTCACTTTTTGGTTGGTTTCGAAGTTTGGAAAGAATGAGGAGCAATGGCAGGGGTGGGGTAGCTGTGGAGAGGTAAGCAAAAAGGGCAGAGAAAGGGTGTTCTTAACAGTTGTTGGCCCATCTGAGGAGGAGGAAGTAGAAGACCCTGATTTGAAATGAAAAAGAAAATACTATCTTTGTTGGGTGGTCATTGCTGTTTAGCCTGGAAGTGGGGGCTGTAGTGGCAGGGTGCACCTAGTGGAAGTGGCTACAGGGCTCGGGCCTCACTGAAGCAAGATGGGTGTAGGGGAAGGGTGTGAAGGGAGGGACCGGGAATGATGAACCATTAGTGGCCAGGACCTGTTGCTATGGTGACACAATGTGAGAACAAACTGTACACTCACATATACACAAGTTTAAGTGTCTTAATTCATGCCAGAAAACATGCAAAATCAAATGCCTCATTTCTTTGAGGTGCAGCTACCGAAGCAAGTTTGGACCAGAGGTCAAGCCTTGCTAGGTCCCAGTGAGGCCTCCGAGCTGGGTCTGGGTGTCCCAGCGAAAAGGCCCCTGAATCCTCCCGTGAGGCCTTGGAGAAGGGCTCTGGGGCAGGATGGGGCTGAGGAAGAGGACAGAAAGGAAACAGGAAACAGTCCACTGAGTTAGGCTTAAAATTCACAGTCTTTGGAGGGAAGCAGCAGCTCTCCACAGGCCGCCTGGGGACAGTGGAAGCTCAGGGCAGCTTCCTCCCCAGCGGGGCAGGGGCTTCAAGCTGCGGTAACAAGACCTGGAGGGAAGGGAGAGAGGTGGCCGTGAGCAGAGGCATAGGACTAGGGCTGAACCCAGGCCTTCCCGTGGCGAGGGGGCTGCAAAACGGATGGCAGGGGTCGGTTGAGAGGGGTGAGAGAAGAGGAAAAACCCAGCCAGAGTGCCCAGTGCACAAGCTCAAGTGGAGGCTCAGCATCTGTGGGCTCTGGGACTCAGGCAGAGGGGGGAATTGCGGCCCTGCAGGAAGCCCGGGTCCAGGACATTCACCTTGGACCTCTGGGCCAACACTTACTGAAGAACTAACAGAACTGACGATATTTCCATCCTTGCTGGGTGGTATCAGAGGAAGGGTACCAGCGCACCTGCAAGAGAAGCCAATGTCAGGAACTAGCGGTGCAGTCCCTTCCCTTGACGGCAGAGCCCTGTAAACATGGCTTTCGGTGTCCCTGTTGGAGTCCTGGTTCTATCACTGACTGGTGGATATCAGGCCAGTTACTCACCTCTAAGCAACGGTTTCTTCATCCTGAAAACAGGAGAGTCCCACCTGACCTGCCTCCTCCGCAGGGTGAAGGTTCAAAGGAGAGAATAGTTACAAAGGTGTTTTTACTCCACTAAGCCCGACCGGAAGGTGCCAGCTTGCTCCAGGTGGAATCTTGGCATTCGGGGCATTTGTGCCAATGACCTTCCCTGCCCTCCCCCCTTTACTGGGAGAGCATGGAATTCCTAACTTTAGGAGAATGAACCTAATACATTTTTGTTCCAATTCTTTGAGTCTCAGTGTCCTCATCCAGCTATACGCTAGAGATGATTAGGTCATGAACAGCTGTGATCAGATAGGACAAAACGTAAAAACATTAGAAAGTAAAGTCAGTGTGGCCTCCAAGGGGAAGAATGCCAGACAGTGGTCCTGTCCTCGTATGATTCTCTAAGCCATTATGAAACCCAACTGCTGCATCCTCTCCATTTCCGCTTCTCCATCCCTCTTGTTCCCTTCACTACAAGCCTCCTAAGTCTAGAAATTTGTAACCTATGAGCTGAGTCCTTGGGGGGGGGGGGGCCTGGCAGCTACTGAAACCCCAGCACGTGCCCAACCCCTGTACTTGGCAGGAGGCCCCACAGAACAGCAGCCCCAAAGCAGGATTCCCAGAGACTGGTCAGGGAGTGTCTTGCACCCCCTTCCCCATGGGCCAGTCGTCTGACGGTAAGCCACGCTGGGTGCCAAGCCAAGATTGCAGGGTAGGCCACCTGCCCTAGCCTGACCCATGACTGCCTGCGTGAGGGTGGCGACAGGACCCTGGGTGAGGGTGGGGGATCACCCAGAGAGGGGAGCCCAGGGTCCCCTTAGGAAAGGAAGGGATGGCACACGAGAGATGTAGAACGAGTAGTGGCTGGGCACACAGACAAGTTCCTTGGAGCGGCAGCCAAGGAACTTGTTACCACTTGGCTGCCTGGAATCCCCGCCTCCTGGGGAAGCAGAGAAGATCTCGAGAATGCCAGGCCATCTGGGGCTGACAGAAGCTCCTGAGAACTCGCTCCTGTGCCCTCACTCTGAAATACTAGGTGCTGTTTCGTGCAGCACAGGGCTCTGGCCACCACATGCTCAGCAAGAAGTCAGGGGCTGGTCACCCTGAGATGCCAAGATGCTTGGCAAATAGCATATAGTAGGGCCAAGTCTTAGGTCACCTGACCGACACCAAGATCTTCCCTGAGCTTCAAGGATATGACACTACTGTCACCAGGACACAGTTGACCCCAAACTGCTAGAACTACTTAATTAAGCCCACACCACACAGAAAGGGTCAAGAGCATCTTCTTGCCTTTGAGCTGTCCAGCCCAGGGGCTGCCAGATCTTCTCTCCTGCCTTCTAAACATCTGGAAGCTGTTCCCTTCCTTCCCAGCTGACAGCTGAGTGGGAGGAAGCCCTTCCCCCCCCCCCCCGCCCCTTTGCTGAGCCATGGATGCCCTCTCAGCTGGAAGCCTGGCTGGACACTAGAGCTCATTCAACAAGAAGGACAATGAGGAAACCAGCACTGCTGCTACCAGATAAGTGCTATTAACAGCTCAGCCTGTGGCCCAGCTCAGGGAATCCCCTCGTGGGTCCTGACTACCACCCTTAACCCAGTCTCCAGCTGGAGCGGTCCCTGCCCTCACCCCACCCCCAGGAAGGAAGTGCCTGAGAAGCTGGGTGCCCTGCACGCCTGGAGGAGGGGAGAACATTGGATGAGAGTGGGAGGGACTCCGGAGGCTTCCTGCAGCTGCTTAAGGGCTCCTTCGGAGAGCCTGCCTCATTCAGCCCCACTCTCTCCACAGTGCTGGCCCGCCTGCCTCCAAAGCAGCAGCTTCGCCCCTAGCTCGAGATGAGGAGGCCCCTCTTCAGGGAGGAAGTACAGGAAAGACCCCATTTCTAAGCCTGAGATGGCATTTCCCTGAAGTTAATAGAGTTACTCTAGGCGCTGCATTACCGCTTCCCTCAGACACCTGGTATAGCCCAGCGGTCCAGGTCCTCTAAAGCAGGGGTCCCCTATCCCTGGGCCATGAACCAGTAACTTTAAGGTCATCAGTTAGGAACCTGCCGCACAGCGGAGGTGAGCGAGTGAAGCTTCATCTGTATTTGCAGCCATTCCCCAGCGCCAGCATCACTGCCTCAGCTTCACATCAGGCATTAGATCCTCAAAGAAGCACCGGTCCCTGGTGCCAAAAAGGTTAGGGACCATTGCTCTAAAGAAGCACAGTCCATTCCTGCCCAGCTCAGAACAAGAGACCCCCAGCCCCAGAGGTCAGTTCAAGCACATCAGGGAGCAAGCAGCTGGTCCCGTCTCAGGGTCTCTAGCTGTGCACAGGAGATGTGAGGTCCTGAGAGGCCACCCCACA
Source organism: Eonycteris spelaea (assembly GCA_003508835.1). Classification (NCBI taxonomy): domain Eukaryota; kingdom Metazoa; phylum Chordata; class Mammalia; order Chiroptera; family Pteropodidae; genus Eonycteris; species Eonycteris spelaea. The sequence goes on from PUFA01000017.1 coordinate 600,992, forward strand.
GGGACAAGCCCATGGGCATCTAGAATGAATTAAGCTCCAAGAGGGCTGGCATCAAAACAGAGGGGGCACGAACTTAGTCCTTTCTCACTTCTTGGGGCTGAGAAAATATACCAAGAAGTGGGCAAAGGAATGAACTCATGCAAGAAAAAATATGAATAGCCAATAAATATGGGAGCCTTGCTCACCAGAAGGTCAATTAAAACAATACCCAGTCTTACTTATCCCAGATTGGCAAGTCTACACTTTGACCTTGTAACAGTTTTAGGAATTTGTGATAAGGAAAACAAGTAGAACAGGTGCCCAGAGAGGTGTGAACAAGGGCGTCCATTGCTGCACAGCCTATCAGTAGCTAAAAAAAAAAAAAAAAAAAAATTGTGTAAACAACCTACTTACCACCTACGGGGAGCTGGACACACACAATGGTGGGCTGGTTAGGCACCCAGAATCCAGATCTACATTTACTGACATGGGGAAACGTCCTGATATTTAAGTTTCAAAAAGGTGTGTGTGTGTGTGTGTGTGTGTGTGTGTGTGTGTGTGTGTGTGTAAACACACACATATTACTATATATATATACACACACATATATATTAATACACACACACACACACACACACACACACAGTAATTTTCAGAAAAGATTTATATCTATGGGCCCTACTACCTACCAAGTCTAAGGACCCAAAGTAGCAATTTTCTGGGGAGCAGGACAATAAGCGAAAAAGAAAAGAGAAAAAAATCTGCCATCCATTTTTTCCCATAAACACAGACCTCTAATAGCTGATGCTTGTGAAGCGCTCAGCATGTACTAAGTGCTGTTCTAAGTAGTTCTCATGTACTATGTTAATTTAATCCTCAAAAAAACTCTATGAAGTTGATTCTATTACCATTCTACTACTCAGTAAGAAAAGAGAGACAAAGGAGCTCATGTAACTTTAAGGTCATCAGTAGGTGACTGAGCCAGTTTAAGGGGGAAAAGAGCCACAGCGAGACCCCCATCTCCTCAGGCTGAAGTGGGAAACAAAGCCCAGTCTGGGAGGACCCTGGGACACAAGGGGACGTGGAGAATCCCTGCTTTTTAGGCCACTATCTTTATGTGCCAGACCAGAGTGCCCCTGCTACCCACATCTATTGAGTGCCTCACCCTCTTAAAGGAGAGGATTCTACCAAGAGGATCGAAAGGTCGAGCAAGATGACCTCGTGCCAAGACCGAGTGGGATGACCTATCTCCCTCTTCCTGCAGGTCTGGTTCCTGTGACTCAGGCTGAGCTACTGGCAAAGGGCAGGCAGTCGGGATGTGCCCATTGGGGTAGGAAAAGGAAGAATTGCTTTTTATCCCCTCTTGTTTCTTAGCTGTCACCTTCTTTCAAGTCGCCTCCTTGCCCCCAGGCACAGAAAGACTCAGTTTTTCTGTTGGTCCTCTGGGCTGAGAATAATCCCCTTAGGAGCGACACTGTCCACTTTATTTAGGGATTTTCAGCCTCTGTTCTGAGGCAGCATTGTTAGGGTGGCAGGATGGTGACTCTTGGAAGGAAGAGAGAATATACTACTACTTGAAAAATGCTTTCGTGCCTATTAACTGTATTTAATCCTAACAGTAAATTTGACTGTTGAGGGCATGGCTTTCCAAAGAGCTTGAGAAGTAGAGACAGAATTAGTTGCTATGTGGTCCAAACTCTTGCCTCCCCTAAAACACCACTATTCTTCATCCCTTCCCTGGGAAGCCAGAAGACAGGAACTCAGGCACAATGAGGCCTCCAGCCTCAGAGAGGACCCAGGTAGGGAAACTAGACAACAGTGATGTTAAATAATAGCCATGATAACTGATACTTCTATAGCCCTCCCTCTGTGCAACCCTAAAGCAGGTATGATTATCACCATTCCACAAAGAAAATGAGACACAGAGAGGTTAAGTAACTTGACCAAGGTCAAACAGGTGTTAAAAGAGAGAGCTGGGATTTGGATCAAGGCAGCTGGACAGGGTGTGGGGAGGATGGGAGGAAGCCGCAAAGGAATAGAATAGGAGGGCATGCAGCCCTCAGGGGCAGGTAGCAGCACACATTCCCAGCCAGATGGGGGCCCCCCAAGAAGGGCAGAGGCACCTTTCCTTATGAATTGGACAACCGTCCTCGGCTCTCAACCTCTGTCTTGCCAATGTCATGGCCTAGCATCTTGGAGCAGATATGACAGAATCTCTCACCTGATCCGCTCTAACCCTCTCATTTTACAGATGAGGACATGGAGGTCCAAAGGTAAAGCCACCTGCCAAAGATCAGGTAGCTAGCTGGTGGCAAAGCTGGGATCAGAGGCGAGGAGCCCAGCGAGGCTTTGCAGGGCCCGTGCAGTCAAACTTCCTGACTGGCCGAGAGCACCATGTACCTGCCTGCCTTCCACACTGTGCCAGGGCAGAGATGACGGGGACGGTCTTCTCTCCTCATGCCCTATGCCCACCACAGACCCCGGCTTGTGGTAAATATTCAAACATTTCCCTCCAGGGGAAGATCTTTGCCACCTCCCACCCCCGCAGTTTTCCAGCTGTGGCATGCAGCTGCGGAACAGCACCAAGTTCAACCACGCTTCTGTCACAGTGCACTCTAAGGCTGCCATCACCAGGGAGAATGCCCCTGATGGTGGGGGGGGGGGTATGGTTTGCTAGGGTAGCAGCCCCATAATCTGAAACTTTCATCTTGGAACCGGGCAATCCAGATGTCACTAAGCCTTTCAGAGGACCTCGGCCAGAGCACCTGACTCCTCCCACCTCGGCTTCTAGTTCCTGTGAACTCTCCCTTCCTGGCTTCTCATTTCCTTTTCCTCCTCATGCCCTTCTACTGCCCCGGCCAAGTCCGGGCAGCCTGTGTTCTCTTCCTCTCAACAGCACAGCACGCCCTGGCCAGGTTGCTCTTCTCCACTGATCAGAGGTCAAGGTGAGCGGGCCACTGCTCCTCAGCCCTCCTGTGTTACCTGGCACCATCCTGTCCATACAGCTGGCAGCGTCCTGTCATTCATTGCCTCATAGGAACGGGCTGGTATCTGACCACCTATTCGTCTGCCTCTCAAGCACCCGGCACGGCACTCAGTGAGCACAGAGCCCTACCCTCCCTGACTCTCTCCTGGAAGGGCTCGCTCCCTCTTTCCCGCGCCAGCACAGGTTCACAAGGGAGAGCAGCCAGGCTTCATGAAAGCAGGAACACGCAGGATGTTTGTTCCAAGCACAGCTCTAGCACCTCTCACGTACCAACATTTAACTCTCACAACAACCCTGAGGGAGAGAGATATTAGTCTCCTTTTCCAGATGAGCAAAAAAAAATCGAGGCAAGAAATCTTTAAGAGCTTTCTCAGGTTCATAGACGGAAGGAGGCAGGGGCAGGCGGCCTGGCCCCGGAGGCCACTCGGGTGGGGATCCGCATCGTGGCTTTGTGGTCACAGGCAGAACGCAGTGCAGTGCAGCGGTGTTCAGGGGCAGTGGAACCTCAGCCGGGTCTCTCTCAGGACTCGGCCCTGTGTCCTGGACATGGCCTCAGGGCGCGTCCTCTCCACCCCCTCTGCCAGAGCCCAAACTCTAAGGGTTCTGTCAGTGAAAACAACAGTTCTCCCACAGCTCGGGAGACATGAGTGGCCTGGAGGCCAGGTAGGTCTAAAGTCTGACCAACTCAGAGCTTTCATTCTTCCCCTTCCTGCTTCCCTCCCAGACGGAGAGCTTACCTGAGCATGTAGGGCAGCGGCAGCAGCAGCAGTGGCAGCTGGGTAGGTGAATGCAGCATGTGAGATGGCTGGGGTCAACTCTGTGGTGTACAGAGGGTAGGGAGCCCAGGCCTCTGGGGATGTGGGGATCAGAGCAGCCCCATCAGGTCATCTACAAAGGGAGACAACAGTCCCCATTGTCAGAACACTGGTCTCCCCTCCTGCCACCCCATTCCAGACAGAGAAGGGAACGCAGCACGTGGTTGAAGCCTAAGCTCCCCACTCAGGCCAGACTCCCCTCAAGGACCGCAAGACCACGGAAAGAAGCCATGTTAACTTGGCCTGGCACATGAGCATCTTGTCTGCTTTGAGAAACTCTCAGATGGGCCTCCACTCATCTCAGCCAAGAGAAATCAGAGAAGGTTTAAGGGAAGCTGGGCAAGGCTGACAGCACAGGAGCTCAGTCTTTCTAAGTTCCAACAAAGGCTGCAGGGGAGGAAGGAAGCGTGGAGCCCGCAGAGATAGGCGGCTGTGAATGCAAGAAGCCTCCTGGAAAAGGGGGCAGGCAGGCAGGACTGATTCCCTCAATGAGAACTTCCGTGTCTGCTCTCGGTACGCAACCCCACTGGGGGCCTCCAGCTCAGGCCAAGTACAAGGGCAGCATCGACAGCTCTGAGTGCCACTCACAGGGGTCCCGTGCGATGAAGTGTGCTCCTAGGGCGGGGTGAGTGCTGGCGGGATTTGGTGTAGCCATTAGCTTGTTCTTGGCCATCTTGGTGTTGGCTTTGGCAAACTCTAGCCTCAGGGTCTGCGGGTTCTCGGGATCAAAGCGAATACCCTACACCGGAAGGAAAGGAAAGGAAGGGAAAGACTTTACTCTATAGGACCCAGACTGTCTACTACGGTGGGTACAGAAGGGCCCCAGTATAACCTGCCTGACTCTCACCCACAAGGGCCAAGACGGGACAGGCAAACACTCTTCTCCAGGGCGGCTGGGAAATAAGGTATGTCTGTGGGCCCTTTTCCTTGGGTATGGAGTGGGGAAAGGTTAGCAAAAGACAAACAGTGACACTGGAGGTCTGTGGGCCAGAGAAAGACATGTCCTCCATCTACTCACGTTCAATGCATTCTTGGCGGCTTCTGCTCCTGCCCGGCTGTCAAAGATCACAAAACCAACAGGCTAGTAGGGAAAAGAGAGAACACCCTTGCATCTCTAACAAAATTCTATCACCCCATCCAAAAAAAAAAAAAAAAAAAAAGCAACTTGCTTTTCTTTCTTATGTTCAGCTGGAACAGAAGATTTTTGTACACCAAAAGTCTCCTACCCAGGTACCACATTGCAGGAAATGATGCCCACAGAGCTTTATCCTACTGCAATAAGCATCACCCATTCAGTAGCCTTTTTCTTTTTTTTTAATGCATGAAAGTATTTAAAAATAAGTTCCCGTGTTTTCTCCAGGAAGAAAGGGGACTCCAATATATCAAGTATAAGAGGCAAAAGACTGAAACTTCTCTAACTTCATTTTGCCAAAGTTTAGTCCAGACCCTAAATGGTTTCTGGCATCGGGAGCCAGAGCCCAGCCACCACTACTATGCTCCTCAGCTTTGGACCAGGCTGTGGCTCCTCAAGAACTGAAGAGGGAGGACTAGGAGCTGACTGGTAAGAGGGACCTGTGCCGGCAGCTGTTTTGTCAGCCCAGGACAGAAACAGGATGCCAGGGAACAGGTCTCAGCTGCCAAATGCCTCAAGCGTGAGGAAAAGACAACAGGCTTAGTTCCAAACTCAGCAGTTGGTCTGGGCTAGAAGGAAAACCTTGGAGAGAAATTACCTGTCTCGACGTGAGCTTGATCAGGGACCCTTCATACCCCTGCAAAGAGAGGTGCTCGTTAAAGGGGACGATCAGAGCCTTTGCTGTGCTGTCCCAGCCACCCCCGACAACCCCACCTTTGCCCAGTGCTTGCCTGTGTCATTCTCGCACTTTTCTCTCCCCCTCCCCTCACAGGCGACCCACTATGACCTCTGCCACTGCTGGGCGCTCTCCGCCCCGCGTTCCGTATCACATGCTCTAACACATGGGTGGGCATCACGCGGTAGCAGTCATCATTTCATGCATAAACTCGCATTTGCTCCAACAGCTTGTACTCCGAATGCAGAGACCTTACCTTTTTAAGTTTTCTCATCTGCAAATGGAAAAGGTTACACTGAATCTCAACGATTACTTATATGGCAAAATCTACTGAGATCCTCTATGTCGTCTCTTTACAGATGAGGAAACAAGAGGCTCGAACAGGCTTAGCAATCAATAGACAGGAAGCAAACTGCGCATTAGCAGAACTAAGACAGAGAGCCAGGTCTGCGATCACAGCTTCTGATACACTGCCCTGCGTCCTCCTGCTGCCCAATCCAGAGCAGAGATTCATTCATGATGCTTCTCCTCTGTCCTAGGCTCTGCCCGTGAGTGGCTGGGCCCAGACTCACCTTGAATGGCCTGAAGAGCAGGTAGAGTTCTCTGGGTTTAATGTCCACAGGGAGGCCACTGACAAACAGTGTCCGGACCTGGGGACACAGAGACCACAGTGGTCAGAGGCAGGCTGAGAGAATGACAGGGATGATGGCCCTTCCGAATTCAGGAAGGAACTGGAATCTTTCCAGAGTTTAGGGAGGAATTCAGTATTTCCTGGGCCTCCTTTAGAGGCCGAAGCTCATGAACACTCAGTTTCCTACCATTTAATTGTTCAAAGCTGTCTCTGTACGCTTTCCTTTCTCTAGGTTCATCCTGCAGGTGTCCCTTGACAAGCACCTGTGAGCAGCTCTGTGCAAGACTGTCAGCTCTGAACTGACAAGGAGAGCGGGGCTGTTTAATAAGTGCACAGATCAAGGCCCCCCTTTCGGATCAAGGGATCCCTCTGATACCTGAGGCAAGTCATGCAGTCTTACCCACCCGGCTCATAATGCACAGGTTACAATGATTATACTTTTCAGCAGATACCATGTACCCCAGATTGAGAGGTTCTGTCTGGTCTAGGGGAGAGGCAAAGAGGTGTACAGAACATAAGTCCTAGGCCACACGCTGGAGCGATTTCAACAGAGGGCCGACCACTTTCTCATCCATCTACTGTTTCTGATGTTATCTGTAGGCTCGTCAACAGCAGCGAATGTGTTGTATTCTTGCCTCTATGCCCAGCTCCTAGTGTGGTGCAGGTATTAAATATTTACTGAATAAGAGACCTGGGTAAGAAATCAGAGACGGAACAATCACGCTGGGATTTGAAGAATGAGTAGGATCTCGCTAGCTTCAAGTGAGGCAGATGATGCTATAAGTTACAAGTCTTGCCCTCATCACGGGTACAAGTTGGTAGTAAAGCCACGTCTAAATGCCAGTTGTCCATCACGTGACTCCAGCTAAACCTGATCACCTGAACTGCACGTGAGGTCCACAAGAGGGGTGGTACTTCCTAATTCACTACCACTAATTAAATGCTGCTGGCCTCCAATGCTAAACTAGCAAGCCCAGATCAGCCAATGCTCATATTGAGGGAGGGAAGACTTTCCATAGTTTAGATCCATTCAAAATCCATTTTGAAACGGTGGCTTCCCTGGTTAGTGAAAAATCCAAATGAGTGGAGATTCCCACCACAGTTGCCTCCTCCTCTGAGCCATCTCATACCACAATGCTAAACAAAGGTCTTCTCAATTCATTGCTGCCGATTCAAGAAAAAGTCCTCATGCCTCCATCTCCCCCACCACGTGGCCATTCTTGAAAGCATTTAGATACCCTAGAGTTGGCTACATCCCCTTCTCCAAGGGCACCAAAGAACTCCCTCTGTGCTCTAGTGATGGCCTGCTGAATCTAAGCAACAGCTTTTTTTAGAGACACTGGCTTGAATGAGGAACCTGGAGCAGCCAAGCAAAGTTACGCCCAACACACAGACGCTCACACACTCACACACTCACACACCTAACGACAGAACGAGCAATGCCAAAGGAAACCAGCATTGATCGCTGCTGGTAACTGTGTGTCCCCACCCCGTCCCATAAGAATAACTCCCAGCCCATGGCTGATTAAAAATTGGTAAGGACAAGCTCCTTCCCTCACGTGAATTTTTACCTAGAAGAATGCCCTTGCCATTTAGGATGCATCTTCCCACTTTAGCCATGCCTTCCCTAACCAGTCACGCCTCTGCTCCCAGGCCTGGGGTGAAGGTTCTGCACACATCAGAGCCTCTTGCAGCTCTACGTCCCTGTGTACACAGCTTCTGCTCCCAGCCTGGTACGAACTGGACAGCGAGGCTCCAGGACAGGCTTAACCGAGCTCCTGGATGCCAAAGGGCCATCAATCTCTACACTCTTTGCCCTTCAATGGAAAGGCCTCCAGTTTCCATGTAAACCCCCAATGGAAGTGACTCACTCAGGTCACACAACTTTTCTTTAAAGGCAGCAGATCTGGGACTCAAAGCCCATGTTTTCTGAATAGGCATCTGGTCTGGTAGAAAAATACTTGCTTCTGGGTGCCAGGAGTTGGGCACCCAGCCCATGCCCAGAGGATGGGCTAAAAGAAAGCCAGCCAGGGCCCTGCTGGGTAGACCTGGATCACTACTTCTCCTTCCTCCCTGGGATGATGGGACATGGTTTGGGGTCAAAGACACAGAGCCCGAGCTGCCCCACAGAAAGCTCTGCCTCAGTTCTCCCCAGGGACCACCCATTTTACTCGGGCTAATTTTAAACTCTTCCTCAAATGGCTCCTTTCTGGCCAGATCTCCCCAGAGGCCCCCTTAAATGGCAAGTTCTCAGCACAAAGTTTCCTGCTTGGGTTGGGAGGGGAGTATAGGGGATCTTTCCCTCATTCCCAGCTCAGATCCTTGTTTCTAGCCTTTTCCTCTGGTTTCCATCTTTTAGGTCCTGAAGTGTTCAAAAGGCTACAATGTCGCTCCATCCTGTCCCTGGGTCACTTCTCAGGAAATAAGCTGAGGCCAAGGCAGTTACGAATTAGGTGGTAAGTCCCTGTCTGCCAAGTCATAGACCCTCTGTTGAAAGCAAAGTCTGGGAGGTTTAAGTCATAGGAAGCCTGACCGTCACTACTCCCCCTGGGTTTTACTTGATCATGGCAGATGACAGGCACCCTGCATATCCCCTTGTGCAGATAGGGAAACTGAGGCCTCAGCTTAGGCTAAGACCCAGGTACGCTGACACAGCGATCTGTTCTACCAGCAATCCATCTGGCTGTCAGGACAGAGGGAGTGGCCCTTGGGTGGCTTTGTTAACCTCATGGGTGGTTCCAGTGTTGCCATATATCCATTCAGTAGCCAGTCCCTTTCCTAGGCTCTTGTTTAGGATGATAGCAAAGCTGGAGTGATGGGGGCAAAACAAGAAGAAACTGGCAAACCAGGGTGGAGGGAAGCGAGAGCTTAACAGGATGGTCAGTTACACTTTAAGAGGACTAAATATTCTCCGGAGAAAGCTGCCCAAGCTGCTCCTCGGCCCTCCCCTTTCTCATTCTTTAACTGAAGGGGACCCATCCTTCAGGCCCTCTATTACCTCACTCCCCTTTCCTTCCTCTAAAGTCCTAGAGGAGCCCTTGGGACTCCCTGCCTTACATTGGTTTCACCCGCCTAAGCTTACCCCTCACCTGGACTCTTATAAAACCCCAGAGATGGGAGCCAAGGTGCCTCAACACTTGGATCTCTACCATCTCGACACACCTCAGTCCCTCCAGAGAAACTCCAGCCAGAGACAGATGTGGCCCAGAGCAGCAGTGATGCCATAAATGGGAAAGACATCAGGCATTAGTTAGGCTGCACTTTGTACTCTAGCTTTAGGCTTGGCTTGGGGAAGATGCTTCATCTCTCCAAATCTCTCTTTCTTTATCTGTACAACATGGATACCATCTACCTCCAGGATGAAGAGTTCACCTTACTCTCTGCCCAGCACACAGGAGGCTCAACAAAGTGCGTGTTCACTGAGGGCTCCTGCAATCAGTGCTTACCTGCCCGAAAATCTCACCTATCAGGTCCTATGAGCCATTTATTTATAAATGCCCAGTGAGGCTAAGTCTGGTCCAGGTCAGTCTAAAACTGGCAACGTGGGTGAGATGACCTCAGGCAGTCCCTGGATTCTTTAGTTTTCCTTTTTCCTAGGGAGTAATGTCCGAAGTGGAAGGCACCATGGAGATCAGCTAGTTTAACATCCTCATTTTACAGATGAGAAAGCTAGGCTCGGAATAAGACGACGACAAAACAGGGACAGTTACTTCGCCAAAGCCTGGCCAACTAGTCCTGTGTCATAGGCCGCATTAGAGACAACTCTTCCCATGCCACTTACTGGTGCCACTCCTAGCAATAGGGTCAATATTTATTAAAGAGATGAATTCTGACAAGGATTCAGACACCAACAGCGAGTTGATGCCAAGATGGAAAGGTCAGCCAAAGAACCCATGTCCTGCCTATTCCACAAATTTATTATAAGAATTCAACACAAAAATGTTTTCAGTATTTAAAGAGGACATAAGGGATGGTCCCCACAATCCTAGGCTGCTAGAAGTCACCAAAACTTGTTTACCTGGCCCTTCTCCTTCCATACACTCACCCTTTTCCCGGAAGTAACCAAACAACCCAAGGGATTATCTCCTTCCTGTCCTGAAACATGGAAAGCAACCACATCTTTTTTATTATTTTTAATTTTTTAGGTGAGGCAACCCTTGGTTGACCTCACAGATTGCAAAGACCTTGTCAGCTTACAATCCCTTATTTTTCTATTTTTTACGCCTACAGCACTTGGTCTTCCTAGGTGGTCTCCCATCCAAGTACTAACCAGGCCCAATCCTGCTTAGCTTCCAAGATCAGACAGGATTGGGCTTGTTCAGGGTGGCATGGCCATAGACCACAATCCTTTTCAAATGGTTATCTTCAGGGCAAGTATGAGCAGATGGTGCTAGACCATGCCATGTCCTTAGCAGTTAAAAGACACGTTTGGAAAGGGGTAGAGTGAGTACTGGGGGAGAAATGGGGAATGGATGGGGAATCCTTAGGATCAGTGAAAAAAGGGATATGTCGAGGAACAGCTCTTCAGATGGAACACACTGGAAGCACCAGATTCAACTCAGAAAGGAACTTGGCCAGAGAGGTGTCCCCATATAAGTAGTCGCAGACATGGCTGTGTGGCCTTCATGGCAGTCAGGAGCAGACTCAGCCTTGCTGGAGGTCTTAGCCAGAACCAGGCCTGCCTAGGAGAACCAACAGGCCTTTTGGCCAACTGGGTCCCCTGTCCAAGAAGGCTTTGGGGGCTCCTGAGACATCTTTTTCCCTTACACAAGTCCTGCTGCCCATCTCTCCTCTGAAGTCGCTGGGAGAGAGGGGGTTGGGGAGGTCCAGCTCCTTCTGCTAAGTCCACAGGCTATCACTGGTCAGCAGACTTCCTGAAGTTGTCTAAGTCTTTGCTGTGTGTTCCTGGGCTCTTTCCCTCCAGCTGGTCGTGGACCTAGAAGTCTGAGGGCTCCCAACCACCTTTGACTGCTCCACATCTCCTCTCCCAAGGAGCTCCCTGGATCTCGCCCACAGTGCTCCAGGGGAGGCACAGAGAAGGGCGGCACATGAGAGACACAAGAAGAGGTGGTTCCCCACCCTCAGCCTTATTCCTGAGGTCCCTGGAGAAGGAGCCTCTCAACCACACTTTCTAATCCCAGCGTGACTGAGGACCCAGGCTCCTGGGACGGCCCAGCCCTTTCCTTCAGGATAGGAAGGGGGAAACTGCAGGCCATCATCCAGGTCTTTCTCCCTGCTCTGCAGCCCTCCCCAGCCCAGAGGTAAGAACTCACTTTTCATAAAGAAAAGAGAAGCCGGAAGAAGCGGCTCTGACAAACTAATTCATATCTATGTGTCAGCGATGTTCTTCCATCAGATAAACTGAAATCTGTTCAAAATCTTCAGAAAAAATGAAATCAAACAAAAGCCTCCAGGAGCAAGGTGACAGTGACACCTAAGGCATCAGCCTCATAGCATAAATTCGCTCTTCTGTGGAAAAGGCTGCCAAGCAGGATGCTGATCAACCTTTCCTATCAGCCCAAGGGGATACCTCTCTTGGTTCTGGGCACTCTCAGAGTAGACCTGCCCCCAAGCCAGGCCAGCTCCCTTAACAGTAGGTGCTCAGAGGTCTCCTCCCTCCCCAGGGCACACATGGCGCCCAGCTCAAGGGAGCCCTGTAGTAAAGGGAAGGAGACCGGCAGGGGAGTGGGAGCGGTAGGTTTTCTACACAGAGGAAAACAGCCTAGCAAAGCCTCTGTGTGGAACAGGACTGAGGCGCAGGATCAGTGGGGCTACAAGGCCCTCCCCGCCCCCCGCCCCAGTAAAGAGGACCCCACACTCAGCTGGAGGCCAGGCTGGGATTTGGCCACTCTGCCCTCATCAAGGTGTGTGCCCTCCTCTGCCAGGGGAGGGACAGGCCTGATGCTGAGGGCTCTGCAGCTCCAATTCGTCCCAACCTTTTGATGCAAAAGACCTTTTTTGCACTGGGCATTAAACACTCAACTTCTGAGTTGTGGGCAGCAGCAGGGTACTGTGGCTGAAGACGACAGGATCCATAAGTACCAGCTCTTATCAGAAATGGAAAGGGTAAACACTGCTTTCAAACAGAGTGGTATGTCCATGGATGTGAAATCCTCTCATCCCTTAACTCTGAAGGACAACCACAGCCTCCTTTCGGCCCCCCAGCCTGGTAATGTCTAAGAGAGCAGCCTGAATTCAAGGTTCCCCTGATTGGAGGATGGACTTTTCTCCACAAAGGACTAAGGCAAAAAAAAATTAAGGCCACTCCCCACCATTCCCACCCCCACTCCTAAATAAATCCTTGAGGGCCCACCACCAGGAGCACTCCCCTAGAAGACAGACTCCTGCCCTCTAGGCAAATCCCTGCCTCACAGGGCTGGGACCCAGGGGAAGATCCCCTGCAGAAACTTGACTCCAGGCAAGAGAAACATCCTACCAAAGAGATAAAGACGATATTTGAAAACTGATTCTTTGCAGCAATCCCTTAGCCTCTCTGAAAGTTTGGAAAGGAAAACACCGTTTCAACTTTCCACTCCATCAAAATGTTCAAGCCATGCGCTCGCTTCAAATCCCCACCTAGTGGCTGCTTAGTGTGAGCTCTCCTGGTGTCATCTGGATGGAAAACACCACTTGGAGAAGGGCGGGGGGGGGGGGGGTCCAAAAAGGGAAAAACAAGCCTCTCATAAGCCCCTCCCACATCCTTCCCCAGCTCCCAGCCCTCAGCAGCAATCAAAATGCAGAATATTTGAACTGGAAGAAATCTTATTTTTAGATAAGGAAACCAAGGCCCCAGGTTCCAGGGAGCTGCTCGTGGTCACTGAGCATGCCAGAAAAAGCCCCAGTGTCCCCAGGTACTCATGAGTCAAAGGTCTTTTGCAGACCACGATTTCACACCACTAACCTACTCAGATCCCAGTGAGGTCAGCCTTAGACATTGAGGAACAGGTAGGCGGCCTTCAGCTTCTGAGCTAAGAGTGTAGAAACAGTCCCTCACAGAAGGTTGACTGAGGGGTGGAGGTCCCCCTGGATGATCCCACGGTTAGTCCAAAACAGTTAGTTATAGGGAGGTCACAGGGAAGATAGACTGACAGACTGTCAACTCCCAGCAACTGAGTGTAGCCTTGTGCCCCACTGACTGAGGGGTGGGAAGACCACAGCCTAGAGCATGGCCCCTCACACACCTTGGACAGGCAAGCTGGGCACATGTAGCCCCAGGAAGCCTGAGCCCAGGCCCCTTCCCTCACTAGCCAGACCATGGGGCTTTATGAGATGCAGCCTGCATTATATATGGCTTATGCCTCTCCTGATGAAAAGATACTGAAGATCCTTTTTGAACTTGTACCAGCAGCTATCATCACACCTAGCTCTGCTCTGACGACTCTAAGGGACAGAGACCCCATTAAGAACCAAGACAGGAGACTCAGGCTCAGCTTCCTAATCGGCCAACACCTGCTGCCCAGACATGGCCACAAATGATAAAGAGCCTCAAACCAATTGTAAGGGAGCTTAGCTTGAAGTCCCAGCCCTGCCACCAGCCAGGCAGGTAGCTCCATGGCTTTCCTTCACTGCCTCAGCAATAAAGGAGGGGTGGACTTAGGGTCCTTCACACTCCACCTTCTAAGATACCAGGAAAGCAGGAGAAGATGTCCTCACTGCTCAGAGTTCAAACACTTCCCCTCTGCCCACGAGAAGACAAAGTGGTGAAGAAGAGGATAGAGAGTGAGAGGGTGGGACAGCAGAAGTCAGACGCCAGGCCTGAGCCAAGCGGGGCCTGAGGGTTTGAGGAGGGTCTTTGCTGGGCCAATACTGGGGTTGCCCAACAAAAAGCTCAGAGCAGTCTCGCCCCTCTCTCCTCCTGTGCAGGGATCTCAGTGGCCAGGGATTTTCCTTTTGTGTATGTACGCAGGGGGTGAGATGGGCGCTGGGTTCTGCCTGGGTCTTAGGCTTAGCACTAGCAGGTCACTCTGACTCCTCCCAGGGGGGAAAACGTCCCTCTGAGTGAGGCCACTTGACGAGAGGTGGATGGAATGTGGCGACATGGCCCGCTGAAGCCGGACTTATAAGGGCTGAACAAGGGCACAGGGAAAACGAGCAAGCGGATACAGCCAGACAGTGGATGTGAACCTAGCCACACAGGCTCCCAGAAGCCCAGGCTTCCCTTGCTTCCTCCAAGGAGCTCAGGACTACTCAGCCCCCAGGCCAGGACTCCACCCAGCTTCCCTCCAGGAAGCCCCCACCTACGACACCAACAAGGACATTACAGTCTGACCCAGTGTGAAGTCTCAGGCTTAGGGTCTGTTCCAGCGTTCTGTCTGCCCCTGATAATTCCAGCCCCAAATCACATATTATCAGAGCTTGGCTCTCAGGCCCCATGTGGGCAGCTTTTTGTGGTCTCCAGTTCTTTCAGTTACCAATGGCAAGTGAACCTGGAAGTCCTTTGATGTGACAGGCAGGAGCAGTACTAGCCCATTTTACAGATGAGAAAATCAGCTCAGGGATTAGGTGCCTGGCCAGTCAGTGGCAGAGCTGTGGGTCAAGTCCAAGTTGCCTGGGAAGTTGGGACTCTTCCCCTATAGCCTGTAACGTGTCCAAGAGTTTTGACAGACAGACAGACAGACAGACAGAGAGAGAGAAAAAAAGAGAGAGAGAGTGTGTGTGTGTGTGTAGGGGGTGGGGAACCAAGCTGGGGTGATAAAAAGTTCTCTAAAGGAAGAGACAGGGCTAGCAGATATAAAGTGTTCAAATAAGAAGGCTTCAGACTCCACAATCCAAGCTACTTCTAGCCCCAGGAACAGGCTTACCACCTTGGGAACACACCTGGCCTGCTGTGCACATGGGCCTGTACCTCATTTAGGGGACCAAACCAAACAGCATGACCTGTGCTATGCAGGCTTGGTACTGTGGCCAGGCACCCAAGGCTTTCAGAGGCAACTCAGGAGGGCAGGCTCACGGGGCCCACAGCACGGAGGCCTCCGAGGTGAGGTGTCCTTTCCTTTTGTGCCACCCACCTTCTATCTTTCCTGGTGCTGTGTGGTCAGCCAATGAAGATCTATTGCCTCTCCCTGTTCCTAATTCAAAGCGTTGCCATAGGGTAATGCTTACGTCCCTCCCCCAGCTCCAAAATCAATGCCTCCAAACCTTAAACCACGTGATATTATTCCAGTGTGAACAGACCACACTGGGAACACACAGCGCTGAGCCCAACACTCCTGCCCACCACCTGACTAAAGCAGATGATGCCTGACAAGAGATGTTTCTGCACATAGCCCTCCTGTTGGGAGAGGGTTTCTGCTCATAGAAGGAAGCTGTTTCCAGAACACTGCATTCTGGTCTGGAACTTCCCTGTCACAAATACATTAGGATCCCTCCATCACAACCTGTGCCTGGGTATGGCCACAACTATACACCAAGAACAGGGACCAGTCTGGGCATAAGTTCTTCACAGTCCTCACAGTGACAATGGCTTCAAAAATGGTCTCACGTCCTATTCCAGTAACCTCTCCTGCACCGCCTCCCCTTCCCCTGAGTGAAAGCTCAAGACCCATTTGGAGAAGGGGAGTTTGCCCTTCCCAAGGAGCTAGGTATCGCAGACCTTTATCTTATGCCTGGTCTAGGTCAGGCCCTGCCCTTTCTCCCTGAGAGTCCAAGTCTTGCTCAGAACTATATAGACAGCCTTGATGACTTGTGACAGCCGAGAGCTTCTGCTCAGTCATCCATAAACGACTACAGGCCCTGGCAGATGAGTCTAGGGCAGACCCCCCCACTACACCCATCCTCTGCTATACTCCAGAGGCCCCCAGCACAGATGAAGCCACCAGTGGACTCTTTAGAAAAGTAGGCCCCAATGATACTGCCACCTGTCCAGCCTTGCACATCTCAGAGGCAACCATATTCTATCTAAGGATGGAGGAGGAAGCAGCAGAAAGCAAGGCACGGTGCTGGTCCCTGGGCAGGCAGTAGGCAGGGTTCTGGCATACGGAGCTTCGTGGATTGCCTGCAGTTCCCGCCTCACAGCAGCATGTTTTCTGAAGTACAGTGATGGGCTCTGCCCTGCCATCTCACAGCAGTGCCAGGGGCGCGAGCACCCTTCTGAGGCAGCCACAGTCAGGGGATAGCAGAGGAATTCTAGCACTCTCATTCAGCTCCGGATAACCACAGGTGGTGGCCTTGGACCAAGGGCTCAGCCTTCAGGGCAGGTGGGACAAACGCCTCCTCTCCTCCACCTCTCAGGATTATCTGGAGGTCCAGGAGGATAAATGGGTGGAAAGCGTGAGAGCAAAGCCTCGTACCCTGCAAGTTCATGTCTTGCCTTTCTTTACTAGGAGTCACCAGCCCCCGGCTGGAAATGGGAATGAGAAGAATGTCCAAATGTTGAATGAGATCGATTGATTGATTTAGGCAAGGCATCCCTTGGTTGACCCCACAGATTGCAAGGACCTTGTTAGCTTACAATCCCTTATTTATTTTATTTTTTATGCCTACAGCACCCAGTCTTCCTAGGTGGTCTCCCATCCAAATACTAACCAGGCCTAACACTGCTTAGCTTCCAAGATCAGACGGGATTGGGCTTGTTCAGGGTAGTGTTTCTGTAGCTTGAATGAGATTTAGAAACTGGTTCTTCCTGGGGCAAACTACCCAGGCTGTCGATGTACAAGGAAAGAAGAGGTAAGGAGACTCAAGAGAATGGTCTTCCAAAATGACAAGCAGTCATTGTAGAGTAAGCATTAATTTCTTTAGTTAAGACGCCCAAAACAGCAGGGTACCAATGGGTATGTGAAGGCAGTCAGCCCCAATACAGGCAACAATGGGCATACTGTCTGTAGGGAACTGAAAAATAATAAAAACTGACGGTCTGGTTTTTATTATCACAAGATGACAATTCTAAACAATGTCTAGGATAAAATGCTCCTCCTGCAGGGGCTGACAGCTCCCCTCACCTAGTCCTGGGACGCTACCAACCCAAAGAGAACTAGCCTGGGGTCAGTCTCTGGGCCTGTATTGGGACCCTGGCATCACCCAAACCTCAGGCCTCAAAAACTTTAGTTGCAGGGCCTTTTTCTCTCCCTGTTCCTAAGTCTCACCCAAAACTCTAATCTAAAACAGAATAGCAGGTATAGTGTGGTAAAGAGCAAACTCTGGGTTCAAATCCCAACTTATTCATTAGCTTCATGAAAGTTATCTAACCTCTGTGTCTGTTCCTCATTTATGAAACGGTGATGATGATATTAAGTACTTCATAGTGCTGCTGTGAGAGTTAAAGGGGTTCAAATGATAAAGTGCTTAGAACAATGCCTGTTACAACTACTATATGGATTTACTATTATTAGGACCAGCCTCTGCCATAGGTTATTATTGAGCAGTGGGAACACCTCCACAACAACATCCAGGTAGAAGAGGAGCCTGACCTACCAGAACCTGCCTGGATCCACCTGCTTGGGCCCTGTCTCCAGGTAAAAGCCCAGAAACATAGATGCCTCCCTTCCCTTATACAAAAAAAAAAAAAAAAGAAAGAAAGAAAAGAAAAGCCTGCAGACAGAGCACCAGTAAGTCCTAGATTCTGTCAAAGGCTTTGAAAGGCAGAGAAAAGAAAAGGGGAGATGCTTAAGTCACATGCTGGACCCCAGAATTCCTTCACTCATCTAGAGTGCTAACCCTACCCCGTCCTGCTAGGGTCCAAGGACCTGGCTGGTTCCTCAGAGACCCCTAGAGGACACATGATGGACCCAGGGGTACCGGGCCTGCAAGGAGTCACCCTGGCTCAGTTATAGTGAATGCAATGGACAAGCAAAGATGGGGGTGGGAGGGCAGAACGGGACTAAGATCTCAGTTCAAGATGTCACCCACCGCCTTAGTGCCATTAATCCCTGCCTTTCTATAGTTTACCATTAAGGTAACATAAAAACTTCTTTAACTCTTAGAAACTCAAACACCCGGACCCCAAGATTCCAAATGCCACCCTCCCCTCAGGGAACCTCAAATGAATAATTACTATAACTTTGTATTACCCTGTATTATAAAAGTCTCCGTTTTCAAAATAGAGTGTTTCAAACCACAATACCCCTCCCCAGAAACACTGTAACTATCTAGCCTTTCCTCAAGAATCACTAAGACAGGACATGCTTGTATCTGGTGTTGAGCAGCATGGGAGGTAAGCCTGCCCTGAGCGAGGTTCATGTGCTGTATGTATTACTTCACCTTCTGGAGTTTGGCCACCAGCCATGACCCACCTGGGGTAGAGTATATCCTCTAGATTGAAAGGGACACTTAGTTCTTTTCCTACAGACCCTCCCCTTAACTCCTCATCACCCTCAGCTTTCAAAGGTATCGAAGCTTCTAACGCATTTCTTCTCAAGTGGCAAAAAAATGCCAATTTCCCCCCAGCTTGCATGATCTCAGGCTCTTCATAATGTGCACCCCAATAATGCTGCAGACATAGCAAAACCCTGGCAGTCATCCAAATAAGCCATGTGGTTCCACTATCGACTCCCACTTTTATATACACTATTCCTTCTTCTTGGAATGCCTTTCCCAAACTCCCACAGGTCTAACAACTTCCTACTCAGCCACATCTAAGGCAGGGCTGACCTCTAACTTCTTAGTGGCACCACCGTTATCACTTGCTGATATCCCCTTATTTTATCTACTATTGCTTTTGACATACCATCACTTCCTGGCAAGTCCTTCTCACCTCTCAGTCTTGTGATCTTTCACCTGTATCTCTGACCCTAGTCCAGAAAAGGAACCTAATGCCTATGATATGGATGAAGCCCCCAGGGGTAGGGTGGGCAAGCAGGAGTCAAGGCTATACAGAGCAGTTGTCAAGAGTCAAGGCTATACAAGGAGGAATAGCCCCACTGAAACCCCTCCTGGAACCTTGAAAATACACCTCTTTCTCCAATGACCTAACACCTTTAGGAAGTGAGGTCTACGATAGACAAGTAGGATTCCTTGGTAGTCTAGGGTTGCTTTAGTCAATCTCCAGTAGTCAACGGGGAAGAGCCGGCCTAGGTCAGCCATGTGAATAAATTACTCCTGCTAATGCAGATTTTCCCCCAGGGTGGTGGCGCCTAGGGGTGCAGATCGCCTAGGGGCACTTAAGCTAAAGGGAAGAAGTCCAGTTCCAGCTCAAACCACCAATCCAAGATGGAACCCCGGCAAGAGACCTCTTGGCCCACTGTCCAGAAGGGTAGGGGAGGGCGGACAATCTTTGCATTTACCTGACTGCACCAGACACTGGGCTTCAGGAGATCCCCAGAGCCCTCAGTTTTAGACCCTTAAACATAAACCCAGGCCCCTTCACCAGCACCAGTTGCACTGACCCCCTGAATCACTATAGTGCTGTGATACTCCATCTCCAAGGAGTATCAGGGATCCCACTTCTTGAGGATTCTGCCCTTTCTCTCAGAAAAGGCACTTCGACAAAAGTGCCCAATACCTCAAATGTCTTCTCCAAGACTTTTTAGCCAGGCCACATGGTTCACTCTTCCCACTTCAAAGCAGTGGGTCTGAGGGTTAGTCCAGCCTCTTGGGTGGTGTGAGGTCCCTGCTTGAGTCAACCGTCTAGCAGAAGTGGCATTCTGGGTCCTTGCCCAGCTTCATAGGCGTTAGCTTCCCTCCCCCAATTTCAGCCCACAGAAGGCCAAGCAGAGACTCCACACACACCAGCAACCCTGTTACCCTCTCCTAATTCTCAGGGGGGGAGATTCTGAACAACCAGGTAGAGTCAGGATGGGGTTAAGGTCCCCAAACCCAAGGACCTGTAAGCATCAAGGTTCAAGAAGGACAAGACCTTCAGGAGCCAAAGCAACGCCACCACACCAGAGCCCATACCACACTAGAGGACAGATGTCGGGCCCGCCCTGTAACCCTTCAGAGTGAAGAGTTGTATATTCCTCCCTTCCTCCCCCAGACAATAGCGGGATCTAGACCTAGATTCTCAAGATGTCATGCCATTGGTGGACTGGGGCTGGCAGCAGGCCTCTGAATTGCTAAGAGTGGGAGCTGGCAGTGTGACCCTCCCACCATCCCTCCCACAGTGAGAGCCCAGCCCAGCAGTGGGCCTTTGCCGCCATTCTGCACCAAACCTATGGCACGGCCTGCCAGAGGCACTCCACTGGGATGGAGGGAGGTAGCAACACCAGCCCTCACCAGGGGCTCTGTGGTTTCTCCCCTCGACCAAAGGGAAAGGCGCTCAGGGTGGATAACTAGCACTTGGTTTCCTGGGCAAGAGGATGCTAGGGTGGGGCAGGAAGGGTCTCCTAGCCTGGAGTGACACAGCACAGGCCAGAGGCCCTTCGAGGGAGCCTTGAACCCTCTCCCCTTTCCATACCAGTTTTTGTCTCTGCCAGCCCAGCTCCTGGTCTCTAGTCACTGATAGCTAGCTATATCCACCACTTCACCCCACACAGACTCCCCGACTTCGCCATCCCATTAACCACCCAGCTGCTGGTGATTTCATGAAACCGCCTCATACTCCCACCTCGCAGCATATGCCCAGTGGACAAGACAATGTCGCCTCTCCTTGCGGAATCCCATCTAGGCCAGCTTTGGGGTCCTGGCTTGATCGCCAGGACAAAACCGAAGAGAGGAAAACCGGGAAGTGTCGTTAGGCATCTCCTTCCTAACTCTAATTAATTGCCGCTGACCTCTTTGCCAAAGCCCAGATTCTGGGGCCGTGAGGGGAGCCTTCCCACCCCCCATGACTACAGTTCTAGTCAACCAAGGATGCCGGGAGGCTGGCCCGGGCCTCCAAGGTCACGGGGAGGGGTCAGGGTGGAAAGGGCAGGAGACCAAGGGTGCCGCCCGCCCGCCGTGCTAATCCCGCTCAGTTCTTTCCAGCAGACGCGGGAGTCCCGGCCATGCGCGAGGAGCGCCTGGGAAGCGGGCAGCGAGCCGGGCCGAGAGTAAAGAAGGAGGGACGCGAAGGCAGCACGCGCGGGGCGGCCACGGCGCCTCTCGCCCACCACGGGACGCACGGACGGCTGCCGGC
Source organism: Eonycteris spelaea (assembly GCA_003508835.1). Lineage (NCBI taxonomy): Eukaryota > Metazoa > Chordata > Mammalia > Chiroptera > Pteropodidae > Eonycteris > Eonycteris spelaea. The sequence continues at coordinate 622,200 of PUFA01000017.1, forward strand.
GCGCGGCCCGCCCCGAGCCGGGGAGGGCGGGGAGACAATGCCCGCCCGGCGGGGCAGTCCAGGCCGCACGCCCCCGCCCGCCGGACACGGGCTACTCCTCCCGGGCCGAAGGGCAGCGGCGGGAAGGCGCCGGGAGCGATGGCCAGACCGGCCCCGCGCGCCCTCTCCCCCGCCCACCTCCGCGTGCACTTCACCCGACAAGTCCCGGGGCCGCAGACCCACCTCCTCCTCCAGGGTGCCGCCGGAGCCCGAGCCCGTGCCGGTGCTGGTGCTGTGCTCGTCGTCCGGCTTCAGGTTGCTCATGGTGCGGGGGGTGGGGTGGGGGTGGCGAGGGGAAGGGAACGCGGAGGGCGAGCGCGGCGCCGGGCCCCGGCGAGGAGGTGGGAAGGGGCGCGGTGAGCGGTGCGCTCCGGGGGTGCGGGGCGGGGTGGCGGTGGGGGGCGCGCGGGGCGGTGAGAGGGGCGGCCGCCGCGTCGGGCTGGGGTCACATCAAGTTTGGCGGGTGCGGGAGGCGGGGAGGGGGTGCGGCGGGGGAGGCACTGGGAACCGGAGCCGAGCCGGAGCGGCCGCCGCCTCCGCCTTTTCACTGCGACCGCCGAGTGTGCCCGCGGCGGCGGCGGCGGCGGGGGGCGGGCGCCGGGGAGGGGGCGGGCGCCGGGCGGTGGCGGGGGGCGGGGGCCGGAACCGGCCTCAGCTGGGGCCCGGCCAGCCCCCCGCCCTCTTCGCAGTCTCCGGGGGAACGCGCAGCCAATCCCTGCCGCCCACTGCGGGCTCGCCCCGGCCCGGGCCGCGGCGCGCCAGCCCCCGGCGGGGCTTTTTCCCTTCTCTCCCTCGTCTCTCTCCCTCTCTCCTCTTTCCCTTTTCCCTTTCTCCACTACAAGTTTTTAAACTTTGATGAACTTGCCCAGAGAACTTTCTTAAAGGGGCCGCGCGCACCGCGCTGTCCCACCCGCGGGAAGTGGAGCCGGGTGCCCGGCACCCCACGTCCCCACGTCCCTCGGCATCCCTGCCCGGCGACCCCACACGAGAGGCTCCTGGGTCGTCGGCTTTGGGAAGTAGACTCCCCTTGTACTCGGATCTGGGGTTACAGGGTCTGGCGCATTCATTTCACGCCCAGTTGCAGCCTTCCAGACCCGATCCGCACTCTCCTGCCTCCCCTGAGCGGAGGCTGTTGGGGTGCGGGGGGGTAGGTGTGGACACCTGGGCTTTGGCCCCGGCTGGGCGCGCCGTTTTGCTGCGTGACCTTGAGGAAATCACTTCCCCTCTCTGGCCTCAGGCTTCCAGCCCCAGAGGGTGGGACTTAGATCTCAAGCTCCCTTCCCGCGCCCAGTCACTGAATAGGACTCAGGGCGGCGATACAAGTCTTGGGGACCCAAATGGTTATTAGCCCTAGGAGAGGGTACCTCGAATGGCCGAGAAGATTTCATTTGCCCTCTCCTCCCTTCCAACCCTCCAATTTTGGGGTCCTCGGTACCCTTGGCTTAAATGCCCCCCCTCCCCCGCCCACACACACACCTTTTCCTCTCCATTCAGAGCCCGAAGGCAGGGGGAGGGGAGACCAGCCTCGAGGCTCGGGAGGGGCTAGTGGCTCCCCTCTGAGGGTCTCAAGGTCGCGGCCCTCGGGTCGCTTTCCCTCTGACTTTTGAAAGCCCGCTCCTGCCTCGGGTTACGCTTGAAGCTCAGCCGCCAGGAGCCCAGCGGAGCTGCCCCAAGATGGGTCACCTCTCCTGCGCTCCTGCCTGGGAGCCTGCGCTGCAGCCCTCCCGCCAGCTGCGCGGTCCAGACGAGGGCAGACCCGCGGGACTCCGACCAGGATCAGGCGTCGCCCGATGTGATCTGCATCCCCGTACCTAGTTTCTGTTCTGCCTTCCTCTATCAAACCAGGTCATCACACCTGGATTTTAAGGTTGGAAGCCACGCGCAGCATCAATGTAGTGGGAGAAGTTGGGGTTTGCAATCAGACCAGTTAGGATCCCAGGCCTAGGAGGAATGAATGGTTCGACTCTTAGAGCCTCAGTGTGACGACCTGCTAAATAGAGCTAGCACTACTGTGCAGGAGTATCAAGGGTGGAACTATACAACGTTCCAGATTTAATCTCCCCAACAAAATATAATCTCGTCCTTATCCTGCCATTTCACAGGTGAGTAAATTAAGGCCTAGGTCCAGGCAGTCTTTCCCAAGGACATATTCTTTCATTCAGCAAATGATTGTCGAACACCTGCTGTGTGCTGCTGGCAAGGCCAGAAGCACCCTGGTTTCCCACCACCCCCATTGCCAGCACTTGGTTCAGGCCCCACTAGGAGGGAAACTGCCTCCTTTAGGAATCACTGCCATTCCATCAGAGACGCTTCACTTTACCCGAAGCTTTTAGGTACTTCAGGCTCTGGCACCTCTAGCTATCCCAACTATCCTTTACAGGCCTCCTGGCATTACCTCCCCTGCTCCCTTCCCTGGATCTTCCCACCAGGCATATCACCAGCTTTGGCCCAGCACTATTCTTCCTCTTCTTCCTTTCCTGCTCTTTTTTCTTGCCTTTTTCCCCCCTGACTTATCAATCTATATCCTCCCTTCCCTCAAATTCCTGCTTCAGCCTGATTTTTACCAGGAAGAGCCAGGTCAGTTTCCTTAAAAACTCAAGTATCCTCTAGAAGTCAGAATTTTTCACAAAGTAAAGGAGTCTCATCTCGCCCTTAAGGTCTCCACTTTATAGAGGAGGAAGCTGAGGCCTTAAAAGGTGACAAATGACGCAAGGTCTGCTATTGATCCCCATCACTGTATTTTTCCATGGCATGAAGCTGATTATCTTTAACTAACATTTATTACTTTTCTGATAATAGTAGCAATCCATGCACATAGTTGAATAGTTGTAAGCTATAAAATAGTTTAGAAAACAATCTGCTATCTAGGGAGTAAGATTATTAATACTTCTTTCTAGTCTTTTTGTCTGTGCATATTTTAAAAAACAAAATTGTAGTCTTTGCTGAACATACAGTTGCAATACTTCTTTTTCCTTAAATTGATCATGACCGTTTCTTTGTAAATTCTTCAGACATAATTTTTTAATGTTTGCTTATCCCCCATTAGATGCACCATAATTTAACTTATGTTGTTAGACATTCGCATTATCTCCAGTTTTATTCTTTTTTGAAACACCTATACACTGTATTCTTAGTGCCTCAGAAAGCTTCCTATGTGTGTGACCAGCCTTAAGGCACTTTGGAGGCGGCAACTGTCATTCCTCCTTGTATCCTCTACAACCACTGAAATGCAAGAATCTCTTACTCTAAAGGAATTTGGAGATTATATAAATGGAAAGCTCCCACCCTTCCGGCTGTGAGTACCCAATGATGCTACCAACTTGGGCGTTGATGCAAATGAGGCTGGAGAGAGGAGTTCAGGGTATACAACTCTGACAGGCTGCCTGGAGGGTGAGAACTTTTAATTTGGTCTTCCCGACTGTGACCTAGTAGCCCAGCCTCTAGCAACCTCTCAGTGTCTCCTCTTCGTCCAGTGCTTCTCATCACCTCTGAGCTTCTCACATTTCTATTTCCTTTGCCTGGAACTGCTCCGCTTCCCCCAGTCCCTGATCTTCCCACACCCACTCCTTACTCCCCTCCACGGATGCTCTCAGAGTGCCTTCTCTGTGTCCTCTTGAGTCTGGGAATGCCTTGTCTTACTGTCTCACCTACCAAATGGGAAAATCTCTGACTCAGAAGTATCCACAACTCCTGCTAAGTGAATACAGACTCACCACTCAATCTCTACAGCCACCAGCAGAGTGGTTTATGAATAATGGGCATTTGCAGTAGGTGTTCAATAAACCTTTGCTGGGGCCTCTAGGTTATCTGGGGCCTGTGGCTCTTTCTCTTTGATTTACTGTACATGCATTATCGTTGGTATTTCATCTTAGGGGAGAAAAAAGAGTCAAATGGCCTTACTCCCGAGAAATACTGCCCTGGGACCCAACCAGCATTCTAAGGGTGTGCCTGGCTACTTTAGGACAGCCTACCTTTCTAACCCCAGCTACTGCACCATCAGGAAACCCTGTGCAATAACGAGGCAGATAGAGAAAGTGACCTTGAGACCCAAAGGCTAGGATGTAGCTGAGGTATATTTTCTTGGCACTTGTAGATTTAAGCTCCACTGGGTACAAGAGGTCTTGGGAAGAAAATAAGGCAGGATGTTAGCAAGTATTTATAAAGAACGTGTGCTTGCCTGCCCAGGTAATATGCAGCCTCACACAATCCTCCCACTGTTCCTGCTATCCCTGGTTATAGATTAGAAACTCAGGCCCAGAAATATTGGAGGAACTCACCTTGGTACTAGTGGATGGCATGGATGGTAGGAAAAGCATGAAATAGCCCTATGATGGGATTCAGAGTCCGTGACCTTGGGGGACCTACCAAATAAGGGTCAATGAGTTCATCGGTAAAATGGGAATACTAGTGCCCAACCTCAAGGGTGTGTTATGTAAGATAAATAAGAGCTCATGGTAAGCTCTTGGTGGTTGTAATTATTGCCTTTGATCCTACTGCTAATTTGAAGGTCAAAGTCAGAGTGGTACAAGTCAGGGTCAGAGACTGGGTCATTTCAGCCTAAAGTTTCTGAGCTCTCCTCTTGCCTTCTTTACTCTGGGCCACATAGTTACTCAGGTTCAAATCCAAAGCAAACAGTATTTTTAAAAAACTATGCCAGAAGACCTGATCTTGAGTTTAGATGACCATGGCAATCTGAGTGACCAGAGGCAAGTAGTTTAATCTCTCTAAGGCTTTGTATTCTTGTAGTATAACCAGAGGTGCCTTTCAGGCTCTCATGAGTGTTATCCAGGCTTTCTTGAGTGTTAAATTAGATCCTGGTTTTGGAAGTTCTAGGAAGGACTCAAAGCTCTAGGGCAACAGGAGAGGCGACTTTAAAATCAGCAAAAAAAATAGAACCAAGAACTTCACTTCAAACCCAATCTTCCCAAGAGGCAATGTCTCCTCTCTTCTCCAACATGTTATTTCTTCTGTTCCCACACGGCTGAAAATTAGGGGAGGACCTTGAGGACAGGGATAGTAGTATCTTTTTTTCATCTTTGAATTCCCAGTGCCCAGCCCAGGTCCTGGTAGATGGGGTTCAGTAATAAAGATCGAATGAATGAAAGGCTTGGGTTACCATGGAAATATCTCTGAGAGGAGTATTTTTACACTAACATGTCAATGATTGCTTTTTCCCCCTCTCCCAAGGTAAGAGGGAGTGGGATATCAGAAACCTGAAAGGGAAGTGGGAAGGGTGTCTGGGTAGGTCAAAGTTCACTGGCCTGGACTCTGGGCTCCCAACTTATGCCTTCCTCTCAGGAGCCAGAGCCCCTACCCTGCCACCAGTTCTTACCTAACCACTGGGCAGTGGCCTCTGTAGATGGGGAAACTGAGTTTCAGTGGCTGAAATCAACTTACCTGAGGTCTCAGAGCAAGGTACTGAGTTCATTTCATACTTCATAATTTCAAAGGCAGGTGGCTTGGAAATTTGTTTTCTAAAAAAAAAAAGAAAGAAAGAAAAAGAAAAACTAATCAAAGATCTTTTCATATATAGCTTTTATCCCACGGAAAGTCTGTATGGTAAAAAGAGAGGTGGGGGAGAGAGAGGGAGAGAGAGGGAGAGAGATAGAGAGAGATAGAGAGAGATATCTGGCAACAATTAAATGGCACTTGCTAAACTTTTACCAGTTTTGAGTCCTTCCCAGAGAACCAAAGGTCACTGAGAATGCCTCTCTGGCCTGCTTCCCTACCTGAGTCGCTGGTCTCTCAGAGCCTGGGAGAGGGCCCCCCCTAGGCCACAAACTGCAGAATTGGAGAATTGGCTGGCATACCTGGGGAAGCTGGCCCTGACTGGGCAGAGTTTCAAGAAAGACCTAGGGACTGAAAGTGGGACTAGTTGTACCTGACCATGGTCCAGTGGGGCAAGTGACAGTTTTTAGGGCCTGGGGCTCTGCATAGAGTGGAATGGGGTGGGGCAAGGCGAGAAGATGAGCTGGCTCTACCTTTACCACAGAAGGTGGCCGCGAGGCTCCTGTGGCCTCCATCTTTACAGTCTTTTTTGCCTTAAAAAAAGCCTCAGAAGGGGAAGGGAGCAGCTGCACTCATTCTCTCTTAAACCTCAGGGGTTTCAGGAGGCAGCATCAGGAGAGGGTAATGCCTAACTCAAAGGAATGCTTCCTCAAGGTGGGCATTGCAGATCATCGAATTTGTGTCAGGAGGGACGCTAGAGGTCATCCAAGCCAGTGGACCTCACACTTGGCTGCAGACCAGAATTGCCTTTTGAAAAAGACAGATTCCTGGTGTCCATCCGAAAACAGCTACATCCACATCTCTGGAGGCAGACTTTGGGAATCTCTTTGTACCCTAGCAGCTAGAACCCTAGGACCTGAATCCAACTGCCTACATCAAACACTTGAATCTCCACCAAAAGCTAATCCAGCCTCTGCATGAACTTGGGAGAAGCCGCTCACTTCACCCACCCCAAACGGCTCATTCTACTGCTCTTCCTCCAGCTCTTCCAAATTCTAGACTGAGTCAGGCCTGTGTTCAAATCGTGCTGTACTTTACATTTGTGACTTTGTGCACAGTGATTAAGGACTCTGAGTCTGTTTCCTCATCTGAAATGGGAATGGTTTGTATGGAATCACACAACAGTGCTTGACACAGTGCTTGATATTATGTCCTATCAATTAAAAATTTAAGTTGTATCTCTGGTTAAACCCAAATCTGTCTTCCTGTTCCTTTACCTAACTCCTCCATATGTATGGCCCTGGGCTCTCTAGCTCCATAGAGCAAACCCATGCTCCCTATCTCAGGGCATCCCTGGCAGACCCAGGCCTTTCCTAGCTCCTGACCCTGATCCTCTCCCTTTAGCCCCTGGTTATGTCCTCTTCTGGACTGTTTGGCACTAGGGGTAGTGAAATATTGGGAGGGGGACTGTGCTTAGCAGGGCCAGGCCTCCAGGAGCTCCTTATGGGGCACGTGGGGACTTACGATACGGAGCATAATGACCCAGGAGAGCAGAGGGAGGCTGCTGTATGTAAGGCTGCTAACCTAGGCTGCCAGCTGTGTGCCAGGCATAGGGCTAGCATAACATCCTAGAACGCATTCAACTCATAGCTGGCTAGGTAGATGATTTTTCTGTGTTTTACATTTGAGGCACAAAGAGGTTACATATCCTATACAATGATGTACAACTATAACTAACAGGACTGGGACTGGAACACAGGTCTCCCTATACCCCACTGCTAGAACTAGAATAGAACAAAGGAATTGCATCTGGATTAAGGTCTAAGTCCCAAATGCAGTTTTCTTTCAAAAATCATCTAGGTAAATATTTGCTAATTTCTTATCTAATAATAATCCCTTGTATTTACACAGTATGCTTTATTTTTTTCATGAAGTACAAACCTTCATGTTTTCTTTCTTTTAGAAGAGCTAGTGTTTGCTCATGATGCTCATAGTATAAAATTCACAAAGTACAGAATATTAAAAACAGTGTTCAGTTCTTTAAAAAGTTAGAATCACCAGATGACCTAATAATCCACTCCTAGATATGTACCCTAAAGAATTGAAAACAGGTATTTAAACAAAAACCTGTACACTAGTGTTCATAGCAGTGCTATTCATGATCGCCAAAAGGTGGAGACAACCCAAATGTCCATCAGCCGATGAATGGATGAACAATGGATGGTATGTCCATACAGAGTGGAATATAAAATCCCTGAAAAAGATCGGCGCAGATGAAAATCAAAAACACGCTAAGTGAAAGAAGTCAGACACAGAAGGTCACATATTGTATGATTCCGTTCTGAGCATTTGTAAACGTGTGTATAGTTTTTTATGTGAATGGTAGCATCCTATCTACATTGTTCTCTACCTTGTTTCTGTTACTTGGCAGAGATCTTGGAGATTCTTCTACATCATCACTCAACAGACTAGCTCTGTGTGTGTGTGTGTGTGTGTGTGTGTGTGTGTGTGTGTGTGTTAACATCTTCATACTGTTCCATTTTGTGGATGCACCCTGGTTTATCTAGCCTGTCCTTTCTAATGGACATTTAGATTGTTTTCGGTCTTCTGCTATTTCAAGCAAGGCTGCTGTGCATAGCCTTGGCATGGTTCATTTCACAGAAGCCTCGATCTGTGAGGAAATTCCTAGAAGTGGAATTGCTGGTTCAAAGGGCATTTTAATTTTTCCAGTTGCAAAACTAATGCATACTTTGTTAGGTAGGTTTCAAACAACTCTGAAGCTCATAGGCTAAAAAGTAAAAGAGGCCCTTCCTACAACCCCAGTCCCATGCCTCCCTTTTCTGGACCCTTCCTCCCTGGCTTTGGGTCTGTAGCTCTCAGAGCCTTCTTTACTTGCCCGATTCTGGATCTCCCCTCCTTTTATTCATCCCCTTCTTCCTTCCCTCATCCTCCAGTAGTGACTTTACCATATCTCCCTAAGGCCTAGGCTAGGGCTGAGGCTCAGTCAAATATAATCTATTACCACCAAACCTACCAGCGGCAGTGCCTTCAAGTCATAGAATGTTCAAAACAAAAGACATGGGCTTCCTATCCAACCCTCACATTCTACCCTACATAAGAGGCAACTGAGGCTCAGGGAACTGGCTCAGTTAGTGGGTGTACAGAGCCATGAAGAGAAGCCACACCACCTGACACTCTGTCCAAGAGTCATTTCATTTATTTAATAAACAGTTATTGAGCAACATGGAAGCCCACTGTGAGGCACTGTGCTCAAGCAGCGAATTGAGATAGAAACCTCATATCGTATTCAGGGAGACCAACAAAAAACAAGTAAATAAAATACTTCACTTACAAGTGTCATGTAAGCCTCAAGAGTGACTTGGCCCCAGAAGTCTTCATTGGGTGGTACTATCTGAGCCGGGACCTGAATGACAGGAAAGAGCCAGCTAAACCAGCATATGTAAAGGTCCTGATGTAGGAAGAAAATTTGTGTTTGACAGAGAAGAAAGCCAGTGTGACTAGAGCAAAGGAGATGGCAAATGTGCACTTGGGACCTTGGAGGCAGAGTAAGTCATTCTGCAAAGGCATAAGGTCAGTTACTCCATACCCCTTCCTCTGTTCCCAATAGCTCTCAGCCTAAAGGACACAGCAGGAGTCCCTGAATCCTTCCAGAATGAATGCATGAGCACTGTGTGTTAAAGGTGAGTGAAGGAGAGAGGCAAAGAGGTTCATTATAGAATCCTTGAACAGAGAGATAGATTCAAAGCCTAGATTACTAGCTGTGTGGCTTGGGGCCTACTGTTCATCTGTACAAATCATAATGGCAGCCAACCCTTAGAGGACTCTGAGCTATACAGTTACATCTGTGTTGCAACTATTCCACTCTGTCCTTGTAGCTATAGTGGGAAAGCAGCCATAAACATGGGCATGGCTGTGTTCCACTAAAACTTTATTTACAAAACCAGGCTGTGGGCCAACTCAGGCCTTAGAGAGCACCTACAATGTGCCAGGCACAGTCATAAGAACTTGACATATATTAACAGCTTTCTATAAGAGACTGGACAGATAATTGTTCTGTATCTCGTTTGGGTCTTAGACCCCCATTGAGACTCAGATGGTGTCTCTGATGCTGGCTCTAGAGATCTATAGACACAGTTATGCACACAGCTTGGGAGGTTAAGGATCTTCAGAGGTCTTTGTGGGCCCCCTGTATAGATAATCCCTAAGGCCCCTTCTTCCTCAGACAGTGACCAGGTAGTGGTGCTAGGGATCGTGGAATGCCAGTAGGAAGACTCTAAGAGAGTAGGAACCGGGGACTTCCAGAATGGATGGCACAGTCTGGGACAGCATTCTAGGGGCTGGCTGACGAGAGGCTGTCACGCCACCTCTCTGCTGGAGTCTGTAGTGTGGGCTCTAGAGAGTCGTCTTCCCAGGAAAATATGGCCCACTTGGCCCCAAAGCAAATGGCAGAAAAATCCTAACTTGGGGAGGAGCCCTGAAGGAGACCTCAGACCCGTCTCTTGGTGGAGGTGGTGAAGCCATTTCTTCAAACAACTCGGTGTCTCCTTTGTAAAATGAAAGAGTTGGATTATACTCTTCCTTCCAACTACAGATATTTGTGAGCAACTACTGTGGAACTACATTTGACCTCACCAGTGATGAAACAGCTTCAAACACACAGAACTATGCCCAAGGGTAATGAAAGGCCACTTGCAGCCTTCAACTAGGCCATCTGGGGAGGCCCCTGGGAGGCCATGGCACTGGAACGGGACCCTGAAGATGCGTAGCTGGGGGAATTCCAGGCAGAGGCAAAGACATGGCTGTGGGAAAACTCAGGGTGTTCAGAGTCTGGTTTGGCTGGAGTGTCAGGTGGACAGACACAGACAAGGAGAATTGGGTCCACGGTTTGGGTCTTGGTGGGAGCTAGACCAAGGGTCATCAGGAAGTGGAGAGAGGGGCAAATACTGGGCCTCGCAGAGCTTTATAGGAGAGGATTCTGGAGGGACAGTGGATCTTGGGGCCTGGGTGGAGAGTGCCAGGAAAGGACAGAGAGGGAAGTGGTTTTGGTAGGAAATTGGTCTCAGGCTGTTGGAAATGGGAAGCTGGAGCTGAGAGATTAGGCAAAAGACTGCTCAGGGTGAATGAACAGCTGGCAGTGGCCACCTTCTCATGGGAGATATTGGTAGGTGCTGCAGCAAGTAAGTTTGGGAGGCTCCATTGCCCTTCTACCCCCAACAGTGCTCTGAGAGGTCAGCAATGCACATTAGCATGTGAAAGGCTCAGGAAAGAAGAGGGGCGGGAAGGAAGAGATCGGGTTAGCTGCTGTGTGCAGGGGGACTCACTGAGGCTCATAGGACGACTTCCTGGAAGAACATTCCAGATAAATAAACTGAAGCAGGCATCTAAAAGATGTAGCCATCTGACAACGTTAAGTTTTGAAGGAAACTAGCCTCCGAGGGTTGGATGAAGTAAGTGTGGTGGGGCAAGAGTGGCTACATTAAGGCAACCTGAGCCTTGTCCATCTCTGGCGGAAGCCACCTCCCCTCACAACATTTTAACCCCAGAGGTTTAGAAGCTGCCGCAAGATCACAGAGGAGGAAAGTAGGAAAGCCAGGACTAGACAGGAACCCAAGTGTCTCTGACCTCAAACTCCTTGCTTTTAACCTGTAGGGCACACAACCTGGCAATTAAACTTAACTCTTACAAAGTCGGGATTAAAAGTTAGTAGAACATTAAATCTATGCTTGGTAGATGAAGCTGTCAGGTCTCCCTTTCCCTCCCACGGCCTGCTCGCGACCCTTCCCCAGTTTCCAGCTCTTTCAGAGTTGCTGGTTGTCATGAGACACGGAAGCCCGGAGAAATGGCAGGGTCTCAGACCTGGGGACGTGGTGGTGCTGCTTATAGAAATGGGCAGGTTGAAAGGAGGGAGTTATTTTGTAGGATAATCATTGTTCATTTGTCATCAGATGGACTTAGATCCACAACTTATTAGCTATGTAACCTTAGACAATAACTACACTGTCTGAGCCTCAGTTTCCCCAAATTGTAAAATGGGGATGCTAATAGTACCTACCTCACAGTGTGTGTGGAGATAAAATGCAGTGCTATGTAGAACACACACAGCTCAAGGCCTGTGTGTGTGTATGTGGTAGCAGCCATAGATACGGCTTTGATTATTAGCATCGTTATCCTCTGGTGGTTGGGATGGGTCCTGAGGTTTCTTTAACTCTGCAAGACTCTCTGAGTTCACATTTTGAGTCTGAGATTCCACAAGCTATTGGAATTGGAGGTCAGGAGAAAGGTGTGGAGTGGAAGGCAACACAGCTCAAAGGTGGAGTCCAGGTATCTGGAGCCAGGGTAGCGGTGGAGCACCTTCTGGAGGACACAGTGTTCAGAGGAGCTTCTCTCCCTTTTCAATCGCTGCCACCCACCAACCACTCCCTTCCCCTTTATCCCTGACCCTATTTAGAGTCAGCCTTAAATAGAGAACAAGTCAGGGCTCGAGTTAAAGCACTGGGGGTCACATCTTGTCCTGCCAAGCTGTGTGAGCTTGAACAAGTCACACAATGTCTCTAGTAGGCAGTTTCCCCATCTGTGCAGAGAGGTGTATAATAATAGCCTAAAGGAGAGGCTGAGAGGATGGATCTAGACTATAAAGAGAGGGCATGAAAGCACTTAGTAAACTTTAAAGTCCACACAAATGCAGGAGGTAACTTTTCTTCAACACCTGATGCCAGTGGCACCTCTTCCATGAAACCTTCCCAGACTGCCCAAATGGACTTGATTTCTTTTCCCAATGATCTGCTGCTCATCTGAACCTTATATATACACCTGCTTCAGCCATATATACACCTCGATTATCAGGACAAGGCAGGTCTCTTGATTCTGACCAGTATCTCCTGATACCCTTCTTGTGGTCTGTCCAGAAGTCTTAAAATTTTAGTTCTTACATTTAGGTATGTGATCTATTTTGGCTTTCTGTATATGATAAAAGGTAGGGGCATGTGAATATCCTATTGTCCCTGCACTATTTGATGAAAAGGCTATTCTTTCACAATTGAATACTCTTTGCACCCTTGTTGAAAATCAATTGACCATAGACACATGGGTTGATTTCTGACTCTTAATTCTATTCCGTTGATCTATATGTCTGTTTTCATTTATTTCAAAGTGTTTTCTAACTTCGCTTGTTATTTCTTCTTTGGACCATTGCATATTTTGGAGTTTACGCTTAGTTTCCACTTACCTGTGAATTTTCCAAATTTCCTTTGTCATTAATTTCTAATTTCATCCCATGTTGTCTTTCATTTTGAAAGAATTTTTCCTGGGTAAAGCTGGTTTTTATGTTTTTATTTCTGTCTTTTAAAGATGTGGCTCCACTTCTCACTTGCATTGTTTCTGACAAAAAAAAAATCTGCTCTTTTTATTTTTGTTTGTATGTATTATGTCTTTTTTCTCTGGCTGCTTTTAAGTCTTTCTCTTTATCACTTTTAAAAAGCAATTTATGATAGATACTTGGTATAATCTGTCTTTTTTTGCTTGGGTACAGTGTACTTTATTGATAGTACATGCTAAACCCCTCCCCTTCTTCAGTGAGTCTGGGATGGAAACTGTATCAAGGATGGGAGATTCTTGGTGTATTGGGAGATTAAGTTGTGACAAGGACTCCTCAGCAGCTGAGGGCCTCTTTTCCTTTCATGCTCTCAGTAGGGCTAGTGATCCAGGGAACTCTTACTCCTTGGAGACCGTATAGAGGCCATAAGGTCCATCACTCTGTTGCTGTAGTCAAAGTCGTTGTTGTATCAGAAAGTGTGCTTGCCAAAGTGGTCCTTGAAGGTAATGCAAGCCCCAGCATTGAAGGTGGAAGAGTAGGTGTTACTGTTAAAGTCGCAGGAGACAACCTAGTCCTCAGTGTAGCTCAGGATGCCTTTTAGGGGGCCCTCTGATGCCTGATTCACCAGCTTCTTGATGTCATCATATTTGGAAGCTTCCTCCAAATGGCAGGTCAGATCCATGACTAATACAGAAGGCCATGCCAGTGAGCTTCCCGTTCAGCTCAGGGATGACTTTGCCCGTAGCCTTCGCAGCACCAATAGAAACAGGGATGATGTTCTGGGTAGCCCCTTGGCCATCATGCCAGGTTCCCAAAGGGGCCATCTATAGTCTGGGTGCAGTGATGGCATGGATGGTGGTCATGAGTCCCTCCTCAATGCCAAAGTTGTCATGGATGGCTTTGGCTGGGGGTTGGGGGTGGGGGCAAGCAATTTGTGGTGCAAGAGGCATTGCTGATAATCTTGAGGGAGTTGTCATACATCTCATGGTTCACTCCCATCACAAATGTGGGGGCATCTGCAGAAGGAGCAGAGGTGATGACCCATTGGGCTCCACCCTTTAAGTGAGCCCCAGCCTACCCCAAGGTGGTGCAGACACCAGCTGACTCCACAACATATTTGGCACCAGCATCATCATCATTTGGTGTTGATGAGATCTCACTCCTAAAAGATGGAGATAAACCTTCTATTGATGAAAAGATGTCTGTTCTCAGCCTTGATATGCCATTGAACTTGCCACAGGTGGAATCATACTGGAATATGTAGACCATGCAGTTGAATTCAATGAAGGGGTGGGTCATCGATGGCAACAATATCCACTTTGCCAGAGTTAAAAGTAGCCCTGATGACCAGGGCCCCAATATGACCAAATTCATCACTAATCTTCTGCCATGTCTAATGTTCCATTAATCTATGTAGTGTATTTTTATCTCAGACATTATCGCTTTCATCTCTAGAATTTCAATTCGGGTCTTTAAGAAATATCTTCTATATCTCTACTTAACATGGTCAGTCTTTCCTTTACCTTCTTGCACATATGGAAGAGTTATAATAACTGCTTTAATGTTTACATCTCCTAATTCTATCATCTGTGTAATTTCTGAGTAGATTTCAATTGATTGATTGAATTTTTTCCCATCATGGGTCATATTTTTCCATTTCTTTGTATACATGCTAATCTTTATTGGCTGCTCGACATTGTGAATTGTGCTAGATTTTTAAAATTTTTATAAATAGTCTTGAGCTTTGTTCTGGGGTGTAAAAGTTATTTGGAAATAGTTTGGTCTTTCAGGTCTTGCTTTTATTAGATGGGGCCAGAGCAGCTTTAGTTTTTACCAATCTCTGAGCCCAAATCTCTTCAGAGCGCTCTACTCAATGCCCCAGTATGAGGTTCCCACTCTGGTTTGTGGGAGCCAGCACAGTTCCCAGCCCTGTGTGAGCTCCCAGGATTGTTCTCTCTAGTCCTTTTGAGTGCTTCTTCCCATGATTTCTGGTAGTTTCCTCACACGCAGGCACCAGATGGAAGTATTGTAGAGTCACCCTCTATAGAGCTTCAGAGTTATGTGTGCGACCCTCGCCTTTTCGGTTCTCTGTCTCGTGTCCCCTGACTTCTGGCTTCATCTTTCCAGTGCAGGGACACCGCCAGACTCCAGCTGCCTTCCTCTTGCTCTGCTGTGCTTCTGGAAAGTCTTCAGGCGGTAAGACAGAGCATTCTTAGGGCTCACCTCATTTGTTTCCCGACTCTCGGGAGTCACTACTCTTCATTGTCTGGCATCCAATGTCTTGAGAACCATTGTTTCATATGTTTTGTTGGGCATTTTAGTTGTTTTAGGTGGGAATGTAAATCCAGTCCCCGTTACTTCATTTTGGCTCGAAGCAGGAATCCGTATGATTGTTAATTTATTCAGCTGGCATTTTTTGAGGGAGAGCTTGTTATGTGCCCACCTCACACTAGTCCTGTAGATTTCCAAACACTCCACATTTTCCTATCTCAGGGCCTTTCGTAGGCCCTTTCCTCTGTCTAAATGCTCTTTCTAGCTGTACTCTGTCTCAGCTCAAAGGCCTTTTCTGATTCCCTTGTGTAAAGTGAATTGCTCTCTTTTATTTCCCATCACACTTCTGCTTTCCTTTACAGCTTCTTTTATTAGAATGGAGGCAGGAATTTTTGTCTGATTTCCTGGAGCCAGCTCCGGGCCAGGCACACTGTAGGTGTTCAATAAATATTTATGAATGAGTGAGGTCTTCACATATTTCACAGTGTCTGTCATATAACAGCTCAGTCAAATTGGGGGTGCTTGGCTGATGAGAACACAGCTCTCTGCCCTAAAGTGCCCAACAAACAGGGAAGGGATGCTGGGCCCCTGGCCTGGGGCCACACTCAGCTCACTCTTGGCTGCACGCCCCTTAGTGATAACCAAAGGCCCCTGTGAGCCAGCCAGGGGAGGGCTGACAGGTGGGGTTGATGAGTTCCAGACCCAGGTCTCTGGGCCTCGGCACAGCCCGACAGAACCGGACGCTGGGCAGGAGCCAGAGCCAAGCTTCCATGACGTCCTGGGCCATAATGTCCCTCCCTGGGCCATGGTTGGGGTTCAAGTCTCACCCGCCCATCTCAGAGCTGTCTGCCACTGGGCTCTGGGGAAAGATAGAGCCGTACCCTTGCTTCTAGTCCAAGCTCTAGTTGTGTGACCATTACAACTAATGGAACACTCACAGAATTATAGATTGGCTCCATAAAGTGAAAAGTACTTTGTAAACTGAAAACCTACAAGTACTCACTGAACTGGAAAGGCCTTAGGAAGCTTCTGTTCCAAACCCCTATTTTTGACAGAGGGAGACTGAGGTTTGAATGAGATATGTATGTAGACTGCATAGCATCAGGCGCAGGGCTTTGTGCTTTACTCTAGCTACTAACCAGCTGCCTGCCTTTGGCTAAGCAACTTATGCCTTGGTGCCTCCCTACTTTCCCCCTGTTGGGTGGGGGCCTTGATCCGTCTGTCTACAATAAGGATAAGAAGCAAGGGGTTTTTTGAGCATGAACTAAGCACTTTGTATGTAGCATCTAATTCTCTTGTCATAGGATGAGATAGGTATTATTATCCCAACATTACTGATGAGGAAACAGGCTCGGAAACATTAGGTAACCTCCCTGAGGCCCTACAAGTAGTGAGGGGCTGAAGCAATATTTAGATACCAGGGCGGGAGGTCTCCAAGCTTCTAGGTTCTGGTTTCTCTTCCCTTCACAGTCTCTTCCCCCCCCCCCCCCCGCCTCCAGAATTCAGATTTATTGATTTCCACTGCCCGACTTTAAAAATGACATGAAGCTGACTGCAAGAAAGGAAACCATGATGTTAAGTTAAAATTAAGCTAAGGGTGAAAGTACATCACTCTGGCTTTAGTCACCAGTGTCTTCTCATAACTTGCATTTCCTGCTAGCTACCTCTTCCTGAGTGTTTGGGGAAGGTTTCTGAGAGTCATTTGGTCAGTCTTCAGAACAGGGCCAGACAGGGTCTAACATCTCCTTAGAGTCCGCCCTTCATGAAGCCCAACTATGAGCTTTTCTGAAGTTGGTAGTGAGGATTTCTCTGAGGGTCAAAGATGATATGTGTCAAAAACACAGTGCTGGGGGAAGGAAAGGGGAGTAGGCAGGAGCCCACAGACCCAGCTGTTCCCTCAGCAAGCGTCCTGCCAGCTGGTGCTCTGGAAGCCCCCAGTTATACATTCCCCACCAGGTGGTGGGAGCTGCAGGTGCAGGCAGGTGAGCAGAATCCAGCCCTGTGTGAGCTTTATAAGGGCCAGGGCACCTCTGACGGAGCCAGAGCGGTCTGCCTCTCTAGGAGGGGGTGAACCAGACCTAGAGGACATTGCCAGTTTGGAGGAAGGAGAGTAGGGGTGGTTGGGCAGCCTTTGCAGCACAGAGAACCCAGGAGTGCCAGTTAGGCTATCCAGCCTTTCCCAGGTTCCTTACATGTACCCTGCTGTGTGTCCACACACCACGGCACCCCACATGAGGGGTTGTTAGTGCCTTCGGCAAATGAGAAAGCTGAGCCCAGCATCCAAGACTGCAGGCGGGATATGCTGAATGTCAGGTGAGGAGGTAGATCCTTCTGAGGGAGGCCATGGGGGCGGGGGCATGGGAGGTGCCCAAGCCTCAGGAGGTTACCTGGGCAGTGTCTGGGGTGGTTTATCAGAGGGAAGAGAGTGGAGGCCAGAGATGGTTCGGAAGCTGTTGGAGCAAACTTGGTGAGCTGCGAGGCAGGCCTGGGCCAGGGCAGGAGCCTGGAAACAGAGGCCTCGGGGAGTTGGGTCTGGGCTGATGCAAAGTGCAAGAGGTCTGTTCTAAGAGGGGTCTCAAAGATCATCTACCTAACTCGCCTGTTTTACAAAAGGAAACTGATGCCCAAAAAGGGAAAGGGACTTGCCCAAGGCCACACAAGGGGTTAATGGTAGAGCCAAGCTCAAAAGACCCTGGGAAGGTCAAGGACACCCCTGTTAAACAAGGAACTTAATCTCCTCCTGTAATAGACACCCCCTCCCTCCCTGCCCCAGGGTTCAAGTCCCCACCTGAGGTTATCAGGGGTCCCAGAAAGACCCAGCTTGGCTTCTGCCTCACAGGGGGACCCCCGGCCTGTCCTCCCTTTCCCTGGGCCACAGTTTGCTCATCTGTGAAAGGAGGCCACTGGACCAGCTGACCGCTATGGCCCTTTCTGCGCTAAGTGCTTAGAGGAAGACAAGGCTGGGCCTTCCTCCTCACTCTGTCCTCCACCCCCAGGCCCTTCCGACACTGACACTGATGCGGGGGTGGTGCCAGCCTGCTGGGGCTCACATGCCTGAGGAGTGAGTGCCTGGTCCCGAGGAGGCAATATGATCTGTAAAGGATCCCTGACCCTCTCCTTTTGAACCCTGGAGAGGGCTTCTTAGTCATGTGAGGACCACAGGGGGATTAGTGGGCCGAGATAGGAGGCTGGGTGGGGAGGCAGCCACCTGAGGAAAGACTGGGAAGAGGGGAGAGAAGGAAGCAGGAGAGGGAGGGCCTTGGACCTCAAGAGGAAAGAACTAAGCTGCTGGGAAGGGCCTTGCTGGGGTCCTACAGTGAGAAGGTGTCCTCAGCCTGGGTCCTTTGGTGGGGTGTGGGACAGGCCACCTTCCAGCTGTAAGTTTCTGAGTGTATGAACAAAGTCAAGGTGAGCTGTTGGGGTGGGTGGGCCAGAAACCCAGGAAAAGGAGAAGTGTGGTGGGCCTGGAGAAAAGAAGAGGGAAGAAGAAGTCAGTGCCCAGCCTGGAGGCAGGCAAAGGGAAGGTAAGTGCAGGGGGCTTTCAGTGATGCCTGGTTCCTGTAAGAGTCACTGACTGGTGTCACATACAACCCCAGCACAAGGAGACCTGGCAGAGAGAGAAAGCATTAGATTTGGAGCCAGCCGGGCCTGGACTTTTGACCCTTCTGCTCACTAGCTGTGTGGTCTTGAGCAGGTTTCTTGGCCTCTCTGAGCCAAAGAGCAGTTGTGTTTTATCCTTTATCGGCTGTGAGATCAGATTTCAATCCTGCCCCAGACCCTTCTTCTCCCCCCGCCCCCATCACCCTGGTTGTGCCACTTCACCAAAGCATAGACCCCAGTGCCCCAGGACTGCATTATTCTCCATCCTTCTAGCCCCAGGGGCTGAAAGGGGCTGCATGAAGCATTCTGGGAGTGCCCCAGCCCCTCTAAAGGGGTTCGAGCCAGTCCAGGGCCTGTGCAGTGAGGGGACCAAAATGGGGAGCTGGGGTGAGGGGGGTGGGGAGGGCAAGGGCCTTCCACATGCCTGCTTTACCCCCATATCTTTCCTTCCCCTCCACCCTCTGATGGGAAACTTGGGGCTCCCCTCCCCTTTCCCTAAGCTCAGCTTGTCTTCTCCACAACAAGGAGAGAATGTTATTTAAAAAGAGATCAGGAGATTTGCCTTAAATAGGCATGAAGTGCTGTCCAGGGCCCAGGATGAGGGGCGGGGGAGGAGGCCACCCTGGGTGTTGGCAAGAAAGGAGTGAGGCTGCAAAACAGCCTCCCCAGGGATGTGCACAGCCTTCAGAGTTTACCAAGCAAAGCCCAAGGATCCGTCCTGATGCTGACTGGGGCAGTTGGTCAAGAAGGGCTTATTCCCACCCTAACCCCATTATAAGGATGAGGAAGCTGAGGCCCAGCCAGGGAACTGACATGCGCTAGCTAGTGGCATCTGAGGCTGGTGCCATGGTCTTTCCACTACAGCCCCCAGGAGCTGGGAGCGGTTCAGGGAGGCAAGGAACCCAGAAGATAGGACCTCCTGTGGTAAGGATGGGAGCTCCTGGGACACCTGCCCCAGGTCACCCCTGCTGGCCCTCCAAGCCCCAACTTGTAACTGGACGCCCTTCTCACCTGCACCTTCCCAGGTGAGCTGGGTCTCTACTTACGGAATCCAACACCGACTTAGGGAGGGAAGTGAGGGGCAGCCCTTTGCGGGGGGGGGGGGGTAGCATCTTCCAGTAGACTGCCAGGCTGAGGACTGGAAGGCAGCACAGTCATTGCCCTCCCTGCAGAGCTTGTCTGGCACCTGGGGTTCACTTCCCTAATCAGGGTCTCCTTTCAAGTCTCTCCTCTTCCATCTTGGCCCCGCCCAGCCATTTTTGTCTCAGCAGGTGATGCTCTTGGAATCCTAAAGAAATGGTGTTTGAGTATGGGGTTTCTAGGACAAAGTTAGGGCCCAGGAGGTACCCCATGCTTGTTCCATTTTGTGAGGGCCCTGAACACTGACGTGAGGCCTCACACACCTGGGTGATCATCCTGGCTTCACCGTTTACAGCTGTGAGACCTTGAGCTGCCCACCTGTGAGCTTTGGTCTCCTCTGTAAGCTAAGTCTAAAGATCCCTCTCAGAGTTGTTGAAGAAGCTCTGATGAAAAGATGAAGAAGAGGGGCAGTTATGACAAGTGAACTCAAAGATCACGGCTGAGACCTCACGTTTTTTGAGAGAGGAGGGAAAAAAACTTCATTCTCTCCTTCCCCTTAGTGGATGGGCACAGCCTGCTCCACCAGGACAGAACACTGTGGAAGAAAGCATTCACTCACCCTGGGCTCCTGTTAATTTTCTTTGTTATTCTCCAAGCCACTCAAGAGACTGGGAGAAGAGAGGGTGAGGGAGGGGTTGCACGGTGGCCACTTCAAGTAAGAATAATGGGAGCTAACTGTGAGGGTTTACCTCATGCCTGACCCCACCCCAGCTCTTCACTTGTCCTCACTCCATCGATCGGCTGTTAGCCTCATTTCACTAATGATGAAACTAGGGCTGAGGATTTAGGCAGCATGTCCAAGGTCACATGGGAAGCACTGGAGCCAATATCTGACTTCAGGGCCCTCTACTGACTTTGCAAAAATTCCAGGACCCTGAGACTTGGGTTCCAGACCCAGCTTGCAGTACGGCCTTGGCCAAGTCACCTAACCTCCCTAGATATTAGTTTTCTCTTCCCATAAGGTGGGTATAATGTCCCACTGTCCTCAAGGTTATTGTGAAAAACAAAAGGGCTAATGAATACAAACCAAGAAGCAGGCACTCGATAAATGCCCACTGCAAGCATCTCAACAAAGGGACCTCCCTCCTCTGGTTACTGGGTGTCTAGGTCCTGAAGTGTCCATATACCCTACCCAGGCCCTCAGACTGGGAGACAAAGGACTTGCCAGGTCTCTGGGAAGGGACTGAATGACCACTTGGCGCCACCTAGTGGTCCACATTGTGTGGTTCTTGAGGGGCCAGAAGGCCTGGCTGCTCTGGGATTGGGTGTTTGAACCATGACCATTGGCCCGGTGGGAGTGGGCAAAACATGCCAGGACCTCAGCAAGCCTCTCCTGCCCACCCCCCTAGGGGTAGGGTTTAGGTGGGCACTCCCCCGCTCTGCCATCTAATCCTCACTTCTTAACCCCTTTGGACAGCTCTGGGGCAACCACGGGGAGGCCGCCAGGTTCTGGTTCCAGCTCTGCCCCCGCCTAGCTCCCCAGGCTTCAGCTACCGCCTCTTCAAACTCGGAGTGAACATCCCTGCCTCTCAGGGGAGCTGGCACTGTCCTGTGTTCTTTTCTTTATCAAACATTCCTTTCTAAAGTCATCATGCCGAGTGCTCTAGGGGCACAAAGATGTTTAAGCCAAGTTCTTGCTAACAAGTCTCTTGCCTTACTCTAGGGGAGACAGCCTTGTAAATTGCTAATTACTCTCAAGGCAGATCACAACTGGTGCTGAGGAGGGAGCATTGAGTCAATGCCTGTAGGTAGGGGACACACAGGAGCCCCTCTTGACCCCCAAATGGGGCTCTCACCCAGGGCTGGGCCCCCTCAGGGATAGATAGGCCAGTGTCCCCCAGCTCCCATCTTCTTTTGCTTTAAAGTCTTGAATAAAATGGACCATTGAGCTCCATCTTTCACACTTCTGAGCCTCGGTACTATGCAGTCCCTTTTCCCAAATGCTTTCTCCAATTCGCCTGACAAACTCATCTCCAGCCTTTCTCTGAAGAGTGGAGGAGAAAGTGGGAAATCCCTATGACTAGGCAAGTGGGGATGAAACAGGAGTCAGGGGCTCCACCCCAGCAGTGTGATGAAGCAGATACCCTCTTCATCACAGCAGCATGCTCAGGCAAGTGGCAAGCCCTGTGGTTGCCTAAATGCAGGCTCTCTGCATTCTCTCATTCCTTTATTCATTCCCTGATCTTGGTCTGCCCCATTCCATGTGCTGGGCTGGGTGCTGGGGCTTCAAAAGATGGAGGACCGACTCGGTCTAGTTCTCAGGAGCTTTGTGGTACAGGGGACAGGCCCATGGCCAATAATAGCATGATGGATGTGCTCAGAGGCTGGACCTTACCGTTCTGCCTAGAAAGGGGAAGAGCGAGGTCTTGGAACACAGAGGAGGTGATGTCTCAGATGAGTCATAAAAGGTTATTCTGGCCATTTTGGATTTGCTAGATACATGTGGCCATATCAGGGAGGTGTGAGCGGGGAAGGCATCTGCTTCAGAGTCCCTTTCTTTGATTATCCTCTAAGTGAGCTCTCACCACCCCACAGGTACTTTCTATTATTTGATTCTTTAACATTTGTCACAGTTTGAGATTATTTTGTTACGTGCTTGTTATTTAGAATCGGTCTCCCTCCCTTTGATACAGTATCCCAAGGCAGGACCACATTTCTGGTTTACTGTGGGGTCTCCATTGTCTAGCTCAGCACCTGGCCTATTAGAGGCACTGGATAAAGATTTGTGGAATGAATAACTAAATGAACACACAGGATGAACAGGAAGTCTCCTTTATCTCAGTATGACAGGATTACTGAGGAAATTTCCTCCTTTGTTCTGCCCATACTTATCCATCCATCCCTGCCCTATACTCTAAGGGGGTCACCAGGCTTTTCTGTTTCTTTGCCTCAAATCCAGAAGCTACCTAAAGATACATACACTCTTCTGACTTTGCTTCTTAGGTTCAATTTCTTGAGGGGATTATGTTAGGGGAAGGAAGAATCAGAGAAAGGAGAGTCCCCAAGACTAGAGAGGGGCAAAGGATTAGAGGGTCCCCTGGGGAAACCACAGGGAGGTGGCAGGGTCCAGAGGGCAGAGTATGAGGTCCTCCCACTATGCCCTGGAGAGAGTAGCTCTTGGAAAGCCTCTCAGTCCACTCTGCCCTCGGCCCTGGCAGAGTTATGGCCTGTGGTTGCTGGTCACTGCCGGTGTCAGCAGCCACATGAGGCCCTGGAGGTGAAAGGCCTGCTCCTACAGGGCCCCCCCTGCCTGTTATGCCCCTGGGGGTAGGGAGACCTCAATACTGACTGAGATGGGGTTTCTCTACTCTCCCAGGGACACAGGTTAGAAATCAGATTAAATTAGATCTTAAGGAAGTGAAAAACTGAAGTTTCTTGCATACCTCCCTCCTAGGACAATCTACTATTATCATCTGGCCTGAGTAGGGATGTCTAGACCCCCTCCCATGGGAACGTGTTTGCTCCCTCTAGGGCCTCCTGGAGAGTACCTTCACTACGAGAAGGGATTGCTAAGGACAGGACTTTCTGGTGCCCAGGCAGTCTTGTGAGGAAGACATCTTTCAGCAGGGCAAGTCCATAGGAGACTAGGGGAAGCTGAAATCAGTACCTGGATGAGGGCAAAGTGCTGGAGGGTGAAGGTGCCTCAGCAATGAGTGTTGAGGGTGGAGTCAGAGAAGAGGGTTCCAGGAGAGGACCCTCAGACATCCTCAACGGCCCTGCTCTGGGGGATGATGTAAGATCCATCTCCTGGCAGGAGCCTTGGTCTCTCTTGCTCCTTCATGGCATGTTCAGCCTCTTGCCAGTGGCTGCAGGACCCGCATGGGAGACCAAGCCCAACCAGACGCATACCTGCCTTTAGGTCCGGACTGAGTGATGCGAGGAGACAGAAGAGTGGAGGCTCTTTGGCTCCATACCCAGGGTGGCTGCAGAGTTCCTCTTGGCCCACTGTTCCCAGCTCCACTCCTGTTCTAGCCTCCCTGGTTCCCAGTTGTTTCCAAGCCTGGGTTTCTGGGCTTCACTTCTTTGAGCTAGCCTTCTGTTCCATTCATTACCTTCTTTTCCTGATTAAGTTATCTGAGTCAGTTTCTCGTTTCCATCTAAGAACCCCAGAGGGTGATGAACTGCCAGAAAGCACAAGACAATGATATCTGTGCTAAACTGGATGGTCCCCAAACTGTTAAGTGGAAGGAATAAAAAAATGCAAGGTGCAACCAAATCATAAGCTTCCTGAGGGCAGGGTCCCAGTGTGACCTGCTAACAGCGGGACCTGGGAGGAGGACTGTCATGTGGGCAGATAGGGAACAAACACCCTGGCCCTCAGCACCACATTGAAAAGCCCCCATGTTGCCCACTTGTGGAGGGGGTCACCTGGTGGGCTTGGCTTCTCCTGAGAGTGTCTTCTATTTGGGGCAGAGAGAAGGTTCATGCCACAGAAAGATAATCGACTCCTCAAGGTCAGATAGTCAGGGATCATCCAGGGGCTGCACTGGCACGCCTCTGAGCCCAGATCTTGTTTGCCAAAGGAGCCAGTGTAGGAACACTGGCAGATCTGCTCTACAGACATTGTGGTGATAACTATTAGTAATCATAAATGTTCATAATAGCTACGGATTGGGTTCCTGTCATGTGACTGGCCTTTCAACAACCCTATGCAAAAGGCAGTTACCACTTGCCTGTTACAGGTGATAAACCCTCTCAGAGAGGTTGTATAACATGCCTAAAGTCAGACAGCTGGCAAGTGGCAAAATTAGGGTGGAAAGCCAGGCCTATCCCCTGAGCTGTAACCATCAGTAAAATTCTCCACAGGCTGTAGCACTTCCTCCTTCACGAAGCCCACAGTGAAGGTCTGAGGCCCCGTGGCCTCTCTGAACCACCACAGCACCGAGCCCCCATGCCAGTGGCCTCCACCATTTAACCAGACACCCCCTGAGCACCTACCCTGCATTAGGGCCTCTGCTGGCTGTTGGATGACAAGGCTAAATGCCTTCAAACACCCAGATTTCATGTCCTCCAGCCACCAGCATGGTTTTATTATTCTCTGCCCTTCCCATCATTGGCGATTTTACATTTTTTAGCCATTGTTCCCTATAGCTGCCAATGCACGCTTCTACTATAACTGTATTTGGCAGCCAGAATTGATACCTTTCACTCATAAGCAGGGGACCATAACAGTTTTAACCAGCCTATGAGGGCCTCTGAGCCATTTCCATCCAGCTTTTTCATCAACCGAAGCCGGTTTGGTGATGGCCCTTCCCCATCAAGGGCTCCAGGAAGGCCCAAAGTAAGACCCTAGCGTTTGTCACATGTCGCAGCAGGCCCACCTCTTACCATGTGAGTTCTCCAGTGTGTCCTTGTCTGACTATTGGCTGATGGTGATTCACTTTGTCATTTCGTTGTGAGTCATCCACTTCAGGTAACTGAGCTTTCCCAATAACCAGTGATACTAACCAAACCTCTCACAAGGGTGCTGCAAGCTCAGTAAACAGCGCTGCACATGCAGGGCTGGGGCAAGGGGCACAGGATTAGCCTCCCTGGGACAGGAGCGGCCAGTGCCCCAGGCAGGGGTGCCCTCTGCAAGACAGCAGAAGACTCAGCTCCCAGGCCTTACACGATTCAGAAGTTTATTTGTCCTAAATAAATACAATCTGAGAACATCCATTTCAAGTCCCCCACACTATTTCTTCCCCGCAAAAAGCAGTTTAAGATGCGTGCGCACAGTTTGCAGTGTGTGCTCTCATGTCAGGCTCAAGAAGGTGTTTTCCTGGCTGTGCTAGGCTGGGCCTTGCTGTGAAAGTTCCCCAGGTTCCCTTCTCTGTTTGGAGCTGGAACTGGGCCTGAGGCCCCCAGGACCCCTATGGCCTATTCTTGTCCTGGAGCACCTGCCTCCTCCCTCCACAGCCCAAATGGGTTGGCATTCATGACCATGTGGCCCTGTGGTCAGCCCTTGCAGAGAGCTCTGTCCTCTAATACCAGATACCCAAGCACAGGCCCATTCCCACTGGTACAGGAAGGGTTACTAACCTGGGAAGCAGCTCACCCCGAACAAGGGGAGAAACTGAGGCACAGCAGGCAAATGGGTGGGAAGCACTCTCCCTTAACTCCTGCCAAGAGGCTGAGAGCCCCTAATGAAAGGAGAAAAGGGCACTGACCACCCTCCCCCTGTTATTCCCTGGGGTTCTGGCCTCCTAGGGAGGAGGGGAAAACCATCCTTTGTCTTCTCGTGATGGCTCAGAGGTTTGGGTCCACATTCTCCTGGTCTGAGGCTGTCTCATCATCATTTGGAGACTCCTAGATCGAAGCCAGAGAACCCAAGTAAGGGACTTCTGCTGTGCCCCAGAGCCACAGCCTGGGGAGGAGGGGGCAACATCTTCTTCCTCTTGCCCCTGTCCCCAGTGGAGCCAGGAAAGGCTCTGCCACCCCCACCTAGGGCCCCTTGGCCGTTCCCCCATCCTAGGTCTCAGACTGCCCACAGCCACATGGCCCACCATCGGGTGACTCTCTTACCAGACCGAGGCCCCTGCCTTGCCGCAGGTTGGCATAGAAGTGCAGCACACGGGGGTCACAGCGAACCACCATGGGGTCAAAGTCTAGGACACGCAGGCCCTGCAGGCTGCGTGCCCGTGAAAGGGCCACGTAGGCCTGGCCGCTGGCAAATACACGTCCCAGAGACATCTCCACACAGTCCAGGGACATTCCCTGGGGGATGGAAGGACAGAGATGGAGCCAGCTCTGCCTAAATTCCCTTGTACCCAAGAGCCTGGCCCCATCTCACCAGCTCAGCTACATCCCCTGGACCTCCTTGCCCAGTCCAGGGATTCTCAAGGCAGAGAAACAGGCTGACCCCAGGTGGGTATCTGAATAGGAGGTCATCCAGGAGATGAGCAGGGGGATAGAGGCAAAAGGTAAGAGCTCAGGCCTGGGCCAGACAGGCATGAAAATGAATCCTATCTCTGCCTCTCACTATTCGTATGACCTTACACAAGTTACTTAACCTCTCTGAGCCCTGGAATGATTATTATTCAGTTGTTGTAAGATCAAGTTTAACATATCTAGTAGTATCTCAGAAGATAGCAGGGCAAGAAATGACAAAGGGGAAATGACAAATGTCTGGGAAAGGAAGAGAAGGAGGCAAAGTGGGAAATGCACTAAAGCAAGGTTTATTCTATAGTTGGAACTTTCCATCCAGGTCTAGCTCAACTTCCATAAAACCTTTAAGGGTCCCCTTCAGGCCTGTCCCATTCTCCCTCTGCCCTGCTCTGTCCCCATCTCCCATACTGGCTGCTCACCTGGCTCTTGTGGATGGATATTGCCCAGGCCAGCTGGAGGGGCAGCTGCTGCCGGGTAAGGAATTGGCCTCCAGTGGCTTGCACTGTCCAGCGGTCAGCACGGATGACCTCAGTGACTCCACAAAGGAACCGCACCTGGGGAAGCCCTGAGGAAGAAGCCCAACCTTTGAGCCCAGCTTCAGGGCTTAGAAGTGCAGAGTAGACCTTGCCTCTCCATCCTAGCCTCTTCCTCCTCACACGTACCCCAGGACCCTGCTGCAAACCCAAGCAGTAGGACCACACCCCCAACACTTACCTCTCCCCTCAGTCTCGAACCCGACTACCACCCCGCGGGCACCATTCACCAGGCCCCGGGAGACCGCTAAGTTCTTCACCAGCATCACCTACGAGGGAAATAGAACTGGACGCATGGAGAGCTGTCCCGTTCCTATACCTGGCCTCAGGTCCCACAGACACTGCAGTGGTTCTGAGAGGCTTGAGGCCATCATGGAGGGGCACTGAGTCCTAATCCTGAACTGAGCCACTGGCTGACTGTGACCCTGCGGCAGCTGCTTTATTTTCCCGGGTCTCAATTTCCCTTTGTGTCAAAGGGGAATGACATTTGCTCAGCTTGCCTCAGAAGGAGGGCATAAAGAGCAATAAGGTAACAGACATCACAGGGCTTTGAAAATTTCCAGGTCTGTTATGGGGTATGTCTGTGGGCCACAATCTTGAGCGATAGCTTTCAGGTCCTGCCATCTTTCTTCCAACCATACAGTGCCTGCATTTTTCCCTTGGGTGCCTTTCAGAACTGGGAAAAGGCTTCCATTTGGGCCACTCCCAACATGGTAGAAGGAAGGGGGGCTCTCTCAAAGTGTAGAATAAACTATAGAAGATAACTCTGTGAGGTAAATATTTTACTCCTCGTTTTAGAGATTAGGAAACCGAGCTTCAGCGAGGGCAAGGGACTCATCCAAAGCCACACTGCCTGGAGCTCCAGGCATAGGAATGGGAGGGCAGTGGAAAGTTGAAGACAGGAAGGTGGGTGGGAATAGGAGGGAGGGAGTTGGCTGTAATAACAACTGGGCCTCTGGTTATGGAGCAGTTTGGGCAGAGGGGCAAGGATTGGAGAGGCCCAAGTCCCCAGGGTCTAGGCCCTGCTTCCTACTTACCTGGGCTCCTAGCTTTAGCTGAAGGAGACGGCTAACAGGACACTGGACATCCAGGATCCGGGCTTGCTCAGGATCACTGTCCATGGCTTCAAAGCTATGTACTTCACCTGGGAAAAGAGAGTTGGGCAAACAGATTACAAGTCACTGACTCATGGCTTAGGTTCTCAAAACAGACCAGGGCATGGGGGTGGGTAGTGGGGACAGCTCAGGCCCAGCTGGGGCTTTAGAACCAGAGACCTGGGTTCAGGTCTCACTTCCAGCATTTACTGGCTGAGTGACCTTGACCCATTCAAGGTCACACCTCTCAAAGTCATAGTTATATCTGCAAATGTAAGGGCCACAGAGGTTGGGGCCTAGATAACTAAATGATCTCAAGGGCCCAGGCTGCCTGGGAGGCCACACCTGCCTGAAGGCCCTTCCCAGCTGGTCTAGCCCAGTTCCAGCTCCCTGCTCACCTGGCAGCTCCTGCAGCCGCCTCTCATTGGTAAGGGCCACGTCATCCTGGTGGGTACAGAGTCTTGTGGCCACAATCCCGTCTCGCCCCACCTTGTGGGTAGCCGTGGCCTGGAGCTGGCGCGTTACCTCATCTGAGCACCTGTGGGGGCTGGGCTGTCAGGGCAGAGCCCACCTGAACACCAGGGAAGGTGGGGCATGTGGGTGGTATGGCCCAAGCAGCAGGCCATGGGGTAGGCCTTGAGACTGAAAAGGGGCATCAGGGCAAGATTTGCTGGCTCCCAGGCTGGCCAACTTGTTCTTTCTCGAATCAGACCCCATACATGGAGATTGAGAGGGGTGTGTGTGGTGGGGTGGGGGGGAGGTGATCATCGCGGGCGCTCTTTCCTTTGTCCCACCCCTAGGGCTCCTCAGGAAGTTGGATATGCTGAGTGAGTAGAGGCCAGAGGTTTAAAGGACCTAGACCAGTTGCTGATGTTGACACCTATAATACTGGTAAACCTATAATTAGATCAGTCTCCAGAAGACAATCTTCTAGCTCCTGGCCTGCTGTCTTGGGGGGAAAATGGAGCCTATGTTTCTATTTCCTGCTATCTCTAGCCTTCTTCCACATGGGGAGGCTTGGGTGCAGCACCAACCCCTGTGGGAGGAGGGAGAACAACTTGGCCCCATCTCTCCTTGCTCTGCCATGTATCCTTACTATTGTCCCCCATACATGCTGGTGTGTACTGTGCATCACCGTACCTGCCTCCTGTCCCCAGGCACAAAGAACAACTCACGACCACCACCCTCCTCCTAGCTCATCCCAATCTGACCTGGACTTCAAGGCCCATCTCTGGCTCATGTCCTCTGCCCTCCCAGCCTGTCTACTCCTACGTAAGAGTAGTTGTAGTATTTCAACCTTTTGTCCTTGCTGGGCTGAAATTATGTCTGCATCCTCCCCTCCCCAACCAAGTGACTCCACAGGCTCTAAAAGTGGAAGGAACTTGGATTTTAGAGTCAGACTTGGGTTCAAATCCCAGCTTGGTCACTTAATAGCTGTGACTTTGGGCTAGTCACTTCACCTCTCTGAACCTCAGTTTCTGCGTCTGTGAAATAGGAGTGTTGACATCTCTGAATTCCTTTCATGTGTCCATCTGCCCATACTTCCCTGACACCTACTGTGTGCCAGGCCCTGCAATGGATGTTGGGGATCCCAACCCTGGGAGAGGCAAGGTCTCAGTGCCCAGATGACCATCTATGGGCCCAGGAAGCATTTCTCCCCCTTCTCTGGGTCCCTATGCTCCTCATCGCCCCACACACGGATCCTCATTTTGTGGCCCCATCACTATTCACAGGGCCCACCTGCCCAGCCTGACAGCCTGTAGCAAAGAGACGAAGGTCTGGTCTGCCTGCCTCCACACCTTGGTCAGCTCCAGGGTCACTGGGACACACTTCCTCCAGCTCTTGGCCTGGCAGGAGTAAGGTGAGGGTGTCAGGGAGCAAAGCAGACCCTTGGGGGATGGGGGCAGAGAAGGAGGGCAGTGGTACCTGAAAGCAGAACTGTGGGGGCTGTGAACCCTTGGTTACAGGTGGCAGCTGCAGGAAGTCTCCACAGATGATGAGCTGGATCCCTCCGAAATGGCTTATTCTGCTGCCGGACAGCTCTAGAGAGGAGCAAGAGTGCTTTAGGGGCTGGGATGGACGAGTTCCACATGGAAAACCACCAGAACCCAGACTTCACTGCACATACTGACCTGGCCACAGCCTCCAGCTTGTCAAACAGTTCTGCTTCCACCATGGAGATCTCGTCAATGACCAGCCGCTGGCAGCTTAGCCAGCCCTGCCGCACGCTTGGCCGCTGGGCCAGGGCCACACACTGGGCCAGTGGAGCTTGACCCGAGCCAATGCCTGAGAGTAACACTATTTAGCCTGGGCTGAGACCCCAGCCCTGTCTCAACCCTGACCTTCCCACTCTCCCTCCCTCCTCCCAGGAGCATGGTTTGCTCCCAGCTCTAGCCCCAGGGGCTCTCACTTACCTGCAAAAGCATGGAGGGTCATACCTCCAATGCAGCAGGCTGCCACACCAGTGCTGGCAGTGGCCACAGTGCCTGTGGGAGGCAGTGAGCCCAGGATACGCTTCAGCAGATAAGACTTCCCTGTCCCTGGGCAGAGGGCAAAGTCAGGGCCACCTCTCCTCCATCCTACCCCGCTGCCATCCTCCCTCCCTTCTCCAACTCTGCTCCTCACTACCTGCACTCCCAGTGAAGAAAATGCTCTGTCCTTTCAGGATGACCCTTAGCACTGCAGCCTGTTCTTCAGAAAGTTGTGGTTTGGTGGGGGGTAAATTCAGCCTCTTCACAGGCAGGGGCCACCTTGGGGTTTCCTGGTGGGATAGGGCTATCTTAGGGCCTCCTCCTACCCCATAAGCATTGCCCCCCACTTGGGCAATGCCTTCTTGGCCCAGACGCAATGGTAGGAAGGCCTGGTAGCCCTTATGTCTCTGCTGGCTTCATTCATTGGGGCCCTTGGGCAGCCTTGGTGCACCTGGAGATCATGCCAATAACTATAGGGATCCAGGTCTCTCTTCCAGTAAGGGACCAAGGCTGGGTCTCCACTGACTCCTGGTGCCCTGAAGACTTACTGCATGGGTCTGGGTTCTCCCTAAGCTCCCTCCTCTAGGTTCTCTAACTCTCCTGGTCCTCTTACCCATCCTTCCTCCTCACTTCTCTTCCTATTACAAACCTGTCTCTCACCTCAAAACACCCAAGCAAAACCCTTCCTAGCCAGGGCCCCTTCTTGCCCCATCTCCATCTTCTCACCAGCTTAGTCTCAAACCCACGTGGTCTACACACGTCCCAGTTCGCCAACACTGTCAGACCCACCCGACTTTGTCATACCCGTATCTGATTGGCCCTGACACTGCTGCCCACTTTGTTTTCTCCAAAAGCTCCTCTTCTCCAAAGCCACTACATTCTTCTTCTCCTTCTCCTTCTCCTTCTCCTCCTCCTCCTCCTCCTCCTCCTCCTCCTCCTCCTCCCCTCCCCCTCCCCTCCCCTCCCCTCCCCTCCTCCCCTCCCCTCTTCCCCTCCTCCTCCTCCTCCTCCTCCTCCTCCTTCTCCTTCTCTTCTCCTTCTCCTTCTCCTTCTCCTTCTCCTTCTCCTTCTCTTCTTCTTTTTTTCCTGAAATCTCCTTTCCAGGCCCCTCTGCTTCCTCTTTTAATGAGATATGGGTCCCCTTTTCCTATTCTCTCTTACCCAGTCTCAGGGATTGCATTAGGAGGAACAAGCACACAAGTCTCACATTTCTGTCATACTCAGATGTCCGATGGGCAACTCCTCTGGGATAACCAGCAGCTCCCTCAAATACCACCACCATCTTCCCCCAACTTCAGTTTCCTATGTCTCTTCCATCTCAGTAGCATGACCCAGTCCCCAGGTGTCCCCCCCTTTCCTGTCCTCACGGTGCTGGGCTTGGCCCCCGCCCGGGGCTCCATGGACTGCTTCACCAGCGTCGTGTCTGGGACTCGGGTGGCCGCTGCGCGCCGCAGCTCCTCCGCCTGCACTGGACTGATGGTGACGAAGTCGCGGGGCCTCGGACCAAGAAGCTGCGTGCGGGCAGAGGTCGGCGGAGGACCGGGGGCCGCAACCAGCTTGAGGCGCAGCATGCGCAGGAAGCGGCGCAGGCGATCCGGGGGTGCGTCGGAGAGCAGCAGCTGCACGGCGCCTGCGGGAGGAGCGCCCTCGGCGGGCAGCCGCAGTGTGCTGCGCCCAGTGGCGGCGAAGCGCGTGAAGAGACGCGCAGCGCGCAGGGGATAGCAGCGCGGCCGCCCCGCCTGCCCAGGCGCCTGCAGCCGCAGCATCAACTCGCGGCGCTCGTTACGACCCAGGCTCAGCTCTGCGGTGCGTAGGGCCTGGCGCCTTCGCGGCTGCCCGCCGGGGCTCAGCTCCTCCACAGCCACGCGGCACCGCAGCTCCGCGTCCTCGCATTCCACTGCCGCTGCCAGGGTTCCCGACAGCATCGTCATAGCTTCTGCAAGTCTGCAAAAAGACCAGAACATAAGGGTCATGGATACCCAGGGACATAACAGGTGGTATAAGGCCTTGACGAGAGAGAGGTCAAGGCCACGTAGGGTTACAGAGGCTGTCATTAGCAATACAAAAAGGTCACAGAGATGGTAAAAGGACACTGGGACCAACCGAAAATTCAATTAGAAATTACGCTCCTACACAATCATTTCCAGAGTGGTAGATGGGCAGCGTCAAATGCACCCCGGTTTGGGAAGCCTCGCTGTCCCGCGAGAGCCGCAGAAAAAGAGGGACCCTGAACAGAAAAGAAGGCAGCTTCGAAAAGACCCAAGGCAGGCGCTGAGTCTTCTCCCTGGGAAACAGGACTCTCACGTGGGTTGATGATCAAGGGGGCTGATATGTAATACGCTCCTCCTATCTTCCAGGTACGTTCACTGGTTTATACGCAGACGGGCAGCTCTCACTATTTCCCCGTGTACAGAAGTGGAAACAGGGTGGGAGAGGTCACACAGCTGGTCCGCGATAGTGTGATTCCGAAGCCCTGTTGCATCCCATCTCCAACGTGGGGAAGGGGTAGAATATTTGGCTGGGGAAATCGCGGTGGGACCCTGGGACCCGGGAATCCTTGCTCCCTCCGTCTGACCCTCTCGTTTGCACCCTTCCGGCATGGACCCCTTGAAGAGGCAGTCTCTTTGCCCCCAGCTCTGAGATCGGGTAGACACTCACACGCGCCGGACCAACAAGCCGAAGAGTTTGCCTGCCGGCGAAGCTCCGGTACTAGAAACTTTCAAATACTGGCAGTAGAGAATCACCCTATCACCGGCCGGATCTTTAAATTCTCCAGCCAGTCAGAGACAGGGGCGTGGCAAGGGGTGTGTCATTGGTTGGGTTCCAACTTTGCGAGCTTGGGCTGTACCAATCGCACACCGGAGGAAGGAAGCTTATTGTAGGGGCCGAGCGTACCAAGTCGCGTGGACTAGTGGATGTGGCAGAAGAAGCCGGGTGGGGGTGGGTTACAGCTGTGCGGCACGTGGTGTGGTGTCAGCCAACCCGGGTCTGAAGATTTACTTTCAGAACCGTCTCTCCAACACATTCCCCCTCCATCTAGCCCTCTTAGCAGATGAGCTGGGCCCCCTCACGGGATTGTCGCCCACTCCTGGGCAGACCACCCTAAAGTCTGCGCAGCCGCTGCCTCTGCCCTTCAACTCTTTCCATCCTCTCTGCCTTTGTAAGGGTCGTTTTACGTATTGTCTTTCCCACCCACCTGAGGCCCATCAGTGAGGGCCCCTGAAACCTGTGTCAGACGCTCAGCGTACAAGGGAAGTGTGTGATCCTCTGTCTTCGGGGAATATTTACCCTCTTGTTGCCCTGAGTGTTTGGGGAATTTATTTTTAATTATCTTTTTTTCCCCCCTGTGAAGCTTGGAATTACATAGCTGGGAGTGATCTTACAGGTGACTCCAGCCTTTCTATTTGTTTGTTTATGAGGAAATCACGGCCCCAAGAGGTTTCACCAAAGGTCACATAGTTTGTACATAGCAAAAACAAAGCCTTGAACTTAGGTCTAACCCGGCCTAATCACCTCCGTGTTTCACTACTACACCACACTGTCCCAGGTGATTGGTCTTTACAAAGGGAAACTCAGGAGGTGATAGTCACTAACTGCAATGCCCAAGCACCATCGGTAGGTGTCGTCCTAAGCAAGTTTCCTTATTGTATCAAGCCTTTGTTTCCTCATATGTAAAAATGAGAGGAAGATGAAAATATGATTGCACAACTCTGTGACTATACTAAAAATCATTGTGAATTGTTCACTTTAAATGTGTAGTATGTGGATTATATCTCAATAAAACTTAGGAAAAAATCACGAGAAATATATTTTTCCTCTTCAGTGTAGTCTTGACATATAAGTACCAGTCGCATAAATTTTCAAAGTCACTGTGGCAGGCAGAAAAGTGCCCCCCTAAGATGTCCACTTATGAATCCCCATAACTTGTGAATATGTTACCTTACATGGCAACAAGGGCTCTGCAGATGTAATAAATAAAGCATCTTGAGATGAGATTATCCTGGATTGTCTGGGTGAGGCCAAGGGAACAAGGCCAAATCAGAAGGGTTCTCATAAGGGAAAGAGGGAAGCAGGAGAGTCAGAGGAGATGTGATGAAGGAAGCAGAAGGGGTGCGTGTGTGTGTGTGTGTGTGGTGTGTGTGTGTGTGTGTGTGTGTGTAAGTAAGAGAGAGAGAGACCGAGACCGAGATTTGAGGACATTACTGCCGGTGTTGAAGATGGAGGGAAAGACTGTGAGCCAAGCCAAAGAATACAGGAGCTTTCTAGAAGATGGAAAAGGCAAGGAAGTGGATTCCTCCCCAGACTATCAAGAAGGAACACAGTTCTTGTGATTAGCCCAGTAAGACATATCTCAGATCTCCAGAATGGCAACAAATTAATCTGTGTTGTTTTAAGCTCCTAAATGTCTGGTAATTTGTTACAGCAGCAATAGCAATAAGAAACAAATACACTTATACAACTAGAAAGTGAAAGAGCTGGGATAATAGCCCCAGGTCTGTCTGTTTCCAAAGCCTGTGTTCTCTTCTCACTCTTTTACTTCTAGCAGGCCTAGCACACTCACAAGCTTGCTCCTTTCCCCTTTCTCTCTGTGCAGTACCCCAGACTGCCTCTAGAGAAGACATAGAGACTTTTACATGGATTTTCTCCCAATATTTTTTCTTTTGGCTTTTAATTGTTTTTATTATAAAATAGAGATAATATAAAATTTACCATTTTGACTGTTTTAAGTGTACAATTAATTGCCATTAAGTATATTCAAGTGTTGTAAAACCATCACCACTATCTATTTTCGATAATATTCATCATACCAAATAGAAACTATGTACCCATTAGGCAATAACTTCCCATTCCTCTCTCCTTTCAGCCCTGGTACACCCAACATTTTATTCTGAAAATATTCCAACATATACAGAAAGGTTGAAAGACTTTTATGATGAACATCCACATACCTGCCACCAAGATTCTATAATTAATATTTTGTCATACTTCATATCTCACAATTTAGCCATCCCTTCATTCATCAATCCACTTTTTGTTATGCATTTCAAAGTAGCAGACAACAGCACATGTCACACCTAACCACTTCAACACACATTGCATTAACTAGAATTTATGCTTACCTTTTGCATGTAAACTCTACATACAGTGAAATGCACAAATCTTGGGCTTATGTTACAGGAGTTTTGACAGATGCATATACCTGTGAGGCTCAAGCTCTTATCAGGATATAGAACTGTGCTATCCAATAGGGTAGCAACCAGCCACATGTGGCTACTTTTAAATTTAAAGTCATGAAAATTAAATGAAATTAAGTTTTTCATTTGTACTGGCCACACTTCAAGTGCTCATAGCCACATGTGGACGGCACAGACAGGGCATTTCCTTCATTGTACAAAGTCCTGAGAACATTACCATCATCTAGAAAGTTTCCTCATGCCCCTTCACAATCAGTCTCTGCCCTCAGTCCTTAGGCACCCCTGTTCTGATTTTGTTTTCATTACAGATTTTAGCTTGTTTTAGAACTTCCTATAAATGGAATTATACGATATGTATTCTTGTGTGTACAGGCTTCTTTCACTCAGCATAATGGTTTTGAGATTCCTCCACGTTGCTGGATGTATCAGTTAGTGGTTCTTTTTTATTTCTGAATAGTATTCCATTGTATGGGGATACCAGTTTATCCATTTTCAAGCTGATGACTATCTGGGCTTTCTGTGGATTTATGCTTTCCTTTGAACAAATAAATGCCTGTTCTAAAGAAATTAGTGGGTCATAGAATAGATGTGCATTTAGTTTCATAGGAAACTGCCAGAGCTTTTCCCAAAGTGGTTATATGCCCACCCTGATTTTTGTAAGAGCAGCAACAGTGAGTCCTTGTAGGGAAAGGAATAGACTGAATAACTGGACACCGCCTCTAGGACAATTAACGGTCCTCAGGCTCTGCTCTCCTCCCCTCCCCTCCCCCTCCAGCGCAGTTCTCCAGTCAGATGCTGATTGGCCGATGGAGGAGGGAGGCGGAGCCAGAGGGACTATTTACATCTGGGGCCGAACTTCCTCACCCTTTGCTTGGGGGCTGCCTTGGTTGGCACCCCTTTGTAACTCTGCTCGCCGCTACTTCCGTGAGATCAGTTCCGAGCGAAGCGCAATACTGCCCCCGGCTCTCCTCGCCTAACCCGAAGCTTGGTTTTGACTCAAGCTCTCAGAAGGAGCGGGAGTTCCTTCATTACAAATTTTTTTCCTTGAGAACTCTCCTTATGTCTTGTCAGCTCTTTCTCACGGGTGGCCTCAGTTCAGCCTCCTGCTCATTAATAAAAACAACAATGATATTAGCGCAGGACTGAGCGGTTTACAAAGTGCATTTTCAGCGTTCCTCTCTTGATATTTAAAAGGACGCCTCCCCTCCATTTTATAGTCCCTTTTCTCCAAGTTTTGCCCTCCCACCTTTACAGCCCCTAAGCTTACAGAACAGTCTTGGGGGGGGCGGGACGCGGGGAGGGGGCGCTGGAAGGGTTTTTCAATCTTCCAGCTTCCAGAGCACGACTTCATCACTGGTCAGCGGACTCTTGTTGATCCACTCTCTTTGAAATCTTAACTTCCACGACACACTCTCCTCATTTCTTCCTACACATTGGCTGCTCTTATAGGTCTCCTTTGCTAACCCCTTTTCTTCAACCAGACCTCTCAATGTGGAAGGATGATATATATTTTTTGCCCCTACCCTTTTCAATACCGTGGTTTAATTATCCGCTACATGCTGAATACCAGTATTATAGCTCCAGCTTGCCCTTCTCCCCTCAACTCCAGATTATATCTCCATTTGTCCTCCTCATATCTCCATACAGATGCCTAACAGGTATGTCCAACTCACTTTCTCCAGAACGGAGCTTCTAATCCCCAATACCAAATAAAACTGTTTTTCACCTATCTTCATTGTCTTTGTCAACAGCACCACTAATTTGGGCTCAAGTTAAAAAACCCATGTCACATCCTTGATTCCTTCTTCACCTACAACATCCAATCCACCATCTGAAAACAAAAACAAACAAACAAACAAACCTGTTCTGCCTGTCAAATGTATTTTGAATCTATTCATATCCCTCCATCCCCACTCCAGATGCTAGAGTTAGCAGCCTATCGTCTTGTCCCTGGGTTACCTCCACCATGTTGCTTCTGTGCAATATGAACTCCCCAGGGGCCTGGTCTCCTTGCAGGTGGAATCTGAGTTTCTAGGTATAGGATCTTCTGAGTCCTCAGACATGGGGTGCAACAGCTGCAGGGCTCTGAAAATTGAGACAATAAAATCATGTGGTGCCATTTTTCCATATAGGGTTGGAATGCCTGGAAGCCTGAGGATTAGCAGAAGCAGTGAAACTTGGTCAACTGGTGTAGCTGCTATGGCAGCTAAGGCCAAGGAGGCCACCATTGGTCCCAAAGGCACTTAATTCTTCCTGCTAAGACTTGGGGGCAGGGCTGACCCTAGAGCTAAGGGGAAAGAGGATGGGGGTGATAGTGCTGGAGGCTGGGATGTAGCCAGTCACTTTCACTCTCTGGGTCTCTTTCTCTAAGTGTAAAACGAGGGCTCAAGGTATAACTAACATCATTCTCTGATGGTCTTTACATTGAACTCCCGAGAAAGGGTTGTCAAGGCTGTAAAATCACCACTGGATGGGGGTGGGAGACATTGGAACCAGTGAGGAGGACAGTTCGGAACAATGCCCAACGAAAGCTGGAGAACACTGTATTGGGGACCCCTGAGAGTCAAGGGCAGAAACCTCCACCAAAAGCACTCTGGAGCCCAGTTCCCCAGCCCCAGGTCTTCCCGTTACGCTCCGGACACGACTCAAGCTCCAGGCCCGGCCCTGCGGGAGGTTCCTGAGAGAAGAGGACCAGGTCGTCGCCACTGCTCTGGCACCTGGGAAGAAAGAAGAGGAGCTTTTTGGTGGCCGCCCAGTCGCGCAACCCCAGTCCAGTCCAGTCAGGAGAGACCTCAAAGGCACAAACCGCCAGCGCTTCGGGCGCTGACAGGGTCCCGCCCCACCCGGCCCCGCCCTCGGACCCCGCCCGCATCC
Organism: Eonycteris spelaea; assembly: GCA_003508835.1. Lineage (NCBI taxonomy): Eukaryota > Metazoa > Chordata > Mammalia > Chiroptera > Pteropodidae > Eonycteris > Eonycteris spelaea. The sequence goes on from PUFA01000017.1 coordinate 661,065, forward strand.
CTCGCCTCCGCCTCTGGCCGGAAACCCCTCCCCCTGCCCCCGCCCGGTCCTCTCATCCTTTATCCCCTTCCAGTCCCTCTCCCTCCGTGGGTAGGGGAAGCTTCACCCCGCCCTGTCCCTCCTTCTTCCTCCAGCTCCCGCTCCCGGGTCCAGACTCCAGGCCCCCGACCGGCCCCGCCCAGGCTCCTCCTTCAGCCCTGCTCCGCCCTCCCGTTTCCCGCCCCAACCCGGGCCTCCAGGCCCCGCTATTCCCCTCCCCAGGCTCCGCCCCCGGCCCCCGGAAGCCTCTCCCCGCCCCCGGCCCCGCCCCCTGAAGTTTCTTGGGCCCCCGGCGGCTCGCGGGACAGAACGCAGGGAGCGGCCGCCCCGCTGGGCTTGGATGGAGCTGGCGGGGCTCGCGCGGCCCCGGGAGTGAGCGGCGGAGCGGCGGATCGGTCGGAGCTCAGCGGACTCGCCATGGAGGAGGTGAGGGGCGGCCAGGCGGGGGGCCTGAGCTGGGGTCTCCGAGCGGCTTACGGCGGTTAGGGTTCCTGATTCAGGCCCTTGTTCCAGCCAGACCCTCTCTCGTGGGTCTCTAGACACCAGCACATCACCCCCGCCCCAACCCCCAGGCAGAGCCTAGGCTGGGCGGGGTAGGGATCGCGTCCGGCACTTCAGAGACCCGTCCAGCTTCATTATCTCTTCAGCTTCTCTCTCCAACTGTGAGCGTGTTAATGTTCCCATTGGATTGACAGGGAGACTGAGGCTCTGGCTGAAAGTGGCTTCGTGTGCTGGTCTAGAACCCCGGTTACCGTTGACTCCCCGTGCCAGCCAGATCAGATCCTGAGGGGCAGACTGTATGTGTGTTGTGTTGGGTGTGTGTTTGGGAGGCGGGGGGATGTCTGTGAGTCCAGGAATCCTTGTCTCAAGGAATCTTGAGGCAGTGACTCTATCTGGTGGCAGAGGACTGACCTCTTTTCTCCCGTGTATAAGTCCCTGTGAGTCCCTTTCCTCCTACCCTCTCACCCGCCCCATAATTGGGCCCATGTAGGGGCTGATCCTGACCCTTGCCTTTCCCACACCCCTGGCAGGGCTGACTCGCTGGAGGAGCTGGGCACCTGGACCAGCAGTGCCCCTTGAGCCTCCCTCTTCCCTCTCAGGACCCTTTTGGTGGGGTCAGGCACTCTGTGAACCCTTTACTTGCAAACTCAGTTCTCCCATCATCCAAGCACACAGCAAACACTTAATGTATGCCTGTGGAATGGATAAATTAGAGGAGGGGTCTGCTGAGTCTAGAGGCCTTTGCTTCTTGTCCTCTGAAGGGTTCTCAGCTTCTGTCTTTCCAAGCCAAAGGGAAGAGGATATGTCTGTGCCTGGATCACTGGAAAGAAAAGATGAAGCCTTCACTTTTGGGGTAATCTTGGCCAACTGGGGAGTCCTGGGTGGACCAGGCTGCTTGTGTCCCCATCAGTACTCATCTCCCTACTTCCCGGGGCCACTGCCCAGGGACAGCTGGGCTGTTAGGGTTCTGTCCAGGCCAGGCCCTGTGTTTCTGTGGGATGGTAGATAAGTCACTTCCCCTCTAAGCCTGTGTTTCCTCTTCTATAAAATATAGGGCCTGAGGCCTCCTCACTGGATCCTGACAGTATGATTGTGGCCCCTTCTTTCAGAGTGGGTGGAAGTCAGGGGCAAAGTCAGGCCACTATGATTTGCTGTAGTTTCTTGCTGACAGAGGTGGGGCTGCTCTTCCTTGCCCCAGGCCTCTGTTGTAAGGGCTTGACTGTCTGGCTGTTGCCCCTCCCCTTCTCCCAGAGGATGTGGGACAGGGTTACTCCATCTCCTGATCTGCTCTGGCCCCCAATTAAGAGAAGTTCTCCTGGGGCTTCCTGGGCCCATGGTTTGTCTCCTTTCCAGCCCAGCCCAGCCCTGCACTCCCCTCTGGTCCTGAGTTTCTAATATTGTCAGTTACTGATTCCCAGGTGCCAAAAGCTCCCCAAATAATTGAGCCATCTAAGGTCTTGCCCACCTCCTTCCCACACAGCCAGGAGCTCCCTATCCCCTACCTCTCCTTTGGCATCCCTATCTCTTTTCCTCCCATTTTTTCTCCCAGTCACTTCCCCTTGTTTCTTTAGGCCTCAGTGTTCATCTCTGTTTCTCTAAAACCCCTCTTAGATCATGGTCACCCACTTTCCCCCATGACCCCATCTGGCCTCATCACTTCATTCCCAAATGGCGGCTTTCAGATCTTCCCACAGCTTTGAGCTTCCTTCGCATGCTCCAGCCGCCCTGATGCCAAGCCCCCTCTGTGCAATGGATTGGCAGTTCCTGTCAGGCTCAGGTTAAGTGAAGAACTGCAAGTCTGGGCACTGGGCATCTATCCACTTATGTTCTCAAGGCCTCACTTTCCCTACCTATAAAATGAGGAAGGTAGGGAGGTGGCCGATCCAGAAATGCGATGATATATGTGCAGAAGCTTTGAAAACTGCAAATATCAATGTGAGGTATTGCCACTGGAGTAAGATGGAAAGCCCTGGACCCAGGCTTTCCTGTCTTTGCCCTGTCCTCTTAGTCATGCCTTTTCCTGGCTTGGCCTCCAGTGGTTCCAGGCTGCTCAGTTGCCCTTTCATATCTAGAGAGAGGCAGGGCCGTGTCCTGTCCGAGGACTGGCTGTGTGACCTTGAGCTAATCTCTGGGTTGGTGCTATGTATCTCCCAACAGGCTGGGGTCTTCTCAAGCAGGGGGTGCCCACCCAACCCCCAAACCTGGGACTTCCTTTATTCAGGGTCTTTGTTGCCCCTATCAGACTGGAAGTTCCCCCAGGGCAGAGCTTGTGCTTCTAGTCTGATTGCCCCATCTCATGTCTCTGACATGGTGGGTTCTTAGCAGAGTTTGGTCAGAGCATCACTAGGTTTAGTCAAAGTGCAAAGGTTATCATAGCTCCCTGTGATGCGAGATGCCAACAAGTTTTCTTTTGCTGGCCTCTGTCTTCTGCTATAGCCTATGTTGTAGCTTTCCACCTGCTCCCTTCTGTGCGCAGGGTCAAGGTGACCTGGTGCCAAGGGGTGCCTCAGGATTGTCCTACAGTGGGCAGGGGAGGGCCTGAGTGAGGATGGATGGGAGAGGAGGGGGTAAAACAGGAAAAACAGTGGTCAGCTGGTCAACAAGAGGAGAGGATGCTGAGAAACTGGGCTGAGCAGGACAAAACCTCCCCTGTGAGTCCTGCCAAGGGGGAGGGGCCACTTTTAAAACATACTGGGGCAAAGCCAGGCCCCTGGTGGGAGAGTATCTGAGGAGGGACTGGGGCTGGGCAAAGGGTGGCAGGCAAGTGGTACCTACAGCCTGGTCTCCCTTCATGTTACTATTGCTATGGCTGATTCCTGATATAGAGACCCTTTTCTTGGGCTTTGGTTCATGCCTCCAGCCCCTCACTTGTTACTCACCATCCCAAAATGCCTTCTTGCCTCACTCTCATCTCAGCTCCATCCATCCCTAAAGCCCTGGACTTTCTTCTCTAGCTAATCCAGCCATGCTATTCACTGGGTACTGCCCTGCTATACCCTGAGAGGACAGTGGTCAAAGCACAAGGTTTCAGCTTTGCTCACTGGGAGCTTCCAGCTGGCAGGAAGTTTTCACGTGTCAGTGGATGAGGCAGGCAGGGGGAGTCACAGTGGAGGGGATTTAGAAAGGGGTATGAGATCCCATGGGATGGTAGGTAGGTTCCCTGAAAAGGGAAGGTGAGCTTGGAGCTCAGAAGTGGAAGACCTAGGCAGCAGCTTCAAGCTGCCTTGCTTAAGAGATGCTGAGAATTAGCAGGCCTAGGAAGTGGCCAACAGTGCTGTCGTTGCTTATCAAGGGGTGTGATGTGTGAAATGTGGGGATGGGGTTTCCCATTTCCTACTTCTTCCCTTCCAGCCCTGGGCCTGGGCCATCCTGCAAAGGTCACTGAGGTGATGAGGCCCCTGCGGTTCACACAGCCCATGGGGGAGGATCTGGTACTTTAGGGAGTGGGGGTTGGATGCATGATAGGATACGAAGCCTCCCTCTTCTTGTAAAGGGCCCTGAAGTCTCCTCTTCTCCTGGTCAGGGTGGCTCATAACTGGCCTGTAGGCAAGTCTCCCACTTCCTTATCCTCCATCCGGGAAGACCATTTGGGACCATCCCACTTCCCCATTTTTCTTGTCATCTACAAGTTAGGGAGAGAACCTGAGCACCTCACATTCCAAAGAGCTCCTAGAACATTGAAGCCCAGCAGCTAAGCCTGGAAAGGTCTTGTTCTAGATTCTGAAACAGGTCCAGGGAGAGAGGGTCCTGAGCGTCAGAGGGGATGGCAGTGACGATGGTAACAATAAAGGCAGCTACCGTTTACTAACTTTAGGGCAGCAGTCCCCAACTTTTTTGGCACCAGGAACCAGTGCCCCTATGAGAATCTAACGCCTGATGATCTAAGGTGGAGCTGAGGCGGTGATGCTAGTGCTGGGGAGCGGCCGCGCATACAGATGAAGCTTGCTCCCTCACCTGCCGCTCACTTCCTGCTGTGTGGCCCGGTTCTTAACAGGCCACAGACCAGTACTGGTCTGCGGCCCGGTGGTTGGGGACTGCTGCTTTAGGGTATCCTAGGCACTGCTTTATATGCCATATTTTTATTCAGCAACATTTATTGAGCAGCTACTATGTGCCAGACACTGTGTAGGCACTAAGGATATAGCAGCAAACAAAACAAAAACCTGTGCCTGTATGAAGTTATATATAAACTTTGCAACTTCTATTAATATCTCATTTCATAGTTGAAGAAACTGAGGCTTAGCGAGATCAGATGACTTGCCTGTGGTCAGGGTGACTTGAGTTTCAAAGCGCAGACTCCCAACTGCCAAAGAGTGTGCCATTCACTGGCGTGGAGGGGCACAGAGAGGACCAAATTAGGGCTCCCCTGCCATAATAGAGAGCAGGAAGGCTGTGCCCTACCCAGCCCCTGACAACTCATTACACTTCCATCTGCCCGGGCTTGTCCTTCCAAAGGCAGCTGTGGCCACAGAGTATCCCCTGGGGAGAGGTATGCTCCTTCTAACTGGGGGCCCTTTTTGAGCTTTATGTAAATTACAAAGTAGTCAAAATTAGTGCTAATTTTCTTCTAGCATCCTCTAGATTCCGACACGCTCTTGACCCCCCTCTCCTCTACTTCCCCTTCACACTCACTACTGTGGGTACCAGTCACTGAAGCAAAGTGGTAGCAATCGGGTATATTTTTATTTTCATTTCACAGAATTTATTGCATGCTCATTATGTGTAAAGGAACAGTGCTTGGTGCTGGGAACCAGAAGTGAATCTGACCCCGTTTGGTAGTCATACGCCTGGCACCCAGCTACCCAAGCAGGTAATAAAGAGGCACAAGAGGTCAGTGCCTGGAGGGCAGCTGCCATGTCTAAGAGAAAGGCTGAGTTTGCCTCCTGTTCTAGCCTTTGGTTGAAGGCATAGTCCTTGTAGTCTTCAGTGGATAGGGTGGCTGCCTCAAAGTCCTGGCCTGAGGTTGGGAGGAGGGCAGAGGAGCCTCCTATTTTGAGGCAGATGCAGGGGCTACAGAGAAGGTTCTTTAAAAGGGTTGGAGTAGAGAGGCAGATTACCACTCTGCCTGCCTGCCTCCTCTCATCCTTCTGATCCTACTTAAATGTCCTCTCTCCTTCCTGGGGCTCCCTGCTTGGACCAGGTCCTGCACTGTACTCTCTTACCAACCCCTTCACTGTTTACTTCATAGCATTTCACACTTCTTAATGTGTTTGTGGTGTTTATTTGTCCAGCAACTCCTTCCCAATTTCACACTCTATGAGGGCAGAGATCCATTATTTTTATTCCTCTCTGTCTATACTACCACCTGTGACATCATAGGTGCTTGGTACATTTGTTGGCTTGTTGAATGAACACCTTGAAGGCAGAATGGAGGAGCAGGAAGAACATGGGGTCAGAGACCCAGTTTGAATTCTGGCTCTGCCCCTCCAGCTGTGTGAGTATGGCATGTCATCCCTCTCTGAGCTTCAGTTCGCTGTGACGTGTGTATAATGATGCCATTGCCTCAGAGGGTAATCATATGGGTTAAATGTGTATAAAATGTAACATATGGTTCAATACAAAGTGGCTGCTGCTCTTATTGTTGTGGCTATTATTACCCTTATTTCTAATACTGGATTAAAAATATCTGCCTTAGGGGTTGTGGGGAAGCTCTCATGGGATGATATCAGTAGGTACCCAGAAGAAGGACACATCCCTAGAATGGCTTATGGACTAGGTGGCCCCATGGTGGCAACTCTCATGGCATGTCCTGGTGCTATCTTACAGCGTATGAAGGATGGGGGTGAGAAGCCTCGGGGAGCACGGACGGCAGACAAGGCTGGCTGGATCAAGAAGAGCAGCGGGGGCCTCTTGGGGCTCTGGAAAGACCGCTATCTGCTCCTGTGCCAGGCCCAGCTACTGGTCTATGAGAATGAGGTAAGAACTTGCCTGACCCTGAAGGTCAGGGTCTAGGGCAGGAGGCAAAGTGAGGGCAGCCCAAACCAGTAGGAGGATCCCAGAACCAGGACTGGAAGACGTGTTCTACTTTTGCCATGCTGTGCGACCTTAGGTGAGTGCCTGATTGTCTCTGTGCCTCTGCAGCATAAGGATAATACCTCTAGATGCAAGTCTGTGGCTCCTGGATAAGGGGCTCTTTGAAGTGTATGTGCATAGGGAGATGTGTGTCTCCTTGACTGTATACCTGCACTGCAACTTCCTGTCCCTGGGCTAGCTTCCACATAAGTGAATGGTCCAGAAAACTGAAGCTTGCTCTATTTAGCAGTGAATGTAGAAATAATACTTATCACTCATGCGTATTTGGAGTTCTTACATACCTCTCATGTGATGCTCATGACAGTCCCATGAGGGTGGTCATCGTGCCATGTTTTACAGGGATGGATGCTGAGGCTCAGGTTGGCCAAATGACTGTTCAACATTCACCTCTGAGTGAATGAAGGAGCCAGGCCTAGAACCAGTGCTCTTTCCACCCATCAGTGCTAGCAAGTAAACTCTGAAAGTTACTTTGGATGGAAGTCCTCTAAAATAAGTAAATAAAAATAAATAAAAATATTCTCTACCTTCTTCAATGGAAGACACTGGCCTAAACTGGGGGCCAGAGACACTTCTCATCAGACCGTTTTGTAATGCCAGACTGTACTTTTCAGCTTTTCTTTCTCTTTTAATATTAAGCTGCCAGTTGCTACTGCTGCTGTCCCTGTGCCTCTGACAGTCCTCACATCTTCCCCCTCCAAACTTGTGCCCCTTCTCATTTAAGCAGGCTTGGAACTTGGATAACCGAGGGAACTAAAACTGGGTGTTAAGTAAGAGTTGACAAGGCTCTGGGTGAAAACCTGAGAAGGAAAGGTGCCTTTTACTTGTAAAAGATGTTTGTGTTCCGAAGTTGAGGCTCTCAGAGGGTCCCTCCATTGAAAATGGGCTATCACTGTACACCTTTGACAGATGGACTACATGGGGGAAGAACTGGCCTGGCAGTGGAAGGGACATCCTGCCTGTTCCCCACCAGCCTCTCTCAGCATTCCTCATGGTACCTTGGCAAATTCATAATTGTCCTAGGCCAAGAAAGGTTGGGCACACAGATCTATGTGTTTAAAGGATTTACCCTTGAGAAGTGCCCTGTTTCTCCTGCCAGAGGCCCAGGCTCATTGAATTGAGGTGTTGGAGAAGCAGCTGGAGGAGGGCAGGGAGATGAATTGTGCAGACAGCCCTCCAGATGTTCTATACTGCTGCTGTCCCCAAATGAGGATGTGCTGTGGTGGCAGCAGGGGGATATTTTTATAAATAAAGGGCGTTGTTGCAGCTTCCTCCAGTCCCAGCTGCCTATGAGTTAGTTGAGTGACAGGCCCTCAGCTGTTAGCCTGTCAGGTGCTGCCAGACTTGCCCCGGGCCGCCTCTCCACATCTGGCCACAGCTGGGAAGCAGGGAGGATTTCACATCCTCTAAACATGAAAAATATAAATTTGCTTTTAAAAACAAAATCAGTATTAAAAACTCCAGTGCAGCCTCAAGAACTTAGCCCTCAGGGGTGGGGAGCTTGGCCCAGGAGTAGGAATTGAGAAATGCTTATTAGTTCAATTCCTCTTTCTTGATGTAAGGAACTAGGCGAGTGCGAATGCTCTTGGCTGTTTCTTTGCTGTCAGTGAGGCTGATGTTCCAAAAATGCTGCCCCCGCCTAGTGTCTGCTGGTTTATCCATTTTTCTGAGCTGCAAAAAGGCCAGATGATTCAGCGTTTCAGGTCAAGAGGAGACCCAGGTCAGGCAGCCGTGGGGAGCTGGTGGTGGAGATGGGCTGACTTTTCATCTGGGCCAGTAGTTGTCCAGCTTGGGGAGCCTGTGCACATGGGACAGGTGCGCTGTGCTCTCTGCAATGGGGTGTCCTTTCCCAGGCAGCTTCCTTCCTCTGGATGCCAAGAGGAGGGGACTTCCTGGGTCTCACTCTAGACCAGGCATTCAGTCCAGCAAACTGGTCCTATCTGTGTCCCTCTTGAGGGCTGCTCCTTGTAGGGCACAGTAGGCAGAACAGAAAGGAGAGCAGACACTTGCAGCATAGGAGAGAGAGAGAGACGGCCCAGCAGGGATTAGGACTGTTTTTCTCCATGGCAGGGTGTCCTTAGCGCCTAGTCCAGGGCCCGCACCTGGCAGGTGCTTTGTGGATTAGCAAAGGAGGAAGGGAGCACCAAGGCTTGGGCTCATAGGAGTGGGCAGCAGAGCTTCCTGGACCAGATGGATTTCACTATCTCTTGTATGAGTGGAGGAACCTGGAAGGGATTGGAGACTAAGGGTTGGAAAGAGATGTGTGGAGGCAAAAATGCAAAAGACACCTGCTTGAATTTGGACGGGAAAGCTCAGGTCACCCTAGCCATCTGTTCCCTTTTCCTTGAAGTGCTGAAGAGAGGGTAGATCAGTGGTATCCACCTTAGCTGTATAGTCATCTGCTTTGAAAAATACTGTTGTCTGGACTCCGCCCCTCATCCCCCCAGGGATCCTGATTAGCCTGGGATGTTGCCTGGGCATTGGAGTTTTGAAAGGTCCCATGTGCCACCAAAGTTGAGAACCTCTGGTGTAGAACAGAGGTTCTCAAACTTTTGTATATATCTGAATCACCTGGAGGGCTGTTAAAACTCAGATTGCCAGTCCCATTCCTCTGAGATTATGATTCAGGAGGGATGGAGCTTGAGAATTTACATTTCTAACAAGTTCTCAGGTGATGCTGCTGCTGCTGCTGCTGGACCAGGTACCATGCCTGGAGGACCACTAGCGTAGAGCAACTTGTTGCTAAGGCACTTATCAAGCCTCTGCCTCTGGCTGGGAGGAATGGGCTGTGATGGGAAGAGCTCTGGCCTGGGAGTCAGAGGATGTGGGTTTGAGTTTGGCCCTACCCCGTATACTTGGGTCTGTGACCCTAGGGCAAATCACTTCACCTCCAGGCCTCATTCTCTTCCTCTGTAAAATGAGGCAAATACTAGCTTTCTTAGGGTGATTGAGAGGCTCAGGAGAATCAGGAATGTACTTGAGTACTTGTTGAGTGTCAGTGTTTCTTAGTACAATGGTCCCTCATTATCCACAGGAGATTGGTTCCAGGACACCTGTGGATACCAAAAATCACAGATGCTCAAGAATCTTATATAAAGGGCATGGTATTTGGATATAACTACACACATCCTCCCGTATACTTTAAATTCTCTCTAGCTTTACTTATAATACCTTATACAATGTAAATGCTATGTAAATAGTTATTAAACTGTATTGTTTAGGGGATGATGACAAGAAAGAAATGTCTGTACATGTTTAGTATAGGAACAACCATCATAGGCCGAAATTTATAATCCAGGTCAGCAACAATGTAACTTTTTTTCCAAATATTTTTGATTCAAAGTTGGTTGAATCTGTGTATGTGGAACCCTTGGATACAGAGGGCCAACTGTATATGCGGATTATCATGGAGGGAAATTGGGGCATTTCTTCTGCAAATAATTGAGTCACTACCTCCTAGATATTCCACCAAAACTGCAGAGCACTGAGGTGATCTCTGGGTGGGTGCTCTGCTGGCTGGCTGCATGACGTACAACAGCAAGAGTTGCCTTCACTTGTTGGCCAGTCTCTAGGGCAATGCTCCCCTCCCCCCCACCCCCACCCCAGCGCCTGCTACTACTTGCCTAAAGTCCAGGGTGAGACTGTACCACATCTAGGAAGTTGTTCCAGCTGGGTCTTCCTGGAAGAGGAAGCAATTGACCACCATTGAGGGAGGAGCTTGTCCTAGGCAGCTTGTTGGAGAGCACTCAGGTGCCAGGGCTGATGGACAGGAAGGCAGCCCAGTCAGCATTCAGGGGTGGCCTAGAAGAGGCTGACCACTGTCCTGGCCACTGGCCCTTCTAGTGATAAGGCCTCAGGCTGACAGCCTTGTGTGTGTGTGTGGGGTGGGGTGCTCTTAAAAGAACCCTTGTCCTCTTCATTGTGCAGGCCATGGAGAGTGGCCTCTCACCCCAAGACAAGGGTCAGCAGAGGAAGATACGGGTGGAGAAGTCAACTCAGGATCACTGTGGTAAAGGCAGGGCATGTAGCCTCAAGCGTGCCTTGTTCATGCTTCCCTCTGTGGTTCTGCCTGGAAAGCCTTTTCCTTTCTCATTTTGTGACAATTTGCTCCCTCTTCTACATACCTCTTCCACAGATCTCTGCCTGGCCTCTAGGACTGCATGGACCCTCAGGCACCCTTTTCTAAGCCTTTCCAGCTTCCTGTGTTTCCTCTTTTGACCTTAGGCATATTCAGTCAGCCCTGCTCCCCACCTTTGGGCCATGAGCCCCATTTCTCATGTGCACGGTGAGCCTTGAGGGTGTCCCTCCAGCTAGCGTGGACTTGCGTCATCTTGGTGATTAATTGGCAGCCTGAGGTGCCCCCTGACCAAGTGATGCCCTCACTTGAGTGGGATCAGGGTCTGAGGTGGGGTCTGGGTATTTGAGGTCTGGGTGCATCTCATTCTCACCACTTCATATCCCCTCTCTCTCCCTCCCCAGGATGAGCAGAAGTGTGTGGAGACAGTGGAGCTGGGCAGCTATGAGAAGTGCCAGGACCTTCGTGCCCTCCTTAAGCGGAAACATCGCTTTATCTTGCTGCGATCCCCAGGGAACAAGGTAGGGCTGTGCCTGCTGTGGCCTGACCTCCCTCTAGGCTGGGGTCTGCTTCGGAGGATCACCCCTGGGGGCTCTCTAGGATTGGCTGAGCTTCTAGATGCAGCCTACACATTCTCTGTGGAGTGTTCCCTGAGGCTCAAACCCGGGGCTGCTGCAGGTTGAACCTTTTGCTCGCTTTGTCTCCCCAGTCCCTGGTTGATAGGAGGTGTATTTAGAGCTCTGCTGAGAACTCTGCTCCCCTCTCCCCTTCCAGGCTCTGGAGCCTCCTTCCCAGGCTATAGTTGGAAAGTAGCCTTTGGGAGGTGGGGCCCTTGGCCTTCTCCCACACCCTGGACACAGGAGGCCCAGGGATGAGGCCTTGATCCTACCAGGCCTCTGACACTGTGATATAGTCTGGGCCAGAGGGAAAGTGTGGCCTCCCCTTCATCCCAGGGCTTCCTGGGTGGACCACCCGTCTACTCTCCATCCTGGGCTCAGTGCTCAGAGATGTGCAGGCCCCCAGTTCTCCTCCCCTTGTACTTTCCTTTCTTGGCTGATGCTGGAGAAAGTCTCTTGCCTGAGAAGTTCTTTTCCTGAGACATGCTGTGTGTGTAGACGAAGTTTGCTGTTTGTACCACGTATCTCTGGCAGGGAGTCTGGGTGGGTGTTGACACATGGCATAGATATCGGGAGGGAGTCAGATTCTAGGCTGGAGTGTACAGCACATCTTGCCAGCTCACGCCCATCGCAGCTGGGTCACGCCTCGTCCCGACCTCTGCATGTCATGTGGAGCCTCCTGGAGTGGCGCTGAGTCACAGAGCCTGGGGGTTGGGGAGTGGGTCTGGTCTGGGCCTGCTGGAGGCCATTCTGTTTCTTCCTCAGCTTTCAGGGCCAGGAGCCCAGTCCTCTGTGGCTCTGGGCCCTGGAGGAGACCGTGCTGCTTTACTCACTAACCTTTTGTCCTGCTCTGCACTGGATGGGGACAAAGAATCAACTGCAAGGCTCTGACCCTGGATTGAGGGTGTGCCCAGAATGGGGGCAGGTTTATAGTATTCGTGAGGCTGGGACCAGGTTTCACTTAACATCCGCTGCTTAGGGCTCTTTGAGGAAGAGAGCCACGTTTTGGTGTTTTAGGCATTAGAGCCCTACCCTGTCCTGGAGGCCTGCTTCCTCTCTAGGGTGCTGTATTTGTGTTTGTGTGTTTGACACATGCAGAGTTTGTTATGCATGAAGGTCTGCTCCTATGTGTCCAGTGTGCATGTGTACATCTCTTTATGTGCAGGTACGTGTTCACTTGGCCATGGTCTGTCTGGGTTTCTGTGTGTCTCTCAGTGAGTTTATGTGGGCATGGATTGGAGGGGGCCTTGCTTCCCTGTCCTTTGTCAGTGCTATTCTGTGGGCCACCTCCTTTCCCCAGCTCTGAGGATCAGCTGGTGTAGGCTAGGTGGGTTGGGCCCAGCGCAAGGTGAGACATCACTTTTGGAGAGACCTGTTTGTGCAGCTACATTCTCAGCTACTTTGGCAACACCCTCCCTTCCAATTCTACTGAGAGTTCAGTTTGGCTTTGGGTGACTCTGGGAACAGGATGATCAGTTAGGGAAATGGGCTGTGGAGCAGTTCGTGGGGGCTGCAGGGCAGTGCAGTGAAAAGATAGCACATCCTGACTCTAGCTCAAGGGCCCTCTGATCTTTGCCACCCCATAGAGAGTGGGGGCTCTCCAGAGGGCAAATGTGGGGGACTTCCCAAAGCACCACATCCCCTAAATCTCTCACCCTCCTTTCCTATCACCCTGGGTGTTCCCCTTCCTCAGTGAGGCTGCCCACTGGCCAGGAGGTCACATGACCCTGGCTGTCTGGTCCTGAAGCCGCCTGTTTTTTCTTCTAATCAAATAAACAAAGACTCCAGTGTCTTGCATGCCCCTCTCCCTGCCTCCTCATCCCTGCCATGAGGTCACAGGCAGACGCTGCCAGGAAGCAGGGTGGCCTCTGCTGGGCCTTGCCGCCCTGCTGGTCTCAGACAGCTTGGCCCTTTCCTCTTTCCTCCCTCCTCTCCCCCTCCCACTTTTTTCCTGTCTTTTTGTCCTCCCCTCTTTCCCAGTCAATGTGGCCCTATCCTGTGGCCAGTGCTGTTAGTTCCGAAGGTCCTCACAGAGCCTATGCCCCTGGGACTTCTTGGAAGGACTTGGGGAGGACCTGTGCAGCCTGTGGCTCTTTGGGACATGGGATGGGGGTGGGTCAGGGGGAGCAACTTCTTGGTATTCGGCTGGTCCCTGTCCTGATCACCTCCGCAGGACGCCTGGCTCGTTCAGCAGAGATCACAGGGTTCCTAAGGGTGGGCCTGGGTCCTATTTAACTTTGTATTCCTTCTCGTAGGGAAGCCCTTTGGCCAACACACTCCCTTCAGTCTGCCTCAGGTGGGCTGACCAATGGGAAAGGCCACAGTTTGAATTGGGTCCAATGGCCTGTTCTTGTTCCATTGAGGCCCCAAGTAGTGAAGAGACCTGTCCAGGTGCCACTGAGGGTTGGTGGGACTAGAATAGAAACCTGTGACCTTGACTCCAGGCCAGTGTCCTTTCTCTGCTCCATTCTTGCTGCATCTACTGCTAAGTTTCAAGTGTATGCTTCTCAAGCTCTCTGGGATGCTAAGTCCTGTACCAGGCAGGGGCCCGCCAATTCCAGGCCGATGAGCAAGAGTAGCAGCTGAACTCAGAGGGGCTGGCCCTGGTCCACCTTGCTCATAGCCCCATCACAGGGTTGGGTGGGCCCTCGAAGAGCCTGGATACAACGCTGTCCCTTCCTGAGCCCCTGGCAGCCCTGATGACTGGGCTAAGAGGCAGTTGCCAAGGTGCCCTGGGGTTTCTGACTTAACTGCAGATCTGCTGCCAGGATCGAATTTACCCCGGTCATGCAAATGAGCATTTGGTTGTGTGCCTGGCTTGAGGAGGTGGGTGGGACTCAGGGCCCTGTGTGGGGAGAAGCAGGAGGGAGGCAGCCAGGAGGAAGTTATATAATGAGGATGCTGAGGGGGCCAGGCGGACTGCAGTGTTACATAACTGAGAGGGGCGGAGGGAAGGTGCTATCTAACACCAGGGCGGGGGATGGGCAGGCTGGCGACCTGCTGGACAAAGAACTAGGGCATCTTGAGGTCAGAGAGTGGGCAGTAGCCCAACTACAAGGCAGAGGAAGGAACCTCGGGCCAGTTCATTCATTTATTGGCTCATTCATTCAGTTACTATTTACTGAGTACCTACTATATGGCATGCCCTGGCTTTAGTCAGGTTGAATTCCCTCAGCATTGCTTTGTGGTAGGCAATGTTATCCCTTTTTCCAGTTGAGGAAACTGGGGCTCTTTTGTCCAGAAGAAAGGCCAGGGTGATAATTCCCACTACTGAGCACTCACTCTGTACCTAGCTTAAATCAACACTTTAGATCCATCAGTGATCTTCACAGCTCCATGAGGCAGGTCATGGTGGTGTTTTCCTTTTAGAGATGAGAAAACTGAGACTCAAGGTTTGCCAGCTGTAAGTGATGGTCTGTCCAGATCAGAGGTCCTAGGAGACTGAGATTATTCCTACTTTACAGAGAAAACTGGAGCCCAAAGATCAGGCAGCTGGCCTGGGGCAGTCAGTCACATGGGGCAAGACCAGATCTGGGCTCTTTCCACGAGGCAAGGCTGATTCTAATCCAAATCTCTGGCAATGGCCAGGCACGCAGAGGAGGAGCGCCTTCCCTCTGGACCTTCCCCTCCCTGCCTGGTGTCAGACCTCTTGTGGGGGTCGTTTTGGTTTTCTCCTGGCCGGCTGTACCAGAGCCAACTTTGGGATCTGGGTGGGAAGCCTCTTTAAGACCCCAAATGCAAACCTATTTAAACATCTACCATCCACCCTACCCATGCTCCCTGCAGGTCAGTAACATCAAATTCCAAGCACCCAGCGGGGAGGAGAAGGAATCCTGGATCAAAGCCCTCAATGAAGGGATCAACCGAGGCAAGAACAAGGCATTTGATGAGGTGCGATGCAGTCCTGCAGATGGCTCTGTGTCTCTTTCCCACAGTGTGTGTGATCTCAGAGAAGACCCTGCCCCACCTCACCCCAGATAAGCCCTTGATTATGTCACTGCTACAAACTTTAGGTCATCTGCTGTCACCTCATTAAATCCTCACAACTAGGTAGTTGTGTTCCCATTTTATAGATGAAATTGAGGTATAAGGAAATTAAGTGAATTTACTTTAAATGAAAACATGTGTAAAGTGGTAGAGTAGAATTTAACTGGTTGCAGCCATGAGTTCTGGGCCTCCTGTGTCCAGGGTGTGGGAGAAGGCCAAGGGCCCACCTCCCAAAGGCCCAGACCAGAGAGGTCTGGCGGTGGGGTGGGGGTCGGGCGGTAAGTTGAGAGGCAGAAAGCTCATTTTTCAGTTTTGCTTATGAAGTCCAGGCCAGTCTGGCTCTAACCCTGAGCCTCCCTATCTGTCTGCAGTGGCCACCCAGTCACCAGTACTGTGGTTGTGATAGTGGCAACGGCAGCGATGATCAGACTTGGGGCAATCAGGATATCCCTGTGGCAAATCTACAGAGGACTGTCTTTGACTCAAAACTAATTGGGCTAAAATGGACCTGGGCGCCACCTGGGATGACCTTCGGGTTGCAGAAGTCTGAGACCCAAGGGGAACGAATCTTCCCAAAGGCCCCTGACTCAAAGCCATGGCTCCTATGTCGTGTCTTAGGTGACGGTCATGTTCAGCCTTCACGAGCTTGGGGAAAGTGCCCCATTTTGTGGGATAGCAGTGATGAGACACATTACGGGTTTTGTGAATCTTGCTCTGTGGTTTCCTGGGCTATTACTCACCTTGCCCTCATCCCCTCCTTTCCTTGTCCTTAGAACAGAGATACTACTCTCCAGATCCCCTGACCCAGAGGGGCAGAGGCCTGGCTCTTTCCAGGCCTATCCCCAGGGGTCCTGGAGAGTGGCTGGGTTAGGCCAGGCCTATTCTGGAAGCAGAGGTACCAGGAGTTATGGGCCATCTTCTCCCCCGCCTCCAGCTAAGCCAAAGCGGAGCCTCAGGGCTGCTTATATAGTCACGGTAGGCCGAGGAGCTGATAGCCTATATTCAGGCATGAGACTGAGGCAAGAGGGCAGCTGCAGAAAAGAGAGAGCCCCAGACTGCAGGCAGATGACAAAGGCAGTGTAGAGGTAAGGAGAAATAACAGGTGCTGGACAGGGGAAATGCTTCAGAGGAGGTAGCGAGAAGGAAGTGCTTGACTCTGTGAAGTGAGCATGCGAGTGCAGACCCTGACTTTGAGCCTAATGTCTGGGCATTTCTTCTTCCCCCCAAGGCCTGGTGGGGACTGACCTGGTTCTTTCTCCTTCCCAGGTAAAGTGGACAAGAGCTATGCCCTGGAGCATGTGACACGGGACAGGGTGCGTGGGGGCCAGCGGCGCGCGGCACCTACAAGGTCCACCTGAAGGAGGTAAGACTTTACCCCGAGCTAGTACAGGTGGAGGTCAGTTGGCCTGGACCCGAGCTCCTTAGGATGGTAACCAGGCATAGAGACCACCTCTTCCCTGAGGACTCCTGGAGCTGGGGCTTCCCAAGTGTTATACGGAGGGCTGTGTGTAAAGGCACACGTTATGTGTTCAGGGTATTAGATGCACCTGCTGCGCTTGTTGAGTTCACATACTGGCCTTAGCCAGAATTGGTTGCTTGAAGGAAACTGAGGACCCTGGGACTACTCCCTGCCTTTCAGAGCTCAGTTTCCAGCTGGAGAAAAGACCTGCCCCAAGCAGAGCTGTGTCTAAGTTTTGTACTAAGGGCTCTGGGAGGCCAGGGCAGGAGGGACCCAAGAGGACCCACTGGTGCTTGAGTTGACCCTTGAAGGATGGGAAGGGTTTCAATTGGCAGATGTAGTGTGAAGGAGATGCCTGGTGAGGTAATGGTGGGAGCTGAGGCATGAGACAGGAGAGTTCAAGGTATGCCGAGTCCCTTTGACTGGGAGATCTGTCAGGGAAGGTGGGGTTGGGCGAAGGAAATTGTGGAGGCCTTGAATGCCGGAACTGGGCACAGGATGGAGGGGAGGAGGGTGTGTTCCAGAGGTCAGTTTGAGGTCCAGGGAAGGGTGGTTTGGTTAGAGGGAGGAAAAATCAGGGGACCAAGAAAAAGAGGAAGCAGCAGGGCCTCCAGACTCCCAGAGGGGTTTGAAGGGAGAGGCCAGTAGGAGAGAGACTGGGAAACAAGTATCACCTGGGCTTGTGATTGAATATGGGGCTAGGAGAGGTAGACTGGACAGAGGAGTGTTGTCAGAAATACCCCCAAGACTAGAGGCTGAGCAAATAGAGGCCCTGGGCACAGGGGATTTAGGAGAAGGTATGGGCAAGGGGAGGGGTAAAGGAGGAGCCTCTTTTCAGACCAGTGTTGCTGGTGGAGGCAGATGGGTGGGGAGAGGTCTTGGAGGCCAGGAAAGCACCTCAGCAAATGCTAACATTTGGGGACCAGGGTGGCAGTAGGGAGGCAAGGAAGAGGAGGCCAGAGAGATGAGTGGCACATCTGGGGAGAGAAGGGTACAAGACCTGAAGGTCATCAGCCCAGTTGGCAGCCAGTCGCAAGGGCAGGACTGAGAAAAAGGCAGTTGGTGACATTTACAGCATCTTTTCTCAGAGGAGTCAGCTAAGAGTTGACATAGGAATACAGAGCTGGGGGTGCCGGGCTGGGGTACCATGGGAGGGAAGAGGAGGAAGGGAAGGGGACAGGGTTATTAGAGACTTTGTTTTGAGGTGAGGCAGCCTGTTCATGTCTCAGCTGAAGGGAAAAAGCCTGTAGAGGGAGTGACTAAAACAGCGAGAGAGAAAAGGAATGTCTGAGGTGAGAGGTCAAGGAGATGCTGGGGGAAGGCCAGCCTTTGAGGGGGAGACCCTTTGAGAAGGATTCTGGGAGGCCCTCTCATCCCACGTGTCCACCTGTGCACATGTAAAAGGGAGTGAGGGTCCTAGCCAGGACTCCCACCCTCAAAGGGATCTTGGGAGAGGCCTACTGCCCAGCCCTGCTCCGAGGCTCCCTGGGAGGGTCCCCATGATTATGTAGCTGCAGGGTGTTCAATGGGTCCCTGGGGCCAGGTTGGTCTCAGCTGTCAGCTTGGTGCAGCTGTTCCCTCTGGCAGTCAGCTGTGGTCTGGGGCTGCTTGTGTCTGGGGCCACATCTGACGGTGCGAGGAGAATGGGCACAGGCTGCTGAGCAGCTGGGCAGGCAAGGACTGGCGAGGTCTAGGCCAGAGGGCTGGGTGTGAGCGGTGGCGGACCAGACAGCGGTCTCTAAGGAGGGGAAGCAGAAGTGAGTGCAAGACAACTCTGGAGACCTATATTTGAGTCCTAGTCCTGTTGCCTATTGGCTGTGGGAACTCTGGGTGGATGGTTGCAGAGAAAGGACACTAGCAAGGCCACACAGCCAGGAAGGGGTCAGGAACAGGGCCTGCTGCCCAGGCCAGTGCTGTTGTCATTAAAAAGAGCAGAGGAAGCAGACTGGGGCGCCAAGAAGACACCCTGGCTCAGATCTCCTGGCCTACGATCATAGGAGTGAGGGAGAAGAGAGGCTTCATCAGAGGGTATGGAGAGTGGGGGACTGAGGACCAGGACAGCCTGGATGGGAGGGCTTTCGTACCCTTGTAGGTGGGCACATCAGACCCAAAGGCCAGTCACTCAAGATGACACCCATATGCTGCCCCCCACCAGGTAGCCAACGCAGCTTCTGATGGGCTTTCGCGCCTGGACCTTGATGTTCTGGACAGTGGGCCTCCGGTTTTTGCTGCCAGCAATGATGTCAGTGCAGCCCAACCCCGGGAGCCACTCCGGCCCCCCATGCCTCCTACCAAGGCTTCCCCAGCACCTGAGATGACCAGCCTTGGTGACAAAGCGGAAACTCCAGCGGGGGAGAGAGCCCCAACCCCTATCTCAGCAAGCTCTGAGGCCCACCCTGAGAGCCAAGAGGACTCAGAGACTGCAGTGGATAAGGACAGTGACTCTGAGCAGCCCCCCAACAGGGTCCTGCCTGACAAACTGAAGGTGAGCTGGGAGAACCCCAGTCCTGAGGAGCCCCCTGACCCTGAGAATGCAGAACCACCCCAGGTGCCCTGTTCTGAGACTTCTGAGGCTGCACCCAAGGAGGGTAGGAAACCCCCTACACCCCCACCTAAGATCTTATCGGAGAAACTGAGAGCCTCCATGGGTGAGATGGAGGCTTCAGGGCCAGTCCAGAGTCCTGGGGCCTCTGAGACCTCTGCCCCAGGCCCAGCACAGGTCTCAGTGAATGGCGTGGATGACGGTCCTGAGCCTGTCAAGTCATCTGAGGCCTTGGGCACCCCGGGAACTCCCCCAAAGGATGCAGCAACGTCCACAGCATTGCCCCCCAGGGACCAGTCACCTCAGTCCATCCCCGCTGCTCCTCCATGGGGGACCTGCTTGGGGAAGGCCCCCGGCGTCCACGGAAGCCTGGGGAACGGCTGTACCGGGCCCATCTGGAGGTGAAGGTGGCCTCACAACAGACGGAGAAACTGTTGAACAAGGTGCTGGGCAATGAGCCGGCCTCTGTGAATGCTGAGACATTGCTCAGCCAGGCTGTGGAGCAGCTGAGGCAGGCCACCCAGGTCCTGCAAGAAATCCGAGATCTGGGGGAGCTGACCCAGGAAGCGCCTGGGCTACAAGAGAAGCAGAAGGAACTGGTGACCCTCTATAGGAGAAGTGCACCCTAGGGCCTGCTGGGCCAGGGCACTGTCCCTCCTGGCTGGCCCAGTTTCATCAAAACTCTGCCGAGAAATGTGCTTCTGCTCAGTCTGTTGAAGAGCCATTGGGCATGTCAGGGTTGGGCCAGGACTTATAGAGACTCCTGGTATCCTTCCTGCCCTTCCTTGGCCAGTGGTGCCAGGTGCCATCCAGGGTTACCACCTGGCTATCTGGGCTGGCCTCCAGGCTCTGGCTTGGGCTGGGAGCGCATACTCAGAACCTCTGTGCTTACGCAGTTGTTCCAAACTGCCCCAGGGCTTTGGCACGGTCCTAAGGGTTCTGGGGGTAGCATCACCTCCGCTTCTCACCCTAGTAGTTTACATTCCTGACTTCTAAATAGAGCACAGCTGAGTTCCCCACAGCCTCCATGTCCAGACCTCCCCAGGCAGAGAGCCTCATGGCAAAGGCAACTTCAAGCTGTAACCAACCGTTCCACCCATCCATTCCGAGTAGCTGCCAAGACCATAGGTCCAGGCTGTAGGTTCATCCTTCAGCGAGTGAGACCTGGAAGCCAGCTAGGGCCTCCGAAGGCAAGTGGGAGACATTTGTCAGAGAGCCATTCGCTGTGTGCTCCTTCTGCGGGCCTGTCCTATTCTGCAGGCCTTCCCCTCTGGTGAATTGTGACCAGAGGACTCCAGGGGGAAGAGGAGCTCACTTTGTCTCCTACTCTAGTCCTGCCTGTGAACCAGCTTGTGACCAGCCTTGCACATTCTTATAGAGGTGAACCCCAGGATGGCCCCGATATCAACATCAGAAAATCCTGCATATAATCCATTATACATCAACCTTCAGAAGAGAAGCCGCCCCAACTCCCGTGCCTCCCCAGATGGAATTTATATCTGGGTCTCTGCGGTTCCTCCTCAACCCACACAGGTCCAATATCCCAGTCATTTCTTCTAATGCCGAGGGGTATGTTGGGGTCTGAAACCACTCTCCTCTCCTGTCTTCCCTGCACCCCTCTGGCTCAGGCCCTAGATGTACCGCTCCTCCTGAACTTCCTAGTGGAAGGTGCATTTTCTCCAGGCCCTTGCCTGCACCCTGAGCCTCTCCCTAGGGCACCTCCCTCCACCCCCACCCCCATCATCCCTGGCTCTGGGAGCACATCCAGTCTTCATCCTGCTGCAGCAGCTGGACTGAGGGCAGTGCCTATAGGTGCAGAGGCCCTGCAGGTCACAGCCACTCTTCCTGGGACCTGTGGGAGTGGGAGAAGCTCCCGACAGGCCTGTTCAGGGGTTTCTGTATGTGCACTTTTGTTTACTGAAAGAGGAGAGGGTGGGTCACAGCTGTGTGCCCTGGTCTTTCTGCCCCATTGCCCCACACCCAGCCACCAGTCGTGCCCACTGAGGCCTGCCAGTGCAGGCCAATGCCTTCTTTACTGTACTTCTGCTTTGTTCTTGAGAGTAATAGCTAGGGATCAGGAGGGGCCGGTGTCCACTCTGTGACCTGAACTGGGCAGGGTTGGGGGTGAGCAGCCATGTCATGGCTCGTGAGCCCCCATGGGCCTTCTCAAACCACACTCCTTGGATAAACTAGGCTCCCATGCCACAGTCTGTCTGTTCATCTGTGTCCAGTATGAGAGCAAGGATGTCATCGGGTACCTGTAGTCATGTGGCCCCCTGCCATCTTCCTTTGGGGAACAGCTTTCCCCCACCAGCAGCCTGGGCTGTCTGGAGCTTTAGCCAAGTCACCTGCTTCCAGGGACTAGAGCCTCCTTTTCCTCCTCTAAGTGTTACCAGGCTGAGCAGGTAGCTCTAAGGCCACCTCAGTGGCCTAATGCCATTGGTTTCTATGGGGTCACCATGCCTTGGCAGCCTGGGTCCCTGGGGAAGCCAGCTTTCAGGGGAGTGGGAAGAGGAGGGGAATATGCAGGTGCTGCCTTGCCTGTTTCCTGGAGGAATATGGCATTCCATGTCTTCTGCTTATGAAGCGCCTTTCTTGAAGTTTGGCAATAAATCCCTTTTTATGGAACTTTTCTGCTGCAAGCCTGTTTGTTGGTGTGGGACCAGCTCAGGGTCGACCTTAGGGAAGCAGAAGGTAGGCAGATAATCGGTGGCCTCACTGGCCCGCCAAACCTGTTCTAGGGCTTCCTTCCCATAGGCCGGGCTCGGGCATTGCCCTCCCTCAATGCTCCATCTTTGCTAAACTCAGCCAGGCCCCCAATTTCATCTGCACATGCATTTTTATAGGCTGGCAGCTACGTGTCCTAAAGAGCAATGCTGTTCAATTTTTGAAAGCTTTATTTGGAAGTAATTTCAAACAGAAGAGTTGTGAGAATTAGAATAGCACAGAGAACACCCTATTGGTTTATCTTTTGAGTGCTTTCTCTCTTTAACATAAACACAAGTTTTCTTCTGAATCATTGGAGAGTTAGTTGTCATGGCTCCTTACCCCTGAATACTTCACTGTATAGTTGCTAAAAATAAGTATGTTCTCTTATGTAACGATAGTACCGTTGTCAATTTCAGTATTTTTAACACTGATATGATAGTTATTGTTCATATTCCAATTTTGTCATTTGACCTAATAATATTATTTATATTTTCCCTTCAGTGTAGGGTCAGATATTACATGTCTCTTTTGTCTCTTAATCTAAAATGTTTCTGTAGCCTGCATTTATCTTTCATGATATGAACATTTTTGAAGAAAACAGACTCTCCCTCCCATCCCCTTTAAATAGAACATTCCTCACTTGGGTTTGTCTGAAGTTTCCTCATAATTAAATTGAAGTTATGGATTCTCAGCCAGAAAACTGCATAGTGTTACATGGTGCTCCTAGGGCCTTCTCAGGGCACTACATTTGGAGACACATGCCTCCATTTGCCTCTCTCTCATTGATGATGCTGTTGCCTGGTCAAGGTGTCTGATTTCTCTACTGCAGAGTTATGACGTTTCTCTTGTAACTAATAAACAATCTGGAAGATATTTTAAGACCATGCCCAAATATGTTGCACCTCATCAAAATTTCTCCCTAGATTTAGTCTCCATTGACGATTCTTGCCTGCACATGTTTCTTATGATGGTACAAAGTGATTCCAGCTGTTATTTGAACCTCAGCGCCTGGTCCTGGTTAGGGATGAGCCTGCAACCTGCCTTATGCCCATGGCTCCCCTACTACATCTCGGCAGAACCCCAGGGCTTCACTGAGCATCCTTTGGCAGCCCCCAGGCCAGTAGACAGAGATCAAAGTCAAGCTGCCAATGTTCAAGTCCCACCCAGGGACCTCGGTGAGTCTTGGCATCAGTGGGCCTCAGCTTCCTCACCCATGAAAGGGGAATTGAGTCCTCTCCACCCCCCCAATGTGCGAAAGCACCACAGAGGCTCCCCAAAGCCTGGATCCCTTCCTCTGAGGGCTGCTGGACAGGCCTGGTGGCCAACATAACAGGAAGCACCTGACCCGGGCCTATCAACTGAGGTCATCAGTCCTATGACCCTTGTGTCCCTCCTGAATTCCCCTTCCACTGGCCTGACATGTGACAACCACATTGAATGAGTGGCCTGCAGAAGCTGCGGCCCCCAGGCAAATCACTTCACCTTCACAGGTCCCTTATCTTTGAGGAGGAACCAAGGTAAGGGGGAGAAGTTCCTTTATTTATAAGAGTGTTTCTGCCACGCTGGCCCAAAAACCTCTCTGGAGGGCTGCATAAATGGGTGCAGCTACTGGGAAGGTGTCAGTGGCCAGCCACAAGGCTGAGGAAGGATGTGGTGAGAACTTTCTTTCCCTCTGGTCCTAGGGGCTGGAGGCCTGCATAGAAAAAGGGGTCTTACTTTTGAATGCATGCTGCATTCTCTCAGTGCCCTGAAGTTCTGTGGGTAAAGTGGACGGACCTAGGATGGAGCAGAGAGGAGGCATCTAGATTGCCCCTTCCTCTCTGCCTCACCTGAGCCTCAGACCTGCAAACTCCCCATGTCTTTCTGGAGTCACCATATTTTGTGCCTTCCTCCAAGTCCTGTCTTCCTGCCTCCCTCCTCGCTCCATGAGACATGTCATGAAAAGGCTATGTAAACTCACTCAAGTGGAGGTTTCTCTGATATTACGAGGGAGGCTTTGTGGGGGAACATGGAGGGGAGAGAGGTGATAGTGGGGATTCCTTCCTATTCTCACTATTTTATTAAAGGAGCAAAGTTCCTGGAGGAAGTAGCAGGGGTATAAATAGAAAAACCACAACTTTAGATTTAGAGGCAGACACATCTAGATTCAAACTTCAGCCCTGAATGAGTGACGTAGGCAAACCTGTCTCAGTTTTTCCCATCTGTGAGATGGGCTAATTCTCTTCTTCACAGGATCGTTGTGGAACACTTAGCCCATGGACTGCCTCATAGAAAACGTTGAATAGACCCCAGGCTCACAGAGCATCTTCTATTTGGCAGGCCTACATTTGTGTCTCATTGTCACCTCAGTGGCCTCAGGAGGAAGGTGTGTTTACCTACACTCCATTTGCAGATTAGAAAACTGAGGCTTAAACAATTTGCCTGGGAGACCACAAGTTGGTATCAGGACCTAGGATTTGACCCCCTAGGGTCCTGGCCTGGGGCCAAGATCAACTGTTTCCTGCTTTTTTTCTGGAGAGTCTGTGACCTCAGATGGAAGCTCGGCCCTGGGGACTTCTGGAAAGGCTTGGGGTATCCCCACCTTTCCTGGTGCCTGGAGGATACCAGGAAGCTTGTCTGGCTCTCTACCAGCCAGCTGTGGCCCAAGGGCAGGCCCTTCCCTTATAAGGACAACAACTCAACTGTGATGAAACTTCTCTGCTGCCCAGCTGGGTGGGGGAAGGGAAATGACAGGCTCCAACAGCTACAGCTAAGAGCTAGAACCTCCGCAGGAACTCACCCACAAACCTCCCCTCTCCCCTTCCTGTGTCTGTGCTGCGCTGAGCACTGAGTGGGGTTTTCCAGAGGGTCCCACTGACAGGAGAGAGAGGAGGAACCAAAGCCTGGCAGGTGGCCCATGGAAGGGAAGATGCATAAGCTGAGGACTAGAGAGGAGACAGGATCCCTGTAGGCCCAGCAGGAAGCATGCAGTCTGGACTCCCAGTGTAGGCCTATCTAGCCCCAGCTCCCGCCCCCAGACTGGTCAGGGCCATCCAAGGGCCTGGTGAGGAAGCAGGAGGAGGCTCTTGGACAAATCATCTCTCTCTCTCCCTTTGGACATCTAGGGTCAAGTTTTAAAGGAATGGGGCGTGGATGGAGCTGGTGGGCTGGTGTATTACCCTATACTCCTAGTATACTGCCCTCCCCAACAAAATTCACCAGCCCACTATCCATCTGAGAAACTAATCATGGAATCACAGGATATCAGCACTGATAAGAATCTTTAAGACCTTCTAGTCCCTCCTGCTGGTTTTAGAGAGGAGGGAGTAACAGCTCAGAGGACCTGAACTTGCCCCAAATTAAAAACTATATATATAAAACTATATATATAAATCATACATAAATTATATATTATACACAATAAATTATATGTAATTATTATATCTATATATACTTATATATCAAATAAATTATACATATAAATAAATAAATTTGGGGGCTTTTCCTTGGTTTCTTATTAAAAGTTCCTTTCTAAGAAATCCTAACTTGTTAGCCGAATAAAAGAACAAAGGGCTTTTTCACACCCAGGTCCGGTTAGCTCTGGGTGGTTCCCTGGAGACCATGTCTGGGGAGTCTGGGGTAGGGCCATTTCCCAAGGGAGAACCAAATGTGGCCGATGGGCAGTCAGGCTCCAGTACTGCTCTGCTCAAGCTGCATGACCTAAAACAGCTGCTCAGACTCTCTGAGTCTCTGTCTCAGGTCTCTAGGCAAGGTGATTTTGAGGATAAAGCATCTAGCTCAGAAATTGGCACATAGTAGGGGCTTAGTAAATGGGTAACAGTGTTGTGTTCTGGGTGCCTATTCTGTGTCAACCTGACCTTCCTGTGGATTCCAAATATCATATAATGGGATCCCTCCCCAGGTTGCTCACTGCCAGTCGGGGAGACAGGCTCCCCGACTTTGTGAATGTGGTGAGATGAGCCCTGAGTTAGATGTGCACGTTCTGCAGCAGCACAGAGCAGGGATCAACAAGCTGCTTTTCCTGGGCAGACAAGGCAAGGCCTTGTGGAGAAGGGGACCTTTGCCTGGGCCTTAAAGGGGGACTAAGAGTTTACCAAGCAGAGGAGTTGGGAAGGGCCTTTGAGACAGAGGGAACAGCATGTACAAAAACAGAATCACAGTGGGTTAGAGCTGTGGCAAATTCTTCGTGTCACATCCTGTAGGAGAAGGTGCCGAGGGAGGGGTGAGGGCCTAGGAGATGAGGTGGCAGGAGGTCGTGATGTTCACCTAGAAAGCTTGCGTTTTATCCTTGAGACCAAGGGGAGTCATGGAAGGGTTTTAAAATGGGCAGGGCAGGCTGTGGGGTGAAGACTGGAGGCAGCGACACCAGTTAGGAGGTGGTTGTAATGGACCAGGTGTGGAGTAGTGAGGGCCGAGCTGGGACAGTAACTTTGGAGGTGGAGTGGAGGAGTAGATTCCTTTGAGGAGGCAGAATGGGGAATTTGGGGTTTTATGGGAGGGAGGGAAATAGCACGAGAGGAAAAGAAATCAAAGGTGGCTTACGGGGTGCTTGAGATGAGGAGCACTTGGGGAGAGGCAGGTCGGGGAGACATCGGCAACTCTCTAGAGGGTTCTGGTGAACTGTCAGAACTAGGTTGGGGAAAATCCGAAGGTCACCGGCATCTAGATAGTGGGTGATTGCAGCCACAAGCATGGCTGAGTTGTATCTTACATGTTACTTAGAATTAGATTTACTGTGACTGACAAAAGGCCACGGGGTCAGGGGACTTCATCAAAGGCTAAAATCTGGGCTGGGGGAGATAGGCCAAGAGAACAATGACACAACTTCATTTCTCCCTCATATATGTTAAGTCCAGTGGTGGAGTCTGTTTCTACCATGGCAGCTCCCTGGTCATCTCAGACCCAGCCTCTTTCTCTCTTACTGCTCTGTCATCTTAGCACTTGGCACCCACTTCATGACCCATGAGCGGCTTGGTTCCAGTCTCCGCGGTCGTATTCTAACCAACGGGAAGGGAGAAGGGGTCATAAGGACACACACAGGGCCACATCGGGCTGCAAGGGTGATCTTGCAACTCCTCGATCTCTTATCCTGGTGACTATGTTGCAGATGAAAATCTGAAGTCTTATTACCAAAGAAGAAGGGAAGAATGGATCTAGAACAGTGTTTTTCTACAGGGGACCATGTTGCCCTCCAGGGACATGTGGCAATGTCTGGAAATATTTTCATTTGTCACAACTTGGAGGGGTGCCACAGGCATCTAGTGGGTGGAGGCCAGAGACACTGCTAAACATCATACAGGGCACAGGACGGCCCCCCACACAGCTGGCCCAAAATGTCAGTGGTGCTGAGATTGAGAAACCCTGACCTAGATGGACAATTTAGAGTCCCATTGCTGCAACCAGGAGAACATGCAGAGTAAGTGGACAAGTCACATGTGGGCATGTAAGACACCTGTCCCCAGCAGGCCACAATGTCAAGGGAGTTTAGCAGCTCAGACCGAGGCACTGGCGTTTTGTGAGATTTGCCCCGGCTTGGAGGGGCTCCTGCACTCATACAAAAGCAAACAGGCTTTGTTTATGTCTTTTTGTTGTATTCATTTCTTGATGTTGGTCTCCGAAGCACAGATTCCCAGGCTGGACTCTCAGAGAAGAAGCTTGATTAAGATGTGAGCATTTTTTTTGCCTACCAATCACCCACTTGCCGCTTGTAGGGGAAGAAGCCACATAGTCTGGGCAGCCAGGGCCAGTCTCTGGTTCAGTCCCTCATGGGATGACCCGACCAGGACCCTCACCCTAAGCCTCCTGGCCATAAACCAGGCTGGGTGGCCAAGGTGAGGTGCTTGTGGCCCTGAACCCTCAGAGATGCCAGTTCGGCTTTGCTGGCTTCGCCCACAGCCCTGAACCAGGTCTTTCTGTACTTCCTCCCTCCCAGGCAGCCTTCCAGCCGAGTCAGCGTTTCTGAGCCCCTCCCACCCTCATTTCCTTCCAGGCCTGTGGCCTTAGTTCTGAAGAGAAGCAGGCCTGCCCCAGCTGGGGCCGGTGCCAGGCCATGCTGAGGCTAAGGCCTGTGGGTCCCCAGAGTCCTCAGGATGTGATGTGGCCAAGAATGTGCCTGTCAGTAGGATGGGGAGTAGTATGTAAACAGCTCTGCCTCTGGGAAGGGCTGAGGAGAGGAATAGCCCCCCAGACCCTTTTGAACTGTCTGGGGTCCCTGCTGTGGGTGAGTAAAGGTCTCCCTAGGCCAAATTGATTCCCCACTTACTTTTCTCAGGTTATTAAAAGGCCCTCTGAAAGGTACTGGTCTCAGAATCACCCAGTGGGCCTGGGCGATTCTTCCTCCCTGCAGTGAGTCTGGGAGGAAGGGTATCAGTGAGTTCAGGAAAGGTTAACTCCTGTCTTCTAACCCATTTCTGGAGGCCCAGAGGGACCCTGGAATTGTTCAGCATTTTCAAATATCCAAGTTCTTCAATAGGACTAGGCAGTGGTTTGGGTTGGTGGCACAGACCTTCTGGCCCTGTGACCTCTGACAAGTTGCCTAACTTCTCTGATCCTCAGTTTCTTTACCTGTGAAGTAAGGAGAATAATGCCCACCAAAGAGTTATGAGCACTAAAGAGGGTCATGTGTGTGAAACGTCTGGACAGTGCCTGCCTGGCCCATGGGAGGTACCCAGGATGCCACAGCTGTTCTTATTGTCATTGTATTAGCATCTTGTTTTTCAGGAAAGCCTTTTTTTCTGTTTCTTTTCTTTTCTTTTCTTTTTCTTTCTTCCTTTCTTTCTTGTTTGTTTGTTTGTTTGTTTGTTTCTTTCTCTTCTTTCTTCTTTTCTTTAATTCTCTTTTTCTTTCTATCTTTCTTTAATTTTTTTTTGTTATTTTTTAATTTTTGTTGTCTTTTTTTTTTCTTTCAGGAGAGCCTCTTCTACTCTTATCAGAAAGTCCTCCCCAGAGCTGCCACTCTAAATCTTATCACAAAAGTCTATGGTAGGAGGAACCTCAGTAACCTGCATTTTACAGATGAAAAGGCCAGGGGAGGAATTTGCCCAAGGTCACACAGGAGCATGTGTGGCAGGTCACCAACAAGGTGGAATCCACGAGCAACATGCTCCTTCCACCCTCTCCCACGGCTCACCACCCCTACTTGGGAAATGCGCCCAGGCCTTTCATTTACACTATTGTTGGAAAGAGCCCCAGACACCAAAAGGCTGTTTCCTTCTGTCCAGCTTGCGCTGGTGCCTGGAATCAGGACGGGGTGATAGGAAGTGTCCTGACGTCTTCCTGCTGGGGGCGCGGCAACCTCACAGGGCTGGGCTTCCTGAATACAGCTGTGGCAGCAGCTGCGTGAGTTGGCATGACATTTAGCATTTTTTTTTCAAAAACCAAATATTGGAAATGGAGTAAGAAAGAAGAAGAGATGGAGCAGATATGAGGAAACAAACTTTTCCAGCAGAGAATAACTAGTTATTCTAGGGCTGATAAATCAAGAAATAGAGGCATTAAGCATATTATTCACAGTCAGGGAGAGCATTCCTAAGAGTCAAAAATCATTCACCTCTAAAGTGGTTACCTCTGGGCCTGGAAGTAGGAGAATTTAACATTTCATTTGATACCTTTTAGTACTATTTTAATTATTATTTTTTGTCATACATGTACGTTACATCTATTAATAAAATAGTTAATGCTGAGATGCAGGCAGAGGCTGTTCAGGCAAAGCTACTGTGCGGATTCTTTCATCTCTAGCCTCCTTAGATGCAGCCCCCTCAGGAAGCCATTGGTCAGGAATAGAAGCAATTGTCAGTCAGACTTCAGCTGGGCCCTCTCTCCCTGTCCCCTTAACTCCAGTTAAGATTGGCTCCAGGAGGTAAAAAAAAAGATTGACTCTAGAAAATGTAGTTATCCGCATGGAAAAGACAAGGGGTGGGGGAACCCTGCTTCACACCATACGCAAAAAGTCAACTCTAGATGGATCAAGAACTTAAAAGTTAAACATTAAAAACTTTAGGTAAAATAACTGGTGAATGTCTTTCGATATTCTACTTTATTAAAATCCAAAACTTCTGCTTATCAAAAGACACCTTGAATAAAGTCAAAAGACAAGGCTACGAACTGGGGGAAGATAAATTTTTAATATACCCAACAAAAGATTAAAATTAAGAATATATAGGATAAAATAGAGAACTGTAACAAATCAATTAGCAAAAAGATAGACACTATGATAGAAAAATGAACAAAAGATAAATGGCATTTCACTGAAGGGAAAACATGTATGGCCGATAAACCTATGAAGACCTCATTAGCATTCAGAGAAATGCAAATAAGCACAATAATGTACCATTTTATACCCATTTGGCTGGCAAAAGTTGGACAATACAAAGACAGAAGAGGACGTAGACCATGAAATCTCTTAAGTACAGCTATTGGGAATATAAAGTTATATATTCCCACAACTACTTCAGAAAACAATTTGACTTTTTCTTGTCAAGTCGAATACACGTTTAGCTAGAAGTTGAATTATTATTCCCCTTTTACAGATGAGGAAACTGAGGCACAGAAGATTAAGTGACCTGCCTGAGGTTATAGCCAGTGAGTCTCAAAGCTGGAATTGAACCAAACTGCAGAGCTCCAAAGAAGGAGAGAGGGCGTTTATGAAACACTTGCGGACATTAAGGCAACTAACACCTGGGGGTGATGTTTTCTGTCATCCCAGAGGAGAATGTTAAATGAAAATCTGAAAACAACACAAATGTAGACATGTGATCAGAGCTTCACTAAGAGAAGGGAACTTCCTGGGCTTCTGGCCCTGCCACAATGTGATATCTGGGGTAATTTCAGGTGTACCACTCTCCTCCCTCCATTCAGCCAGTGTGCACAGTGAGTGCTCATCAGGTGTGCCTTGTTGTAAGTATCCGATGGGAAGGCAATGCTGCCCTTTGCAGGAATCAGCCCAAGCCCAAGGAGGAGACAGACACATAGGAGGCCTAGACAAGTGCTGCCCTGGGTGGCAGCACAAGGCTTGGGGACATTGGGAGGTGAGGTGAGTGGTCATCTCACGCTGAAACGGGACTGCAGGCATTTCTGTGTCTTGTGAACACATGAAACCTCAGAAGCCCCTGCTGTTCTGAGCAATTTACAGACAGGAAATGTAGGCCTGGAGATGACCAATGACCTACCCACAGGGATAGCTTGGGTGTCGCAGAAAGGGTCTGGTACCCAGGCCTTCTGGTGGAAACCCTGCATGATTCCTAGAAGGTCACATTCCAGACCCTCAAGCCAACAAATGGTTTGAACAAGCCCTCCTGTGAGCCACAGCCCTGTTGTGGAGTGGAGTACCTCTCCGGCTTTCCTTCTCAAAAACAGACAGACATTCCATCCTTCCACCTCCCTCTTGGTTCAACAGTGGTTGAGACAAATTGGGTGAATCACATCTAAAGCAGCAGAAAATCTACATCAGCCCCAATACCTACTTGGTCAATTCCTTGTGTTGGGTTCAGAAAGGTCATTCCTCCAGAGTTTTCAAATTCTCATTCAGATTCAAGATCACACTGCCTACAAGGGCATGTCTTCTTGGGACATAATTTTGGGAGGGTGAGTGGGAATATATGTCAGGGACCCCTGGTTATATGGATCTCCCCCTTGCCTGGAATGCCACTACTAAAGCCATTCCTTTGTGTCATTTCTCCAGAAGGACCCTGATAATTGAAACACATCAAACAACTTGTCAGCCACGAGTCCCATATTATAGCTGTGAAAGTGCTTTAAGGTTTATAAACTGATTGAACATCTAAACATGTTTTTGATCCTCATAACAACTATGAAAAGTAGGGCAGCAATTTAAACCTGTCCATGCAAGAGAAGGAAATTGAATGAGGCTCCGAGAGGTAGAGGCATAGCTAATCAGAGCCAATACTCGAACACAGGTCTTCCTTTAACTCCAAATTCTATGTACCTCAGATAATGGGCAGCTGGCCTTAGAGAGCAGAGGCTGATAGGTCACAGAACAGGTTTTGATGGGAAAGTGGAAAGATAAGGGGAAAAGGGTCTGGAGCAGGGCGAGTTGGATGGCAGACCTTGGCTAGAGGAGAGGGCATGCCTGTGAGCAGGAGGAAGGGTGGCCTGGCAGTGGGGAGGAGGCCGTGAAGGACGAGTGGGGAGTGAGCTCTGGGGAGTTCTGGTTGGGCCTGTCCTGAAGCCTGAGAAGCTGGAGTGGACCTTTCCTCTAGGCTTCCGTCTGCTCTCTGGGCTCTGAGGACTTTCCAGCTCCCTGCCAATGTCTGCCGCCTGACCCCTGGCCAAGTG
Source organism: Eonycteris spelaea (assembly GCA_003508835.1). Lineage (NCBI taxonomy): Eukaryota > Metazoa > Chordata > Mammalia > Chiroptera > Pteropodidae > Eonycteris > Eonycteris spelaea. Next base: position 693,317 of record PUFA01000017.1, read on the forward strand.
TCTTGTGAGCCTGTCAACACTGACCTAGTCATGCTGGCTCGTGACTGTGCTCTTCGTGTGACCACGAATGAGTCAAGAGAGGAAGCAGACACCCAAGGACTTCCGGAGATTTCCCAGGATGTAGGCCGCTTAGGGCCCTGGGTGAGGGAGGTCTTGGGGTACCTCAGAGGCTGAGACTTCCCAACACTGAGCTATAAAAACACCCTCCTCCCAGAATTTGAGAGCCAGTCAAAATATCTCCAGACCTAACTAGATTCCTTTTCTGCCAAATGGCACAGGTAAGGACAAGCACCGAGACCAGTCTGGTGGGCAAAGGCCTGGCTCAGTGCCAAGCATTCTGCAGGCATTTGGGGTACAGTGCCCCCATGACGCCCTGGGAGATCCACTTTCTGGATGAGTAAACAGAGGCTCCATTTCCCCTAGAAGAACACTTAGAGAAGTAACTACAGCAGGATCCCCAGGAGCCCTCCATTCACTGAGACCTACTACCTGCCAGGCGCTTTAGTTATTTGTAAACTGAATCAGATTTTGAAAACTACATTTGATACAATTACATACACGTGCTATAAAATAAAAGATAGAACTAGACCAGGAGTTCTTAATCTGGGGTTCATGGGACCCTCGAAGGGTCAAAAAATTTGGAAGAGAAAAAATACATCTTTATTTTCACTGACCTCTGTGTGAATATTTTTTTCTTCAATGATGTGGCCACAAATCACAGCAGTATTAGCAGGACCTTGTGATGGTGTCACTGATAAAATTATAGATATTTTCAAATCAAATTACAGTTTTTTCATATATTTCAAACTATGGTTTATACTCATCACTATTTCAAAATTATAGTTGTTATTAGGCCTATTGCCAGATCTTGATATTTCATCCGTTAATAAGAAAAGCACTATTACTACATCAAAAATTTGTTTTTAAAAAATGTTTGATAACTACATTTTAATAAAGTTGGTTTCCTTTAAAAGCCTATGTTATTTTATTTTGTGCATTTAAGAATATTATTCTGAGAAAGGGTCCATAGGCTTCACCGTAAGACAAAGTGGGCTATGGTACATACTCACATAAAGGTTAAAAGCCCTTGATGTGGGCCCACTCTGCAGTATTTTGTGAGATACTCATATTTTTTAAATGGATACTTCTTTTTTTAAGGATTGTTTTCTAGTTACATCAGAAAGTTGAATGCTGACCTGGTTATTTCACTGAAGTGAAATTCGATTTCCATCATTGGATGGTGAGCAATCTACCACTCTCCAGTTGAACACTTCTAACAGTATATTAGCAGAAAAATCTTCCCCCCAACAGGTATCTACATTGTTTAACTTAACTGAAAAACAACCTTGAGTTCTCTGCATGTTTTTCTTCATACACATGTATACTCTCCACAATCAGGCAATGTTCTACAAGCAACAGTGAAAGAATGAAGGTCTTTTGGCTAGAGAAGAGGCTGGCGGTGGAGGGCTGGAGGGCTGAGGGGGAGAGGATACAGGACAGCTGTCTTGCTTTCATAAAGGGTGGCCCTAACATTCCCGCATGCAGCTCTGAAGCCCAACAAAGACACAAGGTTCAAAATCAGAATGGCCAGGGAATGACCAGATAGTCTCTGTTCAATTTTTACAGCCCACGTCTCCCCCCTCATCACCCTTCCTCTTGTGGTCCTGGTTCCTCATGCCGGCTCCCCTCCCCACTATCGATGCGTGCTCTGACAGAGAGGGGATTGTGTGTGGATGGACTGGCAGACACAACAGAGGGGCTGGTAAGTAGTGCTGACTAGGGCATTTCAGGACCCATCCCTGTACCTCCCCGAGTCTGTTTCCTCAGCTGTAGAATGGGCATAATGCTATCTGCTCTTGTTGGCCTGGACTAAATGAGATGGTAGTGAGAAAACATTTATGGTTCATGGTCACAATGATCATCAATCTACTCACTATAAGGTATAGTTAACAGATGAAGCTTCAAGGTGGCTTTTCCCATGGATTTGCATTTAAATTGGGGATTGAGTCTAGCTTCTTTTCCAGTGGTGGTGAGCTCTCTTTCACCAGGAGGGGAGAAACAACACAGGGTCAGAGTCAGACGGACTGAATCCGACTCTTCCCTGCCTTATGTCTGGCCTTGGGCAAGAGAGTTCAATTCTCTGAGACTCAGTTTATCATCTGTTAAGTGGAGATAATAACACATATATTCACAGTGCCGTGGTGAAGATTCAATAAAATCCTGCGTGAAGAGCGCTCAGCCCAGAGCTTTGGGGAGAAATACTCTAAAAATGTTTACTGATGAATATGATCACAATCATTTAGGAGTCAAATTCTGAGTGCATGAATAGGCCATGAGTAATAGGGCAGGCTGGGCAGATCCCGGGGCCAGCACGATAAGGGGACTGAAGGAAACCAGAGCCCCCCATCCCTCACCAACCACCACCACCATCACCACCACCACAGGACTTCCTACTGATAGGGAGGAGGTTCCTCTGTGTTATTCCTAGGAGCGAGAGCACTTGATCTCCTGATGGCCTGTCCCTGTGGGGCTGACCCCAGACTTCAGGGTCAGTCGGCCAGGCCAAGCCCTCTTGGGCTCTGCATCCTCCCTAAGTCCCCTGGGTTTAGGAGGCCAGCGGGCCGCTAGGCCCGCTGCTCAGCTGCTTGAAGCTGGCTCTCTGGGTCAGGCCTGGAGACCTGCAAGGGAGGGTTCAGCCCAGTGTCTCCCTCCTGCCCAGACGGCGTCTCAGAAAATAAGCAAGGCTGAAACTGATAGGGACGGAGAAGAGTAGGAACCAGGGCCCAAAATGAGAAGCTAAAACTGAGAGGGGAAGGGGCAGGGAAAGTGGAGAGCTTCAGCTCTCCTCAGAGCTGACTCCAGGGACCTAGGGGCTGCGCCTCACACTTTTGAGCCCCTGCAGGCCTGCCCTTTCTCCTGCCCTCCACCCTCCGCAGAAGCCTGCACCTCTCTTGCATCTTACATCCCCCTGGGGCTGGTGCTACCTAGAATGAACTTCCCCTCCACACACCACCAGAGCTGGAGCTGCACACCAGAAGGACTGGACTGGACTGGGGGGTGGGGGTGGGGGTAGGGGTGGTGGGGGTGGTGGCAGGTTGGGTGGACACTCAGGAGTCACGCCTGTATTTGCTAACAGAGGGCCATATTCACTGCCTCTGACCAGGAGGTTTCAAGCATTGTTCCTAAAGCTGCAACCACCCATAAATCGCTTTCCAGACTTTACTGTCTAAACTATTACCCATTTAATATATGTCTTTAAATCAGCACCTTTCAAAACAGCCTAGTCCCAAGCAATAATATCTGTGAAATCGCGAGTTTGATGAGCTGATCTATTTTTTTCCTCATTCACATTTGGATCAATATGTTATTTTTAAAAAACAAAACAGTTTCCCCACATACCATCTAAAGTCGCCTTATAGACCATGTTTTTAAATTCATCTTGTGGTCCATGTTTTGGGAAACTATTTTGTGGAAAGACAAAGATTTGGGGATCATACCGCACAGGTTCTAGCATTTCCTAGCTGTGTAACCTGAGGAAGTCACTTAACCTCTCTGGGCTTCAGTTTCCTCATTTGTAAAATGGCGATCCTCCTCCCACAGCTGTCGTGGGCATGGAGCACAGCCATGGTAGCTTTCCTTCTCCTCCTGGAATCCTGCTGGCTTCCCTGTAAATTAACATAGGCAGGAAGCCTGGTCTCTCTAGCTGTCTTCCTAACCGCATTCTACTGCATTCCAGGGTATCCTACACTAAAGGCATGCCTGGGAAGAGGTGAGTGTTCCTCTGACATCTGTTCTGGAGTCTACCAATCCCAGGGAACTGCTTCCTGGCATCCACCCCAGGACACTGTGCTGCAATGTCAGCTCCTGTTCTTACTTTCCACCCTCTGTGAAAAGGAGAATTAGTGACGCTCCTTCACAGGGGTGGGAGGCAGCCTGAAAATGTGGAAAGGCTCATGCAAAGCTGAGTTCAAACCTGGCATGCCACCGTCTCACCGTGTGACTTGAGCAAGTCACTGGTCCTCTCTGCACGTGAGTTTTCTCATCTGTACAGTGAGGGGCCAGCTTTGACTGTGAACCCAGATTCTCTCCCACTTCCTCTCCCCCACTGCAGATGGGGCGGGTGGAAGGGGCAGAAACTCCTGCCTTTTCCTATTGAGTAATTTGTTTCTCTTCTGGTTGAGGATGTGGGAACTGGAAGGGAGCAGGGCAGGGTGCGGATGGGGGTGGAGAGGAAGTTGTTGATGAGGGTGGGAGACTGGCTGCCATTAAGCCCTTCTTCACTACACACTTCCTCTTTGTCCCTTCCCCCACGCAACTACAAGGAAGGGTCTAGGTATTTTCTAGGATGGTCTGGGGAGGGTTAGATTAACGTGGGGATGGGTGCATGTCTAGTGGGATATCCAGACTGTGTGCAGGGTGTCTCCTTCTGAAGAGTGTACTGCGGCTACTAATGAGAGGTGGGAGGGTGCAGAAATCGCCTAGTCTAATCCCCCATGCTGCTTTTACAGAAAGGGAAACTGAGGCCCAGAGATGTACAGTGACTTGCTTAGGGTTATGCAGTGACTTGGCAGCCAACTGAGACAAGAAGCTAGGAGTCCTGCCCTCTGCTCTCATCCTTCCCGCCACCTCTCCTCCCATAGCTCTGGTGACACTCTCAGGGAGATTTGGGGCATTTATAAAAAAATGCCCTAATTGATTCTTAACAGGAAGTGAGGGCTTTTTTCCTCTGAGTTGATAACCACAGCCACTACACACAACCACAGTAGCTACGCACATACACAGCAGCTACACACCACCACAGCAGCTACACACATACACAGATAAGCACTTGTGCCCCCTCCCACACTCATCGTCCCCCAAGTTTGCACACACATAGAGACACTTGCTCGTATTCACTGGCATCTAAGCATACAGATGAGACACACCTGTGTACTTCTTCCAGTGCTAGAAGAAGCCCAATCAGAAGCTTCTATCTTGTACCCTCTGACCTGGTTGGGAGGGCTTCGAGTGCCAGTTTCTGTAGTGGAGAGTGGATTTGAAGGGGAGGAGCTTAGACAAGGACACCAAGCAGGGCTTCAGTGGTTAACAAAGGCTCATACCCTAGGCTGGGTCCCATGGCCGATGCACCTCAGTCCTAGCCTGAATAGGGTGCTTGTCGTTCACAGGGCAGATGACAGGGAAACCACCAATTTGTCATGGGGGCCCAGTGAGACTAAAGAAATGGGGCCTAGGAGAGGTTAACCAACTTGCCCACAATGGCGCAGCATGTAAATGGCAAATCTAGATTTGAACTCGGGTCTGTTTGACCAAGAGCCCAGATTCCTGGTCCTACAGGGACACCGTTTTTCAAGCTAAAGTAGCTGAGCCAGGCGGCAGCACCTCCCACATCTACAAAATGTCACAGAACTTCTCATGCACAAAACAAAGGAAACCCAGTAATATTACTGGGAGTCTAGGTGGGGTTGAGGGAAACTTCATGGACAAGTTGGCTGCTTTAAAAATGAATGAGAGTTTATTAGAGAGAAGAGTAGAGGAGACAGGAAGGGCATTCCTAGCAGAGGGAACAACAGCGTGAGCAAAGGCAGTGCAAGAAGGTGCAAGGGTCAAGGAAAGGCATGGTGGCAATGAAGCAGGGGGCAACTGGCCAGCTAGGTTTGTGGTCAGAGCTCTGGGATGGGGCTGGAGGACTGACATGCAGGTTAGAGGGGTTGGAAGGGCCTTGAGTGTCAGGCAAAGGCATTTGGGTGCCAGGATGTTCTGTAAGATACTGAAGGAGGGGTAAGACTCCGTCAGTCCTGTGTTCCAGAGACTCACTCTGACTCTAGGATGAAGAACAGTAATGAGTGGATGCAAGGACACGAGGCTGAGTCAGGAGACCAAAGAAGAGCTGCTACAGGTGTCCAGGTAGGGGTCACGGAGCTAGAACCAGGCCCGGAGCAGTGGGATGGAGAGGAGGGTGGATGGGAGAAGACAGACAGCCTGAGAATAGTTATGGGCAGAGCTGATTACGCTGCCACTAGATGCAGGCTTCTGAGACCAACCAGTACCCATTTCCACCCCAGCTCAGGCCACTAGGTTCAGGTCAAAAGGCCTCAGAGAAACCTGGCCCCAGTCCCAGACTCCCTGCTATTTCCAGGAGCTGCCTGCCCCACCCACTTCCCCTGGGGGGAAGCAGCAGGGACTCCCCACCCTCCCCACCTCCCCCCACCCCCATCCCCACCGCCCACCCCTGCAGGCAGGGCAGGATTTTTTCTTTTTTAACTAGGTAAAGAGCAATCTCTGCAGAGCTGGAGGACAACACTAGTTGCCATTGCTGAGCACAGATACTGACTGGTTCCACCAGCAGCGGAGAGGGACCCTGCCCCTATGAAGGGCTGCTGGTGCCTCTGGAAACTAGATGGGGCTCCTGCTGACCACCATGATGGATCTGTACAGTTGCTGCTTCAACAGCAGGTCTGGGGTGGTCATGCTGATTGGTCAAGACTGGTCACATGCCCAGCCTTGGCTGTAAGGAAGGCCTGGAAAGGGAGTATCTAGCATACTCAGCCTCAGTAATGGAAGCTGGACTCTTCCTCGTGAGTGGAGAATACCCCACACATAGAAAGGGGTTTCACATGCTGGGTGGCCAATGGAAATGACAGATGTCTAATATGCTACCTCATAGGAATGTTATTGAGAATTAAATGATAAATTCCATGTAAAATGCTTAGCAAAGCATCTGATATAAAGAATATGCTCAATAAATGTAGCTTTCATTCCATTAAACTGTAAGCTCCCTGGGGGCAGAAAGCAGACCTCGTTTTTGCTCCCTGCTGCATCCCTAGTATAACTTGGCAAACGTTTGTTGTGTAAATGTCTTATTTCTCAAATCTGTGCTCTGTCTAGCTTTTTCTCATCCCCTTTTTCTCTTTACCTTAGCTGTAGCCACAGTATTTTCCAAGGAAGAGAGAGACACATGCAGACTGAACTCTGTAGCAGGAGTAGGGTGGCCATACTCAGCTCTACCACCAACTCACTGTGTGATCTTGGGCAAGTCACCTCCTCTCCCTGCAAAGAGGGTACAATAACCTCAGCTGCTCTGCCTCACATCTCTGCCCCACGTCCCAAATAAGAAAATGTGAGAAGCTGATTGCAACGTAGCAAAAAGCCTTCTACACCAAAGCCTGGGAGGAAGCAGCTGCTGAAGCCATCCACTGCAAAGTGTTAGACTCCACCCCAGAGAATTCATTTTTGAAGAGGGGCCTCTGAGGGAACGTGTGTGGGGAAATAGCCTTCTTCTTCCCACAGTGGAAAGGACTGGTGTTCATATATCTGTGAAATGAAGCTATTTTTATGTAGCATAACTGCGATTATGACAGGGCCTCATTCTAAAGGGGAAGGGTGGGGAGTAGACCTGAGTCATCAGTAAGGCTGCTCAGGCTGACATAAGGCTGCCCATAGATATCAGATCTATTCCCCAAAATGACTCCAGCTCTTGCCTTCCTCTGGTAGAGGGCCCAAAATGGGCAGTGGGGCAGACAACCTGCTCCAGAAAGAAATGGGTCAGTCATTGGGCTTGGGGCCTGTCAATCATCATTGATCTTCCAATTAGTTGTGGGCTGATAGTGTCCCTGGGAGGAAATCTGAGAATCTACTGAAAAGAGCTGGAATACAGGGATGAAAAGGGTGCCTGACACACCCTTCCTGCTCCTTGCAAGGTTGGCTGGCTGGAATTGAAGTTTCCACCAGGGATTATCAGGCATGGATGTGTGCCCACACTGTGTTTAGGGGCTTTATGTGTCCCTTACTATTGAATTCTTCCAACACCCTCCTCCTTAGGTAGAGGTGATTTGCCTCCATTTTATAGATGAAGGCACTGAGGCTCCTTGGGGATGTGACTGACTCAGCTCTATAGACTCCTGACTATGAGTCCTGGGCTGAGGGCGCCAACAGGAAGGGTGATTATTTTTTTACTGGAAGGACAGAGAAAGCTTTCCCAGAGAAGGTGACATTGAGCTGGGCCCTAAACAATAAGCAGGATTTAGCTCTCTTGGGGGGCAGGGAGAGGAGAGAAGGAAGGGCATGTGATCAGAAGGGATACAGCATGGGCAAAGGCATGGAGGTGTGACTGTGTATGACTTGTTTGGGGGTGTCAGGTAACTCGAGGTGGCTGGGGAGTGGCAAGGGTGGTGGGGGCTCCCGAGGAGGGACTTATATGCCATGTTAAGGGGTTTGGGCTCCTTGAGGTTTTTGTAGAGCTATGCAGGCAGGCCCTAGGCATCCTCCCGGAAGTACAGTCACACAGAGAGAGGGGAGGGGAGCCTACAGTGGAAGGAAGGACAGGGGGTGGCATGTCAGGCCCAGAGGAAGTGAGGTAGGTTTCCTGCCCTGGAACCTGAGCTCAGGCAGTGGCGGCCTCACAGTGCTGCTGTGCAGCACAGGCCCAGCCTTCGTCAGAGCTTTAGGTCCCAGGTTGCCCGAGTTCTGCAAGGCCCCTACCTCTGCCCTTTTCTGAGCTCATCCTGTGTGCCAGCCTTTGCACACAGTATTCCCTTTAATCCTCACAGACACTTGCTAGGTAAGTATTATTACCCCATTTTATGGGGGAGAAAACTGAGATTTAGAGAGGTTGGGGGATCTGCCCTAGGTCACACAGCCCTTCTGGGTGACCTTATGGGATCCCCACCATCATCTTTCAACAAAAGAATTCTCTCTGAGCCCTACTGTTAGAGGACTGATAACCTCTTTCCTTCAGAATAAAGAGGACTCTGGGGCTGAACCCAACTCGTCTGTCTCTGCACTGTCAGCACAGACTCGTATAAAACTCTGGAGAGCCCATTAGAGGTCATTTTGTCCATTCCATTTTGTCCTTGTATTTTATAGATGGAGAAAATGAGACCCACAAGTGGCCCTAGAGGTGAGAGCCCAGCTTTTTTGGAACTAGAGTCTCTCACTGGTTCTAGACCAGCTAAGAAGTTGAGTGATAAGGAATAAACCAGTTAGGGTGCAAGGCCTGAGGGGAAGGTGGCTTGTGTGACACAGGCTGGTGTGGGGCTTCTATGGGATCACAGCCAAAATTATTCAGCTGCTTCATCCCACTCAGAGGACTTCAATTTAGGAAAAGATGTCCACTCGCAGGACACTTTACGCCATCTGCCTGAAAAGCGTGCTATTAACTATGCAAATTTTGGACGTAGTTCTATAGTGTCGCGGTTAGCACGTCTGCTTTACACGCAGAAGGTCCTGGGTTTGCACCCCAATGGAGCCACAGTCCACAGTCTATGGCCATGCCACCCTGAACAAGCCTGCTGTCTGATCTCAGAAGCTGAGCAGGGTTGAGCCTGGTTAGTACTTGGATGGGAGACTATCTAGGAAGACCAGGTGCTGTAAAAAAAAAAATGCAAATTTTGGTGACATCAAGGTGACTGCATCCCCTAGAGTTGTGCAGTTTGGAACTGTGAGTGGCTGGCCACCCAGCCCTGAAAATGGAGGGAGGTGTCTGGCAACTCTCCCCACTTCTGTATCCCGTCTTCTTCCCCTAACCCCGTTCCTACAGAGCCAGGGATCAGAGGGCATTTCCTACCAGGGTGGGAGAGGAAAGGGAGGACAAAGACAAGGAAGGAGGAAGGAGAGTGTGGAGGGCAGCAGAGGGAAAGAGTAGGGTTCATTTCTTCTCGTAGAAACCGAAACCAAAAGCCATGGCAGAAGTCGATGTGCAATCCGGTTTGTGGCAAGACACTAAGGGTGTAAAGCTGTACTGAAGGAGCAAAGCCTCTGTGTCTGAGGCGAGGGTAGCAGCCCTGGTCAGAGACACCCTAGCTGCGACCTTGGCGTCGCCTAGACCAGGCCTTGCCCTTCATGCTGACAAGAAGCGTGCAAGGCGAGAGACCGTTTTCTGAGGATTCAAAAAGCCTTTCTAGACATTACAGCACCCAGCACTGGGGTTAGGATCATTGCTGGAAGGGACGGGGGTGCTCGCTTAAGCCGCAGAGTCACCTAGGGGTCTGAGAGAGGGTGACCTAAGCCTGGGCTGGTGTTAGTGTCTATGTGGACATGCACACACCCATGAAATGGGGCAGCTGGCATCTATGTGCCTGGCCTAATGGGAACATTATTTCCCCAAGTTGAGCTCAAGATACATAAAATAATGTGGATTTTTGTGACCCATCTGGCTCTGAAGTTCATTTAGGTGCCACAATATTGGATTCTTTAGGGGCTCTTGATGCTTTATTCTAACAATGGGACAGTGTTTGAAACTTGGACTGTCTTTAAAAATTCAGATTGTGTTGTCACCATTTCTTGTGACCTGTATGAGTCAATGAACCAGTCATGGACAAGGAACTTTGGTGTCACCCCGTCCATGCAGGTTTCCTGGATCCTCTATATAGGGAGGGATGCTGAGCCGCACGGCTCCCAGTTCCCAGAATGGGCGCCCCTTGAGGGCTGATTCTGTGTTTAAATCATCTTTGTATCTCCCATGATGCAGGAGCTTCCCCCCCAAGGGGTTCTAAGAGTGTAAGCTCCTGGCTTTTCCATTTGCTTAGCATCTACTCTGTGCTGGCCTCCCACAGGCAGGGAAGAAGAGGAGGGTAGACTGATGGGTCAGGGCACAGGGGAACCTGGCTTCACCATTCTCTGCTCTGTGGCCTTGAACAAGTTCCATTCCTCTCTGAGCCTCGGCTTCTTTGTATGGAGATAGGGATGATTTAAATAGCTGATTTTTATTGAGCAGAACTATGGGTCAAACACTGTGCTAAGCGTATCGCATATAGTTGCTTATTCAGAAAGTACTTACAAGGCCTCCAATGTGCAAGGGATATTATGAGGTCTGCTGAGGAAATGGAAGCTTGGAGAATTTAGGTGACTTCCCAAGGTCACATGCAGGTGAGTGGCAGAGCTTGTACCCCAGAACCCACCCTATGACCAGCCCTTAATACTGGATGGACCCTAGCAGGCCTGTGGAGAGGTCAGCATGGGCTGACTTAGGGTGAGGGGTGGTGATGCTGTTATTAATGGAGGCCAGGTCTGGCTGGCCCAGAAGAAGCTTGCCTGAATTCAGGGTCTGGGGCAGTGAGAGTCCAGCCTGACCTCACAGGGTGCTGTGAAGGAGACCCTCCAAACTGGGATTCTGAAAGACCATATCCAGCAGAAAAGGCAAAGGTTGTCTAGGCCCCTGAGGGAGGGTGGTGGCTGCCCCTGAGCAGGCTCCTCACTTGTGGCCTCGGATGCCCACAGAGGCTGAGAGGGTAATAGAAGAGAAAGCAGGTCATATTCAGGTCTGTCTGACCCACAGAACCATGCTGAAGACAGCACGGGTCTGGGGGTGCCCCAGAAAGCAGGTCACTGATATGGTAGCAGTCAATGCACTGGGGCTGCTTCTGGAGGAGCTGGCTTAGCCTCCCTTCTAAGCGCCCCAGGGCTGAATCCACTCCTGACCCTGGACCAGGGACCAGCAGATAGATGGTGCAAGCAGAGGGGAATGTGACTTATTTGAGGAACTTCCTGGCAGAGGCCGGCAGACCTCTAAGCCAGCCAGAGAAGAGGCAGGTCTGCAGAACACAGCCCCAGAGGCTGGACACACACACACATACACATGCAGCACCAGAGGGACAGAATCTGAGGGCCAGGCTAGGTGGGTGCAGGGAAGCCAATAGAAAATCTAGTAACCCTGCCAAATCCAACAGGCCAGAGTCCTGGAGGCACCCTTGCCTTCTTCCTCTCATACCCTACATCCAATCCATCAGCAAGTCCTGTAGGCTCATTCCTTTCCCACTGCCCACTGAGCCATCACTTCATTGTCACCTGGGATACTGCAGCAGCCCCTTCGCTGGCCTCCCTATTTCCACCCTTGACCCCCATAGTCCATTCTTAACACAGTAGCCAGAATGGTCCTGTTAAGTATCATGTTACTCCTTAATAGAAGCCCTCCAGCAGCCCCACTTCACTCAGAGCAAAAGCCATGGCCCACCTCTCAGCACACCCCTCTTTGATATCGTTTCCTACTCCTCTCCCAGTCCTTCACTCTGCTCTAGCCACTGGGCTTTTTTTTTGCTTTTCTTCAAACGAGTCAGGCCCATTCTCCCTTCTCCAGGCTTTTGCACTGTTGGTTCCTTCTGCCCATAACCAGAATAATTTTCCTTTGATATCCACATGGCCTGATCATCAGCCTGCTCAGATGTTACTGTATTTCTCAGCATTCCGCAGAAAACAGCACTCAAATTAGGATTATTCAAGGGCTTTTTGCAATGTTGTAAATGGGATGTTGGGACAGTACAGTGCGCCTGCCCAGGTGCACAGGTACCTTCGCTGCTCCCAGGCCTGAGGGAAAGGGAAAAAGTTGCTGCTGGAACCAGAAAGGAGAGAACTGTGGGAGAGTCCATTTGACAGGAGCAGGCGCCAGCAGGGAGGGAGCCAGGGGCATAAGCGCCTCCCTCGCATTCCTGGTTCTCCAGAGTGGGCTCCACATAGGTGAACCAGGCTGGAAGGCCCATGGAAGTACCCCCACCATTAGCCACTCCCACCCCCAACTCCCAAGTCCTCTTTCCCTAACCATTTTTTCCCATGGCACTTATCTCCTAACATATTTACCTATTCACTATGTTTTTTGTTTGTTTGTTTGTTTGTTTGATCATCTGTAAACACCAAGAAACAGGGATCTTGTTTTCTTTTATTCTCTAGTACATCCCAAGAACACTGACTGGCATGTAGCAGCCACTCAAATAATCCTTGAATAAATGAGTGCCCACTCATTCTCCATGGGTACTTCTCTAGGCTCCCGCCTGGGGGAGGAATAGGTGCATCCTGCTGTCTGAGGCTCCAAGACTGGAGAGAAGCCAGCAGGACCCAGCTGAGGAGGGAAGGCAGCCCCCCAAACCTGTGGCTCCTGGAGCAGATCTCTGCCTCGCCCCTTGGTTGTGATGTTGAGACCAGAGGATTGTCCTTGGCAAAGGCCTTAACTGTGTTTGGTCTTCTAAACAAGGTGCTGCTCTGTGAAGTCTCCTACCTCATGAATCAGCTCTTTGAGGGCACATCTGGCTCCTTTCCTGGGCCTCCACGGAATGTTTCCTTCAAGGAGGCCTGAACTCACCCTGCAGTGAAGGTCTAGCAGTTATAGGCTAGGGGCTGTGTTCTAAGCCTCCCTTGGCCAGGTCTTGGGGTCCCAGGGACATCGCTGTGCGAGGCCTACCTGATCACAGGGCTGCCCTTGCTAGGCTCTTGGGCTCCCTCCCCCACAGGTGCCCAGGGTGCTGGGGCCTCCCTGAGATGGCATGCCACCCCTCAATAATCCTCGAAGGCTTACAGAAGAGAAGACTCAAAACAAGGTTATGTCCAGTTGAGCCCTCCAATTACAAAATTGTGCATTTTCTCTAAGTGGTTTATCAGCTGGAAGCTATTCCAATCCAAATACCAATAGGATTGGGAAGAGTGCCTCAGAAAAGGAGATTAATTTTCCTCTGGAAAAATAAACATTTGAAACCAACAGGAAAATTCTGAAAAAGAAAAAGAACATCCCACACAAAATCCAGAGGTCGTAAAGTAAAAGGTTGATACTTTGAACCTGTAAAAGTGAAAACCTGAATGAAGAAAATTATCAAAAAACAAAAGGTCACACACTGGAAAAATGCTTTGTAACATAATGTCAGATGAGGGGCTAATCTCCTTACTGTACACATTTTAGAAATCAATATTAAAAAAGCAACCAAATTTAAAAATGGGCAAAGTATATAAACAGACAACTATAAGGAAAGAAAATTTTAAATGAATAGAAATCACATGAAAAGATGATCAACTTCACTCATAATTAAAGAAATGCATAACAAAATAACAATGAAATACCATTTTAATTATTACCAATTAAAGTGTTTTACAATGTGTAGTGTTGTTGAAAGCCTAGGGAAATACAAACTCTTATATTGTTGGTGGGAATATAAACTGACCAACATTTTGCAGGGCAATTTGGAAATGGCTAATATGTCAGAGTAAAGGTGGCCACACATTCTTTGATAGTCCTCCCACGGGGAGGTAAGGGTCTATGGCTCCTTCCCTTGAATTTGGGTTGGCTTGTGAGTTCTCTGACCAATAAAATACAGCAAAAATGATAATGTCCTAGTTCCAAATGTATCACTTATCTTTCCCAGTGGGTTCTACTTCCTACCTCTTGCAAGCCAACTGGCAGTTTACCTGAAGTGCGATTACCTGATCTCACCATGTTGTGAGAAGCCCAAACCAGGTGGGGAAGCCCTGCAGATACCACAAGGAGAGAGAGAGAGGTCACAGAGCTCTGAGGCCCAGTCATGTGAATGATGAAGCCAGCCTGGAAGAGAATCAAAGTTGCATATCAGCTGAGCCTTTCCTGAATTCCTGGCCCACAAAATCATGAATAAAATAAAATGATAATTTTAAGCACTGAGTTTTGGGATAGTTGGTTATACAGCCATAGGTATCCTAAATAGCTATCTAAATTTAAATTTACCCTCTGACCCAGCAGTCGCATAGATTCTATGAATCTAACCTACAGAAATATTTGTACAAGTATACAAAAACACCTGAACAAAGCCATTCATTGCAGCATTGTTTGTGAGAGCACAAGACTGGAAACAATCTATCTGGCCATCATTAGGGAATGGCTAAATATATATCCAGTTAATATATCCAGTTAATGATATATACTGATATACTGCACCTGCTGAAAGCCCAAGACAAGAAAAAGTCCCATTTGTGGTCCTGTGAGCCTAGGGCAACAAAACAGAGTAAAGAGCATTGATTCTGGAGCCACAGATCAGCTCTGCCATTTATGATCTGTGTGACTTTGGAAAAATTGTTTAACCTTTCTACCACAATTTCCTCATCTGAAAAATGGGGGTGATAATCACAGTACCTACTTCAGATGGCTGTGGTGAGAAATAAACTAATTAAATGACAAGCCTGGCATGTATTTAGAAGATGCGGAGTTTGAAATTTAAATTACGTTGGACCAGACTTTTAATATCCGAAAGGGATCTCATAGCAAAGGATCTGCCAGATTGACTTCCTGGGTGGGAGAGGGAAGGGAGCTTTGACAAATGAAGTTTTGAAGGCATTAGTGGGAGAATGTTTTTAAAGAAAAGGACTTAAACCGTATATCCTGTTCTGCATCTTGCTATCTTTTAGAGATTCTTCCTACCTCAGCACTTAGACCCACTCAGTTCTTTTTAACAACTGCTCAGCATTGCATTGTATGGCTGCACCTCAGTTATTTCACTATCCTCTCTTGATAGACTCTTGGGTTGGTTCCAGTTCTTTGCCATAGTTACAACAATACTGCAGTAAACATCCTTGCACATTTATCTTTGCCTTATCACTGCTATTATTTCTGTGGTGTAGATGGAGTTGTTGAGCATAAAGTATATGTATAATTTTTTTAAAGTCTGATGTTTCAACATATAGTCCCATTTTCTTCTCTACTGCTTTTATTTTCATAACTCTGCTGTCTATTTGCACATTTTTTTTAAAGTTGAATTTCACTATCATTTTTGCCAAGTATTATCAGGCCTTGTTTCGAAATGAATACAAGGATGAGTCAGCCACCATACCTGCCCTTAAAATGTTCACAGTCTGGCAGAGATTGGAGTGGGGATAATGGTGTAGTGGGAGTGGGGTGGTGACAAATGCCATCCAGGCCAGGGCTGGCACCGAAGGCTGGATCATGGGCTCTGGGAGCTCCAAGGAAAGAGCAGCATTTTGGGCCTGGGGCAATCAGGGAGGCCTCCACAGAGGTTTCCTGCCTTTGCATTGGTTAGAGCCCCCTTCAGGACACCCGCTCATTGAATTCTCACAACAGCCCTTTGCATTAGGTAGTGTTATCTTCTCCACCTTCCAGATGAGGAAACAGGCCTGGAGAATGAAGATCTTGCCCAGCTCCAACCTCTCAGTTCTTAACTTCCCCTTTCTCTTTCTCTTCATTATGCTTCCTTTATCATCCACCCCTCTGCCACCACCCCACACCTCCTGCTGGGTTGGCAGAACCCTGGGCAGTAAGCACTGCTTGTGGACACTGCCTAGGGCTGGGCTACCTGCTTACAGACCCCACGTGCCCAGGTGAACCGGACCCTGCCCCTGTGCCGGGTCCCAGACCACACAAAGTTGCTTCACTTCCCAACCCATGAATGCCAGGTCATCCCATCCCTTCTCCCCCCAAACACCTCTCTCGGAAATTAGACCTTTAGAGGTTCTTTTGGGTTAAGCATTTACCCGTTCTGAAGTTTAAAAAAATGTACATTTCTCTAACAGGAACCCATAACCAATTGCCAAACTTTCAGTGTGAATAGTTATTCTATCTTTTCCCTCTGATTTTAAAAGGCCTGAGGCTCTCTGGGAGTTCCTTGGTGAAGGGGAAAGTAAGGAGTGTGGGAATTAAACTGGCAGTTAACCTCATACTTACTTAACATTCCCGTAACAATCTTCCTCCCTCACTCCGCCCTCATGGGCCAAGTCCTTAGCCTAGTATTCAAGGATCTCCCACGGCAATTTTGGGAAATGTCTCAGAAAACAGACGCAGGAAAGCCTCAGAAAACAGAAACCAGGAGGAGGGCGCAGCCGGGAGAGAGTCAGAGCGGGCGGGCACCCCGCTTCTCCCTGTGCGACCTCCTTCTTCACCCGCGGACTTAGCCAACTTCAGATGAGACTACAGCCAGCACCCCCCAGCCTCTCTCTTTCTTCGCGCCCTCTAGCCTAGGTCACGCTCATGACGACCAGAGGACATATTACGTGTACGCACACCCGCGGGAATTACGGTATATAGGGGGGCAGCTCTTCACTCCCCCACGTGTCGATGACCGGAACTGCAGTCCGGCCAAGCCGGCTCCGCCCACTCGCGGCAGAGTTCCGAGAGAAGGCTCAGCCTGGAGAAGCTGAGCCCCTACCCACGCACCCTGTGACCCTCTTGTCTGGCTCCTATACACTCGGTACCTGCTTGGGCTGGTTTTGAGGCTTTCCCCAAATCGCTTTCCTTCTGGATGAGAGAGATGCCACCTAGAATCTGGGTGCCTCAGCTGACACTGGTCCGAGAGACGTCCTTAGGCCCCACCTGCTGGCACAGTCCCGCCCAAGGACCCAGGACGCAGCACATCACGCAGTGCCTTGGGGACCACTGAGTTCGCTTTGGAGAGAGGCACATCTGGAGTCCACTCTCAACTCTCACCTGCTTGCAGCAGTGTGCCCCAGGGCGAGTCATTGACCTCTCTGAACTTCGCTTTCCTCCTCTGTAAAATGGAGCTTAGATATATTGGCACTTGCCTCACAGGGTTGTCAAGATGATTAAATAGGGTAATACAGGTGGCAGGTGTACTGGAGAACGATAATAATCACCACCGTAATGGGGCACTCATTGTGTGCCTGGGAATGCCTTGGGCATTTTGAAATGACCCTATAAAAATATCCACAGATGAAGAAATTGAGGAAGAATTGAGATTTAGTGATTTGCTCATAGTCACACAGCTAGAGAGTAGCAGAGCTGGGACTGGACTCAGGAAGACATGGGTACACAAGTGCAGAGAAGTGTGGGTGGGGGTTCAAGGTTTGAGAGTTTAGGGGGTGCCCAGAGGCCTGAAAAATGATCCAGCCCTGTCTCCCTTTGGGTCATTAATCAATGCTTTCTCCCTCTAATTATTTATACCCTCTAGTGTGTACATGGGCAGGGACCCTCCAGGGCTATTCCGTTGTGAAGAGAGGGAGAGACTAGTCCAGGGTCACATAGCTGGGCAGCTCAGAAGTGGACTAGAGCCTTAGTTTTAGTCCTGCTGCTCCCCCCACTCCCACCTCTTCTCTTTGGGTGGGCAACTCTGCAGGGTGATGCTCTCTCTGTCCCATTAACAATCAAGCTTCCCATTTAGTACAGGCACCTCTCCAGGGGCTGTCCACCCACTACTCCTGACCCCACTTGGCCAGAAACTTCTGCCACCTGCCTTGCCCCCCCCCACACCCACCCCCTCCCACACCCGCCCCAGTCATCTCCTCCTGGCACACCAGGCTTCTCTCCCCTCACAATGCTGATGCTCTAAGCAGAGAGAAGACCAGTATAGCCTCTGGTTCCCAAATGCTGGCACAAAACCAACAAATATTTTACCACTGTGTACGTGTGTGTGTGTGTGTGTGTGTGTGTGTGTGGTGCTGAGAGACTGAGCTGTCTTTGCCAGCAATTTATGTAGCGCAAGTTCGCTATGAGAATTATAATTTCATAAGCCAATAGCATACAGGATAATATCTCTAATTAAGCCAAATATAGAAATAATATACTCCAAACAAATGACACATTAATCACTTGGTTATTCCAGGCAAGGGAAGATAAAGGAATAAAGTCTAAATTTAATATGAAGTGTACCTTTTTACATGAGAAGCCACTGGATAGACCAACCAAAGGACTGATTTCCAGAAGCCAGGTGCAAAAAGTTAAATTCCTCTTGCTAGAGCACGTTGCTAGGGAATGAAGTTGCCAGTGTTGGTCTGCGGGCTGATCTCTTTCACTGGGCAGCTGTGCAGTTTACCACTACTGTCTATAAGGATTGCCTGGCCAGGACAGGAGCAAATGCCCCAAAGGTATTCCCAGAGTTTTTAGGTTAGCAAGAGCAGCCTCATCCAAGACTACTCTCAAGTAGCCCTCCCTCATGATCTGTATTTATAGTGTAAATGTCCCCTTGCCCTAATTGCTTTTACACATGTTCTTAATGATGAGCCCTCAGGGGGGCCTCCTCACCTACTGGGCTGCTGACTGCTTATCAATGACAACAGATGTAGAATAATGACATCCTGGCAAGACTTACTTCATATTTATATCAAAGCAACTTATTCTTTCTGTATGTCATAAACAATTGGATTAAAACAACTTCATTTAACTCATAAACGAGTGGATTTGAAATACTGTTGAACCTATATGCAACTGTGTTTGTGTGTGTATCTTTTGTTAGAAAGGGACTATCATAATACATAGCAAATGATTTGGCATCTTTGGGTAGATGAATTGTGGCTATTTTATCTCTTGTCTGTATTTGAAATTTTCTTTGTAATGAACAGACATTATTAGTAAGACAAGAAACAGAAGTTGTTTTAAAATTCTCAAGAAAAAAGCCAACAATCGTAAAGGAAAATGAGCTAGACATAAGAACAGATTTTTCTCAGGAAAAAAATGAAAATTGTTTTAAACATAGAAAAAGAGAACTAATTTTGCTTGTAATGATAGAAATGCTAATTAAAATTACATGGAGTTACCATTTCTTACCCATTGGGTTGGCAAAAATCGACCTTTGACAGCACGTTCTGTTGAGAAGACTTTGGGGAGACTGGTACTCTCCTACATTGCTGAACCCCGCCACCAGTGCTGGGGGGCCTTGAACTCCTCCTGAATGACCTCAAGAAAGATCACTGCTGCATCCATCAGGGCTGGACCACTCACGGACCCTGCCCCCAACCCATCAGTTTTACAGATGAGGAGGAAGAGGAGGAGCTGGATTTCTGGGTGACAATTCGCTGTGTGTAATTCCCCTCATTACTGCCAGACTGTTTTCCAGAATGGCTGATCCAGGCTACTCCCACCAGCAGTGACCTGGCTGTGACAGCTCCTCATTTCCCACCAACGTTCGGCATTATCCAGTTTCCTAATTTCTGGCAGTCTAATGGGTATGATAGCTCGTTCTCATTTTAATTTGTATTTTTCTGATCATGAATAAATATGACCATTTCTTCATATGGTTATAGGCTTGTTGGGTTTTCTGTTCCTTAAGAGCCGGCCCAAGTCCATGGGGTCTGACTGTTGGAGCCTGGGGACAGGCTCCCCGAGTTTCAAGAATGGGGCCTGCCAGAGGCCTTGAACGCACCTCTGGGCGCTAGTAGCTGGGACAGCTCCGGAGGAATGGGGGGTTAAGACATCTTCAGGGGACCTGCGGAGCCCAGAGAGGCCTCGACACGCTAGACTCGGGTGTGAAAGGCGCCGAGTGGTGGACAGGTCGAGGGAGCCTGAGGAGGACCTTGCAGTCTGGTCCAGGATCGGAGGAGGAGGCCGCTGAGCTGCGCCCGCATCAAAGCCAAGTGCAGAGGCAGGCGCAAGGGATCTGGAGGACTGCTGCCGCCCGCACCTCGACACTCCCCCGACGCAGCTCCACGCCCCCTCCCCTTCGCTTCCCTGGCCTCGCCCCGGCGGACGCGCGGTTGGCCGGCTGGCGCCCCGGCAGAGCGCGCGCGGGGGCTGCGGAGCGGCGGCATGGAGGAGCAGCTGCAAGGCGAAGCCAACCACCGTGAGTCCGCCGTGCCGCGGGGTCCGGGTGCGGGTGCGGGCAGAGGCCGAGAACAACCCCCGTACCTCTGTGGGGCGACCAAGGCTACGATTGGCGAGGGCCGCGTCGCCACCTCCGTCTTGGGCTTCTTTGTGGTGCTGAAAGGAACACGCACCGGGCTGGTGGGACATTGGCCGCGCGCCTGGGATTCGGGCGCGCCAGCTGCCTGGGAGAGCGGGGAGCTGCTGCGGCGGAGACATTAGCTAGAAATAAGATGGTATTTTATTATTGCGGTCCTTTATTGAGTACTTTGTGTGCCAGGCCGAGCCAGGACAGGTACGTTATTTGATCTTCCCAGCGGCCCTATGAGTAGAACCTAATGCTAACTCCATTTCTGCAGAACAGAAAGCTGAGGCACAAGGTGGTTAATTAAGTTGCCCAAAGTCACACAGCCATGAAGAGGTAGAAATGCTGAAGGCCCCAGTTCCCAGCATGTCGGTGGTGGATGGAGAGTGGAGACCATGTCATATGGGAAACTGAAACCCAGAGGAGAGGAGCTATTGTGTGCCACAGACCGGATGAGGGACCTTTAGAGCTTCTCTCAAGGAGTGTGCCCAGTGCCAGCGCCTCCAGTCTGAGCAGGAGCATCCATGTGGGCAGTAGCTGACTTTGGGGCTTTGGCAGGAAGAGGAGAGAGAGAATGGCGCCAGTGACCTCACTGGGATGGGAGTTGGGTGGGGGGATCTATCAAGGTGCTATTTCAAAGAGCACAGGGTTCTGCCTAGGGCAGAGGATCCCTGTGATCAGGCCCTTCAGGAATGTGCAGCAAGGAGCCTTGTGGTGTGTGTGGGAGGGAATTCTGGGCAGAGGACCTAGCCCGGGCAAAGGCTCAGAGGCCCGAGTGCAGTGTGTATTTGATGTGACCAGAAAGAGGGTATATGGGTTGAGGTGAATGGCAGAGATGAGGCTGGACTTGATTTTATTGGCACCATGCAGGATCTGCTTCCCTCCATTCGGACGCTTAGCTGTTCGCCATCACAAAACAGATCATTCCCCTGGGCTTCGGCTAAGAGATGGAGTCAGTGCTGGAAGGAATATCTTCAGGACACTTTCTTCAATTTTACAACTGAAGAAACTGAGACCCCCAAAGGGGACGTGACTAGCCCAGTATCCTGCTGCTAGAAAGTGGCAGAGTGGGTACCCCAGCTTCTCTAAGCTCATACCTGAAGTGCCGGCTCTTTTCGCAGATTTGGATCATGGTGGTTTTCAGCCAAGAGCTTAAGGAAAGAAAAGCTCAGGACACAGTGCTTTCTGGAGATCTGAGAGGAACTCTTCCAGAAGGGCCCTCTCCTTACCTACAGGAAAAGCAGAACCCTTTGGGGTGGAGAAGGATGGAGCTATCAGTGAGGACCATAGCTAGAGGGTGGTATTTTCCCTTTCCCCTGAAGCATTGATATGAAGCTGCCTTCCCCTCAGGGCCTCTTTTCTGCCATTTACCTAAACTTGTGGCTTGGTTTTCCGTGCGGCTAATGAGTCTTAATCTGGGCAGCATCTTATAGTTCAAAGGCCCCTGAAGAGTTTTAGAGATTTGTGTGTCACTCATTCATTTAACAAATATATGCCAGCGCCTGAATTTGGGGGTACAGCAGTTAACAAATCAGACAAAAATCTCTCCCTTCATGAACTTATAGTATAAGTTCATGGGGGAAACAAACTATAAACCTAATAAATATGTGAATATTGCACATGCTGATGGTGAGAGATGCTCTGGAGGAAAACAGCCCAGGGAGGCGGGTAGGAAGGGAGCCTTCTTTGGTTGGGGCTTCACTGGCTCCGTGGGCCCTGAATGAAAGAGGCCCCACCACTTCCAGGTCTTTGGCAATCAGAATTTATTCTGTGACCCTTTGTCTTGGAGGAATGATAGTGATGATGATGATGATGATGGCTTTTTGTATCTTCTATTTAATCATTACAATAACCCTGCAGGGCAGCTCACATCCCTATTTGGCAGATACGGAAACTGAGACACATGATAATTAAGTCATATGGCCAGGAGGTGGCTCAGCCAGAGCTGATTGCCCTGGGGCAGCAACTCTGAGGTTCCCAGGTTGTATCTGTGAAGCCCCAGAAAGTCCAAGACCCTCTCCCACATCTGGAAAGCTACGTGGAACTTATCAAGAAAACAAAGTGATAGCAGGCCTGTCTGTCACCTCAATACATCCCAGCCTTTCCTGCCCAGACACTGGCCACCTGTCCCAGGATACACAGAGGGGCTGCATCTGGGCATTCACACTGGAACAAACATGCAGGATGTGGTTTAGCAGCAAGAAAACCACAAGATTACTTGCCCTGTAATGACTGTGCAAAGGGCTAGGAAATATTTGTCCCATGTGCTACTGTGTCTAAGCCTTTCTGGAAGAGGGACAGGCATCTATTAATCTGGGGATCATTAGTGTCACTCATGGAAGGAAAATTTTGTGGATTTCTGCTTGTGCCTAGCTTTGGGTCTGCTGTGTGAGCTGCATGTGTGGATTGGGAAGGGTCAGGTGTGGTGAAGGCCCCCAGGGCTGGACTTGAGGTCCAGCCAAGGAAACCAGACATCTTCTCAAGCTAAGAGCAGTCAGGATGATGGCAGCATGGGGGTCGCCAGGCCTGAGTCCTCTTGACTTGGCCACTAACCCTCTGAGCCCACCACCGCTCATGGCCGAGGGCTGGCTGGTAGGGGAGTTCCGAGATTCTCTTTAGTGTGAGACTGTTGGAGACAAAGGTGCAGTGATGAGGGTGAGAGGAATGCAGAAAGACCACAGAGAAGGCAAATCAGAGTGGGCCCATAGCTGGGAGAGGAGAGAAGAAGAGGTGGAGGGATGAGGACAAAGAAGCTGGGTGAACATGCTTCTGGCCTCTCCCGGGGCCAGATGGGAGTAGGTGGCTCAATAGACCCTGGCTGCTTTCTATACAGCACCACAAAAAAGGTAGTTATTGACTCCAGTGGGAATGAATTCCCTTCCCTTCCCAAGAGCAGTTCTTGGGAAGCAGAAGTGAAATTTGGATGATGGGGCGTCTCTGAGAGATGAGGGGCACACGCCTGGCTCCATGGACGGTCTTGCCCATGCTATCCCATCTTTAGGGTCTTGCTGAGTCCTGGCCATGTGGACTTGGGTGAGTTAGAAGGAAAAGCAGCCTGTCTGGGGAAGTCTTGACATTGAGAGCGAGGAGAAGCAACTCCCACACCTGCCATTCCTCTGAATATCCCGACCCAGGAAACATTCAGGACCAGGGAGGGACTGTTTTCTGTTCCTCATTATGCACTGCGCGGGACCCCCTCTCTCATCCCACATCCTTTTTTTCTCCCCTCAGTGCTTCCTCTGGAGAGACAGCTCCATGAGGCCACCCGCCGGAATGACATCAGAAGGATGAAGGAGCTGATCGGCAGGAGAGTCAATATCAGGGCCAGAAACCATGTGTGTAAACAGGCTCCTCCAAATCAGCTGGGATAGAGACAGAGCGGTGGGGACACCTCTACCCAAGAGGGACCGTTCATGGAGCCTGCATTTACATATATTAACTGGGGAGGAAACTCAGGTTGTTCACATTGTCTCCAGGTCTCTGAGTCTTGGCCAAGGTCAGGGTCAGGTTTCTGGCCAGGCTTGGGCAATTCCGTAGCTCATATTCTTAACCCCTGTGACCCATCTGAAAGGCATACCCAGGGAACAAAGATTAGAGTCAGGAGGGCAGGGGTCAAAGGTCATAACGCAGAGGTTAGCAGACAGGCAGATGGGGCAGACACCTGGAGGGACAAAGATGGGGTGCTGCCTGTGGTCAGAAGTCCAGAGTTTGAGATCAAGAGAGACCAGACCAAGAGAGGCCGAGCATACGTGCAGCAGCACTGGAGCTCAGTTCCCTGAGGGCCAGCTACACCCACTGAGTGTGTAAAGCTGCTGTGGGCCTCCGCCTGCCGTTGGGGTCTCGAAGGCAGGAAGATCAACTCCACTGATGAAACTTTAGGGTAGGCTGCAAATGGGGCAGTCTACAGCCCTGCTGGGGAAAAGGACAGAGGGAAAAGCCATTCCTTGTGGTGGCAGACACTGAGGACAGGCCTAGGTACCACCCAAGGTAGCCTCTCCCACCTTGGAGCTCTGGCTGTCAGGAGCACCTTAGAGGAGGTGCCAGCCTTAGTGGCAGGTCAGTGGAGGCTGAAAGGGTTGGTGAGATTCCTGGCTGCAGCAGAGGCTGCTCTGTCTGGGGTGATACAACAGAGATACAATCTGGGTCTTCAGAGCCTGCCCTGGGGCTCATCAATAGTAACAGGAATTCATCTGGTGTGAATAGTAACAGGAGTGCATCTGGTGTGTTTTGATTTTCAGACACTCATCCACTTGTTTCCTGGTGGTCCTCACTCACCCATGGAGGGGTGAGGAGGGCAGGCACAGAGCGGGCAGCAAGTCACCTTAGGTCACACAGCATGCTATTGGTGTTTTCTTTCGTTGTCTTCTCACAAGAAAACTCCCAAGGGACTCTGGCTTCCCTTAGGCCTACTTGGATGTGTTAAGGGCTAAAGACCATGATGAACTGCCAGGGTGGTCTGAGAATGAGGTGAGGGGTCAGGGCCCTTCACCCCTGTTCTGAGGGCAAGAGGGGACAGAACCTAGATTTTCAGGGTTCTTGGAGAATAATCACAGGCCCCACGTGGCTGCCCAGCAGAGGGAGTAGCAGGAACAGACTTAGAGGGGGGAAGCTGGCATTTCCGAGAAGTAGTGGTGAGTCCCAGGGTTGCAAGTTTGCCAAGAGCAGTAGGGGCTATGAAGAGTTTTAGGTGGGGGACACATGGATCTAGTCGTTGTGTTTTACTACCTTCTTTTCAGCTGCTGCTGTATGAAGGAAGAGGAAGGGCACAGAGTAGGGCTGGGACCCCAGCCAGTTGGTCACCAGAGCCAGCAAAGGCCCTTCCGCTCTGCAGATCAGCTTCCTGGCAGGGTCGTCAGGAAGGCGTGGGAGGTGGGTCAGGCAGCCAGCCGGTGCCTCACAGGTTTCCTCTTACTCCTGGCAGGTGGGCAGGGTGGCCCTGCACTGGGCTGCAGGTGCGGGGCACGAGCAGGCTGTGCGGCTGCTCTTGGAGCACGAGGCTGCTGTGGATGATGAGGATGCGGTACGGGACCCTAAGGAGGCATGGCTGTGTGTGCATGTATGTTTGCATGTCTGTCCCAGGGCAGGGGCGGGGCGCCAGGGCTCACTCTGGGTCTACAAGCCGGCTGTCATTGCCGAGGTTACCGCTGATACGCAGATGTCCAGGTACAGGGTGGGCAGGGAATCAAAGCGTTCAGGGGCCAGTGACACTGAACTGATCCCATTTTTCCCTTGCAGAGTCATACAGATCTCTCCATTTTTGAGGGCCTTTCAGTTCTCAGCCTTTTCAGTTCCTTATACCATGTGAATGAGGAGAGGT
The DNA here is from genome assembly GCA_003508835.1 of Eonycteris spelaea. Classification (NCBI taxonomy): domain Eukaryota; kingdom Metazoa; phylum Chordata; class Mammalia; order Chiroptera; family Pteropodidae; genus Eonycteris; species Eonycteris spelaea. The sequence goes on from PUFA01000017.1 coordinate 718,982, forward strand.
ATGGGATGTAGAACAGATAATTGGGTGGATTATCAAAGGCCTTATTAGTAAAGTCCTCAGGAGGTAGGTCTCTCATGATGTGCTACAGGGCTCTGTCTTGGCTAACCCTTTAACCAACAACTTGCATAAAGACTAAGAGTCTTATGTAACAAATTGGCAGGCAGCATATTGGTAAGAGAGCAGTGAAGAATAAGGGGATCTATAAAATTAGCTGTACAGGTTTGGGGAAAGGGCTGAATCTGACAAAGACATTTGACAGGGATACATTTAAGAGTCTAAATTTAAATTTTAATAATTGTAAACTTCCTGGCAGAAACAGCTTCCATGGAAATACTTTTCTTTGTCCTGGCTTCTCTCTGCTCCCAGGCCCCACCACTAGCGGGGCTTGAGTGGGCCTTGGGGCTTGATTACAGGCTGGGGCTGGGGCTGGGGCAGCACCTCCCCACTCCTTCTTGCACCTGCTTAGGCCTCATTAAGTGACTCTGGAAGAAGAATGTCTGGGATCCTTAGTCTGATTTTCCCAATAACGCACTGGAAATTCTTTCGTCAGCCCTTTGCCCACAAAGACCCCCAATATTGCCCCTGTGCTCTGTGATTTCTTCCTGGAAGGGTGGAGTGAGAAAAGAAGATATGAGGCAGACTAGTAAGAGAGAGTGCTTTTACAAATCATAGTTTCCTTTGCAAATAGCAATTTGCAAAATAAAAGGGCTGGTGGGCATGCTTACTTTAGTAACAGGAGGGTGAAGGAGACACTGGAGAAGGGAAATCTTATGGTTGGGGGAAGGTCTCTAGTGATATGCCACCAGGCTCTGTCCTGAGCAGTCCCTGGAACTACATCTGTGAGGTATCCATGGGTTCCCACTGGCAGGAGGCTGTGGCCTCCATGACTCTCCTCCCCCAGCCTTGAGACTTGGACCTTTCAATTCTCAAGCTCCTATGGGCCTCTCCCTCTATACTCTGCCCTGTGCTTACTCATTCCCTCCTGTATCCAGCCAGCCCACAATTACTACCCGGGGCTGAGCTCTGAGCCAGTGCTGGGTCTGTTGGCCTCTTTGGCTTTAGCTGACACTCATCTGAGGTGCTATGGCAGGTCCAGCACCTTCCCCAAGATTTCAGGAGGAAGGGCTCAAATTGTTCTGGTCACTGCTGGCTCTTACATTCAACTTCTACTCAGTTTCTGCCGTCCTCTTAAATTTTAAGAGGAATAACCTATTGTCTCTACTCTGGCATCACCCCAACCATAGATCTCAGTCTTTTTCTCTGATTTCCATAGAGACCCTATACATATGGCTTTTTATGGGGAACAGGCTGTCCAAAATAATAGATAGAGGGGATTTACATCACACATGTAAAAATGTAAAAATCCTAAAGTTCTATCTTTGACATTCCTGTTCTTTAAAGCCCAGACACACTTTCCTTGTCTTGGGCGCAGCCTCTGTCCCCAAGTCCCTCTTCAATGCTGTCCTTGTTTTCCCAGCCCCAGCCTTCACCTCCAAATTTCTACCTGTTCACCCCAACTACTTGTCAAAACTTTTACCCAAACACAGTCCCTAAGAGGAATTCTGGTGCCAGCGGCTGCTAAGACCCTTTTTTTGCCACCCCTCACAAAGGCTCCTGTGGAGTCAGTGGGGAGGCAGCTGTGACCAGGGTACTGGGATGAGTTTCCCTGACGGAGGTCCAAACTGAAATTGAGGCTGATATAGGGCTAAGAGATGGCCAGCCCCATCTTCTGGCCCCTGCCCTAGGCCCTGGGGAGCTTGGAGCATCCCGGGGTAGGGCAGATTAGGAGGACGCTGCCTCTTAGCTCTTCTTGAGATGGGCCCTGCATTTTTACTCCCAGCTAGACTGGGGAGCACTTGCCCACTATAGGCCTACTCCTTATGCTCGTGGGCAGATGCTTTGGCCCATTAAAACAAGGCCACACTGTGGGCTCATTTTATGTATGAGAGACCTCTGGCCTCACTGGAGGACCTAGAGCCATGCATGACCCTACCCTGTTTCTACGGAAAAATATATTCTGGTCATATCGACACCTGACTTACAGACACACTTTAAGGGTGCCCAAAACTGAGGGATGACAGCATAGTCTCTAAGCCAAAGATGGTGATGGTCCTCCAGTCTTTATTCTGCTCAGACCTGGTCTGATACTACCACCAGCCAAGGAGAGAGCAAAAAATATTGCTGGGAGTGGGGCAGGTTGGCTAGCTGTTGGTGTATCCTGGGGATGAGTTTGGAGGCCTGGGGGTACTCTTCACAGAGAAGGGAAGACTCAGGGAAGATGGGGCAAGGGCTTCTCTCAGATGCAGAACCCGATGAAAGTTGAGGTCAGTGAAGGGGCTCTAGTGACCCTGGAGCACTTTACAGATGTTGAGAAAGAGCATCCTACAAACAGGTGCTGGATCACCATCAGAAGAAGACCCTCTGAAATGCTCCCAAGGGCCAGGAAGGTGGAAAGTACAGGGATGCAGATCTTGGGTACAGTGTAGGGAGGGACTTTCCCTACAAACACTGTAAACAGTGTTTGACAGTGCAGTGGCTGTCTCATGCAGTGGTGAGGTACCATCCCTACACATTACAGACTTAAGCCATCAGCCTGGAGGATGTTCTGTTGGAGATTCAAACTGCTGATTCTCAAACACTAGTCTAGGAGGAGGTCTTCTTCACCAGTTACAGCAAATTAGAAAATAAGAAAAATGTAGTGTGTTTTTTGTGAAGTCATATTTGGAAAGAGTATATTCTGAGATTGGCTCCTTCCAATTTTTTGTGTTAAAATGGTCCATCTTTATGAAATGATGGTGTGAGCAGATGGCAGCTGTTTTATTTTTAAGTTTTATTTAGCACCTTCCCTCCTAAAGTTTTTAATAATATATTAGCCTCTATTTAAAAATATTTCCTCAACTTTAAATTCTAAAAGCTTGGAGCTTCGGGCCTGGGTGGCTTTTATGGTCCCTTAAGATTGGTCGTATGATTTTGCAATACAGACATGGGCCCAGGTGGCAAAGCGAGGCCTCCTCACGTCCTTCCCTATGTCCTCTCCCCTAGTTTGGAATGAACGCGCTTCTCCTGTCTGCCTGGTTTGGCCACGTACGGATTCTTCAGATTCTGGTTAACTCTGGGGCCAAGATCCACTGTGAGAACAAGGTAAGGCCTTGCTGGCAGCCCCCTTGCCTCCACGCCCCTGCCCTCAACTGTACAGGTCTGCCCCACCTCTGCCCCTTGCCCCGTCACTGCTTCCTGCTGTCCCCTCCATGCCTCTGCTTGCTCCAGCTTGCCCTCTGACAACCCTCCCAAAACCCTAGCTGAGCTTCATTCTTTGAAACTGGGACCCTTGCTGCTCCCACTGGGACTGGGGGGGGGGGGAAGGCGGGGAGGGGGCGGGTCTGGAGTGCCTCTTCCATCAACATTGAACATCTTTCTTCTGATCCCCAACCCTTTACCACTCTGGATGTTAGGACAGTCCCCAGTCCTCTGACCAGCCTCCTTATTTACATAAGAAGAATAGAAGTAACACCCTCACAGTTAGTTAGGAAGGTTAATGAGGGAGTGGGGGCCTCCTCCCCCCAACCAATGGGCCCTGCTTTTTTGTGCTGTGGGTGGTGGGATAGGACAAAAGCACCAAACTCTGGGATCTTAGGTAGGTCACTTCATCAGCCCGAGCCTCAGTTTTCCCCTTTGGAAATGGGGATGCAGTAGGAGAAGCAAGTTCAGTGCTGACTGTAAGGTACCTGACACATTAGGGAGCTTGGCAGTCAGTCCCTCACTGCTCACTGGTCTGCTCACTGGTCTGCACTGCGGTTTGAGCTAGGAGGGCCCAGCCAGTCAGAGTGCGTGAAATCCCTGCACAGTGGTCCTTAAGAAAATGCAGACATTTCCAGGCCAAATGCTGTCAGCCAGGGTTTCTCGACCTGGGTCCTTAGAATTCAGGGATCCAGGGACTTGGCTGGGGGCGTTGAGCCGGGGGGGGCGGGGGAGGACTTTTTTTTTTTCCATTAACTTCTGCTTGAAAACTAAGCATTCCTTTCAATGATGAATGAATGCTGGGATGAAAGTGGGGTGGTCTCTTGAGGCCAAGGCTGGAAAGTCACATGGTACTATGTTCACTACATCCTGTTGCTCAAAGCCCATCACAGGGGCAGCCTTAGATTCAACGGATGGAAAATATTGGATTCCTCCTCTTGATGAGAAGAGTAGCCCAATCCGTCTCTTAGCATGTTTCCAAGGTGGAAGGGATGGTTTCTGCCATCTTTGCAGACAATCCACCCAGTCTTCCTTTTGACCTTTTGTTCGAGTCCTCCCCAAAGTATTCATCTCACCTTTAGATAAGCCTGGAGTCAGACCGTTACCCTGTCTGCTTCAGCTCAAAGCTTTCTCTTTCCCTGCTGCTTACCTGGCTCCACCTCGCCAGGCACTGGTGATATTTATAATTTTACGAGTTTTTCTATTAATATCCTAGAGTACATTTAGTCATCTTGTCTCCTCCAATCATGTGATAATTTCTCAGTCTTCCCTTGTTTTTCATGACTTTGACACTTTGACACTTTTCAAATGTTTTGTGGAATGTCCTTCAGGTTGGGTTTGTCTGATGTTTTTCTCAGGATTAGATTGGAGTTACAGAATTTTGGGAAGAAAACCACAAGGTCAAGTGCCCTTCTCACTGCCTCCTATCAGATGGCATGTGACACCAAAAAGATTTGTCACTGGTGATGTTACTTTGATCCCATTCTGACACCAATTCTGTGTGTGTGTGTGGGGGGGTTTATATCAGCAAGCAGTTAACAGTTCTCCATGGACACCGACTGGGTGGTACCCAAATTTAACGAAATTCTGACACTACCTACCTGGAGTCAGCATCAGATTCCACAGGTTAAGGGATCAACCCTATAAGACTTCAGGTGCCAACTTGGAAGCTCTCTGAATGCCCTCCTTTTGGGTTTTTATAGCAGCTTCATTCCATAGATGATTGAAGGAATCTTTGGCCATTGGCACTAGATTCAACCTCCAGCTGTCTCCTCTCCCTAGAAGCTAGTAGGTGGGACTGAAATTTCCAAACTTCTAATTGCAGTTGGTTCCCTAGGTTACCAGCCTCCGCTTAGGTTACTTAGGGGCTCTCCCAGTTACCTTATTAACATAACAAAAGACACCTTGAAAGCAAAAGTTGCTTTCATAGTTTAGGAAATTTCAAGGATTTTATAAACTCTATTCCAGGAAAGGGGGCAAAGACCAAATATATATTTTATTATAAATCATAATATCACACTTGATTACTTATTTAAAATGGCGTCAGGTCTACAGCAATGCTACCCTGAGCAAACCCAATCCCCTCTGATCTCAGAAGCTAAGCAGGGTCGGCCCTGGTTAGTACTTGGACCACCTGGGAAGACCAGGTGCTATAGGCATAAAAAATAAAAAAATAAATAAGAGATTGTAAGATGACAAGGTCCTTGCAATCTGTGAGGTCAACCAAGGGTTGCCTAGTCTAAAAAAAATTTTTAAATAAAATAATAATAAATAAATAAATAAATAAATAAATAAATAAATAAATAAAATGGCAGCAGCCAGATTTCTCTACTGTAATGTTAGCTTTTTTCCTTCCTATACTCCATTGTTAGAAATTGTTTGTGGTTTTAATTTGCATTTTAATAATAATTAATGCTGTGAGATATCTTTTCCTGTGCTTATGTGCCTACCATATATCTTTTTTGGTGTCCAAGTTATTTTTTAATTGGGTGTGTGTTGCCATAAGAAACATCCGAACCTGTAGAGAATTTTAATGAGTTTCTTTGAGCTAAACTGCCAACAGCTGCAGGGAAGCAAAATCTCAACAGATTAGGAAAATGCTCCGGAGAATGGCAGTTTTGCAACTTATTTAATACATTAAAATCAAAGGAGAAGACAGAAGGAGGGTTACATGAAATCCATTGGTGTAGATTCGGGGGGGGGGGGGGGAAGAAAGCCAAGCGCAGAAATCTCTGGGATTGGGTAAAAAGTACAACAGAGGACACATACTTCTTTTATTAGTGAGTACATGACAGTTTAGTATTAACATTTTACAGCTTTGAACACAGCGCCAGTATTCTACAGAACCCCTACAAGGGGTTCTGTGGGCTGTGTGGTAGGCTGTGCCCTGGGGCCCGGATAAAGGGATTACTCTGACATTCCAACTATATGTTATCTTAGATGCAAAAAGACTACAGAAGGGCTTACTTGATGTAAATACTGACCTTTGTGGAGAAAGCTCCAGGCCCAGGATGTGACTACCCATGCCCCGCTTTCAGTTAGGGGTTTACATGTTCAGACCATTCCGTGTGGTTACTTTCAGTCTCTGAGTTTGTAGGGCCCACCATGCTGGTCTCCCTGAGCTTGTCGGGTTTAGTGTATGGCCCTCTTTTTATCCACACTTCCCTTCTCTGGTAAATCAATCCAAGGAATGCACTAATGACCAACCTTTTAGCTGGATAATGTGGTCCCACAGTGCTAGGAAGGGTCATTACTAGGAAGTTTTTGTGTCATCATTGTCTTTCAAAATGGTGGATTGGAGCCAGACTGTAATCTTGGATGGCAGTCAAGAGCAAATTTTTTTTTCAAAAAGAAAGGCCAGTAAATGGGAGGCAGTCAGGTCTTATGGGCCTTCATTAAGAAAGAAAAACACACTGAATCTAACCTATACCTCTTCAGTTTTCATAATCTGACCATGAGATGGGTTCCCATTTACAGGTGTTATTAGCATTATTATTGTTTTAATATGGATGATCTACTTCCCCTTGGAAGCACTCAAGCAAGTGTCATTCATTATAAATCTGATTCCTGCTAGCTGTGCAATCAGGGGCTAAGGCTGTAAGAACATAACAGTGTAAATTACCATTACCATCTAAATATTTTCAGAGGCCAGGACAGTAAGAGTTTTAAAAGTAAATTTCCTGTGCCTCAGCAGCCGTTATAGCCGGCCAATTTTTTTTGGTAGCCATTTCAGCTTCCATTTGAATTAATATAGTCTTTGTTGGTTTAGGGGGCAAGCATGCTCCCATAATTAGCTTCTAGTGTTTATACATAAAATTCCTTTTTCAATATTCCTTTCCCACTAACTTTCTACAACTTCCCTTGTCCTCAGTTTGTCTCTTTTTACTTCTTCAGAAATAACCAATTTATTAGGACAAACTACTTCTTTCCTGCCTTCTACAAAAATATTCCTTCTAAATTTCAAAAGAGAAACCATAAAACAAGTATTGTTGATAATATAAAAGTTATACATCTTCAGCAATTATTAATGGTTGGGCTCTATAAGAACAAGGTTTGAGAAAGGCTCAAAGAACAAACATAACTATTATTATGACTAATATTGTTAGTAGACAGATGCATAGGGTGACCGACCAGTGACTAGTTAGGAGGAAAAGGCTATGTTTACCAAAGAGATAAATCTCAGTTTGAGAAGCACTATAGGAAGAACTTTTGGCCAAGGGAGATTAAAGGCCTCTGAAAATTCACCTAGTTGAATTTTAATTGTACCATTTGTATATTCTACCAATCCAGAGGACTGGAGTGATAAGCACAATGAAAATGCTGTAGAATAGGCCAAATATTACAAATGGATTGCATTATTTGCTTAGTGAAATGAGTCCCTTGGTCATTATGTAACTCAGAGGAAATTGCCCAATTGGGAATTTTTCTCCAATAATAATTTACCTACTGTTAAGGCTGTTGCTCGCCTACAAGAGAATGCCTCAATCCAGTGAGAGAATGTACAAATCATAACTAACACATTTGTATCCTTGAGATGGTGGCACAGACCTAAAGGAAGTGAGAAATGTCATTGGGACCCAGAGTTAGATTTTGGACAGATAGAACATCTGCCATACACTTAATGAGCTACTGTCAGAGATTTCCACTAATATTGTTTATTCCATGAAGTCATCTTTTCACGACCCCAATGTGTTAGCTCATGTACATGTCAAAGTATAGATAATTGAGCTCTTATAGGTAAGATTGGTTTCTGATTGGGTCCAAGCCATATCTGTTTGTCTGGGTCAAAGGTTTCCCAGTTTTTTTGCTATAACCTCTTTTCTTCTTCCGCAGCCATCCATTGGAACTGTGAAAGACAGTCTTACCCTGATTTAATAGGAAGAAGAAATATTGTCAGGTCTGGCTGCTTATTGCTGTTTGTTTAGCTGCGGTGTCAGCTAAATTATTTCCTTTTGCGTTGATGGTGGCGGCTTTAGAGCATCCTGGAAATTTAATGATTACCAATTGTTCGGTTGCTATATGTCATTTAATAATTCTGCAACCCTATTTTCCATTCTTTATGGGCTGCCCTGAGGAAGTTAAGAAGCCTCTCTGTTTCCTCAACACAACAAAGTTGTCAGCGGCACCAAAAGCATAGTGACTATCAGTGTAATTGTTGGCTATTTGATTTTTGACCGATTGACAAGCTCCAGTTAGAGTAATTAATACTTGTTGGGCAGATCAAGTAAATCAGAACCTTCAATTATGTTTATATTGGAAGTTATTACATATCTAGCTTGATGATATCCCTGTTCATCTTTCAGATAAGATCCATCTGTAAACCAAATTAAGTCAGCATTTATCAATAGGCGTTTCCTGTAAACTGTTCCAAGGAACAAAAAGGTAGTCACTAAGCAAAACCCAATTGTGGATGTCTCATCTTGCAAAGAAGGTAGCAAAATTGCCGGGTTACAACTGTTAAATCTAGTTGAAGCAATATTAGATACAGAAAGCAAGAGTACTTCGTAAGAAGCCAATCAACTGACAGATGAATGTGATGAGGGTTCAGTAAAGATTCAACAGAACGAAGAACATAAATATAGGATCGCCTATAAGTACTTCTTCTGTTGTTTGCATAACATGGCTACAGCAGAGATAGCTGTCATGCAGGGAGAAAGAGCCCTTTGGCTACTGAGTTTAATTGCTAACTATAATATCCCGTAAGTCTATGATGATCTCTGTTTTTGAGTTAAATCTCCTATAAAGCATTTCTTTTATTTTCATGAATAAAAAGGAAGAAAGTTTACAATTAAGGTGTCCCAGAGCAGGAGCTTTAGATAATAATAGAACTTCTTCACCTTGTTTCCCTTCAGTGTTCCATTGAATTGAAGCAGGTTGACCTGATTTTAATAAGACATATAGAGAGAGGCTGGGCCTATTCATGAAAAATTTGGAACCCAATTGTGACAGTATCCAGTCAGATCCAGGAATCCTCTAAGCTGTTTTTTTTTGTTGTTGTTTGTTTTTAGAAGAGGAAAGGATATTATTTCTATGAATTTTTCAGGGTTAATTTGTAGCCCATATTTAGATATTAGATAACCAAGGTATTTTACTTGGGATAAGCAGATTCAAAGCTTGTCCTTTGAGACTCTACGTCCCTTTGTGGCCAGTATTGTAATAGGTAAACTGTGTCCTCTTGGGAGTCTAATATGACTTAGAGCATAAAAATAAATCATTCACATATTGAATTAGAGTGGAATTTCTGGGAAATTCAATATCATTCAAATCAGCTTTTAATGTCTGGGAGAAATAGGTGGAACTCTATGTATATCCCTGGGGTATTACTGTGCAAGAAACTCGTGATCTTCCCAGGTGAAAAGCAAAGAGGTATTTCCTGTCTTTTTTTTTTTTTTTACAGGAATGCTGAAAAAGGCAGTACATAAATCTATATCATTGGAAAATATTGGCAGTCCACAGGAATAGCTGATAATAGAATATGTGGATTTGGGACCATAGGATTTCTTTATTTATAACTATGAGATCCCGTGTAAACCTCCATCCTTCCCATTGGGTTTCTTTACTGGAAAAATAGAAGAATTAATTACAGGGGCTCGCACATGGAATTATAAGCTCCCTCCCTTTTAAAAAAGTAATCTTGTATAATGGGCTAATTCCAGCTAGTGCATCAGGTCTTATAGGACACTGGTGAATATTAGGTAGAGATAAAGTGTTGTCAATATTTAATACTAGTGGCTTTGCTTAATTTTGCCAATATCTGTACTGGAAAAGGGCCAAAGTTGCATTGGAACATCAGTCTCAAGATTAGTTTCTTCTGGTGGAGGTTACTTTAAAGTCATTATTTTCCCAATTGGTTCAGTATCTGATATATTTAGTTCTAAATACATTTCACCCTTCTGGGAGAAGGATGTGTGGGCATCATTGGTTTCAAGAAAGTCTCACTCTATCAGGTGAATTGGGGCAGATTTAACTAGCAAAAATACAAGTTTCCCCCTAACATTTCCTAGCTGGAAGGGAACAGGCTCTGAATTAAAAACAGACATTGTTTAATTAGATGCCCCTACCATTTGCACAGACACTTTACTTTGAGAAAGAGAGCACCTTAGTTGGGTAGCATTAAGAACAGATAAAGTAACCCCAGTATCTAAAGAGACTTAGTAGTTTTCTCTTTTATGATAATTTCAATTTCTCCTAAAGTATTAGTAAGGAGAAGAGGAAATGCCCTCTCATAACCCTCAGTGCAGCCCTATACTTGCTTCTGTTTTTTTTTTTTCTTTTTCTAAATCTCATTTCAGTTTTCTACAGTCCTTCTTAAGGTGACTTGACTTTTGACAACAAAAGACTCCTCTACAGGAGTTTCCCAGCAAATCTTATTTAGTAATTCTGTAGCTTTGCTCTCAGAAACTAGTAGGTATATTAATTGGAATAGGTCAGAATAGCCAGGATCAGGTGTTCTAACAGTTAAATCAAATTCCTTTGTGAATCTATCAGAGTCCTGGAGAGGGTCAGGGAAATCCTTAGGTAGATTCTTTAATTCTGGTCTAATCCAAGGAACAGGTGTAATCACTGATTTCCCTCTGCCTGAGTCCACCTTTCTCCAAAGGGAGCTGCTGGAATTTCTGTATTTGTTTGTTTGTTTGTTTGTTTTTCTGGTCTACTCTCATCTGGTTTTCTATTCTGAGTGGACCCTTGGTCAGTAGGGAACTGCAGAGGAGATGGTGTAGAAGAGAGAGAAGGAGGAGGAAGAAAGGAGAGTAAGTCTGAACAACGAATTAAAGGGTACTGTGTGGCAGTTAGAGAAGAGGTAAATGCTGAGCGTTGGCATTGAGCAGCCTCGGAAACTTGCTTAGGTTCAGAGACAGTCTGAAATTTTCTTATTAACTTCCTGAAGAGAAGGCCTCTCTGTTCTCTGTTTTATTTTTATTTTTATATTTTTAATAAACTTTTATTTTGGAATTATTTTAGATTTACAGAAAAGTTAGATTACACAAAGTACCTGTATAACCCTCACCCGGTTTCCTCTATTATTATTATTTTTATTTTTTCTTTCTTTCTTTCTTTCTTTCTTTCTTTTTCTTTCTTTCTTTCTTTCTTTCTTTCTTTCTTTCTTTCTTTCTTTCTTTTTTATTATGGTGACATTGGTTAATGAAATCCAGTAGGTTTCAGGTTTACAATTCAACAGTAAGGCATACATATACACTGAATTGTGTGTTCACCGCCCTTTTCTCCTTTTTAGAGGCTTCTATTTTCCATTTGAGGTAAGCCTCCTATTCACTCAGTGTGATTTTGGGCCAGCTTTCTTTTCCTGTTGTGCACACAAAAAATTAATTTACGTGTCAAAAGAGTTCCATTTTGACTATCTCAAGTTGATATCACTTCTAGTTTAATCTTCCCATTTCTGTATGTACTTGCAAGTTCAGCTTCCCTAGGAATTGTGTATCTGCAGGAGTATTAATGGAGACTGGGGGTTGGGAAATTGCTGGCCTTGGAGGCATGATTTCCCAGGTTAATTTTAGTCTTCTTTTGAGATCTGCAGAGTCAAGGGATACTGTGTAGTCGGTTGAAGTGTGCTGCTTATGGGTTGAGCTCCAAGGGCCTGTCACCTCCCAAGTTGCTTCAACCCTTTTACACAACTAGGTTTCTCCCCACTGCTGTCTAATATAACTGTAAGGACTCGGAATCCTGGGTAACCAGTCTTTATGTGTGAGTCTCCAGACAAGTCCATTATTTAATTATAGTTGTGTTGGAATTCCCTATGGGGCCCTGCTTGTTTTGAGGGATACCATCAAAAACCTTCACATAGATTATTAGTCAACTAAGAATTGAGCTGGAGGGAGCAAATGCCCCTTATCTCCAGAGCTGAACAAGTTCAGACTCTCATTTATCCAGCAAAAGGTCTGGTCATATTCACAGTAAGTAATTCCAATTGAAGAGCTAAAATTAAAAACCAGCCACCCATTTTTATTCCCTTTTCCTGAGTTATCTCAACCCTTGTCCTTAACATGAGTTACCTCAACTTTTAACTTTTAATACCACCTGGAAGATTTTGAAAATTAGCTCAAATAAAGTTAGAGTCCTACCTTAAAACAGGGGGTCCAGAATTCCAAGAAAAACTCACCCAAGTTCATCCGATGCAAAGTGGGGAGGCAGGGTGGGCACAATGGGCCCCTGCTGGTACTTAGCACCTGGTCCCGTCCTCAGGGTGGTCTTGGGTGGGCTTCTTTGGACTCCTGCCTAATGTACCAAGTAAATGTTGACATAAGAAACATCCAAACCTGTGGAGAATTTTAATGAGTTTCTTTGAGCTAAACTGCCAGGAAGCAAAATCTCATCAGATTAAGAAAATGCTCTGGAGAATGGCAGTTTTGCAATTTATTTTATGCATTAGAATCAAAAGAGGAGACAAAAGGAGGGTTACATGAAATCCATCGGTGATAGATTAAAGGGGAGGAAGAAGGCAAAGCAGGGAGGTCTCTGGGATTGGGTAAAAAGTACAACAGAGAGACACATACTTCTTTTATTAGTGAATACATGACAGTTTAGTATTAACATTTTACAGCTTTGAACACAGCGCCAGTATTCTACAGAACCCCTACAAGGGGTTCTGTAGGCTGTGTGGTAGGCTGTGCCCTGAGGGGCCCGGATAAAGGGATTACTCTGACATTCCAAGTATATGTTATCTTAGATGCAAAAAGACTACAGAAGGGCGTACTTGATGTAAATACTGACCTTTGTGGAGAAAGCTCCAGGCCCAGGATGTGACTACCCACCATGCCCCGCTTTCAGTTAGGGGTTTACATGTTCAGACCATTCCATGTGGTTAATTTCAGTCTCTGAGTTTGTAGGGCCCACCATGCTGATCTCCCCTGAGCTTGTCAGGTTTAGTGTGTGGGACCTTTTTGTCCGCAGTTGTTTAATTCCTTATTGATGAGTTTTAGAGTTCTTTATAAATTTTGGATGCATTTAAAAATAAATTAGAGACATCAGTGTACTTCCCTCTAGATACGTCAGCATGCCTATCATTAACTAGGGTTCAATTTCTTTATATATAGTGAAGTTCACAAATCTTAAATTTATGATCTCTGAGATTTGACAAATGCTACTCCTGTGTAACAAAAACCACTGTCATAATGTAAAACATTTTTCTGTTGATTTTTATGACCACCAACAGCCATCTATTTGAAAAACAGTGCTTCAAACAATCTAGCTATAATGCAAGGCCAGGGTAGAGGCTCTGGGCTGAAAAAATAGGATTTGCAACTAAGATGTTGCTTTTGGGAGACAACCAATGGGAAGGGCTTCCCTTCACAGACTGCAGGGACCACCCTGGGTTTGTTTTCAGGATGGCCTTACCTTACTGCATTGTGCAGCCCAAAAAGGCCACGTGCCAGTGCTGGCGTTCATAATGGAAGACCTGGAAGATGTGGCCCTGGACCGTGCTGACAAGGTGAGAGTGGCATCAAGGCTGTTTGTCCTTTTCATTTGGACCAGGGCTCCTGGGGCCACACCTGCCTGTTCCTTGAGCACATCCTGTGAGTTATGGGAAATGCAGACTGGACCCTGCCTCAGGGAGCTATTGGTCTAGAAAGGGTATTTTAGGGCACAAATGAGCAAGACACAAGCAGAACATGGCCAGTTCCCTCTGAGAGGCTCTGATAAGGACTAGACAAGTTAGAGAAGGGAACAGCTCCTTTTGCTTCCTGGGGGAGGTGGCATTTGGTGAATGAACTGGATTTTGTTGCTAAATTAGAAAGTAGGGGGCATTCCAGGTGGAGGAGAGAACATCGTTAGAGCTTTAGAGATGGAAGAGACCCTTTGTGTGTGAGTTCAGTTGGATCAGAATCTTGGGAGTTAATGCCAGAGGGGTTCTTGGGGTCCCTCATGGAGATCTCGACCCCCAGTCACAAGACTCTGGCCCTTAGTCAGCTGGCAGCAGGGACCCCAGGAGGGTTTCAGTGGGGGAGAGACCCACCCAGGAGGGTTTATTGGGAGGTTGGGTCTGGGCTTTTTAGGCAGAGTGTGTTGGGTAAGGGGAGGGGAGTGTCTGGGGCAGGAGAGGCCACTGCAAGCCCAGAGTGGTTGGGGAAATGAAGGCCAGGTGGGCAGGGCACGAAGGTTCACTCTCTTTTCCCTGGTCAGTTGGGAAGGACGGCGTTTCACCGGGCAGCTGAGCACGGGCAGCTGGATGCTCTGGACTTCCTTGTGGGCTCTGGCTGTGACCACAGTGTCAAAGACAAGGTACTGTGACCATGGGCCCCAGGGGAGGGTCAGGCTCTGGGCTCCTGACCGGGATGGGTGCTGGCAGCTCTCCTGTGCCTCCTTCTGACTCCAACATGCTAGAGCAGCAGGCAGCCCCAAAACGAGAGTGTGTCCGATGTTCTTTAAACAGGCCTTTTTTGAGCACACTCTATGGGCCAGTCCTGTGCTACAGAGAGGAGCACAGAGATGCCCGTGACAGTTTCTAACTCAAGGAGCTCAATGCCACAATCCTAGTAAAGAGCTATGAGCTATGAGTTGGTTTGGTTTGTAGAGCTGCCTAGAGTAGGTCTGAGCAGACTGTGATTCCACTGGGGACATCTGTTGTTAGGGGGTGTGGGAAGAGGTAGCCATACATCTGTGGGTATTTGCTTTCTTTATGATTTAGTAATTTTCTATGGTAATGGTAAAAGTAGAATAAGAACACTGACAAGGGAGCATTTCTTTCAGGGTAGATTTCACCAATCTGAGAAGGGGTGAGGGATGGGACCTGAAGGGACTACCTTGTAAATGATTCGTGTCAATGGACTTCCGTGAATCAGAGACGTCGCAGCAAATTCTAAATAATGATTTCATCAAAGGAATGAACTCCATTTTTAGTTTTCTGATTAATGTCCTCAGCCAGAATAGAAGTCCTGTTTCTAAGCTAGTGACAGAGAGTTCACAGACGAATGCGCTGTAGGACCTTAGAATTGGAAGTTATCTACATCAAGGGCTACTTCAACCTTCTCACTTACAGATGTGGAAACTGAGGCCCAGAGAGGGGATACTTTATTTTTTATTTATTTGTTCATTTTAAACATTTTATTTATTTATTTTTCCCACTCCCCCCTCTGAGATAGTGATACTTCAACCAAGGTCACACGGCAAGACAAATGTCAAGTCGGGTTTGGAACTAGAATCCTGATGCCTTAGCCTTGTGCTCCTCGTGCTCAAGCTGCCTCTTGGGGCACTGAGCCCTTGGGTTTACAACAAATCTGTCTGTCCACACTCATCCATTAGGGATGAAGACTGAGTAAGACCAAGTTGTATCCTGAGACTTGAATTAGGCGGATTTCCTTCCTTTCGGAATCATGGCTGTCTCTGGCAAT
The DNA here is from genome assembly GCA_003508835.1 of Eonycteris spelaea. Lineage (NCBI taxonomy): Eukaryota > Metazoa > Chordata > Mammalia > Chiroptera > Pteropodidae > Eonycteris > Eonycteris spelaea. The sequence goes on from PUFA01000017.1 coordinate 734,563, forward strand.
GGCCGTGTTCTGTGCCAGGAGCTGAGAATACAAAGAGGGATAAATGACAGCTCTTAGCAGGACGCATCTACCGAGGAGACCCAAAAAAAAAAAAAAAAAAGATTCTACTTCAGGCCCTGAGAGAGCAGGAACACCAAAACCAAAACACGAGAAAGTCCAGCTTTGACGAACTTACCCAGAACCCTTGCAATCGGAAATTCTAGAAAGAAGCGTTTAAAATTGCATGCCCCTGTCGAGTTTTATATTTTCAGATGAAGAGTATTCCCTCTGGGGAGGGGCCGCAGTAAGTCAGTAAGCTTTACAAGGCTCTGGGCCACTTAAAGTCTGACTCTTGCTAGGACCCCATGGCTGCATAGGGGGATAGACCTGTCAGAATCAATGACAACACGGGTCATGCCTCAGGTGCTGTAATGGTAGGGAGGCTTTGAGAGCCCAGAGAAAGTGATTAATTCCACTGGGAACATTAGGGAGATGCTGACAGGGCCTCACAGACGTAGAGAGGCTGGGCGCCCCCACAGGTCGAGGGCAGAAGGCACCGGGCCCAAGGCCAAGCCCTCTTACTGTCAGCTGCTCCTGCCTCTGAGTGCCCTGCCCTGCCCAGCCCTCGTAGGGGGTTCGAGCCACCTGCATCTTCAAAGGACGAGATGTGGATATTTATAACCCAGAAGGAAAAAGGAAGCCCTGCCCTGTCTCCACAGCCCTGTTCTCTGGGGGCACATGTCGGCCCCACCTCCCTTCACCCACGTTCTCTGTGTCTCTTTTAACACAAAGACTTCACACTGGCCACAGTCCCACAGCCTGATCCTCGCTTGCTGCAGGGAGTGGAGAGGGTGGGAGAGGAGCAGAACAAAGCTGCTGAGGGGAATTTTTAAACTTAAGTTTCTTTGCTAACGTAATATGATGATGATCATAAGGGAAATTTAAATGTTTCATCTTTGATCCCATAAGATAGTTATAGCTGTTTTATGCATGTGTGGCATCTATCACGGGGTGGGTATGTTTTTAACTCTTTTAAGTACTGCTTTGGCTTGGATATATGTTCACATCCTCATCGGGCCTTTTAAAGATCTGCGCCTAAATGCGAATGTCCTGATTCTTACCTCAGAAAGGTACTGTGACAGGCCAGGATGAGGAAAGAGCTTGAGCTAGGAGGCTCCCATGACTGATTCAGCTAGGTGTGTCCACGAGGCCTTCTGGATGTGATGAACAGCCAACGCTGGATCTTCCCTTCTGTATGTTTCTGTGGGTTCCTGAGGTGTCCTTGCCATCTGTGGTTCTTTAGGGACGTACTGTTTCTCTGGCTGGCCACTTCCAGCTGTCCTTTCCCCTCTAGGTGTCCTTGGTAGTAAGATCCCTTTAGGAATAACCCCTCAGTAGGGGCCACTTTTAATACAAAAATATTGTGCCTTATGGCCTACCCCACCCTCTCCACACCCTTAGCTCTGTCACCGTCACCTTTGACCTTCTCAAGTGTGAGGCAAATGCCAGTCCGTTGGCTTTCAATTTCCAAAAAACACATGTCAAGCTCTCTCCATCACATTGTTTACTCATTGAACAAATATCTATTGAGTGTCTGCCATGTGCGGCAGGCCCTATTCTAGGCACTTCAGAGAACAAAAAAGAAATCCCCGCCCTGTGGTGCTTAAGTTCTAACAGCAGAGTCAGACAATAAATAATAAGTGTAGTTACAAGTAAATTATGAACTGTTAGAGGTTATCAGTGCTATGGGGAAAAAGGAAAAGCCGAGCAGGATAAGGGGATCAGGAGGACAGGGGTGGGAGTTCCAGTTTTAAATTATGTCAGGGCGGGCCACACTAGTCAATGAAAAGCTAACATCTTGAACGAAGACAAGGAGGCAAGTGACTGTGCCATGTGGCTGGCTGGGTACAGCCTGAGCACAGGGAGAGTTCCTGGAGGTGGCCTTAGCAGAGGATGGGGATGGTGATCTGGGGTCCCCAGCAAGGGATTAACTTTAGACAGGAGCATGGAAGGTTGGGATCTTTAAAATATATATATATATAAGTAATGTGTCTGCCTTGTAGTAAAAGATACCAGGACTCGGCTCTTGAAAGTGCCCTGAGTGGTAGTGTTCCGCACAGTTCTCAGGGAGCAGGGTGGCATTGGCTTAGTACGCAAGGCTACAGTTTGTAGAGCCCACCTGGTTGTGTTGCAGCAACTCATGATTTGCTCTGCCACCCTGAAGATGCCACTTGCCTTCTCTGAACCTCAATTTCCATGTCTGTGAAATAAGAGGATGGCTCCAGCAGGTCCCTGGAGCCTGAGAGGATCTGTGATTCTCCCAGCCCCTTCTCCCTGCAGGAGGGAACACAGCCCTGCACCTGGCGGCTGGCCGGGGCCATCTGGCTGTGCTACGGCGACTCCTGGACATCAGGCTGGACTTGGAGGAAAGGAATGTGGTGCGTTGCCCCCTGGAGGATGCAGAGCTGCATGATACTCACTCCTTGCCTTCAAGAAACTCCCAGCCAGTGATGCAGCCCAGTTTTCTGTGGTAGAGGCCCTGAAGCCAGTTGCTGAGGACATGTTCTTGGACTACTAGCCCACCAGGAAAAGCTAAGCAGCAGCACAAAACTCCAGGCTTTGTAGGGCCCTAGGCATGAGGGATTACCAAGAAGTCATACACGGGCTGTGTGCTCAAAAGATGCGAGAAGTCTCAGTGGCCAGGATGGTCAGGGATGGCTTCCTGGAGTAGGAGGGAATGCACAGAAAGCAGGAGTGAGGCAGCTTGGAGGGTGAGGAGAATGTGAACACGGGTGTGGAGGAGGGGGTGAACGTACCACATGGCCCTTGCAGTGAGAAAATCAGGTGTGAGGCTCAGGGAACCACAAAAACCAGTTCCCTGTCCGCAGTAGCAAGAATGGAAAGCTCAGAGAATCCCGGAGCCTGGCATGTGGGCGTCCTCTTGCCTCAGGTCCTGGCCTTAGCCTCCTGTCATGCTCATACCTCTCCTGTGTGTTTCAGGAAGGTCTGACTGCCCTGCACGCGGCTGCTGAAGGGATCCACCTCGACTGTGTGCGGCTCCTCCTGGGGGCTGGGAGCAGCGTGAACGCCCTCACCCAGGTAGCCAGGCCTCCCCAGGGCTGATGTCTGCCCTTGGCTGCTGAGCTAAACTGTGTCGACAGTAGCAGCCATAAGGATTTCTGAACATCGTGTGAGCAGAGGCTATGAGGTAGCAGGCCCAGGTTCTGCTCTTGGCTTCTTCACTTCTGAGCTATGTGATCTGGGGAAGTTATTTTCTATGAGCTTCATTTCCCAACTATAAAATGAGGATGACATATACTTACTTTTCCACATTTCTGTAAAGCTTGAATATGAGCGCAGTGCCCAGGACAGAACAGAAACTGAGCATCTGTTCGTGTCTTTTTATCGTTAGGCATTTGATAGTTCACAAAACACCTTTATAACTATTACTTCAGAGAAATGTCTTCTGCATTTTACAGATGAGGAAAGAGACGTTTAGAGAGGGTCAGTGACTTTTCCTGGTCACAAGCTGGTAAGAAGCAAAGCCAAATTTGAGAAGCCTATCTCCTGACTCGTCATGGAAGATTTGCCCCGCCCAGCGTGGAGGTGGCTCCCCAGTATGAGGCTCACCTGTGCAGAGGCCACACCAGCCCTCAGGCCTGGGACTGGGTGTTACTCTGGGACAGGCTTCTTCTCTCCCTCCTCATTGTATTTCCTTAAGTCAGTCACTAGAAATTCTCCCCTGGAAAGGTGGGTTGTGTTCTTTCTTTAAGTAAGGAGTTGGTGTTTTTTTTTGTTTTGTTTTGCTTTTTACTTTTAGATCAATGACAAATAGTCTTTCTTGGCTGGTTGAATGGCTTTGGTGTCTGGAATTCTCTATTGGTTCCAAATTTTGATAGTAAGGCAAAAATAATATTGATAATAAATAACATATAAATGATAGCAAACCTAGTTTGAAAACAGGAATCGAAATGGTATGCTAAAATATTTGACACAAAGTAAAGGAGAAAACAAGAACAAAAAAATAGGAGACTTAGAAAATAAATAGCAAAATGGCAAATGTAAATTTAATAATATCAATGTTAAACTTTCCTAATTGTGAATAATGCTTTTTATAAGCTACAAAACACTTACAGAAATCCCTTAGAAGGTGTTGGAGCTACTAGCCTAGGAGTATGGGAGTGGAGGGTGGGGGGGACTCCGAGGTCCAGAGAAGGAAAGTAGCTGCTTTAGGGCACCCAAATGTGTCCTTCTGGTGTTGCTCTTTGGTCAGCAAGGCCCTTCTCCATGCCTAGCACTGCGGGGGCTTCCTAACAGTCACAGCATAGGAGTTTCGAGACTGGGGAGGTTGTTGTGTCCAGCTGGTGGCCATTGGTAGGGTTGGAGCTGCCCACTGCACTGGGCCTTGTGCTCTAGTCTTGGTTTCTGGCAGAGGCTTGTTCTGTATGGACACTCCTACCCCTCAGTGTCATGCAGTAGGGTCTCTGAGGAGGGGGCAAACCCAAAGTGAATGCATTTCTCATTGGGAGATGGCCTGGTTCCCACCCACTCTGTGCACTCACTCAGACAGTCTTTGAGAGGGTGACCAACTTGTTCCAGTTTGCTCCACAATGTCTTGGTTTTAAAACAGAAAGTCTTGTATCCCAGAGAACCCTCAGTCCCAGGCAGTCTGAGACAGTTGGTCACCTAGTGAGGCTGGCCTGGCAGAGTGGGGAGGTATTTCATGTGAGGTCGTTGTTGGGCCAGGGGCTGGCTCTGACTGAAGAAGAGCGCTTAGAAGGCCCTTCCAGGAGAAAGCCCTTGCTTTGGCCCTGCCAAGTCCTGCTGGAACACCCTAAGACCAGCTCCAGCTGGGCAGTGCATGCCAGGTCGGGGTTGCCCTGTACTGGCAAATCTTTCTGTCCCCTTCTTTGAAAACGTGTCCTCAGAGTCTATATTCTGCATATCTTTACCAGCCAAGGAATTGTGCAGGCTTTGGCTTATGTGTCGGAGTTTGTGAGAGGAAGTGAGAAAAAGTTAAGACCATAATGAGCTCCTTTTATTAGACACTGGGCCTGAGCAAGTCATTGATTTCTCCAGCCTCAGGGTTTAAGAGGGATAGTAGTCCAGGAGAAGGAGGGTATGAGACAAAAATGAAATAATGAATCTCAAAGTGTTTCGTAAACCCACTGTGAGGGGCCTTAGGACATTGCAATGATTTCTGTTTTCCTCTAGAAGGAACAGAGCAGCCTCCACTACGCAGCCCTTGGTGGCTCTGAGGATGTGGCCCGGGCCCTCATCCATGCAGGAGGCTGCACCAACATGGCTGATTATGTAAGTGTGGGGCCTGGGCTGAATGGGGTACCCTCTGCAAAGTCTTCCACGACCTCATTGATTGGGGTGGGGGTGGGGGTGGGGGCCAGGACCAGGGAAGCTGGTCGCAAGTAGGAAAGTGAAATAAGGTTCTAGTGGAACAGGATTAGAAACCAAACTTGCATTTCTTCCTGAGTGAATTGCTCCCGTTCTCCACTCATTTATCCATTGGGTCTTAGTAATGATCTTTTCATTACACATCTAGCCTCTTGGTTGTTCATTTATTTCTTGTTCATTTATATTCATAGTATACCACAGATGACAGGAAACCTTGTGGTTAAGACACGGACTTCAGTGTCAGACAACCTGGCTTTGTGGCCTGGGTCTGCCAGTCAAAAACTAAATGACCTTCGGCAAGCAGCTTTGACCTCCCTGGGCCTCTGTTTCTTTATCTATAGGTCCTATTATTATTCTCATTACATAAATGAGGAACTGCCTATTATTTAAATTAGAAAGAGGTCATTTCATATAGCTGAAATAAGTACTCTATTTAAAATTATTGTAAAGACAGTGTAACACAGTTTATTGGAATATAGAGACAAAAAAAGCATCCTTAATCCCAAAGCTCTAGTAAGGCAATACTTTATTCCCTCTCAGTTTCTCCTCAGCACCTCCAACTAGAACGAATCCAGGCTAAGGCAGAATTCTGGAAAGGGGATGCTTATTTGTTTTTCCCCATCAATAAACAAGAATCTCGACTCTAATCCAGTGGCGTCTACCCAGCCCAGGTATCCAGAGTTGCTGCATAGTTTTCCTAGAAGCTGTTTTAGGTGCTGACCATGCCAGATGTGGTCCAGTGTTCACATCACATTTTAATTAACGGTTCCTGAACTGTTGGATATTGAAGTTGGCTCTGATTGTGCCACTATAAATATTGATTTCATGAACATATTTATGGCATATAATTTTTAAATTTCTTTTGTGTTATATATGAATTTTCCAAACAGGATTTCTAGGACAACTAATAAAAACATTTTTATGATTTTTGATGCAATTTTTTAAGTTGCTTTCCAGAAAGGTCACAGTATATAGCTCCTAGTCATTTTTGAGTGACCTTTCACTAATATTAGATATTAATCAATTTTAGAGTTAAATGATTCTTTGTTATTGTTTTATTTTAAATCTCTTAGATTATATTGAACTTTTCCCATTAGCTCATTTTTCTAGTTTGTTCTTCTGTTGTGAGTTATTTCATCAGATCCTTTGTCCTAATGGGGAGTTTTTTGATTGTGTTTTTTTTTTTTAGCTGATTTTTAAGAGGTCATTACTCTTGGACCATCATTTTTGTTGTTTGCTCTTGCAATTTTTTGACATACTGAAGATGTTTTTATGAAATCAAAATTATTCTTGACACAAGCTTTGAATTTTAATTTAGTAATATTCTAGTTGTTTGATGTTTCTTTTTAATCCTCCTACAATGTACTTTTAAATATGGTGTGATATATTACTAACAGATGTTCCCTCCTCAATTTTTTTATGTCTCTATTTCAAGTGTATTTATTAAATAATTCTAACATATCTTAGTGCTTTATCGTTCCTTCCATCATCACATATTTACATTTTGATATATGATGCATTCTATTTCTGGGTGAATGATTCTTTTTTAATGAGTTGTATTTCTAATCTTGAGCCAGTACCATACTATTTTATTGTTGCCTTATAATTTGTTTTACAGTCATATATAACTAGTCTCCCTTAATTATTCTTTAGTATAATTTTTTATCCCTTTATGTTCTCACCTGTTTATTCTTCCAATTGAAATTTAAGGTAATTTTGTCAATTAAAAAATTAATTGAAGATTTAGATTAATCACCGTACTACTGTAAACTAATTGGAGATAATTTAAATGATTTTAATAATGAGTCTTCCTATATAGAATACAATATATCTCTCTATATGTTCAAATGTTAATTTAAATCTGCCAACGAAATTACACTTTAAAATTCATTAAAGGAAGTTTAGAAAATGTACTAAAATCATCCATATTCTACTACCCACAGATATTCTTTTTATTTACTCTATACTGATTTTTAAAAATTACCTATGTTAGTATAGTTAGAATTATAATATATATATAATTTTGTGCCCAGCAATACAACATTTCTGTATTGCTGCCTAGCTTTTGATGATGACATTTGATCTGATATTAGAGGGGTCATGATTTAATAGCCTCTTTAACAAGGTATAACATCAGAGTTACTTGCCAATACCAGTGGTACAGCTTTATTCGTGCATGTAAATTTTCTTTTGGAAAGATTCCCAGAAGTGGGCATTTGAGGTTAAATGTTGTGAACATCTTTCTAGTTCTTAATATATAAACCTAATCACTTCCTAAAAATCTTGTACCAATGTGCAGAGCCACAGCAGTGTGTGGGCCACCCATTTCTTACTCCTCTTACCAACATCATATATTAGGTTTTACGTTTTTCTCCCAATTGAAAAAAAAAAGGTCTATAGTTTACATTAGGTTCACTCTTAGTGTTGTACATTCTATGGGTTTGGAAAAATATATAATGATATGTATCCATCATTATAATAACACAGAGAATGTTTTCACTGCCATAAAAATCCTCTGTTCGACTATTCATCCCCTACCCACACCCACCCAGCCTCTGGCAACCATAATCTTACTGTCTTCATAATACTGCCTTTTCCAGAATGTCATATAGTTAGAATCATACATTATATAGCCTTTTCAGATTGGCTTATTTTACTTAGTAATATGCATTATGGCTCCCCCATGTCTTTTCATGGCTTGATATGGTAGCTCATTTCTTTTTAGCACTGAGTAATATTCCATTGTTTAGCTATACCACAGTTTACTTATCCATTTGTTTACTTAAGGACATCTTGGTTGCTTCAAGTTTTGGCAATTATGAATAAAGCTGCTATAAACATCTACGTATAGGTTTTATGAGACATGAGTTTTCAACTCCTTTGGGTAAAAACCAAGGAGCATGACTGCTGGATCGTATGGTAATAGCATCTTTAGTTTTGTAAGAAACTGCCAAACTGTTTTCCGAGGCGGTGGTACCACCTTGGAATGAATGAGAGCTCCGTTGCTCCACATCCTTGCCAGTATTTGGTACTGTCAGTGCCCTGGGTTTTAGTCATTCTAGTAAGTGTGTACATCACTGTATTTCTTTGAGAACTTCTTTACTTTTTGTCACAAGATGCTCCTGACTCATCCTATATATTTCCTGCCCAGGTCCTAGAATCATTTTCTCCAAGAAGCACTAGTACCTTTTATTGGAGAATGTGCATCTTCCTTTTATCACATAACTATATCTTTAAGATCTTTCCGTTAATATATATATGTAAAAACCTCTTCATTCTTCTTTATAGCTGCATAGTATTCCATTCCATGGTTGGACCATTAATTTATTAAATCGTGGTTCTGTATAAGTGTGGTTCTAATCTTCTGATATTACAAACAATACTGCAACAAACATCTACACATATATCATTCCATGTATGTGGAAGTATATCTGTAGAATAAATGTCTAGACAGATTTCTTGCGTCAAAGGGCACTTGCACTTGTACTTTTATATATATTGTCAAATTGCTGTATCAATTTATACTCACTCACTAATACAAAATGGTACCCATTTCCCCACAGCTTTGTCAACACTTTTGGCAAAGCTTCTGGATTTGTGCCAATCTGACGAGTGAAGAATGTTATCTCCATGCAGTATTAATTTATATTCCTTTTAAGAGTCTTCTGTATTCCCTTTTTAATCAAATGCCTGTTCATAGCCTTTGACCATTTTTTTCTTGGGTTATTTTTTATTTGTAATGATTTACAGGAACCTGTTGAAGGACATCTGGTTCTTTCCAGTTTGGAGCTAATAGGAATAAAGCCACTACGAACATTCATGTATAGATTGTTGTATAAACACACATTTTCATTTCTCTGGGATAAATGCCAAAAATGCAATTGCTAGGTCCTATGGTAATTGCATATTTAGTTTTATAAACAATTCCAAAGCTGTTTTTCAGAGTGGCTGTACCATTTTACATTCCCAGCAGCAATGTACTTGTAATCCAGTTTCTCCACATCCTTGTCAATATTTGGTGGTGCCGCTTTTTAAAATTTTATCCATTCTGATACGTGTGTAGTGATATCTCATTATGGTTTTAACTTGTACTTCCCTGATGGCTAATGATGTTGAACATCTTTTCACTGTGCTTTTTTTTTGCCATCTGTATATCCTCTTCAGTAAACTGTCTAGTCATGTCTTGTGCCCATTTTCTAAATGTTTATTTTTAACTGTAGAGTTTCGAGAGTTCTTTTTATATTCTAGAACTAGTCTTTGTAAGAGATGTGACTTGCAAATATTTTCTCTTGGTCTGTAGCCTGTCTTTTCATCTTCTTAACAGGATCTTTTGCAGAGCAAAACACTTTTAATTTGACAAGATCCAATTTATCATATTTTCCTTCTTTGGGTCATATTTTTGGTGTCAAATTTAAGAACTCTGCCTAGTCCTAGATCCTGAAGTTTTCCTCCTATGATCCATTTTGAGTTAATTTTGTAAAGATGTGTGGTTTCGGTCAAAGGGCTTACGTTGTTTGTTTGTTTTGCCTACGGAGGTCCAATTGCTCTGGCACCATTTTTGGAAAAGGCTATCGAACTTCCTCCACTGAGTTGCTTGTGCACTTCTGTCAAAAATCGGTTGGGCATATTCATGTGGGTCTCTCCACCCTCGCCCCCTTTTAAAGCATACTATTCATACTGTTCTGCAGTTTCTAATAAACTTTGTATTTAGAATATATATATAATTTTACGTAAAACTCGCAAAGGTTGTACAAACCGTTCTCATATGCCCCATCCAGTTCCCCTATTAGTACCATCTTACATTAGTATGGTATATTTGTCACAATTAATGAGCCATTGTCAAAACATCTTATTAACTAAAATCCATACTTTTTCCAGATTCCTTAGTTTCTACCGAATGTTCTTTTTCTGTTCCTGATGAAGAGTAGAGGCAGAAAAGGGAAATGACTTGCCCAAAGTCACGTAGTGAGTCCCTGGCATAGCAAAATCTCAAACTTCGGTCTTCAGGTCCCTGCCCACCTTCAGGATAAGTTTTGGACCCTAGGGATGCAAGCTTTGGGGCTATAAATACCTCAGGCCACCACCAAACTCAGAAGCCTATCCATACCCTCTTGACTCCCATCCCGCAGCACCCGCCTGCAGCCGGGCAGTCCTGGGAGGGACACGTCAGTTGATCCGCATGTCTCCCTCCTCAGCAGGGTGCCTCTCCAATGCATCTCGCTGTGAGGTACAACTTTCCCATCCTGGTCCAGCTCTTCATTGCTGCCGGCAGTGACCTGGATGCCACCGATAACGTAAGTGGCTACGAAACCACCTGGGCCCCATGGAGCCTGGCACCCTCTTGGGCTGGCAGGGCTCGCTGCGGTGTACAGCATGACACCAGAGCTGAGGAATTGCTTTTTTAGCTTTTAAAAAGCTATTTGGATATTTGTTAAAGGTAACTTCGTTTTATTAACCAGTCTTCTATTTTGAACATGTTGGTCGTTTTCAAGTCTTTGCCATGATATATATAACACTGCAGTAAACATCTCCCTACATTCAACCTTTTCCTTCCGCTGTCTTTTTTCCTTAGGGGAAATTCCCAGGGAAGAGGTGATGAAGCAGTCTTGTGTAATGACAAGAGGCCTCTCAATCCTGAAGTTGTGATCTGTCAGGAGCCTTTTTAAATCCCTGTCTCCACAATCCACCTCCCAACCATATAGTCCTCAGTGCTGGCACACAGAACCACTAGGAGTAAAAAGCAATTTGGCAGGATATATCATAGACTGTTAACATGGTCAGTATTTGCAGGACTGAGAATTCAGCTTCAGGAAATATTCACAAAGATATTCATTGCAGTACTGTTTATCAGTCCTCGATTTGAAAATGACCCCAAAATTTAAAAACTGAGAAGTGTTAGGCAAATTATGGTACGGATATAGACTATTACGAAGCTATTAAAAATAGCATTTATAATAGTTTATAATATGTGGAAAGTATTAAGTATAAAATGAATGCAAAATGTATATATATAGGATGATCTCAAATATGTAAAACTATAAATATAATATACAGGATCATTACAGAGCTGGGCTTAGGTGGGTTATCAAGTAATATTTTTTTCTTTTTTCTTTCCACTTTTTTGTTCTCTGCTGAGTATTATGTTCATTATTAAACCCAGTTTACTCCTTGCCTCCCATAACTTCGTAGAGAAGTTATAACCCTTTGTTAAGTTCCAGCTTGGAGTGTACCCACCTTGGTCCTGTCTGGGCTTTGAGCCTCGGCCCACCCTACACGCCTTTCTGATCCTCCCATCCCCTTGGCTTCTTCCGCAGAGGCAGCAGACGCCCCTCCACCTTGCTGCAGAGCATCATGGCAGGACATAGCGGAGATGCTCCTGCTTGCGGGGGTTAACTTAAACCTGAGAGATAAGGTACTTCTGCTCACAACCAGCCTCCCTTTCATGCTTCCATGGCTCCCTGTTTGCCAGAGACAATGCTGCAAATGCCTCCTGCTCTCAGAGTGTCCAGGCCTCCCATCCCTGTATACCAGCACAAATGCAACCTCGTCTAGGAAGACTTCCTGCCCCTTCATTACCTTCCCCTGCCTTCTCTGCCTTCTCTGAGGTCTCTCAGCATTTAAGTCACCTGGTGGGGAGTGGGGTGGGGGAGTGAGGAGCAGCACATCAATTCCACAAACCCCTGGGTAGGACGGGGTGGAGGGAAGAAGCTTCCTGACTCATCGTACCTCTCAGTAGCTACCTCCTCAGGTGGCCGGAGATCTGGGAGGTCACAGGCTCATGAAAAGAATGGCGTTTGTATATGCGGCCTAGCAAGGCCAGCCCTTTGGGTGGTGTGGGGAGGGTCAGGGTGGGGAGGACGAAGACCAGGCCCTGAGGCCGGACCTGGCGGGGGCTCCCTGCTTTCAGCTGGGCCCCAGGGCAACTGACCACACTCCAAGAGGAACTTCCCATTTCCCCACAGGTCCTAGGAGTGGCTGAGGCCAGCACTGTGCAGGAGGCATGGAGCAAAGGGCTGGGAGACCGAGGGGAGGTGGGCAAACAGGACACAGTAAGCTCAAGCCCCATCTCTGGGCTCTTGTCTCATCTGAGAAATGGGGCTAATAACAACTATTTCGTAGGTAATGTTGGAGTTATGCAGGCTTGTGTTTCATTGGTCTAAGGCTTCCTAAATTTTAAAGAAACACAAAAGGCGGTGGCTGGGATTATTATTATTACCTTATTCTACCTATGACTTTTCCACCTCTTTTGTCATGCTCAGAAAGCCCTTCTGCTCTCCAGCGTAGACTTCTGGGAACTGCTTTCTTTGGGTAGCAGGGTTTGTGGTCAGTGCTAGAGACCACCTTACATCCCTCCTATAGAAACTGTGGCTTTCCTCCTCGCTTCTTACTTGCAGCAAGGAAAAACCGCCCTGGCAGTGGCCGCCCGCAGCAACCACATCGGCCTGGTAGACATGATCATAAAAGCTGATCGTTTCTACAGATGGGAGAAGGTACTGACACCCTATGCTTGATCTCTCCAAGTTGGAAAGGAAGTGGCCTTGCTCCAGGTGGAACTGGCATTGACCAATTCAGGGGCCCCTCTGTTTCCAAGGGGGTAATAATCCCTATCTTACCTACCACTAGGGTTTTTTTGTGAGAGTCTGGGGATGGGGGATTGTCCAAACCACAATGAAATAAGGCTGACTGAGGTCCATGCCAATGTAGGGAGGCTACTGGACATGACTATCACTCTTGGTTGATAGATGAAGACATGTATGTGTGGATAAAGAGATGGCCAGTTGCTTATAGCTCACTGCCAATCTCCAGGTGATTGGAATTGCTGCTTGGAGTTTTGTATTCAGGCAACTTTCTGAGCCCAGTAGGAAAGTGTGTTGGGATTGATTAGTGATGTCTGCTGTGGAATTGGGAAAGAGTGGCTTACTAAGGGCAAGTATTTGCTATTCCAGTTATCAGCAGATGGGAACGGGATGGGAAGTTTTGTGGTGTCTTTGTGGGTTGTTTTTATATACAGAAAATAATTTTTACATTTCTTCAGTTTTAAAAATTAATACTCAATTTTCTACAAATTTAGAAATTAGTTTTCCTTAAACTTTTATATTCATTTTATAAATCTTATTATTCTATTATATAACCTACTAAATTTTAACAGTCACTTTTAAGGAAGACTTTTGATTAATGTTTGGTCTCATGTTTAAACTTAGTTAATTAGACTACTGTAAACATTTTAAAGTAAATGAATACATTTAATAGATTTTCTTTTTAAGCACTTCAAATGCTTCCTAAATGCTTAAATTACCCTAGTAAATCCAATAAATTAAACCTATAAAGTGAACTTCAAATATCTTAGACATTTTAATACTGTTTCCAGACTTAGTAAACTTCTCTTACAACTCTTAAATAAAAAATCACTTTTCCAAAGTCAGTTGATGAATAACAAATTTCACTGGGAATCATAAGATATTCTCTTTCACTGACACGCTAGATTCTCATACGCGTTACAACTCCTTTGCAACAAAGGCTCCTAAATGTAACCCCAAGATATTATTACCAAGGGTTAGATGAAGTGATTCATCTCTGTGATTAATTCTAAGCCACCTCACTCTTTAAAAGTTCTCAACAGTAAGGCAGAAGCATAGTTAGAATCATGAATTCTGCCTCCCTACCCCCAGGCCAATTAAACCGGAATCTCTGGCCGGGAGCTGGGAGACCAAGCATCAGTAGTTCTTAAAGTACTCCAACGTACCAATGCAGCTGAGAACACTGCTCTAGGGAAACGTGTTTTACCACCCTAGGTGAGAGCCAAGCTCCTAGGTTACCAACTCACAGGTGACTGGCCAGACACTGTTGGCCAAGATGTAACATGCAGACACCAGGGGGATTTTTCTCACCATGAGCTTTTTAACAATCAGAACTCTTCATTCACTTACTTTAGGCTTTTGTGGGTTTAATTTATGCTATTGCTTTTGTCACCTCTCATTTTGTCACCTGCTTTGCATAAAAAGGATTCTATAATCGTGCCCTTCACTCTTTATTGGGACTCAGCAAGCCCAGTGCCTGGTTCTTGGCTTGCTTGGTTTTAGCCACAGCTGCTGAGTCATTCTGTTGACCAGGACTTTAATGTAAGAATGCAGGGAAAAAAGAGGAATTGGGAAGCCTTCCTGGAAGAGGTGGCATTTGGGTGGTCTTTTGACTATGGCAATGGGGTTGAGGGACAAGGAGGTGAGGAGAGAAATTCTGAATGGAGGAACAGTGTGAATGGCTTAGGTGCCAGAGGTCAAGGCAAGGCATAGAGGCCAGACTAGTGGATAGTAAGATCTAGATCCATAATGATGCCAGTCCCAGTTCCTAGTCCAGGATCATAAGGGAGAACCTGGCAAGGATTTCCCCCAGATGGCTGATGCACTTTTGGAATCTGCCCCACAGGACCACCTCTCCTGCAGGGACCCTGGTGACCCCTCTGGGAAAAGCTTGACCTTTAAGCAGGACCATCGGCAGGAAACACAGCAGCTCCGCTCTGTGCTGTGGCGATTGGCCTCCAGGTACCTGCAGCCCCATGAATGGAAGAAGCTCGCGTATTGCTGGGAGTTCACTGAAGCCCATGTCCATGCCATCGAGCAACAGTGGACAGGTACCACCTTGCCTTGGCACCCCAGAACAACCAGTGGGCAGAGGGGTGGGAATGCTTGAGAAGTATTCCGTTTTCTGTGCTTCTAGGGAACAAGCCTGTGCAACCCTAGCCTAGCCACACAAAGGCACATGCCATTTCCAACACACAGAGTGCTTTTTCACTCATCTAGGCCTTCGCACTGGCTGTGCCCTCTGCCTTTCCCTCCCCCATTGATCGATCTGTGAACTTCGCATTCTTCATGAATCATCCGGAGCTGACACATGTCATTCATACACGAAACTAAGGCATTCCCAGTAAAAAGAAAGGAACTGCTTCCTGTTGCCACTATAATTTAACATCTATTTGGAAAATTTGGCCCTGGTACTAAGGCACAAAACAGAAATAGAAATAAGGAGTATAAATATTGGAAAGGAAGAGATTTATTAATTTCAGATGCTATAATTATGTACACAGGAAGTCTAGAATCAACAGAAAACTTAGATTAAAATAATTCAAGAAAATGGCTAAACATACGATAAAATATACAAACATACATACACAGTGTTCCTATGTATCAATAAGTGGGCAAAATATACAGAGATTTTTTTAAAAAGATATTCCATTTATGACAGTGTGTGTTTCTAAAAAGATATGAATAACATGAGTAAAACAATAAAAATTAGGTGAACCATAAGACTTGGGTAAGTGGAATGACATTTCGTATTCTTAGCTAGAAAAGAGTGTCATGTAGATATTGATTTTTCCCAAATTAGATTCAAACTTTGATCCAATTTTAATCAAATGAATATAGGAGGTTTTTGAAACTTGACTAAAAGATTCTACAGTTTGCCTGAAAGAATAAACAGGAAATATATAAATAAATATTCTGGGGAGGAAAAAAATGTGAAGAGAATCTAAGTCAACCAGATTCAACTATTTATATAACTACAATAATCAGTATAGAGAGACACAAAATATGCAAACCAATTAGTGGAATAGAGCAGGGGGTAAAAAGTGAACTCTATTTTAAATAAGAACTTCCGTAGGTGATAAAGGAGCACTGGTAAATTATGGGGCTGGGGGGCAAGGGCTAGTGAATAAATGGGTCAGATGAAACTGCCACTCCGAGAACAGCACCATGAGAAAGTGCCTGCTGAGGGCCAGAAAGTCAGAGGACACAGTGAAAAGACTGACTTGGATCCTATGGCTGTGCCCATCGGTGCCTGAGTGTGTGTATGTGCATGCGTGTGCATGCTTGTGTGTGTGCATGTGTGTGTGTATGTGTGTCCCCAGCTGGGACAGCAGGCCTAGTCACAGAGTTTAATAAAAAGTTAACCCCACCACTGGCACTGAAGTGTGGGCACTTATTTTCCAAACATGGTTGTCCATTGGAATCGCTGGGAGTGGAGGGGACTCAGGTGTCAGTATATTCTAAAGCTTCCTAGGTGTTCCCAATGAGCACTTATGGCTGAGAAACACTGGTGCAGAGGAAAGGACATGGCCAGCTGTCTCTGACTAAGCCGTCTTCTCATCTGTCGACTAGGGCCACTGGCATGCAAGGCACAGATCATTGTGAGCAGCCAGAGATAAAACATATAATCATGTGCATTGTGGTATCACAAGAATGAGTGCCAATTATCTCTCTCTCTTAAGAGGGACACCAACAGTATGCATGGTAGATGCTCAAGAGAGAGCCTGGGGCGGGGGAAGTTCAAGGGTCCCCAATATAAAACCCGTACCCGCCCCTATCTGAAGCTGTTCCTTCTCTCTCCTCTCATCTCTGTGCTGAGCTCTGTTAGAGCACAGAGAAGGGCTTGGTGTTTAGGAGGCAGTACAAGGCAGCATAGACATGTTCTCGGACCTGGCTCATGCTAAGTGGGCCAAGTTGGCTTCTTCTTCTCCCTCTCTCTTTCTCCTTCATGGTCCTCAGGCACCAAGAGCTACCAGGAGCATGGCCACCGGATGCTGCTCATCTGGCTGCATGGATGGCTACAACCAGTGAGAACCCCAGCAAAGCACTCTTCGAGGGCCTTGTGGCCATTGGCAGGAGGGACCTGGCTGGTAAGAGCATCCCCTGCACAGCTCCTACTCAGGGCAGTGCTGGGCCCACTGTAGGGTTGGAGCTGTATGGCCCCACTGGAAAGTGTCAGGGCTTTCCAAGGGCTACTCAAACCACACGGCTGTGGCGCTGGATCTGAACCTTCCAAATTCCTGGTCCTCACCCTGCCTCCCTATGGAGCTCATGTGGAGCCTTGGGCAAGTCACGGTGCGTCCCGGCCTTGTTTTTCCCCTCTGTGCAATGAGAATGTTGGCCCAGATGATCCTTAAGACATTCACAGCCCCAAAGCCACCGACACTACAGTCTCTTCCTCTCCAGCCCTCTAGACTTTGTTTTTTCTAGTTTGGAATAAGCCGGGAACAGCCCGTAGAGGGCTTTTTCATAAACATTAAGACATATGGGCTAGAATGGCTTAATATGAGTTGAACCAGTCAGATCTGATCAAGTAAATTTTTTTTAAGCCATCACAACCTTCGGATCTTAGCTATTAAACTAACAGAATGTAATAAATAGATTTTAGAAAAGGGAAAACATTTTTTTTTTCAATCCCCAAAGCTTGGTTAGGAATTCAGGGCATCCCATCAAACAGGCAGGATAAGAGGTTCTAGTCCTAATTCCTCATTAAAACAAGGTCAGCTCATGGACAAAGCCTTAAATACCATAATGTCCATTAGCAAGGAGCTTTCTAAAATGTCACAGGATGAGGTATTAGGCAGTCACCAATAGTAGTGAAGGCTACATTGGTCATGCGGCAACAAGAATAAACATTGATAGCATGTTACTGAGGGCAAAAGGGAAAGCCCCTGGCATGGTGGCTATTCCACAGCTGCCACAGGCAGGGTAAGACAACAGAGTCACTTTAGAGTGGAGGAATTGGGTATGACTTTTTTCTTTTTCCAAAATATTCTTAAATATTGTTGTTGCTGCTTTTAACACAAATGTGGCAGCCAATTAAAACCTAGCACTAGACTTATGCAGCAGAACTTAGGCAGTATGAGGCAATAGGAATCGTGTCTTTTGCAGAAAGCATCAGGAAGAAAGCAAATGCTGATCTGAGTGCCCCCAGGAGGTGCATAGCCATGTAACTGGAGGGGCTGGACCTTCAAGAGCATGGGACCTCAGACTGGGGACCACTGAACAGAGACGACCACCATTTAAGGGCTTAAAAAAGAAAATCACTGTTATCAGACCTCCAGCTGCTTCTACTGAAACACATAGTCATGCAGGGCCAGCAGGCAAATGTTTGTAATCTTTTTCACAAGGATCGGTCCAGGGGCTTGCCTCAAGTTTTGCAGGTAATCCTTTCCCACAGGTATTTTCCTTCACATCTCTCAGCTTACTTTCATCTCCATCATCTACTCGGAGCCTCACAGCAGTCCCCAGGTGCAAGGGGCATCTTTTCGGAGAGAACATGGGCTCACAGTGGATAAGAAGCTAATTAGGTGGTGAGTTCAGGTGCCAAATCCAACATTCTTGTCTCCCCTACCTGGTGAAGGGCTCCATCCATCACTTACAAAACGGATGGCCCGTAACTCATTCATTGGCTTTTAGGAATGCTGTGCTTACTCCACAGCTGTTTCTGTTCCCAAGTGTATTTGTATACTTTGACAGTTTCAGGAGGCACACACTTATTTTTCTCTCTTGTTTTATAATTTTTTAAGCTTGAAAACTTTTTATTTTGAAATCATTTCAGACTTACGAAAAAGTTGCAGAAATAGTAATTTCCAAATACTCTTCGCAATACAGCTTCCCCAAATATTAACACCTTACATAACCACAGTATAATTTCCATGATCAGTAAATAAACACTGATTCAATACTATTAGCTTATCTTCAGGCCTTATTCAAATTTTTTCATTTGAGCATTCATGTTCTTTTTCTGGACCAGAATCCAGTCCAGGGTCACACCTTGCATTTAGTTGTCATTTTCCTCATATTCAATAGCTCCATACAAAGGCTCATGTCTGTGAAGCAGCACTATCCAACAGAACTTTCTGCAATGATAGGAATATTCTGGATCTGTGTTATGCAATATGTTTGCCACCAGACATCTGTGGCTGTTGAGCACTTGAAAGGTAGCTAGTGCGACTGAGGAACTGAGCTTTCAATTTGATTTAATTTTAATTACTTAAAATTTAAATAGGCACTTGTGGCAAGTGGCAACCATATTGGATGGTGCAGCTGGTCTGAAGCTTTGCTTTTAGGCGCCAGGCGAGCACAGGTTATTGCACAGCTCAGCCACACCAGCAGGAGAGTGGTTTCAGGGAAATGTAACTCAGGAAGCTTCACAGTTTCACAGCATGTGGAGAATTGTCTGTTCAGGAACCCTGAAAGTTCTGCCTGAAAGCTGTTTCTGTCTAATTTGAGCTCTCTTGCATGTGGCAAAGCTGGCTGTGGCCAGTCAAGGAGCCCATATCTTAGAAAAACTTTCCACAAAGTTACCCATTGGGCCTGAGTCCTGGGACGGTGAAAGAATAAAAACGGAGCTGAAAGGGACTTCAGCTATCACACATGGCTAGTGGGATTCACAACAGTACAATCCTCTGAAAGGCAATTTGGCATCATCCACCAAAATCACAAATACATTTACCCATTGACCCAGCAATCCCACATCTAGGAATTTATCCAACAGATAAACCTGCAAACATTATTCTAACACTAATGCAAGTTAATATAAGGGAAAGTACCATGGAAAGGGAATTCTGTCCTATCTACTATTTTTTTTTAACTTAAAACAATTCTATTAATAAAAAAATACCTACGCCTAACTTTTATGGAAAGAAAAAGCTTTGAAATCAGCCCATTTTATAGTTAGTAACCTGATGATCTGAGAAGTGCGTCTTGCCTGAGGCCTCAGTAGGATTCAGACCCCTGCACAGCACGCAGCCTCATGGCCATGAGGCACCCTTACTCTGCAGGTGCTGTGTTGAGGTGGAAAACTCTCCTCTTCCATCTCTTCCATTTGGGAAAGGAATTTTGTACCACAGGGGACTTGGATCATTTATCTGGATGAATTTTGCACAATGAATTTTGTATTTTTTTCGAGACAAAAAAGGAAGTTCTTAAATAAAATCGACATGTTGAAATATCTCTCGCAAATTCAATACTTGTTTCTTTCGTTTGGGTGTTCTATGGCAACTTTCAAATCAGACAAGCTGTTGTGGATTGGTTCTAAGTAACCATAACCACTCAAACTCACCACCAGTAGTCAATATTGACTTCATGCCAGGCAATCTGCCGGGAGCCAGGGACGAGAGCGGAGTAACCTATAGTTCTTGTCCTCTGGAAGCTTGTGGTCTGGGGTGGCGAGGGGTAGGGGCTGGATATCAATAATGTAATATAATGCAGTTGGTGCTGTAGCGGGTGTATGCAGAGAACTATGAGATTTATTCTTCCTCGGAGAAGGTAAAGGAGAGGAAGATTAGAAGATAGAAATGGGCAAAGCATGTTGTTCCAAGCAAAAAGCAGTCTATACAGTGGCACAGAGAGGGGTAGAGATGTATCTGTTTGGGGAATGGTGTGGCTGGAACACAGGAAGCATGGAAGGAAAAGAGAGCTAGAGGAGCAGGAGGGCTGTGAGGAGCCCAGTGTGCAGAGGGCCTGGCCACCTTGGCGCTCTATGAGACTATTCCAATGGGCACTACTAGCTCGAGAGAGAGCTCCCTACCTGGTCAGCTGGTGCTTGGTTGGGCTTGCATCATAGCTCACCCGTCTCGCTCTGCCCAATACATTTCCCTTCTACAAGTTTTCTTCCTTTGATCCTTAATAAACCTCTTGCACTCAAAGTTTTATCTTAGCATCTGCTTCAGCCTGAGACATGGGGGTTGAGGAGTGGAAATGGGGGGCCAAGATGGCTGAGTTTCTAGCTGGGGAATCTAAGGAACATGATGCTGAGAAATGAGATGATAGGGTTTGGAAGAGAAGGGGCCGGTTTGGGCAGGGGGAACATGGGTATGGCTTTTGCCAGTGGAATATGGGGTGCCTGTAGAAGACTGGCCAGCACTCAAAATCAGTCAGGGCTGGAAACGGCAGTCATCAGGTTAAAGAGCCAGGGAGTAGTTAACGCTGTTAGAGGGCATGGCTCACACAGGGAGACTTTAAAAAGTGCGGGCAGTCCACAGGTCATTCATTACTGTACCAGCTGAAGTGAAGGCTTCTGACCATGTGTGGCTTGTGTGGCAAGGCCCTGCCCATAGGAGCTCCCTGCTTGTTAGGAAGTCAAGATACACAGTGAAACTATGGCAGCCTCAATGCTAAATTAAAAACAGTACCCTGCCTTCATGGTTTACCACGTGATTCCATGACTCACAACAGTTGTCAGGTCACAAGGCAGTCAGAGATGACACTGTAATCTTCACAGACAGATCACTGGCTTTAGGGATGGTCAGACCTAACTTGGCATTCCAGCTCTGCCCCTTACTGTGTGATGCCAAGTGAGTCTCTCGACCTCTCCTAGTCTCTGTGACCTCACCTGTAAAGTCAGTTTAACCAGGGTTGTGGTAGGGATGAAATCTGAAAGAGTATGGCCAATCCAATATTCTGAAAACTTAAAGGGAATGAAGCATCAATGCTGATTTTGTCTAAATTGTACCTCAGAGAAACCAAACAGTTGATGAGGGAAAGGTGTGTGTGTGTGTGTGTGTGTGTGTGTGTGTGTGTGTGTGTGTTAATCAGCTAACTCCAGTTAATAGTACCTGGCACATAGTACCTCAATAAAAGATAGCTACTGTTTTTTTATAATGAGCAAACTGCACCTTAGAGAGATTAAGTAACTTACCTAAAGTCATACCAAATTGGCAAACGACATGATCTGCTTCTCAGAAAGTCCTAGGTCTGTGTAGCCCAGTCAGATACCTATAATAACCACAAAAGCCACTCACTGAAATGAAATTTTTATTCCAAATGACTGTAATGGCTAGAAAGACAACACTAAAACTCAAAACAATTTGCTTAACTGGAAATTAGAAGTAGTTGATTTGCAGGAGAGCAAATGGTGGTATGACTGCCTTGGTACTCTGGTAACTGTTATAGCCAAAAAAGCATAAAAATAACCAATATCCTTCTGATATACAATCTGGATGTGCAGTATTTATAGCAAATAATGTAAAAATAAAAAAAGGAAGAACAGAAAGAAGAAAAGACAAGGAAAAAAAACATGACAAAATCCCAAACCTCAGAAATTAACATTCACATAAGAATACAGAGGTGAAGACTTTCGGTAGCAAAATTTTCACAATTCTTAAAATGGGAGTCTTCAAAAGTACTTCTTCAAATTCAAAAGCTAGAAAAACCGAGGGAACAGCTACACTGGCTTAGAAGAGCTGCCACTTGTCACAAAGGCGGCAATCAGTCCTACTTCCAAACACAGTGACAACCAGCGAGCCTGACAAGCTGAGCAGAGAGGCCGACTGGCGGGCTCTAACGTCACTGACTGTACAAGAACACGCTGCGCCACTCGTCGTTACCAGCCAAAGCCCCAGCTATTGCTCCTCCTGACTGATGCTGAGGTTGCCTTTCTGCACCTCGAGCTCCTCGGCACTGACCATCGACGGGTCAATGGCCGCGTATTTGGTTCCATGGAATTGCAGCAAATGTATCTGTAGAAATGTAGAATCATTATTTTAAATGTCACCATAGTATATAATGTTTCATACTTCTAAATTTATAGAGTTAATATATACTAATTTGATACACATTAGAAAACAGAAACGTCAAAGTATATTTTTAAAAAATCACAATTGGGATCTTTGTCCCTCATTTAATATGTAATCAGTTCTCCAAGTTCTTACAAAGTCTTCATAAACATCTCAAATGGTGGCATCCTGCTCCACGAGTTGTTTGCCCTCCCCTTCTGCTGCTGCCAGGTCCTTTCCATCCTTTGCTGTTCCTCCTACCACCAGGATGAATGTCTCTGGGCACCGAGTTTTTCTGTATTTAGGATCCTTTCCTTAGGATCTATTGCCACAAGTGGATGACAGAATCAAAGCAGGTGACTTTTTTTAAGGCTCTTGATACTTCCTGCCAAATTGCGAAAGCAATAATTTCTCACTCTATTCTAATATTAATTTAGATAGAGGATGAAGAGGTGGTGGTGTTTGTTAGTTTTTTGTGTGTGTGCTTTTTTAATGTATTAAAAATAGATCAAGATGTCACTTCACAGGACTCAGATTGACCCCAACCCCCCGGGGCCACCATTTAGGTCTGATGTCCTGCTCTGATTGAATTCCTTGTGTCCAGGAGGCAAAGTTACATCATACCAAATGGCTACTTCAGTTTGTGAAAGTGGGCCTGCTATTCTTAGAAAATGGATGGTGGGCAGAGAGTCAACCCAGTGTCTCTAATATACCTGCTTGAATTCTCCTATAAATTATTAATGCAAACCACCTTTACTGAGTCAATGCCTCATTCCTACAGAGAATTCTGCAGTTCTCTTACTCTTTTACTCACACACACACACACACACACACACACACACACACACACGGCTTTGTTTCAAAGCATACATTTTGGGTTCAAAGTGTTCTGGGTTCCAAGCTGGGAACTTACCTGTACATAAAGATTCACCTCTGCACTTCTGCACAGGTAGGGGAAATTGCCTCCAGTTTTAAGGTGAGCCCTCCGGGCATTAGGATACAGTTTGTACATTTCTTCTTTAGCTTCAGTTGAAAGTGCACTCTGGTCAAATACCTTTAAACAAAAAGACACGGCTGAAACCTACTGGTATTTTAATATGTCCTTTTCATATTATAGAAAGTCCCACCCGAAGCATTTCTTTCTCATGAAGAGATACTGCTAAACCCCTGTGCAGCCTGGGCCACCTGCTCCTACTGATCTCTGGTGACTTTAACTCCAACATTAGATGTTAGCTACACATTTTGCTGCTAAACGTCTCTTGCTATGTTTGGGAGGAAAATTCTACTATGAATTTCCTTTCTCCCAAACATAGGTAACTAAATTAGTAGAGTATTAATAGTGAACAATCATTCTTGAAAATGCCAATTAATTTCAAAAATATCATGAAATCCAAAAGAACTTTTAAATGTTACTATTAGTTAAAAACAGCTAATAAGTAGTGCATGCTCGGTAAAAAAAAAAAAAAAAATCCCCAAAATATTTAAAGAGTATAAGAAAAAGTCCAGATCCCTTCCTGGGGGAGCCACTGCTCGCAGTTTGGGGCATATGATTCTAGACATTTTTCAATGCCCATATAAAATGTTTATGTACATACACAAAAAAGTTTTTCAAAAAGTAATTTAAAAGAAGCAAAAAAAAAAAATGCATCTCCAACTTGCTAAAGTTTATAGACGGTTTTCAGTGGCCATGTACTCAAGTAGTAGGCACAGTTTTGAAAGATGAACAAGCAGATTGAATGTACTGTGAGAAGCAAATATTTCACCAAGAGTACTGAAAATCATGCTCTGTGACATGGTAAATATCAGAAAGTAGAGATTATAGTGCAGAATGATAAATTATTATTTACATGCTTATAATGGATAATTTCCCAACAAAAATCAATTTTTAAAAATACCATGACATTTGAATTTAGGAATAAATCTATTTTATGAGGCAAAATAAAGTAGTTATATGATTTTAAAAAATAAGCCAAAATCATAGTGAAATACCACTTTATATCTATTAGGATGGCTATTATTAAAAAATAGAAAATAACAAGTTTTGGTGAGGATACGGAATAATGGGAACACTTGTGCATCACTGGTAGGATTGTAAAATGGTGCATTTGCTATAGAAGATGATATTGTGGTTCCTCAAAAAGTTAAACACAGAATTATCATATGACCCAGCAATTCCCTTCTAGGCAAATACCCAAAAGAATTAAAAGTAGGGACTCAAACAGATATTTGTATATCACTGCTAACTGCAGCATTATTCACAGTAGCCAAAAGGTGTAAACAACTCAAATGTTCATCAACAGATGAATGGATAAACAAAATGCGGTATATCCAGACAATGGAGTATTATTCAGCCTTAAAAAGAAATGACACTCTAACACATGCTACAACATGGTTACCAGAGGCTGGGGGTGGGAGTAATGGGGAGTTATTGTTTAATGGGTACAGAGTTTCAGTTTAGGATGATTCTGGAAATGGATAATGGTGATGGTTGCATGACATTGTAAATATATTTAATGCCAGTGAACTGTACACTTAAAAATTGTTAAAATGGTAAATTCTGTTATGTATATTTTACTGCAACCCAAAATACATGAAACAAGCTTTTGTACTAATTAGACTTCACGGAATTCTTGACTCTCTGCCCTCCTGAAGCACCCTCTTCTTTGCTGCCAGATGTGTAATAACTCAAGTGCAATGTCTGTTGATGAGAATAGCAAAAAAACATTCCAAAAATGGGTGAGAACAATTCATGTTTGTTTAAATTTATTGTGATTTCAATAGTGCTATTCCTTCCAGGAAAAATATAGGATAAGCAATAAACATATCGTTTTTGGAATTAAGAAAGCTGGGGGGTAAAAAAATTCAGGGCAGCAGTCGAACATTGAAAAATTGTAAAATAATTATGAGGAGGACCTTGACATATACATTTAAAAAAATAAAGTATCTATTTTACTAGGAAAAAAAAAAAAGCTTACATCCATAATGGTTACAGGAATGTCCCGAATTTTATGAGGTTCCACATAAGAATTTTGACAATTCAGGGTAAGCCTTGAAGCCAGTTCACTCTGACCCAAACTTTCTAGCTGTAGAAAGAAAAGAGGTAAAGTTTCTGAATCAATTTTGTCTTTCACATTTCTACTAAATCCATAGATAATATTTGTGTTCATAGAGGTGGTGTCATGTGTGGTAGGGCCAGAAAGGTCACCATGAGGAAACATGTGTATTTGAACAACTATGAACTGGGCCTCTCAGGTGGTGACATTTTTCTCTTTCAGGAATCTGGCCTTCCATAGCTTTCAACCTGAACGCTGCTTCAATCAGGTGCCTGTGGGCAGCAAACCAATTCCTGCAACTCAGAGATGACAGATAAACTTTTAAGAGACCTTAGAGCTAGATGTATACTCAGAAAAATCATCTAGCCCAGTAGTTCCTAAATGCAAGTCTAAAGATGTGCTACATCAGATTCACTTGGGGGAGGTGAAAGAGGGGCCACAGAAGGAAAATACAGTGATCCCTGATCCCATGCTCAGGAATTCCAGTTCAATGGTCTGGTGTAAGGCCTTAGAATCTGTATTTTCAAAAGCTCCCCCAAGGGATTCTGATGAGTTAGCAGCAATAATATCTGTCTGGATGTATTAAAGTTGATCTGGAGGACTGCTTAACGAGCAGCTCCAATACATACTCAATGAGACAGATGTGTTTTCAGGAACCAAGCAGATATGAAAATTCCCAGTATGAGTGTCCCCACCCTAATGCCATGATCCTTACCCTGTCCACCATGAAATCAATAGCATCAGCCATCACAGGGTCCACTGGGCCAGACGAAAAGTTTCCAAGAACTATTTTTTTGAGCATAAATGATGGCATCAGCCAAAAGCTGTAAAACAAAGACCTGATAAACTTCTAAGACATAAATGGCAAATATTCATTCCACCCTGAAGCATTCTATTAGTCAGGTTCTTGGGATCTGGATATAAAAAGACCTAGTCCCTTCTTTCAAAGAGTACAACATCTTGTTTTTATGTACTCTTTCCCAAGCTCCCAAAAAGCTATGATTTAATATGATTAAACTTTTGAGGATTTGAAATAATTATAAGTGTTACTTCGAAAGACCTTTACCAAGGCATTTGGATGATTCCAAGGTTTTTTCCCCCTTAATTGGCCTACTATTTCCTTTAGAAAACTGAAAACTTAAAGATATGAACCTTCAGGTTTATATCACTTTTGGATTGATATTTCAAGGTAGACTGATGGATATTTCAAAATAGTAAAATGAAAAGAGGAACTGTACTTCCCAAAGTCTGCTACTAGATTCAACTGGACTAATTCAAAGCAATTCAATCTTTATAAATTTATTCCAGTAATTATAAATGATGAGAACCATTATATAGGGTAAACACGAATTTCTCTAAGCCTATATTGAAAATGACTTATAAAAGATATAGACCACCATCTGATGCATATTCTCAGTAGAACAGCCTTGTTGGAAATTGAGCTTCCCTCACAAGGACAGTCAGTCATCTTTCAGTTATCTTTCTAAATTCTTTACCCTGCCCCCACAGCTTTCTTATCTTCTAATGGCCTGATGCCTAGGTATGCTCTATGAGGGGTGGACCCCGCTGGCTATGCTTACACCTAGTAAGCACTAGGATATTTGATAAAAAGTAGCTGATATGCATGAGCACAAAGCAGGGCAGTCTTAGCTTCCTACAACTGACCCATTTCCCATTTAGAAAAAAATGTGCAGCTCACTGTCAGCATTAATTTAATTTACATAAACATGCTCTTTGAGGCTGAAGCAAATCTGACTGGTTTTCAATGTGAAAATAAAATATAAAAACTGTTCTTGGAGTTATTTCTAAACAGAACTTGTCTCTAATGCTAATGTAACAGAAAAGTATAAATAAATTGGATTCATCAAATGAATCTTCAGCTAACAACTTTTTGTGAATGATGTTAACCTCACACGTAGGAATGCTATGTTTTCTAGGATTTGACATTTTTAGCGATCGAGAATTACTATATTTTATAAATGGAAATATCACTACTAAAAACAGAATGCTATAAATAGAATGATGTCATTTGTTTCCAAAGACTATCAATACACTAGAGCGATGCAAAAACAATAATAAAAGTGAGATATTTCACGGCAAACTTTGGGGGCAAGGTCAGAACTATAATCTGTGAGTTAGCCCAGGGCAAACAGGAAATGGGTGAAAACACTAAAAATCATAAAAAATAATGAGTTTTAGGCATCATCTGGACATAAAGACTTTGTAGCTAACGTATACAAGAAATTGCTATGTGAATGCTGACAGAACTACTGAGATAACATCAGGAAAATTTTAAAAAACAACAGACTACAATCTTAAGTAGATGTGAAAATCATGAAAACAACATTTACTTATAATGTCATGTGTAAACCAACCTGATCAGATAGGTATGTTTAGTCACTGGGCTTTTTTTTAGGGTAGAGCCTAGGCTTGCTAGCACATTTAAGTCAGCTTTAAGTACCATTAGATACCCATCAGGCTAATTAAAAAAAACACAATGAAAGGATGGCTCTTTGGAAGCAAGCACCCCACTGGTTGCCGCACAAAGCATTCCACCATTTCCATCTTTCTGAAAAGCAAGCTAAGTGTCATGATGTGCAGAACATTTGCTGACAGACTAAATGCTCTAATCCATTTTGGGAAACAAATCTCAAGGAAATAACCCAGAAAGAGAAGGAAAAGAAGTAATTTGTACAAAGATTTACAGTAGAAAATGACGAAAAATTGGGAGAAGCTAAACCGTCAGTCAATACACAAAACTGTTTACACAAAATTATAAATGGAACAAGCAGAATATAAGAATGCACATGCATGGAAAAGAAACTATAAGAGCATATGAATGTATATTAAACAAACCTAAACAATAATTTAGAGTAACAGGAATAGTTGAATTCAGAGTTCATTAGATTATTTTCTTTGGCACAGGTTATTATTTCTAATTTTAAAAGCCGGGGCAGTTTCAGAAGTCAGAAGTAGATATGACCTTCCTTCCTGGTACATCAAAAAACAGAAGCCAACATTTCCAAAATTCCACTGAACAAAAATAGTAAGAATTTGGGCCAAATGTTTATGTTCCTACCTGTTTGCAGTCCACGTTTGATTAAAGATAGAGGTGTCACTGAAGGAATTGCAGAGGATGAGGGAATGGACCCTGGGAGATTTGTGAGTATATTCAGCAAATTTCTGGGCCAAAAAGCCTCCCAAAGAAGCCCCAAAAAGATGAACCTAATTGTAAACAAACACAAGGAGGATTCTATAACAATGATCAATCTTGAATATAAATATATAAAAAAAAACTGTTTTGTCACCAACCACAGAATAGAAAGTCACTACCAGTCAATAGATTAAAATAGCTACAGTACTTAGAAATTTAAGAAGTATTGTATTTAAATGCAATTTATACATTTATCAATAAAACAATACCACTGTGCATATAAATTATACAAAATATTGTTCATAGATTACATTATAAAATGAAACCAATTAGCAATTTATGTTTAAGGAAACTATGATTCTAGTAATTCTACTCCATACCCAAGAAACTGAAAACATATGTCCACACCAAAACTTGTACATGAACATTCATAGCAGTGATATTCAAAATAGCTAAACATCCTGGGAACAATCCTAAATTGTACCAACTGATGAATGGATAAACAAAATGTACTATATCTATACAATGGGATATTATTTGATAAACAAAAGGAATGAAGTACTAATACATGCTACACACAGATGAACCTTGAAAACTTTATGCTAAGTTAAAGAAGCCAGTCAGATAAGACACATATTGTATGATTTCATTTATATAAAATATTCAGAGTAGGCATGTCCATAGAGATAGAAAGTAGAGGAGGTTGCCAGGGCTACAGGGAGGGAGGGTAAGGAGTGACTGCTGAGTATGGGGTTTCTTTATCACACACTTTAAAAGGGTAAATGGTATGGTATGTGAATTATAGCTCAAAAGAGCTCTATTAAAAAATAAAAAAGACAACAACAGGCTTTACAATGTAAATGTTGCATTACAATCACATGTCAGTAATAAGTTTCAGAGTACTCACTTTATCCAATTGTAAATGGTCTAAAAGTTTTCTGAATCCATCACAGAATTCAAGATGGTCCCAATAAACTGGATATTGCAACTGAAATAACAAATTTTAAATTTTATTTTAGATACTGTAAAGGTAAAATGTGTATCTGAAAAATTTAGGACTCCCATAATAGCATTTCTCATTCGCTCAAGCTCTGCTCCTTATTCAAAATATGTGAAAATAAGCTCTGACATTCTCCTACACTTCAAAATTTACATTTTACCTAACAGATCTATTTTATGGAGAATAAAAGGTAAGCACACACTAGTGATATGTGAATAACAATTTCAATTCACATCAATTTCTTTTCCAAATAGCTGAGGAACTCTAAGGTTCAAGAATGCACAGAGCAGAATCCATCCAAGTAAAGAAACACTGTTTTCCCTTAAATCCAACTTCATTATGAACTAGAACTAAAATCTGTTCTAAGGAGAATTCCCTCTCCTTTTGGCAGCATTTCTTTAAGGGAGTATTCAATAAAATTGCTTCTTTTCTTTTAATTGACTTAGTCAGTCTGTCTGATTCTTGAACTTTTGGTCAAGCACCAAAAAAGTATGGTGCTTGACCCTAAGGAGCCTGTCTATTAATGTGAATGATGAGGAAGAAAAAGAAATAAAAGTCACCAACTCCTTTCTAAGGAACTCAGGCTTGTCACCTAAAATTCCCCTCTCTTTGATATCTAAAACCTGCCTGATGGACTTGTTGTTTTAAGCACTTAGATCCATTTTGTCACTAATCATTAGAATAAATATTGCCATGTAAATTATGAGATAATTTCAGGTTTGATGTAATGTGTTACTTTTACTATTAAAATTCCATTTGTGGATAAGATTCTGCTATTTTGAGACAGAATGGAGAACAGACTCTACCTAACAGAAAATTTGAGAATTTGTGTGAGATGATAGCCTAAAAGAAGGGAGATTATATTTTTATAAAACCTTTTTATTTAAAATATCTGTGCCCTGGACAGACGATAAAATTGTATATAACTTACTACACACACACACACACACACACACACACTGAGTACAAGTAAAACTGGGAAATCTGAATAAGATGGATGGATTACATCAATATCAATATCCTGGTTGCGATATCGTACTATAGTTTTACAAAATGTTACCGTTGGGAGAAATGGGCCAAGTATAAAAGAGATATTTCTCTGTATTTTCCTTACAACTGTATGTGAATTATAGATTTCATTTAAAAATTTAAGTGAAACAAGAATCTGTGTATTTTAACTGCTTGACACTAATATCTAGTAAGTTTTAACACCTCATGGAGTTAGGCATTCTGATCAAATCTTAAGGACAAAGTAATTTTGAAGACACTGTTTGGCCTTTTCTTGATTCATTTTCTAGCTAATGAAAGAGGGAAAGCCCACATCAAGAAGCTTATGGGCAAGAAGAAATATCCAGCCAGAAGGTAAGGCTATTGTGACGGGTCAGTATGGAATGATAAACAGTCAGTTTTCAACAGTGCTCTCAAGTGGGCCAGACACCTGGGGGCTGCTGATCAAAAGTGGCCACCAGGAGAGGCTCTATCGCATCTTAGGCTGCAGAGGACTGGGATGAGGGTAGTTACTACCCAGTTCTCATGGAATGCTGTCCATAATCAGTGATTATGGAAAACACAAGTGAGGACTGTGTCACAGAGACTCAAACATGTCATATGAGGAATAGTTCAAAAATCTGAAGAAATGTAGCCAGAGAAGACCCAGGAGGAAGATAGTGATGATAATCAGTTTTCTCAGAAAGAAATGGGCTGTCAGGAGAAAGAGGAATTGGACTTATTTTTTCCTGGTCCCAGTTGGTGGTGACCTCAGCAGAATTTTGGGTTACCTTCCAAGAGATGAGATCTGGTCACATGCTCCCTCTTTCAGATAGTAAATAAAATGTGTGATAATGGCAGTAGTCTCACAGAAAATACTATTTATCTGCTTATATTCCAGGTCCCAGAAACAAGTGCCAGCTCTAAAGCAAAAGAGTCTCTTCTTCCTCAGAAGTTAGGAGATCAACCGCCATTGTCATTACAGTCAAGGCGTGCCAGAAAATTAGTCACGAGCAACAGTGCCTTCCCCATCCACACCTTTCTCCCAGAGGAGATTCAAGAATGATCAATGGGAAACTTGATTTAGACCAAACTCAGTGATAAAATAACAATTAGAAACCAAAAAGTTCTTAACCAAATACTAAGGATATGAGCTAATTAATGTATATTACTTCAACTGCCAAAGATTTACATTAAAGCAAGCTTTCAGTCACCGAATCAGCAGATCCTTACGATATCTGATATTCCATGCTCAGCTCTATTTGGAAGCAATGGTGTAATAAATGAAGAGAGGAAATGGAGTCTGAAGCTGAGCTTGGTTCTCCCTCAACCACCCTATGGTTGTGTGACCTGCAGTGATCACTAAAATGGCCTGGACCTCAGTTTCCTCATTCATGAGCAAGGACAATGCTCCTTACTAATCAAATGTGTGAGAAGAGTTATGGAGAGGATGTACAAAAAAGCTGGAAGTAGAGAAGGCTTCTAACAGAGGCATGCCCTCTTTGCATCTCTCCATGTCTGTGTCACACACCACCTTCCTTCAAAAGGCTCCGTTTCAAATTTTAAAAAAGGAAAACAATATCTTACTTCTCAAAAAAAAAAAAAGTGTCCATTACTACAGTTGATCAGAAACAGAAGCACAAAAACCACAAAATGTGGACCTGAATTGTAACACTGAATCAATAATACTTACAGCTATAACTCGGTAACCCCATCCAGTCAAAGCCAAAATCTGCCGGAAAAATACATCTGCGGTCCCGCTGACAGGGGGAAGAAATATGAGAGGACATCTGATATTTCTGGGACCTGCATCATAGAGTGACCATATCTTACTGTCA
Organism: Eonycteris spelaea; assembly: GCA_003508835.1. Classification (NCBI taxonomy): domain Eukaryota; kingdom Metazoa; phylum Chordata; class Mammalia; order Chiroptera; family Pteropodidae; genus Eonycteris; species Eonycteris spelaea. Next base: position 767,282 of record PUFA01000017.1, read on the forward strand.
TCATCATCCACGATAATCTGGAGGGAAAGTTATAAGAAAAAAATGGAAAGTTTTATGGATTTGGTTTTTGGACTATTAACTTCACACTGTAATTTTGCTGACAATTTTAATACCACTGCCTTGTTTGTTAAAAGGTAACCTGGGGATCACACCAGACTAGCACGTGTAATAAACTGCTTTGGTCTCCTTGTCCTTCTTCAGTGCCAAGGAAAAATTCCACAGAACTGCTTTACACTCTTCTAAAGAGCTGCTCTATCAGTTTTTAATTTTCATCTCCATCCATGATTATATGAAGCTTATTTTGTTTACCATTAAACAGTAAACTCTGTGCATAGCATCTTAATTCTTCCCTATACTTCTGGCTGTGTGTGCACATGCAAGCATGTAGGAGGAGGGCAACTTGCAGAGTCATCCTCCAGTGCTGGCCCAGAAGAGTCAAAGTACGAACAGGAGAGGGGGAGGCAAAACTCCAGGCTCTAGGGAGGTACTGGGTAGAGATGGTACCACTCAGGAGCTTCAGGAACCAGATCTAGACCAAGCCTCCGAAGGGGAAACCTGCTAGAGAGGAGGGACGAGGCAGGTGTAGGTGTTACTGTCCTGGGAGAATGTTTCAAATCATTTGGTCCAGTGTGGGGAGTGGGCACAAGAAAAACTGGCTTTTTGGGGAAAAGTGGGTAGAAAGAAGAAAGGTCATCAGAAACTCTCCTGATTTAATGGTTCTTGACCCAACAGGGAAAACATTAAACATTAATTGCACTGAGACAAGTCAAGTGCTCAGAACAGAGTTTGGCAGATACTGAGTGCTCAATAAGTGTTAGCCATTAGTATTATTCCCTGTGTGGCAGTTCAATTTTTTTCTTTCACTGACTTTTGGTGGTATTTGGAAAAGTACATTAACTGCTTGAACTTTTGCCAATGCAAATCAACATTTATCCTAATTTTACATTAAAAAGTTCAAGGCCTCCAGGTTCTATTTTCTGAGCTCTCCTAGTTGGCAGCACTGTGGGGCCCTATGGTATCACTCTGGGTGGCAACACACTAACCAGGATCACTGATATCACTAGGAGACAACAGGGCAAGGCAAAGCCCACAGGGCCCAAGTTACAGATGGTCACAATAATATTTCATGCTCATGTTTTTGCCCTTTGTATTTTGCCACTCACATTTTTGCTTTTCATATTTCTTTTTTGCTTTGATTGTGGTTAAAATCTCTCAAAGGCCTTTGAGAGTATACACAGCAAATCTCAATCTTATTTTCTAGAAAATTATTACAATAATCCACTTTGGAAGAAAAGTAACAAAAATAGCATGTTCTTTTTTTTTTAATCCCCATCCCCTCAGTTTTATTAAGATATAATTGACATAATACATTCTAAATAGAAGCCATAAATACTTAAAAGTTGTTTATCACTTCAACTTTCTCAAGAGTTCTTTGGGAATTTTGTCAGAATTCTTTTAGAAGACACAATATCTGATTGATAATTTAAAATCTAGTATCATGAAATTTAAAGCAAACTTATTATGACTTGTGTGGACCAACTGACCTGACATCTGGAGAAAATCGCATCAATACAAAGAACTTCCTATAACTGTTTCTAAGAATATTTAGATAAATTTGTGCTGTTCTGGGTCTGGCGATCAGCTTGCTGAGTGAGTCCACCAAGATGAGCTCACACAAGTTAACTTGAGGGGATGAAACAAGGCAGAGGGACTCCAGGGGCCAATTCTCCCTTTAGCATGGGCATAGCTTCCCAGGTGGCAAGAAGGGAGAGGCATCCCTTTGATAAGAAGCCAGTACTCCTGGCTTTGAATTTAGATTAATTTGATTTTAATCCAGACTCTACCAGGCTGTGTGACCTTTATCACGTTAACCTCTGAGAATCTGTTTTCTCATCTGTAAAATGGTACATCGCTACCCACTTTGTTAAACTGCTGAACGCTTAAATAAGATATCTGGGGCCTTCCTGAAACAGTGCCCGTATGTAGCGGGTATTCCGTCTATACTTGGAAAACTGTATCTCAAATTCCTACATGGAGAATAATTCTGTTATTAATTCAAATTTGCATGATACTTCCACAGTTGTCTACCCCGACGAAATAATAACAGAGACATAGATGATCTCCAGATCATACTTTTGCAAGGGGATCAGCAAAAATTTTAAGCTGTGACTTGAACAGTCTTTGTCTGGTATGATCTCCAAACATTTAGAATTAATTTGGGACCTAGAGTCAATAGTCAAATTTCAATATAAGTGTTTGGGGTTTCTGGACATCGTAGGCAAATAAAGTTTCCAGAAGAGGACTATGAAAGAGTGAGTGTATCATTGAAAACAGAGGATCTCTAATGTGATCCACTGTAAATCTTAAATCTGAAGAACAGAAAAATGCTTTATAATAGAATATGACTGCATTTTTTGTATAGTTGCTGTTACTGTAAGTTTTCCACTAAACCATGCAGAGGAGTATACATATTTTTGCTTGAATATGTAAAAGCAATTATAAAATGAGTATGTTATGCTCACTTTTACTCTTGAAGGAGTCTCAAAAGTTGATTGTACTTGACAGAGAAAGGGTGAACTTTATGCTCTGCAACCCAGAGTCATGATACTTGGCAACCTTTACTCTCAAATGCTACTAAGACATAACATCCAAATCACACACAAAAACAATACAAGATTTTGCAAATAAGAAGTGTAGTAAAACCATACATACCTTTTTAAGGGGAACTGTACTTCTAAACCAGTTATAATCAGGAGAGACTTTAATCTCTCCCATGATTAGGTGAAATGGAGGTTATCCCTGAAATAAAAGCATGTGATGTTTCATGTCAAGAATTCATATTTACATCAGAACTAAATGTAAAGTCTGGTTTAGCTATACCGACAGTACATACATGAAAGGGTAAAACTGAGGAAACAGCTATTTTACCTTGTTGGAATATACTTAAACCACAGAAAACAATTTAGTGAAATGCTGTAATCCTAGAGCAAGAAGGGGCCCTGAGAGAGTTATCCGAACCTCCTTAGTTCTGCCAGAAGAGGAATCTGGTCTAGAAAATTTTAATGACTTACCGAGATCCCAGGGCTATTGCAGAGCTAGGACCAGACCCATGAGCCCTGATACCAGACTGCCTGTCCTAGATAAATGATTTGAAACTGCAGTACCATCACCTACCTTTTGACAGTAACTTACTAATCCATTTTAATAAAGATGTTCCAGTCCAGAGAATTATAGGGGAATAGTCCACACTAAAGAAAGGAGTTAATGTAAGCCTGCTATCTGATCAATTCATAAAAAGCCATAAATATAACTCTAGTGGAACATAATTTCAGAACCTCACATATAGTTCTAAATGCAAAATATAGGAAAACTTGCTGTTCATATTTATTTGCTTAAAAGTGACATATTGTCCTCTGAAAGGTCTATGATATCAGGGTAGACTTGAAGGCACTATAACTAGCAACAAAAGAAAACATGTGCCTTTAGAAAAAAAAGTGTGGTCTTTTATTGTGAGATTAGTGATTTCTAGCTTTTGTAGTTCTGTGACCTTGGAATAGTCACTGATCTCCTTTCGGCTCGGTTTTTTCATCTACGACTGTTTCACCACTGTCTCTCCAAAGCCTAGAACAGTGCTTGGCACACAACAGGCATTATCTGTTGACTAAATGAGTGACTATGGCCTTAAGAGACTGAACTAAGCAATCCTAGCATCCCTTTTAACCAGTTAACTATGGGCATTGAACTGGCTGAACATCTTCAATTTAAGGCCACCCCTCTTTGCTCAGGCATCTGTGTGATATCGTAACAGGAACCTGAAATTATAGATCCCTGTTGCAGATTCTTATTGTCAAGTGAGGAACTTCCGCCCATCTGTTTGGAAGGAAAAGATTCAAATATTTGCATTCTACTCTGCCCTCTACCCCAGGGCAAGTCTAGATTTCCTAGCAGGGTTAGGATGAGTTCGAGACCCTAGGATTTAATTCCTGGGCTGACTCTAAATTGTCATTTTAGAGGGACTTCTCTGGACTTGGCAGGGGCAGGGGATTCTAAACCCAATGGAACGCTTCCTCCTTGGCCCGCCACATCTTGACCCTCCTCAGAAACACAGAGCACTGAGCAGTCTCAACTGTTACCTCTAAACTTGGGGGGTTACTAAATTGAACTCCAAGGAGATAGCAAATGTAGATATCCAACGTTAAACTTGATTTACAAACTTGCCACTGTAATAATGGTCTCTTCTCTCAAGGCTGGTACTTTTAGTATGGTACTTTTATAAAAATTTGTTAAAACATAAGTTGCTCTAAAGTTCCAAGAAAACCATTAGACAGTCTTATGCTGAAAATCAGTATGCACAAATATAATTGTTATTCATACTGAAATAAAGAAAATCATTCTTTGCTTATTTTCTCTTAACAAATACTAACATGTTAAAAAATCTAGCCATTTGAATTATAGCCTTTCTGGAATATTTTCTACCTGGATACACTTGAAATATTCCTATATCATCTAAATACTTCCTAATGGAGATATTTTCTAGTATTGCATTACTATAAACAATTATATTTTACAGGAGGAAATATCAAAAATATGTTTGGCAAAAAAAAAAAAAAAATCTACTCAATAGCTAAATTAGCTAAAGCCAGAAAGTTTCCTTCTAGATTTACCAAACAAGGCATAAAATAAGTTATTCATAATTTGGAATCAACTGCAATGTACAAACCAAACTACTAGACAAATACACGTCATACACAGGCACACACATTCACTGTCATCCACTTCTTCCCATAGCAATAGAAAGATGTTCCTTACCACAGTCCTCAATATTATTCACAATTACCCCAGTATCATACCATTTTATAACTAATCTTGCTGGATGGAGAGATTCCACCCAACTGTGACTACATTTTTGTAGAGGCAAGTGATTTTAACACTTGTGCTAGTTTGGCAGTACATTAAAGGTAAGATAGATACCAAATGTTGCATATGACCAACTGACATCTAAATGAAAAAAAGCTCACTGCTGCAAAGGGAGAACAGCTGTGTGGAGTATGAAAAGGAAGTTTGTTCTCTGAGTTCTTTCATCCGCTAAAGGGGTATACTTTTCCAAGTCACAAGAGGAACATTCTGTATACAGCAAAAAAGGTTAACTGAGATTGTGACCAAACTGGTCAGTATAAAGTAAGAAAGAATGTGGGCCATGAGCTCAGCACTGGTTTGATCTCACAATTCAATTCTTCACAAAAACAAAGCACCTGTTCATGCTGATAGAGAAAGGGCTAGAGAGATTATCCTTAATCTTGACTAAGGAAACCCCTCCTCAGGACATGCATTAGACACCATGTCCTCTCTGGCCCTGGTGCTGTTTGACAATAAAACTGCCAGTTGTGAGTGTGCAAGAATTATGAGTACTTATCCAAGTTTCCACAGAAGCTGCCAGTTTACAGTCAATGAAATCACTTTACAAATGTTTGTCACATAACCAGCTTAACTAGTCAGAGGTTTTCTGATCCTTTACCTCAACCTGTAGTCGATCTACATATGGACAATCTGTGATTATTTGTAATACCAGCAATCACACAATACAAAACCTGAGAGTCTCTAGGCGGTGCAATGACTTTTTAATGCAAGTCTCCATACTTTAACAGTACATAGCTGTCCTCTTTTTAGATCTCTTTAGGGGAAGATTTATCCTCTTTTCTTTATCTTCCAAACCTTAAGAGAGAAAAAGCTATCTGCTTGACATATTTCTCCTATGAAACCTCATTTTGTTTTGTCTTGGTATAAAAGCTTCTAGAAATCTGCACACAGCTATTATGAAATTACTCCTCAACCTCTTGAATCTTTGCGCTAACAGGAGCTGGAACATCGTAGGTGGAGAAGCAGCATAAATGCAGAACTCATCACTCTCCAGGAAAACGACAAGAGGAAAAGTGAGACACACTAGTCCTGCTACCTTTCTCATCCCCTAGTCACAAGTCTCACACCCAGCCCTACTCAGCAATGACAAAAACAGTCTGTGGCACAATCTCCAAAGTAACTGGCTTCTGCTCTGAGTTCTTAAAAGTTTACTGGGAAGCATGTTTCTGGACTGCAGCAGTGTAGCCCCAGGATGGGATTACAGGACTATGTCCTGATCAAGCAACCCTCACCCCCACCCAGACGATCCTCACACAGACCCCCATACTCTCCCAGTCCCACCGGTGACAGCCACACAAAGGCAGGGTCACAGGCACCTCGATTACCCCCGTGAACTGACGCAAGATCAGACACACACACACACACACACACACACACACACACACACACGGACATGTGATCATGTACGAGCAGGGTCACATGGACTGGCCCACTCACAAAGTCACAACGACAGAGGCAGCAGCGTACACTACATACACACCCACCTGCAACTCCATACACATTACACACCACACCCCCGCTTCCCAGGGCCTTGCCCACCCCTCACCTGCCGAGGCCGCCCCCACGTCCCTGTCCCTCCTCCCAGGGTGGCTCTTTCCTCCAGAACGAGTGCGGCTGAGCCCGAGTCGGGGCCGTAGGCGGGAGAACCCACCACCCACAGGAGAAGCAGGCAGTGGGGGCGCGCAGAAGGGCCGGCCTCCGAGGGGCGGGGCGAGCAGCCGAGCGAGCCTCGGCCGCCGAACTCCCTCCTCCCGAACCTTCCGCGCGACTCTCTCGCTTCCGGGTTTGGAGGGGGCGGGGCCACGTCGTGAGGAAGGGGCGGGGCTACGGCGGTCACCATGACGACGGGGGCGACTAGGGTGAGACTCGTCGCACCACTTCTTGCAGGAGGGGAAGCTGGCGTCTGCGTCCGAGGTGTTGGCGGGCGCGGGAGGAGGTCCGAGTTGCCTCTAGGTCAGCTCTGGGTCACCTATCCGAGGTGGGCACCGAGCAACATGTTACGGGAGTGGGAGGAAGGGATGCTAGGCCCCTTGAGACCTGCTGCCTTTACTTCGCGCCCTCTTGGAGGAAGCAGATTCCTTCTCTACTGTGTAAAGCTTTGCAGGGACCCCTTTGGATTCCAGGCTTGAGTGAGCAGGGCTTTGTATACTCTCTTTTCTTGGCAAGATTTTTTTCCTTTGGCATAGCCACAGACGCCCTCCATAGTCCTCCATTGTAACACCTCCACTTCCCTTTCCAGACTTGTGCTGACGTTCTGGGGCCTTTCTTGGAACAGCTCCAGCTCTTTCATCAATTTCCCTTAAAGCAATAGAGAATATTTATATATTGCTAATCGTTATTCTTAAGCAAGATGTTGCAGATGACACGATTCAGTAAGAAATGTGCAGATTTGCTGAAAGAATGCATGATAAAATTGAATAACATTTAAATCTAGTTTTAAGTTTTTAGTGACCCTGCCACAAGGTCCTGTTGAAAGTGCTTCTTCCTAATCTGTTTTAGGAAAAGCTTGTACCCTGTATAAATGCCTTTGGATTTTGCCCTTACCCAGGTATCTATTGATAGATTAAGGTCAGAGGAGAATTCGAGTAAATTGCATCCTTAGTTATGACCTCTGCCCTCCTGCTCAGGAGCCCTGGGTCCCAGTCTAGAACTTGGACAAATCCCAAACACGTTTTCCAAGAACACAGTAAAACATTCGCCTACCCACCCCGCCATCACCTCTTTCGAATTTACAGTCACTCACAGGAAGCAGTTTTTTATTATAAGCACCACATAGGTTACAAGCATGTTCCCATGGAAGATTTTTAACCTCTGGGCTTTTCCTTAAAACTTTGGAATAGTTTAATGAGTGGAATAACTGGCCAATCACTGGTTGTATGTAAAACCCGTTATGGGTACTCCTCACCGTTATCTGTCCAAGTGAGCTGGGAGCTTTAATTTAGAGCAAAAGAGCACAGAGTCATTCAACCAGTGGCTTAGCAATAGATACTGAGGCTCGTAATAGATATACTAAGTATCTATTTAATGAATTAATGAGAGAATAAATACATTTATTTACATATCTACCTAAAAACTGTATTCCTTAGATTCCACACCCCTAGACCTCATTTTTGTAACAGTCCTAATGTGAGGTAAGCTATATATATGCCCAAATATGTTAGTAGTCCTTATGTGAGTTTGGTAATAATTTTTAACTTGACTATCGATAATGAAAAACTACTTCAACATGTTTTGTTACATGTATACTTTAATTAAAATGTAAAAAAGTCAAACCCAAAATGTTTTCTTTCCCTTAGAAAAAGACCCCATAGTCATGTTTGGATCCTCAGTTGTTCTACAACACATGGCAAGCACATTGTCCATTCCCTAATCCAAACAAGGAACATTTAATATCTGTGAATTTCAGCTGTCCTGTAATTGCACAACTGCAGGGAGCAAACTTTTGACTCAGGCCACAGTACAGACAGATCTGGGAGATATGGCTGTGAGAGTTTGCAGCTGTCGTGATTGGGGTCTACCAAATGGTTCCCACAGCACCAATCCCCGTGTGAGAATCTCACTTAAAAACTGGAATGTTCACAAAATATTCCATGAACACCAAGCAAAGTAAACAGATGGCCAGCTGGCTCTCAGAATTGCCCAAACCCAAACTCTATCCCTCAAATCAATCTCTTGACAGAATAATATTTGTTTTTAAAACACACATACATTAAATACTGCCATTTGCGACAACTGGATGGACCTCGAGATAATCATGCCAAGCAAAATAAGCCAGACTGAAAAAGTTGAAAATCACATAACATCACTTATATGCGGGATATAAACCTAAAAGCAACAAATGAACAAGACAGAGACTCGGGGACATGGACAATGGACTAGTGTTTACCAGAGTGTAGAGAATGGGGGAGGAGGGAAGAGGTATGGTAAAAGGGGTCAATATAGGGGAGTTTGGGGAGGGTGAAGTGGATAAAGGGGATCAAATACATGGTAGCTGAAGGAAACTGGACTCTGGGTAGGTAATCACACAATAGAATATATAGATGTCAAATTATAATGTACAACCCGATAATTAATATAATTGTATTAACCAATGTTACCCCAAAACACTTAAAAAATAAAATAGAAAAATAAAAATAAATAAAACACACATACAAAATAATCCTAGCTAAATCTCTTATGCATGTATACACACCAAACAGAATAGTGGTTACCTCTGAGGAGAAACTGGGGATGGAAGGAGTGGTAAAGGAGAATTTTGGCTTTAGAGTTAGTGATCTGAATTTATATAAGAACATAGTTATATGTTATTGTATGATTAAAGAATAATTAAAAGTAACTGTATTCATGCTTTAAACCCTGCCCTAAATCCTGCTCTAAATCTTTCAATAGCTCAACACTGTCTTCAAGTGAAAGTCCAAGGTGGACAGGCTAGAGCAGGCGTGGCTCTCTCAAAGGGGCCCCGAACACTCTGTGAGGTCTCAAACCTCTAGGTGTTTGTATATGTCTTCCCACTATTTAAAATGCCTCCTTCCTTTGACCCACCAGAGTGAATTACCCCTATTTTACCCCCAAAGACCATGGATTTGTGAAAAAGTAAGAGAAACAAAATTTTTAGTTTTTCATACTAATAACAAATTCTTGTAATACCACACTTTTAAAGCTTCTCATGATACAATTGACTGCAGTATTATGTTTCAAATTATGCTAAGACCCAAGATTGAAAATGAATGTTGTTTCCTCATTGCCAGACCGAGTCTGTGTCAAATACATACCACACTGGATTATTGGGATCAGACACGGAATGGAGATTCTGTAGCTGCCCAATGAAGATACTAACATGACTCTTCTATAGCCTGCTACCTAAAGGTCCTATCAAACAACGTATATATAGTTATTTATATTTAATAATTTATTATCTGGAGGTTAAGAAACCTGAGTTCTATCCTTGGGCAAGACATTTCCTCTTTCTGGTTTCTTTCTCTATAAATTGAGTCCAAGGTTAGACTAAATGATCCCTAAATTCTTTACAATTCTAACATTTTGGATTTTATATGTTAGAGATATATTATAGACTTTTTATAATAGCCTTTACTCGAAGCTGCTTCTCTCTGAGAAGCCCCCCACTGCCTCTCCCTTCCAATGAAACTTTGAAAAGTATACACATGAAAATGCCTCTTTACTGGAAACTGTATTTTAGCTTCTTGGATGTGAATGTTTGTCCATTTTTAACTTTTTAAAATAAAAATCTCTAAGCAAAAGTACTATTGCCAACCTAGCATCTCAGTGTTTTTTCCATAAACAAAATGCAATAATCTACTTTTGAAAAAGAGCAACAATAAAGAATCCTGTAACATGAGCTGCACTAATATACTAAAAAATAAAGTAAAAAAAAAAATCTGTATGGTTCCAGAAAACTTTATGAATTTGTAGAGGTAATAAAGACGTGATTAAATAGTAACTAAAATGAGGCAATTGTTTTGAAATAGTCTAGCACAGTGCCTGCATATAATGGGTACACAATTAAAAGGCACTCCCATTTTTGCCTTTCTGGGCACTAAAGCCTAAGACATTAAATTCCTTGATTAAGGATTAAAACATTTGTCATAGAGGCGGGGCAGTCCAGGGTTAGGACCACAGACTGGTATCAGACTACTGGAGTGCGAACTCCAGCTCTACCACTTATGAGCTATTGAATGTTCTGGAAAAATGAGGATCGATTACAAAACCTGGCTCAGAGGGTAATTGTAAGGGTAAAATGAGATAGTTCCGTCAAGTTCTCAAGAAATGTAGCCAACAATCAACAAATGTTAGCTAATAATGATGGTACTGAGGCCTTGTGCTGGATTCGTTGCCTATATTATTTTTATTCCTCATGACCACCTTTGCAAAATAAGTACAATTTTAACTTCATAAACAAGGAAACAGATTCAGAGAGAGTGAGTAACCAGCCTAGGCTTATTATGGTCAGTGACGGGGCTGGGCTCATACCATGTTTGTTGAATCTAAGGCTCTGCCTCTAGAAATAGTATATTTTTGCCTTGAAATTGTTTGATGAATATAAAGAAAAAAATGGTAAAAATAGGCTGCATATACAAAGTATATACAGCCTTAAGTACAAAGTATGAAAACAATAAACATTTTTTGGCAGTCAATCTCAAGGCACCTTTTTATGCTCAGAAACATTTCTTTTGTTCCCTAAACCATGACTAAAATCCTTTTAAACAAAATCTACAGTTCTCTTCGGGTTCTAATGTTAGTATTTGTCACTAGCTAGCTGTTGCCAGACCCCTGTTTCATCATCTCTACAATGAAATTTTGAGTTATGAAATCATAGGTCATTTCCCACTCTAAAATTCTTTTCCTCCTATTGGTTTAAAGCATCTCCACAAGCTGTTACTGCCATCCAGAGGAGGAATATTGTTGCAGACACAAAGAAGGCATTATGGCAGTTTTAGATAGTGGTGACAATACTAGCTATCATTTATTGAGTGTCTACTATGTCAGGCACCTCCCTGGACATATTCATATGTATTTCTATTCTTAAAGATAATTACCCATGTTCTTAAATTGGGAAATCGGAGTTTAAAAAATTTGAACAACTTGTCCTGGGTCACCCAACTAGTAATAAGTAAATTCTGTTTTAGGTCTAATGTTTTTTCAGCAGTGACAAGAACCAAAATAGAAGCATCTTGCAAAAGAGAGAATGTGTTTGCAAATCCATCCTTTTAGCCAGAGAACAGAATAGATTGTGGCCCACCTTCCCCGAAAGGACTCTGGACCTAGGGGCCAATATATGGCTCAGATCCATGTGCACCTCTTAAACTAGTTAAGCTGTTACTACTCTAGCATAAAAATTATTTGTTGAGTATGATAAAATGCAGAGTCCCATATTCAGAGATTCTAAGTCTAGGTCTGGAGTAGAGCCCAGGAATCTACATTTTTAGTAAGTACTACAGTTGATTCTCATCCATATGAGAAGCCCTGCTCAGTCACACTGGACTATGGTTTCTACAGGGGCCTGAACAGAATGAGTCACATAGTTTCCTAAGGCCTATCTGGGATGTGCACTTTTCTTATTCAAAGAATGGGCTGTCAACTTGAAGATGGAATTTCTAAACCTGGTATTTATCCCCTAGTCCCAGGATGGGCTCAAGGTTCCCTGTGGGATAGGTCTTATACTCTTGCCTCAAGATTTCATATTATACAACAGGTATTTCATATAGTCCTAAGCATATCAATCATGATGACCAACTTCCTTTTTTAGCGCGCTGCCTCACCCGCAGCCCTCACCCACTAGTCAGCATTAGGCTATTTTTTACGCAGGTGAACTCATTGGACTGGGGTGGGCCTTCACACACAGTTTGACCAAGGACTAGAGTGGTCTGATATATGAGATTCTGCCTGGTAAGGGCAATGGTTAATTGGCTAAACAACCAGTAGGCTCCACCCAGAATATGGAGTGGCAGACGAGACCATGAATCACTAGGTAGTAAGAGATCAGGACCAAAAAGCAGAGAGCTGTGCCTTCAGTTAAGATGCCCCACTCCTGTGGCAGTATCTGAGTGGGTACTTCCTTAGATCAATGTGACAGAGATTATTATTTATCTTTTCTACTTGATGGGAGCGAGATGGTGGAAAAATTTAAAGAGCTGACTTAACTACTTGTTGAAAATCAGAAATGCAGATTAAATACTCCTAAATCATAACAGTCCACGGGAACAGAGATTTTAGACATTCAACAGATGCACTTTTTCTGGACGCATATGCATACCAGTGAGTTGCACTTGCTCTTAAGATACAATCTCCTTGAGTTGGATAGTATATAAGTTAAATTTTTATTTCAAGCTTCTTTTGTTATTCAAGTAGAAAAGTTGTTTTTAACTACTGTTAAACAAAAAGTGGGAAGTGAGGTAATTCATCTTTTCCCCAATAATCATCTCTTCCTCCAACAGTGTCATCTTTTTGAAAGTCAAAGTAACTCCTTGTAAATAAGGCTTTTAATAAATTACAAATATGTAATAGGTCTTGTCCATTTTCTTCCTAACTACTTAATGCACTGTTGCATAGCAACAAATTTTTTTCTGCTTCTTCTTTGCTGGAAGTCTGAGTGTCTGAAATCTGCATTGGCTTGGATGAGCTTGGGCATTTTTCTGATGCCAGGAGTGCAAATATCCATTGTAGAAATCAGTAGCTGTTAGTGTTTTCTTGAGCATCACTGATCGAACACCAATCCAGCCATCCTAAAAGGTAGAAGACAAATAGTGAATAGGCAGTGATAACAGAACTTTTATCATAAAAACAAAGCTTATTAAATGTCTAGTTGCAAAGAGCACTATAATACATATGTAACATAATTCTTTGACTTGAAAAGTTTATTACCAAGGAGCGATAACACATGTACAGACCTGCATAAACCTATTTAAACACAGAGGAGCAGAATAAAAAGGTATGTTATATTTGCATGGTGCTTTACAGTTTTCAGAGTATGTCCATGTATCTTATTGTGACTTATCTAACCACTCTAAAAGGTAGATAGATTCAGTACCCCCAGAGAAAACTGATTTTAGTAGAGAAAACTGATACCCAGAGAGGGTGAGTGATTTGTTCATGGTGACATAACTGGTGGGACTCAAACTCACATGTACAGACAACTCTAGCTTCTTCTATGAGAGCAAATTACAGATTAGCAATACAGATATTCACAGACCCAGAGAAGGACAAGACATATGCAATCAGTGTTATTCCAGAATAACTTGAAGAGAATTTGATGTAGGAGTTCTGTATCTGTATTCTGCAGAGGTCAGATCAATCTATCACACATTTTAAAACACCCCTTTGTGAGCATGAAACATCTCACAAACACTATGGGATATGGAAGGAAAATACCCAGGATATGGAAGGAATGTGAAACACTTCTCAGGATAACGCCATTGTCTTAGAATGGTTCCAAAGCCACTTAAAATAGTTAAGAAATCTCCTCTCTAACCACTGTTGGATAGTAAAAGCAAGTAGGACACATGCACTATAGTTCAGCTAGCTACCTCAATATCACTCTTTTCTGATAGTCATTTTAACAAGATGACTTGTTAATTAAACAAGATTTGTTAATTATTAAAAAGAGCTTGTTAATTAAATTGGATTAGTGAGCATATATGCTTCTTTTAAGGAAGCACTAAAGTTACTGAATCTTCTTTTATTGTTTCAGTAAAAAAAACTTTGGCAAACTTTCATCCCTTTCAAAAAATGATACCAGAGATTCTACTATTTCTTAAGAAAATTAAACTGTCCATTGGCTCAATCTGATGGATAAGCAACTGAGTGAAGTACTAATTAAAAATGATAAATGATACAATCTATAAAAAAATCACTAGAACAAGTATGATAATTTAAAACTCAAAGAAATGTACCTTACAACAAACCAGCAGTATTTGCGACTGTTTGTGGTATGTTATGGATCCTGGAATAACAGCCTGTCCTGTTAATTTTGGATCTAAAGGGTGGGGGATGGGGAGGATACGAGAGAGAGAGAATAATTATACAACTTAATTGTGCTTCTTAAAGATCAAAAATATCTTGGGAGACAGTACTAATATTAGAGTGGGCATATCGGCTGATGACCTGAATTTACAATCCAAACCTTAAAATAGAGCCATGGTGCTCTCTGCATATCTAAAACCCAAAGGGAAGCCTTCCCTACACATAAGAAGCTATGAGTCCTTTACCCAGTCTCCCAGAAACCAGTCTAAAATGTCAAATCTAGTTTTGACCATTTAGGGGAAATAATTAGCTACCAGTGGAGAAATATACAGCAAGCTTAGGATATAAGCTGGCCCTTTCATCCATGATAAAACAAATCTCAGTCCTAGATTCCTGGAGAACTCCAACTCCCTCTAAACTACACCAGCTCCTCCTGTGATTCGCACTCCTTCAGTCTACCATGTTGGGAGGGCATGTCTGATGGCTTTCAGAGCAGACCTGTGTTGTGAAATGCTATATCATGACCTGAGTCTCACTGAAGGGCCCATAGATGTTTATTATGGTATTCACCAGAATGAAATGAACCAAGTCATTTTACACTCCCTGAAAACCTTAGCGCAGGAAATCAGAGCTTAAAATGTGATAGCAGCACTGTTCTGCCTACTCCCAGGTTCCTATGATTATTAAATGAGGAATACATGCGAAAGGACACTGCGATGAGTAAGGCAATGAATGAATGTAAAGTGTTATCATTATTGAACTGAAACAAACTAGAAATCCTTCTGTTTAGTAAACACGACCTATGGTAAAACAGAGACATTTTCAAGTAGACTGGAGTGAAAACATTTTCCATGCCAGCTATTCAAAGTTAGTACCAGTGAGGACTGAACTATTAACTTCAACCAAATCCAGAAGTTTAATGGTATTATCCATCCAGAGTGTCTGCAATGGAATCTGCAAATAAAATCAAATAAAGCGTGATTAAAGAAATACACTCAACTCCCAAACCCTTTTCAACTACTATTTTGTCTCAATCAGGTCTGACTTTTCTCCCAATTACTCAGTCTCCAAATCTTACTGATTAGGACACAAAAACGATCTCCTATATCAGTCTCCAGACTCTAAAAGATCCTAACATTAAACAACATTTTTAAATCAATGTATATTAATATTTCTAATGAAAAATGTATGCATATTATGAAAAATGCAAACATTACAGTAATTATGTTAAAAAATTTAGAAAGTGAAATTATTTTGTATTCCCATCCCCAGAGGTAATCACTATTATAGCAGTTTGATGTTAACATCAAATATCCTTATATTTTTAAAACAAATAACCTTGTATTTTTTTCTACAAATACTATTGCAAAAATCTATAACATACAGTTTTTCAAGGGAATTTTTTACTTAACCATAAACCATGATCATCAGTGTATTTAACTATTTCACTCCTTTTATCTGCTGCATAGTATTCCATCTTAAGAATATCATAATTTACAAAACCAATACCTTTATGATGAATATTTGTTATTTTCAATTTTTTGCTGTTATAAAATTATAAAATGTGGTAATAAATAACCTGGTAGATATATTTTTGAGGACTTTTACATTTCTGGAGGATAGTTATTGGTTTTTTTTTTTTTTTTAATGCACTAGATTGAAGAGCATCAACATTTTGTCGTTAAACTGTATTAATAAAAGAAAAAATGACAATGTATTGCTGTTTATTATTAGTGGGACTGAGGAGCACTCTATATATTAAAGTGCACATTTTATTTATTTCTCTGAAAACTATCCATTTATGTTCTCTGCCTCTCTCCTTTTTTAAAAACTGAGTTATTCATCTCTTGCCTATTAATTTGTGAAAGCCTTTAGGAAATTAGCCCCTTAACTCATGAATGTATTATGAATATTTTTATTGTTGATTTTTAGTCTTAGGTATACTATTTTTTCCCATGCACAAGTTTTTTGTTTTTAGGGAGTAATATTTATCAGTCTTTTCTCTCATGACTTCAGTGGTTCATGTTATGCTTAAAAAGGTCTACTCCACACTTCAAGATTATTAAATATTATAAAATTATTCAATTGTGTTTTTTCAGACCTTGGAGCCAGAAGCGAGATCTGATTCTTAGAGCTGCCATTTACTAACCAAGAAACAATGTGGTTTTGTATTTTTATTTAAATCCATCTAGGTTTTATTTTGATTTCAAAAGGTCGCCCTCTAATGGCTTACCAGTTGTCCCAGTGCTGTTTAGTAGATAATCCATCTCACCCTTCCCCCAGCGTGAAATGCCATCTTCATCACATAACATTTCCAATATACCTGATACTTCAGAATTTGATTTAAAGATGTTAACAAAAACTAACACACCAGAAAATAATTTCTTTCAAATATCTGAATTAAATAAATTTATTTTCAGACTGTAGTTCAATCTTCTATTTCATAGATAAAGCAGGTGAGGCCCAGAGAAATGCAGATATTTTTCCAAGGTTAGACACACAGCTAGTTAGTAGCAGAACCAAGGATCAGAATCTACGTTTTTTTCATTCTCAGCTCAGTGCTCTTATGAGATCTCTTAAAGAAGACATTTAATTTTTAGTAGAGTTAGCTGTTGCAAAGATTTAAACATTAAATTTTTAAAAATTAAGTAAATTTGAAGAAAAGTTCATAATTGTTTATAACATTACGTGACATATTTTGGTACAATATCCTCTTCTATAACTTGTTAACTCATTTTGCTTTACCTGGTCTCAATAAAAGTTACAAAACAATTTTCATGTGTGTAACCTTTTACTTTTGAACAACTCAAAATACTTTTGAAACATGCTTACTGACTAAAAAAAGATCTACATTTACTGAGTTAAAAATATGCTAGGAATATAATCAGAATATACAGTTCTTATACTTGAGGAGGTAAAGCTCACCTTCACCTGTGATCAGAACGTTGCAGAAAGAAAAGGGATGGTAAGAATACAGTCATTTCAGCGTCCACCATCATTACTGTTAAAATCACATGTTTGCATGGATTTTAATTCAGAGCTTATCTCCTTTGATCTTGACAGCTGTGACCAGTCATTAATTTCATTTTAGAGGTAAAAAAACAAAAGCTCAGAGAAGATAAGGGTCTTGCTATTGGTTAATAAATGGCAGCTCTAGGAATCAGACCTCACTTCTGGCTCCAAGATAAGTCCTCCTTCTGTTATAGTACAAACTTTTCTCAGTGGAGAGGAAAGCTGAATTGCAGAAGATAAGGATCATTATGTAGTAATATATCTGTGTTTAGCTTTTTGAGAAAATATCAAATTGTTTTCCATAGCAGCTGTACATTCTAACCAACAATGTATCAGGGTTCCAAATTTTTTCATGTCCTTATCAACATTTTTTTTTAATTATAGTGATCCTAGTAGGTGTGAAGTAGTATCTCGGTGTAGTTTTTTTTTTCATATGCAATTCAATTTATTTACTGTTTTACATCTTATAATTCCAAAAGCTTTATAATGTCACATTTTCTTACATTAGCTGTTGGGGTAACAGCTTTATTAGTTCAAATCGAGAGAGATCAATGTTCTAAAGTAAACATGACATTGCAATATTTAGTTATTCTTTGTAGCTAGAACCCAGAAAATAATTTTCTATGAAATGAAATAATACATTTCCTTAAATCAATTGTATAACAGACTCAAAGATACCTTATACAGAGATCATTACCAATATCTCTAAGTTTCCATCTTTAGGATAAAGCTAAAGATCTCGACTTTCTCCCTGTTCCCATTCTACTCTTTGCAGGTGATGGCTCAGGAGACCTTGCTTGCTCTGTATCCTGCCACCAGCCCATTTCACACTGGATGCCTTTATCAGCTTTGTTAAAGCGGGCCAACCAGGCAGCGGAGGAAGCAGCCCTCTGGAGGTAGCTGTTCCAATCTCCCACTTCCTCTTCATCTAGTTTCTCAGGGAAGTCATGGCTCCCACTGATGTTGTCTGGCTTCCTTTCCGCAATGCTAAGGGGCTTCTGGGATTTAGATTGCTCAGGTCCTTGACTGCTTTCATGCTTGCGTCAGTGGCCTTTGCTGCTGATGCTTACTGACATCTCCTGTAGACTGATCCAATTCTGAGTTCTGAGTTTTCTGGATCTCATCTCTATCTTTTACTTAATCTGGAAGGGGCAAGATTTGAAGAACAGCTATGTATCCCTTCTTTTCATTTCCCAAGTTCATCTCCATGGTTAATCCTGACTTTAACAGCCCATCAGATCTTAGAATATCACGACACTGCTCCGACCAGACAGCTCTTTGTTTACCTTTATACATAATGTGGTCTTTACCCTCATGAGGGTTATTGAGCACACTCCGACTTTCACATGAACTCTATAAAATCCCATTGTGCTGCACCATGTTCTCTGGCATGGCTTTACCATAAGCCAGGTCATGCGGATGGATTCCTTCAAAGTCTTCCAGAATTGTATTACATGGGATCCTTTACCCTCTTCCATCCTCATTTTCTTGTTCTCAGATGCAGCTTCCCTGAGATGTGTTTCCACAGTGTCATTAGAAGAGCTCTTACCACCTAGCTCCCTCTTCTGGGTAACAGAAGTCCGAGCACCAAGCCCTATTTGTTTCTTCAGGAATGTTGTCAGTTTCAATGTCAATATTAGTAGTAGAGATACTGGTCACTCTACCTATGTCACGACTTTTGCCTTATGAGGATAAGACTTGTTTTTCATTCACGTTCTCAACCTGCTGAAGTTCAGTTGAAGTCTCTTTTGTTATCATTTCCCCCCATAGCCACTATAGTGTCAGAACTGTGCTGGATTACAACACGTAGGGAATACAGGCGTGCAGTTAAGTGTTGTGGGCAACGGGAACTGAAATATGAAGAAGCCAGGATACTGAGCACCAAGAACGTGGAAAATACAGAACTCCATTTCTGAAACCTGCCCCAGGAACAGAAAACGGATTATAGGCAGGATCTAGTACTAGAAACACTGGGTAAACCTGCTGGCCGTGGTGTGTATATTAAACTGGGTCTGGCATTATTGCTGACAAAATGTGCATTGTTTTCTCAGTTCAATTTCTACACTACTCCAGTTTGAAGTCTAGGAGAGTCTACAGTGACACACTGGCCTGCTTCTAGCCTGACCTTTGCAACTCAGAGCATTATATTCAGTGTAGTTTTGATTGGCATTTTCATAATGACTAAAGAAGCTGATCATCTTTGCATGTATTTATTGGCTGTTTATGTATCTTCTTGGGAGAAATGTCTATTCAGATCTTTTGTGCATTACCTAATCGGGTTGTCTTTTTTGCTGTAGAGTTTTAAGGGTTCTTTATATATTCTGGATACTAGATGCTTATCAGACATATGATTTGCAAATATTTTCTTCCATTGTAGGTTATCTTTTCATTTTCTTGAGTGTGTTCTTTGGAGCCCAATAGTTTTGAATTTTCAAGTCCAATTTCTGTATTTTCAGTTTGGTTGTCATCCTTTAGGCATTATATCCAAGAACCACGCCTAATTCAAATCATTAAGATTTACCCCTATGTTTCCTTTTTCTTTTTTCTTTTTTTACTTTTTTTAAAGAATTTTAAATTTTATTGACCTTCTAATATTTTTTAAAAAGTTAAATTTAAGATTATACCTCTAAGTTTGATATAACCCTGTATTTTCTTCCAAGAGTACTATAGTTTTAGCTCCTACATTTAGGTTCCATTTTGAATTTATTTTTATATATGGTGTGAGGTAGGGTTACAAATTCATTCTTTTGATTGTGGATATCCAATTGTCCAAGCTCCATGTGGTGAAACGACCATTCTTTTCCCATCAAATGATCTGGCACTCATCAAAAATTAATTGACCATAAATGTATGGGTTTATTTCTGGACCCTAAAGTCTATCTCATCGAGCTATATGTCTATCTTTATGTCAGTATCACATTTCTTATTACTGTAGCTTTGTAGTAAGTTTTGTAAAAAAAGAAGTGTGAGTTCTCTAACTTTGTTCTTTTTTCAAGATTTTTGGCTATTCTGGGCCTCTTGGGATGCCATATGAATTTCAGGATCTCCGCAAAGAAGTCCACTGGAATTTTATAGGGATTATTGTTGAATCTGTAGAACAATTTGGAGAGCAGCGCCATTTAACAATATTAAGTCTTTCAATCCATGAACACAGAGGTCTTTCTATTTACTATTAGGTCTTCCTCACAATTTTTAGCTCTAGTAGTTTTTAGGGGGATTCTTTATGAATTTCTCCATATAAGATCATGTCATCTACAAACAGAGATAGTTTAACGTCCTCCTTTTCAATCTGGTTACCTTTGTTTTTTTCTTGGCTATTACCTCCAGTACAATGTTGAACAGAAGTTGTAAGAGCAACATCCTTCTCTCGCTCCTGTTCTTAGGCAGAAAGCTTTCAGTCTTTTGCCATTAAATATGATGTTAACTGTGGGTTTTTGGTAGATG
Organism: Eonycteris spelaea; assembly: GCA_003508835.1. Taxonomy (NCBI): domain Eukaryota; kingdom Metazoa; phylum Chordata; class Mammalia; order Chiroptera; family Pteropodidae; genus Eonycteris; species Eonycteris spelaea. The sequence goes on from PUFA01000017.1 coordinate 788,132, forward strand.
TTCTTTATCAGGCTGAGGAAGTTCTCTTCTATTCTTAATTTATTGAGCATTTTTATCATGAAGAGTTGTTGCATTTTGTCAAATGCCTTTTCTGCATCGACTGAGACAAATATGTGGCTCTTGTCCTTTGTTCTATTAATATGGTATATTGCGTTGATTGATTTTTGTATGTTGAACCAACTTGCATTCCTCAGATAAATCCCACTTGGTCATAGTTATAATCCTTTTCTATGTGTTCTTTGATTCAGTTTGCTAATTTGTTGAGGGTTTTTACTCTGTATTCATAAGAAATACTGATTTTTTAGTTTTCTTTTCTTTTAATGAAATTACTGGTTTAGCCTACCTGGGTTTTGTACTAGTTGCTCCCTCTGTCTGGAATGCTCTTGTACTGATCTTTGCATGGCTGGCTCCTTCTTGTCTTTTAGATCTCAGCTTAAGTGTCAGTTCAGAAGGCCTTCCTCATCTATCCAATCTAAAATAACCTCCAGTTAGTCTAACCCATTATCTTATTTTAATTTTCATGAAGAAACTTATCATACTATCTGATATTTTTATTTATTTGCTCATTTATTGTCTGCCTTCCCACACTATCTTTATCTCTAGTACCTAGAACAATGCCTGACACATAATAAGCCTTCGATAAATATTTTCTTTAATGAATGAATGAACAGATCATTAATGAGTACCTCCTCTGTGCCAGATAGTATACTAGATGCTTTATATACATTATATCAGCCCTAATTTTCCAATGAACAAACTAAAGCTCAGAGGTTACTTAATGTCACTAAACTATATATGAAAAATAAAAATGGTTAAAATAGTAAATTTTATGTTACGTATATTTTACCACAATGAACATAATTTAAAAAACAAATTTCAAGATCTTTAGATTGCATTAGATTAATTCCTAAAAATATTTTGAAAGTGAATTACGTGCACACACACAAACATACACACAATTAAGTAAAACTGCAATCTGACTTCTAACTTACTTTATCTCCAATGGCACGATAAAGTCTGAGTATTTCCTCTGAAGTTTGTTCCTCCCATTTTATGCAGCTGGTACCAACAGAAACCTTAGGGGCTACAAGATAAAGCCAACAGAAAGAATGAATATCAGGTTCCATGTCCATAAATTGAAACTACTGATGCTGAATAATAGATACAAGAGAATTCATTCTATTATTTTCTCAACTTTTGTATATGTTTGAAATTTTTTATAACATAAAGTAAAATTAAACCATACAAATACTAGAAGAAAACACTGGTGAATTTCTTTATAACCAAGGTGTAGGAAAAAATCCTTCTAATTCAAACTCCAAAAGCAATTAAAGAAAAGAATGATAAATGTGACTAGATAAAAATAAACTTTTGCAAGACAAAAAGAAATGCCATAAGTCAAGTCAAAAAACACATGACAAACTAAAAGTATTTGCAATTTATATTACAATACTTTATATCTATTTATATAGATATATAAAAGACATAAGCTATATAACAAATTTAAATAAAATTATATATTGTATTTAGAAATATTTATATCGATTATATAGATTTATATCCATTGATTAAAGTACTCCTAAAAACCAAGAGACCAAAACCTGACAGAAAAACTGGCAAAAGACCCTTCCCCCAAAAAAGAAATGCTAATAGTCCTTAAACATATGAAAAGATCCTCAAATTCACTCAAGGAGTAATGTAAGTTAAAGTTACTCCAAGATGCAATTTATTATCTATTAGATAAGAAGTAACACATGCATAAAGTTATTCCTAGCAAAAGTTATTCACTGAAATAGCAAAAGACTGGAAACAACCCAAATGTCCACCAATAAGAAATCTGTTGAATAACTTATGCTATATCTGCACAAGTGAGAACTATGCCACCACAAAAAAAAGAACAAGGAATATCTCTTCTTATGATACCAAATGATTTCCTGGATACAAGGTTAAGTAAAAAATAAAAGGTGCAGAAGAGCGTATATTTTATGCTACCTTTTGTGGAAGCGAAATGGAAAAATCAATTTTAAAATATATGTTCTTGCTTATTTTGATAAAAGTAAACAACTAGAAGGCTAAATCAGAAACTAATAAAAATAGTTACTATTAAAAGAGGGAAACAGGATTGCAGGGGCTAGAGATAGAAATGAGACTTTTCTGAGTATTCCTTTTCAAATTGCTTTACTGTTGAATCATGTAAATATTTTCTATATTCAAAAATAAGATTTAACTATTAGGGGAAAAAGGCAATTCTGAAAATTAAAAACAAAATGAAGCAAATAAACCGAACTATATATGAAACTAGATAGCAAAATCACATGGAAAATATAATTATCTCCAGGAAGTTTTGAACACAGTACTCTGACTCTATACCCTTGGTAGGATATATTTAAAGGAAAGAAAAACTGCAGAGAAATCTTAAGTCCTACTTAGTACTTTTACTGTTTGTAGTAATATTGGTGTTACAATTTCAAAACTATTTTATGCAGAAAAAATAAACATTAGTACTGTTTGAAAAAATATTCAGTGTAAGAGCAAATATTTTTAAAAACCCCGTAATTTAAAGTTTGAATCAGAAACAATATGAACTCCAGTATTTTTTAAAAACATAATCCTAGCCTTGTCCACTGACACCTCATGCTGGAACACACTATTGTACCAGATGGTTTCTAAATACCACCCCCCATAAAATGAATAAGGGAGAGATGGCTGATTCCAGTGTAGGACAGAGAATTGACAAGGTGAGCCTGGGATATCTTGTGATAGACAGCCAGGAAGCACTCAAAAACTAGTTGGGGAACGGGGCATGTCAAAAGGATATAGGAGCCAATATTAAGGAGCTCCCACTGCAATCTGGGACAATTTGAGTTGCACAAAGAATTATGACTGTAATTAACTGTAAAGCACAATAAATGAAAATACATGAGTCAAATGATAATTTTTAAAAACTTCAGTGGCCGTCAATAACTGAAGGCAATTATGGTACCAACCCTTACTCTAAAAATTGGTAATTAGGAAAAAATTAAGCATTTACCCTGTTATTTTAGGATGAACTAAAATTCATCCCCAATTAATGAGGAAAAGCTCTTCTTACAGAACAACGCTGATTACTAAATGTAAATAAAGTTGGAAAATCACTATTGGCAATCCCTAATAAGTAATTCATTCAAAGTAGGAGCATCAATCCACACTAAAATTGTTATGTGAAAGGTCGTTAGAGAACAGGAATTTTGCATGGTGCCAAAGTCTTACCCCACAAATTACCAGCTAATTGCAAATAGAGAAACACATCTTCATACTGTATAGATCTGGTAGTCACCTCTTCAATCAAGTGATCAAACTTAGTTTTACTAGCCTTAATGCAACCTCATATTATGGCTTATTAATATAAGCAGCCTAAGATTGGAGGCCAGACTATTCTGAGCATATCCTTTTAAAGAGTTTTAACTTTTGAATCATGTAAATGTTTTTAAAATAAAATTAAATCATACATTTAAAAAGCTCCTTAAAATTAAAAATAAATTGAAACAAATATCACCGGAACATAATATCATCTATTAAATATTGTTTCCAAAAATTTTAAGCCTGAATCTAACCAAGCCTTTAGAACTTCCAGTTTATAGGAAATGGAAGGACTAGAAGAATAAGTTAAACAACAGTAAGTTAAACTGGAAGGAAACAGACAACTGGCCCAGTTTCTTCAAAAAGTCAATCACACGGAGGGGAAAAAAATAGTGGAAGAATTACTCTAGATTAAAGAGACTAAAGAAACATAACAACTAATTAAAATTGGATCCTAGTTTGATAAATATACAGCTATAAAATATGTTTTAGACAATTAAGAAAACACTTAAATATGGACTAGATATTAGATACTATTATGGAATTGTTCATTTTTCTTAGGGATGCATGAAGTGTTTAGGGATGAAAGGTCATGATGCATACTTCCAAATGGTTAAACAGAAATTAAAATATGTATATTAAATAAACATACATTTAGAGAACAAAAGAAAATCTGGCCAAACATTAATAATTGTTGACTCTGAGTTAAACAGGTATTCACTGTCTTTCAACTTATCTCTGTTTGATACTTTTCAATATAAAGAGTAGGAAAAAAATTTCCAATCTTTCATGAGGCTGCATATTAAGAGAGGGAAACCTTACCAACCATTCTTTGGAAAAGGACATAGTAGTGGGCACATACTCTTTAGTCAAAATTAAGGGAAATGTGCAAGTGAAGAAGTCAGAATGTTTAGATGCCATCAACAAAAAACAAAACCTATGTAAGAGGTAAGAGTCTTTGCAGGCTTCACTCACCATGTGTCACCCCCTCAGGTGGCTGCTGCCTTCCATTGTTCAAACTTTCAGGCAAATTTTTCAAAACTGAAATAAGCTTAAAAAGGAGAACAACATATCAAAGATGAAAAGAACAAAAGCAGAAATACATCACAATTCATGTAATTTATAGCTTTAAGAAAGCTAGGTTGACAGGCGAGGTAGTTAATTGGCTTAAGCTGTGAGGATATACATCCGCTCAGTGGAGTTTCGGTAGAGATGTCACACTCGCTGTGGAGTGCAGGTCACTGATTTGCTTCCAGAGAATACTGAGCTTTGCCTGGCTGGGCAAGCTTTCGGAACCAGGACAGACTACGCTCAGTCATTCACACTCTCACCATGCTGCTGAAGGGAAGGCAGTAGAGCCTCATAGAAAAACAGTATATTCTATGTTCAAATCCCAGTTCCACCACCTATTGGCCATGTCATTGTGGAAAAGTTATTTTATTTGTCTGTGTCCTTTAATGTCATCATTGTCTGTATAAGTGTCAACAGCAACAGCTACCTCAAAGGTTTGTTGGGAAGGTAAAAAGTAAGTTTATAGAGTATCTAGAACAGTCCTAGAACACAAGCTAGTGCTCAATAAATGACAGCCACTATTATAATAGCATTTCTGAGGTGTATGCCTAGAATAGGAAGCACCATCTATATAGCTAGGGGGAGAGTTTTCCTCTACAGAAAATTAGTAATTTCACATGAAAATCATTAATTTGGTCATTAAGCATTTACTCAGACCCTCCTGTCTGCAGATTAAATGAGCTATACAATGAGCTATATATACAAAGCCATGAGTTCATTTATAGCTAGGGGGTCAGTAGAATTCCAGTGCACATGGATGCGAATGATCGGAATGCAGGCACAGAAGTGGGAGGCAAGCTAATAGGCACACAGGAAACGCTGTTGGTTCAGTCTGACAAAGATGGAAGGTACATCTATGAGACTGAGGGGAGTGAAAGTGGGAAGAATAGTCTAAAAGCCTCACTGTGATGTGGCCCATATAAGATCACGTGTTTCATTCGAAAGCCTTTATGAAGTTCCCACTCTGTGTAAATTCTCGAAGTCTTACATGAGATTACAAATGCCAAGCTAATATGTAGGAAGCCATGGACAGAAATTGCTCTTTAAAAAAACGATGACTTAAAATCATGTAATTGTTCTTTTCATCTAGCAAGTGAATACAAAGCAGTGGGATACCAGAGAACTTACCATGTTGGCACCCAGTCTTGACAGCACTGCTTCCAATTCCTTTGCAGTGCTTTTGGGTGGCACAGGAATGGTTTCCTGTTTGATAATTGGGCCTACATCAAATCTACAAAAATAAAAATAAAAAACAAACAATAATATAATTCCTGACAATTTCTTACAATCAAAATGTTTGTCTACATGAGTGTTTACATACCAAAAAAACAATTTAACCTTGGCCATGAATTTGACTTAGTCGTTACCAAGGGAGAAATGTTAGTTTGAAAGAAGGGAGAGTAAAATCTTACCTGTAATTAGTTTTTAAATTTATTTTTCCTAAAGGAAAAAACTATAAAGTTGCATATCAGGGATTTAATTGGAATTACAGATAATTCTATCATTAGTAATAAATATTATTAAAAAAAATAATCTCTATTTGTATAATGAAAGCATAGAGGACAGAATTTCTTTTCTAAGAAAGTACAATTAGGAAATTCCTAATTATTTCTTTCTATATTTCCTCTCTCAAAGAACAAGAGTTTTGCCTGGATTATAATCACAGTTGATTGTAAGTAGGCACAAGAGGGTGCATTCCCACAAGTCTTACACTTTACATCCAGCTCTGTAAATACTGGCCATTACCTTGTACTAGAAATAGAATTTATATTGAATATTTAACTTTGTGGTCTATTCTTAGCTTGCGCTTTAATAAAATGTTTATTATGAAAAATTACAAACATTCACAAAAACGGAGTGAGAAGTCTAATGAATCACCCAGATTTTAGAATTATCAAAGTTTTGCCACTCGTGTTTCATCTACCCCCTTCCTCTTTTTTTCTCAAGTAAATTATAGCAAACCCCAGACACTGAATTGCTCTTGTGAACTCGTGAATTATTCTTTTCTATGGCAACAATTAGGTGACAATAGGCAGAGGCTTAATACATTCCTGAAGCAATTTAAAATAATTGTTTCTTAGACTGTAGGTATAGTAACAAATTTAAATGTTTAAGCAACTATTGGTATAAGATATATTATGTCAGGTTCCAAAAATTGTTTGACCGCAGAGACCAAGGCCAGCAGAACCGAGACTCATAACAACTAATATACAAAAATCCATCTCTCATTAAAACAATGTCTTTTACAAAAATCCAGTTGTTAATGATATAATTTATTTCAATTAAAACATTAAAAATTTCACAAGGGCTTTAAAGAGACACTGCATAAATACCAAAACATAAAAGGCTTATTATGTGAAACAAGTTAAAAACAGAAAGGGTACAAAAGCAAAGGGATGACATTGGGTTAGAGAAATTAGTGAGCACCAACTATTTACCTATTCCCTCCCTTCCCGCCCAAAGAGACTGATATCAATATTAAAAATCACAAGAAATTTCAAGAAAAGAAAATAAGTTCTACCTTTTAGGTCTGATCTGCATAACCGTTACGCCAGTAACTGTGTCTCCGTGAAGCACCGTGTGGATGATAGGGGCTGGACCACGCCACCTTGGGAGGCAACTGGGATGGACATTCAATATGCCACTGAGTTAGAAAAGGCATAAATTAGTATGCAAGTGGGCTGTTCCATTTAGTTTCTGCTACCTAAACTAATATGCTGCTTTTCATCATTAAACTTTCCCAGAAATTTTTAAAAACTAACAGTTAAATCCAGTCTTGTACCACCTGAAAAGGGAGCCAGAGTTAAGTTCACTCTCTTACCATAAGAGACCAATGAAACCATTAAAAAAAGAGCAAGAATATTCATTGTTCCAAAGGTGTTCCACAACAGCTAATGCGTAGGAATTTATAAATAAAAACAACAAAAAAAGGCATTTTGTACTATATGAGTAGAATCACTCAGACCCTATCGTACATTTCATGGATGATGTGAATTATATTTATAGTTTAGTTACATAATTACCCTCACTTCACTTAGTTTGCATATAGAATGACTAAAACAAGCTTCCTAAATCCCCATCAAGTGATCTATTCACCTTTGCTGTTTACCCCAATACACCTTTCATCCATTAATGAGCAATTTAAATAATTTACTGATCCGTCATTAATGATGTCTCTATCAGCATGATTACTCACTTGAGAGTGTGTATATATGACTGTCTTATGTTCTAAGTTCCACTGTTCAGCTCAGTCTCACTCATCCAACAAATATTTACTGAACACAATCCATGTGCTGGCAATGTTCTAAGTACTGAGGATACAAGCAATGGTGAACTAAACAGAAAAAAAAAAAATTCTTCCCTCAGGGAGCTTATATACCAAGAGTGGGAGATAAGCAATGAAAAACAAAATGTGTAAAAAGTTTGTCAGATGGTGCTCAGGGCTATGGAGAAAAATAAAGTGGAGAAGGGAAAAGGAGTATTGGGATTACACTGTTAATAGTGGTTAAAGAAGGTTCTACCAATAAGAAGACATTTGGGCAAAAACATGAGGAGGTAAAGAAATAGCCATGCAGATATATGGGAGAAAAGCTTTCCAGGCAGAGGGAACAGTAGGTACAAAGGTCTTAAGGAAGGTCAATGTTGTCAAGTTCAAGGCACAGCAAGGAGGTCAGTGTGGCTGGAGTGAAGTGAACCTGAGGAATAGTTCTAGAAGATAAGGCCAGAGAGCCAGCAGAAGACCAAATCAAGTAGGCAAGTATTCACAAGCCAACAGAAGAACTTTGACTGTTATTCTCAATAAGGATGGAAAACCACCACAGAGTTTTGAGCAGAGTGACATGATCTGATTTATGCTTTAAAAGGAACACTTTGGCTGCTGGGTTGGTAAAAGACTGACAGAGCCAAGGACAAAAGTAGAGACTAGTTAAGAAGCTACTGCAGTACTACAGGTGAGAGTGGTGGCAGTGAAAGTGATGAAAAAAGATTCTAAACAGATTTCAAAAGCAGAGCCAATAGGATTTCCTGCTGGACTGGATGCATGGCGTGAGATAATGGATTAAGAAGACTCTAAGGTTTGGGGGCTGAGCAACTAGAAAGCAAGAGGTGCCATCTGCTGAGATAAAGATTTTGGAAGGAGCAGGTTTTGGGTGAAAGTTCAGGAATGTCATTTTGCACATCTTAAATATAAAGTACCTATCAGGCATCCAAGCAAAGCTGTGGAGGAGGCACTGGGTATCAGAGGCCTAGAGTTCAGGGAGATCTGAACTGGAGGGACAAATTTGGGAGTTGTCAGCATATTCATGGAATTTAAGTGAGGGTGGTGAAAAACTCATATATAGTGATAAAGAGCACCATACATTTTAACAATTCATGCCACTAACATTTTTTATTTTAAGATAAAATACTAAAGAAAGCATAATCAGAGTTCAAGTTATTGCATTTTATGGATATCAAGTCCAAGGTCTCTATATTTCCTTATAAATAAAACTTACTAGGGAAATTTAAGAATAAGAGCCTCACTCATAAGTCGGCCAAATGAAGCAACCACTCCAACATCATATTCTCCGGATCCCACATCTGGCCACTCATACACTGGAAGCTGAGACTGGACAGCATATTGCTTCACTGGCAGTCCTTTTGGCGATGGGGAAGGCACTGTGACCACTTCCAATTTTTCAATTAACTCTTCCTCTTTGTTTTCACTAAGTTGGAAAGATTGGAAGAAAATGTGAGTGTTAAGACAATGGGTCAAAGCTAAACTACTTCACACATCTCTGGTATTTTTATGATTAAATTCATGAAGCACTTAAGGGTAAATGATTAAAACTAGTATAACTGAGAGACTAGGTTTTTACTTAATTTTAATTATTTTAAATTTAAAGAGCCCATGTGGCTAGCCGCTACTCTTTGGACACCATAGTTCTAAAAATTTCTTGTGCAAAGAGAAACATATACAGAACAGACATTTTATACAGATGGGATATTATATATACCGCTTTACATTTTTTTTCCTCTTAACAACACTACATATGCTGTTATGCGAGTCTTCTGAAAAAATGGGTTAATTGTATATTTGCTTACATATGCATGGAACATTTCTAGAATAAGAAACTAAAAACAGTGGCTGTCTCTGAAGAGAGGAACTGGGAACTGCGAGATAGGTGGAAGGAGCTAACTCTATATATCATCCTTTGACTCTGTATGTCCTTTGATTCTCTTGAATTTTGGACCATAACCAAGTGTTAGTCAACCAATACTTAAATACACACACACACACACACACATGGTAATCACTCCATGACAGTATGTATAGCACTACCTCATTCTTTTTATCTGCTGCATAGTATTCCAGTGTTCAGGAAGACTATTCATATATTTAGCAGGCATTGCATCACACGTTGAGATATGAGGAAAGGAATATACAAGAGGGCCCTAACCGTACATGAGTAATGGAACTGTCAAATGAAGACACAGCAGAAGGGCAGGATACAGGCAGTGAGAGATATGGAAGGCAGTATGGGGAAAGCAGCATTATGGACGGTGTGGAAAGGAAAGGTGTGAAGGGAATGTTTCCAGGCGTGTACAAAGGGCAGTGTGTAGAAGGAGGAATATGAAAAAAGAATATTGATGAGAGTCAGTATGAGGGGCTGCTGTGAAGTATTTGTAGGGAAGACTTGATGGAGTGAGATGGCAGATATGAGTTGGGGGAGTCCCACAGGAAAAAAACGGAATGGGGAAATGAAAAACTGGAGGTTGGGGGAAATGGGGCAGAGCAGTATACATGGGTATAGGTACCATATACTATAGACTTCAGGACAGGTTGGATCACAAATATTTTTTCCAATATACAAGATTTGTTAAATTTTAGAAATACTAAATGTATATCTAGGAGTTCTGATTGATCGATTTATTCATTTGAATACTTGGTATTTTGATTATGTCCTCATGTCAGCCCCAGAAAATTAGATCCGGCTGTATACAGGGAGGAGATGAGGAGTGAAGGAATAAGACATTGATGTGTCAGGGGATGCATGTGCCTGGTAAGAAGATGCCCAAAGGATTGAAGGGTATATATTAGATGAATCAGAGGCACTAGGAGGCAGTGGAAAGGGAAGGACTTTGAAGTCAGACCCCTTTTCAGTCCCAATTAGCTCAGCTGATAACCTTGGGCAAATAGCTCAATCTTTCCGGGTTCCTTTCCTTACACGCAAAACCGGCAGGGAGGTGGGGGGACTGGACGGAGATGATGTATACACAGCTTGCTAGCACTGGCTTGGCACCGCTGGATGTCCGCTAGCCCTTGGAGAACCGACAGACAGGGCCTGGAGTGTAGGGTGTAGACCAGACGGGCCGGGTTTTTACTACATGCCGCGCTTTGGCTAAGCGGGGGAAGGGGTGCCGTGCACCTTCCGGGAGCCCGGAGACGCCGAGATCTGGGCCCACACCCCTCCAGCGCCGCTATTTTCCCCAACGGGAGTCCAAACCGTCGGGGCAGCCCTCAGAGGCTGGACATCGGCGCCCTCAGTAGCTCGGCCCCCCAAACCCCGGCCTCGGTACCTGGCGGCGTGCAGCGCCCGCAGCGTCTCGCGGGCGAAATGGTCTGTGCCGAAGAAGAGCACCCGCCAGGGCGGCTTTTCGCGGAGTCGGGGGCTCCGGCCGTCCTCTCCGCCAGGGGATCCGCCGAGCCAGGCCAGAGCTCGCCACCCGGGGCTCGGCCTTCGGCCCGCGCCGCCACCCGCTGGCAAGGGGCCCCAACAGCGCCGCACCAGCACCCACATCTCCTTTGCGGCTGGCCTACCTCGCGCAGGCGCGTCGGGGAGGGTGCCCGAGCCAGGCCCGAGGGGCGGGGCCGGGGAGGAACCCCCGAGGGGCGGGGTCTGTTAGCGAGTGGGGGCGGGGACTGCCAGGTTGGGGGCGTGGCCGTCTTGTTGGAGCTGAGTAAGGAACTTTTAAGTTCAAGAGCCTGAAAGAGCCTGTGATTTTTGTTGCATTTATTTGCACGACTCAGCCAATCTCTCAAAAACTCTTTTGGGAACAAATCCTACGTATTTTCAGAAAATGAATTCCCATTCATTTACATAATTCTGTCATTTTCTCAGCTATTATGGTAACTGATATTTACTGCGTATTTACTACATGCCGTGCTTTGGCTAAGCATTTTATATTGATTAGTTCAGTTAAATCTCATATCAACCATACCAGGTGGCTATTATTACAACCATTTTACTGAAGAGAATCTGAAGCTCAGTGAAGTTAATTACCTAGCTAAGGTCCTCACAGCTAGCCCATGTAGCTCCAAAGGGCAATTCTAATGATTTGGCCTTCACAGCAATCTTATGTACTAAGAAAGGTCAGTGTCCCCATTTTGCACCTTAGGAAACTGAGGCTCAATTACTTGCTTGTAATCAATCGCTCAAGTGAATCAAAGGCCCTACTCTATCCCCTACCTTGTGGGTTCTTTTGCACAGAGGGATCCCATAGAGGAGATTCTTAGGGAAAACAGGTAGGAGAAGCTGTCCTTAGAAGATCTCTAAGGACCTTTGGTGCTTAGGTTCTTTATTCCTAAAGCTCATGCAGTGGCCTTCTCCTTGCAGGTGGTCATACATCCTGGCTATAGAAAGGAGACCAGATTCCTTTCTAGTCTTGCTCTGACCACCTTTCCCCATCACACAGTCCTAGATCCAGTGACTTTTGACCAGTCTTTTCCTCTAAATTATGAGCTCTGCACATCCTCGCTTTTATGCCTTTGCTCATGCTCTTCTTCCTAGGCTCCCTCCCCACCTCTCTTCTTCTGTAAATACTATCCATTCTTAAATACCAAGTTCAGACATCCTCCCTGAGACCTTGAGCTGGATTTATTGTCTTTATCCATGTGCCCCTTAATGCCTTGTGGGGACTTCCGCTTCTCATAGTTGAGAGTTATTGAGGGAAGTCATCTCATGCATGTCTAGACATTGACAAATTCACCTGTGTGTTGAGAAGAAAGAGAGAAGCAAAGAGAGACTGTATTTCCAGGGATTCTGCTGATCTGATCATATATGAGAAGGAGTGTAAATGGGACCCCCAAACCTTCTGTCCTTCAACTAAATTCTCTTTCAATATCCTCTATTAGAGTAAGTGGAACATGATTCTAATATTTTTTAAAATAGTATTTTTCCGTACAACATGATCTATAAATACAACCCAATTGTATTGGGTTTTAACCTTAGAATCTGGCTGTTATCTAAAGTGTGGTTCATTATTTCTGTTTATGTCATTCCTCTCTTTGAGTTAGAAAGCCTAAATTATACTACATTTAATTTTCAGCAGCCCGAATTCTTCGCAGGTAGCCGTATCCCCTAGAGCTGCCTTGTACCGCTCACAGCGCCCTCTGCCTACCACACGCCGACTGCTGCATTGTGAGGGGCTGACGCCAATGTTTTCTTTCCTCACAGAGCTGCTTGCTACCTGCTATCGGCCGTTGATCTAATTTTCTAGTGGATGGTCTTTTGATTTGCACAAGCTTCTTTCTAAAAAGAATTGAAAATTATATTATTGTAACGACTGAAGTTTTCCCAGGATGCTAAAATGGAAATCTTTCTGAAACTCTCGGTCGTACGTTAGAGATGTATGGAGACTAAGACGAGGTGGGGGTAGGGGTGGATGGGGGGTGGTGTCCATTTCCAAGCCCAGACAAATCCGCTGCTGGAGTTACTATAAAACACACAGAGAAGATGAGGACGCCAGCTCCTGATGGCAAGGAGTTTTAGGTAATACATTTAGAGGTTCAGAAAACACATCCAAGATCACTTAGCTGGTGCTCCAGTTTCCAGAAATGTCTCTCCCCTGATGAATGGAGTATGTGTGCACGTTGAATCAATAAAATTTCCAGTTTTGAGTCTGGGTGACAAGACAAGAGCAATGTCATTGACAGAAAGGAAGAGTTGCTTGGTGGTAACCATGCCGGTTTCAGCTTTGTATACTTTGAAATGGAAGTGGTAAGACAAGCAGGTAGAGATGTTTGGTAGAAATCTAGAACATGGGGTTGGCCTCCATGACTGTAAGGTGAGAGAGCTGATGCAGAGTAGGAGGAAGCAGGAAACATGTCTCCCTGTTCCCCGTTGTTCCACCCTGGCCCTAACTGTGTGTGTATGATTTCTAAGGAATGGCAAGACCTGCCACAGATTATGTTTTGTGTGTGTGTGTGTGTGTGTGTGTGTGTGTGTGTGTGAATAGCCCTTTGGGCTTTGAGAGTCAGATGGGAGGAGCAGCCAGAGCCCTAGGAAAGATGGAGCAGGGGCTCAAGAAGGAAAATGGTTGGAGCTCTGGTTGGTAAGGTGGCTCAAGCCTGAGCCCACAAGAACTCCTGAATGTGGCCTGAGAAGTAGTGCCACATGTGACCAGGGGAAGGTCTGCTATACACATTCATCGGGCCAGTTCCAGGGACAGAAACTGAACCAAGAGGTGCAGCCCAGCAAACCCTTTAGGGATGCAGCCTTTAGTTAGAAATTCCATTTACAAGTACTACTGCCATCCCCTGCCTGTGATTGCAGCAGAATTCCGTGAGGGGGCGGTGCTCAGCAACTCTTTCCAGTCACTGAATGTGATGGACAATTCGTAAAGCTGCAGCATTTAGGACTCGGATTAGGCCATCTGTGTTGTTACTGTCCTTTGTGGTCTCAGAAGAGATCTCACTCCCAAATCTGTCCAGCGTCTTTGTAAAGCAGGGCTACCTGCAAGGCCACCCTCTGGACACAGACCTGGACAAGTCTGCCAGCCCCACACAAGTCTTAGATGATAGACAAATACTCAGGAGGCTGTACTATACCACAGACTCTCCCACCAGAAGAAGACTGGGATGTCTTTCCCTCCCAGGGGAGAGCTAAAGAGGCAGTGGGCCAAGTGGACTGGGTGTCCTGAGGTGAGAGATTGGAGAGGTCACACATGATATCTGAGGGATGTCAGAGTCCCAGGAAGGGGAAGCCAGATGTGGGACTCCAGGAAGGAGAAACAGCCTAGGGACAAGGAAGTTTCCCTTTGTTGCTGACAGTCAACCTAGTAAATCAAGGGAACTATAAAAATAGATTTAAAGAGATCAAACCTTAAAATCTTTGGCTTTCCCCCAACCACTTCTCCCAGGCAAAAGAGCTGTACAATATTAACAAAGGGAAAGAGTATTTCTTTTTATAAAGTACCATTGCCTATCTTCACAAGAAAATTGACAAGATAGTAAAGCCTCTCACACCTAATGGAGCTCATAATTTGATGAGACTCAGAGTTTCGTAAGCACGTTCTTAAATTTAGAATAAGGGTCTCAAGAACTCCTGGAAAATAAAAGGAGGAAAAAAGAAACATGACACACAGAATAGCATTTACATAATTCAGGCTCATAAACTGCATGAAATAGTTACCACCAGACTAAATCAACATGCAATATTCATCTAGAAATTCTTCCCAAATATAGGAAGCTGGTTTAAAGGTGATAAGAGAAAAATTCTAAGATGTTTTAAGTTAAATTACAGTAGGCCTGAGGTGAGAGGAAGAGATAAGAAGTTAATCAGTTAACAGAGCTGTGGCTGCAACCAACAAAAGACACATTCCTGAATGTGCATTAAAACTTTGAAACAACTTCCAGGCAGCTATCTGAAAGAAAAAATAGCCAACCACCAGAAGCCACTGTACTCTGCTTGTGCATAAGCTTTCCAGACTATTGTCCACAAGCAATCCAGAAGCAGTAAATATTTCTTCTTCATGGACTATGCAGCTCATTAAACAAAAAACTTTAACAGCTTAAAGCTTTTTAAAAAGAAAGTAATGTAGGGAGGCAGCAAGAGAATTAAAAATGTTAAATCAAGCTACATTCAGAGACTACAATATGCTGATCAGCCCTGCAGGCAGGCCAGGAGGTCACCTTCAGCACACAGGAAGATTTCTGCTGGATTACTAATAACCCATTCTCTACAGGGACAAAAGGAACCAAGAGTCATTCCCTAAGGCTAAAATCATGGGGAACCTAAGGATTCAAGGCTAGGAACTGCCAGGTGGCCTTTCACTCTACATATTCCTACCTTTTCACTCTGTGAACTTTCCCCCTTCCTCACTGTATAACCATATCAAAGGAAATGGGAACTAAAGAATGACAAATAAACTGAATTCCCTGAACACTCAGGGTCCCTCTCAGTGCCCTTACTCTGTCTCCCTCAACTGCCCTCATCTCTCTCTACAGTCTCTGTCCCTCTGGGTCTCTCACTCTCTGCCTCTGCGAGGATACCACACTATGTCTGTGGAGCGTTATCCCTTTTTAAATAAACTTTCCTTTTGACTCTCACTTTGGCTTGTGTGTTGAACTCTTCCTTTACGCTCTACCAAAGGACCCTCTTTTCTTGGTGCAGGGCTTGGTCTCCCTCTCCACTTAGGAAACTGCCCTGTCCTGCATCAAAACGATTTATTGAGCCAAATGCTAGCCAGAAAAGGACCAGGTCCCAAGACATGAAGTCAAAACCACCAGCAACAGGGCTAAATGAAGACAACCCGTCAGCTGTCCTGGAGTTGATGGGCTCTTTTACTAATCAAGGAAGATGTAAGTCGTTTTGAAAGAATTTACATTCGCCATAGATAAAGGGGGTAGGGGAGGGTGCAGAGTTCCCACGAAAGAAGTGTTTCTTCTTCAGGATTAGTTGTGAGCAACAGTCTGGAAAGTTCATGTGTAAGGAGAAGTGGAGGCTCCTGGGGGTCAGTGACTCCTGGCTAGTCTCATTAAATAATTGCAGAAATAGCCACCTGGAAGTTAGTTCAAAGTTTCAACATTCAGGAATGCAACTGTTGGTTTTGCCAGCAGTTGTTATCTGATAACCACTCTTGTCTCTCTCCTACTCTCTGGTCTGCTGTAATTTGATGTAGGACATCTCAGAATTTTCTCTTGCAGTTACTATTATATAACTGCTCCCACTGCACCCTTTACCTTTCCCCTTATCTATAGCCAGTGTAAATTCTTTCAAATGACTTAACATCTTTCTTCCCTAAACCCACTATATAAAGAGCCCCATTAGCTCCAGGAAGGCAGACATGTTTGTCTTCATCCATTCATCCAGGCCTGATGCTAGTGGTTTAGATGGTATGTCCCAGGATCTGGTCTTTTTTTCTAGTTAGCATATGGTCCAAAACACCTTTCTTTCAAAAGGTTTTTGTTTAACAAAGGAATAATATCAATGTGGATACAAAAACTTCTGGCAATGGTGATTTTGTATGCCTACTTGCTCCATTTGTTTAAAAATGAAAAAGTGATCAATTAGGCAAGAAATTTAATTAATGTAAAGTCTTTGTTGTTGTTGTTGTTGTTGTTGTTGTTGACCAAGACAAATCTTTAAAAATTATCTGAGCCAAAAGGAGAGACTTTAAAATAAATTGTCCCAAATCTGAACCAGTACAGAACTTTTTTTCTTTTTGAATGATTTAATCCACAACTTTCTTCTGGAAAGAACTGATTCCTGGTAAAAATGCTTAGAAATTTTTCTGATAAACTGTAAGAGGATTAAGACTTGTCTGAAAAAACTAATCAGCCACTCACCCAGCTAACAACAGTTTTAGTGATTTTTATATCAAATATACTTTTTAAAATGTAGTCTAATTTTGATTATCTAACCATTCACAAAAAGTGAATTTCTAAACTGGGACTACTAGAGGTCTTTCCCCTCACAGCGAGATTGTAATAAAACTTTGACTAACGAAATAGTCCTAAATTGTCTGAAGTGTTTTAACACTGGGACCAACTGTATGCCACCTACTTTCCCTCAAATGAGCTTACTGGCTTGTGAAAGGTGGGAGCAACAAAATTCAGAAAAATTAACATACAATGCTGACTTACCAAGTTGTTTGAAATTCCCCGAACACATTATTGAGCAATTTCTCTTTAAGAAGAGGTTATTTAGAGTGCTGTGTGTGGGAATAATTAAGCTCCCAGTACCACATATGATGAAAAGGCTAATAGACTTTGATTTTATTATGGTCTTGGACTTTGATTTATTCAGGGGCCAAAGAAGATATTTGGTTATACTATAACCAGGAGCAAGGGGTCAAAGACATAGAAAGAATAAGGGTTCTAAAGAAGGACTAATGGCATAGAAAACTCATATGCTATAAACTGAATGGAGAAATTACATACTTTGTTTCACTGTTTCATACCAGTTTCTACCCAAACATCCAATATGCGAATATTCCTGAAATGTCTCCAGCAAAATCTGTCTGTTGAAAAAGCATTTCATCATTGACATCATTTTACTTCAGTATAAAGATGGTTACCTTTGGATACTCAGCCTTTCTCTCAACCACCCTATTGCATGCAGGCGAAGGCATCAAGTCAGTACTTAAGCTCCAATAATTTCGGAATTAATTGCCCTACCTTTTTTCAAATATGCCCTCACTAATTCTACTGTTATGTTTCCCTCCTTTGGGTTCAGTATAAAAATTGGCCCCTAGAAGAAATATTCAGTTTCATTAGTACCATAATCTAATCCCTTCCTGGTTCTTGGACATTTAGTGTTTTGGGGTTTTTTTTTTTTCATCTTAAAGTTTTAGTGAACGTCCTTATACATACATCTCTGATCCTGTGTTATCTTTCCTTACATCACCACTTTTAGATTTTATTTTATTTTCCATGAAGTTTTCTTTACTGAGAAGAAAGTATGTTACTGGGGACCTGACATAATTATTTCAAATTGAACCATTAAATTGGCTTCTGAGTGTAAGTGACGCTTGTGAAAATTGAAGGCAAGAAGATCAGCTAGCCAAGGGTGTGTCTATCCCTCCTGGCATCAGCTGCGATGGAGGATCGCTCACCCCAAGGAGCAGGATGAGCTGAACCAGAAATACAGAGTAGTCTTTACCACTCTGAAGCCTTTGGGGCTCAGTCCTTGTCATAGTAATTCCTGGTGTCTGGATTTACTCTCCGGAGTTATTTGTCCTTTGTACCCTATGGCCACATACTTTTGTCCTTTTTCCTTTTTTTTCTTCTTGGAACTTGTCAGGGGCTACATCAACCATATTGGGACCATGAGGGAAATTCAGAAATCTCAGCCCTGATGTCCTTGAGCTTTTTGACATCAGCAACTGGCTACTTCGTAAATTTATGTATGAAAAAATAAACCCTTATGTTTTTAAACCATTTATGTTAGGCCTTTGTTACCCAGAGCCAAATACAATTCTTAATGGATATGGAAGGCTTCTCTGACAAGATGACTTTTAAGCTGAGATTAGAAGAATTATGAAGTGGCAGAGATTAGAAAAAATCTTTTCCACTCCACTGGCAATTGCCTACCATCTCCTAGGCAGAGAGACAAGGGACTGGAGACATTAAGAAAGGAGATTCTAACATAGATTTGGTTTGTCCAGAAGTGATATCTGAAGCTATGAGGAAGGGAGGGCTTGGTGATGTGCTCTCATCACTGTGTGTACATTTCCTTTGTAGCATTTGTTACATGACAGCTATAGTTACGTGATCCCTGGTGTGACCACCAGACTGAGATCTTCATGAGGTCAGAGACAATGTCTGTGATCATTCATCATTAGCATATAATGCCTGGCACAGAGCAGGCACAGAATAATAGTTGTTGGATGAGCAACAGCAGAGAGAACCAGGGTAGGAAGAGGAAGAAAGAAGAAACAGGCAGAAGAGTGAAAATCCTGGGATGGGACAGGCCCTCTTAAAAGGGACACAATCCTCTTTAAGAGACCCCATGACTCTCAAGGCAGACGAAGATTCTGGTCAAGGGGTTACTTCAGAGACCCTCATTGGGGTGGTTATCTAGCTCACAGCATTTCTCACCTGGCTACCTGATGGGCATAAGATTTGTGCTGGCCCAATCCATGGTACCTCACCTTTGGCCATAACAACTGATCTAAAACATGGGTACATGATCCAGGCCAAGACAATTAAAGTCCTTTCCCAAGAATTGCCAAACTGAAGTTGATAAAAGGAATCCACTTCCTTCCAACTGTAAAGATGTGAACCTGGACTTCCTGCAGCCTGGTCCAGCTACCTGGAGATGGCCAGCCTGTGGGAAAGAGCCTGACTCCCAGAGGAAAGCAGGAGAGAGCTAGAGAAAGAGCTAAGGATCTTTAGGCTTCTGATTCCACCCTGTCAGCTCCACCCTGTTCTTCCCAGTTAGTTATATGAGCCAATAAATACCTTTTGAATTCCTTTTGTGCTTAAGAGAGTTAGTGTTAAGTTCCTCTCTTGAAATCTATCAACTGCCTTTCTCTCCAAAATGCACCCTGAATTAGACTACTACTAGTATCTCACCATCTCCATGGCCACATCTTGGTCCAAATCACTACTATCTCTTGCCTGGATGAATGCAACAACCTCCCAACAGGCATCCCCAGTCATCTCTACCCAGCAGGCAAGTGATCTTAGATAAATGTCTATCAGACCATGTCACTTCCCTACCTAAAACTCCGCTGTGTCTTCTTTTTACATCCAAACTCCTTGCACTGTTTTACAAGGCCCTGCAAGATCCGCTTCTCCCTCTAACTATATTCTACGCCACTTCCCCTCACCACCCGCTTTAGCTATGGTGCCTTCTTTTTGTTTCTGAAACTCATTAAGCTCATTATTCTTCAGTGCCTTTGCATCTGCTGTTCCAGGTCTTTGCATGGTTAACTCCTTGTACCGAAGTTTTTAGTACAGGAATATAGTGATCATAGCTCCCCGACCCCATCTCTTTCTATGTTGTTTTGTTGTTAATGACCTTATTTATGTTTTTGTTTACTTTTTTATTGCCTGTCTATCCTCCCTAGAGCGTGAGCTCCAGGAGAACATGGTCTTTGCCTATTTTGTTTACCATGTATCTGTGTTGTAGGTGCTCAAGTAATATTGAATGAATGAATGACTGAGTTACAAAATAATGAGTTGCTGAAGTTCCATGCAAGTCCCTAGGTTCCGTACTGGGTCTCCTTTCCTCTGCACCATGTTGTGGTCCATACTGTTGACCAGGCCTTAACTCCTAGAAGAGCTTGCACCTGTCACTTGACCTCACTCAACCTCTGTTACCTCATTTGTGAAGTGGAAACCATACTCCTTGCTGAGCCAACTCCAATGGTTCTTAGACATCCAAGGAGCCAGTGGGTGGAAAAGCCCAGAGCCCAGTAATGATCACAATTAAAAGGGTCTGGCCTAATAGGTAGGAGGAGCACCTCACTCCTGCTTCCCTACTGAGCCCCTCCCACTCAGTAGTATTTGATCCCCTCCTTCCTCCTTCCCGGGCCACAAAGGCAGCCTCAGCTGTCTGGTCTTCCCCCACCCCTCCAAGGTCTCATTTTATAGCTTCTTGTGAGGAATTCATGTCAGGCCATGACCTTCACTGTGAGAAACAACAGGCTGTAAAAGCTCCCTGCTCCATGGTTAAATATTTATAATACCGAGAGGCAGAGGTCTGAAGTGAATGCACCACGTATCCCCCTACAATAGTGGAACCCCAGACTGAGGGTCCTCCCAAGCCCATTCTCCTGAGCCAGCAAGAGCATTGGATGTTTTCTCTTTACTTGAGGTCAACATATAAAAAAGAAAACATTGGGTTCCTCGTTCTTTTAAATTGTGAAAGTCGGGTGGAGCCTGTTTGCCATCTGAATCCACTCATTCAAGAGGTCAGTCACCCCTGAGTAGCAGAGAAGGCTCCAGGCCTGGGTGTGTGCTAAGAGCAGAGCCACCAGATGGACTGGGCTGCCACAGGCTCTGTGGCACTGCCTCCCAGGTGATAGCCCTGCAGAAATCTCAGGTGAAAGACCATCCGGTGCTCCTGTGAGACTAGGAGGAAGAAGTTACAGAAATCAGTGCTGCTCCCAACAGCAGATCAAGGCAGGCCCCAGGAACCTAGGATCCAGGGTGAGTGTCTTCAACTTCCATGGGGATGGGTGGCCCAGGGTCTTTGGTAGGATTCCCAGTCCACTGGCAGAGAGTTAAGCCCTGTTTACAATGCAGGAATCTCTGCGAGGGGCCTAAGGAAACAGGACAACTAAATGCAATATACTCTGAATGGGATCCTGGGATAGGAAAAAGGCCTTAATGAAATCCAAATAAATCATAAAATTTAATTAATTTTTTTAAAGCAAGGATATTAATATGATGCTTACTCTAGAAGGAAACTGGATAAGTGTTCTGAGGGAAATGTGTCTGTTTTGTGGCATCTGACACAGTCAGGGAGGGCTGACTCTCAGTTCTGGATATGTATCCATCCGATCATTCTGTGTTTTTGTTTGTTGGTGTATGTTTATCATAACTATATTATCCATGTTTAAAATGCACAGTGCACTGTGGATATCGTCCCGCATGCAAGTTTGTACATTTATCTGATTAGTTCCAATTCCACACTGTCTTGATTACTGCAGTTTACAGTAAGTCTTGAAGTTGGATAGCATCGGTCCTCTGACTTTGTTCTTTTTCAATATCATATTGACTATTCTGGGTCTTTTACCTCTCCACATAAACTTTAGAATCACTTTGCTGATATCCATAAAATAACTTGCTGGCATTTTGATAGGGATCGCACAGAATCTATAGATCGAGTTGGGAAGAATTGACATCATGATCAGTTTCTTTAATTAAACATCCAAAATTGGAATTATTGTCTCAAAGGTATAAATACAATATATACACACATTTAAAAATACATATATACACAAAATATATATTTAAAATATACATACAAAAATACATACATTAAAAAATGTAATTACATGTGTTGTTTCTGTGAAGGTAGTGTGGACTCATGAGACATGCACATGATACAGAAGTGCTCGGTGTTCCCATGTGTCCAGGCCCCATCTCACCTCTGCACAGGGAATCGGTGCTTGGTTTCTCGACCCTCACACTCTTTTCTCTGTGGGTGTGGGGGGTCTGCTTATGCAAAAGGGGCCTATGGCCAGTGTTACTAATTAATCCTACTTCTGATATAGGACAGAAAGTCACAACTCTTCTAAGTGCTCTGGACAGACTATTGGAGCTGTAAATAAGATCACATAGATGAGCTATGCCCGTAAGTCTGTTTCCATTATTCAGTCTCTACACACATATCCCTCAAATGAGTAAGTGGTTAGTATGCCTCTGAGTCCTTGGAAGTCTAAACAAGGTCTTTCTTTCTTCCCTGACTTCCATCTCTGCCCTGATACAGGAATGACGTTTATATATGAAAAATTTAGCTCAGTATTTTATTTGTGTCAAAATATTTCCCCTCAAAATCTATAGATGTTTCTTCAGTTTTCTCAGAGCATTTAGAGCTGAAGAAACCTCTGGTGTCAATCTAGTTTTTTTGAGTGCTGTGTTTCTTTTTGGCTGTTTGTCATCCAGTTGTTTTTGAATGTTCTCAGCTGAGCCTCCGAAAGCTATTTCAGAAGGCAGTTTCAAAGCAGGGGGACTTGAGATCGCCTGGTGCCTGTCTTGTTTTCTTTTTGCTTTTGTTGTTGTTGTTAGCCCATGACATGTTTTCATGATTGGTCTGTTCAAAACCCATCTCCTATTTTATTTCTTTAGTTACTTTTATCTCCATTCCTGTTTCCTTTTTCCTCCTCCCCCATGAAAACTAATGTGTTTAATGTGTGTCGTTTTAAAAAATGTGTTTATGTAAAATTTGTTGTTTAGTGTGCATATATTTTGCATTTTCATAAGTGATATGGCATGCCCCCTTTGGATCATTGGGGATAATTTCTTTGGGTTATAGATACATACATTCAGGAGCAGAGCTGTTCCTGGGGTGTGTATACTTACTAGTACTAATTTGCTCTCTAGATGGCTAGCTCACTCTACACTCCCCCCTGTCAGTGCATGAGGCTATGGCCCAGAGTCCCACTAATACACAGCATTATCCACCTTTCAAACTACGGTGGTCTAAGAAATGTCAAGTGGTATTTCATTTTTGTTTTAATTTTGATTCTTCTGATTACCAAAGAGTTTGAGCATTTTTTCATATGCTTGCTACCTTTTTGAATTTCCTATTTTATAAACTGCCTGTTTAGATCCTTTAACCATTTATTAGGATTCCTGTCTCTTTCTTGTCAATATTTAAAGAATTCTTTGTATATTTTGGATATCGGTCTCTTCTTGGTTTTAAGCATTATAAGTATCTTATCACAACCGGAAAGGTTTTTGTTACTTTATCGATAGCATTCTTCAATGAGCAAATAATCCTATTTTTGATATAATCAAATTCATCAGTTTTGTTTGTTATTGTTATTGAATGATTTGTCTAAGAAGTCTTACCCCAATTCTATTAACTTTATATTTTTCCTCTTTCATTTAGGCCTTTAATTGTGGAGTCTGTTTTTGTACCTGCCGTTGCTCAGATGTGTATCCAGTCTTTTTCCCATACAGTGAGCCAGTTTTTCTGACACCATCTATACTAAATGATTCTTCCTTTCCCTACTGGTTAGTCGAGCTACCTTTATTATACACCAAGTTCTCATGTCTACATAGAACTCTCTGAAATCTATGTTCTGATCCCTTGGTATAGTGATTTGGTCTCTTGTCAACATCCATAATTGGAATTGGTTATCATTTTTTATTACTGGGTCTCAACATCTGACAGATTTATCAAACACAGGTAGTTTAGCCTGCTTTGTTTTGCGGGGATGGAAACAGCTCATTCATGAAGGGATTTAGCCAGGAGGCATGGATTCAGGTTCTTCCGCTGCAAACAACAAAAAACAACTCTGATAACATGTCCAAAAAAAGAAAAAGGAAAAAAAGTTTTCAGAGGATTGCTAAACTGAGGGCAGCACTGAGCAGTCAGGCATAGGGAGAGGAGCTGAGGAAAGCTCAGCTCTGAGAGCACTCAGCTCTCAGCAGCAGTAGCTGGCAGCTACCTTTTTCTGGTACTTTCTCTTATTCTTAGCTCTGAGTCACAGGCGTTATCAATCTCAAGGAGAAAGACTGTGATAAGCCCAACCTTTGTCAGGTGGGAAGACAAGGTCCTATGACTGGTTACCATATGAAAATCAATGGCAAAGGGTAGGACAATTTACTAAGAAACTGGAGTAAAAGAGACTGTGGGCTACAGAAGCTGGATGGGGGTGCTGTGTAGGCAAAAATGGGAGCTGTGCCCAGCAAGGATCCCAACAGCATATCAGTGGCTTGGTCCTCCTCACTCCCAGGTCAATGCTCCTCCTCACATGTGACAGGTTTTAATAAAGATTTGAGTGACTCCCACTTCTATGGTCTCTGCTCCTCCAGGTCCCACCTGCTCCAAAGTCAGGCTGTTCTGTTCCTATAACTTTGGGCCAGAGGAGAGCTGGGTTTGGGCAGAGAGGGGAGGTCAAACTGGGTTGGGAGATTCCAATCTTGCTCTCTGCTTTCTTTCCAGGGGTATTGCCCAGGGGCCAGAGCTTAGTAGGCCAGGAAAGGCCAAAGGACTTCGTCGTCATAAACATACCCTAACTAGGAGTGGGGCATGGTTCACAGTGAGGGGGTTACCCACGCCCCAGCTGGCACTGTGGTGCCTCAGGAGCTGCTGGAAGAAATGCTTTGGTTTTTTCGAGTAGAAGATGGTAAGTGGCAAGGGACTGGTGTCTGGGATGAGGGTGTATGTGGTCTCAACACAAAACACAAACAGTGGACTCTGGCCAAAGCCCCTGACATGGCCCCTCCTCCTTCGTCTCCTCCTCCACAACAGGCTGCACATTTTTCCAAGGCAGGGACTGAGGCTGAGGAGTCTTAGTACCTCACCCTCCTTTTTTTCAAGTCATGGCCACTCATTTACTCGTCCGTCCACTCTTTCACAAATATTTATTAAGTTCCTTCTGTGTGCCAGGCACTGTCTTCGCACTGGAGTTACAGTAGTAAATAAAACATGAAAATCTTAGCCTTCAGGGAGCACATTCCAGTGGAAAAAAATAGAAAATAAACAAGATAAACCACCTAAATGCATGGTGTCTAAGTTGGGAAGTGGCATTTTGTTAAATTCTCTGGATGATTCCAGGGCTAAAATAAAAAAAATAAGTAGAAGAATTCAGCAGAGAAGGGGAATGGGAAGTGTGCAGCAAGGGGAGGTAATGTGGTCAAGGAAGGCCTCACTAAGAAGCTGACATTTGAACAAAGCCTGCAGGAGGTGAAAGAACCAGTTTATGCAGATTACATGGGGAAAGAACATTCTTGGTACAATGTAAATGAAAATGCAAACAGCAAATGCAAAGGCTCTGAGGCTGGGTCCTACCTCATTTTGATACAAGGTGGACAAATCTTGACTATCCAAATTCAGATTAACCACTTTATATACTACCTGTGGACAGTTGTTGAATCGTTTAACTGACACATCTTTCTCCCTCCCTCTCTCCTTCCCTTTCTTCCTCCCTTCATCCCTCCCTCTCCTGAGGCTTCTCTTCCTTCCTTCCGGTCCTTGCACTGCACAACTCCAGTCCCCTGCAAAACTCTGAAGACTGTGAAGTTTATCTTGACTCACCTCATGCCCTCCCCACTACTATCCAACTGCAGTCAGGGCTGTCTCCCATTAAATTAGGGCTGCTCCATGGCAGACACACACACACCCACACACCCACCCACCCACCCCCACACACAGAGTTCCCTGCAGGGAGCTCATCTTCGCCTTAATTAGAGTTTCTCTACAACACCTGGTCCACAACAGGGGCTAACTGATACTGTGAGCTGTGTCAGAGTTCAAACCCCAATTGTTAGTGGGCCTGAGGGCCACCAGCCTCTCCTCAAGGCTCTGTCTTGTGTGTCCCTCCCCAGCATCTCCTTGGAATATTTCCATGTTTGTCCTGGTGGGTGTGGTGGTCTTAATAAGTGCCGTCCTCCTGGGAAGGAGTATCAAGGCAAACAGGTGAGGAGCTGGTCTAGGGGTGGCCTTTGGAAGGTGGGGTCCTGTCCTCCCAAGGGAAATCTAGGAAAGGGTCATCTATGGGCCTTGGCTGTCCACACTTTGGGATAGAAAAATGCAGCCGTCAAGGTCCTTTGGGAAACCACAGTTGTTGAAAAACAACCATCCCCAGTTACCACCCTCTGGCTCTGGAGTCACAAAGGCCTGGGTTCAAATCCCTGCTCTGCCACTTGCTAGTAGGGCAATAAATTCAATACTTCCAAACCAGTCTCTCCTTTTATAAGTGGTGATAATTAACCAGTTCCCTCCTCCTAGGATTGTGGGGAGTGCTCAATGGGGGCTATTGCGGAGTTAGGGATGCCGTTGAAGGGAAAGCCTTGCCCTGCTTCAAGGCCAAGTGTGGGGCTCAGATAGAGATCCGAGATTAGTCAAGTCTCCTGGAGTAATTTTAACATTTTTGTAATGGAAATATTCCTCAACCCTGATCCACAACAAACTAGACTGAGCAGGAATATTAAAAATACAGAATGTTGTATCTCACCTTGGAGATTCTGACATGAAGGGTGGTTTCAGGGCTCATGTCTGAGAGATCCTTGAGGGCAGGACAACAACTTTGTTTCCTCAAGCAACTGACAGTGTCTGATCCTAGAAATTACTCAATAAACGCTTGGTTCACTCATCCTCATTAATTCATTAATTCATTATTCATGCATTCAACAATTACCATATACCCATCAATCATCACTATCAGTAACTTTGCAATAATAATAATGAGAATACCTCCCCTAAATTTTAAAAGCACCTTCACATTCTCTCAGCTAATCCTCAAAACAGCTCAGTAGAATAGGGCAGGCACGAGTTATTTATTCCTGTTGTACAGAATAAGATCTTTGAGGATCCATGGAAGGGTTGGCTTAATCTTTGTATCATCTATGCATTTTCCTCACAGTTCTGCTAGAAAGTAAAAAAGAATAACCCCACATAGTTCCCATTGAGAACTAGTCTCTGTGAATTACCATGGCCCCCATTCATCATTCACTCCACTGGTATGAACTGAGCATCTGCTCTATACCAAGCTCTGTGCGGTGAGTAGGAGCCACAATAGTGGACAAGTTAGATTCACCCCCTGCCTTATGCAATTTAATTTGGTAGGGTGATGATTGTAGTTCAGAGTGACAGATGGTGGCTGGGGGATGGTGACCTACAGGGTGTCGGGAGCACAGAGCTAGGACTGGGCCTTCCAAGCAAAGAGAGGGAGAGTAGGCTGTGGAAGCCTTCCAGGCCAAGGGAAAACATGCACCAAGCTCAAGGAGGGAGGAGAAGGGCCTGTGTGGCTGTAGCATTAAGTGCAAGGAGGGCGGGGGTTGGGGGAAGGGGACGGGGTTGTGGGGAGAGGGAGGGTAAGAGGCAGTAGAACCCAAAGTGTTTATACCCTGGGGACTGTCCTAAGGAGTTCAGGTTCTAGTTCATGGGCATTCAGAGAAGGGCTTTGCACAGGGACATGAACAGTTATATTTTAGCAAGATCATTCTGGATGCAGGATATAGAAGGGCCCAGAGAGGTAAAGCCTCAAAGAAGGTGACTTTGCCTCTCTCACCCCCTCAGGAAGTGTCCCCATTAGCAAGGTCAACTCAGAGACAAGGTGGCTGTCCACTGGAGCAGCAGGCACTGAGCTGCTCCCCCTGTAGCCCAAGCAGATTCTTTGGGCAGTCAGTTCTAACCATAGTTGGATCCCTCTACTATGGTCAAGAAGTGTACCTTGAGTAAAACCACCTTGGAGGAAGGACATTTGGGGGAGTTATTGGAAGGAAGGCTGGATCTTGAATGCCAGGTTACAGATGTGGGCAGTGGGAAGCCACTGAAGGTGCTTGAGCCGGGGAGTGATGTGTGCACTTTGGGGCTTTTAAAATAACTGGTGTGTTTAGGCTGGTTTGGACAAGCAAGGACCTAAACAGGAAGATTGGTTAGGAATTTCCTGCAGTTGGTCTGGGGATGTGGTGTGGGCTGACAAGGACCTGCACTCTAAGTAGTTTGACAGTCTTAGGATAGGAGAGGAAATGTGATTTGGTGAAAGCACAGGATTCAGAATTAGGAGACTTAAATACATGTCCCAGTTATGTGCTTCTTTGGCTTCTCTGAATCACATTTCCTTGGTAAAGAGGAGCAGTAATAGTTGAGCTCACAGGTGGTAATGAGGTTTGGTGAGCAATGCACGGCCAAGTATAAGCTGTTTCTCTAATGAAAGAACACTGAACCATCTTGGCTTTCTCCCCCGGCAATTCTCAGAACTGACTAATGGATTTTCCCCTCAAACTCTGTGTCCCATCTGGGAGACCCAGCCCTGGCCCAACCACTCAGTACCGCAGCTCAGGGAACTCACATTCAATGGTGTTTTCTCTCCTCCCAGAGATCAAAAGATGCTGCCTTCAGAAAAACAAACTCCGGAAGTCTTATACCTGGCTGAAGCTGGAACCAAAGATGAGAATAATCTGAACATCCTAAGAGAGACGTTGCTCTCAGAAAAGCCAGATTTGGCCCAGGTGGAAATTGAGTTAAAAGAGAGGGACGTGCCACTGGTTCTCCTTCCGGACCCACAAGAATCTGAGAGCTAGTGAGAGTGCTGAGCAATGCCCCCATGTTGTTAGCAAATAAAATGAAAGCACTGCCATCAAACTAAAATTGTCATTTTAAAAAACCCCACCTGTTTATTAAAATGCTTCTGGATATGGACAGTTGGAATTGCATAGTTTGTTCAAATCCCGGTGGTCCACACAGCAACTTGGGGCAAAAATGCAAAATCCATAGCCAGCCTGTGGGTCAGGAAGCCTGGCCAGGACGCCTCAGGTGGTGGAGGAGATCACAGCCTCCCTCTTACTTCAGCTTCTCCTTCTACAGAATGGGGCTGAAGGCTGGGTTAGAGCTCCTGTTTTCAATCCAAGCTCCTAGAACTGCTGCGGGGGTAGGAGCAGGATTCTGGGCTCAATCCCCTTCCCGCTTCTTCCCACCGGAGTCCTTTTCCTTTATCTGCGTATCCACTGAGGGTCCATGAAAGACTTCCTTTGGGCCAGGGGCCCTGTGGTAAATAGAGTTAGAAAATGTGGCTCTCCTTGCCTCTGAGACCTTTCTCTTGCTAACCATAGGATCCCAAGGGAGTGTTCTGATCTGGGCCTGTGCCACAGCGTTGTGGTATACAGCTGTGGGGTTGACTCCAAATAATTTATGCAAAAATTTGCTTTTGAACCAGAAATGCTTTCAGTTCTCTCTTAGAAGACTTTGAACACTCAGCCCCATTTCCAAGGTTACTGGGTCCTATTAGACCAGACTACAAACTGGTATACTGCGTTTCTACCTATGTGCCCAGCGTGTGCTGATAACACACACTGTATGTCTGATACTGCCAGTTGTGGGCTCCCTGGAGTCCTGGGTCATTGTCACTAGAATGACTTTGTTCTGCAGCTTTGAATCATTACCCTTGAGGAGGCTCGTCCTGAGGATCTATGAACAGAGTCCTTAGTTTAAGATGGAAAAATAAGGGGCCCCTGCCTTCTGGTGAAAACTCTAGAAGTCCGCTATACTGGATAATCCACAGCCCCTTCCTTCTATTCTCATTGAAAGGAAAAGTACTGGAAATAGACCTTCCTATGGCTTTGCTTCTTACAGCCTGTCCCATAGGATTATTTAAAGTAGCTATTACGCGGATAAAATGTGGGGTTTGTTGCCTGGGGCTACTGTGAGGTCAGAAGACAATAGGAGAGCCAGGCCCCAGCCCTCCAAAACCTACAGCTGCCCTGCCCTTGCAGTCCACCAGGTGGCACAAGGACTTCAGGGCTGTCCTTCCTGTAGGATGTTCTCAGGCCTACGCTTATACAGGGCTTCCTGAAACTGGCCACCCAAAGCTGCCACTAGGGTCTATATCTGGCTTGGCTATAGCCGGGGCAGGACGGGTTGGTATCATGATGGACAGACACTGCAATTTCCTCCTGCTTCAGGCTGATCCCAGGGGTCTGGGTTGTCCAGGTGGCTCTTTCCCTTTGAGGTTAGAGAATGCAGTGGTTAGCATGGAAACCAAGGCCCTTGAGGGACTAGGAGCAGCATTCCTGCTTGTCCCTCCAACTCACGCAGTGAACGGGGTGTCACTGCTTGGCGCTGGAGCAGGGGTCAGCTGTTCTGTTCGCCAGAGGGTGCGGGCTATTGTTCCATCAGACATCCTGCAGCCCTGCCCAGCCTCCGAGCCTGGGATCCTCAGGGGAACCCTCAGAAGATCTTGAAGCCTTTTAGTAGGGTCAGGGTCGGTGCCTTGCGCTTGCTCTGGGCCCGGGATGACTTCACAGTGACCAGCTTGGCCTGGGCTACGGTGGGCATCTCCTTCAGGCTGACGGTAGAAAGCGTGTTGAAGGTGCAGCTGGCCAGCCCATGACGGGCGGTGAGTGCAGCCTGGTGGGGCAGGGCTCTCTCTTCAGAAATGAAGAGGGGTCGGGCCAGGGAGTTCTTCTCCAGCTCCCGCCGTGCCTCCCGCACGGCTTCATGGAAGACGTGCTGCACGTGTTCAAAGTCCAGGCAGGCAGAGACTTCAAAAAACAGGCACCCAAACCTGCCCGCCAAGGCCGCGCCCTCTGCCTCTGTGACCTGCCTGGTGGAGAAGAGGGGGTGGTGAGGCGGCGTCAGACCATGCATCCCAGTCAGGCAGGCCTAGGCCTACGCCCGGCTCCTCACTTACAAGCTTGGGGACCCAGGTCATCTTTAACTCTCTGAGGCTCAGTTTTTGCATCAGTAAAACAGGATAATGACTTCTGCCTCTCAGGGTTGTTAGGATTAAGAAAGACAATGGACTGAGTGCCTAGCACAGTACCGGCACAAAGTCAGTGCTTTATAAATAGTGGCTGATGTCACCAAAGCCAGAATTTAGGAATGAGGTTGAGAGTAAGAGAGAAGCTGGCCCAAAGTCCCTGCCTAGACATTGTCCATGGCCAGTGGCAGATGGCCATTCCCAGCTCCATTTCTCCTCTACCCTCATATGGGACCTTGGTCAGGAAATGAGCCCTGGCTTGTGGGATCAGCTCTAGAGAAAGGCAGTGGTTTGGGGTGAAGGATGGGAGACCACAGAGGCATGGAGGACCAAGGTCACTCAGGACGCTTAGGGTTGGCAGAGATCTCAGGGCTTATGGGGAGTTTTGTTTGCCAGCCCAGGGGAGGGGCAGGAGAGAGCAAGCGTGACAACATTTCATCAGGAGGAAGGAGAAAAAGAGAGAGGGAGCAGCACCTATTTCCAGCTTGATTCCCTACCACCTCTGGAGATGGTGGGATTGAATATTTGTAACTGGGAGGGTTCTGGAAGCTTCTGACCTGGAAGCTGTGGGAATCAAGGAGAGAGGAAAAAGGAAACTGGTTCTTGGGTAGGTCTGTTGTAGGGATAGGAGTCCCTAAGGTCTTAAGGCCAAGATTCCAGGGGCTGAATTCCTCTAACTACCCCCACATCCCCCACCCCTCGATCACTGAGCCACCCTGCCCATCACTCCTGAGGATAATGATACAGCCTATGAGACGAGAAGAGACACTAGGTGGGTACCAGAGGAAAAAGTTTCTGAGCCAAAGTTAGTTTGGCAGGAGCAGGGGGCTGGGAGTGGGCTAGCTGCCCAGAGAGTCCCAGACCAAGACCGTAACTGGGACAAAAAGGGTTGGGGGCCGAGCACCCCACTCAGGGCCGCTGTCCTGTCTGCACAGTCACTGCTTCCTGAGGAACCCCCTTTCAAAGGATATTTAGTATTATGACTTTTATGATAAATTTGAATCTGAAACTTTGTCATCATGGAGCTTGAATAATGAACTTTCAGAAACAAGGACCCCATGAGTACATGAATGTATGAATAGGAGACATGGGCATGTAACATTATCCTATTCTTTTGTTGCAGCCTGTTGAAAATGTTATCAGTGGTTTGGGAACCACTGGTCTAAACCGCATTTTACCCTTCAGCTGCAAGACAATTACGGGAGATGCTGATCAATGCTCGGCTAAAAGTTAGATTTACTGCACCCATCAAATCCTAATCCACTAACCTCAGGAACTGATCAAAGAAGGAAATAGGGATAAATTGTCATGACTTGTTCTTAGGGCACTGATGCTGCTTCATTTGAGCCCAGATTCTTTGTTATTTGACCCTAAACCATTTTTAGATAATCCCTTTGACAAAGATTGGGATCAAAAGAGTGGTCTAGTTTTTTCCGCCATATTGAAAATTAAGTATCACAATCCATTCTTCTGATCCCTTTTCTAGGCTCTGGTGGTTCTGTGATTCCTTTTGGGTTTAAGATCCCACAACTTCCCTCATTTCCTGGGATGGAATTTATCTGGGACTGAAGCTTTGCCCACCTTTGAAGGCCTCTAATGTGGTCTCCTTTCATGAGATTGTACCCTCCTTTTCCCACTGCCTCTGACCTGTTCTCAACAAAGGGTCTCCTCCTTTCTACCACTAGTCAATGTGCCTTTGGGGCCTGGGAACGCAGAAGTGACCCTCCATGAACAGGAGGGACAGGTAGAAGGCTGGTAGAAGGTACCATACCTCACAGGTGGACTGGCCACATAGGACGAATATCAGTGTTGGAGAAGGCCAGTGGGATCACTTATCACGTGGAGGCATCACAGTCTCAAATGCCTCCACGGCCAGCCAGGCAATTTGAATGTGTGGAGAGGGTAGAGGTAAGCCATGGGGAGTGGTAAGGCCTGTGGTCAGCTAGAGAGAGCATACTCTGCCCCAAAACATTCCAATTCCAGGTCTTCTAAAATACTGTGCTGGCCAAACAAAATATGGCTGCAGTATCCAGTGGTAAGTTGCCCTCTGGCCCAGTTTGCGACCCCTGATTCAAGTCCAACCCTTTCTAAAAGAATCTGTCCTGAGCACCGCCAGCTGTGGAAGAGAGCCTGGGGGCCATTCTGGGAGAGGCAAGAACTGGTTGCCAAACCAGAGCAGACATTTGACCCAAGAAATCAATCAGAGCCTCCCTCCCTAGAATTGGAATTGGACACAGAATGACGGCTAGCTGCAGCAAGTGGGAACAGAAGGTCATAGAGACTCAGGCAAAAAGGGTGAGGCAGATAGAGGCCACAGAGCCCCATGAGGATGGAAGGAGTGGCCTCTGTTCTGACTTTCAGGGTCTAGCCCCTGTGCTGCCCATATGCCCTTCCATTCTTGTCCTCGGCTGCTCGAAAGACCGCACCTACCTACCCTTACAAACAGATCCCCTTTGACCTAATTCGAGGAGGTTATTGTTCTTAGCAGCCAAATAATTCCTGAAGATGACACTCGGCCTTCACAAATGAGGAAAGTGAGCTCTGGAGGTATGGGACAAACTGCCACGCTCACCTGTACTGGGCCATGTCCAGCTTGTTGCCCAGCAGCAGAGCAGGGTAGTTGCGCTGTGTCTCCTTTGCATGCAAAGCAAGCAGCTCCAGGTAGTTGCTGCTGCCCTCGAAGCTCTGGCGGCTGTCAACGCTGTACACCACTAGGAAGGCATGGGCCCAGTTCAGGTAGCGCTCACAGTTCCTGGGAGTGTCCTGGGGCAAAGGAGGGAAGCCCTGGTCAGGGTCAGAGGAAGATGGGATAAAGGCCTTCACCTGAGATACCCTATCCCATCTCCCCACTCCCCAGGACTTTATATATTGTTCCCCAACAGAGCCTTTGTCAAAGGGGCACTTGAGTGTGGATTTGGCTTAGTGTGAAAGGAGACATTGTTTCGTAAGCCTCCCTCCCACCACCCCGCCAGAGACTTGGAGACCTTGGCCTCTGGGGCACAGAGCCAAGACTCTGGCCTGGCCCCCACAGAGACCTAGCTGTCTCTGGTCACTGCTGGTTTTAGGTCAGGTTCATGATGCCCCTTTGGTTTCTGAGAATAACTGGCATCCCAGCTTTGGCAGGGGATAGTAACGACACAGGCAAAATGTGTGCGTTGCGGGGAACTTAGGCCGAGGGGAGTCTCTGTGTAAATGCGTATGCACCTGTCTCCATGTGTGCACAAGCGTCAAGCTCTAGAGCACAGGGTCTCAGAGTTGATGCCCGTGATCATCTGGTTTACCCAGGCCCCATCCCATTCCTCTCATTTGATAAATGAAGAGATTCAGTTCCAGAGAGGTCAGATCCTCATGCAGAGTCCCACAGCAAATTGGAGCTTAAAAGGGACCAGAACTTCTCAGGATGCTGCACTGACTCTCAGCTCTAACGGGGGTAATGTTACCAGGTCCGCAGTGTCCATGACCCTCAGGTGGACAGGTTGGTGGTCCACAGTCTCCTCAGAGCTGTAGGTGTCCTCTGCAACAGAGACAGCCAGGTTAAAAGCACTGTGCCACTCAACTGATGATGAACTGGGTCTGAGTCCCAGCTTCCATCTGTGCTGGACTCCTGTGCAGCCCTGAGGGACCTGCTCCAGGGTTCGCTGAGCTAGGACCACTACAAAGTCTTGGCTCTCATCCAAAGGAAGACATAGGCAGAACCTCATCCAAAGGAGGACATGGGCAGAACCACCAAGGAGATGCTGCTCTACCTCTCAGGGCTCAGAGCAATAGAGGCCTCACAGAACACACCATGGGAGATGGCACTGTGTTCTGGGCCCATCTACCAAGTGGGCAAGATGGAGTGAGAAACCCAAAATCAAGTAGCTGCAGAGGCCTCAGGAGTGACACTGCCAGCTTCTCCCTCCCAAACAAAGCTTCTCTATCCTCTACCCCTCCAACGGCAGTACCTGACCTATAGGAGGCCCCAAGAACAATCCTCCTGCCTCCAGTGGAAGAAGGGATGGGAAAAGAGAAGTGCATGACATGATGGGTTGAGGGTCAGACCCCCTTTCAAGTCTCAAGAAGGTTTTACAAATAATCCTTGTCAAATAATAGCAGAGGAATTAGTACCTGGTAAAGGACAGTGGAGACCATGGTACCAAAGTTTATAGACTGGGTTCATATTCTCAGGTGTTTGTTTTTTTTTTTCTTTTGAAATAATGCTAGATGAATGTAGAAGTTATAAAATAGTACAGAGAGTTTCTGTGTACCATCCCACCAGCTCCTCCCAATGCTAACACCTTACCATAGTACAATGGTCAAAACTAGGAAATAGATATTGATAGCATCTTATAAACTAAACTACCGACCTTATTTGGATTGCTTGAGTTTTTACTTTTTTTAGTTTTTATGAGCTCAAACCCAAGAAAGCAGCAAGTGGCCAGGCATGCAAAGAGGATCTTGCTGCCATATTGGCAATCACTCCCCCTGTCCCCAACCTTCCCCTGTGCCACTTGCCCATGTGTGTGAGTGCACTTGGCCCTCACCTTTCCCTGGGTGCCCCTGTCTCCAAGTGACCCCAAAGACCCCTCTGGGAAGAACTGGGGCCTTCTCTACCTTCCTGGCGGCCGTCACTGTGAGAAGAAAACCCCCCAACCCTGGCTGAGTCAAAACACTTCTTGAGGGCCACTGGCAGCCAAACCAGGCCTGGACACATGCCAGGTCCACTGGCAGCCAGCAGCAATCACAGACAGCTCCCGTCCCCAGCCTGCTTTGGGGACTTGGATAAATGCCGCTCTTATTCAAAGACAAAAAAAAAAAAAAAATCGAATGGAAAATATGTCCCAAACGTTTAACTATATTTGGTGCAAGAAGAGCTGCCCCCAGATGTCCACATCTTGTTCAGATTTTTCTTTAGTTTCCTGCTCAAGTTGTCTGATGCACCCCTTTTAGGTACTCCACAGCTCCTGACCCCAAACAGGCACTATGTCCTGCCCAGTCAAGGAAATATATTAGCCCAGTCCTGGTCTCCTGTAGTCCCTTTAGTACAATAGCTTTTTGAGGTTGCTATTAGCTCGATTGTAGAGCGATGACAGGGAGGCGAGGCCCAGAGAAGGCAGGGCTCGCCCCTGGCCACACCACTAGTAGAAGGAATCTGAACTCAGGTCTCCTAGGCTAGGTTGCCTCCCCATGGGATCCCCTCACTCCCTTTGCTCAGTGGACAGTAGATCGTCCAGCTCTGTCTGGACGAGTACAAGGGAAGAGCAGAAGCTTCCAGTTCAGTTGAGGATGTGTAAAATGCATGAGTGAGCTGGAAGCAGCTCAGAGATCTTCTTATCCAGCTTGCTCCCCCTTTGCAAGTGAGGCGACTCCTGGTGGTGGGGACTCTTTTCCAAGTCAAGGTAATGTCCTTTCTTCCCATCACCTAGTCCCTGCTCTCAGGTCATTCTGGTGTCTTTAAATATATGGGTCTCCTAACTGCTAGTTCTAAGTAATACTCCGGGATTTTAATGTTGAGAGAAGATTCTTTTCCCAAAGCCTTTTTCTCTCATTTATAATAATAATTTTTTTAAAGGCACCAAAGGATCTGAGGTCAGAGTGTGTATAGGATGATGCCTCAGAAATGGTGCCTGTGTCCTTTCTGGAGCAGGATGAGGGCAAGAGAGAAGTCATCATTGTGTCCTGGGCACACCAGGTGAGATGACCCCAGCACTTCAAGAGAATGCTCTTCTGGAGACCCCCGCCCCTTCCATAGTGCTCAGCGCAGGCAAAACCTTTTATAGACACCGAATCTCTCAGCTTTTACCAGCTCTAACAGTCATGACCCATAAAAAGGTACAACTAATGGAGCAGTCTATTAGTCGCTTCTTGCAGATGGAGAAACCAAAGCTCAGAGAGCTATGCAGACCTGTGACTCCAGGCCCTCCACTGAATAAGGCCTCCCTTAGTGGAAAGCAACTGGAGTGGTGTCTCCTCTTTCTCTGATCGTAGGCAAATCACTGAGCCCTCTACATCAGTTTCTCTACCTATAAAACGTGGGTAATAATAGGAGCTGTTCTTTAAAGAAGGGTAATCCTAAAATCAAAATTCAACCTCATGTTTACACACATCTATGTTGTTCCTCGTACTGTGTTCCATGCTGAAAATGGGCACAAATTACACAGGTTCCCATCCTCAAGAGGTTCCCTTTGAGCACAAGCTCTTGGAAGATGTTTGAAAAGGGGATAGAGTGGTTTTCCATCTCCTGATGGCTCACTCTGCTCTTGGATGCTCAGACCTTTCTCCACAGAAGGAACGGCTCTGGTTCCGGTGTCTCTGCTGTTGCTGGAACCAGCTATAGGATAGTGGCCGGAATGTTTAGACAGTGGAACAGAACCCCCGAGGAATGGCAGTGGCCTCTCAGAATGGCTGGAGGGAGGACATCTGGTCATCTCTCCAGCTCATAGGCTCTCAGAGTGGGGTGACTAACCATTGCAGGGCTGCTGCCCCCAAGACAGTCCAACCACACATTCCACAACGAGGTCAGATCTCCAGAATTACTCAGTCAGGAAGTTCAAACCACCACTGTAATAGGCTCCTTGGCGGGACTCATGTATGATTGGGGGGCAGGGAGGAAGAGAGACTGAAAGTGGGTTGCCAAATAAAATGTAGGATGCCTAGTTAGATTTGAATTTCAGATAGACCGTGAATAGGTTTTAGCATATGGATGCAGTATTTGAGCTAGGCAGAATCTCTTTTGTGTCGCCATCCTAGAAAATCTGTTACCCCTTCCCAGACACCCCTGCTTGTGCCTTCGTTCCCAACTCCCCCACTTCCCCCCTGTCTTCAGTTCCCCCACTCCATCTGACTTCATGTTCTGGCCTCTCCCAACACCTCCCCTGGCCGGCACACAATCACATCATGTGTCCCACACTCGTGGGCATTGACCTCTTGCTAAATAAATGAGCTTCCCTTCAGACCTGCTGTGTGACCTTGGCTCAGAAGCCTCAGCTCCTTAGGCTTATTTCCTCCGCTGTAGCATGGAGGGGTTGTGTCAAAGCGCAGGTGGCCAAACAGAACTTTGAGGGACAAGCAGGGGGCGAGTCACCCACCCTATATCCCTGACTTCACTAGAGGAGTCCCTCCACTTCCTCTGTTCAAGACCCTGGGATTCTCTTTAAGATCTCCTTGGAAGAAGGGATTCTGCTACTAAGATCCACTGGACTAAATAGCCCTGAGCTCCCTTCCTGTTCTAACACTGGGATTCAACATTCCAGCCTGTACTGAGGGGCTGATGGGCCCCAATGGGATAAGGAGCTCTTTCCTCCAGGTGTCACAGTGACAGTCCATCAGAGGCCTGCTGCAGGAAGTGCTGTATCGTGCTGGTTTTCCAATCCATGCCCCAGAACCTGGGTTTCCTGAGAGGGGGACCCTCAGGGGTCCCACAAATACTTTATCCAATGCTTATGAATGGGGAAAATAATCCAAGACTGCAACCTTCATTTTTAAAAGGCTAAAAGCATCTAGACACCCCTTTTCTCTAGTGAATAGTGTTATAAATGTGAACTTTGGCTTACATGTGTGCTAATAAAATTCTTTGTTTGTTTTAGATATTGGGGTTCTATGTAAGAGATTATTTGAGGAAAAGGTTGTCCTGCTAAAAATAATTTTCAGAAACACTGGTCTGATTAATTTGAGGGAATTTCAGCTACCAAAGATAGGAAGCTATTTGAAGAGGAAGAAAGAGAAATGAATACACATATATTGTCTTCTTTGGGTCAAGTACTAGGCTAGATCTTTCACATGTATTATTTCTTTAATCCTCAAAGTAATTCTGAGATAGGTATTTTTATGCCCATTTTACAGATGAGGAAACAAGCACAGAGAGCTGAGGTGACTGCCTTAGGGTTACACAGTTAACAAGTGAAAAAGCCAGGATTCAAACTCACCTATGACTAACCCCAGAGCATCCCTTTTTCCAATATACCGTGATATGGCAACAAAGCAAGACGGATTTTCTTTCATTGTTCAAAAACTGATTCAGAAGCCAATCCCACTAGAGGATCTCTCATATGTCTTGTCCAGCTTTTCTGGAAAAGTACATTGAGTGACCATCTTGAAGAACACTTAATGAATGTAGACATTCTGCTATGTTTAATTTTTTTTTAAGTCTCATACCTCAAATTTTAGGGCAAATCACACAGTTCCCTGAGTTTGGCCAACCTCCAAGTTGTCTGGTGTGGGATGTGGAGGATGTATTTTTGGCATTCAAAATATTTTTCCCCATGGCCTGAGTCATCCTGGTGGCTCCTCCCATCTGCTCCCAGATGTTTGATCCTGGTTACACCTGGGCCCACCACGAGGCAGAAGTGTGTATGGAGGGGTGGGGGATCCATGTGGGGCACAGCAGAAGAAACTGAGGAGTGATTTCTTACCCAAGTTGGGGTCATATTCACTGATAAATCTCCTGGTCAGAAACTTCACAGTCAGGGCTGTAAGAAGCAGAAAGAAATTGGCTTAGTCGCCCCTGCTGTGTCTGGCTGCTGGCCCCTGGAGGCTGCCCCTTTTATTTTAGGGAGGCCTTATCTAGCCTCTGTGACCCCTGGATTACACCAAGTTCAAGTCTCTGGGGGAATGAGGCTGGGAGCTAAGCATTTGTTTGAGAGGCTCAGAAGAAACCAGAAATATGGGGAACTGTGTCCCTTCGGTTGTATCCTGTGATTCCCCCCATCCATGGCAAGAAAAAGCAATGAGAGGTAAGCCTAAGGGGTGTCTATGAAGACCGAAACTAAGCACTCAGGATCCATGCAACCAGTTACCTTAGGGTCAGCCCCAACTGAAGGGAGGCATCCCCACCCTGGACGAGTCATGAGATTCTGAAATTTCAGTTTTGGCTATGAGCCAAAGAGAGATTAAGAGCCAAGTTAATCAGTGGGTGATCCCTGGCGGTGGTATGAACCCCGAGGGCCTGGAATTTCCAGACAAGATTTGTGTCCCAAGTAAACACACTCTGGTCCTCAGTCCTACACATCTCAAGTCTTGGTTCGAGGGCCTCCACACTCATCATGGTGCCACATAGAATGTAAAACTCTAGAATGAAGTTATCCCAGGTGCATGCAGTGCAGTAATAGGGACTCTGATTTTGTTCAGATTTTAACCACATAAAGCCAAAGGCCAGCCAATTATTATACTGAAGTCTTAAAAAGTAATGCGATATTTTTAAAGAAAATCCTTTAAAATTCTTTCCCAGGATTCCCAAGTGTCAGTCTGCAAAGCAATACCCAGGGAATACATATTTTTAAATTCAAATTCCTTCATTCATGGAGTCACTGGCTAAACTGTATCAGTGATAGAGCTCCGGATAACAATTTGAGTTTTCAAAGGGAAGAGGGCAAATCTTTTCTGTAGGAAAATATGATTCAGAGTTCCCTCTCTGAGCCAGAGGGCTGGCTTCAAAAGTGGAGAGGAGGCCCCCAGAGAGTCTCAAAGAACACACTGGGGAAGGAAACCCACAGCTAGCTGAGCCCATGTTGGGTATTCACTAATGGCTGTAACTGGAAAACAGCCAGTGAGGAGCCCCTTCGACCCTCCCACCATCAGCTCTGAGATTGTGAGTGGCAGGGAGGGCTGGACCCTTTTGCTAGGTCTCTGCTTATGGTGACACCCTACTCTTCAAGCCACTTCACTCAGCTGGGTGAGAGCTGCCAGGGCTGGTGAAGGCAGAGTTTGGTGTTGATAGACATGATCTCAGTGGAAGGAAGCCCAAGATCTTGGTTGATGGAGGACAAGTCCCAGGCACCCTGGGACCATCGTCCAACCTATTTCCAAAATGTCAAGAGAGGAGCCTGGCTTGAAAACAAATACATTTGATAAGAATGCACACTTTATTCCAGAATCCAAGGGAATTGAGGAGGGGAGTGGGGAGTGTAGCCTGGGAAATCCCAATAGGCAGTGACTTCTATCAACTCCCTTCAGAAGCTGGTGGCTCCTTCACCCCAAGCCTAAATCAGGGGCAGCAAGGCTCACAGGGGCCCGGGGCTAGGGACCTAACAGGTCCCTTTGGTGAC
Organism: Eonycteris spelaea; assembly: GCA_003508835.1. NCBI lineage: Eukaryota > Metazoa > Chordata > Mammalia > Chiroptera > Pteropodidae > Eonycteris > Eonycteris spelaea. The sequence goes on from PUFA01000017.1 coordinate 829,150, forward strand.
AATCACCTGAGCTGACTGCTGTACCCACCCAGAAAAGAGAGAGGTGGGGGCCACAAGAGAGAGACCAACGGGAGGGCTGGAAGACACAGAGACAGAAGAAGGGAGAGACGGCTGGGGTCACAGACACAAGCTTAGACACACAGAAGGGAGACAGAGGGAGAGCCATTCCAGCGAGAGCCATGGCGGGAAAAGACGACAGATGAGAGACGGAGGAGTTGAGAACAAAGCAGAGAAAGCGCCAAGCAACGGGAGAAACTGAAGCAAAGAAGAAAATCACGGTGTATTGCCCAACCCACATGGGTTCAGGAAGCCCCCAAAGCCAGTGGAAGAGCCTGCCCGCAAGTCCGCAGTCCCTGGTTCCCTCCACGGGTTCTGTCTCCCCGGTTCCCGCCTAACCGCCTCCCTTCCCGGCAGTTGCCCCACTCACCGGACTTGCCTGCCCCGCGGCGCCCCAGGATGGCCAGGTTGACCTCGAAGGGGCGCGCTCTGCGGCCCGCTGCCCGCGCGGGATTTCCCGAACACCGAGGACATGGTGACGCTGCGGAGGCGGACACAGTGCTTCTGCCCAGGGCCCCGAGCAACGTGCCCGCCGGTCGGGGCCCTCAGGAGCGAGTCGCAGGCTCCCCTGGCACTTGCCACCGGCCCCGTCGGTGTCTGCGCCCTAAGCCCCGCGCTGAGCGAGCTGTGTTCCCTCTTCTCTGCTCGAGCTGGGGAAAGGAGGGGCTGGAGGCGCCCGGCGGGCGGGGCCGCCCCGAGCGCTGCCGCCGCCGAACTCCTTGTAAGGGCTGCGGGAGCCCCCTGCGGGGCTCGCTCACCCGCTCCGACGCGAGGGACAGTGCTCAGCCAGCCGCGCACCCCACCGTGCTTGGCCTCGAGAGCCACGGCGCTGTCAATGTCCGGACCACCCCAGACCCGGCAGGAAAGGACGAGGACAAGAGAGAGGGAGGCCCAAGGTAGGGAGGTAGAGAGGAAAGATGTTTCCAGCCTTGTCTGAACCTCCACTCAGCCTCTTCCCACCAGCAAGAAAATCCATTCCTCCCTTTGTTTTTCCCAGCTGGCCCCACCTCCTCCTCCGGGAAGCCTGCTGATTTCAACTCCAAGCCTTGCCCTTTCTCTAGGTCATAGCAGCTCAGCCTTCAAATACAACTTACCCTGCCCTTCCGTGTGGGGACTCTCCCGCAAAGCTGCGGTGCAGCACCCAGACAACACCCAGTATCCTAACAGGGACAAAGAGACCTTCTTACTAATATTTCATGACCATATGTGTCCAGCTTCAAGAAACCTAACACATCCTGGATTACCGTTTGCTCATTGATAAGAGCTAATGCATTGCATGTGTTTGTGTCCTGGTGTGTAAAATCTGGCACTCCCTCTTGCCTATAATGATTCTGGGATTGGTGGATGAGCCTGGCAGGGTCACCTGTCATTCCCCTTGGTTCCTAGGGTAAATCTTCATTCTGGAGACAGGGCAAAGGGCCACCATGGGGAATCTGACACAGGATGTAGTGCCAGCTCCTTACTGGGTGACCTTGGGCAAGTCCCCTCACTTCTTTAGGCTTTTTTTGTCCCTATCTATAATACTAAGAAAGGGGAAAATAAACCCAAAATTCCATGATGTGATTCAGGCCTAAAAGTGACAGAATCAGCCCTGGGCTTCAGGCCTGAGGACTTTCCGGAACCCTATGGGACCTCTCATTTGGAATACACTAGGCTAGAGTGGGAAAGGGCATGGAGTCTCAGAGACCTTTCACTGCAGCCCTTCTCCCTCCAACCCCGACCTCCCTCCCACCCCAGCTACTCTACCTACCACCTATACACAAGAGAAATCATGGAAACCCAGGTTAGCAGGCAGAGGCCAGGGGGTCAGAGCCTGACCTCAACCAAAAAGGAAAATTATTTTCCAGGACAGGACATGACTATTGACTCAGCCTAATTGTGTTTCTGGGAGATCATGGTAAACCAGCTATGTTATTAAGACTCTAAGGTGTTGGAAGGAATTTGTTTCGATTACACCCTCAGGCCAGAATGGCTCACAGAGCTAATGGCCAATGGCCTACAACTTCCTTTGAGTTGTAGGAGAGAAAGTGGGAGCCAAGTTCCAGCCGTATCCCTGGCTGGCTCCAGTTCTTTGAAGACAGACTTGTTCTGGATGGGGTCTGTGGAGAAACTAGTCTCACTGGAGGGCTGCTGGAGAGAGGGCAAATTGTGGATCCCCTACAGACCCAACCAGGTATAAACTTGGGTTCTGCTACTTAACTGCTTGTGGGTTGCTGGAGGAGTTACTTTCCTTACCTTTAAAACTCTTACCAAGCTGTACATGGAAGCTGCAAGGAGGCAGGTTCTAGCTCAGGCACTGTCTTTGAAGTAGGGAAGTCCCCTCCCTGCCAACACTGAAGGCAACCAACGGGTGACCTCTTCAAGGAGGTGTTATAGAGGAACTCTATCATGAGTTGTGGGATGGAATGAGATGACCCTTAATACCCTTCCAGTTCAGAGATTATTCAAACCGGTTGCCAGCTGGTTTACTTAGGCCCTCAGCTGTGACTGCTCAGTGTCCAAAGTCTGCCCTTCCTCTGAGGCTTGGGAGGAAGACAGTGCCGACCTCACAAGCGCAACCACTCCCTTTCCCCATCCTCAGTCTCTTCATCTGTGGGCTGCTTGTCCAGCACCCAAATTACCAGTTGTGGACCACAAAGGCCTTTGGAATCTGTCACCTACTGTCAGACCCTGGAATAAGTTATTTTGTCCTTCTGGGCCTCAGTTCCTCATCTTTTATTTTATTTATATTTTATTTATTTTTATTTTTATTTTTTTAGGCGAGGCAACGCTTGGTTGATCTCACAGATTACAAGGCTCTTGTCAGTTTACAATCCTTTATTTTTAAAATTTTTTATGCCTACAGACCTGGTCTTTCTAGGTGGTCTCCCATCCAAGTACTAACTAGGTATTAACTAGACCCAACCCTGCTTAACTTCCAAGATCAGACAGGGCTGGGCTTGTTCAGGGTAGCATGGCCGTAGACTCAGTTCCTTATCTTGAAAATAGGGAAAATATTAAGGATTAGATGAGATAATGTGAAAATGTCCCACCTAGAGCTTGGCTCATGGTCCAAAAAAGCAATAGCTAGTTCCCTCCATTTCCCCTGGAATAAATAGCACACAATTCTCACCTATCAAGAAGCCACAAGTGTTTAGTGAGTGACCAGAAGTGTGGACACTTCAGGTCAAGAGAGAGGTTATTCTGCTAGAGCAAGTAGCCCAACCATCCTTAACGATCACCATCCCTTTTCAAGGCTCTTACAGGAGGCCCTTGAGTACTCAAAATGCAGAGGATGCTGCACCAGCTCATCAGTGGACGTGTAGCCGGTGCTCAACAGGTGTCTCTGGAGTGGATGAGTGGGGAATGTACAGATCTAGACAGGTAGCACCTGTGAGAATTTCTGGATGCCAAGTCCTATCCCTGCCACCTATCATTCAGGAGCTATTTCATATAAAGCTAAGCTTTTGAGACCCTGTTGTGATGTCACTGTATTCTCTGGAGGCACAATATGACAACCACTTCTGTGTGGTTGTTCAATGATAAATTCAGCTGTCAAAGCTGAATAGAACCTTAGAAGTCAGATCTAACCTCCATTTTACGGATGAAATGAGGCCCAAAGAGGTTGGGTAGCTTTTACAAGTCAGTGGTAGTCCCAGCATCAGAGCCCAGCAGGAATCCTGACTCCTAGTCCAGTGTTCTTCCTTCTTCAGGTCGAGGCAAGCTCCTCACTACCCTGAGTGCAGAAATACCACCATGGGTGGCAAAGGCCAGCGGTTCCCTGTCAGGCTTGTGGGTAGAGGTCTCCCAGGGCAAGGGCTATGTCTCCTCCATCAGACTGGGGACTCCTACTTAGGTAAGGGCCCAGGAGTCCACTTAACAGACCCCTTGCAGAGGGCCAATAATTGTGGATAGAGACAAGAGAGGCTGGGCATGTGCTCTAGAGAAGCTCAGGGAGTCTCACACATAACCCTTTTCCTTGCCCCCACCTCCAACTTCGCACAGTGTGGGGCGTGCAAAGTGGAGAAGATGGTTGGTGTGGGGTCGGGCAGGGCCTGGGAACTCCGTGGGCTGCCCACAGCCAGGATAGTTCCTTGTCCTCTCCAGGTCCCAGAGGGACGCTCACTGTCTGGAAGGAGGAAACTCACCAGCTGCAGACAATATCCCACTGGGTCCTTGGGATGGAGCCAAAGGCCTGGTCCTCAGCCCAGCCTCAGAACTACTACCCCCATCTTGGGTGACCCTCTCCCTGTTGCCTGGCTGCTGAGGGTGGGAGCTGGGTGTGTTCACCAGTGTCCCAACCCACTTAGGCCTGGGCTAGACTTGGGAAAAACTGGAACTGGGAGCAAGTTTCAGCCAAGAGGGACTTGCTCTCTTTTCCACTCCTGCTTTCATGAGAGGTTCAGGCAGACTCTATCTGGTTGAGTTTGCCAGTTACTAGGTGCCTGAAACAGGCCATTTGGGAGGGCCTGAGGGTCAGCCCCTCCCCAACTCCACCCCTTAGCTTGAGCCTGGATATAGCTGTTTCTCTCCCTCAGACAAGGCTAGTGCAGGTGAGAAGAGGAAGCTGGGCTGGGACCTGGGGTCAGTGGACAGGGTTCAATCCAGTCCCACATCTTCTTTCATAATCAAGGGAAAACCCATGCCAACTTTAGTCCTTCCTTTCCTCATCTGTGAAGTAGGGATAGCCAGACACCCTCTTCCTATTCTGAGGCCACAAGCAAGGACAGTTAGGACTAGGCACTATAAAGCCTATCTTCTTCCAAGAAAAAGACTGTCACGCCTGTTCTCTCTCAGCCAATGTCTGGCCTCAGGGATGTAGAGAAGCTGGCAGAGGGCCTGGGATAGTATTAATGAGGACTCCTGCCCAACGCTTCCATCTACTCCTCCTCTTCCTGTCTGGTCCCTGGGGCAGAGCATCCAGGATATTTCTGGCTGCCTCCTCCAGGCCTTTGGCTTCCCAGGCTCACGCAAGTGGTCTCCACATCCCGGCTCTGCTTTGATGAAGTAAACTGAGTGGGAGTTCTCTGGCAGGGGAGGCACATTTGTTAGGTTTGTAGATCATATGAGAGGGTCTGTGCAGGCTTGTGTCCTAGAAGGGAGGGAAGTTCCCCTGCCCTCTTCCCAACTCTGGCTTTGTCATTGTGAACCTCTCCATCCTCCTGAAGAAGTCTTGCAGTTGAATATCTCTGGAATGACAGACACCATCCTGTACAGGTCTGGGCCTCAGTTTCCCCACCTGTAGAATGAGGTGGCAGGAGAAGATAATCACTAAGCTCCCTTCCATCTGACATTTTGGCCAGGAAAATTCTGTGCAGTAGGAAAAGTGAGTGCCCTGGGTTGGGCAGCAGAGGCCTGGGGCTATCTGCCCCAAACTAAATGACCCTGGGCAATTCCCTTTCTGATCTTCCATTGTAAATGAAGGGTTGAACCACATGAGCCTGAAGTTCCTTCCAACTGTGACCTCCTGGCACAAGGTAACTGCCCAGCATTTGTAGCAGAGAGTCAGCAGGCATAGTGGTTAGGGACACATGCTCTAAAGTCAGATGGCTGTATGCCAGTCCTAACTCTGCCACTTTCAGGTCATAAGACCTTGGGCCATGTGACTAAACCTCCTGGTGCTTCAGTCTCTTGATCTACGAAATGGGAACATTAATAACATGTAAGTCATAGCGTGTTGCTGTAACAATAAATGGATAATATCATTAAAATGAGGGAAAATAATAGTATTTTTTCATGGGATTGTTGCAAGGATTATAGGAATTAATGTGCTTACAAAAGTATCTGACGCACAGTGCAATTAAGTGTTAACTGTTATTTCAAGAAGCGCTTCTTCTCTCCACCCACAGATACATGATCAGCAGCTCTACTTTTCTTTTCCTAAAGTCTGGAGACACAGCAATGGAGAAGTCCTGGCAACTGGGGAATAGACATCAGCTTCCCATTTCCATCCCAAGTCAGGACACACTTCCACGTTCAGGATCTTATCGGATGCTTACCTGCTACCCTCCCATTTTTACAAAGAAGGAAATCCAGGCTCAAAAAGAGATTGGACTAGTCCAGAGTCAGGGACAGAAGCCCTGGCCAAGTTAGAACTCTGTTCTGGGCCCCAGCCTGGCTCACTCTATTTGCCCCACTTCTGACTTCTCATTCCAGTGTCCAAGAATCCCTCACCCCACCAGCTGATGGGGTGGGCTAGGTATTAATCTTGTCCTTGCTTCTTCCCAGTTAATATCCTGGACAAGTCATGTGAATTCTCTGAGCCTCATTTCGAACACTTTACAGACACTATCCCAATACAGGTTTCTCCTATTATCCGTAAGTAGAGCGTCTATAAGAAACCTTTTGTAAACCAAAGCAGTAATCACCTGAGAGACGCATCTTGCTAATGATGCAGAAAATAAACTAAGATAAAGCACGGATGCTCACAGACCCAGTTCAGAGCTAGAGAGGCTTGATGTTGAGATGTTGAGTGTAGTTCCTAGGGAAGGAGCTTGGAGGGGTCACTCTTGCTGCTGCTCAGAATGCATAGGGCATCCACAATGACTGCCTGCAAAATAAACGCTGATCAATAGTTTCTCTTTTCTCTTAACAGTGCAAGGGCATATAACTGGTTTAGGCAAGTTAATTGAGTTATCTTTGTAAGCACCCCTCACAGTGCCGACATACAGTAGAGGCTCAGTATATGGTCACTATTATCATTTCCCATACGAAAATGAGTGACCCCTTAGGTCTCCGGATGCCTTCTGGCCCGCGGCCATTCAACCTGCTAGCCACCACATCACATGAGCCATACTATCTTTAGCCAGGGAGATATTTATATCGCTCTGGAAGTTTTTTTTCCGCTGAGCCCTAGAGTAGGTGGCCGCTGAATCCAGGTCTCCAGCGGTGGTCTCTGCCCCTCCGATTCGTCATGCCACGGGGCCCCGAGGCCCCGGTGCTGGTGTGGGTGGACGGCCAGCTCTTCCAGGCCGACCAGGCCCTGCTGGTGGAGCACTGTGGCTTCTTCCGCGGCCTCTTCCGCTCCGGCATGCGGGAGGCGCGCGCGGCCGAGGTGCATCTGCGAGCGCTGAGCCCGGGCGGCTTCCGCACCACGCTGCAGGTGCTTCGCGGCGAGCGGCCGGCGCTGGCGGCCGCCGACGAGCTGCTGCAGGCCGTGGAGTGCGCCGCCTTCCTGCAGGCGCCGGCGCTGGCGCGCTTCCTGGAGCACGGCCTCACCTCTGACAACTGCGCGTTGCTGTGCGACGCGGCCGCCGCCTTCGGCCTGCGGGACGTGTTCCACAGCGCGGCTCTCTTCATCTGCGACGGCGCGCGCGAACTGGCGGCTGAGCTGGTGCTGCCCGAGGCCCAAGCCTATGTGGCGGCGCTGCGGCCCAGCAGCTACGTGGCGGTGAGCACGCACACGCCCGCTCCCGGCTTCCTGGAGGACGAGTCGCGGACGGTGTGCTACCTGGACGAGGAGGAGGACGCGTGGCGCACGCTGGCCGCGCTGCCCCTGGAAGCCAGCACACTGCTGGCGGGCGTGGCCACGCTGGGCAACAAGCTCTACATCGTGGGGGGCGTGCGGGGCGCCAGCAAGGAGGTGGTGGAACTCGGCTTCTGCTACGACCCCGAAGGCGGAACGTGGCGCGAGTTCCCCAGCCCGCACCAACCACGCTACGACACGGCGCTGGCCGGCTTTGATGGCCACCTCTACGCCATCGGCGGCGAGTTCCAGAGGATGCCCATGAGCTCCGTGGAGCGCTACGACCCGGCCACGGGCTGCTGGAGCTTCGTGGCCGACCTGCCGCAGCCAGCTGCTGGCGTGCCTTGCGCCCAGGCGTGTGGTCGCCTTTTCGTGTGTCTGTGGCGGCCAGCCGACACACGGCCGTGGTGGAGTACACGGTGCGGGACGACATGTGGCTACCGGTGGCCGAGCTGCGACGCCCGCAGAGCTATGGTCACTGCATGGTGGCCCACCGTGACAGTCCTCTATGTGGTACGCAACGGACCATCTGACGACTTCCTACACTGTGCCATCGACTGCCTCAACCTGGCCACGGGCCAGTGGACGGCGCTGCCCGGCCAGTTTGTCAACAGCAAAGGAGCGCTCTTCACGGCGGTGGTGCGTGGTGACACCGTCTATACCGTCAACCGCATGTTCACACTGCTCTATGCCATCGAGGGCAGCACCTGGCGACTGCTCAGGGAGAAGGCCGGTTCCCACGACCTGGCTCCTTGCAGACCTTTCTCCTGAGGCTGCCTCCTGGTGTTCCAAGCCCTGTGGCCTCAACAACGCCTGAACTGTGACCTCTGGGCTGAGCTGTAGGAGGGGACAACCTGAGTCTTCCCTGAGCTATGGCTGGATCTATGAAGCTGGCCTTAGGAGAGGCGGGAGCTTCTCTCGCCTGGTTGAGACTTCCGGATTTCATGTCTTCTGGTGGTGTAACCAGGTCCAAAAAACCCAAGGAGCAGTGACGATACTGGAGTCTAAGCCCTCAAATTACTTGGGCTCTGCTGAGAGCTGGTGGGTCACAATGTCAGTGGAAAGGGATAAGGGGGTAGGATTTCAATAATCTAGGTTTGTGTGTGAATGAGCCAATAATTGAGCATGGCCAGGAGTGGGTTAAGTGATATTAATCAAACTGCCAATCAGTAGGCAAGAATTAAGCACAGCGCTAGCCCTAATGTGGTCTGTAGTTGCCAAACAGGTCCACAAAGCTTAGCATCTAGCCCAGAAAAACTCTTAACAGAACAGTTACAGGACAACAGAAAGTTTATGTGTCTTGATCCATGCAAAAAATAAAAGTACTGAAGAAATCAGGGCAAAAGGAAAAGTAGGGAGAGGAAAAATACATAACTCCAGGAAGGAGATTGTACTAATTATATGAAGAAGACATGCGGGATAATCAGCTGCTGAAAGTGGAGGTTCACATGGCAGAAAGCGAGCTTAGAAGAGGAGAGGCGGGGAAGAATGAAGCAGATGGGAACAGTCTCTTTGAACCCGGCCTTTAAAGCAGAGCAGCTGTGGATGGAGGCATTTGGGGAGGGGGCAAGGCTGGGCGGGCTTGAAGAGACAACTGAGCTGAAACTGGAGTGAGAAAGGGTTCCCACACCCTCTTATGGGATATGGATCTGCAGGGGAGAACCCAGTTGTAAGCTCCTTGCCTACTTTTTTTTTTTTGCTATTGCCCCAGGGGAAGTGGACTATTTATTAACTTCCATGACTTTAGGTCATTCAAGGGTATGAGCCAATCCTGGCCAGGTCTAACTGCCTCATCTTATCCTTCCCCCACATTCTATAGGTTACTTCTTTTCTAGCCTCTGTTCCTGCTATTTCCTGAGCCTGGAATGCCTTTTCCTGTTCTTCTCTTTCTTTTGGCTCTGTACCCATTTCCTCTGTGCAGGATTGGCTGTTTCTGACCTTGGCTGTCTGCATTGCTTATTGGACCTCTGACTGACATCATTCTGTGTGTGCGTGTGTGTGTGTGTGTGTGTATAGCCAGGCACATATGTGGATAACAAGGGCAGAGATCTTATGCTATTAACTGAGTTGGGGCACTTTCCCTCTTACAGTAATATATGATGAGGTCCTGAAAGAACCCAGGCTATAGAGGCCACTAGTTAGGGATCTGGTGTCAGATGAAGACTCTTGTTCCTCCTGGTTCCTGGTCAGGCACCCACCCAGCCCTCCAGTCTTTCCATGCCCTTGGCAGATTTCTCTGAGTGGTTCTAAATGGTCTCCATCCTCTAGGATCTGAGGCCCATGGGAAATCCTGGCCTTACCACAGCTGGAGAGTGCAGCATCAGCAGCATCAGCATGGCACCTTCTGGACATGGCGGCTAGTGTCAGGGCTGCCCTAGCTACCTTTTCCCCTGACCTATAGCCCAAGCCTTGGAGAACACTTCCTCCAGAAACCTGGGACCTTCTAGCTCTGAAATAGCCTAATCTGATGAGTCATAACAATAAATCCTGACTTTTGCATCCTGTGAGTGATGTGCAAAGTACTTCATGTCTGTCTTCCCACTGCAGCCCTACCTCAGCCCTGGGAGTTGGGTACCTTCTCCCTGTGGCAGATGAAAAATGCAAGGCTCAGAGGCTGAGTGACTGGCCCAAAGCCACAGGCCCATTCCAAAGTATGGCAAAGTCCTCATTTTTCGGTTCTGTCAAAGTATAATTTTTATCACATATCAGAGAATTATTTAACTCATTAACAAGGGGACCAGGAGAATAGTAAAGCTGGTTCATCAAAGGAGCATTTGAGAGACTGATATTTGTATATTTCATTGGAAAAAGACATGTTGAAGTAAGTTTGCAAAGGTAAGAAATGAAGATGGTTAATGTCTTACAGGGCAATAAAACCAGATTTTTGTGGTTCTCTACTATACTAAAATCTTTTGCACCAATTACATGCACATACCTACTTATACATGCAGCTACATGTTAGCATGTAACATTGCAAATTCAGGCCCCTAATCAGTAGTAAACTGTAGAACAAAGGTACATTTCCCTAGAGAATTATATAACTCTCAGCTGTTCAGTTCTTCCCCAGAAAGACATTGAAAGCATACGCAGTCTTCCATTTGCCTATATAACAGTACAGAATGCTCTCCTCCTTGCTCACTCCAATGCTGACCACCCTGAGACTTGCAATCTCATGATCTATCAGCTCATTTGCTCTCTCAACCCACAGAGCTTCATGTTTGTCGGCTTTTGCAGCTGGCTGCGTGGACCAGCCCAGATGGGGCCTGCTAGCTCCTGAGGTTTGGCCATTCCTTGATCCAGAGCAGCCCTTTCTGATATGTCTTTTGTGCATAATAATAACACAGTGTTCACAGAGAACTTTCCCACAGTTGACTTATTTAAGTTTTGTAAGAATTTTAAGTGGTAGGCAGCTCAGCAACACTCCCACTCCCTTCTTAAAAACAAAACAAAACAAAAAACCAAACAAATGTAAAACCCAAAACACCCAAAGGTTATGAGATTGGAAGAGGCACAACTAGGAAGTAGCAGAGGCTGGCTTTGAACCCAGGGCCACTTGCTGTTGCCGCCTTTCTGCTTGGCTGACATTCTGAGACAGGGTATTTCTGCCTCATCTCCTTAACACTCCCCTCTGTTACCCTTCTCTCTGCATCTCTTCTTGGGTTCATCACTTCACTGCACCCGCCCTTTCCCTCTTCTGCCAACAGGAAAATTCACTGTCTTGGGTTCTCTTGCCTTAGGATCTATCTAGCTAGTTGACTGACAAATAACACACTTCACAAGGGTGTTAATGAATGGTTAAGGCCCTGGGGGTGTTTGCACTTTCACAGTTACTCTTTCTCTCTCATGAAGTATGGGGGAAGTTTTCAGAATCCAGTCCACTTTCTCCTGTGGCCTCACAGGTCAGGTTCCATTTTCTCCCTCAACACACCACTTGGCAGGAATGGTTACCCTGCCTGGTTTGCAGTAAAGAAATCTCCCGGTCTTAGTCCAGAGGCCCAATCTGAGAAGTCTCTTTCCAGAGAAATCTAAACACACACACACACACACACACACACACACACACACACACACACACACAGCGAGAGAGCACTTAACACAGCAAGGAGCATTTTCCTGAACCTCTAAGACAGCCCTGCAGCCCAACTCTCTGGCGTTCTCTCCAGTAGTCCACAAACTATCTCCTTGACTGATTCTGGATATCCTGCTTGCCCCTCCCTGAAATTATCCTATTCTGCTTATCTAGCTTGGCCGACAGAGGCAGGAGAAGCCTGACCTTCTCACACTTCACCCAGAGCCTGCTTCCCAGCTTGCCTCCCTTCAATCTGCTCATGTGGCAGCTAAAGCCAGCTGATGAAATGCCAGCCAGACCTTGCTCCTCCTCCACTCAGACACTTGGGTGGCTCATCTTGCTTGAGTGAAAGCCAAAGTCTTTTCAGGATCCCCTGCCCCATTTCCTTTCTAACTTCTTCCCTCATCACTCACCTGAGCCTCATTGCAATTCAAACACACAGGGTACAGTCCCACCTCAGGGCTCTTGCACGATGTCCCTCTGCCGAGCACACCTCCCTCACTTGGTCACCTGGCTCAGTCCCCAAGTCTTACAGGCCTTCGCTCAGATGTCACTTTCATTCTGAGGCCCTTCCTGACTATCCTACTTAAAACCTACCTCTCCCTTCTCTGTATTCTCTAATTCTTTTTCTTGCTTCACTTTCCTCCATAGCATCTAGCATCATCTGCCATGCTATATTTTTACTTGTTTACTGTTTCTTCCTCCTACTAAAACTGAACTTCGTGAGAGCACAGGTTTCTATTTGTTCACTGTTGCATCAGCCAGAACCCAGAACAGTGACTAGAACATATGAGGGGCTCAATAAATATTGAATAAATGAACAAATGAATGGGGCTCAATGGATGTTGGAAGAATGAATGAACTAATGGGCCAATCAAAGGAAAACGCCATAGAGAGAGGCTGTTGGATTTCAGAGGAGGGTATCATTTCTGCAGGGGGTGAGTGTGGCCAGGTGATGGGCCTTCAGGAGAAGGTGATGAGCTGTCAGGTCCCTACACTCTGGGAAGAGTGGGATCTGGGAATGGCAGCAGCTCATAGGTTACTTCTCTGCCTTAAGTGGAGGGGAGGAGACTGGAATTGGAAGTGCTAATCACTCTGTGAAGAATTGCTCCTCTTGGCCATGGAATACACACAGGGCTGGTCTGTTTATTTTCCTTTGGCCCCAAGCAGCTGGGCCTCTTTTTCATCCTAATTGCTTTGCTTCAAGTTGCTGTCACTTCCCAGGAACGGCAGCAAATTAACTGTGCTGGTGGGAGACACAGCTGTGGGCAGACAAGCCACCTCAGAGCGTGAAGGTCTATGGGCATGAGATATGGGACCCTGATGGAGGGGGTCTCCCAGGACTCATCCCACCAGTGTCCTCTGCAGCCCTCGTGGTTATGCCCTAGCTGGAGTGGGGAAGCGCAAACAGAAGGAGCCCCTCTCTCCTGGGTCTCAGCAGCTAACAAAAGGTAAAGGGGGCCTTTTGTAAAGCGGCAGGGTCTTGGAGGAGGGTGTAAGCATCTCATCCAACCCCTCTCTTTTTACAGGGAGGAGAGGGAAGTCAAGTGGGGCAAGTAACTCACCTGGAGATACACAGCAATGCAGCAGACCACCCCAAGCTCAAACCCATGGTTCTAGAATCCTCTTCTCACCATACCATGCTGCATCTCTTGTGCTACCTTCCAGGATACCTATGAGGGAGGTTTCTCGAAGTGACCCATCAGGCCTGCCTCCTGATTCCAGACCTCCATCCTTATTTTTTCCAGTAAGTCTCATCCTCTTGTGTCCCATTCTTTTAACGCTCTGCTTTCATTCAGCAGATATAGACAAAAGAGTTGCTCCTAATTTGGTATTTAGGTGCCTGGCCCTTTGAATCAATCTCTCTCTCTCTCTCTCTCTCTCTCTCTCTCTCTCTCTCTCTCTCACACACACACACACACACACACACACACACACACACACGTGACACACAAATTTTGACAACTCTAAGGGCAGCCTGATGTCATTGGCCCAGTACCCTTCTCTTTCCAGCAACATATTTTCATTCTAACACGCCTTCCATAGATGTGTTAACCCCTAGATGTGATTAACACAGGGAATTTCAGGTGCTCTAAGAGGGATGTAGCATTGGGTTAAGGTGGAAACAAAGACTGAGATCTTGTAGGCACTGCTCTGTAGAGGCCAGCTCTGCCTGCCAGATAATCAGCTGGCTTTGGAGCCAAAACCTGGCTCTGACAGTTATGAGAGTGTTACGAGAGTGAAATGAGAACCTTGAGGCCAGCATATGTTATGCTCACCTTCCATGTACCTTTCTACTTTACTTTAATTCTCACCTTCCCCCTTTACTGAGGCCCTTTCTGTGAAGCAGGCACAGGTTGAATGAGCTGAACTTCACCCCTGCAGTCCATGCACTTGCCACTGAGTGAGGAGACAGGATGGCAGAACAGGTAAGCATCGGCTTTGGTGGCAGGGGACCTAGGTTCATACTCCAGCTCCATCATTTGCCAGCTGTGTCATCTTGGGCAAACTGGTTTTTGTGTAAAATGCTGCTGCTGCTGAGATTTACCTTAGGCAGAAATTGTGCAGATAGATTGTGTGAAGTACCTAGAGCTCTCCCAGTAGGAAGGCAGGTTGGAGTCTGAGTATGGAGAACCTTGAATGCCAGGCTGAGAACTTGGGCCTCATCTGTAGGAAGTGGGGAGCCATAAATATTTGAGATGGTAAATCTGGAAGACAGATACCATGCTTACCACATTCCAATAGCAAGCCCCTCACCCTGCCCTGTGCTGTATGGCTCTGTCTGTCTCCTCCAGATCCACTCTCCCATCTGCTCTGTGCCCCAGGAGGCTGCCCTTTTAGGGTATATCATCAGGCTTTCTGACCTTGGCTCTCAATGCGGGGCTCCAGCAGAGGTGGGGTGGGGAGGAGTGGGTGGTAAGGGGATTTCGTTCCTGGCTCCCTCCCTGCAGGGCTGCCTTACAGCGACTTTTTTTTTTAACTACTATCCAGAGTCACAGCTCCTATCAGGTGGCCCTCTCAGTCTCCAGGTGGTGGTGCCCCCAACTCCAGGTATAGATGAGGTGAGAGCCCCACTGCCACTAGCATTACACACACCCTACAGTAGCCTTCCACCCTTTGTGGATCGCCTCTTTCTTCAATTCTCCCGTAATGACCCAATTCGAGCGTGCCATCTCTCTTCCTGCCAAGATACATGTCCTGTCCCCTCTGGCCATCATCTCTCTGGGCATCTGTCACCGAGTGGTTCAGTTTGGGCACAGCAAGGAATACTGAAAATGTCTTTTCAGTCCCTTGGTCTGATTATACAGTGATGGGAACCAGAGGAATGTCTTACCAAAAGGGGTGGTACCTCAGTGACCGGAAGCTAGGGCCTTGCCTCCTAAGCCACTTGATTTTGAGGGGAAAAGAGTGACCTTTAAAAGCTCTTTGAGGAGTGGCTAGGAATGGAAACAGAACCAGATGCATATGCTCCAGGGAGCACAACTTATTCTGCCCTCTCCCAAGTGGTGGTGGGTGGGGGACCAGGGAGGTCTGCAGACCCCGCCACTAGGTAGGACCTGGTTCCCTACTGCCCTGGCCAGACCTGGCCTTTACCAGATCTAACCGGGGTTTTACAAGATAGACAGAAGGAGCCCTGAGATCCTCACCCCCTGCCCAGCCTTGCCACCCATCTGCTGAGCGGTTTGGGGCTGGCTGCGCTACCTCTCGGAGCCCCACTTTGCATCTGTCACTGAAGATGATAGCCTGTGTCTGGTGCACATGTTTGCTATGTGGTCAGATGAGGGAACATGTGTACAGGCCTATGAGGAAGGGAATTGGGATGCTCTAGGTTCTAGCTCAGACTTTCTAGATTCTTTTTTTTTTTTCTGAGCACCCCAGTTTTACCAAGGAGTTTATTTGAGCAGACCAGGGGACAGGGAGGCCCTGCATTTAAAAGAAGGCGTTGGGCTGACTGGCGGTGAAGCGTGTGGCTTGTGCGGACAATGCGGGACCCTGCGGGGCAGCGGGAACTTGATCTTGGAGTTGTGGAACTGCTTGAGTGCCGGTCGGCAGCACTTGCTGGCTGCAATCTCCTCCACCTTCATGGTCTGGATTGGGTGCGCGCAGGCACAGTGCCAGGCCCCATGTCTCGGCAGCACTGGGGGACAGGCCGGCCGTGGTCCGGTCATGGTACTCCCTGCACATGTTGCGGGTGCCACTGCAGGAGTTGTAGTGCAGCCAGATGCTAAGCTCTTCACTCGCAGGGGGCATTTCTCAAACACCTGCCACAGTAGACAATTTCCCCTGAAGATTTCTTTATCCTCTTTAGGAGACACAAAATACCAGAAAGGAGACCTGGCAACAGCATGGTTAGGTGCATGCAGTAGAGGGGTGGCATGTGGCATTTGGGGGTGAGCAGGCAGCACCCCACCACCTTGTAGTCTGCAGTGTGCCCGAGGCCTTCATAGCTCTCTCGCCACGATCTTGGGCAGCTGTTTACCTCTCTGAGCCTCGGATGGCACCTGCCAATGAGGGCTGTTGAGAGGCAGCGGCAAGTGAGATAGTATATAGAAGGAGCTTAGGACAGTGCCCAGCCCACAGGTGTCCATAAAGGCTAAAGCTCTCTATCCTCATGTGAGGTGGTGGCTTATCTTGACAGTAGCGATTGGCCTGGCTTCAGATGCAGAAGGCAATTAATGACTACGTGCTGCAATTGGGACCCCAAAAGGGGGGCTTTGGGCCTTAAAAGGATCTTCCATTGTTCTTCCTGGTTAGACATTGTCTCCAGAATATAACCCCTTGATTCTGTACCATCTTAGGGGCATAGGACAGGTCAGGCGAAGGGGCAGGCATATGATACTGAGAAAATATCATCCTTAGATTCTTGGGCCTCACTCCCTCACCCAGGGGGAGCTCAAAATACTACTCTTATCTTCAGAAGCAGTAACCTACCTTGAACCCTGAAAATAGCTCTCGACTGCCACTAAACCATCTCCTTGGCCCCTGCCCCCACATGGCTGAGGTGGGGTGAACAGAGCAAAGCTCCTCATCTCAGAATAAGGGGTTGTGGCTTTCTTAACTAGCAGCACCCACCTCCCTCCTCATAGCTCAGCCTGGTCCACCACAGAGAGTGTGGTCACTGCTCCTGGCCTGCTCAAAGGTGGTACCCCACACTTGTCTCTGCTCAGCCATGCTGCCATCAAAAAGGGGCCGTGTGCCACCCAAAGGAGCACATATCAGGAGTCGTGAAACCAACTTTGGACCTTCTGTCCCTCCCATGGGATAACTAGGGCTCCTTATGCAGATTAACACCAGGACCCTCCCTGCAGCACCAGGGGCTCTTATGCACTCCAGTCCCCAAACTGTGGTCCCTCCAGGCTCTGCGAGGCCAGGCAGTAGGGAATGCAGCATGGCAGTCTTTGTCTCTTGAAGTCACCTCACTGATAGTGTCATCCCAACTACCCAGGGCTTCCCTTAATACCTTCTGGTGTGTCTTTCACCTGGCAGTTGGGTGAAAACTCTTTGGAAGATAGGTACCTTTTAACATGGGCCACTCCTCAGAGGGCTTACTTTCACGGGTTTCCCTCCCACCCTCCCTTCCTCTCTTCCTCTTCATTCAGTAAACACTTCTGAGAACCTCCTCTAACCACAAGCTGTGTGGGAAAGGGGCTGGAGGAGGAGCAGAGAGACAAACCATATTCAGTCTCTGCCCCAGAGGTTCAAGATGGGATGAAAGAGGCAGCCCCTTGGCAGTTACAGGACCAGGAATTATCCCTGATCAGATAACTCCCTGAAGTGAGAACTAGGACTTCCAAGCCCCCTGGCAGCCAACTTCCCTCATCCTGCTTTACTGTCCTACACCTTTCACTAGGTTCCAGGGATGACAAGACTTAGGTCCCATTTGGCCACTGTCTTTACTCATGTTCTGTCATAGCATCCAGCAGGGGGCTTTGGTTGTCAGCACAGTTAAGGAGAACAGGATTCTATTAGAAGGACTTTGGTAGCTCCAGGCGCCCTGGGAAGACCAGCACACCTTGGTTGAGAAAGGACTAACTGAGCAGCAAGAGTCTGCAGCAGCAGGGACTGTTTATAGTCCCCCCGAGGCCACAGCCTGAATGAGTGTGCTCAAGAGTCCAGGTTACATGCCAGAGTAGGTCTGACACTGTGTGGGTCACATGTGCCCAGGGGAGGACAGGGCACTTTGATTGACAACACACTAAGGTGGCCCACAGTGACAGGAAAGGTAATTCCTATAAGTTTACCAGGTGTCACTTAAGAATAAGGAGAAACAGGCTCTAGGTGGGTGGCCAGAAAATAGCACTGACCACCATGGTCTCCCTTTTGTCACTCCTGTTGGCTCCACTGTGTTTATTCTGTTGCTCCTAGGCTGCAGCATCAAGTCCAAACTCTCCAAGGCCCAGACCCCACCTTCCAGGCACACTGAAGAGCTCCCCATTCTCCCTCTTGCTCCATATTGTCTCATGCCCGATGACTGTCGTCTATAATGTCCTTCCTCTGCTTCTCCGTGGAAAGAACTCCTGCCCACCTTGCAAGGCCTGGCTCGGTTGCGCCTAGTGCCAGACCGAGGCTGATATCTCAGCCTGGCTCAAGCTCCCACAGTGTGGGATCTCATGCCTGCCCAGAGGTCACCTTAACTGCACCGAGTTTGTGGCTTATGAGCTGTCTGTCCCCATGATAGAGGGCCTCCCCACGCCCATCTCTTCCTGCGTCCTGCACAGCACCTGCTGAGGTTCGTGGAATTGTTCAGCTGCTAAGGGTATTTAGAATCTGTGATTCAGCCATGCCTTGTGTCCCTGGTTCCCCAGCTCCCTGGCCTCCATCCTTCTGCCCTCACCCAGCACCCAGTTAATGTCTCTGCTTAGCCTGAAAACATTTTCTTAATGACAAAAAAAGAAAATCATAGGTTAAAAATCTTGAGCAGTAAAATAGCAGATGACGTTGTGTGGGCAACTTCCCAGAGGACACAGAATGCACGTCTCCTGAGTGGGTAGCCATATAAGGACAGGTTTAGGAGGACAGTGGGCAGGAGGCAGGGCCACCTGCCAGGAGAAGGGGATGTTGGGCTGGGGGTTGGTGCCCCAATGCTGGCCTGGGAGTGGAGCCAGCAGGGGTGCTGGCCAGACCCAGTTCCACAGGGGGAGTTGGCAAACTGCCACCTCACAGGCCCTTGTTGGGCCAAAGCCCGCCTGTCCTCCTGCCTTCACTGGCATTATCACCAGCACAGGCCCTGACCTGCTCTCAGCCCCTTGCCATGCTAACTCACACCACCCAGCCTAGCACTGGGAACCCTCCACTCCAGGACAGGCTGTTTCTTATCCTTCTCCCCACCTTTCCCCACTCCTGGCCCCAGCAGGGCCTGGCACCCAGCTGGTGTGCAATAAAGTTTTGCTGGGTGGGAAAATTAGTAAGTGAATAGCTTATTGGTGGTAGTTGTGGCTCATCAACTGGGCTGTAGCACCTGGAACACGGGGGCAGCTTCTACTCAAAGGGTCCAGCACAAGGTTGAGTGCACAGTAGGTGCGTAACAAAGGATTTGGTGGTTGAGTGGACCCTGCCTTGATTAGAACTGAGCAGTCAGTTCTTGCCCTGTTCAGGATCCCCCTTGTCCTCAGCATGAAGGCAAGCACACTCCAAAACTCCAGATAATGCCTTTATCAGAGTTTTTACTCCCTTTAAGGACAGTGGGATGTGTGTGTATAAGAGAAAGTTTCTGGGAGAGTCCTGATTGTCAAAGCATTCCTCTGACCATACCATGTCTGAGAACAAAGCCCTGGCCCTTAGGATCTAAGGGTGAGGAGAGGTGAGCAACCAGGAGGTCTCTATACTGAGGGAGGGCACTAGACATCTCCCCCAAACCTGATTAGAAAAGACATTCCAGAGCTCCCCAAAGGCCCAAATTCTCCTGGTGATGAGTCTTACCTAGAGATAGCAGGGATGGTCAGATGAGAGGAAAAGTTGGGATGGTCACCCCTTCCCTTTGCCATCTCTTACTGGGCCTAAAACCCATCATTTATGAGTCACTCATGAGTTAATCATTGTGCTCTCCCTAAATCCTCTTAAAAGGCAAAGCATGTTCCCTACAGGGGCCAACAAAAGAATGCTCTAATCACCAGATAAAACAGGCAGACAAGGCAGCTAGAGGTCAGGGGCTGGGAAGAAGCATGGAAGAAGTGGGCAGAGAGGAGAGAAGGGTCCTGGACGAGGAAGCTCCTGACTTCTCAACTGTGACCTGAGGGTGAGACCCCCTCCACCGTCCCCAGAGTGGAAGGGTCAGGGCCTAGAGGAGGCTCTGGCAGCCCCTCAGCTGGCCCGGCTCCCGGTACCGGAGAATGTGGTCAGCTGCAGGAGGAGTTGACTCAAGTTGAAGCAAGAGCCCCAGAGGCTCCTAGCAGAGGCGAGAGCGAGCGGAGCCAGCTGTGTCAGCTTGAGCCTGGGGAGGGTCCCAGCCTTGCCTAAGACTCTGCCCTCTCTGGGTGAGGCCTGCCCCACTGTCCTTATGCTCTAAAATAGGAATGCCACTTGTATAAAGCGTAATATGAAACACAACAAAACTCCCTGATGTGGTTGCCTGAAATTCCGTCATTAGTCATATATGATTTTGGGTCGTGTTGCCCCTCTATGGTAGGTGGAATAATGGTCCCCTGAAGGTGTCTACGTCCTAATCCCTGGAAGTATGTTATTTTACATGGTAAAAGGGACTTTGCAGAGACAATTCAGGATTTTGAGATGGGAGATTATCCTGGATTATCCATAGGTGCCCGACAGAATCGCAAAGGTCCGTATATGAAGGTGGCAGAAGGGTCAGCCAGATAGAGGGCAATGTGCGCATTTCCCTGGGAAAGGAACACACCAAGAACTTGAGATTTACGCCGGAAATAGTTTCAGGCACACCCCCACCACACCCCCTTGGAGTCAGGAGGCCTTCTCCAACCTGCTAGCCCTGGGCCTAAGAGGGAACATAGTGGGGACACAGAAGAGAAGACAGGACATAAGAGAACGGAAGTGAGAGCAAGAACCAAGGCAAAACTTGCTTCATTCTGCATCCTTGGGCCGGGCCTTGGTTCACTATCTGGCGCCCTGGCCACACCGTCCTCCTGGCTTCCCCTCCAAGGGTCATCTTGTCTCGACCCTGCCTTTAGGGAGCTGCGTATGTCATCTGCTATTTCAAAGGGCCACCAATGCAACTACCTGACCCTTTGTGTTAGCTATAGAGATTGTCCTTCTCCCAAGCGGCACTACCAGACTCATCTACTCCAGCTACCTTCTTAAACTCTCTGACCAGAGATGGGGACAGATTGGAAATGCTGGAGATCTGCTAACCGTAACAGTGATGAGGAAGATGGCCAGAATAAAGGTAGTTATAGAACAAGGCAGTGTAAGAGTATCTATAAATAAGTAACTACTAGACACTATGCCACAAGCTTCCTGTGTGCCATCCTGTTCAATCAACCCAGGCGAGAAGTTTCAGTACCCATATTATTTTATAAATAAGGAACTGAGGCACAGAGAGATTGTGTGAATTTCAAAAGGTCACGGTTAGTTCATGATAGGACTGTAGTTTCAGCCCAGGTCTTACTTCGGAGTCCATGCCTTTAACTACCACACTGGTCTAACGTCTAAAAATGTTTTAAACTAACAATAATGTCTTCATGTCTCATTTTTTTAACCAGGCAATCGTTTTCTAGGGATGGAGAGAGTCGGGGCAGGTGGGAGAAGGATAGGAGGAGTGGCAGAAGGACATGCGATATGAGTGAGGGGCCTGTCGACTGGACACCACTAATTAAGGGGACATAAAGTAGCAGAGCGAGGCCAGATTGCTTTGGATTTAATATTTCATCTGAGAAATCAAACTTGAACTTTGCTATCTTTTCCAAGAGCAGTTTTATTTTTGACCAACTTTACGATATTTTGCTGATTTTCTCAAATAGTTTTTCATTTTGAATAACTACAAGTTATTCAAAGCACGTTTTAAGACCAAAGAATATTTTTGATGTGATTTCAAGTTGCCAGGCATCAAGACAGTGAAAAGTACCCAGGGGCTGGATGGGCCTCAAGAAACCTGGGTTCTATCTCCAAACTTGCTGTTTAGGCCTGTGTAGGCCTGCAGAAGTCCTCACTACCCGTTCAAACAAGGTTTCTGGGTTGAAGCTGCGAGAAATGTGGAAGATTTTTTTTTTTTTACAGGCCTCAGCTTCAGGTCCAGCCATGTTTGCTGGGTAGAGTAGGTGAGAAGTTTTGATTCTGTTGTAATTGCTGCAGGCCTTTGGACAGGACCAGCTGGGATGGGCAGGGCACAGGTGTCTTGGCTTCTCACCTCTGCTCACCTGAATCACAGGCAACAACAACTGGTCCTCTCAGTCCCTGGGGGCCTCCAGAGGGTAGGCCTTGGGTGACTGGCCACAACTGTTCCCAACCTGTCCATTCCCCAAATGAGGACAGACTGACATGGGACCACAGGTTGTCAGAGCAGAAGGAGATCCAGATCAGCTGGCCCTGAGGGTCACACATATTGGCCATGGGCCCATTACATTGAACAAGAATCCCCAGAGATATTGGCATAAAAACACATAGATTGATGGTACAAAACAGAGAGCCCAGAAATCAACCCAGACATTTTATAGTCAATTAATTTATGACAAAAGAGCCAAGAATATATGATGGGAAAAGGACAGTCTTCAGTAAGCAGTGCTGGGAAAACTGGACAGCCACATGCAAAAGAATGAAAGTCAACCATTATACCATACACAAAAGTTAACTCAAATAGATTAAAGACTTGAATGTAAGGCCCACAGCCATAAAACTCCTTGAAGAAAACATAGGCAGTAAGCTCCTTGACATAGGTCTTGGCAATGATATTTTGAATATGACACCAAAAGCAAAAGTAACAAAAGCAAAAATAAATGAGTGGGACTATATCAACTAAAACTTCTGTACAGCAAAGGAAATCATCAGCAAAACAAAAAGGCAACCTAATGAATGGGAAAACTATTTGCAAATCATATATTCGATGAGGAGTTAATATCCAAAATATATAAAGAACTCATACAACTCAATAGCAAATAAAAAAAAATCTAATTTCAAAAAGAGGCAGATCTTTGTAGACATTGTTCTAAAGAGGACATACAGATGCCCAACAGGTACATGAAAAGATGCTCAACATCACTAATCATCAGAGAAATGCAAATCAAAACCCTCTGTCAGAATGGCTATTATCGAAAAGACAAGAAATAAGTGTCAGTAAGGATGTGGGAATATAAGTTGGTGTAGCCACTGTTCAAAACATTATGGAGGTCCTCAAAAAATTAAAAATTGAACTACCAAATGATCCAGCAATTCCACTTCTGGATTATTTATAATAGCTAAGATACAGAAACAACCTACGTATCCATCAATAGGTGAATGGATAAAGAAATTGTGATTTATAGATACAGTAATATTATTCAGCTATAAAAAGAATGAAATCTTGCCATTTGTGACAACGTGGATGGACCTCAAAGGCATTATGTTAATTAAGTAAAATAAGTCAGAGAAGGACAAATAACGTATGATCTCATATGTGAAATTTAAAATAAAAAACCAAAAAGCAAGTTCATAGATACAAAGAACAGAGTGGCTGCCAGAGCTGGGGGTGGGGGTTGGGAGAAATGGGTAAAGGGGGTCAACAATGATAAGCAATTAAAAAAGATTTTAAAAGAAGAATCCCCAGAGAGCTTCTTACAAAAACCAAACAGATCTCTAGGGACTGCCAAATTGACCTTTCTGAGTCAGATTATCCAGGAGCGGGGCCTGGGACTGTTTAACCAACTCCTCAAGGGATTCTTATGAATGGCAGCCAGGTCCAAACTCTCTACTTTTCCTGGGGAAACTGAGGCCCAAAGAGGTCTTAAGCCAGTCGTCAACAGAACCAAAATCAGAAATTAGATCTTTGGACCCACAGTTAGATAGATGTTCTTTCCATACTAAGACCAGAAGTCTACAGGACCCTAAAGAATGGCCCATCATTTTTTGTTTTATTTTCTTTTAAAGTTACTAATAAACACAGCTTAAAGAGTTAAATACAGGTAGTTGAAGAAGGCTTGTATGAAAGAAGACAGCTCTTTGTTCATGCTCCCCATCTGCCCCTCCTCAAAGGCAACCACTTTCAATTCTTTTAGCTGATTCATTTGATATTGAAGGAAACCAGAATGTCACCCCAAAATATGCTTCTTTGACATAAAAATTACTTTTAGCTGAAGGCAATTAAGCAGCAGTAAATGTAGGAAAAGCTCTCCTTACCTTTCTCCGCTTTCTGTCTAAAGGCAGGATATAAATTCTCCTTTTCTGTAGGTAGATTCTTATCCTCCCAACAAACCTTACTCCATTAGTTCCTTCCCATATATTTACCTTCCAATGGTGTGACATCCTTGGAAGCCTAAAACTGATTTCTTTTGTCCTGTTATTTCTCTACATATTTGTTCTTTGTTGAAGATACTGTATAAAACACTGCTTTGAGTTACTTTTCATTGAGGTTGCATGATGTATGCTGAATGCATTAATAAACTGTTTTTCTCTTGTTAATTGGTCCAGCTAAAAACCTAAGATGGGTAAAGTTTTGCCTCCCCTATAGTATTTGCTCCCACTCTTGGCATTGTTTGCATTGTTACAATAAGCATCACTTTGTTATTTTTATGTGGTCTACAGTTAGAATGGATTGCCAGGTCTAGCACAGGTCTGTCATGCCTGGGCACTGCAGAGTGCCCCAGTGGTCACTGGGCGCAGGCCACCAACTCCTCCAGGGCTTGCTCTCGGCGATTGCCATGGACCAGAAGCACTTCTTTGATCCGGTCCTGCTGGAAGCCCATATCGCTGAACTGTTCCCAGAGGCGCAGGAACTCCCCTGCCTGAGGAAGAGAGGCAAAGAGGGTACTGAGTGTGCTCTTCAAGGCTTGGCCTCCACCCTGGGGAGTCCCTTCTCTGGTACCCTCTGTATCTACTCCCAGAAAGCTGTGGCCCCCTCAGGCCAGGTGAGCCTGATCCTGGGCAGCACCTGTGTTTTCTCTGGACCTCTGGGGTGAGGGCTCAGATCTCCTTTTGTGTGCCAAGGAAGGTGGCCTCAGCCTGGCTACCAGCTTGGTCCTGGCTTTACTCCCCAACTCTGGCTCACTCCTGACTGTATGTGCTTGGGTGCTAGGTCAGGAAGAGGAAGGCCAAATACTGGTGCACAAAAGACGCACAGTTTGGGGTCTCTGCCCAGGTCCCAAACTTGCTGAGGTTTCATAAAGCACAGTCTCTGCCTTCCTTCCTCTTCTAGCCCAAGTGCTTGAAACTTCCCTGCTTCTCTCCCCTCCATCTTTCCCTGTATTTCTGCTGCCCCTCTGTATCCCTCGCTCAGCTTCTGTGAGGAGCTACTCAGTGAGCCTGGACCAGCTGCTGGTTATGAACAAGTCATATTCATTGGGCACTCAGAATGTACTACTGGGCCACAGCTGCCTATATTCTGGGTTCCAGGTAGGTGAAATTCCTTGAGCAGAGAGTTTAAGCATCTTTGTGCTGCCTATGGCTCCTATCTGAGTGCCTAACAAAGAGCAGGCATTCAATAATACTTGCGCTGATTCAGTTAAATATCACAAAAACCTTGCTTCCAGTTTCCCTCCCCACCTCTTCCCCTTACTTTCCCATGCTTCATCTCCCTGGGGCTGAGCAAGCAGGCTATTTCCTTATGGCACCCAAGCTGGCTCTGGCACTGTATGCCCCTGCATGCCAGGCTTTTATGTGTACCTCCATCCCTTCCCTCCCCTGGGGCCCAGGCAGGTGGCCCTGCTGACCTGGCTCTCAGAGAACTGGAACATCTCCATGGCCTCCTCCACCAGGCCTTCCTCATAGCCCTGCCGCAGCAAACGGTCACAGGCGCTAAGGTAGCTGAGAAACTAGGCCGGAAAGAGTCAAAGAGGGAGGGGAGGTAAGAGGAGTGGCAGGGGCAGCAGATGGGGTAGAGTAGGCACCCTGAGGACTTCATTAAGTCCTGGGCTCAAGCTGGACTGACTAGGCAAGCCATGACACACAACATAGACCCAGAAAGCCCGTGAGCCAATAGAAGAGGGACAGAGGCCTCCTCTAGGGACTTGCAGACAGGTGGACAACAAGTACTTACCAACTGTCCCAAACTGGGGGCAGGCAGAAGGGGCCCAATAAATACATGCTGTGTTTATAAAGTGAATTAAGAACCACCTTTAAGGAGCTCACTGCTCAGTGGTGGACATAAACCAGATATGGGAAATTGTGAGTGCCAGGCACATCAAAGCAGGATTTATAGGGAATCAGTGCCACATGAAGGCTCTGGACCAAAGAATTATGAGTATAAGTGGAGAAGAAACAGGTTGGGTTTCTGCAGACTTTCAGAGCTGGGCAGAAAGCATGGATAATATAGGCTAATGGTTTTCAAACTGTTTTAGCTTCTGAACTTTCCAATCGCCTGCTCCAGGACACCTAGACCCTGCTCTGAGCACATGCAGAAAAACCATCAGCCAAGCCCTCTTCACACAGTCTAGGAATGGTAGGCGGCCCAGTGAGGATAACTCTGAAGGGTCATATGTGCTCCAGAGCTGTGGGGTTGGCTGACTCTGTTGTTGGGTCTACAAAGCTCAACTTCTCCATCTACTCACTCCTGCTTCTGTCTACCCCCTTCTCCAGAGATGATCCCAAGGGCCTCCTTAATAACTATCCTACATGACAAACTCCTTCTGAGTCTGCTTCCTCAGGAAGCCAACCTACAACAGTGGTTTTTATGTACCTTGGTTTTCACCATAGCAACTAACTGCGTCTAAATGCTCTGGAAATGCCTGATAAATACTGTTGACTAGATGGATTGATAGGTGAATGGAAAGACAGATGGACATGGGTATGGGTAAACCATTTACTGAGGGCAGTGGTTAGAGCTGCACCATCCAATATGGTAGCCAGTAGCCAGACATAGCTATTTTATTAATTACAATTAAATAAAATTCTCAGTCACAGCAGCCACATTTCAAACATATAGCTATTGGATACTGAATTTTCAACACAGGTACAAAACATCTCATTGCAGAAAGTTCTACTGGGCAGCTATGGAGAGATTCTTGGCTGCCCAAGGCTCCAGCCCCCTGTTTCTGGGGCAGAGACAAGGATAGGAGTAGATATTGAGACTCCCCAAGTGGGTATGGGGGTTCCTGATAAACTCCTACGGAGAAGGTAGCACTAGGTCTAGAAACTTGTTCACAACCCCAATAATTAATACCTGACTGACATTCTGCCTCTAAAGAGAAGGAAATTTCTTCAGGTTAAAGGTCAAATCATATGGTCACTAACCTGGCACCAGCTCCACAAACCACAGCTCTAAAACCTCACTCACCTGGCTTTTCAGTTCCACAGACCCCAGCTCTGGACAATTACTCACCTGGCTCAGGCTCTGCCGCCCTGTCTTCTGCAGAGCCGCGATGGCCCTATGCATGGGATACCCCAGGGCGACCACTGGCCCGATGAGGTCTTGCTCCTCTTGGCTGAGGGCGGATAGGAGGTCATCAGAATCAGGGTATGATCTGTGGGCCATGAGAGGCTGGGGCTCCCGCCCAAGAGGTGGCAGGCAGGTGTATGGACTGAGGGACTGAAATAAAGACAAGATGATGTGTCAGTTACCACTGGAGACAACACTTGGCTGGGCAGGACATTTTTAAAAGTACTTTTGTGTGTCACAGAGCGTAGAGGCTAATACTGTGGAGAGTTTGCAGTCTGCACACCTGGGTTCAAATCCCAGCTCTCTACTGTTTACTCAGTTTACTCATGTGTAAAACAGGCAGTCATACTAGATACCTCAAGGTTTGTTACAAGGCTTAAATAAGACAATGTGAGAAAAGTAATTAGCAAAGGGCCTGGAATACAAGAATTGCCAGTACATGATAATATGTCATTTATTACTTAGAACAACTCTGCAAGAGAAATATGATAGGTCCATCCTATTATTCTCTGTTACAGATACTGAAAAAGGTTCAGGGAAGTTAATGACATGGTAAGCAATACACATTTGGGATCTACTCAGAATCAAATGCAGGGTTCTTTACCCCACTTAGGGGGATCTTCTCAGTCAGACACTCCTTCTTGAATTTGGCTGGGCTGAGGCTTGGCTGGGCTGAGGCTTGGCAGGGCATGGAGCAATGTAGACACCGGGCATAGCTATGGTGCTGGGGAGACCACACAGACCCTGGCTAAGGTAGGTAGCTTCAAGGCATTTCAATTGATGTGGCCAGCATCACCTCTAACTCTTCCTTCATGAAGAAGCACCCATCTGCCCACCCTGAACACACTGCCTTGTCCTCTCCTCCATAAGGAAAGCCCAGCTGCTGCCCTAGCTCCTGGGGCAGTTCATCTGTGTGTGACATATGAATTTCCCCCCTTCTCCATCTGCTCACGTGTTCCCTGCCATGACCTCATCCTTGGGTCTGCGAAGGGGAAAACATCCAAATTTAGAATCTGAGCCTACTCTTGTGACCTTGAAAAAGATTCTCAGCTACTCTCTGCCTCAATTTCCTCCTCTACAGAACATCTGCCCCAAACCAGCACCCCCACCCCATCCCCAACACACAGGGTTGTTGCTAGAGTTACATTTAATGTGCACCAGGGAAGAGCCATCCTGGAATCAATATCTGGCAGTTGATGGGGCATGGCCGGTCCCATTCACAGAGCCTCTGCTCTGTTTGCTCCTGCGGGGTGGTTGCTGGCTCTCTTTACAGGTAGAGAAGGAATGGCTCAGAGCACTTCAGTGACTTGCCTAAAGTCGCACACCAGTGAATGGGAAAAGCCAGACCTCAAGTCTGTTTCGGATTTAATTTCATTTTGGCCTTATTCTTTTGCACTTCCTGGCCCAACTGTGGGGACTTCTGGGGGGCAAAAAGCTGAGCCCAGCTGCTACCTTCTGCTATCAATCCTGACAAACCATCTGCTCTGGAACCAGGTTTTGTGGAGTTGGATACTTCAAACAGTTTGGCTCTCTTAAAGAAAAAGGACACACAATTATGACTATAAAATGATCAATTACGAATATAAAATACACAAGGCCTCCGCAAGAGCAAAATAAGGGGCCTGAGGCTTAAGTTTCATTGGTTTTCGATAAGTTCACGTCTGCTCCAGTTTTTCTGAGCGTTTGTCCTCTGCCCTGAAGCCTTCCCGGTCTGCAGCAACCTTCGCCTCTCTCTCAACACCTAATGGCGTGCTGCTACAGCGCTGCTTTGTTCCACACCCCTTGCTCTCTCTCCTAGTCCTGTGGTTTTGACCTTGTCTTTTCCAACCCAGTGTCTGGCAGGAATAACATACAGTAACTATTCCTTGACTGAGCCTTCAGCTCACCCATTAAACAGCAAGCTTCGCCCCTGGGAAGCCCGAGATTTGAGTCATATTCATTAATTCAACAGACATTCATGAGCACCCCCTATGGGCCAAGCCTGCTTCTAGGTGCTCAGGAAACAAAAATGAGTGCGATCTAATCCCTGGCTGAAAGAATTCATATTCTACTGGCAGAGACAGGCAGGTACGGGATAATTACAATTACATGACTTGCGCCCTAACAGAGGCAACGCAGGCACAATGGGGAAACAGAAGGAATTGGGGCCCTCTGAGCAGGGAATATTCTGGCAAAGGGCCACAGTTAGAACAGCGTGGTACAGAACCAGGTGAGAGCAGGTGAAGGTAGGGAGTAGGAGCGCGGAGAGCAGGGGACTGAGACTCTGGACCGGGCTGGGGACCAGACTTTGGGGCCTTGCTGCTGAGCTGCAGCCTTGGCTGAGCGGGCAGGTTGCTTACCGGGACCGTGGGCTTGTGGCTCCGCAGCGGGGGCATGGCGCCGGCCGTGGAGGGCCTCGGGGGCGGTGGGTGCACTGGGAAGCGGGGGAGTGGGGCTCAGGGGCAGCGCCGGGCTGGGGCAGAGGCTCAGTGCCGGTGGCGGATGCGCTGCAGGAGGGCGCGGGGGTGGCGGCCATCCTGCCCTCCGAGAGCCTCCGCGCGCCCCGCCAGCTCTGACCTCACCCCGCGCAGCACATCCAGTGAGCACCGGTGATGGGCGGGCTGGGGCTCTCTGGGGCGCTGGGCTGGGGGCTGCAAGGACCCAGCATTTCCTCGCTGGCAGAGGAGGCATCTTCCTCTTCTTCCTCCACTTCTCCTCCTTTTCCTCCTCGGGCAGCTCCTGGGGTCGCGCTTCTAGACCTTTGGCTGTGGCAGGTGCAGGCAGTAGTCCGGCTTCTGGGCTGACCAGCAAGAGCCAGGCGGGAGGGGCTGACGCTGTCCGGGGTCATCGCTTTGGAACTGGCAGGGTTCCCGGATGACAGCCTCCACCCAGAAGAGAGTCCTCCTCTCCAAGCTGAAGTCGTGCTGTTGAGAGAAGGCACTGTGAGGCTCGGCGAAACGAACCAGGGCTCTGTGGCACCGCCCCACCCCCTGGTTTTGGAGGACCCTGCTCCACCAAAGACTTGCCCGACCTGCACAGCTTCCGATTCTGAGGCCTAGGCAGCCATCACAGCCCACCCTCACCCTCGGTTTTAGCTACCGCTCGAGTCAATGGCTATAAATAACCATTTAATGGACAAAAATAAGGAATAGATGAATAGAATGAAATGTAGTGAAATCTAATATCTAAGTCCCTTGCCAGTCAGTACATAATTGAGCAACAGCAGCGTAAAAACTTTCTCCAATAAAACTTATCCATAGCAAAGAAGCTTTCGCTTGAGCCCAGCACCGCTTGGCAGTGAGCGTCAGCCTTGCCAGGCACATGAACCCCACTGAGGAGTAATAATACCTGCTGCCATTCCTTTGCTGCCGTCTGCTATTATTTGGGTCCAGGAAATGGAAGATTTCCTAATCTTTTGTTGAACTCTACTTATTAGGTTCTAATGTTATTTCTATTTCCAAATTATGAAAATAAGGCTCAGAAAATTTATTTGCTGGAGGTCAGACGCGGCGAGTGGCGGGGCTGGGATTCTCCTGCCATCTCACTGTAGTATGTTCTCCGCTACATAGAACTAAAATGGCAATCTGGAGCCCACATAAACAATCTAACTTGAGAGTTTTTAAATGAGGCAAAAAAGAATGTTCCTGTTGCCTACCTTTAAATAAGAACCAGACATATAAAATGCCATTAAAAATATTTTAAAAATTAAAAAGGCAATTTCAGTGCTCTATGATGGCCAGTTAAGGAAGAAAGAGGCTGCGGGAAGTGGTGTGTGTGAGGGAAAGGGGAGGCAGAAAACAGACACAGACCACTTAGATCACAGGTGCTGCCCCCCTCTCCCACCTCTGACATGACTCTGCACTGGGGAGAGGAGCATAATTTAGCTGCTCCATGAAACAAATAAGAATAGCTGGGAAAACTCTGCGGACAAAAAGATAAATAAGAGACTGGCCCTACTAGTCGTTTTATTATATTTTATTATTTATAAAATGTCAATAATTAAAACTTGGTACTGGCACAGATAAAGGTACAAAATAGAAAGTCCAGAAATAGACCTTTAGTAAATAATAAAGATGGCATCTCAAGCAATAAGAAAAAGAGAACTAGTCAATAAATGGTGTTAGCTAGCTGGAAGAAAATAATTTGAATGCATTCTCATATTATATACATAAGGGCAAATTCAAAAGGATCAAAGATTCAAATGTGTGATGTGAAACCATAAAAGTACTAGGAGAAAACAAGACAGAAATTCTTTATAACCAAGTGGGAAAGCCTTCTTACTCTGAATCAATCAAAATCCAGAAGCCATAAAAGTGCACACAGGTATATGTACAAAATCTGCATGGCAAATATACCCATAAGCAAGCTCAAAGACAGATGACAAACAAGGGGTAAAATAGCACTCACATCACAGACAAAGGAATAACTTTATTAATATAGAGAATGCCTAGAAATATATAAGAAAAAGACTGAGCCAACAGAAAAAGGGACAAAAGGTAATATGGAAAGCCTACATAAAAGGAATACAGATGGAACACAGAAAATTGCTCAACCTCAATCATGATATGAGAAGGCAAATAAAACACTGAGATACTATTCGCCTATCCTTTGGCAAAGACCCAAAGCTTGATGATACTCATTGGGGAGTGTATGGGGTACAGGCCTCTTGTAGAGTGCAAGTTGAGATGTAAATCAGTATAACCCTATGGAGGGCAATTTGACAATGTATTTAAACAAATTCAAAAAGATATTTGCATATACTCATTTCCTGCAGCATTGTTTGTAGTGCAAAAGACTGAGAAGAACCTAAGCGTTCTTCAAGAGGGGACTTGGGCATAAAGTACGATGTATCCATGTAATATGCAGAGAAAACAAAACTGAAGAAGCTTTCTATGTATGACTATAGAAGATCTTAAAATATAGTAAGTGAAAAATCAAGAACAGTGTATATAAAATGCTACCTTTGGTGTAAAAAATGGAGGAAATAGCTGTATTTGCTTGTATACACACAGAATAATCTCTAAAAGAATATGTAAAAATGAGTAACAGAAGTACTCAACCAGTGACGGGTGGGGGTAGGGAACAGGGCAGATGAGAAGGTGTTAGTGGCAAGGTAGGCAAACTGCCAGGGCCTAACTGACCCCCTGGTTTTCATAAATAAAGTGTTATCTGCCATGCTCACGCTCTCCTTATCCTAATATCTATGGCTTTTTCTCTACAATAGCAGAGTTGAGTACTTTCCAGAGTATTTACTATCTGGCCCTTTACAGAAAATGTCAACCCCTGCTCTACACCATTTTACTTCATTTTCATTTTTCAACTGTGTGAATGTATTTTCTCTCTTCAAAATAAATAAATAAATAAATAACAAGAGAAATTAACTCGAGTTAAAGGGAAATCATGAAACTACAAAAACAGATTTGCCCAGGCCTTACTTATGGAAGGAAAGGCTCCTTGGAAAGGAGCAGGATGGAGGGGCGGGCATGGGCTTTTGAGTCTAACAGACTGCTGTTGGAATCCTAGCTGTTACTCACAAGCCTAAGCCATGTGATCTTGTGGATCACAGCTTTGATTTCCTGTGCTTTTGGGTAGGGACACCAGTTGCTAAAAGAGTCATAAAAATGAGAGAGAAGAATGAACATAATAGAGCACCTGGAATGAATGTGGTGCATAGCAGGTGTTCAATAAATAGTAGCTGTTATTATTTTTCCCTTTAGGTCACTATAGGTTCATCTGGTAATCTACCCACCACTGTATATAACATCACTGTTTTATGAAAATGTATTTCAAGTTCTAAACACTGGGAATACAGCCCAGTGAACTCGAAGGACTGATAGGAGAGGCTGTAAATCATATTTGGAGTTTCATGCTTCTCTATTTGTTAGTTTGACACAGCAATAAAAGTAATGAAGGCTCAGGATGGGAAACATGCTCAAGGGAGTGTAGGTGCCCACCCTGAGAATAGGAGGCAGAGCCAGGTCAGCACTCTGGCTAGGACATTAGACATGGACTTGGCAAAACGGTGCCCATTTCTGCTACTAGAAGTAACCTTCAGAATTCCTCTTCCCAGCTTGGCTAGAGCTCAGCAAGGAGAGAAAAGCTGTGATAATCTACCTCCACAGGAGTTAGTAAAGCAAGTTCCTCTTCCCAATGGCACAGGCCCTACTGGCAGAGTGAGAGCCCACAGCATAGGCTGTCTGGGAAGAGTGAGAACTGCCCCCGGAGAGTGTGGGCCCCTGGACACTGTGCTCTGGGCTTTACAGAGCTTCAGTTCTGGAAACGTTAGTCCTAAGGAGCCTCATTGCAACTCCAAAAGTGCACCAAGTCTCCTGCTCCTGTGTTCCTAGGCCACTCAGGTCCTCTGTCTTACCCTCCCCAGGCCTCTCTTACTGGACTGTGCTCTCTGCCCCTGACTTTCTGTAACCTTTTTTTTTACCTTCACACAATACCTGTCCAGTGCTCTTATGTGCCAATCTTGCTCTTAGCTAATACAAAATGATCTGGAGTTAGGATCTGGGTTTAGTCTTATCACTAACTTTGGGCAAATCATTTCTTTTCTCTGAGCCTCAGGCTCCTCATGTTCAAATGCGTGAGAGCTAAGCTAGATCCTCAAACCTTCCCATGAAGCACCCTGTAGACAGAGGAGAACAAGCACACAGGAGCCTGAGGACTCAGTATCAAGAGACCCAATGCCAGTTCCGTTGTTCTTTGCAAACACATTGTTTTATTTTTTAAAAAATGCATGAGAATTTTGCATTCTATGCCATGACACATCTGTGTTATAATAGAATGGATCCCCCTAAATCTTCAAGTAAACTTGACTCTCAAGGAAGTTAAATAATTGTGTCTATCCTGAGGACGTACGTAATATGACCACATGAACTGGATGCATATCTCAGTGTGTGAGCGCCATGAGGCATGGGTGTTTGAAGGGCAGACGTGCTTGAGGCCTGGTGAGTGGTAAACCCTTGTAATGTCCCGGGTAACTGTCTGCATTTTAACAGAGAATTCTAGAGCTAGTGTCTTAGCCCAAAGGAGTGATTCTAATGGTGGAATTTTAGACATGATAGCAGGCTATTAGGAAAGAGAGGAACAGAAGTACCCTTAAAATTTCTCTCAATCATTTCATATAGTCAGCCTTCCAGTTATCCTAAGGTTAAAATAAGACCCACTAAATAATTCCATCACCAGGCAACTAGCCTTCTTTATGAAATATCTTTTCCTCTAGGGTTTTCTCCAAACTCCCTAGAATATACCAGAGCAGGCCCAGCTATCCTTTAAAATCAAAGAACAAGATCCCATGAGGCTTAGCCTCAGGCACAGACCCAGGGACTAGAAGATAGGTAGACAGACAGACAGACAGACAGACAGACAGACAGACTTACCATAGAACCCAGCAGAAGCTCCCTGCAGTCTGGGACACTGAGCTCTGGCCCAGGGAGGGGCTCTGTGGTTATCACAAAGCCTTGGGCACCTTGAAGGGAACACCATCCAGGGCATTCATTCTGTCAGAGGAGTGTGGAGACGGCTGAGCAGGCCGGGGTGGGGTGCTTGGTGGCAGGGAGAGAGTGTAATTCTGAGAACCAGGCTCAGGCCCCAAAGGGCTCAGAGCTCTCCTGTGTGGTGACTTAGCTGAGTCTCCCACAGCCAGGAAGGAAAAGATGAAGTGGTCAGCGCTGCATGGGGAGGAAATGAATAAAAACAAGAACGTTCAAAACTGACAGGAATTGACTATTTCATGTTTAAGCCTTGCTCTAGACCACTGTTCCCTAAAATGTAGTCTACAACTCTAGTTCTAAAGTCCTGCATCAAAAGAGTTTTCACTCAAACATTTAGGAAGAAATATCAAATTATACAAATTCTTCCAGGAAAGAAGGAATACTTCCTAACTCATTTGCTTTCAGCATCACCTTGATACCAAACCTGACAAGAAAATTAGAGGCTGTCTCTCATGAACATAAATGAAAATCTTAACAAAAATTTATGGAGAGAAAAATACAATACTGCCAGATTGAGTTGTATTTCAGGAATGAGAGGTTGGCTTTCCAAAACCAATCAGTGGAAATAAAGATAAATATCAATAAAAAATGAAAAATTATGTAATTATTTCTGTAGATGCAAAAATTCCTTGATAAAATAAATACCTATTCATGGTTTGAAGAAACAACAAACAAACCCTGTTAGCAACTCAGGAATAGAAAAGAATTTCCTTAACCTAATAAAGAATATCTCTAAATCATCTAAAGCAAACATCTCATTTATGGTGAAATACTGAAAGATATCCCCAAGATTGGAAACGAGACAAGGATGTCCCCATAATCTTTTGTTCAGTACGATACTAGTGACACTAGTCTGTGCAAGAAAAGGAGGGGAAAATAAAAGTTTAAAATTGGAAAGAAAGAAATCAAACCGCCATTCTTTGTATGTGACATAATTATATGTCAAAAATCCAAAATAATCCATGAATGAAACTCTTAGGTAATTTAGCAAGGTCATTTGATTCAAAGTCAATATATGAAAATCAGTGATATCTCTTATATGCCGGCTACAAACCATGTCCATGGGTTGTAAGCCTTAATATTGTAAGGATATCATTTTTTTCCTGATTTGACTTATAGCTCCCAAGTATCAAAATTCCATCACATTTTTTTGGCAAACTAATTCTAAAATTTACAGGAAATGCAAAGGGCCAAGAAAAGCCAAGACAATCTTACATAAGCAGCAACACAGTTGGAAGAGTTATACTTTCAGATATCAATGCTTAGAGTTAAAGAATTAAGACGGTGTGGTACTGACACGAGGAGACCAACAGAACACAAAAGAAAGTCCAGAAACAGATCCACGCATATATGCATCCTTGATTTATGACCCTGCAGAGCAGGAGGAAAATGAAGGTCTTTTCAAAAACGGTTCTGGGTTAATTGACTATCCACCTAGGAAAAAGAATCTTGATCTCTATTTCATCATACACAAAAACCAATTCCAGGTAGACTGTTGATCTAAATGTAAAAGGTAAAAAGTAAATGTGAAATACAAAAAGGTAAAGCTTGAAAATAAATTGGAGAATATATTCACAGTGTTAGAATAGGAACACATTTCTTAAACAGGTTACAAGAAAGAAAAAAAATGATAATTTGGGTTACATTAAAGTTAAGAACTTCTATTCATTAGATGATACCTTTAAGAGAAAAAAAAATCACAGAGAGAAGATATCTGCACATAGGAGAAGCACATAGGACTCATATCCAATATATACAAAGAATGTCTACGAATCAGTAAAAAAAGACCCAGTATAAAAATAGGCAAGAGATTTTATTAGGCACTTCACAGAAGAGATATCCAAATAGCCAGTAAACATATAAGTATTTAATCTCATTAGCCAATATAGCAATGCAAAATAAAACAATGAGATATCACCACACACACACACACACATACGAACAGTTAAAATTAAAAAGCCTATCAATATCAAGTGTTGAAAAGGATATAAAACGTCTGGAACTTTCACGCACTGTTGATGAGAAAGTCAATTAGTATAAGTTAATTGTATCTACTAAAGCTGAAATCTAAGAATTAAAAACGAATTCACACATAGCTTCTGGGCCTATTGGCTAAAATCAAATGCAGTATCCATTAGTTTAATAATATTCATAACAGCCATGGATTTGATTTTTTGTGTATTTTAAACCACATTAAAGATTCTGTCACCTTAAAAAATCAAAACAGTACTTATTCACACAGAATTCAAACTCATGATTGCCTATAATATATACCTAAATCTAGACTCCTAACTGCAGTCTGGCATTTTGCAAACAATCAGGGTTTACCAGGGAGTACTTCTAGTTTAATATAATCTGTCATCCAGGATGGTGCAAAGCCCTGCTGCTAGGGGTCACTGGGGTCATTCCATGCCCATATGAGAGCATCATGTGAAGAGCAGGTAATCTCAGTGTAGAGAGGCCAAATGAGGCCAGATAAGCAAATCCCTTAATTCTCTCATCTCCGCTGTCCACTCTCTCTCGTCAGTGTCTTACTGTCTATAAGACTCAAAAGACTGTCTCCCTGCATGTTGGGATAGCTCTCTATGCTACAGAATCAGAGAGGTCCCAGTGTGATGAGTAAGTTATCTGCCCAATTAGCCTGTTCTTACAGGGGAACTATGAGATAAAGGGGGTTGTAGGGAACACAGGAAGGTTAGCAAGTTTTGGAATCTGCAGAATTGTCATTCACATTTTCAGCTATCAGAAGTTTGAGCTATGGGAAGAACCAGTTTTATTAAGACTCGAGTGTGAACTGCCTGCCCACTGAGCAGGTACAGGGCTACCTTCCTCCTCCCTCACCTCTGACCCTGCATCTGCAGACTAATAGATAGTCTCTACGCAGTTCTACACTTGCTTCTGGAGGAAGTTAAGAGTTTTTGAGGATTCTGGAAATACATCTCTTAAGAATAGTGAGGGCTACAGTGTAAGACAGGATATAGTTAGAAGATATTCTAAAATGACAGTCACCTCTGCTAAATACAAAATGAGAAGTACAGAGCATTAATGATGTTTTCTTCAGAGATAGGGGAGTATTCTGGTCCTTATGGGGGTTGGAAGCTTCAGGAAAGATGGGACTTGACCTGACTCTGGAGAGTGGGGGAACAGCCCGTGCGCAGGAAAAAGGTGGAGTGGAGAGCATGACTCCAGGAGGGAACATCTTAAGCAGGGAGCAGAGGCAGGACAGAGTGAGGGGCAGACACGTTGCTTTACTCAGGTAGATAGTGTGTGCCGGGAAGCAGTCTGCAATAATATTGAAGGCATAGATTAGGTAGGCTGAAAGGGTCTGAACTTTAGGCTGATGCTGACTCCATTCAGGAGTCGTGGAGAAAGCTCTGCAAGGGCCTGAAGGGGTGGAGTCAGGGTGGGGAAGTGGAATATTAGGGATGCAAGTCTGTGTAATCCAGGACCTCCCCAACACCAGTCCCTGAGTCTGTGCCTGTTTGGCTCCATCTGAGCCTGGGGTGAGGGGCCTGGTAGGCAGGCATTATAGTAATCAGTCTACAGGGAGCCCAGACTATGACATTATTATTTTTAAAGGTCTCCATTATACCCTCTAAATTACTCCATCCTTGCCCATAGCTTCAATAACCTATACCAATGACTCTCACATTAAATTCTCCAGTTCCCTTCTGAGATTGAACTCATAAATACAACTACCTACAAGGCATCTCCTCCAAGATGTCTCAAGAGTGACTCAAACATTCCCTCCCCCACCCCAAACTGCTCTCCTTCCCCCAGGATTCTGTATTGCAAGAAATGCCTAAGATGCCCAGCTTGGGACTCATCCCTATACTCTCCTCTCCTTCACTGCTACCCATTTCGAATTCCTGCCAAGTTTTCTCTCTTAAATCTCTGGAGTCCAGTCATTTCATGCTACCTCCACTGCTCATGGTTCTATTCTCTCTCAAGGACAACTGGTATGTATTCTCTTGCTTTATTATTGTAATTCTACTCAATACACTGGGCAAAAGTGACCATTTCAAAGAAGCAAACTAAGCCATTCCTCAGCTTAAAAGCCTCCAACAGTTCCTAGCTGTGCTCAGAATAATCAAATTCAAGACAAATTCCGAAGCCGTGCAGCATCCGTCTGGACCCTTCTCTCTCACCCCAGTCTTACTCTAGCCATGCTGGCCTTCAAGTGCTTTGGCGTCTTGGCCCACAAAGGACCTTTGCAATGCTATTCCAGATACTCACTATGTTATTCTTCCTTGTCTATCCCCACTACTTAATAGCTATTCATTCAGAGCTCAGCTGAAACCATTTCCTCGTAAAAGCTTTGACCCCCAAACTTGGATAGGTCCACCTAGGACAGTGGCTTTCAATTTTTTTTACTGTGACTCTTACTATGAAATGCAGTTGACTGACTTTGTGACCTAGCACATACATATGGAAATTGAATAATGATAATTCTTACCCTTACTATATGATACATATTTTCTATTATTTTACCTAAATGCCTTACAGAACACTCAGGTTTTTTGGAAAAAAAAAAAAAAAGGCCTAATTAATCTTGTAGAGCCATACCTGTCCTTCAAAGCACTCAGCACATTTTTTATGACTGTTCGATGATATCTTCCTCAAAACTTACATTAGGGAGTATTTGGTTTTTTACTCACCATGATAGCCCTGTACTTAGCAAATTATCTGGCCTCATAGGGACTTATAAATATTGAACATTAAAAAAATGTAAATTGGTGATTACCTACCTTTTACCACTTTTACCACCTTTTATCACTGACTATTTCACGTGCAATCATTAAGCTTCTCTATTCTAGACTCTAATTCCGGGAGTCCTTTTTATGTCTCTAGTACTTAAAATCATACCTGGCAAATGGTAAATAAAAATCACTTCCCAAGAACAAAGTTCAAATCCTGGTATCCAGACCTAGCATGAGTTAATAAAACTGAGAAGTGTCTCCTGCTCTACATAGTTATGCACTCCAACACCAGTTGCCTTAAAGACTTCAATCTTCCCTTCAGAGACTATGAAAATCCAGTTTATTCCAAAAGGCAAATGGAACCTGCATTGGAAACAAATTCTTCATAGATAGCCAGATGTGGAACGTCAGGAACTACTGTATGGATGCACCCAAAAGTAAACAGTTAATTACACGGGAACAGCTTGTTACAAGTACTAAAAATAAAACTGATTTAGTTGGAAACACCTCATGTAACCTTTAGCCCTTAAAATGTATCACTGCTAATTCTTCACAGCATTCACATTCCTTCTATATGTTATGTATTTATTTGAATGTAACAAGACATACTTTGTACTTACCCTGTAATTCCCAGGATATCTTCCCTGTAGACAAAACTTGTAGAAGTGAGTGAATTGTTTCAACAGATGGTATAATTCCAGCTAAGCCTCTTGATACATCCTTGCACGAAAGTCACGTGGACACAGGAACATGAATGGTTTTAGAGTGATTAAGTGGGTTGGCTTATAGCAAAGTCTTTGACGTCATAGACTCAAGCCACTTGGGATGAACATTCTTAGTATTTAACAAATAACTAATCTCCCTCATAGATACACAAACTGACGGTTGCCAGATGGAAGGGGGGTTGGGAGAATAAGTGAAAAAGGTGAAGGGATTAAGAAGTACAAACTGGTAGTTATGAAATTGGGATGTAAAGTATAGCATAGGGAATACAGTCAATAATATTGTAATAACTATATATAGTGCCAGGTGGGTACTAGACTAATTGGGGGGGGGGAGATCATTTCATAAATTATAGAAATGTCTAACCACTATGTGCTACACCTGAAACTAATATAAAATAATATTGAATGTCAACTGTAAGTAAAAATAAAAGTTAATGGATTCTAAAAACACATGTAACTAATCTATTTCATTTTCTATTCTTCCCTGTGTTTATTTATTTCTTAAAATAAATGCTTTTGTTTACATTTCTAACAAGTCTAGGATGTCTTCTACTGGGAAATAAGATAATCTTCCATATATGGCATGATGAATCAACACATTTCTGGTTAGCCTTTGAATGAGTTTATTTCTCTATTAATTTATGTTCAATATAGAGAGTACTTAGGCATAGGTGTAAGAGTCAAGATTTAGAAGATGGCTGGAGGCTAACAGAACTACAGTTCCTAGTTCTGACTGAAAAAGAGTAAGAACTGACTAACCATGACCAGCAATAACAATGGGCACCCCTATTCTGCAGATTGTGACCTATAAATACCCTTTTCACTGAAGAGGAACCAGGATCATTGGAAAATGACTCTTCCAGGTTTGAAATAGAAAATGTGCAAAATAAACCTGGAACAAAATATTGGGATTGAGTGAAATCTCAGGAGCTAAATTAAAGAGGTTCCCACTGGCTAAAGGCAAGGCAAGCAATAAAGAAAACGATGAGTTAAAAGACAAATATGTTTAGATTCAATTCATAATGATACTTAAATACAAAATTCACTAGTCATCTTTGGAAGATGCAAGAAAACCATTATTTTAAAAAATAGTAAATCAAGAAAATTACATATTTACCTCTTACCTTTCCTATACAAATTGTACCCCAGGGTAACCAAATAGTTGATGAGGAGATATTTCTCTTTTTAGAAGTATTCTAGCAATTACTTAAGGAAAGAATGGCAGAATTAAGCTAGCACTATTTTTCAACCCAAAATGAATGAATCTAGGTCTTGATAATCAATGGTTGCTAGGATCACAAAAAGAGACAACCAGGCGTTAATCCTCCTGGAGTACACACGAGGTCTCTGAAATATTCTTGCCAGAAAATTCCAATCTAAATGTGATCAAGCCTCTAGATCAGCACTGTCCAAGAAAATGTAAGCCACATATGTAACTGTACATCTCAATTCAAACTCAATTTCAATTCAAACTCTGAATTTCAACTGCCCAATAGCCATACGTGCTACCATTTCAGACAACACAACTCAATTGTAATACAGAAACAGAGAAACATGCAATCACAAGGATGCAATTAGCAAAATCGAGACTGGGAACTCTTCAGAAAAAAAATGACCTGATTTCAAGTAATAAGTTGCAAGGGAGAGAGTGCTCAGGAGTTAGCAGGAAAAAAAGATCTATAGATCATTTGAAACAATAAACATATCAACCAACAATAATGCATAGATTGCATCTAGATCTTAACTTGAACAGTGTAAAACACACATTTATGAGATAAGGAAATATGAACACTGACTGGACTTTTGATGACATTTAAGTTATTCATCTCCCTAGGTGCGATATAGCACTGTGGTTAAATTTTTAAAATATCTTTTAGAGCTATATACTGAAAAACTTATACATATGATGTCTGAGATTTGCTTCAAAATAATCGGAGTGAGTGGTGGGGGTACAGATGAAACAAGATTGTCCCTGAATTGATAATTATTTGAATCTGGATGATAGGTATATGTAAAAAAAATTATTATACCGTTCTCTTTGAGTATGTTTGAAATTTCCCATAATAAAAAAGACTGTGGTATAAGATTACAATGACACTGTCCATATTCTCAGAAGTATAATTAAAGATACAACTATAAGTCTTTCTAAACCCATAAAGTACCGGTGGCCGTTGCCACCACCACTTCACAAGGAAACAAAACAGGAAAAACTTAAAACAAAAAACAAACAACAAAAATAATGCTCACTTTATTAAAACTGCAGAAGCTGAGAGGAAAGATGAAATGCTTTTTTTCCACCTGGTGTTAAATGCCTTCTTGGGTTGTGCTGCCTGATTCCTGAGTCCCTGCTTCACACTCCCTGCCCCGTCAATACAGATGTCTCAGTGGTAGGGCTGTCTGGACACCAAATGTACACTGTACAAGTAATCTTTTATTTTTACTCTTCCTGCATCTCATCAGGCAGCAAATGGCAGAGATTTATAACAAAATGGCACACAGGCCTGTGGGGTTACGTGAGGCTAATCACATCAGATTTTGTGGTTTATGAGCTCAGACACATACTTTGGAGGAGTGCCGGCTTGCGTCCCTGTTAACTCTAATGAATACTGGATAAACTAACAGTGAAAATTAAATGGAAAGGGACAACGGTGTTAGCAACTCGCACCCAAGAACTTCCAATGACATGAAATCATTTCCAAAGTTGATGGCGTCCTTTCCTGCTTACCCAGAGTTGGATTCTGCAGACAAAGTTGGTATTTGAGATTCACTTTCCTGTAGCGAATGCCTATTTAATAAATTTGAATTTTGGAGTGAAATATGTTTTATCAATGTGAAAGTGTGTGTAGTGATTTGGGAGGCAACAAATTGGGGGCAAAGACTCAAACTAAAAAATAAAAATGATATTTATTTAGCTTTTTGCAAATATAAATAACAATAAATGACAAAAGGCAAAATAAAACAAAATTTAAAAACCTGACATGTTATATCATTGATATCTCCAAGCACAAGAGCATTTATTAATGAATATAAAAAATAAATTTTATTAATTTTTTATCTGCTTTTTCCCTAGCTTCAACTATATGGATGTTTTTGGAGCTTGTATTCTGAAGAATATTCTATATCTATACCAGCCCCTACAATGTGACTGAGTAAGGTTAAGGTCCCACTTCCATAGGGAAATAATTTCTATCCTTGGAGATCTAAACTAGACCTCCAAGAACTTAAAAAGCAGATGCACTCATTAGTATCCTTCTAACATAGGGAATATGTAGCCATCATCCATTAAAACACGATCCACTTTAGTTTTCCAAGTTCAGGTATTCCGAGTTCTCTAACTGACTAGGCACGAGCTTTTCTGGCAGCCCAGCCTATAGCCTATAGCCTCTCAAGCTGCACCAAAAGTAGGATTCACAAAACCACAGATAAAGCATTTTTGACCCTTCTTCCTGGAAGTTAGAGAGCTCTTTGGGTAGGAAGGGTAAGGAGCTTTTCTACCAAGCTTGCCTTCACACTCAGTAGTGGGGGAAGGGCTGCTAAATCTATCCAGTGCATACCTTGAGTGTATGGAGTGTACTTACCCATCACCACACAAGGAAGTTGAGTAAATAAACAAGTCACTCTGAACCAAGCCCCTCAAAACAGAGGCAAATTCCATGAACCAAGGCCATTGCTTGTGGTAATAACCCTAGTTCACCTAGGTCCTTTTTTGAAGAACCATATTAATCTCCTGATTCAAGAGGCACCTCTGGCCAGGACAGAGCACAGAAGAAAGATGTAACTTCTGGGTAAAGCTATGCCATGCAGAGTTTAGAGGTTGTGGTTTAGTCTACAGCACAAGAAGATGGCAGTATCACTAATATTCAGAGCTGGAAAGAGCGTTGGCAGGACCACACTCCTGGAGCATCTTTACTAATGCAGCTTAATGGCGGTTGCCCAGATATCGTTGCTGGGGAGCGGGGGAAGGACCCATCCTTGGGGGACGGAGTTGCCTTTAGGATGATC
Source organism: Eonycteris spelaea (assembly GCA_003508835.1). NCBI lineage: Eukaryota > Metazoa > Chordata > Mammalia > Chiroptera > Pteropodidae > Eonycteris > Eonycteris spelaea. The sequence goes on from PUFA01000017.1 coordinate 873,094, forward strand.
AGATGGCACCAGGTACTGATCCCAATCATGCCTTAATAAAAACATTGTAGAACAATTGTTTATTGTTGTTTCATTCCAAGCAAGATGTACAGTAACTAAATATTCTGTTTCAGGACTTAGCTTTTCAATGACTGATATACTAATCCACTAAAGAACTACATTTCTAGAATTATGCAAGACTATATTTGTTAAATGTACATATAAACAGAAAAACTACAAAGAATTTATAACCTTACAGATAACCAAATAATGAATATATAGTCCCTCCTCATTATTTGCAGATTCCATATCTATAAATGTACCTACTCACTAAAATTTATTTGTGACTCCCAAATCATTACTTGCAGTGCCTTTGTGGTCACTTGCCAACATGCACAGAGCAGTGAAAAAACCTGAGTCACCAAACAGGCACATGTGCAACTGAGACTGGACAAGGTAACATTCTGCTTTATTTTCAGCTCTCATACTATAAATAAATGTCTTCTTGCAGTCTATTTAGTACCACATTTTCCACATCTTTATGCATTTTAATGGCAATTTTGCTGTTTAAAATGGCCCCCAAGTACAGTGATGAAGTGCTGGCTAGCATGAGAAGGCTCTGTCTTCCGGAGAATATATGTATGTTAGATAAGCCACGATCAGACATAAATTATCATGCTGTTAGCCATGAGTTCAATGTCAATGAACCAACAATATATATCAAGTGTCTTTAAGAAGAAGTAGATATAAAACAATGTTACGTATTGATCAGCTGATGAAAATGTCGTGGCTAGAGGCTCATAGGAACCTGACCCTATATTTCCTTTATGAGCAGCAATTCAGTATTCTCCAATTCAGTGTCCACAGCTACTATGAGTAATAACTGACTGTACTTATGTTTAAAAGCTAAACCTTTCATAGCACTAAGAAACAGTCTTTCGCCAGAACATAGACTTGGCTTGCTAAAGAGCACTGCTGGAGCTTTGGAAGGAACCTCAGAGATCACTTAGTTCGGTGATTCTCGAACTAGACTTTGAAGACCCTCAGGCCCCGAGATGATCTGGGGAGTCTAGAAACAACAAGGTGCTTCTAGTCAATTACAGGTTTAAGATGCCTACGGAACCCAAGATTCATTCTGTTTTATAAACTGATTTGGGAACAGTACTACTGCTGAAGTTTAAAGCCCACATTCCAGTCCATGGTTTTCATTTTATAGGTGAGAAAAGTGAGACTCAGAGAGCTACAAAGTTTACCCAGCTCATTAGTAACTGCTGATGAAGATGAAACTTTGTTCCTAGCTTTCTTGTCTTTGACATGTAAGATCTTGCAAAAGTCAGCATGCACCTTAAAGTCTCCATGGGCAAGTATACAAAGAGGGTCTGTTTAGCAGAAGAACAGAACTAAGAAATGGAAGCCAATGCTTTAACTCATGGTATAATATAGCATGGTATAATATAGCATGGTATAATACAAAAGGGCAAGTCTCGACCTGAGTTGCAGTTTCTTCCCCTATTAAAATAGAATATCTACTTCTCAAGGATTAATGAGGCCTGAATGAGAAGTATGTGGCATCCTTGAAACTTGGAAACTTTATATAAACCCATAACAACTTAAAAAAAAAAGATACAGGCAACAGGGAGAGTGCCCTTCTGACCTTATCTGGATGAGCGCTGGTAGGGAGTGCTCAGCTTGGAGGTAATACTGTCGGAAAGGCTGTAAGAGGTGAGCAAGTGGGAACTCATCTGAAAAAGAAAAGGCACAATATGATTTCACCATGCTTCATATCTAAAGTGTATTTATCAAGGAAAGGTGACTGAGCCTATGATTATAACAATATGATTAAATGTGTTTCATCTTTATCCATGATTTCCAGCATATAGTTTAGAATTTCAAATCCTGAAGGTGTCATTTGTTGCCTACCACCACTTAGCTTGGGTTGAGATCATCCATGAGGAAAAGAGCAGTTTATCTAGTATTTTTCCTTTTTCTACTGATTACAGAGGAACTTACCTGGATCCCCAAATAACTTGGACTCAATTTCACGCTTCTGAAGTAAAATTTTCTCTTTTTCTTTCCTCTGTTTCTTTTCTAGTTCTCTTTTCCTCTCTTCCTCTTGTTCTCCTTCCAACATTACTCTGAGGGCTCTCTCTTCAGCTTCATATAGTTCAGAGCGTTTTTTAATGAGTTTTCTCAGTCGCTGAAGATGATGCTCAAAAGTCTCATCTGCTGAGGCTGGAGGACAGACCCCTGGGTAAAAAGATCCAAATGGTATTTTATTTACAACTTGTTCTTATCCCCAAATCCTTGTTGTAAGGAACAGACTCAAAGTAGATTTTAACCCAGTGGTCTCCAACCTTTTTGGCACCAAGGACCAGTGCTCCTATGAAAATCTAATGCGCCGATGATGTGAGGTATTGCTGACGCGGTGATGCTGGGCGGGTGCGGGGGTGGGGGACAGCTGCAAATACAGATGAAGCTTCAGTCACTTACCCGCCACTCACCTCCTGCAGTGTGGCCTGGTTCCTACCATACCACGGACAGGTACTAATCTGTGGCCAGGAGGCTGGGGACCCCTGTTCTAATTAATCTTCAAGGCTCAATTTAATCTCTTGGAGTCTCTAATTAATCTGACCCTATTCTGATTTTTTCTAACTCCTCTCTCGGGAGCATACCACTTAACCTTTGATTTCGTTTCTAATAGTTTTGATCCTTCAGTTGGAAAGTGAGCTCACTAAAGGGAGGAACTGTCTTATACTTCTTAATTGTGAAATTCCCACAGCTAATAAACAATTCTCCCAACTGAGTCTGAAATTCTGAGAAAGCACACTTAGATAGTGACAAAGAAATACACCTAACCAATCACACTGACCTCGCAGAATCTGCTGCTGAGTAGGGTGACCACATGTTTCACTTTGCCTGGTTTTAGTATTGAGAGACCAGTGTTCTGGGAAATCTGGGATGGTTGGTCACCCTGATTTAACTGTGAGGCCAGCTAATAGTATAGCCAACACAGCTAGAGTCACAGTTGGGAAAATATGATTAGTTATTAGGTGATATCAAAGAATTATTACTGATTTTGTTAGGCTTGATAATGGTATCAAAATTAATGATGTGTAATTTATTTGGGTGTTCTATTTTTCATAAAATTTCACGAGGAAAAATTTTTTTAACAGAACAAATACTTGAGTGGGTTGCAGCTGTGCACTCACTACCACAACAGCCCTGCAATATAAAAGCTGCTGAAGTTGCTAGGCTACTTGTCCTAGAGTGATGTGGGTGTGGTACTTCCTGTTCGTCCTCGAAGATTTTAAAGGCAAATGTATTTATTACAGAAACATTTTTCATTAATTAAATTTTTTTATGGTGACATTGGTTAACAAAATCCAGTAAGTTTCAGTTATACATTTTAACAGTAAGGCATATATTTATTTACATTGTATATTTACCTCCCATAGTTAGATTTCTTTCTGTCACCACATATTTAACCCCATTTACCTCACAGGAGCATTTTAACAATACCAGATACATGGAAGAAGAAAATCTTAGTCCCATTAACATAATCAATAATTTTTATTTTCCCATGTTGACCATCTAGTCATTTTTGTTCATATATTAGCAACTTCACATTAGCAAGGTCAACATAACATGTGTGTGATTTCCAAATCTCCATGTCATTTCTTGTCTTTATAATTAGTGGCCCTATCCTGTTTCCACAAATCAATGTACCATAATTTACTTAATAAGCTCCCTATTCCTAGACATGTAGACTGTTTCAAATGTCCTGTCATTGTATAATAAATACTACAATGAATACTCTTGGGCATGTTACTTTTTTCTTTCCTATGGATTATTTCTATAATATAGATTCTCGAAAGTGGAAATTTTATGGATACTTTCAAGACTACCTAAATGTGGTACTAAACTGTTTCATTAAGAAGCTATACATTTACTCAGTACCTAACACTTGACACACACACACAAAAAAATTAATAGGTATTTCTTTATTTAATGAATGATTTTCACCAGGGTTTTAGCAATTTATGTTGCCACCAGTGAAGTAAATATCTAGCTTATAGCACTAAATTTTCAATTTTGGCTGATAATGGCACAAAATAATGGTTCCTTATATATGATAATTCTGTCTGTTGTGAAGCTATTTAACTTGGAGATCTGCTTCTTTTCTCTCTCTACCATTGCAGCTAAATGGTCATGGAATTTGCTTTCCTATCTTCACCTCCAAGGCTAAGATTTCTCCAGATAATTTTCTCATGACTGCTTTGCTTGAACAGGTTTCTATTCACTTATTCCCAACTGGAAATGGAAGCTCTACAATTCAAATCCATCTTCTACTAAGTTGCTGGGCCATTATTTTCCAAATACAGATACACATAAAATTCTCATGCAAAGGCAAATTTAAGCTGACACTATGTTGCTCTGTAGTAATTTCATAGTTTTGTTTAATTTCTTTACTTAGACTAGGGATTGGCAAACTTTTTCTGTAAAGGGCTAGATAGTAAATATCTTAGGCTTGTCGGCTATCCAGTCTCTGTTGCAGCTATTAAAATTTGCCAGTACAAAAAAATATATAGATACTTCATCAGTCCATAAGTGCCTCCAGACCCCTTCAGGAGCTGTAGCCTGCCCCAATCTTAGGCTGCGGGGTCTGTGCCACCCACCCACATCTCCCTCGACCGTTTGTCCATTACTCCTGGTCACCTAGACACGTTTCCTTGGAAATGGCACTCCCTGCCCAATCTTCCTCTTGACCCTATATACTGACACTCCTCTACCACTTACTCCTCTAGTGCCTGCAGCTCCTAGACAGCAATTGCCTTTACTCTCCTTTGGCCACCCACACCTTGGGCCTCATTCAGTCTTTGAACCTTTGCATGATTAGAAAAAACTCTGCACCTCTAAAGTCTTAAACCTGATTATTCTCTTTGTGATTACAACTTTCTACCTTGCTAGTATTCTTACCTCCTCCCTAGAGATGGTCAGCTTCATTAGAACCTCTAATCCAATGTATCAGATTCTACTTTTTTTCCACTTATTCTCAGCAAAACTTGTGGTCACCCATAAAGCAAAACCCTAACAGCCCTGCACTCTGTGCTCACCTGACAGCTGCAGAGTACTCCTGGAAGAAGCCATTTTGATCATGTGATCTGGTGCCAGTATATGTTACATCAGCTGGGCCCGTAGCACCTCCCTTCAACCACACTCCCATGGGTCGCTGCTTGGCTCTCACTCATTCCTCACAACAGTTACTTCACCACTCTCTGAGAGCCCTACTTTTCCACTGACTCTCAGAGCAAACCATCTATTTCCCAAGAGGAGAGACCACAAGGCAGGAAATCCCTTAACTTTCTGCGCCCCCGCCCCCATTTCAGTCATCTGCATTACTACCCTTCCTCTAGTCTCTTTCATTTTCATTCCAATAGAAGCAGAGTCCTTCTCTATTTAGGTTAATCCCTCCACCTGGGATTGGAATCTTGCTACCTCCTGCCAGACCTTGAGCCATCAATATCCCTCTGTTTCTTTTTGACCTTTCTCCCTCACTCCTTGGCTCAGCATTTAAGCATGCTCAAGTTTTTCCCATGACCCTAAGATATTACCCCTCCCCCACCCCACCCCAACACACACTGCCAGATACTCATCTTGCACTCTCCTTTTCTTCACAGGCAAACTTTTAGTAATTTGAACTCACTGTTTGCTTTTTTTTTTAAGTCTCCTATTTCCTCTTTAATCTTTATTAAAGGGTCTGAATCAGTTTTCATTCATATTTAAACTACACAGGGAAATCATCTGCTATTGTGATATTTGTTAATTTGTGTACTTTCAAATATTCTGGTGAATGCAATGGCCTACTAAATAAGGCAGCATACGGTCCAAACCAGGTGCAAGTGAGAAGGAACAGGTCACCTCAGCCCACAGTAGGGAAGGATGGAGGATGTTGCATCTAAATTTAGTTTTGAACGATGTGAGAGCTTCAAATGGCAAAGATGGGGCTGATGGCCCTCCAGATGAATAGACTGGGAAGGGAAAAGATCCAGGCAGGCAACGGGAAAACATAACTGGGGAACTTTAGAAAACAAATGTTCCTGCTAAAGACAAAGGGAGACCACTGAGGTTTTCTGAGAACAAAAATGACATGCAGGTACAGGTGGGGTGAGGTAGAGGGCAGTCTGCAGGGCACACTCCCTGCAGTGTCCGAACATCCATACCTCTTCAAATATCAACATTTCAGGTTTGAAATGTACCTGAAGGAGCATGCCAAGTTTTCAACACCTTCTGAAGCATCAGTAAGGACAGGGTGGCTCTCACCTTGGCGCATAGGTAAAGTTGACCAGTCAGGTCAACCTCACTCAGAAAAATGTGGTCAGGAATGCCTCAGGAGGGAATGATGAGTCAAGGGGAAGACAGTGCATGAGTTCCCACACCTGCCTCTCTTTTCAACCTTGGCTACCAAGGGCTAAACATCTTCTGAGGCTTCCTGCTTCAAAAGTTCTCAGGTATTGCTGACGAGCTCGTTAATCTACTGAGTGAAAATAATAAAGTAACAAGCATTTTTCTTCAAAAATCTGAGGCAAAGGGGATGCTATGGTAAAGAAAGGGAAGGAACAGAAGAAGAAGAAATGCAAGTAGAAATGCAAAGTCACAGTTACCTTTCCTTGCTGCAGCCTCTTTCCTGAGTTTCCTCAATTTCTCCAAGGCCCGAAGAATGTCCACCATTCTTTTGGTGTCTGCCTGTTTCTTCCTCACTTCAGATAAGACACCATCAGCGGCAGCTTTAAGTTCCTGTTCCTAGAAGAGAAAAAGACCCATGAGACCTAGTATAAGGAACAAACTTACAGCAGAGATCAGCTGCCCAGCAGTGAGATTTCAGAGGATCAGTCCCAGGGTTAAGAGAGACTCTACTGGATCTACATGCCAATTTCCTGGGCTGTGCACAACTTCCCTCTACACTAGTCCAGCCAAAGGAATATCCTCTCTGCAGCTTCCAGTGGATGCTGGTCTGTTTCTTCATCAGAGTTTCTCAAAGTGTGGTCCAAAGAACATGCGCATCCAACTTACCTTGTTAAGTTGGGGCTCTCATTAAAAATGCAGACACCTGGACCCAAAGATTGAGGCTAGCAGGGAAGATAAGGAATGGGGTTAGAAAGGCCCAGGACTCTACAACTCTGAGAATCTAAAACTCCACTGCCAAGGATCTCATCGACATGACAGCCTTTCAAACATCTGAAGACTCTATCCTACTCTTAAATTGGTTCACATGTAGACTAAATAACTAGTTCCTCAAGCCACTACTCAAGGGACCCTGTTTCTAACAACCTCACTGTGGGTGAGGATGCTTCTACCTAAAGCGCTCTTTCTAAAGCTGTCAAATCAGTGACTGTAATTCCACTTTAACCACACCATGCTGTTTCACTCTTCTGCATGTATTATTCCCTCTGCCTGGAACTGCACCTATTGCTTTCACTTGGCTTTGACATTTCCTTCGCAACTCAGTTCAGATGTCACCTTATCATCCAAGCCTTTCCTGACACTTCCCCCAATGGGTTAGATATTCCTTTTCTGGCCTCCTATAGCACCTACAGTTGAAATCCTAACACAAACCATGCTGTACTGACATGATCCCCCATGGGGCTCTAAGCCCCTCAAGACAAGCACTATGTCCTACTCATCTCCAACTCTAGCACTGAGCACTGGTCCTGGTACATAATGGGCCCTCATTAAATGTCTGAACTGACTCAGACTCCCTTAGATTAAGACCTTGTCTCCAAGTATTTTCCATTAAAGCACTGATATTTCTGGGGCTTGAAGCCAAAGCTTGCCATCAATACACTTCAGAGGATAGTTACATCAGACTCTAGGGTAGAAGCAGACACAAGGAGGAGGAAGAGGAAGGAAACACTAGCTGGTAGTGGAAAGTGGAGGGAGGGCAAGTGCCTGGAGGCACTCAAAGTAAGATAATGTTTTAAACAACAATTTGACCAGTTTTCAGTTTCACCCTGGCCACTACTTAAGAGTTTAAGATCAACAGGCTTTGGAATCAATGTGGCGTCAAATCAGGAATGAAACTGCCACAAAAACAGTTGTATAACTGTTGGCAGGTTAACCTCCCTCCCTTTGCCTTAACTTCCTAATCTGTATAATTGGGATAATACTGTCTACCTCTCAGGGTTGTTACAAGGATCCTAGATCTGGTGTATGTAAAGACCTTAGGATAGTGCCTAGTATATAATGAGTGTTCAAAAACACATCGTTGAACCTGGGAATATGCGGTTTAAGACTTATGGACAAAGGGGTCCCAGAGAAATCATCACTATGGCCCCATCAGCTCATGAGGGTGTATGTTCTTTGAGGCAAGGCCCCAAGTTCTCTATATTTTGTATTCTTAAAATCACTTAGAGCAGTACAAGACACAAGGACCCAGATGCTTGTTAGTTTTGAATGTTAGTGTCAAAATGTCTGAACGATGGAGCAGGAGACAGGGGATCTGTCATCCCTGCAACGCCACATTTCGTGTTTACAGGGCTTTGCAGTGCACCTAGACCATTTATGTTGTGTACTCTACATCATTAACACGCAATCAATATGGACATACGAGGTTGGAGGGGCAAGCTATCCTTTTATTTTACAGATAAGGAAAAGAGGCTTAGCCCTGGGAAATGGCAGCGCAAGGCTTCACGCCCCTTCACATTTCACACACCACTAGTGACCCCTACTCCCACGCGCATCCGCTGCTCTTACCCGCTTCTTCTCCTCCACCTCCTGCACGCACTTGACTCTCCAGCGATCAATCTCCTGCTCGCGCTCCGCTGCTCGCGTGGCCTCCGCCTCCCGCTCGGCCTCGCGTTCCCGGGCCCTCTCGCGAAGCCGCAGCCGGCGGCGCCGGACCCTTTCTAGCCTCCGCCGCGCCTCGCCCACATAGGCGGCCTGCGTCAGCAGCTGTAGTCGCTCGGCTAGTTCCGCGCGCAGCGGCGCGGCCTGAGCATGCAGCAGTGCCCAGGCCGCGCCGTCGGCCTCGGCCTCGCGCAGGGCTTGGCCCAGGTCGCGCAGCCGCCGCACCAGGCGCAGAGCCCCGCGTAACCGCGCGCGCACTTCGCCCAGGCTGGGCCCAGCTGGCGGGCGGGGGCACCAGGCAGCCCGTCCGCCGCGGGGCTCCGAACACCGCCTCTAGCCACTGCCGGTCGCGCAGGCGCTGCAGGGCCGCGTCCCCAAGCACGTCGGACGGCGGCGGCGCCTCTGGCCAGCGCGGGCTCCAGGGCGGCCCCGGGCCTGGCGGCGGCGGCCGCGGGCGCTCGCCGGCGTCGATCCCCGGGAAAGGCCGGCACTGGGGCGGCGGCGGAGGTAGCGGCGGCGGCACCGGGTAGAATGCGCCGCCGCTGCCGCCGCCACCACCGCCGCTGCCGCGAGAGGCTTCCCCGGGGGCCCGGGGCTGCAGAGCCAGCGGGGGCTGGAGGAAGGGGGCGGAGGCCCCTGGAAAGGGGCCGGGCCGCTGGGGAAGAGGTGGCGGGAAAGCCGGGGAGGGCAGCGGCGGTGGCGGACAGCCGAACGGAGCCGGGGGCAGCGACTGCGGGGGCGGCGGGCCCGGGCGACCCGGGGCGAAGAAGGGCGGCAGAGCCATGGCCACCACCGAGGGTTTCTGAGAAGTGACAGGAATCTGAGTGGTTTCCCGAGACTGGATTCCGGGAGGAAGTGACGTAGAACCAGGAGCGACGCCAGTGTGACGTGCGGAGCCCAGAGAGCTCGGTGCATCGGGGAGAGAATGCGTTCTGCCCTTCATAAATATTGTTCTTAAACTGAGCAGTCTAAGTGCGGAGCTAGCTGCTTTGCGACAGTGAGCTAACATACAATTCCTCTCCTCTGGTAACTACCTGCCTTGTAAAGAAAACACCTTTAGTAATCATGCAAACAAATGTAAAGTGCAGCGGTGAATTTAATTAACAGTGCTACCAAAGAAGAAAACAGGCAAGAAGAGCTTATAGGAGAATTTGACAAAGAGGCTGAGTAAGGATATCCTAAGGATTAGAGGCTTCATCTGAGGTGTGAAGGACAAGTGAGAGTTAAACAGAAAAAAGAGGAAGCACAGTTCAGATGGGAACAGCATTTGCGAAAGCCCCTAGAAGAAGTAGGTTTAGTAGGGGAACTGAAAGAATGAGGTGTGGGTTTGGAGCACAGAAAGCCTTAAGGGAACTTGGTGATCCTGGGAGGTGGACAGAGACTAGACGTACAGGATCTCATTTTAAGAACAATGGGAAACCACTGGAGGCTTTTAGGCAGGAGAGGAAAGGAAGGCCATGCTACATGATTAGATTTTTAAATTAAACTCTATTTGAGGTCACTGCAGATTCATATGTGGTTGTAAGAAAGAATACAGGGAGATCCTGCGTAATCTATCCAGTTTCTCCAAATGGTGATACCTTGCAAAACTAGTACAATACCACAACCAGGATGTTGACTTTGATGCAGTCAGGATGCAGAACGTTTATTTCCATCCAGGATCCCTCATTTGCTTTTTTATAGCCACACTCACTTCCCTTAACTTCTGGCAACCACTAACCTTTTCTGCAGTTCCATAACTGTCCTTTTAAGAATGTTATATAAATGGAATCATACAGTATATAACCTTTTGGGACTGTTTCCACTCAGCCCAATCCTCTGGAGATTCATCCAGGTGGTTCTTATCAATAGTGTTCCCTTTTATTGAAATAAAAGTGTGCAAAAAAAGTGTGGGTAAAATTAAATCACTTTGTTTAATCTTTCACCTGTTGAAGGATATTTCCACTTTGGGGTTGGTTCCATTTGGGGGCTATCATGAATAAAGCTGTTATAAACAGTTGTATACAGGATTTTGTGTGAACATAATCCTTAATTTCTATGGAATAAATGCCCAGGAGTGCAATTGCCAGGTCATGTGTCAGTTGCACAGATTTTTAAAGAAATTGCCAAATTGTTTTCCAGAGCAGCTGCACTATTTTATATTACCACCAGCAATATATGAAAGATCAGTTTCTCTACATTCTGGCATTTTGCGGTTATTTTTTTAGACATCCTGATAGGCATGTAGTGATATCTCATTGTGGTTTTAATTTGCACCTCTTTAATGATTAATTATGTTGAACATCTTTTCATGTGCTTATTTGCCATCTGTATATCCTCTTCACTGAAATGTGTGATCAAGTCTTTTGCCCATTTTCTAATTGGATTGTTTTTTTACTCTTCAAAATTTGAAAGTTCTTTATATAGTCTACATACTATTTTTTAATCTAATATGTGATTTGCAAATATTTTATCCCAGCTTATGTCTTTTCATTGTCTTAACAGGTTTTTTTTCCAGAACTTTTTTCAAAAGTTCTTAATTTTGATAAGTCCAACTAACCAGCTTTCCCGTTTTGGATCATGCTTTTGGAGTCAAGTCTAAGAGCTCTTTACTTAGCCCTAGATCCTGAAATTCTTCTCCTGCGCTTTTCCTAAAACTTTATAGGTTTACATTTAAGTCTGTGATCCATTTTGAGTTAATTTTTGTATAAGGCGTGAGACCTAGGTAAAGGTTCTCCTCCCATCTCCCCACTTCCACCCTACTTTGGATGTCCAGTTACCCCAGCATCACATGATTAGCTCTTTACTTTTTAAACGAAAAGTAATGGTTGACTCCTTGGGTAAGAGTCCAGTTCTGTATCATGAAAAGAACCAATAAGAGCCTGACCCCACTTCCCAAGGGGCCTCTCATATTTCTCAGAAACTTTTATACTCTATACAATTTCCTTGTATCCTATGTATTATATAATACTCTACATAATATTTAAAGGCTTTTTATCTTAAAATTGTTAGGTATGTTATAGATATAACTTTATATTTTCTGGGTGAATACTGCCATTATCATTTATCGAATAGTCTTTTCCTAATTTGAAATATCACCATTTCTGATACTAAATTACTATATATATTTGGGACCTATTTCTGGACTTCACCTTTTTTCCCATTGATTTGCCTGTTCATTCATACACTGAATGAAGCAGCGTCACCTCTTCATTCTTTCTGTATGTTGGTTAAATGAAGAGGCTCTGGAATCAGTACAGTATACCTGGGTGTAAATCCTGGCTGTTACCTACTAGTTGTATGACCTTAGAAAAGCTAACCACTGGACTTCAGTTTCTTCATCTTTAAGAAGGGTTGGTAATAGAAACTATCTCAGTTGTTGCAATAAATGTAGAATGAGAGTAAGCGCTGTATGTGTACATTACCATTTTGCTTATTTACCATTCTTGTTTTTTTCCATATGAACTTTTAGAATCTACTTTAGTTTTGATTTTAAAATTTACTGGTATTTTATAGGAACATTAGGTATGTAAACTAATTAGGGGTAATAGACATTATAATACTGAGTTACCCCACCGAAGAACATGGGATACCACTTTTCACAGAATTTGGAAAAATACCTACCCATCCACTCTCCACTCCTGCTGCTATCACCATCATCTCTTAGCAGGCTTATTACAATAGCCCCAAGTGTCCCTGATTCGATCCTTGCTCCTCTATAGTCTGTTCATTCACACTGCAACCAGAATGGCCTTTGAAAACTTGTCAGATTGTCATTTCTCTGTCCAAAACCTTCCAATAGCTTATCTCACTCTAGTTTACTGTGGAGGGAATTTGGGTTGAGGGAATTTTTTTGTGTGCTGATGAGAACTGATCTGAAAAACATGGGAAGAGTGATAGGGTAGGAGATAGAGGAGCAAATGCTAGAGAAATGTCCGTGAGTAGGTCTCTAGTCATGTTTCTCATTTTCCTCAGAGCCTCCCCTTCCTGACAATCTAAAATACATCTTAAGATGTACAACTTTTCTGCTTAAAACTCTTTCGATAATGCCACACTCTACTTTCTGCATAAAATTGCAACTTAACCTGGCATACGATATTCTTTTGTTTTAAAACGTATGGAGCACCAACTATATGAAGCACTATGGTAGGTGCTGTTACAGTTAACAAAACAGACATGCTCTTCACCCTGGAACTTATGTAGTCGGAAAGACAAGTGAAAAATAAACTAGGCAGTGTCTAGACACCGCTGGGAATGATTCAGAAGGCAGATGAATAACGTAAGGTAATAACGTAGAGATACTACCAAAAAGAACTAAATGCTAGAGGAATGAGAGGGATGATGGGATCCCTTCATAATGATGTATAGTGATTGTTTTGAAGAGGGTTTCTTCAGTTATAACCTGAAAAGTTGAGTGCCAAAGCAGGTGGGCTTATAGATTTGATGATAGGAAGATGACTTCTAACTTCTGATGGTTTCTCAATGCACTATGAGGCAAAGTCTTCAGTTGGAGAGAATGTATTAAATGATCATCTCAGGGGAGTAATGTTAAGTTAAATCTGTTGCCTATTTCTCAAATTCTTAAGCTCTCTAGTTGTTTCACATTTCTGAAATTTAATTTTCATTATTGCTTTCTGGAAAATTCTTGTTCTTCCAAATCCATCTGAGCCACCACCTTTGTGCCACCACACCTGGTACCTACCTCACTTCCATTTATGATGCACTGATGTTTGTTTGCTTTTTCCATTAGACTAGTAAGCTTCTTGAAAAGCTGGGTCTTTGTCCCTAGTGTGGGGACTGTGCAGGATATTTAAGAATTAAAAAAATATATTTAATATAAACTTTAATAACAGACTTTTTGTCTGTGGAACCTACAACTAAGAGAATTAGAGGGATATAAAAGTGCCAAGGATTAACCAATTACTAGAATAAAGTAGCTCATGATATTTGTGTCCTTTTAAAATATCACTGCATTATGGACACACCACAACACTGGCTTTCATTTAGTTCTTTTGTTTTATTCAAATGCCAAAATGTAAGTTTCGAGATACAAATCGTAGTTATACTAAGTTGTGTTTAATTTAAAAACATCGATTATGCTGTGTTAACAACTTCCAAAACCAAATGTAAGTGTTATGACTAAAACATCTCCCAGTCCATTTCTGGATGATTACCCTTATTATATTAGTAGCTACTCCAATTTTCACTCTACAAAGAGGAAAATGACACCACAAGAGAAAGATAATGAACAGTTATATGAAAGACTTCCTGAAAAAAAGTTTAACCATCGCTAGAGAGACTAAAGATACCTGTTTCTGTTCCATACTATAGCAACCAGGCTTAAACACTCTGCAAAAGTATATTTCTGATCCTACTCCAGCCATAAATATATATCTCATGTCTCTTATTACATCATAAAAAGCCCAACTCTTCATCAATGGGACTCAGAATCTGCTATGAAAGTTCTCTTCCTAAGAAAAAGTGGGTAAAAGGAAAATGAGTCTATAAACCAAAAAAGCCCCATATATTTCAATGTACTCTGATTTAAACAATTTCAAGGAAGTTTGACCTGAATGAATAGTACAGATAATTGTGTTAACATTTTAGAAGAAAAATCTTAAAAGGTACCCAAATATTTTAATATTTATGGAAACAAATAATTTTAATTTTTAAGCCCCTAAACTCCTCCCACTGTTTAGTTTTGTTACAAATGAAGATTAATAACTTATATTTTAGTGTGAACATATTAACTTCTGCTGATAGCAAAGCAAAGGTTTTCTTTAATGTTCTATGAAGCCAAAGAATTAGACAAATATCCAGCACAAAAAAAAAAAACCACAAAAATCTAGCTGAGTACTTTAGGCAAGTGCACAATGTTAGGATATTTTATTTAGTTTAGCACATGGCTGTTACGATTGATGGTGAATGTTACTTTTAGAATTAGATGTAATCTTTTCCTGAAGATTTACGGCAGGCTTCATTTCCATCTGCTCATTCATGGTACTAAAAATGCATTACAGATGGCAAATAAATCAGACAAGTCAGCAAAGAATGGCTTTTTTTGTAGTACCAAATGGGAAGTTAGTGTCATACATTAGGTAAGACTAAGAATACAGTTAAACGAACCATCAAAATATGAATCTCCAGGGTACTTTTTCCATGAAATTTTTAACTACTTGAAAACTACTTGTTCAAATTTTTAAGATTAATGAAATTCTAATATTTTCAGGAAACAAATATGGGTAGAAAAGGTTAAACTAAATAATGGTATCCCAATCTTCAATTTTAAAGAATTTATTTTCCCATTTGTAGAGTAACATTATTGTAAAATCCACAGTTATTGCAACACCTGCATTATTTAAAAGAACACCTAAGAATTTAAGCATATTTTTAAAAAACTGAACCAAAATAATATACATTTTATCTCTGAACATTGTGTCATTAAAGTCCACATAATGTCTTCTGTATAAATCAATGTGATGTTACCTAATATACATGATCTGATTTTTACCCTAAAGGCACCTGACCATGTATGATAACCAAGATAGATCCAATGCTTTTAATGTCAGACTGTAGAGACAATTACAATCCTAAACACAAGAAGGAAAAGGCTTTATATACAGAAGTCTGACAGTCTAGCTGTTTGCAGCATCTGCTTGGCGAGGCCATCCTTCTTCTTCAACTCCAGAGTCATACTCCTCTTCAGAGGATTCTTTTGTTGGAGCCCTATAATGAAAAGCCATCAGTTTTTTAAAAACTAAAAATTATGGATAAACATGGTTTCTGGATTCATAATCTATCTCACTAGAAAAGCCACGTAAAAAAGAAAATATTGAGCATTTTTAATATTAAGGTTGCAAAATAGGAAAAATGTTTAAACCCTATGACCAAGAGTTCCAAGTAATTTTCCCAAATAAATGTATTACTGAAATAAACTGGCAACACAGCTTTAATTACGAAGGCTTAAAAAATCCATTTCTCTAGCAAAAAATGAGAACCCATTATTTCAACTCAAATGCCTGACATTTGGCATATGTCTAAGGTAAAGAAGATGACAGTTTTTGACCAAATCTGACTTGACTAAAATTAGTCCAAATTATAATCAGACCATAATTCCTTTATATATTAATGTCAATAAATAATAAAAATAAAAGATTGTCTCTTTGAATAACTAAGGTTGTTCAAAGCTGGTCAACTGCCTTCGAAGTTATCTTAGAAGCAAACATAAAACATACCATACCTTGTGACAGTTAAAACAGAAAACCTAATTTTTGTGTAGGTAACATTAATGTCAGGCATTGTATATAATAAATAATGATTGAATAGATCAAGTCAGTAAACTACAGACTAGAGGCCAAATAAAGCCCATCATCTATTTCTGTAAATAAAGCTTTACAGGAACGCAGACATGTTCATTCATTTATGGACTGTCTATGGCAGCTATTGTGCTACGAGAGCAGTGTGAGTAGTGCCCTAAAATATTATCTCGCCTTTTATGAGAAAGTTTGCTGACCCCTGGAATAAATAAATAAAGCAGTGAAAGATGTGTCAACTTGTCAACTGATTTGATACAAATGAGGGAAAAATTACGTCCACAAACTTTTGGTTTTGTGAAAGACATGAAACAAGTCATTCACAAGTTACAGAATTAGTTGCAAAATTCATTTAAATCTCTTCATCTGGATTACTTTGATTTCTTTTGATATTTCTTCCTCAGAGGAAAAAAAATGGATGTTAATTTTGAAGATCAAGCTTCAAAAAGATTCACAAATATTTTATAAACCAAAATTAGAATAATTTTTACAGAAAATTTGAGATTATTGCTTCCCTTATGGATATAGAGATTTTTATGCAATTTTTATGGAAGATCAATAAACCACAGCAATAAAAAGCTGATCTTAAGTTTTGGATCTGTTCTAGTCTTGACAATACACTTTACCGGATATATCCTGGTTCCTTTTTTCCTTCTACTACTTCTTTGTCAACCTCCACACATACAATATCAGAATTAGGGACTTCAAACATTGGTTCGAGTAACAGCTTTTCCTAAAGAGATAAAAAGTAATGAATGACATGGAAACTGAGGTTACATACAAAATACTATATTCTAAAGGCCGCATATAGAAATCATTAACTCAACACATCTTACCGAGTCCCTATTATGCACCGGGAACTGAATGTTGAAAGTCAATGTAAAAGCTTTCATATTCTTCATATTAAAACAGCTTCTAACTAAATTCAGAGAGAAGTCATTCTATAAAGGAAAGCTATTTGTCTGTAGTTCTATCTTCTTAGGTCACCATTCACATACATAAATACTATACTTTTGGAATTTGATGTTTCTCAGAAGCATTCCTGGCATATTCTATGACCAAGGAGATCAACTGGTAATCCCTTACTTTGAAAATGATTTAATCCTAAATAATCTCTACCAAACTCTTCGATTTTGGACTATGACTTCAAAAGCATTTGTCTCAAGTGCTGGATATTTAAAGCTGTTCACTAAAGAAGCTAGTTTAGCCTACAATTAAGGGCTGGATTATATTTCATCTTAAGGAAAATACTGGTTGAATACATTAAATTTCCTAACCAAAGTCAACTGTATCTTCTACTATTCTAGTTTGCATGTTTATTTAATCTGTCCTTAATCATCAACACTTGAAGTTTAGGTCCTCATTAAAGAGTATAATCTCAGACTGTCTGTGATAAATGTGCAGTTCCAATCAGAAAGTCCTATTGAGATGAGAGAAGTAATATTTAGCAGTGAAATCCTTATAAGAGAATAGGAACATGTGCTTGCTTTGGGAGCATATAGGGAAAGAGTAACCCACTGTACAACCAGACCTTGCATGTAGGGGAGAGAACTCTGAAGAGAGTAGGTGGCCAAAAACAGGCTGGGTCTCTAATATTTGTTACAAAATAAAAAATACAGTGAGTTCATACCATACTGAAGAATTCAGAGGTACAATGTTTTGTATCTGCAACTTAATTTCTAACAACAATGAATTAGGATTTCAATGGGTCTGAGAAGGCACTCTGGGGCTTAATCAAAAGGCCTGTACAGAATTTTCTGAAATTCTCTCTCCTTTGATCTGATTTTCTATTTCATTAATTGTATTTTCTGTGTTTTTTGTTACAAACACCTTAAAGTTTCTTTTTAGGAAGAAGAAAGATAAAATCTATTGTGACCAAAAAAAAAAATCTCTAAAACAACACTTGGCCAATTCTCTGGATATGCTTTCAAAGGAAAAACACAGAGGCTTAATAGTCTCAAAACTCAGATCAAGAAATAATCTAGTTTTGTATAATGATATCAACTTACCATTATGGACCGAAGTCCTCGTGCACCTGTTTTTCGTTCCAGTGCCAATCTGGCTATTGCTTTCAAAGCATCCTCAGTAACATTCAGTTCACACTACAAATACATTTTAAACAATGAGAACTTAAATAATACTTGATATTTTCTTAATATAATCATACAGCATTTATCTATCAACTATTGCTATCTACTACCAGTACTGGTCTTTTTAGAACAAAAGGGACTGATGTCCTGACTTTACAGATAAAAAAGTTCCAGAGGGTTAATTACACTGATTCACTAATACTTAGAAACACAGGACCAGAATCTTTGTCTTGACTGATCCTGTTCCCTTTCAGACTAAAGCATTTTTAGACTATCAACTTCTTACTAGAAAATGTGCATTTTAAAAATGTTACTCTCTCATCC
Source organism: Eonycteris spelaea (assembly GCA_003508835.1). Lineage (NCBI taxonomy): Eukaryota > Metazoa > Chordata > Mammalia > Chiroptera > Pteropodidae > Eonycteris > Eonycteris spelaea. The sequence goes on from PUFA01000017.1 coordinate 891,623, forward strand.
TATATAACAAAAGTAAAACTTTAGATAAGTCTCTCTAAATTACCACACATTTCAAAATACAGAAAATTTATTATTAAAACAAACAAACAAACTACTTTGGAACATTCGACTTCACAAGATCTTGGTATTAAACAACTTTTGGTTAATTTCTGCCTCTAAAAAATGTTAAATTTAATTGAGTTATTCCTCTTACGGTTTTTTTTAACCCTGCCTTCAATCATCACCATTTGTTTCTATCAATTAACGTATTAGAAGGTATCAGTATTATGAATTTCAAGTTTGTCCTAGTCCTTGAAGAGGTTTTTTCTAGATTAACATGGACTTTCTAGGACTTTAAACATATTTATTTAACCCATGGGTTTATATATTAAAGACTGAATGATGAATTAGATACCCTCTTTGTTCTCAAGGAACTTAAGTCTATTGGGGGTTGACAAATTAGCAAACTACCACTTAGAGCATAGTGTATGCACATAGTATTAAGGGAACACGAAAGTGGGGGCATCTAAATAAGGCCAGGGACCCCTGAAGGGTTTTAAGGAGGGGAGTAAAATAATTAGCTTTGTGTTTATTCATTCAATAAATAGTTAAGAACTCAGTATCTGTTTGCTGGGCACTGTGCTCAATAATTTAAAAATGATCCATTCTGGAAGTGAAAGATAATAATATTTTGGTGGTGATGGTCAGAGACAGACTTGAAAGAGAGACTAATCAGGAACCAAATGCATGTGTCAAGGTGAAGAATTATAAATGACTTAAGGTAGTGGCAATGGAGAGGAGACTGATATTTGGAGGAAGGGACACTGATATTTAGAGACACTAAGTTCATAAAACCCAAAATATTTTCAATATGATTGGATGTGTGGGCTTCAGTGCCTTCCAAGTGTCTAGCTGCAGAGTCGTAGATATGGAAACTAATAAAACTTTATAGAAAAAAGTATACATAGTATGTCACAACAAAAACATTGAGAATATTAAGGCTGAAAGGACAATCCTGTGTATCTGGCCTGAGGGGTTGAGAGTAGGCTGCTGGAATAATTTCTCTCTATATATGTCCTTGGACTTTAAGCTACAATGGCAATTTTAATTAAGAAAAAAATAAAGCCAACTCTTAAATGTCTAAAATAACAAAATGTACCTTCCCTGATTTTCCTAGATCAATTTTTGGTGAGCATTAGGCTAGTATTCCAGACAAACTAGAATGCTTTTTAATTTTTGCTAATTTATGTAGTTTCAATAGCAAAAACCCATAAATTAACTAAGTATGAAAAATAAAAATCTAACCTTATCCATGCTGAATAAGGCCTGGTACTGGGGAATAACAGCATTACGTGGCTCAGTTAGGATTTGCACAAGTGTTTTCTCATCTAGGCTATGCAAAGGAACTACCACAGGCAACCGTCCCACAAACTCAGGAATCATGCCAAATTCAATGAGATCTCTGGCTTCTACATGACGCAATAATCGATCTTTTTCTTCAATGTCTTGGTGAGTATTTGATTCGCCACTTCGATTAGCAAGGTCTGCAGCAGCTGCAGCCCTTCTACCTTTCCCCAGATTAGATGGTGTTCCAAATCCAAGATACTGTTGAAGAAAAATGGATGTTATAAATAGCAGAATGAAGCTGCATTGTACTAAATACTTTGCGTGCATATCTCATGTGATCTTTGCATCAGAAGAAAGTTCTCTATTATCATTCACATTTTATAAATGAAGAAAATGGACCTAGAGAGAGTAAGTACCTTGACCAAATTCTTGCTGTTGAGTGGTAAAGCCTGAAGTAGAACTCAGGTCTATCTGCCTTTAGAATTGAGAACATAATCACTATATAACAACCAACTCTCAAAGAATGAATTCTAGTAAAAGGAGATAAATAAGAACTATCAAGGGAAGTCTCTTAAAATTCACATAATGATGTTGCAAGGTTTTTCTGAGATCTCTAGATTAGTGTGATGTCCAAAATGTATAAGAACTACGAAAATGAAGATAGTAACCATTCTGCAACCATTCTGTAAACAAGAGCAGTGCGTATGGGACAAGCAGCCTTACAAGAAAATTATCCACAAGTGTCTTCGATCAATGCTAAGCATTCCATTCAAATCATGATTTGGAGCTGCATACATTAATTTATGAATTAAAATAATTTAAGATTAGATTTTGTAAAAACATATAAGGATGACATAAGACAAGAATGCTAACTTTGCTGCAAAAGGCTGGATATCTAAGGTGTTTGAATCTTGCTTCAGTCAACATAAGAGAATCATAATCTAGGCAATTATCAGAGTGTTTAATCTGGATATATCATACAGTCTTTGTCAAAAGTATAAGAGAAGTACATGATGTGAGAAAATAGCCTAAGTTAAAAATCAATTCCTCTGATTCTCTAAGCTGTATACATAGACAGTGACTCAGAAAGCAAAATACCTTTTATTCAATAATTTAAACATTTATTAAGTATATATTATAGCATATATTATATATAAGGCTATACAGTAATAAATATATACATATTATATAAACATTTATTAAGTATTATTATAACACACTGGGGACACAAACCTAAAGATAGCCCTTATGCTAAAAGAGCTTATTTAAAGAACACATGAAGGTATTAAAGTATCTGAGGTGCAATGAAGGACAACTGTACAGGAAACACGGGCACTGGAAAGGAGGAAAAGAGGCACATATAGATAGGGGAGTGAAGGTAGGAGGTGATCAAGAACCCTGCACAGAGGAATTGCCTAATTATTAAAGACGGAGTCTGAAAAGATGAACATGTACTTTCCAACTAGATCATTGTAGCTGAGGGCATGAGCAGGGCCAAGAGGAATAAAACGCAGGACTGCAAGCAGTCTGATATGGTTGGAATAAAGGTATATTATTTCATGTTGTACCTCTGACTTTAAATGAAGGTTGATAAAAGCAGTAACCACATGATGTGTTTAATTCTCTATAAAATCACTAAAGACTCTTATGCTTTTCAAAAGACTCATGTCTTTTCATAAAGACATATGGAACAAACCCTTTTTAAATTTGTCTCTCCTGAAGACCTCATATGACCTAAACCTTCTTTCTGCATGTTTCTGATCTCTTTTCTGACATTACTTTTAACTATTCTTTGTTACATGCTTCTAGCTTAAAATTCTTTTTGGAATTATTAATTATAAATATCAGAACATGGTCCTTGCTTTTGGTTATAGAATTTTGAATATAAAGTTCTCCCTCCCCCCAACACTCACACAACATATATATACACACACACAGAGAAATAATTTCTTCCTTACAATTTGTTAGGCTAATTTAATTTCAAAAGCAAAAATAAAACCGATAAATTAACTAATATGAAAAATAAAAATCTCACCTATTCATACCGAATAAGGCCTGGTACTAAGGAACAAAAGCATCACATGACTCTGTTATTATTTGTACAAGAGTTTTCTCATCTAGCCTAAGTAAAGGGATTACCATAGGCAACCGTTCCATTAGTAGCATTACATTTTTACTACTACTAAACTACTACTGAAACTAGAACATGCAAGGCCAAGGAGATTAAATCAGGCAATATAGAATGAGTCACTCTATGACATATTCCCTTAGGTAGTAGAATACAGGTATGTCTTGGGCTTCTATGTTGACATTATATTCTATTGTAATTAATCAACAAATAGGTACTGCACATGTACCTTGAGGATATGAAGAAAGAAGTTCTAATTAAAATCAAGGCTTTCGAAACTATGTGGGATTCACACCCTTCCTCCAACCCCTAAACTGCTTCCCTCCATTTGTGAATGTTAGCAGTGATCTAGGACAAACTTTATGGGCAGGAGAAATGGAGACAAGCTCTTTATTTAGCCCCAGTTAATTGGGCAAGAGGAATGAACAGAAATTTTACTGATGTAGCACCTACCTCAAATAATAAAAGAACTCCTTAGATGAAATATAAAATTGAAATCATCAAGTTATACTTTAAAAATGCCCATATATAGATGATATTTAGAAATCTTACTACTCTGAAATTCAAAATGTTAACTAGAAATATATTTCTGGTATGTTCTAAAAAAATCTAACTCTTAAAAATCCACAAGTGGTAACCAGCAGTTATGAGAACAGAAACTGAGTGTCCATCCTCTGTAACTTCAAATGCTCCCTATCCCAGTAACCCTTCAGAAAAACTTACCTTTTCATTTTTCCTCCTGCTTATTATTCTGTCTAAACCGTTGAAAGCACCAGATGCAACAAATAGGATGTTTGTTGTATCAACTTGTACTGTTTCTCCACGTAGTTTGCGGGAATTCTTTTCTGGAACATTGACTATTGTGCCTTCTAGCAGTTTTAATAAACCCTAAATAAAGAATGAATGATTTATAGCATCATCATATAAGTATATTATACTTTAGATAATGGGAAACGATGGGGGAAATAATATGTGGTTATGGTCAATGAGCATAACTAAAGAAAACTCCCACATTTCTACAACTAGCATGAAAATCTAATGCACTATCACATTCATAAGTTTATTTGGAATAGTTGCAGGATTCCTGATGCATTCAGGAATCAGTCAATTTGAGGGGTTGTTTTTGATGGTAAAGACATATTCTGACATAAAGATAGAATTATGACTCCATAAGGTGGTAACGAACCATTGTGGGAACATTCAAAATTTGAAAATAGTTAGAATTAGTTACAAAAATATATAAATAGTTAAAAATAGTGAGCGAATGGTTATAATTCATATAAATTAAAATTCTATCCTACTCCTAGTATTAAACTTTGAGAACATTTATATTTTGAGATGCCTTATAAAAATGTTATTCAGCACATTTTATAAATGTGATCATACTTCTCTCTTAGTCAAAAAAAAAAATTTTCTTTACCCTGTATTTTATGTCATAATTAGTTAACAGTAAAAGGTCAAGTTGACCAATATATCATTATGCCTTTAAAATATGACTTTACAAGGAATGAAATACTATTTTATCCTCTCTTCTAAGTGAAAAGATACATGTGCATAGTTCGTTTGTCTAGTTAAAACAAGAACTTCCTTTAAAGGTCCTCTAGAAATGTTTAACTCTGTCTTTGAGGACTAAAACCAACAAAAATTAAATTGCATTTTTTCTGTTCTTTAAAATATTTTTTATTTCATAAAAAAGGTAATTTGGTATTTAAAACTAACACTAGCTTCCTCTTAAGATTTGAACTACTTCAAAATGATATGTGGAGTTTGGGGGTGGGGAAAATAAAACAGTATCCAAATGAACGTGAAACCAGACGTACAATATTGGGAGGTTGATGCATTCCCCTCCTTTTAGTGGGCTTGAACAAAATATTCAACTGCTTACTTGCTGAACGCCTTCTCCACCTACATCCCGTAACTGATGAATGCCTGGCACACTGCCAATCTTATCTACTTCATCCAGAAAGACAATTCCTATAATTTAAGGAGGATTCTATTTATAATATGAAAAAGATATACACAAGATAACCTCAGCTTTAAAAGACTAGGTAGGCAGAGAGCAAGATTATTTGATCTTTGACACTTAATGTTCTCAATGGCTTAACGTTAAATACACTGTATTTCTCCCATTATTTTGTGCAAATGTTTTATAATTTATTTTAATAGAACATCATCACCAATTCTCTCTGACAATCATTACCTACACCTCTCATGTTTTCAGTTCTTTATTTAAGAGCTGAAATAGAGGTACAGTGTGGAAGCAGGAGGTATATGCAGTGGCTTTCTTTTACCCAACTATATTCTTGTCTTAAAAGAATTTGGACAAGAAACTGTCAAGCTCTTGTAAACAAGGACAGATGATAGAGATAGATGGGGGAAGGGGCAATGCAGCATCTATGACATTCTGCAGGTCAACAGGCTAATCTGTTTCTAGATTCATCCTGTACTCTCCTGCTCTGGTCCTTGCTCCCTCCCCCACCCCACCCCAGCATTAGGAGTCTGGAGGGGAATCAGAACAGAAAAACAATAATAGTACTAAGGATCTAATGGAATAGTAATTTAGTCTGTTTTCACGCTACTAGTTATCTAATGGCAATAAGGCAAAGCAACCTTTGTGGCCCTTAGTCACTATGCAAGAAAATGTTTAACATACCATTACTTTTATATAATTATAGAATCTGACTCAATTCAAAATAAGAATTATATTAGCTCTTAATATTAGACTGTTTCCCCAATATACTAAATCTGGACACAGACAAGCTATGCTGAAAACATACCTTGTTGTGCTTTTTCTACATTATAATTGGCATCTTGGAGCAGTTTGGCAATGACAGACTCAATATCTTCACCTACATATCCAGCCTGAGTCAAAGTCGTACAGTCGCAGATAGCAAAGGGGACATCAAGGCATTTAGCTAGAGTTTGTGCCAGCAGAGTTTTACCTAAGAATAGAAACAGTAACTAAAAGTTTACTAAAAATATATTGACATATGCTTTCTCTACAAAAATTCAAAGTAAGTTTGAATAGTATATAATAAAAAATTACCGTTACATCTTTACTATTATTCACATCTAATGATGTTATTTTTATAATCTCTGTTAAGTGTCAGAAATTGGACTAAAGGGCAATACCAATGCCTCAAATTCAGCTTGAAGACTATATACAAATATTAATAATGTATCCATAAAACTGGCCTGAGATTTTCTTCTCAAGAACCAAGATCTCCCAACCACAAGACACAGGTTACAGAATCAATTATATTCTATTTTTAAAAACTGGTACATTTTTTCTGCAAGGTATTTACCTGATCCAGTTGGTCCAAGCAGCAAAATATTACTCTTTTCAAGTTTTATGTCATCATGGGAAGAATCTAACACTTCACCTCCTCGTTTTTCCTGAGGCATTTGTTGATTTACCTGTTGCTGCATTGACGCTCCTAAAGCATTACCATGTGGACTAATTCCAGCAATCTGAAGTAATTCTGAAAAAACAGCAAAGGAATTACTAGAGCTTCATTTGATTTTGCTTGAAAAAAACACCCAATAAAACCCTACATCTAAAATCAATCACTGATTTAGAAAATTTTAAATATGTTGACATTCTGTCTTATCTAAAAAGGAAGAAATTTTCCAATTATCTAGTGACAAATGTACAAGACACAATGATTATTCAGGGAACCTCAAGCAAAGGAAATGGACTCTTTTTATCTTCTCTTCCTTATTATGTAAACCTATATGAAGAATGCCTTTTCACTCATGGGAACGCAGTATATAACAAAAGAACAGTGCTTTAACTTTGGTCCTTCATCTCTAAATAGTTGCAGGACTTGGGGCAAGTCATATAAACTTAGTGCTGTTTCCTAATCTATAAATTGGCAATAATTTCTATCCTACGATTTCAAGCACACGTTTGGAAGGTGTAAGAATATTTGTAGGCACTTTGAAAGATAAAGATTTTTTTTTTCAGTACAAATGAAAAGAAGCAGGGCCGTAGACAAAGAGAAAACATGGGACTGAGAACAGGGAATTTGGTTCTAGTATCAGTTCTGTAGCTGCAGCTAGCTGCAAGACCATGGCAACTCATTTAACTTACTGGGCCTGCTTCCTTACCTATAAAGTGAGAATACTGAGACATATCACTTCTACAGTCTCTTCCACATCTAAAAATGATTCTGTGACACTACCAGAAAAACAGTAAGACTCATTACTCGCTGGCTCAATCTGAATCTCTGATTTTATAGGATCTCAACTGGATCTTTCTTGCCCCTTTATTAGATTATATATGAAAATGTAAGACCTAGATAATACATTCTAAGTGCATGTATAATATATATTTTATAACCTGAAAACATACTCAAATATGCTGTCAATACTATATTTATAAATATGGGCAGATGGCTAGTGAAACTAGTAGTAAAAAAAAGTCCATAGTGAATATTTTGAAAGAAATATCATGTAATAAATGTAGTGATTTAATGTAATTTAAATGTTAACAGGTAATAGTATTTAAGAATTTAGGTAAAAGCCTAAGTTATATAGGCTTTTAAATATACTGTATATAATTACATATACTATATATAATTACATATACTGATTGACTTAGAAATTAACATTTTTAAAGATTAAATAAAATTTATTTTCATGTATATGTTAGTCTTGTCCTATGTTCCAAAAGTTCTAAGTCTAAAGACAGAATGCGTAACTAGATGGGACTGATAACTACTGTTGAGTGATCAGTTTATCAGTGGGGTCCCTAAAAGAAAAACTAAACAAGACAAGACAAATTTTAATTATCATTCTCTCTTGGCTGAAGGAAAGAATCTCAATAGTATTTCCAATTGTCCAGATTTGTAAATATCCGTATTGCTCAATTCTAAGCATTTGAGCTATCTGAAGTCATACCATACTTCCTTATATTTTCTGAATGTTTAGGTTATTTCTAATAAATGGGTTAAGAACAGCAGTACTTTCCAATACATTATTAAACCGATAGATCTTCAGCAGACACAACTATTATTATTATTAAGGTCCTAGTCCATCTAGCTGTCACTTTCAAACTAGCTTAGCATCACATTTAAGGTAAAGGATTATTATATTTAACAAAAATAATAGGCATCTAATAGACATGTGAATTTAATTAAATTTTGCTACATCTGAGGGTTAATGATTAGTGACTAATTCACAATGCTAACTCATTACAATCCACATAGGCAAAAAAATGCAGTCTCCTATTTGGGTACAGTTAGCTAGCTAGTTGACTCTAGCAAAACTGCTTTTTAAAAAATTTCTGCAACATCTAATGAGGAATTGTGACAATATAGGGAGTGGCTTGGCTCAACTTTAGATATGCTCAAGAGAAAAAATAATTTAGGTGAGTAATTTGAATAAAATTGCAAGAAGAAGCATATTAACTATGGTAGGATGACATTATACAAAAATTTAACTTACTCAATGATTAAAGTTAAAAGAGGAATAATTTAAATAGTACAGATGTTAATCATTCCATTTTATAAAAATATGTCTCAGAGTAAATTTGAGATAGCTCTCCTGTCCTTTTAGTTTAGTCTCTGTTCCTACATATCTCACTGCATAAGCTACTCTATAATGAACAGAACTGTGATCAGGCAGACTAGTGTGGGGGTCAGTTACTTGAAACTCATCAGCTGCAATGACCCTGGACAAATTACTTAATATTTCTGTGCTTCAGTTTTCTCATCTATTAAAATGGAAGTGAAAATAATAGTTTCTGTCTTAACAGATTTTGGGAAGATTACATAAGCTAATATACATAAAACACTTAGAACAGTGCTTGGTGGATAGTTTTATAAATATCATAGAAGAATTTTCCATTAGCATTATTTTTTCCTAGTGTTTAAGTATTTGTATAATATACAATATAAGCCAACTATTTCATCTGTTGCTCAACTTAAGAAAAACATACATTCCAATGACAGAGAAAAAAAAATCAGTCTTATTAAGAGTAGGACGTTGGTCTCTAACATGATTTCCAGAGGAATTTTCAAGAATATTTTGATTATATATGATTTTGGCCTAATACTCTAACTTTAGAACTTGAAACCTCGCATAGGACAAGACTAAACTACACATGAAAATAAATTCTTTTAAGCTTTAAAAATATTAATTTCTAAGTCAATCAGTATATGTAATTATAAACTGCTTTTATCTAAGTTCTTAAATACCATTACTTAACATTTAAATTACATTAAATCACATTTATTATATGATATTTCTTTCAAAATATTCACTACAGACTTTTCTTTACTACTAGTTTCACTAGCCATCTGCCCAAATTTATATAGTATTGACAGCATATTCGATTATATTTTTTGGGTTACAAAATATATGTTATACATGCACTTAGAGTATATTATTTATATCTTTTTTATATATATATAATCTAATTCTACAGCACTTACTGTGTTTCTTAATTTTACAATATATGGTATAATAATTATTTTCATACAATTTAAAAATAACTAGAGATAATACAATTTTATTATATATAATAAATCCCATGCCAGAATTGGTAAACTAGTTATGTTCTCATGGCACATCCTGTATTTATAATACACTTCAAATGCTAGATAAATAATAATGCTTGAGTCAAAGGCAAAGTAAATGTATCAAACTTAGAAGTAAAAAATGTTCCTACTGGTTTATCTATTAATTATCTTTGTTATTGTAATTACTAAAACACAAGGCCATGTGAATCTTTTTATGATACCCCCTAGAACTCTCACCCTCTGTGCAGCAACTATATCCACCTCCAAAGGAATGGGTGCCAGACATTAGAATGGCCACTATCCTTGATTTATCAGGCCCTTCCATGCCCTCCATCAGCCCATCTGATGCTTATAGGGGCAATCCAGGGCTGATAACTGTGAGTTGGGGCTTACTCACAATTTGCAAGGCTATATTAACTTGCACATACACCAAAAAATAAACACTGGTTTCTGGCAAAGAGTATTTCAAAGATAATGTGCCTCCCCCCAAATTTATGTCACTTAAAATTATGCAGGCCAACTCTAACTGTATGGCAAAAAAGAAGAAAAAAATAGATATAAAGTAGCAAGCTGCAAATTTTTAAAAATACAACCTGTTAACATGCAGATCTACATTTATAGAGAAAAACAATATAATACTTTTTATTTCTCTATATTATACTTTAAGAAATATCACAACAGAAAAAATAAAATTGAATATCTAAAATAACCCAATCTATACAAGCTACACAAAACAGCTACTAAAACTGTTCTGAAGTTATATATACTATGCATGATTAACATGTTTAGATAATATACAACATCTTTCTTGGTAATATATATATCCACTGTTATTATTGCTAACATATTTCACCAAGGTAAATCTCAAAAGGAAGAATGATTATAGAGGAAGACCCGAAGAGAGGTCACTTACTTGTAAATCTATACTCATCCTCCCGTCTTCTTATTTCTAACTCTAAGAAAGAAGATGAAAATGGTAACATGAAAATATTACACATTTGGTTAGGGGAACAAAGAGTATCCCACTACTTGTCCTCCTCCAAATATATTTATAGAATGTGCTCATTAACTTTTTTTCAGCTTTTCAAAACATTATGAAAGAATCTATATGCTAATCATTTTATAGTAAACAAACAAACATACTTAATGATAGCTGTCCAGTTGCTAATATTCACATTTGTCAAATACAAAGTTATCTATTTTAAGAAATGAGTACTATAAGTCTTTGATAAGAGTTTAAATCCCTCATACTATAAATACCATATAACTGTTTGCTTTTCCAGCACTTAGAAGAGTTTAATTATTGATTGTGGACTGAAGGAACCAAAAAAAAATCATTTTGCTCCATGACTAGACAATGCTATTTGGACCTTATAAAAATGAAGGTTCCAAGACTTCCATTAGTTATTATGAATATTTTCTAAAAATAAAGTAACTGATGTTACCACATAACTATTTTGTAGTAAATTCAACAAGAGAACAAGCGTCTTCATTGGGCCCTATATTTAGTAGCTATTAAAAGTAATCAAAAGTTATAGTAGTTTCATAAATGTAACTCCCTCCAATTGTAAAATGATTACTAAAAGAATGTAAAATGATAGATTATAGGCCTAAGAAATCAAAGCTCCCTGGCCACCAACAAAAAACTTAAAATATTTACCTCTTATTCTACTTACAGTTTTTTAATAAAATCATTCTATTAATATAATACACATTATTGTCCACAGTAAACTGAGATTACACAGTACACTGGTATATTAGAATCTATCACTAATAGGAATTATATTTTGAATCACTTACAAATTTGACCTTAACTTTATACTCTGTACCTGCCCCCATCCCCCCCAAAAAAGAGTGCTGCCTATGTTCTGTAAGAGTTATCTCTATATATCTCTGACTTAGGCAAATGAAATTCTGTACCCTGAACACAAAAGAGAAGAACTCAGAGTTGTACAGAAGATTGCAATTACAGGGTTATGGTGAACTAGGAGTGAAGTCTACAATTCAAAGGTGATATCTCAAGCTCTACCCCACTAATTTTTGAACATTTTTTATTGAGACCCTTGGTAAGAAATACATTTTACTCTGTGACTCAGAACCCATGCACATACAACTGTAAGCAAAAGTTTTAAGAAATAATACTTAACTAACTGCAAGTTAATGTATTCTGGTATTTTCTACTCACATATACTACACTTAAAAGTGCTGTTGACAACCTACCAAAGTGATTTCATAATCCACTAATGGAAAGTGACCTGTTCTTTGAAAATGTCGTACTATATCTCTAGGCATAGTAATCTCTATTTAGGCCAATTATCGAAACACTAACCTCTAGGTGTTAATGATGTCTGCTTCTCAACCTCTGCTTGCTGTCTCAGATTAGCTGGGATATTATTATATATTCTCTTATAATGATTGTAGACAGCAACTGAAAGCACCTTCTTAGCAAATGACTGGCCAACAACATACTTGTCGAGGTAGTTATAAATCTGAAAAATAATTATATTTTGAATAATTTAATGCGCTATTAGAAAAACACACATGAAAGAGTTATATACTGAGCATATTTGCTTACAGTGTTAAATCTGAACAAAGACTCATCAAAAACAAAATGCCAAGGCCATGCTACATTATGTGGCAATGATTCAAGGCCCCAAACCCTAAATGAACGAAAACACAATTTGTTTGTTCTCTAGCCTAACAAAATGTCACTGCATTCTCCTAGTGCTATGCCAATTTCTGTTCTATAAACAATGCCATTGATCCAAATTTTTAAAAGTTAATATTAAAGTCACTTAGAATACCTAAACATGCCACCATAGGTCTAAAAGTATCATTAACATAAAACTTAAATCTTTTCTACACCTTTCTTGACCATATTAATAACCTTCGCAAAGATAATATATTATAAAACCACCATTTTCAAAATTAAGCATTATATAATCAAAAGATATTATATTACCAGTATCTATGTGTTTTAAAAAAACATTTAGCTTTTTCTCAGATATTAACTTTAAGAATACTTGTTATCTACATGGCAATCTAAAAGCTTTACTCTTAGTAGAAACTAAAGTTCTATTTGATATGTGGATATTACCACAGCTTAGAACCTGGGGTAAATTCCTTCAGCTTTTTGTAAATAGCAATTAACTGTTAATATTCACTAACTCTGGAAAATAGTTTAATTGCCTGTTTATTTTCTAGACATTTGACTCAAATGTCTAAAGTCTGCACAAATTAGTAGAGAATATAAAGCTTAATGGCTACATTTCCCATTACATCATTTATTTTTACATGGCAAAATTTTTAAAAATCTTCTTCATTCTTCACAAATTACACCCATGAATTATTAAATCCACAGCACATCTGGAGGAAGAGACAAATGCACTGATATCTAAATACAGTAGAAGAAAGGTACAGAGGGTGAAAAATAATCAGAGCACAATCATATGAGACATGACCAGAAAACAGGGCACAGAGCCCAGGAGCAAGGCTCCTGTTCTCAGAAAGTGCACACCAACTACCCAGTGCAGCTTGTGGTACACTCTGCCGTGTTTCATACCAGCCGAATCACAATCTATCTGAGACTCTTGAAAAGAGCCCACACCACAAAAGCCAAAGTGCTATAAAGGACAGCGCTGGCACACTGGCTGTCAAAAAATTACTTGCTTCCATTGTTAACCTGAGGCTCTTTTTCCATAAAGTAGACTAATTTAATGGGGAGCAATTGCAGGCTGGTTTTATTTAGGGGCCTAAACTAACAAAAGTAAATCCATAGCTACTATATTTTAAGGATATCATTTTAGATTAATTTAGTATTAACATTTTTTAGTAATCACCCAACTACATTTCACTGCTGCCGAACACAGTAATCATGACATGGGGAAACAGCAATGGACTCCATACTTAAATTCCAAGTATCAAAGATCAATAACAATTTAGCCAGATATAGTCCATATTAAGAACTTATAATATCTATTTAGATAGTAGTATTAGGATCTAATGTAAACTGGGGAGAGGGAACAATGAAATGTCTCCAAGATAAAATACTTAGAAGACTGAGCTAAGACTTCATACCTTTTTGGGGGGAGGAGGTGGTTTCTGTTGGAATGCCAATTTTACAGCTTCTGCTGCTGATTCAGGTTCTTTAATTATGCTCTTCTTTGAATCTGCTTCAGATAGCACAACAAAAAAATGATGACATTTTTCACACTTCACAAAACGGGTGGATGCTGTAAAAGGAAAGAGGGTCAGCAGAGAAAAATAAATAATTCAAATACTGTTTTACCTTAAAGACTCACTGCAAATGAAAACTATGCACTTGACAAAAAGTAGGCTTGTAGTTTACTCCACTTGACACAACAAACAGCCTATTTACACCTAAGATAGATGATGAAGATAGATAAGTTCAGTAAACTACATTTTGTTCATTTCTACTAGGTTCTTTCATTTTATGATGCAAAAAAATTGAAAGAGAGAAATCTATTTTAATACCTAAAAATGTAAAAAAAAAAAAAAGTATATTTTCAAAATTATGAGCATTTTAAAAAATCCTGACTTGGCAAAAAGATAAAATTATTTCATATCTTCCTTATTCTCATCTTTAATTACTCCACTAATTCCTACTTATTTCATTTCAAAACCATTGAGAAAGCAACAAAATAACAACATTCTCAGTCATCCTGACTGAAACATAATCACACAGCTTTTGGAAACAACACAAGGGAAATTAAAAGTGCGGGTAAAAAGGGTTTCTTAATGGCAACGCATCAACTACAGAATATCCTGTGTTAAACCAAAAGTGACTTCTTTTCTCTTTTTAAACAAGGCTATAGGATGTAGACATATGACATGTACACTCTTAACCTTCTGTAAGCCTACCCCTCCAATGGTAACCAGGAGCCTCAGAAAGCAGCATGATAGAGAAGCCCATAAAGACTATTAACAGATAAAGAGCAAAAGATACAAAGGAATTAAGTAGGACTAGGTAATATATTTTTGTGTAATCTAACCAGACAGTTAAAACTGCAAAGAAAAAGAAATTTAAAAACTATGGGAATTTCTCTCCTTTGGGATTATAACTACCTATCTCTAGATTGCAAGCAAAACTGCACTGGAAAGCATACTAAATCTTCACAATCTAAATTACAACAACAACAACAAAAGATAATTCCACACTTAAAAATTAAATTATTAATTTAATCAAATTCTTGTGTTTGTTCTTAAACAGAAGGCCAAAAACTCTGAACAAATTCTAGCAGCAAATTTTAAACAAGAGGAACCATCCATGGTTTCTATTTATTAAACACCAATAAATGCTTACCTAAAAAAAAATCAAGCTCTTCCAAGTACATTCAATTAACACAAGCCCAAAAACATTATTACCATTTCCCATCAATGGGAAAGAGAGTTAATGCTTTTATTTTATAATGAGGCACCAGTTTACTATTGTTACTTATGGTAAATAGGGCAAGGATAAAGGGCAGTGAAGCCTCTTTAGTTCAGACTATGTGACAAGAAAATCTGGCCTGAGAACACAAGAACAAAATATTAAAGGAATCAGGTCAAAGGGATAGAGATTAAATACTAACAAATCATATCTTTGCTTACTGTTGAAGAGTTGCTTAAATTTTATTTGACTACTTACAATTTTATACTGAAATATGTTAAACATACACCTAAACTCAAAGATTCCATTTTATTTATCAAAATGCTATTTTAAAAAAAGCATTGCAATGCAAATTTATTTATTCCTAAAAACAAAGGGCAAAAATCTAATTTTGTTAAATTATCAGGGGATAAATAAACCTCCTTCCTTTAAATGATTACTACAAGTATTCTATATTCCTTTATATACAGAATACTAATCCCAGTAAACAAGCTTGTATAGTATGTCAACAACAGAAAGACTATCTTAGCAAAAACTTTTTCAGGAGATTTGTCTAAATGAAAGTTCTTCATGATTCCAAACAAGTTTCAGAGTCCAACATAAAATCTCCAAACCATTGCAGAAAAGTTTTTCACCCTATGAGACACATAACTACAGAAAGCGTTCAAAAAGTATTACATACATAAAAATAAAAACAATGAAAGGTTCTAATTAAATAAAAACATTCATGTTTGACAGATTATTTTTAATGGGCAAAAAAAAGGCTAAAAAATAGTATATATTAATCCTTATAATCATAACTTTCTTCGCTATTATTCTTATTTCAATTTCTGATGATTTTCTATACATTCATAATGTTAGGTATAAAAATGATATTTTATTTCAACAAGCAAGAATAATTCCATTTTAATAAGAAAACAAAAAAAATCACTATAAACATACTCAAGAAATCGAATATATGCACAAAGGTCCATGAACTAAAAATAGATTTTACATTTGAAAAAAAAATGACAATGAAAGTTACTACACAAAGTCTTATTGGAACACAGCCAGCTTCATTCATTTACATTGTCTATGGTTGCTTTCACACTATAACAGCAAGGAGAATAGTTATAACAGAGACCATGTGGCCCATAAAGCCTAAGATATTTACTATTTGGTCTTTTATAGTAGAAGTTTCCTGACTGTTGCTATACAGCATTTAAAAGAACAACATGTAGAATGAGAAAAAAATATTTGTAAATCACTTATTTGGCCTAGGGTCTAGTATTCAGAACATATACAGAACTCTCCTAACTCAACAATAAAAAGATAACCCAATTTAAAAATGGACAAAGGATTTAAATATTATTTTCTCCGAAGAAGATATACGAATAGCCAATAAACACATGAAAAGACATCTTTAGTCATTAGGGAAATGTAAATCAAAACCATAATGAGATACTACGTCACATCCCTATGATGGCTATAATGAAAAAGAAATAATAAGTGTTGAAGAGGATCTGGAGAAACTGGAACCCTTTACATTGCTAGTTGGGTTGCATGATGGTATAACCTCTGTGGAAAACAGTTTGGCAGTTCCTTAAAAAGCTTAACATAGTTACTATTTCATTCAGTAATTCCATTCTTAAGCATATACCCAAGAGAAGTAAAAACATAACGACTTGTACACAAATGTTCATAGTACTTATTCAGAATAGCCAACAAATGGAAACAACCCAAACGTCCATCAAAGAATGAACAGACTAACAATGAAAGACTACTATTCAGCCATAAAAAGCAATGAAATACTGACACATAATGCAACAAATGAACCTTGAAAACATGTTAAAGGAAAGAAATCAGACACAAAATGCCACATATTGTGTAATTCTATTTCTATGAAATATTGAGGACAGGTATCCATGGAGACATCAAGTAGGTTAACGGTTACCAGGGCTGGGAGGGGAAGGGGTAAAAGTGACTGCTAAGGGGTATGGGGTTTCTTTTGGGGGTGATGAAAATGTTCTGGAATTAGATAGTAGTGATGACTGTACAACTTGGCAAATATACTAAAAATCCCTGAAATGTACAATTTCAAAGGGTAAATGTATAGTATGTGAATATTTCAATAAATTAAAATTTTTTAAAAAAGAAATAACTAGAGACCTGTATTAATATGCATAGCTCTCAAAACACTGCTGAATTAGAATTTTTTAAAAAGCAATTTGTAAAAACATTAACAATATGATACCATTTATGCTTTTAAAAAGTTTTAGGTTTGTCTATGGCCACGCTACCCTGAATGTGCCCAACTTCGTCTGATCTTGGAAGCTAAGAAGGGTCAGGCCTGGTTAGTACTTGGATGGGAAACCACCTAGGAATACCAGGTGCTGTAGGTGTTAATAAAAAATAAATAAATAAAAATAAATAAATAAAACAAAACGTTTTAGGTTTGATGAACATATAATACATACGTATAACTTTAGCTTTATAATGTTCTACTTTTTTAATAAAGGGGATATACACATGTATTCCTCAGGTAATTAAAAGTAACTAAAAATGACAAAAAAGTGGACAACTACCTAAATAGGCCATTCGCAAAAGAACTACAGGTGACCAAAAGCACATAAAGATGTTTATGAACTAATACTTAAATAAATGCAGATTCAAACAAAATGAATAACCTGAGATCAAACAAAATTCTTTACAAGTAGAATGACCCAATTTTCAGGGAAGACACAGAAGGTACTCTGCATTCAAAAGGATGTATTCTGAAGACCTGTATTATGGGTCGGCAAAACCAAGGGAAGAGGGCCTGCTCTCACTTCTGGGGCCTATTACTCCTCTGCAGTATAGTTCCAGAGGAAAGGGACAGTGTAAGGTTCATCTGTGTATTTTCTAGGCCTAGTAGCATCTGACTCAACAGATGTTTGCTTACTAAATTATGTATAAGTATGGACTCTTCCTTTACTCTTTTCTACATTCCCTACTCCCACATCCTTCTCTCCCATTAGAACTCCCAAAGGAAATAGACCACACTCAGCCTTGAGTTGATTAGATAACGCGATAGTGTTTTCCACACTTGGTCTTACTGTCAAATTTACAGATTCTAGGGAAAGAGGGAATCTGTATGTTTAACAATTTCCCTCAGTGAACACTTAATCACTATTGAACAACAGTGACCTGGCAGGTTTTGAAAACACTATATAAAAGAAAAATAAATTTACTCTCAAGAGGAACTAGTTTATCCCTAAAGAATTCCAGCTGATAGAAATGTATGAGATAAAAACTTCTGAATAGTAAATCCTAACTGCTCTGTGTGACCTTGGATGAATTACTTAACTTGCTCAATCTCAGCTTCTTCACTGATATAAATGAGGATATTCTGTCCTGACAAAAATAAGACAGTGAGAATAAAATGACATATACTGGCATTTGTCAAATGTTAATTCCTTTCCTTTCTACTTGGAGAAATTATCCTTTATGTCTATAAAGGCTGAAATCTTTCTCTGGGGGAAAAAGGGAAATTTTCTTTGTATATATAATATGACACTACCATTATGAACTGAGCAACTCTCAAACTTTTTAGAACTTTAGTAAATTTGTTAATAGTAAATGTTATTTAGAAGTCACTTTCATTTTATGTTGTGATACAAACTAATAATTTATTCAGACTGATTTTTCTCTTTGATCCTTGAAAAGAACTTGGCAAAAACCTTGAAAAGAACCTCTAATGCTCTAGCTAGAGTGGAACTACTTTAAAAGTCCTTCAAAAACTGTAAAAACATGCTACATGTAGTACTTTGTCATACACTGGCAAATTAATATTACTGATAAATGTATAACTGTAACTGAAGTCTCAATATTTAATAAATATTTAATAAAGAGAATACTCTCCAGTTAATCATCAGAAACTAAAATTTCCACCAAACCTGACCTTTACATAACTGGACTGTATAGGAAGGCTGACAATGTAATTTACTCTTGGGTCATTACCATTAATTCTAACCATTCAGGAAATGAGTCACTTGATTAATTAAACAAAATATCTGTAATAACATCTTTGCATTTTAGAGAGTTACTGACATTGACAGAGAAAGCAGGACTGTTGATTTCTTTCTTCTCTTAGTGTCTGAATCATTAGTGATTATCAAACATTTTCTATAATTGAGAGCATAGATCCTCTCATAAGCACTCAGAGAGGGAAAATACCTTAATATTTGAATGACTGACCTCTCCAGCTATGAGATGTTCAATAGTTATCTGACGAATGGAATAATAGAGACAGATAAATAACACTTGGTTTTCCTACATCTTAACGGTCACATGCATAAAAACTCACAAAAATCCAAATCTAAAATAAATACATATAAGCAAAATTAAAAAAGAAATCATTTTCTTAAATTATCTTTTATACCACAGGGCAAAATATTACCAATCATGGGGATTTTTAGTATCCGGTGAACATAAGAGAGAATAGTAAGTTCAGAAAGAAAATAACCCTGGCTTATACAATTTATATATTTCTAAAGAAAAGGTAGAGCAAAATAATAATAATAGAAGTAACACTTACACACAAAGGTCTCTACATGTGTGCACAAGTCGCCACATTTAGGACAGCGTAGCTGGTTTCCACCTTTCCCAGAATTTCCAGAGCTTGATTTCTTACTGCTTCCCTCACTTGCTGATTTCTAATGTTTTTGGAGGAGGAAAAGAAAATGTTGATTACTACTTTCAGGCAATCATTTTATCTGTAACTTAAATATAAACGATATAGTTTATAATTAATGTTTTAATTTTTACAATTTCTAGAATGGAATTATTAGTATAATTTATACATTTATTATCACTGGTGTCAAAAGACATATTTACCACAAAAATAAAATCAGTTCTAGTAAACACATATATTTATCTGTATTCCTCCTTTACATGGTAAGTGCCAGCATGTATAATACACTCTCCAAACCTTTTTTGGCACCAAGGACCAGTGCTCCTATGAGAATCTAATGCCTAATGATCTTGGGTGAGGCTGAGGCGGTGATGCTAGCACTGGGGAGCAGCTGCAAATACACATGAAGCTTTGCTCACGTTCATCTTACCACCTGCTGTGCAGCCTGGTTCTTAACAGGCCCAGGGAGTGGGGATCCCTGATGTCTAACAGTTTTCTTACAATGACTCAATAAGAACTAGGAAAAAAACTAATATAAATTAAAAAACCACATTTCAATGAAATTGAATTGGGAGTTACAGTGTTAAGTAGTGACTCTTAACTTTCTTGAATCTAACTTTTTTCAGTGCTAAAATGATGATATCACCTACTTCAGAGAGTCACTGTCAAGATTAAGTGTGAATATGAAAGCACTGAGCATTTTATCTCACATATTAACTAGTGTTAGTCAAATTGACACAATAAAAAAATAATCCACTGACCCAATAATAATCACTATTCATCTACTTGTTAGCTACAGAGTGGCCCAACACTAAGTCATAGCCAAGATTTTTAGGTAGAATATGAAATGAAGTTTATACTATCTTGAGTTGTAAGAGTTGTATGAAAGCAGGAAATGTTGGCTATTTCTTATTCAACCCTATACAGAGTGACTACATAGATTACATAATGAAGCTTCATTACTACTGTGGGATGTTAAAATATTGAATTACTGCTAACTAAGTGCAATGCTTATAAAACTATTTTATGGTTCAAATGGTTCAAATTGAAATACAAAATAAAATTACATAAAATTCTTCAGAACATTTTATATATTTCCTACAGAAAACATAAACTAAAATATAGATACTAGTATTATAATTTTTTAAAGGCGGGAACTCAAATGTACATAGAGATGCCGATAAAGATATACCACCTTATTTCCATCTCCAGAGCCATCTTTACTTATCCCATCTTTTGAGGCAAAGTATGCTGGTGTTTCTGTAAAGGTTCTAAAAGGAGCTCTTCTGAGAATCTGAGTTTCAAAGGTCCCAAACCTTCCTAAAACAGGTATATGAATGCGACAAGAAATACCTGAAAATACAACAAAATTTATTAGCCTACACATCAAACACTAACATGCTTTCAACAAATTCTCTAGAAACAAAAATTCCTTAGGCATGAAGTAGGCTGAAAAAGCTAGTTTTCACAATAGTAATACAAACTTGCAGAGAAAATAGTGATACCATCAGAGGCAGAGCCCTCTCAAAAATAGGCCAGACCTGGGCCTTGGACAGATTCCAGGCGAATAGAGATGTTTCTTTTCTTTCCAGGCCTGTTCTTTGAAAGTAGGAAATGAAGACCACCCAGGTCATAACAATGAGTGGCTTTTTAAAGTTTGAGATATGCAGTTCAACACTTGCCTCATCTGCAGGGGCAAAAGGCCATTCATGTCCTACATTCTTCTTCTTCTTATGTTATATCTACCAATGAGAATAAGCGATTGACATGAACTCTTGTGTTTCTTTGGTCATACAGGGGTAATATCCTCAACAATGGAAACAAACATCAAATGTTCTTTAAAAAGTTATGTGCTGTTCATATTTGAAGTTAAAATTCTTAAAAAGAATAGAGATTTGGCAAACTTTTTCTGTACAGGACACGGATAGTATCTTCAGCTTTCTGAGCCACATAGTCTCAGCTTTGTGGCTCCTGTAGTCTCAGTCCCAACTATGCCTATAACATCAGAGCAAAAGTAAACAACATATAAACAAATGGTATGGCCAGATTTGGTCCATGGGGTCATTGTTTGCTGCCCCCTGGTTTTTCTCATATAAATAAACCCCCCAAAAAATTACAGGCAATGGTAAAAGAGCCATACTTCATACTGTGAGCCAGCTTTAAGAATGTTCCCTACGTAAGAAAATTAAATGGTCCCAGGTTAAACAAAATTCCATAGATTTCAGAACCTTGCATAAGCTAACCTACATTAATAAATCATCAAGAAGGAAGTTTCCCAGCAGTTTACCCGAGTGCTGTTAGGAGGTAATAAAGTAAATGAAGAAGGGGGAGGGGTGATTAATGTTAATGTTTAAATGAATTTAAGCAATTTATTTTTGCCTTCCTCATTTTATTCCCTGCAAAATTCTCAATTCAGGCTTTAAATTTTTATTTCTACACCTGTAAGGGTTTTTACGAGATCATGCACACATGTATGTACTTATCCAAATGCAAAAACTGGTTTAAAATTATGTCCTTCAAACAAGTCAAAAACAATTACTTCATTATATAACTGTCTGGTTTTATTAATTCCAATTTTCCAATAGCACACACTGTTAGCACAACTAATATCTTTATCATCCTAGGCCATCTGCTCCACAAAGTACAAAAATGAACCCACCAAACTTCTCAGGGAAAGATACAAGTAAGAGGAATCAAATTTTCTCATCTCTATTTATAAATTCACAAAGAACACCGAAAAGGATTAAGGTTTATGACACCCCAGGCCCTATTCCATAGTCTGTAAAATTTTGCTTAACACTAAATTTGAATATTAATAATGTAAAAATACATTTTGATGTTTTCCTTCTAAGTAATGTTTTCAAAAGACAATTCAAACTTTCTCATGTTAACATTTCCATTTTTCAAAGTAAATGAGATTTAAGGTAGTTCATAAATTTTAAGCTAAACATTAATGTTTTTCAAAGGACATATGATTTAAAGACTATAACAATCCAAAAGGCAAGTCTGGAAAAAGTAATGGGGAGAGGGATAGATGAGATCAAGAACACAGAAAGTTAATGGACATTAAGGCTATTTGGTGGTTCACTGTTTTATTTTGTGTTTGAAAAAGTCCAATAGTTAATATGAAAAATAGCAAAACAAAATTATAATCTATGTAACAAGGATAACTTTTAAATTGAGCCGTTACAATATATTCACAAAGAAAACTACAATTATAACAAAATTATGTTAGGCTATTTGTACTTGGATGTTTAGAACAAAACAACCCTGAAGTATCACATACAGTATATCATTTCCCATTTTCAAGAAAGCAGGCATTTTAAAAGTTTAACAATTTACAATATTTACTATTAGAAAATAATCTGAAATTATCTAAAGTCTACCTATATAGAAAGAAAAATAAGTCCTTCCTTTTATATAACTTATCAAGTAACATATGAAACCAATGCAACCATACAATCACCACAGAAAATACTATCTGCAAAACATGCTTGCACTTCTAAATTTAGAAATTTCTTTGCTGGTCCTGATGATATGGTACTGCAGTATTGTTTTAACATTCTATCATCTATAGGCTATCCCAACAACTAAACCCACGGTTCTCAAACTTGAGCATGCATTGGAATCACCTGGAAAGTTTGTTAAAACACAGATTGCAGGGGATTTTCCCTGGTTCTGACTCAGGTCTGAGGTGGGACCCAAGAATGCATTTCTAACAAGTTCCCAGGTGATGCTGATGTTGCTAATCTCCCCACACTTTTATACCATTGTACTAAACAATTTAAATAATCACTCACCAATGGTATAAATCTTCAAAGAAATCATTGCAGCAAACTAATCATGAGTTTTTAACCTTTTTTGAGCCATGAACCCCTCTGGTAATCTGTTAAAGCCTGTGGACAAGCCCCTTCTCAGAATAATGTTTTCAAATGTATAGAATAAAATATCCAACAAAGGAAATAAATTATACTGTAGTTATAAGATATTTTAAAAATATTTTTCTTCACTAACAAAATTAAATATGATCTAATAGCTTTCAGTATCACAATTTCAAAGTAGTGACAATTATATACAAACAATATTTTGAGCTATCTGCAACTGTAATGTGATATGAAAATACTTGGTGACAAATTCAGATACTGCTAATACTACTGCGGTTGTTGTTGTTTAACTTCAGAATTGAAGGAAATGCTATATTTCACTTAAAGATTAATGAAAATAAAGTTCACAGAACCTCTGAATTTTACCCCTGACCCTTTGAAGGCCTGTGAACCCAAAGAGAAAAAACCCTAAAAGACAAAAAGGTAAGCATTTCTGTAAAGTATATTTCAAAAGACTATTTGGCAGCAATGACAGATGACAGTTAAAGTTAAACCATGTACAAAACTTTTGTCATACAGTTTTCTGAATTTCAGAGCAGGTGGTTTTAAAAAGAAATAGAATAAAGTACACTGATTTTAGGGCTATCAAGGAGAATTATTTATTCAATTTTTAAATATTTGATTGCCCATATTCAATTTTGAATTAAGCATTTTCTAAAGACATATAAATGATTCAGCTTAAAAGATAAATTGATCTTTAATTTATATTTTAGAAACAGAGTGAAAGAACAAAAAATTTTAAGTTATTTGCAGTGGCAATATTTAAATGCACAACAATTGATGAAATGGCAAATCAAATTAAGTGCTCACTTAGGCACCCCTGGCCTCTAACCTCTAACAAATTGGGGGAAAAAATTAAACAAAACCAATGCCGGCAAATTAGTAGATGCTTATTGCTTTTACTAGTCTCAAAATTTCATTTTATGCCTGTTATTGTTTCATGAATTCAGAATACTTCTTAATAAAGAAAAATAACATTACTCTGATAATAGCTTTCCTTAAGTTAAAATGTTTGATAGGTTTTCACTAAGGTCAGTCTTCTAGTCTGAAGATGAATATGCCAAAAGAAAGAAATGTTGATTAATAGTTAGCTTTAAACTGTATTGTACTTTAACTACCAAAAGAAAAGAATTAAAATTAAAATCTAGACACATTATGTAACTATCATGAAAACTATGGACAACATGTTTGAGCATCTTCCCATCTACATTACACCTTCAGAAGTGACACCTTTCAATAGACAAGGACAGAAGGCAGCTAGAAATCAAGGGAGTTACCACGATTCTCACAAATTCAGACCAAATATTGTCATTCAGATTCTTTTAAATGGAATCAAGCATTTCTAAATACACATATTTAGAAAGCAAATTGATATATATCCAAAGTACATTTTTAAAAAATATACATTAAAATAGAAAAAGATAAGCAATTTGAGTAGAAAAAATATTTGAAATTTCTACTTTACTATAGGTTTCATGTTTAAAAAGACTGAGGAAAAACACATTAAATTGGATACATATAGCCGGAAAAGAAATAGATCTAGTTTCTAGTATAATTTACTAAATAATTTTTCGAACTATCATAAAATTTTTAGTCTAACATGACAAAGTAATGCAGAGAATTGCACTGTACTTCAGAGAAGCTCTGAAATGTCCCCTTTTATTAACTCATTTCATGACTTGTTAGACTATTTCAATCAAGTTCTCGTTTATGTTGTTAAAATTCTTTACTCTTTATAATAATGATAAACTAGCTAAAGTTCAATTCTGATTTTTTTTTTCACCTCTCTTCCTCATCCTAGGAGTCCTAAATAAAAATAATCCTCCTGGAGTTTTTTAAATCCTTAAATAGCTCTACATTTTTGTAGACTCTTAGAATTTCTACTATGGAAAATAAATGTTTTATGTAATTAAGCCTTGGGAAAGTCTTAAGTCAATGTGAAAACTATTTGTTGTTTCATTGTTATATAAAAATAAATTCTATAATGATCTTTGGTAATGTAGCACATTTTAACTTGCTCCTTTACAGTGAAAACAATAGTTTTGTATATTTGAAAACCTCTGGCAAACTTATATTTACTGATAAATATATAATTCCTAAATAAGTCATTAATTCGTTAACTTACCTATTGATATATTTAACTTTTAAAGCAGTGGTTATTTTGAAAAGAAGAAAAAAATAACTGCGCATTTCCTAGGATTCATAGATTTCAGGGACAATTGACTGGAACAGATGAAGAACTTTGTTAAATAAATCTTCCCTACCCAAAGAACACACATACTTTATCCACTACTAAAAACAATATTATTTATACTCCACTAGTTTTAACTTGAAGGTGAGGATTTGTTCACCACTATCTCCAGCACCAAAACAGAGGCTGGCACATAGCAGGCCCCAAGTGTATGTCAAATAAATGAACTTAAATATCACTTTGAAGGGTTTACAACTCAAATTCCTGGAAAAGGACATCGACTTGTACAGGTTTATCAAGGTCTTGAGACTAAAATCACTCCTTTTAACAAAATGCTTTTGCCCACATTACTTCATACCCCTTTGTGAAATAAACTCGGAAAATATACATTTAGTAAACAGTAAAAATTTTATAATTAACCTAAAAAGTAGGAAAAGGGGGCTTTAAAAAAATGTATCCAAGGGTCATAAGCCGACAAACCAAAATAAAACGAATTTGTCACATAGTTAGTGATTAGAACAAGCTCTAGCCTCGTAGTCAGACATAGATTTGGGGAAGAGGAAAAAATGGTTTCTTTTCCGGAACCTCTTGGCTGGAGTGCCACTTTCACAGCTCCTGATAAATAGAAAGGAAAGGTAAACAAGCGCCACCCTTAAGAAGCTATCTCGGACTGTCCAGTTGGAAAAACCAGCAAACTGCTGAGACAGCTGAGTACTTAAAAACAGTTCCTGCAGGAATTCCCTCAATCTCCATGCCGCTATCCCGAGGACCTGGAGGTTTTCCCGGCGCCAAGGAGTATTGTGAGCCCTGTTTATGACCCGGTGTAAGCGGCCGCACAATGACAGTGACACCGCGGGTCTCGCGTGGCCTGAGCCTCGAACGGATGGCTCGGCGTCCCGCAGCCCCAACAGTGGCAGCCCTTCACTCGAGCCCTCCTCTGAAACCCCAACAGGCCTGAGGGGTACACGGCCGGGTTCCGGAAGAGGAGCTGCAGCCGAGGCAGGCAGCAGTCCCTGGCGGAGTTCTGAGTAAGGTCTGGGGACATTTTTAACTAAAGGAGAAGCATTTTATAACTGCGAGGGTTTCTCCTAAGTGGCCGTATTACGGCCCCAAAGTCGGGAAGCCTGAAGCGTGCGGGCGGGGGAGCACAGGGATTTGCTTCAAATGTGAGAAACGGCTGCTCCAAAGGCTGGCAGAGCCCCATCCTACAGGGAGGGTAAGGTGGTGCCAGGCGAACCGCCGTGCATCGTCTCACACCCTCGTGGTGGGGCAGGCCTCTTGCTCTCCCCGGGGTCCCCGCCATGGGTACAGTACTGCACCAACGACCCAGGTGAGGGACTACTTCGTTACCTCTCTGCGCGGAAGCGAGCGAGGACGTGATGAGCCGCGCAGCGACCGCTCCGCAACTACAAGCGCCGCAGCCGGACATCTCCGCGGGGCCTAGGCCGGGGCTTCGCCCCCTGCTGCCCTTGGGGTCTCAGCAGTCCGACTCCTACTCAAAAGGAGCGCTGAATTGGCTCCAGACCCTCCCGCCTACCCTAGGCTCAGTGCAGAGTTCACCTGTCTGGCGGCTAGGCCTTCGCACTCTCCGTGCCCCACTGTCGTCTACCCAATACAGCAGACACCTAACCCCGTCCCCTCCCTCCCCTCCTCCGCGTTCCTTCCCCCCACCCACCCCGCCTACCCGGCCCGGGGAGCGTGCGCGCGCCTGCGTTCTAGGCTTATGGATGGGGCGTGGGCGCGCATTGCGTGTGCGTACGTGAGGCGCCGTCGTACCGCGAGGGAAGGGGGCGGTGACCTGGGAGCCAATGAGCGCGCTACGGCGGTGGCTGGCCCTAACTGTAGGAACTACCAGTCCCGACACGCAGTTCTTCCGGGAGCCCCTTTTGTTTAGCCTTGAAGAATTTGAGACGGTCACGGAGAGATGCAACCCGGAAGTTGTAGTCCCGAGTAGTTTAAGTCAAGATCTTTTCTTTTTCGAAGGATGGCCGGGAGTATGGAAGTGAGACCGGTGGCTTAGCTGGCCCCACATGTTTCTAAAGGCCTTCGGCTTTTGCTAGATGCTTCAGATTTAATAAGTTCCTACTCGCGGGGATTTCACATCCTGTGTTCCTCGTCTTATCCTTTGTTTCCTTACTTGTATCATGAAAGTGGTATTTTTACCTAGTTCCCCTAGTAACTCTTGGATGACAGCTCTCTTGTTTTTTCAAACGAGTGATAACTTTCTCAGCTGTTGCTAGTCCCTGGATACTTTACAATGTTTTGTAGGGTCCCTTAAACTTGACCACACTGGTAAATAGTTCCTTCCTCAAACTCTCATATTACTCTTTGAGCCCTCTGACTGCGTGGCTGGTCCCTTCAGACAGCTAAAGCAGATTGACCCTGTACAAGGTGGAGGATGGTGACTAATTAATCAGATTCTTTATCCATCTGGGTTGGCCCCAAACTGAGTATTTACTTCGTATGTTAAGATGCTGATTAACTCCAAATCCCAGAGAAATTGCCAGGTGAGCTTGGGGTAACCGGGGCAAAAGAGGAGCAAGCTAGAGTCAAGACTAGGGCACACAAGTTATTTAGCCCTCATCAGTCTTGGATCAGAGAAATGTAGCTTCTAGTTCCCTGAGTCTGGTCCTCTGAAGAGACTTTGGTTGGCCTTGGCCCAGGCCATGTGTGTTGTGCGTGTTGTGGTTTTTTTTTTTATGTCTGGGGGAGCTGACTCCTGGTACTTCCTCAGTTTAAAGTGGCAGGCATCAGAAGGAGCCCAGGCCTTCCTCGGCTGCCTCCATTAATAGAATTTGGTGAAAAGAGAGACTCTAAAATTCCCTCAATCCTGTGATTTCTTTTTTCCTCCCCCACTCTTTGATCTTCCCACCCCCTTCAACCCCTGACCTATGGATGTTGCTATTTACCCTTAAGAACTGCATCTCTGATGACAGGGTGTCTCCTCCCACATGCTCGGGGTGTGCACTGGGCCCTGGGGGCAGAGCTGGTGCACCCAGGGTATGGTGGTCCTAGGTTTGTGGATCTACCTGGGGTGCAAACCCAGGACCTTCTGCGTATAAAGCAGGAGTGCTAACCACTACACACACTATGGAGTTACCCCCTTAACCCTGTGTTTTTAAACTGTGTTAGAATCCCTCAGAAGCTATAGTTCTGTGGTGGAAGTGAGGAGTCTAGCAGAGTAGACCTCCCCTGTCTCCTCTCCCATGCCACCTCCAAGTCAATCAGAGCAGCTCTACTTTTATTTGTTTCATTTATAGGTGTTTTGTTTGTAAATAGAGTTCTGCTTTAAAACAGCGTTTGAAAACCATTGATTCTAGAATAAACCTCTCCTTTTAGCAATGACCTAAGCAGAGCACATGGACCCTAACACCCAATTTAAATATTCATCCTATCCTAACTTTTATTTCAATTATATGCACATTTTCTTCTTATAGAAATAAAGAAGTTGCTTGCTAAAATCTATAGATTGCTATAAAGCAAGCTAAATAAAAGCTTAGTGAAGTCAAGGCTCATCTGGGGGTATTTGGTGAAGCCTTCCTTTTCTCTGTCTATTCTAAGAATTTGACTTCTCATTCATTCAGTCAACAAATATTTATTGAACACCAATTACATGCCAGGCACCAAGGAAATAAAACTGAACCAAAAAAAATTTCTTTTTCATGGAGCATCTATTCTAAATATAAAATTATACATCACTGGTATGATGATGTAGGAATATCTTTACATTGTTGTATAATATATCCCTATATCATTCTCAGGACAATTGACCATTTCATTTTATTTATGGGATGATGTTTTGTGTGTTTAGTCTGTACCCCAACTTGACTATGAGCTCTTTGAAGGCAGGTATTTTGTTATATACTTGGGCTGAATACACAGTAGAAATTTGGTAAATACTTGATTAAGTATTGATCTTGCAACAGTACTTTTGCTTAGCAGAAACCTGGGATGGTGTCTTCAGAAAATCCAACATATAATGAGAGCAAGTTATAGTTGACAAAGAGGTAAGTGTTAACAGATACAAATTCTACAAATTTGTATGATGGTTAATCCAACTGACTGAGTGTCCCAGAAGGAATTCCCAGAAGATGCCTGATTAGCAGAGTGTAGACTTTGCCCTACAAAGTACAAAATAAAGGGAGTTGTACACAACTCAGTTCAACTTTTTTTTTTTTCAGTTCAACTTGCTCTCAGCAATGTGAACAAGGGTCATGTGGCTTTGGCAGCAGGCTGGTGATGGTTTCATCACACAGGCAGCATGATTTCAGTGGTTTCAATGCATTATCTCAAAACTACACTCTGTGGGCCAGAATATACCTGAATTATTAGGATTGGCACCCAACAATCTTGGAATGGGACACTAACATTGTATTAGTCTCTTTGTGTAAGTGTTATTGTTTTCAAATTGGGGAACTTGTACTATGAGGATATACCAAGACTTCCCCTTTGGTATTTGAGCACAGAGGGGTGTCAAGTTTAAATAACATCTGTGTTCAAAAGGGTTCAAATGTAAAGGATTATTCTTTAGGGACTACTTGGCTGTTTAACAAAGAAGTATGTTCCATTTTACAAGTGTACATTCCTGACCTGAAATTCACTGTTAGGACAATGTCCTTGCTCCACGGTGTAGCCAGCTAGCCTTGAGATAGAGCAGAGCCTGGTGTCTGGGCTGAAAACAGGCTCCAAAGTCACACTAGGACCCTTCTCTGTCACGTGCCACTGCATGGATAATCTTTGGTCAGGTTCCTATCAGGTCATCCCCTCAAGTTCTGGATTTGAAATCCCAGTCATTTGAGAGTGTTCCCTGTGATAAAACTGGTCCTCTTTCAAAAGAGTGATGGTAGATACCTGTGGTCACATCTTATCAGCTCTTTGGAACACAATACTTCCACATCGCACCTTTCAGCTCTTTTCTGAACAGGTTAATGAGGCTTAAAAAAGAAAATCAAGTGCAATTTTCCAGCTCAAATAGTTTCACTCCAGGAGCTGACTTTTTAATCTTGAGTTATTACCTTTTGTGACAACAGAGCTGAAGCCACATAATTTTACATATCTCCATTTTACATAAGTCTTTTTTTCCTTTTATACTTTATTCTACCTCCTAGGATTGTGAAAACTGTGAATTGCTCAGTGAAAAATATTCTAGAGTAGAGTCAGGGAGTCATCCAGTGTAGCACTGGATTTTTCAGATGAGGAAACAAACCTATAAAAAAGCAGGGACTTAACTAAGGTCATGTAATGAGTGACAGAAACAGAGAGATAAATATAATTCAAGTCTCCTGATTTTAAAACTATGTTTCTCAATCTTTTATTTTTTAACCCAAGACTCCTCCATACAAAATTCATCTTCTACACCAGAGATTCTGATACACCCTCTCAGAGAGCCATCATTCTGTTGGGAACCACTGTTTTCTGAATAATGCCTTTTTTTTTTTAATTGAACACTGATCCTTCAGATCAGCAGACATTGATTCTGCCAGGCACAAAACAGAAACTCAACATTTGTATTTTAAAAGATAAGTACAAAAATATAAAGGCTTATGTCTGTAGGTAGCATGAGACTCAAAATAATACATCATATAGAACTTTAGAGTGCTTGCACTCTACCTTCTCATCTGATCTCACAGCAATTGAGGTATTGTTATTACGTGCATTCCAGTTTTGCAGCTGAGAAAGTCAAGACACAAAGAGTTTAAGTGACTTGTCAAGGTCACAGCAGAACTGTGACTCACCCTAATTGCTACTGCTTTCATTACTTCCCTATATCCTCCTCCAAAAGCTGATAAGATTTTAAGGGTCTTCAGAATCTCCACTCCCTACACAGAAATATCTCACATCAGGTGCTAAAAAGCTTCCATTCCATGAAGGCAGTGAGCCATCCCATCTTCTCTTTAGAATGACTGGGCTGTTTCTTAAAATGTGTCTAGTCCCCTCCCGTATAGATTTTGATAAAATAGTCTGGAGTGGGCTCAGGAATCTTTTTTTATTTTATTGCTAGAATGACGGAATCAGGAGATGCTAAGTGTATTTGCAGAAATTAGTAAGGTGTGTTTCCACCGTGGTAGTAGAAGTCTTTGTCTTTATTTTTCAAGGCTTCTTTTTCAGGCTTCTTCTAATTGCCACCGCGTTCTCTCTCAGAGAGTCATTGCCCAGTCTGGGTATTGTAGGGAGAAAGGGTCCACAAGAGGGTACTGTCCTTGGGACTGGTGGTGACCTCAAATAGCACAAGACCATCCTTGTCCTCAAGTGGACAGTCATTCTTCTTGATGTTCAGGAAGATGGCCAACAGATGGCACTAATGCACCATAGCTTTCCCCTTTGAATCTGTGGAGTGTGTGGGGGGGGGGGGGTGAGGAATTATTCACAAAGCTAATTTGGAACTTTTGGTGCACCAAATATTGAAGACAGTGCTAGGTAATTCTTGTTTAGTATTTTCTGAAGGCACAGATGTCGGGGTGGAAGTACTGGCGTTTGGATCCCAGCTGGGTCACTTACCACAAGTTACTCAACTTCATAAGCACATTTTTTTTTTTTTTGCTATAAATTGGGGTGCTCTTGACCTCTTAGAGTTAATGTGAAGAATAAATGTTTCTTTGACCCACAGTACACAGTAGGTGCTTAATAAGTGAAAGACGTTTTTTATTGCGCAATGTGTAATTTATGGCTTTCCTTTCATGCCCGTGAAAAATTCCCTTTTAGTTTTGCTGCTTAGCCAGCTTGTTGATGACTTTACCCTACCATTATACCTTAGCATTATAAGGAGTTTGCTTGATTTCTAATGAATAACTTAAAAAGAGAGATGAAAGAGAGATACAGAACCTTGGCTTATAGGTCCTTTTCAATTTGCAATTAACCTTTATTAGCTATAATATTAGATAAGAGTGATATTTACTGCAACAACAGTTGCAACCAGTTATTAGTTGCAAACAATATTTATTTATGCACAAGTACCCACTGGGCTGTGTGCGTAAAGTAGTACCTATTGGTAAATTAGACAATAATGAGGAAATGAGAGAAAAGGCTTCTGAGTCACCAAAATAGATGTTGGAAAGTTAGCACGTCAAAGTTCACATACTTTGCTCATAGCTAGGCCTTCAGAATCTCATTCTGAGTCTATTAACTCATTTTAAATATTGATTTGGCCATAAGGATCCCTACCCTACAAGTTAATAAATTAGAAAGGAGAGAGATGCTAGAAGCAGGCATGACCACAGACGAAGTTCCCGACAAAAAAAGGAAGATGCAGAAAAATGGATGCAAGAACTCAACAAAGAGTAAAATAGTATGAAGTCCTTTGGTCTTTGTCAAATTTCTTATATATCATATCAGCCCTGGTTGCCATTTTATTATACCACCATAATAGTTGGTGTTCATAATTGTGTTCCTAATGCATCAAGATTGAATTATGTTATTTCTGTTTTTTAAAAAGATAATTATACTTTATGACAAAGATTTCTACCCAAAACATCAAAAGTTTAGAAGTTTTAGAACTTAAATAAAATTGAATTTTCTAGGAAACTACCTCTGTAGAATAATCCAATCTCCTGATACCACAAAAATGAAGAGTTTTCATGTTAAATCTATATAAATTTTCAGTCTTTTCCATTTCCAGTAGCATGGTACACAGTAATAGCAGTAGACACTTACCTAGTGGTTACTATATGCCAGTAACTAATATGTATTGTGTTCACATATAAATTTAACTGATCTTCATAACAGCCCCATGAGGTAGATATTATTTTCTCAAGTTTATAATTGAGGAAACTGAAGCACACAGAGGTAAATAACTGTTCAAGATTGTACTGCCAATATGTAAAAGAACAAATATTTGAACCCAGGTAGTCTGGTTATAGAGTGATACATTTAACTACTGCACTATATTCTGCAGGACTCACTATTAGATCCTCTTGGATGAAACACACTTTTTATTGTATTGTTGGATTCACAAAAAGTAAAAGAAAATTCTTCAAGACTATGCATGCAAACTCTTACATTGCTACATAGAGTGAAACTTTATCATATAAGTGTTTTAAAGAATCAAAGGTAAATTCAAGAATCATTTTTAAGCAAGCAAGCAATTGGAGGCTCTCAAAAGTGACCAGATGATTTTATTGTTATTTTTAAAAACTTTTTGAAGATGAAAAAGATGTTTAAGTTATACAGATAAATTGAATTAGTATTGGTGTACTGGAAAAATTATTTACAAGAATTGGACAAGATAAAGATATTTTCAGATAATAAAAACTGATAGAACAAAGTTGTAAGCCTCATATTTCCTGGTTCCAAAGCTTACTACAAAGCTACAGTAATCAAGACAGAGTGGTACTGTCATAAGAATAGACATACAGAGCAACAGGATAGAATTAAAAGTCCAGAAGTAAACCCTCACATTTATAATCAATTGATTTTCAACAAGAGTACCAAGCCCATTCATTGGGAAAGAAGAATATTTTCACCAAATGGTGCAGGGTCAACTGAATATCTGCATACAAATGAAGTTGAATCCCTACCTATATATATGTATATAAATTAACTCAATTTAAGACCAAAATGTAAATACTAAAACTATGAAACTCTTAGAAAAAAATAGCGTAATAAGTTTATGACCTTGGATTAGACAACAGTTTCTTACATAAGATACCAAAAGCATAAGCAACCAAAAATAAAAAATAATTAGACTTCATTGAAATTAAAAATTTTGTGCTTTTACATAGTGAGCTAGAAGTGAAAAGACAACCCAAAGAATGGGAAAAGATATTTGTAAGTCAAGTATTGATTAGAGTCTATTATTCAGAATATATAAAGAACTCTTAAAACCCAACAATAAAAAGAAAAATAACTTGATTTTAAAAATGAGTACTATAGACTGTTTGTTTTCCCCCAAAATTCATATGTTGAAACCTAGTCCTTAGTGTGATGTATTAGGAGGTGGGGCCTTTATGAGGTCATTAGGTCATAAGTGTGGAACCCTCATAAATGGGATTAGTGCTCTTACAAAAGAGGCCTCAGAGAGCTTCCTGACCATTATGCATCTATAAACCAGGAAGCAGACTTTCACCAGACACCAAATCAGCCAGCGTCTTGATCTTGGATTTCTCAGCCTCCAGAACTGTGAGAAACCCGTTTCTGTTGTTTATAAGCCACTCAGTCTTTGATATTTTTGTTATAGCGGCCCGACAAAGACAATGGGCCAAGGATTTGAATAGACATTTCTCCGAGAAAGATATACAAATGACCAAAAAGTATGTGAAAAGATGTTCAACATTATTAGCCATTAGGAAAATGCAAATCAAAACCGTAATGAGATACCACTTCACATTCACTAGATGGCTATAACTTAAAGAAGCAGAAACATAAAATATAGGCAAGGACGTGGAGAAACTAGAACCCTCATACAGTGCTACTGGGAATGTAAAATAGGAAAGCTGCTGTGGAAAACAATTTGGTAGTTCCTCAAAAGTTAAACATAGAGTGACTACATGACATAGCAATTCTACTCCTGGTTATATACCTAAGAGAACTGAAGATATATTTGTACAAAAACATGTACATGAATGTTCATACCAGCATTATTCAAAATAGTCAAAAAGTGGACACAACTCAAATGTTTAACTGATTAATAGCTTAAAATGTGGTATATCCGTACAATAGCATACTATTCAGCCATAAAAAGTAATGGAATACTAATACATGCTGTAATATGAACCTTGAAAACATTATGCTAAATGAAAGCCAGACAAAAGACCACATATTGTATGATTGTGTTTATTTGAAATGTCCAGAATAGAGTAATCCGGAAAGATAAAGTAGTTGCCAGGGGCTTGGGGGGATAGGGAGTAACTGCTAATGGGTATGGGGTTTCTTCTAGGATGAAAATGTTCTGAAAATAGAATGTAATGGTGGTTTTCTTAACTTTGTGAATACATGAAAAGCCATTAAATTGTACACTTCAAAATGGTGAATTTTATGGTATGTGAATTATAGTCCAATTTTTAAAACCTGGTAGTTTTACTTATAAGACTGTCACTAATTTCTAAACGATATTATTCAGGAAGAAGAAAAATGACCTTAAGATTAAGATCTGAGGTGATAAACATGTAAATAAATCTAAACAAACATGGTATAAAATAATAAAAAATTTTGAGGTACAAAAAAAGAACTAAAATATTGTTTGAGGGGTGGATACTATTTAACTTAGATTTTGTTAAAATCAGCATTACAATAAAAATTCAAGAGAAAGCACTAAAAGAATAGAAAAAGTATAAAACTTCCAGATCAACACAAGGAAAAAACTGAGTAAGAAAAACTATTACTCAATCTGAAAGTTGACAACATAAAAGAAAAAGTGATTTAAAAAACAAAACAAAAACAGGTAAGATGTAAAAACAAGTCCAAATATAACTAATCACTATATGTATTTACTAGACTCACTGGTTAAAAGATAGATTGTTAGATTGGATAAAATAAATTAAAATTCAGCAATAATGCTGTTTTATAGGAAACACATTTTTAAAAGACACATAGATTAAAAATAAAAAGATATAAAAAAGATATACTGAGCAATACTAACCAAAAGAAAGTTGGGAGCTATATTACTAAACAAAATAGGCTTTAAGACAAAAAAGCATATGGGAACAAATAACTACATAATGATAAGATGTTCAACTCCCAAGAAGACATGAAAATTCAATATATAATAGGCATCCATTAAAATAGCCTAAAAATTATTAGAGAATACGTTTTTTTTAAATCACACATAGAAACTACAAAAACTGGCCATGTACTAAGTCATGAAACAAGACTAGATTTCAAAGACCATGTACCAAACAGGTCTCATTAGATGAATTTAAAATCCCCTGATATTTGGAAATGATTTTCCAAATGAAAAACCCTAAACTCCCAGTAAGCTCACAGTGATCTGCTCACTGTCTCCTTAAGTATTCACCTTTTGAGGTGTCTCCTCAATTCACCAAGATTCCCTTTCTCTGAGAATTGCCCAGCAACCACGATTGTATAACAGGATTGCCCTTTATGCCCCACCCCACCCCCACTATGGTCACAGTTGATTGGACTAGAAGTGGAGCCCAGGTTCAAACTGAGCCAATCAGATTCTCTCTCCAAGGCCTCTGCGCTTAGGGCTGGGCTCTTTGACTTGAAGGATGGCTACCTCTTCTATAAAACCAGGGGGAGAGAGAGACCTGGTCTGCCAAGAGAAACTAAGGACTCCTGCAGAGAGAAGAGGCTGAGAAATAGATTGACCAGAGAGAGGGACCTAGAAAGAAGAGAAACAGACTAAGAGAAACCATTTGAGAAACAGAGCATGTAGAGCAAGACTGAGTTAGGGCTGGAGGACCGGGGAGCAAAAACCACTGACTGTGGAAGAGAATAAGAGAATCTAAAACAGAGAGAGTGATGACCTGATTCTGATGGCTTTGCAGTTCCTGCTTCCAGTCCTTCTGACATCTGCTTGCATCCCTGTTACTTGTAACCAAAAGCCTTCCAGTGTGTAGTCCTACCTCTCTAGTCCTTGGTTCTAGCCAATTCCTGTGCCCGAAACTCCACCTGTCTCTGCTATGCCTCCAACTTGGCGTGTCTAAATTTTCTCAATCTTTCAAGTCTGTTCTGGTCCTGACAACTTGGTGACATTTTCTTCTATCACCCTAGCTGCTAGAGCTAGCTCTCTATAGAGAGCATTCTGCCTGGAAAAATTCTTTGGCTGAAAGCAGAAGCAGCCCTATTTGGCCCTTCTATCTTCCTGCTTGTGCCCTTCTTCCCTGCCATCTGATGTCCATCCTCATAAAGTTCACTCTCAGGAACTAGGTGATCAGCCGGTATACAGCAGGCTGAGACCGAAACCCCAGAGCTTTTCCGAAATGAATGTTTTGTCCATTCAGTGTGTAGAGTCTCCACAGGGGAAGGAAACACCTGGTGAATCATCGGCAGTCTGGAGAAGCAAAGGCAGCCTGCAAACTGTGCTCTTAGGCTCACTGAAAATCATGGAAAGGACTTTAGAGATGGTTTAGGTTCTGACCAACTCCTTCATTTAAAAAAATTTTTTTTCTATTTATCTACCTGAGATATAACTGACATATAACACTGCATTAGTTTTTGGTATACAACCAACTTTTTCATTTATAAGTGAGGAAAATCAGGTCCAGGGGAAACCAACTTGACCAAAGTCACACAGCTAGCAGGCAGCATGTCTCTTTGGAAGCAAGATGCTCAGAAAGTAGGTCTCATGAGGCCAACAGTGTTTTCTTGCCTGAAAGAGAGATATCTGCCATTCCCTCTGGGCCTCCACCCCCTGGTTTTGCACCAGCTGTTTCTGCTTGGGCTACTTGCTGCTGGCAGCCACACCTTCAGCAAGCCAGCTCCTACCTATCATTCAGACCTCAAATTAGATGTCACCTCCTCCAAGAAGCCTACTATGACCACCACTCCAAGTCTGGTGCCACTATGTGTGGTATATTTATATACTCATAAGGGTCTGTCTACTTGCACACATCACTTAGCATAGAATAGGCGTTCAGTAAATGTTTGGTTAGTGAAGAGAAAAGTTAGGTACCAGCTGCCACCGGCTGGAGTCCATTTAGTCAGACCCTCAATGGAGAACAGAAAGGGAAGGGCATGGGGTGGGAGCCCAGTAAGCTCATCTTTCCAAGCATATCCTCTTGGTGAGTTGGAAGCAAACTGGGTGGTTGGATTGAAGTAGCAAGCACTGCTACTGAAGCAGTAAGGCATCTGTGCTGCATATATAGCTAAACGCTGACCCCCTTAGCAGGGGCAATCAAGCCCCACCTCCAAGCAGTCAGTGAAAGCTGCTTCCTGGGAAGCATAGTCTGGAAGAGGGTCAAAAAGCAATCATAAGGCCACTAGGCCCTAGCCCTGCATGCGCTCACTTTCTCAGAGGTCATGGGGAAGGGGTGCTCAGCCAGAGAAATTTCTAATTGATTATGAACCAAACCCCTGGGAGCTGGGCAGATGCTGATTCAAGAGCACAAATCTAGTCCAGGCCAGAGGTGGCCAAAAGGGGCTGCACTGTGCTGGCCAAGGGATGAAGGAAAGTTTTTTATCCTGTTTATAAATGATGCCCTCTTCTCTCCCAATTCCTGTGGCCTTCCCTGACAGATTTTGGAGGGGTTGAGAGTGGGCCAGTCAGTGCATCTTATTCAACCCTACACCCCACCACCCTGACTGTTGATACCTCCAAGATTACTCTAGCACCATCTACCAGTCTCTGGTTTACTATTTCAAACCAAAAACCTTTTCCAAAAACAAAACCCTATCCATTTGGACGAGTTTTTTATTCAACGGACAGGAGTGTTACACACAACAGATATCTGGCATGTGGAAAAGCTGGGTGTCTTTAGAAGATCTTGGGGTGGGGGGAAGCCCATCATTTCTGAGTGAGGTAAGCCAGTCCAGCTGGCGAAGGCAGCAGGCTTGGGGGGCAGGGAGGGAGGTTGCTGAAGGACCACTTGGCCAGCTTGCCAGACCCTGGGCCAAGCCATTGTATAAGCTCCCCAAGTATTGGAAAGAAAGAAAGAAAAAAAAATTGGAACATGTGTTTAGCTTTGCTCAGGAGCCCAGAACATGCTCACAGCTCGAGGAATCTTTGCTCTTCTCTGCGAATGGAAAATATGATCCATGAGAACAAAGTTGACTGTGGAGTGTGTGCCCAGTTCCCCAGCCCTGTAACTTAGAAGGGGCTGTGACTTGTGCCACCTTGTGACCACTTTCTAGAGTCCCCTGTGTCTCTCTGAGCAGCTGGCTCACTTTAAAGGTTAAAAGACAGGACAGCGGCCACAAAATCAAGTACAAAATGTACATTTATTGACATCTACTCTGGGCTACACTGGGCTTCTAGCAAGAACAAAAGCAAGTATAAAGGAAAACATGCTAATATAATTAGCAACCTGGTGCAGTTGTGGATACGAGATGTTCTTTCCAGACTTGGTAGAGAACTATGATTACCCTATATTCAATAGCTTAACATTGAATGTGCACTGGAGTTCCACATTTAGCAAAGAAATAAATAAGTTATTTACATTTCAAGTAAAAATATTATATTTTATTCCTTTATTTCACCACCATTTATATATATGAACTGTGATGGAGGCTTTGTTTACGTCCTGTGGATCAAGGCCAGGAAATATGCTTTATATTGGTTATTTGATCTTCAACATCAGATTATCATTATCATAGGGGTGGGCAAAACCATGCAAAAAAAAAAAAAAAAAAAAGAAGGACATTTCCATTGATGGCACCAAATGAAGAACAGTCAAAGCCAGAGAGTTAGCCAATGGCCAATTTCTTGTTTCTTTTATAGAACAAATAAAAGGGGCTTTATTTTGTCACTTGGGGCACTACATGCCAATCAATATCCCAGGACAAAGACAGTAAGTAAAGGCATGAAGAAATAAACAAGCAAATTGCACAAGAACAGAAGTGCTTAAATTAACCAAGTGACAGTTTGTGCATTAGTCTCACAATGGCTGTCACGTGAGGTTGGGGAAGAAGAGAGAAGTACCACAAGACTTAGTTGTTCAGAGGCTGCTGAGCAACCCCAGGAAACCTCAGAAAGGCCACCCCTCCAGGCCGGCGCTGGCCACCCCTACTTGCCCGTTGCTGCCTCCTTGGGGGCACTCTAACTCTGATGGTGCTGGCAGTAGGGGACCGAGCCGGAGTACTTTGGAGGTACTGGAAGGCACTCTGGCGACCCACCTGCCTCTCTACGCAGTTAAAGGTGAGGGCCACTCCCACGTTGCTCTTCATGATTCTGGATGTGCCATCGGATGTGCCATCAAAGCACCGGCCAAGTGCGATCTCCTTGGCTGTGCGAGGGTCCTGGTCAGTGACAGTGTAGATGCCATAGTTGTGGCCCAATGGATCCAGGGGTGCCAGCATGGTATACTCACTGGTGTCATTGTTGACTGCCAGGGGTAGGTGGTTGACCAAGTACTCATGGAGCATGGAGTTTACACTGGCTCGATGGCAGCTGCCCTGGGGGATGATCTTTACTAGTGTGCGGTCCACACGGTCCTGGTCATAGAGCATCCCACTGCACTTAAACTCCAAACAGGCAGATGAGACATTAGGCTGGTCCCTATCCCGTGTGCTCTTCACATCCCGGATTCCGTACAGCTTCCCCACAGTCTGCCGGTGGGTACCCCCCATGTTACGAGCGCGCACATTCACCTCCACTGGCCCCACAATCTTCACCTTGATGTAGCAGGCCCTGAACTCCATAGGCTTGGGCCACCATGCCAGATAGTCTTCAGTCCAGCTCATGGGATCGTCCTCATTGAAGGGGACAGTGTTATAATCATACCGATCCCCCTCAATCCGGTAGAACCGGAAGTGGGCTGCACTGTGGTGGTGCCTCCTCACATGCCCGGAGGTTTTCAAAGGCATAGATGGGCCCATTGCTCTCCTCAGCCGAGTTGGGCCTTGGCTTGGCCATGCTAATCTGGAAAGCTGTCTTCTTAATCCGTGGGTCCTCATGGTCAGTCCGTCGGTATTTGAGCTTGTTGAGGTAGGGCTGAGGGACACCAATTGCATTCGGGTTGAATTTAGGAGAAGACTCCACAGCTTCCAGTTCTTCCCCAGCCAGACTTGCCAAGACATAAGCAGAGTAGGCATCAGAGGACTGGTCATCACAGAAGGCAGGCAGACAAGCCCCATTGGGGCCTGTGATGACACTGTCAAAGCGGCCCCAGGCCCTGGGGTTGGATGAGAAGCCAGTCCTGGGCTCCAGATTGATCACAGAGACCACGACTCCCTGGATCTGCTCACTGGGCAAGAACCTCTCACTCCTGTAAGCCCTCACCTTGATAAAGCACCTCCTGCTCTCAGGGACATCCAGGTTAAAGAGTCTCCTCTCTCGGATCTCCATGTTGCCCACCAGGAAGGTTCTCTCTTCCCTTTTGTTCCGCCTTTGGCTTTCAAATTTGAAATCACCTTCCTCTTCCCACAGCCCTGTGTCTGGGTTGAGTGACCATAGTTTCATTGTGGGCACATGCTCTGGCATCTTGACCTGGGTCGAGTCAAGGTGGACCTTCACCTTGCCAACATTAAGTGATTCAGAGGTGGCCTCATCTGTGAAGTCCACAGAGAACATGCCATATGTCCGAAGGGGGAAGGTGTCTCCTTCATCATTAATGAAGTTGAAGTCACTCTGGGCAGCTGTGGCTGTGGAAATATTGCGGGGATCCAGGAAGGTCACACTGGCCTTTACTTTTCCTGTGTAGATCTCCCCATTCTGCCTGTAAAAACTCTTGGATGGGATCTCCAGCTCAGCCACAGGGTCTTCGCCAGCCACCTCCCCTAGGGGGATAATGTTGGTCTCCATGGCCTCCAAGGTGATGGGCTCTTTTCGCCGAAGCATCTTGATCTCATGGAACACTGCACTCCCCTTCTTGTTGAAGGGCAATACTTTGGTGGTGTTGACGAACTTCTGCAGCCTATCCACAAATGTGAGCACCAGCCTCTCAGTGTCCTGGGGGACGTGGAGGGTGAAAGTGCCCTTGTAGCCAGTCATACTCACACGGCTGTTCCCCATATACACGTGGCCAAAGCGCATGGGTTCCCCATTGTCAGCAGCGCTGACGCGGCCCCGCACGATACTCCGGGTCTCTGTACAGCGTTGGCAGCTGCACTTCATGGCCACCTTGGTGGGCAGCGTGTACCCACTGCACTGGATCTCCCTCTCCTCCATTTTGGAGATGCCACAGCAGTTCTCCACAGCATCCCGGCACCTGATCCCATTATC
Source organism: Eonycteris spelaea (assembly GCA_003508835.1). NCBI lineage: Eukaryota > Metazoa > Chordata > Mammalia > Chiroptera > Pteropodidae > Eonycteris > Eonycteris spelaea. Next base: position 934,490 of record PUFA01000017.1, read on the forward strand.
CTGCTGCCCTGCACAGGTCTTCACAGGGCAACGACCTACATCATAGTAGAAGGAGTTGGTGGCATTCTGGAAGCAATCGTGGGGCAGCCGGATAAGGAAGCTCTCAGGGATTGGGTTGCAAGGGGTCTCATCAGGGGCTGTGGAGAGAAATGGTGTGGATATAATGTAAGTTCACATCCTAAGCAAAGGGCACCTCAACCTGACCCCTCCATAGCGCTTTATGTGTTCAAAGTATTGGCTATCCATTATCCCAACTGTCACAGAACTCCTCTGAAAGAAATGGAACAACTATTACTAATCCCAATTTATACATGGGGAAACAGAGTCCATTGCTGAGACCATTAGAGTGATGGTTCTTATTGGAGGCGTACTGATAATCCGTGAAGGTGTTTCAAATTACCACCAAAATTGGGAGTGCTTCTGGCACAGAGTGGGCGGGGCTGTTGCTGCTCTGTGTCCTGCAAGGCCTGGCACTGTTCTACATAAAGAATTTTTCTGTATCCTGTGTGACTTTTGCGTGTCCAACCAGGCATTCATGAAGGTGGAAAACCTGTTTAAACTGATCGGAGACTAGAATTTTTACATGGCTTCACTGTACATTGAATTTTCAAGAATGCAACTACCATAAAAATCAAGCTGAGACTGTACTTCATTTGGTTGGAAAAATACCAAGAATTGTTCTTTGTCTCAGAAAAATCGTGTACCTACAACAACGTTACCTAAGGAATGTGAACCACCAAAATAATACCTTTGTATCCATCAGTATTTGTAGCTGTCACATTCATGCTAACTGGATTCAAATGCAAGTGTCTGACCTCTTGGTTGGCATTCTTGTGTCATTATGCCAAAGTCTTTACATATTGAAATACATACTATTTTGTATTAAAATTATTTTCTTTTATTTCTCCTTTGTGTTGTAGTTCGGTCCATGAGCACATATACTTGGCAATTATATGTGGTTAACTTATCTATAAATTTAACTTCAGAATAGAAAAATATTTTTAAAATTTAAAGCGTTAAAATTTCAAAGTATTAAAAGTAACTGTGACAAATGGGAAACACTGATATTATGGGTTGGGAACCACTGCTAATGGGGCTCCACTGTTGCCAAGGTCCAAGTGCCCTGTGTCTTGAGGTCTGTTGCTCAACTTTCTTGGAGACTGTGAAATACTCCAGAGTCCTTCCAATAAATCTTCTCTTCCTCTGCCTTTTGTTTGGTTTTGTTTAGGCCAATTACTAAGCTATCCTCCTTCTCCCTCACTTTCCAATTACAGGTTCCTGATTGGTCTTAGCTTCGAGTCTTTCCCACTTCAGCTCACTCCTTGAAGCCAGCTCTAATCAGGTCACCCTTTCTTGTAAAGCCCATTTCCCACATCTATACCTTTACTCATGCTGGCCCTTCAATCTGGAACGCCCCACCTTCATACACACAGTCCCTGGCTATTCTTTCAGACCAGGGGTTCACAACTTTGGCTTCACACTAGCATCACCTGGGGAAGTTTTTGAACTGCGTATGCCAAGTTTAATGAAATGCTGCTCCCTCAAGCACACATCCACAGTCACTCCTACCTGGAAGGACTCTGTCTCCTAACTATGGAGGCCACAGCCCCTTATCTCCTGTTTTAGCTGCATTTTTCTATTTACTTGTCTCTTATTTACATTTCTTCACCCTTCCAGGAGTGGCGGCTATGACATCTTTGTGTCCTGGAGGACATAGCATTGTGCACAGCACATAAAAGCTCAAGTTTTTACTGCCTAATTATGTCCACTGGGGAGCTCCCACGGTCCCTGACAGGCTTACCTATGACAGTCAGCTGGGCGATGTGGGACTTCACAGCCCCAGCGTCACTCTGAGCCTTGCAGAAGTAGTCCCCAGCCTGGTCCCGCCGTAGGTTCCTCAGCACCAGCTTGCTCTCATGCTTGTAGAGGGAGGGGTCCAGCAGTGTGTCATTGTGGTACCTGGAAGGGATGGGGAAACACAGCCTGAGGGGTAGTGCCAGGAGCAAGGAGCTAGGGAGACAGACAGTGGATGGGTCCCTGCAGATGCCAACACCACCTTTGACTCATCTAAGAGCAGTGGCTGGCTTGGGAGTCAAGGGACTTGATTGAGTCTCAGCCTCACCACGCACTGGCTATGGATTCTTGGACAAATCATCTCACCTCTCTTAGCTTCAGCTTCCTAGTCAATAAAATGGGAGCAGTGATTCCTAGCTGACTTCGCAAATGCACTGGGAGGGTCACACAAGATAATGGCTGTAAAATGTTTGTGAAGGGTAAAGGACTCACAGCCACTGGACACTCTGTCCTTGTTTGCCTTTGTCGGGGAAGCTGGGTTGAGGAATTTTGTCCTGTGTTCTCAGGACATGCAAGTCAGGACCCAGAGAACAGAGCATCTCTGTGGGGACCCCACCTTTCAGAGGGCTACAACAGGGCTTCCTGGTTGTCTGGGCAGCCTCAACCTTACTGGACCCCACCTGTAAGTGCCAAGTTCCTGGCTCTGCACCAGGGCTGTACTTGTAACTTTATTCTGTTGATTATTATTATTGTTAATAAGACCAGATTCAATGCAAGAAAGCCTGGTTGCCCAGAGGAGAATCAGGCAGAGTAGCTGGCAGAACACTCACCAGAAATACTTGTCTGGACTGGGCTTTCCCGTGGCTTTACAGCACAGGGCCACACTCTGCCCAGCTCTCCGTGCTTTTGTCTCGGGGTTCTTCACAATATATGGAGTCTCTGGGATAGAAGATGAGAAAAGATGTTTTGGGTTTTTCTTTGAGACAGATTCTCCAGAGACTTGCTCCCTCAGGTTCTTTGACATGTGTTAGAATGTCACTCCCCACCAGCCCTTCTCCGAAGGTCTTAATTAGGGTACTGGTCCAGAATGGAGTCTGTCCTCTCTACCCCCTCAGCCTGGGGCCTGCTCCCATGGCCTCTCAGGCAGCATCTGGGTGAGGCAGTGGAGAACCAAGGGGATCTTGTGCCAGCCAACATTCCCAAGCACTGCCATTGGGACAGAGTTGCCTATTTCGAACAGTGCAATATTTCTGTCCTGCCTCCAGCAGAATTTTCTGGCCATTCTGTACCATTTCTGAATTCCCCCAGCCTCCCTCTCTCTGATCTCCAAATCTTACACTATATTGTAATGACTATTTAGGTAAGGTGGCCCAGGGAAGAACTCATTTGAGGGAGCAAGCCATGCCAGTATCTGGAGGAAGAATACTCCAAGCAGAGCGTATAGCAAGTGCAAAGATCCCGAGACAGCAGTATCACTGTGTGTTTGAGGAACAGATAGGAGGACATTGTGGCTGGAGTAGAATGACTCAGTGGGTGCAGAGAGGAGGGTTATAAGGGAGGAGAGCAGAGAAGTAATGAGGGGATGAAAGGAACAGATGATGTTGGTTGGGCCTTGTGGGCAAGCTGGGAAACCAGCTCTGAGCAGTGTATTTCCTTTATTTAAAAATCTGGTCCTACCGCAGAAAACTTAAGTACCTGCCCTCACGAACTCTGCCTTGATGGTGGCTGACTTCAGCTTAGTCCTGGGCATTGTGAGTTTGATGGGAGCAAACTTTGTCTTTGTGATCTTCAGGATGCTTTTGCCATCTGGGCACAAGCCAGGGACTCGGAACTTCCCACTACTGTCCGTCCGGGTCAGTGGCTTAGGTGTCTTGGTCAGCAGGTAGACAGTGGCTCCTGAGGCTGGGGCACCCCCAGGAAGGGAGACAACCCCATGTAGCACAAAGTCCTGGCACATGCAGGCATCGCAATCAGCATTCACCTGGCCCATGAGGCAGGTCATGTCACAAGCTGTGAAAGAAGGGGCCATATCAGAAAGGATTATATGGATTCTGGCCCTTCATCAGCCACATCTCAGCCTGTGGACTCCCATATGCTTCCCCTCCCCCTTAGGCCTTTGTTAACTTTCCTTACTAGCTTACATGACTAAGTCCTGTCCATCCTTCAAGACTTAGTTCAGGACACCTCCTCTAGGAAGCCTTCTGTGATTCCCCTAGGCTATGAAAATTGACCCTGCTCTGTGCTACCACATTATCCTCTATATCCCCACAGAGCACACAATAGATGCTCAGTTAGTTTAATACCTGATGAATAAATAAATAAAGCCATCTCATTTTGACCCTCTAACCTATTCTAAGCTGCTTCAGCCTCAGCCCCATGCCCTGCCCAGTACCAGGAGCAAGGGTAGTACCTGTACAGGCCTCGTCCATGCATAGCCGACCCTCCTCAGCAGCCTCACTGCACAGTGACACTGTCTCTGCCAAGCAGGTGCGCGTTCGGGTCTGGACCCCAGTGTGACCGCAGGCAGCAGAACACTTGCTCCAGGGAGACCACGAGCTCCAGATGCGATCTGTGTCTCGGCGCAGGAATCCTGCAAAGCAGGATCAGCAGACAGTCTGACTTCCCTCCCAAGGGGACTCTGTCAGGAAATCTGCCCCTGAAGCTGTTTTTTCTCAGAAATCAAGACTTCTGTTTACATCATAGATGTCACTGATGTTTGTATTTACTGCAATGATTTTTCCAACAGATGGAAGTCAAGAGTAGAGTCCTGAGGAAGTAGTGTCTCTAACTGACACAAAGCCATCATATGGTCTAGAAGTAGCCCTGAGAGAGAACTGTTGGCCAAGCACTGGGACTTTGATATGCTGTCCCAGGATGGTAGGGTTAGTAGCATCTTCCCTCTCCAACAGTATGGAAACAGCCATCAGGGCCTGGAACTTCAGTGACTCAGACATCAAGCCCGTTTCTGCCCACCCTCCTCACCTCTGGTCTGAGGATTATGTGCAAGAGTGGGGGCCTCCATCGTTGCCCAGGAGGCCTTGCCCAGCCTGAGCACCCACTCCAGATGACCACCACTGCCACCTGGGCCTGCGGGGTCAGGCTGTGTGCCCTGGTGGAACCCTAAGAGGGCAGGGTGCCCATCCATGAAGTGGGCAGGCCTGCAGCTGGCTCTATATTATCCAGTGTGGGGAGGGTGGACATAAAGAGCATAAACTCCACAAACATAGACACGGATTCAAACCCCAGCTCTCTACTTATCAACTTGTGTAGTTGAGGAAAGCACACTCACGAATGAGTTCTCAAACGAAAGCTCAGAACTGGCGTCCAAAAGAAAGGACACAGACACCCCCTTCCCAAATGGCGGAGCCTTTCCCTTCCCAGGGACGAGTATAGAGGAAGCGGCGACCACAGAGATGCTCCTATTGGCTCCCTCTCCAGACCCACTTTGCTTCCATTCTCGGTTATCAGACGGCATTCTGGGAACCAGACATTATCACTGACCTCTCTGAACCTGGAGTAACTTGTCAACATACGAGTTTCCTCACAAGTCGGCTGTAAAGGCTGAATGATGTAGATAACTAGCACAGTGTCTGGCACATAGGAACTAAATAGAAACTAACCCTTAGTGAACTTTCACCTGGGGTAAGCCCTCGACATTTATTACCTTATTTAATCCTCATTATACAGATATATTAAAAAAATAAAAATCCTAGGAAGATTTACTAATATTACCTTTGTTCCACTTGTGAGAAACCTGAGGCTCAAAGAGCTTCAGAAAATTTGCCTAAGGAACACAGTTCAGCTGGCAGGCCCAGCGTTGGGGCCAAGCACCCCATGTCCAGAACCTGTGGTCTTTACCATGTGCCATGTGCACCCAGTGAAATGAATTGAATGGAGAGCACCCAGAAACACAACACCTTCGGGAAGATGATGGCTCTCATGACACTACTGGGTTATTACTAGGGAGTCAACATATGTGTATGTGTGTTATCCAGAGTTCCCGTGGCCAGAGGCAGGCTCTGGCCTTTCCCTGTGCTGAGGCCTGAGGGAGGTAGGGAATGGGGCCATTCAGGCTCACCTGGAGGGCAGAGGAAGCGCACGGTATAATTGGAGCAGTTCTGGCCAGGCCGCTGCTCCCTGTTGAGGCACCAGAAGCCCTCACGGGGACTGCCATGGACCACCTGGCCAGTGCTGCCTGCGGGGATCCAGTCAGTGGTCCGAGCCTCCAGCCGTAGGGGCCGAGCACACACACGGTCCCCATAGTAGAAGTGAATGGCATCTAGCCGCTCATAGTCACCCTGCCCACCTGGGTGGTCGATGTTGAACCACGTTGTCCACTCACCAGGACCTGAGAGAGAGAGCAAGTGGAAGAGGAGCCAGGCTCTGCAGCCACGGTGAGCTCCAGTTTCCCTTTCCTGTTCAACTCCTGGGAGTGATCTCTGATATCTCTCAGGCCCCATTGCATGTCTCTCCAGCATCCTCTGCCCTTCTGCACTCCTCGACTGCCAAGGGCTCCATTAAGCTCTCAGCTGCCTGGCTGTACCATGTCAGTAGCTTGCTGCCTGGTCTCTCTACCTCAAGATTCCCTGTGACCGCATAGCTGCCCTCTTGACACTGAAGTCAGCGTGAGCTTTCTTCATGTGGCTTGACCACACCACTCCTATAGCTTAATTCCTGTGGCCAGGAACATACAGTGCTATGAACTGGCCCCTGCTATCTCTCTCCTCATCTTCCCTTTCTCTCCCTACCAGCCTATAGCCCCAGCAAGCCCTACAGCATTCCTGGAACATATCAGGCAGCTTCATGATTCTGGATTGTCCTATCTACTAGGCCCCTCTGCCTGGACAGAGATGTAGGCCAAATGCCTTGTAAAAGTGGGTTTCCATGGAACCCTGATATCATGCCCAAGCTCAGTAAACATCCCTCTCCTGCCCCTCCCAGCTCTAGCCACAACTCACTCTCCAGAGGATCAGCAGGCTTGGCAAAGATGCCAAAGTTCCTCTTCCCAGGCTGGACTCTTCTCACTGACTGGGTGAGCATCATCTGCCTCCCTGAGGGCCAGGAGGAAAAACGAGAGGCCAGGACCATTAGTTACCGGGGCCCAGCACGGTCCTGCCACGAGCCTCTCAAGAAGCAGGGAAGCGTTGTGATGTGATGGATGGAGCATAATAAGCACTGGACTTGGGTTCAAATCTCCACTCTGCCACTTACTGGCTGTGTGACTTCGTAAGAGCTTTATTCTCTAAGATTTTTTTTCCCCACAAAATGGGCTACATTAATAATTACTACATTCTAGGGCTCTAGGGCATATTCACAGTGATAATGAGTGGAAAGGGTCCTGGTATATCGTACATGCTCAGCAAATGGTCATTTTCTTTTTGCTCTTGTTCTAGAAATGGATCTTTGGATGCTATGGAGCAGCCAGTGAGCAGGGGCTCCTATATTAGGGTTTGGGCCTGTCCCTCTTGCCAGAACAAAGTCTTATTTTCCTCATCTGTAAAATGGAGATACGAATTCCCACCTCCCAGGGTGGTCCGGTTGGCATGAGGGCCCTGTGAGATAACACAAGTGAGCATTTCAGAAGTATATAGAGATTGAGATTGAGAGTGTGAGCCCCAGAGGCTCTGCCACTTCCTAACTGAGTAACCTTGGGCCAGACTTAACTCATCTGACCCCTGTTCCCTCACCATAAAAATGAAGACAATAATAGTTCCTGCCACAAAGGATTCTGGGGATTAGATAAGCTTATTCATAAAATCCACTTAGAACAATGCCTAGCACATAGTGCTTCCTGAATAAGTGTTACTAATTCCTCTTAGCTCAATGCCTGGACAATAGACGTCCATCTCTCTTCCCTTGGCAAAGTTTGGCTTTGTGAGTCCAGCCTCCCTCTAAAGGACTCATTTGGCCTGATTGAGGCAATGGTCCTCAATTTTTAGATCCCAGGGTGGCAGGGGCCCTGAGGATGGGTATAAGATCCTCAGGCCCCAGGAAGCTTCCAGTCCTACTTCAGGCTGGGTTGAAGACTCCAGAATGGGAAGGAGAAAGGAGAGCGGAGGCCTGCAAAGCTTTGAAAGGCAATTAACTCTCGTGTGAGGAGCCAAATCAGAATTCTCTACGCCCTTTAATTGGGATGATAGGAGCTCTTTTAATCAAACGACTCTGATTTCTGTTCAGATGGTTGAATGTTAATCATCCTCACAAACAGCAGCTGTCAGAGTGAAAAGAGCAAGACGGGAGGTGGGCGCACACACGGTTTGGCAAGACACTGAGCCTGCCTTTGTTCCTGCATCTGTGGTCACAAAGCCTGCAGGGCAAGGAGCCTTAGAAGAGGTTTTGAGCATTTTTTGCTTTACCTGAGTATGCGGTTAGAAATTGGGAGGGGAAGGGGTGCTAAGGGAATACACGGGGTAGTGCTGGGAGCTCTGACACACAGATGCCCCAGAGAGTCGGCCAAGCAAATTCTCTCTACCTGTTCCTTGGAGAACTCAGTGTCACCAGAGGATGGAGTCAGAATACAAGGAGACCAGGAGTTCTGAGGTCTGTGAAATTTGGCTTCAGGGTCTAAATGAAATTGAGCTTTAGTCCTAAAAAAACTAAAACCAGACCAAACTCCAAACCTGACTCTGAGAACTTAGTGATCCCTTGCAATTTCCTTTTGCTCTGGCTGCCAGGAGCTCAGAGCTAAATTTATCACTCAGTGGTGGTAACCCTCTTATCCTCTTTATGCTCTCTGAATAACAATTCATCCTTCTCATTTAAAAGATTCTGTTCTGTGGGTTTTAATATTGGAAATGATCCTTTGGGAAAACAGGCAGGGTATAAACTTTGAATAAATATATAAACCAGTCTCAGGTTTTAAGGCCATTGCTGTGGCTTAAGGCAAATGCATAGTTGGGTCCCAAACCAGACATGACTTCTCTATGGCAAGTGTGGGATTTGGGAGGTAGCAGATACTTAGCCTGTACCTAACACCGAGGTGACCTCCAGGACCAGGAAGAAGAACATCCAGGCCTTGGTCCCCACCATCTTTCCCCCAGGCCCTGTGGGGAACATGACAGGAGATGGGTGAGGGTGCTTCACAGAGTTGGGTCGTCCCTGGAAAGTGGTCCCCTGGGAAGCGTCTCAGATCCAATAATCTAGAAAGAAACAAAGCTTGTCAGGTTCCACATTTCTGAGTCATCTCTTACGGCTTGAACAGAACAATTTCTTGACCTATCAAGGGTGGAAGGGTGAACAGAATGAAATCTCGTGGAACGTAGCACCTGCCCGAGTTGCAAAGGCAGGCAGCTTGGGCAGTACAGAGGCTCAGAATCTAATTTCAGTTGAAGCAGACCTAGATTCACACCCTAGGCCCACATCGACACGGGGTACAAGGGAGACCAGGTTCCTTGCCAATGAGGAGGGGCCTGGGCTTACTCCCAGCAACCTCTGGGTGACTCAGTAATCACTTCCAAGACCTGGGCATGGAGGCATGTTTTGCTACCCTTTGGTGGGGCTCACACTCTTGCACAAAGGGGATATATACTAACGCTGTGAAGTCCCAGCTCCAACTACAGTGCCCCTCACAGGGCAGGCAAGCTGGAGGGTACAAACGCTTCAGACATACCACCTCCATGAACACATTCCCAGATGTGCACAGGCTGCAGCTGGAACACATTTCTGTCCTGTTTGTTTGGGGCCTGGCTGGGAGTTACACAGCCAGGAGCCCACTGAAGGAGAGCAGGGTGAATGTATTGTTAGAGGCCAAGACTCCCCAATAACTGCTGACCGTGGGTTAGAGGCTGCAGGACTGGGAAGAGGAAAGCAGCCTGGCAATATGGGCAAGGGCCCATGGGGTGTGGCCCAGGCTCCTGCTCATGTCTCTCTCGCCCGAGAGCTCTGGTCAACCCAGAATCTGACCAGCTCTTGGCGATTCAAAAGTGGTTCTCTTCAACCTCCAAAGCCCAGGGTGTGGTAGGAAAGTGGGAGGTTCCTCCTTCCTGGAAAAAGATTCAAAAGTACATGGCTGTCCTGGGAAAACTGACCAATTTCACATTGCAGACCATCTAGCTCTAAGCCCGCTATCCCCACCAGCAGCTGTTTCTTAGCCTAGGGGACAGAGACACGGGCGTCCCCAAGGTCTCCAGCTATTGTGTGTGGTACCCCAAGCTCTGAACTCTGAGCAGGGGCAGAGTGCTCTGTGGGCCTGCACGGCATTCAGTCTGAGACTGCTCTGGGACTGTCTGGGAGACCAAGGTGGCCGAGGCACCTTGTGGAAAAACCATTTCCATTTGGCAGCCCACAGAAGTTTCCCCAATATACGCTCTGCTGGTTAGGATCCCCATCCTACGCGCCTCAGAACTCTCGACAAAGCAGACTGGCTGACCGCAGAAAAGAAGCAGGGCAACTAGAGGTACAGAGACCCTGACTGGGACCATTTGAGGGCCCCTGACCTCAGATGGGGGAGGGTGAGGACTTTGGGCCAATGGAGGAAAAGCGAGACCGCCAAAGCAGAAAGGGGAAGCTGAAAGGTGGTAAGGGGAGGGCAATGGGGTGCAGAAATGGGGTGAGGAGAATGGGAGTGGAGCTCACCGTGTCCTGAGCAAGACTCCTCAGCTGGGGGCCCAAGTCTTCTGTCTCTCTGACGGTCTGGCCTGGCCGCTGGACCTTATATAGCACAGCTGGTGGCTCAGCCCGTGGCAGTATGCCACGGGAAGCGGCAGAGAAACCAGATCTGAGCATGAGGAAGCTCAGCCTCCCTCTCCCCTCCCCACATCCCAGGCAGCTCCCAGAGGCTGGGATTTCACTTCCAGATCCTTAGGGGGAGAAGCCGCAGAGCCTGGTGATGGGCCAAGTGGACAGCAGCTTGGGGCTCCATAGGCCAGAGCAGAGAGATGGGTGGGGAACTGGGGTGGGCACTGGGAGCAGCTTTGGGAAGGGGCCAAGGGGACTTCTATATTTGGGCAGTATTTCATGGCTCAGAGGATGGTGTGCTCTTGCCTAAGTTTTGCTTGCTGATCCCCCACAATCCCCTGTCCTTGGCCCACCCATGCAGAGAGAGGACTTTGCTAGTTTTAGCTCATACTCCAAACTCTCTTAGGCACACAGGCCACTGGGCCTTTCAGCTGGGGGTACTTGGTCTGAACTGGACACCTACTCAGTTTCTCTGGCCTCTGAGGACACTCAGAGAAGCTCAGACAGATCGAGAGAGAAAGGGGCCATAGAATATCTCCTGGTGAGAATAGTTCTTCCCTACCTACATCCATCTGGGTGCTTGTCTGCACCTATTGGACCCTAGAGCCCCTATATGTAAACCCTCTGAGACCCTATAGGCATCTGTGAGTATGTGTCTGATTCTGGCCATGGGCGCCCACCAGTTTATGAACGGCCAGCCTTACCACAGGTGGTGTAAGCAGCTGCCCATGGTTTGGAACTTCATCTGCCTCTTCAGCATGAGTTTCACTACTGTCTCAGGCAGCCATTTGTAAGGATCCTCTGGAAACTTTCTTAAAATATAGATTGCTATGCCTGACTCCCAGAGTTTCTGATTCAGCAGGTCTGAGGTGAGGCCTGAGACTTTGCATTTTTAACAAGTTCCCAGGTAGTATTGATGCCACTGGATCATGGACCACACAAGTATAGAATCTTGTTTGGAGGCAGAAGATGGGGAAGGGGTGTACTAGCCTCACCACAGCAGGAGCTGCCGCGGCCTGCTTCATGTCCCAGGCTCATTTGGCCTAGGCTGGGCTTCCTGTCTCATACCAGGGCCTGGAGATGGAGGCCTGGCCCTTGTGGACTTGCCCTCACACCAGCGTCAACTTTCCCTTTTCCACACAACCTCATTGAACTCCTGTTTGGGGCAGGCTCCAGGCTAAGCACTTGGAGGCCACAAGGACCCTTTCCTGTCCCCAGGTGGTCCTGGACTTTGAGTTGCAGGGCTAGATTGAGGGAATCTGAGTCTACGCCTACCCCTTCCTTCCAGGATTCCTTGGAGGGAGAGGCTGCTGCTGTCTTCAGCCAGGACCCCAAAACAGACGAACAGACAGACAGGGCTTGGGAGGTGGCCACGGATCTGAACTGTCCAGGGCCTGGCCTGGATAGGTCAGCCTCAGCCACGAGTGGCCACCTGGGGCTTCTGCAGGCCAGGCTAGTCTGCATCAGCTCCAAGCCTCTGCCTGGAACACACTGGACACCCATCAATCACCCTATCCTTGTCCAGGGGATTGGGTGGGGCTTGAAGCACAGTGTAGTCAGGCCACCTTTGACCCATGCTAAGGGTCCTCATCCTGCTGAGAGGAAAGGAGCTTGGAGGAGTTTGACCTGATGCTGATAGCTCCCGCAGAAGATGCTCTAAGATGTTGTCTGACTACCTCTTCCATTAGCCCAGCATCGCCCCCTCTGGCCTGGGGAGGCTTTGCAGACCTGTCTAAGGACAGGCCACTGATGATTTCTGGGGACTGGAGGATTTGACTGCAGCTCAGAGTGACCCGCAGAGACTGCTGACCCCAGTACCTGGGAGCCCAGACACCTAGACTCCAGGGTAATGGAAGAGCTCCTCCTCTGACCTTGTTTTCCTCCCTGTCCTGGGTACAGTCTTTCGCTGTTCTACCTCTGTGCCTTTATTGTTCTATTCCTCAGCTTCCTGTTATGAAATACAGCCCTTCCTCCCCACCAGTGTAAATATCCTCATCATACAAAGCCCCATCTCAGTCTCCACCTCCTGCCCTCCCTGACCACTCAGGCTCACCTTTATTATTCCTTTTCAGGTCTCAGATGAAGTTTAGTCATATGTACATAGCACTCTAATTTACAAAGTACGTTTATGGTCATCATCTCATCTTCAGTCTCAGAGCCAAACTGTGAGGCAGGGGTGATCACACCCATTTTACAGAGGAAAACTGAGGCTCAGAGGGGTGAAGTTGCTCAGGCACAGTAGGTCTTCAATTCAAAGTTGCCCCTGGGAACCGGTGGTCTGGTGTAGATGGCTTGTCATGGGGCCCTCATCTCAGAGGAACCACCATGGAAACACACTCCAACTGTATGTTCCTCAACGAAAACATGCCTAAAAACAGTCTGGCTCTGCCTGCCTGCTTCACACACCCTGCTCCCTATGCATACACTAATTTTATAGATGTTCCCATCTAATACAATCTAGCTATCTAACATATCGTTGTGGATTAAATGCAGTCATAAATTCTTTGCAGCTATCATGAGGCAGAATCTATTTACACACTCCTTTAATCTGGGCTGGCTTTATCACTTGCTTTGAACAAAGGAATGTGGCAGAAGTGAACGCAACTTCTGGAGTTGAGGCCTCAAGAAACCTTGCTACCTTCACTCTCTTTGAACACTGGCCTGAGGCCACCATGTAAGAAAGTTAGTCTATCCTACTGGAGGATGAGACCACATGGAGAAGAACTGAGGCCGCTGGCCAACAGCCAGATAGGTGAATGAGGCCCTCTTGAACTCTAGTCCAGCAGTGGCATGAGTGAGCCCAGATAAGGCCAAGAGAGGAATGACCCAGCCAATCGACAGAATCATGAGAAAAAAAATCATTGATTGCTGTGAGCCACCGAGTTTTCAGAAAAGGAATCTGAGGTTTCTTATAACAAAAGTCCCAGGGAAAATTGGTTACAGGTATCCAGACGACATCATCAGGACCCTTCTCTTTCCAACTGCTTCCTCTGCGACTGCTTTGGGGTCCAAATGTCCATGCGGTGCATCCACCATCATCGCAGCCTTAGGCTCACAAGCGGCATCTCTGCTGGGCACCATTCCTACCACGATGTGATCACCCCTCCTCAGACGCCCCAGTGCTTTCACCACTGACTATGAGATCCCCTCTACATCACCCCCGTGTTCACCGAGCTTGCCGTGGTGTGTGCTCGTAGCCGCCACACTTTATAGTTTGCTCATGTCCAGTGACATTTTAGTGTTCACTGCACCAACAGTAAGTCCCTATTCTAGATATGGACATCATTGTGTCCCCACAAGGCACCTCGTAGTTCTCAGAAACATCTACATTCATGATGTGGCATAGATTTAGGGGTGCACACTTACCAAGATGTCACCTCAAGAGGGTTCACACTCCCCTCCCCTGAAAAGTCACTCACATGCTGTGTTTGCAAGGATTGTTCATCAAGCTCGGGCCCCCGCATCTACAACTCTGTCACTTGCTTCCTGTGACCGAAAGACTCCCCGAGAGGCTCCAGGTGGCTCTGGGTGTGGTGAGGCTTCAGCTCTGACCAAAATGCTGGCAGCCCAGAAGAAGCTGCAGCAGTGATGGGTGGGCGGCCTTGCTCAGGAATGAGATGAGGCAGATGCTGGATAGATGTCCTGTCTGGCTGTATGTTCCTGGACACGTGGCTGGGTTATGGACTAGAGCCATAGAAGGCTGAGAGTGAGGAGGCTCCTTCTTTCCAAGCAGAATCTTTTGCTCACACAGCACCTGGGCCATAAGGATTTGGGAGTTTGCATGGGAGTCTTTCTTTGAAGAGCAGTTCTTAATTTTGATGAAGTTCAATTTTTGTTTCATGGATTGTGGTTTTGGTGTTAGATCTAAAAACTTTTTGCCTGACTATGGTCACAAAGATATTCAATGTTTTCTCTAGGGTTTTTTCAGTTTTAGGTTTTACCTTTAGGTCTATCATTCATTTTTAACTAGTTTTTGCATATGGAGCAATGTGTGAGCCAAGGTTCATATTTTGCATATGGATGTCCAATTGTTCCAGTACTGTTTGTTGGAAAGACTGTCCTTTCTCCATTGACCAACCCCCTATTTTTTTTCAATGTGGCCCTTCAAGGCATTGGTGCCAGCACCCTAGAGCCTTGTCAATGCACAAAAGTCAGTAGCATAGCAGGAATGAATGGCTCTCCTACCTGGTCCCAAAACAGGACTGCTTATGCCCAAACAAAACACAGACTTTTTAGTGAAACAGCTCTTTTAGCTTTTACTTACACCCCCTCTGCTCTCTCTAGGATTCGGACATGAGTCTCCTAAGAACTGCAACAGGAGACTTCTGACTGTCAAACACAATCCTGGGTCCAGAACTGTCCCTTCAGTGACTCCCATATCTCCCAGGAGGCTCCTCTGCCAGAGAGGTTTTGAATTTTCTACACTCAACTAATCAGCCTCCATCAAGAAGAGGGAGATGCCCTGGGAAGACATCAGCTGCCTTTATCTTTCTTGCTGCTTTTACCTGTCAAAGTTGCTGTGCATTTTCATTTTAGCCTGATCATAACCAATGAAGGAGAAAGCACACAGTGCAAAATGTATGAGACTTCTGACAAGACCTAGCTCTTGGCAAATCTTAGGAACTTGATTCAGGCTCAAACCCAGGCAGGTCCCCTAATTCCTAGTCCTCTGATCTATTTTCTCATGGTGGCCACTCATACAGGATGGTGGAGAGAGTTGGTAGCTCTCTGGGATGCCAGGGAGATGAGGAGGCTCCTTAACTGGCTATGCATTTCAGAGAGCAAGAATGATAACTCTCAGGCAATTCTGAGGGAAAAAGGAGGCTTGTTGTAAAGGTAGCTGAGGTCAGGAGCTGGGGCTGGGCAACTCTTGAGCAGGCTCCCCTCTCACAGGCTGCCTGGTATTTCTCCTGTGGTGTGTCTACTTCACTCTATTTGGTAGCCTCATTTGCCTCTTGCTCTTGAGAGATCCATCACCTGCATTTTCTTGTTCAGATCCTCATGGGAACCATTCCGATTGGCTCAGCTACTTCTCACCCCTATCCTATTAGGTGGACCCTTTCTCTTGAAGCCCTTCACCAATCACCAGCCAGCCTGTGGATGGTCTGGGTTTAGGTCAGATGTTCAGCTTGAACCTGTCAGTGGTTACTCCTGGCCAAGCATTATAGTACTACTGCTTCCCCAAGTAGTGGACTGTGGGTGGGAAGTTACAGCCAGAAGAGGATCTGTAGTGTGGTGGCACCATGAGGGTTGCCAGCACAAAACGAGGGTTAATCCTCACCTGGAACAGGCACACGCATACCCTGAGCACTCTAACCTGCACTTCTCTCTTCCCTCTGAGCTGCCCCAGCCGCAGCCTCACCATTTCCCACGTGGCTCCACCCTGAGTTGAAGAGCTCTTTGCTCCACCTAGGAATGCTGTGTCTTCCCTCACTTGAGCTCCTGAAGGATGAAGATTGTGTCTTACGTATCTCTGTGTCCCCAGCACCTGGCTCAACATCATAAATTCACAGATCTCAAAGAGGGGAAGGGGCTTGTCCAAGGCTATTCATAGAGGGAGGGGGAGAGCCAGGGTGGAGCCTGGACCCACATCCAGGCTCCTCTGCGCACTCCAGTAGGCTCTCTAGCATCCCACTGAGATGAAACTAGGGGAGTGCAGTCCCACTTCTTGGTCTGGTAAAGCCTCTGGCTCTGCCCTGAGACACTGAGACATCGTCCCTTGAGGACGCAGGCCCAGCCCTGATGTCTAGGCAGCTCTGAGTCAGTTCTGGGGGTCAACCTCCTGCCCCGCTAGAGTGAGTCTCCAGGGAATGCTCAGAGCAGACCCATAGACCGCATGACCCCAGGTTCTCAAATGCTGTGCTCCCATCATGGACCTCATGATCCGAGGGCCAGAGTGGAGGGGTCAGTGGGCGGCAAGGCATGACCCAGCTGCTCCAGCTTAATGAGGCATCTGAGCAGCCTAAACCATACACGACAGCAACCCAGGGGACAGCACCTGTGTCTGTAGAGTGGTTGTGTGCATAACTCTGTGTGTATGTAGTGTGAGTGGCTGGCTGTGTGGGAGTGTGCAAGCCTGACTAAGCATGTTGTGATGTGTATATGCCCACACTTAGCTCTAATCCCCAAGTGCTGTGTGACTTCAGGCGTTTCGCTTTCCCGCTCCGGACCTCAGTTTCTTCCACAGTAAAATGAGAGGAATGGATAGACTCGAAAGCTCCCTCCTCTTCCTCTTCCATCACTGCTCCTAATACCTCCTTCCAGAGCAGCTTTCCCAGCCTCTAAAGCCCCATTGCTGCAGATCCCCGGCCAGCAGAGGCCTCATCTTCCACTCCTGGTTCTTACTAAGACCTTCCTATTACAGGAATAGCTCTCTCACTGAGAAGAATTCTGGTACATTCAGCACTACCTTGTACATGCGGATGTGTTTATGTATAATTGTCTGTGACTACAAGTATGTCTGTACCGTCGTATGTTTGTGATGGGCAGTGTGAAAGGGAGACGCAGCAGGGGCCCCCATGGGGAGAATGAGTCCATTGCTTCTGTCTTTGTGTCTCTTTTTGCAGACACACAGATAGGCTCCTAAGGGCAGAGACCCACCTACGGACTCTGTGTACATTCTCACAATATCTATTTGTAGCAAGACTCAGCCAGGTACCACCTCCTCCAGGAACCCTTCCTAGTAACTCCCGACTGAGCGAACTGCCCCTCTACTGTCTTCTACAACAGGGATCCCCAACCCCCAGGCCACAGACCAGTACCAGTCTGTGGCCTGTTAGGAACTGGGCTGCACGGCAGGAAGTGAGCAGCAGGCAAGCAAGCAGATCATCAGGCATAAGATTCTCATAGGAGCACCCTGGTACCAGAAAGTTTGGGGACAGCTGTTCTATAAGGCTTGTGCCCTCTGCACTCCTCCAGCAGAGTGTTTATCACATTCTACTGACATTGTCTCTTTTCTCGCCTGTCCCATCTCTATAGTGAAACCGTGAAACCCGTAGAGGACAGGGACCATGTCTCACTCTCTCAGCATCCCAGCATCTGGACCATTCAGAGCCTGTGTGGACTGGGCTGGCCTGGCCTCACATGCTCCCAGTAAGATATTCCATCATCAATGGCCACACGCCCCTGTGCCCACCACCCCCTTAATACACCCATGGGGCTTTCCTCTTGGGATCACCACTCTGGGACCTTCCTCTGGCCCAGGTGAGGCTTGTTTTACCCTGAAGATAGAGGCAGCCTGGGATACCGGGGAACTGATTCCAACAGCCCAGGGCCTCCACCTCAGGGAGCCTCCCTCCTCTTTTCTGAACTTTCTGGCCCTGGCGCGAACCTTGCTGGCGCCCAAGGGCTTTTAATATTTTCCATTCCTGGCTGTTATACAACATTTCACCTCAAAAATGCGTCCTCCCCTTCACCAAAAGGCACGCCTTTCCAGTGAGAGGAACCCAGAGCTGGGTGAGTAGGGGCGACCCACCGTGTTCTGGGCTTGGAAGAGCTCCAGTCCACCACTTCAGAGAAAGAGGTGATAGAAGTGTCTTCCCAGCCAAAGGAGATGAGCTTCCAGGGCGGCCTGAGGCCTCATGGTCTCACGAGAAGCCTGGATCCATGGCAAGCAGGGGGCTGGACGCCTGCTCTGTTCTGTCTAGGACTCCAATCCCACCCCTTCCACTTGTCTTCTGACCTCAGCCAAGTAGCTTTACCTCTCTGAGCCCAATGTCTCCGCCTATGCAGTGGGGGTGACAACAGTGCCTGTCCTTCATGGTCCTTGTGAAGCTCAAATGCTGCACATTCAGATCACCTGAGGAGCTTTGAAATATGCCTCTGCAGGTGCCCACCCTCAGAGTTGCCAATTTAATTGGTGTGGTCTGCAGCCTGAATGTGGCATTTTTAAAAGCTCTCCGGTGATTCTTACTCACAGCCGTAGCTGAGAATCACTTGCTCTGAGGGGAAAACACTTTCTAAGGGGATTCTTGACAGATGCCAGCTGCTGCTTTGACGAGCGAGGGTACCACAACACCCATTTTCCTGGAAATGTGACCCCACGGATGCCTGAAATCCATTAGCAGGAGTGGAGGGAAAAGCACTTCGAAAGGCAGGTGAGAGGTCCTGCAGGTACACTCCGTGACTTCAGAAATTCCAAGCCAGCCCTGCCCACCGACCCATGCCTCTGAGCCATCAGCCTTGTCTCAGTCCAGGACCCAATAAACCTGCTCTGGTGATGCTTCTGCTGGGCAGCCCAGATCCTCCCCAGCCTGGAGAGTAGGACCAGGGGATCGAGGTCGCCCTGCTCCCAGCAACCCCTCGTTGCATGTTGGGATAAAGGGCAGTGGCCACCAGAGAATTCAACGAGGAGAGAGAGACAGTTACCCTGTGCCAAGGGAGGAGAGGATGTTTGGGGGCACGGTAGGGACAGCAACAGCTGCTTTTCTCATCCTGTGGCAAGAGGACCAACAGGAGGTTCCACAGCCCAGAGGAAGAAAACAGCTGGAGAGCCAAGCACCTCAGGGAAAGACAGTGAAGAGCTGCACGGCTTCTCCCAGTGGACACCGTCCTCCCAGTGCCATATACCCGAGTTAGCAGGTCTTGGACAAAGGAGGAAAGCACTGGTTTTCTCCAGGGTGGCACGACCCTGCCTGGGGAGCTTCCGCCAAAATCCAGGCCCCCAGAGGAGGCCGGAGCCCTCATGCTTCCCAGGCCCGAGGTTCTTCAATGGGGTAGAGGGCAGGCCCCGGGGACAAGAGCCCCACAGGAGATTTTGGCCACGGGAAGAAGCGGCTGGTTTTCCTGAGGTGAGCTGTGGTTGAAAACAGGCGCTTGCTGGAGACACTGCTCTTCTGAAATTTACTCCCAGCCCCAGTGTCCCAGGCTTCTGGCCAGAGGGAGGAAAGGAGAGGGAGGGAGATACAAGGAGCAAGTGGGGCCCACCTCAGAAGGCAGGACGGAGAGGGGACAGCAGGGCTGCCAGACTGGGCCCCACCAGTGGGGAGCCCAGGAAGAGCAGAGGCCACAACCCCCACCTCAGGGAGCGCCATTCTGCCGTTTCTTTTTTTTCGGCTGAGGACACACTGAAAGAAGGGCGCATTAAGTGTGGGCGCAGGGAGGATCTAGGCCCCCAGGCTGGGCTGTGGCCCCTAGAGAAGCACCTAAATCCTCAGCAAGGCTGGAGAAAACAGCAAAATTACTGAGCTGAAAATAACTTCAGTGTCAATGTCTGCCTCCACCCCCTGGTATCTCAGGTAGAAAACGCATAGGCTTTGAAGCCAGGAAAATGACTTAGATGCTGCCTCCACCACGAATTACCTGTAAGCACCCACTCATCCTACAAGTATGTTTAGCTTCTACTATGTACCAGGCCCTGAGCTGGGTGCTGGGGATACAGACAAAAATGAAGCACAGCCCTGCCTTTGAGGAACTTACAACACAGAGGGGAGATGGAGCCATAAACATGTCCCTGTAAAACAGTGAGGTCAGTGCATGGGTTAATATGGCCACCGATCTTTTTCTTTTAACTAAAGCATTTAGTCCATTCGCATTTATTAAAATACTGATACATACACACGCACATACATTTATATACTTATGTGTGTATATCTATATGTATGTATTTCTATCCTAATATTTTGTATTTTCCTCAACCTTTTCTAGAATTCTTTTTCTATTCTTCTTGCTTTCTCATTTTTCTTATCCCATTTTCCTCCTTTACCAGTTTGCAAATTATGCCTTTTTGTCTATTTTTAGTGGTCACACTAGAAATTTTAACATGCATATTTTATTTGTCTAAGTTGAAATTTAATCAATATCTCCCATTTTTTTCCTATATAAAACAAGGACCGTAGAGCTAATTCTAATCACCCCTCTCCTAATTTATATATTACTAATTTTATGTATTTGAATTTTATCTTGTTTTTTTTAAGCCCAAAGACGTTGTTATTATTATTTATATAATATTTGTTTCAACTTACTCATATACATACTACTTTCTTTGTTTTACATTCCTTCTTTTATTCTTTTCATCTGGGATCACTTTCTTCAGGACTGCTGGTAGCAAATACAGTTTTTGTTCATCTCATCATGTCATAATTTTTTCTTATTCTTAAAATATATTTTCACTAGTTTCAGAATTCTTGGTTGATAGTCTCTCAGCACATTGAAAATATAATCACACTGTCTTTCAGCTTTTAAGAAATCAGCCGGTTTAGTCTAATTGTCACTACTTTGAAAACAATCTGGCCTTCATACTTTTTCTGTCTTTGGTAGTCTGCATTTTCACTATCTATTGATGTATCTACTTTGAGATTTCTTATTTATTTATTTTTGAGGGGATTTACTGAGATTCTTGGATGTATGAATTGATGGATTTCTGGATGAGTCTCAGCCACCAACTCAAATATTACTTCTGTCCCATAATTTCTCCTCTCCTTCTGGAACCTCTGGTTATATGTATCTTGGACCTTCTCATTCTACCCTCCATGTCTTATAATTATTCTCTCATATTTCCCATCTTATTTCTTTTTATTTATATTTTAAAGAATTTCTTCAGGACTATCTTCTAGTTCTAATTTTATTGTATCTGATTTAGTCAATTATGTCTAATCTATCAAACCTAACCATTGAATTTATAGATTTAGTTATGATATTTTAAATTTCTAGAGGGACGTTCTATTTATTGTTCAAACATATTTGATCATTCTTCAGAGTTTCTTGTTCCCTGCTCAAATTTTCAAGCTTTTCTTTTACTCTTTCAGGATTTTAAACATAGTTATTTTATATTATTTGTCTGATAATGACAACGTCTAAAGTCTATCCAGATTTGTTTCCACTGTTCTTTTTTTTTTAACACTGAATGTTTTGTGGTTTTCAACTAGGAGCTATTCTTTTTCTTTTTTTTTTTTTTGAACTTAATCTGTGGGAATTCTTGAGGCTTAGGGTAAAGGTGGGTTTTTCCAGGAGAGTTTGTATTTGATTTGCCGGATGATTATGGCATTACTAGATTGAGACCACTTTATTTTTATTTTTATTTTTATTTTTTCTTTTCTTTTTTTTTAAATTAAGTTTATTGGGGTAACATTGGTTAATACAATAATATAATTTTCAGGTGTACATAATTTAACATCTGTATATTGTATTGTGTGTTTACCACCCAAAGTCCAGTTTCCTTCAGCTACCATATATTTGATCCCCTTTACCCACTTCACCTTCTCCCTACCTTCCTATATTTAACCCCCTTTACCCCATCTACCTCCTCCCTTCTCCCCCACCCCCTACCCTCTGGTAACCACTAGTCTATAGTCCATTGAGACCACTTTAAATTAATGTTTGACTTACATATTTCAGATCACCTAAGTAGTGTGAATTTGGGTCTCACATCCACATAGGTATGGCTTCTGTTAATGAAATTCCAGAGGATGTTTTATTTTCTCCTGAGAATAAGGAAATTAAGGTAGGCATTTTTTTCAGTCTGTTGGGAGGTGGTGGTGCTTACATTCTAGTTCATTGTTCACTGAAGTACTAATCTTATGTGGGGAAGGTTTTATTAGCCTTCCCACCTTAGAGCGGCCCTGAGTTCCTATGAGTAGTATGCTGGAACTGGATCTTACCAGCTCAAAAACACCAAACATCCAGGAATTTTGCATGCCAAATCTTAATACCATTTATAGCCTGAAATTGGCCATGGTGTAGTATTTACACCATGGAAATCAGCAAACACTAAAAATAGGGTGCTTTGCTTTGTTGGAGAGCCAATGACTAGCACACCACTGGTTTCTCTCAGTTCACTCCCCCAACTCCCATAGAACCATAAATATTCAAGTTCAAGTTTACTGAGTTAAAAAATAAAAATGCTAGTTCCAGTTGCACAAGTTCTGGAGGACTGCTATTGTGCTTATTATTAACAATAGTGTACTGTACACTTCACAATTTATTGAGGGCAGATCTCATATGTTTTTTATAAATATATAAATAAATAAAATAAAAATGTTCTCAAGACAAAAGTTAGTTTCGTTGCTTAGCTTACCTCTCTGAATTCTTGAATATTTTGGCCTGAGTATTCCTCACTTCCTTGCCAGCTCATCAGTGCATTTTTAAAAGATTTCTTTTCTTTTATCCAGAACTGTCTTCAAAAGGAAGCTTATTTAAGGTACCTAGTCCACCTTATTACCAAAAAACAAAGTGTCCTCAGTTTCTTAACCTAGAAATTGAGAGAGTTGGACTGTATTAGTAGTTCTTAACACTTTTGGGACATAGACCTTTTTAGAATCTGATAAAAATTAGAATCTGGAAAACTTTTCCACAAGAAAATAAAATACACGCACACACAGAGAAAAAGTATGTTCTTGCTACCCTGAAACCACACCAAAGTTTAAGGACACCTGATGACATTAATGCTCTCTGAAGTTCCTGCCAGAGCTAACTTTTGATGGCCTTACCATCTTCTCTGCCCAGAGAGGAGTTTCCACAAATCTCTCCCTCAGGTGGGTATGAGGAGTACAGACTTATGAATTTCTGAACCAGAGCTTCCAGGATCTCTAGGACCTCTTGGAGAAGGAGAAACAGAGTTGTCAACTAAATCTTGCACAGGGCTAAAGCACAGGCAATATTCCTTTAACCAGACCTCTCTACTTTTATTCATTCAGTAAGTATTTATTGGACTCTGTTTCAGCTATCTACTGTTACATAACAAATCATACGGAAACTTAGTGGCTTATATAATAATAATTATTATTTTAATCTCTCACAGTTCTAGGAGTAACTGGGCTCAGCTAGGTAATTTTTGCTCAGGGTCTCTCATATGGTTGTAGTCAAATGGCAGTTGCAGCTGGACTCATTTCAAAGCCTTCCTCATTGTGTGTCTGGCAGTTGATGCTGGCTGTGTGCTAGGTTTTCAGTGGGGTTTTCGGCTGAAACACCTACATGTGGCCTCTCTTTGTAGCTTGGGCATCCTCAGAGCATGGCATCTGGGCTCTGAAAGGGAGCAACCCAAAAGAGAGGTCAGGAAGAAGATATATTACCTTTCATGGCCCAGATGGCATCATTTCTACCACATTCTGTTAACTAGAGGCAAGTCATTAGACCAAGCCCATATTTAAAGGCAGGTCAATTAAACTCTATTGATGGAAAGACATGTTTTTGCAGACATGTTTTAAAATCACCACATACCCATTCTGCGTGCCAAACACTGGACAAGGCACTTGGGTCAGAGTGGTGAGTCATGCAAACTCTGACCTTATAGTACTTATGGTCTAGTTGTGGAGATAAACACTAATAAAACACTATTACAAATATGTACACAATTATAAACTTTGATAGTGCTGTGGAAGATGAGGAAAGGGAACCATGAGAAATTATTTTACACATTTGTATGACCTAGACGAGGGACCCAAGGAAGAATTCCCTTAAGAGACTTCTGGATTGAGAGCTGAAGCCTTAGTGGATGCTAATCGTGAAGTAGGTTGAAGAGTCTTCTAGGCAGAGGGAACCACAGGCCATGGCCCTAGGGCAGGAGAAAAGGTTGCCTTAAAGGCAAGCAGCCTGTGTATCTGGAGGCAGATAGCAGAGAAGGGAGTGAGCAGGGGGGATGAGGGCTGCAGATTTGAGCTGGGGCCAGGGCCCCAGATTTAATAAGCCAGGTGAGGATATTGGTCTTTGGCCTAAAAGCTATGGGAAGCTGTTGAAGGGTCAGTCATTGGAGAGTGATATGAACAGATTTGCATTCCAAAGATCACTTTGGATGCGTGGGGATGGTCCTTGCCAGATGCTGAATCAGGACTGAAAAGGGCTGGGGAATTCCTGTCTGCAGTACTTCCCCTCTCTAAGAGACTCTCTCCCACACACATGGTCAAGCCAGCAGCAGCCTGCGTCCTATACCTCCAGGCTGGGCTCCTGCAACCTACACCTGACTACCTCAATCCTTCTTCCCAGTTATGAGAAGTCTTATCATCTCTCATTACTTAATTAATCACTCCTTTAGTCTGTCAGTCAGTTAGTATATGGGTTGAATTGTGGTCCCCAATTAGGATGCCCACATCATAATACCCAGAACCTGGGAATGTGACCTTATTTGATTTAAAAAAAAAAAAAAAGTGTACTTAAGGATCTTGGGATGAGGAGATCTCCTGAAGTATCTAGGTGGACCCTAAATCCTATGACAAATGTCTTTTAAAAGGCTGAGGCAGAGGGAGATTTTGACAAGGACAGAAGAGTAGGAAGTAATGTGACCACGGACACAAAGATTGGAGTGATGTGGCTACAAGTCAAGGAATGCCAATAGCTGCCAGAAGCTGGGAGAGTCAAGGAGCAGATTGTCCCCTAGAGTGTAGCCTTGCTGACACCCTGATTTCAGCCCAGCGATCTGATTTTGAACTTCTGGCCTCCAGAACCAAGAAAGAATATATTTCTGTCTGTCTTAAGCCACCTAGTTCGTGGTAATCTGTTATAGCAGCTACAGGAAATTAATACATTTGGGCACTTCTCCAGTTGTTCCTTCCCAATAAGCTTTACTGGCTCCTTCAGGGGACCTCTAAGTGATGGAATACCCCAGGCTCATTTCTCAAACCTCTTCTTTGTCTATTCTCTCTCCCTATGTGATCTCACCCTTTCATGTGGCTTTAAAATGCCATTTATTTGCAAATATTCTCCAAAGTTTGTCTTCACCCAGACCTTTTCATGGAGTCCAGCCATCCCCAGCCACTCAGCCAAGCCATCAGAGCTGTTGGAAATGTAGAAGCCATCCTAGACTTCTCCATTTCCCTCATGCCTTATATACAAACTACTAGCAAGCCTGATTGTTTTAGGTCTCAAAATATTTCTCAAATCTCTCTACCTGCCTGCATTTCTACTGTCACCATGGCCACCAGCATCTTTCACCCAGATGACTTTGCCAGCCTCCTAATGACTCCAAACTTCTATTCTTACCCACCACCCTCGCACAGTCCCTTATCACAGGAGCCAGAGTGAGATTTTAAAAAAATTAGATCAGGTTTTAGTTTTGAAAAATTATTGAGATGTAGTTAACACACAATTAACTGCACACTAAAGTATACAATCAGATAAGTTTTGACATGTTTTCTAAATTATTTATACTATTTTACATTCCCACCAGCGTAAAAGAGTTATAGTTGTTCCACGTTTGCCAACACTTGGTATAATTAGTCTTTTAATTTCACCTTTTCTACTGGGTGTGTAGTAGCGTCTCACTGAGTTTTAATTCACGTTTCTCTGATAACCAAGGAACATCTTTTCATGTGCTTATTTTTCATTTGCATGTCTTCTTGGAGAAGTATCTGTTCAAACTTTTTGCTCATCCTTTTAAAATTTTTTTATCTTCTTATTGATGTGCATATACTTTTAAGATATATTCTCAATACAAATTCTTTCTTCTTTCTCTCCTCTAAAGAGTTTTTTTTTTAATGGTATATATTCTAGATATGAATCTTTTATTGGATATATGTTTTGCAAATATTTCCTCCCACTGGTGACTGTCTTTTTATTTTCCTAATAGTATCTTAGAAAGCGAGTTTTAAATTTAAAAAGTCTAGTTGTCTTTTTATTATTAGCACTTTCTGTGTCATTTCTAAGAACTCTTTGCCCAACCCAAGGTTAAAAGATTTTTTTCTATGTTTTCTTCTAGAAGTTTTATAGTTTTTGCTCTTACATCTAGGTATGTGATCCATGCTGGATTAATTTTTGTGTATCATGTGAGATAATGGCAAATGTTTGGGGTTTCCCCACACACACACACAGATATGAAATTGTTCCAGCACCATTTGTTGAAAAGCTTATCTCTTCCCCAAAGATGCCTTGGCACCTTGTCAAAAACCAATTGGCAATATTTATGTACTTCTATTTCTAAAATGTATCCTCTGTTCCATTGATCTATATGCTTATCTTTACATCAATATCACACTGTCTTGATTACAGTAGCTTTATAATAAGTCCTGAAATCAAGTAGGGAAGGTCTTCCAACTTTATAATTCTTTTAAAAATTGTTTTGGCTATCCAAGGTCTTCTACATTTCCATACACATTTTAGAATCAGCTGACTGATTTCTACCCCTCCAAAAAGCCTGCTGAGATTTTGATTGGAAGTATCTTGAATCTATATATCAGTTTGGGGAGAATTGCCATCTTGAAAATATCACATTTTCTGATCCATAAACATAGAACTCTTCCATTTATTTAGGCCTTCTTTAATTTCTCTCAGCACTGTTTTGTAGTTCTTAGTGTACGAATCTCACACAGCTTTTGTCAGATCTATCCCTAAGTATTCCTTCTCCTTCTCCTTCTTTTTTTTTTTTTTTTTTTTTTTTTTTTTTTAGGCAACCCTTAGTTCACCTCAGAAATTGTGAGGACCTTGTTGGCTTACAATCCCTTATTTTTTATTTTTTATGTTTACAGCACCTGGTCTTCCTAGGTGGTCTCCCATCCAAGTACTAACTTGCTTAGCTTTCGAGATCAAATGGGATCGAGCTTATTCGGGGTGGCATGGCCATAAACCGTATTTCATATTATTAACAGTATTGTGAATGGAATTGTTTTGATAATGCCAATTTCCAAGCACTGCTCATATATAATTGATTTTCAAGTCAATTTCATACAATTGATTTGATCCTTGAATAATGGGAAGGATTAAGGTTGCCAATCCCTGCTCCAACTGTATAGTTAAAAATCCTCAACTTAAGTCATCCCTCTACATACATGGATTCCCAACCACGGATCAAAAATACGGTCAACCTTGAATTACATGGGTTTGAACTGTGCAAGTCCACTTATACATGGTTAAATCCTTTCTTCCTTATATGTTACTTATAATTCACCAGTGAAGGCATCCAGGCCTGGGGTTTCCTTTATGGGAAGATTTTAAACTATAAATTCAATTTATTTAGGAAATATAGGGCTATTCAGATTATCTATTTCTTCTTACGTGTGTCACACATTTGCTTAAAGCTCTCGGAGTTTTCCCCTCACGCCTACCTAAACCCTTACTATGGCTTACAAGACCCTGTCTGGTCTGCTGTTGCCCACCTCTCCTACCTCATCTACATGCCACCCTCTCCTTGCTCACTATGTCCCAGTCACATTGGTCTTCTGGTTATTCCAAGGTCATGCCACACTCTTCCCAACTCAAGGCCTTGGCATTGCTTTTCCCTCTATCTGGAAAGCTCTTCCACAGGCGTTTGCATGGGTTTTTTGTTTTGTGTTTTTGTTTGTTTTCTTTTCTCATTCTCATCCCCCAGGTCTCAGATTATGTGTCAAGGAGGTCTTCCCTGTCCAGTAAATCCAAGGGAGGGCCTGCTGGGTACTCTTTCCCACAGAATCCTGTTTACTTCCTTCATAATATGTAATCACACTGTCAGTCATTGTCTCCTTTGCTATTGTCAGCTCCCTAAGAGCAGGGATCTTGTCTACCTTGTTCATTGCTTTATCCCCTGCACCCAGCATATGACCTGGCACAAATGAGATGTTCCATTACCATTCTTTTGAATAAGTGACTAAATTAGTGGGTTGGCTTATTGGTCAGTCAGGCTGCTGCACATGCAACAGGCAATGAGTCTTCTGTGAGCCTGCTGGTCAGTCTGAGATTTTCAGTCAGCCTGGAGTAGATCAGGCAGGAATTGAGTGGTTTGGTCACTCTGTAGGGTGGGTCTGCGTGATTGATGAGTCTACTATGAAGTCAGCCCAGGATTCTGGGGAACACAAAGAAGTGAAGGCTGAGGCCCACCCCCAAGAAGCTTCTGGTCCACCTGTCTACCTGGAGGCTCACTACACCCCACTGCCAAGTCAAGAGGTGAAGTAGGGGTGGTGCAGAGTGCACAGAGGGAGGCTGCAGAGCCTGGCCAAACCTCTGACACTGCTCCTCAGCAACTCTGCTGCAGTGCTTTCAAACCCCATAAAAGTCTCACCTGGTGACTTCAATGCTCAGGAAGAGCCTGTGCAGGAGACACAGAGAGTGCTTTGTGGCTTCTTCCCCACCCCCCTCCCTCCCAATCTCCCCTGACCTGGGTCCTCTGCTCATGGAAACTCCTCCACTGGTCCGGCCCGCCCCCCAGGTTACAGGCTGTGGTGCACGTAGCCACTGCCTGCTCTGCATGGGAACAGGACATGGACCTGGACCTTCAGAGGCTACTCCTTTCAACTGCGTCTGTCCTAGGTTCCTCTCTCCACAGACATGAGGTGACTTTGCATGAGAGCTGGCAACTTCACAGTTAACCCCAAGCCTCCCCAGGAACATCCTCTGCTATGGGGTCATGGAAGTGGCTAAAGTCCCATCACCGATGAGTACATGTAGGAGGGTGTCAGAGTTGCCTGGGTGGGAAGCAGCTGTTCACAATAACTAGGCAGCAGCCCCAGGCTGCCGGCAATCGCTGAGCCTCCGTCCTACTCACTGACAAACTCCATGACCAGGAGGCCCCGCTCTGGTGACATCATCTTCCTCGCACACTGCTGAGGGAAATGAGCTCAGGGAGGCCATCAGAAGCAGTCTGTTTACTTACAGAGACCCTGGCCGTCAGCAGCTCTTTGACCAGACATTCTCTGTTCTAGCCAGCATGAAGCAGAAATTTCCTTAAACACATTATTTTGGCCTCAACCCACCACTTGCTCCTTGCTTTTAATTTTTTTTTCCAGAGGAAAATTCCCAGTTCTGTCCCCAAATAGAGCAGCCTAGAGATGGTGGGGAGAGATCACGATGATCCCCCAAAAGG
Organism: Eonycteris spelaea; assembly: GCA_003508835.1. Lineage (NCBI taxonomy): Eukaryota > Metazoa > Chordata > Mammalia > Chiroptera > Pteropodidae > Eonycteris > Eonycteris spelaea. Next base: position 963,657 of record PUFA01000017.1, read on the forward strand.
GCCTTTTGCAGGTTAAGTAGCTCCTACTTCCCAAGTAATCCTTGGAGCTGGGAGATCATCAACCAATTCTCAGTCACCCAGTGAGGGTTTGGAGGGTCAGGGTCAGAGGAATGGCCAGCATGACCCCAAGGCAGACCTCTACTGCCTTGCTCAGGGCCTCAGCCACCCTGAGCTCATATGTCCCAACTCAGCAACCCTGGCTAGGCCCTAGACCCCTCCCTTATTCCCTATAGATCAGAGATATTTCAGGACAGCCCAAGGGCTGCCAGTATATTTAGGCTCCAGGGGATTCCCAAGATGGTTACCCCCACCAGCCCTGGCTGAGAGGTGCTATCATTGGCCCTCCCCCACTCTCTTCATGTTGTTCCTGCTGGAACTCAGCCATTCTACAGGCCTTGAGGGGATAGGTGGCATGGAGCTCTCCTCAGTCTCTCTGGCGCTCCAGGACCTAAGCCACCTGTGCCAGGAGCAGAGCAGTGCCTTCTCAGGAAGAGCAATCATGGGAGACATGTGCCCTCTGCCTAGCTGGATCTGCCCACTATAGAGGCTGGTCAGACAGGCCCAGACATGTTGGGGAGCCTCAGGCCTTACCTGACCCAGCTCTCTCTGGTGTCCTGATCCTATTCAGCTCAGCACCCTGTGGCACCAGGGAGGGGCTCAGGGGCAGAACCGGGTCAGAGGAGGGCATTGAACCTGTTTCACAGTCTTTTACATAAGCTGAGAAAATGTCAAGGGTCTATGTCAGAGAATGGGGTAGAGGGAGCAGCTCATACACAGATCTGAGTTGGCAGCTTCTTAGAAGGCATTGAAGAAACATCCAGATTTTCTCATCAACTGTCCTAACCTCCCACCCCCATCCAACATAGGGCCCAAACTCCCTAAACATGTGGTTCCAATGATTTCAATCAGTCAACATGTCTACTGAACCCAGAATTTGTAAGGTATGAAAGTTGGAAACATCCTAGATAAGGACAGAAGCTAATATTTGTTGAACATCTGTGAGTCTGGCATGGTGCTCAACACTTTACGCACGTTATCTTATTTAATCCTCACAACTCTGAGGACTAAGTAACTCTAAAGGAGACACAGCTCGTCTATGGCAGAGCTTGGATTCAACCCCAGTTCTGTCTGAACCCAGAGCTTCTATAATTAGGCATCCCTCAATTTGACTTCGAGAAAGCAGTCAACTCAGGAACTCAATCTTACTCGTTCTGGAAACCGAGTAAAGCCTATAAATTAAAGACATGGTAATCTAACCCCTCTATTCTACAGTGAGGAAACTAAGGCCCGATCACAGAGTGAGTCTAAAGTGAGCACAGAACAGTGGCTCAGACTCAGATCAGTACCCCAGCCTGTCTCATAGTCCTAAGTTAACTGAGGTGAAGGAATGGTGAAAGAAAAGCTGTGGGCTCTGCCCTCTAAGAGATCAAAGATAAACAGAGAAAAACACACATAGACACATACAGATACCCACACAGGCAGACATGCAGAAACATTGATACACAAGCAAAGATACATACACAGGCACTTATATCCGGGCATTGTATTGTTCTCAACTTTTTACTTACTGTGGTTCCTTTCCAGATTTCAAGTTCCATGAAGAAACAGGCAAGAAGGGCCCTTACCCTGGGCCCACCCTTTATATGGCCACACTCCATACTACACAGTGAGAAGCCTCTGTTACCAGTGGAATGGGCCCACCAGGAGCCCACACCCTCCTCTTTGATTACAAATCAGGTACATGGGACCCCATTATTTCCCACTTGGAGCCATTTGGGCAGACTTTGCCAATGGTGTGTGCACTCCTAGGCCCAAAGGTTGGCCAACGGGAAGCTGTTTGTGTGGTATATGTATGTAGTTTGGACACGTGTATGGGTAACACATGTATGCAAAGCTCTTCAAGGTATGCGACAGAGAAAGGATGAAGAAAAAGAGTCTGGGGCCACTTGCTCTATATTGCTAAGTTTCAGCACAGGCCTCAGAGGAGTTGGGAATTCAAAATCAAACCCAGCCTTCTGGGTTATTAGGGATTGGATATTTTCCCTAGCAGTTTGTTGCGTCTGACATATAACATTTAAATATTTATACATAAAAATGTAAGCCTTCATTTGTACTTTTGCCCTGGGTCTTGCAAATGTTAGGAGCTGCCCCGGACACCTCTCTAAATTTCCAGTGTGGGCCCAATGTGGGGGCCAGTTACAGAGCGAGCATTTTAAAGATGCTTGTTAGTAAATGGTTTATGAATCAATCAATCAATGAGTGAATGAATGCTTCTGCACAAATGTAATTAGACAGGCATACATGCTTTCAGGGACTCACCAACATTTTACTAATAAATATATGCCCATGCTCCCAGAGACACACATGCTTAAACTTACAGCTAGAAAGACAAGTACATGTTTACACCAAAATAACCTAATTGCTCACATGCATACTTCCATGACACATGTAGGCAGATGTAGACCCATTCATCTATATAAAGACACACAGGCCCACACTTCCCTTGAAGATATCCACATACAAGAGTTGGCCCAGATGTGAACATAAACATATGCAGACGAACACATAATATACACTTTCTTATCAAGGAACCTAGCTCCAACCAGAAATGCAACTGCTTACAAATACAAACGTGGAACAGTCACACAAATCCACACCGATACATGCAGCTAGACAGAGACAAAGCTGGAGGCCCGAGACAGACTGAGAATGAAACACCTGTCCACAGAGACCCCAGGGCCGCCATGGGCTCCTACACTGTCTGCCTCCCTCCCACCCCCAGGCCGTCTCCAGCCAGAGGAGCTCCTAGAGGAATTCCTTTTGCAGACTGGCTGACAAAGGCTGTTCTCTCCTCCCCCGCAGTCGGCAGACCAGAGTCCTAGGGCAGAGGAGCAGATGGTGTGGGTTGGGGGGCTCCCCCTTACCAAGCACTCTGCCCTCTGTCCCTGGCCACCTCCCACGCTCTGGCCAAGCCCAGACTGGGCACTGGTCTCTGGACAGCGTAAAATCCCGCTCAGGTCCTGCTGCCCCAGCTCTACTCCTGACAGAATGATTTAGGAGCTGGTGAACAGCACTTTTCCAGAACACTTGCTTCCTCAGGAAACTGTTCGGCCTCAAGCCTGATCTCCAAAACAGGCGTAGGATGAAAACACCTCTGCTCTTCTGCAAAAACATGGGCCGCCCCTCTCACTCAGAGCCCCTAACGTCATTCTAGCCACAGTATCCACAGGCTCCCAAAGCAGTGGATAGCAGCGAAAGGCTGGGGTCTAGCCCTGTTTCTAACTGCTGACTCAGTGTGTCCACATCTATAAAATGAGCCTTTTGGGTGTGATCACTTCAGATCTAGCTCGAATGATGTAGGAGAGTCTCAAATTCTCCAGGCAGCCCCTGGGCAAGGGTGAAGGGCTTGACCCCAGGGACAGTGGCATGGTGTGGGCCTCCTCTTAAGTCAAAGAGTCATTATTACAGAGCTTTCATCAGCAATAGCTTGAGGCTGAGATGCCTGGCACTGAGCGAAATGGGGAATCAGGGGAGGGAATGTCCTATTCGGTCTGGAGACAGACAGTGACCTCTTCTCTCCCTTCCACCCATTTAACATGTCCCCCTGGCCTCTGCTGGAGGTGGACACAGGGCTGCAGCCCCACCCAGCTGGGCAGAGAGACAGGAATGCTGCTCGGCACAGCTGGCTGGACAGGGGAGACTGTTTATTCTCTGACGTCGGGAACATCTCAGACAATCAGGGGGATTTGGCTGCTGGCAGCTCCTGGATGTGAGGTCTTGAAGAAGTCAACTTAATTAGAGCAGGCCGATGGCCCAAGCTCCAAGCAGGCAGCTGGGGCGCCAGTGGGAGACCACCCCTTCCCGCCCCACATTCAGTACCATTTGCACCTCTGAGCTTACCTCCTGGGTCTGCCGGTGATAGGGCTGGAAAGGTGAATAGAGCTGAGCCCAGAGCTTTTGTAATAGTGTGGACATCAAGGTAGACTTCCCATGGTCCCACTCCCAGCATCCCAGATGCCCCTTGCTTATGGGAGGTGGCAGAGATAACAGCCTTAGCCTGCAAAGGGAGCTTGTTTTGCATCCCCTGGGCCTGGTGTTGCCCATTCCAGCCTCCCTACACAACCAGCCCAGATCCTTTTTGCTCAAGCAGCCGCTCTAGCTGTGGCCTTGCACTTGCCTGTCTTTCTTATTAATCCAGCTCTAGAGTCAGCATCAGCGCTGCCTCTTACAGGCCTTTTTCCTTTGGGCAAGTCACTTCTTCAACCCTGTTTCCTCTCTGGTAAAATTAAGATTATAGTATCTGCCTTACAAGGATATTGTGAGAATTAAATAATTCTTTCGATATGCCCGTTATGTAGGAGGCACTTGATAAATCATAGTGCTTTTCTCCCTCAATCTTTCCATTGGTGTAGACCCAACCTCTGGTCTTCCTGAGAGCCAAGCCCCTCCAGTGTAGCTTATCACCCTCACTTTAGTCACATCTACCCATTGCTGCTCACAGATCTCAGAGTGCCCTGAGGTTCCCTAGTCTGAAGGCCTTTACTGAAGGGTCCAAGTTAACTCCAGGAGACATCTTGATGCTGAGGCCACAGAGGCCCCAGAACATGGTAGTCTGTGTGTTGCCCATTTCTCATTCTGCCCAGGTGTGAGTGCTTTGTGGGGATAGTTGGGGTCAGGACAAACTTGATCAATCTTGATTCACTCATTTGAAATTCATAGCTATATTTAATACAGGGTTTACACCAAAAATAATGAAGTTCCACGGTGGCAAAGGATATCAGTTAAAGACTCCTCCCCACTTTATTCCCCACAAAATCCAATTGAAACTCTGTTAAAATTGGTCACAAAAGTGACAAGTCTGACTTTAGGCATTAACTGGATTCAGTACTCAAGCAACATCATCAGGACTCAGTAGAAACTTCCTCTCTTGGCTCTGTTTTCCATAGTAGTGGTGTCAATCTGAGGCTTCGCATGGAAACAAGACAGCAGCAACACAGGCAGCCTCCCATACTGAGGACCGGGGAGACTGCAAGCACCTCTGTCCCAGAAGCCCCAGCAAAAATCTCCTGATAGACTCTGATTGGGTCATGTGCAAATGTCTAAACCAATTACTTAGGTGAGAAGGTAATGTAACTTGCTGATCGGCTGGGGACCTGAGCCGCTGCTCCATCCCCTAGTGTGTGGGTAGAAGAGGGTGGAGCAGCGGCTCAGGGCCCCCAGCCAATCAGCAAGTCTTACCAAGATCTAATGAGTAGAAAAGAGGTCGGTTCCCTAGAGGGACGCTGGGGTATGTATGGTACCAGGAGGGTGAATGAACTGTGGGCAAAAGAACAAGAGATGTAATCCAAAGGAAGTCAATGGTCAAAGAGCTAAGAAGACAAATCATTTTCAAGCACTCTCGAACCTAAAAATATAGCTGATGCTCTGGTTTTAAATCCCTACAGACTTCTGATAGGCATTGTGTTACAGGCCCATTTGGGATAGCCTGTACTTGCTTAAGGACTGTAAAACTACATCTTTAAACTGGTTGGCAATCCATACTTTCTGGAATTCAGACGGGCCTTGTCTTCTTCCTGACCCGTTGGGGGGCAGTTTGACTGAACTGAATGTTGCCAGGGGTAGAAAGGGCTGTCAGCACCACATGCTGTTTTCACTGGGGTCTTCCCTTGGCCAAATAGGTATTCGGAGTTTGGTTCCAGGGGCCCCAGCCTTCCTTTTCCCCCACCAACCCCTCACATGGTCAAAGGTCCTCTCAACCTTGAATCCCCAGTGGCTTCTTCCTCACTGCTCCCCCCAACTCATTACTAATACCGGTTCTTAGGAAAGGCTTTGTCATCATTTACATGAGTATATGAAAAAGCATCTTATCAACGTTTAACCTCTTCTAGGACCACTTCCATTTTAAGTCTGAGCCTTTTCAGCGAAACAAAAGGCCCTATTTGTTCTGCCCATTCCCATTACTCACAAAGATACTTCTGGTGACAGAGAGCAAATGGGACTCCCTGAAATCAAGCAACAGATGTCTATAACCTTCTCTGAAACCCTCATCCACACGCATTGCCTTGCCAAGGCATTTTTTCTCAAGTCTAACTTCGATCCCCTTTGCTGATATTCATTCATTACCTCCTATGACGAAGAAGTCTCTTGCACCATTTCATCCATTTATTCACTCAACAAACTTTTCTTGCAGTTGAATTTTAATGCAGGAAACACCTTCACCAGATTTTTAGCACCAAGCAAAGCCTAGGCCAATTGCTGGTATACAGTAGGTATTCAATAAATGCTGCTTCCCCTTCTCAGGGCTGCACTATATGGACGCTGCAGTGGAACACTAAAAATTTTCTAAAAACCCTTTCCAGGTGGACAAGAGTGCTAGCCGGAGGAGGTTTCTATCTTGCTTCAGAATGTCATGATTTGGATGCTCCTAATGTTAGGTTGGAGATGCATGCAAAGGAGAGGGGCTTATTCTAACCAGATCAGGGCTGGGGGCAGCCCAGGACACTGTCTCCATGGTGCTCAGACCCAGACAGTTCGGAAACAAATAGAAACCCATCCAGAGGAAAGAGACTGACAAAAGCAAAAACAAACAAAGGCCAAGAGATGGAAAACTCAGGAGGTGGGGCAGGGTGGAGATGAGGAGAATGGGGAGAGCTGGGTGGGGGCTGTGGAGGGGACTTAGGGAGGGTCATGGTTCTGGGTGTGTGTCTGTGAGTCTAACTGAATCCAGTCCCACCCCCCACCCAAGAATCACCCTGGCAACAGGGAGGGTGAGTGCTGCAGATTCCAAGCCAACACAAACCTCCTGGGCTGAGCAGCAAGAATGGGCTCAGATGCATGGAGCCATGTTCTAAAGAAAAATATCTGAATTGGGCGCTTTAAATCACAAATGCCCCATCTACTCCTTGTCTGGTAGGCAATCAGTGTTTAATGAAATGAATGAATCAAAAACAACCACGAACCTCATCCCTACTCCACGTCTCTCTCACATACAGATGTACACTTATCCAAAAGCCCACAAAATAAAACCTTTCTCTCTGTGATGGAAATTGACAATTCACGGGATTCTTTGCACTTCCCAGGTACCTTACCTGTGGGAGGTCTACTTGCCACCCCTCCCAAAGCTGTCTCCCCTGACGGTGACATTAGTGACAGAGGGCTGATGGCATTGCTTTCACAAGACCAAGGCAGCTAGGGCTCCAGTGTGAGGTGGTTTCAACTGAACCAACTGCTCTCCTCTGCAATCAGCTGTCTGGTGAAGCTCTTGGCCCGGTGGGAGTTTGTCAGCAGGACACTACTTCTTCCTCCGCTATGAAAAAGTACCTGCAGCATGAGCCTCCAGAACTCTTAAAACCCAAATCTGCCTTTTCCTGGAGCTGGCTGGTCTGAGGGATCTGCCTGAAGTGCAGATGCCTCTCCATGCCCAAGTAGCCAGAGATCTCACCCTATGCCCCGTTATCCTAGTCCAGGGCTGATTCATCCATTAAGCATTGTAGGCGTGGTGCCTAAGACCCATATTATGAAAATGTTTCAATTTCTTTTACATTCAGAAGGGGGGGAATGAGCTTTTCAGTGGAAGAAAATGTTTTAGTATATGATAGCAATATATGCACCTTTATATCAACCGTCATATATATTTTTTGTATTGAGGAAGGGGCCCAGAAGGCAAAAGTGCCCAGGGCCCATGAAAGTCATAATACGGCCCTGCCCCAGTCTTCCATCCTGCCCATTCCAACCCTCTAGACTCCAGGGATTTCCTTCCCCAAATCAAAATGCACCTGTCCAATGGCCCCCACTAGCCTGGGAGCTCCTAGAGAGAGAACCATTCTTCACTTGTCCTATGTCCCTAAAAACTCACTGTCTGCCTCAGTCACACCAGGTATCGCCTTACCTTCTTTTTTTTGGGGGGGGGTGGGGTGGGGTGGGGCACAGAAACCTCAGGAACAAAGGGCTAGGTTATAAATAAATAGTGTATGAGAACTCCTGGAAAACAATCACATTTCACATTTGTGCAGTCGGACTTTGTCCATACCCCTAACACTGAACTTCACTGAAAAATGTTCCCAACAAGTTTATCAGTGATGTCCAACTCAGTAAATCCAATAGATAGCTCTCAGGTATAATCTTGACTGCTCAGCAGCATTTGGCACTGCTCGTCAAGCCCTCCTTTTTGGCTTCTGACTCATTGTTGTCTTGGTTTCCTCCCATTTCCTTGCACATTCCTGCTGTCTCCTTTGCATGCTCATCTCTTCTGCTGAGCCATTAAGAAAACGATGTTGATGATGATGATGATAGCAGCTGAAACATATCAGCTATTTGCTCTGTGCTGGGCACTACTTCATTGGTTCTTTTAAACCCCAAAATAATCCTAAATCCATTCTCCAACCATCAGCTAGAGTGACTTTTCTGAACACCAAATATGATCATATCATTTCCCCAGCCCACAGCTTGTAAGGTCTTCAATGATCTGGCCCCTGCTTACCACTCCTGCCCCATTTCTCACCACAGCCTCTTCCTATGACCCTCCTGCTTTTAGCTTCTGCATTAAGAATTCTAGGTCTTTGTATGTGCTGTATCCACAGCCTGAAACACTCTTCTACCATCTTAGCCTAATACTGATGGCTCTTTCAGATTTCAGTTGAATATTACCTTTTCTGGACCCTGGGAGGCTGTTTAGCACAGTGATATAAAACCAATACTGAAACCAGTCTGCCATATTCAACTTCCAGCTATTCCACTTCCTAGCCAGCTAACCTTAGGCAAGCTATTTAAACTCTCTGTGACTTCAATTTCTTATCTGTCACGAGGATTAAAGAAATCAGTACCATATATACAATGGAATATTACTCAGCCATAAGAGATGAAACACTGCCACTTGTGACAACATGGAAGGACCTCGAGATAACTATGTGAAGTGAAATAAGCCAGACAAAAAATTGAGAATCACATGATATCATTTATCTGTGGGATATAAACCTAAAAGCAATAAGTGAACAGCACAAACAAACAGAGACTCATGGACATGGACAATAGACTAGTGGTTACCAGAAGGGAGAGGGGAGGAGGGAGGGAGACGAGGTAAAGGGGGTCAAATATGTGGTGACTGAAAGAAATCTAACTATGGAAGGTGAACACACAGAATAAATATATATATGCCTTACTGTTAAAGTGTACAGCTAAAACTTATTGGATTTCATTAACCAATGTCACCATAAAAATAAATTAAATAAATAAAAATTTAAAAAAATAAAAAGAAATAAGTGCCTGTAAGGTAGCAGTGCTACACGTGTCACTTCCATTCTTCCGGGCCAAGTTAAAAGTCTTTGCTAAGTATTTTCCAAAACTCCTTTATAATAATACCACAGAATGCCAACCTCACCCTGAGAATGTTCATCCATGCGCCCACCTTGCAAGACTGTCAGCTTGGTAAGGACAAGGGCATCTTGATCTTGGTCCCAGCCTATTTCTGGTGCCTAGCACACAGTAGGCACTCATATTTGATATATCATGACTAGAAATCCAACACCTACTAGATAACCTGGTGATATGTGCTTTCCAGCAAACAGCCACCTCAAACAAGGAAAGAAAAAGAAGATTTTTATAAAAGGGCATACATGGCAGACTCATGTGGAAGCTGAAAAGTCAAAGGTGACCTGGTAATTAGGAAAATACCTTTATTATTTTTTAAATGTTCCAATACTCAATGTAAGAACCATGATAGCGGCTTTTTCACAACTTCACAAATTACAGAAAAATGACTTTCCTCTTCTTTACAGAAATCTCTCCTCCCCGCATCCCCAATTCAAACAGGGCTCCATTATGGCTGAAACGGGGCAGGAAGGAGGCACAAACTGCTGCTCTCTGGGCAGCCAGAGGCTTTTCCTGCACATATAAAGCCCAGGCTGAGTCCCAAAGACCTACAACCCCTTCCGAGGGAGGCTTAGTCTATGCACATTTGTGGCACACCGAGGCAGGCCTCTGTCTCAAAGGCCAGAAGTGACAGAACGCCTACAGTGCGGCACTTGTGGCTGCCAGGCCACAATCAAGGCAGCTTCGTGAGAACGAGATCAGGAGGAAGGCCTGTAGCTATAATTAGCAGCTGGTAATTTTTAGAAAAAGACAACTCAACTTGCTCATTAAGTTTGTATTTTCTAATCATGTCTCTGACTCCTTCCTTCCTCATTCACGGTCAGGCATGGGGGTTACAGCTGTAGCAGAAGGTTGTTTGTTGATTTGGGAAAAATGAAAATGTTTTGTACTTGCAGACAAAGGCCGATGGAATTCAAAAACGATCCCACCGATTTTTATGAGAAACATGACTGTTCCTCTTGAGTGTCTCAAGTCAAAACAAGGCAACCGCCTAGTGATTTATCGTCCCCACTACACATTTTCCGCCTTCCAGAAGGCATCAGAGAAAGGGCGAGCATCTGCCAGGAGTGATTGTAAACACACCACTGACAGCGTAGACACTTTGTTTTTACATGCAGTAGGACTTTTTCCTTTGGCCCTGACGGAAAAGCCAACTCCCTAGGACTGTTTAGGAAGGAGAAGACAAAACCTATGAGTGAGGGACCAGTGGTCCCTGTTGGCCGGAGCATGGCTAGGAGCATCATCAAAGGCAAGCGATACATTTATGGCATTTGAAAATTGTCCTGTGGTCCCCGACTGGCCCCCAGGCTCTCCCTGGCTGGACATGAGCACGGGAGGTACAGAACAAGTTGTCATAAGGCACATGGTTGAGGCGGCCCCCACACCAGGCCCAGAAAAATTATCTCTTCACACGATTCCAAAAGTGCTGGAAAGCTGAGGAGTTGATGACACTCACGATGAGCAGCAGCAGCAGATACAGGGATATCATGACCGTAAACCAATGGCTGGAAAACCAGGACAGCTGGCTGGAAGCCCTGCTTAAGGGGGAAAAAAGAATGATGTTGGCCAAAAGAGAAAAACATTTTTTTGAAGTGTATGCAAGCTCTTCTGGCTCAAAGAAAATGCAATGATGAATTTCATCCTCTGAGTAAACCATGAAATGAAATGAAGCTTCGTGCGTTCTCCTTTGCTCAAGAAATCTGAGGCTGTTTGCCCTGGCACCGACATGCCTTTCACCAGAACATGTTCTAAATGTACAAAGACAGCTATGCAATGAGCTCATCCTGATTTTCCCTTTTATAGCTGTTCCTCTTGAACCTTCCATACTCTGTCTTTTCTAAAGCAGGACTTTGGTATCTAGAAGAATGACCTCGCTCCAGGTGTCTGCCCAGATGGCAGCAGGTGGCAGGTTATTTAGCAAAAGTCTTTTCACTTTCAACACATACGGATCTCAATCTGTGCTGGGGAAATCCTCTTTGGCCCGCTGGGAGATGATCTAAACCGTCCAAGTGTGCACTAAAGAGACACTCCAGGAAGAAGTGGGAAGGAATGGAATTTTCAAGTACAAAAAGCCAGATGATTTTAAATCAAAGGATAATGTCCCCCAGAACCCTATACAAATACCCCAAACTTGAGAGGAGGAGAATTTTACTGGCTTAAATTCTGAAGCATAGAACCATTGGTGTATATAAGCAGGAGTGGGAAGTATTAAAAGTAACCCCCTTTCCTGTCTTACCTGCTCACCTGCTATTCATCCCCATGAGAAGTTCCATCACAGAGGCCAACAATGCAACAAAGTCTGAAAGTGGCCCCTGATCCTGGAGAACCCTGCACACACACGCCCCCACCACACTGCTCAGATGGGATGAGGCATCCACCATGGCTCTCAGGAACCAGAAGGCCCCTTTTGCTGTTGGGTTCCACACCCTCACTTTAGGGGTGAAGATGAAGCATCTCAGGTACAGAGGGGAGCCGTTGGTAGTTCAGCAGCCACCGTGGAAAGCAACCATACTGGGCTGCACACAATCCCAGCCAGAGTCCAGTCACCACCCTGCCTCTCAGCTTAACCTAATCACTGGGTTTCAGACTGAAATCAGAAGCTGAGGTGGCTGAGGGGCCTCATGTCTGGGGCAGCCAGTTTGGCTTCATTCATCCCTCATGTTATTTGTGTTTACGAATCTCTTTCTATCTTCTTCACTAGACTATACAATCCTCTGAGGGCCAGGATCACATCTTGTTCACCCTTATCCTCACTCCTCACTGCAACTAGCACAGTGCTTTATATACTTTATACATAGGTGAGGACTAAGGCTGGAGGAAAGGGAGTACTGATAACTAAGAACCCAACACTTTGAATGCAGCCTTCAGTTGTCCTTCTTACCTCTTGGCCTGCTTCTGTGAGTACACCAACAGGTACTTCACGCGCAGGAGCTGGTTATTGGTGACCACGAAGTACTTTGGAGGGATGTCGCCCCCTTCACTGTGTTTGATTCTCGCTCTCCTGCGATCTATCTCCTTGGAATCTGAATAAGGACAGTAAAGCACAACTTTACTGGGTGGGGGATGGGGATATAATAATAAAAGAAACAAATTATGTATATAAACAGGTCAAGCCTCCTGGTCCTGGGAGTGGAGAAGCCCCAGCAGGGGATGGGCCTATGTGTGTATGAGAAGCACACTGAAAAACAGGAGAATCGACAAACAGGAGGAGGAAAAAAGGATAGGAAAATAAAAGATATAGGGAAGAAAAAAAACTTGACTGAGAGAGAAAAGCAGAGGGAAGAAGCAGATTGATGTCCACACCAGAGAAATAATCTGAGATGAGGAACAGGACTTTATCTGAGACAAGTCTCTTAGCAGGCATTTTAAATTAACTATTCTGGATTCGCGCTTCTTAGAACACATCTTCAACCCTTTGTACCAAGGCTTGTTTAAAAAAACAAACAAAAAGAAAACTTTTCTTTTAATAACATGAAAAGGCTTCAGCAATTAAAAAAAAAGGCCAAAGCTTTTTGTGTGACAGCAGATATTGCAAGGTTTTGTTTTGAAATCTAATGTCATGGTTTACAAACTACCTAAGAATTATAAATGCAAATATTCATGCTGTCTGGTTTGGGAGGGTGGCGTCAGAGCTGGGCCTGTTCCTCAAGATTCCAGTTGTTTTACATTAGAGGCCAGGAACAGACAGTTTTCTCAATTTTCCTTTTCTCAGTGGAACCAACCAAGCCAGTTCTGGACACTAGAATGACAGTTCTGTGACTCTTCTGCCTTTGTGGGCAAAACAGCAGGATATACAGGAAAAAATAATCTGAGGGACATCTCAGGGGAGTGGACTGAAGCAGCCAGCTAGTCATCTGCTCCCTAGAGAGCCTGGGGTTTACTGCCAATGGCCTCAGTTGCCACTCACATCTTCCAGGGGCTCCAGCACACACCAGAATACTCTGGAGGAACAGGTCTGGACACATGTCTTTAGCTTCAGTTTGGCAAATATTTACTGAATGTCAAGTACACACCAGGCTCCCTGATACCAGGTGCCCAAGAGTGAATGAAATCCAGTTCCTGTTTTCAAGGAGCCCACATTCTGGCCTCACACACTTGCTTTTATTTATCAAATCTCACCTCTTCCCCAAATCTCTCCCTAAGCACTTGGACCCACCATGATAGCTCCTTCCTCTGAGCTGCCCTGTGGACTCCATTAGCCCCCTCACCTGGCACTCTACCCATCACCTTGCAGTAAATTATATCTTTTCCAATGTGTGTTCAATCGCTGAGACTGCTCACTCCATGAGGGCAGGGCCCCTGTCCTATACAGCTCTGGACCCAGCCCACCCCTTAGTGTGCAACAGATGCCCCACCCAACAGCAAGAGCCTGCACACCCGCAAGCCTGCAGCCCAGGTCTGAGTCAAGTGCTCACTCACCCTTCTTCTTGGTTTGGCACTTGACATCTGGATGGTCAATGACTTCGCACACAGCCACGCAGCTGAGGATGGGGCCGAGGAGGCTGTGCTGCCACCCATGGCCATGAGGGCTATAAATGAGGGCCAGGCTCAAGTCGCTGGTGAGGTAGGTCCCTTCCCCAAACAAGGATGTCTAGAATGGCAGAGCCAACAGAAGAAAAACAGGACTGAGTGAATGAAGAATAGTACAGCAAGGCAATGTGGGTCTTCCAACAGAATTATAAACACAAAATTTTCAAACTTTTTTTTTCCCCCAGCAAAAGGCATAAGATTAAAAAATCCTATGACATCATCATAATATCATTACTAAACATATTCCTATCTGATGACAATTTAACTGATTGTGGACGTAGCTGACAGCCGGGCAAACTAGTAGTTTCTGTGGTCAAGGCTGAGTGATAAAAACATAAGTATAAGAGTCCAAACAGACCTGAATTTGAACCCTGCCTATATCTCCAACAAGCTGGCAAGTCATATAAACTCTCTGGGTCTCAGTTTCTATATTTACAAAATGGTGATAATAGTATCTCCTTTATCAGGCGATAGATGAGGATTCAATGAGGTCATGTACATAGAGCATCAAGCAGGACAGCTGGCACATGAAAGGGGTGGGCGTTCCATCACAGGCTCTTATATCATAGTATATATAGTAATTCCTGCTACCTGACTGGGGGAAATGCTGCAGCACCCCTACCCAGGGTGTGACGGGCGTGCAGAAGCAAAGTCACACCCCTATGTACTGGGAAGGGGATCCACTTGAAGGGGGAGGTAATCTGAGTCATTACTTAGAAAAGAAATGCATCTCTCAGACCAGAAACTGTAGCAGGACTACATGAGTTTTACTCTTTGTGTTGGTGTTGACCAAGAAAAATATCCAAAAGTCTAGGAGGCAGCTCAGCTCCCTGGTGGTCGGTGCTCACTTGGTGCCCTCTCTGAGGAAGTTGCCAGGTAAGAAAAGGATCGCAGGAGAAATATCTCAAGTTGAGGCTACAGCAGACACAGCAAACACATCCTTTGTCCAAGGTAGACGTCATTAATAGACTATAATGGCCAACATAAAAATATCAACCATGGCACTCTTTACTAAGTCAAATCCTTCTCAACACAACATTCCAGGTAGCTGCTACCAATGGATGGAATTCGACATTCAAGTTGAAATTCAATTGCTATTCTTGGGCCACAGCATCAGTATCTCAAGATGATGAGTGGACTCAAACAGCTCACTGAATAGCCTATGCTTGGGAAGTGAGAAATGTCCCATTTGATGGCACTAGACTTCTACAATCTAAGCCAGTTAAGTGAAGCTTAGGGGACATGAAACAAGTTTTGTTTGGCCTCTGGGAAACCCCTTGCTGGGTTAAGCAGAGTTCCCACGTCTCAAAAGCTGACAGAGACCATCTCCAAGGATACTGGATATCCTCTGATCTGACCCCATATCCATTCTCCATTTATGCCTGCTATGTATACACCCTTCCCTAGACTTGAGAAAATTGAGCAAGGCTGCAGTGAACAGGGGTACACAAGAGTAGGAAACTTGCGGTATCTCTACCATGAGAACAATCTCATACCTTCAACTGGCAAGCTGCTCACTGAAAACCCAGACAGAGGCCAAAAGAGCAGCCACTTTACCAAAGGACTCTGATGAGATACCACGAAGCGGCAAATGCCCAGGGGCACTGAAGCGAAGATTTGGTGTACAAGTGTAATTTGCAAGCAACTTCTTCAGGCCAGCTCTGGTATGCCGTGGAGGCCTCGGATTCCAGTAGCCTGGAATAATCAGCTGAGAGCCAGTGTAAACAAGCCCGTCATCCTCGACAAAACCCAACTGCGATAATCAGCTGCAGAAGTGCTGGGAAGTCCCTCCAGCCTCTATATAAGCCACGACTCGGCAGCTGGGTCAGGAAGCCAGCCCTTCAGACAAAGCAGATGCTGCCACGACTGGGGGGAAGGCTGCAGCACTCCCTCCCCCAGATTCCCTTCCCATCAACCTAAAAAAGCAGTGTCCTTGGTGCTTAGTACAGAAAGAACCTTTTCCATACATGAACCGTTTTAATCCGCTCAGCACACCAGAAGGTGGGTGACGGCGTCCTATTTTACAGATGCGGATATTGAGGCGTAGAGAGTTTAAGTGAATCTACCCAGGGCCAGAGCTGCTAAGGTGGTCTTTTTGGCTCCTGTTTGTACTCTTCCTCTTACACTTCACTAAAAGGCAAAAAAGTATCAGCAGAAAAAGGGTGGTTGACACTGACTCTTAAAAAGGGAAGTAGGAGCTCAAGGAGGGAGGGAAAGGACCTCTCCTTGGCACGTCCCTCAAATTCTCCAAGGGCTGACTGATGGATTGATCCCCAGAGATGTGCTTCTCAAACTTCAACATGCATATGAAGCACAGTGGAGAGCTTGTTATAGTGTGGTTTCTCATCAGGTGGCCTGGGGTGGGCCCTGAGATTCCACTTATCCAACAAGCTCCCAGGTGACATGGATGCCACTGGTCCAGAGACCATGCTGAGCAGTGAGAGTGGCCACACACTGGGATCACATGGCGAGTGTTAAAGCATGCTGCTGTCTGGGCCCTACTCTCAGAGATTCTGACTTAACTAGTCTGGGATGCAGCCAGGCATTAGAATTTTTAAAAGCTACCCAAGCGATTCTAAATGTGCAGCCAAGGTTGAGAACCATCTTTAAATCGATGCTTTTCAAACTGTAATTGGTATAGGAATCACCTGGCGATCTTGTTAAACTGCAGATTCTGATTCAGAAAGACCAGGGTGGGCCCAAGGTGGCTGCATTTTCACAAGCTCTTGGGTGATGCTGCTGGTCTACAGGTCACACTTTGCACAGCAAGGCCCCTCCCATCCCCCACCAGCTCTGACCCGCATTCCCAAAATGTCAGCAGGCTTAGCCCCACCTTGTTCAGGTGGCAGTGCAGGCCATTGTGGATGATGGAATGGAAGTTTTCTAGGCGGCTCCCGTGGAAGGCGTAGATTAGGTCTCGTTCTCCTTTGGTCTCATAAAATTTGGCATTGGCAGGGTCGGAGTATTCTATTTCAAACAGGAAGTCCGGCACAGGGACAGGAGTGTGAGAGGCACCAGTCAGCTTTTGGATCTTTTCAAACTTAAAAACATGAAGGGAGTCGCAATTTTATTTAGGAAAATTGGTAAATGTGCTGCCAAAATGGCCTCCTAAAGCCTTGGGCTTAAGTCCTATGGACTCTGCTCATGAGAACAACTGGTTTCATGAGAATAATGACATCAATTTATAAATAAGCTCAGAGTTATAACTCAAGACTGTTTTCCTCTAAATGTTTATCCCTACAATAGACTGAGAAGCATTGCTCCTTCTAACTGGACCACTTCTAATTTTCATAACACTTTCACACCTATCTCCTCTATTCCATCTTCACAATAATCTCAGGAGATGTGATAAATGGCAAAAAATGGCCACACATTTTCCTCTCACCCCTCTACAATGTGGGATTTGCAGGTAAAATTCCACCAAGATTCCATGGAATCTATGGAATCTTGAATCTGGCTTGGCCGATGGGACCTTGGTAAACATATGGCCAACAGAGACTTGAAAAAAGGTTGCCCTTCCTTGTCTGCTGCTAGGAACCCTTCACCCTTCACTGCCATGTGAATAAGCCCTGCTAACCTTCAGGAGGATGAAAGCCTCATAAAGGAAGGCCCCACCCATAGTGGCCATCCCAGCTGAAGACCCAGATATGGAAATTAGGCTACTTTAGATCATCCAGCACCAGGCAAGCCATTCCCACCCAGATAACCACCCAACCAACCCACAAAATCATGAGAAGCAATCAGTGTTGTTTTAAGCCACTAGGGTTTGGGGTGGTTTGTTACACAGCAAAAGCTAATTAATACAGAAGGGCAAGTTCCTTCATAAGAGGTAACAATCCTCTTCATTTCATAAACAGTAAGTCATAGTCCAAACCCAGTCTGTGGCAAAGTTTTCTCTGGGTTGTGATTAAATGAGAAAAATAAGGGAAATGTAATGGATATATTTATATTGCTGCAAGGTTGACACGATCCTTTCTTTAGAAAAACTGTCCTTTATTCTACAGTCAGGATCATCCTCCTTTTTGTCAAAACATCTTTTTTATAAAATGATGATACGTGGTAGGCTAATGTCCTTGTTTGAGCACAATAAAACATTGATAATCCTGGGTGCCAATACTTCATATTTTAATGGAAGTTAACTGGTCCATAATCAAAAGTAAAGGAGCCAGTGCCTTATCTACTCTACCCACAGTAGCCAATGCTAGTAGGTGCTTGATGCCCACATAAAGAATGAACAAACCTCAATTTAACAGATAACAAAAGTGAAACCCAGAGATCATCTAGGGGTTAGCAGCCTAGCCGCAACCTGAATATGGATCTCCTGACTTCCACTCCAGAGCTTTTTATGTTATTTTATCATCCAACATGACATATATCCCTAGACACCAGAATCCAAGATACTAAATTCTGTGCTACTTAAGGAGGATTTTTGTCTTTATCAGGAGCTTATAAAATTGAATGCTCTTGAATTCAACTTGATTAATTAAGAACAGTGTGGATCAACCCCTGCTGCCGCTCAGAGGAAAGAGCTTCAGCTTAGGGATCCGCTATCCACCCCCTCTGGTCCTCAGGACCCCAGCCTGTCCCTGGGAGATCCAGCCTGGCAAGGACACCAAATCATGGAATGCCTGGTCTATGCCAAAAACTGGACTGGAAGTGACACATTCTATCACAGGTCCCCTCTGAGGTAACTATTAATATTCTCAATTTACGAATGGGGAAAAGGAGACTCAATTATGGATGGAAGTGGGATTTGAACCCAGAGCCTGAAATTTTCCATTACGTTGGGCTCTGCCTCTGTTTCCTAACAACTGGGTTAGGCCAATGTTTCCTGAGGTATCCTTATCAGGATTACTACCTGGGGTGCTTGTGATACCCAACACTTACTGAGCCCTTGGCATGTGCTCTTAGGTATTCTTCTAAGTGTGAAAATTTACTCAACTCTCACAGCCATTTCCCTAATGGAAGTATACTATTTGCATCCTCATTTCATACATGAGGAAACTGAGGTACTGAAATGCACCAAGAAACCTGCTCAAGGTCACACAGCTAGCAGGAGGGAGAAGAAGTTCCTGGACCCAGCTCCAGACACAGAACCAGAATCTCTGGGGGCAAGGTGCAGAAATCTGCATTTGCAACAAGCTGCCCAGGTCACTCTGGTAAACAAGGAGGTCCCTGTGATCCTACCGACCAAAGTCTCACCTCTGCCTTCCCTGCACTGTGGACCGTCAGCACCTTTGAGGATAAAATCCAGCTCACCAGGTCCCAAGCCCGTTTGTCTTTGTCTCCGGAGGACAAGAGAAGTTCTTTCAGCTTAGGTAACTTGCTGGTATCTGCAAGCTGAAGTGAAGAAAACCTCCATTAGCAAAGATCCTGGATAAAATGAGAACCAGGGGCCCTCTAGTGGTAGGGCACATGATTTGCACCTCTTTTCTGACAATTTCCTAAAAGAACATGCACATGTCTATCATCCCCTTTCCAAATAATACCCAACTTCTAACGCTCCAAACAACAAAAAGTTGTTTTGTAACTAATTTGGTACAAAACCCAACTGGAGCTGATGTGAGTTTCCTTTAATATTTATCCCATATCGTGTTACTGCTGATGCATTATGCTGCAGGAATATTAATGTCTGATTACAGGATGCCACCTTGCCGGAGGTGTTAACAAATACATGGTGTATACAAGGGTGGGTAAAGGGTTAACAAAGCATAAGAAAATGATCTTTGGTTAACTTGCTGTCAGCCTGTTCCCCTGAAGACTGGATAAAGGTAGTATGGTGATACATATAACAGGCAACCCTGTTTATGGTAAAAATGACCCAGAATGGTAAGTTGCATCTGGACTAGGAGAAACTGCAGGCAGGGAATCCATGGTTTGGGGTCTCCCTGAGTGTGGTGACTTTTTGTGAGGACCCTGGACCCTGGCAGCTATGTCTACGGTGTTTTTACGAGAGACTGGCCTCTGAAAAACATGGGCTTCATGAGGCCAGAGCGGTTCCTGCACCCACCGACGTGAAACTCCTGTCCTTACATGTGACTGTCCCTCTTGGGGGCTAAGACCAGCTTCTGGACCTCTTGTGGACTGCGGCAATGACTTCTGCAGAAATGGAACGCCCTGCGGCGAGCTGTGTGTGATCCATCCTAGGGCCTTCTGATTTAGGCTGTGCCCGTGTGGCCTGTGACTGGCATCTGAGTTGGTCAGTTCAGTTGTGTCATTGCACCACATTACCACCTTTGCAAAATCAAGTGGAATCTGAATTCTGAAACAGGATTTCTGTCTGATAAGGGACTAAGAGGAGCTACAAGGTATCTATAGCTTTTGCTCAGAAATTATGACTAGAAGTCCAATCCCTCCAGCATGGCATTTAAAACACCACTGTAGACCGGTGCTCTCTGTGAATATGCCTTGGGTTGTACCACCTCCAAGTTTTGTTCACTCAGTCCCCTGGAATGTCCACTCCCCGACTTCTACCAACCCAGGCACCTCCTTTCTCCTTTAAACCCCTAAAGCACTCAGTCCCAATACTTTCTCCCCAGTAAAGCCAGGACTCCCAGAGCACTGTCTTGTTTTTCTATCTCCTCTTTCCTGGATGCCAGGGAAAGAGCAGACAGATTTGGGTTTAAATCCCTGCTCAAACACAGGACTTGCTGAGCCTTGATCTCCGCTCTAATACAGGAACCCCATTATCTCCACTTTGGGTTGTTGGGAAGATTAAAGAAGGTAACAAAGTCTCGGGGCCTGGTCTATACATGCCCATTTCTCTTCTTATTTATTTCTCCCTGACAACACTACCCACACACTCCTTTACTAAGGATTAGTTGGTACTCCATGAATATCAGTGGTTCTTTTCCATTTTTCTATAACCACTGATGGCTGACCTTGGGGATTTTATTTAACTCTGCAGTTGAAAATAAAAACACTTCAGGGCTGTTTTACTCCTGTCTCTAAGTCCAAAGATTCAATCAAATAGACTTCTCATAAAACTATCTCTACATGCCTTGTGGGATCAGTGAAGAATTTAAAAAAAAAAAAAAAAAACATGAATGTGTGGGTGTGTAAATGCTCCCAAGTATTGGTACTAACAGTGAGAGGCAGAAAGGTAAATAATTATGACTTAAACCTATTCACTGTCATGAAGATGTATATACACCACTAAGGAAACCGAGCGGACTTCTGTTGCATAGCAGCTGGGGGAAAAGGGGGTGGTCAGTAAAAGTTTGCAGAGGAGGTTCTGTGAGACCTGGGTTTCACATGCAAAGGCACAGAAGCACAAAAGCAAGTGTGTGGTAAAGGAAGTGGATGGGGACATGGTAAATTGTGCAGGCTCTCCTCTCAGGCAGCCTGGGCCCAAACCTGGTCCTGTACCCAATACTAGTTGTGTGACCTAGGTGAGCTGTCTGACCTCCTATGTCTCAGTTTCCTCAGATACAGAACTGAAATGATATTAGTAGCCACTTCACGGGATCCCAGTGCAGGTTAATCAAGTTAAACAAGTACAGAGCTTAAAGTAAGAGGAAGGTATTAAGTACACTAATGCTAGTGGGACTGCCATGGTGGTGCCACGATTGACTGAAGGTGGCTTGGTGCAGCCTAGTGTGGGAGAGGAGTCACCAAGAGGAATGGAAGCAGGTGATGAGATCATCCTGTGAAGGGCCTTGGACACCCCCCTTGGGGGTCTCTGGGCCTTGTTCTGTAGGCAACATGGAGCCCCTGAGGGTACCTATAGGTATGTTCCAAATGGTGTACCTTCAGGGGGCCGCCCACACAGCCTGCTGGCTGCACAACCCAAAGGACACCCTCCAGCAGCCTGTGGCCTCCTCAGTCTCCTTTCTCCTCCTGGTCTACATTCGTCATGCCAGTGCCGGAGCTGAGTCTTCTCTCCCATGATTACTGTGCCCATCACTCCCTGTTTTCTAAGCCCACCTGTGAGCCGCAGACCTTGCCAACAATCCAGAACTGGGCACAGGGAGCCCCACACAAGGACACTCAGCTAAGGTAGGTCCCTTTCAGGGGCTCAGTCTCAGGAGGTGGGAGAGACTTCCCCCAGCTCCGAGCTGGACCCAGGCCTTGCCTGAGCTCCCTTGGGGACGGCCCTCTTCCAAGGCTCAGGGCCTCCCACGGCTGCCTGCCCAGACAGGGCCTTGTGTGTCCTGCCTGGCTGCCCTCTTTCGCCCCCACTCTTTGACCCCTCAACTGGCCTCCCTTGTCTCATTTCACTTTGCGGGCTACTCTGAAAAGTAAATCTACTCTAACAAGTTAATAGGATTCTTCCTCTGGTGACCAAAACCTGTCTGTATTGTAGCAGGGCCTTCTGCAGACCAGGCACACAAGTACGGTTACCTGATAAAATACAGTCTACCCAGTTAAATTGGAATTTCAGATAAATGTTTTAGTGTCACTATAACCCATACAATAAGTGGAGCATAATTACACTTTAAAAACTATTTGTTGCTTCTCTAAAATTCAAATTTAACTAGGTAGCCTCTATGTTATTTGCTAAATCTAACAGCCCTGCCCTTAACAAGGCCCTTGGGCACCTGGTCGGGTCTCTGCCTAACAGTACCTCCGGCCCATACTTCTCACGTGCTCCCCCTAGACCACTCCTTTTTTTTCCAACTGGCCCTTTACCTGGTTTTTTTTTTCTTTGCTTCTGCAGCTGCCCTGCATGACATTCCACTCAGTCTTCATGGCCAGCCTAAAGCCACCTCCTCTGTCCCTGACCACCCATGACCCTTGTGCTCCCCTGTGCTCTATGCAGAATCCTATGTTGGTACTTAACTCTCTGGAGCCACCTCACATCTGGCTGGGACAAACACTTCCTGAGGGCCAACTCCATCTTATGTCTCCTGGAGCCCCAGCAGCCAGCTTAAAACCTGGCACAAATTTCAGAACAAGAGAGTAATGGCTACTATTTATTAAGGCTTTATCATGTGCCAGGCACTGGGCTAAAAGCTGTGCAGCCAGCAGATCATTTTATCCTCACAACAGCCTATTTTAAAGGGGAGGAAACTGAGGCTTGGAGGGGTTAAGCACCTTGCCTAGAGTCATGCAGCTCTTCAGTGGCAGGGTATGAAGCCAGGCAGCCTGACTCCAGGATCTGTCCCTGCGATTCTCTCCTACCAAATCAATGGAGAAATTTATAATGGACGATTTCAGCCCAAAGGAGCAATTGCAGCAGAACTTCAAAGGCTGCTTGGGTAGCCAATCAAGTATGTTTCTGGAGTTTCCCACTCACCCTCCCATTTCCCAAAATACAAGCAAGATAGCTACTGGCTGTGACTAAGCCCTGTCAAAGGAAGGGAAAAAGATATATGTCATGTGCAATATGCAGCAGGGTCAGGAAAGAGAACTCCCTTCAACTAGACAAGAGTTAAGAACCACAGCTCATGGCAGTGGAAGGCATTTTCTAAGAACCGTATTAAGGGTGTTCAGGGGGAAGGAAGGCATTTCTGAGGGTTAGGGAGAAGGCAGAGAGGTTTTAGGGAGCAGGTAGGATGACAGTGAGATGTGGAGTGACAAGGAGGATCTGAGAGGCAGAGAGAGAGCAGGAGTTTAGCAGAGAGGCAGTAAACAGAGCCTGTCCCAAGGTGTTCCCAGAGTCAAATGAACCCAGGGCCAGAGAGGTGATGAAAATGAGAAGGAGGGAGTCTAAGAAAGAGTGTGAAGCTTGCACTTAACTAGAGACCCCTGGGCTAGCAAAGGGCCCAGCTACCAAACCCCAATTCCAGCTGATTTCTCCCCAAGAGTGACTTCAACCCAGGCTGCAGAGCCTTAGATTTTTTTTTTTTTAAGGAATCAAAGCTTCAAATTTTACTTTCCCAACTTCTAAAAGTTTAGAGGAAAAACAAAACCTGTCATATTTTTGTAGCCTCTGCTCTAGGGAAAAAGGATTCGTGAATAAGTGGTGGGGGAGCCTGGGCAAGACCTGAATGGTGGGTGGGCAGTGCTGGGTGGTCGTAGGAGTTTAAGAAAGGAAGTCTCTCAAGAAAGGAGTGTTTGGGTGGCTCAGAGGCCAAGGGCAGAGAACTGGCAAGGGATGAGCAGAGGAGAAAGAGGACTGATAACCCTGGAGGGAGACAACTCAACCTCCCTGCTGAGTCAGGCGGGAACAGGACAGCCCAGTGGACACTTTGCAACCACCCACATCCTGGGGACGAGGCCCAGGAATCTGAAAACAGAAGTTGTCACAGGTGATTCTTATCACCAGGAAAAGGTGGGGACACCCAGGTTTAGATGTTAAGCAATGTTGTCCTGGAAGGACTGCCGGCAGAAAAGGAACAACATCTGAAAAATATCCTCGTCTAGGAAGACACCAGAAGTCATAATTACTAGATGTGGGCAGACAGGCTGGAAGGAAATGAACCAAAGGTATCGCAAAAGTCACCAGCCTCGGGACCAGACAAACAGAGTGATACCTGGAAGAGTGGGGTGAGAGGGATGATTAGCTACCAAGATGAAAGCTGGAAGGTGGACCCTGCAGTTACGTACAGGTACACCTGGCTTTGCACAAACCTAAGGTAATTCAGAGTCATCAAAATAGATTAGGGGTGAGAGTCTACCATCTAGAATTCTTCACAAAAGGAGTCATCATGGGGACACTTTAAAGGAGTGATTCTCCATCCTGGCTTCATGCCAGCAGCACCTGGGAGCTGGAGGGTGGCCTGCCACCAGCATGGACAGTGATTAGCTGATATTGACAGAGATAATAGAACCTACATCACTGAGTTGTTAGAAAGATTAAATGAGTTCCATGTAGAAACAGCTCAGAACAGTACCTATCAAGTAGTAAGGGTTATTAGTATTGTATACGAGTTAGGTACTGCTCACCAATCTACGGAAAAGCCTGTATTTCTAGGATGGTTGGAATGGGAGGAGGTGGTTTGTACTGGAAGGATGTATCTCACTGCTGGGTCCTCCATGTCACCATCCCATAGGATGAGGACTCTTTCTAGCCACATATTCACTGACAGCCCCATCACATCATATCTGTCTATATCTCTATATTTTTATATCTGAACATTTACTCCCCACTCTTCAGTTATCATCTTTGAGAGCAGGGAAATAAAAGGGTATCTGAGAGACTGAGAATGTTGACTTGAGATATCAAGTATGTACCTAAATGGACAATTATTGACTATCATTTCTTCACTACCGGCAGGTTGATGCTCATGAAAATGACCAAATCAATAGGGAAAACTTAAAGAACATATTTTCTGCAAATAAATGAACAACAAAAAAAATCCCAATGCCCAGGCTCCACCTTAGATCAATTAAATCGGAACCTCTAGGGGTGGGGCCCAGAGAGCAGTAGTTTTTAAAGCTTCCCAGGTGATTCCAATGTGAATCCAGGCTGAGAACTTTGTAAAGAATGATCTCCCCGGTAAATGTCAATATTCAATTTCTAATCTGGAAACATGTATCAGAAGCCTTCTTTAAAAAGGTCTGCTAGCCTTTGAGCCAGTAATTTCACCTTTTGGAATTTATCACAGGAAAATAACTAGAAATATAAACAATGACTAATGCAGAATGATGTTTATCATAGTACTATTTGTGAGAACAAATTTAAAATACTGTGAAGGAAACAGAAGAAGGACTCCTAAGTGCTGGGGGTGAGGGCACAGAGTAAGATGAGATTCCAGCTGTGTCTTAAAGGATGAGGGAGAGTTTGCCTAGGAAACAAGGCAGATAGCAATGTGGAGGGCAGGCCTGCCCCAGGGTCAGGACACAGAGGAGCTTATTCATATTTTTAACCCAGACAGTCTAGCTTGTCTACAGAGTGCAAGCCAGAGACCAGAACCAAGAGAGCCAATTAAGGCAGTTCAGGCCCTGAAATAGTAGATGGGAAGAGGGCGGGCTAGATGCAGATCCAGATTGGGTACATCTGGTGTGGGGCCTGGTAGTCTGCATTTCTAAGGATCTCCCACGTGATGATGATGCTGGTCCTCAAACCCACTTGGAATAGTGAGGAGCTGGAATTAATACAAAGGAGCTATTTTCGCCCCCCAGCCTAATGGAGAACCAGAACATGGGGTTTCCTAGGGAAAAATAAAACCTGAAGTTTGAGGGCCAATGGTCAGGGGTACAGGACATGCCCCAAATGCTACAGATTCTCTGACTTAATAAGCCCTTGTCCCAAGGAACAACATCAGAAACCCTCAGCCTAGACAATCAGCACATACTCACTATCATTCCTCAAACATCTGATAAGCACCTCCCAGGCCACGCACCAGGAATACAAAGAACTCCTAGTGTAAAAAGCAAAGAGCTGACTCACAATAGAAATATCCTCAAAACAAGGCACTTAAGAGATGATTTGGGACTTTGGGAGCTGACAGAGCTGTGCCTAAAGCAAAGAGCTTGGTTGAGCAGGGGGTATTCTCAGGGAAGCAATAATCAATAAAGTAATTCAGCTGGAGCTTGAATTTTTAGAAACTGCAACAGGTGTGTTATAGGTGTGTAAAGACGCCTTATAGTATGGGGTAAATTAATTTAAAAATGGCTGAAAATGACAAACTACTTCACATTACTTCCAAGTGCTTTTAGTTCAGCCAATGAAAATGAGAGAATTTTTAATAGCTCCATACTTTCTTTAGGTAACCACAAAATGATCCAGAAGGACAAGTCCAGACCTCATTTCCTTTTCTTTCAAAGTTAATCACTGAGTCATATACAGGTTCAGATGCCAAGTTCTCTGCTTCTTTTCTTCTGTAACTCATGTAAACGTGTGGCAAAACGAAACCTAACGTGTGTTTATCTAAGAACGGTGCATGCCCCCACAGGTGGTGCCACGCACTGCCTGGTGAGTAGCCTTCTCCGGGAAACTGCTCATTAAAGCCATGCTTACAGACAGCCAAGAATTTGTATGGCCTGGGCTAGTTTCTTAACATAAGGAATATGGCAATAGAATGGGATGGTAAGAACCTCTGTTTTTCCAGAGGCCCTTGAAAGAAAGGGTGCACTGTAGAACCAGCACAATGAACCCCATGTGAAGGACAGCCTGTCCTTATAGCAGAAGTGGCTATTTGGGGCTACCTCATGCTCTCCTAAAGGATAATAGGTATGGGATAAAGGTTGTACCCCAAACTGAGAGCACTGATACCTTTGGGGAGAAATGTGGGATAGCGTGAGCTCTACCAAAGGCATCTTTTACTTGATTGACATCATTTGAATTTTTTATAACGAGAATATGTGCAAACCTTACTTGCATAATTAAAAATAAATTTTTAAAAAGCATGAACAAATCAAAACAATGCAAGCTCTCTGCATTTATCCCATATGCATCAAACAAACCTGATTCTGTTTGCCAAGACCTTCTGGCAGGAAGAGAATGCACTGAGCATTCCAGCCCACTTGGATGTTTCTTAGTAAAAACTAATGAAGTGCATTGTAGGGTACCATCTTGATAAGTTTGGTCCCTCTGACCCCAATCTCCCCTTCTGAACAGACTCTCTCTCTGACACTACAGGGGTCTTTCAGAAATGCATCCTAGATGGCACCAATGCCCTCCCTTGCCCAGGGATAAAATCTATACATCTTTGCAAGACATGCCCAGCTGTGCATGCTCTGGTTGACCTCATCTTTTTCTGCTCGCCACAACAACCACACTAAAATACAGACTTGTCCTTGGTGAGCTCCTGGCTTTCCGCCCATCCCGCTATTCCTCCTGGAATACCAGTTTCCTTCTCACTGCTCCTTGAAATCCTCCATGTCCCTAGGGACTCAGCATGGCATCAGCCACCGCCCCTAATTCATGTTCCCTGATCTCAGCCAAGCGCTAGGGTCTCTGCTCTAGGTTTCACATTGTATACAGGCACACCTTATTTTATTGTGCTTCGCATGTTTCATTTTTTTTACAAATTGAAGGCGGGACCCTCTGCCAGCAAAAAGATTACAACTTGCTTTATTATTGAAACCAAACCCGTGATATCTCCAAGGTATGACTGGATAGGGCTTACCCCACAGTACAGCTAGTGAGCACTGTTAACCTCCCCTTGGTCTTTAATTCTGTATCTTCAACACATGGCCCACACAGGCGCTCCATTAAGATCTATTGACAAACTGAAGAAAGTTTCATCTCTAAAGCTCTAATGTCACAAATGTATAAAATCTGAATTTGCAGAACCATAAGGGAAGTCAGTTGGCTTATCTTTCACTCCCTGTATGTTGAAACACCTATGCGCCGTGGTCTAGGCCTGAAGTGCCCTCAATATATCCCTTGCCTGGTCTTCAATAGACCAGGTGAGAGCCAGGGGGCTGGACCTTTGTCCTCCAACTTCCTGGGAGTGATTGCAAAGAGGGAACCCAACACTGACCACTTATCAGAGATAATTCTAAAATCTTTAAACTGTTAATGTGGTTCATAACACTATCGATTTTTTTAATGTTGAACTCATTTTGCATTCCTGGGATAAACCCAAACTGTTGATGAGGAATTATTCTCTGTATACATTGCTCGATTCAGGACTCTACTATTTTATAGATTTCTACATTTATACTCATGAGTAACACTGGCCTAAAATTTTCTTGTATCATCCTTACCAGATTTAGGATCAAGATCATATTTGCCTCTTTTTCAATATTCCGGATGAATATTGACTGGAGTAACTTATTCCCTCAGTGACTGATAGAACTCACCAAGGAAACCAACAAAGCCCAGAGTTTTCTGAGTGAAAATCTTTAAATGTCTTTAATGACTGTAGACTATTTGTTTTCTAGTTCTTATAAAATTTTGAAACTAGACAATTCCAAACATTTGGATTACAAAGATAACTGCTATCTGGAAGGCTGCCCAAGGTGAACTCTGCAAGAAATTAAGTGCCTTGTGAATCATCAGGAATAAAAGCTCACATGTGTACTATATGTTACAATTTATAAGAGCGTTGCCCATATAATACCTCACTGTGAAGATCAGGTCTGAGTGGCTTTGGTTACTTTTGCTGTTGATTATTTACAAAGGGATGGGTAACTTCCTATTTGGCAGAGTCAGCTGATTTAGATCAACACCCTATTGCTGGCCTCGCTAAGAAATCTTAGGGGAGGCCTATGCAACTATTGAATTCCTCATTTCACTCCTGGTAGTCACTTGTCATTGACAAAATGAAGCAGCCACAAAGTGCTTTGGGAGTGTTGACATTAGGTGTGGGGAGTGTTCTTAGCTCATGGAAACCTTCACCAAGGCCAGGCAGGGAATGGAAAGTCTGGGGGCTGGCATTTTTTATAACAGGGGTTCCACAGGCCACCTGGCTTGCGACTCAGTGGACAGCACCGGGAAAAAAGCGCACTCACCAGGGCCTCAAAGTCCTTGCAGTCGCCACGAGCATAGGACGCGGGAAAGGGCCGCAGCACGGAGTCACGCTTGTAGCTCTGCAGGGCCGAGGCAAAGAGGCTGCACTGGAGGTCAGCGGCCAGCTCGTCGCGGGCCACAGCCTCCCTGAGAGCCGACCTTCCTGCGGGCTGCATCCTGGGTCGCGGTGCGTTGCGCGGGAAGACGCGCTGGTTCTGGGGCTAGGGCGGAGCCTGCGGTCAGCGTAGGGCTGGCCCCAGGGACAAAGGTCCAGAGGGGTCCGGGGTTCCCAGACTTGAGGTCGAGCTAGGTAGAGGGATGAGATGACAGGGGTGAAAACGTGCTAACAAGGTCTTCTGCAGGGGGTCTGGGCGGAAGGCTCGCTTCCCCGGGAGACTGGAGGGTGGAGAGGAGCAAGGACTGCGGGTCAGGGCGGAGGGTTGGGCCTGGGGATAATGGGGCCGCGGGGGTGGGGGTAGTCCCAGGCCTGAGGGAGGGGCTATGACATGGGATAAGAGGACAACGGCGGGAACGTGCTGACACGTGCCCTCTGCAGGGGCCTGGGGCGGGAGGCACCCCCGGGGGGACTGCAGACAGCCCACTGCCCGCGCGCAAGGCGGCAGTGCCGCTTGTGCCTTCCTGCCCGCCTCCCGCCCGGCGCCGCCGAAGACCCGGCGCTCTGCCGGCTGTCCTCCGCGCCGCCTGCGTTTCGCCAGCCGTGCACGTCTGCTCTCCGTGTCCTGCCTGCCAGAGAGGGTCGCGCGCCCCAGCCTACCTCCCCCCCGCCGCGTTCCCGCGCGTAGCTGCGCGCTCCTCCCAGCCAAATCGAGGGCTCGCTCCTTCCCGCGCCCGCCCCTGTTCGAGAGCCGGTTGCGCCCACCTATCAGAACGCGAAGGGTCTGCAGCTGCTAGGTGTGCGGGCGGGCGGGGCGGAGTCGCCTTCGCCCCTGCGCGCCAGTCTCTCAGAAGAACCGAGTAGAAACTGACCCAGGCGCCGCTCTGACCCGCCCTTGGACTTGCCTTTGTCCCAGCTCCGCCAGTTGAGACTGCTTGTCTTGCCTAGGGAATCGATACTACCTTTGCATCCCTCTTGACTTGTTTCCCTTGAAACTGGCAGCGTAGGAGCCGTTTAACACCCAGGGAAATTGAGTCTCACAGGGCTGCAGTGCTCGCCCGAGGTCCCACAGCCAGATCGAGTGAATCTGGGATTTATACCCTGATCTGAAAACCAAAAGACCGTTCCTCTGCTTTTCAGCCTCCAAAATTCTCTGCATCGCTTAAGTCTCTGGCCTCTCAGACTAGGCCTGCCAAGATCTTCCTTAGGGGCCCTCTGTGAAGAGGATCCTGGGGAGGCAAGTAACGGGGGTGGGCAGAGAGGAGATTGACCTAACTGTGGAAGGAAGGACTAGGCTCCCATCCTTTCTACCAGCTCACCATCTCATTAGAGAAAACCCTACAGTTGAGCCTCATGGTCTTGTGGAAATCTAAGCACAGTCCATTGCTAATTCCTAGACCAAAAAGCCGCTTAATACACTGCCTACAGCCCTACACCCCAGCATCCTCTAGAAGAGGAACTTTCCCTCCTTCTAAATCCAGGCTGAGCTGGGCCCCAGGCTCAGAGGAGAAGTGGTCCATGCCATTGGATTGTATGTAAGACTTTGGGAGGAAGAGCAAGACTGGACCCCCAGACAATACAAAACTTCCAAGGCCAGGCAGTGAGTGCTGGCTGCTCCCAGGAGCCAGTGTCAGACCTATGGATGCTCTGAGACCCAGATTGGTCCAGAAGCACTAAAAAGTGTCTAACCGCCTTATAGCCTCAGACAAGGCCCCTGGTGTCCCCAAAGTCCTATGTGCATCATGGGATCCAGGAATTCTAACATGGTTGCAGAAGCTCAAGCCCCAAAAGGCAGAGCCTGCAGCAGTTGTCTGAAAACCTGGGAACTGTCCCTCATTCCACTTCTTCTTCACCGTGGGCACTTAGACAAAAGCCTGGTTCTTGGCCTCAAGAATTGGATGAATACATGCAAGTTGCTTCTTTGAAGCATACTAATAAAATGTTAATGATAGGGGCACCTGGGTGAGGGCTATATGGGAACTCTGCGCTATCTTCACAATTTTTCTGTAAATTTAAAACTTCTTTTAAAAATCTATGTTAAATACATTATTGCCAAATTGAGTTTAGGCTATGAATATAGGAATGATATATCATAGAAAATCTAAGAATGTAATTTTTCCACAATGCCCAAAATGACATCAGGCCCCAAATGACATCATTTGTGCTAAAAGTCCAGGATACTAAAACTGGATTTAATACCTAAACTAACTGCAGTTTCAGCCTTTCCAAGGAGTAAAATTTTAAACCTATCAGTTTGAAATTTCCTGATCCACACGAGTGAAGCAATCTGCCTGATAAAACTCCCTGTTTTCTCCTAAGAGAAGTTGTCTTTGCTTGAAATAATCCACCTTTAACTTCTTAGTCCCACCCTCTTTCTACCTATACAAACCTTCTATGTTGTACAACCCCTCCAGTGTCCTTCTAGTTGCTAGATGGGATGCTGCCCAATTCATGAATTGCTTAATCAATTAGATCGTTGAATTTACTCTGTTGAGTTTTGTTTTTTAACAACATTAATAGGTAAAAGGGGAAAATTGATGATTGTCTTAAGATCTACCTGTACTATTAAAAAAAAAATCAAAGCAAACTAAGAATAGACTGGAATTAGCTTAATCAAAAGAGTTTCTACCAGAAATCATTTAAGGCCCAGTGTAAAATGAAGATGCAGGGCCTTTATTCAAAAATTATTAAGAATTTCATGAAGGCGGCAGCTGAAGCGGGGCCTTATGAGACAGGACCCAATGCAACTGCACAGACTGTTTGCCCATGAACCCTCCACCTGTCTACAGCAAACTTCACACTTAATGGCGGTCCTCTAAAAGCTGTGACCAGAATAAGATACCCACTGTAATCACTTCAGTTCAACGTCTCTATCAGAATGCCCGATGAGTTACATAAAACAAGAGAAAGAAATAGTAGGAAGTATAGGACTCATAAGGAAAAAATTAAGTTATCACTGTTGATGTAGGAAACATCCAAACCTATAGAAAATTTTAATGAGTTTATTTGAGCCCAACTGACAACAATGGCCGGGAAGCAAAATCTCAACAGACTGAGAAATGTTCCAGAGAATGGCAGTTTTGCAGCTTATTTTTTATATTAGAATCAGTGGAAGAAACCTAAGGAGGGTTACATGATATCCATTGTTGATAGGTGAAGGGGGCAGGGGAAAGGAAAGCAGGGGAATTTCTGGGATTGGATAAAAAGTGAAAAGAAGGGACACATACCTCTTTTAAATTGGTGGGTACAGGGGAGTTAATAATTAACATTTACAGCACATAGAGATGGTATGGGGGGGACAAGATAACAAGGGGTTCTGTGGTCTCATTCTCTGGTGCAATGGGCTGTGTGTGCCCTGAGGGGTCTGGGAAAAAAGGGATTACTCTGACATTCCAAGAGCGTGTTATCTTAGAAGCAAAAAGACAATAGACAGTCTCACTTAAAGTAAAGATTGACCTTTGTCAAGAAAGCTACAGGCCCAGGAGGTGACTACCCACCATGACATACTATAGTTAGGAATATTTTACATCAGATCATCCTATGTGGTTAATTTTGGTATTAGAGTTTGTAGGGTCCACCATGCTGGTCTCCCCTAAGTTTGTCCAGCTTAGTATATGGTCCCTTTTCATCCACATCACTTTCAGATGATATGCTTTTTACATATAACATCCAACAGAATCTACAGACAATCTATGAGAACTAGAGTTTAAAATTGCTGAATGCAAGAGCAATAAATAAACTCAACTCCATTACAATATACCAGCAATAAGCAACTATAAATTGTAATTTTAAAAAAACTACAGTAGCCACAAAAACTATAAGATAATAAGCGTAAAGCAACTCTAACAAAAAATTCTTATGGTCAAATTATAAAAGTATATTGAAAGACATAAAGTAGACCCAACAAAGCGGAAGATTGCAATGTTCATGCATACGATATATATGAATATAATAAAAAAGTAATAAAATTAACCTTGATGCCTCCCTCCCAGTTTAAGAAAAACATATTGCCAATACCTTTGAACCCCCTCTGTGGGCCTTTCCCCAATCACAGCCCTCATTCCCCACTGTGGGTCACCATTATCCCAAATTTTGTACTTACCATTGATTGCTTTGCTATCCTCATGGCTTGCCCTGTCCCCAATTATCACAAAATTTCTTTACTTAAAAGAAATCATACTCAAAGTCCCAATGTATGAACAGATAAAAGCAGAATGTCTCCAGGTTGACTAGGATGGAGTTTTGATCACAGGCAACCAAGCCTCCACTTTGACCCTTAACCGTGGCTCAGAGCAAAATTTGAATACTAAAACATTTCCGGAGTTCAAAGGGTGATTATTCAGATCTCATCTGCATACTGATGACATGCTGCAAACAGTACAATTGTTTTCAGGTAAAAAAAAAATTTTTTCTTTCTCGAGTTTTCTAGGTATGAAGATATTATTTTCAGTATTCCTTGGCTAAACTTCTGCAGGCAGTAACTCTTGGGATAAATAGCCACCATCAGTGCACTAGGAGTTACAGTTTCCTGAAAGGTGAGTTCAGGGCCATACAAGTCATACTCTGGTTTCTCTTCAGATCGTATAAATCTTTCGCCTTTTACTAAAGATTTCCGTGGAGAGGAACAATTCTGAGTCTTAACCTAATTTTTTGAGGCCTTGTTGTTTCAAGGCTATCTGTGGTGTTTAAAAATAGATGAAATATAAGGATCTTCAGGTCATTATTAGCCATAATTTGTATTTAAATAGTAAAAGTGCTATGTTGTTATGAGTAATGAGAGCGAATATTCTCCTGCCAGCAGTATTCATTTGAATGCGATTGAGCACTTTGCTGTTCACCAATCCATTTAACCTCCTGGAGCAATGCGGTTTTTCACCTTTTCCTTTTCCTGCTTTGGAACTTTGTGATAGCGTATACTCCTTTAGGGCATGCTTCTTTGACTCTGTGGCGTTCATACTCCCTCTTCACAGAGCTGTTCATTATTCACATATTCTGCTCCCATAGTTGGCTCATTCTCATGACACTATCCAAAACAAACTTAACTCGAGGTATAGATGGAATTTTAAATTTTATAGAAGCCCCATTAAATAAGTAAAGAGAAACAGGTAAAATTGATTTTAATGGTTTAATCTGATAGATCCAAAATGTTGTAATATCTGGATGTCCTTAGTATAAATAATTATTGAGCCGTTTTACATAATTTCCCCCCAACTTTAGGCATTGCTTTGGCAGAGCTAATCTTATTTAAATAAAAGAGTGCACTTTCTTAACAGCTCTTTCCTTTCTATGAGCTGTTATTTGTTGGAGTTGTTGCTCTGTTCTAGTTTATTTTCTTTGCTTAGGATGAGTCTTCAGCATTTGATGCTAGTTATTTTGGGAAAAGTTTGTAATTTTTCTGCACCTGAAGGGTTCTGAATATGCAGTGTGCTTACCAAACGCCTTGTGAGTTACCAGATTCCAAGACCCTGTCAGCACACTTACCCTCGCCCCTTTCTCACTGCAATCCCTTCTCTAATCCAAAGAGTCAGACACTAACCTGACTTTCCATGGTAATCATTTTCTTGTTTTTCTTTCTTTGTTCCTTCCTCAGAGAATTTGATAGGAGGGCCACTGTATTAGTCAGGGTCCTCCAGAGAAACAGAACCAACAGGTTATATATGAATACATAGATTTATTATGAAAGACTGGCTCATGCAATTATGGAAGCTGAGAGGTCCCATGATCTGCTATCTTCATGCTGGAGGCCCCGGAAAACCGGTGGTGTAGTTCTGGTCCAAATTCAAAAACTTGAGAACCAAAGAAGCCAATGATGTAAGTCTGGATCTAAGGCCCAAGAACCAGGAGCGCTGAAGTCCTAGGACAGGAGATGAATGTCCCAGCTCACACAGAGAGGGTAAATTCACTCTTCCTCTGCCTTTTTGTTCTATTTGGGCCCTCCATGGATTGGTGATGCCCACCACATTGGTTAGGGTGACCTTCGCTTACTCTACTGATTCAAATACTAATCTCTTCCAGAAATACCTTCACAGACACACCTAGAAATAATGTTTTACCAGCTATCTGGGCATCCCTTAGGCAGGTTGATGCATAAAGGTGATCGTCACAGCCACCTTCATCTCTGAGTTTCATCCTCATAACCATCCCATGTGAGAAGCCACTCTATGTGCTCTGTTGACCATTCACGACCCAGAGTTCCCTGGACTGCTTTTGTCCTGTCTGACAGGCTTATCTTGCTTGACTCTCCTTGGACAATAACTCCTGTCCATTGTCTCTTTCTTGGGTTGTTTCCCTCTAAGGCTGACAGCTGGGAAAAAAAGAATTCATTTAAACTCAGGAGAAATGGATGTTTAGAGGGGGGTGCAGGTCAAAAAGAAAGAGGGTGGATTTGGGATTGCCATTCATGCTTCCTTTCGGCCCCAGGAATCTTCACATTGCTTTAAGATTTTGGTCTCAGATGTCTCAAGATTTTCCCTTGGGGTTCTCTGTAACAGGATGGGAATGGGGATTAGGGATGAGGGATGCTTTGAACTAAGAGAAGAAAAGAAGAGAAGAAACTAGACTCCCATCTCCTCCTCGCCATGAGGGAAAACCCAACAGTACAGTCCCCTGGTCAAGTGGAAAACCAAGCCCAGGACATTGCTGAATCCCTAGTTCTGTTCTGTCCAATGTGGTAGCCACTAGCCAGGTTGGCTATTTGAATTTAATTAATTAAAATTAAATAAAATTAAAAATTCAGTTCCTTAGACACACTACTCACATTTCAAGTACTCAGTAGTCACATGTGAGTAGTGGTAGCTATTTTGGACAGCACAAAACACAATCATTTTTATCACTGCTACCCTAGACCAAGAAGCTCCCAACATCCACACCCAAGGCAGGAATCACTGAACCAGCCTCACTGCCACAGGGCAGCTGAGTTTGGTTCCAGCATAAAGGAGAGGTGGCCAGGTGAATGCTTGACTTTCAGAAATCTTCTTTCCTTCCTTCCTTCTGCTAACTGCGCTTCTCCCACTTCACAAAGTAAAGGTCTTCTTGTTGTCTACCCTAAACCTCACCCAGGTGAAGTGCTGGAGGATAGAGAAACATTCAGGTCTCCCAACAAATGTCAATTTAAAATAGTTGTATCCATTCTGAAGAAGTCAATGAGTCTGAACAATAAATTCTTTTATAAATTAAAAGATTTTCAAATCTTTTTTTTCCCAATAGAATTTAAGGAAGACTTAATCCAGTTGTCACCTGGTTGTTTATTATATATGGTAGTGAGTGACATCGTTGAAACTCTTTCATCTACACAATTTAATGGACGAGGTGTCTTAGGCGACAGCTAGAAAGTGAAAAAAAAATAGCATTGGAACTACACTGTCTCTCCTCTAGCAATAAGTAATGTGTATCCACCTACTTAAGAGATGCGGTTCCAATAAAATGATGCTTTTATGTTTAATAATAATCAAAATATGTAATATATTTGTAGTGGATTCATAAAACATGTATTACTAATAATTGTAATAATAAATCAGCCCAGGAGAAAAACATTAATGCATAGAACTTTAAAGTCAAAGGATGTGGAAAAAGTTTTAAAATTCAATGTACTTATTTTGTCATCAAAAGCATGATTGAGTAATCAATATAACACTTTCAGGTATAAAAATATATGTGTATTCAGTTCTTGGGTAAGTGGAAGTGGAAAAACAAGTTCAAGAACAAAAAGAATTATGTTAAAAAATTAAAATAAAAAAATTATGGTGGTAAGTATCAACTCTCTTGGGTATTTACCATTGTTTACATTTAAAAGTAATAAAATAGCTGAGAGTATGAATATTTAATGAACAGAATATTCTTCCTTTGCATCTGTTTAAACATACATCAGTGCCTTATCCCCTGGCCAAGCCCTGTGAGGTATAGTTATTATCATAGGGCAAGAACTTTTCATCTCCCTGGGTCTCCAACTTTCCATTACATTGTGAAATGTAGCAACCATGCAAAAGAGTATCAAAACAAGTGTTTGCATGGATGAACCTTGCAAACATTATGCTAAGTGAAAAAGGCAGTCACAAAAGGCTACAGGTTGTCTGCTTCCATTTAAATTGACCAACCAACCGCTAATGGAATATATTCAGAAAAAAAATGTTACGTTGTTCTTGGTGTACTATGTAGTTAGGCCTGCAATGGTTGCATTTATACTGGATATGTACTCTATTAACTTCTTTCTTGTCATTATTCCCTAAACTATCAGTATAACAATTATTTACATGGCATTTACACTGTATTAGATATTATAAGTAATCTAGATATGATTTAAAGTATATAGTCTTTCAATAGATGATTGAATAAAGATGTGATACATTAAGAAAAGATGAAATACTGCCATTTGCAACAACATGGATGGATCTTGAGATTACCATGCTAAGCAAAATAAATCAGATAGAAAAAGTTGAGAACCATGTGATTTCACTCATATATGGGATATAAAACTGAAAGCAATGAATGAACAAGACGAAAACCAAAAACTCATAGACACAGACAACAGAGGGAAAGGGGAAAAGAGGGAAGTAAATAAGGGAAAAGGGGAAGAAATATATGGTCAAGATTTGACTTAGGATGGTGAACACACAATGCAATATACAGATAATGTGTTTTTAAATTGTACACTTGAAACCTGTGTAATTTTATTAACCAATGTCACCCCAATAAATTTAATAAAAATTAAAAAAAATTAGGTAGATGTCTGTAGGTTATGTGCAAATACTGTGACATTTTATATATGGGACTTAAGCATGCAGAGATTTTGATATCCATGGGGGTCCCAGAACCAATCTTCTGTAGATACTGAGAAATGACTATATATGAAATGTCTAGAATAGGCACTTTAGAAAGAGAAAGCACACTAGTGGCTGCCAGAGTCTTGGGGGGAGTAACTGCTCATGAATTGTTTCTTTTGGGGGTGGGGGGCGGGTGACAAAAATATTCCAAAATGAGATTGGGCGATGATTTTATAACTCTGTGAATATGCCAAAAACCATTGAATTATGTACACTTTCAGTGGGTGAATTACATGACACGTGAATTACATGCAGTAAAGGTATTTTTCAAATATACAGTATTTGAAAACTTTATATCAAGTACATGTCAAATATGAATGACTTGTTAGCTAAAGGACCAGCAAAATGAAAAACAAACATGCCAGCTCAGAGATGTCAAAGTTGGGAAGCGGACTGTTTACACAAGCAGCTGGGGCGGGGGGAGGGGGAGCCTCGGGGAAGAGTGCAACTTCCTTTCCCAAGGTCGTTCAGTTACCACGATTGGAGGAGTCGGTGTAGGATGGTAGGATCTGGTAGCAGAGAGCCTCAGAGGAGCAAACAGTACATTTTTAAAAGTACAGGATGAGGAAACACGAGGTCTGAAAACGGAATACAAGATTTCATCCCAAACAGTGGCATCAGGTGGGGCAGGAAACCTGAAACCCAGCATGCAAACTCCGTATTTAAACAGAACACTGCCAGGGACTTTTTTCAAACGGCAGACAAAAATGCAGACTATTCAAAAGTGTATACTCTGGAGGTGCACGTGTGAAAAGGCAACCCAAACACTCGTGCGTCCACACGCAGCTTAAGAAAATTGTCGGACTTTGAAAACCTCTGTGTGTCCTTCCCTAGTCTCACCTCTCACTCCCCACCGAAGGAAGGGAGGAGCCACCGTCCTGAATTTTAGGTTAATCACTTACTTTCTAATTATTTTTCAACTTAACAGCAAAGTTTTTAATGAACAGAAATCGAACTCCGATATATAAATGCATAAAACATAAAACTCGTCTCTGATCAGGACGGCATTTAGGTCCCAACCAGCCAATCTCCGCTTCGCCCCCTAATGGTGACCGTGTGAATGGCAAAAGCGGCAACTCGCCTGATTTGCATACCCACAGTGCACTGCACCAAGTACAAGTTTAAAACGACAAAACTTAAATTTTCCTTCCACTTATATTTTCTGAAAGTTAGAATTTTATTTATATAATAACCAGAAAATTTTTATTCATGCACTTATTCTTGGTGTTACCTAGCCACCGTCAGTGCACAAGGAGTTTCTTTTACCCGAGAGGCGGGTTAGATGAGATCAACTCATACTCTGGTTTCTCTTCAGATCGTATAAATCTTTCGCCTTTTACTAAAGATTTCCGTGGAGAGGAACAACTCTGAGTCTTAACCCAATTTTTTGAGGCCTTGTTTCGGCAAGGCTACTTATGGAGTATCAAAAAAAGATCTGATTTCGTTTAAAATTTATTGTATGAGGAATCTTCAGCATGCTGTAAATAATATGTGCATGTGGGGTACTAAGAAACTTGCTGAGACGTCATGGTCTTGTAATGCTGTACAGTAGTAGGCACTCGTTTACGTCTTGCTTCTTTTTTGGAGGTTTACGTGTTTTGTTTCCTGTACATACAGTCTGTTCCTTTTCATCGCAGCACTGTCAGGTAGAAACGGGGTTTTTAAACTTTTTAAAATCAAGTTAAGCAAAAAAAGCGGATGAAGTTGATTTTAGCGTATTTTATTTAATCCAATTATTTCAAGATATGAAAGATTCTGAAAGTGTTTTACATTACCTTTTTTCGTCCTAAATCTTCCATCCAGTGTGTGTTTTACATTTGGTACATTTAAATTAGGACTAGCCGCATTTCAAGGGCTCAACAGACACTTGTGACTAAGACAGTATTGGGCAGCACCGCTCTGTAGTATTACAGTGTATAAATAGACCACAGTTTGTGGATCCATTCTCCTTTCATGGAGGTCTTCACCACCACTACCCCCCCCCCATTATGGTTATCAGAATGATGTTACTCACAGTGAGCATGTGCAAGATTTTGTTTTCCTAAAGTGTGCAATGGAATCACTGCATATCCGTTTATAATAATTTTTTCCCCAAAACAAGTATGCCCGTTTACACTTTCACCAATGGCCTCTGTGTATTTCCTCTGCTTCTTATCCTCACTGGCCCTTGATATGCTGACTTTAATTTTTGGCCATCTGGTAATCATGAAAAGATATCTTAGAGTGGTTTTAATGGACATTTTTCTAATTTCTAATGAGGCTGAACATCTTTTCAATTTTTTTTAAAAAAATATTTTTTGGCCATTCCTGGTTTCTCTTCTGTGAAATATTTTGCATACGGCATAAAGAATTGAGGACTTTTGGGACTTTATAAAATGGATTCCATGAGAGCCATGACAGTAACGTCAACTGGCACGTAATAGGAACACCCAAAACCACAAAAACGTCAACCACGACTGCCCTCAATAAGCTGCATGGGCCGATAAGAATAAGGATCCCACCTTGTAAAGACCATATAAGCTGAACGCCTCAGACAGGCAATGTTCAAGCCTGAGTTTTTACCGCATCCTCTAGATTCCAGACTTTACATAGTGATTCTTTGTTGATTATATGGTGCTACTACGTTCTTTCAGTTTTGGGGGACACAAACAAACTTTCAGTCCATTGCAAAACCCAACTTGATCATGTTATATTTTTAAACATTGTTGGATTCAATTTACTAATATTGTGATTAGATTTTTATATTTAAATCCTCTAGTGGGATTGGCCTGTAAAAAAATTTTTACTGTCCTTGTCTTATTATTAAGAATATGAAACTCATAACATGAGCATAAAAGCATTTCCTCTTTTTCAAACATTATATGTACACATATGTACATTTTCTGCAGTTTTAAAATTTACTGGCACACAGTTGTTCATAATATTCTCTATCATTTAGGTCTCTACTGTATCTATAATTATGTCCCTTTTTTCATTCCTGATATTTATTTATGCCTTCCCTTTTTATGATCTTATAAATCTTGTCAGAGTTGTCA
This sequence comes from Eonycteris spelaea, assembly GCA_003508835.1. Lineage (NCBI taxonomy): Eukaryota > Metazoa > Chordata > Mammalia > Chiroptera > Pteropodidae > Eonycteris > Eonycteris spelaea. The sequence continues at coordinate 1,004,808 of PUFA01000017.1, forward strand.
ATTTTATTAGTTTTCTTTTTCAAGAAACCATTTGGAGTTTGATCCTGTCTAGCATATTTTTTAAATTTATTATAATTATTTATGCCTACAGCACCTGGTCTTCCTAAATGGTCTCCCATCCAATCACTAACCAGGTCCGACCCTGCTTAGCTTCCAAGATCATACGCCAGGCCATGCTTGTTCAGGGTGGCATGGCCATAGATTGTGGGCCATGGCTGCACTGGGGTATGAACCAGGACCTACTGTGTGTAAAGCAGACATGTTAAGCACTGCACTATGGAACCACGTCCTAGCCTATTTTTTAAAATCATTATGTTTTGCTTATATTTTCAATATACTCTGTTTACTTTCTTTGTAGTTTTTCTATTGTTTCAAGAAGAATTTCCTGTGGCATTTATCAAGCTGATTTTTAAAGTTATTTGGAAAGGGAAAAGATCTAGACTAGCCCTGTCTAAGTCCCCATCACAGATATTTTAAGTCACCATACCTAGTTTCTCATGTTCTGCTGAATGTTATCCTTATCCCCTTATCCAACCAGACTAGACGCTCCTGCAGCCTCAGTCTTATCCTTCCTGTGTAGCCCCTGGCCATGGAATTAGTAGGTCCCAGGACCTGTGGAAGGGAGCAGATGGAGGAGGACAACCTCTCATTAAGTGGTCTCAAGAGAAACTGGAGGTTAAGTCTCTCCTTGCCTGCCTCACAGGGTATAGCAACAGCAGATAAGAGGGAAATGTTTAAAAGATAATGCAAAATAAGATGTTGCTTTAATCTTCCAAAGCTAGAAAGTAACTCAGAGGCCCCCTGCAGAGCTCTTCCCTATGTCTTCAGTAACAGGTGTGACCTGCTCCAGAATGGCGAGGGCAAATAAGACAAGAACCCAGATTTCACACACACACACACACACACACATGCATGCATATGCATTTGCTGCAGACTTTGGAAGCTTGAGGTAACGTGTGCCTTCAACACCGAAGCCCCACTGCCCAGCCAGTGTCTACAGCCAAAACTGTGGATTCTGCTCTGGCTACATCATGTCCCATGCAAACACCACTCAAGGATGCCTAGGACAGGGACCTCCACTCAGTTATGGCATTTCACTTTGGGTGTCTTTAGAGAGCGAAGTGATCCCTCCCTCGTGCTCAGCCTGCAGCAGAGCTGAGAAGCCAGCCCCACGTATTCAGGTTCCTCAGGGCCCAAATCAGCCCTGTTTGTTGCAGGGAGTGTCACCTCACAGCCCAGAACCGCTGCTCCCAGCCCTCCCTAAGATCCCACAGCAGCAAGTGCCAGCTGCCTATCTTTTGAGAGGCCTTCCGGCCCATCCGGTCTTTGCAAGGGCGGTCCCAGGATGGTTTCCAGAACATATCGGAATTCTAATTACACCCCCTTTCCTAAACAATCGGGTTGTTGTCTGGGGGAGCCCCCTTCCTGTCATAGAGAAGCCTCTTCATTTCCTCAAAGGTAATTTACCTCCTGAGGTGATGCAGAGGACTCTCTGACCCTTTTTTCTTTTCTTTTTTAATGAAAAGACCAAAAACTACTCCAGTTCAATCTCTCCCAGGCTCTGCTATACTGTCAGCCTTCATTTATTCATTCCATAGACATTCCCAAGACTTTGATCAATACGAAAACTACAAAGAAAGTAAAGACACCATTTGTCATTTTTTCTCATGAACCCCACATATTGAAAGAGTTTTTCCCACTGCATTTATCCAGTAAGCATTTATTCATTCCCTATTTGTAATTAATCAGAAGCATTTCTGACCACCGACTAGAGTTCTGATCAGCACGAGGAAACCGGGGTGCTCGCTCCCAGAGCAGGTCTAATGCTGGCTCAAGGCGGAGCGGGTGGTGAGGAAGGGCCAGCGTGGACACCCTGAAGCAGCTCCTGCCTCCTGACCGCCTCCAGCGCTGAGTGTTCTCAGCCCCGGCCTGGAGCCATTGGTTTATTATCTGTGGCCTGTGAGACAGACAAAAGTCCAGGCAGTAGAGTTGTGGCAAAGGTATGAAATTTGGTGGGGGATGCAGGTCCTCATTCGGGCTGTGCTGCCAACTGGCTGGGTGGCCTCCTCTGGCTGTGAGTATCCACTCTGGGGCTAGGTCTCCTCATGTGTCAGGGGAGTGCCCGAATTGGGTAATCTCCAAATTTCCCACTTGGCTCTGACCTTGTATGATGCTCAGCTCGGGGGAGTGGAAGCAAATAAGAGCGTGATGGAAATGAATTAAGCACTACCTGTGATCGGAACCGCTTGCCTTCAGTTACTCAGCTGATCCCGCCGGGCCTGACTGAGGCACTTCTCCCCACTGGGGCGAAAGACGCAGCAGGGCCAAAACAAGCCTGCATGGTCACACCGAGGTGGCTAAGCTGGACACACACATGCACACTCATGCATGCATGTATGCATTCACATGGGCATACGTGTGCACATACAGTCATGCATGCACACACCCCCCACATGCAGAAATACACTCATTCTCAAGTGTTGCCTGCTACACAGCACCACTGGGTCTGGGGACCTGCCCACGTCTCTGCCCTAAGTCACCAGCTACCATTTCTTGGGGTCTGTCTGTGACGCTGCATATGGGGCATCCTACTAGGCCAGAGGTGTCAGCCTCTCTGGGTGAGCTGAACCCATGGGACGACAGCCCGGTTTTCCAGAGCAGGCAGCGGTCATAGGGTGCGGGCTTTCCTCTGCAGATGTGCTGCTCTGAGTCTCCACTGCTGGTTCCCATTTGCTCCTGTTTCATCAGTCTTAATCCTTCTCCACTATCTGCCATAGGGCGATGGAGGCAGACTTAAAAGAGGCTCTTGCCTCTGACTGGGGTGGAGGAGGGGAAAGCCAGAGTGAGAAGGGTGGCTGAACCGACAGCAGGCAGATGATAGGAGTTGACTTGGTTCTGGCTCTCCCAGGGGAGAACTCCAACATTCACATCTGTATCCCCAGCATTGACCACTGAGCCTGGCACCTCCTGGGTTCAAGCACCGTTTGTTGAAAGGCTGAATGGATGCCTGACTAGGTGAGGGAGATAAGGAAATAAAGACACAAAGAGAGGAGAGAGGGAAGGGGAGGCAGGCCTAGGGGAGCTTTGCTTTTGACATCTTTATTTGAAAGGGGTTGGGCTGACACCGTAGTCTGATAAGAGCATTAAATTGTGGACATGGCATTTCTTTTCCTTCCTATTTCCTCTTAAGATGAAATCTGTCCCTGTTATGCTGTGACCATGGGTGATCTCTCTCTGAGCCTCGGTTTTCCCAACTCTAAATTGGGTCTTCCTTTCCCTCAAAGAGATTCAAGTAAAATAACAGAATAAAAATAGTGCTTTGGAAAACAAACACATGTGCCTAATGGTGGGGGTGGTATGCCCACATTAAAGCTTGAAAGGCAGTGTGGTAGAGTGGTTACCACTCATGGGGCCACGCCGCCTGGGTTCTCATCCAGCTTTTCCACTTCCTAGCTGTGTGACCTTGAGCAAGTTACTTAACTTCTCTGTGCCTCAATTACTTTGTGAGGTAAGCATGATGAGAGTAGTATCTACCTCATAGGTTTAGTGTTAAGTGTGTTAACATGTGTGCTTGCCCCTTAGTCTGTGCTGTACAAGGAAAGCTATTAAATCATTTCTAAGTCGGCTAAGATTGTTGAGATTGAACCAGGTGTTTATCAATGGGCAAAGCTCCCGGGATCCTCTCAGAGCAGCCTTGGAGAAACAGAAGCTGCCTGTGCAAGACCAACACAGTCCCGGTCCTCTCATAGACTACTGACAGAGAGTAAGAATGCTCGGTCACTTGGGGAGGATCATTTCATGGGGTTGGTTAGAGTCACGATGTGCATGCCCCTGGCGAGGCCCAGCAAATCCTCTCGTTTTCACTCTGCAGAAATGCATGCCGATGAGCACGGGGAAATGGTGGCAGGACGTCCATCACAGCACTGAAAACTGGAAGCATTTTGGAAACATAAATGGCATTATTTGGTATACCATATATTTGACTTTGGGACCTATGGAAGCCTATCATTACATAGAAAAGGCCTGGAAGGACTCCATAAGTTGATAGCAACAATCACCCCTGAGAAGGGACTGGATTTGGAGAGATTGAGAGGGGACTTCTAATTTTTTACATTTATTTTTTAACAAGGAGAATGTTTTTATGTATTGCTTGTTTGACTTAAATTAAAAAATATATATAAAGGCATGGAGAATCATATGGATCCAGAGGGAGGAGAGATTTGGGCAAGAATGAGAGAAAATCCAGTATAAACTGGAGTTGGGGAGAGAAAAAGGACAGGTTTGGAGGTGAAGGAGAAGTCAAGAGCTGAAAAGGAGAAAGATGGGCAAAGAGAATATTCAAGACTCTTCGGTGAATGACATATAATATAATTCATCCTCCAGTACTTCTTCCGGGCTATTTAGCAAAGACTTAAACAGCTTTTCAATTCGATGCTGGACTTTTCTTTCAAATGTAGAACTGAGGTTGATCATAAGGCAGACTGGTTTTCTTTGGGTTACAACTTATTAGGCAAATATTTACGGAGAACATTCTATAGTGGGCACTGGGCTGGGACGCATGGGGGCAGTAAGAACTCCACGATGACCTCTACCTACCACGTTGAGACCAACCATGCAGCGAGGCAGAAATAAAGGATTGTGGAAGCAGAGAGGAGGGAAATAAAGGAAACTGATTCTGCCTCAGAGTCACAAAGGCCCCACGGAGGCGGAGGTGGGTACTGGGCCGTGACGCAAACATAGGAAGAAGAAATGGGAAAATGCACCTCAGGCTGTGTTGGGTGCAAGGTGTACCCAAGGTTTTAGGAAACGGTCTGTGGCTAATGCTAACAGCACCCCCATGCAGAACCATTCACATTCCCTCTCTCCGCAGTGAGAAGCCTCTAGGAGGTCAAGGACAAGCATCCACCTTTGAGCTGAAAATCTTGGGTCTCTCCCCATCTGGTGTCATGGGTCTCCAGGTGTGATTCCCTAAAAAAAGACTCAGTATCATGTGTGAACTGTTTATGGCAAAAATATTATTTGACCCTCTAGTCAGAAGGAAACATGAGACAAACCTACAATGTGAATCACTCCCCAGGACAACTGAACTTCTTCCTTCAGAAATGTCATTGTCAGTCAAAACAGGGAAGGCTGTTGCTGTGTTGGAACCGGGGAGGGTAAAGAGCCATGACAACTAGAGAGTAGGTGAGTCTTAGCTGGATCCAGGATCTAGGAGACACAGTTGAGGTGGATATTGCTGGAACAATTGGGGACATTGGATAATGGACTATATATTAGTTAATAGTTTTGAACCTTTTTTCTTCTTTTGATGATGCAAATAAAAAGAACATTTACAATGTTGTTTCCCTGGGGAGGGAGGAAGTAGGGAAGAGAATTTATTGTGTAACAAGAAGAACAGAAGCTTGGGTTCTAATCCTGGCCTGCCACTTCCTACCTGTGATAACTGGAACCAGTTTTGTTAACCCGAGGAGCCTGTTTCATCATCCAGGAAAGAGGGATTACGATAGTGCTCGCTTCATGTGGCTGTTGAGGGCTGACTGAACGTGACACACAGGAGAAACTGTGGCCAGTAGGTTAACTAACTCACTTCAGCTAGCAAGGAAAGCTTAACCAGGACCAGCCATGCTGGAAGCAGCTGCAGAGTCAGCTCCTCTGGGGGCTTCCTCCCCATGTGTGGGTGAGACAGACTTGGGGCTTCCCTTTGCTTCCCTTTACCACCCCCACCCCTACCCTACCCTGTTTCCCAGCCTGCTCCAAAATAGGTGCTCCCAGCAAGATTTCTCAACCACGGGGTGCAGCCTGGAATATGGCTTAGATCCCCTTTGTTGGTTTCCAGCAAATTAAAATTTATCTCTCAGGGAGGAAATGAGGGGGTTGGATTCCTCCCCCCCACCCCCTTCTTAATGGGCCCTGATGAAGGAAATGAACTCGGGAAAGGGATCAGAAATACGATCTACCCGCTAGCCGGCTCGGAAAGGTCTGGGGGCTCCCTGCCCCTTCAGAGGAGGCAGCTGGGCACAGTTTTATTATATAATTAACCTTGACCCTTCTGGGTTCAAAGAGAGAGGTTAGTTGGAAATAAATCAATAGTCTGGTCTGGTCACTTCAAAGCCTTCAGAACCCGCTGGAAAATTCCATGTTGGTTCAGTGTGTAAATTGGAATAGGGTGTGCAATTCTTTTTGAAAGGTGGTTGGGGGGTGGGTCTAAAATTGAAATTAATTGTGCATCCGCTTTCTTTAATCAAGCAATCAGTAGTCTTCATTGTGTATTTCATTCGGGGGACGGGTGGGAAGGCCCCAGAGAAACACTGTGTGACCTCTGTGTGACCACTGGGCTAGGCCCTAGGACAATAGGCATCTCTCCAAGTTTAGAAAGCACCTCCCCTCCCCAGCAGTGTTCAGCCCTTTATTGGGACATGTCTGGAATTCTTAGAGTCATTGAACCATCACCATCATAACAGCACATACTGGGTTCTTGCTATGGACCAGGGGCCAATTTTACCAGTTATTTTCTCATTTGATCCTCATAACAACCCAATTAGATAAGTACCATGATTATCTCTATTACAGATGAGGAAATCGAGCTTCAGAGGGGCTGCATAGCGAGTCCGGAGCCGTGGTGAGGTTTTTCAAAGTCTGCTTCAATGCCGTGGCTGAAGGAACGAACTTCAGCCCCACGGACGAGTTGCAAATCGCCCAGGCTCCAGTGTCCGTGTTTTTTCCCTCCGAGTCGTGGCATCAGTGGAGCCAGAGCTGGTTTCTCTTAACATCCCTCTTGATGCCATCTTTAATTCTCCTTTCATCTCTCCTTTCTCTTCATCTTTCTTCCTCGCTCCCTCCCTCCCTCCTTCTTCCACAAGCACTTTTTCAGCATTTAGTGCTGCTCCATGACAGCACTGGTGGGTCATGAAGACACAAGACGCAGGGCCTGTCCTTAGGAAACTCACACCCAAAGGTCTCAGAGCAGAGATGACAGACACACACCGTGTGCATACTACGCTGCGGAAGAAGATTGTTCTCTATGGGAGGGTTAAGCCAGGTGCAGAGGAAGGGCAAAGGCAGGAGAAGTGGGGACTAGAGGAGAGGATCAGGATCAGGAAGAGGCAATGTTTGGAAGGATCTGGAAAGGAAGCGTGGTGGGATGATATCATTCCAGGCTGAAGGGACATCTTGCAGAAAGGCCTAGAGGCACAGCATGTTCCAGAGAAGCCAGGAACCCAACTTGGAGGACTGGAGTTGATGATAGGCTCTGTTCTGATTAATAATACATAATAATAATAGCAAGCATAGTCCTGAGTGCTTTACAATGTAGTTTACATGAATGACTTGTTTACTGCTCACAACAACCTATGAGGTGGGTGCTATCTTTTCCATAGTTTATAGATGAGAAAATGGCACTGGAGGTTAAGGGATGTCCACTGGGTCACATAGCCGGACAGTGGCTGAGTAGAGATCACAAACCCAAACCAGCGCCCTTAATTACTGGGCAACACTGTCACTTGTGAGGGGGCCTTGAATGCCAGGCCAAAGGTGTTGGACTGCTCTGGGAGCAATGGGGAGCTATGGCAGCTTCCTGACCCAACCTGCATTCTAGGACATGCCCAACCCTCCTGCTTCAGGGTCTGACATTCCTGAGTCTCTCCTCGATATCCAAAAGAAAATCTCTTTTAGCCAGTTTAGACCATTCCCTCCTCACCTGTTCCCAAGTTCTCTGCCCCCTCCTCAATACACAGATAAGAAGTCAGCAGAAAGCACGGGCTTAGAACAAGGAGGCCCTGGCTTGAGCCCCAGCTCCATCACCTCACTTCCCTGGGCCTCGTTTCCTCATCTGTTAAATGGGAGGATGACAGTGAGTTGAGCCCTGCCTAATACAAGGCTGTGAGAAGACCCAAATGAGGTATTGTTAGAGGTATTCATTCTATCAAATGCCACGAGAAGTAATGACAGAGGTATCATCATTATCATTGGGGCACTATGGACTCTATAAAGGCTCTTTCCCTTTCCTGAGGGCGCTCCAGCCTATCTGACCCTCTTGCTGGGCTCCCTTTCCACCTAGAAAGCCACATAAGGCTTTCCTAAGGCATATCAACTGTGCAAAAGCATATGCTCTGGAAATCTAGTAACCATTCATTTATACATTTATGGCGCATCTACTAAGTGCCAGGCCCCATGCAGCAAGTGATAGCCTCTTGGCTATCACTTCATACAGTTCACACCTCCAAGCCTTGGCTCATGCTGTGTCTTCAGCCTTGGATGTCCTTTCCTCCTTCTCCAGGCCTCTTCCGAGTCTTCCTTAATCCCAGACTTTGGTGAATCACGTTTTCTTGTTTCTACAGCTTGTTGCTAGTACCCATGCAAGTAAGTATATAGATAGATTGCAGTTCTTCTTCTTTTTTTTTTTTCTCCAAGCTTGTACTGTCAGCTGGCTGTCTGTCTCTCTCCTATGGGGCAGAGCACATCTTAACTGTTGGCCTCAATCAGGTGTGGTAGAGATCAGACCTGTCTCCACAGCTGTAATATTCACTAGTTCCACAGGGTGGCAGCAAAGCCCTCCAGTCACAGCCTTTCTCCTAGGAACGCAGCGCTTCCAGGCCGGGATGCTGTGTCCAGAGGCTCCTTCCGCTCCAGAGAGGCCAGGCCAGGTGCAGCGGTCTCTTCACGCTTACTTTCAACTTTATCCCGCCCCTCACCGTCCACTTTGGGTCACTTTGCCCTGCTCATCCCCGGTTCTCTTCCCGTGACAATGGGATCGTTTGAACACTTAAACTGCACACTTCACTTATGATCTCATTGAGTCCTAGCAGCAAGTATTTTTTTAATGATAGCTTTATCAAGATGTAACTCACATACCATACAATTCACCCATGAAAGTGTGTGCCATTCAATGGTTTTTAGTCTATTCACAGAGTTGTGTAACCATTGCCACAATTTTAGAACATTTTCATCACCCCCAAAAGAAACCCTGCACCCATTAGTAATCACTCTTCCTTTCCCCTAGACCCCCAGCCCCAGGCAACCGCCAATCTCTTTCAGTCTAAAGATTCGCCTATTCTGGACATTTCAGATAAATGCAATTATACAATAGATGGTCCTTTGGGACTGGCTTCTTTCACTTAGCATAATGTTTTTCAAAGTTCATCCATTTTACTGTTAAATAATGTCCTGTTGTGTGGATATACCACATTTTGTTTCTTCACTCATCAACTGATGGACAGTTAAATTGTTTCCACTTTTTATCCATTGTAGACAATGCGATTATGAATATCGGTGCAAACATTTTTCTTGAATATACACCCAGGAATAGAATTGATGGCTCATATAATGACTATATATGCAGACATTGAAGGAACTGAAAGACCGTTTTTCATAGCAACTGTACCATTTTTCATTCCCACTAGCAGTTTATGAGGGTTCCAATTTCTCCACATTCTCAATACTTGATATTACCTGATTTTTTGATTTTAGCCATCCTAGTGGGAGTGAAGATAATTCTGTGGTTTTACACTTTTTTTTCTTTCATAGGCTTATTGGCCATTTATGATCTTCTTTGAAAGAATGTCTATGCAGATTTTTGTCCATTTTTAAATCGGATTACTTGTCTTTTAATACTGAGTTGTTATTATTCTTTAGTTCAAAAGTTCTTTATATATTCTAGATGTAAGTCCCTTATCAGAGACATTATCTGTGCATTTGCTTGATTATGTCATTTGAAGCACAAAAGTTTTTAAATTTGATGATGTTTAATTCATCTAATTCTTCTTTTTTGATTATACTTTTGGCATCATATCAAAGAAACTTACCTGATCCAGAATCCAGCCGGGCTGTGGGCATTTTGAAGTGGAGGCCAGGGCCAGACCCTGGATCATGGCAGTGGTGGGCACATGGCACAGGGTGACCAACAGGCCATCCATGTGCTTGGGAGCTCCAAGTCCAGCATACATCCCTCTTGAGCTCAAGGAGCAAGGCCCTTCCCTTCCAGATCAACCTGGCTCCTCCCTCCTCTCAGACTCCCTCCCTGCCCCAGGTGGCTCCTGAGGGCCCAGGGGAGCAACAGAACTCAGAATTAGTCCTTATATTACCTCTCTGTGGGCAAGGCATGGGTTTCGATGTCCCCCTCCCTGACTCTGGCCTGAACCCAGAGTTCAGGACAGGCCCGCCCAATGGTTGCTCCTGCTCCTCCAATTCCTGTTTCCAACCCAGATCCCCAGGGTGATTCCCCTCGCTGCCCCACCCCAGTCTCTAGGTAATATAGTCCACCTGCGCTCCATGTTTACCACCCAACCCCATACTTCTCCCTCTTCCCTCCCTCTGGGCTGCGATTGTGGCCTGGCTCCACTGAGTGGAAAGGGCCCAGGTGGGGAGCGGCTGTCCTGGCTTCCAGACCTGACTCTACCTCTAACTTCCTTGGGAACTTGAGCAGCTCCTACCCATCATGGACCTCAGCTGCCTCATCTTTCTCATGAGGGGTCAGTGGTCCCTTCCAGCGCTGTCATTCTGACATCTACCATCCTGGGAAGGTGGGACTCTCAGACTTGCACCAGCTCCCCTGGGCTCTCCCACCCCTCACTGCTTGAGGAGAGAGAGCAGGCAGCAGAGGAGCCCATTTCCGGGTGTTCACAGCGGCCTGGCCCTCCTCCCTGTGGCCTCAGGGTTGGAACCCCAGACCCATCTTCACTAATAATCAGGATGAGACCTGCGAACAGGGTTTCACGTAGGCGTCGGGAGAACGCCTTGTCCCCCTGCAGCCCCAGCAGCAGCCCTCTCAGGCTGTGCCCTTGTCCCTTCCCATCATCCCCAGGGGCTCTGGGCAGCTTTCACCACTCTCCCAGCCTCACAGCTGACATTTGTTCCCTACCTGTCCCTCCTCAGTGGTCTCGTGGTAAAACATGCTCACTCTTCTTTAACTACCATCAAAAAGGGGAATCTAATTCCTCCACTGGAACACGGCCGCCTTGGTGTCTTGCGTCTGATGAACAGAACATGGCAGAAGTGACACTGTGTGATGTCTGGGCTAGGGTTGAGTCAGTTTACACCTGGCTCTCTCAGGACACTGGTTCTTGGATCTCAGCCACCATGCTGTGAGGAAGCCCAGGCCACACGGAGGTGCTGAGGCTGTCAGCCAGCATTAGCCACCAGAGATGTGAACCAGGAGCCTTCAGATGATTTCAGCTCCCAGGCTTCAAGCTGCCTGGCTGCTGCCGAGTGGAGCAGAGACAGCTGTCCTGCTGAGCCCTGCCTCAACCACAGAGTTGTGAACAAAACAAATGTTAGGATAAAACACTAAGTTGTGGGGTGGTTTCTTAACAGAGCAAGTAGCTAATTGGAGTAGGTCAGAAGCCCTGGTTGCTGCTGATTTCTGCCCAAAGATAGCATGTGTGTCAGGTCCTGCTTGTATTTGCATGTAATTTGTGTGCAATTTGCATACATCTACATGGGTCATATTAAGTGGTTTCTAAATGTTTACTCAATGCCTTCCTGGGAGAGGCACTAGTATCTTGGATTCTTGGAGGGGACAGGGGCACTGGAGATTATGTGGTCTACTCTCCTACTCCTGCAGGGTCTGCTTGAACAGATGACAAATGCGCCACCTCCCCAGACAGCCCTGCTGGAGTTGTTAAAGAGTTCCCGTGTTTGCCAAGTCCCATGTAGAGAAAGAGGTAGTTATTTCCTTTGGGAAAACCAGGGAAAGTCAACCACTTCCTTGGAGATGCAGGACAGGTACCATGGTGGCCTCAGGCTCTTTCTCAGTTCAGCATCCACAGCACCATTACCAGTTCTGGTCTGACCTGGCCCCTGGGTCAGGGCCTTTCCTTGCAAATGTTCTTTTGGGAGCAGAACCCTCTTTTCAAGTGACTCTCATGAAGAGTCCAACATATAAGACGGATAAGAGTGGAGCTGCTCCGGGTGAGGGTGAGCGGGGAGAGTGGAGCCTCCCACAGAAGGTCCCCCAAGCCCCTAAGCCACAGCCAGGGAACCCAGCTTGCAAATCACTATCCTGGTTTGTTCCTTTTAAAAAGTCCTCTGGGCACAGAACCTAGCCCTCCAGACCTCCAGAGCCTTCCAGCAGTGAGTCCTGACTTTCCATTTAGGGAACACTGACATTCACACTAAGCTTGAGGCCTGCTGATCCAGATCTTCGTCAGCACAACCACCTTGAAACCAAGTCTCTCTTGGCCTATCCTAAGCCTCAGCAGCCCCAGACACCTGGCTTCAGGAGCCAGCACCGAGGAGAGAACAGGGAGAAATGCAGAGGCCTGGCTGGGGGTTCTGATTTAGTGCTCTGGAGTCCCTCGGAGCCCCGGTTTCCTCAAAGATGAGGAGGAAAATAGTCCTTCATCATAGACAATGCATGAAAGCATAGCTGCACACTACCTCACTCAATGTTAGTAGATTGTCACTACAGAGCCGTGGTCTAGGATTCCTCACTGCCAGCTAAGGAGGCATGGAGCAGTAGTTGAAAGGCAGACCCTAGAACCAGGTAGCCTAGCCTGGACATGAACTCTGATCCTGCCATGACTGGCTTATCTTTTCTGTAAAATGGAGATGATAATAACTAGAATACCTACCTCCCAGGGAGGTTGTGAGGACCCAGGAAGCCTCCCCAGTCCTGAAGACGTAGCGTGCATGTGCCCTGTAAGCGGTACACAGCAGTCTGCTGTTATTCCAGGCTCTGACCCTGTGAGAAACCGGCACAGCACACCACTGGCCACCCTTCTCCCAGTGCTCTCTCCTTCTGCCCCCAGGACCAGACACAGCCACCAAAAAACTTGAGGTTCACTTTGGCAACAGGACTTTTATTCAGTCAAAATGAGTAGGATGTGACAAAAGTCAGGCAAAGTCAGGCCAGGTGTCCCCCACCTCCTGCCTCCCTCAGACCCTTCCCACAGGAGAAGGGGTTCCAGGATAAACGGGGGTGCAGAGAAGCCACTGTGGGGACACTGTCTGGGAGCTTTGGGGAGCCCTCGGCACAGGCCCAGCCTCTGTGAGAAGGTACGGGCTGCCTTTCTGAGTCCACGTGGACACGACTCCAGTATTCTATGAAAACATCACAAAGTCTACCTTCTTCAGCTAACTAACTAAAGTTTGGGGGTGGGGGCCCCTAGAGGGTTGGGGGTCAGGTATTTTAGGGGCTAATCTCACACTTAAGAAATACACTTATCATTTTTTCCTTTAAAAAAAAAGTTTTCTTTCTGCTATTTAAAAAATGTTTGAGAGTAACCAAAAATAGGTATTTGTTTCCTTGGTTTTCTTTCTTCTTCTTTAAGTATTTCAAAGAACACCACAACAGAAAAGAGAAACAAGAAGTCACAAGAACATAAAAATCCTTAAAACACATTGTATAAAAATAGCTTCCGGCCACATCTGCTGACAGCGGTGTTTCCACTGTCCAGGGGTTGGGTCGAGCTGGCTGTGTCCCATGGGGCACCTCTGCTGGGGACCCCTGGCCCCTACACACGCACACACCCGTCACACACACACAGTACATTCCAGGGACCGGCCTGCTCCAGGGCTCTTTGTCTGGGCGGGAAGGGAGGCAGGCTGCAGGGCGACAGCCCACTCTCCCAAAGCCCGGGCGGGGAGAGGCTCATCGGGATCCCAGTGGAGCATGAGTTGACTGAGAGGGTCAAAACGTGAGAGGACAGACAAGACCAGACAGAGCACTGGCAGCGTGCTGAGAGGTGGCTAGTTTGGAGCAACAATTTATATTTCAAGGAAAAAACTTTCCTCTCATTTTTGGCTTTTTTTCACATTTTCTTTGACCGATTCCATCTTTATTTCTGTAGGCCCCAAGAGGCCTACCCTTGGTGACTTAGCCTCTGGCCTCCTCTCTGGGGAGAGATAGGGGGCTGTGGGCAGGAGGAGGAGCCAGGAGGGAGGTTCCAGTGACGACACAGGCCCAAGAGCCAGTAAGCCTTGAGGTAGACAGTTTCTTTCACACCTGGAAACAGGGGAAGTGTTTTTTTTTTCTTTTCTTTTTTTTTTTTTAAAAAACCTCTGGACAATAATGTGGGGAGGGGGAGGGGTGCCCATACAGGGACTTGAGGTAGGAGTGCATTTGGGGTTCTGTGGGGGAAGGGGGCTGAGGCCAGAGCCCACTCCCCAAGGACATTCATTCCGGCTGAGGTAGGTGCTGAAAACCAAAACAGCAAAAATCCATCCTGAGAAAACAAGGTCAGTAGAGGGTGACCATGCCAGGGGCCCAGCCACAGCAGGGGCATATTTTTGGAATCTAACTCACCTTCCTCTCTCTCCAATTTCTCTCTCTTTTTTTTTTTCATTTTAAGTTTTTTTTTTTTTAAAGGAAAACATTAGTTCAGTTCCAAGTCATGTGGGTACCAAGCAGAGGTAAGGGGGCATTAGCCTAAAAGAGGGACTCCTGCAGGGACCCCTCCAGGTCCTTGGGGGTTCCCTGACAAGGCTACTTTAGGTCTTGACAACCTGAGGGGCAGTCAGGAGAGAAATCCATCTGCATCCCACATGACAGGAGAAATCTTGCCTTTGACCTGAGAATGGGGGATTCTCCCCTCCAGAGCCTGCCAGACACTGGCTACTGTCCCGAGAGAGCTGGCTGGGCAGCTGGTTCTGTGGAAGGCTGCATAGCCTGTCCTTCACTGAGATGGCCAGGGCCTACGTCCTGGGGTGGCCGGGCAGCCGCAGGGCTTGCGCAGGGGGCCTTGGCTTCCGACGTCCTCTCCTCCAGAAGACCGGACCCCTGAAGTGGCAGCATGGAGAGCTGGGTCTCCTCACACAGGGCTGGGGCTGCAGGATTCTGCTGGGGATGGGCCAGTCATACAGGCATCAGCATGAGGGCCAGAGGCCTGCAAGTCCCCCAACCAGGGGTTAGGCTCTGGACACGATCCTACTCAGGCCTGAGGGTCTCCAGGTCTCCCTGATTCAAAGGCACAGAGACATGCACTGGCCATGTTTTGTGTCTGGAGAAAACCTGGAGCCTGGCAAAGGCTGATGACCAAGGTTTGTGGCCAAGGCGAAGGGAGGGCAGGATTGGAAGGTGGTCAGAGCCCGAAGGAGGGGGTTTGCTCAAGGTGAGGGCACTCACCACGGGTCTGGGGTTCGGTCTGGGATCGGGCTGGCCCACTGCCCCGGCCGGAGGGAACAGCTGCTCCAGTTCCTTCATGTCCACATGTTTCTCATCTCGGCCTAGTTGGCTCCGCTCTCTTCGTCCGGCCCCATTCAGTGCCAGGACTCCAGGGTCCCTCTGGCCCCGGGGGCCCTGAGGTGGGGACAGCTGGTTTTCTACATCCTTACATAAGAGGACCCTAAGGGGTGAGCCAAGAGTTAGGGGGAGAGAAGTGGGAGTGAGAACAAAAGGATAGAGACAGTGAGCCCAAACTCTCCGCTCCCCTGCAGCTCCTCCTTCTTTAGGCCTTCCTACCCCATGTCAGCGCAGCCACGTCTCCCTGGCCCAGCACCCACCTGCGCCTTTGGCCGAACAGGAGGAAGAGGACACAGAAGATGATGCAGGTGACTCCAATGTGGATGCCAATGACGATGCCTGTGGTGGACGTCTGGTTGCTGGCGTCCTCCTTCCGGCAATCACACGGGGGGCTCAGGGCTGGGAGGGAGGCGGGTTGGGGGCTGTGGCTCTCCTGGTCTGAAGCACTCAAGCTCTGGGGGTTCCTTAACCCCCAGCTACTCCCAGCTTCAAGTCCACAGACCCTTTGCACTTGCCTAAGAGACTCCAGCCCAACTTTTTGTTTTTTACTAGTTGCTGAGCACTGTGTGCTAGCTTCTGGGAATAACACTGCACATCCTCAGTGCAGCTCTACGAAGTGGGTATGATTGTCTCTCCTCTATAGAGGAGAAACCTGGGGCTCAGAGAGGTTAAGCAGCTTTCCCGAGGTCACACGGCTAGAATGCTGCACAACCAAACTTCAACCTCAAACCTAAGCTACCTTCCCTGGGTACTTGCTCCCCTCTTCCCTCAGCCCCTGGCCCCCTTTCCTGAGTGCCAGTCTTTAGCCCCACACCCCATCCACGACCCTCACCTGTCCTCTCAGATGCTCCCCTCAAAGACACAAAGCGAGCCGTGGCATTGCCATCCCCATGCTGGTTGTAGGCAAGTAACTTCACCTCGTACACTGCAGTGGGGTCTGGGGGAAAGGCAGGGCTGCTAAGTGACCACTCAGCTCCCAGCAGGGACATAGAGGTGACCACCTCCTGGCTTCAGGCACCGCACCCCTGCCCAGCTCCCCCAGCAGGGGCGGTGTCCGCCTCACCGAGCTGGCTGAGGTTGTAGGAAGAGACAGTTCCAGGGAGCAGGATGGGGCCGGTGAAGGAGGTCTTGCTTGCTGGGCGGTAAAACAGCTTGAAGCCACCCTCGTGCTGGGCCAGCCGGGGCCAGGGCTCCCATAGCAGCTGCAGGGTGGAGCTGCCCAGCACCCGAACTGACAACAGGGGTGGGGCAGGGGCTGAGGGCACAGGAGGCCAAGACGTGAGGGCTTTTTCCACCTTCTCCCTATGACCCAGACCCTCAAGAGCCTCACAGCTCTCTGGCTCCTGACCTTAGCTTGCTCAAACAGCACCTTTACATGACTTAGAAAAGGACACACCTTCCTCCAGGTAGACCCAGGCCCTAATCAGCCTCAGGGCGAAACACCCCCGTGCAGCGCACAACCTGAACAAGTGTGCATGATGATTCTGCTCGAACACCCTGAGTGTCTGGGGTTCTGCATCCACACCCAGGCTGCGCCTCACCTTCGCCCAGGGTGCTGGCCCGCGTGGGGACGGAGGCTGAACTGGCCCCCCGTGGTGTATAGGCCTTGATGTAGAAGCTGTAGGCAGTGGAGGGCTCGAGGTCGCTCACCAGGTGTTGGAAGGTGCTCTTGCTGACTGCTTCCTGGTACTCCAGCTCGGGCGGGTCTGGGGAGGCAACGGGTAAGGCAGCAGTGTAAGGGAATGAGGGAGTCCTCTGGGCACTGCTGAAATGAGGGCAGCCAGGGTGCAGGGGAGAGAAGGAATGGGAGGTGCTGGGTCAGGACACGCCGTATTGAAAGAGACGAGAAACAGTGGATAAGAGGAAGCGGCTGCAGAGCTGGCTTTGCCCACGCGCCCCTACGCACCAGCAGCCTTCCTGATGTGCAGGACGTAGCCGATGATCTCCTTGGTGTTGACCAGGGGCTCGTTCCAGGACACGCGGACCTCAGTGGACGATACGGAGACCGCCTGCACATTGAGGGGGGCCCGGGCAGCCCCTCAGCCCACAGCACAGTCAGCCTGGCGCTGGCCTGGGAGGAGCCAGCGCTGTTCTCGGCCACACATTGGTAGATGGCCTCATCTTCAGGGCCGATTCCAGAAATGGTCAGCGTGCTGCAGGGAGGGGAGAGTCTCAGGTCCCCTCTTCCTCTCAGAGTACCCCTGGAGGTTGGCCACATCTCCCCATTTGAGAGATGAAGAAATCGAACTCCTCTAGAAAACCAGTGACTCCTCTGAGGTCTCCCAGCGGGTTAGTGGCAGACCCTGAGACTCAAACTCAAGTCTCTAGACTCCCAACTTAGCGTTCTTCCCCGGCGGGAGGTGCACAGCCTGCCCAGGTCACTCCGCTGCAGGCCCAACCCCAGCACACACCACACACTTGCCTGTTGTTATTCTTGAGCCTGACGTGGCCTCCTGGCCCCAGCACCTGTCCATTCTTCAACCACGTGACGTGAGGAGGTGGCTCACCCTGGGCTTGGCAGGTGAACATGGCTGTGGTCCCAGCTGGCCTGGAAATGGACTGTGGGTGCTGGACAAACTCTGCGGGGGCTGGGTGGGGAGCACAGAAAAGCATGAAGAGCAGTAAGGGTCAGGTGGGGAAGGAGGAGACAGCCGTGAGTGCAGGGATGAGGACAGGGGCAGAGGGGGTGGGACGGAGGTCTGCTAAGGACAGGATGGGTCCCCAACACACACACCTGGGAAATCCTCCAGGTGTGGCCCAGGCTCCGGGAGATGATGGCGGGCCCCACCTCTATCCACCCCAGAGGCAGACCCAAGAGAGGACTCCATTTTAATGACTATTTAAGAGACTGACATTTGTATCCGAAAGCAATCAAGCTGAGCTCCCTGTTCAGGAAATTGTTAAATAAATAAATGTGCTAATAGGTTTGGCTGCACCTCGAAGGCGGTAATGACTGCGAGATGGATGAGGCCTCAGCGCCAGCCCCCCTCGCCCCTACATTCAATTCTGCTCTCCTCCAATCCCAGGCCTTAAGTTTCCATTAACACCCGAGAAATGAAATGCTCCATCACTTTCATTTGGACAGATTAACAGCACATGGAATGCTAAACACACGGGCATTTAAGTCCCTAATACCCCTCTCTCCCATCCTTTCCGCGGCTCTCCATGAGGCCACAGCCACAGCAAACCGGAGAAGGTGAATTCAAGCCCAGTCCACGGGGACGCTGAGCCCCGGGGCAGGAGGAGGGCTAGAAGGACCAAGTCAGCTGCAGAGGCCCTGCAAACTGCGGGAGGGGAGGCCACCTCCCTTGGTGAGGCGGGAGCGGGGGTGTGAGCGTGAAAATGACAAACACGCTGAGAGCGAGCAGGCAGGTGTGAGCGTGAAAGTGCCACACGTGTGAATGAAAACAGCGCGCGGCGCAAGGGACACGTGTGAGCCACACGGGGTGGGAAACCCGCTGGGATTACGAAGCAGAAGTGACTGGAGAAGTCGTGCCGGCACCTGGAAGGGGTACACAGGCGACCATGACCAAGAACGTCCTCCCATTCCCAACACGCGCATTCCCGAGGCAGAGAAGAGAGCTGCCCATTGGGCCTGGCCTGGGGACCCGGGCAGGGGCAAGTATACGAAACTGGGTGAGTCTAGGGGCCTGGGCCTGGGACAAGGATGTTGATGAGGCAAGGAACAGGGCAGAAGGAGGGGGCTGTGGGGAAGCCCCTCCCCCTCCTCTCCTGGGGGTGGGGGGGCACGCACCTTGCACCACCAGCCGGCCCTGTGCTGTTCTTCTCACCCGGGTGCCAGGCCTGTTGGCTGCACAGACATAGACACCCGAGTGCTGGACGGTCACGTCTGAGATGATGAGGTTCCCCGTGCCCAGCACCTGGATGCCCTCCACCCCAATGGGACGACCATCTGGGAGCGAAGGAGAGAGGACGTGAGGGAGGGTCAGGTGTGGAAGAAGGGGAAATCGTGAACGGTCCAGAGTGTTTGCCGATCCACTAGTCCTCCAGGGGTCCCAACCTCTGACTCAACACCTTTCCCCTCAAGCATCATATCAGCACCTCGGAGGTGCTGGTATGGTCCTAATGCCAGCATTGTCACGGACTCACTGGTGACCTCCAAGTTTCTCTCAGTTTCTCAATCAGGAAAGTAAGGGTTTTGAATGAAATGGATTTTTACAGTGTGGTTTGTCTCAAAAAAAGTTTTCCAGTCAAATATCCATTCCTCTCCTGGACTGTCACAGAGCCCATTAATATAAAGGCTCTGAGAAGTCCTGCAGCAAAAGGACCTGGTTGACTGTTTTCTAAACTTGTTAGGCCACCAGGTCATTCTTTTCCCGGGCAGATCGGATCGTGCTTTGGGGAATGCTGGACCAGATGGTCTTTGCAGTGCCTCTGGGCCCCTCCTAATGGTGTGGAGGCGCTTTTCCGCCTCTCCCAGGGACCATGCCCTCCCTCCGCCCCACCCCTACCCCCACCAGGATCACATTAGCACAGTCAGAATGCAAGGAGACAGCTCCCCATTCAGTCCCTGAAGTGGTGAAATCTACTCCATTATCTGGCCTGCTGCCCCCTCCTTCCCTGATCACTCAGCTGCCACAATGTGATGCAGTCTCCTTGTGAATGCCCACCCCACTTCATCCCTCCAGACTCTCCTTCCCCCAGTGACCTTTCTACTCAGACAATGTGGACCCATCTGCACCCTTTCATTTCTCTCCTTCAGCTGCCTAGGGATTTAGGCCAGGGATTTAGGGGGCCAGACTGGAGACCGGGGGGCCCACAGTAAGGGTGTGATAACTGGTTGAGATTTTGAGGCATCTGGGATTACATAGCTGGGGTGTCTGGCCAGGGTGTAGAGGGCAGAGATGAGTGGGAAGGGACAGGGACGGGGCGCTGAAAGCTGCTGAGGGGTTCTGGAGGGTGCGGGAAGCAGGGAGGAGGGGCTTGCTCAGGACTGGACAAGGTAACCCAGGGAGCTAAGCCAGCAGCACAGGGGGGAGGGAGAATGCAGTGGGCAGGCAGACCTCCCTGGTACTGCCAAGGAGAAGAAACGTAACCCCTCCCCAGACCTTGCAGAGACCAGACCCCCATGGAGAACAAACAGGATTCAAAGTGCCCCTAGAGCTGGGTGATGAGACAGGCCCTCCCAGGAGGTGGGACAGGGTGGGAGAGGCTGGGGCTTTGGGATGAGGCTCACCCAGGCGGCTCCAGGACACAATGGGGCGCGGGTTGCCCGTGGCGACACACTCCAGGACCGCAGTCTGGTGCACAGTCAGGGTAAGGTTCTCAGGCCCCACGAGGATCACCGGCTCCCTGTAGGCCCCAGAGCCTGAGCCTGGGAGGAAGATGCCACGTTTCTTCACTTCAGCTGGGACCCTTCCTACCTCCTCACCCCATCCGTAACCCAGGACATAGGGGGCGTGAAAGAAATGTCAGCCCAGAAAACAGGTCCTGTGGGCAGAGAGGAGATGCCAGGGGCCCCGGGATGTTGCTCCCACCCATCCTTCAGCTCCTGGCCCTGCAGGGCTTCTAGCAACGAGAGAGCCCCTAGGATAAGCAGAGGCTGGGCTTCCCCAGGTAGAACTGAGCCAGGAAGCAGGCCGTGGAGTCCTTCTGAACCTTCACCTTGAGCACAGAGCTTTAGGCTTAGAAGATGCTCTGTATGCCCTTGACTGATAAGTCTCCAGGGCCAGCTGAAAGGGGATTTATTTGAGGGTGGGGAGAAGTCCAGGAGGCCTGTTGGGGGAAGAACTAGGCAGGAAAAAGGACACTCACCTGACACAGTGAGCCTGGCCCCGTGGCTGACACGGACGCTGGCAATGTTTGAGGCCACGCAATGGAAGATGCCACTGTCCTCAGCCCGAAGTCCTGTGATCTGCAGGACCCCCTTGGGCAGCAATGTGTACCTGTTGTGGCAGGGTGTTGGGGGGGCACACAGCTGACCAACAGCACAGCCACTGGCACCATCAGCCACACGGACACCGAGGATCACACACACGTCTCCCAGGCACTGTCCCAATGTCAGTCACATGAGACTTGTCATCATCAGAGACACACACTGGGACTCTCAAAGGTGGACACACTCAGAATTCCAGCCTTGACAACAATCATAGTCCTTTTCACAGATACATCCATGAGCATCAAATCTGGGTCTCGCAAGCCACAGGTCAGGCAGTGTCAACACAGCTGCTGAAACCCCACCCTGGAGGCTGCAGGTGGTCCTTCTCCAAGGCCCAGGACCCAGGCCCACCTCTTCATCCTCCCTCCAGCTTTCCCACACGTGGCTCACCTCTCATTGTCTGTGTCAATGGGGACTCTGTTCTTCTCCCACGTGATGAGGGGTTTGGGAAGCCCATGGATTTGGCACTGGAAGCGGGCCACGCCACCCTCCTCGCCCACGGTGGCCTGGGGATGCACATGGAAGTCTGACATGGCTGGTGAAAGAAAGGGAGATGTGAGTAGGTAAGGAACACCGCTGAGGTGCAGAGGGGAGGTGCGGGTGTGTGTGTGTGTGGGGGGGGGTCATCACAGGCCAGTGTTCTACAACCCTGGAGCTCACGCCACCAAGTGGCCATGGTTTTCCTGGATCTGGTAGATACAGGGGATCAGCTTGGACAGACATCTGCACTCACCCTGCCTTCCACTCTGGAAAACATCCCCCCCACCCCGAAGGGCGTGGTACAGGCTGGACTGAGACACTTAGAGAAAGGGTGACAAACCTCTAACCAGGAAATCTTGGGCTGCCGACCCTCGAAGGCCAGTGAGAGAAAGTCTTGCTCCTGAGTCCTCCTGACTACTTTTCCCACTGCTTTCCAATTTATTTTTACAAACTTCCCCACGGCAAGGCCTAAGTATCACACTGCATGTTTTACAGAATGGGAAACGGAGGCCCAGAGAGAGGATGCAGTTAGTCCGGTGTTGCCCAGCAGGAACACCTGTCATTAGCACTAGTTACCAGCACCCAGCGGTATTGGTATTCTTTGCCTTTCCTTCTTGCCCCCACCCCCAGTTCTTCTGCAGCTTTTGGATGCACCCCAAGGGGGTGGTATAATATCCATCCAAGGTGACAAGCCTCTCAGAAGTCTGTCAGACCTACCAATCTACATTTCAATGCGTCATAAATATTCAGGGGACCCCTCCCCACCTTTTGGGATTCTGAAGTAACTCCTTAAAGTCTGGTCTGCAGAGGCCTGTGTAGAGGGACTGTGGTGCATGCCCCCACCCATTTTAGGCTGGTCAAGTGTTCCTGCTCACCTTCATCCCCACCCATCCCCAAACCCCTCCGTGCACAGCTCAGGGAAGGGGCCCCTCCCACTCGGGTTCCTAGCTTCAGCACCAGGGCTGTGATTTCATTAAAATCCACTTTGCTTCAAGTGTGGGAAGGCGGCTCACCATCTGTCCAGGCAGGAAGCCCCTCCCCTCCGGCACTCCATCCATCAACTGGGGCAGTCGTCCCCTCCCAGAAGGATCCCCCCTCCCACAGCAGCAGGGCCACTGGAGCTGGTCCTGGCTCCTGCTCCCAGCTCTCTGGTGTGGGTGGGCACACCCTGTCTCAGGCCCCCTCAATCCGCTGGCTTGTCCTAGACTCCAGGCAGCCCCGAAAGGCTGAGTCTTTGTGCCCTTCTTCCCAGAGCCTCTGGGGGATGACTCTTTTGTGGCTCATTCTCCATCTCATTTGCATGTGGTTCATTAAATATAAACATGCATAAAAATCCCCCGCCCTGCCTCCTCCTCTTTTGGGGCCTCCTGGGAGCATGGCTGATAGGGTGTATGTGCCTCCTCGCACATGAGTGTGGTTCTGTGTTTGCCTGGAAGACATGGATGTTCCTGCATATATGGTATGAATGTCCACTACTGGGTGTGAATGTGGGCTTGCATCTCTTGGCTCCTGTGGCTGGTGTGTGATTCTGGTACCGTGGTAATTAATCACTCGTGTCCCCATGTAGGTGTAGCCCTAACAAACAGTATCTCTGGGCCTTTGGAGCAGAAGGTGGCAGGAGGTGGCAGCAAGTGCCCCAGCTGGAGTCCCCACCAGGCTTGTGGGAGGATTCCCCAGGGAGCACCATGAGGTCAGCCTGCCCTGTCTCAGACCAAAGGCTATATTTGGCCAAGGGCCTGCAGGTCAGCCCAGGGGCTTGGGGGATGGGGCTGAGGCACTGCCTCCAGGCCTCTCTGCCCCTCAACCTCCAGGAAGGAAGGACTGGAAGAGGGCCTGGGGAGTAGAGAAGGCACCCAGGCTCTTGCATTGGCTGTCCGTGACCCAGGGGCTCTGCCCATTTAGGAGCTGGGAAGCTGCCTGCCCCCTCCTCACTCCAGCTGGAGAGGAGCTCAAAGAGCCCCAGGGACCTAGGGCGGGGACTAATGGCTCTGCTGACTACAGATGCCTCCTCATTAAGGAACCAATCCTTTTGTGTTTCTAGCCCCCATTCTTGGCTCCCTGGAGGAGCCTAGAGCTAGGAACTGGCCTGAGCAGAGATACAAGGGAAAGGGCTGCTTCTTTAAAAGTGCACTGAGGATGGAGAAAGTAGGGCCTCTACTATCCAGCCCCTCTTTCTCCCACAAAACTAAACAATGACAGCAGCATGGGCTGCATGTGATGCTGGAGAGGAATGTTTAAGCAGGATGGGGTCGTATGTACGGAACCAGTCTGATCCTCAACACATGTCACAGCAGGACTCCCAAGGGTCCCCTGGTGGCCCTTGGTTACAGCGGTGACCCCTCCCTGCTCAGAACTCCACTTTCCCTTCCATCAGAGCAATAGCACTTTGCTGTACCTTTCTAACAGCTTACTTAATTGCAGTTCTGCCAAACATTTCATTTGAAGGGAAGCTATGCCTTTAAAAGTACTTAAAATTACTCATCTAAAGCCACCCCCTTCATTTTATGAAGGGGAAACTAAGGCCCAGGGCCAGTTGGTGGCCCTACCCACCTCGAATCAGAAGTCCCATGCCCCAGGCCCTCTGTGGGGGTGCCTCTTAGTTCTCCAGCAAGTTATTTGCTCTCCAAGGTAACTCCAGAGTGGACTTCAGGTTGGACTGGTATCTTCTCACTGGCTGAGAGTTGGTGCCATGTTACAAATTGCTAGGAGCATTAAGAGCCCCAGAGGTGGTTTCTCAATCCTATCCCTCTGAGCCCAGTTGGCCACACAGGTGTGATCTAGGGGAGATGGTTGCAATAGGAAGGTGTGGTCCTCTTTCTCAGAAGCTCCTTCTTCCCTCCTCTTCCTCACCCATCTGTCTAGCCTTGCATATCCCTAAAATGTCCAGGAGATTGCCATGAGAGCCTGCGCAGGCCATGTCAGAGTGCCAGGCCCCTTATCTGTAAATGAAGAGGTAAACAGGTTTCGTTCAGGGCCCTTCCAGCTCTGACTCCAGCCACCTTCACAAACAGGCCCTTATCCATACTCAGTTTAGTTGGCGTCGCTTAGAATATTTCACTCACTCCTAGTTTACAGGTAATAGCAATTTTTCTCTGAGAAGTCAGGAGATAAAGTTTCTCGGTGCCGCTTAGGCCTCCTCCAATATCTCAGGGTAGGACATGTTTGGATTACAAATCTGTTTTTGCCCTGGCTTGTGCTAGCAGGGCACTGATACAGGGGGAAGCTGTGTTTCGGCA
This sequence comes from Eonycteris spelaea, assembly GCA_003508835.1. NCBI lineage: Eukaryota > Metazoa > Chordata > Mammalia > Chiroptera > Pteropodidae > Eonycteris > Eonycteris spelaea. Next base: position 1,029,598 of record PUFA01000017.1, read on the forward strand.
TGCCTCTCTGGGGAGAGGGTCCTTGGACAAGCATGGGTGTGTGAGGCTGAGGGCCAGACCTCTGATCACCCTGAGCCCTGAACAAGTCATCCTGGAGGCCACTGTGTGGTTGACGATGGTGTAGACAATTTACAGACGCTATTTGTGGCCAGATTTTGTATGTGTTTGTGGTTGGTGGACATAGAGGTGGGGCTGTGGCTTGTGGCTCTTGATGCTTTATATTCCTGCTGACATTTGAGTGAGGTAGGCAAAGTTTGGGGTCCATCACTTCAAGCTGGGGGATAAAGGGGAGTAATTGGCAGTGGCTGGGAGGCCCTTCCCGTGTGAGGGTCAGAGAGAGCAACACAGTGGACAAAGGCCTGCTTTGGCGGCAGTTGTGGAAAAAGGAAGAAGAAAGCACCTTTGTCCCCAAGCAATCTGGGAACAAATCTCCCAGTCCCTCCCTGCCCCAATCGTGGGTATAGTTAGGCCATAGGGAAGGACAAGGGCAGAGAGTGAGCCCAGCAATCCACTGGCCTGGAAGGGAGCAGAAACAGGAAGGAAATGATTCCTGGACATTCCTATAAATCACCCCAAGGGGAGGGGTCTCCTGAGAGCCAGATCTAGAGCAGCTCCGGGAGGGGAGGGGAAGCTTTCCTCCTGGTCCAGGACCTCTGGCAAGGTCAGGCCTGGATCTGATTAGACAGGCTCCAGGGGGACGCCGGGGGGCAGCGAATGGTCGAGACAGAGTGCTGGGAAAAAAGCTGGCAGCCTCCCCCAAGCTCAGTCTCCCACCCTTCGGGTACAGCCAGACTCCTGTCCGGTGGGTGATGACAAAACAATCAGTGGGTATGTTGGGGTGGAGAGTTCAAAACAGCCTTTGCAAAAGCTGGTGGCACCAGGGGTCTAAGGCACTTACTACCTCCACTCACACAGCCTATTCAAGAGAAACAACCATGAACTACAGACTCTTCCAAAGGCCATCAAGACTGGTTCCCTCCTTGTATCTATCCCTGCCAACGACCACAGACACATAGCCTCTTGGAAACCTGGTCCATTTTCAGGCTGCTCCAATGATTGTAACGTTTTTCCTTACACTAGAGACATGCCTGAATCCCATATGCTTCTACCCAGTGCCCCAACTTTCCCCCTTAAGTCACATTTTCCAATATAGTAGCCAGTTATTACGCACTTCACATGTGGCCAGGCCAAACTGATGTAGGCTTAAGTGTAAAATACATACTGGATTTCAAAGACTTAGTATTAAAAAAGAAAAAGACACTAAACATTGGGCAAAAGTGAATCAAAACCATAACAAGATGCTACCTCACATTCATTAAGATGGCTGGCTACTATAAAAAAACAAAAACAAAAAACGGGAAACAAAAAATAACAAAAGATAACAAGTGTTGGCAAGCATGTGGATAAATTGGAAGGAATTCTTGTCCACTGTTGTTGGGAATGTAAAATGGTGCAGCCACTTTGGAAAATGGAAAGACAGTCCTCAAAAAAACCCAAAAACCAATTACCATATAATCCAGCAATTCCACTTCTGAGTGTATATATACCCAAAAGAATTAAAAGCAGGGTCTCAAAGAGATATGTGTACACCCATATTCATAGCATAATTATTCACATTAGCTAACGCATGGAAGCAACACAAGTTGTAGTGAATGAATGGCCAAACGAAATGTGGTCTATACACACAATGGAATACTACCCAGCCTTAAGAAGGATGGGAACTCTGACCAAGCTACAACACGGATGAACTCTCAGGACATTCCACTGCATGAACTAAGCCAGTCACAGAAAGACAGATACTGTATGATTCGACTTAAATGAAACAACCAAGTAGACAAATTCATAGAGACAGAAAGGAGAAGGATGGTTGTGAGGGGCTGAGAGAGAAATAGGAAGTTATTTAATTGTTCAAGAGATGGATCGTGGTGATGGTTTGTTTCCACAATAATATGAATGCACTTAATGCCACTGAACTTAAAAATGGTTAAGACAGTAAATTTTATATTATCTGTATTTAACAAGAATTAAAAAATTGGAAAAAATTAATACTATGTAATTGATAATAATTTTCAAATAGTGATTACAAGTTGCAATGATAATATTTAAAATTTTAAAGAGAGTGCAAAAGTGTAAAGATATTGATAATTTAAAAATAATGATTAAATGTTGGAATGATAATATTTTGGCTATATTAAGTAAAATAAAATTTATTATTAAAATTAACTTCATGTTAAAATTTTTTTTTTTTTTTATAAATGTGACTACAAACAATTTTAAATCAGTCTACAGCCATGCCACTCTGAACGTACCCGATCTTGTCTGATCTCAGAAGCTAAGCAGGGTCAGGCCTGGTTAGTACTTGGATGGGAGACCACCTAGGAATACTAGGTGCTGTAGGCATTAAAAAAAAATTTTTTTAATCACCTATGGTGGCTCACATTATGTTTCTACTGAACAGTACTGCTGTAGAAGACACAAACAATTGTGTTCTTTACCAAAGAGCCCTTCGAATACTTGAGGTCTGAGTTGTTCTCTGAGAAACATCTTCTGAGGTAAAATAACCTTAAATCTTTCAGCCACTTGTGATGTGAAATGATGTTCAGATACCTTGAGCCTGGAGACCCTCCTCCAGGCAATCTCTGTGTGGGCAAGGCACCCTTACAATGTGGCATCTAGAAGTAGCCAGAGCTCTTTGGGGATGAGCCCTCAGGACATTATATCACCAGTGAACTTTGAGCAGATTTCAGCCATCGGCTGTGGTGAGAACCCCGTGCTGTCCAATGGTAGTAGGCACTAGCCACATGTGGCCATTTAAATTAAAATTAAATAAAAAATTTAAATTCAGTTTCTATGACTCATTAAGCACATTTCAAGTGCTCAACAGCCACAAGTGGCTACTGGCTACATTATGGGACAGGACCAACAGCATATTTCCATCATCATAGAAAATTCTATCGGGCAGTGCTGGTACAGACCTAAGGCAAGACCCCAGATCCCAGCTGCTTTCTCTCTTGCTACCCCACCAGAAAACCCCCGTTTCTTTTCCATTTTCTTCACTAACCTAGCCTTGCTCCTGCTGGCTCCCTCCCCTCTTGGCCATATGGACTCAGAGACCTCGGGCAGGGCTTATATTTAATCACATCTTAGTAAGGTTATCACACTGCATGGCAGAAAAGGCCTTACATGGCAAGATTTCTGCTCCTAGTGGGGAAATAACATGCGTAGAGCTTTCTGAGGTAGTGGTACAGTGAAGAGGTTAATAGTACAGGCTCTGGAATCATATAGAATTGAGTTCAAAACTCCACACCTCCGCTATCAGCTGTGTGACCTTGGGCAAGTTCCTCTCTCAGAAACTCACTTTATAAAATAGGAACGATAATAGCTCACGCTTCCAGAGCTGCAACATTAGAGGGATTCAGTGAGATATATTTGTAAAGTGTTTAAGCACAGTCCTTCGTAAATAGAAAATACTTGCTAGCTATTGTTGAGGGAAAATTGTAGGCTCTTGACTTAAAAGGGAGATGAGAAATTATGCAAGGGCATGGCTGGCGGTTGGGGATGAAGGGGGGTGGCAGCTATCTTCCCTCCAAAAGGCTAAGGCTAAGGCTCACAGAGTTAGTGGAAGAGCCTCAAACTCCATGAAGATGTGAGTAAAGCCAGAATTTGCAAGACCTGAATGGTGAGGGGGTCAATGGGCTGAGGGGGAGGGCAGTTGGGTATAAATCAGAGCTTGGCTTCTTCTATCTCACTTCTGCCTGGGGGCTTCATAGAGGCCCCAATAGACAAGCTGTCAGTTGGAAGAGGCCATTGGGTAATTGAGGCCTTGATTTCTCTAGTAAAATGTTTATGAAGCCCATAAACTCATGCCTTTATTGGCCGGGCTCATTCCAGGGGATGGATGTGGCTCTCTGAGGTGTAGTTAAAGCACCTGCTGAACTCAAGGCACCCGATGGCTACTCGGGCCTCCACCCATACCCACCAGGCAGAGCCACCGCGGAGTGTAAGGGCTGAGGCAGAGTGGCCCCTGGCGGGCAAGGAGGCCAGCCAAAGCCCACCTCACATAATCTTTAAACTCCTCAAAGCACTTGTAAATGTCCTATCTCTAAAGTCTACGGAAGGAGAAAGGTAAGGGCAGAGAGCCCTGAGTTCTGGGGAGGCTGGAGAACTTGCTACAGTCTCCAGTGGGGGTATTAGTCTTGGTCCAGGCTCACCCTCCTCAACACTCTGTCCCTGTCTCTCAATTATCTGCATCCTCACTTTGCCTTGACTTTGGCTCTATAAGGGAAGAATCCCCATACTGACAGGCTGTGGTCATTTGGGAGAGAGAAAGTGTGAACTTAAAAGACTTGCATTTTTTTCCTGGACTTCGAAGGGTGGTCTCAGAGTTGAAGTAAGGTTCTGAATCCAGAGTATGTTTTGAGGAGGGGAGGGATGTGTGTAGGGTTTGGGTGTTGGATAAATGTAGATGGACAGTATCTAGTACTTACAATCAGCCCCAAAGGGCTGTGATGGCTCAGAGGCCCTGCTCAGCTTCGATGGGGGTGATTGATTCATTTGGGCCTTTGCCTGGTGACCCTGCTCTGGGAAGCCTCTGGATCCCTTTGTCTGCCTCCTCAGCCTCCTCAAGCCCCTCACCCGCTGCCTCTGGCCCCTGAACCCCAGCCCCTCCCTGCCACCCTCCCATTCCACCACCAGCTCACCACTCCCCTGGCCCCAATTCTAACACAAAAGGCAACTTTGTCTTTCAAGTCAGCAGTCATAAATCCACGTCTCTCCCCTCCCTTCTGAGCAGCCACCTCTGACAAACGGGGGCCCGGATGGGGGAGAGGTTGGAGGCCGTGGAGGGCTGGCTTCAGTTTAGGAAAGTCCCTGTATCCAGCTGTTGGCCCACTATAGGACTGGTGAACATCAAACCTTTATGGCCTGATCTTTGATTCCAAAGGACTGTAAGGCTCGATGTACGGCTGCAGGAAAGGAAATCTGGGGCTCTCTGCAGCCACTAAGCTGGGCTTTTACAACCCAAGGAGAATAAAACCTCTCAACGCCCTATTTTAATTACTTAGCCCATAATTCGGAAGCTCCAGATCTTCCTCCAGATCAAGCCATGAGTTCCTCTCCCCTGCACCCTCCAGTCTTCAGTGGAGGGTATGGGGTGTGCCTGGACATAGGCGTGAAAGACTGGATGTGACACTGGGTGGGTGTGCCCTGCTGCTCTTATACATTCTGGGAAGGGGAAAGGTCCCACTGTTAGGTTTGCAAAAGCAGCCTCAATTTCAAATATTGTGTCCTGTTTACATCCCACATATCAGGCAATGACTTGGAGGATGTGTCCTGTTTTCTGGTTTGGGAAATACAGTCACCTGTCCTATTTACATAGACTAACTGGGCCGAAGCTAAGCATTCATTCGACAGATAATTACTGGCTGCTGCTGTGTCACAGAGGCTGTTCTGGCACCCCAAGAGCAAACTCCCTCCCATCACACAGGCCCTGTCCTTAGACATTTCCACCCGAGCTCCTAAGACATGTCAGAAGGATGAAAGCACCAGGGTCAGCATCTTAGGTCCTATCAGAGTAACGGCGCCCTGAAAAACAGCCCTGCAGAAGCTGCTGATGGTCAAAAATTAGATACCCCTTAATCGGTATAATTCTGAGAAGTGGGGATTACTAGCCCTTCTGAAGCTCAGAGAGGTTAAGTAACTTGCCCAAGGTCACACAGCCAGTTAATGGTGTTAAGGCAGGCATTTAAACTCAGGAGCCCCCTGACTCCAAATCCAGTGTTTTTCCCCTGCACTGGAGAGTGAGGGAGACACACATTCAAATGCTGCTCAAACAGCACTGATGATATCTAAGGACATTCATACTGAAAAACAGAGGCACACAACATCCTAGACCCTTATAAGCAACATGCCTACTCAAATTCAGACACCCATGATACAGCCGGTTTCGCTTTAATTGAATTCTCCCAGGATTTGGGGTAGATCTCACAGAGTGTAACTAATGCAGACATGTGCCAGGATAAGGTGGTGTTACCATTCTACTAATGGCCACTGAGCAGTTTCCTAAGTTCAACTGACATAGGTAAATAAGCCACCAAGGCATTTATCCCAGGGTAGTTCTTCCCTGAGCACTTTCAACATAGCAATCCAGGAAGTCTGAGCTGCAGGGCTCCTCCTGTAGCCTGTTGGGGCCTTAAAAATAGAGAAGCAATTTATTTTCTTGGTTTTGGGAAATGCTAGTGGCTCCCATGGGGTGAGTTGGAAGGAAGGGGAGGTGAAATGGCTAAAGGGAGAGGTAGCCAGCAAGACTGATTCAATCCTTTTAATGACTGGATTTGTGATCTTTTTTAATTTATTTTTATTTTTTTAATTGAGGTATAATTGGCATACATTATATTAGTTTCAGATGTACAACATGATGATTCAATACTTGTATATAATGCGAAATAATCACCACAGATATTAGTTAACATCCATCACCATACAGTTACTGAATTGTTTTTTCTTGTGATGAGAACTTTTAACATTTATTTTCTTAGCAACTTTCAAATATGCAATGTAGTATTAACTATAGTCACCGTGCCATACATCACATCTCCATGATTTATTTATTCTATAACTGAAAGTTTGTACCTTTCAACCCCTTTCACCCATTTCACCCACCACCCATCCCCTGCCTCTGGCAACCACCAATCTGTTCTTTGTATCTATAAGTTTGTTTTTGTTTTTTAATTCCACATGTAAGAGAACAGTATCTGTCTTTCTCTGTCTTATTTCACTTAGCATAAGACTCTTGAGGTCATTAATATTATTGCAAACCTAGATGTGTGGATTTTGATAAATCCAAAGCCCCATTCTCAGCCTCTGTTTCCTCCTCTGCAAAATACAGGAGTTGAGTTGAACAAGTTGCAAAGTCTCATCCAGCTACAGCCTTTGAGGCACATCTGCTTGCAAGCGCCAGTCGAGGGTGCAGGGTCAGGGGCTGGGAGTCAACTTGGGAATCACTCTCTGCCTTAGACTTGACAATGTCCAGGCCCAGCAGAGCCCCTCTCCACAGACTGCATGTCTCCACCCATGTCAGGGTCACCAATCTTCCTTATGTAAACCTGCCCACGCCTACAACATCCTTAACTTCCGTCCTTGTTCTGGTCAGGACACCGGATCTCCCTCACCTCCGGGAAGGGCATCTGGTTAGAGGGCCCAGGCTGGAGCTATTAAGTAAATTGCTTTCACATGACCATAAGGTCTACTCAACAAAAACAGATACTTCCCAAAATTTCCAGCGCCATATATTAGGATTTGTAGGGACTATTATAGTAGGGGTTAGGTAGTAGAAAAGGGGCCAGGGATCATGCCTGACTCTATCACCGACTCCTTATGTGAGGAAACCAACCTTGGTTTTCTCATCTGTAAAATGGGAGTGGGCAGGATAGACAAGAAAATCTCTAAGGTCCATACCAATATTAAGATTCTAGGATAACACACCGGGTAAAGTAGTCCCTTTACATCCATGAAAGGACCCTTTCCTAGTCTCAACCTTTGATCCAATGCTGCATTTACATCTCATGGCTCCACAAGATCTCCGATGGCTCAACACTGAACCACAGTAGATTAAGGCCTGTAAGGTTCTCTGCTCCAACAACACTCCAGAATGAGATTTATTTGCTTTGGGGAAGAAAGAGGTCTACGTTCCATGGGAGGATCCTGGAGTTTCAAGGGGTTGCTAAGTGGTCACTGAATCCTGGTCTTCCCCTTTCCATCCCATCGCCTTAGCTTAGGTTCTTAGCAATCTCAAGTGTTTCTGTAACAGCTTCCCTCTTCCGGCCTTCCCATTTCTAGTCCTCTCTCCCTCCTTCCTGAATCCATAATTAATCTTCTGGAATATCCAATACAATCATCAAACATCTTCGGTGGTTCTCTATTGTCTTGAATTAAGGTACTTTCCCTAAGATGGCATTCAAGGTCTTCATTATTAGGTCCTGTTTCATCTATCCAGCCTCAAATGCCAGCTAATTCTGTCTTCATGTGATTTGTACTCTGACCAGGTGAGACACGTTTGCCTTCCCTGGACATATCATAGATGTTCATACATATATTTCTTCTGCTACCCTCTCTGCCTGAAACTCGTTTGCTTCTTTCTCTAGGAGCACCTCCATCCTCCACATTCCCCAAAGGAGGCAGAATTAATTCCTGCCTCAAATGTGTCACCTTGTGCCTCTCTCCTAGCCCTTACTAGACTATATTAGAGTAGTTGTTCACACACCAATCTTCCTTACTAGCCTATGAGTCCCTTACTGGAAGAGAACAGTCTAATTTTCCTTTCTACCCTCCAGAGCCTAGAACAAATAAATAATAAGGTAAATAATACATCTTCGTAAACTGTTTCCTGAATGCTGACTTTAAGGGTCATATGGTCTCAGGGGGATCATTCCCCATCATCTTCCACCCAAGTCCCCACCCTGCCATGGTTCAGTGTCTATCCCTGGATAAGTTACTTCCTCACCTGAGTTTCAACTTCAATGAAAATGAAAAAGTTGGACTAGACCCCCATTTGCAAACTTGGCTGTGTATTGTAATAACCTAGGGTGTCGGTAGCAATGCAGATTTCTGGACTCCACTGCCAGAGCTTCAGATCCCTTGGTCTGGTGTGTGCTCAGGAATCTGTATTTCTATTAAAGCTCAGGGTGGTGTCTCAAACTGCATAGCCAGAATTGGGAACCCTTGGTCTGGCAGGTTCTTGAAAATCCTGATTTTCCCTATGGCTCCAGTATTCAAAAGGGCAGATTTTCGGCCCAGGCCCCCAAGCCTTGCTGGAGGCTGGCTGGCTGGCTGGTCTAGGCAGTCTGACTCCAATGCCAGGAGGCTCAGAGTGGGCAGCAGGGCGGGTGGAGGAATATGTGGGAGCCCAGCCCCCGCAGGGCCCCAGTTCAGGCATTCGGATGGCGGGCGGGGTCATGGCCCTGAGCCTGAGGCCCTGAGAGCCGCTCACTCGGCGGCAGGAGTAAGTGGGACCATCTGCTCCGCTCCTCCGAGGTCAGCGCTTTGTGTCAAGCTCCCATCCCCCTCGCCCCTCCCCCTCCTTCCCCTCTTTGCCCTTTGACTCCCGGGACTCAAAAGAAAAAAGTACTTGAGGTCCTGATGAAAGTGGGGGTGTGATGGAGGCGACAACGGCCGCCGCGGGGGCTTGGGGCCGAGCAGCCCCGGAGAGAGCAGAGAGCGCGGCGGCGGCCGGGCCGAGGAGGACCGGCGGGTCCCATTCGCAGCGGCCCGGGGCCGAGCCGGAGGGGCGGCTCCCGGGGGAGGCAGCGCCGGTTCCCACAGCCGGCCAGGCCCGCCGGGCCCCTTTGAAGTGTGGCCGCAGCTGCACACCCCGGCCCGCGGCTAATCCCTGCCGACGCGGGCGTCCTCGCCCCCCGCATAGCAATAGTGTCCGCGCTGAATGGCGCTGGCTAATTACCTCGCTCGCACCGCCGCGGGTGAATGAGAGAATCCGGCATTGTGCACGGCGAATGGAGAAAATAAGACAGCCATTGTCCTCACACGCCAAACGAGGGTTTGATGTCGGTGGGGCGAGCGAGGCACCATTTCCCGCCACCCCCTCCCCCAGCTGTGCAAATTCCCCAGCTGGGCCGACCTAGCGGACACAGCTGCCACCTGGGGAAACCGAGGAAGCAGTTCCTGCCTCTTTACGTGGAAGACGGGCAGGCGGACACGGAACTATCCAGGGGCTCCCCTCTCACCCGATCACTGGTTTCCTCACAGAGCCTTCTCCACCAGCAGATTCTTATGGACACCTACTGTGGTCGCCCAGTTCTGTCCTTGACTCAGAAAAATGCACGGCCCTGCATTCAACGGCCTAATTAGATTTCATTGGGGACGAATGAAACAATTGGTGGAGTTGGGAATTTATATACCTAAGTGCCCAACTGTGTGCCACCAACTGAAAGGGCTGGAGAAGTTCAAAGGCAGCTGAGAGAAAGACTCTGAAAAGAAGGAGAAGGAAGACAGGGAACTGTGGGGAGTCTAGACTGAGGAAGAGGCCAGAGGACTCAGGGAGGAAGAGGACAATGGCTGGAAAGGGGAGGTCTAAGTTATAGGGGGTATGCGAAGCCAGATCTTAAAATTTGGATGTAATACCGAAAGCACTGAGGCCACTGTTTTGATCCAATAAGAATGATGGGCTGATATGTAAGATTAGAGTTCTATGTAGTGTCTGTGGAAACTGATTCATCACCAGAAACAGGACTAGCCTGAGGCATTTCACTTTTTTTTCCCTGTGTATAAGAATACAAAATGGCTCAGCTTAGAAATCAGAACTAAAGGAAACCCCAATGCAGATGGACAAGCTGACTGATGATCACACTATTTATGCATTCAACAGATTCTTCCTGCTACATCAAACTGCTTTCTCTTAAGGTTTTTTTTAGGGGGTCGGGGAGGGGGGAAGGAGGTTACATCCTTCGAGATCAGGAAGTGTCTTATTTTTCAATCCCTCAGAGCACTTAGCTCAGAGGCAGGTGGTACACAATAGTTGTTCTTGGAGATTTGTAGATTTGAGAACTGACCTGCTTTAACATCCCTCAATTTCACATATCATTTTCCTGGAAACATGTACTTTCTAATCTCTTCTGATGGGCTCTTAGACTATTTCTGCCTAAAGAATGTCATACATATGTTCCAATGTTCTACCGGGCTTAACAAATGATAAAAAGGTCTGGTCTGTTGCTCAGATCACCAGTAGCCTTTAGTTAGTACCACACATTTGATGCACATCACAGAGCTCTTTTTGAGGTGGCAATCTTTTCTAATGGCCATGTCCTCAAAACTAGATTATAAACCTTTTGTGGATGGCCCATAGCCAAACTCTTAAATAGGACCATCCATCTATCCATTTATTTGAGAATAAAATTAAAGAATAGACACCAATGTTGAGACTGAATGAACAGCAGCCAAAACTGTTCCTTGCTCTGATCAACCAACCACATTTAACATTACCAAGCACTTAGTTGTAACTGTTGTACGTGAAAAGCATATTTTTAAAGGAGAGAAAAATATAAGTATAGCTCTTTCTTTTTTCTGACCCAATCCTGAATCAACCTGGCCATAACCTCAGATGTGACCCATAATGTTTTTCCTTATAATTACCTTAAATCTTCATCTTAGTGTAATATTTCTTCTGCCTAAGGCTCTAGAACCTTAAATCCACTTGGCATCACAGGGCTTGCTGCTGATAAATTACTACTCTGCTTAGGCCAATCTGCCTAGTTAATTGATCTGCTTAGTTAGTTGGTTTAGAGAACTCCAAAACAAAACAAACAAAACAAAACAAAACAAAACAAAACGATAAAGTAGAGTTGCTGTGAATGGAGTAGATGTGGGAGGCCTGGAGCCCCACCAATCTGGCCTCCCTCTTTCCTCCCATCTCCAGTCCCTAAGTCCCCTCCACAGACCCAAGTACTCTAAGGAATGATGCTAAAAGTCCCATTCCAAAGGGGAAAAAACATTTATTTAAGGAAACAACAGCTAGTAAACAGATCAAAGGTTATTCTAATGCTATATAAGCCACTAGCTTCATTTCATAAGACTAAAATGACCACTCACACAAGAACTACAAACATAATTATTACTTTATATTACTATATGTGTGCCTTTAAGGTTTGCCCAGATTTCAGCAAGAGTGCCTGAATGTCTAATCCCAGATAAATTATACTTTGGAAAATGATCCACTTTTCAAAAAGCAAAAGGAGCCTCCAGGCCCAAATTAGAGATGCAATACTTTTAACTGAAAAAGTACTTTTGAAGGAAGCCTAATCCTACCCCTGCATCCTCAGTTTTCTCTAAACCCAAGACCATAAGTAACTTTAAAAATAATGCTCCGTGGGTGAGTATGATGATAGGTAGATAATGAATATAATAATGAGTGTTTTTTTCTCCCCTATCCATTCCCACAGCAACCTGCATTCATAGAATGCTCCATTATCACGGGTATTGCTTTTCAAGATAATAAGAAGCTGGCATGTACATGTAGGACTAGTCCTTCCAAAGAGGCATGAGAAGCTGGAGGGCACCGGGATGCTTCTTAGCATGGAACTTGGCCTGTTAGCTCTTTGGGGGATGAGGCCAGTGCTCTGGCATCCTGGGACTTTCTCCAGCTTGCCTTGGAAGGTGTCCCACCCTGCGATAACTGAGTACCAGTAGCCCCCTCTCCTGGGTGGCAAGACTGAGGTCTGAAGTCATAAGGCCAAACCCTTCCCACTTAGCACTAAGCTGTGGCACCTTCGGCTCAGTCTAATCCCCTCTCCTCCCCCAGGTGGCCAGCAATGGGAACTTGGAAGAAGGGTGTTTCAAGGGAACAGAATAGGGAAATAGAGGTGCCTTTTAAGACCAGAAGAGGCAGGGATAAGAGACGTAGGACACAATGCAGACATGGCCGCTCTCAGCTCCTGACATAGGGACTCAGGAGCCTGGGAGAATGGCTTAGATGAAACCATCCCTAAGGCCCTGGGGGAGTGATATCTGACTCAGCTTTATCTGCCTTCCCCTGCAACCCCAGGCTGTTGAGCTCCAGAGGGTAAGTGACCCACAGCAGGCAGGAAGTGTTCCTACCTTCCCATTCATACACCCATGGCTCTCCATTCTCTTACTCATACCAGGCATCAACTCTAGGCCGAGCGGAAGGCTAAGAACTAAGGATGCAGAAGAGCTAGCCTCTCCCCTCAACGAGTAAGCAGACCAGTGGGAGAGACAAGTTGTAAACTCACTATCCCAGAATAGACTGTGTCTTCTGATTCTGCCTACCCCAAAAAGCAAGGCTGGGCACACAGCCCAATGCATCTTTCCTGAATTGACGTAATAAAAGCTATATTGCTTTATTTCAGGAAAGCCTTGATCCTATCAATGTCATACTTGGCAGCTTGCTTGTAATGATCTTGATTTTGTTAGTTTGATGGAAAATGACTAATTTGAGAAGTAAAATCAGAAACACAGGAGGGCAGGATATCAAACAGGCTCAATCCTGAGACTGATTCTATATAATATTATTATATATATTCTATATAATATGCCATTATCTGACACAATGGAAGGAAGAATATTCTAATGTAATCAGCAAGTGGGACTAAATCAAACAGAGCTCTCTGAGTATAGAGTTTGGCATACAATTTTAAGACACCTCAAAAAATCAGGATGAAGGAAATTATAGCAGAAGAGGGTGGCATTCCAGGATGTAAGAGGCAAACCAAAAATAATCCAAAAGGGGGTGAAGATGGCAGAAAAAGATACAAGAATTGTTGATCACAAGCCAAATACTGGGTTTCAGTTCCCAAGGTTAAAGCTCAAACCCCCTTTGGCCAGTCAGCATGTAGGAAAGAGCATCTGGATCTCTCTAGCCCAGCTCTGTACACTAAAGACTTGGGGGCAGGGCACTTCCTCTGGCCCCAGCTTCCACAGAGGTGATATGAGAAATGAGAAGGAGGCTGAGAGAGAGGGGAGAGTAGGGTCAGCTAACGAAACCTGGAAAGCTTTACCTCCTCCCCATTCCTGTCTTTCCCTGGGGTGAGAGCACTCCCAAGCACTGTTAGGGAGACAAGCACCCATTCCTGAGTTCAAGTCCGCCATTCTATAAAGCTTCTGGAACCGCCCCGTTTCCTTTCTCTCCTAAAGCTGGCCTGTTGATAGGTCTGCCCACAAACTTTTGTCTAGCTCTGGCCCCTTGTGAGAAATCTCAAGCCAATTGGGAGAAAGGGGACTGGGAACCGGAGATCTCCACTCTCCTGCTCCATCTTGCCGGCCAAGACCAGTTCCAGTCTCCAGTAGATGAGGGCGAGTTCCCAAGTTACCAGGTGAAAGAAGTCTCGTCCCATTCTGGCGGGGGTAGGCCAGGGAAGTAGTGACCCAGAGGCAAGAGGCATAGAGCCAGGAGCTCCAGGAAGCGGGGAAACACACACATTCATAGGCAGCATATACTCACACACTTGCACACGCACACACATCCTTACACCCACCGACACGTCGGGGCACGGTAACTTGACAGCCCCGCGAATGCGCGGGGCACGGTTAATTGAATACACATTGATTCAGCTGCTCGTGGAATCCCAGCCCTGGGTCAGAAATGGCTGCTTGGGCTGGGGTGCCCCCCTCCCCGCCACAAGGGACAGGGGTGGCTTTCGGAACCTGGCTCCCCTCGGCCACTCTTTCTGCCGCGCTCGGCCCGGGCGGAGAGCGAGTCCCTGCATGGGAACGGGTTTCGCTTGGCGACGCGGCTCCTGGAGCGCACGCGGGCCGCGCAAGCCCTGAGGCCCCGCGGGCGGCTTAGGACACGTGCGCTGGTAGCAGCAAGGAGGGCCGCCACCAAGTAGAGGCAGCGATGGAGGGTGAGAACGACAAGAGAACTTTTCTGCAAAACTCTGATCTTGACTTTTATAAAAGGAAGGGGGCCCAGCCCAGCGCGCCCAGACAGCTCGAGACAGGAGGGAGGGAGGGAGACGGAGAGAGCTGGAGCGAACCTGGAGGGAGAGGCAGGGGCGGGAAGAGTCCGGGAAGAGTCCGGGAAGAGGAACCACGCTCAAAATAAACGAATCAGTGTCTCCGAATTTTAGAAGTGGGAAGTGACTTTAGGAATCTTTTAATCTGCTGCTTTCTACACCACCTGCCATCTCCGAGGAAAATGAAGCTCAGGAAGGTGAACTGATGGATCCATAGTCCCACAAGGATGAACTGAATATTTATTTACATTTTAAAAGCAGCTTGTTGCTGAAGAGGGAGCCAGGGAGGGCCCAGAAGTAAACACGATGGTGTCTGAATCCAGTCCCAGTTCTTTCCCATGACCCACAGTCAATAATGGTGGGACTAGAAGAGGTGTCCCCTCTAAGCTTGGCATCTCCGTGGGGTCCGGTCTCCAGGACTCAGCCCTCCCCCCAGCACCTCCTCTGCATTACTGAAACCAAACTAAGGGTGTCTCTATTGGTGGATGGTGGGGCAGAACCCTACTCATCTTCTCCCCTTCAGAACACAGGGCAGTAGTCCCTCCCATTTCCCACAAAGACAAACCGAGGCCTAGCATACAAGGGAGGGAGGAAGCTTGAACCCAGAACCAGTCCGCAAGTCTCTGTGCATCTCGCACTGGCTCCAGCGCCTTTTGGGTATCTGGAGTCCCCCACGGCCCTGGGCAAGAAGAGCACTGGGGTTTAATTACAGGTAGAATGTGAGGATGAATTCTAGGTTGTCCTTGATTTCTCACCACAAAAATGCAAAGTCTTTGCAGACACAATCACAGGTGGGAAGAGGCTAGTTTAGGAGGGGGACATGGAAGGGTACCCATGGCAAGCTGGGGTTCATGCCCCAGAAATTATTAGCCCCCTAAACCAAGGGCCTCGGGCTGGGGATGGGGGCAGGAACCAGGACCCTCATCGGCAGTCAGGTTGCCTGGGAGTAAGTATGAAAACGCTGAGCACCAAGGCGCTGCAGGCTCCAGAGAGGTCTGCTTTTGTGCTCGCTGGAAATAAGAGTCCCTTTCCTGGCTCTTGCTCCAGAGACCTAATGCTCGCCTTGTTCCAGGGACCCCAGCCACAAATGCTCCACTCCCCTTGCTAGTAAGGACCCCTGCCCTGTGCTGTCCCTTCCCTGCTGCGCTGCTTAGGTTACTGTGCAGCCTGGGTCCAACCCATCGTTCAGTGGGGCCTAGAGGGCAAAGGAGCCGATGCAGACCCCTCCCCAAGGCTGGGAGGGGAGCAGAATTTTCCAGCCACCACAGCAGGAAGGGACTGTGGCCTGGGGTCTGTGCCATAAAACTTCATGAGGCCTTAGGCCACATCTTGCCCAGGCAAGAGGACAGCACAAGGACAATCAGCAGCCTGGCTCCTCCAGGCTGATTATGGCTCTTCCCTACTACCCCACCCCCCTACAACAGGACCCCTGGGGAGAAGGATCCTACTCAAGCCACACCAGTTCCTCTCCTGTGATTTGTTCTGAATTTTCAAACAAAGAGTAATTATGACAGATGTGGAGCAATCAGCATCATTATGCGGGGAAACAAGAAAGGGAAAGGGAGCCAAGGGGCCCCCGGGGGGAGGGGAACTTGTCTTCCTTCCTGGGGAGGAAGCAACTCCCACCTCCACCTCCACCTCCAGCAGCCCCAGCAGCCTCCCAATTTCCTTTGCTGCCAGCCAGCTGTGCCCCAGCCAGCTGTGCCCCACCTCACAGGTAGGGCAGGACTCTATGCAAAGCAGAGCATCCCAGTCTAACTGTCCCTCCAGACTCCCCAGCAGTGGGGCCTCCAGCAGTGGATGGGGGTGAGGGGCCTGTAGCCCTGCCTAGCCCATGCAGAAGTGCTTTCACTCTGGCTAGGGCTCTAAGCTGTTCTCTGCTCCCAATGCTTCCCCATCCCTGACCTGCATGTGCCCAGGTATGTGGCTCTGTTTCTGAGGCATTAATACTCATTATGTTCTCAAGGGACACTCTAAACCACCGCCCACCCCCCACCCCCAGGCCTTAAGGACACTCAGGCCTTTGAATTTTGGGTCATGCAGACCTGGGTTTAAATCCCAGCTTCCCAGTGTACCCTTGGACAATTTATCATTAATTAACCATTTTGGGCTTCTGTTTACTCATCTGTAAAACAGGACTAGTAATACCAATTAATGAAAGTGTTGTAGGAATTAAGTAAATTAATACATAAAGGGCTTAAGACAGTGCAACCATATCACTAGGACTGCTTCTACTGCTAGTTCACCACCAGCGCCAGCACATAGGTAGCCCTCAAACCACTCAGCTCAGCATCCATTGTGCTTGGGAAACTCAGAGGCCCTCTGTAATATACCATGGATGTCAGGAGCCCCCACCTAAGGTTTGCCGGTTAACACATCCAGAACTATAACCACAGACAAAGCCTGGGGCAGGGTAGGACCCGAGAACAACAGAAATATGCCGGTCAGTCTGTCTTGGGGAGATATAAAAAGATCCCCCTTTCCCAACCAGAAAGCAGTGAGGCACTGGGGAAGGCAGAGGCATGAGGGCCCCAAGAGTCTCTCTTACTGGCCCAGGCTGAGGACCAGCCAAGTCCTTGGGCAGGTTACCCCCTTGGGGCCTTAGTTTTCAAGTCTGTAAAATGAGAAGGTTGAACCAGATGAACGCCAGAGTTTTTCCCGCAGGTCTGGATACCTGGGATCTGACCTAGAGGTTGGGAAGACCTCTAAGGTCCTAGATGAGCTGGGAATTTTAGGATGCTTTTGCTGCAGCCTGCAACTTTGTGACAGGGCTAGAACTTGGTTCTCTCTCTCGGTGGTCTGCTTCTTCCTCTCCATTTAGGTGGTCTGGTCTCCATCTGCCTACCCCAAGTCCCTGGGGCCTCTTGCTCGTCCCCCCTCACATTCCAATGGTCTTGGGGCAGCAGCCAGACCAGAAAGTCCAGTTCCTGCCCATTATCACTGCTAGCATCTGCACTGCAACTCAACACCAGCATTCCAGAGAGCTGCCCCCACCACCCACTGTGGTCAGTGTCCAGGCTCAGAGACAGGCCCCAAGCAGAGGCCAGCATTCTCAGATTCCTCCCAGTGAAGGTTTACACCCAGGGAGGCTTTGACTTGCTGGGGAGGCCAGGGACTCTTTCCTTTGGGGTCCTCTTTGAACCTGACCCTCTCAATCTCTCCTCTTCCTATCTCTGCTCTGTGTTGAGGCCTGGGTTCACCTGTTTTGCTCCTGAAACGAGGAATCTCCCTCCAAGCATAGCAGAGGATGGTGGACACAGGAATTGCCAAAATTGGAGAAAGAGGCAGGAGGAAGGACAGAACAATAGAGAAGCCGGAAAAAGAAAGATGGTAGATAGGACAGGGCAGGAGAAACTCGGGTTGAGGGATGATAAAGACCCTAAAAGTGGCCTTGCAGAAAGGCAGAGGTGGGGGACAGAGTGTATGAGGGTGTCAAAGAGCATCGAGACCAAGATTCAGAGAAGAGATGAAGGCTAGGTGAGAGGGAGAAGCTGTAATGGGAGCCCTTTGCATCCAAATTTCAAGCCCCCTGCCTGAATCAGATGGTTGGCTGACCTGAACTAAGCCCACACTCCCTATCCACTCCTCTCCCTGTGGTCTGGCCAGGAGCCCCTCCTTTGCTCAACCCTTTCCACTTTCACTGGGTCCCAATATCACCTGTCCAAGTACCTGAGGAAGCTACTGGGGTTGCTTCAGTCCATAAAGAAGACTTTCTCATCTGCCCTTCCCTTACATTGAGGGCACTTACAAAGGGTTAGAATTTCTTGCAACAGGGTGAACAAAGTAGTGGGTAGGGGAAGCAAGCACAGAAATCTAAGAATGGTCCTTTGGGGAGGATGGAACTACACAGGCCAGCAGGCTCTAACTGTAGCCGGGTGTTGGCCCTCACCTAATTAATAAGAATACTATGGCCTAGACTCCCACAGTTACTGTGGCCATGCCCACATACCCATCCACCCTCCACCAATGACCCTAGGACTTGCCTCCTTCCTCTCCCACTGGCTAGGTAAGTATCAGTCCCCTGCAAGACCTAATAAAATTATCTACCACTGCCTCTTGCCTGGCACTAGTTCTGTCCACTCTAGCTTTCTAGCCTGGCCATACAGCTCAAGGGAAGAGTGATTCCCACAAGGTCCTTCAGGGAGAGCTGAACCCCAATCCTGGACCCCATGCGCATCCTTTAGGCACATACCTGTATGCTCAGGTACTCACACAGGTACATGTAGCAACACACATGCATATGCGTGTGTGCGCACGCACACACACACACACACACACACACTACTGGTCTCTAAGTTCCTTGTTGTATCAAACCTATGGACAGAGAATCTTAGGGGGCTACAGGTTAGTTACACAAGACAGACATTTTTGGAATCACTCAGTCCAGAGTAAACAAAGACAGCAGTGTGCTGTTTGGTTTTCCATCCTGGGTACCCTTCTGTTTCATCCTACTTTTAGTGAAGCCTGTGTAGAACAGCCTTCAAGCTGCTGTGAAAAGTCTCTCTCTCTCTTACACACACACACACACACACACACACACACACACACACACACACACAGCCTGCAGGGACTCTAGAGAGGAGAGAGAAAGGCAATACAAGAAGGCCAGGAGTGAAAAAGTCCTTTCTCCCTGGGGGTGGGGAGGGACAGGGGGTTAAGGGGGTTGGGGGCTTGTTTCATTTGCAGGCTGCAAATGCCTCTCCTATTCACCGGCCCACATTCCCAGCCAAGGCTCCAGGCCAGGGACAATGCCAGGAACAGGAACAGAGAAGATTTGCACATTGTGTTCAAGGGGCCAGCTGGCTGCCTGCGACAGTGGAGCCAAGGTGTGGGAAACAGAAGTGTTGGACTTCTACACTCAAGTCCTGCGGGTGGGAGTGAGGGGGCCTCCCTCAACAGTTGGGGCCAATGTGCCTGGGGATATAGGCTTCATCCAGCCAGGGAATAAAGTTCAAGGCAGGAGACCCCAAGACCCAGGTATGAGTGATACATGGCAATTTGGTCTCTGATTTGCACTCATCTGGAGAGGAAGAGAGTGTCTCAGTTCCTCTAGGGATAAACGCACAGCAGCAGCTACCCCATGACCGTGCCCCAAGTGTGTTATATTCCCCTGCTGGTCCCCTGTTCATAAGCTTTTGAGCCATGCTATCAATTACGGGGCAGGGAGGGAGAGAGGGAGAGAGGGAGAGAGGGAAAGAGGGAGAGAGGGAGAGAGGAGAGAGGGAGAGAAACACAACAGAGAAGCTGAGAAACAAGAGAGACAGAGCTTTGCACCCAGAAGGCCACATGTTCTTTCAGTTTTTACCAATCTCTACAGGCAGGGGACGTGAGAAATACAAAAGAAAGAGAAGTGAGAAATACAAAGAAAGAGAAGCCCTTTAGGAGCTTAAAATCTAGTTGAGGAGACAGATGGAATATCAGCCACAAAACAGTTACTTAACAATGCAAACAGCCAATCACTGAGAGGAAGGCTGAGCCTGAATGCCACGGACCACGAATACTGCCTGTGTTAGCAGGGGGAAGAAATTACTGTAAGCTAAATAGTCTTTGGGGAAGGATGGGGTAAGGATGAGCAGGGGCGAGAACAGACTGGGAAAAGACCCAGTGAAGGCAGGCATGTCCTAAGGACTGGCCGGATGACAAGGACGCCTTACTACCTTAGGGCAGTAATTTTACAACGAGAAAAGCAAAGCCCTGACAGGGCAACAGGGCTAGTAACTTGCCTAGAGCCACACAGGACCCTGGTGTCCAGCTAAGGGCCTTTCCATCATACCTCACAGCTTCTCAAGGGTGTCAGAGGAGTTGGTCTGTGGAGTACTGCTGACAGGTGAAAGGGCCTGAACCTCACCATTTGTACCTACCTCTGTGCCATGGCACATGTATGGGTGAGTTGCCTGGCATGACCTAGGTATAGCCCCACTCACTCATGACACCAGTGATGATGCTTCAGCTGCATCACCTGCTTCCTGCCCTAGTTGTTAGGCTGATGTGTGTGCTTGAGGGCCAGTAGGAAGACTTCCTCAGGGCTACCTCAGCTGAGCGGCTCTTCAAGGAAAAGAGACGAGACTAGGTTCCACACATCAGGTCTAAGCATACAACCTCCAGATGACAAAGTACTCCAGGATTACAAGTCACTGTGCCAGGAACCACTTCCCTTTACAAATCACTACCCTGGACAGAGGCTCTCCAGGACCCCCTAAATACAATGGACCCCAACTACACAAGCTATATGTACTTCTGGAAGTTCCAGCCCATAGTCCTCCTGACCCCACCCCCCAGACCTGGTTCCACAGACCTATGCCCAGATTCTGCCCACAGATCCACACAACCACAGATCTTGCTGCTCAAAGAGGATTTCAGAGTAGTTGGCGGAGAATGATTCAGACTTTAGAAGTGGGTAACAGAGGGCCTGAGAAGTAGTGACTTACTGAGGTAGACACAGCAGGGGACTAGAACTGGACTTTCTCCTCTCACCACACCCCCTGCCTCCTTCTAGGTGTCTGGCTCAACCGGGAGCTTTGCTGAAACTACAATAACTAAAGGAGCTTAGAATTTAACATTTCCCACCTCTAACTCCTCCCCAGAATGATAAAAGTTAATCTTTAAGGAACACTTTCTATGTGCCCTATACTGCTAAGTTCTTAACACATATTATCCTAGGTAATTCTCACGAGATTCCTTCTTGCATTATTTCCTCATTTTAAAGATGAGGAAACTGTGACTCAGAGAGGTTCAGTGACTTGCCCAAGTCCACCCAGCTGAGGTCTTGTGGCCTCCACAGCCCACCCTCATACACACTGTTGGGCCTGGCCAGTCAGGACAGCCCCAGGCTGGAATGGAGGCGATCCTGGCTCTTTGAGAACCCAGACAGCTTGAGACAGTCTGGACCTCACTTAAACTAGAGGTCAATACCTAACACTAACAATAATACTTAAGGAGCATTTCCCAGATGCTACAGCACCTGTGTCAGGTGCTTTACAACCATCTCCTCATTTAATCCTCCAATAGCCCTGATAGGCTGATGGGATTATGCCCATTTTTCAGATGAGGGCAAAGAGGTCAAGAGGGTTAAGTTACTTGTGCTAAGGACACATGGTCAGGAAGTGGCAGAGCTGGGTTTCAAATCCACCTAGGTCTGGCCGTGAAGCCCATGTTCTGGGACTTCACTATTCTGCTCACAGACCCCACACCAGCGATTATGACATGGGAATGGGCTCTCCTGTAGCCCCTTTGAACCAGCAGCATCATTGTCGCCTGAGCTCCTATTAGACATGCTGGTCTAGACTTACTGATTCAAAATCTGAATTTTAACAATATCCCCGGGTAATTCATAGGCACAATAAAATTTGAGAAGTCCTGCTCTAGAACACATTGCTCTTCATTCCAGTTCCCCAAGGGGCCTGAGACCAAGAACTAAGGCCAGGAAGTGAAGGGCAAGAACTGAGGACTTTTGCCTGAGGGTACCTGGGGTAGATCCCCCAATTAATTATCCCCACTCCTATAGCTAGCCCATCCCCCTTTGGACTCATCCAGGCACACAGACCCCAAAAGGATGAGTCAATGCATATGTTCCCCTGGGTCAGGGGACCTATGTGCACTCCCTGGAGCCCCACAGAGGGATGGCAGAGGGTCTCACAAGTCAGCCAGCTTCAGCCGATACCAGAAGCTTGGAAGAATCCCCAGGCCCTCCCAGGAAGGGGTTAAAATAGAACAAGTGTCACTCTGGCTCCAATAATTCCACTCCTGATAGATGTCCCTGGAGTGCTCCCTAACTGAATCCCAGTGAGGGAGAAAGCTGGGGGTTGGCAGTAGATTGCAGGCAGTTTCCTTTTGTTGGCCATGTCAGTGAAACTACCTTTAAACGAAGATTCAGTACTGGCTCCCACTATGTACTAGGCAAAATGTGAGGGGTACTCACCCTCACAACCATCCCGCAAAGTAGGATGTACATTTCACAGGTGAGGAAACAGCCACAGAGAGGTTAACCTGTCCAGGGTCTCCTCCTTAACAAGCGTCCCACTTTTCAGCCCCCAAATGATACGCATATGGAATAAAATGGCAGAGAAACCAGACATGCTGGAAGCATGAGCACTCTTAGGACCCTGAGCCATTCCATCCTGAAAGGGAGATTCTTGGAACTGAAGCCTCCAATGAATCACCACGTAGTTTAGCTCACCCTGGTCAGGCCATCTTTCAAGGGCAGCATCTGAGCCCACTGCGATGGAGGGCGGCCTTCCTAGCTGTCGGCCTCTGGCCCAGAGCTCAGATGCCCCAGCAGACCTGCCCACACAGACCTGGACCCCATCAGCCTCACGTAGTTAGTCCTCCGGGTGGACTGTGTGTCTGTGAGGGGTGCTTAGCCTGCTCCCTCCCCATCAAGCCCTATGGAACAGGCAGGAGGAACAGGGGTTCTGGAGGGCTCCTCGCACCTTTTCATTAAGGCACCCTCCCATGTCACACAACATCTGTAGTGCCTGCAGGCACACTGGCAGGGAGTTATTACCAAAGGAGGAAACCTAGGCAGTTAAGCAGCTTTGAGGGTTTCTAGGGACATCAGCCTGTTTGAAGTGAGAGAAAGGGGATCCAGCCACCTGGTTGCTTGGTATCCAAGTGTCCCCCCATGGGGCCACCAGCCTTGTGGGGAAAGAGAGGCCATATTAGACTGCCAGTGTTTGGGGCAACCCCCCACCTGGCTGTCCCTAGGGCCCTAAAGGCATAATGTAATCATGCTGACCTCAACAACCGCTATTTCCCTCCCTCAGTCAGAGTCCGCAGGACAATTTTTTATACTGGTAGGCACTTAAGGAAACCAAACATCTTGAAAGTATTACCATTTATAGAAAAGCACATTTACAATTAACTATATAGAAACACCTGGGGATTTATCTCCGAGAATTTTAGGCTAGTGATTCAGGGCTATCTATCCCTCGGCATTGACACAGGCCGGGAGAGGGTGAGGTCATCTCCCTGAGAGTCTCATTTCTCCCATCCACAAGCTTCCTCGGGTCCCTACCCTCCATCCATGCTTCTCTTCCTCACACCCAGCCATCTGCTCAGAGGCTGCACCAGCCTTCCCCTACACTGCCGGGAGGGCTGGGGATGAGGGGTCGCTGAGCCAGAAAGTGATTCAGTCTCAAGGTCCAGGGCTGCCTCCCAGAGAGCTCCATATGGGGGCCTGGATCAGCCTTCCTTAGAACAAAGGGGCATCTTAAACTCAAAGAGAGGGCTCCTGCTCAGAACGATTCATCACTCACCAGCCGTTCAGAGCAACTGTGCAAATGCCCTCAGAGCCAGGAAGAAATTGTCAGCGATCAGACAGGAAAGAGGCAGCGTGCCATAGGAGTTAAGTGGGCGGGTGTAGGGTGGTTCAGTACTGCCTAGACTGCATGCAGCCCTGGCTCCTCTGCTTACCAGAATGTCCTTAAGTCCTCGAGTCTCAGTTTTCTCATCTGTGAAAGGAGGATGATAGCTGCCTATCTTCCTGGGATTGTTATGATGACTAAATGAGATAATTAACGTAAAGCACATAGGATGCCCCTTATGCAGCAAGTGCTTAATAAGTATCCGCTAGAATTATCGCCTAGCAAAATTAAAGCAGCCTCTTTAAGGGACACCCTCTCTAAAAAAGAAGTATAGAGAGATGAGATGGAGAACATTTCCGCTTGCCAAAATTTTACCCTTTCTCAAGAGCAGTGGTTCTCAACCATGGCGCCCCATTCCCGTAGCGTGCTACCTCTCCAAGATACACAGATCATTTTGGTTAATGCAACACACTCCCACAAGTGTGCACTGATTAAACAACAAAACAGACTTTTTTGCTGGGCAGGGCAGTAAACACAGCCATCTTTTCATTACCACATCAACTGGTGTTCCATCTGCTCGAGCAAAGCACAATTCTAGAGCCGAAGCATGGTGCCTGGCCTTTTCCTTCCCATGAAAAAAGCACATCAGATATCAAGTCACCATAACGTACACTTTAAATATCTTATGATTTTATTGTCAATCAGACCTCGATAAAGCTGAAGATTTTTAAAAAGCACATCAGCATGAAGATGAGTGGCAATAATGTTAATGTCATCATTGTGATAATGCTTAAATCATTCTACCATATTTTTTTATAACAAATTGCTGATAAGCTTCAGAATGTCATTATCTGTATAGTGAAGTTTTATTCTACCCAAAGGTTTCAAAAGTCAGCACATAATTAACAACTGCACGTAGCTAAATTTCTCTTCAAAATTCTCTTAAATTACCCATAAAGTATGACAACTGTTTATCTTGAAACACAAGAATCATACTCAATGGACTGAGATGCTCACAATATACAGGTATGTGGAAACTAAGACACCCAGAGTTGGACAAAGTACTCAGTCTCTTTCCCTCCCCCGCAATAGTGTTGGGCTATATTCTTGGTCAAATCATATTTCAAACAGTTAAATGAGTATATGGTATAATTCCATCACCACAAATTATTGCTATGCACCTCTCGACGGACCCATGATGAGAAATTAGTCCTCTAGTAAGCTGCATAAGATGGAACTGCTCTACCTGCTCCCCATTCTCTAGACCCCCAACCTGGGAGAAAAAAAAGCAAAGGGTGCCCACTTACTTGCAGCCTGGATGCGAGCCTTCCGACTGACCACCAGCCCAAAGCGGTTCTGAGCCACGCACTCATAGTCACCCTCGTCTGAAGGGCTGCCTCCTCGATCCAGCCGGAAGTGATGGATCATCAAGGACCCATTGGCCAGTACTGTGGAGTGGGTAGTCTCTGACAGCTCCACTCCATTCTTCCTCCAGGTGATTCGCAACGGAGGGGTCCCCTCCACCGTGCAGCCCAGCACTACAGACTGCCCAAGGACTGCAACATCATCACTTGGTTCCACAGCAAATGCCAGTTCAGCAGAGTGGCCAAGACCTGCATCATGCAGGGTAGATGAGAGAGGAAAAAGAGGTTATTGTAGAATAAGCAGACAGAAAGAACTCCATGTACAGGAGTTTCAAGTTCTCTGGATCTGTGCATCCCATCCTCATCTTTCTATAATGTTAACTAGAAATCTCTATTAATATGTGGAACTTTATGCATTATGAAGAATCATCTCATGCAGTATTTTACTTAATCAACAGACCATCTCAGAGAGAGTGATTATTTGTACCATTCCATCTTTAAAAGAAAACTGAAGCCCAGAGATAGTAAGCAACTTGTCCAGGGTCTAACAGTTAATAGCTGCAAACCTGGGACGCAAAAGCAAGAATGATTTCAACACAGCTGCTGCCACTTCTGTGGGCACCCTGGTTAAGCACTGAGGCCTCACAGGCTTTCAGGATGTGACTTTAGGTAAAATATTCAACTTGTCTTTCTCATCTGTTTAAATCAGAACAATAACATGGCTTGTGTCATAAGGTTGTTGAGCATGACTCATAGATTCAAAGGCACTATGAAACCTTAAAAGACAAATATAAAGTGAGATAGAAATAAATCATTGCTTCTTTTTGCTGGGAAAACTATCTGAGGCCTGGTGGATGCCTGGCAGGGAGCAGGGAGTGTGGGCCCAGCTCCATTGCTCCTTTTCTAGAGTGCTCTGGGTTTGGGTTGTTTTGCCTTTATCATAAGGAGAGATGAGGATACCCCACGTCGACTCAAATTTCCCAAAATTCAGGAAGAGGGTAATTCCTAGAACCTTTACTCCCAGCACTCTTTCCACTTCCACAGATGACAGATGAACTGGAAGAGGAGTGGGAAGAAGAGAAGGGGTAAGAGGGTGATCGGGGAATCAGGAAAATACTGAAGGGAAGGACAAGTGCTCCCATCCTAGGCATGATGCCAAATTGCCAACTTCTCCAAAGAGCAACTTACCAGACCAGTTGCAACTTCATCCCAGAGGGAACGAACCCACCTGGACTGAAAGGGCAGCCACAGACCCCTCCTCACATTTTCAGGGCACTAGCGACCCTGGAGCGGGTCCCTTCCTAACAGACCAGCGCCCTCCCGGGTTAGGGAAGATGGGGAAGTGGGTGGGGAGAGAGCGGGAGGAGGGCTGGGATTATGGGAGGGCCCCCCACCTTCAGGGATATTTGAAGACATTTGAGGATCACATCTCTTTATACCCCTACACCTATCTTTCCCATGACCTGTGTTTCAGCCTCTTCAGCCCCCAATAAAACCCCAGTATAGCAACTGAGGGATTAAAGTTTCTCCTAGATGCAGACTCGATAGCCTGCTTCTCAGAGCTGAGAGGAAGAACATGGCCCACATGAGTGTCTGCTAAGAACTCGGGGTGAGAAAGGAAGAGACTAGATTTGCACTCCTCTCCCTTGGGACTGGCGCTATTACAGCCACTGAGAGAAAAGGATGGTGTGACGGAGCTGTGGGCAGCAAAGCTGGCAGACCCGGGACCGGGAGCCTGGGGACAGGGACGCTGCGTGTGCACACTCCAGGAAAGGGCGGGCACGTGGGCATCCCCACCGCTCGCTCACTAGCTCACTCGGTCGGCTTCCCTTTCCCTTCTCAAGTCGTCGGGTGTCTCTCGGTTCTCCTCCCCACGCGCGGCCACTGGGAATCTTCCTCCCTCTTTCCCTCGGTTCCCCTCGCGCGCTCCGCGTCCCGGTCCTACCTCCAAATCCAGGACGTGCCCGCTCAGCCCAGCGCAGCCCGCTCGGTCTCGGCCTCTGTACCCCACCCCACCCCTCCTGTGCTGTCTCCTGCTTCTGAAGCCTCGGGCTACTCTGTGCCCGCCTCCCGGCTCCGCGCAACCCAGCTCACTCCCTCTGACGGGACAGAGCCCTGCGGTACCCCCCGGCTCGTTTCCCCCTCTCCCCAACTCCAGCCCGCCCGCCTAGCTCCCGCTCTGCCGCACGCTCCTTGGCCCTCGGTCGGAGCTTGGGGTCCTGCGCCGCGTCCGGGAGCCGCTTCGTCCAGAGCCCAGTCTCTCCCGGAGGGCTCCATTCTCAGCATCCCGCTGCCGCCCCTAGCAGCCCGGCCTGGTGCCCTCTCCCCGGGCTCCGCCCCGTCCCGCTCGGCTTCCCTTCTCGCGCAAGTCGCTCCAGCCCGGGGTCCCCACGCAGGTCCAAGCGGCTGTCCCCACGTCCGTCCCCCGCGCTGGCTTCCTCCCTTCTCGCCCTTCCCGGGGCTCGGTCCGAAGCCGCCCGGGGCTGGGAGCCCTCGCTCACCATCGCTCGGCGCGGGCAGCAGCAGCGGCAGCAGCAGCAGCAGCAGCGGGAGCCGGGGCCGGCGCGGCGCGGGCTGGCGGCGCGGGGCGCGGCGCGCGGAGCAGCCATGGGGCTCACGGTCAGCGCGGCTCGGCGACGCGCGGCTCCGGGGCCTCTCGCGGCTCACAGCGTCCCGCGGGGCCGGCGCCGGGGCCGGGGCCGGGACACCGGCCGGGGCCGAGCCCGGGCGGCGGGGGGCTGGGGCCACATGCCTGCCTAGGAGCGCCGGGGGCGCCGGGGAGCGCCGCTTGCGCCATCTTGCACCTACTGGGGCGATCTGTCAGCCTCGCCCGGGGTGCGCGCTCCGCACTCGCACCACCAGCGCCCGCCCCGCCCTCCTCTCTCCGCCCGCCGCCTGCCACCCCCTTCCCTCCCCTCCGGTCCCCTCCCCCAGCCCCCTCTCCCCGGAGGCCCGGTCTGGGGAACAAAAGAGCCGGCGAGCGCTTTAAGCGGCCGGACATTCCCGGCTGCGCGGCGGACGCGCCCCCTGCGCTTTGAACTATGGCAGGAGGCGGCCGGCGCCGTCCCGGGCTGCAGCCCCTTACCCCCTCCAAGCGGGCCATACCCAGACTTGAGGGGGCTGGGGAAGTGAAGACCAAGAGGACTGTGGAGTGAGTCCGAGCTACGGAGAAACGCGCAAAGCTTCAGGATTTGCTTTGACCCACTCTTTCTTCTGCGCCTTGTTCCACCGTGTCCAAGTGTATATTTTCGAGATAATTCCCCCAAAGCTGCACAAAGTTGTCAAAGATTCGGTTTTCCATGAGGTTTCGGTCCTTCCACCCAAAGACTAGGACGTTTAGCAGGACTGGCCTCTCTAGACTGAAGGGTTCCAGCGCTTGGGTGAACGGGGGAGGTAGGAGAGGTTGGGAAGGTAGCTTCCTCCAGGGCCGGGAGAGGAGACCCAACAGGACAAAAAGAACGCGAAAGTAACCTGGATTCTGACCCCAGGTCTGCGAGCTGTCTCGCCCAGCCAATCCAGGCAGTCACCCTCTGAGCTCACCTGAAAAATAAAGATAATCGTATCTCTCCTACTCACTCCTAGAGACCATTAAACCTCACAGGTCCTGGGAACTGGAAAAGCACATTGAGAGTTAAAATTCCCAGTCGCATTTCTACACCCAAAAAAGACTCAATGTTTCATGTCAAAGAACACATAAGGAGACAGCATAGGTCCCTATGAGAATGAGATCTAAGGTGAGCATGTCTCCTTGGGGATTCACAGCCATGCTAGCCCTAAGTGATCTTGAATTTTCACCACTCACTATTAAATGATCTTTTGTTGAGTCCAGCATGATGGGCTAGTCCATCAAAATTATTGAGCATCTACTAAGTTCTAGGAGCAGGAGATTTAAAGGGAGTAGTCTTTGCCTCCCTGATGCTCTTTGCTATTTGCTCCTCTGATGTTGGAGTGGAATGGCAGAGGAATAAACAAGTCTCTCTTTTGATATCAACTCTGGAATTTGAGGATCAGGAACATTACCCATATATAAAACTAACCTTGGTGTAGATGAGTAAAGAAGTACAGGCCTCCAGAAATAAATTTACTAATGATGGGGTTTGTGCAGCCCAAGGACTCCTTAGTCTGTAGTAGCAATTGAAAGATGAGCCTGAGAGACAGAACTTGAGGCACGTGAGCAGTGGAAGGCAATGGAGAAATTCAGGGTCAGGAGTCACTAGCACTCCAAAGCCCAAACTGATTTCATTGTAAGGAAGGGCAGAACTGATGGGCCTCTTACTGGCCACAGGAAAGAGAAAAGGAATGGGTGGGGGGGGGGGGCGGGGAGGGCTCCTTAAGCCCCAAATCCTAGAACTCCCTCCTGCAGGGCTTGAATTATTAACAACCCCTTCTTGGCTTGTCCTGAACTCTGAGAGGTCAAATTGGTGTCCTGAGCTGCTGTCATTTTAAATTCATTTTGACAAGTGTTTAATTCTTTCTTTATCACAATCCTTGGTCTGAGAGTGATATGCAAATAATGACTATTCTGTGCCATGCAAAATGTGTAATATCTCTCCGTATGATCTGTCAATTACCTCGGTCTGGCCCACCAGCCACTTTGGGGGTGGTCCTAGGCAGGGCAGCCTCTGGCTCTTGGTTCCCTCCAGCAGAAAAACATGCACATTCCAGGCCCTGTAAAGATCTTAGCAAAGCAGCTGCCAGCTGTGATCCTGAGATAAGTGTGGAGCATGAGTGTGGAGTTTTGTGTGTGACTGCATATCCATGTTTGAGTTAATGGACACAAGGTTGTTTGTGATGGTAAATGTACACATGTGGGTCTCTAAGCTTGCATGGATATGTGAATGTTCAGCCATCAGCAATTTTGGAGACCAGAATTATACAGAAGACCCCAAATCTCTGGAGTTGTTCATTCACTCCCCCTTGCACCCAAGAAAGTTAAAAAAAAAATGTGTTATCCAGGTGGAAATAAATCTGCAGAGAGCCTAAAAGAGTGCCATCAAAGAACTAATCTTCCCTAAGTTTAAGTCTTTTCCGAAGTGCCTGTTGAGGGAGAACGATGATTCAGTTCTTTCCTATGACCACTTGCTCTCTAGCCTCAAAAAGCAACATTTCCCATCTGGGAAGAAATATATTCTCTACGCAGAAAGGCTGAGGAAATTCTAGACATTGGTTCCACAAGAGAATGCCACATTTTTGGAAAATAGTTTATTAATTCATTAAAAGGACAGATACATGACCAAATGCCTTGGCTTAACACTAAAAAGTGTCATATTTGTAAGGAGAAAAAAATGCCGAAAAATAATTAAATAATATAGCATAAACTAAATACAGACAAATAAATGAGCAGGTACTGATTATACATGTCATGCATCAAAAAAAGGAAGATTTTAAAATGAGACTCAAAAAACGTAAGGCAATGACGGTAGGTGACAAAGGGATTAATACCCTGTAAAAGGCCGATAGACTCTTTTCTAATAAAAATACTGCTACAAAGACACAAACCTAACACTTCCAAATTACCCAGAGCCCAAATTACATATAATACTAGTGAGTAATGGCCACTTTCTTATCAACTGTGAGTTATAGGCAGATACCAGATTTATTACTTATTTGCTTTTGAGAAACAATTTTCCACCCAACCTAATGGGTTATAAATTGTCTCATTTGCAGCTATTTAATTTAAACCAGAACCTCAGTGCCTGTTAAACAAGAACATGAAAAATGACTATGTGGTGTAATGCTAAGAGCCTACTGTTAAAACAGCCATTTAATTCAGGGTAGCTTTTCTTCCCCCCCTTTAGAAAAAAAAAATCAAACTGGCAAAATAAAAACGAGGCTTTTGACCTTCAGAGCAATGATGAAACATATACAGTGGTGCTAGCCACAGCAACACCGAATACTACAGAAATAGTACAAGTGACAATTCTGTCCTTAATGAGATACAAAACCAACATTAATAATCTTTAGTGTTATCATATGCTGGTTGAAGGAGGGGGAGGGGGAGGAAATGTAGGTGCGGATGTCAAACGTGAGTGACACCCGAGTGTAATAAACACGATGTTGAAAAGGTCTGAGGAAGCTGCAACTCCGCTGAGAGACATTTCACCATTAAAAAAAAAAAAAAAAAAAAAAAAAGGAAAGGAAAGGAAAGGAAAGATAGACTGGTTATTTCTAATTTGGCCCAGAAGCCAGAGTTAACCCTTAAGGTGCCAATCAGTTAAAAAGATGCATTTATGGAGAAAAGACCCCACATTCTATGCTCCTATGAGAGGCTGAAGTGCAAATCTAATAAGTGACATTGTTTTCTCTACACAGGAAATAGAAGTCAAGCTTGTCCCGGTGTGATGGGTCAACAGATAATGACTTCAGGATTGAATTTAAAGAAGAGAAACAAAATGAACCAATCACCCTTGTCCTGTGCAAAGACCTCTTTTCCAGTGCCTAAGAGGATGCGATTCCTCTCACCCCCACCCCATCAGCTCATGTTCAAGGTGTATAGAGGGGGAAGCTACAGGGCTACAGTGCCCCAAATTCCCACTCCCCTTTCTCCTTTACCTTTAGCTGGGAAGGAAGGTCTCAAACCTCTCCATCCAGCCAACCTGCCTCCCTGCATAGAAAGGAGGGAGAAATTTATCCTGAGTCTTTGGGACATGTACCCCTTTCCCCATCTCAAAAGTCCCCTTGTGTGACTGGGACTCATCACCTCCAAGGAGAGTCCCCCATCTCAATCCCAGGGGAAAAGATACAAGGGAAGCAGGGAAGTCTCTTCTCCAAACCTGTACTGGGGTGGGCAGTCTGCCTGGGGAGGGGACATATGGAGGCACAGAGAGAAGAGGGAGCAGGAGGGTAATGGGTGAAGTGGACGGCGGACATAGGAGTCACGCTATGGCCTTGAAGCAGATATGAGGTAGTCATGTTGTTAGGGAAGGAAGGTGAGAGAACCACATGACACAGTCTGGGAGAGGCATGAGAGACAGGACAGGTGGACAGACAGAGGAGACACAGAGACAGAAGAGAGGGAAGGAAAGAGTACCAGGGAGGAAGTGAAGGGCACTAGACTTAGGAGAGCAAGTTGACTGGGAGAGAAGCCACTGGAGTAGTGAAGGGGAAGAAAGAACGGGAGAGCCAGAGAAAGCACATGTTCAAAACCAGGCACTTCCTAAATTTCAAAAGTGAATGCAGAGTTGCTCTGAGGGGAACCAGAGTCACCGTCTCAATTTGGGACCTGGGACAGGGGAGATGGGTGGAGGGAGGAGATGCAACTAAAATGTTAGGCATTCAGAGCCTACCTGCACTCAGCCCAGCCAGACAGGAAAATGGGCTGGGGCTGTCTTTGTCAGACAGGGCATCGGAGACACTCTCAGAGTGTGTAATAAGCTGGGTGATGGAGGTTGGGGGCCCCACAGGGCTGGGGACTGACCACTCTGGGGCACTGTACTGACCTGGAGGATCAGTTAGGCTGTACTGACCACTGCCTGGACCAAGGTTTCCCAGCCTGTCAACCAGCACACACACATGTGCTTCACATATGTGTACATCGCACATAGCATAGCCATGCTTCACATGTCTCTCATATATCACATGTGTCACAGAGTATGGGGGGAGTGAATAATCCATTTCTTCCTCTCTCTCTCTAGCCAAATCACCCTAGGAAGCTCCAAATGGCTTGATGATACTCAGTATCTGAAGGTACACATGTGTACATGCATGGCCACACATGTCATATCCCATGATGCGTATCAGCCTGTCCCCAACTGCCTCTCTAGGGGAGCTAAGCAGAGGACACTGGGGCTCTGGACAAGCCTGGGCTGGTTCCTAGAGAGCAGGGGGCCTTTGGCTGGCAGCTGTTCCCAGGGGCTTCGTCCAGAGCCTCATTTGGCTGGAGGTCTGGGTAGGGGCGAGAAGTTGCCTCTGGCAGGCAAGTAAGTCTGTCTGGCCCAGTGGCTGCCTGCTCACATCCTCCCAGCTCCCTATCCAGCAAGTCTACCCCTTGCCCTAGATCCACAACACCCGAAGTGAGGTCAGGAGCCTCCAAACCCAGGGGATCCTCAGGTTCCAAATCTTGGAAGTGGAGGTCAGGATTCCCTCTGGAGGCACTAAAGTCAGAGTGGACAATGACTTCAGCCTCCACCTGGTTCCTGCAGGCTGGAGGTGGCTTCTTCCTCCCATTGCCCTGGTCAGAGCAGAGAACACAAAGACAGGGTGATCAACATTGAGAGTGATCATCAGAATGACCAACATACTTGGGGTCTAGAGACTGACACCTGCCCCACCCCAGCGCCCCAGAGTATATATCACATGGAAGTCGGTAAAGGAAGCATGCTGATTATCCTTCAAGAGGTGATCAGACCCATGGGAATTCAGAAAAAATGAAATACTACCATTTGCCCTTGCCCAGGATTTCTAGGACTACTAGATTCAACAGGGCCTCAGTGAATAGGAGGAGGGGCTGAGGGCACTCAGGCCAGGCCACCCTCAGACCAATGGTAACTCTGTTGTGGCTCACTGAGGTCCAGGTAGTGGAGGGCTGTCCCCAACCCAGGTGAAACAAAGATTCCTACAGAGTAGCTAGCCTTCTATCCACTCACCTTCAGAGGCTCCAGGGGTCTCCTGGCTAGACTCCTATACCCAGGGAAGTGATCATCAGGGGTCTCCAGAGAACTCACTATTGCTCTTCATAAGCATGAGGACCCTTCTCTCCTTTCTTACCCCTTCCTCCCAGGACACTGACCTTTATGGCATCATACACCAGAGCCTGCAGCAACAGCGTCTGCCCAGTTCCAGCAGGGGGCAGCAGAGCCCGGGTCAGAGAAGGCATGGGGCCTGCCTGGGGCAGCTCACAGCCTGCCCAGGAACCTGACCAGCTGGGCCCACCTGGCTGAGCCCACGAGATCTGCACAGGGGAGAGAAGAAAGAAGTGGGAGCACTGAAGGGCTGGCTGGGAGAGGGAAGTGGATGGAGACCCCCACCCACAGACTCTGGCCCCCTTGCCTTCTCCCTCCCCAAGGGTGCGGGGAGGAGTGCAGAATGGACCGAGAGTCTAGGGGTGAACTGAAGATATAAAAGTCCTCCTGCAGAAAAGCCTAATACCATTGCCTCCCGCAGAAAGGCCTAATACCACTGCCTTGGCAAAGCCCACAGGTTTCCAAGCCAGGCAGGGGCTCCTTCGGCAGAGAGGCAGGGAAAGGGTGAGGAAGGACTCACGGGGTTGAGCAGGGATCAGAGAAGGGTGGGATGAGCCACTATTGCGAGCATGAAGGGGATCTTCCCTACATGGCCCACCTTCTCTGGGTCCCAGTCCCACTTAGTTACTGCCAACCTAACCAGCCTCTTTTCCCTTTATTGGGAAGGGCTGGATCTTATGCACCTCCCCAGTTTCCAGGATGAGGAGGGATCTGGGTGTTCTGGCCACCATGAGTCACTTGCAAAAAGCCCATCAGGGCCCTCCTCTTTTTCTGTGAGATCCAGGCTGACCTATTCTGCCAAGAATGGAGGCCCATCTGCTTCCCAGCCCTGCCAACCCCTTTCATGGAGGATGAAGAGACAGTGCCTTTTCTTTTGCAGCTGGACCAGTGAAAAGGAAAGGAAGGGAATTTTCTCACAGGATCATCCATTGTGCTCTTACGCCCCCTCGTGTCCTATGTAGGAGTGAGCTGCAGTGTGGGACTAACCTATCGAAGCTCCAGGCTCACCTTTCTCTTGGAGTGACCTCGGCAGTCTGAAACGCCGCCACCCATAAGGCTGTGTACTTCAGCCCTATCCTCGATGTCTGAAGGTGGTGGGGACCAGTCCTGAGGACGGGGGTGCACAAGGGACTCCAGTTCATGGGTAGCTGCAGGGCTGGGGGGTCCAAGGCGGGCTCGGGAGTACAGAGCGGGGTTCCCAGAAGTGGCAGTGGAGGACAGGCCTGGGAGGGATTCCCTGGAAGGAAAGATAGGCACAGGGGTCAGAGAGTAAGGGATGGGGGTGGGATTGAGACCTGTTCCAGCCTCTGTCCCTGCCCATCTCTGGGACTTGGTTCGTAGTCTGTACAACAAGTAAGAAACTGTTAAAAGCAGCTGTGTCACTGCGAATAGGACGCTTCTTCCCTTGGCTCCAGACATCTGGAGATTTAGGGTTTCTTCTCCCCAAGATGCTGCCTGCTACGGAGGAAATGGGAGACAGGCAGTTCTGCCTATGCATGCCCTTGTTGAAGGGGTGGGCTGGAGGCTGCCTTAAAACCGGTCCCTACTCTCATGAGTGTATTACCCCCAGTCCCTTCATCCCAGAGTCCTGGCGGTGCCTAGGGCAAGTCATGGCTACTTTCTCTGCTCTCTCCTCTCTGTAGTCCTCTGGAAATCTCTCCTCTCTGAGGTCAGACTGGCTCCTTCACCCACCTGTGGGGGCCACGGCGCAGGCCAGCACACATGCAGGCCAGGAGGCAGAGGAGGCCCAGGCACACACCCACAATGATGCCTGTGACTGAGTGCACATCCAAGGAGTCTGGTGGGGAAGACAGAGGGGAAAGAACAGGTCAATGCCAGGAGAAGGCCCGGGTTCATAGATCAGGACTTCTTGTGGTTTCCTCAGGGCCCACTGGCTGCAGTCTCACTCTTTGGATACTCAAAATCTTCTGATGCAAGGACAGGAGGGCCCCACAGCCTCACAGACACCATGACTACTTCTCTCTCCAACTGTGCTCCCCACTGGACATCCAGAAGTCTTGGTCCCTCCCTATCAACCTGCCAACCAGGGCTGGTTTCATGGGTGTGCAATAAGTACAGTCATGCAGGGCCCATGCTTAGAAGGCCTCTGTGCTTGATTTAATGTTCTGTTGTCACCTTCTAATTTTTTTTTTAATAAGGAGCCCCTCATTTGCATTTCACACCAGGCCCTGCCAATTACATAGCCAGTCCTTCTGCCCACCTCCACCCCATAAAGTTCATCACCTCTCCAAGCCAATCTCCAGTCAAAGCAATCTCCCAAAGACACCAAGCCAGTCTCCCAAAAATCTGATCTCTCAACTGAACCACCACTGAACCGCACCCATTTCCCCTTCAAAATGTTTCTCTCGGCAACAAACTAGGAGGACAGTTGTCCAAAACAATGAAAGTGCAGTCATGCCAGGTGGCAGGGCCTTGGAAGAGATGGCTTTCGGATTATAAGTCAACTCCAGGGGCCTCTGGAGACCTCGGATGCTCCAGAATGGATCCCACTCCTCCCTTCCTGCCCTCTCACCTGAGAGATTCTCCTGGAGAGTGATCACATCCTGCAGGCCAGAGAAGGGCCCAGGCCCCACCTCTGTGCGTGCCCCCATCTTGAAGAAGTACCTAGTGTCGCTCTCCAGGCCGCGTACCTCAGCACTGAAGATATTTCCTGGGATGTGGGGGAAGCAGGGAAAGCAAGGCTAGTGGGTTGAGCGGGGTGGGATGCAGGGATAGGCTGGAAAGCAGGACTGGGAAAGTAGCTTACTCCCACTCAGGAAACAGCCTCTGCCTGTTCCTCCTAGAAATCCCTGGAACAAACCTCAGCAGCTCTCTCCCTACTAACCCAGCCACTAGAGAGTTTGGGAAGTGGGGGAAAGAATGGGGAAGCTCTTGCTCCAATGCCCTGGGGCGGGAGCCCTCACCCTCTGTGGTGAGCAAGGTCCACTGATGCTCGGGCTGGGTGTGGTTGTTGCTATATAGGATCAGATACTCCACGATCTCCCCATTGGGCTCCGTAGGGGGGCACCAGTGCAGCAGAACAGTGGACGGTGTCAGGGAGCTCAGGCGCAGGTCAGATGGGGGTGTCGAGGGCCCTGGGGTGCAGGGGAGGAGATGGGGAGAGGCAGGGTCACTGAGGGCTCCAGCTCTGGGGTCAGCTGTGAGACAGAACAGGGGTATATGGCCTCTCTCCTTCCTCCTTCACTGGAACAAACCACAAACCACAAAGCAGAATAAGATCTGGTCTTTAACTGGAGGATTTCTGGAAAATGATCGGGGAGGGGGCTTCGCCACTGTGCTCCCCTCCCTGAAACTCTTTCCTACTCTTTGGAGCAGAGCTCCCTAAATTTCCAAACCCAGATACCTCCAAGGGTTGAGGAGACTGTCTGGTATTCTAGGAACCTGGGGGCAGAGCTCAAAATTTTTGGAAGGTTTATATTTTATTTTAAAATTTCAAGCTAAGTTTGCTATCTATTTCATGGTAAAGTTTAACATAAAAATGGTATTTAAAATTATTTATCATTAAAAATTCCTAACTCCTCTTGCCACCCCAAATCTTTAAGTTCAAATGGTTGATGCCTTGTGCAGCCCCTGGTACAGGCCCTACAGGGTCGTGAGCACCCCTGTGTAAGCGGCACCACCTTGGCCAACTTTGGTCTTGTATTTAGAGAAGAAGCTGATCCTGGAAGGTGGGGGTGAATGAGGAAGGCTGAAGGGGGGGGGACAAGGTGACTGGTGAGCCGGGAAGGGACAGAGACTTGGGGGTTCAGGTATTCAAGGCTTAGCAGACGGTGAAATGGCGACCCAGGGCTCTAAGGTGTAACAGAGCCACAGGATCACGGGCTGCAGGAACCCTCTTCTCAAGCTCCAGTTTCCACATCTGCAAAAAGAGAACCCTCCCCTCTGCAGCACGGTCAGTTGTGCTGGGGACCCAATGTCATCAAGTCTCCTTCGAGAAAACATCAGGTCTCCCTAAACTCCACGTGCAGTTTAAGACCATAATAACAGTGGTCTTAAACAGGACTAGTGCTCTCAGGCACATAGCAGGGTGAGAAACAATTTGAAAGCAGTTTTTAAAAAAGCAAATTCCTGAGAAGGGAGGGCCTCCCCACCCCACCCCACCCCACACACATTTTCCTATTTCAGGACAAGGTCTCCAGTCGATGGGAAGGTGAATGGTCTTAAGGCTGGTGGAACTGAAAAGCCTCTGCTGTGAGACAGAAGTCCACTTGTCTTGAAACGCCGTTTCCAAAGAGTTCCAGAATCACAGACTTGCAGAGTGAATGGTCCCGTCCTCTCTTTTATGGATGAGGACAGTGGCCCTGGATGGGGAAGGGACCTGCCCGAGTCTCCCTGTGTGTAAAGAGCAGGATGGGGGACCCAAACACAGAATATAGGTGACCTGTCTCCCTCACCTTGCCCCTCTTCACCCCTCAGTGAAGTCTTGCCATAGCCTCTTTAAAGAAGCCACACCTCTAAATCCTATGTTATTATTTTCATGGGTAACCAACACTGGCCTATGTAAATGCACAGCAAACAACAGATACTTAAGGGGTCTTGACGGAAGGAGTCGGGTAAAAGATGGATTGGTGGCAAGAGGGCTGAGAGGACACTTACGGTCAGGCAGGGTGGAGCGCTCCACCACGGAACCAAAAGGCCCATCCATGTCCACGCCGTGGGACTGGACCGCAAACTCATATTTGGTGAATGGCTTCAGCCCGCCAATGAGGATGTCTTCTCCTGAGCTGCAGAGGCAAGAAACAGGAATAGTGCTCTCAGGCACACCCTCGTAGCAGGGCAGCTCCTCCAGATCTACTCCCCTGCCCCTAGCCTCAGCCCCAGGCCCTACCCTGGGAAGAGTATCTGCTCCCTGGCATGGGGGCCACTAACAGCAGCCAGAGAACCTATAGAGAGGTCTGGATGTATGCTGCTCCGAGGGTATCATGCTCCATGTCCAGTCTCCAAAGAAGACCCCCTTCTCCAGGAAACCTTCCTGGGTTAATTCGAGTTGGCCTTTACCCAAAGAACCATCTCTGACACATCTCCTTGATGTAATTTTACTTTAACTGCAATTGTATACATCTATTGCTTTTCATGCGATGTTTCCTCTGCCAAACGAGCAGCTCCTGTGAGCACTGTCTCTCCTTCTGACTGGAGGCTCTCTCAGGAGAGCAGCTGGGCAGTCCTTTCCCCATCATATTGGGAGCCAGCCCTCTGGGGCAGAAGAAACAGGTCTGTCTGCATCGCGCTCCCAAGTGTTCAGTACAAGGCTCTGTTGTAAGAGAATAGGATGGAATGGGTTCTCCTTTTCTACCATCAGGTCATCAGACCTTGGTGTGCCCCCAGAGTAACGTGAGCCCTGAGAGGTTCCTGAATCCCCCAGGGTCCCTGTTCTCATCACTGCCTGCTGCCTTCTTTCCTTCCTTTATAGCATTAGCCCCTCATCCTTACCTGGTGTAATAGGTGACCAGGGAGGCATTCGTGAGCCCCCAGGGGCTAAAGCGCACAGTGTAGTTGACAATCTTGACTGTGGTAAAGTCTGGTTTTTTCCACCGAAGCCAAATGGATGTGGAGCTGTTTGATTCCGCATGGACGTGGGCGGGGGGCAAAGGTGGCCCCCTCTGGATGGGCAGGTCTGGAAGGTGAAGATTAGATTGTGGGGAAGGAAGGACACTCATCCTAAAAATGTATGGTATTTTACAGTTCTCAGTTTACAGTTATTTTCTTCTACCCTCTCTCTTTTGTTCCTGTGTGTTGGGTAGTATCTTTCTCCCTTCACTGATGAGGAAACTGAGGCTCCCAAGAATTTAAGTGATTTTTACCAAGGTTATACATATAGCAGACTATAATAGAGAAATGTAGGAAATCATGGCAATTAAGAGCACAGATTCTGGAGCCAGGTTGCCCTGGTTCAAATTCCAGCTCTGGCACTTACTAGCTGTGTAACCTTGGAGAAGTTACTTAACGCAGCTATGCCTCTATTCCCTATTCTGTCAGTGGGGCTGATAATAGTATTTATCTCATAGCATTGTTATGAAGATGAAGTTAGTTAATATTTGCAAAGTGTACAGAACACTATCTGTCATATTGTTATGGATTGAATATTTGTGCCCCTACCCCAAATTTATATTATTGAAACCTGAATATATGATGGAATGCTCACG
This sequence comes from Eonycteris spelaea, assembly GCA_003508835.1. Classification (NCBI taxonomy): domain Eukaryota; kingdom Metazoa; phylum Chordata; class Mammalia; order Chiroptera; family Pteropodidae; genus Eonycteris; species Eonycteris spelaea. The sequence goes on from PUFA01000017.1 coordinate 1,069,589, forward strand.
AATGGGATTAGTGCCTGTCTTTGTCCATCTGAGCTCCTATAATGAAGTACCATAGACTGGGTGGCTTGTAAATGAAGAAAACATTTGTCACAGTTCTGGAGGTTAGAGTCTGAGATCAGGGTGCCAGGCCAGTCAAGTTCTGGTGAGAGCCCTCTTCCAGGTTGCAGAATGCCAACTTCTCATTGTAGGGTCACATGGCAGAGAACAGAAAGAGAAAGCAAGCCCTCTAGAGACTCTTACAAGGGCACTAATCCCATGCATGAGGGCTCCACCCTCATGACCTCATCTAATTCTAATACGTCACATTGGAGGGTATGGTTTCAATATATGAATTTTGGAGGAACACAAACTTTTCAGTCCACAACTGTACCTTTATGGAAGAGACCCAGAGAGCTCTCCAGCCCTCTTTCGGCCATGTGAGGACACAGCAAGAGGATAGCTTATGGTCTACGAACCAGGAAGTGGGCTCTCGCCAGACACTGATTCTACCAGTGCCTTGGTCTTGGACTTCCCAGCCTCTAGAACTGTGAGAATCAAATATGGCTGTTTAAGACTATGGTATTTTTGTTATAGCAGCCTAAACTAAGATATATTTAGTATTATAGGATGATATAGTATTATAGGATGATACGTAAAATAAAATAAACTCCATGACAGTTCCATTACTTATTTGTGTGGTTCATCACTAAATTCCCAGAACAGAGCTGATACATAGTAGACAGTAAAAGATTTGCTGAGTGAACAAACTGGAATTAGAACCCGGTTTCCTGGCCCTGGTTGAGTGCTCCTTCCACTAACCCACATGGTTGGAAATCAGCCTGGGAAGTTAGGGCGAGGCAGTATCATGGTGGGCAACAGAAGTGTCCAGGAGAGGGCCACGGGCGGTTCACTGCAGTAGAAAGTCTTTTACTTGGAAGTCAGTGGTCTCAGTTCGTCTAGGCTCTGTGAGACCTTGGACAAGTCCCTTCACCTCTCAGAGCCTCAGCTTCCTGGTGGGCCATGTAGGGATACCCTCTGCCTAGAGTGGAGGGACAATCTGATAAATAGTGTAATGTAGGTAGACGTGTTTTAAAAATTGTCTAAAAGACAAACTTGGGGTCAGGAGTCAACTGAATCAACCATCCGGTTTCTCTCTGCCCTAATCTTCCAAATTATCCACTGCTCATGGGTAATGAAAATCTGGTAGCAGGCCTACAAGACAGTGCACAAACTGGAGTTTCTTTCCATGACAGAGGCTGTCTAGAGCTAGAGGAGGACCCCTGAGCCTAGGGAATGGTTTTGGGGCTGGCTGAGGCTTCTAGATGGCCTGACAACCAGGGCTGGCCCAGAGGAAAGGCAAAGGAAGCTGCACACAAACCCCTTAACTGAGCACCCCTCACCTGGTGTGGGAGCCTTCTCCGTCTTGCCCTTCCACACTGCTGCATAGCCGTCCTCATGTTTGTTGAATGCCACGACCTTCACCTCATACAGCCGGCCAGGGACTGGGAAAGGTTAAGGGAATCACTCGCTAGCTAGAAGAACCTGTGGGGTCACTCTCTTGTCTCCAGAGAGGATTCCACCTCCAACGTTTGCACCCAGCTTGTCCAGTCCCCTAATGAAGCTCCATCCATCTTGCTCCCTCCCCCAGCCCTCCTCACCTAACTGGGTCAGCTCATACTGCTTCACTTTCTTCTTGAGCCGGACAGGCCCCACATCCCAAGCCTGGTCTCCACGGCCCCGGGAGGGCTCTCACCATTGGCCTCCTCCTCGGCCCCCACCTCCCGCCAGTACAGTTTGTAGCCAGAGATCTGGGCCGGGTGAGGGGCGGCTGCCATGACACGATCAGGGACTCCATCCTTGCCCGTACCTTCAACTCTGCAGGGGCAAAAGGACTGGGGGCAGAGGAGCAAGATGTCAGGAAAGAAAAAAGAGAATGGAAAATAAGAAGAAGGAAGCCAAGAATGGGAAAGGGGATGGGGCAGGAGAAAGCAAAAAGCAGGAAGACAGCATTGAGTGAGAGTCTTGCCAGACTTCTCCCTCTGCATCACCACTCAGCTACCACCCTAAGTGCTAGGCCACGGCTGGTCTAGAGGAAAACTCACTATTCCACAAGCCCAGAGTGCTGAGGATGGAGTGCTAAGCCTTTGCACAGAGGTTAGCAAGGAGTACCTCTGGGGCAGGGCTGACAGTACTCAGCACAGAGTAGGCTCTATATAACTCTTCTGAAGAAATGAATGCATGGATACTTGCAGGCATGGATACAGAGGGCTGCCAGGGTTGAGGAGGCCAGGAAGGAGGGATGCAGCCATTGGAGTGGGAACCCTATTGGAAGTCTAAGAGTGGGGGCTTATCATGTGTTAGACACTGAGTTCTAAGTACTTTGTACATACATTTTAACTTTATTCTCAGAACCCTACAAATAATGTAAATACCATTATCCCAATTTTACAGGTAAGAAAACTGAGGCTCAGAGACAGTAAGTAACTTGCCCAAGGTCACACAGATAGTATGTGTGCCAGGTTTTGTCTTCATTTAATCACTCTACTATTGGGCCTCTCAACAAAACAATCACAGTCATGGAAGCTGCTGCTATTTAACAAGTTCTTATTGTGTACTAAACGCTTTGTTTACAATACATTTTTAATCCTCACACCTCCCTTGGTAGTAAACGAAGCCTAGCGTTGTGAATGATCTGTCGGAGGTCACAAAGCAGAATATGGGACACCTGAACTCAGATAAGTCTGCAAAGGCCAGCCCTTCCCCTCGACACACATCCTCCCTGACCCCGAGCAGGGTGGGCATGGGAAGTCTCTGATGGAGTGTGTGGTTGGGTCTGGGTTCTGAGGGCACATACACAACCAAAGTCATGCATGTCTCTTGGTCCTGTCCCCTCTGAGCCCGTACCGTGACTCTGATTGTGTATACTGGGCGTCCTGTGCTGCATCCACTGGAGAGGTGCTCCGTAGCCGGCCCCCGTGCCAGCCAAAATCCGTACTCGATACACCTTGTTGGGCAGAAGTGAGTTCAGTGTAAGCTGTGTCTCATTCCCTGATACCTCGGTGGAGAAAATCTGATCTGCTGGGACAGAAAAGACGCTGGTGGGAGGCCACCTGAGGACCACAACACCCAAACATCCCTATACTGACTCTTTCACCTCAGTTCCTGGTTCCTCAGTACTCATCGGAGCCTGAGGCCCTCTCAGCACTGGCTCCTCAGTGCCTGGGTGGACTCCATGGCTCCAGGGCTGACTCCTGGGCTTCCCACCCCAGCTGATGCAGCTATCAGCCTCACTCAGAGTGAAAACAATCATGGCATGGCGTCCCCATTTCCCAATAAGCTGTCAATGATATCTCCCCCAACCCCCGTCACACACACACTATAGCACAGGCACAGAGGTTGGCTGTAAGGGACATCCAGCACTGCCTGCCTTCCAAAGCCCTGGCAACTACCCAAAAGCCCCCTGCTTCACCCTGCCTCCCTTTCCACCCTCACCCTGGTCCCCCAGCCACTTGCCTTCTCCTAATTCTTTATCTCTTTCATACTCCTCCTCTAGATTACCGATATTTGCCCTAACACACCCTCCCAATGCTCCATTCTCCCATCCCACAAGCACCGCCCCACCTTCCTATCCCTCACCTGCTCTTTGTGCTGGATCCCCAGGGATTACCTAGGCCACCTGCCTTAATTTACAGATAAGAAAACTGAGACAGGGACTCAGCAGGAGGACACATTGTAGCTGTAAAGGAGGTGGGGCCAAACCCAGGCCTCCTCCTGCCTTGAACTAGCCCTCTTTTAACTCTTGCTGCCCCAACCCCTAGCCCACACTCCTCTTTTCCAGGTTCACCTTTCTTACTCCCCTGCACTGCCTAATTTCCTTGGACTTCCCCCACTTTGCTCAGGTCCTCAGCTGCTCTGATCATCCTTCACATCCACAATTCCCAGCCCGGTGGAGCCCACATCCTGCCCTCACTCACCTTCCTTTCCCAAACCATACTCTATCTTGTACTTCACCACCTGCCCATTGCTCAGGCTGGGAGGCAGGCAGCCACGCCACCCTGATGTCCGAGGGGTTGGGGCTGGACAGGGAGAGCTGAGGTGCTGCACTGGGGACTGAGATAGAAGAACATCAGCATGAGCTCTGCTCCACCGACGTGGAAGGTGAGGCCCAGGAGCAGTCAGAGACTTCCCCAGGTCACACAGCAAGTCAGAGAAGTAGGCCCAGGACCAGGATCTGAGGGAGGAAAGGGAGCCTCTAAGGGGAGCCCCAAGCTGGAGAGGAGGGGACATCTTCCCACCCTGAAAAAGGTTTGGGGCACAAGCTTCCACATCCAGTGGGTTGTCTCTGGTCCCTGCCTGAATGGATGGTATCTGGAGGTCATGGAGAAGGGCCACATGATATAGGGAATCATGAGCTGAGATCTCAAGTCCCAGCTGTACTACTGACCTTGGGCAAGTCATTTTCATTTTTTGGGCCTCAGTTTCCCCAACTGTAAATTAGGGAAAAGAACCTTTACCCACCCCCTTTCAGAGCACTAAAGATGACATGAGGCAGGTAAAAGTGACTTGGTATACACTAGTAAAGAGAAGCCAAGCTCTCATCCCCAGGGAACTCTCAGGGTCCCAAGGTGCCCACTGCGGGTTCAGAGGCCCTACCATCATCCAGTGTGTGGACCAGCGCTGGGGTGGAGGTACGGCTGGCCCCCAGCTGGGAGTAGGCCACCACGTAGAACTCATAATCGGTGTTGGGTTCCAGGTCCCGAACCTGTAGCTCTGTGGTGTCATTGTTCACTGCAAACTGGTATTCCACATTGTCCATGCCTGGGGTGGTGACACAGAGGACAAAGGAACAGCTGCAAGACCACCCCCAGAGGCCCGACAGCTGGAGATTGTCTAAGTGTTCTTCCTATTGTCCCAATCTCTGTAATAGTCATTTTATAGCTAAATCATTCCAGATAATATGAGCTGGACGGTATAAATTCCCTGGCTTCTAATCCCACTGTATTAATTCCTCCACTGGTTAGGAAGTTCCTTCTGGCATCTAACTGAAGTGATTCCTGCTGCATTTAATAAGCTGGCCCAGGAAAGCCAAGGCATTTTCCCTGGGACAAGCATCCTCTCTCTCCTCTCTCATGTATTGTGACTGAGGGGGAATGTGCCACACCATTAACCCTTCTAACACCAGGCCTACCCCATATCTATGCGGGTCTCTCCTGTAGGTTCCCACTCTATCCCACCCTAACCCCCCAGAGGAACAGGACAGGCCCAGTCAGTCATTCAACTTGTCCCCGCCCTCAGTGCGCCCCCATGTGGGCCTTTGCTGGGGCGTCTCGGCTCCCCCTTCCAGCAGACATACCCCGAGCCTTCTGGTAGTGGAGGGAGAAGCCGATGATCTGCTCGCTGTGCAGCTCGGGCGCTCCCAGGCCACCAGCACCACGGAGCTGCTCAGCGGCGTGGCGGTGACCCGCGTGGGGGCGCTGGGCAGCCCTTCGCGCACTACTACTGCCAGCGGCGCGGCGGCGCATGCTGTGCCCGCGCCGTTTTCAGCCACGCACTGGTAGTAGCCGGCGTCCTGCAGGCCGATCTGAGTGATGACCAGGCTGCCGCCGCCGCCCTGCACCTTGACGCGCCCGTTGGGCCGCAGCGGCGCCCCATCGTGCAGCCAGTGCAGCGCGGGCCGTGGCTCCCCGGACGCGCGGCACACGAAGCGAGCCGTGCTGGCCCGCGTCCGCGACAGAGCCTCGGGCGCCTGCGAGATGGCCGGGGCCGCTGCGGGCGGGAGGGGGATGCTGAGCGCGTGCTCCGGCCGCCAGGGGTTCTGCCCTTCCCCTAAATACACTGGCCGACTCCACATCCTTTCCAATCACTCTAACCTCTCCCTGACGCACCCCTTCCCCAAAATACTCTAGTGCAGCGTCGTACTATCTCTTTTCCTGCATTTACCCCAGCCCCAAGCTGACCATTCTCTTCCTTTCCCCGAATTGTCCCCAGGCCTCTTCGGCTTCTCTTAAATACCCTAGTTCCTCCTAGTTCTAACCCCACTCCCTCATTTTCCACCTCCTTCTTCCCTACCGTCCAGTGTCTCCCATACCTATCAGATTTACCCTTCTCCACAGTTATCCCTGCCGTGAGCAACCCCATCCCCCAGTTTTCTTAGTACCACTCAGACCACTCCACTATCTTCCCCCGTAACCTCAGTCACACCCTTCCCCCCCCCCCCTCCGCCCCGTTACCTAAGTCCCACCCAGACCATCCCTCCTCACCCTCCAATCACCTAAGTGGGGCCCTAATCGCTCCTCTCCTCTCCCTGACTCAGCTCTTCCAGTCCATCCTCCAATCTCTTTCCACCACGTCCCCTACTTCAATTATCTAGTCTGTCCCCTCCAAGCCCCCACACTTAAGAAAGACTCCTCCCCATGAGCTCAACACCCTCCCCCAGACCCACAGCCCTTTCTCATCCTCCAGGATCATCCCTCAGTTCCTTTAACACATCCGTTTGCCCACTTCCCTCTTCCCATTCTTCCCTCGGCCCCAGCTAACTCTCCTCAATACGGTGTCCAGCAAAAAATCCCCCCCATCCCAGTCTTCACCCCGCCTCACCCAGCACGCGGAGCTCAGCCGCTGCAGTGGCGAAGTCGCGCGTGCGGGGCTTGTTAGCTCGGCAGACGTAGACGCCCGAGTGCCGGGGCTGCGCGCTGGAGATCAGTAGGTTTGTGCGGCCAAGTACGATGACATCAGTGGAGATGGGCTTCCCGTCTAGGGGAGGAGAGGTAGAGCCCTGGAGAAAATCGCTGAGGATTGCCCCTCTATCCACTGTCTGGACCCCGAGGGGCCCCTCTACACTCGGGTTAAGAGAACACAACAGTTCCCGGTTTCAAACTCAGTTCCTCTGCTTGCAAGCCTTCTCTGAATCTCAGTGTTTCAGTGTGCAAAATGGGGAGAGTACTTGTGGGGTGGAACGAATAAGGTTTGTGAGAACCCCTGGCACAATGCAGGCACATCGTAGGTGCTCAGTACACCAGTTATTACTATAACTATTAAATGGGTTTCTCTCAAGGACGCACACCTCCTGTATGGTTTTAGCCCAGTGCTAGGAACAAGAAATAACTGGAAAGGTCTGACCAAAACCAAAGTTTTGAATATGTACAGAAACTTTTATCTTCACGTGAAATGAAAACCATTTTAAAAGCCTTTGCCTTTTGGACATGAACAGAAAATTCAGGGAAGAAATGCAAATGGCCAAGAAATACAAAAAAGTGTTCAAGTTCACATAATCAAAGAAATGCTCATCAAAACACAGATGTTAATTTTCACCTATCAAATTGGGAAAGTTTTAAAAAACAATAAGTTGCAATGCAGGATAAAGGGTAAATACTGATAACGGAGAAAGGGCTGTACAGGGTCTCCACCTTGGCCTTGAAGCCAAGGATTCCATTTGTAGATACTTGTCCTGGGGAGATGTGAACAGGGTTGATCACTGTAGTGTTAACTGTAATAGTAGGCAGCTGATAAGGACTTAAAAATTTAACAGTAGCAAATTAAATTATAGCTACAATCAAGTAGTGGAATATCATATAGTCATAATTATTTTTTGAAATAGTTTTAAATACAAGGAAATACTTTTGATGTACTGTTGAATAAAAATAGGACTTGGAACTCTAAATTCAGCATGCTCTCAATTTCAGGGAAAAATGTACGTACGCATAGAAAAAATCTGGAAGAAAATACACACATATGTTAACAATTTTTATCTCTGAATGGTGGGATGTTTTCTGTTTCTGCTTTTCTTTTGTTTTCCACAATGAACACACATAACTTTTGCGATCAGAAGAAAATAAAACAAAAGTCCCTTCTCTAACTTAGTGGATTAAGTTCCTGGAAAGATAGCAGTGTCTGGGTCAGGAATGAAGGCCTTTTGCAGCCTTTTTCTTCCTAGTCTCGATCTAGGAGTGCTATTAGCAGAGTTTCTTCAAGTGAGCGCCCAAAACCACAGGTGTCAGAAACCTCTGGGACAACAATTCTCAAATCCTTCTTGTACACACAAATCACAGAATTGCAAAGGATCCTAAGATGCAAAGGTCTAGGGCAGGCCTCAGATTCTGCATTTCTGATTAGACCTAGTAGCAAAGACCTAGGGCACTTGATTCCTGGGTCATAATTCACCAGATGTGAAGGAAGGGAGTCTATAGTTTTAATACGTTCTCTGGGTCATTGTGATATTAGACCTGCTGGATGACACCAGGCTTACCCCAATAGTATAAGGGTGCTGCTGACCCTAGGAACCCTCTAACTAGGCACCTGTCACAAGTCCAGTGAGGCCATACTGGTTGGGGAGGCATAAAGATACCAGCACTGTTCCATCTCATCAGATCAGGGGTACATAGTTGTTTGGTTTATGAATTCATTATATGCTCTGGAATGTGAGATATAAACATACAAATTGCCATCAACTTGGGACAAGTCACTTTTTATCGACAAATGGAAACAAAAATTATCTTTGTTTTTCTTCCATACCAGGCTGTGGAGAACAGTGTAATGGAAAGAGAATTGGCTTTACGGTTTGGGTCCTGGCTTTCCACCTGCTTCCCTGAGCCTCAGCTTCCCATCTGCCACTGGGAATAATAGACCTGGCCCCTCCTCTCTTCCAAAGGCTCTTGGAGGCTCAGACAGGAGAGCAGTATAAGTGCTCAGTAAACTTTAAGTTGATAGTTGGCCCAGTGCCCTCATTACCCTGATAACATCTCCTATAACACAGTCCCTCTTGGCACTTATCACTTGCTGCCTGATACCGTCAAGCCTCTCTTCATGGCTGTGTGTTTTATCTCCCTCCCCTAGACTATGAGTTCAGAGGCAGGGTCCCTGTGTCTCTCATCTGGGTATTTTATTCACTGTGGCCAGCATGAAGCCAGGCAAACAAAGGCAGAGGAACACTGGGTGGACCAAGAGGCAGCTCTGTAATTAAACAGAGCAACAGTAGGGGTCTGATTCCACCTGACTCACTGGCTGTGTGGCACCTTCCAGCTCTCACACACTCACTTGTCATACTGTTGTGAGGGATGAAATAAGTAAGGTGGAGAAGCTAGCCTGGTGCCTACCCCAAATAAAATCTTGATAACACTCTAGTGAGTGGCAGATTTGAAATGCCTAGTAAAGAAAATATGCCTCGCAGATGGATGATTAAGTTTGTCCAGGTCCCCTACCCACATTCAGCTGTGGGAGAGAAGTTTTTGCCACACAAAGGTTGGTGACCATGAAGCAGTCACCCTTATAGTTCCCTGACTCAGGACACGTGAAATGCCCCACTCCTTTCCCATGGCCTCCAGCCCCCTCCCTCCACTTACCCTGTCGGACCCAGGACACGAAGGAGTAGGGTCAGCTGAGGCTACACATTCCATCACAACACTCTGGCCAGACACCACCGTGGTGTTCTCAGGAGCTGCCACAATGACCACGTCTTGTCCCCTGGTGGACACCAGGGACCCTGGAGAGAGGGCAAACCAGCAGGGCAGCCTTACTATTTCGGCATCTACACATGCAGCACCACTCTTGATGCTCAGTCAGCCAGGGGCATCGACAGACTGAGAAAGCTGGGACTGGATCAGAGCTCCGCAGAGCTGGGACTGGGATTCAGAGCTCTTTTTCTTGAAGCCAAGAGAGGAATAACCTGGCCTCTGAAACACCAGCCCTACTTTTCCTTGCCAAATCGAACCCACTCTCCAGGTAGAGCAGGGGCCTCCAACTCCCAGGCCACAGATTGGTACCAGTCCGTGAGTGGACTTTAGTCTGGACTTGGGAGTCAACGGTCATAGTTTCTAGTTCCAGCACTTATCATTATCGTAACTGTGCTGTGTGACCTTAGAGACAAGTCCCTTCTCCAAAGGGTCTCAGGTTCCTATGTGCGAAAAGGCAGAAAGGCAGAGAGCATGGGTTCAAGTTTCAGCTCCCTGGGCACCTATTCTTGCCACATTCTCAGTGTGACCTGGCCCCTTGCATCAGCCTGATGAATACCTGGTTTGTCCAGCAGATGGAGGCAGAGACCCTGGGTATAGGAGGGAGAGCAAACCAGACTTCGAGAGAACAGCTCCCCAGCTAAGCCAGGAGGAAGTAGGGTGGAAGTAGAGGTGTGGGGTGGGGGGGGGGGGAGAAAGGCGGGGTTGGGAAGAGATGTGCGGAGGGGCCTGGGTGGGGGGAGGTGCCATGGCAAAGGGAGGCAAGTGAGAGGCCCTTGGAAGAGGCCCGAAGATCCGTGGAGCATCTACTAGGTGTTAGGCACTTTCCACTGTCATTGCAGCTATTCTCACAACCCTCTGGAGCTGGACATCTGATAACCAGCCCAGGGTCATGCAGATGGTGAGCAGAGAAGCCAGGATTCAAACCAGGTCTTCCTGACCCCAAAGCCTGTGACTTTCCTACTGTATCACACTGGGACAGGAACTTTTCAAAGAAATGGAGAGGACAGGAGCACCAGACTGCAGGCAGCCAGATTCACAGGGCACAGCAAGAAGCGAGCGGGGCAAATCCTCCAGTGCCCAGAGCCCCTAGGGCATACAGATGGGTAGGGACCAAGGCTTACAGTCACCGACACCTGTAAGATCCCTCCCCACCTCTGTCCCCAGCCCTGGCTGCTCCATCCAACCCAAGGAACAGGCCTCCATGGGAAGGGAGCCCTGCACTGAGAGTCCAGCCCCTCCTCTCTGACTTGCTGCTGGGTGGCACTGACTTCTCTGGACTGATGGGAGTGATACCCTGTCACCTATTTGAAGGCAGGGCTCGGACCTCATGAGGCCCCTCCCAGCTCTGAGGTGGCTGACTCCAGAACAGCCCATTTCCCTGCCCAGCCAGCCCCCTTACCTCTGCGGGCCACACTGAGTAGAGCCTCCTTGCTGAAGCGCTGGCGGGCTGAGTTGGTGGCCACGCAGCGGTAGGAGCCGGTGTCACTCTCCTGAACGTCCAGGATCTGGAGAACCCCATTGGGAAGAGTGATGATCCTTGGGAGGGGGAAAGGGCACCTGTGAGACGGGCAAGAGCTCTGCAAGGAGGGTGGCATGTCTTGGGCCCACCCCACTCCGACTTAAAATTCCTACAGTGTCGCACTTTCAAGGCTCACTCATAACTTTAAAAATGCACATTACGATAGTAAGATACCATTTTCACCTATCTGATTGGCAAAAGTCAAAAGGTTTAATTGGGGAGAAGGCACTCTCGTCTTGTTGGTGGCCATGCAAATTGAAACACCCTCTTTCAAAGGGCAAGCTGGTAATACCTTAAACTCAAACCTACCCATGCCTTTTGCTCCAGCAATGACACTTTGAGGACTCTAACCTACAGACATTCTCATACATGTACACAAAATTGTTTATTTTACAATATCTCCTCCAGCATTGTCTGTAATAGCAAAAGACTGGCAGCAATCCAAGCATCCATCTGTAGAGTGGGAACTAGCTAAATCATTTGGGTACATTCATACAATGAAATGCTAGGCAGCTGTTAAAAAGGAGGCAGTTCCCTGTGTGCTGATACAAGAAGATCTACAAAATGTGTATGGTGCTGAAGTGTGTGTGTGTGTGTATGTGGGGGGTGAAATGTACACTTGTATACTAGCACTGAATTCCCTGGTAATGGTGGTCACCTCAGGGGAGGGACCCTGGGATCCTGGGAGCCAACAGTGGGAGAAGATTTACTTTTGTTATATAGCCTTCTATAGAGTTTGAATTTGTTTGCCCTCTGCCTATATTACCTCCTCCTTCCCCTGATAAAATCCCTTTTGTCCATACTATAGCATCTGACTCTCAAAACAAGCTCAGGAATAGAGGGGATTACAACCTTCATTTTATTGGTGACAAAACTAAGGCTAGGAGAGAGAACGGTATTTCCCCAGGGTCCCACAGCTGGAGCAGAGCTAAAACTTGAACCCAGATCTTCTGGTGCCAAATCTCATGTTCTTCCCACCTGCCTGTCTCAGCAGCCCTTGGACGGCTGAGAAAGACAATGAAAGGGACATGGTCCCCAGCAAGCTCCAGTCAACACGTACATTACTGAGGACAGGCAAGATGGATGAGGGTAGTGTTATCTGCCCTCCTGGTTACAGGGTTGGAAAGCATCTTGGGCTAGAAAGGCCCAGAGGCCTTGTTTGAGAGACAATGCAAACTGGTGCAGGAAAATGTCCATGGGGGCCCGGGTGGCAGGGAGCAGAGTAGGCTCTGGCCCAAGTAGGGCTGAATCCTCTAACTGTGATCCCTGCAGGGTTAGCTAGAGGTTGAGAGTTCTAATTTCTCAAAAGAACAAATGGTGCTGGCCCCTGGATCTAGATTAGGCCAAGGTCAGAGAGGAAGTGGGGCAGCTGTGCACTTGGTAAGAATCACTTGGCTTGTGGGAAAACTGAGTATGAGAAAATCTAAACAGAAGAGAACTAGCTCCAGGGTGTGGGGAGACAATTCTGGTGACAGACCTAGAAACATGCCCAAAAGACTTAAAGAAAAAACAGAAATCTGCTTCACTCCCTCCCTCACCTCAAAGGCAATGCCCCAGCATCTTACCCTCAGCTCCAATAGCTGCCCGCATCAGCGTGGGTTAGAGAGGGAGAAGGGACAAGGAGGCAAAGGGTGACTGGAGGTAAAATCCTGAGCCAGCACCCAGCCTGCTGCCACGAATAGGAAAGGTCAAGTGGGGAGGGATAGGCAGGACCGATCTGGAAACAAAGGCCTGCCTCCAAGACTCTTCATCCTCCCTCGGTCTAGCTAGCTGATTCTGCCTGCAGGGTTCCTGACAGCAGCTGCCCACACTTCCTAACCTCAAAGTTCCCTGGCCTTTCCAAGGAAATTGTGCTCCAGGCACCCAAGAGCTAATACGTCCTCTGACAAGTAACATTTCCTTAGTTATGTGTGTTGAATGAAAGAACCAATGAACAAACATATACCTTTCCTCAAATGTGCTGTTGCTACAACCCAAAGAAACAAAAATGGAACCACTATTAGTGTTTGTCTAAAATCTTTTCTGTTTTGTTAAGATGCGGTTTTCAAAGCTTTGTCCTTGGAAAGATGTCCAAGATATACTGGTTAGTGGAGAGGGGTATCACAAAACAATGTTTATGAAGCAATTCTGTTTTCAGAACAAAAATAAGTGATATGTTAGATAATGCACAAAAAAGTCAAGGGTGGAAAAACTTCCATTATTCACAGAGGTTTTCTCTGGGAGTGAAATTACTGGGACTCTTATCGTTGTTGTTGGTGGTGGTGGTGGTGGGATGTGTGTGTGTGTGTGTGTGTGTGTGTGTGTGTGTGTGTGTGTGTGTGTTTAACTTTACAGTGAATATTTATTAGTCTGGAAATATAAAACTTTAAAAAGCTAAATTGAAAAAAGCATGTGCCCTTCTATACTTTGTCTTGTAACTCCGGGCTCTAACCTAGAGGCAGCTGTATAGTACAGTGGAGAGAACTGGCTTTATCATACAATTTTAGCAAGTGACACCACATGTCTGGGCCTCAGGTTCTCATCTGAAAAATGGGTTAAATGATTCCCATCTTGCCTACTTCACAACTTTGAGCCTTTTAATATCTTATGAGTTCACATTAGATAATGGATATAAATTTCACCTATGAATCGAAAACTCTAAACACATGTTTACAACAGTATAAACCATACACATATTTAAAAAGACTGGGGTGGGGCACTCAAAATGGTAATAGCTGTATCTGTATCCAGTTGGTAGGTCTTTTTTTTCCTTTTAAGTTAGTATATTTTATTACTTAAAAATTAATTCAAATTGCAAATAGAACAAAATAGTACTTATAGAATGAAAAACAACTTCTATCAAAAGGAAGGGATCATTCTTTTTCCAAAGCCTGAGCTTGAGCCTGCTGCAACCCTCCCACCTCCCCCCCCCCCGCACCGCCGCACCCCCCACCAAAAGGCCACTTGGACTCAGTGATTCAAGAACACAAAAGAAATGACACAGCTGCTCTGAATTTCTTGATCCTAAGCATTTCAGAGATCCCCCCAGGGAAAAGAAACACTAGCTGAGGATCACACCAGGTTAACAGACACAGTGGACACTGGAAGGTGGGTAGGGCAGAATATTGCACTAGGGAGCTCGTGCTATTGAAGCCCATTAGTGCTGTGTTTTTTAAAGCGCGAGTGAATGATGATAACAAAATGATTTCAAGTGGACGCAGGCACATGTTTTTTATTCCGATGGTTATGTACTTATTTTTATGGCCACCTTCTATTTACGGTACGTGTTGCTGGTTTTCCATTTTACTGTAGTGAGATAATGTTCCTTTTTAGTATGTGTTAATACAAAAGAGAGAGTTGATTTAAAGAAATGTATTAGGTAAATGATGGTATAAATAGTTTAGGTATGGCCAAAATTATAAAGAGGGTTTGTGAACGCCTGGGATTTGGGAAACATTGCTCTCATTGATGACTGTTTCCCATGGAAGAAAAATTATCCCCTATCATTAGAAATTAGTATAAGTACCAGGGAATTGCCTTAGGGTCTAGTCTTCACCATAAGTTTCAAAAATATGCACATATACCCTGACAGAGTGTGTTTATTAACTGCACATGTGCGTTCCCTACACCAAGGCATATGGTCTCCTTCAAACCACTGGGCTGAGTTTATGAATAGCATATTTGTACATGTACCATATCTGGGCATGTGTAAAAATACATACCTTGGGCATAATCAAGTTGCTGTTTTAGACATTTCTTTATTCCCCTCACACAATGTGCTGGGACATGTGAGCCCAGCTTATTTATAGATGAGGATCATTTTTCAGAGGACTTGGGGGCAAACACTCCCAGAGCTCGGGAACTGGCAGCTCCAGACTCTTGGGAGAGGCCTGTGGCTTCATGGAATGATGCCTAAACTAGATGCTGGGAGATGAGGTCTGAACCCCACTGTTTGCTGAGGAACTTTGGGGAAGTAACTTCTCTGCTCTGAGCCATAGTTGGACCACCGATCTCTAAGCCCACCTGCAGCAGGAACTTCTCAGACACTGCAGCTGCCCCACACCAACCACCAAATCACGAGAGGCTTGTGTGTCATCCACGCCAGGGCTCTGGCATCCAACACCCGGGTACTAGCTGTGTGACCTGGGCCAAAGTACTTCTGTCTCTGATCCTCAGCTCCCTCATTTAACAGTCGGGATAATATTTGCCATAGCCATACATTTAGACCTGAAAGGATGTTCATTATGTTAAGCAAAAAAAAGCTGTAATATAATTTCATTTTTGTTTTGGAAAAAAAGAAAGGTGACTGAACAAAAAAAAAACAGTATGTACAAAATTTTTAAAGAGAATATTTATAAACGTACAGGGGAAAAGTCCAGAGGCCAGATGTCAAAATTAATAGTGGCTTTCTACGGGTGACAGGATGATGAGCAATTTTTGTTCTTTTTCATTTATAGGAATTTGAAAAATGCACCTTCTAGGTATATAAACAAAAAGAGGTAATATGATAAATAAGAAACACCTGCCTTGAAGGATGATAATAATTAAACGAGAAAATATAGCTCTCATTAAGTGGTGTCTGTCGTGACCTTCAACACGGGGAGATTTCTCTGCTCTCTCCCACTCTCTCTGCCAGGAGCAGGCTCTTGGTTCTTGCCCAGCAACAACCAGGAAGCACCCACTAAACAGTGGTGAGAGGGTCCACACTTAGATGGCATAGAACGTAAAATGTCAGTGTAGGAAGGCAGAGCCAGCATTCCCACGGTTCACGCCCTAGAATGCTCATGCCTGGGATGCTGCAAGAGGGGCCTAGGTAGATGAGTCTAGAAAGTGTTTGGTTAAACAGGTGTTCAGTACAGAACTTCTTAGGGCCTTGTCAACTCCATGAAGGAGATCTATAGCAGTTTCCTGACCTTATTTGATGACAAAATATTTTTTTTCAAAAAGCATCTTTAGGGACTAATGTTCTATAAAGAACACACTTTAGGAAACCATGATCTAATCCACCTCTTTCTTTTTTTCTCTTTTAATTTTATAGATGGGGAGAACAAAGCTGAGTAAGAAGTGACTTGCTGAGGATCAATGGGACTAACCAGATCACCAAGGTCAACAGGGTGGTTTATATCTTGACCTCTTGACCTCCTCCTTCCTCCCTCAAAACTGTTACAGAGATGTGTCCTGTGGCTTTTCTACCTAGAAGTCTCTCTCACATTTTCATTCATATTTAGACATGGGCAAAAGTCAGAGGAACTGGAGCAACTCAATACACTCAAGACAGGTTAGTCCCAGGGGAGGGAGATCTGAGCCTAAGGAACCCACTTCCACCAGGAGAGAGTAAGCTGGTAACCACAGCTGGAGAGATGGAGGGAGAAGACTGTGGTGTGGCTAGGAAAGGACTATGGAGCCACATTTCCAAAGATGCAAGAATGCATGGGGTGACAACCAAGTCATGAGACCAACTCAGTGACCACAGATGCAAACGGGCCTCGTGCTTTTTGTCATGCTGCAGATACATCTGGGCCTGCCCAGGAAGGTACGAGAGGGCTCGAGTCCTGAGTCTAGCCTCTGCTTCCTTCTGCCTTAGAAATTCTTCCCTGGCATTGCTCCATCCGCCCATCACTTTTATGGAGAGAGAGGGCAGTGAAACAGGAAGGACCTACACAGCCCTTTATTAGATGCTGCACCACACTGGATGGACTTGAGAGAGGAAGGGAAGTTATGCATCCAGGGTATAAACTCCAGAAGAACCTTGTAAAGAAAATACCTTTCCAGCAGCCCCAGGGCCCTGAACGAACAACAAACATTCTGCCAGTGACTCATAGTGTGGCCTTGAGTAACCTACAGCTCCTCTACGGCCCTCAGTCTCCAGCAAATGGCTAGACTAGAGATGCTCTGAAGGGCCCTATTGCTACTCCCTACTCAAGCTCTACAGCTTGGGGTGGGGGGCTTTCCTCTCTGGGAGCAAAATCTTCTTGTCCAACTTCTCTTAGGGACCAGAAATGAACTGAGAGTCAGGCAATGGTTGGCTCCTAAGTCAATCTGAGCAAATGAAGCCACCCTGAGTCTAAGAATCCCCAAGCCCTAACTGGCTTGCCCACTGGGACCCACTCTCTACTTCCCTATAGGGCACTCACCGAGGCTCCTCAGGCACTGTCTCCTGGTCCTTCTCCCAAGTAATGATGGGTGCTGGCAGCCCTTCAATGTGGCACTCAAATCGAGCTGTCTCATTCTCTTCCACTGTCTGAGACTCCGGGTGCAGAGAGAAGCCTGTGAGTGCTGGGGATGAGGACAGTGACACACAGGCGGAAATAGGAGAGTAGCAAAGGAAAGAGAGGCCACAGTAAGCACAGACAGGCAGACAGGCAGACAGAGACAGAGGAACATAGGGTGATAGAAACACGAGCAGAACAAATTCAGACCAATGGAGACACAGTTGGAGAGAGGCCACCAGAAGATAAGAATTGGTGATTATTGGTTAGATGCTGTGGCCAGAATGAATTCCAAAGTCCCCCAGCCTAACATCGTCAGCGTCATGGTCAGACTGCACATTTCTTCTGGCCTGAAAATTATTTCATTGTGATCTGTGCCTCTAATAGCCCCCAAGAGGGTGGGCTGGACAGCAGAAGTGGGTCTAATGAACAGCGAGGTAAATAATACCAGGGAGGGACCTACAGAGCAAAATGAGAGTCAGGGAAAAGGGGAGTGGGCGCAAGAGATAGGCCTTTGTGCAGGTGACTAACCGAGATCCCATTTCCCACATCCCAGATCTTCTGGGTCTCAGCTCAGCCCCCAGATGCTGGCACTTACTGGCGAACTTGACCACTGCAGCTTGGCTGGCCACCACTCCAAGGGGGCCATGTGCCAGGCAGGAATAGCTGCCCTCAATGACATCCGAGGCCCCAGGGGCCACCTCATCACCGCCATCAGCCGCTAGGGGCTGGGAGAGCCACAGGGAGCCATTGGGTAGCAGGCGTAGGTGGTCATGCTCCAGCAGGGCACCTCCGTCTTTGCTCCACATGACGCTGATGGGGGGTCCGGCAGCAGCAGCCCCTAGACTACAGTCCAGCACCACGGCCTGCTCTGGGCTCAGGATCACTTGCAGTGGCCCTGTTCCACAGCTCAGCTTCACAGTTGTCTGCCGGAGCAACGACAGCTCCCCTATGTAGAGGAGACACCAAGGCCATCAGCATGTCCTCCCACCTCCTACGGCCCCCAGCTCCTGGGTCACTCACCCAGGGGCTGAGACAAATTGTAGAGAAAGAGGTCTCATGGAAAGACCTGAGCCTGGATCCTGGCTCCGTCCCGTACTAACTGTGATCTTGGGTAAACTGCTACACTTCTCTGTGCCCAGCTTCCCTGGCTGCTCGACGCTCTCACTAAAATACACAGTTCTTAGCAACATTATTCATAATAGGCAAAAAGTGGAAACAACCCGAATGCCCATCACCTGATTAATGGATAAATGCATTACTCAGCTGTCAAAAGGAATGAAATACTGATATATGCTACGACATGGATGAACCTTGAAGACATTATGCTAAGTGAAAGAAGTCAGGCACGAAATGCCACGTATTGTATGATCTCATATTTATGAAATGCCCAGAATAGGCAAATCCATAGAGAGGAAGTAGATTAATGGATGCCAGGGCTGGGGAGCGGGAAGAATGAGGAGTGATAGTTATGAAATATGAGGTTTCTTTGGAGGTGATGAAAATGTTCTAGAACGAGATAGTGGGGATGGTTGCACAACCTTGTGAATATACTGCAAACCACTGATTTGTATACTTAAATGGTGAATTTTGTGGTATGTGAATTGTATCTCAGTTTAAAAAATACATTAATTCCTTCCTTCTAGGGCTTTCGTGAATACCGAATGAAACGATATGTGGAAAAGGAGTACAGCCGGTGCCTGACCTGGCACAGAATCAGTGATGCCCCTGGAATCTTGAGATTGTCATGACCACTGTAACCCTACCCACTTCTGCCCCAGTGGCTGGAGGAGCTGAGCCCTCCTGCCCGCAGCTCATTTCCCCCAGGCCACCCAGCAAGCCAGAGTCAGAACCCAGCCTCCTGAGCAAGCCAGGTAGGTATCTTTTCTCTCCAGAGGCCCCACCAGGGCCTACAGCGCCAGCACTGCTACAAAGGGGAGAGAAAGGGAACAACAGAGGAAGGAAATGCCGCACTAGACTCAAAACAAAACACACAAAGGCCGATGTCTATTCTTTTAACCAACATGACAGCAACCCCTAGGAACCCTTATTCGTCGTTGTGTCTCCCAGAAGGTTGACCTGCTGCCTCCATGTCCCATAAAAGCTCAATGGCTCAAGGTCCCCTTCTTATCCTTTGGACTGATTTCTTCCTTCAAGACAGAATGGAGTGTCTGAGAGTAAACCAGGAGCAGCAGTCCACACTCATTACCAGGCAGGTCCGGGCTGACAGAGCCATGTGGGGCATGCAGAGCGCACACTGGCTAGGGGATCAGGAACGCTCAGTTCCAGACCCGGCTCTGTCTCAGTCTCACTGTGTGGCGCTGGGCCAGTCACTTCTTCTCGGCCTTCGTTTACTCAAATGTAGCAGGTGATGTCTGAGATTCTATGATTTTAGGATTATTCAATGAATTGGATATACCTATTGCTAAAGAAAGAGAACACTAGCTAGACACACAAATTATAAACACAACTTTCCGCACCTGAACACAAGCTCCCCAAGCCTCTGCCACATTTGTCTAAACCTGGACACATAGATGCCCACACTGAGAACCTCTGACTGTTCCCAGGCTCTCTCCCCACCACCCTCCAAGAAGAACAAGAGTGAAAAGTCCCAAATGGTGAGATAAGGAGGCCAGGGCAGAAGCCAGGGCCACAACACTGCGATGTGAAGGACAAACAGACAGATGGGGGCTGAACCAGGCCTCTGCCTTTCTTAATGCATCAGAAAGGCTCCTTTGGCACCTCCAGCCTCACAACTGGGCTCAGCATTACCAGTGGGTGCAGGGAAAAGGCAGTCCTTGCCCTCGCCCAGTTTCCATTCTAACTGGGGAAACCAAATTGGCATTCACATCATTTCAGGCCACTTGCTGTAGTGGAAAGAGAGCACTTGACCTTGGCATAGAATATCAAGTTTCCAGTCTTGCTCTTAATGTGTGACAAGCCACTTAACCTCTCTGGGCCTAAGTTTCCACATCTGTAAAATGAAGATGATACCACCAGGCCTGTGAGGGTTAAAAAGATGATGTATGTCAGGGCTCTAGCCCAGAGTTTAGTGGGCATCAATCAAGGAATGGGAACTCGGTCTTTAAAGGTACTGTAAGGAGCTGTACAAATGCTAATCACTATTCTTAACATCCAGTCCCTTCTATCTCTGAGGCCCTAGATTCCAGGATTCAAACACGGGGCCTGGGCTCTCAGCCCAGCTTTTCCAATTGCCCTGTTCCAGCCACTGAACAGTCAGTTTGAATTTCAGGGGAGAAAAGCCCCACATGACACGAATCTCTGAGACCTCCGGCAGCCCCCCTTCCCCGCAAAAGCACGTCCTGGGCTTGGAAAATCCCCTGCCGCGCTGAACAAACAATGTGAACAGTTGGGGCCCTAGCAGCTGCTGGTATGTCAGCAGCCTGGGCTCCGGCAGGCAGGACAGCGGCCAGGGGGGCCGGGTGGCTGGCTGGGGAGCACAGAGGAGGCTCCGATTCCCTTCCTGAATATTCATGGATCAGCAGATGTCTGGCTTCTCCACCTCGGAGGAGCCCAGCACCGAGCACGGCAAAACAGGGAAACCAAGAGAGATGTTCCTGCAGAGAGATTTGGGGTGTGTCTGGAGACCAAGCCAGTCCATGTGGATGAAAATATCTGCGAAGCCTGGGCTCCCCCACTTTATAGATGTGGAAACTGAGGCCCAAAGAGAGCCTCATCTCTCTGGGGGCCAGTTGCTCCCAGCTAAGAGATTTCTCTCTCTTTCAGTGCCTAACCCTACTTCTGTGCCCAGGGCATTCATCCTCAGGGGCTCTGCTTAAGCACCAGCCCTCCATGAAGCCGCCCCTGCCATCCTCAGATGACGGTTTTCCTGAGTCTCACATCACACAGCCACTTGGAAGTCCATTCTTCTTGCCTAAAGGGACAATGGGACATGGTGGGACAAACCTTGACCTGGAGTCAGAATGTGTCACACGACCTTGGGCCCACTGTTTTCCCCTTTCAGCTCAGTTTCTGCAGTCTTCAAATGAAGAGTCTCCACATTTCTCATTTTCACCAAAATTCTCCCATCACCAGAGAGAAGCATACCCAGGAGGCTTGCCAACTGCCCCAAATTGTTTTCTTTTAAACCTTTGGCACATTTTGCATACTGCTCCATTACACAGCAATGTTTGTTTTAATATAAACGTGGTTCTTCACTAGCAAAGATTTTCATAAAAGTGATGCTTTGGGGAGTGGGCCTCGTTTATCCAGTGGCTTCGTGGCTACCCCTGTCCTGCCACCCCACCCCCGGCCCACTGCTACGGCGGATGCCAAAGCCCCTCCTATGAGTACTTTTCAGCTGTCCCTCTCAGGATTGGGGCGGACACAGGAGACACTTGCTGTCTGCCAGCCTTCTGCCTCGAGGGGGCCTCCCTCTCTCACAGTCCTCAGGCTCCTCGGTGAGACCCTGTCAGAGACACAGAGCTTCTATGCCTAGGAGCCCCGGGGCCGTCTCTCAAACTCTTTTCTCTGACAGATTATTTTACCCATTTACAGGATAAATTAGATTTGAGGCCAATTAGAACCGAGACAGAAAGGAGATTCACTGCTGAGCCCTAGGGCCAGCTCAGTGCTGTTTCATGGGATTAGTGGGCCCTGTCCAGAGCCAGGGTTCCATTTTTCAGTGAACTCTCAGGAAAGAGGTGGGTGGGGGAGGGGAACCAAGCCGCAATGCCTCCTTAATTAAGCCAAGAACTTGCCACAAATGTTAATGCCTTGTCACTTCTGAATATCAGGGCCCAACAGATTTACAACTTGTTTCTGGTGTACAGGGGATTCTCCACGACATCATCACCACTCTCTTTCCCCAGGAGACAGAGTCAGTTTTTTCCAGAAACCTCCCACCCTGCCCCCATCTTGGCTACCTCCCTTACCACACACTAAACCCCTTCCACTAACAGCTGGAAGGAGAGCTTGGGATGGTTGCCTGGGACACAGGGGAAGCTGGAGCACCTACTTCAGCCAACTTGAGGGCAAAGCCACACATAGCTGCCTACCTCTGGGTCTCCGCAACCCTCTGTCTTCACCAGACCAAACCACTTCCAGTTCTCTGAAAGCATACCGCTGTTTCATGAGTCGATCATGCTGCTCCTTCTCGCTATAATACCTGAGTCTGATTTAGACACCTCCCCTTTGTCTGCCCTATAGGACACTGGGCACCAAGGTCATTGTAGCTATTACTCTAGATTTTTTATTTGCTTTTCTCCCCAACGAGGTGACAAGCTCATGATTATGTCTTAGTCAGCGTTCTAAATCCCCTGGCACATAGTAGGTGCTCAATAAATCGAACAGGTGCGTGCATGCATGGAAACACACTCAAAAAGATATTACACAGAGCCCCACGCTTTTCCAAGCCTCCACTTCCTTATCTGTAAAAAATCATAAGAACTCCCTTCATGGCTGGGAATGACGTTAATAATGTAAGTGCAAACTGCCTAGCATGCTATCCGGCAACTAGTAGACACCCAGTAAAATGCTTAAAAAGCAGAGACACAACGGCAAACTCACACTGAAAGAAACTCTGTACTTAAACATTACAAGGACTGGGGGGCTCAATACCCCACCCGTTCTGCTGTATGGCTTGTATGATTAAAAATATCTTCCCCCTATGCCCACCTTTGTCTCCCTATATGTTCCTCTCACTTGCCAGAGCTCTGTCCTCCAAACTACGTGACAAGATAATGAGCCTCTTATCCAATTATCCAGAAGTCTTGGCTCTGTACCAGCCAGCACCTGAGAGAGAGCTTATTGAGCCTCTGCTTCGCTGACCCCAATGACCCCACAACCCCTCAAATCCAAACGATGCCTCAGCCTCAGCCTCAGCCTCAGCAGTAAGACAGTAAGTAGTAGTTGGTTGCCCAGCTAGCCCAAAGAACAAGGATTCCATTTCTCTGTATGTAAGGCCCAGAACATCCTCTCTCTGGTTTTCCTTCCCCTGCAGCTCCCATCACCCCCACTGACCAGGCTGGGGCTGGGGTCTTCCCTCATCAGAGCTGCTCTTACTTCTCTCCTCCCAACCTCAAGGATCCGGGAGCCCCCAGGCAGGCCTGGCAATGACATCTGTTCTGCATCTGGAATTCTGTGTCAAGTCTGGTTGCACCTCAGTGAAGGCTGAAAGGAGGCAGTGGGTGGGGATGGGTAGAGGAGGGTGGATTCTGGAGCCCAGACATACCAGCTGAAGGGTGCCAAGCCCAAACTGATAACTTCTCATGTGAAAGCTGGGGGAGGGGGGGAGGTGGTGCAGAGACTGATCTTGGGTATGTGTGTATTAAATCCCAGGAAAGTGTGGCTGCTCCAGGAATCGGGGAGACTGGGTGTAGCCCCAGCTCAGTCCCAATTCATCTGACTTTGGGAAGTCGCTCAGTTTTCTCATCTGTAAAATGTGTTCATGCTAAAGTTATTTCTAAGCTCCCTTTCATGCTAATGTTCGATGGTGCTCTAATTGTGAGATCACTTAACTGGAAAGAAGTACCTTTAGGAGAAAAGAAAGGAAATGCTATTTATATATATATATATATATATATATATATATATATATATATATATATATATATATATATATATATATATATAAATGTGTGATTAATTGGGCTATGAAGATACATACAGGATCAATGACAGTTTAGATAACTTCCAGATAAGATTCACTCTTAAGAGAAACTATGTTTGACCTAACCTCTGAGATGGGATCAGAGGGGATCACCCCAATACCCCGGCTGACTGAGCTGGCCTCTGAGCCTCCAGGTTGAGAAAGAGAAGGAAAGAGGGCAGTTTCTGGGTGAGAATACAGTAGTTTTCATGTTCTTAGAGGCCTCCTACTACTGACCTCTGGTTTCCCAAACCCCCCAAATTCTGACAGGGTAGAAAGGAGAGCCCCTCTTCTTGCATGCTGCGAAAACAGCCCACTAAGCATTCCAGCACCGCCCTCAGACAGGGGTCCCATTCCTCTAACATGTCTGCTCAGTTCGCAATCCCTGACTCAAGAGACGTGTTAGAGGACAGAGGGGCTGTCACTACCCTGACCCAACACCAGCTCTTCATTCTGCCATGTTGAGGGTGCTGAAGTGTCTATTATTTTTGACTTCCCTCTCCCTCACCCCCTACAAACTCAATCTATCCTCAAGTCCTACTGATTATACTTCCTAAATGTCTCTAGAATCCAGCTCCTCTGGCCACCCCAATTGCCACTATGCTAGTTGCCACCATCCTCTCTTCTGGATTACAACAGCCTCCCAAGAAGCTGAAGTTTCCTGCCTTAGCCCTGCCCAATCGATTCTCCACACTGGCTGGAGTGAGCTGATGCAAAGCTGATCTGAAAACCCACCAATGGCTCACGGGGCCTCAGAAACCTTGGTGGGGCTTACGAGGCACTTCATGAGCTGGGTCCAGGCCCAACTCTCCTTCCTTGATATTCCATGGCTCCTGTCCCATGCCTCCCAACTGTCCCCTATTGCCCCTAAACTCCAGCCAGTTTTAGCTTCATTCAATGCTCTAAACTAAACCACTTCAGAGTGTTTGCACATGCTGTTCTCTCTGGAAAACTACCCATCACCACTATCCTTCTACAGGGCTAACTGCTGTCCCCCACCAGCAAGGACACTCCCCAAAGCCACTGAGCTCAATCACCCATTGCTTCCTGAAGGAAGCTTTCCTGACCTTTCCAGAGTACCTGTCAGTCTCTCCCCCCACCAAGACTCTAAGTTTTGCACCAGAAACCAGGTCAGCCTCCTTATTTACTACATTCCAGGCACCAGGCACATGCTAGCCTAAAAAAATTTAAAAAGTACCCAGTAAATATTTGGTGGATAATTGAATTAATGAGTGACTTCCATCCAGATCAGGGTGGCTACTCAGAACTGTACAGGAGTGTCCCCAGGCCTGCTGAGCTTTACAGCAGAGTCTGGGACTGAGGGCAGGTAGAGTAGTTGCTTTAGCCACGCACAGTGAGCCCCTTGCAGGAGGCCCCACCAGTGTTCATAATGCTCCAGTGCACTTCCGAGGCCGCCTTTGGGTGATCCTGAACCCGTTCCTGGAGCTCTTGGAAAAGCGGAAGACAATAGGCACAAGTATTCCTTAGTCCTCTGGGCTCCAGGAGGACAGACATCTATCTGGCACATCCCTGCCCTCTTCACCCTGACAACCTCGGACCCACACTCCCTTGGCCCAGCCTCCGGGACTCTGCCCCAGGCGGCCTCCAGCAAGCAGCTAGTCAGGCTAGAAAGGGGCGTGTCTCTGTAGGAAAGAAGGGGTCTCAGCAGTTCTCCTCACTTTCCCACCCGCTGTTTGGGTTTCCTGGAGATGGGTCTGGGGCCCGCCAAGCGAAGGCTCCTTCCCCGCTCAGCCATTCCGGCTCCCTCCCACGTGGCCTGGCTGAGTCTCTCTGGAAAGCCGCAGCAGCTGGAGAAATCCCCTCCCCACCCCCACCTCCAAGTCCCTCCCGGATTCGCCCCGGACACATCCTCAGTTCTCCCCACGGCAAGGAAGGCAAGAACTGGGTGAACAAAGAGGGCAGCCCATCCCCCCCCCTGCCCTACCACCTACTTTGCCCCTGCACTACCCCGCAACCCACACAGGGCAGAAAGCGAGAGGGCTGGGGGCACAAGAAGGTGCCCTAGTAATAGAAATTCGGGACTCCGGCACCCCATAGCCAAGCTTTTCTCCAGTGTGAACAACTCTGACTCTTACCCCCACCCCGCTATGAGGCGGGGAGGGCGGGGGGTTGGAGGAGGCCTTGCTGACCTCGTCCACGCTTCCCTGGTCTGCCCCTGGGGGGTGGGGCAGGAGTGACACGCGTCCCATTCCGAGAGCGAGTGCTTGATACGTCCACGAAAGCAACCGGTTTCCTTCCTCCTTCCCAGCCCACTCCGGGCCACGGGTTTGGGGGAGTAAAACTCCCACCCCACACCAGCCCCAGGGACCACACCCACTGGGCAAAAGTTGAGTGTTTTACCACCACTAACCCTAGTCAATCCAAAATCTCCTGCTGTACCCCCACCACCGGACACTCCCCAAAGCCAAGGCCAAATATTAGCTCAGCCCCATAAACACAATTACGGTCTCGACACAAATGGAGGTGCAGACACACACACCCATAGCCCTCCTCTTTCACACACACGCTCAATCTAGAGACACGCGCGGGCAAGGCAGAGCCCGCCCTGCGAAAGCCACCAACACAGCCGCCCCGGCCCCGCGATGCTACGCCGCGACCGTGGCACGCACTGCGGACACATACGGACACAGAAGCCCCCTTTCCCCCCTCTGCACGCGCGCGCGCGCGCACACACACACACACACACACACTCACTCACACTCACTCACTCCAGACTCCGCAAACCAAGGACACACACCCCCTGCGGACAAGAGGCGCAAACGCCCCGGGCCGCAGCTCGCCGACCCCAGCCACCGGCATCGCAGGGACCAGGACGCGCAGCCCGTGCCCCACGGCCCCCGCACTCGCTGCAGTCCCGGGACGCACGCCAGCCCCACGGCCCGCGCACGGCACCGACACACGACAGCCGCTCCCGCCGCGGCCGCGGCGCCCGCCCTTACCGCGCGGCAGCAGGCAGAAGGTCAGCGCGATGAGCCCGCCGCCTCGGCCAGCGTCCCCCTGCGCCATGGGGCCGGGCCCGGGCCGCCGCTGCCGCCGCCGCCGCCGCCGCCCCGCGCCTCGGCAGCCGCCGCCGCCGGGGAGGGCGCGCCGGGCGTCAGTGGCCCGGGGAGGCGCGGCGCCGCGGGCGGGGGCGCGGCCTCGGGGGCCCGGGCCCGAGCGGGGGCCGGCGCGGGGGCCGGGGCTGCAGCCGCCTCGCCCGCCCCTCCATCGCCATCTTGGGCGAGCTGCCGAGGCGGGGGCGCTTCGGGCCGCCGAGGCCCCACGGGGGACTCTGGGTCCGGGCACCGTGACCCTGCATCGCGCAGGGCTCTGCTGTGTTCGGGTCTGCACCCCAGGCCCTCACCTTCTCCGGGTCGCCTTGGGCCCTTGTCGGGCCGCTTGTTTCTGGTCTGTCTCAGCCTCCCTGTCTTTGGGTCCACGGGTCCCTCTTTGCCTTGGTGTCTTGGTTTCTTTTACCTGTCGCTGCCTTAGGGTCTCCCCCTTCTCGGTTCCAGGCTTAGTAGAGGCAGATTCAAGGCCTTGGTCTCTTGTCCTGATGGCCCTATATTGCCTTCAAAGCCCAGTCCATTACAGCCCAGGTCTTGTTCTGAATCCTGGTTAGCTTCTCCGCATGCTGCACCAGCAGACCCACTGAGGACATGACAATTCTCACCCCCATTTCCATTGTCATTCTAAGCTGAGGGCATCTCTTGGTTTCCTTAGGCTGCTTTTGCAATAACCAACTCAACAGGGCGCTCACTCAGCCCCAAGACTGCCACATTCAGATATCTCTGCAACCTAATCGACAAAGAAGGTTTGATTGCTTCCATTTTACACACAGGAAAACTGAGGCTAGAGAAGTTGAGGACTTGCCTGAGGACATGAGGTTAGGGAGCAGCAGATGTAAGACCAGAAGAACCCTAATTCTCTGACTCCAGAAGGTCATTTCCCATTCATTCTTCAAGTGTGCCTTCTCTGTCCTAGCCAGACTGGTTGCCTCAGTATCCCACAAGAATTTCTTGTTCTAAAGCTAGGAATTCAGTCTTTAGGTTAGGATAGGGAGAGGAGTACAGATTAAATGACTAATTTAAGGTCCCTCCCAATACCAAGATGCTGTGGTTCTTTATTCCCTGTGTCTTCAGTGTTCCCATGATGTAGGGCCATTTTTCTCTGTATCCAGTAGGTGCCTTACTCATCTATTGCTAGTTAACCCTTAATAATGACCTGTACTTTGCAGATCAAATGGGATCTGGCATTTATTCATCATCACTAGGCCGGTCAGTAGCATTTGACTTAGCAGCTCACTTCCACTTGCTGCTCTTAGAGATATTATTTAGTCATCAAGGCTTTAAGTGATATCTTTATACTGAAGATGCCCAAATTTATACCTCCAGCCTCGACCAATTTCCCTGAACCCCAGACTTATCCAGCTACCTGCCAACATTTTCATTAGCTGTCTAATACACTTCAAATTTAATGTGTCCAAAATTGAGCTCTGATCTTCCCGATTAAATCTGCTCCTCCCATAGTTTCCCCTCTCTCAGTTCCTAGCAGCTCCATCCTTCCTGTTGCTCAGGTCAAAAACATTGGAGTCATACTGGACCCTTCACTTTTACATCCTTCAAGCTCCACCTTCCCTTCCTGCTACCACCTTGATCCAAGCACCATCACCTCTTACCTGGATTGTTTCAGTAGCCCCTTCACAGATCTTGTTTCTGTCCTTGTTCCCCTTCAGTCTTTTTCTCAATACAGCACCCAACATGATTCTGTTAAAACGTGAGCCAGTTCATGTTCCTTCTCTGTTCAAAACCCACTAGGGCCTCCTAGCTCAGAGCAAATGCCAGAGTCCTTATTATGAAAAGTCCTGTCTGATCTGGAGGCCTGTTCTACCTCTCTGACCTCCCCTCCCATTTCCTTTGCTCACCACCTCTTCAGCCACACTAGCCTTCTGGTATAAACTTGATTGTGACCATCCCCCTCCCTCCTGCTTCTAAACCTTTGCCCAGCTAGTGCAAGTCTGGAACTCTGTCCTCCCACCCCTCCCATCCTTACAACTTCCCCCATTCTCCCTATCCCACTTTTTTCTAACATGCTGTACTTTTTACTTGTTTTATTTATAGTTTGTTCCCCCGACTAGAATGTGGGCTTCATGAGGAGAGGGATTTTGTCTGTTAGGTTCACTACTGCTGAATTCTAAGTAGCTAGATCACTTTCTGGCACAGTGTAGATCCCAAGGGCCAGGAAAAAACATACAAGTCACTGCCCACAGGGACAATATTGTCCTAAGTGACATGGTGTGTCAAGGAGGATGGAAGCAAGAGAAGAAGGGACTAACTGTGGGTGTGGTAGAGAGTGTTGAGGAAGAAGGATTCATAGAACTGTTGATGTTGTAAATGTTTGACCTGTGTCTTGACAATTAAGGAAGGTAGAATGGACAGGGGTTGAGGGAAGAAGTACCTTCTGCTGAGGCCCTGTGGTGTGAGAGACAGGGAGTGTTCCAGACATGGTAGAGCCAATAGTTAACTACACAGATATTCATGGGCCACCTGTTATGGGTCAGGCCCTGCTCTGGGCACTGGGAACACAGTGTTGAACACAAGGGTTCTTGTTTGCATGGCACTTGGTCTAGTGAGAGAGACAAGAAGTAGACAGGCAACTATAATACCGTGTGATACAGACTGTGAGGTGAGGCACCCTGGCTGGGCTTGCTGGGAGGCAGGGAAAGCTTCTGGAGAAAATAAATAGTAGAACCCAGAGTAAGCAGAATGTAGAAGGTGTGAACTGGGTAGGAGGGCAGGGGTGGGAGAAGAAGCCACATAGGGAAGTTGAGGCCAGATGGAGAAGGCCTTGTATGCTGTCTAGAAAGCAGTTGATGATTTGGTTGACAATAGAATAAATAAATGAAAAACAAGGTATTGCTATATAAAGAGTGTTGCTAATTCCACAAGCTACACACAAAAATCCAATTCATTTTTCTGTATTCCTGTCTCAGTACACAAATAGAGAGCAGGTGTGAGGTATGACAGGCTCAGGCCAGTCGAATCCAGTGCAAGGAATAAGAGCCTTCTTGTCCTGCCTGTTACTGATTTGCTATATGATTTGGGACAACTTCCTTCCTCAGTGAGAAAAATAAGAGGGTTGGGGGCATGATGCACATTTCTAACCAGGAATTCCAAAGAGTTCATTGAAATATTGAAAGTAGATATGACACTTGCCTTAATTTTTTTCTTTTTAAATCAATCAATTAAAATATTCTATTATTGTCCGCTTTTAGATGGTACCATGGAACGCCTCCAAATGTGCATGTGGTATTCATAGCCAGAGGGCCGTGGAGAGCTGAATAACATGCTTAAATGAAAATACTTAGCCGCTGTCATGGCTTTTACCATCAAACAGTGTAAATTGTTTTCCATCTTAGTTATTTATATGTTGTTTAATTTATAGCCATGTCAGACCATGAGAAATATATGACAGGAAGTATGAGGAGGACTGATAGCTAAACTACAAAAATCTGATCTAAGGAGAAAATTATAATTTTGCAAGTTTGCCTTATGTTGATCCTCATTGGAAAAGAATGTTATAGTCTTGTAATCAAAAGTCATTTGTCACTGATATGCCAAAAGCCAATGTTTAAAAAATAAAACCTAGTGATAATTTGATCTTGGCTTTTTTGTTTACCAGAAAGGCAGACCGATTTTATCTACAATGTTATTTGTGGAGAAGTACTTCCCAATAAATATAAAATCTTTTATTTCACATTTCAGAACTAAAACTAAAACATTTTTAAAGTGTTTTTTTTTATTGTAGTACAAAAGGCAATCATATCTCGAAAGCAAGTTTTGTCTATTTTTGATCCTATGGTTCAATTTCAGTGTACATTGGTCCCCAAATTTGACATGTTGTTTTTTTGTTGACAAATCATGTTTTTTTAAAAAAATTATTTTTAAATCAGCATGCATCACTTCTTAAATGGGGAAGAGGGTTTTTAAAATCATCGATTGAAATATGTTAAAATTGCTTTCAATTAACAATATGTTCTTATAATTTTTTTTTTAATTAAAATAACTTCTTCGAGACAGTTCTAAGACAGAATTAACATCTTGGGGACAGGTCAATGTGGGGTTCAAGAGACCAGGAGAGGACTGCAATTTCCATTAGTTTGGTGGATGGGATGTTATTAAACAAAAGGAACATTGGAAGAGAACAAGGCAGAGGAGAGGGAGGATACATTGCTTTTTTAACATGTTGAGTATGAGGTGCCTGCATGGCATCCCAGTGAAAATGTTAAAGCACCAGAAACGCTATTTTAATCTGATCAGAGAGAGCAGAACCAAAGAAATTTTGTGAGCTGGTTGATACTTCTCCTATCAGAACATCTAATACACTTTATTATACCCTTTTTAAAATTAAATTGTCTGGCTCTACTGCTACACAGTAAGCTCCTTGTGGCAGGGACCATGTGTATATTGCTCGTTCTTGTTTTCCTGATATTTAGCACAGTACACAGCATATAATAAGATCCCAATGAATGTTTTCAAATTGAATGTTTAAAAAGAAGATAGTCCTTTATCATATGCCATGTAAAAATGATGAAAGTTCTAAATCACTAAGGGAGTTCTCATGATGGCATATTACTGGGAAGTACTTGCCTGAGTAATTAAGATCTCTTTTGGTAGGCTCTGGCACTCTAAATCAAGAATTTATGGACCACATACTCTGTAGGACGAGCAGTGGGGGGCTCTGGCACTCACATCATTCTAGAACGGCTAATGGAATCCACAACGGTGGTGGTTTAAAAATGCGTGTACAAGTTTTTGACCCTCCTCCCTTCAACCAGTGGGGTCTATTTCCCCTCTCTTTGAATATAGGCCGGCCTTAGTGACTCTCATTTCTAAAGGATAGAGTGTGATGGAAGCGATCCTTCTGAGTGAAATTCGTGTGGCTTCTGAGGTTTGTTGTAAAAGCCACCTGGCTTTCTCTGGGGCCCTAAGTCACCATGTAAGAGGTCTAGCCACCTTGAAGCTGCGCCACTGGGGAGACCATGTGAGGAGATCGCATGGAGACAGAGAGGCTGGTGGGGACCCCTCTGTCCCAGCTCAGGAGCCGTTACTTTTTAGTGTTAGTGCCACTTCCTGATGCCCAGCCCAGCCACTGCCTGACTGCAACCGCATAGGACATCCTGAGCCCAGGTAACCCCCAGCACTGTAGAGATGGTCACGACAGCAAATGGTTGCTGTTTTATCTCACTATGTTTGGGGTGGCTTATTATATAGTGCTAGATAACCAGAACAGCTGCTGGAGCCTTAACTGGATTGGGCTCATTATTAGAACCACTCACTACCTTCCCCATTCATCCCTTTTAAGGGAAATACAAAAGATAGAAATGTTTATAATATCTTTACCCTTCATATTCACAACTACCTCCCACACTGTGTCTAAGCTCAAACCCCCATTGCCAGTGGAATGGGTCTCCTCTCACCTGGGATGCCTTTCCACCCCTATCTCATCAAATCGCTAACCCATTTGTGGCATTATGAGATATTTTCATTTTCTTCTTTGTGCTTTTCTGTCCCCCCCCAAATTATAGTGAATACATATTACTCTTGGAATCAGAAATAGTAAATGTAACTTAGGAAAAAAATATGTATAGTCTTCAGTTTGGGAGGATGAAAAGGTGATGGTCACACAACAGAGTGGGTGTACTTAATGCTACTGAACTGTACACTTCAAAATGTCTAAAATCGTAAATTTTGTGTTATATGCATTTTACCACAATAGAGGCAACATATATAATCCCTTAAAACTCAGATCAAGTCCTTCAAGGTGACAATTAAGTCCTCACCCATCTGTCTGAACCACTCAATAGACAGTGGATTATTTCTGCCTTATACAGCGGTTTCTTCATTTATGTAATTCATGTCTCAGTCTTATATCTCAGATAACACTAGCAGCTCTTTGATGGCAGAAACTGGCAATTTACAGGTGGTCATGCCTACAGTACCCTTAGAAACCCATTGCTTGGAAAGCAGAACACATTTCCTGAAGAATCAACACTA
Source organism: Eonycteris spelaea (assembly GCA_003508835.1). Taxonomy (NCBI): domain Eukaryota; kingdom Metazoa; phylum Chordata; class Mammalia; order Chiroptera; family Pteropodidae; genus Eonycteris; species Eonycteris spelaea. The sequence goes on from PUFA01000017.1 coordinate 1,102,390, forward strand.
CAAATGATGGCTATGTTCTCTTACTAGCCAATCAAAACCAACTTAGCTCATTAAGTATTAACTCATATCTGAAGTATACTTATTAAGTATATGTTGTATATCAGCAATGAAAATAGATCGCAGTTAAACGTTGGAAACACTAGAAATTAAACAAAACAGAAAAATCAGTGGAGAGGTTGACAAGTTTGGGATTGAATTAGTAATAACTACATACACTAAAAAAGGTAATTATTAACTAGGTAAAATAAGGTTCTGCATGAATGAAAATGATTCAAAGTTTATTACATGATTCATCTCTGAATACATTTACATAGTCATAATGATATAAACACTGAATATTGGTCTAAGTAAAATTATAGTAGAACTATACTGAAAAGATGAGGGAGGTGGGAAGTGTGTGTGTCTGGTGAAAATGGGAGGGAAAACAGCTATATTCTAATCTTTTGGATGGGGATGCCACTACATGATCCATAGGATGGTATACTAGATGAAAACTGAAAAAAAAAAAAATCACAGTAACATTAGAAACATGTTATTTAGAATTTTTTTTAAAAAACTTGACTCCTTATGTGCTTGTATATTCATGAAAAATTAAAACTAAAAAAAAAAAGAAAAAGAAAAACTGATGCCAGCCTCTGTATTGTTAACGCGAATGCCCTCCTGCCCTGAACCATCCTTCCTCCTCAGCTCTCTAGGAAGACACCATTCCATTTGCCCTGTTCCCATCACTGCCATGCTGTGCCCAATAGCTAGCTCCTGCCTGGAACCACTGCTCCTCAACAGCCACCCCTGCTCAAGGCCAGCCTGCCCAGCAAGTCTGGGATTCAGATGGCTCCTTTCGGTCCCCTTTATGAAGGTCCCAGCACAAGGACTGTGACCTGCTCTCTCTTGAGGTCTCTGGTTGCTCTGCCTACAGCTGGACACACTGATCGTGGCAGAATGGACAGAACTGAAAGGTGAGTGATGCAGTTCACATTGTCTACCCCTCTTTGGAAGCTGCGATCCCTTCTGCTGAAGACTGTGTCCTCCCATGGCCCCTGAGGGTGAGGGTCCTCCCTCTGGGAGTGTCCTCCCCAACAGTCTTCTTCCTCCTCATGTTCCCCATCAAAGTATGTCTATCCCATGGAACGTCTATCTCATGGTCTGCCATCTCCACTGGCCTCTCAGATAAACTAACCAGCTGAAGTAAAAAGCAAGCGAAGAGCTGGGGGCAGAGGCACAACCCCCTTGGCTCCCATTATTCAAGGCCCTTCACACTGTATCCCTAAGAATCCCATCTTTTCCTATTATTCCCTCCAACTCCCCCTCAGGTTCCTGCCTCCCAATGTGCCCGTTCTCCACCCTTACTCCCCTTTTTACTTATATCTGTGTGTAAAGTATTTTCTTTGCCTGGATTGACTTCCTCCCACCTGGAAAACTCACTCCTCAAAGCTCATTCAAATGCCACCTCCTGTGTGCAGTCTTCCTGACCATCCTTTTTCCACTGCCCAGCGAATATAACAGCTCATGTCTGTTTAGTGTTGTGTCAGGTAATAGGAGCTTTGCAAGCATTTTCTCAGATCAAAGCTTGCAGCACTCCATGAACTATTACCATCATCAGCTCTAGGTTGTGGAAGAGGGACCTGAAGCACAGAGAGGTTAAGTAACCAGCCCAAAATCACACAGTAGGAAGTGGTTCAGTGGAAGACAGGACAGCACACTCTCTGGGTCAAAGCCTACTGCTGTCCTGCTCTGCCTCCGGGGAATCACACAGCACTCAACATATCTCTTTGTACTGACCCTCTTTTGATACATGTCCGTCTCTACCTCTGGATTGAGAATCTTTGAGAGTAGAGAATGTGTCTGACTCCTCTGAGCATCCCCAGATCCCTGGATCCCTCAGCATGAGCCAGGCGCAAGGCAGCTGCTCAATTCATGTTGCTTGCTAATGGGTGAGTGAAGCCAGGATTAGCATTTCACTTCTGAACTATGGCCTTGGACATACTACCTCTCTGAACTCTAATTTGATTCTCTTGGTGGTGGGGGGGGGGTGCGGGGGCGGACGTGGGAATAATCATAATACTGCCTAACTGATGTGAAGACAAATTGACCATGATGCTGTCATGAAGAAATATTCTGTAAGTGGTGAGACGCTAACCATACAAATGTTAGCAGTGGATGTTCAGAGGGAAAGATGTCACCTGCTCACAAGTAAAATGCATTATCCCTAACAAGGGCCTTACAGTTAGTTAATGATACCTTTATCTTAATATAGGCAATCTTGGAAGATCAGCCCTTGGTCAGTCAGGTGGGACGTATCTAAAGCCAAGGCAGAGTCCAGTAACCCCCATGAGAGGCTTCTGTACCCACCCTTCCTTGCTTATGTCCCAGAACCTGCTGTTCTCCCAAGATCCCTGGGGCTGAGTTATGTTCCTCTTCCCACCCAGCATCTATCTTCTCCCCAGGGCTTGGGTCTGATGGCTCTGGTCCTGGAGAGCAGACTGCTCCCACTGGCAGCCTTGCACTCCTTGGAGCGGGTGGAGTCAGATCAACTGGCAGGAGTGTCAACTTTAATTTCATGAATCACTTCCAAGCCCATCCCATGCCAGGCCTATGCTTGGTACTTTGGCCTTGCACAACTCTATGCAGGAAGTATTAGAACACCACTTTAGAGTCCAAGGTTAGAGAAGCAAAGGTCTCGCTCAGGATCACAACTGATGGACTCGAACCCAAGTCTCTCAGATTCCAAATTCTCTAGTCTTTCCCATGCTCCCCCTTCTTTCTCTGGGCAAGTTCAGGGAGAGTCATATCCAAGACCCACCCAGTACTTGCTTTCTCAGCATGAGCTCAGTCCCTGAAGAGACTCAGATTTCAGGCAAATACCGTATTTCGTTGATTCTAAGATACATTCTTATTCACATTTTTATATTTCTGATAACAGGACCTTATATCAGCGGTAACATCTTAGATTTTAGAAAATTAGTAGGCACCCTAGAGGCTGCATTCAAGGTTTCTGTTCAGCTACCAACTAGTTTGGTGCCTTTAAGGAAGTCACTTTACTTGCCTGTACCCTCAGGGAGGAGTTTAGTCAGCGTGTGACTCTTGATACCAGCTCTGCCACCTGACAGCTCTATGGCTTTGTCTTCTTCTCTGGGTCTCTTTCCACACTTGTAAAATGATATAGGGTTCCTGATTTGACATCTTTAAAGCTGCAGAATATGTGCCTCCGGTCACATCGAAGTAAAAAGCTGAGCTGCTCTAGGTGAAGTAAGGGCTGGAAGGCCTGGAACCCTGTGGTTTCCTGGCAGCAGCCTTGGCTCCCTCACTTTGGCAGATTCCTCTGCTGAGCTCTGGTTTGAGAGAACATTGCTCTGGGAGGTGAAGACAGAGCTAGATGACCTGGGCTTAAGTGTGGACTCTCTTTATGCAGCTGAGATGGCCACGATATAATAATTTAGCAAGCTCTGGCCCTCAGCTTCTCATCTGTAAAGCAAAGCAGCAGGTGAAATGATTTCTGAGTCTGTTCTGGCTCTAACATGCCACGAATACAGTCTTCCATTACTCTACCTCCTAGGCTCTTTACTCTGGTTGTACATTAGGATCACCTAGAGAGCTTAAGTAAGAAAAATTAAAAGATGGTAGATCTACTTCCCCATCCCCCATATTGATTAATTGATCCCAGGAGGGACTCAGACATTAGCGTTTTTTAAAAGCTCCCCAGGCAATTGTAATAGCAACCAGGCCTGAGAAGCACCACTTGCCCAGACCTAAAGCCTTGGTGGAGAACAAATAATAAAAATTCCAATGACATTTCAAAGGAGTCCTAAAAGCTTAAATTAGGGCAAAGTTTTGTTTTGTTTTGCAGTCTTACAAGTAAATTAGTAGATGGGTGCTTAGGAACCTATATATCAATCAGACAACCCTAAATAAGAGAGAGAAATTTTTTTTAATTTGAAAATTTTTTGGTACTCAGGTATCTAAGTCTGAGTACTACATATCTGATTCTGAAGAAGGTATGATGAAGAGAATTAACCAAGTATAATGCAGTGCCGACGTTCAGAGTCTGTAATCTAACTGGAGAAACAAAATCAGGGGCAAACAGTATGGTTTAAGTTAAGTGCTAAATCTGAGATAACCTTTATTGAGTACTTTTATTGCATGCCAGGCACCAAAGGCTTTGTAGTATAATAAATTTAATCCTCACAACAATCCATTGAGGGGTGTTATTATTCCTATTTCACACCTCAGGAAATAGGGTCAGAAAGTGATGTAAGCATGCTTTAGCCCACAAAGCTAGCAAGTAGCAGAGGCAAGTGTAGAAGACAGGCTCCAAAGCCAATGCTGATACCATTTGCCATGACACCTATCTCAGGTGAGGAGATTGCTATGTAAGCTCAGTTCAGTTCCAAGAGGAACTTGAGTCTGACTTCAAAGCATGTGTTCTCCTAACTGAAAGGAAACCCTCAGGATGCTTGTGTGTGAGTGAAAAGCCTAGGAGAGATAAAGTGAAGTCAGGTGACTCAGAGCCTTGCGTGTCAAGCACAATTTAGGGACTGGAGAGGAAAGTGAGAATTTATTGTGCCTTTGAGAAAATGGCTGTGTCCTGCTGGGTGTGCTATTGAGATGGGAGGTGGAGTTAGTCCTGAGAACCTATTGAGAGCAAGGGCTATCCTCTTCATCTGTTTTCTCATAGCCTAACGCAGGCCAGGCACATAGTTCTTACTAAATATTTGCTAAGTGAAAATTGAGAACTGCTTTTTGGAAGTCATTTGGAATTTTTAAATTTCATCTCCAACGCAGGCTGGTGTTGCAGTTACCTAGGCATGCTGTTACTGGTCCTAGACAGGCAGGAGCAGCAATAGGGATGCGGAGGAATGAATAGTTGATATGAGGCAATCAACTAGCAAGGCAACACATCATTAAGTACCCAGGTGAACAGACAGTAGCATTCACATTCATGCTTAGGAATACAACTATGACCATATATATGGCCAAAAACCAAGCCGACATGGAGAGTTCATTTTATAGAAGGGCAGTGTGGTTTCCAGAACCTACCTAGCCAGAGGACCCTCCTGCAAAGAATTGTCACCTGTGCGTAGAATGTTAAAAATAAACTATGTCACTTCTGTAGGGTACTTTTCCAGTAAAGGTGGGAAGAATTCCTGGAACTGGCTGAGGACAACTATCCTGGCTGTTTCCCCAAACTTCTATTTCAAGAACTCAAGTCTGGAAGCCAATTCAGAGAACATCTTTCAGTAAAGAGCACACAGCAAACTTGACAATCTCATTGCCTGGGTTGGAGCTGAATCCCTTCTAATCCATTTCAATAGGTGCCCAAGCTCTTCCAGGATGGCTGTGCCAGGGCACCAGATCTGTGGGCAGACCAGACTGATGGGCATTTAAATCCTGGTAATTCCTCAAACCACTCCAGGCTCAAATGAAAATTATGGTTATGAGATTCTCATACTACAGCTATTTAACTCTGCTCCCTCCCAAAGCACCAAGGGATCAACCATTGTTTCCTCTTAACCAACTAGTGGATGAGGTTAGGCCAAAGGGAAGTCCGAAGGCTTCAAGGCCATAGCACTTGCTCTGATCGGACTCTGGAGCACTGGAGCCCTAGAGCCACTGGGAAGTCTGCCTCAGCAGGCTTTGCAGGATGCTTATGGCCAAGTTGAAAGCTGATTTTTGATTAGCAATGAATCTAGGCTGAGTTAAAGAGAACAAGGTAGTCTGTAAGTTTCCCACAGTGCCATAAATGGATTATAGGTATGCTGAGATATTAATCCCTTTAGAGCATAGTTGGACTCCTGGCTGCAAGCAGCTTCAAGAGATTAACCCAGTGTATCTCAGTTTATCCCAGAGTGTTAAACAAATGTTTATTTTGGTCATGAAGTGAAAAGGTTAGGAAGCACTGCTCTATAGTATTACCATGTTTAAAGATCACTTTTATTTCTAATAATTTTCGTATAAACAAATAAAAGTTTAAGACCCTAATACACAATACAGCAGTGGCTCTTTTTTGTTAGATCATTATCCCTTTGAGAATCTAAGCCAAAGTCCTTCATCCCAGAATGCACCACCACTCACTCATGCAACATTTTGCATACAACTTAAGAGGGCTATAGAATCCAGATTAAGTGTCTGTTCTGGAAGGATTATCAGATGAACCCAAATTTTAGAGTTCATCTGCTTCTTTTCACTGACCCTTTCTCTAGTATAACTTCAAAAGGCCAGAGAATTGTCAAAGAAACCTCTGAAAAAAAGTATTACACTAAACTCCTTTGAAATTTCCTTAAGAACGTGCAGAAACCGCTATTAACTCCAAATAAGTGGCTTTCCTGAAACTCCAACTGCTCAGGGGGGTATTACTAATCTCTGGCTCCAAGCACCACCTATCCTTGCAGTACCAACTGCAAGGTGTTGGGAACCATTTGCAGGTACAAAGCAGTTCTCAGCATACCTCCTTTTGGGTTCAGATAATTTTTGGTTAGTGTTTAGAGCACTGAAACCCTATGTAATTACCTTGCAGTCTCCCTTCTCCATTGCAAACATATGACCTTGCTCATGTGTATTAATCACTCCATACTTGGCACTAATCAAGGGAAGATTGTACAAATGGAGAATCCGGGGGGGGGGGGGGAAATGAACATTTACAGCAATTAATTTTAGCAGCATCTTTATTGCAACAAAGAACCTGTAATAAAATGCAACAAAACTAATGTTTTGCTTTACATGATTAAAAGCTATGTAGCTGAAAATGAGAAAACCCATAAACTTACTGGCGTGAGACATGCAATTCTTTTTATACAAGTCAATGCTTTAAACAGCAGGCACTTTATGTTCTAAAAATTAAAGACCTGAACTCCAATTGTGCTGAATACAATGTAAATTTGTATTTGGGTTATTTAAAAACAAACATACAAACATTACTTATTCTGTCTGTGAGGGGCTTCTGAAATGATTACCTAGAGCTCTCTCTTAATAAAATAAGAAAAGTAGGAGCCAGCACCTTGCGCTAACATGTCTCCATATTTTAGGCTCCAAGATGGATAGATGAGGCCGGGAGTAGCTGGGAAGATGGAAGTCAGGGAAGTTTCCTTATTCCTTTGTATCTTCTGGGAATGGACACTCACCTTACATATCTCAATTTAGACAGGGCCATGTCTCTTTTCTTACTTCGAACAGCTATAAATTGGGTTCCCAGGTTTAAGCAAGCACTCTACTCTATATCCCAATCCCCAAATCCCCCCACTACACCAAGGAAGACATATTTAGTATAACCATTTTAATTAACTTCAGAATGTCATATACTAATTAGAAGTACTGCTTCATTAATAAGCATGCTTAGCATTTACTTTAGAATGGAAAAATTAACCATTTTATGTTATCTTTAAAATGTTTCATAGGAATATATTAATAAATACTTTTTAAAAATTTGCGTTTTCTACATATCATTTAACTACCATGAGTCAGGACATCTGGATGTACTCTAGTACCAACCGAATACTAACTGGTTGTGTGGCCATGAGTATATTTTCTTCTCTAACATGTAGGTTCTTCCTCTAACAAATGAGAACATTAGATTATATCAAAGAAGTAATAACTTGAAAAATGTATGATTCTACAATAATGAGAGATCTTATAGGAATCATTCTGCCTAAAGAGAGAATGTTATAGAGAGGTGGGATAGGAATAAACCTTTTGTAAGGAATAAAACAAGTAGTGAAAAAAAGTAAGCATCAATATCTGTATCTCATTCTTTTAAAAAGAAATGCATGCGTTGTGAATTCATTCTCTTGTATCAGACTTTGGAAACAAGCCAGGAAACAAGAGGGAAAACCTTCATTCCAAAAGGAATCTCCAGACAAAAGGGATACACAATTAAGGCTACTTCTGCTTCTTTCAGAGTGAGAAGGAACCAACAGTTATCAAAAATGAGTAGCTGTCTTGACTGTTTTAGGTTCTTGTAAATCAGTTCAGTGTAAAAGTCACCTATTATTTTTTAATCTAACTCCAATCTCTAAAGAAGAGTTTCTTAAAGTAGCACACAAAAGACTTGCTTTAGAATCACCTGGAAAGCCTGGTAGAAATGCAGAGTCCTGGTTTCCACCCAAATCAACTGAATCCAGATTTCTAAGAGTGAGGTTCAAGACTGCATTTCTTTTAGTAAGCATCTCAGATGAATCTTGATTTTGAGTCCCACTGCTCAACAATGCACAAGCAACTATACTTGTTGATGGTTGATCAAGTGCATCTGTTTTTCAAGCCTACAAAAACCCTGTTTGATGTTTAACCTATTGCTTTTTGGTTCTCACCAAAAGTGACACTACTTTTATACACCCTTGCCTTTTAAGTTGTTACTCAGACAGGGTACCAATAATTTTAGTGAAATTTCTACTGATTGCTTGAATTGACTATGATGTTTTCCAATTGGTTTAAAAAAATTAAAATTCAGTCAAGCTGTCTTTCTGCAAGTGAATTCAGTCAGGTATTTCCCCCACGCATAGTAGGAGAATGGCATTTAAGTGACTAAAAATTGTAACAGAAGCATACCTTGTGATAGCAGGAAGGAGAAAGTAAGATGCAAAAGGAAAACCTGTTAATTCAAGCGTGCATGAGGTTCTTTAAGGTTTGTTTTGGTAAAATTATAGATGCCATTTTGAAGAAACAGCCTTAATGGGTAAGAGGTTTCAGATGAGCAGCTGCCCTAAAAGCCACTGTCCATACCATTTCTACTTTGGATAGATCCTTGGAGACCAACTAGTCCACAAATAAAAAACCACCTTCAACAGTCAGATATATACTTAACTCATGGGGGAAAATACTTTCTTGGGGAAGAAAAGTTACCCAAATCAATTTAATTTAACATTGAAAAAATATAAACAAATCTTGGCATGGAAAATATCATAAACAAGAAAATCAATACATATACAGATAAAAGGGGAAAAAAGCATGGTACCTATTATACAGTATAAATACACAAACAGCAAAACCCAACCCCCTTCCCAAGGCCAGAACCGTCAGGTCACCCTACCATTTCTGGGCTTCCTCCACCTCCCACCTGGCCCTCAGTGATGATAAAGTCCACCTCCGACACACAGCCACCATCCTTACTAATAGAAGCTGTGCTCCCTCTCTATGGGAGAAATCCACTGTCTGTGTAGTGGTGAGAAAGAAAAGCAATTTTTCTTGGAGCATTGTTTAAAAGTACTAGTAACAACTTTCCAAACACTGAGGTTTGTGATAAAAAGGGTCAAACTCATAGGTGCCTTCTGTGCCATTGGCTCCAATGTGACCCACCTAGCACCGTAAGACTCTAAGGGGACAGATCCCAATTAGCACCTGAAAGCCTATGAGCTCCCTTAATAGTCAAGAGCTAGGGCTAACTCATGAAAATGTCATGGCCATTCAAGAAACTGCTTATAGGCTTTAAACACTGAAAAAGAGACATGGCTTATAAGGGATCAGTTTATGGTAAAGAAGTTATCTGGAAACCTCTTTAAGCTCATAATATCTAAATTATGCTCAAATAATTTTAAAAGAATAAAGTCTAAATGTGTAAGGTTTCTAAAATTAAGAATAACAAAAATTAGAATTGAGAATTACAACAGTAACTCTCAAGGAACTTTTCCTCTCCTGAATAATGTTAGTCTATAACTGTGTTGGCAAGAGAGTAATTTTTAAATTCTGGTTTCCTTAACCAACATTCTAGAAGTTTAAATTTCACTTTCCAAATCTTTTCATGAGTATTTTTGGTCAAATTATACTTCTGCTTAGTTCTTGAGCAAACCCTTGCCTTCTCCTCTCCCTGTCATCCTCCACGCCCTTCTATCCCCTACTCCACCGAGGTTCCCCGAGATTCCCTTCCATCTCCCTAAAATCCTGGAACATTTTATAAGAAAATATCCAATGGAAACTGACACCATTAAATTTTCTGAAGAATATAAGTGAATGTGTACTTTTTCCTTTTCCTAAAGGAAAAGAAACTGCCTGCAAATATTTAAGCTCTAATCATTTGATTAAAATTTTTCTGCCTGTAATTATCAATATTATAAGACTAATTAAATCCATGCTACATATACAGTTACTCGCCTTTATGTGAAAGGAAAAATCCACTCTGTCATTTCATCAGAGAACTATTTATACTAGATACAATTTAAATTGGCCAAAAACCGGTCAGAGCTTGAATGAAAATAAGTGTCTTTAGGAGGCCACTAAGTTTTCCTTGAAAAATCATTAATGACTGGTTAAGTAATAGGTTTAATAGTGATTAGTTAATAACATGCTGGATACACCCCAAGCAATGAAGCATAAGCTATTCAATTACATTTAAGTGCTATCAAATCTGTAACTAGTCAGAGATTCTGGAATTGAACCAAACCAATCACTAATATCGTATTTTAACAAACTCAGAAGTATACTGTAAAAATACACTAATTAAGTCCATGAGGTTTATAATGCTATTAAAAGTGAAAATAAGGTAGTATGGATACATGGTGCTAAGTCTTATTTCTTTCAGTAATTCTCAAGATTTTTCTGGGTCCCTTAGAAATGTGTCATTCAATTTTCTGTATGTATGGTTAAGGTATTAGATTCCTATCTGCAAGCTGTAGATGCCCACATGGCACCAAATATACCTTCAGAAGTAGATGTTATATGGCAGGTACCAAAATGTGATGATCAATTCTATGTTCTCTATTGATTAAACCTCCTCATTTGGTTAACAGCCAGTGTATACCAGAGTTCTACAAAGGTCAAATTTATATCACTTTCAGAGCAGCAATACGTGATCCAAGGTTTTCTTGAAGGTAGTGCAAAAGATGCAGTTCATAATGTTCTCCAGATTCAGGAACTCTTATGCTGTGTCTCTCCTGAGGATAGATCTTAACAACAAAGAAAGCAAAACACAAAAAATTAAAATGTCATAATACATTTCCTTTCACAGCTTTCCAGAGATTTTCAATAGGATCAATAACATGCACCATACCCTCTTCAAGATACTAAACACAGACCTCTCATCTAAAGGCCCCACTCCTCTTTTTATAATTCCCTATATTCTAGGCTTATATAAGGATTTATCTGTAGCTAGTGGTTCTCTAAGTGTGGTCTGCAAATTTCTGGGATCCTTAGAAACCCTTTCAAGGGATACACAAGGTCAAACTACCTTCAGTGCAATACTAAGACATTATTTGCCTTTACTCACTGTGTTGGCATTTGCACTGATAATGCAAAAGCAATGGTGGGTAACAATGCTGGTGCCTTATCATGAATCAAGACAATGACATTAAAATGTACTAGAAGTCACAGTATTCTTTACCACCACATACTCGCGGTAAAAAAAAAAAAAAAAAAAAAAAGCCGATTTCACTTAAGTAGCAGTAAAAATTAGAATTTAATTTGATTAAATTGCAAATCTTGAGTAGATGTCCTTTTATTATTTCGTGGTGAGAAAATGGAAGAATGCATGAAGCACTTCTACAGGATGTCTCAAGGAAAAGCACTTAAGCAACCGAGTTGCAAGTTTAACTGCCACTTTTTAAATGGAACTTCATTTTTAACTTGAAAGGATGATACTCAGATTTGGGTACCTGGCAAACATTTTCTCAAAAACGAATTAAGTGAGCTGGTCACTTCAAGGACTATATTGACAGTATTTGTTGCCAATGACAAATTTTGAGCTTTTAAGTGAAAACGAGAATTCTAGAAAACTTCCATCTACCACTACTAGCGGATGAGCTGCCTAACATGAACTCAGAGACTTTTCTAATAAGATCAGTGGTAATAGTCATGTGATTTAAAAAATATTTATAATGAAATGAGTCAACATTTAGAAGACTGGCATAACGCAGTGAACCAGTATTTTCGAGGAGACCAATGCATGGGTAAAAGACCATGTGAAGTACAAGATCGAATAAATTTTAATATAACAAGAGTATAAAAAGTTTATAGATACAGTTTCAGATTCCACACAAAAAATCAACCTTTAAGAAACTGTTTGTCCAGTTTTGGTGTAGTATCAAAGAATTCCACAATTATCTCAAAAGGCTAAAAATGCCCCCATTTCTTAACTACATATTCTGTGAGGCTGAATTTTCTTCACAAACTTTAGCCAAAACAACACTTTACAACAAATTGCATGTGGAAGTAGCTGAGAATCCAGGTGTCTCGCTTATTAAGCCAGACATTAAGGAAATTTCCAAAATGTAAAGCAATGCTACTTTTCTCAGTAAACTTTTTTTGTTTTGTTTTGGAAAACAGTCCCTCCCTGTAATAAAAATGTGATTTTTGTTAACATGTAATAGTTTATCATTTAAAAATAAATCTTTTTTTTTCTTAGTTTTAATCTTACATGAGAAATAGTGATAGACATAATCCACACAAACAAAAGCCCTTTGGTATGTAAGAGTCCTGAGACTGAAATGCTTGGTAACTGCTGCCAGAGACAAATATCTCATAGTTTACCTATATAAATGTCAACTGAACAATAAAAAAGGAAAAAGTATATTTTTCATTTTTTATGAGCATATAATAATGCAAGTAGAAGGGAGGAAAAGTTTTTTTTTAACTTTTATTTGAGTAATGGGGCAATGGAGGTGGGTAACTTGCTGGTTTCTGCTCCAATGTCAATATAAAATTAAATGAAAAGACCATGTAACCAGGTCCTAAAAATCCTTTTATGAGAATGAAATCACGTAACAGTTCCCCACCCTTCCAAGGGGAAGAAGAAAACAAAGGAGGATAGTAAATGGACTCTTGTCATCTTTTCCATGATTACAAACTGAAGGCAGATACAGATACACCAGTTATGTAATCCAAGGCCAGTTTTCAACCTGACTTCAACAGAATCTTAATTTTTACCAACTAGAGGCACTACTGAGTATGCCTATTACGTTAGTTCTCTTAAGCAAAGAATGACCACAGCTAAAAATTCAGCCTTACTCCACAGTCTATTATATTTCAAAGTAATCAATCACTAATCACAAATTTATTTAGAAAATGTAGGAAAAACTCACCTGTAAATCATATGGCTTTCCAGCCCTCACTAAAAAACTCAGTAATATACTGGTGTGTGCAAAATGGACATTCTCATCCAAGAATCCATGTAAGAGCAGTAAACGATTTGGTCTGGAGAAATGTAAGTATCAGAGGATAAGGCAAAATAGAGTATCTGGAAAAACCATTTAACGCCTTTAAACTAATTAACTATGTTAACTTACACTGTAATATCAGAATAAGGATTGAACATTTTCAATATTAAATTTGTAATATGCTAACCAGATGCTACATGTATGAAAGATTTAAAAAAAATAAAAAGATCACATGTTCAGTTTCCTAAGATAGCACAGATAGTAATTATGGCATGTTCCTAGAAAAAAAATAAATCACTAACATTATTTGCAAAATACCCAAGTCATCCCAGTATTCCATACATATTAGACTAGGTTATAGCATTTGTAGTTTTCATTATTATTAACAACTTTTTAAATATAATTTTAAATGTATAATATTAATTTTAAAGCTTAAACTTACTCAGAGGGGAACTTTTCTGCTTGCATGGCCACAGATCCTAAGTAATAGCCCTGTTCATTCTGGTCAGGGTGACCCATATAACGTTCCGTGTAGCCTGTATCATAGAAGATCCACAGAGTGACTGGGGCCCCAGCAATAGCAACCTACATAAGACAACGATGATAGTCAAGTGTGGTCCAGAAAAGAATGGCTAGCAATGGGAATTTCTAACTGCAAATTTACAGGCTAAAATTATCCTTAGGCTTTAGCCTCACAACTGAGCCTACATGGTCTCAGGCTACTCAAAAAAATCAAAGTGGAGTGCCAGGGTCAAGAACTTGATACTCTGGGCATCAGTTAGTTTCTTTTTCCACAGGCATGTGGAATACCAAACCCTTAACCTGGGCTAGTTGAAATACAAACATGGGTCCCTTTGTTAAAAGGGGAGGTTGAACCAGAACATATGAATGTCTCAGTGTAAACAGATTCTTGGACTGGAAGAAAATGTGTGAGCAGTGTCAGTTTTATATAGGAAAAAGAGAGGAGTGTCAGTTTTACATAGGAAAAATAGTCGTTTTTGTTTTTTTTTTAGCTTCTGTTGGTAATACAAAATTTAAAACAATGAAGAAAATATATATTTAAGACTAAACACTTGCCTCATTTTAAGGCTCCTACATACAGTTTTATATTGAATATTCTAATTACTTTCTCGACAGCTGTATGCCTCAGAAAATTACGGCAGTTTTCAGAATTTTATTATTACAAATAAAAATTATTTGAACATAAAGGAAAAAACAAAACCCCTATCATTTTTATTCTTAAACAATTATTTTTCACTGTCAAATAAAATCATGTTATTGAAATATAAAGAAGAAAACCACTACTCATAATTCCTACTCCCTTAACAACTGCTAGCATCTTTATATATTTTCTTTTACATTGTTGTAAGTTGTTTACAGAATTGTAAACATCATTTATATATTTAATACAGATTTACTCTGGACTTATGATGTGCCAAGCACTGTGCTTGGCTGCTTAGGATACAGTGAGGCACATGTCTGCCATGTGCCTCACTGTATCCTAAGAGCTTGCAGCCCAACAGTTAAACAAGTAACTGCAATCCAATATTGTACGTTTATGTGTTTTGGTAATCATGAGTAATTCTCATAATCTTTGGCATATATCTCTATAAATGGCCAAAAAATCATGTTGACAAGTGTTTTTTCAATATACAGATATGTAAACATCTATCTTACATGGATAGCACAAGCTGATAGATGTATTACTTCACATGGTTATTAAATATACAAACCTTAATATTCCATAATGCTGCCAACTCTGTAAACCTTCAGAAAATCAGCATTTTCTCATATTCTCAATTTACAAAAAATTCGTTTATTGGGAAAAGAAGTACAATAGAAAGTCACATACCCTGAAGATATCTGATCTCTGCATTAATGCCATCAGGGAGAGGTATCCTCCATAGGACCAGCCATGGATGCCCACGCGATCTAAGTCAATGAAATCATATCGAGAAGCTAGATATTGAAGTCCCTCCACCTGGTCGTCAATTTCTATCTGACCCTGTCAAAAAAAGAGAAAATTTTTTCACTGATTCTAACAAAAAACAAGTCCCATTATAAGAGTGCTTTTAAAGCTGATAAATGTTTTTATGAAAAATATCTGTAGTTTTTTAGATTAGAATTCATTATCAATTGAGATTCTAGCCCAAAAAACATTTTTTAAAACTCAATTTAGAGACAGGGGCCTATAGCTTCTGTTGCTACCCTGTCCTAGAGTTTAATTACCCTTTAGTCATAAAGTTTGTTTCAACTGCAACCCAAACTGTCCCATGTCATATGGGTACTTCCCATTTCCATTTGTTCTGTTGTCTGCTAAGAGGTCAGCATCTTCCTTGTAACAAGCCTTCCCATACCCAGACAAAAAATTAGCCCCCTTAAGTGGTTGACTAATTTTACTTCTTTTTAAAATGTAGTAACATAGTAAAGCAGAAGGAGTCATTCTTGAGGCCTTATCTTCCTATTTCCCCATCATCTACCTCTGGGAACTGAATATACTGTTTAAAGTCCTATTAAGTCCTAATTCCTACCACCACCACCCTTGTCTGTATTACTAGGCCTGCCAGTGCACACGATCTCACTTCACTGAGCCTAACACAAAAATAAAAACAAAAAACTTACATGAGAATACAACATAAGGTCAAAGAACTGGCTGTGAGAGAAAATCCCCATGTCTTACTCAGCATGTCCAATACACTGGCAAACACAGTAACTGCCTTACTGTGCAAAAGGAACATCGGATTCTCATCATTTCCCAAAGCAGCAGAAAGGACATGGGGCATCTCTAAAAGGTAGCATTTAAAGCTTCCTGTAGAGAGAAAGAGGCTTGTCACAAGGAAGGCACTAACCAGTTGGTTTCTCTCTTCACAGAGGACAGAACAAATCTCAATTATTCCTCTCAGTAGTGTATAGGATCCTGAAAGCTATATAGTGCTGCCTTCTGGCTAACCTGGACATACACAGAAAGAGAGAGTACATCTATATCTGTATCAAAGAGGTTGTATTTCAGCTCCCCAAAGTTACTTACAAGTAGACAAAAGCTAGCCTAATGAATGCCAAGTTGCATCTTCCCTCCCATCCCAAACTCTAACACTAGAACCCTCCTTCCCTCTCTCTCCTGCTCATGCTTTCTTGCTCACTCACAGCCCCTTCCTCCTGACTCTCTGGGATTTCACACCAAACAATGCATCAGAATATGTGAATGTCTTAAAAGAAAAATGTTCATATGTTCACACACCATTTTATATTTAAAGGCGCCTTCAAACTTAAGCCCTCGGTGACAGGACCCCCTGTTGTCTATCACTACGACCACATAACCCAGAGAGGCCAGGGTATTCAAACGGAAATACTTGACTCCTTTAAACCGATTATTCACCAACTGCACCTGAGGAAGAAACACAACTTCAGTAACATTTATTAATGGTAGCATATAAAAGCATGAGAGGCAGGACATTACAAAAACTAGAAAACTTAAATTTTTAAATATTATTTTACCTTTAAAATAACATTTTATTTCTTGTGGCAAGAACACTTAATGTGGGATCTACCCTCTTAATAAAAGTTTAAGTGTACAATATAGCAGGGGTCCCCAACCCCTGGGCTGTGGACCTATACCAGTCCGTGGACTCTTTGGAAAAGGGTCATACAGCAGGAGGTGAGCGCGGGGAGCCAGCAAAGCTTCATCTCTATTTGCAGCCACTCCCCAGCGCTAGCATCACTGCCTCAGCTCCACTTCAGATCATCCGGCATTAGATTCTCATAGGAGCACTGGTCCCTGGTGCCAAAAAGGTGGGGACCGCTGCAGTATATAGTATTGTTAATTTTAGGTAATGTTGTACAGGAGATCTCTAGAATTTATTTATCTTGCATAAATGATACTTTATGCCCATTTATTAGCAACTCTCCACCAACCCCATTTGTTCTTAAATCGACTTAAATCTTTTCATGTTTTTATGTTGCTTCTTTTCTTTTTCCTATGTGGGATGGTTGATCTTGAGCCTGCAAGGAGCAAGCTGGCCCCAGACTTCTCCAAGTCCGTATTTCTTTGCCTCCAATTCTTACGTGTCCAAAGACGGGAAACCACAGACACGCCTTTGTAGGAGGGTACTTCTTTTTTTTGTTAACTTCACACTTAATTCAGGGCAATTACTGAGCAACTGGATTTTACAACTATAACCGAGATATTAATTACATACAAGAGAATTAACCTACCCTATAGAAAAGGTTACTAAAATAATTACTTCTACACTGAAGAACTGTTTTATTCAAATGGAGAGACAAAGATAAACAGATTATTTTTCTTCACTGCCCATCTCTTCTGGGATTATCTCTGACTGGTAGCAGGAAAACTTAGTATTTTAATGAAACATCATAACCAGTCTAGCTTTTTTTTCCTGTTATACAAATCAGTTCAAAAGGTAGAATAATTCTTAAATCACTTTATTACCCTAGAAACTATACTTCAAAATGACTGGGAAATTAAATATAGTTTAGAGCGTCACCAGAAATAAACTACCTAAGGGGAAAGGGGATTTTAGTGGGCAGAAAGTTACAGAAGTTCAACGTTTGGTGGACACTAAGATAGATATTAAACAACAACAAAAAATGTTCTGGCAAAAATGAGAAAGTTTTCTCTCACTGAAACTAATGAGAAAACCAAGTCGGCCAGGAGTTAAACAAGAATCAACACTAACTTCACTCAAAAAATAGCTACTAGTACTGGGCTAGATTTGAGGGTTGGGAGTGGTATATAGCATCTTCTTTCTGAACTTTTGGATGTTAGTACCACTGTAATGACTGTTGAACTGGCCTTCCTGTTTCTATTCTTGTCCTCTTATAGTCTATTCGCATGGTAACAGAATGATGTTTTAAAAATGTAAATCAGATATGATTTTGTAGCTTAGCTCCCACAAATGATAAGGAGTTTAGATCAGAATAAGACTAAATCCCATACCATTGCCTTTGAGAGCCTGCATTATCTGGCCTTAGTGATTTTTCTGACCTCATCTCATATCATTTCCTTCCTTTTACACACTGTATCCTAACCTAACCTTATTTTCAACTATATCAAGTTGATTCTAACTTCAGGACCTTGACAAATATTTATGATGCTTCCTATGTTTACTCTTCTGTCTGGAATGCTCTTCCATCACATCCTTAACATGGCTCATTCCTTCTCAGCTTCTGTACCCTCAGAAATCTTCCCTGACCTTCTTATCAGAACTTCCATTTTGGTCACTTTGTCATCCTCTTTCCAACCAATTATTCATAACACTTTCATTATATGAAGTTATGTATTTTTCTACATATTATTTTCCTCACTAAGCTCCATGAGGGTAGGACATTAGTCTACTGTCTAGAATAGTACTGGTACATAATAGGAACTCAATAACTATTTGCTGAATGAATGAATGAAAAATTGAGATAGGGGAATGATGTTTTCCCTTCCTACCATGGGGAAGGGGGTTTTTGGTGGGCAAAGGTTTTCGTTTTTTTTTTTAAGGGAGGGAGTTGAAAAAAGAAGTAGTAGGCACAGAAGAACTCAAATATGAGCATTTAAAGAAAACTACTTCACTTTTTTACCTGTTGTCAGGCACAGAAGATGGTCTCAAATGCCTGATATGAACATTTTCCCCCAGAGCCAGTTTTTCTGCCTTTGGTGGCTGGAGGCCTACTACTTCTGGAAGAAAATAGTTAGACATAATACCTCTGGCACTGAGAATTCAAAAGTCTCCTTTGGAATTAATTCTTCAAAACCTGTGTCCTAACCTGCTCTTTTGTACATTTATAT
The DNA here is from genome assembly GCA_003508835.1 of Eonycteris spelaea. NCBI lineage: Eukaryota > Metazoa > Chordata > Mammalia > Chiroptera > Pteropodidae > Eonycteris > Eonycteris spelaea. Next base: position 1,121,251 of record PUFA01000017.1, read on the forward strand.
TTACAGAGCAATGTCTGGCACATAGGAAGCGTAATAAATATTTGTCAAATAAACATTTTTAAACACAGAGCTGTTACCAATGAAGAGTTTAAAGAACTAAATAAGCCTTAATGACTTCAATGGGAGATATTGTTTTTCTTGGATTTTAGTTTTGTTGACTACAGATGTTGTTATATTTAGTGACAAAGTAATTGACCTTGTGTTGTGAACTGAAACACTTTGACCTATAAATATACCAAAAAAGAACATGGTTTGGACCACTTATAAGAGTTGTTCAAATTTCACAAGGCTATTGTGTGCCATTACAAAGATCTGGTCTTACATTAAGGATCCTCTTCATAATTAAGCCAGATGGAGGCATCAAACAAGAGGATTAATTGATTTCCCAGTGGGCTGAAGTGCCAGAGGCATTCTACCACGTAGTCTCCTAGGGAAATCTCCCTGCAAACCAAACACCAGATTCTCCTATGGCATCACCAAATTTGAACGTTTCTAGATAATACTTGAGAAAGAAATTGTTTCTATAAGTGTAAAAAAGTAGTCATATTCATAAAGAACTTCAAACAATTAACCATTTTTGTTTTAATTGCACTGCCTAATACTTCTTTTTATTATGGTAAAATATACATAAAATTTACCGTTTCAACTATTTTAAGAATACAGTTCAGTGGCATTAAGTATACTCGCACTGTTGTGGAACCATCACCATTATCTGTTTCCAGCACTTTTCATCATCCCAAACAGAAACTCCATACCTATTACACAACGACTTCCTATTCCTCCCTTAGTTCCTGGACACTTCTATTCTACTTTCTGTTCCTATGAATTTGCTTATACTAGGCATCTCATACAAGTGTAATAATTGAATATCTGCCCTTTAGTGTTTGGCTTATTTCACTTAGCACAATGTCCTATGGTTCATCCATGTTATAGCATGTGTTAGAATTTCTTCTTTTTTTTAAGTCTACATAATATTCTATTTTATACCACATTTTGTTCACCCATTCATCTGTCAACAGACACTTGGGTTGCTTCTACCTTTTGGCTGCTATGAGTAATGCTACAATAAACACTGGTATGCAAGTGTCTGTTCAAGTCTTTGCAAGTGTCTGTTGAAGTCTTTGCTTTCAATTCTTTGAGGGTATACATTCAGAAGTGGAAATGCTAGATTAAACTGTAATTGTTTAACTTTTTAAAGAAACACCATAGTTTTCCACAGCAATTGGATCATTTCATATCCCCATCAGCAATGCATGAGAGTTCTAATTTCTCCACACCCAGAACATTTGTTATTTTCCCCTTTTTTGAAAACAGCTATACTAATGGGGATGAAGTGGTATCTCTGTGGTTCTGATTTACATTTTCCAAATGATTAGTGATACAGAGCATCTTTTCATTTGGCTTACACTTTTTAAACTTAATTACTAACATAAGGAGTCCTTTAGTTTTAAAATCTAGATAAATCAACTGGTTTTTATAGTGTATTTTTCACATATCTCATATATCATTCTTTCATGGAAAGGAGAAACACTCTTCTTACTTAGCCTTAATATCTAAGTAATATAACAAAACATATAAAACTTCTGAGAGTGTTCTGTAACTTCTCTTTTGAATTTCTTTGTATTAAGCCTTTTTTTATAGTTCACGAAGATTTGACTTCAAGTTTTTAACAAAGTCTAATTTAACTTTTTCATGATTTATGTATAGATGACATAATGCAAATGTTAATGTTTTGTTTATAAAACACAATAATGGCAAAGTGATTTAACTTGACTAGATCATCGTCACTGAGTTTGCGGTTTATGTAGTTATTTTGTGTTTATCTTTTAAATGACCTGACATCTAGATACATTTTCAGATACTGAATAATTGGGTATAAGTATTAAGGATATTTACTAAGTCCAAGAGTTACATTGTAAAATCAGTATAATTATCCTCTAATTTCTTTAAGGGCTTGATGTTAAGACATATAATCAAGAATAAACATTTAAAAAAATTACCAATTAACCAACTCATCTACCCAAAATACTTTATTTTGATAGTCAGTGGAATGTACTTAATACTGAGATGCTAATATTTAATACAAAAACTAGCTGATAAATGTATTCTAGTCTGCTTGAAATATACCCTTAAAATAAAGAGGAGGAATTCATTAGACTACCAAAGCTTTCTGAAAATATCTTTGAAGACTTTTTACTTACCAAGATATTTAATTATTTAATTTCATTCTCACAACAAATTTCTCTACATAGAAAACAAAACATTTACCTGTTGACATGAATATTCTATTTCCCATGACACTTACAGTCCTCACTGGAAATTAGGAAAATGATGCTGATTTACAAATTAGCCATCTAACAAGACCCAGCTTCCTAAAATTCAAAACTGGATAATTATAACATCATAAGTCGGAGTTTAACAGCAGAGGCCCAACAATGCTTAAATCTTAAACAACTGACTAGATGTTTAAAAAAACAGAGTGCTTAAAAAAAATATATGTATATATGTGTGTGTGTGTGTGTGTGTGTGTGTGTGTGTATATATATATATATATATATATATATATATATATATATATATATAATAAAATATACTCACCTGAGGACCACCATATATGAACAGTACAGTGGGGTATTTCTTTCCAGGTTGTAGATCATGAGGTTTGTATAGCATTCCATACAATGTAAATCCAGTAGTACTTTCAAAAGAGAAAATTTCTGGAGGGGTATAGTCAGGAAGAGGTCCTGCAAGGAAATAACATACAGAGTTTATAAGGGACCTTCTTATGGGAGCTCTGCAATCCGAGGGCAAGGAAAAGATACCATCGACCCGCAACCTTACACACAAATAACTGACCATCCCCCTTGCAGGTCATAAGAAAGAAATTAAGTGAGCACATTTAAGTTTACAAAAGAAAAGCTAATGAACATCGAATTGCTTCAGAAATAGATACAGAATATTATGAATAATCCTTGGAAGCTAGGAGGTATTTACATGCAGAACTATACAAATACTTTGTGCTCAGTTCGGTATAACTTATGGCTAACACATATACCTGATTAGAAACTGGAAGCACAGATTTAACTTAATCAATTTAACATGTTCATGGCAGATGCTCAAATAACATCTGTTTTGATTGTTAAAGAATAAGCTCAACCAGAATCCAGGAAAAAAGAAAGTTATGATCAGTCTTTGGTTTACCAAAACTATACAGATCTATCCTAAGTCCGTGTATATTGGAGGATATTACAGTCTAAGCAGAGATCATCACCATGAGCAGAGATCATCACTATATTACAAATTCTGCTTGTGACATTAAAAAGTACCTATACCCTGTGGTTTTATATTAATTGTTAACCCCTTAGCAGGTATTTATGTGTGAGAATACTCAACAGGAAAAAAAAATTGGGGAATAAAGTAGTTTAAAAGATAAATAAAATCAGTCCATTCTTTATGCTGAAAAAAGCATTTTAAAATAGATAATTTGCAGTGCTTTTACTCTCATATAGAATGAGTCTTCTATACTATATTCAGACAGCTATTCCAACTGCTTTAAAAGTTTAAGAAAGTTACCAGCTGGTTATTCCCTTAAAAATTGGTTTCTTAGCTGATATACTGACTATCTTAATCATATTTTCAAAAGGTCTTCCAGACCTGCTCCTGCCTGCAGTGGGAGGTGATCCATATTATTCAGTAGCTGACAGTACAGGAGGGGTGGGATCAACCTGAAGCCCAGCAGCTCAGAAACCGGCAGTGGTGAGAGATGAAAAGACTCTGCTCAGAAAATGTGGACGTATCACACAGGTTTAGTGCACCAATGTACTAATCCTACTTAAAATCAGGTTCAGGGAAATGAGTACCTGCTGAATCCAAAATGGTGGCCCAGAATTCCTTTGTTTTGCAAGCTGAGTCATCTTCAGGACTTGACAGCTTGTAAAGGGACACACAGTGTGGATTCTTCTGGTTACTATACTTACTTATAAAGAAGTCACAATGCTAGAGAGAAGAGAAACAATTACTTTTTCCCCAGGGAAAAGTAACAAAGGTTATCTGCTACTACATCTGCACTGATGCTATATTAGGAATATAAGAGTCTGATCATTTATGTTCATATACAGTGCAGAGGTTATGGCTAAATTTTTCAAAGTTTTTCCACAGAGAATCAGACTTCTGCAGGTCAATTTCATATTATTCAAAGAGAGTATTACATAAGTAGAGGGTTGTTTTTTTTTTCTATGACAGGAAACCCTTTTCAAATAGGGACCTAATACCTGGCTGATGCAGCAAGAGTGAGAATAGCCACGGTCAGTCAGCCTTGTCACTTCTCCAGGATTTACATAACTGACCACATACAGGTGATGTTCTAAAGGAGAGTCTTTGGTGCCTTCAAAATATACCAGCTTTCTGACTTCATCAACCTGGATCTGTCAAAATAAAAATATAAAAATAACTGCTAGTACCACTTTGGCAAGGTCAGGAATTCAACCAACAATCCCTAATTTTATTCAGAATCATTTGAGTCACCCTTTGACTTGTGCTTCCTTTTAAAAAAATTTCCACCGATGTTAATAAACTTGTCGGTTTGTTTATGACTTATACCTAGCTAAGAACAGATCCTGTCCAGAAGGAAAAATGACACTAGAAGAGTTGCACACTATTAGTAGAGTTTCCTACTAATTAAAATGACAACCCTCTATAGGAAAAAATAATAGCTATATTGCAGCTTAGGTCAACTATTCATGCATACTTAGCAGAGCCTAATTTTAGCATCCTGTGTATTTCTCAGTGCCGTATTATTTTAGGCAGTACCTTCTTGTCTTTTGTATAAATCTGTAAAAGTGTTTTTTCTATTGGACTGGGGAATAATGGAACTCAATTGCAAGTAAACTCACAGATGAATTCACATAATATTCTTTCCAAATCACTAGATTCTAATGAAATGGCTGTTATTCTTCTTTTTAAAAATCTTTTACCAGCTATTCAAACAATATTTAATAAAATTCAAATTCTTTTACACACTAAAGAAAACACAGATACAATTCTAAAAGCAAGTACTTCTAAATGCCACATTTTCTCCAGGAAGCTTCTTCTTCATCCTTAAAGATTTTTAGCACACGTGGTATACAGACATAAACACAGTTAAGATTACATAGTCCTATACAACATATCTGGAAAGGGTACAATTGATATGGAAGATAGGACAAACATTCATGAAGCTTCACAGGTATGTGTTAATTCCATGCAAAAGGTTGGTACTGGTTCTAGCAGTTGGGAGTCAGGCCTTTCAAAACTGAAAAATAATTGGTTAATTCTTTACCCCCATCTATAATGGTTCTTTTCTGTTTCATGTAACTACTTTAGTCTACAGATATATCAGAATCATCTGAGGGGCTAATAAACATATTGCTGGGTCCTACCACTATAGCTTCTAGTTCAGGAGATCTGGGGTGGGCCCAAGAATTTGCATTTCAAAAAGTTACCACGTGATGGTGATGAACTGCTGCTGGTCCATACTTTGAAAAACCACCCCTCAAAAGTAAGCAGCACATAGCCTTAAAGTCTCAAATCTTTACCCAATTACTGCCATTAGACATCTTTGCACAGGAACAAGGTCACTGGCAAAAGTAGAGGGGCGGGGGAAGGTAACTTAAAAAAAAAAAGCAAGGATAGAGGAGAAGATAGAAGAGTAAGAAAGACAGACACAAACATAGTACATAAATCAGCATGACATAAACAAAGAAGAAAAAAGATACCAAAATGGCAAGACATTTAGGTTGCCCAAATAAGGTTCAGATCTGCATAAATAAAAATTTTGGGGTTCTCTCAGTATTATCCAATCATTACACAGCATGAAATTTACATTAGTGTAATTTTTTTTCAGAACTTAGAATTCCATGATAAGATTTTTTTCAGGTGACAATAATATCCAAGGTCCCTAAACAGAAAAAAAAATATATTTGAATATATAACCAGAAGGCCATATGAGCCTCTCGGTGAAAATTAGACTATAAAGGTAGCCTATTATATTATAAAGTTTTTACCAATGAAAACAAACCTGGGACCTGGATCTTCATTCTTTCTCTTTGATTACCTTGGGGATTACAAGTGACTCTTATTAGTAGCCAATATACACAATCCTTCAATAAATTTCCAAATCAATGAGAGGAAACCATAGGCCTTCAATATAATCTTGTTAACATACATCAACTTAACTATGTATCACACATAAAATAGGTGGAATTCTTAGAGATCTCATGAAACTGACCACCTAACTGAAAGCTGAAATAAATATAAAGTACTATGAAAGGCAAAAGAAAAAAAATTAGTATTCACTAAATCACTACAGAAAGCCAAATGCTGAAAGTCAAACAGTGGGTGGATTTCCCTCCTTTTCCCTATCAATCTATGCTCTGTATAAATGTTCACCATTTTTTGCAGATGGTGGATGAAATAAGATATAGGTGAATGAAAGAATCACACCTCAGTAGTAGTAAATGTAATATTATGTAGTAGAAATGACACAAATAGTTTATAAGAGATTTAAAGTAATTCTCAAACTATTTAATTTACAACTTATTCCACTGGAGAAGTACGGACCAGTCCTTTCCTTACTAAGCAGCAACACTGTATCTGAAAATGGTGACCTTTGGTAACCAGCATACATCTAATACCGGGGCTATAAAATGGGTGAGATTTATACCTTAAGAGTCTTCCTTTCTAACAATTTGAGTTCTTTTAGGCTTAAACTTATCATTTTCAAAACACTGGGTTCATGTGAAGTTGTACTACTGATTTTTATTACTGCGTACCCAGGAGATGTTGACTAAACATATTAATAGAATAAAAAACATACATTAGATCCATGCCGACCAAGAACTTCCCAATCACCACTGGTAATTGCTATTTCCTCTTTGACAGGACACTTGAAGTCACCTAAAGATAAATATAATTATAATTCAGCACTTTATACAAGACTAAGCAAATGAAACAATAAAAAATAGTATTCTAAACTTTTTTTTCCCCAAAAAAGGTAGATTTAAAATTTCAAGTTATGTCTAGGGTAATGACAATGTTTTGGAAGTAGTTAGAAGTAGTAGTTGCACACTGTGTAAATATATTAATGCCACTGTTCATTTTAAAATGGTTCAATTTATTTAATGTTATGTGAATTTCACCATAATAAAAAAAAGTCCAGAGTTAAAAAAAAAACCTTCAAGTTACGAGTCCTCATAATACTCTGGAATAATGATGGAACGATCCATGTAAGTAAAGTAAAAACAGCAAAATATATTTTCATGGCAAAGCCAGAAAAGAACTCAAAAAATTTCTAGACCTTAGACAAAGACATCTAATGGGTCAACAAGGCATTTGTTCTAGAAATGCCAACAAACTACTTAAAAAGCCACAGAAGGGAAACTTTAATGCAATTATTTTTCATTTGCCAAAAATAAATTGGGTATTACCATAGTAAATGCCAACATGCCCCATTTGTCTTTATGACATTCTGTCTTGGTAGGTGAGGCTCTCAATGGTCTAAGGAGGAGGTTAAAAAATGGAAACTATTTCTCTTGCCTAGTTACTGCTAGCTACGGCTGTGGGAAATGGGAGCTGAGGGCAGGCTAAGATGATGAGATAGGACAGGGGTCTCAAATTTTAAAAAAATGACTTAATTTCTTTTCTTAGGTAAAAAAATTAACTTAGTACTTTAAATTTTATGGTCAGAAAATATTATTTAATATATATATATATATATAATATCTCAAGTATTAATTGTTTCATATCATAGCCCCTTAAGGAAGAAAAGTGAAAGGAGGAGGAAAATAAAGTGGACATAAAGAGAAATGAGGAAGACCTGGAGCAGGAAAGATAAAAAAAAAAGGAGGGAAAGGGAAGAAACAGGTAGACAATTTGAGGGGCCCAGAAATGGACAGTGAGAAGGAAGAGGCTAGGCATTCTGAGATGAATGTTAACTGAGGTAACGGCTCTTCTTACATTCTTCAATTAGAGTAAAACATTTTAAGTTATACTTTTTATTATTGGACCCCCAAATACTGTTTTAATTAATTACTATTTAGTATTCACAGCTCTCTGACCAGTCTTCGTCACTAAACTTTCTGGAATTCCATAAGTGAATTTCACTTCTAAACAACATAGGTAAGACAATTTCACACTATGGGCCAAATTAAATTTAGGCTCTCAGGGAAGAAATTCTCCATCTTAGATATATAAGGTCTTACCTGTTTTTTAAAAAATTAGGCTAAGGAAAGAAGCAGAGTCATAGGCAGTATTAACTTTGCAGGTCCTAAGACTGAGCTCACTTATCCCAAAAAAAGAATGATATTTAAAGGTCACGTTAAAAAATAAACAACCCAATTAAAATCCCAGCAAAGGATTCAAATACTTGTTTCTCCAAAGATATTCAAATTGCCAATAAGCACATGAAAAGATGCAGAATGTCACTAGTCATTAGTGAAATGCAAATCAAAACCATAATGACATAAGACTTCACACTCACTATTACCAAAAAAATCCCCCAGAAAATAACAAATGTTGGCAAGGATGTGGAGAAAATGGAGCCCTTGCGCACTGCTAATGGGAATGTAAAACAATGCAGCTGCTATGAAAAAGGGTATAATGGTTCCTTTAAAAATTAAAAAATAGAATTACCATAAGATCTAGCAATTTCATTTCTGGGTATATAGTCAAAAGAGGATCAGATAGATATTTGTACACCCATGTTCATAGCAGCATTATTCACAATAGCCAAAAGGTGGAAGCAACCCAAGTGTCTATGGAGGGATGAATGGATAAACAAAATGTGATACATATATACAATGGAGTATTATTCAGCATTAAAAAGGAAAGACATTCTGGCACATGCTACAACCTGGATGAACCTTGAGGACATTATGCCAAGTGAAATAAGCCAGTTATAAAAGGATAAATACTATATAATTCCATTTAAATGAGGTCTCTAGATCAGTCAAACTCATAGAGACCAAAAGTGGTTGCCAGGGGCTGAGGGGAGAAAGGAATGAGAAGTTATTTATTTTCCACTAAATTGCATATTATTTATTAGGTAGTTTCAGTTCGAGAAGATGAAAAAAGTTCTGAAGATTAATGGTGGTGATGGTTGCATAACAATATAAATATACTTAATGGCACTAAACTGTACACTTAAAAATGCTTTAAATGACCAATTTTGTTAGGTATAGTTTACCACAGTCTTTTAAAAAAGGCTATGTTGAGTCTGTTAAGTTACAAATGGCAGTTAAGCATCTAACATAACATCATAAAGTGCCTACTATTCCAAAACAAACTATTTAAGTAGAAAACCATTAATTCAATTTTAAAAAATCCTCAAGCATTCAAAGTACCATTTCACTTTTTCTAGGCTTATATGTCCAATCTGTATTACATTTACCAGAAGGAAAACATCACTCTTTAAAAGAAATTAACTTCAGCAGACATAGTATGTAATTTATTTCACTTTGGGCAACAAAATTATATGAATCTGAAGAGCTATAACTATTCATTAACTTCAATGTAGATGGTGAGTAAACAAAACATCTAGTATCTAAAAATATCTAATAACTATATTTTAAAAATAGCATTTTAAATCTAAACATGATATGGGTTCACTTTAAACAAATTAAAAATTAGTCAACGTAAAAGTAGAAAGTAAAACTAAGTAATCCCGCTAGCCAGAAATTATCCACTATTAAACAGTTTATTATAAATCTATCAAGAATTTTGTTCTATGGGTTGGAGTCAAGTTAGTAAAGTAGATGCCAACTCACAACTCCTAGAATGTAAATTTCCAGTTAAGGTATTACAAGTATTAAAATGAACATACTCATAAAAACAAAACAAAATACCTTTGTCCTGTTTTTACACATGTATTTGTATTTTAGTTTAACTTATGTACTGAGTTTAATGAAGCAAGTATTGATGCTTACAAAGTACACAAAAGAGACATTATATTATCCTGTCCCTCCCACCTTCTGCCACCAACATTTTTTCTGTTTTAAATAAAAAAGAATTTCTTACTTGGGGCAGGCAGCCCACCACTGGATCGTTTATATCTGCTCTCCTTTAAAATGGATGTAATTTTATATAAATGACGGAAACCTGTTTTGCATTCAGAGGCAAAAATAAATTCAATTTCATCTTCATGACTTTGGGGAAAAACATGAAAGATGTCATGGATCTGTAAAATGAATAGCTTAATTTAATATATACATTAATAAAAATACTACATAAACAAATAAATCTAGAGAAAGAATTACTTGATAAACATAGTCAAGTATAAATAACTATCAGTGTTAGAGGCTACGGTATATTTACAATTATAGATTTTGCCTGGGACTTTTAGTTTTGTCTTACTTTAGTCAAAGACTTCACTCATTGAGAAATAAATGTTCATAAATGGAGAAAAAAATGACCAAAACCTTTTTCTTACTCACCATTTCTGTAATCTTTTGAGATAGTTTAATGATAAAAATCTTATTATAGAAATGAGAAAAAATTTTTTCCAAGGAGAAATATTTTTTCCCAGCATTTTATTTTATTATTAGTTTCCAAAGAGAAATATTTTAACAGTTGAAGGGTGAATCTTATAAGGCCTATATACAGCAAAGGAGTGAGCTGGATTTATTTATTTCATATCTGTTTAAGTTTTCCCCACTAAATTGGAAAATGCAAAACAACCCCAAATTGGTATATTTTGGTATAGTTTGCCAACTCAAAAGAGAAAGTCCTTTCTAGACTTTCCTCTCACAGGCACTGATGAGGCTGTGTTTTCAATACCTGATATGTCCAAAAACAAGGGCAAATCTGCAGCCAGAGAGATGTCATGTCAATGGCATCTACTTTCTATCTATAAACCTTTTCATTCTGGAACCATCATTCCAATTCGAAATGTTAAAACTAAGCAAATAATATTCTCATTTTGGACTTAAAAATTCATTTTGATAGTTTGCTGTAAAACTTAATTTGCTTTAGCATTTTGAGAAAATATTTAACCAAGTACAGAAGAACGGGCATACATTTATCCAGATGTCTGTTGTTTCCTCATAGATAATCAGTGGTGTCACAGAGTCAGGCACCGACTCGATGAATCTCTGTCTTTCCATGGCATCATCTTCAACTGGGATAAACAGTTCAGGTGAGATCAACACTATCTGTAAGCGAGTTTGGGAACGATCTAGTAGGATGGACCAAGCACTATTTAAACAAATAAGAGAAAAGTACCAACAATAAAGCAAGCTCTCAGAAAATGAATAGTTCCCTATTTTGTCCCCTAGTACCTGTGAGTTATTTCTGTAATCACAGAAAAAATTGCTTTGGTATATGTTAAATTATCACTTACAAATGGCTAATTAAAAGTATTAGTTTATTCTACACTTATTTATCAAAGTTAATCTTGAATGGAATTTTAAAAAGTGCTTTTCTTTAAATTTTCAAAATCGCAGATGGCCTCTGAAATTGTTTTCTCCCTTTAGGGAGAAAATGCCAGCCTCATAAAATTCCTGTTGTCTACATTAGATACAGAACTATACATAATCATCTTCACATAAGGCTCTACAGATATTTCTGCTTAAATTCATTTAAAAAATACACACTTAATGTGAGCCTTAAAGTCATACTATTTTAACCACAACACTTTGAAACCATGAATGGCTAAGTAAGAGACAGAATTAAAATGCAATGCACCTATGCTTATAGGATTACAAATCTACAAGTCCACTTAGTTCAGGAAAAATTTTTTGTGCATAATAACTACACTGCAAATTTATATATGAAGGCAGCTCCAACTGAAAGGAAAATCTAACAACAGCATAGACATTTCTATAGTTCTGGATCCTAAATTATTTGTAAAGAAGTGACAATTTAACATACGCACTATTTTCCCTCTGGAGTCCATCCGGCTCTGGCAATATATTCAACTCCTTCAAACAGAATCTCAAAAGGTTGAATTAGTTCCTTATCTATGACATCTATAATCTATTAAAAAAAAGGAATCTAGTTATAAAAGACTTAGATAAATAATTAACTTACTAGTCTACTAAAAGCATTACCTTTAATAACATATACTTTTTCAGACTTAAGTATTTACAAAGGCATGCAGGATATAGCGAAATCAGCAAGTTGTGGGTTACCGATACTTGTGCTCTTTATGCCAAAAAACCACAAGAACTAGCACAGTCTAAAAGTCTTTGCCCCTGAATTTATACTAACAGAACCCTTGATAATAACTGGAAAAGTTAAGTTTTAACCACTTTAGACTTTAGTATCTACAAAAAATAATAGTCCCTAGTTCCTTATGTTTTAGCCTAAAATACTATGTGCAAATACATTAGTGAAATGGCCCTAGGTACACAACCATTTTTTATTTAAAATGTAGTGAACACAATTTTTAAAAAGTTTTTTAAAAAATGAACAAAGGATCTGAACAGACAGTTCTCCAAAGAAGAAATACTAATGGCCAATAAACAAATAAAAAGAAACTCAATATCATTAGCTATCAGGAAAATATAAAAAAAACAGCGAGATACGTCAAACCCACTAGAATGGCTAAAATAAATTAGATGAAAAGTAACAAGTGTTGATAAGGATGTAAAGAAATTGAAAACCTTATACAGTGCTGGTGGAATATAAAATAGTGCAGCCATTTTGGAAAACAGTTTGGTGGTTCCTCAAAAGGTTAAACATCAGTTATATGACCCAACAATTCCATTCCTAGGTAACAACCAAGAGAAATGAAAACGTATGCCCACACAAAAAGTGACACACCACATTCATGGTAGCATTATTCATAATATCCAAAAGGTGGAAAAAACACAAATGTCCATAACTGATGAATGGATAAATAAAATGTGGTATTTATCCATACAATCTAGTAGATGATAAAAAGTAATGAGGTGCTGCTACATGGTGCAATATAAATGAGCTTGAAAACATCACGTTCAGTGAAATAAACCAGACTAGACACTGTATGATTTCATTTACATGAAATATTCAGAATTGACAAATCTATAGAGAGAAAGTAGATTAGTGGCTCCCCAGAGCTGGGTAGCATGGAGAAGTTGAGAGGTAACGATTAGGGATTTCTTTCTTCGGATGATGAAAATGTCCTAAAACTGACTGTGGTGATGGTTGCACAATTCTGTGAACATACTAAAAGCCATTTTAAACTGCATTATATGTGACTTGTATCTCAATAAGCTGTATTTTAAAAATCTCAATTAAATCTATAATCAATCTTGTGTGCATTTAGCTTATAAGTGTTTGACTGCCAAATGGACTGCATTACAAGAGAAATATGGGGTATTTAATTTACCATAGACATATATCCAACACAGAAGGTAACTTACCAGTCGACAACCATTATTTTTAAAATACTGATCTAGAGAATTAACAAAGGCAAAGAGCAGAAATTATTGGAGAGGAGTGATAAATATGCATGGCCCCATATTCCTATTTTGGGAATCAGCACGAAGTTTTCAAAAAATAAGGTCAACCTGAAATCATGATCCACAGATGCTCAGCAAATTCAACAAGTCCAAAAAATAAAAAAGTGTATCTAAGATCTTTACTAGACTTAGTCAAATGACATGAAAAGTCAACGACATTTTATACTTACCCTTCCTTCAGTATCAATCATTATTTCTGACATCTTAAAAGTGACTTTTGGATTTGCTGTGCCTTTAGAAAGAGACATAAATAAATAGTAGTGCCTGTCTCAAATTATTCAAATTAGTTTTGCTAGATCAATCCTCTTTACACTTAAGAAACATTGTACAGTCAGAGCTTTATTGCATAAGAATCTCAGAACTCCATCACAAATTCATAGTTTTTAATGGTATTTAAAAAAAAGCTGAAAAATATAAAGAGTCAGTAAGAAATAAAGAAGAAAAATTCTGTATCACTTTATAATTGAAATGCTATAAACAGAAATATGGGAAAAATTACCAATTTATTAAAGACATAAGCACTTAAAAATCTCTATTTCCTAGCAGAGACACCTTTTTATTCATTCCTCGGAATAACCAGTTTGTGCACTTCCCCACCTTTGAAAAAAATTAAAAAGGGTCAGACTGTAGTTAAAAAAAAAAATCTACTCCAGTGTCAATTAATAAACATTCTATCCTTACTAAGGCTGTAAATGATCAATGTTGACCATACTTGGATGATGAAAGAAAATCTTGTTTGGAAAGTAGAAATGAGTGAATATAAATGCCAAGGGAATATAGTACCTGTTTTAGGATAACGAAATGAATCTGCTCTCCTTGTTTCCAACATAGGGGACGTGACATGAATAATCTCCACCTCGGACTCATCATTTTCTTCATACAAAATTCTAAGAATTTTGCTGCCACTAGGAGCTTAAAAGAAATTTAAATGTTAAAAATTTAGAAGAATTATTCCAGAAAATAATCATAACTGACCATTCCTCTATTATATTTCCCACTGTGAAAAGTAATTTATATTTAAAATATGCTGCCTTTAATGTATGAAAATATCACTAGTCATTGCAGTACCAAGGTGAATTACTGCTAAGCCATTTTTACTGGCTAAAGGATACTCTTTTAAACAGGGAAAACAGATGTAAAGGACTTCAGTCCTTGCATACCTTAAAATGCATTCCTTATTGAAAAATAAATTATTTAATTACATTCCTATTATTTCCTATAATAAAAGAAATACTATTTATACAGAGTCGTTTTTTTTAATGGGTTCTCTAATCATATCAAAATTTTGCTCTAACAAATAGACTTATGACAAAATATTTTACATATTAAATGTCCAAATCTAAGACATGGCTTAAAAATAAATATTTTTCATGGTCCCTTAGTGAAGTGTTCAGAATGCTAGCCATAGTCCATTAGTGGATCATGAAACCTATAAATGGATCATAAATGGCATTTAAAAAATACAACAAAGAATATATACGAGTACATTATATATAAGGATAAGTACTACTTAATGAAATTTATTTTCACTTTTATACCTACAGTATAAGTACAGTGTATTAGGCTAGAATGTAAAGCAAATTTCTAACTAGGTCATGGTCAACATGTTTGAAAGCCATTGCTTTACAGAAGGGTTTCTCAGGCAGTAAAATACTTGCAAATTCACCAAGGAAAAGGGATTTGTGCCTTTCTTTGATCCATTCAAACACTAATTCGGCCATCTGTTCATGCAGACTCTCTAGTCAATCCTACAACTCATTAAGGTGCGCTATTTTTTATTTTGCCACCACTGTTGCAACTAACATTACCAAAAACAGCTTCTAGATAAAAAACTGGCAGGTTAGTTGAAGGATCTGAGCCACTAAACCACAATACAATTGTTTTTTATTAGAATTCATTATGGTGGGACATAGCCTATATATTCTAAATAATTATTGATAGAATCCAACCTTCATCACTTCTGAATCTCCTATTCAGGATTTAGAATCTGTGCATTTAAACTAATTGGGAGTTGAATCTCATGATATTTTAATTGACCTATATTATTGTGAACTCCCTTACTGGTTTCAGCTTCTGGACACCACCAATAGCCAGAGTATCTATCAAATTCTTCTTGAAGAACAAAGGTAGCAACTCCAGCTGATCTGGGATCCTCTTCCATGTTGGCTAGCTCTAGACAAATTGAAAAGGTAAAATTATCACAGGAAGTTCTCTATCTTTTCATAGGTACAAAGTAGAATGATTCAGTTTGTTCTGAAAGGAAGCTGTAGTATAGTGGTGAGCTCTGGAGCCAAATGGACTAAATTCAAACCTTGGCTCCATTATTTACTGACTGACCTTGTACAAATCACCCAATTTCAATTCACTGAGGTGTTCCAATGGTAAATGGGATTAAGAACCTACCTTTTATAGTTGTTATGAAGATTCATAATTATGAGTTAATTTACATGAAGCACTTAGAACAAAGCCTGAATCACAGTATGGGATCATAAATGTTATTATTTTCCCATTTTGTTAGAACCACTGAAAAAATATATGTATGTAAAGAGTCATGCTGATTTGTAACTCTCCTACACAGAGAAGTACATTTTTAGACCTAGAATGGGTTTTACAGATAATGTAATTAACATTCCTCTTCCTTCCTCTGCCTCTCATTCAATTAGAGCAACTCAGCTTTGATTTGATTCACACTTAAATTTCCAGCAAATAGTTTAAAGGGAACTTTTGCATTAAAAACAAAATAAAACCAGACTAATTATATAAGATTTCATGACACGAAGAAATGCTTACAAATACCTAAATTAAAGAAAAGCATATTATTAAATGGTATGTATACTGTGATTCCATTTATAAAAATGTTATACAAATATGTATTTTAAAAAGTATTGGGATATAAGCTAAAATGTGGTTGTCTCCAAATAGTGAGACTATGGACAAGCTTTTTAAAAAAGCTGAGTTATAATTTACAAAAACTTAAGTGTACCTTTTTTTTGAAAGATGCATAGACTTTTATAACCATACCCTGTCAAGACAGAATACTAACAGTTTAGAATGTCTTCTCATGCCTCTTCCCAGCCAAGGTACATTTCTGCCCAGAAGCTACCACTGATAAGATTTCTATCACCATAAGTTAGTTTTGCATATTCTAGAATTTCATATAAATTAAATCATACAGTATATATTTTGTATCTGTCTGCCATTGAGATTCATCACGGTTTTGGCTATTATGAAGAAAGAGGCTATAATTATTCTTGTTTAAGAATCTTTGTGGATGTAGGTTTTTATTTCTCTTGAATAGAGACCTAGGAGTGGAATGGCTGGGAGGTATATGTTTAACTTTATGATAAACTGCTACAAAGTTTTCCAAAGCATTTGTATTATGTTATATTCTTATTAGCAATGTATTAAAGTTCCTCTTCAACATTTGGTGTTCTTCATTCTTTTCACTTTAGCCAGTCTAGTGGATGTGTAGTAGTAATATCTCATAGTGACTTTAATGTTATAGGCAAGTTTTAATGTATTATTATGTTTATCTAGATTTTCATTATTGTCTGATATGAATGTGCAGTCTGAACCAATAATCCTTTACTCAAAAATTTTGAGTCCAGAAGTGTTTGCAACTCAGAATTTGGGGGATTTTTCATATATTATACATCTACCATGTAATTATGTACCATATCCAGCAGGGTAATCAAATACCCTATAATCAAATACACCAATATTTTTGCAGCAAACATATGAATTGACACAGTAAGTAGGATTAAGATTATAAATATCCTCAGGTCAGTTCAGGTCACTTTTGCCACCAAAAGAGTTTTAGCATCAAGCTAATGAAAACTAAGCTAATTTTTCAGTTTTTTTTTTTTTTTTAAATTTTGGAATCAATGACATAGCCCAAACCAGTACTCTTATATATTATTCTCCTTTAGATGTGAGAATTGGTACTATTCATTTGTATCTCTCTATCACTTACTACAGATCTCAATTATTAAGAGTTATTTATTACATGAATAAATTGTATCATCTTTTTCTCCCAATAAGATATGTCATTTGAGAGTAGAGGCCGGTATTGTATTACTTTTACATTTTTTCATTATACTAGGCAGAGAATAAATACATATACACACTGATTGACTAAACAAATCTAAAAGCTGACTTTCTCTTGAAAACCTATTGTGAATAGGGAATAAGAGTGATGATGCTCATTCTCGACTTATCATTCTATCTAAACACTTACATATATTTACTATATTCCCAAACACTGTACTAAACACTTCACAAATCTTAACTCATTACAATATCATAACAATCCTATGATGGTATGCTATTAAACTTTTTTTAACATGCTTATTATTTTTTTATTTCAAAGTAATATGCAGTAACCCTCCATCTTGACCAAAAAACTTAATTAACCTTTTTATAGATACAGAAACAAAAAGGTAAGTTAAATAACTTACTTAAAGTCATGGAGCTAAGAAATAGTAGATGTGATAGTCCGGCTCTAGATTGTGTTTTTAACTACTACACTAATCCTGAAAAATACACCACACACCATATGTACAGAAAAGAAAATAATAAAAACAGTATTACAGCATTTTGCAGGGTTTCAGTGATTACTACCTTAAATTCTGCCAATCTTCACAATCATCCTGCATGGAAAACAATTCTACAGAAAAAAAAAAAGTCTAAAAAAATGCCTTAATTCTATAGTTTCCTTGAGATATTCAATTCTTATTCAATTCTGCATCCTTAGTTCCTGCCACATTGCCTGGCACCCGGGTACTTAGTATTTTTGTTGACTGAATAGCTAGAACAGATTTCTTGACTCCTAATCAAGAAATCTTTGTGGTCCCAGCTTCAAGTACAATAACTAGTGTATAGTGAGTGTTCAAAGCTTGTTGAAAGCATGAAAAAATTGCAAAGATTTCCAACCCAGATTTACTAACTACCAACCTGATCTTTCTACTGTCATTGGTAGCTGTTCTGATTCCAACCCCAAATGGGGACCCATTAAACACCAAAATATGTACTTTTTACTTAAAAATTTCCCCAGCCCACTCCCTTTTCTCTATCCTATGTTCTAGTATTAGGCCATAAAACCTGGATAGTTGCAATAGTCAAGCTTTGATGTCTAGTCTTGTGCTTCTCAAATGTAAGTTTTACAAAATACTGAGAATAATTTATCTACAATATGACTCTGACCACAACACTCAACTGCTAGAATGTTTCAATGGACCCCCACATCATGATAAAGACCATGTTCATTTATATGAGATAGTCTACTCATGTTCTGGCTTTTCTCATCTGCCAGCTTTACTTTCCCTACTTCTTGACTCATACCTATACTTTAAGACCACCAGACTACTTTTAACTCCTTACACACCATGGTGCCTTCGGCATCTAGATCTTTCTCAAGCAACCCCCTCGCTGGAGTGTACCTGCTAATGTGTAGTCATTGTTTAAGATCAGTTTAGGTGTCATCTCTTTTGGGGAGCCTTTCCTGATCACTAATCTTCATTGGTGCTCTCATAATACCCACCCTATGTTTGCTTCTTATCGTTCTGTTTTGTTATTTGTTTATATAGTTTCCTTGAGGGCCAGAGCTTTGTCTTATTCAATTCCATATCTTTAGTTCCTGCCACATTGCCTGGCACACAGGAACTTAATGTATTTGACCAACTGAATAGTTAGAACAGATTTCTTGACTCCTCATTCAATGGTCTCCCAATGTAAGTTGTTCAAGAAAAAGCTTCTCCTACAATAATGATGAAAATTTGCTGTCGATACACTCATATTCTAAAATAATTTATTAAGAAAGATGCTCAATAAATCATCTTTGTGAACATTAAATTAAGCAAAAGTTGGACAAATCAATTTTTAGAATGACCATCCTTCATTATGGAGTTTATTCTTAAGTTCTATGTCAGATGTTCAAAGAAAAAGCAGCACACTATTTCCCATCTTTCAATTTATGAAAGCTTTAGAGGAAAACACCCACATTTTTTCTATGCTTTGAGTAGTGTTTAGTATTATTATGGTCACTTCAAAAAAATTAAATACTTCCACAATACGCAGTTCTACTAAGTTTTGTTTTTTCTATTATGACAAAATAACTAAGTAAGGTCTCCAAAAAAGGGAGAAAAAATTTCAGGTAGTTTTTATAGTATTAGGTTTTTCTGCTTGTTTCTCAAAAACAAGATTTATTTTTTAAATTAGAATTTTGTTTTAATGAGAACAATTTTGGGGAAATTTTGGCAGTTTTATTCGGCTAAAAGAACAATCACGTCAGAGGTACTACTGTTGTGCTGTCTGTTAATGAACATTAAAACAGGCAGCATTACACAGGTGGTACATATCACTTACCCTTTCTGCTTTTTTGTTAACTTTAAAGATTTGAATTTAAAATATAATGATCACCCAGCTTTCTTCAATTTCAAAATGTAAGTAAAAACAAATTACATTTGAAAAGTACTTCTCAGGAAAGTAGAACTGAAGAACTACACATTACCATTGTGCACATAAGTGAGCCTCCTTTCTTCTCTGGTTACAATGTTGGAAATCCAAATATCATTGCTATGTATAAAAGCAATCCAGTCTGGATCAGCGGGGCATAATTTTGGATCCATCCGAATGTTGGGACAGCTAGTTTCCACTAAATTGGGCCGTAAGGGTTGTTGCTAGAAAAATAAACAACATTTTAGGGCAAGTATCAGGCTGATACATACATACTCATTTGCCAGCACCCTTCCTTTAAAATGAATAATAATTCCAAGTAAAACATCAACTAGGATAATTGCTCTCCAGAAAAATATACTTCATATGCCTTCATTTATAAGAAAAGGCTCATTTAAATTTTTTTTACCGTGAATTAGAAAACTAAGGGTAAGAGAAGAAATATAGACACTATAATAGCACTTCATAAATTTAGTTGGCCAAACCTATTTAATACTGTTTATTAACTACTTTTATTAAAAACTTATTTATTGAATACTTTCTTCATTAATCACTTCCAACTAATTTTGTCAACATCAAACAAATAGTTTGCTTATAAAAATGTAAGAAAAGCCACAATTCCATCAAAAGAAGAGTTCTAACTAAAAGAACATAAAGAATTGCCTGGACTAAATCCAAACATTTAAAATAATTTATGAAAACCATTTATTAAGCTTTTGAAGGAACCAAAAAGGGATTGCTTTATGATAACATTATCCTCCCAAATCCTTCTCAGTGATTACTCAGTAAGTGGACATTGATGCCCTTTACTATATCTTCCTATATAGCAAGAGTTTTTAGCATTTTAAAAATTGTATCATTGAAAAAATTAACTCTTAAAATTGGAAATTAACACCCAAATTTCTTATCTTTATGACTAAATTTTAGTTGATGGGTAACCAGAATTTTTTGGTTTGTTTAGTCACCTTTCTGATTTGGGTACAAATAATCTTTTTGACCCCAAAATAAATTAAACAAGTAGTAATATCGACTTACAGTAAATCCTTGTGGCCCTCCATCTTTTACATGATAAATTCCACTACCAGCTTGAAATAAAAATGTCCCACTTCCTTGGTGATAATCATAAGAAGCAATTCCAACTGTTCCAATGCGTTTTCTTTCTCTTAATAGCTCTTCTTCTCGAGAATACATTCCATAGTCTAGTGTTGCCTAATGCAAAAGAAAAATTTTCTATGTTAGTCTTCTGAAAACTTGCTTTTTGCTTTTAGCACTGCAGTTCTAGCATCTCCCAATATTACTGAGTCTACATTTTGTGTATAAGTTTGCCAGCAACTTTAAGCAGATTAATTTCAGGAAGTCTGCTGAAAAATTTCTTGGTAAAGGATCTCTAGATGATTATTATATACATTGAGAACAAGGATTAAGTTTCATCACCTTGGTTTGGCATTCAAAATCTTCTACATTACCTAAATGTAACTCAGCAGTTTTATATGCAGTTAAGAGCAAAGACTTTGAAGTCAAGTGGTATGAATCTAGGCTTTAACTCTTGCTGGAAGTTTGACCTTGAGCAAGGTAGCTTAATTTCTTTAAAAGTAATTTTCCTCATTTTCAAAATAGTAATAAATCATCTGCTTCAGCTCTATGAAGATTAATTGGGATGAAAATATGTAAGTGTTTAGCACAATGATTGGCACAGAGTAAGCTCTCAATAATAGCTATCATTAGTACCTTTCTACTACGTCTACTAATATGCTAATAAAACTCTAGGTCAAGTTGATCATAACACTAATGTAAAACCTAATATGTGAGGTTCTGCCTCCTGGCTTTGTCTCTTCCATTTTTTCCTTTCTATCCATCCAACTGTTAACTGATACCCAAAAACTTCAGCTCTAATTCAACCTTATTCAGGAAAGTTTTTTGATCCATTATGGTGTATTCATCTTTGAAATTTATATAAGAGTTACTGTATCTTTAACTCATGTGGCTATGGCATTATTTTTCACTTTTTTTCAGTATTTCTGAGTAAAAAAAAACAAAAAACACGAGAACAAAATCTGTGTTGTTTTGTTTTCTTACCTACAGCATTTGTTAAAATCTCTCTCAAAGAATATTTGTAATTAATGATTAATGATGAATTTTCCAAGATAGGAATATTACTTGATACATGTATAAAATTTAAAAAAGAACATAAAGAAAACAAATCTAATAAGTGCTAACTTAAATTACATCAACAATTTCTCTAAGAGATCTTTATATTTGAGTTTGATAAATAAGTGAGACAGGCATAGTTTCTGCCATCAAGGAGTATACTTTAAAAAGAAGTCTAGGTAAGTTTCTTGGCAAGAATGAATCAATCTAAAACTAAGCCAGCACAATGAATGTAAACATTCTTCAATATGGCAAATCCAAGTGTATACTTGCAAATCTAAAATAATGTTAGGTGGTTAAAAATGAGAAAACCTTAAAATTCTAGTAAAAATTCACTCAGTTTTTTGTATTCATTGTACCATTTTTTAAATTAACGTTTTAATTACATACATTTACACATGTGTGCTAGTTTCCCATAGAAAAAAACTGACAAATTCAATGAACATATAATTTTATTATTCTGATCTTTTGTTTTAGATATCTCTTAAGACCGTTTCCATTGAAGCCGGAGCAATTCTGAATATATGATTATATTTTAATTTCTCCCATCTTATTCTCCCTGAATGACACTAGACTTATTCCTACTTAGTATGTCTTAATGCTTAGGAATCAGAACACAAATTTCAGAGCTAAGAAATTAACTTTCACAAGACAGCTCTGTATTTATAACTTTGTGATTATACAACTTGTTATTTGAAATAACAAGCAATACATAAAAAGAACAGTGAAAAAGATCAATTATGGGAAACGAGGTTAGCCTTACTAGATATTAAAAAATTAAAACATGAACAAACAAAAGGAACAATGGTAGAGAACAGAAAATCTACAACAGATAGCTGATATAGAAATCAATAAGAAAAAATGGTGGCAAAAAGATGGAACTTTTAAAGTCAGTGATTTACTGATTTAAAATTTAGATCAGTTGGAATTACTGCAATAGCCATACTAAAAAAGAACACTGGATCTACTTCTCACATATTCCAAATGGAATGTTAAAAACGAAACCAACTTTCACTTCTATCAAAGACTGAGTAACAGGGACCAGACTTACTTCTCATCTGAAACAACTGAGAAAATGGACAAAATATGAAATAACATTTCTAAGACACTGGACGTCAGAAACAAAGGGCAGTGATCCCTGAGAAGTGGGAAACAAATGAGGTGAGTCTTATACTTATTCCAGCTAACTGCCTTGACAGTTTCCAGATGTTGGCACAAGAAGAAAGCCAATGGGTTTAAAAAAAAAAATCACAAAGGAAATCAGAAAATATTTTGAAACAAAACACAATATACTAAAACTTTAAGGAATGCAGCAAGAGCAGTGCTCAGAGGGAAATTTACAAGTATAAAAGCCTACATTAAAAAAGAGATCTCAACATTTTGATGGTTGCCAGATGGGACGGGGGTTGGGAAGATGGGTGAAAAAGGGAAAGGGATTAACAAGTATCAATTGCCAGTTATCAAAACAGTCACAGAGATGGAAAGTATAGCATAGGGAATATGCTAATAATATTTTAATAACTATGTATGGTGTCAGGTGGGTACTAATTGGGGGGGCTCACTTTGTAATATAAATGTCTAATCACTATGTTGTACACCTGAAACTAATACCATATTGTATGTCAACTGTAACTGAAAAAATTTTTAATTACTTTTAAAAATCTCAAATCAATGACTTAACCTTCTATCTTAAGACATTAGAAAAAACTAAATCTAAAAAAAGCAGAAATAAGGAAATAATACAAATTAGGTTAAAAATAAAAAAATAGAGAATAGAAAAACAATGAAACTTAAAAACACCAAAAACTGGTTCTTTGAAAAGATTAACAAATTTGACAAATTTAGCTAGAATGAGCAAAGCAACAAAAATAAAGAATCAATTTACTAAAGTCAAAATGAAAGAGGATCATTATCAATAATCTTGTAGGGAAAAAGTTTTATAAAGAAATTGTATAAACAATAATATGCCAACAAGTTAGATAATGTAGACAAAATGGTTCAATTCCTAGAAACACATAAACCACCAAAACTGACTCAAGAAAAAGAAAAGTCCAGAATTAGATGGCTTTTTTATTAATGAGTTCCACCAAATGCTTAAAGAATTAAGTCACATCCTTCTCAAACTCTGAGAGAGAGAGAGAGAGAGAGAGAGAGAGGGGACACCTTGGTCAGTATTACCCTGATACCAACACCCGACAAAGACATCACAAGAAAATAAAACTATAGACCAATATCCTTTATGACTATAGATGCAAAAATCCTTAATAAAATATTGGCAAACTGAATACAGCAGCATATTAAAAGAATTATAAATGACCAAAGTAGGACTTAATCCAAGAATGTAGCTTAGTTCAACATATAAAAACCAATGTGAAACACCATATTAATACAATAATGGAAATTAATACAATAATTTTTCTATAGACATAGAAAAATCACCTGACAAAAACCAACACCCTTTCATAAAAACACTCCACAAACTAAGAATAGAAGGAAATTTCTCAATCTGATAAGGGGTATCAATGAAAACCCACAGCTAATATAATTCTTAAAACTTCCAGTATAAAACTTCCAGTGAGCACTGTAAGTTTTCCCCTCAAAATCAGGAAAAAGAAAAGATGTCTGCTCTCATTACTATCAACATTGTACTAGAGGTTCTAGCCAGAACAAATAAAGCAAGGAATAAGACACCTTCTAGTTTAGTAAAGAAGAAGGAAAACTATCTCTATTTACAGAGAAAATATTATATACAGAAAATCCTAAAAGATCTAAAAAAAAAAAATTAGAGCTAATAAATGAGTTCAGCAAAGTTATGATACAAGATCAATATACAAACATCAGTTGCATTTCTATACATTAGCAAAGAAGGCTGAAAACAAAATTAAGAAAACTCCATTTAAAATATCATCAAAAAGAATACTTAGGAATAAATTTAACCAAGTGCTAGACTTGTTTATGGAACACTGCAAAACACTGTTGAAAGAAATTAAAGATGTGAATAAATGGAAAGACAGCCCATGTCTATGGACTGGAAGACTTAAGATTATAAAGATGGCAATACACCCCAAAGTGATCTAGAGATCCAACTGCCTTTTTTGCAGATATGGATAAGCTGATCCTAATAATATTCATTTAGAATTTCAAAATGATCTTGAAAAAGAAGAATAATGTTGGAGGATTCATACTTTACTATTTCGAAAGTTAGTACAAAACTACATTAATCAAGACAGCATGGTACTGGCAAATGGATAGACATGTAGGCCACTGGAATAGAATTGAGAGTCCAGAAATAAATCCATACATTTATGATCAACTGACTTTCAAAACGGTGCTAAGACCATTCCATGGGAGAAAAACAGCCTTTTAACGAATGGTGCTAGGACAACTGGATTCCACATGTTAAGGAATTAATCTGGACCCCAATTTATACCATATACAAAATCAACTCAAAATGGATCAAAGACCTAAATGTAATAGCTAAAACTATAGAATTCTTATATAAGAAAACACAGATGGAAATCTGCATGACCTTGGATTAAGCAATAGTTTCTTAGCTATGACACTAAAAGCATAAGCAATCAAAGAAAAGAACAGATCGACTGGACTTTATCAAAATTTAGAACTTTGTGCATCAAAGGACACATATTAGTTGGCTAGGGCTGTTGTAATAAATGACCACAAACCTGGTGGCTAAAAACAACAGAAATGTATTCTCTCACAGTTCTGGAGGGCAGAAGCCCAGAATTAAAGTGTCAGCAGGGCAAGCCTTCCTCCGAAAGCTCTAGGGAAGAATGCTTCCCTGCCTCTTCTAACTTCTGGTGGCTCCAGGGGTGCCTTGGCTTGTGGCAACTGAATTCTAATCTTTCTGTCTTCACATGGCCTTCATCTTCTGTTGTCTATCTTGAATCACTCTCTTTACTTTTAAAAATGCCAATTACTGTATTTAAATCCATCCCAAATCCAGGATTATCTCATTTTGAGATCCTTAATTACATCGGCAAAGACCCTATTTCTAAACAAGGTCAAATTCAGAGATACTTTTAGGGCTTGGACATATCCCTTTTGGTGGTCTCTATCAAACAACAAGACACTATTTTTGTTGTTCTGTAAACAACAAAAACCTCCAAACTACCCAATGAAGAAATGGGCAAAGGACCCAGAATAGACATTTCTCCAAAGATATACTACTCATGGCCAATAAACACATGAAAAGATGCTTAATGTCACTAATCATTAGGGAAATGCAAATCAAAACCACAGTGAGCTACCGCCTCATATCCAGTAAGATGGCTACTATCAAAAAGCCAAGAAATAAGTGTTGGCAAGGATGTGGAGAAACTGGAAAGCTTGTGCACTGTTAGTGGAAATGTAAAATGGTACAGCTGCTATGGAAAACAATATGGCAGTTTCTCAAAAATAGAAAAATAAAATTATCATATGGTCCAACAGTCCTCTTCTGGGTCTGTACCTAAAAGAATTGAAAGCAGGAACATGAAAAAGATTTGTATATCTATGTTCATAGCAGCATATTCACAACAGCCAAAAGGTGGAAGCAACCAAAAATTCTATTAATGGATGAATAGATAAACAAAATGTGGTATATACAATACAGTAGAATATTATTCAGCCTTAAAAATGACCTTCTGATAAGTGCTACAACATGGATAAACCTTAAGTACATTATACTAAGTGAAATAAGCCAGCCATAAAGGATAAATACTGTTAGCTCCACTTATATGAGGTACCTAGAGTAGTCACATTCATAGGAACAGGAAGCAAAATGGTGGTTGCCAGGGGCTGAGCGGAGGGATAGTGGAAAGTCACTGTTTAATGAGTATAGACTTAACAATTTTGCAAGACAAAAAGAGTTCTGTGGATGTAAAGTGGTGATGGTTACACAACAATGTGAATGTACTCAACACCACTGCCGAACACTAATGTATACTTTACAAATGGTTAATTTGGTAAATTTTATATTGTGTGTATTTCAGCAGCACAACTTTTTAAAAAATGAAGTATAAGAAATTTAGATTAAGATAAATGAACAGAATAAAGGGGAAGTAACAAAAATGCCTTAATTTCCATAAAAGAAAAACCAAAGTAATTGCGTTTAAATGTATAGTTCTAAATAAATGATGACAGTACTAAACACTTACCAAAGTAATTATGGCTGATTTTATATGAATAAATTAATGACTACAGCACTTAAAAGAAAAAAGCAAAAAGACAATCCAAAGAATGGGAGAAAATATTTGCAAGTCACATATCTGTTAAGGGTCTAAACATCCAGAATAAAGAACTCTTACAACTCAATATTAAAAAGACCCAATTAAAAATGGGCAAAAGACCTGCATAGACATTTCTTCAAAGATATACAGTCAATGAAAACATGAAAAAATGCTTAACATCACTAGTCATTGGGAATGAAAACATGAAAAAATGCTTAACATCATAGTCATTGGGAAGTGACAATGGGATAATACTTCACATTCACTAGAATGGCTATCATAAAAATGACAAACAATATTGGTGGGGATATAGAAAATTAGAACCCTCATAAATTGCTGGCAGAATATAAAATGTTGCAACTGCTGTGGAAAGCAATTTAGTAGTTCCTTAAAATTTAATCAGAGTTACCACATGGCCCAGCAATTTCACTCCTAGATATATATCCAAGAGAACCAAAGACCATAAATCTACATAAAATCTTGTATATAAATATTAAAAGCAGCATTATTTATAAAAGCCCCAAATATGAAACTTTTGTGTATGAAGTATGGGGTAAATATTTAATTATGTTTTTTAAACTTGGATCTTTGGCATCAGAAAAAGGAGATTCATATGCAAGATAAATGAGGTTAACAAAAATCCTATAGTGCAGAATTTTAATTGGATATATCAGTCTGACCTTATATTTTATCTAAATTGATGAGTTTTCACGTTGATATTTACATTTCAAACACACACGCATGCACACATACACAAAGTATGTATTCCCTAGTTTGTCCAATAAACAGACCTATAAACAATTACCAACCCAATTAATAATGAGCATCCCTAGTATCCAGATCATGGTCTTTTAATACCACCTTCCCTTTAAGGAACCAGAATTCCTTTAAGATATAGCTGATTCCAAGTGTGAGACAGGCAATGTGTAAGATGAGCATTGACTAGCATACCAGAAAACAAGATAGCTATCAGCAATTACCAGTCATGTCAAAAACATTTGACATGTCACACTAAAGAGACTTCCACCAGCCAAAAATAAGACAATTTATACAATAAGAGTAACTGTCAGTGGATCAAAAGACATCAAATAGGTTTTTTCTATACGCTTATGAAGACAGACAGACAGAACCCACACACACACACACACACACCCCCCTGAAACCTTAATTAATCACCTATGGAGGACTACAGAAAACAAATTATTTGAAAAATGGTAAAGGGAAAGTATCAAACATTATCCTGCCTTTCCATTGTGAAATGGATCTCAGGATAACTAAATAGTTGTTGAATAGCAGTTTCTCTTTATAGCAGTATTTCAGTTAATAAATGAAAAGGAATGATAAAATATTGCCATTTTACAAATAAATTAATGGATCTAGGCAATGATCAAAAGGTGCTATCATCACAAGAAAAGAAATAAGGTTTTATATGCCTGCCTCTTGATGGAAACTACATGATTTATGAAGTATTTTTTTTCATTGTAGTAAAATATGTACAACATGAAAGTTACCACCTTATCTACTTGTAGGTATACAGTTCAGTAGTGTTAAGTATACTCAAAATGTTGTGAAACCCATCTCCGAAACTTTTTCATTTTGCAAAACGAAAACTCTATAACCAATAAACAACAACTCCCCATTTTCCCCTTCCTCTAGCCTCTGGCAACCACTAATTTTCTGTCTCTATGAAATTTGACTACTTTAGGTACCTCATATATGTGGAATTACACAATATTTGTCCTTTGTGACTGGGTTGTTTCACTTATCATGTCTTCACAGTTCATCGATGTTGCAGTATGTGTCAGAATTTTCTTCCTTTTTAAGGCTGAATAATATTCCATTGTATGTATAAGCAATTTTGTTTATTCATTTGTCCATGGACTTTTGGGTTGCTTCCATCTTTTGGCTTCTGTGAATAATGCTGCTATGAACATGGGTGTGTAAATATCTGTTTGAAACCCTGCTTTCAATTCTTTTAATCTATGAAGTATTCTTAAAAAAAAAGAAAAGAAAAAAAAAAGGAAACCTAGGTCTAACCAAACTTCTAGATCTAACCATTTATTTATAGTTACAGAAAATACAGGGGAACTAAGGACATATCAAATAACACCACAGGTTACAACAACAAAATGGACCCTCTTTCATCAACAAACTACAATGGAGGAAAAAAAGGATGGAAGGGAAACTAAGAGAATAAAAGAGACTTAAGAGACCTATTAATCAATTGTAATATATGGATCTTATTTAGATCTTGATTTAAACAAATCAAGTATAAAAAAAGGAAATTTATTTAAGATTCAGAAAAACTGGAACGCTAAATATTTCATAAAAAAATTATATTTTTAAAGATGTAATGATATTGTGGTATTGTCTAAAAAGAATTTAAATCCTTTAGAGAGAGATACTAACTTATTTAGGAGTGAAAATACATATCTGGGATCTGCTTCAACATAATCTGAGAAGTGGGGATGGGGATTGTGAGGGGGGACTGACAGGGCTACAATGAAATACTGATGGCCAAGATTTGATCATTTGAAACTGACTCACATGTAATTCTACTTTTGTATGATTTGAAATTTTCCATAAGAGTTAGGAAAAAGAACTCTGACTCATTAATTTGCCAACTGTTCCATGAAAAAACTATCATCATTTCAATTCAATGCATTTGTCTTAGAATAAGAAATTATTTTGTTTTAAAGTCACAAGCAACATGTAAAAAGCAACATCCATTATTATAATCATTTTAGTCAGAATGATCAGTTGTCATTAAAGTTATTTTTTTAATTCCTAAGAGAAGCATCATATTTTAGTAAATTTAGCCCAAATACACTGTTCATTAAGAAAATGCTCAACATGAAAATAAATGAGAACCAAAAATGCAAACAATCACACCCAAATTATTGTCTTATTCTTGGGATGTTCTCAACTATTTACATTTAGTCTAAAAATGAAATACTGAAAACAAAACAAAACAAAAAAACCCCCCAAAACACCTAAGCTTTCATTTTCTGTAAACTGATTTATACTATTTGGCAACAAAAACTGAATTTAGTACCTTTATTTAACCCTTAACATTAGTAATGTTATTAGGTAGTAGAACCACAAATTGAATTTAAAGATTTAAATAGAAAGCTTTCTGGAAATAAATATTATTTTTTTCATGTGAACAGCTCCTCCCCCAAAATGTGAAAACTATGTAAATAGGAAATTTAAGATGGGAAAGGCAGTTAAATAGGGAGAAGGTAGTTTTAAAAAATCTGGATTATAATATGTCTTAGTTTCAGATATTGAGAATTAAATGAAAATTATAGGTTATAAATGCAAAAACATAAAAATGTTTTAATTTCTTTTGATTCACATCTATTTCAAATATAAAACCTCAATTAAATTTCTGAAAATTTATTTCTGCGGTATCTGAAAACATACACCAAACCACAATAACAACAATGTCTAATCCTACCTGAAAAAGATCCAAAAGAGGCTTCCAAGAGAGCATTAAGACCGCTGCTTTGTTGATGGTTTTGGGGATTTCAGAATAAAACAGTGTATTTTCTCTGTTCTCACCAGACATAGCTATAAAAGAAAACAATCGTTTTTGTCTTTTTTAAAAATAGTAATCTACCACATTCATAGTAATAAGTATATAATGCCTTCTATGTACTAGAAAATTTTGTACTCTATGGGATCTGTAGGAGATGCACATGCCATATGCCATGGAAATTTTCTTAAATAAAACTCGGGCTTCACAGAAATGTGCTCAGGTTTCATTTTCATATTCAGATCTTAGTCTCTCTCAAAACATACTTAAAATTGTTAGTCTCTTATAAGTTGGCAGTAGACTCAGGAAATTCCAAATAAGCATGCTTTGTGACAACTTCAGATTACTAAATTTCTTTTCCTGAATCATTAAAGTACTTATTCAGAAATATACACAGGTCTAACTAAATTCTACTTTTTCTTCATTATAAATATCTTACAACTGTAATTACTAATAAGTTTCAAATGAAAGTGTACTCATATTAAACAACATAGAATCTTATTTGCTAAAAATATCTTTGGCTTTTAATGGGGAAGGGTGAAAGATGAGATGTCTATAGTCAGTAGAAGCGGGGTCTATTCTGTGAAAATTATGCAATAACAATGGGAAAATCACAGTAATGCAGAATGAGCTATATGCAAAAGAGAATAGAAATAGTTTTGAAAATGTGAACCAAAGAAAACTTAAAGTAAAACAAAGTCCTTCTACTCTAAGAGGCACAAGAAAGGTATCATTTCCAAAAAGGCTAGGAGGAAGTTAAGAATGGACAAAATAAATCATACAGTTAGAACAAGAAACTCTCTCCTGATTGGAATAGATCTTTGGCCTAGTGTTTCTGACACCGGCAGGGAAGGATATTTGTGGAAGGGTATGGTAACTTCCATGCTAACTCTTGCAAAGGATGGAGATGAGCCCCCAAATACCCACATCCTCCTTCATCCCTTTATGTTCCTAAACTTTTCTTAAACCTTTCTTGGTTTATGCTGCATTTTGGAGTAAAAAGTTAGGTATCAGTTGACATTTACTTCAGCACTTGCTTTTGTCATCAATCTATTTTTTTGTATATTCCAGAGTTACTTTGTTACAGAATTCTTAAGACTGAAGTCATCTATTCACACCATTGCATAATTTTACAAAATGTGATCATATCCTCCTTTAGCCTTCTCCTTTTAGGAGCCTTCAGTCCTCAAATATGAAAAAACGGGTTTTCTATTATCCTCAAAAGAGAGTCATTCCCCACAATCATTTCAGGGGCCTCTCTTGAAACTGCTCCTTGTTCCATAATGTCTTCCTTGGCTTCATCTATGACTAAAAAAATTTCCAAGACATTCTATGTACACACACCAGTTCTTTGTAAGAGCAAAAAAGGCCTTTCCCATTCTTTCCTGATGACACACTGTTCGAAGTACATTAAATTTTTTAAAACAATGGTTTATATGGAGAAAAAAATTTTAATTCAGATGGATAGAAAAGACTTGAACAAATGAAAAAGCATAAACTTTCTTGATAAGCTCAACATTTTAAATGGTCAACTTCCCTAATTTTATCTATGAATATAATATAATTTAAATGGTATAAACGGAATTGGAAGGAAGGTGGCTACACAAACTAATTTTAAGTTCTCTAGAAAAACAAGCAAACAAAAATAGTCTAGAAAAGTATAAAAAAGAGTGATAAAGGATGACTAGTGCCATCACAGTAAAACATACAGAGCTATCATGATGATAGTAATAGTAGCAGCAGCAGTACAGTACTGGCACTTGATTTGATAGATGAATGGAACACAACAGAACATCCAAAATATATAAAGATTTAAAAAATATAATCTTAGAATTGGGAAAGCCTTTCTAAACAGGATGCAAAATTACAGAAAAATAAAACTTTAACTATCAAAAAATACAAAAATCACAAATTTCTACATGGCAAAAGGACTAAAGGCAAAAGACAAATTAAACCTCAGGAGAAAATACCACAATGGATTAGTTCCCTCGTTACACCCCCAAAAATACCTTGCGTCAATAAGAAAAATACCCACGACTTAATAAAAAATAGAAAATGACTATAAATGGGTCACAGAAAAGGAAATACAAATGTTTTTTAAGTATGTGAAAAAATACTCAATCTCATTCATAGGAGAAATAAAAATATTACAGTGAGATATGGAGATGTAACATACAGTATAGCATGGTGACTATAGTTAATATTGTATTGCACATTTCAAAGTCACTAAGAAAGAGAGTAGATCTTAAAAATTCTCATCACAAGAAAAAAAAATTTTCTTGTTACCTATGTAAGGAAACAAATGTTAACTAGATTTATGATGATCATCTTGCAATGTATATAAAAATTGAATCATTATGTTGTATACCTGAAACTAATGTTATATGTATTTTTAAAATTATATCTTAATTTAAAAAATAGTAATTAAAAAAATTACAATGAAAGACTGCTGTTCACTAATCAGATTGAGAAAGATTAAAAACTATGATTATTTGCTATTGGTAATGTGGAGAAATAGATATCAGATACAGTATTGATAATATAAACTCTATAAGTCCATTGGAGGGGCAATTCAGCAATATTAATCAAAATTCAGAATATATGCACCTTCTGTCCTAGCAATTCCACTCTTTGGAATTAGTCCTATGAATAAATTCACATATAGACGGAATGATCTAATACAGTGATATTTGCTACCTCATCTCTTGTAACAGCAAAATAGAAAATCTTACTGCCCATTATTAGAGGTCTGGTTAAGCAAAATATGGCACAATTATATAATGGAATATTCTGGAGTTGTTAAAAAAGAATGATTTGTAATCACTGATGTGGACTCCTGAAGAGATTCTCTCTTAAAAAATATACATACATACATACACGAGAAAGGTGAGGAAACTTATGTTTAAAAATTTAATAAATAGAAAAGTAAATCAGTGATGTAATATATTTAATTTAGACAGAACTGAAATCTGGAGTGAATGGACTCAGGAATAAGAGACCAAAACCAGTCTTGGTTTAAAAAAATGAAAGCAGCAGCTGTCGAGAGTGAGAACAAACTAATGATTTAATTGTGTTACTAATCTGACCATTCCTAAGGAAAGGCATTTTGAACTGGCTTTAGGAAGAAGTAACTTCTGGCATCTTTGACTTTGAAAATAGTATCATGATCAATTCACGATTTGTTATCTGTAAGTAAAAAAAAAAGTTAATGGGACAAACGAAAATTAAAAGCGTACCCAAGCTAAAATCTTCAAAGCAGTTTTTTTCCCTTTAACGGAACCATCAATGATTCATTTATTTATTCTCCAAAATTTGAGTGCCAATTGTATCTAGCCATTAACTCTGAATTAATAAAGAATTTCCTTTCAAAGTGTTGACTTCATACTCACCAAGGTAATAGATCCTGTCCGAATGAGGCCCATCTGGATCATTCCTCTTCACAAACATAAAATCATGTGGTGCCTTAGCCATCATGTAGCCATGATATTTTCTGGTATCAGCAAGCAGCTTTTTAAGCTGACTCCAGGAATATCGCTCAACATAAAACGGCTCCAATTTAGGCCGATCCTGTGATTCAATATTCTCCTCACACTCTGCAGTTTCAAAGATCTCAACACCCAGCTGTTCGGTTTCCATCGCTGCTGCCATGTTGCATTTTCCTAGAAAAATAAAGCAAATGAAGTTATTCACAGGCCTGCCTTCTCTTAAAATGATTAGAATGACAGCCTGATAGGGACCTCCACCCCACCAAGGAGGCAAGAAAAAAAGCACAGTTGCAATGAAACCCAGTAAGAAAAGTATAGCTCCCCCTTCTTTGTGTTTAAAAATGAGTTTTTAAAAAAATGGAGGTCATGTCTATTTCACAGTGACTATAAATCCCTTTTGGAACCTTTACGAAAGGCTCTCTTTAAGAATATCTTGACAAAATTCTTTTCTTTCCCACACTGGAAGGAAACAGGCCGTATGCCAGTTGGCTGCTATGCTCTATCCAAGAGCATGTCAATAGTGAAGCTAAATGTGCCAAGGGAGTTAAGTGTTTTTACACTTAAAGTGACACATTTAATAAATGTGGACTCCTTCGGCTAACAGAAGTAATAAGAACAGTAATAAAATTGTTGCAAATAATGTACTTGTAATCATCTTCCTAGCACACTTAATATACAGTTTCCTTCTCCTTGGAACTCCAAGCAACAAGACGACTGGCTGGTACGTTTTTCTTTGTCCTCTGCTCATGCCTAGATATCACTATCTTATAATCACTTGTGCTAACTCTACACTATAAGAAATTTATGTGACTATTATTACAGATTATACAAGTTTTATTCTCTCATTAAATGGGAGAAAGTTACTTTCTTCAAGTGGCTTTAATTGAAGTAGCTGACGCAGAAAGCATTGACAGTTGTACTATCAATATTTTGATAAAAGCCCAATTTACCAGTTCAAACCCAAAACAATGTTAATATTGCATCTATTAATGTTTTATTTTACAAATCCACGAGGATGTATTTTTATCTATTTCAATATTTAAATGTAACAGGGCAAATATCAAATAACCAGAAGTGTTATTATAAGCCTTATAATATTCTGACATGCTTTATTTGCATTACCGAAACAAATATAAACAGAAATTCTGGGGCAATTTGCTCTTTTTGAATTGTCAAAAACTTGTGGCCTTCTGAGATTGCATTTATGCAACCAATTTCACAATTATTAACTACTTCTAGAACAACAATCAATACATGACTGTATATTTAATACGAAGTTTTTTTAAAGCTCAATATCGAAGGTTAACAGGAGTTCACGGTAGGAACTACTAACCACAGGGAACAAGTAATTAGCTGATGTGGGCTGGCATTAGGTGTGCATTGTGGCACGTACAATAAACTGAACTGTATGGCCAGGATATTGTATCTTTTTTCATGCTGCAGCGTGCATTGTACTACCATTTTCAATGTAATAGCAGCAAAGGTGGCCAGAAAAGCCATGGAGAGATATGTCAGGTATACAACTTGCAATATTATAAGGGGTATTTACCACCAATGACTAATATCCAAATAGCTCAGCAGAAAAAAAAGTAATTTAGCTCAACTAGTATTCAGCACATTGATATTAAATGGCAGTATTATGACAGTGGTGGTGGTTTGCCCAACTAAAAGCTGGTGGAGGCCTACTTTCTATCAAATACACCAATGGATCTAGTTTTACTTCTATTGGAGAGACAAGCGAGAGAAGTAGCTACACAAACTGGGCTCTTTTTTCCTCAACTCCTCTGGAGTTAAACTGGAACTTCATTTCCAAGAATAGGACCAGGGAATAGAACAGGGAGCTAAGCAAACAGTCTTACTGCTCAACTTCTTGAGTTATCATTGACTTGACTGACATCTCTTATGTAAAAGTTGTATTAACTTGCATTTAGCAAAATTATCTGGTATTCCTAAATTTTACTAGGTCCCTGGACTATATGTTTTTCTGTACACACACACACACACACACACACACACACAACCTCCCCACACAAATTTTAAAGTTCAAATGACACTACTATTCTACTATTTACGGTAAATGTGTATCCTGCACTTCCTAGGTTAGACCCGATATATATTTTTAGTAATTTATACAAATGTGTAATCAATGGCTTAATGTCTAGATTTCCATAACATCTCATATCAAATACATTCTCAAAATACATGACCAAAGTTTTCTAATGTAAAAATTAGGAGAAAATAGGGTCAGTATACAATCTCAGCACAGTGCATATATTTCACTGCCCCACCTACCTCTTCACTTAAGGCCCTTCCCTGATGCCTACCTGATTGTATTTTCATTTGCTCAGATCTCTTCCACATTCAAAGAGATCTTTTTCAAGTGACTCAACTTCAAGCATAGATCCCTCTGCTCATTCTGCTCTCTTCTCACAGGAGTCCTTCCTTTTCTCACCATCCAATCCTGCTCACCAGGATAATGAAATAAGATATAAAGCTGTTGATCATTATTAAACCATACGTGACCAAAAAGATTAAATTTTAAAAGTCACAAATAGTACTTAAAACTGGTTCTTTTTGGTTAGTATATAATGCTGAATTATTTTGTATCCGCATTTTAGATTAAAATTATATTATTTCAGCTATGTACAGCACAATTTATTCAAGACTATCCTAGCAATAGTGTAAATCCTGATGTCTAGACATACATTAAAGTGAAGATTATGCAAAAACTTTTAAAAAGTATAAAAGGCATACATGAGGTTACTCCCTATTGCAAATCCTTAAAAATGACAATGACTAACGAAATTAATAAAATTTCTATGTGCCTGATACTGTTCCTCTGCCTTTTACATAATACACGTGTATTATTTTACACAATACATGTTGAGTAGATTGGAGAAAGAATAGACTCAATAGAATAGCCAATGAGAATTACAGATCAAGCAATTTTCGTGGCAGGAGAACTTGCATTTAATAATTTAAGATTTTCACAAGATAATGTACTATATACTTTAAGTGCATTCCACTTATGCTTCTTTCCTTTCCACATACACTCTGAAAGTAACTGAATTAGGTAACTTTTCTGGAAAAGGTAGTGTTAAGGTTGTTCGAATTCTGGCTCGATAAAAGAAAACAATAAAAAGAAGAATCTGTGATTACACCTGTTACTTTGTTATCGGCTTTAATTCTGAGCTCTTCTAGCCCAAGCAAATGATGAAGAGTAATCTGGTGAGAGCTCGGTGAAGTTACGCTAGCACTGCGGCAATGCTCGACGATGTCAAGACACCTTCCCATGTACTAAGCCCCTCACTCAAAGAAGAGCACGCTGCCTTAGGGGAAAAAAGCTTCAGTCAGGATTCTTGAACTTGGACCCACTGAAATGTCATTCTTTAATATTTAACCAAGGGCTAAATAGTCGTCCACTTAAACACCCAAGCTTCACTGAAGCCTACCTATTTCACTCTTTAGCGTCCACATCTAGTTGAGAGGAACATTATCAGAGAGTGGGCAGAAATCTTGAAAGCTATGAATGAGGGAGACGTGTAGCTGATAATGTCGAGAAGGGGGTTCGAGGGGATACTAAGTCATAGATGGCTTACGAAAAAAGTGTGAGGAGAGGTTTTAAAAAGGGAAAGTATCTATTCTGTCCCTGTGAAATAGAATAAGGGGGGGGGGCAGTGAACCGACCCCGAGTTAAGGAAGAGAAAGAACACAAGCTGAGGAATCAGAACACCTCAGTACAAATCTAATCTGCTACAGTCTGGCTTTAAGCAAATCCCTTCGCCTCCGCGGAGTTCCGTTTCATCATCTGTACGCCTGGACAATACCCAGCTCCCATCCCCAGCGCGGCTCAATTAAGATAATGGACGCAGCAGTCCGAAGGCCAGCAGCACCCAGTGCTCAGGGGGCGCCTAGTGAACGTTGGTTAACTCGCAATCTCATAACCCCAGCTTCCTCTTCCGGCAAGTGGAGCCCCACCACTGGCTCTGGCCCGCGCAGGGCGGCGCGACGGGTAAACCGCAGAGCGGACTAACCCGAAAATGCGTGGGGCGGCTACTCGGTGAGGAGGCCAGGCCCCGGGTGGGCTGGGGTCCAGGCCTAGCGGGCGAAGAGGAAGGAGAGGGGGCGGATACTGCACCTTCCCCCCCGGCCCCGCCCGGACCGTCCCGACGCGTGCTACGGTGCGGGCCTGCGCCGCTTCATGCCGCGCCGCCTCCACTCCCGACCCGGCTGCAGCGACTTCTTCCGAGACAGCACCAGTGGTAACCCAAGCGGTGAATGCGGCAGTTAAAGGAGGCAGCCGCGGATCCGGGGGCTCCAGCCGCTCTGGCACTTCCGGTTCCTGGCTACCTGCCCTCGGACCAGCGAAGGCGCAGCGGATCCAAGAAGGGCGCCGCTCCCTGCTGGGTGGGGTCCATTACTACAGTGTCGTCTAGTGGCCGGAGGAGTTAACGAGGCGTGGGAAGAAGACGGCGGGTGTGGGGGACAGAAAGGATCTCTAGAAACAGGAAAGCGACTTGACTTGCTTGAAGTCATAGGACGAACGGTGGCGCGTCTCTACTTACCCTTTTTTTTTTTTTTTTCATTCAACCGCTATATATCGAGTGCCAGCTCTGTGCCTGGCAGAGTTATAGGCGCTGTAGGCGCTGAGATTAGAGCTAGGAAGTCAGACAAAAAAATCCTTGTCCCTTCATGGAGATGACAGAAAGAGGAAAGGGATCAAAGCCTTGGAGATCTTCTGAGTTTCACTGTTATAGTGAAAACAAGCCTGGACTTGGAGACAGAAAACTTGGCTCTACTACTAATCAGTGATCTTCAGTAGATTTCTCAATCTCTCTGAGCCATGGTTTCAAGAGATACACATCACTTAGTTTCAGTTAAGGAAAACCATGTGTGTTACTCTGATACCTAAAGATGGAGAAACTGGGGCCCAGGACAGAGAAGTGAGTGACTTGCTATAATCAGAACAAGAGGCAGATCCCTTGACCCATAATTTCTTTTCTAGTTCACATCACACATTGGCTGAAAGAGAATAAAGGAGCCTGGGGAGATGACTGGGGAAGTGCTAGGCATAGAACAAAACAGTTAAAAAGCTGGGCCTCCCCTATTTCTAACATTACCAGGAACTATGTGTCAAAGGTGTGTGTCATTAGGATTTATTATAATAGCACTAATAAAAGATCCATTTGAGCATGGTGTTCACTCCTCAGTATAATTATTCACTCTGAGGTTAAATGAGTCTTTCCTAGGCTTTTTTGATTTGAGTTCCTCTGAAAGAAAGGTACAGTCATTTTTGCTGGGACTCCTCTATGTATTTTCTGCACATAACCTGAAAGTATATTTTAAGACTTTGAGTGCATATGCACATCCTAACAAAATACAGTGAAATATCTTGCACTTCATTTCATTCACCCAAGAAGTGAATCTCTGCCATGTGCCTGTCACTGTTCTAGGCACTGGGGTATAGTAGTGACTAAAGCAGGCAAAACCTCTGTCTTTGTGCAGTTTACATTCTAATAAGGGGAAGAAGACCTCCCCAAAAGTAAATAAAAAATATGAAGTTTTGTGGATTTAAAAAAACAAGCCCAAAGGAGGTAAAGGACTTGCTTAAGATACATGACTAATTTTTTACAGGAAAAAAATACCATTTATTGAGCATTTATTATGTGCTGTGTAATTTAAAAAC
Organism: Eonycteris spelaea; assembly: GCA_003508835.1. NCBI lineage: Eukaryota > Metazoa > Chordata > Mammalia > Chiroptera > Pteropodidae > Eonycteris > Eonycteris spelaea. Next base: position 1,161,264 of record PUFA01000017.1, read on the forward strand.
ATTATAACAATTTCATTTAATTTTCACCACATCTTTATGAGATAGCGAATAGTTATTTCAGAGAAGAGCAAATTGAGCTTCAGAGAGGGGAAATCTTATAACTAAAAAGAGCCACGATATGATTCCAAAGCAACAGTTTTACATGCCACTTGGCTAATTTTAGATTGCACTAGATTTGAATTAAGATTTCTTGGTTTTCAGTCTCATTTTCTTTTTCTTTATGGTAGGCTTAAAAAGCATCAAACTGAGAAAGTAGGAGCAGAACATCTCTACCATGCACCCTGGCAACCTTGCATGTATCCACATAGGCCTCATAGACAAAGGCTTGAACTGAAGCATATTTGAGTCTTAGTAGAATGCCTTGTGATCTTTCCAGAACAGGAGAGGGTAGGAGGCTTATCAGGACCACAATTAATCAGTAACACATATTAATATCTTTCTGGATTTAGAGCATGACTGAGATCAAAGGAATAGAAAACTCTGGGAACCCAGGCATGCTCAAAGCCTTGTTGGATAGCAATACATACATCACCTCCACCAAACAAGCATCATTTTTTCAGTTTGATTTTAGAGTAAACACAACTTTCTGACATCATTGAAGAACTATCCATCAATAATTCCACTATTCTAACAAACTTTCGTTTTGCATATATATTTGACATATGTAGCAGGAGGAATAGTTTCAAGCCACACACAGACGTGTATATTTAATTTCCTTAGTTTTTCTACAATTCAATATAACCTATATATGACCAATATTGATTAATAGTAAAAAGTGTAATCAATTAATTCCAGGCAAACCTAGTCATTCAATTCAGAATCCTGGTGGAGGGGATGATAGCCAGTCCCTAGTCTATAACATGAGCTGCGAAGATGTCCCAGCTGTTTGGTTTGAATAATGTCTTTCCAAAATCCATTTCCACCCAGAACCTCAACTGAAACTTTATTTGGAAAAGGGTCTTTGCAGATGTAATTAGTTAAGATGAGATCATATTAGAGTGATCCCCAGATCTAATGACTGGTGTCCTCTTAAGAAATCCAGGTAAAGACACAGGGACACAGACACTCAGAGAATGCCATGTGACAACGGAAGCAGAGATTGGACTCATTCCAGTACAAGTCGAAGGACAGCAAGGATTCCAGATCACCCGAATCTTGTAAGAGGCAAGGAGTCTTGAGAGCATGACCCTGCCAACACTGAATTTGGACTTCTAGCCTCACATAACGGTGAGAGAAAAAATTTGTTTTAAGCCACCTGGTTTGTGGTACTTTTTATGGCAGCCATGTGGAAACGAATATGACAGTTTATCTTCAAGTGTGATCTTTCTCCTCCTGATGCACCCAATGAAATATCTGTTATCCATAAGTCTCCAGTTGTCAGTTCACACTTTCTGTTCCTTACCCCAACTACCAGGAATCCACGACCACACCCAGGAAGCTTCAGGCCCTTTCCTGTCAGCTCTCAACCTCCATCTCCACTCACTACTTTTACACAAAGGCACTGCTTCTCTAGGGTCTTGTACTAATGCCTGGGCATGAGCACAGGACTTTTCTTTCCCTAGATCCCTAAACCTGTCATGGGTGTGGGGGATCTACTATCCCTTCCAGCTTTGGAGAAGCCTGTAAGGTGAGGTGAGGTCAAGACTCAGGCTCCTTCTCAGGGGTACTGTCTCACCTCCATTTTGACTCTCTCTCCCCTCCTCCCTCTACTTGGATAATTTTTATTCAGTATGTATATTCCAAAAGTTTCCTGTCTTACATGTGCAGCTGGGCTTAAAAGAGAAGAATTTGATTTCTCTGTTCTCTGTTTCTACCATTACAACTCCCAGAAGGCAATGGTCGCTTCACGCTAGCTCCTTAAATTGGAAAGGATCAAGAGTTGTAAAGGGGAGAAACAAAAACACAAGTTACTTTCCAGTATCTTATCCAGTATATAAAGTTGTAATAGAAACTTTGTCATTTTTATCATAAATAATTTTAATAATGGTAGTTTTCTAACTCACCATGTTGCACTGCTGTACAGTTTTTCCATTGAGTCATTTGGTCATTCTCCTTGTGTAATTTCTAGTGTTTTGTCATGTAATACCATGAACATCTTCAGATATACTCTCTTCCTTGCTTGAAATTATTTTCTAAAAATAAAATCCCAAAAGGGAAATTACTAGGCCAATCAGCATAAACATCTCTGTTTTTCTTGCTACATATCACAAAATTACTTTCCAAATTCATTTTGCCCTTAGCTATATTCAGTATTGTGTGCCAATTTCACTAAAACTTTTTTAGTGCTGGGCATTATCATCCATAAATAAATTTTAAGCATCTAGTTTCTGAAACATATTGCGCTAGATGCTACAGGATACCAAAAGGAGCAATCTGTGTTCTAGGGAGATTGAGGAAACAGATCGTAAGCATATAATGCACACTCTAATAGTGGTTGACTACAGGATATGGTGGGCTGGAGATTGTTTTTCCACTTCTTCCAATTTTGGCCTTTTTGGGGGACAGAGTACAAACCAAGATGCAATAATAAAAAAGGGACTTTTCCCCTGATTTTTTTTCATATTTGTTTTTGAATATCATATGAGTCAAATTCTTGAAGTAAAAAGGATATATAGTAAAAACTATTCTTCTATCCTAGGCCTTCGGTCACCCAATTTCCTCATCCACAAAAACTGATGTTATTTGTTTCTTCTTGTATATATACTTTCCAGTAATTTTTTGTGATATCTAAACTATATATATATATATATTTATATATATATATAGAGAGAGAGAGAGAGAGAGAGAGAGAGAGAGAGAGAGAGAGAGAGATTATTCCTTCTATTACTCTATTATTTTTACACAAATGATAGACTACTTAACAACTGTCTGCACTTCCATGTGGACAGACCAGAGAGTCAAGTTATCAGGTAGGTGGGACTGAAAGGAGTGAAAGGGCCTGTCTCCGCAAGCCTGAGGGGCAGACATGTCTGCAAATGCTTCTGAACTGTGGCTTGACAGAGTGTGGATGACTGGCTGCAATTCTCACACACCTGTCTTAGTTAAAAGACAGGGATCTGAAGTGGTTGCACAGGATTCCCAAGTAGATGACTGGGCTGATCCAGTCAGTCTCCCTCTCCACTCTCAGCTTTGTACTGTATAGATAGAGAAACTGTTAATGGTGGAACATTTTCCAGTAAACCAGCATTAAGGATCTACTTCTGATTCTGTTAACCAGGGTGTGGTATCTGCTCAAAGATATGCTAAGGGCCAACTTCTGCTTCTGTAATCTGTTTACTTGTTCTAGGCTTTATAAACTGCCTTTTTTGGAAGCTCGGGGCTGATTCTCTAGTGGGGAGAATCAGTAACCAGCCAGCTAATAAAGGCTCACAATTCATCTCAATTGGCTCCTTGGGTCTTAAATTTGATCGTGCCACAACATTTGGAGGCCCCACCGAGATCTCTCCAGGAGAGATCTCTTAAGACCCACAACCCCAGCCACCTTGGACGAGGACCTGCTCCATCCAGGGGATGGCCTCTGAGTGATGTTTCTCAGCCCCGGACGCCAGGCGGACTTGCCCAGGAGGGCAGGTGGACAAAAGTTCAATTCAGTAACAATTGGGCACGAGCCACCTGGAGCAGCTTTCACCGGGGCCTAAGACTGCACTACAGATATTCAGGTTTCTGGGTATCTGGTTGGTTGGTTGGTTGGTTGGACCCTAAAGAACTAGTGGAAGGCTGGACGCGGCATAACTTCCCTAGCCTGGTCAGGACTGAGATGTCAGATTCTGACCCTTGGTTGGTTGGTTGGTTTTGTCGGCGCCTGTCTCATGTTGGTCTGTCATCTCTGTCTCTTTGGTGTCTATTTTTGAAATTGTGGTCTCTCTGAATGTTATCTGTTTTTATCCTTCTTTTCCTTATAGGTCTATTAATTCTTTTTCTCTCGGTTTAGCTGCGCTGCCCCGCGGGGCTGGTCCCGGGACAGCGCGTGGCCCTTGCTCTAACTTTTTAACTTGTACAGTATCATATTTTCTTTCACAACTGTTCCGACCTCCATGGGTCAAGCTTCTTCCAGACCCACTCCTCTGCAGTGTCTCCTCAGTAATTTCAAAGACTTCAGGCAGCGGGCCCAAGGTTATGGGTCTCACGTCACCCTCATCGAGCTCCAGAGGTTCTGCCAGTTAGATTAGCTCACATTTGGAACAGGGTGGCCATCAGAAGGGTCACTCGACCTGCAAACAGCCTTTCAGATGAAGAAACTGAGGTACAAGGAGTTTAAATAATTTACCCAGTGATAGAAGTGAGTTTGTTTTTAATATTGAAAATACAAGAGTTAAAAAGCTAATAGGGGCCTGTTAAACTAATCCTTCTTTATTTTAGATTAGAGCAGGGAAGAGCAGTAGGAAAATGGTTGTGTAAGTAGAGATTGGAAGCGGGATGTCATTGAGGGATAGGGAGATAGATGGTTGTGCATTTGTGTTGGGGTTTGAGTCTAGAGAGTAACTGAACGTGAATTTGATTAGAAGGTTCACAGAGTGTAGAGTCTCCTTTCTAACTGGTTCTTTGGTTTGGTTGGAGTTTATTTTTATGGAAAGGTGGATTTGTAGGAGAGCTCTGCTTTGGTTGGTTTAGAAAGAAATAAGCACTTATAGATAAATTAAGTCTTCCTAAAATTGTACTATGAAAAAATATATGCCTTTAAAAATTATAAAATTGGTATATTCATAAATTTGCTAATCTATTGAATGCTGATATATAAAACACAGTTTACAATTGCCTACTTCATTGTTTTCTCTAGAAATTAAGGCTACTAAGAGTTATGAATTCTAGTATATGTAAATGAATTACTAGGAATAATACAAGTAAAGGAAAAATTCTGTATGCAAAGTATGCAAGGAAAATAAAATGTGTTTTGAGATATAAAGGATGTGTTTTTAAGAAAAAGGAGAGTAATTTTATCCTAAAATAGTTTCAGGTTATTAAAGGTCGTTTGAGGCACAAAAGAAGGTATAAAGTATGGAGATTTATTTTGAAGGGAATTGAAGGAAAGGTGTTTGTCTTAAAGTTTTATTTCTGAGTGAGTGAGAAGAGGCAAACTGAAGGAATGAGAAAAGTGTAGGTTTGTGAAGAGAAATCCTGAGAGGAAAATAAAGGACAAGAAACATAAGTGAACATATGAAGTTGTAAAGAGAAAAAGAAAATCTTGTTTTATATAGTCAAGTTGGCTAAAATTAAATGTATTTATCATCAGGTTTAAAATGAACTTTAATATCAACAGTGTATTGACACAAAACTGGAGTTTGGAATATTGGTCTGTTCCTATAGAGCAAACAGAACTTTCATTATGGGAGTGCAAATTGATCAAAAAACTTTGTAAAACTGTTTAGCAATACCTACTAAAGCTCAACATATACTTACCCTATTACCTACCAATTTCACTCCTATGTAGTTACCCAAGAGAATTAAGCACATATATCCACCAAAAGGCCAGTACATAAATGTTCATTGCAGCTTTATTTATAATAGCTAAAAACTGGAAACAACATACACTTTCATCATCAGGAGAATGGATAAATAATTTGTGGTATATTCGTACAATGAAATACTACATCACAAAAACAAAAACCAAAAATGAATGAACTGACTCACACAACTACATAGGTAAATCTGAAATACATTATGTTGAATGAAAGAAGTCAGACACGAAAAGGTATATACCATAGTCCATTTATATGATATTAAAGAACAGATGAAAACTGCTCTATGGTGATAGGAGTCAGGATAGTAATTATTGGGGGAAAGGGGTGGGAAGCATAGGTAGACCAACAGGAGAGAATCTCTGGGATGCTGGAAATGTTCCAGATCTTGATCTGGGTGGTAATTCATTATTACAAAGATATAAATGTATATAAAATTTGGTTTAAGTTGAACATTTAAAATTTGCCCTTTTCCTATATGCAATTTATATTTCAATTTTTAAAAAGTACCCTTTAGTTTATCAGTAATGTAGTAAAAAATGCAATAAAAATACTTTTATCATTTCAAAAAATATTTAATTTTTATAATTCAATTTTATTAAGTTTACTGCTTTCCTATCTCACACCTGACAGATTGTATCAACCTCCAACTGGTATGCCTACTACCAGTTCTTCGCACTAATAGGTTGTCCTGTCCAACACATATTCGATTTTGCTAATCTCCAGTTTATAAATTCCCTTGGCACCCATGTGTCTGTGCAAACACCTCACTGAAGTAAAGACTTTCCTAATCCACCCCTATCTTTTCCAAATACAGGGCAATCTCTATCCTCTATGCCCTTAACCCCTAGCAGGCAGAACCTCTCACATCTCTGAGCTAAATGTTTCCTGAGAGCTGGCATCATTTCTCTTTCATCTCTGTATTCTTGTGCTTAGTGCTTTGGTAAATAAACCAGTGCTAACAGAACTGAAGTATAAATTCCATTTTTGTCCCAGACTTCTGGTTTTCATAATGACGTTGCTTTCTCACTGTGGAAGACTTGAGGATGAAAGTGTTCATAGATGAGATGGTTTAAATTAGACATAAATTAGTGTTTTCTCTAGTTTGGGTTTCCTATTTTAAGAGAGAAATCTCCTGCTCTATTTACTGGAATAGCCACTAATACGTGGCCATTTAAGTTAACTGGAAGTATATAAAATAAAAAAAATCAGTTCTCAGTCTCACTAGCCACATTTCAAGTTCTAGGAAGCTGCATGTGACTACATTATTGGACACCTCAGAATGGAATATTTCCATCAGTGCATGAAGTTCTTTGGGATAGCGCTGTAAATCTCTGGCCTTTACACTTAACTCTCCTCTCTGAGAACACTTTTCCAGCCTCTTCTCACACTGCTTCCCTTACAACCATCATCATCCTTATTGTGTCTGCAATTACTTAAGTCTTTGAACAGACTGAGGGTTCCAGGTCGGCAAGACCTGTGTTTTACTGCTGTAGCTCGTGTTTAGCTTTGACGCCCAAGCACACAGAAGGCGCTCAGTAAATGTTGCATTAATGAGTGATAGAATGGGAGGGACTTTCCAGATACTAGTCCCAAACCAGTTGCCCATGCTGCCTGGTTTTTTATATGTCTTCTGCGTTTCTCATTTTTAAGCTTATTTGAAAGCACCGCTCTAAAGAGAGAGGAGCGCGGTGCGTTGCGCCTGATGGCAGCTCGGAACGCTTCCACAGCCAGTGGTGGCTGGCCACACTCCTGTGTCCACCTCTTACCTCTCCCCTACTTTGTCTCCGCCCAGCTTGCGCAAAGACCGCCAGCTCATCATTGCGCAAGCGCAGCACGCAAGCGTGGGACTTTCTGAGGCTGCGGGCCGCAGGCGCTCGGAAGCGTGGGGAGTTGCGGCCTGCGTTCGCTTGGCTCCAGCGGCGCACCGCCCGAGGCAGCAAGGCGTAGCGAGTAGAGTCTCCCGCGCCCTGGGCAGTGTGGCCATGGAAAATCAGGTGCTGACACCGCATGTCTACTGGGCTCAGCGACATCGCGAGCTATATCTGCGCGTGGAGCTGAGTGATGTGCAGGTAAAGGCCAGGACGCTCGCGGGGCCTTGGCTCTCGGACTCACCAGGAACCACCTGGACCCACCCGGACCCACCCAGACTCCCTGACCCTTTGTCCCATTGCGCCCAGGAGACCCTGCAGTGCACCAACAGCGTGGGGGGTGGCCCTTGTCGAGAAACACACCTGCAGACCCAGGCTGGTGCACGACCCTTGAGGACTGCAGGTCCCTTCGGGTGCTGCGTGGGTCCTGTGCGGATCTCGGAGGCTGTCTTGGGCCTTCTCTTTGTTCGCAGTCTGAGGCCTGATGGAGCCAGAGCCTGGCCCTGAAGGCCTGGCGGTCAGTGTTCGGGTTTGTCAAAGCTCTCGAGCATGTGGGATGAGCTCGTTGGGTTAAGGATGCAGTGCTACAGTGGCTTGCTGGGCCGTGGCTGGAAGTCCAGCACTGGCCTGAACGGTCTAGCCAGCCCCTTCGGACTTTCACAAGGCCCGCCAATGCCTGACGGGACACACCCACCTCCCAACCATTCAGTGATGGAAATCATTCTTGTTAATTTTAAAGTCCAGAAGACCTCGAAGAAGTGAATTTTACCCCTTGTTCTGAAGGCTGTGAGCTCAGGTTTGCTGAGTTGCATAGAGAATTTAAAAATTATCTTTAGTTACATCGAGCATTTATGTTTTATCTCATTTACCCCCTATGTGAACAAGCTGAGCCTCCTAAATGGTGGAGATCTCAGGACCTGAGTACCTCCATGTTTCTGTCGTAACGATCCAGAATTCCAGTCTTTGAGGAACTGGAGTTTCAGTCTGAAATGTTCTTTCTACAGTCATCTTTACTCCTTACTCTCCTTGATGTCTACAGTATTTTGTAACCTTTGCTCCACTTAACTCTGAGTTTGTTTGGATATCAGCTCTTCTGGGGCATGTTGTCTGGCAGGGTGTAGGTAGGTACCTGTTCTTTGATTGTGGACTTCAATTTGTTGAATTTAATTTTTACATTGCATAATGTTTCGTTTAATATGTTAAACCAGGCTGAATTATACTTTTGCCTAAGAGGATGAAGAGATGTACTCTGTTGGCTCTCTTCTGCTCAAGGGTGTTTTAATAAAAGGAAGAAAACAAAGGGGATCAAAGTCTTTATCTAGAGAGGGGTTTTCCAGCAATCAATAAAAGAAGTTCTGAATATGTGTTATGACAGTTTCTTTAAGTATTTAGTTAAGCATTATGTAGACCAACTAAATAAACTTAGGCCTTGCCCTCTGGACATCTATCATGGTAATAAGGATGTAGTGTTTTGGGATACTTTTGAAGCTACAAACAGAAAAGGTGTTTTTAGGGGGGGAAAAGGTGGTGGTGGTGGAAAGCAGTGGAAATTAGTTGGACAAATGAAAAAATACATCGCCCTTACGTTTTTCCTAAAAGATCTAAACCTTTTTAGTTAAGAAACATGAACACATGTTAATCATATTTGGTTTATTTAAAAATATGAAGGTATATGTTTGAGATACAGTTTAAAAAATGTAAATTGGAGGAAAAATTGAAATTATTTTGGAGAGAGAAATCTTTTTAAACATTTTTGGGAAAAATAATTTTTTTCCTCCAATCGAATTTTTGCTTTATCTGTGATTTCCTTTGTGTAATTCTGAGGCATCTATTTAGCTACCATTACTTGAAAAGCAACATGTTAATACCATTCATGAAAGAAATGCTCTACCGCATGTGAGATGCTACAGATTTACAAAGATGAATCAGACAGATTTGGCTTTCCAAGGACATACTATGTAGAAGGAAGCATATTATATGCAAACAAAAAGTTTTGTGCATGAGTATTTTCATTTGTAACATTGGGGTTGAATGTTGAACCAGTTTCCTGGTGTTAAAGGAATTTGTTACTTTTGTTTAGTTAGAAATGACTTTTCAGAAATAAGGTGGTATTCTTGTTAAACTGAGATTGGGAGTACTTTGCAGAAAGAGAAAGGCATAGACTTTTAGTTTGACTTGTATTGTGTCAATGCCCTACAGCCAAAGACAGCCAGGAACAAAACACTAATTAAAAAGTTGAGTTTATTACCCTTTCAGCAAGAGAGAGCATAACCCATGGGGAACTGTGGGGTGTCTTAAGAGGGTGTTAGAAAGAACGGATGATAATATTTGGACTTTGGTGATTGGGGAATGGTCTAAGGAAGCAGGGATTCACTTTAGATGCGGTCATAAAATGGGGGCAATTCTATGATTGGGCATCTGACTAAATCTTGTCTATAGGGAAGAGAGACATAGCTCAAGAATAAAACGGTATGTAATTGGTAGGGAAGTAGCTGTCACTTATTTTGGCAAAGAGAGGAACAGTGTCTGGTATTTTGTGGATAGCATAGTGGCCATGTTTTTGTCTGTGCTTACATAAAATTATGAAATGGCCTTTGTCTCTTTTTGTCAAGGTCCCAGAATAACCTTGACTGGTTGGTTTTCTGTGAGATTGTTTTATGTGCAATAGGAGAATAACATGCCCTAGCTGTTAGTGCCAAGCTGGCTTCTGAATGTTAGGGGCTGCTTTTTCTTAAATTTCTTAATTAATTGCTTTATGCAGGTTCTGTGAAACTGTTGATTCTGGCTCAGGATGAAGCAATTCATTTATTCGTTCAATGAAAACCATTTGTGGCATACCTACTTTTGTCTCTCATTAAGTGAGGTGTGGGTTGCTGGACAGCTCTCGTGCCCCCTGTTTTCTTTAGCATGTCCCCACAGCTATGTGTGAGTGAATTTTAGTGTTGAATTCTTGTTTGGGGGCCTCAACTCTGCTTCCCTCCCTTCGTGAGATACAGGGAACCCTGGGTCTTCAAATCTCTATTTTATCTTCAGAGCTGCAGGGGCTAGTGGCTGATGAGAAACCGCTCACTACTGATTGAGGAGTGGTGCACAGTGGACTTCAACAAAGACATTATCTGTGTTTGAGGTGAACAGTAGCAAAAAGGCTAGCTGGAGTCCATAGGGGCTAGGACAGGTTTACTTTCAGAAAGAGTTTATTTTCAAGATAAGCATAAAGGACAGTTTTGTGCAAATAGCTATAGTTGTTAAAGACTTTGTTTATTTATCAAGGCTTTTGTTTGTTTGTTTTAGTTGTGTGAGGACAAAGTGCATAGCTCTGTTTGGGAGCCATTTGAAAGATATTGTTCCTGTCCTTACCTAATAGTCTGGTGGAAAGACTGGTAACTAAAGAAGAGATTGGTTCTCTGCTCTGCTCCTATCTGGTGGCCATGGATAATTCACTTAACTTTTATGAGTTTTGGCCTCTTCATCCAAATATATGTGAATACTAACACTTAATTCACAGAATTGTTTTGAGGTTTGAATTGCATAATCAATGAGTTTGAAAGTGCTTTGTGAATTCTAGTGTGCTATTCAAGTGTAAGGGATTATTATTGTGGTATTAAAATTTAAATGAGAGAAACACACAGAGCAATGGAACAGCATAGAATCTATTAGCAGACTTATTCATATAATATTGGTGGCTTTACAAATTAATAGGGGAAAGGATGAACCATTCAAGAAATTCTGTTGGGACAGTTGGTAGTCAAATGGCAAGAAAGGTAAAATAAGATCTTGCCTGTGTCATAGACAAAAGTCAATTCCTGGTGGGTTAATGACCTAAACACAGAACTACTAAAAGAAAATATAGGAGACTGTCTTTATGGTTTTGGAAAAAGAAAGACTGCATTTAACAAGACATATATGTCATAAACCCAAGAGAAAGATTGACAAATTCAAGACAAGCTTGAAGCAGATACTGTGGTACGTATCACTGACAAATGACTAACATCTTGAATATGTAAAGAACAACTACAGATCAATAAGAAAAAAATATTACCCAATAGAAAAAAGGGTAGATAATATAGGCAGTTTAGAGTAAAAGGAAATAAGAATGGCCAACCAACCTGAAAAGATGCTTGACCTCACTAATAATTATGGACATGTAAATTAAAATGATAGGATATTTTTCTAACATTAGATTGTGAAAATGGAAAGCCTGACATTACCAACTGTTGGCAAGGATGTTCAGTGATGGGACATTTTTATGCAGTTGAGAGTATTAATTGTACAACTGGTTTGGAGAACAGTTTGACACTATCCAGCCAAGATGAAGATGTGCATATACTTATGACTTAGAAGTTTTGCTCCTTAGAGAAGTTCTTCCATATATGCTGAAGGAGACAGCATGTTCATTGCAGCAAAAAAATTGAAAACAACTTCAATTCTTATCAACAGAAGAATGGATAAATTGTGGTGTGTCACAATAGCACACTGTACAACAGCTCAAATAGATGAAACAGAACTACCTGTATCTATAAAGATAAAGCCCACAAAGGTCCAGGCCCAATGCTTGGTACTAGGGGGTTCAGTGGGGAGCAGCACAATGTAAAGATACTACCTTCTGGTTGAGGGCGATGGACAATAGATGAATTAATAAAAGAATTACCAAGATGAGTACTGTGAGGTAAATAAAGAGTGTTTGGTAGAGATATTTTAAATATAGTGGTCAGAGAAGTTTTCATTCAGGAGGTGATATTTGAGCTAAGCGAAACTTAAAGGATAAAATGAATTCTGAAGAGCGCTGGGGGAAAAAATTCCAACTAGTGCACAAAATTAAAAGGCAGGCAATGGCCTGGGGTGGGGGTTCCGGGAACAAAAAGAATGTCAGTATGTTTGGAGTATAGTAAGTGAGGAATAAGAGGGAGATGAAGTTGGAAGAGTTTGCAAGATGTAGGTCATGTAGGGCTTTGTTGCCATGGTAAAGAGTTTGGGTTTTATCGTGAGACAAATGGGAACTGGTTAAAGAGTTTTAAGCCAGGAATGATATAAGATTTTTGTTTTAAAAAGATTATTGTGGCTACTATGTAGATTATAGAGGGGCAAAAATGAAATCTGGAGAACCATTTAGGAAGGTTATTATAGTAGTGTGGGTAAGAGATAAGGTGGTTCAGTCTAGGGATGACAGTGGAGGTAGAGAGCCATGGACAGATTTGAGATGTATTTGGAGAGAACCTTTAGGCCTTGACGGATTGCATATGTTGGGGCTGGTGCCAGGAAGGGAAGAGAAGGAAAGAATCAATAACTAGTCTTAGAATTTTGGCTTTGTTCAGCACAGAATAGATTGATGATAACAGTTTTACTGAAATGGTTTAAGACTGGAGAAGAGGTTTAGAGGCCAAAATCAAGAGTTTCTTTTTGGACATGTTAGTGTGAGACTCTTGTTTAAACAAGTCCATGTAGAAATGTGAAGTAGTCACATAAAACTATACAAATGTAGAGTTCAGGGCAGTAGTCTAGGCTGAAAATAGAATTTCATGACATCTTAGACATCATTGATTGTAATATGTGCCATTATTTTATGTACCATGAAGAAAAAACTGCTGCTGATTAAACTATGATACATACTTTCTTAACCATTTTGAATATTTATTTTTTAATTATTGCAAGAGCTATTTTATCATTATCATTATCATTATCATTATCATTATCGTTATCATTATTAATTAATTTATTTATTTTAGGCAAGGCAACCGTTGGTTGACCTTCACGGATTGCAAGAATGTTGTCAGCTTACAATCCCTTATTTTTTAAAAAAATTTTTACACCTACAGCACCTGGTCTTCCTAGGTGGTCTCTTATCCAAGTACTAACCAGGCCCTACCCTGCTTAACTTCTGAGATCAGATCGGATCGGGCTTGTTCAGGGTAGCATGGCGGTAGACTGCAAGAGCTCTTTTAGACTTAACTATCAATTCTCTCCAGCCGAAGACCACCAAAACACACTCTGTTTTGACAATTTGGGGTTTTGTTTGTTTTAGTTAAGGAGAAGCAACACTGGGGAATCAGGGGTTGTCTCAGAAAGAGGGTGTTAGAAAGAACGATTATAGGATTTGGGTTTTGGTTGGGTGATTGGGAGAGGGTCTAAGGAAGTGGGAATTCGATTGAGATTGTGTGCTATTGGCAAGTGGGGACCATCCTATAATTGGGTATTTGTGAACGGCATAGTAAATGATCTGTGCTTAGTTAAAATTATGAGATGACCTTTTTTTGTGTCATTTTATTGTGGTCTCAGAGTAACTTGAGGTTGGTTGGTATTCTTTGAGATAATTTACATTCAGTAGGAGGACAAAATGGCCTTGCCATGTGCTTTAGACTGACTTGCGATATTCTGCGGTCTAGCTGTGAAATATCAGATAAGTTTCAGATATCAGGGGCTGCTTGTTTTCATTTTCAAAACAGTTTTTAAAAATCATAAATCTACTGTCTCACTTTCCTGTACACATAAATATGAAAATATAAGCAAAACGAGTTAGCGAAGTTATTCCTAAATGATCTTCATATTTCAGAATCTACTTTTCTGAATCATTTTTCTATTCAGAGATGTCACTGCTCATGTTTTTCTACATAGTATCATCCTCTGTGCCATTGAGAGTACTAGCAATGCAGCATGTCTGGAAGAGTGCTTTACTATTACTTCTGGCATTTATTTTTTCGAGCAATCAATACCTTTTTATAAGTTTTGATGCTGGTACTTTCTTGATCTTACCAGAGGTTTACAAAATGTTTCCAAACAAGAACCAGGACTTATACACCTTCCTCAAATGTCCTGTAAGTGGTTTATTGACAAACATATTGAATTGCAATTTTCTAGTCATGCCATTTGGGATAATATCGAAGTTCATACGTGCTTAGGCAAGTGACGACCATGTCTTGGGTGCTGCCTTGCTAAAACAGTTGTAAGATGCTGCTATAAATTGTAATAGATATTCTGATTTTAGAGATATTAAATGTGAAAAAATGGGCATTTAGAATGAAATACATCAAATTTTGGATTGTCAATTAATAAATGATAGTATTTAAACACCTGAGATAGGAAGAGCTCACCCATGAAGAGAGTATAGGTAGAGGTTACCAATTCAAATGCCCAAAATATGGTGTAGTGATTAGGAGCCAGGCAATCATTTGCCTTGGTTTGAATCTTGCTTTTTCCATTGATGATTTTGTAATCTCAGGCAAGTTCCATAACCTCTGTAAGCCTCAGTTTCCTCATCTGTAAAATTGGTATAATAGTAGCTATTTCGTAGGGTTGTGAGAGTGTGTGTGTGTGTGTGTGTGTATGCGCGTGCGTATATGCTAATAATGTGAAACACTTTGAAAGATGACTGGCATATAAGGAGTGCTCAATAAATGTTAGTGAAGTGAGCTGGGTGAGAAAGTAGTTGGAGAGGTTTGAGTTCATTGTAAGGGGGTAGCTATTATCATTCAAGAATGCATATCCAAGTTGGCGTCTTTGAAGGAGAAGCCAAAGATTTAGATTTTTTTTTTAAATGAAAAAAAAAACCTTATAGTTTTGTACTTGACTTATTTAATAAATATATATAAAGTAGAGATTTAGATTTTTTTTTAAAACAAAAAAACCTCATGGTTTTTTCTTGTACTTATTTAACAAATATATATAAATGCTTAATGTGTGTTTGGCAGTCTTTTGGACTCTAGGACTTGATTATTAGCAAGGCAGACAGGGTCCTAGGTCTCATGAATTTTACATACTGAGGCTGGTGGTGGTGGTGATGGGAGCCTGACAATAGAAGTAGATAAATTCATCGAATAGTTTCAGATAACAAATGTTATGAAGAAAGTAAAACAAGAAAAAAATAGAAGGAACCATGAGAACTACTTCAGACTGGGTAGTAAGGAAAGGTCTCTTTGAGGAGGTGACATTCAAGCAGAGACTTTAAATATTAAGAAGCCACGCAAAATTATGGGGAAAGAATTTCACAGGGAGAGGGAATAGTTTCTGTGAAATCTCTAGGTGGAAAGTGCTTGGTGGTGAATTTAAATAAAAAAATAAATAAATAAAAATTCTCTGAAGGAATTATAAAATAATTTGGGCTTCAGTTAGTCCTTAAGATGCCAACTTATATCAGAAAACTGATAGATATTAAAAGCCGGTAGAGATAAGAAGCAACCCAAGATTGAGCCCTGAGGCACTCAGGCATTAGGAGTTGAGCAGAGGAGAAAGAACCAGCAAAGGAGATTGAAAAGGAGTAGCCGTGAGGCATAAAATCCAGGACAGTGTCCTGTGGTCTCCTAGAAACCAGGAGAGAGGAACATTTCAGAAGAGTGTGGTTAGCTGTGTCCAGTGCTGCTTAGAGGTTGAATAAGATGAGATTACATGTCCCTTCCATTTGACAACATAGGATTTATGGATCTTGATGATAATAGTTTAAGTGAAGCGTTCGGGATGGAGGCTAGATCATGGTGGATAGATCACGGCGGATTTAAGAGTAAATTTATGGTGAGGAAGAAGTAATGATTGTAGGTAACTTTTATTTTAAAGAAGATTTTCTCGGTGGGGGAGGAGATAAGCAGAGAAATCAATGGTATGGTGTTCTCAGAGTTCTGGGAAGAGAGATCAGTGTGGCCAAAGCAGGCTTTCTTCCTCCTCTTGTCTTTGTCTTCTTCGTAGTCTTCGTCTTCTTCATCTTCTTCGTCTTCTTCATCTTCTTCGTCTCCTCCTCCCCTCCCCCTCCTCCCCCTTCTCCCCCTCCTCTTCCCTTCTTTTTTTTTTTTTCACTTTCTAAAGGATGTGGGCCTTGAGCTATGTTTTTAAGTATAAGTAGAATTTGGATCCAAAAAGGGAAATTAAAGAGGATATGCATTGGTACATATACCCAGTTGAACATTAGGCAGGTATAAAAAACAATGAACGAGATCTCTATGAACTGATAGGATTGATTTAGGTGAAAAAAAAAAGAAGTGCCTAAGAATGTATATTGTATGCTACCTTTTGTGCAGAAAGAAGGGGAAATAAGAATATCTGAATATATTTACTTATTTTTCCGAAACATATACACACATACAGAGGAAGGATAAACCAGAAACTACAGAAATGGTTACCTATAGGTGATGAGTAGGGATGTAGTAGAGGGCGATGGGTTTGTGGAGATGCCTTCTGAAGATACGTTTTTATGAAGTTTGAGTTTTGAACAACGTGAAAATTTTACATATTCAAAAATAAAATTTAATAAAAAATAAAATGGTAAATCTGGACATTACATACGAACGGAATCAAAAGGATCTAATTGCATATCAGGTCAATAACATAACTGTACTGATAAATAAGTTAATACAAGTAACAGTTGAATATAGTGCTCTAGTTCTTTAGTAAAACATATTCTAAGGACAAAAAGAACTTCAAATAAATATATTATACTTTACTTATTAGGCTTATTGTTAGGAAACATGTTGATATAATTCTGAAACTGTTTTAGGATCGAACAAGTAAATGTGTTAATGTTATTAGGAACCAAGATTTTCACTGTAAAAAAGGAAATACAAATATTAAATAACAAGGTAAGGAGAAGCCTGTAATAGTAAATTTGAATTGGAAAATTCAGTATGACAACATGATTTAAAAATTTCTACCTCAATGGCTTATTCTTAGGAAAAACAGTGCTGAAATATTTAGGGGTGAAGTGTCATGAGCCTGCCAACTCATTGTGAAATGATTTAGAAAAAAAGTGCATGTTAAAAGCAAGTGTGATTAAATATATTCAATTGGTGAAAGGCACATGAGTATTCATCACACCATTTTTTCCAATATTTTTATGGATTTAAAATTTTCAAGTAAAATGTTGAGTTGAGAAGAATCCCATTAAAAATACACACTGTTTTGGGGGGGAAATCCCCAATACCCACCTACACATTTGGTGATTCAGTAGTTCTTGGGACTTGGCATATAGTTATACTTTTGCCTAAGATTTATTACAGTGAAAGGATATATGACAAGATCAGCAAAGGGGAAAAACCACAGTGGAGTCTGGAGAAATCCATGCATAGGCTTCCTTGAACCCTCTTCTTACTGTAAGGAGGCGTACGTTAGTGTACTCTTGTCTCTAGCAATGATAAATGCAGTAATTTATTGTGATGCTTCTGCCCAGGGAAGTCCATTAGAGATTTAGCATCTATGATTTTATTGGGATCTGATCACTTAGGTATGCTCTGCCTAACATGTACCAAAATTATGTACTCCCAGAAGGAAGGCAAGTGTTCACCGTAAGTCGTATTGTTTGTAAGCCGAGTGAGCCAACTTTAATCAGTTAGGGGATGGAAGAAAGCCAAGTTCCCGGTTGCCAGCCAAAGGCTCATCTTGGAAACAGACCATCTTAAAGATAGCAGCCTCATGCTTGCCATTGTACTAACAATCTGAAGGAGAAAGGAAACCATTGTCTAAAGAGTTAGGTAGTTCACTGAACTCTGTAATTCTGTCAGAAATTATGAAAATGTGGTAAAGTGGTTTGATTTCAGTTTATTAAATAGTTATTGAGGCATTAAGGATTCAGAGATGAATAAGACACAGTCCCTGACATCAGGGAACTCAAGTCTAGAGGGACAGATAAACCAATAAACAATAATTACAGAACAGTATGATAAGTATTATAATAAAAGTGAAGACAAAGTAGTGAGGAAGCTCTTAATTCTAAGGTTGGAGGTGAGTAGGAGAGAAGAGGAATTAACATTTGACCTGGACCTCAAAAATGAATAAATCGTGGAAGCTTAGAGGAAGAAAATTTAGAAGAGCATTCAAGTTAGAGGAAGAATGTTTACTAGTGCCAGACTTTATGTCATTATAATTTTCACAACAATCTTGTGCAATAAGCTATTTTATAAGTTGTTTTTGTTTTAAATAAGTTTGTTGTTTTATAAATGATGACAGTTGCTGTGGATTTAAAAGGACTGATAAAAATAAGTTTAATATAAGTAGGATTTGAACCCAGGTCCATCTGACCTCAAAGCCACCTTTTACCCTTTTCCTTATGCATTCCTCTTTTCATAAGCAAGGAACAATTCCATCTCTAATAAAAGATGGGCTAGTTGTGCACATCAGCCTCTCTGCTGAAAAACAAAAGTGTTCAATAGAAATGTAAAATCATCAAAGAGTCAACAAGTTAGAAAATAAACTGGGAGTTAAGAGAATTAAGCTAAACACCGAAACTGCTTTTGCCTTGAGAACATTTGCATAAGTGAGTAAACTTGATCTTTGGTTTTGACAGCCTGGCAGTGCAGGGCCAGAAGTAAGATCAAAGCCCACCAAGGATGCACTATGCAATAGGAAACCCTTCTCCCCATTAACTGTACTTCAGAGGACTATACACTTGTAAAGATGAACTAGATGTAAACCCATCCCATTTTTCTAGCCCTGGGGATATACTTTAGCACTGAATAAAGTAGAGGAAAAAGTCCTTGGGTTAAACTGTTAGTTGGCTCTCAAATGAACATGCTATCCAAATTTACACAATTTCAGAGATCAAAAAACCCTTAAGCCCTGAATTTAGTTGAAAGTGGGCTTGATTGATAGCGCTTGTGCCTGGCGGAGAAGCAAATGCAGATCCTTGTGATATAGCCATGCTGGTATCGGGTAAGAGTTTTAGGCAAAAATATATTTTTAGACATAAAAAGATCGGTTCACAATGATGAAGGTTTCAATTCACCAGAAGATGATATAACAATATTAGACTTATATGTAACTAGTAACGTGCCTCTATAACATGGACATAAACAGAAGTACAAGGAGAAATAGATATTTACTATAGTGTGATTTCTCAATAATTGACAGAATAAGAAGACAAAATCCAATAAAGATGTAAATTATGAACAATTAACAGGAGCCCTAATGGAGATATATAGAACACGGCCTCTAATCATTCCAGAATATGCATTTTTTTTTCCAAGTTCACTCAGAACATTTATATACCGCTTCCTAAAGAAAGTCTCTACAATTCGAAATGATTAAAATCATACAGAGAATGTTCTCATCACAATGTAATTGGGGTAGAAATTAATAGCATAGGATAACTGGAAAAGCTCATGTGTTTGACAGTTAAACACTTGTCAGCAACCCATATTTCAAAAAGAAAATGATAATGGAAATTAGAAAATATTTTAAACTGAATGATAAAGAAAATACTACATTCAAAGCTTGAGGGAGACAATCAAAGTAAGAGTTGGCAGGACATTTATTTTATTTAAATGCTTACATTGAAAAGCGTGAATTAAAAGAAAATAATGAAGTCTGAAAATTAATGACTCATGAGTCCATTTCAAGAAGATAAAAAGCAAATTCTCCCAAAGAAAGTTAAAGGAAAGAAAGAAAGAAAGAGAGAACAGAAACAGAAAGCAAAGATAGACTCAATAAAGCTAAAAGTTCTTATTTGTATCATTTTATATTAGTTTCAGGTGGATAGCATAGGGGTTAGACATATAATTTACAAAGTGATCCCCCCAAATACTCTAGTGCCCACCTGGCACTATGCACAGTCATCATAATATTATCGACTGTATTCCCTGTGCTGTGCTTCACACCCCTGCGACTGTTTTGTCACTACCAATTTGTCCTTCTTAATACTTCACCTTTTCCACCCAGCACCCTCAAACGCCTTCCCATCTCGCAACCACCAGTTTATTCACTGTATGTATGAGTCTGTTTTCATTTTTCGTTCATTTATTTTGTTCTTTCAATTCCACTTATGAACCAAACCATATGGTATTTGTCTTTTTCTGTCTGACTTATTTCACTTAGCATAATATCCTTTCGGTTCATCCATGTTGTTGCAAATGGTAAGATTTCATTTTTTTAATGGCTGAGTCATATTTCATTGTATATATGAACCATAACTTCTTTATCCTGCCATCTGTTGATGAGCATTTAGGTTGCCTCCATATCTTGGCTATTGTAAATAGCACTGCAGTAAACATAGTGGTGCATATATCTTTTTGAATTAGTATTTTGGTTTTCTTTGTATAAATACCCAGAAGAGCAATTGCTGGGTCATAAGTAGTTCTATTTTTAATTTTCTGAGGAACCTCCCAACTGTTTTTTATAGTGGCTTTACCAATGTGCAATCCTGCCAACAGTGCACAAGGGTTCCCTTTTTTCCACATCCTTGCCAACACTTGTTGGTTTCTGATCTATTGATGATAGCCATTCTGACAGGTGTGATGATATCTCATTGTGATTTTAATTTGTATTTCTCTGATAATTAGTGATGCTGAGCATCTTTTCATATGTCTATTGGCCATCTGTATGTCCTCTTTGGAGAAATTCCTATTCAGGTCTTCTGCCCATTTTTTAATTGGATTTTTTTTATATGTTAAAAGTTAGTTCTTGAAAAGACAATTAACATGGACAGATCTCTTGACAAGATTAAGACATAAACCATATCAGTAATGAAAAAGAGTTAACCACAGAGCTATAGACATTAAAAAGCTAAGAGAATATTCAATTCATATAAGATAAAATGAATCAATTCATAGAAAGCAAAGATAGTTTATATCAAAGAGATAGAAAACCTAAATAGCCATTAAATAAATCAGTAATTCAGTATCTTCCTACTAAGAAATTTCCAGGTCTAAGTGGCTTCACCAGTTCTATCAGACATTTAAGGAAGTAATTTCAGTTTTATTATTTATCTATTACATAACAAATCACCCCCAAATGTGGTGTTTTAAAACAACAATAATCATTTATCACCTCTCTGTTCTATGGATCCTTCAGGAAGGACTCAGTTGGATTGTTTAGCTTGGGATCTCTTCACAAGCTTGTAGTCATTTGTCAGCTGTGGTTGAGGTCATATGATGGCCTAGAGTATCCACTTCAGGGATGTCTCACTGTGTTGACAAGTTGGTGTCCACAAGTTAGTGTTCTGCGTAGGCTTCCACACAGGACCACTTGCATATTCTGTCATGACATGGTGTCTGGCTTTACCCAGAGTGAACAGCCCAAGAGGCATAGATGGAAGCCGCAGTGGCTTTGGTGACCTAACCTCAGAAGTCACATTATTGTTTCCACAGTATTCCCTGGGTGCTATCTTGAAGGCTGGCTACCACATTTCCAGAGACGAGAGAGAGGGAATACTCTCTAATTCATTTTATGAAGCAGATATAAGAAAGGGAAAATTATAGTCCAATCTCACTTGTCAACATATAAATGAAAAAAATTTTTTTGCTTCAGCGTCTTTTCCATTCCAATTTTGAACTTGTTTTTGGTATAAGCATTTTTTTTTTTTTAAATGAACTCATTCCTCTACTACCACCACCTTTGGAGAAGGGGAACCAGACATGCCTGGTGTGCTTCTGGGCAGGAGCTGGCCCATTATTGCTGAGTTAGCATCTGAAATCTGGCTCACAGAAATGCTTAGGTAACTCCTGGACACGTGCTGTGGCTAGACTCTTAGATCTTGGTTGCACACAGCTATCTGCTCTTTTCCTTCCAAGTGAATTCGGGTATAGAGAACAGAGTTGGGCAAGAAGTAACCTAGGTTGGAAAATTACTTCCAGGATATACCAGAACTCTAGCTTCACGATAATATTTATATCAAAACTTTCTCTTACTGAGGAACCTTGCCCCTGGAAGTGTAGCCTTTTTTGGTGAGCTTTCCTAACTCTCTCCTTCTGCCACAGAAGATCATCTGGATTGTTATCCTCTTTGGCTGAGCTTCTCAGTTTGAAATCTATACTCCCACGATGGAGGTTCTTAACATAAAGCTGGCTCAAATAATCCCCATGCTCCAAGCCTTCATTCTTCCCATTTTCCCAACATTGTTGGCTACGAATAGAGCATCTAGGCACCCATGGCCCTGTCCAGCCATCTGTCTTGTCTACTTGATTTTCTTTGAGGCATGATGAGTACAGAGAGCTGACCCTACAGGAGAAAAGTACATTAACTAGTGAGGGCACTAGAAATATGCTGCTGCTTGTTTACGAACTTTGAGCTGGGAAGTAGGAGGTGAGTTATTTCTCACCCACTGAAAAAAGTTCAGTAGTTTCACTTTAACTGATGCTGCTAAAGACATGTAGCCACCTCTGGGAACCAGTGAACAATTTGGAGAATTTTGTTCTCTTCTAGTCTTAGTTTGGATGGGAGTTAAGAGTAGGAAGCCTGAGGTTAAGGCACTGCATGTTTTATTTTCATCCAACCATTTAGTCCTCAGCCCTTCCCTCTACCTATTAGCATTAATTTATTCTTTATGTTGCAATACATGCTTTACGCTTAGCGAAGCTTTCTCCAACCATTCTGTTCCCATTGTGCCCTCTACCTATTCCACATACTGCTTTCTACTACTCTTTTGGCCTTGCGCCTATGTTATTTGATACTATTTGATAGCTTTTCACAGGAAATGACTCATCTGTTCCCCTAGATTCAGCATCCACAGCTCAGGAACTGTGTCTTAGAGATCTGTGTATTCCCCGGTAACACTTCACAGAGCACCTCGTACCATTTGTCATTGTCAGCATGGACTGGCTCAATATCTTGATTGTTCTACATAATTAGAGCAGTTTAGGGTCTTTCTTGCAGGAACCTGCAATCTCAGACTGGTACAGATAAACATACACAGAGATGTGAGTAAATGACTAAATATATTCTCTGGGGGTGGGTACAGGGTAGGAAGTTGAGTCCCCAAGGGGAAAAGACAGAGAGAAGTAAGCCCCTCTTTTAATTTAAATTTTCTCCTCATTAAAATACCCTTCTCTCATCCTTGGTCTCTTTTCACAGAACCCTGCCATCAGCATCACTGAAAATGTGCTGCATTTCAAAGGTCAGTATCCAGGCAAATGTTCCCAGCTCTCTACCCAGTTAAAGAGGTGTAGTGGTGGTTTCTTTTTAATTTTTAAAATCTATTTGTCTAATTCACTGTCTGTTTATGCTCACCTCTCTAATACTTTGGGGTAAACTAGAACGTTTTCAAATATATGATTAGAAAAGTCAAAGAATTTGTTGAAAATCTTGCTTTCTCCTTGGAGAGGCAGTAGGTATAGCAAAAAAGAATCCTAGGATAGAAATAAAGAGATCTTTCTTTTAGCTCTAGTACTAGTACTACCTTGGACAACTTATTGACTTCTCTGGACCTAGAAAATGAGGATATTAGGTTATAAGCTGTGTTTCTTAAACTAGAGGACCCACAGTCACCTGAGTATATGTCCTTAGCATCCTTCAGGGCCATACACCCAGATTGAGAAACATGTTAAGAGTTAAATATGGTCACTTTAGGTGATATTTGGCTTCATTGCAGCTGTGAACACAGACACAAACATAGCCACTGAACTTGTGTGGTAGTACTTGCTTATAAAGTAGCTATCTAGATGATTTTTTTTTAAACATTATAATGAAACCAAAAAATATAAATTTTCTTCATGACACTTTGTGGCTCCCTGATATCACACTTACAGACCAGTTACTAGACGATACCTCAAGCTTTTCCAGCTCTGACAGTCTTTGAAATTCTGTGCATCTGCCTCCATGTCCTTTCTCTTCAGTTTATCAATTTGCTGCTGTGCCTGAGAGGGTAGGTCTGGATTTATTGTCACCCAATGGGGGGATTCTCCCTACTCTTTTTCTCTTCTAGTTCCTTGGAATGTCATTTGTAAGTGACTAGGGTTATGGGACATTGAAGAGTTTCTGTTTTTCATGAGATTCCATCCACCTTAATATACTTGCATGAGACACAGCCTGGCTCGTTACATCTTTTCAAGATGGGAGCGGTTGTGGCAGCAGTTCAGATTTTTGGGGGAGTTATCCATTTGAAAGGAAGTTAAAGCGGCAAAAATGTATCTTGCCCCTTGGAGCTTATTCCTGCCTTAAAGAATTTATGGTCTTAGAGAATAGTAGCCACCTGTAGCAAATATTAGGCATATTATACCACATACGGCCAGAAGAGGAAAGGGAACCAAATGATAGACAAGGTAGAATTAGAGGGGAAGGGATGTCCAGCGTTCACTAGCGCGTCTAGGCATGGCACCTGCTGGATCTGGGAAAAGGAGCCATGCCAAGGCATGGGAATGGCACAGTGGTCAGCCCAGGAACTTCCTTCTCAGTGCCATTTGTCTTCTCTTAGGAATGAGCTGAGAAAAGATTTTTTTTTTCTTTTTTGCTCCATTTGGGATGTACTAAAGGAGAAGTCAGCTTCTCCAATTTCTATCCCTGATTGGGAGGTCTTAGATTCAGAGTTTTCTTTAAGACAATTCAGCGTTTCCATGTACCCTGCAGCTTTCCTTAACCTGATTTTTCTCTGCTCTGAATTCAGCACCAAAGTAAATGTGGAAGTTAAATTTATATCGGTGTGATACCTTTGGCTTTGTTTTCTGTAATCTTTTTCTTGCCTATTATTTGTACTGGACATTTTCAGGGCCACATTGTAAGGTTAAGTAAATACTCTGGAGCTGATCATCATAAGGACGTATGGAGATAAATTTTTCTCCAAGATTATCTAGCTGTTGAGTAGCTCTTCTTATAAGCTCCACTCATTTGGGCAGGGCCCATTAATGTTCGTATACTTCTGAAAGAATTGCACCAAGCTTTTGGATGGCCTTGCTCTGCTTAAGTTCATAGTAACACACATTTCTTTCTTCATAGCTCAGGGACACGGTGCCAAAGGAGACAATGTCTATGAATTTCACATTGAGTTCTTAGACCTTGTGAAGCCAGAGGTATGTTCATTTCTTTCTCGCTTCATTTTTCATTTTAGGAAATAAATACTGGTAGTTTAATGAAATGGGAGTAGGGGTTGTGGGAAAGAAGATCAGAACAAAGAGACCGCGGTTCTTTTATATAGGTTTAGCTACAGAGGAATGGGAAAGTCAGAGAAGTTGAGGTGAATCTGGGCTCTGCCACTTAATTAGAGGGGTGAACAAATCTCTTTGCTTCTTTGACTTCCAGTTTCCTCGTGTATTAAGTGAAAGATTGGATAAGTACTCTCTAGGGTCTTTTCTAGCTTTGATATTCTGTTTTTTAGTGATGACAGAGGAGTATGGTACCCACAGAGAGCAGAGTTTCATAGGATAGGGAAAGCCCACACCAAGTTGTTACTTTCATGTGACTTGGGGCAATAGAAATTGGAAAAGGATGAGGCAGCTGATCCTTAGAAAGAATGCCGGATGTATAAATGAAGTTTCCCTTCTCTCAGAGCTTGAGGAAGGTTATCTAACAAGAAGGGAGAATATCCAACAGGTGGTGTATTTTAGTTTCTGAATTACACTTATCTCTGGGGGCTTCAGCATACTGATGTCTCTCTGCAGGAGGTTTCAGTTGTTCTGGCTGTTTTAATAGTCAGCAGGGCTGGAGAATGTGTCATGGGTCTTACTTTGGAGGCACAGGGAGAGGCCATGCAGAAGAATAATGAATTGGGACAGCCTCTGAGAATTATAGTTTAGTTAGAAAGACTCCCTAGGCTAACCCATGTGAAAAAGTTGTATCTGATCTACTACAGTTCTTTAGACCTTTCTAAAATCAGAACTCACTATGCTAGGGACCATTTGAATTCAGTCATCTTCATGGGAGGAAGATTTGGGAGGTTCATCAGAATTCTTCTAGGATAACCAAGAACTGTCTGACTTTTCTTCCTGATTTCCTCCTGTGTCATTCATTGGGGAATCAGAGAAAAACAGTGCTGTTCTTACTGGTTCTTCAGTATATCAGCCCTTGGATGAGGTGTTCTCGTTGCATTAGGACTTGTAGGAACAGAGAAGGAAGGGGCATAAGCCTACAGTGCAGCTTCTTCGTGTACTCACACTGGCTTGGGGCGGGTTTTAGGGGAAGATGGGGGATGGGAAGGAGAAGCATTCTCACATTCTCATTTTCTCTCTTAGCCGGTTTATAAACTGACCCAGAGGCAGGTAAACATTACTGTACAGAAGAAGGTCAGTCAGTGGTGGGAGAGACTCACCAAGCAGGAGAAGCGCCCACTGTTTTTGGCTCCTGACTTTGATCGCTGGCTGGATGAGTCTGATGCAGAAATGGAGCTCAGAGCCAAGGTCAGTAAGGACCCTAGGATCTAGACAGAAATCATGAGGAACCCACATTATTTGGGCCACCTGAGACACCTATGAGGGTCTGATGGGATAAGGACAAAGTTACAAATTTAGTTAAAGACCTGGAGACTTGGTTTTATATAAGTACTGCTCATATATTTTTATAGACTATTCCTCAGTGAGATCTATTTGATGTTTTTCTCATGAGGAGACTAGAGTGATTGGTTTGAGGGGAGGAAGACCACAGAGGTTTCATTCTTATCATATCATATCATGGGTACATACTATCAACATGACTTATCACTGTTGGTATTGATCTTGATCATGTGGCTGAGGTCATGTTTGTTAGATTTCTCCACTGTGAGATTACTCTCCGCTTTCCTTATTGTGTCTTACTCTTCAGAATAAAGTGACTATGCATAGTCCACAATTAAGGAGTAGAGAGTTATGCTTCGCATCCTTAGGATGGAATATCTACATACTTTATTTGGAATCATTCTGCATGGGAGATTTGTCTGTTTTCTCCTACTTATTTATATCAGTATGGACTCATGAACAGTTTATAGTTTGTACTATAATATTGTGTTATTTATTTTGTTGCTCAAATTGTTTCAGCTTTGGCAGTTGAAACTCAGTTGGATCTTGTGTCCCTCTGACAAAGCTCCATTGTTGTGGGGCACTATTTTTGAACACTTCCTTAATTTCTGGCACTATCTTGTATGTTCCTTGCTACAGCCCTAGAATCAGCCATTCCTCAAGGAGCTCTGTTCTTTTTATTGGAGAATGGTAATGGATACCAAGATCTGGGCTGAGGTATGCTCATTGCTACTGGGGCACCATAGCTTCTAGGCCCTCTCAGCTAACAGAATAAGGAACTACATGTGTACATACTAGCCTATGCATATACAAATACCTATAAATATTTCTGTATGTAACCATCTATAAAACTAACCTGAGTTCATACTGATGTTGGAGATATAATTTTAGCTTCAGGAAAAATTATGCTAAAAATCTAGAAGTCTTAAAAAATAAAATAGCAATCTGTCTTCCGCCTTACATTTCTGTTTTGTTTCTATAATAGTGTCAAATCTGGATGTCTTCCCCAGTTCTCAGGTTTCAGGACTACCCACTTTGTAGTTTGGAAGCCAGCTGATTGGCTTAATTCCGTGCACATTGGACGGGCATTCTATGACGCTAGTGCTTCCGTACGGACGAGCCAGGCTTTTAGGCACCATAAGCTAGGACGTTTTCCCCAGTGAAGCATGAACACAATGGGAGGAGGTGGCTTTGAGGCAGTCAGATCACTTATCTAGTATGTGGACTTTTGCAAGCATCTGGGAATTTTAACTTGTGTTTTTGGGAAACTTCTATCCAAATTCTAGGAAGAAGAACGCCTAAATAAACTCAGACTTGAAAGCCAAGGCTCGCCTGAAAGTAAGTTGTCCCTGCTGCTATGGTAGTTACCAGTTAACTTGTGATAGAGATGAGGGTCTGGATGAGTGTGACATGTCAGGAGAGCTAATATTGTGTCGATGAGTTGATGAGAAATCTTTAATGTCCAGTGCTTAAGCCGTGTGCGCACCCACATCAGAAGTCTTACTTTTAATATTTCCCTTCTGTTTGGGGCCTAACATAATGTGAGTACGACAGGCTGGTATAGCAGAAGGGAGAATTTTAGTCTCTTAGGCTGGCCTTTTCTGTTCGGTGGCACCAAGTCCTAATGGACATGTGGAAATACTGTGTAGGTTCAAGGCTACCCTCCTTCCAGCTGGTGTTTTTCTGCAAGCTGAGATCTTCAGGGCTTTTCCAAAAACAAGTGTGGTTGTTACCCTTAAAAAGCAAATCATTTCTGTTCTGTCTAACCAACATTAGACAGAAACTCTATAACAGTATTATCTTCTGGGTGACATAGGTTAAATTCAGCAGCTGTCTATTAAATTCTTGCTGCATGGCACGCATTGTACTAGGCCCTTGAAGTGTGGAGCTGATTGATTCATCATAGTTCCTGTGTTCTAAGAGCTTACGTTATAGAGGGAGGTCCGTGAAAGTATATATAAAACTAACTCTGAAAAGTAGAATAAAATAAGGGTTCCTCATTTGTTCATACTTTTTCAAGTTTTGGTGGTGCTTATTTGGCATGCCGTAAATATGGAAGGAGACGGTTTTAGAGCAGTGGTTTTCAAACTCCGTTCCATGATACCCCAGGGATTCTCAGAGATGCTTTGGAGGAACTGCCAAACAAGCAGTTCAACTTCCATCAGAGCAGCTCTGCTTTTGTGTTTCACGTATTGGAGTTGTGAATAAAATTTCTCTTGAAAAAGAGTTTTCATTGCTCTAAAAAAAGATTGAATAATTACTAATATAGAGAAATATTTGTTTAGAAAGCAAAGGAAAGGAGACAGTGGTGGTAAAGAATAACAACAACATAAAAAGGCCACTTTGAGATTTAAATGAATTTTTTGGTGTTTTAGAGGGATGGATTTCAAAGACATGTAAAAATTCTTACATGTGGATTTTAAGATGTTAAATAAAGCTTTAACTGTTTTATCTGAATACGTAAAATTTCCCTGATGAAAGTTCTTTATGAGAAGAAGTATAATAAATTTTTATAGTTTTGAAGAAAAAATTTTAATTAGTTAAATGTTGCTAAAAGTTTGACATTTTTGGCCCCTTGAAGGTTGCTTTTGCTTAACCACATTACTATTTAGTGTGATTATTTCAGCATCAACCAAGTGTGTATGCAGAGTATCTATAGTTTAGAAATAAATTTGTGGCAGCAGAATCTGAACTCCATAGCTCTGCTCTTGAGAATTAATCCCTTCTTTTACCCTTGACTCAGCCATTACTGCCTAAGCCCCTCACTGCTTCCTTAACTCTATAATTGGTTTGTCTTCACGAACATTTGGCTGCAGGCGAAATTAATGTCCTTTATTCTCCTGCCTCTCAGTTTGTAATTTTCCTCCTTTGGTTACATGTGGGAGCTTAGGCACCCAAGTAGGAAAGAAGGATGAAGTCATGTGAGTGTGCCCCATGTATCCCTCTCCTGCTCAACTGCTTGTAACAGTTGACTGTTTTGCTTTGCTTTTCAGCTCTTATAAGCTTGAAGAAAGGATACCTGTTCATGTATAATCTTGTGCAGTTCTTGGGATTCTCCTGGATGTTTGTCAACATGACTGTGCGGTTCTTTATCTTAGGAAAAGGCAAGTCCCAGATTTCAATGCAAGTTTTCTTTTTTCAGTAGATTGACCCACTGCTCACCAAAGTTAATGCTCTCTGTCTTTGGTATTAATAATGACCTCCCATATTTGTGTAGCACTTCATGCTGTCATTGTACTTTCACAACTCTTATTTCCCACAGCATGTGAAACCGGAGGGCTGGATGCTCTATGTAACAGGTGAGGAAACAGGCTGAGAGATGGCCAAAGAAATGGTCCACATCCACACAGCTAGCCAGGAGCACATCTTGGGCTAGCATCTCTTTCTCTATTCACTACACGACAGTTTATTTATAACTAGAGAAAGTGATATGATGCTTTCAGTGCTGAAGCTATGCAAGCCCGAGAGGGATCTCATCCTTTTGGAGTCTAAATAAAGTCTCAAGTGGACTATTCTAAAACTGAATGAAAAGACCATTATGAAGATATTAAGATATTAGTTCTTTATAAATGAATTTGTCTATTTAACAGAACTCTGGCCAAAACAAATGACAATGGAAAAAATTCTGAAAATGTGACCTAAAGTGTTCTGAAATTTTATTGTGAACAAGAAATAGATAATAAAATTTGAAGGAAGAAAGAAATATCTACCTGTTATGAAAAAAATGATAATCAAAGTAGGATAACCTTGGTATAGACTAAGAATAATCAGTAGAGCAGATTAGGTGGCCCAGGAATAGCTCTTACATTATATATATATGAATTATATGTGTATGCTATAAAAGAAATTACGAATCAATGGAAAGGGACATATTATCCAATCTTTTTTATTGGATGGGAAATCTAATAATGTTACCAAGGAAAACTGGTTAGGTTTCGGCATATAAGGGAGCAAGGAATCTGTTTAACTCTTCTCCTCACATTGTATAAAAAAATGAGTTATTCCAAAAGAATTTAAGAATTACATTTTAAAAAGTTAAAAATAGAAGATAAACAGATGCATATAAAAGTCTCATATGGAAGGTTAGGACTTTCTAAACTTAAAAGTGTTAGAAGAAATTATAAAGGAAAAGATCCAAATATTTGACTACATAAAATATCGAAATTCCTGTGTATCTAAAACCACCCCATTAGACAGCATTAAAGATTAAAAGTATATTGAGGTTAGCAGCGTGGGGATGGAGGGTTGGTGGAAAATTACATCAAGTACCAGCAAGGGTTAATTTCTTTACATACAAAGAACTTGTACAAATTGATTTAAAAATAGGAAAACTCTGCCCAATAGAGAAATAAAAGTATGTACAGAAAGTTCTTAAGAGGAAATAAAATAATTTAATATTCAGAAAATTGTTTAACTCAGTAATGATGAAGAAAATAAGATTTTTATTTATCAATTTTGCAAAGTTAAAAAAGATATCTACATCAAGAGGACATATGCTAAAATAGACACACTAATGGCTACTTGGAGGGTGCATAATTACAACAGCTCTTGGAAAATCATTTGGCATAATGAATCAAGAACCTTAACTGTTCATATTCGTGAACCTGGTCATTTCACTTCTGGAAGTATGTTCTAAAGAAAGAATTGGAACTACAAGAAAAGATTTGTCAAAAAAGATAGACATTATGAGATTGCTTATATTAGTGACAAATGTCCATCAGTGAGAGATTGGTTTAGAATATTCCCTAAGTGGAATGTTGTGAAACAAAGTATTTAAAAGAGTTTATAATAACATGGGGAAATACTGAGAGATTGGTTTAGAATATTCCCTAAGTGGAATGTTGTGAAACAAAGTATTTAAAAGAGTTTATAATAACATGGGGAAATACTGATGATATGCTAAAGAGGTAACATGTAAATATGTTCTTCCAATCAATTACACCCCTATAAAAAGAGGAAAAACTGAACCAATATATGCAAAAAGATGGGAAGGAAATGCATCATTTTCAAATGGTTTGAATGTGGATACTTTTTTCTTTACTTATTTTTACTTATTTTTTTCTTATGAGGGAAAATATAAGTACAATGGAAAATGTAAACTATTTAAAAAGAGAAAAAAATTCTGTAGACTGTTTTGTTCTTGACGCCTAAATTTTCCTATGTGAGATTTGTAGAAGGTGAATTATAGTTAGCTCTAGAATCATTTGAAAGAAGTGCCTGTTGTTTTTCCAGCCGTCTTAATACCTTGGAATTCCGTAAATCGCAGTTTAAACTAACATAGTTGGATTCTGAGTGTTGCTGTGCAACTGTCTGATTTTTAGGTGATCTATTCCAAAAGCTGCCAAGTTATCTGGGTCATGTGTTTAAAGTAAGCTGCCTGGATTTGTAATTTCTATTTTGGCTCCAAGCCTCTTCCTGGCTACCTACTGGAATGCAGCTGCTGGTTTAACTCTTCCCTATCAGTCCTCAGAGATGTAATAAGGACTTGGGGCCTGGCACTCGGGGTCATTGTTTGCCCTTTGTCATTTTTTGCTTTTCCATTCCATAACGGATTTTGGTGAATGACAAATTCCATACATGTACTTGTGTTTTCACGTAAACACGTATTTTGCTAAACTTCATATGCAAAGGAAGGAGCAGCGCACTCTTGGGCTTATGTAGAAACTCTTGTTTGAGCTTGTCTAGCTTTCTGTTAAGTAAAACTTTTTATTAAATCAATTAAAAAATTTTTTTTCTAATTATAAAAATATGTTAATTACAGGAAAACCAGAGAATAAAGACATAAAACAAAAACTCTACTATAATCCCAACTATGAGAACAGCAGATTCTTGGCACCTTGGTATATATTTCCAAACCCACGTAACTTCCCTATGAACGACTCTCGAGGTGGAGTTATAAGATTAAAGGACAAATTGTTCTTAAAGATTTTGATGTATAGCGCTGAGAAAGCACATACTATTTTATACTACCACTATTTAAATCTATATTTCATTACGAGTACCTCTTTCTACTTTCAAAATATTTTTTTTCAAATCACAAAACTACATGTGCTGATTTAAGAAAGTTTGGAAAATGGGGGGAAAACTGGGACGGAGGTGGAAGAAAGGCTCGGAGGGGAGTACGCCATTGTTCATCACTACTAATGTTGCTGTGTATTTCTTTTAGTCTTTTTTCTCTAGTTAAAAACTAAAATCATACTGTATACAGTTTCGCATTCTAAGCATTTTAATGTTACTAATATTCTTTCTAATATTATTTTAGGAATTAGATTTCTGTTCCTAAATTGAAACAGGTATGAATTTCCCATAAAATCAGAGGCAGAGCCCACATGATCTAATTTTTGTCTAGCATATACCAAATCTTAAGTCACAACGTTCATTTCAAAGTATGAGAGGTCCTCATTTTTCAAAGATAATTTGCCCAGAAAAGTGCCATGTAAGGAGAATCTCCTTAAAAAAGGATACTAGAATTTCATTGTAAATGGTGACAAGAAGATTTGATTGGGATTTTGACTTGAAAAGGGACATTTAAAATTATGAAAATAAATGTTTTATCTTAATATGTAGCAAAATTTAAATTGTAATTTTGCATTCTTCGAAGAAAATAATTTGATTAATTTTGAATTAGTCAAATTCCACCTACTTATTGGTGGAATTTTTCTGGTAAAATTATACAGTAGCACTATATGCTATTCTTCATTTCACACGATTTTGTGGCAGGATTGTACAATGGATCATTTCTGCAAAAATACTTTAGAGGGTTTCTTTAGTTTTTGCATGGGCCTTTTTTATTCATCTGATTTTAAAACCATACTCTTTTGAGGCTCTTACAGTGTCATCTTTGTTGATAATTGTCCTAACTCTGCCACATCCTCAGAAGCACTACTCGGTATTTAATAGGCAGGGAGCTGAGAATCCTAAACTTCCTTCAGTGTGTGGGACAAACAGTTGTCCTGGCCCAAATGTCAGTGGTGTCCTAGTTGAGAAACACTGGAAAGAGGAATGTAGGAATTCAGGATGTCAAGTGAGGATCAGTATGAAAAATAAAGGATTATATATTATGGACCACTCAAAATTGATACTACATTTGCTGACCTTAAATAAACAATAATTTATTTTAAATTATTATATAATATTCATGGAGTAGATATACCATAGTTTACTCAGACTTCCCATACTCTTAGACATTTAGATAGTTTCTACTTAATGCACTTAGAGTCATGTTTCAGAGAACAACCTTGTTCCTAAAGCTTTTTTCCATTTTAGATTTTTTTTTTTAGTTAGAATAGATTCTCAGAATAAGAATAATTAGGATTAAGTATATAAGCACCATTAAGATTTTTGAAAATTAATTGTATTCAGTATTTTTGTACCTCAGCATTTACGGTTATGTAATTTTTGGGATTTTGAAAGGCTAGATTGCATTTAATATATGTAATATAGTTTGGCTTTAAATGAGATAATGGATTTGAAAAGGATTATCACTGTGCCTGATACATAGATTTTTTTCAGCATATAATAACGGAATGAAGTCTAGGTATGCTTTTTTTTCTTGTCATTTAAAATGAAATGGGCATACAGGGTTTATATATTAACCTTGTGGTAGCCAGTAGAGTTGACTATTTATGACCCCGTAGGCCTGCTCCCCTCTAGCCTAGTTGGTTTGTAAACTTGAATCTGACTGGACATTTATTTTACCTTTCTTCAAATTCCTTTCATGTAAGGAGTTATCTGTTTTGAGAACTAATTCTGTTGGAATTTGCCAGTTGACTTACCCTCACTATATATTTGTCTCATAGAGTCCTTCTATGACACATTCCACACCATGGCTGACATGATGTATTTCTGCCAGATGCTGGCAGTTGTGGAAACTATCAATGCAGCAATTGGAGTTACTTCATCCAGTGATATCTTCTCTTATCCAGGTACTGAATAGTAAAGCTCAAGGGTGGGGGACGAAAGGTCTCAGTGTTAATTTAGTGGGTATGCCACAATTTATTAAGAAGTCTTAATTAGTAAAAAATACCTATTTTCACAGGAATAGCCTTATTTATTCTGAACAGGAGGAAAACTTTAAGCCTCAGGAACATTTTCCAAAGTAGATTTTTGCCATCAGGTCTATTTCATAATAACATTTTCATGAAATCACAGAAGTAAAAAAAAGAGCTGTAAAAATAGGGAAACTTGAATCTCAGCAGGAGCAGAAAATTCTACCCTCAGTCTTCTTAGATAGAGATGTTCTTGGTCTCCTCCTGCTTTGGGTAGATGAAGGCAGTGTAATAGCTAGGAACTCTTTTTACTTTAGACTTTCTTCCATATGTGAAGGTGGCTCTCTTGCTTGTGTGGGGATTCCTAATATTTAGAAGATTATTATTAGGAACAGGGCATCAAAGCCTTTCATCCTCCTTTCTCTGTTTTCTAGCTACCCAGTTACACTTGATCTTAGTCAAAAGGCCTAGAAGGAATTTAGCTATGCAATTACATACCATTAAATACCACCCACCCAGACTCAGGGGGAACCAGGTGATTATTTGTTAATCTCTTCTGGAGTACTGTTTAAATAATTCTACCGTTTGTGGTATACCAACTTTGCCATTCTAATATATAGTTCCATGGTAAAGGGTGTTAATACAATAGCCTTATTATTTCTAGGTTTTTGCTCTTGGAAAGAGGCTGCTTTGTTTAGTTTACAAAATAAAAGGGGGATAGTGAGTGACTCACTAACATGGACTAATGTTTTTTGTATATCAAGGACTATGACAAATAAACATTCAAGTAGAATTTCTAGGGCAATATGGAAGGGGCAGGTTTAGTATCATCAAATCACACGGCTCCATGGAGTGCCATTCACATAGAACACAATGGGAGTGAAGCCTCTGGGAGCTGGGCAATGCCACATGCATCGACATGGATGAATCTTGGGAACATAACACTGAGTAACAGGCAAGTCACACAAAAATACATATAGCTGATTTCAGAACATTTAAAAAGAGGCAATGTGAACAATGTCCTGTTTAGGAATATATACATAAGCAGTAAACCTGTAAAGAAAAGCAATGGGATGGTTAGCACAAGATGTGGTCACTTACAGGTAGGGGAAGGACGGTGTGCCACACTGGTGGTAGTCTAGTCTCTTTCTTAATTTGGTTTATGCAGACACAGCTGTTCATTTGGTAGTGCCCTTTAAACTGTTCAAATGTGTGTGTATTTAAAAAATACACTATGTATAATGATACATTTACACACAAACACTGTTATCCAGAAAGACTTGGTTTGGGCATTTAACTTGTTCCAAAATTGGAGCCGAGGATTAAACCAGTTGAGCTCAATCTTTTTCCATTTACCTTGAATTTAGTGTGGTTAAGTTTTATTTATATGTTCATTTAAAATATGTTTTTAACCTTTTTCCCTTTCTTTTGAATCTTTTTAATAGCTTCTTGGAAGAAATTTCATTTTGTTTATCATCTTTGGCACCGTGGAAGAAATGCAAAATAAAGCTGTGGTTTTCTTTGTGTTTTATGTGTGGAGCACAGTCGAGATTTTCAGGTGGGTAGAAATGCCAGGATGGTGTTTGAATGCTTCCCTGGATCACTCTCTTCTTGAGGGAGTTGCCGTCTTATCGAGGGTCTCATTTGGTTTGGGATTAAGGTTCCATCTGTGGAGAGTTCTAGCTGCATCTGTGTGCTCTGCACAAAGGTGAGGCAGAGTTTATTTAAAGCAGTTATTGGGTTACAGTATCAACCTGGGCATTGGGGAGCAGAGGGAGAAATCCAGTGAAATGAAAGACCCACCTTACCCTTCAGGATCTTGCTGTGTTGTTGGAAAGAGAGGACTCATTCACACAGAAAAATTCATGAAAGGGCTTAAGAAACAGGGTTGAAGTAGCAATCCAGGTTGGATGGAACTAGTGAAGACCAGCCTTCTAGAAGGGATGATAGAAATGAATTTTTTACTATAAGATTACTGATGTTTGAATTGAACTCTTATTATCTAATTCTTCCATTCTTAGTTGCCAGTAAATTAAATGTCTTAAAAAAGATTCAGTTAAAGTAGATGCATTCTTCTCGACCAGACCTACATATTCCATATTTCTTCCCTTTTCAGTCACATGGAGCAAGGATTTTGCAGAGTGAGTCCTCACCTCTCGGTTTGGTGGTATTTTGGCGAAGTTAACTGTTGAGGGGGAGAAGAGGCAGTAGCAGCCCTAGACTGTGTCTTGACTGTGGTCCATATCCCAGGGCACCCGTATACCCTCTAACCTATTTAATACAAAAGTGAAAGAGATTATAGGTATTAACTTTTACTGTGTGGGAAGACAAATTTTTTAATAATATCTCTTTTTTAAATATAGTATGTCTGGTTCTAGATGGGAGGTCTTTTATATACTTAATTTTTGTAGTGTTCATTTATCCAGAGATAAAGTGTTTTGTCATCTTTATCTACGTGAAATGTCAATCAGGACGAGGAGTAAAGCCAAAAACCTTGTGAACATTCTTTCCACATACTGAAGTACTCCAGAGAGAGTTCTTTTGAGACTTAAACTTAGTTCATCATTAAAAAGAGTTCATATCCTTTGAAGATTAGGGGCGGAGCACAATGAGAGTTTTGGGGTAGATAGCCCAATTTGGTTTTGAAGGAGCCACGTGTGGCTAATTGTAAAATGATTCTTTTCGAGTGTTGCTCTAGGGCTGCATTCAGAATCTGATGTGGCTTTTCATATCTGAATTCCTTTTCAATAGGTACCCCTTCTACATGCTTTGCTGCGTTGACATGGATTGGAAGGTGCTCACATGGCTTCGTTACACTGTGTGGATTCCTGCTTATCCTCTAGGGTGTTTGGCAGAAGGTACTTTCAGGAACGCTAGGTTTTATAGCTTAGCTCCAAGGAATAGCTAAGCCAATAGGCCATACTGTCCCTCCTCTACTAGCCTTAGTCCATATATGGGTGTTGGACTTTTCAAGATTCTCTTTTAGTGGCTTCCTTCTATAATAGTTTCAGGACCTAGACTGTTCCAGGGGAGTAGCTCATTTTGTTAAGGTTTGGAAGCTGGGTGGGTATGTATTGCATTTTTTTTTTTTTTTTTACTTAAGTGATAGTTTTAACTTTCCAAAGCAGTTCATATTGATGATTTCATTTTATTTTGACAAACATCTAGAGAGTGAGTCAGGTTGGGATTTTTCTTTCCATTTTAAAGGATAGGAAAGTGAAGCCCAGCGCTATCAAGTGACTGTTTCTCATTAGTCTTTCCGTTTTATCTTTAGAGGCTCATTTCTTAGGAAAATTAGGGGGGGAAAAGAAGAGGCATGAGCCTCTGTACAAAGAGAGGAGGAACCATTTTCAACTGAAACTGAGGGGTTAGAAGACTCTGCCATTAAATGTGACTGTATGTCACTTGCTTCTCACAAGTCCTTGTTTCTGCTTTCAGTTGTCGCAGTGATCCAGTCCATTCCAATATTCAATGAAACAGGAAGATTCAGTTTCACATTGCCATATCCAGTGAAAATCAAAGTTAGATTTTCCTTTTTTCTTCAGATTTATGTTATAGTGTTATTTTTAGGTAAGTATTGGCTCTATAATAGACTTTTTCCTGTCTCTTCTTTAGAGGACAGAGTTAAATGATTGAACGTTTTGAAAGTCTTTAGGATTATTTCCAAAGGAGTAGTACAGAGTTAGAGAAAGATTACTTTGCCAAATAGACTCCCTAGAAGAATATGCTATGTGTGGAAGTATTTCTCCCCAAATCTCCAGTGGTTGAGTTATCTTTTTTAAGTGCTCTTGGTCATTGGGAACTCACCATACGATATTGCATGTTTAAAACAATGTAAGAAGCTCTTAAATAGAATAAGCAGCTCATTTACTTTTACCACAGCCAGTGTTTACAGAGGTGATAGATAATACAACTGGCAGCAAGGAAGGAAGAAGGCAATGACGGCCTCTGAATAGCTGGGATGTCATAAAGCCTTCTGCCTAACAATAGGAAAGTCCCCCTGCTCCTCATGTCAAACCTGCTTGTTTATTCATTTATATAAAATCATGAATTCTTGCCTTAATTCATAAAAACTAAAAGAAGAGAGAAAAAGAAGTAAACCTAAATCATTTGCAAACATGAAAGGTTTACAGGCCTTCCTAACCATAAGAATGTTTACTGTAGATAAAATTCTAACACATTTTAACATAATTTATGAATTTATCCCTGCTTTAGTTCACAAAAGGCTTGGGATGGCCCTAAATAAGTATGGCTGTCCAATCCCCTAGTGACAGAGGATGTGACAGTACATAGTATATTAGTAATCTATTTCCGTGACACAAATTATGCCCAAATTTAGCAGTGTAGGACGACATTATCCCGCATGGCTTCTGAGTGTCAGGAATATGGGAAAAGTGATGGTATCTCATGTCTGAGATGAGGTTATAAAGGCAGCATGGATGTGATGGAGCGCTGAGATTAGGTTATAAAGGCAGCATGGGTGTGATGGAGCGCTAATGCCATGGAGGTGTGATAGAGGTGGTCCTCGTGAGGTTGCAGTTAGGCTGTCAACTCAGCTGCAGCGACAGTTTCCGCAGACTTGTCTCGGGCTGGAGGGTCCGCTTCAAGCCCACTCATGCAGTTGTGGACAGGAGGCCTCAATACTTGCCACAGTACGTTTCCATGTAGTTGCTCATGACATGGTTTTCCCCAGAGCAAGTGATCCGAGAGATCCAGAAGCTGTACTTGTATTTGATTTTTAAATTGTAGTATCTTTGACGTAACATTGTATTTATTGAAGGTGTACTCCATGTCGAATTGATAAATCGATGTATTGTGATTGCCATTGTAGTGATAATTAGCACCTCTCTCAAGTCCACACTGCCTTTTATAACCTAATCTCAGAAGTGACATTTTGTCACCTTTCTCCTATTCTGTTGGTCACACAGACCAACCTAGTACAATGTAGGAGGGGACTACACAACGGTATGAAGTGCCAGGAGGTAGGTAGGGATTATTGGGGATCATCACGGAGGCAGGCCGCCCCCAAAAGTTAGAGGAATATTACAAAAAGTAAACCCAAGAAGCCAAAAAGGCCAGTGGTCTTGGCCATTTGGTATTGGGAGAGAAGAGACTTATCCCTTAGGGTATCAGTCCATGGCAGAAACACAGTTAAATGATACACGTTATGGGTGTAGATCACTTGCCGAAGGTTAACTTTTATTACATTTCTTTTCTATTTCAGAAAGGGTGTAATCCATTTCAGAAAGATTTTTAACAAAACTGTTAAGATATTTGGCCATTGAAGGGAGTAAGCTTCAGTTGGAAAATGCAATCATCAAAAGAGTCATTACCTCTATTACAGGATAAATCTAGTATTGCTATAACTAAGCTCCATGAGGTGAGCTTACTGAAATGTTAAGGAGGAATAAGTATTGGAAAGACTCTTAAAATATTTTATTTAAAAAATTTACAAGGGTAAGAAGTATTTTAATGTGCACTAAGCTAACGGCTTTTCTTTGTATTGTTTATGTTGTTGCACACTCTTAATTTACAAGGTTTTATACTCAGTGTGCCCATAATGAATATGTAGTTTTTATTCTTCAGGATGAATAAATGCTAAATTTGTATAATTTAGCAGTAGAACCAGTTGCATTTGTATATAGATCAAAGTGCTTTTCTAAACATACATCCTCTTACAGTAAGTCTGTAAAATAAGTGTTTTTAACTCTGTTGTACAATGGGGAAACTATGGTGAGGCTAAGCCATAGAACTATTGAGTTGTAAAGTAGAACAAATTTTTTTCTGACTCTGGAATCCTGTGTTTTCTAATTTACTAAATTGTGCTTCCTAAGAAAGTGTGTTATACCTGTTGCTTTCTATGTTATTGAATAGCCTTGAATTAATTGGGTTGTTTCTATAGTTCATATTTGTGTATTTTATGTTAATCTTACCTTAAAAAAAGAAAAAAAGAATATTGAACTCTAAGGAAATGTTTAGGGGTGAAGCATACTGATATCTGTAACTTAACATTGAAAAACATCAAAAATGAGGTGGGAATGGGTAGTAATATACAGTTAAAGTTTAAATCTAGGGGGTCACAATGATTTAATCTTTTATGTGAAATTTTTTATAATAAAAATATGGCAGAAAATTAAATTGTAAATCCACTGGGGAAAATTGAGTTGTCTCTAGCGCATTTTTAATTGAATAACTTAATAAGTTGAACTTCCTGCAATAAGCACAGTGTGTACGATATGCAAAACAGACAACTAGAGACCGTCCTTGCCCCAAGAGCTTCTGGTTATATACAGAGATTCTCATTTCTAATTGGCCTCTTTTCTTTTTCAGGGTTATACATAAATTTCCGTCACCTTTATAAGCAGCGCAGGCGACGCTATGGACAAAAAAAGAAAAAGATCCACTAAAAAGAGAGATTTAGATGACTTCTTGACAGTTTGAGCCTAATCTATAATTCTTACAGTTTTACCTTCTTGTACTGATGTAAACATTTTTTTTTAAAGTTAAATGATTAAATTCTCAGTGAGGCTATCTTCTCTTTTCCCCAGTAACATCCCTGAATTTATTATATTAGCGTAGTATTTGCATGACATGGATTCCTGGTATCTGATGACAGGTTCGTTCGTTTGTGTTCTGTGGCAGCGGACTCTGCCCTGCCCCCACCCACTCCATATCCTGTCAGTCTGTTTCACAGGCCAGAGAGAGTTCTTCAGTGCCCTGACCCTACTAGGTACTGGCTATTCTTTCTTACAGCTCGGATTTGTTCTTTTCAGCTATTGCTTGTGAAAACAATGACCATTTTGCTCTACAAGAGGCTATGAAAGTGATTTCAGGCAGGACCTAATATATTCTGTACCTAAGGGGTTACTTGTTAAGTAGGGTGGCATTGATTTTTCAGAAATCGAGTTCAACTTAGTTATTGATGAAACATTTCTGAGTCTGAGTGGGCTTAGAGAACGCACATTACCTCTGAATCTTTCGGCCTAACACTGTGTTACTACGGTGCTTACCTGTGTGGGCACAGAATGATTTGAGAGAAACCAGTCAGAACCTTGGAACACCATGATCACTTTACTCCTAGCTAAATCAGAACTATTTTCAACACTAAAGAAAGATGAAACATTAGTTGGAATATAATGAGATTATAAGAATTCCAAACCCAGATGGTATAATGGTCAGAAAAGTCAAACTGGCCATAAGACAACTGCTAGTGATGTAGCCTGTAGCAAACGGGAAGCGTTAGGCCACACTAAGCACACCTACGAAAATGGGCTGTGCACAAACTTAAAAACTCCAATTTTCCTTCCCTTGCATTGGCTGAGTACATTTACTTGTATCTGTCAGAGTAAGTGGTGGGATTGTGTTTTTGACTAGACCTCAAAAACACCTTTGATCCTGCTGTTTCACCAGTAGGACAGTGAACAGAGTGAGAACTTTGACTGGAGAACTACCAGCTGGTTCTTTAACAAAGATTCCTGGCAGGAAACCCACTATGGCATTATGAAGACAAATCTTGACATTATGAAGTTTGACCATTGTCAAGATGTTTCTTTTACTACATTCCAGGTAAACCAAGTAAAATGTGTGAGAAGTAACGCTTGTATAAAAGATTTTAAGCCATGGTAGCTCTTTCTATTCTGCCATTTCCATGGTTCCTGTGGTAAAGGGGACTAAATTAGTTATGCTGGTTCTCTGATCCCAAGATGGAAATTTGGTTTGACCTAAAAATATCTGATTAGCATAGGCTGGCTGATTTTTTTACAAGTCCATTGCACTGAAGGATGTTTTGCATGTCTGTAACTTCTGTCATCACTTCTTTGTATTAACTTCTGATGTTCTTTCAACTGTGTATATAATTGGGCAGATCAGCTTTGCAGATTATGCTGCATCTGTGGCAGAATCTTGTATTCTTTTAAGCCCCTTTGTTGCTGTCTGAGAAAGCAAAAGATTGTGTATTTCTATTAAACATTTGCAGTCAAAATCCTCATAACTTGTGTTTAAAGATCATTTACTCTGATTGTTTGCAAATTGTTAGTGATAAAGTCCTTTGTTCAGACAATATATTATATAGGATTTCAGCATGTTAAACCAAAAATGGCTGCTCAGGTTGAAATCTGAGGGAGTAATACCTTAAGTGGTCCACCGAGCAATTTGAAAACCATTGATGATGTCTAAAACCTAGATAAGTTATCGGACTTGCCCAAGGTCATGAAGCTAGCTGATGAATTGGAACTAGAGCTGACTGCAGTGACTTGTCAGAATCTACATGGATGGGACTTGGCTTAGGTAGTGAGGCCTAACCAGTGTCAGAAACAAGGCAGGCAATATGCAACACATATTGGTACATGGTACATAAATCTGTGCCACACAGGTGCTGAAATTATATCTAGGTGACAGAACAAACCAGAAGACAAAGACCCATTAGTTTCCCAGTGAAACCATTTTATAGAAAATCAGATTATTTTATTTTCATTTAAAAAAAAAAAAAGCCTTGAAGAAATATTTTCATTTAGGAAAAAAACACCTTGAAGAATCAGGAATAACTTTATACATTTATGGTTGCTATTTAAAAGTGTATCTCAATACATACCAAAAGCACCTAAGGGTTACCACCAGATTTTGCCCAAGTTCTAAGTTCTGAAACTTAGTGGTGTAGGGCTTGTACTTAGCAAGCCCAGACAGTCTAGGTTGCTTATTCCAAGGACAGAAGCTTGAAAATGTCCTTATGTTTGATAGAAGACACCTTTTGGAGGCCAGAGGACTCTTGCTAGTTAGGTTTCCTGAGAAAGGGGGAGAGCTCTGTGCTCATCAGTCCTTCAAGTTTCTCAGGAGATGTACCCATCACGGGAGCAACAAGTGTCTTGGGTTTAAAGAGAATGAGCCCCAGAAAGCTAAAGTCAAAGCCTAAGCAGCCAACCACCTTTCAGAACCCTTCTCAGACCGTAGTGGAGTCATTTAAACCAGCAAGAGGTGCTTCTGAGGCAGCCTCAGGGAGGTCTTCACATTCTTTCAGTGCTGCTCCCAGAGAAGTCTGTCTGCAAAGGTGTGATGTTGTGGTCATAGCCGGCATACTCGGAGGAGCCAGTACTGGCCAGCTTGAGCTGCTGGGCAGCGTGGGTCAGCTGGAATGCAGCATCGGGGTGGGCTGTGTCAGGAAGCAGTGTGCACTCCCTTTCCAGCATGTCAGCCACCCCTTTGAGCAGGTCCAGGAAACCAAAGGCCAAGGCAGCCTTTCGTAAACGGTTCAGCTCCTGAAACAAGATAAAAAAAAAAAAGCCAATGTTCCTGAAATGCATTTTCCTCTTCATATAGTTTCTAAGTGCTCAGCTTAAAATATGTTCTTCTTGATTCCCAAACTTAAGTGAGTATTTTTATATGAGAAGAAATACTTGTACAGAGATGCTGCTAGTGTAACGACATGACTGGAAAGCGGTTCCTCTATAGGTGATCAGAAAGCTGGGGAAGGAAGACAGCTGACTGAAACACAGGTTATCATCAGCACAGTTAATGAGCACTTATGCCAAACATGGTGAGGTACTGCATACATCATTTCATTTATTCATAAATCTATGGAGGGTTACCTTTCCTGTTACTCAGGTCTGGAAAAGGCTTGTCCCAAATGTCAGAGGGCTCTTAAGCCTCTCCTGCCTCTCTGGCTGGGCCTCAGGCTGAATGACAATGAACATGTTTGGAGGAGACTCTGGAGGAGTCAGGAAGTCTGACCTGAAAGACTGCCACAAAAATGTCCTGTAGTGGATGGAAGCAGAGAAATAGGAAGTGCCCCATCAACCACTTAGTGTGATCTGGGCAAGTTGTGTAGCCTCTCTGGGTCTCAGTGGCCTCATTTACAAAATGAGAAGGATAACCTCTTAATTGCTCATTGCGGGGGCTGATGTAGTTGCCTGGTAGAGGCCCTTTCCAGCTCTGATATATAAGATTATATAAAACCAGACAAGAGAATGGGCTTTCTGACCATCTTCCCACTATCATCTATTAACAAGTGACAAGTTCAGTAGAATGCCAAAGTACAAATGTGCCATCTTGAATTGACAGCTGGTGATCGTGTGCAGAAAGCCCTGCAGGGAGAGGGACTGTAGCCAAGGAGTGGTCATCAAGGGCCTGTGTGGATTATGGGCTTCAGTTAATAGGCTGAGCAGCTCTCTGGCTGAACTCTGATTAAGGTAGCTCTTGCTTGATTTCATCAGTTCACTACAAAATAAGGTTTGAAGGCAACAGTGACTTAAAGATAACGAGATAACATCTAGACAAAGTAGCATGTATATTCTCTGGAAGAAAGGCCAGCCTGGGGCTGGCTGTGTGTACCATATTTTAAG
Organism: Eonycteris spelaea; assembly: GCA_003508835.1. Classification (NCBI taxonomy): domain Eukaryota; kingdom Metazoa; phylum Chordata; class Mammalia; order Chiroptera; family Pteropodidae; genus Eonycteris; species Eonycteris spelaea. The sequence continues at coordinate 1,206,016 of PUFA01000017.1, forward strand.
ATTAGCAAGCTAGAACACAATTGACAACACAGCATAGCTCACATTGCATAATATGATTTTGACCAAATACCAGAAGGATGGGAGAAACAAGTGAGCTTAATGCTTCACACTCCACATCACTCTTTATAACTTTATTCCCTCTCCAACGGTTCTGGATTAGCTGGGTATGACTGCAGAAGGCCACCCTTTTGCAATTCATAAATGTGCAATTTCAGAAGTCATTCCGGGAAGCAGCTTCTCTGGTACAGTAAGAATATTCTGGGCAATCACCATCCCAGGAAGTCATATACAATAGTTGCCTAGGGTTAGACTGGATGCCCAAATGGGAGTGGTGGGAGGGTTAAGGGCTATGAGGGTTCAGGTCCCTTCAGCTCCTTCCCTTAGCCATTCACAGCAGCACCAACACAGAGAAGCCCTTCTGCACAGAACTGAGCCATTTAAACACTTGTCATGCTTGGATTTGAGGGCAGCTATGGATTCATCACTTCTACCGACTTTACTGATGAAAAGAACAAAGCACAAGCCATACATTTCTAATTCCTATCCATGTTCACTCTGCTACCCCACACAATTGTGAACCATCTATTTTTGGCACATAATAGGGCCCGGCCTACCCTCTTACACTGTTAGTCTTACCTTATAGAATGTCTGTGTTTTTTCAGGTAGTTTCCTTGCATTTCTTAAAATCTTCTGTACATCTGTCTATCAAAGGTAAAAAGAATTCGACATTAGAATTCTGTGATAAAAGGGGAAAGAGTACAAAAGGATGGCTCTAAACATTTAAAGAAATGAAAATGAGAACAGAGCCACCGTGTCAAGATGAGGATCCTTTCTAAGTTAATGTCACCATTCTGTTCAACATTAAAGCCCCTCCCTCCTTCAAAATGCTTGATGATAATAAATCCTTTGGTGACAGAAATGATATTGCCTCTCTCACAAAAACACATCCAGAAATCCCATACATATATTTACCAGCTGCTTTTTGACAAGGGTGCCAAGACCATCCCATAGGGGTAAGAACTGTCCCTTCAACAAATGGTGCTAGGACAACTAGATAGCCACATGCAAAAGAATGAAGTTGGACCCTTACTTCACACCACATACAAAACAAGTAATTCAAAGTCAAGCAGAGACCTAACTATAAGAGCTAAAACTATAAAACTCTTATAAGAAAACATGGGGGTAAATCTTCATAACCTTGGATTTAGCTACGATTTCTCAGTTACAACAGCAACAGCAGAGCAACAAAAGAAAAAATTAATTTGATAAATATTCATAGCAGCATAATTTAGAATAACCAAAACAATCCAAGTGCTCATCAACTGAATGAACAGATAAACACAATGCGGCATATTCATATAATGGAACATTACTTAGCCATCAAAAGGAGTGACATACTGATATACGCTGCAACACAAATGAATGCTGAACATTATACTGAGTGGAAGGGAGCCAGACACAAAAGGCCACGTATCATATATGCCATTTATATGATATGCCCAGGATAGGGAAAACCATACAGACAGAAAGTAGACTAGTGGTTGCTAAGGGCTGAGGGAAAGATGAGAACATCGTGACGTGCTTAATGGGCACGGGGTTTCCTTTGGGGTAATGGAATGTTCTGGAACTAGGTAATGGTGATGGTTGTGTAACACTGTGATTGTACTAAATGACACTGAATTGTATACTTTAAAATATCTGAAATGGTAAATGTTATGTATATTTCACCACAATAAAAAAATATATACCCAGAACAAAATAAAATTTAAAAAATAATTTCAGAAAACTTTAGAAGAAATCTTTCCAATAGAGAAGTGCTGGGATACGAATGGCAGAAAAGAGGGAGAACATGATTTTCCAACAAAGAGAAGTGATCTCTGCCCCCTTAGCCATGGCAGGATGTGTCTAGTCTTTGTGAAAAGGAGGCTAGAAGAGACTATGCCATCAACACAAGCTACTTCTGGTCGCCTGACTGCTCTTCTCATCTAACGTGAGCTGGACACACTAGAGAAACAAAGGCAAAAATATGGTACTCGAATGAGAAAAGAAGGTAAGTGATTTTTAAAAATAGATATAAATGACCTTGTCAATGGAAGAAGTGTCACTATACCTTTCCTGAAAGTAGCATACCTTGATAACAGTATAATCTTGGCTTCCCATGGAAGTGTTTATGTGCAGTTACCTACTGTGGGGATGGAAGTAATCACATCCATTATGTTATTCAATGCCTCAGCATGTTAAACATTTTACATTAAAATTCAATGTCAGGAAAATGTATCTCTCTACAAGAACTGACATGCTTCATTTTATCAGACTATCTGCCTAACACAAAATCCTACATGTCTTTTTTGACTTTGGTAGTGGGAAACTCAGAGCCAAATTGCACAAACAGAATTATCATTTTGCCTTGGGTTCCTGGCACAATTGTCTCCCTCTTCCTCTAGGTTTTGTATTGCTCTAAATTTTGTAAAAAATGATTTTGCTATATACATGTTTTACTGTAGGCCACCTCAAATCCTTTTTGGAAATAATGACAAACATTAAAAGTAAATGAATTACTAAGTATCAAAAGAAAGGAAAATAAAATCAAATGTCTGCCTGCCTGCCAGAATCCCTCCGCCTGTCCTAGTGGAAAGCAATGTGAATAGTAATGTTACCTGCAGGCCACTGGGTTTGATCCAGACAGTCACATTCTGGGCATAACTACGTTTGTTTTTGGGCTGCAGGGGAAATGGGCTCTTATTGTCATCTTCACCATAAGGGTTTTCTTTAGCATCTTAAAAGAAAAAGACATTCTTGAAATGACATCTGGCAAAACACAATCAATTACATTTCCAATTAGGCTAGAAGCTCTTTGAATTATTCAATCGTCTACATCCTGATACTTCCCTAATTAAGAAAATCCATTAACTTTAGTCAGGTTGGGGAACTTGCTCTCAACAGAAAGCCACTGATGGAGGAGACCAAATAATCATCCAAGGTTCATGTAAGTAAAACACAACTTAATGTTTTTAAAGAAAGAAGCTTCTTTTATCTGTTTTATAAATGAAAGTCAGAGAGAAAAAAATTAATACAAGAATGCTAAAGTACTATTTTAAAAAATATGTAAATACACATACTGCAGTTCTATAAGGTTTAGCCCAACACTCTCCAACAGAACTTTCTGTGATGATAGAAAGGCCGCCACTAGCCCAAGTGGCCACTGGGCTCTTGACATGTAGCTACTGTGACTGAGGAACTGAATTTTAAATTTTACTTAATTAAATTAAATTTAAATAGCCTCATGTGGCTAGTGGCTACTAGGTTAGACAGCATAGGTCTAGGCACTGCGAAAATTAAAAAGGAAAATCATATATGGCCAAATTAAGGAAAAGGGCAAGGGGAAAAATACTTTTTGTTGAAACATACACTACCTTATTACAGTTTATTAGGTTATTGCTTCCAAAGAATTAAAGCCATGTTAGTTTTATAGCCATATGGATAAACAAGGGTTTTTTCTACTGGCTTCTTGAGCCAATGAAACTCTGGCACAAACTTATAAAGCATATTAACATCTATTGGCTTATTTTATCCTTATTATTATTATTACACCTTATGGGGAAGACAGAGTGGAAATCATTTTTCCAAGTTAGGGAGCTTAAATCCCAAATGTTCATGTTGAAAACTGGAATTAGCCCAGTTTCACTAACTGAACCAGAAGCTTTCTAACCCCTATTTAGTCATTAATTTAAACGCTTTACTCTGTCTGGCCCCACACTACCTCTGTCAGTCCCTCTTCCTGACCCCTCCCAAAAGTACTGACCAAGCTTTCCAGACATATTTCCATGAATACTTGTCTCTGTATCAACTTTTTCAATAAGGCCAAGATCCCAACAGTCCTTTCCCATGCAACATGCTTATTTCCAACTTACCTGCCACTATTTGTTATTTCCCCTGCCTGAAATGCAATCCTTTCCTCATTCATTTATTCCCTCACTAACTTAATCATTTATTATTTGTAGTAAGACCCCACTACGTAGCAAGCTAGAAGTGTGGCTACAGAAGATATTTTTTTGGCCTCAAGAAACTTAGAATGTTTATTAAATTCCAACAGTGTGCCAAACACCTTACATATACAACTTCTAGAGGGTAAATACTAGAGGGTAAATACTATTAGTTCTATTAAAGATGAGGAAACTGAAGTTCAGAGAAGTTGGACCTTCACAGATTTCACAGTGATTCAGGTGGGCCTGGTCCCAATGAAAAACTTTTTCAATCACTCAACACTGCCATCTCTCACCTACCTATATTTACTTACATTCCAAGTCAAAATACTATCCTACCTTCTCTATGAAGTTGTCCCAACTTTTTCTGGCAGACAGTAATTTCTCTAGATCTTTCTATCCTACAGTTCTCATTATTAGTACCAAACATTCCAACATCTAATCATAGCCTATTTTGTACTACCTGTTTGGAACCTGTATGTGGTAACTGGTTTACAAGACAGAAAATATTGCAATTGTGAAAAAATAACAGGAGACTCTTGGAAATAAGAAATATGACAACAGAAATAAAAACAGTTGCAAGATAAAGTTGAAGATAACCTCACAGAAGGTAGAAGAAAAATAAAAAAAGTAGAAAAATGGTAGCAGAAAATCATATACACACAAATCATAAACATAGGTTCTAGAAAGGGAGAACAGAGAATTCAGAGAGGGGAAAATCAAAGACATAATTCATGTTCCCAGGACTGAAGAATATGAATTGCCAGACGAAGGGCCTACTGAGTGCCCAGCACAATAAATGACGAGAACAGCGACATACATCACTCTAAAAATCCAGAACACCAGTGGCACAAAGAAGAACCTCAAGGAGTGCAGAGAACAGATTAGAGTGAAAGCACAGAAAGCCAGCATGGTACAAGACTCGGTAGTAGCAACACTAGAAGTCAGAAGAAACAACAGACAATGTTTCAACACTCAAAGGGAAAATGATTCCCAACCTAGAACTCAATATTTAACCAAACTGTCAATCTACTGTAAGGGATGAAATACAGACATTTCCAAATATGCAAGATTTCAAACATTTACTTCTTATGTATCCTTTTCTTAGGAGGATTCATGAAATAAGAGATCCATAGGAAAGAAGTGAACTCGGGATGACAACTAGGCAAGAGGCTGAAAAACAACCAGTCCATTTGTGAAATGAGGAAGGGAGATGACTCTAAGGAAACAAAATGAAACTGACAAAAATATCTGAACAGTATTTTACTTAGGTAGGAATTAGCTATAGGTACACAGAAAAAAAAAGAAAAGAGAAGTACAGAAAGTAGAGGAAGGCTGGCTGCCCAGCTCTTTTCCTAGAGTCTCTAAGGAACCTCAGTGTCTTTCCAATATATGCCTTCCTTTTAATTGAAGTTAGTCAGAATACATTTTATGTTGCCTGTTAGGAAAAAGAGAAAAAAATCTAATAAAAAAAAAAGTAGTAACTAAGGCAGGGGACAAAGAGTTTCAAAACAAAGGAAATGTAACTTGGTATACCACATGCTTAGTTGTAAATAACATTTACATCATCTAACAAGTACAGAATACTGATTTAACAACAACAACAAAAAACCCAACTATAACCACATTGCAAGGATAGAGGAAGGGAAAAATGTGCTTTCTGGGTGGATGGGTAGGCATGGTGGTGGTAAGAGAACTAAGTAGTCATCCTTAAAAAGTGAAAAAATGACAATTAAAATTTTAAAAAAGTCAAGACATAGTTACATACTTACACTCTTTAGAAATGTAAGCAAACACCAAAAGAAACAATTAAAAGTTAGCAGTTTTCTCCAGGAACAGAATTAGAAGTAGGAGGGATAAGTATAAACAATGGTACTATTTCACATACTTTGCTTTGATTAAAAAAATCAAAGGGTCACAGGGATGTGGAGCACAGAATCAAGGAATGAAGTCAGGTAATGACTATGTGTAGAGCCAGAGCGGAGATAGGGTAATCAAAGGGATTGTTTCATAAACTATATAAATGCCTAACCAATGTACTGTATATTGAAACTAATAGTAAAAAACAAACAAAAATAAATGGATTTATATAAATATAAAAAATAAAGTAGGATCTACCATTATTATGTACCTACTGTGTTAGGCTCTTTTTACACTTTGCCTCAATAAATTCTCTCCACAACCCTCTAAAGCAGGTTTTATTATCAATTACTACTTGTTACCAGAATGGCAACCTCAACCTCATAAGACTGTTGTGAGAATTAAATCATATATTTCATTGTGTCTAGCACAGTGCCTAATACAAAAATTAAATTCAATAAAATGTTAGCGCTTACTATACTCACTGAAAAGAACAAACCTGAGGAAGAAAAAAACAAATATAAGGCACAGAAACAGCAGTTCAATTTGAATGAAGACTATATATACCAAGCCAAGCATTGCTAGGTTGGAAGCCAGACAGAAAGGAATGTGAAGCTACTGTCTTAGATTACAGACAGGCATCTGTGGTGAAAACTATCATATTAGTCTCAGTCATGGGTCAGCAAACTTTCTGTGAAGGGCCAGAGAGTAAATATTTTAGGCTTTGTGGGTGATATGGTCTCTGTTCTAATTATTCAGCTCTGCCACTGAAGCAAGGGAGCAGCCATAAAGAATATGGAAAAGAATGAGGGATGAGTGTGCCTATGTAATAAAACTTTACCTACAAAACAGGCAGTGGGCTAGTATGGCCTGCACGCCAGGCCAGTTAGCTGACCTCTGAGCTAAGTAAAAGGTAAAGAAGCCACAACAAGGCAAGAGCAGTGAGAACGAAAAGGTAAAAGAATGTAGGAACACCAGAGAGAGACTAGATGAAAGTATGGAATCTCCATCCTAACAAACAACTTCTCTGACCTGTGTTCTCCTCGAATTACTGCCCTAATTCTCTCCTCTTGGTAGCCAAACTTGTCATCTTCATTTTCTCACTTCAACCAGTCTCCTGGCTAACAATCTACTGAAGCTGCTCTTATAATAACACCACCAATAATCTGTCAAGATCAAATGATTCTTGATTCATAGTGTCCTCTTCTTTCCTCTTAGTTTCTAGTCCTTTCTAAACCTCTTTAATCATTTAAATTCTACAGTGTCTTTCAGATTAAGTTCTCAAGGTGCTAATCGTCCTGTGGGCTTTCCTTCAAAGGAGATATAATCCTCATGTGACTCAGAAACTTTTTTCAAATCATGAACTCATCTTCAGAGGGAATTAGTTTTTTTCTGTACAAGTCCTTTGGCCCTGGGTTACAGAGGTATTCCTAGAGTCTGGAGGATGCGCCAAGGGTTTCATCACTTCAGAACCAGTTTTTGTACTGTTTGGTTTTAGAAGTCTGCACTTCAGAATGGATAGTGTCAATCTGCATGGTACAAGACTTGGACTTCAATTTCTCATGGGAAACTTTAAAATTTCTTTATATCTAGAAAAGCAGGTAGAAACAATCAGTAGAATTTTTATCATCCTCTCACTAAAGGGGTAGACCTACATTTCCAGCTTTACTCAGAGATGTCAGTTCCTTGTCTTGTTTGGAAACAAAGACATGTCTCTGGTCCCTGTGTGAGCTTTAAAACCCCACTCCCTGGATCCTAGCTCAGGAGCTGGCAAACTATGGCTTATTTCCTGTTTTGAGTTAAGAATGGCTTTTATATTTTTAACTGGCTGGGGAAAAAAAAATCAAAAGAATAATATTTTATAACATATGAAAATTATATAAAATTCAAATTTTGGTATCCATAAATAAAATTTTTTGGAATATAGTCATTCCCATTTATGTATTGGGCTACAATGGCAGAGTTCAGTAGTTATGACAGAGACCATATGGTCTGCAAAGTCTGAAGTATTTACTATCTGGCCCTTTGCTGAAAAAGTTTGCTGACCCTTGGCCTAGCTTCTAGGGCCTGTGTTCTGTCAAAATCTTCTCTAGGCTTCAATGGCAAAAGGCATCCTCAGACATGGCATGAATGCACATGTGTGTAAGATATTGTAGGCCATGTCACCGTACTTCTTTCTTGAGTATCTTTATTTTCTTGGCTTCTGCAACATCGCTTTCTACTACTTTTCCTCTTTTTTTTTTTTTTTTTTTTTGCTTATTCCTTCTCATTTTGTTCTACTAACACCCTTGTGTGTTGGCCCTTCTTAGGAGTCTGGTCCTTGGCTTCTTTCCTTAATCTACAAACTGTCCTGAGTCTAGGACTTCTTAAAGTGTGGTATGGATCACCTAGATTGTAATCACCTGGGTAATATTAAAACTTCAAGTTCCTGGGCCTGAATCCAGACCTATTGAATTAGAATCTCTGTAGGTGGGGCCTAGGAAACAGAATTTTTACAAAGTTCTCCAGGTTTATTTTTGTACACAAAAACTCAAATTTGTGAACCATTACCCTAAGTAATCTCCCTCATTCTCACCATTTTAACTATGAGGGTATGCTTATAACTAAAAATTGCATTTCTAACTCTGCCCTCTCTCCTAAATTCCAGACTCTTACAGAAATTCTCTTTAGGCATCTTCACCTAAATCTCATAAGCACAGACATGACATGTACAGACAATGCTCTTCTCAAATCTACTCTTCCTCCTCTGTTCAGTTTCAATTACTATTACCACCTTCTACCCTGCTGCCAAAGTCAGAATCCTGGGATCATTCTCAACTGTTCTCTTTTATTCTGTCTAAACACTGTGGATTCTACCTCCTAAATATCTTTTACATGGATCCCGTCTTCTCTGTCCTCAGCCACTGCCCCTGTTCTGGTTCTCACCTTCGCATCTTCAGGACTATCAGACTTTAACTGCAGGACTTTAACTTTACCTTTTCAAATTCACACTCCACAGTTGTATTTCTAAATGCAAATTTACTGTCTCTCTTAAATTCTGTCCATATTGCACAACTCCAGGGGCACCAAACCTAGACAAAGTCTCCAAACTGTTATCTCTACTGTTCTCATTACAGCTAGAAGGATCTGACCATATTACTACCCTTCAGTGGCTTCCTAGTACCTGCAGAATAGTCTCAGTTCTTCACATTTCAAATGAGGCCTGCCCTGCTCTAGCCACTGCCAACTTCTAACCCAGGGGTCTTCAACCCCCAGGCCATGTACCATTACTAAGTCATGGCCTATCAGGAATCAGGCTGCACAGCAGATGAGCAGCAGGCAGGTGAGCGAACCAGTCCCTGGTGCCAAAAAGGTTGGGGACTCCTGCTCTAACTGCCATCTGGCCCTCCCATCTCCCACCCTTACACTTTGTGCTCCAGCACTCCTTTCTTTTCTATAGGTGTTCCATTTGTCCGGGATGCCCTTTCTTCCTTCACTGGCTCAGCAAATTCCTCTTCCCCTCTGCCCCCAAACTCAGCTAGGGTGTCTCTCCTCTATGAAGATTTTTTCTGAGTCCTCTAGGCAGAGGTGATCATCACCTCCTGTAGGCCAACTCTGATTTGTGTCAGTCTGTGTTTATTATTCCACTTTCTACTAGACTGAGCAACTCCTGCTAACTCTTATATCTCCTAGACCTGGTATAAAATAGGCTGCTTAGTAGATGTTCCTGAAATTGAAATGGGCCCAAATGAGACAAGGATGACTCTACAGTTGGAGCCTGAGTACAAAGGCATCCACGGAAAAAGAAAAAATAAAGAACAGTTTAGGAGGGAAAAGGTGAGAGTCAATGGTTTCTATAACAAACACACTGAGCTTGGGATTGGCAGAATATCCAGGTGGAGAGATCCAACTGGGAAGTGGGAATACGGTATGTTAATTCCAGGAAGAGATCAAGCAGGACTAGAGTTATATATCTGGGGGAGTATGACGCATAATGGCTGATGAAATAACCAAGAGAGAGTAATAACACAAAGAAAGCAAAGAACATCTTGGGAATCATGAGGCAAGAAGATGAGGAGAAAAAGAAAAGTTGCCAAAGAAAAAGGTAAGTATCAAGGGAATGCAACGTTGGGAAAGCCAAAGGAAAAGTTTTAAGAAGGAAGGGGATTAAATTATCTAGGAATGACTAGGAGTTACCTCGGTTGAAAATTACACTAAAAAAGCTTATGGAGAGTAGCTTTTCACTATAAGCATTAGAGTATTTATATGTACTTAAAATAACCTAAATGTTGGTTTCCCTAAGCCAGCAGTCCCCAACCTTTTTGGCACTAGGGACCTATGAGAATCTAATGCCTGATGATCAGAGGTGGAGCTGAGGTGGATGCTAGTGCTGGGGAACAGCTGCAAATACAGATGAAGCTTCGCTCACTTGCCCACTGCTCACCTCCTGCTGTGCAGCCCGGTTCCTAATAGGACATGGACCAGTACTGGTCTGTGCTCCAAGAGTTGAGGACCCTGCCTAAGCTATACAGTTAAAAGTTCTAACATCAAACTCTTGGGGTTCTCCATGTACATATCCAGCCTTAGAAACCACAGCACACTCATAAGGGAGATCACACAGCTCTCTGCACAGTCAGAGCCATTTAGAATAGCAGAGAGAAAATAAAGTCAAGACAAATAAAATCTGATCTGGGTTATACCTGAAATAGGACCCAACTGTGCCATTTTCCCTAGCCATGGGAGAGGTTCTGGGCCAGGCTCAAAGAGAGACATCATGAGGTTTGATTTCTTCTTGCTGTCAGCTTGGGAGTAGAGCATTCCATGCCATTCAGGACTAGATAGAGAGAAGATGGAAAATCAGAAGAACATCAAGCCTGGGACTGTCAAGGTAAATATGTCTAACCTGTGTTTTTCTCTTGAGCAACAAAGAATGTACTACTTTACTAAAGCCAAATCCTAAACCTGAAAATGAATAATGCTGCTTCCTAACATTACCATTCCTCTGAGACGTATTCTTATTCAATTATGTAGATATGGAAATCAAAAGCAGTCTCAAAAGAGAAAAAAATCACAAGGGTAGCACATAGTTGCAGGGGTGGTGAGAAGTAATGGCTGCTATAGGTCTTTTTAGCTGCAGCCTGAGTCATCACAGCAGCACCAATACAGAGGCCCTTACAACAAAGAGCACAAAGCCATCACCCAGCTCTGCTCATACTTCTCAAAGGGTCCCAGGTGATTCTCATATTCAGAGCTAGTACAAGTAGCTTGGGTACCAAGAAATACAGTAAACTAATGCCTAATAAGAACTGCATTCTTCCTTTTGGAATATTAACTAAAGCAGAAATGGAGCCATGCTTCTTCTGAGGACTCCTAACCTCTTGATCTTCTATATCAGTCAACCCTAGGCAATGGATGATCAGTCACCTCTTTTTCCTAACTGGTATTATAGAAAAGGAAGCAGATAGTTTTGCAAGTGAATGTGGAAGCTAGAGGGCTTTCCTCATAGGGAAGGAGCACAGCAAAGTGATTACAAGCATGGGCTCTAGAGTCAGAATGCAAGGGTAAGAATCCTGGCTCTTCCATTTACCAGCTGAGTACCTTGAGCAGGTTCCTTGACCTCTCTAAGCCTCAGTTTCCTTATCTATACAATGGTGATAATACTGATACCTTCTGTATAGTGTTGTTGTGAGGGATTAAATGAATTAATACACAAAGTCCCTAGAGGAATGCCTGGCACACGGTAAAAATGTTCAACAAATGACATCAGAACTTTTTTCATTTAGTTCTACCTTCTCATCTTATAGCTTATGAATACTGCATAAGATCCTATAGCAAGTTCGTAGCATTGCTGTAACTGAACTCAAGTTTCCTAGATAGACTAAGAAAGAGGAAAACTAAGAAAGGATATAATATAAAAGCAATATAATTAATAGGCTTGCTCTGTACTTATTCTAGGGGATAAATTAAAGAGTTTAAAAGGTGACAGCAGGTGGGAAGGGTATGGCAGAGAGAGGAAAAAGTGACAAGGACCTTTCTATTTTATTTTTTCAGAGAAGTCTGGGAATATTTCACTTTGTAAATGATTTTCCCTTTCACTTGACCAAAGGAAAACAAAGTTTCTTACCCTAATTGAACTATTGCTACCATTCCTTCCACTTTTAGGCTGCCATGGAGCAGGACACAAAAGTTGGGTATTTTGCCTGCAATCTGATTGGCTGAATTTTCATCTTCATTATCATCAGTTATGCCAGTACCCACTTCATCACCTTCTGTAAAAAGAAAATAGGTCAGACTGAGATTACTATTAAAATCCCAAACCCCAAGTATACTCTTGGTTGTTTCTAGTTTTGGAAGGAAAATATATGGAGTTATAAAAGAATATATAACAATAAAAACTCATAATTCCTCTCTTCCTACATGCACATAAAATCAGTTTTCACATGTTACATGAATTCCATTTATATAAAGCATCCAGAAGAAGCAAATCTATAGAGACAGAAAGGACATTTGTAGTTATCTGGGGCTGAAGGAGATGGAAGGCTAAGGGTTGATAGTGAAAATACTAAAATTCTGATTCTCTGACTGTGGTAATGGTTGCATAACTCTGTAAATATACTAAAAACTAATTAATTGTACCCTTTAATGGTGAAGTAGATCGTATTATACTTTAGTGAAGCTGCTATATATAAAAAAAAATCAGCTTTCCAGTTTTTACCAGGACACTCAACTAGGTGTTCCCTGGGGGTTTCAGGCACCATCTAACAGAACCACAGATTCAGAGATGTCAAGAATATTCTCGGCTGACAGCCTTCAGGCAGCACATGGATGGACACCCCCAAAGGTGAAAGGTGTATACTCCATAAACTTCTTGACTCTCCAACTCCAGGTTCTCTCATATATTCTTCTGACAAATAAATCTTCCTACAGTTAACTTCACTCTGGAACTCTCTGTTCAATTTCATTCAAAGACTTCCTCTTTCACTAGGAAGAATTTGCCCAGTTTAGCTTGACATTCAACATCTCTTACAATATGGCCTCATTCTGCCTTCCTATAATTTTCCTTCCACTGTTTCCTTACACAAACTCTTCATTTTCCCCACTTTTCTTGGCAATATATATGGATATGTAAGACTCCTCCAACCAGGACCTTAGAAATAAGGAAAGCCTGGTTATTATAAATATCAAAAACAATAAAGTAAATTAAAACACCACAATCACCATCTGTGAGAACATATTAAGATTCTATCTGTGAATGTCTGATTGAGGGTTACAGAATACCCAACTCTCCAACTGAGATAACTAGCATAAATAAAACTTGACATAACTCAGTGAGTAAAAACCTGATTAACTGTATACACTTGTTGGAGAAACCTGGTGAATATAAAGTGGAGGATCAGCCATGAACAGGGGAATGAGAAGTGTAAAGTGCTGGAGACTAACATTCTTCAGAAAGATGTTGAATTTGGGGAGATGTGACTTTATTCTGAAGTAATAAGCATCATAAAAGGCTGGATTCATCTATTCATTCAACAATATTTACTGAGTACCTACTATGTGCTAGGCACTGGAAGAGAGCAAATGTAAATTCTCTCCCTTACGAAGCTGTATTTGACTCCACATTTATCAGGCAACCTCTGAGGACAACTTGGGCTTTTTCAGCAGAGCTCTGGATAAGGGACTAAGCATTCTCATCTCTAAAGAGGACTTCCACTATAAATTAACAAAGCAAAACACAGTAACTATGTGTCAAGATATTTTTCGCAGTATAAAGTGGCAAAACTAGTTTTCTGGTATATTAGGCAACACACCATTTTTAAAAATCCAGTCCAATCCTGTAACTATTCCTTTCCCCCAAATTCTGCAAAATGAGCTATCCTACTAACATTTTAAAATAACTTTAGATAATAAGATGCTTCATATGTATCACAGGAATAGGAAGAGAACTCACCTTTGTTAAGTGCAATAGGTAGGACCAGATGTCTGGACAGAACTGGGGGACTTGAAATATCAGCTATATCAATAAACCCCACTATTTCCAAATCTGAAAAGGAATCAGCATAGAACTAATTAGCGCTATAGAAAAGTACATTATTTTATGTGCTAGATTTCACAAACACAATGTTTAATTCAGGTAGGGAATTCAAATATGATGACTAGGGAGGTTATTAGAAGCTTCTTTGGATAACTCTAATAAATTCGTATTTAGGAAGCTCAGGAAATGAGGATAATTTTTTTTTTTTATTTAATGAATTTAAGTTATATGACAAATTGGTTAGACTTTATTTTTATGAGGCTAGGTCCCCAGACAAGGCAAAAGTTTAAAGGTCAAATCCCTCTATTTCAGGGATTTTAAGGCTACCAAGGGAGCGTCATAGTCAAACACTTCCTCAACAACTCCAAGTAGCTATCCTTGGAGGATAAAGCCATTGTATTAAAAATGCTTCCCTGAGAAAGAAATACATTCTCCAAAAATCCAATGTAGCAGTCCAAACATGAACATGATTTCTTTGTTTTATAGAAGTCTATTTATGACCAAAAATATTTGCTGAAAACCTAAAATAAATAAAAAATAAAAGTTGTAACCCACAGTACTTTTTGAAAGTTTTTGTAACTATATATATAGTATATAAACTTGGAAAACATTAAAATTGTAAAGAAGAAAAATAGTCACTCATTATTTATCATTAAAGGAAACCTCTATTAATACTTTATTGAATTGCTTTTCAATCTTTCTTCTAGGCATACACACACTGATATTCTCAAAACAATTTTTTAAAAATCAGGCTCATGGTGAGTATACTGTACTTCTAATATATCAGGAAATCTGCTTCTCAGATTAGCTGATTACTCAGCTAAAGAAAGTAATGAAATGAACATTTACTGTGGACTTAATTTGAATCATTTGTTGACTGAACAATTACTGAGTCAATATCTACTAAGCATCAGACACTACGCTAGGCGCTGTCGGTGCAATGGAAACAATGAGGTTTAATATGTACCCACAACTCAAGGAGTACATCCTCCAACAGGAGACAACTCTCCTCTCCACTATTCCTGTTACTGTTGATACTTCACTTCGCCAATCTCAGCTAAGCACACCACCAGCAACATGAACTAGGTAAAATCTATGGCACATCGCTTTATTTTAGTTATAATATAAGCTACAGGGATAGAGAGGTACAGTATATCAGAGCTGAAACTTTAGAGACCATCACTCACCTAGAGATTCCATTCGTGTAGCCAATAAGAACAAGGGGAAGTGAGTTGTCCAGGATCAGGCAAGAGAAGAGTCACACAACCAAGTCTAGTCCTTCATATCCTACCTCAATTATGATGCTAATTAATCTTAGTATCTATTAAGAAGTACCTCAAGGATTTCAATGCTAATGAATCTGGCCATGATTTCCAAGTCTAGTAATTTGTGGTTATAATTATCTAGCATTGGAGATTTAACTCATGACCCCACCATCATCAAAAAGACCACTAATCTGCCACTTTTTAGGCAATGCATCCTCCCACCCAAAGTGTATAACTGATGATAACAGCACCCCAGTATTGGAATTTACATTTCTTTTCCACCCTCCTGGAGAGGGAAGAGTGAAAGTCAGAGGTTAGGAAAAAGTCAGGAAAACAGAAGAACTAAGAAGAAATTAAAAAAAAAAAGTTACCTGTGTTAATGACTTTAGGGATAGGATCAATTTCCTCATCTACAACAAAAGGTTCTGGCCTGGGGAAGACTTGCACATCAGCGGTTAGGTGGCCACACTTGAGAACAGCATGGAAAGGAGTATATGCCAAATCTATCAGTTTTCTAGAACATGATGATTAATTGTTATAGGAAGAATACTATGATACACATAATTTTCTTCAAGTAATTTTTTCCAATATGCTAAGTTAGTTTTCCCTTTGAGTTGATTCCAAAACAATGTGACCATTTGTGAAATAGAACAAAATCTGACATTTTTGGGTGAGGCGATTTCAATTCTGAAAAGCCCCAAACCAAGTTAATCTCTCTAATTGCTTGAGTCACCGTAAGGAAGTCAGTATCTATAGGTATTATAGATTTAGTCATGCTTAATTTAAAAAGGAATGAACTTTTAAAAATCACTACTACCAAGCATTTTATCCCGAAAAAGTACAACTTGGGGAAAATAAAATGACACAATTAGAAATAGTAAAATAGATTACTATTGCTGGCTATCGAATTATAAAGAAGGCAAAAAAACTCAAGTATATACTCACCCAAACATAGACTGTACATTTTTCAAGCACAGGGGGCCATCAATAGTAAAAATCTGCCCTTCGCCATTGTTTAAGTCTATGAGACGTTCAAGGCAATCCAAGGAGTCAGTACTCTGAAGCTACAAAGCAAAACAGATGACCCCTTTAAAGTGGCACGAACTGCCATTTTATCAGCACATCAAGGTCATACCCATCACAAAACACAGACAATAAATATAATAGATGATTTTTTAACCATGTGAGAAGGAAAATATAACAATTTTGACTCAAGGTTACCAAAGAGGGATGTCATATAAAATGATACCAGTAGAGCTATGTCATTCAGAAGTAGTTCTGCAAAGATTCTCAGAGGTGACCATAGTAGGTATTTATACAATATCTTCCCCTCAAAGTGTTCCTAACATCTTTTGGTAAGGCGATTTCAATTCTGAAAAGCCCCAAACCAAGATAATCTCTCAAATTGCTTGAGTCACTGTAAGGAAGTCAGTATCTATAGGCATTATAGATTTAGTCATGCTTAATTAAAACGGAATGAACTTATTATCTAAATTATTATCTACATTTTACAGATAGAAAATACGAAGTAAAGAAAGGTTTAACTTCCTGAGTAAACGAGAAAATCAGGAAGCAAAGTTTAATAAACCATGCATTAGTCATATTACTTTATCAAAAAAATCAAAGCACATTTCTGTCAACATTCCTGTGGCATGGACATGAAAATTCCTAAATGAGGGAAATATTTAACACCATCTCAGGAAACAGCTGGGGCAACACTCTGAACTTTCAAAGAGCATTGAGATCTAGAGTCTTCAAATATAATTAGAGACCAGCCTCAGCTGAAACCAGTGGAGTTCAATGTTATAGTACATGCAATATACTAATGGAATGTACACACTAAAAAATAACTGAGTTCTAATATGTATCTAATCAAACTAAAAAGAACTTAGTTTAAAAGCATTACCTCCTCCAAATTTGCCATGCACATGATGTATAACTTAGATGGGAAAGGAAAAGGTAGGGGAAACCTGTTGCTCTCACTTCGTTGACTGTGAGTAGCTAGGGAATGCCGCAATGACCCTCTACCAATGCCAAGACAGCCATCTGTCACCAGAACAACCTGTTTGCAAAAAGGAGAGAAAGTTTGTATATGAAATAACATACTCATTTAAAGCAGTCTCACTTAGCAATGTTTTTATTTCTCCCTAATTGCATTTACAGTGAAAAACCTACCTCTGCAGGGATATGAGCAACAATGTGTATAAATCTCAAAAATTTGTCAAGTGAGAGATAACAGACACATTGTATGATTCTATTTATATGAAGTTTTAGAACAGATAAAATAAAGCTAAGATAAATCAAACAGGGGTTGTGGGTGTGGGGGACATAGTGACTAGAAAGGAGCAAAAGGAAACTGTGTGTGGTTATAGAAATATTTTATGTCTTCACTGGAGCAGGGGTCACATAAGTGCATGTATTTGTCAACACTCGGTGAACTATTTACTTAAGATCTATGCATTTTACTGTATTTTATCTAATTAAACTTTTTTTAAAAAGCACCTACCTATGAACACTTAAAAAAAAAGGACAAAAACATTCATAACTCTTAATTATACCAAAGCTAGAATCCTACTTCCTATATAAGGAGGTGGCACCTAAGGCACTGATGTCAAAAATGGCATGAGGACCTATTTTACGTGTTCCTAAGAAGTACCAGCACAGAGGTCTGAACTTTGATGACAAAGATGACAAACTCTACCCCTGGTCAAGTAGAATGACAACTGCTTTAAAAATGTGTTTATAAAAGCCATTTAACCATACAAGACCTTTAAACTGCACTCTTAATCAATGTGTAATTTGAAAAAGCCTTCAAAATATACAACAGACAGTAGTTACAAAACATTTTCTTTTCCTCATTGCTTCTAAGTGATCCTGTTGGGGGGGGGGCAGACTTTGCAAGTATTCCAGGGGAGGATTATTTTTGCTCTCCCTAGCCTATCCTACTAACTCAATAATAATAGACCATTAAGGTAGTATTAGGTGCTTGTTTTATGTTAAGTACCAAGGTTGGCACTTACTTCTAAAGCCCCATTTTGCTTAGTGGAGGTCCCCTGGAGTGATATAAATTTTTGGAAGGATAGTCAATTGACTACAAGGTAATTTCTTCTCCTAGGTACCAATAATTGCTTTATAATAATTTCCTTCTGCCACTAGCTTCTTCAGATATTGTATGATAACGAAATATTTCATGTAATGTCAAAATGAGATAGATTTTACTCAGATAATAAAGACACAGTATAGCTGTCTAAAAGGTTGGTTAAAAAAATTCCATATTAAAACAAATCCATATGATAGTAACTGATTATAAAAACAATCACTAATAACTTTCACTTCTAGTCTAGTGTTTTAGATTGTTCACCCCAAAACTCATCAAGCAAGTCTCAGTGTATTCAGGCTCAGCCCCTTGCCCTCAGAATACAATACATCTCAAATTCAAATTCTTCCTTTTTGCAAAGAAATAAAAAACATGAAAAGGCAGACGTTTTTCTGGTGCACATATTTTCTGAGTTTCTTCTCTAAAACTACTGAAATAGCAAATGAAACTGTGCTACCTACTACTTCCAGTTCAGTAAATATTGATAATAAAACTTTGTTTATTCAGTATATTGTTAAGGAAATTAGATATTTTATACGCCTGACTTACCAAATAAACAATGTTTAAAAGTAAGGTACTAAGATTTTTCTTTCTTAAAAGAAATTGATCAGAAGGCATTTACTAGCTTTAGTAAGTATCCACTAGTGATTTGATTTAACCTTTTAGAAGTAACTCAGGGTCTTCATTTATCCACAAGTCCATACTCTATAAAAATGAATGGTTTTATAATAAGAAAAAGCAACTTAAAAAAATTTAAGTTTACTGAGATAATTTACATACAATAAAATTCACCTTTTTAGTATACAGATCCATGATTTCTGACAACTGCTTCCAATGATGTAGCCACTTCTGCTTCATTTGAGTCAACCCCTACCCTTCCTTCCCTCCCAGGCAACAATAATTTTATTTTTAATTAAAAAATAAATACTAGTGATGCCACTGACACTACTGAGGAATCCTACTTTTGACCCTGTAATACAAATTAGACTCTTTGGCTCACTGCCTGTTTTTGTAAATAAAGTTTTACCAGAACATAGCCATGCCCATTTATTTTCTTATTATCTATGACTGCTTTCATGTTATGACACCGAAGCTGAGGAGTTGCCATAGATACCTATAAAGCCCTAAATTCAGAAAAAGTGCTGATTCTGTTGTAGACTACAGAATTATGATTTTCCTTTTGGCAATCTTTTTTTCTCCTTTAAAATATGCTACTACTTCTCAAAGTACCTGTGTATAGCAAACTTCCAATTCTCTTTTTCTGCTACCACTCTGCTCTGATTTGATGCTCTAATGTGGATATACTATGGATCCTAAGTAAAGAGCAACCGATTTTATGACATTCATAGCTCCTCACTTTTTAGATAATTCAGATAGGTGAAATGGTTAAAAGTCTGCTGAATAAATACTACATTGAGAAAATGAAGATAGGCTATATCGTACTGATGTTTACCATTCTATCACTCAAAAAATTATAATCACCCCTTCCAGGGAATGTTCTAAAATTCCACTATGAGCCCTTTGTGTTTTATACAAACAATACTAGTTTACAAGAAGTCAATTTACTAGGAGGATGCTTTCCATAAGGCATAACTGTGTTGCTTTTTGAGCATATTAGTGTTGATTTTGTGCCTTATTTAAAAAGATACGAATAGTATATAACATAGTTTGTGGAAATTACAATGCATGCTGTGCCAGAGCTTGATGAAAGTCCAGGCACCTCAGTGGTCAACGTTTTTAACTCAGGGCAATGAAAAAGTATTGATCATTACCTGGCAAGGAATTGCACCACCCCATTCTTGCTGAACAATGTTGCAAACGCCAACTAATGCAGACTCCAAGCAGGTTTTATCATAATCATCCATATTACTTAGTGCTTCCTGATTGAATAAAAAATAAAACTGCTCATTATTTACTGTTTTGTGATTAGAAAACAACATAAACATTCAAACATGAATGTTACACACGGGAAATTGTTTCTGAGAGCCCCTAAGCATACGTTCTTAAAGGAAAACAGTAAAACAGGCACCCTCAACTATAAAAGATAATTAAAAGAGCTTCCTTTCATTCTGTCCTCTTATCAGGTGAGACTGAACAGCCCACTAAGTTTATATTTTTAAAAGTGGACCTTAACAGAAATAATTAAAATAAAGAACTCTTGAACACATCACAAAAATGACAAATTTGAGTACTAAGTATATCCTAAACACCATTCTAGGTACTTTAAGTACATTCAATCACCATACCCTATAGATTATTAATCTATTTTTTAAATGAGGAAACTAAGGTACAGAATGATTAGGTCACTTTCCCAGGTCTCATACCTAGAGGTGGCAGAGTCTAGATCTGAACCCAGTCACTAACTCCAGGACTCCTGGTCTTAACAATTACTCTGTAGTATTTATACAGCAATTCTCTATTTCAGAACTGCTGAACATCCAAAATCCTTAGCTTACTCACTTATAAAAAGGGCAGTGCAACTTAAAAAAAAAAAAGCTTTTGAGTCACTTAAAAACATGAGATAATAAAAGGAACAATTTAACAAAATTTTATTACTTATATTTAAGAAATCAAACTACATTGATCCTAAATTCCTCACTGCCTAGCAATTATTCAACTACTCAATTTAATTCTAAAAACACTTAGTCTGCTCACTGTGGGTAAGGCACTGTGCTAGGCCTTGATGGAATATTAATGATTTAGAGATGTTGTCAGAAAGTAAATTCTTGGGCATATCACGGATGACATTTTTGAAAGATAACACCAATCACCTGAGGTTTAAAAATTATAAGTCCTTGGCATCTGTAAATCAAAGGCTATTTGTTGGAGAGGAAATAGAATTTTGAATTACTCTAGAATAAGTTTTTATAAGAAAGGGCTATTTTTCATCTCCTCAAGTTTTATAGTAAAAGAAGTATTGAACCTAAAGATCCTAAATTTTAGGGAATGGGGCACTATATCCTGAGAGAATTCAAGAAAATCAAGAGAAACAAAGGCAACAACTCAGTTCTAACTCATAGTTCTACCAAAAAGGCATAAAACATGCTCGTTGTGAATTTCTTGTTTTAAAACTAATACTTAGATACTACAGCCATATACTTATCAAATTATTCAGGACAATATAACACTTTTCCTCCCCATAAATTTGAGCCCTGTTCATAGAATAACTCATTCCTTTTTGTACCTGCAGGGTGTTATAATCTCTTGTGAAGGGCACCATCAGCTCCCAGAGAGATGAAAAAACCACAAGGGCTGTAAACTCAAGCTTGTAATTTGTGGCCATATGCTCAAACAGCATCGTCAAACCATGGGCTGCGAGGTGCTTGCGCTGATATTCCTCGGACCCCTCGACAGACACAGGTCGGGTCATGGAAAGGGACACATCCATTACCACTACTGTTGGCATGATGAAAATGATCCCAATGTTCCCAATCAGAATGCAGACAGACAGCTCTAAATAGAGAAATGCTGTATAAATAAATATGGTTAGGCTTGCAAGTCATGGAGAATAAAAAGTATTTTTTCCACCATAATTTTAACCAGATATTCCAGAAATAAGTGAAGGCAAAACCCATTTAAATTGAGGTGAGGGAAAATCTGCAGAGAATTCAGGAGGAGGGAAGCAAGCAGCTTACTTCATTGTAAAAACTACTCCTAGCATCACCCAATAAATGACCATAAATCAAGGACCACCTTAAGTTATTTATACTAAAAAAACATTAAACTAGTTCTTGAGTTTCATAGTTCCAAATTTTATACAACCTAATATAATAAATATTCCTATGTCACTTCTCCAACACTTAATTTACTAAAGAATATTTCTAGTTGTTATATGGTGGTGCTTTTTGACAACTGACCAGTCTTTTCAGGCATCATCACTCCTTAGTTGATACAACAGTATTTGCACATTTAATTATCTTGTTGTTTGGTGTTTGTCTCCTTTTTAAATTAAAATGAATGCAAAATATAAAAATGAAAGGGCTAGTAAAATCATAATCCAAATTAAAGAAAGCTGGAAGTCATTAAGCCTGACAAAAGCCACAGACTGCTAGTCTCAGTAGTACTCACTGAGCGTAAACCATGCCACAGGGCTTTAACTGTAAAGGAAAAGAACAAAATTAAAGAATATGTATGACAACTGGAATTACCTCATGAAATTGTGTATAAAAGTCAAAATGTAGAAGAAATGGAGAAAACCAATAGTTCTTTAAAATTATGGCTTGAAAATTAACATGAAGAAAACATTTCTGTGCTCAGAAAAAACGTTCACAGATACACAGCCCTGCTCATGGGGACACAGTTTGCTGCTAATCTATTATTAACCATATTATAGTTTATTGACACAATGAAATACCACAAAGCTATAAATAAAAGGAAAATAAGACATATGTAGATATCAGAAATATTTACATTAAAGTATTAATAAAGGAAAGGGGATCACAGGATTGTATGCATTCTTAAAAATCATATTGTATTTATATAATTAGAGAAGACTCTGAATGGACATAAACAGGTTAGCAATTTAATGTTCACTAATTTCTTCTTTGGAACTTACTTCAAAACACTTAACAGTGGTCAGATTGCTTGTTTTAGTTGTTTCCAACTGCAAACATGTGATATCCTAAAACTCCATTTGTAAATAGGCTATTGGGAACTCAGAACATATCAGTTCATGGAACAATGTTATAAATGGGGCCAGGGACTCAGTCAAGTAGGAAAAGCCTTTTTACCACAAAATAGTCTTAAGATACAGTTCATGTACAGTAATGCTTCATGTATACAACATCGATAAAGATTAGTCTGGAGACATACTCTCCAGACTTCTTAGAATTCCAAAATGTTTAGCCATTTCGATAGAAAAATATTGTGTATCTCTCCTCCGTGCCTCCTTAAACACTGTTTGCTGAACATAATTCAGACTCTTACGTTGACTTGGCATCAACGATCTAAACACCAGCACTTCCCCAAGTGTGTGCTGCTGAAAACTGTTCTGGAGGCATCCTCCAAGAAAAATGAGTTCAGGCCTTATTGATTAAATTAAGAAGTTCTACAGCAAAGAATCCAGTTTAATTTGCCAACCCTGTGTTTCCCATTTAACTCTTCTCTACATGACTGTTAAGGTTCCATAAAACAAGAATGTTATATGATATATAAGAAAACAATACCTTGTAGTCAAGGGATCCAGTCTATTGTGCTGTGTTTTGGTGCCTCCTCTTTATAATTAATTTTTAGACCATCAGCTTGTATTCCACTTTTCTCAGTAATCCTATGCAATCACCCTCTTTTCTAATTTGCCGCTTGTTGGCTACTATGAGCTAGAAAGCCAGATAAAGCTTGTTAAAACTGTGTCCAAAGTCAAACAGGCTCTGAGAACCTGTGGGTTTTAAGGTCAAATGCATGTATGAGCTTAGGTGTATCAGCTTGATACTATTTTATCTACTCAGTTTTTTAAAAAAATTTTATTTACTTTCTGGGTCAGCTGTGTTGTTGAAGTGAGGTCTTGTACAATATTGGTTCCATTAGACCAAATGCTCACTAAGGGCAGGGGCCATGTCAGATTTTGCTCACCAATGTCTCCTTAGAGCCTACCTATCACAGTAAATGGCACATAGTAAGTGCCTGATGAATGTTTGATAATGACTAATGAACTACCCCTAATCACCAGATATAACATTAATTCTTTGGCAAAATACATGATGAATTTTCATTCTGGACATCAGAAACACATTTCCTCCTCTCCTTTCCATTCAAGCAGAGAGACCAGGGACTCCTATGCCTCTGCCCATGTAGAGTTTATCCAGCTCCTATGGTAGTCCCATTCATACATAGAGGTCTTCATGTTATTGAAAGCTGGGGATCATAAGGAGTAGTACTACCCTCACACGGAAACAAAACAGATTTAGAACAGGTGTAAGAAAGCACTTCTGGCCCATAAAATCTGCTATAACACTGGAATGGGTGACCATAGCTAAGTCTTGCCTTCTCTGCCTACACCTCTAGAATTGGCTTTCTCCTGACTGATGCATTTGTATCCATCAGGAAACACACCTCTTTAACAATTGCAAAATCATGGGAAACTAATTCAGTACTCAGGTTGTAAGCACAGAAGTAAAAAAGGGAACTGAATGTTCTCGAAGAATGGTTCACTCAAGCAGTCTAGGCTTGATAAAAGAAAATTCCTGTCCACCACAGTCCAGCAATTTTGTGAGGGCAGGCTATATTTCTCACTCGGGTTGATTCTCACCTGCAAGTCTTACACACCATCTTCTCACCTTTCCCATAAGTACCGTTTCCATGCATTGCTTAAGACAAGTAGGGGGTCTTCTTTCTCAAGGAGTCTAATCCTGGGAATAAACCCTATCTAGCCGCCTGATCTGGCCTTAATGCCAAGTCTCCATCAGTACACATTTATAATTCCCTGAAGGTGACAATCACCTCATTCATAAAGAATTGATTCTCAGCAGTTTAGCTCTCAAAGCATGATTTCACTCGAATTTCCAAGGGCCCGCTCATTCATGTTAAGGTCCTCATCAACCCTGAGATTTCCCAGTCAGCCCGACTTCCCTTGCCCTGACGAGTCCCTCCAGAGTTCTCAGAACTTCATTTCTAAACCGCCAGCCTAGAAATAGAAAATTCCTCCGTCTGGATAGAAACTAGAGGTGTATTTTCACCTTGAAATCAGCAAAAAGAAAAAAGAGAGAGATCTGGAAGTCTCTTATGGGAGGAGGGGGCGTAGAGGCCTGAGTAGGAGGCGAAATCATGGTGTTTATGCAGAACCGGCGACCCCCGAGCTCCAGAGAGGGGGAGGCCGGGGTCTGGGCCCCGGAACTGGAGCCGCAGATACGTTGTGGAGCGGCCACCCGGGTCGCGGAAAAACCGGGCGCTGGCCTCGCCTCGTTTCCCACCCCGACCCCTCTTCCTGCAGGTCTAAGAAGCAATGAAAGACAACCTGAGGGCCCTGTCCGCCCCTACTCACCCCGCGCCCATCGCCAGCACAGTCCGTCCGCATAAACTTTCCGCTCGCGCGCCTCGGCCGGAACTATAGGTCCGCGCGACAAAGGGAACCCGGCGCCAGGATTGCGCGCGGGGCTGGGGCGGGGCTTTAGGGACTGCGTTGGAGTGGGACTGCGGCTCCGCAGGGACGCTAAGCGGTGCGCCTTTCTCAGCAACTGTCTACAGTGGTGTATTCGTAACCACCCCTTTCCACACAAGTCTCCGATTTCACTGAGCCCGGGCTGTGTCCGCCCCTTCCCTTCCTCCGTCTCCATTCTCAGGCTCTTCCCCCGTTTACCTTCGGCCTCTTGCCCACCTCCCTCTGTGACCCCTTCACACGTTTGTCTCCTACTCACCTGGGCCCGCTGGTGCCACCCGCCTAACTCTCCCTGATATTTGCCCCTCTTCCCCGTCACTCAGTCGACTCCTTACTCATATCCTCGGAACCAGCTGACAGAATTCTCTTCAACTATAATTCCTGCATTAGGGGTGCTCATACTAAGCACGCTGTGTTTTTCTTAGCTGACCCGAGCTAATTTACATGTGAAGACTTGTCCTCTTGGTCTCCTCAGCACGTTATTCACTTTAAAGCCCCACCCCTTCTTTGGAAGAAGCAGAGAGAATGTTTAGTCAGTTCCCCCTACCCTGGCCTACATACGTTGCTGAGAAATTTGCACCCAGGTTTTTGTGGGAGGCATCATGAGCCCTCACCTACCTCAACCTTTGGCACCTGGTGTCCCCACAGCAGACTGTGCTTCAGTGAGGGGCTTGAGGTGGCAAGAAGTGACTTTGTAACCATTTAGGGAGCCAGGAAATGCCAGTTAGAGAGGTAGGCCTGAATGAATGCCAGCAGGCCCTGGGTAGATGTGGTTCAAAAAACCATGTTGTACCTCAGAAGTTACAGATGGGGACAGAAAGGCTTCTAGAAGACCATAGGCCTTTGCCTCTTTTTCTTTCAGTTAGTGGGATTAGGCGAGGTAGAGGGTGGTACAAGGAGGGAAGATGCTTTGAATTGAACAATAGTTTGACTTTTTACAGCTTGTTCTGTGGGAGAGTCGGGGCTTCAGTTGCTTGTAGTTCTTTCTTGTCTCCTATGCCAGATATAGCCGAGGAAGAAGGTCGGTTTCTGGGAATGTTCCTGCCAACATCAGGCCCCAAAGGCCTGCAGAAGGTCCTATTTGCTTTAGAATTTCTTTCCCCAACTTGGCTGGTCTCACTATCTCAAGACCTTGTTATGCTTGAGCAGGCATGGTATCTAAGTAAGGCTATAGCCTGAATACTTGGTTATAATTTCTAATTTTTACCCAATGGGAGGGATGTGGCCAAGAACATGTGGTCAAGGGAGTTGTCTCCCTACCCCTAATGTGATTAATGACTCAGCCTTTGTTGAGTAACAGTTGCTGTTCTCCTGGTAGTTCCAGTTCAGTGTTATGGACTGATTCGTTAGTCCTAAAGCCTAAATTTATTAGTTTGTTGTTGGGTGATCAGATCTTCATGACCTAGTTCTTCTGGATACAGGCTTTCAGGAGACAGGGAAGTAAACAGGCAATTTATTTAAAGTTGACAATAAAAGGTAGAACTGTCAAGAAGGCTGTATCTGGTGAGAGCTTTTGTTTTTTAATTCTTAATAGAATTCCATTAAAAATCAGAAGGTTGTTGAGTGAATATAAAATCAGAGAACATCCGCACAAAGAGTTAGAAGGTCTTAAAGGAAATGTCTTTTAATCCATAGCTGGCTAATTAATTTCTTTTTCCCACTCAAGAGACCCTCAGTATCTGCATGTTTCCAGATATAATAAGCAATTCTTTGCATAATCTATCATCCTCTTTATTTTTTCCCTGATTTGAAACGGTCCCTGTCACAGAGACTTTGAAAGGCAGAGTGGTTTGGTCTCCATTCTGGCAGGGTAAAGGTTGATGACAGAAATACCAAGCCACTCACAGGGGCCAGGTACTGGGCTCAAGGGAGGTTCATATATATTCAGTTCTCTGTGGGCACATGTTGAACATGTAGACTCCCAGGCCATGCTGACTGAATTGGAATTTCATGGATTGGTGCCTGGGATCTTCACTGTTAGGTCCCAACATGATTTTTCATATTCAGAGATGAAGTGTCAGGAGTGAGGAAAAGGGGAAGAGAGAGGGTGGGAAAACTGGTAAGCCCACATTACTTTTCTGTTCTCTCCCTTTTACTCTCCCGTGCTGTCCTTTGCCATGTGACTTTCTTCCTGCTTTCTCTAGTCTGGACCTTGTCTACTTCCAAACCATACTTCTAAGCTCCAGGCTATCCCCTTTCCCCCATCCCTAAATCACATTCCATTATTTTCACCAAAGTGAAAGTCCAAAAGAACCTGTAGATATGACCCTTCTCTCTTCTTAAAATATTTTATTACTGGAAAACTGTATAGCCATTTTTATCCTATAAACAATATAATATAAACAATTAAAACAATATAAGCATAAGGCCTTGAGCTGCGACATAGTTCAGCATCAGACAGATCTGAATGCTTTTCCACAGGTTCTCACTGTACCTCTTAAAGCAACCCCGCGAGGAAGTTCGTCTTTTCTGCTTTTATAAACGGGAAACCTGCTTAGAAGACTTGCTCCCCATCAGGCTTGTTACTTTATTAGAGGTTGCAAAGTAGTACCAGTAGGTCAAATTCAGCCCCCAGACCCATTTTGTTTGCCCTTTAATATTTTAAAATTGTTTTACATTGGAATGCCTACTGATGGGTTATTCATTCTCTGTCCAAACACAGCTCTCATTACTCTCAATTGACTTTAATAGAGTTGATTTAATTTAATTTTATCTACCCAGGCCCTGAAGGCATTTGATTTTGCAACCAAAAGTCTGCCAAATCTGGTCCACTTTCCACTGTGTAAGATCAATATCAACTCCTGATATAGGCCCAGAAATAAACCATAAACCAGCCTCAGCCACAAAACCTCCACATCAGGTGAAAAGTCTCATTCTCTCTTCCTCCTATTTTAATAGAACTGTAGGAAAGGCCTTGATCTGCGGAGGGAGAGGAAAGGCCTCCCTGCTCTAAGGCCTGCCTTCCTCAGCTCCCAATATTATTGTGAGGGTGAGTGCCAGGTCTGCCTCCCCTGTCCTGCCACCCTGTTCCAGGGAGAGTATAAAATGAGACAACTTTGTAGAACAAAGCAGATCAGCTTCCCCTCCGTGGTGGTGCTGGTCTTTTCCCAGCAGTTTGCTCTCTGAAAGACCATGAGCCTCTGTGACTGGGCTTCCCTCCAACCCCCTGTGTAGCTCAGGTGCCCCATCTCTTAGCAGCTCCTCACTAGGATGTACTTTTTCAGTCCATCAACAAATATATTTATTGGGTGCCAAACACTGTTCTGGGCTCTGGGGATTCAGCCATGAATAAGGCAGGCAAGTTTTCTGTCCTCTTGGAGCTCACCTGCTAGTAAAGGATGCAGACATTAACCAGGTGATCACGTTAGTAAATACACAGTAGAGCGTTGTCACAATGGAACATGTGGGGACCTGCTGCCCCCTAACACAGTCTGACTATAATCTCCAAAAACAGAATAATAAAAATAATAATAACAAAAATATTAATTTACTTGATCCTCACAAGAAGCCTACCAAGCAAGTAGTGTCATAATTTTCATTTTATGGGTTTAGAGGTTTATAGCCACTGGGAAGTTAAATAACTTGTCCAAACTCATACCACTCTTGGTTGAGCAGCAAACTTTTCTATGGCCTGTTGAATTTCAAATTTGCCACAACCCCATGAGAACAAGACAAAAGGAACCAGGTTTACCACCAGCCGGTGAAATTTGGGTTAGACACCAGAAAGAATTCCTTGGCAATAGTTATGAGTGTATGAGAGAAAGAAGTCCCTTTTCTGGGAATTTGCATCTCCCTCGAAATTTCTATTTTGCATAAATAACATTGTAAAAATGGAGGAATTATTCTAGAAAAAATATTACTCATCATTTCACCTTGTGAATTGGGTTCTTTTTTTCCCATCATTCTGAACAAGATTGAGATTGTGTTAGATGGTTCATGTGTGAAAAGGGAAGTGACTAGATCTGGTTCTACCTGCAAGTCTAAAGGCAAGGATGTGGTAATGGGAGAGGTCAGCCCCTCAACACAGGCTTCCAATATCCAGAGTAACCCCAGGACACCCAGAGATGAAGATAGCTCTTCCACAGGGGGTAGGCAACTCTGTGTGCTTCCGTAGAAGGGTCTAGATACCTTCCCACTGTTACAGGCCACTCAAGAAGAGCAGAAGGAAGACTGTGAGGGATAGCCTGCTATTTCAGGCGAAAGGAATCAAAGCAGCATGTTATCCATGTACTTCATGGGAAATAGGAGAGGAGAAAGGAGCAATCAGTAATCATCAGGCATAGTCAGATGAACGATTGAAATGGCTGCCAGGTCCTTGGGTAGGATCGTGAAACCCCCATTGCTTAACTTCACCCCCCACTTCATTCGCTCCAGCCCTGAGCTGGAGGCACAACTCCTCGGGTATCTTGGGATGTCCCAGCCTGTGCTGGAGAGATCTGTCAGTGCGCTCTTCCCTAGCGAGTTCCCTTAGGCCTAATAAAATGTTTTGCATATGTGAAATGCTTTAAAATTTGTGAGGTATTTTCTTTACTTTCCCTCATTTTTAAAAAATAGGCTATTTTTTAAAGCAGTTTTAGGTTCATAGCAAAATTGAGCAGATATTCCCTCATTTAAATATTGTTCTCACATCTGCTCAACAAATGGGTAGGATGGGTATTATTTTCTTCATTTAGAATCACACAGTAGCAAATGGATCCTTGAGCTAATTGAGGTCTTCTGATCTCTTAATCCCCAGGTACTTTCCCTTGCTTCTCACAGAACGAATTTGGTATCTTTGCTTCCCATAAGCATGGAAACCCTGGACTACCTCTCATTCTCAGAGCTCAGAAGCAAGTTTGAGAAGCTTCTCCAAGTTTCCCCCTTGATGACGGGGTCTCGCAGAGAACCCATCTGTGTACCTGGTGAAGGCCCACCCTCTCAGGCTCTGGCAGAGGCCCTGGGACCCAGAGTTTGTACAATGCCCCGATAAGCTTCTTAGAGGCAGGTATTAGCAAGGATTGGATATTCTTCCCCTGAGATGCCCTTCACACCCGACCCTGCCTTGAATTAGGATCCCATAGGAGAGCTGGGGGCAGGAGAATGGGGTAGTGGTCCCTGCTGTCCAGCTTCAGACCCACTCTTTGAGACCCTGGACTCTGACAAGTTTCCAGAACTGAGAAGACATCCAGATGTCCAGGTTTGAAGGTAAATGATGTGATTATGTCGGGGAGATCAACTGGGGTGCCAGCTCAGCTCTGTTACATAATACAGGGACACCGGAGAGAAAGACCCTCCAAAGTACATGTAGGAGCTTTGAAGTGTTGAGTTTAGGGCAAGGGACAGGGTGGACAAAGAGATGGCGGAAAGACAGTTACAGGAATCAAGACAAAGGAAATTCACCTTCCGTGTAGTTCTTTTGCTTGTCCGTCTTTTGCTGTTTAAGACAATTGTATTGGGATCCCTCATTAGCATGGTGTGCTGGAAAGATTGGGGCATTAAAAGCCTCATCGGTACGCTATTCAATAGCTTTGTGGCACTGAGCAAGTCACATTTCTCTGAACCTTGGTTTCTTCACGTTTCAGTATATGTGTGCTGCCAAAGCGAGCACAGTTTCTTCACGTTTCAAATGAGGAGTTCCACTAAACAGGGTCAGTAACTCCTTTTACCGTAACCACCTACGAGTCTGTGGGTTACTCATCTCACTTCCAATAGATTATTTCATATGCAAAATTTCCAGTTGTTTTGTGATTTAATATTTAGTTGGGTTGGGCCTCTACACCTCTATTTATAAATCGAGGGTTCCTTTGAGGGCCTTTCATGTTCTTTCCTCCTGTGTCCTTGTGTAAAATAACCCTTACGTAGCACTTGATTCTGTACAGTGCATTTCACAGACTTTATGTGTCTTTACCCTCCCAAATTCCTGTGACATAGGTAGTGTTATTAATTTTTACATTGCTAGGTTATTACTATTGTTATTACTATTTTTTTCTATTAAAATGAATTAAACTAAATTTAAATTTAAAATATAACATGTATATAATAAAAAGTTCAAATGGTTAAAACTGAACAATAAGATATACAAAAAGTAAGTCTCCTTTTGACCCCTGGCCTTTAGATTCCCTTCTCTAGATGTCCTTCCCGAGATCATCTTTACATAATCAACATATATGTTATCGTGCCCATTTCACAGATGATGCACTGAGGCTCTGCCTGTCCGAGGTGACACAGCTGGTAAGCAGCAGAGCTGGGAATCGAGACCCTTGACTTCATTCACCATGTTCCTCCCACCATACTACACAGTTTAGGAAACTTCATGACATTAACTTTTAAGCTTTGTCCTCTCTGGATGATATGGTAGAATCATTTTAAGACAGTTGAAAAAAAAATATGTCGAGCATTGATATCTCTGCCTGTCTTCTGCTGCTGCCCCTTTTTGTATAAAGCTTACAACCATGTCTTCTTACCTCATTCTGCCTTTGATAAGGTGAAATCTGTGGCTGGGTCACCAACTATGGGTGACTGAGCTCCCAGCAACTCAGGCTTGGACCTGAGAAGTGTTGGCAGACCTCTTCCAGGGAGCCAGGGAGGATTGGGTAGACCCAGATCAGGAACCTAAGCTTCTGGTGGGCCTACACAGCACAGAGGACCTCCAGATGCTCTTTCCCCCATGAACAGTTATTGCCCCTTGGAGTAGGGGGCAGAGGTAATTTTGCTCCAACTGCCTTCCACCCAAAGTCCCCTGCATGAATTGTCACTGTTCCAGAGGAGGGTTTGGTGGGTTCCAGCTTGCCTCTTAAGGGCAAATAACCTCTTTTTCCCCCATCTAGGTTTGTGGATATCTCTTGTCTGGGCTTCATGGAGAAATCTTCCCTGATCACCAACCTGAATCCCACAGCTCCCTTCTTCCAATGGAAAGAATGAGAGGCCTTCTGTAATCCAGCATAACTGGCCATCATGGGGAAATTGATCAGGATGGGAGCACAGGAAAGGCGGTTACTTCGGCCAAAACGGCTTCGTTGGAGTCGCTTCCTCTTCCTGTTGGGAATGTTGATCATTGGTTCCACCTATCAGCACCTGAGGAGCCCCCAGGGCCTCCCAACACTGTGGGCAGCGGTCTCTTCTGAACACCCAGTAAAACTTGCCAGCCGGGACCTTCTCAACAATGAGATGATGACCGTGAGCAGTGACCCTCCAAAAGCTAGCTCTGAGATAGAAGGTGAGACACTGGTGCCCCAAGCCACAGTGGGCAGGAATGAAGCAACACCTGGCATAACAATGGAAAACATCCCCAATACACCCAGAACAACAGCTGGCATCTCTCCAACAATACCTGAGAATAACTACAGCCCAACAGCAGCAGGCACAGAAAGAATGAAGGAAAACACCCCAACCACACCCAGTGGAAGACTGAATCACTACACCCCAACTTTAAGCAGATCAACAGTAAAAAATTATACCCCAGTAACATCCAGGGGAGAAATGAAGAGCTACCACCCAACTCAAGCCAGGGGCAAGGTGAAGAAGTACACTCCATCCTCACTTGGTAGAGTAGTAAACGATTATTCCCCATCCACACTCATGACACTGACAAGGAGCCATGGGATCATCCCTAGAACAACTGTGAAAGAGAGTGAAACTATGACGACTTACAAAATATTGGAGACCAACCCCTCCAAGGGAATAGTGGAAGAAACCACTCCAACTACTCTCAAAGAAATTGATAACACCCCACCTTTCCTGATAAATGATATAGAAACAAACATCTTAACTTCTCAAAGTATGGTGGAAAAGAACACCCCGACTACCCCCAGAAGAGTGGATGATAACAGCTCAACCAATCCTCCAGGAGCTGATGGGAAAGAACAATTTCTCAACTTCCCGGAAAAGGTCCTGGAGCATACCACAGCCATCCCTGAGAGGCGGGTGACAACTAGCACTGTGTCAGGCAGCAGCCCAGCAGAAACCAAAGCTTCTACTGCTGCTTGGAGGGTTAGGAATCCCTCGTCCAGAACCAGTGCACCAACCACTGGAATATCCTTAGCCACACTCCGGGGGCTGGCAAAGAAGCCATCCATAGGACCCAGCACTTCAGCAACCCCCAGCATCAGGGAAAATCCGACCACTCAGGTCCGTCACTGTATTGTTGTGGAGCCAGCCCCAGCCATGCCCACTGCCCCCTCCTCCAGCCTGACAACGGCCCTGCCCAGCCCCAGTTTCTCCTCACTGCCCCCAGGCCGACCAGACCACCACTCCAAGGCAGAGTACCCCCCGGACCTGTTCAGTGTGGAGCAGCGGCGACAGGGCTGGGTCATCCTGCACATCTTTGGCATGATGTACGTGTTTGTGGCCTTGGCCATCGTGTGTGATGAGTACTTCGTCCCAGCCCTGGGTGTCATTACAGACAAACTGCAGATCTCTGAAGATGTGGCAGGCGCCACGTTCATGGCTGCTGGAGGCTCTGCCCCTGAGCTGTTCACCTCCCTCATTGGCGTCTTCATCTCCCACAGCAATGTGGGCATCGGCACCATTGTGGGCTCTGCTGTGTTCAACATCCTTTTTGTCATCGGCACCTGTGCTCTTTTCTCCAGAGAGATCCTCAACCTCACCTGGTGGCCCTTGTTCCGTGACGTCTCCTTTTACATCCTTGACCTGATGATGCTCATTCTCTTCTTCCTGGACAGCCTCATTGTCTGGTGGGAAAGCCTGCTGCTGCTGCTGGCCTATGCCTTCTATGTGTTCACCATGAAGTGGAACAAGAAGCTTGAGTTCTGGGTGAAAGGGCAGCTCAGCAAGTGGCCAGCGTCCAAGGTCATGGCCCTAGGGGACCTCAACAAGGTAAGAACAGGCAAGCTCAGGCTTCTCTAGCCGTTTGGGGGCAAAACAGTGGGGGTGAGCCAGGGGTTGAAGAGTGGAAAGTGCTGGGTCAGACCTCAAGAGATGGGTGTTCTGGTTCCCTTGCTCTTCATTCAACATTTAGAGTCCAATTTTCGCCAGGCATTGTGCTGGAGCATTTGCAAGAGTGATGTTGGCTCACCCCCCAATCACCCTATAAAATGGTTATTATGATCTCCCATTGGCAGGGGAAGAAACTGAGGCCTAATTATATTAAACTACTTGTTCATGTCATGCAGCAAAGAGGTAGTGGAGCCAGAATTTGAACCCAGGGTGGTCTGACTGCGTCTTTGGAAATGACATTTAGCTGGGATTTAGAAAATGTCCAAAAAGATACCAGGCATGAAAAAATGATAATCTCTTCCATGTACATGGTGTTTAGGGTTTATATAGCACCTTCACTTATGCTTAACCTTATTCGTTCACATTCCAGACTTGGAGGGTCTGGTGGCTTAGATGGGGTCTTGGGAAGGGGGAGAGATATTTTTTGGTTTTGTTTTTTATTTTAAAATATTGGAGAAGATGGGAGCTCCATTCATCTCAAGAAGCCAGCCATGGGTGCAGAGCCCTCTCTCTGTGCTGACTAGAGACCAGATACTGGGAGCTCTAACCCTGTGGCTTTCTCCTGGTCCCAAAATTCCTTTCCAAGACATTATCTGTCTCCATGAAGGACCTTTAACCAAATTCAGTGATAATTCAATAACCTGGAAGATTAAAATGGTTAAGCGATCTCTAAAAATTAATCTCAAAGTTATTTGTTCCTTGAGATTCCAAAGGGAGGACACCTTACAGACCACAGACCCCAATTCTCTCCTGCTCCTAAAGTTTGAATTTGAGCCTGCCTGTCACGGTCTCAGAGAAGCCACTGGTGTGAGCAGAATTTTGCATACAAAGAGTGGAAGGACTTAGCTACTTAATCCAGGCAGTTTTGATGAGTGGGCAGGATGAAGAACAAACTCAGCGGATATGTCTAGGAGATATATGATGCAAAGGAGAAGAAATGTATATACATCCTTTAGGATTTTTGAGATAATGTGGTGTTCTGGCCAGAGCATGGAACTGAGAGTCAGGAAACTTGGGTTCTAATCTGATTTTGCCTTTAAATAACTGTGTGACTTTGGACAGGTCCCTTTTCTTTTCTGGAGAAATAAACAAAGTCCAGCTAATCACCAAAAGGTCCTGTCTAGCTCTCACATTCACTGGTAATGTCCTGTGTCCAAGTGAGTTCAGTTCTGGCAGGCCCAGAACAGTGATTATTTGTCTGATCTGGCCAATGGAGCTCCAACTACATTTACAGATTGCCCCAAAAGGAGAAATGTGCTGCCCAAGGTCATATAGGAGCAGATATCAGAATTGGAATCCAGTACGCTAACCCCCCCATTCAGCACTATTTCCCACCAGACTACTGCTTCATGAAGTCAGAGGCTTAAAAAAGAAAGGGAAGCCAGAATGTTACATTACTTATTATGAAGAAATAGGGGTCTTCTTCCTAATGAAATTCTCAGGGCAGGCCTTGCTGATGGTGGCCATGAAGACTGGTACTTTCCTTTGAGAAAAGTATCTATTGCCTGGTAGACATCAGGTCAGCCATTTTCAAAATGCCTGACTTGCTTCCCAGTCCTTCACAGTAATTCTGTTTTATTTAAACTTTACAAATTCTGAATTTTCCATTTTGTCAGAGCCAGATCATCAAAGCAAAGCTTGCTAAGTAAGTGAAGTGTAATCATGATTTCAAAAGAGAATTTTTAACTTACTTGAGAGACTCTTCAAGGGCTTTCTTAGCAGCTCTTTGCCAACCAGTGAGAATAGTGCTTATTACACCTCTGTTCTTAGCTATTTGTTGAAACAGATCCAGGATGATTTTTGATTAACAGCATTGTTTTTAAAAAGCAGATTGAATTTCTAGCTATACTGGAAAGCAAATCTATATCTATTTCAAATTAAAAACCTATAGTTACAGCTTTCTAGCACTAACTCCTGCCTGCTAAAAATTAGTCTAAATAACTCAAGAAGTATAGCTGTTTTAAAAAACTATCTAGATTTGGAGTTTTACTCCGTATTTTTTATAACCAAAGAGAGGGAGAATTGCCTTTGTTGAATCTTTTTTTTTCCAACTGAAATATTAATCATTTTCTAAATATTTCATTCTTTTTAAAAAAACTTTTCAATTACAGTTGACATTCAATCTTATATTATGTTAGTTTCATCTTCACTTTATGTCTTTATGTCTTTGTTTGGCTGTCCAAGATCTATGATCTGGTTAGAGGGAAATCAGCTATCCTGTACTGCGCTGATAGACTGAGGGCATTAGAGCCATTCTGTTTTGAATTCATGAAGCATTTCTCTAAAAATCCAATCTTTGATCTGGTAAATGATGTTAGTATTCCTTCCGGTGGTTTATGCAAGGATATGTACTCACCCCTGTAAATTATTTTACTTTAATTATAAACAAATATACATTGTTCCCTCACTCACTTTTATTGACTTATTGGTTCATATCTCTAATAGGTCTATTCTTTGAATATCACTTCAGGAAGGCAGGGGGTTGGGGTGGGCATGAGGGAAACTGGGCTTATTTAAATAGCCATACCCCACAGGTGAAAAATTCAGAGAGAAATGGGACAAGGCCAGACAGGGTGGTAGGGAGCCAAGAAAGATATCTGGGGAGGTGAGGTCAAAGCCACAGCTGCTCAGGAAGTCTAAGTAGCAGAAAGAGAAGTTGAGGGCCATGGGATCCACTCCTCTTGGAGAGAAATAGGAACAGGAAAGACATCCTCTTCCTCTGTTGCTAGCCTAGGGTGAGATAAGGGGAGGGGGATGGGGCTCATCATTTTCACTAAAAGGGGGAACAGTCTTTGTAGCTCCCAAAGGACTGAGCCCAGGGTGTCATTCCTAGCAGAAGCTCCATAACTATTTGATTCAGTTTCCTCAGGGAACCCTAACAGTTTCAAGAGAGAAATGAGTCGGAGAGGGAATCCATACTTATGGAGGGCCTATTCCATATCTACATTATCTCAACAACTTCTCATAAAAACCATACAAGGGATAGATTGTTATCTTCATTTTGGAGGCTCAGAGATGATAGTTAACTTAGCCAAAGTTCAACAGCTCATGAATCTGGTTTATATATCTATATATCTGAGTTTTAACCCAGGCTCCATTGCTGACTACCTCTGTTACCTTGGGTAAGTCAATATAATTAAACAAACCTTTATTATTAAGCACATCAATGAAAATCAATGTGGGAAATAAAAGATTGTGTTCCTTTCTGTAAAAGAGACAGGCATGGACAAGAGTAATTATAATACCAGGAACACTGCAAAGTGCTACAAAATCACTTTGCTTTTTATCCAGGCCTGAGATTGCTCATCTGTAAAGTAAATAGGATGAACTAGTGTAGAGATTGGCAGACATTTACTGTAAAGGGTTAAACAGTAAATACTTTAGCCTTTGCAGACCATATATTCTGTTACAACTACTTAACTCTGTCCTCATGTGAAAGCAGTCCACAGACAATATGTAAACAAATGTGAATGGCCATGTGGTGTTTTACTAAGAGCAATATACTCACAGGTGTTCTCCTACCTGAACAACTTGGAGACTGTGAGATCAGCAGAAAACAATTCATTTTCTTACTGAATATGCACCCTATTGATATCTGTGGAGTTTCTGAGCTGGAGGATCTTTCACTTTACTCTTTATTCTGCTCTGATAAGCTAGAACCAGGATAAAAGTTTTTTGGAGAATGATTTTAATCAGAATTTACTTAAGAGTATTTCCAGAAAAAATAAATGACATAGCATCAGACATAGATACTATTTTAGACATAATAACTATTTTAGAGTCTTTTGACACAGGTTAAAAAAAATCAAATCCTAAACTATTTTAGACAACATTGTCAAACTGACATAAATTGCTTTGAGGAATTACCCCAATATGGAGATGGTAAATGTTTGTATAGTTTATCAACACAATCTAACGTAGTTTGCTTTGAAACTTTTACCTGATTTTGAAGCTCTCAATGTATTTGTTCTGGTGAAAAATAACTATCTGACCTGCCTTGACCATGCATAGTCACAGAAAGACAACTAACAGCAATTTTGAGGTGCTAGCCTGGCTGAAAAATCTTATCTGTATTTGAAGGATGATAGGCCCTTCTTCAGAGAGAGAGTTATGAGCTTAGCCAGGAAGGATCAGTCTTTTTCATGAGAAGTTGATTGGCAAGACAGCCCGTGGGTTGCCAGTGATGAGAAGGAATGCAAGGCAGGGAATGAGTCTGGTCTGGGCCCCTTGGAAAACCCCCAATATACTTCAGAATGTGAAACTCTGGAAGAAAGACTGTTATTCTTTTCTAAATGCATAGGAGGCTGTTTTCTTTCTGGCAGGATTGTTTATTATGCTAACCAATAAGACCCCCAAGCCTACAAACCTGGTACCTCCTTAGGTTTCTTGTCAAGGTTGACATTTACCCCAAGGGCTTCCATCAGTGGCCTGTATTGCCATCTGCCTGCTGTGAAGACAGGGTGGGTATGGACAGAAAGCAGCCACCAGTCTCCTCCTGCCTCAATGGGCCCTGCCCATGCTAGGCTGCAGGAAATCTACTGTACTCTCAAAGAGCCCATCCTAGCCTGGGCTGAGGGGTTCCCTCCTTTAACTCCTTGAATTATAGTCAGCTTCCCACCACTTGTCAGGAAAAGATGGTAAGAATAAAATTCTCAATTTAAAGGCTTTCTTTCCTCATAACATTTTATTGGCTTTTAGTGTTCCCCTGCTAGTGGATGCTAGCGGACAGATGACAAAGTGAATGCATAAGAAACAAACAAATATTAACAGAAAAATTCAAACACCTGATCATGCCTGGATCAGTATATTGCTGTTTTCATGAGTGTGTGTATTTTTGTAGTTGATTGTACATGCATTCAAGCAACACAGTATATTTTCTCCTAGTGTATGTGATGGGATTAAATGTAAAATTAAATATTCATGGTATTCTACAAAGAACAGCATAATTTCTAGATGCTCTGCCATCTGTATAAATTGGAATCATAAATCCAACAGAAAATTTTTTAGTGTGGGGGAGCAGGCATGTGGATTATAAATGAGAATAACAAATTAAGAAGATAATTTCAGAGTGGGACAAGTGTCGTGAAGGAAGCAAGCAGTGCATGAGGTGGGGAGTGCGTGTAGGTAACAGGCCCCCTTTCGTGAGGGAGAGCAAGGGGGTGCCTCTTGGAGGAGAGAAATCCAAGTAGAGATCTACAGAATAAGGGAAATACCCCATGTTCCGTGGGGAAGAATTCCAGAAGAAGAAACAGTATTTGCAAAGGTTCAGAGTGGGGAAAGAGCTTGGTGCATTAGAGTAAAGAACTGAAGGTCAGTGTGATTAGTGAGTAAGGGGAGAGTGGTACAGGATAATGCTGGAGAGGAAGGTGGAAGCTGCTTCATGCAGGGCCCTGTGAATCAGATAAGGAGTTTGGGTTTTACTTGACTCTCAACAGGGAATGTTATAATGAAGATATTTAAAAGGTCACTTGCTAACTGCTCTATATAGAGAGAATGAATTGTAGATATATAAAGGTGGAAGCGGGGAGTCCAGTTAGGAGGCTGTTGTGAGCATCCATAACAAATATATATTCGAGGGATTTGAGAGATGTTTTGAATACAGAATCATCTGGACTTTATGATGAAGCGGATGCGGATGGTGAGAGAACACAATTCAAAGTTTTTGGCTTGAGCCGGAGGATAGATGAAGATGCCATCTAGTGAGAGAGGGAAGACAAGAGGAAGAACAGGTTTAGGGAGACTCAAGAGTTCCTACTCTGAAATGTTGAGTTTGGGTGTGTATGTCACCTTCAGGAGGATATGTCTAAGAGGAAGTTACATAAATGGGCCTAAAGCTTAAGAACAAGGTCTAGGCTAGAAGTAAAAAGATGTGAATCACCAACAAATGTGTGGTAATTAAGCTCAAAAACTGGTTGATGCTACTTTGAAAGAGAGAAACGATAGTTTAGGGTTAAGCCCTCAAGAACTCCAACTTTCATTTATTTGACAAACATTTATTGAGTCCTTTTGAGGGCCTGGGGATACAATGAGAAATAAGGCACAGTCCCAGTCTTCAAGGAGCTCCGTCTCAGTTGGAGTTGGAGTTGATCCATGTTTTGTGGAGGCTGACATGCTAAGAAAAAGAATATAAAACCGTTGCTACAAAATTAAGTATGAGGCCTTGGCAAGGGTTTATGTAGGGGAGAGATGATCCTAGAGTTTAAGCTTCATCAGCTCTCCAGTAAATCCTCCTCAGTGGGGAAAACAGACAAGTAAAACTAATAGTTACCATATTATGTGTAATGATACGGGTAAGTGCCGAGGGATGTAGTACTGTGAAGAGCAGGCAGCTCAACAGCCCAGAGTTAGGGAAGGCTTCCTGAGGGACCAACAGGGGTTGGCTGACTGAATAAAGGGTAGGGAGTCTTCTAGGCATGTGTAAAGTCCAGGGGAATGAGGAGTGTTACAGACTGTAACTGCACCGGCCAATATGGTAGCCACAAGCAACATGTGACGACTGAGCTCTTGAAGTTGGGCTCGTCCGAATTGATGAGATGTGCTGGACGAATAACACGCTGGGTTTCAAAGCCTTAGTATGAAAAAAATGTAAACTATCTCATTAATATTTTAAATATTATATTAAGTTATAATATTTAGTAGTTAGGTTAAATAAAGTATATTATTAAAATTAATTTTACCTGTTTATTTGACTTTAAAAAGATGTGGCTACTAAAAAAATTAAAATTATGTATGTGGCTTGCATTCTGTTTCTGTGGACAGGGCTGGACTCAAGGTAAGCAGGAGGCTGGTGTGTGTTCAGCTAAGGAGTCTGGGCTACCTCCTGAGGAGAGTAGGCCCCCAGGATGCAGAGGAGGGACATAATATGCTTTGCTCAGAAAATCACTGGCTAAGTGGTGGAGGATGAATCAGAAGAGGAACAGGTTAGATCAGGAGGCTGTTGCAGGACTGTAGGCAGGAGAGTGGAGAGATGAGGCCAAATTTGAGGACTTTCAGGAACTAGGTGTGACAGCTAATTGGACATGGGCTGTAAGAGAGAAGAAGGAATTTGGGTAGACTTTTGGGTTTCCAGCCTAGACAAATGAGGGAATCAGGGTACAAGACTATACTGAGTGAAGGGCTAAGTGAAGAGTATAACCTGGGTGAAGGCAGGACTCAGACCAGAGATCCAGTAAACATTTGTTAAATGAATGTCTTTTAAAAATTGCAGAATAAAATTGTGGTTCAGGGACTGTGTCATGGATGGCCTAGAAGGGGAGAGGTCAATGTTTAACTGCTGTGTCAGTGGGAGATGGAACTTGGAAGTGAGGAGGACAAGCTGAAGCCTATCACCTTTGCCTCCCCTGGTTCCTGTGAACAGATCCCATTGCTCATTCTCAGCAAGACGCATCACAGGTCCTGCTGGCTTGACTGGCATGAAGAGATCCTTTTCAGTTTCCTTGGCCCCTTGGCTAATTTTTATGAGAACATGGGGTGATGAGGTTGAAGAAAGAGGAGGGAGAATGGTGTGATGTGAGAAGTGGATGTGGGAATCTGTTTGTAATAAGGGCATATTCTGAGACTCACAGAGAACTGTTTTGGCTTGAATAAATCTGAATTGCAGAGAAATCGTTAGATGTGTACATCATGGGACAAAAGTGGGTCTCTCCGGCCTGTCTGTGGACAGAACCAGCCATCCCAAAGGGCAGCCTGGCTCCTCATCGTTCTTTTCCTCCAAGAAGAACTCATTGGATGAGGGTTGGGCATGATAAATAGGGAGATGGCTGGGGCAGTGGGGGTCAGTGCTATAGACTCCAGTTTCCCAGTAAACTGACAGGTGTGTCATGAAAGAGTCAGGGGATTTGTTCAGAAAATCCACCATGCACCCTTCATATTTAGAATGGTTATTCCTGTTGTTTCATTCATTCATTCATTCATTCACTCACTCAGTGTGTATTCAAACACTCAAACCTCCCTGTCCTTCAAAGCTTACCCAAATTATACTTACTTTAGGAAGCCTTCCTTGTCCATTTCAGCACTGCACCTTTATCAATGCCTCTCATTTCTTGAAACACATTCTGTTTTGTCATATGCTTGTGTTATCATTACTCTCAATTCCTTTCTGGACACAGAATCCATGTCCTAAACATCTTTTTATTCCTACCATGCTAGCACAGTGCCATGTAAACAAGCAGGTGCTCAGGAAATAACTGAGTGAATGAACAAATTGGGTGGATGGGTGGATGGGTAACCTGCATCCAGCAGTATTTTCTTTATTTTCAGAACTGAACAGAGAAGGGAGTATAGCAAGTTCAGTTCTAATTCTGGCCATGGAGGTTGGTGGGGTAGGGGAGTCATTGGGAAGGTGAAGACAATGACTGGGACAGCCATTAGTGACCCTCATACCTGAAGATAGCACTAGAGGAAGTTGGGAGTATCTACTCATTCAGTTCACCTTTACTGAGCACCTACTGTGTATAAGACACTATACAACAGGCTAGGGGAACAGAAATGACTGTATCACTGCATGACAAAAAAAAAAAAGTCTAACTGGTAGACAACTCATGTATGTGAAAAGTTAAACAATGATTTTTTTTTTTAAATGGCATTGCAAGGCAGTAATGCAAAGTGGCAAGCCTAGTGGTCCAGACAGTAAGTACTGTGAACTTAATGAGTCTTCGTCTTGGATTTTCTAGTGCTGCCCCATTTCCCCCCTGGCTGCCCCATAGCTTCCCCAGGGCGCTAGCACTTATTTGATTACAAAGCCAGTCTATGGCCATACCACCTTTGTGCCTGATCTTGTCTGATTACAGAGCCAGATTTTGGTATCACAAAGTATGCTCACTGTTGTTATATAGCTTTCAAAGAGAAATGTGTCATAGTGAGCTGAAGTGAGGGTGGGGCAGAAGGGCTATTTGGGAAAGCCTATGTAAGAATTCACCCTGAGTTTTCTGAAAATTGATAGACATTGAAGGGTGGAGAAGGCATATGAGGCAGAGGGAAAAGGCATGCATGAGGGAATAGGAGTTGGAATAGATTAGGT
The DNA here is from genome assembly GCA_003508835.1 of Eonycteris spelaea. Classification (NCBI taxonomy): domain Eukaryota; kingdom Metazoa; phylum Chordata; class Mammalia; order Chiroptera; family Pteropodidae; genus Eonycteris; species Eonycteris spelaea. Next base: position 1,249,275 of record PUFA01000017.1, read on the forward strand.
ATATCTAGAAGATAGTTCCTTCACTTAAATATTTATTGAAGCCTTGCTAAGCACCCAGCAGTGTTTTTGTGCTGGACACACGCGGTAAATGAAAGATGCTTGCAGGGTAGTCAATTATTTGCATGTTCGCTAATGTACAAATAACATACAAATAAATTGGAGAAAGTGCTATGAAGGAAAAAAACCAGAAGTCTATAAAAGAGAAGGAGATGGGCATTCTGAGAGGAGGGCTTCAAGGCGGGAAAAGAGGATGGCACATTTGAGGGACTGAAAGGCAGGTGGTGTTACTGGACGGTGGTGAGGGTCTCTCCCAAACATCTTGTGACTTCTGTCCCTGTTTGCAGCCAGGTGATGGGGCAGTTGCAGTGGATGAGCTACAGGATAACAAGAAGCTAAAGGTGGGTGCCATGTGGAGTCTGCCCAGTGAGGACATGGGAGAGCTACAGACTCAGGGCACTGTGGCTCTGATGCTGGGGATCTCGGGCTGGGCTCAAGCCTGGGAAGCTCCTGGGAGTGCTGCCAGGGTGAGCCAGGGAAGGAGTGGGCGTTTTTGGACACAGGGACTCTCACCACGAGGAGGCTTTGGAGGAGGTGCTAGTTTGAGAGCTAAGTCTAAGGTCCCTGCTCACTCTGCCATTAGCTTGCTGTGTGAGCTTAGACCTCAGGTTCTGCATCTGTAAAATGACTGGACTAGATGAACGCAAGTCCAACTTCATAGTCCCGATGTGCCATGATTGAAAGCCTAATTACCTGTGGCTTTGAAACACCCAGACCTAAGAGAGCCATTGGAGGGGCTCTGGGGGTGAGAGAGTCTGAGGTTTCTGGAAAACTGTGTCTTAGCTGACTTTGGCCTATGGGGTATTTGGGAAGAGGTATGGGGACCTTCAAGAGGAGAGATGGTTGACTGAATGAAACCTCACCTGTCCAAAGAAAATCCCTAGGCCTGTTGTAAAGTGTTATGTTACCACAGCCACTAGATGGCAGAAGAGCTCCGAGCCAGAGGGATGGGGAAGAGGAAAGGGGCGGAGGATGGAGGAACTGAGCAAACGTTTGTCTTTGGATGTTCCCTTGTAAATCAGATGATGTTACTATGTGCGTAACTATGAATAAGTGTGTATGATATATGTGTGTGTGCATCTACAGATGTGTGTATATATGTACCTGTGAAGGTCTCTTGAGTTCGTGGGTAGCAGCAAAAGATCTGGATTGGGACTCAGAAGACGTGGGTGCTTGTGAAGACTCTTTTCTTTATACCCTGCATGACCTTGGATGAGCCACCTGGCCTCATTGAGTTTTCATTTCCTTTTTTGTAAAAGGGGATCACAGCCTTTCTTATCTCGGAGGGTATGGCGATGATAAAGCACCGTGATGTTCTTTGTGGACTGTTAAAGGCTGTACCATATGCAGTGGGTCTGTCTGTGTGACGTGTGAGTGAGTGTATGTTTCTTTGAGTGTGTACCTGGGAGGATGGACGAACTTTTGGGAATGTGGTATCTTTAGTACACATTGTCTGTTGCTCCCTGTTGAGACTTCGGGGAATTATTCAGTATGTAGCATTAGCCAGTCATGGAAGAGTTGAGGGGAGGCTGAGAAAGAAAGTAGAGTGACTCTCCTGGTTGAGGTGAAGGAAGAGAGGAGGCCATGATAAGGATCTGGTGCTTTCACCCTGATCTCCATGAGAGGAAGTCAGGGTTAGTAAGGCCCTCAGGTGGCTCCTCCCCTGGCTCGGGCAGGGGCCCACTGAGGCCTGTGCTGCTCTCTCCTGCTCAGCTCCCGTCTGTGCTGACCCGAGGGAGCAGCTCAGCCTCTCTGCACAACAGCACCATCCGCAGCACCTTCTACTGGCTCATGCTCCACAGCCTGGACCCTCTGGGGGAAGGTAAGCAAGGCCTCCTCAGACCTGCGTGGTCTCCCTGGGACCTGCAAAACTGATAGGCAGCGGGTGGGGCGAGGGCGGGAGTGGGAAGAGAGAGTTAGCAGAAGACAGTGGACGGTAAAGCGGGTCTGGGAGACAGGTTCGAGACAGACATAAAACTCACTAGGAGAGGGCCCCAAGGAGCTAAGGTCTTTGGGTACCTACATTCCACTATCTTTCTGCCTCCATGTCCTCTCCTGTAAAATGAAGGGGTTCAACTGCAATTAGTGAGGCCATGAGTACCATACGCCCTGCATTGTCTATATTGGGGCTGCCTCAGTGACTTCCCTGCAAAGCCCACCCACCCACAAGTTCACCCCTGTGTGCCACAGAGCCTCCATCCAGGCAGCTCAACTCAGGCTGACTGGCCAGGGGCCACTTCTGGGGATACCTACTGTAGGGCCTCACAGTCAGAAACCTTGATGGCACCTCCCTTTGCTTTGTATTTAGCTCTTGTGTCCCAGGAAGGCTGCTAACCCGTCCCCAGCCAGGAATCCTAAAGGATATCCTGGGCACGGCCAGGACCACTTCTGGGGGTGGCAAGGGCCCAAAGTACAGTAGGGGCTGATGCCTAACTTGAAGAATGATGAGGGCAGCTGAGATTCTCACCACCCACCTTACCAAGTCTTGTCTCCTAGCTCTTTACTCCAGAGAGGTGTTCCCAAACATGATTCTCAGGCTCCCCGAAGGCATTCCTCAAGTGTGCACTTGCTCTCCTTGAGCCTCTCATTCTTGTGACTCTGGTGCAGAACTGGGAGCCCAGGTAGAAAGGCCCATCACTGGAAGGTTGTCCTTTGGACAGAAGCCAAGCCGTTGGAGTTGCAGGTGGGCAGGAGGGCTTAGGACTAAGCTGAATATGACACCAGAGACTGACCCATGAGCCCCAAGGAGCACCCTGACTGACATTTCTGGTTCAGGGACAAATTTGGGGGGCTCAGAATTTCCTCAGCCCCTGAAGTTTCTTCTTCAGACACAATATTGGGTTGTTGGATGTTTAAAACAAGTAAATAATACTGTGAAAATCAGAGTCAAAGACAAGGTGATCAAACCTTCTTTGGAAAATCCTCAGGGTGAGCCTCGGCAGATACTGAGAGAGGCCACTCCCAAGTGTCAGCTCCAGAAAAACAGTACCACTGGGGTTTTGAGAGCGGAGTCCATAGCACCGGGCAGCCTGTGTGTGATCAGTGCTGGGAGCATACTCGGCCTAGGCGTTATGAAGGAAGCTGCGTCTCTGGGCTACCTTTGCTTGGCCACGCCTTGTGGAATCACTGATTCTGGCAAAATCTAAAGATAAAGACTTGTCTTCAGTGAGACCACAGGGCCCCCTGCCTGGGCCACTTCTACAATCAACAGCCTCCAGCTGGCCTACTTGTGCTAACAGGATTATGTGATGTCCAGGCCAGGCTGAGGTCAGAGGAGATTGACACTAAGGAGATGATCCGCTGCACTGAGAGCTGAGAGGCCGTGCGAGGAAACAAGCTCTCGGGGAGCCAGTGTTTGTCGTCTCAGGGAAGACAGCTATGTATGGTGCATCATGTGCATGTGTGGTGGGCATGGAACGACCCTCACTGTGAAGGATTGCTGACATACTCTGGGATGCGGTCCTGTTCAGAGAAGCCGACCCCGATTCTACACCCTGAGATTCCATCCAGGAGGGGCTGGGACCATGTGGGGCTGGGACCATGCGGGGCTGTGATGAAGGCCTTTGTTCCCAAGACTTTCCAGATACACGTGTGTGTTTCCATATGCAGTTTCCAAATGGCTATCCAGGTGTTTCCACCATTTCCAAGGTTCTAACTCTTTCACAAAACTGATCTATAGTGTAAACTCTCACTTACCCTGCGAAGGGGCTTTACCTGTCCAGAATCCCATGCCCCTTCTGGTGATTTTACTCAGACATGTGCAAGTGTGCATGTGTACAAGTTATGGAGAGACAGAGATAGAGACACAGAAAGAGACACAGAGACAGAGAGAAGCAGAGAGAGGCCCTGACTTGTTTTCCTCGGCGGCATGGGAAATGAGAGGTTAAGGTGTGTGATGAAGGATGACAAGGGAAGAAGGGAACTCGGTTTCCTTGCCAGCCCTTCCAGTCAGGCCAGCAGATATTCTCAGTCCCAGGACGAACACACCACGGAGCCCTCCTTTGATAACAGCTGCATGTTGCTCAACAGAAGACCGCGGTGCGTGATCAATGCTGGGCGGGCCGTGGACTTGTCTGGGTGAAGGAGGCAGTGGAGTCCTCTCCTCCTGACATCTCAGTTCTGAAGACACCCTGGGCAGGCCCACCAGAACATTTCAAGGGACCACACGTGCCAGAGTGGTGGCTTTGCAAGACGGAGCCTGTCGCCAGAGGCAACTGCAGTTGACCCAATTTGCAGTTTAGGAGACAGGCCGAGAGGAGGGAATTCCGAACCTGCTTCTGTATCCTGCCCGTCCTGGACCCAGGCAGAGTTTGATCCACTCAGATTCCCAGATTGCACCTGCTCAGTCTGTCTGGATTATAGACTAGAGGACCTTCAGGGTCCCTTCTAACCCAGACCCTCTAGAATGTGGGGCCTCCTCACTGCAGTCTGGGCGGGACAGCTGCTCTCAACTAATGTCAGTTCATCATGGTTGTCAGAGCTAAAACTGGCGTAATGCTTTCTAAGTGCCAGACACTATTTTAAGCATGTTCCCAGATAAATTTATTTATTTGTTCACAACTCCCTAAGATTTTACAGATGAAGAAGCTGAGGTACAGAGAAGTTAAGGAATCACCCAGCTAGTCCATGGCTAGCAAGTGGCAGATCTAGGATTCAAATCCAGGCTGTCTGGCTCCAGAATCTGAGCTAACATAATAATATTTAATGGCAGCAATTAACATATTTTTATTTTGTCTCGTGGGTCCCCACATCATTACTCTGAGTATAGCATAGTGTTACCTTTTTAGAGAGGGAACACTTGAGCTTAGAGAGGGTACAAGGGCTTTCCAAGGTCACCCGGTGCTCACAAGGCAGAACTAGCCTGGAATCCAGAATAGATTCCATGTTACCACTTTGATCTATCACATATGCCATAGTCTTTACCCTTCCAAACTACGTGGCTGTGAGGTGGACTGTTATGAACTCCTGCACCTTAGTCTCTATGCTTCCCACCTAAAATTATACATATAAAGCACTTTGCATATTACCTGGAACACAGTCACATTGAAAGAGAGTTGCCCTCCCCACTTTTCCTTGTCTAGAAATGAAGGTAGCACCATTCTGTGCAGTGCTCTGTGGGCCTCCAGCAAAGTATGTGCACAAGGATCTGGAAGGAGGCCTTGCTTGGGTACCAGATATCTAGGGTCAAGAAGGGTGTGGCAGGGAGCTTGGTGCGCAGCTATTTCCTCTTTCCCACTGGAGAGGGAGGGTTCATGAACATGGCCACCAGTAGTGCCCCTGGAGTTATAGCAAAGCTTTTAAGAGATTCATAGAAAGTAAGCTGCAAAGGACCTTACAGATAATCTAGTCCAAGGATGGCAAACACATCTCCCTTCTATTATTTCTCCATTTTCTGCCTGTGCAGATATCCCCAATCAATCACGGCGCTCTCCTACCAAGCTTGGATGAGAATTCTCCTCAATTCAGCATCCAAGGAGCCATCACTTGAGCTTACAAAGGAAAAAAATCCTATTTGTTGCCCCCAAGATTAACCGTGTCATTTTATTAGATAGAAAGTAGGCCCCGAGTAGGGAAGTGACTTGCTCAAGATCACAGTCAGTAAGTTACAATGCAGGGAATTTAAGACACAGGTTTGGGAACTGGGCATCATAAACAAGCCTAGTTGGACTAGAATACAGACATCACAACTCCAGCCTCTTCCCAGACACTTCAGCTGCACTGGCTGCCAGCTGGCCAGCTCAACTGAAGGGTGTGGCAGGGATACCCGTGGTCCCAGTTGTGTTTGCTTTCTCATTTGCAGCCCGCTCCTCCAGGAACAAGGATGAGGAGAGCTTGAATCGAGAGGCCAAAGCCAAGCCTCAGGCCAAAGCAGAGAGCAAATCAGAAGGTGAGAGGATGGCGAGACCAGCAGGTTTTCTCCTGCCACCTTTCTCCCTCCTGTTGGCCAGGGACTGAGTCAGGCCTCTTGGCCTCCCTGAGCCAGTCCACTGGAGTGATATGGTGTGGCCTTGCACTCCAGCCTCCCATTTCCGAAAGGGAGCCCTGTACATCCCCTCCACACTTCCTCAGATGTGGTAGGCGAAGTCAGGCCAGGGGCTGTTGAACTCCCACTTCTTTTTTGCTAAATCTTGCCCAAATTTGACTTGATTGGGCTCTATTTCTTCTCCCTCCCACTTTTCACAAGGACAATTTTGCTAGGGATGGGTCTTAGACCAGCAACCCCAGTGAGAGGGAGCCAGCAGGGTTCTGGTGACACAGAAGTCCAGCACCTGTGTGGCAGTTGGGACAGAGAGAGTGAGCTATGTACAGCACACCAAGCCAGCCTGATGTACCAAGCAATCCTTGCAGGGAGGTAGAGCAGCAATCATCGTTCCCATTCTATAGACAAGGGTGGCTCAAAGAGGTCAAAGATTTGCCCAAAGCCATCCAGTCAAGATGTGAGAGAGCCTGTACATAAACCTAGCTCTCCAGACTTTCCAAGACTTCCTAGTTGTTGCCTTTGAAATCATCAGGATTCTTTCCATGCAGTTGGTAGGGGGAAAGGTCAGACCCTGAGGGCTGGGGCTTTGCCCTCTCTCTGCTTCAGCTGCCCAAGCTATTCACAGTATCCTTGGCCACATTGGCCAGGCTGGAAATGTCTGGGACTACAGGGGGAGCAAGGGCGCTCACTTCCCAGCCGCCCTCTTATCTATAGATATCTCCATAGACAGGGCGACAAAAGGTCACATCATGTTGTTTTACTTTTGCTATCAGCAAGAAATTCCCCAAACAAATCTTCTGAGACTCTGGAGTGGACAAGTCCAGTAGCCCTGTAGCCACTCACACCAGTCTCTGCCAGCTGCCCTCAAAACCTGGCACTTTTCTGACCTATCCCATGTTTATCATCCTTTAAAGAGGAGGAGCCAGCCAAGCTCCCTGCGGTCACCATCACACCAGCCCCTGCTCCAGACGTCAAGGGAGATCAGGAGAAGGATCCAGGCTGTCAGGTATGCACAAGCTTCTTCCCAGGTGGAGGAATTTGAGACGTCCCAGGAAGGACTTGCTGACCAGAAATCCTTCCTTTCTGAAGGTCTGAAACACTATTTGAGGTTCATTCCTCAGGGGTAACATTGCCCTTTCTCTGAAGATCAGAAACTTCATGGGACCAGTTAATTCACTGTAATACTTTAATATGAGTGAAATAATATGTATGAGACTGTGTTGCCAATTGTCACATGCTGCATGCTGTAAAAACATAAGGAATCACTGTTAGGGGACCTGTCAGCAACTGGGAGACGGTGAGACCAGTCAGCTCAAAATGTGTGTGTGTGTGTGTGTGTGTGTGTGTGTGTGTGTGTGTGTGTGGTGGGGGGGTTGCTGGGTAAAAACTTGGAACCTTCTGAGGCATCTTGGCCTTGTCTGCAGGGCTTCCTGAGTCCTGACACTCCCGTCTTTACTGCCTCACAGCCTCTTCTTCCATTATGCTCCAGCCAAACTGGACTTCTTGTCTCCATGCTTTTCTACCTCTGGGCCTTGGCTCACACAGTTTTCTCCCTAAGAATGCATTTTCCCCTCCATCTTCATATATCCTGATCTCTCTCCAAGCTAGTGAAAATGCCTCCTTTGCTATGAGGCTTCCCTGATCCCTCTCCCCTGCCCCTCCTCCCCGCCCCCACCCCAATTTGAATGCCCATGGTCCATTGTCCTTCTCTGCCTTCCTTGTACTCTATTTATTAGTCTTAGTTCCCCTGCTGGGAGGTGAAGTTCCTGAAGGCAGGATCCAAGTCTGAGTTGTCTCCGTCTCCCCCACAGAGAGAAACATAGGGCCTGACTCTGGCTGTGCTCAATAAAAGTTGAATGACTGATAGTAAGCATTCAGTTTTTGCAAGTTCCATCCCTGATTTTTTTTTTTTTTGGACACCCAGAAGTACTTAATTATATCTTATCCTTAAGCCAACAATTTTGGGTTCAGTGTCTAAGACATCTTCATGGTATCATGAGTATCCTGAGTAGGCCGATTATAGCTAGCTCAAATAAAAGGGACTAAGAGAATGTAGGGGTATCTCCTGGAATCCCAGGGCAAGAAGTGAAGGTTGGTGTCATGAAGAGCTGGACCTAGGCCTGAGAAAGCATCTGTGACCCTGGTGGCTTCTCATTCCATGTCCTGCTCTGTCTCACATCTCCTTCTGTGTGTGCAGGTTCTAGCACTTGGCTTCTGGCAGCTTGGCTCCATCTCTCTCTTATTAGCACACATAGCCCTAAACCACTGCCCCAGTCCTCCAGTCCCCAGGAGGATCACCCAGTGATTGGCTCCTAGTCACAGGATAGAAAGAATTCATTTGAACTAGGTCATGGAACAGGGATCCAGCCTATGTTCCATCAGCTGTGACAGCAAGAGGTTGGGTGCTTTAACTCCAACACAGAAGGGAGTATTAAGGGTGACAGTTCTCAGAGAAGAGAGTGCAGGCTGGGGCAGGCACTTCCATACCTGTCAATTTAAATGATTTGTCATCTCAGGAAGACTTCTTTTCTGACGGCTGGAGAGGGAGGGTAGGAATTATTTCGAATTAAAATCTTTTCACTCTTCATTCCCAATTTATATCAAAGACCCATAAATATTAACATTTGACTTCATCAGGTGTTCTTAACCCCGGTCGCATATTAGAATTTGGGGAAGCTTTAAAAATTGCTCAGGCCCCACTCTCAACCAATTAAGTCAGAATATCTGTGGTGGATCCTTGGGCATGAATGTTTTTAAAGGCTCCAGGTGATTTTAATATGCAACAGAGTTGAGACTCACTTTGCATCCCTCGGGGGTTGGCCGTGTCATGAAATTTGTTACAGAAGAAGCACTCCACGAGCACACAGCTCATTTGTTCAAGGGATTTGGACCAGCACATTGTTTTAGGTTAGTGGAGGGCCTAACCTGAAGAACTTCAAAATTAAAGGCTTTTAGAGTGTATGGAGTCAGTCCACAGCTCCCCAAACACTGGCCTGCAGGTGGAGTTGTTGGGAGCACTTATGAGCATGTTAAAATAGGTTCCTGGCTTCCATTCTCAGAGATTCTAATTCAGTTGGTCCAGGTGGGGTAAAAAACTTATATTTCTAATAAACCCCCCAGACTATGAAGTTTGAGAACCAAAGATCTAATTCGGCCCTAGCATTTGCAAAGCAGGGTAGCTTGGTGGTTAAGAGGCCAGCAGTTGGGATTATCCATATTCAAATCCCAACTTCATCACTTATAAGCAATGCGGACCAGGGGCAAATTATTTAACTACTCTGTACCCTAGTTCCTCCATCTGTCAGATGGGTTTAATTTTATCTATATATAAATTAATTGACTCATAAGTGCTAGTTATTATATTATTAATATTATACCACCACTTAACATGGTGCCTGGCACATAAATCCCTTAATATATAAGTATCATTATCATTGTTTTATACATATAAAGTAATATAACAGTTTAGGTGTTTAGTGGACTCAGAGATATGATGTCACCACCAAAAGATAACATGCTACATTAGGCAACCTTAAAGGAAGCATTGTATCTAGGACAAGGGAAGTGATAATCCTATTAGACTCTGTGCAGTGTTCTGTTTAGTTTTAGAAGCCTCCTCATGGATATAGGCTAATTAGAATGTACTCACCAAGATGGGGAGGAGGCTCCAGGCCATAGCATGAGGGAATCTTTAGCAAAGGGAAGAGAGCTGTCTTGTGGGAGAGTGATTAGCTTTGTTCCGTGTGTCTCCAAAGAGTAAACCTACAAACAGCAGGTAGCTCCTTGGCAAAAATATGGATTTCAAACCAATCAGAGTTGTCAAGATGACAGAAGCTACTTTAGACATGAATTGCCCATCCTTGGAAACAGGGACTGGACAACAATTGAGTAGGAATGTTGTGAAGGGAATTTTGCTAAATGATTTCACTAGGTTTTTCCTCATACTCGTTTTCAGATATGTTCCAAGAAGAACAACAAAAATAATAAGGAGAAACTGAGAAGGAAAACAAACAGAGTTGTTATTATACATTAATGTGTTGGCTTTGGATTGTAGGAAGGAAATGTGGCTGGAGCTGGGAGCACAGGTGAAATAACTGGTGAAGAGGCTAAAGCTCCTGGTGCAGGCGAAAATGGACAGCAAAGAGGAAGTGAAACTCAACTGGAAGGTGAAGGTGAAACTGAAGCAGAAAGAGGAGACATGAGGGTGAAGGTGAAACCGAAGCAGAAGGAGGAGGCGATGGGGGTGAAGGTGAAACCGAAGCAGAAGGAGACAATGAGGGTGAAGGTGAAACCGAAGCAGGAGGAGGAGGCGATGGGATGAAGGTGAAACCGAAGCAGGAGGAGGAGGCGATGAGGATGAAGGTGAAACCGAAGCAGGAGGAGGAGGCGATGAGGATGAAGGTGAAACCGAAGCAGGAGGAGGAGGCGATGAGGATGAAGGTGAAACCGAAGCAGGAGGAGGAGGCGATGAGGATGAAGGTGAAACCGAAGCGGAAGAAGGAAAGGAAATGAAGGTGAACTCCAAACAGATGATGGTGAAATGAAAGGCGATAAAGGTGAAACTGAGGAGCAGGAATTCAATACTGAAAATCAAGGTGAAGCCAAAAGCGATGAGGAAGGTACAGATGGTGAAGGGGGCGGTGATGGAGGTGACGGTGAAGAAGAGGACAGTGAAATCCAAGCAGAAAGAAAAGGAAATGATGAAGGTGAAGGTGAATTACAAACAAAAGATGCTGAAATGAAAGATGGTGATGAAGGTGAAATGGAAGAGCAGGAATTCACTGCTGAAAATCAAGGTGAAGCCCAAAGTGATGAGAAAGGTACAGATGGCGAAGGGGGCGGTGATGGAGGTGACGGTGAGGATGAGGAAGAGGAGGATGAGGATGAGGAGGATGAAGATGAGGAGGAGGATGAGGAAGAGGAAGAAAATGAGGAGCCTTTGTCTCTGGAGTGGCCTGAGACCAGGCAGAAGCAGGCCATCTACCTCTTCCTCCTGCCCATCGTGTTCCCGCTGTGGCTGACGGTGCCCGATGTCCGGAGGCTGGTGAGTGCCCAGCTATACCCCAGGCTATCTGTCCGCAGGGAGGCTGTGGGGCCTCTAGGCACTCTCACCAAAGAGGAGGTAGAGGACAGGGACAGCCAGTGTGGCAGGGCTCAACGGCAGAGAAGTGCTGGGAGGGAATTTGCAGCTCCAGAGGGGACCATGCACCTAGGGGGACATGCCGACGGGCTTGGGAGGCTCTAGAATTTGCTGATTTCTACTACTATAAGCAATGTGAACTAGTCCTTCCTTGACTGGTATCTCAGTATCTTGATTTTGATATGGGAACAATGCCACTATACCACCTCCACATTTCATAGGGATATTGTCAAAACTCAGAGTAATAAGTGTTATTTCTACCCAGCACTCTTATTTATAGGGAAGGATCTGACTAGCATACTCAACTCAAAGGCTGCAGAGGGGCAGGGCAGGCAGAGGTTGCAGAAACCAAACCAATTACCTAGATTGGTCTGGTTCTAGGGCAAGCAAATAGCTCTCTTCAGTTTGGCGACTGCTGAATACCCCACTGGCTGGACTTCCCTATTCGCCACCAGCCCCATCCTTTCCCAGCCATCTCAAGGTCCTCATTAGAAACAAAGGTTTCAGCTCGAATATCTCCAGATCCTCTCCATCACTCCTCCAGCAGGTCTAATCACTGATTCTGGGCTCCCCTCTGAAGGGCCAAAGGCCTTTAGCCTCTGCAACTTATTTCTCTTCCTTTTCAAATTTTCAAACAGGAGTCTAGGAAGTTTTTTGTTATCACCTTCCTGGGATCCATCATATGGATAGCCATGTTCTCATACCTCATGGTGTGGTGGGCTCACCAGGTGAGTGGACAGTAGGAACTAAAACTCTGCATCAGCAAGTCCCAAGTACACTTTTTTCCTTCAAGGTAAATTCCCAGTACCTAGGGAATGGTGAGGATCAGGCGAATTTGTACAGCTTCTAGATTATTTACACAGACAGACTTTTTATTCCAGTGAATGTAGTATTTTTCATGTGTGGCTTTTCTTACATTCACATTGTAGCATAATGTAGAAGGCCTTTCACAACCCGCTTCCAGCTGATCATTTATTCGCCTTATTTGCTGCTTCCTCTGTCATGCATCTCCCACTACTCTCCACCTGGTGAACCATACACACTCATGAGAGCAAACTCGGTTTTGCCTCTTCTCTGGCACTTATCAGTCTTCCTCTGAGTGTCTATGGCTTTTCTGTTCTACCTGGAATGTTGCACTTAGCACAGAGCTGTAATCATTGTTTATAAGCTTTTCTCCTTCACTAGGCCAAGAGTAGGGTCAGTGTGTACTGCTCATATTACTATTTCCAGCCTTTTAATCCCTGGCACATAGCAGGTGTCTGTGGTTCTGGAAATGGAAATCTGACATGAACAGATCTTGGAGAGGTAGTTCTTTTAGAAGCAGAGGTGCTGTGGTTGGAATAACAGTGAGAGGTAGCATCATTGATGGACTTGTAGTCTGTTAGACAAGCACCATCGCTCCCTGAAACCTTGAGCAGGGGCCTGTTTCTATGGCCCATTCCCCAGCTGTCAGTTCTGCTGTCACCCTATCTCATTCAGGCCAAGGGAGTGTGCTGGGCTCCATGGGCAGTGTTGGGTTTGCACAAAGTAGTATGCGGTCGGTGCAACTTGAAGAGCCTCTGATTTTCCACCTGCTCTTGCCATGGTTTCTTATTACTGTTACTGTTTACCAGGTTGGTGAAACAATAGGGATTTCTGAAGAGATTATGGGCTTGACCATCCTAGCAGCAGGCACATCAATTCCTGACCTCATCACCAGTGTGATTGTTGCTCGGAAAGGCCTGGGAGACATGGCCGTGTCAAGCTCTGTGGGCAGTAACATATTTGATATCACCGTGGGGTGAGTGGCAAAATTGTTTTCTAAGGCATATTAAGTAAGACTGGAAAACCTTGCCTTGGCTTGTTTTCTGGTTTTGTTTCACTCGTTATACATGGAATAAAAGAGCATTTATTTATATTATTAATTTCTACAAGGCAACAAAAGTATCCTCCCTTCATTCATCACAGCCAGATGGTATAACAGAACAAAAATGCTGCCTGAAATGTAACTAATTTATAGATGAATTGAAAAATGAAGTCCATTAACTTCCATTACCAAATACAGTCAAACGCTCTGCTCACTGACCTCCAAGGTGAGGAGGTGGGGTTGGAAGGAACAATGACTCAATCTCACTTCCTGATGTCTCTGCTCCTTTGCCTTTGGGTTCCTGCCAGCTGGAAGAGCATTTTGTGTAAACAAGCAAATGCTGTGTCCTCCTGTACCTGGCCTCTTACCCCTCCTCCCAGCCTTGTCAGAGCAGAGCATCTGAGATAGTTTCATTTCCCAGTCATGTCCTGGACTAGGGTGGCAGCTTTGGTTTTGTTAATTTGGATTTCTGTATATGTATGGGTTGGGTAGGTAAAAGGGCATAGAACCTTGACCATTAAAGAAGGTAAAGAAATGTTATGCTGAGGTGGGCCTTATAAAAATTTAGAGATTATAGTCACACATCAATTGATCTGGGTTAGTCACACAGAAGTCATGAAGTATAAAGTATGAAGAAAAAACACTCAGATCCAGAAAACTTCAGTTTTAATCTAGGCTCTCTGTTAGCTCTTTGTTGTAATCCAAGGGAAGTAATTTAATTTCCTTGAACCTTAGTATCCTCATCTGTGAAATGGGGCTAATACTTTCTGCTCTATTTCACAGATTTTTTGTGTTTGTGGGAAAGTGCTTTGTAAATTGTAAAATACTGTTTAAGTATGTGGGATGATTAGAAACATGAAGAATATTCACATTGTTTCTTGAATCTTGCAGTTTGCCTGTTCCTTGGTTCCTGTTCTCTATTTTCAATGGACTACAGCCTGTTCCAGTCAGCAGCAATGGCTTGTTTTGTGCAATCGTTTTGCTTTTTCTCATGCTCCTGTTTGTGATCTCTTCAATTGCATCATGCAAATGGAGAATGAACAAGATCCTGGGCTTCACAATGTTCCTCCTTTACTTTGTCTTCCTAATAATCAGTGTGATGTTAGAAGATCGGATCATATCCTGTCCTGTATCTGTCTGAGTCACTGTTGTTTAACATGGACATGGATCAGAAAACCATGCCAGAAATTACCATACCTCTTATTACATTAATGAAAGATGAACATGATCCAGGAGAGTGAACTGAGAGGCTGAGAGCCGGATGCAAATGTGATACCGGAATGAAATTTATTGTTGGAAACACATGCAAGCTCATTGTGGATTAAGATTCTCACCTCTGAAGGTGTGGAGTTCCTACACCTTGACTGATGCAGAACAGCTATCACATGGAGACCAGTAGAAGGACTCCTAGATTCAGAGGTTTTCTACATGAATATAATTAGGGGAGAGGGTTGAGACAGGCACAGTAGCAATAACACAAGCTCCCACGCTCACAGTTCCCTGCTCATTCAAGGGCTGCCGATCCACAGGATGCAGATGTGGTCTGTATCTGACCCTCCTGGCCCCTGCCCCAAGCACATACTCCAATTTGCTGTCTTCTCTTTTTCTGTTCTAGAAGGTTTGTAATCTTTCCGGGTTCAGCTATTGGTGAATTAAAGGAGCTAAGGGTATAGGAAAAAATGAAGTATAACCGGAATCCATTACCATTAGTAAAATGTGTACTAATATTTTACAGCTTAAGAGGATAATAGCTCGTTGCATTTCTGAAAAATGAAATTAAAATGAGTAGCCCAAGATAAAAATTATAATTTGCCCTTGAATTTGGAAGGCATAGATATTAGGGAAGGAAAACTAGGGGCTATTTAAAAATATGTACTTATTAGAAAATCCAAGTTAGTACTGTCTCCATCAAATGGTCACCTTGAGTGAACTGACATTTTAACTCAGCTGCACTGGCTCTCCCCCTGAAGCATATTCTCACCCAACAGTGACAGTTGCTCCTGTTGAGAAGGGAAGTAATTTTAAAGAGACCAAAGTCAGTAAAGCCAAGTCAGATTTATAAAGTAAGAGATCCAGTGGGGCAATGCTATTTTTGTATGTTAACCTAGACAGGATTATAAAGCAAAAAGATTGATTTCTTATGCGGCTTACATGTGGATGTTAAAGCAATTACAAAGGAGAAATTTCAAAAATGCTTATTAGCATGATGGCAACATGATGAGAAAAATGTATGACTACTTCCAAAGTAGATAGTGTAAAGGACACTTGTATTTTAAAAAATTGTGTGATTTAAACATTTCATATGGAATTTGAAGTGCTGTATATTAAATACCACTGCTTGCTGCTTTTACTAGCATCAAGGGACACATTAGAAATGAACAGTTCCATGTCCCTAGTTTCAGAGCAAAGGGAGCTAAAGGTAACTATTATAATGGTAAACATGGCTTCATTATAAACATGAGAGGGGGTTCACCAAAGACCAGAAGATAGCAGGACAGATGTGATGTGAAAAAATTAAACATTTAGTGTTGAAGGGCTGTGTTCAAAGTACTTCAGTCCATAATCCACCTCTTAAGATGAGTTGGTTAATTGAATGGCCTCACTGCCCAGGATTCACATTCTTTGGAAATAATTTTTATTAAATTTCAATAAATTGTGAGTCCCAATTGTATTTTATTTTACAAACATAGATGAGTTCATCTCTATCTTTAGGTCATTTGGTCAGAATGATCAAAAGAAGATTAAGAATATGGAATCATGTTGAAATTCTATATTCTTAAATTAGATATCCTCTTTCCTGACGCTGCTGCACTGCCCAGACTCCATCTGCCATGGCTTAAGAACAGGAGAGAGTAATACCTGTGGAAGAGATTTCACAATTAAAATGAACTAACGATCCAACAACTTTTCCTAATCAGTATGCTGAATTTCTGGCATTTCTCTTTCCTAGGAAGGAAGTTCTGATCACTTTACAGAAAAGGTCAAGTACATAACATGAAAGCTGGGTCTTGATGGAAAAGTAGGGATTCAAGAGGAGGGAGGAAAAAGAGATTTCAAGGAGATAAAAAACTTACATAACTTCTGAAAGTTAATTTGGTATGCTTGGAAATTAAAATTTGTCACACATTTACAAATCTATAATTTATTAAACATTTATTAAAATGTTTTAGAAGTAAAGTACTATCTTAAAATGTCAAGATAATGGTGAGATGGTCCTCTCATTTGATAGGCAAAATGATCTGTATAGTTATATGGGACAAATTCTAGGTCATCCATTCAGCCTAGAAATTCTGAACTGTCCCATGTGGGTGTCTGAATTGGAAGACAGTGCTTCACAGATGATGACTTCATCACTCATGAGTTTGCATTTTCTTGATGGCCCTGGTAATAAGTTTGGGCCAAATTTCTAAAAATGTGAAACTCTTCCCAATTTAATGGGTTAAGATTCTACATAGTACCAGAAAAAAGGCTGCATTCCAAACTTATGAAAATTGGTATATGTTTAAATGATTATTATATATTGTGAACCTTAAATTGCGCTCCCATCAGTAGTTCTGAAAATGTTTTCATCAAATTATTGGTTTGGCCTTTTATAACACCGTTTATATCATAATTATCATTTATTTAAAGGCTGAGTACCAAAGGCAGACAGAATTGGAATTTAATATTTAGGGCACAGCCTGGTAGATACATATGAAAGACTGGTTGACCTTATGTGCCAAAGAATACCCTTGGTTCTGACCCCTTTTTTGTGGGCAGATGCCATTGCAAATGGGACTGGTTTCTATGAAAGGTCCAAAGAGATGGCTCATGATCAAGCTGTCAGTCTTTGGGGGGTTACTAGAGCCGGCAGGACACCCTGGCCTAAAGATGCCCACACAACCAAAGCCACTATTTCTGCTCTTCAGGCCCTTCACTGTGATGAGCAGATAAAACCTGCTAGTTGCACTGAAGTATCATAGTAATTACCAGTATAAAATAAAACATATTTATCACTTAAATGCTGAACCAACATTTTCAGGGGCCATTTCTCTACACACAAAAATGGGAAGACATATGAGAACACTGGAAAATAAAATAAGCTGGTGGTTTTAGGGTTTTAAAGCAAAGACAAACAAACAAACAAAAAAACCCCCAATCAGGGAAAAAAGACAAAAATCCACTTATGAACAGGCTGCATAATTCTATCTGACAATTGGATGAAAAAGTTGAATATCAAAAAATTACATAAAATACAAATGTGTGACATTCAAAACACAATGAAAGGAAGTAGTATACAAGTTACACCAGGACATGGCATGATTTATTTTCAACTATTAAACATATTAACAAAACTAAGAGTAAGAAAATAAGAGGCAGATAATGTAGCAAAGGATATTTCTCTCCAAAACTGCTGGCCATGATTCTCCAAAATGTATGGTCAACAGAAAACTGAAGAAAACTTCGTACAGAGTTATTTTAAAGGGTGATCTATAATTTTCTTTTGAGCAGGGTTTACCACTTTCTACCTCATGTTTTAGGTTTTTTTTAAAAAGACTAAATTTGTGCAAATAATATTCTCTGGGGATTTAAAAGTAGCAGAAACAAAACCCAACCAAAAGCAGAAACAAAACTGTGGGGGTGGGGGTGGGGTTGGAGGAGACACAAATTATATTCACTTTTCCAAATGACTCTGAACCATAAAGAATGGGCTTTATCTCATTTTTTTTTTTTGGTCAGATATCTGAAATCAACAAACTGTAATTCTTACATATTGTGTTAAAGAAAATGTAAACAGCAGCAAAACCTGTTTGTATAAGGGGGAAAGACCAAAGAACAACAGCAAACAGAAAAGAACCCCAGACTCCTGGGGATGTTTGTGGCCAATGTCAAAAGCCTCACTCAACTGTTTCTCTCACTTGACTACTTTCATGGAAACATGAAACTCACTTAGAGTGTGAAGCTTGGATTTGAATACTAAAGAAAGGCAAAATTGTAGTGGTATTTACAAAGGTGAGGAATATACATAGCGCCAGATTTTTCAAGTAAGCAATTTCAGCCCCAAACTAAATGAACTAAAATTTTACAGTTTTAAATTCTCCCCATTATTTCCCAGAGTAGAAAGCTGTGAAATGTTTTAGCTTGGTATATTTTAGCTATTATGACTCAAAGGTGGTTTTCCTGCAGCTTAACTGATTCTAACGATCAGGATTTCATATCTCTAATCCAAGTGTCCTGGACTCTAGTAGCTTCACACACCAAATTGTGTACTATCCATTTTTAACTTCTTTGAAATTGACTAGATAATTCCTTCCTTAATGACAATGTGTGCAAATGCAAACACACACACACACAGTGAAAATCTATAAATAATTCTAATAGCCAAAGGGTACTTTTGGTCAGAAATTACCTGAAGAAAGTAATATCAGAAATGATGAGACTAAAAATATTTTTTAGAGTCTATTTTAGAGTCTACCCATGGTGCTTAAATGTTTAATTTATTGTCTGATTTCTGGATATTTCTGGATTTTAGATTCTATAAACCTCAGGTTCTGAAGGCTTATTGAAACAGCCAAGTTCCTCAATATGGGAAATTCTATCTGGTTGTACTTTTAGTGAGTTATTACTCCTACTTTTGAAAAAAAAATTGAATATATATAACATATATATATTCAGTAACAGAATATTCTAGTAAGTCATGTTCCAAATAAATATAGTACAATTTGTATTGTATCTAACATTTCAAATATTAAAGGTAAAATGTGGAATTGTCTGACATATTTCCCAACATAAATGTACATTATGTACAATATTAAAATATACATTGATATTTGGCTTTGTAAGCTACTTTCCCCATGTACTGTATGTACCTATTAGCAATAGGGAAATTTTGGAATAATGGTACATTGAACCTGATTTTGCAGAAGTAGACTCAGAACCTCTCTGGCTCTCCTTCCACAGCCTCAGTGAGTCAGTCTGGGCAGTGTACACTGTTGTCATGACTCACTGAAGTCAGGCTTAGGAGTCCTAACATGCAATCCTAGGACAACAATGACACTAGCACTGACATTTTAAAATCATTCTCCCAAGTAATAAATATATATATATATAGATAGCTATAGAGATCTGCAGCTGTACTAATTACTTCAAATAGCAGACAAGGAAAATAAGCAGTTAATTGCTTGCTTCATAAGTTTAAGTTCATTTAAGTTTGCTATATTAAGTTTAAAAATTAAAAAAATATCAACTTACTATAAACAATTTAAAATATGTATAATACAACTTCATGGTTTGAACAGTCTATGAAAACAAGAGATACTCTGATCTTACATTTCTTTAAGTTCCATACATAATATTTCAATCCGTCACCTCCAAGAGAAACCATAATCGGTTTTCCATTTTATGGGAACTAATTTTGTTTCGGGATTTTTCTCATCACAAAAATAATTGATTGTTAGAGGGGAAATAAAAAAAAGGAAATGGGAAACAAAGTGGCTCTCTCTCCTTTGTATCATTTTCTTCTTAAAACATTCTGTACATAAGCTATATGAACTTTCTGAGTCGTTTACAAATGCATTTTTAAAAATTGAAGAAAAAAGTTTAGAGTCTAAAAGTGTTATTTTATACACTGACTATACAATACATATTAGAAGTATACACACACATCTTAAAGGTAAGGTTCTCCAAAGGTTTTTCGACATTCTATCACCCCTGTACTTGGTGGTCTATCACAGTTGTGTGTACTCTTGACTTGATTAGGTGTGAGACGATCATATGCCATCTTGTATTCTTTATCAAATACATCTGCAAAAATTCACGAAGAAATAAAAGCATAAAGAAATTTATATTTGATGTTAACAACAATCAAATTTTGTGATACTACAGAACCGCAAAATTAAAGGCCAAGAAGGAATTTCTAGCTCATTTCAGACAACTAAAGGATCACAGAATTTCAAAGCTGGAATGGAGACTTTAGAGTCCATAGCATTTTAGAGCTGGATTACACAGACCAGTGAAATTTAAAGCTTTAAGACACCAACCTTTTAAAATGATTTTTCCCCCAAATTTTAAAATTCTGGGGAAATATGTGTAAGATTTACCACCCTAACCATTTTTAACTCTAAAGTTCGGTGGTTATTATATACATTCATAATGTTGTGCAACCATTACAACCATCCATCTCCATAACTCTTTTCATCTTATAAAACTGAAACTCTATAACCATTGAACCATAATTCCCCATTGTCCCCTCCTCCAGCTCCTGGCAACTATTATTCTACTTTTGTCTCTATGATTTTGACTACTCTAAGTACCTCATAAGTGGAACCATACAGCATTTGTCTTTTTGTGACTGGCTTATTTCATTTAACATAATGTCCTCAAAGTTTTATTCCATGTCGTAGCATACATCAGAATTTCCTTCCTTTTTAAGCTGAATAATAGTCCATTGTATGTATATACCACATTTTATTTATTTACTCGTACTTCAATGGACATCTCCATATTTCAGCTATTATGAATAATGCTGCTATGAACATGGGTGTACAAATATCTCTTAGAGACTCTGCTTTCAATTCTTTGAGGTATATATCCAGAAGTGGAATTGCTGGATCACATGGCAATTCTATTGTTACTTTCATTATTTATCATTATTAATACTAATATTACCAAGACATCAAAGAATCTCTTATGTTATATAAAAAATAAAAGAATCAATTCTTCTAGTATAGTAATATCATTTAATATTAAAATAATAAAGACTACTGATATAAACACTTTGAAAAATATACCATGACATATAAATATTACATGTTATATATTTTGCTGAATTACCTATATCAATGTTTTCTCTTCCCAGTGCCACAAGTGAGAGAAACAGTATTTCTCTATATAAACTCCTATGGGAGGAAAGGAATGGAGAAGATATTACTATGCATATAGTCCATATATTCTCTATAAAAGCATTTATGCTAATATAAGCATGAGATATTCTAAAAAATTACTAAGCAAACAATATAAATATGCTTAGAGGAACAATATATTATTTTAAGATGTATGACTTACCTCTGTCTTTTAAAATGAGGACATTTATTCAGTGTCTCTAAAATCTGACTCATTGGTCCATAAACATCATTCATTTTAATGCTTTTTACCATGTTTTTCAATAGTTCCTGGTTAAATGAACTGTCACCTTTTTGTAATAAATGGACCATTGGATACTTTTGGGCTGTAAAAAAAAAAAGAACAGATGAAGAAAATGTTCTTTATAGAAAGAATAATGTAATTAAGCAGCAAATAATAACTATCACAGAAGTTACAGAGCACTAAAAATAAATTAAGGGCAATAGATAAAGGAATAAAAATCTAAAAATGAAGAAAGAAAAAAAGGAAAAAATAAGACAAATTATGATAAAAATAGGCCTAAGGCTTTTTATAGCCTCGAAGACAAAAATTAAAAACACTGTTTTCCTAAATACAGCCCCTGGAGGAAGTTCTACATCAGCAGCCCGGGATGGAAACAAATCAAAAAAACGTGTAAAAAGAAGAAACTGAGACAAGCAATGTGCTAAAAGCAGAACTCTACAAAGCATAACCCCTCCAGCACATATATACAGCATTACTCAAACAAAACAAAACAAAACAAAACAAAACAAAAAACCCTTGACCTCCACAGAAGATAGCACTAGAAACATCAAACTTAACACTCACTCTCAAACAAAAGAGTACGATTTTGACCTGTAAGACAAAAAGTAGTATGGTAAAATAAAAGTCAGTTATACATTAGGTTATTTAAAGTAGAGATTACTTTCATATGAACAGAGTCAGAATTCTATGATAGCACTTACTATGGGCATTCCAGAGGATGTACAAGGGCTGTCCCGGATCTTGATGTAATTTCATATTGTCCCATAACATTTGTATTAAAACATATTTACTATCTTCAGACATACAGTGGCGAGGAATCTGTGTTGAAGAACAAACATTCATCAATGATCCTTACAGACTCATATTTTGTAAATATTTTAGAAAGATCCTTATATTTTTTAGAATGTATGTATGCAAGGGAAAAAAGAGAACAAAATGTATGCATTTTTTTGTATGCATTTTATATTGACTAAAGGAAGATGGGCTGCATTGAGAATCTAATGATCTCTAAAGTAATCTTCACTCTAAGTAGCAGATTTTACAAAATACTGAGATCACTGAGAAAGGGTAGCATGAAGGGCCAATCTCAACCAGATTAAATGAATTCAAGAAAGATGAATCTAGAGGCTCCATTCTACATCAGTCCAAAACCCAGATAACCCTAAGTTAGCCTTTGGTCACTCATTCATCATCTACTGAAAATCCAAAGCATGTGCACAATCATAGATATGAAGTACAAGAAAGGAAAAGGCAATGTTCCTGAACTTAGAGACTTCACAATTTAGTGGTGGTGACAGCATATAAAAAAGTAAAAACACTTTTATAAAACAACATATCAAAAACACAAGTGAACATATAACAAACTAATGACCTAAATATTAAGCAAAAATTCAGAGTAAAGGAATTAAGAGAATGGTAGCATATTACTGCAATATGAATTGGACATCTTAAAGAAGTATTAGGTTTGTTTTTGAAGAGGGTATAAAATATGAATGGGGCCAACTCACAAACTCTTCTATTAAGAGTCATTTATTGTTTATTCTTGAGGCTATCAGGAAAATCAAGCCCATTTTGTGTAAATTTTATAAGAAGGCTAAAAAACATGACTGTCTTACCACTAGACTATAAGAAGAAATATTTATAAACACAACTAAAACAATTTAATTGATCTAATGATTCAGATGGTTATTAAAAATAGCATAAAAATTAATTTTGTCATTAGGACTATGCAAACATTACGATGGTGACAGTAGCATTATCTTTTAGATAATTTTTACTCTCATACCTTTGAATACTTGTTACAATGCTCAGAAGAAAGAATCAATCCAGGTAAGTTACTGGGCAAGTCAAGACGTCTAAAATACCATACCAGGTTCCAAAAAACAATTGGATGATGGTCCACAAACTCTGCCACTGTTATTGCATGATCACCTTCATTTTCCAATAAGCTTTCAAGTTCCTTCCATACCACTAAAGGACTAAGATATGGAACAGTAACAGGATCTGGACTTGGGAGGTGCCATTCTAATCCTAAAGAATCCTGTTGAATAAATAAATAACCATAAATGGCAAATATAAGATTGATGAGACTAAGTCATTTAAAAAATTCCTATCAATGATTTCCATATAAGTAGAAATGTACTAGAACTGTATCATGGGACAAGAGACTCTTTTTGACAATAATAATATTGAAGCTAATAAGGCTGTTTAAGACAAAAGGAACAAAATCATATGTAAACATCAACATGTCTGAATTTTTAAAGATACCAAAATACATACTGTAGTTCCTTGTAAAGTAGTTGGCAGGCTGCCTGTAGGAATGAGCTTTGCCCTCCAGTGTCTTCTTTATCCAAGGGACCATAAGTACTGACACTCCTGACCATTGGAAATATTGGACATTTTGACATAGCTGTTTTTGATCTATCAGCAGGAATCTGAATACTTCGGGCACATGTATTTTCCAGCAGTTTAGATTTGCTTGGGCATTGAAAAAAGAAAAAAGCATACCATTGTCTAGATTTACTTTATTTCATCTAGAAAGACCATATTCTTTTCCTTAGCATCAGATCTGGACATAGCAAAGTAAATCAAAAGAATTCAGGCGTTAGCTGGGAAACAGCATATATTTTTAAGCAGTCTACTTATGTTAAATTTCTTCTTATCCACTGAACTTTAAATATTCAAGAGTCACTCAATTATTCAAAACATTCAGTGGACAATTTTTATACAGCAGGAACCACAGTAGACCTAGAGGATACAAAGCAGAGAAAACAGGCATCTATTTCTTCAGGTAGTGGGGAGATTCCCACCTATGATGAAAGAGTGCACAACACAGATTCGCAGTTTTGCTGCCTAAGCATTTAGGATTAAACAGGTCACATTAGCCTCTCAGTACTATGCAGGCGTTTTGTTTTGCACATGAAGTTACCAATATGGCTTCATCTGCCTAGCTACCTATGGCGTAATTGGCACTTCTCCAAAATGAAGTTGATTTCTGCTTTTGTTTTAAGCATAGATTTACTTACATAGGTATTAATTTAATTTTATAGTTCCTTTATCAGCTCCAAATGTTTTTTCAGATTATTAAATGTTCCTAGACAATTAAATAATTCAAAATGTAGTACTGACTTAATTCCTGAAGAGAGAGAGATATGAGAAAGGTGTTCATTATAAATGTCAAGTGTTCTACAGAGTTTTTACTTTTAAAATACTAGGAAACAGTATCATAAAAGAATTACACAGCTTAAAATCTGGGGATTCATAAAGCATAAACTATAACTGTCTAAACATTTAGGTTATTAGAGAATTTTAATACTGTTTTAATTAGAACAATTTAAGATTATAAATCATAGAAATTTAAACCTTAAAATGGTCATCTAATTTTTGTCATTTATCAGAAACTGCTAAAATATAGTTCCACATAATAATAATTACCTATTTAAATCAAAATTCCCTTGAACAGAGATAACAGATGTGTCAAGACCAGAGGCTGATGTTGAGATGCAAGACTGCCTTGTCTGACTTGAAAAGGAGGATGGAAAATGCATATTTTCTGTTGATGGGCTTGACTTCAAAAAGTATCTGTAATGTGAATCAAAGGAGATTTCTGAGAAAAGAGATATTCTAGGAAACATGATCCCTAAACATGAAGGGGGAAAAAAAGCATGACTCATTACCTTCCAGGTCGTCTTAAATCTCTTATTTCGATATTCAGGAAGGGCAAGAAAAGATTGCCACAAAACGGGCATGTAGTATTGAGATTCGAATCATCTGCTGTCCAGCCAGCCATGATTTCCTCATCATGGACAAGGCAATCACAAGTTTTACAGCGAGAGCAGCTTGAGATGAGAACCTGTGGGAGACATGACACTGTATAAGTAGGTTAGCGCATATTATGACCTAGAACCATTTTGATTCATAAATGCATTAAAAAACTAAACCTTGGAAGGATTCAGAAGTTATAAATGAAACAAGATTACCATCAGTGCACTATATAATACACTCATCTTTATTTCAGCTAAATCTATTCCAAAAGTTTTGTCTGCCTGAAAAGGAAACTTTCACTTAAATGAGCATCTTTACCATTATAATTACTATAAACCTGCCATGGTTTTATTAATGGAAAAGTAAACCCAAGCATTAATTTGTTAATGCTCAAAATAAGTATTTGTAATCATTTATTACGACCTGTGCTACTCAAAGTGTGATCACCAGACAAGTGCTGGTCCAGAAATTCTTACTGGTTTGTGATAAAGAAATTGAGAAAAAGACTTAGAAATCTTTAAAGTAATTAGTCATTGCTCACATCGAAGTGCATGATCAATTTATTTTACAAGAGTATCAGCCACAACAGCTCTGAAATTAAAAATAACAAAAAATCCTTGGTCTGTCACTACAGTTTAAGAACTGTTGCTGTAGATAAATATAAATGTTGTCATTACATTAATAAAATATTAAAATTCCCGAAGTTATCAGAAACTTTGTAAACTGCAACATCAGTATTTTTATCATTTATTTTCCAGCCTCATGCAAATTTATTTCCAAATTTAGGCAAAGTAGCTTGAAATAGCAACAACAACTTGTGGGTACAAATGTATTTGGAAGCATTTTTTACACGAAAATTAAGAAAGAATTTAAAAGTGTAAAGGTATAACTTTTTCATTGTAAGGCAATGAGATATGGCAGCACATCCAGCAAATATCTACATCAAATTGATACAAAGAATGAGAAACATATGGTAAAAGCTGACTCAAATGCCAAAATTGCTCCCTGTACTCTCATCAAAATGGTGTGCTTGCATAAAAAAGATTGGTTATTGAAAATGAAAAAGCTTTTTTATGTTGAGAAATCTCAAAGGAAGTGTGGAACTTTTCTAAACAAAGTAGTATGACTTCACTAATCTGAAATACTAGATGCTTTAAGTTTATTCAGGTGTAATATACATTCTGAAATTTTGAGATGGTATATATTTAACTTTGTATTACTCTGAGACCACAAATACTGAAGATATGTACATTTTATAAGGTAGTACATAAAGATGCTCTTTTGATTAAAATTGTACCTCCATTGCATAGTTCTGGAAGATATTTGTATTACTCGTGTTGCAGGAAGATGCCACTTCTGATTTCCCAGGTAGGGCAAACTTTGACAGTGATCCTATTCATTATTAAAATACAAAGAGCAAACAAACCCATTAATATTAGTGAGTAAGAATACGAGAATCTTATATTTTCATAAATTCTGATAAAATGTCAAGCCATTCTATTCAAAATATTATAGGTAATTAAAAAACAATGAAAAATGTTTTTCAATGCATGCATTTTTGTTTTGAGTATAAATCTAAGGAAACAGGTTCTAATTCTACCGATTTTCACGTGCTAGGTGTGTTCATTCATTACTCACTTATTAAGTACTTTGTGTGCACAGGCTAGAAGGCACTCCAGTTGTCATTACTATTTTGCTGTTTCTATTTTTCCACACTTAAAACACAAGAAGGTGTTTAGTTCTAAGGTCTAAGAAGTATAAAATAGGGGTACTCTCATTTCAAATTGTGAAAATACTTACTGGCAATTCTTTGCCTTATAAGAATTTTTAGGATCTGGTACCATGTTGTTCTTAAACAATACAGTTTCCAAGTATACTCTTAAAAGCAATGGGATATTAGTAGGTATTGAAATGACAACAAAACAGGGGCGCTCTAGGGTCAAATCAACTGTTGACAGTGGCTATATCTTGTTAGTAAAGCTAAAAGTAATCTGTACCTTCTCTATACATTTTTTTTCCTGGTAGTTATTAACTTTTATGAATGAACACTGGTATTTTTATAAAGGTCTTTTCAAAAAAAGTAATGGCATAAATTACCAGTTCATAAGAAACAGAGAGTATAGGCTAATGACCTGGTTGCTTCAGCAAATCAATGACAATGAGACATACGATAGCTCCAGTTACCACTGGTCCCTGGCCCTGCCATACAGAGAAACAGAGTGGCAGACAGAGAGCTGAAACCTCACATCATTCTTTAACATGCTTAGAGCTGGTGGGAACTGTAGTTCTTTCCTTGTTGGGTCCCCAACAACCTTCTGTAGAGTTTGCTAAAGCTAGTTCAAAGTTGCTTTCTAATACCTTCAATTTTCCTTCACTAATTTAATCATTTATGTGGGCAGCCCACTTTTTGTATATAATTAATCATCAGTATAGAATATTAATTTTAACAAATATGAATCATATTGTGAGGTAAGTTTTATTTGTTTAGTACAACAAACTGTTCTCTATGTTAAAAAAAAAAAAGGAGGAGGGAGCTAATCACCTGATTTCTTCATGAATATATAGGCGGGGGGGAAGAGAGAGAATAAAGATAAAAGGGAGTTAATAGACATATCAACCAAATGCAACAAGTGGACTTTGTTTGTATTCCAATTTGAACAAATCACCTATAAAAAGAGCTTTATAACTGTGAACATTTAAATAAATATTTAAGATATAATAAATATTGTGAAATTTAAGAAAATACAGTGGTATTATAATTGTTTTCAAAAAATGAATGCATCACAAGAGACACATACTGTATGAGTCCATAAAATGTTTTAGAATGGCCATGCTAACGTACACCGTTAGAAGATAATGTTTATCCACAAAGGAAGTTGTGACTAGATCTGGGCATTAGAGGAGGTCTGGATTCTGTTAATGTTCTGTTTCTTGATCTGAGTGCTAATTAAGTGTCCTCAATTTGTGAAATACATTTACATACATAAAAGTGTATATACTGTATGTATAACATTTAAGATTAAAAATAAATTTATTAATTAAATAATAAAAAGTTAAAAATATATAACATTAAAATCCTTATATTTTAGAAATACATACTGAAGAACTAATAAATAAAATTACATGTTGTCTGAGATTAAAATAATCCAGTGGGGAGGAAAAAAATATGGCAGAGGAGGGGAGAAAGGAAAAGATAAAACGAGATTGGCCATTTGCTGGTAATTCTTGGAGTTGGGTAAAGGGTGCATGGGGGTTCATTGTACTAGTCCTTCTTTTTTGTGTATGTTTGAGAATTTACAAAATAAAAGCTTTTTAAAGTAGCAAAGGTACAAATGAGAAAATATTATATTCATCCATTCCTCACATCATTTACCAGGGTAAATCTCAAATGGTCTGAATATCTAAATCTGGGGTCAAATCCATTTTTGTATAGCCATAACCTAAGAATGGTTTTTACATTTTAATGCATTGATTTAAAAAAAAGACAAAAAAGAATATGTGATAAAAAAGAGATGTATGGTAGCCCACAGAACCTAAAATATTTACAATACAGTCCTTTACAGAAAAAGTTTGCCGACCCAGAAAATGTTACAAAGGAAATCAGGAAAAGATTGGGAGAAAACACTGGTGAACCTAGGGAAAAAGAAATCTTTCCAAATGACTCAAAATCTATAAGTAAGAAGGGAAAAGACAGATAAATTTGATGATATAAAATAAAATCTTATGTGTAATCAAAAACCGCCACAAAACTTGACAAACGTGGAAAAAGTATCTGCCACTTACATAAGAGAAAAAGGATTAATTCCTAATATAAAAGGAGCTTTTAAAAACTTTAAAAAAAAAAAAAGACCAACAAATGAAATATAGGCAAAGGACAGTGCATAGAAAAATACAAATAGTCCTTAAACATATACTCAGATCCTCAATTTATAAAAAAGTATAAATGAAAACTAAACTGAAATACATTCCTCACCTATCAGATGACAAAAATCCAAGTTTGCCAACGTATTTCGTTGACAAGGCTGTAAGGAATTAGGTACTCTTATATACTGCCAATGGGAATGCAAAATAGTGTAGGCCTGAGGAAGGGAACGTGGCAATATCACTTCAAGGAAGAATTTTGAAGTATCTTTCAAAGTACCCTGGCAAAAATATAATATGACATATATGCATCACAGATTATTTGTAATAGTCAAAGTCTAGAAATTAAATGTCTATCAACAGAGAAGTGGTTAAAATAAAGTATGATACATCGACACATGATGAACTATGTAACAGTAAAATGAATGAGGGACAACGGTAAGTGATGATATGCAATGATCTTTAGGATATATTACTCAGTGAAAAAGCAAGGAATGGGAACATATGTATGTTACCTTTTGAGTAAGAAGACAAGGAGGTGATAAGAACACACACACACACACACACACACACACTTTTAAAAAAGCAACAATGGAAAAATAAACCAAAATTAATAAAGATGGTTACCTCTAGGGACAGCAAGAAAACAAGATGAAGGGGGAAGGATGGAAGCTAGACTTCTCTGAAAGTGCCTTGAAGGTTCTCTTTTGTTTTGACTTTGGTGTCATGCAAATCTTTTATAAAATTAAAACATAACAAAGGTAAAGGTAACGCATATCAAATGAAGCATGGCAGACCGTTTGGACAAACCTTCTACGGAGGCTGAACTTTCTAGGCTTGTTCTGCTGAAATCAATTCCCTTAGTCCCCGTGGTGGCACCACTCTCTTGGGAGGAAGTAGCTCCTTCCAACTCGGGGCAGACATCTTCATCTGTTAAAGAAGTAGATTCAGAATCCTGGGCTCCCACTGAAGAAAGACTGGTACGATCAGAACTTTGATCCTAAGGACATAATTATAAGCTTACTTTCCTTCAGATTTAAAGTTTATTATTAAAAAAGTTACTTTTAAGGTAGAAGAAATGCCTTATTACTCAGATGGTCAGTTAATCAAAATTACAACTTCTAGAGTTAAAAAAAACAACAATTTTATGAGGGCATGCTAATTTGGACCACCTTGTGCTAGAGATCAATTTTTAAGATAGCATTTTTTAGTTAGATCAAAGTATACCTGTAAGATAACCAATAATAATATAATAAATCTCCATTTATTATTAATTTTGCTCAATGAAAATCTCAGCCCAGGATAATACCACTAGAATTAAATTTTATTTTTAAAAATTTTATTCATGTTTACATTTTAATCTTTTCCACAATAATCCAGGTTTCAAAGACATATATTACTAGTTTTCACCTTGAGGACACCACAGCTAAATTTTTTCTGGTTATACCAATAATCCATAAGAAAATCTGATAGAAATTTATTTTGTATGAAGGAAATTTTTTTAATATTTGTAAATCTACTGCCCAGATAAAACTTTCTTTTTTTCGAGTCGTGTGTTACTGAGTTATTAAGATTATCTAAATATTTTTATTTGCTTTTTGGCTACATCTCATTGTGTTCTTTAAGTGGGTGCTCAAGGGATTGCAATATGCATACCTAATCATTTACAGTCTACTTAAAGTTAGTATTGTATCAATCCATATATAATAATTATAATAAACATCAGTAGGAAGAGTCCTAATTCCATTAGATAATGTTATAATTTTTGTTTTAGACAATTATGAGTATTTTAGGGAACTTAAGAGGTAAAAAAGTAGTCTTTTATATTAACCAGCTATTTAACATCTATTTTGCTCTTCCTTCATTCAAAGATCCAAGTTTCTTTGAGTATCATTTTTCTTCGGCCTGAAGAACTTCCTTTAACACATCTTACAGGTCTACCAGCCATGAATTCTTTTCCTTTATCTGAAAATGTTTTTATTTTACCTTCACCTCTGATTTATATTTTCACTGGATATAGAATTCTGGGTTGTTGACAGGTCTTTTCTTTCGACACATTAAAGATGTTGTTCCACTGTACTCTTTCCTCCATGGATTATAATGAAAAATACATGGTCCTTTAAATCCTTATTCTTCGTAGGTAATGTGTCATTTTTCTTTAACACCTTTTAAGATATTTTTTATTCTTGTTTTCTTTTTCCAGCAGTCATTTTCTTATTAGCAGATGGATATCTTGGTTTTTTAGTAGTTTGCTTATGAGTAGATGTGATTTTCTCTGAGTTTATCCTGTCTATCTATAGTTTACTGAGTCTCTTGTATCTGTAAATCTAAATCTTTTACTAAATTTAGTAAGTTTCAGCCATTATTTTTTTGAATATATTTTCTATTACAATCTCTTTTCTCCAATCCATTTGCAACTCCAATTCTGCTATACCTTTTGATACTGTTCCAAAAGTCTCTGAGGTTCTATTCATTTTTATAAAAAATCTTTTCTATTCTTCAATTGGATAGGTTCTATTACTTGATTTTTAAGCTCACTGACTCTATCATCTGTCATCTCCATTGTACTACTGAACCCATCCAATGAGGTTCAGTGTATTTTTAAGTTATACATTTTAAAAATAATTTCTATTTCTTGTTGAGAATTCTTTTCATTCATGTCAATGTGTTTCTCTTTACTTCAGGGAATCTAGTTATAATGTCTACTTTACAGTTTCTGTCTGATAATTTCAACACCAGGGACATTTCAGGGTTGTTTTTCCTTGAGAACTGGTCATATTTTCCTGGTTCTTTATGTATCAACTAAATTTTGGTTTTATTTTACACAGTGTTATATTGTATAGTCTGGTGCTGTTATAATCTCTTGGAGAACGCTGATGCTTTTAACAGGCAGTCATATTGAATTATTTCAGATTGTAATTTGTGTTTCAATTTTTGAGATGTGGGCCACACACAGAATTAAAGAATCCCCTTCTCTTGGATTCTCCTCAAACATTCTAGCTCACAGCGGCCCCCTCCCCTGGTTCCTCTCTCCATGAAATATCAGCTTTCTTTTTAAGTTTTAGCTGCCAGGATTGCCAAGCCACACTGTGACTGGGACCTGTTCTTGAGAAAAGGAAATGGGAAATTCATCTCTGTATGGGTCACTCCTCATGGTCTGCCTGCTTTTATTTTTCAGAATCTCTAGATGGTTGTTCTTTGTATTTTGCCTGGAGTTTTTAGGTGTAATCAGTGGGAGAAATGGGCTTTATGGGCTTATGTTTATAGTGGTACTAAAACTCTCACCTTAATTTTTAAAGAATATTTTTGCTGGGTATTAAAAATAGGTTGGTAGTCATTTTCTTTCGGAATTCTAAAGATGTCTTTCCTGTGTATTCTGTTGTCATAGTTTCTGTTCAAAAGATAACTTTCAGTTTCTTACTGTTGCCTCTTTGAAGACAATATATTTCTTTTCTTTGGCTCCTTTTAAGATTCTCTTTGTATTTAATTTTCATCTATTTTATCATTAGCTGCCTAAGTATGATTTTCTTTGTATTTATTCTGCTTGACATTAGTAAATATTCTAAATATGTGAGTTGACATCTTTGATTCATCTTCTTTTGAAAGATTCTTGGCAATTAGCTTTTTAAATGTTCATTCTATCCCATTCTCTCAACTTCTTCTGGAACTCAATTACATCTGTGTTAAGCATTTTCACTAAATCTTACTTTCTTTTCTGTATTTTCCAATTTTTTCCTGTTTATGCTTCAGTGTGGATATTTTCTACTTTACTAGCTTTTCTTTTTCTGTTTTGTCTGGTTTCAGTCCAACTATTGCATTCTTAATTTCGTATCTTTTTCAGTTCTAGAATTTACACTTGATGTTTAAAAACAGACAATTATCTGGTGAAAATTTCCATCTCTGTAGCTATATTTTCATCGTTCCCTCTATTTTCTTAAACATATTATAATTATCTCAAAATCCCTTGCTAATTCAAATATTTGCATTACCTAATGGTCTTGTTTATATCATTTAAAAAAAAAGTTTTAAAAGCTTTAAAGTACTATCTCTTGGTATAGTGATTTTTAATTGAATGATGAGATATTAAAAATTGTATATAAAAAAACTGTAAAGACTCCAGGTGATGTTCTATTCCTCCAAAAAGGGTACATTCATTCCTTTTAGATAAAGTCTGATTATTTTAACCTAATCACAGACGAGCTGAGTGAAGCCTAGGTTGCAGTTTTGGTCAGGCTCAGTCACCTCAAGTTGGCCAGTGTTCCTAGGGCACATAGCTCTACAGAATTTCCAACTAAGGGCCTAGTGTGTTCATCCCCACCCCCACCCCCTTGCCCAGCAACTCATGAACTCTAGTTACCATATTCCCAGCACCATGAAACTTCTGAGAACTCTTGTCTGTCAGAGACTTTCTACCTATCTTTTTAGCCTCTTGTTTCATGCAGTATCAATATTTGCAAAATGTCTTGAGGGAAAAAAAATTGTGTATTTGAGGACCCTAAGGTCTCCAATTTTGTCTTTCTAGCTCTACAAGATCCTGAAAGCTCTGCTGGCCTCCTTACTGCTCCACAGTCCTCTGATAAGGCAAAGCCTGGATTTGAAACCTCTTGCTCTGTGCTCAAAATAAGTAAATGGCTTATTTAAATAAGTAAATAGAACTTCAGCTTCTATTCTAGAATCGCCTCTCTACTTTCTAGTAGCTTTGGCAGTTCTCTGATGACTTTAAATAGCTACTTTCTATATTTTCATTTTCATCTAGCTTTTCACTCTTAGGAAGTATGTAGGTCTATCATAAGCTACTCCATCCTAACCAGGAAGAGGAATGCTATGCCTAGCTGGTAATTCCTGAAGGCATGCTGGACACGGCGTCTGAAAAAAACCCCTGCATTTTGAAGGGAATAATGAAGCTTAGTAAGCGCTTTCATATAGCACTAATTTTACTGCAGCTTCAAATCACTTTCTTTCAAAACTGAACTAGAAACATAATCTTAATTTGCGAATTTTATTTCCGTTGGAAGTTTTTTTTTCAAGTTTAAATTCTGATACTTACAAACTTTAGGCAAGAGTCTTTTTTGTAAAGCTGTGTTTAAGGAGAAAGGTAAAAACAGACATCCTTATGAGTAAGGGACTTCTAATGGTGAAGGATAAAAGGAAAAGAATAAAATACTAATAAAACTTACCTTAGATGATGTGGTATGCATGGTGAACCTTGAATACCATTTGCTTGCTTTCTCTGCAACTCCTTTTCCAGCAGTGAACATACTATTCCTTAGAATATCTAGTTTAGGTACTAGTAGTGTATCTAAATTAAATGAAGGTGATGAATGGGTTACTGCATCTTGAGATTCTTCCCTAAATGGGCAAGTGGGTGAGAAGGCTGGAGAAGACCAGAGTCTATCCCTTGGTCTGTCTATACTTTTTGTATAACTTTTAGATTTCATAAGTCTCACTGGCTTAGGAGAATTAGGAGGCAGGCTAGAACGTCTACATGCCTTGACCAATGTTGGACTCTTCTTACTGGCTGATTTATCATCATATGCCCGTTGTAAATCAATGCTTGGTGTCCGACTTGTTAAAGGACTGGTCATATTATTCATATACATCACAATTTCTTCAGCTAAATCACGCCTAGCAGATGGTGTTGAAACGCTTTTGCTATCCTCTTCATCCTCTTCTTCCTCCTCTTTTTGCTGCTGCGCAGTTTCAGCAACCAAAAGAGAGAGAGGATCAAATCCTGCTGCAACATCAGTTTTTTCGAAAGGTTTTACTGAAAAGCTGCTATTTATACGTTGAAGCCTCTTGGGATTCTGTGGAGCAACGTATTCCACTTTTGACCCATAGATTTCATTGTCTAAATCTTCAAAGTCAAAAATGACTGGAGAATCCACTTTATCTGATAAACAGTTAGAACCATCAAAAGGTGTATCATCATCACTAGATTCCTTTTCTAGACTATCTCTTTTTGATCTTAAAGATGGCCTTCCAATAGCAAGACTATTTGGTCTTGTGCTTTTTGAAATAACATGTGACAGAATTTTTGCATCAGCTCCTAATTTTTCAACCATATCTCCAGGGTTTGCTTCCTGGTTAATTCTATTGAGCATAAGTCCCATCATTACTCCTCCACTAAGATTGCGGTTTCTATTTCTCCAGGACATTTGTTGCTGCAGATTAGGTTCGTTGTCACTTTTATGTCTTTTCCTGAAGCATCTACTTTGAATGTTTCCTGTTTCATTTGTATCCTCAAAAGATGACATTAAGAGTGGCTCAGCTGTGCTTCCTGAAAAAGAAAAGTGTTTTTAGCTATGAAAAATGTAATGCATGAATATAAGTTGTCTTAAATATTTAAAATACTAGTAATGAAGATGCTTCCTATTTGACAGATACTATACTAGACACATTACTTACATTACAATAATTATTCCAACACTCTCATGGGTTGAGAAAAAACTGATGCTCAGAGAGATTTATTACCTAGCCCAAAGTTAACCAGTTTTTAAATGACAGAACTGTGAC
This sequence comes from Eonycteris spelaea, assembly GCA_003508835.1. Classification (NCBI taxonomy): domain Eukaryota; kingdom Metazoa; phylum Chordata; class Mammalia; order Chiroptera; family Pteropodidae; genus Eonycteris; species Eonycteris spelaea. Next base: position 1,284,561 of record PUFA01000017.1, read on the forward strand.
TGAAATCTAGATTTGACTATCTATAAAGGGTATGTTCCTAGATATTAGGATGCACTGCTTCTTAAAACTTATAAATTAAAATTAATATTTACCCTTGGTATATTAATAAAAAGAAATTCATGCTTATGCCACTAAACTGATAAAATAATAATGATTATACAATTGTGGTTGTGTTGGGTGACCTTAAGATTCTCAGTCTTCTGCCTATAAAAATGAAAAACAAAATCAAAAACACTAAACCAAACCAAATTAAAGACAGCTATATTAGTTTTATCCATAAATAAAAATTATTTAAAATAACTCCAAATACTTATGACTCTAGATGTGACTAAACAATTTTACCTTTGCTTTATGCATATTTTTTAAAACTTTGTTGTTAGTTTTAAGTATACAGTACATTGGTTAGACATTCACATAGTCTATAAAACAATCCCTCTAATTGATCTTTCTCTCCTCTGGCTCTACACCTAGCCATTACATTAACACTAACTGCATTACCTATGCTGTTCTCCCCATTCCTGTGACTATCCATCAACTAACTACTAATTTGTACTACTTTAATCCTCCACCCCTTTCTCTCCCACCCCGCCAACCCGCGCTCCCGGTTGTCACCAGATTGTCCTCTATATTTGTAAGTCTGTTTTTCATTAGTTTGTTCTTTTTGTTCTTTAGATTCTGCATATAAGTGAAACAATTCGATATTTATCTTTCTCTGACTTATTTCACTCAGCATAATAACCTCTAGGTCCATCCATGTCATTGCAAATGGTCGGATTTCATTTTTTTAATGGCTGGGTAATATTCCATTGTATATATGAATGTATGAACCATAGCTTCTTTATCCAATTGTCCGTTGATGGGTATTTAGATTGCTTCCATATCTTGGCTATTGTAAATTGTGCTGCTTTGCTTTACATATTAATTGCAAGTTTATGCCAGTCAGATGTGAATGGTCACGTTCTATTCTGAAACACCATTCACTGCTCCTTACCAAATTACTTAGGTACTAATGCTGAAAGTGGAACTCTAGATTTTTGATCACTTTAATCGTACTTATTACCTGGGAGTTTCCTAAAGCATTAGTCTAGCTATGGTATGGTCAGCTATTCTTTTTACATGCTTTATACAACAGAATTAGCTCTCTATAACCAGGCAATTACTAAAAATATGCATTTTTCCTGCCATGTGATGCATGTAGATAACAGGATAAGAGATAAAAGAGAATATCAGAGACCATAAAAGCCTAAAAACTAATATTGTTTAAAAAGCTACACCATTAATAAAGGAAACAATATAGTAGAGAGATAAAGTTTATTCTTTGGATGGGAGACCACCTAGGAAGACCAGGTTCTGTAGGTAAAAAATAAAAAATAAATAAAAAAAAGGGATTGTAAGCTGACAAGGTCCTTGCAATCTGTGAGGTCAACCAAGGGTTGCCTCGCCTAAAAAAATAAAGGTTTTTTCCTATGTTGGCTTATAGTTAAGTACATAAGAAACTAAGAATACATGTTCTTCTGATATTCTGGTAAACTTTCCACTCAATAGGCTAAATATTATCAAAGATTTGGAGGAATCTTATAACCCAAAAAAATACTCTGAGATTGTATTTAAATGGATTTGCAAGCTTCCTTTGCAAAGTCATAACTATGCTATGGCCTGAAGACAAATAAAGCTGGTTATCAAATTATGCCGGACATTGACAAACTACATATCTGAGCCAAATTCGCCTGCAGACTGTTTCTTTGGAGCCTCAAATGATTGTTACATTTTGAAAGGGTTGTAAAAGTCACACACACATAAAAACAGGCGAGACTGTGGTTCTGCTAGGCTTAAAGTATTCACTATCTGGCCATTTACAGAAAAGTTTGTCTGATTCTAAGTTTATACACATGATAATTCCACCAGATTAGGCTGGATGTTGTGAGTCTCTAAGAGAAGCTGTAAATTATTTAAACTCCTTAGGCCAGGTGAATCTATGACATATTCTGAAGAGTAATATTAAAATGGTAGTTATTGAGAGTTTCTGGAAAAACTGCTTTCCTGGTAAGAGAAGATAAATGGGCTGCTGGTCCCCCTCCTGATTCTTTCTGCCTTGCTCAGATAAGTGATGCCTAGAGTTGCCAGTGGCCATATTGTAATCATGGTTAGGTACAGAGAACTGAGGGCAAAGCCCCTAAACCAACATCTTGAGCAATCGTTTACCTTTGAATTTATTTGAGGAAAAAAACCCCTCAACTTGTTAAGCCATTGTTAATCATATTTTCTGAGACTTAAAGCTGAAAGAATTGCTAGCTGATATACTAGCCCCTTTTCAGACCTTTGAAAATGCTATAATCTCTTCCCAGCACATAGCCTTTTACGTATTGCTTCCCTCTACTTGGAATGCTTCCTCTCAATTCTTCCTTTGCAACCCCCTATCCTCATTTGTTTTCTAGTCACTTTTCATATCTAAGCTCAAAAACTATATTCTCAAGGAAACCTTCCCTGACCAATGTTCCCCAAACTCTCTATTGTATGTTCTTGTGGCCATTTATAGCCCTTCTTCACAGTATTTAATCTCAGAGTATTTTTACATTTACTTATTATTTGATTAATGTTTTCCCATCCCTCCCACCTGTTTCTCTATAAAGGCAGAGACCATGCTTCTTTACCATGCCCCGCCCCCCATCATTATATCCCTAGTAGCACCTGGCGTATGGTAGCATAAAGTAGGAGATCAAAAGATAATTACTTAATGAATATTGTCTGCTGGGAAACACCTGCTACAAATATCAACCCACGATGTAATGTAGTATAATATAATATGATATATTATAGCTAAATATGGTAGCTAAAGGTAAAAAGTTAAAACATACTAAAATCAGAATTAGGCTTAAAAAATATTTCAGAGTTATGTTTTCATATTTCAGAGTAAAATTTCTTGTGATTTAATCTCAGTAACTCCATTTACATTTATCAAAATGTTAAATTCTCTTTGCTCAGCAAAAGAAACCATCATCAAAATGAAAAGACAACTGACTGAATGGGAGAAGATATTCACTTATGATACATCTGACAAGAGGTTAATATCCAAAATAGCTCAAACTCAACAACAAAAAACAAACAATCCTATTAAAAAATGGGCAGAAGATCTGAACAAATATTTCTCTGACGAGTAAATACAGATGGCCAATTGACATGAAAAGATGCTCAAGGTCACTAATCATCAGAGAAATGCAAATTAAAACCACAAAGAGATATCACCGAACACCTGTCAGAATGGCTATCATCAATAAATCAAAGAACAACAAGCGTTGGTGAGAATGTGGAGAAAAGAGAACCCTCATACACTGTTGGTGGGATTGCAAATTTGTACAGCCACTATGGAAAACAGTCTGGAGATTTCTCAAAAACTTAAAAATGGATATACCTTTTGATCTAGCAATCGCACTTCTGAGTATTTATCCAAAGAAAACCAAAATAATAATTTGTAAAGATCTTGCACCCCTATGTTCATGGCAGCACAATTTACAATAGCCAAGATATGGAAGCAACCTAAATGCCCATCAACAGACAATTGGATAAAGAAGTTATGGTTCACATATACAATGGAATATTACTTAGCCATTGAAAAAAAGAAATTCTACCATTTGCAACGACGTGGATAGATCTAGAGGTTATTATGCTAAGTGAAATAAGTCAGACAGAGAAAGAAAAACACCATATGATTTCACTTGTGTGCAGAATCTAAGGAAAAAAAAACCCAAACTAATGAAAAACAGACTCATAAATATAGAGGGCAATCTAGGGACAGTCAGGGCAAGGGGGGTTGGGTTGAGAGAAATCAGTGAAGGGTTAAAGTACAAATTAGTAGTTAATAGATGGTCACGGGGATGGAGAAAACAGCATAGGTAATGCAGTTAGCATTAATGTAATGGCTAGGTGTGGAGCCAGTGGAGAGAAGAGCAATCAGGGGGATCGTTTTATACACTATACAAATGTCTAGCCAATGTACTGTATACTTAAAACTAATAATAATAATAATAAAAAAGTTAAATTCTCAAGATAATCATTAAGTAACTACAGGGTGGTGACTGTATTTTAATACTCAATTAAACATTAAAATATTTCTAGTTATTTCCATATCTTTTAAAAGCTGTCAGATAAATACATATATAGTACTAATAAAATATAAGTAAACCTGAAAAATGCTTTGAATCATAGTATGTACTAGTATAGAAGAAACATATTACCAAAAAAGAAGTATTCCTATAAATCCCATATAGTCTTTGGCAGCACTGATAAATCCATACTACTTAACAAATGAAATGTTTTCATGCCAAAAATCTGAAGTATAAACTAATAACTCTATTTCACACCTAGCACACCTATTACAGACTTTAAAAAGTTGACTTGTTAAGCATAGGGTATAACCAAAACCAAAAGCCAGATGATCTTAAGAAAAAGGCAAGCTAGAAGAGACAGTAATGAAAGAACAATAAAGCAAAGACTACCAAAGACAAGTTATTAAGGGTTCTACTTAGACAATGATTAGGAAGGACTAAATGGCTGTAAAGCAATTCCATAACAAATAAAGCACTTTTAATGTTTAAGTTATAACAATTCTCTAACAAAGAAATGCAAAGTAAGACAGCTACAGATCATTTAACTTAATAGTGAAAAGCAGTCATAGACAATATGTAAATGAATGAACATGGCTGTGTTCCTATAAACCTTTGTTTATGAACACTGAAGATTGAATTTCATATAATTTTCATGTGTCTCAAAATATTATTATTCTTTCGATTTTTCCCTCACCATTTACAAATGTAAAACCCATTCTCAGCTTCTGGGTCTTTGCAGAAAGAGGCTGCAGACCCAATTTGGCCCACGAGCCATAGTATGCCTGCCCTTGGGCTAGAGGCATATTTAACTATGCTGCAGAAAAATAAACACATTATGGCAAGGCCATTGTAAACAGACCTTTCACCCTTAAAAGCAGAGGTCTTTCAGTATTTGTTTAGATTGTAACATGCTGCAGAACTGAGCTAATACAAAAATAAAATAATGTAATTGGGTTATCAGACCATTTACACTAGAAACTCTGAATCTTCTTTCCATTTACCCCCTCCCCATGAAATGGTCTGATGAAAAATTTGTGAGACCAAGTATTATTCTGGATCTTAAACTGACTTTTCCATTGACTAGCTAATTTATGAGACTTGCTGACATCTTTAAAATAGTGCTAATATCCCCTCTTACTAACATAAGCATTGCTGTATTAATATAAAATAATATATAAAAAGCACCTTGAAAAGAAAAAACATTAGATATTATTACCTAAACTATATGAAAGACTATCTTTTTGCTTCTGAAAAAAAAAAAAAAAGGAACGATATGAAGACTAAAAAACTAAATGCTTCATTTAAAAACTGGCTAGGTATATGGTACACTCAGACTGATCATCTCAATTGCTCCCACTTCCCCCTTCCCCCTTCCAAAAAGTCCCAATAGTCCAAACTCAAAAAATAGTATGTAGCTCATAAGTTTGTCCATACATTTTGTTATAATAAAAGCTTGAACGAAGGATACTACAAAATATAGAATTTAAGCTACTAAACTATACCATGAGAGGCTACACAAATACATAACAAAAAATAACCCTGGATAATTAACATATAAAAAAGAAATATCCACTAGAATTACAGATATGTCATTCTGCACATAACAGGTACACTATTCAACTCACCTGTGCTTTCTCCTGCTATTTTATCAGCACTGTTGTTATTCGTACCACTGAGGCGAACTATACTGGAAGAACTTTGGTAATTGAGCTTAGGAAGACAATCAGCACTTCCTTTTGCACTCTCAATCTCTGACACTGTAAAGATTAAAATGAAATTGATAAAATGAAATCTCTATAGATCATAGGAGGCATAAAGAGAAGTAGCTTTTATTTCTAAATATTTCTATCTCAAAATTGGTGATAAAATATTGAACACCTCTATATCTACTTGTCAATTACAAATAAGTGATTCCAACTCATTTGAGGCCTCAGGTGTGTATCAAATTACTAAGTACTGGTCATGCATGAGGTCTATGCATACATTTTCTATTTTTTCTTTCATTGTGAAACACTGTTTTTGACAGGAGGAGGGAAGGGGGAAAATATAAGTCACAGACCATTAACAAAAGCATTAAAAGTATTGTTAAGCCTCAGAAAAAAAACTATTGTTTTAAGAACTACAAGAAGAGTACTATTTGATTGGAGATGGGTTGTGCCACTGAGACTATACACTTCACACATGAAAATCTGTATGTTGGAATATTTGGTGATGAAGAGAGCTTGCAAAGGGAGGAAAGTGGAGTTATAATGGGAAAGTGGAAAATAAAATTGGTATTTTTATACTTAAAGTCACTTGTATTTTCTATTAATATAAGTTCACAATTTTATACAATATCAACTTAAATAATACCTACAAGAGCTAGAATCACTTCCTTTCTTATCTTTTTCTTCTTGAATGTCCTCAGTAGATATGTCCCCTCTTCTTACTTCATCCTTAGATAATGAATTATATCCAAGATCAGACTGGCCACCTGAAAAAAAAAAAAAGAAAAATACCCCTATGCTGTTTATCATAAACTTCTTTAGTGAGAACTGGAATTAGGAGCAACACATTAATGTTTGGACTTACAGAAATTTTTCTGGGTAACTTTCAATTAAAAGCATTAGTTAGAGTCCCCTATCTCTATTAATATAAGAATGGAATAATCGCAAGATAATTTATTTTTGTCTCCATACTGCAGTCAAAAGTAACTATGTACATTCACAATACTATCTAGACAAACCTGACATTCTTTATAGAAGCCCATGACCTGTCTGGGTGAAAGTCTGAGTTCCAACTAAGCAATGAAGAAGAAAAATCTGCAGGGAATTTGCAATGGAACATTTCCACTGAAGCTGAATGTCTAAATGACTATACCAAAAAAAAAAAAAAAAGAAAAAAAAAGGATTTAGATTTATAGATAATTATTTTTTCTGAACATTCAATTGAATAATTACTGACTGAATTGCTCATGAGTACAAATACATGGGAATGAGAAAAAAAAATCTAATGTTAAAGTTATTGTCAAGAAAAGCAAGTTACACTGATGTAAGAAAAATTTCTAATACATTATAAATTGCTCTGTAAAAGATTTCTATAATTTTCAGCAAATTATTTTCACTCAATTAGCAACAAAACAAAATTTGAATCCTAGTTCTCTACTTTAGCAGGTATAATTTTAAGTAAACCAAACAATCTTTTTGTTTGGATCTCAAATTCCAAGATTTATAATACACAAGGTTGTTATGATCGTATGATCATATGAGAAACTATATATAGAATGGTTTTATGAACTTGTAAAGTACTACCTAAGGAATTTATATTAAGTATCACTAGGTATCTACTTTAATATCTTTGTTATATTTTTGAGTTTGTACTTTTTCTAATCAAATTTCCAGCTCTATTCCCAAAGAAACTACAAGTTAAAAATGTGAAGATAATTTTAATGTAATTCATGCTTTTATTAGGTTCTGTACTGCTTTAAGACAATTTTTTAAAAGCCACAGTGAAACATAAGATAGATTTCTTAATTTTTAAGAGATAATGCCTGAGGATGACTACTATAACTATTAAATTCATATTGTATGACCAAGAAATAAAATCAGCCAAAGAGGAATAACTATGAAAATTATATTTCAACACAATTAGCTTATATTTATTATTCTTAAAAGTAGGCATAAAAGAAAACAGACCAAAATCATGTTATCATTTGCAGAGATAGAAGACTTCATATTTTATTATTAATGCTTGGTTTTTTAAATTTAAAATTTCTGCCATTAAGAGGTTGCTCTTATATTTGTAATTTTTTAATGTAATAATGGAAAGAATCATTCAAGTAATAAAATTTTAAAATGTATTAGTTTTAATATTACAGAAAGCTTATGTACAAATCTTATATTTTAATAAAATTAATGCCATCTTCAGTGCTAGAAATTTTATATATATTTAAATTTTTTTATTCATAACTTTTACCTTAATATAGTTTAAAGACTCATAAGGAGTTGCAAAAATAATACAGTACAAAGAGTTCCTGTATACCCTTTACTCAACTTCCCCCAATAATATCTTAAATGAAATAAATTGATATTGATATAGTACTATTAACTCAGATCAGGCCTATGAGTTACTTTTTTTAAAACTCTAATAACATTTTCATAATTACAAGAATTTATCCTAAGAAAGTGATATAATAAAGAGATCTGTGTGCCATCCAGAGAGAATTAGATTATCATGGGTTAAATACTTGAATAAACTCCCTTAAACTGTCATTAATATTCAAATAAAGAATGAATAAAACTGCATATAGTTATTAAATACAATATCAAATCAAGTACCTAAATATATAATTAAAAAATGACAAACACATCATTGAAAATTAAAATCTAAAAACAACTAGCAAGTCTAGTTTTTAAAATGTACTATAAATGTATACAGAAGCACACACAAACCTGTACTAGATCTATCATCAGTAGCATATACTTTGATTAAACTTGTATTAAAAGGTGCCTGCTCCACAGTGTGTGTCCCATGACCACTATCCATGCTGCCATGACTAACAGCATCCAGGTCACTGCCATCTGCTTAAGAACACAATTTGACAGCATTTACTACTCAGGGAGATACCAAAGATACATCAGTTTGTTGCTCAAACTAATATCTACTAATACAGAACATGAAAAGTGCAGATAATTAACAAAATACAGTTGTAACAAAGAACTATATTGTGAGTTATTAATGAATATTAATGGTTGATAGTTTAATTTATAAGAAAAAAAGTGAAATTTTGTGTTTTTTAAATGTGAAGAATATTCCAACATCAGAATTTGCTTAATGGCAATAAAAACTAGAAAACATTCAATATTTTGAAAGTATTTTAAATTTCTAAAGATTGTAAAGTGTAACTGGTCTATTAACTTTAAAGAAAAAGTAAAACGCATATATCCCTTAAAAATCTTTAATTACCTGAGAGAGTTGTTTGTGATAAATGTGCATGTTTCTTTAGAGCTCTTTTGAACTGTGCTACTCCTAAAACAACGTTTCTTAATTTTGTCCAAAGAAAATAGCCATTATGACTTCTTGAAGGCCAGGTACTTTCCAAAACAGCCTGTTTAACAAAATAAAATTATTAGTTAATAATTTTTATAAATGAACACATTCGCTTTAGAGTCAAACTAAAGACTATCTAAGTAGACTGTATAACACAAAATAGCACAACAGTTTTTACTTGATTTACTAAATATATTTTAGATACTCTAAAATCAATGCCAAATAACCCTTGCAACAATGATTTCTGTCATTAAAGGTTATATAATCACAAAAGACATACTCTTTCTCCATTAAATGAAAGTAATTACCTTATTATAATAACCATAAGTAATGGCATTGGGGTCAATACCAGCTTTCTGCATTTCAAAAAGCACTCGAACTGCAAGCACTGGCTGATCATACTGTCCACAGAGCTGCATAAGAATGCGATAGCACACCTGAAACACAGTAAGTTCAAAAGTATAAAGAAACGAAATATCTATATACATAAATCTAGAATAAAATAATTCATGTTAAAGAATAATTGTTACCTCATCAGGTGGATCCATCTTCTTCGACTGCATTTTTTTAAGCACATCATAGGCTGTTTTCAGAGCCCTGACTTTTGAATGACATACTTTCACATAAGCTGGGAGACAAATAAACCACAGTCCGTAACAATGACGCAGTAGACACCGAGACCACATCTGAGGAATGGAAGAATACCTCTTCGCAATTTTATGAGCTGATTTAATTTCCTACAAAAAAAGACAAGGATCTCATTACTTAACACACATTAATTAAATAAGCATCCTTATTTAACTAAATGCTGAACAAGTCACATGCTTTTATAATGTTTACCTAACAAAATCTGCCTATAATCTATACATTCAAGCCTCTGCTTGAATTTGTATTATATAACATGTAAAATAAAGTTCTAGGATAAGAGAATTAGTTAATTTTTTTTTTAAGGTGAGGCAACCCTTGGTTGTCCTCACAGATTGCAAGGACCTTGTCAGCTTATGATCCCTTATTTTTTTTTTTATGCCTACAGTACCTGGTCTTCCTAGGTGGTCTCCCATCCAAGTACTAACCAGGCCCATCCCTGCTTAGCTTCCAAGATCAGAGGGGATCAGGCTTTTTCAGGGTGGCATGGCCATAGACAAGAACTAGTTAAATTTTTGAAATCGGTTTAAATTATCTTCAGAATGCTTTAGGGAACATAATAATCTAGTAATAGTTACATATGAGGTAGTAAAGTATATTAATGAAGAATGAGTATCATTTATTTTTGTTCTAAGATTTGATTACATGACGAATGCAAAATTATAAAGCACCTGTTTTGTTCTTCTGAACATGGGAGAAGGACTACTAGGACTACTTGATTTTGAAGGCAATTTGCTTTTTCGTGTTTGTAGAAATCCTTCAGGTCTCTCAAATAAATTGTTCCTAAGAACTGGAAATCCATTATAGCTGTTTTTGAAAAGAAAAAAAAAACTCAAGTACACACAGATGATAATATTGGTTATAAGCTAAAAAAATTTATGACCAATAACTTAACTTAGAATTTATTTTAACTATGCTTCTTCAGCAGACTATAACATATACTCAACAAATATTCATACTAATGTTGTTTTTACTATAATATTTAGAAATGTAAGAGCTAAATATACACTTAAGTATATATATCTTGCAGAAAAAGTGAAACATTTAAATTTTGTTGAACTGACTTCAAACTACAAAGTAACTCAAGCAAATTTTCTTAATATTAATGTAAATATATAGCAAACATGTCAGATAATATGATAGTTGTTAAAAGGCCCACCAAATCAATACTCTTGAATAGGAAAGTCATTAATATTATTGCTTTGGATTAACATATTACTGTAGAACATCCCTCTTTAAAAAATGCAAAAAACATATAACACACCAGGACAAGCTGTCATATTATCATGGACTGATTTATCAGGTTAGCTAGCAGGTTCAGGGCCTCATTTAAAATTGAAGAGGTTGGAGAAGAGGAAGAAAAGATTAGAATGGGTAGCTCTTTGAGGAGGTGGGCTTAATCTGAGTGCTGGAGGAGGTGTTTGGGCATTTAAATGGTACCAGCTGCTAAGAAAAAGACAAACTGAAAACAAACAGCAGAAACTCCTGAGCAACAAACTTTACCTACTTTATAATATTCTTAAAGGCATATAAATAGTTTTAACTAAAAATAAAACTATAATAAAAGATGATAAACTATATTATATATTACTATAGGTAAATTCAGTAGAATAAGAAAACATTGGTATGACTGATTGTTAAATAGGAATAAAATAGCAAAGAAGTTCAGAAAAACTATGTCTCTTAAAGAAAACCACTGTATGTACATGGTGTGATAAGAAGATTCTGTGTATCTTATGGAAACTTACTGCCATATCCTTTTATACAGACAATGTAAATATTTAAATAATCTCTTATTAAGAGGATCCACTGCATTCAATAAAGACATTTTTTAAAGTTGTTTTTCCAGCGATAGGTATGATTAAAACAAAATCATATTGGGTAGTCTCAAGAGAAAAAAATGACTTAGATTCTTTAAAAAGTGGGAACTTTTAAAGCTAAGCAATTTTCTTACTAATGAACTAAATCTAAAAGTAAAATTTAAATTAAAAAGTTAAAATCAAACCACAGAAAGAAAAACACAAGTATATTAGTGAATATACCAAAAGAAGTCTAAGAAGTACAAAAGAGATCAAAGAAATGAGATCTTTATTTCTTCCTAGGCAAACAAACTTAACTATTGGTTTGTTTGCTTAGAAAGTAAAGGAAGAGAGAAATTAGGAGGAATATTTTAAGCGTCTTTGACAAAAGACAGATTTTTAAAAAGTAATACGAGTAACAAATAGATGAAAAGAACAGGAATCAAGTGGCTTATGAATTAATCAATATTCACAAACATCTGTTACACCATTTTTTCATCTGTAAAAGGTAAAATTTAATCCAGGTTATAAATAAGGATGTCTTAAAAAACTCTTTTTCAATGGAAATAATAAACTGACAATAAGTGATAGGTATGAAATGGTTTTAGAATCTTTAAATCAAGTAAGAAAGTATTATTGGTGAATAAAAAATAATTTAAAATCTAAAAGGAAACATTATTTTAAGTAAAATAAATATATAGTGGAAACTACCTCTAGTATATAATAAATGGAAATGTATAACATATACCTAGATGTATAATAAGTCTACTTCTATCATAACCTTTATTTCCTAAGCTTGGAACTTGTCTCTTTCCCCCTAGACATGAAAGCAGGGACAATGTATCATTCAAGTCTAAATGCCAAGCACTTAGCACTGTGTCTGACCAAGTTTCCTAAATTAACAATCATTAATTCCAATAGCTCTAAATTTCCACCACTTAAAATAAAATCTCACGGACAAATTAATAGACTAAAAAAACTATATCATCCAGATCAAGGCCACAAATGTTGACTCTAAATTGATATAATTACTTGTAAATCAAAGTTACATTAACCAATGTGTGTGGGGGAGGAAGTAATAGTGAGAAAACCAAATCAAAATTCTGTAACAAAAATGCTGCATTTTAGTGGGATGGGGATCCTAACTGAATTTAATCTACATGAGAACTGATAGATATGTATGCAGATATAGAGAGAGCTTCCCATTCCCAAGTCTATATTATACACATTTTTTTTGTTTTTATACCTCAAAATTTAATAATGGATGTGGGATAAGCTTGCTTACCACCTAAAAATTAGGTATCTGTAAAGTTTGAATTTTTGAAAATACCAGTCCTTAGAAAGCTACGTCACAGATGATGGATTGCTTCTCTCTTTCAATCTCAAAACATTCTGCCTCTTGAATACCTGTACTGTAAAGGGGGTTCTTCACCATTGGGTAGATGGGGGATCTCAGGTGGTGTTACAAAAACAGTATGTTCACTTTTGAAAGATTCATCCAGTTCTATAAGTCGCATTTCACCACTCTTGTCCATATCCACCTGAAGGAGTTTAAAAAACATACATTAAAAATAATACTTTGGTTAGTCAAGTGTTCATCTATAGGAGAAGGGTTAGATAAACCATTTAAACAACTAGACACTCAAAAGCTATTTTAAAAAAAGAATAAGCAAGATCTCGTGCTTATTATCTATAGAAAGCTCTCCAAGATAATTAAGTGAAAGTAACGAGGTAAACAACATTGTATATAGTATACTATCTTTTGAGAAATAGGGAAAAATAAAAATATATATTCATCTTTTATTTGTGTTAACATAAAGAAATACTAAAGAATACTAAGAAAAGTAATTACCTATATGGAGAAGGGGAAACGTATAGAACAGACAAGGATGGGATAGGACCCAGATTTTTCAATGTATATCTTCTTATACTATTTTGTATTTTGAATAATGAGCATGTATTAACGAAATAACATTTTTTAAAAAATGTAAACATATGCATATGTATGTGTGGAGAATACTGAGTTTTATCTTTGGTTTATACTAAAAAACCAAATTTCTCTCAGTTCTTCCAGTATATGTAGAAGCACATTTGAGTTAAAGTCTAGTCACATCAATGTTGAAAGCACTTTGGTAGAACTATTTTCAGCAGATACTCTAATGTAAGATAATATTCATGAAAAATGAAAACTTCAGAGTCTAAACTGTCCCAAAGGAGCTCATAAACTAAAGAGCACAAAATTAACATTAATTAAAAAAAACAGATGTCATACATATAATAAAATATAACCCACGAACTTTATTAGCTTAGATAGAATTAATATATAACAACTGGGAATAAATGTGAGAGTAAGAATTATTAACAGGTTAAAATTTTAAGATAAGGACATAGAGCAGAGTATCACAAAAAAGGACAGCTCTTATAAAGAGCTGATATATTCACAATCTTTTTATATAAATTGTGGGTTATAACTTCACAGCATTACATGCCATGATCTCCAGGATTAAAGAACGTTTTTAACGGTATACCCATACAATAAACTAGATAACAATTAAGGCATGTTTCAGAATTACAATTAATGATAGGAGAAAATGTTCACATAATAATGACAAAAAAATCAGGCTCCTATATCATATATATAATATGATTTGAATATTTTTAGAGAGTATGTGTGTTATACAGATATATTTGTGTGTGCTCCCTCATACACATACAATTATTAAAATGCTACCTCTGGGTAGTGGCGTTACTGGCAATTAAATTTTTTTATATTGTTATTTATTTTCCAATTAAATATAATATAAAAATTTGCTTCTTAAAATTATAAAATAAATGCTCATAATAAAAAATTTAAACAAGGTAGAATACATTGCTTTTAGAGTAAACACTTATTTCAGTTTCTGTTGAATATTTAAAAATTAATCAAAAAAAGAAGGCACTTCTCAATTTTTAGCCTGTCAAAAAGACTTTGATATAGTGAAACTAGCAAGGATACGATAAATATAATAAATATAATAATCACATACCCTCCTGGCATTCAAAATTGGTAGTCTTTTTTAGAAATCAAGCTATGTTTAAACACATCCACCTTATTCTTTTATATTAAATTTACTGGGGTGATACTGCTTACTAAAATTATATAGGTTTCAAATGTTGACATATTATTGAATTATACACATCCTTATTCTTAGTCTAAGAAAATAACCTAACATGAAAAAAGCTGTCAGTATAAAAGATGTTTGTTGCAAGACTGCAGTAGCAATTAAACTGGAAGTCATCTACATGTCAAAAATAGGTAAATGAATAAAGCATGATAATGTTTAAAATATATAATCATTAAAAATGAAAACAGTAAAGATTATACAGACTTCTGGTTGAATAAGTCAAATTAAACACAGTAATTTATCTTCAATACCTCCTGAAATCTCATCAAAATGAGAGTAAGGGGATTGGGGGAAAAAAAAAGGCAAAATGAACTGGAGAGGGGACAACAGCAAAGAAGCAAAGATGGAGTTCGAAATGTTTTAGAAGCTGCAAAGTAGAATGACATGACCTGTGAAAGTTGAAAGCCATATATCTGGAACCAGGGAGAGGACAAAAGCAAGCCATTTTGCTCTGTAGGGCCCCAGAAAAGGCTAGATGCCCTGAAAGGTGGGAGTACAGGTGGAAGGGGAATTAATTAAAAGCTCGCATTTAAAGACTCCTAGATTCCTGGCCCAACCCAGTACAGTAAGGCCACTACATCTCCCCAAAGCAACATAAGACTAGGTTGGGTCTATCTGAGTGAACCAGGCAAAGGCGGAAGAGATGAAGAGGTTAAGAAAAACAGATGAAGTCAGTAAAAGCCTTCATGTTACAACAAGGGGAAAAAGTCATTTACCTTCCCTACTTAGCTTTGAGAATACTGGCAGTCAGTTATGCTCCTGAGGCTAAAGACTGGAGATATCTATTGGGGGAAACTAAGCAGCCTAAAAGATATAAATTAAGATACCGATCAGACATGGACTCTAATGAAACAACTGTGTTCTTTTATCATCATTAATCTTATGCCTAAGGAAACTCCAAGCCTCACTTGCCCAGAAAGAGTTCCAATGAGTCTTTGTGCCTCACCCCAACCAAAGATCACATAAAGAAAACAAGTAACTTGAAAAAGAATAAAAGAAATATTAAAAGGTATTCAGAATGAGCAGAGACAATGTAGGGAGAAGAAATCCTTCAAAATAACTAAAATGAATAGGCCTACATCCATGAAAGGACAAGATGCTATTTAAAAAAAAAAAAAAGCTTTCATTAACTAATGTTATTGAAAAAAAAAGCAATCAAACAATAAAAGGAGCGTATAGAAATTACAAAAATGATAACAGAAACCAACAGTATTCTATAAAGGTTTAAAGATAAAACTGAAGAACTCTCCCCAAAAGTAGAGATGGGTGTCAGAAAATGGGATGAAAAACGAAGAAAATTAAGAGGATCAGGCCAAGAGAGCCAACAACCAAATAATACACATTTCAGAAAAAGAGAACAGGTAAAATGGAGGGTAAAAAAACTGAAGCAAGAAAAAAAATGCAAGAAAATTCCCCAGAATTTGAAGTGAGTCCATAGATTAAAAGGGCCTTTAGGTATCCAATTCAGTAAAGAAAAGAAGGCCTACACCAGGTATCTCCTTATGAAGTTTTAGAACATGGAGGATCTTAAACAATTCCAGAGAGAAAAGAGATCAGGCACAAAAGATCAGAAATCAAGATGGTATTAGACTAGACATTATTCTCAACAACATTTGAAGCTAGAGGACAATGCAGGAATGTCCTCAAAATTTTACATCCAACCAAATTAGCAATCAAATATTAGAGGAGAATCAAGAAATATACAAGCAGGCAGGGATCAAAAAATATATCTCCCATGTACTCTTTCTCTGGAGCTACTGGAAGATGTGTTCCACTGTAACAAGGAAATAAACCAAGAAAGAAGTTATTGAAGCCAGAAAGCAGGTTATCCAACTCCAGAGAGAGGTCAATATAATTCCCAAGGTGATGGTCAAGGAAAATCCCAGGATGACAGACTAGAAAACAATCAGTTCAGACTGGAATATAAAGATGGAATGCTCCAGCAAGAATTAAAAAAAAGTCAAATGGATAGATTACCTGATATGTTGGGAAAACTGAGAGATTTTAGATTTTTCACTTTCATAGAAGAGTTTGGAGATGAATTAATAGTAGACGCAAAGGAATATAGTAATTAACTTCAGAGAAAATAAAATCCATATATGAAAGGAAGTTTAATTATAATATATATATATATATGGTCTAGGTATGATTATATACAAAGTGATAATAATATTACTATTGAACAACCATTTAACTAAAATATATGTTATAACTGTGTTGGGAGAATTGCACTGGTGGTGGTTAGATATGATATTAACAGATAATTTATAAAACAATAAGCAGTAATAAAAACATTATTTGGAAATCTTAAAGCAAATGACTGAAGAAATAGCTGAAAGAGAAACTGGTTTTCTCTGGGGAATAAAAGGAGGGTTGGAAAAGAATGGGACCTAGTCTTGTAAAATTATTTGACTTTCTAAACTATGTTATGTTTCAATGTGGTAAAAAGAGATTTTAAGAGATTTGGCAGCAATATTAAAAATGCTTACAAAACCTGGTTATGTAAAAAATTAGGAAACTATATTACAATTGTATAAAACACATTGAAAGTAAATGTAAAATGAATATTATTTGGGGCATTTGGCTTACCAAGTTTATTCTCCCTTTTATTTTCCACACTTCCTGTTACTTTAGTCATTTAAAAAAAGTGTTAAAAAATTAAACTTTCAATAAAAAGAGGACACCTAACATTATTAGCAAACCTAAAAATATTGTTTAAACTATTAGAAACATGTCAGTGATAACACATGAGTGATAAATCATACGTGTTCCTAGTAGGATATGGTATTCATGCCTGACCCAAGAACAAATGAGAAGCTCTATATGCAAACATTTTTATACAGATAAGACAGGGTTAATCTAATTATAAGGGTAGCAATGATAATGAGATAGAAGAGACTGACCAGAATAAAAAGGTTGAAACAAATACCCAAGGTCATTAAAAAGGAAACTGGAAACTACTCTCTCCATGAGGAAATATTACAAGAGAACTACTTATCTATGAGCACAGAGTGAATTTTTAAATTTTTATTTATTTATTTAACAGCCTTTCCCACTGCAGACACGTGACTACTTTCCACTCTCCAGCCACTTTGTTCACACAAAAAATATCTGTGGACAAGGACAGCTGCTCTAATTCTCAAATTCATTATTTTAAAGTCTATTAAAATGTTGTACTGTAGATTCAGTACATTGGTAAAATACACTTCTCTTAACTTTCATACCAGTAAAATCTCATTCTAACATATAAAAATAGCTATGCAATAATTCCTACATTTATTGGTTGGACATTTCTGTCATGTGGAATGCACAGTGACATCTGCCTCTATTTGAAGAAAAAAAAATCTAACACCCACAGGATAAAATAAAATGATTTTTATATTCTCTTCATATTTTTTCATGTTAATATCCTCAGAAAACACAGAGGGATGCTTGGGAGACCAAGAAAAATCTTACCAGACTATCCGTTACACAAAACTGCCCTTAGTTAAGCTCCTTCTTATAAGAACAGATTGTAGGGATTTAAAATATAACCATATGAAGAACAAGAACACATGGTTCTTAAATTAGTCATACATGAAACTCAAATAATTCTCATACATTGTTTTTGTTATTCCTATTCAGAATTAACCAATCCAGCTTTGAAAAATCAGTCAAATGTTTTCTGTCTGGATATGCTAAAAACAGAAGAGGAATATGTCTAATTTCTGTTCAATCTTAGTTATTGACTGGCTTATGCAGTTAATGCATATCTAATATTATTTATTTTCCATAGCTAAAATGTCAGTGGTAAGAGGATCTGTTTACTTAAAAATTAAGCACAAAGTCACTCGACTAAGGAATAACCCCACACTAATGATTATTTTGAAGGCATTACTGATATTCAGAAGACATTTGCAGATTAAAAGTACTGACTTGTTGTGATGAGTGTCCTTAAATTGTGGTTTTAGAATATGAAAAGTAGTAACAGCACTGTATAATTTTTACTATTTCAGAGAGTTCTGCTTAATAGTACCAAGAATACAACTGACCTCTAACTATATATGAAGGTTATTAAGATAAATTCTAAATCTTGTGACATTTTATTTTCTCTAATAAAAGAGTTCTTTGAATTATAATAAAGCAAATTAAAGTAACCATGTTTTAATTTTCAGTTTTGACTTTCTTAGTAGTCATTAAAACCTTTAAGTACAATATTAACCCATTATATATAAGTGATCTTTTGTTGGATCTAGACTTCAAATAGGTAAATAGCATTTTCGGAAAATAGTCTTCCTGGAAACAATGGTTATATACATTTATTGGAATTGTTTCTTTTTTGAGACTTCACAGAATTTTTATTTCTTTAGGCAATTACTCCAATCATGTCCTGCACTGACTCTTATCAAGAACTGGTGACCTACTTTCAGAAAATCCTAGACAAAATAATGTAGTAATTATCAGCAAAAAAAAAAAAAAAAAAAAAATCCTTAGAACATGATGTCCTAGATACTTAGCAAAATTACAACTCTTGTATGCCTTACACTATTAATAAGTATTTTTTTAAACCATGTGATATTGCAACATGTTCTTAGCTAAAACAAAATTGTGAACAAAATGCAAAAAATAAGTGAGATATAAAAGGGAACAATATAAGATTTCTCTCTTCTACACTATTAATTGGATTCCTACAAGTAATTCAGTGTTCCCATATAAATAAATATATTGGCTAAAGCATGCTCTTAGCAAAATCCTGGTCACTAATTTGGTCTTTATGATTCAATTAGCTTGGCTTAGGGAACAACTGTTACATAAGTGTATGCCACTGTTCACAAGGGAAGCTCAGTAAGTACATACGATAGCCAGTGGAAGCCCATAGCACCATATATGAAAAACATTTAAAGTGCAAAATGGTAGTCAGAAATATCATTTTTATATACAAAACCCAATGTAATTATTTCTGTAAAAGAGGATTTAGAGAAATTCTTTTTTAAAGCATACTTTTCTATTTATTCCTTTCTCTTAATATTTAACTTTATAGGCACTGAATGAGGCAAACCTAAAAATCTGATTAAAATATTGAAACCCAAGTTCTTGGTACTATGCTGAGGAAGACAAAACTGTCAAAGAGCTATGACATTACTTCTCAAAATAAATGGGCTTTCAAAGCTCTATATAGGCAGAGGCCAACTTAAAAAAAGCCATGATTCTAAAAGTCCATTTTTAAATAGGTTATTTAAAATATAGAAAATAAACTCCCCCCTCCAAACAATATCCTTTCTGGGGTGGTAGAATGTTCTATATTTGGAGTCAAGTTTACATGAAAATCTATATTTGCCAAAACTTATCAAATTGTACACTTCGAAGGTACATTTATTGTCGGTATATTACTCCTCAGTGATGTCCTAAAGGTGGTTAGAGTATCATTCTACCAAAAATAAATTTAATACATATTTCTAGCACAACGCTGTAGCCCTGCACCATTTGAACTACAGCTAATCACCATTTACATCAGTGTTTCTATCAGAAAATAAATTATGAGTTCTAAGAAGTTAATGGCATATATCCATCTTTCCCCTATTCCTATGCATTTCAAGGATGTCAAGCACCTTAGTTTGTTAATTCTCAATCAGCATGAGAAAGAGTATTTCTCTACATCAACCTCCCCTCAAGTTTTCTAAATAGAAGGGTAGATGCCTACACAAGGCTCTGAACTTGTTCCTGCTCTGATACGTGTAAGCTATGCAAAAGTTGAACATTGTTGTGAGATGATAAAATCAAATGAACTACTAATCTATAAACCTGAATAAAAACCAGCAAAATATAAAAATAGTCATGTTTTCTATTTTTAGTTTGTACACTACTCTGAACACTGTGAGACATGCAATTATAATGATTTCTTCTCACAATACTTTTAAAAACATAGACAAAAAACCACCATAGGAAGACTAAATGACTTGACTAAAGTCACAAGTATAATAAGAGCTGGGGTTAAAATTCTCCTGATTTGCAATACAGTGCTTTTCCCACTACATACACCTTGCATAGTGAGAATCATTTCTCATTTTTATGAGACATATTTGGTACTTATTTATTAACTGCTAAGTGCCATTTTCATGTCAAACTAAGAACTGAGCCAATTTCTGAATGCTGTTATGCCAAAAAAAAAAAAATGCTGATTTTCTTTCACAGTCACATAAAGTTGAAAGTGGTGGACTTCTTTAAATAAACTTACTTACAAGTAGAAACTGTTGAGAAAAATATGTGACAAAGCTTTGCTTTCTCCTTTTTTTTTTTACTATCATGGTCATAAAATCATGACATTTATAAATGTATTTATGAATTTATAGAAAGTTTCAAGTACAGTAACTTCTCAAGTACATAAAACCTTTTCCTTTTAATCTTTTGAGATAAGTTGCTGGCTTCATGACCCATCACCTCTGTATAGTGTGTACTTCCTACAAACAAGTACATTCTCCTATGTAACTACATGAATCTGAAAATTAACATATTATACTACTACTGTCTAATACTCAAACTCTTTCAAGTTTTGTTAATATCTTAATGTTATACCAAAAGTATCCTGTTCTGAACTATGTATTGTATTTGGTTGTCAAATCTCTTTAGTTTCCTTTACTTTTGAACAGTTTCTCAATTTTCCCTTTATTTTCTTAGCCCTGACACTTGTGGAATTACAGAACAAGTATTTTGCAGATTGTTCCTTAATTTGAGTTTGTCTGATATTTTCTTGATTATACAGATATGTATCTTTGACAGGAATATCATAGAACTAATGTTGTATTCTCACTGCAGCCTAATCGAGGCATATGCTGTTGAATTGTCCCATTATTGATGATGTTCACTTTGATCACTGGATTAAAGTGGTGTCTGCGAGGCTTTCTGTTCCACAAAAAGTTACTCTTTCCTCTTTGTATTTAATATGTATTTTGTGTGGAGGTATCTGAACCTATGTAAAATCCTGTTTCACATCAGATTTAATTGATATCTGTGTAGACTTCATAGTTTCCTATTTTATTCAATGGGTTATATAATCTATTAATAACTTTTGATGTTCAAATTGGTCCAGATGTAGCCAGTAGGAGTCCTTTCAAATTGGCTTGTGTTTCTGTGTATGTGTGTGTTGTTTTTATAAAAACATATCTCTATCATTCTTGGAGCAATTTCTAGTTTTCTAGCATAAGCTACTTCAGGGTCATTTTGTACTTTCCTTGCCCTTGACTTGCGACAAATCAATTCTCCAAGGAGTCCTGCATTCCTTTTTGTGGAGAATAGAGTTTAGAAGCCAAAATTTGTTCATTAGGTATACTCATTGTTATCGGAGGTATGGCTGCTCCCAGCTCCTCTCAGTGCACAGAGCTGGGGAACATATGTATTTATAAACATAGACACAAATACCTACATCTATACTTTCTTCTATACTTATTTATACATATTGAAAACCAACGATATCACACCAAACCTCCAATTCCATTCTAATACTACAAGGTTCATTCTGGTTTTCTCCTTTTCTCTATTTGTAAATCCCTTCTCTGACAGTGTGACACTTGCTTATCTTTAATATATTTATTTATTTGATCAATCCCCTCTCCCATGCATATGATTTCTTCACCCTAATTTGGCTTTGACAACTCCTTCCAGACCAATCCCTTGCCCCAACCAACCTGGAATCACCCCATTCAGATCAAATTGATACCACCTTGCTGCCCCTACCCAATGGGACACTCTCCCCACCATCTCTCAGACTGACATTCCATGCTGTTCTCATCTCAACATGGATGCTTTTCTCATCCTGTTTAGGTTCTGACTTCCTGCAACAGTCTATGCCCCTGGCATGGACACTCTCTTTATCTTGCTTGTCCTCTGATTCTCCATGTTAGGCTACTGCTTGCATGGATGCTCTCCTCATCTGACTTGAGCTCTGACACCCCATGCTAGGCTGTTTCTCCTTCTTCACCCTATTTAGATTTTGATACTCTCTCTGAGCCATTATTCCCCAACCTCTTCTCTCCAGCATGGATACCCACCTTGTTCTATCTTACCTAATGATATTAGGACTGAAGGAAAAGGGAAGGTTTCACACATGAATTTAAAATAGAATTAATTCACTTAATTTATGCTGCAAACTCACTTCCAAATTATGGAAATATTCATGTGAAATATTCATCATGCTCTATGCCTATATGTCTCAGCATGTGACAATGCACCTTAGACAAAAAGGAGAGATGAAAATTAAGAATGCTCAAGGTAGAGGTCCACAGGCTTGAATGAAACTCCCATAGTCTGTAAGTGGGCAGGCAGGGTTATAGACCTGACTGCTAAAATAAAACTCACGGTTTAGTAAGATCCTGCAAGGTATTCCTGAGAGGTTTTTATGTTTCTATAATATCTAGTAGGCTACCAAACATAATTTAGACTTTGTTAAAAGCTAATAAAAGTGATAAATAGAAACTATAATTTCTAACATTTATAACACTCACACAAAATAAGTTAGGGCACTGTAGACATACTATTACTTACTTTATCTACGCAATCATCAAAAAATGCCAGGCTTGCATCTTTATCACTGACAAAAGAGCATTCTTCAATGAAGCGAATAAACATTTGTGTTTTGGTCATCATGTTATAGAATTTCTGATGTGACCGGTCCCGACTTCTTAAGAAAGCTGTTCAACATAAATTTATAATGTCAGAATATATAACATTATTAAAGAGTCATAGGATTTTTGAACCAGAAGGAACCTTATCAATCATGTTATCTATATCCCCTGACACCCCATTTTTCAGAAAAAAAAACCCAAAAAACTAAGACCTCTGAGAGGGAAAGTAACCTGACAAAGAGAGCAACAAGAAAGAAATTTTAATTCAATCCTCATCCAGAATTGTCTCTGTCATCCCCTCATCACTTTGAAGATTACACATAAACTAATAAATGTGAACCCATTTTAAAAATTGCTATTTTTTTCTATTATGTGTTGCATGCTATGTGCATGTGGTATATGCTCTCTTTCCATATCTATGTAGCTTTTTCAAAGCAGAAGTTATATCCCCTCTAGTATTTATTTATGTTTGTATTTTACTTACTTAAAAAGAGTAAAAAGTTTATTTTCTGATTTCACACTCTACCTTGCTCACTATGCTCAGTTATACAACACTTGGGTCTTTTTTTGGGACCATGAACTTAAACTCTTTCCAGCCTCAGGGATTTTGTATAAACTGTTCTCTCTGCTTAAAACACTCCTCTACTTTCCCTTTGTCTGGCTAATTTCTACTCCTCCTTCCAATCAAGGCTCAGACGTGAATTCCTCAGAGGGCTTCTGTGATGTAAAGTTGTGAACTGAAGTATTCATTCATATTATTTTCAAATTGCTTAACTTCTTGACTATAAGCTGCATGGGAGAAGTGACCATGTCTCCCTTTCCTTTTTTTTCTGTGATCATGTATCTTTTGCACACCACTACATATCCAATGCTTACCATTTGGAGGTACTCAATATAGGTTTATCAAATCAATTTCTATTTTAAATGTTAAATGCTACAAAGAAAGTAAACATTGATAGTAAAAACATTATGACACAAAATATATTCCAGGGCTTCCCAACTTTTTTACTTTATAAAGCATACTGAAGTAAAACAAATGTGACTGCTCAAGCCTGGAAGTGAGCATCCAGCAGATCCTCCGCATATTCAACATTGCCTGGCTGCCCTGAAAACTAAGAGCATCAATATCGACACACCTGTGATACAATAAGTGCAGTAGTACATGCTTAGGAAGCTCTGTACTTTTAAAAGAGTTTCTTCTGCATATTTTCCCAATGGGATTACATTTAAGGTGCCTGAGAAATAACTAGTCCTACGGAAATGGATTACCAAGAGAGTTGATATTCACATATTCTCAAAATTGGTATATATTTTGATAAATATAAGCTATTAACCCAGAAAACAATTAAATCATCACAAGATTAAGCTCAATAATATGACAGCTGTAAAGCTATGCAATCACTCACCTTGTAGAGCAAAAAGAGAGCTTGCATCTGTGGCTGTCTCAGATGGGGCTTGTGTTATTGGTCTTAAGTATGATCTATAACCTTTCAAAATAGAGGCCATGAAATACAAAAATGCCTCTTGGATTTCCAAATCTATCATGTGCAATCTCTTTCCAGAATTAAATCATAGTCATTCATTGCTAAGTCCATTAGTCCATCATCCCTTGGTCTCTGCTGCACTGTAAAGAAATAAAGTGTTAGTGCTTTCTCCAAACTGTCAAAACTAATATTCATAATGATATCAATATAAATTTGTTGTATGTGTATGTCAAGTCATTATGCTGTACACCTTAAACTTATACAGTCCTGTATGTCAATTATATTTCAATAAAATTGAAAGCTAACTTAACTATTTGTTTATATAACTTCATAACAGTAAGTCCTAGCAAAGCTTACTGTATCATTTTTGAGGCTCTGCTGAGTACACTTCATCCAAATCAAACATAAAATTATCCCTGTTTAGCTGACTACCATCAGAAAAAAAAGTTCATATTCCAAAAGAACTGTAAACAGGTTAATAAATGAAGATCATAACAAACACATCAACCAGACACAGGATTATTAAATGCAACCAACAGTCCTTCCTTCCCTATTTTTTTTTTTTAATATAAGTGCCTACAGGAGGAACACTCAGGGATTAAAATGTAAAGAAAAAAAAACCTCTTCCTCTTCTTGAACAATTCAGTGCTAAAGCTGTTACGTAGCAAAAGAGTAACTTCACAATAGAGAAGAAGGCTGGTAGATACCACCTTAACCAAGTGATGAAAGTGAACATCATGATAATGGGACAAATTGACATAGTGCTCCATCTTATAAGGAATCCATGAAAGGAACTCAGTGTAACTTCTGCAGTGTTCCTGTCAAAGATGCATGATCATTTTTTTTTATCATGAGGACACTATTTATCATGCGGACATTCAGACAAACCCACATCATGGACCATTCTACAATGGTAAGTGTCATCTTCAAAAGTGTCAAGAAAATAAAAGAATAGAGGAACTGTTTAAGAGAAAAGGAGACTAAAGAGACTTGAAACTAAACAAAACATCTGATTCAGAAATTGATTATTTTTACTATAAAGAACGTTATTATAACTGGATAGCGGTAATGCTGAATGTTAATTTCCTAATTTTCATGGTTATACAGTAGTGATGTAGCAGAATGCACTTGCTGGTAGGAAATACATTCCATTTGAAAATGATGGAGCATCTATTCTCAAAGGGTCAGGGGAAAAAAGTTTGTGATTATTTCAAACATTTAAAATTTAATTAAAATACAAGGAACAATAAATCATTTAAGATAGGTTTTTTTTTTGTTTTTGGTTTTTTGAGTTCTTATTGTCTAAAAAAGTAGATTAGAGGAGATTGAATTAAACATGCAGAATAAGAAGGTCCCCAGAAGGGAGTTGAATTAAACATGGCACAAATGCTGAACATCTAAAACTCAATAAAAAACCACAAACCAAACTGCACACACTGCATGTCTGAGCGTGGGATCTACTGGTAAGAACTGATCACAGGTGTCTGGCAGTAGACTGGGAGAAATAAAGAAGCTGCCTCTCACAGCCACTGGAGCTCCCTATAGGAGGAAGGGGAGGGAAGAAGGAGAGGCGAGTTCTCTGAACAGCCCTGCCTCGGAGTGCTGTGAGTTCTATGCGGCCAGTGGCAGTACCTCATCATCAGGACAGAAGGCAGAAAAGCAATAGTTGATTGTTACCAGCCGTGGCTGCAAAACCAAGGTTGAGCCACAGCCTCTATCCCCCAACCCAGAGGGCCGCAAAACCAAGGTTGAGCCACAGCCTCTATCCCCCAACCCAGAGGGCCCCTTCCCTCCCACTCTGAGACCAATTACTGCAGATCCCCAGGGGAATCTGAGCAAACGCTACCGAAACTGTCGCTAACAATGACAGGAACTGAGACTGAAAGTAGTGAGCATGATTAAACATCTATAAGGAAAAAAACCCCAACATTATTAAGACTTTATATAAAGCAGAGATCCAAGAGGCTTAGACACCACCTACTAGAAAGCAAAAGAAAAACACCTCCTTTGCAACAGGCTAGGACCATTATATAATAAATCTTTCTGGAAAAAAAAAAAAGGCAGAACACACTTCCATTAATGCCCAGGAGGAAAATAGTCTATTAAACACCATGAACAATCAATGTGACCAGCCATTGCAGACAGAAGGAGAAAAATTTCCAAAAAATAAGCTTAGAGACAGAAAATTCAACTTAAATGACAGAGAATTCAGGATGGTACTTCTGAAAAAAATCAATGAGATCTGAAACAAATCATACCAACAATTTCGGGAACTGAAAAACTAGATGAGCAGAATAAATTATTTAGCAAGGAGACTGAAACCTTCAAAAAGAACCGAATAGGCCTTCTGGAGATAAAGAACACATGCGAGAGTTGAAAATGAAATAACAAGCTTGGGAAATAGAGCCAACCACATGGAGGAAAGGATCAGTGATATCAAAGACAGAAATCTAGAAATAAATTAGAAGAAAGAAGAGAGAAATCAAAGAATGAAAAATGATAAAAGAGAAATTCAAAGACTAGCTGATACCAGCAGGAGAGGAAACATAAGAATAATGGGACTTCTCAAAGGGGAGGAAAAGGAGCAGAGATTAGAAAGTATTTTCAAACAAATAGTGGATGAGAATTTCCCAAGTCTAAGGAATGGGCTGGAGAAAAAAGGCCTTCACCAAGACACATTGTATTAAAATTATCAAACGTCAATGACAAAGGCAGAATTCTCAGCGCAGTCAGGGAAAAGACAGTAATCTATAAATGAAACCCATTAGATTATCGTCAGACTTCTCAGCACAAACCTTACAAGCCAGAAAGGAGAACAATCAAATATTCAAACTATTAAATGAAGGGAACTACCAGCCCAGAATAATGTATCTAGCTAAGCTCTCCTTAGATATGAAGGAGAAATAAAAATCTTTCAGACATACAAAAATTGAGGAAATTCTCCACTACGAGGCCTGCACTACAGGAAATACTGAAAGGGGTCAGCTCACCTAAAACAAAATGACCAAAACAAAACAAACAAAACAAAACAAAACAAAAACCCACCAACATAATTAGGAGTAAGGTGACTAGCAGGCTGATAAAAGCAGAGGAGTACAACCCTTACTAAGAACAGGACATTATAAGCTTAAAACAAGAGATTTGCTATAGCAAGATAGTAATGAATGCTCAGCACACACAGGGACAAAATGAGAAAACAACGACTGAAAACAGGAGGATTTGAAGATCCACATTCACAAAGGGGAATGGAGATAAGGCATGTGCAGAAGAAAAGAGACGACTGTATATATACAACTATTCTTTACATATTGGTAATGGTAACCACATGCCAAAGATTCATAACTGAAGTATTTAACATAAAACAAGAAGGGCCAGAGGGAAAGCCCACGAAAGCCAACCAAAATAAAGAAAACAGAAACACAAGGACAAGGAAGCATTAGAAACACCGAGCTACCAGAAAGCAAAAGATAAATGGCTATAAGAAGACCTCATATTTCAATAATCACCCTAAATGTAACTGGACTGAACTCACCAATAAAAAGGCAGAGTTGCAGATTGGATCAAAAAACAAAACCCAACCGTATGCTTCCTCCAGGAGACACATCTCAGTTCCAAAGACAAATGTGACTCAAAGTGAAAGGGTGGAAAATGGTATTTCAAGCAAATGGCATTCAGAGGAAAGCGGGAGTAACAGTACTAATATCGGACGAAATAGACTTCAAAATAAAAAGGGTAAAGAAAGATACTGAGGGACACTTCATAATGATAAAAGGAATCATGCACCAAGAAGACATAACACTTATTAATATCTATGCTTCCAATCAGGAAGCCCTGAAACACATAAAACAATTACTAAGACTAAAACACTATCGTAGTAGGGGACCTAAATACCCCACTGTCAGATATGGATAGATCATCCAAATAGAAAATCGATATGGAAATAACATCCTTAAGTGATACATTAGATCAAATGGACATAATTGCATTTACAGAGCCTTTCATCCTCAAACAGCTGCTTATACATTCTTCTCTAGTGTACACGGAACATTCTCAAGGATTGAGCACATACTGGGACACAGAGACAGCCTCAACAAATATAAGAGGGTTGAAATCATACCAACCTTTCTTCCTGATCATAAGGCTTTGAAACTAGAGATCACCTGTAGAAAGAAAGCCAAAAGACCACAAATACATGGAGATTAAACAACATACTATTGAAGAATAACTGGGTCAGAGAAGAAATAAAAAGAGAGATCAAGAAATTGGGAGCATGGACAGGAGAATGCAGTTAGCATTAATACACATATATAAAAAGAAATACATAGAAACGAATGATAATGATAGTGCAGTATGTCAAAACTTCTGGGACACAAGCAAAACGGTAATAAGAGGAAAGTTCATAATCATTACAAAGCCTACCTCCAAAAACAAGAATGAGCCCAATAAACAACCTAATGCTTCATCTTAAAAAACCAGAACAGGCAGAACGAATGAGGCCTAAAGTCAGCAGAAGGAAAGAAAATCAAAATTAGAGCCAAATAAATGAAATTGAAAACAAAAAAAAAAAAATGCAACAAAGAGCTGGTTCTTGAAAAGGTTAATAATACTGGACAAAACCCCTGGCTAGACTCACTAAGTTAAAAAGAAAAGGACACAAATAAGCAAATTCAGGGATGAAAGAGGGGAAATTACAACAGACACTGGCAGAAATACAAAGGATCATACAAGAATTCTATGAAAAGGTATATAACACTACATTTAATAATAACCTGAAGAAATGAACTAGCACTTAGAAAAATACAACCTTCCTAGGCTGAATCAAGATGAACAGGAAAATCTAAATAGACTGGTCAGCAGTATGGAAATTGAAACAATCATCAAAAACCTACCAAAAAGTAAAAGTCCAGGACCAGATGGCTTCACCAGTGAATTCTACCAAACTTCAAGAAGATTTAATACCTATTCTCCTCAAACTCTTCCAAAAATTGAAGAGCAGGCAATATTTCTAATTCATTTTATGAGGCCAATATCACTGATACCAAAACCTGGTAGGGCAAAAAAAAAAAGAGAACTACAGACCAATCTCTCATGAACACAGATGCAAAAATCCTAAATAAGATACTAGCAAACTGAATACAGCAATATATTAAAAAGGTTATAAACCACGATCAGTGGGCTTCATCCCAGGGGCACAGGGATGGTTCAAATATGCAAATCGATTAATGTGATACATCATATAAACAATTTAAATAAGAATCATATGATCATATCGACAGATGCAGAAAAATCCTTCGACAAGATAAAGCACCCATTCATGATTTTGTTATCAACTTAACAAAATTGGTATAGAAGGAAAAGACTTAATATAGTGGACATATATGACAAGCCCCTCAGCCAACTTATTTTCTTGGTAAAATAAAAACCTTCCTCTAAGATCAGGAACAAGGCAAGTCCGCCCACTATCACCACTGTTATTCGATATAAATTGGAGGTCCTAGTGAGTGCAAATCAGGCAAGAGAAAAGTATAAAA
Organism: Eonycteris spelaea; assembly: GCA_003508835.1. NCBI lineage: Eukaryota > Metazoa > Chordata > Mammalia > Chiroptera > Pteropodidae > Eonycteris > Eonycteris spelaea. The sequence goes on from PUFA01000017.1 coordinate 1,314,912, forward strand.
GGCATCCAAATAGGAAACAAAGAATCAAACTGTCACTATTTGCTGATGAACATGATTCTCTATATAGAAAACCCTGAAGACTCCACAAGAACTACTAGAAACAATAAGCAAATACAGTAAAGTTTCTGGATACAAAATCAAATGTTCAAAAATCCATAGCATTCCTATACTCTAATAATGAAGCATCAGAAAAAGAAGTGGAAAAAATAATTCCTTTCAAATTGCAACAAAAAGAATAAAATACCTAGGAATAAATAACAAAACATGTGAAGGACCTATATAATGAAAACTACAAGACCTATTAAAAAGAAATCAAAGAAGATACAAAGAAATGGAAGAATCAACATAGTTAAAATGACTTATTACCTAAAGCATTATACAGATTTAATGCAATCCTCAAAATCCCATCAGCATTTTTTAAAGAAATAGAACAAAAAATCAGATTTGTATGGAAGCACAAAGACCCGAATTCCAAAGCCATCCTGAGAAAAAGAAGAGGCTGGAGGCATCACTCTGCCCAATTCAAATTATACTACAAAGCGACAGTAATCAAAATGGCATGGTATTGGCAGAAAAAGACACAAGGACCAGTGGAACAGAATCGAGAGTCCAGAAGAAATAAACCCATATTTATATGGGCAAATAATTTTTGACAAAAAAACCAAAAATATAGTGGAGAAAGGAATGCCTCTTCAATAAGTGGTGCTGGGAAAACTGGAACCACCTGCAAAGAATGAAACTAGACTGTGTCTATCACCACACACCAAAATTAACTCAAAATGGATTAAGGACTGAATATAAGACCTGAAACAATAAAATGCATAGAAGAAAACATAGGAACTAAACTCAAGGACCTTGACTTAAAGAGATTTTTGAATTTGACCTCAAAAGGCAAGGAAATAAAATAGATGGGACTACATCAAACTAAAAGCTTCTGCTCAGCAAAAGAAACCATCAACAAGGTAAAAGAGATAACCATCTGAATGGGAAAATATATTTGCAAGCAACACCTCCATAAGGGCCTAAGTATCCAAAATATACAAAGACTCATATGACTCAAAAACAGCAAAAAAAACAAATGATCCATGGGCAGAGGACCGAACAGACACTTCTCCTAGAAGACATACAAATGGCCAACAAAGATATGAAAAGATTCTCAACAAATGCTAGCTATTAGGGAAAACAAATCAAAACCACTGTGAGATACCATCTCACACCTGTAGAATGGCTATAATCAACAGGACAAGTAGTAACAAATGTTGGAGAAGATGTGGAGAAATAGGAACCCTCATACACTGCTGGTGGGACTGCAATTGGTATTGTACTATGGAAAACAGTATGGAGTTCCTCAAAAAACTAAGAATTGACTACTAATATGATCCAGCAATCCCTCTACTGGGTATTTAACCCCAAAGTCTTGAAAACCCATATTCGAAAAGATATCTGAACACCAATGTTCATAGCAGCATCATTCATTGGTGGCCAGGACAAGGAAGCAACTGAAAGTATTCTATAATAGAGGATTGACTAAAAGAAGCTGTGGTGCATATATACACGGAATATTACTCACTCATAAAAAGAGATGAAATACTGCCATTTGCAACAACATGGATGTACCTTTAAATAATCGTACTAAGCGAATAAGCCAGATAGAAAGGTTGAAAATCACATGATATCACACATGTGGGATATAAACCCAAAAGCCAACAAAACGAACAGGACAAACAAACAGAGATTCATGGACATGGTCAATGGACTAGTTTACCAGAGGAGAGGGAGGAGGGAAGGGGGAAAAATAAATAAATGAATAGATAGATAGATAACTACTAACTAAATTTTAAAAAAGGTTTAAAAAAAGGATATCAGAAAGAATGTGAACATTTGAACAGAATGTCTTGGTTTTAATCATTAGCTTCACCTTGTTAATTGCATAATCTCTGAGAAGGTACTTCTTTCAAACTTTATTATCCTCATAGTTTGCAAAGACAATATTGCTACAAAAGCTGCTGGACTTTTCAGCTATTTCAAAAGAAGCTGCATGCACTTTAGAAAGTAATTAACATGGTAGATAAAATAAAATTCCATCAAATTTATTCCATAAGATAAAATTTTATTCTATATAATGTCATTTTTCTCTACCCCATATTTATGAGCCACTTCTGAATTATCTACTTGTGAGGCTTACTTTGTAAACAGCTACCATGTCTGTTTCCAAGTATACTATAGGCACCTTCAACCCTCAAGCATGTACCACCTCCTATGTTTATATTTCATCACCAAATATATAAATGAGAACCTCAAATACTGCAACACCATTACTGGCCATTTTTCATACAATAAGTTTTAAATTTGAAACCTGAATGAAACCGTTGTTATAAAATACCAAGAGGATTATATAAACAAAGATTTAATTCTCTTATTAGTAATTCTGGATCACAGTCAAGATATTCTTATATAAGCTTTTTTACTGAAATATTCCATATCCTAATCAATTTTTGCTTTGGTTAATTTCCTAATGCTTTCAGTAAGCTTCTATTTTCAAATGTTTGAAAATAAGATCCACCGAGGATGGAAAAGCATATGACCTAGCTCTCACCCCACTGAAAATGGCACTTCTAAAGTAACTGAAACCATCTGTATTATGTTTACAAAAATAATTCTTTCTATTCTATGTATGAAGAAAATATACAAGTGAAAATGCTTATTTTTTTCTATGGTATTTTAGTAGTGGTAAAATTAAAGAAAAACCACCACTTTAACTCTTCTTTAATTTTATTATTCTAAAATGGTTCCATGAAAACGTGATAGATATCAAAAACAAATTTTATAAATCTCCCATTCAGTTTTCAACAAATTTGCAATAATGCTCATTCACTTTTCAGATTATAAAAACATGTTCCTTTAGATAAACAGTATCCTTTTATAAGAAAAGCAAATCGGAGTCCTTTTCTCAGATTAAATTACTTCCTTTAATTAAGTTGGACACTTACATTTTGCCAGTTGCTGGTGCAAATTATTCAGTGTGTTCATCAAGATTTTTACATGGTTTCTTTGGAAGTATCTTCCAGCTACATTTTTCTTGTCACCAGTTCTGAGATTAAATAACAAAAAGAATATATTTGTTAGATGGATTTTTTGGAGGTGGGGGTGGGGGAGTACATACTTGCTTTATATAAAAAGGGAAGAAAGAAAGCACATTGAACAAAAATAAAACACAAAATATTCCAAAGTTAAAGGAGAAAAATACTACTTGGGTAAATTAGAATGCTGACTATTTTTAAAATTAATTAAATGAGGGTGGAACCTTGGATGAAATATAGTTCAAAAAATCTGTAGTTATGTTGGTACTGATTTATTGCATTGTAATCATACTAATCATTACAAAACTTAATGTGGTGGTCATTACTCAAACCCCATTTAAGAGTCTTTAGATACTAAAATATTGGAAAATCCTCCTTTGTGATTTTTTTCTTATAAACTCCATGATAAAGCACTGTAGAAAACTTTCAATGAACTTATGATCCCAAAAGCTTATCAAAATGCTTTGGTATATTTAAATATCTAGTTTTTTAGTTTCCTAAAATTATAAGTAAAATTTATTTTGTTTCTTTCAGAAAAGAAATAATTTATAATATTAAACTAGTTGAATAAAGTAAGACATTCCAAAAATACTTTTATTACTATAAAAGAGGAGTGGTATCTTTGTTTCTATGACAAACTCCTATAATCTCTTTTATTACAACTATTACGACACAGATGCTCTTTAAGCTATGTATGGGGTAGGAGAAAAAAAAGAGCATGGTGATATGACAAGACTCTAGCTTTTTTTGATTCCATTCTTTATTTACTAAATCTTTTATTCTATTTCAAAAACAATGAATGCTCATTTAGAAAACTTGGAAAATGTAGAGAAAAAGCAAAAGTAAATCACTCATGTTCTGACCACCAAAGACAACATAGCACAGGTGTGTAGTGGAACTTGCTGAACTATTTTTTTAATGTTCCCTGAACTTCCCACAGAACAAAAAGGGCAAATACCACTCTGAAAAGTAAACAAAGAAAAAAAGAGTGGATGGGAAAGCTTAAGCTGACAAAGAACAACTGTCTTGGAATATCTCCTATCTTTCCACAAATGAGAATAAAAATACAGACAGGGCAGGGTCAAATTGCAGATGTCCTGCTGCAAAGGTTTTATTTCATTTATAAATGCCAGAAGCATGGAATCCTGAATTACAGCGGAAACAACATAGAAACACTATTCACATTATTTTCTTTGAAAAAACTTTGCAACACGGCACTCCCAACTGCATCTTATCATTCATTGTGTGCACGCCTGCCTTACCAAACTAGATTATAAGCATTTAAAAGGAGTGTACTTAGTTTGCCTTTTTATTCCAGTGCCTAGCAAAAAAAAAAAGGGGGGGGGGACTCAAGATATGTCTGCAACATAAATGAATGAAAAATACCTTGGTATCATTTCACTATATCTAATTTTGCTATTTATTCAAGTAATTTCCTTTTCTTGTCCTTGACAACTTCACTCTAAAACTTGGCTGAGTAGGACAGTTTTATTTAGTACCTCAGTTTGTATCTATGATAGACTTCTGCGTTTTCATTCATGGTAACTTTATTTACAAAATTACTATTACATAAATAGCTAATAATGAGTGGCAGATGTATTTATTTTAGAGTCAGTCAGTGATGATTTCAAAATCCAGTTCTAGCAGTATAAGCTCTGTGCCTTTTGATAAATTACTTAAAAATCTAAGCTTTGGTTTCCTTATGTCAGAAGGGTCAGTAAAACTACCTCACAAAATACAGAGAATAATAAGCAATAACTTAAGCTATGCATACAGCTCTATGCCTAACACATCAGATATTAATATCCCTTCAGAAATTTCTTGATATTCATTATATACTCCATATTACATGTACCTAGGAGTCAGAGAGGGAAAAAGAACCCCAAATTCCATACTCATGATTTGTTTTTCTTTCAAATTTCAGGTTGAGGACTCCAGAAATTCTGGATGAAGGAAAGTAGAGGATTTTAGTTCACTAGTTTATCCTCCCATAGGTTTGTAAGGATGATAATATCAAGAAGGAAGACGGCTACTGATAATGTAAACCATTCATGTTTCTTTGATGCTTACCTCATTAGTGATCAAAACAGAAAGATAAAATAAGAAAAAATTCTTCTAACAATTTAAGGAAACATATAAAAAGAGAAAAAGTAATTTATTATCATAATAAACACAGTGTATACTCATTAACCACCCTTAATTTCAGTTTAAAAACAATGTCATGTAACATTAACAACTGGCAAAGAAAAGAGATACTACTTTAATATTTAAAGAATTAAATGTTCCTAGTAAAGAATCTTTGATTCTATCGATCCCATATATAAAATGGCTTTTATGCACAAAATACATCCCACATTTCTTTGGTTAGGCTTTCTCTGAAAGCTTTTTGAAAGCATACATACTTTATAACAAAAGGTTTTTTTTACTAAACTTTTCTGATGATTTAGGTCCTTGAGATTTTGACATATGACAAGACTAGAATTAATATAAGATTTCAGAATTAAATCTAAAGGCTTCAATATAACACATGCTTTTAAAAATTAAGAAAAACCTATTTCACATATACATATTTAAGTTGTAAAAGGCATACTAGCTTTTGGGCTTTATTGACAGACTAACTTGTCATTATTTTAAGTATGTCCTGTGAATTCTAATGTGGTCGCTGCATCAACTTCCTCTTCCCTGAATAGCATAACTATAATTAAAATGAAAATAAGGGATACAAGAGAAACACTGAATTATGAAAAATCTATAAAAGGTATCTCTCCAGTAGCTACAACTGAATATTATTCCAATAAAAAGAAGGAAAACTTATAAGATCCTTAAACTCCTAAAGTATAAAATTGATAAAATTATGTATAATTTAAAAATTATTTAAAAATTTAAAAACATTAATTTTGCTATGAAGTATTAGCATTCTAATAGTTTATAAGATTAGAAATAGGATTGAAATATTAATCAAGAAACAGTATTTTAATTCAATTTGTCATTCCACCCATGCTCATTTGATTAAAGATAAATAAACTTTTCTATTTCTAACCTCAATTTTTCTTCTGCTAAATTTCTAAGTAAGTATAAGATTATAAAGCTTCTTAAATATTTAAAGATCTTTCCAACAAAACCTCCTCTAATACTCTAAATCTATCCTCTCAAAGTAAGAGCTGATTCAAAGATGTTCGTAACCGCAAATTCAAAATTAATATAGTTCAAAAGAAATTCTAATGAGTACTGAAAAAATACACAATTACACACATACATTATGAAGTTGTAAACTATTGGGTTTAGGATCACTAAAATGTTACTTACTGAGAAATGGTGTTGGTATCTAGGTCAACACAAGTGACATCTGGTGGAGGATCATAGAGATCAAAGTATCTTGAATCAATTCCTACTATGAATGGACATGGTGCACTCAGGACATCTGCTAAAGCCAATGGGCAGAGAGGAACATATGGGCATGGCCAGTGGAAAGGGAAAATCATCTTGGATAAACAAAAAATAGAATATTTAGCTGTTTGATAGTGAAGCATAATTTATCAGCACATAAAAAAACTGTCTTTTAAATATTCATACTAAAAGTCTAATGCTTGATAACAAATTAATTACAACTAGTGTTAACGGTCAGAAAAATAAAATTGTTTTTGCAACATATAAATTCATTACTCTATGAATTTTAGTTACACATTAAAATAGCCTTAAATTAGGTTTAAAATAATTGATTGTCAATAAGAAACTGTGATACTCACAGAAACTAATGCTTCTGTCACACTAGTAAGCACAGAAGGCCGTAAGGAATGGATGAGAATCTTATGTTCTGTTACTGCAAACACCAGTAGTGTCACAGCATTTTCAGGACCTAAATTCTGAAGTAGTGTTGAAAACTTGCCACCACTGTCAATCCAAACAAAAACATACAATTAAAAAAAGAAAAGAAACATCAAACACCTCATTATTCAAAATAATGGAAGAAAAGTTCATTAGGGAGGATTTGTATTATGTATTCAACTTAAACATGATTACTACCCTTATGTAGGGAAAACACTATATCAGAAACATACTATGAAATCAATGAAGTTTTATAATGTTTCAAAATCATTCAATTCTTCTGCATTGGATTCAATACGGAAAATAAAAAGTCATCTGCTTCCCCTTTTGGCTGAGTAAGCACCATGGTGGTTGGCAAGAACAAGTGCCTTGTGAAAGGTATGGGCAAAAAGGGAGCCAAGAAAGAGAGTTGCTGACTCATTTTCTAAGGAAGACTGGTATGATGTGAAAGCAACAACTATGTTCAATGTAAAATATTGGGAAAACACTAGTCAGGAGAACTCAAGGAACCAAAATCCCATCTAGTGGTCTCAAGGGTTATGTTTTTGAAGTGAGCCTAGATGATCTGCAGAATGACAAAGCTGCATTTAGAAAATTCAAGCTAATACTGAAATGATCAGGAAAAAACTGTCTGACTTATTTCCACAGCATGGATCTTACCCATGACAAAATGTGCTCCACGGTCAAAAAATGGCAGACCGTGACTGAAGCTCATGTTCATGTCAACACTATTGATGGCTATTTGCTTCATTTATTCTGCATTGGTTTTACTAAAAATCATAACAATTAGAGGACCTCTTATGCTCATCATCAACAGGTCCACCAAATCTGAAGATGATGGAAATCATGACTTGAGAAGTGCAGACAAATAGTTTGAAAGAAGTGGTCAATAAACTGACTCCAGACAGCACTGGAAAAGACCTAGAAAAGGCTTGCCAATCTATTTATCCATTCCTTGATGTCTGTTAGAAAAGTCAAAATGGTGAAGAAGCCCAAGTTTGAATTGGGAAAACTAACAAAGCTTCATGGTCAAAGTAGCAGTTCTAATGCTTGATAATGACACAGGTGCTAAAGTTGAATAAGCTGGTGGATATGAACCCCCCCGTCCAAGAGTCTACTTAATTCAGACTTTTCATGGTGACCAATCAAACTTATTTGTGATATTAAAAAGTCACCTGCTTTGTTTTACATAAAACGACCCATGATACATAATGTCCAAGTAAAGAAAATTTTTTAGAAGTTTTTTTTTTAATATGGCTCATCTTCCACCGTAATTATCTGAAAAACTATGTAACTTATAGGCCCACCTTAAGATAAATACACATATTTAAATTTAGACTTTCAAATAGATTATTTTTATTACTGTAGTAATAATAGTAATATGAAATCAAGAGCTCCCAAGTGATGACATATACATACAAAGCAAATTAATAAATAAAACTTAGACTATGATAGTAACAAAATACTAAACTGTAAATAATTCAGAAAGGCAACCAGTATTTTGTCTATATAATGCTAAATAACTGGCTTCACTGAATTAACTTTTGTTTTTTACTTATTTTTATTTTTTATTTTTTAGGTGAGGCAACCCTTGGTTGACCTCATAGATTGCAAGGACCTTGTCATCTTACAATCCCTTATTTTTTATTTTTACCTTGAGCACCTGGTATTCCTGGGTGGTCTCCTATCCAAGTACTAACCAGGCCCGACCCTGGTTAGCTTTCGAGATCATATGGGATCAGGCTTGTTCAGGGTAGCATGGCCATAGACTTAACTTTTTAAAAAATAAAGCAAAACTAGTAACAAAAGTTTCTTGGAGAAATGAAAACATGTCCACAAAAAACTTGCATATATTCATAACAGCTTTAGTCATGGTAGTCAAAAAGGGGAAACAACCCAAATATCTATCAACTGATGAATAAATAACATGTTGTTTTACATACACTGAAATATTTGTTTTAAATAAAAAGAAATGAAGTACAAATACATGGATAAACCTTGGAAACATTATGCTAAGTGAAAGAAGTTAAACACAAAAGGCCACATACTATATATTCCATTTATATGAAATGTTCAGAATAGGAAAATCTGTAGACAGAAAGCAGATTTAGTTGTTGCCTAGTATTGGGGAGGAGTAGAGGAAGGTGTGTGTGTATGTGTGTGTGAGCATGAGTGTGTGTGTGCACACGTGCACGTAAAAATGGGAGGGATGAGGGAGGGTAAACTGCTAACAGGTACAAGGTTTCTTTTAAGAATGATGAAAAAGTTCTAAAATTGATTATAGTGATAGCTGCAGAACTCTGACTATAACCAGTGAATTGTACAATTTAACTGGATGAACCGTATGGTGTATGAATGTATATCAATAAAGCTGTTACCATAAAATAGGACCTAGGGTAATTTAGAATTGTTTTTATATAGTCTCAGTCAGTATTTCTAGTTTATCTTTAGCTCAAACAAAGGTAAAGAAAACTCTGGTCACTGTGGGGTGAGAGTAATGAAATAACCTGCAATTCTTACAAAATTAATGTACAAGATGGCAGCTGGTCTCCCTTAGGTATGTGCTACAAAATAACTTGATTATATTTTAATTATGTCTCTGCTAGGAAAATTACACAGTTAATTAAATTTCAAGAAATCGTACTTTAGAAAAAACAAACTTCATAATTTATCTGATCTTTTAAGGTGATGAAATATATTGTATCCCATGGTATAATATTTATAAGTTTCTTTCTATTTTGAAGTTAAATTTAAAATTAATTGCATTTGAGTGTTCTTCAGAGGACATTTAAAGCTAAAAATAATCGCTTTCAAAATCTACATGTATGCATACCTATTTATGTAATGGTAAGTACTTGATGATAACAAATAGATACAAAATACCACAACTGTAAAAGTTTTTCTTATTTTGGAATTTTAACCTAAATATTAAGAAAAAAATAATTTAGATAAGAAACAGTTAAATAGGTATTGCCATAAAAATTTGAAATTTTACTTAGGAAAGAGAAAAATATTTGAATGTTACTTTAGCTCACACTAGATTTAGAGAAACTAACAAAAATGAATTTTTACTTGCCTTAACGGAAGAGGTGAAGAAACAGGCTGACTGAGAATCAGATTATCATGCGGTGATAACTGGAATACAAAGATGAACTTTAAAACATCACTTTCTGATGAAAACATATAGACTAATAATGATGCCCATGAAGTTTCAATATATCCATTCATCAGGATAGGAACTATAACATCACTTAAGATCCTAAAAATATGTCCTGACCACTGACTTCATCTGACTACTAACTCTTCTTATTCTGAATCTTGTAACTTTTCTTCTGTTCAATGTTTCCCTGATGCTATTTTAACAAGTCTGAATTGAAAGACTAAATTATTCATCTAATATCATAAACCCAGAGTTAACAAACCAATGGCCTCCACGGCAAATCCACAGGCCACCCATTTTTATAAATAAAGTTTTACTGGAACACAGCCATGCACATTCTTTTACATATTATCTATAGCTGTGTTTGTGCAATAACAGAAGGACTGAGTAGTTTCGAAAGATAGTATAGCCTATAAAAATAAAAATATTTAGTTTGGTCCTCAACAGAAAAAATTTACCAACTTCTGCTATAAAACAAATCTTTAACTTAGTGTGTTATATATATTCTGGCATTAAATACCAAGAAGTAAGACAGAGATGATAAGTAATATGTAAACTGACTATTAAAGCTTATTAAAATAATATATTTCTAGACATTTATCTGTATCAATATAATAATGCAATTATTTTTATCCAGATTTTTGAATTTATGTAGGTTCCACAAATTTGTGAATATCTGCTAAACGATCTCTAATTTTAAATAATACCCCATTAAGGTCTGTGATAAATACAGTAAGGCACATATAGTGATGATACATGAAAATACTGTCTATATAAATCATGTCCTACATGATTACATAAGCAGAAACTTACATATCAAGAGTACAAATAAAAATATAAAGGTAAGCAAAAGAAAAAAGATACAGTCAATTGGGAAAACAGATGGCGAAAATAATTTGTATTCATTTTAAACTTCCTCTGTCACAAAGAATGAGCTTTCCTTTCCTGTGATATATGAAAACACACAATTTTTCCTTCTATCTATTCAATCATTTAATTTAGGGAATAAATGCCAAAGGTACAAATTTTCAAATATATTTAGAACAAATTTAGGAAAATAAGATCCTTTTTGTGTGTTCAAAATGCCTACTGCTATCCACTTCCATAACTCTGCCAACCTTTATTTAAGGGTTGTCTGTCTGAGAGGCAGTTAAAACAATAAGGGCCCATTTGTGCTAAGTCCCACACTGGTGGCAGCCTTCTTTTCTGGCCTTTGAGGCAACTTTAAGCACAGCATGGTGGCAGCCATCTGTCAATTGCTTGCTGACTCTTACCAGGTAGCCCCCAGAAGGGCACCAGCTGGGGCTAAACTTGGCCTGCAGCTGTACTCCTCTTAGGACTGTGCCACTGAGCCCCACAAAGCCATGCTACTAAGAACAGGAGACTTGGGAGCTTACTTAGTATACAGAAACAGACACAGAAAGGCAGCCAAAATGGGTAGACACGAAAGAACATAACAGAGCTCCAAAAAATATCTAAACAAAGTGGAGTCAAGCAATATAACACATGCAGAGTTCAAAACACTGGTTATAAGGATGCTCAATAACGTAGGGGAAGAGTAAATGAACTCAGTGAGAACTTTAATAAAGAGATAAAAAACATAAAGTGGAAATGTAAATTATAATGAGAACCAGTCAGAAATGAAAAATATCTGAGATGACGAGCACATGAGAAGGAAGAAACAGAGTGGATGAAGAGGGTGACTGAATCACCGATATAGATGACGTAGCACATAACACGCAATCAGAACAGTAATAGAAAATAATCCAAAAAAAATGAACATAATTTAAGTAGACAATGGGGAACAACATCAAGCGTAACAACATTCGCATAATAGGGGCTATTAGACAGAGAAAAAGAACAGGAAGTTGAAAATCTATTCGAAGAAATGATGGAAAACTTCCCTAACCTGGTGAAGGAAATAGACATATAACCCCAGGAAGCTCAGAGAGTCTCCAAAAAATGAACCCAAAGAGGCCCGCACCAAGACTCATAATTAAAATACCAAAGGTTAGATACAAAGAGAGATCTTAAAAGCCAGCAACAAGCAGTTAGTTACCTATAAGGGAGCTCCCATAAGACTGGCAGCTGATTTCTTGAAAGAAACTTTGCAGGAAAGAAGGGCTTGGCACAAAATAGTCAAAGTGATGAAGACCCAGAATCTACAACCAAGAATTACTTTATCCAGAAAAGATATCATTTAGAGTTGAAAGACAGATAAAGAGCTTCCCAGACAAGAAAAAACTAAAGGAGTCCATCACCACCAAACCAGCATTACAGGAAATGTTGGAAGGATTTCTTTAAGAAGAAGAAATGATATGTATCAACAATATGAATAAAGAATGGCAATTACTACATATCTATCAACAAGTTCTTCAAATGAAAAAGAATTAAGTTTCTCAATCAAAAGATAGGGTGGCTGAATGGATAAGAAAACAAGACCCTTTCATATGCTGCCTACAGACACTCACTTAAGATTAAGACACACAGAGACTAAAAGTAAAGAGAAAAAGATACTGTATGATGGACCTAGAGGGTATTGTGCTGAATGGAGAAATTTAGATAGAGACCGATAAATACCATATGATTTTACATACATGTGGAATCTTAAAACAACAACAACAAACAAACAAACAAAAAACCCCAAACAGAAACAAGCTCATAGATACAGAGAATATTTAGAGAGTCACCAGATAAGAAGGAGTTGGGGGGGTCATTGAAAAAGGGGAAAGGGATTAAGAAGTACAAATAGGCAGTGCAAAACAGTCATGGAGGTACAAAGCATAGCATAAGAACTATAATCAATAATATTGTCATAAATATGTATGGGGCAAAAGGGTACTAGATTTCTTGAGGAGATCACTTAGTGAGTTATACAGATCTCTAATCACTATACTCTACACCTGAAACTAATATAATATTGTATCCCAACTATAACTGAAAAATTAAAAAAATTATTTAAGAAAAAGTTAAAAAGAAAAAACAAAAAATAAGGGCCCAAACTCCAAAATGAAATAGCATCTGGTTCTCTTTTGATCTAATTTGATTTCACAGCCATTTAAAATTATTCTTGTGTTACTTTTGACAGAACCAATACTCATTCAACAAGGCACTTATAACAAGAAAAATCTTACCTGAACTAAAATCCGTGGTCTCTGGGGAGATGGAAAAGGAACTTTATGCATAAAATGAGAAATATGCCTTAAAAACAAAGAAACGAAAGTCAATTGATTCCAAAGTGAGTACCATATGCTACAAAGGTCAACATGTCACAAGTCCATGTCAAAAGCTCTCTGTGTACCTATAAAATCAAAATCCCTGATACTATGAAAACAAGTGAACAACCAACCAAAAATCATGTCTCATTAAGGTTGCTTTTACTAAAATCCTGTAACTTTTCATATTAATAGATGTCCACATGCAACAGCGTTTATGTTATCAATGTCTCAGAAGCCATTTCAACTTTTTCCTCTAAGTAGATAATATACAACATATCAGAGATGTGGACATTACCAAAGCAGCTAACTCCTGCATTTGTAATATACTTTTTAGTCAACTGCTCATATTTTAAAAGTGAAACACTACCTAGAGTGCTCCAGAAAAATGAGAATTTGTTTCTAAAAGATGAATATACAGATACCTCCTTTATTGTTTTGCTTTATTGCACTTTTTTACAAGCAGAAGGCAAGACTATCCACCAGCAAAAAGATTATGACTTGCTTTATTGGAATACTTGCTTTATTACAGTGGTCTGGAATGGAACCTGCAGTATCTCTGAGATATGCCTATTAACACTTTTAGGTTAACAACTGGATTACTAATTTTTGTGGGTTTTTTTTTTTTCACTAGAAGAAATGGATAAAAAGTTAGATTGATGGGTTTTATTTTGAACACTGTAGAAAAGAAAAAAAGACACAATAATGAAAAATCCCCCACCTTTTTAGGAATAAGTTATTTTGTTTCTGCATTAACTTTCTTTTAAACAATATTTCAAAATCATTTTGGTTCCAGAACTGAGACATATTTGACTAGATAGAGAACATTCAAGATAAATTTATAAAATTACAAATATATTTTGACTGGTTGCTATGTATAAGACACTGCTAGATATTAATTGAATTATAAAAAGGCAGGCACTACCAGTTTCTACCATAAAGGTACTCATAAGCTAAGGAAAAAAGATAAGGGGAATGAGTTTCAAAGGACACATATTTGCTGGAATTATCTGAAGTAGTACAGCAGAAAACTATTTTTATAATAATATTAGGACATCTTTTGCCTTTTTTACTGTGTTGATATCTGCACTGACATTGTACAAGCATTGTAGATAAAACTTCTGGCATCTTATTATGCATCAAGGTAGTGGCACAAAACTGTATTAGTAGTTGTATTGTTTACTTAAGAATGTCTTTGATGAAACAGTAAATATTAATCTTATTAAATTTTGACATTGCAGTGCACATTTAAAAAAATTCTGTGTAATGAAAGGGGAAGTATGTATAAAGCACTTCTGCTGTGCATAGAAGTATGATGGTTGTCTTGAGAAAAAGCACTTGTGCAACTGAGTTATAAATAAATTAGCTGTTGCTTTTTTCCCCACGGAATGCTATTTTTCCTTGAAAAAACAACTGACAAATTAAGGTTATCCAATGTTGGGTATTCAGCAGATATTTTGTATATAAAATAAATGAAGTGAGCCTACCATTTCAAGAAAAATAACTCATAGTACTTGTTGCCAATAATTAAATACAAGCTTTCAACTGAAAATTATAATTTTTGCCACCATAAACTTTACGACTCCTCAATACTCAAAAAATTTTCTGATGAGACTGGTGGTGATATTAACCAATGGGATTTTTAAAATGTCGATAATGAAATTTACTACGTTAACTCAGAAAACAAGTATTTTCCAAATAACCAATACACAATGCTACAAATCATGCATGAGTAAAAATTGCACTCAAAGAATGAGACAGATCAAAAGATTTTAATGTAACAGAGAAAGGAAATTAATCACTAAAGTTTTAGATTCCACACTGCAAATAACCTATTATCTTTGTAGGGCACTTGGTCCTATCCAAAATGACTCTGGAGACACCTGGTCCATGCTAAAAGGTCCTTGATATTTGTCTTATGAAAAACACCCATGAGCATATTTGGTCCAACCAAATTGTCCGTGATGTCTGGTTCTTTCAAAAATGTCTAAGCTTAGAAAATATTACTAGGTTCAGATGGTAAAAGTATAAAAGTATAACATTTATTTATACTTTTTGTTTACAGGATTAATACATAAAAACTACTATGTGTTATTGGTCCAATAATTGTGTTGTGGCTGTATTGACAATAACAACCCTTCTTGCCTCAGTAGCCTACCTGGTAATGGCACATGCGGTTAAGTAGATGGGTCAGTGTGGATCAAGTATTTCCATGGATGTTTTGGACAGGCCAATTATCAAGGACCCTTTGACATGTACCAAATGTCTCTATGAATGTTTTGGACAGGACAAAATTATCTGCTAATTCCTATACTAAACTCCATTTGTTAAGGTTGGGTGCAGTGACCAAAAAAAAAAATCCACAGTATTCTGAAAAGGTCTATTCAAATACCATCCCTTTTCCACCTACATATTCATGTGAGGCCTAGCATTTTTCATAAAACTCAACCAAACAACATATGGCAACAGATTAAATAAAGAAGCATATATGAGAACCTACCTGTTTTCAATTAAGCTAAACATTAGAGATTTGCAAAAATGTAAAACAATGTAACTCTTATCATTAATTTTTTTTGTTTTGGAAAACAATTAGTTTTAAAAAAGATATATTAACATGTAATGGGCTTATTATTTTTAAAAATTAATAAATATTCATAAGTTCCAATCTTAATTTCTATTATAGTAAATATTGACTGATATAACACATAAAAAAAGCTCTTTGTGGTCCTCCTTTTTTAAGAGAACAAAGGGGTCCTGAGACAACAAAATTTGAGAACTGCTGTGTTAGAATACTGAGATGAGAGTAGAAAGGTACAAGGAAAAATTAAATTATAAATCCTGTACACCAAATGTTCTTATGATAACTCTACCACTTTCTAACTGCCATTAGAGATGGAGAATTCTGCCTAAGAACATGAAAGATATTGATAGATGGTATAAAATAAACAACAGTAAGCCAATGGAGATATT
This sequence comes from Eonycteris spelaea, assembly GCA_003508835.1. Taxonomy (NCBI): domain Eukaryota; kingdom Metazoa; phylum Chordata; class Mammalia; order Chiroptera; family Pteropodidae; genus Eonycteris; species Eonycteris spelaea. The sequence continues at coordinate 1,331,162 of PUFA01000017.1, forward strand.
TAGATCTCATTTGCATCAGATCTTACTATATGAAACATTCAGTTTTAGTAATCTTAAATCGCTAAAATTTTAAAAAGAATAAAGAATGAGCTTATCTAATTTTTCCTTTATATCTAAAAATTGTAAGAAATATTTTTAAAGGTTCATAATGAATTCAAATATATGTGAAATAAGAATTACAAGCCAGTTAAAAAATTCCAATTAGGATCTCCAAACTTCATAAGAGCATCAAAAAATTAAACACTTATTTCTTAGAGATGAAATTATTTAAAATAACATGACTGTAAAAGTATAACAGAGAAACACTCCTGATTGAAATAATCAAACTTTTTTTCTCAAATAACTCTTGACAAATTTAGTTTCCATATAAAATTTACTAAATTGCCACTACAAATGCACCACACATAATGGAAAGATGTATCTAATTTTGAACCCAAAAGGCTTCTAACTTACTTCTCAATTGGAAGGACATGAGGTCCAGAGATGGAATAACGATACAGAAAAGTCAGAAACTTCCTGAATGCATCAAAAAAAGGCCAATGAGAAAGAAGACAGATGCATTTACTAGTGTGAATTGTTTTCGAACTATCAAACTTCCCCTCTGCCGATGATGTTAAACCCAAAAGAAGTCTCTGTTTGTCTGTGAGATTCTCCTCAGGGTATGGTTCATAAAACTGAATAGCAGCACCATAAACCTGGAAAACAAGTAATATGTTTAATAAATACACCTTATATCATTTATTCAAGTCACATCATTAGTTAAATATTTAATGGATGAGCCATTATGAGCTAGGCCATTACAAGCCATTATATGCTTATGAGTCTGGCAAGGCGCCAGGTACCAGGAACATAGTAGTAAACAGACATTATTCTTTGCTTTCTTGAAGTACATTAAAAAATAGAATTAAATTTTAAAATCTATACAAGTGCTAGTCTCACATCTCCTTATTGAAAAAAAGGTGCTTCAATTAAACTGCATGTTTCATAAAGAGTGAAAGCAATTTTATCAATACTCTCTGTAAGAAAATGATTGAAATTAATTATTTAGTAGATAGTGGGATAAAATTTTAGATAAGGAAATACAAATTCCAACTTCAGGCATTTCACTGAATTTCTCTGGACATCACTTCTTCAATCTATAAAATGAAGATGTTAGACAAGATGATTTCCAAGGTTCTTCCCAACTGTAATCGTCTATGATTCTCAACAGCATTGTATATTTAATAACATGTTTTGTATTACTTCAAAGCTTCTGTATATCACAGAAAATGAGGCAATTTAGGATCATCATTTGATGATAAAAAGTATCTTTCACCATATTCACAAAAAAAGCATTTATTTGGGTATACAGAACTGAATGAAAATTCTTTCTCAATGTCCCTAGATATGGTATTTTAACCAAATGGAAGAGGTATGTATAATAGATTCTATCAATCAGTTATTTTCTATTGTTCCTCAAATTATGTAAAACTTAAGAAATAAAAATATACAAAAAATTTGCAGATGTTATTTGTTAAAACATAGTACCTTTTCAGCTGAGGCTCCAGTTAACACAAATGTAGAAAATACAGGGAGAGGGTATTTGCTATTTGGTGGCCAACATTCAATAGTTGCACCCATTGGTAAACAAAAAAGGGGAACAGATTCTGAGAGTGAGAATGACTCATAATCTTCTTGAGGATATCTACAAATTAGACCTATAAAAACAACAACAGATATTAGGTCATCATCTCTTAAATTTAGGTGGTTGTAATTTGAATGATTCTGAATGCTTTATTATTTAACGCATTTGGAATAACAAAACATTACATAAATGTTCATCGAACAACTGAATGCTTCAATAGGATTCATATATATTTTAATGCTCCAAAATTATAACTACTTATATTAAGTGCTTAATATTTATCAAGCTTCATCCACAAAGGCTAAGGAAGGAAAACAAGAAAAGATTATCCTAAAGAAACATACATATACACATAATCAAAAATTAAGTTTGTAGTCACACGACCTTAAAGCATATATATATATATATACTATTTTCTCTGAAATTTTCAATATGGTTACATGCATATATTCATTTAATCAGCTCTCAACAATTTTCCCTCAGGTGTTTTTACACATTAAAAAACATATCCTACAGGAATATGTATATTATATACATGACTCCTAGCAAAAATATAAAAAATATTAGTAAAAATATGAGTCACATATTAACAATGTCTTCAGAGGTATATCAATTCAAGCCCAGCTTCTGAATAATTTCAAATTATATGAAGACAGTTTCTATGGCCTATGATTTCATGTTAAACAGACTGGTCTAGAAAGTGGTCCAGAAATCTTCTATTGAATGCACATCTTCCAAGCAGAATTTCATAGGGGATTTTATAGAACTAGAAATAGGAAATAGGTTCCCTAACCTTGAACAGTAAAAGTCAAGTGGAAACCCTAACTAGATATAACCTTAAAGATAAAATGATAAACTGAGAATACTAGTGGTTAGTCTGTCACCAATATCTGTGTTATTTTAGATAAATCATATACCTAAAAGACTCTGGTTTTCTCAGCTATAAAGTGACATGAACTGGATATACTAACGCCCAAGGCAGTTCTAAAATTCTCTAATTATATGCTAGGCAGCCAGTAGATCCCATGAGGATCTATAGTTAACTGCCCACTACTCTCTTGGGTCATGAGGCAACAGTATAGGCTTTAAATAAGTACAAAAAGACTGATGAAATATAGATCCTAAAATATCAAAGGCAGAAGTCCAGGAAGGCAATTTTAAAAATATATTATTTAAAAGGCTGAATCTGCTCTCTTGCAAATAAGATCAGTGTGTTTGATATTTTGAAGTTTCTGGCAATTGAAAATTTCAACTATGTACTATAAAATCACAAATTAGTTCCTTATATTTTAGATTATTATTGTGAAACATAATTACATATGAACTATAGATGACTAAACTTAATATAAATATTAAAGAAACATTAACAGGAAAATTTCCCACATTTTCTACTAATATAAAAACTTGAGAACATCTACTTATTATTTATTTAATGTTTATTATTTATTCAAACTTAATGTTTAAAAAACCCCGCCTTCTTTAATATTAATTTTCCATTAAGCATCCAATAAATATATTGATGAAAACAAAACAGAATTGAAAGACATGGGTTGTGGTTCTCAGTACTGACAATAACACATTGTAAGGCGGGTTTTATATTTTTTCTTTTAATCTTACTAGCCCCCATAATACATTTATATATTAAGTATCCCATGAAAATTATACTTACCAGCTTTGTAAGATACAGTGTTAGTCTTTGCCACCGATTTTTTAAAACATAAGTATACTGCTGATCCCCACTGAATTAAAAAAGAAAGTATTATTTAATTTTAAAAGGCGGTTAACTTAATATAATGAAATCTCTTTAATTTCTCTAGTATATATCATCTAAGATGTAACATATTTCTCTCTGGTAGCTATTTTCAATTGGCTATTTTTGTCAGCATTTTATTGACGTTATTGTCCAGAAGTAAAATTTAACATATTTTTCCCTTGTAACAAAAATATGAGGAAAATTTGACTCTTTAAAACAAACCTAAGCCACCACAATTTATACTGTGTTCTAAATCCTAACTTTGGGCAGAAATGATAAACTAATATATACTCATATGTATATTTTCTTTTTGATTCCAGACCCACTTTCAGGTATTGCCAGATTTTTCTGCAGCTCTTTATACCGAAACTTAAGAGTTATGATTTGCCACATCCATTTTCTTTATTTCCCATTCTCTCTCTCCTGAATCCATTCCAAATCAGGGTTTAATCCACCATTCTTTAAAGAACACCTGAACATTTTAATGATGCCAAATTTAATAGTTGATTCCTAGTCTTTCGTCTTACTCTACGTATCAGCAGATTTTGGTGGCACTAGTGACTCGCTTCTGGAAATATTTTCTTCTCTTCGCTTTTGAGGCATCACATTTTCCTGGTCCCTCTTCACCAAATCTCTGGGCACTCCTGTCTCTTTTGTAGCATCCTATCTCTTCCTGATCATTAAATGTGATCTCTTCTTTACTACCTCTAAATGATCTTAAATGTTTAGTCCCATGGTTTTAAAAAGCTACTCCCCCAAGGAGTCTCAAATTTCTAGTCCCAGCTTGATCTGAGATAGGGAAGGCTGTGGGTAAAGCAAATTTTGGGGTGAAGAAAAGGAATTCAGTTTTAGACATAAAGTTAAAATCTATTAGACATCCAAGTGAAGAATCAAATGGAGCTGGGTGAGAGGTCTGAAATGAAGATGTAACTTGGGAGATGTCACCACATGACATTCGGTGGCCACAGATATATCCACACTTCCTCACCTCCTTTTGGTCTCAACTCAAGGACCACTTTATTAGAGCCCTTCATTCCTCACATTATATGCAAAAACAAGCCTCCCTCTACCCTGCCTGGTCTTCCCTATCACTTTTATTTTGCTTTTTTCCACTCCATAGCACTTACCACCATTTGGCATATTGTATATTTTATTATTTATTATTCCACCACTAAAATATAAATTCCATAATGGTAAGGGCTTAGTTTTATTCACTGCTATATCTGTAGCAATGAAAACAGTGCCTATCATTTAGAAATACTTAATAAATATTTGTTTATTGAATGAGACAGGACATGTTTGTGAATATATAAGAGTGCCAGCATAAACCAGTACATGAAGACAGATTCATAGCACTGAAGACAACTATATAGAGAAAATAAACTTACTTTAAGAAATATTAATAGTTCAATATTAAGACTACAAACATCCATTTACTTACCACTAATATTTAACAAATATTAACGATTTACCATATTTGCTTCAGATTTTAATTTATAAAGAAACAAAAAATTATGTTTAGCTAAAGCCTCATCTTCCATTCTTTTCTGTCCTCCAGAGTTAACTACTAGCCTGAAGCTAGTGTATTTCATTCACATGCATTTAAAAACTTTCTATTATACAAATACAGACATCTAAAGTATGTATTATTGTTCTATGTATTTTAAAATTTTACATAAATGGTGATATGCTGAATATGTGTTTTATGGCTTATTTTTAAAAAAATTTAAAAAATTGAATGTCAATTACAGATGATATTCAATATTATATTAGCTTCAGGTATACAGCATAGTGGTAAGACATTTATATAACTTACAAAAGTGATCACCCCGATAAGGACTTTCAGATGCCTTCTCCCACAACAAGAATTAGGTGCACTGTTTAATAACCTGCTTTGTTAATGACTCTACTTTCTGAATAAACTTGTTAAGTCAAATACTGACATTCTTGAAAGGTGTGTAAAACAAGAGCCATTTAGATGGAGTATAAAACATTTCTTAGTGAGTCAAAAACTGAAGAGAGAGTCTCAGATTTGCCAAAAATTAGCTGTGTGAATCCAAACTCTTGGATTAAAATCTTTACCAAAAAGTTTTTGCATTTTTGCACCCATGACCACTTCCAAGTTCTCTTCTAGCTCTAAAATACTATAATTCTATTCTAAATCAATCAAAGTCCAAATCATTTAAGACTTATGATCCAAAGTTTAAAAAACTAATAATTCTTGAAAGTCTTTCCATATAAAAGCTTAATGGGGGGGGGGGTGGAGAGGTGGAAGAGATTTTTTTGAGTCCAAAGCTGTAAGCCTGGTGCGAAATCATGTAGAAACTTGAACGATACCAACATATATTTCCTCATGTCCATCATACTGGTTTTTGGTTTTTTTGTTTTTCTCTCCTCATTTGGGAACCTAGCAGATGGCTTTCAATTCAAGCTACCTAATCTTCCAAAACAAGAGTAAGGTATATAATCATACTACTGGGTATTATCAATGTATCCATTATTTAATCCCAAACCACTTCCTGATTCTTTACATATACATTAGGCAGACATGAAAATAAGTTTCCTACATTATATGTCTATTTTAACTTTTCTGAGAGTCATAAATCATTGTACATCTATTCCAGAGACAAAGATCTAAATTTGCTTTCTATAGTCAATGGAAACAAAGATTATTAATAGATACAAACCACAACCCATTGCTTAAAAAAAGGCATCTACAGCTAAGATCAAAGTTTTTCTATATTTAGGGTTGATACTAGATTTAAGAATAAGAAAATAAACATTTAAGAGATTTGTTCCTGTAATATTTCTTAGAAGAAACTAAGAGAAGCTTAAACACTGGGGAAAAAGTAAAAAAAAAGCTCTTTCTTGTTGTATATCAATTATATCTAATTAAACTGAAAAGAAAAGCTCTTCCTCAGACATTAAATGTACATAAAAGGGACTAATTAAGCAAAAAATAATTAATAATTAGATTTAGATAGCACTTACTCTGTGCCAGGCACTACCCTAAGTTCTTTACAAATATTAGTTAATTTAATCTTCACCAAAAGCCTATGAAATAAAGTGCTACTTTATCCCTATTTCATGAATGAGAAAACTTGAAGCATGAAGACAAAAGGAACTTGGCCAAAACACAGACCTGGAATTCAAAGCCAGCAGGTTTAGTTGGAGTTCATTCTGTTCCCCCTATGGTTATACTGTACCTTTATTCTCTTCAGTAGAGAATAAATGCTTTCTGACAAAACTGGAACCAATAATGCTTAGAGTAAGGAAAAATTGAAACTCACATCTCAGGTTTTAGTTTCAATGCCATAAGTCAACCTTGAACACTCTGATTAACTAATAAGACTTAGAAATGGTTTTAATGACATAATCAATTTAATTTGAATCCAAAACTAAACATATCTACAAAAATAACTTTTCACCAATAGTAAATGGAAGTATCTGTGAGCCTGTATAGTCTTGCTAAATACCAAACCAAATCTGAAATGATGTTAAGTTGGACATTTTGTTATGGAAGAGTTCAAAAATCCTTCTTGCCATCACTATCAGCACCATATAAGATCTGTAAAACTTATTTGCTAGCATGATTTTCTTCCTCCAAAAAAAGTAGGGTGTTTTGTATATGAACGCTGTTAACAAAAAAAAGTCATCTAATGAGGGGGGCACATAGCTGAAGATAATTCTTTTTGATATTATTTAGGTATAATCAATATCCATTTGAAAAATTAAATGATTTTAAATACTGCTACTTCCTTAAAATTGCAGATTTTTCTTTAAGAAAAACTGGATTTGAAACATGCTTACAGATAACAAGGTGACACATATATAGTGCTTCTTATATGTACTGGGACATAGTTCTAAATTTACTTAATCATCATACTAATTCATAAGGTAAATGCTATTATTATCATTTAAAACCATGAAACAGGCACAAAGAGGTTAAGTTACTTCCCCAAAGTCATACAGCCAGTAAGTGTCAGATAAAATTCATATTCAGACACTCTGGTTCCAGAGAGTTTGTGCTCTGAATCACTAGGCCATACTGATCTGGACCACGACAAAATATGATCTATTTTACTATCTTGCTACGAAGGTTCAATTTGCATTGTATCCAGCCATATATCAATACACTTCAGTTCTTCCTCTTTTAACTTCATCTAAACCTTCAGTGTTTTTCATGTTGCTAGTTTAAGAGAAGAGAGGATAAACACTTTTAAAAATCAACTTCCCATGAAAACTTAATAAGTGATGAGATGTGTGTACAATCTTAGATCTTAGCTAAGTGTTAATCCCCACAGTTATAATTAGGCAATGTATGTAACTGCTTCTAGAATCATTAAGAGATTAAATTCAAAAATTTGTGGTTAAAAACTCAATTGTTGACAAAGTTGTAAAAAAAATCAATCCTTTCAGACTTTGTTCATAGGAATATAAACTGGTTAAACCTTTCTCGACAAAAATCTTAAAAGCAAACAGGTGCATTGATCTAGAAATTCTTGGATATATAAGGAATAATTAAGCAATGCAGAACAATTTTTAGGAGTTTGATTCTGATCTAGAATCTTACAGTCTGGATTTCAATCTTGGTTCCATTGCTTATTGAAGGTATGACCCTGGGCAGGTAACAACATTTTTTCAAAAATTTACTGAGGCAACACTAGTTAATAAATTATATAGGTTTTAAGTGTACCATTCAATAATACATTTTCTGTGCATTGCATTGTGTGCTCACCACCCAAAGACACATCTTCTGTCACCTATATTTAACCCCCTTTACTCTTACCTACCCTCCCACCCACTTTCCCCTTGGTAACCACTAAACTCTTTGTGTCTATGGTCTTTTTAATTTTCAAAAATTTCTTCTCTGTTAAATGGGGGAGAAATACCACTCACAGTGGTTGTGAGAATTAACTGAGTAAATAATGAATGTGAAATACTTAGAATAGTGTATAGCACTAAGAGCTCAATAAACGTAACTTATGGAAGATTAGTTGTAACTACATATAATAGCTTTACTTGAAATATAAACAAATTAGGATCTAAATGTCTTACAATGGAAGATGGAATAAATAAAGTGCGGTAATATTCAGCCATTCAAAGCTATAAATATTAAAAGATTCAATTTCCACAATTACCAAAGAAATGTAAGTTAAAATTAGAATGATTCTTGCTTATTAGTCAATAATTAAAAAGGGGTTGATAACAACCAGTGTTGGTAAGGTGTGGAACCCGGGAAAGGGCATTTTTATACAGTATGACCACTGGGAGTATAAATTGCCACAACCTTTTCAGAGGAATCTGTCAACATTTTTTCAAAATGTACAGCATACCCATAGACCCATCAATTCCACTTGTAATATTCTTCCAGAGACATGCCAATAATATACAAAGAAAAAGATACAGAATTGATCAAAACAACATTATTAAGAATGGGGGAAAAAACAGAAATAATGTATTCATCATTCTTCACTTGTATTTTTTGGAATACTATACAATCATTAGAAGAATTAAGCAGAGAGTTATATTGATAAAGATGGATGATAGTAAAAAAAGGGTTATATCAGAATATATAGAAATTTCTAACTTTTGAAAAATAAAAGACGAACTTGTCTATATTACATATACTCCACATAAGCACACACAAAAAGGTCTGGGAGGACATATATCAAATTGTTAATTGTTAATATTGGGAAAGGACTATAAAAGATGGAAGTACAAACAAGAACTTTCACCTATTACTTCATAGATCTATAATTTGTCCCCCCCCAAATTTTTTACGAATACACATTTCTTTTTAAAATTTAAAACAGCAATAAAAAAGTAAAGACAAAAACAACTGCAGATCACGCATACATAACCTTAAGGCGACTGGAAAGACTTTGGTTTTTACTAAGAGTGAGATGGGAAGCCATTAAGGGTTGTAAGCAGAAGAATGATACGATGTAAAATATGTTTTAAATGTGAACAATGGGTTGTAGGAAGCGGAAATGGAAACTGATCAGTTAGACCAAGAGTCTATCAGACTATGGCTTTCCTTTGACCTGAGTCGTTTTTGTACACCTGCGCCAAGACTGGTTTTTACATTTTTAAAAAGTTGTTAAAAAAAAAAAACAAATACGAATATGCCAACAGAGACTATATACAACCCACAAAACCTAAATTATTTGATATCCAAGAAGAGATGATGAATTAGAGGGGTCCAGGCTAGACACATAACATTTACAAGTCATCCACAAATGGCCTGTATTTAAATGACCACATCATCAAGGGTGTGAGTTTAGATGATAAAGATAAATGGTCTGAGGACTGAACCCTGGGGCACTATGTTGTGTAGAGGTTAGGGGGAAGGGAAGAAATTAGCAAAGGCAGAAAAGGAATGACTGGTGAGGTGAGAGGAAAAAGCAAAACAGTACAAGAAAAAGATTACATCTTTTCTTCCTGCCACTGTTTGGAGAAGTGATTACCTATGTCAAAACCTCCTGAAAATATGAAGAATTGATCATTGTATTCAACAATAAGAGCAATCTTGGTGGAATGATGGAGACAAAAGCCTAATTGAAAAGAGTCAAAGTGGGGCAGGGGACAGAATGTAGTCACTTCTTTTGAAATGTTTTATTGTAAAAGCGAACAGTGAAATGGGGCAGTAGACAGAACATATAAAGGTCAAGTTTTGAAAAGATAAAAGATACTAAAACAAGGTTTGCATGCTGGAAGAAATTATCCAATGTGGAGAGAAAAACTGATGATTCACAAAAAAGTCATGCACAAGTGGAGGGAGGGGTTAACCTTGGCCAGTACATTAGTTTCGCAAGGGGAAAAATCTTTTTTTTTTTAATTAGAAAAAAGGCTTTTTGCATAGCTCCTTTTGAAAGTACAATTAAATTACTTTCCTAAAAATAAAATATCCAACATCTTTAAGAACATATTTTTAATTCAGTGCTATGTTGTTTTTCAAAGGTTTATTTTAGATTATGGTCTTTTCATCAGCGGCTAATTTTATCAGTGCAAAAGAGTCACTTACCATACTGTTGTTGAGATTCTTGTCGACTTTGCAGAATGTGTGTGGTGGACTTTCTCCTTTACTTGGTATAATAATACATATGTCTGTGACAGCCAATGTATTCTGAGTCATGTTTTCAGAGGCTCTTCGGTAAGTGATATAAATTTTTTGTGATGAAGTACTGCCGCTAATATTTGCAGGCGTCCGTAGGGAGTACTCTGAATAATTTCACATCCCTGTTTCAGTCTTTCTTTCCAGTCATATAAACCCTAAAATAAATCAATTAAAATAAATACACAAACACAAAGCACCCTCAAATATAAAAGGTGATATTAACAGGTATCACACACTGATCCTTAAATATAGTAGATATTCCAATCTTATTGTAAGTTTGAACAGCAGTCCCACATAAAATTAAAAGATAACTGCTATCCCTACCAAAAATTAAAATAATGTAATAAAAATTCAGATTAACCTTTGTGTTTGTTGACATAAACCATAGAATGGCAACAATTAAGCATTAGGCACTTGTTTTCACACTCCATTTAATAGATTTAATTTTTAAATTTTTATCTCTAAAACCAAGCATCTACTTTAGAAAAAGTAGATACTTTGTACTATGGCCAAAATTAAAATTTTACAAAAGGCTTGCTGCCAGAAGATATAGAATCTGCTTATACACTTTTCCTCCAATACTTCCCTCAGGTTTAAGAGACAATTTTAGGCTTTAACAAAAGAAAATGACCTCAAATCTATCTTTAATCAAAACTGTAAGTGAAAGACATAGGCTTTTTTTCTGTGGTAAAAATCATAGGCTTTTAATAAAGGGTGGGTGAGGCATCCATTCCTTCAGGCTTCTAAATACTATACTTAAAATACTCAGGGATACAAAGAAAATGTCATGTTTGAATAATATTAATTTATTCTTTCACAGAATTCACTGATTTGATTTTAATGCTAAGTCCTTGGCATCAGTCAAAAAATATTTAAAGGTCTACAATAAAAAGTGTGCATTTGCTATAGAAATTGCAACGTCCCCAACATTAATCAGTATTCCCTTTCATAAAATCCCATTATATAAATAAAATTTAGTGCTAGAAATTGATCAAATTATTTTCTAATATAAGTTTTAATTTCTCTTTATGTCCTGGCTATCAGAAAAAATATTTTTCACAACATTTTATTTTGAAAATTCAGAGCTAAACTGGATGCTTAATCATAGCAACGATGTTTATCATAATGTTAGCTTAATTGGTTACTCTTCCTCCTTTTGATCTTGCCTTTTTTTTTTTTAATTTTTAAAAGCAGGCATTTAACAGAAGTTAGACACGTCTGAATTCAAATTCCTACCACTTGTTACAAGTAATACTATCTTAGGCAAGTCTTTAACCTCTCTGAACCTTATACTACTAAGCTATATGATATTTAAAAATCTAACTCATAAACTCTTGAGAGAATTAGGTGAGAGTATAAGTAAGGTCTCCAAAATAGTGCCTGGCACACAGCTGTTCAATTGAAAACAATAATAAAACAATATAGAGAACAACAAACCATTTATTATCTCAGATTCTTTAAAGATATGGAATGTAAATATACTTGATACATATGATACCTATTTTCTCTAATCAATCAGGTACTGGGCTGTTAAATATATCTTGTATTATTATTTTTGATTTTTATATTGTTAGATAAATTGTCTAACTAAACTGTAAGCTTTTAAAGGCAAGAATGATGTCATATTCTTCACAATGACAAACAAATGAGGGTAGCTTTAAGAGTGGTTAATTTATTCATTTCAGTACAAGTTTTTTCTATTGCCTGAAAAATTCCTCACCTCTACTCTAGGAAACTCCAACACCCTAAAGAGAATCTGCAGCATTCCCTTCATTTTATCCACGAGCTAGAATTCTGATGTGGTCATTGGGCAACTTACCTAATCTTTTGAAAACAAGATCTGACGCCGGCTTACTTTCCCAAGCCATTTACTAAATATGTAAACTTCATATGAAACAATATAGTAGCTATTTCAAACCAATTTAAAATTACTGCAATTAACTCATAAGTTGACAGAATAAAGACTGATTTTTAAAATAACTTTTTGATATCAACCATTAGATTACAGAATTTTTAAAAATAGAAAAAACTGCAGGAGCTCATCCTATCTTTCCTTAGGCATCTGTAAACATGACTGTTTCCACTTTCAGACTTAATATTTTAGGAGATGAAACTTCTATAGCCCCTTCATGAGACTTCAAGGGTTTCATTATCTTCTTTATTTTTAACAATAATATTTAAGTTAAGCTAATTCCCTTTGCAACAGAGCAATAGAATAAGAAGGCTAATCTTCATTTTTATACACTCCATACACTCCATCTATTTTGAAGACACAAGTAGAGCTACTTCCAACCTTCCTTTGGTCTTTTTCTTTTGGTTTTCTAGTGAGATATTATTTTTCTACCTTTAAAATTTTGTTTCTCCGTTACTAAAAATATTATTTATCTTTCAATTTATATAATCCTTTTACATATATATGTTATATATATATATATATTATATTCCTCTTAAGAAAAACAATCTTTGCAAAAATTGACAAGCTGATCTAAAAATTCATATGGAAAATCAAGGGACCCAAAATAGCTGAAACAATCTTAAAAAAGAGGAACAAAGTTGCAAGGCTTACACTTTCCAATGTAGAAATTTACTACAAAGCTACAGTAATCAAAATTGTAGTATTGGTATAAGGATAGACATGTAGACAAATGGAACAGAATTGAGAGTCCAGAAATAAACCCATATATCTATAGCCAATCATTTTTTTAAAAAGTGGTGCTGGGACAAGTGGATATCCATATGCAAGAGAGTAAGATTCTTACTCAACTATATACAAAAATTAATTCAAAATAGATCAAAGACCTAAATTCAAAGGTAAACTGTAAAATTCTTAAGTCAAAAACTTAGCTGTCAATCTTCATGACCCTTAGATTAGTAATAGCCTTCTGAGATATGATACCAAAACATATCTCGGACTTCAACAAAATTAAAAACTTTTCAGCTTAAAAGGAGTCCATAAAGAAACAACCCAAAGAATGGGAGGAAATATTTGTAAATCATGTATCTGGTAAGGACTTGCTTCTAGAGTATGTAAAGAACTCTCAAAGCTCAACAATAAAAAGACAACCCAATTAAAAATAGGAAAAGGATACTGAACAGACATTTCTCCGAAGATATACAGATGGCCAATGAGCACATGAAAGATGTTCAACATCATTAGCTATCAGAGCATATCAAGACCACAATGAGATACCACTTCACAGCCATTAGGACAGCTATAATCAAAATGACAATCAAAATGTTGGCTAAGATGTGGAGAGATTGGAAGCTTCATCGGTGTAGGTAGGAATGCAAAGTGGTGATGCTGCTTTGAAAGACAGTTTGGCAGTTCCTCAAAAGGTTAAACACAGAGTTACCATGACTTAGCAATTCCACTTCTAATATGCAAGAGAAATGAAAACATGTATCCATACAAAAAACTTGTACACAAATATTTCCAGCAGCATCATTTATAATAGCCAAAAAGTGGAAACAGCCCACAAGTCCATCAACTAATGAATGGATAAATTAATTGTGGTGCATCCACAAGATGGAATATTATTCAGCCATATAAAGGAATAAAGTGCTGACACACACTATAACATGGATAAACCTTGACGTTATGCTAAGTGGAAGAAGCCAGTCACACACACACAAAAATATATGTAGTATAATTCCATTTATATAAAGTGTCCAGAATAAGCAAATCCACAGAGAAAAAGTAGACTGGTGATTGCCTGGAACTGAGGGGTTAGGGAGAATTGAATAGTTACTAAAATGAGTACAAGGATTTCTTTAGGGCATGATAAAAATGCTCTAAAGTTTACTGTGGTGATGGTTCGACAACTCCATAAATACACTAAAAACTACTGAACTGTACACTTTAATTTAATGGGTGAATTGTATGATATATGAATTATATCTCAATAAAGCTGTTTTATAAAAGAACCCCAAATTCAATATAGTATCCCAAGTAAAGCACGAATTTACCCCAAGATCCTTCTCGATACATAAAGACTTAGCATCCATCTACAATGATCATTATAACCTATGCTTAAAAGTCATTGTTTTTCTAGTACTTTAAAAATAATTAAATATTTTATGATAAAATAATACATTAATTTTCTGGTACTTTTTATAAGTGTGTTTCAAATTCTCTCCCCTACCTCCAACAGAAAGAAATTCAGACAGGATGAAAGTGCTGGGAACCTGTAGGACAAAGGGACACTGAAAAGATATAATGAATTGAGAGAATACAGGATTCTAGAAATAAACGTGTCTATTTTTCTAAAGCTGCCATATATCTATTAATGAAAAAAAACTGAACAGTTAACTTCAAAATCTACAAGGTATATTATTTGGATCCATAACAATAACTATTTTTTTTAAAAAGACTTACCCCAGATCTGTAAGTGGAGGTTTATCCCTTCCTCTTCTATAGCAAAGGTAAATCTGTGGCCCCACAAGACTTCCATTATTGAGGTCAGCTGATAATCCAGTTGGGGTAACATCAATACACATATAATCCCGTGGCACCTCCTCTCCAAGAGATTTAATAATAACTGAAACGTCCGTGATAGGTTCTTTTGGTTTAGCTACTTTATGACAGGCATCATTGAAGTGAATTTCTTCTTCCAGGGGCTTTGAAACATCAGTTAATCCTGCTACAACAAAGTAGTCAGCAACACGAGGTCCCTTATCTTCAATCATCTTCCAGTACAGAGGTTACATCTAAAAGAAAAGTAAAAGACTAATGTTTTCCCACATCAAGCCAAACAAATTCAAGTGATTTGTGTGCAAATAAGAATGACAAAGTACAAAAAGACCACTACCTCCTTGATAAACAAATTCGTATTATATATTTCACTTTCATTGGTAAAAAGTGTGCCTTTTTTAAAAAAATGGGAATATATTTAGCATTATTTATGATCAAAAAATAATGCAAGGATTTCCATTTTTAGCAATATGGATGCCTAGATTACCCAAGTAGACAGAAAAAAAAACACCCAAAACCCCAAATTTTTTACCATGTAAAAATGTAAGAAAAATTCCCAAGGCCCCCAAACAGTGAGGAAACCAAAGACCAGAATGCATATGTAAGCTTATAATAGGTAGAGGAAGTTTGCTGACTTCCTCAGTCATCAAGGGGTTTGTGCCTTAAAAGGTATTACAACAACGGAAGACAAAGGCCTTGTGACCACATAAGATAGGGAATTGGAACTGAGACATTTGCATAAAGACTAGAGCCTCAAAAGACATATCCCCAGTTAAAGAATGGATTAAAAAAAAAAAATCCATACACTGGTACAGGGAGATAAAGTTTGCCTCAATCTGGGCCCTACTTTGGAGGGTAAAAAGTCTTCTTCTCTGTGAATGTATAGCAATAGTCCTACTCATACTTGGATTTGAGGGCTGACCTTAAGCCAGCTGTATGGTCCCAGGAAGCTCCAAACTGAGATATTAACATTAATTGTGTTCCCAGGCTAGTGATACCCTTGGGGAAGCAAATGCAAAAACAGTTCTAAAGGGTACACTGCAACCCAGGTTTACCACACATAAAGCACAGCTGAAGATGACCTATTCTAAAACCACAAACACACAAAAAAAATCCACTCTGAATGAGTCGCGGCAGATACAACAAACAAAACGTCAAAGGCAGAAATTCTAATAGGAATGCATGCTTATAACAAATTTAAAGAAAAAATACACAAAGTAGAATCCATCATGTATTTGCAAACACTTCAAGTTGTCTAGTATCATTTAAATCTTATGTTTCTTTAACTAGGAGAATTCAACCTCCTCACACTGTCATTACTTACCTAACAGTTATAGAAAAAGCTTAATCTAAAACAGAAATTTCCCAACATGTGTCTCATGTTAGACTTTGTTCCAATAAATGCAAAGAAATGATTTCGTGGACAAATAAATTAGGTATCTATACTACATGCCTCTTTTATATGTTTATAATATATAAAAATAATAAAGTGTCAGTAGTCCTTTGGTGAAGGTACCCGATTAACTTTGCTTTAACCCAGGATTTCTTAAGTCTATATGAACAACAACCCTATGTCCCCACTTAAACTAGAAAAAATCCTCAGAACATGCTTTAGAAAATGCTAGTTTAAACAACCTTTTTTGTGGACGATAAAATACCTGAGACCAAAGAAATTCTTATGCAGTATACTTATTTATGATACAATTATCACCATTTTCAACATAATTCCAAAACTCATTTAATTTTCTATATTGCTAATGTCATAAGTTTCCAGAATTCATGCTGCATTTCTTAAAATCTGAATCTATTGTTCAAATATACTCTACAAATATCCCCACTATTTATTTAGGAAACAAGCCTAAACAAGGATCAAATGTTCTTGTTTTATTTATATATATATGGCTCCCATGTAGCAATTCCCTTACACATAAGAATTTTGCACAAAATAATGGGCTTAAACTTTTCAGGTATGCCTGCTAGACTGACAGTAAAGAGAAAGTAATAATCTGTTCTACTGAGAAGATTCTGTTAAACATTGAATAGTCACTCTCAGCTGACTGCCTATAACAGGCGCTCCACAAAAAAACAAGCAGTGTTACTCATTTAATTATCTATTCATTCTCAAAGAGTAGAACAAAAGCACTTTTCTATAAAGCACTTCTGTATTTAACTTTTTCCTCATTTCATTAAATATTAAATTATTTCAGTCTTTAAAATAATTTTTAATGACTGTATTTTATTTATGGATATAATATTATTGATCTATTTCCTTTTTGTTGATCATTTATTACTTCTATTTATTTTGGTAATACTTTTTAAAAGATATGATAAAAGCCTGAACATAAACTCTGGCTACAACTCATTTCTTCAGGATAAACTTACTGAAGTTGAATTACTGGGTCGAATTATATAATCGACCTCTGTAAGTGTTTATGTGCTTTTATGTGTGTGTGAATTTTAAATTATAAGCTTTGACAGACACTCGTCTTAAAAATTACCTTGGTAGAGCACTTTCTTCTCTTCATAATGAAGAGATTTAAATATTTTCCTTTTTCCTAGATGCTAACTTCACATTATTTAAACTAAAGCATATAGTCACTGTTTCATACTATAGTCTTAGGTCTTGCTATCAGAAAGAAGGGAAAGAGAATAGAAATAGTACAACCATGAAAACATAAAAATATATTTAATAAGGCATTTTGAAAGCTACTGCCTTCGCCATTTGAAATAATAATATGCTTTCATTCCTAACTGAATATAGTAAATAACTACTAAAAGGGAACAAATTATTGTTCTTCATCAATACATAGGAGAACAATCAATTTTAAGGTGGTGATAAAATCCTCTTACATTTATTGATACAAAAGTAAATTATGCATCACCACAGTTCTCTTGCCTTGTCATTGTTGTTATTTCCATTTGTTCATCTGAGGGCGAAGGGTGCTTAGGAAGGAAGGCAAAATATTTTAAGGCAAGGCTGACAAAGTATATAATGCCAAGAACATAGCTGGCAACATTACAGGTGATTTCTTGAAAGATCTAAATGCTTTTAATTCACTCATGAAGTGTCAATAATTCTGAAAACGCACCTCTACTTTTTATTTTAAATCAATTATTTTTAAAGTAAGATTGAGGTTTAGACGCTAGCAGAAAGACCTTATTAAAAATTACACGGCAAAGAAAATACTGAAAATCTTTAATATAGAAATGAATAATTAACAGTATTTTCTAACAATTCCATTAAACCAAGAAACTTCCATTGGCATGTGAAATTTATAATTCTTACGGAAAATACTAATTAGATATAAAGACAAAACGCCTTGTATTGGCAAGAGCCACCAAAAATTACTTGGAAAGAGCATCAGAAGAAAGCATTCTTAGTCACACATAAAACTTGGACTTTTAGTTTAGTACATCAGAGCAAAAAACCTCTAAACAGTTAAGAGGTAAATTTCTTCTCTTTCTCTCTTTCTCCCCCTCCTCCTACCCCCACCGCATGCCCTCCTTCCTTCTTTTTGGAGGTAAATTCCTTTAAATTCATTTTGGAAACTAGAGTCACACAAAACAAGCATTTGATCCAACAGTTCTTTAAATAATGACACTAATATAAAATGCTGAAACAACTTTACTCAGGCTGAAGTAACAAGACGTAATACTACATCATTAACCAATCATTGTTTTCAATTCTTTGTTCAATATGACATAGATAACTTAAGAAGTTAGCTCATATAATGTTTATAGCATTTCTTATAATTTCAGATACCTGCTTTAGCTAGTATCTCACTTCAAATCATATCTATTTTCTTTGAGAATAACAAGAAGTATGTATGCTCTAAAAAGGTGCATGAGAGCTAAATTAAGAAATCATTACAAGAAAGCTCTTACCCATTCAGCAACTAATGGAGACTGATTTGTTTTTCTCCCTTTCAACCTCTGCCCAATCAATTCAGATTCTTTTTTATCTCTTCTATCACTCCATTAGGTCAGAGTAGTTAAGCATTTGCTACTTAGGCTAACCATAAGGACAAGAAAAGGCAAGAGTAGAAATCAAAGGTAACATTTTAAAGAAAAGCTGTTATCAACAGGACAAATGTTATAATAACAAATGTTGGAGAGGATGAGGAGAAAAAGGAACCCTCATACACTGCTGGTGGGACTGCAAATTGGTATGGCCACTACGGAAAGCAGTATGGAGGTTCCTCAAAAAACTAAGAACTGATCTACTATATGATCCAGAAATCTCTCTACTGGGTATTTACCCCAAAGACTTGAAAACTCATATCCAAAAAGATATTTGCACATTGATGGTCATAGCAGCATTATTCACGGTGGCCAGGACATGGAAGTAACCGAAATGTCCTAAGATAGGTGATTGGCTAAAGAAGCTGTGGTATATATATTTATACACCACAATGGAATATTACTCAGCCATAAGAAAAGATGAAATACTGCCATTTGTGACAACATGGATGGACCTCGAGATAATCATGCTAAGCGAAATAAGCCAGATGGAAAAAGCTGAAAATCACATGATATCACTTATAAGTGAAATATAAACCTAAAAGCAACAACGAACAGGACAAGCAAATAGAGACTCATGGACATGGACAATAGACTAGTGGTTATCAGAGGGGAGGTAGAGAGTGGGGAGGAGGGAGGTATATGAGGTAAAAAAAATAAATAAAATAAAAATAAAGATATATGAAAAAACAAAAATCTGAATATAAAAGTTTATCAAATTATAAACTTTACTGAAATTGTAAAAGGAGCAAAATATCTTTCATATATAGCCTGATAAATGGTCACAACTTCAAGACATATATAAAAATGGTTGATAACTCAATGGACCAAATCAACTGTTCCTCACTCCTGTTCACTTAAATAAGCTAGAAGAAATTTTCTTTTTTAAAAAAACATAATTCCACAGTTAAGAGCCTAATCTAGTTATTCTTTCCTTACAGTATCAAAACTAGAGACCCTCATTCCCATCTTTTCTAAACTTCATCTCTCATTTTTCTTCCACCCAAGGTAATCTATTATCCTTTAAATGTAACTTTTGCTCTTTTCCTCTTCAATAATACATTATAGTATTTCCTCTTTCTAGTCAACATACATTCATTACATTTTTCAAAAAAATTAAATTTATGTGGATTTTCATGTAAACTTTATGAACTGTACGAAATGGTAAAAGGAAAAAGAAATTCAAAAGTCCCATTCACAATAAAAAATTTAGTTTACATTTGACAATGTTTCCTAATTTCCTTTGAGAACAGAAAATATCCTTCTAATCCTCAATGCAGTTATAATATGGGGTAAGATAATTATATATTTTATTTAATAGGCATTTTTCTAATCTGTTATATTTATAATTATACTAAATGAATACATAATATTCCGTCAAATAGAAATAACATACACTATAACCAGTATTCCATTTTTCCATTCCCAGATAGTATCCAAAGTATGTGCATAAAAATATTTGTTAAATGAATGAATACTTCACCCTGTAACCCTTCTCAAGCATATTATACTAAATGAAATGTCTTTTTTTTATAATTCAGAATCAATTTTCTGAACCTCGATTACCATAAATACTGTAGTTGTTGAATGTAGGGTAGATATAAACTAGATGATTCATGTCTAGTAAACAAAAACCAAAACCAACAGGATTTTGGCGAAATTAGAAATTTACTGAATAAGTAATTGATTCATTCATTTAATGAATTTTTGATAAATACTTACTAAATCTGATGCTATTCTAGGAGTCTGTGGTGATACTGATGAAAGCAATACCCTTGCTTTGAAGGTGTTTCTTGTTTAGTTCTACTTTTCCATATCTCTTTCTATACTTTTATTCAATTCTAGCCATCTTTTCTCCTATTGCCCTTCCAGATTCCACAAACTTGCCTTCACTATGACCGAAGTTTCCCTATCATTTTTCCCCCAAAGCCTCATATGCACAAATGTGATTCCTACTACATTGTCCCTTTTCCCTTTCTCCTTAACAACTAGCTAGCACTCCTTCAGTATGAGCATCCTATGGAGAATCTAAAAAGAAAGAAATCTTATTTGAATATCATATTTAATAGTGCGTTTACTTTCTTTTAAAAAGGTTTAACCCACCTAAGGCAAATCTAACTTTTTAAAAGTTTTGTTAACTCAAACTGATGGACTATGTGAGGCAAATTTCTTGAGCAAGGGGCGTTTACTTGTTCCCTTGTCTACTTCGGAACCACCTCCCTCCTCTCAACACCTATTCCAAACAAAAATCAACAAGGAAAAATCAAAATACAATTATGTAATTTGATAGCACCCTTATGGAAGATTACCAACCCTTGATTTATTATTTTAGAAAAAAGTTAAGATAGGTATAATAGACATTTAGAGGGGAAAGGATTTTATTATTAGTCGTAGTCTAATCCCTCATTTTATAGCCAAAGAGAGTAGCTTACTTAAAGATACCTAGACAATTAGTGATAGAGCCTGGGCAAGAACTCAAGTCCCTCAAACCTGTGTTCTTTACATTTGAGGATGCTGCCTCCAATAAATGGTCTTTAATATTGACCCAGGGCACATCTTAAAACATCTTCTTTCAATAGGTTCTTCTGTGTCACTTGTTCTCATAATCATGATGTGATGAATACATGCAAATTTTTGTTAAGAAGTCTAGTTAATTATACCTTCAGTGTTTAATACAGAAAACAGCTAACAGAAACAAATCAAAATAAAAAAAACAACAAATAACTTACACATTACTGAAGGTCTTTCTCTGAAAATGTCAGATCTCACTTTGTGAATTCTGCAAGACTTGGAGTTTGAGAAATACTGTGTTGAAAAGAATAAGAATTGAGCTTAATTAATTCCAATCAAATATTTCTAAGATAGCTGTGGATACTTAAAGTTCTGTTAACAATGGTAATTTTCAAATAAAATGCTTGCATATATTATTTTCATGTAGTTAAGAGCCCATAAGTTATTTTCAAATTCCAGCTCTTCCAGAAAACACATTTCAGTCAAGGACACACAGACACACACACACATAGATAACGAGGAGAAAAACAAAAAAATAAAAGAATAAGTAATGGCACAAAAGAGTAAATATACAGAAGCAGAGAGTGTAAGAAAAACATGACACTTATGGGGTATTATATATGTTGTCTTATTCCTAGAGGAAAAATGAACACATTTAAAACAATTTAAATATAAACTCAAGTACCTTCCATATATATAACAAGTTTCAAAGAAGTCAATACCTAAAAGTATTGTCCATTTATTACAAATTTTAAAAATACTATTTAAATAGAATCAGCTATAACAAACCATAAACAAGATATGGTTAAGATCTCATCAAGGAAGCTAGGTTTTCTGTCCAAAATAAATAATGTTGTATTATGGGACTCAATATGCCATTATCATATTTTCTTAAAGTTGAGTAACTTAGTAAGTTGTAGTTACAAGTAATTCTAAACACAAATGGAATAATGATGACACTGACAAAGTACGTTGTAGGTTAGCTTTATAATGCTGAAGACACATACACGCGGCACTTTGAGTAAGAGTCAAAAGCTTTTGCAGAAAAACAAGTTGACATGCAGCAATCACAAGTATACCAAGAGGAAGAAACCATAGCATTAGCCAATACAGATTTTCTACTAACAACAGAGAAATAGTAGCAGGGACAGACACCAGATTTACCAAACTTGGTTGGTACTTGATATATCAAGTGTCTTGAAATGGAATGGAGGATGAGAATAAATGAGAAATAATGTAAGTGCAAGCTTGTTATGTTGTGGACTGCTAAAACAGATCAGGATGGATATATGTTTTAAAACCCAGGACACCACTGTACCCCAGACTCCCCGAAAATGTTCAGTCAGTAAATGTAAAGTGGTATATATATTTTTCAAATATTTCTAAACTCATTGCTGACAGGTAGCAGAGAGACAATGTAAATACTAACTTGCTGAAACATTTTTTAAATTCAATATCAATCAGATTATCACGATAATTTTCTAGTTGAAATACTATATGTAAATAAAAATACTTTTAAGTTTTGAAAATTACAGCTATTTTATTTGTAGAATATCAGGCTTGTTTAGATGCAATTATGAATTGTGAATGTACTATAACCAATTTCAAATACATTTTCTGCTACATTGAATTTCTGAATATGGTAACAACATTGTTTTGACCATGACTCTATGGTCCACTAAATTTAATATTTATTACTCAAAATTTCTTCAATGTTGAACATTTTAGATTTACAGTAGCATTTTCAATATCAAATATTTCATCTTTGACAGAACAAACTTCCAAAACCTTTACTTTCATTCTATGAATTATATGAAGAAAAAAAAAAAGCTGACCCATTATTAGAATTGATTTTCTATTACACAGAAAATGAGACTGATATAAAACTGGCATCACTTAACTGTATGTAAAGTTCTTCTCCCAATTAAGACAACAGAGCAGTTACTGCTATTTTCCGTACATGCATAAGAAAACTTGGAATAGAAATAGGTAAAATCTATTTAGTAGAGCATTTTTTGATGTAAATGGAAAGTCATGCTCCACAGGTAATATGTCAATGTGCTTCCTGGAACTACATAAGTTAAATTACCTTTCAACATAGATTCCTTTAAATTGCTTTTAAAAACATACAGTAATTTCAGGTGTATAACATGATTCAACATTTGTATACATTGTGAAATGATCACGATAATGAGTCTAGTTGACATCTGTCACCATAGTTAGATATTTTTTCTTGTGCTCAGAACTTTTAGGATCTACTCTGTAACTTTCACTTACGCAATGTAGTATTATCAACTATAGTCACCATGTTGTACATTACATCCTCATGACTTATTTTCTAACTGGAATTTGACTCCCTTCTCACATTTTGCCCACCCCTTTTCCCCTACTTCTGGCAATCACCAATCTGTTCTCTGTATCTATGAGCTTGTGTGTGTGTGTGTGTGTGTGTGTGTGTGTGTGTTTATGTGTGTGTACATGCTTGAGTGTAAGATTCACAATAAATGAGATCACACAGTATGTCTTTCTCTGATTTATTTCACTTAGCATAATGCCCTCATATTCCATCCATGTTGTCGCAAATGGCAAGATTTTGGGGTTTTTTTTGTAGCTGAATGATATTCCATTGAGTATATATTTTCTTTATCCATTCATCCATTGACAGACACTTACATTGTTTCCATGTCCTGGCTATTCCAAATAATGCAACAATGAACATAGGGGTGCAGATATCTTTACCAGTTAGTGTTTTCATTTTCTTTAGATGAATACCCAGAAGTGGAATTGCTAGATCATACAGCAGTTATATTTTTAATGTTCGAGGAACCTCCATATTGTTTTCCGTAGTAATTACGCCAATTTTACTTTCCCACCAAGAGTGCAAAAGAGTTCCCCTTTCTTCATATCCTCATCGACACCTGTTATTTATTGTCTTTTTGATAATAGCCATTTTAACAGACATGTAGGTTTGATTTGCATTTACCTGATTAGTGATGTTAAGCACCTTTTCATGTACCTGTTGTCCATCTAACTGTCTTCTTTGGAAAAATCGATTCAGATCCTGTCCATTTTAAATTAATTATTATTATTATTATTATTATTATTATTTATTTTTTTGCTATTTAGTTGTATGTGGTCTTTATATTTTGTGGATATTAACCCCTTGTCAACTATATGATTTTGCGAATATTTTCTTTAATAGATTGCACTTTCGTTTTGTTGATGGTTTCTTTTGCTGTGCAGAAGCTTTTTAGTTTGATGTGGTCCCACTTATTTTTGCTTTTGTTAACTTTGCTTTTGATGTCAAATCCAAAAAATCAGCACCAATACTAATGTCAAGGAGCTTACTGCCTATATTTTCTCCTATAAGTTTTATGGTTTCAAGTCTTATACTCAAGTTTTTAATACACTTTGAGTTAATTTTTGTGTACAGTATAAGATTCATTCTTTAGCATGTAGCTATTCAGTTTTCCTAACACCATTTATTGAAGACTCTTTCTCCACTGTATACTCTTGACTCCTTTGTCATAAATTAATTGACTGTATATCCGTGGATTTATTTCTTGTCTACATGTCTGTTTTTATGCCAATACCATACTGTTTCACTGTACTTTTGTAATACTGCTTGAAATCAGGGAGCATGATACTTCCATCTTTGTTCTTTCTCACATAGCTTCGGCTAATCTGGGGTCTTTTGTAGTTCCATATAAATTTTAGGATTGTTTATTCTATTTCTGTATAAAATGCCATTGGAATTTTGATAGGGATTGCACTGAATCTGTAGATTGCTTTGGGTGGTATGGACATTTAAACAATGTTGATTCTTCCAACCCATGAACCTGAAATATATTTCCACTTATTTGTGTCTTCAATTTTTTTCATCAATGTCTTATAGTTTTCAGTGTAGAGATCTTTCATCTTCTTGGTTAAATTATTTTTAGGTATTTTATTCTTTTTGATACAATTGTAAATGAGATTGTTTCCTAATTTATTTTTCTGACAGCTCATTATTAGTGTAACACAATGAATTTCTGTACAGTGATTTTTGTATCCTACGACTTTACTAAATTCATATTCACATAGTGATGTCAATGTGTTTTCTGCAGCTACATATGTTAAGTTACATTTCAGCAAGATTCCTTTAAATTGCCATTATTTTTAACTGAAACTTTTCTTTTGAGATAATTGTAGATTCACATTCAGTTGAAAGACCTAACAGAGATCTGATATACTTTTCATTCCGTTTCCCTCAGTGGTAACATCTCTCTAAACTACAGCACAGTATCACTGTGGAATACTGCATTGATGCAATTTACCTATCTTATTTTGATTTCCTTAGTTTTACTTATATTCATTTGTGTGTTTGGTTCTACACAATTTTATTACACGAGCAGCTTCATGTATTCATTACCAAAATCAAGATACAAAACAGTTCCATCACAAGGATCCCTAATGTTGACCTTTTATATTTTTATAAGTCCTGTTACTTCCACTACTCTAATCTCTGTGGAGAGGTATGTTTTTACTAGAAAACACATACAGCCTATGAAAGAGAAAGTGTCTTCAAAAGCAATACTCCCTTAAAAATAGGTGAAAAAAAGAATGAAAGAAAAAAGTATAAGCATATATGGTATGGAAAGACTTATTAGTCACATAGACTCAGACATCTAGAAAACTATATTTGAACATGATTATACAAACATATAAATGTACAGACATATGTATGCACATGAAAGAGAAGGACAGAGAGTGTTTATCTATTACATCACAGTGAAGATCAATCTCTTCAGTTCTGAGATAAAATTTTACATATGGTTAAATCCCAGACTGGAATCGAGTGGACAACAAAAAATAATACTATAGAACAACTACAATAGGAACTCCTAGACGTATAAGAACAAAAAAGGGAATCTTTTACTGTGTTTAGGGGCGACCCTGCTCCTCATGTAAAAAATAGGTTGGAACTAGAGTAGCTGGCTTTCTCTTGAGAATATGGATCTTGTCTGGACAGAACAAGCATAGGCTGGAAATAACTGAATGTTAACATACAGATACCTCTTATTTCTCCAGCCAGACTATAAGCAATTGAAAGGTAGGAACTCTTTAATTTCTTTTAATTCCCTCACATAAATTACAGCAGATATAAATGCATGGTAGATGTATAAATCTTTACTAAATGAATGTTTGGCACAGTAGAAAAAATTGGTAAAGTTAAGAAACCACAGTATCATAGGATTTTAAAGCTAGGAGGGCAGATGGTGATTTAGTTTCAGTTCATGTTATAATTAAAGTAATTGAGGCATATAAGTTAAACAGCTTGCTTAAGACCAAATACATCAATTTATGGCTCAACTCTCATTTAATTTAAAATTCTAATACATCATACTTCAAGAATGGAAGAAGAAAACAATTCCCTGGGAAGACCTGTGTGTTAAAATGGGCTTTGTTGGACAAAAAATGTTAATAAGTAAGTGGGAGAAGTTAAACTGGTTGAAGAGCATGGGACAATGAACAGGTTAAGAAAAAGAATGGCTGACCAAAAATAAGAGAAAAGGGTAAAGTAAAAAAGAAGTTGAAGAAAGAGATATGGTGGGAAAAGGAATAAAAAAGATGAAAGGAGGAAAGTATAAACAGGATAAAATTGAAAAACAGTGCAGAAATGGGGAAAAGAGGGAAGTGGTTAAAGAAGAATGGGGAAATGGTATCTGGAGAATTTTTAATGCTATTTACATTCTTTTAAAGTAAAAACAATTTACTTTAGAAATGAGATTTACCATTTCTACAGAAAAATCAAATTCCATGTAAACTAACTGCTACAAAAATCAACTACTAATCTTGTACTGAAAATCTGTTCATAATCAACGCTGTATATGAAATGCAAATATATGATGCTTACAAGTCTAAAGTTAAAGGGAAATCTGGTTTTAAATTTTGTCTCTCATATCTTGTTTTAACTTAATTTCCCATATGCATACCCTTCCCATATTGCAAAGTTCTTACTTCCTCTTTGAATTATGATAAGCATTTGTTAGCTGGTGTCTAAAATGAATTGTTGTTTCCATTGGAATTTTCCTAAAAGTTTCTCTCAAACACACAATATCTGGTTTTTCTTCCTATTTCACTGTTATACACAAGCTACTTGAAATAGCAACATTGGGGTAATTAAAAATGCATTTACATAAGACAAGCAATCTAAAATAAAGCTATACTAGCTTATAATAAAAATGAGATGTGTTGATTGACAATATCACCTTTCTTGAAAAGTAGATACACAGATTCATAATTCTGTCATTTGATTAATGCTAAACATTTCAATTTCTTAACTATTTAATTACCTTTTTAAATACACTTCAAGCCTTTTAAAAAATCTCTTTTCACTTTTCCCCACAAACCGTTAACAAATAACAAATTTGTTTACAAGCACCTGATTGATACAAGTTTTTGATTTGTAGGACTTACTAGATAATTAAAAACCACAAACAGTTCATACACAAGGAAATCCAAATACATTAAAATGCGTGGAAAATTGTTAGCCTTACAAATAATTAAAGAAATAAACTTTGAGGTATTATTTCATATCCAGTAAATTAACAAAAATGAATAAAAAACATTAAACCTAATGCTGGTACTATAAGAAAAACAAGCACACTTAAAAACTGTTGATGGCATTATGAATTAGAACAATTTTTCTGAAAAGTAATACAGCAAATCAGTTAAAACTAATTGTGCTCTTATCAACTAATTCTATTTTGGTAAAATCCTCTCAAGAAATACTTTTTTAAAACTCAAACTGTTGGTCTAGATTATTTACAACCATACCCTCTTTAGAGGTTCACAGAATTTTACAACAGAACAAGACCTTAAAAAGCTTTTAGTTCAGTATCATTATTTCCTGATGATGTAATTCAAGTACAGAAAGGCAAATTTGACTTGCTAGAAGTAGCATAATTCTACTGTAAGCATACTCTTACCATATGATCCAGCAGTCAAACTTCTTGGTATTTACCCAAATGAGATGAAAACGAGTCCACACAAAAACCTGCACATGGATGCTTACAGTAGTTGTATTCATAATTGGCACAATTTGGAAGGAACTAAGATGTCCTTCAGTAGGTGAATGAATAAACAAACTGTGGTACATCCAGACAACGGAACAGTATTTGGCATTAAAAGAAATGAGTATCAAGCCGTGAAAAAACATGGAAGAAACTTATATGCATATTCCTAAGTGAAAAAAGCCAATCTGAAAAGGTTACATACTATGATTCAAACTATATGACATTCGGGAAAAGGTAAAACTATGGAGACAGTAAAAAGATCAAGGGTTGCCAATAGTGAAGAGGGATAAACAGGATGAGCAGGGAAGATTTTTAGGGCAGTGAGACTGTTCTATATGATGCTACAACGGTGGATATATGTCATTATACACTATACATTTGTCAAAACTCACAGAATGTACAACACAGAGAGAAACCCTAATGGAAACTATGAACTTTGGGTGATGATGATGTGTCAGTGTAGGTTTATAGACTATAAAAAATGTACCACTCTGGTGGGGATATTGATTGTGAAGGAGGCTGTGTCTGTGTAGATGCAGCAGTATATGGGAACTCTCTGTACTTTCTGCTTAATTTTGCAGTGAATCTAAAAATGCTCTAAAAAATAAAATGTATTTAAAAGGAAAAAAAAAGAATTAGTTCTGAACACCCCCAATATGGAGGCTAGAAAAATTAGAGCCAACATCTAAATAACAGTACTTTCAAACTGTGAGGAAAAACAAATGGAGATGAGGAAATACTTATGAAATAATCACCAATTATTTCCAAGAATAAAGATACAAGATGTCAGTTTGGTATAATAGGTAAGGAAAAAAAAAAAAACCTAGACACTTTATAGAGAAATCTAAGAACACCTCAGAGTGAAAATTCTAAAAATTCCTAGCAAGAAAAAGAAAAATTAGTTCACCCACAAACACACAAAAATCTAACTCAAGATTTCTCATCAGTAACACTGGATTTAAGAAGATAATGAAGTGATATTTTTAAAATGTTGAAAGAAAAGTAATTTTATATATAGCTAAACTCATTTGAATGCAATGGTGAAATAAAGGTATTAGGAATATAAGTGCTCAGATGGTTTACCAAAAAAGCAGCTAAACACAAAATCAAACTATTGTTCGAAGGTTATTTAAACTGCATATCCTTAAAGACTCAAAATTTTAGAGTGAAACACTGTGAGAGAACATATTGTAATAAGATGATAACCAAATCTAGCAGACTTTATGAGATATGACAAGAAAAGGTTAGTAAGTAACTTAAAGGTTTACTATTGTTAAGTAAACAATGGGAGTCAGGAAGGAAAGAAAGGCTAAAGAACTCTAACATGGTAGGGACAGAGATAAGGAAAGAATCAAGGCCTATGAAAGCCTACTAAAATACATGTCTTGTTCAGGAGGAAGATACATCAATAAGCTTAAAAAACTGATAGACAAAAGTAAATATAAATATGAATCTGACTACATAAAGAGTAACCACCAGAAGAATAAAAATAATATATAACTTTCTAAAAAATTTACCCTTAGAAAATAGTAAAAAAAAATAAGGAAAAGAGAATATAGTAAATAGAAAACATAAAATGACAGGAATAAGTCTCAATGTAATAAAGAGGCAAAGTTTAGCACACTAAAAAAAACTTAGAAAGTACTCTTACATGTAACATGCCAGCCTTCTTACTAATTCTTGAACAAGCCAGGCATGTTCCAGTTTCAGAGACTTTTACACTTTTTGCTCACTCTTCCTGAAATAGCCTTTCCTGATACCGCTCAGCCAGATGCATCTCAGGTGCCGAGCCAGCTATATCTTCCCGTCCTTCTTTCTAAAAAGTTTCCTTCTCAGTGAGGCTTTCCATGACCACCCTATTTAAAATGTCCACAACTTCTCACGTCCAACACTCATATTCTCTTGTTTTAATTTTCTCAATTTACTACTTTTCACTATCAAACATCTACATATTAGGCTCATTCATTTTATTTACTATCTCTCACTCTCCATAAGATTGCAAATTCAATGAGGGTAGAAATTTTTCTGTTTTAGTCACTGCTATATAACCAGCATCTAGAACAGTGCCTGGAGAATACGATGTTGTCCATATCCATTGAGTGAATGAATAAATGAATTAAGTTGTCCATAAGTAAAGGAATAATTTTAAAATGTGGCAGATACCGTGATTTGAATACCGTGTAGCAGTCAGAAGCAATGAACTTGATGCAAACATAGCAACAAAGATTTTTTTTAATTTAGTGTTTAATGAAAATAGTAGGAAATAAGGAATCTACAGCAAAATATCATTTATATAAGTTGAAAACATATTCAAAATAGCATTATAGTTTTCAAAGATACATTCAGATGGTATGCTAAACATATTAAAGTGAATACCTATGGGAGAAAGGAAATGGGAGCGAAGGTGGCGAATAAAGGAGGATAAAATAAAAATAAAGCAGGGCCCTACACAGGCCAATAACAAAAGTGTACCATGAAACAAGAAATGTAATTAAATCAATTCTCTATACCTAAGATGCTCTAACCCAACTTCCTCCCAAAGAGAAATATTTAACCACTTGTTTCAGCAAAACTCCAATCACTATGACTTTGTGAAGGCCCACTTTAATAAAGTGTTTGAAAGAGGAAAGCCCAGCTGTAATGAACTGAGGAGAATGGGAAGTTGAGGAAGGACATACAGCCTTTTATAGGAGTTTTGATGTGAAGTGGAGCAGGAAAATAGAGTGATAACTTGTAGAAGACATGGAATCAACAAAGGATTTTTAAAAGAATGAATGAAATTAAGTGGGGTTAACCAATGGGAATCATCCAGCAGAGAGAGAAAATGAGGATGAAGTAGAAAAACAGCATGATTGTAAAAGTAAAAACCTTAAAAAGTGAGAAGAGATAGGATCCAAAACATAGAGGGTCTGATCATAGAGGCAAGGATTTATTGCATTAAGACAAGCTTTCCATAATAATGTTTAACAATTTTTCTGAATATGCAGGCTTTGGTGATGTGGGTTCTTAACATTTTTTGGGTCATGAACCTCTTTGAGAATCTAATTAGTGCTATGGATCATCTCTCCCTTAAAATACACGTATAGATATTCAGATAAAACTTTACATACAACTTTAGGACTTTTGCTGAGCCGTGCTCCTCAAGCTAACACATACATAAGTCTGTTTTTTGCTTTTTGCTTTTTTTACTTTTTAATTAAGGCATAACATACATACAGAAAAGTGCACAACTCTAGGAATTTCCATAAAGAGAACACACCACCCACTATAAATACCTCCCAGGTCAAGAAATAGAATGCTACCAGTAACAGGAAGCTCCCAATCCTCCTCTAACCTTTCCCCAAAGAATCATAGCCGGACACCTAACATCAGATTCATTTTGTCTGTTTCTGAACCTATTATATAATGGAATATGGAAGGATTCAGATAGTATGTATTCTTTTGGTCTAGCTTTTTTCACTCCACAATGTTTTTGAGTTTCAGTCATACTTGTAGCAGTAGTTTATTAATTTTCATTTCTGTATAGCTTTTCATTTAGAGAACATATCATAATTTATCCATTCTATTGTTAATAGACATTTGCCTTGTTTCTAATATTTGGTTATAATAATTACAAAATCATGCATAAATTATTGTACATGTCTTTTGATGTGCAAGTGTATGCATTTAAAAAAAATACCTACAAATAATACATGTATATTCAACTCTGGTACATAATGCCAGTGTTACAAATTGGTTGTAATAAGACCTTATATTTGATGGGTAAGATGGTTTAGAAATTAAAAATTTTGCAAGCAGAAACATTCCTCTGATTGAGCTCTCTAAAATATTAGTTTGTTGTCTTTATTTAAAAGGCTATTTCTAGGGCATAACTTTGGCTATGGTCTAGCACAGAGGTTGGCTGGTTGGTTTGTTTCCTATTTATTCTGAGTTTAGTTATCCCATCTTCCAGTCATTTCTGTAAGCTAACTACTATCCTTCCAATAAATTCCTTTTCTTCAGCTAACCAGAGTTGATTTCTGTTGTTTGCATCCAAGAATCCCAAAATGGCAACCCTATCACGTGCCAGACTCTGTACTAGGCAATGGAAACACAAAGGCAAATAAGATATGTCCCTGCCTTACAGGAGTATAATAGAGATGGGAGACAAACAAGCAATCACAATAAATGATAATTCTATATAACAGGAATGGTCACAGAAAACACAAGGACACACAGTTTAAGCTTAGGAATCAGAAAAGAAAAAGATGTCTAAATCTTGAAATATGAGTAGAATAATAGAGAGATGGAAAGGTATTCCAAACAAAGAGAACAACAGATAAAAGACATATAACCTTTTCTATATACATCACCTTTTCCTACACAGTATATTGAAAGCATGTCTGAAGGACAAAAGCAACAAAAGACACAGACTGCTGGATTTGTAGAGGATAAGAAACAATCCCAAAGTGTGAGCTGGGTGACAATGGTGGTATTTTTGAGTTTGTTATACGAAAATGCATCGCATGCTTGAAACACACATACACCCACCACCATCACTGCCGCAAGCAGCAAAGTGGACCACAACTACCTTCCTTTTTTCTCTTATCTACCTCAGGCACTTCTCAGAAAAGTCACCAATGGAGCTCTGGGTTTGAGGGGGAGGTTGTTTGGTTGGTTGGTTTTTTGTGATGGGGGTTGTGTAGGAATCATGAATGAGTGGATAAAGGAATTGAAAAGAGAAGTGAAGGTATTAATGAACTGGTTAGAGTAGCAAAGCACAAAGCATTCTGCCAACTGCATACACTAGTTTTGCTTAAAGGTAGGCGCAATTCTACAGGAGAAAAACTGATGTAAAAAATGTTATTTTACAAAATAGTGTGTGTATGCTCTGTCCTCTAAAACAATAAAATTTCAGTATTGATATAGATCATATTTAGAGATTTAGTTTTTAAATTACAGTAGGCTTATACTATGTACTGTTTTTACTGTTTACTTTTATAAAAATTTTGATCTTCATAAGATTTATAAGCTCTAGCATTTTAAGTTATCCACTGTATGGAAGTCTATGCTTGAAAAAGAAAAATCACCATAAAAGTAAACTGAACAACCATCCAATCAACATTGGAAAATTTGATAAAGGAGTTTGAAAGCAAATGATCAGTGACATCTCATTCTCAACAGTAACATCAAAGTTATAGAACAAAATGATTTGAGTAGTCTAAAATCTATAGCCCTCCTTTGAAAAAAGTAGTATTCATTATCATATAAAGGGCAGATATGAAAAAATAAATATTCATTTCAGTTTCAAATAAATTGAATGGTGTAAAAATTCACTTCAGTCATACCAAACTCCACACCACCTTCACAAATTCAGTTCTTTCTGCCAGAATTCTCCTGTTCAAATGAACTGCTCCTGCATATTTGAGACCTGCTCTTTGAAGCCTTCTCTAACCTCTTTCCTCAGGAGACAGTGTCATTCTCTTCTCTTTTATTTCAAGAGCATACTATATACCTTTCTATTATGATTATCACACAAATACTATAACCATTTTTGTGAACATCTACTCTTTGCCAACTATGTTAGCAATTCTTTGAGAGTAGGCAATGTCACATCTGTAAATATCTGTTTTTGCACAGTCCCTAGCAGAGGATAGGCAGTCAGTAAACGCTTGTTGAATAAAGAATGAAATGATGTATTAATGATATTAACATAGGGATATTTGTGTTCATGAAATAGCATGACTCAAACTTCAAATTCTGCATGCTAAAGCTAAAAAATCAGCTCCATTAATTTTTACTTGCAAAGGGGAGATATTTGTATTGCTTTCACAATAATCACCTATGGATTTGGGGTGAAATAATTTGTTTTTTTTCTACTGTATAAAAGCCAATGATGGTCTCTTTTTATTTCAAAAAAATCTGAATTTTATTTCATATTATTTAGTATTCCTTTGTAATCACCACCTTTTAGGATATTCATTTGGTATATTTACCTCTCCCTCTGATAGTTGTATGCCCTGTATGCACTCCCCTACCATAAAAATGGGGTCTGAAATGAAACTTTGGTTTCATCCACCATAGCTGACTGGACCAGACACAGACACTTGCTTCAACCTGAATTTTCTCCCAGGAATTTAAATGGGATCACAGAACCATGAGTGCATTTATGAATTTAAGAGTTAGAGGACTTGTTCGGCCATGCACAGTGGGAAAAGACAGCATGCAGGGAGAGAAACATAAAGTGGACAAGTAGGGAAGCAGAGAGACCATGCTGCCCCAGGGTAGTGAGAAAATAGTTGCCTGAGTTTCTGATAATTTTCCAGTTCCTGGTTCCCGTCCCCCTCATGAAGCCTGCTGTACTTCTATAGGTACTGTGAAATTCTCAGTATCCTTGGCATTAACGTTCTCTCTCTCTTTTTTTTTATTAAGTTAGTTTGAATGTGATTTTTAGTACTTACAAACCAAAGAAACTTGATTTTAAAAATCTCAAAGAAGTTAAAAGGTCAAGTAGGAACATCAAAATGTCAGTTAATCATAGAAGGAGAAAAAGCCTTGTTAAAAAAAAAAAATGGCTGTTACATTGGTATCTTCAGTCAGTCCTCAGCATAAGAAAATGAAAAATACCACCACCCATAACAGGTTCAAACAACATCCTATAAATCCAACCTCAGCATAGTTGTGAGTCAGTATGAATAAAATTCTATTTCAAAGTTCAGAAAAAAGTGAAATCAAGGAACAGGGAATCTCTTAGAGCTTATTAGAACAAACTATTCTTTAAAGAATAATAATACACTTACTACAGTTTTGACAAAAAAAAAAAAAGGATTTGGTAGTATAGCTTTTATGGTAATAATAGTTGGGTCCAGGCTAACAAGCCTAAATATCATTATACAGTTTTTCCTATCCATCTACATCTATTTCTCTTAAAAACATGCCACTTCAGAGTCCTCAACTAAAATATTCAGATATTGACCTATAAAAAACAGGAAGCATTTCCCAATAGCACAATCATTACATGACATTAGCTTCTAAAACAAGACTGATTTTAGATTTTCTATTTCATTTTGATTGTTAGTAAAAGGTTTCCTTTTTCAACACAGATTAAAAAAAAATAGTTACAGTACATTTTCAAGTGGATAGTAAAGAAGAATGAATACCAGTAACTGTACTGTTCCTACTTCAAAACAAGACAAACTTACATTTTTAAGAAACACTGACTAGTTTCACATAATCAAAATTTAGCCAGACTAGAAAAATCTACAAATGTAACAGCGAGTTCAGAGAAAAGAATAAACAAAACAAAAATACGTCTATCAAATTCACCAAGATTATATAGACAATTCTGGTATTCAAAAAAAAGGGGGGGGGAGACATTAAATTTAGGATAGAAGGAAAGGATTATGAAAAATTAAACAGTGATTGCCATAAAAATATTTTAAGTAAACAAGTCTCAATTGTTCATAATAATAGAAGGCAGAGGCATTGATAATTTTTAATTACTTATATTACCTCTGGAATGTTTACCGAAATTACATTTGATTATGAGTATCTAATATTCTGAGAATTTATTTTAAACCAAATAGTGAAGGGGTACTGTGCTGGTTTGGCTCAGAAGTAGTTGGTAAGTTCTCCAATTTCTCCATTCTGCCCCTTTGTTCAATTTTTCTTTACAACACACTTCAGTTTATGTCTCAAATTAACAAATAGCACAATCTTAGCTTAGCTATCACCCTCATACCTTAATCCAAAAAGAAAGGCTGGTAAATGCTATTGTACAACCTATGTGAAGAGTAAGAGTAATTAAAGAGCATTCCTAGAGTTTAAACAGTGCTATTAATAAGAAAAGTATGTTAAAATTCAAATAACTAATTAGGAAATGCTAATCATCAATGCCAATTTCAAATTTGTGACAGAACACCAAATGTTAGAGCTACTAGAGAGAAAGATTAATAGTCAACTTGCCATGACAGTCTCATAAGCTAGGAACGTATCTTTCATTTTAAAACTCAGGATTAGTTGGTTTCTTCATTCATTCTTTAATTCTAGGTTATTGGGAGTAGAGGGCAGGATACATACAAAAATTAAAACATTCTAAGGGCAATAATAGCTATAATAGGTTATTTACAGAACATTTACTCAGTGTAAGCCACTGTTCTAAGTGCTTTACTTGCACTGACAAATTTAAGCTTCATAATAATTTTATGAAGACATCATTATCTCTATTTTACAAGAGAAGAAACTGAGGTACACAGATAGTCACATAGCAAGGCCAGATTCAATCCCAGACAGTCTGGTGAGAGCCAGGGTTCTTACTTTCAGAAAGGGGGGCTTACAGATAAGCAAGGAGATAAAGGAACCACGAAGTGCTGAAGTAGAGTCAAAGATAGCAGTATGAACTCATGTTTAGCTTCATATAAATAAAGATGGATAGAAAAATAATTATATGTTTGAATACGTGGGTTAGTATATGCTTCCTAGGTCTGTACACAGAAAGGGCTCAGAAGCAATGACACCCCAGCTGCAATGAGAACCCCCAGGGCCCAGATCTTGGTTTCTAGTATTATTCTCTAATAGAAGTAACCAAGGATCCTTATAGAAATGGTTGTAAGGCTGAGACAGGGAATATGCAAGATGAGCCTGGAGCATCCTGTAGTGCCAAAAACTAAGGAAAGGCTAAAAAAAAACAACAACAGGGTATGTCCTGTTGGTCACAGGAGCCAACCTGAAAGACGCAGAATAATTTGCACAACAAAATAAATAAAGTAGTATAGGATCATAACCTAAAGTTATAAAATGAATATCCATGAGTCCATACTGATATAAATGATTGAATAAACAAATAAATGAAAGAGAAGAGAAAAATCTCCCTTATAGAATTCCAAATAATTCTGTAGATTGCCCTCCTCAAGGAGTTAGAACTTAACTCCTCACTCACTGATAGGTGATCTGCACTTAGTGACTTGTTTCCAAAAAGCAGAATATGGCTAAACTTTAAAGTAGGGAAATCTGGCAAACACTACATCGCCAGGTGATCAGCCAGGTGATCAAGGTTAAAAATACTGGAGATAAATCATATTGATAGTATGTACCCTTGATATAATGTAACGAGAACGGCATTTTACCTCTTGGGGTGATCCTCCCCCAAAGCAATAACCCCAGTTTAACTCTTAAAAAATATCAGACAAACCCAAATTGAGGGACAAGCTACAAAATATCTGACCCTGAAACTGTCAAGTCATCAAAACAAGGAAAATTTGAGATGCTGTCAGAGCCCAGAGGAGCCAAAGGAAATGTGACAACTAAATGTACTGTGGTATTCTGGATGGGATCCTGGAACCCAAACAAAGATATTAAGTAAAAACTAATGAAATTCGAACAAAGTATGGACTTTAGTCAATAGCAATATTCTGATGTTGGTTCCGTGGTTGTGATAAATATAACATAGATATGTCAGATATTAACAATAGGGAAAAATGGATGCAGGGTATATGTTAACTCTCTGCAACTTTTCTGTAAATGTAAAACAATTCTAAATTAATATGCTGCTGCTGCTGCTGCTGCTAATATTGCCTTAACTTTGATTTTAGTCTTTTAAGTCATGTATAGTGGGGTGGACCATAATAGAAATTATAGTTAGTTCTGTGCAAAACAATCTCAACATTGATGAACAGTTTATAATATTTTACATGTAAGTGCCTAAAGTCATTTCATATGTGTACATTTCCATTCCTTAGTTGGTAAGCACTTTAGAGACAGAAAATGCTCTTCGAAGCAGGGAGCCACTCAAATTTTGGACTAAAGAAAAATTATGGTACTAATTACATTAATAAAAATTCCACTAATTTTTAAAGTTCACAAAGTTCAAATAGTTTTAGGTAAAATATATATATTTACACTACATTACTGAAACATCTCATAGTTTCAGAAGGAGAGGAATGTAACTATATGTATTTTAAGAAAGTATATTGGAAAGTTCACTAACAGCAATATGCTATAACATAAAATTCACAATAACTTGGGTCCATAATGGTCATCGTTCAAGAGATATGTAAACTTAATAATAAATAAATAAAAACTTTACTAACATTTGTAACTATCTTGAATACATTTAAAAACAAACAAAAAATCTGCTTGGCCTTTCTGACTCCATCTTTTTCAAGCCTGTTTTGTCCCATGGCCTTCAAGTTAACAGCTTCTTGCATACAGACGTTGATCATTAAAGGAATTGTCTGTGGCTTGAATTTTTCAAAAATAGCCCCTTTCCAGAAAGTGCCTCTCTCGAGAAGATAAAGGGAGTATGTATTGTTTATCAAAGATTTACAGAAATTTCATGACTGGACTCACATCCACTAGAGTCAACAGACTAAGCACAATCTTCCTCAGATTCCTGCTGGTTGCCTAGATGTCTGTGGTCATCAATAACCTTTTGCCCCTCCCATTTCTGTTTTCCATTGACATAAAAGAAGCTTGAACTCTGGACTTTTTTTAGATGGATTTCAGGCACCACTAAGACTCCCATCTCTTCAGTTTCGATAAACTTTTCTTACTCCAAACCCTGACGTCTTGAATTTTGGTCTTCTGAAGTGTTAGGCACATGGGCTTTGGACTGGTAACACCTTTACAAATTAGTAAGAAGAAGACAGCTCAATAAAAAATGTATAAAGGATAGGTACAGGCAAATCGCTAAAGAGATAACCAAAATGTTCTTACATAAGATGAAGGGAAATAAAAATATAAATGAAATGCCATTCCACACTAATTAGATTGGAAAAAACTAAAGAGTCTGACAACACTAACTGCAAATAATTGGAGAAACAGAACTTGTCTGTCAATATCCTACAGATATCTTGTAAATGAAAAAATGTTTACATCCTAAGACCCGGCAATTTGACAATCAGGTATATGACCTGAAGAAACTCTGGCATGTTGCTTCAGGGTATTCATAAGGCATTATTTATAATGAAAACAATCTAAATGCTCACCAAGAAATAATAAATTGCGATTTATTCATTCAATACAACACTATACAACAGTCAAAATGAATGAACTAGACATATAAGGCCAACAAGGATTGAGGGGGAAACAAGTAAACTGAAAAAAGCAAGTTTCAAAATATGTATACTATGACAAAATCATATCAATAGCTGCTTAAATTTACCAGCACACTAAAAAAAAAAAAGTGCCAGGCCCAGTTTTAAGCATCTTCTGTAAATAAACCATTTACTTTTCACAACAACCTTAATAGGTAGACACTTCTATTACCCCCATTTGACAGATGAGGACAAGGGGGCATGGAAAGATTTAAAAACTTGCCTAAGGTCACAAAACTATTAAGTAACAGAACCAAGATTTAAACCAAGGGAGTATAGCTCTAAAATCCACTTTTTAAAAGCATTTGGAGAAATACACACACACACACACACGCGCGCGCGCGCGTGTGTGTGTGTGTGTGTGTGTATTTCAGGAAAAGGTAAACTGGAAGGAGTCACATCAAATTTATCCATAACCACTGCCTCTGGGAGGGAATACAAAGAGAGAGGGAAAGAGGATGAAATTGGAGAGAACAAGAGAGACTTCAACGTGATGAGCAATGCTCCAGTATAGTATAAAGTTCCACACTGCTCTTTTAAAATTCAGTGTGATAACTATGATATATGTACTTCTTTTATCTTAAACATATATCTGATGTAAAAATGAAAAATGTTAATAGTTTGTATGGTGTATAAGAGGTTTACTACTTTTTCTTGGTAATTTTCTGTGTTTTTAAAAACCTTTCAAAAATAAAAATGTCTCATCTATAAAACAATACAAAAAAGTAAAAAGAAATTCAAGAAATTTCCAATCTCCATATTTCAGCTTTGATTTGGAAATGAAAACAGCTAAACTGTGAGTTTATGTATGTATATACACTAAACATGCAGATGGAAATGTATTTTTACATGGGTCCAAAAGATACCAAAAATATATAAGAAACAGTATCTCTTATGGGTTTTTGATGACTCACTATTCTCAGTTAAAATAGCACTAGCAGGAAAACTCCCCTGATATCTTTCTACCTCTTTTTTTCTTGATAGTTTGTCCTTCCCTGTCTCTTTCTACTTGTTTGTGCTTTTTAAAAGGAAGCAAGAAGGTGCCAAGAAATTGTCGCACACCTTTAAAATAATAATAGCAGCCAGAGATGAACATATATGCAGCCCTTCAGAATATAAAATTCCCCAACATACAACCAAGTAATATTCCCAAAATGTACTTGTAAATTGGTTGTCTGGAACTCAGAATGTATTTTCCCATAAAGAAAGTAAAAAGGGAATATGAGCACCAGGAAAAAGATATTGCCTGAAGTGCCAGGCCATGAGCAGTGAAACAGGAAAAGCATATTCCTTGATAGCCAAAGAAGAAAAGAAAGTATTCTCAACCACAGTTTGAGGACGGAAATCATGTCTCATTCACCTTTGTATCCTCAGTGACTAGCAAAGTACAGTTGACCCTTGAACAACAGGGGTGTAAACTTGTGCAGGTCCACTTATAAGTGGATTTTTTCAATAAATATGGAAAATGTATTTTCTCTTCCTTATTATTTTCTTGATAATTTTCTTTTACCTAGCTTACCTTATTGTAAAAATACAGTATATAATACACATGCAAAATATGTGTTAATCAACTATGTTAATGGTGAGACGTCTGGTCAACAGCAGGCTGTTAGTAGTCAAGTTTTTGCAGTGTCAAAAAATCATACAGATTTTTCATACGGATTTTTAACTGCAGGGGGAGGGGTGTCAGTGCTCCCAACCCTAGCACTGTCCAAGGGTGAACTGTACCTGGCACTTATATATAACATTCAAAGACCGCTGCTACTGACTGGTGAGGAAATGAGAAAAAAAACTAAGTTAAGCAGTCCATCAATAGGTGGCACTGTCAACACAGAACACTTTGGGTGTAAGCCACAAATTCGGGTTGGAGTGTAACAATGTTCATTAATATTAGCATCCACATATGTAAAACTATTACCAGGCTGGTGCTGGTAACTAGGAAAATGCCTTCACCTTAATCATTAGCTCTTAAGATTATTGTGTATTGCATAAGCACCATATTTTGGAACTCAGTTTTACTAATGTAAATCATAAGATAGTTTCTCTGTTGGAGCAGTGGTTATGTGGAATTTTCAGGGTTTTCTCCTATGACCTTTGAAAACATTTTTACATAATTTTTGAATATTAGAGTAATACTACTCAGAAACCAGAACATAGAAAAGTAGAAACATTAAAATAAAAATTACCTATAATCCTATCATCCAGAGATAGCATTTTTGTTTCCTGCCAATTATTTTGCAACATATATGATATAGAAATGATAGCATAGATTTCCTTATATTCTAATTTTTCACCCAACATATTGTACTTTCTCATGTCAGTAAATATTTTTTGAAAATATGACTTTTAATAACTGCATCCATCACATAAATTGTCATTAATTTCAATACCCCTCTATATGACATTTTGACTGTCACAAATTTTTCACTATTATGAGACGTACTATATAAATTAATCCTTTATGTATGACGTTCTACATTGCTGTTTTAGGATTCAAAGTGATAACTATGATATACAGTAATAAAGTGTGGAGTGCTTGACTTCTCCTCAACCCGCAAATTCCATTGAGCAATAATCTATAGGAATTAAACAAACAAGAAAAGAAATTTTCATCAATTTTCCTTCAGTCATTCTCTTCTATATCTGACGGGAAAGAGGAATGTCCCACAAAGATAAGTCTCTGACATCAG
The DNA here is from genome assembly GCA_003508835.1 of Eonycteris spelaea. Taxonomy (NCBI): domain Eukaryota; kingdom Metazoa; phylum Chordata; class Mammalia; order Chiroptera; family Pteropodidae; genus Eonycteris; species Eonycteris spelaea. The sequence goes on from PUFA01000017.1 coordinate 1,373,481, forward strand.
AAAGGACAAGAAGAATAAATCAATTTTCCTGCTAAAGCCACTTTTGTTTTCCACTTAGAATAATAAACCATGAATTTAAATAGGAATAGCACAAGATTTGTAACATATCAAATACCTCTATCTGTACCAGTGCTTAAATCTAGGTTTTCTCAGTAAGTAAATTGCTTTGAAAAATTCTGTAATCAAAAATTTAACTAATATTAATCAATGAGAAAACAGTAAGTTTTCTTCTACAATTTTGCCATCATTTTTATTATTGTTTAAATGAATTAATGTCATATACTCTACCTCTTCCTTCTTCTAATTAGTCCCCTAATTATTCCAAATATTATTCAAGTTGCCATAAATAGGCCAATGCTCCAGTAGCTTAAGAATCAATAATTATTTAAGCCTGTGGTAATTCATGTGGAAAGGTTCAGAACAAATTAGCATCAGCTTCCTGGCTCTCTTGCACAAACGGAAAATTTATATCGCTTCACCAGTTTTCAAAAGTGTAAATTTGTGTACATAAATTCAAAACTCAGGCCAAAATCTACTCATATTTATTACAGTATTGGGCTGGTGTCAAGATCAATTAACTTCCATAAGTACATTCTTATAAAATTCCACAATGAAGTAAGTCTATGTTTGATCATCTAGGAAAGGAAAATTATGTAACATAGTCTATATAACGATGATGGTGGTGATATATGCCATAGTTGAGAGCTGCAGTTCAAAGGGAAATTGTGAAAATGCTGTAAAAGTTGCCTAAAATGTTTAATTCTGGCCAAAACAAAACAAAATCCCATAAAAGCAGCCAAATACAATCTTCTGTTTCATTATAAATTCAAACAAAGTTCAAACGGATCAGAAATTCTGGATACTTAAGTTTCAAAAGCTGAATCCCAGAACTATCTACTCTAAATATAAACTAAATAATTTGCCCGAGTCCTTATTATTACCTACTCTTAGGTATCCCAGAGATTACTTTTTACAATGATATCAAATGTATTACAATAGATTAGTGTAACCTGGGCTACACTGTTTACAGGTGTCTCCACCTCCTTCCACCAAGAGGAGAGGAGAAAGACAGACTAGGACAGGCAGAAAAGAGACCGCATACACCAAACAATAGCTTGTAATCTTGTAAAATTGCTTTTTTACATTTGGACTATTTCAAGAATAACATATTCACAGAGTAATACAATTTCTGCCCTCACGGGTCTATTAGCTGGCTGACACGCGTTTTCTCCCCAAATAAATATATGCCTGTTGACTGATGCCTGTCCTACTGTTGCAAACAAGAAATAACTGTCTTGTAGGACAAAAACCCTTCTCTAAGGCTCCAAGGCGTAACCATACGTTTGCATTAAAAGCAAACTGAGACAATAACAAAAATCTCCCAGCACATGTCATTTAAAAGCACGATAATGAAAAGCTGTTGCTGCGACCCAGTTTTAGGTCACAAGCTTTTCCTTTTTTCTCCTCCCCTCAGTATGCGATAAACTTCAACGGGTAATGGTGGCGATCAAGAATTGTTTCACCATCACCCCCCTCCCCCCAAAAAAAGATTGGAGTCGGGGGACTGGCCAATTTAGACGCTGACCCAGTTCACCCTGGCCGGGGCAGGCTAAGCAGACCCCCTAGAAGAAAACCTGGCCGGCCTCTGGGTGCCCGCCAAGCTCCCGCTGCTATCTATTGAAAATAAGAGGCAGGTGGGATTCCGGGAGGCCACCTCCGTCTTACGTAATGGGTATGTCAAAATTCCAGCTCCAGGACCTCCCCTCTTACCGCCCCCATCCTCACCCCCACCCCCATCTTCCAGCAACAAGAGCCCCAGGCCAGCCTCGAATGGAAAATCCGAATGAAAACATCAGAGCCCTCCACGCGTTGGACGCAAAGGCGCGCGGGTGCTAGTCTCAGCACCGCCGCACCATCCCGGAGCGGTCCGAACCCGCGGTGAACGGCCGGGCTCTGAAACCCCCCCGGGCGGAGGTCGCAGCCATCCACACCACCTCACCTCGCCGAGACCGGTCGGCCCCGCTCCCGCACCCACGGCTGTCACGGTTCCGGGCCGTGACAGCTCCTAATGCCACGGCTGTCCACGTCGCCGCCCTCGTACTCACCTCACCGCTGGCTTCCGCGCGAGCAGCGGATCGAGGTTGGAGAGCGGTGCCAAGTCACCTCACGAGCAGCAGCGGGACACGAGGGGCTGAATGCCGCGGCGCTCTGAGCCTGCTTAGCTCATCCCTAGCCCTGCGCTCCGCCCTGCGCGGCACCCCCGCCCGCCCAGGCCTGCCGTCTCAATCAGACGGGACTACCCCTCCCTTTGCGGCCGCCGCTGCCTCCGCCTCCTGCTCTGGCTTCAGCAGCCGCTGCCGCCGCCGCGGCGACTGACGCCATCTTGGCAGTGACGGAAGGGGACGGGGCGGGGATAACAGCCCACAAAGACCAATCGCGAGCCAGATCTGGCCCTAGGGGGCGAGCCTGGGCGGAGTTGAGAGTCGCGGGTCCTAGCTCCGGAGACTTTAACGCTAAGAGAAGGTAGGCGGGGCTCAGCGGGTGACGTAGGGTGTTGATGGGAAAATGCGCCGTGGTTCCCCGTCCTGTCGGGAGATTCCCCAGCCAGAGGGAGTTGTGGGCTTATCTTCACTTCCCCTTTCACTACCCAGGGGGTCAGGGGTCCGTTTTGGGCCGACTACCCTGTGTCTCCTTCCTGCGCAGCAGCACGGGTGTACTGACATTGCCTAGCCGGAGCTCTGCGTGTCTTTCAGAGCGGCGGTTCCTCCACTAAGGGTACTCAGATTCCCTAGGAAACCCCTGAAGGGTTAGTAACCCCCTGGTAGGTTTCGATCCCAAGATAGTGAAGGTCAGGTAAAATGGGGAATTTAGGGGGTTCTCTAAAAGGATGTGGATAAAACACTTATTGTTGACTGAAAGGGTATAGATTACATTGGATTAATGGCCTACTTAAACCTGCCTGTGGCTCCACCATTAGTGACTGTTGGCAAGTTGTCGCTAAAAAATGAGCATGCGAAAGGTTGATTACCGCTACAGGGTTGCTCTGAGGGTTAAATTCTGCAATACATGTGAAGTGCTTGGCGGTAGTGCCTGAAAGTACTCAATAAATGTTATTATTCCATGGACAAATGAAGAAATAGGACCCTAAAAAATCCCTCTGGTTTCAGGTCAGCTTTCCTAAATTTCTATTGTAATATTCACTATCAGTCATTCAACAGACGTTCATTGAAACTCAAAGGCTGAGGAGACAGAGTGGTAAGGGAAACAGAAAAGGTCTGCCTTCATGGAACTGACGATCTGGTGGGAGAAATAGGGACAACAAATATTTCATCACATTTTTGGGGAAAACATGCTACAGAGATTATGAACAGAATTCTGGGCAAGCCAAGAAAGGGATAGCTTAAAAAAAAAAAAAACAAAAAAAAACAGTCAGGAAACCCCATCTGAGGGATGAAAAGAAGCCAGTAAATGTGAGAGACGAAGAGGAAATATTTAAGGCAGAATGAATGGCTATACACAGGAACGGGTGGTAGGAGCTTGGATATTGGAACTGAGTGGAGTCCATGGTGCGAGGAATGCATAGTGCAAAGAGGAGCCTGGTATGAGACTAAAGATGTGAGTGAGGGCTCATTTCCCCAAGGTCTAGGAAGACACAGAAACAAGATTGGATTTTATTGTAATTGCAGCTGAAAGACATTGAAGAGTAGGGAATGACTATTAGAGGAAAGGAGTTGAGAACAGTGATGTTTGTGGTCTAACATCTATATCTATATTTCAGGCAATATATGGGCAAAAAAACCCTGGATTTAAAGTAGAACAAAGCAAACAAAAACCAACAGCCTGGGGTTGAGCCTCTTCAACACTAAAATGGTCAAATTATATGTTCTAATTTTAGTTACTTTATTGTTAAAAAATGTGTAGCACAACACTGTATAGAAAAATACTTTTACTGAAATTGTTAAATGATGTTGTTTGTTTCTAAGTGTTTTGTATGTTATGTTAATGTTGTGTATAGTAACCTAATCAATGCTATTTAATAAACACAGTTATTACTTTTTTTATTGATTGCAAATAGCAATCCAAAACAGTCATTCGTGCTCATTTTTGCATAATATTCCACTAGAGAAAAGAATATGAACTATTATAAATATGTAGTTTCTTGATGTTGTAGTTCTAAATCTATTTTTAAGTGCTTAGCTCTGAGTTTTTTAATGAAATTTGCTATCGAGATATGAATTTTAAAAATTATTGTGGTGAAATATACATAAAACTGAGCATTTTAACTATTTTTAATGTGCAGTTTAGCTGCAGTAAGTACATTCCCATTGTTGTGCAACCACTATCCATTTTCAGAACTTTTACATTATCCCAAACTAAAACTGTACTCAGTAAACAATAAGTCCTATTCTACTTTCTAATACATGAATTTCTAAAAGGTGTCTGGTGAGTTCCCTCCACCCCAAATAGCAAATGGCCTTGGTGATCAGTAGGATTATTTGCTCCCATTGAAGGGTTCAGTGGACCATACCATATAAGTTTTGAAACCACCACCCAAGAAATAAGGATTAGTGTTTAAGTGTTTAGCTCAGATAGCTAACGCATACTAATGAGAAGTATTAATATAGGATCGATTAATTTTTAGTACTGAAAAACCATGTTCCTTAATAAAATGTGTTCTATGGTCTTGTAAACATATACTCCAAAATGACCCAGACAACCTGCTCCTTTCTAAATGCATATTTTTTGAATGCTATTAATTTTCATTAAAAAAACAAGTGATTCCACCTCTGGGTAAATTTAATTTTAAAAATCACTCATCTGTGAAAAATGGATTAGAAAATGACAAGAGAGAGGAAAGCAAGTTTTTACATTTCAAATAACCCAGCAGTCTATAAAGTTATGAAGTTCAAAGATCGAGATGTGACTTGAAAATACTGAGTTGATAATTTTTTTGTGTTTTGAGTACATCCTAGATGCAGCATTTTAACAAGCTAAATTTCTTTTCCAGGTTGGAACATTCCTCCTGGTTGTCCATGTCATCCAACATGAGGGCATGGCTATAGCCAGCCAGTGATTGCAAGGTAGGGGTTATAGCATAAAGGGACACAAGGGAACTCTTGGGGATGGTGGATATATCCATTACATAGATTGTAGTGATGATTTCACGTGTGTTTATACACATCAAACTTATCAAGCTGCACGCTTTAACCATGGGTAGTCCTCTGTATGTCAATTATATCTCAATAAAGCTGTAAAAATAATTAGTAGTCTAATTGAGGACCCCTATTCCCCCATTGGACACAGATTTAGCCTTTCATTGGTTTTAATTTTGGGCAGACTTTTTAGGTCAATTCCTCTCTGAGGAGTAGCTTGGCTTATCAAATAATTTGACTAGCAACAAAAAGCACTCTTTTATAGGCAAAAAAGATTCAAATATTTTCATCTACATTACAGAATACCAATTAAAATATTATAGACATATAGTTGCAAGCACAGTTTACAGAATGGGATTCTAAAAAGTTTCAGAAGTTGAAAGGTTTGAAATGTTTTTTTTTTTAATCAAAGAAAACAGTTTCTGAAAACATATTAAAAAGCAGTAGAGAACATAAGCAGTACTTGACTGCATGCTCAGGAAGTGCTTTTAAGTACCTCCGAGCCTTTAACAGTCAGTTATCTCATCAGTAATCTCAACATCCTAGGCACATGCCACTATAGACACAGTTAAACAAACCTAAACCCTAAGTATAGGTGGGCAAAAGAATCTAACAATGCAGACACAGCAGATACAAAAATGTGCCTTAGAAATTTGGGCCCCATGCCATTTCTGAAACTATGTAATTGTTTATACCTGGAACTTTGTCTGGCTGTTTCTTAGAAGTTATTTTTAAATACTGTGGTTTGAACAGTGCATGAAGGAAAACTATGAAACCAGTAACAGTTTAAAGCACTGGAAGGTCAAGGTGTTGCACAGCCTAATCCTCTCCATCTGTTAAATCTGTTCACCTCAATTGCTATTCAAGAAGTTTCCCACGCCTTTAAATGAAAATCTGGAGCCTTCTACAAAGTAATTCTTGATATCTATGCCATGGGGCTTCCTTATGGGTGAGAAAGCCTTCAACCAGACATTTACAGTCCTTTAGAAAATCTTTGGATGTGTCCCAGAGCAGAACACACGTTGCCAAATTCTATTCACTGTGAAACAGTGTTAGAATGACATTCTGGGATATTAAGTTTGCAAACTGAAATTTAATAGCAATGTTGTCAAATTATCAATTTATTTCTCAACAACAAAAATCTGATGGAATACTTTTGAAAGACAGATTATCTGAATAACTCATAAGAATAATGGTGAGAAATGTCATGTTGCAAATGACAGACTTGAGAGGAGTGTCCAGAGATAGGAGGGCTGCAGCAGTCTGAGCCACTTCTGTCTCTACGCTCTTGGTGGCCAGTTGAGGAGTCATGCCTTTGACTCAGCACTTTTTCACAAATTTGAAAATTTTCACCCCTCAAGATCCTCAAGTGAATGCTTTTACTTTTTCCAACAATTTCTTCTAATTTCAATTTTCAGTTTTTAAATGATCAGCAAAGGAAAGTTATTTTTATATAGTGTATCTTTTTAATTGTCCTTGTCCACAGTCAAATATGCCTCCTGACTTTCTTTTAAATGGTAGGATGGTAGTTTTATAACTTTTAACAGATTCATTTCAGTCAATATTTATACACAAAGCACTATGCTGGGGACAGAAGGAAAACGAAGATGATAAGCACCAGGCATATAACTTTAATTTTAAAATGAGGCTATTAGAAGTTCTGCACTAGATGGATAAACTTGTTGCTGGGGAGCCTGGGAGAGTTCAGTGAATAATTCTCATTGTGGGGATTGCAGGTGACAAATAGATGAAATTTGAACCAGTCCTGAGAGAACCTAGACTTTCTATTAAAAGTCAGGATATCATTGTTTGGGGTGGTAGTGGCACAAGGCAGGAACAGCTTTTTAAAAATTATTCTGAATCTTTAAAAGAGACATATTAGAATTCTTCTCAACAAGTGAAAGGGATACTCATCAATTGTTCCAACATTTTAACTCTCTTTGAGAGTGGCCATAAATTCAAATAATTTGGAAGGATGGATATCTATACTGACTTGCAGGAAATATGAGTCAGCTTTTCTCATGTACTCAGCATTGTTGTTACAGCTAGGATATTTGGGAAACATGAAGCTGAGCAAATCAAACACTGTAAATCTTTTATTTTTATTAATTGTCCAAGACATGCATCCTGCAAGAGTAGACAACAGGGATAGCATTTTTTATTGTCAAGGCTTAAGGAACCCTGCTGGTAAGGGGGAAACACCTGCAACTGAAAAAGTAAAAATAAAATACGTCCACTTTCTATTTAATCCTTCAGATTAGGAGAAAGACACACCTTTAGTCTGTACCTCAGGATCTTGTAGTCAGCTGACTTCAGATAGCTCAGTCCCAAGTGCACCTGAAACTCAACAGTTTTTAAAGTAATCTTATTATGTTTTCCTAATCCTATTTCTCCCATATTCTCTAATTTCTTGAATAGTACTCACCATGCACAAGTCAGAAAAGTCAAAACCTATGAGTAAACAAATCCTCTTTTGTTCCTCTTTTCTTTAACACTTAACCATCAAAACCAATTGCTATCACCCACCTAACACCAATTGTATCCTTCCTCACTTTTCCATCTCCATTCTCACCAACCTAGTTCTATTCCACATCTTTTTTTTTTTAATTTGAAATTTTTCAGCAAGCAACTAGTTGGATACGCCAACTCCTGTCTTTCCCTCTTCGATCCATCCCTCCCTTTGTTGCCAGGCCAATTTTCTAAAGAAAAAATATGATCAGTTGTTCCAGACATAGTTTGAGGTTGCTTGCTTCCTCGTGTCTTTCTATTCTCAGTGGAAAAGTTCATCCATGTTCACTATTGAATATTACCTAAGAAGAGGAAAGCATTAAGACCTATGCTTCATTCTTCCCTGCCCCTCTCTAGTATAGTGGAGACAGCATCTCATTCAAACACTTTCAGACTCAGGACATAAGGCTCTTAACCGAGAGAAGGAATTTAAGCCTCTGCAGTTCATAAGCACCATATTCTCCTTTCCTGCAAAAGTATATACAAAGAAATGGATCGGTTATATCCAGCTAGTTATATTAAGGGCAAAGTTAATCCAGAAGGGAAAAACTAACAATTCGCTTGTTCGAGATTTGGAGAATAATGGGCTTTTAGTAATAATTTAAATTAACAACAACAACAAAAGATCACTCCTAAGAAGATCACTCCAACAAAGCCACTCCTAAGGCTATTTTAGGCTTTCTAGTGTCAGTATCACTTTACTATCTCCCAGAAACGAACATCCTTTCTCTACATTCTCTGCTATAACCCTTCGTGTTTTCATATTTGGTTGTAATTATTCTAACAGCATTTTTTAATTTAATAAACATTACCTTATTGATTTAATAGAATTTAGATGTTGTAATAGTAACTTAAAGAGTTTAAAATTATGTGAAAGGGGGAAACGGAGGGAAGTTGATATGAGGCTTTTATCAGAAAGTATTGGAACTGAAATGGAAGAAAGGCTTTTAGAGATGTCAAAATAGGGTAGTGCTAGCAAGCTCCTGTTCGCCTGAGCAGTACTGTCTGGAAGGTAGTGGATGGTACAGTGAAGCAAGGAGAGCCATAGAATCCTTGATGTTGAGTTAAAGAGCATATATAATGATACAGCTCATTTTTAGCAAACCATGCTAAAAGAAAATGGGGAATTAGTGGAGTTATAAAAAGAGAGAAGAAACATATTCTTCTATTTCACGTTCTCCTGATGATCACATAATGTAAGGCTCTGTTTGCCACAAGGTTAGGAGCAGGAATTGAACTGCTTAAAGGTAATAAAAATGGTCATTGGTTGCAAAGGAAAATCTCAAGGGTGGAGTTCAGGCAACATGGATAAGGGTAGGGCTAAATGGATGGATTTATAGAGCAATCGAGGTGGAGCAGGCAATTAGAAATGGATTTAAAATATATCACCTAACCCATGTCACGATGGCTTTATGGGAATAACCTTTCGTAAATTAATTTAATGTTTCTCTGACCCAGAAGAAAGGATTTTTGAGCAGAAAGGAAACTTAGTGATCATCTACTGACCAATTCATTTTCCCAAAAATGACCATTTGCCTACTTGTGACTTGTCCTAGGTCATGCACATTCAAAAGTGGGAGGAGAGCTAGGACTAGAATCCAGATCACCAGATTCCCAGTTCTTGAATTCCTCTACTACATAAATATCAGTTCTGAGAACTCAGTATTCTAAAGTTCCTGTGAAGTAAGCTGGATACACAGGAAAACCCTTCTTTTGGAGATGAAGAAACTGAGGATCAGAAAGGTGGAGTGAATTTACGAAATCACTTGGGTGAACTAGACCAGAGTCCAGGTTCACAATTCCTGGACCAATAGGCTTCTACCAAACCACACTACAACTGGGATTCAAAACAGGTGAAATCCTCGATGCCATGGGCCTGGGCATATTCTTGCCTTCAACCTGCAGGTATTTTACATTCTACTGTTTTATATATGTATATATATATATACATATACATACATACATATATATACACGCACACACACACGTACATATATATACATCTGTATATATACAGACACACACACACACATACACTCTGCTAAGTACTGTGACAAAGATTACAAGACTGAAAGATTCATTTTGCAAGACTAGATTGCTATTTAGCTAAAAATTGAATATTACCCAGTTATCAGGGAAATGCACATGCCTTTTTGTGATTGATAAGCTAACAGGAAGTGAGTCTGCTACAATATTGGGAATGTTTCACTTTCACCAAAGGATGGGTTTCAGATTCTCTACTGAGTAATACATCTATGAGATGGGCAAGCACTAAAAAGTCTGGCATTACCAAAGGTTGCTGAGGCTGTTGAAAAACTGGAATTCTCACGATCTTCTGGTGGGAATGTCAAATGGCTCAACCTTTTTGGAAAGTAGTTTGGCAATATTTAGTAAAATTGAAAATGTATATGCCCTACAATCCAGCAATTCCATTTCTGGTTATATATTCTAAAGCCTTTTTTCAAACTGATTCATGATCCATTAGTGGATTATGAAATCAATTTAAGGGTTACAACATTTTTTACAAATGAAATAGAACAGAAAATATCAAGGTAAGGATTGTGTTGGGAACTTTTGTGTGCTACTTAGATTCTCCCTCTCCACGACTGAAGCATTAATTCACCCAACTGCTAGAAGGGTTGGCTGCCAACAGCTTTTAGATGAGTCCTTCTCCAGGACTCTCTCCAGGAAGAGGGCCTAACTTTGGGCAAGTAACTCTCTGCCCAAGGTCAGGCCCTCTTCCTGGGTCAGCTGTATTGAGTAACCGATCAACGCCTGAACCCCTTGTCCCAATTTGAAATTACTCTGGGGGATCATTGCAGCCAATTCAGGATCACCTGAGGCCTTTACAGCTCATTAGAGCTCAAAACTCCCTCTGCCCATTTCAGCTGCCTTCACTCCCCAACAGGTGCTGATCCTTTTACTGAGGATACTCCCCAATAAAAGTCCTACACACATATTTCTGTCTCAGACCTACTTCCTAAGCAACTGAGTCTGTGAGGCTATATGCATATATGCATGTACAGAGTCTGAACATAAAATTATTTCTTACCATGTGTATTGGCCATAAAAACCAGAAAACCCCTGCAACTAGAGAAACTCTTGTACATATGCACCAAGAGACACTATGAGGATGTTTATTAAGGTATCGTTTGTAGTAATGATGACAAAGAGAAACTAAACACTTATAATCATGCAATGGAATACTATACAATACTTTTAAAAAGTGAAATCTACTGACATCTATCAACATGGACAAATCTCTAAAGTACTAAGATACATACCGACTGCAGTATAGTGTGTACCTCTGGAGAGGGAGCCTGGAAAATGGGATGAAGTTGAGGCTTCAACTGTAGCATTGTCTTGCTTTAAAAAGCATCCAAATATATATGGCAATTATAGCATTTATTAAATGTATATGGGTGTACATGGGTTTCTTTTTTCACTTTTATGTTTAAAATATTTTAAAATTAATTTTTTCCAATGAATTATTATTGCAGAAAATCTATACACAAAAGCAAAGCATTTTTAACTTTATCTTATTATCAGGAAGTAGTGAAAGGACAGTTAACAAGGTCGCTTCCTCTTATACAAGAAATTTGGTCAAAATTTAATGGCTCATGAAATAGACATTTCAGTTTTAACTGGCTGATTTATTGTAAATCATTTTTTCTTCCCCTATTTTCATTACTACTAAGTTCCATGTAATAAGAACAATACTGGAATCTTTCAGCAGTTCATCGAGTTCTGCTGACATTCTCTTCGAAGAGTTTTGCAGTAATTAAGTTTGAGGAAATACAAATCCCTAGGTGCGAGGGGCAAGAACAGTCATTATTTCCATCATTTTCATAAAGATTTTTGTGCAATTTTTAAAAAATCAGGTTAATTGAGATAAAATTTACATATAGTAAAATAAATTCTATTAAAGTGTACAGTTTGTTGAGTTTTGGCAGATGTATACATCTGCGAATCACTGCTACAATCAAAACGTAGAACATTTTCATCCCCCTAAAAAGTTCCCGTATGCCTCTTTGTGGTCAGTCCTAGACCTTGACAACCACTGATTGGACTTTTATTCCCATAATATTGCCTTTTCCTGGATGACAAATAAATAGAATTATATAATATGTAGCCTTTAGGGTTTTTTTTTTTCACTTAGCATAATGCATTTGAGATTTGCCCATGTTGCATGTTGCACACAGCATTTGTTTCTTCCTTTGTATTGCTGAGTGGTATTCCAATCACAGTTTGTTTATCCATTCTACAGTTGAGGGACATGTGGAATTGTTCCCAGTTTTTGGTAATTATGAATAAACCCTTTATAACATTTGTACACAGGTTTTTGTGTAGACATGTACCTTTATTTTTCTTTGGTAATACATAGGAGGGGGACTTGCTGGGTCTTATGATAAGAATTTGTTCATAAGAAATTGTCAAACTGTTCCTCAAGGTAGCTCTACTCTCTTGCATTCCCACCAGTAATGAAGTATTAGAGTTCTAGTTGCTCCACTTCGTATCACCATGTTTTGATTTATTTGGTTATTTGGGGTTTTGGTTGCTTTTTTTTTTTTAAGCCATTATAACTGATTAAAATGATATAGTGGTATCTCATTGTGGTACAATGATATCTTATTGTTGTTTTAGTTTGCATTTTCCTAATGACTAATGATTTGATTAAGTTTTCATGGAGTTCTAAACAAGTAATTATGTCAAAGATTGCATTATTACTAAATCATCTTTTCTACACTGAAAATGATAGAGGAAAATTTCTCTGATCTTGAAAACTGTTATACTCTGTTATACTCCAAAAAAAGGAGTAATTAAAAGAAAACAAGGAGTATATAATTGACTATGTTAGCAAAGTCTCTGTAATTTAATAACATCTATGTATTAATGGTGATAGGTTAAAAGGACAGAAGATGAGAAAAGACAAAAGAAATATCATTACCATTATATTCCTCGGTCTTCAGGACATTGCCTTTTGTATCTTATGGGGCACCTAGAGTTCAAAAGAAAATGGGAAACTTACATTAGAAGGAGGAATTCAGTAGAGGTTAGTGTTATTATCCAAAAGCATATGTAAGAGATAGATCTAAGGAAGAAAACTAAAAAAAGTAAGCAGAATAAAAGTGTGGCCAGTAATGAAACTATAAATTAGAGTAAAAAGTGGTTGTGGCTTTGGGAGAGTCTCTGCTGGATTGTTTACTTGACCCTTTATTTCACTTACTTAGGTTGGGTTTTATCTTTCTACAGAATATGTACAAAGTGAAACACTGCCTATGTCGATTTAATATGATCTACAAAACTTAATGCAGAAGTTTTATTAACATTTCAACTAATATATATATTTAAGGAAAAGCAAAAGTTTAGAATATTAGTAAGTTCTATGTATAAAAGCAATCAGGAGAAAACAAATCTTCATACCTAGAGATTAGAACACAGTGAGTCTATTTATAAGGAACTACTTACTAATAATGCAAAGTAGACTCTAAGTGATGATACATAGAGATTTCCAAAGCAATGGGGAAGTTGAAACAAGCACATTTGGGGGTTAGAGTCTATTAGAAATAGTTGCAGATGCAAGTTTGAGGAAGAATTGCTAAGGCCCACCTCAATCCTCAGAACTAAGAAATTCAAAGAATTTGAGTAATTGGACCAGGAGCTGATTTGGGTAAATAAGAATATTATCTAGACTGGACATATCTACACTGCTAACTAGAGTGGGTCAGAAAATATCTTCCAAAATAATTGCTCTTGTCACTATGTCACTACTACTCCTTCGAATTGCCAGAAAAAAATTCATGGCTTGAATGAGTGCAATGGTCTATGAAGCAAGGTTTGTTCTGGATTTTGAGCACGTGTAGAGTAAGATCTGTTACTTCTTGGAACTGGAACAGGAAACATGTTTGTGACACATGTTTTGTTTGTGAAAAGACTGCCTTTGGACCATTATTATTAGCTTGTAGTTCCAGGGAAACTTCACATCCAAGGTCTAAGAAACCTTACTCAATATTTTTCTTTTTGGCCAGTTAAATTCCTTAGACTGGGAAATTTTGATGCTATTTTTTTTCAAGAACTGCAGATGTCTCTGAGAAACTTGAAAAATCCTTTTTTAAAAAAAATCTATAACTTTAGAGGGACCAGGAAAGGGGATTTTTATATAGGATGAAGATTAGAGTAGAAGGCCCAGACTTGACGCTATTAGATTTTGGGGTGCTAGGGGAAAATTCTCACCTTTAATTTTCATTTAACTACCTCCCTTCCACTCCAAGTACAACGCCATCTACATCTTAACCATTTCCCCCTTTTGAGTATTTTATGATCATGGCTACAGTTGTTGGACTTGAAGTTGAAGGGCTTTTCAAATTTTTCATCACCTTGCCTATCATTCATTTTGTGAATATATGTTGTCGCAGTTTTTAATTACATAGCTTATAACAACCTATGTATTTGGATAGAAAGATTAATTATCTTCATTATCAAAAACATTCAGATGTCTGAATACATCCATACAAGCAGGCATTTACAAAAGAAATATCGCAGACATATTCTCTTTCTTCCATCAGCCAAAAATAAACTTAACACAAGATAATTATTTTACATGATAAATTTTCAGTCACCCATTTTTATCCCTAAACCCCACCTCAAATCCTGAAACCTCAAGAGAAATTGAATAGGACTACATACCTTATCTGTACTTAATAAATGATGATCAACTGCTGTTATTGCCTTGGCCTTCATATTTTTCATATTATAAATATGACAATCATTTATTTAGATGACTAATTGTCCTTAATCCAGTTTTGTCTTGAAGTTTAGAGTCTCTGCCTCATGGACGGACAAAATGGCCTAATGGTTACCAGAGGGGAGTGGGGAGGGGAAAAAAAATAAAATGTAAAAAAAAAAAAAAAGTTTAAAGTCTCTGCAGGAACCACTTTAAACTTTAGTAAAAACAGGGCTCATTCAGGATAGAAGCTTAGAGAACTTAGAATTTTTTTTGTTTGTTTTAAAAATCAGTTACCTACCAGAAGACTTTCATGTGAAAAGTTACATGGAGTACTCTTTCCTTTTTTTTTTTTTTTTCCTATTGTCCTCTCCGGTTTACAACAGACGCAGCTATGTTATAACCACACAGCAAAGTTTTGCAACAGAATAGCCTTGAAATAGAATACTGCCCAGTTGAAAACTTAGGCAATCAAAAAGGAATAAATGAAACCGTGTCTGCTAGACTTTACAGGTTCCTTCTTAGGAGAACATTATTCTTTAAGTTACTTTGTACCCTGTCTGTATCTCCGTTGCTGTAGTGTTTAGTTATAGGGCTGCAACTAAGACTTAACTCTATTATCTTCAAGTGCTGCATTAGTCACTACAATGCAGCTTCCGAAAATAAGTAAGTATTACTACATGGTAACTACCTTAGTGTTTCTCATTTCTCTTAAAAATGGCAAAATCACTGAGGGCATATAAACCTTTAAAATTTTTACTATAAATGTCTTTGTACTTGAGTTGCAACAGCAATAAATTAAACAACTGCAACACTGTTCTGAAACCAAAGCCTGTTTCTCAAAAATGTGTTAATCTCTGGGTTGGTTTTTCTTGTGTTTTTTGTTTGTTTGTTTGGTTTGGTTTTTTTTTTTGTTTGTTTGTTTGTTTTGGTTTTTTTGTTTGTTTGTTTTGAAAGAGGCCTCTTTACTCTGGCCACAGATGACTTGCTTGGGTTTCAAAGTTTTCTTTTTTTCAATTTTATTTCTGATATGAAATTGAAGTGACAAATAGCAACATGTGGGCCACTCTGATAGACTGAAAATTCTCCTTAGGCTGCACATGGCTCATGATAACTGTGCAATATGCTGTCATTAGAACTGCTTATCTGACCATCTCAAAACATTTTGTAAATATGATGTGTCCACTCAAAGCCAGCCTAGCAAGAGTAAATTTTCAACATTTTTCTCTAGTCCTACACATATAAGAAGATCATTTTTAATGTGGAAACTTGAAGCAATGCTTAAAAAACTTTTTTTCAGTAGTTGTGGGTAAATTGTCAGATTTCTTAAAAATGTCACAAGGCAGTGACCAATAGTTCAGTAATATGGTTTCCTAACCACACGAAGGTATGTTCAGCCAGTCATTGGTCTCGTGATCTTATAATATGACTTGGAGCACTATTTTATAATAATTAGGTGATACAAAAGCCTCAGAAAAAGCATGATTCTAGGACAATATAAGATGCCAATTTCTTTTGGTCTTTTTTTTTTTTCTATAGAAGTTTCTTGGGTTCTTGACTCATTGGAATAACTTACGTTAGGTGACCTTGGAGTTGGTTGAATTAGTCTATAAATTAGGATTTTCAAAAGTAGTTTAGTGGAAACTCATCGATGAATAAGCTGTTATTAACACATAAATCTTTCCTCAAATAGCACTTGAAACTGTGAAGAGTTACATGAAATTTTCTTTTCTTAATCTTTTATTTCATAGTTAATAGGTGAAAAGTTATTGTTATCTATGTATTGAGATGAAAAGGATGGCCTACTGTTGACCTGAAAAGTGAAGAATCTTTTGTATTCGTGGCAATGTCTGCATGGCACACGAAAAGTGGAGATTTTGGTATGGACTCAGTTCTAGTTATTTTGAGAACAGGGAAAGCTAGCCTGGCCTTTGTGGACCAAATTATTTGGTTTGGGTTAGACTATTTAGGTTTGACTTCTAACAACAACAACAAAATACCATTACTCAAAAAATGTGGCAATGTGTTCCATGCTACTAACGAGTCCCATCAGAAAAAGAAAGCAAGGGGAGGAGCCATTACAGCCTTCCGTAAGAACAGACAAGCATATCCCTCTCACATACATGACAAAGCAAATATAGTCATTCAGCTTTCAGGGAAGAATAATCCATTACGCACTATGATTTTTCTTTTATATTGTTTTTCACGGATTGAGAAAAATTATTTGCAATTTAATTTTAATTTTAATTTTAAAGCTCATTATGTGAAGGAACTAGAATTCAGCTCTAGTAGATTCCTTAGCTAAAAGTTTCGTGGCTTAGCCTTAGATTTGTGGTTCAGATTATTCTTGGGCTGCTGGCTTGGTTCAGAAAACCAAGCACCCTGTACAACTCTGAATTAGAAGTCTCAGAAAAATTTTAAAAGACCAAACCTACTTTTTAAAATTACACTGTATTTTATAAGAAGATTGCTCCTTCTAAAATTAGCTCTGTGATGGCAAAACAGTTGGATTAAAAGTGAAAACTTCAAGGACTCATCTTGCTGTTTCAGATATTTAATTTTTTAAAGAAATAGAATACAAAGTGAAAAACACCTGTTCAAAACAAGAAACTATAGAAAATAGCCTAGTAGATTAAAAAAAATAAACCTCTAGAAATGAAAAACACAGTAGCTAAAATCAATAACATAATGAGCAAAAAGATTCTTTGATTCTTAGTCTCTATATGTTTTGCAGTTGCATAAGATACATAAAACTATGGTATATTAAAGTATATTTAACTCCAATGTGTATTGGTTTTTATTTCCTGCAAGACGTTAGCAGTCTAAAAATAGAAATACTGTTCACTTTTTAAATCAGGTTTTGGTACACAATCTCAAAAGTTCACAATGAGAACTGAACTTTTTCTTGAGCCAAGTTCGCCTTTGGCCAGCAGAGACTGTCAGACCCTATTATATTTTTACCCAGTCTGACAACCTTTGTTATTGTTGTTTTTTAAGTTATTTAGCATACAGTAAAAATAAGTTTTGGCAAATGCGTAGTGTGGTAAAACTACCACTAAAATTAAGATATGGAATACAGTGCCCCAAATTTTCCTGTGGTGCCCCTTTGTGATCAAACCGTCACCCTACCCTAAACTCCAGACAACCACTAATCTGTTCTCTGTTCCTACAGCCTTTTCTAGAATGTCATATAAATGGAATCATGCAATATGTAGACTTTTGAGTCTGGCTTCTTTCACTTAGCAAAATGCTTTTGGGATTCACTTATGTCCTTGTGTGTATCAAGAGTTTATTCCTTTTTTATTGTTGAGTAGTATTCCATTTTATAGATGCACTATAGTTTATCCATTTCCCAGTCAATGGACATATGAGCTATTTCTAATTTTTCGTTATTACAAATAAAACTACTATAAACATTTGTGTTCAGATTTTTGAGTGAACATAAGTTTTAATTTCACTCTGATACAATACCTAGCAATGAGGTGGTTATATCTGTGGTAATTCTGTTTAACTTTATAAAAAACTAGTAAACTGTTTTCTAGAGTGGGTGTACCATTGTGCATTGGCTATCAGAAATGTCTGAGAAGATATGAAAGGATTCAGTTGCTCCCTGTTCTCACCAGCTCTTGGTATTGTCAGATTTTATTTTAGCTATTCTAACAGGTGTGTGGCAGTATCTCATTATGGTTTTAATTTACATTTCCCTAACTACATGATGTTGTGCAACCTTTCATGGCTCATTTGCCATCTATGCTTCTTCTTTGATGAATTATACTCAAATATTTTTGCCCATTGTGTTTGGATTTCAGTTTCTCTGTTTTTCATCTCCAGAAGTTCTAATTTTTTAAAATCTACTAGGCTATTTTCTATAGTTTCTTGTTTTGAATGGTGTTTTCCACTTTGTATTTTATTCTTTAAAAAATGTAGTTATTTCACTTGTGTCCAATGATTCAAATATCTGAAGTCTTTGTGGGAGTTTTCTGTGTTTCTCTTGGATATTGTCTCTGCTGGTTTTCACCCATAGTAACATTTCTTTTGGTGATTAGTGTTTGTTACTGTGAGCTGCTCATTTTCCTTGGAAAATAATTTGTGGATTATTTTCCAGAGAAGATTTGCATTTTTCCCCATATGCCTGAGGCCTACTTAATTTATAGTAATGGCTTGTGGCTTTTATTTGAACCTGTTTTGGCTGTAGATTTTCACAAGTTTACAGTCTTTCAGGAACAGAATTTTTTGGTCCTTGACTCTGCAGGAATTTTCCTTACAGTTGTCTGAGGATGAATGGGTACGTAGGTTTGTTTGTTTGTTGTTTGTTTGTTTGTTTTGTTTTAATCCCCATCTAAAGGGTTCAAGCTTTATTGGGAGGGAGATCCCCTATAGGATTCTATAAGCTTTAGGCTTTATTTTCTGTCCCAGCTCTGTCCTCCCGGCCTCACCCCACTCCCCATGGAGTCAAAGCTGCAGTTCACCAATTGAGCAAAGTGACCTCGAGGTCATAGGGGCATTGCTTAGAAGAAGATACTGTAAATGGTGCCTCCTAGTGTTATACACCTGGACAGTGTTATCCATTTACCTGTCTAGGTTTCTACTTAACTTCTCTTTCAGCTTGTAATTCCTTGTTTTCTAGTCCATGCTTTAGTGCTTTTAAGAAGTTTAGGATTCTTTAAAATTCAGCCTTTTAAAATTGTTTCCAGTGGGAAGGGCAGTCTGAATGTCTAGCCTGCCATATGCCTGGATATAGAACTCTCAAAACTCAACTTTATATACCCTATAGCCTAATTTGTTCAAATAATAATTACTTTTTTTACTTTCTCACCAAAGCTTTAATTAGGAACAGTTTGATGGAACTATAAAGAATCCATAGTCCCTGGTATTTAATTATTCCCTCAAGAATTTCATTAATGCATGCATTGGGTTTACATTGAAATACCAAAGTAGCCCAAGGGTTTAATTGTAACCACAATTTTAAAAAATGTTTCACAGAAAATGAATGCATTAAGCTAGAATAATGTGTGTCAGTTGCATGGAAAGTGTTGTGTCCCCATAGTTACGTTAGACATAACAAGGGAAATGTCTTTTGGTGGTTGATAAGCTAAAAGGAAGTGAGTCTTGCACTACAGTATTAGGAATGTTTTTAAACTTTCGCTCAAGAATAGAAGATTTCAGATCCTCCTATATTACTCTTTGCTCAAACATAAGTAAAAGTAGTTATGGAAAAACCACATGTGTAGTCAATGCTATGACTCAGTGTATTGATGTCATGTAGAAAAACATAATGCAGAGATCCTTTTTTGTGGTTTATTTAATTCTCTGTTATTTATAGTATTTGCTCTAAAGTATAACCCAATATAATTCTAGCAATTAAAGAGAAAGGAAATTTGTCTTAGCTCAATATTATATTAGCCCTCTGCCCCACTTGGAAAAAAATATTTTACAATATGTATCAAATCACCCTTGGAGACCACAGAGTCTGTTTGTGCCTGGCATGTAGTAGATATTCAATCAATGTTTGTTAAATCAATTAATTAATGGACAGTATATATTGGGCTGTTATAGGGAAAACATACAGTGGCTAAAATGTTGACTTGATCAAATTATTTGAGGAACATTAAGGAGGAGAGATGCCTGGGATTAAATCTCCATTCTGGGGTGCCTTAGTGCTACAGCCTTGGGTAATCCACCATCAACATGGGCCCTAGTTTCTTCATCACTTGCCCTAATCATGGGTCAAACTGCACTGCTGCTCCTTGTTCATGCTGCGACATTTCCCAATTCAATGTCCTTGTCCTTATAGTTATCTAAATGCTTTCTCCATCATCACTGCAGTTGCAGTACTAACCCTGCCTAGCTGTGGCATCTTACTTCTTAATAATCCTCCTAATAAATACTCCCCCACCAAGCTTTTTCGACACCATCCCAGCTAGAAGTTACCTTTCCCTCTGATCTCATAGAGCATTTTTTCCTCTTTTAACTCAATGGTGTCACTTAACACTTTGTAGCTTATCTTATGATGATCTTCTATGTAGATATTTGTACTATGCTGCTTCTCTGCTGGGCTGGAAGTTCATGAGGGTAGGGCTCATGCTTGCTGTGTTTTTGTAGTCCCTCCATAATACCTAGAAAAATGCATTGAAGATAATATTTGCTTAGTAAATATCTGCTGAATCTGAAAATAGGAGATAATAGTGTTTTCTTGCTGATGAGAGGTCTGTGTCAGATGATAGCGTAAGGTCATTTCCAGCTATAAACCAATGATTATGGAATGCTGATGGTGAATGCTGGATATAAATAAATAAAGAAAATTGTGTAAGTTATTTATCCATTAATGGAAGAAGAAAAGAGAATACTTGGATGGATCAGAGCCCATTTAAAAGCAGAGATAAGAGGGAAATTGATGCAAGAGTAGAAAGTGACGGGAGCAGTATAGATTATTCTATTCTAATCATTTTTTAAAGTTCTTTTCTCCACTGCTTTTTTTTAATGTACAGCTGGTATATTATGTACCTAAATTTGAGAGATTCCCTGAGGCTTGAGCCAGAAAGTAAATTGCATTTTTAGAATGCAGTTAACAATCTCACAGACATAATGTTGAGTGAAAGAAAGCTGACAGTCCACACTATATGATTCCATTAATATGAAGTTCTGAAACAGAAGTTTTGGGATTCAAAACTAATTTCTGGTAATAAAAGTTAAAATAGTGGTTGCCCTCAGATAGTGGTGACTGGCACGGGACACAAGCGGTATTCAGAGGTGCTGGTAAATCTCTGTATCTTGATCTGGGTGGTAGTTACAAGACAAATGTAAAAATATTTTTAGTTATATACTTAAGATTTGTACCCTTTCCAAATGTAAGTTATACCTCAATTAAGAAAGGAATGCAAATTAACAAATCTGGTTGCCCCTATCACTGATAGGTAAAGGATAGATCCAAGCTATGCATGTGTTTCCTGGAAAAACGGAGCACACTTTTAAAATTCCAGAGTTTTCTCTTTGAACCTGTGACCAGCTGGCTCTTATAAATAATGCATTAAAATATGATTTAGACTAGCAGAATTTGTGATATGTGATAAAATGAAAACAACCAATGATCATATGGTTTACTCATTTTGACTTTCATTGTGATTTTCTGGGAGAGCCAAGATCGCCAATAAACTGTCATGCAGTAAGAATGGAATAAGTACTGTATGAAGAGACTGTCTAGCTGTGAAACCTTGAATAAGTCACAGACTTCCTGAGCATCGAATGCTTCCTCTGTTAAATGGAAAAATATTCTATCTGTTTAAAGATAGAGAATAGGATTAAGTGATGATCTCTTAAGATTCCTTCCAGCTCCTAAAATCTTTGGCTTATTTAAAGCTTTTACACTATTGGAAGTGAGTTACTTAAAAAATCTGTAATAATAGGCAACAAAAAAATGTAGGCGGAATTGGAGTCATGTCAAGTAGGAAGAGATCCAGGCAGAAAACATCTTTTCAGATACAGTTAGCTACCTGAAACCATTTGCTGTTATTCTCTGGGGATTTCCCTTGCCTTCAGCAAGGATTTTACTTAATAATGGATTTTTGTTTTGTTTTGGTTTGTTTGCTTTATTTTTAAAGAAAGAAAGGAAAGAGAGAGAGAAGAAAGAAAGAAAAAAGAGAAAAGAAAGAAAGAAAGAAAGAAAGAAAGAAAGAAAGAAAGAAAGAAAGAAAGAAAGAAGAAAGGAAGGAAGGAAGGAAGGAAGGAAGGAAGGAAGGAAGGAAGGAAGGAAGGAAGAAGAAGGAAGGAAGGAAGAAGAAGGAAGGAAGGAAGGAAGGAAGGAAGGAAGGAAGGAAGGAAAGAAGGAAAAGATAAGAGAATACATTTAGACTTCGGTCAAAGAAAGCATTGTATGGCAAGTTTTTCCTTTGTGGATTCATATTTGCAGAGAATCTATTGCAGAAAATATATTTCATAAAATGTATGAGCTGAGAAGGAACACTAGTCGAAGTTTGGCTTAAATAAAATCTCACAACTGGGAGGAACTGTAGACATCATCTTTTCTTTCCATACTAATAAGTGTGAGCATCATGTCTATTTTTCTAAAGAGTCAACTGAGGCCCAGTGAGCTAACTGACTTGCCTAAGGAAGGTCACAGAGCTGGGAGGAGCAAAGGATAGAGACGAAAAGCCAGTTCTCAGATTTCCAGCCTGTTATATCTCCCACTGCACCAGGCTGCCCCCTGTGGTTCCTTTTGGATGACTTGAACTCCACCAGAGAGGCAGGGAGGACTTTCACTGTCTTTTGTTTTAAAAACAGTTGAGAAAGTGGGAAGCTAATGGAACTGTGAGTCAGGAAGACCAGAGCCCTTCTACTTATAACTGGCTACGTGACCTTGGAAAACCATTTAACTTTTTTGAGCCTCAATGTCCTTATCTGAAATAGCATCTCATACTGTCACTGAGGCAGAGATCGATTGAAGTAACTTATGGAAAAGTGCTGTATGAAAAGTGCTGTAAAACAAAATGTGATTGTTAAAACAGAGAAGTTTTTATCTACTTGGTAAATTAAGGAATTAGAAAGTATAAAACAATAATATCTGATAAAAATGCTCTGGGTGAATTCATGTGAACAGCACAGTTGCTGTTATCACATATAAAAATCTATGATCCTGTAACAGAATGTCCTTATTTATTGTAACAGTCTAGTGTAATCACTTTTAATAAGTCTCCAAGGATCCTTCCCTGATACATGGATGCTGGTTGTAAAAAGAACTTTTATGTGGGGATACATGTCTCTATCCTTTGCATTATTAATCTTAAAATTTGTAAACCCAAAATGATAAATATGGTGTTCTATTATTATTTTAATTTGTATTTTCCTGATTATTAGTGAAGCTTGGCATCTTTTCATCTTTTTATTGGAAATGTGAACTGATAACACTTTATGGAGGGCTAGACAGTGCCAAGAAAAATTTAAGAGCTCATAGCCTTCAAACCAGACATTCCATTTTTCAGTAGCTCCCATAGAGAAATAATGCTCACATACATACACATAGAAGCATGTAGAATTCTCTTCACTGCAGCATTGTCTGAAATAGCAGGTAACTAAAAATGACTCAAATAACCATCAACAGGAGGAGTGGTCAGGTAAATTATAAAATATCTAACCCATGAAAACTACGTAACCATTGAAAAAGAAAAAAGTGAAGCTTCAACATGAGAAAAAAAATGTTTCAGAATAATATGTATAACATAACATCATTTACTTAGAAAAAATGAAAATAAAACTATATTTCTACATGCATATATATGCATATAAATGATAAGCAAATGTCTTGAGAGTTACATAAACAAACTGAAGACAAGTTACCTAGGGGAAAGAGACTAAGTGTGAACAAGTGACCAAGGAAACTTTTGTATTCTTTGTATTGTTTGAATCTTTAAAACAAGAATGTATTTGTGTATTAGTTGGCTAATTGGTAAAAAATAAAATATAGTTTAAAAGTGACACTTAACATTGAAGTATAAAATTTAAAAGAAAGAACATTATTGTTTCAATATGAGGAACAACTTTTAGTTTACAGAGATCTTGGATTTTCCAGAGTAGCAAGATAAAATACCAACTAAAGCTGAACTAATATGACATCTGTCATTCAAGAGAAGATATAGTTTAGTCAGAAATCGAAATCATCTAGTATATGGATATTTGATGTTGTGTAGAAATGGACTGTTTTTTTTTCACTTTTTGTCCAGATATCAAATATATACAGATTAAGGTTTACCTTTCATGTCACTGGTTTTAAATTACTTAAACAATCATTGTGTCTCTTATTAATATTTTAAATTGAACAGAGTCCATTTCAATTAGACCGACTCTCCTTTTTTGAATTGACTTTTTTTTCTGATCACAACAGTATCATATTATTTATTGTGAAAAGAAAAAGGAAGAACACTGAAGTTATGAAGAAAAATGTAGTCCCATCATCAATAAGAAATATTGTTAATGTTTTTAGGTGTTTTTCCCTTTGCATATAGGTGTTCATGGAATTGAGCTAATACTATGCATACAATTTTGTGTTATTTTTTTTCAATTAGAATTTTATTGTAAGCATTTCCACATATCATCACACTCTTCAAAAAAGTTTATAATGGCCGAATGATATTCCAAAGGATGGATACACTATAATTTATGCATCTATTCTTCTGTCATAGGAAATTTAGCTTGCTTTTTTTTTTTTTGCTCTTATATTTAACTCTGTGAAGAATATCCTTGCATATAATTCTTTGCTTTCATCTATGATTATGACCCTAGGATATATTCCTAGAAATGGGCTTACAGGATTGTCTGGTTATTTTCTACTCTTAACCCCATACTTTCTCTGCTTTTCTTATGCCGTCTTTATAGATTGCATCTCCAGGATCCCTTACCATTTGGCATTCTTGGGTTTCAATGCGTAGCATGGGGGGGGGGGGGAGATTAGAAGGGCCAGAATAGAGAAGTTGAGGTATTTCCTCCTCAAGGTCTTCCTGCTTTGAGTCAGTGGCTGCATGCTCCTCCCCACCTCCAGCCCTTCCCCCTTTTTTGGTGGTTTCTCCTCCACCATTCCAGTTCTTCCTGGATTCCAGAAGATTATTTCTAACCTTTGTCCCTTTATCTCTAGGAATAGTAACAGCTTCCCACTTTTCTTCTCTAGGCGCCTCAGCATCTCTTATTTACTCCCTTAACCTGGTCTGCTCATCTGTAAGTAGTTCTTTTATTGAAGTCTCTTCGTTTGAACTATCCTGAATAAAATCCCTTTCCTTTTGGGATCCTGACAGACACAAACTTTTAAAGTGCATTCTTGATAGATACTGTCAAATTGTATTACAGAAAGGTTATATTCATTTACACTCCCATTAGTAGCATGTGAAAGCTTTTAAAGTTGCAATAGATTTTTAAATGCATCAGACTCTTCCTCTCTGAGATCACTCGTAAGCCTTCTAGTGCCTTCCTCTCTGATATCACTCATAAGCAAAGAGTTCTGCCATCGGCCATCTAAAGAAAAGTCATGCATGACAAAGGTGAAAATATTGAGATAAGCAGTGATAAATCATTTACAACCTGAAATTCACAATGCAAGGAGAGACCCTGGATTGTGTTGTGAAAATGACTCCTTTGGCTGACACCTATGAATAGGGAAGAACACATTTTGCCTGGGCATGCAGATAGAATGGTGTGGTTTGGGGGCATCAGCTCATATGCAGACAACAGCTAAACACTAGCCCAGAAAACCAGTGGGGATGCAATATTGCTGCCTGTTAAGGTCTTAGTACCCACTTTGTGGAAGAATTTCTACTTAGTCTTCTTAGTCCTGGCTTTCTTATGAGAGCAGTTTGGAGGTACATGGATTTTGAGAAGAAAGAATCCATGAACACATCTTTTCCCCTTATTTCTCAAATGAGAGGCAACTATACTACAGGCATTTTACACAATGGTTACTAGAAAGTGGCTGCGATTTTAGCCAAGTTGGCTGGTGACACAGGTGGAAACATTGTGCTTTGCCATTTTCTTGCGAAATAATGAGACATCTAGTGGGCACAACGTGAAAATGTCTTTACGGGAGATGGTGAGTTGATACCTAGGCAAATGATATTCAATGACTGCCTCAATCCTTAATTCTACAAAATATTCTCATTAGAGAAATACCCAGAGTCAGGAATCAGACCAACTATTGACTCACAGTGGATAATCAAGATACATCATTACTATTTATTTTATAGCACTCGGTAGTTTTCAAAGTCCTTTAAAGATAAAGTTTCTTTCCATAACAGCCCACTAAGCTGAGGGCAGGGACCATGCAAGTTTCCTTCCAGCAGCAGCTCAGTTTCCAATACATAAAAACAGGTGCTCAGTAAAAGTTTGATGAACTGAACTCATCTGAACAACCACCCCCAAGAAGTGGTATAGTGTCTGATTTTTTTCTAGGTGAAGAAACAAAAAATCAAAGAGTCAGGATAGTTGCCCTCCGGTTTATTAAGTAGGAGAGCCAGCCATAAACCACATCCTATACTCCTTGACTTTTGCCCATGCCCAAACAGACCATGTGGGAAAGCCTCCTTGCTTACATAAATGCCCATTGGCCTTCCCACTCTGATTTCAGTTAGCAGCACCCATCTTTATTCTATTGTTAGGGACCTTTTTAGAAAGGGCATAGTGTTTAAATCAGGGGTAGTCAACCCATGACTCAAATGAGGACCCAAAGGGAGGCCTTCCTCAGAAGATTTTCCATATTAGATTACTTAGTATCAAACTCCTTTTTCATTTCATGATGAGGTTTATGCATTTCCATCTCCACAGATCACATGTTTAATCAACTACCTGAAGTGTAGGTGGAATAATTTGCTTTTGCTACCAAGGCTTAGCCAAGGAACTTGTATAAATCCCAAAGTATCTCTGGCCAGCCGTTGTCTTTGGAAAATTTCTTATGAAAAGTCTACATCACACACCATGCAAAAGAGTAACAAATCCTGAGAGATTATCTAGGCCAATGTTTCTCAAACCAGGGTTCATGGACCCTTGGGAGTTCCGCTAATGAGTTTTTGGGGTCTAGAAATTATGTACGAATATTTTTAATTTTAGATATCCTTTTATGATCATCTCAAATTAATGTAAACACCTTTTGGACCACCTGACTAGATACCTCATAAGTGAATCTGGATATAAAGACAAAATATTTATCTTGGTAAGCAGTAATCAACTAAAATAATATCATGTAACTTTTTAAAATTGAAATATGATTCACATACCATGTAATTTCTCCTTTTCAAGCACACAATTTAGTGGTTTTTAATATATTCACAAGATTAATGATTCACAACAATCATCACTATATAAATCCAAAACATTTTCGTTACCCCTGAAAAAATCCTCATGCCCTAGTGGTTACCAGAGGGGAGTGGGGAGGGAGAGGGGGAAGGTAGGTGGAGTAAGGGGGGTCAAATATGTGGTGACAGAAAGAAATCTAACTATGAGAGGTGAATGCACAGTGTAAATATATGTATGCCTTACTATTAAAATATACAGCTGAAACATTGAATTTCGATAACCAGTCACCATAAAAAAAATTAATTAATTTTTAAAAATCAGATTTAAAAAATCCCCATGCCCATTAGCAGTCATTACCTATTTCCCTCTCCCCTTCCCCTATTCCCAGCCCTTGGCAGCCACTAATCTACTTTCTGTCTCTTTGGATTTGCCTATTCTGGACACTTTATATAAATGGAATCATATGATATGTGGCCTTTTGTGTTTGGCTCCTTTCATTTAGCATGTTTCCAAGGTTCACCCATATTGTAGCATTTCTTTTTTATGGCTGAATATTTCTTCCATTATATTCCATTATTTATCCATCTATCAGTTGATGGTCATTTGGTTTGTTTCCACTTTTTGGCTATTAGGAATAATGCTGCTGTGAGAAACTTTTAATTTTAAGTTATAAAAATTCAGGTCTGTAAGTCATATATGTTCTTGTGGTTTGCGACTTCTGAAATTTGAGAAATACTGACTCAGGATGACTCCATCGCTTAATAAATAAATTGATCAGGTCGCACTCGCAGAGTCAATGGAAGCTTCTGTGGCTTGATTCAGAGTACAAGCTTGTTGTCTTTCTTATCCATAAGAGGTGGACATCTTGGTTTAGGGCCTTCCCAAGTCATCTGTTCGGTTCTTGAATGGTCAGAGCCAGCATTAGCAATGTGATTAACACATAACAAATAACACTAGTGTATGTTGATCCAGCTCAGATGCTAGGCAGCTTTTAATTCTGCAGACCTGGCCTGAATAATGATAATATTTCCTCAGGCTAAACGCCAGCAAAAAGAATCACCTGGCCAAACATCCCCATTCCGCCTGCTTTTCTTAGAGTGGCCTCCCAGGGGGAGCTCTCTGGATAAACAAAGTTTGTTGATCCAGTTTGAAGGCCTGAAAAATGATCAGTGAGTCATCGGAACAACAGAGCAAAGTGCCAGACCCTTGAGAAACTATAGGCACAGGCTTCCAGTGTCATTTGTGTCCCAATAGGGAGGACCAGGAATCCCAGGGAGACCTGCTACTTTTCACCCAGCTGCTCCTCTAAGTGGTTTCCAACTCCTTTGTGTTGCCACAAAGGCCCATTTCTGTTTTCCTTCCAGGGGGCTTTGCCCACAGTAGTTCAGAGAGTGAAAGCTCAGTCACAGGAAACTAAAACAAACCTAGTTACTTAGGGGAGACCTGTGGTGTTCCTTGGAGTAAGGCCACAGGTTCTCAAATGGGAAGAAAGTACTGAAGCAGCTACAAAAGTTTCAAATTAAAGACCAAGAATCCAGCAGCAGTTTTTTAAAATACTGCTCACATGAGTGAGGCAGGGCCTTACAAAAGAGTACCTCCAAATTACTTAAGGAGTGTTTTATAACATTCTGAAGATGCTACTTCCTAAATTACACAAAGAGCTGGAGGAACTTAGCCAGAGAAGCAATGCAGGTAAAACTTGTTACATTTAGGTGGGGTGGACTGTTTGTGGCCTAGATTGTATGATGTTAGAAAGAGCGCCAAAAGCTCTACCAGTCCTCAAATAACTCTCCCATGGGTATAAAGGATTTCTGGGGAGGGGTTAGTACCAAAGTGGGGGCTTCTAAATATCCAGTACAGAATGAAGACAAAAGAATAGGTATTGACAGGAACAGGTAAGGTAAGAGGTCACCCATGGCCTTTTTTTTTTTAGCATCTCATTCTAACACTAATTCTAGAGTCGTCATCATCAGGAGGATGTAATTTTCACAGATCATTTAATTCAGGGTTGTATAAATTCATGTTTCATGGGTGTTTTAAGAGAGTGAGTAACTAGTAAGTCCCTCCCACTGTAAGAATGGCATATAAAGTCTCTCTCCTTCTTGGTTTTGACAGATAAACTTTTGTGCTTGGAAGACCTAAAAGAAGACAGTTTGATTACCAAGTGTTTGGTGTCTGTAGCCCCATTATTCTTTTCTGCTCACTTCCCTTCTGACTTCCTCCCTTTATCCTTTCTGCTTCTGTCTGCTCTGACAGATCTGGCAAAAATACAGCAGATTTGCAGAAACAGTCTGTTCACTTCCCACACTGGTGCTGTCGCTGCAGATTGCTTCAGAGCTGCTGTCTCCTGGTCTTGGGGTAAGTGTCGCTATCAGTCTTTGTCATCACAATCGTTGTCTGCCCTGTGTGCTGGGCAGAGCCAACAGGCCAGCCCCAGGCATGCCTTCTAGATACTTAAGAGGAAGACTCAAGGTAGACTAGAGAGAATATTCAGAATTAGACAATAATGATAAAAGAGGGACAGAATCAGGTAAAGAGAAGTATTTCGTGTGCTAACTATATCTTCCTGATGCATGACTGTAAAATGCTAGCAGTACTGTTCATTAGAACTTTTTGTGCTCACGGAAATGTTCCACATCTGTGCTGTCAAATATGGTAGCAACACATGACTACTGAGTGCTTTATATATGGCTAGTGAGGAACTGAAGTTTTTATTCAGTTTAATTTGAATTAATTTAATTAATAGTAAATGTGACTCATGACTACTATACTAGAGATATTAGTGTTTTTGTTGTTGTTTTGTTTTGTTTTTGCTGCAAACGCTTTATTGTTTCCATTTGGTCCAAAGCATGAGAGAGGACTCCATGCAGAAGCCTGATATCAGGGTGATGCAGAGGGCCCCCTCAAAGGCCTCTGGACTCCAAAGGCTCCTAGTCATGCTTGAGCCTTTTAAACAGCTACTGGCCCAGCTCTGCCTGGGGGCCAGCCAGCCTGTGGAGGTAAGTCAGGTGGTCACCTATCTTGATGAGTTTTACCTCCTCATCTAGGAAGTGGTTCTCCAGGAAGCCGCAAAGATGGGGGTCTGTGCAGGCAGAACCCAGGGCACGCAGATCCAAAAGGTTTAGGTTCATCTCCATGACCATGCTGGCTCCATTCCACTGGGTTTTACCCTACTCATCTTGGGAGGGCTTCTGTACATCCTGGAAGAGGGTGCAGCCACCATCTTGAAGTTTTGCATCTTCAAGAGACACTAGGCACCTTCATATTCCTCCTTGGCCAACTCATGGAAGAAGTGGCCCACACCTTCCAGGGCCACATCATTTGTGGTCAAAATAGAAGCCCAGAGAGTGGTAGGTGTAGGAGGCCTGCAGATGCAGGTTAACCAGGTGGTTGACCACGGCCTCTACTTTGGTGGAATAATTCTAACAAATCTGGGAGTTCCTGGTTGCTAGGCAATAAGGAGTTAAGCTCAAAAAATGGTGTTGACTGGTCCTGTAGGCAGAGGATGGCTGAGATGGTTCTTAAGGTTACAAATGGGAAAGAGGTTGGAGGGTGGTCAGAAGATGGAAAAAGAGGTGTCCCTGGGTCCATTAAGTCCAAACCCTTTTGAAGCAAGAGACAGATCCATAGGACTGCTAAGCCACTGCAGATATACTAGCGTTTTTAAAAGATAGCAAAGAAAAGTAAGCCAGACATTGGTATTTGAATCCTGGGTTCAAATTCTAGCTCTTCTATGTTATTAGTTTGTAATCAAAAGAGAGATACTTAACCTTTTTGCACAGCTGTTATTGTGATAGGTATGGTAGAGAGGGCCTTGTGGCAGGGTGAGAGTCATTTACCAGTGTCCTCAACAAAACCGTACACAAACGTCTGGGAGAGGCAGAGGAGGCCCAGGGGATGTGTAACCTTTTCATAAACCAGGGACCACCACCTGTGTTGCCAAATTGTTGCAGTTGCATTAGGAGTTTACATTCATAGCTCCTTTTACTTTTTTGGTGTTTTCATTAGAATCTTTCACTGTATTCTGAGAAACAGACAAGACAAAGACTATCAATTTGATTTTGCAGATGAGAAAACAGAGACCCAAAGAGAAGAAACCAATTGCCCCCAAATGTTACACTGAGGGAGAGGAGACAACAATGTCCCCATGGGTCAGGGGCCAAGGCTTATTCTGTCCCAGGATGCAGGAAAGTCCTCAAACCTGCATGTGGTGCAAAAAAAAAAAAAAAAAAAAAAAAAAAAGGCTTCTCAGTTCTGTTTTTCTAATCAGCCACTAGTGTGATATCCATCCTGGCATTGACCTATTCACAAGAATGAATAACAAAAGTTTTCCCTGAGAGGCAACAACTATGATCTTTGCCATCAGAGAATCCCATACAGTTTCCACATGACTGTAAAGAAATGTTTTTGTCCTGCCAGCTCATTCTTTCTCAGGCTGAGCCTGTAAATGCTTGCTACTTAGGCACTGAGAGTATTTTAGCAGCTTTGGGCTTTACTCTAACTTTCACACATCCATTTGCTTATATCTTCATGCCTATAATTATTTAATTGCTTTCCTTTAGTCCTGTAAATAGGAACTCTGTCATCTGAGAAAAGATCAGGAAAAATAGAAGCATCAAACTAAAAAAACCCAGGAAAACCATTTTCCATCTTATGCACAATCATGCCCCCTGTTGACTGATGCATGACAGTTTAAAACCACAGAAAAAAATTGTTGACAGCTTTATTGAGGTATAATTGATATACTATAAATTGTACTATTTTAAGTGTATAACTTGATGAGTTTTAACATGTATATATGCCTGTGAAACTTCAGTCAAGATAATGAACACTTCCATTACAGATAGATTTTCCATTTCAGAGTTGAACAGGGTGAGTGCTCCAGTTCAAAAACTATATTGATAAAGCAATACCGACCTTCCTCTGAAAAATAGTGGTCTGGCCCCTGCAGGGCTGTCTTTATTCCAATCTCTATTATCATTGGAGAGTCAGCTCTGCATTTGACCTCTACATGGCTTTTCCTCCTTCCCCACAGTTACAACATTCCTCATTCTGTTCAAGGCCAGCTCCTTTCCTGGTGCCCTGGTTTTCATTGCCTTCCCCCTTTTCACTATGGAGCATCCCCCTTTCCTTGCTGAATCATCTACTTCTTATCTACAGGCTCCTTTTAATCTCAAAAATAAACAAAACCTAACAAAAAATTAAATAACTCTTCCTGCCTCCCCATTCCTCCCTTCAGTCACTCATTACTCTATCTCCTGCCTTCTTTTGTGGCCAGACTTCCAGAAATAGTTGTCCAAACTTTCTCTCCACTTCCTCACTTCCCCTCTCTTTTATACCTCCCCCTCACCCCCACTATAGTCACTGTTCTTGGTCATGTCCCTCACTAACCTCCCAGTTGCTATATATCCAGTGTACCCTCTCTCAGTCCTTATCATACCCTGGCACTGTTGACCACTCTATCCTTTATAAAATAGCTTGGTGTTTTTATAAAAGTAATTGATTCTCTCTCTCTCTCTCTCTCTCTCTCTCTCTCTCTCTCTCTCTCTCTCTCTCTTTTAAGAGTCAAACAATAAAAGCATTAGGTAGGAGGCTCCTCCTAGGCTCACCCTATCTCACTGCTGCAGACAGAGCCACTACTGCAATATCCCTCAGCTGCTAGACAGCCACCCTGCGCAGCTACCCAATGCACAGAGCAGCCTCGGGAAGTCCCAGAAATTAGCCAATGTATACTTCTGATTTGGGGGAGATCTCTTACTTGCTCTATTATAGACATCATAGAAGCCAAGAAATTTTATAAACAAGTATACAAACAGAGAAGGGCCTGCATTCAGTAACTTTTCAATTCCTGCCTAAGTGTTCCTTTAAATACTGCCCTAGAGATGACATGGTGGCTGGGTCTACATGACTAGTTCTTAATGGTCTCTCCCGGCAGGAAGCCTGCCTGGGCATTGCTTTCCTGATAGCCACTCATTATTTTGCCCTTCCTAATGTTTATCATTGGGAGAATGATAGGAATGAGGCATATAGGCTTTTGAGACCTTGTGAGGCTGGAAGTGACTTTAAAGGCATATAGGTTTTTACACAAAAACAGGGTTCTTATGACCAATGCTTTAACCCAGATAAAGTACAAAACAGAAAATAAAAATCACCCCCAATATCCCACCCCCCTGAACAAAAGCCATAACAATTTTGGTGAGCATCCTTTAGACAACTCTATGGCAGTATACACACATAGAAGTATATGTGTACTGTTTCACACACATGGGATCATAATTTACGTGTTCTTCTGCAATGGCTATTTTTACTCAGAATATGCAGTGGATGGATGTCCAACTCAATAACTATAAATAAACACCATGATTGTTAATATTCACCAATCATCCAGGATATTTATAAACCATGGTTCGCTCAACCAGTCTTCTATTGTTGGGCATTTAGGTTGTTTGCGTTTTTTGTACCATAAAGTACACAATGATAAACATCCTCTGTTCAGCTTTTTGCTTTTGTGCCTTTTCCCCCTCAGGCTAATTTCTGGAAGTGGGCTAGCTCAACACAATAGAGTGTACATCTTACATTTTTATACATTTAAGCCAACTTCCTTCCGGAAATGTTATACCAACTTATTTTCCCACAAACATTGGGTTTAAGAACATCTTTGCCCCACTATCACCAACATTGGCTTTTATCAATTTCTGGTTTCAGATGTGGCTTTTGTAGACTGATTCAGTATGTTTGATCAATTTGAGTATTTTCTTTCATTAAGTTCATCTCATTCATGTTTATTGTTTTAATTATCATGTGTAATTTTAGTTTGCAATCACATTTTATTTTCTACTTTTATGCTTCCTTGACATATCTTCATTTTTCTCTTTCAGTAGATCTCTGTATGTTCCTTGGATTTTTTTTCTTTCTTGTAATTTTAAGGGTATTTTGCCTGATTTTAGTTCTATAGGTGGGCATCTGTACCTTTTATTAGATACTTAGATATGTCTTTCTCAAACAGTACAGTATTTGCTGCTCTCTAAAAATAGCTAAACTTTATTGTGTGTTTACTGCACTCTTACAACAACTTATGAGATAGGTGACAGTGCATTTTTTTTCCTTCCTCCAACTATCCCATATCTCCAGGCCTGGGTCATCTAATCCGAGTCTTTGTGTACCCTTATTTCTTTGGAAAGAAAAATCATACTCTATTTGATTCTGAGCTCAAATTGCTCCCCCTGTCCAATTAGGCAGTGATGATTATTTCCGTTTAGAACCATTAAACGTCCATCCTTCACTTTCACTTTCACACAATTGACAATATCCTAAGAGTATTATTTTGTAACCAGTCCAGGCTGCTCTGGTATAGACTACGCTTTCATATCAGTGATCTCATTGGGTCCCCACAGCAAGCCTGTAAGAAAGCCTCTGATCTCCCACATTCGTGACAAGAAAACTGAGGTTTAAAAAAAAGCATGTGTAATTTGTTGTTGTGATTGGTATTTGTGAGTGCACTCAGCTAGTGTCCTTTAACTGATAGCCATATTAAAAAAAAATAGAATAAAACAATCAAAACCAAGACAATCCAAAACACCAAACTGAAATTGTTTAGGCCCTTGCCAAGGATTACATACTTTTAATTGGATGCTGTTTAGCTCTTATCTCTCTGTCGAAAAAAGTTATATTTGTGGGAAATTGAAGTGTATAGAAGTCCACCCGTCTCTCTAGATTGGTATTTTCTAAAAGGGGTGGCTTGGATGTTTGCAGGATGTTAATAGGTATTACATGAAAAATGGGTATGGTCAACTAATGATGGAAAACACTGAGTTAAAGTTGCTCACAGAAATTGCTCGAAGAGTTGCTTTTAATAAGCTAGTGCGCACTGTGAGTCTAAGAATATATAGCATACAGACTTAATGTCTAATAGGATGCTAGTGTTCTATGGAACACAATTTGGGAAACAGTAATGAGTGGGAAAAGATTTTCCATCAAAACCCCCACTAATTATTAGTGGAAGAAATTAAGTTCAGGACTGCTAAGTATAAAGCAAGTTTTTGAGAAATAGACATTTCATTTATTTGCTTTCAAAATTAAAAACAAAGATCATAAAACCCTATTTGAGCATGAAGGTGAACCAGTATTTTTTGAATACTTACCCCATACTGGCTGTTTCACATACTTTATCTCAGGTAAAGTATCTCAGACAAGTCTGGGGAAGGCTTTATTTCCCCACTTGACAGGTGAGGAAATGAAGCTTAGAGATGATAATAGTTTACTCAAGGTCCACAGTGCTTGGAAGTGAGGAAGTAGGACTTGAATCCCAGTCCGTGTGATCTGAAACTTGTACTCTTCTGTATCACTTCTTAAACAAATCATTTTAAAATGCTTTTCAATATTGTAAAGTTAAGGGAAAGAAATAGAGGAAAGATAAGGGAAGAAAA
Organism: Eonycteris spelaea; assembly: GCA_003508835.1. Classification (NCBI taxonomy): domain Eukaryota; kingdom Metazoa; phylum Chordata; class Mammalia; order Chiroptera; family Pteropodidae; genus Eonycteris; species Eonycteris spelaea. The sequence goes on from PUFA01000017.1 coordinate 1,409,057, forward strand.
TAAGAGAAGAAAGAGGCATAAAAAGAGCAAAAAAGGGAAAAGCAGAAAGAAAGTCTTGGTTGTTTCATTTAAGATAGAGACATGGAGTTGTACAAAGAAAGAAAGGCGCAGAAATAGATGTGTATTTTTTAAAAATTAAAACACAATTCCTAGAGTTTTATACACAGAGACAGATACACAAAAGATACTATCTGCACAAAGATATCCCTCTTTTAAAAATGTACACCTTTGAGTTAGTAATTTCAAAGGTAAACATAACTAAAATCATCAGTCAAAATATTTTTATTCCTTTCTCAAGTTGGGAAGTACAGATGTTCTTAAAATCATATCTTTCTGAATTTCGGTTAGAAAAATCTCTACTGTTACTCTTGGAAAGTAGAGAATGTCACGTTCCATAGGAAAACGCGGTCTCAGAAAATCATTTCTCTAGAGGGCTCTTATGCTGTCACTAACAAAGACTTTAAAGCCAGATGCTATTATTTACATTATTAGTCACATATCTTAGGATGGAATTAAGGTAAGAGCCAAATGTGGCCTGAGAGTGGAAAGGAATTGTCTATCTCTTTCCTAAAATGTTGGGATTGTACCTAGATAATGTGCCTTGTGCAGTACCCAGAATGATGTTTAAAATTTAGGCTTTCGAATGATACTATTGATTGTTGTTGTTGTTCCTTTATAACTAAAGGTCTTTGGAGATGGGGTAGAGATAGTAGATACCTAGTGATTTGGCTAAAGACATGTTTTTAAAAAATTGGTAGAAAATAATTTTGTTAAAATGAAGAATTAATGAAAATTGTATCTTCCCATTTGTTTATGTATTTGTAACTTTTTGCTCTGTGAGGTGATTTTACAACTGTGTGTATCTGTCAGAATATTTGCCTCTTTTTTTAAATTTTAATTAGTAATACATTATCAGCTAGTTATTCTTTTTAAGCTATTTGCAGGTTTACCAGTATGTTTACCAGATCCCTTGCTCTTAGTTGCTTTTTGCACCTATTTCTTTTTTCAGAGTTCAGTGTCTTTCTTCCTAAGTATATCCTTTAGTAACTCTTTCAATAAGGACCTGTAAAAAATAACTCTCTATCTTTGTATGTCTGGAAATGTCTTGAATAATAGTGTAGAAGAGTCTATTTTCAGCTCTTTGGAGATGATATTCCAGTCTTCTGGAACCAATTGTTGCTCATGAGAAGTCTGCTCTAAGTCTAAGAAGTAGTCATGCCTTTGAAGATAAGTTTATCATCTCTCTGGTAGTTTTAAGATTTTTTCTTTGACCTTGATGTTCAACAGTTTCACTTGGATGTATCTAGATGAAGATGCGTTATTTTTCCTGTTTTGTTGGTTGACTTCAATTTAAAACACCAAATCTTTAAAATTTCACCCATATTTCTTCAAATACTATCTTTCCCCATTTTCTGTGTTTGTAACTTCTTTTGGATGTATGTGGGATCTTCTCATTTTATCCCTCATGTCTATGATTTATTTTTAAGTTTTTAAAAATATCTTTATCTGTTCGTGATGCATTTTTGATCATTTGTTTCTATCTAGCATCTAATTCATTAATTTCTTTTCGGTTATGCCTAATATAATGTGTAATCTGTCCATTAATTGGTTTTCACAATAGTTATTTTTGTTTGTTTATGAATTTTCTAATTGGTTCTTTTATAATATTGCTATTTTTATATAGTGTCTTGTTTTTCTATAAATTTTTCTTAACATTTTTGAAAAAACTTATTTTAAAATCTCTTTAGATTGTTCTATTATCTTGAGTTTTGGAAGTACATTTTTTCAGTGTTTTTTTTTTTCCTGTTGTTTCTGCCTCTCCCTCTTTTAATCTCCCTCTCAGTGATTTATTTCCTTATGTGACTTGTAATTTTTGACTTTGAGCTTATTTGCATCAGGGTTATTTCCCAGGGAGTTCTATTTGCCATGAATTTTGAAGGTGTTTCCAACAGGTCAGTTTCACAGTTTGCTGCTGCCAAGACCTTGCAGGTTTCACTAATTATGGAAGAGTTTTTTGTTGAATTTTTAATTCAAGATTTCTGTGTCAGATGCCAAGTTGTGGGGTGTGTGTGTGTGTGTGTGTGTGTGTGTGTGTGTGTGTCTTCCTAAAGGTATATAAATAAATCTTTTGTTTAGTATTATTAGGCAGGCACAGAATTAGTAAAGTGGAGTTCAAGCTCTTAAAATGTCTCATTTTTATTAAAGCTATTTTCAGTTCCATATTTCAATTTTGTTTTGAAGTGGTAAAAATTGAACTCTTTCATTTATTTATGTTGTAAAAAGTAGAGTTTGTTGTTTTAAATTAAATCAACTGTTCAATACTTGGAATTTTTTTAATGCCTTCTCTATTAACCATTGTTTTCTCCTCCAGAATGGAAGGCAGTAAGGTTTGAAGAATAGACTTCTTGTCTGTAATTTACAGACTTGATTGGAAGGCACTGTAAATTATCCTTGCAATGAATAAACCTTAATGATTCATTACTTGTTGGGGAATTGAAACTATTGATCATGTTCTATCCTGGGAAATGTTGTTTCCCTCTGCTAAGGGTACATTATAGGATTGATTTGGGTTCCCACTCTGCCATCTGGCAGACCATTGCCCATTTTTTAAATCTAAGATGCATGGAAATCTTCAATTCTGGTATGTAAAGTTTTGATACAGAGCTACATATATTTCCACATTTTCCTTCAAATGTTACCAATTACACCAAACTTTCCAGAGGAATGAGACATTTCTGTTATCAGAGAATAAGTTTGAGACCTGCACTATCAAATATGGAAGTCATTAGCCACAGTGACTCCTAAGCACTTGAAATGTGGTCAGATCATTAAGATGCATTGTAAGTGCAAAATACACAGTATGAAAAAAATGTAAAATATGTCATTGGTAATTGTTACATTGATTACATATTGAAACAACAATATTTTGTATATACAGTGTGTTAAATGAATTACAATATTAATTTCACCTATTTCTCTTTACTTTTTAAAAATGTGACAAACCATAAAATTTAATATTACTTACATGGCTAGCATATTCCTATTGGACGGTGCTGCTATAGAGTCCTATGAGCAGGGAAATCCATAAGTACTCTAATTAAAGAACTTCTTTCAGTTTGTCATTTTCCCTTGTGCTTCTGTTTATCATTTCTTTTTCTTTCTTTTTCTTTCTTCTTTTCTTTCTTTCTTTCCTTTTCTTTTTTTTTTTTTTTTTTTTTTTTTTTTTTTTTTACAATTTTTGCTATAAGTTAATGCTGTGCTACCATTATGCAGGCAAATTTAAAGGGAGATGTATCTTACCTGGGTGAAGTTTTAAGATTAGAATAAAAGGTGAAAACTGGATATAGTCAAAATTACCCTTGAAAATCCTTTAGAAAGGCTTCAAGCTGACCCTGACACATCATCTTTTATTAAGTCTGACCCAGACAATTTTTTCTCTAGTATCAGGGCAAATCACTGTTTATTCATTGAGATCACATGAGATGGTTCTTTTGTTTGGTGACATGTTATAGCAAAATACAAACCTCAAATCCACAGTCACCCTCAGCATGAAGAGATTCCTGCCTAAGAGAGGTGGGAGGGAAATGGGGTCCCTGCAGGAGAAGCGGATTTATACTTCTGGCTCACTTGCCCTGGAGGGCCAGGGACATGCCTACTTTATTTATTTCTCTCTCACCCTGCTTCATCAGCCTTTCTCTGTTTTTTGCTCTTTATATTTACTAAGTTTTGATAGTTTGATTTGCATGTAAAGATCTCTCTTTTCTCCAGTTCTAATATTCTGTGCATCTGTAATTCTAAAGGCTTATAAAAAGCTATAATGAAGCTGCACAAGAATGTGAATGTACTTAATGCCGCTGAACTGTACTCTTATAAATGGCTAAAGTGGTAAATTTTATGTTATATATATCTTAACGCAATTTTAAAAAAGTCATAGCGAAGCATAATTACATTTAGTGGGTGGGGTAAGAATGTGGGACATTGGAGTCAGACCGAATTGGTAAGTGGAGATGTCACAAGTTGAGTTCTCCAGGAAGCACACTCTGAGACTGAGTTTAGCATTAGGGATGATTATTTTTTAAAATTCTCTTGGCATCAAGACCTATGGAAAGATGAGGTGGGGAGCAGAAGTGGGTACAGGGAAAAGTGAGCTGTGTTGCAGGCTCTGCAACAGCCTCAGTTAGTCCCACAGGGAGCTCTAGAGTGAAAATGGCCCTACAGAGTTGTCTCAACAGTAGGCTGAAATGGCCAGGCTTTTATACTCCAACTTCAATGATTCCTTGAAGGATGTAACCATGGATGAGGTGGCTCTCTGCAGCCAAGGCAATTCCTGAAAGACTGACAGCTGGAGGCTGTGTCCAAGCAACACTCCCACAGCGGGGGCAACAAATCCTTCCTCAAAGTGCATTCAAGATGTCACCACAGAACTTTTTTGCCACTCAGTATTTATTTCCTTTTTCAAAGTTGCACCCTGAATTCCATTTGAGGAATTACTTTTACAGCACGGGGCTTCTTCATGGAGGAGTAAATTGCATGTCTTGCCCTCCTTCTGAAGTTAAAGACCAACTGAAGTCTCTTTCCATGAAATTTGAATTTTGAACAAAATGACTGAAGGGTGAAAAAAGCAGTTGTTCATATTTTCTCGAATAGAGGATGAGGGCATTCTTTTACCCTGGTTTCAGCCCTTTCTCCTCCAACTTCCCATTCATTCTGTGAGCTGTCCAATATCCTTCTAATTAATGTTCCCTTTTGGGGCTGAACTTAGCCAATTTATTTTGTTTGCAACCAAATAACCCCAATTGATGCACTAGGGTTCAGATCCTGGATTCACCACAGCGACGTGTTTGATCTTGAGTAAGTCTTTCTGAGTCTTGGTTTTCTCATCTGCAGATTTAGTGCAATATAATCTTACCTTACAGGGTAGAGCCAGGGTGAGAGATGGTGTATTGGCCCAGAATTGTAATTCATCATCTAAGAGCTTATAAAACTAATAAGGACAGTCCCCAGTTTACCATTAGTTACAATTCTAGAATGTCAAATGCCATATCTGGTGAATGTGGGAATAATGAGGATTTCTTGTTTGCCAAATTTCTTTTTCAAACTAGGCTTCAGCGTTGCCTCCTCTACGCTGCTCTTCTCTAAAGAGCTGAGGGATGACAGCATTCGTGACACTGTAATATAAATTAGTGGAATGAGGGAAGGAGACAGTAATTTGTCTTGGACCAACAAACAATTGGATGGAAAGTTTAAAAAAATAAAATATATCCAAGGGGGTTATAGTGAAATCCTTTTTTAAAAAGCTAATATTGGAGTAGATAACTAATGACTGCCTTGAGATTTAGTTGTGTTAAATAAAATTTGTTTTGATGGGTATTTTTCGCGTATAAAGACACTGTGACTTGGTCCATGTTATATTTGATTTGGTGTATATATGATAACTTGTAAAGTTTTAATTAGGTTCTATCACAGAAAGAAGGATGGGAGAAAAGAGTCATTAGTTAAGTTCTTCAGATGCTGTAGCTATTAGACACTCCTCCCTTGTTCCCCAAATCAGTCCTCACTGCCAATATCAGAATACCTAAATACTTTTTAGTTGAATTATTTATGTCTTTGTGTTCCTTAGACTACAAGTGAAAAAAGGAGAAAAAAACATTGAATGATTACTACTGAAATATTTACAAATGGAAGGAAGGATATGATGTCTGGGGTTTGTTTCAAAAAATGTTGGTTGGGGGGCAAGTAGCTAGTGCTGTAGATGGGATAGAGTTGGCCACAGGTTAATGTTTTGGGGGGCTGGGTAATGGTACATGGGTTCTTGGGATCATTGTTTTATTCTTTATTGAAAAGTTGCCACAATAAAATCTTTTTTTAAATTGTATGATTACTAGTTAAAATATGTATGCATAAAGCAAAGACTGAGAGAGAACACAGAAAATGAAGTTATGTTAGCTGTTAGAGCAGTCGAATTATGAGTGAATTATTTTTTTAAACTGCATTTAATATTATTCTAATTTTATCTTTCAATAGATAAAAACCCCAGAGAAAGAAAAACCAAACAAAGAAACTTTTCGTAGGTAAGGACGGTGGTATACTAGAGCTGGCTTGTATCAGATTGAAAGGACTGATTGTTAAACTTTCAGGACTTTTACATCTTGGTTAACATCATGTGGGTATTAAAATTGACCATGGTGGGAATATTTATACTTTGGAAATCAGCAAACACTAGAAATCAGTACTTCGAAAAACCAATTGTTAAACATTTACCAGCACATTACTAGTAAGGCTGTGTTGTATGCTTTCCCACCTAGAATTATCTAAAGGTACTGAACTTAATGGATCGGTACTTACTAATTTATTCTACACATATTTAATGAGGTTCTACCATGGGCAAAAAGCTATGCTAAGTACTTTGGGGAATTCAAAATATTATTTTAAGAAGTGGATAATATTCCAAACTTTGTGAGATAATATACATAAGAGATTACAACAAAAATGTGGCAAAAAGTATGATGTTCAGTCAGAGGCAAGGACTATAGTTAGCTGACAGCCTCCAGCTGTTCTTGCCTTTAGAATCCACCTTAGTTTTCTAATTGTACATTTTAATGGGTAGATTTTATGGTACATGAATTATATTTCAATAAAACTTATTTTCAAAAAAAAAGGAAACGAGGCAAAGATGCCAGTCACTACTTCTACTATTAAATGTTTTTCCTGGAAGCCCTATCTATTGCAATAGAAAAAATAAATAGAAGGTATAACTTTTGAAAGAGATTTGGAAAAATCATTTGTAGAGAATTTTATTATCTATTGAGGTAATTTCAAAAAGGAAGAAAAAAATTTTAAAGACTTCAAATGGTAGCTAAGGGGATATATAACACATAGGCTGTATATAAACACACTCACTCACATATGCCAGTTATAAAAATACTTGATTCATATTAATAGCAAAAGCTATGAAATACCTCTGAATAAACTTAATCTAAAATGTCAGACCTTTTCAGAAAGAATGTAAAATTTTACTAAAATACATACAATAAACTTGAACAATAGATATATATGTTCCCAGAAGGAAAAAATCAATATCAAAAAATAAGTCATGTCTTCACAAATTAATCCATAATTGAAATGTAATTCCAAACAAAATCCTAATAGATTCTTTGGAATTTTTCATATTGTCTCTAAAGTTCAACTGGAAAACATAAATTCCAGATAAGCCATGAAAATTTTGAAAGAAAGAAAGGAAAGAATTGTAAGAAGCAGCTGACACTCAAGTATAAAAATATACTGATAGAATAAAATAGAAGGCCCTAAAGCAGATCCATGTACTATGGAGTTTTAGTGTGGAAATTTAAAATATAAAGATCGTATTTCAAAACAGTGGAGAAAGGTAGATTATTTAAGAAATGATGTTGGGACATTGGATACTCATGTAAGAAAAAATAATGCAAAAAACTCCTTCTATATGGAAAAGATTCCATTTAAAAAATTAAATATAAATAACAAAGTAGTGGAAATATTTGTAATGTATTTTATTGACAAAGATTTAATATCCCTAATTTTATAAAGAGCTTTTATGAATTATTAGGCAAACAATGAATACACAAGTAGACAAATGGACAAAGGGTTTAAACAGACAATACACACACAAAAAGAAATGACAATAACCAACACACATTTTTAAAAGTCTTCACTTGCAAAAGAGAACTCCTAATTACAATAAAAGTTAAATATTATTTTTATATATTAGCAAAGATGAAAGTTATGGACAATACTCTACATTTTAAAGACTATATATAGAGAATAAAGAACTTGTAAATTATCATTAGGAATAGAAATGGGTACAACTACTGGGAAGGCATTTCCTTTAGAAATGTATTCAAAGGAAATAAATGTGCAGAGGATGTTCACAATAGCATGTTTGCAGTATCAAAACAGTGAGAAGATTCTAAATGGTTACTAATAGCAGATTGGTTAAATATACCACGGTTCATCCATACAGTGGAGAGCTAAAAGAATTGAAGCTAGATCTATATTTATTAATATTGAAAATTGTCAGAGAAAAAATTAGGTTGCTTAACAGTACATAGAATTTCACTTATGTAAAAATAAAATACACATCTTTATTTGTATATTAAAAAGTCTGAAAGACAATACACCAAAATTTTAATACTATTTGAGGAAAGAAGGGGAGGGTATCATTTATTGTGTTTTCACTTACAAGTGATAAAAATTAGAAACAAATATGCCTAAAAATAGGTGGACTATATTGGCCAAGTAACAAAAATGCTTAGAGGTGAAGTGCGCTTTGGCAAAGGGCTAATGGCAGGGATTAAACCATGTCATTTGGCTGCCAGCTTTTCCTCTGTCTTGCCCTTTGCTTTCAAAGGTAAAATCTTCTGGAAGACATGTTAAATGAAAAAAGCCAGACACAAAAGGACAAGTACTGTATGATTCCACTTATTTGAGGTATCTAGCATCATCAAACTCAGAGACAGAAAGTAGAATGGTTTATTGTCAAGGCCTGGGGGAAAAGGGGAATGAGAAGTTGTGGTTTAGTGGGTTTAGAGGTTCTTTTTGCAAGATGAAAAGAGTTCTGGAGATTGGTGCACAATAATGTGAATGTACAGTTAAAAATTGTTAAGATGGTAAATTTTTGTATATTTTACCACAACTTAATAAAATATTACATAAAAAAAGAAGCTAAAATCCTCATCCTAAGGCTGGCTCCCCCTGGTGGTGGGAGGGTAGCTGGTGCATTCAGGCCTATGGGTTTCTTCCTCAGGTCCAGCCCATTCGTGGTCTCCCTCCCCTTACCCAACAGTCCAGGACTTCCCCCTGACTGGACCATAATAGGATGGTCACATGACTGTTCCCAAATCATGCACTATGCTGGCATAACATTCTAGGGACTTCTCTGAAATTTAGCAAGCAGTTTTGGTTGCACAGTGATTGGGCATTTAGAGAATGTGGGCCAGGAGATAATTAGATTTCTGATAATTACAGGGCAATCCAATACATTACAGAATTTTCCCACATCTTATATGACTTTTAATGTCTTGCTAGACATTAATATAGATTTAGAAAACCTGTTTATAGTAACCTAAACCTAGACCCTAACTCCATTTTATATATAAACATGAAGTATTTTGCATGTTCCTAATATAAACTGAACTTAAAGATGTGAGAATTATGGGTAAATTGAGAGAAAATAGTATTTCGTTTCATTTGGAATTTACCAAAGGTTGTTCACTATTTCAGAAAATCACGTTTTCAACAACCAACAACACTTATGGTGTTTGAGTCACCAGTTCAGCTATGCCTATTGCAATTCACACTGCATAATGCAATTCACACTGCATAATTTATCTCTGAAATCAAGATATATCTGCCAATCAAAGACATCTTAGATTCATGAAATACAGTACTGAATATTAGTCTGCATTGGTAGCTGTTGCATTCACTTTTTACCTAGATTCTGGTAACAACCTCCTGACTGGTCTCCCTGCTCCCACCTTACAATCTATTCTTAACAGGAACAGCCAGATTTTCCTTTTAAAATGTAGGTTATTGGACTTAAAAGGATTTTATAAATTTGACCTCAAAGGCAAGGGAAGTAAAATCAAAAATAAATGAATGAGACTATGTCAAACTAAAAAGCTTCTGCACAGCAAAAGAAACTATCAACAAGGTAAAGAGATAACCATCTGAATGGGAAAATATATTCAAGCAATGCCTCCAATAAGGGCCTAATATCCAAAATATACAAAGAACTCATACAACTCAATAACAACAACAAAAATAAACAATCCAATCAAAAAATGGGCAGAGAATCTGAATAGACACTTTTCCAAGAAGACATACAAAAGGCCAACAAACATGAAAAAATGCTCATTATCGCTAGCTATTTTGATGCAAATCAAAACCACAATGAGATACCATTCACACCTGTTAGAATAGTTGTTATCAACAGGACAGATAATACCAAATGTTGGAGAGGATACAGAGAAAAAGGAACCCTCATACACTGCTGGTGGGACTGCAAATTGGTACGTCATATGGAAAACAGTATGGAGGTTCCTCAAAAAACTAAGAATTGATCTACCATATGATCAGCAATTCCTCTACTGGGTATTTACCCAAAGACTTGAAAACTCATATCTGAAAAGATAATTTGCACATCAGTGTTCATAGCAGCATTGTTAATGGTGGCCAGGACATGGAAGCAACCTAAGCATCTATGATAGATGATTGGATGAAGAAGCTGTGGTACATACATGCAGTGGAATATTACTCAGTTATAAGAAAAGGTGAAATACTGCCATTTGTGACAACATTGATGGACCTCTAGATAATCATGCTAAGCAAAATAAGCTGAAAATCACATATCATTTATATGTGGGATATAAACCTAAAAGCAACAAATTAACAGACAAACAAACAGAGACTCATCAACATAAGACAATGTACTAGTGGTTACCAGAGAGTAGGGAGGAGGTGGGGAGAGGTAGATGTGGTAAAAGGGATCAAATATGTGGTGACAGAAAGAAATCTAACTATGGAGGGGAACACGCAAAACAATATATATATGCCTTACTGTTAAATTCTACACCTGAAACTTACTGGATTTTTAACCAATGTCACACACACACACACACACACACACACACACACAAAACCCACAAACAAACAAACAAAAAAATATACCAAATAATAATAAAATAAAATGTAAGTCAGATCATGTCACATTTCTCTGCTCAAAACCTAATGTCATACTATTTTACTGAGAGTACAAGCCTTACAATGTCCTATGAGGTCTCTGTGAGATCTGGCTCTGTTACCTCTCTGACCACTCTCCTACTTCTGTTTTTCTTATACCACTCCAATTTACATCACTGGCCACTTATAATAGTCCACGCTCACCAGACAAGCTTCTACCCTAGAACCTTTGCATTGGCTATTCCCTGTGCTTGGATATTTTTCCCCTATATAGCTACCTGATTCAGTCCCTTAACTCCTTCAACTCTTTGCTCAACTATACCTTCTAGTGAGGCCTGCCTTGACCACTCTATTTAAAACTGTAACCAGCTACCCACTTTCCTACTGCTCTGAACTCTGGTTTCCCCTTATCCTGTTCTACTTTTTTCTGCAATAACACTTATCCCTTCTAACGTAAAAATTATTTTTCTATTATTTCTCCTTAGATTATAAGATATAATATATGATATTTTGATTTTATAAGTAGGATGATAAGGTAGTTTTATGAAATGTTTGTTACAATATCAGAGTTTGGATGTTAGGTTTGAGAACATCTGTTTAGACCATTCAAGAAGCCACTGCTGGAGCTGTGGGTAGTGATAATCTCACTCAAACTGCTGGCTCTTCCTGGATAGGAGGGATGGGGCGGATATTGGGAAGGCAACCACAGTGTGATGGAAACAAAGAAATAAGCTTCACTTTGCAATTTTATTATACTCCCATATTGTTCATGTTGTTTGAATATTTTACAATGAATATTCATTCCTTTTGTATAAGCAAAAATAAGGATATTTTATTGAAAAATTACTGCAAAATTAGAAAACCAGATAAGCAAAAAAAAATTTTTTTTTTTAAATCCCCTGTAATCCTACTCCCATGGATAACCAGGCTAACATTTTATTTTACATCCTTTTGTTTTCAGGCATGGGTATAGATACAGAGATTTTCTAATGATGGCTCTGGATAATAGGAATCATGTAGTTGGAGATGTCCTTTGTCAAGATTATTCTGGCAGCCATCTGCATTTTGGATTCACGGTAGGACTAGGTTGTAATCTAACAATGGGGAAGGAGGATTTGGACCAGATCAATAGGAATGGAAAGGGACACTATTCAGAGATATGGTAAAGGAAATATGGGGTGATTTAGTGTGGGTGAGAGCAGCATTTTGTTTTGTTTTGTTTTTTTGGCATCTGTGTATTCCAATCTTGCATTCAAGAACATTAGAGATGAGGGAGGACCTTTGTCTGCTATTGTGTGCTCTTGCTCTCCTCTCTCTCTATTGCTCTCTTTTTTAAAAAAAACAAAAACAAAAACAAACAATAAACTGCACATTTAAGTGTGAAATTCAATAAGTTTTGATATACGGATACGTTTGTGAAGCCATCACAACAATCAAGATAACAAACATCCATCCATCATCCCTGCTAATGTCCTCATACTTTTTCCTCTCTCCCTTTTCTATTCTGTCTCTAGAGATCTGATCTGCTTCCTGTTACTATAGGTCAGCTTGCATTTTGTAGAATTTTAAATAAATAGATTCATACACGATGTATTTTTTTTTTGTCTTATGGCTTTCACTTAGCATGGTTATTTTGAGATTCATCCACTTTATTGTGTGTATCAGTAGTTCCTTTTTTATTACTGAGTAGTATTCCATTGTGTGGATATACCAAAATTTGTTTATCTATTCACCCATTGATGGACATTTGGCTATTTTTAGTCTCCTGCTATTACAAATAAGTTGGCTTTAAACATCTTTATGTAAATTTTATGTGGATTTGCCTCCCTGTCTTTTGGATAAATACATAGGAGTGGATTGACTGGGCTAGCCACTAATTATTCTTCTGTTCTAAACTTTGGCTCTATATCTAAAAGTGCGCCTTTCTCTTCTTTTTGCTCTCCCTGACCAAATTAGTACTATGGTATTTTTATTTTTATATTACTAATTTTTTCCAAATAAACAACTGAGAAACAAACAAACAAAAAATAGTGGTCTGGTACTTTTTTCTTCTAAGTGAGCATGCATGTGGGAGATTGCATGAACTTGATGGAATCTCACAATGCCACAGCCAATACACTTATGTGGGGCAGTGGTAATCACATAACCACACATACGGTTCCAGGGTAAGAGTGTGGAGGAAAAAGGGGGCTGATAATCATAACTTTTCCAAAGAAATTACTCTCTGATGGAATTTCAGAGGTGTAGGGTTATCATTTATGGGCTGTATGGATGAGGATGAACAAGGTAAGTTTGGTCTAGACAGCTAGCCAGCCCATAGAAATTCTGAGAGACTGTCAGGAAAGAGGCAAACAGCCCCAGAATGACAGGGATCCTGGAAGACTGAGGAACTCATAGTAGCCTGTGTCACTATCTGCCCTTTAATTCTGACCTTCTGTTTCCGTTTTTATCTACTTTTTAAAACACTGAGATCCAGTTCCTTTTAGTTTTGTGTGTGCATTAAGATATATATAACATAAAATTTACCACTTTAACCATTGTAGGTGGATCAGTGGCATTCAGTACATTCATGATGTTGTACTGGTACCATCACCACTATCCATTTCCAGAACTTTTTCATTTCAACAGGAACTCTGCACCTATTCCACTGGGCCCCAACTTTTTTCGCACCAGGAGCCAGTGCTCTTATGAGAATCTAATGCCTGGTGATCTGAGGTAGAGCTGAGGTGGTGATGCTAGTGCTGGGGAGTGGCTGCAAATACAGATGAAGCTTCACTTGCTCTCCTGCCTCTCACATCCTGCTGTGTGGCCCAGTTCCTAACAGGCCGTGGACTGGGGGTTGAGGACCCCTGCATTAAACAATAGCTCTCCATCCCCTTTCTACTTTCTGTCTCTAACAACTTACTCATTCTATGTACCTCATATAAGTGGAATCATAGAGTATTTGTTCTTTTCTACCACGCTTATTTCACTTAGCAGTGTTTTTAAGATTCACCCATGCATATATCAGAAATTTATTCCTTTTTAAGGCAGAATAATATTCTATTGTTAGTCTATAACACATTTTGTTTATCTGTTCATCTGTTGATGGAACTTGTATTGTTTTGGCTATTGTGAATAATGTTGCTATGAACATTGTGTACAAGTATCTGTTTTGAGTTTGTGCTTTCTTTTGTGTACGTACCTAGGAGTAGAATTGCCATATCATATAGTAATTGTGTGTTTAACTTTTTAAAGAACCACCAAATTGTTTAACACAGCAGCTGCACCATCTCACACTCTCACTAAAAATGTACAAGATTTTGAATTTCTTCACATCTTCTTTAACACTTGTTATTTTTTTTTGTTTGTTTGTTTTTAATAATAGCCATCCTAATGAGTATGAAGTGGTATCTCATGTGGTTTTGACTTGCATTTCCCTAATGACTAATGAGATCGAGCATCTTTTCATGGCATATTGGCCATTTGTATACCTTCTTTGAAGAAATGTCTGTTTAAGTCCTTTGCTTATTTTTTAATTGGGTTGTTTCTATTGTTGTTGAATTGTAGTTCTTTATACATTCTAGATATTAATTGCTTACCAGATATGTGATTTTTAAGTATTTTATCCAAATAAAGATAACTGTGGGTTATCTTTTAACTCTCAAGTGTCCTTCCTTTTAATATTTGAAAGATGACTATATAATTTGACTATATGACTATATAATTTATGAGTATCAAACCTTGGAGACTAAGAATATATGAAGAGTAAACTGTTATAAAAGTTAGAAGTTACTTTGATTCATATTTTGTAATATTGGAAAAAATCTATAATTAAGCTGCCTAGCATTTGGGTATAAATATTAAGCTATAATATACATGTATTTTATACATTTATATATATTTATAACTTAAATCTTAAATATATTTATATTTATTTTTAACATTTTTAAAGACTAGTTGGTGCTGTAGTAACTATAATCAGATAGAATCTAATTTGAGAATTTTCTGATCTTGTATACAATTTGTTACCTTATAATATACTCAATAGAAAAGATAAAAAGCAAAAAAAAAAAAAAAGATAAAAAGCACAGGAAACAAATTTGACCACTTCATAAGGCTGTTTACATCTCTCAAAAATTTTTTTATGTGAAATAAACCAAATTATAAAAAAGTACATGAAACTTACTTATATGAGTTTCATAAATAGCTACAGAGTAAATGATATTGTAAAAATACTTTTGGGTCAAGAATTAGAACAATGAGTTCTGTTTACTTAATAAACAGGAACCACATATCTAAGTGTTTAGTGTCAAGCTGATGAATCCCTGGACTCAGTGTTATGGGATACAGAAGGGAAGTATGTCTGTCCTGGGCATTATTCCTGGGGTGTGGGAGTATGTTCAGCCTCTTGAATCTGGCCTCTGGCTAATCCTTACTATCAACTCATGGTTCTTAACCTTGGCTCTATTGATATTTTGTGCCAGATAAGTCTTTCTTGTGAGGGAGCTATCCTATGTATTGTGGGATGTTTAGCAGCATCCCTTGTCTCCACTCACCAATGACACCTCCCAGTTGTACACTACAATGGTCTCCAGACATTACCAAATTCCCAAGGGAGCAAAATGACCCCAGTTGAGACCCAATGAATTAACCAAACATTTGCTATGTGCCAGGCGTGGTTCTAAGAACAACGCATGTTATTTCGATCTTCATGTTTGTGCCCATTTTACAGATAAGGAACTGAGCTTCAGCATGAATAGTTGGATTATTAAAGGTGATACAGTGAATGGCTAAACTGGAGTCTAAACACATACCTATCAGTCCTCACTTTGTTTTCAACAACCATGTACATTTGCCTCCTAGGCTATGGAGGTAGGATATATTCCAGTTCTTGCTTTTCCACGTAGTCCAAGGCTAAGACATTTCTAAATCTATATTGCCAGGCTTTTGACTGGATATTTCCTTTTGGTTTTCCTACCATTTAAACTAAACATGCCTGAAACTAAAGTCATCATTTTTGCTCTTTTCCTGTTTTTTTCTCAATTTTTTTGTTAATCATTCTTCTAAATAGATATGAAACCTCAGTTATCTCTGTTTACCTTCATAGGCAGATTCTCACATTTTTGTACATCCTGTCCAAATTCTATATTTAATTTCTAAAAAAAAGAGCATTTTTAATGATTAATAATGAAACTCTAATCAAAATCCCAATATGAATCTTTGCGGAACTTAAGAAGTTTATTCTAAGGTTCCTCTGAAAAAGATCTTTAAAAATAGTCTAAGTTTAGAAAAAAAAGTGAAAGGGAGTTGCCATATTTATTTTTATTTATCAAATGCACATGGTTCCTATTATGTGTCAGGCACTATTCTAAACACTGTACAAATATTTCCTCATTTAGTACCACATATGAGACATCAACATAGATTACAAAACAAAAATAATTAAAGCAGTGTGATACTAGCATAGAAATAGAAAACTTGACCAATGGGACTGTATCAGTCAGGTCCTCTAGAAACCAATACCAGATGAATTAGAATAAGATATTCATTTGGGGGAAATGCCTGTGAAGGACAAAAGGGAAAGCAGGGCCTTCAGATCACAATTTAGGTCCAACACCTATGCAAGGAGAAAGGGGAGGAAGGAGGATTAGGTAGGAAGAGCCTCAGACTGTAATAAAATTCTGAGAACAGATTCATTTATACATGTGAAACTTATTTATAATAAATTAGGTATTTTAAATCAGTGGGAAGAAGATCAAATAAATAATGTCGAAATAACTGTCTATCCATGTGAAAAGAATTAATTTAGATCCCTACTTCACTCATCCTCAATATAAATAAATCCAGATGGAGTAAAAAATTATAAAAATATTTGAAGAAAAAAATTTTGATAATCTTGTGGAAAAGGCTTCTTATGCAAAATGCAACACCTGGAAGTCATAAAAGAAACGACTGAGAGAGATTTGATTAAAAATCTAAAACTTCTGCATGGAAAAAAGCATCAATAAAATTAAAAATCAGGTGGTAGATTTGTAGAAAATATTTGTGCCGTATATAACAAACAAAGGATTGAAAGGCAAAATATAAAAAGATCCTCCACATCAGTAAGAAAACAGCACAAGAAAATTAACAAGTATATTCACAGTATATAAATGGCTCATAAACATAGGAGAAAGTGTTTACAGTCACCTTATCAGAGAAGTGGAAATTATTGAGCAAACCAGATGTGCAAAATTTAAAACTATTACTACTACATTTTTATATTATTATATAAAATATTCCAGAGTAGCTGGGAAAAAATGAATATTTGGCTTTTCAGCCTCTAAAGGGGATGTGGGGAAGGAAGAAATGACTAAAAAGAGATTTTAATTTAGTGAACCCTCAGTGTTTACCATATCCACAGATAAAGGTAAAGGAAAGGGAATGGTTTTACTAACTATGGTACATCCTTGCTAAGGAAAACTATGCAGAAAATAAGTGTCGATAAAAAAGGGGCCACATACTGAACCTGAAAAGCTCGGAGGGTCCAGCATGGTGGGCTCTACAAATTCAGAGACCAAAAGTAACCACGTAGGATGGTCTGAACATAAAACTTCCTAACTAAAAGCAGGTCATGAAGGTAGTCACATCAAACTTTTGTCAAACTTTCTTGACAAAGATTAATCATTACCTTAAGTGAGGCTATTGTCTTTTGCATGTAAGATAACCCTTGGAATATCAGAGTAATCCTTTTCCAGACCACTCAGGGCACAACCCACTGCACCAGAGAGTGAGACCACAAAACCCCTCATGGTTATCTTGTCCCCTGCATACCATCTCTATATGCAGTCAAGGTTAACTAACTTTCCTATACCCACCAATGTAAAAGAAGTTTATGTCTCTCCATTTTACTTTTTATACAATCCCAGAGTTTTCCCCACTTAACTTTCTCTCACCTCCCTAATGGATTTCATGTAACCCTCCTTCTGTCTCCTCCTTTGATTCTAATGTAAAAAATAAGCTGCAAAAACATCCGTTCTCTGGAGCATTTTCTCAGTTCCTTGAGATTTTGCTTCCTGGCAATTGTCTGTTTCTTACCTTGAGATAAGTCTGTATGGGCTGATATGGAAAGATTTTTCAAGATGAGGAACAGTACACCTGATTTTATAAACAGTCATGCTTCCCTTAATGACAGTGATACATTTTGAGAAATGCATCATTAGGCAATTTCATTGTTGTGCACACCTTTAGTTCAGCCCAAATAAACTCATTAACTTCTCTACAGGTTTGGATGTTTCTTACCTCGAGATAAGTCTGTATGGGCTGATATGAAAAGATTTTTCAAGATGAGGAACAGTACACATACCTGATTTTATAAACAGTTATGTGTCGCTTAATGACAGTGATACATTTTGAGAAATGCATCATAAAGCAATTTCATTGTTGTGCAAACCTTATAGAGTGCATTTATACAAACCTAGGTGGTATAGCCTACTATATGTGAAGGCTGTACAGTATCTTATGAATCACCATCATAAATGTGGTCTGTCATTGACTCCAAAATATTGTTATGTGGCATGTGACTGTGTAGTAAAAGAAAATGTAGTAGTTTTATCTCTGGGTTGAAGTAGGAATTAAGGTAGAGGAAGACTTTAAGGATTTACTCTATATTTCTGTATTACTTAAGTCATTTACATTAAATTCCTATATTTCTTGAGAGATTAAAAAAGATACATTAAGCAATTACTACCTTTCTTCTCAAAAACTCAAGAAAGTAAAAACCCTAATTTTCTTCTTCATGGAATCCACTCACGTTTTTCCACAACAACTTTTGTTTTTTTCTTATTTCTCTATTAGTTTGTGTCTGGTTAATTCTAATAGCTTTCTAACTAATATTTACACTTCCAGCCTTTCTTTACCCCTTTCCTGCAGTCCACAGCTAGCTTATTTTTCCTAAGACCAGGGTTACTTCAATCAACCCTCTGTCCACAAATATTTGATGGTTCCCCAGTTTTCAGAGGGGTACTAGCAAGGGTTTCATGGGAAAAGAGTTCTGTGTCTAGTGAATCTGGTAAATGCTGTGTTCAACATAGTTAAAAAAATTTCTTCAGAGCGGCGTAGCTAGTCTTTAAAATGCCAGTGTACTAAGGAACTTCTCAAGGGGATGGGAGAGATAGTGTGTAGTTCTCAATTTATTTGACCATGCAATCCTTTTAAGGAACACTACTGACCTCAGAATACACATTGAGAAACAACTTAAAGGAAAAAGTTTATAATTATTCTACTGACATTAATGGCCTTGTCAACATGTTCTTATCTAATTTCCTTCACTTCCCAAAATGAGTTCCCTTCCCTGCTTATCCTTCAGGGGTTAATGCTAGTTCCTCCTTCTTCACTGAGTTCTTCCTAATTATCTCAGTCTCTGAACTGTGGCACTTATCACCAGACTCTCATTGGTTACTCAAAACTATATAGTTATTGATATTCCCCTTTTCTAGGGCCCATCTCGTGTACCTACCTGACTAGTGCCAGGACTGTGTCTTATAAATAGTCTGCAGTACAAATCATATTTAGCTGCTTGAATAATGTGCTTCTCCCTCATTGTGGATAATGCTCACCCCTGCACAAGGCAGTATCTAGACCCTATATAAACCTTCTATTGCTTTTATACTGTCACAGAAAGCACTGAAAATGGTACTGTATTAGTTTTTTTCTGTTGCTGCTGTAACAAATTACTACAAACTTGGTGATAGGAACTAAAATCAAGGGTGGTGTTCTTCTCCAGGGGCCTTAAGGAAAAATCCATTTCCTTGCCTTTTCCATCTTCTGGAAGCCTCTGCATTCCTAGGCTCCTGGCTCCCTTCCTCCATCTTCAAACCACAAGAGCTAGTCGAGGCTGTTAAAGAACAAAAATCAACAAAGTAAATTTGAAGATCTAATTGGGTTTATTAAGCAATTCATGAGTCAGGCAGCAGCACTTCATCTAGCAACCAGAAAGGAGTTCCAAGAGGTTGTACAAAATGGAAAACTTTTATAGGAAGAAAGGTATGACGGATATTATTACCAAAGAAAAGAATGAATTACTTTTAGGTCAGGTCACATTCTTTTGGGGACAGAAAATGGCAGGGCTTTTATTTACATCATGCAGATTACTTCACATTATTGATTAGGAAATTCCAGACTGATTGGTTTAAAATTCTAGTCCTTGTAGACATTGAAACAGCAATTAGGTTAGTCAAGTTTTAGTTTAGTGACATTTCTTTTTCCCCCTTTCTCCCTTTTCTTCTTCTCTCTCTTTCTTCTTTCTTTCTTTCTTTTCTTCCTTCCTTCCTTCCTTCCTTCCTTCCTTCCTTCCTTCCCTTCCTTCTTTCTTTTCTTTCTTTCTTTCTCTTTCTTTCTTCTCTCTCTCTCTCTCTCTCTCTCTCTCTCTCTCTCTCTCTTTCTTTTCTTTCTTTCAACAAGCTTGTTCACCTAGAAATAAAAGGCCAAGGTGAGAGGCAACAAGCCTTTGAGATCCAAAAGCATAGCTATTCAAAAACACTAATTCAAAAAGAAACCCAAATAGTGTTCTGATTAGGAAGTGAAGGCAAGGAATATTTATGAGAAAGGAGAGGGGAATAATTACAGAATAGAAGGAAGACCTTTCTTTAGGTGCAGATAAGCTGACAAAGTGATGTTAATTCTAAAGAGTAGCTTTAATTTCAATCCAGTGATCATAGTATGCTTTTCTGTTAGTTTTGCAAACAGTTGTTTGGAGTACAATGCTTCTTTAGGCCCAGTCTAAAGGTTATTTTGTCTAGTTTTTAAAAACCAAAAGGTTGAGGAATAATATATTCACGGTAGTTCTTTTGGGATGGCAGCTTGGACTCCCAATTTGGCTGTTTAAATTATTTTTTTACAAGGTCCTCTCACACCACATCTGACCTCCTCTGCCTCCTGTTTCCACTTTCAAGGACCCATGTGACAACATTAGACCCACCTGGAGAAGCGGCATAATCTCAGTATTTTAAAATCAGTTGATTTGCAACCTAATTTCCCTTTGTCACGTAATCCAACAGTCACTGTTCCTAGGGATTGGAAAGTGGACATTTGGGAGCCATC
Source organism: Eonycteris spelaea (assembly GCA_003508835.1). NCBI lineage: Eukaryota > Metazoa > Chordata > Mammalia > Chiroptera > Pteropodidae > Eonycteris > Eonycteris spelaea. The sequence goes on from PUFA01000017.1 coordinate 1,429,832, forward strand.
ATTTTGCTTGTTAAAGTCACCCTTGTTTCAAAAGTCTAAGTTGAGGGTTTGCATATAGGTGATAGAGGGTGTGGCAATAAATAGGAAAAGCTTTTTGGAATAACAAAACTCTCTTCAAATACGGGCGTGGGGGAGCGGGCCCTGCTGCATGATCTTCAGCAAATTACTCCTCTCTATCCACGTTTCCACTAAAATAGAAATCGCCATCCTTAGCTCTGCTTGTTAAATGAAATTAATTATATAAATAATTTAGCCTTAGAGATTGACATTGGGGTTCTGGAAGTTCTTGATGAATCTCGAGGAGGGTGGGAGAAATTCTCTGAATGAAATGGGATAGTTAGAGAGATTTCCGAGAAAGGAGTGAAAAGCGCCTGCCCTTGCCAGAATTCAGGTTGGAGTTTGAAAATTCTAACAAAAAAAGAATCAAGTTTCATCGAAGCTTTTCAATTAGGTTGAGGCAGAGGGCCCAGGTTAAAAAAGAAAAAGTCCCCTTAGGAATCACTCAGGTGACAGAAAGTACAGAATCGACGAGGAAAATCTGAGGTCTTCGCCGGCAAAGGTCAAATTTTTTGAAATTCTCTCCCTACTTAGTTCAAGGCGATAATAGGTGATATATACTGCAGTTGTATAACAATCACTTGGTAAACAAATAAATTTAAAAACCTGATCTGAAGAAAAGGAAACAGTGTAGGTTCCACCGAGATTTGAACTCGGATCGCTGGATTCAGAGTCCAGAGTGCTAACCATTACACCATGGAACCACCACACACATTGGTCCGCCTTCAGCTCTCTAATTGTTAGAGAACCCCGCCCCATCCACAAAGCTAACCCCGAGAAGCATGGTTAACGCGCTCCCCACAGCCCCGGTTCCGGCAGGACAGCGCAAAGAACCAGGGCGAGGCCGCTAAGAATGTGGTGGGTGGCCACCAGGGGTGTGATCGGTTGAGAGTCCAAGGGCTCAGTTTCTCTTCTGGGCCTACTAGGGAAGGCAAGAACTTGAAGACCTTCGCGGTGGTCTCCCGCCCCCCGCTTCCCGGGCACGGAGTCGGGGTCCGCCTCCCGGAAGTACTTCCCCTACGGGCCTGAAGCTCGCCGGAAGTGGCGTACGCCAGGGAGGGGTTCTTCACCCGGTCCGGCAGCTGAAGCTCTGCACTCGGGTTACCCCTGCAGCGACGCCCCCTGGTCCCACCGATACCACTACCGCTCCCGCCCCTTCGCTCCTCGGCCGCGCAATGGGCACCCGCGACGACGAGTACGACTACCTCTTCAAAGGTGAGGTCGTGGGCTCTCCCACTCTCCACCGAGTCTGGTTCGCGGGCCCGGGACGCTCCCGGGGGACCCGCGTGGGGGCTACCCTGGTACCGAAACCGGCCTCGCTCAGCCCTTCCCTCTGCGGGTTGTCTTGCGGTCTCCAAGCTCAGCCCCTTTTCCTCGCGCAGACAGGGGGTCCTCGCCACACACCTCCACACAGGCCTTCGCTAGCATCGGAGCCCCTCACCGCTGCCCTTCTCACGGCAGGTTGCCTTCTTCCAAATCATCGTCTTTCTCGGGCTCTCGGGCCCCTCCAAAGGGGTCGCCCCTCCCACCACCTATTTTTCGGATTTGGCGCCCCCTCCCCCTCAGTATATACATCCTGTCCGGCTTGCTCCCCTTCCTGAACCGCTTTGACCCGCCCTTCTCTTCGTTCCTCACCTTGCCTTCAGCGCAGACTCCCACTACAGGTCTTTTACAAAATTTTCATCTGCCCCCCTTTCCCCTCTGGCTAGTCGCTACTCTGCGTCTCCTCACAGCCCCTCTCTCTGCCCGGATGGACAGCTCTCCTGGTCATCGTCCATCCTCGGGCTAGGCCCTCGTTAAAATCTGAGCGAGCCATCGCCCCCTGCCCGCCGCACAGTTCTCGCAGTCAATGCTCGTTTCTCACTGCCCCCGGGATTGGTAGCTCTTTCTCTGCCTTCCTTCCCCAAATAGTTTGACGCTCTCCCATGTCTCCTGTGCGACCCCAAGGGTGGGGGGAGGGCAGGGCAAGAGTGATTGTCCGTCACCCACGCACGTACTTGTCGCAGTGACCGGGCAGAGTTATGTGGTCTCCCACCTAGCCTTTTTTCTCCTACCCTCCCTACCCAGCGGCTACCAGCCCGGGATAACTCTTGAGTGCTGGCGAGAAGGGGTTGCGGATGGGTGGTGGCTGTTATCCTTGCCAGACCTGAAGGCCCAGTTCCTGAGCAGGAAAGGTTGTGTGCTGTACAAATACTAGCTCGCTTTATCATATGAACTGGTTGCTTCCTGCTGCTGCACTGGGAGGATCCAACCTTTCGGTGTTTTTAGAACAGGAAGGGAAGGGTCCTAGTTGGCTACATACCTTTCCTAAAAGGTGGGGGATTGCGTGGGGGGTCGTGTGCTCTTTGGTCAAATTAAATGTTTATTATAAGACAGGGAAACTTGTAATGCGGTTGGTCCAAACAAATTGGAGGGTGGGAGTGGATAGAAAGAATTGATTATTAGGTAGTTCAGAAAGAATCCTAGTAGTGTGTGTGTGTGTGTTTTAACCGACCAATAAAGGGTACAGTTTGCAATAAGAAGAGAGTACAGTAAATGCTTTTTTTTTTTTCCTCCAATGAATGCACCTCACTCTGATGCTTTTTCTTTGCTCCTGAATTAGGAGGGCAGTCATCAGTGGGATGCTGAACAAAGATCATTACCAGGGAGGAAGAAGCCATTGCTATTACAGCTTTACAGTGGAGGGTGGAGTTTAAAGAGTGTTAAGCATGACAGTTTCTGACTTTGCCATTGGGTGCTAAGAATGACTAAATGAAACTGGTAATATTTCTTTGCTTTATCAATACTTTGCAAATCTTGACATACTAGTTGACGGTATAGCTTTATCACCACTTACACTGCTGGGCAAAAATGTTCTATTATATTGGGGGAGTAGCTTCAGTATCCACCCCCACCCCATAGTGAAAAGTCATTTACAGAGAAGAGGGTACTTAATGAATTTTACATATCAACATGGAAACGGGAATTAGTTTACATACTGTTTGCTGAAGTTATCTGAGGTCTGGTGAAATTACTTAAGTGAGACTGGAGACTGGGGTTAGCCATTAAAAGGAGGTGTTGTTTTGTTTTTTGTTTTGTTTTGTTTTGTTTTTAATGAGGTACAGTGACAGTGGGCAGCTAGCTACCTTTGAAATAATTCATTCAGAACAAGATAGACTATCAGTATTTCTCCTGTTTTGTTTGGAACTTAGATATTGGTTACAGAAGCCATTTATTCTTTCACTAAGAGTATTATCCTCAATTGGTTTAAGGAAGTTCAATTTTGGAATTAGACCATCCTACTAACAAGGATTGAGAGCATGGGACTTTGGACTCACTGAAGCCTGGATTCAAATTCTGACTCAGGTCTTAAATTTGCTTTGTGACCTTGAGAAAGTTAACTTTGTTGAGCCTTAGTTCCCTCATTTATGAAAGGGAAATAATATATACCTCTCTGGACTGTTGTGAGAATTAAATGAGACTGGTTGTAAAATTTTAGCTTCTGTGAGTACTCAATAAATGGTAATGTGAAAGAAGTTACTGTGGTTCTTGTAAGTTTTTAAACCATAAATCTCTATAAGACCATTTAACTATTAGTAAAGAAATCAAAGCCTAGGAACTTCTAAAGTGTTGTATATTTCCATGGGTTATGGTTTCATTTTGTTGAACATTTTGCTGTTTAAGGTGGGCTGTTTAAAAAATTCTGCTGAGAAGGATTTCCACTTTTTAAAATCTCTTACAGGATATGAGTCACTTTTGTTTTTACTTAGTGTTGATTATTTAGCCAATTTTTTTATTTGTACAGTTATTATAGTTTAAAATGAAGCAATGGTAATTACATTTTAAAATGGCTTTATTCTACAGAGATTTATTCACCAAGGTGAGCTGCAGCTCTCTACTTGGAAGAAGGCTTACCTAGAAAACATAACAGTTGAGGGAATCAGAAGTTACTTTGTAACTCTAACCAGTTGAAAATGAAGGGACATTTTGATTCAAATAGGATGAAGTGGTCCAAATGGGAATGTAATGTGGGGATGGCAGGACAGTTATTCTAAATTATGTATTTGTTCTTGAGCATTTAACATTTGATTAAGCTGAACATTGAGACTTTGGGAGGAAAGGATTAATTTTATTTTTAAAAATGACTTTTTATTTTAAACACTAATTCCACAAAGTGGTTAAGGCCCTGTAGGACACATAAATGAAATAAGCATCAGTCATAGTTCCTATTTACAAATATTGTGGTAGACATCAATCAAAATCATATTTTCTGAAAATATCTGGATATATCGTCTGCACCATTTTTTTTTTTTAATCTCACTGAACAGGTCAGTAGTAATTAGCCATCAGTTGATTGTCAAATGGAAATGATCATAGGAACTTTGCTGTCTTGCATCTTGGTAGTTTTTCTTTCACAACTTTTGGTTGAGCAACTTAGATTCTGCTGAGGCTGGAAAAACATGTCTAGACTTCAGCCTTATTGAATATTTTATTTTAAAGACTCTTGGTGAGGTTGGACTATGAATATAGTTGAAAGAGTAGAAATATCTCCAAGTTTGTTTATTAAAAAAAAATTCTTAGTTATTCCTTTAGGTAATAACTTATAGGTTTGATGTGCTATGATTGATTTGTTGAATTAATTTTCAGTCTGGTATATTAGTTTGCTAGAGAGTGTATAAAACTACATGTGGTTGAAGAGGTGGAAATTTTAAATAATGGATACTTAGTATGTATATTTTAATTTTAATAGCATTTAGTAGCCTAATATTGGATATGTATTGAACTAAATTTTGTATTAGGTATTGAGATGATACTTAAAATTCATCAAATGAGGTTAAACCAAGTGGCAATAAATATCAGATTATTTTAGAATTGCTACAACTAGTTCATGTATAGATGCTATTATTTATGTGTATGTAATGTATATACACACATTATATAGATGGCTGTATTATAAAATGTTTAAAGTACTTTTAACCTAAGCTGACTAGTTATGGAAAACAGGAACATCACTGCAAATTCCTGTCTCGAACTATGGGATGTGATCATGTAGTTTTGTCACATTAAAAAAATTAAATATTGCCATCTTAATGAGAGAAGCTGTTATTAGAAATTAAGTTTAAGTCCATGAACTTTTGTTTTTTGGTTTGTTTTTTTAAATTTTAGCCAGTAAATTCTCTTTTGTTGCTTAGGTAATTTAATCCTAAATTATTTTTTTAGTGAGCTTAAATGTTTACTTCTTGGTTTGGTTTCTCATTTGGTAACTGAATAGAAGCAGCTTTCCTAATTGTGTCATCTTAGCAGCATTATTCTTAAAGAATCGGTATCTTCTGTTGTCATTAAGATATAATCCTTTAACAGGTTGCTAGTTAATTTGGCAATCTCGTTCCTGTCTAGTTGAAATAATTTATACTGTGTAAAGCATTTAGGAGTCTTGAATTATTTTCACATAAAGGTGCTATTTTTTATAATGTTAAAATGGTTACATTTAGGAGGAGAAAATGACCTTGCTAACTTACTTTATGATGACAAAGATTCGAGGATGGGGAGAAGATGGATATAATCATTTAAAGAGGTGGTTAAAAGGGAAGAAACCAAAAACTTGAAAGTGCTGGAGTTTTTATGGGAGAGCGATGTTCTTTGAGTTTTTTATTTCATTTACCAAAGTGTTGTCATTCTAGACGTCGCTTTCTGTCTTTAAACTAAGTGACTGGTTCCTGAATTACTGATTCATACCTGAGTGCCTATAAAGTAGAAACTTTCAACTTTTTGGTTTTTCTTTTCTTTCCTATTCCTACTTCAAGTGAGGCTTTTATACCTCAGTGCTAGTGTGGGGCCAGAAATGATTCAGAAGTTTCCTTAGCAGAACATCCAGCCTTTTTTACTGAGACAATAGTGAGTATATCCTCTTAATAGGGTGGACTCTTATTACTGAAACTGCGATTTAACCTCACATCCAGAGTGGTGGACTTTGGAAACTAACATATCAGCCAACCTTCCTATAAAATTAGAAGTACATTGTTTTTGTATATTAACTTTCATAAGCTTAACATCTTCCCTGGTATCCAAATTAAAGTACTTATTATAATATCTGTGTTTGCCACAATATGGTTGACCCCACTAATTGACTATACAGCTACAAATTACTACTACTTGCACTGCATGGAATCACTGCTGCCTGGATTTCTTGCTGAATCAGCTGATAGAAGAAGCCAGAAAGATAATATACTCCCTACAAGACTGTCCAGAGGCCAGCTTATATCACTCTTGTGGCAAGGAGGAATGCATAATAGAGTCTCTTTGCCCTCTGATCAGAAGCAGTGAGCTTTCGGTTTTTATCGCCCTCTTCACCTCCACCACCAAATTCCAGTCTCTTTAGTTAGATATGGTCTTATTCCTTGGTGTTATTCTTGCATGTTTGATTTTCTAGTACTGGTGTCTAAATCAATTAGTAAAAAGTAAGAGGAAACAGTAGTAGTCAATAATAGAGATAAGTATAATATTTTCTGAAATGTTATAAAATAACAAAGGAAAAATGTTATTAAGCTAAGATTTTATAAATCTATGGATTAATTTTGTTCTTTAAATTTAGGTAGAAATACTTTAACATAACTGCCTGTTTCCCCATTTTTTTGAAATTCTGAAGTATAGAACTGCCTTCAGTGAAAAAGTATTTCTGTGTATTTAGTTAGTAAATAAACTGCCCCCTAACAGTAATCTTAACAAATAAATTCACCTAATCAGAACCTGTTTTTAAAAAAATTTATGAAATCGTAAGTGAAAGTGCATGCCTGCCTTGCTTTGGCCTTGACTCAGAGTAAGTCAGATCTACTCAACAGCTCCTTAGGGCCCCTATTAAACTTAGTGGGGTGTTTGTTTTTTGAAAGGATCTTTGTTTCCTGCCTATTAAAAGGTCATTGTAGTTTCTGTGATCTGGGGTGGCAAAGTTTATAAACCTGATCCCTTGTATGTTAAATGTATTTCTTTTTGCCTAGATGTGAGTCCTGAGGTCACACCCAGTCTTTGATAAAAACTCAGTAGAACTCTTTTCCTTTCCACTACCCACTAACATCCTTTGTTGCTTTCATGTCTGATGCATTTTAATATCATAAATTGTTCATTTGGTTTAAGATTTATCTTTCAAATTATTACCTTCCAAGGTAGTAAGGTTGGTATAGCACTGATGGTTAATTAATGTATTAGCCTGTCATCAGTGCCTAGTAGACCTATGATTAAAATTGCATGTGTAAAACAGGATACTATGTGCTAAGCAGATGATGTGTAGAAGTCATTATGCCGGTAGAAAAAGGTTAAAAAGAATAAAAGGGTTTTATCAATTGGTAATAGGTCGAGAACTGTTCCACCTTATCCTTTTTTTAAAAATCAGGTGCCCTTTTGTTTTGCTAGAAAGCATGCTGATATTCTGAATGTGTTTGCCATCATTAATCTGACATAAAGTTCTTTATCTTTCCAGTTGTCCTTATTGGAGATTCTGGTGTTGGAAAGAGTAATCTCCTGTCTCGATTTAACTCGAAATGAGTTTAATCTCGAAAGCAAGAGCAACCATTGGAGTAGAGTTTGCAACAAGAAGCATCCAGGTTGAGGAAAAAACAATAAAAGGCACAGATATGGGACCACAGCAGGGCAAGAGCGATACCGAGCTATAACATCAGCGTAAGTTGCATAGTTTTTAAGCTCTGTGAAATAGGCTGCCATCAAGTGAATTAGCTGAAGTTTGGTAATGGAAAAGGTACTGTTCTTCTTTTTTCTTTTAAGAATTTCAGTATTAGGATTTTGAAATGTATGTGTTTTAAAAATATATATAATCCATATATTTAGTTCTTCCTGGTGTTCCCTTCCATTTTGTGGTTGTTTTCTGATAGTTTAATACATGTTTATGTTTTCAGATACTATCGTGGAGCTGTAGGTGCCTTATTGGTTTATGACATTGCTAAACATCTCACATATGAAAATGTAGAGCGATGGCTGAAAGAACTGAGAGATCATGCTGATAGTAACATTGTTATCATGCTTGTGGGCAATAAGAGTGATTTACGTCATCTCAGGGCAGTTCCTACAGATGAAGCAAGAGCTTTTGCAGGTTAGTGATGTGAATTCCATGATATTATAGTGAATCTTTATTTCTTACTGTTATATCTTACAGTTTTGATAACCCAATGAGGGTAATTGATTACAGCAGCTTTAGAAAGGTAAACACAAATGAATGTTCAGCAAGGATTGTTTTGAAACTGTGTTATGATTTTGTGGCTCTTTCACTTAACTTTGAGTCATTAAAACACTGTACTATTTTGAGTTTTTGCTGCCAGAAATTAAATATAAAGACCATTTTTTCTTTCCCTTGAAAGGGTAGATGAAATCTTTTTATTCTGTGCTTCCTGTCTCTTTTTCCATTATGTCTCTGTGTTTTACCAAGGCTGATCTTATGTACATCTGAAAAGTAGTAGTCCAGGGAGTGTCAAGGACCAATAGACATGTAGCCCCTCTTCTATAGGTATGGGCAGCCTACCAGAATGCAGTATTGTACATTCTTGGCTAGTGAAAGTTGTGACTCTCCACTAGTGATTGTGCCATTTTCTGTAACAGTTTTTTAGTTTTTCAGGCAAGAAGCTGTATTTCAAATAACATAGTTATAGAATACTAAGTGGATTACTTACGCCCATCCATGTTCATACCATAGCTATGTGGCTGATGGGAGGAAGGACAGTAAGGGGTAGAAGTAAGTGGGTAGTTGATAAGTGTACTATGTTTTGAGTAGTGCCATTCATTCTGGTGGTAGTGTTTAGATGTAATAAATATTTATTTTAATGAAGAAGGCAATATAAATTTTCCAGTTATTTTTAATCTAAAATGTAGGTAGAATGATAGGTACCCTTATTGCTCAAGAAGTTGGGGAGGCTTTAGGTTTTAGAAAAGTGTTTTCTTTTTAAAGGCTTGAGTATATCATATTCCTTGTATTAAAATTTGACAAGACTGAAGTTTTTATGTCTCCTCACAGAAAAGAATGGTTTGTCATTCATTGAGACATCTGCTCTAGATTCTACAAATGTAGAAGCTGCTTTTCAGACAATTCTGACAGGTAAGACTTACGTTTTCAGATTATTCCAATGGGAATTGGAAGTTTTAGGAAGGTAATTTAAACAATGATCAGGAAACCAAACTGTGTATCTCTATCTATCTGAGAATGACTGTTATTTGAGAGCTACTATATATAGCAAGAGCTGTTTAGAGCAATAGTCCCCAACCTTTTTGGCACCAGGGGCCAGTGCTCCTATGAGAATCTAATGCCTAATAATTTGAGGTGGAGCTGAGGTGGTGATGCTGGTGCTGGGTAGTGGCTGCAAATATAGATGAAGCTTCGCTTGTGTGCCTGCCACTTACCTCCAACAGACCAAGGACTGGTACCGGGCTGGGGACCCCTGGTTTAGAGTACAAAATTAGTTACAGCTCTTGTTTAATCATCCAAAGCATATCATTAATAGTGAGAAAAATACTTTGAAAAATATTTATTCAGTTCTGATATTGCAATCCATGTATTTCATAATTCGTGGTCATAAGCACAAAGTAATGCTTGGATGTACTTTCTAAGATAAATATTGCAATCCTGGCTGTGGAAAGATATAAGTACCCTATTGAAATTCAGTAAAGAAAAGGTATTCTTGGTTCTGATGTATTATAGAATCTGCTAGGGGAAAATATAATCTTAAAAATTTAAATGAAAATATAAAAAGTAAAATTCTCTCATGATATCTTCCAGAAGAATCAAGGTGTCGTAGCTTTGCACTTTTAAATACTTGTCAGTATATAAAATTGATGCATTTTTTGACCTTTGAGAAACTTACATGGTGAGCAATGAATAGGTTTGAAGAAGAACTAAGAAATTCTGACCTACGCTATAGTGGAATAACTCAGGCCTCTGCTATTTTCACAATTTTTGGAGGCACTGAAGAATTTTAGCTCTTTTGTTTCCCAATTTGGAATGGTTGCATTTAACTTACTTCGAATTTACTTTGCAACTTGACCCATAGTTCCATTAGAGTAGAAATAGGCCTATGTCTTTTTTACTTTACTTTACTGGTTATATTTATAGCTGTCTTATGTTAATGTTTTGCTTTATATTTAGATCTATAAGAGATTCTGATACAATAATGATAAAGCAGAATTCCTTTTCTTTTTAACCTTACCTATTCTTTGGACATCTTGAAAAGGAGCTGCATAGGAATTGGTATATCATACATATTTGGTTTTCAAGGAGAACATGCCCTTGAGAGATGAAAATATTTGCATCTGGTTTAGCAAGTTGCTAGTCATGTTTCCTTTCCCCAACTTAAATAACCTTCGGTCAGATACCAGCTAGAAAGGTATCTGCTTTCTATTTTCTTATCAAAGTTTTTTTTAAGTGACACATCTAGCCACAGGAGACATTAAGTATGTTAGTTGTATAACCTCTTAGTGCCCATTCTACCTGAAAGAAATATTTTCTTCTAATTTTCTGCCCAACACTTTCCTTTTTTTTTTTTTATTACTTTGTTATCATTTTCATTAGCAGACATCTTTTTTGTGACTGGAGCAAGTGTAACAATAATCCATTTCTCCAAAACAGTATGTAGTACTTGTAGGCAGTTATACAACACTGCTCAAATTTCTTGCTTTGTAATGAGATCTCTAAATTTAATCATTTAACTTTCTATGTTCCTTGAGATCTGTCTGCCTTTTCCTCTCTATCAGTATTTGCTTTTCATGTAAGAACCTGCAAAATATTTTTTGTTTTGCTTCTACTAACTTAATGTTCAAACCAACTTGTAGAGAAGTTAAAATTTGTAAGGGTCACATTTAATCATTTGCACTTGAAAAAGAAGAGCCATTCAGTTTGGGATTAGAAAACAATAAAGAATGAATGGTGTAGTTTCACAGTAAGTCAATGATTATTTTTATTCCTTACCCACTAGCCTAACTGAATGACTGTCTTTCTCTTTATCCTTGACACAATCCAGTCTCATATCTTTTCAACGAAAATAATCTAAGACTCCATATCTTTTGTTCGTTTTTTAAAAATTCTAGTTAATAACCTTTATTGTAATCTTTTTTTTCCCTCTTGATAGTTCTTCAGCTTTGAACCACACTGTCAGCCTTCTCAAACAGAAATTTTAGCACCCTTTCCCCCCAAAAAAATGACATAAGAAAAGGTACACTATCGCTGTTTTTTGTTAGTTTACGTATTTAGTGGACTAGTTCAGCTTGTTCAGCTTTAGGGAAATTAGTTTTTAATTTGGAGAAAATGTATTAATTCAATTAGTACATTTATTTTTCTCTTTTTGTTATGGAAAGTTTCCAACATACTAAAAGTAGGATAGTGTCATGAACTCTCATGTAGCTATCCATCAGTTCATGGCTTGTCTTTCTTCCATTTAGTCTCTCCCCCATTATTTTGAAATAAACCTCAGGTATTACAGCATTTCACTGTAAACACTTCATGATGTATATCTAGAAGATTAAGACTTAATCCCATAACAACAAAAACACTTAATAATTGGCAGTGATTTCTTATTATCATTTATTCTACAAACTTAAAATTTCCTATGTCAAATTTTTTTACAGTTAAAATTAGAATTCAGATTCTATTCATGTTGCAGTTGGTTGATATGTCTTGGAGCATTTTGAAAAAATGATTCCACTTTCTCTTTATCCCATAACTTTATATTTAAAAATCTTTCAAATATTGAAGAAATAATACACTGAAATACCCTTCATCTGGAATCAACTTGTCACATTTGGTTTATTTCCACATGTGCCTTTTTTCCCACTTTGCTCAATTTTTAGAAAATTAATTGTAGACATTGTGGTACTTTACTACTAAATACTTTAGTATTTTCTCTCCTAAGAACAAGGCATTCTCCTGCATAATACATATATTATCTAAAAAATTTATGTTTACACTGTGTTGTATAATGTGCAGTTCATATTCAGATTGCCCCATGTGTACTAATAATGCCCTTTATAGATTTGGTTTTTACATTTTAAATCTTGGATCTAGTCAAGGATCACACATTGCATTGATGGAATTGTTTTATATGTACGATATCAAATAGAGTAGCCACTGGCCACAGGTTGTTATTGAGTACTTGAAATATTGCTAGTGGACTGAGGAATTGGATTTTGTTTTATTTAGTTAATTTAAATATGTGGCTGCTGTATTAGACAGTACAGGTTTAGAACATTTATCCCATCTTTTAAATGTGTTGAATGAAATAACTTTTTGAAGTGTCTTGGCATGTTATAGAGTGTTTCTTAATCCGAATTTATCTAGTTGTTTTCTTATGATAAATTCATTTTAAACAGTTTTGGTAGGAATACATAGATGTCCTTCATAGGAATACATTATGTTTTTCATAGGACATCATAATAGGAGGCATATCATGTCAATTTGCCACATTTTTAGAATTCTCTTACTTTTGAAGTTATTTTTAGGGGGGGAGTGAGCACCAGAAGAACAAGGATAAATATGATGCAATCTCTGTTCATAAGGAGTTTACAGTCCAGTCAGAGGAAACTACTCTTAGGCAGTGCAATATAAGACCAAATAAAATATGTCAAAGGTACTTGCTATAGAGGAATTTAATAACATTTATTCATGCAGTTAGTTGTTTATCAAACCTCTACTAAATGCTGGAGATACAGCAATGAGTAAGGTAGACACAAGTTTTGGTCCTAGGACCAAAACAATTACTTTTGATAAGTGTCATATAAAATCTTATGCTGCTTGTTTTGAATAAGTACTTAATTACTGTTTAGCTTTAGTTCAAGAGGCACTGATAAACATTATCTTTCCCTCCTTTTCTAAGAGTCCCTTGGGATTTTGGCATGTTTATGAAGTTTGTGCATTTCCCTATACAGCCAAGAAAAATACCTAATGTACCTGATAGTGCAGATTTATTTTTATTTTTCTGTGGTAATAGTCTCCGTGTATGTAGGTTTTCTTGGGAAGGGTAGAATGAAAATACTCTCATGGTTTAATTTAGATATAAGCCCGTAAATGATATCTCTTTAAACCAAGATTTATTTAATTGACTGGTCAGTCTTTCCCTCTGAAATGGAAAACCTTTGTTTCTCTTTTAACCCTAAGAAAAGTTGTTAAAATAATGGGTTAACTCTGATAGTTGCTGTTTGAAAATAAAACTTTAAATTTATGCATTCTCTATGCAGTTATTTGAAGTTTTTCCTGCAAATATATCTCCTACCTCTATGTATTTTTTATGTCACTATTGATGGGTCTGTTCACACTGAGTATTGCTGTTTATTTTTTTCCCCATTCAGAGATATACCGCATTGTTTCCCAGAAGCAGATGTCAGACAGACGTGAAAATGACATGTCTCCAAGCAACAATGTGGTTCCTATTCATGTTCCACCAACCACTGAAAACAAGCCAAAGGTGCAATGCTGTCAGAACATATAAGGTGTTTTTCTTTCCCCTAGAAGGCTGTGTATAGTCCATTTCCCAGGTCTGAGATTTAAATATATTTGTAATTCTTGTGGTCACTTTTGTGTTTTATTACTTCCTCATATTATAAATTTTCCATGTCTTAAGTCTTTTGATTTTAGCTTTATAAAATTATCCACTCGTCCCAAATGACTGCAGCTTTTTTTCATGCTATGGCTTCATTAGCCTTAGTTTAATAAACTGAATGTTTGAATTCCTCAATTATTGTTTACTTTCATCATGGAGCCTGTCACTGTAGGACATAATAGAACTTGATCACTTGAAGCTCAGACCTCTTGGTTTTTATCAAATCAAACTAAGACTTTAGAAATAAGCTATCATTTTGCCACAGAGTAGTGTATAAGGAGCAGCTTATAATTCATACACTCTTTTCTCAGTGCAGTTATGTCCATAAATCTAAGAATTGCCCTATAAATAGCAGGATTTTGAGAGCTTGAAAGTTTTCCCTTATTCTAAAAGTGAATATCTAAAATGCCTTAATAGGATTATGTAGTTCAGTAAATTTTTTTTTTGATTTTTGTAAGCCTCAAAATTGATTCTAGATAGGGGACTTTTTTCTGGACAAGAATTATATTAGTAAACACAAAGACTGTTATGGTTTCAGTTGTGGTATGGTTATGTGGCCATATGTTAAACAGTGCTGCCTAGTGGTCTGGGAACTTGGGAGACTGGTGGAATTCCATCTGAGTTGCCTCTGGCAATGATCGGGCAGTGCAAGTTAATGATAAGTCATTTAATTTATCTAATTTCCCAGCAGTAGATTATGTGGCATTTTATTGCTCAGGCAATAACTGGTTTAATGCTCTTAGTATCAAATTGTGAAGTGTTAATTTTGTCTTAAAACCTCCCACTAAATGAAATGCAACCTAGTTTTATCACCATATACACCAGCAGACATGGATACTTATTTTAATGATGCTAATTTTTGAGTTTTGCAGTATATTATGGAATATAGTCCAATTAAATTTCTGGTTTCAGTATGTCAAAGAATAAAGTGAGAGTTTAATATCTATCTGCTCAAGTGGTACCACTTAAAGGCATGTATTCTTTTAGTACTTAAGACGAAATAGATGAAATAGTATCCTGAGTTTAAATAGAATGCATTTAGATCTTTATACAGACCTGAAATAGTTTTCTTCCACTACATAATTGAAATCAGTGGAGCAACTAGTTTTTCTCATTCCGAATGTGCTTACTAATATTTAGTTTTAATTTCTTGTTGATAATATTAAGCACTTACTCTGCAGTATTCTGAAAGTTATGTCAACTGAAGTGATACTATTCAGGATGGTGGACTATCCCCCAATATATATGTGTGTTAGCTTGTATAGATTACTATGTTTTATAGTTAATCTTCTATCTTTAGCAATGCTCATGAGTGGGGTGCACTGAAGGCATTGCTGTGGTAGGTCATTTTGGTTTCCTTCTGTAGTCATTTTATTTAGTGTATTGGTATGAAGAACTATTATCTATTTGTAAATTGCTACTTTGTATTTTATGCATGCTCTGTAACAACTTTTATTTTTAGTTTTTATTTTGAATATATTCACATTCTAATAAACAGTTATAGGGGACTATTCTTTATGTTGTCAGATTACATTTTCCCTTTGCATGCTTTGGATGCAGCTGTAGACTATTTGATTCTGTTGAATGAGAGCATATAAGTCCTTATATTACAGAGTAAACATTGAATTGGAGGCACCATTGTGTGAATTCAGCTTTGATTTTAGACATGTAGCTCAATTATGCTTTTCTTGGGAAAAGTATTAACCAAAATATAAGGGAAATAATTAATCTTAGTACTTTCATATAAGTGTCACCAGACCCAGGAAGAACATTCATCACTACTTATTTTACTGAAAATTGGTAATAAGTATTTTTACAAAATCATTTAAGTGGGGAAACTAGGTAGTGAATTGAAAATGAATAAAGTGAATTTTTACAAAGTATAGACTTAATGTTGCCTTGGGCATGGTTAGATCTTGGGAGCATTTCAAGAAACTAGATGTGCTACTAGAAAATGGCTTTGATTGCATTTCAAAAAGTGTCTTCATTCTGAATAAGATGTCAGTAGACAAACTGTCTCAAGTAAGAAACTTCAAGTTTTAAAATTCACCAACTTGAGGCTCAAGGCAGTTTATGGAAGTATTCTGCTGCTTGACCATGCTTTTTTCAGTTATTTTAACTTTAAATGTTTTTTTTTTTTTTTTCCCAACCTACTCTTCTGAAAAGTCAGCCATTTTGACTTGGTTTAAACTTGTATGTAAATGTTCTCAAGTGCTATCTGTGATTTTTCTCTAATAGTAATTGTAAGGTAAGTTTTCTAATTTAAGCAATGCTGCATTGAGTATACTAAATTCTAAGAAGGGATGCTAGCTGGTTACTTATGCAAGAGGTGTTTTAAGTTCTCCAGGGTTCTGCAGAAAAGTTAGACTCCTTAAGAGTTTATATTGCCTGTCAGAGCTAGTCATATTTATTTCATTATTGGGAAAATGAATATCTTGATTTTGTCTTTAGTGACTTGTATTTACAAAATACAAATGCTCTCAGTGGTGGAGCTATTGTGATCATCTCTTCCATCTATCTGAAAGAGATGAAACTACTGAGACAATTTTGGCCAACACCAGAAGTGGAATAATTCAAAGACTGGGTGGATATTTAAAAACTCATCCTAAAACCTGTTAGGTTTCCATTTATTGAGCTTTTTTTTTTTTTTTTAAACAGAGGAGAAAAATGGAAATTGGCTATTTGATTTTTCACAAACATCATAAGCTTGCAGAAAATTTAACAAAATATGAATTTTGTATAAAGACTGTGCGTGACATCCATTCCTTGTGTGAAAAAAAAAAATGAACAAAGACCGTGAAAGGATCTTCTTCCACCACATTTAATGGGTTAGCATAACAGCCAGACTAGTGCTAAAAGGAAGAGGACTAACTTTTGTACTCCTGGTTGGGGCTGTGCTGGTGCCATATTCTTTTCTGGGATTTTACAGGTTACCTGTTCCATTCACCTATACAATGTACCAAAAAAACTAGAGTTGTCATTGTCAAGTTTTAAAGAATGGTTGTGTTTCCCCAAACTGTAGGAGACTGGTGGTAATAATAAAGTAATACAAAATGTATGGTCAATGTAATTTATGTAAGGGAGACCGTTAGTCTGATAATTTTAATTGATATATCTATTTCTCTGAAAATTGAACTGGAAGATAGAGAAAAAATATGTGAAAGGTCCTTTATACTAGGCGTATATCAGAAAATATGCAAACTCTCTGAGTTAAAAGGTATAAAGTGTTAGGTACAATAGAGCACTGGACTGAGTGATAAAGACTTGGATTCTAGTCACAGCTCTTGCAGTCATTTTATCTGAGCCTTATCTTCTTCCATTTAATGAGGGGATCTGGGACTGTATAAGATCATTTCTGAGTTCATCCCAGCCCTAATTCAGTAATTCTGTGAATGAACTCTCTTCAGGTACTAGAGCCAAATTATTATACATTCCAACTCTAAATTTAATAGATAAGTAAAAATCAACTGTACACTTTGCAAGATGTTTTTGGTCTTATAACTTAATTAGAATGTTACCCTCATTTCCATGTTAACTCCATTAAATAAGATGAATACTTTCAGAACATTTGCAAAGTGACTGTCAATTTCAACAATATGCATCAAAGTGCCATATGTGCTAACGGGAGAGGAGCACTTGATGGGCTGCTATGTCAACTGTCAATTGAGAACTGCTTGTTTTTTGACTCTTAACTGTTAAAATTCTGCTGGCTTTTAATATATACTTTAAAATATATTCATGTCCGGGAGAGAACTTTTAAAAATTTTGTGTTTAATTTTTTTATTATAATAGGAATTTACAAGAAGGTAGATCAATCCACAGAGCTAGCTGTCCAACAGAACCAATGATGAAATCTAAGTATTTAGGTTTCTGTGTGCACACATGGTATTAATGGCATTATTCGGCTGTTATTATAGTAACCTATTAGTAATCTAAACATTTGAATTCCATTATTTAACATTATTAAGCATAGAATGGTAGGTCCTGGCCTAGATGTCATGTATATTAGCTGTGACTACTCTGTTGCCAGTACTAGTGATGGTAGTGAAAATTAGTAGCCAACAGGATTCCTTTTCTATGTTTGAGCCAGTGGAACTTTGCCTAACATACAAAAATCTCAGATCTTATTATCTCCATCCCAATGAATAAATTACTGGTTTAGCACTCATTCCCTTATTGAAAACTTCCAGTCTCTCAGCATACCATTTTCTCAGATCTCTCTAGGGAAGTGATATGGTTTCTTAACTTTAAGAAGTTCCTGACTATTGTATTAGCCTCTGTGCCAAAGCATTTCATCATATGGGCCTAAGAATATTATAAAAGGTCATGCCTGAAACAGGACAGTCTGGGAATCCCCAGGAAGCAACGCTTTCTGTAGGCTATCTTTGGTATGAAACCAGTTCTGGAGGAGGATGTCAGGATCCTCAGTTTTGGTTTATATTTAAGTGGATACCTAAATAACAGTACTTTGTAAGATCTCAGGCCCCCATGTTTTCTCTTACCCAAGACTCTGTGGAGGGCCATCTGCTGGGCTGGACAATGTCTTGGGAGGCAGAAGCTAGAATGAGGGGAAAATCTGACAGCTGTAGCAGTAGACCAGAGCCTGATGGCTTCTGTGAGTTTGGATTGGACCACAGTGGTTCAGAGTCTTTCTAGCTCTGCAAGTCATGGAAGAAACTGTATAATCAGCACTCCACTAATTATCAGGGCCCTCCATTTATTCCTGTCCTTTTGAAATTGCTACATTGTAAGATCCACAAGGACAGGGAATGTGCTTTGTTCACGTTTATATTCCTACTATCTGTCCCCCCTACAACCCCATGTCAGAGTGATAAAGAAGAACCATCTAACTCTAGAGTTTATTCAAGTTTAGCCTGAGGAGCTATAGTCAGAATTATCCTACAGATTAAAATTTTTTTCATTAAAAATTATAACTAATATACAAAATTATAAATAGTATAATGAATCCCTATGTATCCATCCATTCTTTCTAAGAAAGATTTCTGTTCTCTTTTGCCCTGTACTGATTAAATGGGCGTCTTCTGTCTTTCCCCTGGTTAGATGAATGACTAATAGAATGTGTCATTCTTGAGTATTCAGTACTTTGTACACAACCTGCAGCCTTTGGTTTTCATTTGTGATATTGGGTAGTATTCTGAGCCTTTATAAGTGATCATCTTACACTGTTCTCAGTAAATATGCTTTTTAGCCTTGTAAAACTCTTGATTGTGTTTTATCTTTCATCATGTCAAGCTCCAGCTCTTGAGATTGTTAGTAGGAGGATCTTTTCTGAATGAGTCTTAATAATCTCTAACTAGCAAAAATGTATTCTTGTTTAACCATTTTATTAAATGGGAATAGCTTTTTATTATCCATCCACTAAGCCTTGAGAACTGACAAGTTGAAAGGTTTTAATTTGACTTAAGTATGAGGATTATGTAAGCCTTTGAAAGTATGAAGGAGAAATTTCAAGCTTATACCATTGAATGCATTCAATAAGATATTTTTTAGCATCTGTATTTTATAACAATTCTGCTGCTGCTTTACTAGTTAGGTCACAAGGTTATGTTGTAAAAGGTCCTAAAACAGACTCACTCAGGTACTGCTTGATTACTGCTGTACTGGGTGACTACTTCTGCTAGTGGAAAACTATTCATTGCACTTATGTATAGTAGGTGGCCCATATACTTGCCTTTATTTCATTCCATAGAATTACCTTTATGTCTCGAGCTGAGCACAAGCTGTAATGTTGTCTTTCCAAATCTTTGTGAAAGCAGGAAAATTCTAAGTATACTGATGTTGATGAGATTTTTTCAATAATTTTTGGACATGGAATTAAGAATATGTTGCTCCCATTCACTACTTTAAAGGAAGAGACTCTTGTTATAAATTTGATAGAACTTTTTAACTTTAAGCATCTATTGGGATAAGTTTCACTTCTCTGGCTGTCTAAAGTGACCACACAAAACATAGAATAGTTCTACCCTTACACCTAAGGTATAGATTATAGATACATTTTTGGTTTGCAGCACAACAGTAGGCACTCCTATAAATTAGTTTGAGAAATTAATTTTATTTTGTACAAGGTATGATCCTTCTGCACAGTGAATAAATATATTACAAATCTGGATTGTTTAAAAAAGTATTGCCATTTTATAATCTCATTTATGCTACTGTACAATAATTATTTTCTTTATTCATTCACATTATATGCACATCACTTGGAGTGAAAACCTAGTTTCTGTAAAATAATTGAACAGATCTTTCCAAGTTGCCAATAAACTGCACAATGCCCATGTTTAGGTTGACCATGACCCTGTCTTATTTGCAACAGTGCTAGACAAGTTCCTAACAGTTGCTCTGTAAGATTGAAATGTCGTTTACCAGTAACTCTTAGATATGTGAAGACAGCTGTTGTCACCAGAGATTAATCACACCCTCTGTCTTTCCCTTTTTCTGTGTTTCTGATTTGATTTGTGATACATTTCTTTAAAAATCAAAATGCTAGAGCTGAAAGGTTGTTAGTGTTCCCTTACCCCTCTGTGCTTCTCCCTTTTTTTTTTTTTTTAACACATTGAGGGGGAAAAGCCCAGATAGGGCAAGCAACACTCGATCTCTTGACCCAGTGCTTTAGCAATTCTACCATGCCACCTCTTGTTCAATTTGCCCAGAAGATAGTCGGCGAAAAAGAGGTGAAACTTGAGTGATGCTGCTTGTTTGCAGTTCGCCAGGCAGCCATTTCTGTACATGCAGGGTAAGGGGAGAAGATAAAACCTGGGAGTGAGATGAAGTTTCTCCTTGCTGATCTGACTTCGCCATGATTCTTGATCCTTGCTTCACAAAGATAATTGAGCACTTGCTGCCCTGAAGTACTGAGGTAAGTCTCTTATCTTTATTTCTTTCTCCATATGTATGCAAAATATTTACGTGGGTCTACACAGTAATTTTCTAGTATTTATATTTTAATAAGGCTTTTTTTGGAAAGTAAATTTGCTATTGCTGATCACTTGCTCCCATGCACACATGCAGCATTCATGTATTAGATATTTTTTCCCTAACAGTAACATTTGCTTAAGCCTTGAGTGAATTGGGGATGGGGGGCTTACTCATTTTTTTTCTTGCTTTTGCTGGTTATTGCCCAAAATAGTGGGTTCCATGGCACACTTCCAATTTGTATCAAGGGCTTCAGAACTCCCACTTTCCTGTAGCAGCTATTCCAGCTTTGTAGTCACTTAGTTCCTCTTCTATATACTTTTTTGCAAGTATTTTTACTGGTGGGACTGTTAACAGAATGGAGTGGTGTGTAGGTGGCCAGTAGTTTCCTCGTTTGCCCTTTTGGTCTTTAATTCTTGTGAGAAGGTCCTCTTTCAGGCTTGGGAGTTGGCTCCATCTTTGACTCATGTGAGCCTGAGTTTACCTGTGTTCATTAGTATTGGAAGGCATAGACACATCTGAATAGTGGGATCTGGAGCATTAGCTCATTGTAATTCAGTTTTGGTTATCTCAGGTGGTGGTGTTTTTAAGGTAGGAGGTACAAGCACTTCATATCCTTATGTGCTGTTTACTATAAGGTTTTTACATCATGTTACAGCAGCCAATTACAGTCCATTCTTTCATCATTTCAATTTAGTTCCATCAAAAAGTATAATGTACTTTAATTAATTTAAACTTGCTATGTCGACTTTTGTCTAATTTTATCTACACTTTTAGGTTCTATATTATTCAAGCTCAAGATTTATGAAAAAAAAAAGATGCTTGAAAGCAAGTATTCTAAGTCAAGGAATGCCAATCAAATAAATTTGGGAGGCCAAATATCTGTTTTTAGAGACACTTAATTCTTAACAGTCTGACTGCTTGCTTGCTTAAAGCAGCATCTCAGAATCTTCTTTCCCATGGCATGACTCAGGTGTTAGGTACACTAATGAGATATGACGAGGCCAGGACTGACTTGCAGTGTTCTGGAACTTTGAATTGGCAAGATTGGATAAAGCTGGCTTAGAAATACTGTTGTAGACTGAAAGAGGCTGCTGCACTTTGGAAACTTTTCTTCCCCTCCTACTACCAGCAGGGGCAGAAGAGGCAAAAGTAATTTGTATTTATTAAAGTCTTATTTTAAAAAAATTGAAGTTGTCAGCATTAGACTATATAGTAAACTCTGTAATCTTGGTTGTTGTAATTTGATGGATCAGACATATATGTACAGGTATTGATGAACAATATTAGCACAGTTTGTGTCTATGCATTAATTATCTTAGGTAATCAAACAGATGTTGATGGTTACAGCAACCAAAAGTACATATACATTTCAGGTGTTTTAAAGTAATCCTCCTCCCTCCCCAGTCCCCATTTCCCTCTTAGGAAGGTTTGTAAAACCTATTCTACATGCTTTCTAAGCATTATGTTTCAGATAATTAAATATATAAATAAATATATTTAGCTATATTTAGTTCATGTTGATAAGTAGCTGTATCCTAAATGTTTTAAAAGATTGTATAATCCAGGGCATATGGGATTGGGGGTGGATGGGTGATAGGATTTGCCTTTGCGAACAGACCTTTTGAACAATTACCCCAGTCTCATTTGGAAGCTCTTCTTTAATTCCAGGTGAAAGTAATAACTAACACGCAGCTGGAGTCAGTCTGTACCATTATTTCAAGTCAAGGGATTGTCTTCTTTCAGAGTCAGAATATTCAGCAAAACACATTGCAAGAGAGAAGCTTATCCCTCTTAAGACTGCTTGTCCTGGGAGGGCCCATTGGCAGGGCTCTGTCTTACTGGGAGGAGGTCATAATGACCAGGAATATGGCTGTTCCTAGGTAAGTCGTATGGATTCTGGATATAGCTGGAGTTATGACCGCGACCTTCTTGGACCACACTGACTGTGGGCTCTAAGGAATATAGTGAAAAATGAGTTCAGAGAACAGATTAGCTTTGGTTGCCTCGCTGCGGGAAAGAGAATTCTATTTAACTGGGTGGGGAAAGAAACCAGGGATTTTTAAATCTGTGATGAATATGTGAGGGTTAGGACTGAGACATGCTCAAGAGATGAAAAATGGAGTGTGCTGTGGAATCCCAAGCTCTGGTCAAAACCGAGAGATTTAGAATATCCCAGAGGTGTAAGGGTCTTATCAGCCCAGGGACAAACTGGGAGAAAGTAGGAGAAGGTGGCTTAGAAAGTTCATGTCTGTTTATTGTTTTTTGTTTTTTAACTGGGATTTGTATCAATTGAAGTGTGTATGTGTACCCACTCCCAGTATTTCTGCTTCATACTAGTTCCTGGTGTGTGTTTTTTAAAGCAGAGTTGGCACAAGAATTTGATTTCATGCTTGAGGGAGGAGGGCAGTCCTGGGGAAGAAGTTCACCTCGATTCCTTAAAAAGGAATAAAAGGTGTGTTTTCAAGACAGGGTGAGTGGAGAAAGGGATTGTTTTTACTTCAGATGCTGCACTTTTGCTTTGATTTTACTAAGTTACTTATTTGAGACACCTACCAACTTCATATATATTTTTATTAGATGTCGATAAGGATGGCACATCTGTGTACGGAGACCCCCTGTGCACAGGTGACTTCATTTCTACATAGCTGCTTTCTGGAAGCTTGCAGGTGAGGATGGGTGGGTCCTTAATTGTGGCGTAAGGGTTTTCACTGCTATTCAGGGAACAAGTGCTAGAACTGCACACGGATTCTTTCATGTAATCTGCAAGGCAAGAGAAATTTCTTAGGACAAGCAAGGACATAAGACTTAATTTAAATACCAGTAGCAGAATGCAATCAAATTCATGTGCTTTCAGGATCCTGGAGCTGTAAAAGCCTGTGATAGTTCAAGATTTATTTCTTAAATAATGTAGAGTACTTTAATGGGTAGGCAGAGTTCTTTTTCTAAAGAAATTTGTTTTTGGAGGGATAGGAACATTTTTATTTTTAGTAATCAGGTATAGCACCAGAAAGACTATTTCAAGATATTTATAATGGCTTTTATAGCAATTTAATTTTTATGAAATCCTGAAAGGATAGTTGATAGTTTGCATTTTATAGGATGAAGGCCCAGAGAGATGAAGTGGTTAAGGTCACACAGTTCAGTATAGCAGTGCTAAGACTTTAATCCATGCCTTGGGACTCCTTGGCCTGTGTGCTTTCTGCGATATCATCCTTCTAAATTCTTTTTGATGACTAAGAAACTAAGTTCAGAAGAAGAGGTTGGGGGAGAGGGGCGGGTTGGCACAGGTGTAAGCAATTTGGCAACTTTACAGCAACAAACTATCTGCATCCCTGCTCTTGGGAAGTTCGTGATCAGAGGTGTGACAGACAGAAGTGTAACAGCTGTCAGACAGCTGGAGCTAGGGTCTCAAGCTAGCCTTCAGAAAATTCCTGTTTTCTAGCAAGCCTGCAGTGTATCCTCTTGGGTCATTTACCCCAGTTCTCGTGAATGTTAAACAAAATCTTTTTTAGTAGTAACTTTTCTGATACTAGGAGAACTCACCTTCCTCTCCTGCCACCTCTCAGGCATGCATTATCCCCAAAACTTCAGGGTATGTTGGGTACAAAAAGATGCAAGTTAGTTTCTAAAAATATGAAGCCAGGTAACTTGTAGCTCCCTTGGACAAAGTCCTCTTGTGACTGAGAATCACAAGTGACTGAAAGGATAGCCCTCCCTTCAACCTCTACATCATTCCCCTTTTGGAGAAGATCACTGCCTCCTGTAGATTGTCCCAAGTGAGTCAGGACTTTATTACTCTTACTCTGTAATCTGGCAGCTCTGGCCCTCATCTGTCTGTGAGGCTGTGCCTGCCAAGGGTCTAGAAACAAGCACTTGAGTTGCAGGGACTTGATAGTCAAGAGTGATTTAAGTCGGCTCTCAGCTCTAAATTTCTACGAGTGGTAGCAGATGGTGATATTCTTGGATGATCTTTCACTAGAATCACTACAAATTTATTTTCTGTTTCCAACTTGAGATTAATGGAAATGTAAAGTGAAAGTGATAACTCAAAGGGTGACTAGATGTACCTTGGTCCAGTGAGAGCAGAACAGAACACTCCATGTGGCTAAAGTAGTTGAGGTGTATATGTGTTACGAGTAGTCTTTAACAGGTGACTGGTTGAGAGGGGTTTTACTTTTCCATTAGTGTCAAGTCATTGATGTCTGTTTCAGCAGGTAAAATTTCTTCAAATCTTGTTCAAAAGTACTTTGATCCATTAGTTCCTTCCAGTCTTCATAACAGCCTCCAGTGTAGGTAGAGCAATAATATTATTCCCTCCTCCCTTTATTGCTTAGGAAATAGAGGCTTAAAGTGGGTAAGTGACTTCCCCAGGGCCACACTGCTCTCATTAGTAGCAAAGCAAGCTCTAGAACCAGGGCCAGAACACTTTTCCATCACAACTTATTCCACAGTGGAACGAGATGTTGGCTTGGTCTCCTCTTAGATTGTGGCCTCTTTCTAGCAGAAAACCCTGGAGAGGAGATAATATTCTTGCTACACAATGAGCAGTCCCAGGTCCCAGCAAAGACTAAAGGGAGGCTGGATCACCCCAGTTGCTGGTGAGGCTCATATGGGGTAAAAGGTGGTTGTGAGTCTTGGGCCACAGCCTGCCCTGAGCCAGGTAGATTTGCCTCTAGTAAGTACTTTGTTTATTCAAACACAGGAGTGGGGATAAGTCCAGGAACCTTAGTAGCAATGGCTTGTTGGTCCCACTTTGGTGTTCTGAACTTAGTAGCCAGGGAGTAATATGACTCAGCTGCTTGTTTTGAAGCTGAGGCCTAGAATTGCTTGAAGAAGGGCTATCTCCTGAGAAGTCCTAACACTTTCACCTCCTCTCCTCCCAGCTACATCCTTTTACTTTGGCAGCTGCCCCAGTTGTATATTTTCTAAAACTTAAGGAATAGCAATAGCTCACT
Organism: Eonycteris spelaea; assembly: GCA_003508835.1. Taxonomy (NCBI): domain Eukaryota; kingdom Metazoa; phylum Chordata; class Mammalia; order Chiroptera; family Pteropodidae; genus Eonycteris; species Eonycteris spelaea. The sequence goes on from PUFA01000017.1 coordinate 1,455,342, forward strand.
TTGTGTGGCACATATAGCTAGTCTTTCTGGTTAGGTTATTTGAAAGTTGTTACATCTCCAAAGGAGGCTGGGCAGGAAGGACTAGTATTAATACTTTAGAAATGAGGAAAGTGAAGCTCATAAAGTTTGCTTAATGTTAGTAAGTAGTTAAGACTCAACCCTGTCTTCTGATACCCAATTACGTATTTTTCCCTCATGTCTTATTACCTGTGCTCTTCTTCATCTCTAAGTGTAAACTACAGCAGCTTCACCTTACCTTCAACTAGGAACGCCTTTTATCTGAGGCTATACCCTGCTGAGAAAGGTGGAAACTCTAAGCTTTTTGTGGATATCCCATGACCAATTATGGCAGAGGGAGAGCCTTGACTTTAACTCAATGCCTGAAAGAGCCTCAGCCAGCCAATAGTGTCTCTCTTCTTATTTCCATCAGAAAAGTCAGTGCTGCTTCCAAGTTGGGGGGGGGGGGGTTGGTTCTGCATCAGGGAATGCACCTAAATGGATAAAAGAGAAGTTGGGATTGTGGGGGAGAGTATTAGTCTCAGGGAGAAGCTGTATCATCTACAAAGGAGCCAGTGGTAAACAAAGGATGGAGGAGTGTTGAAGTGTTGGGGGAGAGAGTTGAATTATGGAATAATCTGGACTTATTTCTTGGAACTGCAAGTTGGGGAAGGAGTAGGCAGGCTGGAAAACTACTTCAGGAAGCTACTCTTTTCTCCAGTTTAGTCATCTACCTGCTTGCCTAGAAGGAGGAAGAAGTGGGGGGGGGGCAGGGTAAGGGTGAAGAATTACCAGCTGCTCTAAGATACTTCCTCATTCCTTTAGAGCTCCACCCTACCCCCACGCCAGTCCCTGCACTGGGGCATTGTGCAAGGAAAGGGGAAGCATCAAGCAAGGCTACCTAAGCTCTGGGAGTCACTTCTCCTTGGCCTGTAATTAGCATGAATACTAAAGGCTTAGTTAGCCCTATAATGCTCTGGGCATTTGATCTCAACTAGTTCCTACCCCCCAAAATGACATAGCCATATACTATCAGAAGGGGCCTCTGAAATGAGCTAATGTAAACATCTTCATTTTATAAAAGGAAGCAGCAAATCCAGAGTGGGAAGTGACTTTCTAAGGCCACCTCATGTGTGGGATCTGAACTTACCCAGGCCTTTGGGTTCACACTAACATCTAGTTAAGGCCAATATTTTACTGTTGGGGAAACCTAGGCACTGACCATTGCTTACTTCTTAGCTGAGTACTGCTATTAGAAGTCCACATTGCCTTTTCCTGGGCCCTAAGTTAGCATCCTTCTCTTGATTGAAGGACAAAGATACGGGGACAAGAGGAGATCTCAGGGTCAAAAAGAGAACCACATTAGCTGAAAAGTTTTCAGACTGACAATGGGCTCCTAACTACCTTGGAACCTAAGGCGACTACAAGAAGAGATTTGGTTAGATTTCCAAGGAGCATACAGATGGGGAGACTGGAAGCAACAGTGGGATCCAGGATTTCAGGATCATGAAGGTGATGGAGAGGATTGAGGACAATTTCTTCCACAGCAGTTAGGAATGCCTGATAAGAAATTGAACATGAGGCAGTTTGTTGCAGAATCATTGTACTGAGGGGGAGAAGGCGAGACAAATGATTAAGAGGTAAAATGAGTTTAGCACAGCAGTGTGAGTAGTCTCACATGACCTCTGGGATGACAGTGAGTAGAGGTCTTCAGTAAGTACCAGCTGAAAGGGAGCATCGACTTAATGACTTCTAGAATGTCAAAGCTGGAAAGGGCTTCGGGTGGTACTAGTACAACCCTGTCCTAGTAGAGGAAGAAATCTGACCCCAGAAAACACTGACTTAGCACCACACAGCAAGAAAACTGGGACCAGAACCCAAATCTTTTAACTCCCAGACCAGGGCTCTTTCCTATTGAGTTCAGAGAACACATGGAATCTCCACTCTTCGTGGTTTGAGTGGCCCAGTAGTTTTAGGAAATAATTTTATTCCTGGTACGAACTAGTTTATTAAGTGTTTATTTGGGAGTTCAGCCGGTTATTCGTTTATTCCATGTCTTTGATATGTACTTCTGTAAAGTTTTGAAATGTGACATTCCATTTTCCCTCTTTTTGAATTCTCTTGTTCTGATGTGTTGGTTTCCAACACTTGTTGGTACATTTGCCTATCTAGCCTTCTTTTCTGACTGTAAATCATTAAAGAATGATTGTAACCAGAGTCATGAAACAAAATCCGCATTCAAAAAGGCTCAAATGTATGATTCCACAAAAGAGGAATGAATGACACTAAGGTGGAGACAACGCTCTCCTTAGCTTTGTGTTACATTTATGGTTGTGAGTCTGAAAGTAGCTACTCTAATCACAATGTGCAGGACCGGGAAATTGTATGCTCATTTATTGAGGTGTCTAGGCCTGTCTGAGCTTATTTATAATTGAGTTGTGCATATTCTCACCTGGAATATTTCTCTTAATATTTCTGCCCAATCTCCATGTCTCTTTTGAGAAACTGAGGTCCTAAGTCAGTGCTAAAGAGTAGAACTGTCTTTTCTGTATTTAGCTTTACCTACTCTAATGGTGGTTGCCTTCATTTGGATGGTTTAAGTCAAAACTCACAGAAACTTGCCAGAATGATGTTCCCAAGGGAATAATGTCCTTTGGCTGGCTAGAAGCCTAGGGTAACCTCTTGTCTCAGGTCATTCTCTTGAGTGATACACATCCCAATGTGCTGATAGAGACTTGCCCTTGTTCTCTTGCTCAGAACACAATTCTTAACACCGCTACCCACCCCTAGTCCACCCCATTTCTAATAGCCACCCCACTAAAGGGCTGTGGACAACTAGCTCTCCTTGGTTAGGAACAGTTGTGTCTTGGATGTGTCTAGGGTTGTGTTTGAAAGATCAGAGCAGTAATCCAGGAAAAATCTGGGTCACTCTAGAACAGTGGTTTCTAAGTGTTAGTTGGGTGATACGCTGTATATAAGGATACCCTGAGGTACTCTGTGCAAATGCAGATTCTATGGCCCCACTCTAGATCTGCATCAGAATCTTGGGGTGATGGGATGTGAACATCTGTATTTTTCAGCAAGCTTTCCAGGTGATTCTGGCATGCAGCTAGGTTTAGGATATCAATTGGGACCTCTGCTGTCAGTCACTCTTACTCGGTTTGGCCGAGACTCTTAAATGGACCTCAGAGACAAAAGGATAGCCCTATTGCATTGGTACAATCTTTTTTTTTTTTTTTTTTTTTAAGGCAAAGCAACCCTTGGTTGACCTCACAGATTGCAAGGACCTTGTCATCTTACAAGTCCTTATTTTTAACGCCTACAGCACCTGGTCTTCCTAGGTGGTCTCCCATCCAGGTACTAACCAAGCCTGACCCTGCTTAGCTTCTGAGATCAGATGGGATCGGGCTTTTTCAAGGTGGCATGGCCGTAGACGAGGTACAATCTTTATGATATGCAAAAACACTTCCCATCTGTGATTTTATTGAATGCTTATGACAGCCTTGTTAGGCAATAAGACAGGCATAATTATCTCAACCTTGCAGATGAGGAAACTGGACCTTAGAGAGCTCTAAGGTCACAGTTAATAAGTGACAATAATAAGTAACATAGTTCCAAAGCCGCCTATTTCACATATTCTGCCATTTAAACCTGGGACCTAAGCCCGGGGCAGGACCTGACCTTTCATCATGGCTTCACCCGTAGATTTCCTAGAAGAATGATCTGACTTGCAGTTTCCATGTGTTGGGGTTGGTCCTGGCTTCCCTGTTCTTAGGGGCAGAGATCTCTTGAGGGAGAGATCTATTAGGGTATCATTTTCATTCCTTGTGCCCCCAAAAGCCAGCAGGTGCGGGGTGGCATTCCTTACCAGTGCAATGACAGGAGGCTCTGGGGCAGGTAAATTGACTTTATTTCAGATTTTTAAATCAATTTAACTCATACTAATTGGTTGGGTAATGACATTCTACATTTCCAAAGACATTTAGTTGGCACCTATAAAAAACCCACAGCATTTGCTAAGCAGGTGCAACTGAAATCGAAAGCTGAATTCATTAGAGTTGCTCTTCCTGGGCAGAGCTACCCAGCAGCCCCAGGTCTTGTGGTCTTTTAACTTTTTGGGGGGTAGGGGAAGAGATGCACAGTTTTTCTCTGGTAGAATTCCTGGCCATTTCAGATCTGCACTCTTTATCTTCCTAAGCCCTTCTAATGGGACGTCAGGATTGGATACTCTACCTTTGAAGCCTTTGTCCATAATGTATGTGTTTTGACGTCTATCCATTCCACAAGCACCTGCAGAAAAATAGTATAAGAAAAATAAGGGGGTGAGGTTTATTTAGATTGCATATGTTGTTGGCTTCTTTTTTTCTTTTTTTTCTTTCTCCCCTACTCAGAAAATAGTTCCATAGTACTGGAAAATTATTCTGAGTTTAATCTACTCAAAACCATTTTGACCATACAGGAATTCTTAAAAGGCTCATAAGTATTAATGGTGAACAACAGCGCCCTCTGGCATATTCAGCATTCCTCCTCTTTAACCTTCATTCTAAGGGGAACGTATTCCAGATGGTCAAAGGCAATTTTAATGCCACCTGCAGTCACTATAAGTGAAGTTCCAGGCTCTGAAAGTATAGGATATGAATCAGAACCAGTCTTAGCTCAGGGAAAGGGTGCATGACATTCCAAATCCAATTTCGATTGGGTTTTAGTATAGTGTTGAAGACTGTTTCTTACCTCTCACTTCTGGTCCTGCCTCTCCTGGATCTGAAACTTGACTGAAGGGACCCAGAGAGGGAGGTGGGAAAGTGGCTGAGGTTCTTGATTAATCTTTATAGGATGTGCAGTCATTCCCATCCACGGTCAGTTTTTAGTTACCCATCCTTTTGAGTGGACCATTTGCACCTAATTGAGAGCTGTCTTTGAAAAGTATTACCTGCGTTTTTCAGTCCTAAAGATTTTTCTCTATTTTGGCTGTCACAGTTTATCCTAGGCTCCCACAGTACATAGTCCTGAGCTCCAGTCATAGGCAGGACATACAGCCTCAGGGACCAAGCTCAGTTCTTTGCTGCTGTTGATTCTAGAAAGAAATTGTCTGGCATTTTTAGGTTGGGACAGTAATGATACTGGCTCAGTCAAAGCCATTTTTTTTTTTTAACTGAGGACACAATACCAGGCGAGGTATGTAGCAAGTGCTTACTAAAATACAGTTTAGCTCCACTTACCAGTTTCTGACACTGAAGACCAACCCACTGCTGTTTAGATACCTCCCCATACCTTCCCACATAGAGTTCTCAAATTGAATTTATAGGGGTCTACTCCTATCTGCCTGCCTTCCACATATTGCTGAGTGATAGGGCAGAACCCGGTCCAAATTTTTCTTGTTTGCTATTCTTCTAAAGGACCTATAGGTAGGTACCTGCACCCTTCAGAAACATGACTGCAACAGTCTGTTCCTGGCATCAGTTCAGTACTTTATACCAGTCAAGGGCTTCCTTTGCCTTCTCTGAGAGAGGGAGGCTATGCTGTTAACTTTTCCCCTTTTCATAGAAAAGGAAACAGGCCCAGTGAGAGGCAGTGATTTGCCTGAGGTCACACTAGCAAGCGAGAACTTGAGTTGCAACCAGAGCCCAGATCTCCCTAAGTATTGTCTCCCATTGGCCTGCCTGAGCATAAGTCAAAAAGTGACTGTGGTAGCTCTGGCTATACTGGTTCAAGAGCGAGAGCTCAGAGGATGCTCCCATGTGGAAAGAGAGATACAGAGTGTGTGGGGGATTGGGGGGCGGTTATTTGCTGGGGTTATTGAATGCCCTGCATACTGCTCAGGGACTCCCTAGCCAAGAGCACAGTCTACTGGGCATAGGCTCAGGATCTTTGCAGCCCATGCCTACTCAACAGCAGATAAATGTAGAATCTTCACTCTTGTTAGTGTTATTTGACCCAGGGACCTGCAGGGGTTGGTAGAGCTGCATTTCCCTTGAGCTCTAGAAACCAGTTAGATCCTGAGCTCAGGCCTGGGTTGTCCAGTGTGCTAAGGTCCTGCCCTGAATGGGATACTTTTAGGGAGGCCACATGTTCTGTTCATTCATAGCACTCCTCCCTATAGTACCTCCTTCTGTAACTCTTACACACGTACTCCCAATGCAGGGCTGACTTCCCAAGTCTTTCTTGTAACTTGCCCAGGAGGATGTTGGTTGACACATTCTGCCTCAACCTCTGCAGATCTCTGCTTGACACCCTACCCTAGGATCTAGGAGAATTTGGCCTGAGCCATGGGTGAGTCTAGGGTCTCTCTCTGGGTGACATTTGGGCTTTTTGGCCAGAGAGACAACTCTTTGTCATCCACTCCCAGAGAATCCCAAAGGTGTTGCCGTTCCCAGGTCATTTCTCAGTGGTTTTGGATTGTATTGCAGGGAATACAACTACTTTGTGTCCCTTTCACCTAATACTAGTCATAATTTGTCCACATCCACAGACCATGATGGGAACAAAAGGGGTAATGGGGGATCCAAACAGGTTTCATTTGTTAGGGGACTGAGCTGTGACTGATGTCAGGAGGAAGTGGGGCTCAACAGAGTTTTGGGGAGCAATAGGGGTGAGTCAAACAAGGGGCAGGAATGGGCGTCAGGGCAGGTGCTAGGTCTAGACCCAGCATGAGAGCCTATGGGCCCAGAGATAGAGGGTAGGGCTGGGGGTCTAACCTGGTGAGTGTGGCTCAGCGGGGCGGCTGAGGTGTCTAAGTTCAATGTAGAAGTCCTCGGGCGGGTACCTGGCCTCCAGGGCACTGATCTGGAAATGGGAGTCTAGTGAGGAATGACAGGGAGGAGCCATTATTCCCAGGGCCTGGTATGGTAGGAGTGAGGAAAGGTGGGGGATGAGGGACAGGGTAGGACATGCTGGAAGGAATTAGGGCTTTGTTGTGTAGCATCTAAAGGGGCTTGGGGCAGCAGGGCCAGGGGAATTTGCTAGAGCTCAGGCTATCAGCCTTGCTTCCTCTCACTCCCTGCCCATGCTTCCTCCCCTACCCCTCCAATAGGAATTGGTGTCTAACAGAGCAGTGGGCTGAGGGAAGAAACCCTTGAAAGGGATACTTCAGTAGGAACTGTGCCAGGCAGGGGTTCCTTTTCCAGATGGTGACTACATCTTTTGCCTCCATCTGTAATCCCCTCATCTGGGGCCCTAGATGTCTCCCTGGTCCTTGGGTCATAGCCACTCTCTCCCTCTTCCCCTAGTATAGGAATGAAGAAGGTTCTAGGCTTCATTTGCTTATAAGAGCTAAAAATAAGGACCTGGGTTTCCTCCCCATAACCTTTCTCCTGGGGGAAATCGTGCTCAGGATTTGTCTACTAACCCTCTCTCTCAGAGCTAGGACAGCCCCCCCCCCCCCGCCCCACACCTCAGTGTAGAGGAGGAGAACCGGGTGCAGGGGACCACTACTGACCTAACACGTTCACATAGCTGTAGGGGGTCCAGCCTGCTGTGTCTCTGTCAAGGGACTTGTTACTGAGCTGTTTGGAGAGTAGGAGAGCCAGTTAATACCTAGTGCTCCAGAGTTGCCCCTGCCAAGCCTTCATTTTGCCTAGTCTTGTGCACCCACCCCTGTGGTGATCCTGACCCACCATGGGCCTAGATTGTTGAAGGAAAAGGAGAGCTAGGTGTTCCTTGACAGGCCACCATGGTACAGCTGAGGCCAGAGGGTGCAGAACATACCCCGATCTGTCTGGCTGAACTTGTAGGGTTCCCAGGCCCTTGGGGTAAAGTGGGGGAGGGGCAGATCATCCCAAGAGCCAAGAACTGGCCTGAGCCAAGCTGACCCCGACAGGGGAAGTAGGTCACTTGGGTGGGGCTGAGCTATAGGAGAGGGGGCTCTGGCAGTGTCTCAGGTGCTACACAAGGCCATGCACAGAGGGAGGGGCTGAGGCTGCCTACAATATCACTGTCACTCTGCCACCTGACCTGAATGTGACTCTCCCTTTCATATGACCAAGGGAAAGCTTCAGATAGGATGTACTTATAGTATAATCTTCCCTCTTCTTGCATTCTCACAGCTGTATGAGGCAAGGATGGTTGTCCTCATTTCCCAGATGGGAATCTGAGTCCTGCTTGTTGGCTTTGCTTTTGGTTATACAAGGAGTCGGTGGCAGAGCTGGGTCAACTCAGGTCGCACCTACCAGACCCATATCCTTTCCTTGTCATCACAACTGCCTGTCTTTGCTACATGTGCCCCGACTATCTGCCAAGCTGAGGAGTCCTTGACCACATAGAACCACTGTGGTGAGGTGAGCCAGAGAGTCGACAGGTGGGATGCTCTGCATAACTCCAGCCCCTTACTGAATTTCCTATTAGAATGAGACCAAGAATGACGGGGACTTTGCCTTTCATCCCTGGCATCCTTTGCCTTTAATCTGCTTCAGCCTTGATAAAGCAGTTAATCAAGGGCCTCCTTCTGGGAAAGTCTGCATCCCCTTCCCTCAGCTTCTAACAACTCAGCTAAACTTAATAATGCTGAAGCTAGGAATGGGGTCTGAGCTGAGAAGATGCACTGGATGGGGGCTTTAAGCTACAGGACTGTGTATGAGGCTAATGGCCACAGACCTTGCATATGGGCCTCAAGCATCCTGAATGCAGCACTCCCATTTCGCAGGAAATCTGGGGCTGAGTGTCCCTAAAGAGAGTGGCTGTGGGGTGCTGGCTTGATGGTTGTTGCCCTTGGAACTGTACAGTGTCTGTGTTATTGTTAGGGGGTTCAGGCTATATCGCCAGTTCTGTGGCAGTAGGCACACACAGCCTGTGGGCTGATGAACATTTTCTGTGGGCCAGACAGGGAGAAAGGTTTCCTGGAGCTCTAGGCCAGAGACCTGGAATATGGAAACTTCCTGTCCGTGTTCCCAGAATGAGTGTTACAGGAAGCTGATACTGCTATTGTGTGTGTGTACATGTTTAGGTGGGTGTCAGGTGTGTGCAGTATGAGCCCATCAGAACAATCCTTGAGGCTTTTCCTTATTTCTGAACCTCCCACTGTGTGCAGTATGGGTCCTAGCCCACCAAGGGGGCTCACTTGCATGTGTGTTCTGAGACATCCTTGCCCAAAGGCCTGTAAGAGGACATCTTGCCACCAGCCCAGGGCTGTTATGCTGGGAGCTGAGAGGGAAGACCTGTAGTGAGAACACTGGCTATGGCTGACATTTGGATTCCATGTCCCTTTTGTTGGTTCTGATTGCAACAAATGGTTGTGTATACTGATGACATGGGTAATGTCTAGGTGTAAGGACATCAGGTGGCTACCAGAGTAACAGTGGTTGCTCTATAACGTGCTGGTTGTACACATGGTATTGGTAATGTACTACAGTGATTGGCAGTGTAGTGTATCGGTTACAGGTGTTAACATGTGACAAAAGTAGCTACATGGGATACATGTCATGTGGGACAAGAAGGCTACCCATGATTATCTGATCACCTGACTTGGTACCAATTGGTTACACACACGGTATGGGGGTAGATGTTATATTGAATGATGCTATGAGTTGGTTACATGGTGCTTGCTAGCATCATGTAACCTGCTGGCACCCTGCTACGTGCTTTACAGAGTGTTTACATGTCCCATGGACCACAGGGCTGCATTTAATGTTTTGGTAGTTGGTCCACATGGACCCCTCTGAGTGGAGTGTGCAGCTCCTTCCTGGGCAGAAGTGAGAGCTGAATGGCAGGAGAGTGGATAGGGGCTGGGGAATCAGGGACCCGGTACCTTAGTGGGCTGTTCCTGTCCAGAGTGCTGGCCTGGCTGGTGGCAGGCCCCCCGCATGCCAGTGCGTGGTAGCTGGAATTGGAAAAGCACTGGGCATAGCTGCTACTTTGAGACAAATCTGGGAAGAGAACAAGGTGCCACATACCATCATACTCCTGCCCTTGACATGAGATGCCCCAATACTGATACTTGGGCTGGGCAGCCTTGAGAGCGCTCTGCAAAAAGACAGCCAAGTCCCCAAGCTTTCTGGTATCCACTAACGCCACATAAATCTGTGGAACCTGATTTTCCCCTTCCCTTGTGGTGCCCTTCCCTGCAGGATGCAGATTAGTCGTGGCACCAGCAGCTGGAGCGTGGATGAGGGAAGAATGTTGGCTTCGACAGTCACCTATGCCCTGAATCACTGCTTATCTGTGCTGATCCTCCCCTGCCCCCCTCTCCCCCAGGGTCAAATCCCCATAGTGAGGCCATAAAGAGAACCCCAGTCTTGTCCTCCTGCCCTTTGGATTGTAGGACCTCTTGACAGGGCTGGAGAAATCCAGTGGAATAGCATGGGGAAACCTGGCCAACTCATTCATTATAGTCATAGAAGAAAGTCCCTAAATCTTTGTGGGCTTGGGCTTTCATCAGAAGATACCTATTTTGGCTGAAACTGGGGGCAGGAGAGGGTGTGTGCATGCCAGGGTCTCTGAAGGCAAGCAAGGTCTGCATCTGGGCTGCCTCTGTCTATCCTGCAGTACCTAGCATGGAGCTGGGCCCCCGGTACACAACACTTAGCAGGAATGGGCTGATGTGATATGGGTTTTCTAAACACAAGGTATAGGTCAGCCATGAGCTATGGAGCCAGCTGGAGTGGGCTGTCATTCTTGTGCTCACCCGGACAGGCTCAGCCTCCTGTAGTCCAGGGCTACTGGCAATTTCAGAGCATTTGACCTCTTCTGTTGAATTATGAAGCAAAAAGCCTTCCTTATTTCTAAGGCAGCAGTCCATGGTTTAGGGGAAAGGAAGGATCTGGCCCAACAGCCCCACCCTCATCCCATTCAGATTCCCAGATAGAACACCCATTGGAGTTGTTGCCACATTTGTGGACAGTCTGGATTCCAGCAGGCCTAGCCAAAGGGGCATTGCCCTCACTTTCAAGAACCTTCCCCTTTCACTATATTAATAGGGCCCTTCTAATTCTGGGAACAGAGAAGGGTCAGTTACTCTGAGGCCTTCACCCAAAGAAGCAAAATTGGGACAGGGTCTCAACACTGGGCTCCAAGGCCAGTTTTCCTAAGGTATCACAGGCATTAGGCTTGGGAGAAGTTGCCCTGGAGAGTTTAGGAAAGTTATTGCTTAATGTTGGTATTCCTGTGGCAGAAGGATGGAAGATCTGGGAATTGGAAGGAGGCTCCTAACTGTAGGCACATAGTGCTGGAGGTCCAAGAAATGATACCCCATGAAGCCCCATCTACCTTTCCCAAGTAGGCTTCTGCTTGTCATCCCCATTATCTCTGTAGGGAAGTCTGAGCATCCAGCCCCATCCACCGACCCTGCAGGCACGACCACCCAAGGATATGATGTGGCGCTTCCTGGGTTGTATGTATATGGAGGGGAGGAGAGTGGGGTGCTGGGGGCATCGCCCTTACCTGAGAGGGAGTAGTCAGTGCTGGTCATCCTCAGGGCAGGTGTGTAGGAGACGCGGGGAGCCAGGTCACGGCCCTTCTCTTTTTGTCGCCGTCGGCGCCAGGCGAACAGGCCCAGCAGCACCACAATGAGGAACAACAGTAGGACGATACCTGTGACAGCACCCACCGAGTGCCGCTCTGCACCCAACGCTGGGCTGATCTTGGTGTAGGGATTCAGCTCCTCCATCATGAGGGCAGCTGTGGGTGGAGGGAGGGCCTGAGCCTGGGACAGGCCTCCTTGCTCTTCAGATCTCACCTGCCAGGCCTAGACTCCTCTAACATTAGGAGGCCTGAGTTCTGGTCTTGGCCCTATTCAGGTTTCTCAGGAGTTGGAAAATATTGGACTCAGCTCTCTCCCTGCCTATTAGCTGTGTGACTTAGATGTGACTTAAGAGTCCTTAGTTTGCTCATTTGTAACATGGGACTGTAATCCCACCCTCCCCAGGGACTGTAAGCACCATATGACAAACCGACAATGAAAACTGAGCACTGCGCCAGTATACCCAGGATTACTGCCCACAACACCCGTCTTGATGTATGTGTGGACTGACCCTCATCAGAATGCAATGTAAATGGCTTGGCCCTTTTCTTTTAATGTGGATAACAGCTCATTCTTATCCCCCATCTCCTAGAACCAACAGCAGTATAATCCCTTACATGTTTGTTGTAGCACTTTACAAAGGGTTGTTTTTGTTTGTTTGTTTTTTTGGGTTTTTTTTTGTCTACGAAACCATTTATCAAGTGCTCTCTTATGTGCCAGGCACTATGCTGAGTCTGTTATTCACATTACCTCAACTTGGCCCTCACAACTGCTCTGTGGTGGGGAGGGGTGTCTTCTGACTGTAGAGCTGGAGCTAAGTTTGAGCCCCTTTGGGCTCCTCAGCTCTTAGCAGAACCTTGTGCTGTGGCGGAAGACAGGTATTAATCTCTTTCTACTTTGCATGTGGAATAGCAGGCCCAGGAAAAGGAAATGACCTGCCCAAGGATACCTAGCAGGTTGGCAGAACCAGAATTTGGCAGATCTTCTCATGGTCTAGTGACCTTCCCACAGCACCAGCTTGGCTACAGGAAGCTTGCCAACGATGAGTACAGAGAAGCCGTGACCGTGCCTGCTCCTTCTACTTCTCTAGCCCCTGGTGCCTCTGCCTCCCCTCTGCAGCGCACCCTAGTCCTGCTCTCCTCCCAAACGTCAATAAAGGGAAGTCACAAAGTATCCTTATGCAATCAAGTTGTTCTCCCTGGAATCTCCCCAGAGTCTGTGTCCACGATGTCCTTTCCCCAGCCCTCTGCCTAGGGATTCTGCCGTCTGTGTATTACCTTGGTCACACCTGATTCCTTTGAATCCAGAGCTGCAGTAACAGGTGCCGGTGACGTGGTCACAGGTAGCATTGTTCATGCACTCACATAGCTGCTGACACCCATAGCCAAAGGTTCCTGGGGCACATTCTGTGTAACACGGAGAGTTGGGGTAGACAGTGATACACAGCGACACTCCACCCTTCCCATCCCATATATGGACATCTGTGCTGATTAGCCAGTCTGTCCCAGAGTCCCTGTAGTTCCTGCTGTGCTTTGGTTTGATACTTGGGGGTAGACAGCACCTCTAACCCTGAGGGGGTGGATACCCACCTCTGTTTTTTCTCACGTGACCCATTTATGCAGCATCCTTCACATGCTGGGCCCTGAGCTGGCTTCCATAAGGGCTTCAAAGACTCAAACCAGATGTGCCTCCCTCTACTCCCTCATTACTCCCTCAAGCCTCTGCTATGCCTCAACACCCCACCCCACCCCCAAACCGGAGGAAGAAACTTCAAACACCAATTAGGAACAAACTTCTTGGTTTTTGGGTTTTTTCCTTGGGAGTTGCTCCAGAAGTCAAGGGAGCAGGTTTGCAGAGACCTAGGAGGCTGAGGCCTGGTACTGACACCCGGGGTCGTGGGTTGGGACAACTTACTCTGCTCACAGTGTTGCCCGGTGAAGCCTGTGCGACAGGTGCACTTGCCACTGATGTGGTTACAGCTGGCGCCATTCTGACACTGGCACACGCGCCCACAGTCCTTCCCATAAAAAGCTGCTGGGCAGCCTGGAGCAGGGTAGGGGCAACTTTGGTGGTGCAGCTGGGATCAAACCGTCTGCCTTCTGCCACCTCTCTGATAGCTGGGGTGAATAGTGAGACCATGCACCTGAGCCCTCTCTGTACTCTGAACCCTCACACTGAAGGGGTGGGGAATCCTTTGGACGAAGGTGCCTTGGAACCAGAGGCCAGGCTAGTCACCTGGCTGTGCAGCCGCAGGTCACACTTCACTCTGCGCCTCACTGTCCAAAAGGAGGGTCTGGTCTTTGTGACTGCTAAAATACCATATGGCCCTAACCTTCCAGGATTTTGGACCCATCAACCCCTGAAACCAGCCATGCTCCCACTAATCCTAGAAGTTGGAGTGTCTTAACAGCCCTTTGGCCGCCTCCTTCCTCTCTCCACTGCAGGCCTAGACAATGCCCCAGGCAGCCAGCAGGCCGCAGCATGGGATTCCAAATAGCTGGGAGGCGGGGCTTACGCTGTGTGCAGAAGAGTCCGGTCCAGCCCGGGTGCAGTGGCAGGCCCCATCCTCAGCGCTGCAGGTTGCCCCGTTGTGGCAGCTGCAGGTGTGGAAGCAGGCAGGGCCCCAGAATCCAGTTGGGCAAGCTAGGGATGGATGGAATGCAGAGGGTGAGGGGAAGGCAGAGGAGCAGATGAAAAGGGGCAGGGGGTGCACATCAGAGCCACAATGCCAGGAGGGACTCAGGTGGCATTTCCTGGCTTTCAGAAGGCTTAACACTCTCAGAATTCCTCCATTCACCACTTGGCCCAGTTGTCCAGATTCTCTGCCCATTCGTCCAGCTCTAAGGGCTCCTGAACCTTCCCTCTCAGAGGACTGATTTGGAGTGGGGCGCATGTGGTAAACTGTAAACATTGCAGTTTACTGTGTGAATACTGTGTATACTTACAAGGATGGGGAACTAACCAGGGTAGGGGCTCTTTCTTTTGGCTGGTGAGCTCTCTGAGGATGGCACCTGTGTCTCCATCAGAATGGAAATTCCCTTAGGCCAGGCCATCCAACTGTGGTACCGGCTAGGTCTCACGCATCAGCCAAAGGGCTCCACAGGGCAGAGGCTATGTCTCCACCCTTAGATTGGAGGCCCCTGTTAACTCTGTATCAGATTGGGTACAACCTATATGAACAGCCCCTACAATGCTCTGTCCAGGCTTATGATACCCAGAACATCATTCACCTGGGCCACCCAAAGGACATCCTCGCCCCTCTGAGATGACTGCCCTGGCCTCACTTCATTACCCTACCTCCAAACTCCAGCATGCCAGTCCCTGCCTCCTCTTCCTCTCCATCCAAACGTAGGGGGTACTCCTTGCTCAGGAGTTTTCTCAGCATTAATAGCATTAAACTAACAATGTCAATACCTTTAGTACTAGCAGTTAATAATGCCAGTGACCAATCCTAATAATTCATTATATTAGCTAGAGAGCTAAGTGGGACTCAGACATTACTATCTGCAGAAGATTTCAGCCCTGGGAGGTAGAGGTGCAGGGCAAGGAGTGAGGTGTTTTGAGGCTTGACCCCCAGTTAGGGGCATTCCCAGGGGGCAGCAGCTTACCCTGTGAGCAGTCTTTGCCAATCCATCCGGGGAAGCACTGGCAGGAGCCATCGATAGGGCTGCAAGTCCCATTGTTGGCACAGGAGCAGAGCTGGGCGCAGTCCTGCCCAAAGTGCCCTCCAGCACACACTGTGGACACAGGACAGCCTGGCACCTGCCCTCCCACCTGTAATCCTCAGACCACCATCCACAGCTGTACCCCCAGAAGTTCCCAGGCCACAGCCATGGCTACCCTAAGATCATGAACCTGGGTAGAACTGCCCATCCTGGCACCCCCACCACCCTTTCCATCTGCACATGAATGAGTTCCCCTCTTGTGTCCATAGCTGCATTTTGGGGAGGCTCTATTAACGATCCTTTCCAACACAGGAGCAAACTGAGGCCCATGGGGTAGAATCACTTGACTTAGGTCTCATAGAAGTGGAGAGGCTGAGAGAGCTCTCAGTCCAGTGCCTCCTGTCCTGCTCCACAGCCTTCTCTTTTCCATTACTACCCTCTTGCCAGCATCACTGATCCCGTAGCCATGAAGGCAGAGAATGTCAGTAGCTAGAAGGAGGGGGACAAATGTAGGTGGCAGTCTGTCTGCAGTTAGACTGTTGGAGGACTGGCTATCCCTGTCCACCTATTTCCTCTGTCTCTCCAAATCTGACCTGTTCCTCAAGCCTCAGCTCAGCCCCTTCCTCAAGAGAGCCCTCTGGGTCCACAGGCACTCTCTCTCATTGAGTTCGCACAGTGTTTCCACTCTGAGTCACTTGTAGGATTTTGGTTCCAGCCCCTCTTGAAGGAGTCACGCCTTGGTCCCTGGAGGAAGGGCTAGTTTCTTCACCTAGGCTGCATGCAAGCTCCTTTAGGACTAAATCTGAGGGTTAATTGAGCACCTACCACTCATTTCACGCTGCAGTTCATCCTCCACCTTCTTCCTACGACTTGAGCACAGCTCTCTTCATGGTGCTCCTATGCCCTGCTCAAACATCCTCAGTGGCTCCCCATTGCCCCGGAATGAAATCTGGATCCTAGAGATCAGCACTTTACCAACCTCACTCAGACACATAAGCCACTGGTCTATCATACCACTATCCAAATACACTCCATGCCTTTCTTTCTTTGTGCCTTTGCTCCAGTTGTTCCCTTCCAGAATTTTCCTGACCCTCACGTTCAGCTATGGAAATCCTACTCTGCCTACAAAACTCATCTCAAATGCCACCTCCCCCAGGAGCCCTCTGTGGGAGGCTGCTAGTCTTTTGATATCAATTTTCTTCTTAGTAGAATCTTGGGCTTTCGCTGGGCTATGGCCACCTGGAATAAAGAGCTCATCTGGGCTCCTGCACAGCTGGCTATGCCATGTGACTACATGTGGCAGTGGTAAGTGGAAATGTGTCTCTGCCTGTTCTCCTCCTTGTTG
The DNA here is from genome assembly GCA_003508835.1 of Eonycteris spelaea. NCBI lineage: Eukaryota > Metazoa > Chordata > Mammalia > Chiroptera > Pteropodidae > Eonycteris > Eonycteris spelaea. Next base: position 1,471,798 of record PUFA01000017.1, read on the forward strand.
AAGAATAATGTGCATTATGGATGAGAACTGTGGGTAATAGGGCTGGAGCTCAAGCAGTGATCTTCCATCAGATGTGGATGACTGAAGGATGACTGAACAAAGTAGGAGAAGCCTGGGTCCCTGGTGTCCTTGTAAGCTACCCTACCATTCTCTAGTGGCCTCCTTCTGGACCTTTTTATTGTGTTTTTTTTTAATGTGTGAGAGAAATAATGCTTGTTATTTTCAAGCCAAATATTTGGGTTTGTATGTCACGTATAGCTGAACTTAATCCTACCTGATTCACCCCTCTTCTCTGTTCTAGGGGACTATGTGTCCCTTTTTTGAGATTCCAAAACACTCTATCAGTTTCTTCCCTGGTTTTCTGTTACTGTGACTTGTGAACTTGTTTCAGGCCAGGCCTGGGTTCCACCCATGTCTGTGTCCCCCACATGGCCTGGAAAAACAACAGGCACTCAAGGCATGGTGACTGAACATGTGGAAATTAACTGGCCACCTCTTTCCCCTGACTTGACTCCCACGTTCTACTGGGAAAGGCTAAGCTCAGAATTTCCCCCACTAGACTACAGACTATGTAAGGGCAGGGAACCTGGCTGTCTTGTTCCTTATTGGTTCTGAGAGCCCAGCACAGTGCCTAGGATACAGCAAACACACAAGAAATGTTCCAAAATGACCAAAATAGGCCCCAGGAGCAGCGACTTCCAGTGAGTTCTACTGGAAACCTCTCTCTCTGAGCTCCTCTCAGTTTAGCATGCTCTCCTCAAAGTCCAGTTCCAACCAGCCCTATATCCTCAAAGAAGGCTTCCTTGCCTTCCTGTTATGGGGAGGAACTCCTGAATCCCTGAGCCACACGGGGAGGTATTGATTCTTAAAGAGAAGCAACTTCCCCAAGGCCCAGGTCTGCAAAATCTTGGGCTGCACTCTCTCCTTTATACTACACTGCCTGGCACTCATATGGCCAGTCCTTCCCCAACCAGATTGTGGATACATGGTGCCTAGGACCTGTGTCCACTCTATGCCTCTCCTGGACATCATTAGTGGTTGAGACAAATAATAAAGGCAGCAATTGGTGTAGCAAGCTCTAGTCCAAAGCCTTGGGTTTGGGTCCTAGTGTTATTTATGTATTCAACAAGCACTTCCATGCACCAGACACTATTCAAAGTGCTTCACAATATAAGTTCAATTACCCTTGTAATACTCCCATTATTATGTATTTTCATTAATACTAAACCTAGCCCACTGCGCTCAGGCTGTGGTTAATAGCTGTGGACAGGCTGGCTGATTGGGGCCCTGTGCTCCTGGCAAAATCCTTAGCTCCTTCCAGAACAGGTCCAGGGTCCAGAGGATGACACACATCTCACCTGTCCACCTTTCTGCAGCTCAGGCTCCTGCTTCAGCTGACTGAAAAGCATGTCACCCAGCCTTCTCTTCCCTGCCTCTGGGAGGTGCTTGATTTGGGAACCTATTCCCCTAGGCCTCACCTTCTGTGAGAATAGGGTGCCAGAGCTGCTCTACCTTACCCCTACCCCTAAAACCAACTCTGTGCTTCTCTAACAAGACAATTTTATCTTTGAAGTCTTTCTCACATACCCAAGGCTGACAAATTCACCCACAGAGCTGCTAATGCGATCAGTCTAATACATTAATTGGTTGACTTCTTAGCTGAATCAAGAGTGAGGCAAAGAGAGGGTGGTGGAGAGAAGGAGGGCTGGTGAAAAGAAAACATCTGGTATATTTAATCTTATGTTTAATGATTCTGCATAAGCAGTGTCTGTAATTTGTAACTCGCTGGAAAGCTGGTCATTAGAAAGTGTCAGTTCAATTTTTTACGAGGTTTGAGACTTAACCAGGGCAGTTGCCATTAATAGCAAACTCTATTAGATCTATATGTGGAAAATACTCATTAGGCCAGTGGGTGATAAATCAGACATCGCAGGATCTGAGAGTTACTCCTCGGGCTGCTTAGATCCTAATTTAGACCCGGCCTATCTGTATTGATGGCTAGGTCTCTGATGTTTAATAAGTAAACCTCGACGTGTCAGGTTATGATTAAACTGTCCTACGAGGGGTGCAAGCAAATGAAACTGTCACATATGTTTCCCTAGGGCCCAAACGTCTCATGACCTCAAAGCATCATAGGCTAAACTCATTCATACATATTAAGGCCCCATACGCTTACAAAGATAGCCCAGCTCAGCAGTGATTATTCATCAAAAGACTCAGTTCCCCTGGGAGGTAGTGAGCTCTCAGTGGAAGTATTTAAGCAGCTGACAGATGAGATTCTTGCACAGATGACCTTCAGGTTGCTTTCAGCTCTGTTTACCTTATCTGAGATCCCTTTGCTCCTTACAGGTTGGAGTACAAATTCTTGCAACCTTGTGTTCAGAGCTGTTCAGAAGGCTCCAGACCACCTTCTCAGCCCCTTTCCCACCCCCAGTTCCTGCATCCTTCACCCATTCCCTACTGGACAGTCGCAGGTTGACTCCCCTGTGCTCCACTAAGCCTGTTTCCTCTACCTGAATGCCTTTCCTCCTCCTCTGCCTTTCAGGCTAAGGCCCAACTGAAGTTCTGCCAACATGGAGCTATCCCCCAAATCCATGCTGCCTTGACCTAACTAAGCCAGGGATGGCAATAAGCAATGGTGTGTGTTAAAGCCAGCTTCTACCTTTGCACTGGTTGTTAAATATTCAGGAATTCTGTGACTGGTGTTAAGCCACTACTGGTACCTTGGAATCGACCATGGTGAAAACATTTTATCCTGGAAATTTGCAAATGTTACAAATCAGGGCTCCCCCTCCCCCTTCACCGCCACCCAGTTTTGCAGCATACCAATGCAAATAAGCTTTTCAACTTCTTGAAAAGCTTATTTCTCCATTTTCAACTCCTGTTGAGTGGGAGAGGTTGGCTGGAGTTGGTGCCTTAAAGAATTCTGCATCTGAGATTGGAAAGCAGGTGCTGTGGGATTAGTGATGTCAGCCTGAATGTGAGGGGAAAAGGGCTACAAAGTTGCCATCTCCAGCTGAAACCAGAACTGTCCCCTCTGAGCTCCCACAGCATTCTCTGCCTTTACCATTTGGCACTCAATAAGCCATGTGGGGCCACTTCTTATGTGGACTTCACCTTTGCTCATTTCATTTTTTCCATCCATTTAGCATGGGCTTGAGAGTCAGAATTTGTTTCTCAGCTCTGCCACTTGCTAGCTGTGAGATCATGGAGAATTGATTTCATCTCTCTGAGCCTGTACCTTTAACTGCATCATGGCTTTGTCCCATGCCCTGGGGGCCCAGTTCTTAAAAAGGTAGGCACGAGCCTTGAAGAGGCAAGGAGCTGCCTCTACAGAATATGAGAATCCCCAAAGCCTTACTTCCCTTCCAGGATCCCTCACCTCCCTGGCCCCCACCTTCCTTGGAGACAGTACCTTGGTTGCAGAGGGCTCCGGAGAATCCAGGGAGGCACTCACAGATGCCACTCACGTGGTGGCAGGGCCCACTGCTGTGCACGCAGAGGGGGCATGGCTGGGTGCAGCCGTGACCATGGAACCCAGGGGGCAGACTGGGGGTGAAAGGGAGATGTGGTTAGCAGTCCAGGGGGCCCCAGCCAGCCTGGCATCCTCTGATTCCACATAGAGATGAAGGTAAGCTCCACAAAAGTATGGGGAGAGCAACACCCACCCCACACCTCGGAGGGCCTGTCCCTTTCTGCAGAGAGGAGCTGTGGTCTGGTCCTGTTTTCCTTGAGGAGTCAGGCTGGGCTCAGAACTTGGAGGCAGAGGGAGAAGGGACTAGAGGGAGGGATGTGAGGGAGCCCAGCATCTCTCAGGCCAGGACTAGCTGCAACTAGGAAGGGGTGAGGAGGATGGGCCATTTGAGGTCTGCAGGTTGTGGGGTTCAGCCTTACTTCTCTGGCATAAGGGTCCTCGGAAGCCAGGGGCACACTCGCAACTTCCATCCTCTGGGGAGCAGGAGCCGCCGTTCTCACAGCTGCAGGAGACGGAGCAGTTGGGCCCCAGCGACCGGGAGGACATGTGCTGTCACAGCGGATGCCTGTAAGCCAGATACAGACTCAGGTCAGTGGTAAGAGAAGTGACAGCAAAAGGAAGCTGGGTGGGAAGGGGCACCACGAAGTATGACAAGGTAGAGACAAATACAATGTATCTAGAATATGGAGGAAAAACTCAGCTGAGCCTTAGTTGGTCAGGGCGGGCTTCCAGGAAGAAGTGGTGCTGTAACTAAGTCCTAATGGCCAAGGAGGAGCTGACCAGGTAAAGGAAATCCTATGTGCAAAGAGCAGGAGGCAAAAGAAAGAATCATGCCTTGAAAGAAAAAAAAAAGTTCTGTGTAGCTGAACCATAAAGTATAAGATGAGATACGGCAAGAGATGAAACTGGGAATAAGGGACCAAATCATAAAGGGTCTCCTTCGTTTTGGACATCTTAGCTGGTAGCCAAGGTTAGGCCTGAGAGAAACCAGCTATGGGACCAAAAAGTGCTGTTGTGGGGGCTGCACACACTGCCCACCCTCATTAGCTAGGAGCCACGGGTCCTCGCTGGGTTCCAGCCACCCAGCCCCAGGGTGAGGGCCAGAGAGGGGGTGGGTTTTTTGATTCTTTTGACCACGATCTTTAGTGCAGTACGTATTTTATATCATATGCACTTGCACATGTATAATAGGAACCAATGCTTTGAAAAATGACATTTACTGTGTGTGATGCACTCTGATATTTCCTCTGCACTATGATGTATTCTATTCATTAAGAGAAAAAAAAGCTAGTTGTGACCCAACAAATGGATTTAATGACTCTCGGTTTGACAAACGGTGGCCTAGGAGGGATGGATGGAATTTCTCAATAAGAAAGAGGAGCAAGGCCTACACATTTCTTTTTAAGCTGAGAGAGGAAATATGTGTTGGGGTGATTACAGCCAAAGGCTAAGAAGGAATGTAAAAAGGCCCGAGGCTGAAGGCCTCAGCTCTGGGGTGGGGCGTGCTCCCAGCCTGAAAGGCTTCCAGTCTGACACACATTAATTAGGTGAATGGACTGGGTGGGCCCTGGAGACCTATGTGCCTTTGGAAGGTGAATATCAGAAGCTCAGAGAGGAACAGAATTAGTTTAAAAATCAAGTCTGCCTTGTAATAAGGACAGGGATTATGAGAAAAGAAAGAGGGAGGAAGACACTCGGGCTCAGAGAACAGAGCCAGTCCTAGCAGCAGTGAGAGAACAGCGGGACCAATTTAGTGGTAGGCTGGACTTGCACAAGCCCACCTGAGCTGGTGGGGGAGGAGAGGCGGGCAGGACAGCTGGAGAGAGTGGAGAGGAGGGGAGGCCACCCGCTTCAGTCATCCCCCAGTGCCTCAGCCGAGCCTAGTGCCCCACTCCCCCGCCCCAACCCTTGGGAACTCTCTTTCACAACAGGCTTCGGCTTAAGACACACTCTCCAGAAAACAGGTCTGTGTGGAGGGAGAGGGGAGATTCTTCCCAGAGAATAAGTTATTTCCCTAGAGAATAAGTTATCTCCCCAGTGAGGATTTGGTGGCCCCATTTCACCCCTTGAAGAAGGTCTCACAGTAGGTGAACCCTGGACTGGCAGCATGGATTGACTGAAGAGCCAAGTGAAAATCCACTTTAATTTTTAATGGAACCCGGGAAGGAGAAACTACCTTACAAAGCCCGAAGCCTGGTTGTTAAATGTTGCCATTTATTGCTGGGCCTGACAGGGCGCTGGGTACATGGTAGCGCCAAATAAAGACTTGGTGATTATTTGATTCAGTAAATGCTAATTGAATAAATGGCTCCCTGAAAATGCAACCCTGTGTCTCCCATTCTTTTGACACTAATGTCCTGAGACCTTGGGCACCTCCCTTTCCTTATCTGCAGCATAAGCAGACTGGAGTAGATCATCTTCAAGGTCTCCTTCACTTTGAGAGGAAAAGCCATTTATGGTTAGAAGCCAGCTTCTTTCAATTTATCTCAATAAACATTTAATAAGCATCTACTACATGCAGGGCAAGATGAATTAGACATGATGCCAGTCATCAAGAAACCTATGGCTTATGAGGGCAAGGGGAAAGACATGCACACACTTAGGGCAGAGAAAACCTGGTATTGAGCCAAGGCACAAGTAATATGTCAGGGGCTGAGGAGTCAGGGGTGGGTGGGGAAGGCTCATTGAGCAAGAGGCTGGGTCCTGTACCTCAACCCCTTCCTATCTTTCCTTGGTCCCCTTCTGCATGATAAACCTGAGGACATCAATCGTTCCTTGGAAATGACTTCAGGACCATGTTTGGGGAAATTAGCTTTAGAACAGCACAGGCTTGGCTGAAAGGTTGTCCATCAAAGACAGAATTTCTGAGCACCAGATGTCATTAAAATCTTATCGGCTCACTTGAAATTAAGGCAATGAAAAATTAAAGTGGATTTTCACTTGGCTCTTGCTAAGAGTCTACGGTGCCAGTGTACTGAAGGGCAGGGCAGGGAGAGCCAGGTTGAAGATATTGCAGAGGAAGCAATATCCCCGGCCCTGGGCTCTTCAGAAACTTTCTGCTCGTGGAGAACAGAGGCTGTTCAGCAGGCTGGTGTGAATTATTTATCTGAGGACCTACACTGCCAGCAACACTATATTTCTTTCCTCCTTGCTGTCCAACACCTTAGGACTGGCTAATAGGTTCCTTCATGCAGTATATCATTATTAAGGACTTCCTGTATTATTGGTTTACATTTACTGAACGCATACTCTGTGCCAGGTGCTGTGCTGTTAGCACTTACAGTATTAATTCATTTAAGCTTCAAAACAACCCCATAGTTATGAAGATTATAATTATCTGCATTTTATGGATGGAGAGTTCAGGTCCTGAGAGGTTAAGGGACTTGCCCAAGGTCACAAACCCGGACAGTCTGGCTCTAGCTCTAAGTTCTTAACCACCGTGTTATCCCGTATCTCAGTGTGGGCCAGGCAGTGGATACGGTGGTGAATAAGGCGGATGTGTCCCTGCCTCCACAGAGCTGATGGTGGAGATGGGGAGGCAGAAGATAAACAGTTACCCCAATCTGAGTTCAGTGACGATTGGGGTATGTGCTGCAAAAGAAACGTGCAGGGCATTATGAGAAGTAATAAAATGGGCTCGTATGTAGTCTTGGCCAGGTTGAGGGGGTGGGTTGTAGCAGCGGGAGAGAGCCTTGCCAAAGGAAGTAACCTTTAAATTGAAATCTGTTGGGTGAGAAGGCATTATTAGGTGAAGAGACAGGGAAAGAGTCATCCAGGCAGGAGGACCACATGTACAGAGGCCTGGAAGGTGGTTGGCCCGTGTGGCTGGAGTGTACTGAGTGATGGGAGGGGGCAAAGGAGAGGAGGAGGAGTTGGGCAGGGTCAGATCATGTGGGCCCCAGGCCACCATAAGGATTTTGGATTTTATATACATGCCATGAGAAGCCACTGAGGCATTCTGAGCAGGGACTAATGTGAATGGATCTGGGTTCTGAAAAGTTCACTCTGGCTACCATGTGCAGAATGGATGCAGCTGGGCGAGAGGGGAGGCCCAGAGACCAAGTAGGAGGCCGAGGCAGTACTAGCCGAGAGGTGGGGCCCGGTGGACTGGAGTGGTGGCAGTGGGGTGGAGAGAAGTGGGTAGATAGATATACAGGACACACGTAGAGAACAAGAGTCTGAGCCTGGGCTAGGAGAAAGTTCCTTGTCCCTCTCTCCACCATATCCTCTGCAAACACCTACATCTACCAGGCGTCAGCCTTTGTCTGATTCTTTACTAGAGTGCTGCTACCCCTTAGAAGAGAGCCTGCACTTAAAGGTGCTCCATCAATATTTGTTTACTTAAACTGAATCACATGGAGAACTGAAGCCCAGGAAGTAAAGGGAAAGGTGCATATTTAGGAAGCAAGAAGAAGTAGTGGCCAGCGACAGAGCACCAAGCAAGTAGGAGACTATCAAGGCAGTTTTACAGGATATCTGGGTGGTGGCAAAGGGGGTTACCTGTCCAGCCAGCCAGGCAGCAGCAGTGGCCTGTGACAGGATCACAGCCATCGGCATGGCTGCAGTCACAGCGCTCACTGCAGTTCAGCCCAAATGTGCCGTCCTGTGGACAGAAGGGGAGAGAGAAGTGACCAGACCTAGATCCCCAGAATCTCACACACTTCTGTTTATTTTGATGACAAAACTGAGCCACTGCTTCACAATGATGTAGAGAGACTAAGGCAGTGGCACAGTGGGGGCACTTTTTATAATGGGATCAACGTGGCCATGAAGCCACTCCAAAAAATTCTTTGGCCGTATTAACAAGTGTATGGGGTCTGTAAGGAGGGAGGTGTAATGATGATTAATTAAAATTGTAAATGAAAACACATGATCATATGTGAGGAATGACTGATTGATTGTTACTGGCAAGAAGGTGGTGACTTAACATTTGTTGTGTGCTCATTAGGTATCAAGAGCCTTATACAACACATTTCTCTTAATCCTCACAACAACTCTATATGATGGTTCCATTACATTCACAATTTGAAGATAAGAAAGAGGGTTAGAGGGGAGAAGTATCATGCTCAACGTAATAGAGCCAGAATGTGCAAAGCCAGAATTTGAACCCAGAACTGTAGGACTCATTCAATAATATCCCATCAGTTGGCTTTAACTTAATTTATATCTTAGACTGAGATCCAGTGGTTAAGTCTAGGTGGTTATTGCTGGGCAGTGCTTGGTTTAGCCCTCCCACACCCTGATCATAACAATTTACAGTGCCGGAACCAGAAAGCAGCTTAGACATGATCTATCAAGGAATGGCAACTCTGATGGATTAGTAAGGGCCGTCCTGAAGCACTGTGTCGAGATGGGTTCTGAAGCTGCATTTGAGTCAGATAAATATGCCAGAGTCAACTAATAATGTTTACCGAGAGCAGCAAGAGGAAAGGATACGATATCACATCTGCCAAGTATTTGCCATTTTATACATGAGAGGCTGAGGCCTGAAGTAGGAAAGTGACCACAGAGAGGTTAAGACTGGGACGGAGACCTGACCTAAGGGTCCACCTGTGCTTTCTCTGCACCTCTTGTGGACCCCAATAGGGCGCAGGGGAAAGGGCATGAGGGATTGCTGAGACCACTGGGTCCTTCCCAGCCCTGGGAACTCACCGGGCAGGGCAGCTCACAGGTATCGCCCAGCCAGCCGGGGGTACAGGAGCAGGAGCCATTTGTGGGGCTGCAGGCCGCCCCGTTGGCACAGCTGCAGCTCTCATTGCAGTTCAGGCCCCACATCCCGCTGGGACATGGCAGGGTGCAGTCGAGGCCCTGCCACCCTGGGAGAGGAAAGAGGCTGTCACCTATCTACTCAAAGCCAGCATAGCTTTCTGCCCACTACTCCCAGCTCTGTACTGGGCATCCCATCCAAACACCCACTTCCGTGATTGCTGGGTTAGGACACACATTCCATATAGACTCCACTCAGAAATATGCATGGCTGTTATGGCAGGGGTTCCCAATCCCCGGGCCACAGACTGGTACCGGTCCGTGGCCTGTTAGGAACCAGGCCGCATAGCAGGAGATGAGCAGCAAAGCTTCATCTGTAATTGCAGCCGCTCCCCAGCGCTAGCATCACGCCTCAGCTCCACCTCAGATCATTAGGCATTAGATTCTCATAGGCGCACCAGTCCCTGGTGCCAAAAAGGCTAGAGACTGCTGGTTAGGAGAGCTGGGGCTAGTGCGCAAATCTTCTGCCTGCCAGTTCTCACTGTGAGCTGATGACCCCACCTGGGACAGGGAACCAGCTGAGGTACGGAGGGCCATCTCCGTCCAGGGTGGGTCAGCCAGGTTATCTCAGGGCCCTTTGTTTTAGGGACAGCTTGATTTCCCATTCTGAGGCTGGTCACTGGCCTATTTGCCCCCAGGCCCATTTCCCCTTCCCCTGTACTGTGCCACAGGGGCTGACCCCTACAGTTGCATGTCCCAGGCTCCCCCTCAGCTAGTTCCTAGATGGGTTGACCAATGGGAGACCTGGTCCACAGGGGGACAGGGCCTTTGGTGGTGGCCGTGTCTCCATGTTCCAGTACTATTGTGCAGTCTCTCTGTCCATGCCCCAGCTCCCACCAGGTGGCCCTCACTCCCGGGAGTGGTAGCAGCTCTTTCCCAGAGTTGCTAATCTTGGGGTTGCTCACCTTCCTCGTATGCTCTGTCAGCACTTCTCACACGATAGTAACAAATCTCCTTTATTAAATTCCTGCTATTAGAGTCCCTGGCATGGGTTTCCTTGGCTGGGACCTGATGGATAGGCTCCCTGACCCAGCATGTAGGTGGATGGAGCAAGAGTGGTCCAGACCCCTCGCTGGTAGTTCCCCTGGGCAGTGTGCGTATCTGAAGGGGCAGGACTGAGAAAGAAGGTACACTACCTTCTTTGCAGGTGCAGGAGCCATCTATTGGGGAGCAGGTGCCACCATTGTTACAGCTACAGATGGATGAGCAGTTGGGGCCATAGGTCCCTGCTGCACAGGGAACTGCACAGATTTCTCCCTGCAAAAGGAGAAGGTAAATTTTTGACGAAGGTTGCCCCATGGTAGGTGGCTGTGGGAGGCAGAATAATGACCCTCGCCTTCCCTCTACCCAAGATGTTTCTGGAACCTGTGAATATGCTACCCTACACGGCAAAAGGGAGTATGCAGACATGATTAAGGACCTTGAGACGAAGAATCTTAGATTATCCAGGTGGACCCAACTCTAGTAACTGAATTCTGCCAAATGAGCAGGAAACAGATTCTCCCCTAAACCCTCCAGAAAGGAACACAGCCTGCCAACACCTTGACTATAGTCTACAGAGAAACCCAAGATTATGCGACCTTGACGAAGGGAGGCGCCTCTCTAGCCCTTTTCTCCTCCTGTCTCACCTGCACTGGCTGGGTCAGTGAGGAAAGACTAAGAAGTGCAGAGTCCTGTACCAGAAGCTTCACGGCTCCCACTCCTTCCTCTGCCAGTCCTTGGCAGGCCCTGACCAGCTGGAGTCTGCCAGTGCTCCCATACTCGACAACGCTAATTTCTCCAAGACTATAAATAGCCCATAAGAATATATTTAAGCTCTGCAGGCCTTGGCCCAGGTGCAAATTACATGCACAGTTTATGATTTTCTCTGCATGAGTTTAGATTGAGAGGGTTTTCTGTCCTGGTGCCTTCATTCATGTCCCTAATCCCAATCCTCCCAGGAGGCCTCAAGGGGTTTGTATGCCCAGCTGTGAGTCTGCTGGTGGGGCTCAAAGAAGACACTCCACCTTGGCCCTGCTCTAGGGTGCAAAACGCAGAGCACCCAGCTTGAAATACCTACTCTCCAGAATGCTGCATCTGGGTTCCACAATCTCCTAGCACAGCCCATGCAAGGACATGGACAGTCAGCTTGGTCTTACAGCAGCCTGGGAGACCACCAGGCTTGAGAGGACTTTCTGCTTCCTAGAGAAGGAAATGGAGACTCGGAAAGGGCAGTGACTTATCGAAGGCCCCATGGTGCATTAGTGAGGGTGAAGGAGAAAGAACCAGACCTTCCTTTCGGAGTCGGAGCGGAGCCCAGTGGTTAGAGAATGGGCTCTGATGCCATCCTACTGTGTGACCTTGCACAATTTACTAAATCACTTGGGGATTTGGTTCCTTCATCTGTGAAATGGGAATAATAACATCCTTCCTTACTTGATAGGATTATTAGGAGGATTAAATTAGTTATCCTATGTGAAGTAGATAGAGGAGTACCTGGCAAGTAGAAAGCACTATAAAAGCTATTATTACTGCGAAGAAATAGTATATTCTTATGAAAAGAACATACAAACCCTCCAAGGTTTTAGTAGAAGGCAGCTCCGAAGAACAGATCCGTCTCTTACTCAAGAAACAAATGGGCAGGTCCAGGAGAAGGGACTCACCTTTCTGCCACCTCCTCCAGTCTGGCTCCCTGATTCCCCTCATCATAGATGAACAGGCTGGAAACACCACTCACTAAGGGCATGGTCTTGGGGGATAGAATGACTACTCACTGAGGGGCTACTATGTGCCAGGAGTTGTTCAGAACAGCTTCCTATTTGTTAGCTCCTAACGGAAAAAAAAAATAAAGTACAAATGGGGAAGCGGGCAGTTTCTAAAGTGCATAGTTCTGCCCTGAAGGACTGTGAGCCCAGTACAAGCTAACTACGAGCATGCCCCTTCCTCCACCTTATTGTCCTGACCCCGACCTGGTTCAAACTCTTCAACAAGCACAGGTACTAACAATTACACTTTCTGTCAGATTCCCTACCTTCTGACCTCTGAGCTGAGGGTCAGGCGTGCAGTTGATTGGCCATCTCTGGTGATTGACATGCAGAGCAAGCCAATAATAGCCTAACTTCTTGCCTCAGAGTGGCCCCTGGCCAAGGTCTGATGATACTCAGGGTGACCTGTGCCAACCCTCCCAACGCACAGGATATTTTCTCACCCACACATCTTCCTGGTTTAGGACACCACTAGCAGATGTGGCATCTGAGTCTGCAGGGGTCAGTATCTACCCCTGTAACATGCTTAGTCAGGATATACACACCCTGTGAAAGGGCTCAGTGTGTTTATTCTCTGGGGCTACCTATTTATCTACCTGTGTGGATTTGGGTATAAATTTGTGACTCTTTCCTGTCCTTCCCTCTTGGCATGTTTCCTCCTCAGCCCCCTAGCCCAAAGCTGGTGGGAACTGGGCACACACACAGCCATTATCATCTAGCACACTGCGGGTCCTGGTAGACTCACTCGCCTGCCTTCACCCTGGGTGGAGATGGGGATCTGATTTTATTCACATCCAGATTCTCACAGCTTGGACCCTGCTGGTATATAATGGGCCCTCAATAAATGTTGTTTAATTGAAATGAGATGTTTGTGTATACATGCTGGCTTCTACTGTGGACAGAACCAGAAGGACTGGGCACTTTCCATATGCTTTCTCTCTCACTCCAGGCAATTCAACAAATGTTTGCTGAGTGGGGGCCAACTCTGAGCCAGCCCTGATCATGGGTTCCAGGGGTGCACTGGAGCCTGAAACTTGTCTTTATCCTCGGCAACTCCCAGGCAATGCCCACAGTCACACTCATGCCTGCCTGTTTATTTGTCTATTTACTGTGTCCCCAGTTAGACTTGAGGCTTCCTGAGAACAAGGGTCTTATCTGTTTGGGTTGCCTAGTCTCTCTAGCTCAGAACCTGTCACAGAGCAGAGGTACTTTATAAATAATGTTGAACAAATGAGTGAGGGGCCCCGGTGGGCTGGGGTTCTGTGGCTCCCACCACACACAGGAAGCTGAATATTGTCTGGTCTAAGGATGGGTCCTATGCTACCACACCGACTCTAGGCCTCCCTAAGCCGGGCCAGATCTTGGTCTATGGTTCCATTCCACACCTCACCACCTCCTGCCCAAACCCTCCCTGGCCAGGCTGAGGGTCATAAGAAGTACAGCCAGAAAATTACCCTGTTGGCCTCTAGCGCATCCACTCAGGAAGACAAGATCTTCTGAGCTGAATAGGATCTTAGAGATGATCAAAGCCATCATCTTCATGAGGAGGAGACTGAAAGTCAGAGAGGGTCCACAAGGCAGAGCTGGGACTTACAGGCCGGTGCTCCTCCGGGGACTGGCTGCCCAGGGGCTGTCTTACCCATCCCCTTATCCCAGCCCAGCACTTGGCCCAGACCAGCCCTGAATCCATATCTGTCAATCTTTTCACACTCCTGGAAAAAGGACAGGATGAGAGCCCACGGTTGTGAGCTCAGATCAGAGATGAAGCTGGGGAGTTTGCATATGAAATCTCACATGCTTCACATAGCCTAGTACCTCCGCCCACTCCCTCAGCCAGGAGTACCCTATGGCCTTTTACTGAAGCTGTTCTCCAAGCTCTCCATCCAGAATTCCTATACATCTTACTGCTAGAAAACAGTCTTCTCTTCTGATAGACTCATGTTCAAGCTAGGTAATAGACAGGCCTTGGTTTCCTTATCAATTACATGTGGCTGTTGAAATCAGTCAGTCTCCTCAGCTTTTCATCATTAAGAACCCTTGTTAGCATCCTTCCTCTACAAAGCCCTCTCAATTCAAAAGACACTGCTGTCATTCTGCGGTATTTAAGGCTAGTTACATATTGAACAGGTATGATTTGGCCAGTAACCACCGCATGTCATGTGACTCTGGTGGCAGCATCTTGTCCACCAACCATGACCTAGAAATTCCCATGATGTCACCTACAACCAATCAGCTTCTGATCAGTGCACACTACCTGGGATATCACATAGAGTTAATTTAATTTTAATTAAAAGCAAAACAAAACCAAACCTCTGTGTTTTAGTCAGCTTTATCACAGGTAATGGAAGGTTGCCGGTAGGCTTTGTGAAATATTCAAAACTGCTCTTGGCTACCTGCTGCAGCCTTTGCATGTGTCCGGCTGGGAACCATTAGCGGGGACATCTCTAAGGGCCCTTCAGCTCTGACTCCCTGAGAATTTTCTTGCATGCAGTAGGGATCTTAAACTGAAGCACTGAGGAATGGTGGGAATGTAGTCCGAGGGGGAGAAGCACTCCTGGACCTCTAAGAATCACACCAGCTGGGTGGCCACTTACTCTGCTAATGCATGGCCTAGAACTGGCTACATGCCCATTCCTCATGGTAGGGGGACAGCTCATTTTGCCAGAGCTAGAAGGGATAGTGGGAATCACTTGGTCCACCATGCCTTGTTTTACAGGTGAGGAGACTGAGCCCAAGAGAGTGAAAGCGACTTGCCCAAAACACACAGCCAATGCTACTCAGAGGTGGGTTTGGACCTCGAATCTCCTGGCTCCCATTTCAAGCACAGATGCTAAGAGCCCAGATGTGGTGAAACTCTGGGATAGCCTGTGCTGCTTGCTTGAGTCAGCAGCACACTCACCACCTAAGCACACGGCATCCAGAGGACATGGCTTTGATCTCGAGAAAGGGCCACCTGCCAAGGCTCAGATATTTGGCTCTTTCTCACCTCCTGGAAGCTGATGTCTGGGTATTTTTATATCCTTATCCATCCCCATTTCACTTGCACAGCCCACATTCCCCAGCTCAGGAAAGGGAGCTTTTCACCTTCCATAGGGGCAGGTCCCTGAGGTTTCTTTCCTCTTCTGCTGCGGGGAGCCTGCCTACTCGGTGTCTTTATTTTGTGAATGGAGGATGGATGTGAACTCTTCCTCCCATCCAAAGGCCTGTTAATTATAGATGCATTGGCTATTAACATCCTGAACTTGATTTGAAAGAGCTACTGGCAGAATGGAACCCCAGGAGCTTATCCTGCTAAAGAGATGCAAATCTGCCCCTCTAGCCTTCACCAACCTCCTTGCACAACATGGCAACACAGACCCAGACCTCGGTGGGTAATGAGTTATATGTTCTATTAAATTTGTTTCAAACGCTGTTTATTGAATTTTCTCCCCTGCAATATGCTGCTTTGTAGTTTGGCCCTGTTTCGGAAAATTAATCAACAGCTGGGCTTCTTGTGTTGATCATCCATTTTCCTTGCAATGGGCAGGAGGTTAATGAGTATTTTTTGGAGTGAAAAAAGCAGAAAGATGGAAAGTGGTTGACCCTCCCTCACACAGAAGTGGGAGGCAATTGTGCAAGCTCGTCTCTGGGTCCCATAAATATGTTCTGTGGGTGGGAGGCAGCGTAAACAGAGTAGAACTAGGTTTTCTAGATCTCAGCCACAGTGGTGGGTGTGCTGCTACCAGTCTGTG
Source organism: Eonycteris spelaea (assembly GCA_003508835.1). NCBI lineage: Eukaryota > Metazoa > Chordata > Mammalia > Chiroptera > Pteropodidae > Eonycteris > Eonycteris spelaea. Next base: position 1,487,514 of record PUFA01000017.1, read on the forward strand.
GGAGCTCAGCAGAGAGGACTCTGGGAAAGGAACTAGGAAAGTTGCCTTGGTCCACGTGTCCTCTTGTTGGAAGAGTAAGGATGGTTTAGGCACGAAAGGGCCTGGACCTGGGGTGAGAGTACCTGGGTTTAAGTAAGGCAAAAGCACTGGCTCAAGGTGACTTGACCTCATTTGTTCATCCACTTAGTCCATAAACATTGGTGAAGCATCTACTACAGATCAAACACCGTGATAGGGCCTGAGTCTCACTAACCATTACACTAGACTAGATGGCCTCAGTCCCTTTCAGCTCCCATATTTACCTTTTCCCCTGCCTTCCCACTTCCAGGGCAGGTTTCCCTGTTATTTGCTCCTTTGTGGCACTTATCACAATTGTAATAAATTTTTAAAAACTTAGCTCTTATCCACTAGATTTTAAGTTCCATGAGGGTAAAGTCTGGGTCTGTTTTATTCAACTTGTAGCCCTGGCCCTAGCACAGCGATGCACCCAGTCAGTGCTCAGTGCATATGTAATGAATTAATTCAGTCATTTGGAAGATGTTTTTTAAAGCACTAATATGTGTCAGACACTGTGGAAGGCCAGGGGTACGCATGGAGCAGAACAGATCTGGTCTCTGCCCTCATGGAGTTTACCATCTAGTGGCTGGAGGGAGGTGGGCACAAGATGAGGCTGTAGCACAAAAGGGGCACAGGCTAATTTTCTCCCTACTTCCAGATGTTCTGCAAGCAGCCATCGGTGGCCTCCCTGAGCCTCTGGTTGTTACTGTTACCCCCTCTCCTCTCCCATTCCTGGAGTTTCAGGGCTAGCAATGCAGGCTGATTTTGGTGTATAATGCCATGTCAATGCCAGCAGCACACATGTGGAGTGTGCTTTACTGTTTACAAAGCCCCTTGCCAGGCAAGCGTCTGCTCTGCCACAGAGAGTACCAGCAGCATTCCCCTTGCCCACTCTTCTCATTCACCCCCAGTCTCAGTTTCAAGGGCTTAGACAGTGGGACTCCCAGGTGAGGAGCCTCATTTGCGATTTCCCAGGGAGAAAGAGTGACACATGGCCCACAAGGCAAAGAAAGAACAGCTTGGACCGAATGCCAGCCACAAAGGCCTCTCAATGCAGAGCAAACCTCGCTGGACCTAATTAGTGTGTCACTGATAAGGCAGCAACTGACAGTGAATGCATGTGGGGGAAAAGAAACTCTGCATAAGGCATGAGGAGCAGAAGGCCAGAGAGATGAGGAGAGAGGGACAGAGGCCACTTGTCACATCTATCCCTAGCCTTTCCTCTCTATGCAGAGGGGGAAATGCACAGGGCTCTTGGGGCTGAGTCATTCTGTTTGGCTCCCATGGGGGTGGGTAGAGAGCTAAAGGTTAGGCCTGGAAGCCTTAGGTCTGTTCAAAATGAATAGGCTGTCAGTGCCTTGAGACTGTTGTGTACAGTTGTGCAGGCTGTACACTGTACAATTCTGGAGGTGCCACTCACATGACAGTTATAGTTTGATGTCTGTGTGTTTTTTTTATCAGTGGTGTGTGACAGCTGTGGGGTAAGCTTAGCATCTGCATGTTGGACTTTTGGTTGATCCTAGCCATACAGCCCAAGGGTGATTTGATCATGGTGGCTGTGAGTGTGGTGTTCACGGTATGGACATGCTGGGTCCACATTGTGGGGGTTGGATATTTTGTGTGTCTGTCCATGTGGGTTGCAGAACTCAGATCCTCTGGAGTAGTAGCTGGGTGTGTGGGCCCAGGACAGTGACCTGCAGAGCCAGAGTCTGACTATAGAGACAGTGACAATGTCCCAAGTAGGAACCCGATTCTGGGGTACAGAGGGTCCTGCAGAGGCCAATGGGGGCTGTTTACTAAGATCCAAGCAAAATGTGGCACACTCACGACTTAGGGGATGCTGCTAAACTACCTGTGCATTTATTCCAAATTACAACCCAACTTTGTGCAGGAGACTTTGTGCTAGGCCTGGGAGTGGGCTGGGGTCAGGAAGGTGGCAGGAAAAAGGGTAGAAACACAGGGAGAGATCAGATAGACCTGTCTCTTAGCAGCTTTCTGTTTAATACAGAAACAGAAATATCTGTTAGGGTAAAAGCATCCACAAAGTGCCACTAGAGTGGGCTTGCCAGCATCAGGGCTGAGGGACAACAGTAAGACAGTACCCTGGAGGTCAGATGGCCCAGCCAGGAAGGCCTGTGAGTGCCAGGCTTCAAACTTTGCCCTAAAGACAAAGGCGGGTCCCAGAGGGCAGGCAAGTAACTCAGTATTCTGCCTATTTTAAGAAACCCCTTCCTACAAGGTAGGAGTCTGGGCTATTCCTTTCTGTCTGAGAGAGGCTGAGAGAGTCCAGACTTAGGCAAATCCAATTGCATACCGATTGTGGAATCATTCAAAACAAACAAACAAATAAAAATACGATCATAGACTGAATGCAAAGAAAGCTCAGAAGTTGAAACCTGAGGAGCTTTTACCAGGGAACAAGAAACAAGAGGGTATGGGAAAGGTCGCCTCTGTTGTTCACAGGTTCCCTCCCTCCACAGAACGCTTCACTACACATAATGTGGGCCTGGAGGTACTCCCCATTTATGGCCCAAGGCTTCAAGGGGGAAGGTTTGAAGGGAGCTTAGTTCAGATCAGACCTCCCTGTAGGAAGGGACAGGTAGCTTCTGGCCTGGGCAGAGCCTGTCTGGGTCTGTGGGGTCCACAGGGGCAGAGGGAAAAGGGGAGCAAGGCCTCAGAGGGAGATGGGGCAGGAGGGGTTCTAATGGGCAGCATTTGCCTGGGGAGTGACTGACTCAGCCCTGGGCTTAGTGGGGAGGGAGGAGATGCTCAGAGTTGTGCAACCTCGTAGAGCCTGTTTCTGTGTGTATAAAATGGCAACAGAGGGCTGTGAGAACTCAGGCGATAACGGATATGAGAGCATTGTGCAGTGGAAGAATTGTGACACAGATGGGTGTTCCGGTGATGACTGGGTGCTCCACCCACACCACCACCTGAGCTACCTGACAGATTGCCCTATAGTTTGAGGTCACTTCCAAACTAAGCTTTTGTGGCTGGAGCCCCCCCTGTTGCTGTGCTAAGGTTTCATCCTGGTTGGGGGAGTGAGGATCACTCTGAGTTTGCTCACAGAAGAGGCAGGTCACAGAGAGGTGGCAGAAGGCTGTGTGTCAAGCCCATGAGCTCTGAAACCTGACTATTGGGTTCAGGTCCTGGCTCTGACACTTACGGGAGCTTGGGCAACTCATTTGATTTGTTTCAGCTTTACTTGGGTATAATTGACAAACTTCGGGCAAGTTACTAACCTCTCTGTATTTCAGTCTCCCTATCTGCAAAATGGGCACTACAGGAGAACTTGTCTCCGAGGATCGTGGTGCAGATTAAATAAGTGGATACACATACTATTCTCAGAATAGTGCCTGGCCAGGAGGAAATGCTATAAATGCGTTAGGTATTTGGATTACTACACAAGGTCCAAGAAGAGCCTAGGCCCACTGCACGTGTAAAAAAAGATTCTTAGATTTACCTGCTCTGTGCCACTTTTACAGTGCTTGCCTTGTTTCACCCACAAACCACCCTGCAAGGTGTTCCATGTGAGAGGTGAGTTTCAGAGGTGACCTTCCATAAGTCGCCCAGTTAGTGAGTGGCAGAGCTGAGATTCATGACTCAAAGCCCGCCCGGAGCTCTCCCCACTCTGCCAACCAGCATCTACTGAAGAACCATGGGGTGATGGGGGCCGGTACCCACTGAGCACCTACTGCTTGCCACCATCTCCTTACTATGGAGGTCAAATGCAGCACCATTTCCCACGCCCCTGCTCCAGACTGCAACAGCCCGTTTGCCTGCTGAATTCAGCACGAACCCCACCCTGGCGTGCGGGGCCCAGCTTGCTCCACCCATACTATTTTCCTTCACTTTCTCCACACCCCAGCTCACCTGGGCCATCTGGGCCTGAAGGCTGGAGAGCCCCTGCTCGGCTTTCCTGTGCCTGTCTCAGAGAATTAACACACTCCTCTTCAGAACTTTTAGGACGGTTATTAGAACAATTATTCAGCAGGGCTTTTGGAGAGAACTCTTGAGATTTGTTGTTGTTGTTTTTGTTTTACCCCCATTGATAGTTTTCCTATCAGCCCCACCTTGAAATAATTTATTCATGACCTTTTCTGCAAGATCTTTCATTTTCCAGACATAATCACATCTTCTGGCAGGAATCTCTTTCCCTCCTGGGGTCTATAATTACTCCTGCAGATGGGATTATTGGTGCTAATGACTAAATGGGGAGATGGCTGGGAGGGGTCGTGATGTGGGGAGTGGAGCTTGAGGGCAGGGGTAGAGGGAGGGGAGTGGGTTCTTCCTTTGTTCTAGACCTGTGGCTTGGTGGGGGGATGGTCTGCGGGCCCTGGGCCCACTGCTTCCCCTCATGCCTCTGGGTGTGCATACCCTGGCGCTTCTTCCAGTCCTTCCCAGGGCTTGTTTCAGCATCAGTCCCAGGATACAAGGAGCAGGGTTTATATCCCCATTTTGCAGAAGATAAAGTTAAGGCACAGAGAAGTGAAGTGACTTGGGCAAAATCAAACAGCGAGCAGGCAGTGGAACCGGGGTTTAAGCTCAGGTCTGACTTCCAGCTGGTCCTTGCCTTAGCACTCACCGCCCCTTCCCAACCAGCTGTCCTGGCCTTGGAGCCATGAACCCTGGGTTCTAGGCCCAGCTCGATCATTTTAGACAAGACGTATAACCACTTTGAGCTTGTTTCCTCATCTATGAAAAATACTAACAGTACTCACCTTACTTTCCTCACAAGAGAGCTGTGAGGACAGACAAGCTCAAGTGTACAATGGCTGGACCCCAAAGTAAGGAGGGAGACTGAATGTCCCAGGTTACCTCCTCTCCAAGACAAAGGTCAGGAAGTCACTAGGCTCCAGCTGAAAAATGAGGTTGGTGGGGTTTTCCCTTTCCTAGGAAAAGGCCTGGGGAGTCTCCAAGCTGGCCATTTGCTATGTATCCACAGGCTTCTCCTCTCCAGGCATTTTGGTTTGTGGCTAAAAGTGCAGGTTCTGGGTTCAGAGAGCTATAAACTCAGCTGCTGGTGGCTGCTTATCAACTAGGAAGGTTACTTCACCTCTCTGAGCCTGTTTCCTCATCTGCAAAGTGGCGCTCCTAATGGCCCCCACATACAGAGTTGCGAAGATTAAGTAAACAAAGTATAAAGAGCAGAGTGCCTGGCTTAGGGCCAACCAAAGTTACTCAGTGCTCCACGTATGGGCCCTCATCACACTAACATAGCTGTCCACGTCCTTCAGACCTTTCAGGAAAGCTCCTCTAACTCCGCGCCCTACCCTCCGTGTCTACGGGGTGGCCAGAACCTGGAACCAGCAGGGACAGAAACCTTGTCAACATCAGACTTGGGCAAAAAGAAAACTGGGAATGTTTAGCACAGATGCCCCAGACCTGCCCTGACAGCTGCTGCTGTGGCACAGCGAGAGCTGCAGGCACCAGGCCTGAGGCAAAAGCCCCACCAGCTCCAGGCCCCAGGAATGAGGACACTGAGAAGGACGTGAGAAGTACGGCAGGAAGAGGGTGGTATGACGTGGGAACTTCTATTTTTTAAAACGGAAGAGTCAGCAGTTTCCCCTAACAAAGCCCCAAACTGTGGGGTCCCAGAGGGGAAGGCTGGACTCAGCCTTAGTGACATAAAGCCAATTTTCCCTACTTTGCTCTGTGGATTAATTGCCAACATGATTTAACTCCTTAGGGACCCCACCACACCCCTACCTCTCTCTGCCCTGGGAAAAAACAGTAGGTGTCTGCTCTGGGGACTGCAAACTCATGAGATGGAGGCAAAGGTTTGGAAAGAGCATCAGACTAGGGGTTATGTCACCTGCTTCCCATCCCGGTTCTGCTAATGACTTACTATGTAACCTAATATAAGTCAGTTTCCCTCTCTGGACCTTGATTTCCTCCTTTGTAAAATGAGAGGATGCATGAGGGAAGGGCTGAGCACTGCCCCTGAAGAGAAGGCATTGCCAACCATTTTTTTAGATGGGAAACGAGGGCTCACAGAGGCTGAGCACGTTGTCTAAGGTCACACTGCTATGGAGAAACAGACTTGGGATTTCAATCCAGGCCTGCCTGACCCCAAAGTCCATATCCTTTGCCTCCAGTGTCATTTCTACACAACTACATGCAGAACCTTAACAATCGTTTATTGAGCCTTCGCTATATGCCAGGCTTTGCTCTAAGCATTGTACATATTTTATCTAATTTAATCCTAAAAATAACAGTATCCCACAGTACCATTATTTACTCTGCTATATAGATGAAAAAACTAAGCCTTGAGAAGCTCAAGTAACTGGGCCTTAGCCACCTAGCAGGCGACAGCAGAGCTGGGATCTGAGTGCGGAGCCTGTGAATGTGTGTATATTTTTGGATCATTTCTGCACCTTTGCGCCACCTGGGCTCCTCTGCTCTCACGAGCATGGCAGCTAGAGGGTGCATGCCTCAACCCCAGTGCAGCATCCAGGAAAACCTTTTACGATAATCATTAGAAAGCTAGTCAATGGTTGGGGCAGGGGATAAGAAGCTGGCTTTCTACTCTTAGGGATAATCATCTGCAGATCTCAGTTTGATGAACAAAACAACTAGAACAGGAAATGCACACGCATCATATACATGTCACCTGGCTATAATTTCCAGTCTACAGTCTCTTCTGGCCCTGCAGCTGTCCTCCCTCCCTAGAGTTCCAGCTCAGGAGCCACACAAGAGGCAGACACGCACTCGGCCAGCTTGAGGAGGTGGGGGGTGGCTGGGGGAGGGTGACATCTTTAAAGGGCATCACAAACCTTAGAGGAAAATTCAATCACTGCTCCACTGATCTGGATTTTTATAACTCTCAGCCCCTCCCACCTTCCCGAGCCAGAGCAGCTGAGGTTTGCATATGACCTACCAACAGCACAGAGAAAGGGGAGAAAAATGTGAAAACGAGTTTGTTCATTTGGGTGATGGAGTGCCCGCTCCCCTCGCAGCACGCAGGGCTCAATAACAGCAGACAGGACTTCAAAAAATTGCAGCATAAATAGATGAGCCCTTTAAGGTAATAGAAATTCTGTCATCCGGGGAGAAATATAGGCCCCGAATCTCAGGGGAGGGGACACTAGGCCCTTCTCCCTTGCCTCCCATGCTCCTCATCTCCTTTACAGCTGGAGCTGAAAGGGAACATCTGTGCTGAGCAATGACCAGCGGGCCCCTTATCTCCCAGCCACATGGACTCGTGCGGGGAGGAGGCAACCGGGAGGGGGTCTGGGACAGCAAGTCTTTGCAGCTCTGGCAGTGACCTCACAGGCTATTCACTCCAGGTGACAAGGTGGCAGCAATTAGTCCTAGAGCAGCACAGGAGGCTTCATCAGGCGGGCTGCCTGGGTGAGGCCTCATTAAGGAAAGATGGTCAGTGGCGGAGTGCCATAAGGCTGAGAAGCTGGCCTTCTCTCCCCTGTGATGAGAAAGTCTATTCTCGGTTCTGTGACTGCCCTTGGGGACCCAGGAGCTCCCAGCCAGGGGGAAGTTTCACCTAACTCTGCTCTCTCCTCTCACCCTCATTTCTACCTGTATCCAAAGACAGACACTCAGGCCAGGGCCAGTCAGCTTCTTCAGGTGGAGGACCCCTTGGGGTAAAGAACAGCAACAGCAGTGGCAGCAACAACAATAATGATAACAATAGCTAATGCTTGTTGAAAGATTACCACTATGCCAGGTGTTCTAAGTATTTTATGTGTGCTAATTAATTTAATCCGCTCAATAACCTGATGGACTTATTATTATTCCCTCTCCCTTATGAGAAAACAGAGGCACAGAGAGATAAAGCATCTTGCCCAAGACCACAAAGCTTACAGGCAACAAAGCTGGTGTTTGAAGGCAGGCGTCTGGCTCCAGAATCTCTGTGTAACACTATACGGTATTGCATATGGCAGAAACTCACACCATTTACCCAAAGAACCCGAATATGATGTTGGGGGACAGCTGTTCCATTCCCACTGCAGCTGCCTGTTTACCTAACGTGCTGAGAAACTAATGGGTAGATTCAGGCACCAGCCCTGCTGGTAAAGTCCACTGAGAAATATAATGAATTTTTTCCCTATAAAGGTCAGTTCTGGAAACTTATGCTTTAAAGACATTACTCTTCCCAAGAATTTCCTTCATTTCAAAAAGAGTATATTGAGCAAGCTGTTCATATAGTAGGCATGGAGGGGGGCAGTAGGAGGTGCAGGGTTGGAGGGAGACAGACTCTGAGGATGAATCATGTTCCATGGGAAAAGAGGAGATGAAGGGGTTGATTCTGAAGAGAAGGATATTCAGGGGAGTCTTCATGGAAGAGGTGGCCTTTGATTTTAGCCTGAAAGGCAGAGGAGAATTTTCATAGCCTGAGATAAGGACAGATGGTGGGCATTCTAGGAAGAGAATAAAGCTTGAGAAAAAGGCTCAAGTTGAAGCCCCAAAGCAGACACTGTGTTTGGGGAAAAGTGAGCTATGGATGGCTGGCTACAGCATAGGTTTGCGGCAGGAGATGAAGTTAAAGAAGGTTACAAAGGACTGGGATTTGTGCTTTATTTGGTGGATAACGGGAAGCTGTGGATGGGGGTGATGTGACCCTAACCTCCAAGGGGATGGGCAGCTCCACTTAGTGCCCTTGCCACAGTTCAGCTACTCTCCTGGCCTCAGTGAGTGGGGAGAAAGGCCCTCGCTTTCTGGATTATTCCTCACATGGACACTCCCAAGACTCTGCTGGCCTGAGCCCTCTGTAATATGATTCTAACCCTTCCCTTATCAGCCTTGTTCACCCTGGTGTTTTGACTGGGAGAGGGTCCTGTGTTCCTAGACTTGTGGGGGCTGTCCAAGGTGCTGAAAATTCCACTCCCAATTTTAAGCACTTCCATTTCAATGACTGGCTTCCACACCATTGTTTCTTTGGGGTAGATAATGTCATCCTTTTTCTACAAATGAGAAATAGAACCCTCAAAAGTTGGCTCATCAGAGCTGGGAACTTAGTTTCTTGCCTTCCAGCCCAGGGCTGTTTTCCACCATTGGCAGCACCATGTAACTCAGTAATGCATATCCCAATTCTCCTGCTGCTGCCGCACTATATGTAAAATGCCCAGAGTCTCTTCCTACTTCCATCTCTATGTCTATTTCTTTAAATATTGACAGGTACGTCCACCCCTCAGTGCCTCCTGAGACTGACCATTAGCGTGCTTGGGTAGACCTGCCTGGAGTAACAGCTGTGCATGTTCAAGGCTCTGCGCTGAGAGGAATCCCTGTGTATAGCTCATCCTGACACTTTCTGGAAGAAGGTGCTGAGAGTGTTCCCCCTAACTCTCATAGTTCGCCAATAATTACTACCATTTTTACTGGTATCTACTGTGTTCTATGCTCTGAGCTATAAGATTTCCATATGAGTGTCCATTTTCAGGGCCAAGTCTCCTCTCAACAGATGAGAAAATTCAGGCTTAGGCAGGACAAGTTACTTGCCAGTAGGCAGGGTGGGGATTTAAGGACCGAATTTGAACTCAGATTTGTGTGGTTCTACAGTGACCTGTTAATCAAAGCCTGTCATCTAACATATAGAGTTCAGTGGTTACCACCACTACTGGCTTTGTGATCCCAGGCAAAGAAGTTTGAACTTCATCCTCATTTGCAAATTGAGGAAGGTAAAAGTGTACCTCCATAGGACTCTTGTGAGGAATAGAAATGAAACATGTAGCAGGGACTCAATAACTGTTTGCTGCTAATGTGAGTATGATTATTATTGAGCGTAAGTTCCTGGATGGCTGGACGGATGTCTGATTAGATTCTCCATACCCCCGACTGGGAAGGAAGAAGAAATAATGTGAGGGCCAGCACATCCAGGGTGCCAGGCAGGACTTGCTTTTGCCCTACATTCTCATGGTCTCAGGGAGTGGGGACCACCAGGCTAGAGCACACACATCACTGGGCTCCCAGGGGTGGTTCTCAGTACTTTATTAGCACTCCTTACACTTATGTAGAGCCTGAGACCATTCTCAGCCCTCACAGACTCTGCATTCATAAAGCTATCACAACGTTCTCTTTAAAGAGCCATAGCTCTGGTAGGAGGGCATAGCTGAAGTTATGGCCTCATATCCATTACCATGTTGGCTACTCACATCCAAGAGCAGGCAGGACTATGTGACTCCCATCTGACAGATGAGAAAACTGAGGCCTAGCAGGGTGATGTGACATGTCCAAGGTTATGAAGCCTAGGGTCAAAGTCTCCAAACATTCAGAAAAAGCCTCTTTTAATTAGTCTCTAATTAATTGCCCATCCTAAAAATTTTTTCAAGGAAAAAGGCAGGTACATCAATTCACAAACTGATCAATAAATGAAGGCATTGCTAATTATTATTGACCATGGGACATTCGGGGAGGGTCTCAGCCAAGCCTGTTCTGCTGATTGCCCCAAACACCTGCCCTCACCAGAACTAGCTAATTGCAGCAAGTCCCATTCATTCAGAAGCTGGAGCGAGGGAAGCAATAATAATTTCCCCCTCGGAGCCTGGTGCATGTAAGAATGCGTCTCGCTGGATGAGAACAACTGGCTCTTCTGTAATCACCTCCAGTGACTCCTGCTCAACACCCGACAGGGCCCAGAAGAGCCTTTCTGGGTATAATGAGGCTGGGCAGGAGGAGATGGATGGGAATTCACATGGTCTCACCAGGGCAGCTTGGCACACCATCTGTCTTAGCCCCAGGCCCCAGGCAGGAGGGACTCCACAGCTAGATGATTTCTCTAAGTGCCCAGTCCTCCAAAGTTCAAGGGCAGGAAGTCATCTGCATCTCAGAGGGGAGGGAGAGAGGCAGTGGTTTGGTTTCCAGAGACTGTTGGAGCTCTGGCCTGGGGGCAGTGGGCACACAGACACCTAGAACCTCCCAGGGTCCTGATTTCCACTTCTGAGGAGCAGTGACTAGGCCAGAAGCTGGAGGTAGAGAATGGGAAACAGGGTGGTGGGACTCCTAGCAGGCTCATAGACAGTTTAGATAATCAGAACATAATAACGTCAGTGAAACCCCTCAGCAAACACACACACACACATATACTTCCTTGCTCCTACCTTCCCTCACTTCCTCCAGAAGGGTGTGTTTCCTGACTTGGTCTATGGAGTCTGCATAGTAGACCATTTACAAATCAGTTGGTTCATCTCCCCCTACAAAATCATCATTTATAGATAAAAGAACTGGGACTGTGAGACAGGAAGCCATGTGCCCAAAGCCATAGGACTACCCTAGTAGCCAAGCTGGGGCTGGAGTCAGAATGCCCCACTAGCAATCTGGTGTGGTCAGTTCATTTTGGCTTCAGTCACCTGATCACTTGGCTTCATGAGATTCTAACCCCAAATAGCTCTTCTCTCCTACCCAAACCCCAAACTAGGGCACTCCATTTTAACATGGAAATTGTTTATGGACAAAACTCATATCAATAAAGGTAAGCTAGAGAGGAAACCTACAGGAATAACAGACTTTTCTCTTTCGGAGATGCCACTGGAGTTAATTTTCACCCAGTTTTTCTGCATTAGGGAGGAGGAAGAGGGAGCTGAACAGGGTTTTGTTCTAAAGGCCAGAGGAAACCTGCCCACAAGACACCATCACCAGGCAAACCCACACTCCCATGTTGTGACAAGGGCTTCCTTGTAGATCCATAGATCTCCACCTTGGCAGCACATTGGCCTCGACCAGACCAAATACACCTGAATCTGTGGGAGAGGGGCCCCGCATCAGCGTCTGTGAAGCTCCCAGGTGATTCCACTGGGCAGCCCAAGTTGAGCACCATCCTTTCCTATGCACGTGAGGCCACTGACTGGTAGCACTGTAGTCACCTGGGAGTATTTTAGAAAAGCAGATTCTCAGGACCATCCCCAAATCTACCGGATCAGAACCTGCACTTTAATAAGACCCACTAGTGATTCCAAAGCTCACTAAAGCCTGAGAAGCGCTGAGGCACCTGACAGCAACTTTGCAAGGCAGGTGTTCCATTCCACAGGTGAAAAAACTGATCCTGAGTGAAGCTAATTCACTGGTCCAAGGTCACACAGTTAGTGAGTACGGCAGCCAGGATGTGACACTGATTTGGTTCCAAAGGCCACACTTTCTACTGCATAAATCACTTCCTATAGCACAATTTAAAAAAACATGCCAGGGGCACCCCTGAGTGTTTGGGTCTTGAGACCCACTAGGCACACCCTACCTTTGAACAAGATCTCACTTCCAATGTCAAGTTCCCTAGAATCAAACCTCAAATACCAGAATAATTCATGAGAAAATACAAATAGTAAACACATGGGGAAAAGGTTCACTTTCTCTAGTAATCAGAGAAATGCAAATTAAAGCAACATCGAGGAGCCATTTTCTACCTATATAATTAGCAAAAATTAAAAAAAAAAGAATGTTAGCAAAGTTGTTCTGAAATAGGTACATTTATACACAGCTGGTGGCGGTATAGATTTATATAACCCTTGAGGAAAGTAAAATGGCAACATCCATCAAGAGCCATAAATAATTATGCCCACTGACCCTAGGAATTCACCCTAAGGAAATCATTCTATACAAGGGAAAAGGCTGTTTGTGGGAAGATGCTCATTGCACCATTTGCTGGGAATACTGGAAACAACTCAATATTCAGCCATAAGGGAATGGCTGAGTAAACTGGGGGTACATCAGCTCCTTTGGTGTTATTCAGTCATATAAAATGATAATTAAGAAGCCCAAGCAGCAAATGTGGGTAAAGAAAGCAAAATGCAAAACTGCCTATGTGCACTGTGGTTATTATGATGCAAACCTAAAGGTGCTGCTCTAGTTAAGATAAACTTGTCATAAGTTGAAAATACTGTGAGTCAAAAATGCATTTAATACACTGAACCTACTGAACATCATAGCTTAGAACTTGGTCTACCTTAAATGTGCTCGGAACACTGACATAAGCCTGCAGCTGGGCAAAGTCATCTCACTGCTCTGCCTAGCATCAAGAATGTTATACTGTATAATGCTAGTCCAGAAAAAGATCAGAATTCAAAATTCAAAGTACAGTTTTTACATAAGGAAATGGACAGGAAGGAGATGGGCACAAGGACGACTGGTATTTCAGGGCGAGAGAACAACAAAAAGATTCCCTCTTTCTATTATGTTCACCATTACAAACCCCAACAGAATTGGCCCTTTGAGAACAGCCTTGGGGGCTCTGTGGTCACGGGCTCTGCCTCTGGGGGAAACACAGAAACACTCCCATTCTTCCTCCCTGGGCACAGGGCCACACTCCCCGATTCCGCCTGGAGGTAGAAGGAGCTGGCCCCTCCTGTCCTGAATGGAGGTGGGAGGCACGGGAGCCACAGGAGAGCCCTCCCATCTTACCATGAATCCTGGGGCACAAGTGCAGCTTCCAGTGATGCTGTGGCAGTCGGCACCATTCTGACAGGTGCAAGGCAGCTGGCAGCCATCGCCATAGTAGCCAGCAGGGCAGGACTCATTGCAGTGGTGGCCAGACCAGCCTGGCTGGCAGGTGCAAGCTCCAGTTACTGGGTGGCAGCTGAACAGATGAGAGAAGGATGAGAGGACAGTTTGGTCAGGGATGCAGGTGTGTCTGGTCTGCCCAGGTGGCAGAATCAAAGGGCCTGTGAGGCTGAATTGCTTAGTGTCTCATTCGTCCGATGATCCCAAGGCCCCGTGGTCTTATTGGCCCAAAGAAACTGAGACTCATGGTGGTTATATAATTTGACTATAGCAAGGAAGTGGCAAAATCAGGATTAGAACGTAGGTCTCAGACTCCAAAACAAGTGCACTTATTACATAAATATGAAGAGACAAAGCAGAAGGCAGCCTCTTCAGTCCCTTCCCTTATGTACTATGCGTCCAGAGCTTCACCCATTCTGCACCAAGACAGATACCAGGTTTGGGGGCAGGAGCATGGCCATGAAACTCAGTGGCATATTGCAGGTACTCAGGGAATATTTGCTGAGTTAAAATGAGACCTCAGCAGATGGAGCCTCCCTTCTCTGCATTAGAGAGGGTACCCTCTCTGTGCTTTGCCAGCGCTCTTTAAAAATGAGGGAGATTGTCTCCATTCCCCTTCTGTCTAGTTCAGAAAAAGGACCACTTGGCTGGAGGCAGGGTCTGTCTGTCATGATCTCTAGAAGATAAGGCAACCTTTGGCTGGTAGAGGTCTGCTCCAACAGCCAATACCCATTTGTGATCAGAGGGAATGTGGGGTGTGGTGGCTGCTTCTCAGAGCTTCTGTAGGTGTGTAATTGACTGATGGCTCAGCTGCTGTGTCTGAAATCCATCACTACATTTGCTCAGAGGCCACACTTCCCCTGGGCTGCTCCCAGCTAGAGCACAGCAGGGATATTGAGGTCTGCACACTCCTGAGAGATCTGAGACTCTTCTGATAGACGACTTTGGCTTAAAGTCTTCCCACCTTACAATACTTTCTTAGAACTGAGCTGTAGTCTAAGACTTTCCACCCAGAATTCCTTCCTTCCTTCCTTCCTTCCTTCCTTCCTTCCTTCCTTCCTTCCTTCCTTCCTTCCTTCCTTCCTTCCTTCCTTCCCTCCCTCCTTCACATGGGTCAGACCTGCATTGCAGTCTGATGTTCTCTAGCCTCCCCAGTCCCCTTCCCATTTCCCTCACAGCTATCTATCTCTCTAGTAAATCTCTTCTACTTGGTATCTGCTTCTGGGAGGACCCGACTACACTCCAGAGAAGATGCTGGATGGTAGAGATAAGCCTCTTAGATTTCCTGTGTCACCTGCCTCCCTGTACCTGATCCAGCTGAAGGGATCTGGTCTAGATGCTTTTTTCCTGCCACAGTGAGGACCTATAATGAGAGGTTCCGTTGATGGGAAGGGCAGAAGTGTGCATGCTCTGGGCTGGCAGGAGGAGCCCAGGTACAAGTCTTAGTTCTGCTAAGTTCCATGAAGGCATGGACTTTATCTCTGGGTCATTAGTGGATCTCCAGTGCCTGGCTCATATTCATGGCCCATTAAATATTTGGGAATGGATAGTACTTTGACTACAAGTAATTATTTTGTGTCTGTTGGCTTGTTTATCATCTGTCTCTCGCACCAGGTGACAGACAGCTCCATGGGGGAGGGCCGCTGTCTATTTCACCTCTGTATTGTACCCCAGGACCCAGCAGGGTCTCTGGCACACTGAAGATGCTCAGTACATATTTGGTGAATGAAATAATGAAGTAATTGTGTGAAGCCCGGCCAAACTATTTCTCTTCTTGGAGCCCTGGTTTTCTCATGGAAAATGAGGGATGGACAGGAGAAGACAGTTCCTGAATAGGAAGTGTAAGTAGCTAATAATCATTTTGGAAAATGTTGGATCATTAACTAGTCTCATTAATAATCAAATCAAAATAATTAAATATCATGTTTCCTCTATCAAAACAGTAAAAAAAAGTTTTTTTTTTTTTTTTAAAGGAACGATATTCGATGCTGGTAAAGGTTTCTGGAAACCAATTTGGGGATATGTATCAGGAGTCCTCAAAATATTCAGACCCTTTGGTCTTATAATTCCATTTCTAAGAATTTATCCTAAGGAAATAATCAAGTCATGGGGAAAGATTTATTCACACAGATGTTCCTTGAAGCATTATTTATAACAGTGGAAAATGGAAGCAATTTAAATAATAATGTGACCGGCTATTAGAGCAGAAGGCACTTCACACATATATTTCAAATCATGAAATAAGCCTGTGAGTTGGGCATTAGTGCCTCTATTTTACAGATGGCACTTGGAAGTTATGTGACTTGCCCAAGGTCACACAGCTAAATCTGTGGCAGCTGGAATTCAAACCCGGGTCTGTCTGCCCATACTCTACTGCCTCATGCCGCCTCTAACAGAATACTGCTTAAATTATGACAATTCATATGAAGGAATATTAGAGAAGCATTCAAATGTTTTCCAAACTATGTAACGATATAATTTTAAGCAAAATAAGCAAATTATATACAAAGCCATGATTTAGAATATGAAAAAAGCAACAGAGATGTATACAGACACGGATGATGAATGAATGAATTACGACAAGCTGGGTTCTGTGCTCTCCTCTGGGTTGAGAAATTATGAGCGATGCAGAGATTTTCTTTAAATTTCTATGTATTCTCTGATGCACCCAAACTGAGCATCTATTTATAAACGGATGTAAAGCAGTAAAAATTATAAATACATAAAAAAGACGGCACGTAAGGGATGAGTGAAGACTGCCTGACCTTCATGGTTCTAGAAAAACCCTTCCCTGAGCTCCACACTGTAAGGAGAAATAGCACCTGCGTGGGCGCCATGGAGTGGGAGCCCCATTTGGTGGCCCCGACCCTCAGCCAGACAGTTGCGGGGCATTCCTCTCCATTCCAACGCTCTGAGCGAAGCCCTTAGGCATGGCCTTTCTTAGTTCCAACTCTCTTGGACCTCCTCTGAGGTTTCGGTTTAGGGTTAGAGGGACCTGCTCAGTCACAGTGCTGGAGACTGACATGCTTGGACTCGGGAAATGACCTGGCTCGCAGTGTTGACTGCATCGGCTCTGCCCAGCCTGGGATGTTCTAAAGGGTATCAAGCGCACTTCTGCCCTTCCCATCAATGGAACCTCTCATTACAGGTCCTCACTCTGGCGGGAACACTACGTCGGGAAAAGCATACTAGACGCACAGTGAGCCAGCAAACGCTGCTTTCTAAGCACTCCCACATTGCCCGTTTTCCATCACAGCTGCCAGCATTTGGCTGCTTAGGGGTGTATCTGTGCCAATTTGACTTTTTACTCTGACTCAAAACCAAATTTGAAATCGTGTCTTTCTCTCTCCTTTCACATCCTTAAATTCTATTCTAAAAAATGAGATCTCTATTTGCTGAATTTGATTACTTGTTGAATATTAAAAAACTCCACAATTCTTTGCAAAGAGAGTGGGGAAGGACTACTGACTGAATGATTATGACTGGGAAACCGACACCATCGTCACCTATCTCTGCTCCCCTCCACCTGGTGGTGGCAGAGCCATTCCCTTGGGTCACATGGTGGGCAAGTGATTTCTGGTTAGGCCCAGGCGAAAGTCACAACACTGGTGTTCGGGCTGGTTAGGTCTGTTCTGTTTCTTTTCCTTGCCTTTCTCCCATTTTCCCTAGACGTAGATTAATCACAACTTAATGAGAGCTGAAAGCTGAACAATACAGGATGCTTTTCAGGGTGGGTTTTTCTGCCTTTTTTTTTTTCCTGGCTGCTCTGAGATTACTATCAATGCTGCATCTGTTGGCTAAATCAAATCTTTCAAAGGTAATACATGATCGTGGTTGCTGAAATTTGTCTATGACAATCCAATTGTAGAGGGGATGGAAGAGGCCCAGCACACGGGCACTCTCTTTCTCAAGGTTATTCTTTATGGAGGAGTAGTTTTCTTGTGAGTGCTACAAAGTGTTTATAAAAGGAACGAAGTGTTGAGGAATCTTAGCCACTTCTTCCTTCCTAGGGCACATGAACTTGATCTCTTTGAAGCAGCCTCTCCAGAGGGGCACAGAGCAGAGAGGCTGGGGCTAGATAAGTAGGGTTTTCTTTGGTTGGGGGCTGTAAGTATTTGTCTCCCCAGGAAAGAGGCTCAAGGCCTTGCAAGCTGGCTTGGTGGAGCTCTGTAATAAGTTCTCACAATGGAAGTAAGCAGGAGCTGGGGGGGGGAAATGAGGCTAGGTCTGGGGGTCCCATGCTCCATTTCTTGGGAGTTGGTGGAAGCTTCACTTTCAAAGACCACAAGAGAACTTTTAACCCATTGGGCTGATGACAAGTGATGGAGAAATTGGGAAACTGAGACACAGGAGAAGCACACATTTCAGGACATTTGCTCAGTCAGAGGAGTTCAGGTGCCCCAGAGCCCCCGGAACCTGCAGCTGAACTACTTTGGCACTGGGACTTACAGAGTTGTCCCTCTGCTTTTCTGGGATCCCAAGAGATGACTCTAATGTGGGACAAAGGTTCATGGGAACAGAGGAGTGACCTGTGTCTGCACAGAATAAGAGAACTGTTCTCTTTGTTAGTGAGAACAAAGCCAGGGCAGCATGAGAGAGTTTTAGTAAGGCCAGAGGCTCTCAACCCCCGGAACAATTTTCCCTTCCCCTACCCTATCCAGGAAACACTTTTGGTTGTCAGAACTTGGGGGCAGAGTATTGCTACTGGCTTCTAGTGGGCAGAAGCCAGGGATACTGCTAAATATCCTAAAATGCACAGGACAGCCCCACAACAAGGAATTACGCAGTCCAAAATGTCAAGGCTGGTGAGGCTGAGAAACCTCAATTGGTGTGAGACTGCACACCAACTGTGAACGTTGGGGGCTCAGTCACTGGCCAGGGTACTAAGAGAAAGGAGTGAAATATTTTTTAAAAGCAATAGGGCAGACATCGGCTCAGTGGCTGAACTACCTGCTCTGTGCCAGGCACTATGCAATGCTAAGGCTGCAGAAATGGATGAGCCAGGGGCTCCTGCCCTCCAGGAGCCTTGGCTGTGTCACAGCTCCCTGCCTGGAGGAAGTCATAAAGACACTGAGGAGCCCAGCCTGGGAGGTTGGCTGCCAGGTACTCCCAGAGTCCCCACTACTAAGCAGTGCAGGGATACTGCCTCTCAGGCCCTGAAACATGACATGCATTAAAGACAGTAAAGCAAATAATCATCAATATTGGATGGGCTGAGATTAGCGACAGAGAAGAGGGAGTCCTTCCAGATTAATAATGCATCGAGGACTCCTTCAGAGGAAGGATGAATTATGCAGGGCATGGCTGCTCAGGCACAGGAGGAAAACAATAGCTCTATAATTTGGGGGTTGGTTGGATCTCTGTGGCAGGGACTCACCCTGCACTGGACCTTAGCAGCAGC
Organism: Eonycteris spelaea; assembly: GCA_003508835.1. Taxonomy (NCBI): domain Eukaryota; kingdom Metazoa; phylum Chordata; class Mammalia; order Chiroptera; family Pteropodidae; genus Eonycteris; species Eonycteris spelaea. The sequence continues at coordinate 1,506,415 of PUFA01000017.1, forward strand.
CTTGAATGGTGTCCTGGAGAGGGCCCTCCACCCACCACCCCCGGTTTCCCAGCAGGGGGTGGAGATTCTTGGTGCTGTCCCCAACCATGGGACAGTCTGAGGTAGTTACTTAGCCCCACAACCAGCCATGTTGAACTCCTATGTTTATAGCCTTGGAGCTCTCATCCTCCCTTCCAGCCTAGATGCCACCTCCTCCAGGAAGCCTTCCCTGACAAGTACAGCAGTCTCCAGGGACTGAGGACCAAGGGCAGATTCCATCTAAACCATAACAGTCGCTAAGACACCTCTGCTTGAAGTGACCAGAGGCTCTTGGGTGATTTGTGGAGAATCAAAAGCTGAAATGAAGAGAGGTTGAGGCTATGTCCTGGCTGTCGCAGAGTCAGGGCTGCTAACAGCAGCAGCACCTACTGCTTGGAGCAGCCAGTCCTCCCCTGAGCTGTCCTGAGGGGAGAAGGAAGATTCCCCCCACCCTTCACCACCCAGAGAAGAGGCAGCTGCCTAAAGGGCTGTGGGAGCATTTGTCTGGGGCCAACAGCTTCACTTATTACTAGAGGGTGAGGCCAGATGATACATGAAACAGGAAGTGAAGGTAGCTGGGAGAGGTGGCCCAGGGCAGCTCTGGCTTCTTTGCTTCCCAGATTCAGGCTCGTCTGGAAGCAGGGGTGGGGCGAACTTCAGCCCAGGTGTCCCCAAGCTCCAAAGGACACAGAGTATACAGAGAGGTTGTCCCTAAGTCAAGGCCCTGACAAGAGACCTGTTCTCGGCCCCTCCTGCTCCTCTATCCTAGCCAGGGCCTGCTGGGACAGCTCTCTCCAGGCCCAGGCAAGCCACACTGATTTTTAAGGTCCCTTCTAGGACTGTCCCTCTGTGGCTCCTGCGTCTGCCCTGGCAGTCCTGTCTCTGGGCTCCTCGAGGTCGGGGAGGCACTTGGTTAGATGCCAAGCACATGGAGATGAAATGTTCTCCAGGACAATGCCCGTAGAGCCCGAGGCAATGCAAGTCCCGCCATCCCAGCCCCTCTGGAATGTGTGGCCCCACCCAACTCCCATCGGACTCCCCTGAGGGTCACCAGGCTCCTTCTTTGTTCCTGGGTATGGGGGTCTCATGTCAGTTCACTTTCAGTGTTAACAGCCAAGGGTGGTAGACAGAGGCAGGTGACCTGGGTCCAGGTCCTGACTGTCTGTGTGGCCTGGGTTTTCCCTTCTGTTCACCGAAGTGGTCAGCCAAAGCGATTGCCGAGGTCCCAGCTCTTCCACTGCCCTGGCTGGATGCCTGGAGGTGGGGATCTCTGCCCTGACCAGCCCCTCCCCATCAGTGCCCACCCCACCCTTGCCCCCAGCTTGTACCTGATGGTGTTGTTGGCGTCACAAGGACAGGGCAAGGTGCAGCCTGGGCCATGCAGGCCCTCGGGCACAGCCGCTCCTGGCAGCGTGGGCCCTTGTAGCCAGGTTCACACTCGCAGGTGCCGGTGGTGGGTGAACACTGGCCCCCGTTGTGACAGTCACATCGCTGTGAACACTGGAAGCCGAAGGTCCCGAAGGGGCATTCCTCTTGGCACCTGCAGAACAGCAGAGCGGGCTGAGGCTGTGCCCTCACCTGCCCTTCTAGATCCATCCAATACGCACCTCCCAGACTTCAGGCCTAGGCCTGGTATGCTGCACCCCCTTGCGGCCTCCTCCCCTGTACCTCTCCTCCCCCAGGAAGTACTCCATGGTTTAGTCACCCCAGTCAGTTTTCCCGCTTATGCCAGGTCCCCTCAGTCTCCCAGCACTGAGTTTGTACTATCGTATTTCATTGATTATAGGACCTTATACGTGTTTTTTCATTCTGTCATTGCAGTCAAATAAATGTAACATAAAATTTATAATTTTACCCATTTTAAGTGTACTGTCCAGTGGCATTATGTACATTCACACTGTTGTACAACTATCACCACCATCCATCTCCAGAACCTTTTCACCTTCCCAAACTGAAACTTCTGTATCTATTAAACACTGAACCTTGTTTTTTAAAAAAATCATTTTAACATCTGTGAAATCGTATATTTGCTGATGGCATGTCGTAGTTTAATTGTCAGTGTTTTTCATTCTGAGGATATAAAGAAAATGATGCATCTTACAATCAGCAGCTTAGATTCGATGAAATGGGGACAATTTCATTTCCTTTCACTGCCTCTGGTTTTGAGAGTCCTTTGGGCAGATGTATAGTCTCCCGGCGTCACACGAGGAGCCGGGTCTCCTCTGCCAGTGTGGAATTTCGCCCTGAAATACAAAAGCATCCTCTTTGATCAGACTGGAGCATTCCCCGTCCTTGGACTGGGGATCCCCTCAAGGCCGGGCTGAGCCTCACACATCAACTGAGGGGCCCCTCCAAAAGTAGGACTGGGCCCTCTCTGTGTCCTCCCTCTGCTCTGGCCTGGTACTTGGAGTTCCCAGAAGAATAATTATTTGACTCATAGCCACTGGTTGTGGACCTCTGTGGGAGGGTGTGACCCCTGCCTGGCTTGCTGACATGGATGACACTCCTCACCCCGGCCCAGGGTTATTTCCCAGGGGAAGCAATTTCATTGTCACAGCAACTGGATCCTGACAAGTTAAAGGGTAAACCCAGGGCCTGTGGGGTAAAAGAGGTGGGTGACTTCTGTGTCCCAGAGACAAGTGGGAATGGCCTCTAGGGTTTTGGATTATCCATATCCCAGCACTGCTTTGATGGTGCCATGTGGAGAACCGACCAGCAGCTCTGACATCTGCAACCTCATCATAAAGTGGGATAATAACTAAGCCTCACCAGGTTGAGGATTCAATGGGATAACACATGTAAATGTTTAGAAAGGTGTCTCGTGCATGGTAAGGGCTCAATAAGAAATGTTACCTGTTATTATTACTCTTCTAAGTATTGTTTTCTGTAGTTCTCCTAACAGAGCCCATCTGACCCACTCAGATTCTGACATGAAAAACCTCAAAGTGAAGAATTACGAAATGTTAACAGGGGAGTGGACTTGAGAATTAGAGGTGTTTTAATTGTCATGTTTTTCCACTCTCCAGGTTTTCTAAATGTTTTCTACAATAATTATAGGGGTGTGGGGGGCAATAAAAGATGTTTAAAAAATATACAGCCCTAACTTCTTTATTAACCTTAAAGAGTCTTAAGTTAGAACCAGTGTTCTCCTCAGCAGAGCCTGGAGACTCCATGTATGGCTGGCTTGGTTGCCTATCATGAGGGTGAGTGGCCAGACCCCAGAGATGTTGTAGGGCCAGCCCGGAGGATGGAGCAGCCAGAGTGTCAGGCACGTGTCTTGGCAACGTGTCTTGGGGTGTCTCTCTTCTGTCTTTGTTGCCTTGAACCCACATGACAGGGAGAGGAAGAGGGTGACTGGGGTTGGGCCGTGAGGACTTTTCCTCACAAGAAGATGCTACCTACTCTCCCCTCTCAGAGCCACTGTGGCAAAAGGACTCTGGCAGAATGGAGGGGCAGCAGGGGTAATGATGCCTACTTCCCTGGGCACTGGATAGAGAGGGCCTTCCAGCGCTCAGCCCGAAAGCCTGTCCCCAGGCCCCATCACCCCCACTTTGCAGTTGAGGAGGCTGAGATACGGACAGGTGAAGTGGCTCTTCCAACCTCACTCATACAGTCAGCAAGTGGCCGAGATGACCCCAGAGTATCTTCCTACAAATTTTGCTGCATTGTACCAGCCTGAGGCCTCAGGAAGGGAAAGAGAAAAGAGAGGGAGGCAGAGGAACGATAAAAGGGGATATCTGGAGAAGGAATGGAAGGTGGAAGAGAGGAAGGAGGCGGGGAGGCAGGTTGGGGGAGGTAAGGAGGGATTGAAGCAGAAGGGGAAGACACCGTGTTGAAGAGCTAGAAAATCACTATCTGAATTGCTAGCCCCTGTTCAGCTCAGAATGGATTTCTCTAGAAGTCACTGAGCTTGGCTCGTCTCAGATGTCTCAGACATCAGAGGAAGAAACCCAAGGCAGGAGACACCTCCCGACTCCTCTTCCCTGCCACTGGAAGACTGCTATTCCCTCCCATCTGGCAGGAAGGGCAGAGCCCTGGACGGCGAGCTTCCTCTGAAGGGCACCTCACCACCCTGCCATATTTATGAAGTAACTGACTTCACAGCCCCAGAAAAAAAAAATTAGAAATGAAATATTGACAACCTAATCCATTTACATAATCAGCCTCTTTTTTTTTTTCCTACTCACAATTTAAATAACTTATTTATTTAGAGATCAAGCAACGACTACTAATGAATTTTACACAAAGCACGCTAATAACAGGGCCTGTGGAACAGAAGGGTAATCACAGCAGGAATTAGTTTTCTACTTAAACATCCTTCCTTTGCAACATATCAATCTAATGTGTCCGATATTGCCATTAACAACCAGATACATTGCTCAATTAAATTACAAAATGAGCTGCAAAGCCCTCGTTATGTTTCGTGTTTAATTTGCACTGGATTCTGCCTATCTGGGGAGACCTGCATTATTACACCCACTCAGCTTTAATATGCTTGTGATGATTTGGGGTGGGTTAATGCAGCTGTCACCTACAAAATTAATGGAGGCAATTTTACAAAATATTAAATACCAGGCAGGCCTTTTAGGTGGGAAATCCAAATGTTACCCTGCCCTTCTATTAAACTCATCTCTGCAGTTGATTGGCAAAGCTGGCTAGAGGACTCTGAGGCTTCTGGGATTTCTCTCTGCCCTGGGTTTATGAGCTGAGTCCCAAAAGAGGAGGGATTAGGATTACTTCTCTATTTGGGACATCCCAGCATTGAAAATTGAGAGCGCCAGCGAGGCAGGGTCTACTGGTGTGAGTCCAGTCAGCTGAAGCCCTGGGCTTGCTTGTCTCCAACAAGTGGGCTGAATTCCCGCCCATGCAAAAGTAGACTGAAACAAAGGGGTCTTGTTCTGGTCCCAGAGTCATCTGACTCCTGTCTCTACAGTTCATCCTGGGTGTTTCCTTACTGGGAGGGATGGTTAGGATGGGAAGGTGGGCTCAGTGCTTCAGTCCTTCCCCTCCCACACACTTCCTCTAGAGACTCAGTCTCTGACAGAGGTCAGGGAGGGATGGATCTCCAGATGCCACATCTCATGTTCTGTGCTTGGGAAGCTCATGGACATGAGTACTGGCTCACGAAGAGATCAGATCTGGCTTAAAGACTTCAGGCGAGGGGCAAGCAAGCCCACGGCAAACAATGGAAGAGCTCTTATCAGGATATCACTAAGGATTTGGGGACTGACTCCAGAGAGCGTTGGAGAAACCCAGTATGTTGGTCAGCCAGAAGGACTCCCTGGTGGATTCAGCTCTGCTTCCTACTTCCTGATGTTACCTGGGCAAGGAAGGCAGAGGAATGGTGAACATGTTGCCCTCACCTCACCTTGTCTTGGCAGAGTAACAAAATCCAGGGTCAGAGATGAAACATGGATCCCCAGGACCAGGCAAGGGTGTGAGAGCCTCTTCTCTAGTGCCCTCTCTCTGCTTGAAGAGATGCATGTGGCTGAGAGTGTGAGGGAGGAGGCTTGGCCTGGGTCCAAGGCAAAATAATCCAGCTCTGAATTCACTCACCACAGACACACTGGTTGTTGTTTCTCATTCTCCCACAGCACTTAGCCTCCCTCCTACTGTGGCAAATGTGCCCACACAGTAATTCCTCAGTTATGTTTGTGAATTATTCACTTTGCAAGGCTGGTTTGATCCCAGGACATTGGTGTCCTTGCTCAGTCTGCTTTCAGGCCAAAAACCTTCAACATATGCAAACTGATGTCATGATCTGTTTGGCAGAACTCACGTTAGGAATAAGAAATCACTTCTAGAAGAAATTGCGCAAAATGTGTGAACTGACTTGGCACTCTTGGCTTCATTGGATTATGGATGCCATTGCCTCCCTACAGGCAGAGTGAAAGTAGAGGATGGGTGGTAGGTGTTCACTTGTTTCCCCAAGGAGTTAATGCAAGTTCAGAGTTCGAGTCACTGGGCTGGGAGTTGGGGTACACTCAGCAGGCCAAGGCTCAGGAAGGATGCGTTGATGCGTCTCCCTAGCAGGAGAACTCAGAATTCTTTCAGGGAAAGGAACAGGGAAGCTGGCAGGAAAATGCTGTTGGCTGGTACACCTCAGCCGTTCTCAGCAAGGCTGTGAAGATGAGTGATACGAACAGCAAGGGCAATAGTTAACATTACCTTACCTGTCCCCCATGTATCCGGCTGTGCAGTGGCACTGCCCAGTCACATGGTCACACTGCCCTCCATGGTGGCAAGGACAATCCTGGCTGCAGTTCTGGCCAAACGTCCCTGGTGGGCAGGGCTGGGCACACACGGCTCCCTGAAACGGAAGAGGGAAGACATGCACAGGTGGTGCTTCTGAGGTGCAATCTTGGGGCCACTCTCTCCTGGAAGCGGCGCAGCTGCTACGACCTAAGGGTCCACCCTGTTCCCTTTGTAGGACTTTCCCCCAATCACAGGAAGCATAGAAAGCTGGCTGTCATGGCTCCAACGCCCCATTTTAGAGATGGGGAGACTGAGGCCAATTTGCTCATCCAAGTATTCACACACACACTTATGGAGTACCTGTGGTATACCAGGCACTGTGCCAGACACTAAGCATATGAAAATATGAGTAAGACTCAATTCCTGTCCTCCCAGTCTATTGGGGAGAGAGGCAAGAAAACAGTAACTGAAGTGCTCACACTGGTACACAATAAAGTGCTGAGGAAAAGCAGAGACTGTGATTAACCTTGATGGTCTGGAAACAACATTATCTCTCCATTTCTTTCCCAAACCCAGCTGACATGAGAGTAAAGGGGGAAAGGCATAAACCTACCAGGACCAAAGGAATGGGAAAAGAGACCACAGAAAACAAGAGATGTCACATGTGGGAAGATGGAAGAACAGAGGGAGGAATGTAACAACTGAAGTTTCTGCTTTCTTAGCAATGCTAAGTGCCTGCAAAGGGAGTATGGAAAGACATTGCATTGTAGCCTCAGAAAAGCTCAGGAATCAGAGACACCAGGAAGTTCAGAAGGCCAAAGTGCAAGTGTGATAAAACAGAACTGTTTGAAAACGTATAAAAGAGAGAATTAGACCCCAGATTTTTGCTCCCATTTCAAATATCTAGGTGACTTCTCAAGACTACCAGTTTAATTTTAGACAGATCAACCTATAAAGGCTTTGGTCGGAGGGGTTACAAGCACAGCTGAAGGTGGGGGTGCTGTGGGAAATAGGGATCCTGTTGAGCTCAGCCTGCTGAATGATCAGAGCCCCTGCTCTCTTCTCCGGCTCAGCATCTGGAATGTTGGTTCCCAGACTATACTCCCTCTGGTAGGATTCTGGAAGACTCCCTTCTGGGGACACTGAGAGCTCAAGAGGAAAGACCTATGGATACTGATAGTTAAGGGTCCCATCAGGCAACAAGCCTGGCATCTCCCCTGTCCCCAGGCTTCCAAATGGATTTTCTGAAGCTTATGGTAAAACAGGAACAGGTGGCCAAGGATCGCTAGATACTTGAAATGAGGCTCTAACAAGAAAGAAAATTTTAATATGAAGAAGACTTGTTAGAAAACTTCTAACGAGAGGGCTCTAACATGAAAGAAGGCCAAAACAGACAAACAATGCAGGGAGCAAAGGAAACAAAAGAAAAAGCTTCTATTATAATGAAAATGTATAGCCTTAGGCAGTTAGATGAAAACATTTGAAAGAACAGAGGGCTAAAAAGGGGCTATCCAGAGAATAGTAAAGAGTTGTTAAAAAGCAAAAATAAGATAATAGAAATTTTTCAAATGCAAAGGAAGATGAAGGTGAAGAAATCTCCCACAAAGCTGAGAGAGAGAGAGAGAGAGGGGGGGGGAGGGGGGAGGAGATAATTAAAAAGATCTATCCAGGAGTTCTGACATGTAATTTATAGGGGTTCCAGACAGTGGAACAGAAAAATGTCGGTAAGCAAATTACATGGGAAATATAATACAAGACAACTTCCCAGAATGGAAGAATGAAACATACTGATTTCTGAACTGAAAGGCCTATAGAGTATTTAGCACAAAACGTGAAAAGAGATCAATATTAAGGCCTATCATTGTAAATTTTTACAATTTTATGAATAAATAAATGAACCTCAAAGTTTTTAGAAAGTCACATACAAAAGAATTAGACTCCTTAACTAGAAACTAGAAGACTATGGAACAATGCCTTAAAAATTTGAAGGAAAATAATTTCCAACCTAGACTTCTACAACCATCTAAACTAATATTCAAGTGGGGGATTCAATAAAGGCATTGTCAGATTTGAACAGACTCAGAAAATTAACTATCCATAAATACTTTCTCAGGAAGCTACTGGAAGATATTTTTTCCCATCAGAAAGAATTATCCGGAAAAAAAAAAAAAAAAAAAAGAAGAAGCATGAAGGGTTCTGTGAGTGTGACCTCAAAATCAAAACAGAAACAAAAATCAAACTGAGAGATTTCTGATGTGTCTGACCCTATTGAGCAGCATTTTAAAATTCTGCAGAGAGTTTTAGGGATAAATTGGTAACAATATATATGTGGGCATATGCACATAAGCTTTAAAAAGTGATTTCACCAAAAATTGTAATAAAACTCCATTGAGAGAGTAGGGGAAGGGTTGCTTGTGTTTGTGTGTGTGTATGATAGAGCTGCATTTTATTCTATAGGAAGTCAGTAGATTCAACAAATGTCATAATATAAAATGGAAAACTCAGGACATGGCAGTAAAGCATGTTATGAAGAAATATGAAGGGAAATGCTGGAAGAAACAAAAAGATTTGAATGTGGTTGCCTTTTGAGAGTGAGATTTGTGAGGGGGAGGGGAAGTTGACTTTCTCCTCCCTCTAGTATTAGCCTTGTGGTGTTAGATAACTTTTAAAATCATACATATGAATCTTAGGTCTCTATCAAACAGAAATCTGAACCTGCTCTTGTCTCCTGGCTGCCCTTCTAGCCTCTCCCACACCAGAGATAGTTATTTCTCTTATAGAGATCAAGGATTCAGTCACAGTTAATTAATCAATTAGTTCAACACACAATTATTAAGCGCCAATAACTGCCAACCCTGAAGAAGCTAGTTTAGTCAGGAAAATCCTGCTGACTAGAGACATCTTTCAATACCATCTAATTTACTTGTAATGAATAAAGTGGGAAGCCTTTTAGCTCAGATTTCTCTTCCACACATAGGTCAGACAATGAAGGGCTGAGAGGGGGAAGGGAAAGGAGGATTGAGGGGACAGAGGCAGCAGCTGAAGACAGTGAGATGAGTGTGTGTGTGAAGAGAGGGGCAGAGAACGGCTACTCAGAAAAGGGGTCCCTCTTCCCCCTGGAGGTAGTGGGGGTGCCACTACCTTTCTAACTGCACCACGCAAACTCTAGAGATTCTTGAAAGAAGAGAGTAATCTTTCTGGCTACCATCTGAGTCAGTCATCTATAGTCCTGACCTGGACAAGGATACTCTGACCCTGAAAAAGACACTTCGAGTCATCTTTGGGGGGCTGTGCTTACCTCTGACCTCCCCATCATGAAGCACTGTGGAGCCCTCATGTACTTACACACATATACCACATACACACCCCTGGACACACAGGCACACATTCACAGACACCATCTATCCTAACTGGCTACGGATTCCTTTTCTCTTCAGAGCTACTGAGACATGACCAGGGCCCCCTGAGGAGGCCAGTAGGAAAGTTTGGTATATAAAATGCTGCCTTCCAACCCTTCCAGGGAAAATCAGGCATCCATCTGACATTTTGGACAGGAAGGTGAGCACCATTTTCCCTGCTTGGTATTCCCCAACTGCAGGCACTCCAGGTCCTTGAACGCCTAGGTCTCTCCTTGGTTTTGAGCTCCTAAGGCCTTAAAGAATTTGATAACTGCAAGACCTGCTGCTGGTGTGGTAGAAAGAACACTGGCTCAAAGTCAGGACTTGGCGCTCAAATCCCAGTTCTATCACCTCCCAGATGACTGCAGAGTTTCAAGGATAATTCAGTAATAATACATATGTGGGTATATGTACATAAACACTAAAAAATGATTTAATAGGATAAGTCATGTGATCATTCTGAGTCTCAGTTTCCTCATCTATATAATGGAATGGTAACCCTGGGTCTCCCAGATGATCGAAAGATTAGGTGAGATTAGGAAAGTGAAGGAACCTACCTAGTACAGTGCCTTAAGGGCAGGCCCTTAATTCAACCCAAGTGGACACTTGATGAGGTGGAATGTGATAGGAGCCCAGTATTCCCTAGGACTGAGAAGAGTGGAAGAGAGCCACATAACTAGTCAATAACTACTGATTGGAAAAATAGCCTTTTAGGGAAAAAGGATAGAGCAGGCAGAAAAGTGTCAGCTTAAGAGGGGGCTGTGGCCTATGGTCTCTCTCTTGCTATTATGAGTTGAGTTGTGTTCCCCCTCCCAAATTTATATAGCTTAACCTCAGAATGTGACTGTATTTGGAGATAGGGCCTTTAGAGAGGTAATAAGATTAAGATGAGGTCATTAGGGTGGGTCCTAATCCACTACGACAGATGTCCTCTTAAGGAGAGGCGATTAGGACACAGACAAGCACAGAGGGAAGGCCATGTGAACACACAGAGAGAAGACAACCATCAATAAGCCAAGGAGAGGCGCCTCAGAAGGAACCAACCCTCCCAACACTTTGGTCTTGAAGTTCTGGCTTCCAGTACTGTGAGAAAGTAAATTTCTATTGTTTAGGCCACCTGATCTGTGCTACTTTGCTCTGACAGCCCTAACACACCTGCACTATGGTCATCTGAGTATATGTCTCACTCGTCGAGTGATCTCAGGCCGTGTGGCATCTAGGAGTTTGGAGATGAGGTGAGGCAATAGCCTTGCTCCTCTCAGAATTGGTTAATCCAGTTAACTGGTTTTGTCAAAATCTGGAGACCAGCCACGCTGTAAACCAGCCACACTGTAAACAGACCATGGCTAAATGTAACATAAAAAAAGGAGGAAGCCAAGATAGTGAAAGGACTTAAGGCCATGCCAATGTGACAACTTGGCCTCACCAAGCTTCTGAAGGCATTTCTAATGCCATCAATGGACAGAGAACGCAGTGGTATGGGTGCTGTGGAAATGACCCAGGCCACAGGCCAGGGCATGGGGCTCCAGGAAACATCCTTTCCAAACCTGAGCTTCTATGATTCTATAACCTCAGCTCCAAACACCTCTCCTTGGCCCTCCACGATAACTGGTCTTATTTCTCAGCTCTTCAGGCCTGTTGTCTTTTGTGTGTGTGAGTGTTTGTGCATGCACACCTGTACACTCTATATCCAGCCTCCATCATCAGACTGGGAACTCCTAAGTGGGGGTGATCACATCTCCTCCTACCTCCATGTCTGTCTGTAGTGTCTACTCTCATCAAGTTTACTCATGCTTTGTTCCTCTCCTCTGAAAGTTCTCAGAGCCCAGAAGAAGAGAGGTAATACCACTCCCCCAGGCTCTTATAAAGCCCCCCACTGGAAGTGGCTTGCCACAGCTGGGCAACTGGAGTGTTGCCCAGAGTCTAGGGGCCAGGAATCTCTGAGGAAAGGCCTGGAGGGACAGAGTTCCTGGTGGCACCTCTCCACTTCTGCACAATGCCTTGGTTCTTTGGGGAGCTGCACCATGTGAAATAGCAGTTGTACCCATTAGGTCTCTGAGTGCGGCTGAAGTCACGTGGGGCCTACGGAAAAGTGAGGCAATAGAGGATGACAAAGGGAGGACCCTTCTGCCCAGCACCCTCTCTTTGGCCCTCGGCCTTTCCTGGGGAGAGACCTCAAGCCTGAATTGCAGCTTCATGACACTATGACTCTGCATGCATGAGAGGTATTAATAATTCAGACGAATTTGCAAGTTAATGTTGCATCAAAAATAGAAATGCAATGGTCTACAATAAAATTAAAAACATAAAGTCCCCAAATCTAAAGCTTCTATTGACAGAGTTCCTGTCTTCTGGATGAACAAATCTCTCACTGTAGGGAAGATAAACAAATCTCTCCACGTGTTGGCTTCCTCCCTTTCTGCTTTTTATTCACCAGCCTCCATCATTCTCTCTAGAGAGGCCTTTACAAGCACAGGGCCTGCCTGTGGCCAGTTTCTCCCTACCACATCCTGATCTGACCTCACTGCCAATGGCTGGGCCTCTGAGGACCCAGCCCTCAGGCGCTGGGATTCTGGAAGCTGACTGCAGATGAGAGGGTCTTTCTAGAGAGTGGGTCAGAGTGGGAGAAGTGGGCAGGTGTGGGACAGGTGGCAGCAGCTCCTTTGTCCTCCTCAGAAGAGACAGACAGACGGACACCAAGGGTTGGGATTCAGGAGTCAGGAGACCTGGATTCTAGATCCACTTCACTCTTAACCAGCACTGTGGCCTTGGGCAGGTCACTTAGCTTCTCTGGGCCTTGGCTTCCTCACATGAGAAGGAAGGTATTCATAGACCAGTGGTGTTCAAACATCTTAAAGCTGGGAGACCCTGTTTTATGTGAAATCTTACCTAGAACCTCAGCAGAGACAGTATATAGATTAAAATGGAGAAGTGGTGGGGTGTGTGGAAGCCGGAGTCCTAATTATTAGGCTCCCCATCCTAGCCTCACCCTCAAGAAACCCTAGGGTTCTTGGAGACACTGAAGGAAATTCTATAGTCTTGGTCAATTCTTTCCAAAATGTAGACCTGCAGACAGGGTTGGCTTGACTCAGAATTACCTGGGGAGCTTATTAAAAATAGAGATTCCCCAGGCCTCAGAAGGTCTCTGGTGGAGCCTGGAATATGTATTTAATCTCAACCCTCTTAACTCTGGTAATGTAGCCAGGTTTGGGTGCTGCTGAACCAGATGACCCCTTAGGTCCTATCCTGCTCTAAAAAGGTCTGGCAAATTTATACTTGCATCAATGGGTCCTGCAAGCATCCCTTCCACCCTATGGCCTAGACTTTCAAAGCATCCTGAAATATCCTGCTCCTGCTCAGCAGCCCTGCCCACTCTGCCTTTGCAAAGCTTCAGGCTCCAGGAGGAAGTAGCCAACTACGTCATTGAGCTTCTTTCTCCAAAACAGGAAACAAGAAGGTCAGCTTTAGTGACCCACTGCATCTGAGGAGTGTAGGTTTGTGGAGGTTGAGGAGGGTCACCCACAGGTAGAGTGTGTTGGCTAAAAGGAGGCTTGTGGATTGTCTGTGGCATCCAGAGACAGATAAAACCAGCAACCATAGAATACTTGCATTTGCTAGGCACTTCGGACATGCATTGCCTCATCTGAGCTTTCTACCAACTATGGCAGCTAAGGAGGGTAGGCTGACTATTGTTATGTCAGTTTTGCAGCTGGGAAAGCAGGTACCACAGTAACTGAAGGCTTTTTTCAGGGCCAGCATTGGATGTGAGACCTGAATTATGGCCTATGAGGTTATAAATCCCATCTCTTTTTCCCACAATAGCGATTCCCAGACAGAAGACCTGGATTGGTTGAGGCTGCATCAGGATCACCTGGAACACCTGAGAAAAATACAGATTCTGGGTCCCACAGAATCAGTGTGTGTGTGCGTGTGCGTGTGTGTGTGTTTAAGGGGTGAAGCCTGGGAATCTGAACACCCTGCTGTCTCCTCTCCTCCCTCCATCCTTCCACCATGCCCTCTCTGCTACATCTGGCCCAGGGCCCATGGCAGCTCAAGTGAGTACCTATGCCCAAAGACAGAGACAATCTATGAGACGAATTCAACTCTTTCACACACGAGGGACCACAGGCTCAGAGAAGTTAAGTAAATTGTCTCGGTCACACAGCACTTAGATGCAGACCTGAGATTCAAAGCTGTGTCCAAGGCAGTGTCTAATGAGGTCCATGACCGTTAATAGGAAGGGAGGGTGTTCAGTGTGGGAGAGGAATTCTGCCCTCCAGGGGCTGTGTGACTTCCTACAGTGCCCCCACCATTATCGGAGGGTCCACCTACCATCCAGCCTGGGGGGCAGGCACACTCGCCAGTGATGTGGTGGCAGGTGCCCCCATTCTGGCAGGGACAGCGCAGCTCACAGTGAGCCCCATGGCTCCCAGGCGGGCACAGTTCCTCGCAGCTACATGGAGAAGCAGACGTGTTAGATGCAGCAGCATTCAGATCAGGTGGCAGGGCCCCAGCGCTGCCAGTCCCAACACTCCAGGGCTCCCTAGGAATTAGTGAGTTCACAGTCAGTGTGAACTGTACTAGGCAGGTCAGATGAGATGCAGTCCTGCTTCCTGCCAGGAGGGGGAAGCAGGGCTCAGATATAATGAACTGAAATGTATGTGCTTGGGCCAGTACTTGTGGGATGGACTTAAGGGAGTTTAGTGTAAAGGAGAGTGCTCTCCTAGGCAGGGAGAGCTGAGGGAGCCTTCTCTAAGAGGGAGATATTTTACTTCAGTCTTCAAGTTAGTTTTACTGGGAGAATGGGAGGAAGGGCAGCCCAGGCAGAAGGAACAGCATGAGCAAAGACACAGAAGTGGCCATGGATCTGGGCTTCTAGAATCTGCCTAGATTCAGAGGGAGGGAGAATCTGTGACATGCCCCCCTTCCAGGCTCTGCAGGGCTCTCATCTACCATGACAGGCTCGTGTGCAGGGACTGAGCACTGCTGAGGTATGGGGGAGGCTTTGCATAGGGTCTTGACCTTGGGCCTTAGTCCAGTGGCTTTGGCCTCTCACTGGAGCTGGCCAGACATGGGGGCAGAGAACACCCTCAGTCAAGGATGTGTCTGTGTTCAGAGTCCTTGGATATTTTCCCAAGATGTAGGGCTATTGGGGAGGCCACTGAGCCTTTGATGTGTATGTTTGGGGTGGGGGTGGAGCTTCAATCTTGCCTCTGAGGGGGTCTCAACTAAGCAGCCTTGGAAGTCCCCTGTCAATACAGACTCTCCAGGGAACTGGAGTTAGGAGCTGTTTGGGGTCTGAGGGGAGGAGGTAGGGGAGAGGAACAGGCACAGTAACTCACCAAACTAAGAATGATATCTGCCCAGGGCCCTCATTCGTTCTGTTCCAAATGGCCTGGAAAGGTCAGGCCCCAGGTAAGCAGAGGCATTTGGGATATGATCAAAAGAGAATTCCAATCTAAGGTCTGGGTCCTCACCAGGGTGAGATGACTGATAGGCGTTTAATGAGCTCCTCTGGCATGGTAGTGCCCATTCATGCACAGACCCAGCTTGCACCAGTCACCCCTGCCCGAGTGGCAGGGATCTGAGTCCTGAGTGGAGGACATCTGGGCATTTAGCCTCTGCAAGACTCGGGGTCTGAGCGCAGGAGATTTTACAGCCAGGACTATCCCGAAATTCCATCTGTCCCCACCACCCGCCCACCAGCAAGGAAGCAGGTGGGGACCGTGCAGCTGTGGAGAGGGCAGCGGAACCCGCCCCCGCCCGCCTCTCCGTGCACCTCGTTCGCTTTACTCACTAGACGCCGGTGTAGCCAGGTGCGCAGAGACACTCGCCAGTGCGGGGGTCGCAGCTGGCACCGTGACGGCACTGGCACGGCAGCTGGCAGCCCTTGCCGTGGGTGCCCGGTGCGCAGAGCTCCTCGCAGCGCCAGCCACGGAAGCCGGCGGCGCACACGCAGGCGCCGGTGATGGGGTTGCACAGGGCACCGTTCTGGCACTGGCACCGGTTGCTGCAATGGGGACCCCAGTGGTCGCTGTCGCAGCCTGCAAGAGAGGAGCCCGTCAGGGCTGAGGGAACTCGCGCACTCTCCTTGGGATGGGACTGGGGAACTGAGGCCCAAGTAGCCCTCCATCTCTGCGTAGCTCTTCCCTGGATAGGAAGTAAGCAGCAAGGGGTATCTGGGTGGAAGCTTTGAGCTTCTTAACCTCCATCAGCTGCTCCACCAGGCCACCCAAAGAATCATACAAGTTAAGTAGCTTGTTTCTTCGAGGCATCTCCCACATGGGGCCATTCCGTTCCAACCAACGCCTCCGGAAGCCCCCTCTCCTGTATTGAAATTCTGGAACCACCAGCTGTTGACCTCCTTCTGCCTTTGCTAAACTCTTCTTGGTTGACCGTCTCTGTTCCTCTCAGCCACCCCTCTTCTCTCTGGCCCTACTCTCTTTCTTGGTACCTTTCCAGTCCAGTCCAGCCCAGCTCCCATCTCTCTAACTTTCCTGCCTCTTCCCATCTCTTCCCCACATTCATTAGTTTTCTCACCTCTTGCACCTTACTTTCCTTGAACATGTCTTCTTACTCTCTGTTCCTCCCCTGGCTCCAACTTTCTGTCACCCTTCCCTGTCCCTCCTGCTTGCTGCTTCTCCCTTTGAGTAGTGCCTACCCCCCTAACCCCAGTTGCTTCAGCTTCAGTTCAGTTTTATCATTTTCCAAGGAGCCAACTTCAGAAGGAACAGGAAAAAGAAACGTTTCCCTGGGAGCTGACAGACAGCTTTTTGAAATCTTTATATGTAATTCGATGTTTCAAAGAGTGATATCTGAGCTAGCTATGCTTCTGCATAGCAAAGGAAACCATCAACAAAGTAAAAAGGCAACCTACCAATTGGGTGAAAATACTTGTAAATCACATATCTGACAAGAGGTTAATATCCAAAACATATAAAGAACTCATACAACTCAATAGCAAAAACAGCAACAACAAAAATAACAACAACAACAACAATGAAACCCAATTTGATTTAAAAATGGGCAGAGGATCTAAATAGGCATTTTTACCAAAAAGACATACAGATAGACAACAGGTACATAAAAAGGTGTTCAGCATCACTAATTATCAGGGAAATGTAAATCAAAACCACAATGAATTATCACCTCATACCTGTTAGAATGATTATTATCAAAAGGACAAGAAATAACAATTGTTAGCGAAGATGTAGAGAAAAGGAAACCCTTGGGTATTGTTGGTGGTAGTGTAAATTTGTGCAGCCCCTATGGAAAACAATATAAAAGTTCTTTAAAAAATTAAAAATATAACTACCATATGATCCAGCAATTCCACTAAGTATCCACCGATAGATGGCTGGATAAAGATAAAGTACACAATGCTATATATATATGCCTTACTGTTAAATTGTACACTTGAAACATACTGGATTTTGTTACCCAATGTCATCATAATAAAAATTAATTTTAAAAAATGTGGCACATAAATACAATGGAATATTACTCAGCCACACACACAAAAGGAAATTTTACCATTTGTGACAACATAGATGGACCCTGAGGGCATTATGCTAAGTGAAATAAGTCAGAGAAAGACAAATGCCATATGATCTCACTTATTTGTAGAATCTAACAAACAAAAACCAAACTCAAAGAGAACAGATTGGTAGTTGCCAGAGGTAGGGGTGGGGGGTTGGCAAAATGGGCAAAAGCAGTCAAGAGGTACAAACTTCCAATTATAACATAAATAAGTGATGGAGATGTCACATACAGAATGACTATAGTTAATACCATCATATATTTAAAAGTTGCTAACAGAGTAGATCTTAAAAGTTCTCATTACAAGAAAAGGAATTTGTAACTATGTATGGTAATGGATGTTACCTAGTCTTATTGTGATCATTTCACAATATATACAAATGTTGAACCATTATGTTGTTCACTTGAGACTAATAGTTTTATGTCAGTTATATCTCAATAAAAAAATTGAGTCCAGTTATAGTTACAACCTCCACTCACATTCGTAGAGGCCCACAGGACAGAGAGTGGTTGGAATACCTAGCAGTCTGGTGCCTCCCATCTCACCCAATCTCTGGAACATATACCGAGTGGAAAGACTAGTAGAATTACCTGCTGATCATTTCTCTATTTCTTTTTGTTGCCAAACACATGTAGTTGAATTTGCATAAGTTTAATATACAGATGATGTGACTCCATTGTAATAATATTGACAATCACATTTTAAATGCTCGCTTGTACATTTACAACCCTGTAAATTAGGTTTTATTATTTTTCATTTTACAGTTGGAAAAAAAGGATAAGAGAAGTGTTAAGTGATTGCCCAAGGTTATAGTCAAGGACAGGACCAGGTCTTCTGGCTCTACCTCGCTCCACTGTAGGTAAATGTGACACTTTCTGAATGAGAATTCTGAGGAGAAAAACTTACAGGTGCCATTGGGGACAAGGTGGCAGCTGCAAAGCACAGGGGCAGGGATGCTATGGGGACTAGCCACGTGTTTTCTGATTGTCACTGTGAACAACCCCAGGGTCCAGAACAAGGGGTCCCCTCATTGTCAGTGCCCTTGGACCTTGGCTCTGTACTAAACCAAAGCCAGCTTGTCCTGTGTGCATACCAGGGCATGCAGTTATGAACTGCTTATCAGAGGTGACCTCTATTCTCTCTGGCACAGCCAAAACCCAGTAGGAAGCAAAACTACGACTCTGATAAGGGAGCCGGAACATTGTCATGAAGTCCATGTGCTAACACTTGGGCGCTTTCGTTCTTCTACTTGTCCTTTCAGCAAACATTTAACAAGCACCTGCTAGTGCCAGAAACTGTCCTTCTCTCTTGGGGTGTAAATTCTAGAAGGGACAGATCTGCTGAAACAGCATTTGGGCATACAGCAAAAAGGGTTATTCAGGTCATTAGAGAAAGACACGGGTGGCCCTGAACCCAGACTAAAAGGTTCAGGAAGATGTCCTCAAAGGAGTGACTTGAAGGAGGGATGTAGGTGGGGAATGGATCCAGACAGAGGAAATAATAGATGTAAAGGGTTGGGGGTGGGAAAAAGTATGACATGTGAGAGAAAATGAGAAAGAGGTATATGTGTCTGGAGTGTAGACTTTGAGAGTTAGGCATTAGGTGATTCCTGAGCAGGGTACCAGGGCCCAGGGCTCTGTGAGCCATGTTCAAGGCACGTGGACTTCATACAAGGGCACGGGAGCTCAGAGCGTGTTCTAAGCAGAGGACTGACATGATCAGGTGTGGCTGTAGAAAGCTCTATTGAGAATAGATTTGTGGGCAGGAGAGTCAGAGTGGGAGTGGAGTAGGGGGATGAGCTATTATAACAGGAAAGAGACAATGGTGGCCTTGACTAAGGTGGTAGCATTTGGAATGGACAGAAAGGAACAGATTCCAGCTAGACTTATGTGGTAGAATCAGCAAGGATTTAGTATTGACAGGGTGCTGAGGGGAAGAAGAAGGAGGGAGGCTGTCACCCCAGCTCTGGCTTAGGCTGCTGGGTGGATATTGGCACCATATTCTTTATAGGAAGCATAAAGAGAAGAACAAATATTGGGGGGAAGAGAATGAGGTTAATTTTGGTCACTGAGGTTGAGATGTATAAGGGACATCTAAAGTAGCGTTCAAAACCCATTCACATACCACTAATTGATGCACTAACACTTGGGTGCAATCATTCTTCTACTCCTTCCAGAAAATATTCAGCAAGTACCTGCTAGTACCAGAAAGTGGGCTGCCTTCTTGGAGTGTCTAGTGCAGACAGGGCTGCTGGAATATTTATGGTATGCTCTGAAGGTGCAATCATAAGGGCAGCTCAGGGTGTTAGAGAAGCACACAATTCTATTAAGCCTGACAATCTGGGTTCTCGGACCACAGATTGGTGTGAGTGTGTGTGCATATGCACATGTATATGTTTATGTGTATATGTGGGTCTTAGGGGCTCCTAAAAATAAGTAGCAAGAATGCTATGTCACAGTAGGAAACCATTGAAACAAACAGAAAACACTAGTAGACAAAGCAAAGCAACTTGCAGCCAATACTATAGGGGCAAGTAGCCCCTCATATTGAAATTGACAGGAAGAGGTTACATTCAATTTAGAATATTCTGATTAAGGAAGCAAGGAAATGTGTAATCCATGCAACAGACATTCCTCCTCACCCAGAATGATTAAATTAAAAAAATTAGGATTCACAGGGATAAGCTTCAGTTATCTAGAAAATCCACTTAAAAACACCTCATTCCCCAGCAATGACAGAAATGAGGCAGAGCTGCAGTCAATTATCTATACTGTTGAAGGTGAAGAAAAACTATCGTCATTAAAATTACAACAGGATTTTGTATTCTTTCACAGATAATCATAAACTCTTCCCAATTTGGCCTTGGAATGTCACCTCCTCACACACTTTTTTTTTTTTCTTTTCTGTCACAGATGCTCCTTCCTAATTATATTTGGCTTTGGCTGATTTTTCAAGTGAATATATCTTCTCCAGGCAGCTAGTGAGGGCTTAAGGGGCACCCAGAAGTGTGTGGCCTGGCTTGTTCTATTCCTTTAAGCTGGCCAAGTTTCTCCGATTTCCTCCCCAGCCAGTACATCTCCTTGCTGACCGCTTTAGGCTTTGGGGCCCAGGCTTTGTGTGCTTGTGGCTCCCGAAAAAGGGTTAGCTTCACCACTTCATTCTCCATAGGCATACTTTTAAATTTGTGACAGTTGATTGAGCAGCTAACATGTGCCAAGGTATGAGATAAAGGCATAAAGTAAATTTTCTCATTTAATTCTCACAACAACTAATTGCAGTGGGTGCTATTATCATTCCCATTTTGCAGATCAGGAAACAGAGGCCCAGTGGGGTTAAATAGCTTATCCAAGGTTACACAGCTAGGAAGTGATTGGATGTCTGAGCTCCTATCCTTTGCTGTCCTATTGGGTGTGGTCTGGTGTTAGCAGAAGTGGTGACATGGGATAATGGCAGCCAGCCTGGGCTTAAATAGCCATCTTGGATACCTCGCAAAGAGATGAGAAAGCAGAGGCTCATTTTTCACAGGTGCCTTTCTCAGGAACTGATTTATGTGTGAATGATGGTCACAGGTCCCAGGTTTTCTATGGCTGGCCCAATTTTCCATAATTTTATTCTCTTCAGCTAAGAAAAATTATTTATTTAGAACTTTCTACATGATAAAATATATATAACATACAGATTGCTGTTTTAATCATTTTTAAGTGTACAATTAATCCAGTGGCATTCATTACATTCATGGTGTTGTACAACTATCACCATGATTTCTAAAACATATCCATCACCCAAACAGCAGCTCTGGAACCATTAAGCGATAACTCCCCATTCCCTCCGCCCTTCTGGTAACCTCTCATCTACTTTCTGTCTCTATGAATTTGCCTATTCTAGATATTTCATATAAGTGGAATTACACAATATTAGTTTTTGATGTTTGGCTTCTTTCACTTAGCATCATTATCATTTTCAAGGTTCATCATCTTATGGCGTGTATTAGTGCTTTGTTCCTTTTTATCGCTGAATCATATTCTATTGTATTAATATGCCACATTTTGTTTATCCATTCATCTCTTGATGGACACTTGGGTTGTTTTCATCTTTCGGCTACTGCAAATAAGGTTGCTATGAACACTGGTGTACAACTATCTTTTTGAGTCCCCGAACATCATTTATTAAAGGTACAATTGTGTTTTTATGGCCTTTGTGAGTTTTTCTATGAGTTTCTTGGAGCCAAACTGACAACAAATGGCAGGGAGCAAGATCGCAAATGCTCCTGTTTTTAAGTTTTTTTTTAACCTTATTAAGAACAATAGCTTGGCTGACCACTGTTTTTGGTCACCGCTTCTACGTAAGTGGGTTAGGTGCCTTGTATCCAATTTCCTCCATCGGCCTTGAGGTCTCTGTGGGCTGCAGTGGGGGAGCCGGGCTGTGTTTTTGTTTCAGATATCTATGCATAGTCTCGCCCTGCAGTTCCAGAGCCATCAGCACTGTTGACAGCTGGTGCTTGGTCCTTCTCCAGAGACCGAAGGGCCCCCTCTTAGCTGCTGTTGGGGATTCACCTCTTCAGACAATGGTTTGTAATCCGGCTGCTCATTAGCATTGGCCTGGAGGTTATAAAAAACACACATCCCTGGACTTCACACCTGGACATTCTGATCTAATGATTCTAGAGTTGTATGGCCCATGTATAGGTCCTTTTAAAAAGCTCAGCAGGTGAGAACTACTGTTGCTGGTCTGCATTTTTACTGGTCCTCTCAGGAGGAACGGGTAGGAGGATGCTAGGCCTGAGGTGGGGGTAGGAAAGATGGTTCCTCCCATTCCACAGGCAGGAATCTTGAGACTCAGCAAGGAAGAGGAGGGGCCGCTGAAGAGAAGGTCAAAGGGTAGGTAAGAACTGGAATCCACTAACCCTGGACTGCCTGGCCTGTACTAGAAGAGGCCAGGTCAAGGCCTCCACAGCCACCCATTAGCAATGGAAAGGCTCGATGTAGTCAGAGTACCTCTCAGGAATGGCCCATAGCCGCAGTCTGTTCCCCATGCCCCCACCCACCCCAAGAGGAAGTAGGGTTGCTGACAGGTCATGGATTGCTCCTGAGTTTACAAAGCAGCAGGTACGGAGGCAGAGATGGAGCAGCAGCCACATGAAACCATTCCAGCTGACAAAGTGACTTCCCAGTGAGTGAGGCCATTTGTCAACTGACTGGCCCCAATAAAAGCACAGGCAAATTCTCAGAGGCTAAGCCCCTCCTCTCTTTCCAGACCCAAACTGCAATTCTGAGGGAGAATTGAAAAAGGGTGGGTCACAGCCAACGCTGTGCAATCTGGGGCGGCCTCCTTCCCTCTCTGGGCCTCTGTTTTAACATTTGTAACATGAGATTTGGATCAGTGGTTCTTGCTTGGAGTAGGTTGCTCTCCCCAAGAGGGCACCTGGAAATGGGGGTAAAGGGGTATTAGGTTGTCACAAATGACCAGGGACAGTCCTGCACGCTGAAGAACTATGGTCTCCAAGTGCCAGTGGTGTCCTTATTAAGAAACACCAGGAGGTAAATGCTAGGGTCTCTCTCCATTCTGATTTTGTGTGATTCTTGCTCTGTTGCTAAATGCCCCTACTTGAGAAGCAAGCCAGAGGGACAGGGTAGGAGGGGTGTTTAACCTTGTACGGAAAAGAAAAATTCGAGGTTGTTACCCAGGCTCTGAGCTGAGCCATAGCTCAGCTCCCTATCTTTCCACCTCTTAGATTGTTGGAATTAAATATTAATAGACCAAGGTGCTGTAGATTAAAACCCAAATCGCCTGACACAGTCCCTAAGCCTAGAAGATGCTGACAGCACAGGATTATAATGATGTATCATTAGTTCTTAGTGATCTATTTATTACACTTGTTACTTTCTCTGTGTTATTTAACTACACTATCTATATCTCCCTTCGACCTCTGAGCGGAGACAGGCTTCACAGTACCTGTGTGGAAAGCAGGCTGCCCCTCGCTGGCACGCTGTCTCCTCGGGCGGCAGGGGTGATGTACACACCCACATGCAGGAAGAACCCCCAGCCCTGTGAGCTGCGTTCTCACCTGCGTTATTTCATTTATTCCTCTTACTAACCCAGTGTCATTTATTCATACCTAGCCTTGTTCCAGAGAGGATTCGAGGTAAACCATGTAAGGTGGGATTAGTACCCCATTTTTTGACTGAGATATTAAATAACTAAATTAGGGTTTCTCAATCTTGGCATTTAAGACCAGAACATTTTTTGTTGTGGAGGCTGTCCTGTGCATTATAGAATTTGTAGTGGCATCTCTGGCCTCCACCTACTAGTTGCCAGTAGCACCCCTCTCCACAATTGTGACGACCAAAAATGTCTCCAGATATTAACAAATGTCCCCTTGGGGGCAAAATCGCTCCTGAGTGTAAAAGGCAGAGTTGAGAGTCAGAGACTGGTTTCCTACTCCTAGGTGTTAGAGGTCATCTCACTTGCCAACCCCTACCACCACCGCCAGCAACACACACATTTTACAGGTCAGGGCATTGGCTGAGAGAGGCCGAGTGACTTGCCTGTGGCCACATGGCCAGTGTACTGGGGAGCTGGATTTGAAAGTAGCTGGCTATGTTGATCCAAGGCTCTTTCTATCCCATCCCACCACAACAGCTTTGGGGAGATGAGTTAGGCTTTTATTCGCTTGCCAGACAATTACTGAGCACCTGTTATGTTCTAGGGGCTGAGAAGCCATCAGTTCGAGAAACAGACAAATGAGAAGTATTGACTCATCAGAACATGAGATGACCGGAGGGTGGCAGGAAAGCTGCTGCTGGGGCAGCTACAACTAGGAAGATTACCCCATTGTCAGGTGAGGGGGTCAGGAGGCCTGGCAGCTGGCAGGGTCTTGGGGTAGCAGGGCAGGAGGAGGGAATGAAGCCATTGGTTACCTCAAAAATGCCCTGAGCAAAGTCAGATGCTTCAGCTCATTACCTTCCTCATCTCCAGCAGCACAGCCTCCACCACAGTTCCAGGCAACCAAGACCATTTTAACCAGACATTATGGTTTCAAAATATCAGGAGAGAGTGGGGGGGGGGTACTCGGTAACTCCATTGTATCAGAGCCCTGCATCTCTCTGTGGATGGATGCATCTGGAAACAAACACTGGGCCCCTGCTTCAAGATACCGAAGAGTCTGCCTGGCATTTTGCCTTTAGGACTGCATTTCTCAGCGTCTGCAGAAATCCCTATTAAAATGTACATCATTCCTTGTTTGTGTAGGTGCATGTGTGTGTGTGGGGGGGGGCGGTGTCAGTCACATCATGAAACATTATTAGCCATTAATACCCCAGTTATCTGTTAATATCTGAGTGACAATTAGCAGACCTAGGAGCCAGATTAGGAGATTAGGAAATAAGGGAAAGGGTGTGTGTGTGTGTACCTTCTTTGTGCAGAGAGGAGATGGGAAGGTGGGAGAGTCACATTTATCAAATTTATCAACTTTACAGGGACTGCTCTGGATGTAGAATGCCACAGTATTGTATGATATGGGAAAGAAAACTAGGTGTTTGTTACTTTGCAGCACCTAATTTGTTCACTTCAAGCTATGATTCCTTAGGATAGCTATGATTACTCCCATTATCCAGAGGAAGGGACCAAAGTTCGGTATGGCTAGGTGACTTGCCCATGATCTCACAGCTGGTGTGATCTCTGGCTTGTTTCTCAACTAGGGACATTTAACAACAGAGCCTTGAACCACAGAGCAGGAACACTGGGGTTCTTTCACACTTGTGCTTTTCTAGTACAGAAGAGGATATTGAGGTCCAGAGGGGAAGGGACTATCATGGTTATCAGTGAGAGACAGGACAGGTGAGACTCTAGGACCCTGGCGAGGTCTCTGCCATGCTGAGCAGAGCGGCTGGTATGTACTTCATGGGTGCCTGCCCTTCTAGAATCCAAGCCGGAACTCATCACCACCCCCTCCACCCTCAGCACTTCTGCCCTCTGCTGCCCTCATCTCTGGGATCAATGACCCCAGCACTTTTGTCTCATATACTTCAGCTATGGGGTTAGTGAGGCCCATGGTGAGGGGTGTCCTGGGGGCTGCCCCAAATGGACCCAGAGGCTGGTCAGAGCTAGTTTGTCCTCAGCTCTGCTCAAGCCTCTCTCCACAATAGGCTTTTAAGGAGGGCCCAGCTCCCAGCTGCCCAGCTCCCTCTGATCTGCCTGCATCACTGCCTTTGAAGCTTCCCAGCCCTAAAGACCATTTATCTCCACAATTTGCTTAGAAAGCCTCATAAATCATGTGCACAAAGGAAGTCCCTCTTTGGAAGAGCCTTTCAAAGGCAGCCAGCAAAGGCACCACAGACCCGCCAGGGGGCCGCCTCACTGGCCCCACACTCTCCCCAGCTTGGCTCACGCCTGACTTTGCTTTCAAAGCTCCTGAGCAAACCCCAGGCTGGGGATGGGGAGGAGGGGAGGTCAGGAATCAAAGTTAATTTGGTGAAGCTCCCCAGTGTGAGAGCGAGACCCCTGTAGTGTGGGCTCTGAGGGAAATGAACTCATAGTCGCGCGAGAAAGGACACAGGAAGGTCATGGGGTCCAAATTTGTTTCCTGTGAGGGGCGAACTCATTACACGACCTTGTCCACCAGTTCCTCATCATTCCACTTCCCTCCAGACTTTCTTCAAGCAGTGAAGTCTGGTCTGGTGGAAAGAGCCTCTCTCTGGCCATTATGGGCCTTGGGCAAGGTACCACCCTTCCAGGCATCCCCCTAGGCAAACAGATGGGATTAGCTCAAATGAATGGGTGTCAAGGTGACTCATGGAGACCAAAGAGATCCTCTGCCTTGGGTAGGGACTGGGGCCATGACAGGGGCTCTTGACCCACCCTCTCCCCCACTTCCACAGCTCCAGAGATGCTGAATTTTCTGCTGGGTTCTCACATAAGGACAAAGGATTAAGCAGCTAAAAGTATGTGTATGGGGGTTAAAACTCAATTTCTAAGACCCCTGCCTCTAAAAGTCTGTGTTTAATTCCTCTCGCAGTCAGAAAGTTCTTCCATAGGTCTAACAGGAATTTCTTGGTGCACTTTAAAGTTAATTTCTTCGTCTTCATCTATCACTCCCTAAGCAGTCACCTCAGGGCCAGCACTGTGATGGAGGCTCATGGTGAAGCAGTCAAAGTGGGGCTCAGGGTCTCTGTCCTTAAGGAACTTCCTTCATGGCATTGCGGCCAAACCCCCCACAGGAAACACTCAGAAAGTAGAAAGAGAAGCAGTAAAAGAGAAGGCTCTAAGACCTGGCTCTCTGTTGCCCTGTTCATGACAGAACTGGGGCCCTTCTCGTCAGGTTGCACAGGAGGAGAGAGGGAGGTGGGGGTTGTGTTGAAGCTGCTCCTGCAGCTCATTTAGCCATTCACCGGCACCAGGAAGAGGTAAAGCGAGTGGAAGGTAATTTGAACCTGAAGAGTTGTGCTTGGAGTCAGCTAGAAGAAGGCTGTGGGCCAGGGGCAGGATGAACCTGGAACCCTCTGCCTCAGCAGCTCCTTCTGGAGTCTAGGCCCCTCTGCTGACCTGTGTGGCCTTAGGCAAGTAACGTCCCCTCTTTGGACCTCAGTTTCCCCACTGTAAAATGAAGAGGGTAGCACTAATAGATCCTTAAGATTCCTTTCATCTCAGACTCGCTGAGCTCTCTGAGTCATCTGGAGCAACTGTTAGAGGCAGACTCAGGGATGCGGAGAGCAGCACATCCAAAGGAGGAAGCAAAGTGTTGAATATTGGAACATGTGTGTGCTTTGAATTTCTGCTTATAGGCACCCATTGAATTATATGCATAAATAGAATTTTCACAGCAGAGACAACAAATGCAGGTTTGCCTCATTTCATACAGCTGGGCTAGTTAGCAGGGGACTCGAGATTAGGTTTTCGGGCCTTGATCCCACCCACCATTCTCCATTGCACTGCTTCCCCAGTGGGGTCCCTTTACACAGGGCCCACCTATCAGTCGGAAGCCATATCTCTTTGGTATTTGGGGTCCCGTTCTCAACTCTGTCTTGCTATTTGTGTCATCTGTGTCATGGTCCATTTATCCCTGCACAGAAAGGGACTTTGAGAGCAGCTCCTAACTGGCCCTGCCAGGCAGAGGATACTCCATCCATCACTGCTGAGAGAGGACCTCTGATTTCTCTGGAGAGAGGAAGCCTGAGGGCAAGTGACAAATGGCCTTCCTATTGAGAGTTATTGTCAAAGGACAGGGACCTACTGCTCCTGGGATCTGCTAAGGATGAAGCCAAGAAAAGACACTTGGGCTGTAGCAGTAGGAGGTCTGGTTAGCTGTTTAGCTGTCCATTTGTTCATTCACCCCATAGACTTTATCAAATGTCCATTATGTGCCAGGTACTAGGGATCAAATGGAGAATAAGCACCCATGATATCTTCCTGGGCTAAGAATCCAGCAGTGTAGAGAGACAATAAGCAAAAAAAAAAAAAAAAAAAAAAAAAAAAAAAAAAGTCTTGTTTATTCTGGCCTCTGCTCAAATGGCACCTCCTCAGAGCCTTCTTGGGCCACCCTTTCTAAGTTCTCTCCCCTAGCCCCCTGGCTTTTATTTTTCTTTCTAGAACTTATTCTATTTATCCGATGTCATGTAATCACTGTATTGTATACTTATTTTCATTTTTTGTTTTTTTATTGTCTGGAACTCCCACTAGAATGTCAGCCCCATGAAGGCAGGGGCTTTGTTTTATTCATTGTTGTACCCACATTGCCTAGAACAGAGTCCAGCATATAGTAGATGCTCAATAAATGATTGCTGACCAAGTGAACAAATTAACAAGTAAATATATAAGTTGCAGTAAAGGTATAAAGGTACAAGAGTGTGACAGAAAACAATGAGAGGGGCTTCCTTTCAATTGGGGGCTCAGGAAGGCCTCTGTAAGATGGTGACATTTAGGCCAAGAGCTAAAGGATGAGGAGGCAGCGGCTGTGGGGAGAGCAGGAAGTAAGAGCCTTCCAAGTAGAAACAAGAGTGTGGGGGAACATCTTGAGGTAGGAAAAGGCTGGCAGAGTCAAGGCACTGAAGAGGGGCAGACAGCTGGGACATTATAAGAGCAAAGAGAGAGGTAAAATGCTCTAGATGAGGTAGATAGGGCCAGATCACATGTGGCCATGGCAGGGAACTGGGCTTTTATTTTAAGAGCAATGGAAAGCTCTAGAAGGTTCTATTATGACTCAATGATAGTAATAAAGCAGGACTTCCCTGTGGGTATGACTTGCAACCCTGGATGAGTATACGTTGTCCCTCTCTGCAGCCCATCAATATCTGGGGTAGGCCAAGATGTCCAGCTTAGAAGGAGCGAGAAGGAGAGCCATGAGCGTGAGAGCCCTTCCACTGCTCAGATTTGCTCACAGCACTACCTGGTGCCAGTGAGATTCCCTCCCCTCCCTTTGTGCCAGGCAGGAGACAGCTGGGGAACAGACATGAATAGGGAGGAGAATCAGACCGGCAACTCAGTGCACGTCAGCATCCAGGTGATTCAGAAAATGTGCTGATAGTTGTACACAAGCTGAGATCTCATAAATTATGTGCCCCCTATAGGAGACGTGGAGGCCTTGATAAATATAGTTCCCCTTACTGTCATTTATGTGCCTGGGTGACAAGGAATGACTCCTGAAGCCTTTCTCACCCATCCCTAAATGTGGGTGTTGCATTTGCCAGATGTTGGAGAGGTGAGAAGGCCTTGGTGGGTCCCCCTGTGCAGCTGAAAACCATGAGGAGGATACTTGGGGTGTGGGGAAGGCCAGGGCCCCAGTGGAAGCTGACCGCCCAGTCAGTTACCCAGCGAGGAACAAAACCAGCACATGAACAAATGGGATGGTTAATGACCCTTAAGATTTCTGGTGACCACAAGTGTGGCCTGCAGTGGGCAGCAGTAGGCAGCTTCATTAAGCAGGACATCCACATTTTATGCTCTGGAACATCCCTTGAGCTCTTAGGAGCCTGGGACTTTGCAGGGAATCTAATGAGCTTCACTCAGCAGAAGTGGCAAAGACCTCACACCCCTCATTCTGCTGGGGTGCTCGGCCTCCTCTAGAGCTACTCTTGTCCTCCACGTGGGAGTCACCCCTTAATGCCCCACAGGTCCCACACAGGGGAGGGGCTTCTCTATCTCCTGAAATCTTCCTTATCCATTAAGGCTAAGATTAAATCCTTCCTCAAAGAAGCTTTCAGGAACCTTCCTACTCCCTACCTCATTCTAAATTCATTGTGCCTACTGCTTTTTTTTTTGCTTTATATTGAGTGGAGGCTTATCAGTCAGGCCCCAGAGCTCTGAAATAACACAGATATACTTTAAATCCATCTCTGCCCCTTGCCACCTGTGTGACCTTGGGCATGCTACTTCCCCCACTGAAGCTTAGCTTCCTCACCTCACCTATAAAATGGGGCTTTCTGTACTTTAGAGTGGGGGTCGCCAACCACTGGGCTGTGGACTGGTACCAGTCCATGGCCTGTTAGGAACTGGGCCACACAGCAGGAGGTGAATGGCAGGCAAGGGAATGAAGCTTCATCTGTATTTGCAGCCGCTCCCCAGCACTAGCATCACCGCCTCAGCTCCACCTCAGATCATCAGGCATTAGATTCTCATAGGAGCACCGGTCCCTGGTACCAAAAAGGTTGGGGACCGCTGCCTTATTGGGTTGTATTCAGGATACAATGCACAAGTATCTTATTCAATGACTCTCAAGTGGGAAGTGCTCAGTACTATTCAACAAACCATTCAAGAAAATGTGGAGATAAATCAATGAATAAACAAAGCCAAAATCAAGGCATCATGCATGCTATGTACAAGGGTAAACTTATTAGGTAGCTGAATTAGTAGCTGGGTTAATAATAGGTCATTATTATCATCACTGGGCTATAATCTTCTTCAGGGAGGGACTTGGTATAAAATTCCCCAGAAGCAGACCCTGAGGTGGTTCCATAGGTAAAGGAAGGGAGGTAAAAGGCAACTGGAACTTAATCCACCTAGATCTCTGGGAGCCAAGGAAGAACACTGTCTTGTTTTCTCAATCCAGGGCAAGGGGACCAGGGCACATATATTCATTCATCTCTCGGTTCTGCCTCTGGTTGAGGGCTGCTGGGATCGGCATTCATTCTCTGGCACTTTCTGTTTGCTCTGTGTACTGTGCCTATGGCAGAGTCAGGGGTGTTTCTCGGAGGCAGCCTTTGGTGCATTGAGGTGATCACTGAGCCGTCTGGGGAATGCATCTGCTATAAGGCCTAAGTCTGTTTTGTTCCTCACTGTATACACAGTGCCTAACATGCTGTCAGGTATATATTTGGTGCTCAAGATCAGTGTTTGCTGATTCAATGTATAATTCATCAACAAACTCTAGATAAGAAATGGACAGAGGGGCTGGGGATAAAAAGAAGACATGGTTCCCAGCTTCAGGTCCTGGGGGATGGGGATGGAGGGGACACAGTGACACATGAAAAAGACAAAAGAAAAATCACACTAAAAGTCAAGGGACTGATGCTCAAGGAGAGGGGGAAGGCATTGTGGACTTGAGTACACAGGAGAGGGATGGCTCCTGGGGCTGGGAAGGCTTTAAGGAGAAGACGGGATTTGCTAGCCCTGAAGGAAGAATGGGCTCAGGCATAAGGGCGAGGAGTGCAGAAAGTGTGAGAAAACGGCACAAACAAAGGCCTGAAGGCAGAAACGTCATCACAGGGATGCAGGGGACTGCCGGTAGAAGAGACTAGTTAGAAAGTTTCAAGGTTCGCTAACCTTGTCAGGGTTACAATTGGCAGGGGGACAGAAATTTGGTCTCAGAGACCTCACCAGAGAAGGGACCTCAGGGCATGTTGAGGAAGAATCAGGATTTGGAATAGCTTCTAGGCAGTGTGTCCAGGGGATTATGTGTAGGAGAGGCCCCTCTGGGACTGCTGGAGTCCCCACACCCACCTACATGCCCCCAAAAAGTTTCTCTATGTCCGCTCTATTCAGTGCACAATCTGTACATCTGTATATAGCAGCTCTGTTTGGTTGGTATAAGGGAGGTGAAAGGAATAAGAGGTGCTTAGAAACAAGGAGGGTCAATTCCCTAGGATGGAATGATTGGGACTCCATCAGACATCATTCCCCAGCACCCCAGAGCCCAGTAGAGGATGCCATCACTACCAAGGATCAGGTTCCCTGGAACCTGAAGTATGACCAAGGTGGTCCACACACAGCAGCTCAGCCTACTCTAAGAGGACAGGAAACTTAGCAGCTGCTTCCTCTGATGTCTCTCCATCGCTCTCTACCTGTCTCCATTTCAATCTTTGCTGCCTATCTCCCCACTCTCACTCCCTTTTTCTCTGTCCTTCCGTCCTTCCTTCCTTCCTCCTTTCCTTCTTTTCTTTTCTTTCCATCTTTTCCTTTCCTTCCTTTCTCTCTCACTCTCTCTCTTCCTCTCACTCTCTCTCTCCCCCTCCCTTCCTTCATCCCTCCTTCCTTCCTTCAATGGCTGGGACTCAGGGGCTTGGGGTGGGAGGACTCAGCAAGGCTGCCTGGCCTGGATGTGCTAAGAGATGTGTGGAAGAGTGGTCACTAAGAGGTGTGTGGGAGGGTGTTTGAGAGGCCCTCTGAACTAGATGTTTGAGACAAAGGGGGTCCAGTGGGCCTCCCCAATGTGTGGGGGTTTCTTTTCCTTTTAAAACATTTCACTTTCAAAGGAAACAGGCTCAAGTGAAGGGAGCAAGATAAATTCAGGAGCACAATCAAAATGCCTTTGAACCTGGGCTGAGAGCTCTGTGGTCCTCTCCTGGTCAGGGACTGGCAGGGGCCCAGAGAAATCTGGATGCCTAATTGGCAGCTAATTGAATCCTTCAAGGAGGTAGTGGAAAGGGGACTGAAAGCAAGTTGTTTGGGATTGGGTGAGCACAGCTCTTTTCAACTCAATGCAAAAAGCAGGTCTATTTAAGGGTTTTCTTGCTGGCATCCAGGCGGTAGGGAGACAGGCTTCTGTTGCTTAATGAGCTCATGGCTCAAACTGTCTCCAGCTGGGAAGCTCACGGAGGATTTCAAGGGAAAGTTAACACTGTAGTTAGTTCTAGCTTGCTACCTGTCATCACTCAGGCTTAGGAGAGAGAACAATCTTATTAAAATGGGTAAACAGGAGGAAGGCTCATCAACAGAGATCTCCAGGTATAAGTAGGCATGGAGTCTGGTTGCTCACAAAACCCAGGAGAGCCCCAGACAAGTTCTTCCCTCATGGGTTGATGCGGACCAAGGAGAACTTGGAAGGCGCCACTGTGCGGTCTTGGCTTGAGATTGGGCATTAAGGTGTAGGAAATCAGAGTATGGCTGGAGAGGCCAAAAGACCTAGGTTTAAGTTCTGGTTCTGTAGGGTGACCTTGGGCAAGTTACTAAAACTTTTGGTGCTTCAGTTTCCCCTATCTATAAAATAAAAATAATAGTACCTACTGGGATATTAGTTGCAATCATTAAATGTGATTATACAGTGCTTAGTACAATGTCAAGCATGTGACAGATGGACAATGAATTGTAGCAGTTATGATTATAAAGGACCAGGGCTGAGTAGACTATATGCAGGATTCATAGTTAAGAATCCCATAGGTCTACAGCCATGCCACCCTGAGCAAGCCCAATCCCGTCTGATCTCAGAAGCTAAGCAGGGTCAGGCCTGGTTAGTACTTGGATGGGACACCACCTAGGAAGACCAGCTGGCGTAGGTGTAAAAAATAAAAAATAAGGGATCGTAAGCTGTCAAGGTCCTTGCAATCTGTGAGGTCAACCAAGGGTTGCCTCACAAAAAAAAAAAAAAAAAAAAAAAAAAAAAAAGAGTCCCATAGGTGACTCACAGGGAGTGAAGAAGATGATGTAATTATAAAGTATTAGCACTGCGGACACCTTAGCAATTAGAAAGTCCAATTCTTCCCTTTTGCTGGTGAAGAATCAGAAGCCCAGAAAGGGAAAGTGATTTGTTCAAGGTCACATGATAAACTAGGGGTGATGCTGAGCCAAGAACAGGCCTCCATAGGCCCAGGGCCGCTTCTACAAGGGCACTTGAGGTGAACCATAGATGCAAGCCAGAAACAATAGTGCAAACACTCTCCTTTGCCTGCCTTTTCCCTGCCATGTGAGAGTGGGTTATGGTGGTTTCTCTTATTTCCTATGTTCTTCTCAGATCTCATGAAAACAAATTTTCTATCCCTGGGAGTGACTGAATGGAGGGTGGGGAGGAGAAGGTGGCCCAGCATAAGCTATCAGGAATTGAGAGTTGTCTGTTACCTGCCAAAATAACAATAGCACTAGGAAAAGCATCCATGGATGGCTGTAATTTGTTGTAACAAGTGTCTAAAGCAGTGCCCCACTTCTAGCCTCTTCCCCCACCCCATCTCTGCCTAACTTCCAGAGTGATCTTTCCAAATCACCAGTCTGATGAGGTCACTGCCCTAGAGAGAGCCATTCCATTGGTCCACAGTGACTCAAGGCTCAAGTCCAGATGCATGGGAGCCTGGCATTCGAAACCCTCCACATGCAGACCCAGCATTCCCACTGCCCAGTCCCTCCAGGCATCCCCTCATGCCTGGGTCCTCAGTAGATCTTGCCTTTGTGTGCCTCACACTTTGCCAAAGGTATTTCCCCTACTCCATCACCCAGAGTCCTGCTCCACCTAATTCCATTCTAGACCCCCATAAGGCATATTAATTTACTTTAGTTATCTTTACCATGACTCAAATTTCTCATATGAGAAATGAGGTGAGCCAGGGAATTCTTCCAGATACGATTTTTTTTTTCTGATGTTTCCACATGCAACAGAGGGGGACTTGATATCTCTGAGTTGAGATGGAGAACTGTAAAAGGCAGTCGAACAACCCAAAGACCTGTAAAATGGATATACTAATCCACGTCTCACCCTCATCAAAGACTGGGAGGAAATTAAAGAGAAGATAATGGCCATGAAAGAGCTTAGGACCACCACTGAGATCTAAAGTATTCCCTCCAGGCCTTAGTTTCTTCATTTGCTAAATGAAGGGATAGGAAAAGGAGGTCTCCAGGAAACCTTTTGGCTCTGACATAACTTTCTGAATTGCAAGGTCTTAACAATGATATAAATGACCCCTGGGGAGATGAGGAGGGAAAGGGGGAGGGAATGAGATTAGGGAGCGGCACAAAGAGGGCTTCGATATTTTTATAACATTTTCTTTCTTTAAAAAGTGAATGAAGCAGATACAGTGAATGTTAAGAGTTTTTCAGTCTGGGTGGTGGGTATTTTTTATATTATTTTATTTTCTCTATGTCACAAATATTTAATATTTTAAAAAAAGAAATTGGTCATCCTCCTCTCAGTGGTAACCATCTCCCTGACTTCTTCCATTTGCAATAGGAAGCATCGTCTCCAAGTGCAAACTATAAATAAATGGAAAGGACTGAGTTTGGGAGTAGTAAGACCCCCAGCCTCAGGCGGTATTCACGCAGAGGTCAGATGGGCTCTAAATATTGTAGAAGTGGTTTGTACCGAGGGTGAAGTTGGGACTCTGTGACCTCAGAGGACCCTGCTAATTTTCAGGTGTTAGAATGCCAGGGCTATGGTGCCAGGGGCACTGTCCCTGGCACTGAGTTCCACACCGTTTCACTTCTGAGCTCTGGAAAGCAGACCATCAGACCAAAAAATTTCTTACATTCTTGTCACTCTAAGACACAAATAACGCTTCACCTTCCAGGACATTCTGGTGATCAAAGTGACAGGCAGAGCCCTTCTTATAAAAGTTTCTGGTATTCGCTCTTCTAAAACTTCTCTCACCCACACCTTCTGCCAGCATTTTGCCTCTTTCCCAATCCTATGCTAAAAAGCACAGAACTGGAACCAGAAAGTTTGGAATTGAGTTCTAGCTCAGCCACTGACAGGCTGTAGGACTCAGAGCAAACCCCTTCGCCACAGTGAGCCTCTGATTCTTCACCTGTCAAGTGGAGATAATCGCACCAGGTGACAGAATGCTTGAAAACACCCTTGCAAAACACTTAGGTGCAACGTAATCATTAATTGGCAATATAATTCGTTCCCTAGTCAGTGCGAAGTATAACTCTGTCTCAGGGTGGGAAGCAAAGAAGGCAGTGAGTGCAGGGGGCTGAGTACGCTGAGAAAACTCTTGGGAAAGTTTTGAGGAAAAATTGTCCAGTTGGCTTCCCTAAGGGTGAGTGAAAACCTTTTCAGATGGTGCCTGGTGACATTTGCAGACACCACAGAATTTCTAAGTGGAGGTGGGTGGTGAAATATCTCTAAGCAGAAAGGGTGGTGTAGTGTCATTCATACCCACTGAGCTGAGAGGCAGTCTCCCTGGGTCGGGAAATGGGGTCCTCCTGGGACAAGATAAAGGGTTGGAGGGCTGAGCATCAGGGCCCACATTCTAGGCCTGGCTCTGCCACTAACCTGTTCACGTCGTGGAGAGCAGCTGGGTTCAAATCCAACTTACCCACCAACTAGCTCTGTGACCTTGGGAAAATCATTTCTTCGATTCTCAGTTTTCTCTGGTAGAAAATAAATGAGGAAAATAAAATCTATCTACCAGGATGGATATAACAGTAAAAAAAGTCTTGGGGTGACAAAGAGCTTGCTAATCTATAGCACTGTAGAGTGCTTATTTAACCTTTCTGAGCCTCAGGGTTTATCTGTGGAATGGAGACAAGAAGGTTTGATCTTGTAAGTGGAATAAGGATGAGGAGAGGAGTCACATACCTACATACCCATTTTGCTATCATTATGAGGTAAAAAAGGAGATAGTATGGGACAGAGGAGAAGTGCAGAGCTAAAAAGTCATGAGACTGGGGTTTTCTAGGCTCTGCTCCACCACCATTCAACTGCACATCAGCTTTCACTCTCTAAAATTAATGATGGGACTTGGTCCCTGCCAGCCAAACTGTCTACACACCCAAGCACCAGACTTCTCCCTGGGTTCTCGGAGCCCACAGAGAGAATGCCATACTGGCCTAGAGCTCTGAGGGAGATGATGGGCCAAGCCAAACATTTTCATTTCCATTTTATCACTGATTGAAAGCGCCCAGCATCGAAGTCCGGAAGGTAAACAGACTTCCCTTCCCCTCTCTCCTTCACATGTGGCTGAGCCTCAAAGTGGGAATGACTTGTACATAGTGGGCCCTGGAGAGCTCAGAGACTCTGAGCTCTGAATTCAATATCTTCGAGTTCTGCTGAGCTCCCTGGCTCTGGTCTGGCTCTCTTCCTGCTGCCAGCATCCTCGACAGGAAAATTAATTGCTGTTGTCATTCTGCTTTTTGTTCCAGTCTATATCCTAAGAATAAGATATCTGAATGACATTAAATAACTTGTACATAAAAGCTCTTTCTAAAGGCCAGAGCAGTAAGCATGGAGAGGTGGGCTCCAGGGATGGGAGAGAGCCTACTGGAAGCCTGTCCAGTCTCTACGAAAGGGGAGCCATGCATGCAGACACACAATGGGAGAGGGACCTTCATGATTTCCCTAGGAAACAGAGGAAGTAGAGCCTATTAATTCAGGCTTGTGAGCAAACACGAGCCTGTCACTCTTCTCATCCCTGGGGTGTACCTCATCACATTTTTTCTATCTACTACTTCAGGCATACCTCGGAGATATTGTGGGTTCAATCCCAGACCACCATGATGAAGTATCAGAATAAAATAATTTTACAATAAAGCAAGTCATTATCTTTTTGCTGGTGGAGGGTCTTGCCTTCAATTTGTAAAACACGCAGCATCTGTGAAGCACAATAGAGTGAAGAACAATAAATAAGGTATGCTCGTATCTACTATTCTTCTCTTGGCTCAATGTTCTTCAGTAAGGCTAATTCAGGTTCTGATTCAGTGGCTGCATATCATTGGCTTGCCTGAGGCGGAGGGGTTCACATTGCCAGCACCGAGTGAGCTAATTTAGGAAGGCTCAATGGTCAGTACAGGTGAGTCGCCAGACACTTCTGCCAGCCCTGGCTGCCTCCTCATGCTGATAGCAGAGTTAACACATGTCATTAGCAGCGTGAAACTTTTTTAAAGTTTAGTCCCAACTAATAGCCAAGCCCATACTTTGGACAACCTTAGGTAAATAAATTCACAAACAGAAACACAAACATGTGCATGTACACACAATCCTTGCCCCACAGAGCTTACAGTCTGGTCTGAATCCCTTCTTTTATAGATGAGGATGCTTTTGCCCAGGGAGGGATAGTGTCTTGCCAAGGTAAAAGAGTTACAGGAGCCATAAGCTAGGTCTTTGGACTCCTCGTCCTGTGTTCTTTCTATCACATCATCCCCTGTTCTAGAACCCATGAAATAGCAAAACCTGAAATCCTACCCCATCCCGGCCTACCAGGTGAGTTGGGAGGCTGGTGGGAAGGACAGCAATGTACATCGAACTTCATAAGAGCTTTTCACTTGCATTCTGGGAGAAAATTCCTGGTTCTTTGCAGTCTGTCTACTTATGGTCTTAATTACTTGCGTGTATGAGATCTTGCAATCTGTGCCTGGGGACTCTTTGAATTGCAGATTAATATTCAACTAGCTGGAACGATCTTCGGAAGGAGGATCGTGGTAATTAAGTTGGTTAGAGAACACTTTAAACTAACTTTTTCATGGAACACAAGTGCTATAAATTACCAGTGTAGGGAAGACCTGTCCCTTAATGGTACTTTTTGGGAGTCAAAGGAGGCCATGCACCTTATTCTGAGAAGAGGTACTGTCTGTGGGGACCCCTTGCTAGGAGCTGGGGGACTGTAGGGTTTGGAGTGAGAAGAAAGGGGCAGAGAAAGGAGTGAAGACATGATTCAGGCTGGAAGGTTCTGCCAGACAGGTTCACACCTGTGACTCAAGATGATTTTCCCCAAGACCCAGTGACTCTGTCCGGGGAGGAAGAGTGTCAAAGGGAAAGAAAGTGTCAGAGCATGGTCACTTTAAAAGCAAAGGTTGGGGCTGCTGAGCAGAATCTAGCAAGTGAAAATTCTGGGTCATATTTAGTCTTCTAAACAAAAGAGAGAGGGAAAAGAAGTCTTGAAAAACATTGTCTAAAGCTATAGGTATTTTAGGAAATAATTTTTGGTACCAGTGCAAAACAAGCTATGTATTTTAGACTAGGATCACTTACTACTGTGTTATGAATGACAAACCAACATAACGTAATAGATTGTGATGTCTGTCACAAGTGATTTGCTACTAATGTAGTACAATGCTGGTGAATCATTTATTTTTCATACTAACTAAGAGAAGTGTCAAGGATGTAAGTGCATGATAATTTCCCTCTGTATCACTTGCATTCCGAGATGTTTTTTTAAATGGGAGAGGAAGGGTGGGGGCCACTGAAATTGCCCATAACCCACAGTCAATTTCCCTTGGCCCCAGCCCATGTGAACAGCATATGTCACTGCGTCTTGGCGGCATAAAGATTGAGAAAACCGCTCTTAGGGCATGGTCAGTGGTCCACTCCTGATAAGTGGGGAGCCATCAGGTGTGGCAGTGGGGGTGGGACAGAAGGTAGAGGGAGGGAACTCCCCAACTAGAGTGCTGGGTCCCCCACGGCTCTCTTTGTAGCATGATGTGGGGTATGTTTAAAGGGAACTGGAGGGAGTAGTCAAAAGTGGCGACTGTCCCAAAGCTGGTACAGAAATGCCCAGAGGCAGCAGGAGCTGCTCTGTCCCCATCACCCGCCACAGTCAGTTGAAGACAGATGTTCTCAGGGACTGCTCTACCAAGATTTGGCTGCCATAAGATTTCAGAAGACCTGAGGGAGCAGTAATGAGGGAGGGGGCCAAGGAGAAAGGTGACATGGAGTGGGTGGGGAATAGATAGAATCCTGACCCGGGAGGCGGGGTGCCTGGCTCCCTTCCTGGATATGCCATTGCCTAGCTTTGGGACTTGGACAAAATTACTTCGGACTTCAGTTTTCTTGTCTATAAAAATGATATTTTGAGAAGAAGAAACCAAGATGTGGGAAGCTGCAGGGCTATCCACTTATGTGAATGAAGAGGAACTGGAGGCAGAAGAGCGTTGTGCTCAAGAACTCTCAGATTCTTAGAAGCTCTTCCTACAACGAGCCCCATATGACCTTGGGCAAGTCACTTGGACAAGTCCCTCAACTCTTCTGAGTCTCAGTTTCGCCATCTGTAAAATGGAGATGATATTACTTGCTTCATAGAACTGTGGTGAGGATTAGACAACACAATATATGTAAAGCCCACAGTGAAAACTGTGCAAATGGGCCCCCAAAGGTTTTAGCTATTATTATTATTATTATTATTATTATTATTATTATTATTATTAAACAGCTAAAATGGCTCACTATAGGGAAATGATCAGGTGAATTTAAGGTATATCCATGGATTCTGCAGCCATTCAAAATGATAATTATGGGCCAAATGAAAGAGTGATTATACCATGCTGTTGAGAGAAAAGAACATACTATCATATACCATATGGATACATCATGATAAAATAATGTATGCATGTGAATAGAGAATGCACAATTATGAGCAAAAACAAAGATTTTTTTCTCCCCAAATTCTCTCATTCTTTTTTCCAGCATTGAAAAATAAGGGCATGGGGTGGGATGCTCATGAGGGGCCTCCAGGTCTGGCATTCAGATGCCTAAGAGCCCTCTCTGCACCCTTGTTACCTGTGAGGCCTGGGGGCTGGACTCCCATAGTCCAAGGGAGTCTGGGTGTCGCATGTGATGCTGGACTCCAAAGCTAGAGCCAAGCATGAAATGGTCTCAAGCATCTGCCCAAACAATGTCAAAGTGGCCCAACCGGCTCCACTTTTGCTTAATTTGTATCAATTGATTTCCTATTTTTAATTAATAATTCTAATTATGATGCAGCAAATTTACCCAATAGCCATGACTGAATTAATCAGGGTCTATTGATTGGGGCTGCAGAGTTATCCCACAGATTCTGACATCATCGATTTCCTGTTGGGAACAAATGAGGAAAGCACATATAGGGCAGATGTGGCTGTCATCTCTGTTGTGCCCTAAACTAGTCCCAGAAGCACCTGCCCCACCCCTAACCCCGAGTAGCCGCAGCTACCAAGGCCATCAGGCAGCAGAGCTTTCCTTAGGAGCCCTGGAGAGGTCATCCCAGCCCTTGATAGCTTCCCTAAGGAAGCAGGAAAGGTGACTGACAAAGGGCCTGCTGTGGCACAGAGGGCTTGGCAGAAAGGGTCGACTTAGTGTCTGCCAGCCAGTGGGTCTGGGTTTTGTTTAGAACTCTGCTGCTATGCCAATGAGCAGAGAATAACTTCCATCTCACTGTCCCTTTTCTAGTAAGAACCTTAGAGATCCTCCTCTCCTGCCCTGATATTTTATAGATAAAACTGAAGACCATGAAGGACCAGGGTCTTGCCCAGGATGGCCCACTGAGTCACTGCATAGCTGGGGCTGGAATTCAAGTCTTTGGCCTCCATGTCCTTTCCCACACACATGGAGCAGAAAGTGTACCCAGCATTGCTCTGAGTAATATCGTTTTATGATATATCTTCTCAGGCAAGGGAAACAAAAGAAAAAATAAACAATGGCACCACATCAAACTAAAAAGTTTTGCACTACAAAGGAAGTCATCAACAAAAGGAAAGACAACCTACTAAATGGGAGAAGATATTTACCCATGATACACCTGATCAGGGGTTAATACCCAAAATTTATAAGGAACTCATATAAACTCAACATAAAAAAAACAAACAATCCAGTTAAGAAATGGGCAGAGACCCTGAATAGGCATTTCTCCAAAGAGGATAGACAGATGGACAACAGACGTATGAAAAGATGCTCAATGTCACTAATTATCAGAGAAATACAAATTAAAACCACAATGAGATATCATCACCACATACCTGTCAGAACGTCTATCATCAATAAATCAAAAAAAAGTATTGGTGAGGATGAGAGAAAAGTGCACTATTGGCGGGATTGCAAATTGGTACAGCATCAATGGAAAACAGTTTGGAGGTCCCTCAAAAAATTAAAAATAGAAACTACCTTATGACCCAGCAATTGCACTTCTGGGTATTTGTCCAAAGAATACCAAAACACTAATTTGAAAAGATCTATGCACTCTTATGTTCACTGCAGCGCTATTTACAATAGCCAAGATATGGAAGCAACCTAAGTGCCCATCAATAGATGACTGGATAAAGAAATTGTGGTACATATATGCAATGGAATATTACTCAGCTATAGAAAATGAAATCTTACCATTTGCAAAGTCATGGGTGGACCTAAAAGGTATCATGCTAAGTGAAATAAGTCAGACAGAGAAAGACAAATACCGTGATTTCACTTACAAGTGGAATCTAAAGAACAAAATAAATGAACGAAATAAAAGTACTGGGATTACCCATCACTCAATAAATGCCCAGGGGAGCCCCCTGCCCCATTCCTCAACATGGTGACACCAAACTGTATAGGACATGAGAGAATTAAAGCAACGGAGAGGTCTTTTCTTTCATCTTCATAGACTTCCCGTCAGCATTACGGCATGTGTAGCAACTGTAGCAAGTGGCAGAAATTAACTATGAGGACTAACGGTCCTCCCCAGAAAAAACAACCACATGCAGCTGTGTACCTCATGTTTGCGTTTCACTCTAGAAGCTTTCTGTTACCAGCTATAACCTATTCGGTGGAGTGTTTATAAATGCTTAACAACCAGGTCTTCAGAGGAAAAAAAAATACCCTGATTTGTAGTGTTTGCCAATTTCCATGGTGTAAATACTCCTACCATGGCCTATTGCAAGCTACCAATATGAACAACATAGAATTAGGAAAAATGCACACAATCAGCTCTTGCAAGCCAGCTCCAGAACACCACTGCACACAGTTACTTGGAGACCAGGGAAGGATGAGCAGGGATGTACACACACAATCCTCCTTCCCACCAGCTAGCACCCTTTTGAATTAGTCACTTCTGCAATAGTCATCAGCCAACTGATATGAGTTTAGAAGTTGCAAAGCTCTTATTAATTGAGGTTGAGCATCATTTGGGCAGCTGTGGTGCTGTAAGGAGCTCTGGGCTAGATGCGAATCCCGATTCTGCTACTTACTAGTTATATAACCTGGGTAATTCATCTAACTTCTTGTTGAATGATTAATCATTCATTTGATCATTCATTCAACAATGATTGAATTTTCATTGTGACAGAACGATAGGGAAACAAAGATGAAAAATAAAACAGTATCTTGGTCAAGAAGCTCACAATTTTGTAGAGAGTCATAACAATGGTAATGTCATGGGGGTAGGAATTGGTGTCTTCAACTATGGGGTAAGGGGTCTACTTCAGAAAATGGAATGAGAACACACATAGAAAGCTCCCAATGCAGTACCTTGAACAGAGTCAGGACTCAGGAAATGCTTGCTAAATCTAGGAAAGCAAATCTGCAGCAGACAAGTTACGTGAATGGCTCTAGCTAGGTGCCGCTAGAAATCCTGGGGACTGCAAAGGTGGCCACTGGGCTCCATCCTGGGAGGATGGTGAGAGGGCCCCTTTTCCCCCCGGCCCTGAAACTCCGTTCATCCAGTCATCCTTGTCTTTCCCTACATACCGAGGGGATTTGGTGGGTGGTGGGAGGGTGGAGCCTCTGCAGATTTGTCAGAGCCCACCCACTTGGGATGGCTGGGCAGATCATAGTCTTCATCATAGGAGATAGAGCCTTTGACATTTCTAGGCTTCGAATCGTAGAATGAGATAGGGCAACAAATTTGCTACTTATTTACAGAACTGTCTTTTCTATTTAACTAATTTTTAAAAACCACCTTTTCTCAGCTTCAGTAGTCATCAGCGTACAGCCAATTTTGTTTCAACTTATCAACTCCTCCCACCCAGTTTTTTCTTTCTATGATCAATTAGGATCAGTTGAATTTTTGCTGCTACCTCCCCATCCCACCCATTACTCCAGGTCTGAAAAATATTCTCCTGAGTACTTTTCCTACAATACTCTTATCCTGCCACCAGAGAGCAAAAGGCTGTCTCATTTACATGGTTCAAAGAATTTTACCTGAGAGCAATCATTAACACAACCCTGAATTTTCCAATAAAAAACAATTAGTCATTCTATTCTTTTTTAAAAAAAATCTCCTTTCTATTCATCCAATTTTTTTTTTTCTGGAAACGAGGAGTTAAGCAAAATTTAAACACAGTGACTTCTCTTAGCAACGCCCTTGACAACCTGCAACATTGACAAATTGTCTCTGATCCAAACTGTCTTTTTTTTTTTTACAAGCTTCCAGCTACAAATCCAAGCTGACAGCCAAATATCACCTTCAAAACTACAAGTTAAATGAGTTATTATTTGTAAAGGGCTTAGAAGCGTCTAGCACATAGGAAGTGCTATACAAGTATTTGAGGGTTTATTTATTTTTAAATTTTTAATTGTTTCTTTCCTTTGCACAGGAATGTAAATTTGTCAGCATTGCAAGAATTAGCAATAAATGAGTCTTCATTACTCTGGTTTAATTATCTGCTCACTGTGAATGGGGAAAGGGATGCCTATGGAGACAGGAAGTTGTCCCAAAGGTGGCTTAGCTGAGGTCCAGGCTGATTTCTCTCCTCCTCTGAAACCCCCACCAGGAGAGACTATACAGTTCCCTATGGTTCACTTATTGTCACCTGACTCAGGGTTGAGCCCAATCCCTCCTAATTACAAGGATGTTAGACAGGGGTTATTATTATTGTTGTTTTTTCTTTCCTGAGTTAAGCCAAGAAGAGTTGCTGGAGAAGCACTGTCAGCGTGAGCACAATCAATTAAATTATCATAAGCAGCAGGGGGATAGAGGAGGGAGAGGCTTCGCAAGCCAGGCCCTTTATAACTGCAATGGAGCTGTCATGTGCTGACAGACAGTGCATGTCAGGCCTGGAAGAAATGGTCAGATTAATGAGAGGCCCCAGTGCCACCTTGGGTAATTGTTGGCACCCACAGGTCCTCAGGATGCTGCTGCTGCTGATGGTGACAATAGCAACTGCCATTAACTGAGCTCCTTCTGTGTACAAACATGTTTCCTACTTTAGCACTAAATGAGTATTACTGTAGCCATTTTCCAGAAGGAGAAACTGATACTAGGTAACTTACTCAAAGTCATAAAGCTAGTTCAAACTGAAGAAGCTGGAATAGGGCCAGGTCTGTCTAGCCACTATGTTCCCTGTTTCTTCTTACTCTCACTGGCCTGGGTCCTGACTCTGCTGGCTAGACCCATCCTTTCTCTGCTTCTCAAGCCTTCTCCCAGGAGGTACTTGCTTGCTCCCCGGTGCCTGAGGGTCACCCTTTTCTTCTCAGTACCCATAGGCTCCATCTGCTAGGAGGTTCTGGGGAACTGAAGCCCAAGGGCATTTTTGCTGCTGTCTTTGCCCCAGGCACAGAATGACTCTAGGCTGGATTCTCTATCTTCTGAG
Organism: Eonycteris spelaea; assembly: GCA_003508835.1. NCBI lineage: Eukaryota > Metazoa > Chordata > Mammalia > Chiroptera > Pteropodidae > Eonycteris > Eonycteris spelaea. Next base: position 1,550,950 of record PUFA01000017.1, read on the forward strand.
GCCTGCTAGTCAGGTCCATGCAGAGACTATCCCAGAGAGAGTGATGGGTGTGGGGGGCGTGTAGGGGAGGCAGGGGGTAGGGCAGAATCTGACTGTCAGCCAGCCTGCAGAGTGCAGTAAGCCCTGGAGCCTGACCCAAGGGTGACTAAAAGCCCAGGAAGAAAGAGAGATGAGACAGGCCCTAGGACACAATACTTGAGTTTTCCAGAGGAGCCTGCTGGAGTTAAAACAAGAAACAGTTGAGCCAGTGCAGATGAGAGGAAGGGCACCAGGAGTGACAGGGTGTGTATGATGGGGGAACAGAGAGATGGGACCAGGGATAAGGAAGAAGTGGCTCCAAGGAGCTTCGCTCAAGTGCAATGCCCAACCAGCGGGGCGTTTAGAGCTGAGTAGAGGCCCCCAGCACTCAGAGAGCAGGGCTGCCTATAAGACAAGGCTGGGTGGGTCACAGAGCAATGGTCAGGGACAGACAGGGAGAAAAAACAGGCTCTGCTCACAGGAATGTCTGTTTCCCTTGGTTGCTCAACTGTCTAGTCTTGTTACATAAAGCTCCCAACACAGCTCAGAATCTGCTGCTCCATCTAATTCTAATGATTGAGCAGGATGTGGACTAGCCAGGAGGCACTGCCCAGTTGGGAAGGGCCTTCCACCTCATCTAACTGTGCCCCTGCAGGGCAGGTAACATCCTCTTGGCTCTCATCTCTGACCCTGTGGAATAAGAGGGTGACCTACAAGTGGCCTAGTGCTGGGTCAGCCTCAGAACCACCCTATGGTTTAGGTGGAGTAGGTACAGAGCACTGAATGAATCCCTGATGCCCACCTAGAGTCAGGGAGTGGAGAGAGAGGCTGAATCAGCCAGCAGCCTGAGACCATGCGTGACAGTGTGAGAGGGTGTGAGTGTGAAACTAGGAGAATATGTGAGAGTAAGTGCTTGTGTGTGTGTGTAGGCATGTGTATATATATATTTGTGAAACCGTGGATGTGAATGTTTCAGAGTGTGAGACTCGTGTGTGTGGTTACGGATCAGTTCTGAAGGTAAGGTTAGAGAGACAGAGACCTTTATAGAGTTAGGCAGACACACAAAGCCAAAGAGGTGCTGAGATCAACAGAAATATCTAGAGAGATAGAGGCTCTAGAAAGAGGCTGAGAACTACAATAGAGAGGAATAGAGATCTATGGATATGGAGAGAAGAAACTGAGAGAGGTAAGCTGAGGAGGAACATTAAAAAGATAGCTATTTCGCAGAAAAGGCAGAGAGTCAGTGATGCCTGTGCATCCCCCTAAAGGGGGTCCCCTTAAGATGGAATTGGAGCATCAGCCTAACAGTGAGATCCATCACCACAACCCTGGACCTGGAGGACTCTGGTTCCAAATGTTGACTTTTGCCCTTCATAGTTATAGAGGGAAAGAGAGGAGGCTGAGGAAGGGGGAAAAATATGGCTGTTTGTGAATGGGGATAGTTTTGGTGGACAGGGCCTGTAAGAACCAGGAGAATGCCCTGCAAAGGGTCCCTGACCCCTTGCCTCCCTCCCCTATACCCACAGTAGTCCCAGAGGCCACTTATAGGACCCCACCCCCAGCAGACTCCTCCCTTGCCAAGCACCAATCCTGACATGACAAGCTTATTCTGCTGACCTAAGTCTAATTTACTTGGGGAAAAGAAAAAAAAAAAACTTCCCTGGCATCCTAATCAAATCACTCAGGGAAGGAAGAGGGTTGAAAGGAACCAAGGGAAATAAATGTATTCAGCAAGTATATTTTTATTCCAATAAAATTTGATTCAATAACCACCATGAATATTTCATTTGCAAGAAGCTGCCCCCCTTCTGCAGCCTGCACTGGTTTTAAGCCAGTTTTACCCTCCCTCTCCCTGGGGCAGCATAGGCCCCTGTTCAGTTCCTGGACAGCTCTCAGAGTAGACAGGGAATGGCAGGGCCCCTCCGCCCCAGAGCCATCACTAGCCCAGCTCCTCAGACGGCCTGGCCCCGTTTCAAGAATAGGGCAATGCTGAGAGCTCAGGATGGAGACCTAGGTTTGAATCCTCACACTAACACTGACTTGCTGTGTGACTTTGGTCCTGTTATTTTACTCTCTGAGCTTCAGTTTTCTCACCCTACCTTAAATTCTTATGAGAATCAATAAAGATACAATGCATGTGAACAACTTTACATACATCAGTTATTATCCTTCCCGGAGACTGAGAGCCAAGGTATGAGTTATTGAGAAACTTTTATCCCCCCAAAAGCCTACCTTCTTCTGGACCTACGCTTTGGAGCCATTTACACTGCTATTCCTCGCCTCCAATTCTTTATCCTCCACCACAAACCAGGCCATAAGCAAATCCAGGTGGAGTTGGGCGGGGAGAAACAGTGGGCATCTGTTTTGACAGCACAAAAGCACTAGTGACCCCTTCCTTGGGCTCAGCCTGTGTAGAATGGATGGGGCTGATTCCACCCCGGCCCCAGACGGAGGGCACATGACTGAGGCTTGGCCAAACAGAACATTCCATTTCCTGGTTACGATGATTGGTTCTGGGATGGGCACGTGACCAAACCGGGCCAGTGAGACTCAATTCTGGGTCTTTTGCTGGAACAATTGGGTAAAAAGGTGCTCTCCCTTCATTGGAGATGTTAGGCTGAGAAACTGTGAACCTTGAGCTGCTGGTGCCCATCTCAAAACTTGGGAATTTCTCAGGAAGAGAACACGTGAGAATGAAGCCAACACAAAGGGAAACAGAGCCAAGGTGGAGACAGATTACTGACATCACCTGAGCCCCATGATGCAGCTGTGCCCGGAGCAACAACCACTTCTGTCTTTCTAGTCACAAGAGGCAATATGTCCCCTTTTCTGCGTATGCCACGTCAGGTTGGGTTTCTGTCACTTGCAATAAAAAATTACTAGTTAATGCCTGGGATCTGAAACATGTCTTTTCATTCCACTAATTAGAGCCTTCTTTCTCCCCAGGGAAATGTCTGGGGGAAGTGGGACATCAGATTGGAAGAAATGGTGGGGCTTCATGCTTGCTGGTCCTCATCATCTCACCCCTGAGGCACCTTTAAGGATTCAAATGCAATCAGAGGCTGTAGTGCTGAGAAATTCCCAGGTTCCCTCAGAGAATTGGTGTGGGGTCCTATAGGGAAAACTCTTGGGGTCACCCCATCACTGCCTCCCCTGCAGCTCTTGTTCTCCAACCTTGTCATTAATCAACCAATCAGTCTATTAATCAATCAACAAAGGTGTAGTGGCAGGATGGGCTCAGATCAGGAAGCCTCAAGTGAGTCAGATGCCCTTCTGAGCCTCAGCTTCCCCATCAGATGAAGGGGTTGGACAAGATGAACTCAGATCCAGCTTCAACACTGTTCATAGTTACGAGTCTTTACTATGTTTTAGACACTTGGGGAAATAAAAAAATTTTTTTTAAAGGATTCTGTCCTTAACCTCACAAATTCTTTGGGAACTTATTTAATCAAGAAAAAAAAATCCATAATGTGGTCCTCAAAGCAAAATCTGTGAGGAGAACTGGTCAGAGTGGTCTGCAGACTCCTTCTTGCCTTGAGAATCCCTGAGAAGGAGAGAGGCTATACCTCAAAGAGGCTACATCTCAGCAGCCAGCTCCCGGGGCCTCAAGCCTCAGTGGTTTCCTCCAGGAGATTTTGGGTACCAGAGGAACTTCCTAGGCATCCCTGCCTTTCCAAGCTAGCTTGGCCAAGTGCAGAACCAAGACCCAGGTGAGCTGGTGTGGAACTTGGGAGGAGGAAGGGAGAAGAGAGCACAGGTGCTGGTGAGGAGCTCCTTTCTGTAATCTGTTTACTATTTCGTCCATTTGCAAGAGTTTGCAAATTTCAAAGAGTCTTCTGGCAAGAGAGAAAAATGTCTCTCCAGAGTCAGAGGGCTCCTTGAGGCTGGAGTGAGGGGAGGGGAGGTCCAGGAAAGGGCTGGCACTGGGTGAGACTGGTTGGAAGGGCTCTTTTGTCAGCTGGGGATTATGGACATGAAGCAAATAAGTCCAGGGCTAACCAGGCAGGCAGGTGGGTCTGGAGAGTCCCTCAAGGTTCAGGATCAGGGACAAGTAGCAGGTAAGATATAAAGATTCCTGCAAACAGAACTGAATGCCACCCTGAGCCATAGCTAGGGACCTTTCCTGCAGAAACAGCCAGGTAGCGTAGGACCTGGGTGTGGTAGAAGGTGAAGGGGCCTTAGATCTACTGGCTATTCTATCACGTGCACCCTCTTGAGCTACCATGTAAGGTAATGCAGAATGTTTACTGCCAGTGAAGGAGGCCAATGGGGCTGGACCCAGCCTGCACTTCACTTTTCAGGCCTTGTGCCCTGGCATGGGGCTATGTGAGACATGGGTGGGTCCTGTGCTCTCTCAAGGTCTGGAAGCAAATAGTCTCAAAGACAGAAACTGCTGGGGCCGAGATGAAGAAGCTCTGCCCTGATCTGGGTGTGGGCTCTGGCAGAGCCGGTTTCATGAAGGTGGGCAACTCCCCCAACCTCTCTCAGGATGACTGGACTGTGGCCCCTCTTTTGATGATGGACCCCTGATCCCCACTCCCTGTCTATCCAGACTTAGGGACCCCATTCTCCTGGAAGCAAACTACAAGCAAGTCACCCACCCCTTACCATTCTCACAACATTCTCTCCTTGGGCCAGTGCAATGTGGAAACTCACTTAAGGGGAAGAGAAGGGTGTGCAGCCCAATTTCTGTTTGTCCTGGGCCCGGGGCCTATTTTCTAGCACAGGCACACCTTGTTTTATTGCACTTAGCTTTATTGCATTTCACAGATATTGCTTTTTTTTTTTTTTTTAAACAAATGGAAGATTCGTGGCAACCTTGCATGGAGCAAGTCTATAATGCCATTTTTTCAACAGGCTCAACTGTTGGTTAGCATTTTGTAAAAATGAAGTGTTTTTTAATTAACATATGTACATTGTTTTCTTAGACAATGCTATTGCACACTTAATAGACTACAATACAGTGTAAACATAACTTTTATACGTGCTAGGAATTCAAAAATTCATGTGACTTGTCTTATTGCGACATTCGTTTTATTATGGTGGCTTGGAAGTGTACCTACAATATCTACGAGGTATGCCTGTACTGATAATTCCAATTGTCCTTGCTCATGGTGGGGACAAGATTAAAATAAATAAATAAAAGGACAATCCAGTTTTCAAAATCTCCTCCTCCTCTTCCTCTCAGTACCACCTATACAGCCCCTGACTCCCAAATCCACTGGAAACCATTCTAGATACCTTTCTTATCCCTGCTCTCTGGATCTAATCAGTCACCAAATTCTGTTGAGCTTACTTCCCCCAAATTCCTTGGCATCCTTGCTTTGCACACTGACCTCTGTCCAGGCCCCACCATTTCTGAACTAGCTCTGTGCCTCTGCCCTCCCAGCAGTTCCCTGGACTTGGCCTCCAGCCTACTTGCTTCACCTGTGAAGTGAAAGGCTTGGCTGGAGTGACTTCTAAGCTCCTATCAAGTGCTGATGGTAATAATGACTGATGATTTAAGGTAGCTGTGCTTTGACTACATTGTTAGGTCTCAGCCCTTTTAAGAATCTGGTGAAAGCTGCAGACTGTCCCTATCAAAATGCGCGCGCGCACACACACACACACACACACACACACACACACACACACATACATACAATTTTGCATATACAAGCATAGCTTGTTTTATTGTGCTTCACTTATTGCATGTCATAGATGTTGTGTTTTATACAAATTGAAGGCAAGACCCTCTACAAGCAAAAGATTTTGTCTCGTGTTACTGTGCTACTTTATTGAGGTGGGCCGGAACTGAACCCGCAATATCTCCTAGGTATGCCTATAATTTCAAGGAGTCTGGTGCCCAGGTCCACAAACTCCAGATTAAGAATTTCTGTTTAAATGTCTAGGGCCCCTGGGCTCAGAAAAATGCCCAGATAGAGATCCTATTCTTTCATCATCCTCGGAAAGACTCCAGGGGCAGCTGCTTCTTGCTTCGAATTCCAGGTTACGGTAAATAGCCCATCAGCTCAGGGCCTGGGGCTGGAGCCTGCCTGATAGTAGAACTGTATCCTGTATCCCTGGGAGCCACCAGACCTGGCCCTGCAGGGTGACCCAGTTTGTAGGAGGCCCAGCTGGGCCAGGAGGATGTAACCAAGTGCCTTGGCCGCATGCAGACCCAGTTAAAAGGCAGATTAATGGTGGTCAGGTGTGTGGAAGCCAGCCAAGGCACCATGCAGGGGAACACAAGGCATTTGTTTGAATCTGTGAGGCATTTTATGAATCCCTCCTAGCTGGCCTTTGTGAATGGAGAAGCTTCCCAAACACTCACAGCCCCAGTTGCAAAAAGGTTCCTCTGTCTTTGCTTGCTGCAGAATTCACAGAAATCCAAGTGGGGTCCTAATGCCCGGGAGCATGTGCAGAAGAAGAAAAGAGGCTGAATCAATGGGCTGGGTTACAGACTCCATCACAGCGGGCAAATAATAGCGGCTAAGAGCCAGTTGCTCAGACCAAAGTCCTTATACTGCACTGTCAGAAAGTGCCAATCACAGGGGATTAAAACCAGCTGGGGCATGGCCTCCCGAGAAAGATGTGAGGCTAGGCTAGCAGCCAAGAACAAGGCTGGGGATGGTGGGATGGGCAGGTGGAGGGTTCAACTTGGAGGCCTTTGGGGAGGCATACAGGCTGCCCTTCACAGGCTGAGGATGGGGGAGGCTGGGGATGGGACTGGGGCAGGAAAGGGTTGGGACAGAGGGATGGAGGCCACCAGCAAAAGCAAAGAGGTAGACACAGGAGAAGGAGTATAGGCTTGGGGTAGGCCTAGATTATTCCCGAGGGACTGTGAGAAGAGTTGGGAGCAAGACACTGAATCCCACTGACCCAGCACTGCCTGTACCCCTGGAGCCCCAGGCTCCCATTTAGAGCTCAGGTGCTCTGGAGAGCACAGTTGCCCAGAACAAATCCCCACCATGAGAGCAGACCCACTGTCTCCAGAATTTTGAACCTGCACTAACCCTCTGAGGATCCTAGGCCTTCCCACACACAGATTCCCACCCAACCCTAAGGCAAACCCAGAGGTGGGGCTGTTACCACTGGGATATCATGGGGAGAACACCAAGCCTTGGAAAGAAGTGACGTTCCTAGAATCACACAGCTGATCAGGTGGCTCCACGAATCCCAGTTGCCTTGTTTGTGACACAGGAATGGCAAGATCTGCCTCACAGAAGTGATCATGAGCACTGGCATCTACTATGTGCTGGGCTTTGTGCTAAGCCTTTAACATGCATTATGTCACAGAGTCGTTTTAAGAATGCTGCAGGCTGGTGTGGTATTATCCCATTTTGCAGATGTGGAAACTTAGCTCATAGAGGTGAGTAACTTGCCCAAGGTCACACAGTGTTCAAGAGGCTAAGCCAGGGTTTGAACCTGGTGGGTATGGCTTCAGAGCTTATAAAAAAGCTTTAAAAGTACTTCCTGGGCTGGAGGTATTGTGGGGAGCAGGGAGAGGAAGAGGCTAGAATCTCCATCCCTCTCAGTTTAGCTTATCAAGACCAGAGGCAAACTGGGTCTTGCTTCAGGTGAACTGGGTACCTATCTGGGTGGAGTGGGGCTAGGGGTGTGTATGTGTGTTGGTGGAAGAGTTGTGGCAGGTTCCCGTCTAAGTCAGTCTCCCATTGTCCCTGCTAATGGCCTTCAGGGGAAATCAACAGCAAAAGGTGATTTTCTGCTGCTCTGAGATCAAAGTCAAAGCCTGGCCCAGAGTGAAACCCCCTCTCTGGATAATGAAGATGAATCCCAGCCAGGTCTGCCCAGAAAGAACGTTAACTAAATGAAGATGGCAGTTCAGTGACTGTGGAGTTTGTATCAGGGCCAAATTGAACTCTCCCTTCCAGCATGTAGATGCAAAACTTGGGCTGGTTCCCAAGAAAGGGGGAACACACTTATGCCACTTACACGTGTGCATGCACTTGCACGCACATACGCACACACTCCTTCTTTCACTTCCCCATCCCTGGCTGCTGGCAGCCACCTCAGGGAGGGGCCAGTGTCAGTCTGACTCTGGGTGGCAGTCGCCTCATAGCCCACTCCGGCTTAGCTGACTGGAACTCATGCTGGGTCCCTCAGTCCACCTAGAGGCAGGGAGGAGTGGGGAGGGTTTGGGATGGAGGAAGCTCAAATGGAAAGGGCTAGATGTGATGGGGGCCCACTGGATCCTCTGTCTTTAACCTGAGAAAGGTAGCACAGCAGAGTCAGCTTGGATTCAAGTCTAGCTTTTACATGCTTAAGTGACCTTGAATCTAAAAATCTCCAAGTCTCAAATTCTTAACCTCTAAAGTGGGAATAATAACAAAACCTGAAACCCAGATCTTTACCGGGCAATGCTGTGTGAATTGAATTCGTTGGTGTTAGTTATCAGGGCTAGGATTCAGCCAGGGGCATTGTGGGGAGCAGAGAGAGGACGAATCCAGGATCTCCATTCCTCTCAGTTTAGCCAAGCAAGGCCAGAGGCAAACTGGGTCTTGCTGGAGGTGAACTGGGTGCCTATCGGCATGGAGTGGGGCTATGGAATGTGGGTGTGTTGGCGGCGGGGGGGGGAGCGGGGGGATTATGGCAGATCCCGCCCTGTGTAATTCAGCCTCGCGCCACCCCTGCTCATGGTCTTCAGGGAAAATCTTCTGCAAGAGGTGATTTTCTGCTGCTCTTCGAGCTTTTCCCTGTCCTTGAGACACAGACTGGGCTTGCAGACTTAAGCTTTTGCAAACTTCTGACCGAAACACCTTCTTCCCAGACTGCAGGATCAACCTCTCTACACTCCACAATGATGGGGAGGGAATTCCTGGCTCACCTAGTTCCTGAGATGATAACTAACAACAATGGCTACCAACCACATAGCACACCACACTAAATACTAAGAAGGAGGAAACGGAGGGAGAGTTGGGAGACAGAGGCCTGACCAGAATTGGTTAGGAAATCTAGGATCAGTTTCCTCTTGTTGTTTGCATATTAGAATCACCTGGGGGAACTGAAAAAGGGCAATGCCAAGGCCCAGTCTCAGATGTTGATTCAGGTCTCTAGTGTGGGACCTAGCCAGGAGATTTTTCTCTCCAAAGCTCCCCAAGAGATGATAAAGTACAGCCAGAATGCAGAATCTGTTTAGAGACAAGGCTAATTTAATGTGCATGAGAATCACCTAGGGATCTCGTTAAAATGCAGATTCTGATTGAGGAGGTCTGGGTGGAGCTTGAGATTCTGTATTTCGAAGAAGCTCCAGTGATACTGATGCTGCAGGTCCCAGGACCACACTTTGAGTACCACTGCCCTGATGAAGGCACCAGGGCTTATCACCTCCACCCCTTGCCAGCCTTCTGCACAGTGTACACTCTCAGTCAACACTTGTGGAACTTAACGAACCCATAATTGAGGCACGTGATGGATTTGGAGGCTGATGGCTTGTATCTGAATCCTAGTTTTACTTTTCTAGCTCTGTGGATTAGGGCAAAGCGCTTATCAACCATAGGCCTTAGTATTTGCATCTGTAAAACTGGTACGCTGAGAGTGCCCCTAAGAGCTATAGGATCGATGAGGAAATAAAATGGCATAAAACAGTTTTATGTACATAAAACATAAATTGATATTAATATTCTTTTTTCTTCTTTTACCTGCCACCAAAGGGCATAGATGACATATATCCCACCCTCAGTGACCTCAGTGTCTCTACTCTGGCTGATCACTCTGGCAACCTTCATGCACCAGCACTCCCACATACCTGAAATCGAGCACATACTGGACATGCCAGCTATGCAGACCTTCCTGAGCTTCCCATCCAGCTCCAAAGCCCTGGCCAGGCCAGAAAGCTCACTCAGAAACAAGCATGCTTCCAGATTTATAAACACAAAGACTCAGAGGTCCTGGGTTCAGTTCCATACTTTGATCCTTCTAGCCATGGCTGAGCCCACATTCGGGCTTCCAAAAACCCTCATAAACAACCAGTCTCCAAGTCACCTCTTCTGAGGCAGCCCTGGGCTGTGGTGCCTACATACCATCATCTTTTTAAGCTGACCCTGCCTGCAGACAGAAAGACAGAGCAGGTGGGACACATGACAAGGCAAGGCCTCCTTCTTCTTCTCCGACACTCTGAATCATAACCATCTCCTGAGACCATGGTGCCACTCATTTCTCCCTGTTCACAGTGCCAGAACCCTAACTCCAGCCTCTTCCCCACGAGGGGCTCACCCTATCTCGTCACACCTTATCTCAGTGGGCCATAGCCTCAGCAGTGCTCCAGAACCACAGTTCAGATTGAGCAGGTCTTAGGTAGGGGTGGCAAAAATCTACCTTTTTTTTTTTTTTTAAGTTCCCAGTGGTACTGATGTATGTTAGGGCTGAGAATCACAGCTCTCCAGACTCTCCTTGCCCTGTGCTGATGTTCATGAGAGAGCACTGGGTTTAGAATCAGAACCCCCAGGTGCAAGTTCTGGCTCTGTGCCTTAAGCTGTCACTCAATAGAGCTCAATTTTTTGAGACCCTCAATAGGGTCTCAATTTTTTCATCTACAAAATGGAGATGGTGAAGCCAATCAGCTTGGAGGAATATTCAGGGTCAAAAAAGAGCTAAAATGAGAAAACACTCTGAAAAGATGGATGCTCCGCACAAATGTGAGGTGCTTTGAGGTGTTAGACAACCTGCAGTGCCAGGGTGCCCACCAGCATCCTCCTGGAGTCCCTGCCTCAAAACTGCCCCAGGCCCCCGCCAGCCAGGGTCACCCACAGTCCTTCCAAGGGTCCCTGGCCTGACGTGCATGCTCCCCCTGCTGGTTGTGCCTCACTTTTGCAGCTTGCTCTCTTACCACCCTCCATCCCAGCTCCTGGTCCACACTCTATGCTTTCCCACATCATGCCTCTACTCAAGCTGTAACCTCTGAATGCGTTGCTCTTCCTCCGTTCTCAAGTCCAAAGGTCAGCCATCCTTTTAGACCCATCTCAATGGCGCATTCTCCAGGAAGATATCTCTTACTATGCTTAGTCGTCACTTCCTGGCAACCGTTTGTATATAATCCTGTACTGGACTATGAGCTCCCTGAGGACAGGAACTGAGTCTTAGCATCTTTGTAGCCCCTGCAGCACCTAGCACAGACCCTAGTGCATAGTAAGTATCCAATAAAAGTCTTTTGTAACACAGAAAATGTGTACCCTGGCTGGAAAGCCAGTAAACGCAAATTAATGCAACATGAAGGTCCTATTTTACACTTCCTAAATTAGCAATTTAGGGAAAAAATGATAACATGCACCACTGACAATGTTTTGTTGAAATTGGTACACACATTACTGATAATGTTGAAAATTGGAATGATCATTTTGGAAAGCAATATGGCAATATGTAACCAAGGGTTATAAAAATGCTCATTCACTTTGACCCAGTAATCCCACTCCAAATGCTGTATCCAAAGAAAATCATTCAAAAGAATAACAAGTGTTATATATGCATGAAGATTTTCATTGTAACATTATCTATAATAGCCCCAAACGGAAAACCTAAATGTTCAACAATAGGGGAATTGTTAAGTAAATTATGGCATATAAACTCAACAAACTATTCGCAGCCATTTAAAATATTTATGAAAACTATGTAACATGGAAAAATGCTTATGGTAAAATACGAAATAAAAACACAAAGTAAAATTATATGCGCATTACAACTATGTAATAAAAATGTAGGCGTGCTGACAAGGATCAGAAGGGACTAGGCAAAAGGAAATTAATTATTATGTTAAGGTGGTAGGATAAGAGGTGATTTATTTTTACTTTTTAAACATTTCCTCTAAGACTGTTATAAGGCCGTTTTCACAGTGCAAAAGTTATGTAGCCCAATAATAAATGTTTGTCAGATGAATGCAAGGAGAGGGAGATGTGGGTGAGTAATGCTGTTGGAGGTGGGGGAATGCTCTGGATTCGGCCTCCAGAGTACCTTGGGCTGGATTCCCTGTGGTTTGCATAAACGGTCTCCAGAGACAGGGCTGAGCCTTGGAGAAGCGGGGCCCCGAGAACACAGAATTACCCTGCCTTTTCGGTGCTCCTAAATGATTTGGTGTGCCTTTGGGGAAGGTTAGAGTCTTTTCTCAGAGTCTCCCAGAAGCCCTTACTTCCCTGCAGTGTACCTATGGGGGCGGGAAAGGGAGGGTTTCAGAGGATGTTCAAGAGGCTGATGTGCACGTGGCCTTCATGCCAGGGCCTTGCCCACAGTAGACAGGCTGAGCCTGATGAGGAATGAGAAGCCTTTCTCTCCACACCCACCCATCCGTACCTCCAAGCTTGAGAAACTACATTCCATGTGCCTGAGACCATCCCAGTTTCACCTGCTGTCCTGGCATAATTATTAATAGCTCCTTTTAGTTTCCAAAGTGTTGCATTTGGGACATTGTCATATTACCCAAACCAAATTAGAGCAAGAGAGAAGAGAGGAAAAGTAGCTTCCGTAACTGATGAACAGGGCAGGGTGTACCTAACCCACAGATGTCAAGAAATGTTTTAGGTGCGTCCTGGTTCACCTATCTCCTCTCCCTATTTCATATCATCCATGAGTGGTTTTTGTCCTGGGAGCCTCTTTGGGGACACCATGCTTTCATTCTCCCCTCCTGGAGCATCCCCTGTCTTTATCTCTCCGCCAACATTACCACGCTCCTGGGGCTTCCTGCTTCCAGCGACTGCCTCTCTCTCCTCCTGCATTCTTCTAGGCTGAGCTGTCCCTTTCCCCCTCTGGACCTTTTCCTCCTGCTTCGAGAATTTCAGTTTTAATCGGGTATTCTTTCTATCCTCTCTGCTGAGCCAGTTGAATTCCTTTCTCTATTCCTGGGGACATTTTTCATCTGTCCTTTCTCCAACCAATGTTATCTCAGCACTAAACGGGATCATAATTCTGCCCAGTGTCATGGGAATTCTCAGCAATCTATTGCTTCTGACAGTGACAAAGTCTTTCAGGCTCAGATACCTGAGCACACACTCCGATAGATTCGAGCGCTACTTTTCAAGTACCCATGCCACACTTCTGCGATACATATAGTACATATGTGCCATATGCAAAACTGCAGGCATTCATTCTGCATGTCCAGAAGATGACACATTCCCACATTACATACTACATATACCTCAAGAACTTAGCACGTAATGCCCACTCCCCTGCCAGACTCACGTTATGCAAATGGCACACATGACACATATCTCATACCTGTTGTTGAGGACATACCTCAGACCATGCATCCATTACACACACACACACACACACACACACACACCCTCAGCGAAGGCTTTAGGATTCCTGCAGTGTACTGCTCAGGGAAAAATGCTCAATTCTTGTCACAGAGGCCAGCCACATCCTCCACCAAGCTGCACAAGGACTTCAGCAAGAAACATTCATTACTGCTAACAAGCATTACATGCCTAATTAATTCCCAGGCTTGGATGGAGGATCTGACCCAGGGACTGATTCCATTCAGGAAAAAAGAAATGGAGAGCAAAAAGGGCTCATGTGCTGGGTAAGATTTAGGGCCCACCTGCGAATGCAAACCATTGGGATGATCAGCCTGGTTATGAGAACAGCAGACCTCCTCCGAGGAAGCCGGTTCTCTTATCTTACTGCCTTTCTAAAGCTTCAGGACCAAACCCTCAAAGTGGAATGCCTTATGAACATCTTTTAGTGGGTTCTACGCTCTACCCAAGTAAAGGTCCCTTCACTTCTGCATGGAGAAGTGCCCTTCTCAGAGCCATTCACATCTGATACTCTCTTGTATATGTTCCCATTTTTGCACAATTAGGACCTTCCATGCCCATGCTGGTTTCTCTCTCTGAGATATAGCAGAGAATATGCAAGGCTGTTGTCTTGGGAAGGGAGGCCTGGGTGCAGGGTTAGCACACACGGGACCCTCTTGGCAAACACCACTTTCTGTTCACTGCACTATCCTGCCCTGGGCCTGGGCTGGGGTTCTCCCTCAACCAAGCGCTCCATCATCAACAGATCAGAGGTGGCGTGCAGGATGAGAACTATGTGCCACTCCAAGAGAAATGCTATCACGTTTGGCAGTTTACTGGGGGGAGGGGACAGAGACCATCGACATGCAAAGAATGGAAAGGCATTAAGGAAAGAGTGGTGGAGGAGCTGAGCTTTTTGGCACATTCTACTACCCATTAAGCATGTAACCTTGGGCAACTCCTTATCTTCTCTGGGCCTCTGGCTTTCCCTTCCCTGTTGCCTTCCCTCAATTTCCAGATGTATAAAATGGGATAATAGTACATTTCTCGTGGCGTTGTTGTTGTGCAGTTTAATTAAACTGATGTGCAGAGAGAGTGTAGCCAAGCGCCTGGTTTATTAAGTAGTAGTATGGAGTTATTTTATAATTAGCATATTATTATTTCTCCTGCTGCTGCTCCTGTCACTCTGATATTCTTGCTGTGAAGTTTAAACTCCTCGGCATGGCACTGAGCATTCTCCACAATGTGGCTGCCCCTATACATTCAACCTTTAGCTCCCGAGACAGCTGTCTCCCTTAACTGAAGTGCGTTGGCCTCTCACGCTCTTTCTTACCTCCACGTCTTTACTCATGAGGCTCCTGGCAGGGAAGGCCTTTCCTCCGCTAGCCAAAACCTATTCCACCTTCAAAACCAAAGCTCTTGCCCAATGTCCAACATGAACCACCTCCTCTCATCCCTCATACTGATGTCCCTCCCCGTGCATTTCTATTTTTATGCAATATTTTTAAACACAGAAAAAGTAATGCAATAAATACATATTCCCCCAACGAGTTAGCTTGGAAAAGACAAATCACAGATGCAGCTGAAACTTCCAGTTCCTCCCAAATGAGATTCACTTTTTCTTCCCAGAGGTAACCGCCTCCTCAGTGTAATGTGTATCACTATCCAGAGTGTTGGAAGGTTTTAGCACATCTCTATCTCCCTATCAGTGTAAGTTGTAGCTTTGCACGTCTTTAAGTTTGACACATGTGGATGGCATCTGTAGTGGACACTCTTGTGCTCTGCACCACATGCCCGCAGCCCTCCTGCTTTCGGCATGGCTGTGGGGTCCGTGTGGGGCACCCTGCCGGCCTCTCCACAGCAGCCCCATGGGCTCCGCTTTTCTGCCTCAGGGTTTTCTCCCCTGGCCTGGAAGGCTGCTCAGCCTGTACAAACACAACCGGAAAGGCAAGGAGGTAGCATCCTGGGGACAACCCCAACCAGTGGGAGACAAGAGTCGGTGGACAAACGCCCCAGTTCCCTGGTCAGAGGCCATTTCCCACGTGCATGCTCCCTGGTTTCTCAGAGGGCCCACAGCTGCCCCCACAGAGGCCTGCTCAGTAATCCTCCTGGCTGGCTTTCCCTTCCCCGTTCTCTCCTCCTGCTCCCGCCCGGCATAGCTCCTGAAGCGACTCCCTGCACATAGGCTCTTCTTGGAAAACCCAAGCTAAGACAGACAGTCAGCCCTCCATATCTGCATGTTTCACATCTGTAGATTCAACCAATCATGGACTGAAGATATTAAAAAGATAAATAAATCCCAGAAAGTTCCAAAAAGCCAGACTTGAATTCACCACGAGCCCAGCGCTACACTAGATCCATGCAAATGAAGTGACCTGTAGGCATACCTGGCTGTAGCCTATACACAAATATAGGTTATATTCAAATACTACAGCACTTTACATTAGGGACTCGAGCATTCAGATTTGGGTATCCATGGTGCATCCTGGAAATAACCCCCAGCGGATATTGAGGGATGACTATATTGCCTTGCTTTCGACATCACTTTGGAGAATTATTCGTGTTGTTACATACAGCTCTATTTCATTCATTTTCCCAGCCACACAGTATTCCACAGAGTGAACAGATCTGAACATATACCCCCTCTCCAGCTGATGGGCACTTATGTGGCCTACACTGTTTCTCTGTGTCAAACAGTGCTGCAGTGAGGCTCCCTACCCATATTTCCTGACAGTCTTTGTGGTTTCTACCAGGCTCTCTGGCACCCAGTCACATTCCTCCTCACTGCCATTCACCTCTTTGCAGTCCACGTCTTCCTACCTAAAGGCAAGCCCTAGAAGGCCAAGGACAGAGGAGGAAGGGAGGGAGGGAAACTGATTCACGAAAAAAACTCAGGGGAGAGCTGGCGAACTTCAACTCAAACTGGATCCAGCTTGGTACCCGTATCATCTAGTCTCAAATGGTCATTCATTCATTCACATAGAAGTATTTCAGTGACAGGTACATTCAATGGTATAACAGGCCTCTATCAACCTTCCCTTCACTGTTCTGATTCCTCCCGACTTTTCATCCTTCTCTCTTCCTTGTCTCTCTTTTTCTTCTTTCTTTCTTTCCTTCCTTTCTTTCCTGCCTCCCAGGGGTCTTCCCAGGCTCAGTGACTTCCAGCAGAAATTCAGAGGCAATAGCTACCTGGACCCCTTCCCCGGCCAGCATAGATGGGCCTGTCAGCCTAACCAGCAATATAACCTGAGCTATTTCTTAGAACACCACACTGGTAACGATAGTTGGTGGCCTGTTAACCTGTGTGCAGATGGCTTGCAAGCAGCAGTTCCATGTTCTTGCTACTGGTCAGGTCTGGGTGATGCTGAGCAGGTGAGTGAGAGTCCCAGTAGCATCCAGCCCTCCAATCAAAACCCACATGCTCTGGGAAGGCTTTCCAGACACTCCCAGGCACCAAATCCTGTATCATTTAGTGTTTCTATCTTATACTTGCTATGAGTCAATGACTCGAGCATTTATAACCTACTATAGTCAGGGAATGAATTAACTCATAGCCTGCCAAAATGAGCCTGCCAGTTTTCATATCTAAGCTTTGCTGCCTTCTCGGTGGCTGGCTTCAGGCAGGTGGCTTAACCTCTCCATGCCTGTTTCCTCAGGAATAAGAACAGTCCCCACCTCACAGAGGTGTGAGGACAAAATGAGTTCTCCTGTATTAGTACCTAGAACAGTGCCTGACACATAGTTAGTGCTCCCTGAGGGCTAGCTATTATAGCTTGGAATTCTCCCACCCCATGATGGGGTAGAGAGAGGAGGGAGGGGAGGCTCTCACACTCAGGAAAGAGATCCGCCATGAGAATAGTAGATAAATGCCCAGTTCCCTGTACGTCCCTCCAACCATCCTGGGAGCCCTCTGAAGGCACGGACTGAATTTCCCCAAGAGTTTGGATTTTCCCTGAGGTGAGAAAAAGCAAGTTAACCTCTCTCAGCAGATATTGGGTCTCCAGAGGTAGGAACAAGGTCCTTACCAATCTGGCTGCTGACCCTGGTGTCTGGCCTAGGGCTCCCTCCCTGGGGCCAGTTCTTCTCAAGAGGGGTGGTTGGGGACAGGACAGGAGGCACCCTCAACCTGACCCCCCTGTGGCCACACCAGATCTACAGGTTTAAGCGATTAACAGGAAAGTGAAAAACAACTGGTGGCGACAGTCAAAAAATTCTTTTTATTATCAGCTAATGGCAGCACTTACCAAAGCAGTTTTATATGTAATAAAACTTTTTTATTGCCCCAGTCTTGGCTTGGAAAGGCAGAAAAGGAGACAAGCCCAGAACCAGGGAGAGAAAGAAAGGAGTAATTAAGAAGATTAATAATGGACACTTCCTAAGAGGGTCAGGGAAGATAAATTGAGGCACACACCTGGTTTCTCTTCTAAGCTGGGATGGCAGGGCGAGGCAGAACTTCTGAGTCCAGGTTCGGGGGAGTGTTTACACTCTGGTGTGGAGCAAAGAAGGGCTCAGGGGGAAGCTGGGTTCTCCTGGTTTTGCTCTTTGGCCATGGGCGTGTCACTTCCCTATCTGTGAGCCTCAGTTTTCTCCTCCGTAAAATGGGGAGATGTTTAAGGAAATGATCCCCACAGAGACCCCTTTCTGGCAAAGGCTTTTTATCTTTGTGTTTAAATTCATTTTTCACTCTTTCCTCTTTTTTTCACATTGGGGACAAGATTATAATTTTGTTAGACACTTTAATCGAGCCATTTCAAGCACATCCTGTTAGAACATGAGAGATGTGCCAGGAGGACATTATTATTATCTCCATTTTATGGATGGGAAAACTGAGTCCTGGCTGAGCTAGGTCACCACTGCTTTAATTAAAACTATTAGCTGCTCAAGGTCACACTTATTATGGCACAGATACCAGGCTGAACCAAGGTTTTGCCTCCAAGCCTATGTTCTTCCTACCACATGATGCAGTCTCTCAGAGCAGATGATGGGAGATTGAGCCAAGATCACTTATCTGGTCACCTGGGTCTCACTGGTGCCTGTGCTGAGCAGCTCTGGGATCCAAAGCAGGAGGGGAAAAAATAGAATGGGAGCAGCAAGGAAAGTTTAATTTAACCCTTCAGCACTTCCGGGGCTTAGCCACTCATTCTGTACATATGCCCTGCTATTGCAGTCAGTGAAGGGCAATGGATTTCAAAGTGTGGTCCCCAAGCAGCGGCACCAGCATGGGTCTCTCCCTGTGAGCTCGCTGGAAATGCAAAGTCTTGGGCCCCACATCAGAGCCACTGAGTCAGAAATAAATGATAAATGGGTCCATTTTATACAAGGTAATGAGGTAGCTACCTATGTTAATGTAATTTTAGGAATGCCAGGATCCATTTATTATTTCACTGAAGACAGCCCCTTGAACAGATGTGAGGAGGCAGAAGAGGAAGAGAGGCTTTCATTCCACAGTGAGGAGGCCAGCAGGATAAATGTCCCAGGAGTGGGACTACAGTGACACACCTGCTCCAAGAGGCAAACTATGGACCAAGGGTGAAATCTGACCCACCACCTCTTCAATAAAGTTTTATTGAACCACAGCCATGCCATTCATTTGTATATTGTCTGTGACTGCTTTTGCTTTATAATGGCAGGGTTAAGTAGTTGGACAGAAACCTGTGTGGCTCACAGGTTTTTTACTATCTGGCCCTTGATAGAAAAAGTTCACCTGTCCCTATATTAACTCATTTAAGCTTTTAACCACCTTATGAGTTAAGTACTCATATTATCACCAACAGATGAAAAAAACTGAAACGCAGAGGAATTAACTTGCGCAGGGTCACACAGCAGGGAAATAGCAGAGCCGGGATTCAAACAGGGTGAGTAGGGGCCTGAGTCCATGCTCTTAAAAATAAAATCATCCTGCCTCTCTTCTCCCTAAAGCAGGGGTCCATTTACAAGGTCCTGGACCTCAAGGACAAAAGGCTCTCAGAGGCAACAGCTTAGAGCCAAATAGAAGGTGGCCCTTGCTCATGCAAGGGAGAGATGCACAGATATCATTACCCAGGGGGCTGGCAGGGCTGAAATGGGAAATGATGCCAAGGAAGTTTCAGATAAACCTCTGGGGAGCTCAGAGCTCTGGGAATATATTCGGTTCCTAGGGCTGCCGTAACAAAGCCACCACAAATAGGGTGGCTTAAAACAACAGAAAGATGTTCTCTCACAGTTTTGGAGGCCAATGTTTGAAATCAAGCTGCTGGCAGGGCTGTGCTCCCTACGAAACCTTCAGGGGAACCCTTCCTTCCTTGCCTTCTCCTGGCTTCTGGTTGCTGGTAATCTTCGGCGTTCCTTGGCTTACGGTGGCAGCATTTCAGTCTCCGCCTTCTTCATCACATGGCATTCTCCCTGCGTCTCTGTCTTAGCATGCCCATCTTCTTACAAGGACACTAGCCATGTTGGATTTGGGGGCTCCACCTGCTCCAGTAGGCCGCAACCTACTTTAAGTAATTACATCTGCAATGACCCTACTTCCAAGGAAGGTCACATTCTGAAGTGCTGGGGGTTAGGACTTTAATATATCTTTGATGGAGACACAATTCAGCCCATAATAAGGCATGTGTCAAAACTCCGAGGGGATGTCCCTGAGCTGGGAAGCCAGCCAGAGAGAGAGAGCGAACAGAGGCCTTTAGGCCACCAGGGTGGGGTGAGTTTGTGGCTATTTCCATTGCAAATATCCTCTCCTAGAACTATACTTGTCACCACAGATTGAGAGCTACTTGAGGCTGGGTCTGAGTCTTATTCCCTCTGTCTCCACACTGTAGGTATTCAATAGTAGCTGGCAACCCAATGATTAAACTGCCCCTAAAAGTGTGTGTTGGAAAAGTTGCTAGGCCACAGGGCTCTGTGGCTCCTATTGGGCTGAAATCAGATGCAATAAACTGGGCACTGCCAGGCCAGCTGGAAGGCTGAGGCATTCTGGGGTAGAAGGGCCCTGAACTGGCCCCGTCTGCTGTCCTGGCAGGGCTTCCGAGGGATGTCTGGGCAGAAGCCACAGTGATGCCAGATGATGTGCAGCCGAGAGGCCCTCTGCCTGCATATTTGCACAGCTAATGTAATTATGCCCGTCGGATATTGACACAGAAGGAGTCATATTTGAGAAGACCTTATCAGCCACCCAAAAAGTCCCAGATTATTGCAACAGAAAAGTTCTCACGCACATGCAATCTAAGGAGCATTCCACTCAGAAGTGCTCGTTGCAGGGCGGGCCCTGCTGAGAAACAGAACTCTTTAGGAACTGATTTAAAGGCAGTAAGATATTCAAGGCAGTTACTAATGGCCCCACACAGGACTCAGTCACTCATTCACTCAACAAACACATCCTGAGCAACTTCTAGTCAAATAAACACTGGGGATTTAAGAATGAAAAAGACCTCAATATCAGCCCCAGAGGGGGAAATAGTCCAGAAATAGGTAACTGTATGCTGAAGTAGTTACATATAAACCAATATGATACTGACAAGGGGGAAAGTAGGTGAGGATGTAAGATGAAATAAGACTGGCCGAAGCAGTTGATTACTTTTTGAAGGTGGGGGATATTACCGGACATCATTATATTTTCTACTTTCGTATATATTTGAAACAGTCCATAAGAAAAAAGTCTTAAGAAATAAAAAGAAAAGATGCAAGGGGTTGGTGCAGTGGGGGTAGGATGGAGAAACGAGCATTAAGAATACTTCCCAGAGGCTGCAGTGATATGGGTCAGATTTCAGAAAGGAGAGGAAAACTTCTACCCCTGGGGAGCTTATACAAAGCAAACGGACCTCTGTTATAGCAAGTTGATGTAGAAGAAAGACGTTTCCAGCATCGCCCAGATATGAGTTCAAATCCCACCCATAAATTTGGGAATCTAATGCTTACTTTACAGAGTAGTTGTCAGTAAGGAAGGTAATTAAAAGAAGGGGCCTTGCCACAACAGGTGCTGAAGCAGTGATCATTTCATCCATCTCTCTATCCATTAACGCATCCATCCGTCATCCATCTTTCCATCCTTCCACCCAACCATACATCATCCATCCATCTCCATCCAACTACCATCCATCCATCCATCTGCTCATCCACCCATACAGCATCTATCTACCCACTCATCCATCTGTCATTCATCTATCTGTCCATCTGTCCAGCATCCATCCACACATCCATCATCTATCCACTCATTCACCATCACACTGTTCCCTCTGTGTTTCATTCTACACTGTGAACTCCTTCAAGTACACATCTTCATATCCCTGGTGCCACACACAAGGCCAGTGTTCCAGGAAATGCCATACTCTCTATAAGAGTAAGTGGGTGATGGAAAGTTCTCTTATGTCTACAGTAGGGGCCACTTGTTTTTAGAAATTAAACTGGTTGATGAGGAGGGGTAGTGTAGTGACTGGAAGGCTTGTGTCCACAGAATGTGCAATTGGAATCAAAGTCTTAACAGCAGTGTCCTGCAAGAGGTATAAGCTGAATTATGAAGTGCAAATAGTGCAAGATGAGAAAGTGTACTAGTCAGGATAGCCTGGGTCATGCTGCTATAACAAACAACTCTCAAATCTTAGAGGATTAACATACCAATGATTTATATTTTGCTCATACAAAGTCTGTTATGGGTCCAGGCAGCTTTCCAGTGCAGTTGGCTTTCATGCCATCAGCAATCTCAGCAGCTTCAGTTTTGTGGCTCAATCATCAACAAGAGGCTTCCATGTCTGCCACAGCAGGGGAGAGTACCCCCCAGCCTCCAATACCTTCTCCCTCTCTTACACATGCCTAGAGTCCTGTGGCTGCAGAACCCAGCAGGGCTTTTGTATAAGTTTCTGCACCACAGGGCTCTAGAAATGACAGGAGAGAGTGGGGAGGTGGAGAGCCTACTGCTGCCCGCTTGTTACTCAAGGCACTGTTAAGGCACCTTCCTATTCTATAACCTGAACCTCCATCTGCATAAGCTTCGTCTGATTCAGGGCCCCTTGGTTTGGCATCTCAGCTTGACCATTTGTAAAAGATATTAATGCCCACTCAATATCATGTGCTCTGTCACACTCATCAGCCCCTGGTAATCAGGAAGGGCCATGAGTCCAGTCCTGGGTAATAGGCTGTGAGGGGAGTGGCATGTGTCACCTCTGACTGAAGCATAGAAGAATACATGTGATTCTAGCAGCTTCTGGCTTCCTTGGCCTCTAACAATAGCAGTGCTTCATGTGGGCACAGCACTTTCCCCATCGTGATCTCATTTGAGCCTTACCACAACCCTGGGCGAGAATTATATCCTCATTTTGCAGCTGTGGCCACTGAAGGTCAGAGAGGTAACCTGCTCCAGGTCACACAGCAGCTAAGTGGCAGGGAGCTGTCTCTCCACTCTCTTTCATGCCTTATTTTGGTCTTTCCCTTCCCTGCAGTTTGCCTCCTTTCCCTGACCCGTAGATACACACCCACTATTCCAAAGAATCAATATTCCAGACTACCTTTGGAAGTTGCTAATCTCAGAGAGGGCAGGTCCCACTCAGGTTCAGGAAGCTCTACTTCTAGAGGGTGGGCATCAGCCTGCAGTGTGTGGGTCTCACAGTGGGTCTAGCGGTCAGGCTTTCTGGAGAGCTCCACTGAAGCAGATCTGGTGGACAGCAGGCCCCTTCGGTAGGGCATTGTTAAGCATCCTGCAGATTATCTGCAGTTGCCGTGAGCAGAAGGCCTCCACTCTTGGCTGAAGCTCCTGAGGCAGGCTTCAGTTTGAGTGTCAGGGTCATGGGGCTTCCTTGTTTGCTTTGCTCTTAAGGGATTTGTTCATTTATAGTGCACACCATGCCCACTTCTAAAGAGAAATGCTAATGGGCAGCCCGTCACCCCCACCAACCGCCCAGGCTGGCTTTGGCAACACACGCCTTAGGCATTTGCTCACCTCCATATCTTTGCCCAGGATGTTCCCTCTACCTCTGCCTGGTCAACTGCCCGAAGCTCACCTATGTGCAATCAGCCAGTTAACTTCACACCCCACTCCCCACGGTCACCTGTCAGGAATAAGAAAAACAAGGCAGGGCGGGCCTTCTTCCCCAGGTTCCCTCTGCAGGTGATGTGACATCATCAGTGAATGCACTAAATCAATAACTATAGATTTCAGAGAATCACATGAAATTCCTTTGACTTTCAGTTCAGCAGATTCCAAAATGCTGGGTCCAAAGGGAGCCACACAAGGTACTGACCCTGTACACTTCAAGAAAGGGACCTGGGAGGTAAAAATTCTACCCACAGAGGAAGGATTCAGTTAAGTCCTCTCTAAATGCCTGCTGTTTAGAACAGGCATTTAAACAGTTGTGTAGTTGTTTGTAAAATGGCAAAATGAAAGAACTTTTTATTTTTCAACAGACTGAACTGGGTTTGAATCCCAGCTCTGCACTTTACTAGCTGTGTGGCCTTGAGTCAGTTACTATACATCTCTGAACCTCTGTTTCTTCCACCATTTGCTAGCCAGGCAAGTTATTTATCTTCCCTGAGCCTTGGTTTCCTCATCTGCAAAATGAAACTGATTCTACCTTCTTCATGAGCTTATTTTAAGGATCAAATGAAATCTGAGCACACACACAGCACTGGGGCCTAATAAACACTAGCTCCCTTTTTTTTATACCCAATAATGGCCTACTTCACTCCACAAAGAAGATATCCAGTATCTAGAATAGACACCTTCTTCAGTGTCTTCCATGTACTCTTTGTTTGGATCCTGTTTTCTCTGGCCCACAATCTCTATCCAAACTACCTCTCCATTTCACCTCACAAGTGAAGCTGTCTGAAAAGATGAAAAGAAGCTGACAGCAGCAAGTGGGAAACCCATCACATCTGGAAGAATCTGGGCAAAACAGTTCTCACAAGATGGCAGCCGGGCTGCCTGCCCTGCAGGGTACCCTCTGGGACTGAGGCTGAGATGGCTCCTGGACCTACCTACACGCCCTCCAGTGGGGCAGTAGTGCGGCCTGGAAGGGAAGGTGCTGCTGGGCCCAGGGCAGGCTGATTCCAGCCCGAGGGCACATGCAGTAATCTCCACAGGAGTGTTTGTTTTCCTGCCTGCCCAGGGAGCAGCCTCAGAGGAGTGGGTTGCAGTGGGCTTCATGGCTCTGAGCACAGCGTTACCAAGGGGGTCCTGGAAGGTGCCCTTCTCTAGGAGGTTCAAAGAAAAGAGACAGTCAGTGTGGATTGTGACAAGGGAGCGATGGCTTCTCTCTGCATCCCAGGGCTCCGCTAAGTTTAGCAGCCATGAAATCGCGGGCAAGTCAATGTCTGAACCAGCACGGTACCTCCCACCCCTTAACACCTGCCTCCCAGTTGACCGTGACATCAAAGGAGATGATGCGTGCAAATATTTGTGGGCTGGATCACTGAAACCCAGTGCCTGGCCTATGATGGCTCACTGCCCAACACTCCTGCCCATCCTGTCACCCTGGTGGGCAGCAAATAGGGAGGGAAAGGCCTGGTCATTCTAAGACCCACATGGGCAAGTGAGACCATGGGAGACAACCCGTCCCAAAGAATATTGTAAGTTCTAGGCGGCGTCAGAACTCACAGACAGAATCTTAATAATTGCTATCACTTAGGAATCTTTCTGGGGCTAGGTGATGAGCACTCTATATGCCTTACTCTCTTTGGACCGCAACACAGCTCTGTGAGGAGCATGTTCCATCATCTCCGTCTTATAGTTAGGGAAACCAAGGCACTCTGATGATCCTCCGCCCAGTTCTCTCTCCTCTCAGAAGAGGAGGAAAAGAGCTGCAGAAGAGAGCTGAGGTCTAGGAGTGGCGGGGAGCATTTCTGGGGGAAGCAGCCCTGGTGTCTGAACTGCATGCCCCGCCCACAGGCTCACACCACAAAATCAGGGGCATAGCCAGAGTCACCCCTGCCTTTGGAAGAGTAAATACCAACTCCTGGACTGGCTGCAAAGCACACCGGGATCCGCTTATTCTGAGGAAGGTGGGAATTTATTTCCCACTTATCTTTCTCATCACAGAAACCTGCACTCTACGTTCCCTTCCGACTCTGGGTTTTAAATTGTGTTGTTCCTGGGCCCTTGGGCCAGGAAACAGGTCAGGGTGTGGGGAGAGGTGACAAAGGAAAAGGTTTGGTGTGTTCATAGTTCTAATTTACCGATGGCAATTAGCTTCCTGAGATGGCTAACCTTTTAACCTTCTGCCTGCCTTCACTGGGGGAACTATTGACATTTAGAATCTGCAAGCCAAGTGGATAGTGAGGGAGGCGATGTTTTTTTAATGGGGACTCAGCCTGTGGATGTGTTCCCCCATCCTGTGTCATTTGCATACTTTATAGGGTGTAGGTCAAGCTGCATTTTAACAGGTTTGTTGTCTTTCTGGAAAAGTGCGTGAGGGTGACTGTGGGCATTATTATGCATGAGGTTTCCAGATGCAGCTGTTTTTGCATCCTTACATCCTCTCTCTGCTCAGGTCCCTGCCAGGAAGAGTAGGTAGAGAGGATGGCTCAGGTCTGGGGTGGGCCCAGAGGCTTCACTCTCTTACAATCTAAGGAACTAAAAGAGTGGCCTCCTTTCACCTGCCTGCCTTCTGGCCGAGAACCCATCCTCCTCACAGTACGATGGTGCCTTCCAGGCTTACTGTATCCAGCCTCCTGCCTCTGGACAGTGTGGTTGACTTCCTCAAGCCCAGCCAGGGACCTCTCTGATTCTTCAGTCTGTCTGGCCACCCGTCCATTTCTTCATTCAAGCAACTAACATTTGCCAAGGGTTTATTATGTGCTAGGCACTGTTCTAGGCACTGGGGACACTGTAGAGACTAGGACAGACCGAGTCCCTGTCCTTATGGAGAATGCATCTGTGTGGAGAAGACAGAGGATATGCAAATAAGTAAGTACAATCTGTGGAATATCAGATGTGCAATGTGTTTGGGAGAACAATACAGCAGGGAAGGAGGAAGGGAGTGCCCATGTGGGAGACCTGCATATTTAATATGGCAGTCAGTAAAAACCTAACCAAGATGTTTGAGCAAAGACCTGAAGCAGCGAGGAGTTAGCCATGTGGAGGCAGGGAGAGCAGCCAGTGCAAAGGCACTGAGGTTCCCCCCCCACCCCAACCAAAGACCTGCCATATGCAGGGGACATCAAGGAGGTCAGTGCGGCTGGAGATGAGTGAGCAGGAGGGGAGAAATAGGCAAGGATCAAGGATTATGCAGGGCCCTACATGCCTCCAATGGGGCTTTGGCTCTTACTCTGAGTGCCATGGGGAGCCACTGGAGGAACAGAATGCCCTGACCAGTGTTTGGAAAGGCCCACTCTGGCAGCTGTGTAGAGAGAAGGTTTTAGGGGGTCACAGGGAGGATGGAGAAGAGTTAGGAGGCTATGGCAGGATTCTAGGTGAGAGGCCATTACAGGTGCCCAGAGGAAAGGAGTTTACAAATTCTCCCCAGTTAGGGGCTCATGATGACCATTAGGAAGTGCTGGGGCTCATCTGTGATTTCCAGGCCATTTCAGAGGCCAGCGCTGCCCTCTGGGGGCTTGAAGCCTATTTTGATGTGAGAAGATGCCTGTATTAAAAGATAATTCGCCTTACCCAGCAGCATTTGCTGAGGGCTATCCCCAGGGGAATCAGCGAGGGCTCAGGCGGACAGAGCGCTGAAGGACAACTACGATAAACCCTATGCCTCCCAACATTTAACACTAAGTACTTCCACCTGCACCATCTCTTGCTCACAAGAACCCTACAAGTTTGATCCTATTATTTTATTATTGGTTGTTCCCACTTTGCAGATGAAGAAACTGAGGCCTCAGCAGGAAGAGCGGAGAGTGAGGACTGGGAGGAGAGGCTGCGAGGTGGGTCTGGGGTGGGGAGGAGCCAGAGCCTGGGGGGTCCTGAGTCTCACAGCCTTCCATCCTCCATGTCAGATGAGCCCCTTCTCAAAGAGGCTGAGATGGGAAGAAAGGAAAAAGGAAGTTTGCCTCCTTGCCATGGACCTCTGGACTTTTGAGAGGTGACTCTGAGATGTGACCTACCTGAGGCCTGCAGGTCCAAGTTCCCCTTTCCCAGAGAAGAACCTGGCTCAACTCCATCCAGGGAAAGAGGCACAGAAGACAAAAGTTGCTCATGCCTAGCCAGCCCTCCCTCAAAGGGTTCTTCATGCGTGGTCCAGCAGAGGAGAGTTTGGGCTGCCTTCTCCAGGTGCGCCCTGGCCCAGAGCTGTTGAAAGAAGGCCCTAAGGGCAGCTATTCAGTCCTTAGGGGCTGGTGCCTCTAAGGCATGGCCCTGTGGCTCTCCAGGCTGACCAGGACTTAGAATTCAGAGGGAGGGAGGAAGTGACAGGGAAGGGATCACTGGTCATTTCGGGCAACCTGCCTGCTTAGTCACGCGCTGGGACTCCAGGGAAAGCGAGGGTGCTGTTTGCTCTAGTGGAACTTCCTCGAAAACTTGAGCCTATATTTGTAATAGATTTATAAGAACTGTGTGGACATGTTTGCTTTTTTTAGCCCCTCATAAGTGATGCCATTATGGCAGCCATAATTCTTATTTACTCCATCAGCAGGCTGCTGGCAACAGCACAAAAATAGATTTGGAGAATTTATCTCAAACATGCATCAAGAGGAGGCAACAAAGGCGCACAGGTGAGATTTATGTGGGTGGGGGTGGGGAGCCAAGCATCTATCATCCCCACTTTTGCATTAACGCTGCTCCTCAAAGAGGGCCATTATCCTTCTTAATCAGAGCAAAGTAATTGTTTAAACTTCATCCCAGCAACAGGCTCATCTCTCCTCATTGCTCTCCAGTTGGGGTCATGCTGAGGGGCTTGGGGACACATAGTTTGCTTAGAGGACAGCAGAAACCATGGTCATTATGACAGTGAAATGAAGCACAGCCCAGTGGTTCCGTTACTTCCTTAAAAGGGAAGGTGTGAGCCAAAGTCAAGGTGCTCCACAGAGGGGATGCTTAGGGGTTTGGGAAGAGATGTGTTTTGTGCTTTGAAAGAGCCCTTGAAAGCACAAACAAGTTGCCATCTCCAAACACACCACCCTCATTCCTGGTCCCCATGGCTTTGCTATCACTCATACTCAAAATGCCTCAGACCCCAACTCTGTCTATCCAAGCCTTCTCATTCCTCAAAGCCCAGCTCAAATCCACCTTCTCAACACTTTCCTGACTGCTAGCAGAGAGAGTTAAGAAGGTCCCCTAAGCTGTTGAGGGGCCAAGTCTTGACTTTACATTAACCAGGTCTCGCCTCACTGACACTTGATTTCTTTGCTTTAAAAGTGGATGGCTGCACTAGAGGGCTTCTGGGGTCTTTCCAGCTCTGACACTCACTGAATGTCCCTGTCCTCACCGGCATTCCCACCTGTGAACTGCTAATGCACTTCAGAGGGTCCTCATCTCTGGCTACATATTGGAATCTTTAGGGAACTTTAAAAACAAAAACCCAGTCCCACCCCTGACCAAATAAATCAGAATCTGGGGTGAGGCTGGGGCATCATGTTTTTTAATGCCTACATAATTCTAATATCCAGCCAGAGTGGGGAGAGCTCACTGGGATTTGGATAATCCAACTTGTAATTATAACAAATGCTAAATGGATGTGGGGATGTATAGGTAGACAGGTGGATGGATGGGTGGACGGTAGTTTTGTAAGTGAATTAGGTGTGTGATAAATGGATACGTCCTTGCAATTGTTTGCTACTATCATTGGGTTGACCTGTCTTTTCATCAAGACTCTGAGCTTCCTTAGGGCAAAGATTTTTCACATTTATGTTCCCCGATAAGGCTCTCAGTATAGAGCCAGATAGAATAAGCATTCAAAGGAGTCCTAACATCCTTGCATGTTAAAAACAGTAGACTAGGAGAAGATGGGGGGTTTTAAAATTACGTCCTTATTTATTATGATTTAATCAAGTCAACCTGCCTTAGATTTCCCATGGTGTTAAGTAACAATAACAACAATAGTCATAACAACCCCTTGACCCCTGCCAAGGTCAAGTGTCTTAGATAAATTTTAAAGTGTAGTATATATACATGGGGAATGTTATTCATATTATCATTATCCCTTTTATTTAGTTCTTCAACTCAACAGTAGTGTTCCCAACCTCCCTTGCATTGCTGGTAGTCAGTGGTCATCCTGTCTTTGGTGACATTTTATCTGCCACCTTCAGGGCCAAGGCCCCACTAATGGAGACATGGGCCAAGACATTCTGGGAGCCCTTACAACCAACACTGACCCCTCTCCATTCCCACCCAGGGGAGCAGGACTCAGCTACCCTGGCATCCCCACCCTCTACCTGAGGCCTTTGCCTTTCTCTCACTAGTTTTCCCCCTGGCCAGAGTCAATTTTCCCAGGTCCTCAGCTCCCAGCTCTGATCAGTTCCCAGCAGATTTCCTGGGAGTGCTGCTGGTCTGGGCCCTGTCTCCAATGAGCCTGCCTGATGGGCTCATCCAGCAGCTCTGAAGTAGTTCCTGTCCGCCAGACCGGTCTATCCTACACTGCAAAGCTGATCAAGTCCCTTCCCAGTGAGGGTCCCTTACAGCCTGATCTTAACAGGCTGCTCCAGCTCCAGCCCCAGACCCTAACCTCCAACAAGCCCATGCTCGTTCTACATGGATTTTTCCATTCCCAGGTGTGCAGGGCCCTTTTCCAACTCCAGGCCTTTGCATACGCTGTTCCCACTGCCAGGAATGTCCCTCCCCACTCCAGCCTCTTCACTTGACAAACTTCAGATCGGTCTTTACAAGTTACACTAGGGCCATCTAGATCTAGTTTTTCTCTGTTGCCCTGAGCAGAGCAAGTTAGCCTAAAAATGTAAGTGAGTAAACAAATGAACACATGGGCTTCAAGTGTATTCTTTTAAAAATCTCAACTTAAGTCCAAATACTGTAATTAGGGCTTCACTCTACTTAATAAAACTTTATTTTAAACACATAGTCATTGGGAACTACCTTAGAAAATTTGATGCAGACCTCAAACTTGAGGCATAGCCAGATTTATAAGGGTGGGTAAATGGAAAATGCATAGAGGGAAGGAGGAAGGGAGGAAGGAAGAAAGCGAGGGAGGGAGGAAGGAGGGAGGGAAGCACAGAGGGGGAAAAAGGTGAGATACAGGAAAGAAGAAACTAGTCTAGAAAGTGTGTATTTATATCTTGAGATTATAAAAGAGGCTATTCTATAGAAGCAGCCTATAAAAGCAGGTGATCTTACTGGTGTAGAAACAGAATCTGGATAAGTGGTGGGTATAGCCATAGAATCTGGGTAACTGCCCCTCCGGTATTGAACTGCAGAAGAAAGAGTAAATGGCACCAACTGTCTTGATAAAATACCCCCAAATCTCAACATGAATGGCCCATTGCTCCCGGACGAAGCTCAAACTGTGCCAATTTTCTTTTGATGGGCTGCGGACCCCTGAATCTTTAGATTATTTCATGAAACGTGATGATATTCTTTCCGCTCATTGATTCAACAAAACTATCGAGATTCATAGGCCAAGGATAAAGCTCATATAAAGTTCATATTCTTTAGCTAATGCAGCTTTCAATTATGCTCACCCGTTTTAAACTGTAAAAGATGTAATGTTAATCAAACATTTAATTTGCAAGTGTTTTTCTTCGTAAATGTCATGTACAAGGAGATGTTCAGACGTGATCCACAACATAATTGCACAAGGGTGCTGCATTCGGTAGCATGTATTTGCACTGGTGCATGGGAATAGGGAGAAAAGCAGCGGCCTCCTCAATTCTGATGCTCTGTGACTTTCTGGTCTCATTTCAGAGTATGGAGCATTTGGAAAATAAACCAGTGCTACTTATAATGTTTGGTAACATTCCGGTCTCAACTCAATTTTCACAGTAAATATTTCACCCTTAAAGCAAGCTCTGGGATTCAAGGACCAAGTAAATGGAAGGGACCGATTTGTTGTTCAATTACTAGTTATTAAATCACCATGATGGGAGGCCTCACATGGCCACACTGCTTAGGTTTTAAATACAGAACAGCTTCACTAAGATTTGGGAGGCTCTGAGTAGGGGTTCTCTTTTCTAGAAAAAAAAAAAAAAAGGCCAAACTCCAGAGGCAGGAGAATGAAGTTTTGACCACTAGAAGGTATTGCTTCTAGTTGCAGGGGTGTGTGATTGCATGACACAGGGTCAAAGGCTTCTGGAAATCATGGAGGCAGATGGCTCTGATAGGGTGATCCAGGCCCTTAGTACTCGAAATGTGGTCCCAGACCAGCAGCACTGGCCTCCCATGTGAGTATGTCAGAAATGCAGAATTTCAGGTCCCAAATTCCACCCCAGTCCCACTGACTGAATTGGAACCTGCATTTTTAACAAGATCCCCAGGGAATTCATGTACACATTACAATGTGAGAAGCACTGGTCTAGTTAATGCCCCACTGGACCCTCCTAATCAGTAGAAGTCTGACCATTTCAGTTTTGCTGTTCTGGATCTGAGGAGAAGAAGGAAGAACTTTGGATGGGTAGGGTGGGCAATGGGAAAAGGGAGCCTCATTTTTTCCATTTGTAAATGGGAGATCAAAATACCTGTCCCACTCAGGGTTGTTGTGAGGGTTATAAACAATGTGATCTAGTGTTCAACCCTGACATATAGTAGGTGCTCGGTAGGTATTAGTTGCTGCCCACATGAACCCCACAAACCCAGTAGATAGCCATACAGGTGAGGACCTTAACCTGCTCTGATGCTGAGCAGTAAGCCTCCAACTCCTAATTCAGGCAAAGAAGCCTTCTCTCCTGAGAAGAAAGGATGTAAAAGCCAGAGAATTGGGACTCCTCAATGTTATGAGGCTGTGGGTACCAATGACACAGAAAGGAGGCTCCACAAGGAGACATTACTTATCAATAAGGGGCACAGTGTAAAGAGTAAATCCATCAGGACTTAAGAGACTGGGGCTCCACACCTGACTCACCCAGGAACTTCCTGGGTAACCCTGCTGAGTAACCTGTTTCCACACTTGTGCCTCAGAGAGGGTGGAATGCATCACCTCCAGGGTCCCTTCTAACCCTATCATCTTCTGATTCTGCTCAGAGATGCAGGGAACAGCTCTTGCCATGCTGCATGCAGACTTTGCCCACTGGGAAAATTAATTCAGTCTTCAATGTTGCAGTCTATAAATTACTGGCCAATCTGTTTCAGAAATATTAAGGGAACATTTATAAATTGCATCTTCCATTCAATGCTGCAGAGTAAAGATCTTGGGGCCTTCAGATGTTTATCTTACTTAAAGCCCCAGCTAGAATCAATCTCCCCCTGTCTTCACAGGCAAGATCATCATTTCAGGGGGGTTGGAGA
The DNA here is from genome assembly GCA_003508835.1 of Eonycteris spelaea. Taxonomy (NCBI): domain Eukaryota; kingdom Metazoa; phylum Chordata; class Mammalia; order Chiroptera; family Pteropodidae; genus Eonycteris; species Eonycteris spelaea. The sequence continues at coordinate 1,583,482 of PUFA01000017.1, forward strand.
CCATATGTCAGGTTGACTTTCCCCTCCCTTTCCCTCACTCCCCGCTTTTAAGAATTCACTTCCCCAAATTCAAACTGGAGACTTTGAGTACAGCAAAGTACGGGAGGGGAGGAGGGGAGGTTGATAGTGACAGGAGATGGTGATCAGCTCTCACAGGGTGGAGGGTAGCTGTACTGGCTTGGGGGCCCTGAGAAGAGGCTGGGAAGTTAAGCTGTCTTCTGCAGTAATTGATTTTGACAGCATAACAAGTTAATTCGTCTCTGTTTTGCAACTTATTTGAGAATTCATGGGTAAGCAGAGTCCCACAGGACAGCTTGTAATCACTTGTACACTCGAATTAGGTCTCCAAGTTAAATACTGTTGATATCAGGTAGAGCTGGGCTCCTACCAGTGACTACAAATGTGCTGCTTCACCTTCTCTATTACGTCAAGGACATGCTCTGGCTAGAGGTGATGTAAGCAGATGAAAGCCAAGCTGTAGGCACCATAATTAGAGTGATCACACTAATTGAAAATACCTTTATGGGAGGAATGATGACAGACCAAGTCCCCCATCCCTTAAATACACCATCTTCTTCTTGGTTGGTATGATTATGTTTAGGCTCTTTGACATGTCATCATGAAAAATAGAATGAACTAGAATAAAAAGACTCGTTCCGGGCCCAGCTCCTTGAGTAGAATTAATACCTGAACTGAACTCCCTTCCAGCCAGGTCTTCCCAATACTTTATTACAATAGTTTATCAGGAATAGTTATTTTAATACCAGATCATAAAGACATTATCAGGTGGCAGCTTTATTTCCCTGGAGTTAAATATTAATTGCCATACAAAAGGAGTATAAAAATGACATGGGGAACAAATATTCCAGCTTCCTGCAAAGTAAAAAGAATTCTTTAATATGAGCATCTCCACAATAGGGTGCACACTGAGGCTTAATTAAAATGCACTATTATTCCATGACGTTTTTTCTTCTTGGTGGCTTCAATGAGATAGGCTCACAGATGGAAGCCGGGGCCACATCCCTGCAAGATGGGCTGACAGCTTGTGATAAAGCACTGCCTCTGAGCAATATAACAGGGCAACTGCAACCAATAGATAATATCAGAATATGGGCTGTGTGGAAGGCAAATGTAACTTTACCTAAGAGCCTTAAAATGTTTTAACTACCATTTCAATCAAGCCTGGAAGTTGGAAACGTGGCACTAAACACACTTCTTCAAGAAGCTGTTTTCTTTCCACTCCCAGAACCAATAAATCCAAAAGGCCTACTTAGGCTAAGACAAGCAGGAGCTGAGCTGAGGAAGCAATTTTGGGAGCCGCTGAAAAGATCTCTCTACAGCCTTTAGGAGCAGCTTTGGGCTGGGCTCTGGGGATGCCCCCATGCCATGAGGCAGAGGCAGATTTGGGGCATGGCTTGAGGGCTGGGACACCTCAGTGATGTACCTCCCCCAAATCTTCCATAGCTCCAGAGGCCCCAAGGAAGGAATAAAAGTGCCTCTGGGTGCTTCGGCCATGTCCCCTCTCTGCAGAAGGGAGCCCTCAAGAGGTCATTGTGTCCTGTCCCTTCCTCCTAGAGTGGCTCTATTCTAATTCAAGTTCCACCTCCACTTTCAGAAAAGAGGAGATGATGCTACCTCCTGTGATTATATGCAATGCCGTTATTCAGCTGGTACACATCAGTCTGTTGTGTACATCATCAGTTTTCTGTTCCAGGGACTAAAATTCTAAAATATTTTCATACTTGTTGGTAAAGAGCCATTTCCCTGAGTCCTTGAGTCCCTCTCTGCCCTAGGCATCATGACTTCTTCACTGGTACTTCTCTTTACCTCACCAGGACTCCCAACCACCCAACAATTAAAGGGTTCCTTCTGGCCTCAGCTAGGGGTCTCAGGCTGAGTGGGTCAGTACTCCTCATCACATCACCCCTAGTTACCTTTGAGAAGCCTGCTCCAGACCTGGCCCCACTCAGAAGCCATCCATCTAAGCCCCCTAACTCACATGGAAGACAAATGGAAGGGTTAACTCGGTGGCACAGCCAGAGCGAACACAGTGCCGTATCACCATGCCCTCGCCATGCTCACCATGAAGAAGTCCTCCCCCAGCTCTAAGCCAAGTCTTTGCCACTCCCAGGCACCACTTTCTCTGGCTCATTTTGCAGCCTCGTTAGATTCCCACTGCCCCTTTGCCCAGCCCCTGGCATCCTGCAGAGGAGATGTCTACCTGCTCGGCAGGTCTTCTTTCTACTAATTGGGTTTTAATGGTTCTGGGCAGAGGGGACAGGAGCTCATTGGCCTCCATGTTTGGCTCCCACCCAGGTGGGGATGTCAAGAAAAGCAGAAGTGCAGCTTAATGAGCAACACCTGCAGCCCTCATGACCCATTTGCTTTTGGCTCAGCAAAGCCCCTCACCTTCTTGCTCTGCCCAGTCCCAGAGACCCCCACAGGACTAGCAAATCACATGTTCCAGGCTCTTAAAGTCGGAGAAACATGAGTCACACAGGCTTGGCATGCAGGGAGGGGAGCAGCAGAGATCCAGTGACACTGATTTGTCAGGACCTGGAGAGAACCAGCAGGCCGGCCAACCTTTGAGAAATGCTGGAGACACATCCCAGACGCCAAGAACTCCCCTGCGGCATTGTGTGTATGACAGAGCTGCTCCTAGAAGCTGGGTTCCTAAGCAGGGAGCTAATGTGATTTATTTATCTAATTACAGTAAAACAAATAAACTAGATTCTAGGTGGATCTGTGCTTTTGGTGTAGTAAGGGGCAACTACTCCTCCCTGCCTAGGTTTTCAGGAGGTTGGGCAGCGGGGGAGGACAGGCAAGGATTGAAGTAGGAAGCTGGGAAGAGACAGGTGGGGGTGTGGGCACTCATTAAATCTCCCCAACTCGACCACAGTCTCTTCCCTGCCAGACCTGTCTTGATGCCCAATATGCCTGCTGCTCCAAACTGTCTCCTGCTCTTGAATGACCGCAACCTGTCCAGTTTTCATCTTTGCTTGTGCAGAACCCTCCATCACGTGATCTCCTTTCTATAGCACCTGTAGAAACTGATTTCCTCCTTTATCCACTTCAAATGTCATTTCCTCTGTGGACTGTGTCTTCGTCAAAAAATCCTCTGTACTCTGGGGCCCCGAAGGCACTCTCCTGCCCACTAGTGTTGGCCCCTTGGTTATCTGGGCATGTCTGTCCCTACCTCTAGACCGTGAGCTCCCCCAAAGAATGACCACACCTGTTCACATTATTGTCCCCAGTGCCTGGCACAGTGAATGGTAAATATTTGTGGAACTGAATTGAATGTGGACCTAGGCATTATAAGAGAGAGACTGGCAACAGATACGTAGAGACAGTAGCCCAAGGGAAAGAGCCCCCGGGTCCTGGCCCCTTTGGCAGGAGGCAGCTGGCTTGTACCTGGCTGGTACAAGCTCAGCTGCTGGTGCCCGGGGCCTATGGCACTGGCTTCTAGTCCCGCTGGAATAGGTGGGAGCTGGACTGAGGACTGGAGGGAGCAGGGAGCCCCCAGTTAGGACCAAGGTAGAAGACGGGATGCTCAGGAAGTAAAAAGAGCTGGCTACAGAAACTAGGGCCTCAGGAGGGACTAAAGGATGTGATTTACAGGTGCATCACTGATTGTGGTGACTAAAGGCTGCCTTCTCAGCCCCACTCCCTCAAACTTGGGGACAGAGCCAAGGGGTTAAGACTTGACTGTACTCAGAGGACCAGGTCAACCCGAGCTGGCATTCCCCTATTACATTATGATATGCATAAGGCTCCATTTTGCTAGTATGCACTAGAAAGACTGCTCCCTCGCTGGCTTGAAGAAGTGGCCATGTTGTAAGAAGTCCTACAGAGAGGACACATGGCAAGAAACTGAGGGTGGTCTCCAAGAGTTGATAGTAGCTCCCGAATGATAGCCAGCAGGAGAATGGGGCCTCAGCTTTATGGCTGCCAAGAGAAAAACTCTGCAACACCAGGAGGGAGCTTGGAAGTAGATCTTCCCCAGTTGAGCCCTTAATGCGACCGCAGCCCACTGACAGCCTCAGGAGCCCTTGAGGAGAAGACCCAGCTAAGCTATGCCCAGACTCCTGATCACAGAAACTATGAGATAATTAATTTGTGTTAGGTTTAAGTCACTAGATTTGTGGTAATTTGTTATGCAGTATAGAAAACAAAATAAGGTGAGAGAATGAGCTCTGCAGATATTTAGGGGAAGACAATTCCAGGCAGAAGGCACAGCCAATGCAAAGGCCCTGAGGCAGGATAAGAGTCCCAAGAAGACCAGAATGGCAAGGGAACAATTGTAGATGTGAATTTTAAAAATACAATCTACAAAACAAGTAGGACAGATATATGTACTCAGAGCGATTAAGATGTCCCTTGAATCATAGTTAGGGTGGTAAAAAGGTAAATATTCACTGTCTCAAATGTTCACTTTTATTCAAATGCTAACAAGTTATGTAATTTCAAACCAATAGCTTTGTACCTAGATAAATTGATACTTTTATTTCAAAATACTCCAGGAAATACTGGAAGCTTTAAATATCATTTCTAAGCAGCTCCTAGAGCTTTTGAGCAAAAAAAGGACCTGACCTGACAGGTTGTAGAGTCCACACTGGCTGCGGGGTGGAGAACAGACTGTAGGAGGGCAAGAGTGGACACACGGCAGCCAGGTGGTGGGCAGCTGCACTAGCCTTGGTGAGCAATGAGACTTCGCTGCTGGTCTCTTCCCACCAACCAGCTCTAGTTAGTCTCTGGTAGACCTCTGGGATGGTGTATAAAGGCTCAGGAAATGACCCAGCCTGGTCCTCATCCTTGGGCGACAGAAACTCCAGGCCACAGCTTTGGCCTCAAGCCAGGCTGTAAGCCACCAGTATTGTGTAAGCACCCACTACATGCAAGGCCTGTGCCAGGGGCCACAACTCCAGCTTTTCTGTCTGGATTAGGTAGACCCCAGGCTGGGCTTGAGGGAAATGCTGAGGTTTCCTTGGGGAGTATTTCTTGATTAATCCCCCAAATTTAGAGTATTCCTCAGCCTGCAAGCTCCCTCCACACTTGAGAGTTCCCCATTAAATTTGCATCAGTCAGATTAAAATCTACAAGGAAAGGGATAAAAGGAATAAAACGAATATTTTGTAAGAACCCACTACTTGCTAGGCTGTGCTGGGAGCATTTATTTCCTAAATGAAGCATGTGATTGGTGTGACTATCTTCATTTTTTTCCCCCCTGAGGAAACAAACTCAGAAAAAAAAATCAAGTAACAGGCCCAAGCTGACACAGAAACTCCCAACTCTGCAGTTGGGATTTGAACCCCATCCATCTGACTGCAAAGACCATGTTCAGAACCCACCACCATGTCCATCTACCACCTAGCACTTCGATGAAGAGAGTAAAACAATGTCAACCCCCACCAATCACCCACTTTTGCCAAGCAACACAGAATGCAACAGGATTGTAGGACAATTAATGAATTAGGACCATGTTCCGAGAGGGTATAGTTTGTAAAATGACATATTTTTTTTCCAAGGGCTATTATTCCATTTTCTTATAGACACGGCGTAGACTCTGTCCGCAGTCTGGGAACTCTGTAGAACAGAGCCTCAGGCTCTTGCACCAACCTGGGAGCTTCTAGAGGAACCAGGTCTCCTCCTTCTAAGGTCCCTTCCCCCTGGACCATGCACCAGCCTCGCCTACCAGGCCCCAACCACAGGCTCCTACTCACAGGGCCCTTGACCCAGAAGGTTTTAGAAGCTGAGAAAGGTAAGAGGAGAAGCAAATGTGGCCATGGGAGAGGCAGGAGGGGGACAGATGTGCCCACCATCACGGCATGCCCAACACCCCACCACAGCACCCAACATTTTTTGGTAATTATCAGAAATACGATTCAAAAATGAAGCTTTGCAGTATACCAGGTCAGCCAGAAAATGATAGAATATAAACTGAGTCTATGTATTCTGTGGTGGTGGGGAAAAAAAAAAGTCATATTTATCACCAGGTTTGAAATGAAAAACAAAGGGGAAAGTAGCCAAGGTCCTCTCCTGGCGAGACCTCCAGCCCCCAGGTCAGCCTGGATGCGCTCTCCCTATGTTGGTCACCCTTGGGTCTGCACATCTGGGTCTGAGGGTCCCCCATATTGGGGTCCACCCTGGGGTGAGGGGATTGGTTTCTTCACTTCCAAGTGGCTTTTCTCCCCCCAAATCCTCAGACTGTCTCCCCTAAGAGACAGTGCCCTGGGGCCGGCGGGGCTGGAGAGTGAGCTGCCCTTGAAGTTGCTTCTCCGCAAACATTTTTGGGGCTGGGCTGGGAGGACACTGCCAGGTGTGGCTTAACAGCCTCCTGCTGCTTTTTGCATTATTGATTGTAATACCTGCTTAGAAGCTTGAAAAGGAGATTTTTTTCTCCCCTCTATTGATTTTCCCATCTTTTCCACCTGGCAAACACCAAGATTCCCTCTGACTTTTCACTGATGTGGGTGCTTGAGGAGGCAGCTGGGCTTCCCCTCACCTTCTTCTAAGGAACATGGGAAGCCTCCGCCCGGGTGTCCTGCTGCAGAGGGGCTGGGGCCCAGGGCTCAGGAACATACCTCAGGGTTGGGGCGAGTGGTTTGCCCTTGCATTTTACAAAGAGACACCCCAGGTTAATAGGACTTGGGGTGGAATAGGCCATTTTGTCCATTTCAGATTCCAGACAGTATTGAACAGGGATCCAAAAGGACAGTAAACTTGAAGGGAAGGCACTGGATAGCACTGTAGGGTTTGGCCTCCGCCTCAGAACTTCCCAAACCCTAGAAAGTTCTTAATAGAAGGAGCCTGCAAAGTGGGGTTTCTCACAGCTCAGGAATGAGATTATGAGAGGTGTACAGAGGATATTTTCCTGAGGACAGAAGCAAGGGAGGAGAAAGGATGCAGTGAGATGCCAGGACTTGGGGGCAGAAGAACATGGGTCTTAGGGTCCCAGCCCCAAGGCCGGAGCCTGCCAGACCATCTTCCTAGTCACCGAGTCGCTGACCCTCCCTCCCTCCTCCAGGAGCTGGAATTCATTGGGGTTATGTTTCTGTAGTGCAGCATTGCTGGAGGTCTAGAAGGAATCTACAAGAATTTAAATATTTTTATGTGTCTATTTCAGGGATAATTTAAAAAATCCTAAACATCAGCATGTTGAGCAAACCCTGGCAACCATGTCATAACTGGGCATCAAGCTGCTGTCCATGGTGTCCAGCCCTAAGTGGGGTGGAGCCCCACTCTGCTACTCTCCTGGCCCGCTCCCAAGTGGAGACCCATGTCCCCTGTGCGGTCCAAGACAAGCCTGCTGCGCTGTCATCACACCAAGCTCCAATTACGGAAACTGCTCTGACCTCTAGGCCCCCATGAGGCAAGGCCCTGCCATCCCCTTGCCAGGCCACTAGTGAGGTTGGCGTGTCCCTTCTGGATGCCAGCCAGGGTGCTGAGCCCTGCTTCCTAAAGGCACCACCCTAGGTCAGCCCACCCTGCCATGCTTAGAGTCAACCCACTTTCCAGGAAAAGTCAGACCTCACCAAAAATAAACCAGCGTGCCTCCATTTCCCTGCAGGAGGGGCTGAGAGCAGGTGATGCCCCACGGCCCCAGCAGTCAGGAGTCAGGAGGCCTCCAGAAAGGAGAGGTGCCATCTGCCTGCCACCCTGCAACTGATTCCAGTTCTCATTTGTGTATGAGAGTGGCACAGCGGTCACAGGGAGAGTCAGCCTGCCTGCAGCCAGCTAGGAGACCTTGGTTCCTCTCTGGGAGACCTCAGTTTCCTCATCTGTAAAACAGGGATAATATCCATTGCTAACTCAAAGATTTGATTGAGGATCAAATGAGTCAACACAGATAAAGTGCTTAGAACAGTGTTCGGCACATAGTAAATGCACTATGAATGGAAACTATCATACAGTGGGAAAGGTAAACCAAATAGGTCTATAAAGCTAGATCTCAGAAAGAGCCCTGTACATTGATGCTAACTACTGTTATTCTTACGACCACCACCCAGCAATAATGATGCTTAGCTCTGTAAAATACGATGCTTAGCTCTGTAAAATACGTCATGTCCACAGCCACTGTCACATCTGTCACCATATTAGAACAGCCCTGTGAAACAAACATTAATGCCTCCATTCAGAGTGAGAAACTGAGCCCCAGAGCAATGACAGGGCTTCCGGAAGGCCTTGCAGCTACTTTAGAGTCACAGTAGGAGAGAGAATCCAGCTAGCCTGGGGCGACTCCAATGTTCTTTCCTGTCACCTCCACAGCATCCTATCTGTAGCAGATGGAAGCGTTTGCCTTTGGCCAGCAGGGCCTGTAACACTTGAGCCCTGAGGGCCCCTTTCCCACTTGCTGAGGCTCCAGCTGCCACCGTCGGGAGGGCTACTGTCAAATAGCCTTTTATGGCTCCCATAACTGGTAACAAATGTCTTTCCAGCAGCCGTGGCTGGAAGCAGATTAATGTCTCTGTGGCCCTAACACTTCTCAGGCCCCCTTTGCCTGTCAGGTCATTACCGGCTGGTTTATAGTTATAAGGCCCTTTTCCAGTTCGCTAAACGGTTTGCATGATAAAGAGACCACAGGGCCCAAGCATTCTAGGCTGCCTTTCTTGTAGGCCTGTTCTGGCAGGAACTTGTCCTCCTTTCCATTGTTTTGGAGAAGTGTACGGTATGTGTGGTTAAGGAACAAGGGCTCAGAGTAAAAATGCCACTTACTAGCTGTTTGGCCTTAGGCAAGCTGCTTTATTTTGTTAAACCTCAGTTTCTTTATCTGTAAAATGGGAGTAGGAGTTTTGAGGATCATGAGTGCCCGTGTTTATATAAAGAACTCAGTATACAGTTAGCACTCAGCCAATATGAACTTATTATCGTTATCCTTATCATCTATGGATAAGGATCCTTTATTATCCAAGTCTAGTTAAGTTCAGAGAGGAAGTTGTCATAGTGAGTAATTAATTCAAAACTTTCTGCTTCTGAATTTGGGTAGCAGGCTTTAGAGAGGCAGGTTCCTGCCCCTGCCAATGAGAAGGGGTTTGTCATGAAGGTTACATGAGTAAACCAGCATTACGTAACACTTTGTTGAGCCATGTCTAAGCTCTTTACATGTAATATCCAAACCACACAGCAACTCAAAAAAGGAGCCACCATTTTACAAGGAGGAATCAAGGCACAGAGTGGTCAAGTTCCCATAATTGGGACAATGGTGAAGCCAGGATGAGCCAGCATGCTTCCACAGCCTGGGCTCTTAGCCTCCACAGGATAGCACTGCTGCTGCTACGTTACTGGTATTACAATATCATCCCAGGTGATGATAAGGTTTGGTGATCCTGTCTTTAAGGCATTTCATACTTTTCACGGGAGAAATACATTGGGGCAAAAATTCTTATGTTCTAAGATAGGAATCAGCAAAGATTTTCTGTAAAGGGCCAGACAAGTAAATCATTTTTGCTTTGCAGGCAAGACAGTTCCTGTCACTACTATTCAACTCTGCTGATGTGATGAGAAAATAATCCCAGACATCCCAAAACAAATGGGCATGGCTATGTTCCAATAAAACTTTATTTACAAACGTAGGCTGTGGAACAGACATGACCCGCAGACCGTTATTTGCTGACCCCTGTTTTAAGAGAATTGCTATATTTAAGAAGAGTGCCTAGGTCCCTCTCTTTTCTCCAGCCCAGGGGAAATGACCCCAGCAATCTGGGGAGGACATTCAGGAAAGACTGGAGTAAAGGTCACTTGTCTGGCCTCTGGGGCAGGAGGTAGCTCTTGGAGGGGCTGACCCAAGGCTTGGGAAGCCCAGCTTGGGCAAAAGTCCTTGGAGCCTGGGAGCTGTGGGCACTCTGTCAGACTTGGCTGTCCCTTCAATCAGAGCTCATAGTGAGCAGAGAGCTGGGCTCTGGAAACTCAAAAGGCACACCTGGCCTAAATGTTATTGACTGCACTGTGACTCATGTGACCAAACCTCAAGTGTCCAAACCTGCCCTGGCTGTGACTTGGATGTCTGACGTGAGAACAAGGTCCACTTTGACAGAAAAGAAAGAACACTCAGCGTTATGGATTACCACTTAGCAAAATGGTGTTTGATGATCTTTGGTTCAGAGGTTTGTAACCCATATTTAACCAGAGGCTGGCTCCAGTGTGGGTATGTCTTTGTAGCTAACTAGATAATTCTGGGCTAAGGCAAATATTACCTTACAGAGGCATGATCTTTAACATCAATTTGCCTCTCCCTGACAACTCCATTTCTCAGTTCCTCCATCTGTAGAATGAGAATGATTTGCAAGGCCATTGGGAGTGTTAAATGAGACCAATGTCTTGTATGCCCAGCCCAGAACCTGCCACATAGTAGGTTCTTAATAGTGTTCCATCTCTATCCCTAGATTATTGTGCAGTCAAGCAGCCACAGAAACCAAAGGCTTTAAGAAGATTTTGAGAAAAACATAGAATCAAGAGATTCTATGATCTCCACATGTCCTGAGAACCAGGAAAAGCAGCTCTCATTCATTTTAACTGTGGCATCTCAGTGTTTCCTATCGCTTGTTCTATTCTGTGCCAAGCACTGTAAGGGCAGAGTGGGGGAGATAAAAACCCCACCAAAGGTCCACCTCCTGGAGTTGCCCCTTCCTCACTCTCCCCTCCTATGCACAGGCATAAGATAGCACCACAACACCATCATGGTAATTCACTCGCCTGTCTCCCTCTACTAGGCTCTGTATTCCTTAAGGAAAGGGGCTGCATTATTGCCTTGTCTCCCAATCGAGACTTGCTCTCTGGGAATTCCCGCAGCGAGATTCAGTGATGGCCTCTGAAATCATCAGCCAATCAGCTTTCAAGCTGCATGGAAAGTCACTGTACTTCTTGGTTGTCCTCTGGATCCCCTGGCTGTGACCGATGTCGAGAGATGTTGAGAGCTGAGACCAAACGCAAAGAAGTCTGTCCTGCTCATCTTTATTTGCTAAGCAAATTGTCTTGACTTATGAAAGAGAGTTGCACATTTCAGCAGCCGGCCTGCGTTTGTGGGTTTGTGCTTTCTCTCAGAGAAGCCCTGAGCAGTATGGAAGATCTGTCATATTCCGTGATCCGGATCATCTAGGGCTCCTGGTTCCCAGTCAGGGCTGTGAGCCATGCAATGCATAAATGAGGGGATACCTCTGTGATTTCCTTTGGCAGCAGCAACAGCAAGAAAAAAAAAATATCCACACCACGCATCCTGCTGCCAATTATTAAAAGAAAGCTGGTTCCAAGTCTGAGTTCCTCTCTGCCCTGGCTCGCGCAGTAATTAATAGGACGCACGCACCCACTCAGGACCTGCACCTGAGGGAATAAATGAGCACTGTCCAGGCCCAGTGCCATTAGCAGAGCCCATCCCTGTAGGCACTCTGCCCTTTGGGATCCCTTTTCTGCTCACGCCAACTGGAAAGCACCTATGCCTTCTCTGCGCTTTCAGCACAATGCCGTGGTCCCGCCCAAAGCACCCTTCTGGTGTTTGCTTTTTCTTATCGTTGAGGTCTTGGCTCAAATGGCCCCTCTTCAGGAAGGCCTCTGCTGACCACTCTGCCTCGTTCAGTACTGTTTTATTCTCTTCACACCCTCTGAAATCACTGTGTTCCTTTCCGTGCTTGTTAACTATCTCTCTCACTAGAAGGAAAGCTCCATGGAGGCACACACCCTGTCTTGTTTACTGCTGTCTTCACAGCACCTGGAACAGGTACATAGTAGGCATCCCACACAAATGGATTAAACCAGTGAAATGTACTCACAGGTGAGTGAATGAATGACAGGTAAAGGCAGTCAGTGCTGTAAGTCCACTTTCCCTGAGCCTTCTCCCTGTTGCCTTTTGGGAAACCATAAGAAAGGGCTCACCTCTGAGGTTCTCCCTGCAGCCTTTTCGAGCCATGCCGAGTTAGATAACTCATGTCCTTAGACCCCCAGACAAGCTGCGGAGCCAGGTCTGGGAAGGTCACCTGGCTGGCCCCAGCGGTAGAATTAGAACCTCATCTTCCTGACTTGCTGTCTCCAGCTCTTCTGTCTCTCCTTTGTCCTATTGGCCCTTTGATTTAAGGTGGCAACTTTTCCAGGGGAACAGCAGAACCTTAACAAGAAATCGGCCAGGGCTGATAGATGACACAAAGTTGGCACCAGCCTCAAGGTTGGAAGGAGTTATTTTAAACTATTCAGATTTACTAGGAGGGGGAACAAGTCAGGAGGATTTAGGGGCTTGCCTCCTGGCAAGACATGTGGCCATGGCCCCAAGCAATCTAAGACAGACACCTCCTGAGTAGTTCACCCCCGCCTCTGCTCTGCCTGACCACCCTGAGATGGATGGCAAAGCCTCTGGGGTAAGCAATTTATTGGGAGCTAATAAAATAAATGTGAAGTTTGGGATTTGAGCAGAACCTTGTCCTGTCTTCCCTGCTAGGGCCCTCGCCTAAGGATGGGTGGTGGAGCAGGCTGTCTGAGAGGCTGTGCCCTTCTGCGGGGGACAGGCTGTCTCCAATCTCCTGCAGCCTCCAGGAATCCAGCTCTCCTAAGTCCCCATGATGAATTAGACCTACCTCTCGCTCCATCTGTCTATCTCCTGCTGGGCACTGAAATCAAAGGCACATTTTACTATCATAGCGGCTGTGCTGTAGTTCAGAGGTCTGAGCTGTCCTGTTGCTTCTTCGTTCCCATATGGTCCGTCTCTTTTGCAGAGTCTCTAACCAACCAATCCCTGTTAATCCTTCAAGGCCCATCTCAGCCCTCACCTCCTCCAGGGAGACTTCCCGAATTTCCTAGGGAGACATAGGCTCTGAACTCTGGGCCCCTCTTTGTGGCATACCTGTTATCTGTGTTTTATGGCAGAGATAGGTGGCAGCCTGGGCCCTTGCTGAGCTCCAGATTTTTGCCTGTAATATCCTCCCCACCTTCCTGCCTACACTTTACACTTGGCATTGTCAGGCCCATAGTAAGTGCTCAACAAACATTGGTTAAACCAAATTAAATAGCATTAACACTTAAGTTTAGCACAAATTAACACTTTTTTTCATCACATGAGCTTGGGTGCTGGACAGGAGAAAGAGGTGACAAAGGCTTTTTTTTTTGTATATGGAATATTTCAAGCATATTGTAAAGCTTAGACAAAATTAAAATAGTATATTCATCAAACAAATCTTAATAGTGTCCATTTTTGCCACAGATGTTTTTATTTTAGAGTAAAACATCGTATCACTGAAACTCCTTGTATATCCCTCTCTATGCCTTTCTCTTCTCTCCCAGGGGTAACCTAAGCCTGACTTTAGTGTTTATCATTTCTGTATCTGTTTTTATACTCTTACTACATATGAATGTACCTAAAAGTAACATATTATTTTGCATGCTTTTAAACTTTATACAGATGATATTGTATGGTATGTAGGAAGCCCTCTGCAACTTGTTTTTTTACTTAATATTATATCTTTGAGATTCATCCAAGTAGACAGGTATGGCACTAGTTCATTCCTGTAAACTGCTGTGGAGATTCCACTGTATGAAATATTACAATTTATCCATTGACTTTTTGAGGGACCTCAAGGTTACTCTCAGAGCTTTTCAACATTACAAACAATGATGCAGGATCGTACATGTTGAAGAGGATCTAGAGAGTTTTTCAAACCTTAGGTTGTAACCCAGAAGACCATCATGAAATCAGTATAAAGTGTCACAAATAAGTTCAACAGAAGAGATTTTAAAATATCAGTGTGTGCTGTGCATATGTACGTGGTGGGATGCAATATAAAATGTATTTCTTAACCTTGGTCGTGATATAAAAATGTTTGAGAAACATGGTTTTATGGGGTTGGTATAACCTTCAGCTTTAACTGAAATTATCAAATTGCCCCCCAAAACAGTACTGCCAATTCACACTATCCCTAGATGAGAGTGTCCACTTGTTTGCATCCTTGCTAACACTTGGTGTTACCAGAAATTAGTTTTCCCCACTTTGATAGGTGTGATATGGCAGCATCTCTTAGTTTTAATTTGCATTTCCTTGACTCCCAGTGAGGTGAGCATCTTTCCATATGTTTATTACCCCCAAATATCCTTTTTCTGTGAAGTACCTGGTTATATTCTCTGCCAGTGTTGGAATTCAGTTGCCCTCATTGATTTGTAGGATTTTAAAAATATATATTCTGGTAGTAATCCTTCGTGGATTATATGCATTGCAGATACCTTTTCGCTTTGTCATCCTAGTTCTGACATCCTGCTCCAAAATGAGGCAAAAGGGAACCCACGTCAGAGAAGCTAATTCCGAGTCCGGATGTAGGTCTATCTGCATCTCCAGAGCCCTGAATCAAAGTTTGGTGACCATAGTGTAACACATTAGATAACTATCAGATTCATTCAGCACAGAGCTGGGCTTATAGCAAGGGCTCTGTGAGTCATGGTTTTGCTCCACTCTACGTCTCCGTGTCCCCTCAGAGAAATCAGAAGGAGGATATTCTCACTGCAAAAAGAGCATTGGCTTAATGGAAGGATTTCTTGCAGGGTGTGTATAAAATATGAGATGATTTAACTCAGAATTCAACTTATGTCCAATCTTCCAGGAAACAAACTTAGGTCTGTAATAGGTAGCTAAAGCTTCTTAACATCCCTGTGAACTCACAGTGCCATAGTGATTCTTCATATTTTACAGATAAACTAAGAAAAAGGTCACACTGAAGGCAGGGCCAGGGTGGAGCTGGATCCCACATCCCCAATCTTCGTCTGATAAAAAAGTTGGGCCCCTGAGATGGTTTTAAAGCCAGCATATCCCTAAACTCTCGAAGGTAGGGGAATAAACTGAATCATCTTAGGAAGGAGCTTATTACCTAGCTCAAGGCCAGGAATAAGTCTAAATGTCTACATGTATATCCCTGGAATACATGGAAAAAGATAAAGAACAAAAATTATACCTGGCAGGACCACTGAAGAGGAATAGGAATGAGAGCTTGCATGACTCAAAGGTCTGCTTGCTTGAGCTTGGAACTCCTTGGAGGCAAGATAGGGTCTTACCCATCTCCACATGCCCAGGTACACTGGTACATGGAAGAGGCTCAAGAAATGTCTGAATGAATGAATAGATGAATAGATGGATAAACAAATGGATGGACAGATGGATGGAGGGATGGGTAGAGTGATGGACAGATGAATGGACAGATGAATAAATTGATACATAGTTAGACAAACAGATACATGGGTGCATGGGTGGAAAGATGGATGTTTCGCACCTGGATGAAACGTTAGGGAAAGATTGGTCTCAACAGAATCTCTCAAGCAGGCAGCCAAACCTGGGAATCCTGTCTTATTGCTAGAGCTGTTCATAAAAAATACCGAGTGGCAAAACTGCAAGAAATAATTGCTTCTAATTGGGCTGAATTATTCTGGCCATATAGTAGACATATTTTTATAACTTTATTAATTATTCCATTTGAGGCCTATTACCCAGCCTGCCAGAATGGGCTTTCCTTATTAGAAGGTGACAGATTCCCCAGTTCTGGGCTGCCTCTGCTGCGGTAGCACTGCTGGACAGCTGCTGCTTGCCTTGGGACCACAGTAGTGTCTGAAGGCTGGAGGTAGAGAGCAGGATGCCCCTGAGAGGCAGGCTGGGAAGGCAGAGGTCCTGAAGCCAGTATATCCAGTTCCAGGTGCTCTGCCTGGACATCCCACTAGCCAGGGAGGCGGAAAGGTGTCAAGACATGTCCAACACAGCCTCTGTGGGTCACCGCCTGCCTAGATCCATTCACCAACCCTTAATCACAGTGGTCTCCCATTTAATCTGCTTCCCGCACAATGCCAATATAGCCTGCCATATGTTCTTTGGTCACCTCTAGTCAGGGGCAGTGGAAGAAGAGGATGGTCCAAGTGACCCAGAGGGACTAGCCAGGACCGAAGAAGTAAGTCAGAGCCCCTAACACCCCCTCTGTTCCCATTCTTAGGCCCATAACTGATCACAGGTTACTTGGGAAAAGAAATAATCAGGGGGTTGCCCGATCAAGAAACAATGCAGATCTACATGATGCAAAATGAGCCTTTAGGGTCTCCCCAAGGCCCATGGAGTAATGGCCAAGCTCCTTGGGCTTCGGGTGTAAGCACCATACCACCTGGCCTGGGCTACTGGTGCAGCCTGGCTCCCACTCCTCCTCACCGGGCACCCTCTGCTCCAGCCACATGGACCTGTTCAGCATTTGGTACCTTTGCTTATGTGGGTTTGCCTAGAATTCCCTCTCTTTCCACACCTGATCATTAAAGCTTCAAGTCCCAACCTCCTTTGAGTGCTAGTTCCATGGCCTTCTTAGCGTCTATTCTATTTTTTTCCAGCTAGATGTGATCTCCACTTCCTCTGAAAGACAAACCTGACTCCTGGCCTCGCATCACAATCCTTGGGAGCATGTGTCTGGGCAATAATGATAGGTGAGAAGCTTTGGAAGATCAGGGGACATGGCTGTGAATTCTCCCAAGCATCCAACCCAGAGTCCCCACATACTTCCCTAGTCCAAACACTATTACTATAACATCATGCAGAGTAACAAAAACATGATTAAAGGGGAAAGCTGATCCATTGGATCCCACTAGGCACTGTGCTGAGTGCCTACCATGTGCCTACAGTGCTGGGCCCTGGGTGACAGAAACAAGTAAGATCTAGATCCTGCCATGGAGATGGTCTCAGGGGTTGGGGGCTGAGAGGGTAACATGCAATCAAATGATCATCGTCCAGGGTGCAGACCATGCTTGCCATGTGTATACAGTCAAGGTCTGTGGGAATTAGGAAGCAACACAGCAGAGCTGGCATCTGAGCTGGGCTTTGGAAGCAAAAGAGCAATGGCCCAGCAGATGAAGAAGGATTGGGAGAAGGGAAGAGAAGAGGGTGTGGCGATGGGAGATGAGGCTGAAAACTAGGCAAGCATCAGACCCAGAGGGACCTTGAAGTCCTGGTCAAGGAACTGGGGTACTTCCTGACAGACAAAGGGGAACAGGGAAGTGACATGACTCAGTTTCCATTTTAGCCACCTTCCAAGTGTGGGAGGGGCTGGAGAGAGAAGGCAGAGAGTCCTGTAAAGAAGTATTATACAGCGTTGCAAGTGTGGTCTCCAGAGACAGACTGCCTGGGTTCAAATCCTGACTCTGCCACTTACTCGCTGTGTGCCCTTGGGCCAGGTACTTAACCTTTATGAGCCTCAGTTTCCTCATCTGAAAGATGGGGATAATAATAATGAATAATGAATGGGACGGCATATATAGTAAGTGCTGGATGAGTTAGGAAAGAAATCAAAGTAGAGTTAGACTAAGCAAAGGCCAGCCTTCCTACCCTTTCAGCCTTAGGCGTCACCTCCCCCACAGCCTGGCATTCTGGTAGAAACATGCCCCAGTGAAACGAGCACGCACGAGGGAACAGCTGAGTGACCTTGGAGAATGACGGAACAGCCTTGGACTTCAGCCTCCCCTGCTACAAAATGGGTGATAATCCCCACGTCACAGGCAACAGGAGGATAAAATAAGATCATCGAGTCCATCTCTAGCATGGTGCCTGGCACACAACAGGTCTGGGCTGATCGGGCTGAACTGAAAGTCTGTGGAGACGGGGGGCGGGGAGGGGCAGGTTTTGGAGAGCAGGACCAGCCATCAGCAGGCCCCTCCTGACCCCAGGGAGGCTGCACCTCCCTCCCTCTCCTTACCCGGCAGGGTTCCAGGCTGTCCTCTGGGCTGGTGGGGCGCAGGTGGGAGCAGTTCGTGATTCCCTTCTCCAAGGAGCTGAGTGAGTTTCCCATGGAGACCCAGCCCACGCATCCACCCTGGAAGTATAGGCCATGTGCATACGTGTGTGTATTTGTCGGGTGGGGGCGGGGGCGGGGCGCAGTGTCCTTTTCATGCCCGAGGGGGGCCGGGGAGGGGTGTCAGCACCAGCTGCCAGCCCTACACGATGACGCCAACTTGGCTCCTGCCACTCTATTCTGCTTTTGTCACATTCTAGGCGGGTTCTCCCACCCTCCTCCCTCTTCCCAGTTCTTGAGACTCCCTGTGTGTCATTTATTTATTAATTTTGTTCTCAGGGAGCAGATGGCCGGAGCTGAGTTGGGCAGAATGTACCTCCTTCCCCTCCCCTACAACAGCCTCCTCGAACACACAGCTCACAGACTCCAGACTATCCAATTTCTGGCTTTCTCAGATCAAAAACTTGACTTTCCAGATAGGGCACACATCCCAGGGCCTTGCCTGACCCCTGACCCTGCTCAGATGAAACCTTTCCCAAGGTCTCTTCTGGTCTGAAAAGCAGTTGAAGGAGGGGTGAAGCCTAGGGAGGCTGCCCTCTTTCAAGAAGCCAGAGGAGCAGCAGCCTCATGCTCCCTTCCCCCTTAGACCTGGAAAAGGGGCTCTCAGAAGAGCCCCCCTCCTTTCCTAGTGGATATCATCACAGGACCATGACCCAACCCAGGGGTAGAGATAGGGTGAAAGGTCCAGCTGCCTTCAGTCCTGGGTCCTGGGGTATCCACAGGCTGCCTCCAGCCCAGCCTCATCCTCGTCCTCATCCCCACAATGATCTAGGCCCCCATCAGGGCAGGACACCCAATGTCTACTCTTTTCTCATTTCTCATTTCTCCAGGGAGACACCTTTGGAAGAAAGAAACTTTGGAAGGGAGGACCTCTTCATGGCTTCCAGGGCTGAGTCAAGGCTGGGGTGCCCCCAAAAGAGGAAGGCAGGGGCTGGGGGGAGATGATGGCCAAGAGTGGGAAGAGAGAGAAGCCAGGAGCTCTGCCTCCTTGCTGTTCTTCCCCTGCAGCCCCAGGACTCAAGCTGCGGCTGGGTTAGGTCTCTTTCAGCCTCCATCATGGGCTCCTCACAAGTGGCTTGGTTTTCACATTTCTTATGCCCCTCCCCCATGTCCTGTGGAAAGAGTCAGATAGACCCAGCTCTGATGTTCACCAGCTGTGGGACCTCAGGCCATCACTTAGCCTCTCTGTGCTTCAGTTTCTTCATCTGAAATAAGATCATAGCACACATCTGAGTCCTTCCTTCCTCCGCCCTATGATGATGGCTTTCCTGAGGCATCCAAGTACCCCTTCCCATAAAAGCCAGAGCCTTCTCTCTTCCCAGACTCTTCCTCCTCCCTCTCTTCATACTGGTGGTTCTGGCTTTTGCTTAAAGTTCCCCAAGGATGGGAGCTATGCCCTCCTCATCCCTACTCTGTCTCTTCAGCTCTGACCCCCTGGCAGTGTTGGCCTCTGAGAAGTGCTCAATAAACGTGCATGAAGTGGAACTCGAGGGGCAGAGAACATTGAGCCAACAGGGCTGGTGACCCTGGCTACTGAATTCTTTTTCTGTTCATAATTAGGATTCCAGGGTAAAGAGCAGCTTCTCTGACGCACAGGCCTTGAACAATTTGCTGTCGCATCCACAGCTCCCTTCTGTCCCCGTCATGGTGACTGCACCCCCGT
Organism: Eonycteris spelaea; assembly: GCA_003508835.1. Taxonomy (NCBI): domain Eukaryota; kingdom Metazoa; phylum Chordata; class Mammalia; order Chiroptera; family Pteropodidae; genus Eonycteris; species Eonycteris spelaea. Next base: position 1,602,913 of record PUFA01000017.1, read on the forward strand.
GTGCAGTGCTGACGTGGAGCCCACCATCCCAGGGAGGCCCACAGGCACAGCAGATGCCGGCAGAAGGCGGCCGAGGCGCTTCTGTGAGGGCCGCGGGCTGGCCAGAGCAGTAAGCAAGGAACCGTGGACTCGCAAGTATAATTGCACTGTGGTGATTCATCTCAAGTTGCTTTAACCTTGACAGCCGGCTCAGTGTAGTGAAAAAGAACCTTAGAGAGCTGCAGCCTCCTGGTTGGCACAATGCCCCTCTGCACACCCCCTCCCAAAAGAGGCAACCGAAGGCTCACCAGAAGCCCCCATGTGAGGGAGGCAAGGATGTGAGTCATAAGGCTGCCCCTACCTGATAGCTGTCCCCCTCCCTACTCTTATTCCAAGTCCTGAGGTGGAGAATCACAGGAGGGCCATGCATGGGGAAAGGAGACTGCCTCCCACCCTTATTCCCGGAAGGTCACCAGGGCCCTTGCTGAGGAGACACATGCTGGATTTTGACTTCCCAGAAACAGACCATCATGGGATTTTGAGCTGGAATAGCCACACCAACCCTCCCATTTTACAGATGAGAAAACTGAGGCTCACAGAGAGGGCGGGACTTAGCTAGGGTCACCCAGGCAGAGGCATGACCCAAAGCTGGTTTCCCTAAATGTTACAGCACAGCACTTCCATCCCGTTAGAGGAAGCATGGAGTTGTGGGGAGAACACAAGTTCTGAGTTCTAATCTTGACCCCACCATTTGTTAGCTGGGTGAATGTCAGAAGTTAGTCCACGACCCTGAGCTTTGATTTCTTTGCATGTGAAATGGAGATAATGCATATGACCTCTCCAGGCTGCCAGGAGGTTAGCTAGGATACTAGGAATCCCCATTCACCTTCTGCTTCAGACTCTGAGGCCCCTCACGCCTCTTTCTGACCAACTCCCTTCTCTTCTCCCAATGCTGGGGCAAAGTTTTTGCAGTGGCTCTTCTCAGCAGACCTGTGTGGCCGGGTCCACTCTCTTGCCTGTCTGGCCCCGCCCATCTCCTTTCCAGCCTCTTCAGCTACTCCAGGACAGAGGCAGGAATCCTGGCCCACATCCTATACCTTTGCTTTGCCCCCACATCCTGTGCTGCCAGACTGTGACATCTCCATGCTCAGCAGTGAGAAGTGTGTCCAGGGGTACCCCAGGTGGGGAATCTTTTCTGATGTACTTTTCAAGCCAGGAAGATAGCAGGGTTGCCCCTCTGAAAATCTAATCCCAGTGCCCTGGCCTGACCTGTAGTCATGGCTCTGTCTACCCAGGCCTGGGCAGAGAAGGGGCCAAGAGTGTCTAGAACCTTTAGGTCATCTGCACAAAAGTTTGTAGAACAGCTTGGCCTGTGTGCTTTGCTATAATGAGACCCATCTGCCTCTAAGACAACTCCAGCCCCGAACTTCCAGAGAGGATGATAGGAGAAAAAGGTATGAGAGTCAGGAGACCCAGGATCAAGTTACAGCCTACCACTACATCCCTGGTTAACGTCAGGCAAGCCCTTTCCCTTCTCTGGACCTCAGTTTGCCCATCTGTAACATGAAAGGAGTAAACCAGACAATTTCTAAGGTCCCTCCCAGCTCCTGAGTCAATGGTTTCAAGTTGAGTCATGAGACCTCAGTAACCAGGAGTCTGGGTTTGGGCTCCTAGACCATGCTTCCTAGCACTCCCTTCCAGGACTATGTGGATACAGGCTTTCATACAAGTGAAGAGAGGTGCAGGAAAACAGGGTGCCCAAGCCACAGTGATATGGGGTTGTATGATTCACAGCTCTTACAGGGCAGCACTGAACATTGAGGGAAAGTGCAAAGCTTCTGGAATACCCAAGATGAAGTAGTGTGGGCTGGACCAGTGCCCTGCGCCAATCCTTTGCCAAGGAGCCAAGGCATAGATAGTGGGGGTACTGCAGACAGCCCAGCAGGGAATACAGTGTCCCCAAAAATGCGGTGGGTAACAGCCTCGAGCCCTGATCCCTCTCTAAACCATCCTTGCCAACAGTCGCCAGCCCTGGGTGATCTAATTCTGGTTCTGGTCTTCCTGCCTTTCCCACTGCTTCTCAATCTTCACTCCTACAATAACCCAGCCTCCAGGGATGCCTAATGGCATAGCCCCAAAAGTTCCACTAAAGGCTCAAATTATCACATTTAAAAAAATAAATGTCAGTTCTACATTCAGTTCTATAATAAATATGTATCTGTTTTAATACAAGAAACAATGTTTAAATTACTTGTCAGGTAACTAATGTGCCATTACATGGTGAAAAATTTGAACTCTATAGCTTCAAGAATCATTAGCAAAAGTTTCTTCAACAAATGGGGCTGAAAAAACTTGACATCAACACATAAAAAAACTGAAGTTGGACCCCCTACCTTACATTCTATGTAAAAATTAACTCAAAATGGATCAAAGACCTAAGTGCATGAGTTTAGACTATAAAACTCTTAGACAAAATCATGAGAGAAAAGCTTCATGATATTGGATTTGGCAATAATTTCTTAAATATGACACAAAAAACACAGGCAACAAAAGAAAAAATAGATAAGTGGACATCATCAAAATTAAGAACTTTTGTGCATCAAAGGTCACTATTAACAGAAAGAAAAGAACCCACAGAATGGAAGGGAATATTTTCAAATTATGTATCTGATAAGGTTTAATATCCAAAATATACAAAGAATACCTACAACTCAGCAGCAACAACAAAAACAACCCAGTTTAAAAAAATAGACAGATGACTTGAATAGACATTTTCCCAAAGAAGACATACAAATGGCCAATAAAGCACTTAAAGAGGTAATCAATATCACTAACCATTAAGAAAGCGCAAATCAAAACCACAGTAAGATACCACTTCTCACTCATTAGTTTGACAATTAAAAAAAAAAAAAAGAAATGAACAAGCATGGACAAAGATGTGGAAAAATTTGAATCCTGTGCATTATTGGTGGGAATGTAAAATGGTGCACCCACTGTGGAAAACAATATGGCACTTCCTGAAAAAATTAAACATAGAATAACCATATGATCTAGCAATCCACTCTGGTATATAGCCAAAAGGAGTGAAAGCAGAGACATGCATGCCCATGTTCACAGAATTATTCAACAGTCAATAGACAATAGTCAAAGCATACAAGCAACCCGAGTTTATCAATTGACAGATGAATGGATAAACCAAATGTGGTATGTACACACAATGGAATATTTTTCAGCCTTAAAAGGCAAGGAAGTTCTGACACATGCTACAGTATGGATGAACCTTGAAGACATTATGCTAAATGAAATAATCCAGTCACAAACAATAAATATTGTATGAGTCTTGTTATACGTGGTACCTAGAGTAGTCAAATTCTTAGAGACAAAAATTCAATGGTGGTTGCTTATGGATGGGGGAGGGGAATGAGGAGTTAGTGTTTAATGGGTATAGAGTTTCGTTTGAGAAAGATGAATAAGTTCTGGAGATAGATGGTAATAATGGTTGCACAACAGTATGAATATACTTAAGGCCATAGAACTATATGCTTAAAATGGTTCAAATGATAATTTTTATGTCACATATATTTTATCACACACAGAAAAAAAATTTGGCAAACATATACCTTAGTTTGGAAATGACTGATCCCAGGCTAGCTTAGGAGTGTGGGCATATTTCGGAGCTGTTAAATGTTGTATTTTAATCTGCATGGATAGCCGACAGCCAAATCCGCCGGGGGTCCCACACATCATTCAAGATAAGAACCCGTTTTACTCGGCAGAAGCTACTCTTGGGGGTGCCCCAGCTTGGGTCCTGCTGCCTTCATTACTCAGGGCTGCTCTGCAGTTTTGCCTCCCTCCCAGCACTGGGTTGGGAGAGGGAGCAGTTTCAACAGATCATAAGACACTGTGCGGTAAGCTTTCACTGTCCTGCACGTGGAGAAAACCAGATCAATGGAATCGAAGAATGTGAGAGAGAGTGGGGAAATGGCAGGGGGTTTCTCTGTTATGTCTAACCCGCCCCTGCTGTGGAGGCCTGGGACCAAAACTGAAACACCATTCTAGAGCCCAGAACCCAAATTTCAAAGCACCGTGGGATAGGAGGCAGAGAAGCAGGACGCAAGAAATACAATAATTAAATAGTACAATGAAGGCTTACATTTCCAAGTTGGTTCTTCAGTAATATTTATAAAAGTTAACAGGGCATATTTAATTTAGGAATTGGCTCACGTCCTTCTCCTTACAGCTGAAATTTCATAAATGAAATATACTGGATCATTGCCCAGTGCGGAAATAAAAGTTATGAATAATGCTTCTATCTCAATCATTGTCAGTGCTTTAATATTCTTAATTACTTAAAAAAAAAACTAGATATTCAATGTAGGGAAACTTCTAATCTGCACTTGTGAGATTAGTGCAATTTAATAAAAGTCACTCTGTCGTCTTTATTCAGGGTAGACTGACATTTCATCCTTTTATTCTTTATTATTATATAGGATGGAGGTTTATGATCAAGCATGCAGCCACTCCATTCCCCCCATTGGTCCATTTTAACATCTCAGAGTTAACCATAATAGCTGACGTGTCTACCCACGAAACAAATCAGTATCGCCTCACTTCTTCTATAGGACAGAAAGAAATTAGTCAAGGCCTTAAAGAAATTAGGTTATGGGGTTATAAGTCTGTAAAAGAATGAAAAGTGCCCCCCCCACACACACACTCCACTACTAGATTCATCGTCTTCACAACTATCAAAGTCATAAATCCTTTGGCAGCCACAAAGGGCAGGGCAGGGGCAGGTGGTGGGATGATGGATCTTTATAAGCTTCCCTGCCATTTCCAGGAATTTATCCTAAGAAGAAATTGGGACAAGTGGGCAAAGATATAAACACAAGAAGAATCAATCACTGCAGTGTTTTTACACAGGGCCACAGAGCCTTATTCATGTGTCCACAATCCAAAAATCTCTAAAATGTCCAAAAGAAACTTTTTTAAAAGTTCAGCACCAAAATTTAGAGACAAGATCTACATGGAACTAATTTGTGATTATCTATTTTCTATATGTCACTAGATGTGATCAGACATTGTCATTTCAGAACTATTATTAGATTTCATCTCAGGGTTCTGTCCAGAACCCACTGGGGATATATGTCACATATAATATATTCTAAACTCTGAAGAAGATCTAAATTTTGAAACCAGCAGGCCCCAAGGATCTTGGATAAAGGATGGTGGCCTTCAAATACTGAAAAATCAGAAACAACCTAAATGCCCATTAGTAAGACTGGTTAAATACTTTTGATAATCCACAGAATAAAATTCTGTAAGGATAAAAAATTTAAAGGAGAGTCATGTTTATTGAAGGAAATGAATGCATGATATAAAGTTGAATTTAAAAGCAAGTTATAATCTATGGCCATGCCACCCTGAACAAGCCCAATCTCGTCTGATCTTGGAAGCTAAGCTGGGTCAGCCCTGGTTAGTACTTGGATGGGAGACCATCTAGGAAGATCAGGCCCTTGTAGGCATGAAAAAAAAAAAGATTGTAAGCTGACGAGGTCCTTGCAATCTGTGAGGTCAACCAAGGGTTGCCTCGCCTAAAACAAACAAACAAACAAATAAAAGCAAGTTAGGATAGCATATACATTTGATCAAAAAATAGTACCATTTGTATCCAGACCTAGCTCTGGATAGCTAGGTGCAAATGTGTAGAGAAGTAACACAGAAGGCAACATCCAAACATCAGAAGTGGTTATCCCTGGGTGTGTGGGTTTGTTTGTTTGTTTGTTTTTTGGTCTATACTTTTGGTGCAGTTTGCATTTCCTTTTTAACACACACTGGTATAATTTTAGAATCAGAAAAGAGCAACAACAAGAATTATGCTTTCAATTAAACAAAAATCGAAGCTTCTCAGAAAGGGTGTCACATGTATAGACATGTCTATGGCTAGATTCCATTCAGAAATCTCCAGACACACTCACTGCACTGATCGGGACATCCATCCCCATGAGCACGGGCCCCACAAAGACCCTCAGGCAGCAGTCTCCAACCTTTTTGGCACCAGGGACCAGTGCTCCTATGAGAATCTAATGCCTGATGATCTGAGGTGGAGCTGAGGTGGTAATGCTAGCGCTGGGGAGCGGCTGCAAATATAGATGATGCTTTTTCCTGCTACTCACCCCCTGCTGTGTGGCCTAGTTCCTAACAAGCCACAAACTGGTACCAGTCTGCAGCCCAGGTGTTGGGGACCTCTGCCCTAAGGCATTGCAGAGCACACCTAGGCAGACAGGTATCCAATAGCACAACTAAAAGTCTCAAAATGCTTGGAGTAAATCTAGTCACAATTTGCATACCTTAGCTGATTCCTGTATCTCCACAACAATATTCTGGGGCCATATCTTTCAAGCAGATCTTTCCTTCCCCTGTGAGCAAGTACATTTTCTCATTGTTTTCATCCTAAGGTTGTATTAACAGAGGTTGAGCATCCAGAAAGAAGAAGAGCATAAAAATTAAGTGTTTAGGTTTAGGACCTAGGTTTTGCTGAATTAATTGTCCCAGTTTCAGCATTTACTAGCTGTGTGTCTGTTGAAAGCTATTTAACCTCTCTGTGTTTCAACTCTCTCATCTGTAAAGGGGCTACACCATAGAGAAGATTAAACGAGAAGATAAAGTGCCTAGTACACAGTAAAATTCAACAAGTAGTACCTATCTCTATTATTATTTTCCATACAAGCCTGCAGTTGTGTGGTCAGATTTCGGAATGCTAGTTTAAGAGGAATGAAGGTCACAGCCAATGGAGCGAAACCAGACGGGAAAAATTCAGACCATGTCGTGTGAGAAACAAAGGAGCTAGAGGATAAAAACTTGGGGCAGAGAAGTTATCACTGTCTTCTAATACATGAAGGGCTGATCCATGGAAGGGGACTCTAGCTTCTTTTCTGTGGCCTCAATGGCTATGATCAATTGCTCTGAGATGACCATTTCCCCCCAGTCTGTGGCCTTGTCCATTGAGCTCCTCGTAGAAATTCCAGAAGTGGCAAAGAGGGTCATGGCAGTCACTCACCCCACCCTGGCCTTTATCATGAGTGAGAACCAACTGGTAGAAGCTAGAGACAGATTTCCACTCAAGAGAAGGGAAAGCCTTCCAATCGTCAGAATGTGTGTCCACAGGGGCAGTGAGCTCCGTGTTAACGGGGGTGGAGGGGGCATATAAGCACAAGTTGGAAAGCTCATGGAAGGGCATCTAAACATTCAATCCTCTGAATGCTTTTGAGAGTGAGAGTCTATAAATTCCCTTCAGTGAGGCCCTTCCTCAAAACAGGTTTGGAACCTATCTTTTAGGATTTCCTGTGGGTTTAGTAGTATATGCCTTTGAGTAGACCCAGGGGTGGTGGCTTTTCAATCCATGAAGTTGGATTTACTAAGGAAACAGCTGTGGGTTGTTCAGCACCACGTCCGATAACTGAATTGGGGGTGAGGAAATTAGATAGCCCAGTACTGTAAGGTAACAAGGCTGTTTGCCTACATGCTTGATAAACTCACTCTAGAGGTAAGATTTATTCTCAATCATCTAGTCTTATTCGTCGAGTGCTGCCTTCATTCCATTTCTTTCCCCAGACAGGAAACCCTGAGAGATACAGACCATGTCTAAAAGACCCTCCAGGGCCTGCCCCTCCCTGCCCAACACAGTCCAGCATATGGTGAGCACCAAATACACTGGCACTGATTGGTAATTTATATGCGCTCAGGGCCCCTGGGACTCGGGCTGTATTTCAACTTCCAACAGGCTGCCCTTGACTTTATAATCCAGCAGCAGAAAGCAGATCTGTCCCAGCAGAGCTCACCTAATCCACGTTAGATAGTTCTTCATCAAAGATTCATTGTAAGCAAAATTACACAAAGCAACATATGGACAAGGAGGAAAAGCTCTCAAACATTTCAGCCAACATGTTCCTTGCAGCTCATAGAAAGACGGGTTGAGCACATTCCTTTAACTTGCATGTCTCTCAGTTTACATTTTGTTGTCTGGAGGAGTCCTTGGCCCTGTGTCTCAGCATGGCCCGCCTCAAAGTAATAAAACAGGTGGTAGGAGGAGGCCACTGCAGTCACCAACACATTGAAGAGAGTCTCTTGAATATCCAAACAGATACTGGACCCCCAATCCAAGAGAACCACCCAGGCTCCAAACAAAACCATATCCAATAGCCTTGTTTTGATTGGTATATCTAATTCAATGGGTAAACAGGAGTTTCCAGGTAAGGACTTAGAAAAAAAACCAAAACTAGATGTCCCATCAGAGCAGAGAGAGTGAAAAGGGGCAAGACTACATATGGCTGTCATAGACCCAACATTCCTCCCCAAGTTTTCATGGCCACTGTAGTCACTATGGCACTGTGGCTTCCAAAGGTGAGTCAGTAATGGGCTTAGACCCCTATTGGATTAGGTTAGTTATCTACTCAAGTCATAAGTAAAAAGACACTGTACCCCAGCTCAAAGCAGGAAGAAAATGGGCTTCAACACTAATCAAGTCCTCTTTGAAAATCATGTCAGATCATGTTAACAACCATCGATTGCAAGATGTGCCAGTGGAAAGGGGTCATCTGCAAGAATTGAGGGGAAATGAACCAGCAGTGATGGATTTGCCTTCATCTGGGCTCTTGGCAGACACTCCGAGCAGCTGCCAGGTGTACCCCAACCTCTTGGTGGCCAGTGCCACAGTAGAGAGGATGTCCTGTGCCACTGTGGATCGCTTGGTCAGTCCCAAAAGCATCTACCTCACTCTGTGCCTATAAGGAAGTCTTTCCCAGAGAGATACAGGAATACAGTGACTTGCCCCTACCTGTGGGCAAGTCATTCTCCTGTTGGGACACAGAGGCATTCCAGTGTCTACCAGTCCCATGAATCGATCCTGAGTCTCTGTGAGCACCCACAAAACCGAGCCTTTGGATCAACAAAGCCGAGGACCAGGCCTTTATAACAGTGACTTCTGGATCTGTACCCTTGGGTGGCATCTCAATTTCACTTCAGCCCTCAAAGACCATATCTAGAGGTGTTTCATCAAAAGTCAGAGTGTACTGATGACCCACAATTCCGCATATAAACCACACACATCACACAATACCCCATCAGACCCTCCGCCTCAAGTACCATCATGTACTAAACTGCAGGTATGCCCCCTCCATGATACCACACTTGCCTAGGCAGCCCCAGCCCAACAGAAAGAATTCAGCCTATACCCAGCACAGGCTCACCAGAGCCAGGGGCCGCCCAAGCCCAAAGACCCCAGACTCACGCTGGAGCAGTCAGGTCTCCCCAGCCGGGCTCACAGTGGCAGGTGTCCGGGGAAAACAACGGCCATGCACACACTCCTCTGTACACAGGGCTGTGGGGGCCAGGAGAGAGAGAGAAGAACAGGAACAGACAGTGAAAACCAACCATCTGGTCAAGGAGCATAAACCGCTTCGTAACGACTCCCTGAGGCTCAGGGATGCTCAGAATGCATCACTAGCTTTGGAGAAAATCAAGCTACTCCAGACCTCAGTTATTTAATTAACTCTGAAATGTGTCCAACAGGAGTAAGCTTGATCCTAGTCTCATTTCCTAAAATGAAACCCAAGCCTGAAAAATGGCAGCCTTGGTGGCTTTTTCAAGAATATTTCCTCTAAAGCTTAACACTTGGAGACCCTCCACAAAGCCCAACTCCTAAAGCCACACTCCTGTACTTTCCCCATTCATTCAGGAAATTACCTGCCATGTCCATCATTTGCTTTCTCCAATTTCTTTCTGCAAAGGCCCTGAAATCTACCCAGTTCCCTGAAAAGAACAGGTTCCTCTCCCCTTTCCCCCACCTTTCTGCCCTCTCTCCCAAATGTCCCTATTCTGGGGCTCTCAAATGTCAGCAAATCTGCAAAGTACACAAATGCTGAGGAAAAGGCAACAGCTAATTATAAGAAAGTAATTAAGAGAGACATCCACGATGATGATAATTGTAATTAGAAATGCCTGGCAATTTCTTATCATGCAGTCAAATGCTACAGCCTCCTGAATTGGGAGGCAACAGCAGCAAAAGTTTCCCATCAACTGCTCCAGCATGGAGAGGGCTTATTGGCAGTAGTTTAAGAAAGGAAAATTATGACTCTCTTCCTCTGACATCCACATTTTCTCAAGGTCATCTTTGTTCCTCAGAGATCTGCCCCACCATCTAATCCATCAGTGAAGGATTAGAGAAGAACGCCATTGCCACTCTTGCCAATTTTGTTAGCTTGGGAAATCAGCAGCTATGGTCTACCCTGCTTCTTAGTGGGGAGCTAGATGGAGTGCTTTTTCCTGACAAGCAGCGAGAGCCATTCTATCTGCCTGGCACTGGCCTGGGGCAGCAGGTGGCTCCTAATGGTGAGAGCTGCCAATGACCTCCAAACACCCACCCTGCTTCCACATCCACTGCCTAGCCTGAATGCCCACTGCAAGGGCACTATCAGGTTAGACAACGAAGTCCATTTTATGGTAGGTGGAGGGTCTTCTGGCCCCTCCCAAACATAGGTGCTGCCCCTGAAGCTGTTGCTCACTGAGTGTCAGGGCTGGAAGAGACCTCAGAGAAAATCGTGTCTAACCCCTTCATTTTATTACATGAACAAACTGAGGCCCATGTGTCCTGGACCTCATGGACACTGTGTGGTGTCTTGACCAGGGAGGAGTTTGGGGATGAGGCTCCTGAAGACAGAATCCTCTGGAAGCAGAGGGAGATGAGAGGGGCCCAAGACCATGGGACCTTCATGTCACCCAGGTGAGACGTCCTCCCCTGCCCAGATGGCTTAGGGGTTGGAGGAGCGAGACCAGAGGGAACAGAATAGGGCTGCTGTACTTGACTTCCCAGGAGTGTGAGAGCTGGAGAGAGAGGCCAGAGGAGCTGCTTTAACACACTGACTGCCCTACAGGGTGGAGCTGGGCAGGGGGCTTGGAGCAGCTCGAGAGAGTGGGGGAGGACAAAGCCTACCAGTGCCCTACCAACCCTTGCCTCTCTCTGGCCCTTCTGACTCTAGACACCTGACGACTGGCCTACCTCCTGCACCCTCTCTTAGCTGGGGAATGGAGGGGCCTTTAGGTGCTCTGAGAAAGCTCCACCCTATCTTTTCCCTTGGTCCCTCCCCAAAGTCCCAGGGACCCCAGTCGGCCCTGTATCCAGCATACTGGTTCCCCATGACCTGACACACGGAGGACACCTGACCCACAAACCCTGGGCCTAACTCCAGGGATGTGGTTGCTGTCCCTGTGGTCCCTCCAGGCCTCATTATCCCCCCCCCCCCCGCCGCCGCCTCACTGCCCTGGTATTAGGCCTGGGCTGTTTGCTTGTCAAAACCTCAATCCATTCATATTTCATAGGTATTGTTTAGACAGTGTTGTTTGAGGCATGAAATATTGATAGCAAATACCCGAGGCTCACATAGCCATATTTGGCAACTGGGCCACTGTGTGTTTGTGTACCTGGTGGGGAGAGGACGGGGGATGCTGCAGGGAGAGTCTCCTGAGGAGGACTGGGGTGGCTGACTCCTACCTCAGGAGCCAAGTGTACCCCTGCAGCAGACAGCCCCTCTACAGAGGGCTGGGATTTACACAGCAACGCTCCTAAAACATGCAGGTCCCTTAAGCTCTTTCTGACCCCAGGCCCCCATGAGAGCCAAAACCCTAGGAAGGGCTGAGTTAGGGTTCTGCCACCCTGGCCTCCCTCTTCTCTGGCTCTTGTACCTCTAAACAGGGGCATTTTGTTGAGTCTCTCTCTTTCTGCTGCTGCACACCCCTCTCCTGTGGTGGACAGGGAACCAGAAGCGGGCTGACAGTCTGTGTAACTGAGGGCCAGGCCCTCTCCCTGCTCCACTGAGGAATTTGAACCACTGCCCTCTCAGTGCCTGAGCCCTCTTATCTTTCACACACAGGCCACCTCCCACACTCTCACCTTTCCCTGTCCGGTCCTGGACATATGGGGTAGGCTAAAGAGACCTAATGACTGAACCCTGTTTGGGGACAGTATGCTGGAAGGCAGCCCCACCGTCACCCCTGATGGAGAGGCCAGGGTGGTAGATAATGTGATAGCCTAAGTTTAAATTCCATATCTGCCAATTACAATTATGATTACAAGACAATAAATAAGTATTTAACCTCCCATGTCTTAGTTTCTTCATCTGTAGAATGGGGACAATAGTACAGTCGTACACCACATAATGAAGTTTCAGTCAACAACAGACTACACATGACAGTGGCCCCCTAAGATTATACAGAGAAGCATTTAGCAGAAGCCTTTGCCAACTTCAACAAGCTCCTTAAAAATTTTGAAAACATGGTCTGCAACACTGAAAGATTTTCATCAATAGAGAAAGATATTCATGGTACATTATCTGCTTACAAGCAAATCTATGGGGGAAAAAACATGCAAACCACCATGGACATATTTCTGAAAACAGTGACACCTCTTCAGAAAAGCCTGAGGCAAGTCCTTCAGGAGGTGTTCCAGAACGAAGGCATTGTTATAGGAGATGACAGCTCTGTGCAAGTTACTGCACCTGAAGACCATCCAGCGGGACAAGATGTGGAGGTGGAAAACAGTGATACTGATGAACCTGATCCTGTGTAGGCCCAGGCTAATGTCTGTGTTTGTGCCGTAGGTTTAACAAAAAAGTTTAAAAAAAGTTAAAAAAAAAAAAACAAGTTAAAAAATCTTAAAGTAGAGAAAAAGTTTACAGAATAAGGATGTAAAGAAAGGAAATATTTGTACAGCTGTACAAAGTGTGTTTTAAGCTAAATGTTATTACAAAAGAGTTGAAATGTTAAAAAAAAAACTAAAGTTTATAAAGTAAAAAAGTTACAGAAAACTAAGGTTAATTTATTATTGAAGAAAGACTTTTTGATAAACTTAGCGTAGCCTACGTGCGCAGTGTTGATGAAGTCTGCAGTAGTGTGCCGTCACGCCCTGGCCTTTCACGTTCGCTCACCACTCACTCACTGACTCACCCAGAGCAGCTTCCAGTCCTGCGACATCCATTCATGGTAAGTGCCCCACACAGGCGTACCATTTTTTATCTCTTATACTGTATTTTTACTGCCCTTTTTCTATGTTTAGATACACAAATACCCTCATGTTATAATTGCCTATAGTAGTCAGTACAGTAACATGCTATACAGGCTTCTAGCCTAGGAGCAATAGACCAGATCATAGAGCCAAGGTGTGCAGTAGGCTACGCCATGCGTGTTTGTGAGTACCCTCTATGATGGCTGCACGACAACAAAATCACCTAACAACGCATTTCTCTAAACACGTCCTCATTGTTAAGCGACATGTGACTGCACCTACCGCATGGGTTGTTGCAAAGATTTAATGAAATACATTTAAAGTGCTTAGACCAGTGCTTGGCACACAGTGAGATCTCAACAAGCATGAGATGCTATTATTGCTCTCTCTCTTGACTATAAAACAGGGCATTTGAGCACATCACCTTTTGGGGTCCTTCCACTGCTGACACTCTTGATGCTTCTAGGGCTGCCCTGTTCCACCATATCACCTTAAAGCACCTGGAAGCTTGAAATGCTCCCACTGGGCTCCCAGTCCTGGGTCACCAAGGCCAGCCAGAGACTCCATCACCCAGCTCCACCAAGAAGCCAGGAGGGCTCAGCCACCCTAAGTTTGCACATTTATGGAAGGTGCAATATTTCCCCACCAGAAACCCCCTACCCATACAAAGTTCCCCCTGCCTGGCCAGCCCACAGAAGCCTCTTCTTCCTCTGAATCCCATGGTACTCTGGAGGGAGTAGCCCATTGGGGTACACTTGGTCTCCTGCCACTTCCCTCTTTAGAGTGGGTTCACGTGGTCTCTCCAATTAGACTGTGAGCTCCTCGAGGGTAGATGCAGAATCTTCACCATCCCCATACCACCTCATGAGCCATGCCTTACAGACATTCCATGAGCAGCTGTTGGTGACTCTTCCGAGTACCTGTGCTTTGCTAGGAATATTGAAAAGCTAGGCGAGAAGGATCAGCATACAAAGGATGTAGACATGTGACCTGTGAGGGTTATGTGAAGGTTGGACTTGCAGGGGAAGGCTATATAGCCTGAAAAAGGAAGTATTAGTTGGGGGTGAGTCACAGTCAGCTGAAAGGCTGCTAAAGAGAAGTAGGAGCCACTCTGTCCAACACAGCATAGGGACCTAGGAGCATACTCCACGAGGGGGCAGATTTCAGTCTAACCAAGGCAAGACTTTCTAACACCTGAATGAGTTCAGCAGTTCAAAGGGCTGTTTCTGTATGTGGGGATCAACTCATAGCTGGGAACGTTCAAGCGGAGCACAAAGGGCCTCACAAATGCTGGAGGGCAGGGGTCAGCAAGCAAACTATGACTGTCAGGCTAAATCCTGCTGGCTGCCCATTTCTATAAATAAAGTTTTGTTGGAGCACGGCCAGGCCCATCCATTTACGTAGTGTCCGTGGCTGCTTTTGCATTACAAGGACAAAGCCAATTTGCTGCTACAGAGACTGCTGGTCAGCAAAGCCTAAAATATTTACTATCTGATGTTTTAAGGAGGGTGTGGGCCCTCCCTCTCTAGAGCTTTCCTGGTATAGTGAAAAATTAGACTATGGGACTTTTAGGATCGCTCCTCTTCTTCTGTCATTTACTCACTCCCCGTAGACCAGATGGTTAAACAATGCCCAAAAGGTGCTTAGAAAATCCCCAGTGATGCTGGTCTCCTTTCTAAAGTGATCCTCTGGGTCCACCTGAAGGGACAGAAGCTGTCAAGTGGGGGCATAACCTTCAGCAGCAATAAATGCTCACTTGGCACTTTATGTCAGTCCTTTCCCCCTGCCCCTGGTGGTGGTGGTGGTGGTGGTGGTGGCGGTGGCGGTGGTGGTGGTGGTGGTGGTGGTGGTGGTGGTGGGTGCTAGAGACAAGGAATATGGATGATTTAATGACCACTTGTGTCACAACTGAGAGTCTTTCCCAATAGATAACAGTAACTGCTTGAAAAAGAGACCAAATGATGTTCTCTTTGCTCAGCACTAAGTATCCATTGCCCCCCCCATTATGTCCTTGAGGCAGGTATTACTACTACTCCACTTACAGTGAGGAATCTCATTTTTACGACTGCCCCCCACCGACCAGGAGCCATTTAAAATATTTTTTTGTTGATCATTTCCTCTCCCATGAAATTCTGCTACCTACCACAGATACACTGTATATCTGTGCTTTATGTATAAACAGACTCAGAACCCATTTTTACCCCTTTAGAATGTATGTGCTGGATTTGCACCCTCAGATCGCTCCCCACCCTTCTCCACCCTTATCTGTGCCCCGAGAGGTGGACTTCCATGGGCTGCTCTATCAGGCTTTCTTGCCCTCTGGCTCTGGATGTGTTCGGCCAATGGCAAATACCAGAGGCTGGGACATGGGTTGGTAGCAACAGTCCTCTCCCCTACGGCTCAAGGTGTTGGAGGGGAGGGGAAGGCCTTTTGGCCGAGGAATAGAGTGGTTCTCCTTGGGTGCTAGTCCTAAATACTGCAGCATCTCTTAATGTTCCCCTTACCCCTCCCCTGCCCTTATAAATAACTGTTTTATTAATCTCTCCTCAGTTACCATGCCATCTGTTTCTTGCCAGGATCCTAACTGATGCAGTGGCCAAACCGAGAATTAAAACCCACATCTCTACGATGCTAAAAGGCCTGCTCTTAACCACATGCTCCACCACTACCTGGACCACAGGCTGAGGTAAGTTCCAGTGCCAGATCTGTCACTGACTTGTCACCTCTTCCAGGTCTCAGTTTATCTGCCTGTGAAATGAAGGGGTCGGATGACATGATCCAAATGTTCCTTCCAGTTCTGGGAGTCTAGGGCTCCATTGCAGCAATAATTGACTTTTTTGGCTCACTGATTCGAGCCAATTTTGAGAAGAATCCTTTCTGCAAATGCAGGCACAGAGCTTGACATGGAAACAAATGTGTTCTGAGGTACAAATGCAAGGCCAGAGCATCAGTCCTGGGGCGAGGGGTGAGCCTGCATCAGCAGCCCAGGACCCACTATGGGGATCTTGGCATTGAGCAAAGGGGTCAGGTCAGACCTGGGGTCTCCTCTGCACACTGTTAAGACAACACTGGCCCTTGCCTGACTGAGGTACCCAGTCTGCTGTCCTTCGTTCATGGTAAGCCCTGTAAATTAATCATCAATCCTATTAGCATTCCACCCAAGACGACCCACAAGTCCCTGAGGTGTTCGTGGTAATATATTTTGCCTGGCAGTTTGCAAATGGTCTTACTAGTTAATGGAACTATAAAAATTACATGAAAAGGTCAAGATAAATAAAGACAACTTCCATGCTCTCTGGCCAACTAGCCTGATACCCAGCTAGGACAAAAGCAAGCTTGGAAGCCAGGGAAAGAAGGTATGGCCTCCCTGAATTCTACAGCGTATGGCTTCTGGAGCTTCCCCTGAACCCAGTTTCCCCAGAATGCCCAAGCACATTGATCGCTCCTCCATTAGCATTCTTGGCAGGAGGCTCAGATCAGGCTGTCATTTGATTCTGCTTGGAAATAAAATGACCTATATCCAAGTGGACCCAAGTGCCAATTCAAAGTGACATACTTAGCATAAGCGATTCTGCCAAGCCCAAGGTCACACCGAATGTGGTGGGTATGTGGGTGTGTGTGTCTGTGTCAGAGAGTTACCAAGGGGAATTCTAAAACAATTAATTAGATGTGTATCATTCATTCCTTTATAATTGTCAGCCCTGAATCCCCTCCACAGCCAGAAAGAGACACGACGGCTGGCCCCCTCCCAGCACATCTAGAGTTGGCTTTCAATTGCTTCGGTCACATTTGGCTCCAAGACATGAATAGTCAATTTAAAAAAAAAAAAAAGCATTTCACCTGCGGGCTGATAAGATGGAAGGACATTAAGAGCCAAACACTTTCCTAGTCTGTGGCCTGTGGGCCTGCAGGTCTCCCTTTTACCCAGTGGGGGTCCTGGGGAAGCTCACAAAGGGCTCTGGGACTGGTAATCAGGGGTCCACCCCACCCCCACCCTACCCGCTAAGCTGGCCCATAGTCATTCATTGTAAGTCAGTGGTGCCTTGCTGAGTTTTATGCCTTGGCCAGCTAGCATTATCTAAAAGCCTGGGTCCCTATTCTGTCACTTATTAGCTTCACTGTCCTTGAGCAACCTGTCTTGTCCTCAGTTTCTTCATCTATAAAATGGCTCTGGACTTAGAGAGTTATTGCAAAGAATAAATAAGTTCACTCAAGCAAAGCACCCAGAACCAGAGGTTAGTTATAATTGTCACTAGTTGTTTTTTTTACGCTATTGTTACTAATATTCCTCTTCCCAGGGCCAGGGTTCCCTTAAATGCATTCCACCCAGGATGACCCACAAGGCTCACTTCAGCTTGAGGGATGAGAGAATAGCATGAGTTAGATCTGAAAGGGAGTCCTTATTCACTAGGAATACTGAAGGTATGGGGGTGGGGGCGGGGAAGAGGAGACAATCCAGGTTCAGCTCACTGGTGAATTATAAGTTATCCAGGGTAATGTGTGTCCCTTTTCTCCTCCATTTCTAAGAGGAGCATGGAAAGAAAGGAAGCCACAGCCTGGCTGCCAGGCCCTTTCTCTCGTGGAGAACCATTGGTTGTACTTCTGGAGGCGGAGGGGTGGGGAGAACGTGAACTTGGGCTGGGGTGGGGTCCTGCAGCCTAGGTCCTTTCTGCTCCTGTGCACCCTCTGCTTACTCATGCAAATACCCACCCAAATGCATCCACTCTCAAGCGTTCATCCAGCACATCCTGTGTGCTGGACTCCCTGGATAGGGGTTATGGGGAGGAGTCCAAAATGCAGAAATGGCCAGGCCTTGCCTTGCCTTGCCCTGCCCTTGAAATTCCCAGAGAGTGAATACTCCACCCATCTGCTTTTAACTCTTTTCCCCCCAAAGAGCCACTATGGCCCCAAGGAGCCTGGGGTAACCCCTCAGAGAGTTGTACACAGAGGGACGAGAGCTGTGCTCTGATGCCCATGGGCCAGGATTGTGGAGATCAGAGAATGGACTTGGGAGCCAGGATGTTTGGATTCAAGTGTTGGTTCTGCCACTGTCTAGTTGTGTAACCTCAGGCAACTTACTTTACTTCTCTGGGCCTTAGTTTCATCATCTTTAAAATGGGGGCAATGGTTCTCTAGCTCATAAGTTGGTTGCTAAGTTAAATCATCGATGCATGTGAACTGCTTAGAACAGTGCCTGGCACATGGCAACCTAGTTATTTTTTTTTCTCAAGGCTATCTATTCCATCCTCCTGCCTCTGAGCAGTCACTCCAAAAATATTAAGAGCCTACAATGTGTCAGGCACTGTGCTAGGTGCTAGGAATACTATAAGCAAGCCACAGCTCCTGCTTTCACAATGTGATAGTGAGAAAGGGAGTCAGCACCTGAGTGGCTCTGTGGGCAGGTGGGTAGGCCGGTAGGAAGGTAAGTGGGTGAGTGAACAAGTGGGTAAGGGCACTAAAATGTTCCTGGTGCTGAAATCACAGCTGGTTCAGAATGCAGGATGGGCCCCAGGAGAAGGTAGGCAATTCTTGTGTATCTTGGTGGACAGAGGAAGAGCATCACAGAGCAGGTGATGCTAAACTTGACATCGGTTCATAATACATTTACTGAGCACCTACCATGTGCTAGATACTGTATCAGCCTTCCCACCCCCAAAGACCATCGAAATTTTGCCTCCTAGGGTTTTCTGCAGGAAGAAAACTTTATCTCCCTTCTTTCACCCCTCTCACTTCTCCAGCGTGGGTGCTCCCTCCTGCCTTCTCCTCTTTGGCACATGGAACTCCTTCTGATTCTGATGTGCCCCAACTCTCCTTACCCTGGGCCTTCGTACAGCCTGGAATTCCATTGACAACCCAGCTCTCCAGCTCTCTCACCATTTCTGCTTATCCTTCACATTAACTTAGGTGCCACATCTTCCAGGAAGCCTTCCCTGACTGCATTGTCCCAGGCTGGGTTGGGTCCTCTCCCTGCTCCCACTAGGCACGTACTGACTTCCCTGTGCCACTTATTTGTCTCTTGTCAGCTCCATGAAAGCAAAGAATGGGCCTCTGTAGTTCATCCTTATGTTCTAGCACAACACTGGGCACATGGCAGCTATTCAATAAATATACAACAAATGAATAAGTATCTGAATCTGCAAAGGAACTCTTTCTCCTTTCCCTTCACCCAGAGCCCTAACTCTCTCTTACATGGGCCATGCCAGACTAGTTGGGCTGGACACATAAATTCAGCTAAGATACCAGGGCAATGCAAAGACCTGAGTTCAGGTCCCCAATTCCACCACGGTGGGACAGTAAAATGCTCTTTAGAAAAATTCCAGCACCTCTCCAGTTAATAGGCAAGGACCATTCCAGCAAAACCCAAGAAGAATTCCAGTCTGGGGTTTGGGCCTCTCCAGTTCAGCTTGAAGCCTCAGGGGCAATTTACCATCAAATGCTAGTGTCAGATCATAGACTCCCCTGGAGTCCTCTCTTGTATCTCTACCAAGCACCCCGAGATATTAGCCTGCTTCTCATAGCTCACCTCAGTATGGCTTAACTATTAACAATTGTTGATCAATTAAAATTGTAACTTGTCAGACATCCCTATTGGTTTCCCCCATAAAACAATCACATCCAACCGCTGGGCCTGATAAGAGACCGGTATTGCAGTCAATTCTCCTGATGGATCTGGGCTGTGAGCCCCAGATCTGCCTGTGGATGCTCCTGGTACCCTTGGCCTTCCTTGCTTTGTAAAGGATTTTCCCAGCTGAGCTGTTCAAACCACCAATCCTGCATTCCTTCAAGGAGCAACAGCTTTTCAACTTGTTAATGATGTTGGCGCATACAGCCTGAGTCAGCAACCCCCAGCACACGACCCAAGAAAATCTTTTTCTGGGTCTTTTTTTTCCCCATTTGACAGATGCAAGACTTTCTCCAGAAAGACACATTCCAGCTGATTTTTTTTTCTTTGGGAAATTGATCCTCACCACCTTCAAGGAAAGCAAACATTGAGGCCTGTCGAGCATTTTTTTAATGCTCTGATTTAAAATTCAGTCCCCTGATTCGCCTTGCGATTTGCCTTCCCGAAGGAAGAGCTGGCCTTTTCTCATAGCCACATGTGACAGAGTCTCTAAGGAAGGGGTGCAGGAAGGATGGGCCAAAGGACAAATGATGCCCACCGCCAGCCCTCCATCAGGGAGGCCCCAGGCAGAGGAATGTGGTTAATCACGTGGGCTTCAGGTTGGACAGACTTGGGTTTAAGTCCTGGTCCTTCCACTGAGCTAGCTGTGTGGTCTTGGCTCAATTAAAATGACCCAACATCATGAAGCCTCAGGTTTTCCATCTGTAAAACTGGTAAATAGCATTGCCTCAATAAATAATAAAGGGTTGTTGTGTGAGGCTAAGTAAGAGAATGCCTGAAATGGTTGGCAAAGTGGACTCTTAGCAAGGACCCCATAAATCCCAATTCTTACTATCATGGCTGGTTTTGGAAGAGGCAGCCCACACACGACTCTTGAACATATGGAATTCCGGGACTTCAGCAGGCATTCATAACCAGTGTCTCAAGCAGACGGGGACAAGTAATTAGAGTCCCTACTTCCACCACTTCATCCAGTGCTTAGAGCCCCTCGCCTACATCCTGTGCCAAATTTCTACTGAGATGCTTCTCCTAGCAGGTAACGAAGTCACTTCGTTCCAGCCTCACTTAATTGCGCCACATCCTTAAGTGAGAAAGACTCTCCTTAACCTCTGGGTCTTTGCATGTGCTGTCTTTCCTCCCAAAGATGCTCTTGGCCTCCTCTTTGCCTAGCTAATTCATCTCTCAGGTCTCACTTTAAATGTTGCCTACTTTTGGAAGCCATCCCTAGCTACCCTCAATAAGTTAGAGGCTCCTGATCCATGCTCCTATCAGACCTACCCTTCCCCATCAAAGCACAGGTCACATGTCCCAATTTTGCTTGTCTGACTATCTTCAATACCTGACCAGTGGCCTCTGAAAAAAGGATGCTGTCACTCACCATCAAATCCTCAGGGCTCAGCACAGCGCTGGCACAGAGTAGAGGCTTAATAAACATCTGGTGAATGTATGAATGAATCCCCTTTCATTTATGAACAAATCTGATTACTAGGAAGCTTTTTGCTTCACTGAGCTGAAATCCGCCTCGGAATTTGCCTGCATTGGCGCTGAGTCTGTCCTTTCCTGCTCCCCAGCCCACATCTCGTCCCAATTCCATATGACAAGCTTTTCTCCACTGGGACTGAAGCAGATAAGAGACACAGTAACAGGAACACACACTTCTAAGCAAGGTGTGGCTGGGACCGATAGTGGCTATCAGAAGTTAGTCTTTTGTCTTGGGTACTGTTGCCAGGCTGCTGCCACCAACCAGCACAATGAAGCCCATCCCAGTTTTATGAGTGTCACTGCTGCACGTCCCAGTGGGGGCAGCCCACGTCCCCGCTGGTTTTAAATCTCATCGCTATTGAGAAGCTAAATCAGGAGCTACTTAGCACCACTGATTTAGGGCTTTAATAAAAATAATGCAATGGAAGGGAGAGGCAGCTGTGAAGGTCACTGTCTGCTGCCCCTCCCATCCTGCTCCTGCCTTCCTGTAAGGATCTTTTTCCAGTCTAGGGACCCCTCAATTCCCTTGACTCCCACAAATGGGACTTTGTGCTTTTATGAATTAGTCCTTATTGCAATCACATTCCTTGACAGCCTAGGCTATGTTTATTACTTGCTGAATTGCGTTTAGGAATTTCCTGCCTTCTTAGGAACTTAATACTTCTTCTCTTCTTCAAAAAGACCCTTTAACTCCCTGGCCTCAGAGTCTGGAGGCCTCTGACTCGCCCTAGCTCTGCGGTTCATCCACCATATGGACCACTCATGCCTTCCGCCGGAACAACACAGGTGGTGGCAGGACAGACAAACTCTCAGAGCCTCGACAGTTTGATGTTCTGTGAGTGGGGAATTTGTAGTTCCCCTCTGACTAGAGTTTAGAGAAGATTTCTGTCCTCCTGACCCAAACCATCCCTGACCTAGGGTCAAGCCCAAAGTGTTTCCTTGCATTTCAAATAACTCTATTTGAACATGTAATGCTTTAGTAATTAGGGGGAAAGACTATTTTTAAATAACCTTTTTACTTTGAAAATCACCAACACCTGTCCCACAGCTGCTAAGTGGCAAATCAGGATTCAAGCCTAGTGCTCTGCGGGCCTAGAGCTGATGCTCCTCCCCACTTGTATGTACAGCCTCTCTAGCAGACCTAAGCCTGCAGAGCAGCCTGATAAAGGAGTGATGTTGGCACAAGCGCTGGGTGAGCAGGGAAGGCTTCTTAGTGGAGGAGGAAACCAATATTCAAACCCAAACTCAAAACACAATATTAAAAAAACCAACCAAACAACAACAACAACAACACTCGCAACACAGTATACTGTAGACTATCAATTGTTTATCCTCATAATCACATGGCTGACTGGAAGCTGTGGCTCACTTCCACTGTCCAGGATCATACGAGAGTATCTTACTACACATCACTAGCCTGAGATAAAAATCAAAATTCGAAATTCAAAGTACATTTCTATTAATGTGTATTACTTTCACATCATGAAGTCAAAAAATCATAAGTCAAACCATCATTAAGTTGGGGACTATCTGTATATACAGTATAATACTATTCAGCCTTATGAAGAAGGAAATCCTGCCATTAGCTACAACATGGATGGATCTTGAGGGCATTGTGCTAAGTGAAATAAGTCACACAGAGAAAGACAAATACCTTATAATCTCACTTGTACGTGCAATCTAAAAAAAAAGGAATCAAATGCCTAGAAAAAGAGAGCAGATATGTGGTTATGGAGGAAGTTGGTCAAAAGATACAAACGTCCAGCTGTAAGATAAATGAGTTCTAGGGATGTGATATACAACATGACGACTGTCGTTAACACCGCTGTGTGGTATATTTGAAAGCTGAGACAGTAAATCTTACAACTTCTCATCACAAAAAATATTTCTTTTTGTATCTATATGAGATGAGGGATGTTAACTTATTAGTAATCATTTTACAATATATGTCAGTCAAGTCACCCTGTACTCCTTAAACTTATACAGTACAGTATGTCAATTATATCTCAATAAAACTAAAAGAAAAAGTATAGAGAAAGAATGCATAAATGTATTTCCTTTTATGTTCATAAAATATATCTGGAAAGATGCACAAAAACTAGTAACATTGTTTTCCTCAAGAAGGGGAAACTGGGGGAAATGCTTTTTATTATATTTCTTTTATAACTGCTATATATTAAACCAAGGCAACATGTTAACTGTGCAGAAAATAAATACCAGTAAAACTACAAAAAATAAGGCACGCTCTGCTCAAGGCCTCTCTTAACATACAGAAGAACCCACTGCGAGAGGAAACACATTAGTGTCAAACTTATTAATCTCGTGCTGGAGTAACTGTTATCACAGTGGGGCCCTACGGGAACAAGGCTCAGGATTGATAAGTTGTGAGGAACATTTGAGTCATGGAACCAAAACTTAGCCACTGCCAGAAGGTCCACTCTACTGCTGAGTGAGGGCCGGAGGAGTCTCCCCTGGCCCAGGCCAGCCCAGGCCAACAGCAGGTCCCCAGGGTCACCGCAGGGCCTGGGAGAGAGGTGAGGCCGGCAGAGTAAGAGCAGAAGCTGCACCAACTTGCCGCTGGTCTCAGCACAGCACCTCAAGGCCCCGTAAAACACAACCACACAGATTCCCTGAGGTGACATTTACTCCTGTATCACTGAGAGGAATATTGGTTTTTTGGTGTTTTTTTTTCTCCTAAAATAAGATCCTTGTTCTCCCTCATTCCAACCGTCAACTTAATCCTGTAAGATGGCCCCCTTCTTTTGTCCCCTTCTTTCTCCTTGTCTCCTTCCTACGTTTTCTTCCTTCTTGCCCACACCTCTCATTTACTCCTTCACTTTCCTTTTCTCCACTTTTTTTCATTAATTAATTAATTCACGGCCCTGCTCGAAGCATCTCCTCAGGCCCAGGCTCATGAGACACAAGCTTCCTTCTCCCTTCCATCTTAGAGCTGCTAGTTTCCCAGGGGATGGGCTGGGACAAAAGGAGGGAGGAGGAGAATGGGAGCAGAGGCTGCGGCACGTGCCAGGCTGGTTCCGTCATTTTGGGCCCCAGGAGAGCCCGGAGGGAAGGAAGCTAATGGGACCCCAGATTGGTCAGCATTAACTGTTGAGAGGACACTGCATTCCGGCCAAGCCAGCAGTGTGATGACACGTGATCACCTTCTTCAGGTCCCTGAACCCCTTCCTCTCTGCACTCCACAGTGCAGCAAACATTCTCTTGGAATGTGGGAGGATCCTTCCTCTCTTGCTGCCCATCCACCTTCTCACCTTTCCTTCAAGGCCCAGCCCATGTCCTTGCTCTTGATGCATCCTGCTGGGAACCCCAGCTGGCAGGGAGGTGGCATACTCTACTTTGTATCACAGTTCTGCTGACACCCGGCTTCTAACTATCTCAAACCCCTTAAAAGGTGGACCTTTATCTGTGTCCTGCTCTGTCCCGCAACCCTGACCTGCCACCTAGCATACATACTATTTACAAAGGGAAGAAATTTGGCAGGTATTTGCAGAAATGAAGGAAGCAAAGGATGGAGAAAAAAAGGGAGGGAAGGGGGAATTGAAGAAAGACAAAACTGATTGTTGCCTCTGAATTTCCCAAGCACATAATAGTTACTATTCATCGGGCACTTTATAATTTCTAAAGCATATTCATGTTTGTCATTCATTTGCTTTCTCAATATTCCCAAAAGGTAGGCAAAAGACAGGTCATTAGATTCACTTCACAGATGGGGACAATGAGACTCAAAGACTTGAAGGCACTTGCTCAAGTTCACCCACACCTGAGCCAGTGGAGAATTCAGATCTCCTGGCCCCACGCCTCTGGCACTTGACGCGGCCTCTCTTATGACCTGCAGCATTCTCTTGGCCTGCCTCCTAAGGCAGCTGATATGATTAATTATTGCCTCACAAGTAGGGGCTCATCTTACCAGCTGGTCTATCATATACCAGAGGGCAGACACCCCTGTCTGATATTGCTTCTGGTGCATAGACAAAGCCCAGAGCCTGGCATGCCACAGTGGCCAGGGGGAAACTTGCTGGCCTCTGAGGACCATAACACAGGCCTTGCTGCAAGGTCCAGGCAGGGAGCTGTGCTGGGATGGGGATCCAAAGCCTGTATCTCACAAGGGACCAACTGGCTGGGAGAGAGCCCACAGCACTGTTGCCTCTTCCGGTGCCTGAGGACATGTGCTTTCAGAAACCAGAAAGTCTAAAAAGGCAGGACACTTGTTTTCCCCTGGGGGCAGAAAAGTATAGAAAGTGACACGTAATTCAGCTTTTAAACACGAATAACATTTCTTCTATCTTCTGTCCCAGAGCACCCACAGGGGGCACAAAAGTCATGCTCTCAATGAAATATTTTACCAAAATAACAAGAAACCAGATCAGACCCAGAGTGTGGCGTGTGGGTTGCCATGGAGTCCAAGGAGGCTTTGGAAGGCAGCAGTCAGGGCTGCAGCCTGCTTGCTTCTGTGGCTCCCTACACACCCACTTGCAAACACAGCCCCAAGGCCCTGATCCACTTCCCCCAGGCCCAGACTAAGCCTCTAGGAAGGCAGGATCACCCAATCCAGAGTCATGAGACACAGCTGTGTGACCTTGGATGAAGGCTTTTCAGAGCCCCAGTTTTTTCATCTGGAAAATGAGGATGATGATACATTCTTTACCATGCTAGAACAACAGATAACAAGATAGGATACAGGTAGAATAACGAATACTTCCCAGAAAATACAAGGTGTGGTAGGACTGGCTAGTGTTAGATTGTCAGCTCTAAAGCTGGGGTTTCTGTGTTCAAATTTTGACTCCACCACTCACTAGCTAGGCAACCACTTAGTATGGCAACTCACTTACCTGCCAGCTGCCTGGTTTCCCCACATGCCTATAAGAACAACAGCTGGCAGGTACTTTAGGTAAAGGTGGCCTTGGCGAAGGGAGAAGGGTAGGGATGGAAGATAACATGAGGGCAGGTCTTAATTACCAGAGTCACCTTATATCACCTAGCACTTTACAGTTTGCAGAGGCCCTTATTTCCCATGATCTCTCTTGCTTTTCTGCTCTTCTCCCTACTTGTAGTTCACATCCAGGATTATTTGTCAGGTAGAGATAGATGAGGACCCCAAGCAGCTCACAGGAGGCAGTTCACACAAGTTAATAGCAGAGTCATAGCCAGAACTCAATCCCTCCTTTAGCTGGGCACAGAGGTACCAGAATACCCCAGAAAAGTCATATCTAGAAAGGGAGTCAGAGGCCAATGGGACAGCACCCCACAGCATGAGTCCTGTTCCCAAAAAAGGAAGAGGTAAGCCCTGGAGTGAAAGTGCACAGAGCTGCCACCACTCCCCAGCCCAAATGGCCTGGCAGCCTGAGGGCAGAGCACTCCTAGATATAGCAACAGTGGTGCCTCCACACCCCTGAGCTCTCTCCAGACTCTGGCTGCATTGGCTCCAGTCCAGCTGGTGATGCTAAGGCCAGAGGTTCTATACTCTTGAGAGCCCCATGGAATCTGGCCCCATCCACCTCCTTGTTCCCATTCCCTGCCACATCCCTCCCCCGCCCCCAGCCCTCTGTTCTCTACCATCTTCTAGTTTCTTAGATGCAAAAGCTCGGTCCTACCTCTGGGTCTTCACCCAGACAGTTCCCCTGCCAGGAGCTCCCTCCCCACCCCCAGGTTTCACTATTCATCCTTCAGTTCTCAGCTCCAAACCCTTTCCCTATTTTCCTATTCTCCCTTCTGAAGGAAGGCTCCCTGGTATTGACTCTCATCACCCCATGTCCTTTTCCTTCACGGTCCCCATCGAAAATGTCTTCTTAATTTGGGGGATGATTATTGAAAGCCTCTCACTAGGCTATTAGCTTCATTGGGTAGACACTCCCTTTCTTTTGTTCACCCTGAACATCTACCACTGGCCCCTGCACTGAGTACAATAAGTACTCAAAACATGCTGTCTACAAAAAGTAAATGAATGCATTTTTAGCCATTTGAACAGGCACACAGTAAATGTTCGTTAAAGGGTGACCTTCTTTCTGAAAAAGTACAATAATTACTGTCATACTGTCATAAGGACACTACCAAAATACACACGATTTTTTCCTATTCCTCCATGGGATTGATGTAAATAACACCTTGCATTTGTGTGTAACAAAGTAAAAATCCAATTCATGTTGGATCCTACACCCTGTGAGTAGGTCGGCCAATGCTGCTATCCTCAGGATGGTACCCAGGGAGGCTAAGGGTTCTTTCCTGCTTCACATAGGGGTTAACGGAAGTATGGAGAGCAGAGCAGGGTTGTCACCTCTACCATGGTCCAGCCAGTCCTGCAGCCCTTCCTTTATTTAAGAGAAGGGTGGAGCAGTCTGGGAATGATGCCTTCCTGGGCTATGAACTCCCAAGTGAAGGACCATGTCTATTTTATAAATTCCTGTGTCTCCATCACCTAGCCCAGAGCCTGGCACATAAGAGGTGCTTGAAAATTGTTAAATTTTCAATTGCTAAATCAAATGATACTTTGCCTGGAAAAGAAAATAGGGGAAGGAACAGGTAAAGCACAGTTTATTAAACATCTAAAAACTGTTAAGTGAAAAAGAGAGACTTGTTATGGGATATCTTTGTCTCACTGAGAGCAGTCCAAGCCAACCTGGGCTCCCTTATGAAAGGGTGAGTTCCCTATCAACTAAGATAATCCAACTGAGCCTGAACAACCATCTCTGTGGCCCCATTTAAATATTCATAAGCTCATCAAAAGTGTGTGAATGATGGCTGAGGTACAGATGAGTATTCAGAGAGGTTATGTCCAGGGTCCATGGCCTGTAAGGTCTCACCTAACCCTGAGAATATGTGATTCCCTGATTTGGGTATAGAGAAGAATCAGGAGCTAGCCCCATGTCTCCAGATCCACAGACCCACCACCTCCACTGTAGCTGATGCCAAGAATTCTCGGTCTCACAATTCAGCTCTGAGCCTCAGCTACTCCATTTCATTTCACTTTTGACCCTTGCTCTCCCAATGACATCACTGAGGATGAGAAAACTCCAACCCTAAGTGTGTGAGTTCCCTCATGCCCCATGTCCCCAGTCCCTCCTCACCTCCTTCCACTATCTGAGAGCAATCTAACACATACCTCCAAAAGTCTGGCCTGCAGTGCTGGGGCAGCTACCTGAAAAGCCATCTCCCAAATGGTCCTGCTTCCTCCAGCACATAAGAGCCCTCATGTGGGGAGAACACAGGTGCAGCTGGAAGGAGGCTTCAGATGGACCCAAAGAAGAGGGAGGCAGCTGAAGAACTGGGTGCCTGCTCCCAGCTGCCCCTGAAAGTCATGTGATACAATCGTCCCCTCTGGTCCTCCCTTCTCAGTGGATATAACAAGAGAATGGCCTCACTCAAGGAAAAGGGACATTCATGAAGGAGAAGGAAGTGAAGGTGGCAGAACTGGGAAGCCAAGCAGGAAAGAAGTTCTCATTTCCAAGTTCACTGATCCATGGGGCTTTGCCACAGCAGCATCAACACCAAAGGCCCATTGGACTCGGATCTGTTCACCCATTCCCAGAGCGGGTTTTGCTGACTCTGGGGCAGGAGAACCAAAAGAAAGTGCCCCTAAAGGCTGGAATCAGCCCTTTTGCTGCTGTAGATTAATGGGCAAGGCCTCCAGCCTCCTTTGGGAAAGGAGATTTTGACTTCTCCAAAGTCCCTGCTGGCAGACACTGAAATAGTAAAGAACCCCTTTTGTCTGCATGTTGGCCCCATGGAGACATTCAGACCCAAACTCTGTCTTGTGGGCCTTCAGGGCAACCTCCCTGAGGGGATCAAGGGAGGAGAACAGGCTGACAATGATGTAATCACCTAAGAGTAGGTAAAACAGCAGGACACTCAGTGCCTGTCCTGGGCTTCTGGGGAGCCTTGTTCTTCTGGCTAAGTGTGTGTGTGGGGGGTGCTTAATGCTGTGTGCCACCCCACAAGCTAGGGTGTGAGGGAGCCACAGGCCATGCTCTCTTCCTGCTGGGATGCCCTGGCAATGGACTTGGGCCAACTCGCTTAGATTGACTGTTATGTCCGGACTGTGGAGACTCAAGGTAGGGACCCTCCTAACAAGATGCACGGGGTGGTGAGGAGCGAGGGCAGAGTTGGCTTCAGATCAAGTTTTTAAGGGGAGAGGGCACTGCTAATATCCTCCCAGGTCTCCCCTCGCCTGTCACCTATACCAACCTCTCTCCATCCTGGGGAGCATGGAGATTAACATGTTACTTCCTCAGGTAACAGAGTCACAGTTTAGCAGGAACCTTCTGGAAACCAGGCAATCACCCAGGGAAATTTCTTTAACATGAAAATCCCTGGCTTGTTTTCCTAGGAAGCACACCACCCTCAGCGAACAGCACGTTGGCAGATCTGCCTCTCTCCAGGTCTGCATTCCTAGGAAAGAGCCTTGCCTTTGGAGTCAAACAGATCTAAGTTTGAAAACCTCTCTTCTAGTTCCTAGCCTAAGCACCTCTCTGCTTCTGCATCATCTGTGAACTGAGAAACACCATCCACCACAAAGCGCTGCCAGAAGACGGAGGGGGTGCACCACCACGTGCTGGCACACCACAGACCCCATCACGTCATTCTCCTTCTGCTCACCGGGATGTGCAGCACGTGCAGAGGCAAAGAGCTAGCATTTGGAATGAGAACGCCCTGGAATATATTCATCATTCCAACCAGCTGGAGAGCTAGGGACAGAGAAGGGCCACTCTAGGGGAAGAATAATAAGGATTCCAGCCAGTCAGAAGTCCTTCATCACCTTTAATTCTCCCAGAGGGAGCCTGTCCAGGATGAGTTATCTTCCGTGGGAAGGAAAAGCAGCTCTGGCCCTTTTAACCTAACACGGATCATAGAGCAGAGAAAATATAACAGCCTCAAACCACTAAGCACTCTTCAACTAGATTTTCCCAGCCTGCCAAAGAGGTAAGCGGAGGCCATGGTTAAATGAATGATATGTATGTTTTCTGGAGGAAGTGGAAAGCCCACCTGCATAGTGCAGGTGGTAGGGAGCCCGGGGGAGCTGACAGGGCATCAACCCACAGGACCTCAGAGGCCGGCTCTGGCCAGGGCAGCCTGGCAAGGAGGTGGCTGCTGAATCATGGTTTCCGGAGAAGGATAGCCATGCAATGGGCCAGGGCACAGAGCACAGGGACATTCTATCTTGCTCCATCATCCACCCCTTGACTGCTGTGTTGGTGGGCTGCCAAAACATACGCATGAAAATTGCAAGTCTCGTAATTCACCCAGATGGTGGAAACTCTCGAACTGTTCCTTCTCAAGAGACAGCTGTTCCGCCACTGGGCCATATGGCTCCCCTTACCCTGCACCCCGCTCTGAGAAATGAACCACTTCCACAGGCAGCTTCCCAGATCTTAGAACTGTCTTTTGTTCTTAGCAGGTAATTAAGACCTCCAGCGGAGTTGTCCATGCTGTTCCATGCATGGTTTGTACACATGTCAGAGTGGTGTTTTCAAGCTCCAGCAAGTTAAATACAAGTGGGAAAAGCATGCCAGCTTTGCCTTCTACTCAAAAGAAGAGTCTGCCATCACAGAGAGAGAGAGACTACCCAGAAGTCAGCTTGCACTCCTCAGGGCAGGGCAAGCCCTCATCCCACCCAGGAATTCTAGGCTGGAAGTGACCTTCAGAACCTGTACTGTCTGCCTTTGACAGAGGCTCATTTCATCACAGACAGATGGAGACAGATAAACCTTACACCTTTCACCATTTGAGTTGTACAGTTATTAACAAAGACCTTTAAGATTAGCTTGTGATTTAGGTATGCGCTGACCTCCTCAGCTGAAATTAAAGAGCACCAGGGCAGAGACACTCTCTGTCACCGGCAAACAGTGTCCTGACCCCTCTTTGGGGGACCCCTCTGTAGGGTTCCGAATCATTGTTTCCCTCTAGGACACCACAGGCTGAACCCCAAGGTGCTGATGATGCAGATAGACCATCCTTGCTCTCTTCATGGAAATGCTGCAGTCTGTGTACCCCCTGGGGCAAGCAGAGCCCTGAGTGATAGTGCCTCGCCATGCACAAAGCTGATCTCCCGCACGCTCAAAGGCTCCAACCCATTTCTGTGACACATACTCTGAGCTCATTAATATTTATTTGCCATTCCTTTCTGACACTTTTGAACATTTTCTTTAGGAAGTTAGGGTAGGGGGACTGTGTGCCCTACCTCCCAACCCTTGGTGCCTTCCATTTCTTTTGCTTTTGACCTAGTGAGGAAGTTCTCTATGCATTACCCTGCCATACTTGATAACAAGAGCTGACAATTAAGTGCTTAGTGTGTGTCAGGCACTGTTCCAGACATTTTACATGAATTTATTTATCCAATCCTCACAAGCCTCAGTGGAAGGCACTATTATCATCCCCATTACACAGATGAGGAAAGCGAGGCACAGAGAGAATAAATAGCAAGGTTTCCCAGGCCAGCCTTCATCCTAGCAGGAAATAGGAACTAGAATGGGAACTGAGCAGGACAAATGGTCATGTTGAGGGGTAAGATGACCACACACAGCAATGGTCTGATAGGTAGCTGATATCCTATCAGCCAAATTTTACCTACTCTCAATCTTCAGAGCTACCAGGCATAGAAGTTTCTGAAGGTGACCTTGTAGCAGCTGAGCCTATGGGCCACTGGCTGTCATAGAATGGTCATGAGCACAGAACTCACACCATACACCTGGGTTTGACTTACAGCTGTATCGCTTCTTTGTTATGTGACCTTAAGTGAGTTATGTAACCATTCTGGGACTCCCATTTCCTCATCTATTAAATGAGCATGTTAATAGTACCTATATCACAGGGTTGTTGTGAGGATTAAATGAGTTAATACAGAAATGAGTCCTAGCATATAGTTTGTGCTATGTAAGTGTAAGCTATGATGAGGATAAAGATGAAGTGGGCACAGTGTGGGGAAGGAAAGGAGAAAAAGAAGGTTGTTATTTCTATTGCCAGATGGGCTAGGTGGGGATCAGCAGGGGCCAGTGATTACAAAGCCCTGTCACATTGTCTTGTAGGACAGGGTTGACACACTTATTTTTGTTGACAAGGAAAGAGAAACTCCAAGAGGAGATGAATGTGTCTAAGTCACTCACTCAGCTAGTCAAAGTGCAAAGCAGGGCTGCAAGCCGGGCTCCTGACCTGAACCAAGGCTTGACCTTTTACCTCACTAAGCCTGAGCACTAAGGACAAGGAGTCCTCAGCCCGTGGGGCCCCATTCTTTTAAACTTAAGGTTCCAGTGGACTTCTCAGCCCTGGCTTCCTCCATTATCAATGCACTAGAAACCTGGCTTTCGCCACTTACTAGCTAGCTGTCTGAGTTTCAGTTTTACAAGCGAAAGAGAGAAACAGTTCCTGGAAAGCCAGCATGAAGATAAAATGAAATAATATATGTAATGACCTGACAATAAAAACATGAGTCCTTCGCTTTGTGGCGAGTGTCTCCAGAGGAGGTTGCTATATAACAAGTGTTCCAAGTGGCCTTGCTGTGCCCAAAGCTCCTCCTCCCCCCTCCACACCCTGGCCAAGGAGTCTAGTCTTTAGGAGAAACTGCAAAGGCATGTGCCAGCCCCTTTGGGGTCACAGGCCAGGAAGAAGTTGTCCTGCCCTTGGGAAGTTAAACCTCTCGTCCACCACCTTGAAAGAAACCAAACAGCATTTCCAAAGATCTGCTTCATGATTCTTTGCCAATCGCATGGCCTCTAATTGGTTCTTCCTCCAATTCCTTTCATGAAGAACTGCAATTGCCTGTTTTCGTTTTAAACCACACCACTGGTCTCATGTTAACTTTGCCCATTGACTTCAAAATGAGAAAATCCTCCGTATCACAGTCACCCTCACTAGAACTCCTATTCCATGAAAGTGCAGAGTTGATAGGTCTTCTGGCATTACAGATGAGGTCGAGGGAAAGGTGGGGTTCTGCACCCAATCACACAGCAAGATGATAGCCAAACAGGTGATGAGAACTCCTTCTCTGAAAGTTATGTCAGGGCTGACAGCACACCAGTGGCCTCAAGCACCAAGGGGGTGGCTCCCTGTTTGAGGCAGAACCCAAGTCCTCTCAACCAGGGTACAGTGACCTCCTTCTCAGAGCCAGAAGTCAGTGCGGGGGTGGACTCTCAGACAACAAATGTTGCTTAGTGCCCCGGGATGTGGAGCCCCTCCAACCAAAACCATCCCATAAGGCACCAGATGGCACTGGACTGGGGTGGAAGACCTCAGCTAGATTCAAATCCAGCAACCCACAGAAGTAGCCCCCAACCTGGGTCTTGCCTCTGGGGTTTCCATGCAGAGAGGCAATTAAAAAGAAGGGTGTGATCTGATTAGAAAAAGTCAAGGGCGGCTGCTGCCACGAAACCCAATTTGTCCTGGGGCTTGTGCCTGCCCCATGGACACAAGTAGGAGCCCAGAAGAGAGAAGGGAAAAGCAAGAGGAAGTGAGGCAGACAGAAGAGGAAAGGCAGGCCCTGCTCAGTCTCTTTCTGCAAGGCCTGGTCCTGCCCTTCTTGCTTCCCCAGAATCAAATCGTCTGGTAGTGCTTTATGTAAGTCCATTGTACAAAAACAAGATTAAAAGGGACAGGCTGAACAAAGCATCAGTCTTC
This sequence comes from Eonycteris spelaea, assembly GCA_003508835.1. Taxonomy (NCBI): domain Eukaryota; kingdom Metazoa; phylum Chordata; class Mammalia; order Chiroptera; family Pteropodidae; genus Eonycteris; species Eonycteris spelaea. The sequence goes on from PUFA01000017.1 coordinate 1,636,668, forward strand.
CTAACAAAGGCCCCTCCACTTAGTAAATTAGGAGCTCTTTCCACCTGACACACTTTTAAAGGGAAATCTTCAATTACCATGTGTTGGCAGGGTCTGGCAACAAAAGGTTGTCTGGTGACTTCATTCGCAGAGCCCTGAGAGCAGGCATTAAAATGGTTTTACGTAATAGAGATACTAATCTAGTCCATATAATTCTGAGAATCCTTTATAGAGGACTGAAGGGCATTTGAACCCTGCGGCTGTTTCAAAGAGATTTTCTGCAGCTTATGCATTTACCTTGCCAAAAGCTTAGCTGAGCAAACAGAGTCCTCTAAATCACACTCACTGCTGATTTACTATCAGGCCTCCACAGTTTGTTGATGGATGGAACCTTTCAGATAAACAGAGGCCAAGGCCTTGGTCCCTCTACCTGGCCACACCAAAGGGATGAGGTCTGTCTGATTTAGGACTTTTCCTTTCCTTCCTCTAGGTTTGACCCAGAGTAAAGGTGGCCAGAGGGGCGGTTCTCTGCCAGGGGTGGGAGGAGGCCTCCCTGGCTTCTGCGCTTGGTTCCAGGTATACCTCCAACCTGGAATAAGATTGATGGTGTCAGTCAGCTCCCTCTTCCCACCCCATGCAGAGCAAAGACCTGATTCTGGTTCCCTTGGTGACAATTGGGCACCACCAGCCACTTGAAAAGGAGAAGTGGGAAAGGATGATAGGGAAGGTGACTCTCAGGAGACCCAAGGGAGATGTAAAAACACAAACTCCAAACACACAGCACGCAGATATGCACCTGCTACACAGGTTATAGGGGCCCTTTTCATAGGCAGACATGGAACATATACATATAGCAAGTTTACATGTACAGCGAATGTGCAATGTGCACACACGACACATAATAGGGGTGCTTTTTGCACACAGGGAAACTTAGCACTCATGAATACACCTGTTCGTATATAATACTAAAAGCTGACACTTACATAGCACTTACCCTGTGCTTGGTTTATACACTCACTTGTTTAATCCTCACAACAACCCCCAAGAAAGGTACTAATGCGACCCCATTTTCCATTGAGTAAACTGAGGCACAGAGAAGCTAAGTAATTTGCCCACAGTCACACAGGACGGTCACAGCAGTCTGGCTCTGGGGTCTGTGCTCTTGACCTTTACATTGTCTGGTACCACATACAGCACAGACATGGGTTGGAAGCAGCATCCGCACATACATACACACAGCCAGACACTCAGGTTGGGACTGTCCTTCTTCAGAGGTTCAGATAGAACACATCTCCAGGTCAAATGAGACTCAGATGCTCCAGTTTAGGCCAAGACTTAGACTGAGAAGAAGGGTACTGTTAAATTTTAAAACTAAAATACTTCTGTTCTGGTTGGTGGGTGGTTACCACCCCTGCTCCTAGCACCTACGGGGTTAACCCCTAGCTTCACAAGAGGCCTCCAGGGTCCTATTCCATTCTAACCTACTGCTAGGAGTGCCATATCTATAGTAGTTAAATATTTTCATTCTCAGCCCAGGTACAGATAAGGTGGAGACAATGGGATGTGTTTCTGTAACAATGTGGTGGGACCTGGAACTCAGGCCCTCCATGAGTCTTGGCCAATGCCCAACCAACATGGAATGAGGAGTGTCCAGCTCAAGCCAGTCCCCACCCACTTGATGGGAAGCTGATCAGAGTTCTTCAAAGACAAAAGCACTGAAGTGGCCATTGGGAAGCAGAGGAGGCTCTGCCATCGTTTTCCCCTTCACTGAAGCCACTCAGTTTCCCTTAGTCAAAGAGCAAGCACTAGAGGAAACTTGGGGACTAGAGTGTCCATAATCTGAAAAACCCCATTAATAACTACTTTTTGAAACCCCTCTGCTACAAAGGTCAAGAGCCAGGAAGGAAGAAGGAGCTCAAAAAATCATGAGGTTTTGCATGAGGAATTTCACTACCTTGGTTCAGCTCCAGCCCAGAGGACTGGCCTTTTGGGTTCTGGGACAGGGGGCTCAGTGTCCGCGAGCCCCAGCGATGGAGTGCAGACACTAGAACTCTGGGAAGGTTCTGGGAACCTGAGGGAGTTGGGGGAGTCAGGCCACCTTCCATTCTGGGATCTCGGGGCCTTCCCAGAGACTACTCCTTTGGGTGTTTTTTGAGGCTCCCCAGGAAAATCCAGTCCACATATCCTTTCAGTTGACCAGGCTGCACAAAGCAGATCTCTCTGCCGGGCCCTGTGTTGGGCACTAGAAATAGAGAGGGCTCCGTAGTCTGGGCCTTCAATTAGCCTACTGTCCAGGGAGAGAAAATAAGTTGACAGTTGTAAGGACAGTCAAGGTGGAAGGGGCTGAGGTCAGGACTGGAGGGAGGGAAAGAGGGAGGTGTTGGGCTTCCCAGAGACCATGCAACTTCGCTGAGTCTCCAAGAGCCATTAGGCAGAAGGTGGAGAGAACAAGACCAGGATTCTCAGAAGCAGAGGCAGCCTGTATGAAGTCACAGAGAGTGTGAAGAATTCAGGTGCCTGGGTGGGGCAAGAGGATCTACAGACTGCAGTGGGACCCGGGAAGTGAAATACAAAAGGATGAGCCACAGCACAGAGGAACCAGGGTACAGCATTCGGAGTGAGCAGCAGAGGGAGGTGTGGAGGAAGAGTCAAAAAATATGGGGTTGGGGGACAAGGCAAATTGGAACAAACTGGTGGTACCTCAGTATTTTCTGAGTCCCTTCTCTTTGCCTGGCACATTGTAAGACACTGTAGATCATAAGAGATGTTTTTTAAAGGGTGCGCCTGGCCTTAGGAGCATATAGTTCATTTATTTGTTTACTCATTTATTCATTTGTTATTTATTGAACACCTCCTGTATGCAGACACTGTCTTTGGCATAGAAGTGTCAGCTAGAACAAATCAAAGTTCCTCATTCCAGTTGGGGAATTTAGACAGAAAATTTTATATGTATGTGTGTGTATACATATATGTATGTGTGTGTGTGTGTGTGTGTGTATTCTATGACTCTATGTCAGGTAGTGCTAGTGCTAATTAAAAAAAAATAACAGAATAAGGGGTACACAAAGATGTCAGGAGGCAACTGCTATTTGGAAGAGACTGAGTGACATGAGGGAGTGAACCACAGGGATATCTGGGGGAAGAGCGTTCAAGCAGAGGAAACAGCACACAAGATTTCCTGTGTGCTGAGGTGGGACTGTGAGGCATCTGCAGAAAGAGCAAGGAGGCCAATGGCAGAGGGAGCGAGTGGACGAGATGGGTCACAGAGTTAGCTGAGGCCAGGCCGCGCGGGGCTTTCGGCACAGTCAGAACATCGGAGAGGCATCAAATACCCAACAGGGACCAGAAATCAGAGATGGCATTCCACAGATGTTGAAATTCACAAGATGGAAAGTGGAGGGTCTTGGGAAGTTTCTATAAAGAAATGGGGAGTTAGGCTGGGGATAGGTCAGCACCTTCACAGGCTTTACCTGGCCCACAACACCCAGGAAGGGACTTGCATAATGCCTGACTACTCTGACACTAATAAAGGTTTCTCCTCAGAGTCTGCCCCGTCCGGATAGCAGAGGTTTAATTACAGCTGCAGCTGGTAATTAAGAAGCAGCACTAAAATCTGCCTCGTCTGCGTCAGCACCCGGGACCCTGCTGGCATTCGCTGCAGTGGGGCAAAGGCCTAGCAGGAAAGTTTTAGGCTAAGCCAGCAATTGCAGCCAGCCAGGAGAACCCAGGTCTCCTCTCCCCGCTTGACCAATGTGCCTAAGCACAGATGTCTGCAGCTCACCTGTCCCTGCACACACCTCCTAACTTGTTTCTCACCGCTTTGACAGTCCTCCATTCTGCTGCTCCCAGAGCAACAGCTCCCTGACACCAGCAGGAGCATATCACTGGTTGCTGGAACACTTCAATGATCTCATGACATTGTCCAGGCTCTTTAGTGTGGTGATGAGGGTCCAGCCCTACCCCAGCCCCTTCTACCCCGACTTTCTCCTTCACTCTTTCTGCGCTCCAGCCTCAGTGGCTTGCCGGCAGTGTCCTGACCCTGTCTGCTCTTTCCCACATCTCCTCTGTGCTCATGCTGTCCCCTCTGCCAGAGAATGCCCTTCCTCACAAAAATAATACAAACAGCAGTGACTAACAGTTACCAAGTTCTTCCTGTGCGCCATGCTCTGTACCAAAGGCTTTCTACGTGGTAACTCATGACAGTCCCAGAAGGTGACTACTCAATACAGCCTCCTCGAATTTTACAAAAGAAAAAAACCAAGGTAGAGAGAAGTGAAATAATGTGCTCGGGGTCACACGACGATGGAGGGGCCTTTAAACCCATGTGTCTTAACCACTGCCCTACTCACCGTTGTTCCTACCCACCGTTCAGACTCAAAACTAACTTTCAAGGAGTCTTCTTTAGTTCCCTTTGGTACCTAAGACAGAGTTAGTGGTTCTCCCTGAGGTCTCTCAGTGTTTGGAGTATGAGTCTATTTCATTCATTCGTTCTCCTACGCATTCAACAATTCTTCAGCACTAAGTGCCAGGCACTGTGCCCAGCCCTGAGAATTACCCAGGGAGGATACATTACTTCTCTGCTTCAGGAACTCACTTTTGAGTGCACTCGATGGACAGGCAAGGTATCAACACAACCAGTGGGACAGAGTGGCAGAGGGGCCCACAGACTGTGGGGCAGAATGCATGGAACCACTGCCACGTGGCTCCCGAACAGGTGGTGCTCGAGTGTGAAACGAGGAATCTGAAATAGGGCTAACAGGGAACCCACTCGACTTTAGAGCGGCCTGGATCATGAAAACACTCATTCGAGAATTATTTATTGAGGGCCCACAAAGGACTAACAAGTAGCTAAGAGCACATCTTTGGTAGTTGTATTTTGCAATAGAAATGAATTCATGGGCACCAGGGTTAAGCATCAGTATTTTATGAGTTTGGTCAATGTGAATCGACTGGAACTCAGCTATCCTGGGCATCCTAAATAATGTCCTAAGCCCACAAGACTGGGGACCAGATCCTGGTGACTGCACCAACTTAAACCACTCAGTAAAAACCTGTTGGGCAGCTAGACAGCCATTCTTTCCCCAATACCAGCCTGGTGACATCTTCTGTTTCCTTGCCTATTTATTTAAAGTGTGCTTACCATACTATGTTGGAATTTTTTTTAAGTTTTTTTTTTAACATATTTTTCCCACTAGACCAAGTACTTCTAATTCATCTCTCTATCCCCAAGACTCAGCAGTGCCTTCGAGGCACTGTTATCTAATAAATATTGATGAAAGGATGGTCAGATGGAAGGATAGATGTTGTTCTAGGCCGCAAAGCTCAGCACCAGGTGCTGGTGACTCAAGGGACAGCATCAGCACTATTTTTGGTGATGGCAGCAGCCAAGACTCCCGGGGGAGCCCCTGAGACAGGATCCAAGCTCTGCGTGCACTCATGCAGACACAGCAATACCCCACTTGCTACCTTGATCCTGAAACCTATTGGGACCCATCTATGCAAAAATTTTAAATAAAATCAGTTTATCTTAAGTCCTTTCCTATCCCTACAAAACTCTTCACCTGCCCTCTTGTCTGACCCTACCTCTCTCTTCTGGCCACAGGTTTCCCCTGCCAAGAGAACATACAATGTAGGAGGGGAAAGCACAGGGCTGGAGGTTGCTGAGATCTCAGTTCCAGGTGGATGAGTCACTTAGCCTCACCCAGCTTCTGTGCCCTCCACTGTACAAAGACAGGAATAGTAACACCACTTCAGTCTGTGAAAGGCAAGTAATACACTATGTGGGAAAGTGCTGGGTAAAACGCCAGACGTTACACTGTCGTTTTGTTATTGGGAGTTAGCAATCAGTCCAAGAAAACACCAAGTTAAATGTCACAGGGTGTACTTATAAAGCCCCCCACCCCACCACTTGCTAGAGGGGCAGTTCCAGTGACACGGCAGAAAGTGCTAAGGTAGGCCCCTCCTGCTACAGAAATGCCTCCAAAATATAACTAAAGATTTTAAAACTATATAGCTGAGCTCTAATGGAAGGTAAATTCCCAAGTGGGTTCCTGGGAGTTACAGAAGGTCAGCTGCCACAGTAGAAGTGGCCCAGGGAGCATCAGACCTAGCTAGTAGCCTGAGGTTTAACGCCCACACAGGGGCAGACGTGGCCGAGGGAGCTGCTAGCTCCATGAAGAGGAAACTTGAAAATGCTGCCCACCAGCCTAGAAGAAAAAAAACAAGGGATTCTGGATGAGGAAAAAACTCCAACAAGAAACAAAACACCAGAAATGGGGGATGGAGAATGACTGCTTACTGGGCACGCGGTCCCCTTCAGGGGTGATGAAAATGTTTTAGAACGAGAGAGAGGTGACGGTTGCACAACATTGTCAGTGCACTAAATGCCACTGAACCGCACACTTCAAAGCGGTTAATATGAGGTTATGTGAATTTCACATCAACTTTTTTTTTTTAAGGAAAAAAAAACTAAGCCTTAATCACACACAGCATGGAATCCCAAACCTGATTGTGAGCAGGCTGGCTGATCGTGAGCAAGTGAAAACTATTAGTGTGCTTAATAAGAAAATGCAAAACTAGTGTGCATGGAGGGCTCTTCTACAACCCTAGTCTTAGGGGAAGGGGCAAAAGCTTAAGAGTTCACAGCAAAAAAAATAAAAATAAAAATAAAAATAAAATATATATATATCCTTTATGAGGAAACAATCCACCATAAGGGAGAATCAGCAGTCCCCATAAACAGAAAAATTGATACTCTAGGAACATGAGCTAACAAAATTATATAGCTCAAGATAGAACTCTCTGAGACTGTAAAATAAATCTGTTTAAAATAATTAGACCGATAAAAGGAGGATTAGAATTCCTAATGAAATAGGATACTACAGAAAAAAAAAAACCATGTAGATCTGAAAAAGAACCAATAGAACTCTTAGAAACAAAACATGAAACATGTCATCACTGAAATTAAGACCTCAACAGACAGGTTAATTAGCAGAACTAAAGGACTTGAAAAATGGATCTGAAGAAACTCTCCAGGATGCAGCGTGGAGAGATAAAGCATGGAGAGATAAGGAGATGAGAAACGAAGGCCTAAGCGAGGTAGAGGATAGAGTGAGAGTGTAACATTTTGGAGCTCTATCAGGAGAGAATTGAGAGGGTAAAGGAAAGGAAATATTTGAAGAGAGATGGCCGAAAATTTTCCAGAACTGATAAAAGACATGAATCCTTAGCTTGAGGAAGACGTATACCTCTGAGGAGCGACTGGTATAAATAAAAAATAACTCCATATGCAGACACCTTCTAGGGAAACTGCAGAGCACAGCAATGACAAAGTCCAGAACACAATGGGAAAACATTCTCAAAGTGCTGAAAAAAAATGACCGAAAGCCTAGAATTTCATAGGCAGCTAGACCATCATTCAAGAGAAGGGCAAAATAAAGGCATTTTCAGACAAGCATAAGCGAGTTGATCACTCTCAGACTCTCCTGGAAAGAACTAAAGTGATTCCTTCAAGAAAGGATGAGCCAAATCGAGAAGGAAAAGTAAGGACTGAGAAGAGACAAGGAGGAAAGAAATCAGTAAGCATGTAAGTAAATTTAAATAATAATCGACTGTATAAAACCACCGCAATAAAACAGGGTGACCTAAATCCCCAAAAACGTGTGAGGCATATACTGGAGTTAAATCTTATCCATCCTCAGGTTCCCTCAGTGAGTCCAGTCTCCCAGATCTTCAGCTGCAGGCTCCCCCTTGGCCCCCCACCCTCTGCAGACTGACCCCACTGGGCGGGAGCAGTCCTTCTTCAGGGCCAAGCTGACTCGGTACCCAAGTACGCTGATCACCCCTAACCCGGCACCCAAGCCAAAGCCCAGCCAGGCCCTCAGCTGTGTACCTGGAGCTTCTGGCTAATTTTCCATTCCACACTGCAGGAGGTATGTGCTGGCATTTCACGCAGCCACTGAAAGGGACATCACTTGGACATTTAGGGGAGTTACCTCCCCATGGGAGAAACTCTGACCAAGGAGAACAGGAGATAGGATTGGGAAGGTAAGTTCTCCTCTTTACTAGCTACTCTGAGGCCTGCTCACAGCCTGTTGCCCATTAGAACAAGCTCAGAATAAGAAGGAGCACCTGTTAAGCAGCCTACTAGGCACTTTGCAATTATTCAATTTACTCCATTAGTATCGCAACCTCATCATAATGAAGACCAACGGTTTTCAAAGTGCGGTTCCCAATCCATGAGCATCACCTGGGTACTTGTTAGAAGTGCAAATTCTCCGTTCCCACCCAAAATCTTCTAAATAGAGACTCTGAGGCTGAGACCCAGAAGTAGGTATTGTAACAAGTCTTCCCAGTGATTCTGATATTAGGTTGTCAGGTGCTCAGTAAAACACTGTGAATTGTGATTGCTGTGGCATGTGGACGTCACTTAGTGAACAGCATTAACACTATCCACTAAATACTCTGGCCTTCTGCCTTCAAGACCCGCCAAAGCCCTCTTCTTCTTCCACAGCAACCGGCAATGTTGCAGAGAGTTGCTGCTCCGTCGGCCTGGATCCTGGGGTGAGAGCAACAAGGAGCAGGGCGCACCTAGCCCGCAATGGACATGCAATATGAACAAGAAATAAAACATTGTTTTAAGGCCCTGAGATTTGAGCGTTGTTTGTTACTGCAGCATAACTTAGTCCATCCTGTCCGATAAGGTTAATATTTGCAAAGAACAGAGCTTACCAAAATGCTTCAAACCCCACAACATGACTTAAAATAAGCTCTGTCGGTAAGAGGTAAAGATTCCCACTGCTCCACCTCATAAGAAAAGAGAAAGGAAAAAAAAATGTGCTTGTGCCCAGTGATCCTCGAAATATCTGATGCCTGGGCAACCAACTGGGGACCCGGACTCAGCTGTATCTGTAGATAATGGGAGGGGGTGGGCAGCTCTAGTACAGATGGTTCTAGAAGGAATGCCAAGAGCTCTGGGTTGAGTATTGGCTTTTCTGGAGCAGAGCAAATGGTGCAAAGAGAAGAAAAATCATGCTACTTGCATCTATATCAAGGTTTATGTTTTCCAGGATCCTCTTACTCACTATTTCACCTTTCCTCCTTCCATGCACAGAGGTGAGCCATCCTATGTCACAGTGCAACCAGAGAGGCAAAGGGACTTGCCCAAGATTACACAGTTAGTTAGTGGCAGAGTCAGCCAGCACTTTTGCTCCCAGGCCAGTGCCCTTCTACCATGTGCCTAGAAATAAGGCTCCAGGAAGGTGGCTTTTGAGGGACATCAATGTTCTCCCTCTTCCCAGAACATGCGTGATGTTCTTGTTAGGGGCCCTGAGGACTCAACACCACATGGGTTCCCATCAGGCTCTGGTGAACTTGAAGTTTCTCTGGCCTCTGAGGGGTGGAGAGGGAGAAGTAGAGGGGCAGGAGTGGCAGGGCTTTGGCTCCCATATGCTCCCAGGTTTACTAACTTCTCATCTGGCACCAGTACCCTGAGCATGATCCTTCACCCCCTCACTATCATTTCTCCCTCTCACCAGTTCCCTGACCCTGGTCTCAGTTCTCTCACAGACAGGAGACAAAGCCCATGGAGGGGCTAGCTGGTTCCCACTCCCTGTTTTCCCATCACAATAGGCAGGAACAAGAGAATGCTGGTAATGGCTGACACCCATCTGTTGAGTTGAACTGTGTCCTCAAATTCACATGTGGAAGTCCTAACTAACTCCCCATAGTGCAGAACGAGACCTTATTGGGAGATAGTTAAACTGCGGTCATTAGGCTGAGCCCTAATCTAACATAACTGGTATTTTAATAAAGAGACTAACACTCATACAGGGAGAATGCCATGTGAAGAAGGGAATTACACTGCCACAAACTAGATAATTACCAGAAGCTAGGAGAGAGGCCTGGAACAGACCTACTGTCACAATGCTCGGCAGGAACCAACCCTGCTGACACTTCGACCTCAGACTTCCAGCCTCCCGAACTGTGAGACAGTAAATTCCTGCTGTTTAAGCCACCCAGGCTGTAATGCTTGGTAAGGTCAGCCCTAGGAAATTAATAACTGCCTCACCCAGCCAGCCTCTCGCTTCCTCTTCTCCTAGCCCAGATCTGCCGACTGTGGCCAGGCCAGCCACCTTGCTCCCCACCACGCTCAAGCCCAGCTCCATGTCTCTGCTGACGGGGTTCCTTCTCCAACCCAACTCCAAAGATGCTCTTTCATCTAGCTCAAAGCCTCCTAAGGGATCACAGCACTCTCTTCAGCCTGAGCTTATCCGGTCTCTGTCTAGTCTTTATCACATTTCTCTTTGAGCTGTTATCTAATGATTTCTCGTGTTTTCTCGACTTGCCTTCCCAAGACTGTAAGTTCTACCAGGACAGGCGATATTTCTGACACTTCTCCTTAATCTGGTGGCACAGCATTGCGGGTGGGCCATCGTAGGCGTTTAATAAGTACTAGGTCGAAATGCCCTTCCAGGGTGTCCCCTTTCACTCATCTGTCTGTAGCTGATTTCTCTTTGACACTCAGTAGATAGATATGACTAAAAAGACAGCCTCTCCTCTTTACCCCATCCTACTTTATAAAGTACTGTCAAGGCATACACAACACTCTGTTGCATGTATTTGTATACCAGACCGACCGCCTCCTTCCACAAGGCTGCAAGCTCCTCCAGGAAGCAACCACCTCTCATTTGTATCTGTACCCCTCCTGTTTGCATAATAGGAAGCAACGAGTATAAGTTGGAAGGATAAACATGAGTGTACGGTAGGAACTACTTATCACGGGTCCAAAGACTGTGCAAGGGTTTCGGAGGATCCATGAACCCATTGGAATTGTGAGCAAAGTGCTGAGTGTCTGTGGAAGTTTATATATGTGGCATGTGTTTCCCCAGGGAGAGGGTCCATGGATCTCTGAGAAATCAAAATAAGAGCGAAGACTGAATGACTGTTATGACCCAAAGCCATGGAGGAGGAGATGGCATGTATTGAGCCCTTACCTGGTGCCTGGTGATGTAAGCAGTGCTATCCTCATTTTACAGGAATGGAAGCTGAGGTTCAGAGGATGACATCTGGCCTAGTCCAAGTGATTCAGAGCAGACTCTGGAGCCAGACAGCCTGGGTATAAATCCCAGGTCTACCACTTTCTAGCTGAGTTACAGAGCGATTAAGTAACTTGGCCGAGATCACACAGCTAGGAAGTGGTGATCCTGGTCAAGTTAATTGCCCTGTAACTCAGTTTCCCCCTCTGTAAGGTGGGAGAAATAAGGGTTCCTACCTCAGAGGACTGTTGTGAGGAGCTGATTAGTTGTTGTACGTAAAGTGACCAGAATGGTGCCTGGCATGGGGTGTGGACTCTGCAGATGCTGATGAAGAGAAAGAAGCTGGGATTTTTCTTCTGATGAGGATAAAGAGGAAGAATTTGGCAGAGCAGAGATTTGACTACTGCTCTCTGCATCACTACCGGCACCAAATGTGCCACAGTGCCACGGTGCCACAGTGCCCCATCTTGCTGCTAAAACTCTCCTGTCTGGTCCTAGGAAAAGCCTTCAGTCCTGAAAGTGGCTTTTCAAGATTGGCTTCCTGGGGTGGACTTGCCTGTGGCAACCAGCTCAGCAGACAGTGCCTGGCAGTTACATAAGCAATAGGTGGGAGGTTATGAGCTACCTTCCCAGTCAGCAAAACCGAGCCTATGCCTGTGCAATCAGGACACTTAGTGCTTCTGCCCAGCTCTTCATTTCCAAGAGTTTGACCAACATCCACTCATGGAAATTTGAAAGGGAAGTTGCTCATCCTGTGCTGACATCCACACCCCCTTTATAATTTCCCTGAGTCCATCACTGTGCCCTCATGTCCATCCTGTTTGGGCTTTATGGCTTCCACATCCCACCACCGGCCTGACTCTTGCTTCATTCTAGGCAGACAGAGCAGCAGCAGTGAAGCCTTGGTCCTGACCTCGCTTCTATACCCAGGTCCCCATAATGACCGCATCCCAGAAGAGGCACTGACCAAGGCTTTGTCCCAGCCCAGTCCTCTGCCCTACTTTTTGAGAAAGAGCTTTTTGAGTTTGCTGTGTATTTTTCCTACAAAACCATCGGTATTGACCCCATTTGCTGGAACATTTTTCATTCATTCCTATAATACAATTAGAATCGAGTTTCTCCAGCATTAGGGGAAATGTAACAACAGTAGGGGGGAAATTGTCATTTCATTCCTAACATCAACACGCCCACTCTGCCCAAATTCTCTCTCTGGTGCTAGCTCGCTCTACCCACCCAGATGGCAAGGAGAATACTAACAAGGAAAATCACTCTTTAAATCTGCCCCCAAATGCAGAGGCAGAAGCTGTGGGGGTGGATTCTCCTCTCAGTCATTAAACAGGGGGCTCCCAGCTTCTCTGACACTCTCCTTCAGTTTGAGGGAATCTTCTAATGCCCAGTGGAGAGCCCCAGACTGGCCCCATTCTACTGGTCAGAGGTGAATAGGGAAAGAGTCCATTAGACTCTAACAGGGCCCTCAACCATTCTCCCAGAGAGGTTAAGTGACTTGCCCAAAGCCATATGCCTGGGAAGCTGAAACCAGAACCCTGATCTGCGGGCTCCTGCTCCTGGGTGTCTCTCACTGCACCACACTGCTCCCTACCCAGAGGGCCTGCAGCTGCCGGAAACTCAGCCCTTGTCTCTCTGGGGAAACTAAGGCTTCAGTTTTCTGAACCACTACAGACAAATAGGGAAAGAGGTAATAAGCGTCCTTCATGAACCCACTTTTTCTTCAGCGTCTTCTAATCCTTTATGGAAATCCTCCCACTTACTGGAACCGGTCCCTTGCAATCTATCTTATTCTTGCTACCCTCCATTTGGGTACTATGATCTTACAATCCAGCCTGCCTTCCTCTCTTCCATCTGCCCATCCATCCATCCATCCATCCATCCATTGATCCATCCTTCTATCCATCCACCCACCCATCCATCTCCCCATTAGTTCTGTGTCAAGTACTGAATACTTCTTCCCCCATTGCTCTCCAGAGCACCCACTGTAGAAGCGTCCACTTCTTTCCTGACCCCATTAAAGCCTAGAACTGACTTGCTTCCACCCTCCCTCTTAAGAGGGTCAGTCTGATGGACAAATCTGTGCTCACATGTTTGCACCAGACCCATCGCCCCCTCAGAGATGGCAGCAGGCAAGGACTTCAAGGACTTCTGAGGCCTACAGTCCAGGGCCTGATTGACCGTTCTACCTCTTTTCCCCTTGGTTCCCTTCCCCTTTCATCCTGGCTGAAGCCAGAACAGAGACAGCCCCTACATATACACCCCTACGTACGTATGCAGAAGTCTCCATTCTCATAGTAGCCAGGGCAGCACTGGGACCTCCGCCGGTACATGGTCCGGAGACCGCGCCGATATGCCGTCTTATAGCTGATCCTAAGGCACAAGGGAGAAAGCCACTTGAAAGTATTGAAAATCAATCACTCCTGTTAGAATGATATTTGTGTTAAGCTATATCGAGGATGCCATTCAATAATTACTTTAAAATGCATGGCAGCTTCAAATATGAAGGAACACCATAAAGAACAATCGATGGCAGGATCTGGGAGGTTATATTACTGATAGGGCGTTTGCTACACCTGCTGACATTTCACCAGTCTCTTCGGAGTGATACTTAGAAGGCTTGCAGAAGATACTTTCTGGGGTGATATTGTGGAGGGTAACTGGGGCTTCACCTTAAAACCTCCAGAAGCTGGGCTAGAGGCGCCCATGGGGTAAACTGGATGAGACTGGATGGGGCTCTGAGAGTTTCTATGCCTATCGCCCCAATAAGCAGACTGTTCACGGGCCCTAGGAATAGGTCCATCCAGTCGGAGAACTGAAGTTGAGTCAGCAAAAAGACTCTATGAGACTGACTCAGTCCCAGATGTGGATTAATCTCCCCTATACCCAAAATAACACCTCCTGGGGAAGAGCTTCTCATGCCACCCCTGGGGAGGCCCAGAACTGACCTCTGGCTCTGCAGAGGGAGAAGCTAAGGCCTAGAGATCAGATGAAGCTCTGAACTGGGAGTCAGCAACCTGGGTTCTAGTTCTTAGGTTGACATGGGCATTGAGCCTTCACCCCGTGCCAGAGAGATTTACAGGCAAAATCTCATTCCATTCCTCCTTGAAGCAGGTAGCATTATTATGCCCCTTTATTTTATTTCTTTTTTAGATTTTTTATTCTTATTTAATTTTATGTACCCCTCCACTCACTTTGCTTTATGGATAAGAAAACAGAGTAAGAGAAGTTAATGACTTGCTCAAGGTCACACAGTCAAACCGTTTTAGAGCCAAGATTCAAACCCACTAGGCTTAACTACTGCACTGTGCCAGTTTCCACAGGGTGGCTTGCTGGGCTAATGGGATGGCCATTGTGAAAGAACAGGACAAGGGAAATAGATGGTGTAAGGATTGAGTCCTTCTGAGGGAGTCAAAATTGGGGTATTGATAGGCAAAGCCCCTTCCTCACACACAGAGTCAAATGGAAGAGACGTGAAGTGGCCATTAAAGACAAAAGAGGAAGTAACTTCCCAAGGCCATGGCAACTAGGATTCAACCCCAAGTCCTCAGGCCTTGAAGCCAGAGCTTTCTCATTTTCCCACGAGAACCCCAGGGAAGCCTGCCCTGTGGACCCCTTCTCAGCAGCCAGAACAGTGGGGGCTGGTCATTGGACATATTGACAGTCTGCTATCCATCAAGGGTCAGGCCCACTTGAGAATGGAGTCCTTCCACATAGGCTCCCAATCCTTAAAGCCCTCGCTTTATGACAAATGACAACGTAGACTCTGGGGAAATCTGTGATATTTGGGAATGTCGTAAACTAAGGTCATTCTACTTTGTCAAAAGCCCATAATGAAAGGTAAGTCAGCTTCAAAGTAAAGCTACTTTCCTGGCACAGGAAGGCAGCTCCTGGCCATTTCAGGGGTGGTGTAAGCCTCTCAGATAAAGAACAACTTGGGGTTGACTCAGAGGTCATCCAATCTATTCCTCCTACCAAACTGGGTTCTCCCAAAGCCCTCCAATGGAAAGGTGGTCTTGGCATCATTAAAGCCTCCCAGAAGAGAGATGTCCCCACTGCTTCTGGCTACCCCATCCTTGCTTGCTCTCAGCACTGGGGTGGGGAAGCAGGAGAGGGAAAGAAGCGGGAGCCAGGCTGCTGTCAGGAGAAGGATGCTGCACTCAAACAAGGCATTCCACATAGAGGCAGACTGATGGTGCAGCTGTCAGTGCACACACTCCAGGTCATCAAGAAGGCTGTAAGGCAACTCAATAATTTAGCAAAATAATTCATGTTCCAGGAATGCAGCCCATTTCAATAAGCAGCCACTCACTCACCTTTCCCCAGTGGTGACGGACGGGCAGCTCCAGCCTCCAAGGACCCGACAAAGCCACACCTCAGAGCAAACTTAGCTCTGGCACAGGGCCTGACAGGTTTATGGAGGGAGCAGGAATTATATCTCTGCCCCACTTTTGACCAGGGCCACAGGCAGCTAACTTGACACTACTGGGGAAGTTAGAGGAAGGCATATGGTCTCACCTCCTCATTTCGCAGCCAAGGGTTAGGGGAAGGGGATGCAGTAATGCTGAGTAGCTCCTGTTGGACCAACCCTCCTGCAAACAGCAATACAATCTGGGGAAAATGTGCAAACAACTACCTGAAGGTACTAGAAGAGAACAGAAGTAGATACTGGAGGGAAGTAGACATTAGGAAGAAGGAAATGACACTATGCAAGGTTAGCCCAAGGGCAGGCCCCAGTCAACAATTAATACTCCAGGTGGCTAAAATTCAGATAGAAGACTTGCAGCCTTACTGGTTTGAAGAACCACAGGACAAATTCAAGGTGGACCCAGCAACTAGAAAGTGAGAAGGGAAACCCCAGAAAGAAGAGAACCACAAAGAGGAAAGCCCCATATACTTTGTAAAATCTCTGCCCAAACTTTTGGCCCATGAATTAAATGTGTAGAGGGCAGATTCCAAGCAGTCCAGCTAAAGCTAAAAATATTGAACTTTCAGAGCTTGGAAACTGAGTTTAGCCAAGTTAACAGGCTACTAAAACAAACAAATAAGCAACAACAAGTCAATAGTCTCTGGAGGAACAAAATAGAATTCAGTTTCTACAGTCGCCATTGTTCAAAATGCTCAGAATACAATTCAGAATCACTAGACATATAAAGAAACTAGAAAAATATTACCTATATAATAGAAAAGGCAATCAATGAAGGCAAGCCCTGAGATGACTCACATGTTGGATTAGCAACACTAAAGTGGCTATGATACCTATGCTCATTGTCTCACAGCAAGTTACTAACAAAATCTCAAACAATACCAGGATTTTGGCTTTTCAGCACAGAGTAAGTTTCCCCATCCACATGCTACCCACCATGATTCCTGTATATAAACCAGAGAGACGAGGCCCATAAGGAGGAAACAAAAGAAATCTAGAACCAACACAGATGCTCAGCAACTAGGAAAAGGGCCTTCCAGGTGACTTCTTCCTCATGCCCTCACTTACCCCCTTTGTCTTCTGGTTTTTCACCCCTCGGATAATAATGCCACCTTCCCTAGGTCTAATATCTCACTTTTCTCTATTCTCCCCTACACTTTTCAAAGTATTTTCACATCCCTGACCTCAATGGACCCTGGAGGTAGGTAAGGCAAGGATCATTCTGTTTGATGAGTGTGCAGGAATCCCAAAATAAAGTGACTTGTGCAGAATCATCCAATGAAACATGTTCTTTCTTCCTCTCCTCTCTCCCCCAGTGACATGGGAGTATGTCATGACTTGTAGGAGGGTGGTAGACAAAGGAGCAAGATTCCCATGTGCAGTTTTTCAGATGCTGATAGGGTGCTGACTTCTAGCCTGCCCTCTGTTCTCCAAGCTAGATGCCCTACATGGGGCTACATCTGCTCTGAGGGGGACTGTCCTAGGTTGAATTTTCCTTCAGAAGCAGACCTAAGGCGAGGATTCAAGGATATGCAATTTATTTGAGAGGTGATCCTAGGAAGCATCAGGAGGGGAATAGAAAAATGCGACAGGAAAGTACAGGCAATCAATTCAGGGTGTGCTGTTGAGCATAGTCCTGCTATGTGTGACTGGGGACCACTGGGATACAGTATAGAACACGTTCAAAGTTGTCACCTCTACCCTTAGCGAGAGGAAGCTAGGGTATTTACCTACTGACCCCTTACCTGTCACTGGTTGAGGGATGCCCCCAGAGCATTCTCTAGCACTTCTGCTCTGCCCTGCTCATAAGCTCCTCTGGCAAGAAAGAAGCCCTCAGTAGAGCATCTCGAGGGTTCAATGTAAAGCGTAAGTACCAAGGGGATATAGGGTATAGTGACCACATCTGTGACAGGGGCCTTTAACTAATTGGCACAAAGGTAAGCCCAGAGGGCCTGGTACTCTTTCCCTGCCCAGTCATCTGAGAGAGGTACTCACCGGTGCCTGGTGCACTTGAACCAGTTGAGGATATCTGTGCATCGTGTGTAGTAGATCTGGTCGAAGGGGTGTGCGTAGGATTCCTGGACGGTCACGGCATAGCTGAGAACCAAATGGGAGATGGAAGCTATGGTCAGCCCTTGGGAGGCTGAGTTGGTATTCAAGGTGTGGTCTCCCTTCCTAAGGGAGCCAGGCCACAACGAAGTGTCCAGGAGCTCCAACATCTCCTACCCCACGATCCTCCTGCTGCCCTGGATGCCCTTGGCATCTATACCCACCTGATCCCTGGTTGAATCCAGGACATGCCCCTTAGTACTCTTTGGCCCAGCTCATTTTCTGAAATTCTAGTTCATCTGTTCATTTAACAGAGAATGAATAAAGGAGGGTTTAGGATTACCCTTATGTGGTTCTGGAAGGCGTGGTCAATAAGTTTTTAAAAACAGTCTATACTTCTTTTAGATTTTTATGGTTTACAAGGCACCTGCATGGAAGCTGATCTTTGTAGCAACTGTGTGAAAGTAAGTGGCCCCATTTTGTAGATTAAGAAACTAAGGCTCTGAAAGAGGTGACTTGCCCAGGTCACATAGCTGGTAGCAATAGTTGCTAATAGATATTAAGTGCCCTGTGTTAAGTCTTTTAATCCCTTTTAATCTTCACACAATCTTTCTAAGGTAGGTGACATTGTCATCCTTATTTTACAGATGAGGAAACTGAGCATCAGAGAGAATAAGTGACTTCCCCCAAAACACCAGTTACCTTCTGCCCTATTATATAGCTGGGGGTCCATCAAGGACATACCACAGTCCTCCTGATCAAAATGGTATCTCATCATCCTGTCCGTTAGCTGTAAACCTGGACCGGCAGGTGGAAGCTACAGGAAAGCAGGTCCCAGCTTCAACAAGCTACCTGCCCACCCCTGAAAGTTGTATGAAAAGGCAATTAAGCCAGAATGTAAAGTGAAGACTCACACTTCCGGGGCAGCCTGGGCGAGGACCACAGCTGAGATTTCAGGAATTAATTTTTATGTAGGCTGGTTCTATTCAATATTTCCCCCCAGAAGGCTCACTGACCTGGGCCAGATGGCCAGGTCCAGGCTATAAAAGTCCATCTGCTTTGCCTGAGGAAACTGTTGGCTTACTCATAAGGGGGCTGGGCATGCCAGCTCCCTGAGTGAATTCACAGCAGGCTTCTTGACGCCTGAAATGTCAAAGGTTTAGAATTTAGAAAGAAGAGGCCAGAAGCAGCCAGCAATGCCCAGGAGGTGCTCAGGGTGGTGGGACATTTGTTTCTCTCAAGCAAGGAGGATATAAGGAAGACCCTTGGTGAACTTCTACCTGGTGAGATGTGTATCAGATATATACATCTATGCAGACATGGCCTAAAATCCTGTTTTATCTATAGATTTGAAGAAACTAGGCAGCTCCGTACCGACCCCTAGCTTCCCAAAGGCCCCTTCCAATTCTGAAATTCCACAACCCTGTGCTCTGATACATATACTGAGCACCTCACTTAGAGGCAGGAGAATATATGAATAAGAAGCATGGGCTCTGGGTCAAGGTTGAACCCTGTCACTTGTCCGCAGCATGTTTTTAGACACATAAGACGCATATAAACCTTTGTTTCCTCACCTGTAAATCTGTGATAATAATACCAGGGGCTTCGTATAGTTATTGTGGAATAAAGAAGGTAATAATAGTATCAATCTCTCAGGGTGGTGGTAAGATAAAGCAAGATAATATATGTAAAATGCTTAACAGTTACACAGTAAGGGTGTAATAGATATTGGCCATCATTATTATAAAATTGGCAGTAATTCACCTCCTGTGCTAGTTAGTCACTGAGGGTTATTTCCTCCAGACCATGTTAAGGGAGACAGAGGAAGACCCACGCAGAGAATGGACTCCCCACCTTTGTTATACACTTGGGGATTCAGGCAGTCCCTCCCCAGCATTGACAGGAACAGTGGGTGCTCACAGCAAAGCCATCAGCCCAACAGAGGGGACAGGGAAGTGTCATGGGGACAGATCTGGCTCTGCAGGGGTGCCCTGAGCAGAGCAAGTCTGGCAACGAGACCTTGAACCAACTCCAAGTCACCAGGGTGAAATGTATGCCCCTAGTTTCATGGCTGAGTGGTTTAACACGCTCATTTGCCAACATGCTAATGAGGGGCCAGATTAATCTTGTAGAGCTGGACTTTACTAGCCAACGGAGGTCTTTCCACTGTGTTTTATGGTGGAGGGTCATAATTAACAAAGAGCCTGCCAGAAGCACTAATCCAGCTGGGAAATTCTCCCTCAGCAGTCTCTGGGGACTGGGCTGTGTTTCTGGAATGACACAGACTAGATCCATCCATGTGTTACTGGCAATGGAGCTAAGCTGGAAAAGCCAAGAAAGAAGAGGCACCTGGTATTAAGGGGCATCACTGTAAGGTCTCCCTAGAGGCGGAGAAGCCCAGGTGGTATCCAGACTTCATTTTAGCTGTTAGGGTCACTCCTTGTCCTCTCATCAAAGCTATATATTTGGCTGATAGCTCAATCAGTTTAAAAAGTCAGCTCAATGCAGGCTGAGTTCAGAATATTTTCATATTCCAAATGTATTCATGTTGGGCAGGTTTAGAAAATCAGAATTCAGTTTAAGTTTGAACTGATCCACTGGTATGAATGGGACTCAGAGAAGAAGGAAGTCAGTGGGGCCTTGCCATCGAGGAAGGCTTCCTGGAGGAGGGGGAACTGGACAGAGGCAGTGGGAAAAGGCAGAGGTGAGTAGATGAGAAGGAGGCATTCTGGGATCTTGGATACAGCATTGACACCAGCAGGAAGCAACTACGTCTCAACAAGGACAGGTGGACAAAAGGGTTTGCTGAGACTGGAGCCTGCATATCAGACACCAACATGGAATTCCACCTGACATCTCTCTCACCAACTGGAAATAAAGGTTTAAATTCACCAAAACTAGAAGTGGCAGGGAGCCTGAGTCACCTTAGAATCATGCAGAAAGCTTATGAAAAATGCATATTCCTAAGCTCTACCCCAGACTTATGGAATCGGATTTCCTGGGCTAGGACCCAGGATCCATACTCCCAGGGAGCCTGGCGTGCATTAAAGTCTGTGATAACCACTTCCTGCAAAGCCAGAGCTGTCAACAAGAAAAGGCAATAATTGAGCTTTACAGTCCTCAGAACACTTTCATGAAACTGGTTCCCTGACCTCCAACAAGCCTGAGAAGCAGGGGTCATTATCCCTTTACAGAGGTGGAAGTAAGTTCAGAGTGGTTCAGAGATGTCCCCAAAGTTATAGAGCTAACAGGTAGAAAATTCCAGACTGGAATGAACAAAGGTCTACTCATCACAGATTTCATGTTCTTCCCACTTCACCCAAAAAGGGGCATACTGCCTGCTGCTCCAGCCTCAACTCTGTAGGGACTACCTACCCATAAAGTGCCTAGTCACTGGAGATCATGCTGGTGCAGCCATCAGACTGCCCCTCTGCCTCCCTAGCCAGTCCCTCCAGAGCCCTGGGTGAAGTGCCTTTCCCTGCCGTGGGGTCGAGACATTCATCCTCATGGGCGTGGAGCATGGACCACCCCCTCACCTGTCCTCTACCATCTGCCTCCCTCATTGGGCCCTCATCTTAATTTTATTCATTTGATTTATTAACATCTAAGTGGCAGAGTCATCCTGGTCAGCACGGCCAATCAATCCCAGGTTTAATTCGGTTTTTCCTCATTGGGTCTCTGGTCACTGTCTTTCTACACACCAAAATCAATACTTTAACCTTGTGCTTCAAAGTCAGGCTGTCTGCAGGGCCCTGGTCTGTTTCCCCAGGACCCAATGCCAAAGCCAGCTCTTCTGCCTTAGCCCTTGGCTGCCCTTCCCCTGGCAGTCTCCCTCCCCCAACCAGATGGAAAACAGCAGGGCCCCCCTCACCCATCCTCCTTGAGGCAGGCTGCTGGCTACCCTGCACATCTGAGCTGTTGCATTGTTGCCAGTTCTGGGAGACCAAAAAAGATATCACAGCATTGGAGAATGACCCATCTGAACCAGTCACTCACTGTACCCCACCTGCTGCAGATGAGCCCTGAGCCCCTCTGGGCCTCTATGCCCTCCTCTGTAAAATGGCTGGGAAGTGTGAATGCAAGGAGGAACATACATTGTCAACCATCAGACTGTATCACTTAGTTGCCCGTCACTCAACCTCCCACACCTTGACCTTTCACTGTACTGAGTCAGACAGAATCTGTATTGCTTTGTCCTATCTTTGAGCATCTGTGCTCTCTCCCCAGCTGGAATGCAGGCCCTTGGTGGACAGCTTTTGTACCTTCTGCCTCTGCTTTGGCCCAACAATACCAAACCCAGGTGAAGCCCCCAGGAAATGCCTGGCCATCTGAGACATATCTTACCTCTCCCAGTGGCTGCACACATTGGGGTCCTCAGGGTTCAGGGAGAGGATGATTTGCAGGAGGGAGAAGACAATGAGCCCGGTCACTGAGAGCGCCATCCTAGGCCCTGTGCAGAAGAACAAAGGAGGCGGCATCGTTAATCGGCCCATTTTCCCAGGCATCTGTCTGGTGTTGAGACCTCACGTGAAGGGGCAAAGCAGACTCACTAAGCAGACGAAGTGTCCCATCATCATCCGGTAATGAGCAGTTGGTATTTTATACTTGCAGGCTCTGCCTAACACAGTCACCCTTCACTGGTTCTGAGTAACAGGGGAGTAGGAAGCCTGAGTCAGGGAAAAGTGGAAAGTTCAGGCCTCTGAAAGATTTTTGGCTCTCAAACTGCTTTGAGAATCTAATGAAAGTTAGAGACCTCCCCCCAAAATGCCCACACACACAACATGTGGCTATGATTTCAGGGTGTCCTTAGGTTCCTGAGCCCATTCTTGGACCAAGAACCCCTGATTTAACTACTTTAAAGGAAGCCCCTTCCCTGTATTCACTTCTCCATCATCTTTGATGTACTTTGCCACTTCACATCCTCTCCTTGCTCCTTCTGGCCACAAAGAAAAAGAAGAAAAGTGTCTGGTGTGGCCCTCAGAGTACTAAGCTGAGAAAACCCTTCAAGCAGCTCTGATCAAGCAAGCCATTCAGAAGGCTCACCTTGGTTCTCTTGCTATTATGGGATATATAGTCACTAAGAGCCAGAGTGATGCAAGTCAACGCACATCATTCCCACCATAGGATGAAGGGCTTGGGCAGCTTGGTAGGGAGCTTCAAGGAAGTGCTTGTAGAGTTTGATCCAAGACCCTGAATGACAGCCTGTGACAGGCATTAAGTGTGCCTACACAGAATGCCAACACCCTTGGTCCCTAAACTGAGGATTCCCTAACAAAGGGCTCCTCATAGAGGCAGAACCATTCAGATCGGAAAGGCTGAAATGACCTCTGTGGCTCTTTCCTATACTAGCACCACAGGACTTCATGATCCTATAGCCTTAGAGAACTGCCCAAGGGCTCCCACCTGGAGGGGGTGCAGGGGGCCCCAGAGCCACCTCCAGGGGATCTAGAATTCCTATATGCTCAAACACTGGCTATAGACTGAAAGGACATTCTAAACCAGAAAGATGGCATTATTTTTCATGTGTACATAGATGCTATTGTGGTTTGAGTAAAAGCTTTACTGAATTCAGAGTAGCTTTTCTTCCCAATCAAACCACACTGAAAAAATGCAACTTCATTAACTGGGGGCAGGGATCGTATTAAAAATATTTTAGCATGGAGGTCCCTGGGCATGAAATGGTTGGGGATTTCTAGTCCGTTGGCCCTGAGTTTACAGATGAGAAAGGATTTACCCTTCTTGGAGACAGAGAAGAGTGGCACGGATGTTGCACACGCCCCCATTTGTACCCAGAAGGAAGCTAAATGAAGCTCCTGTCTTCCTAAAAGGTTAAACGCTCTCCTCCCCATCCCCAATAGTTTCCCTGTTAAACTCTTTCTCAGCAGTGCCTTCAAAGATAAACAAATTATCACCAATTCTGTATAACTGTAGGGGTCCAAATTAATAATTAATGAAGTTTTTCTCTCACTTCCAGATCTGGAAATAATCTGGCTAAATGTACTCTGAAAATCAGTTAGGAAAGAGAAAAGCAACTTGGTGTTTCTGCTCAATTTGCAGAGTTTCGGAGTACAAAAGCCACAGCCACTCCTATCTCCCCCATCAGCTCACCGTGCTCCACCACCAGCCCTCAGAAATCTAATCCCATCTCAATAGAGTGATCTTCACAAATGGAGTTCCTACAGCACTCAGGTCACTTTAATCTATTCTCCTGAAAGAGGAGGTAATACTTCCAGGACGAGAAAGCGCCTACCCAGGACATGGCATTGAGTCTTGGTGATGAGCGTCTTCTTCCAGGTGGGGTTCAGGCTGATTAGGCATCACGTAAATCAAATAAAGAAATAAACGAAGGGACAGGCACTCTGAAAGGCATGGAGTCTGAATGCCAACTGCGGTGATTGCCTCATCTTGGTTGTCTCTATGGTCCCGTCTCATTACTCTGAGTACTCCGGTAATCTCCAGCATTCTTCCAAAAGGACTCCCCAACTGAATCTTCAAACTTATGAAGATGCAGTTGTAAAATGCATCTTTGATGTTTAGAACATCAAAGGATAAGGCCACCTAGACAAGAGGAGAATCTACCTCTGGACCCCTTTGATCCATGGTGACAGGAGAGAGGTAGGAGATGGAAGTAACCAAAGATGGATCATTGCTATAATTGGGGTAATCTTTTTAAATCTTAGTGAAAACCTCTTTCTCTCAGAGTTAGGTCTGGACAGGACAGTTCAGCTGACACCCACTGGCAGTGAGTTACCTGGATACTGGAGCATGATGGGCGTCTGGATAAACACACATAAAGTAGAAATGGATAGGGGAACACAGATACAGCCATCTAGGCGACATTTAGACCAACGGTCTAAACGCATTAAGGCTTGCAGGGCAGGGGGGCTCCCCAGAACTCACATCCTAGCCTTGACCAGTCCCATTCCCAGCATTCACAAAGTTCCCTATCTGACGCCAAGCCCACCTCCATAGTTGCATGCAGCGGGTAGAAGGACATCAGCCTGAGGGTAGAAGAGATGACTCCTCTCAGGCACCACCCTCAGTCCGTAGACTTTCTCTGAACCTGGCCCAATCTAACCTTATCACCCAGTCCTCCATCCTGGGTCAGCTGGTCTTCTCTCCACCACCACCCCCAACCCCGGCCTTGCTCACACTGCTCCCTGGCCCTCAAGCCTCAACCCTCTTCTTCCTCAACTCTGCATATCAAATACGGTCTGCAGGAGACCCAGCTCAGGCCCCCAGGCCCCTCTTCCCCCTGCAGGGAAGCCAGACACACTATACTCCAGTAGCTTACAGGCTGAATACACACTCCTGCACGATCACTCCTCATATTGCACTGGCGTCTTTTCCACATATTTACTTCATCTTTCCAGTACATCTGCAAGCACCTTGAAGGTGGGGTCAGGTCCTAAGCTGAACCAATCAGTTCCTTGTGGGAACTGATTTTAGAAAAAGTGCGTCTACTTGTCTCAGACGTGTCACTGAGGTGAAGTGAAGAGCAGACAAAAAGAAGCTGTCTCCACGTGGGAGCAACTCGTGGCTATTAACTTTAATGGGGCTTCCCTGGGCTCTCTCAGAGGATGGATCCCAAAGACATATGCTTATGTGATGACTGAGGGAAAATCAATCCTGCCACAGTCGTTATTAGGCCGACTCCATTTGGAGTGACAGAGGTTAACGTATCGGGCACCATCTGATTTAGGGCATTAATAATTAAATAAGAAAATGCCCCTTGCTTCACTTCGGAGGACGAGAACATGTAAATAGATCAGCAGGTTCCCTTCCCTCTTGGCCATGCTTCCTGCATATTAAGAAGCAGAGGAAGGCAGCGGAGTTCCAGAGGTGGAGAAATTTCTTTCCCCATCGGGGGGTAGGTGTGCTTTATACCAAATGAACTGGGCATTGGGGTTGAAGGGGAGAGAAGGCGGCCAGGAGGTGAGTCACGCCCACCTGCCCACAGGTGTAGTCAGTATGCACACTTGCTATGGCCTGCACTGACCAACTGAGCACTCCTGAAGCACCACCTGCCTAGCCTGGGCTGGGCTGTGGAGGACACAGAGAAATTACACATGTCAGCTGCAGTCTCTTTGAGGACTAAGGCAGCTAGTGGTTAAGTCCCACTGGGGGGCCTATGGAAGACTTTGTGGAATGAAGAGAACTTAAGAGGGACAGAATAGGGAAAGGTAGAGGACAAAGAAAAGGCATTTCTGGGGCAAGTACAGCATAAGCAAGGACATGGAGGCCAAAATGTGCAGGTGGTATTGGAGGACCGGGCAGCAGAGGGCCTGCACTGTGGAGCAGTGGTGGGAAATGTGGAAAACTGTGGGAGGTGTTTCCAAACTTGGGCCCTATGGAACACTAGTCCCATGAGATGTTGATAGAGATCTCCCAAACAAAGGTTTCCATGAACGCATAAATCAGGAAATGCTGCATGCTATGTCCTCAACTTAAATACCCACTGTATATGTCAGCATACTTTAGGCTCTGAAAAGACCTGACGTAGAGATCTCTTTACTTTGTTGCACCTAATGTTTCCCACAGAACCCTTTCTAGTGACCACCCCAGGAGCAGAAGTCCTCAAGATACCCATTTTGAAAACTCTGCTCCTCTCCATCAAGGTCAAGTCTGAAGTAGGGCTGGTCCTGTCAATCTGTTTCCTTAGAGTTTGTATTCACTTTATTCTAACGCACTTCAGGGCTTTCTGTGTCTGGCAGGTAGTGTTAAAGAGAATCTGCCACTGGCTAGTTAAGAGACACTGACATCATAGCAAAGGATCCCTCCTCCCTGCCTGGACCTTGGCTCTGGCCTAGGCTGGTGCTGCAGGCTGAGATCTTAGAGATGGCGACATCCTCTTGAGGCCCTTGCCTTCTGCTGGGGCTCTGCCATCAGCAGCACCTGTAGAGTCCAGAACACACATGGGAAGACACCAGCTGCTTATATTAGCCAAGATGCATAAAACTAGGGTAGAGGGCAGACAGACAAACAGATGGCCTCTGCCCTGGGATCCATTGTTATGACCTCACGGTCCATCTGTGCAAAAATCCTCCCCCACCTGCTTTGCTTCCACCACCTGCCTAGTCCTCCTGACTGTGCCAAAATCTTTAAGCTGGAGCCTGGTCTACATACCTGGAACCTATGTTCTGTCTGTCCCAATCTCTTCCAGGAAGGCCTTCCTTCAAGCCCTTCCTTCCAACAAATGTGTGTTAGTGGCAGGGATGGCAGTGGTCAGGCACTATTTTGGGGGCCCTGGGAGATTTCTACTCAGATATCACTGGGAACCAATCAATAATGGTTGCTTGGAATGCTATGCTGAGAAACTGGGGCTCAGTGGGTGAGCGTGCCATGATTGATTAGTAATGCCGGCCATCGGCACTGGATGGGAGAGGAACACTCAATTCCATGCACTTGCCATCCCTGTTCTACATTGCTGAACAGTTGTTACTAGCTTTGGAAATTTTCCCTCTAGTATATGCACCATCTAGATGTGGCCTCAGCTCTTCCAGCTAGCCTTAGAATCTGCATGTCATTTTCTTTCCCTTGATATCACACTTCACAAGGACAAAGGTTTGGGTCTGTTGTATTCATTGCTGTCACCAGCTCCCAGAGCATTGTCTGCATGGGGGTGGGGTGTGGGGGTTCAATACAACTTTGTCAACTGATTATTGACCCTATAGCCAGCCACTACCTCGATCTCAGCCATCCTGAGCCTCAGAATCAGTCACATTGCTTGCATCTGACCTGACAGAGGCAACGAAGATCTGTCCCTACAGCAGATCATACTGCAGGGGGCATTCCGCACTACATTAACATTGCACCACTGAGACATCAATCAGTTGGCAATGGATACAGAGGGCACTGTGACATCCTGAGGGTGATTCAGACTCCTGCCTGGGCCACCCCATGAGCACCAGGGCACGTCTGCTCCAGGAACCAACACAAGGGGGGCATTAAAGCCCATTCAGTAGCTCAAGCTGCAACTGGGGGCTGATTGGTGTTCCAAGCACTTCATGAAAAAGCGCTTTCAGGCTCAGAAAGCAACAGAAGCAAACCCCAAAATGGGACTGATGAACAAATGCCTCAAATTCCTCCCAGCATGTGGGTGTATATAGAAGATTTCTATCTTCTATTTATAGAAAACACACACACACACACACACACACACACACACACCTGTTTTTTGGTTTTTTTCCTGAATAAAACAAAAAAACCAAGTTTACTCATAAAGGGGCAACACCAAGGTGATCATCCTGCCTAGCAGACCTTGCCCTTCATCTGCCCGCTGCACTCTCAGAGGGCTCCCAGTCCCCAGCCCCTCTCTGTTTACTGCCTTTGCTGGGGTCTGATTAGTGTGAGATGAAAGAGGAGCTGCGATCAGCCCATAATTAAGAGGCTTCACCCTTTGCCTTGATGAAGCCTCCAGCCCTCCAGCAGCCCCGCCAAGGGCCAGGTTTATGTGGAATGCTTTCTAATCTCCTTGCACTTAAGAAAAAAAAAAAAAAAGAAGTTTTAAAAGTAAATCCGCAGCTCTTAATCATCCAAGAGAGTGATTCCTTGACTGCAGGAACACATCCCAACACCAACATGGAGGCCCTGCCAGGTTCCTCCCCACCGGATAAATAGAGAGGATTGTAGTTCCCTCCTGAGACATGGTTAACTGTCTTCCTCTGAGGTGGGGCCTCCATCACCCTAATAAATTCCACTTTCTCCTTGCCAGGGGAAGCCTCAGGCTACAAATCCTGAAAATGGCATCAGAGAGGCTTGCAGCACCCATTAATCAGGGTCAGAAGGCTGTCCTATCCCCTGCACCTTCAAGCCCTGCAGAGACCAAATGGCTGGGATGTGTCCCAGGGAACATGGGGGTGGAGGGTGAGCTCAGGGTATAAAACTGCCAAACTAATAAAGCACCCACCTCCCCCACATTGTGCACAGCCTCTGGGCTCTGGGCCATCAACCCTCCAGTCCCAAGGAGACAGCAGCTGTACCCCCAGCCTTCAGGCCCTCTGAAAAGGAAAGAGAAAACTTATCTGTGTTCTTAAGCCATTCTATTTCTCACAAAGCAATTATCTCCATCTTTCCATTTCTTTGCAAATCAGGGCACACTCAGCTGGCCTGGACAAACCCTGAGGCTGTCCGTCCCTCCCCCGCAACCCCGCCAACTCCAGGACTGTCTGCTTCCCGCCCCCATCCTCTCCCGGAGCTGTAGGGTTCTCAGACTATGGGAGCCCCGGGTGCCCTGGCATTAAATCAAAGCCACTTACACAAAACTGCCAAAGACAAATCAATCACTCAGGACCATGAACCTGGTGGGGATTAGTCCCCAACTCCTGCCTACTCTGAACAATATTTCTCAGACCACAAGTGTCCAGAGAAAACAGCACTGATGGACAGCCCTGGAGATCCAATCACTCATGATTGGAAGGTCAAGTCTCCCACCGGGCTGAGCTGTGAAGATGATGGGCTGGATAGCAAGCTGCGTGGTATCAGACTGGGAGCATCAACTGTCCACTGCTTTGTCCCACAGGAGGGGAAACTGCCCTTAGGTGACATGTTGGTAGCAGGGCTCATGTGAAGGGAATGGTGGAATGGGACTAAACTGGACTCGAATCCTGACTCCACCTTATTGGCTATATAACCTAGATAAAATCATGTACCCGCTCTGCGGCCGAGTGTTGTGCATCCATCACATTAGGTAAGACCAACTTTACAGAGCTATTAGTGTTTGGCCCAGCATCTGGATGTAGAAGGTACTCAGTAAATTATTAGTTTCCTCCTGACTCATATAACCTACCTCAAAGATCCTTCCAACCCTATAATTCTGACTTCCAGAATTTCTAAGAAGCCGAGGGAAAAATATTGATGGAAAATTCCTTTGCTAGAAAACCTAAGCTTGACTGTATGGTGACTCCTGTGTCAGTCTTAACAATACAATTATTAAGACCAGTCTCATCTTCCATCCATCCACTCAGCAAACATTTCTTGAATACTTACCAGTCACTGTAGACACATAGACAATTCAAACAGGGCCCTGCCCCAAGACCACCCCAAAAACCTGCCGGAGGGTATGTGGGAACACCACGAAAGGGCAGTTAACTCAGGATGTGGCTTAATTCAAAGCAGTGAGGCCTTTCCCTGGCAGGAAGCCTCAGGCAAGTGTGATGGGAAATCAGAGACCTTTGTTGGATCGATGCTTAAAGTCCTCTGCAGGTCCCCCACACATTGAATCTGGCCCATCTCTAGTCCATTGCCTCTGAATGTACTCCTGATCAGCCTGTCTCCACTGAAGGGAAACCGACCTCATTCACAAGCTTGTCCAGCCTCCCAGCTCCATTACGTCAGGACTCACCGCAGCTGCACTTCCTCTGTCCCCTGGGTCTTCCCCGCTGAGTTACAGCTCAGCTCAAGAGTAGCTCAGCTTCCCACAGGTGGATTCTGCCCCTCTGTCTGCTAAGTCACTAACTTACTGTATGGCCCGGGAAAGGTAGCTTTCCCTCCTTGAGCTTCACTCTCTGCTTGTCCCTAATGCTGGGGTCAGACTGCATTGCCTTTTGGATGCTTCCAGCTCTACGAGCTCACCTGCAATGTGTCTCCTTTCCTTGCCCTTCCCCTCCTCACATTCTCCTCTCTCTTCACCCTCCTCCCAACCTTGGGTTTGCCCCATCTCCCAGCAGCAAGGAGATAAGGGCAGAAGAGACAGAAGAAATGGATTCTAGTCTTGGATCCTGGAGAACTCGCTTCACTGTTCTGTGCCTACTTTTCCTCTTTGACTACATGGGAAGAAGAGGAGAACAGGTTCTCATGACAATTACACTGCAGCTCAGTACTGAAAATGTAGGTATCAGTAGCACTGTGACAGTTGGGACTCTTAGTTCCTGCCCACCTCTCTGTCCTATCCTCAGCACCCTTTTGAAGACTGGCCTTTTGTCTGGTCCTCTATTCCAGCCCAGTGTCCACACCAGGGCAGCCTCTGCCTCATCACACCTGAGGGACCACCACTCCCCCAGTCAGGAGCTAAACAGGAGAGCCTGGCTGTCAGCCTGCAGATATGGCATCAGACTAGCACAATCTCTCCAGGTTTCCTTCTGGAACCTTCCTTATGTATCTAGACCAGGAGATTCTGAAGACAGATACCAATTGTCCCAAAACCTGAAGGGTCCTACACCTATGCACTGATATAAAAACACACGTTGGTGTGTTCTGGAAAGCACTTGGCAATACATAACAACATGTTTTAATGTATATCTTTAACCCAGCATTCCACTTCTGCAATTTAATTTTTAAAAATTAACCAAGACCAAGATTAGGTCAAGAATATTTGTTGCATCATCTCTTAATAAAGAGATATTTGTTGCACCATTGAAACAGCCTAAATGCCTAAATCAGAGGGGTCCTTGCTAAATAAATGCTACCATGTTTACATGACAAAATATTATGCAAATATTAAAAATACCGATGTGCAGAAAAACATGGAATCCTATACACTAGAGCATGAATACTATCATCTTTGGGGGCAATAATATCATAGGACTTGTTGTACATCAAACTTTCGTGTTATATTAGTGTTTCTTACAATAGCATTATCCCTATAATTGA
Organism: Eonycteris spelaea; assembly: GCA_003508835.1. Taxonomy (NCBI): domain Eukaryota; kingdom Metazoa; phylum Chordata; class Mammalia; order Chiroptera; family Pteropodidae; genus Eonycteris; species Eonycteris spelaea. Next base: position 1,667,754 of record PUFA01000017.1, read on the forward strand.
AAAAGCAAAGATACTTTAAGATAATATATGTTAAATTCAGATGTATTAGTATGTGAAAAACACAGGTTACAAAACAGCATAAACATTATAATCACTTTTGTATAAAATGTTGTGTGTGTGTATATTGGTGTGTGTGAATTGAGAGTGATCAAGAATAGAAAGATAGATGTCCAGGAGGATGTTAAAAACACTGGCACAGATATCTGGGTGATGATATCTCAGCTGACTTATTTTCTTCTCTATACTTTCTGTATGTTCCCATTTTCTGTGATGAGCTGGTCTCGATTTTAAAATCTGAAAAACACAATAAAGCCATCTTCATTTTGAAAACAAAAAACAGGGCCTTTTGGGCAGCTCCCCAATTGCTTACCCTCCCCCTGGCCCAGATTCTCCCTGACTGCTCTTTGGGGTGCATTTGCTCAAAGAGCAAAGATTCACTAAGCCCTCAGCCTGCTACCCCCAGGGACACAGGCCACTTCATGATGCTTCCCAGGCAGCCCTTGGAGGCAAGCTGGGGGGAAACTCCCATTACAATTGTGTGGCATGTGTCCATGCTGTGATTATATCCATGCTGTGATGAAAAACATTATGCCATTTCAAAGACCCAAAATGATCTTACGACACAAAAATGGATGGATAACGTACGATTTTGTCAGCTCTATTCAGTATAATAAATGAATCAGGTATTCCGATTTTAAAAGAAATTTATTGCAGCCCTTTGTCAATGACACTGATGAATTCTGGCTTGCAGCCCAATCAGGTTGGCGTGGGGCGCTTCACTTAATTCCCTGGACCCCCACAGACTCTGTTCCTCCAAGGGTAACAAGCACCTGGAGCCCTGGACTCCTTTCCTGGGTCCTAATCTCAGTCTGCCTCTTATCAATGTGTGACCTTGGGCAGGTCCATTAACCTCTGGGAGTCTCAGCTTCCTCCTCTGTAAAAGTGGAAATAGTAAGAACACCTGACTAACAGGGCTCTGAGAAGCTAAAGAGACAGGATTATGAGAAGGGCCTGTAAACAGTAAAACACTGGGTAAAACATGGTCATTGCCTCTTGCTGGGGCCTGGGAGAATGCAGTGCATATACACCTGACCTGAGGAGTGTGCACAGAGAAAGAACAAGTTTGTTAGGGTCCTCCAATAAGGACTGCCTCCTTGGGGTGGGGCAATTCTTCTCGAATAGAGAGAAAAGGACTGAAAGTGATTTTCACTAAGTTTGAAGTGTGGCCCAGCTGACCCGCCGTCTAAGCTAGAGATGATTCCAAGACTAGAACCAGAGGCCAGCTTGTCTATGTTTTCAGCCGAGGCTGTGTCTGACAACCACCTCTGTAGCCGCACGCGTCTGTGATCAAACAGCCCTCTGAACTCTGCTTCCTGGAGGAGCGAGAAGCTCACTCACCTTCCACAATATCAATACCCCTTGGCCCCCTTCCCAAAGGAAGGAGCCACTAAAATAGGACTATGGCAGATAAAAATCTGTCCTTCATCTCCCCAGGTTTAATTTGCGGAATGGCACACAACTCCCAGATTCATTGTGTTCCTGGCCTGATTATTCGTTGTTTATTTCAGGATTTTCCAGGAAATTGTTCATTAAGGATAAAAGCACCTGCTTACTGTAAGAGAACATTACACAAAGACTCTGGCATGGGGGTCTGGGAAGAACATTAATTAATGAAGTGAAACCGAACAAACATCCTATAAATTAAAGGTCTAAAAAGAAATGTCTGGCATTTAGTGGATTAGGGGAGAGGGCTTGAAATAAAACGTCATATTTTTAGACCATAGTGGTGTTAAAAAAAAAAAATGAGAGGGAAAAAATTACAAAAGGTGGCAGAAGTAACGATCTATTTCTGGAGCAACTAAAGTCTGTGCTTCCATTAAGAGAATTATAAATCAATTCTGTTTTGTCTGGGGGCATATATGCACGGTGTGCGCTAAATTAAAAAGCTTAACATGTCAGAGCAGCTACTTCTGAGCGTCCCATGGAACAATGCTGGCTGAGGCATTTAGGCCCGAGAGAGGCCTGGCCACAATTAGAGGAGAAGTGAGGAAGGTTTGAGTCAAGTCACTGCGTTAGGTCCAGCTGGGCACAGGCCATCCTGAGTGCCAGTATCCAAAAAATAATGTAACCAAACCTCCATTACACGGAATGCCACCAAAGAAGCTGACCACACCCACTGGTGCCCATCAGGCTTGGTTCTCATTTGATGCTTTTCCACTGCAGAGCCAGTAAGATTTTTTTTCCCCCTCTCCTGAAAAGCAGTTTCCAAGGCTAGCTTCTGTGTTAACAATTTATTCAACTTCATTTCTCTCACTTCATAGCCCCTCCTGAACAAGGACAAGGCCCTTAGCCATGAGGACCCGACATCATGCAAAATCCCGATAAATCCAGGGGGATTTGATCCCACTCATCGTAATCCACTTACCAAGGCAGGAAAGGAAAAGGGCACAATTGCAAAAGGGTTTTTGGTAGCAGGCCTTGGAACCACAAAAAGGTCTCTCCGCTTAACTTCCAACTCAACAGGAAATTCAGGAGTCTGGACCTCCCATTCCTCAAGGCAAAATGAAAGTGGGGCAGGGACCCCCTCTGACTCCAGCTTCTCCAGTTGCTTCCTGGCCTTTCCCCAGGCAGGCCTGGCTGTGAGGCACTAACCTTCATTATGCTGAATCACCGATATGTAGAAAACGGGAAGCTTGTGCCAAGTCTGAACCATGCTTCCCCAACGTTCTAATTCTGCGGTGTGCCCACAAATTTCTAAATTTGCCATAACGCATACAGGGACTCGGAGAGGTAGGAAGACCAGGAGGCAGGCCAAAAGATTGCTAAACCATGGTAGGCTTCTGACACACAGATGTTTGGTTGTGCCAAGAGGAGGAGAAGCAAGAAAAAGGGAGTGGGAGGATAGGAGTTGGGTTTGGGGGCCTGGGGCCGAAAGTTTGAGCTCACGTGAGCATCAGGCAGGCACTCATGCCATATCCAGTACACTGAGGACACTCACTAAGATTACTCTGTAGATATGCCTTGTCAGATAAGAAACTGGATGTGGACTGAATCAAACGGCGAACGTTCAGTTCACTCGCCAACCAGGGAGCCGCTCACTGAGCACAAGAAGAAAGCAGGTAATGACTGTTTCCTGAGAGCGTCCCCTGTGCCAGGCAGCCAGCCCATCTCACTAGTCTTCACGGTGGCTCTGTGAAGTGGGTATTATGATCTCTATTTGCAGGTGACAAAAGGAGGTTCACAGTTTGGAAGTGAATGAACTAGATCTGAATTTGGGACTACCTGCTTGTCCAGCACTATGCCTTTCAGACTTAAGAGCCCGTGTGTGTGTGTGCTTGTGTGTATTATATGTGTATATATGTGTGTGCATGTGTACACATGCATGTGCATATATGTGTATGTGTCATGTGTGATGTATTGGGGAGGGTGGCGTCATCTCTTTGGATCAGAGTTTCCTCCATGCTCACTAAATTTGAGCAGAAGAAGGGAGGACACTATGCTATTGTGAGAAAAGGACTGGCTTCAGCTAGCTGTGTGACCTTGGGCTAGTCTCCTACCTTCTTGGTGCTTCATTACCCTTTACTATTAGCTGAGAGGAAGTCTTTCTTAGCCAGCATTCCTCATCTAAACCACGGAACCCAGAAAATGATTCAGGCACTATTTTCTCAACTCTCCCAACAATGGTACGTAATTCACACTGTTCTAGATGCACAGCAGAAAAGCCAACCCATTACATACTGTGGATGGCATAGGGCATTAGGGATGAATTCTCTCTGGACCTAGCTGAGAAAGTACTAGAGAGTCTTTAAGGTCTCTCAATGCTCTGACACCAGGAGATAGGCGGGGAGGCTGTGTTCCTCTGCTACGGGAACTGTGCAGGGAGACATTCCTGAGTACAGCCAAGGCTGCAGATGAGGATGCCAGAGCCCCTGGACCAGATTATCTTAATTTACAATGTCTACTGTGTTTCCTTTGTGTCATCCCTTGTGCTACCTACTGCCTTTAAATGTGCCAAACTTGCTTCAGCTGTGCTTTGAGGAATAAGGGAGAGGTCGGGGACAGGCTTTTAAGGGAATAAGCCCTACCTCTCATTCTCTACCCTCAATGCTGGCTTGGGGCACAGGGCAGCAATAACTGACAAGAGATCTGAATGGGATCAACAATTACACACGGGACCTCCCCCACCCCCACCTCCCCTGCATCTCCCTGGCCCTCAGAGAACATGGAGTTTTTTCTATTATGAAAAGGGCCAGTTTCCTAGCAAGACAGAATAGTGTGTCCCAGGAAGGAGCAGGGCCCTCTCCATTCTGGGCCCCACCCAGAAAATATTCTAATACCTTAAAAAGTGAGAGAACTTCTAGTCCTTCTTCACCTTCAGCTCTGCTTGGAAGCCAGATGGGGGATGGGTCGGAGGCAACAGAGAAGGGGTAGTGCACTATGGAATTCTGCAGGCACCTCCCCACAGCTCTCAAGAAACACCTGGCTCAGCAGTAGCCCTGGCAACATCTTTGCATCAAAAGACATATCTAGACAGAACAGGCGCATGCCAGACTCTGGATCACTCCAGAAAGCGGAGATGAGGATAAAATCACCCCTAGGGAGGAAGGCAGAGGAGACATTTATTTCAAACCAATTTCATCCACTGTGGAGCAATCACTAAAGCCAAACGGTAGAGCTGTGCATCTATGTGTCAGCATATAAATGTGGGAAGAGCGAGTGAGCGAGTGCAGCCCCCAGTCCGGAGCACCCGCTGTGAGGGGACAGAATCTGCTGGTGAGGCTGCCTGTGGGATCTGACAATGGCCTGAGCCGCGCATCCTAAACAGGCTGGGGACAGAGAAACCCAGAACCAGGTGTTTCACCTAGGTCTGCCAACAGTTGGCTGTGTGACCCTGAATGAGTCACTGCCCCTCTCTGGGCTGCTTCCTGATAAGGAGAAGCTAGAATCGCTTCCCAAGTGAGTGGTCTTGGAGAGGACATGGGCTTAAAGGCCAGAGTTTGCACTTTCCAGCATCACCCATCAGCTATAGGACCACGGGAAAACTCTTAACAGCTTCTCTGGGCCTCAGTTCCTGCATTGATAAAAGGGCATTGACTGACAGTCCTATAATTTTAGAGCCAAATGTAAACTCTAGCTGAGGTCCCTCACAGCTCCTTACAGTGGTTCTAAACAGTGGTTCTCTGCAGCAAGAGCAGATGGCAGGGAGGAGAGCTCCCTCCCAGTGCTCGCAGCACTTGGCACAGAGCCAATGACTGGATCGATGCATCAAAGAGCAAGTTTCTGGTTTTGCATGAGGAACTGAGCCTGAGAAGAGAGAGACTTGCCCAAGGTCGCATAGCTGACAGCAGACAGAACTGACATTAAATCCAGGTCTTTGGACTCCCAAATCCAGCACCCCTCCCACTCCATATGCTTCCAGAAAGGGGAAGGGAGGCCCTTCAGCAGAGCCTCCTTGGGGGCGAGCAAGGGATGGTGGATTCTGGGCACCTTGAATCTACCAGTCCCTCAGTCAACCATTCACCCAGCCCTGACTCAAGGGAGCCTCCCTCTCCTTGGGTACAGGGAGAAGGGCTGCAGTGGCTGGCCAGGGTCTCTCCCTGACACCAATAGGAAAGCTTCCAGAATTTAACTTCCTCTGCTGGGAAGCCACAGCCTGATCCCACTCCTCTCTGCCCTGCTCTTCCAGGCCCTCAAAAACTACTTTCCCCCGCCCTCTCTCCCCAGGGCTGGCAGGACGGACATCTTCTGCAGTCTCCCCAACCTGCACCATCCCTCGCCTTCTCGTGGGTTTTTTGCAAAGCATGACCTCATCCTGTCTCATTTGATCCTGGAAGAGTCCACTAAAGATGAAGAGCCTGAGGCGGAGCCCGGGGAGGAGAGGGGAAAGGCCCAGAGTTTCAGGAGCAGAGTAGGGGCCAGGTGGCCAGGAACAGAAGACCGACACTTGTCTAGAGGTGGTAATAGGCACCTCGCGCTTTCCTCGGGCACCTCCCCAGTCCCTGGGAAACTGCGAAGGGAGAGATCAAGGTGCCTCCATTAGAGACCTCAGGGCAGAGTCTGTGGCTCCTCCCGTGGGTGACAGGCAGGGGAGGTCACTCATTCCAGGTAAGACATCTTACTCCCCTCTCCCAACACATACACTTACTAAGTAGTGATATCAACCCTGGCTGCACTCCTAGGTACATTTTTAATATCCATGCTTGGGACCTTACTCCATGCCAATTACTACCAAATTGCTGTGGGTGGAGCTTGGGCATCAGTATTCTTTTAAAGCTTCCCATTGATTCTAATGAACAGCCAGGGTTGAGAACCACCCAGGAGGTCTCCCTGAGGGCAGGGACTGGGGCCCTGAGATAGAAGCCTATACAGAGCCTGACCTTATCCCTTTTCTGTCTCCTTCTCCCTTCTCACTCCGGCACACAGGTACCCAGACTGGGTATCCCCTTCCTGCCAATATCCTGGTTCTGCCCTGGACTTACAGGGCTCTTCTGCCCATCAAAGTGTTATTGGGTGGCAGAAGCAGAGGTCTGCTAAGCTGTTAGTGAAGTTGCCTGCCACCTCCAAGAAGCCATGCAGGTCCAGATGAAAAAAGAAGGCAAAGTTGCTGTACCAGGAATGCTCATCAACCCCTCCCCACAGCACATCAGACATAGGGCAGCAGGGCTTACAGTTCCCACACTTAATCATGCCAGGGCTGGCACAAGTGCGCTGGGTACCAATCAACACACCTGAGCCCAACTGTAGATGGGGAATGAGCAAACCTTTAACAGCACCTCAACAAGCAGGTGCCCTGGCATCCACGGCTGATTCCATTCATGGAACAACCCTGTTGTTCTTCTCTCCACCATCTCTCTATTCCGCCATTGTTTACTGAGCACCTCTGATGTACCAGGCACTGAGGAGACGGCAGTGAACAAAGTGGACACCGTTTCTCCCCACAGAGCTTAGCCACCATTGCACAGGTTGGGGGACTGAAGCTCAAAGCAGAGTGACGGCCTGCCCATCCCCGGGAAGTGGCTGAGCTGACTCAGGTCCTCCGGCATGGCGAGCCCTGCTGTATGACCACCAACGCTCCTCTGGCCCAACTCCACAGTGAAAAGCCGTGGGGACTCTACTGCAGGAGCAGAGTTCACTTAGAGAAGGCTGGAGCCGAGTGCAGGCTCAGGTTCGAGAGCCCTGAGATCCCCCATCTACTGATGTCCTGCCCTCCCTCCGACTCCCTCCCACTCCCTCCTCTAATGAAAATTCTGAGAACTGCAATGAAATTCTCCTTAATAAGCTCTCGTTAGAAACATGCTAATGGGGAGGAAGCTGATATCATATGCCCTGAAACCCCAAAGGGAAGAGGCAAAAAAATTCAATATTGAGTTTTGTCTCATTTCAAAGCCACTTTCAAAGTGGCCATAAATCTTCCGTGTGATGTGACATAACAAGGAGCTGCCAGCAGCTCGGTCATTAAAAATACGCAGTTGCCAGGTGCTGAACTGAATGCATCTGACTTTCTAGTCCTCACTACATGGAGAAGAAAGGGACCAACTAGGCCCAAGGCACAGACTGACCTGTCTGCACAGCCTGCAGGCCCTGGGGCGGAGCTTGTGGCTGTGAGAGGCTGCGGAATATGCCAGAATTGCTGGGCTCAGGAATCAGCCAGGCTCCCCTTGAATCCCAGAGTACATGGGGTTGAACTCCAATAGATACGGAGCTCTGGAACAAGTCCCTAATGTGACCAAACACCAGTTTCCAGCTGTGAGACTGGCGACATGTACCTGGGAGGAAGGATCATGGGCAGGTGTCTTCTGGCATATGGTGCAGTGATGTAGAAAACACATTCTAGAGTCATCTGGTCTGAATCAAGATCCAGCTCAGTTAATTACTAGCCAAGTGACTTTGGATAAATGACTTAATCTCACAGGCTGTTTCCTCATCTGCAAATGGAGATGGTAATTGTAGCCATTGTGAAAATTAAATGAGGTAATTATACACAGTATTGAATACAATGTAAGAAATCAAGAAATATAACTGCTATCACTACAGAGCACATAGTCACAGTAGCTACTGTTCAGACGGCTGTCTCCTTCAGTTCCCTCATGCTCCTCTTCACTGCCAATGATAAAAAAACCGCTGGGCGTTGTCTCTTATCCTTTTTTGTTTTTCATTTTCAGGGTAACTTTGGGAAACTGACTTTACCTCTCAGATTCTTAGCTCTCTATTCTATAAAGTGAGGATGATAAATTCCTACTTCGATCTATCTGGAGATGGGTTGTAAAAATCACAACGTTAATGCAAGTGAAAGTGCTTTGAAAATGTCTAAGTGACACATGCGTAGGGAATTATCACACTGCCCTCCAGCAGCAAGGCTGTTCTAGATGACACAGGTGGCCTCTCCTCTCCAGGCAGCAAAGGGTAGTCTCTCTCAAGACCTCAGTGGAAAAAAGTCTGCATTTATTGCAGACAACAGTGACAGCTAATCACAACTTTTAATTCCTACAGATTTCTAACTGAAGTCCCTCTTACTGGCTGCTGAGAAGATGTGTGTCTTCGTGCTCTGTCCTCGGGAGAGGCAGAGACAAGCTATGGTCACCATATGGGCAGGAGTTCCTCACAGTCTAGAACCGTTTATTTTTATTTCCAATAAGACACAGACTGCTACTTGGCCCTACAGTGCCTGACTTCATGCGGTTCATGCCAGGTACGACTTGCCACTCCCTCCCCCATCCAATGAAAGGAATCCCCTGACTGTATCAATGTCGAGTTGCTCTCGAGTTTCTAGTGCTTTCTCTCAATTTCTGAACTTGTCTCGCGGTTGACCCAACAGCTTGTGGGCCTGCATTAGTCCCTGCAACACACTGAGCAGCCTGAAGACAGTGGTAGCGGAGAACAAAGTGGGGCTTGCAGAGCCTGGTCCTGTGTTGTTCACAAAAATCAGCCCCTGCTCACGGAATGTCGCAACTCCTCCTCACCCTCTTGGCCCCTTTTGGCCCATTTCCTCTGCCTTTGCTTGCTCTAACTACTTCCTATAGGCTCCCATGATGCTCCCACCTGAAAATTCGGTCCACTACTGAAGCCTTTCTTTCTGAGGTAGACGTAATGAGAATACCCTTCCTGACCTGGGATTGTGGGGTGTATGGTGGCCAGTTCATAGCTTCTAGGTCCCTGGATTGCCCCTGAATCTCTTCAGCTGGCAATGAGATCCAAAGGTGAACCTCATGGAGGCATCTCACCTATTCCAACTTTGTCCTCCCCAACCCCTGCTTCCATGCCTATGCCTTAACAATCTGCCTACCATCTTGCTCCCTGCTCCTATATTCTGACTCATTGTCCCTCTCCAATGGTGGCCCAGCCCAGGGTTCTTGTCAGCCTCCTAACAGGGACTAGCACCTTGCTCTTCATCCAATCATTCACTCAACACAGCAGCACCTAGTAAGTGCCAGACATCAGGCAAGGCCCTGGATACATATCAAGTCAGATGCTAACAGGAGAGAAAACAACATGTGAAAACAACTCCCCAGTACTATGATAAGACCCAGAATCTGAGGCCATTGTCAAGGCATCTGGGGAGGGGCACTAGCATATATGCTGAGATCTCAAAGAGGCAGGAGAGTAAGCCAGGCAGGGCAGCAGTGCTGGGGCAAAGGGAGAAAGAGCAGGTGCACTTGAGGAAGTAAACTGGCTCATCTACCTGCAGCAGTCTGAGGCGATGGCCCTTGTTGAGCTGGAAAGGGCCAGCCCCAGAACACGACACATCAACACGCCTGTGAGCCACGACTCTGTCCTGAGATAAATGGGCAGCCACTGGAAGCTTTTAAATAAGGGAAAAATTTGGCCAGAGTTGTATTTTCAAAAGATCTTTTCTTTAAAAATTTAAAGTGGAAAGGAAGTAAATCCTTGTTAAAAGGAAGTAATGCACTTTTTTTTTTTTTTAAGATGGATGGATATCCACATCACTGGATGTTTGAGAGCCATCAAGAGGAATGCATGAGAGGACACTGGTCGAGTTGCAGGGTTTACCAGGAGGTACAAGGAAGGGGAAAGGTCAGGCTAGACAGTATAATTCTGTTTTTATAAAGCAAACAATCTACAAACACACACGCATACATATTTGTATATGGTTGGAGTTAGACGATATGGAAGGATGCAGAGGGGGTGTTGGCAGGGATTCCCTAAATGGGCCAGGTAAAGGGCCTGATGCAAGGGAAGAGAGAGGAGGAGGTGAGTTAAAGAGAAAGCTTTTTAAAGAATAAGCTAAAAAAAAAAAAGTATGATATGATCCCATTTATGTGGAATATTGAGGTAGAGACCTTCAGGTCTCAGCTTATCTGTGCCATCCTCTGGCCAGTGCCCCCTTTCAGGCTCCCTTGGCAGTGGCCTTAGAATATAAAAAGAAAAGTAAATAACCTCCTACTGGCTGAGATATGGAGAGAAGGAATCAGAGGGGTGGGGATGGGGCAGGAAGAATGGTGAGGAGGCTGCTACTACAGCCCTGGGGCACCATGAACCTCCGTGGCCAAATCTCCAGACCACACCAGCTGACCCCAGAGGCTGGCAGCCCTTCAGTCACAGCCCTCCACCTCACTCCTGTCTACCAAGCCACCACCACCCAGCAGCCTGGGAAGTCCCTCCACTCCTCTCCTGTCCAAGCTGTTAATGGGGGTGGGACTGGAGGTTTGGTGCCAGGTCACTGGTCACCTTCCCTGCCCGGAAGTGTCAGGATCTGACGGGTCCCGTTGGAGCAGAAGCTGCTTGAGATAGGAACCATCTCTCCCACAGCTTCACTCCCTCAGGGGTACGAATTAAACAAACAATGCCTGGTTCCTGGACAAGGCCATTCAGGGCCTTCAGAGCTGTAAGGAGATGCTAAAAAGACCAGGCAGATGCCCAGTATAGGAGGGAACCAAGCGTCTGTGCCCGATGGCAGTAGCACTCTCACTCACCTCCCTTTCCCAAGCAGCCACAACCACAGACTCAGGCACCCTGGAGCTCCACCAACAGCGAGTGGCATCAGTAAACTTTCCAGAAATGCCCCCAAAGCCGCTTAGAAAAACCCTTCTGTGGCATGGCAGGTTGTAACGCCTGACAGTCTAAATGAACTTGATTTCTGATTCTGCCTGGCCCTGTGACCTTCACAGTCATTTGAACTTTCTGATCCATGGTTTCCCCATCTGTAAAGTGGGGATGTTAACAGGACCTACTCCACGAGGTCACTGTGAAGACTGAATGAGTCAGGGGAGACATTGTTTTTAACTATTATCGGTGGTGGTGTTCATGATCTCTTCAGGCTAAATCTTCTTCTCACCCCATCGCCATGCCCAGGTCCCTTCCAGAGCTGGACAGACCACACCTCCTTGTCAGCATCACTCAGAATGCAGCACACTGGGATTCAGACAAAACTTATCAAGTGGAGATCCAACTGTCACACAATTACAAAAGTTAATTGCAGAATTCAACAACAAGAGGGAGAGAGCTTAGTACACTCATAAATACAGACAATTAAGAAACAAGCATCATTTTGTAATTATGCTACTGATAGAAATCCACCATTCCACTTAGCAGTTTTAGAGCTGGGAGGGGAGCCCCCACCCCTGGGGGCTTCTCTGTCCCCACCAGGCCTTGGGAGCAGCACCAAGTGCTATGTTCTTCAGAAGCAGCAAATGGCCTTGGGCCTCGAAGAACACCCATCCCACTGTTCCCTTGAAGCAGTGCCCACCGGAGCCCCCAAGAAGTCAATTAACAGCTCTGGCTAATTAAAGTGAGATGTTACATTTCATTCAGTCAAAGCTGAGAGAAGCAGCCCCCACGTCCCAATCAGCTCCCCCTTTCATGTGGCTCTGGGGAAACAAAGCTGCTCTGATCCCTTTGAAAGCTGTAGTCCCACCAGCCCCAGAGCAGGGGGCCAGGCCACCCAGGGGAGGATACCAGTTCAAAGCCAGCCTGGCGGACCTGGTGGATCCAGTTGGGATCAGGAATAATTAGGACATTCCAGACCATGAGAATCAATAACATAATTAACAAATATTGTGCTATTCCTCAGAATCTTGCTACGAATTATGCTGCCTTTGATCATACAATGTTCCTTGACTGTTAATGACATGTAATGTTAATTACCAGAGAAGGAGAACTACTCAGAATGAAGGCTTCCTTGGAGAGTAATTAATATTCTTTGAGGAGGCGAAGAACCTGTGAGAGGGGCTTTTTCCGCGGTTGTGGTGACTGAGTAACCTCAGGAAATCCACCCTCTTTGTCCCTGGTGGGTCTGCCTAGCCCTTTAGAGTGGCTCACTATAGTGGGCATGCTACAAAGACTTGTTAACTGACTGAAAGAATGGACAAAATTTCATGTGGTAATTCATTAGAATCTTAGGATCTGAGGGAAAGGACCCTTTGAATCATCATCTAGTCCCTCTGTTTTCAAATGGGGAAACTGAGGCTCAAGAGAAGAAGGAACTTTCCAAAGCCATGCCCCTTGTCGGTGACTAAGTTGGGATGAAAACTCAGCTGTCAGATGATCAGTCCCATGCCCTTTCCAGTTTTGGTGGAAGCTAGGAAAGATTCGAGGCACAAGGAAGGAAATGTCTTGGGGATCAAGAGGTACCCTTTTGCCTTGAAATGCATTGGGAATATTTCAGGGGTGTCCAGCCTTAGATCTTTGACCTACTTTGAATTATCTGAGTGGGAATGGAATGTACCAATCAGCTGAGACACCCCCCCCCCCAAAACATAGGCTACATGCCAGGAAACCAGAGAGCCCTCACCAAAGTCCCCAGAGAAAGGTCTCCTGCCCCTCAGGCTTGTCCCAAGTCCAGGAGGGAAAAGACAAAAGAGAGGAGCCAGAACTTTCCTCCTCTTCAGCACCCACAAACCATCTCCGTCTTCTCCCTGCATGGCCTGGAGCTAGGCCCCCAGGAGAACTAACCAGGCTTCATTAACCAGACCGAGCTCTACCAGAGGGAAGGCAGGGACACAGGGCAGAGAGCCCTGGACCAGGAGTCAGGACACTGGCTTTAGTCCTGCTCTGCCACCAATCATGGTTAGATCACTCCTCTCTCTGAGCCTAGGTTTATTAATCTGTCAAGAGAGCTCACCACCCTTCCAGGATGATTTTCCTGAATTCTGAAATGATGGGAGAAATCGCAGCTTCTTAGTCTTCTGAGGAGTCCTTAGTTTCCCGCTTCTGTGAGGAGTTCCTTTCTTTCTACAGCAAATGCCTCTCCCTGAGAACAGGTCATTAGATCTGGTGGACCCCCAGTTTCCAGTGGAGAAGAGCTTCAAACAGCTGTGGAAGAGTCACCCCCAGTTCAGGGAGCCCCGACTCCACATCTCCTTCTCCCTGGAGGCCAGGAGTAGAACTCCCAGCTCCGCAGACAGCGGGCCAGAGAGCAGGTTCTGGGAGGCCAGGACAAGAGGAGATTAGGAGTCGCTGCCTCCTTACCCTGATGCTGCCCAAATGTTCTTCACTGTCTGCCTCCCACTCCAAAAATAATCATAGGTACTGAGTAGCACAATGACCCAAAGCAGGGGATGGGTGAGGAGGGTATGGGCAGATGCTGCTGCATGACACTCCTCACCTCTCCCACCTGCCCAGCTCCCGGTGCCAAGGCCCGGCCTTGGCAGCCCCCTGCCTGCTTCCTGGGATTTTGCTCCTGAAGGCCCAGCTCTATAGCACCACTTGACCTACCCGCTCGTTCCTCTGGAAACCAGCCCAGGTTGGTCACTGCTGGGTCCCCCAGGAATCATGGGCTTGTCTCCAGGGATGGTGAGCTAGTGACAGGTGAGCATGTTTCCGTGTCTCAGTTTCCCTCTTTGTTTGATAAAAACCACTTCGGTTTCAAGTCACACCTTTCCCTTCAGAGCATCTTCAGTGCTCTTGTGGAGTAGGAAGGGTTGGAGAGAGGGCCCCTATTTTTTTAGACAAAACAAAGACACAAAAAGCATGAGCAGCTCAAGGCAGGAGCTAGGACTGGAACCCAGAATTCCTCCTTCCTCCCCACCTTACCTCCAACTAATCCAGGACTTTGCTGTGTAAGTCAACTCGCAGCATCACCTCCCAAGGAAGAAAAAAATAAAAGTTATTCTGCAGCTTGATTACCTAGAGCCTGGGCTGACCCCTGACACCTGAGGGGCCCTGCCTGGGATCCTCTGAGGACACAGCAGGGCTCATCCCCCCAAAACCTTGCTCTTCACCCAGTGCTTCTCTCTGGACTATTCCTGTGTTCAAAGTCTCCCCAAAGAGAACCCCTGGCTTCTGGAAATCTCCCCTCTCTACACAGGAGAATGCAGACAGAGTGGGCACATCCCTATCATCAGGGCACCCCCCACTGTCCTCCCATTGTGGCTTTGTGGATGCACATGGCCCTTGGGTCAGCAGGTGGTCACAACCCAGACTATCTGCCCCCACCCAGATGGCAATGATGACCAGCACGCAAACTGGGAGCCAGCCTGCACAATTGGCAGCAGTGACTCAGAGCTTAGGGTATGGGCCCCACAGGATGGGCCATGGCAGGGGATCTAGGCCTCAAAGGAGTCTGCTCCCTGCAACTGAAGCCTCTGCCCCGCTCCTAGGCACATCCTCTTTGTGTATGCACATACTGCTCCACAACAACCCCTTGCCTGGAGCCCCCTCTCACCTTTCCTGTCCTCCTTCCTTTCTCCTCCAGGTACCTTCTCTGGCCCTCAGTTCCCTTCACTCTGCCCTCAGCCCTGTAATGGACAGCCTCTAACATTCCGGACTGCCCTTTCAGACTGTTTCTTTCTGCTTCCCGCCCAGACTCTCAGCTCTCTAGGGGACAGGCAAGGTTTACAGGGCGCCACATTCCCCCCAGCACTGACGTCTCACTTAGAGCTGAATCACCTGATGGATAAAAGCCTTTTGGTGGACGGGCTGGTGGAAAGAGTGAGGAAGGTTCCCCTTGGCCTGATGAAATGCCCATGAATGAAACCAGCTCTGACTCATAGTATAATCCAAAGCAGCACTTCTGCTCCCTTCTGGTTCCATTTTCCTGCTGTACCCCCTGAGCAATCTGCCCCTTCTCTCTAAGCCTCAGTCTCCTCACCTGGCAGCATGGTAGGGAGGGTCACGGGTGCTCGTGTATATTCAGCCCTGGCTTAGGGCCTGGCCCACGAGGGTGCTCCCGACCTGCCAGGTCCCCGCATCCTCCCACTGGCTAGCTCTGGGTTCCGATCCATATCCCGGCAACAGGTATCGGCAGTTTGGGGGAGCAATGTACAGGGTCCTGCTCACCTAGCTTCCTGAGGATGGCCACGCCTGGAGCTCCCCAGTGGCCTGCTCCTCTAAAGACAGGCCAAGAGTCTGCTCTGACACCCGACCGTGAGCAGCTTTGCGCGAGACAGGCAGCACAGCAGCACCAGCAGGCGTGGCCGAAGTAAATGATAGTGTAACCCTTGCTGCCCGAAACAACAACATCATAACTGTCAGAGCAATTTTCCACCTCAGTAGTTTAACACCTGAACTGTTGCTGAGCTCTTTCTCTACCCGCTCCACGCTCGCTCGTGCTGGCTCTCTCTCTCCATCTCACTGCGCTGAAGTCAGCCCTGGTATGAGCCATCTCTTCTGGAATCGTTGCAAACAGGATTTGCCTCCAAGAACCAAAAGGCTGCAGGATTAATCAGCACGTGGGGTCTTCTGAGGAGAGGAAAGGAAAAGCCCGGAGGCTCACGAACCCGGATCAGCATCTGTCAACATCTGGGTTACAAATAATCCAGGGAATTAACAGGATTCTAACATTAGACAGCCTCCAACTCCCTGTCACAAAGATGCAGTTATAAATTTCTTTTTACTGGGACCATATTTATTTTCCTAGAATGAGAATCAATGCACTGAGAGGATGTGAGAGATAGAGGCACCTCTAAAATGCTGCCTATCTGTTGGGGACCTGCCAGAGAAAGACACACACACTTAGGTTGACAAGAAAAATTTGTGACAACTGGTGGGGCAGAGGAACTGATCAATCGCCCTCTGTTGGGCCAAGGCACCTCTTTAAGTTGATGGGGTGCTCTGCGTGGGGTAGGTCCCAGGAGAAAGCCTAGAGTGGCAGAGGCAGCCCTCAGGGGACCTGAGGAGACAACACTCAATATTTTAACAACTATTATACATACACACACAGAGCTCTCTTCCTTCCTTGAGTTACTCCAGCAGAAACTCCCTATCTTTCCCCAGGGAAACATCAAGTTCATTGACAGCCAAAAGATCCCTCCCAGGGGAAACCAAGGGCCAAATTAGAATCACAGAGTCAGGACATTAGAGCTAGAAGGGATCACTGAAAGGATCTTATCCAACCCTTGGGTTGGAGGATGTGGAAACTGAGGCTGCTCCTAGTCACTCAGGGACTTAAGAGCAGAGCGTGTATGGGACCCTGGTCTGCTCAGTGCTACTGTGCTGGCTCTGTCACCAGAGCAAAGCTCCAGGGTCACAGCTCACCATGTTGTACAGTAATCAGGTGGGTGATGCACAGACAGTGATGTTCACCCACTCTTGGGTAAGAGCTCAGAGGCAGGACCACAAAAGGAGAGAGCCCCTCAGCTGAGGAATTTGCCCACAGCTGTCTCTGGGTGAGGGCAGCATGAGTCGGGGCAGGAAGAAAGCTGGGCAGACCCTAAGACACAGAGCTGTGTGAGCCTGGGAAGAAAGCATACCTGAATTGAGAACCTGAATTCAGAATGTGATACAAACAGAGGTTAAAGGTTGGGAGTCAGATAGATACTCACACCCTTGCTGATTTCCTCCAGTCTCATGGCCTTAAATAGCATCAGATCACATTAGACACAGATCACTCTCAAATTTGTAATTTCAGCCTAGGCTTTGCCCATGAACTAGAAATTTGTGTTTCCATTTTCCTATGCTGCTGTGTCAGCGGTCAGGGAAGGAAGTATTGATGGGTCAAAGGGTCTTGATACCTACTCTTGAGTTTAAGGACATATCTGGTCCTCCCCGCATATGTGGCCTGGACTCTCAGTCACCGGGCTGGAAGGGCGCTCAGAGGCCCTGAACCGACTTCCTGCCAGCATGTGGTTCTCACAGCAGCCTTAGGAGAGACTATGCAGTCTCAGCTCAGACACTGAGCTGCCAGGATCTCCCATACCCCAGCCAGTTCTGATTGCTTTCAACACCTTTCCACACACTGGTTTCATAGTACTTCATGGACTGTTCATGACCAAACATCGGCCCCTTCTCACCAGCACAGCCTCCGCAGAGGGCTTCACACTGCAGAATCAGAGCTGCCGGCAACCTCTTCTGAGCACCTTGGGAATCAGTGGTTCTATTTGTCCCCTACAGGGAGCTTCACCTTGATATCCCAGTCTCTCCTGGAGACAGACACAGTTGGTGACTCAGGCAGTGCCCCTGTGCTCCGCCATCTCTCCCTGGGATCAGGGCAGAGCCTGGCCCCAAGGGGAGAGAGAAGATACTCCTCCAGAGATCAAGTCTCCTGCCAGCCCCTCTGCTTGGGAGCCTTCTGGCCTCTATGGCTGTGCACCCCCATCCCTATCCCCTTCTAGTTCCCCCAGCCTTCATTAATTTATTGACTAAAACATGAAATTCACATTCTTCCTGGTCTGAGGCACTTACAGCAGACCTTACCTGCCCTTATGGCCTGTTCCTGAGTCCATCTCTGCCAAAGTCAGGGCATCCCCGATGTGGGCAGTGTCCAAACTGAGAGCACCACACCATCGTAGTTTAATTCCCTCTGTACCCAGAGAAGATTTCTCAGCAAGAGGAAAAGATCTGCCCTAGGTCACAGAGCCAGGGAGAAACTCCCCTAAGTCCCAGCCCCATCCCTGCCCTCAAGGCCTGAGAAGCCACGATCCATGCTTCTAGCATGAGCTTCTGCACACAAGGCTCTCTCCCTTGTTCACCTACCATGCTTGGGGGGAAGTCTTGAATCTGGTATTTACACATCACACATCGACAGTGCATCTATATCATATACAGTGACATCTACATAAGCAAAGGCTGCCACCCTCCTTTCTCACTCCCCTGAGGAAACCATCCCATCTACTCTCCACATTCCACTCACGACTGGTAGAATGGTATTAATCCTTGAATGGGAAAACAAAACCAACTTGGCTTTAATTAGTCAAAGCGAGTGAAGAAGCACAAGTGTCCTGTCCCACCAACGTCAACTCACATACCCCATGTCATGACAGCTACGGGATGCCACCCCTGGATCATACCAGTCGTCATAGGAAATCAACAGCTTGGGGTAGGGGGCACTGACTTGGGTGGCGGGGGGGTGGCACCAACTACCTGAAAGGCTTGGTCCAGGTATTTTCTGTAGTCTCCACCAACATCGCCACCCACCGTCTTATAGCAGTCCTGACTCCAGAATCTATTGCCATCTTTACCCCTGTGCTCTGCACTAATATCATTAAGAGAGGACATTACTAGAAGCACTTAAGCAGGACTCCCAGCCCCTTAGCACCTGTCCTGCAGACAGACGCCTGACAGAGGAAGATAAATATATTTGTAATATAAAGCAAAGTGAATAACAAAAAATGTATATAGTTGTCTCTGACAAAGCTGACAAGCCAGGGCTGGAAGCTTTAATCAGTTCCCAGCTGAGCCCAGGAAATCTACAGGAGCATAGCTCTGACCTTTTGGGCCAATTTCTAAAGGGAAGGTTAAAGTTTTGCTGCAATGTTTTTTTTTTTCTTTCTTTCTTTTCTTTTTTTTAATTTAAATGAAAGAGAGGTGTGAGGTTGTATATACACACGCCAGCTTCTGAGCTGGTAATGGGAACAGGGGAATAGGGTTTTATTTTAAATTCATCCCCGGATGCCCCTCCCTCTGTGGCTCTCTGAGCCATTCTCCTCTGTGGGTGAGGCACAGCAGCTCCCATTTGTCTGATGAAACACTCGCTTGCGTGAGATACTCACAAATGGGCTGAAAATGCGTGTGGCTGCAGGTTCCGAAGATTCATTTTTGATAAATATGTTGCCAGAAAAGGGACTAAATATTTAAAATGTCACTTTTTAAGCACTGAATCATGTTATCCCCCTAACCAGAAGAACTACTGGCTACTGGGAATATTCACAGATTGGTGTCACCCACGGGTATTCCATTTCTCGTGTGCAGAGTCAACGGTCAGAGGTTTTGTATAGAAAGCTAATGAAATTTTGTTTAACTGCAGCCAACCATTTAAAGTCCTTCTTCTTCCAAAGGCAGACTTCACAGAAACACAGCCCCCTCTTCCCATCTGATGGATCCATTAGACCCAGCCTCAGAGCTGCTTCCTCAGAGCCTGCCTTTTCTGCCCCAGGGCTGAGAACAGGACCGGGGTGCCAAGATCCAGCAACATCTACTGGTCTGGGGCATTGACAGCCCTCTGCACCCACTTCTGGATCAGGATTCCGAACTGCACGTTAGAATCACCTACATTGTGATAGCTATGCATAGTGACAGATGGGTACTAGATTTACCAGGACAATCGCGTCAAAAGGTATATAAATGTCTAATCACGATGTTGTACATCTGAAACTAATATAGTATTGTATATCAATTGTAATTGAAAAATAATATAAAAATTAAAATTAATAAAAAAAGAATTACCTAGGGCAGCATGGGGGAAAGGAGATTTTAGAAAATGCAGGTTCTAGGCCCCCCTCCTGCTAGACTGTCCGTGGATGGAACCCAGGAAGCAGAGTTCTGGAAGTATCTCTGGGACCCTAAAGAACAGCCAGGCTCAGGAAGCAAAGGAATCATCAGCTCTGATGAAGTAAATAGCAGAAAGGAAACCACTGCTCCTCAAATATTTCCTCCAGCATTTGATGCCTGAAACTCCCACTTCAGAGAGGGGCCCATTTCTATGGCACTCCCCATTCAACCACGAACCCACATTTGAAAACAGGCCAGAGAGCCAGCTCCAGTTTCTACTTAAATATTTCTAAGTTCTCTACTCTACGACCCCTGAAATCTGTGTTTTCAGACCAGCCTAGATGGTGTTTCTTTTTCAATGCCCTTAATGGAATGGGAGAAAATATTGCAAACCATCTATCTGATAAGGAATTAATATCCAAACTACAGAAGGAATTTATGCAAATCAATAGCAAAAAAAAATAAATAATCTGATTTAAAAATGGGCAAAGGACCTGGATAGATATTTTCCCAAAGAATACATCCAAATAGCCAACAGGTACATGAAAAGATGCTCAACATCACTAATCATTAAGGAGATGCAAATCAAAACCATAATGAGAGCACCACATTCCTGTTAGAATGGCTATCGTTTAAAAGACAGGAAATAACAAGTGCTGGCAAAGATGTGAAGAAAGGGAACCCTTATGCACTAGTTGGTGAGAATGTAAATTAGTGCAGCTACGAAGGAAAACAGTTTGAGGATACCTCAAAAAATTAAAGAGATAACTACCATATGATCCAGCGATTCCACTTCTGGGTATATATCTGAAGGAAATGAAATCACTACCTCAAAGAAATATCTGCACCCCCATGTTCACTGCAGCATTATTCACAATAGCCAAGATATGAAAATAACGGTAAGTGCCTATCAACTGGTGAATAGATAAAGAAAACATAATCTACAACTCTATAGATAATGAAAATTATTTAGCCACAAAAAGGAGGAAATCCTACCATTTGCAACAACTTAGAAGGAATATGAGGGCATTACGCTCAGTGAAATAGGTCAAACAGAGAAAGACAAACACTAGATGATGTCATTTACGTGTGGAATCTAAAAAAGCCAAACTTATAGAAATAGGGAGTGGAATGGTGGTTGCCAGGGACTGTGGAGTGTGGAAAATAAGGAGATGTCATAAAGTACAAACTTACAATTAGAAGATGGGTAAGTCCTGGTGTTGTAATGTACAGCATGGTGACCGGTTAACTATACTACATTATACACTTGAAAGTTACTAAGAGAGATCTTAAATGTTCTCACCACACACACACACATGTGCGTGCACACACACACACACAGGTAATTATGTGAGGTGATGGGAGTGTTGACTAACCTTATTGTGGTAATTTTTTGCAATATATATGTGATATCAGATCATCGCATTGTACCCCTTAAACTTACATAATGTTATATGTCAATTATATCTCAATAAAGTTGGGGAAAATATTTTAATGCCCTTACACCTAAGGGACAACAATTTAAGCTATTATTTACAATTAAATATGAATGAGGTTCAAATTTTTTCTTTGAGAATTGGTCTTCCTGCAGATTTTCCATGTGCTTGAACTTAGCTTGAGAAATAATGATTCTAAATCTATCAGGTGTTTGAGATGTTTCTATGTTCTCATCTGGTTTCGAATAATCCTCTCGTGGTTGTTACCGCCTCCCTTTTCTAGATGAGAAAACTGAGGGTCAGTGAGTTTAAGAGATTTGCTCCAAGATCTGAGGACAGCAAATGCTATAGCTGGGAACTCGGGCTGTGGGACCAGTGGCTCTGTGGTCTTTCCACAGCAAGGAGCGTTCTACCCAGATGTAGGAACCTGCCCTACAATACTCCACCCCAGTGGCTGCAGAGTTTCTGCTTGAGCATCTCCAATCCTCCCACTCTCAGGTGGTAGGAGACTGTTGTGCAAGGCAGGGGGCCAGAAGAGGATCAGCTCTGAAGCAGCAGTGATGGGGACAACAGGGGCTGGTGAATTAGTGACTTGCCCATTGGCCACTGGGTCCCATATTCTACCTGATCGCTGATGCCAAGTTGTGCTTACACCCATTGTGCCTATCCTGAAATATTTTTTCTCATCCTCCATCCCAGAGCTGTATCTAGGAACCCCAGAGACTAGGGAAGCACCAAGAATCCCCAGAAATGGTAATAAAGTATGTCAAGAAGTCAGCTAGGGAGAACTTTTCGTTCCTACACAAAAGGACAAAGACTCCTGAAGAAAAGCCCTCCCTCTCTCACTTCCCGCCTGGAACACGAATATGATACCCGAGAGTGTAGCAGTCACTTTGTAACCATGAGACAACAAGCCAATATGCAAAGGATGCAGAGTCAAAGGAGATTAAAAGCCTAGGTCTTCCAGGACACTGTGCAACTAGTTTGCCAGCATCAATACTCAACTTCCAGAAATCTTGCTATGTAAGAAATAAATACCTCCATTTGTTTAATTGGTGAGGGAATTTCCATTACTTAGCTGAACTCTGTACTAATATAATATCCATGTAGGTAAGATAGAAATATAATTACTGATGTAATTTACTCATTCATTCCACAAGTATCTGAGTGCCCACTACATACCAGGCACTGTCCAAGGCACTAAAAGGACACACACACACCACACACACACACACACACACACACACACACACACCCTGCCTAGGGAATGTATCCTAGTGCGGAAGAAGAGGTGATTAAGAAAATAAGTTAATGCTGTATATGTTATGTGATAATAAATGCCAGAGCAAAACAGAAAGCAGGGCATGGACTATCAGAGCTGGGAAAAGGGGTGGCAGCTTGAGTACAGTGGACTGACAGACCTCACTGAACAGGCGATATATGAGCACAGGTTTGAAGGAGGTAACAGTGGGCCAGGCAGATAACAGGAGAGGGGTGTCCAGACAGAGGGAAGAACAGCCTGCATGTGCTGAGGAGGCGAGCGCAGCCTTCCTGGAGGTAGGCTGTGACATTAAGTCACAGAGTCGCCCCCCAGCCCTGGTTCTTCAACTTATTTCTTGCTGACCTAAGACAAACATCTAGAGTACAGGCTCACAAGATCCTTGATAGTACGAAGCCCAGTGGAATATGGGATGAGGGTCTCGAAAGGTCTTGATAGACTGGAGCAATGGACTGAATGGGGGAAGATGAACTGTAACAGGAATAAATGTCAAGGGCTACGCATGACATAGCAACAGCACGGCAACAGCAGCCATGTGAGGAAAGAAAGCCCCGGAATGTTCCATGGAAGGAAATTCAACAGAAGGATGTTCACCTGAAAAGTTAACAATACAATCTCCATCTTGTTCTTAATGGACATGTTTTAAATGAGTATGCCGGCTCACTCTCTGCACTAACCAGATGCTACTTGAGGCCAGAGTCCAGGCCAAAAAGACAGACAAGCTGGAATCCACTCAGGGATGTGAGGCCAGGCTGAGAAGTTGAGGTGGAGCTAGCAAGGAGCCAGGGGCTCGAGGAGTGGGCACTCAGAAGGATATGCATCTGTTCTCTTACTCGTAGACATCCAGTGAGCACCTACTATGTGGCAACCACTTCGCTCGTTCTGGGAATACAGAAGTGCCCTCACAGAACATCCAAACAGTAATTACCTTCTGGTGGCTATCACACTTTTGAAAACAACCCTCAATAAGAAGTACACTTGACACCTGATGCATTAAGACACAAATAGGTATATGCACATATGTGTAGAACAAAAACAAAGCTCCACAAAGCCACATTTGCCTATATTAAACATGAGGCAGGCAAATGTTTTCTATTTCCTATTTTTTAAATGTGAGTTAGAGCCCACCAAATTGATTCGCTGACCCCCACATAGCTCGCCACCACAACTAGCAATGTGGAAGACACTGCACTATACCTCGATAAGTGCCACAACATCAAACAAACAGGTTCTAGGGGAGCAAAGACCGGAAGAGGAGCCAGGAGGCATCTAGGTATTTTTAAAAACAGAATGGTTCTATGTTGGTGATGGTTGCATGACAATGTGAACGTACTTAATACTATTTAAAAATGGGTAAATTGGTAAATTTTATGTAACATAGAATTTGCCACTACAAAAAAATTTTAGACTTAAAAAAAGAAAGACAGAGGGACCACAATCACTGCCTTTAAATAGTGTAGAGTTGGGTAGCTTCGGGAATACTACGCAGCACTGTAAAAAAGAAACTACTGCCACACAGAAAGACATGGCATTTCGGCGAGTGCAGAAAGCCAGACACAGAATGCTGACTTGTATGATCCAATTATATGAGGTTCAAGATCAGGCAAAGCCAATATGTGGCAATAGAAGCAAAAAATGAGGTCACCCTAGGGAGGGGCGACAGTATTGACTGGGAAGGGGTTTGGGTAACCATCCAGGGTGATAAAAATGTCCGACAGCTTGATCTAGGAGTATCCATTTGTAGAAATTCATCGAGTGTACACTTCAGATTTATATACTTTACTGTGTATAAGTTATACCTCAGTAGGAAAGGAAAGAAAAAATTAATTTAAAAGAAAGGAAATTTTTTTAAAAATAAAAAGACGCATGATTGAATCAGTTCTTGAGTTTCAGTTCTAAAGTCGTCAAGTAAGGGAAAATTACCTTCGCAAAGTTCTTAAATCACCCATGAAGATTCACCTATATAAATGGATACAACCCTGTAACATAATGCTTACATTCTCTAAAGTTTGAAAAACACTAGGTTCCATAAAGATCAAAAGAACAAGAAACACTGAGGCACAGATGCTGGAGCCTACACCCACCCCAGTCTTTACAGTACCTGTCATATCGTGGTGGGGAGCATGGGAGGAAGGGAGGGAGGAATCTCAAGAACCTGCCCACCCATCCAGGCTTGTTCCATCCTGCTTTAAAATCAAGCCGCTATAACATGTTTTATTATATAAAATTGATTTGTTTATTGTAGAGAGAATGAAATGATCTGGTTCTGAAGCAGAGAAATTAAACATAGCCATTACTCTACCTTTAGTTTCCTTTCGTTTGGCCCCAAGAAAGAGAATTAAGATGGAAACACTAGAACGAAAGATTCCGACTCAAGAGAAGAGCTTGTGAACTGGAGTGGAGGAGCTCTCTAAAGATGGTGAGTTCTCCATCAGCAGAGGAAATGCATAAGCTTAACGGTTGTTGGACCACATGACTTTCAGAGGCCCTTTCTAGCCTGGAGCTTTTGGCCTGGCCAGACCTCCTGGCTCCCTGTCCTGGGCATGTCCCCTCAGCACACAGCTGCCGTGACAATGAGATGTGGAGCTGGCGAGAGGCACCTGCCAGGAACTCCAGGTGGCTGTCCTAATAGAGGATTGCTCTGCCGCCTCTGAGGATTTACAGCCTCCCTTCTGAGTTATGAGAAGGCGGGTGAAGCCTATAAAAAGGAGCCGTCCAGGCTGTGCAGTGCACAGGGCATCAATCAGCCACAGCCTGACCACTGGAGCAGAGTGAAGATCAGTCTGCTGGTTTCTCACCTATAAATTCTCTCTCCTGCACAGAATGAGCAGATGTGTCATATTTAAGAGGAAGGAACTTATGCCACGATTTTAATTCCAGGGATGCATGTGGCTGGTGGGGGAGAGTACGGAGGAAATAGCCTTAGCTGGCCTCACCTCCCACCAGAGCCCCCAAACCCACCTCCCTCCAGTCCTATCCCTAAGCAAATGGTGCTGAGTGAGGAGATGAGAGAGGACCATACATCTGGGAGCAGGACTGTTGGATTGGCGTGGGGACCCAGTGTGGCCTGAACAAGGCTAAAAACACCAATGTGGAGCCATCGTATCTACTTCCAGAGGCTGGGAGTGGACACCTCCTATGTCTTTATTGCAGTGCCAGGAAGGACTGAGGTAGGAGAACAATGGATGGACAGAGAAGGGCCAGACTGCCCTGGCCTCAGGTGTGCACGGCACAACAGTGTGGGCACCTTTCATATCATTGCCGATGTCAATGGAATTGTGCAGTGCACAGCCTAGATGGTGGCACGTGGCAGTCCTGCTGGACCTACGTCAAAGGTCTTTCTTCTTGAGGATGGGGTGGTGGAGTGAACATTAAACCAAGAGGTAGGGGACCTGGGTTCAAGTTCTAGCTTCTTCTCTGATTTGCCACTTCTCTAAGCCTTAATTTCCACACCTTTAAAATGTGACATTAATGTCCTGTCCCGCTGGGTCTTTCTCACCAGGTCTGGTTCTCCTGTGGGCTTTGCGGAGTTTTAGACAGAGGGCGACTTCTATAGATGACCCTTCCAGGGTCTGTTCA
Organism: Eonycteris spelaea; assembly: GCA_003508835.1. NCBI lineage: Eukaryota > Metazoa > Chordata > Mammalia > Chiroptera > Pteropodidae > Eonycteris > Eonycteris spelaea. The sequence continues at coordinate 1,693,650 of PUFA01000017.1, forward strand.
GACCCCAATCCCAGTCCTTAGCCAGCCTTTAAAAATGACCGTCCTGCCTTTCTAAGGGCCACACCTTTCTGGGCCAAAACCTGTAAGAGCTGACAGGATTTATAGCCATGTATAAGGTACTCCATAATTCCTGAACTAAAAAGCAGTACATTTGTCTGACAACCAGAGAGAACATTTGAAATTGGAACTGTCCCAGAAACCCAGGGCCATCTGTTTGCCAGTCCCAGGCAGGTGGCTGCAGCTGCCAACAGCTGTGCCCACCAGGAAGAAGGTCTGGGGGCAGGAGGAGCACAGAGCACAGGCAAGCTTTCCTGGCAGAACTCCGTCTCCAACCGCTGGGAAACTCCAGAAGAGCTGGTCGCCCTCTCTGAACGTGTGTGGGCTCTTCCTCTCAAATGAGGGCAACACTCTGGCCTTTCACTTGCAGTGCTTTAGAGATAATATTTTCAAAAAAAAAAAAAAGTAATAATTTTTCAAGAATTTGGGTTTAGCCACTGAGAGAAATAAACCAAAAGTGGGGGTTGGGGTGGCATAGGGGCCTGGACTCGGCATCTGGAATACACAGGTTTGAATCCCACCCCCCGATATACGCACCTCCAAAACCCCATGATCTTGGGCAGACTCTGTAAACCTCTGAGCTTCAGGTCTGTCATCTGTGAAACAGAGGGGATGCTACCTACTTGCAGGGTGGTGTGGAGCTGAGGTAGTAAGCCAAGTTCCTGACGTAGGTGGGCATCCAGAGGGTGGCTGACCTTGTCAAAAAGTTTCAGACCACTTTACTCATGAGATTGGGGATGGTGTTTACTTCCCAGGTAGGAAAAGGGAAATAGCCATTCAACATGAGGATCACAGAGCGAAAGCAACAACTTTCTGGTTTGTTTTTTAACTCTCTGTCCTCCCTCCTCATCTCCCTTTCCCATTACCTCTCCCCTCCCTTAGCTCACTCTGGTTGCCCTCTGGCCTCTCCCGTTCCCTTGATAAGCCCTCCTGGGGCTGCCTCTTCCCTTCTCTCAGTCTCTTCCTCTCTTTCCTTTCCTTTTTCCTCTCCCCACGTCTCCTGTCTCCTAGGCTCAGAACAGCAGGGGAAATATGGGAAGGACAGGAAGAAAAGTACCCAGATCCCCTTTGGGAAGCATAGAGGGGACTCAAAAGATCAAAGGAATGGTCCCTCCTCCCTGCTCCCTCATCCTCATTGCACCCTGCCAGGCCAGAGACCCCATGCCCTGGATCACCTCTGATCAGGAACGACCAGAGACTCCTGCACCCAGAAGAAGAGAGATGTACTGGAACCCAGGACAGTGCCCTAACCAAACCGGTACCAGGGGTGGCCATGCCTGGCAGAGCAAGAGGAAGATGCCATGAAGTCCCTCCAGCTCTCTCTGAGTGATCTCATTCGTCCTGACTTTAAACACCATCAATACAGTGACAGCACCCAGATTTATAGCAGCAGGGCTCCTGCCCCTGAGCTCCAGATCCATGTTGCTAACTGCCTGCTTGACATCCTCCCTTGGATGGCTAACAGGTTTCTCAAACTCAACATCAACAAAACAGAACCTGGTCCTCCCTTGGCTTCCCCTCTCCCCTATCCCAGGGTTCACCACCATTCATACCGATGCTAGAGTCATACCAATTCCTATGCCTTCCCACATAGCCAATCCATTAGCAAATACTGCTGGCTCTGCCCCCAAAGTATATCGAGAATCCTGCCACTGCTCCCAGCACAATCTGTACACCAGCATCTCTCAGCTTCAGAAGTTGTCTAACTTCTCCCATTCAAGTCTACTCTCCAACTAGCAGCCAGGGAGAGCTTCTAAAAACACAAGTCAGATCACACTGTTCCTCTGATGTCTTCCATTCACAACCAGAATAAAATCCAAATTCCTTACTAGGTCTAGAAGACCCTCCATGATCCGGCTCCTGACCCTCTCTCTGGCTTCACCTTATATCACCCTGTCCTCGTCCTCTTTGCTCCAGCCTGATGCACCTTCCATCTGTTCCGCCAGCAAGCCAAGCTCATTCCTACCGCAGGGCCTTTGCATGTACAGTTTTTTTTTCTGCCTGGAAAGCTCTTCCCTCAGATCCTCATGCCTGCCTCCTTATCATCATTCAAGTCGTCTCCTCTGAGATGGTTTCGCTGACCATGTCCACACAACCCCAGCAGCTCCAACATCTGGCATGTTGCCTGGCGCAGAGCAATCCTGGCTGACTACCTGCTGAATGAATGTACTAATGAAAGAAGCTGTAGACTCTACAGTTGCAAGGTGGAAAACACGACAGAGGCAGGCAAAATTGTTCCACGAGATGTGGCTTTCTGATTCCCTGCCATCCTCTCCTCACTCCCTTGGACACACTGAGCTTGGTCATGGCCCTTGTAGCTGCACCCAATGCAGAGGTCAAAGGGGCATTCTCTCTCTCACGTGGAGGCTGCCTCACTGCTCCAGCCCTACCTTTCATAGCCACTTGGTTCCGGTGGGCAGAGGCACCATGGATCTGGGAACCTTGACAGAGGCAAACAGCTCCAGGATGACAGACCACCACTCTTACCCCTAGGTGGAGAAGAAGAAACTGCCCAAGGCCAGGGCCAGCCAGAAAAAAGGAAGTCATGCCCCAGGACAACTCAGAAGGGACTCCTGTCATGAGATTTCAGAAACCCTTGCTCCACATACCCTTCTCCCACTTCATTTTTACAGCTAAAGAAGAACCCTGAAGAGAGAGGCATCTGTCTGAGGTTGCACAGCTGAGAAGTAAAGCTGAAATACCCAAATCGTAGTGTTCTGCTCCAAACATGGTGCCTCTCAGCCTGTTTCTGGGGACAGGGAAAGGGCAGGCAGCAGCGCTGAGTAGCCCATGGTTGGCCTGGCCTCTGGGGAATGAAGCCCCCTGTCCTCTGGAACCCCCATTGGCAGGCAGCATGCTGCAATGCTATCTGATGGACAAACTGCAACCCCTGAGCCAGGTTCCCCAGGCAGCCGGAATGAACTTCAGAAAATGAAGATCTGGTCCTCTGTCACTCCCTGCTCACGACTCCTCCCCAGGGCCCTTCTGACAGTAAGGCCAAAATCCTCTTGTTGCCTATGAGGCCCTGTAAACTCTTGCCTTCCCTGGCAGCCTCACTTCTACTGTTCTTCCCCTTGTTTACCCCTCTGCACATGCGGTTCCTTCTGCCTGAATGCTTTTCCCTTCACTCCGCCACCTTGCAATCTGCTGCCTATCTTTCAGACTGCAGTTCAAATGGTTATTTCTCTGACCTCTCCAACCCCTGCCTGATTGTCAGGCCTGTTTGTGAACCTTTCCTTTGTAGTACTCACCACAGTGTGTGTGTGTGTGTGTGTGTGTGTGTGTGTGTGTGTGTGTGTGTGTCTGTGTGTGTGTATGAAATTAATAATGATCCGATCCTGCACCATCCAATACACTAGCTATTGGCCACGTGTGCTACCAAGCACTTGAAATTCAACTAGTACAAATTGAGATGGGCCATACAGATGGGCTATATAAAATACCTCATTAAGAATTTTTATATTACATGTCGAGATGATAATATTTTGGATATATTGGATTAAATAAGATATATTATTAAAATTAATGTCACCTGTTCTTTTTGCCTTTTTAATGAGGCTATTAGGAAATTTTAAATGTAGTGCCACTGTACATCTACCGGACTGCTCTGATCTGGTCAATGCCTGCCTCTTTCACCCCATGCCCCTCCTGCTCACCACTGTGCATTCTCATGGAGGTGCTCAGGCCCCCAGTGCCTTGCATAGAGTCTTGTCCATTACAGGCACTCCAGAAACGTTTACTGAATGAGTAAACATCAGGCGGCCCATCCCATTTCAGGAAAGGGAAGTGATGCAAATAAGCCGCCAGATCTCTCTGGCTTCAGCCTCCATCCTCTCGTCATTCCCATACCCCCACCCCATGCAACAAGGACCCAGGCCCAGTCGCTGGACTCTAGAGGTCTGGCCAGGACCAGCAAAGCCAATGTGCAAGGAGAGGAGATGGCAGCCCTAACACTCAGTGAGGGTGAGCAAATCTCTCTCCCTCTCCCTCTCCCTCTCTGAAATATCATTTCTCATGGTTTGGAATGAAACCCATTATTCCCAATTAACCTGCCATGAACCCACAGTACTTGCTGGCTTGCCCATAATTATTCATCCGTAGTAATAGCTAAAGTAAATTCTGGCAGTCTCAGCAAACAATGACATCTCCTTTGGGAAAACTTTCAAAGATACCACGTCCTTGGTTCCTTATCAAAGCTTCCCTGCCCCATTTTGTTTTTTATTTTTTATTTTTTTAATTTTTTTGTGGTTAATGCTTAATAAGAAGGCATCCCGGACCAGAATAGCTCCATCCCAACACTACGTCACTGAGCGAGATTCCGGCAGTGCTGTCCTGCTCCTTCCCACCCGCAGGCAGAACAGAGGGCAGACCAGCAGAATCTTGACCATCCGGGTAAGTCACACATAATTTTTGCAATTAGCAGGTCCTTCTCAGGGTCCTCTTCACCCTGACATCTTGGGAGCTGGGCTCCACAAGTCCATGGAAAGAATAAATCTTGGGTGTAATTTATTTTGGATTGTCAGAGATGATTTACTAAGAAATCATTGCAAAAAAAAAAAAAAAATCCAGATGAAACCTAACTTGTCATTTTAAATTAATTGTGGATCCTTTTGGTCACCTTTCTTCTACCTAAAAGGCTACTGATTCCCCCTATAATCACAATAATGATAACTAAGGCTTGAGTCAAGAACTGGGGTGGACGATAGGGAGAGAAGGGCAGATGAAGGAAAGCCTGGGAGAGAAAAGGTGCTGAGATGCTGCCTTCTTCCTCTCAGCCTGCAGGGGTATTGTCCAGAAGAGAAAAGCTCTCAAATTCCTGCATTTTGCAGAGGAGACTGGCTAAGAAGGTGGCGGGAGGAGTTGGGAGAAATCTATGCAAGACACTAATAACATGCTCTATTTAGGGTTGTTTCTTCCTCCCATTAAGAGAGAAGTGTCCTAACAAGGAAAGCCTTGATGGTGGACAATCTGAACTGAATCAATGCACAGACTCCAGTGGTGTAAGTCCCAGCCTCCTTGCCTACTAGAAGGGTGATCTCTGGACTTCTGCTTCCTGTCTGTAAAGTGAAGATCAAAGCTTTCTTGCAAAGTGAGTTGGGTGGTGAAGATAAAATGAGATAATTTTTTAAAAAAATATCCAGTAGCTTGTGAAGTACTATACAAATGTAAAGAATTCTAATTATTATCATTCCTATAGAATGAGAGGGATAGTCACAGGGGCTCTGAAGAGCCTTTGCAGTGGACACGCTGGTGCCCCCACCTGCTGTGAAGGTGGGCTGCTAAAAGCTCACTGCTCTTCATCCTCACCTTCCACCCACTGAAAGCTGCCCTCCACTAACTAGAGCTACCTGTCCCATTCCTGACTGATCTCAGTCAGTGACTAATATGAAAGCTTGGCCCATTCCCATCAGGGGATCACTCCAAGTTCTGATTCAGGCTCCAGCACCTTCCCCCGTGGGACAGGCCAAGGCTAGGCTTTACGTGAGGCCACATCTTTGCACAGTTCCTTCCCCTTCCCTACCCTGTCTCCCTCCCTCTCTCAGGTTTTTTCTGATAAGCCCCCAAGAATGAATCACACATTCTGAATCCCTGTCTCAGGCTCTGCCTTCTGAGGAAACAGCTGAAGAAGTCTCCTTCAAAGCAAAGGCCTCTGGTGCTACTGTGGCTGCTGTAAGACTCATGATAACACAGTGCCCAGCAGGATGCCATGACAGAGGCCGGGCAAGGAAGGAGAGCGGTCAGCGTTTCTGCCAGACACCTCAGGCTGGGCTAAACAGATACCAGCTCAGCTCAAGAGGAGGCCAAAAAAGACAAAAAAAAACAAAAAACAAAAACAAAAAACTAAAAAACAAAAAAAACAACTGAGGAGCAGAAGAGCCAGGGCTGGGAGGACGGCTGGGCTCACACCCAGATGAGGAGCAAGGCCCTCGCCTCAGGCCCCTGGTCCTGCTCCAGGGACACGGAGCTGAGGCAGGATGGTGAGAAAGCCCCTACCATCTTTCAGTTCCAAGAATGGAGAAGACCGTGGGTTCCTCACCCAAAATAAGGCTGAGGTCTGTCCAGGATGTAGGGACCCTAACCCTACACTGCCAAGTGCTCTGCACATGGAGTGGGGGTCCCCAAAGAAGGGGACGGTGAGGTGGGAGGAGAGGAGCCAGCCCTAAGTTCTGGGTCTCCCTGTTGAATCTCTACCACTCTCACTACCAAGTCTGTTTTTCTAACCCACGCTGAGACCGCCCCCAGCAGGCTCCCCAAACCCAATCAGGGAGCAGGGTCACTACCTGCGTATTCACTGCCTTTCTCTTTCTTCCAGTCCCCCCACCAGATGCCTCCCTTCTCTCACCTTCACACCCTTTGTCAATAGCTCCTTTCACAAGGTTGTCATTACCCACTAATTGTCCAAAATTTCATTCCCTCATCCTTCTTGGTTAAGGATTGATTTAAGGAATGAGTTCAATATCCCTGCCGTCTCCAAGTGCTTATTAATTCCCGACGCCTCCAGCTCTCCGTGCAGAGCCCTGCTCACCTCACAGTGCTTCGCCCCGCACTGATTGGTAAAGCCCTGGCTTTTAGGCCTGCAGGATGGGAGGCCTAATGTGCACTAATCTATCATTACTTCACACGGCTGGCAGAGTGATGGATGGCGGCAGTGGATGGCGTGGCGAGGGAGATGGTTCTCAGCCTCCTCCATGACCAGGCTGAAGTCAGAAGTTGGCTCAGTGGGAGAATGATGGCCACCTTTGTCTAGGCAGGCAGGGGAAGCACTACCTTACAGGTGTAGAGACCCAAGACATCAGCAGGAGCCAACAAATGCCAGTGCCCCACGCTGCCTCCCTCCGAGAGTCTCTCCTCGAACTGGAAGACCACTTTGGCCTTTCCTGCATGGATGTGCCATTTCCTCCCCACGTCCGCTTTCCAACCTGCTCTGTGGCCTGGGAGGCAGACCTGCATGCACAGCATCAACGGACCACCTGGCCTTCTGCACCTAGTAGTGTTCAGCCAATGGGGAGCCCCAGCAGCAAATGGAAGAAGAGAGTAAAGTCAGGTCTTTATTAGACTGGCCCCCTCCCTGTAGCACCACCTCTGGCTGGCTGTGTTCAAAGGTCCCAGCTCCTATCAGGTGACCTTTCTCTCTTCCCCGCTTCTGTCTCCCCCTACTGCTCCCCTCCTCACCCCTTCAGGTCTACAGCTGGAAACAGCCTCGCTGTCACTCACTCTAGGTCACGGCACATCCCTTGGGCTTTCCCTATGCCCTGCCCACATCTTCGTAAGGAGTCCCTTTATTTAACTCTCCTCAAATTACCCAACTGGAGTGTGCCATCCATTTCCTGCTGGAACTCCATGAGGAACTCTGACCAATACATCTCACTTTACTAATGAGGAAACTGAGGTTAGAGAAGACCAGGGCTTTCCCTAGCTCACGCAATGAGTTTATGGCAGGGCTGGCTCCAGAACTCAAGTACTCTGTCTAATAAGATTTTGCCGACGACTTTCTACATTCTTTTTCTGTCCCTTCCTGACCATAGTACACATCTCTTTTTATCTGGGCATAGAAGGCGAGCATTTATTTGGGCCACACCATGAGCACCGTGCCGCAGGGGCTCATAGAACCTGCCCCTGCCAGAGATGGTAGCATCAACTCAAGGCTAACGCTCCCTTCCTCAGCCCCTTCCAGATGTTAGGTCAGCCTCTTCCAGGCTGCTGTGTGGCCTGGGACACGGGTTTTATATCTGCCCCTCATTTCACAGTGTACCTCGTATTGAAAATACCGAGCTTCAGGTGACCGCTACCATAATCAAATCCCAAATGAATCAATAGATTGAGGGTTCAAATTTCTACCAAAAGCTTCTCTTTTTATATGTCTTCCATTACAGAAGATGATTATTCAGCCAATAAATTTCTATCCCAGCTTTTCCTATGGGCCAGGGACTAGGCTGGGCACTAGAGTTAGTCTAGCAGGGATGTAAACAGCCAACTGCAATTAAGGGTGGCATGAAGTGACATCTACAAAGCTGAGGATGAATGACTTACTCTCCATTCCCTGCAACCACCCCTCTGGAGACCGGTGAGGTCCAGAGGGACGACTCCAGGCCCCGTGAGCTGCTCAGAAAGGGCCTAACCTTTCTTCCTGCTGAGACCCACAGAGCCCTCGCACTTCAGGGGAAAGACCCTGCCACCTACTTCCTGCAGAGACCACCCTTGAACAGTTTGCCACAAATCAACAGCCCATCCCAGCAGATCAAGTCAGTATTACCTTCGATTGCCAGGGGCCTCTCCTCCAGAACAGTCCTCAAAGGGGCTGACCACACGCTCTCCTTCAGCCTGAGACACATGTGTGCTTGTGCACTCTCCCTGGGACAGGATCCTCTCTTTGGGCTTCTGGGCATTCAGTGATGGGTCACCTGCTCAGGGCTTTGTGGTCTATTCTTGGCATTTCATTGTATCCCACAGGGATTGGGAACCCAAGAAAACTGCCAAGTGCACATTTACCTGGACTGAATCCAAAAGTCATCAGCAAATCCTATTTCTACTGCCACCATAGATGGAATAACAATCATCCGGAAGGCTCCCAAAGGTAAAAATGAGGCCAGAGATTAGAAAGGGGCTGGGAGGAGAGAGGGACAGGGTTGCTCTGTTACAGACCTCTGGGAACTTCCCTATCCTACCCCTCCCAAGAGGGGAATGAAGCATGGGTCTAGGTCCAAATCAAGAGAAAACTGGCCCAGTGAACTGAGACATAGTATTTGGGAAAACCTCAGGGCTAGGGATCGAAACACCTGGATCTTACCCACTGAGCTTTTCCTTATCCTGGCCTCTATATAAAAGGAGGGATTGGATCAGATGAGCCTTAGTGCTCTAAGTGATATGACTGTGCATTTTTCCAGGGGAAAGGAAGAGCAGTAGCCTGAGACATGGTACTCCACTCTGAACAATGAGAATTCCAGAATGCTCTTCCTGAAATAGAGCTATAGGGAGGAAACCCAGCCGCAGCCTCCACCATGGGCTTCCCTCAGCTGTTGGAAGAAGCTGTTCTGAAAAGGTGACCCAGCTCATCCTCAATGCCTGGCAGATGCCTCTTCTTCCAGCTTCCCCTCTCTTCTCTAGGCCATCCTCTTTCAAGCCTGAATTATCCAGAACTGCACTGTTTGATCTGATAGTCACATGTAGTTATTTAAGCCTCAGTTAATCAAAATCAAATAAAATTTAAAACTCAGACTCAGTCACGTTAGCCAAATTTCATATGCTCGATGGCCACACATGGTCAGCGACTACCGTATTGGACAGAGCAGATACAGGACCATTTCCATCATGCGGAATGTTCTTTGGACAACGCTAGTCTAAAAGCTAACCTTTATTTTTGCAAAGTGCTTCCCCTAGCTTCCCTAATTCCTTCCTGCTGTGGAATCAGCCTACTTTCTCCAGTCCATGGGGCGGGAGTTCCCGTCTGCCTGAGAGATGGTCCTGGACACTTTTGTCACCCATCAGAACCTGAGAAGGATACGGTCAAGCTAACAACCATCCAGCATCTGAGAGAAGTTACTCACAGACATTAAGTTTTAAGAAATGACAGCAGTCACTGACCATCCCTGAGCCGGCCACCTCCTCCTTCCTCATTGATCTGCCCCTTGCTAATTTCCACTCTTCAAGGATGTTAAACCTTGGGAGGGGACAGAGGACAAAGAGCCAGAGAACATTTATGGAGCCAGGATCTGGGAGATTTCCACTGGTGTGACTAAAAGGAGCTCAGAAAACCCCAGCAACTATTTTAGAGTCCTCCATCTTCCTAAAAATCATTCATACAAATGGCTGAGGAAATCCCTGCAAGGGGTTAAAAGCCAAGAAAAATACCTTCTCTGATAGCATAGCAGCCTGGCAGAGGTGGGGTGGGATAGTGGGAACTAGACAGCTAAATGGGTTATCCAGAAATTACAAGAGGCTTTTAAAAGTAGAAAACTTAACATATGTCAAGCCTATAATGTATAGACAATAATTATTTTCCACTGAATGTTTTTGTATATAATTTTGTGGTGACTATCTCCTTTTACATCGTGTATTCAGCAATCACTCTTCTCCTTGCTTAATATGCACAGTAATTTTTCTCTTCCTATGTCACATATTCAATAATTTCTCTCCTCCGGTTCCGGGGGGGGGGGGGGGGTTGAGATGTGAGGAATGTCACATTTTAAATTAGTAACAGTTGTGTTTTTGTTTTTCAATTTTACCTCCACTGATGCCTTGTAAATATCATGAGCTCCAAAAAGCAACATGGGGTACCCTGTCTACCATGGTCCCCAACTCAGTGACCTTTTTTAATTTATTGAAGTGACATTACTTAATGAAATTATATAGGTTTTGAGTGTATAATTCTATAACATATCTGTATATTGCATTGTTTGGTCACCGCCCAAAGTTAAATTTCTTTCCATCACCTTATATTTGACCCCTTTTCCCTTATCTACCTCCCCCACCAAGAGACCTTTTTGAGGGTTTTTCTCTGAGGACAGGTTGTGCCTCAGGAACCTAATGGGCCAGAGAAGGGAGCTCTGAGCAACTGCCAGCCCCATCCCTGTCAATGGAGGACACGAAGTTCTTCCTATAAAAAACTTGCTTGGGGTAGGCTGCACCCCAAGGTTCATTTAGACCGCCACCAATTCTTTCTATGTTCTTATCTGTGAGACCTCTAGGCCCAAATTCCCGGATGTTGCCTTTGTTTCTCCTTTGGATGTGAGGAAGTAGACAGCAGTCAGGAAAGCAAGGCCAGGACCCGAGGGAGGCAAGTGAGGCACCTAAGGTATGAAAATTTAAGGAGGTGCTGGCTCTCAGGGCCTGCAAGCTCAGGGCTGGCACCTGGGAACCAGCATTTCTTCAACTTTTTCAGCTCGAAGTGCTTTGTTTGCTTCACACAGGCCCTCCTGCCCTTTGGAAGGACCAACCCCTTATAGGTCTGGGAGTCAGAACCAGGAGAGAAAAATGGGAGGTGAGAAGCCTCAACACCAAGAAGAAGAAGCGACTCAGGAAGGTAGTTCATTAAAATGCTTCAAGGGACTCTGAACTGCCAGTGTTTTGGGTTTTTTGTTTGGTTGTTTGTTTTTTTTTTTTTAAGACAGAGAGGAATTTAGCAAGAAATCAATCAACACGCATGCTGATAACTTATTCCTTTACAAAAAAAGGAACAAAAACCCCATAAATTTCTGCAGGCTTTGGGCAGCCAGTGTCTACTGCCACTAATTAATTTTCCAGAACTTTCACTCTCCAGATATCTCAAAACATGGTCTATCTGTCAGCCCTGAAGACACTGCCAGCACCTGCCATAAGGGGTTGTTGGTGATTCTAGAATCTGTGCCATATAAGACAGAAGGGGAACAGAGGGGCACACAACAAGCTTGGGGAGCTTCAGCCCAGGCTCCTCCACCTTGACCTGCTCTGCTACCATATTCCTGCACCTGTTCCAGCCAAGAGGAATAGCATGCAAGAACACTGAACAGTGTGTGACACAGAGATGGACACACACACACACACACACACACACACATGCACGCACACACACACACACACAGCTCTTGCCTCAGTTTCCTCAAACCCAAAATAAGGAGATTATATTCAATCCAATTTCAGATTCCTGAACCCTGCTGGGCATTAAAGCCATGTAGATCCTTATCTAGTCTATAGACTCCTTGAGGGCATGGATTGAGTCTTATTCGTTCTGCTCCCCCTTCATCACCTCAGTGCATAGTGCCTAACACTGTTTCACATACGAAACATGCCCAATAAAGCTCCGCTGGATTGCACTGCAGCCTCCTACTCTCCTAGTCCTGGAGATGGACCAGAGATGGGTTTCCCAAGCCTTCACTGCTGGGGTCCTATTACCTGGGAACCTCACTCCTGAATGTCCCTTCTGTCTGCCAATTGCACAAGCCCATTAGTATCACCCCAAAGGAGCAAAAAGGGACATGAAACTTGATCCTAAAAGTTAGCTCCACAGGTGAAAGAAAACTCCAGATTAAAACCCCAGAGAGTCTATTGGTTGCAGGCATCTTCTATAACAAGGGTCCCCAATCCCCGGGCTGCAGACTGGTACCAGTCCGTGTCCTGTTAGGAACCATGCCACACAGCAGGAGGTGAGCTGCCGGGCTAGCCAGCGAAGCTTCACCTGCAGCCACTCCCAGCGCTAGCATCACCGCCTCATCTCCACCTCCGATCATCAGGCATTAGATTCTCATAGGAGCACCAGTCCCTGGTGTCAAAAAGTTTAGGAACCATTATTCTAATAACCTGAGCTCCAGAGGAACAAGCAAGCTAGTGTCAGCTGTGACCCTTCCCTGACTTGATTATTCTGAAAGAAAGTGAAGGAACCAGAACATTCCCAATTTCAGGGCAAATAAGCAGGTGGTACAGTGCCAGGTAGCAGCACCCTCGGTTGAGACCTGAGGTGTGGCTTAACTTCCTGAGGGGCCTTCTTGGAAAGGTGTCTTGATGGGAGGCAGACCCTCAATGTCCCTTCTCAGAGCACCTGAAACCCACCCAAATGATCCCTCCCCAATCCCCAGAGAGCAGGAAGGGGATGCTTTTCTGCTTCACAGTGAGCCCTTCCCAGAAGCCCTCAGTCACCTCACAGGCAGGAGACTATGTCTCATCCTCCTCCTCGCATGGCTTGTAGTTTCCCTTTATATTCATTTTTTTTTTTTCCTGTTTCCTCAAACAGTATGTGCCTAGAATGAATACCAGGCTCTCTCTGGCAGGAAAAAAAAAAGAGCATGGAGGGGAAATGTGAGAGCAGTAATCCATTGTAACACTTTAGGGGAAACTGCAAGCAATTTCCATTCTATTGATCCTCCCTGGGCATCAAAGCCACACTGAGTTTATTTGGAAAATTAAATTCTGTAGCGTGTAGCATGAAGGGCCTCTAGTTAAGTTGTCTAGCTCTACGGCCACAATTTAATTACAATCTCATTCTGACTCTCCATTTAAATATAGTAGAGGAACTGGGTGCTGCAGAGACTCCCTGGTTCCAGCCCCTGCTTGGCAATAGTGCCTGATCCCACCTCTCAGCAGAAGGGCCACCTGAATCCCAGTCACTCTCAGCTGAGCACTCATCCCCTACTCAGGCTGCTGCTCACTTACATTTTAGCATATGTGACACAATGTATTCATTAAAAAGTAAATGTTGACTAAAAACCAAATTCGTGGAGCTTGCCCCCTGTCCAAAGGTAAGATTTTTTTATTTTAACATTGTTATTATTAGAAATAAAGTAACATATTACTGAGGCACAAATTGGATACAATGTGTTAGATACAGTAAGTGCTCAGTTAAGGGTGTGTATAGGTTCTGCGACTGTAAGCGAAACAAAATCAATTTTATCATGGACTAATTGATATAAATAAGAATTAAGTTCCTATGGCATCTCATCAACATTATAATGAAACCAAGTTGTTCTAGGACTTGCTGTATTCATTTGGGGGAGAAGCTGAGATTCGAAGAGTTGGTGTGGTTCTCAGGTTTTGGAGATTCACAGACAAGTAAAATTTATGCACCACATTCACACGCATACATGCACACACATAGACATTAGAGAGTCCAACAGAGTTTGGCCCATTTTTTATCTAGCCACATTAGGACTCTGCCATCATTTCCTATTACCTTCTACTATCATCCCAATTTCATGAGCACCTACAGAGATGTCAGATGAAAGTGTTAGAATAAAGAATAAGTCCTTAATAGTGTATAAGTTTATCTTCATGAAAAACTCACTACGTTGTTTTCATTTTCCCAATCTCATCTATAACAACTTGGTCACAGTCTAGCACAGGTCCAAAGACCACCCTGAGGAACTACTGCCATAGACTGATTTTTCTTAATTTTTATTTAGAGCTGATACTGGGAGAGGGTATGGTCTCTGCCCGCTGTTCATCAGCCCAGGTAATTGAAAGTAGAGCTCACTTTCACAATAGTCCAAAGAAATCTAACTTTTTTCCTTTGGGTTCCTCCAGTGCTGACCTGCTTGCCCCCAAACAAGCAGAGTTCCACTGAAGTTCTCCTGGAGGAATGACCTCTTAGGCAACCATCCAGGCCTCCTTCCCTAAGCCTCACAAAACCAGCACAGAGACTGACACATGGTAGAATGTTACTTAGCAGTTACTGAATTCCATTGAAAAGTCACTGGGTGGCCCCCTTATCCACAGAGGAACCCCCTGACATACCCCAGCCTCCTCTTCTGCAAGGTAGCCCCTCCAAGGACAGCCAACGTGCAGAATAGGGAGGGAGGCAGACATGCCTTTCAATGACCTCAGAACCAAAGGCAAAGAGAGTCTGTCATTCCCCATGAGCTTGCTCCCCAGACCCACTGGCCCTGAGATTCCTCTGAAAGAAAGTAACTTTCTCACCCATGGTAGGTGAGAGGGGTGAGAGGGAATGGCAGATAGAGCCACGGTGCTTGAGCCACCAGGCCCACTCCAGGGGGAACATCAGCAGTATTTGACAAGCTGACCGCTCTCCCGAGAATAGAACTGTCATTAAGCCAAGTGGGAAATCATTACCTTATCTATAAATGATTACACAGAAGTAGGAACTGTCACTGCCTTCTGAGGAGTTTGCAGAATTGGGATTTTAAACAGAGCTGCAAACTGGTGTAACACTCAGCTCGCTGGAGCAGCTGGTGTATTATTCACAGGGGGAAAAAAAAGAAGTTAAGGCACTTTATGAGCTCAGGGGAAAAGGAAAGGTCTCGGGGACTCTGGCTATCAAAGGATTCCAGACCATTGATGGTGTCAGCCGAAAACTTAACTCAAAAGAAAACATAAGTATTCAGATTTTCTACCTGACAGTTTGGAGGCCTGCAACTCCGTGTGGTCTTTCCACTGGCAAAATAAACGGACCAGAGTCAGAGCTGCAGGCAACTCAGGTCATGGTCATTTAATCAAAGACACTTCTTTTACAAAGATGTGTTCAGCCTACCCAGATGAAGCTATTGTGGAAGAGGGGAGCTGGACACATCCATAGGTACCCCTCCCTGGCCCATCACTGGGAGAATGGAGGAGTAACAGTTGTTGGAAACACACTACAGAGAACTCAGCATCAGTAAGGAACCATGTACTGAATGTACACTATGGTGGATCCAAAACCATGGTGTTGAATGAGAAAAGTTGGGAATAGAATGTAAATATAAAACCCATATAGAGAATAACACTACATATTTTATAGTGATACATGCATATTTTAGAACATATTCCAAACACATTTGAGTAGGGTAACTATGGGGAAGGGTAATGAGAGTGAGGATGGGGAAGGAAAAAAATACACAAAGGCCATACAAACTCTAATGGTGACAATGAGCTCTTAACTGAGTGTAATTAACTCAATTCTCTGCACCTACAGTCCACAAAGAAGGAAAGAAAAGAAACAAACTGAGGTCCAGAGAGCTGAAGACAGGGCTTCTCAAACTTTAATGTGCATACAATTATCCCTGGAATTCTGTTAAAAGGCAGGTGCTGAGTCGGAGGGCTGTGGTGGGGCCTGAGGTTCTGCATTGCTAACAGGCTCCCGGGCGAGTTGGTCCATGGACCTCACTCTGAGCTGCATGGGCTTAAGAGATTTGCCCAAGATAAAAAATGAAGAGCAAAGTACAAGTAAGAGCCTACATGTCCAATATGAACAAATTTCAAAATAATTATGCTGCATGAAAGCAGACAAAAAGGAGTGCATTATCATAATGTATACTTCCATTTATATAAACTTCTAGAACATTCATATTAACCCATAATGACAAAAGACAGACCAGTGGCTGCCTGGACATGATGCTAGGAGGACAGGTGCATTACAAAGGGAACTTCTGGGGATAATGGATATGTTCACTATCTTGATTATGGTGATGGGGTTTCCAGGTGTATATATGTCAACTCATCAAACTGTACGCTTCAAATATGTGCGTGTTACAGTTATACCTCAACAAAACTGAAAATAAACAAAAAGGGTCTGTGTCCTTCCTGCCCACCCATCCCACACGGAAGATGCCCTATCTGCATTTCCAGCTGAGTGGAAGTTTTTAGCTAGTCAATGCTCTCCGCGGCTGGAACTCATCCCTTTGTCCCCTCCACAGCTCCGCCTCAGGCCGGGGGGCCACCACCTCACCCCAGGCCTGCTTAGGAATCTGTGCTCCAATTCTACCTTTGTCTTCCTTTCCTCATCCATTCACCTCCTATCCCCAACACTTCAAAATCCTTCAAGACAAAAATCCTTAAAGACCAAAAGGCACACCCTGCCCTGGTTGTCTCCCACCAATTCATCCCGACCTTTCCTAGCATCCCTCTGTCTCATTCTCCACCCGGGCCACACGGACTTTCCTTTGATCTCCCAAAGCACTTGGGATCTCTGGCTTAATGTCACCCTCTGCCTCCACCCCTTTTGCATGATGACCTTCTACACATCCTCCAGTCCCAGCTCAGGTGTCCCTTCCTCACAGTCTCCCCTGACCACCCCCAGCCCAAGCTCCTTTGCTCTATACTTTCCTAGAATCATGTTCCTTCCTTTTCAAGAACAAACTCTGATCAGTCACCATGCACTGACCAGCATGTGTGTTTGATCCAGGTTTATGTCTTTCTCTGCATCATAAGCTCAGGGCGGGGGCGCTGGTACTTCTACTTTGCTCACCACTCTGCCTAACACCTTACACTGTGCCTGATACACAGGATATGCTGCATAATACTTGGTTGTTGAGCAAATGTTTAGTGAACATTCCAAAAGGGTCTGGCCATCCCTAGGCAAAGACATTCTTAGGACTGGGACAGTGACTCATTTATAACCCCTCTCCTGTCGTGCTCCCTGCCAGTCCCCACTGCCTCAAGTTCTACAGAGAAGATCTGAACCATGCCTCCACCACAGTTCTCCCTCAACTACAACCTGATCCTGAACCTTCTTTTCAAAGCACACTTTGCATAATGTAAACAGCACATTTGCTTTTGTGGGCTTTTTTCTTTCCATAGTTTCAACATCATTGTGTTTGGATGTGATCATTTCCTTTCTGGGCTTGTATCCCAAACTCTGGCAGTGCTGGTGAAAGTAGAAAAATACATTTGAGAGGACAATCTGGACCTAAACAAAAGTTGCCCAGCCTCAGAACTCGCTCCCAGCCAGGTGCAAAGACTCAGGGACCAGAGGGTGCCACCCCAAAGAGAGGGTGGTGGTAGGGAGGGTCAGGAGCAGAGACACCAGGAGAGAAATGGGTGCCTCACAGGAAGCAAAGGTCAACAGCCAGTCATCAGGTAGACCAGCTCATCAGAAACAGAGCTCAGCAGTGGGGCCTTGGAAGAGCCCTGGGAATTAAAGAGGCAGGCTCAAAGGGTGGGTGAAGAGCCAGGCATTGAGAGATCCAGAGGGCCAAGATTAACCCCAGGCAGCCCCCAAGCTGCCATCACCCTGCTCTTCTCTTTGCCATAGACACCCTTCCCCTTTAGTTCATCTGGTCACTTCTCTGCCCAAATCCTATCTAGGTATCAGGACCAACCTCAGCAGCTACCTAGGTTTTCAGAAGAGGAGCAGCTGACTCCTGGGCAGCCAGCAGTAGTAGCTTCTATCCACTCTGCCCCTGGACTATGTAGTGGCCCTCCCTCTCAGGCTGGTACCTGAAGATCCAGAGGGTGGCAATGCTGTGGTCATTCCTTCTCTGCCCAAGCCATCAGAATTGGCCTCTGTGTAAAAGAGCTGGCATCATTCTCTGAAGGCTTACAGGTTATCGAAGTGGGCTTCCATAAAGGATGCTGGGAGACAGGGAGCAGCAGGTAGCTATCATAGTGGGAGATCATCCTTGAGAAAAGGCATGGACCACCTGGCATGTATCTACATATGGGTGTACTCTCTATCTCCCTCACTGAGGTCACAGAGCTAGTGATGCCTGAGCAAGGGCTTAAACCGGAAGCAACACTTTGAAGTAAGTCCCATCTTCATTGTAATCCTACTTTGCCACCTACCAGCTGTGTGATCTTGGGCAAGTTACTCACCCTCTCTGAGCTCCGGTTTTCTCTCTTAACATATGCATTCTTACTATCTATCTCACAAGGTATAAGGGAGAATGAAACAAGATAAAATATATGAAAGTGCAGGTACATGGAAAGAAGTTAATAAATATTTGTTTCTTCTTTCCAATTCAAATCAACATAGGGAGAGGTTGCAAAGGATTTTTTGGTGAAAAAGAAGCACATTCTCGAAAAAGGGTAATCTAGAAACATGTCTGGTACTTCTCTGTCTTCAGCCACCCAGGCACTGAAGCTTCTTCTTTCCCCTCCCTGTCTCCCTCTCACTATGACAAGACAAGGAGAACAGGTCCTCCCAGGTCTCTGTCGCCTCCTCTGCATGCACAGAAATCTATTCATTGTCCACTGGGGCACACGCACCTGCTGTGCATGATTCAGTGGCTGAGTAAGGCCTGCCCCTGAAGGTGGACGTCCATCAACAACCCACGACTGGTCACAGCTATAGTTTCACAATCAGGGACAAGCTGGGTAGGAGGCTCTCCTCACATCCCAATCTCCAATTCCCACAGGAAGACTCCAAGTGGACTTGATGATATTAGAGCAATCTTGTATACTCACATGCAAAACACTTCTTCTCCCACCTATTACTCATTTTCCCCCATCTGAGCTCTGATAGGGGGGCACTGGAGCAGTCTTCAGCCCCATTTACAGGGAGGAAAATCACAAAAGATGTCCAGGTCATGGGGTTCAGTCTCAACAGACCAGAACCCATCTTCTGTCCACCTCCATGTCCTATTCCAGCACCCTTTACACTGAGCCCCACGTGCTCCCTGAGGACCCCCAGCCAGAATCAGACCTAAGCTTCCCTGTATTAATGTCAATTTCATGACATTTTAACAACTGAACCTCAGTAAAAGAATGCCCTTGCCTTTAGGAAATGCACATTGAAATGCTTAGGGATAAAGGAATATCGCATCTCAACTATCAAACAGTTCAGATACACACACACAGCAGCGGGGTTCTCAGCCTTGGCATGATTTACATTCAGGGCTGGATAATTCCATGCTGCGGGGGAGGAGAAAGAGAGGGACTGTCCTGTTTACCCTACGATATTTAGCCACATCCCTGGCCTCTACCCACTAGATGCCAGGGGCACCCATCCCCCACTCAAGTGTGACAACAAAATTGTCTCCAGACAAAATCGTTTCCTTTAGAACGAGAGAGAGAGAGAGAGAGAGAGAGAGAGAGAGAGAGAGAGAGAGAGGGAGAGCGCGCGCACGCAAGCAAATGTGGTCAAATGTTAACCCTCACTTTTGTAATTTTCCTATTAGTCTAAAATAATTCCCAAATAAAAAGTGTTAAAAAGTAATTCTATGAGCTTTGGGGGAAAAAAAAGAAAGAGAAAAGAAGACCTTGCCATGTTACCAGCTATCTGTGCCCCAAAGCCCTAAATCCCTCTGCTTACAGGTCATGGCTCCCAGAACTGCCAGCATCCACACGTGTCAGAGCCTGCTAGACCTTCCAAACACATGTGCTCACTAAAGCCTCAGGCTGTGAGGAAGGCACTGGAATGCTCACTGGACAGAAGGGGAGCCCAAGGCTGGGAGGGAGGGGCCAAAGTGCCCCAGGACTTAAGCACAGTATGGACCTCCAGGCCCTGCTTCTCACCTCCACTGACCTGCCCCTTTGCTCCCCAGCAAACACAGATGAGCACTGGACTTCTCCCAGCCTCCAAGCACCGCGAGGGCTCCCATGCAAAAAATAAAGAATGTTAACCACATGTGCATTTTTCTTTATCTTCCTTTCCCAAGGGATGTCACTGGGCTGGGCAAAGTTGCTTTTCAGATGTTTCCAAGTCAGCAGATTTTGCCTCTTGCCTTTGCTTTGCAATCTGTGATTATTCTGAGTCAAACTGGCTAGCTGCCATAAAGAGAAAATTAGTTATCCAGGAGGAAAATACCCTGAACTTTCAAATAAATAAATAAATAAACATACAAACAAATAAGATAAGGAAGGCAGTGGGGTTGGGTAGGAATGGGAAAAGAGGAAAAGTAATTGCACAAATGCAAATTAGAATTATTTAAAAATTAAAAGTTACTCTAAATTATTTAACCTAATTACCACCCAGTCTCCTAGGGAGACAATCACTTGTGTTCAGTGGAGCGGGAAGGATTAAGCAGAATCCTCAGGGACTAGAGAGGGGAGGCCAAGAGAATCAAAGTCTCAAAACACCTGTCTGTCAGGGACTGAGAAATAGGTGAGCTGTGGCACAAATGACAGTGAGAAGGAGAAGTATGAGAAACATAATTAATGTAGGTATCACATTTCATGGTTTACAACGCATTTTCTCATTTTTATTTAATCCTCACACCCACCCAAGGGCCTGCATTGCCAAAGTGGAGATGCTAGGGCCCAGGGTCACAAAGTGGGAAGCAGTAAACTCAGGCCTGGAGCCCTGCTCCTGCACCAAAGCCTGCAAGGTCCTTTCCTCCTCCCTGCTCTGCTGAACCAGCTTCCAGGAGGACAGTGGGAAGGGACAGTAGGAGCAGGGGGCCTCTGGAGTCAGACCAACCCAGGTTCTGATCCTGCCTCTGTTGCTTCCTGGCTGAGTTGTCCTGAGTTTTCACTGAGCCTATTCCTCAAGCAGAAGAGGGGGGTGATACTTACCCCAAGGTTAAGAGAGTTGCAGGAGACATGCATGTAAGGCACCTGGCACTTAGCAGACACTCAGTGAATGGGAGCAATGGGGAAGATGAGGAGCTTTAGATCTCTTTTCTACCCCTGACCTGGTAGCCCCAACCAGACTGCATACTGGAATCCTCAGGAAACTTTTTAAATTCCTGAAGCCCATATGGGCTCTCAGAGCAATTAAACCTGAAGCTCAGCAGGGTTAAGGCTCTCTGGGTAAGTCCAATGTGCGGCCATGGTCAAGGCCCTTCATGCTAATCTGCCTCCATTTAGGATACAACACGAAGACAGAGATTACTCTGCAGCTAGAAGGAGTCAGGATAGACACAAAGTGGAACATGCTCTAGAAGGCAGATCCAAGGGAAGGTGTAGAATGTCCCTCTATGGGGGTCAGTGAGAGCAGAGATGAGCCCTTTGTGACTGAGGAAGGAAACAGGAAGCTGTCTGGAGGTCCTCCCCCAACATGTATGTGACCAAACCAAGCAAGGTCCTTGATAAGTAGAATGGGCCAGGAGTAGGGGAAGAGGGGTGGTGAGGTCATGCACACCATCCTGGGTGTGACTCCGTTCACTGGCCCCGAAAGGCACACTGAGATTCACAATACACCCTGGTAGGCCTGGGCACTACTGAGAGCTTCAATTTCCTTTCTATTAATCCAGGAAGGGTCTAATTTGCATGCTGTTTGCATAAATTTGCTTGTTTCAATTCAAGAAACACCCCAATACCAAGCAAGTGAGATAAAATAAATTGGTTTATTTATTGTCCCTCCTGCTGCAATTGTATTCCAACATAACATCATGGAGTGTTCACGGGGGAGATTTTAACACTGCAGCCTGGAGAGCACCTGCAAGGGAATGAAGACACAGTGTGGCTGGACTTCCAGGGGCAGAGGAAAGGTAGTTTTTCCCCCAGTCAGGCCAGGGGTAAGATGGAAGACTGCCTCAGAAGGAACACCAGAGCTTTCACTGTCTTAATTGTCCCCTTGAAACATAAAACCCTATGTTGCTGTCCTGTCCTGCAGCAGAGACCACAGTCCTGTCTGAGCCAGGCTGGAGGGAGGCCTGCTCTTCAGAACAGGCCTTTAATTCATATAGACACACTGTCAAGGCCAAGACACAAAAGATTCAGCTTTTAAGGTCCCTCCTGACTCAAAGCTCTTACACTGGGGTTTCAATTGATGCTTTGCATCACATAGTAGAGTGGAAAAATCCATTATCTTAACAGCTGGCACCAGAATTCCTCTTAGGGAGGGAATTGTCTCTAGGGGAGGAAAAGCCTTTGATATACAGCTGTGGGATCTGGACCCTAAGAGTCCAAGGGCACCAAAGCCAGGCAACCACAGAGGAAGCACCAAAGAGAAGGTGCCAAGGAGAGGATGCCATAGAGCAGGTGCCATGAAAGAGGGTGCCACAGAGATGGCTGCATAGAGAGGGTACTAAAGAGAATGCCATAGAGAGGGTGCCTCAGAAAGGAAGAGTGTCATCTTTCCTCTGAGAAAAGAGAAAGGCAAGATGAAGCCTAGGAATGATGAGGGTAAGAGTCCCTGATGTCAAGATGGCTTCAGACTGAGCCATCCGCCCAGTTCAGATGACCCCTATGCTGCTGTCAATTCCCAGAAACCTTGAGCTCATCAGAGTGTTTCCAACAATCTCAGTGGGCAAACTCACAACACTGGGGCAGCAGTGTTCCTCTTGGGAAGGCCATTTTCCATTCCTCTGAATGACCATAATCCTAATCTCTCTCCCCTGGGAGCAGGAGAGCACTGTGCTACATCCCAGGGTGCTTCTGCTAGTGCGGAACCCTGCTCCACCCCCTCTCCTCCTCCCCACCCAGCCCACCTTCACCCTGCAAGCTGAGCTCTTGCTAGAGCCCATTCATAGCCCTCTATCTTCAAAGAACGCAGGGAACTTCTGTTTGTTTTCTCCTCTACTTCTTGACCCAAAGAAAGACCCAAAGGCTAAGAAATGCTGCTTCTGGAAACAATTAAATAGCTCACATCTTCCTTCACCTGGAAAGAAGCTGGCTTTGGAAATGAACATCCCTGCTTTTCATATCCTGATGAAAGGACAGTCACCGAATCAGTAACCAGCACCACCAACTGGGTCTGTTTCACAGAGAAGACAGCCTTGCCTTGCCAGAGATGCCAGTCTGATGGGGAGATACAACCCTTATTCCTGAAAGCTCCCTGCCTGATGGGAAGACACATCCCCTGACAAGGAATTCCCTGCCTGATACAGGATATGCATCTTCTGTCCTAGGGGAACAACATTCTGCTAGACAAGAAGACACAGTCCTTGCCTAAAAGACCTTTAGGCACTTTTGGTATGGTAAAAACTGTTTTTCACTCCAAAGCCAATCTGACTCCAACATATAACAGTGAGAGCAGATAACAGGGACCTTATTAGTGTGGGGGTGGTATTAAAGACCTTTCTGAGGAAGACATTCGAGTTGTGTCTTAGCCTGAATTCTCCCAAAGGTAGACCCCAAGACAAAGGCATGCATGCAGGTAGCTTATTTGGAAGGTGATCTCAGAGGGCAGGAGACAGGGACAGGAGGAGAGAGAACCAATACAAGGACACATTGCCGAGTTGGTCAACACTACAGGCAACTGGGCTCATTCTACTGGGATTCCTAGAAGCATCTCAGAAGTGTACATCCAGGAAATGAAATGGAAAAGGATTTCTCTATCACCATGGTTCCCATTAGCTAAGGATGGCCACACTGTACTTCTCCTGCATTGCTACATTAATAGGTGGGTTCCCATGGGAGTCTCTCACCTCAGGTTAGAAAGGCCATGAGACAGGAAAGGAGAGGTATGTGGAATGCGCCAAGGTAAGACCTATCAGATTACATCTGTGCAAAGCTGGTTAAAGCCTGTATGGAATTGGTCACCAAAGCGGGGCTGGAGTAAGATGTGAGGATGAAAGGCTGTGAAGTGAGGTCCAAGAGATGTCAGTACAAGTTGTGAGCTGCAGGATGAGTAGTACTTAACCAGAGAAGGATAAGTGGCAAGAAGAGCTTTCCAAGCAGAGGAAACAGTGTGTGCAAAGGTCCTGGGGCAGAAAGGAACATAGAGAATTCAGAACAGTGAAAGGCCAGTGCAGCTGGAACTCAGAGGGAGAACCAATGGTGGGAGAGGAGGCTGGGAAGGCAGGCAGAGGTCAGCCCAAGCAGGCCCAAAATAAGGATTTAGAACATTATCCTAAGAGCGATGAGAGACATTGAAGGGTTTTAAGCAAGGGTAGGGAGAGCCTTGTAACAAATTTGCATTTAAAAATTTTATCTATTGGTGGAGACAGGTTTGGGATGGAAAGAATGGTTATTTTGTGACTTTCCTAAAGTATAGCATTCATCTCACCTACTTTCAAAACAGGCATGAAAGTGATTAAGACTAGAAACTATTCAACAATAGATGTATCATGGTTCGAAATGTTTTCCTGGGAAGGAAATGGTTAAGCAGGAGAATGGGATGCCTCCTGGGAAAGAAAGATCTGGCCTAGTCTCCTAGTAAACATGCTAATGACAGAGCTCTGGCAATAAAGCAATGGTATTTGCTGACAGTGAGTCCTTATCTGTGGAGTGCTTTCAGCAGATGTACCTGGTTCACCTGGGTGCCTAGGATTGCTTATGTAAATAAATATGGAAATCCATAAACTTATGGAGCATGGGTCCCTTTTGTCTCTATGTGACTACCTAAGTGTAAATTTGAGATGTTTCAATACCAAAATAGCTCCCTTCTGTGGAAGTAATATAGTCATACACAGTTCTTAAAGACTCCATATGTAAACCTGGGCAGAGCAAGTCCCGATGTGGTGAAAAAGGATTTAGTGGGTTACTGTAATGGTCCCAGACTGTTCCCTGCTTCACTTGTGCCTCCTGTAGTCTTGAAATTATTCAGAAATCTTAATATTGAATAAGGTCTCTGATTCATGAGAGTTTGGTTTGACAATTCAATGTTTTGTGTCATCTCAGTACAACAATATATGCAGTTTCATCTCCAGGTTCATTAAGTGCACATTTTCTCTGCCTTTTAGACCATTGTTTCTCACAGAGCTGGTGCTTTTGGATTCCAACTATATCTATCAAGTCTCCCAAAATTCCTTTGTCCTTGACTGTGTCCTAATGGGTAGCTCAGAGTCTTATATCTTATCAGTCCAGTAGGAGTTGAACATTTCCTCTAGTAAGAACACTTATTATTAATTTTCCCTGAGCCCTCCCCTCAAGAAGGCCTCTGGGTTTCAAGAAATCTTGCCCACACAACAAGATACATTTATCAAGAAAGAATTAAAAGTTTTTCAAACTTTAAATTAGTCAAAGACCTTCATAACTACCATTCAAGAGCTTCTGACCAGCATGAAACTACCTACCATGTGAACTTGACAGCATTTCAGATAAAAGAATAGAAAAATGGTCTCAAAGTAGATAAATGTTTGATGGTGGAAGGAAGGGAATTCTTTTTGAAATTTTGGAAATATTTTTTAAAGGGACCCCAGGTTGGAGACCACTGCTAGATATATTCCTTTATTCTCATTCACTTTGTCCCTCATCTACCATTTCTCTGACTGTTCACAAAGCTTTTCAACTTTCCTGTGGTTTATTTTCTCCTATCTTCACCACCCACATGATCTTAATGTCTAAAGCTCACCATGAATATTAACTTTCAAATCCCTCGTAAAAAGTTAAATAACCATCTTGGAAATAACCCACTGGGTGTGACTCTGAACCCACCCACAGGTCTTTTTCTCTCCACCTGGATGTCCCCCTAATGCCTTGGGCCCCAGCAACTCTCTGCGTGGCCAGGTCAGCTTCTGGCCCCTCTATAGCAGGTATTTTCCAAAGGGAATGAACAAAGGGATCTGTGGCTTGCATGGGGAAAAAAATGATCTCCTATATGTATTAGTTGATCTAAAAGGAGGAAATCATTTTTATTAAAGACTTAGTGTGCTCTGACAAGCAGCAATACATGCATATACTTTATTAATAAATTTACATATATTGGAGTGGAGTTCAAAGCTTTTTTTTTTTTTTGAAGAGCGATGGACAATCAAAAAAAAATGTAGATGCCATGCTTAAAGTATTCTATTCTCTACCCTCTTTTCTATCTCGCCTTTCCTCCCACTCCCAGTCTTATTGCCTGGGTGTTTTTCTAGCTGTCACCTTTCTCAAATCTCCACTTTACTGCTATCTGTTTCAGACCTCTGGTTCGCTCTCCACCCAGTCTCCTGGACTTGGTATTTCAGAGGCCCCTGTATGCTGATCAGCCATCAGCTGGGCCTGGACCCTGCTCCCCAGGCCAGCCCCAGAGACTCCCACTGATTTCTGAGCCCACAGCCCAGCTCAAAGCCCAGGCCTCTACTTACATGGGTAACTGTATAGTCAAGACATACCAACGACATAAAAATGTCCTTTAAATGTTATATAGTGTAGTCCAAACTAGAAACGATCTAAATACCTAACAGTAGGGTTTGGAGGGGGTGAAGAGGTGGAACTATAGTCTATTACATAGCCACTAAAACTTATATTCTCCAGAAACTTCTAATAACATGGGAACATTCTCAAGCTGTAAAAGCAGGCCTCAAAATCTATACAAAGTATAATTTCAACTGTGACGTAAATATACATAGGAAAACAAGCCTGGAAGGAAATTCATGAAAGTGTTACTAGAGGCTTTCTCTGCCTTCATTCAGCGCTTCAACAGTATTCATTGTCCAGCACTGAGCTAGGCCCTGAATTATGAAACCATGGCTGACTCTGGTTTTCCACTTTACAGATTTCTTGGCTTTTCTAGTTTTCTACAAAAAGCAGGTTTTACTTCTACATTTATAAAAATAAAACAGAACCAAACAGTATTTTTTTGTGAAAGCTTATACTTGAATTTGAAAACTGTTTTGAAAATCTGAATTGTATGTACTGATTCCTGCCTCCTCACAACATTTTTTTACCCCATGTAAAAATCTCTAGTGGGTAACTGAGTGTTATTTCTCCTAGAGAGATGGTGGTTATTTTCCTAGATAGCTACTCTCCCTAGAAATTCAGGGATCTTACCTCCTATCAGTTACCCTCCTTTGCCCTTAGTTTCAAAGCCCCTGAAAATTAGTGACTAAGCCCAAGTTAGCTGGCAAAGGGCCTGTGACACAGCATCCAATCCTCATGTCCACTGGCATCCAGACATACAAAGGGGCTGTAACTCTGACAGGAGGGAGTGAGATTAGACATGGGCAGAACTTTCCCTTCAGTATAGTGGTTATACCAGGTAGTGGGGAGGCTCTTCAGAGGGCTCAGGAGTGGGCTGGCAGGCCTGCTTGAGCTTCCTTCTAGCGCTCAGATCCCAGTGTGCCTCTATGAAGTCTTGGGGGTAGGGGATCTGGTCCCTAGGGGTTGCTACCACTGAGATTCCCAAGCATCCCTCAACCTCCCCACTGTCAAACAGAAGTGTTTAGAACAAACCAGAGGCCAGCTGGCTAGGCTGCCCCTACATGCATACCTCATCCGGGAGGGGCTGTGGTCTAGACCAGAGGGGCTCCATGTGACTCAGAGCCAGAAGAAGGGGTCTCTGAAGGAGCAACACCTGATGTCCAATGACATGCCCAGAACAGAAGCCCTTGCACCTTGAGTAATCAGCACTCATAACTCCTTGGACCCCAGTGAGATTCACACTCCTCACTCATCCCACCCCAACCCCAGCTCATCCAGTCCCTTTCACCCCTTCTTCCTCCAGGCCTTAGTCTCAGTATCATAGCCCCCTATCTTCATTCTCATCTTTCCCTGCTCCCTCCTCTACCCTCAGCCTGAATGTGGGGCTAGAGGGGCT
The DNA here is from genome assembly GCA_003508835.1 of Eonycteris spelaea. NCBI lineage: Eukaryota > Metazoa > Chordata > Mammalia > Chiroptera > Pteropodidae > Eonycteris > Eonycteris spelaea. Next base: position 1,721,170 of record PUFA01000017.1, read on the forward strand.
GTCCAAGCCTCATGCTACAGCTGCTGTCAGCACAGGGTTAGGGAAGAAGACAGACTCAGAGGGAGAAGGAGATACTAGAAAGAAAAAGGGCATGTGAAGGCACACAGGTGCACAGGGGAGCTGAGGCCAAGTAGAGCTGTACAGACGTGTGTACAGGATGAGAAGGTAATATGAGCAGCTGTGAAAACCATGGATAGACAAGGGGCAGAAAAGGCCTCACAGACAAATTAATATTACTCTGCAACGTATGCAAACACTCCCTACCCAAACACTGTTTTTCCAAATGAAGTCTTTAATATCCTGAAATGTTTCCTATGATTAAAAATCTGCATTCAGACCTTGCCATTAATGCCACTGGGTGGGGTAGCCTCCCCAGTATCCAGAAAGAGGAATGGCAGATGGGGGCCAAAGTCACTTAAGTTCCAAGACCCTAATGAACATGCACACACGCATACACATGCATACACCCATTATAGAAACACATCACAAAAGCTGCATATGCACACACTCACATTCACCACATATGTGCACAAATACAATCCATGTGCACATACCATATACGTACACATATATGTGCATATATATGTGCGAGCACACACACACACACACATGCCCTCACCACAGCCATCAGCCTTTAGAGCAATCAAAGCCCAGTGCCACTTGACAGCCCATTTGGATCTCCATGTTTCCACAATGAAATATTTCATAGCTGAAGAGCAATCATGCCCAGAGTGCGTGGGCACTATGGCCCTCCATGCTAAGATCAAGTTCTATTCTCTTCAATAACAGCCACTCAGCCAGAGTGAGAAGGGAGTGCCCCTGCCCCTTCACGTGGTGGGAGAGCCTGCTGCAGCTGCTCCTGGCCTGACAGACGGCTCCTCAACCTCCTACCACCCTCAAGGGCAGCCTTGGCCTCCACTGCACCTGCCTCTGGCATCCCCCACAGCCTGCCAACCCGCCCTCTCTTTGCTCAGTGTCTCTGAGCAGCAACACCCCCAGACCCAAAATGTTCACCCAATACAGAATTGACGAAGTTCTCCCCTTTCTGGACACTTCCCTTTGTACTTGTGGTCAGATTTCCTTCAGGACTGACTGTCAGACAGGGCTGTGCTCCCGTCTCCTGGAGCCCTGGTCCTTAAGGGAAGATGAGTGTCCTGTCAGAGGGAAACAGCCTGGCCCAGCTGGTACCAAAGCAGACAGATGAAGAGCACGTGTGAATGGTGACAGAAAGACACCACTCTCTTTCAGCATTGCTGACCTTGCATTGCTGACCTTGTCCTTCCACCCCCAGTGGCCTAAGGAAACTAACTGACCAGAGGCATTCGAGACAGCATTCCCCCACCCCAACCCACACCTCAGAAAGTCCTATCAGTTATGCCACAGGGATAGGGGACTCAGCAGCTTTAACACCCCACCATCAGCCCCAGTTCCCACACAACTTAATCCCCTGCCTCTCTGCCAACCCCCAGCACCACCAAAACGTCTTCTACAACCCTGCCTGACTAAGCCTGCACACCCTGCCGCTCCCCAGGTTGGGCAGCAGCTGAGCCCTTCATGGAGAGCAGAGCATCAATCCATTGGTTCCGAGGGCCTGCCACATGTGCAGTCCACTGCACAGTATTTAAGGAGCATGATAAATCCTCTGCAACAGAAGGAAACGGTCACTTTGAATTGTACCCACCACCTGTCTGGGTTCTTAAGAGTCAGCATGAGTCAACTTTTGTTCTTTCATTTGGAACTGGCAATTGGGAGGAGGTAGGGCTCTTGGGCATTATGGTCAGGATCTGAGTCTCGGTGCAGGAACTAGGGCATAAGGCCTAAGTTGTTCCAAACATGGACTGTGAGTACATGAGGGGTGACCTCTCAGGCACCTCCTGTGCCATTACTTGCCTGCTGACAGGAAGGATATGATCCTAAGGAGAACTCTGATCCCAGAGGGAAACTGAGTCAGGCAGTCCCAGCTCTAACCGCAAGCACCCCTGATCTTTCCTCTCCATTCCATCAAAATTAACCAAAACAAGACTCTTCAAAGGTTAGAAATGATCATCTAGATTAAATAGGACAAAGAGATCAAACAAGCAACATAATAATGCATGATTCTTTTTTTTTTTTAGGCGAGGGAACCTTTGGTTGACCTCACAGTTTGCAAGGAACTTGTCAGCTTACAATCCCTTATTTTTTATTTTAATTCATGATTCTTAATTGGAGCTTGGTTTGTGGGGAAAAAAACACAAAAGACATTTGAGGGACAATAGAGAAACTTTAATATTTACTGGGTATTGAAAGATATTAGGATATTATGAATTTTGTTAGTTATAATAACATTCTTGTGATTATGTTTGAAAATGTGTTTTTTGGAGATGTATACTGACATGGTTAGTAAATATCATGATGTTGTAATTTACTTTAAAATGGTTCTGACAAATATAGAAAATATAGAAAAATGTTAACAATTGTTGAATGTTAGTGCTGATATATAGATTTTATTTGTACTATTCTTTCCACTTTTCTATGCATTGGAAGATTTTCATTATAAAAAAGTTAAAATAAAAACAAACAAATCAAAAAAAACAAATGCTTTTCAAAGGAAGGAGAAAAAATCACTAGAACATTTTCAGGCATCGTGGTGTCAGCTGCAAACCCAGATTTTAGCTGCTGAGTGACCCTTCTAGTAGAAAGGACACGTGCACTGAAGTTAGAGCGTCTAGGTTCAAGGACGGCCTGGACCCTCCTATCTACCTGAACTTATTTTCTTTGAGCCTTAAGTTTTTCTTATCTGTAAAATAGGAATAATAATACCATCCTCACCAAGTTGTGAGAACTCAATGAATTTTTACATATGGAAGCACATAATACCCAGTGGATCCTCAATAAACTTTCATTCTTGTCCTTCCTCTGCATCTCCCTGATGTGAAATAAAAAATTTAAGGATTTCCACTTCTCAGGAGTAAATATACTCTCCTGCCCCATTCTTCCTGCTAAGAACAGCTAAACACCTTGCACATTATATGTAAAACAAAAAAAAATCCACATGATGGTAATATTTTTTAAAAGATAGTTATAATCTAATTTTGTTTGTAACTTTTTGCTCCTAAGTTTTAAAAGACGACTGCATAAAGCAATATTTATAAATCTGTGTTGATGGGCACACAGGGTAGTAATATGTAGTTTGTATGGCAAATAACAACATAAAGGAGAGAAGGGAATAGAGCTATATAGGAGCAAAGTTTATGTACTATTGACATTAAGTTGGTATTAAATATATTATAAATAGGAAGATTTTAGGGATGTAAAGAGAGGTAAGGTTTCTATACTTCACTCAAACTGGTAAAATGATGACACCAGAAAACTGTGGTAAGTTATGTATATATAATGAAATACCTAGAGCAAATACTAAAAACCATATACAAAGAGATACATATAAAAACATGAGAGATAAATAAAAATAGATTTATGAAAAATATTTAAGTAACCTCAGAAGGCAAGAAAAAGAAAACAGAGAAATTAAATAAAAAAGAACAAACAAAAAACAAAAATAAAGTGGTAGGCTTAAGAGTTACCATATCACTAATTACATTAAAGGTAAATGGCCTAAATATACCAATTAAAAAAGAGATTGCAAATATAAGAAGGTGAGGGGCTTGAAACTGGCAGAGTGGTTTTAAAAACATGCCCCAACTAGAGTGGCTAAAATTAAAAAATGGTGACAACACCAAATGCTGGCAAGGATGCAGAGAAACTATCGCTCATGCATTGCTGGTGAAAGTTAAATTGCTCTCATTGGATTTATTTTCTCTAAGACAAGCGTCTGTCATTGGGCCATAAGAAAGGAAATGATCTTATGTGAACTACACTCCAAGAAGTCAAGGATCTCCCAGCCAGCCAGTGCTCCCTTCTCAGGAGGAGCATACCCAGGTAGGACAGGGGACATCAGCCTAACCAGAGCCCCTCTTCAGATCCTCCTGGCCTCACCTGTCTTCCCAGCACTTGGCCAAGTGTTGCACCTCAGTCACTGCCAGCTCTGTATGGGCTCTGCCCAGCCTCTGGGGACCTCACATGAGCAGAACCTCCAGCAACTAGCCTCATATCCCTGCTATGAGCCCCCCTCCTGCCCTGGGGCTTCCCCATGGCCACTGAGGTGTGAGATATCCCCAGGGGCCACTCCATACACACACACACATGAGCAACCCAGAAGAACGGGAAGGCAATCCTCATGCGGAGAGAGGAGCTCATGTTAAATTCTTCTTTCTTCCCTTAAATGCAGGAGTTCACATAGCCTCTCTACAGACAAGATGGAGCACACTGTGCTTACCACCAGCAGTGCCTGATCCATAATGCATCGCCTTGCATCTGCTCTCCTTCCGCCCTGGTCCCGCTTCTTTTTTCCCTCAATCCTGTCAGGACCCCAGTACTCAAGGCAATGATGTTTCTTGTCCTCCTTTTGGCACACTGCCCCCAACAACACAGGAATGCATTTCCCCCTACCCCCCACTGCCAGCTCTTTGCCTGGTCTCCACACACAAACTCAGCATCCCCATGGCAGGACCCGTCCCCAGAGACTTGCTGACGGATGCACTGAGGAAGCAGCCAGCAAAGAGTCCCCACTCGCAGACGCTCCCTGCCAGGACTCTCCTGGGCCCATGCAGGGAACACCAACAGTAGAGACATAAGTCTAGGGCTGGGCAGGTTACCTCGAACTGCAGAACACAGGAAGTAACCAAAGGGGAAAAGAGCTGCAGGCTCCAGACCACTGGAAGGAGGGAAGGCCCAGCTCTGTAAGCAGGGTCAGGCCCCTTGGATCCTTTTGGCTTCCAGGCAGAGCTGGGGAGGGCCAACAAACTGTCTGGTGATATCAAGAAATTACAGCACAAGGAAGGGCAGGAAGGAAAAGTCTTAGGAGACGACTGCAAATCCCTGCGTTGGGAGAGTGCGAGTGAGCTACAGCTGACTCTGACCTGAAATCAAAAAATCAAACTGGCCCCCTCATCCTCTCCAGTCTCTCTGACCCCTCCCTGTGAATAAAATAAATGGAATCCGCCAACTAGATACTTAAGATCAAAGCTTAAAGGGATCTCAGAGATGAGGCCAACCCATTGGTCTATGGATGAAGAGATCCAGAGAAGGGAAGCAATATGTCCAAACTCGCACAGCAAGACAGTGGCAGCACCAAGGCTGGAACTTCTCAATTCTCTGAGCACCGATTATGTGCTGGGGACTCGTCTAGATGGTGGGAATACAGCAGTGATCAAAACAGACAACGGACACGAATTAACAATCTAGAGCAAGACTGCCCAATGGAACTGTCGGCAGGGATGGAAATGTCCTACATCTTGCCGTCCAGTAGCCTCTTACTACATGTGGCTTTTGGGCACTTGAAATGTGGCTGGTATGAGCAAAGAACAACATTTTTGCTCCATGTATGTTGCAGCTCTGTTGTTTGGTGCATAATATTTAGGACTGCTGTAGCTTCATGACGGACTAACCCTTTTATCATTGTTTTGTCCCTCTCCATCCCTGGTAATTTTCTTTCCTCTGAAATGGGCTTTGTCTGATACTAATATAGTCACTCACTCATGCTTTCTGCTGGTTAATGTTTGCATGTATATCTCTTTCATTTCAGGAACTGAATTTTTAATTCTATTTCTGTTTAATTAATTTTAATTAACCACATGTGGCTAATAGCTACAATATTGGACAACGTGATTTTAGAGAACTCAGTTCAATTAGTACTGTCTCCACTCTGCCAGTAGCTAAGCAGACAAGCTTCTCCACCCAGGGATATACTACCAGTGACTGCCCCATGGAACTCAGAGGCCCCAGGTGGTTCCCAGGTAAGGGAACCATCCCATCACTGTTCAAGATGGAGAAAATGGCCCCTGACCCACCCCTCTCCCTGAGACTCAGAAGCACCTGGAAATATCCAAGGGGCAGAGACTGGTCATGAGCTGGCTACTTCTGAGGGCAAAACTTTGTCTCTCTCTTTGCTTCCGGCAAGTTCTCCCTCCAGGTCAGGGTGGCCTGACTCCTCCCAGCCCTGGTCCCCACAGTGCAGGGGGGAAGTGTTCTTGTCCTGTGTTCTGGAACCTTCTGGAAGGTCTTGTGCAGGGGGCAGGCCTTTGACAGCAGCTGGAAATGACCCAGCACAAGAAAAGGGGGCAAGCCTCAGGGAGAGGAGAAATGGCAGCTTGGCTAATTGAGATTACTTATATATAACTGGCCAGGCAGCATCCACTGCTGCTGAGGACCTCTCTCTCCTCCAAGATCCCCCGCACCCTCCTCCTTGCTGCATTGGGCTGTTTCTGTTTACTCGCCATCTTACCCCCACGCCTGACATCTCCTCAAAGGAGCTCGGGGTGCTGTGGACCTCCTTCCCACATAGATGGTACATGCAGAAGCTGCCCTTTCTTTCTCAACACCAGCTCAGAGCTGGTGCAAAATGAGTGTGCGAAAGGACAATGGGGAGGAGAAGGAAAAAGGAAAGGATTGCCACCCTGGGGCAGCGATGGCCCTGCTTGTCAAGCGCTGAGGAGCAGGGGGAGACAGATGCACAGGGAGTCCAGGGAAAGGGTCCCAGCGTCCTGTCACCTTCCGTTTGGAGCTATAAGCCTCTGCCCTCCTGAACACACACTGTGTCTCTGTTTGTCTCTGTGTCTCTTTCTGTGTCTCTGGGTTTGTGTCTGTCTCTTGAACTCTCGGTCTCTTGAACTCTCGGTCTCTTGCTCTCTGTCTCTAGCCCTTTGAATTGACTATGATACCGAACCTGAGTTCCAGTCTCAGTGGATCTTGACTTTTTATCTGCTTGTCCCTTGACATATCCCAGCATCTTTATCTCCCCCAAGCATGGCTTTGTGTCCTTGCATTGGTCTCTTTTCCAAGCTTAGAGGGCAGAACAGCTAGGAGCCCAATGCAGGGAGTAGGAAAGAATGGAGATGCCCGAACAGGGGCGTCTGAGCCCCTGGAACATCCACATCACACCCAGCACACCTCCACTTTAATTTACACATCTTATTTCATTTTCTTACCAAATAAACTGTCACAATAATACAGGAGCTGATTCAATTCAGGCAGAGCTGCACAGATCACATCAGAAAATGACTGATAGTCTTGATGCGGAAATTGCATTTATCATACAGGCAAATAAAGTGGGAAGACGTACACTCAGGATAAAGGTTTTGTCAGCATGAGTGCACAATTGACCTGGGGTCCCCTCACAACTGAAGCATGAAGACAAGACTGAAATGGGGGGGCAGGAGTAAAGTCTGTGGGATCAGGGACCAGCAAAGATCAGTGGGTTGGGGTGCATGGGGTCCAGTCGGCATTGGGAGGAGATGCTCTCCAGACACAGTAAGCCACAGCCCCCACTTCTATGAGGGGAGGCAACAAAAGGAGGCAGGGCTGTCATCCCTGAGAGGACCTGGAATCATTCAACATTGGAAATTCATAGCAAATTGCTCCTGTAATTTACTGGTCCAGCTGGAGAGATGCATCTTTGAACTCCAGCAAGAGACTATGAAAATCACTCTCAAAATGTTGGCTCTTCAAACCCTGAGATGAATTAAAGGGAATTATGCACATAAACCCCCAGATCAAGGGGATACCCAATCTCTTTCAACTGCCTGAAAGCTGATGAGACAGAGAAAGTTCACAGCAGAACAGGCACCCAGGCTGGAAAAATAAAATAAATTTAAAATGCAGAGATTGATGGCTTCTGTCACAAGGTCTCTCCAAAACCGTGGTCCATAAATTGGAATTTCCATCGATGCTATGGCAAGGTGACAGCTGCTGGCCTCATGGGGTCTTTGGGGAAGGAATATGGATCCCCCTTGAAATCAATCCACTGTCCAGTGTAGGGGTTTCTGCCTCTCAGGGGGACAGCTTTGGTTCTTCTCAAGGACACCCTATCACCCCAAGAAGGAGACACTGAGGCATAAAAACAGGTCACACTCAGTCCCTCCCCCCCCCCATACCTCCCATGCTAACACCTAGGGCCTGGCACCTTCCTGGTGCTCAGTAACACTTAGGGCCCTACTGAGCAAACTCACCCCAAACTCATCCTTCTCTGGCACAGCACGTATCCCAGAGGAGCCATAGAGGGGAGGTAGTAGACAGGCAAGTACTGGAACTCAGTTATGCTCAGGCTCTGGTCCAGACCAGAGGCAGCTGAGTCAGGAGTGTAGAAATCTAGGTTTTCCACCCCTGAGACTGATGTCTTTCAGATCAGGGTACCTAGAGAGGGAGACTGGAGCAGTGATGTGTTGAAGGCTATGGTGGGTCACCCAGACCCCATCCTTAGGACTGAAATATTCGTTCCCAAGACCCTCTCTGGGAATTGCCCTCAGCTAGACAGAGCCACCTGGCTCAAGGCGATGCCCCAAACGTAAGGGCAGTTGCATCCGATGCCTGGTTAGTTGGCCAAAGGGAGGGTGATTATAAAGGTCTGGACCCCTTCCTCAGAGGTGGGACAATTCTGTAGGCTGTTCTTGCTGCACAGCTCCCCACAAAATAGTGGAGTCTTTGGTATGACTGCCCCACTTTGCAGCTTCAGACAGACAAACCTTGATGTGGCAGGTGCCAGAAGTGGAGGTGACATGTTATCTTTTGTCTAGTCTAGTCCCTCATGGCAGAGTCAAAGGGATGCAGAGAGGAGAAGAGACTTGCCTCTGTCTACACGGCCAGCCCCTGGCAGAAATGCCCCTAGAACTCAGGCCTTCTGACTCCATGTCCTTCCTCAGGAACCCTTTAGAACAAAGGCAAGGCCACAAGCATCCCTCTCCAGAAGGAGGCTTGGCCCAGATGAGTAACAGAAAGATCAGTTTCCAGCCCTCCTTCGCTCCACCTTTCACTTCGTCATTTTGTGGGCCCCTCTGGCCCCTCAGTATCTCCTGGCGCATCTCACCAGCATCCTTCTCAGAATGGGCATAACGCTACAATAATTTATGACATTTATTTGGGACCCTTTTTTAGCTAGGGAAAGAGATACTTTCAATGTTCTCAGCTAGATTATTACAATTGACAATCACAATCACCTATATGTCCCAAAATTTTTAAATAATAATTTTTAAAAAACAGAATATGAATTACCAGCATTTACATTGATTTGGTTAATCCCTGGAGGAAAATACAATTAAACAAAAGGAACAAAATGAAAGCTGACTGATTGAGTTGCCATTTTCAGACATTCGGTTCAATTAAGCTAAAAGCCTGATCTCAGGACCACAGCAATCGTTCCCAAACACTGCGCACGCCAGCTCTCCAAGTCGGGGCCCTTCAGCAAGAGTTAGGATGCTCTCAAAACCAAGGAGGGTATCCCTGGAATCTGCACCTCAACCTGGCTTTCCCATTTAGGACCAAATTCTTAGATACCTGCAGACAGCCAGTCACTGCCCCGCTCTGTCCCCTGCCTCACCCCCACCCTCCACCCCCACCCCTGCCCCCAGATGAGTCTCAGTAGGACTGGGGTGTAGGACAGGGCTATATGTTCTACCACCAAAGTGTTGAACTTCTTGTCTTATTCTGTGTGCTTGCCTGTCTGCTTGCTTTATAAAAAGTGGCCTCTGGTGGGAAGCCAGGTCCTGTTTTGCCACTAACTAGCCTCATTTCCTCGTCTTTAAAATGGGGATGTCCCTGGACCAGGGAAACCCACATGGCAGCTCCCACTCTCTTGATAACTTTGTAGTATAACTTCAAACCAGTCTTTCATCCTCTCTGGTTTCAGCTTCCTAAGCAGCAAAAACAGACTAAAGTGCCTGTATCTGACCACGGTGAAGCTTAAATGTGTTAGGACAGAAAGGACAGCTTTTCAAATATTAGGTATCAGAACAATGTGATATCCTTAGGCAAAAAAAGTGAACTTTGACCTAAGCCATACCTAGATATACAGATATAGGTATAGATATGCCTCTATAGAGAGATATAAAAATACATGTTTTTTAACTCAAAATGGATAGACATAAATGTAGAATGTAAAACCTTTTAGAAAAAAATAATAGGAGAAAATATCCTAGGGCAAAAAGTTCTTAGACATGACTCCAGAACTATGATCCATAAAAGAAAGAATCGATAAATTAGACCTCATCAAGATGAAAATATTTTACTCTGCAAAAGATAGCGTCAAGAGGAAAGACATGTTATATAGTGGGGGAAAATATTTGCAAGTCATATATCCAACAAAGGACTTGTATCTAAAATATAAAAAGAACTCTCTAAATTCAACAATAAGAAATCAACAATCCAATTTAAAAAAAAAAACAGGTAAAATGTTTGATATACAGATGGCAAATAAGCACATTAAAAGATGTTCAACATCATTAACCATTAGGGAGATGAAAATTAAAACCACAATAAGATATCACTGACTCTCATATCAGAATGGCTAAATACAAATTAGTGGCACCACCAAATGCTGGTAAGGATGCAGAGAAACTAGATTGCACATTCTTTGCCGGCTGGTAGGAATTTAAACTAGTACAGCCTCTCTGGAAAATAGTTCGGCAATTTCTTTAAAAAATAAACACGAAATACCATATGACCCAGCAACTGTATCCTTGGGCATTTACTCCAGAGAAATAAAAACTTACATTCACACAAAATCCTGTTGTTTATAGCAGTTTTTTTCATAATAGCCAAAACCTGGAAACAACTCAGATGTCCTTCAATGGGTGAATAGTTCACACACTGTAGTATATCCATAGCATGTGTATACCAGGTTGAATAGTGTCCTCCCATATCTGTGTCTACCCAGAACCTCAGAATCTGACCTTATTTGGAAATAGGGTCTTTGCAGATATATTAATTAAAATGAGATCTTACTGGATTAAAGTAAGCCCTAAATCCAAAGACTGATATCTTTATGAGAAGGCCATGAGATTATGGAGGCAGAGATTGGAGTGAAGCATCTACAAGCCAGGAGCACCAGGGCTGCTGGCAGCCAGCAGAATCTAGGAAGAGGCAAGGGAAGATTCTTCCCTGGAGTCTACTGAGGGGGCATGGCCCCTCTGACACCCCGATGTCAGACTTCTGGCATCCAGAACTGTGAGCGGATACATTTCTGTTGTTTGAAGCCACCCTGTTTGTGGTGCTTTGTTATGGCAGCCTCGGGAATCTAATACACCACGGGATACTACTCAGCAATATAAAGAAACAAGCTGATACACATGACAACCTGGATGAATCTCCAGAGAATTATGCAGAGTGAAAAAGCCAATCTCAAAAGGCTACATACTGTGTGATTCCATTTATGACATTCTTAAAATGACAAAATTAGAGTGATGGAAACCAGATCAGCATGCACCAGGGGAGTGGGGAAGGAAGGGTAGAACCATAAAGGGATATAGCACAAGAAGTTTTGAGGATGATTGAACGATTCCGTATCCTGATCGTGGTAGTGGTTCCATGAAACTTTACATGTGACTAAATTCACAAATACACACACACACACAGTGAGTTTGTGTCAAAACAGGTGAAATACAAATAAGACCTGTAGTTTAGTTAATAGCATGGTGCCAGCATCAATTCCTGGTTTTCATAATTATACTATGGTTATCTAAGATGTTATCATTAGGGGAAGCTGGGTGAAGAATACCCAATAACTCTACAATACTATTGCAACTTCTATGTGAGCCGTAAATTATTTTAAAATAAAAGGCTTTAAAAAGAGTGTTGGGAGGATTTTGTACGTCTTACAAGCTTAAAGAAAAAGATGTTACTATTCGGAGCTGACTTCGGAAAGCTCTGGAAGCAGACAGACCTAGGCTAGCATTTCTGCTTCACCATTTACTTATTCTGTAGCTTTGGAAAGGTGACTTCACTTCTCTGAGCCTCAGGTTCCTCACGCATATAGGAATAATGACACGTAGTGCACATATTCCAAATGAGATGGTGTGTCAAAGCAGCTGAAGCCACGACTAGAGCATGATGGTGCTGAGTAAACCTTGGTTCCCGTCTTCATCCCAACCAGCACGGCTCCTCCAATTTGCATCCTGGAGCTGCATTGTATCAACTCCACCCTTCAAGGTCAAGCAAGGTTCTTTTGGGAACCCAGTTCTTCTAGAATACAGGTCTTCCAGATCTCCTTACCTAGGTCCACATAAGGGCTGGACTGCATCTGAAGCTCAGACTTCCATGGAAACAACACCCCCTCTGGTAGCCCCAGCCAGGCTCTGCAAAGTCCCCCTGCCTTCCGGCCCTCAGAGTTAATAGGGTGCAACTAATAATCCTTCTGTACTCTGAAACTCCATTTACCAATCTTCCCTTCCTTCCCCTCCATAATTACCCTAGCTGCCTTTACAAATAGTCTTGCAAAAATAAAGAGTTACTTCTTTATGATTGCCAAGTAGTTTACAAAGTAGTTTTACACCTTATACCTCCATAAAGCCCCAACAAGAACATAGTTGGAGGTAGAGCAATTGTAAGAATCCCAGTTTTCCAAAAAAAGTGTACATCTGGGAAGTGAGTAAGGAATAGAAGGAGAGAAAGGAATGCACATGATTAACCACCTACTGTGTGCCAGGCACTTGATTTTCTTTCTTTTGATTATTACAACTAGATTATAATGGGTATTACTAAATCTCCATTTTGCAGGCCAAAAATCTTTAGTTCAGAGAGGCTAAGTAACATCTCCAATGGCACATAGCCAGTAAGGGAAGAATGGGTATCAAACCCAAGCTTGCCTGATTCCAAAGCAGGGATCTTTCTTTTCTGCCAGGCACAAAGCCCATCATCTTCTGATCCGCCCATTAATTCTTTCTTTTTTATCAAGAAGCAATTGGAAACCTTTTCTCTCAATGAAAATATCCTTAATTGACCAGACCCATGAGTACTCTGGCCCCCTGTACATGAGGACCTTCAGGTGTTCCTCTTCACTCTATATCCCCCGAAGGTTCAGTCCTATCCTATTTTGTCATGTTTCTACCCTGGAAATACCCAGAGCATCCTTTGCCTATCAGTAGGTAATAACACCACCATCCCTTCTCAACCTCACCCTTAGGGTTCCTCCCATAGCTCCCCCAGCTCTATAAAAAGCCAGAGTCCTGTCCACATCCCACAGTGTCAAGGCTGACTAGACCCTTAGAGAGCATTCAAGATGACTCTGAGATCCACAGAGGGGAAGACACCTGTCTTGAGTCCCACAGTGACATAGTGGCAGGGCTAGGACTAGCCCCTAGGCCTCCAAGCTCGTTTCTAGCCCTCTCTGCATAAGTCTCACCATAGCAGTGCTCTGTCACCGCTGACAGCTCTGCCTGCCTTCTGCCCTGCACCTTCCCTCAGGAGAGGGCTCCCTGGGCCAGGGGCTCACAGTGGTCCCAATGCTCCCTCCTCCCTTCTGCACTCCTGAACCTTGGCCCAGCTCAATCCTACTTCTCCCTTGAAAGCTTTCCAGATTATTCTCACTCCAAGGCTCTCTCTTGCTGTCGACCACTACTGCTTCTGCCTTTGGATCTTCCCAGTACCTCCAGATCTCACATGACATCACAACCACCATGAGCCTAGTTCAACCTTCCCAGACAGACCACTGCCCTCCCCACTTGGCATAGCCGAGTGAATAAAAGGGGGGGGGACTGTAGAAGGGGGCTAGAACCCTCTTTGAGTGTTCGTTCATATTATCAGTCTTATTCATGGATGAATCTGTTATCTTGTCATAAACTTATGAAATTTGCTGTTTTTTTCCGAAGAGCAATCCAGAAGACCCCTCTTCTCGCAATAATATTGCCTAATAATCTACTCGGAATTAAACTTTGCAGTAAAATTCTACTTTTAAGTTGAGACTTGCCCCCCTCATGACTAATCAAGACATCAAGATCAAACTAAGTCTTCCATCCCATTAAATAAAGCCACATAAAACCTGTTCCTGCTAACAGCACTTTCCTGATTTCCTCAAGCTGGCCTGCAATAAGTATTCTTAATTGTGCTTGTTAAAAAGTGGATTTATGAATCCCAATTAGGCCACATACACTTATGCAGCAGCAGTTTTCAATACCATCAAACCTTCTTCCCAGATGAAATTATTTTTGGTGGGTGACAGGATAATCACTAAAACATAAAAGGACCCACTTGGAACCAGAGCAGCAGCCTCAGCAATTCTATTAGGAAGGCTTGAGGACAATCGGGGTTTAGATGGCAAATTTAAACCCATGGTAAGTTTCTGCTACACAGGCACCTCTCTTGGTTCCTTCTCCTTGGATCCAAAACCACCTTCTAGATGCCCGGCCCCACCGTGCCTCACCCTTCTCCCCTGCCCTTTATTTCTTGGCTGTTTCCCAACTACAATTGTGCCACCGCTGCCCTAAGAAAATTCTTCCACCTGAATGGCCTTTCTCATCCTGCTTTTCCCATCTCCCTTGAAAACCCAGCGCAAATGGCTCCTCCTCCAGGAAGCCTTCTTCCTTAACCCAGCCTCTCACACCTACTGCTGTTCAAGCCCTGATTCTTCAATTGTGTTTGTCTCCATCTCTGGGCTGCAAGCTCCCTGAAGCAAGGACTCTTGTTCATCTTGGCATCCCCAGCGTCTGACATGTGGAAGGCTAGTTCACTCACCCATTCATTCTTTCCTTCAATAAATTTGCTGGAACTCAATTAAAAAAATAGGCAAGGGATCTGAACAGACATTTCTCCAAAGAAGAATACAAATGGCCAATAACTATGTGAAAAGGTGCTCAACATCACTAATTATTAGGGAACTGCAAATCTAAACCATGATGAAATATCACCTCATACCCATCAAATGGCCACTATCAAAAGAACAGAAAATAACAAGTGTTGATGAGAACGTGGAGAAATGGAAGCCCCAAACACTGGGAATGCAAAATGGTGCAGCCATTTTGGAAATGGGCTAGCATCCTCAAATTATATAGTTAGCATATGACCCAGCAATTCTATGGCTATGTATATACCAACATAAATAAAACATATATCCATGGAAAAATTGGTACACACCCTCATAGAAGCATTATTCATAGCAGTCAAAAGTAGAAACAACCCAGGTATTCATCAATTGATAAATAGATAAATAAAACGGGATCTATCTATACAGTGGAATATTATTCAGCCATAAAAAGGAATGAAGTACTAGTTCATGCTCAAAAATGGATGAACCTTGAAAACATAATGCTAAATGAAAGAAGCCGGCCTCAAAAGATCACATATTATATGACACCTTTTATATGAAATGTACGGACAGAAAGCACATTAGTAGTTGCCAGGAACTGGGGGAAAGAGAATGGGGAGTGACCACAGAAAGATATGGGGTTTCTTTTTAGGGTAGTTATGATGATCACACTACAAATTGATTGTGATGGCTGCCAAACTCTGTGGATATATTAAATACCACTTAATTATAATAATAGACTAAAAACCATTGAGTTGTATGCTTTTAAATGATGAATTGTATGGTATGTGGATTATATTTCAATAAAGCTGTAACTAAATTTTTTTAATTTTAAAAACCACTTGGGCTTTTACTGTGTGGAGGAGCAAGGAGCACAAGAAAGACTGAGCCCCAACAGCATGAGCCTGTGGACACACCTCTGACTCAGGGTGGTTGAGTATGGAGCGTTCTTCTTCCACAATTACAACCTCTCTCAAGATGTCAGCTCCCTGCTTGGCCGACAAGGACAATAACTGATCTCTTTCTGTGGATCAGTCAGCATGGGGGAAATTGAATGAACAGGACAACTTGCTACTTCAAGATTTAATAGAGTTTTGTAATCAAGAGCAGTCTCTAGAATGAGACCACTTAGTATCAAATCCCAGCTCTGCTTGTTAATAGCTATGTGACCTCAGACCAGTTGCTTCACCTCTCTGAGCCTTGTTTTTTTCAGATGCAAAATAAAGGGATAAAAACATTATCTACCTCATAAGGCTGTTGTGTGGATAAAATAAATTAATACATACAAAGTACCTGTCATAGTGTAAGTGCTACACTTGGATTAGATAGACTATTTCCCAAGATGGTGGAGTGAATCTCACAAATTGGCTTAGCGACAGGCAAATCTTATGAAATTCATATTCATCTCAGTCAACACCTTCAAGTGTTGTAACTTATCCTTGAGTCACACAGTTCTTTCCCTAACCCTCTCTCCCTTCAACCCAAACATACCGACTCTTTTCATCTCCATGAGGAATGTTCTTTGATCATTTGAATGAAAGGGGATGTGGGTGCAAGAAAAAATATGCTCTACCCATCCTTGGGACCCTGAGACAAGGAGGCAGGTGAGCAACAGGGAAAAGCTTAAGATGGCACAGCAGCCAGCCAGAAGGGCCCTGCACCACCATCTCTTCTCCCATCCGAGGTGAGTGGCCTGGTGTGGACTCACACTTGGTCACAGCCTAGCATCTCTACCAAGTGCATATTTGGGAATAGCACCAAGGCCCAGCCATTTCCCATCATGGGTAGAGGTGAGCAGCCCAAAAATAAGCCTCTACAGCATGTTACCCAGCGTCCACACTCCATTTTGCTTAAGAATGGCAATAAAAACCAGCTCTCTCCCCAGGACAGTGATGGCTGAGAGAGCTGTTCGGTAGGCAACATGAACCCCAGTGAGGAGGTGGGAGACCAGTACCCAGTGGGTGATGCCACTCTGCACACCGTCAGGTTCGTCCGTAAGGTATATATAATTAAAATGCTTCATTAATGACTGCCCTTTGGAGGCAGGGACCCAGTGGGCTTGACCCACCTGGTTACAACTTGTATATACACACTCACCCACAGGCATACCTCTGTAAGCACACACTCACATAAGGTCATACGCATTTGAGCATGCACACACTCCCTAAAACAGCTCACAGACATATACAATCACAGACATGCACATACCCACACATTCATGCATATCAACACAATCCGCATGCACACACACTTACACAATAGACTATCATATACATACTTACACAAACACACATATACTCACACACACAGGCATATATTTGCAAGCACTCAGTCACATATGGACACGCATTGAAGTACACACACATGCACATAAACAGCTTACATAACTATACAGACACATGCATACACACCCCCACACTCATGCACATGCAAATACACTCATCAGTACACATTTACTCCATATACATTCATATGCACATCCATCATTACACTTATATAAACACACTGTATCTACTCACACTCACGGGTACACACGATCACACACACATATATTGACACACACACTGACACATCCACATGCTCCCTCACAGGTACGCAGAAGCAGTCCCTCAGCCCTCCAGGGCTCTATGCTCTGCTGGAGGCACAAGGTGCATGGGCCAGCAGTCTAACAGTTAAGTCAGAAAACTGTTTTCCCATTTACAGGCTCTTTTCCTCTTTCAGAAACGTATTCCATGGGCAGAATCCCCAAGGAGGTGACATAAGGAATGGAGAACACACAGGCCATGGAGATCTCGGAAAATCCCATTCTAGTAGAAGTCTCCGAGGATCTCCACAGTCCATTGTTGGTGGGATACCTTTGCTTAGGGCAATAGAAAACATATCAGGGTTTTGCGGTTCATGGAGAATGTCTTCCTGTACATCTCATTAAACCCTTACTGTACCACTAACCTGCCAAATCATCTCAAGCCTCAGTTTCCTTGGAGTTGCCATGAGGATTAAAAGATAATGCACAGAAATTGAGGAGCCCAGTGCCTACCATATAGTAAGCCTCAATAAATGATAGTTTTTATCCTTGGTATTCTTATTAATATGGATATTAATAACAATAAATCCTACAGCAATCCTGTTAGGTATTATTTTCTGCATTTTGTACAAATGAAAACAAAAGCCCAGTACTTTAGATGATTTGTACACAAGATCATCTCACCACGTGGCAGAGCTGGACTCAGGCCTTCTAATTCCAGAGAATTCCCTCCACTGCTCTGTGTCCACCTGAGGCTGTTTCTTCCCACCTGGCCCCGCATTTTGAGCTTCGCCACTTCTCCCTGCAGTAAGGGCAAGGGGGAGAGAGAAAGGGAAGGAGCAGACAGTGTCTTCCTTCCCCAGTTCATCCCACTGACAAGGGCCAAGCTCTGCTGTCTATGAGCTCTGAAATGGCTCTTATCTTAAATTTCTTCAACCCCATTCTATATGAGGCCCCCAGGGAAGGGTTAACTCTGACCCAGTTTGGCAGCAGATCCCTTTATGCTTCAAATCCCACTCCCCTAAGACCACCTTGCCAGCCACCCAGGCTCTGAGACTACCCCTGTCTTCCTGTCAGGCTCTACCCCCAAAACACCTGCCAGGGTAATTGGAGTGGAGGTGCAGACCCCAAGCCCAGGACTAGTTCAGGTTCCTGTTCCTGCTCTGGCCCTAAATCACCCCGTGACCTTGAGCCAAACATTTTCTCTCTCTGGGCCTCAGTTTGCTCTCTACCCAATGGAAGGTCCTTCAAGCTATAACATTCTCTTATGATAGGAAGTTGCATAGAATATCAAAGTCCAACACACAACAGTAGGGACATAATTTGGAGTGAGGAAGCTTTGTAAATCAGTAAGGATCTTCGGAAGATGCCATACACAGGTGTTCAAGTAGTGGTGTTAATAAAAAGAAGTTGCCCAGCCCAAGGGCTTACTGGAAACTGTCCCCACCACTGCCACGTAAGCCCACACTGACAGCCAGACCTGGTCCCCCTCCTCCCCTAGGTTTCCCTTTAAAGCTACTTGTGGAAGTCTATGGAGCTCCAGACAAAGAGGTAATGGTGGGAGAGTATGCCCACCCATTCACACACGCACACAGATACA
Organism: Eonycteris spelaea; assembly: GCA_003508835.1. Taxonomy (NCBI): domain Eukaryota; kingdom Metazoa; phylum Chordata; class Mammalia; order Chiroptera; family Pteropodidae; genus Eonycteris; species Eonycteris spelaea. The sequence goes on from PUFA01000017.1 coordinate 1,739,896, forward strand.
CACTGGAAAAGAGCTAGTCCTAACATGACAGAAAGCCAGACAGGCAGGCCTGCAGGGGAGGAGCTTCTCGGGCCGCAGAAATCATAGCCCCCCAACCCAATGAGGGGACTGCTTCCTGTTATCAGGCCAGCTTCCCTACATAGACTCGACCATCTCCTGCCACAGCCAGCTGAGGGATCAAGATTCGTTAACACTTAGTATAACAGCCTATGCTGGATATTTTCCATTTGTTCCCACAGACCTTCTCCCCACACTTCTCCCCTCTGCTCTGGGCCCCAGGAGTCTGACTGGTATGGATTACATAAGAGGCTCCTCAATCTCTGGCTTCCAGTTGGGTTCAGCCCCCAGAAACTACAGATAAGGAGGAGAGTGAGCAGAATCACTGTCATTTGGCTGCATCCCTTCAGGAAGGCCATGTCCTGTCAGACAGCCCTCTGTACACAGTACCCTCTCTAAGTCCCCACAGGCCCAGGGGTACTAACTGCTCTTCACAGTTGCTAGCCTCAGGGTGCTGTACTGTCCTCTGTCAGTTTTCCTAAACTCTGTCCTCACCTTTGTAGACAGTCCCTTTATTAAGCTCTTATCAAATTGCCCAGCTTGAGTGTGCCACCTGTTTCCTGCCAGGACCCCAATGCATCCCTCAAGGAGAATGTTCTTGGTCAAATAGTGATGACAAAATCATCATGGCCAGAAAGAAGAAAGTCAGGCACAAACAGCTTTGGGACTATCTGGCCTTGTTGCTTCTCAGTACAATGTAGCTCTTTGTGGTGGGTCCCCAACTTGAATGCCCACCAAGACCCGACCAGGAATGTCAATGAGTCTAAGACTCCCAGGGGGCCATGGTGACTCAAACAGCACACTTCCCAGCTGAGGCCACCACTCAGCTCCCTCCACTGTTGCCAGGCAGGAATGCGGGCATGGAGTTGCGGATCTTCTAATTATTCAAAGGAAATTGGAAATACATATTTTTATGTGAAATTTTCTCTTGGCTTATGTGTTTTCAAAACAAAATGCAAGCCAGATGCATCTACAGCCAACAAAGAGCTGTTTGTTTTCCCCCAAGTTACACTCTGATACTAAAATTCCATCTTCTCCATAGACAATTCAGAGGGATGACAGTTTGGGTGGCCCTGCCAAGGTTGCACATTCCAAATCTGTGAGTCTCTACCCTAGGGAAGTAAGAGGACCTGCAAGGGTCCTCCAGAGAAGAGTGTCCTTGGCAAAGACCATCAGAGAGACAGGCAGCAGTCAGCAGTGAGGCCAACAGCCCCAGGTCAGGGTCCAGCAGCTAGCCAAGATGGGGAACTAGATTGAGATGCTTAGAAGTGGAGGGACCCACTGAACAATGAGCTGGCCTCAGAAAGGCTGGGTTATTTGGGGTTTCTTTGTTTTTTGTTTTTGTTTTTTTTGCTTCCAACCTCTGTTTGTTTGAGTCTGTACCAAGTTCTATCTGAAAGTTACAGTGGTGCATACTCCCCATCCAGGTAGGAAGGTGATGGCAGGACCTTTAGATCCAAAATGAGAGAGCAATTAGTGTCACTCACAGAGGCCCAGCGTCTGTCTTCCTTCAGGACCATCAAATCATTGGAGGCTCAGATGGCTACATCCCAGAAAGGGCATCTTATCCCTCCAGCTACGTCTAGGCCCAGCCAAGCTCCCAAACTTGCTGGGAAGAAAAAAATATATTTCCAATGAGGAACAGTCTCAGCTAGCCATTCCTCAATCTCCTACTTCTTTCCTTTCCTGAACTGCTCCAGATTGTCAATTCCCTCCTCTGGCACTGCCCAGGCACCACCAGATACTGTAAGGCTGCATTTTGGCTCTCCCATCACAGCTCCTCATTAGACTGTAAGCCCCCTGGCAACAGGGCTGGATTTTAAGCTTTATACCCCTCAGGGCTCAGACCTGCTTCTTACAAATGTAGAAGAATAAATATACACATTATTGGGCATTTTTGGTGATATGACTAGAGAGTAATAAACATTACAAGCATAATAATAATGACAACAGATCCTTACATTTATGCAGCACTTTGAACTTTAGGAATAAGAAATAATAAACCTAATAATAGAATGATAATGTCTTACATGTATACACTTTGAAGTTTGCAAGAGCACTTTTACAGACTTACTATTTCATCTACATCTCAAAATTCTCCTATAAAAATATCTAGATAAACAAATAGGCAAAAACATAAATTATTGCTGAAGTGGAAATGATATGGACATAAGGTGTACTAGAACTGTTCTCTCTACTTGGATCTGTTTGAAATTTTTTCATTGTAGGGTTTAAAAAACAGACATACAATACTCTACTACGTAAATAAAGTAAGAGGCGCTATCATCACAAGCATCATTTTAAAGCTGAAGAAACATAAACCCAGAAAGGGGTTTGGCTTGCCCTAGTCACTCAGTTTGTACGGACCTGAGCAACCGAGACTAAAGAGGTAGCGTCCCCACTCTTGCAAGTGCTCCCTTTCTTACATCACTTTTGCCCAACTGGGTCCCACAAACACCATTTCTTTAGAATATTAAAAGGGTTCCACAAAAACTAATATCCCATAGTTAAATAAGTTTAACAAAGGGTTAAACAAGTAATCAGGTCCACTTCCTGTAGGACTGGTCAGAAACTCTATAGAGCACTCTGTAGAACTGGTGTTCTCCCACCAAGATCCAACAGACCCACAGGCACAGAGAAGCCCTTTTATGTATGCACTCAGATCCCCACTGGCCCCCCAGAGCTTTCTGATCTTTCCAGAGACCAGAACCCTGGTCAAGTGAAACCCAGTGGAAGGGTGTATGTACTGCAGATGTGCATAAAGCTTTGGGACAAAAGTCAGACTTTTATGGGGTATGATAAGGCCTCTAGATAATGGCTGGGTCAAAATAGGTGTTGGCAGCAATGTTCATCAAGTTTTTCCATCTTCCTCTCCACCCTTCTCTACCTCGGTAGAAAAGCGAGTAAGAGAAAATATGATTTGCTTTGTAAAAGCTGGAAATGCATCTGTTTATCATCTTCAAATAACAACTAGTCCTTACTGAGCATTTACGGTATGCCAGGACCCGTGCTGGGTGTTTACCCACTTACAATCTCCACAGCAACCCTACTGCGTAGGTCTATTTTACATCCCACTTTAAAGATGGGCAAACTGAGGCCCACGGAGCTGAAGGGATTTGGCTCACATCAGCTGGATGATGAGTGATAGAGGTGAGCTTTGAACTCAGGCAGGGGGATTCTAGAAGCCCTACTCAGAACCACCCCAGCTGATAGTCCCTGGTCAGGAAAAAATTGTAGAGCTCAACTGCCCCCAGTGGCAGGTCTTGAGAGTCAAGGGTGGCCTAGGGGCAGCCAGACCAGATGCACAAGACCCATAGGCTGTAAAGAAAGACCATCTCCAGCAACCCCAGCAATTTCTCACACCCACTGGCTTATCCCTTTGCCTTTGTCTCCACCCCTCCCCCAGTTTTGGTCACCTGCCATTGGCAGGCCTTTACCTGCAGCTGGACCAGCCCCAGTCAAGACAGACAATAGAAGCTAGAATTAACTGTGCTGTCAGAGACTCGGCATTTAAAGTCCCCAAGAAGCTCTGGGCAACCTCATGCTTTCTGAGCTCTGGCCTGCCCTTTGCCTGTAGCCTTTTGGCCCCTTCTTAAATACCAGGCCTCTGCCTTGTTTCCTGATGGACACCCAGTCCCCTGGAGACCTGAACTCTGACTAATACAGCCTGCTTCACCTTAACACCCCCAAGGAAACAGACCCTGATTCTTACACCTCCAATCCCTGGCTAGGGTCTTGCTCCAAATGAAATGAGCACTAGATGGGAAAGGAATGGAAGGGAGTTTTATTGCGGCCTGCCGTGTGCCAGGCCCTATGCCCACTAGGTGCCATACGTCCTGCCTCATTTACCTAACCCCACCCCAACTACCTTACAGTGCAACTAACAGTATCACCATTTTACAGATGAGGAAACTGAGGCTCGAGAGGTTAACTAACATCACTGAAGCCATGCTACAGGTAATTGGAGGACCTAGCCTGACTCAAGATCCAATACTGTAGTGTTATAACCATAATAACACAACACCTAGTATTAAAAAAAAAGGCAGCGGTGATCCTGGAATAGATAATACCACTCCATTTTACACAGCACTGACACCCACACAAGGAAAAGAGTATGCTGAAGTTCACTCGCTATTACTATCACCTAACTTAGCACATACTATGTGCCAGGCATCTTGCTAAGTATTTAGCATAATATTACATTTAATCCTCACAACACTGTAAGAAAAGTATGATTATTATTATTCTCACTTTACAGATGGGGAAACTCAGGCTTAGAGAGCTAAAACCAATTATTTGAAGTCACTGCAATAAATGCCAACCCAGCAGCCATACCCTGTGCTTCATTCCCAGAGCATCCTCACTTTTGTCCAGGTGCCCACTCCTCTCCAACATGACGAAGGGAAGCATAATCCAAGTGAATTTTCATTACTTGAGCCAATCGTAGTCATCCTTTCATCATGCCAGTGACTGGTTTAGGAAGGAGCATGTGACACAGTCCTGACCTATAAAACATAAGGAAAGCCTGCCGGAGGGCTTCCAGAGAAATTTTCCTTGCTCGTAAAAGGAGATGCCCAGATGGGTATACCCACTTCTTCCACTGGACATTGTCACTTCTGAATGTGATGACTGGAACTACAGCAACCACCTCACCACACTAGCACAAGGATGAGCCGACATGACATGAGGAGAGCAGCCGGAGAGGTGGAAAGTACCCAAGCTCTTATTATTTAAGCATCATTATTATGATGCCGTGCTTTTCTGATACTTGCAGCTAAACTGATATGGCCAAGGGGAATGCGAACTTCCATCTCTCTGGCTTTAGACTCAAAACTAGATCGTTTGGGTCCAAGCCCAGAATTTGTATCTGTATGCTATTCTACAGGTTGAATGTCAGGCTGTCAGCCTAGACTACCCAGAGATAGTTCCGTCCTCCTGAACTTGGGCCTACCTATTTCAATCCTAGGTAAAAAAAACATAGGCCATGGCCCAGCCCAGCCTGGCCACCCAACCATGACTCCAAGCCCTAAAGGACAAGGATCCCAGCAAGGGCCCTGAGCAGACACAATGGAAAGAAGATCCTAAAGCCAGCCCCTGCCCCTTGAGAAACAAGTCTTGTTTCATTCTCCATTTCCACTGTCTTACTCTGTCACAGCCCCATAAATCTCCAGTTTATTAATCCTTTATATAAAGCAGTCAGTGTGGAATCTTGATTTACTCCCTGTTCATAAAATGCTAAGAAATTAAAGGTGGATATTATCCAGAAGGGCACAGAGCCTCCACTGGGGAGCCCAGCGACCTTCCTGGCCCTGAACCAGGCCCCCTCTGCCCTTCTCACCTACATAGTTCAGGATGCAATGATGTCCTTGCATTGTCCTCTCCCACAGCCCAGAAGCAAGGGCTCTTCCCTGAGGCTTACGCACCTCTGACCCCTACTTGGCACGAAGCAGGAAAGAAGGCGCCACTGTCTCCCTGAAAACCCATTTCAAAGTTTCCGACTTTATGGAAATTTTCCTCATCTTAAATCCCTTCTATACCTGATGGGGGTGACAGGAGATGGGTCAAGTTGAGGACAAAACAATTCAAATACCAAAATATCTAACAAACCCAGAGACATGACCAGGAGGGAAAATGAGAAGTTTATATTAAATGACTTTACCTACCTAGATGTCTCAATTGCCTAGGATCATGCTCATCTCTCAAGCCACTGAGGGTACCTCAACACAACTTCACCCCAACCTCCCCAAGACCCTCCAGGCACTCAAAACACTGTTGGTCTCTAAAATCCAGCAGAGCCTGGATCTTCCTAATATAAGCCTGGATGGTTCTAAGGTTCTTGAGGTTCTCATAACTCACGGTCTGCCCCAAAAATGGCTGCTAAGTCCCATTTCTGCACAGAAAGAGCTACAAGCATCAGTGGCTCATATCAAGGGCAAGGACTATCCTAGTTCAGCATAACAACACATCCTTAGCCTGACTACATGCTAGAGACGGCACTGGGTAGTAGGTCCCTGTTTGGCCAGGTCTCTATTCCTGATGTTCTCACTGTGGTTTTGAAGTTGTAAAACTGTAATAAACAAAGCACCAGGAGAGGAGAAACACAATCACTTAGCCCAATGGAGAGAGGGGAGCTCAAGGATGGCTTCCTGGAGGAGGCAGTATCTGGGCTGAATGAGAAGAACGAGGAAGACTCAACCAGACTAAGAAAATAGGGAAGGGCACTGCAGTCAGAAAACAGTATGAGCAAAGGCACAAAGCTATGACAAGCATATGTGTCCTGGGAGCCGGGGACGAGAAGCAGGTTGGTGCTACCACAGTATGAACTATGAGAAGTGGGTGATGGAAAAAGGACAGGGAGAGGCAGCTGGGCCTTGGCTGCTATGCTACTAAGTTTTTTGACTTTATCCCAAGGGCAATGAGTAACCCATTAAAGGGTTTCTGACCAGACAGGGACATGGTCCAGTTTGCACTTTAGAAAAATCCCTTTACCTGTCATAGGGAATATGGACTGAGGAGGGACAGAAGAAAGGAAAGAGATATCACAGGTGAAAGGTGGAGAAGGTATGAGGCAAGACGGAGAGCTCTTTGGTCTGTGGGGACAAGCTGTTCCTGCCCTCAGTACTAGTCAAGGACACAAATGGGTTCTGGATGAACAAGAAAGAGTGAGGAGACAGGTTGGGGGCTCCATGGGGCATGGGAAGGGCTGCACCAGAGGTAAGGAAAGCAACTCGAATCCCAGTCCTTTGGCCCATGAGGGGTCCCTGTGAGCTTCCGTGCCCACCTGGCCACAGTGGCTGTTTGCAGGCAGTCTCCCCATCACTCCGAAGCCCCCTGACCCCTCCTGCCTCTGGTCAGCCTACAGCTCCTCTTCCTGCCTGGGTTGGGGAGGACGCTTCTTGTCCACGTCCATTTCCCCCATAACAAAACAAAGCTGACCTCCGTTACACCTCATCACACTGGTTATTAAGTCTGTTCATTTCCACCAGACTCAGTGCCTCAAGGACAGGGACCATGTTTTCTTCATTCCCAAGGCTGATGCTACGCAAAGCCTGATGGAAGAAAAACCCTGTGTGGACTGTGTAATGGGTTTCCTTCTCATTGTGCCCAGTCTGCCCAGAGAAGATGTGTTTCTGCCAACATGGGGGCCAACACCTGTCTCCTTCCAAATCACTCTCTCTACCCCCGCCAAAAAATACCACCAAAACAATACCCTCAAAACTGATGTTCCCACCATTTCACCTCCAAATAAGAAAATAAACAAGCATGTCTTCAGCACCTAACATGTGCTATTATCTCTCTCATAATCTCGTAATGGCTGTTGCTGCCATTTTACAGGTTAAGAAACTGAGAATTAGAGAAGCTAAGCCACTTGCTCAAGTCACTCAGCTCACAGTCCCAGCCTAGACCTCCGAGCTCTCCTGTGCAAGTCCATCAGCATGTAGAAAGGCCCAAGTGTGACCTTGGGTTGTAGAACCCCTCTGGCCTCAGTTTTCTCCAGAGATTAGGGTATCAGGAGGACCTCCCTCACAGGGTGGTTTGAGAGAACTAAATGAGACAATCTATAAAGAAGTGGGCACACAGTGCCCTCCCACACACAACCATTGCCCTGTGTGACTCAAGGCTGTCTAAAGGGCAGGCTGCCTGCCCCATGCTTCCATGGACTCTATGCCCCTCCTGGGGAGGGCAGAGAGAGGCACATTCCAGAATGATAAGTGAACCAATAAACCAAATTTTTGTCTGGGTGGGTATAAATTATAGCAGGAAGCATTTGGGGATGGTGTCTTCTGTGGCATTAGAAGTATCATTAATTATGTATTAAGTGTTTGAAAGGAAAAGACATCAGTAGCCTATAAGAGGTATTTGCATAGTAATGGAGGATTGATTAGATAAAATATCTATACTGAAGGCTACTGGGATTCAGGTCCCAGGGCTTCACGTGGTGGTAAATTACAGTCACAAAAATCTCTGCAATAGTAAATAAGGCATCCCAGTTGCTGAGGGGACTCTCAGTGCCTGCTGATGAGAGCTGGCAGCCACCCGGCCAAGAAGGGGAAGCAGGGCAGGGCCACCTTGTTGCTGGGGGTCTGGTTTTCCAGATGGGTGACTCCTCTCTCCAGCCCAGCCTTGAGCTGGGCCAGAAACCCTTGCTCATCTCAGTCTGCAGATGCTGCAGAGAAAGGCTTGAAGCTGCTTCCTAAAACCTGGACTTTGCTAAAGGCTGTTCTGCAATTCCCTCTGGAAGTTAGATGCCCAAGTGAAAAAGAAAATGCATATGTTGCCTCCTAAACTGTAGTCTGTGTGTCCCCTTTTAATGAGAAGATGGGAAGGGTTGGCGGAGAGTTACTGCCACTCTTGCGGAGATGAAGGCCACCAAATCCCCTGTAGACTGGAGCCCAGGCACCTAGCCCGGAGGCACAGGGGCCAGGTCTTACTTGAGCGTAGGTGACAATAATACAGGCAACATTAATAACCGCTTTCTGTGTGCCAGGCCAGGTCTAAGTCCACTCACTGCATGGATTAACTCCCTTTACCTTCAAAGGAGCTCTCTACAGTAGGTGTTATCATAAACCCATTGTCAGGTGAGGAAACTGAGGCATGGAGAGATCTCCCCTAGATATCAGCTTTGCTCACTCCCTCACCTCTTTAGGGTAATTACTTAAATGCCACCTTTTTATTAAGACCTTCCCTAACCACTCTGTTTAAAACTAGAACCATATCTCATCACTCCCTCATCACATTTCCTGCCTTTTCCCCCCATATTACTTGTGACCTTCAACTATGATCTATCATCTACAAACTAATTTGGTTTATAGTCTGGCTCCCTGCACTAGAGAGTAAGTTCTACAAGGGCAAGAATTTCAGTCTGTTGGTCTTATATCATCCACTGCTATATCCCCAACAGCTAGAATGGGTTCAGCACATTGCAGGTGCTCAAAAAACATGCACTGGATGAGTAGAGGTTGAATCACTTGCCCAAGGTCACCCAGCTTTTAAATGGCAGAGCTGGGTCTACAGCCCTGCCACCCTGAACAAGCCCGATCTTGTCTGAGCTTGGAAGCTAAGCAGGGTCGGGCCTGGTTAGCACTTGAATGGGAGAACGCCGAGGAAGACCAGGTGCTGTAGGCGTAAAATATTTTTAAAAATAAGGGATTGTAAACTGACAAGGTCCTTGTAATCTGTGAAGTCAGCCAAGAGTTGCCCACCTAAAGTAAATAAATAAATAAATAATAAATAAATAAATAAATAAATAAATAAATAAGTGAATAAATAAGTGAATAAATAAATAAATAAAAATAGATTTAAAAAAATAAATAAAAATAAAAAAATAAATGGTGAGCTGGGGTTCAAACCCAAGCACCCTGGTCCCTGACCCAGGGCTCTGAAATACCACCCCTCACTCAGGAAGGACATTCTCCTTTCTGATGAAGACACACACAGGTGTTATAGGGGGATTCAGCCGCACCACTGCTGAATAAAACCATGGACAATGGTGATCTCTGAGCCTTTTGTTCCCTTGAACTGAGCTGGGAACACCAGGGCTTCTGGGAAGAGCTCTGATCTGACTTTTTGTAGGCAAAGACAAGCAGACCTGAAAGAGGCCCTCTCTGAATAACCCCTGTGTTATAGACGGAATGTTTGTATCCCCTCAAAATCAGATGGTAAAGCCCCTACCCCTCAGTGTGCTTGTATTTGGAAGTACTTCAGGGTAAATGAATGTAGTAACTAAGGGCGGGGCCCTGATCTGATAAAATTATGGATTTTATTAAAACAAACAAACACCAGAGTGCTCTCCTCCTCTGGAGCACCTACAGAGAAAAGGCCATGTGAGCACACAGCGAGAAGGCAGCTGCCTGTAAGTCAGGCAGAGAGTCCTCACCAGAAACCAAACTGGCAACAATCTTGACCTTGTGCTTCCAACTTCCAGAACGGTGAGAAAATAAATTTCTGTTGTTTAAGCCACCTAGTCTATGGCACTTGTGTTATGGCGGTCCTGGCGGACTAATACATAGTGTCAAGACTGAGTGCTGAGTGGGTCTCTCACCTGCTCAAGAACGATAATGGCTCCTTACTACATGCAGGGTAAGGTCCAGATTCTAGCACCTCGTCCCAATCATAGATTAAGTAATGGACTAATGGTGGCTGGATCAGACCCTATTATATGCTTTCCAAGATGTGCTTGGCCCCAGCTGCCTCCCAGACTGTCAGCTACTTGCTCAATGGACAGCCAGGCCACTGTCACTGCATGGTCTCATCTGACACCACCACCTGTCAGCCTCCCTTTAGGCGATGGCTAGGCTCTAGTGCAGCCTCCACTGCAACCGCCATAGGAGCCAAATCAGCTCCAGCAACTGCGTTTGACGACTGGACCTATCATGGTGCTGGGGGCTCTCAGCACATCTGGACTCAGCTGAGGTGCCATGTCGCAGGGCATGGATTCAGTTTATCCAGTGGTTGCCCAGAGGAGCCAGGGGATATGACCCAGAAGTGCAAAGGAGTTGATACCCAGGGGGAAATTTTGGACCATTGAGAGACCAAGATGCTGGCAGATAAACTCTCTCCCTGGACCTTCAATATTTGTTGTGAGTCACAGTGGTTCCACACAGCTTAACCACAGATGTCCCTCATGACTAAGCAACCAGCGTTCTTTCCTCACAAAGGTTTGGCTGACAGGCACTTGCTTTTTTTCCTCCCTTGCCTCACATCCCTTTTCCTCTCACTGTCTTTGCTCTGAGACTGCACCCCTACCCCTAGTAAAGCATTAGCACCAGTTTTGCCTCAAAGATCTGTTTTCTGGGAACCCAAAATCTGCTCGGCATGGATGGCCCTTGGTGCCCAGGAGGGCCTTGCTCAAAGTAAAGACACACAAAAAAAATGAACTACTTGACTTTGAAAAGGAAACAAGATACTGTTGACCCTTTGATGGCAGGGAGAGTGGGGACCTGAATCTTAGAGACACAGACAGGACTCTCCTGTTTCCTGTGTTGTCTCTGCAAATGCTTCCACCCACAGGAAGTCAGCCCAAGTTCTCTGGGGACTTGACTTCCTGAAAGGCACTGAGGATACAATCCTCCTACTGTCTGTTGCTGGTTTGAGGAGCATCTCATAAACAATTAGTACTAGGGTGTAAAAGACACACTAGTGGAACCTCTGTTTTCTAATGGAGCCCATGGAGACTGACAATGCTAACATTTACTGAGTCTTCAGTATGTTCCAGGCACTAAGCTAAGCCATGTACCTGCATTGTTCATTTAATCTTCAAAACACCCTATGTACTATTAATAATATTAAGTACTATTATTCATCCCCCTTTTACAGAAGAGAAAATGGTTGCCAGAAACTATACAATTAATATTCAAACCCATATCTAAGGAGAGAATGTTGAGCTCAGTGATGGCCCTAAAGGAAGATACTTTGAGGGTATAGCTCTCCTAGGAAAAATTTTTGGGTAGATATTTTCTGTGGCATTAGAAGTATCACTAATTATGAATTAGGGATTTAAAAGGAAAAGACATCATTTGCTCCTTTGTTTCCTGTAAGGCCAGTCTTGCCCTCAAGGTCCGTACCCAGTCAACATAGGTACAGAAGTGCCAAAACATCCAAGGTGGGCCTTCCTTTTCATCCCCTGGGGTAAGTCAGCAGAGACTTGAGACACACTGCAAAAACTGGACTGTATTTATCCCTGGCTATGAAGTTACATAGTTGACTGTGGTCAGAAAAGCAACTACACATGGAATAAGAAAACCTTCTCCCCCAACTGCCTCCCACCACCCTCCCCCCCCCACCCCGGTCCCAAGGCCTCTAGCCCCTACATTGCTAAACAAAAGGAAAAACAGGTTTTGGTGGCTTCTGTCCTCCCCCAGCCCCTTAATTTTGAGAGGGAGCTCTGGACCAGAAAGAATAAAAGAAAAAGCAGCACTTCTTCATATAATGACCTTCAAGAGGAACAACTACATTTTACCTTGAACACTGCAGAACTAAAGTCTGTGTAGAACTATTGTCTACATAGAGTCTATGTAGACAATGCAAATGATATGCATGTGATATGCAAACACAAATGCAAATTGACCAGGGTAGCCTGAGGGCCTAGTGTGCCTCTAGAGGGAGGTAGAGAAGCAAGGACTGAGGGCCATTAGGCAGGGCTCCATCCAGGGACCTGGGGTCGGGATTGCGTGAGTGTTCTGTATGGGAGAACCCTAGGTCCAGGACTCTTTGTGCACTGTAACCCTTCCCAACCTCATGGAGCTCTCTGGTCTCACCAGCCCTGTACTATATATACACGTGTGTGTATACACTCACACAAAACCACTGTCACCACACACACACATTAAAGCGCACACACACACACACACACACTCACGGAAACACACACTAACAGTTATGCTGTCATGGAAACACAAACACACAGCCACTAACACCACAAAACTACCATTCCAACACACAAACACAAAAACACAGACTCATTCACCTACCTACCTACACCACCACATATTCAATAACAAACACATGGATGAAAGCAGACAGCTACAGACAAACACACACAGAAACACACCAACACAGACACAGAGACCCACACAGAAACACCAACAGATATATACACACATCCATACCAATGCACTGTAGCTGGTCAGATTAATCTACCTGGAAGAGAAAGAAATCTGGATGTATTAAATATCTCCTTTGTGCCAGGCACGGTGCAGGAACTTTAAATCCTCATTTAATCCTCACAAAGCAACGTTCAGAAATGGAATAATTATCCCAATATTTACTGACAAGCCAAAGGAGGCCCAAATGTGAACTAATAGGCCCAGGCTTACCTAGTAAGCAGCAAAAAAGAGAATTCCAATTTCATTTGGTACCGATGCTGCAACATTCCCCTCCCCAGTGGAGCCTTCCTATACATAGTAGGACACAGAAATTACGGCCAATTACTTTTCCACCTCGTGGTCCTCCCCAGCCAGTTGTTAACCCCATCTGGCTTCCTCAGAGACACTCTCGCCTTCTCTATCCTGCCATTTCATCGTGTCAGCTAGGATGTGCTCTACAATGCAACCTACATTAATTCTGGCCTATGTATAATCTAATTTGGAAATCTACTGAGGGAGAAAAGAAATCATTTCTTCAAACCCAAATGCAATACAGACTGGATTTTCAGTTGCTGCCTGTGTCTGAGTAAATATTCACCCTAGAAGGATGCCTCTTTCCCCCAAAGTATAGAAACTAAATGCTACCTTGCCCACCCCTTCCCACACATACACTCAAAAGAAATGTACTGTTCAGCTCAAAGAGTGGAATAAGATAGTCATGAGGATATAAAGTGTAACATAGGGAATACAGTTGATAATATGGTAAAAACTATGTATGGTGTTAGATAGGTACTAGATTTATCATGGTAATCACTTCATAAATTATATAAATTTCTAATCACTATGTTGTACACCTGAAACTAATATAATATTGTATGTCAACTGTAATTGAAAAATAAATTAAAAGAAAAAGAATGAATAGTATTTCTTACTTCCTGTCATTAAGTCACCATACTGCTGTGGACAAGTCACCCACTGTCCCAGGGTCTCAGTTTCCTCATTTGCCTCTGAGGGGTAAGACAAGCTGATTCCCCAGGCTCCTTCCCTCTCCCACCTTCCATCTTCCTGGTAGCACAAGAGCCTGAGTCTGACAGTTGCCCCACAGTGAGCTACCCCACAGTGTTCCCCAGAACTATTCCTTGGCCTTAGGGACTCACTGCTAATGCTGAGATCTGAAGAGGAGCTAAGACTTGGGCCCCTGCTAGGGAAAGACAAGGTTGGCCACAGCCCCAGGTTCAGGATTCACCCATCACCCCCAGGCCAACCTGTGACATTATGTGCCCCTCATAACCTTGAGAGGTTCATAAGGGAGGTAAGCTGGAGTAGGGGAACCTTAAAATATAATAAGGCTGTGATCAGAGCAGGCCACAATAGTTGCAAAATGCCACACTGTTGGTTTTGAGTGTATTTTAGGGCCTCAGATTCTTTCCAAATTAATATTCATGGGGACTGGCATGCCATTTATTTGCATATGCAGATTATTGCTCATCCGCTGCAGAATAAAAAAAATTTAGCATGTTTTTATTTATTGTATTTATTTTAAGCTTGGATGATAAACCAGGCAGGTCAGGCAGGGGAAGGGCAGCTTCCAAGGACAGGAGTGGGTTTTAAATAATTTTTGCTCTAAGGAAAGGTGGGTCCTAGATACACAGGAGGAAGTCATCCCTACCCTGATGCACAGAATCAATTCCAGGACAGCCCATCTGAGGTCATCCCATTAAACCTCTACCTCAGGAAGCCTGGCCACCTGACATGGCCCCATACAAGCCTCTGGGAAACTAACCCTGCCACTGTCACTCAAGATCACTGACAAGAGGTAGGCAACAGGGTTGAGGTCTTACCTTGGGCCAGTCACCCAAGCCCCTGTTTCTGACGATGACAACCTGCCTTGCAAAGTTGTAAAACACATACTTTAGAGTTATAGAGCTGGATGGTAGTAATGGTCACAAATTAATGAATATATTTAATACCACAGAACCATACTTAAAAATGCTTAAAATGGTAAATTTTATATTATGTATATTTTACCACAATAAAATCAAAATTTAAAAGAAAACACAAACTTGAAAATAAATGCAAGTAAAAAGTGCTTGCTAAAGTGTGAAGCCATAGTAAAGGTAAATGTTGTTAAGGTATCACACCTGCCTCTCTCCTGCAGTAACGGGCATCCACTCCCCACAAGCACCTTCAGGAAAGGCTCTATCCCTCTGCCACTGCCTTTTGAGGATCTGAGGACCATGATTAAGTTCTGTCCTCCTCTTTACCAGCTTCACTCCTCTTTTCTGCACCAGAGAACACGTTTTAACAGCTCCACCAGAAAGCTCTGAGTCTGCTAGAGATTCCTGAATTACCCCCAAAGTCCTTGCACTCTGATAACTCAAACAGCCCTGAAGACTACTGGTGAGGGTCTGTAGGTAGGCAGGAAGTGAAGCGTAGTGGGAATTTCATGAGCTTTGACTCAGGCGGACTTGAGTGGAATACACATGCTGCAATGACCAATAAGACCTTGACTGTCAATTTCTCTGAGTCTCACCCTTCACATCTGTACAATGAGGATAATACTATTCTACCTCCCTCTTGAGACAATGGCACATAACAAAGGTTGAAAACATGGTTTCTGTTCTGATTACAGAACAATTAGCGGCAGTTCTGGCATTAACTTATTCATACCACTAGGGGCGCTATTTCAGAGCGCTCAAGGGTTGTCTTCAATCGTGGTTCCTTAGGCACTGTAAGAAATACACATGGCGTTGTGTTTTCATTTCAATGACCAAGCAGTGACAGTCAGTTTCAACGCCCAGCTTTGCGTCAGGATATGCTGTTGCACTAAGATTAAACAGAGCTCCTTTAAATGTTGTGGGCTAATGAGGAAAAAGTAGCCGCCTAATGCACCAATGCTTTTGTGCTAAGTGCCACCAAATGACCCTACTGCAGGTTGTAGGAACAAAGGTTTCAGTCATTCCCAGGGAGAAAAGTGGTGGGAGAGTTGAGTCACCAAAGAGCACACGGTGGAGGAAGCAGCCAAAATGCTTCACAAAGCCAAAACCGCAATCATATCACAAGGGCTGATTTAGTCTTAGTGGAAGAACACCATTTATCGTGTTAAATTAATATTGTTAATCTGAATGTTGTTGGCTTTGTAGTTTGCATTTTAATTTATAAACTTGTGTGAGATTTAAGGTTATGTAAGAGTTATATGCATGTTATGCCTAGTTTTGCATTTACATATGTTGAAATATTATTGTATTAATAATTTAGGATAATATTAAAGCTCTGTGGGAATCTTTTTCTCCCTTTAAAATGGAACCATCTGTACATTTCTCAAGTTTTAAAACCATTGGCCTAAAAATTAATGCAGAGACCAATCTGGGGAGTAGCTAGAGTCTCTGAAAGTCAGGTTTACTATTTATTTTCTTCTACAATGGATGGGGAGAGGGGAGGTTTGGTTGAGAAGAAACAGTAACAGAATAGGCAAAGGTTAATGACTTACCCATGGTCATTCACAGGTCAACCTCCTCACCCAAGATTTCTGCCTTAAATGGCAAGGAGGTCTCCACGATCTTGGGTGAATTCCTTCCTCCTTGCTCCTGAAACATTTTACTCCTCACTGACTGAGAAATGAAAGCTAATTAAGAGTGGCTTCCTCCACATCCCAGCTCATCTCCCTTCCCACTCAGAGCCAAAGTTGCATCCAAATCTTGGGAAAAGACAGATTCCTCTCCCAGCTACAGACAGAGGCTCCCAGAGGCTCCCAGCTCAAAGTGCTCCAAGAATGCCCAGAATAAAAGATCTCCTGTTGTGAAGGAACAAGGGGCATAGCAAAAAGAAGGCTCCACCCACAGATCCCTGCAGAGCCCTCCTCTTTCCCAACTCTGGCACCAGTACAACCAATGGGTAAACACTGAGCCTAGCTCTGTTTTGGGTCCCAGGGATGGGGAATAAACCAGTTTCAGGGAGCTGGTTTGTCCGAGAGGTGAGAGCTACAAAGCGGACAGGAAGCCAGCCAGCAAGTCATCAAGGGCCCAGTTGTGTAGTGGAGAGTTATCAGAACTCAGAGGAGAGGAAAACCAATGACAGCAGAGATGGAAGCCCACTGGAAGGTGGGGGACCAGAGCTGAGCTGTGAAAGTCAAAGGGCACCTGGCTGAGTGGAAAGAAGTGGTTATTTCAGGCAGTGGCAACAGCTGTGAAAAGTGACTCTTCCTGAGACTGAAGATGAGTCCTTACCTCCTACCAAGCTCTCCTCCTCTCCACTGCTGCTTTCTTACTGATGTTGCTTTCTTGCTGACTTTCCAGGTGATGCTTACCTCAAGGCCTTTGCACTTACTATTCCTTCTGCTCGGTGCCCTCTGCCCCAAGATATTGACATGGCGTCCTTCCTCTCAGTTTCTGCTCAAATGTCACCATCAGAGAAGCCTTCCCTGACTATATTCTATAAAATAGCAGCATCCCATCACCATATATACCCCTTTACCTTGCTATTTTTCTTCACTGTAAACATCACAAAATATATTATGTACTTTTTTTTTTTACCATCTGTGTCCCCTCACTTCAAAGCAAGTTCCATGAAAGCAAGGACTTTGTTTTGTTTCTATTATATTGAGCATGTAGTCATTGTTTAGTATTTATAGAATGAATGAATCAATGAATAAATGAGAGGAAAGAAGAATGCCACAGAAATGAAAAAATGCCAGTCATAGTTTCTGAAACTAGCAGAAACTTCCAACAGACCACCTTCTTATCAATAAGTCAGCAGTTTTCTTTCCACAGGTAAGACACCTGAAACACAGAACCAGATGGTGCGGGTTGAGGGTGAATGAACACAAAGGGCAGAGGAGCTCAGAAAACTTGGCTCAGACCCAGCTTGATTCCACTAGCAATGTTTTATATGCTCTAAAAGGAACCTCTGGCCCCGGCTTGAGGATGGCAGGAAAGACAGTCAAGGTAAAAAGCTGAGTGATCAACAGAAGCCACAACCTAACAGGAGGCAAAAGTCCTCAGGAAAGAGCCAAAATAAATGTCAGAGTTTTAAAAAACACTCTCAGGACCAAAGAGGGCCTGAGACTTGTCAGAGACAAGAGACAGAAAGAGGCAGGGGCGGGGGGGGGGGGGGGGCACAGCAAATGAGGAAAAAGAGACTGAAAGAACAGGGCACCCACAGGGTTGGGAGAACCTTTAGAAGATGTATGAAACAGAGCACAGAGGAAAGAACTTGACCTTGCCCCTCACTCTGCCTCCCACTGGCTGAGTGAGCTTTGGCAAGCCACTTAACCCCTCTCGGCCTCCACTTCCTCATCTATAAAATGACGAAAACCTCGACCTCACAGGGTTGTTGCAAGGCTGAATTAAAACGGCTCCTAAAAAATCACCTAAAGTAGTAGCCAGTATAGGGCAGGCATTCATCAAATTTAGTCCTTTCTACAAACCGAGATTAAGGGGAAAAAGTGAAGATTAACGGACTTTTTAAGTAAATCTTATTTTCCCTATTCCTGTGATTTATTAAGTTAATAAATACTCATCAAAGGGCACGTGCTGCTGGCCATAATGCTGGGTACAAAGAAGGGTCCACCTCACCCATCTCGGGCCTCCATGGTCTTACATCCAGTTGGAAAGACCAGGAACATTCCAAGAAAATGCTGAACAATGACACCAGCAGCACATTATTAAGTACCAAATCTGTGGTGTAGGCAATAATTGCTACAGAAATTCAGGGGAAGGAAAGATCGATGCTTCGAGATCACTGTGGACTCTGGTGGTCAGGGAAGGTCTAATGAGGATGCAGCTCTAACACTGGCCTTGAAAGAAAGAGTGGTTTGGGTTAAACACAGAGGAGGGCGGAATCAGCCATGGTAGTGAATCCTAGCAAGTAGGGATGCAGGCTGGTCAGTTGTGGAAGCTTTCAATATCTATTTGAGGAGTTTGTGCTTCATCCAGTGAGTACTATGAAAAAGAATGTAAGGTAACAAGTGGAGAAAAATAAAGTGTTAGGATGACTTGAAGGAGAGAGATACGGGAGGTTGGAAAATGACATCCCAAGCAATAAAATGTATCAGCAGCCATGGAGTCCAGACTCGCTGCTATCTCTGCCCTAGAAATTACAGACTATGCTATTTGCAGAGCCCCGTAGACTGCTCCTAGAGACATACACCTCCGGGACCCCCATGCACTGTCCCGAGAATGCGAGATCTGAGCAGGAGGCTACAGCCATCACCTAGCATGAGATGGAAAGAACCTGAACAAAGGAATGTCTCATGTCAGAAAGGTGGACTTGTATCCAAGAAACGATGAAGACCAAAAAATGTTGGTGATTGAATACTGGAAATAGAGGAAGGAGGCAGGCATCAAAAGTGTTGCTAAGGTTTTGAGCCCAACATCTGGGAGGATGGTGCTGCCAACAATGGAAATGAATAATACAGAAGGGCAGATGGCTTCAGAGAGGAGAAGACATTAGATTTCATTTTAGGCATATGGATTTCACAAAGGCAGTCAGACATCCAAATACTAATAATAATATCTAATCAGCGAAGTATTTCTGAAAACTGAAATGAAGTTTGAAGTGGAGCTTGAATTCTCATCCAGAAGTGGAAACCAGGAATCAAGGACTGGCACAGAAGCCACTGTGACCTGTCTCCCAGAACCACAACTGGCCATATTAAGACTGACTATCAAATATGCTGTGATTGAAGAGGTGAAATCTCATGCTGGCCTAATGGTCCCATTTACCACTGACAAAAGAAAAGCAAGAGGAAGCAAGTTGGATAGAGGAAATTCATAACCTATCCATCCAGATATAAATACTCAAATTCCATTATGCACCATGAACCATTTCCTACTGGAAGCTTTCCCTAACTATTGGCACCCACTGATACCACACTTCTTCTACCATACTTGGTCTGAAGTCCTAATTATTTTACTCCTAGTTATGTTCTCTGATTACTTGATAGTCTTACGTGTACCTTCATGTGTCTCCTACTCTAGATTATAATTCTTTAATGTCAGAGATCAAATCTTCAAATAATCTCTTACTTCTCTTAAACCAATCAAGTATAATCATTGGGTTAATTCAGATTTATCTTCCCAATACACTCTCATTGTATAGATGGGTATACTGAGGCACAAAGAAGTGAAATACTTGGCCCAAGGTCACAGGGCTAAAAAGGAGTAGAAGGAAAATTTAAACTCTATAGCAGGTACTGTTGGTTGCTTCTTTCCTCCTTTCAAAAGCACCCTACATTTGTTTGTCCCTGTGGTTCAACACACACACATCAAAATTATTCCCGGCTAATTATAATGATCTTCTTTCCGTGACTGAGGTTGGTGAATGCATGGGCATGTGATTCCCAATGTCAGCCAATGAGACACAAGGAAAAGTCTGCTGAGGAGCTTCTGGGAAAGTTGCCCTCCTGCCTTTCTGTTCCTGCACATCATTGTGAGGGTGTAATAACTGGAACTGTTGCAGCCACCTTGTAACCTTGAGAACAAGGAAAGATGAAAAGAATCTGTATTTTTGCTTATGCTGTTAAACCACTGAAAGAATCAAGCTTGGGGCAGACATAGCCCATGCCTCTTATAATGGAAAACACTAAATTCCTTATTGTTTCAGCCAGTCGAATTCAAGTTTTCTGCTACTTGCAGCCCTGACTGACTGATACTTCAATCAAGATTCTTGTCACTATAGATACCGAGCATTGTGGGAGATATATAACAGGTAAATGTCCTGGTCCCTGCCTTTATTGTGCCTATCCCAAGATTAGACATTCAATAACTATTCAATCTATATTTAATTAACTGATTCTCCCCTTGTTCACCAGTTGCAGGGGTTATATTCTCTGAAAGTATCTTTCTTTCCTTTACTAAGCCTCCCTACCTTTAAGTTTCAGCATCTCTGTTTGACTGTGATCTCAGCATTACTAACCAGGTCCTTCCCCATCACTTCTGCCCACCTCTGAGGATCATGCTAAAAGCGAGGTACTTGCACTTGGTCCAGAGAGACCATCATTGAAACTCCGCATTCCTAAATATTTGTTCTTTGAAATGTCTTTCTCAATTAGATGGCACCCAAATGTTTGAGAGTCAGGCTGAATTCCAACTTCCTGCACCAGAACAGACATGTTGAGCCTGCATAATTACTGCAGCCAGCTTTATTTGCTATAAAAACATGGATTTTTTGCTACTTCTCAACTGTAAAATAATCAATAAATAGAATCCAGATGAAAAATGCCAGCATTTAGGAGAACAACTCTTTTATAATTCTTTTCTTTTGGCTCTAATTAACACATTGGGGATAAAGTATGCTGTTACATTTATCCAACCAGCTAAGTTAAAACTCAAACTCTCCTTTCCTCCTGCTGAGATGCAGCTTCATGTCAGAAATATAGGTAAAACAGACAGACAGAGTTTCAAAAACATGTTGAAATGCTCAAAAAACAGATCTGTAAACCTGATATGGATTTCCTCCAACCTCTCTCTATTCACACTGGCTGTTCAATTTACTTCTTTTCCCCCTAAGAACACATTGCATAGTTACTGTCAAATGAAACACAGATAGTCCCATTAGCAGGAGAGGCAATCTCTCTGACTTCCTTTTAAATGAAGAAGACATGCCTTCTTGGACAATGACCACCCAGGCCATGAAAGTTTCATGAGGGGCTCTCAGAGTGGCTGACACCTTTTCAATTATAACACTGCTATAATAAACCCCCATAGAGCCACGGGGCATGGAGTCTGCATCCAACACATGACACCTATTTATTCCCTAATTATATTGCAATATATCCTCTCTGTGTGTGCTGATGAAGATAAAATATTCTTTTAATTCTATGGCCACCTGGGGGGTTAGGGGGAGGGGATTGTACAGGCAAGTTCTGGGAGTTTCTAGAGCTAAATCACAGCCTTTGATTTTAAGAAAATCATTCACTTTCCCTATTCTACCACAGTGGTTCTTTAACTGTGGTTCCACGAGTATCAGCATCACCTGGAGACTTGTTAGAAAAGCAAATTACTGGACCCACTCGACCCACTGAATCAGAAACTCTGAGGATGGATCCCAGCAATCTGTTTTAATAAGCCTACATTGAAGTCTGAGAACCACTGGTCTACAAAATAGGAAAGGAAGAGTATCATTTTAAAGTGAATCAGAGATCAGGGATACCTGGTCTCCACAGGGACTAGGCTCCTCTTTCTGCATAGCACTCTCAAGCTGCAGAGCCAGGGCTCCATTTACCCATCTGTACAATGTGGCTACAAAGTTTCCCAAGTAGCTGTGGATACTGAAATTTAAGAAGCACATGGTTACCTGGCACCAGTCTCTATGGATACCTAGCATGATCACAGTTGTCAACACTCACCAGCTCCCTCTTGTCATACCCTGATTGGCAGAAACTCTGCAGAGCAGCTCTCCACTGCCATATCTGAGGTCATTAATGCAGCTCCCTCTGGGTTACCCTTGGCAACCAGAAGCCAGGGTCATGGAAGCCCACAGAATCTCTGAATCTCATAGCCAACAGCTTCAAGCCTTTTCACCTCGGAGCCTTGAACCACTAAAGGGGAAGCTCAAGATTCTCTGTGTTATACTGTCTGACTTCAGCACTTTTTCAGACATCTTTTGTGTATTTGCTTCCACTCTGCAACTAGACTTTAAACCTGTAGAGGACAGGAGCCTACAATGTCAATATCATGTGGTATAAGACTCTGCCTGTCCGGTTCACTGCTTTATCCCCAAGACCAATGCCTGAGCACAAAGGTGGAGCTCCAGAATTATTTGTTGACTAAATATTCCTAGTGCCGCAAACACCCTGCCTATAGTAGGTCCAATAGTAGGTCCGAAACACTCAAGTATCTAAATTCTAAAGTTATGGTTAGGAAGGGGCGAAGAAACTACAGTTGACCCTTGAACAAGGTGACTCTTGAACAATGCAGTTTTGAACTGCGTGGGTCCACTTATACTTGGAATTTTTTCAATTAATATACAGTTGGCCTGCCATATCCATGGGTTTGGCATCTCCAGATTCAACAAAACTCAGATCAAAAGCAGTATTTTCCATCTGCTTGGAGTACATAGATGCAGAGGGCTGACCACATACATTGTTCTACTCCATTTTATATAAGGTACTTGAGTGTCCACGGATTTTGCTCTTCCCGGGGTCCTGAAACCAATCCTCCACTGACATACCAAGGAAGGACTGAAGTTTGGGGAAGTCAAAAGTTATAAATGGATTATTGACTGAGGAGGGTGGCACTCCTAACCACTCCCCACCCACCCATGTTGTTTGAGGGTCAACTATATTTGAAACCTTAGGGAACAATGAGAAAGAGGAAAAAGAGAAGCAAAAGCCTGAATATTTCAGCCGGGAGCCACAACCTTTGGTTCATGGGATGCTGACTTCCCAGCCGATTGTTTATCCTAGATATAGAACTAGAAGACCTTTTGGGTTCTGAGCTTGAGTTCGGAGCATCTGGGTCTTCTAGCTACCCTAGTTCTTCTCACTCAGAGGCCAAATTCTCAGGGGGCTCTAACCCTTCTGTCCTTTGACCAGCCACTTAACAATTTCTGAGCTTTCCTGCTTTTTAGTACTCAAAGCTTGTCACCACAATCCTCCCTTAACTGGAATTCTACCTAATGCTTAATTCCAAACCCTCCCTGTCCCTAATCCTGCACCCTCCAAAATTAATTTCACCTGAGAATGCCTGTACCTGCCTCCTTGGCTTCAAAACAATGGCTACTGCTCTTTCCCCATGGGCTGAGCAGCAGGGGCCGAATGTAAAGGCTTCCTTTACCCCCAGATTTAAATGCTGGCACAGGATAAATATACAACAAACTGTCACCAAAGTGATTATCCTGGGAGATGATCACAGCAAAGCACATAACAAGAGAATACAGAGACCAGTCCTCTGCCTTAACCACAAACACACCCAGTCCTCAATTCTGTCAAGGGCTTGCTGTGGCCTGACTGGGAACACTTGCCCTATGCTAAGAAAGTAGTAACGTCAGCATAGAGTACCAGGAAAAGCCCTGAACTAGGAATAGGGAGACTTTCCTGTTTTACATTCCTTTCCGCCTTTAGCTCTAATCTTTATTTCTCTGGGCCTCAGTTTGCTGATCTGTGCGATGGAAAGAAGAGGTGGAGACTGCAGTGGTGGACTTTGAATTTCTAGCGGCTTTAAACAATTGTGTGAGCAAGAGACGTGGTTGTGGCGTGCACCGGGGAAAACCCGCCAAACGAGCTGAGGACGGAGTGCTCGCAGGTGGTCGGTTCAATACCCTCCGGGGACCTTGCCCAACCTGCAGGGGATGACGGCCCAGGTACCCTCTCTGCTTGCCCTCAGATCTCGGTCTCATTAAACCTGCTCTAAAACCTTTCAACTGAACCTCTCCAGAGGCACTCCCGCAAAGAGGGGGTACGAGGCCGGGGCGCTGCTGGCTCTGAAAAGCCGCATACGGCCGCAAATTCTTGTCTCCAGGACTTCGAGAGCAAGAGGACCCTTGCCCCCGGCAGGGTCTGACAGCCCCGGCCAGCCTCCGCTCGCAGCCACCTGGTCGGGGCATTAACCCCTACTTCCCGGCAGAGCGTGGGACAAGCTCTTATGCCCAGGCGCGAGTACCCGTGCCAGAGCGAGCTAAGATGGCCAGGAGCCCAAACCGCCCAGAAGCCTCCTCCAACTCGCTGGAGGCCCTGCTCTATGCGTTCCCGGGGAAACCGAGTGAGAGATCCTGAAGCGGAGCCACTTTGAAATATTTTTCTAGACCACGAGAGAGTCGAACCAGGCTCGCAGCGCGGGCTTGCCGGGACCGATCCTGAGAAGCGGCTACCGTCAGACGGAGCCGGGGGTCCAGGTTCGGGAGAGAGCAACCAGGACTCCGGGGCTCCGGGGCTCCGAAATGGTCAAGCCGAGGCTCCGCGCTCCCGGGTTCCCGACGGGCGATGGCTCCGTCCCACTCACGGACCTTGACGCCCGCAAGACACGATTTTTACACAGCTTAAGTCGCATTTTTTTTTTTCTAGCAAAGTAGGAAAATAAACCAAGTCCAAGAGGAAGGCGGCAGCGCGCTGCGGCTCCGAGGGGCCACAAAGACCACCCATTTCCCCACCTCCAACACTACCGCCCACGGCTGGACGAGAAGTTGGGAACTTCGGGACCGCGCTCCAGGCGCACACTGGGAATGACTCGCTTCTCTTAACTTAGGGAGCAAGGGTCGCCGCCGAAGGCAGGAGGGATCTCTGGGAAGTCAACCCAAGTATCGGATGACTCGGACTTCCCATAAGGGAGTCGAACGAAAAAGAAATAAAGACGTTCCACGTAGCGCCTCCAAAAAGCAAAAGCGCGCAAGGCACGGGCTGGGGCTCGGGACAGCGAGGCGCACCGCTGGCCGGGTCGGGGACCTGGCCGCGTCCCACAGGCTCTGCGCCTGGACCCCGGCAGGGAGAGTGCCCGTTGCAGGGTGAGCAGCGGTCGTGCCCGGAGCGGCTCGGGGACTGGAATCCCCAGGCTCAGGGGCGGGCGGGCGCCCTCCCTGGGACAATCGCGCCGCGCCACTGCACTCGGGTCTTCCCCAGCCGCGAGCTCTGCGTCCGGACTGCGGCTAACGCCTGCCAGGGCCAGGGGCCGCCCCACTCCCGCGTCCTGTCCGGACCCCCGGGCGTTCTCCAAACCCTCCCCGCGTCGAACTCGGCGTCCGCAGCCGGGACCCGGGCAGGGCAGCGGGGATCCACGGAACCGGTGGAAAGTTAGTCGCGAAGCTGCAAAACCTCCTCGCCGACCCCCGTCCCCCTGTACCCGCGGTGGTCCGAGGCTCCACGTCCTCGCAGTCCGTGCCCAGTCACCTACCTGGTTCCGCGGCCCGCTGGGGGCTTGGCCGGCCAGCCACGCGATCCTGTCCTCCCGAGCACGAGCCACGCCAGAGCGCCGGGCCAGGAGCCAGAGCTGTGAGCAGCCCGGAGCCGGGCGGCGGGCGGCGGGCACCGCGAGCGAGTGAACAAGCCGGCGGGCGGCTGGAGCGGCGCTACTGCTGCTGAGCCAGCCCCCACCCCTTCGTCCCTCGGCCCCTCCCTCTCTCCTTTCCTCCTAGCCGCCCTCCTCCCAGCTCGCGGCTCCCTCCCTCGGTTCCCTCCTCCTTTTTTTTTTTTTCTTTCTTTCTCCCTCTTCGGTCCTTGTAGACCCGGCTCTCTCACTCTCTCTCTCTTTTTCTATCTTTTAGTCTCACCCTCCAGCTTTCCTTTGGGATCCTTTTTCTCTGATTCAGTCTTTTTCCAGCATCTCTTCTCGCCTCCCTTCCCCCTTTTCGTTCTTTTGCTCGTTTTTCTCCAATCCCTCTTTTCTCTCTCTAACCTCTATCTCTCTCCTTGCTATTTTCTCCTCCTTTTAACCTTTTCCCGTCTCTACACTCCTGTCTTATCCCTACTCCCCTCTCCCTCTGGGTAGGTCAGAGTGGCTTGCATGCCAACTCCTTCTCGCTGTTCCGGATGGGGGTCCCCTGGGGTGGGGGTGGGGGAGCGCGGAGCCTCCAGCCATGCTGGTCACAGGCTGTGGACAGAGAGGGACGGGCCGGGGCTGGAAGTTGGGATCCCACATAAGGGTTTGCGAAACATCTGGACTGGAAGGGCAAGAAGGCAAAGAACTGAGAATGTCAGGCCCCTAGGCATGCCGGGCTGAGCCGCGCCGGGGAACCTGAGGAAACTGAGGCCCAGAGCGAAGAGACCTTACCTTGCCGAAGTCAACTCCAGAGATAGAGCCTAGTCGACCTCTGCTCCTCGCAGCTGGGACAGGGCTCCTCCGCTGCCCCCGGAACTGCGAGGCTGCCAGAGTCCGATCCACTCCTTCCAGACTTATCAGCCTGCCCCCAACCCTCAGGGCCACGGGGAGGTAGACTTCTCCCTCCTGACAGCACCTTGGGCCGCCTCACTGCCCCACAATCCTCCTAGGACGCGGAGCCCAGGCAAGGGGGAGGACCTGACTCTCAGAAGCAGCGCAGGGAACCCTTCTCTCCGAATCCGAACCCTCTCCAAGAAATGCAGGACTTACCATCATACTCCTACATATCAGGGATGGAGTGGCAGCCGGATGCATTGCTTGTGTGGTTCGTCTTTTTTTCTCCTCGAACTACAATAATAGCAGAAAGGCCCAAATCTCTGGAAGGAATTGTTTATTTGCAAATATAGCAGACACTTTGCCTGAGGCTTTGGGGAATGTGAATCTGTACATGTGTCTGAGCAGCTGGCCCCCCTGTTTCAAACCTTGATAATCAACTTCATTCTGGGTCTGATGAGATAAATCCTACCCCTATAAGCTTTTCCTGGCACTTCCCCATTTCAGCTCAGTGAGATCAAGAAGAGAGACAGAGGGTCCCAGTCCCCATATTCTGCCACCCTGCTGTGTTGAGGCAGGAATCACAATTCTAGTTTCATGCCTAATTACTGGGGCCAGATTTTGTCCCTTTCAGTACTGTCTCTTCCACGGTACCAACCAGAAGCACACCCTCCATCCAGCTCATGGGTAGAAACCTACCTTTAGATGTTGACAAAACACACAAATCTCAGGAAATCAAATAAATAAATTCATGCCTGAGATTTTGTCATACTGCAAAACCAGAAGAAGCATTTGGTCAAAGCTGGATCTAGGGTGAGGCAAGTCAGGCACCTAGGGCACAAAATTTAAGCAAGTGCTTACTCTCAGGGTTGTATAAGTACAGCTTTGGCATCTGAGAGTGAGCACCTCCTTAAATTCTGCACCCTAGATCCTTCCTGCCTCATCCGAATTCCTGAGGCTGCAGTCAAATCTTCCAGCTATCACTAACCAGTTGTGTGGCCCAGTTGTGTGGCATTGGTCCATCACTGCATCTCTGGCCTTTAGTTTCCCACCTGATGCTGAAGAGTCTGGAATAAATGTTCTCTAACAGCTTCTCCAACTCAGAGATGCTACCATTGATGGGGAATCAGAGATGTCGAAAGCTAAGAAAATGAGTTCTAACTTTCTGGGTGTATATTCCCACTCTGCCACTTACTATCACACTAGACAGCCACCAAACCTCTCTGACCTTAGTTTCCCTATCAGTAAAATGGAAATGATAACGGTACTGTGAGTCCTGGGAGGAATAAACCAAATAATGCACATGGTAGCACTTGATAACTACTGGCAATATTACACAAGGTAGGTTTTTGCATATCTTTTCTTCATCTTCATATTCCCTTTTGAATTATGAGTTGCAACTCCCACACACACACCCCCACCTTCACCTCTATGTGGTAGCTGTCCATTTGTAATTCTCGAACTTCAGTTCTAAGAGGTTCGGGGAGGTGGGCAGGTCTTCCTGGAAAATTATTTCACCCCATCTCAACAAGCAAATTAATAGGAAGCCACCTGCTCCCCCATCTCTCTCACACTCCCATACTTCCAGGCAGGAATTGTGAGGCTAAGGGGTGCTAGGCCCCTCCAGGCTAGGCTGGGATTGCCTGGTTTTCTGCCATACTCTAAAAAGCCACATGGATTTATAAGGCTGTACCTTCTCCACCCAGCTGGCAGGCCTCCAAGGACTCATGTCCCAATAGAGCCAGGAACACTTTTAGCAAACATCTCTGAGGGTCGTCTAGGGGTCACATTGGAGCCCGTGATCCATCACTTATTTGCCAGTCCCTGAGACCCTGTTTATGAAAGGCGCTGCTTTGCACATCCTATTACTGTCTATGTGTTCAATCCAGCTGCAATAAGTTTATTTGGGAAGTTATGACAACATCTAAGACCCTGCCACTCATATAAAGGCAGAATCTGAGACAGAAGTCCACTATTCTGAGCTGTAAGACTTGCTCTCAAAAAACATACACTCTGACTGGGGCAAGAAGACAGTAAAACAGAGGCATAGAGTAAGATGATTGAGAGCAGGGGCCCTGGAAGCAGACATGCCCAGGTTCAAATCCTGGCTCCACCGCTTGTTAGTTATGTGACCACGATCGTGTTAATCTCTCTATGCCTTAACTGTTCTCATCCGCAAAATGGGAATGATAGTGAGATAAGCACTGCTATTATCCCTATCTTACAGAGGAGGAAGCCAAGGCTCAATGATAATTGCCAGCTCATGGTCACTCAGAAAGTAAACAGAGCCTGAGAAGAATTCACTTCACAGCCTTTGCTCCTGCCCTCGGCCTCTCTGATACTTCTTCCTACAGGGCTCCCAAGGGTTTCTTCTTCAATGAAATGGCATCCAAAACCTAACTCCATTTCCACCCTCTGCACACTTCAGTCTGGATAGGGGTAGGAGATGAGAAAGTGACTCTGGTGACTATAAAGTGGGAGGACCTCTTCCTTCTTAAAAATAAACTATCAGAAGGCTAGGACACTGGACAGAATGTCCAGGACTCAGACTATGATGGTTCTCACCTTCTTTCACTTGGGTATACAGGAAATTCCCCTTATTTTCCTTCCCTTGCTCTCCTTTCCTTGCTGGGGAATTGACTTTTCCCTTCCCTCTTCCTGCAGAGCACTTGGCTCCAAGCCTTAGGGACAAACATCCAACACACACCAGAGATGACTGGTGAGTGATGGAAAGATTTCAGAACTTGTAGGATCTTTTAAACATAAGCAAAACCTGACATATGAAAATGCTTGAGAAAAAGTTCTATCTTCCCACCAGACTCTAATGTAGTTGGGGTCTTATTTACCTTTATGTCTATAACAAAGCCAAGCATAGGGCCTGCCTTTTTAAAAGATTAAATATTTACAATATAATAATAAGGTATAGACATGGTTTCATTTAAACTTCCCAACAATTCTATGCAGCAGGCATTATTATCCCCCTTTCACAGAGGGGAAAACTGTGATCCAAGAGGGTTACTTACCCAAGGTCACATAGCCAGCAAGTGCCAGAACCCAAATTTGAACTCAAGCCTCTTCAAAGCTCTTTTCTCAATGCTATAGTGTTTTGCACTGCAGAGCTAGACTAGGGTAAGATAAGCAAAAGGCCTAGAGCCAAAACTTAAGAAAGTACTCATTCTCGGGTGCCATCTATACTTGTGCAAGCCTAAGAAAAAGCAACATTTGGATACTCCCCTAAGAATTCTAGGGGACTATGGGATCCTCGTGTCCCAGCAATTGATGAGGTGTAGAAAAGAGACTATTGAGCATCCAGGATCTAAGGTAACTCACCAGTGTTACGTCTGCTTACATAACACACTGACAGAGTACACCCCAACACGTCTCAAATATCCCCCATACATCACAATCCTGCCCAGCACAGAAATTACTAAGAGATAATAATTCAACACACCTATGTACACACCAGCACAACCCCAGGCACCTAGACACTCGTCTATACAATTTTGGCACTCAAAAACAGGAGAGGGAAATGGAGGATCAGAATAAAACCCAAGTGAAATGACTCTTTTCAAAAGCTTTTTTTGAACCCACAACCACCAAAGTCTTGATTAACTTGGTTGTACTTATTAAATTATGTTCAATATTTAAAACCTTGAATATGGATTGAATATTTAATGATATTGGTTGAGATCTATTTACATATAAACATGAGAAGTACCAATTGCTTTGAATTGAGAATTGAATTTGTGACTCGTTCTCAGAAGCTGGAGCTCTCTCCATTCTACATTTTCATGGGTTTATTTAAATTACAGGTTATCATCATGCTTTATTACTCTATCATTTGTTATGATGCTCCACTATTATATATTACTACACAGTCTCAGGAAATGTGGCATTTAGACATTAAATTTCCTCGCCTTCAGGCAAATTTGGATTCGGTCTATTCTCTTTCCTTTATGTTTGCTAGGAAAAGGAACCAAATATGACACTATGAAATGCATCTTGTCTTAAGCCCTTAGTCCTCCCACAGGCACAAGATGATCTGGAAGCAATTTATGTAGTATACTTTGTCCAAGACCAATTTGTTCAAGAGAAGAAACTCTGTTTTCAGGACTGGAGACAAGCAACATGAATTTCTTAATCTTTTTTACAAAAATAAGAGAATCAGATGCAAACGCAGCGTTCAGAGGCATCATGAAGATTCGTGAAAGTCCTGGGAGGATTTGAGATTCTGGAAATTAATGAATGAACTTTGCATATCCACATATGCAGATTTTACTTAAGCTACAATTATATTAATGATGCTTTCTGGATAATAAGTATTTTTAAAATGTGGTTTGTTAGGGGCCAAAGTTAAATCATTGGAAATAGTCCTTATGTCGCAGCAGGCTGCAGCCTGGCAGGATATAAACTGCTTACATAGGTTTTACTTTTGGCTTTTCATCCTTTGACTTAAGTTGAGTGGGGTGTTGGGGTAGAAGCTGTTCTCCTTTCCAGGAAGCTCATAAGGCCACTCATTCGTAGACTTAAGTCAAAGCTCAATGGCATTAGTCACTCCTTTGTTTTACAGATAAAGGCATCACCTTCATGTGTTCATTCAACAAACATTTATGAAGTTCTTATGATGTGCCAGGCTCTTCACTCACTGCTTTGAGTCACAACTCAAATTGCTAAATCAACCCAAGAGGATTTCTAGGAGCACACAGGGTCCAGGAGCAGCCTCTTTTCTCCAGTATTGTTAGCAGTCTCCCTGCAGCAACCAAGAGACTTTGGGAGAAGCAGAGGAAGAGAGCAGTATCTGGGACTCCTGCCCAGTGGTAGCTTGATTTGGTAAATCCTTAGCTTTTTATGAGTGCCTCAGTCCTTTATGGAAGTAGGTAAGGTATTAACGCAACTCTCATCCATAGAACAAACTGTGACCCGCCTCTCTGGCATTCTCTGCCACCACTCCCTGTTCTGCACTTAGTTCTTCAGCAATATTGAAAGGCTTATGGGTTCTGTGTCCATTAGAACACAAGCTCCATGAGGAAAGGGACTTTATTTTGTTTGCTGCTATATATACAGCACCTAGAACAGCACTTGGAACATTAGTAGGCCATCAGCGAATGTTTCTTGGATGACTTAATGAATGAGATGTCATATCTTTGTTTTTGCTAGTGATGTCTCCTCTGTTTAAAATGGTCTTCCATCTTTCTTTAACCTATCTTACTCATCCTGTAAGACAGCTCAGGCATATTGTCCCTTAGGGAGACTTCCTTGAAGCCCCTGTGCTGGGCCAAACACCTTTCCTCTGGGTACCTTGGCACTCTGTGCATAGGCCTCTTTATCACTAACCACAGCATACTGCATTTATCTCTTATGCTTCCCAAACTGGACTTTGAGATCGTGAAGACAGGAACAATACACTATTCATCCTCTTACTCTCAGCTCCTTGGCAAGATGTCTGGAACATAGAAAGCATTCTACAAAGATTTATCAAGTTGAACTAAACAATGCCAAGTGGATGCAGATTGGATCATACCAAATGTGACTGCTGATTCATTTGGTCATTTGGCAAATATTGACTGAAGGCCTATGATGTGCCAAGCACTGTTCTAGGTACTAGAGATCCAGCACTAAGCCAAACAGACAAAAATAATGATAATGATAGTGCTTGTCAATTAAATATGGCCCAGATATTTTACCAATCTAGCTAAGTGGTATATAGAGTTAATATGAAGACTTTTACACTTCAACTTGAACCATAAAATTATTTGTTAGGCAGAAAATTCAGGGTCCCAATAATTCAGTAGTCTCTCTTTCTTGGACTTTGGTGTCCCTGCCAATATAATAAGCATGTGCTGT
Organism: Eonycteris spelaea; assembly: GCA_003508835.1. Taxonomy (NCBI): domain Eukaryota; kingdom Metazoa; phylum Chordata; class Mammalia; order Chiroptera; family Pteropodidae; genus Eonycteris; species Eonycteris spelaea. Next base: position 1,772,183 of record PUFA01000017.1, read on the forward strand.
AGTGTCCCATGAGATATTCTGATATATGTTTATAAAGAGTCCTCTGAAATTCTTTGCACATTTTAAAATCTCAGTAATCTGCCTAGAAATGCTTTGCAAATAGCATTGAATATTTCAAGGCTTAGAAAACACTACATAATTGCACAAAGTACATTTGTATTTTTAAGATCCCGTGGTAATAAAAAATTAAAAGCCCAATCAACTTTCAATTCAATTGAAATTCTATTTGCCTTTAAACGTCAGTTGTAAAAGTAACATTACCTATGTTACTTTTAACAAACTTTTATTGAGTTCTTCTAATGTGTCAGGCATTATAGTAGGCACTAAAAAAAATATAACAAGATTATTAAGACGTGGTCTTGACCTTTATAGAGCCTCCAGTCTTATCTACTGTATCACATGAGACTGGGACATACTACAACCCAGGTATACACGAGGTACTATGGGAGCACAGTACCTTTCATTTTGCTAGGGAAAGTATCAGGGAAGGCTTAACAAAAGTGGTGATGTCTGAGCCAAGCCTAAATTCATGAGCAGAGTATAACAGTGAAAAGAAGGGAAAGGACAGGCTAGAAAGAGAAGTGACATAGGCAGTGATAAAAGGCATATGGCACCATGAAGGATACCTGTAATAGGCTGCTGAAGCAAATGTAACTGCAGGGGAAAGGGAGAGAAAAGAGTTGGAAAGGTTAGCTGGGCTCTGATACTGACTGAAAACAAGTTAGAATTTTATTCTAGAGATAATGGAGAATATCTTTAAAGCGTAAAGGTTTTAAAATTATATAATGCTTTTATGTATATAGTATACGTTATAAGGACAAATTTATAATATTTTATCACAAAAAATATATGCAAAGACTAACACTGTCTGCCTTTTATGGAGTGTTTACTGGGGGAGGGGAGAGGAGCTATGCTAAGCAGCTGATAGGCATTGTCACATTTTATTTTTCCTACAACCCTGAGATGTAAGTATCATGATGCCCTTTTACAGATGTGGCAATGGAGGTTCCAAGTGGTTAAGTCACCCTGCTAGACTAACCTGGAATTGGAACACAGATGGGTCTAACTGCAAAGCCCATGATTTTTAACCTCCAGGCTGTGGCTACAGCTTATACGAACTGTTAACCAACTCATGAATGAGGTGTTTACATAAAATAATCCTTTTTGCCTCAGTATATATCATAAGTCTTAAAATGTTCACACCCTTTAACCCAGTAAGGATATTTCTGGAAACAAATCTTAAAGAAATAATCAGAAATTCACCCAAAGATGCATGCACAAAGATGCTTATTGCAATGTTATTTACAATAAAGTTCGAAACATCCTGAGTGCCCAACATTAGGAAAAAGATTCTTTATAATATGATGGAGTATCATATAACCATTAACATGATTGCATAGGATAGAAGATTATGTGTGTGTGTGTGTGTGTGTGTGTGTATAATCTTAACTGTATAAGGAAAAAATGCACAGCAAGAAAAAAAATGAAAAAAGACATGTCAAATTGTAGTTAGTAGTGGCTTCTGTGAGGGGTTAGGCTTTTTTCCCCCTTTATAGTCCAAATCTACATTTGAGTACCTTATTCTTAAAATCGGGAAAAATAAAGTTTAAAAAAAATTTATCCTGTCTTGATTAGAGAGAGTCATGTCTTCTGAATCAACCTGGGCAGTCAGTAAAATGAGAAATGTCACAGTCAAATCACCTCCCTGCCACCTGATCCTAGAATGTCTGGAAATCAGAATATTCAGAGTTGGTGTCCTGGCCGTGACCCTCAAGGGTCCAAATTTCAATCATTCCATGTACTCATAGGTACTTCAACATTCAAAGAAAGCAGACAGTTTCACCTTAAAATAAAATATATAAATTGCAAGAACATTAAAATGTCTAATTAACACTTGTGTTAAACATTATCCTGTTTGTTCTTTAGCCTCCAGGGGAGGTGGGAAGAAGGAGAAGAAAGAAAAAATCGAAAACTGTGGGCCCCAACCTGAGAAACTAACTGTCTGGTTAAGTGCTGAAACTCACTATGAGATTGGTGGGCCCTCTCAGAGGAATTAGAGTTAAAGCTAATAACCCAATTTGGAATAATTTAAAGCTCTTTTTAGGGAAGTTTTTGACTCAATTGGGCTCATTATGCATGGGTTTAATGTGTAACAATTTGTTCTTGAAAGCTAACATTATTGTTGGCAATAAAGATAGGAAGTGGAAATAAGTTTCCAATATGTAAAGCAGATTTATTTCTCATTTCATATGGACTTGTTCCGGGTCTCTGCTTATGAATCACAGCGTGCTCCCCGCCATAAGATGCTGTCCATGCAGTCGGTTATGATAAATGGCCTGTAATTGTGAATCTGATATTGGTTTTCAATATTAAATTTATCATTCTGTCCTCTTAACAGATATTAAATACTTTTAAGAATTTATCCATTTGCCTGATCCTTCTGTGATTTTTCAATATGTAAAATTTATTAGTTTCTTAGTTTTTTGAGATTTTAACAGCCGACAACATCATTAATAACGCTGAGTAATGGAGCTGACCTCTTTTAAACCTCGTTCCCTCCCACTAATCCTGAACATCCAAATTAAATCAAAATGTATTCGATTTAGGGACCCAGAAAGAAACCGATCGGTAGAGTACCCGATAGAAATGTGGCTCCCTTAGGCTGGTCATCCTTTCACCTTTTCACCTCCAAGCCCTTCATAGAGGGAACCAGGCTGAGGCAGCCTCCTCCTCCTCCCATTGGATGAGCGAGCTTAGGCAGCCCCCACGCCCTCAGCTGCCTCAGTTTCTTTAGTGTGGGGTGATTGATGATAATAATAATGCTGCTTGTCTGGCTCCCTCATGGAGTGTGCTTTGTGAATTAATAGAAGCATGCAAACTGTGCACTTGAAGAGCCCCCTCCAGGACAGCTGCATTGCTGCCCTGGAACTCTCATCACATTTGGCTGGGAAGGATTCCTACCCTTCCCTGTAGGATAGTGCAAAGGAAGGCTGAAAGAATTCAGACTGGGTGAAAAAAAACAAAAACAAAAAACAAAAAAAAACAAGCCTGTGTGAAACACCAACGGCAAGCAGGACTTACTCTGCCCCTTGGTCCTGTGTGTTTAAGGTCACCTCTGCATGTTGCCAACAGAACAGCATAAACCTAGCTCAGGGTCAGAATTTGGGGCTGTGCCTTTGCTGGATTTTGTTATTGCTGGGTTTTATAGCCTACAAGGCTACATCTCATGTTCCTGTAGCATCCACTGTGTTAACTGGACACTGAGAGGCACAAAGGCCTATAGAACTGAGCTTCCAAGGTCAGTAATCATGCTGACCACCAGCTGCAGGAGTCGCTCAGCCAGGGCCCTGGAGAGAAATGGAGCCAGGGCTGTGCATACACACAGGTGGACAATGAGCCTCATGAACGGCCAGGGAATAGAGAGCAGACTGGAGAGAGGGCCAGCTGAGGTTCCTGGCCACGCTTAGGGAACCAGAGGGTCACCTTCTCAAGGTGACTCTGGATAAGCAGGCCTACTGCTGCCTTTGACCTGTGGATAATTGAAAAATATCTGTCAATCCTTCCCCTGAGGCCTAATTTCATGTTCTTGTGGCAGCCTGATTGACTTTCAGTCCAATGCAAATCAGCTTCTTTAGAAGTTTTGTCTATTTAAGGATTATAGGCTGAGATCAAACCTATCAGAAAAAAACTGGAAGCTGTCAATAGGGTCACTGAAAGGTGACAAGTTTCCAAAGGGCCCCTGAGTCAAAAGGAAATTTCTTTTTTACCAAAAGCCAGAGGGCCACCTTGTTCCAGACCTGTCCTATTTGGCTGTATCAGATAAACTGTCCCAGTCAAGACCAGAAGCCAAGTCTTCAAACTCTATGCAGTGCTTTTCTGCTCTGCCATGACATGATACACAAACTATCATAAAGGAACATATGTCTTCCCCAAATCCCAGGAATTTCAAAACCTTTTGTAGACTCAGCTTTTGCTCCCTAGGTCTCTTGCTATACTTTTTGTATCAATGGCTAACTACCCCCTCAAAGCCATTCCTCAAAGATTAGAGTAATTTTAATTTGACAAATATTTATTGAGTACCTATGAGTATCCAGATGCTTAGCACTGGGCAAACTGCTATGGAGATACAAAAAATATATACATTTATATAAATATAGCCTATACCCTTGGGTAACACTGGTAATGGCATTGCATTTAATAATCAATTATTACACATTCACTGCATGCCTGGCATTGTGCTAGATGCTGCAAAGACACAGGAAAAAGAATCATGCTTAGTCTCTTTCTAAGGAGCTTATCTAATTAGAGAGAAAGAAGATCTTAACAAACAAACCATGACAGTTTATAGTGAAATGTTAAGTTGTGTAGTTTGAGGCAATAAGTATACAAAAGAGCTGGGCAGGATCCACATAGGCTGGAAATAATCAGAGTAAACCTCACAAAGGAGGAGGCAGTGGAAAAGGGCATGAGAAAAAGATAGGATGGGGACAGGCAGAGAGAATAAGACATTGTGTGTGTGTGTGTGTGTGTGTGTGTGTGTGTTGTCAGGAATTACTATCTTTATTATTCAGCTCTTCGAATACCTGCCTACCCTTCCAGGTACTCACCCATGCCTATTTGACAAAGGAAAGGGGCAACAAACATTTATGGAGCACCTACCTCCATATTCCAGGAGGCATTATTCACTTAGCTCTCATTACTGTATGCATCATTCTCAATCATCCAGCTAAGTAGTTGTCATGGTCTCCTTTATAGGAGGGGGCCCCAGAGTCAAAGGAAAAATCATTTGCCTAAGACAACATCACCAATATTGGGCAGACTGAGTCTTGGTCTTGGCCTCCAGTGCTCGTAATCTTTTACAACTGAATCACATGGACACTAGGAACCAGAGAGCGATATAGTACTCCAAGAAGGCCATGCCATACCAAGATCTAGAAGGAAGAGGAGAAGGGAAATGGCCTGATGACTATCTTTCTAAGTATGACCAGGCCAGGTGCTATGGATGGCAGAGAAGAGCAACGAGTAGAGCATTCACCTTTAGAGACAGCCCCTGTGCATTACCTTGGAACATTTCCTGCATCTGACATCCCAACTCCGACTCCCCACCATGGTGGTGGCTCCTTATGGCAAAATGCCTGTCCTTTTGCCAATACAGGGCTCTCTCCTGCAGCAGCTGGAATCCCCACAGGGACTCCTTGTCCTTCATCCAAGGTAAGGTAGGCTTAGTTAGGTTTGGTGCTCAAGGAAGGGCCATCTCTCAGCTATGTCCTCTTTTAAGGGGTGGGGGAGGAAAAAACCCTCACTGACCCAGAAAATATAACCATCTCAGCACTTAAATGGGTTCTGTTTTAAGCCAAGATCAGTGTAATTTAAATTATAAGAAAATAAGACTGAAAGATACCCCCACCGTCCTTAATTAGGAGCAAAATGAGAAGGAAGAAACTGGTGTAACTTATTTAAAAGGCACAATCCTGAAGTGGAACCAAAAGAATAATTAAAATGAAGGTATCATTGTTTTTCAAAAGGGTCTTGGTGGACAGAGAGGTCCAATTGGCGGATAAAAACACATGATGGGTACGTGCTCATTCTCAGAGTGACTGTTCTGAATATGACGGGAAGCCCTGCTCCCTGGACCTCTTTCCTACCTCTCCAGAGTCTTTCCAAGATGGGAAAACAGGAACAATACCAGGGTGTTGGGGTCTGTGGACAAGGAACCCTATCCCTGGGTATATTAACATCAATCACAAGAAGTGGTTAAATCTCTTAAACTCTCCTGGTATACGGGAGGTGCGGTTACCACATTATTGTCACCATCATTATGGCTGCTGTTAATAACATTCATCCAGTGCCAACATTGTATTTAGCACAGCGCAGAGCATAAAGGAAGATGCAGTTCCTGCTTTGAAAATAAACACCTAAGGCTCCCTACTGTATTTACACCCAGCAGGGAGAACCAGCAACATAGAAACACTCCACTCTCCCTCCGCCCCCCGATGTTGTATCTTCATTTTCTCTGAGAAACTTCAGGTCTTCTGGAATCTGCTCAGAGTTCTGAGATCCTGTCTTGGTTGCTTGGCCCTACACTGGCCTCTGTGGACAAAATCAAGGCTGTAAGAACAAAGCCAAAGGTGGAAGCAGAGTGGGCACTGAGACTGAGATGGAGCTAGAGAAGGCAGGTAGCATGGAGGAAAGAATGTGAGTCAGATTAAATACCTGACTTAATATCACCATCCTACTGCTCCAATCCCCTCATTTCTCTTACCACTTTATTCTGCAATCTCGCTCATTATAAATCCTCACATCTACTCTAAAAAAAATCAAGACCCATGACCAGTAAATTTTATCTAGACAAATCTTCAGAACACAAACAAAAGCACTGACAAGTGTCCATGGTCATCTAAGAAATGTTCAAATATTATATATACACATCAGTTCCTCAAGCAAAGGTCCCACGTCCCACTGCCAAATGTTATTTTTTTACAGCAGTCCTGCCAGATGAGTAAAGGTGTATATTTCACCAGTGAGCCACTTTTTATAGAGTGAAAAAAAAAAAAGGCTCTACTTTTATTGTTTTTTAACCAACAGAACTTTTGAATGCAAATGAACAAATCACCTTTGTGATGATTTGCTGCCTGAGTTTTCTTGTCACACACAGAGCAGGCTCAGTGGATGTGACTTGTATCTTCATGAGTCCAGGGAAAGATAAAAGACTGACATTGCTACCAGTGAATTATGAGATTTGTCTTTATCAGTGAAAATAAGGTCATAACTGAGCCCAGCCATCGCCTATTATATGTGTGTTCCATCTATTTTTCTGTATAATGTGATCCAAGCGTGCCAGGGTGAGCTGGAGTAGCCCAGTGTATAAATTAGCCATTTTGTCAAGCTGCATTAAGTCTTTAAGGCCACCAGGGTACCTTTTAATGCATTGATACCACTCTTCAATAGACGCCGGTCTTCTTTTCTTCTGAACTGCATTTCGATGACAATCTGGTGAAAAAGGGTAGCTAGAAAGACTCTCTTACATATATTTGAAACTAGAGAAAAAAAATAATATGCTGAACAACAGCTGGATCCCAACTAAAAGCTCACCAGTCGTGGAACCGAGTACCTCATAACTATTTCTGAACAATTAACTAAATAGTTAATTAACTCGACATTTGTTTATGGAGCAATTTCTCTGCACAAGGCGCTGGGCAGACCTCTGAAGTCTGGTTCTTCCAAAAGCCAAAAAGAGGAGGCATGTTTTACATTATGGAAATTCTTTAAGAGGAGAAGAATGATGAAAGAGACCATGGATATTTTGTAAAATACTGTTTCAGAAATCTGTTTTAGTGTCTAAAACAAGCTGACACTAACTCCTATGAAAAATTATGTTTTTGATGTATAGGACTGAAAAAATAAAGTAAAATATTCTGAAAATGGTATCTCTTCTACATAGCCTCTGGCCTGGAATTTGCACACTTGGTTTCCTTGTAGCTACTTCTATGAAAACAAGTAAACCCACTCACTGCGACAACAAAGTGAGCTAGATTCATTCAATAAATGCTCTTCCACAATAGCAACAAAGCCTGGGCAGCCCAGCAGTGGGCCAGGGGCTGTGAGGAGACAGAGATAAAACAGACACAGGCCTCTATCCTCAAGGAGCTCACAAATCATTCACTAAATAAATAATTATCGAGTATCTGCTATATACAAATTGCTCTGTTTGGCTAGCTGTGTTTTTTGTGCACAACTGAATTCAAGGAGAACAACTGAGAGCCTTTTAAAAAATAGACAAAGTACCCATTCATTCATTCACTCATTCATTTATTCAACACATTTTTATTGAAAATCTAATATGTGCCAGACATTATTCTAAGCCCTGGGGGACAGTAAAGAAAACGAAATTCCTGTCTTTGTGGTTTATACCCATGGGAGAGACAGACAATAAACAAGTATATACATGATATATACATATTTTACATATATACATTTATAAAGAGATAAGTATAATATAGTGGATTTTGGATTCCAACTACCTTGCTTCAATCCTACCTCTGTAGGATTGCTAGCTATAGAACCTTAGGGAAGTTATTTACCACTTGGTGTCTCAGTTTTCTTATCTGTAAAATGGAGATAATAATAATATCTAATTCACAAGTTTTCTATTAAAATCAGTTACGTCAATATATGTAAAGTGTAGTGTGCCAGGCACATACATTACATGTGTATGCCATTAATATAAATTCCCTACTTATCAGGTAGAAATAAATGGCAAGTTGAAAAAAAGACACAGAGATGATGAGGATGTTATTTTAAATTGGGTGGTAGGGGAAGCCCTCTCTAAAGGTGAGGACATTTGAACTGAAACCTGAATGAGGTGAGGGTGCAAACCATGCTAGTTACCAGTGAAAAGCATTTTAGGCAGAGAGAATGGCAAGTGCAAAACCCCCACAGTAGAACAATGCTTGAGGTGACAAGGAACAAGATGCTAAGAGTGGCTTAGGGCAGAGGAAGGAGAAAAAGAGCAGGAAATGAAGCTGCTGAGGTGGCCATGGACTGGTTCCTTGTGGGCCATGGAAGGGGTGTTGGATATTATTCTCAAAGTAACAAGAAGTCAACGAAGGGTTTTGAGCAAAGGAGTGACAAAATTTATGTTTTAAAATCTTCTGTGTATAGTGGTCCCTCCAAAATTAAAAATCATGGTTATAGACTTATTGGGGCAATCACTTCATAAGTTGTATAAATGTCTAATCACTATGTTGTACACCTGAAACTAATATAATATTGTATGTCAAACTGTAATTAAAAAACTTAAAAAAACATTTTTTAATTAAAATTTGAGTTACTATATGACTCAGCAATTCCAATTCTGGGTGTATATCCAAAAGAAATGAAAGCAGGATTTCAAAGAGAGATTTTTGTACACCTGTGTTCATAACAGCATTATTCACAATAAATAGCCCAAAGGTGGAAGCAACCTAAGGAAGGAAATCCTTTCACATGCTACAACATGAATGAACCTTGAGGACTTTATGTTAAGTGGAATAAACCAGTCACAAAGAGACAAGTACTATGTGATTCCATTTATATGAGGTACCTAGGACCAGGGGCTGGAGGGAGGAGGAAATGGGGAGTTGTTTCAGTTTTGCAAGATGAAAAGAGTTCTAGAGATCGGTTGTACAACAATGTAAATGTACTTAACACCAATGAACTGTACACTTAAAAATGGTTAAAATGGTGAATCTTACGTTATGTGTATTTTACCACAATTTAAAAAAAAAATCTTCTGTGTGGAAAACAGATTGGTAAATGAGACTGGGAGCAAGGGAGACCCCTAGATGTTTCAGTTATCTGTTGCTACATAACAAACCAACTCAAGACTTAGAGGCTGAAAACAACAACCATTTCATTATCTCTCACGATTCTGTGGGCCAACTCGGTTCAGCTATATGGTTCTTCTGCTCCATATGACATCAGTTTGGGCTGCAGTCCTATGAGGGTGTGATTGGCTGAAATGCCCACGATGCCCATTCACATGTCTGGCACCTTTGTGGGACAGTAAAAAGGCTGGGCTCTGCTGGGACACTGACTGCTGGGCCTCTCTCTCACTCCATGCAGTCTCAGGGCCTCTCCCTCTTCGCATGGCCTCTCCAAATGGTCTCTTTACTGAAATCTCTTCAGCAAAGTAGTTGGACTTTTTCTAGCCATTGAGGGCTCCCATAAGTACAAAGGCCTTCTCGATACTCAGGCAAGAAATAAACAGAATGACATTTACCACATTCTATTTATTAAAAGGAAACACAGACCAACTGAGATTCAATGTTGTAGAACCATGTGAATCCACGAGGCCTGTTTTATCAGGGACCATCGATGCAAACTAGCCCTATAAGATTGTTGCAGCAATCCAGATGAGAAAAAACAAAGACTTAGACTAGAATAACAGCAGTGAAGGTGGTGAGAAATGGTTGATCTGGAATATGTTTTGAAGGTTGACTCAGTAAGGTTTGCTGATATTGGATAAGAGAAAAAAAAGAGTCAAGGATGAATCTAAGTTTTTGTCCAAGGCAACTGAATGAGTGGTGGTATCATTAATCAGTAGCAAAGTGTCACCAATTACAGTGGGCTTGGAGCCTTGGGGCCAAATCCTGTCTCTTTAGTCTATCACCATATTATCTTTCTAACTCAGTTTCCTTGGCTTCTACTGCCTTATCTAGAAGATGTAGATAATAATACCTGCTCGTCCTATCTTGTAAGGGCATAAGATCAAATTAAATCTTATATGTAAAAGCAATTGCATTAAGTTTGTTACAAATGTAGCAGTGGCCATAGGAAAACTATATAACTTGAAATCAGGAAATCTTGTTCCAGTCACAGGTTCATCTTAAACCTGCTATATAAGAACTTGGGGGAAATCATTTAACCTTGCTTTGTCTGTTTCCTTATAAAATCAGGGCATTAAGATCTACACTGCCTGTGCCTAAAGCATTTGTGTGAGAATCAATCACTAGAAGATGTAAAGCATTTTTGAAAAGCATAAAACAGTAAATGGAAGGTATTATTATTGCATCACTAACTACAGATCCAATAGCTAGGCTTGGGTTAAAAAAAAAAAAAAGCAACAACGATAGGATGGAGTCTATAAAAGTCCCCCTTTCTCATGTGACCCAGGGTTCCAGGCTTGGCTTAAGGAACAGCCAGGAGAGAATACCATTCAGAGCTGCTGCTCTAAAACATAACCCATAATTGCAAGTCAATCATACACATGGCAATAGAATTGGTGAGTTATTCATAATAATGGAATACAGATAATAAGCTTATATTTGTAGCACTTTGACTCTGAGGCAAACTGTTTTGTTACTTGATTTTTTTTTATGCACCAGAAAACTAAGGGGTGAAAGCAGCAGGTCATATCACAGAAGCAAAGAAACAGCAGGGGCTGAGGGAAGAAAGGCCCAAATAAACATTTCTCTTCAAAGGCAATGTGTGACATCTGGAGCCAAACCAGGTTCTGGAATCCAGAGCAAGGACATCAGGACAAGAACTCCAATGTCCTCAGTGGTCACAGAGAGCTTCTGGGTCATAAGATCTCATCTGAAAGACACCCACACACTAAATAGCCTAGAATTCAATTTATTCTCTGAGGAAGAATAAAAGACTGAGTCAATGCTGCAAGGATATGAACTCGGGTTCTGAGAGTCAGTTCGGACGGTTTAAACACTGACCTGGCCCCTTCAGGCAGGGGAGCACGTATATACTGAAGGAAAGCAGTCATCGCCTCTTAAAAAGAGTGCTTCTGTTTTCATTATCATTTAAGGCTGTAGTCAGTGTTGAACGATAATAAGAAACAGGCATGGGGGAAGAAAGCACCCAAATCACAGGCGTACACAATAAAAAGCTATTACAGACTTTTGTGCATATAAATAGTTTTTAAAATGAGGCTGCTAAGACTGGCATCTCAGATGCTACCTGAAAAAGAGTCATGTTTATATATTCCAACAGTTGCATCAGTCACCAGTCTCTGCTTTCTACCACAAAATGGACTGGGTAATTTTGGGGGAAAAAATATCAATGTGGACTGGTTATAGGCCAAAGAAGAGAGATGCAGATAGAAATGGAGGGAGCACAAAGGACAGAGAAAAGGTATTTGATGCCTGACAGGGGAAGATTGAAGAGGACAAAGGAATAAGAAGAATAAAAAAGAATAAGAACAGATTTACTCAGAATCCTATTAAACAATGCATCCTGAGTCGTCCTAAGTACAGGCTTCACTTGGTGATTTTTGTCTTTGCATTTAGCAACAATCCCAAACAGTCAGGGTGCCAATTTCTTTGCTTCCTCCCATTCTGGTGAAGGCATTGCATTAATTTATGCATATTCAGCAGAAATGTAATCATTTCACTACTGGCATTTCCTTTAACAGAATTACCCCATATACACATGGGCTCATAAACTTTAAAGGGGACTAGAGAAAAGGGAGATACACTGAACTCCATTGTGAAGGTCAAAGCTCAATGTGAACAATGTAAAGTAAGCATAAGGAAGAACTTTGATGGTGGGGAGTGGTGCACCCTGGAAGCATAGTCAAAAGAACCTATTGAATTTCAGAGGTGTGGGGCTTCCCGAAAGTATCGAAATGGGTTAGAATAACTACTGCAAATCTTTTAAATGGTTCGGTTACAAAACACTTACTCAACCAAGCAAGGATGTGTGGTAGGTGGTCTGCTGGATCTGAGACTACCGACCAAACAGCTGGAGAAGGTATAAGGGACTTGCAGGTCTACCAAGTGAGTGTCAGCATCTACAATAGGTCCTATCCATTTACTGGTGTTGAGCCTGTGGGGTATAAGTAAAGAAATGACCATGTGTAGGTGGAAACCACCACTAAGCAGTTGAGAACGTGGTGCCAGAGCTGGATCACTGCATCTGGGTGCCCCATCAGGGCCTTAAAGCAGGACTCAAATCAATCTGTTCTTTTTGCCATCTCCCAATGGACCTCCCGCCACACTTGGCTCTTTTAGGTGATGGTACCACTGTGGTCCTAGTTTCCAGCCCAAACCTACAGTCATCCCTCCACCATGCTGTTGTTGCTCCTCCTCCTTCCCCCTTCATTGCCATCTGTCTGCCCCAAAGTCCTTTAAGTCCCCAATCTATCTCTTCTTTTCAAGCCCTCCTACCTCTCCAAGGTGAAGCCATTTTTCCTCTATAGGAACTTCTCTTCCAGTGTCCCTTCTGCTCTCATTTCCTTCTTCCTCCAAACCATCCTGACATCATCTCCAGATTGATCTTGAATATACTACTTGAATCACACCATCCTCTGCTCAAAAACTTTCCAGTGTTCCCCAATGCCTATGCCCAGGATTGAGTGTTCTGTCATTTGAGGTCCTCCACAATCCTGCTCACTTAAACTTTCTGACTTAACTCTGTCATGGGCAAAGCCATGTTCCATTTTCCCATTGCCATGTGTCTTCTTGGTGTTTCATCTTCTACTCTGCTTAGACTGAGTTCAGCCACTACCTCTGCTGTTTGGCCATCCCTGGCCTGAAATAACACTTCTCTTCCCTGAAGGTAAAGACAATAGACTTACAGTCACAGGCAATACATGTCCAAATACACATCCATTTGGCAAATCATGGCTCTTTGCCTGTGGCATCTCATTTGTTTTACATAATATTGTGTTGTTATTTAAAGTTATGTCTCTTCGTATCTCTATTTCCTGATCAGATTGAAAGCTCCTTGGTCTGCAAGCACCATCCATATCTTAATTTTCTTGTGTGCCCTAGCCTAGTGCTCTGAATAGAGTAGTTGCTCATTAAATAAATACTTAACAGTTTAGGAGGGGAAAACCTTAAGAACATTCTTCACCACAGAGGTCTTGAAAATTAGCAATCTGTTCTGGAAATTACAGAAAAGTACTGTCTTCCCAAAAGACTCCAGTCCCAATTGAGGCAACACTCCCTATGACCTAGTTCATCTCACCTCCATGGCTCAACTCAAAAATTCAAAAGCTTCACTGAAAACACCTGGCAGGAGTCAACACCCATCCCATTATAGGTCCCTAGTTCCAACTCAATAATGACGAGGTTAACATAACATATTAATCCCCCAAGTTGGGGTAGGAGGACAGGCGCTGGCCCCAGTGTTGTGAAAGCACGTTCCTGTCCCCGTGGGTGCCATACGCCCGCCTGCACACATACTCAGACAGACAACATAATCATTCTCAGCAGAATTTTGAAACTTCGTTTCCAAATAGCCTGTGGAATTGAATTGCTGATATCTGAGTGCATATATGGATATGCATTTTCCATTATTTGTTTAGGCAGACTATAAAACCCACTGTAAAGGAGTCACCAATTTATGAACTGGTTGCTTGCTTCAGGTTCATTTTTTGGCTATTTGGAACTTAGAAGACATTTTTCCATGGAAGCAAGAGTGTGCACAAACCCACTTAATCCATAATGTACTATATTATAACACCACAAGTGATTTTTAGTCTATTTATCAGGGGTTCGCAAACTCAAATGCCTTAGTAGCCAGGTGGACAATATAAATAAGGAGAGTCAGGTCAGGAACATACGAAATGACAGAGACTGTGCTGAGCATGATCCATCTAAAGAGAGCAGCTACTCCCGACCTCCAGAGGATGGCTGCCATGGAAGAATGCAGGCCCAATGCAGCAGATCAGAAGCCAAACACCAAAATTTAATATGAAAATAGTTTGAAGAATATTTGAAAATATTTATATATAGTGCAGGTGAAACAAAACACATCAGTGGACTGAAATTGGCCCATGCTTGCAACCTCCACTCAATAAGGGTGCTTCTTTGGAAAAAAAGCATTTTAATTTCCACAAGTCAACACCAGGAAAGTATTTCCTCTCTTCCGGCAAGGTGGGCAGTTCTTTCTGGGCACTAGTCCCACCCAGGTTAAGGTTTACCTTGCATGAGGTATAGCTAAGGATTCTAGGATTCTAAGAATCCAAGGCTAATGCAGGGCCCCTGGCCTCAGTCTAAGCCCCCATCATGGCCCCATTACTGAGTCTCCGGAAATGACCTTTCCACTCTGTCCTTTTGTATCAGGGTCACTTGTTAATAGGGTATGTGTAAGTTAGGGCCTGCCCCATGTTTTGCTTTTGCTGTGGTTGTTATTATTACTCTATTATTTTGTCTGTTTTTTCTGATTATTAATGTTACATAGGTTCACTATAGAAAATTTGGAAATTTCCCCTCCTAGAAGTAGTCACCATTAATGATTTTTAAAATCTTTTCCTAATTTTTTTCACATTACATACATGTAATGGGTTGAATGATGTCCTCCACCCTACCACCTAAAAAAAATTATGTACACGTCCTATTCTCTGAAACCTATGAATGAGATCTTATTTGGAAAAAGAATCTTAAAGATATTGAGATGAGAAGATTACACTGGATTATCCAGGCAGGTCCTAAATCCAGTGACAAATGTCTTTATAAGAGACACACAGAGGAAACACATGGAAGAGAGAAGCAGTGTGACTACGGAGGCAGAGATTGGAGTAATGTGGTCACAAGTCCAAGTATGCTGACAGCCTCCAGCAACTAGAAGAGGCAAGGAATGGATGCTCCCCTGGAACCTTCAGAGGGAGCATAACAGATTTCAGACATCTGGCCTCCAGAAATGTGAAAAGAGTAAATTTCTGTTTTGCCAAGTGTGTGGTAATTTGTTAAAGCAGTCCTAGGAAACTAATACAAGTAATGTATGAATACATGGTTGTAATTAATTCAAATAATATAGGATTATGTAAAGTAAAAAGGGTGATAGTCTCCTACATGCCATACAAATCCCTCTGTATTCTCCATGAATAGTAATTGTTTGGTAATAAACCTTCTAGGCCTTTTCCTATGCACTTGACACACACATAAAAATGTTTACATATTTTTGTATCTTTTAAAATAAATGATATCATGGTATTCTGTTACTTGCTTTTCTAAAACTCAGTATTTCTGGGATATATTTGCATGTTTGTACGTAAAGATCTGTCTTACGCTCCTCATTGACCATAGTATATCTTATGAATACAGCCTATGTCATTGTTTTCACTTATTCTAAACTTACAGATATAACAGAACTACAATGATAAGTATGATAAGTTAGAGTTGATTGTCTTCAATGACTGGAGTTATTTCCCCTTCTCAATCTATACATTAAAATGTGTGTGTGTGTGTGTGTTTGTGTGTGTGTGTGATTAGTTCTGTTCACGAAGTATTTCTGGCTTTCTATCTTCTGCGCATGGAATTGGGTATGACCAAGTGATTTGCTTTGGCTGGTGATATGTGACCAGAAGTCACTTGTGTCATTTTCAATTGGAAGCTTTAAGAGCAAGTACACAATTTGTCTCATTCTCCTCCTCTGCCAAGCAATTGCAGAAACACTGACAGGGAGCCTCCATCAACCTAGGTCTCTTGGTAAAGATGACACAGAGCAGAGGGACATATGGCATGAGCAAGAAATAAACTTTTGTTTTTTTAAACCACTAAGATTTGAGGGCTATTTGTTACTTCAGCATGACCCAGACAATCATAACTGATTATAAATATATATATGATGATATATATCATACACATGATGTATATATCATATATAGTGTATCTATCTCAAATATATATATAATAATATATATAAATATATAAAATATATATATAATATATATAAATATATATATAAATATATATAAATATAAATATATAAAATATATATATAAATATAATAAATATATATATAAATATATATAAATATATATATATATAATATAATAAATATAATATATATATAAATAATATAAATATATATAAATATATATATATATATAAATATATACACCCCTAGTCTTCTAAAATTGAGGAAAGCTTAAAACGAGTAGCTTGAAGGGGAAAGTGTGGTTTATTGCAGCCTGCTCAGTACTAATCAACAATATGATTAACAATATACTTTTAGTTTCTATTAACAATATACTTTTAGTTCCAAATGTCGTCATTTATTTTTTACATTTTCACTAAGATGATAAACCTAATGCCAGTGGAAATGAAACACCATGTTTTCAATATTACACTAGTCATAAATAAATAAATATGTTTGGTGGATATGTGGGTCCATGGCCTTGCTTTTGAGTCTATAAATGCCTCTATGCTCTGTATCTATCAAGGAGGCAATGGGTTTTAGGTTATTTTTATGGTTTCCTGTACATTTGAAATATTGGCGCTCTGTGGGCTCAAAGAACAGCCCTTCTTCTCTCTTGCTTCTGGACAGTGGGGCTGGCAGGTGCTGTTCGCTTTATGAGTGGAGGAAGTGCTTTTCTCTGATCAACAATGCTGCCTCAAGCTGATTAAAGAACATTATTTGTAGAACTGGAGGAGGATCAAAATGTCTTCAGTTCTCCAAGTCAGAAAAGATAAGGCTTTAAAGGCTAAACTGACAAACATAACAAGAGTCTTATAGTTTCAATGAAAGATGTCAAAGACCCAAGCCTCTTCTCTCCTGGAGAGAATATTTTTAAATGGTATCTCTTAAAATGTCAGGTTTAATAGAAAAGAAATGTAAAGAAAATCTTCCTGCTTTCTCCAACCCCAAACAATGTAATCAGAAGGTTCTTTAATCACAGCTCTAACCCCATCACAATTCTACATGGAAGAAAGGCAGCAAATACCGGCAGCCTCCCACTATGCCAGGTTTGATGACGGCAGCGAGCCATGCAATAAAGGATGCCTATAATGATGATGACGTTTTATATTTAAAATTCAAATCTTCAAAAATGCCAGGGCCTCCTATCACCTGTCACAGTGGGGTTTAGGAAAGGATCCTAATCTGGGGGATACAGCATCATTCCTCTTAGGTAGCAACTGAGGGGTAAGACAAAGAAGGTGGTTCTTGCTCACAAGACACCTCCCCACCCCCCCCGCCCAGCCCCGCCACTCCAGGCACACTGCTTCTCCAGGCTGATCCTGTGTTAGCACAAGGGGCTGGACTCAGCAGTGATTCCTGGGTGAATTCCAGGCCCAGTGGAAATCATTGCTACTTAAGATTAATAGAATGTGGGTTTGTATTTGACAGAGCTCTCCCCCTTAGTTTGAACTAACCAAGGCAACATTATCTATCATTCATTTACTTTTGTTATAGCCTCTGGATTACTGGGTTAGTTCTCTCATTCCTTTTTTAAGAACAAAATTTATGCTGTTCTCAGATATTTAATAAATACCATGGTTTTAAATACAATTTACTGAGATCAAATGTTTATTATAAATTATTATGGTGGTGCTATGGTCTGAATGTTAGTGTTCCCCTCTCCCCAAACTCATATGTCGAAATCCTAACCCCAAAAGTGACAGCATTAGTAGGTGGAGCCTTTGGGAGGTACTTGAGTCATGTGGACAGAACCTTCAGGAATGGAATTAGTGCCTTATAAACAAGCTCCAGTGAGATCCCTCATACGGCTCCATCTGTCTTATGAGGATACAATGAGAAGTCTGCCACCAGAGGAGGCCTCTCATTCAACCATGCTTGCCCCCTGATCTCAGACTTCCAGCCTCCAGAACTGTGAGAAATAAATATCTGTTGTTCATAAGCTACCCAGTCTGTGGCATTTTGTTATAGCAGCCTGAACAGACTAAGACAGAATTCTTAGGTGGTCCCAAAGATTCCTGTGCCCCGGTATACACACACCTTCTCTAGGGTATTCAATCAAATGCTAATCTACATGCTGCTGTGAAGGGATTTTGCAAATGCAATTAAGTTCCCAAATCAACTGAATTTAAAATAGAAGATTATCCTCAGTGGGCCCGACTTCACCAGGTGAGCCTTTCAAGGGACTAGGTTCTTCTGGCGAAAGAGATTCAAAGTTTGAGAGGACATATGGAGAGGACTACATGGCAAGGAACTGCGGTGGCCTCTGGGGACTTAGCGTGGTCCCTGCCTAATACCCAGCAGAGAACAGGGACCTTAGTTCTAAGACTGTAAGGAACTGAATTATGCCAACACCCCAAGCTCCAGAAAAGAATGAGCTCAGCCAACACCTTGATTTCAGTCTTGTGAGACACTGAGTAGAGAACCTAACTTGCCCGTTCCCAGACATCTGACCTACAGAAACTGAGATAACGAGTGTGGTTTAAGCTGCTAAGTCTGAAGTAGTTATGCAACAACAGAAATCTAAAACAAGCAGATACAGCATACTGGCTCTGGCCTAAAATGTAGAGAAAGTTATGTATAAATGTAATTTTAACTTTTAGCCCTCCTCTTCTTCCTCAAGAACTGAATACAAAAGTATAGTTTAATATGCCTTTTCTTTATTAAATAAAAGTTAAATTGAAAATTGTAATACTTTGTTTATGTTTATCCCAAACCCAGAAGGTTTTCTAGAGGTTAGGATCATTGTAAATACTCCTTATTCTTCCATTTTTTCCCCACAACTTTTCTATTGTAATTACAAGGTTTGAGAATTCAGTCTATCATTATAAGACATAAAATGGAATTCACTTTCCCAAATTCAAACATATGCCACAACAATATAGTAAAATAAATAGGAAAACTCCTTGTAA
This sequence comes from Eonycteris spelaea, assembly GCA_003508835.1. NCBI lineage: Eukaryota > Metazoa > Chordata > Mammalia > Chiroptera > Pteropodidae > Eonycteris > Eonycteris spelaea. The sequence continues at coordinate 1,791,232 of PUFA01000017.1, forward strand.
TACATTCATATTAAATAATAAGATAAATATATACCATAACTGGTATTCCACTGGTAACAATAATCCTACAAGATGAATGAAATTTAATTTCACCAAATAATATCAATACAAAAAATTAAATGACAAATAGTAATGTTTCTATTTTTGATTTATAAATGGCTATCCATACAATTGGATTTTCTTCCAGTCAAGACTTAAAGGATTTTCTTTTTCTCTTCAGTATTAATCAATGAAGCTTAGTTTCTAATTAATTTTGGAGCATCTGAAACTGAGCTCCTTGGATAAACGTATTGTTTAATACTAAGGTTTTTTGTTTGGTTTTTTGGTCTCAAATAATTGGATGCATTTTAATGGTAGTATGTAAAGAGCCACATTTCAACTACTCAGACACAGAAGGGACTTCAGCTGAAGCACTCTCCCCCGCCAGCACTGCCCCCATCCCCACCAAAAAAAAGGAAAAAAAAACAATGAACAGCGCCCTTTAGTGGTAGAAGGACAAAATTATTGGTAGGTCAACAGTACAGTAAAAATCTTGCTGAGATATAAATTGGTAAGTACAAAATAATTCTCTTTAAAATTTAGAAAGAGTTACACAGAATATTTCAGAATAATCATTGCAAAGTGGATTATGGGGATTCGTAGGGTGTTTAGAAAGCCAAAAGGGAGCCATTATATCTGCTGGGAAAAGTGAAAATGAAGGATTAACAGCCTTTAAACATATAGGAAATTAAATTATCCCAAGTACGAGTAGCAACACAATCTCAGCAGCCATTTGTCCTCCAATGGCTCTTCCACTGAGAAGGAGCACAACTGAAAGTAACCTGATTCTTCAGATAAATGAGATAATTTTAGACACTTACATGACACTTTAGAATCATCAACTCGTTAATACAGCAATATCTAGCTAACTATATTTTATAGTTGAAATCAGGGAAGTTAAAAAAGTAGAAGGATAAATATTTGAGTAGCACTATTTCCAGTTCCTTAACCCTAAAATAACTGGACTCATGCATGGTCCACTGCATAGAACGTACCCCATTCTATAACTCACCATCTACTAGCTGAAAGGTGGGATGGCTGAATCATTACTGCCTGGGCTCTGTAGCCAAACTGTGTGGGGTCCAAGTCTGGCTTTATCATACCATCAATGTATGGCCTGTGTCTCAATCCTTTTGTACTTCAGTTTCTTCACCTGTAAAATGCAGGTGGTAGCAGTACCACAGTCAAGGCATTGTTTTGAGGCTTAAATAAGAAAACACAAGAAAAGCGTTTTAGCTGTAATTAGCTTATACTGCATAGATTGGCAAGCTCTTTGAAAAGCTGCAAATTTGGGGTTATATTTAAAGACACCTAGGATGCATACCAGCTATCAACAATGGTAAATTACTAGGGAGAAGTAGACTTCGGACGCAAGCAGAACTTCAACGTTTTTATTTAGCACATTTCAGTATTGTTGAACTGTGTTGCAATTAGCATGTTGTACTATTGTAATTTTAAATAGATAAATCAAGAAAATGTTTCAAACCCTGCTTTAGTAATCCATTCTAGCCCTTGGAGCTCATCTTTCAAAATTTCTTTTATACATTTAACCTCCCTGTCCTCTTAGCCCTTTGTAAAGATGCCTCATCCTCTCCAAACTAACCTTTTGATGAGACCTTTTGATTATAATCCAGTGGTTGCTGATGTCTGCACTCCCAGAGCGCATCCGCAAAAGGCATGCATGCTACAGACTCCTGCAGTGTAAGCACGCTGGTGCTCAGCCTGAAGAGGACTGCAGTCATGCACCAGGGAAACCAAGCCACCATCGTGATTTCCACCACCGACAGAGTGCTGAAAGCTGTCACAGCGTTCTGCTGCCTGGGCACTGGCTGTCCATCTGCACTTTGATAGACAAGGAAAAAAAACTGAAAAGAGAAGCAAGCCACCAAGCATCCTTTCCAGTGTGGCACTGCTGTGGCACCATAAGCCAGACCAAACCAGAGCACTAAAGACCATTGCCGTTCTCCCACTGCCTAGAGGACTGTATACTTTAGAACTGCTGTACAATCCTTGAGCGGCTTCATTAAGACATTTAATATCTCATGAGGGTTTTTGTTTTTTTAACAAATAGGCAACTCTTCAGCCTTCAATCTCCTTTGTAAAGTAGATGTGTATTAGCTAGGTTAATTCCAGCTGCTTTAATAAGAGTTTATTTCTCCCTTACAATAATCCCTTGTGGATGCTCCTGGGTGGGGGGTGGCAGGGCTCTGCTCTGCTTCTGGGGCTCATGCTGATGGGGGCAGAAGAGGGTCTGTTGTCTTCAGAGCTGGCTCCCAAGATCCCCTGGGCTTTGGCATCTAGCTGGTAGAACAGAAAAGAGGAGTGCTCATGGGAGGTTTTTATGGGGCGGTCTTAGAAATGGTGCCATTACATTTGGTGGCCACACCTATCTATATGCAAGGGAGGCTGGGAAATGTGGTTCATCTGTGTGTCCAGAGAAGAGGACATGGATTTGGAGAACAGAGAAGAGACACTCTCTGCCACTAAAACCCACATATTTACTTGAAGGATTGAGATAAGGATTAAAGATGATATGGTGATGCATGCTTGGCTCACTGGCTACTGGGGAGGAATGTGAGAATGTAAAAAGAGGAAAGCAGTAGAATGCCCAAGCAGAGATGATAGTCGGATGAGCTAGAGTAGTCACAGACACAAGGGTTAAGGTGATGGCAGAGCAGAATAAGAGGTGTGAGATGGGGGCACTCGGGTAATCACTAAAGCTGCTCACCAAAAGGTTTCATTGCTCTGCCTTTGTGTGTGTGGTCATGAGACTAGTTCAGGCCAATAGGCAGAAGTGACATACATCGCTTCCAGATGACCTTGTAATTACTGGGGTAAGGCTGTCTAGAGGGCTCTTGTTCCTCTGCCAATAAACAACAAACAGTATTCAAGAGAGAACTGGCTCCATCAGCCTTGGTCCTGAAGAAGGACAAAATAGAGTGGAGCCTCTAGGCACCTATACAACATCTTGTTGTTTTGAGTCCCTGGGATTTTTGAAGTTGTATATTACTGCAACATAACCTAGTTTATTCTGACATAGAAACCTTTTTTTCAGGCAAGAGGCATCAGAAGGTTGGTGAACATACCAACAAAACGGCATTCTTGTCCATTTTAGATCATCGGTTTCAAGAACTAAGGGACCATGCTTCTAAAAACACAAATCATACATCATTACCTCAATGCAAGCAAAGGAAGTGCTTGATGGGCCTTGAATTATTTTAAATACCAATAAAATCAACTTTCAATACAATGCCAGACACACTTTCTTCCTTAAAAGATTATTAGTACCAATTTAGATTATTAGTACCAATTTAGAGAAAGTTTAAAGCTACAAAACACCAAAGGAAGATGTTAAGGACATAAAATCAGAAGTAAAAAAAAAAATAAAGTTAAAATGGGAGAACTTTAGAGGGAATTGTGGGCAGCTGTCAGAAGCATTTTTATGTTGGGGACACATTTTGCTACTTGCCTGTCCTCTGGGATCTCTAGAACTGACCTGAATTAAGAAGGACCTTGCATTGACATCCTGAATTAGGGAGGGCCTCCTACACTGTTGGTTGCTTTATGGGCCTCACAGTGCTGTGGCCTGTGGACCAGCATCGTAATGTTTTCCTAACTTGTGCAATTCCATCTCAGATCTCACTCACATTATCTCTCACTGCAGATAACTTTAAATAAAAATATAAGGAGTGAGGGACCATGGCTCTTTTCAATATGTCCCCCTAGAGCAAAAGCCAGCCATCCAACAGGACACCCTGGTTCTGCTCACTTTAGCAAAATAGGAAGCTCCCATGTTCCCAGCCAGCTGGTTGAGCTGCCTAACTAGAGCTCAACAAGCAGGCTATAAACTCCTTAGATATAGCTATATTTTATTCGTCTGTGAATATCACGGCAATTAGTTAAGAGCCTGCTTTGGATTCAGCCAGATTCTGGCTTGAATATTGATTCTACCACTTAACAGCTGGGTAACTTGGGCCACTTAACCTCCCTAATTCTGTTTCATCGCCTGTAAAATGGGGATAATAATGCCTGACTCCACTCACTAGTGGAAATTAAATGTGACACTTGTATGTAAAGCTTTTGGTGCGGCTCAAAAGTCTTTGTTGAGAGCTTGGAAGAACAGTGGCTTCTATCCAACCAAGAGCATATGTTCTCAGAAGAGACTGTGTAAGTCTCCATCAAGTCTAAAAGAAAATCCCTTTGCCAGAGACTGCAAATGCTATAAAGCTGAGGTTAAATAGTGTTTACCTCAAAGCAGGGGATAGGTTTTCATGGTCTCAGACACTGTTTGCATATTTATATGGGTTAAAAATACATGAAATTAAAAATAAGTACAACTTTTGTAAGTATATATGCTGCCGAAGGGAGCACTAAATACAAATTTTTGAAGGGAAAAAAATGTTGAAGTGGCAGTGTTACTGGCTTATTTGCTGTATCTTGTAGCTCTTTCAGGGACAGCAAGAGCACCCCACAGAAAACACTAACAATTACCCATGTTAACATGGCTTCCTGCCCCTGGGAGTAAAAACAAAGCATAATAATCCTTTATAGGTGTACCAAACCTCTCTCCACCAAACTTTTCACTAGCATCCATATATTATCTTATCTCCCATTAAGTCTTTTACCACCCCCACCCCATCCCTGTCCCCAGGCGATTGTGGGGAGGGGAGAAACTGAAGCTGGGTAGGAGACGCCGCCCGGCCGGGCAAGAGCACCCCTCCCGCGGGCTGCCTCCAGCCCTCAACCCGGAGGCCCGTTCGGGAGGCTGCCAGGAGGGCCGGGCCGGGACCTGGTCGAGGGGGCGGGCCTGAAGCCGCGGCCTCGCCTCCACCGGCGCCGGGCCGCGCCCGCCACTTCCCGGCCGCTCGCTCGGGACGGCCTCGCGGGCCCGGAGCTCTGCCCTAGCCGAGCGCCGCCGCCATGCTGCAGAAGCGGGAGAAGGTGCTGCTTCTGAGGACCTTCCAGGGCCGGACGCTGCGCATCGTGCGGGAGCATTACCTGCGGCCCAGCGTGCCCTGCAACAGCCCGCTCTGCACGCAGCCTGCCGCCTGCCGCAACGGTCAGGGCCCCGGAGGGAGAGGGGGCGGCCTGGGCGGGGACGAGGAGCCCCGAGGCCGGGTGCGAGGGGAGCCCTGGACGCCAGGGAGCGAGGGCGGCAGGGCGGGGGTCGTGCGTCCCGTGAGGCGGAAGGGCGCAGCAGGAGGCGCAGCGCGAGGCCAAAGAGGCGCCGAGTCCAAGGCACCCGGGCCGCCACCGCTCCCCGCCATCACCTTCGTCTCGGCTGTGGAGAAAGCCGTGGGCCGCTGCGTCAGGGGCTCTCCGTACGGACCTCCCCCGACTGCTGCGCCCCATAAAATGAAAAGGCCCAGAGACAGGCGCCCCCAGAGCCCCAGTGGCCTTGTGATTTGGGCTTTCCGAGGGGTCTGGGCGCAAGAACCTGCCCTCTTTCTGCCCTGGGTGGTGAAAGGAGGAGGACCCTAGTCGTTGGCCCTTTGGTGAGAGGTGGGAGCCCGGAGACCTGCTGCTGCTGCTGCTCATTTTACATTTCTTTGCTCCTCACAAATTAATCTGACCTGCCAGCACGGATGCTTCAGGCATTTATCCAAAGGATTTGTGAATTATCTGAGAACGTCAGGGGAAAGTTAGATTTAGCACTGCTGTGCACTAGACCTTACCCGACTAGATTTCCAGACTGCAAGGGTGCCACATTGAACGAAAAAGGTTACTGGTTCTCTTCCCTCTTGTGGGAGATGAGTGTGCTGGGCCTTTTCAGCGAATACTGGAATCCGCACCTGGGTTTAGGATTGCTGGTTCAGGTGAACATTTCGGTTATTGCTTGTGTGACCAGCTCCCTGACATGGGCTGGGAGCTGGTCACACAATCCTACCAGGGCCCTGGTTTGTATTGAGCATCTTTTCTAGTCAGTTCTTGCCCTTGGTGAGACTTCTGAGCATGTTCACAAACTTGAGACAGAACCGACTTGAAATTGCTGGGCAGAAACAAGTGGTTAATACGTATAAATTTTAAGGGGCCCCATTTAAATGTGAGTGTATGTCAGTGAGTTAACACAGAAATATTCAGGTTGTGCTGAAGGTGTATTTGTTTGCCTTAAAAAAAAAAAAAATCAGTCATCTCCTCCACTGGCAACACCATAAACCACGTTGAGGTTTTATTTATCACAGCTTCAGAAAAATGAAGGTGCTGAATTTACCTGAACTTTGAGCCTCTACTAAAGTAGATTTGTCTTGTCGTTTAAAAACTTCACAGTGTAGTTAAGATGGAAAGTTATTTTGCACAGGGGGGCACCATGCCATTGAAATAATAATAATAAACGGGTTTGGAAAATGTGTCTAATCTCTTACATTTTGAATTATGCTTCAGATGGGAAACTCTTGTCTAGTGATGTGACTCATTACATGATTCCAGATTGGAAAGTTGTTCAAGATTACCTCGAGATCCTTGAGTTTCCTGAATTAAAGGGAATTATTTTCATGCAAACGGCTTGTCAAGCTGTGCAGCATCAAAGAGGCCGGAGGTATCTGTTTTGCATTATTTATTTATGGCATAGACTCCCCACCCTCCTCTGCCCCCCAGTCCTTTAAAAAAGGTCCCTCATTGCAGGGGAAGAAGAGGAATTTATTATTTTGTCAGAAACTATTTTTTGAACTAGTTTAATATTCTCTTTGGTAGTAGGAATGCAGTAACATTGTTTTATATTTCTGCTTCAGCATCTGGCCAAAAGATCTGACTGTAGATCAATAAACTAGTGTCCCCAATATGTGGGTATTTAAGATTCTTAGCTTTTGATTTGCATTTTATAGCAGAGTTATTGCTTATTTCTTGTCGATAATGCATATTATTTAATCTTATTTATAGATATATTATGTCAGAAGCTTTTTTTTTTTCCTTTGGGAAGAAGAGAGCACTTTATTTTTAAATTTAATACTCCTTTATTGTGGATACAAATTGTATTTGTAGTGATTTATTCAGTGAAACTACAAATAACTTGTTTTATTTTTAGGTTACTAGTATTACTACCAACTATAGTAATTGTATTTGCTAAACAAAGGATTTTTGATTGAAATCAGCCTAAAATGCTTGCCTTGTACCTTTTAAACAAATACGTAAAAATTGGTTTTGTTTCATTTAACATTGGGAAAAGATTTATGATTTGAACTTGAAGACTCATGCTGTATGGTAACAGCATACATTATTAGAATTATACATCCAGCTCTTACCACCTCAAGTTATTTAAAAAGCAGAAACTATGAGTTCATTCTTTTTTAAATGTGGTTTCTTCAGACCTTGGTAGTAAAAGATGAAATGTGTTTATTTGTATATGAAAATGATAAGTTGTTCTTATTATATGCTCAGTTCAAAAAATATATGCATTAACTAGATTGTGTGTAGGTTTTTCAGATAGAATATTTTTAAATGAGCTTGAAGTTGATTTTGTTCAGACACAAAGATATAGATGTTTACACACATACAGGTTTAAATGCTGCTCCAGGTGTCGTATTTCAATTTCTCCTACTAAAATCAATTTGTTGTTATCATTCAGATTGCTAGTACACTGCAGAGCCTTTTCAACTTCTGTTTTCCAAAATATTTTTAATATTAAAGATTGTTTTAAAAACCAATTCCTGGGACATTCAAAAGCAAAGAATTGGAATTTAAATGTCTTTTCTCCTGAACATTTCAAAAGTAGTTTACTTGATGAAAAACGATCGGTTTTCCATTGCTTTACCATTTCTCTATACTAAATATAAAAACAAAAGATGAGGAGTTATGAAATAGGCCCATATGATTACACCCTGGTTTTCCCATTTGGTAAGTACTACTTTTCGAGCCCCAAGTTCCAGGCCTTCTGGACCTACAGACATAAGTCTTAGTCCCTCTCTCAACAAACCTCTTCTCTGGTTGGGGTTAGATGCAAGAAGGTAATTACAATACACCTTAGATACATGCAGTCTAATTTAATATGTACTGTATGCAGAGTGCAGAAGTAAATACGGAGTGTGGGAATTAGGCCAGAAAGCCCTCTGAAGGAATTAGGTTTGAGACTGGTCTTAAAGCAGGGATAATGAACATGATTGATTAAGAAGAGAAAAGAAAAAGGAATCAGCAAGTTTGGGACTTGGTGCTTTGTCTATCTGTTAAGCAATCACCTAGTGTATTCAAGTTGAAACAGCTAAATGACTAAAATGACCTAAGCCCCAGAAAATGTCGTATATTGAAAGATAACTTTGGAATTGATGATAGCTGTTGAATGCAGAACATCCAGGAGATTTGCTTTATTAATTTGGACTTCCTAAGTATTAAGTATAAGTCATTTGACTTTTATGTTTAACCAAATGTGGCCTAGCAAAAGCTGGTGGTGTTTTGCTTCATTGAATGTTGGGGAACATTCTGTTTTATTTTTCAGTTCTTTCTTGGAAAGTTTTGAGATGCTAGTAAATAATTCATTCTAATTAATATGCTTTTAGGAACATCATTCTTAGGAAAGCTTTGTCAGTTAAAAATATCTGGTCTGGTCTACAGCCATGCTACCCTAAACAAGCCCAATCCCGTCTGATCTCAGAAGCTTAGCAGGGTCAGGCCTGGTTAGTACTTGGATGGGAGACCACCTAAGAAGACCTGGTGCTGTAGGCGTAAAAAAAAATTAAAAATAAAGGATTGTAAGCTGACAAGGTCCTTGCAATCTGTGAGGTCAGCCAAGGGTTGCCTTGCCTTAAAAAAAAAAAAGTCTATCTATCTATCTGTCTACCCCTGGTCTGGTATAAGGATGCCTTGTTTTCTCCTTTGACCTGCCTCCCCCCTCCTGAATTCCTTCTATATAGCTTCAGAGTCTCAACAGTACATGTCTCGGTTTCTTAATATATAACATAAGATAGGGATCATAAAATATTATAATTGTAAAGTATATAAAAGGCAAACATGATTTAACTCCTCATCTAATACATCATTGTTACTCAAAATGAGTAACGTTATCAACTTTTTTCTAAAAGAAAAAAAATTCTCAGACACTCAGTGTTAAGTTAAATAATTTTATTGTACTGTTATTTAAATATGATTAAATGTAAATCGAGGTATAAATCCTCATGCTTAAGTCTTTAGTTCAACCCTAAAATCAGATTGGACCTTCAAATTAAATAAACAAAGCTTCAAAATCAGAACACCGCAAAGAACATTAAATTAATGTGACAGATCACATTGTTTTACTGAAATAAAATTACCAGTGTTGGGTTAATGATAAAAAGACATAGCTCTAATCTGGTTCTGTATTTAATCTAGTTTTGATGTCAATAATATTAATGCAGAAAATGGCATGTTCACATAAGTATTTTTCAAAACAGTATGGAAAATGTCAAGTTTTTGATCATTCAGGACAGTGCTTATTTAATGAGGAGTTACTTGATAACTCTAAGGCTGTCTTGTCAACCACATTCATTCATGTATTCAGGTGTTCGTTTTTTTTAACTTAACAAATATTTATTGAGAAACTGTGCCAGAAACTATGCTAGCATTGAGGATGCAGTAGTGAACAAAACCAGACATGGTTTGAGGGGGAGACAGGCAGTAGTAATCAGATAATCGCACAAACAGATGGAGACCTGCAGCTGTGACAAAATGCACTGAAAGACAGGTGTGTGGCTCCAGGAGAACCCAAACTAGCCAGACAGGGAAAGGCTTTCCTAAGGGTAATGCCTGTGCTGAGCTCTAAGGTGTAAACCAGTCAAAGAAGAGCTTTCTAGGTGGGGAAACTGTTGTGCAAGGTCACGGGGAGGGGACGTTGGCTCAAGGAACTGGAAGAAGGCCCTAGATTGGGTGGTAGTAGGCCTCCTGGGCCTCTAGGTTTTAAGCAGGGTGGGATAACGTCAGATTGCTGTTTTGAAAAGGTTGCTGGGCTGTTTAGAAGAGGTAAGGAGAAAGAAAACCAGACTATTGCTTTAGTTCAGATTAGAAATGTTGTAGCTTAGAGATAGAAATAGACATTTCTAAGAGCTATTTAGTAGGTAAAATCTATAGGCTTTCCTAAGTATGTGACCAAGAGAATTGAAAAACTTGTACATGAATGTTCATAGCAACTCTATTCATAATAGCCAAAAAATGGAAATAACCCAAATGTCAACTAATAATGATTACACAAAATGTAATTTATCCATACGAGGAAATATAATTCAGCCATAAAAAGGAGTGGAGTACTAATACATGCTACGACATAGATGAACCTTGAAAATACTATGCTAAGTAAAAGAAGCCAGCCACACAAAAAATCATATAGTGTATGATTCCATTGGTATGAAATGCCCAGAATAGGTATATCCAAGAGACAGAAAGATTAGTTAGGTTGCCAGGGGCTGGAGGGTCAGGGGAAATGGGGGATGACTGCTTAGTGGGTGTTGTTTCTTTTGGGGATGATGAAATGTTCTGGAATTCACTAGTGGTGGGGGTTACATAACAACTTACTGTAGTAAAAACCATTGAATTGTACATTTAAAAGGGTGAATTTTATGGTATGTGAATTATATCTCAATAAAGCTGTTACTTTTTAAAAAATCTATAAATTTAGTAATGGATTTAGATATGTAAGGTAGGGAGAAGGTGGTGTCAAGGATAACAGTAGGGTTCTGGCTTAAGTAAGTGGATAGAGAGAGGACATATTGGAGGAGGTCTGAGGGGGAGGAGGTAGATAGTTGTTTTGAATTTGAAATGTCTCAGGCTTCCAAGACGGCGGTCACTGACCCAAGATGGCATTGCATTTAGAAGGTGGTCATTCAGCTGGTCCAAAATATACTTCCTTAGAAATGTTTTAAGAATATCGCCTAATATAAATGGAAACATAAACTTAAAATTCTTGTAGAAAACTCACGGACCTCTGAAAGTAAGTCTACAAGACTCTGCCAGGGTTCTGGGAAATCTGGTCGAAGAAACACAACATTGAATACAGAACTCATTTCCCCTCTGATTGTGGGACGCCTAGTTCGAATCCTCAGAGAGTATAGCCGGCAGGGGGAAAGGATGTTGCACTTGTAAATAATATCACCCATTGACTAAAAATAGTAAAAAAGAAAGAAAGAAAGAGAGAGAGGGGAGAGAGGAGGGAGGGAGGGAGGGAGAGAGAGAGAGAGAGAGAGAGAGAAGGAGGGAGGAGGAGGGAAGGAAGGAAGGAAGGAAGGAAGGAAGGAAGGAAGGAAGAAGGAAGGAAGGAAGGAAAAATCAAGTCTAAAGAAGGTAAATTCAGCTGTCTCCCTAAGAAATTGTAATGTTTTGGTAATAAAGATTTAGAAAACATTTAAGCTAGTCTAGGAAAACTAGGGCTTTTCTGTAAGACTGGGATTTTTAAGTTGAACTTTTTAAATGAAACTATTATTCTTCTATCATTTAGGCCAAACTTGTTCAAGGCACTATGATATTCCTTGCTGATTCCATACAGGGTAGTCATGTATCTAATTCTATCATTTGCATCACCAACCCTGACTAGCAAAAAATATGACTGTATTGTATGTGTGCACTATTAAATTATAACCATAAGCCCACATGCCTACAAGAAAACCCAACTGTCACATTCAGAGTGATTCACTGTTAATTTCCTGCTTTCCCCATTCATATTCTTGTGCCATTTGTTCATTTGTTTTATCTGGCTGATAGATAGCTAACAAATGGAAACACACACTAAAGCCTAAGGAAAACACATGAGAATGAAACTTAAAATTGAGAAAATTCTTTTTAAGTTATGTATTTTTCTAAATATTGGGAAGAATTGTCATTACTATTGTTTGGTGCTAAACCTCCTGGGTCTGACTTATAGATATCAATATTTGAGGAGGACAAGATTCAAGAATACCTAGGTCTAAAGTACAGGTGTGATAACAAATGCAGCGATGTGCATGAAGACTAGCAAATGTTTATTCTAAGACATTATCTTGTATTTGGATCACCGTTGTCACAAAGGGTCATGAGTTCATTTATTCATTTGGAAAATGTTTGTTGAAGCACTCATTGTGGGTTAAGCCCTGAAGATACAAAAATGAACCATACTGTCTGCTGTCTTGAACATCTATCCCCTCTCTCCTCCCTTGGGCCCTTTGTGTAGCTAACTTTCGTTCATCCTCAGGACTCAGATATTGCCTCCTCCCAGAGGCCTCCCCTGGTCCTCCCATGTTCTTGTCACACCCTGTGCTTTTACTTTCATGGCACTTATCCCACTGCAATAGATGGTTCTGTTTCTTGTTTTATTTTGTTTTGCCAATTAACATGGCTATATTTTTAAAAATTGTGGTAAACTATATATAACATAAAATTTACCATTTTAAAGTATGTGCAATTCAGTGACATTGAATGCATGCACATTTTATGCAGCCAGTCTTCAGAACGTTTTTCATCTTCCCAAACCGAAACTCTACACCCATTAAATACTAACTTTCCACTCCTCCCTCCCCCATCCCCTGGCAACCACCATTCTACCTTCCGTCTCTGTATTTGACTGCTCAGGGATACTCACATAAGTGTAATTATACGATATTTGTCCTTTTGTGTCTGGCTTATTTCACTCAGTATAATATCTTCAAGCTTAATCCATGTTATAACATATATCAGAACTTCCTTCTTAAAGCTGAATGATACTCCATGGTATGTATACACCACATTTTGTTTATCCATTCATCTGTCGATGAACACTTAACTTGCTTCCACTTTTTGCCTACTGTGACTAATGCTGCTATGAACATGTATACTAATATCTTTTTGAGACTCTGCTTTCAGTTCATTGGGGTCTATACCTAGGAGTGGGATTGCTGGGTCATATGGTAGTTCTGGTTTTGACTTTTTGGGGGAATGGGTGGTTCGATTGTGCTTTCACCACGAGCAGGACTGCTGCAGATGAAGGGCAGCAGTGGGATGTCTAGATGGTGGCCCCTGAAGGCATTCGGTGGAGCAAAAGGCCTGGAACATAGAAGGAGTGCAACAAAAGTTTGCTGGATAAAGGGAGATAATTTGTAAACAAATAACTGCACTGAGCTCAGGTGCTTTATTAGGGGCATATAAAATGTATTGGTAAATAAAGGGAGCAAAAATTATGGAGGATAAGATCGGGAAAAAATGGGCAGTATTTTTTCAGTGTTTCATCTGAAATAATAAATTACAGATGTTTACGAAGCCTCTTCGAAAATATTATTACTTAACAAATAAGTGCTCGTTTTAAAAACGTCATGCATGACAGAAATGTGTAAAGCAGGAGGTAAAAGTCTTTGTCTCACCACTGCTGGGATGACCACTGTTAACAGAGCAGGTAGACTCTTCTCGGTGTATTCCCAGAGGTTTTGAAAATGATTTTTAGTGTATCTTTGTGAATGTGGGGAAATTAGCGGTTTAATGTGTTGTAAGCATTGGGGGTTAGGGCATCTTTTGTTTGCACAAGTGGAATTCTGTTAAGAAAAGCTGCCATTCACAGATATGAATCTGAATCCCTTTGTTTATCAGGAAAGTTGCTGTTATTTGATGATCCTTTTTAAGATGGCTCAAAATTAGAATTAGAATTACTAACAAAATAAAATCATTGTTTTTTGGTTTCTGATGAAGTGTTGAGACCACGCAGAAAATGGGTTAGCATTTACTTGAAGAGCATAAGTTGGAGAGTTCTGCCTTTGCTTTAATGAAAAGCCTCATCTTTAAAAAATCCATGGTGGCAGGCTGTTGGTGAGAATGGAAGGCATAAATTTTATTATATTAAATGCCAGTCATCTACCTTGAATAATTTATGTGTTAATTTAATATCTAGTTTCATATCAATCCATTTTTAAATAAACGATGGCTTTCTTTAAAATAACGGTGACTGTTCTGTAGTTCATATTACCTAGACTATTGAAAAGCACCTTATTAGAAACTGACCAATATGAGACTTTGTATTTGATTTGTGACTTTGGTTAGCATTATTGGAAAGATCTCCTGGTGGGAAACCTTAGGACTCTGTTCTCTGACAGAGGAAGCTAGTTCTCATTCTTGCAAATGAAGTGGCTGCATAAATAAAATTTAGAGAGAAATTCCCAAACTTATTTACCCTACATGTTCTTTTCTAGGGCTGCCAGCAAAAAGTAAAATATACTGGTTCCTAAAGCTATTTCTAGAACAGAGTGAGGTCCAAAAATAAAGTGCTAGAGTCTGCTTGCTTCTGTGCCCTCTGTGAGCCTTTGAAGTAGGGGCAGCACCAGATAATTATGTAATAAATGGCCAGAAGTCTCAGAAGGGGAATGGGGAGTGAAGGGATTGGACTGATCCACAAACTAATTAAGGAGGCCCTGCCCAAGCACCTTCTAGCGTGCAAAATTGAGAAACAGCAGCCCAGTGGTATTGCGCACACTAAGACCAAATACTGAATACGTGTTTCTTGAGTTTTAAATAATCAATATTTTGCTCTAAAATACCTCATCTTTTCTGATCCTTAGCAAGAGCTGGCAGTAGGTGAGAGCCTGCTGTGTTAGATTTATTCTTCTCCTCTGTGTCACAGACAGCATAACAAACTGCGGAACCTCCTCAAGGATGCACGTCATGATTGCGTCCTCTTTGCTAATGAATTCCAGCAGGGCTGCTACCTCCCCCGGGAAAGAGGAGAATCCGTGGAAAGGTGGCAGACCAGGTATGGCACTGAATTGCTGTGTTTTCACTTGATCATCGTCTGGAATTTCTTCATCATTGGCTATTTGGGAGTTGACCTAAGTCATATGCTAAAATCAACGATTATTTCTGGAACCCTGATTAATACTGAAATGCTTAATGTGTTAATATTTTAGATATGTCGTAATATATAATATTATATAATTGATAGATTTTATAAATTATAATTAGGGACACATAGGTAACCAGAGTAAGTTTGCCCCAGACCTTAATGGCTAACAGGATCATTACAGTGATCCACAAGTCACAAATTGACTGCTTGGGGGTGGGGGTCCTACTTTTAAGCCAGGGTCATCTCAGTTTTTCTCTTACAGTATGCTCTAATATTCCAACTAGTCTTATTAAACTGAAACTGATAGGTTCATTCTGGTAGAGCTGTTTGAAGAAGAGCTTGTGGTAGCTTAGATCCACCTAACAGCAGAGCCTGAAGCAAGGACTTGGTGTGGATTGTTTACCTCGAGGTGATTCACAGAAGCAGGAGTGAGGAAGTGGGGAGAGTGGGACAGAGAAGGAGAAAAAGCAGTAAAAAATGTGTCACTGCTGTGGGAAACAAGCTAAGTCCTGCTGGAAACCTCTGAGAAGCTGTGTAGAGTGTGCCTAAGAAGTCACCTCAAAGGATGGAGGCTAGGGCATTTAGTTAGTCCTCCCTGAGCGGAAGGTCATTCCCCAGGGGTGTTCACTCCACTCAGTGGGCCCTTGAGGAGGGATGGAGCTGCCCACCCACCTGCAGCTAAAGTCAGAGGTGGGCCTAGAGCACTTCTGTAGAGGCCAAAAGAGACCTGAAACTTTCAAATGTCCATATAAAACGTTTAAATCATTTTTTTCCTTGTAATTATTTATATAGCTATTAAATATTTAAATTCTCTAAAGGAAAATAACACTGATACATACATAGTGAGTCCTTAATAACAGTCCCCAAATTCCCCCAGGCCTCAATATGAGAAGGGAAAAGCAAATCTTTCTCTTTATTGGGTCACATGTAAGTACTCACACTTAGCTAACTACACAGCTTCGCACATGATAGGTACTCAGTATATGTTGGCAGAATTTTTTTTTTAAGTTCTAGACCTAAAGGAACCTTACATAGCATCTTAATTTGCAGGAAGGGAAACAGATGCCCAGAAGTTGACTGTCCAAATTTATATACTTCATTGGAAACATAATCCAGTCTTGAACACACATCTCCAGACCTAGACTCTTGTTTTCCAAATCAGATTCTTTTCAGGAAGATTTTGAGATATTTCATGTGATTTCATATTGGACCTTTTTGGATTAGGATCTTCAGCTACTTGCAGCCAAGTTTTTTTTTCTTCACCAAAAACCTATTTCTTCATTTTTTTAGCCTCGCAAAGCTTGTCATCCCTCCAATTAAAAGGTGTTAAAAGATGGCAGAGCCTCGTGCTTTCTAGGCCATATCAAGAAATGAAAAAGGTTGCTGTGGTGGTTAGATGTCTTAGGGAAGAAGATATGTCAAACACTTTCTGGTGCATCTTTCTATCCCCCAGAGTATCCAACCCAGGGCATATTTATAATGGGTGCTCAGGAAATATCTGTTGAATGAATGAATGATTGTCTATATAAACCAAAGGGTAGCAGATTAAAAGCCAGCTGTGCAGTTCTGAACCGTAGCTTGTGTTTGTCTGCCGTGGGAGCTTCATGTGCCCTTTGCTTTTCTAGGAGCATATACAATGCAGCAGTTTGGTACTATCACCACTGCCAGGATAGGATGCCAATTGTTATGGTGACAGAAGACGAAGAGGCAGTGCAACAGTATGGAAGTGAAACAGAAGGAGTGTTTGTGATTTCTTTCAAGGTATTTCCAACTGTTGTGTATTTGTGTGTGTGCGCACGCACGCACGTGTGTGTGTGGGTGTGTGTGTTCATTTCATAAGTAGTTCCCAGAAGACTCTAGATCCCTTTGGCAATACAGAAAAGGGAAAATAAACAATGAAGGAAGACTTCAAGAAGTTCCATGTCTTCATTACTCCCCAACTAATCTTGACTTTAGCAAATCTGGGCAAACTACCTGTGACTATAAGACCTACAGCATCCAAGGCTTTAGCCCAACAAGCCCCTGTTGATAGTAAACTCATGTTTGTAGTCACAGTAATAACAATATTAGTAATGATGATAATAATAGTTTGAATCTTATAAAATTGCCAATAGTCTGTTGTTTTTAACCTATAAAATGTTGATTTCATACGGTTCAACCTAAGAGCAATAGCCAACATTTATCTATGCTAGGCACTTAGGCACTGTTCTAAGTGTATTATCTCATTTAATTCCTCTAACAATCTTTGAGATAGATGTGATCATCCCTATTTTATCAGTAAGGAAACTAAAGCACAGAAAGACTAAACAACTTGCCGAGGTCACACAGGTAGAAAGTGGTAGAATTGGAATTAGAACATAGTCAGCCTAGCTCCAAAGTTCTTGACTACCATGCTTAACTGCCTCCCAAAGTATTCTTTTGAATATGTACAAAACACAGTTTTAAAGGCCAGTCTCGTTTCACCACGGTTCTTCACTCTTCTCCACTTGTGAATGTGTGTGGGGGGTTAACAGAAATAAAGGGAGGGTGAGATGTGATATTATTATTTATGTGAAAGCTATCAGGTCAGCTTGGTGTACAGATCATAGACAGGAGCAGCATTATCAGTGACAGTTTCTTGGCTGCCTTAACACAGTTCTCCTGTTTCTTTGAGAGAGTAGGATGACTGTTAATCTCTCAGGGGATTACTGCCCTCTTCTACTTGCCCAGTTGGTCAGTCAGGTTCCAATGGTTGATATCTTTTCTTGATTCAGAAACTAGAGTGAGGACCTTCATCAACCCTGTCAGTTTACAGAAAGTCTAGATGGATATTGAATTGTAGATTCTACAAGCGTTCCCAGGTACATGTATTGCTAAAGATTTGCCAATAGAACTTTCTTGGCCCTGCTATAAAAAAGTGTTCTGGCATGCCAGAGAATTCCAGGGGCACTGGATATTAATGGCAGTGTCACTTGTTTTTTCTGTTGCAATACATCATGTCTTGTTCCTGCAGAGGACAGTTGACTAAAATTACATTTTTCTACTTTTGGTGAAAATTACTTTTCTTTGTAGTTCACTAGTATAGTATAGTTTTATTTTGTATAGCATTTCCTAAGCAAACTGTGACCAAGGGCTTCATACAGGTGAACGATAGCAGGAAAAAAAGAGATACTATGACATTCAGATGAGAAAGAACCCCAGAATTTTCTGTGGGGACTAGAAGTTAGATGGGGAGAGAGAAGACCATAAATCCTCTTGAAGAGGTGGTTCATAGTGGCAAAAGTTCATCTTAGTAACTTTTATGCCTTCTCTTTATAAATTTAAGCCTTAGATAAAAGTATTGGGAAATTTTCTGCAAAACAAGTACTTGATTTAGTATTATATAAAGTTCACAATTTAGTATTATTTATATGAAGCCCTTAATTTATATATTTGCTGAATTGGGTACCTTTAGGTTAATTTATTTTATTCATTTTGTTTTAAGCCTGGTGCTTTTTATCACCTCTTCTAATCATTAGTGTATTTATTTGCAATTTTGGGGGTAAGGCCTTTTTTTATCCGTACTTTTTCTTTGGCATTTTCACTATAAATTTATCTTTTTAATGAACCTGTGAAGTTGTATTGTGGCTTATAGGACAGCGATCACTTAAGCAAGTGTTACTTTCATAGTGCTGTAACAGACCACTGAGTTGTCCATTTTGTTTCATTCTAATCACATTCTTGTTGCAAGTGCCTTTTAATTTTAACAGTTCACTTTTTCCAGTGCTGCTTACTAATGTTATTTATTAAATAGAAATGCTTACATTTAAACACACACACACACACACACACACACACACACACAAAGGCCTATGCAAACAACTTTTACCCGTACCTTCGGGTGGCTTTCCAATGTCCCTCCCAGAGTTTTCTTATTTCTGTCTTCCACCATCCACAGCTGTACCACAGGAGCAGTTGCCACTAATCCTAAACAAACATTTTGTGTTCTCCTTAGAAAAAGTTAAACCCAGCCTTTACCAAACTTTGGCATCTGTGCCTTACACTGGTGGTGGTACAACAGTTGCTCTTTGTCCTTGTTAATAGAGCAGAGACCAACTCTTGGTGCTCATAAGTGATAAGTGACCATAGAATTGGGGTACTGATGTTAGCACAGATAGAACTTCTGGAAGGACTAGGAAAAGAAAGGAAGCATTTTAAACAGGACCCTGAAATTAGTGAGAGAAATGCTAGAGTTAACAATAAGGATAATTTATTTTCTTTTTAAGTTGACTAAAGAGAATATGTGAGACTTTACCTTAGACTTAAAGCTGAGTTAAAATCATACCTAAATTTGATTTTATTTGTGAGAGTCAACCATTTGGAGTGTTCCCTGGACACACAGAATAAATGAAGCACAGCCATCCTCACCACCCACCAACCTCTCATGGCTGGTCACCTTGGGGTTTTGTCTCAAGCCTTTCTGAAGGAATTACATCAAGAGATAAAATAATATTCAGCAACAGTCTACTTAGCCAGGACTCTGACCACTTGTTTCAAAGCTATGTTTCATACCAGGTCATCATACTAATAGCAACATCAAGCGTCACCTACGTGAGGAGAGTTACTACATCTGTGGGTGTCACAGAAGAAGACTCGGTCCTCTGGGAGCTTATGAAGTAGGGAAAAGCCTAACACCAAAAAAACACTTTGCTTACTTGACTTTCCCTGCTCTCTGCTCATTCGACATTGCCAGTGGGTTGGGGTAGGGGAGACACTCCCTTATACACTTTACTCCTTACCATTTTTATGTGCTTATGTTTCTTACAAATTTCAAACATTTCAAGGTGAAAAAAAAAAGACAAGAATGCACATGTAGGAGCTTTTCCTGTCCATTTACTCTAGGCCATCTGCCTGCAGCAATGAGATACATGCAAAGATAGGCAGACTGGACGTGTACGTGTGTGCATGTACGGAGAACGAGAGGGAGAGAGAGAGGTTTCGAAAGGTCAGAGTAATTAGGGAGGTAGACGTGTTCCATGGTAGGAACAGCCTCCCTGGGGTTTATTTGGCAGGACCTTGGGGATTAATGAAATGGTAGAAAACGAACTGGTAGTGTGAGGCTTGAGAGAGTAATACTGAACACTTCTTCAAAACTACATGCTGGCAGTTCCTGTTCAGGTTTTTTGGTAATACTACCATGATGAATTATTCTTTTCTGACCATGTTTCTCTTATGCTTTTATCAAATGCAGAATTATCTGGACAGTTTTTGGCCTGATTTAAAAGCCACCCATGAGCTTTGTGATTCTATCCTTCAGTCCCGACGGGAAAGAGAGAATGAGAGTCAGGAGAGCCACAGGAGGGAGTACCCAGAACATCTTCCCCTGGAAGTGTTAGAAGCTGGCATTAAGTCTGGACGCTATATCCAGGTGAGGTGGTAATGAAGAATTAGTGTCAGTTTTCTTCTCTTCTTTACTTGCCTCCTGTCTTAGGCCTCTAATTTCAAAGTCTGTTAAAAAGATGGGTATGAGTAAGCCAGGGCTGATGATGTTGAAGGTGCTTTACAAGTCTTCCTTTGATAGATGTAGCTGTCTGTTTGGAGCTACTCTATAGAGTTCTTAATTGGGTTACATACTAAGCATTGCATGAATAGCCTTGTGAATGCCTCCTGTCACTGGAAAAGAGAATATATTTTGGAATCAAGGTCTGGAGGTTTGGCAAAATTATAAAATTGGTGAAATTTGGCTCTTTCACTCCCTTTGCCATTTCCCTATATCTTTCAAGGGCTCTTTTATGATCCCCCAGGACCTAGGATCCAGATGCTGTCAGGGTCTTGAGAAGAAATCAGATAAAATTGTTGCTCAGATTTTAAGTTTTCATGTACTCGTTGTGTGTATGGATGCAGTTTTATCACATGCATCGATTTGTGTATCTACCACTACAGTCAAGATACCGAACTGTTCCAGCATGGATTTTACATTTTTAATAAGCCACTCAGATAATTTATATGCAGGCTGAAGTCTGAGAATACCACACTAACATTCCTCCCTGAAGTGTAGATATTTTATTTATTTATTTATTAAGATTTACCTATTTAAATTAGTTTTAAGTAAACAATACATTGGTTAGACATCTATATAGTTCATAAAAGATCATAATTGCTCCCTCCCTCTCCTGGCCCTCACTGAGCTGTGGGTATTTTAAATGAGTATACCTAGAATGCTTAATGCTTCCAACTTGGGAGTAAACTTCACAACATCCCTGGGAGGATACTTTGAGGAAGGTGATGTCTTAAAGACCACTCATCGCTTAGATGAGGTAGTCCTGACCTTTAAACTTGGTATAGCTAAGAGTAGTTCAAAAAGAATGTATGTTCTCAGGAGCAAAGAAATTTTGGTGATGAATATTCTTCCTAAAGACAGGGATCATGGACGTTATAAGAATATTATGGGGATATTTTCATATAGTTTTTAAAAACTATACCTTTTGGAGATAAAGCAGGCAAGAAAGAAATTTTTCACATTGACTTCTGTTACAATTTTAGGGAATTCTAAATGTCAACAAACACAGAGCACAAATAGAAGCTTTTGTACGACTTCAAGGAGCCAGCAGTAAAGATTCAGGTTCGGTATAAACCTTACATAAATCTCCATACTACTTTTTTATCCCAATATTACACAATGAAGAAAGCAAAGTTGAAATTTTCACATCATATATGCCATCTCAGATATCCCCACATACATTGGGTGTGTGGGATTGTGGGTTGGTTTTTTCCCCTAACTTTTTATTGATAATTTCTGACTTTATTGTCATAAACTTTAAAAATTATAATAGCTAATATTTTATTGGGTGCTTACTACATGTCAGGTACTATTCTAAGCACTTAATATAGGTATTATTATTGTTTTCCACCTTTACACATGAAGATACACAAGCTAACACATGAGGAAACTAAAATACAGAGAAGCACAGTAACGTGCCCAAGATCACACACCTGCTAAGTGGGGGGCCTGAACCGGCCACGGAGGCAGTTTGGCCATTATTTTAAGACATTGCCCCGAACTGCCTCAATGTGTTATATTGCCTTATAGGAATCACTAAAAAAGTAATAAAAATGGGAAAAAATGTGTAATAAATCATATTGTGATAGAGTGGACTTCCTCCTAGTTCTGTAATGACAAGATAGAAAAAAACCCTGACAGTCAAGGAAACATGGCTGGGTTGAAGGAAAACGAGAAGCGATGGCTTTGCTCATCAGAAATCATCCTCTCAGTTTCGTGGTGCCCTAATTTGATCAGCCAGAACACCCTACTGACTACTCCCTGGCTGTGTGGCCCCTGCAGAATTACAGTATAGGCTTACTTGATTTCATGCATGGAACTATTACCCTACTACCTTCAAAGACGATTGAGGGTGGCCCTTATGAGAAAGCACATTATACAGTATGACATGGTGGCTGGGTTTCTTCATTCCTAACCTGCAGAACAGGAGAAACTTGACTTCACCTTTGAAAGGAGGAAGCTCTTCGTTGTAGGAATGCTAATTAGACCTCAGCTATATTATGTTTGAAGTACCCTGCTGGTGTGGCATTCCCCTTGGCTTCATGGGGTGTCTCTGCGCTGCCTCAAACACAGGTTTATTTAGTGACATCCTAATCCATGGGATGAAGGCTCGAAACCGCTCAATTCATGGAGACATGGTAGTTGTGGAACTGCTCCCTAAAAATGAATGGAAAGGAAGAACCGCTGCCCTGTGTGAGAATGACAGTGATGACAAGGCCTCAGGAGAGTCCCCAAGTGAGCCCATGCCCACAGGTGAGCCAGCTGGAAAGTCACCCAGTTATCCATTTTCCTTGTGGAATGTTTATTTTTTCTCTCTTGTCTGCGGCCATGCTACCCTCAACGAGCCCGATCCTGTCTTATCGTGGAAGCTAAGCAGGGTCGGGCCTGGTTAGTACTTGGATGGGAGATCACCTGGAAAGACCAGGTGCTGTAGGCATAAAAAATAAAAACATAAGGGATTGTAAGCTGACAAGGTCCTTACAATCTGTGAGGTCAACTAAGGGTGCCTCACCTTTATGGCAAGACTCAGTGAAACAGTGAACTCTGCATTATTTCTGCTTCTTCTTTACCCATTTTATCCAAAAGCCACTATATGCAGGCATACCTCCCCTTCCACACACACACACACAAAATAAAACCCTTGACCTCTTGTCAAGGTCACCAGTGACCTCATTGCTAGCAGTCCTCAGCATCTGTAATCTGTCAGCAGCATTTGGCTAATGAACCAATGCCTCATCTTTGGCTTCTGGGTTCTTCCTTGCTGATTGGTCCTCTTCAGTTCTTTGGCTGGTTCTTCTTCATCTTATTGTCCTTGTGGATGTACTAGCTCCTCTCTGGATCGCTTTTTTCCCTGCACACTCTCCCTAGAAGATTTCATTCAGTCCTCTTGCTTTCTGTCCTCCAGCCCAAAACCCTTCTCAGCCTCCAGTCTTATCTACTCATTTGTCTATTTGGCACCCTGAATGTCAAATAGGCATCTCAAATTTAACATGCCTAATAATATATTCCTGATTTCTACCCCAAACCTGCTCCTCCCCAAGTCTTCCCCCATCTCCATAAATGGCAAGTTTATTCTTATAGTTGGTCAACCCAAAGATCTTGGAATCATCCTCAACTTTTCTTTCACAAATTAGCAAGTCCTGGCAGCTCTAACTGAATTCAGCCACTCCGTACTCCACCATTTTTCTCTTAAACCAGTGCATTAGAACGGTGGTCCCCAACATTTTTGGCACCAGTGACCAGTGATCCTATGAGAATCTAATGCCTGATGATCTGAGTTGGAGCTGAGGCAGTGATGCTAGCGCTGGGAGTGGCAACAAATACAGATGAAGCTTCTCTAGTTCACCCGCCGCTCAACTCCTGCTGTGTGGCCCAGTTCCTAATAGGCCACAGACCAGTATTAGTCTGGGGCCCAGGGATTGGGGACCCCTGCATTAGAATCCCTTGGTGAGATTTTCCCAGCAGCCTCTTCACTGGTCTCCTTGCTCCCACCCTTGCTCCCAGATAGTCTTTTCTCCACATCCAAGCCATAGTGATCCTTTTACAAATCTAGGTCTTGCCATGTCTCTGCTCATAACTCTCCAGTGACTGCTTCCCATTTCTCTCAGAATAAAATCCAGCGTCTTTACCCTGGTCTACAAGTCCCCCCAGCTTGGGCTGTCTTCTGTCATTGTCTTCTTCATCACTCTTCTTCTGCCACATTGACCAACTTTTCCTTTCCACCACCAGAAACAAGCTTGCCCCAGACATCCTCACACCGCCTTTCCTCATTTCAAGTCTCTGCTTAAATTTTGCTTTATTGAAAATAGCTGCTATTTCTGACCCTTTATCACTCTTGGTCATCTTACCCTACTTTTTATCTTTCTTAGCAGTCATCACTACCTCACATATATTTATTCTTTACTGCTTGTTTCCCACCCCCACAGACACCTGGACTAGAAAATACATTCCAGGAAGTCAAAGACTTTCTTTTGATATATTCCTTGCACCTAGGACAGTGTCTTTTTCCTGGTAGGGGCTCAATAAATGTTTGTGAAAAGAGAAGATAGCACTTTTAACTATTAAAATTTGTTTTTCCTTGACTTCAGCCAATAATGATTAAAAGTGTTGTGCATCAGACTAAAATGATTTGTATACTTCTCTGTATATTATATAGGGCCAGTTGATCTTGGTTGGTCAGAAAATGCAAGAAAAACTGAAAATGCACAGTAGAGGGCATGGGTTTTAAAAAAATGGAAATCATTAACTTTTTCCAACTTATCTATACATGAGATTGATAAGGTAAGTGCAAAAGAAAAAGTGGAACTAATGGATTCTAAATGTCACATCAGGCCCTACAGAAGAAAGGGCATACTGACAATTTTACTTAAAAAATTATCTATCTAAAAAAAAAATCCATCTTAATAATAAAATGCTAGGAAGGCAAATGTTTGAGCATCTCTCGACTTGTGTGGTTGTGCTTGAAAAACTGGACATTGTATTTCCTATTTTCTTCCTCACTGCTAAACTGATCAGAGTCCAGATAGGTGACATTGAACCACTTAAGGCTTTCTTTTGTTTTGTTTTGTTTTGTTTTGTTTTCCCAAAGGCAGAGTGGTGGGCATCCTTCAGAAGAACTGGCGGGATTATGTGGTGACATTTCCATCCAAAGAAGAGGTCCAATCTCAGGGCAAAAATGCTCAGAAAATACTAGTTACACCTTGGGATTACAGAATTCCTAAAATCCGAATTAGCACTCAACAAGCAGAAGCCCTCCAGGTAGCTGACATTATACCTCTACTGTTTTCCTTCTGTTTTTGCTAGCTTTTGAGCAGTACCAGAAAACAATGTTGATTCTTTTACATAAGGGATAAATTATTGATGGCATCTGGCATACTGAGATCCTGTTTTTTAAAAATTCTAAATATATAGAATCATCTATTAAGTAGTCCTTGGTTAATAAATGAAGGCCAAAGAGAAACCGTCCTAGAAAGAACTATGTAAGACACTGGAGAGAACATACATTATCCAGCTGTCTAACACAGAAACTTTGAATAGATACACTATGCCAACACTAACAAGCTTTCTTCTAGCAAGCAATATAGAAATACGATCACTCTGCCTTGGAGGGATGATATAGTGGTACTTCACAAAATCGATTATCCGTAAGGGAATATAGCACCAGAGAGAAGACATAAACAAGAGAGTCTGAAATTAACCTTTACTGTGGCGAATAGTGTAGGCATCACCCAACTTGATTTGCCTGATGTTTTGCAGATTCTAAATAAGACACTGATGTAAGGTATCCCCAGCCAGGAACCTGGTCATTGTGTACTTTTACCTCTTGAAGCCTTATGCAGGCCTTCCAAGGCCAGTTGCAACTATTGCTTTCCCTATCCATGGTTTGCTGGAGTTTGGGGGCATTAAAGTTCAGTTCACACTGATAACCTTCTTCCTCACCAAAAGATGTATTCAGACATTAGAAAGTAACTCCCAAACACACAAAATCGAGATTTTTGTTTTGCAATTTAATTTAGACTATATATAATTGGGTTTTTCTCTTGTGTTACAAATGTTAACTAGAATGTATTACAGTTGGCTTTCTCTAACAGACTAAAATTTTCAGCCCATTTGATGTAAAGAGGTAATGCTCCTCTTCAAAGCACTGGGCCAAGCATTTAGATACTCTCTGGCAATTTAGTAAAACAAGAACAACAACAACAACAACAAACCCCACTATATACAAACTGTAAAACAAGAACAAAAACAACAACAAACCCCACTATATACAAACTGGCCACTCTCTTTGGAGCTTGATGCGATTTCTCTTGTTCGTTTAGTGCTTCTACTTGACCCACTTAACTCTCGGTTCTGGACTCATCTTTGACTCATGTTTTTTTTTTTCTCCCTTTGTGCAGGATTTCAGGGTGGTTGTGCGTATCGATTCCTGGGAGTCAACATCCGTGTATCCTAATGGACATTTTGTGCGTGTTTTAGGAAGAATTGGAGATCTGGAAGGAGAAATTGCAACCATCCTGGTGGAAAACAGTATTTCAGTTGCCCCTTTCTCAGAAGCTCAGGTCAGCTTTCTCTGAGAACTCTGGTCTGGTGAAAGACATTTTGTACATTTTCTTTTTGCCTTTGTCATTATTTGTTTCATCATTGAGGAAAAATTCTTTGTACTGTGTTACATCCTACTGTCTTAAAGCCACACATAATGGAAAATCTCACTACTTTTTATTGTGTTTAGACCAGACTGAAGTCAGCTTCAAGTACAGAATTAGTTTCCTATAGCCTCACAGCTTTCAAATTTTCACATTTTCCAACTGTGCTTAAAAATGGCATGTCAGTGTCTTATAGTCAGTATACATTCATCCCCAGCAACTACAAGGATGCCTAGTTACAGACCCACTGGGTTCCATTCCCGGTCATAATCATTCAACAGGAGGCCTGCAGAAAGCTGCAGGGAGCAGCTTCTTGGGCTCCATACATCTGACCCCTGGGCCAAAAAAAAATCATGCTCATTACGAAACAGTTTTTGTAACCTTTACAGAAAAAAAAATTCCATGAACATAAAACATCAGCTATTTTCATCACTTTGTGATCTTTTAAAATCCTCATAAATCTTGTTTATTATTTTTGCATGACTATATTCAAAGTGTGCACATACTGTTTTCTGTTCTGCTTCTTTCATTTAAATTTCTTTCTATATATTGATGTAGCCTACTTATTTTTAATAGTTATGGCAAATTATTGTATATTGATGTACTCTAGTTTGCTTAAGTGTTCCTCAGTTGTTGGGCATTTGGGCTGTTTAATTTTTCAGTATTATAAAAAAATGTTACTTTCAAACACTTTATAAACATTACTATTTTTTCTTTTTGATCATTTCCTTTGGAATGTAATCCTTAAAGTAAAATTATCAAATCAAAAGGCATAAAAATTTAAATAGCTTTTGTTTTGTATTGGCAGATTGTTCTTCAGAAAAATTGAACCAGTTTGCATTGCCATCAAGAGCATATGGGTGTTCTTATTTTCATTAGTTTTTGACAAAACAGTAGCTATAATAGTAAAATATTTTAGAATATTTTACATTATTAAATTTTTATGTTTAACAGTTTCTGGAAATTATTTGTTGACTTGTTTCAGTTCTTAGTGAAAATGTTAGAATAAAATAAAGCATGGATTAGACTTCCCAGACTAGCATTCTCTTCCCTTTTAGCGTACTTAACTGCAGATTGATGGCTTAAACAGATAATAATGGAGAGAAAATGCCCAAGATTGGTCATGCCTAAATTATCTTTGAGGAATAAACTTTTTATAATTTGAGACATATTGATTTTATTTTCAGGGCTTGACTTGAATTAAAAGCTCAACTATATTTAAATATAGTTGGATCATTCTAAGTGAGATTGATATACTCTTTATAAGCTACCCATTCATTCCTGCTTCAGCTCCCATAACTAAAGAGGCTGGTGAAAGTTGTGGGATATTTCTTTCAGACTGTAAGAGTCCTCAAGAGCCAGGGACTGTAACTTTCCAGATCCTAGCACAGTTCCTGAAACATATATGGCACCTAATAAATTGTTACTGACCAAAAGAAGCAAAAAGAGGATAATTGCTAAAGGTAATGGGGAATGAGGGATTTCTGTGAGGTCACATTGAGAATGTTAGAGAATGGATTTTTGTAGGAAATGTGTGGTACAGGAATTGCTGAACATTTGGCCCTCGTTGTACAGATGTGTGAGATGCCAGTAAATACACCAGAAAATCCCTGGAAGGTGAGTCCCGAAGAAGAACGAGAACGTAAAGACCTGAGGAAAACCCATCTTGTATTCAGCATTGACCCCAAAGGTTGTGAAGATGTGGATGACACACTCTCAGTCAGAACCTTAAATAATGGTGACCTGGAACTTGGGGTCCACATTGCAGATGTCACACATTTCGTGGCACCAAATTCTTTACATTGATATTGAAGCTAGGACAAGGTAATGCTATTTGAAATAACACCATGGGTATGTATATGTGTCTATAATGTAATGTGTAACTATGCTAGTTTTAGATTTTCAAAACAAAGATTTCACGATTCCATACAATTCTGAAGATGTCTTTCAGAAAAAAAGAAATTGAGGTCCACTTTCCTTTTCCTTTAGAAAAATAGTACCTTGATCAATATACCGTGCCTTTTTTAACAGAAACTTTTCACACATTGTTTCCTTCTAAATTGAAACATGTTAAATTTTTCATGTAATAATATACTATCTTATATAAATACCGGATCATTACACTCTAAGTTTTTTTTACAACTAAGATTCGTGTCACTTTTTTTATATATCATAGAGAGCATATTCAGCCCAAAGCAGTACTGCTTAGGAAAGTGGGAACACGGGAATAGCTTTATTACTCAGTCGGCTGCACTTTATGAAAAACAACAGCCTTCGGGAATTTGTACTGAGATCTGGCCGTTTACCTCACAGCAGTCCATGCAGTCAGCAGTTATTCTTGTTGCTGAAGGTCATGTACCTGCATGTGTGTCGTTCACAGGGCCACCACTTATTATTTAGCAGACCGACGCTATGACATGCTGCCCTCCATCCTCAGTGCTGATTTGTGCTCCCTCCTGGGAGGCGTTGATAGGTAAGTTTGTTCATTAATTTTACCTGTGTGGTGCCTGGTATTCTTGCTTCCAGCCTCTCTCCTCTTCCCAATATGCTCTACCGCCACACTCCCCACCCTTCTTTCCCTCCTGTATCCTCTACACCCCTCTGTATCACTTACTTTCAGACAGCTTTATTTCTCTAGCCTTCCTTTTCCTTTCTCTCCTCTTCTGTCTCTAGCTGTGAGACTGCTCCTCCCTCTGTTTTTGGCTTTTTAAAGTCAGCTAATGTCTAAGAACAAATGGGTACAATTTTGTGTGGTTGTATTCTCTGGTTCAGGCCATTTTGCATGAAGATCATAAACTTAGGGAGTTTTCATTACAGTTAAGTCTATTATTTTTGAATAGGTAATAAACCATGTAATCTAAAATTCATAAAAGATACCACTTTCCCTCAATTACCAATTTCTTACATATTTTTTTAGCTATAATATACATACACACAAATATGGACATTTGGTCTTTTTTTGGTAACATTACATATACTGTTTAGCACTTGGCTTTTTTTTAACTTAATGATATGTCTTGGAGATAATTCCATGTTAGTAACAGTTGCTTATCTATGGAAATATGGATTTTTTCTAGCCCTTTGCTATTACAAACAAAACTTTACTGAATTACTTAGAATATAAGTCATTTCATATTTTTAAAAGTACAGAATTTATCTAGAGGATAAATTCCTAGAAGTGGAATTTCTGTGTCAACAGGTATATATATATTTGTGTTAGATTTAATCAAATTGCCCCCAAGAGGTTACAATTCTATTTCCACCAACAATGCATGAGAATGCTTGTTTCCCCTCACAGCCTTGCCAACATAATATATTGTATTTTTTCATCTTTGCCAATTTGATGAATGAAAATGGTATCTTAGAGTGATTTTAATTTGCATTTTTAACTCAACTACTATGAATAAAGTTAAACATTTTTATATGTTTAACAGTCATTTACATATCCTTTCTTTGTAAATTATTTCTGTTCCTTTGCCCTTCTCTTTGAGTTTTTGATCTATTTTTAATCGATTTATAAGAGCTCTTTGATTATTAGGAAAATTAGCCCTTTGTTTTTTAGTGAGGTGCAAATGTTGAGTGATTTGGTAACTAAGTGGTTCTTTACTAAATGAACTTGTTGCTAATTTCCTTACCACCAAACTAATATCATAGTTCAGTGTCATTCTATAGGATTTGCTCTTCTTTACTAGAGAGCCCCATAGGCTTGTCTCCCTCTATTAGTGCTATGTTATTCTAATGAAAATGGAGAACTGTAAGATAGGGTTTGTAACATGACATGTGAACTCATTTCAGATTTGCTCAGAGCTCAACAGAACCTAGTCTAACTTTGATTGAGTGGTGAAATGATTGGATTGAGACAAAAACCTGTAGCAATGCCATTTCTTTCGAGTTACATTTAGGGTCAAGTTCTGTGTGCTTCAAAAATGGGAGAATTAAATAATGATGTCAGTGTTACTGGTTTTGTAGGTATGCTGTAAGCGTCATGTGGGAGTTGGATAAAACCTCCTATGAAATTAAAAAAGTGTGGTATGGCAGAACCATTATTCGATCATCATACAAACTGTTTTATGAAGCAGCCCAGGAACTCCTGGATGGAAACGTCAACATCGTTGATGACATTCCAGAATTCAGAGACTTGGATGAGAAGAGCAGACAAGCCAAGCTAGAGGACTTAGTGTGGGCAATTGGAAAGTTGACTGACATAGCACGCCACGTCCGAGCTAAACGAGACCGCTGTGGTGCCCTGGAACTGGAAGGGGTAGAGGTTCGGGTACAGCTAGATGAAAAAAAGAACATTCAAGACCTCATCCCCAAGCAGCCCCTGGAAGTCCATGAGACGGTGGCTGAATTCATGATTCTGGCCAACCACTGGGTAGCCAAGAAGATCTGGGAGAGCTTCCCTCATCAGGCCTTGTTGCGCCAACACCCTCCTCCACACCAGGAGTTTTTTTCTGAACTGCGAGAATGTGCTAAAGCAAAAGGCTTCTTTATAGATACACGGTAATTCCTCTTTTGAGGGGGCAGAGGAATGGAAGGGAGTGTTATACACTTATTTATCTTACAGTAGTTCTTAAAATGTGACAGCCAGATCTTTGACCAAAAATAGAAAACTTCTTGGCTCTCTACACTTACTATAATATAGGTATAGAGACTTAAAATTAAAACAAGTCTACTGAGGCACAATTTTGACCCACTATAATTTGTAATACAGAAGGAACCTGTTAACTTTGATTTAATTTCATCTACCTCTTAGGTAAATGCAAAAAAATAAACCTATTTATTTCAGTACTCTAGAAACACAGCATATCTCAGTGTTTTATAAGACACCATACTGATGGTAAATTTATACCAACCCTTCATAGAGCGAGACATTTTACACTTCACCTCCAGGATAAAATATTTTCCCTGTTAAAAATGATATATAAAGAGGATTTTTCAAAAATTTCTGTCAACAGGCGCTAATTAAAATATATTTTATTCCTTTATCAAAATGCTTTTCTTTTTTTTTTTTTTTTTTTTTTTTTTTTTTTTGCCTCTACTTTAGGTGATAGTACCTTTTGCTGGTTGGTTGGTGGCTGAACTCTGTGTGTGTGCCAAGCACAAGAGAACAGACTTTCAGACAGCATCTTGTATCATTCGTATTTTACAGATAGGGAAACTAAGTATGGAGAGGTTGAGTAACTACAATTTAACAGCTAGCCAGGGCAGAGTGAGAATTTAAATCCAAATCTGTCAGACTCAAAAGTTAACATAAGTGCCTACTCTGTAATTCTGCTTCCCTGTTCATTTCCCATCTTCCTTTCCCCCTTTTATTTTGGTGGGCTACATTACAGAACTGAGTTCTGTACTGTATTATGAGTTTAATTTTTAATGTAATTCTGTATTTCCTGGGTTTTAAAAAGTTGTTATTTGAGAGTAAATAGAATGCTTCCTGCCACTTTATCTTTTTAAAAAGAAAAATAATTTAGATTTCTTTTACTTGTGCACCTTAGTTTTAGTTTCGCTTTGTTTTTTTTTAACTCTGGCTCAATAATTCTTGGTTTAAAAAAAGGAAAAGTTCATTCTTTGACTTGTGCAGGATGTTTAAAGTTAAGAGAGTCAGGAATTCAATTCAACAGGTATTTGACCACCTAACTGTGTGCCAAGTAATAAACCATAGATATCAACAAACACATTACTCTTAACTACTTAAGAAACTATTTAGATTCGGAACACTTTCATTGTTTAAACCTTAAAAGCAAACTAGATTACTAAATTGGAAAGTTTCTTCAGAAATGCATCCAAAATAAATTTAACTACTGAAAGATGAAAGTATTCAGACTTGATGAGTGAAGTGTTTTCCTCAGAGTGTTGACTTATAAATCATTGCTGGGGACAAAATTAAAATTTTTCCATACTTTTGTCAGGTCCAATAAGACACTGGCTGATTCTCTGGATAATGCGAACGACCCCAGCGATCCCATCGTCAACAGATTGCTGCGTTCTATGGCT
This sequence comes from Eonycteris spelaea, assembly GCA_003508835.1. Taxonomy (NCBI): domain Eukaryota; kingdom Metazoa; phylum Chordata; class Mammalia; order Chiroptera; family Pteropodidae; genus Eonycteris; species Eonycteris spelaea. Next base: position 1,823,651 of record PUFA01000017.1, read on the forward strand.
GCGCAGGCCATGTCTAATGCGCTGTATTTCTCCACCGGATCATGTGCGGAGGAAGAGTTCCATCATTATGGTGAATGATAAATCTTCCTTTGTAGCCATAACCTTGAGCAGATTGTTTAAAAACTATTTTTTTGTTGTTTATTTTGATCATTTGGTTTCTTTTTGAAGGTCTCGCATTAGATAAATATACTCACTTCACTTCTCCAATAAGAAGATATTCCGATATTATAGTACACCGATTGTTAATGGCAGCCATTTCAAAAGATAAGAAAATGGAAATTAAGGAAAATTTGTTCAGCAACAAAGATCTTGAGGAATTATGCAGACATATCAACAACAGAAACCGAGTAAGGGGACTTTAATTTCTCTTACCCATCCTTTCTTTTGCTAAGAGAATATCAGCTTTATTGTATAATAGAATGAAGTATCACATATTCTAGCAAATTCTAGAATTCTAACAAATGAAGTAACACGAAAAATTATAAAGTTTGTCGAGTAGTTCTCAGTACATTTACAAATGTTCAAAAATACCTTGATGTGGATTTAGGAGATTTAACAATAGGTTAGATGTTTTTCCCAAAAATGTAGAAATGTAAAAGATCATCTATCATCTTACCACTGAGAGATAACCATTATTAATAATTCTAGACAGTTTTTTTAATAAAAATCATACCCATTGTTTTGAAATCTGCCTTTTTTTACTTAACACATCTGTTCTCGATAGCACACTATGTCAGTTAGTTACATCATTGTTTTAGAAGCTGCTTTGAGTTGTTTCATATTCTTGCTAGTAGCTTCATTCAGTACTGCATAACATAGAACTAGTCCATTTGTGATACAGAAAATTAGAAACTACCTAAATGTTCAATATAATTTCTATAGCCAATGTTATAGTTCTGTGCTCTGCAGTTATTATAGCCACCAGCCATGTTGTTATGCTATTTAAATTAAAATTTTTAAAAATTAAAAATTCAGTTCCTTAGTCATACTAGCCACATTTCACATGCTCAATAAATGTGTGTGGCTAGTGGATATACATTTTCACCATTGCAGAGTTTTGTTGCACGGCACTGTTCTAGGCAATCCAGTTTACAACCATTCTTGTGTGTGTGTGCACTTCTACAGTCTTCTCAGGTTATTGCCTGGATAAATTCCTGATGATAATGAATTGCTGAGATAAAAGGTGTGCATATTGATACATATTACTAAATTGCCCTCCAGAATAGTAATACTAATTTATACTCCAACAGGATTTTGGTAGGACAGACTTGAAAATAAAGATAGACATAGACATGGATACTTTTTCTCTACCTGAATGAACTATACACAAGTTCCAAATAACAAACTGGTTGCTTTCTTAAAGAATTTTCTAGGACATTTTTGAGAGAATGATATCAGATGGTTTGGTTCCTACAAAAATTGATTTAACTCATAATAGAGAATATTTGTATTAATGGTTTTATACAATCAAGCTTTTTAAAGACATTGTTTCTGTGGGACTGTGAATTCCGTGGTTTTTCTAGGAATGTCAGGGAAGTCTGTCATCATGCTTTAGGGTTGTGTTTCTTCTCACAGGCAGCACAGCATTCTCAGAAGCAGTCTACTGAGCTCTTCCAGTGCATGTATTTTAAAGACAAAGACCAAGAAACTGAGGAGCGTTGCATATCCGATGGGGTTATTTATTCAATTAGAACAAATGGTGTGCTTGTATTTATACCAAGGTATGTTATGTCTAACATAATAGTTAAGAAATCATAGTTAAACTAAAAGTGTAGAACACAAACAGTATGTTAGGTATCATTTATTAAAATATTTTAGCAATTATTTGTAGTTACTATGTATACATAATATATAACTCACTGTGATTATAAAAGATTAGAATGTAATATATCTGTATCAGTCTTAGGATAAGATTTTACTTTCTTATTTGGCAAGATTTTCTTTATCTGATCAATGAAATAAGTATTTGAAGGTAAGTCACAGGAAAAGTTGTTTTTAATGTAGAAGAAAAACTAGCATTCTAGATAAGTGTATAAGATCTGCATACTAAGAATACATTATCTCTGGATTTTCATTCTGGCAATGATTCAGGTTTGGGATTAAAGGTGCTGCTTATCTAAAAAATAAAGATGGTTTAGTGATCTCATGTGGCCCAGATAGCTGTTCTGAATGGAAACCGGATCCCTTCAACGATTTCAAAACAAAATCACCTCTACCACAACAGGAGGAGAATCTGTAACATTCCACTTGTTTGACCATGTAACAGTAAGTCTGTATTCACATTAGGTATTGCTTTTAATGTAAAGAACAAATAATGTGATTTAGTAACATGCATTTTCTCTTCTGATAGGTGAGAATATCTGTACAGGCCTCACGTTGCCATTCGGATACAGTCAGGCTTGAAATAATGAGAAACCAACCATACATGATACCAGATACAGAACTTTTTCATCAGAGTTCCCTCTTGCTAAAGAGTGATTTAGTGAAAGAAGTAACTAGATCTGTGGAGGAAGCTCAGCTTGCCCAGGAAGTCAAAGTAAACATCATTCAAGAAGATTATCAAAAATATTGCCAAACCAAGGGAAGAAGCCTGTACACACTTCTGGAGGAGATACGGGACCTAGCTCTCCTGGATGTTTCAAACAGTCATGAAATGTAATGCTCTTTCTACTTCATTAACATTAAAAGAGCTTTGCTTTATGTGAATGTGTTATCAACGTTAACGTTAATCTAATTTTCTGTGTCACCCAATGTTCTAGTCGATTGGAATTAAGTACATATTTCACATACTGTGGTCCCCCCTTATCTGCAGTTTCTTTTTCCATGTTTTGTTACCTACAGTCAACCACTGTCCAAAAATATTAAATGGGAAATTTCCAAAAATTAACAACTCATAAGTTTTAAATTGCATACCTTTCTGCAATGATGAAATCTCTCACCATCCTGCTCCACCATCCCATATCCATCACATACCAGTGGGTATATGCTGCCCACCTGTCATTTAGCCATCTGTTATCAAACTGACTTGTGTAGGACTGCAGTTCTTGTGTTCAAGTAACCCTTGTTTTACTTTATAATGGCCCCAAAGCACAAGAACAGTGATATTAGCAATTTGGATGTACCCCAGAGAAGCCATAAAGTGCTTCCTCTAAGTGAAAATATGAGTTTATGAGTTAATAAGAAAAAAAATCATATGCTGAGGTTGCTAAGATCTATAATAAGAACGAATCTTCTATGAAATTGTGAAAAATTCATGCATTTGCTGAGACCACATTCACATAACTTTATTACAGCATATTGTTATAATTCTATTTTATTAGTGTTAATGTCTTACTGTTCCTAATTTATATATTAAACATCATAGGGATGTATGTATAGGAAAAAAGTGTATATAGGATTTGGTACTATCCAAGGTTTCAGGCATCCACTGGGGGTCTTGGAACATAGCCCCTAAAGATAAGGGGGACTACTGTGTGTAAAATGTTTTCTCATCAACATTTTATTAAATAAAATACAATTAGGACACTATGGAAACTGATTTTTCAGAAATGAATGGTGGTGACTGTAAGTCAGGTTACCGGTCATTTTTTAATCCAGATTTGATATTTGGTTAGGTTGTCTCAAGTCAATTCTTTCAAACTAAGTTTTAATTTTTCCAGGAATTGCTACATTGAGCCATTTGTGTCATGGGCCCCTCTGACAACTGTCAGATTAACTTTTCAGTCACTTTGATAATAAGACTTAATCCTGTCTGCCTACCCACTATTTCATATTTGACTCTAACCTCTCCTGCTAGCCCCAGTACCAGTTGGTGACACGACACAGGGACATAGGGAATGGGTGAGGTATGCAGGTAAGGTCTGCTCTCTCAAGCCTCCCTTTCCACCCTCATTTTTCTGAGTGCTCCTCAGATGATAAGTTGCCTTGGTCTTGCTCTTGTTAGACTTGTCACTGCTAGCAAAGCCCACCACTGGGAAAATAACTCTAGTCATCTCAAGTCCAGTTGGTGAGCATGGACAAGCCAGAATAAGCCCTCCTGATGAAGCACTTTAGGTATTGGTTGCACCTGAAGAGACTGGGCTCCATCTTCTAGCTGATCCCCTACTGGTAGCAATAAGTCACAATCCTCTGAGGCTTATGCCTCTTGGCCCTCCCATATACTCATCCCCAGCAAGCCTATAGCCACCCCCCACCAAACCTCCTATGTCCTTATACTCAGCTTCTTAGCCTTTCAACATCTTTGTCACTCTCCATCCCTACCTGAAATCCCAGCTTAATGGATAGAAGCCACCTTAGTACCATCACTATGCCAGACTTTCTCACAAAAAGCAACCTTACCATCTCCTAGTTTGTAAAAGCTAGTTTTACCTTTCCTTCTCCTCCATGGGAATCTCTTGCCAAGAACTAGACAACCTTTAAACTTGGTTGTCACTGTGGTACTTTCTTATCTCTAATTACCCCTCCACCAACTCGATAAACTCGGGCAGGAAAAATTCCAATCAGGTCCTCTCAACATCTGGCTCTAACACTTCTAGCCTCATATTCATCATTCCCAAATCTTCCTTATTTCCTAGATTTTCATTTCTGTATCATTATCATACATATACTTCCCAATCCTTAGAATCTCCACTAATTCAATGGTTTCTGATGAATCCTCTATGTTCCTCATAATACTTTGCAAGTTCCTCTCCAACTAGCCAGTAGGTACCAAAGAGCATTTGAACCTCCCTAGCACCTACAAATACAGGCCAGGCAATATATCAACCTTTCATAAGTATTAAAGTGACTCCTCAAAATACATGAGGACATATATAAAAACCTTAAATGTTTAACCAAATGTAAAATGCAGAACTAAATATCAATGAGAAACTTTCATAAAGCCTCTAGAGATAGTTTGTAAGATTTTTTTTTAATGGACATTAATATTCATTATATATTTACAACAACATCCAATTTAGGGAAAACAAGGCATTCAAGAGCACCCTAGCAGCAGAAACTGCTTATTAACTACTAATCATTGTTATGAAGTCATATCTATATAAACACTAAAGAGAATAAATAGACTTAACTAGTTAATAAGAAACAAGCATTATTATAAATACCAGATTTTAAATAGGAATCTGTATAGGTTTCACTACGTAAGGATTTCAAACTAGACAAAATACACCGTAATCTCAAACTTGGACGATACCAAGTTAACAGACTTTCTCTTGGTTGAAGCCTATCCAACCTCAGTGACATTTCTGGATGAAGCATAAAGGTATGCTGTACATTTTAAAAGGATTGGTCCAGTTGTTTCTCTGTTTTTAATTCCTCCTCTTCATCTACAGTATTAGCAGCAGCATCATTATGTGAATTGTCTAGAATGTTTTTGTTAAATCCATCTGACTCTTCCTCTCTTTGCTCCTCACCCATATTATCATCTTCAACTGTCTGTGCCCTGGGTGTGCTCATTAACGTATCTGAAAGAGAAATCATCATTATTACACATTATAAGCACCTGATCCAGCTTACCTGAATAGAAATGACATCTATGATCACTGTAATTATTAATTATAACCACTTTCTTCCAAAGAAAGCCATTTTTAGACATGTATAAAATCCATTAAAAAATGCAAGTCTTAAAAAGTACTGAACTCAAATGCAATGGTTCTCATTCACAACTACTAGATGGAACTATTTAAAAATCAAATGCTCTTAACGGCTGTATGTCAGAGTGATCTATAGTAAAAAATATATAGGATAGTTATTTCTATTTGGGCAAATTTTAAAGTTGTATATTTACATCTACGGCCATGCTACCCTGAATAGGCCGGATGCCGTCTGATCTTGGAAGCTAAGCAGGGATGGGCCTGGTTAGTACTTAGATGGGAGACCACCTAGGAAGACCAGGTGCTGTAGACATAAAAAATAAAAAATAAGGGATTATAAGCTGACAAATTCCTTGCAATCTGTGAAGTCAACCAAGGGCGGCCTCACTAAAATAAATAAGTAAGTAAGTAAGTAAGTTGAGTATTTATGAATAGAAGATGAGCCTTAAAATGCTTATTGCTAGGTATATTTTGATGATGACAGCAAGGAAGATACTGCTATAACAAAAGTTGTATCTTCATGTAATTTTTTACATGGTAGTCATAAAACATCTATTTGTAATTTAAAAATTAAACTCATTTTATTTCATGATAATGTCTATAATTTTCACTTGAGAATTTTATTATGGGTGAAACTTGTTTTATAGCATGGTATCTACACTACTTAATATAATTCTTATTTTCCTATTTCAGAAGGAAAAACTGGATTGGAAATTGAGAATGACATGTCATCCTGCTTCATTCAAAACCAATTTGTTTTAAAAAACTTGGCTGTCTAGTTTCCAAACCTACAGTCTGTTTTTAAAACAGCAAATTTTTAGGCAGTTTTAACAGAGAAGGGATTGTAACAGATAAACAAACTGATAGCTAACAGATAAACAAACTGATAGCTCACAACAAAAGTGACACAATGCAATTAAAAAAAAATTTAGGACATTCACATCATAGCAAATGGCTCTAAAATCCTCAATGGGTGCAAAAGGCATTTTATATGTTTAGGAAAGTTCCACAATAATTAATGCTCATAATTATAATCCTAAAGTTAAATTGTGTGTCACATGTTTTAAGTAGTCACAGATGAATATGATTTTGAAAGATTCAGAATCAACTTTAAATGATTAAAATAACCTTTTAAGAGGTATTCAGCTACTCTGAAAACCATCTTGGACTGTTTATTCTTTGAGGATTCCAAATAGCTAACACACACACATTCACTCTCTCACTCTCAAACGTACATAAACTTAATACACTATATCATATTTCTATCCCTAGAGGTATTTTATTTTGGGAGATAGTAGAGAAGTTAAAATTTCTAACATGCCCTTGCTATATTAATGGCAGCACATAAAAACCAGCATAAAATTTACCATGTCCTAGGGACTGACTATTACTCAGTAGCTTTGCCTGCCTTCTTTCCAAGGCCAGTTGTTTATTTCTCTCAATTCTTTGTTGTTGCTCTTCGGTTAGGCTTCTACTTGACTCAGAAGCAAAATTTTCACTTTCAGATGAGTTTATCAAAAAGGGATCTAATTCAACAGCAGTTACATCATGGCCATTATTTTCCCCCACTTCATCTGCAGTAGGAAAAAATAAAATGAGTATATCTCTAATATTAAACTAGTTGGAAAAAGAGCTTATACAGCTATTAATTAAAAACCAGTTTAAGGTGACAAAGTGCAAACCAGAACAATTTGTGAGGTATGAGAATGTTACAACACATGCTTGATTCAAACAAGTAAAAGGAATATTTAAAAATCACTTTAAAGAGGCATTTTAAGTCAAATGGAAATACTAGTTTAAAAATGTGCATGAACAGAAAGCAAAGGTTCTTAGCTATGCTTAGAAATACTTTATGAATGGGCTAATAAAAAACCTTAACGAATCCAAAGCATATTCTTGTTTTACATTGAACAAAAACATTTTAAGAGCTTGTCAGTGTCAGTAATAATTTTATATAAGGCTTTTTTAATAGGGTAAAACTCAGACATAAAGTGTAAAAGGAAAAGAAATTTAGAGATCTGTGGACATATTTCCAAGTTAATTTTTAAAAAATTCAGTGCTCTCTACATTATCTGTCTTAAATTCTTAAAGCCCTGTATACCAGTTATCGCCAAGTAGGATATCACTAAAATGGTTCACAGTGATATGGAAAGTAAATATTAGATCTTCCATTTATATTTCACTTAAGAATTAAAAAAAATTAACTATTACTAATTCACATTTAAAATAAAGACTAGAAGTGACAAATTATCACTTATCCATACGACAATTACCTGGGCTATAAGCTACCTGAACAAACAGCTTCCACACTGAGGAAAGGAAGGTTAAGCCCTCACTCATTTATTAATTTCAGCATATTGCGACTTACAGCTGATTCTGACTACCCTGTTAGTCAGGGTACATTGAAACAGAATACATCGTTTCCATCAAAACAACCCCAACAAAATGCACAAGTAATAGCTTAAAAGATTTCAGCAAAATAATCTACCTGTAGGTAGAAGATAATACAAGGCCAACCAAGAACAAAGAAAATGGCAAAGCTGACACTTCACTTTCTCTACAGCATTCACATTATGGGGTTAAAAAAAATGATAACCTCATCGTATCTGACAAGTAGGCAAAAAAAATTTCATATTATCAAGAGCACCATTTGAAACATGAATTTATATATACAATCTTTGTCCTATGTATTATACTATACATTGAAGTATTAGCTAGTGAGAGTAAAAGCCATCACAACCAGTAAAACATTTTAAACATGAAGACAAATATTGACAGTTATTCTAGTGAGGTTTAAAAATCATGACATTTAATCCAGTCTTTTACAATCCAAACCCCTTAAGTTTCTTCCTTAATAATGAAAGACAAAAGGCCATATACTTTTCCTTTCCTTCCTGACACGAAAAAAAATGTTTCAAGAAATTAAAATGCATTCCTTTGTCAGAATATACTGATGAAGTACATGGAGAAAACATTGCTGGAGAAGAAATAAATATTAGAACTAATTATGCAACATATAAGGTTTCTAACATGCTTCACCTTACAGAGCTTACATGATTCTGAATTAATAATAATGAAATAGAAAAAGAACTGCTATTTTTTGAGTCATGAAAGGAAAGATATCGTCAGTAGTAAATGACCTCTTTAATACAAACATTTTATGGAAAAACAATGTGAACACAACCACTGATGGAGCTTTGACTAGGATAAAAATGAGATTAAAAACAAATTAGAACCACACATGAAATTCACTCACTGCAGCATTCATAGGCAGGCTATTGTGGCAAAGAAGCTAATGCCAGAAATATTCGAGGTACTGCAGGATGTTATCATTTTGGTACACATAAACAGATAAGAAAGTTTCATAATAATTAAATAATAATAAAATAATAATGGGGGAAAAAAGCAGGAATCAGGAATAGGGAAAGGGTGCAATTTTAACAGTGTGGTGGCAGAGACTTCACACAGAGTTGACATTTGAGCACAGTTGGAAGACTTAAGTCAGAGAGCTGGCCATTAGATTTGCAGATTTGGAGATGGGAGGGAGGACGGAAGACAGTGGTTCAAGGCAGAGTGAAAGAGTGCAAAATTCCTTAAGACATATATGTGAGCAGAAGGCTCAAGGAACAGCTAGGAGGCAAGTGTGGCTGAAGCAGTGTGGCAAGGAATAGCAAAAGATACAGTCAGAGAGGCAAGGGGATGGGTGAGGACACAGGAACAGACTCTGTAGAGCTAAGCTGAACATTCTAAGAATTTGATTTTACCTTGAGTGAAATAAGGAGCCACTACAGGGCTTTGAGCAGAGGAGTGACATGACTACACATTTATTAAGAATAACAAAACATAACCCCTATTTAATTTTTAAGAAAATCAACTGATTAAAAAAGAGCAAATATTTCCTAATAAACTTCAACAAAAATCCTTGCATTAGTGAATGAGATTAAAAAATGAATACAGGTTTATTAAGTACAGTTAATGATCTACTTACATTTGCTTTTATGGATCTTAGTAAGGTAAAACCAAGATTTGGGGTAGAAAAACAATCTATAAGTCTACTATCAAATCACTGATCAAGAAGTACTAGCCAAGATTTTTAGGGGGAAAAAAAACTGGGAGAAAATTCAATCATATTGTTCTCACTTTAAAACTGTATAGTAATGTTTTGGTGACAACAAAATGTACATTATGAAAGGTACAGTCGTACATGTATTAATAAAACAAGTAAATCAAATACTCAAAACATTTTTATTGTTGTAGTGCCTGATCCAAAAGACTTGAAGACTATTCTCTTAGGAACAAAGAAAACAGATCCAACAACAAACAAGGCACTCTGATGTAGGCCTCCTCTTTGTACCCTATAATATTTCAGCATGCCTATAATACCATGTTCATTTCCTCCTCTGCAAAATGGCTCCCTCTTATCCAAAATCACCTCTGCCTGGTCTCTACTGCTCCTCTATCAAATACTTGTGATAGGGCTCCACTGTGAAGCTTTCCCCTACCCTAGATGAAACTATGCTCCTTTGCACCTACCCTATTCATCTCTCTCATTACAGCACCTATCAAACTACTGGCAATGCTATATGTCTGACTTGTTCGTTACATGTTAGCCCATGAGGCAAGGGATCTGATCTTACTCATCTTTATCACTGAACCTTTGGCACACAGTACACAATTTAAAAAGTGCTGCTAAATAAACTAACTAACCCAGTGGTATATGCTGTGAGACTTAGTACTATAACTAATTCCTCTCCAGGCCATTGGTGCATACCATATACTCCCCAAAAATTAAGTCTTGGATTATTTAGATGACACTCCTTTGTACTTTTAAAAGCAATTTATAAATAACTTTGGGGGACTCTATTTGGAGCCTGTATTTTCTACTACATCTATTAAAAGTTTAAAAAACAAAACCAAACATGTATGGAGCCATCGCACAGAAAATCTGATAACTATACAGACCCTGTCGGCAGGAACCATGTTTTGATGTGTGTGACTGCCTATGGTTGCATTGTACAACTAACAAATGCAATCAATACCAGGAACAGTCACATAGGTCTTACCAAAGTCTATATCCAGGATCTGCACTCTTAAGTGAAATGTAAACTATTTCATCATCAAAATATTCCGCCTAATTCTCCAGAGCCACTTTTAATAGTGTACAAGTATACGAACACTATCTTATCATATATTTTTACTAACAAGCACTAGAAAGGATCAGTGGGTCACTATCAGAGTTCTCCAAAGCTCATGTTCTATGGCTAAATACATTTTTACATCTCTCAATGGCATTGCAGCCATGTCTATAAAGAAACAAATAACATTCTCAATGTACCAAGGCATTTTAACTCATTCCTATTTACTGTACTTTAATTTTATACTCAATAGACTAAGAACCTGGTCCTGCAATACTGCCTACCCCAACTAAATCCATTTCAAAAAGAAAAATTGTTATAAAATAGGTAAACCTATATTCTTACCATTATTGCTAATAAAATCTTCATGTAAAATAGGAAGATCAAGTCGAATTCGTTTCAAACAGGTCTGAAAATAAAGATATTTTTACATTTTCATTAACAACATTTGGGGGAAAATGGCTATTTATTCAATTGTTTCAAAAAAGTTGTTCAAATAACTACCAATTTTCCTTCTCTCTACCAAGACAGATTTCAAAATAAAGAGCCCAAACAGCTACTTAGCCTTAACTAAATCTATCCTTGTACTATCTAACATTGTGAATGATATTCGTAATAATCACAACACCTACCTGAACTTCCTTTTTGTTTCCTAGGCATTCAACTCTGTCAATAAAATCCTCAAATTGCAGTTTAGGGAAGAGCCTGTGTGCCCAGTGCTCCATGTGTCTGATTAGTGTTTTCAAATCTTCAGCCTGGCACATAAAAATAAATATGCGAAATAAAAACCTCATTCTCAGAACTGATCCTGTCAGCAGATTTTATAATTGAATAGTAATGCCAAAGTCACTGGTGTCATTTTACATTTATAAGGTGAAGAAACTTTAAGAAGAAAAATATTAAGGGCTTAGAGGATTGCAGTCTAAAAGAGCACTGAATACAGACTTTTTTTTAAATCAGAGGGAAAAACCATGAAAACTTCATAAAAGTTAAAAGACAATCACGTGTCTTTTCAGAATTGTAAAATAACACTAAAAATAAACTTTAATAAAATATTTCAAGATATCTTTTAAGAATAACTAAACAAAGTGGCAGGTCCGTAAATCATATATGGTTGAAGAAAGTATTGAGAATTCAGCACTGTGAAAATATATTCAGAAATCCCAAGGGCAAAGTACCAAAGACTAGCAAGAACAGTTTAAATGTTCTCAGACCACAATACCTCTCCATATTTGAAATTTCAATTTAACATTAAATTTTTAAAAAATGAAAATGAAAAACATGTTTAATAAACTGGACTAAATCCCTGGCTTTACTATAAAATACTTAATTCTTCTCTTAACAATATTTTAAAGTAGAAAAGTAGTTAAGAGCACATGCTCTGAATCAGACAACATAGATTCAAATCTCAATTCTACTACTTACAGCTGTGACTCTGAACAAATTACTTCTCTGTGCCTTTTTCTTCATGTATAAAATGAGAATAATATATATACCTCATCAGGTTATTAGGAAGATTAAGTAATACAAGTAAAGCACTGACACAAGTGAGCACTCAAATGTTGGCAATATTGTCGCTGTTATTTCATCTTGTCTAAGCCAATAGTCAAAGACAATCAACTCTACCAATAACTAAACATCTGATACTGAGAGTGTAATGTCTTATTATTCTCATTCTGATAATACAGATAGAAGTTTTTTAAAAAATTCATCACCTAAGATCATTTTCCAATTGTTGGGGATATCTGGTCAGCCACGTCACAATGTCGTGTTAGACCCAAGGGACACAAGAATAGAAATACCTAAATACACTGGGAAGTCTCAAGTCACACATGAAGAAAAAAACAATGAGGATTCAACCTTGTGAGAAAATAAGAATTTTCAAGGGCAAAGTAGAGAAAACTAGATAAATTCTTTCAGAGCCCACCTCACCTGGTGAAACAAAATATATTTGATATATGTTTTTTTATCTTATTATGAAAATGAGGAAGACTTCATAAATTCAAAGCACCAATTCATCATTTCTTCCTGAAAATTTCAATAAGGGCAATGAACTAACTGAGCTGGGTATACTTATAATAAATCGGACTTACATTTAGTTTTGTGGCAAAATGGGACACAGAGTTATATTCTCTTCCTGTCCACCAAAGATGAGCAAATGTATAAGTTTTCAGCCTCCTAGGTTTGAATTCTTGGGATTATTTTTGACTCCTTTTTCACTTCCTTATATCAAATCAACTACAAGTACTATATATTGTTCACCTTTTGACTACCTTATCTAAGCATTTTCACCTCATTCCACTCACTGGTAGTGAAATAGCCTCTTAATTCCTACCTGCCTCCCAACTCTTCCCTCTTTCCAATTATCCTGCATACCACACCAAGATGGTGCTCACTGGTGTATTAACATTATTCTAGCCAAGCTATAAAATGGGAAGTCTAGACTGCCCTAACTATTGGCACTGGACACATAAACTCTAAAACTTAATTTCCTTAATTAGATAATGGTACCAACATCTACCCCAAAGGTTAAACATTCAAAGAATATATTTGAAAATATTTTAACTGCAAAGCTCTATAAAGATATCTGCAAAAAAAATTATATCTACACTCTACATGATTCAAAGGTATGAAAAATTTTAAATGTCCATTTGTCCAGTGATTGACAGTTCTTAAATGTCTCCATTTTTCAACAAAACTTAACTGATGCCTATTATGAACTAGGCATGGTACCATATCTGGGGGACACAAAGTGATCAATACAGGCAAAGTCTTTGCTCTCATGAAGCTTAAAATCACTCTTTGACGCAGACAAATTTTCTCCCTCAAAATTATAAAGTACAAATTCAGGCTTACTGACTCAGAAGTGATTTTCCAAAACCCATACTGAGACAAAATCGAGACTACAAGGCATGTTTTCTAATTTTTCAAACAGTGCCCTTTCCACAACATCCTAGTTTCTCAAGAGATGATGATGAATGATACTATCTGTGAAATATTCCAAGATTCCTCAGAACATGAAAGTAGGCCTAGTTTTATAAATATAGTTGGCCTTCCATATCTGTGGGTTCTACATCAACCAAAAGCAGATGAAAAATATTCAGAAAAAAAATGTCACATTGTTGCTAATGTTGTTACATAGTTAGACTACATATGATGGTTGCATCTATACTGAACATATACTTTTTTTCTTGTCCTTATTTCTTAAACAATACAGTTTAACAACTATCTACATAACATTTACACTGTATTAAGTATCACAAGTAATCTAGAAATAAAGTATATGTGTAGGTAAAATGCAAATATTATGCCATTTTTTCTATAAGGGGCTTGCGCATCTGTGGAATCCGCAGGGGTCCTGGAACCAATCTCCCCCAGATACAAAGGGATGGCTATTTTAACAAAGAAAGAACAAAAATAAAAATCAGACATTTCTTACCTCATGACCTTTACCTTTGAATTTTGCTGTATCAAATACATGCCTTAATGCTGGAAGCCCTCTCTCTGAAATTAATCTGTGAATAGAAATATGTTTTTAATTATAAGTTTTCTAAAGCCATCAAGGCCAAACCAAGATCATAAAAAGAAAAAAATATTACCCACTGACATGAAAATAATGTCGTTAGAAAGATGATCTCCAAGTCATTCCAACCAAAAGCTTATAAAATAAAATAAAATTTAAAAATGCAAAGAAAAAGTATAAATGTTTAAGGAAAAAAGTAAATCTACCTCTGAGCATCTAGCTTGGGCATATTCCTTTTAACTGTTCTCTTTGGAGGTACAGGAATAGGTGTTCCTCTTCCTGGCTCTGGTGAAATATACCAAGATTAATATTAAATAACTTAAGACTCATCTATAAAATGTAGCATTTCTAAGCTGACAGACAAATAAATGAACATGGACAGTTTTCCAGAACTCTATACAAACCTTCATCATCTTCAGCTCCTTCACCATCTTCTCTCTCTGGAGAAGCTGGAGGTGGAAAGGATTTGGAAAAGTTTCATCTTCTACATGCTCATAATCTGGTAGGTCAATCAAGCTATTCTCCTGTGGTTCCAGCATCTTTTCCTATGGGGGAAAAAAAGTAAACATGTTTATTCATCCAAGTAGTCTTCATATTACACAGTTAAGTTCCACCTGCAGCAAAATTCATGTGTTTCAGTCATCTAAACCATATTTCAAACTCACACATGATGAAAAAAGTAGAGACTATAATAGTTACGTAAAAAAGAACTGGGATAGAAATTGAAAGAACCGAGTTCTAATGTAGACTCTACCACTAACTAACAATATGATTTTGAACAAACCATTTTACCTCTATTGTTCCATTTTCCCTATCATAAAATGATTTGGACCTTTCAGAGGGCTTCAAACCATGGTCCAAATGGGTATGAAATAGAGAGGGTACAGGTACCTCATCACCCAATTCAACCAGAGAAGCTTTTAACAAAAGTATGTTTACACATTGATTTTCTAGGTAAGATTTTATTTGAAGTACCACTTTACTTGACCTCTTAGCAACATCTGACACTTTTGATCAGTTCCTTTATCTGGAAGTGTTTCCATTGGCTTTTGAAACAGTACTCACCTGGTTTCCCTCCCTTTCTGGACACTCCTCCTAGATCTTCTTTGAAGATTCAACTTTCTTCTAACCTAATAAGTATCCAAGATGCCATCCTAGGCCCTCTCTACTCATTTACACACATGGCTTTAATAAACATTTACCGATGACTAATTTTTTAGTGAGTCAAATCTGAGCTCCAGATCCCTACTTTTCATTTTATAGCTCTTAAATTTCTCAAAAGCACCTATAACTCATCATGTACAAAACCAAATTTCTACTTTTCCCAATTCACTGAATGACATCTATCCAGCTACGCAAGTCAAAAACTTACAAGTCATCCTTGACACTTTCTTTCCCCTACCCTATATATCTATCCTGTCCATTTTAATTCCTAAATATCCCTTGAATCTGTCCATTTCCTCCTATCTCCACAACCACTTCCTAATATTTCTACTTGGATTACTCCTTTGCTCCTATCTACTTCAAACTTGAACCTTTGGAAATGTAAAGCTGACCGCATTACCACTAGGTTAAATATTTCAATGGCTTCCTACTACTCTTAGGATAATGATAAAACTCCAAGGCCCTGCATGGTTTGGTCTCCTACTTCTCCAGTCTCACTGCACACCACTCTCCATGCTCTTTTCTTTCAGTTTGTTTAAAGAGCCATATTCCTCAGACCATTGGACTTTTGCAAAAGCTGTTTCCTATCCTGAAGGCTCTTCCTGACTTTCAGATTGTAACTATCACTTTCAGAGAAAGTCTACCCCAATTTCCCTAAATTAAATCCTCCTATAAGCATTCAAAAATGCATCAAATACAAGTTTCATAGCACTAACCCAGTTTCAAAAATAAGTTCTATTTGATTAACATATGTCTCCCATACTAAACTGTACTAAAAAGGTAAAGAGGCAAAAACCAGGTAGGTCCCTTTGTGCTTCATCATTGTATCCCCAAAGCTGGTACACAGAAGATGCTAAATAAATATTTGTTGAATGAAGGAATGAAGAAGAGAATTCCAAAGCTTCCCCGAAACTAAACTACTGGAGTTAGGTGATCTCTAGTCTCTCCAATTCTAAATTCCCATGACCATAAGTACATAAAAACAAAACAAGCATCAACTGCTGATGACCCAGTGTATCTTCGAGGCTCAAGAACCATAGATTTTCAAAATTGGAAAGGCAGTTAGAAATCATATACTCTCAAGCAGCTTCCTATGGACAATAAATATATTTAGCCCCATTCTAGTTAAGGCCTCTGGGAAGAAATGGGGTTCACACCTTTGAGGCTAACAAGAGCTCTGAGTTTGATGACAGAGCACAAACTATAAGTGTGGCAAGATGCAGCATAAGGTACTAAGCACGGGGTGGGGCTTATTGGTAAATTGCTAGTGAATGAGATATCTCTATCTTTCACTTCTTGACAATGGTTGCATACTGTATCTTTTCAGACATGGGTTAAATTTTCTTAACTTCTTCCTCTAGTCGTCAAGCTCCCACGGAAGTGAAGGTAACAATGGAATTTAATGTCCAAACTCCATGTTCGTTCCAGACCCTCTAAGGTGGTCCAATGTACGTTTTCCAAACTTTATCAAAAGAGAGGTCCCTTTCGTAAAGGAGGTCCTGACCAGATTGACTAGATATATCTCTTCTTTGCTAACCACCCTCGGCTAAAAATCACTAAATTTCCCGTCCCATTCATTCTCTAACCTTCTCATCCTCGGTCTCACTGTCTATTCTCTCACTTCAACTTCATTCATTCATTCAATATTCACGGGATGTTCCCTTGAATGTTTAGAGGCCCCTGGATGGAATCTGGCCACGTAACTATGATCTGATACGGCATTCCCACCCGCTTAAAAGCTCGGTTTAGTGATAGGAGCCCGCCCCTTCCCCTATCTGCCTCCTCTCCCCGCAAGGCTGTGGCTAGTCAGGCCTCCTCTCCTGTTCCGCTCAGCCCCACGTCCGCCTCAGCCCCGTCCTCCAGCCTCCTCACTCCCTACTTGCGACTCCTCAGCACCCTGGCTCCCCCCGGAACTTCACGCTCCCGCCAGGCCGCTCTCACCTCACACACCAGACTGCACTGGCCTCAGAACCATGCTTGGCGCGGCGCGCAAGCCGTGCCTCTCGCGAGGCTAGAGCTAAAGCCGCGAGAAGAGCCCTCGGGTGTTTGGCGCCAAATCTGCGCGCTGCGGGAGCGTACTGCAGACCCGCCTCCCTCCGGTCATACTCGCTCGCCGCTGGCTGTTTTTCCGGCGTCACGCCGGTCCCACCGACCCTGTCCCCACTGCTTCCTTCCTCCTGAATTCCTTTAAGCCCACATATTTGTATGATGTTCAACTTTGTTGAGCTCTAGGACTTTAGACTTTGGAAATAAGTCTCAAATTTTTAGAGGACTGGATTGTGGGTGTAATAAAAAGGGTAGAGACAGAAAATTTGACGAAGAACTACCGATTCGGAGTTAACAGAATTCTTTAAACATGAGAGTTTTATTGTTTACTGAATAATGAACTGTGAAAAGATATGGTACAGAGTTAGGAGTGTAGCCACACGCACAAAATAGGGGTAAATATGTAACTAACATGTGGGGATGGAAATGGCATAGAGGACAGCGTGGGATGGAAACTTTGATTTTTTGGACATATAAATGCATTAACTATTCAAAAAACTAAAAGTTATCCGCAGCAAATACAGTATCAAGATTTGATAAACCAAGATGAGTAGTCTCTGCAACATTCCATTTTTTTGTAGCTCGAAATAGTAAAATTAAAATAAATTGTGTGAAAATAGAGAAAAATGTAAGTTTAGCTATCTAAAATTATGTGTGCAAATACGTGTATATACCACATTTTCCTTAATTTTATAGTTTTCTATGCAAAATAACAATGTTAAACAACTGAACTAATATGAATAAGAACTGGAAATATGTCAACCTCTAGAATCTGAATAACCGAAGCAAGAGGCATTCTTCTAATCCAAATAGTTTCTAGTCTCTATGTCTAATAAAGTAAATATAAAAGCACTTTAAGAAATTAAAGTTAAATACTACCCTCTCTCCCACCAAAAAAAAATTTGCCCAGAGCAGAAGTTTTGGGTTTGAATCTCAGTTCCATTATTTACTACTTAATGACTTTTGACTGTTTCAGTTTCCTCATTATGAATAATAAAACCTACTTTATAGGGTTATGAAGATTAAATGATAATACTTAACAAAGGTTACCTATTATCATCCATATAATTTTTAAAATGTTTGACCCTTTTAGAAAAAGAATTTGATGAGTAATTGTGGGCCCATGTGAATGTCATGACCACAGTTGTAAGGCATTGACATATTATTGTCAAAGACTGATAATTGTCTCTTTTTTCCATAAATGAGGAATCTAGAAATATATTTTCCTTAGCAATTGCACCAGAGATATAAAGGTAGCTTTCCCATAGACTATGTCATTAAAACTTTTAAAACAATTTAATGTTTTTAAAAGTGAATAGTGTTAATATATATGTATATTAAATATATATATATATTATAATATATATATAAAATATACAGAATGAAGAAGTTATTTCAGCAAGTGAGAACTCCAGTCCAGATATGAAGTTTGAAAGAAGAGAAATGGGGTAAATCTTTTTAAACCAAAAGATTAAAACAAAGTCTTTGAGTCATGTTGATTGGCTGCTGTTATTTGGACTTATCACTTAGGTAAGTGCTGGCCTGGCTAGTGATAGTGGTCTGCTGTGTACTTGAGGACTCCATTTCAAGGTTATGATGTCTGTTTGCCCCTACTTTGCAGATGACAGCTGGGATTGTATCACCCAGTCAGGTCTACATCAGCATCAGTAATAGAAGTAGCCAGACTAAAGATTATGAATTTGGATTTGGTTTAGCTACAAATAACAGGAAGAAATAATAAACTAAATAAAAAATAATAATTGATAGAAAGTTTGTTTCTCATGTACAAAAAGTCTAGAAGTAGTAAGGCTACAGTTGGTATTTGTGCTCCGTGGTATTAGAAATCCAGTCTCCTGTCTTCTTGCTTTACCATGTGAGCATTTCATTCTCAATATCGTCTCATTGTCCAAGATAGTTTCTAGAGCTCTAACTGTATTCCAGTCAGCAGGAAGGAGGAAAGAGAGAAGGGCATGCCCCACATTTTAAGAACATTTCCCAGAAGTTGTGTACAACAATTCTGGTTACATCCAGAATATAATCCCATACCACATACATCTGCAAAGGATGCCGGGAATATAAATTTTATTCTTAGTAGTCATCATCCAGTAAAAATTCATGGTTTCTATTACTGTGGAAGGGGTGAAAAGATGTTGGGGGACAACAAGCAGACTGCCATAGGTAACAAAATAGAAAAAACTTCAAGCACTTATTAAAATTCTTTCCAACAAGAACACTTCTCTCCCTTGGAGGACTCTAGTGATATCCATTAAGGTTGTAAAATGTTCTTCACCTCCATCCAAATAAATTTAATGGAAATGAAAGGTGATAAGTACAGTCATGTGCTGCATAATGATGTTTTTTCAACAAAATATATAGTAGTGGTTCCATAAGATTATAATGGTTGAAAAATTCCTATTGCTTAGTGGTGTCCTAATGTTGTAAAACCAGCAGGACCTGGAGTGTGACTACGAGGTTGACTATGAGGTGGCCCTTCATGTCCTACCTGACTTTCTCATGGACTCACTCCTTGCTTCCATTTCTCCCTCCTTCCCTCCCTCCCTCCCTCCTTCTGTCCCTCCCCCAATGTGCCCAGGTTCAGTTGGGGAGGGGCCTAGAGCCTGTGGGCCCAAGACACAGTCCTCCACCCAGAGCTTTGAACACCTTTTTGGGAACTTGAAGGTCTTAGCATAAGACATTACTCATGTTGTTCGTGGTGATGTGGTATAAGTGAACCTAATTGTGCTGCCAGCCATATAAAAGTACTGTATTTACCATTGTATTACAATTGCCTACAGTATTCAGTACAGGAACATATTGTACAGGTTTGTAGCCTATGAACAATAGTTCATACATTATAGCCTAGGTGTGTAGTAAGCGAATACCATCTAGGTTTGTGTAAGTACACTCTGTGATGTTTGCACGAGGAAATCGCTTAATGACACATTTCTCAGAAGTATCCCTGTTATTAAGCAGCACATGACCGTATTCCCAAGGTAGAGCAGAGTAAAAGCAAGCACTCAGCCATCTGACAGATTGAGACCAGGACTATCCAATTTTCATGTCTCACATTTTCTAATTATTTCTTCTGTGTTCCCAATGGTAAGGAATTTTGCAATTATGAAAAATTTGAAAAAAAAACATTAAGTTATTTTGACTCTTGATTTGAATATTAATATTTAATTTTAATAATGTTAATATTAACATTCATTTTTAAATGTTTTATGTTCAAATGTTTTATAAGAGCAGACTCACCAGGTGAGGGAGCTGAGGAGAGATTCTTTAAGCATGTTCATGACCAAGGAGCATATTTTAAATATTCAAAGTTGAAGAGATGTTATTCAAAATATGGAAGAAAATTTCCCTGATGGCATTCAAATGGCAAAAGATCCTTAACTGGAACAAAAAAACATGAACTACAAAAGAAAAAGATCAATAAATCGGACTTCCTCAAAATTAAAAACTTGTCTTTAAAGAAAATGAAAAGACAAATCACAACCAGGGAGTACACAGTTGCAAATCGTATATTTGACCAAGGACTTGTATCTAGAGTATATAAAAACTTTTTCAACTCAATAATAAGACAAACAACCCAATTCAAAATGGGCAAAAGATTTAAACCTTCATTTCACCAAGGAAGACATATGGATGTCAAATAAGCACGTAAAGATGCTCAATATCATTAGTAGGGAAATGCAAATTAAAACTACAATGAGATATCCCTACTTGTCCAGTAGAACAGCTAAAATTTAAAAACTATGATCATACCTGATACTGGAAAAGTTGTGCAACAACTGGAACTCTCCTTACGTGCTTATGGGAATGTAAAATAGTATGAAAGTTTCTTAAAAGTTAAACATACACCTATGATACGACTAAGCCATTTTACTCTTAGGTATCTACACAAGAGAAATGAAAACATAGCCATAAAGACTTATACATAGATGTTCCTAGCAGCTCTATTTGGAAGAGCCAAAAAACTGGAAATGACACAAATATCAATCAAAAGGTAAATCAACAAATTGTGGTAGATCCATAAAATGGCATACTACTCAGAAATCAATGGACAATTGATATAGACAACATATGAGTGAAACTCAGCAATTATGCTGAGCGAAAGAAGCCTGACTAAAAAGGAGCCCATTAAAGAGTACATACCATACAATTCCATTTATATAAAATCTAGAAAATGCAAACTATAATAGGGGCAATGGGCAGAGGAGGGAAGGATTCTAAAGCGGCCAAGGAAATGATTGAAGGGTGATGACTATGTTAATTGTCTTGATTTAATGATGATTTCTTCACATATGTCGAAACTGTTCAAATTTTATAGTTTCAATGCAACCTATCTTATGTGATTATGCCTCAGAAAGTTGTAAAAAAATTCTATGTATGAAAAATGTTTTTAAAGTACAAAAGAAAATTCCCTCAATGGTATTTCAATTAATTTGATTATTTGATATTTATTGAGTTTCCAGTTACTGAGGGTATATAGCACTGAATTGAGGGCATATAACACTTTTTATAAGAATTGAATGAGTAATCACTTTTGTCTTTTTTTTATTATTATTAAAAACCAAGCCAAAAAAAAAAAACAATAAAAGTACTATGATTGTAAGGGGAGGAATAAAAACGGCCATGTGAATTAGCTGATTATTTCATTTTATAATTATTCTCTCCAGCAGTCTTAATCCTTCAAAGTGAAAATGCTTCTTTTTATGTTTCCATTGCAAACTGGCTAAACAGCTTGAAATAAAACAAAATAGTTTTATGCAAAAAAAAAAAAAACAACAACACATTTATTTTTTATTGCCAGTGAGGGCTAAAAATCTGTGACAAAAATTTCTGAGTAAAAGCCATGGAATATTTCTTTTTTATAAGAGGGTATTACAGCACATCATAGAGTTTTTCAAAAACTCACTTAGAACTTTTCTTTCTCTAAAATGGTGTGGATCTATAGACATTTTTACAAAGAGTACAAGAAAAGGCATGAGGAGAATGGAGTCTTTGGCTTCAGTTAGCTTTCAGGTATGTTGCTGTGGAAAGAGCACGGGGCTGGAGAGATGCTAGACCTGGATCCCGTCCAATCTTTGCTACTGATTTATAGTGTAACCCAACCTTTTCCGGCAACCAGCATCTTCTATAAAACAAAAATCAAGGGATCATATTATGTGATTAATGTGCTTCAAGATATTGTTACAAGATCTGATCAGAAAGAGAAGGGAAAAATTATTCATTGAACAAATATTTATTGTTTATATGCCAGGTGTGGTTCAGAGCCCCCAATGAAATGGGGAACAAGAGAGATGGGGTCCCTCTTTTCCAACAGAAACCAGAAAATAATAAGTAAATAAATAAATAAGAAAAGAAGAAAATAAAATGGCAATATGATAGAGAATGAATAGAGGGACAATGTAGAAAGAGTGAAAATTTGGGCAGATATTTCCTTGAAGTAGGCAGCCAAGCAAAGGGTTAAGGGAAAACTGCTCCAACCTGAGTAAACGGGAAGCCCAAAGGCCCAAAGGTGAGAATAAGCATGGGTATTCAGAAGGAGGAAAGAAGGTCTTGGTGGCCAGAGTTTGGTGACTAGGGAGGAAAGCAAGATGAAGTGAGGTATGGAGAAGGCATTGCTGGTAGTTCTGATAAGGGTTTTAGAGATGGAGCCACTGGTGGGCCTTAGCAGGACACTAATGTTTGTTTTTTAAGATTCTCTAGCTGTTGTGTGGAGAATGGAGTATCATTAGGAGGCCAGTGGGAAAATAGAGGGCCAGTTAGGATTATACATTTGGGAGACAGAACTTGAAGGCAGGCCCACCCTGGTAGTTGAAGGGCCCAGGGAAAGAGAACAAATGGAAGCCCAAACCGAAATTCTTACATATGTAAAAGTTATAAATTAAGCTGCAGACCATTAAATAAAATATGTTCTATCCTCCTATCCAATTCCAATAGAACACCACAAGATTTTCTCCCTTTCCTTTCTTTCTAGATTTGAAACTTCTTTTTACCACGGTGAGATCTTCATGTATATCTCTGATCATTTCCTTAAAATAAATTCCTAAATTTGAACTGTATGCATTATGGCATTATATGAAATCACTTTTTGAAAAAAACAAACATTTATAACTAAATTTGAATGGAATGTAGTTTGGCAGTTTCTAAGTCTGGTCTCAAATTCAAAGAACTCAAAAGAAGTGTGGACTATGATCCATTCGAATCTGCTGAACTTATGCCAAATATGGTTTGATATCACTTGAAATTGAAGGTAAGTATCACAATTAGAGAAAGGGATGATAGATAAAGGAAAAATAATATTATTGTTACTTTGGCATTACCAAGCTCTTTAGTGTCTTTATAATTAAAGATATTTGAAAATGTCACAGGGAAACAAATATACTTGACAACTATCAAAAAAACCAACAAACTTTACCTGTCTACTATTTGGCAAGGTACTGAGACTTTTTAAACCATGATTGGCCTGGAATCAGAAGATGTGTCCCTGTACTACCCGCAACTAACTATGTGACATAGAAGGTTGCCACTGATCCCTCTGAGGCTTAGTTTTCCCATTTGTAAAATGGGGTAATTGGACACCATGACCTCTCTGGTCCAGCTCTAAAATTCTAGTGAACTGTTTGTTATTCTCTACAGGCAGAGGCCCCATATCAGATGCCATTCCAGGTTCTAGTTATAAAGGTCTATCCAGAGAAAGCAAACATAGGAGCAAGGATAAATAACCATATGGTTCAGTAGCAATTAAAATGACACAACGATGCTATCATAATAATAATAATACTTATATTTATGAAGCTGTACAATTAAAATAATCTGGTGTGTTATGGAGTAGAGATTCCTTGCCTTCTAGGAGTGTATAAAACTATAAAATATACCAATGTATTAATAGTTATAGTTTATAATATCTTAAAGTATATATAAACCCAGAACTATGTGTATGTGTCATGTACACTTCATTGTTGGAGATGAAACTCTTTCAGGCAAATTCTCAGGTCTCTATAAGCTGACCTGGCCCCTGAGCAAGAGTGTAAATTATAAAAAAGATTGATAGATTTAAGATGGCTCTGCACATGTAGGCCCCATATGCTCTTAGCACAGCTCCGAGACCGCTGTAGCTCAAATGGTTATTCTCATTTTAAATTTCCTGCTTATAATCTTTGCAAAGCACTTGGCAGGAAAAGGATGATGCAGGAGTTTTCCATTGAATAGAAGAAAGCACTAAAAAAAAACTTTAAAAGACCAATAATGACAAGCATTCAAATGATCTTGGGAAAGAGATTTGTTTAATCTCAGATCAGATTTGAGAATAAGGATATCTGGGATCCTAAAGGAAGTCAAGACTTCCTTCTCCACAGCTGCTATCTAGGAAGTTGCTATGTCCAAGTATATCGTCTTTCACTGTGCTACCCAAGGATGTACATCTCCTCTCTCAAATGCCAAGCCAGTTCCCTATCCTCACTACCCTCTAAAAAAAGGTGCCAGATCTAACATCCTGTCTGGTTGAAGCCACATCCTTAGAGAACAATTGAAATTGCATCATCTCTCACCTTGTTGAGGCATCTTTCCTTTAAATGAAGGCCAAGTGATCATTAAAAGGGGCTCCCAAAATAACCCAGTGGCTTCATTGCATTCAGAATGTCTGACATCCAGAATGAGGAAGCGGATGTACCACCTCCGAAGGGGGAGAGAAGGATAATATTACCCTTCACTCAATTACTCAATAGAACAGCTGCCAAATTCACAGGAGCTTAAAAATCTAGACAAAGAATTGTATTCTTTAGCTATTTATTTAAACATTTTAAAAAATCAGCCCCACTCTGAACAGAATGAATTATAGGCAAAGGGAATTAATAATAGTAAAGCATTTAATAAAGAGTAGGAGTCTCTCATAACTAGAAAGTAAGAAAATATGGTATTAAAATGAGAAAATAACAAGAGCATTCCTTCATATAAAATAACTTGTGTTTGCAATAAATAGACATTTTTTATTTTGAATATCCCAACTGAATTTTTCATAATAAGAGAATAAAAGATCTTAATTTGTAAGAGGCAAATATGGACTCACAAATTGATAATATCCTATACTATCAAGTTGTGTGTAAGTATGGCTAAGATAAATATAGGACCCCATAATGTAAACAGAAGTTGTCATTGAGTAATGTATCAAGAATTGTTTGTATAGTATTTTTTATGTCTAGTTTTCCCCCCACATAATAAGCTAGTATTAGTTATATAATTTTTTCAAGTCCACAAAATTTGAAACAATAACAAATGCTCAGAGGACATAAATGTTTAATGTAAGAAAGGCCTATATTATTCTCTCACTTTAAAAAAAAGAAGAAAGAATAAAAATACATTTTGGTCATTCTGTCCTATTTTCTGAGAAAAAAAATCTTATGGTGAGCTTCCTTTTCTTTTTTCTAGTAATTGTTTTATTGAAGGGTAATACACATCTAGAAAAGTACATAAATCATAAATAGAATGCACCTGTTTTAGATATTGACATAGATATGATAGTATTACTTTTTTGTGTGTAGCTTCTACTCAAGAGGATATTTGTAAGATTCATTCATATTACTGCAAGTAGTTATAGTGTATTTTTCACAATGCTATAGAGTATTATATTCTATGAATTTACCACAATTTATCCATTTACTGTTGATGGATATTTGGTTGTTTCCCTAATAACTATTACAAATAGTGTTGCTATGAACGTTCTTGTACATGTTTTTTGATGAAGATATATATTGATTTCTAGCAGTAGATTCACTGAGTCATAGGGTAGATATAAGTTCAAACTTAGTAAATATTGCCAGTTGTACAAAGTAGTTGCCCAAATTTATACTCCCACCATAATGTGTATTCTTTTTATTGCGGTAAAATACATATATTTTAAAAAAATCACCATTTTGACCATTTAAAATGTAAAATTTAGTGGCATAAAGTACTCACAATGTGGATTTATTTATTTATTTAATTTATTTTTTTACAATTTAACAGTCTAGTTTGTATTGTGTGTTCCTCTCTCATAGTTAGATTCTTTCTGTCATCACATATTTGACCCCTTTTACCCCATCTACCTTCATCCTCCCCCCTGCCCCCTACCCTCTGGTAACCACTAGTCTATTGTCCATGTCCATGAGTCCCTGTTTGTCCTGTTGCTTTTAGGTTTATATCATACATATAATGTGTGGTTTTCAAATGTGGTTTTCAACTTTTTCTGTCTGGCTTATTTCACTTAGCATAATTATCTCGAGGTCACAATGTGGTTTTAATTTGCATTTCCCTGATAACTAAAGAAGTTCAGCATCTTTTTATAATTATTGACAATTTGAATATCTTTTTTTATGAAGACCTGTTTAAGCCTTTTGCCTATTTTTCTATTAAATTGTCTGTCTTTTTCTTATTAATGTACAGATGTTCTTAAGACATTTTGGATACGAGTTCTTTTTACAACATATGCATTGCAAATGTCTTCTCTCTTTTTACCCTTTTTGAAGGTCAGGAATAATTAACTTTAATACAGTGAAATTTATCATATATTTTCTTCATGATTTGTGTGTGTGTGTGTTGTGTAAGAAATCTTTGCCTATCCTAGTCATTAAGATATTCTCCAATGTTTTCTTCTAAAAGTTTTATTTAGTTCCATAATCCATCCAGAGTTGTTTTATTATATATGATGAGTTACAGGCGTCAAGGCATTTTTCCCATATGGATATTTAATTAAGCCAGCTCCATTTATTGAAAAGGCCATCATTTCCACCACTGCACTGTATTGTCGTCTTTATCATAAATTTGGTGATCAAATACATATGGGTTTGTTTCCAGATTCTCTATTCTATTCCATTGGTCTGTCTGTCCTTGCGCCAGTATAATATTGTCTTAAATCCTCAATACTCTATCCTTATATGGATCTTGATATCTAGTAGTGTAAATCACTCAGCTCCATTCTTTAACACTGTCTTGACTATTCTGTTTTCCTCATGAATTTCCTCGTTCATGTTGTTTTAATAATAACTTTATTGAGAGACAATTCACAAACCATACAGTTTACCCATTTAAAGTGTACAATTTATAGTTTTAATAAATCACAGAGTTGTGCAACTATCGCCACATCAATTTTTGACATCTTCATCACATCATAAAGAAATCCCGTACCTGTTAGCTATTATCCTACTATACTTTGTTCGCCTGCCCTGCCAAGCCTTAAGCAACCACTGATCTACTTTTGGTCTCTATTGATTTTCCTGTTTTGAATATTTCATATAAATAGAATCATATAATATGTGGTCTTTTGTGACTGGTTTCTTTCACTTCGTATAATGTTTTCAAGGTTAATCAATGCTATAGCATGGATCAGTACTTTATTCCTTTTTATGGATGAGTAATATTCTATTGTATGGACATGCCACCTTTTGTTTATCTGTTCATCGGTTGATGGACATTTGTTTTTTCTACTTTTATGACTCTTATGAATAGTGCTGCTATAAACATTTGTGTACACACTTTGTACGGATGTTCATTTTCATTTCTCTTGAGTATATAGTTAGGAGTGGAATTGACAGGTCATATATTAACTTTATATTTAACTGCCAGACTGTTTTCCAAGTGTCTACACTATTTTACATTTCCATGTTAATGTTTAAAAAAATTTTAATGTGGTTTTTAATTGAATAAGTTATATATATATATAATAAAATTCAAACAATGCCAAAGGCTCCAAAGTGAAAAGGAAACTTTACTCTACCTCCAGACTTCTCAGAGCTCCTTTTCAGTGGCAACTATTAACAGTTTCTCCTGTGTCTTTTTTACATTTTTCTATTATATATAAGCATATGTGTAAATATATACATTTTTCTATAACAAATAAGACCATTCCACACAATGTTCTACATTGGTTTTCTTTTTTCCCTTAACATTATACATTTTGGAGATCTTTCTATACCAGCATAGATAAATCTACCTAATTCTTTTGAGTAACTGTATAGTATATCTTTGTATAAATGTATTATAATTTATTTAATTACGTCATACTTTATTCTCCTTTCAATAGTCAGGTTATTCCCAGTTTTAAAAAACATTTTAAATATTGCTTCAGTGAACATGTCTTAAAAGATTTTTTGTCCACATGTCTAAGTAAATTTGTAGGGAAAAAACCCTAATAATTAAGTTGTTGGGTCAGTTACAGGACTTAAAAAGAGCTATTGCCAACATGCCATTTAAAGAGATAGCAGCAATTAAACTCTCAGCAATTGTGTATGAGAGTACTTCCCATCCCATCCTTAATATTGATAAGTGAAAGGTGATATCTAGATATCTAATTTTAATGTGTGCTTCTCTAATAATTGAGGGTGAACATTTTCCCATATATTTGAAAACTATTTGTATTACTTTTTCTGTGAACTACCTATATTCATGTGCTTTGATAATTTTTCTGTTGGGTAGATAGTCCTTTTATTTATTTGGAAGAGTTATTTTAATAGTCAAGAAACTAGATTTTTGTTATATATATTGCAATCATTTGTTTTCTCAGCTTCTCACTTGTGTACTTACGTCTTTGTACAAGGCACCTCTGTTTCTTTTCCAAATGGCCAGTCAGTTGTCCCTATACACTTTATTGAATATTCTGTGTAATTGAAAGTCCTAGACATTTCCCAGATGTCTATATCTTCTATTAGATTTTACCAAAAATAGTATGGCCTGATGCTGGCTCATTCCATTTTTGTTTTTCTTTGAGTGTTGACATAAACAGAAGGCGACATTAAGCAAGTCAATTTTTCTCTTTCTTGGTAAGAAAATAGATAGCATTTAAGAATGAATGCTAAAAAAATTGCCTACTGATTGGAATTTCTGGGCAGAAAAGCCTTTTCTTCCCCTATATCCCATCATATGGGCATATCATAAATGATGCAATCATTTCCTTTTGTTGAATATTTAGGTGGTCAAGATTTTAGCTATTTAAATATTATTATGTTACATAGCTTTCATAATTCTTTTAAAAGAGATTTGTAGAAGTGGGATTACTTAGTTGAAGTGTGCGAATATTACTGAAAACCAAGTTGTTTTCCAGAAAGCCTCTATTAATTGTTCTTCCAGCAGATTTTGTTTACATGATAAAAAACTACCACCTGTATCATTTATTTGGTTTTTGCATGTTGGACATTGTTCTTTCACAATGTCATTTAATGCTCACAACAATCTGGTACAGTAGGTAGCATAATTATCATTTTATATATGACTTAACTGAGGCGCAAAAGAAAGTAATCAGCCCAAGGCAGAAGTGGAATTAATCCAGGTCCTTCTCTCTCAAATTCATGCTCTTTTTTTTTGTTTGTTTTTCTTTTATTTGATTTTGGGCCTCATAAAAGATTGAGTTAAATGTAGTTCTCAGTTTATGATATATTTTTATTATGGTTGACCTTGTATTTCCTGATTCCTCACATTTGCAATCTCACGACACTATGTATTTCATATGAGCTATCTGAAACTGTCAATATCCAAACATTTTTTACCTGAAAAAATGGCAACTTCACGTGGTTCAGCCTAATATGTACAATGTCTACCATGTTGTAGTCACTCGTTCATACACATATATCTCAGTCTTATTCTTTTCTGTATGGTCATCACTATGTTAGGCATTCAGGAAGAGTTGATAGGACCAATGAATCACTGCCAGTCTGAATTGAAAATGAAGAAAACTCTCCTATGTCAGACTATTTTGCAAACTTAAACTACTAGGGCATTTCTTGATCAGGACTCCACAGGCCACACTGAAGGTTTAGGAATATTACTCAATGGAAGCAGACCCTCAACAGCATTCACAGAATCATAATATTTCAGTATTGGAAGAATTTCATATTTTTCATGGGGTAAAAATAAAGCCTTTAAAAGTTCAAGTAATTGCTCAAAATTGCACTAGTTAATATAACAGTATACTAGAATTCAGACAGCCTGCTTGCTCCTCAATATACTATTCTGAAAAAAGTTTAAATTAATTTTTAATGTTTACTATTTTACTCTGCTATGAAAAGTTTGCATGCTTAATATGAATAGAGAGTCACATCTACACAAATTTACATATTTTCCTGTGTACTGAAAACCATGAGTTTGCAGCAATACCTCCAATTCCAATAGAACACTACAGGACTTTCTCCTTTTCCCTCTTTCCTTTCCAGATTTGAAACTTCTTTTTCCCACAGTGAGAAACCTTGCTTTATTGTCCTTAAGTAT
Organism: Eonycteris spelaea; assembly: GCA_003508835.1. Taxonomy (NCBI): domain Eukaryota; kingdom Metazoa; phylum Chordata; class Mammalia; order Chiroptera; family Pteropodidae; genus Eonycteris; species Eonycteris spelaea. The sequence continues at coordinate 1,854,349 of PUFA01000017.1, forward strand.
ATTTAGGCTCCCCTCTAAGTTGCCATGTCTCCCTGTCTTGGGTGCCTTGTCCTTTCCACTTGGCCCTGGGGTTCACAAGAACTAGTGTAGGGCTGCCTCTTTGGTGGGCAAGCTCTCTTCACCTTTTTGGGTTTTTACAGCCTCCTTCCTTGCTGTGTGACTGTCACTCTGCTCTGGATCACCAGGTGCAGATGATTACTTTGTTCTGCACACCTAATGCCTTTAGGACGGAAAATTTTAGCAACAGCAAAGGGATGAGAGAAGACTGAATGTGCATATTTGAATAGGCATTGTACCTCTTATTTAAAACTCTTTATTCACATTTTAATTCTTCAAGTTTTGTAGATCCAGAATTATTGGGTGGAAGTGTTTTATATAAGGTTTTAAAAAGCATTACCAATCTGCTCTCAAAAAAGGTTGCCCCGATTTACAATTCGCATCAACACTAAGAACCCATCTCCCTGTATCCTTGACAGATCAATAGTATTATCACCTCTCTCTCTCTCTCTCTCTCTCTCTCTCTCTCTCTCTCTCTCTCTCTCTCTCTCTCTCTATCTTTAATCTGTATACCTATTTGCAGTTTGTTAGTCTGGACTCTCAACAAGTTTTCTAGTCCTACACTCTGCCTCTCCTCTGGACGTGAGAAGGGGTCCTTTTCCTTATTTATTTTATTTTGTTATCTTATCTCTGTCAATGTAATTCAGCCCGGAGGGCTCCAGTCACCATAGAGGACGATGCTTCCTAGTGCCATGGCACCTGGCACCAGGCAGCCAGGCAGTACAAGCTCACCTCACCGCTACCTGCAGGAACCAGGATGCACGGACCTCCCTTCCTGCTGAGTCCACCTGGGAAGTGCCTCCAGCCAGCAGAGGGCACTGTAGAAGCTGTGGAGCCCGCGCCGACTCCGCCCCCAAGACAGCGTACCGTCCCCATGACATATTTCCGCGTCATCTTCCGTCCTCTCCTATTGGCTGTCAAAGAGGCAATGGGGCGGAGCCGAGTGGGTGTGTCGAAAAGGCAGCAGCCCGGATGGGGGGGCGAGGCTTTCCCCTTCCTCGCCCCTCCCCCGCCCTCCAGTCCCTCCCTGGGACGGCTGCGCGGATCGGCTAGGAGCGCGGCGACGGCAGCGGCAGTACTTTCCCGGGCTGTGGTTGGAGCAGGGCTCTGGTGCGCGCTCCGCGGAGCCGCTCGAGCCCGAGAGACGGGTTGGCTAAGGGAGAGACGGAGGGAATCCCGGCTGCCGAACTGCGCCGGCGGGGTAGCCCTTCGGTTCCCTGCGCGCCTAGCCGAGCCCTGGGTGAGTAGGGCGGGGGTCCCGTGAGACCGCCACCGGCCTCTCGGCGCTGACGAGACCGCGCGGTGCGTGACCCTCCCTCCCCAAAGCAGTCCCCAGGCCCCTGGCCCCGAATTGGTCCCGCGCGGCGTGCGCGGGACAGCGCAGAGGGAGGAAGCAAGGGGCCGCCTTTCCCTCGGAGTTGGTAGCGCCTTTACCCGGTTCAAAATGCCCAAGAAGAAGCCGACGCCCATCCAGCTGAATCCAGCCCCAGACGGCTCCGCGGTTAACGGGACCAGCTCGGCGGAGTAAGTATAGGTGGGAGGCAAGCGCCTGGCGGGGCTGGGGAGGCCCCCTGGGGGTGCAGGAGCAGAGTCGTGTGTGCGCCGCGCGCCGAGCTGCGCTCGAGTTCGTCACGTACGTCTCGGACTAGCAGGAGCGAGGAACTCCCGGCCGCCGAGGTATCGGTGACTAAGCACTGATTGTGCTCCTGACTCACACCAGTTCAGTGGACCAGCGAGTCTCATTTTGACCCCTTTCCCGACCCTTGCAGTCTTCTTCGGCCATAAGAAAATAAAAAAATTGGTTCATCCACCGCCCCTCCGCAGCTGTTTTCTTAATGCGATCCTCTGGGATTCTGGCCTGTAAGGGAAGAAGGGAACAAATGTTTTGGAAAGAATTAAGATCGAGTCTCTTTCAGGGTATATGGAGTGGAGCTGGGACCAGCTAGCAGCATCCTCACCTTAGTGCCTGACACCTGTGGGCGGGGAGTGCCTTGGTGCCGGCCCGCTGCCTGGCCAGGGGGCGTGTGTACACAGACATCTACGCGGCTCTTCCGTCTTTGGGGCTGCGTGTCCTTGCCCTTCTTCCTGGAGACTGGTCTGCCAGGGAGCGTCTTTCCTCTTTATCTGACTTCATTCATTCAACAAATCACTCCTCACTAATGACTCTCCTGGCTTTCCTTACTTGCCATAAGCCCAAACTCCTGAGACATGAACACCATGGCAGTGGAAATTAAGTGCTCCATCTTTGCAACTTCCAGTGTTGCTCATGAACCAGCACTTTGTTACATAAATAATGAGATTGTTTCATGGGAGTTTCTGGTCTCTAACTCTTGGTTTTGGGTGAGGGACAAGAACAACTGTGTGTTGTGTGTGTGTGTGTGTGTGTGGAGAGAGAGAGAGAGAGAGGAGAGAAGAGAGAGAGAGACAGAGACAGACCCTGCTAGTTGAAGAAATAGAAATAACTAGAAAAAATTTGACTCTTACTCTTTTTTCTGCACACTGGAGACTTTAGCAAGCTAGTTGATGAATAGAGTAGGCCTGGATCTTTTGCCTTTTGGTGATTCCTTTAACCTTCCTTTCTTTCTCTACATTTTAATAGCCCAGGGACCTGTTGGCTTGGTGACTCTCCATCCCTGTAATGATCATAAGGCCAGTGGTGGGCCTGTGGTGCAAGCTCAGCATAGGTTCTTCACACCTGCTCCCAACAAACCCTCTTCAATACTGTAGTGTGTGTTTTGCATATTGACTTGTGCAGATCAGTGAATTGCTTTGCAGTTACTCAGTTTTAGTGTACAGATTTTTATCCTCTTAAAATAGACTGAAAACTCCCAGAGACAGGGGATTCCTTAGTAACTGTCAGTGTTTTGGGGACAAATTTGTGACCTTTTGTTTTGACCACAGTGGATTCCGGCTGAATTTTGTGGCCGATCATGCTGCTCCTATTTGATTTAGGTACTAAGTGGAAGTACCTGTTGTCTTCTTTTGTTAATTGTAACACCATAGCTGTATTCTTGCAAAGGGGATAAATTCCATTAACAGAAAACAGCACAGGGAGGAAAAGAAGAAACTACTGTGGAGTTGGCAGAAAAATTTGGGTGGAACTGGGAGATTCTAAATAGTGGTTAAGAGGTGAGACTCGAGTCAGGCTAAGTTTGAAGCTTGGCTCTGTTGTGGTTTTGTCACTTAGGACAAATCTTTTAGTCTTTAAGGCTTAGGTTTAGTTTTTCATCTGTGAAAATGGGGCTAATGATAGAACTGACTTAGGGTAGTTGTGTAGATTAAATAATTGAAGATTAAAAGATTGGATATGTAGTATATCTTCTATAAATGTTGGCTGTTGGTGCCTTTGCTACTGGGTAGATGTTGAGAAGGCTGAAGGAAACTGAAAAGTAATGTTCATTCCTGGTAGTGGATATGTGAGTAAAGATGCCTTTGCTTCTGAATAAATGACTCTCCTTTGCTTAGTTTTCGGTGCCATCTGCATCTACCTCCATGACTCATTGCTGTATTACAATAGGAGGCATCTTTGTGTAGGCTGCCTGAGACAAACAGGGACTGTTCCACTACATTTCCTGGCACTAACAGGGGGAAAGCTGTGCACATCTTCATCTTTCACCTTCGAGAGTGTTTCTCAAGCAAAGCTACTGTTTTCATGATTTCTGTGATTAGACCAGGGCACAATTCTGAACATTATCATAGAATGTAAACAAAAGAAAAAAAAACATTGATAATAAAAAACTTTTGGTACTAAATTGTCAAGATTCTTTCTCCTTTGTAGCTCCCTGACATCTTGGGATTTACTTCTAACGTTTACCCTGATCATATAGAGCTGGGTTATATGGGAACTGAAGTTTATACAAGGTCTAGGAGGTTCTTAAAGAAAATGAATGCAAAAATACTTCTTTTGCAAGTTTTGCAAGAAGCATATGATCATATTGCACGGGTGCTAAGTGTTAGAATGAAATAAATTGGAAATAATACCAAATCCCCCTGTTTAAAATGTTTTCATGGTTCCATTGCAGTTAGAATGAAATCCAAAATTGGGCTTTGGGGCTAAGTGATCTGCCCACTGCGCTCCCTTCCCCCCTTTGATCTCATTTCCTGCTGCTCCTTTCTTCTGCCACATTGGTCTTCTTTCACTTCCTCATGGGATAGATCAGACTCCCATCAGGCTCTTGCACATACTGTTTTTTCTGTCTAGACTGAATCATCCCTTCCTCTTCCCAAGCTAGGAAGGGAGCAATCTTCACCTTTCTGCTTAAATGTTATTTTCTCAAAGATGTTCACAGACTACCTTATCTAAAGTAGGCCCCTCTTTTTCATGCTACATCATTTTTTAATTATACTCATTCACTGTCTGTAATTTTTTACTAGGGTATTTTAAATCTCTCTCTCTTCTGTATGCCATAAACTAAGCATAGGGTTGCCTTTTTTTGACTCACTGCTCGGTAAGTAGTACCTAGAATATAGTACCTGGCACATAATAAGTGTACAAATGTTTGTTGAGTGAATTGGTGAATGAATGAAATTTCTAATATTTGTATAATGTGTGTAACCTTTTTATATCTTTTCATTTTTTCTTTTATTTTCTCATTCTATTCCCTCACCCCCATTTTCTCTTCTTTCATAGACATCGCTCATCCACTCTTAAGTTATTTAATAGATGGTCTTATAATTCCACCCATTTGTTGGATATATGTGTACCTTTGGGAGGTAGATAGTATTGCTTTGAGTGTTTCTGTGCTTAGAGTGCTGAATGCTGTTGTGCTGTTATTCAGCCTTAAAAAAAGAGGTCCTGCCATTTGCTACAACATGGATGAACCTGGAGGACATTATGCTAAGTGAAATAAGCCAGACATAAAAGAAAAATACTGTATGGTTTCACTTACATGTTGAATCTAAAAAAGTGCACTACACAGATGCAGAGAGTAGAAAGGTGGTTATCAGGGGTGGGGAGGTGGGGGAAATGGAGAGGTGTTGGTCCAAGGATACAGAGTTGCAGGTATGTAGAATGAATAAGTCTCGAAATCTGATGGATAGCGTGATGACTATAGTTAATAACACTAGAGTGAATACTGGAAATTTGCTAAGACAATAGATTTTAAGTTCCCTTACTGCACACGCACACAAAACGGTAACTCAAGGCCCAGGCTCTATAGAACGGAAGTAGGAGAGGGGTTATGGAGCTTGGCTATGCAGGTTGGAATCCCACTTCCAGCCACCTCCACCATTTGCTGGCTGGTGACCCTTCACGCCCCAGCTGCTTCCTGTGTAAACTTACCAGCTATACTAGTAGCTACTTTGCAAGGCTGCTCTGAGGACTGAGTGAAGACACAAAGCTTGAAGAACAGTATTCTGCTTTTCCAGCTATAAAATTGGTAAGAGTCATCCCACCTTCTGTTTTCAAGACCGTGGGGATGAACCAAGTCCATAAAATCTAGCAAACAGCATTAAATAGGCCAAACAGATCTAACTACACTCCAAAGGACCACAGAGAGAAAGGGGAAGAAGAGGTTAGAATACAGAATCAGGGCAGAGGCTGAAACTTTTAAGAAAATTCAATACAAGTTAGACTCATGTCAGTGTTCCCCCACCATATCCAGGAAATGAAAATTAAATCATTTCCCTCAGTTCTACATAGTTTAAATAATAAAGGCATAAGAGGCTCACCCACCTTATTCCTGTCTCTAGTACAGCCTGAAAAAGCCATGGGATTGGAAAAGAGACTGAAGACAAGAGAGACCACGGACTAGGCATTACAGAGAACTAGATTTAAATACCGGCTCTGCCACCTGCTTAGCTGTGACCTTAGGCAAGTTAATCAACCTCTCTGAGCCTGTTTGCTTAACTGTCAGATGGAGCTATTAACTGCTTTCCAGGATTGTTGTAAAGATTAAATGAGTCTAGTATGGTACCAGGTACCCAGCAAGAGCTAAATAGTTGCAGAGAGATACCCCTCTAAAAAAAAGGTAACTATGTGGGGAGATGGATATGTTAATTAATTTGTAGTAATTATTCCACGGTGTATGTACTCCTTAAGTATATTCAGGTTTTATTAAAAATGCTATTTTACTATAAATATGCATTAGGATAGACTAGGTTATGTTGAGGTAACAACCACAAAATCTTATTAGTTTTAACACACTTGCAGGTCGTCGGGGAACTGTCGATTGGATTCCATCAGGGGTCAGGCTGATGTACGCATCATCTCTGAAATGTGATTATCTGAGAAGGGAATCTTGTGAACCGCATTTTGGTTGTTAAAGTTTCTGCCCACAAGTCGCATGCGTCACTTTCGCTGTCATTTCATTTGCCAAAGCATATCACATGGCCACACTGATCTTCATAGGGGGTGGGAATCTTCTTGGAAGAGAACCAGAGTGTTTGAACAGCAGCAGTGACCACCCCAAACTTTTATTTCAGTTTCTTATCCTTAAAAAAAAAAAAAAAAAAAACACAAAAAACAAATAGCATGTTTCTGAGCTCTGTTTATGATGCTATGATGCTACACGTGTATCTAGTTAATTATTTCTCTGTTGCAGAGCAGTTAATCATGTGCATGTACCACATTTTACTTATAATTTTCCTAGAATGAGACCACTTTGTTGTTTCCTGCCCCTTCCTGCCTCAGACAGTGCAGCCATGGCCATCTTTGTACATAGCTCCTTTTGGACCGTTGTGAGAGTTCCCTGTGGAATGTCTCATATTTGGGACTGCTGGGGCTTACGGTACTTTGCCTCTCTTTCCAAGATGAGGCAATACTTAATCTCTTTGTTTTTTAAAGAGCACTTATAACCTCTGTGAGGATAAGCATGAAAATCCTGAGGAGAAATTGCAGTAACAGCATGGTACTTATCAAGACCTCACTGTTTCTTTGACCTTAGGCAAGTCCTTTGTACTTTCTGACTTTTAGTTTCCTTGTCTATAAAGTGGAAATAATGGTTTACAAAATTTTTACCATAATGGCTTACAAGACCTTACCTTATCAGGTCCTCTGTTTTCTTCCACCGTCCCCTGCTCTCATGCACTCTAGCCATACTGTTCTCTGTGCCATTCTGAAGTAGGATTGGGCCATTCCTGTCTCAGAGCCCTCTGCCTGGAATGTTATTCTCCCAGATACCCACATAACTTCCTCACGTAACTTCCTTCCTCAGTTCCTTCAGACCTCTGCTCAAATGTCTCCACACAGAGGACATCCTGATTACAATTTAATACAGCACTCCCTGTCATTCTCTACTCCTTCGTTTTGCTCTGTTTTTCTTCATAGCACTTACCAGTAACTGACATTGCATTGTGTACAAGTATTTACGTACGCCTCCCACTCTCCAAAATGTAAGCTTCATGAAGGTGGGGTCTTGGCTTTATTTCTTGCTCAGGGCTTAGAATGGTATCTGGCCCTGGTAGTAGGCACTGAGTAGATACCTGTTGATTAAATGATTGAATTGTTCTTCTCTTGAAGGAGTATTGTGAAGATTAAATAAGTGCTTTGAAGGTCGTAAGGTGCTGAATTAAAAGGAGGGTGGCTTTGGCAGCATCCATAGATTTCGGGTTTTGAATTGTTTCAAGGTAACCCTGAAACACTCAGACTTAGTTGTTGCATTCAGAGCATAGTTTATAGCATCAGCAGTCCTGGCAGGTTTGTAAGGGACACACATTTGTTAAAGTGTGAAGGCCCTTAAGGAAGGGAACAGAAAGGTTGAGACAGGGTGATGTGCTTTTTGGGGGTCTCTTATGGCCTTTTCAGGATGTGACCATGATAACTAGGAGCTTTTGAAGTGGTTGAACTGATTTTTGTAGTTTTAACTTGGATGCTTCTACTGCTTTGTTGCTGCAGTGACACTGATACTGACTTTGGAGAACAGCTTCCAGCAAAAAGTAAGGCCACTGAAGGCTGTGTCCTTGGGAAGGTCTCTGCTATTGTTGCAGCAGATACAGAAATAGCAAAGGATTCATAAAGATGACTTAGCTCATGGCAAGGAGATGTGTGGGACTCTTATTTGAACATAAACACTTACAAAATTCTACTTATGCATCTTTAAAGGAAGAGGATACTTCAGTAGAGCAGCTGTTGGCCCTGCCTTGCCCATCTAGTTGGTTTTTTCAATTTCCCAGTCGCAATTATATGCTGTGGTCCAGACTGATCACCCCTTAACTCTCCTCCCTTTGCCCAGCATACTGCTTCTTACCTCTGTCTAGTCTTATTCACATGGTTTCCGTTGTCTGTAATCCATCCTCTGCTTTCTTTGGTTTTCGTTTGGTGCTTGCCACCATGCTTAACTCCATGCTATTCTAGGATCTGAGTTTGAGAACTTATTACACCACATTTTAATTGCTCGTCTTGTATGCCATTTAATGTCACTAACCGTGGTTTTCTTCATTAGTAAAGTAAGGATGATAATATAACAAACCTATGAGGTAAGGAGGGCAGGTGAATGTCACAAATAATGTGTGAAAGCACTTTATGGTTACTGAAATGCAAATAGGAAGTGTTAAAGATAACACCTGTAATTTCTTTCTCAGAAAGCTGACTGGTTATCCTTTGATCTTAATACCAAATCGTAAATGTTGATAAATCATGTTGATTGGGACCTTGTATGTGTGACCCATCCTTTAAAATCTAAGTAAACTGCATTTAATCAAGGCTTGAGACCTAATTTCCTGTTTACAGCAAAATACAGGGACAGGGAACAAGTTAAATGACACCAGGAGGAAACAAGCAGAGAAATCCTGGATGTAGAATATTCTCTAAGACAACTGAACCAGTCTCTTTTTAAAAAGTCAATGTTGCATGGAAAGAGGGGCAGAGTGGGTAAATGGTGCTGTTCTAGAATACCAGACTAAGAAGGCGTCGCATGGCCCTACATAGAATGCATGAACCTGATTGGGTACCGAGTCAAAAAATGAAGTGGGAGTGCGAAATAGATCATTCTTGGGACAATTAGGGAAATTGAATAGTTATTGTTTTTAGATGTAATAATACTACTACGATTATGTAGGAGAGTGTTGTGATTCATAGATGATGCATGAAACTTCTTTGAAATAGTTCAGGAAAAAAATACACATACACACACAATGGATAAAGCAAATGGGACAAATGTTTTAGCCTATGAGTGTCACTGTTTTAGTCTTTTTATTTTTCTGTACATTTGGAAAAATTCATAATGCATTTTTAGAAGTAACCAAAGAACAAAATTTATCCTAAGTCTTATGCCCTTTTTTAATGTTAACTCACATTTCTCTCCCTTTTTGAACTTCTGGCCTGTATCGTATAATAAACGTTACATTTAATTGCAGTATCATTTTTTAATTATAATGCTTTTTTATCCACTAAGTGTTCCTTTTATGTCTTTATTTTCTTAACTTGATTATTAGAAACCATACCTTTTTGAACCCCTGGGTATTATAACACTGTTAATACCAAGTAAACAATTTTTGGTAGAGTGGACAAAGCCAAAATAATGTTTAAACAAACAAACCAACAAAAAAACTCCTTCCTAGCTTTCCTCTATGATTGGTAGTTATTTCCAGCACATCCACAGGAAGTGCAGGTCAAGCGATGGTGAATCTTTCTGATATGTTGAGAAAACAAATCCAGAGAACCCACAGGCTGGGAAGACGGATCAGGTGAGACTAAGAGGAAAGTTTAGGGTCCCAATTTTGTTTCTGTTGTTCCCTTCCAGAAGCTGCCAATTTTGAAAAATCATCCCGGTCTCTTGCTGACATTTGATTATAGTTTTACTTCACGTCCCATGTCTTGGTTCTGTTGTATGAAAGCCAGTAGACCTGTTTGGCGCTCACTTAACTGTTTGCAAAGTTAATAATACCTCCCAGAATGAATGGTGTTTTGTTTTAAGATAGAAGGTGTTCTCTGAATCTTGGTACAGGATTGACTGCTAAAAATGCTGATCCTGCTGCAGATTTCTTGGTGTAGCTCCCAGGGGCATCCTGCTTTGATGTCAGCAAGGGAGTCAGATTGAGAGGTTACAGTGGAGGTGAAAAAAAAGTAGACATGGAAAGAATGACCTCTTTTCCTCTCACCCCTTTTTTGAATATTTGCTTGCTTATATACAGCTTTCAAAAAAATTTGAATGTATGAAGACCTTTTAAAGAAAGAACTGGCTGACGCTAAGTTTTCCAGTTTAACTTTTTTGTTTTTTCTGTTATATACATATTTAGATAGTTGTGATCAGTTGATGAGTCTTTTTTCCCCCCAGTTTTTACTTAGGGACATAATCCTTGTGCTTGTTATTTATTTTTGGCTGAAGAGTAGAATTTGATTAAGATCTGGCTTCACAAATGACACTGTTAATTATTTAGGTGGCTTCTAGATTTTTATTTTTTATTGGTATTCTTATAAATGTTCTAAACCAATTTGTTCTGCTTTTAGATTAATTCATACACAAAATCAGAGGCAGTGAACCTTATTACCGCTGTTGTAACACATTAACAGAATATGTTCTAAAAAAAAGACAAAACTAAATTACAACATGCATTTCAACTATTTCCTCAAGTTTCAGGAAGTTTTTTTTCTTTTAAGTTTAGTGATTTTTTGATAGCTTAATAGGCAGTACAGGGCTTCTTTAAAAGTAAATCTTCTTTAATTGTTTGCCAGGCTGTGTATTTGAAATGGAATTTTTTTCTGTATTTCATCAGTTTGGTGTAATATTTATTGACTGCTTCCTGAATGGAGTTTACTTTGCTGAAGCAGTAGGTAGATAAGTAAGGCTGTCTTTGCCTCGGAGGATTTTTAAATCTCATAGGAAGAGGTTGCAGGTGCAGGGAAGCAAACAGATGGCTGCGGAGTAAGAAAAGTGCCCTAAAAGAAGAGGTACAAAGAAAATCCTGTTGGAGCTCATTGAGAGGAGAAAGATATACATCCAATGGGGACGATTAGGAGAGCCTTCATGGAGATGATATTTGAGCTGGGTCTTGAAGGATGGTTAGGATTTCCATGGGAATAGGGTGGGGGAGCAAGAAGAGAGCTCAAGATGAGCCACTTCACACAAGTGGGAAAAAGCTTGGGATGCGTGGAGGAGACGGCAAGCAGTTTTGTGTGCTAGGTGCATCAGTCTAGGTCGCACGAGATAAAGCTGGAGAGGTAGGTGGGATGGTTTTTTGGTGCTAGCTGGCCATTTTGAAGGGTTGCATGCAGAATTTTTCTTCCTTCTGACCATTTTTAAAGATATGTCTAAATAGTTTTTATATACTTTGTATTTTATTTAAATTTTTGTTGATCTTTTATTAACCCCTACACTTGTGTCTGCCGTATTGAAGCAATGGAGCAGTATGCTTTATATTTTAAAGTTTTATAAATTACATGTTTACTACATTGTCCCATTGTGATGTGTTCCTTTTATATTTTATTAAGAAAGAATATATGTATTTTTTTTTATCTTTAAAGGTATGTCTTTTGTATGGAATAGCTTACTTTTCTTTAGTATTTATAATAGACATCTGCCATCTCTTCACAAGTTGCGGGAGAATATAGCTTCATTTTCTTCTAGCCTTTTCTCTGCCTTATATGGTTTAACTCTTTGTCCCATCTGGAATTAATGTGTTTGGTGTGAATTATGGGTCTAAGTTAATTTTTCCCCACAGTGAGTTCTAGTATTTTATGGAGTTTATTGAATATGATTTATTTATTCATCTGTTGTATTTTCAGGTTTACCTTTATTTAGCCTTCATGGTATTTCATTCTATTTCTAAAATTTTAATTTGATAAATTTAAAGAAAACTTAAAGTTTTTTCATGATATATCTTTCTATTGGTTTCCTTCTTAATCCACGTTAATAGTGTAATTTCCGCTCAATAAATCTCTTGTGTCCTGAGTTTAATATTTCAAATACTTAACATTTCGATGCTGTCGTTATTGAACATTTAACATTTTTACATTTTTATTTCCCATCTTGCTTATGGTTTGATTTGTATAAATTGTTTATATCCTACAGCTTTGTTAAATTTACTTATTACGTCTAGTAATGTTTCGGTTGAATACTACTGTCAACTGCCAAACAAATTTTTTCCTCTCAACACTTATATTTTATAGCCATCTCATCTTTTATTGCTCTCAATAGCAGTTGTTGTGTCCCAAGGGATCACTGTTAAGTATAACTATGTATCACAAGGCTTCCCAAGCACCTTCTGGGCCAGGGACTTTTATACTCTTTCCAAGGGGCCATGAAATTAGGAAGTAGCTGCCCAGCTTTAAAGTAGAGTCTCTTAGGACTGATTGGGACCTTACAGATCTTTAGCCCAGTACCTTCATTTGAGGAGGAAACCAGTCCCAGAGAAGTGAAAATCTTACTGGGAATTCACACAGCTGGCATGGAAAGAAGTGGTTGAACTCATTTTCTTATGGTGTATATGTTGTATGTTTTCATTTGAGACGCTTAATTGCTTTGAAAATTTTCCAGGTTTACCCAACCTTGAATTTTGGTAACTTTACCTAATCTAATTTTTTTTTTTTTAAAAAAAACCTCTTTTCAAGTAACAATCTGAAACTCTGGAGAAGATACCCCTCTATATTACCACTCTTCTAGGTATTTGAGGGGAAAAGGGAATAAGGAATTGGGAGGAAAGGATATTTTAGTCTAGGATCCTTAGTAGGAGGGCCTATTTTTAAGCTTCATAATGTCAGCTTTAAAGGCAGTGGTTTTCAAAATAACCACAGACAAAAGTCCCCTTGAAATGAATGCCTTTCTGGAATTGACCTATTTTGAGTTTAACTGTTACCAAGAAAGGTTCAGAATCTTGAATACTGTTAAGTGCATTTACTTTTCAGACTTAGTGGAACAATTGAGTGAATGAATGATCCACATTGGTTCTAGATTCAGGTTAAATCTTGAAATTTGGGGAGCTATAAGAAGACATGGCTATTAGCTAACCATATTGCCATATTCACAGGTTTGTCTGGATTCAGGTTAATCATTTCTCCTTCTCTATTGAGTTATAACTTACATATCCAGGTTAGTTTTAAAAAATTAGATAAGACTGTCACCACATTTAGGAGTCCAGAGTCAAAATTATTTGCGCTATTTGATGTTAAACCATCCTTCAGGAAACAATCCTTCAAGAATGTCCTTGTTGAGAGAGGCCTCAGAAATTAACATGAATTCCAAGCTGTGAACCTTTTTTTGTCTAATGGCTTACTCAAATCCAGATTGAAATCCTACCAGAATGTCAGCCTGTATTTCAGTTTTCTTCTTCCCTCTCGTCTCTTTCTTTCTGAGTCTGGAATTGTGGGGAAATAAGCAGCTTAACATTCCAACAATTATTAATAGAAAATTTATTCTGCTTACCTTAGTCATTCATTTGTGTTCACTGATAAACTTGGTCATTGGAACTGTGGAAAGGTTCCACTTACCAAAGGAAGGACCTGTAGAACATTTGGAACAAGCTTTTAACACATTATCTTAATTTAAGGTTGCAACACTTATTATTTTACTGGAACACAGAGAGTCTCTTTTGCCTTGTTTTATTTTGGTAACTAAACTAATGCTGGGTTAGCCATAAATGTAGCGTGCTACATTTCTATTTCTGAGTATTCTAAATCACTGAGCAATTACAAAAAAAAAAAGTCATAAGCATTTCTAAATTAAAAAAAGAAGCTATAAAATATTTATTAGGGGAAGTCAGGGGGAGAGTTAAAGGAAAGTACCAGAAACCACCAACAGATGTTTTAGTTGCATTGAACAGTCTCAGCTTGATAGGCAGTCACAGGGAGGAGTTTTGTGAATTCCTGAATGCTGGTTTAAGGTGGAGGGGGGACACAGGGTAAGCGGAAACCAGCAGTTCCGGAGGCACAGAGGGCTTGGGTTACAGAAGGCTTGCCTACAGCTCAGAACCTGGAACAATTCCTGAGCAAGTTGCTTTCTTAAAAGACGGAAGGGTGCATCTGTGACTGCATCAGTAACCATATTAACCATAGCTGTTAATCTATGGGGTAATAATTAAGTATGGGTCCTAGATCAGGAAGGAACAGAAGGATGAAGTCAGAAGACATGAAACTTTCATCACTAAAGGACATCATAACTGGAAAAATAACTACCATTATAGAGGACCTGTCTAGTTCATTTACCTTCATTACCTTGAATTTGCACCAAAATTCTGCAAGAAAAGTCATAATATTCTCTTGTACAAATAAGAAAAATGAAGTTCAGGGAAGTTAAGTAATTTGCACAAGGTCGTACAAGTGGTAAGTGGTGGAACTAAGTTTAGAACACCCATGCTTTTCCCACACACCTTCCAAAGATTGCCATTCCAAATATTGTGTAAAATGTTGAGGTCTTTTTAGAGCTTCACTCTGCAAAACTGTAGCCACTAGCCATATGTAGCTATTTAAGTTTAAATTAATTAAAATTAAATAAGTTTAAAAATCAATTCCTAAGTTCCACTAGCACACTCCGGAGGCTGAGTGGCCCGGCCACATGTGGCTAGTGTCTACTGTATTGCAGATCACAAATTAGAACATTTTTATCATTTCAGGAAATTCTTTTTGCACCTAGAAGTCATACAATTTTACCCTTTTATTTGATTTTTGCTTCTTTATTTTGTGGAGAAGAAAAAGTAACAAAGGCAGGGAGTAACTGATTCATTGTCATACATCTAAATAATCCAGGTCCTTGGACTGGTGGCTTTTCCCTTGCTCCCCACTCTCAAAGAAAAATTAACAGAATGGAGATAGGGAAAAGCAGTGACTGCCCTACTGTTCTAGCTTTGCCTGGCTTTCAAACTAGATTCTTCCTCCCAAAGTACAGCCCTGTGTTTTCCCAAGTCCAAAGGGCATGTCTAAATTAGTTTCCCCTAACGAAATAAAAGATGTTTGTTGGAAAGGAATTCCAGGCTTAATGTATGAAATAGCACTTTGATTTCCGCTGGTTCTTTTTCTGCCTTCCTACCAAGCAGTTTGTAATTGAACTGGCAGCTGCTAACCATTTGTCTTCCAAACAAGACAACTTCAAAACAGGTCAGATGACAAGTATATACATTTTGAATGCAAGCAACTGCTTGTTATTTGCTATTGATTCGAATGGCATTTGTGTTGAGGTCAAATAGATTTAGATTATGACCAAAATTACGAAAAAAGTTTTCTAATTTGTGTAAGAGTAAGATATATTAACGTTCATTTACCTGATATTTAGTACATACCTAATATATACCAGGCACTGGGCTAAGAGATGGACAAAAAGTACTTTTACTGAAAATTGAACAAGATGCCAGTGTTATGGACAAGTTGAACGTTTCTTAAATTCTTGTCTGAATTTTATTGTTAGTATTTGCCGTCTATGTATTTACCTGTTTAGCCCCCAAATTCAATAAAAATTTTGGGGGCTTTTCCTAAAAAATGATAGTGATGTGCATGAGTATGCTCAGAGAGATTAAAAACAGAGAAACTAGAATGATGGCGAGGTATCCAGGAAAGTTCCTGTCTTCCCTGAGGGAGCAAAAGCAGAGGTGGAGAAGTCTTTAAAGGTGGTGGTGACAGCTGGAAGGAAACCAAGGGGTCTCTGACATCTGGTCTTTCTAACTTCCTGAGATCATGTGGTGGTGGGGTGGGTCAGAGCACCCAGACAACTCCCTTTATTATTTGGAGAGTAGGGTCTAATTTCTAGAAAGTTGGGAATAGGCTTATGAGAGTTTTGGGGTGAACAGGCCCAGAGGCAGGGTGGTCTGAGGAGGACATACTGTTCACCTCTCAGAGTTACTTGCTAGCAGAATATTTGAAGAGCCCAGCTTCCCAATCAGATTTTGAATGCATATTTCTGCCTCCCCAAGTGTTTCATTTGAATCCAGAGACCATCCTTTCTTCCAGAGGGGTCTGAAAGTCTGCTGGCTTCAGAATTTTCAGGCTGCAGTGCTTTCGAATAACAGTGCCTTGTGTAGAGGCAAAGTGTATGATCTGATCTCCTTCTCTGGTAAAACTTAACTCTCCACATGACCATTCTATGCCTGCTGCTGCTCTGCACAGTAAGGGTGATGGTAATGCCTTGCTACCTTTCAGGGTTTATATAATGAACTCCACATGATCATATAGGACACCACTGAGCACACATTCAAACTCTAAAATACTAAGTGGATTAAATTTTATTGCTGAAAGGAATCTTGGAGATCTCTGCTGCAGTCCTATCTTTTGGTAGATAAAATAATCCAGAACTACAAAGAAGGGTTAAAAGAAGTTGGCCTTATCACACAGCAGGTTCTATTTTGAATTGTGAGAGTGACTTTTGAGTAAGCATAGCCTGGAGACAGTGTGACACAGCAGAAAAGCTTTAGAGCCAACAGCCGGGTTTGATTCCTGACCCTGTCTCTTACTATTTGAATGGTCTTGTGCAAGTTCTTTCACATCTTTGATCTGTTTCCAAATTTATAAAATGGGCAGAATAACACCTGCTCAGCAAAAAGGATTAATAGACACTCTGTATGTGTAAACTGTTTTTATAATTAACAGGACTAGTGGTAAAGACCAGAACAAGATTCCCAGCCCAGGGTGCCTTATTCTCTATCACGTGAGAAAGAGAGAACATTCTCACATCCCAAAGAACTTCTAATGATGGAACTCTTTGACTGTTCTTTATCTACACAGACTTAGAATAGAGACGACGATGCCGGGCATACTTGAAATTTTTGGGGATGTGCAGGAAGCAAAAGAATTATTTTCAGTGAACAGGAGGCTGCAAAAGGTGCTTAGGAAACAACTGTCACACAGTGGATCCCAATATAGACTCCTCCCAGCTTCTCTAGGACTGCCATCTGCCTAACAAGCACCCCCAGGAAGCTCAGCTTTCTTTTCCAAGAGTTTAAAGAGGATTTCCTGGGCTGTGTGTGTGTGTGTGCGTGCATGTGTGCGTGCGCGTGTGCGTGCACACAGGCATAAGGAAGGGCATTGACATAAAGGGATGGTAACACTCCCTTCCTGTGGCTCTAGCCAGATGCTGGGAGTCAGCTCTAGCTTTTCCTTCATGGTTCATCCACATTTCTTCCCCAGTGGGTCCTGGCTTCTGCGCAAACTGTGTCTTCTTTTGGGGATTCTCTTCATCACCCTCAATGCATGTTGAAATCCTTGCATCACACCTGCATGTCGTCACAGACCTCTCCTCTGTCGCGCTCCGTGTAGTCGTCATCTGCTCCACTGTTTGAGTACTCTGGACATATCCCACCATAGTCAGTTGTTTGTGTGATTCTGTCCAGACTGGACTTGGTGAAGTCTGGGACTGGATCTTATTCATCCTTATTTCCAGTGCTAGTACGTTCCCTGGCATCTGGTTTGGTAAAATTTAGTTGACTGACCAAGCCTTGAGATGGCAGTAAAGGCAGAGGACAGAAGACCTCTGCTCCCAAGAACAAGGCTCTGCTAATCTCTGTTAAGGCTGACTTTGACTTTATTGGTAGTTAATTATTTTCAGCTTCTAGTGTCTTGGCCCAAGAGGGTCACAGTGTTGGTGGTAATCATAGCATTTGTTCTGCAAGGCTCTCTATATTCTTCATTTTTTTGCATCCTTTTATTTCCTCAATCACATGAGGCAAGTGGGATGTGTGCTGTTTATACTTAATAGATAGGAAACTGATCCTGGTTAAGGGCCTTATGTAAGTCGTCCCGGCAGCTATGAGTGCCTGTAGTCCTCTCTGTATTGCCTTTTCAGCCAGTGGTCCCTTACTAGCCCAGAGGAGAAACTGGCAGTGACATTCTGTGGTGTTCCCTCCGCCACGTGCCTGGCACAGAGGAAGGCTCAGAGACTGTTTGGGGCCAAATGGATTTGTGAGCCTATTTGCATGGTGAGCTGAACACTTATCCCCAGCAAATGCCAGGCTCCTTGATGGATATGTGACATTGGTGGCTGAATATACATGGCACCTGTGGCTTTTCACACTCTCCCCCCACGCCTCTTCAGGAACTGGGATAGGACAGATGGCCAGAGACGCAGAATTCGCAGCTTTGCATCCTCTCTGCAAATCACATTTGAGGAAGAGTTAAGTTTGTGCAATAACACAATTTCAGTAACATGGTTTCATACTGCTGGTAGTTGTTTAACACTCTGGATAAATCACACTTCAGAACTCATTTGGGAACAGAGTTTAATTTCACTGTAGGTGGCCGTGATCCCTACCCACCAGTCCTCCTACACCAGCCCCCTCCCCCAATCTAGGCTGATAAGGTGAGTGCAGCACAAAGCCAAGCTATTTCTAAACCCAGGATAGCATTACATATGTTAATCGTTTTTTTTCACCACCAACACCTTTCATTTCTTCTCCCCTCAGTACAGCTGCCTGTCCTTAAATGTAAGGGATAGAAAAGATTTTGATAGTTCTACCTGCTGAAAGTATGGTGAAGAGACTGAGACCCAGAGAAGCTGGGCAGCTTACTAAGTGTTAGATGGCTAGTGTAGATCTGGATTGAAGTCCAGGGCCCCTGCCTTCTCTCCAGGCTCATGTTTTCTGCCCTGCCCTACTGCCCACTCTTTGATCTGTCTTACAACAAGAGAAGAGTTTGTTCAGTTTTAAATGAATAAAGATGACCAGCTGTTCATTGTTAAAGGCCCCCAGCACTGTGAATTTATTTCCTGTTAACCCTCACAGCCTCTCAATGTCTTTGGTAGGGGCCATTAACGTCTTGGCATATTTTTGTATAGTTAGCTGCAGCATAGGGGTAACTGCATGGGTTTGACTGATAGAATTTACTTTTAGCAAACAAAAGAAAAAGGGGGGAGGATGGTAAGTATATGTGAAGGGAGAGAAAAATTATTCATTTTTCTCTGAACAGTATCCTTTTGGCTCTTTTGCTCTAAAAATCATCAGATTTTGATGTTTCAAATAACACAGGTGTCCAGACTGCTGAAGATTATTAAAATGTAACAACAGCTCCAAATCTAGAGCTTGAAAAAATAATACTTCTCATTGGTCATAGAAGCTTCAGTGTTCTATGTCCTGCTATGAAGGGGGCTTGGGAGCTCAGCTGCTGGTGTGCCATCAGCTGGTCTTTGGTCCCTCCTGTTGGGGGTGGGCGTATTCTTTGTTAAAGTGGGAACTTCTAGGAGGGAAACACATGACTGGCTAGCCAGAGGGGCCCAATTGACCTGCCCTGGGGTAATGTCTGTAGCAGGAAGCCCAGTTGTAACACAGCAGAGGGTAATTCTTTGCAGAGGATCTTACATGTTCAGTGTTTATTGATTTTTTTATTTTAAAAATATATTTTCCTCTTCTTTCTTGACTATATATATCTCGAGTTTCTTTAATTAAGGGGAAAAGAGGAGGTAATTAAGCCTGCATCTCTTCTAATACCATGACTAGCTTCCCCCACAGATACAAACACTGTTGCAACTCTTATCGTCATAGGAGTGAACCCTGGAGGCAGACCGCTGAGGTTGGAGTCCTGGCTTCACTCATAAAGGAATTGTGTCTGTTGGGTTCATTATGATACCTCACTTACACCTAGAATCCTCATTAGTAAATTTTGGGGTAGTAATACCTAACTTGTAGTGTTTTGAGGGTTAAATGTAAGGTTTTTAGCGTAACACCTAAATTATACTAAGCATTCAATAAAATGTTACCCACAGCTATTTACATTTTGTTTGGGGTTTCTCCTTCAAGTTTATTGCTAGTGGTTGGGAGCCTACTTCTCCTTTAAGGCTGAAGTCAGATATTATCTTGACCATGAAACTTTGCCTGTCTCCCTTGGAAAAGCCCCTGCTAAGGAGGCAAACCACTTGGGGGGGTGTCTGTGTGTGGTGATCTTCATGCATATCTGTTGCATTTCATCACCTATCCTGTAAACTTTTGGAGATCAAGAGTTCAGTTTCTATGCCCCATTGCTAGTCCAGGCCTGGTGTGGTCTGTAAATGTGGAATGAATGAATGTTGGTGTTAGCTTACAGAGTTCACATGGGACAGGAGATTTGCTCTGTAGGCATACCTCAGAGATGTTGTGGGTTCGGTCCAGACCACAGCAGTAAAGTGAGTATGGCAATAAAGTGAGTTGTAATCTTTTTGCTGGTGGAGAGTCTTGCCTTCAGTCTGTAAAAAACACAACATCTGTGAAGCGCAATAAAGTGAAATGCAGTAAAACGAGGTGTACCTGTACTGGGTTTTCACTGATAGCAAATACAATGTTATCTACATTGAGTTTCTTGATAACTATTCTTGAATCATTTTTTTCCCTTCTTGTTTTTTGACTGATTAAGCAAAATCTGGGCTTGTTGGAGCCCAGATAGTACCAAGAGATGTGGCTCCTCCCTGACTGTGTTGTAGGTATAGTGCTTAATTCAGTGCCTGTCAGGAAGTAAGTTGGGAATATTATCTAGTTACTAGACTGTAAATGACTGTGGTGAGTAGGGATGTCATAAATATACTGGTGGTCTAGGGGTATGAAGGTGTTAATAAAACTTCTCTCAGAATAGTCCAAGCAGCTCCCAGGATATAGCTTCAGAGGCAGGATGTGGCAAACCAGTGAGTAAATGAGGGCTGCTCTTCTTTGGAAGAAAAGGAAGTGGGTGGGGGAGAACTGAAGAGGAAGAGCTTGGTGGACAAATCTTTTTATCTGCTTTTGTAAGAACATGCAACTCTTTTAAGTGCCAGGCAGAGCCTGTATGGTTTTGACCCAAAGCAACCAAAGTCGAAAGAATACTTAATGCTGGTTTTGCAGTTGTCTTGTGTTTCTCCACAGCTCGAGTTTAATAAACTCAAGTTTGATATGCAGTGGAGTGTTGTCTTAGTAGATTTTGTTTTCTAATCTCGATCATTGGTATATTTAATGCTGTTGGAGGATTTATAGTTAATGTGAGGTGTCAGCCACAATCACACTCTTTTCTAATCAACTAGAAGGTAGGAGAAAGGCATTTTTTGTTACTGCTTTTTTTAGAAAAATACCTTTTCCGTGTGTTTACCTATTTACCTGTTTTTGAATACATTCTCTACCCATTCTCTGTCCAGGTACCATTATAGTCCCTTGTGATACAGGACAAGAGTATACTTGTATTTAATGCACATAAGAGATGTTCAAGGTTAGATGACCAGTTACCAGTAGAGTTGGTGGAGGGCTCCTGATCTCCTGACTTCAAGTTCAGGGTTATTTCCTTGGACTAGGTAATAAGAAAATAATTATCTAAAAAAAGTCCCCAGTGGGCTTCCAAGGACCTGGAAAGCCAATATCTCCTGAGTTGTGCAGCTCTTGACTCCATTTCTGTGCAGGTTCCAAACTAGAATTTTTGTACTTATTCAAATGTCTGCTTTGCACAAGCACATTATGGGTGATTTGATCCTAAAACTGCATACTTAAATTGCATTCTTGTCAAATTGTGATATCTTACATGCACTTTAGATGTTTCAGTTTTAAAACAAGTATTCTTATGGCATTTTTTAGAAGCTAAGATGTCAGGCAGCTCTATGCTGAACCCTAAACTTAAGATTTAATTAATTTATTTTTTATTGGGATACAATTGACACATAACATTATAAGTTTAAGATGTGCCCATGAATTGATTTGATACATTTATATATTGCAATATGATTACCGCCATAGCATTAGCTAACACCTCTGTCACAAGTCACATAATTATTATTTTTTTGTGGTGAGAACATTTAAGATCTAGTCTCTTACCATCTTTGAAGTGTATAATACAGTATTGTTGACTAAAATCACCATGCTGTGCATTAGATCTCCAGAACCTATTTATTTTCTAACTGCAAGGTTGTACCTTTTGACTAACATCTTCCTAATTCCTCTTCCTTTTCCCTAAACCTGATTCCTTAGTTTGGTGTACTGTGCCCTTCATGGTCTAGTCCCATTTTACCCTCCAGCCTCATCTGGGCTCTTTTCTGGATGCATTTACTTTCTGGCCACTTGGAACAGCTGTAACTTTCAGTACCTTTTTGTTCATACTGCTGCCCAAGTCCAGAGTGCTTTTCCCGCTGCTGCAAAAACTAATATCCTGCAGTACTAAACTTCGGTGTTACATTTTCTGACTTTCACTTTCCCTTCCTCATCTTAGATGGAATTGGGGTCTTTCTTTTTTTTCTATTTGCATAGCCCCCTGTGCCCACTTCACTGTCAGTATTATGATCTGCCTTACCCTGCAGTTGTTGCTGTACTTGTTAGTATCCTTCCCTGTGTTTGGTTTTTACTGCAGTACTCTGTTTCTCTTATCTGTGTATCTCTATCTCCATGACTCTTACACATACACAAATGAAGATTGCCTGGTGAGGGCAGGGACCTTGTCTTCCTCACCTGTACCTTCCTAGGCTCTAGTATAGCATGAATGGTGCCTCTTACACAGCGAGTGCTCCATAATAAATCTGCATTGCATTTTCACAGCTGTAGACATAAATGGGTGTAAGCCAGATGTCTACTCAAGTTCCCTATCCTCTGCCCTCTAGTTTGGAGCAGTTTTAGAGGTTTATATTCTCAAGGTCACTTCTGCTTCTGTGGGGCTCGTGTTTCCCTTTCTGTGGATTTTCTCTTCTTTTTGCTTTGTGTTTGACCAGCTTGGAATTTGGCCCCCTTTCCCTGGTTTTGACCAAACAACAGTAAGAGCAAAATGTACATAAGCTATTTGTGTACATGGAAGATTGGATTGAGGGTCTGGGGTGGGGAGGATTATTATAGCAATAAAGACAACTTAAAATCTACTAGTATTGGATGTTTTTGGTCTTAAATAACCTTTGCCACTTTGCCATAGTGCATCCTTTTCTTCCCCTCTTGCTACTTCATAGCCACCCCTAAAGCAAGCCTCTTCCACTTTATTCTGCCACAAAAGTCAGCTCTCTAGCTCCACCCCTATGTGCTGCTCAGGCCTGTTTCTGCCTATGCCAACGCGTAGGGCAGACCCTTCTAAACTGTGAGCAAGCCTTCTGGTCCTCTGGTAGCCTTTGCTATGAGGGGATTGGTTAGCACAAACACTTATTTCCCACCCTCCATCTTTTTTAGAAGACAGAAGCAAGCACTGTCAGTTTTGGTTTTAGATAAATTTAGTTTTCTCTGGTTCAAAACCCTGGTAGAGTTTTGACCTTACGAGACCAACTGCTATTTTTTTTGAGGGCCTGACTAGTAGTTTTCCATGTTCTAGATTAAGAAGTTGAGTGCCTAGGTGAGCACTTTAATGTATTTCTATCCCTGATTATGGGATCAGGATTCCCTGAGCGTTGCTAGAGAGTGATCTAGAGAGTGAGATTTTTCCCCAGAGGTGATGTTTGCTCAAAGATGAGGTTTGCTGACCAGTCTGTGTGTGCTTTGGGCGAGAAGAGCCAAACATGTTTGTGTATTTAAAGGAGGAAACGGGTGTGAGGAATTAAGATTCTTCAACATTATGGACTAGAATTGGAGATGTTTTGAATGCTGTGATTCTTCTGACTACATCTTCTTGCCCTTAGTTGTGCTCCTGGGTATTCACTGTTAATCTTTTTGCCCAGGGGACTGGACCATCCTCCTGGTTCTGAGTTATGAGGTCTAAGGTTACGGTCACATTGAGTCCTCTACCTCCTCTCATTGAAGAGCACTCTGCATCTTTGATACAGAGCCATAAGGGGCATTATTACATAGGTTGTTTATAAAAGGTCAGGTTCTCAAAAATAGGGAATGGGTGAGGTCAAATACATCATTTTTCTGAGGCCATAATCAACCACCTTGTCCTTTCAGAAACAGCCAGCCACACCCATTCTGTGGCCACCACCAGACCCAGGGTTCCCTTTTTATTCTCACTGTTTTAGAAAAAAAATTATTATTAGTTTTAAGTATACATTACATTGGTTAGACATTTACACAGTTTATAAAACGATCCCCCTAATTACTTTCTTTCCTCTGACTCTCCACTTAGCCGTTACATTAATTCTGACTGCATTCCCTATGCTGTGCTCCCCACCCCTGTGACCGTCCATCAACTACTACTTTGTACTTCTTTAACTCTTCACCACATTCTCCCAGCCTCCCACCCCAGTTCCCCTCTGGCCATCACCAGATTGTCTTCTATATTTGTGAGTCTGTTTTTGATTAGTTTGTTCTTTTTGTTTCTTAGATTCCACATATAAGTGAAATCATATGGTATTTATCTTTCTCTGACTTATTTCATGCCGCATAATAACCTCTAGGTCCATTCATGTCATTGCAAATGGTAGGACTTCATTTTTTTAATGGCTGGGTAATATTCCATTATATATATGAATCATAACTTCTTTATCCAGTCATCTTTCAATGGACTTTTAGGTTGCTTCCATATCTTGGCTCTTGTAAATTGTATTGCCATGAACATAGGGATGCATAGATCTTTATGAATTATTGTTTTGATTTTCTTTGGTTAAATTCCCAGAAGTGCAATTGCTGGGTCAAAAAGTATATCCATTTTTAAGTTTTTGAGACTCCTCCAGACTGTTTTCCATAGTGGCAGAATCAATTTGCAATCCTACAACAGTGTATGTGGGTTCCCTTTTCACCATACCCTTGCTAACACTTGTTGTTCTTTGATTTATTGATGATAGCCATTCTGACAGGTGTTAGGTGCTATCTCATTGTGGTTTTAATTTGCATTTTTCTGATGATTAGTGACCTTGAGCATCTTTTCATATGTCTGTTGGCCATCTGTATTTCCTCTTTGGAGAAATATCTGTTCAGGTCTTCAGCCCATGGATTGTTTGCTTTTTTTGTTATTGAGCTGTATGAGTTCTTTATATATAATGGATATTAACCTCTTATCAAGATGTATCATAAGCGATATCTTTTCCCATTCAGTCAGTTGTTTTTTTGTTTTGTTGATAGTTTGCTGTACAAAAACTTTTTAGTTTGATGTAGTCCCATTTGTTTATTTTTCCTTTTGTTTCTCTTGTCTGAGGAGATACACTTGAAAAGAAATATTACTGCTAGCAATATCAGAGAATTCACTACCTATGTTTTCTTATAGAAGTTTTATGGTTTGGGATCTTACTTTTAAGCCTTTAATCTATTTTGAGTATGTTCTTGTATACAATGTAAGAAGGTGGTGCCATTTTCCTTTTTTCTTTCTTTTTTTTTTTTTTTGCATATATCTGTCCAATTTTCCCAGCACTGTTTATTGAAGAGACTGTGTTTACCCCATTGTGTATTCTTGCCTCCTTTGTCATATATTAAGTGAACATATAGGCATGGATTTATTTCTGGGCTCTCTATTCTGTTCCCATCAACATATCTGTTTTTATGCCAGTACCATACTGTTTTGATTAGTGTTGGCTTGTAGTATAGCTGGATATCAGGTAGTGTGATACCTCCAAATTCATTTTTCTTAAGATTGCCTTGGATATTTCCATATTAATTGCATCAAAAAGGTAAAAGACCTGTTCTCAGAAAATTATAAGTCACTGAAAAAAGAAATTGATGAAGATAGAAATAAATGGAAACATATACTGTTCATGGGTAGGAAGAATCAACATCATAAAAATGGCCATACTACCCAAAGCAAGCTAGAGGACAAATGACATCCCTATCAAAATACCAATGGCATTTTTTCAGAGAGTTAGAACAAATAATCCTAAAATTTATATGGCTTCCTTTGTTTTTTTTGGTGACCACACATTTATTTATTTTCTGCCTGGGCTGTCTTTGGTGCTTTCTTCCTTTCGCTACTCCCTGCCCTTCATCTTTACTTTTCTCTTCCTCAGTAGTGCCCGGGCTCTCTTATGGCCACCAGAATTTTTACTACTTCTACCAATGTGCTTTACCTGGGCAGTGTCTGTTCCCTTTCTACCCCAATCAAAATGTGTCAGTCTTGGATGTTCTGAAGGGAGTTCCTCTTTGGGTAGATTTAATTTGTTGTCCTTCTAGGAACTTTGATCTTTTAGCAGAACACAGTTCTTTACCTCAAAGTAATAAGTCACTAATGGGTAAATACTTGGTGGTAGGGATGAGCTGGAGGGAGATTTGTTTGAAGGACATGAGCTCTTCGGCAAGGTGTGGAGAAATCATCAAGCTTTGGAATTCCAGCCCTCATCTTGGGTAAAATTACTTAACCACTCCTGGCCTCCATTTCCATGTCTGTAAAATGAGAACAACATGCCTATGTTTTAATGTTGTTGTGAGGATTAAATGAATGAATGGTTGTACCATAGCATTTAGGAAGTTCATCTCTTAACTGCATCTAAATCTCATTCTTAATCAGACCGTTATGTCCCTCTCTTGCCTGTGTCATCTATCTTTTGATCTCTTTTCCCCTTTCCCTCCAAATCTTCATTTCTTTTCCTTTTTGTACTTCTATGAAGACTGATCTTTTAGGACTTAATTCATATGTGGCTAATAAGAAACAAATTTTTGTCCACTGGGGCAAAAGGAACTGTAGGCTGTCTGTTCTTTCAGGTAACAATCTGACACCCGCTCTCTAATTCAGGATGTTCAGTATTTAAGAAGAGTCTGCGAGTGGGTGGTCCTTTCACAATAGAGAGGTGTGTGTGTGTGTGTGTGTGTGTGTGTGTGTGTGTGTGTGTGTTTGGTTCAGTGAGTCTGTGGAAACATGCCGTGGGAAGGTAATTTATATGATTTCAGAAGCCTGTTTGATTCCAAGGGGTAAGTCGATTTTTTTTTCTTAAGGATAAGAATATGTGATTCTTATTTTTCTCTTTTTAATTAAACTGGTTTTCTTGACTTTTAGAAACATTTATTAGTTTAGAAGCTACTTGATTTAAAGTGAAATTAAAGATAAACATCTGTCTTTACTCATTTTTTTGCTTTTGTTTTATTCCACCAACACTTTCTATTTTCTTATAATAATCTTCTAATTTATTTTTATTCATTTTATTTTAAAACAATTTTTTATTTTTCAGCTATAGTTGACATATAACTCAGTCTCAGCTGACTTTTGTATATCCTTATAGGACTCTGTTCAGCTAGACTTCAGGCAATTCTCAATAATGGTGGTTTTGTAGTTTGGTTGTAATTTTGAGGTGGTCTAGGAGGAAGTGAGTGAGCACAGCATTTATCTACTCCACCATCTTAACCAGAACTGTCGCTTATAATATTCTTAATCTCAATTCTGTACCATTGTCTACAGAGTGGACCCCATTAGAATGCCCTTTCTTCTTTTTTTGCTATGGAAAATTTAAAATTTTTAAATTAAATTCATTGTGGTGACTTTGGTTAATAACATATGATTTTCAGCTGTACAAGATCATCTAAATTTTATGTATTTCCTAGACCAGTTCAGGTCTCATATCCATATAAAACTTATTCTGATTAGTCCAGCAGATCCTGAACTACAGAACTATTTGTATCATAGACCTCTTGTGAGAATTAGGGGAACTGTGGGAGTCTTTGTTCCATAGTCTTTTTTGGGAGTGATGGTGAAACAAATGAAAGGCCATAAAGGTAGTATTTAACTACATTGTGCATTTTTTCCGGATTATTTATTTATTGCATGAAAATGTGAAAATATAAGAATTTCGTCAGTAAAATGGGGCTAACAGTGGTAATCACATCATAGTTAGGAGATTAAAGGAGTTCATCCACATTTAGCAGAATACCTGGTATATAGCAGGTATGCAATAGGTACTGTTAAATCAGATGTCTTATTAACCAATAATTAGCTGACAGTAGCATAACAATATTAAATATTTGTTTAGCATTTTAGATGATTCTAACATATTTTACATTATACTCTCATTTTATCTCTGCAGCCACCTTTTATTTATCATTACATCGCTGTCTTAATCTGCCCTTAGCTGTCTGTATTCCTTTTGCTATTTCAGTGAGGGCCTTTAATGTCAAAAAGTATGCATTCTCAAAGAGTGTCTGGGAAGATAAAGTAATCAATTTATTCTCACAGGAAAACGCAATGAGGATGAGATAACTGTTACTGCGATTCATATGTGGGCAAGAAGTAATAACCAGGGCCTCAAACCATACAACATGGAAAGCCAACCACTCTGCAGAAATATATGGTCCTTAGCTGTAGAGTTCTATCCTTGGAATATTACAGGAAGAATTAATTATTAGGTTGGAGAATTTTAGCACTGAAGAGGACTTTAAGGACCACTTAGTTTAACTCTCCTCTTTTACCTATGAGAAAATTTGAGGGGAATTGACTTGTGCAAGTTCATAGAGCAAGTAACTATCAAAGTCGAACCCAGGTTTTCTGACTCCCAAAACCTTCACACCTGTTTCCCAAGCACAGGGTATCTGACATGTTTTTCTACTTTCATGTGCCTTTGTGAAAGATCAGTTCTGTGCTGACCCAGAAGCACGTGATTTCCTGCATATGTCTTTGGCCTTGGAAATAGGTCCAGGGACTACTTTCAAGGACAATGGCTGTGAGACTTTTCTCATCTACACATCTGTCAGCAGGCAGGCAGTGAAGAGTAGGAGGCCAAGATATGAGCAGCCAGCATCAAGGAAAAGGAAAGAAATGCCTCTGTTAAATTCAGTGAAATACATTATGAATGGAAGCATGGCTTCCCACAGCTGCTTAAGAATCTAAGCCCAAAACTAGACTCAGAACCAACAAGCAGAGGCCTACAAAGGTCTACTATTGCTAGAGGAGGTATAGGAAACTTTCTCCTGCCTAACAACTATGACAGATATAAGGTAGAGTTTGGTTGTCATGGAGAGGAGAGGAAATCTGTGCTCACAGTGGCTGCTTAAGACTGAAGCTGGACCAGTACAACAGAGAACCTCCCACCCTCGACCTGCCCCTACCACAAGCCTAGCACCAAAAAAAAGTAATTTCAGGCTAGAATATCCATCTGTCTGTCTGTCTGTCTATCTGTCTGTCTATTGAGAGAAGGATTGAGATAGAGAGAGAGGAGACAGACACTGGAACTTTTAAAAGAATTGGCTTATGCCATTGTGGAAGCCTGGGTAAGTCAAAAATTTCCAGGGTAGTCAAACAGGCAGCAGATCCATGGAAGAGTTGCATTTTGAGTCCAAAAGCAGTCTGCTGGCAGAGTTCCTCCTTCTTCAGGGAGGTCAGTCTGTTCTATTAAGGTCTTCAACTGATTGGCTGAGGCCCACTCACATTATGGAGGGTAATCTCATGCTTTACTTAGGTCTACCAATTTGTTAGACCTGAGTAAAGCACTAGATTTGTCCTTGCCCCCCCCCAAAAAAAAAACCAAAAAAAACCCAAAAAACAAACTTGCTTTTATAGAAACATCTAGAATAATGTTTCAGTGAATACCT
Source organism: Eonycteris spelaea (assembly GCA_003508835.1). Lineage (NCBI taxonomy): Eukaryota > Metazoa > Chordata > Mammalia > Chiroptera > Pteropodidae > Eonycteris > Eonycteris spelaea. The sequence continues at coordinate 1,883,521 of PUFA01000017.1, forward strand.
TGGCACTGTGGTCCAGCCAAAGTGACACATGAAATTAACCATCACATGCCCCCTTCTGTTTACTACCTTTCCCCACAAAGGGTGATCCCTTTCCTGTTTTATAATGCATAGATTAGTTTCCCCTTTTTTTTTTTCTTTGAATTTTATATAGCTGGAACAACATAGTATGTATGCTTTTGCATCTGGCTTCCTTCATAGAGCCTGTATATACGTAATCCTAGGATTTTATTGCCTAGTTAATTGACCAGCCCTTCCCAGAGTGGCCTGCAGGATTGAGCTGTAGTAGGGTATAGAAGCCCTTTTTCACCATGTCTGGGGCTGGCCCTAGATGGCACATCTGCATTCTCTAACACAGGTGGGCTAGCGTAGGGTAGAGTCTGGAAGTTGGTAAGTTGCACCTTTGACCCTCTCTGCCTTCATCCTTCAGGTGTAGTCTCCTTTCCTTTCTTACTACTCTGTAATTTCCTTGAATCCCCTGCGGGCCATGGATTGGCTATGCAGAGAACCCTGATGCCAGTTCTTTTTTCCTGATATTTCCCCCATTGCCTGTTGCAGCTCCTTATTCCCTCAACCTGAACACACCTCAGCCTTATTCTGCACTTCTCAGCTGGCTGTCATGTTGACAGGCTTGGACCTCAGAGATATCTAGACAACTCTTCCTTCTTCTCCCCATATGCCTTTTTAAATTTTTTTAAAATGTGTATGGAAACTGAGGACCAGAGAGGGAGGTGACTTCCCTGAGATCTTATAGATGGGGAGTGGTATAGGGAATGGATCAAGGGGTTGCAGCCTTAGTCTCTGGGTGCTGTTCCGTCTTAGCTTGAGTGTTTTTGCATTTCCTTCCCTCTTCCCTGTCCCAATAGCATACCTACTTGCCATATTCACTGGGGAGAGAGAACTTAACTCCCTGGGGTCTCTGGTGAGGACAGTTACCTTCACTGGGACCCTTTCACTCCTTCCAGCACAGTAATTGATTATCATCCTTTGCTCTTCCTTCTGGTGCTCCCTCCGGGCAGAGACACGGCCTGCCACCTAGAGCAGCCTTGCTTTGTCCGTCAAGCTAGAGCAAGGCTCAGGTTGATGATAGACATCTGGCTGGTGTTTGGCGTGTAATTGTGGCCCATTTCTGTTTGGACATCACCTCCCTCTTCAGTCAGTCATTCCTGTAGGTCAGCTTCCCATTTCTGTGACCATCAGGGTTGGAGGTGGCAGTGTGGGGCCTTGAAAGGAGCTCTGTTCTAGAAGTTGGGAGACCTGCCACCAGTTAGCTGTGTGACCTTGTCCTCTCTGGACCTGAATTTCCTCATCTGTAAAGTGGGTTAGATCAGGTGGTCTTTAAGGTCCTTCCCTATGCTACCTTTTATACTACTTGATTTGAACCACTGAGCTACAAATGAAAGACTCCAGTTGTGGTTTGGTAATTACACTTAGCAGATGGGTGAGATGAGAGAGAAGGAGATGTTCTTGCCTATAGGATCGTCTTTTCCCCACCTACTTCATGTGCCTCCCTGGTGTTTTTGGAACACAAATAACAACCCTTGTTTTTCTCTGCATTCCCATTTCAAACCTATAATCTTCTTGTATCTAGATGCATTGTGTTTACTGTAAGATAGCTGTGGTGCAAAATTCATTTTACAGTGTGTGGTTTTTCTCTCTGCTGTGATGAAGCCGAGGGGGGTGATCGGAGCCCATCACAGCTGGTCCCTGGAGAGGGCTGTATGTGTGTGGCAGATTTATTGTGCCAGGCTCCAGTTTCTCTTCTCAATTTCTAGTTCTGGTTTTGCTGTTTTTCAGTTAAAACCAAAGATTATGAAGGAGGCAGTTTCTTGCCCTCTGAATTTTAGAGGTTTATGGTATGGTTGGGGATGAGGGCCCCCCTCTCTTCCTATTTTCTTTGCTTAAGGTGTTTCACCTTGGGAGGGCAGAAATGAGCCTTGGTGAACATCATCAACTCCCTTTGCAAGAGGAAGCAATACTGAATGTGGTTACATTATTGAGTGACTCCTTTTTAATGAATACTGAAAACCATGTGATGCCAGGCTTTTCCTTTCACCTTTAGATTTTCTGAAACAGTAAAAAAAAAAAAAACTTTTAGGGGGTTTTAAGAATTATTAAATTAAAGAAAGGCAGTATTTCTAATCCTGCTATTGCTCCACCTGCCCTAAATCCGTGTAGAAGTGTGTCAAAATTCCAGTGTTTCTTTCCATTAGTTTTCAGTTTTGATCCTTCCTAGTGAAGTAGCATGGAGTTATTACTCCATTTTACAGAAGAGAAAACCAAGATATGTCAAGGTTAAAATGACTTACCCATGGTCACACAGTTAGTTGATGACCAATAAGAATGATAAGAATGATTATGAGAATCCGAGATACCAGATTACTAATGATTTGTTAATTTGGCAACACTGTACCACGCTCAGTCATTAAAAGAGTCTTGCTATAACAGCCTATCGTTTTTGCCATGTCTCTCCCCACTCCACCTTCAGAAAACCAAAGCAGGAGCCAGATCCTTACTGGTGGGGTAGGTGGCTAGACGGTAGAGCATAGGAGGTAGAAGAGAGAGGAAGGTGGCACAAAGCCTAGATTTAATTTTTCTTCTGAAGGTGGGAGAATTACTTATTACTATAGCGAGTCAGAAAATGAACAGAATCAACATTCCTTTTATCCCCCCTTCAGATGGGTGGGGTTTCTTGTGGCCAGTGTTACTTGTAAGGCAGTGTTCAGATTGATGTGCAGGGGAAACAGGATTTCATCTGGGCAGAGGGAAGGTACAGCATCTTGATGTCTGATTGAGCCTAGTATGTTAAATGTTCCACACTAGCATCTTATCGATGTTTGCAAGTTGGCTTCTCTGAAGCACTGAACTTGTTAATGAGATAAAAAAGACTTTTAGAGACTCTCTCTGCCTAGCTTTCAATCTTGACTCTGCATCTTACTCACTGTGTGACCTTGGACAAGTTGCTTCACTTGCTTGTGCTTGAGTTTGCCATCTGTTTTATTTATAGCGTTGTGTATTAACTACATTAATAAATATAAAACAGAAGAACACACAGTGTTGTGAGAAGAATGATTTTCCTTCCATCTAACCCTCTTTCATCTTTCCCTCATACCAACTCTGTGTGTGTGTGTGTGTGTGTGTGTGTGTGTGTGTTGCTTTCACAGTGCATTACCACCTGGCCTGATGAACTCTCCAGACAAGTGTAACACTTCAGCCAAGTTTAAGCTGTGGGATCTGTCTGTATTTGACATGCGTGTCTAAATATTGTCATCAATGGGCTCCTTTGCAGAGAGACCTGAGAGAAAGGAAACCAGAGGGTGTGTACTGTGTACTCCAGTTACACTGTATCATGTCCCATACCTGAGGATCTGGGGGCAGCTTTAAGACTTAAGTTGAGCCTTTTAGCAAGATGAGGATATTGACCAGCTGTCAACCTGCTCGAGCTGCATAAGAAAATACTATAGATTGAGTGGCTTCAACAACAGAAATTTGTTTTCCTCACAGTTTTAGAGGCTTGAAGTCCAAGATAAGGGTACCAGTGTATATGGGGGTGTTGGGGAGGACGCCACTTCTCTTCTTATAAGGCCACCAATCCTATCTGATTAGGACTCGACTCTATGCCTTTTTTAACCTTAATTACCTCCTAAAAATTTTCTCTCTAAAACAGTTACATTTGGGGGCTAGGGCTTCAATATTTGAATTTGAGGGGACACAGTTCAGTCCATAGCATCAGCTCTCCTCCTTCCCAGAGTACCCAGTGAGGAAAATTGGTAAAGTCAGCCTGTGTCCTCTTTGGCCCCATGTTCTGTGTTGTTTGTATAAAGCAGTATTGGATCTGCCTATACCTTGCGGGAGTCTTCGTCTTCCTGTCTTCTTGGGATTGGAGTAGAGTGTGAATGAAGGGTGGAAGATTGTGCTTGCTCCTATACTTCAAGCTCAGAAATGGTGTGTATATGGGGGGAGGGGCACCATTGTTTTGTCACCTGTGTTGTTTAGACTAGGGACTGAAATCAAATGAAACACAGTCTCTTTTCTACCCTCCTCTTAATGAATTCCCAGGAGTAATGAAAACTTTTCAGTTCCTCTGTAAAACAAACTTAATAATGCCCACAGCTTGCTGAATGCACAGCTAGCAGGCTGCTCTCTGCATTGCCCACTCGCTTCAGCACCCACTGGTTGAATTATGTGCTTACCAAGAGCCAGTTTGTTCCCAAAGCCATTTGTATAGTTGTAGCTGGTTGTAACTAGGTAATGTATTTAAATATCAGATAGACTGATGAAAATGACTGCAAATGAGGTGGCTTTTTCCCCTCCCCGCCCCCCCCCCCCATGAACACTGGTTAAAAGCTGTGGAAAGACTCAATGAGTCCAAGTCACTAAAAATTAACTACTGTTCAAGTAAATGAACATTAAGATTGGGGAAATCATAGAACTCTTAGAATTTAATTCTGATATTACTCTGTAAAGTGTGTATGTTTTTACTCCAATTTAAAGACTCAGTAATTGGAAATTATAGACAATGTATTATGTTCTGATTCATGTAAGGAAGATGATGTGAGGCTCTTACCAGTGGACTCTTAGTCAAAGAGACAGCCTTGCCCTGTGTTAGAACGTGGGTGAATGAATGCACGTTTATATGTATTATGCAAAAATAAAAATTTCAGTTACATCTTTTTGTAATTCCTTGCTTTATTTTGATTAACCTGGTTTCTGACTTGATCACATTGGAAAGGAGAATTTACTGTTGTGACTTAGTTTAGAACCTGTTTTGATAATTTGGTTCAATTTCAGTTTAGTGGTCTTAGGAAATAGATTTTATTTTCTATATGTTGTCAACTTAATATAATAAACACTAGTGGGGCTTTTACAATTTTTTATTTTCTTAATGGGGCTTTTGAAACTGAGGTTTTAAGCAAATTAAGGTGGCTCATTCTGGATTTTAGTAGATTCTTTGGTTTCTCTTGTGGACTCACAGCATATTGAGAGAGACCTAATTCCCTTATTTTACAAATGAGGAAACGAAGGCCTTGTCAGTGGTGAATTGTGTGGGGTAGTGGACTGAGGTGGGCAGAACCACAGCAGATGGAACCCTCCCCACAGCCTCTTCTTCTGGGCGGGTTTCTCTGGTGATGGTACTGACCTGTGCTCTCCCTTTGGGACAGGACCAACCTGGAGGCCTTGCAAAAGAAGCTGGAGGAGCTGGAGCTGGATGAGCAGCAGCGGAAGCGCCTTGAGGCCTTTCTTACCCAGAAGCAGAAGGTTGGGGAACTGAAGGATGATGACTTTGAGAAGATCAGTGAACTGGGTGCTGGCAATGGTGGTGTGGTGTTCAAGGTCTCCCACAAGCCATCCGGCCTGGTCATGGCCAGAAAGGTGAGGCAACCAAAAAAAAAAAAGGAAAGAAAAGGGCTGAATAAAGCTTAGTAAACAGGTGGATCATCTCTTAAAAGACATGGTAGCCTGGGGCCTGGGATGAAAGGAAGACTGACTTTTCACTCAGTACCTTTTATGCTGTTTGAATTTTGAACTCATGTTATGTATCAGATTATAGGTAAACACACTAACGATGTGTTAGTGTATTTATCCCATCCCCAGACTAGAAAATAACAGCAAGTGACCCTTTGTTAGGTTTCTGTGTGCCCTGGAAAAAATGCTAGGGTGCATGTTTGTAATTTATCAAGTGTAGGAGAAGTTTCTCTCATTGACCCAGCCCCAAAGATGCACAAAACACCCATTTCAAGTTGTGTTCCCATGCTCCAGCCCTGCCAGTGGTTCCCCTCATTTCCCTACAGTATTACATCTCGGATCCCCACCATGGCATGCAGTCTTTGAGCTGGATTTCCTTTCCCATGTACCCTGGGTTCTCCTCTTTCTGAACACAGCACCCTGCTTCAGTGAAGTTGGACTCCTCCATGTTTTCAGCCCACCATGTTCATTCCTGTTCACATATTTTTGCTTGTCGTGTTCCTTCCATCATTTCAAACAGTGTATATCTTCAAGGCCCACCTCTTGTCTAGCTTTCACTAGCTGCTCCAGCCCACACTGATAACCACAATGAATGTCCTCTGACAATGATTGGCTCCTTTTAGAAGTTCAGCCTTATTTGGGAACCATTTCATGTGTCTATTACCTGTTATCTAGCTGAAACAAGGGACAAATTAGGGAGATATGAGGTGGCACCTGACACCCTAACTAAATCTCAACCACATTAGCCTTCTGAGGTAAAAGAGAAATCTCTTGGGCAACTTCGTAGTTAGGTCAGCATACCTAGTTCCTCATTCCCTTTTACTCCTCCTGCAACCCTATAGAATCAAGCAGGTCCTCAAGGCCACTTTCCCTTCATCTCTACTTCATGGCTCCTTTTGGAGGAAATTCTTCATACAGCTTTGTTCTTGGGAGGGGAGAGCTCTTCTTCCTCAGTTTTGGCTCCCAGGATCAAAAGTATAGCTGGCACTCCTCTGGTTACAGCTCCTCAAATGCCAACACCTGCCTTGGCACTCAATACTTTGGTTATGCAGAAACTTGTTAAAACTTGGCAAAGTGAAGGGGCAGAGCCACAGCAGATGGGACCCTCCCCGCAGCCTCTTCTTCTGGGTGGATTTCTCTGGTGACAGTATTGACCTGTGCTCCTCCCCTGGGATAGGACCAACCTGGAGGCCTTGCAGAAGAGGCTACAAGAAGAGACCTGTTTCCGCTCATCCTACTTTAGGTGCTTAAGCATTTAAGGAAGTTTTTATCTACCCATCCATCCATATATTTTTAAAGCCTCTCTTCCTCCCACCCTTCTTTCCCTAGTTAATTCACCTGGAAATCAAACCTGCAATCCGGAACCAGATCATAAGGGAGCTGCAGGTCCTACATGAGTGTAACTCTCCGTACATCGTGGGCTTCTATGGTGCATTTTACAGTGATGGCGAGATCAGCATCTGCATGGAGCATATGGTATGTGGCTATCTGTTGGCCTTTGGAGCCTGGGAGTTGGGCGGCTTTGGTCTAATCTTTGGTCTGAGAGGTGACTAGCAGCCTGGTTCTCCTGGATCCCTGTACTCTTTTGGGCATCTGGGAAGCCTGACTGGAGAGCTTGGAATAGCCAATAGATGACAGGCCTCCTGTCTGGGTCCTGCCTTTCTTCAAAGAGAGATGGCAGCAACCAGTTATCCCTGGTGGGTGTTTCTAGAGCATCTCCCAGTTTTCTTGACTCCAAAATTTTCTTATAGGTAAAAACTGGTCAATATAGTTCAAATTCATTTATTATACGCAATGCCGTGTGTCAGTCCCTACCCTCAGAGAGTTTATAATCTTTATTTGAGGCCTGAAGGGATTCTTTGGGTGTAGAGAAGTGTAATCTCACCTGATAAACAGTAGAGAGGACACGTGGAAGGACATTTATGGGCTAATCATATATATGTGAGCTGCCAGTCTTCTTACCATTAGCTGCCTGGAATTCCTTTTTTCTCTTCCCAGTGACTAACAGTAACAACAACAACAACAACAATGTTAGCAGCAGTAATAATGATAAACTAATATTATATTGGGTGTATACCAAGCACTATCCTAAGTAAATTAATCTTTTATTGCATTTTCATAATCTTACTGGATAAGTACATCATCCACATTTTACAGATAAGGAAAAGGATCAGAGAAATGGAATAACTTATCCAAGGTCATACTAAGTGGTATTGGTAGAATTTTAAACTGATGCAATCTGACCCTCGTGCCTGTAGTTTGATGAATCCACTAAATAGTTATGGGGCCCCCTGTTTTCTCCTTGATGCCTAGGACTTTAAAGAGAGAAGCTGGTTTCATGGTTGCTATATTTTTCTGTCCCCATTAGGCAGAATGGCACCGGGGACCTTTGGAATCTGAAATGTTTATTCATATCTCTCTTTTCCACAGAAATTCAAGTAGGTACTTTGTCTTGTTTGCCACTGTGCCTCCAAAGCCCAGAATAGTCCTGGCACACAGCAGGTGCTAATAATTATTTGTTACCAATTGCACCTCATCATCATAACTTTGGGCAAATTTCATTATCTTTCTGATTCTCAGTTTTCTTAGCTATAAAGTGGCCATTATTATACCTGTCTCTTTGTGGTGAGGATTAATTAAAATAACAGCTATAAGTTTTCCAGCACTGTCTTGACACAGCATGTCTCTGCAAACATTAAGCTTTTTCTTTATTATTACTGGCGCTGACAGTTCAGAGATACAGGCTAACATGATTGAGTCTCGAATACTTCAAGACTGCTATGTTTTGAGTGTCCCTCAGCAACTTCTCTGCTTCCTGATCTGTAGACCTGGCCTCTGGAATGAGAGCCCTGGTGCTTGGTCTCAGTGAACTCTAGGAGGAACACACTCTCCTTGTGGTTTGATCCTAGCTGGTGTCCCATTATTTTGAACATCTCTTAATAATCAAGAAATGTCATACACACTGTTGCAGGCATCTGCTGACTTTTCTGGGTGCCATATGGAACATGGATCCTTAAAACATCTGTGTGTATAAAGGTTACTGAGAAAGTACTCATTCCCTCTTGCTTTAGCGAGAGCAAAGCAGTTTCTCTGGGAATCATATGAACATTTCTGGCTTGTCCTAGCCCAGGCCTGTGGTGCTGATTAATTTTTACTTGGGTCTTGGCTTTCCATTGGTGGGGTGCGGCTGAGAAAGGGTGCTGTTTTTTATCCTTTGGGTCTCTTTGTGCTCATTATGGTTGGTTTTCCAGCTCTAGGCTAAGAGTTTTGGATAAATGTGTCTGTGGCAGTGAGGTCCTGGAAAACTAGAAGGGCGAGATGGTGGAGGTAATACTGATAAACTAGTGACAGAAAAGGCCTTCTTTCCTCTTAGGTTTCACCAAAATAATGGCAAGTGGGTGGTGGCATGACTAGACATGAAAGTAACTGGCTCTCGCATCTTCTACAACTTGCTGAGTCCTTTTCACTATATGTAAGTTATTGATCACGTCAGGCTTGTCACATGAGCTGGATTATTGACTCCGCTTCCCACCCACACAGTAGATGGAGTGAGTAAGGGCTTGACAGGTTTAGTAATTAGTCTAAGTCATATAACCAATAAGTGTAAGTGCTGATTTCCAACCACTGTGTCTAACCTGTCTGCTTTCTTTCAATTTAATACTCTCTCCAAGTCATATACTTATACTCAGGATTTTCTCATTTCTGCAAAGAAATGTTTGGACCAGATCTTCTGTAGGGAATCCTCCCCATGCTGACATCCTGTGTTTCTATGGTATTTGGCACTTATAGCCCGTCAGGATTTGCATTAATCAGCATGGGTTCTGCTTCACACTTATTTTAGTGCCTCTTATATGCAAGGTGCCCTGTGAACCGCAGAGGAGATGGAGACGTTGAAAGCAGCCTCTCTGCCTCCTAGAGCTGGATGGCTGTATTCTAGGACTTTCTCAAGTGAGGGGTGTCATTGTGGATGTAAGGGCTTCTTAGCACCAGGTATGGGTCATTTCATACCTTCTAAACCATCAGAAATTGTTTCCGTCAAGTTTGTGCCACTCAGAATTCTGCCTTTAATGGGGAAACCAGGAGGCCATTTGTGGGGTGAGTATGGTTGAACTCCAGAGTGCTTGCTTCAGAGGTTAGGATTAGGCCCCAAACATTGATAGGCAGTGGCCTATTCATTTATTCAGACCTTGCTGGAAGCTCTTTTATTAGCTTTATGTGGCCTCTTGCCATGTGGAGGACAGTCTTTTTATTTATCTTAAATTAACGTATTTTGAGGCTTTGTCGTTCTGGAATCTTTATTCATGCTGGATTCATAGATATTAATCATGACCCTTGTGTGTCTTGTCCTGTCTCCCTCCATCCTCTAGCCTCCCTTCCAGAAGAAGATGACACAAGACATGACAAAGCTTGGTTTCCCATTCTCTTGGTCCATTTCCAGTATCTGCAGATCATCCCCCCTACCATGGATTTGGCTCCTTGGGAATAGTGGGTCCTGCCACACAGTGAAGCAGAAGATATTTCTGAAATTGAGAAGCCTGAGCCTGAAAAACTGGCCGTCAGATGCTAGAAGAGTCAGAACCTTTTGGGGGCCAAGCACAGTGTCTGATACCTGTTAGGCTATATGTGTTAGATGACTGAATTGAGGGAGGCCAGGGTGGGGGACGGCACGGTCAGGCCTGGGGCTCAGTGGGAAAGAGGCATTGGAGTCAGCAATAGGCTGTCTTTCTGGGTATACACAGGTTCAGACAGCAGCTATAACAGTCTGTTAATACTAGTGGAGGGGCTCAGAGCAGCCAGAGAAAGGCCCTGTCAGGAAGCAGTTGTGGCCTGAAGTCCAAGCAGCCATGAGTGCCAGAGTAGCTTTCTGCTCTAGCCCACCCTGGACACACTCACCCCTTCCTCGGTTCCTGAGCAGGCCCTCCTGCAGAAGAGCTCCTGCACATGCTGCCCTTGACGGACAGACTGACTTCTGGCTGCTACTTCTCTTTGGGGATTCTGCTTTGCCTCAGTTTCTCTGTTTCAAAGGTGTTGACATGTAGAACTCTGTTCATTAGCCATATCCCAACTTATGAGGTTCTGTGGTCCTCTCTGTCACAAGTCTTTGCATGATATTTTTTGTCATTAACGATTTCTCCCAACACTTTATTATGAAAATTTGAAACATACAGAAAGTTGAAGGAATTGTATAATGCACACTGTAAACCTATCACCTGGATTCTTCAGTTAACATGTTACCATATTTGCTTTACCACATATTGTTCATCTCTCCATTGCTCAAATTATTTTGGGGATGCATTTTAAAGTAAAATTGTGTTATCACAATTTTATTCACTGAGTCCCATCTTCTAAAGCACTTAGCCAGGGTCTGACCGTTCATAGAAATAAGCTGTGTATGTACTGTCCAGTCTGAATTTTGATACCCAAGGGGTAAATGAGGGCTCCTTGATCAGAACAGGTATGCTGTTGTTTTGGGGAAGTAGATTCCTGCCCCAATGGTAGCTGGGTGACCATAAGATTGGGGACTCAGGATTTATGGTTCTCATGCAGGAGTAAAAGCTTTTGAGCTCTTTTTTTTTTTTCCATAAAGCATTTGTCTCTCTATAGAAAACCTTCACAAAAGCACATTGACTTAGTTAATAATCAGCTTCTAAAAATACGCACAGTTTCAGCAGCTTTAGTCAGTGAAGGCAAGTCCTTGGCAACAGTGAGTAGAATTAAAAGATTGTGAGGTGAGTTGCAGGCAACTCTGGGTAATCCTGACTGTGGTTCATGCTTCTTAAATCTTGCTAATTCCATTGTTCACATTGTAACTTCTTATAGCTCAGAAGGAAGTTAAAAAGAGCCAAGGTTTCTTCTTTTTTAATAGAAATATTTACCATAATTCCAGGGAAAATGTAAACCAAGACAGCTAGTTGTGCGGCCCTCATCCAGGCTGTGGAACCTGAGAACCACAGGGTTAACTTTTCTACTTTGTTTGAATCAGTTTTGGAAAGGATCATTTTTTAATTAATTTTTTTATGGTGACATTGGTTAACGAAAATCCAGTAAGTTTCAGCTATACACTTTAACAATAAGGCGTATATATATTTACACAGTGTGTTCACCTCCATAGTTAGATTTTTATCACCACATATTTGACCCCTTTATCCCGTCTGTCTCCCTCCTCACCCCACCCCCTACCCTCTGGTAACCACTAGTCTATTGTCCATGTCCATGAGTCTCTGTTTGTTTGTCCTGTTCATTTGTTGCTTTTAGGTTTATATTCCACATATAAGTGATTTCATGTGATTTTCAACTTTTTCTGTCTGGCTTATTTCACTTAGCATGATTATCTCGAGGTCCATCCATGTTGTCGCAAATGGCAGTATTTCATCTCTTCTTATGGCTGAGTAATATTCCATTGTATATATATGCACCACAGCTTCTTTATCCAGTCATCGTAGGACACTTCTGTTGCTTCTGTTCCTGGCCACTGAATAATGGTGTGAAATATCTTTTCTGATGTGGATTTTCAAGTCTTTGGGGATTGCTGGATCATATGGTAGATCAATTCTTAGTTTTTTGAGGAACTTCTATACTGTTTTCCATAGTGGTCTACCAATTTGCAGTCCCACCAGCAGTGTATGAAGGGTTCCTTTTTCTCCGCACTCTCTCCAACATTTGTTACTTGTCCTGTTGATAAGCTATTCTAACAGGTGTGAGGTGGTTATCATTGTGGTTTTGATTTGCATTTCCCTAATAGCTAGTGATGTTGAACTCTTTTCAATATTTGTTAGCCATTTGTATGTCCTCTAGGGAGAAGTGTCTGTTCAGGTCCTCTGCCCATTTTTTGATTGGATCATTTTTGTTGTTATTGAGTCGTATGAGTTCTTTGTATATTTTGGATATTAGGCCTTATTGGAGGTGTTGCTTGCAAATATATTTTCCCATTCTGATGGTTGTCTCTTTACCTATTGATGATGTCTTTTGCTGAGCAGAAGCTTTTTAGTTTGATGTAGTCCCATTCATTTATTTTAGCTTTTACTTCTTTGCTTTTGAGGTCAAATTCATAAAATCCTCTTAAAGTCAAGGTCCTTGAGTTTAGTTCCTGTCTTTCTTCTATGTATTTTATTGTTTCAGGTCTTATATCAGGTCCTTAATCCATTTTGAGTTATTTTGGTGTGTGGTGATAGACAACAGTCTAGTTTCATTCTTTTGCAAGTGGCTTTTGAAAGGATCATTTTGTTACCTGGTTTTTAAGTCCTCCCTGAGAATTAGGCAAAGCCGTTTAAAGGATCTGAAGCCACATTCGATTGGAGCAAAATAGCAATGGCTCAGAAACTTTCTGCACTGGAGTTCCTCTTCCATCAGTAAAGGAAATTGAGAGGTGCTGGGCATTTCTAGGAGCTGGTTGACTTGGGTGTACTTATTTGGCCTGTGATATTGTCTTGATTTGGTCGCCAAGGGCCTCTGGCATTCTGAAGGCTGTCAGGCTCATAGGATGACCCATACCTCAGCCTTAGTTAGGGCTCTTTCTTCCAAGGGCTCTTAGAAAATAAGTGTATTTACAGGGCAGTTCTGGTTAGTTCTAGATTCATAATTTTATTCTTTTGTCTATATGGAGATTGTGGTATGTTTGATTTTTAGGTTGAATTTAGGACTCCTCCACCGTGCTCTTTGGTAAACAGACCCACCATTAGGACCCACAAATAAGGGAGTTATTTCTGTGCTAGGGAGTTAATTATGATTAGAAGGCAGACATATTCAGGGTGTTCATTTGGGTTTAAGGATTCACAACTGTATGAATCTTTTTCTATCAGCATCTGTGATCCAGAGTTGACATGAAAGAAAGTGATTGGTCCGAACTATCCTTTTTTATAAGCATGGAATTTTTAAGTTGATAATCTACTTTTAGAAGTGTTCGGTAACATTTCTGAGAGGTCTGTATTCCTGAGTGAATCTTCCTTGTTTTCTTACCTCCTTTAGAAGAAAGCAGTGTTGAATCTACCTAATAGTGCCTTTGCACAAAATGGGTGCTCAGAAAGTATCTGTTAATTTATTTATAGATTTAATTCTCCACCGACATAAATGAATTCAATCAAAAGAGGTTAAACATTCAATGTAGAAAATTTATAAACAATAAAACAGCACAAGAAAAAACTATCATGCAACAAAAGTCCCTGATAATTTTATTACCTAGATTGGAAATAGCTATTGATAACATTTTTGATGTTCTGGTTTTGTGCGTATACACACATCTTTTTACTTATAAAAATAGAATTTTCCTCTGTCCTTCTTTAGTTTATAATATTATATATTGTTCTCTGACCTTACATTCTGCAGATGGATTGTAGAGGCTTGGTGATTTTGGAGGGAACTTTTCTCTGGTCTCGCCCACCTCCAAGATCTTGCTTGGCTTCTTTGTCACTCCTTTTGTGAGCGAGTCCTTCCTTTAGCTACTTGGTGCAAGAGTCACTCTTCCTCTGAGCACCTGTAGCAACGTGTGTTCTCTTTATTTGTTCCCTGTCCTTGTTTCAGAGGAGGATTTAAAACGCCTTGCCTCTTTATGAATATGTCCTATCTTCCAAGCAGGCTGTTTTTTTACTGTATTTATAGATTTCCATCCCTAGTTCCTTATGTATCCCTGTGCCTTACACAGAGGTGACTAATAAATGATAGGTAATGATGGTAACTTCTCAGTGTAGGAAAATCAGTCTGAGTTTGGAATTCTCTCTACTTGTAAGGGTAATTTTAAATTGTGGATGGTAATTGGTTACACCTGAAGCCATAGGGACATGAACTTATTTCTGCCTTGACACATCAGAGTTCCTTGAGTGAAGCGTTTTCTTCAAGATCTCCAGTTAAAATGTAGAATCTATAAATGGAAGGGCCCTGGTATGTGAGTCCTGCAGAGGTTGGCTTCAAAATATACTTGTGTTCCCTCTTAACATTCTGTTTCCACTGCCTTTACCCAGGGTCCAGCTCATGTCATCTTCCCTTTGATTTAATCCTTGCTCATCTCCTTGCCTCTTTCTCTCAGCTGCTATGGTTTTCATCTTAAAACACCCTGGTTAGATTCCTTTCCTTATCCTTTACAAAATCAAGTCTTGGTGCCTTGATGTGCTTCTGTGATCTGGCCATAGCTGGCCACTGCTAGCCTGACCCATCATTGCATTTCTAAATGTACCCATGGTGAAATGAACCACATGTCATCCCAGAAGTAGTACACAATTTAATTCTTCTCTCCTTTTGATCTTATTGAAATACCTTGTTCTTTTCTCTCACCTTGCCCCACTCTTCATATCTGTATCCCCCATAGAACTAACATAGTCTTTGGCACTTTGTAGGATTTGTGAAGTGAATGTATAGCTTTCTCTGACGTTTAAAAGATTTTTATTAATTACGATTTGTTAGGATATTGCCAGTTGTAAGTTGTGACTTGCATGGTGGTGATAAAATGGCTAACATTTATTGAGCGCTTACTGTGCTCTAGACTTGGTTCTAGTGCTTTATTTTTTAGCTTGTTTAATACTTATAATAGCCCTATTATTATTATAATAGCCTTATAATTATTATCATCCCCATTTTATAAGTTGAGTAACTTGATCAAAGTCCCCTAGATGGTAAGTAGAAGAGTAGGGGTTTGAATTTAAATGGGTTGCCTCTAAAGCCAGCCCTCCTGGTCAATATATATAACTGTCACAAATGAGGACTCCCCTTTTTAACCACGAATTAGTAATTTGTTTAATGATTATTCATAGGATTTGAGTTACTGGTTATTTGATATCCCACACGGTGTTTCACATGCATATGATATTTGATGTCTGGAACGAACCAAAGGGTATTTACTCTTCTAGGAGTATTTGCCACCTGTGAGATTCACTTTCCTCCTGAAGTTCAACACTTGCAAGAATAGTTAGAAACATTGTCACTAAATGGGCTGGTATTCTTGTTCTTAGGATGGGGTTCCTTGGATCAAGTGCTGAAGAAAGCTGGAAGAATTCCTGAACAAATTTTAGGAAAAGTTAGCATTGCTGTGAGTATACTATGAAGTTTTTCTTCTAAGTCCTCTCATTGATAAGTTAGTGAGTTTGTAGGAAATGGACAAGGGAAGAAGCTAGGAAGTCAACAAAGGGAAAGTTTGTAATAAAATGGGGTTTTCTCACTAGAGTTTTCCCTATCTAGATTATTTATGATATTTCTCTCTTTCTTCCTGCCCGCCCCGCCCCATTCAAACTAGAAAAGTGACTTCCTCTGTTTAAACTTTCTCTATGTGAAAAGTACCACAGAGTATCCAAAAGAAATCCTATTTGTGGCATCAGAAAGCCTCTTTTTAGATTGCAAATGTAGAAAGAAACAAATTGCAGCAAACTGATTTTTATGTTTAATCTTGGACTAATCAATTTTACTTAAAAATAATACTCTGTATGCCATGTAAAAAGATGGTTTCTTGATAAGGCAGGTTAAAAAATTCAATGAAAGAAAGGAAAAACAGGAGAAGTCAAATTTGTGATGTTAGATCAAATATTTTCTAGATCATTTTAAAACAGACATTGAGTATTTTTGAAACACCACTATTTCAGTTTCCTATCTTTTTACATTCTCTTTTTTAGGTGATAAAAGGTCTGACGTATCTGAGGGAGAAGCACAAGATTATGCATAGAGGTAAGAAATTACTTGCTAGTTATTGCTTTTTAAATTTTAGCTGAAATATAAATGCATTCTCTTTTGTGTTTTAGTGTAAAAGCCATTTAATAGTATTTTTAATTTTTATTACAAGTCTTTGACTGTTTAGCTTGATGGCTGGAGCAGCCTCTTTTTGGTCTGTGGTACACCTGTTACCTGAAGCTGTGACAAGCATAATCCACAGCAAGCCCAGCCCAGAGGCTCAGCTGGAATTTAGTTACCCATCCCCCAGTGTCACTGTCTGCCCTCTGGACTAGACTGTGCATAGGCTCAAAGCTATGACTAAATGACTAGGGATGAGTTTGACTGTAGAAGAAACTTTGGTTTTTTTTAAATAAAGGTTCATGTGCACTTACCATATGACCATACCACTCTACATATTTATCCAAGATAAATGAAAATATATGTATGTCTACAGAAATTGTTGTACAAGGGTTTAAAGCAACTGTATTCATTGTAGAAACAACCAAAATGTTCTTCGACAGGCAAGGAGATAAACAAATGTAGTATCTCCACGTGATAGAGAATACTATTCATCAATAAAAATGAACAGGCTACTGATAGACATAGCTTTGATTAATCTCAAAAACATTTATGCTGGATGACAAAAACCCAGCACCAAATAGTACATACTGTTACCAGTTACATAAAATGACAGAGAAGACTAATGGATCTATAGAGATATAAAGTAGAACAGTGGTTGCCTGAGGGTTTAGGGGAGACCTAACTTCAAAGTGACATGAGGGAACTTTTTGGATGATGGAAATGTTATATCTTGTTTGTGATGGTATACATGTGGGTATATGCATTTATCAAAAGTCAAACTTTTGCTAAAGTGGCTGCATTTTACAGTATATAAATTATACCTCAAGTGTGTTTTTAAAAAAGGACGAAGAAGCTAGAGGAAGGAATAATTGAAAATGCTGTCAACCGTGTCCCTTCAGCTGCGGTGTGCTAACAGCAACAGGTATAAAGAGGGAAGGCCGAGGAGGAGTGGAGTGGAGTAGACTGGTGAAATTGACTGGTCAGCTTATGAGTGACCATATGTTAGGTGAAAACATTCTGAATTTTAAAATAGGCATTTTTTATTGTGGTAAAATATACATAACATGAAATTTACCATTTTAACCAGTTTTAAGTGTACAGTTCAATGGTGTTAAATACATTCATATTGTTGTGCAACCACCATCATTAGTATTGTTAGGGTGCCAATTTTGCTTTAATTGATCGACAGATTCAAGGCTATTTCCTTGAAAATATCAGCATTCTTTTTTGTGGAATTGACAAACTCTCTAAAATTTATATGAAAATTCAAAGGATGTAGAAGAGTCAAAACAACTTTGAAAAAGAAAAATAAAGTTGGGGGACTTACACTACCTAATTTCAATATTTGTTATAAAGCTACAGTAATCAGTGGAGTAGTGTATAGGTGTAAAGCTAAACATAATAGATCAAATAGAACAGAATGAAGAGTTCAGAAATAGACACATACGTATATAATCGGTTGAGTTTTGACAAAGATTACAGAGTAGTTCGGTTAAGGGAAGAATAGTCTTTTCAGTATATGATACTGGAACAATTGGGTATCCTGTGCACAAAAACGAACCTTTACTTCACACCACATGGAAAAATCAGCTCTTGGTAGATCATAGGTCTAACTGTAAGAGATAAAACTGTAAAACTTCTAAAAGAAGGCACATGGAACTATCTTAGTGACCTGTGTTTTAACAGTTTTTAAATGAGACACAAAGGCACAAACTAAAATAAAAATTAATTGAACTTCATCTAAATGAAAAACATGCTTTTCAAAAGACACTGTGACAAAAATGAGAAGGCAAGCTATAGACTTAAGAAAATATTGGCAACACAAACATCTGTCAAACGACTTTATGTAGAATATATAAAGACCTCTATAACTTAATAATAAAAAGATAACCCAATAAAAAATAGATAAAAGATTTGAACAGATACTTTACCTCTGAAAGAAGTATATGAATGGCAAAAAATAGCTGAAAGAAGATATATGAATGGCAAAAAAGCATATGAAAGGATATTCAACATCATTAGTTATTAAGGAAATGTAAATTAAAACTGCAATGAGGTTGTGGTTTTAATGACGTTACAAAATACCTATTGCCAAAAGAGGCTGACCACATGTTATTGAGTATGTGGAGCAACTGGAACTCTCAGATACTGCTGGCAGGAATGTTAAATGGTATAATCATGCTGGAAAACAGCGTATCAGTTTCATAAATATTAAGCCTGTACCTACCTACTATACATTCAGCCATCTCACTCCCAGGATTTACCCTAAAGAAATAAAAGTGTTTGTCTAGTCAGGGACTTGTACGTGAATGTTCATAGTAGTTTTATTTGTAATAGCCAAAAACTAGAAACAGCCCAAATGTCCATCAACAGTTAAATGGATAAATGAATTGTGTTATATCCATAAATAGGATACTACTTAGCAGTAAAAAGAATAAACAATAGATAAAATATGGCTGAGTCTCGAAAGAATTATGCTGCATGAAAAGCACATACTCTGTGATTCCATTTGTTTAATTCTAGAAATTGCAAACTGTAGTGACAAAATTTAGATCAGTGGTTGCCTGGGGAATGAAAAAAGGGAAGAAGGGAAGAATTACAAAGGAACATAAAGAAACTTTTGGGGTAATATATGTATAATGTTGATTGTAATGACGTTGTATATATTCATTAAATGATGTAATCACATATGTGGATTTATTGTATAAAAATTACATACTAACCAAGCTATAAAAAAACCCAAAAGCAAAAAAAAAAAAAAAAAAGTCAAGTTGTTGAAAACCAGTGATATTCTTAAAAGCAGCCAGGGAAAGGGACAACAACTTTGGAAATGAGTTTGGTAGTTTCTTTTAAAATTAAGTCATACAACCCATCAACTTCACTTTTCAGTACTGACCTAAGAGAAATGAAGACATTTGTCTACATAGAGATTTGTGCACAAATGTTCATATCATCGTTATTCCTAATAGCCCCAAACTAGAAACAACCAAAATGTTTATCACCAACAGATTTTGATATAGTCAAAGAACAGAAAACAACTCAACAATAAGAATGAACAAACTGTTGATAAACACAGCTTGGATGAATCTCAAAAACATTATGCTAAGTGAGAGGCCTGACACAAAAGAGCACATATTGTATGATTTCATTTATATGAAATTCTAGGACAGACTTAATCTACAGTAACATAAAGTAAATCAATGATTGCCTGAAGGGTCTGTGGATAAGGATGGTAGAGCGGGGATTAACTTCAAAGGGGCACGAGGGAGTTTTCCGGAGTAATCAAAATAGTAAATCTTGATTTTCGTGGTAGGTTCACAGATATATACATTTTTTTTTTCAAAATTCTTCAAATTATACACTGAAAATGCAAACTGTAGGAATCTTCTGCTTTCTAACTGCACTGGCTACCATTTTGCCTCTTTCCACTGGCAATTTAAAAAGTATAAATAGGAGGTATGGTATAGCTTGAGGGGAAAGCAGTTTTCCAGCAGTTTTAGGCCCTTAATCTATGGTTTTTTAAGACCTCTGAATTCCATGTTAGAATATTTTAGTATGTTAATTTCTAGGAAATAGGAGTAGCTGAAAGGAGAAGAGGAATGAACAATTCTTGAGCATAGGGCTCTAACTGACATATGTCATCTCACTGAGAGGTGCCCGTGAGGTCAACGTTGTTAGAAGGATCTGGTGGAGTAAAGCCATTACATCATGTATAAAATGGAATTCTCAAGCCTACTCCTAGGTTGCTGTGAGGATTAATATTATAAAAGGAAGCAACTAGCAAAGAGTTTTGCATGTAGAAGGGCCTAACAAATGGTAATTGCCTTCCTTATTTTATTCCTTTATGTAATTTGTGAGTAAATTGAGACCCAAGTGAGATTAAATTCCTTTTATGAGCTGTACCTTTGTGTGCTCCTCACCTTTGTTCCTTCTACTGCCTTTCCTGAGAATACTTCCTTTCCAATTACCCCCACCCCCACCCCCACCCCCTTATACCTTTGCTAGATTGAGTGCTCATCTTTTAAATACAGCACTGAGGCTGGGTAATCAGCCAGTTCAAGTTCAAATAGTGACTCACTTATGTAAAAGGGTGTATAAACTCTTTGAGTTTTCTATTCATTTGTAAAATGAGGATAATTCATGCCAAAGAGCAATAGTTGCACGAAGCATACTTCATATAGTTGCGAGAGTTAGTGTTCCTCATAAATCATTAATAAGTGTTAGCTAGTAGTAATAATGTTATTATTTAGCTCAGTCATCTCTTCTTTCGAGAAGCTTTCCCGTGAACCATCCATTCCCAGAATGGATTAAGTGCTCTGCCTCTGTACTCTTTTGGTACAGTGTCCATTTCTTTTTTATTATAATCAATAATGATGATGATTATTGAGGATTTGTTATGTACCAAGTGCTGTATTATGAGCATTATGCTTATTTGTTGTTCACAACAGCCTTGTGAAATAGGTCTATTTTTCCTAGTTTACACATGTTGGAAACCTGTGTAAAAAAGCTCACAGTTTATATGTTTCTCTCACTAGTCTTTGAGTTTTTTCAAATAGGAAACACGTCTAATTCATCTTTGTCGATGTTGTGGATTTTTTTTTTTTTTTAGGTGAGGCAACCTTTGGTTGACCTCACAGATTGCAAGGACCTTGTCAGCTTACGATCCATTATTTATTTATTTACACCTACAGCACCTGGTCTTCCTAGGTGGTCTCCCATCCAGGTACTAACCAGGCCAGACCCTGCTTACCTTCTGAGATCAGACGGGATTGAGACTGTTCAGGGTGGCATGTCCATAGTAATTCATCTTTGTATTTCCAGCCCCTAACACAATTTCAGAAAATGGCTCTTCCTTAAAGAGTTGTTAAATGGGTGGATATGTAATTAACTTTTGTCGGAACACACAGGAATCAACAGTGAAACTGGGCCAAGAACCAATGTTTCCTGTTCTTAACACAGTCATTAATCCAGTCCTGTGTGATTTTCTACCATGTGCCTTCTCTGTGGTTTTGACAGAAAGATATAACTTCATTTCCATCTCAGGGAGGGGAGGGTTTTAGCTCATTCCTGGAATAACCTTTCAGAAGGGTGCTATCCCCACTTTCCTAGGAATTTCTTTTCTGGCTCCACCAGTTATTAGTCTTTGGCATGAGGAACTGCTTTGGGAGCCAGATAGGTCTCTGGACAGATGTCTTTGGTGGAGTGTTCACTACTTGTCCAGCCAAGAAAGGGGAGTCTCTAGAAGGACTTCTTCCCCAGTGAGCAGTGTGTGTGCGGGCAGACCTGTCCTGGCTGCTCAGCTTTTCAGACTCCTGTTTGTGGGTCTTCTCCAGAAATGCTGAAAAGATTTACTGTGAGCCCTGGCCTGTGGGTGGATACTCTTGCACAGCTTGATTCTTGAGCAAGAAGCACAATGAGTAGATGATTCCTGGAAACCTGAGTTAGGGTGTCTTTAGGCCTCCTCGCTGCCAGTAAGTTCTTCCTTTGGTCTGAATACATTCTTTCCTGATGAAATTTAAGCTTCATTCTTCTCATTCTATCCTAGAGGAAAAATGAGGAAGTATAAAGAAGCTTTTTCTCTGCTTCAAATTTTTACTTATTCCTACTCAATGTTGATTTGCTGGTGATAGCTTAGTGATTATTTTAATTAGCTTTTGCTGTGTAATAAACCACCCCAAACTTAGTAGTTTAAAACAATACAAGTGTATTTACTTTCTACAGTTCTGTGGGTTGGCAGGACCTATCCCCCATGTTTTCATTCGTCCTCTGAGAGGCAAAAGCCCTTGTTTCTTCCTGCGATAGTCTTAGGGTTTCAGTAGCAGGAGGGGATAACCCCAGTACTCAAGTATCACGTAAGCCTCAGGTTTGTTACTGTCTTATGGGCTAAAGCAAGTTGTGTGGTCAAGCCAGTGTTCAAAGAGTAGAGGGGTAGACTCTTATCTCTTGTTGTGGGAAGCTACAAAATATGATGGCCAGGTTTTTTTACTCTATCACAGTGATAAAAGTTCAGGGTTTGAATCCTGACTATGCTATTTATTGTGTAACCCTGGGCAAGTTACTTAACTTTTCCAAACCTCAGGAAAGTGGAGAAAATAGAGCCTACCTAAAGGTTGTGATCATTTGAAATAACGCCAATAAAAAAAATAACAATAATAGAGAATGCCTACAAAGCACTTAGAATTGTGCTTGACACATAATAGACATTAATAAACATTAGCTGCTGCTTAGCAGATGAGTTGATATAGGTTTTTATGATTACCAGCAACAGAAACTAGCCTAACTTATTTTAAACCACTCAGAACTTACTTATTAGAAGGATCCTTTGAAAAGTTGAACCCATATTCTGGTTGGGGAGCTTGGTCACTCAAGCAGAAAAGCAGCTGCCATGAGGCCACACCTACCACAGAGGGCTGTAGCTGAGCCAGTTGGCCCTTCTTAGCCTTGTGTGTGTGAGTTTGGGGGGTGGTTCTGTGAGCTCAGCCACTTCCCTGAGTGTTCAGGGGTCAGTGCTTCTGAAGCCTATACTCCCACAACAATCACATAGGTACCTATCCCCTCCTGCTGAGTGTTGGAGGCAGGTTGACACCCTGTTACCTAATCTAGCATGGAGAGGTGACATTTAAAATTTTTAATTATTAGGTTGAAAGTGATTTCTAGGTGTGCCCCACTCTAAGTAAAACTAATGTACAAAAATAATTTATAACACAAGTTGCTCTGGGAGCAATTCTTTGCCTTTTAAAAACGTGCACTCTAGGATCTTTCAAATACAACTTCTCATAGAATCTTCAAAAAGGCAAGCAAATCACATTAATTTGATTCAAACATTTCTTTTAAGGAATGCAAAACTAGGCATACCTGCACTTACAAATTACTTTTTAAGTGAGAGGAAGCACAATAATGATATTTGTGGGGAGACCAGCTGTTTTCAGGTGCTATTTAGGTACTGTTTTTTCAGCTAGGTAGTAGCACTTAAAAGTTTTCCCGTTATCTTTCTTTGTCTTGGTCCTAGTGAGGTACACCACCTTGGATGTGCGCATGCTAGCTTTCTTACATTTTGAATGTGTCCAAATGGGAACCTAGAGATAAGCAGATTTTTAACCTTGATTCCTAAAATGATTTGTCTTTGCCATCATAGAGCAGGACTTCTAGGGCAGAATAAGCACAGCTGATAGTCCCACTGTCAGAAACTCTAGCTAGCTATTCTGAATTTTATTCGTGGTGAACTGATCCACTTGATCTGCCCTGACGTAGTGCAGACATTGTATATTATTTCCCCTGCATGTTCAAAGGGCGAAGCAGTCTGTATGTCTCAGCTTAGTTTATGTGGTCTGTGCGCTGTAGATCCGGGGATGGGTATTATCTGCGACCCCTCTGGGAATTTAAGTTTTCTGTGAAATCTCTGGGTGACATCCTGGTGGGTAGTCATGGGTAGGTACATGCACATGTTCCTCCATGTTTGTTTTTTTGCCCCTCTCACAGTCACTTTCCCCATCCAAGAAAAGTGTTTTGTATCTATAAAATATTCATGGAATATTTACCAAGTGCTTGGTACTGGATAAATCGCTACAGAGGGCATAAAGATGGCTCATAAATGAATTGTGTCTTTTAATTGCTTATAGTCTAATAGGGGAAAAGAGACATATCTGTAAGTGACTCTAATACCTGATGGAACACAGCCAGTGTCATTATTTTATGCATGAATCACCATCCTGCCAACTTTCAAATAGAATCTGATGTGATATAACTAGAAACTCATTCAGGACTACTTAATCAAAAGAGGGAACGTATTGGTTTTGATTACCACATGGTTGGAAAACAGGGATGAGTCTGGGGTGAAAATGCTAGTCTCAAGACTCTGGTTATCTCTTGGCTTTACTCTTCCTTATGTGGGATTCCTTTTAGTCTGATTTCTTCACTGGAGGCAGCATGCACCTCAATAACCCTTGATACATCTAGTCCTTCAGGTTCCCTGTCTCAGAAAAAGAGCTCTGCCCACTCTTTCCAGCATCCAGATTAGTGCTTGAACTCTACTTATTGGCTCAGCTTGGACTGCCCTCTCACTCCTGGACCAATCATTGTGTCCCAGGGCTAGAGCAGTCTGGCAGACAGGCCATCCTGGGTTATAAGCCCACTTTAGTGGTGGGATAACTGGGGTGTCTTAGTTGATACCCCAGCAGAAACACTTGTTCTTGGGGGAGGAGCATATACCAAATGAAAAAGAGTGTTTCTGTTACTAGAAGATGGGGAGAAGGAATGGATACTTAAAGCAAGCAAATTAGAAAAAAAAGTTTTCCCACTGAAAATACTATTTAGCATTGAGTCAGAAAGACAAAAAACTGTTAACACATATTAAAACAATAATTAAACTTTTAAGGCAAAGGTGGGCAAACTGGCAGCCTGCAGGCTAAATCTAGCCTATTTTCATATGGCCTGCAAGCTAAGAATTGTTTTTCAGAATTTTGTGACATGTGATAATTGTGTGAAATTCACATTTCGGTTTCTGTAAATGAGGTTTTATTGGAACACAAGCATTCTTGTTTAAGTGCTGTGTATAACTGCTTTTATGCCGTAATGACAAAGCTTGTGAAAGAGACCGTGTGGCCCTTAAAGCCTAAAATGTTTGCTCTCTGGTCCTTTGTAGATAAAGCTTCCCGATCACTGAGTTAAGGGGAAGAAGAATCCCTTGACTGAGGAAACTTTAGAAGTTAATCACAAAACTCAGCTTTAAGTTTATCAGCTTTAAAGTTCTTGATGAAAACATGGTAGATGGCATTGGTAGAAGAGAGAGTTTCTCCTGACCATCTCTGAAAGAAATTAGATATAAAGGTTTCTGTGTATCTTTCCACTTACTGTCACAGGAGGTCATAGGTCCACTTCATTCAAAGCTCACCCCCAGGTAGTTAGGTTCTGATTTAAACTGTGTGTGTGTGGAGGATAGTGGGGGCTAGAACGCAACTCTGTTTCATTTAAACCAGTGATTTGCATTGTTAGTCCGTCATTCATAGCCCATACTAATTGCCTATTTAGCCCACTCTTATTTTGATAAAGAGCCTGAAGAAGCATTGCATGATTTAGATCAATAATGGAGTTCATACATCTTAGCCTGTAAATTATTCCTGCCTTGGAGTTGCTGGCTGGTGATCAATAAATGGGTAACAACAGTGTTAAATTATGCCTCGACTTGTTTTTCTTTCCCTTCTATTAGATGAAGCAATGTGTAATCTGCCTGATCTTTATGCCTAGTGTTGAATTAGTAGCCTGGGCCTGCAGTGTGCTGAGAAAACCAGCCTTGATTTTTGAGCCAGACTATAATTGAAGCAAGCTGGATAGGTCTCTTCAGAGCTAGAGAAGTTTGTACCTTGGGGCCATCCTGCTTGGAGTGCGCTCTAAAAGAGTTCCTTACTGCCAGGGATTAAAAGAGTTATAAAAACAGGGAGCTCTCAGGCCAGAATAAGATTTAAGGCTTCTTTGGGGACGATAAGAGTGATCTTGGATCCTAGTCATGGGGGCAGGTGGGATACTTCACAGTTATCCCAAAAGCAGCCTCCAGAGGAACTGGGTCCTCAGCCACAGTAAGGATTTCAACCTCTGAAGTCTTCCTCTCACTTCAGACTTGCTGTTGGCACTGATAGGCAAGATCTGCGGTGCCCCAAGTTTGTTTTTGTTTTATAAGCTGTTGGTAGCTGACTCACATGGAATGAGTTTCTGAGTAGCTTCTTCTGCAACCCTTGTGAGGCACTGTCCTTCCCTGAGCAGAGAGTCTGTGCGCCCCTTGAAACTGCTTCCTTTGTCCACCAGTCTCATCCCCAGCCTTGTGGTGACAGCCTCAAGGGGGCAGGGAATCTACTGGGAGATTCCTTTGAAGTCTGTCTAGACTGCCCCGCCTTACAGATGGAGAGAAATAGAATGACTAATTAGTAGCTGGAATCCAGTAGGCTGGTCTCTTGGTTAGAAATGAGAGTCACATTCTCTGTAGAATTATCTCAGCTTCTAGACGCACAGCGATGGATTATGGCTCCAGATGAGTTTGTCTCTAGCTCAAGTGAGGCAGATGAGAAGTTGGAGGAGGGAGAGTGCTTCAGGTCCTTTTAGGGAAGTATCATGGAGGAGGTGGTCATTCTCCACCCGACGCAGTTGTTTGGAATGAAGAAGGAGCACATCTTCCAAAGAAGCGTGTGGTAGGAAGAGGGTTTTCTTGGTAGACTACACAAGGAACGTCTGTTACTTTTGGCTTAAATTCCTTCTTAATCGGCAAACACACTGTTTTAGTGCTTCCTTTAGGGACTTGTCCCAAGCTAAGCTAGGAATAACTAACTAGTCAGTAGCCTCTTAACCTCCTTTCCAGACCTCTCTGGTGAATCATGCTGAGTTGTGACCTAGGCACAAATAGTAATGCCTTACTTTGGTGGAGTTGGGGTTACCATAAATACAGTGATGTTACTAGAAACTCTCTCCCACTCTCCATTTTGAAATGAACAGACTTCCAACTTGTCTTTACCTTTTCTTTTTGGTTGTCTTTTTTTTTTTTTTCTCTTCTCCAGCTGAGCAAAATAAGTCTTTAGCAGGTCAAAACTGGTTTTTAGCTAATTTTCCTTTCTTGAATAGCAGGAGTATCCAAGTTAGTATTATTTTCCTGCCCACTGGTGGTTAATTGGCTTTGTGATAGATTACTTGCTCATCTGAAGTAGTCTAAATAGTCTGGAGGGAGAAAGACACGACTTTAAGGCACATTCTTTTAACGGGAAGGTTATTTTATGATCTTTGGCAGGGGAGTTCACTTGAGCCTTAATTTCTATAGCTGTAAACTGAGGCTGCTCTTCTAAATATTATTATGGGTCATTAGAAACGAGAGATCGGGGATCTAGGGATCATAAGCTACTTCCTTTACTCCTCGCTTCCCTTTATTCCCTCTTTCTCTCTGTCTCTCTTTTTAGTGTAACCCCTATATGTTTTGCTTTGGCTTTTGTTACATTCCATTTCAAAAATTTAGACCGTTTATTGGAATGGTGTGTGCTACTGAAAACCAAACCCTGACTCTTGCAATTATCTCAGTTTTTAATTGTCAGCATTTGGGTGCCTTTTGGGTTGGGGATGACCAGTGAATTTGCAGAGAGGGGCGTTCAGAGGTAGAGAATGAAAGCATTTCAAAACTAATGAATCTTGAGAGGGAAGAAAAAATTTTTAATGCAGTTTCTGGACTTGGTTGCAAAAATCTTGAAAGTGGAGAGATAAAAATAGCTCCTTGTTAAGACCTGGCACACTGCTTCGAAGGCTCCCTGTTGAACTTAGTTGTTAATCAGAAGGAGGTGGGAAACAACTTCTAGTTCCTGCTGTTCCTTCCAAGTTAGACTTGTCAAGGAGGATAATGAGCTGGAGCTCAGAGGAAGTGCTCATTCACTAAAGCACAGCAGAGAATTATTTTCTCTCACAGCCAGATGTCAAGGATTTCAATCTACCCCAAGTCAGATTCTTTTCCCAGATAAAGCTTGTTATGTCTATAACATGAGTGACCCCCTTTCCCAGCCACAACTTTTTAATAATTGAGAAATAATCAACATGTAACATTGAATTAGTTTTAATTATACAATGTAATGATTTGATATATGTATATATTGTGAAAAGATTATCCCCATAATTTTAGTTAATGTCTGTCACCATACAGTTTTTTCTTGTGATGAGAACTGTTAAGATCCACTCTCTTAGCACCTTTTAAATATGTAGTACAGTACTGTTAACTATAGTTGTTGTGCTGTACATGACATTCCCAGGACTTATCTGTCTTACAACTGGAACTTTGTGCCACAGCTTAATGTCTTTTCTGGAACTTTGGAGTGCATCTCACTGTTTATCATTTGCTCTGTTGTGTAGACCTAGATTATCTAAACTCCAGATAATCAAGAGTCTGAGTTCTACTCTAGCATTTGCTATTAGCTCACTGTGTAATCTCGACAGATAACTCTGGGCCTCAGTGTGTCTTATTCATGCACAAGGGTTTATAATGCTTACTTCACACCATTGTTGTAAGAATTTAAAAAGACAATATATTTAAAAGGCTTGGCATAGTAGGTGCTCAATGACCCAGAGCTATTGTGGTGTCTTCCTGGGTTGGCTGGGTTCACTAGCTCCTCGTCTTCCCACTCCAGTCTTTTAACTACATTCATTCACCTTAGCTGGGGAAAGGCAGCCAGGGGAGAAGGCTGGAGCCTCTTTTTAATAGTCTTGGGGAAGGTTGGGTGGGAAAAAGGTTACAGATCATGGCTAATTGAAGGGTTTGGGATTTTTTCTAAATTTTAATGATCTTTGCTACTTAATTAGCTCCTCAGGGCCATGGATCTGGAGGTGGCCCTGTGGGTACTGTTATTTGACTTATCAGGGTCAGCTACCTTTCCCATCTTTCCCTTTAATCTTTAGAGAAGAGTTATTAAGGCTCCACCAGGGTTGCTAAGAAGAGGTCGTTTGAAGCCTAGAGTCACCATTTAAAAATCTCATTTCCCATTTTTTCTTTAACCTTAACTCTCACTTATCCAAGATCATCTTACTTTTGGATTTAGCCTTTGTCATAGATGAGTGTCACAGAGTCTGGCGTCCAAGTGTCACTCAGCTTGCTTCCCTGGAGCCCTCATTTATTCTATCCATTTCTTTTCTGTTTCTCTTGTGCTCCCCATTGCCCCCCCCTCCCCGATCCTCTGCCCCTCTATTCCTCCATGTCCCACCTTCTTCCATCTTGCCTTTCCCCCACCCCCCAGTAAGGAATGCGACTTCTTGTAATATTAGCTTAAACAAAACACAATGAGGTTACTTGAACATAGTACCCTATGGGGTCTGATACCTTGTTTCATCTGCCTGATGGGGCCTTGCCAGCTAGTTAGGCTGGCACTGATCCTGGCTGGTTGGAAGAATTTAAGCTATCTGAGTCCTCATTGCCCTGACCATATCTCTCTCTTTGCCTTTACTGTCAGACACATGTGCACATGTTCTTGTCACTTGTTGGATTCTGTCTCCCCTTGAGGATAGGGACAAGGGACTGTATCCTTTTTACTCATCTCAGTGCAAGCACTCTATAAGTGTTTATAGAATAAACAAATGACCTGCTGAATTATTTAATCCAAACCCCTTATTATAGAGAGAGAAATTAAGTTAAAACCATGTCCTTTTCGGGGGAAATCAGGGAGCTTTAAACAGTGGTTATTTATGGGGCAGAAAATATCAGAGAAGAACATATTTTCTTCCACTTAGTTTTTCACAAAATGTCCTTTTTCATTTTTGGAGAAGGGGGATTTACCCATCCTCATTGTTACACAGGCTGAGCAGGATAGGAGTATCAAACCTTAGCATCTGTGGGTTTCCTAGAGAAGCTTGTCAGCCTTGGAGCCTAGCTGGTGGTAGATGCTTCCTCCAGAGTACAGGCTGGCCCAACAGGTGCTGGGGTTCCTCCCAGCCTCACCTTCTTGATATTAAAGGGTCGAAAAGAGAACCCAAGGCCTAGAGAAGACCTCAGGAAGTAGGGAGGCACTGAGTCTGTGATTTAAACAACATTCGAAGTTGTTGCTAGGAAAGATTTGGGAGGAAGCTGACTAAGCCTTTGGGCTCCAGGAGCAGGACAGTGTTCCAAGTTGGGAAGGGGACTCAGAAGAACTGGGCACCTAGAAGTAGAGGTGAGAGGGTAGGTGGAAAAGGAGGATGTTTAAGGTGCAGGGACCAGCATAAGACCAGCACAGTAAGACAGGGAGGCAAGCCTGAGTCTGGAGGGGGTGGACACAGACACGTTGGAGAGGTATGGAGAGGTATGGAGGGCTTGGAAAGGCAGGTCTAGGGCTTGGACTGTACTCTCAGGCACATGGGAGCCAGTGCAGGCTCTGTGTAGGGGCTGTCACACTGGAGGAAGAAGATACTGGGAGCAGGAACACAGGAGGGAGGGGTTGCAATTTTAGAAAGTAAATTTGGATGTTGACAGTTGGAGGGAACATTCTCCCTGGCATTGTCTGACATATACCTGTTGTCTGCCCCCAGAGAAGAGCCTGACTTGACTGGGGCTGCCAGCGAGGATCTTGTCTTAGCCTGGCCACTCTAGCTACATGCTCTGGAGTTGAGGGATTTAGTGTGCCCAGGTCTCCAAGCAACTTCTTGTCAGGCTTCCTGGGTCACCAGGAGGGGCCATGTGCAGTGTGTCTGGCTCCCAGGACAGATGTGGTCCAAGCAGAGAAACTCCCCTCAGGGTTTCCTTCTGCTATTCTCTGACTCCACCCCATTGTGGATCTTTGCAGCTTTGCAAGCAGTGCTATTCCCTAGGGTGGGTGGGGGAAGCCAGAGCTGACAGCCAAGGATGGAGGAAAGTGTGTTATATAAGTTCGAAAAAAAGGTTTGCTTGTCATGTGAATAGAAATCAGATATAAGGACAGCTACAGAGGCAGAGCAGCCACTCCTGAGCTGCAGCTGCGGCCTGGAGAGACATGTCTGAGCCCACAAAGGAAAGAGTCCCTGGGTTTTGGGGGAAAGGGCTGATGGTGTCTTGTCTTGGAGGGCAGCCTATGAAAGAATCATTCTTTGTGTTCCTGTAACATGGTGTGCTTTTTAAATGCCCACACGTCATTAGATTGATCCTCGTCTCCATCTGGTGAGGTTATGAGAGCTACAGTGGTTCCCACTGCTTTCCTGAGAGGCATACTACAGACTAGAGAAGTGAAGTGACTTGCTCAAGGCCGCACGTAGAACTGATGACAGGGGCGGGATTTGAATACAAGCTCTGTCCCTGTTGCCACTGCTGCCTTTTTTTGCTTTAAAATAAGGCCGTTAGGGCATTCCTAAGTAGGCCACGGGAGTATGTGGAAGGTGAAGGACCCGAGGGCTTCATGGTTCAGGCACAGGGATGGAGGGCTGTGGCATTTAGTGAGAGAGAGAAAGAGGCTCATGTTGGCGTGCCTTCTGTGTGCTCTCCCCACCCGGCCTCAGCAAGCGCTGTCACACTCCTGTCTCTTCCAGTTCTGTGCTGTTACTCAGCATCACTTTCCACAATGAGCATTGATCTCTCAGGGTCAGGCGCTGGTCCAGTGCTTGAGAATGGCCACAGTACTCAGAGAGGAGGACTTCCTGGGTTGAGAGTGTTTGTCTGGGCCTGTTCTAATATTAAACTTGGGAAAGAAACAAAAGAAAAGTTAGTCCCTGAGCTCCTGAAGTTTATAATCTCCCCCATGTGCTTCAAATATTTCTCCAGGAGGCCATACAACTTATTCCCTTGCTTCATCCAGGTTGTTGCTGGGGTGTTCTGTATAGAGGCCTTCCCTCATTACCGTGTCACAGCAACACCCCCTCATTGTCTGTGCTCTTGCACGGTTTTGTTATTTTTATTTTATTCATAGCACTTGAGACCACCTGACATTATTACATGTTGGATTGTCAGTTTGATTTTGTCTGATTCCTTACACTAAAATGTAAGCTTCATTTTTTACGGGGAACTTGATTAGTTTGCTCACTGTTGGAACTTGATCAATTTGCTCACTGTTGTTTCCCTGGTAAGGTGCCTGGTTCCTGGCTCGTCGTAGGTGATCAGTGAACACTAGGTGATGAGCGAAACAGTTGAGTAATGTGGCAGTAAGAGCAAGGTACATGGGACGAGGACAGCTTTAAGCATCAGAAGGTCTGAGTTCTGGTTCCAGCTTTATCCAGCTTTTGTTATCTGACCTTGAACAAGTCCCTGGACCTCTTTGGGCCTTAGACATTTTGTCTCTACCATGAAGGGAGAAACCAGATACCCTTTAAGGCCACTTCTGATGCCTGTATTCTGAAAGTCTGTAGGTAGGAGACACAGAGGTGCTAAAGTATTTGGAAAGGTCTCGTATCCTGTGTTCTCTTATCCTGTGACATTATGAGGTCTGGGTCTTAGAAAGACCACACCTGTAGTGTGTCAGGTCTTGTCCTGGCTCTGGGGTTACGGTGGTGAGGCAGACAGCCAACATCCCTCTCTTGTGGAGCTGATGGTGGGTGGAGAGGGGCTAGAGCTGGCTAGGGGCTGTGGTTGCACTCCCTGGCCTGGAAATGATGAGAGGCTAGGTGGAGGTCGAACAGGGAATGATTTACTAGGATATAAGAGGGTGATTTTTAAAAAGTTTACTTGTAGAAAGATAGTAGACCTGTAGACTCTGTTTAAGAATAAATAAATGCATTCACATGACAGTATTGAAGGGAAAGATGAAATGTTAATAGCGGTTCTGGTAGGTTGGAATTATGGGGAATTGGGGTTTTTTTCTCAGATTCTCCAGATGTCCTATGTAGTGTCTTTACTACTTCCATCAAAGATTCCCTGTTATGGTTTATGATTTTGCTTCTGGGTGTGGACTGTTTTTGAGTGGATCTCGTGTTTGCTGATCTCTGCCCACAAAGCCCTGGCCTGGGGACTTTTACCAACCCCTGCCTCATTTTTCCCAGCTATAAATGAGACTACTTGGCTCTGGTCTGCCCACTTTATAGTGGCAGCTGATTCAATTAGAGGGATCAGGACTGGTACTAGGGGCACTGCCTTGATCACCCTGAGGAGCAGTTTTTCAGGCCTCTCTAGTTCTTCAAAAGGGAGGGGGTCTTCTTGATTAACAGGTAGTGCAGGTGTATAGACTGTTAGGAAAATGACCTCAGTGAAAGAGAATCATGTCAGGTCCTAACTCCTGCCACACATTCATAAAATTTACATGCTTTGTGCTCAGAACTGAGATCAAGGACAGGAAGTCCCACCCCCACCCCACCCCTCTTTAGTCTTTGGTCTGCAGCCTCAGCAAGCATACAGGTTTTTTGATTCGTGTTTTTCTTCCTCCCTTATGATCCAGCCATAGATATTGTGTCTTGCTAATAGGGGTGGTTGAAGCAATAGACTTTGAAGTTTTGATTATTCATGGTAACTGATTCTTTCCTGTGGGTTATCTGGCCAAATCCGGATTCTCAAAGAGTGGAAATCCACTGGCTTTCTGTCCCGCGTCTACAGCAGCTTATTATTTCCTTTCCTGACAGTCCTTCCTTGAACCCTGAACAAGGGGGAATAGGGCCCTTGGTGTCCAGTGTTTGCAAGCTGAGGGCTGGCTCTCTGGTGGGGACAGAGGTATGTCCTGGGACTCATGGTCAGGGCTGGTTTATAGAGCGCTGACCCTTTTCCTTCCCAGCCTACATGTATCAATTTCCTACTTTTCTGTTTTATTTTCTTACAGATGTCAAGCCTTCTAACATCCTAGTGAACTCTCGTGGGGAGATCAAGCTCTGTGACTTTGGGGTCAGCGGGCAGCTCATTGACTCCATGGCCAACTCCTTCGTGGGCACAAGGTCCTACATGTCGGTATGAGCAGTGGTTTCCATTTCTCGAGCTTCTTGTCTGGTTAGGGATACGAGCCAAGTGGGTGCCTTTCCCTGTGGAGCCAGAGCCTGGTGATGGGGGTAAGGAGAGAAATGAGGGCCAAGGTATTGTGGTTCCTCCCTGAGGAGAATGCAGTCTAATGGGGAAATGGTTTTGGCCTTTCATAGGCCTTGGGGCATAATTGGGGTACTGGGCCTCTTCTTACTGGAAGAGATTGTGTGATCACATCTCTAGCTATTGCCAGCACTCGGATGTGTTCCAGAGCTCGGCTTCAATTCTGAAGAGTTCATGAACTCCACGCACCCTCTGGACACCTCTACCTGATTGTTTTCAGAACTTCAAACCCAACATGCCCAGACATGACCCCAACCCAAGTTGCTCCACCTTTTCTTTTCCATTAGCAGTAAGTGGCATCACATTTTTAGTTTCCCAAGGTAGGGACCTGAGCATCAGCCTTTAACCTCCCTTCCTAGCTCCCCATCCTTTCATCATCTTGTGGCCCCCAACTCTTGTGAGTCTATTCAGAATTGTTTCCCATTCAGCCTCTTCTCTCCCTCCTCACTGCGTGTCTCCCAGTTAACTGCCCCTGCCTCTCACCACTGCATACCAACCTGGCCCCTTGGCTGAAGTCTCTGCTCTAATTTAACCAACACCCCATCACAGAGGTCTTCCCTCGTGCTTCTAACTTCAGTGGTTCCCACTGTTACCAGAGCTCTTTGTGCAGCTGTGCCCACGCCCATGGCAGCATCAGCTTGTTCTTCTCCCTCCTCCATACAGCGAGCTCCTTAGGTGCAGCGATAGGGCCGTAGGTGTCTCTGTTGTCCCTAGGGTCTGGCTTGGGGCCTGACACACATGGTGGGTGCTCAGGGAATGCTTGGTGAGTGGGTGTTTGTTTGACTGAATGGGTGAATATATGGCTTGCATGCTCCTGAGAATGATTCAGAAGAGGGAAATGTGATTGAATGCTGAGTGGCACAGGGTAGGGCAGCATTAGAAGTGAGCAAGAGGTCTCTATAGAGGTTGCGTGTCTGTGAGTGCAGGCCTGGATTGGAGTGGGGCAGGCACAGAGGCTCAGGGCATCTTAGCATCTAGAGTGTGTTGGTGTTCTCTTTCAGGTACTTTATTTTTGAGTGATCTCATTTGATCTGTATGGTTGTCCCAGGAAGTACAGATTATTATTCCCATTTTAGAGATGAGGAAATCTAGATTGAGGGAATTTAAGTGACCTGCTCACCTAACCTTGCAGAGCCGAGATTGAAATCTAGGTCTCCTTGCCAGTCTCCCTTTGCACAGAATGCCCTCACCAGCCTCTTGGTAGGATTTGTCAGTTGCTCCTGGCCTCCCTGTGTGGAAGTTCACGTCCATGTCCTCATTCCTTCTTGCTTGGTCCCTCCTCCACCGCAGTTCCAGTCACTGTCAGCCCTACTCAGTGGTGCTAACCCATATCTCCACCCTCCATTCCAGTGACCCACAGTCTTAAGAAACATGAAACCCATGGGTCCTTCAAAACTCTCTTCCACTCTCTGTCATCCCCTCATTGCTTCTTCCCTACATGTCTAAAAACTGAGCAGCTAGCACCTTGTGCCACTCCACTGCTAACTCTCAAATTCAAAATCAATCAACAGATCCTGGGATTTATTGATCCAGGCTTTAATATTTGGATTTTTGTGGTTATATGGTCAGTTCCAAAATAGTTCAGTGTTAGAACTAGGGGAAAATCCTTTGGGAGAAGTTAATTTGATGTCTAAATAAATGTGATGGTCAGAATAAAGATTTTTTGTAGTATCTTTGAAATGTGCTAGTTTAAATGATGCTCAATAAAAATGCTTTTATATAGCACTATATACTTTTTTTCTTTGACTTTTCCCACCAATAACATCTCATTTGTACAGCTTTTGCAACATCAATTTTCATTTGCTTTGACCTTCTTAACCCTAGTAAGTAGAGTAAGTACTTTGTTATGTCATTACTGCTGTTATCATCATCAGCCCCATTTTATAGATGGGAAACAAGAGGCTCAGGACTTAGAAGTCCCAGAGTTGCAATTTGAACCCAGGTCTCCTAACCTCAGATCGTTTGCCTTTTCTACGATTCTGTATTGTCTAAGAACAGTGAGTCAGTGGCAGAAGTGTGCTTAGAACTCAGTTTTACTGACTCTTATGGCTAGTGTTTTTACTGACCGCACTACTTCATTCATGACCCATGTTCCAGAATTTTCATGTTTCAGACTCAGGTAACAAGATGAGCCTCTCATGCTGGGTTCTGGATAGGCTGCTCTATCCACGCAAGACAGTGATCAGGCTGGGTAAAGCTGGACCACAGCTGAAGTGGCCACCAGAGTTCCACCAGGTTGAATGCTGTTCAGGGCAGTTTACAGGGGAAACAGAGCATTGAGGAGGGGTCAGAGCCATGGGAGGTGGCTAGGATTTGGTAAGCACAGTATTTGGGGGCAGGCAGGAGGCTGAATCTAAGAGATAAGTGGAGATCTTGAAACGTTATGTGGGCTCTGGAGAGAAAGAGGCAGAAGAAGATTAAAATGTATCAGTAGACCTAGAACTGGGACCAGCCAGGGCAGCCCACTCTCTTGCAGTGCAAGCAATTCTCAAAGGGGCAGTAAGTCCTGAGTCCCCCTGGAACAACATAGGGATTCGCCCATCCCTCTTTTGTGTGGGCCTGGGTTAGCTCACACAGATGATCATAATTGTGTCTGTCTCTCCTGCAGCCAGAAAGACTCCAGGGGACTCACTACTCGGTGCAGTCGGACATTTGGAGTATGGGGCTCTCTCTGGTTGAGATGGCAGTTGGGAGGTATCCCATCCCTCCTCCAGATGCCAAGGAGCTGGAACTGATGTTTGGGTGCCACGTGGAGGGAGATGCAGCTGAGACACCGCCTAGGCCAAGGACCCCTGGGAGGCCACTGAGCTGTGAGTTTCCTGTGTGTCTCCAGCTTAGACTTTGGGAGTCTCTTGCTATTGGGCATTTCTAGAGGGCTGATTATCTGTCCACTTCCCCAAGACTGATTCCCTGTCTCTGAATGTCAGGCTGGGGCTAGGGAGAAACAGAGCAGGAGTCTCCACTCAACTATTTGTTGAGTGACTGTTATGTTCCGCAGTGCACTTAGTACTTATGTGCATTATCTAATTTTTAAAAATCATGACTTTTTTAAAGATTTTTTTACTGAGCTAAAACACACAAAAATGCATTTTTAAAGTGTTCAAATC
The DNA here is from genome assembly GCA_003508835.1 of Eonycteris spelaea. NCBI lineage: Eukaryota > Metazoa > Chordata > Mammalia > Chiroptera > Pteropodidae > Eonycteris > Eonycteris spelaea. The sequence continues at coordinate 1,920,247 of PUFA01000017.1, forward strand.
AGTGGTTTTTAGTATATTACTAAATGTGTAGTGCAGCTATCACAACTATGTAATTCCAGAACATTTCTATTACCCAGAAAAGAAAACCCCATCTTCATTAGCGTTTACTCCTAACTCCCCCGACCCCAGCCCCTGACAACTGCTTAATCTACTTTCTATCTCCATGGATTTGCCTAGCATTATTTAATTTTAACAGCAATTCTGTGTGAGCACTATTATAATCTCCATTTTAGATATGAGGACACTGAGGCACAGTGTTTGACTTGCCAAGACCACTTTTAGTGGCTAAGTCTTACTCTGAGGTGGTGAGCACTGTGTAGCACTGCCTGCCTCTTTGAACATGAATACTGTGACATAAAGCTGGTACTCATGAGATCCTGGCCTAGCCATGTTCTAATGTAGTTCATGCCAGGATGTTCCCATTTGACCAAAAAGATCTGATCTTTACCCTCATGAGGTCCACATGGGAGAGGGCATTCATTCATGAAGGGAAAAGCATTGGGGCTAGGGGTAGCTAGCGGATGGTAGGTCATTGGAGGGGCTGGTGGCTATGGCCCTGAGGCTAGCGTGTGACTTGGGTATAAAAGGGAGAAATCCAAACCCAAGGGAGAATTAAAACTAAGTCTTTTGGTTGTTTAGTATTATTTCATTTGTTTCTCTCAGTACAAGGGAGGGAGGAAGGGCAGATGTAATTATTATGTATCTCCCTACTTTATAACACTCAAAGCTAGGCTTAGCATTCAGTTGATTTGCCGAAGTAAAGTTCACAAACCTTGGATGTGGCAGAGCCTAGACTCATACCCTAGCTGGCTGACTCTGTGGCCTTTGCTGGTCTGTGGCCATTCCATCTCTTTATTATCTACAACCCTGTTCTGGCCCCTGGGATCCATTTCCAACCCCTAGCCTTTTATTTGCAAATAACTTCCTGTCTGTTTCTGAGAAGTGTTTTCTCCTTCTTTATTTTAAATTTAAATCTGTAGCTTATGGAATGGATAGCCGACCTCCCATGGCAATTTTCGAATTGTTGGATTATATAGTCAACGAGGTAAGTACTGTATGGCTTCCTTAACCTTGGAATTTATTTGCTCTTCTTAAGAAAAAACTCAATTGATTTGACTGTTCCCACAGTATGGGCTACTGGGCCCCAGAATTCATGGGTTCTGCTTTGTGCATCATGCTCTTGTAATTGAGTGCCTGATTTAGAGGCTGCAAGAGTTCCTTCCCCAGGGAACATCTTCAGGTAACTCTATGAGTCCCTCCTCCTAATTCAGGAGCCTCCACCTTACCTACTTACATTCTCATTCCTTCATTTGCCAAGCATTTCTTGTGTACTTAACTGTGTGCTAAGCACTGTGGGGTAGTGGTAGGAATGAGGTAGGGATCCAAAAATGGAAAATCTAGTCACTGGATTGCAAATATAACTGCAATATAAGTTTTGTCTTTTAAGTGCCATTAAAAAGAGATGAACATTTAAAAATGATAGTGTAGAAATAGATATGAAAAATATTCACTATAAATTGTTGCATTAAAAAAGGTTACAAAATGGTTTGTATATTAGGATCAGTTTTTTTAAAAACATTTGGTATACATATATGTACATATAAAGTCTGGAAAGAGATAAAATTACAGGTGAGTAAAGGTTACTTTTTGCTTATTGCCATTAGCTGACTTTAATACAGGGAACATATATTATTTGTAAATATATGTACCAGCGTATTTAAAAGAAAAAAAGGGATCAAGGAAGGAAGACACTGATAAGCGTTCATCAAATTTGGGTGGGTTGAGGGGTGGTGTGAGACGCTATTGACTAGCACCACGGTTGCTAGGAGGGAGGGGGTGACGCAGTGCTGGAGGAATTGAGCTGGGGGTCAGGCCAGGATTTTAGATAATTAGGCCAGCATGCCCAGCCTCAGGAGTAGCATAGGTAGTGGACAACAAGGGACAGGCTCTGGCATGTTTGGGAGGTGGCTGGAGGCCCCCACTCAGCTAGGGTATATGGTAAAGGGCATCACCCTAGTCTCCTCCTCTTTCTTAGAAATTAGCAGAATAACTTTTCATACTTTCTTACTACTCTCTAAAACCAGGTCCCAAAAAGCTCAAAAAGATCTCCTTATCTATTACAGACTCATCAGGGAATATCCTGGTTCACTCTAGCAGTTAATAAATCACTGGTTCATACTCTACTAGGGAGGTTAATTGACCTCTCTTTGTTGTCTGCACAGCTTTAAACTAAGAACCATGGGACATTGAAAAGTTCAGGATCTGATCTTGGCTGCGTAAGGACTTGGGGAAGGCCATGCACATTGCATTTGTGGTAGTTTGAAAGCCATCCTCTACTGCTGGGACCTAAGCTGAGTGGAACTGGGTGGGATCCACATTAAGAGATGGCCTAAGGCTAAATATACAGCTGCCAGTTGCCTAGTGTGCACTGCTTGCTTCCATATTTTCCTACTCAATTCTCCAAACAATGCTTGGGCGGGTCAAATTGGTTTTGTTATCTTCTTCATACAGGTGAGGAAACTAAGGCTCAAGTTCTTCCCACTTGTGCTTTTCCTTCCTTACCACGTACTCCTCCTATCCCACAGCCCTCCCAAACCCCTACTCCCTCCTCACTGAGGATGGATTGCATGGTGACAGGTGCATGCACCTCACACTATTCTGGAATACAGTCTTTTAATTTCCTAGGCCCCTTCTACTTGGGACGGGACTGGCCTGTGGAGGCCAAGCTGCTGGTTTCTCCCTCGACTGTTCTCTTCCTATCCCCCTCAGCAGCAGAGATAGTCCACAGGTTGGGCCTAAGCTGGGTTTTAGTCCCTGACCTCAGATCAGGCTTATTCACCTGCTGTTCTGGTAAGGCATTCAGGGTAAGAGGCTAGGCTGGACTTTTTTGGTGGTGTCAGTATTTAATTTTTAGTCCCAAATCACTTGTCGATTTGGGCAGTGCATCAGAGCATTGGCATCCTGAGCAGTTTCTGGTGGTCAGCTCACAAGGAAGCTGCACACAGCCCCAGCACAGGTCACATGAGGGTGGGTCTTGCTTCCTGAGCTGCATGGAGCACAAGAGCCAGGTGCTTCAGGGCCTTTTCTTATGTACCTCCGTGTGACCTTCACCATGCACCCTGGGAAAACAAAAGCTGTGGCCTGTTTTCTTGTTCTGATGCCTGTGAACAGCCTTAGTTCTGGATTGAGTATGCAGCTAACATTCTTCCAGACACAGCCCTCTTCTAGTTAATGTTTTATTAACCTTTCTCTTTTTCTTCAGGGCTCAGAAAAGGTATATACGTTTTATTAGTTAGCCTCCTATGACTTCCACAGGTGCTGTCTGGGCTGGACCATGCCTGATGGTTTGCATATGCCCCTAGCTGCTGCTATTAGTAATTGCCATTTGTTTCGATGCCACACTCCAAGATTCACAATTGTAGAGAGTGAGCTGGAAAGGGCCCCAGAGATCTATTTGGTCCTCCTTCTTTCATAGAAGGGTAAACTGAGGCTCAAGAGAACCGTGATTTGTTCAGTCAGTAGACAAGTGAGTGGTAGAATACTGACCTGGCCCCAGTTCGGTGGTTTGAGACTGATGGTTCCACCAGAGTGACCCAGCACAGGCAGCAATTGACCTGTCACCCCTGCCTTTCCTTGGCTGGATAAGGGCAGCACTGCCCAGCGGTGGGGGTTGGGGAGGGGAGAGATGGCTGGGGCAGGAAGCCAGGCATTTTTTACATGTTGACATGTGTTTGCAGCCTCCTCCAAAACTACCCAGTGGAGTATTCAGTCTGGAATTTCAAGATTTTGTGAATAAATGGTAAGTTGGCTCCTTATTCTCTGGAAGAGTACACTGGTTTTGTCAGGCTCCCCACTCCATCTTGGGGAGCACAGCTTCACCCTTTCATGTCTCCTGTGACCCCTTTGACTGCCGCTGTTCTTCCAGAGTGCTAGGACTTAATTGACCTGACAACAGCAGTGGGCAAAATAGCTCCTGCTTTTGGCACTTGCTGTACAGGTACTGGTATATTGCCTTTTGACCTTTTTAATTCAGCAAGCACTTATTAACCTACTGTGGACATTTATTAACCTACTGTGGGCATGACATTGTGCTAAGAACAGGAAGGTGAATAAGGCTCAGGCAATCCTCAGAGCCTGTAGGGTATGGGGAGGACAAGCAGGAAAACATAATTGGAGTAAGAACCAGCTCCAGGCAAGTTCTCACATTATCTTTCTTCCTTTAAGCTTAATAAAAAACCCCGCAGAGAGAGCAGATTTGAAGCAACTCATGGTAAGTCCATTTCAGATTCTTATACTACCTGTTTATTCATGTTCTCCGTCAGTCATCCATCCAGTACCTCCTGAGCCCATTCCCTGTTCTGCCTTGACTGCTACAATCCAGCTGACCCTGCAACTTCAGGATACCAGATATCAGTCTCCTCTGTCCTCCCATCAGTTTGAAGGAAAAGCTGGGGTGGCCCTGCGGCCCAGGAAATCCAGGGAAAAAAGGAGCCAGCCTATCCCTTCACAGGGACAGGTTCTTTTTCTATTACTGACTGGCTTACCTTATATTCAGCATTCCCCGCCCCCTCCCCCAGCCACTCTCACTTGCCTCCTCTTGTTTTGGTGGCAGTGGTAGGGGGAGGAGTTGGGAAGTAATACTGTAAATATCTGAGCTTCCATGCCTTGTAAAGCCTGTATGGTATAACAGACTTTCAAGTCTATCATTTCCTTTGTTACTTCCAACAACCCTGTGAGACAGAGCTGCTGTCCTCATTTCACAGTGCTGCAAAAGCAGGCTCAGGGAAGTGAGTTGCCTAAAGCCTCACAGCTGGTATAACTGGCAGAGCCAGGCAGAGCTGGTCTTTGGGCCGGCAGCTGGCTCTGCTTTCCTGCCCTCCACTGCTGCTCAAGGGCACAGACTCCAGGAGCTCCTTCCAAGTGTGGCTCTTGAATTTTCCTTCTTGCTGGATTTTTAACACTTCCTCTCCGTTTCTTTCCACACAGGTTCATGCTTTTATCAAGAGATCTGATGCTGAGGAAGTAGATTTTGCAGGTTGGCTCTGCTCTACCATTGGCCTTAACCAGCCCAGCACACCAACCCATGCAGCTGGTGTCTAAGCATTTGGGAAACAGCCAAGAGCAAGTCCCCTGCCCAGTGGCATGCCATGTTGCTTTTGGGCCTCTTTCCCATGTGTGTCTGTTCATAGAAGCATTTCACCTATGACAAAGGATGAAGAACACAGCATGTGCCAAAATTCTATTTGTGTCATTTTTAATATGTCTTTATTCTTGTTACTATTGTTATTCCCCAAAGTGGATTGGCTTTGTGCTTGGGGCTATTTTTGTGTATGTTGATGATCAAAACATGTACAACACTGAATTACAGTGAAACTGGTGACTGTGGGTGTCATTCTTACTGAAAATTGCACTGCTCTTCCCTCACCATGACTGGCTGGCCATCTGTATTTTGCGGATTCTTTGACACTTGGTGGTACTTCATTCTTGCTGGGCGTACCTTGTTTCTACTTGAGGAAGGAGCCTTGTAAGATCCTTCACAGGCAGTGCATGTGAAGCATGCTTTGCTGCTATGAAAATGAGCATCAGAAAGTGTATATCATGTTATTTTATTATGTTTTTGCTTTTGGTGTAGAATTAAGCAATTTCCATCAAAATCTACCCAGAGCCCTTCACTGCCATGATAACTGGGGCTTCACCAGTCTGTCTACTCTGATGATTTGTAGACTTCTGGTTGTATTTCTATATTTATTTTTAAATATACTGTGTGGGATATTTAGTGGTATATGTCTCTTTAAGTTTGGATTAGTATTTCTAAAGTGGTGGAGTTACTTTTAATGTTATAAATGAATCAAGGCATTAAAATGTTTGAGATTTATTTTTTCCCAAATCCCAGTACTGATGCTATTGTAACCAACAGTGTGTATAGTGCCTAAAAATTGTATGAAAATCCTTTTAACCACTTTAATCCAGATGTTTAACAAATAATCTTATTCTAATAAATATACTATCAAGTTAAAAGGCTTTGAAAGATATTTCTACTTTTGTGATAGAATGATCAATGTTTCTGATACACAAGAAATCAGATGATTTGACCAAGCATTATTGTGAAGGGAAAGATACATACAGGAAGGAGGCTGAAGGGTGGGAATGCTACCCTGAGGACAATTTCCAGTGCTTTGGACTAATGGGGCTTCCTGTAATTCCAGTCTTTGGACTTGGTCCAGCCTCTTCTTAGCAAACAGCCTTAACTGTAAATGTTCCAACCACTTTTCCTGTGGACCTTCAAACAGATTCCATCTACTTCTTCCATCTCTTTATATAAGAAAAAAGCAGTTGATGGGGGTCAGCATGCTCACAGGAGTGCCTTGTTGGTGGCCAGTGGTGCCCGGCTGGCATTGGAGCCTCTACTCAGGACAGTCTGTCTTGTGCTATTTTGTTTCACTGAGCATGTTTCCCCTTATACCAGTACTACACCTTCCTAGAGGGGAGGAAATGTTCCTGGTACTGGCTTTGTCATGCCTGCAGTGAGGTCACAGAAAACAGTCATGTCTCAGCTGGCCACTGGTACCCTTCCCTTTTTGAAAAGTTGGTACGTGTGAGGCTGCCTTGGTCAGCACCTCCTCCCTCATTTTCTTTGAGAGAGGTTATAGAAAGCCATAGTAAGTATATATTTAAAAATAAAAGGCCAATTTTGTTTTAAAATTAAAAACAGAACTTGGGTAAATCTCCTGAGCAGGTAATTCTACTCTGGATCTACCAGAGCTTGGAACAACCAAGATTTTAAAAACTGGTCAGTATGTACTGTTGCTTCAGTTAGTCAATCATTTTTTCTTGCTATAAGGCTGGTATCTGTTCTAAGTCAACAGTCTAACTTACACGTCCCCCCCCCTTTAATTAACGCCCCCCTCCACTTCCACCCCTGACCTATGGATGTTGCTATTTCCCCTTAAGAACTGGATCTCTGAAGGTGGGGTGTTTCCTCCCACATACTCGCAGCATGCACCCGGGGCCTGGCACCCCCGGTGCACTCAGACTATCTTTTGCTAACAGAAAAGATGCCACCACTACCAAAGATCTCTCAAAATGTGCAAGTTCCATCTGAGGAAGAAGGAATGGTGTAACCTGGAGTCTAAAGCTTGGATCTGAACACTTTCATGTTCAGTATCTTTTGAAGAGTGTTTTTAAAATCTCTATTTACATGCAAAGGTATCCAAAGGCAAATATTTTTATCTAGTAATTACTAAGAATGATCTCATTCTCAAGAATAATGCTCCCTGACTGATGCTGTTTTGAGTTCCCCATGCCAATTTTTTTCCTCTCAAATTTCTGAGACACCAACAGTAGTAGGATTTTTCAATAATAAGTCATTAGTACCTCACAGTAACCTGTAAAAAATGCTTAAGCAGATATGAATACCCTCATTTTATAGATGGGAAAGAGTTGCAGAGGTGATAGGACAAGTGATCAGTTAGTGGTAGAGCTAGAATTCAAAGCCAATTTTCTAGCTCTTAAAAACCCATGCTCATATTTTGAATAAGACCCCCTAAATGTATACCTTGATGCTTTTCATTGCAAAATTATCTTCACATTGTATTTTCCAAGAAACACGCTCAGTTAAATTTTTGGCTATTTCATGTAAGAGTAGCTCAAAGTAACTTTAATAAAACGTTGATGAACAAAAATATCCATGTTCTGGAATAGTTACATAAGTTCTGCTTGAAGAGGTTCTTTGTGTTTTGTTTAGCTTTTCTGTTGCTTGGACAAGGCAAATAAACAACTACTTAACTGTATATTCAGTGGGAAAGGGACAGTATGCAGACATGAATCTCACCTTCAAATGCCAAGTTTTAACAACACTCATTCCACAACTGTCATCTCTTTATTATAAAAATGTAATCTCCCAAGCATAGTGATTCCTTTTTTCATGGCATATTTCCCTCCTAAGTCCAAAAGTAGGTTTTAAACCATCCTGTTGTATTGTTTTCCCCAGAAGAGGAACTGATTTGTTTCCCTGTTGCTACTGGAAACCAGGAAGCTAATGATGGTTATTCATCTATAATTGATTTCTAAGTACATTTAACCATAGAGATGTCTCGACCTAAATGTGATGATAACCACACAGTCTGCAGTGGGCAGTGTATTGAGATGTCCCCGAGAGGTGGGAACAGCTTAAGCTCTCAAGTGGCTCTGCTTACAAGGGTTCAATGGTATGCAAATAGCCTTTAATTGGTTTTCTTAAAAGAGGCTTTGTTGACTGGAAAGGCTGGCTTGCATTTACACTGCCCTTTTTGCAAATGTCAGGCTTTCTCAAAAGCATTTCAGAGGACATTTTTTGTTTTGAACACAATTACTGTATGTATCTGACCAGAATACAGAGTACCATCCATACTGCTCAATGATAAGACACTGCATCTTTGCTTTTCTACTATGTCACTAATTTTTGAAAGCATTCTGAAACTTGAATTACTTATGGAATCATTTTTACAAGTACACATCCTCCTAAAGTTCTTGCTTTCTTTTAAAGCAGGCCTTAGGGCCCATGGCAAGATTTCTTTGAAGAGTGAAAGTTCCTGAGACTTTAAAATTTAATTTGTATAACTAACCCTGTCTCTTTCTTCCCCTTCAGGAATCCGATTCTTCTTCCTCCTCTTCCTCCTCCTCTTCTGGCACATGGCTCCTTGTGCTCAACTCCAGTGCAGTTTGGTTGATTGATGCTTCATTGTCTACATGCACCAACATCTGCTTTAGCCAAGGACATTACGGATTAGTAGAAAAGACACTGGCCTCCAAACAGCAAATTCTTAAAAATACTTTAAAACCGAAATTTAACTGCATATTCATTCTCAATATTTATTACTAAGAGGTATGGCCACTTTCTTATTTCCAAATTCTACCCTCCCCCTAAACCCCCATTGCCAAAATAGGAGGGTAAATGCCCTAGATTTGATAAGAATATTACATGATTTACAAACATGGTTCTTACATAAGAATTATGCTTAGATGTGCACTGATTTCAAACGGGTTTAAATGACTTCACACACACCTAGAAGTGGTGCTCATGTATGGTATACCTAGAAGACGATTTTACTGATTTACATTTGATAAAGAAAATGTGATGAAGACTAGAACTCACTTTTTAGCACTATGCTTTTTGAAGTGAAGCTACTCAGTTTTTGAATTCCAAACTTACTTATTCACAGAGCAGCAAGAGTTTTGACATGTTCCTGCAAAGATATCCACACTCTCTCTAGTTTCATTGGACTAACTAGAAAAGATTGAAGACTAGAATAGTGGAGGTAATATAACTACCTAGTTAATCAACTAAAGTGTAACCAGCTGGGAAAACATGGGTTGTTCCCTCTCTAAAAGAGTATTATGGAATAGCAGTTTATCAAACTAAAAAATTCTTATCAGCATTCCCAAGTCCTTTGAGCTCAATAATGTGATTTACAATTTGACTTCCATGCAGCCTGAGAGTAGAATGGACTTTGTATTCTCTCCCTAGGCCCACACTTGATTAGCTTACATCATGTGACTGTTCAGGTACAGGTTGAGAAGACAGCATTTCATCCCCTCTTCTAGAACTAATCATTGATTGGAGAGCCAATTCTTCAACCTAGAAAAGAGTTAAGGACATTTCCTTACTATTTCACTGGTCTACTGATGTGAGAAAATTTACTGTCCACATTGTAAAAGGTGGGCATCACGAGGGAAAGTCAGAACAGTTTAATACAGGTGCAGCCCTAGAGAAAGGATGGGTCTCTCAAGCTTTCCCTGCCTTTTAAGGAAATGAGCAAAGAACATGGCTGGCCCCTTTCCCCTGGGGTGTACAGGTGTTTGTGCTGAGCCAAGGATTCCAGTCCCCCCCGACCTAGCATCTCCAAAGAAAACTAACTGTGCCCATAAAAAAGCCAGGTATCTTCTGACTCTATGGAGGGCAAATTCCCTAGGCTTGAGCTTGTCTATCCAGTAATAAGAAACCGAACACTGGAAGAATGAAAAGTGGAAGTGTTTCCAAGAGCATAAAGGAATCTAGGCTTTGGAGGTCATGATCAACACACATACATGTATCTGTAAGCGTAGACCACCACAACTGTCCTGAGGAAAAGCCACTTATTTTGAAATGTCACAGTTGTACAGTGCTCTTCAGCTTACAAAGGGCGTTCATAACCCTCATGTAATTTAGACTTGAAGAAGGGTGCTGAGCAGGTATTATCAGAATTATCACACTGGGGCTGAATTCGCACAGGTATGGGAAATGGTCCTAGTGGGCCCAAATCTCTACTTCTCAAGGCCGTGGAGTCAGTAACCGCTCCGGAAAGAGAAGCTACTGGGAACTCTGTCTGCGAAGAGTCTCTTCTCACGGGCCTGTCTTTATTAGCACAACAGGAGAACGTGAGAGTCTTCTGTCTTTGCAATGCTAAAGCTGTTTGAATCGGCAATACAAGCTAGGAAACAGTGGCTACTAAATGCTGTAGGAGCTCGGGAGGAAGAGATCGGTGAAAGTGGAAGGTCAAGACAAGCCTTAGGGAGGTCGCACTTCTCCACTGCGAGGTGGAAGGCACAGCTGCATTTCCGGGTGTCGGATGTGGAAGTGAACTCGCCAAACGTGCTGATTGCTGGGCCTCAACCTAGACCTGAAGTTTCAGGATTCTCAGGTGGGCTCAAGACCTCAAAACAAGTCCCCAAGAGGCAGCAGACAGACAGCTAGATGAGGGAGGGGTCACCCGCAGCAGGGGCACCCAGACGGTTGGGGTTACGGAGAGCCAGGGGGCCCGGGATAGGGGCAGCGGCGGGGCGGGGGTGTGTGGGTGGGGGGCGGTACGCCGCGGGTTTACCTTGAGCCGGTTCAGCTGGTCGTGCAGTGCTGCCTTCAACCGGAGAAGCGTCTCCTCCTCCTTGCGCAGCTCTTGGAGCCGGCTCAGCATCGCCTCTCACTCCCGCGGCCTTTCAAGCGGCCCAGTCGGCCAGGCGCTGGGTGATGACGCCACAGCCTCCGCGTTCTCGGAAACGGAAGTGGGCTGGGCGCGGCTGGCGACCTGTGGGACGGGATACTTCCTGGCTGTTGTCGCCGCACGAACCGTTTTTAATCAGAAAGATCTAAATTCCTGAAGCACTGAGTGTTGAAGCTGTGAATAATCTGTAGATAAAAATTATGTAGAAAGTGTCAGATGCTTCAGTTAAACTACTTATTTCCAGTCGTTCCTGCAAATGGCTATTTTAACACCATTAAACCTGCAGACGCATTTTGAAAGCAGGAACTGTTAACACCTCCTAGCACACAGCACCGTTTAAGGTTTTTGTAGGCAAGTATTCCCAGCCACTTGAAAACATTTACCGAGATCAGGGAAATTAACAGCATGAAAAGAAAACTTAACAATTCGGGAGGTATTTTATATGCCGGGGAACAGATCTCTTGACTACAAATGCGATTTATACATCACCTCGGCTGTGAAATTTTGGACTGAGAAAAAAAGGTTCTGGCATGAGACAAGAGTGGGTTAATAGGTCAAATCTAGGGTGTTAAGACACTGACATGATAAAGCTTTAAAACCCTGGTTGGATACATTTCTCTGCTCCACGCTTGGGAAGCTTTAGTGGGGGTATCAAAATGTAAAGTACACAAGTGATTTTTAATACTTCTGTCACTTTTGAAGGCCAAAATATTGATGGCCTCCATTTCCTCCAAGTGTACAGCAAGTTGTAAACGAACACTTCTCAGAACGGTTTCTTACAGCTGCTCAATGTATTGATTCTGCCCTCTTGTGGTTACTGAAAATGGCAACTCTTCACAAAATTTTCCAAGATTTTTTTTGAGGGGGGATAAGGAAAGGCAGCTAAATTTTATTAGCTTCTGTATTTCTGAAACAAGTCTTTAAGACATTACTTATAAAATGAATTTTGTATCTGAATTTATGGAGCATCCTTACCTAATTCAACAGCATGGATTTAACATGAATCCAATGCTCCATTTTGTACTGGACATTAAAAAATGATTCACACACACATCCAACGAGCCGTTTCTCATTGCCTCTTTGATCAGGTTTTTATTCAAAATTAGCTGTCCTAAAGTCATTTGACTTTTAAGAAATAAACTAATTTCAGTTTATGCCACAGGTTTCTTTTCTTCTGTGGTGGGTTTCTTTTCCACGGGCTTCTTCTCAGTTGCTGGTTTCTTGGTAGCCGCAGCCTTTTTTCCCACCAAAGGCTTCTTCTGCTTCACACCACCAACAGCCTTCTTTCCTTTCTTCCCTGCCACAGGCTTCTTGCCTGGAACCCCCTTCTTTTCATCTGATTTGGCTTCTAGCGCTGCTGCTGCTTTATCTACCCGAGCTTGTGCTGCAAATTAGGAAGAAAATCTTAGGACCAAATCTTTCTAAAAGCTTAGCATTATCTGCAAAAAAACAAATTATTGCTTACATTCTTGGCCTGGCGAAGAATAGTGTTCCGGCGCATGGTCTTTGCATATGGGTTTAGCTTCAACATGATTCTCAGGTTTTTCAGTGGATTCTTCTTTAGGACTCTGCGATGAATCTTCTTTCTATAAAAAGTAGACACTATATTAACATTTTATTTACATTTTCCACATTTTAAAAATAATTAGTTCCATGAGATTGGGGCAAGAATTACTGTAAATATTACAACTTTACCGTGGTGCTCGGAGGGCTCTCTGGATCTCTGGGCTTTTCAAGATTCTGCTAAGGTCTGTATTGAGCATCTTGTGCATGGGAAGGCTGAGAGAAAAAATGAGAACTGTTGACTATTGGTGCTCAATTCTTATTTCTTATGACTGACTAAATATGAACCTCAACAGAAGATAAATTTTTAACTATTTAAAGCTCTTCAGAATTCAATTTCCAACTATACTATCATTTCTCAGAATATCTCAGCATTTCAGCATATTGCATCTGTATGTAAGAGGAAATGACAACGAAACACAACCCATTACTTAGAAAACATGCAAACCAATTGTGAATATTAATATCCACAGTATAAACACCTACATCCAGTATATGAATACTTACTTGTAGTTACTCTTGAGAGAGGCAGCTTTACGCCAAGTGCCATACAGATCATCTAATTTACGGAAAGCACTTTCAGTCCAAATGCAGAAACGGCCCACATGCCCACCAGGAGCAAGTTTCAAAATGTTCAGTTTGCTTACATTAAGCAGAGTAATTCCTTTTAAAGGGAAAGGAGAATGAAGAAATATTTCAACAAAAGAAACACAAAACATTTTTATGGCTCAGGTGCTACATAAGGTACCTGAAAACTATCACTAAATCATGCAGTTTCAACCATTAACGGGACACTCATTCAGCCAAGAATCAGAAGTTCCACAAAATCATGTGTTTCAGAAACACGGACCATAAAGTGGAATCTCATCAAAAAAAGCTGAGTAAGCTTTCATAGTATGGGCAATTAAAATACATAGGCAATAAGAGAATTACCAGGGATATTTCTGAAGGCTTTGATGATGCCATTGTCCTCATTATAGATGATGCAAGGTCCCTTGCGCTGGATACGACGACGGTTTCTCATTTTGCCCTTGCCAGCTCTCATTCGCTGAGAGGCATACACCTAGAAAGTGAGGTTTAGGCATTTAGGCCTTTTGATTAAGATATGAACCCTCTAATAAATCTTCAGTTTAAAAACTCCATTTTACAGAAGAAACAGACACAAATTACTTGCCTAACATTGAAACACAGCCATAAATGACAACCAAGATTCAAACTCAGGTAGTTATGTGCTGCATTAACAGGATGTTTTGGTCAATGAACTATACATGGAAACAATGTACCACAAGGCCTAGGTGTGTAGCAAGCTATACCGTTTAGATTTGCGTAAAGACTGTTAGGCAAAATGAAATCGTCCAACGTTGCATTTTTCAAAATATACCCGTTAATCCGTGTAAAACTGTAATATAGTTAGAGTCCTTGCTCTCATAACCACTAAGGTTTATTTAATACTGTCCCCTTCAGTAATCTTTTGAAAATTCCAACAAATTTACGAAGAGCTACCAAACTGTGTGTGTCCATTAAACCTACCTTTTTTATATCATTCCAGGCCTTAAGTTTCTTAAGAAGCAAAACAGCCTCCTTGGTCTTCTTGTAGCCTTCGACTTTATCTTCAACCACCAAAGGAAGTTCAGGAACTTCCTCAATTCGATGACCTGGCAAAGTCAATTAACACTAACCTGGTAACCCTGAACCTTTTGAAAAATTGAGCAGCATTTTATATAACCCACAAAAGCAAAATGGCATACAACTCGCAAATCAGAACTTCCACATATATCATGTGTTTCAGAAACACGGACCAATGAGGTGGAATTTCATCATTTTGACAGAACAGGCAACATGATGTTTAACAGGAAAGCTTTCAAACAATATACTAAACCACTGTATTTGAATCACTGATGACTGATTTGTTAGACTGAAATTATTATTTAGAAGGAAATTTAACTAGGCATTCTGAGATGCAAAAAATTTACAGGCTAGTAACATAAATGAAAGGTTCAGCTGAAGGGAAGAAAATGGGTTATGTTGTATCATTCCTGTACTACAAAATATTACAAACCTTTAGACATAACCAGTGCTGGTAAGGCTGAGGCAGCCAGGGCAGAGCAGATAGCATATCGCTTCTGTGTGGTGTTTACTCTGCGGTGCCAACGGCGCCAGGTTTTGGTTGGTGCAAACATGCGGCCTCCACGGCACATCTATTTTCCCAGTTAAGAATCACATTTCTCAAATATTAGGAATTAAAAAAGGTTATCTCTTGCTCAGTAAGAATTTTCGTCACTCTTCTGAACCAGCTTACTGACAGCAGGCAACTGTCACTGAGAACAGAGTAAGACGCAAATTACGACATCATTGCAAGCAAAACATTATCAAGCTTCCAGTCTTTTAACATTTGACCAAAAAAAAAAAAAAAAAAAACCCGTCCACATTCCAAATCTGCCTACAACCTGCAAACTGTTTTTGGACATACATATTTTCAAACTACTACCATGAATAAACCAGGTCTGCCAAATTCCATGATGGCTGACCATCTAGGTAGTGACACAAAGGATACATTGCCAAAAGCACCCTGGCCAGAACGATGAGTCCCACCACCTCGAACTCTGGGAATTCGAGCCACAGCTCTGCCAGTGCCCCCAAGACTCAGCGCTGGTTTGATGACCTGAAATTGGAAGAAATACAAGTTTTAGCTACCCAATCATACCAATGTGACTAGTATGCATGGTAGCAAACAGCATCAGAACATCCAAGAAAATCATCGGATTCAGAAACACGGACCAATGGAGTAGAATTTCATCACTGCTGTTAAGCAGCTCTAAAAACATCAGCCCACAAAAGATCTACGTCCATACCTGCTAATTCACTGACAGCATAGGGCTGTCTATTGTTTTTGCGCAAGTTGGTGTGAACAAAGTTCACAATATCTGGTCGAATGGGAGCCTTGAACACAGCTGGCAAAGTGACATTTTTGCCAGATGATTCCCCCTTTTCGGAGTACACCGATATCAGTGGACGAGCACACGCCTGGGAAAAAGGAAAAGACAATTATATTGACAAGGAATGTTGAGGGCATTCTACTCATGTGCCAGCAATATCACTTAACTTTCAGTTACAAGAAACTATTTTAGTAAGGTAGACAATGCTTAAAGTTAAAACAAAGGTTGCTACCAACATAATAAAGTTCTGCCACGTAATTTTCATTATTTTCTAAGGGAATGGTTTATCATTAAACTTTCAAACTGGTGCATACAAATCAAGATGATCAAAACCATACTGTAAGGTTTGAGAATGCTGTTTAAAGCCACCATCTAAAACTTTCACTCCAAATGTCAGCAAATCTCGTCTACCAAAGCATTATTACTCCAAACTTCCCACCTCACCCTTCATTAGAAAAAACATCAGTCATGTTATTTTGCCCAACCTCTCCAAAGACCACCTGAAAGCAAAATTTTAGTCCCAAGGATGGCCTACACAATCTGCTCAACCTAAATTCTCATACTCTTCCAGATACACTCTCCACACACAGGACATCCCCTTCAGAGGTACCTGGTCTTCTGAAAGGCTCTTAGCATGCTCCCTTACCTCCTTCAGGGCATTCTCTAAGTTTCCCTGATCACTGTTTAAAGCCCAACCACTGCCTCCTCAGATGCTGCAGTCTTTTTTCAAAACAAAGTCGTCTTCTCCTTAGAGCACTATTTAAAATCTAACTACTGCCTCTCTTCCAATTCCCTATGTCCACAGCACTCACTACCATCAAACATTACTGTGCGTTTTACCTATTACGATCCAAGCAGTTTTTTGACTATTTTGTTCACTAAACTCGCGATGGCTAAGTACACTACACAGTACACTAACAAACATTTCTGGAAATGCAGTAAACATTACCCACACTATGACCTGGCTGAGAGTTAAGACTTAGAGGACATCAAAAAAAAAATTAGAAGAGGCTAAGAGAACTTTTTATAGAGACGATTAAGGGGAATAGCCCAGAATTTAAAAAAAAAAGTAGAAAAAACTTACCAAAATCTCAAAAAGATGGAATATTCTTTACTAATCAGCACATGGAAACACAAGGCCCAAAACGCACTTTCACAATTGTCTAAGGCCCCCAAAACTTCCAAGTCTTTAGTAGAGCCCATGCCTTCTAAGATTAAGGAGGTTTAGAATCCCAAAGGTCCCTCTGCGCCTGTGAACAATCCGGTGTCCTACTGAGTTGCTTCCAGGCGTGCCTTATGCCGGTCGCCCACGTTGCCTCTAAGATGGCTGCCGTATAAGCCGCACTACACAAATCTCCGCAATAGAGGCCCTTGGTCCCCATCTCCTTTTCCCTGCTTTCCCTCCTGCAGATCTTATACCCCGAACCCCCCAATTCATTCTGCCAGCCTGAGAGCTGAGGAAAGTCCGGTGGACAGAACTTCCACTCACCATGGTGGGGAGAGGAGAAGGCCGCGCTCCTCTCAACCCCGTGGCTCCCACAGGAAAAGGAAGTGCCTAGCACTCCCGCGTTCTATATGTAACCTTCAACTCGTCCCCACCATGCCCCGCCTCCAGAACCAATCCAGAGACAACAAAAATATCTCTCACGATCTAAAAAATTTTAAAGTAGTGTATTATTTTCTAATATGCGTCAAGTTTACGGATCTATTGATTTCTAAAGCCAATAATAGCACCTAGAAGAGGAGGGACTCCTTTTCGCGGAATAATTCATAAGTAGGCGTGACCAACTCTCGCGAGTCGCGGTGTCTTTCCTTCAACTACTACAGCATATTTTAACTTTTTCTTACGGAAGTGGAAAATTATTGGGAGAGGAAGAATCGCTGCGTGCTCCAAAACAGAAGTTTAACTTGTAGACAAACAGGACCTATTGTAGGGGGTGGGGAGAAGTAAAAGTAGTCCCGACGGGGAGGGTCTTGACTAGGGACGTCAGCGTCCGGCGCGGAGTTCAGTTTGGCGGTTTAGGATATGGTGTCAGGCAGAGGTGGGATGTGGTCGCGGATGAACCGAGCTTCTGAGGAGTTTTACACTCGTCTCCTGCAGTGAGTTGTATCCCTCCTGTTGCCTAGGTTGCGGGCACTGCATTACTACCTCGGGGTTTCACAGACCTCTCCCCAGCCATTGCTTGCAGCTTTGGGGTTTAGCACCTTGGCAGTTGTCAGAGGCGAGTACGTTATAGACTAAGTTAGCTTTCTTGGGGTCCGGGAGTTGAGGAAAGGCCGGTTATCTGCTGATTAGAGTAGGGTTGGCCCTGTGGGGGTTTTGTTGTAGTCTAGTTTAGGAAAAAATAGCCATACGTTATCAATCGAAGTGGAAGGTGACAAGTTTTCCAAGAGGCACTTTATTCATTCGGATAATGCACACAATTTGCAATAAGCTATACCTTCCAGGATATAGAAAACTAGATGTTAGCATCCTTCATTTGTTTCAAGCCTTGCTGAAACATACTGTTATAGTCTATTCAAGATAGTTATTATATGAGTACAGTTGTAATGATAACGTGATGGTGTGTTGGTTTTTTGAAACACTTCTATTTCACTCTACACTAAGACTTCATTTTATTCTCATAGAGAACTACTAGTATCAAAGAGGATTCCATCTGGTTCTGCATCCAATGTAAAAATCGAATCCAGTAGTTCTCAGATTTGAGCGTGCATCACAGCATCACCTGGCGCAGGGCGGGGGTGGGGGTAGTTAAAACACAGATTACGGGCCCCACCTCCAGGGTTTTCGATTTAGTAGGTCTGGGTGGGGCCCAAGAATTTGCCTTTTTCACAGTTTACAGGTGAAGCGGATGCTTTTGGCCTGACACCACACTTTGAGAACCACTGATATAATTAACCCTTTATTTTCTAAATGTCATAACTTTTCATGATTACTCTTTATTGCTTTTTTCTGCTTACAAAAGTAGTAATTCCTGTCAATTTTTTTAAACTATAGAAAGAGCACTAGCTTTTTAAAACTAACAATGTCTTGGATAGCTTTCAGCATTAGACTGTATAGATCGGTCTCATTGTTTTTATTAACTGCTACATAATATTAAATTCTATAGCTTGAGAAATACACACATTTCCGAAATGATTGTTCAATGATTGAATAACATCCCTGAGTTATACATCAAATAGACATCTTTAAGAATAAATCACAATCTTGTCCAAAATGGCAAAAGTGAATCAGTCACAGGCCTATCTCTCCAGTTATTTCAGTAAGTCATAGAGTAGATAAAATAATAAATGGCATCCTGAAACAATTCCTTTGTCTAAAGATTCTTTCCTCTTTCAGAGGATAGATCAGGCTGATGTGCATTTTGGTATGTTAGTTTACATGCTCGGGGATTACTATTTTAAAACTTTCTGGGCTGAAATGATAATTATTAAATGATATCCAAGAGTTCATGCTTACATTTTAAAAAGGAAATGGTTTAGCATCAAATTTACTAATTTTTTAGTAACATCTCATAAAAGTAGAGGAAGGATAGATGCTTCCATTTTAGCCATAAAAATCTAAGGCCTGGGACCCTTAAATAACTTCTCTATAGTTGCTCACTTTTCGGTGCCAGGTCAGAATCCAGTCATTTTTACTTTCCAAAAGTCATGTGGTAAATTACATTTTAATAGTAGCTAGTAATATGTTTTAAAAGGCATAAGAGTAGAGGTAGATACTCTAATTTCCTGTTGCCTCTGAGAAGTGGTTGTACCCAATTGTGGGTAGCAATCTATTAATTTCTACCACATTTCTTTGTTCTCTTCGTAACCTAATACTCTTTTTCTGTCTTTTCCCCTCTTCCCAACTATGCCTTAGAGCTGCTATGACTACTTTGCATTTTGCTTTTTTTTACTGGTGTCACGCAGAGATGAAATGATGACTAACTCCTGAGTTTAAATGACGGAATACTATAGCACTGTTTTTCACATTTGGTTCTACATTTCAGGGTATTTGATGAAGAAAAGAAAGGAATCTGTAAAGATCCATATATCTATGAGGTATGAAAAACTTATTTTTTTTAAACACAACCCTATAATCCTAAAACTGTGAATTTTAAAAAGTTGGGTTTATGGAAGTTAGTTTACAGAGTTAGTTTCTATGAGCACAGTTCTATGAATTTTTACAGATTGACTCAGTCATATAACCACCTCCATAAAGAAGATATGGAACATTTCTATTACCTCCAAAAATCTCCTCATGTCGCTTCATAGTCATCACCTTTCCCTGCTCCCAGTCCCTGGCAACCATTAATCTGTTTTCTATCTTTGTTTTCTGTCTTCTGTTATGCTTTTTCCAGAATGTCATATAAATGAGATCATACGCTATGTAGCCTTTTGGGTTTGGCTTCCAGCAATGAGTATAACTCATTTGAGATTCATCTATGTTGTTGTGTGTATCAGTAGTTCATTTCTTTTTATTGCTGAATAGTATTCCATTGTATGGATACACTACAATTCCATTATTTATTCACCAGTTGGGTTGTTTCCAGTTTTTGATAGTTATGAATAAAGCTGCTATAAACATTCACGTATGTATTAAGCATCTAATATATGTCAGTTGTTCCATAGGTAAACTCCCCAGAGAATTTAAGCCATAAAATAATTACTCAACAAAAGTAAATTATTTGCAAAAAGGCTAATAATCTGGAGAGAAAGAGTCATAAATGATAAGTGTAATACCCATATATATAAAATATATAAACTATTTAAAATCAGTAAGAAAAAAGAAGCCATAATAGAAGGACACAAATAAGTAATCACAGAAAAAAAAATACAAATATAGTTATCTTTTACTATCTGAATACTCAGGAATCAAGTATATACAGGTAAATGTATTAATCTCTCCCTATCTGAATTCTTGCCATTTGATACCTGTAGTGCTGTAACAAAGTACTGTAGATTGGTTTGCTTAAAACATCAGAAATTTATTCTCTCACCATTCTGAAGGCTAAGTCTGAAATCAAGGTGTCAACAGGGCCTTGTTCTCACTGAAGGCTCTAGAAAAAGATCCTCCCTTGCCTCCTCTTAGTTTCTGGTGGTGTCTAACAATCCTTGGTGTATTTTGGTTTATAGACACATATTAATCTCTAAGTTCTGCATTTGTCAACATGAGTCTTCTCCCTGTATAGCTGTGTCTCTAAAATCTCTCACTCTTTATAAGTACACCAGTCTTTAGATTTAGGGCCCCTGTAATCCAGATTAATCCACATCTTGATTACATTTACAAACTCCCTAATTCCAAATAAGGTCACATTCAAAAGGAACCAGGGGTTAGGACTTCAGTATATCTTTTGGGGGGACATATTTGACCCACGACAGTATTTGGAACTCAGGAATCTAATAGATTAGAATAACCCAGCATCCTTTGTTCTCCAAACTTGGTATCTAATGCTTCAATATCCAAAATAAATTAAATAGATTTAAATAATTAGGTATTTGTCAATAATAAGTATATTAGAGTATTCACCTTCATTAATGATCAAATAAATGAAAATTAAAACAATAACAGGGTATTTTTTTTTTGCTGTGAAATGGTAAAAATAGATATAATACTCAGTGTGTTTACATAAGTGATGGAAATGCAGATGTGTGGATATGATATTTGAAAGGCAATTTGACAATATCAATATGATTTTATACATTTTAAAGTAATTCAAGATGTATATTATAGCAAATAACTTGAAACTACCTAAATGTTGAACAGTATGATGATAGAGCCATGGTATTACACAGCCAAAAAATTTAATGGCATGAAAAGTTCATGACATAAAACTATTAGAATATCCTATTTTATTAAGCAAAATCCTATCTGGGTATCTAAATAATAGATACACTTTGATTTAAATAGATATATGCCTGGAAAAAGATTTGGCAAAATATACACCAAGACTAATAGCAGTGATTAGACTAATAGCAGTGATTACTCTGGCTAGTAGAATTATAGGTGTTTTAAGAAATCTCTGTTAGCCATCTATTTCCAAACTCTTCTACAATAAACATCTGTTGTAATTGGAATGGAAGAATATTCATTTCCTATAAACTGATAAATTTCTAAATTCCATAGTATAATCAGAAGAAGGGTAATGTTTAGTAAAGGGTTAATTTTGATACATAACAATAAATACAGCATTAGAGGAAAAGATGTCAGTATGATCCTAATTGAAAGAAGGCTTTACAGAGCAGGGTCCACTTTAGGTGAGTCTCAAAACATGTATATATAGATATGAGCTAGATTTTCTAAACATGATAAACAACATGGACAAAAAATAAATGAAATCTTACTTTTAAAACATGTCTTGTTCAAAATTTCCTTTTCAGTTACTTGCATAGAATTTGTCTTTATGTGTTTAAATATTTGTGCAAATATGTATGTGTATATAAATGTAAAAAACATTGCTTAACATCTGTTTTTAATAGGCTGATGTCCAGGTGCAGTTGATCAGCAAAGGTCAACCAAACCCTTTGAAAAATATTCTAAATGAAAGTGATGTAGTATTCATCTTGGAAAAAGTGGTAAGTAGTGCTTGGGCTTTGTGGTTGTTTAATTCTTAACAGCCAAATTTACTTTTGTGGTAATAATCTCAAATGTACACATTTTTAAAATCATATTTTTGAAAGAAGATTCAATTTTTTTAGGAATAAGTACAGTGCTATCCAATAGAAATATAATGTGAACCACATATAATTTAAAATTTTTTTATTAAAAAAAAGAAATAAGTGAAATTATCATTCACTAAAATTGACTTTTTTTCTTTTGTTTTTCCAGTCCTGTGAATTTTAACACAATCTGTATAATCAGCACACAAAACAGTTCAATCACCTCAAAAAACTCCCTTGTGCTATCCCTTTAAAATCATACCCTCTCCCAGCTACAACTGCTTGGCAACCACTAACCTCTTTTCCCTCACTGTAGTTTTGTCTTTTAAGAATGTCATGAATGGAATCATACAGTGTGTAATCTTTTGAATCTGGCTCCTTTCAGCCTTTGAGAGTCATCCAAGTCGTATACCAGGGTTCATTTCTTTTAATTGTTCAGTAGTGTTTCATAGTATGGATATACCACAGTTTATTTACTCATTCACCCTTTACAGAACATTTGGGTTGTTTTCAGCCTTCAACAATCATGAATAGAGCTACCGTAATAATTTTTGTACAGATTTTTGTATGAGCATAACTTTAATTTTTCTTTACAATAAATACCCAGGAGTGGGATTTCTGAGACTGAAATTAGGTTAGATAATGTGTTTTGTTTAATCGATTATATCTACTATTATTATTTCAATGCCTGATTAGTATAAAAATCTTTAATGAGATATTTTAAGTTCTTTTTTTCCACACTATGTCTTTAAAATCTCTATTGTTTTGGCCACATTTCAAGTGCTCAATAGCTATGACTCATGAAGTTCTACTTTAATTTTTGTTTGTTAAATTAACAAAAGGCAACTTCTTACTTTTTGTATCACTTTATAATTACCACCTTAAACATTTGTGTTTTAATTATGGTAACTGTTTTGGTGTGTGGATTTTATTGAGTGCTGATACTGCTGTCACAGGATACCAGTTGCTTAGGGCCAGCATCCATTCCTTTGGTTACATTGTTTCCTGAAGTAGATAGGAAGAGGATCTAATAGGGGAAAGTGGAAGTTCCTTTAGAAGGAAGGTGCCTATCTGGTTTAGGACTCTTACGCTGTCTGGACAAGGATTGTGACAAATGGACAGGGAGCTCTTCATTTTAAATACACACACATGAAAACTACTTTCTGAGGAGCTACTTGTCTTTTATGTTAATGAATGAGTGTTATTTGTGCTTGTCTTTTATGTTAATGAATGAGTGTTATTTGTGGACAGATGCTTGGAAAATATAAGTGAATGATGTGGTTGAGTTTAGACTTTAATGGGGAGAGAAATGTATACAGAGCAAAAGCTGAAAAAATGAAGATAGTCGGATGAAAATGAGTTATCTTGGGAAAGGTAAAGATGACGGGGCATTTGTGGAAATCTGGGTTAGGATACCAGTAAGAATGTGGCTTGGAGTTGTGAGGAGTTGCCTGGAATTCAGTGAGGCCTGGAATTTTGGGATGGTAGACAATTAAAATGGCCTTTGTTTCTTCAAAGACCAGTAGAGCTTAGGGCATGAGTTTTAGGTACATGACTATTGAAAAGTGGAAATGAGGAAAAAATGATATTTCTTGGGTACCTCTAGTTTTAGGAACTTTTTGGAAAGCCAGGCCTGAAAGGGAATGAAATCTGAAATCTGGCAATAGAAATTCAAAATTGAAGAAACACCTAGGTCTCATACCTATTAAGTCAGCAGAGGATTTACTGCTAGAATAGATGACCTAGATTCAAATGTTGGCTTTGTACTCAGCAGCCATGTTATCTTAGGCAGGTTTTTGGCCATTCACTACCTCAGTTTCTCCGTCTCTTAAACAAGGTTAATAATAATATCTATCTCAGGGCTTTAATGAAGAATAAAAGAAAATTTAGAACAGTAGCTGGTACCTAGTAATGCTCAGGAAATGTTAACTCATAATTTTGTTATTGGCAAGGCTGAGCTAGTTAGTTAATTACTTAAACACACAGATATGAGAACCCTGTAACACAAATGAGAGCTGAAAGCCCTGAGAAGAAGAGCTGTAAGGAGTAAGGGCTATGGATCTTCATATTTTAGTCATAAGGAATCTAACAAAATCAGGGAGTCTCCCATGGGCTTCCCTTGGTATTTTGTCTTTAGCGCATCATTTTGTATGTGTTAGAGACTTGCTTTTCTAATGGCGTCAGATGCAATTTACAGCAATGTCTTTTGAGAGGACAGTGGGGATACTTCTGATGGCAAGATTTGTTGGTACTAAACTGATTTGCAGCTATGATTCTTGCCATAACCCAATCATTTGTGTTTAAAGTTTTAGAAATCAGTACATTATGTTCTAGAATAGTGAAGAGTTGACTGTTTTCTTAAGTGTGCTTTTTACCTGATTAAATACTTTAAAAACATTTTTAAAGCCTTTAGAAAAGGAAGAAACAAGTAATGTTGAAGAGCTACAATCTGAAGAAACTGCTATTTCTGACTTCTCTACTGGTGAGAGTATTGGACCACTTGCTTTACCAATTGGGAGGGCAAGGTAAGTTTTTTCTTAGTATTAGGATAAGAATAAGGGTGGAAGGTAGGAATTTAAATTGAAGCGTTGGGGAAGAAATATGTGTCTAGCTTAGATTCCTCCTTGCTGCTCCATCCCCCACCCCTAGATATGTATACCCACCTCTCTAAGGATAGCTTTACTAGGCATCCCAAACATGACCCAAAAGGTGGTGTTGATCTTCCCTTTCTCTAGTCCCCCATACCGTGTGTTATCTTTGCTTCTTAAATGCTTTCCCTGTGTCTAATCAGGTTCTCCTCCAATCTTTCTTCCTCACTGCTGCCAGAAAGCCTGATGTGCTCTTTCCCTGCTTATAATCCCTCAGTGCTGTTCTCCCTGCCTCATGATAACATCCAAATTCCTTTTGAGTGACATATAGGAGCCTTTCTTATCTAGTCCAGTGGTCCTCCACCAGAGGTACTATGCCCAGCAGGCATTTGGCAATTGCAGGGTACTTTTTGGTCCTCATGATGACTGAGGAGAACTATGAGCCTGGGCCATGGATTATAAATGTCCTACAAGGCATGAGGCTCTCCTGCCCAATGAAGAATGATCCCATCCTGTTAGAAACCCTGTTGCCTCTGTCTTCCTTGCCAGCTTCACTTCCTTCCTTCTCTTTGTGTGGCCATGCCCGGACTCCCCGACCTCCAAAACCAAAAAGTCCTTGCCATCAAGAAGTTCTGGAGGATATAGTCATATAAATAATAACAAAATAATAACTGTAATAACAATAATCCTAAAGTGACTCTCCATGGTGATTTTTGTTTGTTTTGCTATATAGAAGCTTCTAACATTTTTATGTAGTTAAATTAACATTTTCTTTCATGGCTTCTTAATTTTAAGTCCTATTTGACATTTTTTCTTTTCTCTCCCACAACTTAAACATTAATTATTTGTATTGTTTTCTACAACCAGCGTTTGCTGGGATTTACCCATATGCTTATCATTTCTTTGCTCTCCATTTCTTGTGTTTTAGACCTTCCTTCTGGGATTATTGTATTTCCTTTTTGAAGTACAATCCCTTAGAAATTCCTTTCCTGAACATCTGTTGGTAATAAATTCAGTTTTCATCTCTTTAGAAAAAAAATTAGGTCACATTTTTGGGTAACTTTTAATTTTGATATACTTTCAAATTTACAGAACAGTTACAAGAATAGTATAGGAACTTCTGTATATTCTTAAGAAATTCAACACTTGTTTACATTTTGCTGCATCAGCTTTGTCATTCTTTCTCTTATTCCTTCTCTTCCTCCTCCTCTTCCCCCATTTTTATCATCTATATATATATACACATCTCACACACACAAATTTTTTATGAAATATTGACAGGATGTTGGTGATACTGTACTTCTTTACTTCTTAATACTTCATTAAGTATTTCCTAGCAACAAGTATATTCTCTTATATACCACAGAACAATGCTCAAAATTTGGAAATTTAGCTTTGTTACAATACTGTTATTTAATTCACAGTCGTATATTCAGATTTCTTTAAGTGTCCTAAGGACTTCAGACATCTTTTCATGCACTTATTGGCTTCTACTTCTTTTTTTCCCAGCTTTATTGAGATATAATTGATATATCCTTATTTCCTTAGCTTAATCTCACACCCTACTTCCACTCCCACTGAACCTCTACTTTTGCCATGTTGAACTTTCTACTTGTAGTCGCTCTGATCCTGTCACTTTCAGGTGTGTGAGTCTTGACCTCCATGGTGTACCCTCCTCTCACTTCTTCACTGGGTGAACTATTTATGTGCATTTTGCCACTAATTTCCAGATTTTTGTTTCTGGGAAATTCTTGATGATACCTTTGGGGAAAAAAAATTCTTGACTGATTAGCAACCTCTACCTATAATTTATTCTTCTTACTCTTGTTTTTAAGGCAGTTAATTGGACTTTACACCATGGCTCACAATCCTAATATGACCCATTTGAAGATTAATCGGCCAGTTACTGCCCTTCCTCCCCTTTGGGTAAGGTGTGACAGCTCAGATCCTGAAGGGACCTGTTGGCTGGGAGCTGAGCTTATCACAACAAATAACAGCATTATAGGAATTGTCTTATATGTGGTCAGTTGTAAAGGTGAGAGCTCACTCTTACTACTTTTATGGGTGTATTTATTTGGTAGTTATTGTTTTGTGGATATTGTTAAGAAGGAAGTGCACACAATGGAACTTGTGTTAGCCACCATGAATCTACTCTAGTGTGTAACTTGTAGCATGTAGATGAAACACCAGAAACAGATCTGCAAAAGTCTGTGCAGGAGTTTATGGCTGTTTGTTTGGGTTTCATTTGATTTGTATGTGTGTATTTTTTGGAAATTTTCATTGCAGGATAGAAAATTGAATAAAATGACAATATAATTCCAATTTCAAAGTAGGTATATAATTATATTTTTGGTGGTATTGACCTTTGTTCCACTTTCATTCTTTTATAAATATTTCATTTATCTGTGATTTAAAATTTAATTTCAGCTATTATTAATGTTAAGTTGTGGTACCCTCAGAATTTGACTTTTATAGTGCAAGATGTCATTTTGAATTATATCTTAAATTTTTTTCTTTCTTTCATGTCCCATAGCTGATAAAAATTATTCTGTAAATCTTGAAGACTTAAAAAATTCACATAAGAAAGACATCACTTGTCTACTGTAAGTATTTTACAGTATTATTTTCTTTAAATTATTATTGAACTGCCTTCCTAGTTTAAAGTTTTTTTCACTCATAATGTGACTAGATATTTTTCTGTAGTATTAAAATATTTGTATTTTCATATCAACTATTGACTAAAGTTAATATATATGCCTTCTTGCCTTTAGCTTATATTTGTGATTTAAAATAATTGTCTAATTTTAACATTTGGGATAAAAGTATGGCGCTTTTTCTTTTGGGAAAAGAATCAAAGTTGTTTTGATAATGAGCCTTTGGTCATGTGAAAGATGGCTAATGGCCTGTTGGATGCACTCTTTTCAGGTTACAGCCAGGGGCTTTGCCCAGTATGAGCTCTTGAAGTCCACTGCCTTGGATGATTCAGTCCCAGCATCACAAACTACAATCACTCTGGATATTTCCTGGAGTCCTGTGGATGAGATTCTTCAAATTCCTCCACTTTCTTCGAATGCAACTCTGGTAGGAATGAACCCTATTTTCTATTGCATTTACTCAATGTAGGTTTCCTTTTAACTTGCTTGTTGCTGGTGCTGCATGCTTCCAGTCGCAACCCTTCCTGAGCTCTGAAAGGCTCGGCTGGCCCTGAAGTCTCACCAGGGCAACCAGTGAAGGTTTTGCCAGGTGATCTTATTTATCAGTTGCCCCCAGTGCTGCAATTATGTAACTTAAGAATTTTCCAGTGATAAAGGCTCGAGTTGGGACACAAGTGAAATCCTTAAAGTGAGTTATCTCTGCTATTCTTAAAAGAGGACAGAAAGAGAATAGCAACACATCAAAAATCATTATACTATTAAGCCTTTTCACCCTGTATTTACATTTCTAGGTATCTGTCTTAAAAAATTAATCAGAATTGCTAACAAAAATATATGTATGAAGATATTCACAATGATATAGCTGTATTTCCAAAATAGTAAAAATAAAACCTGGGTATTCAATAGGGAAATGATTTCCATGATGAAAATAGATGTCCATGATGAAATATGATATATTTCTTGAAAATCATTATTTAAAGAGTCTTTTAATAAAGTAGGAATTGCATATTATTAAACAAAAGGAAAAGTGTGCTTTATGAAATATATTTGTAATATGTGGGCAGTTTGAAATTCAAGTAACTATGACTCTTATGCCAAGAAAATGGGATTATCAGTGAAAACTGACTTTGGGAACTTTTTAGAATATTAAAGTGGAATCGGGTGATCCCAGAAGTCCTTTGAATCATCTTCACAGAGAACTGAAATTTCTTCTTGTGAGTATGCTTCTGGAATTTGTAACTTGCATTAAATCTTTTGTTTCCATAAAAATGTTTGCTAAAATTGTTATTTAATTTTGTGTCTTTCGAAATTGGTTCCAAATGTTATGTGTGTTGGATACTCTTGACAATTTAGACAGTTTAATTTTACATGGTAGTTGTCCTTACATTTAAAGGGAGCATTCGTTAGATAGTTAATAACTACAATTCTTCAGCATTTTCTACTGAGTGTTTGGTTTTTATTTATACAGTGGATTCCTTTCTTTCCAGGTGGGTTAGCTGGCAATTTATTTCAAATGCATATATAATCTGCTTGTTAATAACTTAGGTTTTGATTAATGCTAAAGATTAATGAGCACGTACCTCAAGAATCTTACATTTCAATAATTTTAGCTCTACTCTACAAATTGAATCTCAAGGGGGTGCCTCATTTTAATGCAGTAGAAATTCCAAATGTCTTAGCCTGGTATACAAACTCAGTTATATCCAGCCACTGCTTGCCTGCTTGTTTGCTTGCTTTTTTTCTTTTTCTTTCTTTCTCTTTTCTTTCCTCTTCTTTTCTTTTCCTTTTCTTTTCTTTTTCTTTCTTTTCTTTTCTTTTCTTTTTTCTTTTCTTTCTTTTCTTTCTTCTTCTTTCTTTCTTTCTTCTTTCTTTCTTCTTTCTTCTTCTTCTTTCTTTCTTCTTTCTTTCTTTTTCTCTAACAGCTTTCTTGAAATATAAATTACATCCCATAAAGTTCACTTGTTCAGTGGTTGTACAACCATGACCGTATTTAATTTTAGAGCGTTTTCATCATCCCGGAAAACCCCATACTCATTAGCAGTCACCTCCCACCCTCATT
Source organism: Eonycteris spelaea (assembly GCA_003508835.1). Lineage (NCBI taxonomy): Eukaryota > Metazoa > Chordata > Mammalia > Chiroptera > Pteropodidae > Eonycteris > Eonycteris spelaea. The sequence continues at coordinate 1,949,641 of PUFA01000017.1, forward strand.
GCCCCTGCAACCACTAAGTACTTTCTGTAGTACTTTGTTCCATTTTATTGCCAAATAGCATTCCGTCATATGGATACACCTCATTTTGTTTATTAGTTCATCAACTAATGGACATTTCAGTCATTCCAACTTTTTGCTTATTCTGAGTAATGCTGCCATGAACAGTCATGTATGTACATGTGTTTGTGTGACATATCTTTTCACATCTCTTAGGTGGAGTTGCTGGTTCATATGGTAACTTCATGTTTAACCTTTTGAGGAACTGCTAAATTGTAACTGTTTTCTAAAGTTGCTGTGCCATTCTACATTCCTATCAGCCATGCATGAGGGTTCATTTTCTACATATTCTTGCAAATGCTTAATTTTATCTGTTTTTGTTTTGTTTTGTTTTGTATTTTATATATAGCCATCCTAGTGGGGATTAAGTAATATCTCGTTATGTGGCATTTTCCTGATGGCTAGTAATGTTTAGCATCTTTTCAGGTTTCTATTGGTGTTTACTTATTTTTTTAGCTTAATCTAACACCCTACTTCCACTCCAATGAATCCCCAACCCTGGCCATATTGAGGTTCCTGCTTTTATAGCTCTGATCCTGTCATACTTGTCACTTTCTGGTGTGTGTGTCTTGATCTGCCTGGTGTACCCTTCTCTAACTTCTTTGCTGAGTGAGCGCTCTGTGACATCTTCACCTAAGATGATTGCATTGATCCCCCAGAATGGCTTATGCTGCCTGTGCTTTGAGCTGCTATAGCATTCCACACATACCTCTTGTCAGAGTGTTTATCAACCAGTAATTTGTTTACTTACCCGGCTCTCTTACTAGACTTCAGTGCCAGTTACCCTACTGTGCTCATAGCAACTAGTGTAGTACCAAGCATTCTTAATATTTTTCTCTCCTATTATTATTATTTCTATGTTTGTACAAAACTTGATACTTTTTCTACCTTTCTCACCTTCTTGAAAGGTCCTCTTTCAGAATCACTGTGGTGCGCTGCCATAATACTTCTATCCTCATGTCTCTGCCCTTCTCTCTTCACCCTGGCAGAGAGCTTATACATTCAGTGATTTGACTAATGCCTTTGAGGGAACTCCAAATCCCATCTTTAAGTTCCCATTTTTCCTTCTTCCACCAAGTTATTTCTAATTTGAGTAGAGTGCTGTTGCCTCAAACTCATTATGTCCAAAATGAAACATGAAATCTTCTCAAGACTAGATCTCCAGATCAGGAATCCCTGTCTGGTTCCACCATTCCTTTGATTTCCCTTATATAGTTCACCCTCGAACAACACAGGGGTTATGGGCATTTACCCATCCTCACCCCACCCAAACACTCGACAATCCAAGTATGACTTTTGACTCCCCCAAAACTTAACTACTAATAGCCTACTGTTGACTGGAAGCCTTGCTGATAACATGAGCAGTTGATTAACGTTTGTTTTGTATATTATAGGTATATATTATATTATAATAAAATAAGCTAGGAAAAGAAAATATTAATAAAATCATAAGAAAAAACACATTTGCTGTATTTATTGAAAACATATGCATATAAGTGGACCCACGCGGTTCAAACCCATATTCAAAAGTCAATTGCATTTTACTTTAATAAGAATTATTTCTATCTCCACCACTTACTACCACAGCTAGAAGGTGCCATATGGTGCTAGATAGCTCTGTTTTTTTGCCTGAGGCATCAGCAACTTATAAGTGCAAGAGCTGGTTCAAAACTCTTTCAAATACATGTGTGTTTTTCTAACTTGAAAGTCCGTACTTTGTTATAATCCCCCTTATAAATTCACCAAATTTAGATGTGCACAGGCCGTAGTCTCTCCAAGTTCAATCCTCTGTATTATAAATGGATAGGAGGAATCTATTATTGTTCCTTTGAAGTTTCTCTCCCTGTGCCCATCTTAGTTAAAGCCTTTTCACCTCCTTCTTGGACCACTTTAATGGTCATTCATTGTTTCTCAACAGGGAGACTGTTGGCATTTGGGGCAGAACCATGCTTTTTGGTTTGGGACCATTGTACACATTTCAAAATGTTTAGCGTCCTTGCCCTCTACCAAATTAAATTCTCTAAGTGACCCTTACCCTCAGCCATTGTGACATCAAAAATTATCTGCGCAGTTTCCCAAAGACCTCCTGGAGGTAGAGGATGAGATCACTTTTTTGAGAAACATAGTACTTTCTTTTTTCCTTAGAATCCATCCTGGGTATTTCTGATGAAGGATTTCTGAACAACTTGATCATGTCATTTTTCTTGTCAAAAAATCAATAGTGGCTGTTGTCTTCCATGTGAAATAAAAATTATTTTTAAGTTTTAAGATCACTATTCCTGTCTAGCTTCTAGTCCTTATAATCTTCTTTCCCAGTATTCCCTAGGTATTTTCTCCCCCTTGGTGGGAATCATCCCACCCTCTTCATCACATTCCATGTTCCTTCCCTGCTCTGTAGCTGATGTTTTCCACAACTGAGTTAAAGTTGAGCTGAGGCTTCACATTGTTCCTCTGGCTATTCTAGCCTAACTTGACCCCTTTCCATAATACTTTGGTTTAGATATTGTAAGTATAGGCATATGCATTTGTATTATTTTTATATAAACTTCCATTTAGTTATTTTGCCTGTATTGGTCCTTCTTAACCCAAATTAAAAGCATCTTCAGGGAAAGCTCATCAGTCTTGAATCCTGTAACATCTTTGCATGTGGCATCGCAGTTAAGAACACTGTCTTTGAATATATGTCCCACTACTGTCAGTTACTAGTCATGTGACCTTAAGCAAGTTACTTAGCCTCTCTTAGCTTCAAATAAAATGGAGGTAAATCTTAATATCTATCTGCTTCATAGAGTTTTTGTGAGGATTAAATGATGTGCTAATATGAGACAACAGTTCCTGGCATGAGATTAAACATTCAAGAAATTTTATTGTAACTAATATTGTTACTAAATATATCCTTATTGATTAAACAATGTTTTTTGCTAACACACTTTTGGGTTTTTTTAATCTCGCATAGGTTTTGGCTGATGGTTTGAGGACTGGTGTAACTGAATGGCCTGCACCTCTGGAAGCAAAATCTGCTGTTGAACTTGTGCAGGAATTTCTGAATGGTGTTTGTTTTCCTAATTTATACTTCTACCTTATTTTTCTTAATTGGGAATTTATACTTACAATATTTAAATAAGTTGCCTTTTTAGTCTTGGTATTTGTAGTTGGGATGTATAAAGCTATGAGGTCTGTCATGATCAGAAGAATAACTTTCATTCTGAATTGCTGATGGAACGGCCTAAATAATTTTAAGAATAAGGTTTAATTTAAAATTTATGTCCTACAACCATACTTGATATTGTAGGAGAAGGTGGATTGGAACAGTATCCTTCGAGTGCTTGTCATGTACCTGACATTGTACATTAGGGGCTTTCACTGTTCATCCTCCCACCCCTACCTATTGGGTATCTAAATGACTTCCATTGGAGACTTAAGTAATTTGCTAAAATTCCTAGTTATATTTTATCATTCTCATTTGCCATTTTTTAAAAAGATCAGGTTGGAAATAATTTGGAAAGCAGAAAAATTAAATCCCAAATTAATAAGCTTTTGCCACTTTCTAGACTTAAATAAGCTGGATGGATTTGGTGATTCTACAAAAAAAGACACAGAGGTAAGTGACTATTATCAGTTAGAAATATACACTAAAATAGCTTTTAAAATGTGGTTGTATGATTATCTTTCATGTTTTACTGTCCGTGGATCAAATGGATCTGGTACAGCAAAAGCATTGCTTTGAGGTTAGATTTTTCTTGGTCTTTAATGTCAGCACTGGTGAGTTTTTTTCCTTAAGAGCTGATAAATATTTTTAAAGAGAACTAATATGTATGTATTATTAATTGCTTAACTGCAGAGAAGTAGAAATGAATTTTAATATACTATAACATGGTATTACATTAGTATACTAATATAAGATGGCATGTTAATATTCCAGTGGTGGTATTATTAAATTATGTTGTCATTTGACAAATAGGAAAATGGAGAAAACAGTAATTTAATGAAATATTTTTACATGAAGGAAAGTTGATGCTTGTTTTTAACCATCACAGTTTTAAAACAATTTCAGGGGCCCAGCTTTTCATGGTCTATCAATTTGTATATCTTTTCTTTGTTTTGTACATTCATGATTAATCTTTTCTTTGAGCAGCATTTGAAAGCTTATTGGCCTTAAATTATTTCACTTTTTAAAAAGTTAAACTGAGTATTCTCTGACACTTCTTTTTCAGACAGTGAAGCATGACAGTGCTGCGTTTGATCGTTCCATTGAGTGTCTTTTTACAGTCCGTGTGATCTTGATTTTGCTGAGCAGCTGTGGTGCAAAATGAGTAGCAGTAGGTGTCATCATGATTGTAAAATAAAATTTTTCCTCTTCTTAGGTTTACTTTTAATTAAGTCTTTGGAAATAATACAGTGTGTACTACTAGTTCTGTGTGGAAGTCTGCTTCCTTAGTTTTACAAATTCATTTGTAATAATGCACTGGCATATTTTACTCAAGAATTGTACTAAGACAAAGCAGTTCATAGACTCTATTCCTTTCTCCTGCCTTAAGTATAAGACTTAGATTATGCTCTGTTTGTGTGAACCAAAACATGTACCTTAGTAAAATTGCAATTATTAGAAAAAGGAAAAGATATTTCTTAATATTTTACTAGGTGTGTTATTTTGTGGCAATCAGTTTAATTTCTTTCTTTAGAAATGTATTGTCTTTTTTTTTTTTTTTGCGTTTTTCTTTCCTCTTCCTCATCTATAAAGTACAGAGGCTTCTTTTCCTTTTCATTTGTGTATCCCTAAGATTAATGACATATTTGATTTGCAGAAATACCATGAAAATAATGTTAGACTGACTTGTTTTTCAAGGTGTGATTTCATATCAAGACTTGGTGAAGTGTTTCACATTGATCATCCAGAGTCTACAACATGGTGATATACAGCCATGGGTAGGTTTATTGCTGTATGTGGAAACGTTTTCTCAACAGCATAGCATGACAATTAAGGACACAGTTTCTGGAGCAGACTGCCTGAGTCTGAGTTACAGCCCTGCTGCTCACTAGCTGTGTAAACTTCAGCAGATTCTTTCACTACCGTATGCCCCAAATTCCTCATCTTAAAGTAGGAGTAGGAATAATAGCTTTCTCATAGTGTGTTTTAAGATTAAATAATTTAATTCATACAAAGCGCCTAGCTCATAGTTCAATGCTCAGTACTTGTAAGCTACTAATATTCTCATTGTTATTATTGCTATAAATGATAATTCTCATATACTACTGATCAGGGTACAAATTGGAACACTCTCTAAAAAGTAATATTGATAACGATCCTCAAATTGTCATGACCTTTGAATCAATAATTCTCTTGTCAGGATCCATCCTAAGCTCATACGCAGAAATATGTTTCAAGATTTTATGTATCAGAATAGTCATTAGAGTCTTATTTATGGTAGCAAAAAATTGTAAATGACCTAAATTTCCGCTATTAATTGAATAGCTAAATAATATTATAATCACATATCGGTTCATATAATAGTTGCTAAAAATGATGCTGACAGATGATGTGGAGAATGCTTATAAAGATCGGTAAAAAGAAAGGAGTATACACTTTTATTTAAAAATAAATTTTAGGGAGAAGAACATGGAAGCAAATATACTAAAATGATTTAGCAGTCGTCTCTAGTGGAGGGTTACAAATGAGTTTTTTCAACTGCATTATATATTTCTGTACTTTATGAATTTTCCATAATGAATTTGTGCTTTTATATTCAGGAAAAAGCTAAATAAAAGCTAGAAACAAAAAGATTTGTCATTTAATAGGAATTATTTTCAATAATATGGCTGCCAATTTATGGATATAAAGCTTTGACACTTTCGCAGGTGTGAGTGAACAAAGCTACAATCCAGAGCAAAGGGGTGCACACTCTGCCCCTAGTTGTGCATAAGTCATTCTAGGCGTTGTAGCCTTGGCCATTTAATTTTTTTCTTGAGTTTCTGTGTTTGTGAAATGTTTACAAGTATATCCCTACCATGTGTAATGAGTGCAAATGAAGTGAAAATAGTTTTAAAAAAGAAAACACAAAAGATTGTGATGTGAAAATTAGAGATAGGAAGACAGTAATGAAAAAATATCAAATATTGTAGGTATGTTTAAAATTAATTGTTTAACATTTGGAACACATGTTAGATCTATAAATTCAGAGCTCTTTTTAATTTGCAAATGATCAAGTTAATATGTTGGATATTGTAACCAGTAAGGAGTTACTTATAACACATGCATGGACCGTTGAAGAAATGTTTTCTCACAGCATCGGATTTTCAGTGTAGTTAAAGGTGTTCAGTTTGGGTAAAGATGCCCAATAATGCTTAGCCAAGAGAAGACAATTCCTAGTTGTCAAGCATCAGAGGACCAACTCTGCCCTCTCTTTGGTGGAATACATCTGGGAGTGATAAGTTGAAACCCTTTCTTAATTGCTTAGGACTTGAGCAAATGAGGCAAGAATGGCACTTTAGAAACTGTTCGTAACTTCTGGACTTTTATTCAAACAATTTATAATATCTGTAGACTAATGCAAGCTTCTGAGGTTTAGCTTGTAGCTAATACAGTTTGCTTCTCTTCCTTATTGGATTTATTTGTGGTTTTATAAAATTTTCTCAATTTCTAGCTCCATAGTGGAAGTAACAGTTTACTAAGTAAGCTCATTCATCAGTCTTACCATGGGACCATGGACACAGTTTCTCTCAGTGGCACTATTCCAGTTCAGATGCTTTTGGAAATTGGTTTGGACAAACTAAAAAGAGATTATATCAGTTTTTTCATAGGTAAGTTTCTTTCCCAGCTCAAAAAATTAAAAAGTGCATCACATTTGTCAGCCCATAGGTATTCTCAGATTTTATCTTTCTACTTGTCCCTAGTCATTTGTAGTCCTGGCTTTGCTCCTGATTCACTGTGAGACAAACATTTTCATTCTGTAGGCCCTTAGTTTCTCCCTTGATAAAAGTATTAAAGATAATTATAGCTTTTGTTTGTTTGTATTTAGTTAAAACCTTTTGAAATTCTATAAGATTAATTTAGTAATATGAAGGCTTTTATAAGATGTTGTTTTAATATCTAACACTTGGTTGTTTTTATCAGGGCAAGCTATGATCATTTTTAGAATAAATACTGATGTATATATTTATGGTATAATGTGCCAGAAAACTTGGCCATTTCTGAGGAACTATTCAGCTTGAGCATCTCTTTTGTATATCAACTATGAAAATTTTTACTTAAATTCCTTAGCAGACAATATCTAAAGCTCATTTGTATATTATTTTTCATAAATAGGTCAGGAACTGGCTTCTTTGAATCATTTGGTAAGTTTATTTTTTTCTTCAAAAGTTGATTTTTCTTTTACTCATTCTGTATATATTATTAAGTGCTTAATCTGTGTCAGCCTCTGTCCTTGGTCTTAGGAAACAAATAAATGAGACACTGAGCACCCTTAATTACTACTATCTAGTAAGACAGACAAAAAGGTATCCAACTTAGTGTCATTTCTCGTTCTTTATAATTTATGATGCTGACAAACCAATGTACTCCCACAACTCTCTTTTAGCTAAAATGGTTAGGGAATGCCTTTCTTTGATAGGTTCTATAAAGGAAGTTTTGCTTTATATTCTCTTGACCCACTGCTATTACACATAAATTTCTATTATGCACAAATTTCAAAGAATTCGTGATGTTCTTTAATATAGTGATTCAAAAGAGATTTCTAGGTTTCAGGGTCATGATTACAAAATTATGTATGTTTCTAGTGTTTTGATTTAGAAAGTTTAGGAGATTGAACAGCATCTGTACTGACCCTTGACATTCATTAGAAGATCCTTTTAGAAATAGTTTTGTAGTATCAATTTCTTTGTTGTTTGTCTCATAAAAATGCGAGATAGAAAGTTCTAGCTGTGTCTATTGTCCAAAATAAGACAACTGGATTCTTTTTGCTATTCAAATTTTAAACGTTTATTAAGGGTATATCTTTTTAGTGGACACATACTCTTTTTTTTAATTTAGGAAAGTAATAACATTTTTGAAAGTTAGAATAATGAATAGGGGAAATATTCCTTTAATCTTATCACCAAACTACAAATTCCCCCATAGTCATTTTATATGCCTTTTGTTTTTTCTTCCAGTATGGTTTGACTCCAAACTTTTGTCACAGTCGTTCTTAAAGTTGAGAATCTCCAGAAGGTTTATTGAAATGCTATTTCCTAGGCCCCAGTGACTCTGTAGGTCTAGGGCTCAGGAATATGTATGTCCAAATGATTCTGATGTCTTTTTTTTTTTTACTGTATTAGTTTTCTGTTACTGCATAACAGGTTACTACAAACTTAAAAGCTTAAATGAACATAAATTTATTATCTTACAGTTGCCAGGGGTCAGAAGTTGGGCATGTTTTAGCTGGGTCCTCTTTGCTCAGGGTCTCACAAGGCTAAAATCAAGGCATCAGCTGGCTGCGTATTCATCTGGAAGCTTAACTAGGGAAAGATCCACTTCGAAGTTCCTCATTTGTTGTTGGTATAATTCGATGGCTTGTGGCCCTATGACAAAGCTCTCCAAGATTCTGGTCTTGGACCAGGATCAGTCTGGTCCTAGAGGTTGCTTGTTGGTCTTTGCCACGTGACCCTCTCTACAACATGATAGGCAATTTGTTTCTTCAGCGCCAGTAGGAGAGCATCTATAATGCTTCACCTTCTTTTCATGGGCTTACCTGATGAGGTCATAGTAATGACCATAATCTCCCTTCTGATTAATTCAAAGTCAAACAGTAACCTAATCATGGGATTGACATCCTATTTTATTCAGAGGCTCTGGCCTTACTCAAGGGGAAAGGATTATACAAGATGTATACTCCGGGGGTGGGAATCTTGGGAGCCACCATCGAATTTCACCTACCATATTTACCATGGATTATTTCCTTAGGATGGGTTCTCAGAAATAGGATTAGAAGATCTGAGCATTTTATGGTGCTTGGCATACATTGCCAAATTTATTTTTTAAAGGGTTGTACTAATTTACCAGTAATATATTTGAGTGAAATCTTATCAATACACTTGCTTAATTTCTTGGTACTACAAGTTTCCTACCTGTTTTCAGAGGTGGACATTGTCATCAACCTAGCAAGAGTATTGAAATTAAGAATTTTGTTGTGGATTTGTCATTTATTCCATCTAGACGAGTTGGTGGGTGACAATCACCCACTTGAGGCTCCTTCATGAAGCAGTTCTGTGATTTTTTTTTTGCCTTTACCAGAAAATAAAACATGTAATGGTTTTGCTTCGAACATTCTTAGTGAAGCTCTATGGATTGTTAGAGGAATAGCATTGAAAGGTGGTAAATTCTATCTAGCTATGCCTTCTGTGTCTTCCCCCTGCCCCTACCACCATGAATGAAGCATCCACAACTCAGGCTTGCAGGCATAGCTATTTATTTCCAAAGATTCCACTTCTTTAACTCTCTATTTTGCTTACACTTTTTCATTCCAGGAATATTTCATTTCTCCATCAGTAGATATACAAAACAAGTATGACATGTTCAAAAACTCCACCTATCTAGAAATTAGTCAGTTGCAAGCTTTTCATTAAACCTCAACAATGAGCTCCTCTTTTCTTTAACACAGTAAGTATTTTCTCTGTGGTTTATTGCTTAAAAATGTTATTTCCCGTCTTGAAGTAGTTGCACAGAAATATATATACTTTTTTTATTATCAGGATAGAATCTATGCATCTTGTCTTCACAATGGCAGAACGGTTTTAAGTCACTCTCATAGGAAGGAATTCTTTGGGATTCTGAAGGAATCCAGGTTTGGACACTTGGTTCTAGCACTTCCTAATGTACAGAGAAGTTTCCCTTAATTGCATTTTTTCTTATCTATAAAAAGGATCTAACAACTTCATGTTTTGATATCAGGATTAAATGATATAATGTGTATAAAGTACCTGATCCTTAATCAGTGCTTAATAAATATTAATTCTGTCTCTTTTTTTTTCATAGTTATAAATTTGGGCCAACTAATTGCCAGCCATCTATATGGTAACTGAATGGAATTAAATGTTTTACTAGACCTCTGTTAATAGTATTGCTGTAATTTTAAGAGATTTCTGCCAATGAGTTTGACTAAAATCGGTTTGGAATAATCCTCATACTTGGATTACCATTATTTTATGCGTATTGGAGGCCTCAAACTGGAAATTGGTGAACCATCCAGTGGAAGGACTGGGCTTCTTTTTCCCTGTGGAAGGAAATGTACCACCACTGCCTTTACCAAAATAAGAATTTCCCTCAGTTATAGAGGGAAATTTCTGCAATCATCATTATTATTTTTTCCATTAAAGATAAGTAGTATACATAAGTATAAGTTAACACTTTAATTCCCTAGACTCTGAAAACCATGGAGGCTGTATCTTTCTCTTTTGCTTCTTTGTTTTTCTTTTTCTGAAATCTTTTTCTCCCCACTTAAACTTTTATTTGGGCTCAACTTAAATATATTTACATTTATGAGAAATGTGTCTACTATTAATTTTTAAAAAATGAATATTTCCTTTCAAAGGAAGAAAAAAAACAATCTAAGTTTTGTTGGGAGGTGGGTATTATGTGTTTGTTTTTTACTTTTGTGTCCCTGAAAGTATTTTTGTTGATGTTGTGGTTAGAGGTATTCAATAAAATGTTTCTTTCCCTCACGAGTTTTAGGCTACCAGAAAGACTTTATGTCTAAGTGATATTTTTTTCCCAAAAGAGTTCATTTTTATTTTTTTTAGATCCTGCATAAAATATTATAAACAAAATCCTCTTGACGAGCAACACATTTTTCAGCTGCCAGTCAGACCAACTGCTGTAAAAAACTTATATCAAAGGTAGGCAACTTCATAATTAAATTATACTCAAGTCTTGTCATGATTTCAGGCAGTTTTGGTGTCTTTTCCATGAGGACCTCATGACCCAAGCTGCTTCACCTCTGAAATCTTAATTTTTTACCCCCTCTCTGGCCATACTGGTAGAGTTCTTCTGCTTTCTCCCAGACCTTTTGTCTACTCTCTTTAGACTTTTGGGCCTCAGCGTCTTTCATTTTTCTCTCAATTTGTTATTCCTTTGGCAAACAGGGTAGAAGGGAAATGACAGATTGGAAGAAAAGTGATCAAGGTAATGACAAAATCAAAGGTATGGCAGCAGAAGTGAGAGAAGAATTTCGGATCGGGGAGGTAGAGGCTAAGACAACAGATTGGCCATCCACGTGGACACTAAGCTTGCCTCAAATGATGGTCTTCCCTCAGCATATATACTTGAACTTTCTCTCATAGTCAAGTCACTCTATTTATGCTCTCCCTCTATTTAGTTCTGTCTTATCCAAACCCCAGCACTCCCATGAAACTGCTCTGGCAAAGGTTGCCAGTGGCCTTCTACTTGCCAAATTCAGTGGACAATTTCCAGTAAAATAGTGTTTTTAGCCCCTTGTGTAATTAGCAGAGCCACCAATCTTTCTCTTTCCGTAAGCACTTACAAGGCGGTTTGGTATTAAACACAATTGCCTTCTTGAACCTACCCGCTTCCTTCATTTCTGTAACTGACATAGCATTCTGTCTTAATTTTAATTTACCTCTCTGGCCCACCTCCAAGACTGAGAATGATTCCCTATCAAGTTCTTCCTCTCCCTGCTTCTTATGTGTGAATTTTTTACCAGAAGTCTATCCTTTGCCGTCTTTTTTTCTTACTTTCTATCTTCCGTGAGTGATTGCATTCATACTCAAGGCTTCAGTTCCTCTGGGCTAATGATAATTTATAACCCATCTCTCCAGCTTCTCCTGAGCTTCAGACTCATGTTTATAAATGCCCATTAAATATGACTCCCCAATTTCAGAGTCCTGTGTAGGTAGTTCGAACTCTAAAATCCAAAATTTAGAATTGTAACCTGTTCATCTCTTCTTCCTTAGTGCTTGTCACATAAGGACTTCATTAAATGACTATAAAGGAAGAAAGGAAATAACTTTTTTTTTTCCTTCGATGTTTTTTCTTTCCTTAGTGAGAAGCCACAGAAATGGAGAGTGGAAATAAATAGTGGTCAAAAGAAGGTGAAAACAATTTGGCAACTGAGTGACAGTCCACCTGTAGACCATCTGAATTGCCACAAACCTGGTAAATATAGTTTGTAATCTATTTAGATAAATTAAAAATGAAAATAAAGTTTTACTGATAGAGATTGTTATAATACCTCTTTTGTTCAATTTTAAATAATTTTCCTGAACTATAGATGTAAAACATTTATTCTGAAAAAAATATTGAAGGGGGGTGCTTTTGTTCATTATCCTAGATAGAGGAACTTTTCTTAAAGGAGATGAAGTGATAGGGACAAAGGAATAAAAATAGGCTATAAGATTAAAATACCATACTTTACATTTCTGTGCACCGTTTAAAATAGTAATGATATTTTTGCCCTAATGTCTTCTCTGTGTTTGGAATAAGGGTTGAGATTTCTAGTATTCTATCAAAGATGGTTCACATTAGTCAAAGAATGTCTTTCAGTCCCCAATGTAATTAGCTGGTCCACCAAGTCTTCATCCTTCAGTAAGCACCTATAAACTTGTTATCTTCACATATGTGGATTGTATGGTGCTGTCTGTTGTCTTTCATTTGTGTAGGGCTTAAATGGCTGCATTCAAATATTGCAAAGATTATCCAAAATAAAATCTGTTGGTTTTAAGAGAGAACCCAAAAGGTTTCAAAAGCCTGTAGTTAATTAACCACTGCTGGAAATAAAAATATATTGTTTTATTTAAATGGTTGATACTTTGATCATTTCCAGAAAATGTTTATCCTTCTCCCCCAAATATATTTTTATTCAGGCATGATGAAACTTCTCTCAACTAGAGTGGAAACTTCTCTATTCACATGACTGAACTGTATAAGTCCTAAAGAAACAGAAAGAATTTTCCTGAGAATCATCAGTGAAAATCATGCTGTCTTTTCTAAGTGTGATACAAAACATGGAAGCTATAAAAGATTGAAATCAACTATATAAAAATAGAAAATTTTCTGTATGGCAAAAAATACCAGAGGCAAAACAAAAGACATATAATAAGCTAGGAAAAGAAATTTGCAGCTCAGGTTCAGAAAAGGAGGTATATCCCTTAGTAAAGAAATTTCACATCAGTAAGAAAAATACTAATAACTCAATAGAAAAATGATCATTTAATACGAATAGTTTACCGGAAAGGAAATTCAAATGTCATCTTAAAAAGTGCTCACCCCACCTGCAAGAAGAGAAATGCAAATTTATGTTATATGTTATGTTTTATATTATCTTTCACCTGTCAGTTTAGCAAAGATCAAAAAGTTTGATGTGACAGTGCTGGCAAGGACATGGAAAACAGGTAGTCAGCCTCACCCATTGCTGGTTGAAATGTAAAGTTGTACAGCTTCTGTGGAGAACGATATCCACCAAAATTTTACAAGAATATGTTTTTTGGCCCAGCAGTTTCACTAAGAGGAATTATTCCACACATATAACCAGATATGCAAAAAGACCTATGAGCAAGGTTAATAATTGCTGTATTGTTTACAGCATCAAAATATTGGGGAAAAAACATGGAGAAAAAGGTCAGGAAGGATACAGCCAAATTCCCAAGGTGTGGAATGGTGAGGGCAGGAGTGGTTTTCAGCTTTGGCTGAATATTAGAATCATCTGGGAAGCTTTTAAAGTTCTAAAACCCAAATACAGTAAATCAGAATCTCTGGAAGTAGAGCCTGGGCATCAGTAATGTTTAAGTTCTCTAGGTCATTCCATTGTGCAACTAAGGTTAAGAACCATCAGCTTAAACATTTTATTTTATCCACATATGTTGTTTCAAGTGATTTTTTAAAAAGACATGTATTTTATGAATAAAAGAAAGTTTTAAAGACATGAACATATGTGATACATTTCTGAAAAATGCTGTTTTAAAATTTTATTACATAAAGATTAAACCTCTCCTTTGAGGAAATTCAGGCAAGATTAAACACCTTTTTCCAATGATGCTGAATAAGTGAAATATACTGAACATATCTTTCAGTCTTTTTAATGCAGTTTTCTTCAAAAAGAGTGAAAGCGATTTTGAATGTTAGAGTTAAAACAATTTATTGATGCACTGGTCCAATGACTCCTTTTATGACAATAAAGAATTTTTATGAAATTGTATATTTGTGTGCTTAGAAATACACTCAAACTCCATTTTGCTTTGAATTTTATAACCTTTCCCAGCCATCATATATTCTTTGTGTGTTTTGTCTAGAAATTTTTCAGTGACTTTTGGCCCAAAGCAAGACCCACTGTTCAAGGAGGACCTAATTTGTATTCAAACAAAGCCCTGGTTGTAAATATTAGAGCCCAATGATGACGCGCGCGTGTGTGTGTGTGTGGCTAAATATCATATATGTTTAAGAAATTAGACTATTTCATTGGCCTGAGCTTTGGTCAAATACTAGTTTTTTCAGAATATCTATGGTATGACACTCTTAAGTAAAACAGTTGATATCAAAAGCAGGAAGACTTAAGAGAGAAAAGTGTACCTTTGCTTTGGGAAGAAAGAATAATCATTTGGGAAGAAAATCAGTATCCAGGAGAGTGCTGCTCACCTAGTGGTTGTTCAGCGAATGATTGTTGATAATGGTGGGAATATGGAAACCAAAATCCTGGCCCACAATTAAAGTGGATATAATTTCATCTAAGTGTTGATTGTACCATTTATTTGGAAATACAAGAGTCATCAGAAAAAAATATGGATATATGTCTAGCCCTAAGACTGAAAATCCTAAGGAGATAATGTTTTCTGAAATATATATTAAGATTGAAAAAAAGATGATTGTTAACCATAGTGGATGAGGCACAAAAAAATAAAGCAGTAGGTTTCTAAATTTAAAATATTTAAATTTTTTTAAAATCTGCTTTGTATTTTAGTTTGTTTAGTTTGTTTAGTCCTGTTTTCAATGCACCAAGAGGGTTTACTATTTAAAGGAATTGTCCTTGCTGATTTTTGTCTAACAAATTCTCTTAAAGTAGAAAACACATAATCATTCAGACTATCTCTCAATTATCGTAAAATTCAGCAGTATACATGGTAGAAAAGCCATCAGGGTGTAAGCAGTTCTGATCTCCCTATCTTTCTGGTTACAGATTTTTCTGAATTAACATTAAACAGTAGCCTGGAAGAAAGGACAACCTTTACTAATATGGTTACGTGCAGCCAGGTGCATTTCAAGTGATATGTGCTGAAGGGGGTTCCTCTATCAGGTAATATGTTCACTTTTTGTTCTCTTCAAATACTTTGTAATGTGTTAAATACCTTAAGTTTTAGTTCTTTCTATAAATATCAACTTAATACATTGGGAATATGGATTATTTATCAGTAATCATATAAAAGGCTCACCAGATGTTACTGAGCAGTGCAAGTCTTTAATTTCCTTTCTACCTTCTGTAGTCGACTTAATAGGTCAGTTTAATCATAAAACCAGAGAAACAAAAACTTTTTTTTGAGTGGTAATATCTTTGTACTTTAAATCTGGATAGAGAGTAGAAAGAGAGTTTGATTTCAAAAACGTTGATGGAAGAGAAAAACCATAAACAGACATACCAATGTGACATTGAAAGCAAAGGTTCGTTAAAAGCAGTTTTACCCCAGCCCAATTGTAGGACTAAGCCCCAATGGAAATACCATTTTAAAATGTTTAATCTGAAATAAGATTAACCAAAAGGATTAATGGAGTAGCATTTTCTACTATCTTTACTATTTTTGTGTTTCAAAAGCAATATTAAATAGAATCAGATGAGTAAAACACCTGACATTATTCCATCTTAAGCTGTTTTGTTCCCAAATCAATGGAGATTAGTTAATTTTAGCATAGTTAAGAATAAAATGAACTCTTATTTTAAAAACAAAATATCTAGTTACAGAAAAGATATAAATTAAACATATAATATTTCTTTGAGATTTTTCTGAGTGAAATGAATTCAGATAAGTGTTGTGTGCTCATTTGCTTGGTACTCACCTAATGCTGTTCCCTGGTTGCCTGATGAAATTTACAACCTGAAAGAATTGTTATCTACAGATGATTAACTATCATGTGTAGAAGATCACTGAGATGGCATTCATTTCTACGTTAAAGTAATGTTTCCAGATAGATTTAAAAATGAAAAACATCAAGTCATAAGACAGTATGATCCCTTTTTGCAAAATGAAACTAGATGCATAATATACAGCAGAATATTAACTTTGAGAGGGGTGAGATAACAGGTGATTTTTATTTTATTTATTAAATGTTTGTTTTTATTTTCTAATTCTTACATCCCAGCATAAGCCCCCAAAAGAAAAAAAAATTATTACAGAGCCTGAAAACAAAAATGTAAACCTTTGAAGCAGAAAGAGGAGGAATATCTGGAAGATTCTCTCTGAAAGATGAAGCTGCAAAATGGTAGTAACCCTGTTTCAGTTCTGGCTCCGCAGGAGAAGCATTAGGAGAACCGCTGCAATTAGTACGCAGAGGGTGCAGACCGTAGGTACCATGATCTCCGTCGCCATCTGCATGTGACTTAGCAAAGGCTCTGAAACGGGAGAGAGAACACCACCACAAAGGAGAATGTGATCATTTTAGTGAGTCTAGCTTCATCCTGAAAGTTTTAACTGTATTGAAGAATCTTGGGAAATGGCTTCACACTTTCTAATTCTCATTTCCTATAAAAGAGAACCTGGCGAATTAAATGTTATAAAAAATTATGTGAGGGCTTTGGAAAATACTTCAGAAAATATGGGATAAAGAAATGCCAGAATTTGGCTCTTCCACAGCTACTGTAATAAAATCTACATGTAAATTAATACTTGTGCTTACCATAATTAATCTCAGGATATTAGCAGCTATATTCTATGGTTTCTGTAATTTTCACTGGGGGGATTTGTGAAAGAAAAATCCGTGGGAAACATTTCCAACCTTTCAAAGATGTTATTTTGTATCTTAATAGATATAGGAATTTCTATATTGCAGTTTTGTATGTTAGTTCTTACACAGTTAGGTAAGAGTCTTAAAGAGTTAAATGTTAAGCATATACCATGTACATGAATAAAGTAGTGCACATTGATATAGTACCCACTTTTAGGTTTTGTGTCAGACATAATGGTTACCAACAGAAATAAGACTTAAGCCCTGCTTTCATGGAGTTCATAGGCTTAGTAATAAATTCTCTATAATGTTTCTACATGATAAAAAAAGTTTATTTTAGTTTAATGGAATGTACATCCTTAGTGGTTATTTAGATGGGACAGGGAAATGGTCACAGTGGTATATTGGCCTATAAAAATAGCTGAATTGATAGGATTTGGTCTAGCACTTTCCACCTCTGATACCACATTAAAGATGGCTTTGTTAAATAAAACAAGAAGTGTGTTTCTCTGACACAAAATTCAAAGAAACAAATGATATGCTGTTGGCATTTCTTGATGTATAATTGCATCTTTGTTATTCTACATTGTAGCATTTTAGATCCTATTGCATAAGAAATGATGCTTTCTATGAGGTCAGGGACCTTGTTTTGTTTATTGCTATATCCCTAGGGCTTAAAACACCCCCTGGCTAATAGTGTTTAACAATTACTTGCTGAATGAATATAATATCTGAAGTTTTCTTTGACTATTTTTTTTCATTCCATTTGATACAATAGTTGAATTTTCTCCACCTTTCACAAAGCCCACTATAATAAAATAGTAGATTTATAAGTTTACAGTATGAATCAGAAAGAATAAATCTAGAGTTGATAAAATATTTTTTTCTGGAAGGTTTTTAAAATAATATTTAAAATGCTTGTAAGGTAAAAATTTGACATTGCTTCAAAGCGAAGAAAAAGCCATTTTTAATTGTGGTTTTGGAAGATTGACTTAGGGTAAATCAACATTTTGAGACTTTGGTAATGTCATTATCTGTATAATTATGTGGTTTAATCATCAAAGGGAAGAATTAAAATATACTCACCTGCAGCAAGCATCTGGTTATTGATAGAGCAAGTTTCCAAGGCTTGGAAGTACCAGCTTTCCACCTAATAAAAAGCCACTTGATAAGTAATGTTGTCTTATACTAATTTTTTGCTGTTGAAGTTATTTTTGGAATAATGTGGAATAAAAAAAATTTAATATGCTTGTAGCTTAGTTAATGTTTATTGAACACCAATGTGCGTCATTATGAGGGGGTCAAAAAACTATTCTTGAGGAGCTTATAATCTATTGCAATGCAAATAGATTATATAGTAATGCAAAACTAGTGAATACCTAATAGCTATCAGTCACTGCTTCCATGTATAGTCCCACTGGGCTCACTCTAAACGAATGTTGGTAAACAAGTGAGATTTATTTTTTTAATTATTTTTATTAATACACTCCAAATTATAGTTTGTATTCCCTGCTATTAGGTGCAGCAATATAGAGAGCTGATAGAAAAATGTGTAAGTCATTGAAAATGTTTGGTAGGTATTAAAGGATTAAGTTTGATTATTTTTTAATCTCGTTTGGGAACCATTTGTGTGACTCTGCCATTTGATGGGAAAAGAAATGAAAATTATATGGTCATTATATATTTGATTTACTTAACTTTTTATATATGTTGAAGAATAGGCAGTATTTGTGGTGTAAGATACACCATTTAGAATAAAAGTCTCTATTATAACCTAAAGCAAACAGGACTCCTGCATAACCCTCATCTGCCCTTAATATTCTGCATGTTGGGATTGAATTTTAATGGTGTTTACCCCATTCTAAGCAAATAAGCAAAGAGGTTGTACAAATTGGGGGAAGAGACAAAGGACCATGCTCCCACATACCCCTGTCTTCTTTCAGGGTGGAAAGAGGACAGGTTCTTGCCAAAATGCACCCTAGCTGCCTAGCTCTTCTAAAATCCAGAATGAGTAACATGGATAATAAGTCCTACCTCTCTTGGACTGGGAAACCCATTGGCAGTGATAATCTTCTTATAATATTGAACTGAAGCCTTTGGGTAGCGTGGCTTATTTCTGTTGTTAAATTCGACGTAGTAGAATCCATATCTATCTGAGTATCCTTTCTCCCATTCAAACTTATCCAACAGAGACCAGGAAGTATACCCTTTTATATTGGCACCATCTTTTATGGCTGCAAAGACATTTTTTGGCATATTTAATATATTTTATTTACTTGGAAAAATAATGTGAAGATAAATGTTTTATGAGATTTAGAAACAAGTTTTAGTCAATCGTGTATTATCAAATTTTGTCCAAGTTAGACAGAAAAATTCATGAAGACAGTCTTGGTTTGTATCTTACCTTTTAGCATTTCATTTATATATCCTTTAAGGTATTGAATTCTCCATTCATCACATAATTGAGTACAGTGTAATTTTTGAGATGCTCCATTTTTCCATCACATATATGGGAGGATCACCATATTGAGTCTGGAAGTCATAGTAACAAATATCTTAAAAATTCCAACTTACAGGTGGGTTTCTGAGTCTGAGGCACATATTGGCACACATAGTCAAGCCTTCCATATTCTAATTGAGTGTCTTTAGTGTTTAGTAGATGCCAGTTTGCACATTTATTTAGATAGGCATGTAGGTAAGAGGCAAATTCATATGAAAGAATATGTTTTGTTAACAAATTAGTATCATTGTAGAGAAAATGTATTTCAGGTCTTGTTCTTTCCCACATATTCCATTTCAGATGAAAAGGGCAGCAAAATAACAAAGTGTGGGATAAGACTTTTAGCTATAGTTGTATACATTGAAATGGTTGTTTATAGTAGGCATTAATCTGTTAGGTCTATATCTGGTAGCTTCTGGAGTATGAGTAACTAGATTTGTATTATTAACTTTAAAATGTAAGCACCTGTGCTTAAGCTCTAAGGTCATGAATTCAGGTCAAAAAATGCCTTTTAAATAGCTTAATGTGTAATCACCTGAGCAAAGTTGAGGAGTCTTCTAAATCCCCATGGCACAGAATATAGCCACTTAGACCCCAGATCAGGCCAATTTGGGTCAACCAGTTCTACTAAGTCACGATCATTCTGGTAGCTGGGACCCTGGCGGGAAGGATAGTTCCTTTCTGTGATGTACCGAGTCGTAAAATGACCTAATCCCAAGAAATCAGATGTGCCTTTAATGTAGCTCTTTTCCTGGAGTGTGAACACTGGTAACCGTGACAAGTCCAGGCCTTGCTCTGCACTCTTTCTTCCTATTAAGAGAGAAAAATCGAATTTAACAAAGTTTTACTTTCTCACAATCATTTTATGTACCATGATGATTAAGCATGTCGACATATAACCTGTCATCCAAATCCTGGGCTTGAGGATTAATTTGTATGGAAAGTGTAACCTGAGCTTTTAAAACTGGAATGTTGACATTTCAGTACTATCCCAAATTTAAAAGTTTACATTGCTTAAAAGTAATACTTTCACAGATTATTCAGTAAGTGGTATGTATACAAATGTATAGCCATCTGGAAAAAAGTAGAATTGGATTCCTATATTATTCCTATTATCAAAATTGGTAATTTTGGTTGCCCTTGGGGAGGGAACGAGAAGCCCCGTGAGTGGGGGGAGGATATGGTCACATTCATGCAGTGTTGTAAGTGGAAGCTGATTGTTGGGAAATTCTGTCCTCGCTTTCAAAATTGTAAACATATATGTCCTTTCACTGACCAGTTCTAAATCTGTTTATCCTACATGTTACACATGTGAAAGAATATATGTACAAGGATATTCGTTGTAGATTGAATAGCAAAAGGTCAGAAACGATCTACATGTCCATCAGGAGAGACTGGTTAAAAAATGATGGGATATCCATTAGTGCAACACTATGTAGCCATTAGAATGAATGAGCAGCACTTTGTACACCAACATGAAAAGAATGCCAAGATACACTTTTAAGTGGAACAAAGATGCAGAGTGTTGCATATAATAACCGGTACCACCCAGCAGCAGTGGACTATCCATGTCAAGAAGTGTGCTTCCTCCTGGGGAGGATGGGTGCAGCCGGGAGGAGGAGGGTCAGAAACCTGACTTTTCACTTTTCACTTTCAAAGTTTGCAAAGTGCATATCCTTTTGTATAATCTATGCAGAAAAAAAAGTTTTAAATAAATAAAAGTAACATTTTGTGAGTTGATAAAAATATAGCCATAAAAATGTTTACACAGAGGCTATTGGTTTAGATTAAATACCTTTAAAATATTAGCATTTTATTACTTTTACATTTAGTAACTTGAGAAAAACTACAGGTTATTGTCACTGTACTATCCTAATATAGTAGCCACTCATTATGTGGCTATTGGAATATGGCTAAGGTAACTGCATCTTTAGTCATCTCAAAGGACTGAACTTTCAATTCTTTAAACTTTTAATTTAAATAGACAAATGGCTACAGGCTGTCATATTGGACATCACAGATATATATCCATATAATGTATGTCCGTATATTTCATATCTATATATATGTATATATACAAATGCACATGCACATCATATATAGCATTTCCATCATCACCAAACGTTCTGTTGGTCAGCACTCATCTAGAATTACTTTCATACATATATTTATCGCGAATAACAAGGTGCTTGAGATGCCTGGAAGTAATTTGTGAACAAGATTTCAAGCAAATGCTTTCACTACTAAAGAAAATATTAACTGCTTGGAGGATTCTTCTTTTTCACATTGTACAAAGGAAAAATTCAGCCAGTTTCCACTTGAGTTATCATAAAGTTGGTGGGGTCTGGGAGTTGAAGTTGATTGGCCTTAAGCCCAAGAACTTCTCTGTGACAACTAATCATTTTGGCTTTTTTAGTGCAATCCTGTTCTGTCTCCGGCAATGGCCTCGGAGGGTCCTGAGGAGTGAATGTACCGTGTGAATGAAGAGAGGGGCCTGCAGGAACCCGGGCACTGTCTGGTCATGAGGGTTTTTTCCTTGTGCATATTGAGGAAATCCTTCTCAATTTTTTGAGTGTCACAGAATTGGTTATTGCCAAAAGGTTGTCAGAGGTTATTTTGTCTAATTCTTCATATTCAGATGATAAGACTGACATCCAAAGAGATGAAGCACCTTGTCCAGTCACTCATTGGTCAGTGGCAGAGTTGGAATCAGAAGTTGCTGCTACTATTCCAGATAAGTCTGATAAATGGTGCTTTCAAAAGGGAAAGGTTTGAAATGTTGACAGTCTCCTAGTCAAACATCCAAGGTAGCCTTGTGTGAGACTGTAACCTATTTCAGTGTCATCCTTGTTTCTTTTTTAGTAGGGTGCATGCTGGTACATCTAAACACAGATAATGCATTGAGATTCCTAAAGCCAAACACTGCTCGTTGCCTGCCTAATAGTCCCATACTGTCTTCTTCCATACCCTCTCCCTCACCCTCTTCCAAGGGGCTGTCTTTTGTATGAGTCCCAGTTCCTCCCCAGCCTTCGAAAACCTAGTCCTAAGGGTCTAGGGCATTCCAGGGCAAATGACAGACAGTTCTGTCCCTCAGGCACAAAAGGAAGGCAGCTTCAAGTGAAAGCTGTGCTCTGGGAAGATTTTTCTTGTTCTTAAAAACAGATGTGACAGAGTTATTTCCTTGTGCCTGCCTCGAGTGGGTGTCGATGTGTAAAGATGTGACGCCTAGAGCTGCTGCAGCTATCTTGTGACCATAGGGAGTAGTGGCGGGCTAGCTGAAGGTGCCTGAGTGGAAAGATGGAATGAGCCTGGGTCCTCCAAAACACCCCTGAAGGCTGATGTAACTAAGTAGCCCTAGTCTATCCTTTTCTGGACTCAAGCAAGATGATGAATTTCCTCCTTTCCAAGAGAGTTTAGTTGTGGTTTTCTATTACGTGGCACTAAACAGCATCCAGACTGAAACAACCTTGTGAGCTCTGCTGGTCTTTATTCTCTTCTCTGACACTGGGAAACAGAGCTGGGAAGGTATTTCTCAAATGAAGAAACCAGCGATAGAACTGACACGGCCTATGGGTGTGTCTTTGACTTCTCTCTCCCACTTCACTGCCGTTAAAATGGAGTGGAGTGGGGTGGAGGGACAGGACAGCAGAAGACAGAAGCAAGCAGCCCAGAGACCTGCTAAGTTTTTCTCTTGGGTTCTGAACTCAGTTTCCATGTCTAGGGGTCTGGGCGTTCCCCCTCACCAGCCCCACCCCAATTCAAATGACCGGTTCTTGAGTCCTTGGGGCCTGGGGTATCCCCTTGAGTGCCTCACCCAAGCCTAGTGTGTTCTTTCATCCCTGCCTTTTGGTCATTTCACTTGAGTTCAATACCGTTGCTGTGTGGCATCTGGAGTTTAAAAATGGGGCTTGGCTCACCGATACGCTCCTTCATGACTTGGGGGTAGTCACCAGCATAAATGGGGTTGGCAAACCAGCCCAGGCAGAATTGTAGGTATCTCTCAGCTGCTTCTATGTCCTTGGGGTTACTAATGTCCACGGGTTCCCCCCAATCGCAGTTTAATGAAATCCCCACCAGCCCTTACAAGAAAAGAAAGAAAAGGGGTGGCAGGTAGAAATGACATCGCTCCTCTGGGCACCCGTTTGTTCTCAGTACATGTGTGTTGGTAAAGCTCACCTTTCTGCTTGCTGCGCCATGTGCTGTTGTAAGAATGCCAGGCTTGGGCATGGGCCTGAAAGAGGAATGATCATCGGAGATGCCTGACCTGTCCACTTCTCTCCTCACCTTCCATCTGAGATGGCCTTTCCTTCCTAACTCTAGAGATCCAGTTGAAGTCCTGTCACATTCATGAATCCAGCCTTGACCTCCAGGGGCACTTACTTTCTTTGTACAATAGAGGAAAATTGGTCTAAATCTGCCATAAACACATGAAGTACCACTTTGTGCTACTTCCTATTTCTAAGATTTCTTCTAAAGTTTCTTGTATTCCTGATCGTCTTCTACAGCAATTACATAGCACTTTTCCCACAAAAAGCTCGGAAGTTAGGAAAATAACAAGCATCTGGAAAAATCTTGAGAAATGGAATTCAGCATGTGCCGACCTGCCGTCTCTCTCTATTCTCTACCAGCGATCCACTGATGTCTTCAGAGCTCTGCTCTTCAAATAGTCAGAGTTTACTAAGTCATAAGCTAAATCTAGAAAGTTCTCTTCCTAACATGAATTTGAGGGTCTAGTATGTCCCCCAGTGACCCCTTGCCTTCCTGCTTGATCAGACTGTCCACCTTCTGCTCGGAGTTTGTTGAGACCCTCTGTGGTGGCTCATTCTCTCGTTCTCCAGTCATCATCCCGTAGCCTCATGTGTGTGCGTCCTATAATGCGACCCAATTCTCTCCCTCCCTTCTCAAGCCTTCCCAGTAGGTCTGTAACTCATGGGGAGTCACCATCGTCTTTGAATGCCTCCTTCACTGTCGTGCCCTAACTGAGCCTGGCTGCCCCTGAAGACCACCTCTACTGCAGCTTCTTCTGGCACAGGCCTTTTTTTTTTTTCTCACATCACACATACCTTACGGAAGTGTCTGCCTTGCTCTTCATTGCTGCCACCAAACTGTTTCTCCTTCTTCAAAACCCCCAGGTCTCTTGAAGTCCGTGGTATCAGATGAGCACTCCTAACCCCTTCTTACTGCTGCCCTTCACCAACCTCCAGTTACATCTCATTCACTGAGGATTTTAGCCCTGTTCACTGTCATGCCCTCTCCTCCTGTCACCATTCCACACAAGACAGTGCGGACCTACGGGGGGCAAGTTTTCACAGGCGTGTGCTCCATCCCTTGGCTAGATTCCAAGCTCTAGGTCGCAGCCACCACACTGTCTCAGTTGCACTGTCCAGCAGAGCACTGCATGCCAAGACACCCCATAAATCCCAACGGAAGGGACGCGGACAGTACAGGAGTGCTATGGGATATGTTGGTTTTGAGGTAGAAGGGCAGAGGACTGAGCTCAGCCTTGGACCTGGGGCAGGCCGAGTTGACCCTGAAGCTTATCACTCCACATTAAACCCAGCCTTCCCTCCCAGAAGGACCCGCTTCACCTTAATAATGTGGTGTGCCGCCTTGTACAGGCCCGTGCCGTGGAGCTTCAGGCCTGGTGCGTGGTGGCCGGTCTCGTAGCCTTTTTCTGCCATTGTCTACATGGACGGCAAGTGGGGACCACAGGACCGTGAGAAGTGTCAGGGTGTGCTCCAGTCTGGGAAGTGGGCGTCCCCCCTGGAGAGGGGCCCTGCTTACCCGAGGATCACTGAAAGTGACCCAGTGCTTCACCCGGTCCCCAAAGGCCTCAAAGCACATGTTGGCGTAATCACTGAAGTACTTGGTCATGCTCACGTTCTGCCACCCGCCATACTTGACCTGGAGCAGCTGCAGACAAGTGGAGAGAGAAGCGGGTGCCCCAAGTGTCCGTCTTCAGAAAAGACCTTTGGAGCCAATTGGCCAAGTTCGTGGGGAAAAGATGGGTGATTACGGCTACAGAGGATGTTTAGAGGAAAGGAGAGCAAAGATGCAGGGTCTTGGACATTCAGACTTGAAGGCGGTGGCTTGATGAACCGTGAAACAACAGAAATGTGGAGATGAGCTGTGTGACATACCTTACAGACGAGACGGAGGAACTGGGTAGATTGAATATTTTTCAGCATTTGCTAAGGGAAAGAGGTTCGATAACGGGGGAAAACCCTGAATATAAGTTTTGAAGAAATAAGATATGAGCTGGGCATGGAAGCTCTGATTAGGCTTTTGAGGGCCGTGTAGATGTCAGAAACCTCCCGGAAATGAGAGCGGGTTCTGCTTTCTTCAGCAGAGGGCTTTCCCCACCCAAAGGCATCTGCCAAAGGGTGTATTTCTCAAGATTCACCATTCCATCAATGTTACCTGCCAAGCTCTCCTTGGTGGGTTTGAGGGGATGCTCAAGGGTTAGGTTAGTGAAAGCAGTTAACCAAGAAAGAACGAGAGGAAGTTTCCAGCTCATCTCCCTAAAGCCTGCTCTATGGCCTCAGCCCCAGTTTTAGAGGCCTCTGGTGACTCCCCTCACCACAGAACAAACCGCAGTCAACTTAGCAGCTGGAGCCTTCCAAGTGACTTGTCCAATCTCCCTCCCCGCTGCCTGCTCCCCAAATTCTAACTGAATCACTTGCCCAGCCCTTCGCTACCTCCTTGCCCGGCGCTCCCTCCAGCTGGCAGATCCCGTCCTTCCGCCTCATGCCCCGACCCTTCGAAGTGCTCTTAGGACTCCACCTTCCTAGCAGCTCCCTGTAGCCATGTCTCTATCCTCTCACCTCCCGCCTGCCACCCCGTGTCACAGGGTCACATACACAGCTCTTGTCCTGGTTAGGCCGTGATCTCCATGGGGCCTTGATGAATGAATAAAAATCACTTGAATGATGCTGTTCTTAAGCATATTGAGACTTTAGAATAGAAATTGCTTGGAGAGAGGGTGCAGCTCACACACGAGTATGTATGGTGCTGGCTCAAACAAACTGGAAAAAAAGGCTAATGAACTTGTTAATTATGCCATGTCATCAGATTTTACTCAAGAGATGTTTCTTTCTTTATAGTTTGATGTCTTGTTTTTGGGCACATGTTTTAGAAAACCTCAAAGGGCGCACTTATCACGTATTACATATGTCGGTTAAAATAGCACGATCTCCCTGCCGTGGGTGAGTCAGATTTCTTCTTTACTCCCACTCGCCTTTCAGTCCAGACCCCAGTCTTTGCCCCCATTTTAGCTACCCCAGGTCCCCAGATCAGGCTCCCTCCTGCTGAGTCCCCCATGGGCCTCTGAGCCTGCACAGCCCTCACCTGTGGGAGATCCCAGTGGTGCAAGGTCACAATGGGGGTGATGTTGCTCTTCAGAAGAGCATCGATGAAGTCGCTGTAGAACTTGATTCCTTTCTCATTCACTTGGTCAGCTGAAGGTAAGATGAAAGGGGACTTGACAAGAAAGGACCATGACCTTGGCCTTCTGAAATGTTGCATTCAGAAGGACTGAAGGCACCTCAGCCCACCAGCACCTGGGGCTCAGAGGGGTGCTATAGGTACTCCTGGGAGCCCAGCTACCTGCAGAGCTGCTAGAAAATACCATGTCTGTGGTCTCTCTCTGCAGGACTCTGTTGTCCCTACAAAGCCAACATGGCCAAAAGGGTCACACTTGCATTGGGGAGGGGCTGCCCTAGCTCACCTCGCACACCAGTAGGTAGGAGCCGGGGCCAAGACAGGGAGAATCGGTAATGGTTCACATGCAGCTCCTTCAGCAGAATGATGTCTTCCTGTGCAGACAGGGCGGGAGGCAGGCAGGGTCACTGGGGACCCTGGGGTAGGCAGGTAGGGGTCACACTGTCCATACCTCTAGTGAGTGAGGAAGCAGCTGTTTCCTCATTTATACAATAGGTGCAATACCACCTGCCCTGGCTTCCTCCCAGTGATGTGCCAAGAGTCAAATAAAATGCATGATACGGAGGCGGGGGCACTTTGAGAACTCCATTTGGGTGTTTCTAATAAACTTGGGGGTGAATCCCCCAAGAAGTCAATCCAGAGAAGAAAGTGGGTGCTGAGCAGAGGGATTGAGGATGAGCTGGCCCCACTCCACAGAGGGTCAATTCACTTGCAGGGACCTGGGGTTCAAGCCACTCTGGCTATAGGCTCTGGAACCATGATATTGCCCCTCGGTCCCATCACCTGGACCAAGGCCCTGGCTCAAGTGGGACCCTGCTTTCCTTTCTTCCGACAGTTACCTTCCCACAGCCTATACACACCCACAGTCCCCAGTCCCCACTGACCCCGCATCCTTTGGTGGGGTATTTAGCAGAGCCCTGGATCGACATCATCACCTGGGCTGCCCCAGTATGTCGCTGCCCACCACTCGGCTAGGTGAGTGCTCAAACACACACACATCCTTCACTCACCTGGACCTTGTAGTAACCATCACACGCCACATCTGCTGTCTCATCCCCAGCACCTTCCCCTTCCCGCTGTGCGTGAAGGCATCCCAGATGCTGGGCCCTTTCCCATCCTGGTCCCAGGCGCCCTCTGTCTGGAAGGCAGAGCTGCCCACACCCCAAGAGAAGCCTGCAAGCAGAGACCCCAAGCTGAGCTCTGGGCCCTCCCACTTCCCACCCAGCCTCCGTACTACGGTCTGTGCCTCCTGGGCACAGGGCAGTCCCCTCCCCAGTAGCCTGTCCCTGTCTCCCTAGGAGTGGGAGCATGTGTGGCAGCATGAGTGAAGACGTAATACATTAAAAACATTTTTTTGCACCGTGACCTCTGATTAACATTCTAACTGTGTAATAACTTTTAAAAATCTGTTAGGAACTTCTTTAATTTTAGGACAACTGCATGGAGTTATATTCCACATTCTACCTGTCCGGAAGTTAAAGCACCGAGCTCCTTGGCAAGCCAGTCAAGGTGCGCAAGCTGACAGATGGACAAACAGAAGAATGGACATACCAAGTGGGAAGGTTCCGTAGTAGAAGGAGGCCTCTTCTGGGGCCCCTTTCCTGGTGGCTCCCAGCCTGGATACCAGCAGTAGCACCCACCAAAGGGTGACAGCCAGGACTGACTTCATGGCACCCGGCCCTCCCCCATTCCTGGAAAAGTACACCTAACAGGTACAGGCCCACACAGCCAGGGCTGGGGGGCCTGATCACAGCTTGAGGCAAGGTCAGGAGGAGCAGAGGACGGGACGAGGTGGGGGTGCTTTATTTAGAGAAGCATTGGCTCTACTGGGGACAGCAGGTCCATGGGTCTAGACGCTGGGACCCACCAGCAGAGGCTGAAGGGGACCAGCTACGATTCCTGTGTAAAACACTAAGAAGGAGATGAACGCTGGGCTTGGGGAGCTCCAAGTCTGATGGGAAAGGCTCCGAACCACTCCCAGCCCTTGTGTGTTGGGAGAGACCCAGCTCACATCCTGCGAGAGGCCCCAATCTACTGGGGAAATGACCTCTGCCTTAGGAAAGCTCCAGTCTGATGGGGGAGGTGGGACAACCACAGGGTCCCTGAAGCACCCCCACCTACACACTGTGGTATGTGTAGAGGGACAGGCTCCTCCCCAAGCTAGGGACCCCCAGTCCTGAGAGTCAGGGTGATTCCCTCCCACCAGGATCTCCTCTCTAATGCCAGCCTAGCCAGCTTACCTAGGATTGTCCTCAGTCCCAGACACTGGCAGCGCAGCAGCTGGTGGCCAGAGGGCTCTCAGACTGACCCCCAGGGCTTGTACTGCCCCCTGAGAGCAGAGCCCGCAGCCCAGCCGAAGGCTCTCGGTTGGAGGCGTGGTCAGTGGCCTAACCTCGACCTACAAAGAGCTTCAATAGCCCCATTCAGTGGGGCGGCAGGAATGCTGAGCTGGCCTGTGGGGCTGAGTCAGCAGCCGGTAGCTTAGCCCTGGGCCTCGGGCATGCAGTCAGCCCCCTGCCAGGGCAGAGGGGCAGTGACCCAGTCCCCCGACCCTTTGTAGGCCTGATGTGTGCGCCACACCTTAGTCGGCTAAGCTTACGGTGGGGGTGGAGGGTGGGGATCAGCATATGCGGCCTCCGGCTCCATGTCTACCCCTCCCTGCTGCTGGAGAGAATTCACTGTAGAAGGTGAAGTTGATTTTTCCACCTCACCCTCCTCTCTTTTATTTATTCCTTCACTCACGCATTCAACCAGGACTGCCCGTTGTAACACACCCTCCCTGGAGGCTCAGCACCTCCTCCCGCCCTCATTGTTCAAGTTCCCCACCAGGGTGCAGTGCCTGCTACCTACTCCCCTTCCCCTCTCACAGCTTCCTTCACCTTACTCAACCGGCATCCTTCTTGCCTTTAGCTGAGCCCTCACTGTAGCTCTCTCAACCGGAGGGGTTTATCTCTCTGTAGTTAATTAATTGCTTTCTATTCATCTTTCAGGTCTTTTATGGGCACAGCACCTCCTCCAGGAAGCCTTCCAGGACCAGGTTAGAGGTTACCCCTCCAGCCCTGCACATCCATGTCACCTGTTTTTTGTGTGCGCGCCCCCTGCCTACCTGTAGGTGCCTGGGAGGAAGGGGCATGCCTTGCTCACCCAGCTCTCCCAGAGCCAGTACTGAGTTGGCACTCAGTCACGTGAGTTGAATCTAAATAACACTCACAGTAATTATCCTTAAAATGGCTACCATTTATTGGGTGCTTCCCTAAGTCCAGGTGTTTTCACATATTGATCTATTTAATCCTCCCAGCACCTCCTGTGGTGGAAGCAGCCTCAGCCTTGGTTGGGGAAAGAGGGTGTGGATTTCTGGGCCCCCAACAAGGGCAGGTTTGTACTGCTATGCAGACAGAAGTGGCCCCTTTGGACTTCGTACCAGCCTGAAGGTGGCCCTGCTCTGAGCCTGGCACCACTACTGGACCATCCTGAACTCCTCCATGCCTTGCCCCAGCACTTGTCCAGAGATTTGCAGAGGATGCCTGGGAGCAGGTACCTGGACAAAGGCAGGGACTGCTTTCCGTACCCCAGGGGCTCAGCTGGGGGCTGCAGATGACTCCCTTGGGCTTTCACGCAAAGCCTGTGGGAAGGAGACTAAGGCTCTCTCCCTCTAGGCTCTGAGGCTCCCCAGGCACATTCATGAGGCATGACCGCTTCTCAGTGGTTGCCAGGTCTGGTTCCTCAGCAAATACCTGGTAAAGGGATGGAGGATGCTGAGTAGTGCTATCTCCCCATTGTCTGCTCTCCACCCTTTCCTCCGTAAACACTTCCTGAGTCTCCAGCAAATGCCCAGGGAACCAGAGTGAAATAAGACTTGGCCTGTGCCCTCCGGGGACTCTAGTCCAATGGGAGAAGGAGAGGGGAAAGGAAGATGGCTCCAAACATGGTTCAGAGTGACCAGATCTCTAGTGGAAGGATGGACAGGACACTGAGGAGGATCTGGGAAGTAGGGCTGGCTGCACAGGGGAGGGGATGCTAGACTGGATACTTGAAGGATAGGGAGGTGTTTGCTAGATGGTATAGAGCAGGGAAGGCAGGGAAGGGATAGAGGAAACAGCATGAGCAAAGGCCCCGGGCATGTTTGGGTACCTGGGAGATCTTCTCTCCCCTGGCATCTGTCCTGCAGACACAGGGCTGTGTCCTCAGAATGAGCAGCTACCACTGGACAGCTACCATCACAGCTCTCTCTCTTATGGGTGGACTGCTGAAAGTGACTCAGGCCAGTGATGTGCCATATGCATTGGAGCTGGTACCTGCCTCTCTAGGCTCATGGGCTCTGGGGACTCTGCTCTCTGGGCTGAGGTAGGCAGGAAACATAAAACTTTAATTGCTGATGTCATTTCTGAAAAATGCCCACAGAGCCAGGGGCTCCGTGTTTGTGTTGGAGGTTCTGCTGGTTGGCCAGACATGGCCAGGGCGGCCTGGGATCTGTCTGTGGACCCAGTCTCCACTGCTTGATCCTGCTCTCTTCTGTAGCTCTAAGCCTGGCTCTAGCTGGACGGATGGGGGCCTCACAGCTGGGTGAGCCCCCTACAGACTCCCTCACCCATGTACACACCCTTCAGATGCTGCTTGGGCACTGAGGCCTGCAGCACCGGGACAGGACCCTAACCTTGGGCGGGGTCTGAAGCCCTGGAGGCCTGGTCTGGCTAAACAGCAGGTGTGTTGGGGGCAGGTTAGCTTTAGGGTCCCTGTAACTTCCTCCTCTTGCCTCTTGCCAGGGACTACAGAGGTGGAGGCTCCTCTCTCAATTGCCCCAGCAGAGCCCAGGCTGTAGCCCAAGCTCTGTGACATTTAGGAAGGGACTTGGTAAAAACCGAAGGTCTGATCTTGGGTCCTGGGGAGCACTGATGGGTCCCAGGCATGAGGTGTGATGGGTATGGATATGGGGGAGGTATAGCTCAGGGATTCATTGGGCTAGACCACCCCATCTTGCTCTGTGTTTCCGAATCCTTCAGGGCAATTTCAGGGGCAACGTGGGAAGGACACTGGGGTTCAGGAAACAGATTCCTCCTTCCATGTAGCCAGGAACTGGCTGAGGATCCAGTGACAGGTAGTTTCTCTCTCTGGAACTGAGGCTCCCCATCTACGAAATGAGAGTCATTCTTTCAAGGTCCTCTCGGTTAATAATGCAGGGCCCAGCAATTCTCTTCCCTGGTCTTAAGAGCTAGTCTTTCTGTCCCCTGGGGAGTCTCGAGGCCCCATCCATCACCTACCACCACCACCTAAACAGCCCTGTAGCCAATTCATCTCTGCCCAGCCCTGGGCTAAAGGGACAAGCCCAAGAGACAAGGCTCAGTACTGGTGTTCTGTGTGACATTGGGCCAGCCACTGCCTCTCTCTGGGCTTTGATTTCCTCTGTTGTAAAAGCTAAGGAGCCTGTCTTCCCTAGCTCTGAGATTCTATTAAAGAGGTGGCAGGCTGTTTTCAAGTGTCTAGATTTTGATTTTATAGTAGGCAAGGGAAGCCGGTCAGAGCAGCTTCCTGGGGGAGCAGAAGCACAGGGGCAGGAGTGGGGTGCTTGATTTGGGCCTGCATCAGAATTTCTCCTGAGCTTTCTTTGAGGCCAGAGGAGAGACAAGTCTGTGACAGACCTTTAGGCTAGGGGTCAGGAAAGAAAGTGGAAGGGATAGGGAGTATAGGTCGTGGAGCAGAAAAGGGCCGGGTTAGGACTGAAGCCTCCGCGTCAAAAAGAACTTTGAATCCCAGCTCAGCCTTTACCAGCTGAGAGTTATATATAAGTTACTGAACTTTTCTGAGTCATTTTTCACATATAAACAGGAATGAAGATAGTGCCTGCTTTATAGGGTCATTTAAACATTAAATGACATGTAAATGCTTTATGTGGTGCTGGCAATAAATAATCCTTGTCATCAATGCCATCATATAGTCAAGGCTGAAATCCAACTCTGCCTCTTAAAAGGGTGTTCTGGGCAAGGCACAATGCTTCCGAGGGGAGCTGCTCCTTGATGGCTGGACAAGGGGTGTCCGTGATCTGAGTACTCTGTCTGAGAAATGCCAAAATGTCACCGTGTTGTGGGGCTCTGCAGGAGACAGGCCTCTCTGTGCCTGCTGAGGCCAGAGCTCTTCACCCAGAGAGCCAGTCACTGACCATAGGCCAAATACCCAGGTAGTCAGCTGCTAACTCTGGCTCTGTGAACAAAACTGAGGGCTTTTACCTTCTGGGTGTTGATGGTAACTTCCAAAGCCTCTGACCTGTTATTATAAAAATGTTCAAACACACAGACAAGTAGAAAGAATCATACGGTCCACCGCTGAACTCTGTTTTACTACATTTGCTTTATCGCATGTCAATCTCTATTTCTCCTTTCGCCCAGCAATTCATCTTTTTTTTTTTTTTTTTGATGCATTTCAAAGTAAGCTGTGAATGTCGGTTCACCTCATCTCTAAACACTAGGGCATATCATTAACTATGTTTGTTTACGATTCTTTTCTTTTGGAGATAAAGTTTGCTGACAGTAAAATGCACAAATCTTAAGTGTACCATTCTGTGAGTTTTGGCAAATGCAGTCATTCGTGTAACCAAACCACTGTTAAGATATGGAACACGAATTTGTTCCTTTCTAACTCTGAGTCATACTGCATCTTTCTGAGAACTTTTTGGGGAAATTCCTGCAGGTCTCAAGGGTAGGAATCCATGCCATCTTGTTTCCTTCTTAGCTCTGGCCACTTGGAAATTTCAAGATGCATGCATGGCCTGCCTCCTGCAGATGCACAGGACTTGAGTTACACATTTCGGTGTATCCTCTTACTCTCCCTTCTCCCCAATTCCCTTGTCTGTTTAAATCCTCTGAAGTGTATACAACTTTGCAAGCTGGTTCTCAAATCCTTTTCTTTGGAATGAGACTGAAGGAGTGCTACATAAATAATCATATTGGAATTTTCAGGCTATTTCAATGGTTTGTGGTATCCAAATATGTGAAAATTGAGGCTGTTCCAGTCAATCTGGAATGAATTGACACCCTATCCATGGAGTATGAACTTGTGTGTATAGTATGCAGTGCGTGTGTGTACACACACACACACATACACACACACACATACACACACACACACACAAACACACACAAAGAATTCTTTTCTTGCTCCAGACACTGGCTTTGGTAGTGAAACCATTGCTTTCAAACAAAAAGATCTCACTTAGCAATGGCATTGCTGCCCAGGACCTCTGAGGGCCGAGGTTGGGGAGGAGACGGTGGTTAGACTGTGGCCTTGGATGGCCCGAGGTCAGCCCTTGTGAACAAGAGATGATGGTGGTGACAGGTCTGGAAACAGCCTGTCCCTCTGGACAGCACATCCCCACCAGGGCTCTTTGGTCTGAGTCATCTGCTGGTGATTTTCTGGGTTCTGCCTTGCATTTTTCCTTCATCTCCATCTGTGGAGAGTCCATGGGGCAGCTGCTTAAGACCCCACCATGTCTTCAGTTCTGGTTCATGAAAGGTGGAAAGGATGAAGATGTGGGGTCAGAGGAGCGGGAGGGTCTCAGTGAAAATGAGGGGAAAGCCTCTTTAGTTTTTCTCTCCTCAGGACAGTCTCTGGATCTTGCTTTTAGAAATCCATCGCAGACCTCATTTCACTTTTATTTAGGAGGCTGTTTGATTAGATTATGGCCTCACTGTACTCTAACCTTATCTGCTGTTATTCACCACTGAATCCCTGTGCCTTTGCTCAGGGCAATACTATTTGTTTAAGAAAGAAATGAATGGTTTAAAAAAAAAATTGTTTTTTTTTTTGTTTTTTTTTTTTTTTTTTTGCCTTCATTCCTGCACAGATGGTGTGAGAGCTAGCTCACGGGAACATCCCTGGGCAGGAAGCAGGCCTGGGGTAGGGGTTCTGGGGTCTGGTCTAACAAACCTCAGAGATACATAGATACCTCACCTGGGAAGAGGTGCCATCTTTGAAGAGGGGAGCTTAGGTCTTTCTACAGAGAGGTGACTTCATCTGAACGAATAAGTGCCCAGTGATGATCTTAGAAGTTTTCTAAAACAATAGCTTGGAATTAAACATTTTAAAGACAGTAAAAGATTTTATATAATTATGTAAAATTCAACAATAGAAAACTATACAATTTAAAATATACAATTAATATATTAAAAATTAAAATATATAAATTTTAAAATTAAAAAGGTACACATAAAATATATGAACATATTCACATCACAAAAATTGGCGACTCCTTTCCATGCTACCCAGAGAAGTTGTCCACAATGCATTTTTCTGCTTTCCTGTTGTAACTTAAAGGGAAACTTTCACAGTGACTAAGCCCCTGAGTCCCTGAAAATGCAGTAGGAAGATGTCCTCAAATGTCTTGCAACAGGAACCCACTTAGATGATACCAACTTTGACTTCCAAATGGAACAGCATATCCATCCAGAGGACATCTTCATCGCAAATCTGAGGAGGACTTGGGAGCAGCTTCTCCTGGCAGCTTGTGCTATAGCTGCCGTAGAAAACCGGGCTGAAGTCAGTGTCATATCCTTCAGGATTACCAGCCAGAGCTGTGCTGAAGTTTGCTGCTGCCCTGGAGCCACTCCTATTGCTAGTGCTTTAGTCCTGTAACCTGTTCTAATCAGCTCCAGCCAGCCTTCCCGGAGATGTGACTTTTGTTGGTCACTGATCCTTGGGCTGACCACCAGACTCTCTCTCACAGAGGCGTCTTATGTTAACCTGTCTACCATCGTTCTGTGTAACACAGACTCTTCTCTGCACTATGTGGACATGGCCATCCCCGAGTAATAAGGAAACTCACCAATCAGGTCCGAGGTGGTGCATGCTGGCCCTGGAAGCTCTGTGCATGCACAGCGCCATCTCCCAAGAGCACCTGCGGGAGGCCACCCCATTCTCTACTTCCACAGAGACCCTGAAGGGCAGGCTGCTGCTGAAAGGGCTGTGACCGATGAGGAATTTCAAGGTGAACGGACCTCTCCAGCTCCGCAATTTACTGCCACTCAACATGAGGTCGCAGACTGGTCTGGAGGTGTGCAAGTGCCCCCGTGCCTGCTCAGCAGTCCCCTACCGAAGCACCACTGCTCAAGCCACTGGATGAATAGGAATACCATTGCATCATCTTAAGTCATTCTTTCAGACTCTTCAACAAAAACAGACAATAAACGGTTTCTGGGGGTGGGAGAGGGCAGGGGGAGAAGGAAAGGAAGGAAGGAAAGGAGAAGGAAAGGAAAAAGAAATGGCAACCCTTCCTGAGGTATTTAGAATAAAAAAGGGTAAAGCCCTTCTCCTTATCCCCTCTCCCCACCTTCCCTTCCCCAGATGGCCACTTCTGACCACAGGCAGAGCCATTCGCTGCATTTCCTCAGTATTTTCATACAAGTAAGGTAGTTTGGTTTGATTTTCTAGCTTAGTGGAGATAAATAGGTGATATTGTTTGGCAATTTGCTTTATATCATTTTATAATATATGTTGGAGATCTTTCTGGATCAGTATATTCAATGCTGCCTTATTAGTTTTAATGACTTCACAGCATTCCATTGCATAGATGTTCCATAATTGACCTCACCACTTCCCCTGGATGGACATTTTTTTTTTTTTTACCATGCTTTGCTCTGACAAAAAAGGCTGCAATGAATATGCCTGTACATGCAATTTCATATCTCTGTGTGAATGTATATCTAGTCCTAAAAGTGGAATAGCTAAATCAATTGTGATTTTGATGGATGATGAAAAATCATCTTTCATTAGAGGTAACTTCGTTCTTTTTAACTGAATTGTATTCAACGTCAACATTTAACCATAACCTGTTAGCGATGAGAATGCAACTGTGACTCAGGATTTAGGAGCCAACAAGGCCCCCTGCCTGCAGGTGGTTGGGGAAGAGCTGGACTCCTGCTGGGAGCTCAGTGGCAAGAGGGGGTTGGTTTTTCTCTAGTTAACCCCTGAAGAAACCAACACTGGTCCAGAACGTTACAGTTTACAGAGTGTATTTCTGTGCAAAATCGATCTCATTTAATCCTATTGAATGAAGGACAATATTATTTATTTTCATCCGATTCTACCAATGAGGAAACTAAGGCCTGAATGAGCCACATACTCCTGTGACCGGCGGGCCCAAACTTCAAATTGCAAGTGTCTTTCCACTGTGTCAGCTGTTTCCCCCCTTTTTCTCTGGGTCACTTTCTCTGTCTCTCCACTCCTCGCCACCCCCTCTGCAACCCACTCTTCCCCAAGCAATGCTACCCTCAGGATCACCCCAAAGCTAACTCCTCCGGTTGCAGTAAACCCAGGAATAGGTCATTAGATTAAAGGCCATTAGCATTTTCCTGGAATCTATCCCCAGAGGCCATCCCAGTGTCAGAATTTGTAGCTTCCTATTGCTCCACAGGCTCAAGGTGGAAGGTAGGGCCTGAACTCCTTCCTACCCAGCCTCTTGGCCCCCAGGGCCAGAAAAGTAGTTACTTAAGTTTGAAGAATAAATAATTGGGGGCGGGGGAAGCATAAATGAATACAGTGTGGAAAAGCAAAAGACCCAATTTTTAAAAGTGTTTTATCATCCAGATCCCATTTGCTTTTTAGGTGTATACATGTGTTTTTAATAATTTTTTCCCTATTGTATTCTTACTCAGAAGTGATCATCCTATTGTCTTCATTTCACTTAAGGCAATAAACATTTCACATACACTATATGGTGGGCAGTTTCTAAGATGGCCCTCAATGGTCTTGATAGGGATCAAGACATACTGCCCCCAAATATGGCGCCTTGGCACAGTAAATATTTTCAACTGAAGGCACATGAGAAAACAGCAGAAGCTGGATGTTTCCTTTGATCTTCCCCTGCCCTTAATAGAGCATCCTTAACTCTGAAGACAAAGGGATGCCAAGAAGAATCCAAACAAACAGGGCTTGCTATGTTTACCCCAGCTTACTACACTCGAGTCATATTTTCTGCCATCATATTTCTACATGATCCCCTACTCCTCATCAAACCTAGTATAAAAATACTCAGGCCTATTTCTCAGGTCTTCATTTCATTATGCAGGCTCCTGCATCATGTAAAATTTATATTGAATAAGTTTGTGTGCTTTTCTCCTGTTAATCTGTCTTTGTCAGTTTACTTGTCAGACCCAGCCAGGGATCTTTTCCCTCCCACACAGGCCCCGCCTCCTGATTTATGTAATCCCCTCCCCTTGAACCTGGGCTAGACCTTGTGACTCACTTAGAATGAAGAGAACACAGTCAGCTCTCCTTAGCTGAGGGTTCCACATCTGTGGATTCAACAGTATTTTCAGTTGTGGCTAGGAATCCATAGATGCAGAGGGCTGACTATGTGCATTGTTCTTTTGCCATTTTATATAAGAGACTTGAGCATCCTTAGATTTTGGTACCTTCTAGGGTCTTGGAATCAATTCCCCAAAGATACTGAGAGATGACTGTTCGGGAAAAATGAGAGAAGGTCTCTTCCGAGATTAGGTTACAGAAGGACTTTGTGCCTTCAGTTCATTCACTTGCTCCGAGGGAAGCCAGCTGCCATGTTGTGGGTGATCTATGGAGGAGCTCACAAGTTGAGGAATTGATGTCTATCTCAAAGACCAACAAGGACCAACAAAGACCAACGTCAAGACTGCCAGCAGTCATGTGAGTGACTTGGAAGTGGATCCTCTCCCAGTCAAACTTGAAATGACTGCAGCCCCAGCCCACACCTAAATTGTAGCCTCCTAAGAGACCCTCAGCCAGAGACCCTGTGCCTGGCTTCCTGACCTAGAGAAATTGGAAAATAATAATAATGCTCGTTAAGCCACTAAGTTTGAGGGTAATGTGTTACTAGAAATAGGTAGCCGATACATGTTATATGGTCGACATTTTTTAATTGCTGAATGTCTGTACTATGTTTAAATTTTCATTAATACGAAATGTCGGGAGCCACACAAAGACAAAAGATGGCCACGGTTCATGAGGTTCCTGCTTCACTTCCTGGAGATTAGCTGCAAGCCCGCGCGCGCCAACAAAGAAAGCCCGCGCGCGCCAAAAGATACTCTTCTCTCCTCCTCCTTCCCCATTTTATACCAATCAGAATGTAGCTTATTGCCACCCCTGCTACGCGGCCAATCCCCTGCCTACATGTATCCTATAGCCCACTCGCCCCTGAACACCAGTGTATATATACCCCTGTCTCACAATAAAATTTGAAGGCTTGATCAGAGTATTGTCTTGCCTTCGCTCTTCTCTCGCCCCCATTTTCTTTCAGGTCGGATCCTCCTCGTCCCCACAAATAACTAGGTCCCGCGGGTCGGGACAAGTGGCGCCCAACGTGGGGCTCGAGGCTCGGATCCTTCACAGGCGGACCCCCGAGTAAGATATCGTCTGGCCAGACCCCTTTTTTGATGATGCAATAGGAGACGCCTTTCGCCGCTCACGGAGGTCGTCGTCCCTGGTGAGTACCGGCCGCCTTACAAGAAAATGGGAACTAGATTAAGTAAAGAAGCGGTCTTCATAAGAGACCTAAAAAGTTCACTTAGGGAGAGAGGAGTTCGAGTTAAAAAGAAAGACTTGGTAAAGTTTTTTATTTTTGTTGATGAAGTCTGTCCGTGGTTTATTGTTAATGGCCCCGAAATTCACCCTAAAAAATGGCAGAAAGTAGGTAGAGATTTAAATGATTATCTTATCAAAAACGGTCCCGATTCTGTTCCTGTTTCGGTATTTTCTTACTGGGGTCTTATCAGAGATATTGTTGAAACTACTGACCCTGATAAACGCCAACTCTTGTCAGTAGCAGAATATTGCCTTCGCCCTCTATCTCGGGCAGCCTCAAGGTCGTCTCTTTCGGGCGATCCCCCTGCTCCAAAATCAGCTAAGTCCCCCTCCCCAGCCCGACGCCATCTTTGCTCAATGCCCTCCCTGATGCCCCTCCCAAATGTTGCATTTATCCGCCTCTCCCTCGAGATTCGGACCTTGTTGATACACAAAAGGTTTTTCCGGTCCTGTCCAAGGGCCAAAATGGCGAGCCTTTGGATCCGGGAGACGCGGCCGAACTAGAAGGCGAAGCGGCCAGGTATCACAACCCAGATTGGCCCCTTGCCGCCCCGTCGCTTAATCTCCCTTCTTACACTCCCCCTATTCGGCCTCCCAATGTTTGCGCCCCGGCCTTTTTGCCCCCGTCGGCCCCCCCACTGCCCCTTCCG
Source organism: Eonycteris spelaea (assembly GCA_003508835.1). NCBI lineage: Eukaryota > Metazoa > Chordata > Mammalia > Chiroptera > Pteropodidae > Eonycteris > Eonycteris spelaea. Next base: position 1,989,743 of record PUFA01000017.1, read on the forward strand.
GCTCCCGGTCCTGTTAGCCCCCCTACCGGTACTGAAGACCTCATAGCGCAGATAGTAGAACAAAGAATAACCCGCCATCTCCAAAAATTGGTTGTTTCCCAACCTTCGCAAAAGGGTCCCTCTAGAAAACCGCTTATAACCACAAAACCTAAAAAACTGCTCTTTCCTGTTCTTACCCGGGCCTCCGCCCGCTCTGACCCCGCCTCCACAACACATAGTCCGGAGGAGGGTGATATCGAGAGCGGTGGCGAAGATGCCCCTGCAGCCCCGGAAATAGAAAGTGAGAGGGAGGAGCAGACTGAGCCGGAGCCGGCCGAGCCTGCTGATAGCCCTAGAGAATTTTATAAAATCCATTTCAAAAGCTTAAAAGAGCTGAACGCGGCCGTTAAAGCTTATGGCCCCAATGCCCCTTTTACTCTTTCTGTTCTTGATTCGCTGTCTCGAGGAGGACATTTACTTCCAAGTGAATGGCTGCGTATAGTCCAGGCTGTGCTTACCCGTGGTCAGTTTTTAACTTGGAAGGCAGATTTTGCTGACCGCTGCCAGACCATCGCTGCTGCCAATGTAAAGGACCCTCATTCCCCAACAGCATCCTGGACTTTTGATAAGCTTACGGGACAGGGCAGATATATCTCTGAAACTAGGCAGCAGCGCCTCCCCCTTGGTCTTTTATCTCAAGTGAAAGATGCGGCCTTGGGCGCTTGGATTTCACTCCCTGCTTCCGGGACTGCTAATACTCCCCTAACTAAGATTACTCAAGGCTCGCAAGAAGATTACAGTGAATTTGTTAGCAGGCTGTTAGAGGCCGCCGAAAGAACACTTGGTTCCGAGGCTGCCAATGATAAGATTGTAAAACAGTTGGCCTATGAAAACGCCAATTCGGCATGTCGAGCAGTCCTCCGAGGTAAGACTCGGGACAAAACTCTTGATGAAATGCTGAGAATGTGTAGAGATGTTGATCCTTTTACATCTAAAGTTCAAGCCCTTTTAGCTGTAGGTGCCGCTGTTCAGACTCCCCCGGCTTCTTATCCTCCTCCCTTCCCCAGGGGCGCATCGCCTATGCGTAACTGCTTTAAATGTGGACAGCCAGGCCATTTCGCTCGCCAATGCCCTACCACGGCTCCTCCTCCTAGAGTTGGGTCAATCCCCGGCATTTGCCCTCGCTGCCATAAGGGGCGGCACTGGGCCAAAGAGTGCCGTAGCAATCCAACAAATCCTTTTTACAGCACCACAAATCCTTTCACCCCCCCCTTTCAGGGAAACGGGCTGAGGGGCCAGCCCCGGGCCCCCCAGCCAATTCCATTCCAGCCGGCCTCGGGGAACAGCCAAGCTGTAGCACTCCCGCCCTCTATCGGGCCACACCCGGGAGTGCAGGACTTGACCTCTGTGCCTCCTCCTCAACAATATTAACACCTGAAGAGGGAGTTACAATTATTTCTACAGGAATTTATGGCCCACCTCCAAAAGATACCTATTTTCTAATTTTAGGGCGAGCTTCCACCACGATAAACGGCCTTATTGTCCACCCTTCCTTAGTTGACAATGACTATACTGGAGAAATAAAAATTCTTGCTAGTGCCCCTCAGTGCCCTGTCAGTATTATGAAAGGCCAGCGCCTTGCGCAGGCGCTCCCCCTCCCTTTAAGTACATCTTACCCTGCTATCCATAAAAAGCGAGGCCCCTCTACCCCAGGTTCTTCAGACTTATATTGGGTCCAGGCTATTACTAAAGAACGCCCTACCCTTAAACTTAAGATCCAAGGAAAATTATTTGGAGGGATTTTAGATTCGGGGGCCGACTCTACGGTCATATCTCAGGCTTCATGGCCCCCCAGCTGGCCCTTACACGCCTCCTTGACCCATTTGCAAGGAATTGGGCAGTCAAGAAACACTTTACAAAGTTCACAGTTATTGAACTGGGAAGATGAAGTAGGAAATACCGGATTCATTCAGCCTTTCGTAGTTCCTGGGTTGCCGGTAAATCTTTGGGGAAGAGATATCCTTTCCCAAATGAAGGTCATCATGTGTAGCCCTAATGAAGTTGTAGCACAGCAGATGCTTTCACAAGGTTACCTCCCTGGTCAAGGGTTGGGCAAACTAAAACAGGGAGATCCCAGCCCAATACTGGCTACGCCTAAGACAGACCGCTCAGGTTTAGGGTTTGAAAAACATTTTTTGTAAGGGCCGTTGCTCCTCCTGCACTCCAAGCAGACAAGATTACTTGGAAAAGTGATGTTCCTGTCTGGATCGATCAATGGCCCCTTACTACTACAAAATTAAATGCAGCCATAGAGTTAGTGCAGGAACAGCTGGCTGCTGGACATATTGAACCTTCTACATCCCCTTGGAACACTCCAATCTTTGTAATCCAAAAGAAATCAGGCAAATGGCGGCTCTTACAAGACCTCAGGGCGGTCAATAAGACTATGGTCCCTATGGGCGCATTACAACCTGGAATTCCCTCTCCAATAGCCATCCCTAAAGGGTATGTCAAATTAGTTATTGATCTAAAAGATTGCTTTTTCTCCATACCTTTACATCCTGATGATTGCAAACGTTTTGCCTTTAGTTTACCCATTACCAATTGTGTAGGGCCTTCTCCTCGGTTTCAATGGAGAGTCCTCCCACAAGGAATGGCCAACAGCCCTACTCTTTGCCAAAAATTTGTAGCCCAGACTATAGACCCCTTTAGGTTGCTCTTCCCCACTTTGTATATTATCCATTATATGGATGATATTCTTCTTGCCGGTCCTGACCAGCAACAGCTCTATGCGGCCAGTCAGCAACTAGTCACTGCCCTCCGAGATCGAGGACTACACATTTCCCCAGAAAAAGTCCAGGTCCACCCCCCTCAACTATTTTTAGGCTTTGAATTATTTTCTAATAAAATCCTCACTCAAAAAATTCAGCTAAAGAGAAGCTCCTTAAACACTCTTAATGATTTTCAGCGTCTGCTAGGAGACATCAATTGGCTTAGACCTTATTTAAAACTGACCACCGGAGAGTTAAAGCCCTTGTTTGATGTCCTACGCGGAGATCCTGATCCCTCCTCCCCCCGCTCGCTTTCACCAGAAGCACAAAGGGCGTTAACCATTGTAGAGCGGGCTATTTCTGAACAGACCATTAGCTACTTCTCTCCACATTTAAGTTTGTGGCTGCTCATTTTTCCCACTCCCTTCTCCCCTACAGGAGTCCTTTGGCAAAACCATCCACTATTTTGGGTTCATTTGCCAGCCTCCCCCCTAGAGTCTTAGCTACCTATCCTCAATTAGTTGCTGCCCTCTTACGTTTAGGCCGAGAGGCAGCCCTCAAGTTGTTCGGGAGAGACCCTGAAGTTATAACCCTCCCATACAACACGTCTCAGTTACAATGGCTTATTCAACATGATGATGATTGGGCAATCAGCTGCACCTCCTTCCAGGGGACAATAGACAATCATTACCCTGCGGACAGATTAGTCCAGTTCCTTCAAAAGACCCCGGTTGTCTTTCCCAAAAGGACTAAAACCACACCAATTGCTGGGGCCGGAACAGGCATTGCCTCCATAATTACTTCTAAACAACAATATTATGCTCTTAGTCAGGCTATTGATAAAGACATACAAAATCTGCAAGAGGGTTTAGACAGCCTGAAGGAATCTGTTGTCTCTCTCTCAGAGGTAGTGCTCCAAAATCGCCGAGGGTTAGACCTCCTCTTCTTGAAAGAAGGAGGCCTCTGCGCTGCTCTTAAAGAAGAATGTTGCTTTTATAAAGACAAAACAGGATTAGTACAAGATAGCATCGATAAAGTTAAGAAAAACCTAGAGGCCAGGCAAAAACAAAGAGAAAAAGATGAGGCCTGGTACAAAAACTGGACCTCTGCCACCCCTTGGCTAACTACTCTGATCCCCACCATCCTTGGACCCTTGGCAGGATTCTTCCTTTTAGTGTCTCTTGGCCCCTGGGCCTTAAGAAAACTGACAGTTTTTATTCGAGAGCAGGTTGACCAGCTCGTCAAGCCAGCGGTTGCTGTTCATTATCACAGACTTACAGCCTGTGATGAAGAGTCTTGCATCGAGCCAACCAATGCTCCAGGTCTCCGGTTCTCAACTTTACAGGCGCCTCGACCGTGGTACCATCGATTTTGGCACCGTACTTAATATGGCTCATATGCTGGTCTGCCAGAACCAGGCATACCCCTAAGTATATGAGGGTATGGGCATCGAGATGAGTGTGAGACCAGGTACCGCAAGGGGGGGTCTCTCTACAAAGAGCCTTTCTGGTCCTCCCTGAGAATATGCCTGGTTTGCACAGAGGTTGGTATCCATGACTATATAGGCCATTACTTTTCAAAAATCATTTTCGCTCTGCCTCTCCTCCCCAAAAGATACCAAGAGCGTCTGCGGGATATCCAATCCTGCGGGAGGAACCAGGCCTCTATTCCCTCACTCGATTTAAGGCCCACCTTTCTAAAATAAATAGAAAGGGAGGAGATGTCGGGAGCCACACAAAGACAAAAAGATGGCCACGGTTCATGAGGTTCCTGCTTCACTTCCTGGAGATTAGCTGCAAGCCCGCGCGCGCCAACAAAGAAAGCCCGCGCGCGCCAAAAGATACTCTTCTCTCCTCCTCCTTCCCCATTATCTTATACCAATCAGAATGTAGCTTATTGCCACCCCTGCTACGCGGCCAATCCCCTGCCTACATGTATCCTATAGCCCACTCCTCCCCTGAACACCAGTGTATATATACCCCTGTCTCACAATAAAATTTGAAGGCTTGATCAGAGTATTGTCTTGCCTTCGCTCTTCTCTCGCCCCCATTTTCTTTCAGGTCGGATCCTCCTCGTCCCCACAAATAACTAGGTCCCGCGGGTCGGGACAACGAAATTCATTTAGTGAACATCCTTTCGTCCAACAAGCCTTTTCTGAAGTTAGGGTCATTTCCTGAGGGCGATCTCAGCAGGGAGATGATTGAGGCCAAGATTCAAGTACGTATGATTTTTCGTAAACATCTCCAAGTTGCTGTCCTCCAAGGAAAGGAGTGACCCGGGAGAGTCCCGTCCCCATTTCCACATACCCTTGACCAGCATCTAGTTTTCTTAGTCTCTCTGATTATTAATGCCTACAATAGCAATCAAGTAATTATAGTAGTTTCCCTGCTTACCTCTCAGGGTTAGTGTCTGGCTTGAGATCAAAATCATATTAATGAAAAGTCCCCTAGAGGCTGCATTGTGCTCTGTAAAGCTGGGAGGGTTTTTCTTAGAATCTTAGGGCTTCTCAGAGCTCAGTTGATCCCAGCCCCTCCCTGTCTCATAGGAGAGAATGCAGGGGCTCAGAGATGAGTAGGGGCTTGCTCAGGCTCACACAGTAATTTGTGGCAGAGCTTGGACAAGGTAAAGCAGATCCTTTGCCTCCAGTGCAGAGTTCCTCCCTCTGACCCAAACAGCCTCCCAGCTTGCCAGCTTTGCCTGAACCAAATATTCAGGCGCTGCGGGTCTCTCCTTCAACTCCTGAGGACTCAGAAAATCCCTACATTTCAAGAAAATCTGGCCCCACATCTTCCTTCCCTTTTCTGACATGGCCACTCAACAAACCACCCCTCATCTCCATTTATCGAGGCCAGAAAACCACCCTGTGTAGCTCGCTCCTTCTGCATCTCAGGGCAGGCTGACCCCACAGCTCAGCCTCGTCCTCTCTCCAGGGCCCCTTGCTTAGGCCATGAACCCCAGCCCGTGCTGTTTCCATCCCCCTTGTCACTGTGGCCAAGAAAACAGGAAGCATCTGAGTCACCCATTGTCCCCTGGGCCTTGGCTGTCTGGGCCTTAGTTCTGGAGTCAGGGAAGGACAAGGAGGGAAGAGTTGGCCTCACAGAATCCAAGACTGTCTGTGAAGCCTATTCTTCCAACACTGTCTTCCAGCTTGTGGGACCTCAAATAGCCAACGGTACAGGAACTCCCCACATTCTTCTTGAGATAAAAGGAAGAGCACTACCTTAAGAGTTGGAATTCTAGAGTTGGCTCTGCTTTTCACCAGCTGTGGGCCTTGAGCTTGTCCAATGGTTCTCAAGCATGGTTATATATTAGAACTGCCTGGACAGCTTTAAAAAATACTGACACCTGGGCTCTACTCCAAGCAATTCAGACTTAATTTTTAAAAGCTCCCAGGTGATTCCAAAGAGCATCTGGGTTTGAGAACCACTGGGCTAGTCACTCCCTAAGCCTCGGTCTCTCACCTATCAAGCGGGGCTAATGATGCCTACTCTCCACAGCTACTGGGAAAAAAATTGAGATCCTGGGTGTTTTCAGGCACATTAAAAATGTAAGTAAGCACTAGTGTAATCGGTCTCATATGTCCACCTGTGAGGGCTTGGGTGGAAGTATGGTATGAGGGTTCCCTTGGCCTTTAGAACCCAGGTCAAAATGATAGTGGTGGACGTGGACATGGTGTTGATCAGCAAGCCTGTCTACTGTCCCTGTGGTCATCCTCCAAAGTGCCTAGCACTGAGCAGAGGAAGTGCAAGGTGAAAACTGCAGGAGTCACCCCAGGCTCAGGCCCCAGAATGCTCTTGGTTCATTAGGGGTGGAGTCAGGAACACAACAACTTAAAATACAAGGCAGAGGGACAAAAGGATACCAAGAGACAAAGATAATTGGGGAGAAAGAGATGGGTTCTGGCTGGAGGGAGGAGGGAAGGCTTTCCGCAGGAAATGGCCTCCATTGCGGGAGGCTCCAGTAGGATCTGGGAATCCCTGGAATGAAGGCGTAAACATAGGAAGGAAAGAGCAATCAAGACTTCCCAGGGTCACCTGGGGGTGTGGGTTGTGAGTAGGGGGATGGGATGGGCAGGAGGCCAATATGCAGAGGCCAGCATTCTCCCCCAGCTCTTCCCCTTGAGAACAAACATATGAGTACATACTGCATGATTCAGTTTATGAGAAACTACAAACACATTTGTTTTTACAGTGTGATCTGTTCATTCCATATCACATGGATCTTTTTGATATCTCTTCTTTCAGCTGGCCCTTGGTTATGGGATCTAGTCACCTTGTGTGCTGGTTATTTTTAATTGTAGGATGGACATTGTTTGAGACACTACCTTTAGAAATTACTTGAGGCCTAAAATGTTGCCATCTTCCTTCAGTTAGAAATTTAGTTAGCTTCTGCACTAGCAATGCAGGATCCCCTTAGTCCAATTTCAAGGCTTAAGACTTTGTGGCTTACCCAGGTAATTCAAAACCAGAGCATGGACCTTGCAAAGGCCAGTTTGCTTCTGGTTCACCCTAACCCTTAGGATGCAGCCTCTTGAATTTCCCAGTCCTGGGTAGGTGTTGGCTTTTCAATTCTATACCCTAAATTCTGTTTCTTGACCCCCTCAAGGCACTCAGAGGTTCTGTTCAGCTTCTCCACTGCCTTTCTGTGATTGGCCAACCGCATCACTGCAGAGGAGCCTCTCGATGCTGGGCTCTCTGGCTGGGCAATTTCTTTGTAGCTTATCACCTTTTTGATGCTTTTAAGATTATGAAAATATTTTGGCCAGTTTTGTAAGTTGCCTGTCTTCTCCAATTTGATTCTAACATAATAGTATTCCTACTCAATTTTGGATCCTATAACTGTACCCCTTTTTCTTTTAAATTGAAAATACAATATATAAAAAAATACATATGTCCTTTTTCTGACAGTGTAAAAAAAAAAAAGGTCAAACCCAATACCAATATGAACAATAACAAAACTCAGCGAGAGGCATCTATCCAGCATCAGTCTGATTGTGATTCGTCCTGGTCTGTGCCGTCTTTGGGACCTCACTCCAGTCTTTCCTCAGGCTGCCATAGCTACCCTGGGCAACACTTTCCCCCTCTAGGCTGATGCTAGCAGGGGAATAAAACCAGGGTTGCCTTCCCGACTTTAAATTCAGCTTGCAAATCTTACTATCCTATTTATGTACATTTTGACCCTCTCCTTTGAGTGCTCTTTGACTAATGTTTGGTCCAGTTTATAAACTTAATCAAATACCTTAAAATATTTTAAACTTTTTTAAAAATTAAACTTCCTATTTCAGTACTCCAATGTCTGAACAATCAATGAGAGTTTCCTTCCTGAGAACTAAGTAATATTTATAAAATCAGTAAGTTAGACTTATAAAAAGTAAAAATCTAAATTAAATGACAGTAAAAATTAAAATCTGGTGAATTTGAAGTTCTCGTATATGTTATATATTGTGTATGAACTTGGGAAGAGTTCAACCTAAACCTGTCAGTTTAAATTATTCAATTATACACTTTTAATTATTAGTTAAAAGCCATCACTCTACAAGACCAAATTATCTAATACATTATAAGCATTATAGATTACCAAGTATGTACAGATTATCTCTTAATAGAAAAATATCAATGTCACAGCTTAGTCGCCCATATCCTTGGTATCATGTTTTCTACACGCTTTTCAGTTCTTCTTGTGCAGCGCCCTCTCAGACTAATAATCTGGTTGGATTGTGACTCTTAAACTAGGTGTTGTTGGCAAAATAATGTCCCCCCAATAATGTCTACATCCTAATCCCTAGAACCTGTGAATATGTTACCTGTGGCAAAAAGAATTTTGCAGATGTGATTAAGGGTCATGAAAAAGAGAAATTATCCTGTATCATCTAGGTGGGCTCAATGTAATCACAGAGTCCTTAGGGAAAGAGGGAGGCAGGAGGCAGAAAGGAATGAGAGAGAGGAAGGAGGGAGGGAGGGAGGGAGAGAGAGAGAGAGAGAGAGAAGTGTGCTAACAGAAGCAGAGGTTGGAATGATGTGATTGCTGGCTGAAAAGGAGCCACGAGCCAAGAAATGAGAGCAGCTTCTAGAAGCTGGAGAAGGTAAGGAAACCGATTTTCCCTAGAGCCTCCAGCAGGAATGCAGCCCTACCCACACCTTGATTTTAGCCAAGTGAGACCCACTTGGGACTTCTGTTCTCTAGGACTGTAAGATGATAAATTTGTGTTGTTTTAAGCCACTAAATTTGTGGTAATTTGAGAAACTACAAACACATTTGTTTTTTCACTGAACCCTAAGACTTCTGAATAATGTGTGATCCTAAGATATGTAAATGTCCATTCCATTGAATCTTAAGGACTTTCCAATGACTGCAACAATAAAATTACTGAATAAATGGAAGCTCCAGGTTGTCCAGGCAGCTGTGTTTGCACAGCACACGGCACTGACTGACGGCATGGCGTTGTATTCCTCACAATTCCTCCTTCTGCGTGGCTATGTGAGGACTCACTGATGTGTGAGCATTTTGATTTGTTTCTTATCAGAGAGCATTCACACTCTACAGCCGACAGTCCTGAGTTCTTAGAAGGTGTTGTTTGCAGCTACTGGACTTTCTGATGATATTCAGGCAACTGAGGATAGTTGCAGAAGTTAGTTTTGTAGGCCACTTATGAGATAATCCCCACCCTACCCCCATTCATTCTTCCAGTTCTTCCAGAACGCCCTACCAAGGGACACAGTGGTGAATAGCGCTGGGTCTGTACCCTCAAAGTGCTCACCTGTAGTGGGAGCCGCAGATAATCATGATATGGTGCAGGTACGAGCAGGAATAGCCAGTTGTGCACGGTATCTTTTGAGCGTAGAGGAGAGAGGGTAGGAAGGAGTGGATAGGAACTTGGGACACGTGGGCTGAGGAGGGATAGCACACAAACTCTTTGCAATTGGACTGGTCCAGGGAGGGAAACATGAATGAATGGTTGCCATGCCTGAGGGGCCTTGGTGGGGAGGTGAAGAGACCTGGGCTGGGGCTGGCTGGTGGGGATCACTCTGGAGCCTGATCCTTCAATAAGCCTGGACTCAGGCAGTCTGGGTTCAGTCCTGGCCCAATTTTGTGACCTCAGTCTCATCATCTGAACAGTGTCATCCATATTAGAATCTTCTTCTCCACAGGGATGCAAGAGAATGCTGGGAGGGCAGGAAGGATGTACTGTGTCCATGAGGCTGGACTGCTATCATCAGAAGGGAAGCCAGGCTCCAGACAGTGCATCCATTAAAGGTTGAATCTACTCCCCTTTGAGGAAGTCCCCTGCCTTCCTCCAATGCCTCAAGGCCCAAATCTAGGCCTTAACTTACACTGATGACAAAGCTGTCACCAACCCAGTGAAGGGTATATGAGAAACAGGAGCCAAGGTCTAGTCTAGACCCAATGAACCAGAATCTGGGGATGGGTAGTTCTGAGATTCTGAACCCCAGGGGACCTGGAACCCTGCTAGGATTAAGAACAACTGGGTTTCAGGCTCAGGACTCAAGGCCATGTCCACATGGGCTGCTCCTGACCATCACCATTTTCTTGACAGGTGTACACCTAGGCCTGGCATTCATTGTAGAGTTATTCTCCAGGTCAGCCTTTCTATAGTTCCTTTGGGGTTTGTGGACAGCTCCCTCCCTCCCACACACAGAGCGTCTCCATACTCAGTCAGTCACACTGACAAGGTTGGGTTGATGCACATGTGGACATGGTTCTGAACAGGGTTGCCAGATTTAGCAAATAAAAATACAAAACACCCAGATAAATTTCAATTTCAGATGAGCAACTTACACTTTTTAAGTATAAGTATGTTTCAAGGATTGCATGAGACATATTTGTACTAAAATTATTCATTGTTTACCTGAAATCCAAATGAACTGGGCATCCTGCGTTTTACCTGGTAACCCTACTTCTTAGCCCCAAGGCAGCTAGCTTCCTGGTTGTTGGAACACACTCAAGCTCCCTGTAGATACTCACTGATGCCATAAGCTCTGTTAGGTGGGCTGATCTCTATCTTTACCTTAGGAGGTTCCCTCCTGCCTGGGCCCAGTATCACTGGCTGAAATATCCAGAGAAGGCTTGAAGAATCGGAATAAATCCTGGAAGGTGCACCCATGAAGGGGGCCAAGTCTGCAGAGGGCACCCTCCTGCCACGGATTTCAGAGCCCACCTGCCCAGTAGTGGTGATGGTAGTGTGGGTGATGGGGTGAGTTTTAGAGCTAGGTCAGGCCCACGAGGAAGATACTAATCCACATTCGAGGTTATTACCCTGTCAGACCTATCACCCTCCTTCTAATATAACATATTGTGGATGCCCCTTTTACCATCCTGAAATAAAATTCACTGATATTCCCACCAATCTAGAGACATAATGAAAAAACAAATATACTGCCTTAATTGTAATATAAAAGAGAAATAAAAAGAAAGCAATTGAGAATAAAATACAATATATTTCAATCTGTAAATATTTAAGCATCACCACACTAGGAAAACCTTGTAATGTTTTGGTACCACTTAGCTATAAATAGAAGCACTAAGAACGTGCCTAGTGAAAATGCAGGTGGATACAGGGGTGTTGTTCTGGTGAGCCAAATACCTGACGTGATTTTCTAAAAGAGGAATATATCTTGATAAAATTCCAAACTAAACAAAGTACCTATCTTTCTTTGATTTACAGAGTGGTTGCATTCCAGTATATGCTTTTAAAATCACACAACAAAATACTTTGTGTTTATACGTAAAACAGAGTTAGGTTCTAGAACTGGAGATTTATGAGCAGGTTTTTCACCAGTATGGGAGTTGGGACAATTCTTTCACCAGCAATGAAATGGTGGGCTATCCCCCATCACTGTCCTGCTCTCTGAGGATCAGCATTAGGAGGCCACACAGGGGCCCCAGAGCTCCTGGTTTCCAGGTTGGCCCCCTGCACCACAGACTGGGCTTAGCCACCCCTAGATCATAGACACCCTCTGAACTCAGCTAGAACTTGGGTCTGTTCCATAGATGACAGCCTAACAGTTGTTTGAGGTGGGAGGAAGGAGGCAAAGGATGCAGAATTGACTCAGCCTTTAGGTTCCCTCCCCTTCAGGGACTCCCTGTCTGGAGCAGGTGGAGGAAGTGACAGCCACATGACAAATTGTGATGGACAGGATGGTCTGCCCAGATCCCTCTTCTAGGATGGACTTGCTGCCCCAGATGCTGGGAGTGCTGTCAGCCTTTAGGGATGGCCCCTCCTGCCAAGAGCTGCTTCGCTAAGGTCACATCCCTTCCCTGGGTGGCCCACATCCACCAACTTACTGAGGCAGGAATAGAAAGGCCCGGCTATCTCAGCCTCACTCAGGACATCTCTAAAGGACACATGTGCTCCAGAGCTCCTATGGGGTTGGACCTGCACCACGGCTCAGCTTCTCCCTCTGTCCACTCCTGCTTCTGTTCTCTCCTTTTCACAGGTGTTGATCCCAAGGGCCTCCTTAATAAACACCCCGTACCTTAAATTTTACCTTAGAGTCTTCTCAGAGAACCCAACCTGTGACATGTGGTTGATGTACCATGGGTGGTGTTGGTGAATTGTGTGACCCAAGTGCTAGAAAGAAGGGATCATGCCTGCTGGGAGCATTTGGGAGGGCCCTGCATTAGTCAGGGCTTTTCAGAGAAAAGGGGCCAGTAGGAAATTTATAGATCCATGGAAAGAGATTTATTCTGAGGAATTGGCTCATGCAATTATGGAGGCTAAGAGGTCCCATGATTTGCCGTCTGCAAGCTGGAGGGCCCAGGAAAGCCAGTGTTGGGTGTAGTTTCAGTCTAAATCTCCAGGCCTGAGAACTAGAGGAGCCAATGGTGTAAGTCCCAGTCTGAGTCCAAGGGCCAGAGAACCAGGAGCTCTGAATGTCAAAGGGCGGAGGAAGATGGATGTCTCAGCTTAAGTGCAGAACAGATTTCGCCCTTCCAGATTCGCCCTTCCTTTGACTTTATTTAATTTAGATTTTAAAAAATAAATTTATTTATTTAAATTAGTTTCAAGTATACAATACTTTGGTTAGACATCTATAATGTCCTTCCCGCTCTTGACCCTCCACTTAGCCATCATATTAATGCTAACTGCATTCCCTTTGACTTTTGTTCTATTCAGACCCTCAGTGGATTGGATGATGCCCACCCTCATTGGTGAGATCTTCTTCCCTCAATCTCCTGATTCAAATGCTAATCTCTCTGGACACGCTTTATATACATACCCTGAAATAATGTTTTTCAGCTATTTTAGCATCCTTTAGCCCAAGCAAGCTGACACATAAAATTAACCATTACAGATCCCCTATAGGAGGTGGGCTGTATGCCATCATGAAGGACAGGTAGGACTTTGCTGCCTGAGACTGGGAGGTCATTGTTAGGTCAGCCGGGGCCTGCCTGGGGGCTTCCCAGCTTGACATCGGAATCCGGAATCCGGCCCTCAAGCCCTGGCGCCACCGCCCTAATCCGGATGCTCAATTGACTTTCCCCATTCTATACCCTACCCCCACATGACCCTATAAAAACTTCGCCCGCCCTCCCTTCCTAGGGAGCGACTTCTCTGGCCCCTCTCCTCTCAGGACCAAAGATCCTCGCCCAGAGATCCTCGCCCGGGAGCGCTCTCCCAATAAATGCTTGCTTTTAAAACTTCTCTCGGCATGTCACACGTTTACCTTACAGTCATTTTGGCTGATCACTATCATCATCATTGCTAATGATGTGCCTTTGTGGTAGGTACTTTATTTACACATTTCTTATGAGCACCGGAGGCTGATGGGGGAACAGTGAGGTGTGGGGCACCTCTGAGGCTCTGAGGGGCTCTGATGCAAGAGAAGGCTGGCTTGAATGAGGAGCTACAGCGAGTGTGGAGTGTGAGTTTCCTATGCACCATATGTAATGTGTCGTTCGTGTGCTCTGTATATGTTTGTGTACAGGGTTATATTCCTTTTCTATTGCTGTGTAACAAATTATCACAAACTTAGCAGCTAAATCAACATGCATTGATTAGCTCACAGTTCTATAGGTCAGAAATCCAGGCGGGGTGGTTGGATTTTCTGCCTTAGGTCTTGCTAGTTCAAAATCAAGTTGTGACTGGGCTCTTCTCTGGAGGCTTCGGGAAAGAATTGACTTCTAATCTCATTCAGGTTGTTGGCAGAATTCAGTTCCTTGTGGTTACAGCACTGAGGTCTTGTTTCCTTGCTGGCTCTCAACTAGGGGTCACTGTCAGCTCCTAGAAGCCACTCTCTGGTCTTTGTATCTGGCCCTTCCATCTTCAAAGTAGCAAGGGTGCATTGAATGCTTCTGGTGCTTTAAATCTCAGAATTCTCCTTCCCCGCCAGCTGGAGAAAACTGCTTTTAAAGGGCTTGAGTGATAGATTAGGCCCACCCAGATCTCCTTTTTGTCTTATAACAATGAGAATGAAATTGTTAAGGGTGGAAAATTTTCAAAGTGAGCCAACCAGCTCAGTCAGCTACAGGGAAGAAATATCTTTAGATACCAGAAGTTGTCCTACTTGCTTGGGTGTGGGTTTAGGAAATGTACTGTATAGGATATGAAGATGGCCAGTGTCCGCTTCTGTAATCTGCTCACTTATTAACCAGAGTGTAGCACGAGGTGATGTATTTGTGTTGCGTTAATGGTCGACTTCTGCTTCTGTGAACTGCTTACTTGTTTGATGTAGTTTTGGGCTTTGTGAGCTGCCTCTTTTGAAATTGTAAGAGTGAAGACTTCCCAGCAAATCAGTAACAAGGAGGTGATTCCTCAAGGCACCAAAGTCCCAGGAAGAGGCACAACATTCCAAGATACAGATAATAAGACTGTCTACCAGGCTATATTTGATCTAGCAATTCCCCAGATACATTTATCTTTGTAAAGGACATTAACGGTTAACTTCTGCTTTCTGTAATTTCCTTACTCTCTCTCTTTGTTCTACGATGTAGTCAGAGGCTTCATAAACTGCCTCACACAAAGACCCCGGGCTGATCTCCTCTAACCCTGCGTGGTAGAGAGTCAGTCGCGGTGGGAGAGAGTCAGTCGTCGGCGGGCTAATAAAGGCTGATAATTAATCTCAAATTGACTCTGTAGGTCTTAGATTTGAACACGCCACAACAAAATCTCTTCATAGTCACAAATACCACCTACAGGCAAAGAAGAGGGGATTCTACAAGGTCAAGGGCATTGGGGATCATTCTTAAGATACAGCCACAAACATGACAGGCAAAGATGCCATGTGCATGAAGGGCCCCTGCAAGCCCATCTGACATCCACCTTGGGCTTGGGCAGTTGTACAGAGTCATTGGATTTAGCCTGACATTTAAGGCCCTCTTACTGAGGCCATTTTGCTCCCTTGGTCCCCATGCCTTCACCATCCCTCCTCCCCTGCTGCTGGCACAGACAGCCTTCTGAGCCTTCTCTCAGGCCCAGGAGCAGACATCTTCCTACTGCCATGAGGACATGGTTGCCTTCACTGAGCTCAGGCACGCAAAGTGATGGCAGTAGCAGTGTCTCCACTATCAGCTCCACCCAGGAATTCAGAGAATTCATCTACAGATGTCTCCTGGGACATTTAAAGCAATTTAAAAAAACATTCGTTGACTGCCCACTATGTGCTGGGTCTACTTCCTGCACGCAGCCTTCCTTGACTGGCTGCACCAGGCACGATCCCTCTGGGCACCCACAGTGCAACCTGCCCCTCTTTGCAGCTCCCTGTTTCCCTACCCTACCCACTGGGGGTCCATATCTTAGCTCCATTCCTGCTTCCTGGCTGAGAGGGCTGCTGGAAAGCCAGGAGGATGCTAGGGAAAGTTGCCAAAGGAGGCAACTGATTGAAGTTCTGTAATTTCCAGCCTTGGCCCCTGCACCCTCCAACACTGGAGAAAATAGAGGCCAAATTAGAGGCTTCTATTTTGGAGTTGTGGTTCTAAGGCCCTAAGTTCTTTTTCTTCCCTGCTACTCCAACTGAAATGACTCCTTAATTCACATCTGCCTCCCGCCCCCCCCCATCCCACAGATCATCTCTCTTTAATCTCCAATCCCAGTCCTAGTCCACTCCCTGTTATCACCCAAACTCGAGGACCCTCTCTGTCTCCCCAATTCTAAAAATTCTTCCCTCTCTCCTGCCTCACAGATGTCTGAATGAATAATTGATGGTGGTTGTTGAGCACTGCGGGGTTTTGCACCACCTGGCTGTGTGACTGTGGGGAAGTCAGTTGCTCTGAGCTTGTTTCCTCATGGACAAAATGGGGAAGGTTGTCTTCATTGTGGTGGGGTCCTGAGAGTAAGCTGGTGCAGCCCTGTGACACAGATGTGTTACAGTGCAGAACTATGGAGGGGGCACTGGGAGATACTTACATGAGGTCAGAGAAGACTCCTGAACAGGAGTCAGACTGAGGGACATGGCCCAGGACAGAGCTTAGCTCTCAGAGAGAAGAGATCATCTGGATATAACAGGAATCACTGGGTGAGGGGACTTCTTAATTCTCGCCAATAGAGGTTATAGAAGAAGAAAAGATTTTAAAAGGGTAGAAACTCTCTAAAAAAGGGAGACCTGGGGGAAATGTATAGTGCCACTTCAGGATAGAAACAAAGCCCTGCCCTAGGTGCTTCTACATTTTCTCCACAACAAAACAAAAGCCTTACTGCTTAGAAAAGAAAAGGGAATATTCAGGGTACAGGGGAAGACCTAGTGCAACTAGAGAAAGGGAATAGAAAAAGCCCATCTCCATGGGGGAGTGACAGAAGAAGGAGTGGGTCCAGATCTTTAGAGATCCCTTACTGCTGAGGGAGGGACAAGATTGCTGAGAACAGAAGATGTGAGTGCTTCCACCTCTCATCACTGAGCTAGCGAGCAATGAATAACCAAAGTCAGCAGTAAACTGCTGGAGGGGACACTCTGAGGTGAAGCACAAAGGGAAGACCTAAAACAAGGATGTCCACTCTTCTCATTCTTTTCAACATCGTAGTGACGCTTTCAGGAAAAGCAGTAAGGCAAGAAAAAAAAAAGGTTCACAGATTGGAAAGGGAAAGAATAGCACAATTCACATATAATACCTACATAGAAAATCCCACATAATCTACAAAAAAAGCTATTAGGAGTAATAAGTAAGTTTAGTAAGATCACAGGATAAAAGTTTACTATTACAAAGAAAAAAATCCATCCTAATGGTGTATAGTAGCAATAGATAATTGGCTAAAATAAATTTTTAGAAAGCACCAAAATCCATGAAATACTTAGGTACCAGATCTGTATGCTGAAAACACAAAACAACAACAACAACAACAACAACAAACAACAAAGAAGACCTGAACAGATGGAGAGATATACTATGTTCATGAATTGTTGAGCTCTAGGTTGATACGAAGTCAGATTTTCCCAAACTGATCTATACATTAAATACAAAATTCAATTAAAGTTCTGAAAAGTACATTTTCAGTAGAAATTGATGAGCTGCTTCTAAAATTTACACAGAAAATCAGAGAAACTAGAAAAGCCAGAACAGTTTTGAAGAAGACAAAGTTGGAAGATTCGCACTACCTATTTTCCAAACTTAACTATCAAGCTATAGTAGAAAAAAGGTAGAAAACTCATGGTTGTTGACTGTTCTTTCCTGTGAGATCACATAAAATAGGCTTTGAAAATCTAAGACATAGAAGAGCTTGGCAGGGGATTGCACAGGTGGCCTTGGCAGGTGGAGACACAACCTGTGAAACATAGATGGGTTATACATGTATCTGAGCTCTGAATGACGTGATGCCACCAACACTGGCTTCCCTCCTCTGGAGAGCAGGGCTGCTGCTTCTCCCTATTCATGGATCCTGTAAGATCCAGCTAAGCCCATAGCCCATAGCAGACATCCTTGTTATAGATAAAGGGGATATATGTACATGCATCCTATATGTGTGTGCTGATCACATTTTGGGGGACTGTTTCTGCCACTTTTCCTTGGGCCCAGATAGTAGAGAGCTGGCCCAGAAGAATGGATCACTGAGTATGTGTAGGTTCTCTGTGACTGCCCAGAGTGAGAGCCTGCTGACTTCAGGGGGGAGGAATGCAGGCTGTCTGAGAGCATAGTGATGATGGACGAAAGGGAAAAGGCTGCATTCTTTCCTAGCAGAGAGCTGCCAGGCATGAAGCATGAGTGTGCGTGCGTGTAGCAGGAACCCAGGAGAATGACATTTCAATGGCTGAGCGCCAAGTCAATTCCCAAGAAATTTTTAAATTAAAAGACACTTAATGGCAGGTCTTACTTCCTGCCAGACCCCGGCTGGCTGGCTGGAGGCAGGATGGTCAATGCCACTGAGATCTGCTTGGAGTGTCCCTGCCAGGCACCCTGCCCTTTGCCCAGAGGCCTCCCTCTCTAGGCTCCTTTTAGTTTGTAGCTCTGCCATCCTCAATGCTCAGCCTCCATTTCAAGGTCTAAGCTGACTGTTCATCAGTGAGAAGTGTTGAGGGGATAGAAAGTGTACCCTTCCCCTTTAAGGGCAGATGGAAGCTATGCCTGTCACACGTGCTCACACCTGGAAACCAGAGCTCAGTCACATGGTCCCACTCTACTACTCTGCAGGTTGAGAAAGGTGCCCAGCCAAACACAGGGGTTCTGTTAATAAAGAAGAGGAGGCTGGATATTGGAGAACAGTTAGTAGTTTTATTCACAAAGCAGGAGATGTGGAGAGTGGATTGGAAGGCCTGAACAAGGAGGTAGGGAGACCAGGTAAGAGTCCACTGGAATAATCTAAGTGAGAACTTTGATGGTCAGGACTGAGAAATGGCAGCTAGGATGAGACAAGTGGAAGGATTTAAGAACTATTTAAGAGGTAGAACCAACAGGATTTGGTATTACTTAAGTATTGAGGGTGAGGAGAAGGAGTCAGGGACAACTTCTGTATATCCCATATCAAAATTGGGTTCATTTATTCAGCCATCATTTATCGAATGAATCCCGCATGGGAGGTACCATGCCTGGAGACATGGAGCACCACGTCTGTCCTCGCAGGGGCATTGGAGGGGAAACAGTAACCCCCAGGACACAAGGAGAGAGATGTTAGATGCTTGGAAACCAGTTAGGACCGATAGTGGGTGGACAGGATTTCAGGGGAAGCAGAGTTCACCTTCAGGCATGGGGCATTTGGTAGGGCTGAACATTCCTAGAGGAGAGGCAGGCGTTCCAGGTGAGTAAGCAGGACTCGGGGGTGGCCTAAATTATCAGGAAAGACTTTCTTGTGATGGCAGTGATTGTCATGGTGCAAGAACAAGTGTTGGCTTTAGAATCAGATGGACCTGAATTCAGATCTGACTCTGTGCTCACATGTTGCAGGTGGAATTATAAAGTGGATCAATCTCTATTGCAGACTATTTGATATTATCTATCAAAACTGCAAACACACCTACCCCTTAACCCAGCAATTCTACTAGGAATTTATCCTACAGATATACTCACACATGTATGAACCAACAAATATATAAGCCTATTCATTTCAGCATTATGTATTTTCATAATTGCAAAAGATTGCAAATAACCCAAATGTCCATCATTACAGGATTGAGCAAATAAATTATGATGTATTTACGCAATGCCATATTATGTGAAACAGAATGAAATTACTCTCTATGTATTAATATGAAAAGATCTCTAAGATATGTTAGAAGTGATCAAAGCAATACATAGACCAGTGTATATAGTTTATTACCATTTGGGTAAAGAACAAAAATGGGGAGGGAAGGATATCGATGCACAACTATCTATCTAAATATATGTGTGTATTTTTTTTCTCATATTTGCTTATATATGTGTAGAATATCTTTAGAAGGACACAGGAGGCCATTTGCTTCCAGCACAGAGAACTTGCTGGCTGGGCGTCAGACTTTTACTAATTCTTTTCTACATAGGTTCCCACCTGTGCTGCCTTTGCCGCCTTCAGAGAGCACACAGCCTGGCAGGGAGGAATTACTCGACCCTATGCCATCCAATAGAAACGTAATATGAGCCACAAATATGATTTGTTTTTAGCAGCCACATTAAAAAAGTAAAAAGAAGCAGGTAGAAATAATTTTAATAATATATTTTCTTTAAGACAGTCTGTCCAAAATGTTATCATTTCAATATGTAATCGATATAAAAATTGTTAATGAGATTTTTTTGTTTTTTCTTTTCTACTAAGTCTTTGAGATCTCATGTGATTTTATACTCACAGTACATCTCACCTCAGACTGGCCACAGTACAGGTTCTCATCAGCCACACGGGGCAGGTGGCCCCCACACTGGATCGCTCAGGCCTAACCTAACCCAAACCCCCAACTGTTAGTCCTAAAAGCTAAAAGAATAACTACAAGGCAAATGTAATAGAAGGCACTGTTGAAGATTAAACTTGTTGGGGTTTCTTTGCTTTTTTTTGCTTTGATTTCTCATGAAAGAGGTAAGTGGTGCCTTTTGCAAAGAGGAATCACACCTGTTGGAAGCTTTGTGTGCAGATCTCAGAGTCATGGGTCCCATAGGGGACAACCAAGTCGTGTCCAGGAAGCGAGGAAGAGATGCGCAGGCCTTTGCGAAGGTCAAAAAGGAGAAGCCGCGATGTGGATCCCCAGAAGAGAAACAGGTGGCTGCACTGGGGCAGGGGTAGGAGTTGCCGTGAGCAGCTCATTACCAGGAGGCCAGGGATAAGCTCTGGATCCCTGTGGAGTCCCGGCTGGATGGCCACTTCCGGCTGTGGGCAGCAGGGAGCTTTCTAGAAGAGGGCGGAGTCTGAGCTGCATCTCTTCCCTTCTTTCAGCACTTCCATCCGTTCCTTTCTCTCTCACGCCCCTACCTCCCCTCACCCCAGAGCTAATGAGGTGGGTGCCCAAGGAAAAGGAGGTATTCACCCAGTTCTTTGAAAGCCCAGGCTTTCTTGGCTCCAGAGGAGCATCCTGGAAACAGAGACCTACAAATGCTGGATTCTGTCCACCTGGAGGCCTGAACTCACCCCCATCTTTGCATTGTGACTAGGATAGTAGCCCAGCCCACCTGTCTGTGGCTTTAAACACTTCTTCCACTCAGAGTCACGTCACAAAATGTGTGAGCGTGTGAAAGGGGACTCCCAGACAGAGGGTGGCATAGAGTGTCTATCTGAGGCACAGGGTTGATGCCTGGGGTCTCGAGGATGGGTGTGGTATAAAGGGTATTCATTCCTGACAGGTGTGTGCTAGGCGCTGGGCCCGGCCAGGGCAAGCCAGATCTGTCAGCAGGATTTAATCAGGGCTGAGGTGGGCCCCTCCCTCCCGAATGGTGGAGTTGTGATCTGGCAGAGATTGCTGTTTCATGCTGGAACCCTCTGTGGGTAACAGGCAGCCAGCCTGAGCCAACTGACCCAAGATCCAGAAGGTCACCTGGTGACCAGCTGGTGCAGCCTGCTCGTGGTACAGATGGACAAACTGAGGCCCCAGGTGGAAGGAGGAAATGGATACTGTTTCAGGGTTAATCTGTGTAAATTAGCTCATTCATAAGGCCTAGATGTAGGGCTCATTATCCCTGTTTTATAGATGGGAAAATCAAGGTTCGGAAGCTTTATGAGCTTTGCATAGGCTTGGAGCTGGTAAGTGGCAGTGCCAGTATTTGAACCCCAGGACACTGATGCATCTGTGCCTTCTAATGGGGCTTCATGTTTCCATCAGCTTCTCTATCCTTCCTTCTGACTTTATTTAAGGAGGTTGGGGACAGGGACAGAGGATTTCAGGATGTAAATGGGGCAATGTAGCAGGAGTAAGTCTCAGGCTAGTCATTCAGATGAGGAGCAATAGAAATAAATTTTTTTCATCGTTCCGCTTACTATCCATTTTAAGCCTCCTTGGGGAGGAGAAGGGGAAGTGGGACAAACTTAATCTCAGGCAGTTTGGGTTCTTCCCCTTATCCCCAAGGGATGGTCTCAATTCAGTTGGTCAGCTCTCTCCTGACTTAGTGCCCCTGTCGGGAGCCTGAGAATCATTCTACGTGTTCTGAGATCTCTCTGGGAACAGAGGAGACCAGCTCCAGCCCTCACTATTGTCCCCACCCCCAGGAAAGGAGTAAAGATTATTTTTGGTGCCTCCTGTCTTCATGCCGGGCTGCTGCCAAGCTGACCTCCTGTTGAAGGTGGTCCCAGGAGCTTATGAATCAATAGGGCCAGGAGGTAGAGCCCCTGGGCCCATCCTACCTCACTCTGTGACTTGAGCAGTTAATTACACTTTCCTCTCACCCCAGTATCCTTGGCTGTGAAATGGAGGTTGGATTTAGAGCATCTACTGAGCCCCCTCCAGCTCTCAAAACTTGTTCGAGCCCACACAGATGAGAACCCTGACACTTCTCCCATATTTAGCCCTTGAAAGCCCAGCAGGAGCCCAAAGGCTTGAACTGTTAGGCTTTGGGAAGTGCAGGCCAAGGACACTGCCCTGCAGATCTGGGCCAAGAAATAAATTATTTCTGTACCAGGTGGCTAGAGACAAGGCCTCCCTAGGACTTGGACTCATCCAGTGAGTCCAACCTTCCTCACTGACAAGCAAACCGAGGCCCAGAAAGGGAAAGTGAATTGCCCAGAGTTACACAGCAGCTGGGTGACCAAGTTAGGACCCTCAGATCGGGCTGGACCCCACAAACATGGGGGTTGTGATAGTTTGTGGCTCACCTCTGAGCTGCTGGAGGAGCTGTGTTGGCACTGGTGCCCTGATGGAGTGGGGGAAGCTGGGAAGGAAGGAACGGCTGGGGAAACTGGAGGTGTGTGGAGCTTGGGTTCCAAGGGGTATGGGGTTTGAATTCATGTCCTTCTGTTTAGCAGGGGCTTGGCTTCAGCAGAGGTTCTCGGACTTTAATACCTAAGACCTTCAATAATAACAATAACAGTAGCAACAGTAATAAAAGATTCCAAGTATTGGGAACTAACTCTGTTCTGGGCTCTGTTCTGAGTGCTTTGCATGCATTTAACTCTCATAGCAGCCCTGCGGGAGAGGGAGTATTATTATGACCATTTTACAGCTGAGAAAACTTGGCAGAGAGAGGTAGATACTATCACATGATCACACCTCTGAAGACGGCAGGGCAAGTTCCTATTCCCAGGAAACGAGGCAGCTTGAAAGGTTTTGTCCTACATTTAAAGCACAGTCTGCATTCTAACACCCACCTTTGACAATTTTAATTTAAAAATAGTGTTTTAAATAACAACTTTTCTTGACCATATCTTGGCATCAAATTAAATGATAGTAGGGAAGGGGGTGGCTACATATTTCTTGGGATACTTGGACGAGTCGCCCCCAGGGGGCACTCACGCCCCATCTGGGCCGTATGGTCTGGCCAGAAATACCTCCCAGGATGGTCTCCAGGCTCCTGGGTTAGTGACGCTCGGAAGGGGCAGGAGATATGTTGGTGGGGAGACTGAACTTTCAACTCCATGGCATGATCTATCCCCTCATTAAGAAAGCTCCCCAGAAGACCCGCCCTCCCCAGATTGGTACCAGGAGGGCTTTAGGGAATTTGTGTGCAAAATGATGTACGGGAACATTTAGAATATTTCTGGGAGAGGGACCATGGTTTTCAAAGTATCCCAAAAAAGGCTGGTGCCCCCTCATGGTTAGGAAATTTGCTCTGGGTACTAGAGTCCCAGGACAAGAGTGCTACCTCCTGAACCACTTTGTCATGCCCCAGGCAGGGCAAGCAACTTCTCTGAGCACCCGGTGAAAATGCTAACAGAAAGCCCCTCACTCTCCTCTCCAAAAGTGGGAGCCAGACAAAAGACACACCCTCTTCCCACTACCCTTCCCACCCTGCCTGAGCCTGGGCAGTGTCCAGAACCCCTGTCCGTGGGCAGGAGAGAGCCCAGACCTGCCACTTACTTGCCTGGTATGTTCACTTTCTGGGCCTCAGTTTCTTCACTTGTAAAATAGGATTTGAATACCTAGTTCATAGGGTGGTTCTGAGAGTCAAAGGAGATAATTCTTATGAGTAGGGGTGTGTTATCCTGCAGAGCTGGGCCCTGGTGGTCTTGGGGCCACTGCTGGGTGGTGATCCTTTTCCTCTAGGAATGAGGCTCTCTGTTCTGCAGAGCAGAGACACAGGCAGAACGTTTTTTGCTGACCAGGTCTTCTCAGCTGCACCCCCTAAAATGTAACAGGTGGGTAATGTAATTAAGCTTGAACATAAACTTCACAAGGGTAGCAGTTTTGTCTGTTTTCTTCGCTGCTGCATTCTCAGGACCTAGAACATAATCTGGCACATAGCAGGTGTTCAGTAAGTATTCGCTGAATAACAGATGGGGCCATGGAGAAAGGCAGGCAGACATACCCAGAAAAGTGTAAGGGAAAGGGCTGTGACATTTTCTCGCTCAAAGGCTCAGTTTTAGCTCTACCACCAACTTTCTGGATGACCTTGGGCAAGTCTCTTCTCTCTGGGCCTGTTTTCCCAGCTATCACATGAGGAAATTGTCCCAAGGAGTCTCCAGGCTCTATCCAGCTCTGATCCCCTGTGCATGGGTGGGAAGCATGACCTCTCCCTCCCACACCTTGAGAACAAGATTTGATAGAGGAGAGAGGGATGGGCATGAGAAATCAAGGAGGTCTGAAGGGGACCAGGGGAGGCTGTCATGTCATAGGGGCGTGGCAGGTGAGCACTCATTTCCTGGTGAGACCTAGACCCAGACTTTGTCAGCTGGGTGCTATGGTCAACTTTCTGCTGCCATTCGCAGGAGCAAGCATTCCCTACCTACCCCTCCCCCTTGCCTCAGCCCTTCACTTGCTCAGCGGAGGGAGCGAATTAAGTAAACACCAGGATCCTGTCCTGTTCCAAGCTCTGGAGTAAAGAGGTCCCATCCCTAGCTAGGACCCTGCTCCACCCATTGGGCTCTTCACACACATCTCCCCTCACACCCTGGGAAGACAAGGGTTGACACGGTGGAACTTTCCATGTAGCTTTGTGTTATCATAAGCCATGACCACGACCCTTTCTCTGTCTTCTATCCCTGAATTTCTTCTAGGAGTGGGCTGATAATTTTATCCTATAGCCTGATATAAAGACATATCTAGGAATATAATTAAGCATATTTTGTCACTTAATTTAAACAATAGATTTTACCAGCAACATAGCATGTATTTTGTTGTATTGTTGACTGATGACTATTAAAATGAGACTTCCGTGTGTCCTCCTGAGAAAATTCTAGCATGTTGCCCTCCATCTCAAACCAGCACTGTCCCAGCAACCATTGAATGAGTATGAAGTACAACCCAATTGCATTAAAAAATTACTTATAACAAAAGTAGTATGTGCTTTCAGGTGAATGTTGCAGAATTAAATGAGATTTTATAAAAAATGAAAGCTCTCTCCTTCATCTTATTGTTTAATATAACGTGTCATGTATCATTCCAGACATTTCTATGCATATATGGATTGTGTAAACATTTATATATATTTTTTTATACAAATGAAATTTTAACTTATATACCATTTTGCAACACAAATACCCTTCCAGGTTGGAACACGTGAGTCTCTTTCATTGTTTGACTGCACTAATGGGCATCTGGGTCATTTCCAGTTGCCCATTATCACTACCAGTGCTGATATGACACTTTGTACTAATCCTTATGCACTTGCATAAATTTATCTACGAGGCAACTTTCTAGAAGGAGAAGTACTGAGTCAAAGAATATACAAGTTTAAAATGGTCATAATCACCAAGCTGCCAAAATCAAATTTTGTACATTTATATGTTCACAAACTACTGTGTAATTAATTGCCTATTTCCCCACATCATGACCAAGACATTTTTAAAATCTTTTACCTGATGGGTGAGGCTTGTATCCCAGTGTTTTAATTTGCATTCTTCAACTGTAAGTGAAATTGAATGCCTCTTCTTATATTTATAGGCCTTTTATAATTTTCTGATATCCATTGCTCACTTTTGAATTTTGTTTCCTATTGATTATGAAAGTGCTTTGCATATAAAAGACACTGTCAGATTAATCTTTGGCTTGTCATAATTATTGGCAATATTTTTTTTTTTTTTAAATATTTGTTTATATTCATTTCCAAATGATAATTGATTGAGCGGTACACTTCTGATCTTGCCAAGGAAAAAGGGACGGGACCAGGTTCTCCTAGGCACCAAAAGAATGAGGAGTCACTATATAGCTGCACTTTTGCACATAGGAGTATTACTGGGGAGTCAGGAGAATGATGCTATTGAGTGCTTTTGCTCTCTTTCCAGCATGGAAGGAAGAAGGAGGTGAAGGCATCCAGCTCAGCTACTAAAAAGTACCCTGAGCCTTTGAATATTTGAAGTGGATTTGTGTGAGCCTCAGTTTACTCATCTGTACAATAAGGCTAGTGAAGACTCCTTCTCTAAGTTATTCAATTGTAGGTCAAGTAACATTCAAACAAAGCAGCTAGCCTGGCACACAGTACATGCTCAAATCAATCCAAGCCACCCTTCAGTGTGAGCTTACTATGAAGCAGGTTATGGTCAGATCTTGGTGCTGGGGTCACTCGTTGTGCCTAGTGAAGTCAAACGGACCTGGTTTGCCCCTCACTAATAGCGGGACCATAGATGAGTCATTTCATCTTCCTGCAGCTCAGTTAGCTTGTCTGTTCAATGAAGATAGTCAAACTACTTTGGCAAGGTTGTCACTGGATTAAATGAGGTCATGCATGTGAAGCGTGGAGGCTTGTGCCAGGCCCAGAGCCGGAGGCTCTGTCGGCCCGAGTTCAGGCTTTGGGGAGCTGGCTCCCTCCCACCCTGGGGCACCTGGCCTCAGAGAACAGAGTCCCCTTTGACTCTGGCAGCCACTGAGGTCATTATACCACAATCGCTGAGCGCTGGACAGCAAATATCCCATTAGGTCCAGCTTTTTCTTGGCCGCATCCCCTCCTGCCAGCCAGGTTTGGTTTGGTGGGAAGGGCGAGTGGCTGAGCTTTGATGTGAGTGATGGTGAAGCTGGAAGATGGGGGTGTGGGCTCCCAGCCTGCTTCGATGGCTCAGGGCCAGCTCCTACTCTTAAACCGCAGAACCTGGCAGGGCCCGGCTGCCTGTGGCTAAGTGGAGGGAGTGATTTGGCACTAGTAGGTACTCATGCCATCCCTTAGACTTAGGCATGGTTGTTATTCCCATTTTATAAATGGAGAAATTAAAGGAATTGCTCCCCAGCTCTGATGAGCAGATGGGAAGGCAGAAGTGCCTTCTGATTTGGTCCTATTGTGGGTCTGAAGGTCCAACCCATTCCCTGGAAGGGGCTTCATCTCCAGAAGCCCCCATTGAAATGGGCACATCAGACCCCAGAAGGGCCAACACATGCCCACATAGGTTTATTGGACATCTGGTTTGTGCCTGGCCCTGTGCCCATTCCAAGAAAGCAGGAGGATGAGTTAGGCACAGCACCTGCACAGACACAGGTTCAAATCCCAGCTCTGCCACTGGCCAGCTACAGACATATCTCCTCTGGTCTTCAATTTCCTTATCTTTAAAATGAGGTATAAGGAAAATTATTGTGTGTGAAAGTGATTTTTAAAACTGTACCGGTGTGTGCAAGTGAGGGATTATCAATACTGCTCAGTTACACCCAAGTCTCTGTCACTGACGCAGAAAAAGTACAGAAAAAAGGCTGAGGGACTTTGTTGAGTACACAGGAAAGGGTATGGGTGGATTTGGGGGGGAGGGAGGGTGAACTTCTAGTCAGATTGCTGGAAGGGGCAGAAGCCTTATCCAAGACTTTCTGCTAATTTTTCAGAGGAGGAAGAAGAGTCTGGGAGGAGAGTTTTGCCCCAAAACTATGGAAGAGCAGGAGCCAGTCCTAGTTTTTGGCAGGAGTCCCCAGTCTGGACTTCCGGGCAGTCCTGGAAAGCTGTTTTAACCTCTTTGGGCCTCAGTTTCACCCTCTGTCAACCACATCGAGGGCGGCTGGGGGCGCCGTGCTTCTGAAGCACCTGGGCATTGTTTGTATGACATGGCCCCCTTGTCTCATGGGATGACCCAAGAGTCCATTGAGGTGGTACTCCAGGACCAGGCTTTGGCTGGGCCAGATGATGTGGAGGGGTCCAGTTGGGAAGCCTCCCCCAGCGGGGTCCCAGGAAGGGAGGAAGTTTTGTCTCCTCTGACTTTTCTAAGGACAAGGTAGCCCTGGGACCTTAGGAGGGAGGAGGGAGGTGAGGATCTCAGGTGCCGCAGAGGTATGCCAATCCTCTGGTGGGACTTGAGGCAAGGAGAGAGGCCAGCCTAGGGCCAGGCCTGGGGCTTGTGGGGAGGAGGAGGAGGAAGAGGTAGGGGACGGTTGCCAGCCAGGAAATGTCTGCCGGCTGGCATCAGGCGTTCCTGAGCTAGCATGCTTCCTGTAAGCAGCGCACACGAGCCCTGTGACCTCACCCCTCAGATATTCTGGGACAGCCCCCCATTCCAAATAGGCCATCCCATTGTCCCCTGTAACAGCAAATGGGTGGCCGTGCCAAACTTTTGGCATCCAAACATCCATTCATTCAACAATGTTTATTGAGCGCCCACTTGGTGTGGGCACCATGCCAGGCACTGGCCCACAGAGAGAAATTCTGGAGCTCGGCGGCTATTTGGTCGGTGTTTTCTAGCCAGACCCTTGCACCTGAAGCTGATGCAAACCTCCTTACGGCTCTTTTCGTTGGGACACTGCGGTCATTGTCGATGAAGAAGAATCCCTAGAGTGGGTGAACCCCACGGATGGGGGTGGGTGGAATGACCCATGAACATTGATCTGGCCTCATGTATGCCAGATGTTGTTTCTCAACAACAAAAGGGTGTCATCATTCTCTTTACAGAGACACAGTCTCAGGTGAGTGAACTTGCTCCAGGCCACACAATTCATGAGAGCAAGGCCAGGATTCAGACCCCGTTCTTTCTTGGTCACCAAGACCTCAGATACTGAAACTGGTACAGCTGAGTCCCTCAGTTTGTCCTCGTTTGGAAACACCTACTAGCCTAATGGCTTTGGGATAGTCCCTTAGCCTCTCTGAGCTTTGGTTTCTCATCTGTAAAATGGGGCTCACAGTATCTAATTGGTAGGATTTCTGTGAAGATAAAGGTGGGGCACTGAATGTAAAAAGCTCTGCCCACAGGCTGAGGCAGGAGGCTTCAGAATGCTTACTCAGGGGGTTTCATCTCCAAAATGTTCTGGTAAGACAGACTTAGAGAAGTCCTGAGCTTATTCCTCTGCCTTCAGGTCTAATCACTCTAGGTCATCAGCAAAAATTGATAGGGTACATACCATTTTGGCATACTGGGCAAGGACAGGTGGGAGGGAATGAGAGGAGGGAAAGGTACAGAAGATGAACAAGACATGGCACCTCTGACAGTCTTCCTGTCCTCCCTCAGTTACTTTAGGATCTTGGGGTAAGGAAGGGCCATCTGTGTGAAATAATGAAACCAGCGAAGGCCACCATAATGACCATCTCTTCGCTCATACTTCTCTTTATGAAGATATCTCATGTCTTAACTCATTTTATCCCAAAGACAGCTTTGTGAATTGCTACTATTATTCCCATTCTGCAGATGACCAGATAAGGAAACTGACCCTTGGTCAATTTTACCAGAGGCCCCTGAGCTAGCAAGTGAGTGAGATTTAGACCTCAGCTGGTAACCCTGACTCCTCTGGGAGAGGCTTCCAGAGTCAGGCAGCTGAGGGAGTAAGCTCCTATTGAGAAATGGGGAAGGCCTTGCTTTTTGCATCAGTGCAGGACTCTTGCAAAAGCCTTGAGGCAAGTAAAATAGAAGCCACTGGTATAAAAAATTCTTCAGATGTTTGTCCCTCTCCCACAACCTCCATTGTAAGAAAGCCCTGCATCACATCTACCCCGCCTGGGTTGACAATCATTCTGCCCAGGTGCCCCTGGTCAACAGTCTGGCTTTTCCATGGAACTGCACCAACTCTAGGCTGTACAGACAGTGCGGGGCCTGGTAAAGGTCCTAGCTGTCATCACTAGCTCGATGCCTTGAACCATTCCAACTTCTCCAAGCCTCAATTCTGCCCTCTGTTCAATGAGGACATCAATAAATGGCGTGAAGGGAAGATTGCACTAGGCACAGCCTGGAAATGGCCAGCACAGCAAGCTTTGGGACTTGACTTTTATTCTTCCCTCCCTCTGAGGAGACATAGCTTTCCTCCTTTTCTCCTGCTTGACGTTGGCATCAGATGAAGGGGAGACAGTTCGACTCTGTGCGAAGACTACTGGGCTTCAGCTGCGGAGAGCTGAGCTCAAAAACCTGACGCTTGTATCAGCCCTGATGAAGCACGTCAGTCCTCTAAGCCACCGTTTCCTCATCTGTAAAATGAGCACACAATGCCAAACCCAGCAGAGTGAACTCCCTCATTCACCCAGAGGTGCTACGCATCGGCGGGGAGATTCACCATCAAATCGATGACTCTGTGGAGAGAAGGCAACACTCAACCCAGAAGGATGCCTTGACGTTGCCGATGTCTAGAGAAGTGGGGAAGATGTTTCAGGGTGAGGTGAGGTGAGGGTTTCTAGCACCTCCTAAAATAAAATCACCTATATGATTAGTTACCCAGATACCTGGTTCAGGTACTCATAAAGGTAAAACCAAGTTGCTCCAGTCAAGTGAAAAGAATGAATAATGATATGAATAATATGTCTCCATGCCCCACGCCTCACAGGCACCTTACTCAGAGCCTGGTGGCATAGTAAGGTGCCCAGTACGTGTTCACTGATGTAACTAAACTATGAACTACAATAAGGAGAAGAGCCAGCCAGGTGGGTGGTTTCCCAGGGAGGTGTCATTTGCACTGGCCTAGACGGGCTGCCTCAGAGTCCTCTTCTTCATTTGTCTATTGAATTGTCTATATACCATAGTGGGCAAAACCTCAGCTTCTCCTTGTTCCTGCCCAAGAGCCCTCATCTGAACTCTGAGGAGTCTCCGGATGCGAGGAGGAAGTAGCCGGGCTGCGGAAGGCAGTCTCATTTCCAGCTGCGGGGCCCGGGCCGCCTGCCCTGGGTCCGTTTACACAGCAAGGTGGACAGGCCGACAGGACTTGCGGCAAATGCGCTTCTGCCTCTGAGAACAGAAGGCTGGGCAGAGCCTGGCCAGGGCCAGGCGCAGGGGAGGCCTGTGCCAAGGGGAAAGTCGAATGTAAAGAGTGTTTCCTCCTGGCCAGGCAGCCTCAGACTTTTGTCTCCAGTCTGCAAGCAGTTCCTCTAGTGATTCATAATCAGCGGGAACTTATAAATAAACCCCACCTCAACCTCGCACCACAGCCTGGCTGGGACCTGAGCGGGAGTTGTGGGGGGAGGGAGGCTGGGAAACAGGGAGGCTGAGGAGAGTCCCTGAGGAAGCCCGGGGACCTGGGCATACTGGCTGCTGGGCAGGGTGCCTCTGGCTTTCCGTGGAGAAATTGCAGGGCTCTTGCTAGCAGTCACGTTTTCCACCAGAGGACTCGGGAATTGGGCCACTGGTCTGGAGCAAAGGACTCTGAGAGAACTGGGTTTTCATCTGCTTCCCAGGAGTGTGTAGAGGAAATTCAGCAGAATTTTGAAATAACTGGGCTTTCAAACATTTTTTAAATATAATTTCAAATTTATGGAAACGTTGCAAAACTAGAACAGAGAACTCTTGTATAACTTAGAGCCAGATTCATCAATTGCTTACATTCTGTCCATTTAGCTTTATCATTCTTTCTTCCCTATGATTTCTTTTTCTGGAACCAGCTGAAAGTAGCCTTCCGGCATCGCACCTCCATGTCCCTGATGTCTTCAGTGTGCATTTCCTGAACGGCCAGCGTTTGTATTCCTGACTGGCCACTGACGAAGTGTATTCCGGGGCAGCTGTTCGAGCCTTGGTCCTTCTCTATGAAGTGGTGCTATGCGAGCCCCTTACTGTAGGGAGGATGAGAAGTAACAGTGGAAACATCTGCTGGAAGAATAATGATAAGCACGGCTCATTAGCATGTGCAAAGCAACTTGCGCACATTATGGCATTTGAGCTGCACAATGTCCTTCCTTTTCTAATGGAACCGGGCCTCAGAGATGGTGTGTCATTTGTACTAGCTCACATAGCAAGTTAGGCTTTGCCGCACACAGTAGGCACTGAGTTACTTCTGGAGCCTGTCCTCGTCTCTGTTTTTTGTGTGATTGCATTCAGGGGCTGGGCTTTCTAGGGCCTCAATCTCCCTTTGTGGGTACAGAAATCCCTGGAGTGGATTTGAGATGCTTCCACAGCAGCCTACACTCTGGGTCCCTGGAGACCAGGTAGGAAGGAACCCTTCCTGTGTCAGGGCCAGAGTGGAAGCTGCTCCAGCGGCCAAACTGCCTTCCTCCGAATTCTTCCGGCTGCATCATGGTCTGGGCTCACAACTCTTGCAGACTGTTTCTGGAAACTCTGGGAAATCTGACCAGAAGACCCAGAGCCTCCCACCCTCTGGAGTTTCTGCAGTGATGAGACCTGGCCACCAGATGGCCACATGCAGATCACCGTAGTCTCAAAGAAGAGGAGCTGGTTTCTTCCTGTGCGTTTTAGAGTGCCCTCTCTCCTCCAAGCATTGTCCACACCACTATTAGCTTCGGGTCACAGCCAGGGAAACTGAGCCGAGGAGCACAGTCACTCAGCTTGCACTTTGTGCTTCCCGAGGTTTGTTACCTTGGTTGAACAAGGACCCAGGACTGTGACAGAGATGCTAGATTTCTCTAGACCTCAGTTTCCAGTTCAGAGCCCACATCTGAAGTGATTTGAGGCATTAAGCCTACAGGCCAAAGTCCGTCCACCTACAGGTGAGCTCTGATTCTGTCTTCTGCTCTCAGACCAGCCTCTGAACTGCAGCACAGGACACTGGAGCGGGAAGAGACTCCAAGGCTCATCTTATCCAAACCTTCCATTTCTCAGATGGAAGAAAGTCCAGAGAGGGCAGTGATTTACCCAAGGTCTCACAGCCCTACCTGATCATGCCAGAACCCAGGTCCACTGACCCTTAAGACAGCTGTCATTAACTCTTCTCTCATAGCTGCCCAAAGACCGGTAAAGAAGCCCACGTGGGAAAAGATTGGTACAGCCAGGCAGGAATGAGCACACAGGGGGCCACCGTGAGCTGGAGGCCATGCTGTGAAAGGGTCCAGCTCAGAGCCCAGAGAACCTTCCTTCTCCTGAGGGACAACCCCCCCCACACACACCCCCAAAGCCTTCCATGAAAAAGCCCCTCAGGACCCACCTGGCCAGACCCTGGGGGGAATATTTTTAAAAGTTTAAACACTCTCCAGGGAACATTCTGCATTTCTACTCATATAGTGTATCTATGCTTTTATTTATGAAATAAAAAGGCTTCTGTTCTCTGCTAATTAGTGGGCTCATATAAACTCTCTCTCCCAGCATAGGATATAGGGGGGCAAGGGGGGAAAGCCAATAAAAATATAAAAATATGGAATTCCAGATGCACTGGGCAGGACCAGCCTTCCTGCCTGGGGAGAGGGAGAGGCTTACTACCCAGATTATTAACTGTCCAGAATCCCAGGCTGATAACATGTATATTTTGGGAAGAGCGTGCTAGTAACTTGAACTCATTCATACTCAGCTATAACTGACTAATGGTGTGGCTTATCCTTTATTAAGTTTAAATGGGGAAAGAGAGAGGGAACAGGGCCCTGAGAGCCTGGCAGTGGAATGGAAGGAGAAATAGGAGCGTGCACAGAGAATGAAAGCCAAGGGCCCTAGAGATCGATGGTATTGCCCACGCTCCAGAAGGAAATGGGAGACTTGTTTCCAGGATAAGCCTGCCTGGGTTGCAGGGGGCATAGATAACTCAGTTTTGAGTCAGTCCTTATAACCTAGGAGAAAAGGGCCATATCTTTAAACCAGATTTCTCTAAGAGAAGATGCTGGCCTCTGGGCACAGCCTCATGTCTATTTCTTTGCAGAGCCCCACAACTGCCCTGAGAAGAAGGCCCTCTCATCATGTTCATTGCTCTCCCAGGCCCAGAAAAAGGAAGGAACTTTCCCATGAGCAGTCACACTAAGTTAGTGCCAGAATGCCTAGCAGAACCAAGGTCTTCTAGTCAGTTACTTTTTACTTATGTTCTGCCTTAATCTAAAGGTAAGCTGATCCAATTACTGGCTCTGTGACCCTGGACAAGTTAATGAATCTCTCTGAGCTCGGTTCTCCTCATTTGTAAAATGGGAGTGATATCACCTATCTCCTGGGCTTGTTGACAGTATTTGATACTGTACGAGAGGGCCTGGCACACAGTAGGCATGCAGGTAACCATAGCTGTGTTACAGAGGAGTCAAATCTTACTTGGGGGCATAGTTCTTAAGGCACTTTAATGCAAAAAAAAAAAAAATCTCTAGGGAAGGTACCATGAAGAGTTAAATCCTTGTGGGGTGACTGGAGGAGAAAGAGGAAGGCTTTGGATTGCCAAGAAGTCAAAAAGGAGTGAGTGAGACATTGCAGCGGTCAAACTGTGTACAGTGGAAGGGGTGCTATGGAGGCCTGGCAGGTACAGGAGGGTCGGTGCCAAGATCGGCAGGGCCTTGAATGCCAGGCTGAGAAGTCAAGA
Source organism: Eonycteris spelaea (assembly GCA_003508835.1). Taxonomy (NCBI): domain Eukaryota; kingdom Metazoa; phylum Chordata; class Mammalia; order Chiroptera; family Pteropodidae; genus Eonycteris; species Eonycteris spelaea. The sequence continues at coordinate 2,024,007 of PUFA01000017.1, forward strand.
CAGCTTGCTGCTGTCGGAGATGTTTGGTTTTGGCAGTGGGAGGATTAAAGGGAAGTTCCCTGTGTGTGTGTGTGTGTGTGTGTGTGTGTGTGTGAATTTCTACCCACCCCAAAAGTTGTCTCTCTGTCGGAGGTCTGGGGCCAGTTTATGGCTCCTGGCTGCCCCTGTGCTGCCTCTCCCAGCCCTCCTCCTCCCTGGCTGTCTGGCAGCCAACTGAATTTTATGTGGGGAATTTGAGGAATTTGAAAAGGCAGAATGCAAATGCCACTGCTGGAGATTTCCTCATGCCTCTAAGAGCGAGAAGCCCCTCTCTGTGGGGCGGTAGAAGTGAAGTATGGCACTCTGGATTTTGGACCCTGTCCCAATGTTCGGTGGCCAGGTGGCCAGGTTGCAATGCCACCTGGAGAAAGGGGCAATGTCACCACCACCTTCCTCTACAGCTGTTGGAGAGCCAAGCTCGGTACCAGAGAGAGGAGGGTCCTTGTACACTGCAAAGCGCCTGCCACACGCCCCGTGCTGACGAGTTATTGACAATTCCTCAATGACCCGTTTTACAGAGGAGGAAACTGGAGTTCAAGGGGAGACATTTGCCTGGGGTCACTAGGGCAGACATGGGCCAGGGCCAGGACCCCGGCACTGATGGGGGGCTGTGGTTGTCCTGCCAGGCTGCGGCGCTGCAGGCAGGCTGAGGTCGCGAGGCGGCCCGGGCCATGCGCGTCCCTGAAGCCTCCTGGACGTGGGCGCGCCCGCCGCCCCTCCGCCCCCTGGCCGGTCCTCTGAGGGCGCCGGGAGCCGGGGGCCAGGAGCCGCGCCCCGGCTAGGGCGCCTCTATCACCCGCGGCCTCGGCGTCTCCGAGTCTCGGCGGCTCGAGCGCGGAGCGTTATCTGCTCTCGCCCGGCCGGGACCCTTCCCACCTTCCCGCCCGGCCGGGGCCGCCTTGGTGACCCGCCGCTCCTGCCTTATCGACCGCCCCCGCCAGGGGCTAGGGCCCCGCGGGCGCCGAGATGGGGCAGAGGCGGGCCCGCCCACGCCCCACTCCCCTCCCCTCCCCCGGCTACCCCAGTGCCCAACCCGGCCTAACGCTCCCGGCCTGCCCCCTCCCCGGGATGTCATCCCTCCTGGCTGATGGGAGTGCTTACCCCGAGGAGGACCACATCAGAAAAAGGTGTCTTTTGTTGTTGTTATTGTTGTTGTTGTTGTTGTTGTTTTTGGAGGGGCGGGGGTGTCCTATTTGTCCTTCCCTTAAAAGACAAGGGTACCCACCAGATCTCTCTAAAATACTTCTGCTCTGGACTTAATGAGTTAAATGTGGCACTCCCCTCCTCCCCTTGGAAGCTCGTTTCCCCACCTGAACGTTTGAATCTGTAGGACATGAAACTCCCCATAGTGCCTGCTGGTGGGCAGAGAACGTGGATGCAGCCAAATTGTAATAACAATTTGGCAGTATAGATGGAAAGCCATAAAAGTATTCATACTCTTTGACTCACTCTGGGAATGTATCCCAAGGAAATAGTCCAACAGCAGCAAAAGAAAAAAAAAAAAAAACACCCAAACTATGGGTTTATCAATGTGTTATTTGTAAAGCTAGTGAACATATCTTTTTAAGTGAAAAACTGGAATGCACAAGTCATAGGGAACTGGGCTTAAACCCACCATAGTTATCTACGGCCCTTGAGTGTGTGGCTTGACCTCACTGAATTTTGTGTTTGGAAAGCAGATAGCTCTACCACTGAGAAGACTTTTGTTAAGAATTCCAGAAGACGGCCTGTGAAAGCATCTAGTACAAACTTTGGGGTAGAGCAGGAACCTAAGAAATGTTTATTTTCCCCCTTTTCCATCTTTACGGAAACAACAGATTGGGATGTTTCAATTCACATTTGCGAATAAAAGAGATAGAAAGTACACATGGCGGTTAAGACTTGGGATTTTTGAGTCTTTCCACTTTGGATTGGATCAGAAACCTAGCTTCACCACTTATTTCCTAGCTGTGTAATCTTGACAAGATATATTTCCTCATCTGTTAAAAGAGTTAATAGAACCTACTCCATGACTATTTTGAGGGTTAAATGAGCTAGTATGTGCAAAGTGTTTAGTCTGGGCCTGGCGTGTAATAAGAACTCAATTATTGGTAGCTATTATTAAATAGTATTCAAAACTGGAAATAACTTCAACATTCAAAAATACTCCAAGTTAAATAAGTTAGTGGACCTTGCAGTGGAATACAATGTAGCATTTAAAAAGAGTGAGGTAATTAATTAATGTAAGCTAATGAGGAAGGATGAACATATTTTTGTACGCAATAAGTAAAAAAAGAAAGTTGTATCTATCTGGGTAAATGATGTCAATATGAAAAATTAGAAGTAAAAATATAAGATAAATATTTAGGAAAAGTCTTGCATGATCTTGGAAGTAGAGAAGATCTTAAGCAAGCCAGGAAGCCAGGACTATAAAAGACAAGGCAGATTAGACCACATACGATATTTAAATGTCTACATGGTAAGAGACTCCACAAACAAGTCTAGAGACAATAGCAGATGGGAGGAAATATTTGTTGTGTACAAAATAGATAAAGGGTTCATGTCTCATAACTCTCATAATTCCTCATATAGAATTCCTACAAATTAATTAGAAAAAGTCAAACAAAACACACTTTACAGAAGAGGAAATGCAAACGTGAGAAAGGCACAGGATCTCCCCAGTTGCTGGGGAAATGCAAATAAAAATGTAAACAAAATACCATTTTTTCACCAAGAACTAACTACTAAAATAGAAAAGAGCGTGCCCTTTGTCCCGCCAATCCCACTTTCAGAACTTTATCCATAAAATCTATCCCTAAAAAGATTTTTTTAAATTGGTGTTCTTCATAGCTGACAAGCTGAAGGTCCACCTCTAGGGGCATGGGTGGATAAATCTGGTTATATCCATACTGGGGAATATTGTGGACTACTAAGAATGAGCGCTTTGAATCTACACCCTGTGAGTTGCAGGTTGTCTGTGATATTGTTAGCTGACAAAAGGTGGTTGTGCAGTAGTTTGTAAAGTATGTTCCAATTTTGTGTTTTTTAAAAATGTGTGTGTGTGTGAGAGAGAGAGAGGTGGGCGGGTGGGGATAGCAATACTCTAAGTCTTCACCAGGGCAGATATGTTGGTTATGTTTGTATGACTCTAAAGAAAAGTGGGTGCATGTATTCAAAGAAAGTGGCAAGAGGTTTTGCTCATTTTAATTTTTCCCCTGGTTTCAGTGAGATATCATTGACATAGAACATTGTGTAAGTTTCAGGTATACAACATAATGACTTGATAGTTAACATCTATTACCTCTTCTAGTTACAATTGTTTTTCTTGTGATGAGAACTTTTTAAGATTCACTTTCTTAGCAACTTTCAAATGTACAATATGGTATCGTTAACTACAGTCACTGCTGCACATTAGATCCCCAGGACTTATTTATCTCACGGCTGGATATTTGTGTCCTTTGACCCCCTTCACCAGCTTCTCTACCACCAACCCCCACCCCTGGTAACCACCAATCTGTTTGCCCATTTTTCTTTGCCCATAGTTTGACTTTTTCCATTTCATTTGTAGGTGTTCCACATAGGAGAGATATAAACCCTTCTTTCCCTTTATATGAACCTGAGGAAAGGTTTCTGCCAGTCTGTTCTGGATAGTTCCATGGATTTACTGGCGGTGGGAAGAGGGGCAACCTTTTCTTGGTCTCCGTCTCTGTGACTGTTGGCTTGTTGAGGCATATACGTTGTCGTTTGGAGAAACTGCAATTAGTTTGATCACACACAAAAGAAGAACAGATGCAAGGTAGTACTAAACCTTGTGGTTCCATTTGTGTTAAAGGAAGAGCTTGTGTTTGTAATTAAGTAAAAGAAGGCTGGGAAAGGACATGGCCGACTATTGGAGGTCGCTCTTGAGCCATGGGGTAGGCTGAAGGGGGGTTTTATTTTTACGTATCTCTATTGTTTGCATTGTTTACAATGAGCATTTTTTACTTTTGCAATGACAAAAGGATAGAATGTTTTTTTCCCCTGAAGTATACAGTGGTGTTTGTGTACTGTGGTTGTAAGGAGGAAAGGTGGCCAAGAACCAGAAACGGGGTTAGGATGGTGAGACTCCCTACCTAGTGTTTTTTTTCTTTAGATTTGTGATTTATTTTTTTATTGTGGTAAGAAACGCATAACATAAAATTTACCATCACAATGATTTTAGGTGTACAGTACAGTGGTGTTAGCTGTATGTGCATTGTTGTGCAGCAGATCTCTAGAACTGTTTCAACTTGTACGACTGAAACGCTGTACGCATTGAATGACCCTCCAGCTCTGCCTCCCCTCGGCCCCTGGAAACCACATTCTTCTTTCTGTTTCTATGATTTCAACTACTTTATGTAAGTGGAATCATGCAGTATTTGTCTTTTCGTTTCTGACATTTCACTTAACACAATGTCTTCAAGGTTCATCCATGCTTATAGTTTATGACAAAATTTCCTTTTTATTTTTTTTAAGGTGTATTAACAGTCCGCTGCATGTGTATACTACATTTTGTTGATCAAGTCATCCTTTAATGGACATTTAGGTTGCTTTCACCGCTTGGCAATTGTACTTAGCGCTGCAGTGAACATGGGTAAGGAAATATAGCTCCAAGATCTTGTCTTCAGTTCTTTTGGATAAATACTGCTGTGGACTAAATGTTTGTGTCCTCCAAATTAATATGTTGAAACCCTAATCTTAATGTGATGGTGTTCAGAGGTGGGGCCTTTGTGTGGTAATTAGGCCATGAGTGGAGCCCGCATAAATGTTATTAGTGCTCTTTTAAGAAGAGATCAGACCACTGGCCAGCTCTCTGCCTTCCACTGTGGATCTAACAAGAAGCCAGCAGTCTATAACCCAGAGGTGGGCTGTCACCAGGAATGATCATGCTGACACCTTGATCTCAGGCACCCAGACTTTAAGAACTGTGAGAAACAAACTTCGGTTGTTTATAGGCCACTCAGTCTATGATATGTTGTCATAGCAGCCTGAACGGACAAAAGCAAATACCAAGAAGTGGAATTGCTGGATCATATGATAATTTTATTTTTAATTTTTTAAAGATCCACCAAACCGTTTTCCATAGCAGTACACCCTTTTATATTCCCGCCAACAATACACAAGGGTTCCAGTTTCTCCACATCCTCACTGGCACTTGTTATTTTCTGGGTTTTTTTTTTTTTTTGATAGTGACCTCCTAATGGATATAAAGTGACATTTCATTGTAGTTTTGGTTTGTCTTTCTCTGATGAGTAACGATGTTGAACATCTTCTCATATGCTTGTTGGCCATTTGTATATCTTCTTTGGAGAAATGTCTATTGAAGTCCTTTGCCCATTTTTTAATTGGGTTATGTGAGTGTGTGCATGTGTGCGCGCGTGCATATGCTATTGAATTATAGGCGTTCTTTATAAGAACATATAAAGTATTAACCCTTTATCAGAGTATGGTTTGTAAATCTTTTCTCTTTCTGTAGGTTGCCTTTTTCATCTCTTGATTTTTTCTTTTGCTCCATGGAAGTTTTGAAGTTTGATATAGCCCACTTACAGTCTAATTTTACTTTTGTTGTCTGCGCTTTTGGTGCCATATCCAAGACATTATTGCCAATTTAATGTTATGAAGCTTCTTCCCTATGTTTTCGACTAGTAGTTTTATATTTTCAGGTCTTACATTTAGGTCTTCAATCCATTTTGAATTAATTTTTATATGTGGTATAAGGTAAAGATTTAACTTTGTTTGTTTATTTATGTTTGCATGTGATTATTCAGTTTTCCCAGCACTTTTTGTTGAAGACACTATCCTTTCCCTATTATGTAGTCGTGGCATCCTTGTCCAAGATCGTTTGATCATATACATGAGGGTTTATTTTTGGGCTCTCTATTCCGTTCTATTGGTGCGTTTGTATGTATGTCTGTCTGTCTTATGCCAGTACCATACTGTTTTGATCAGTGTAGCTTTGTAATATGTTTTGAGTCCTCTAACGTTGTTCTTTTTTCTCCCCCATATTTTAATGCGGCAGATTTCCATCAAGTAGATTTTGAACTGGTATCCCTGGGTAGCAGGCTGGGAAGATCCAGGGGAAGAAGATGGGATTGGATTCCCACCCTGGGAAGCTCCTGTTAGCAGGGACTGAGAAGATGACATTCTTTGCCCAACCAGCTCTCCACCGTTGCCTCTCTTGGTCTGCTCAGCTTGCACCAGCCCCATGTTGGCTGGCTAATGGGAGTGATGTTATGCTCTCTTTTTCTTCCTTCATTTCCTTCTTTTCTGTCTTTCTCCTTTTATTCTTCCCTTTCTTTCCCCCCTTTCTGTCTCCCTTCTTCCTTCCTTCATTTCCCCCTTCCATCTCTCCCCCACTCCCTTCCTCATTCCCTTATTTCTTTCCTTCTCTCTTTCTTTCTACTTGTCAGCCCAGCCGAACTGGGTGATTTGCTTAAAGCAATTTAGGAGTGACAGAAAACCCAGTCCTCCTGACCTTTGTCCCTCCCCTTAGGGAGGAGAGGGAAGGAAGTTGAGAAGTTCCATGTTTGCAACACCTACTCTTGTAGGGCTCCTTGCTAGGAACTTTGCTCTCAACCATGGTGTGAGCTAGGCTTACTGCCTCCATGTCCTCATCTGTGGATCAGTAGATGAGGAAACTGATGTTTCCTGGACTGGTACTTGCCTGAAGCTATGCAGCTGCGTTTTGGGTCCTTCACAGTCCTGAGGAAGTACCTAAACGTACCCTCCTAAGAGCACAAAGAGGGTGGTACTCATTTCCTCATTTTCCAGATGAGGACCAGGTGGCTCCAACCCAGGGTCACAAAGTTAGCTAATAAAGGAGCTGGGATCCAACTGTAATGTGGCTTTTAATCACACACTGCCCCAGGCTCTGCTCAGCCATTCTCACCCTCAAAACCTCCTGAGGGAAGCCACTCCACAATCCTTGTGATGGTATTCCCACTAGCCAGTTTATTGTAACTGAATAGGTTAAGGTCCAATTGTGTTACTTGACATCTTTTTACTACAAATGATAGATGAGGTTGTAGTTCCAAGTTGCAAAGTATCCCCTGATCTCAGGCACACAGAGGTGGGTGTGAGTCCCTGGGGCAGGAAAGCCTTGAATACTGTGGAATTTCACCTGTGGCGGGGAAGGGCCTTCTAAGAAGATGAACAGCATAAAAATGAATTAACACCAATTGGCACTTGAGTGTTTACTCTGTATCTTGACTCTGCTAAGCAGTTTATATATGATAATGCATTGAATCCACAATTTAATGAGGTAGTTACTCTACTATTGTTAGTCTCACTTTACAGATGAGAAAAGAGGCTCAGAGGGGTTCAAAACCTACCCAAGGACACATAGCCAGAGTGAAAAGGAGGCTGAGCCAGGGCTGAGGCCCCAGGACTCCATGTTAAAGAGGAGGTTTCTCTCTCTCTTCTCTCTCTCTCTCTCTCCCTCTCTCAAAGTGATCCTTGTGTTGAAGGGCGGCTATGCAGAGTTCTTAGACCTTCAGAATCCAGGTCATTAATTCTTTGTGAGCATGCTTGTAAAATGAGGACAAAGATTATTATTCCTCTAATTTCCATTTTTGAGCCTGCCCCGTCTGTAGACAGCAGAGAATCCTCAGCTTTGTAGCAAAGCTCTGGGGCATCAGGGGTGGAGAGCTTGTTCCCAGGACTGCCTTCACTCCAACACTGCAGGCCTAAGGCAAGGTTTCTCCTCAGGTCCCAGCCAGCCCTGTGTCTGGCAGTACTGCCCATTGCAGGGCTGTGGGAGCGTGGGGGCTTCTTCCTGCCCAGCTCTCCTGTAGGAGCTCGATAGGTCAGTGTGGGAGACCTGGGAATAACTGTGCACCCCAGAGTGGCCTGGGTAAAGAGCCTCGAATCCTGACTCCAACCCTCACTGTGTGCCCTTGGGCCATTGTTTTAGCCTTTATTTGCTTCATTGTGTTATTGTGCAGATTAGATGAGTTAATATGTGTAGGGTGCTTAGAACAGTGCCTGGCATACAGTGATTGCTGTGTACATGGGGCTGTTTTTAGAATGACACAAATACTTACAGAGCCTGTAGGTGCTAGAGAAACTGGGATGAATAAGGCAGAGTCCCTCCTGGCCCTCATGGAGCTCGTCTACCAGGGTGACCAAGTGTCCCCATTTGGCAGGGCCTGGGGATTTTCCTGAAATGTGGGTTTATCAGTGCCCACACTGGGAATATCTGGTAAATTGGGACAAATTTTTCATGCTGATATCTAATGGGAGACAGAAAATTAAACAAGCTGCTCCAGGTAGGCACAGTAAAAAGTTCTGGGGTGTCATGGAAGCACCAAGCGGGGAAGGACTGAAGCCTGGGGATCAGGGCGGGCTTCCGGAGGGATGACATTTAAATTGACACTTGGAGGATGAGAAAGAATAATCTGAGCAAAGAAGGAAAGGAGGAGGGCGGGGGATGAGGGGGGAGGGGAGTGGAGGAGAGTGTGTCAGGGAGAGGAATGGCATGCGGGCAGAGCTGGTGGCCAGTGAGACTGTGGCACGCATGGGCCAAGGCTTGTCCACAGACAGTGGGCACACGCACCCAGGACACCCTTGTGCAAGGGCTGCGGGGAGGAAGCATGGGGAAGCAAGGCAGGTATATACACATATGTGTTTGTATATCCACAAGTCTTACTGCAGTGGTGGCCTCTGGAGAGAGCACCGGGGCGGGGGAGGTGCTGGAGATAAGGGATGGAAACTGTATGCAGCTTTTTGAACTGAGAGAATGCAATACCTACACCAAAAGATAAAATAATCTAAACCAACAACCACGTATGCCTGTGCTCGCCCCTGCACCCAGTTCATTCCATTCAGGGGCCTGGAGACAGTGTCTGTAGGACCCCTTGGTAAGGGCTGTCCCAGCCTGGGGGGCACCAAGCTGGCCCAGGAAGGGGAAGAGGCCACAGCCACACTGTCTGCCGCCTGGGCCTCCCCCCAGGCCTGCGGCAGACAGAACTAAACAGGCTGTCTTATCAGCTGTCGCCACTGTGTCCCACCCGGCTGAGCTGGGCTCACTGCTGGGAAAGCGGCCCCCAGCCCTTTGCCAGAGACAGCATGGTCCAGGGTGGGGAACCAGTAGGGGTGTTTTCCCAGGGGTCAGGCTTGGGTGTGGGTGTCTGGTGAGTGTGTAAAGCCAGGCCTGGGGCCCAGGAGTTGCTCTGCCACAAACTTGCTGTGGGATTTTAAAGAATGATTTTCAATGTTGTTTTAAAATTATACAAGTGATTAAAATGCATTCTCCTTATAACATCATCAGTATGTGAATTTTAAGTTCCTCCTCTCTGGAGACAGACCATTTGGGTGAGGGTTTGAGCTGTACTTTGTAATGTCTGTGTCTTCATTCAGTCCTCACGGCTGCTGAGGAGGTGGGTACCATGGTGCTCATTTTCTAGATGGGTAAACTGAGGCCCAGGTAGGTGAAGGTTTGTCCTAGACCTGGGGACAAGGGAGCAGCAGAGCTATCTCTGAGATGTCTTCCTGTTCTCTCAAGGAACTCCGCAGTGCCTCTTCATTGACAGGTGGGACACAGAGGCCAGAGGGAAACATGCTCGGAAAGCATCATCTGACCTCTCTGGGTCTTAGTGTCCTCGTCTCAGCAATGGGGCCAGACATTCTGGCCCTTCCCTCAGGGTAGATGTGAGGATGGGACAGGGACTTGAGTGTCTGTGTGCAGAGAGAGGAAGGGGTGGGGGCTCCTTCCATGTTTACCCTTTTCCCCTGTTTCCCTGGGGTCTCAGCCAGGATTGGAGGGGATAGGGATTGCCCTACAACCACTGCTTTTGTCACAAAAGGCCTGTCAACCCCACTGGGTTTGGTCCCCAGACACAGCATGCCTGGCCTCCCCCAGTTACCCCCTGGCTTCTTGCCCAGGGAGACCAGACTGTGGCCTAGCTGGCTTGGCTGGCCCAAACCCACTTCTCTGGGGTCGGGGAACGAGTGCTGGGACGGGGAGGGAGGGAAGTAGGAGAAGCCTTCAAAGCCCTCTATAGCTGTGGGATATTTTGAACAGAGACTGTTGGAGGCTGGAGGTAGGAAGTGGGGGAGCGGGGCTGGAGGGATAGAGTCAGGGCAGAGAGGAAGGCTAGGGCTGGGCCCTACCACTTGAAGAGCTCCCATAGGCACCCCCATGAGGCTGGTCCAACAGCATACTCATCAGCTCTCTCCAGAACTGTCTCAGCTCTTGTGGGGGCACACCATCCACTGGACCCAGACTAAAATGTGAGTGTGCTGCTAGCCAGCCCCTTACTCCCCAGGGACAGTCGGTCACCAGGCCTTGTGAGTCCTGCCTCCCCAGTGTCTCCCTAGCATTGGCCTGCTTTCCTTTCCCTGAGGGGCTTGGCCTGTTTTCCTTCTTAGGACCCAACCCTAGTCCCCAACAGGCCTCCCATGCCCCCAGACTTGCTCACCCTTCCCCCACACTCATTTACTCTTCTCTTCCCCAGAATTCCCCTATGTTCTGGCTCCAAAATGCAAATGTGACCCATTTATACCCCTGTTTTAAACCCTTTAAAAGCCTCCCACTGCCTAGAGGGACTGTCTAAAGTCCCTAGCATGGCCTTTGAGGCACCCCTACTGTCTCATCAACTGTGTCAGCACCCCCCGCCCCTTATTCTTGCTGATGCTATCTAACCTGCTGGTGATGGGGGTGGCTCTTGGGCCCTCATGGCTTTGACCCTGCTGTTCCTGCCCCTGGAGCCCCTTCTTGCCCCACTCTTGACTCTGACCCCAGCCCTGGTTGCTCCCGCATGACTCCTGCACAGCTCTGGGTCTGCACGTGTAAGCATACATAGCTAGGCAATGTGGAAGGGCTCTGATTTATGAGTGTGTGTCTGTCTCCTCTGTGGGACTGGGTCTTCTTTGAAGGCAGCGTCTGTCTTTTATCTCAGTATTCCCAGTACCCAGCGTGGGCTTGGGAAATGGCCTGTTCTTCCCACAGAATAGGGTCGTGGAGATTTCCTGTCTTGAGGAGAGCTGGAACCCCCACTGGGCCCTGAAGAGTATATGGCTTTGGCCTCCTTCTCCTTTCCTGGCTTCCAGGTGAGGAAGGGTCTGGGTCTCTGCTCTACGCCCATGTACTCTGTTTCAGGCTCTGAGCCCAGCCCTGGGCCACGAGACTCTGACTCCTTTCCATGGACCATCTTTCCCATTTGTAGGAGACTGGCCTTAAACTTTGGGGCTTGAGCCCTGCCCCCTGGAGGGGGTTTTTGTGTGGGCTGAGGACAAAGAGCACCTTTTGTCAACAGGGAAGAAATTACATGGTAGGTATTCCTGGCAGGCACACGAGAATGTGATGCTGGCCCTAGGTCTGGTGTGGGCATCATTGAGCCAAAGAAATGTGTTTCTAATTACAGTGTGGATGTGGCCGGCTGGACCCAAGTGTTTTACAGGATCCTAGTGGAAGGCATGCTAACCAATTCCTCCTACTAAGTGGAAGGCATGCTAACCAATCCCGCCTATGGTGGTCGGTCAGGGGGTGGACTGGCAGATGCTAATGGCCAGATTGGAAGGGCAAGCAGGGAGGAAGCAAGGTAGTGCTGTGATGTGGAGGGCAGCGGGGAGGGTGGAAGGAACAGCTGCAGGGAAAGAGCCCTGATCTGGGCTTTGGACAGACCTGAGCTTGAACCCTGACTGGGCATCTTTCTGCCTGTGTGACCTTGCGCAGTTCACTTTTCCTTGTAGCCTCCCAGTGTCTTAGCTCCTCCACTCCCAAATGGAGACAGGAGTTTCCTTCTTGCAAGGACATATGTGTGTATATCCCTGAAGACTGTGGTTAATGTGTATAAAGTGTCTAGCTTAGAGAGTTTACATAGGGGATGTAAAAAAAGAAAACCTTTATGTCCTGGGGTAAGAATCAAAGCTCGGGGTTCCGCAAATTTTATAATTTTGAAAAAATTATTTTTCTTACTATAAAGCAATATATGAATCATTGCTGAAATATTAGTATATAGAGATAAGAAAAAAAGCCGCTGGCAGTCCTTTGCCAATTACTATTGATTATTGTTATTTATTAGTATTAAGTGTTGATGGTGGGATTTAAGGCACTGGAGGTGGATGTGGACTGATGACCTAAATATTCTCAGAGCGCCTCAAATTATCCTGCTAGGCTGAATGTATAAGCTACCACCCTTCTCTGCAATATCAACACACTAGACTTGGTGATATTGGAATGTGGCCCCGCCTCAGGAGGACCCCCAGCCACAGCCTGTAGGAATGGCCTGCCTGGGCCACCTCCCAGCAGAATTTCAGCGAGGTGTCATGGAAAAAAGCAAAGAATTAAGGCTTTGAAGACCCACAGACCTGGATTTCAACCTGGCTTTGACCCTAAGATCTTTATAAACAATTTTGCATTATTTCGATAGAAATGATGTGATCGTAAAAAAATTTTTTTTAAGTGTAGAAAACTATAAAGAGAAACGTACAAGCTATCATCCAGATGTAGCCACGGTTACCTCACTGGGGAGCGAGCGCTATTCCGGTTGTGCCTCTACAGAGATAGATGTGTGCACTTATTCATTTTCATGTGGACAGGATCACATGATAGATGCTATTTGCATGTGTCATGGCACCTGCCTAATTCAGCCTCACAAAGCCACCTGTAGAGCAGTAAAGTGGAGATGGATAGCACCAACTTCATTGTGGGGCCATTGCAGGGGTTAATAATGGGATGCTGGTCTTGTATTCCTAATGTGTTCCCTCTCTGTTGTAGTCACAGTCAGCGGCTGGGAAGTGCTTTGTGCTCACGGGGAGACAAGAGGCAGCAGGAAGGCTCGCAGCTGAGACAGGGACTGAGGGTCTCATGTATCCGGGACCTTATCCTGGGAGCCAGTGCAACACAGTGGTTAAAGAGAGTCGATGCTGTGCCTGGCTGCCTGGGTTCAGCTCCCAGCCCTGCTGCTTGCTAGCTGCCTCACCTTAGACATGTCACTTGATCTCCCTATGTCTCAGTTTCCTCATTTGTAAACCAGGGGATGCTAATAGAACCTCCCTCATAGGTTGCCTGAAGTTTAGACAAGTTAATTCAAGTAAAGCTCTTATCATTCCTAGCACAAGGTGAGTGATTCCTAAGTGCTGATTGTTATTAATGCCACTATTATTATTCTGTGGTCACATTGCTCAGTCTGTGGAGCCAGAGGGCAGTGCCAGGGCCACGGGGGCCAAACTGGGCTGGGGCCAGGTGCTCTATGCTCCCTTATGACCCTGCCCCTCCCTCCTTGCAACTTGCCCTCTCTGGATCTGTTCACCAGAAGTACCCACCCTTTAGCAAATCTGGGGAGCAGCAGTCACATTGGGTACTTGGGAATACAGTATAACCTGTAAAGCCCTGGGCCCAGGTAAGACCACTGTTATTCTTGGCCACCTCTGGCTTTCTATCCCCCAGGCCAGACACAGAGCCAGAGAAACTGTTGTTCTTGTCATGATTGATTTTTAAAAACTGGCCATTCAGGGCTCTCTCAACTGACCTCCCATTTTACATAGAGGAAACCCAAGGCCCAGAGAAGTAAAGCACTGTCACCCGCTGTTAAGTGATGAGTTCTGCCTCTAAGTGCACGCTAAGAGCTCTTTTCCAGACCCTGGGCAGTGATCTGCCTGAGACTTGTCTTTTTGTCCAGGGTGCAGCCATGGACACTAAGTAGTGTCTCTGATCACTACTCTGTGCTCAGTTAATGCTTGCTTTGCAAGGACCACAGAAGTACATCTTTTACTCTCTTCTTGAACGAGGCCCAGAGAGAAGGACCGCCTTGCTAATTTGGGGCACATGGTAAGCCAGGATGGTGGCGGGTGGGGGCGGGGAGCAGAGCCTGGTCCCTAGGCCAGTGCTGTGCCCATTTCCCTCCCTGCCTTCCCGTTCAGTCAGTGCACTTGCCCAGCACCTCCATGAAGGAGCCAGGGCCCTGTGGAGAATGTATGGGAACCAAGAAGAGGGGTGGAGGAGGATGGATCTCAGGGCTAGGCCTGAGGCACAGGATAAACAACAGGATATGGCTCAGCCCCAGACATATTCCAGGAGGGGGTCCCTCCAGCCACCTTAGGTTGGAGGAGTAGGCAAGGAGAAAGCCAGGCTTGTTCTTTCTGCTATTCAGGAACTGCTTGCTCTTCTACAGTTGGGGAAACTGAGGTAGAACATTTCAGAGCAAGTTAGTGATTTATATTTTAAATATCCTCTAAAATTTTCCTCCTGTTAAGTTATTCATACCCATCTCTCTCACTACTCTTAATGCTGCTGCTGAGTCTCAAATAGGTATTTCTGGCACAGCAACAAAACCATGAATCCACACGCATGTTGTACATTTGAACTTAGTTTACAGGAACCGCAAACTCAGTAGATACAAACCAGAATCCATTATATTCTTCATCGAGCTCAGTGAATCACACCACGATCTAGCTAGTTGCTGAAGCCAGAAACCTAAATGTCAACCCTGATAGTCCCTTTCCTGGCACTCACGCTGGGCTGTCAAGTCATTCACTTGCCCCCATACCACTGCAGGGACCTTACATCCCCCCACCACCATCATCTTTCACCTGATGTCAGGCAATACCCTCCCGCTGTTCTCCATGCCGCCAATCAACTGTCCACCTTCTGGACAGAACGACCCTTCTAAAAGTCAGAACTAGCCGGGCGCCTTCCCTGCGAGTGGTTCCCCACCAGTCTTTGGACAAAATCCAAACTCCTTCGTGTGACCCAGTTTTCCTACCCGACTGGCTCTTGCTTAACTTTGTAGTCCTTTCCTCTCAGCTTCACCACACCCCGAGGCATTTTCTTTGCTTAAATCACACTTACTTTTTTTTTTACTTTGTCTCAACTGTGCTTCTTTTGCATCCAAGTCCCCCCTGCCTCTCAAAAAAAAAAAAAAAAAGTGGTTCATTTGGGTCAAGAAGAGTGCATACCAACACCTTCTGCTCTCAGCCCCCTGACTTCCAAAGCTCTGCCTCAGGTACCCCCAATCCCAAAGGGCACCCCCAGACTGGAGGGATCTTGAAGCAAGGGATGAAACTCACTCTGCCTCTCACTTGCAAGATGACCTTGGCACAAGTCACAGCTCTTCTCTGAGCCTCAGTGTCCTCCTCTGCACAATGTGTTCCTGGTGATCACTGGCCTCACTCACCCCGCAAGATGGATATAGTGGACGGATATGATTTTCTTTGAAAAGTATAAAATGAAGGGCATGTGTGAGCTTATGAAGAGAACTCAGAAAAACTAGACGGCCGGGGGCAGACAGATTACAACCATCCAAGGAGAAGAGTTATTACAGGAGGCGTCCAAACTCTGTGTATGTTTTTAGCATTACTACTATATGTTTCATATTTGCTCGTACAGTTAATTTTGTATTTTTATTGCTTCCAAAACAGACTTTACCACAGTGTAATGAAGTAGAAAGAAGCAGAAAGAAAGGGAGGGAAGGAGGGAGGGAGGAGAGAGAGAGAGAGCAGAGAAAAAGAGAAGGGAGGAAGAGGAAGGAAGGAAGGAAGGAAGGAAGGAAGGAAGGAGGGAGGGAGGGAGGGAGGGAGGGAGGAGGGAGGGAGGGGAGGGAGTCCATAGTGCAAATTCCCCGGGAAACCCGTATTAGCATTTTGCTGGAGCCCCTTTTTTACTATGCATGTGTTTCAAAACATATGTATGTGTATGTGTGTTAAAGACTATAGAGTAATATTTTACCTGTTGTTTCATAAAGCTTTCTCCTTTTTTTCACTTACCAATATTTCCATAGCACTTTGCCTTGCCAAAGAGTGTTCATCTATAGCACCCTTTCCCTTCTCACGGCTGTGAAGAGTTTTGGACGGATACACTGTGGTTTGGTGAGGCCCAAGTGGTTTAAGGGATAGAAACCGTAACACCCCAAGGTTCCTACCTCCAGGCATCTGCCCTGGGTGGTGATGCTGGGAGTGGAATGAGAGGCCTGCGGGGCCTCCTGGTGGTGAGGTCTTTTTCCTGACAACTCAGGCTGGGAGGGGACTCACATCGTGGCTGGGGAGGGAGAAGGGCCAGCTCTCCAGGAGACAGGAACAGATCCTCTTGCACCCGAGCCCTCCTCTGCTTGCTCACGAGGCCTCTTACAGAGTTGGGGATGGCTTCCCCAAAATAGGTTTTACTACTTTGCTGAGCCAGCATTAGGCTGCCCCTTGGGGCCACTCCAATGTGGGCAAAGCAGCTGTGGAGGATGCACAGAGGCAAATGTAGCCTAGAGCTTGCCTTGTTCCCGGCTCTGCCCTCCAGGCCCTGAGTCCCTGGGAGGTAACTTCGTTCCATGACAGTGAGGCCAAAGATGGCTCTTTTGCACCTGAGGGAGGCCTCAGAGAGGCAAGGAAGAGGGAAGGGGTACCTTGCCTTGGACTCAAGGGTCATCTGCTCTTACTTGTCCTATGGCAGATGAGGATGCTGAAAGCCAAGGTCCCACTGCAAGTGACAGAAGCACCAGGCTAGATGACCAACCCATGCCACCTCACCTGCAGGAAAAGGTTTGTTCCATGCCACCTCACCTGCAGGAAAGCATTGCCGATGAGATCACAGTCTTTGGAGCCAGACTTCTTGGGATTGAATCCTGGCACTGCCATACACAGTCATTGTCAGATAGGTGACAATGGGCAAGTCACTTAACTTCTCCATGCCTCAGTTTCCTCTTCTCTATACATATATTATAGGGTTGTTCTGTGGCTTAAACAAGTTAACACATAAAGTGCTTTGAACAGTGCCCGCACACAGTAGTTGCTCATAAGTGCTAGCTGTTTTCTTTTAGGCACTCTGGAAAAGTTGTAGGCTGACTTGTGTCCCCTTCCTGCCCTCATCAAAGTCTCAATTCCAAAGTTGTTCTGGGAATGGCAGAGCATTACAGACATTTGAGGATGTCACTTTTGGGTGCCCTCAGCTGAGGGACTCAGGTTGTCCTCTTCACATTGTCTTCTCTCTGGATGTGCCATCCGCCAGGAACCTGGATTTTATGGGTATTTTTCTTTGTGTACCTGAGATGATTATAAACTCTCTCTTGAAAAATAGGAGTTGAACTTCCGGACGGGTATAGCTTCTTCCAGTGCCGAAGGGGAAGATTCTGGGATGGAGTCCGGAACAGGGCTGCTTGGCAGATGGGACTTGGCAGGTGTTATGGGCTGAATTGTGTCCCCACCAAAATTCACATGATAAAGTCCTAATCCCCAGTACCTCAGAATGTGACTGTATTTGGAGATAGGGGTTTTAAATAGGTAACTTAGTTAAAATGAGGTCATTAGGGTGGGCACTAATCCAATATTACCAATGTCTTTAAAAGAAGAGGCGATTAGGAAAGACCATAGAGGAAAGACCACATGAAGGCACAGGGAGAAGATGGCCATCTGCAAGCCAAGGAGAGAGGCCTCGAAAGAAGTCAGCCCTGTGGACACTTTGATCTTGTACTTCTAACCTCCAGAACTGTGAGAGAATAAGTCTTTGTTGTTTAAGCCACCCAGTGGTTCTTTGTTACAGCAGCCCTAGCAGGCTAATGAGTTAGATGTTGCCTTTCTGGTCCTGGAAGGACTGTCTGTGATTCACCAGGCTGCCAGAACCCGCTGAAGGTAAGAACTCGTGTGTCCCCAGTGCTTCCAAAAGTGGAGAGGCTTTAATCGTTGGGCCTGTGGACCTTGGGGTCTTGGGATAGTAAAAATTAGTCCCACTGTGGTTAATAAAATGGCCCAGCCCTGGTCATTCCTGTCTCCCTTAGTCCTCTCTACACTTCAAGGTAGGTATTCTTAGTCACATTTTGCAGAGGGGGAAACAGAGGTTCAGAAAGCCACCTGCCTGAGAATTCCAGCCTTGGACTGCCTGGTCCCCAACCCAGGCTCTTTCCTGAATACACTGGTACCTCTCCAAGCAGGCCTTCCACAGTGCCTCCGGTGAGCCTATGCCCTTGTCACTGTGGGGCAGCCGGCACCCCAGCACTTCTGTACCCTGGGGACAAAGGAGGGCTGGGAAGGTCCCAGGCTCTGGGGAGAGCACCCTCCCCGCCCCTCTGTGCTCCAGCTTTCCTCAGTTCTTTTTCTGTTGTTTCTTCGCTCAGCCGGGTCCTGTTATCTTCCTCTGAGACTGACGCCTAGTTCTTCCTGTTTAAAATTCATACTCTAGACTTTTCCTTTGGGGGCAGTTATGCGTTTGTTTTGTGTTTTGGATTCCCCCCACCCCAGCCCCTATCTCTGGCAGTTTAGGTCATCCAAGCTTAGCACCAACCCGTTCTCAGTACCACAGTGCCTGAATAAATGAGGGGTCCTCTCTGCCCAGTGCCCTGGCAGGGATACTTGGGTAACAGGGAAGGAGGGAGGAGCTTGTCACTTTTTCCCTGACTGTTACATCCAAGATCTCTTAGCTCTGCCCCCCCATGGTCCCTCTTCCACCAAGGCCCAAACTGAGGGTCTCCGGCTCCCTGCAGCACTCTGCTTTGAGCCCAGCACACCCCAGGAAGGAGATTCAGCCATAGAATAAGGTGGATGAGTCACCTCGATGAACTCAACCCTTGAGTAGAGACGGGACCCTAGAGAACCTTGCACACACTACCTACACAGGAGAGAGCACTGAACCGGCATTCAGGAGACCTAGGCTTCCGTCTTGGCTTTCTGCCCCACACTGTGTGAGCTTGGGACATCATGTCCCTCTCTGGGCCTGTTTTCTCACAGGAAGGTGGCTGAGGAATTGAGTCCGCTGGCCCCTGAGAGCCTTCCAGCCGATGAGCTTGTGATTTTAGGTTTTGCGAGATGCTTTGGGGACTCCCGATGGGTGATGGGAAGACACAGAGGACAGAGAGCAGGCAGGGGGTAAAATGTGCTTGGCCTCCAAGGTGCAGACTTAGCACCACCCTCTCCAGGCAGCCTCCCTTCTCTGACGCCCAGACTTCCTGCCCTGGCCAGAAACACTGGGATGGCTTCGGGCTTGGAGTGAGACCCTGAGAAGGTCCTTAACCTCTCTGAGCCTCAGTGTACTCCTCTGTCAAATGAAGATAATATCTGTCTTGTAGGGCTGTTGTTGGTGCCAGGCACATAGGAGGTGCTGAGCAAATGGTGGGTCTGGCTGTCATTAGCTCCTTGTGGGAGAATGTACATGAGGGCTCCTCACTGGCCGTGAGCTCCTAGAGGGGGAGGCATCAGCTCTGACCATTTGGGGTACCCCTGGGCCATTGACTAAGAAAGGAGGTACCTCAGTGGGACATGGAATCAAGCACCCCTCAAGCCCACTTCACATCCTCTCAGCTCACCTTTGTACTCCAGCTCTTGCTAAGGCAACTAGCTCTGTACGGTGCCTGCAGCCTTGCTTAGTGCTTGCTTTCTACCCCAGGTGAGGAGAATCAGTAGGTAAAGTTCCCTTTTCAACCTGCAGGGGACCAATTCCGAGCACATGCTCCTTGCTCCTTGCGGGGCCCCAGCTGGATGGAGCCCTTGTTGCCCTCAGCAGTGACTAGGTTGTTAACGCCCTCAGGCTGCCTTTCCTTCCTCCCATGTTCCACTCACCCTGGTCCTCATTTCTGACTGGTGGGGGTGCATCTGGGAGAGATGAGTCTTTGAGGAAGGTCCCCAGAGGTCATGGTCAGTATGTGAGCTGTAGCTGGCATGCCTGAAAACCTCAGGTGGAGCCTGAAGACAGAACCCAGCCCAAGGGAGAGCCTCCACCCATATTCTCTCTGCTCCCCTCACCATTCCTGCTAGGGAGGGATGGATATTCTTGTCTTGTAGATGGAACAGCTGGATGTAGTGGCAGAGCTGGGAACTGAACTCCATCTGCATGTTTCCTGCCCACTCAAGTGTCATTCATCCCACTGGTACTCTCCAAGGAAGGGCCAGAGCCAAGCCAGGCTTCATTCCTTTTCTCCTTCTGTTTGCAAGTTTTAGATGATCTTTTCTGGTTCCTAATTTTAGAAAACAAGTCTAGCTGTTTTTCCCCATCTCTCAGCCTCCCCCACCCGCCCCAAGCCCTCGGGGAAGGCCCCAAAGCTCTGCTCCGGAGCCTAAGAGGTTTAAGAGGCTTCCGGCCCCCACCCTGGGGCCCTGAAGCCCCCCAGACAAGGGAAAATATGGCTGCCCTAGAGAGCCTTCTGAAGAGGCTCAGCCATTAGGAGCATGGGCTCTGATTCCAACCACATTTCCTAGAGCATCTTACTTAACCTCTCTAGGTCTCAGTTTCCTCATCTATAAAGTAAAAAATAATAAATAGCTGACCTCATAGGGCCTTTGTGAAGATTAAGTCAATGCTTGGTACATTGTGGGCTAGGTCTATTCAATTTCTATGTTCTGAATGTTTCTCTGCCTCCTCAGACAGCAGAATCCGGTTTTGACAGACATGGTGATGTACGGGGTGGGAAAGAGCCTGGAGTTTGGAGCCAAACACCCAGGTTCCAACCTGGCTTTGCCACTGACTGACTGTGTGACTTTGGCCCTATAAGAGGCTCCAAGACACCCCTGTACATAGGGATAATTGTGAGGAGGCTCTGGTGAGATGGTAGGGCCAGAGTGCTCCAGCCTGTCTCTGCATGTCCCAGTTCCAGTCCCCACCCCAGCCAGCCTGGGCACTGGGATAGGCGGGCACAGCGATCACCAGGCAGCAGGCTCCCAGCATCCTGCCGCCAGCTCCCCAGGCCACCCGTCTGCACGTCCTGCCCTGCCCAGCCCGCCAGGGTGGCTGAGGGCTTTGGAGCCGATGGAATCAGTATGCCCTTCCCTCCTTTGTCTGCTGGTGCTTCCTTCCCTTCACAGCATGCTTTCTTTTTTCTGGTTTATCAGGCCCTAGGGAAAGCCGGGGCCAGCCAGGCTCCCAGCCGAGCACCCCTGGGAGGCCGCCAGCTGGGAGCAGACGGCTCAGTCTCTAGAGCTGGTGGCGTAGCCATCCCCTCCCTCCACCTGACCCCAGCAGCTCCAGCCTGGCAATCAGGTCCTCTCCCAACATGGGAAGGCCACCCAAGACTCCTTTCAGAGACTGGAAGCCTTAGGAGTTCTTAGGATATACTGAGACCCCCTCCTCACTTTAGGAGAAAGGAAACTGAGGCTCAATAACAGGAAGGGCCTGGAAAGTGAGGCCCAGAGCTGTGAAGTGACTCAAAGTCGCATATCTGGCGAGTGGTAGGTAGGGCCTGCCTTGGAAGTCGGGCCTGTGGGTCTTCTGAGCCTCCTCCCACCACACTGGGGTCCACAGACAGATGTCAGGGGCTCCAGGAACTGCTGAAACTTCAGTGAAATCTGGATAGGTGGAGAGTTTATCTGGGACAGGTTGACAGTCTTTGTTAGACTTCCAAATAGGTCCATGCCCCAAATCTGAAGTACTGTGGGCCCTGGAAGAGCCCCAGAGCTCAGGGCCCTTATCAAGGGAGACTCAGACACACACACAGTTCCCTTGGGGGTTCCAGGGTGGGCACTACTGTGAGACAGAAGAGGGAGCTTCGAGCAGGGAGAGAACTGGGTCCTATGGCGCCTCTTCTCTGGCCTTAATTCCTATGCCCGACTTGGTTCACATCTACCCTAAAGCTGTCTCGCAGAAGCTCAAGCATATTTTATCTTGCTCTCTGTGCTATCTAAAAGTAGAAAGAGCTCCAGGTTCTTAGCAGCATATTATATTAGTCGTGGTAACTAACTAACCAAATAAAGGTGGGTCATAAAAAAATAAGCACATAAACTTCTTGTGGGTCCCTTGGGAAGAAACGGGCTTTGCCTGGGATATTTGTCTTCAGTTGTCCCTGAACCTCAAGCCTTGGGACAGCTAAGCCTGGTGACTCTCATCATCTGTAGCAAAGTTTTCAGGTCTCTCGTCCTGCAAGGCCATGCTGGCCGCACTTGGCCTCTGCCAGGCCAGTCTTCCCATCTGTAACATGAGTGGATGGGACAAGTTGATCTCTTTGGCTTTTTCAAATGCTCACTGTGATTTTCATCATCAACTCACCAATCATAGCTTTAGTTCGTGCTGTACCCTCTGCCAGGATGTCCTGTCTTTTCTGTCTGAACCTACTCTTCAAGGCCTGCTTCAAAGGCCACCACTTCTGGGAAGTCTTCCCTGATCTCACAAACTAGAAGGGCTCACGCTTTATTCTGGATCTCACCCTTTCAGTATTTGTATATTGACAGCACCTCTGGGAATTATGTCCTTGCCAGCCCTGGAGCAATCTGAAAGCAAGGGCTGTTTTGCTCAGTTCGAATCCTCAACACTAGCACAATGCATGACATTTAGACAATGCTCTGTGATTTTATTGAATGAACGAACCAGTGAATGAGTAAGTAAGTGAGTCAGTGAGTGGATGAATCTCTATATACCTCCTTACACATCCCTGAGGGTCAGTGGCCTGGAACGCCTCCCCCACTGCCTGTGTCTCAGCATCTGGGTGTAATTGGTATTTGATGTGGCTCAGCTGGGAAGGCTGGGCAACGTGCATGCACCTGCCTATTTGGCTTAGTTGGCCTGCTGTGGTACACAATGCTGCCTTAGTCTGGGGAAGCTCAAAGGGGCTTTGGGGAAGTGGGATGGGGGAGGCTTGCAAGGGTCTAGAGATTCTGATTGCACCCGGCTGCTCAGGTCTTTAGCCACCTGGACCAGCCTCCTGGTCATGGGCACATGTCCAGGGGCCAGGGCACAGAGAGAGATGATGCAGCCATGGTAGTACTGTATACTACCAGGCCTGGCCAGCAGACAGAAATGACTCCTGAGAGTAACTGTTTCAGCCATGAGCCTAGAATATGGACAGGGAAACTGAGGCCTGGAGGCAAAAAGGCCCCTGCCCCAGAGCCCACGTTCAGCATGCTAGAATCATAGAAGCTGAGTGGGATAAGAATGCAAAGGTTACTTAGTCCAATCCTATGAATTATTTTTGTCTATGTTTGTCCTTGAAAATGGGGGTGGTTTCTGGAAGGCCACACACCAAGTGAATCTTGTGGTTGTTATAGGTCAAATATGAGGCTAAGTGCTCCAGTTCCAGAATAGTACCCATCTTATAAATTAGGAAACTGTGGTTCAGAGACGTTAATCATCCTGCTGAAGGTTACTAAGCTGCTAAGCAGTACAATGAGGACTGAGTTGAGGTCAAGGCAGTCACTTGTGCTTGCACTCCTGACCACTTAGCAATGCTGTCTGTCTCTTTTTCTCTCAAGGTAGACTTGTGGATGAGTTACATTGCTTGATTTTTGTTTATCGTATTTTCTAATTTTTCGTCAGAGACTATGAAACACTTGTATAGTAAAATCAGCTAAATGAAAACAGCAGTTGTGTATGAGTCTGTATGTAGAACTGTGTTTTAGTGATTTTAAACCAATCACGTGGAATTTATGCAGCTCTAAGTGTGTCTAGGCACTTTTGTACACCCTCCCTCAAGCCAGCTGTGTCGTTCTTTAAGCAGCAGCCACCCTCCAAAAATTATTATGAGAGGCTCACTCAGTCTTCCCTCCCCACAACTTAACCAACTGCAAAGTCACTGGTTCCTTTAGAAAACACAGTCCCGCTAAATTCAGAATGTTTTCATGCCGAGGCATCAAAGCAACACGGAGACCACTGGCCTGGGGATCTGGGATCTTGAGGTCTGACCCATGCCCTGCTCTGTAGACCTGAGCAAGCCCCTGCCCACCTCTGGGGCTCAGTTTCTCCATCTGTCAATGAGGGGTTCTACCAGATAGCTCTGAGGACCCTTCCTGCCCTCATGGTCTTGTTTGCAGAGTGTTCTGTAAACCGCAGGGCTGAGGTAGAGATGAAAGCACCCAGGGCTCATTAGCCCACGTCTCTATGACAGTAGGAATTTCAAATAACTTTACCCGCCAAGCTATCAGCAGCAGAGCAAAGCAGCCACCCACTCTGGGAAACAGCCCTCTAGGTAATCCCTCCAATGTGCGTTTGTGAACACAGAGTTCATCAGGGTTCTGCTTTGTGTTGAAACATAAGTACCCTCCTATAACACAGCCCTAGACTGCCTGCTGGCTTATCAGGTTTGGATGGTTGAGCTCTAAGAGGAATCTAACAAGAAGTCGCTGTTCAATGTGCATATCCCTTCTTGGAGAGTTTGCAGCTGATCAGGGAAGATGGGAGGATAATGCTTATCAGAAAGGAGTGGAGATCTAAGTGGATTTTCAGGATAGGAGATGGGCGATGTGAGATGTCTTCCTGAGGCCTCCCACAACACCTCCGTGTAAGCTGAGTCTAGCTGGTGTGAAGGGTTCTGGGCCAATGGGGATGATCCCATTTTTAAACAGGCTCCCCTGAAATCATCTTGATGGTCCATCCTGGAGCTGGACTTATTCTCTGTCTGTCCCTGATGTCCCATATTTCTGTGGCCCTGACTCCTGGAGCCAGGTCTGTTAGGCCAGACGTCTTCCCCAGGAAGTCCTGACCATATAGGAAGGGCAAAGTCTGTCTTCTCCATCCATCACCAACACCAAGTGGGAGAAATACAGGGAGCAAGCAGAACCAGGAGTCAGGGGAGGTTTCCTGGAGGAGAGGGTCTCTGAGCAGATTCTGCAGATCACTAGGTAGAAGAAATGCCCTCTGTAAAAGTGTATCTAGAGAATGGCAAGGTGAGGCAGGAGGACTGGTGGGGGATAAGGCTGTAAATCTTGGACCTTGGAGGCCATGG
This sequence comes from Eonycteris spelaea, assembly GCA_003508835.1. NCBI lineage: Eukaryota > Metazoa > Chordata > Mammalia > Chiroptera > Pteropodidae > Eonycteris > Eonycteris spelaea. The sequence goes on from PUFA01000017.1 coordinate 2,048,600, forward strand.
AAGCTGTGCCAGGAAACCTGGGCTTGTTCTGAGGCTGATTGCAAATCAGAGAACCAGCACGGAGGAGAGCTGAGGCAGATCTGTGTTTTAGAAAAGCAGTTGCTATGGGGAGGGAGAGGAGCAGATGAGTTTGAGATATGAAGTGGGGCTGGTGGGGTCAGGTGTGTGAGAGAGTAGGAAGGGTAAAGGAGAGCTCTCAGTTTCTGGTTGGGGAAGTGCAGAGGAATCTAAACATGTCCTTTGGGGAAAGGTTGTTTTCAGGTGCCCAAAGAAAGACAGGCGGGGTGTCCCGAGTACAGCAGACAAAGGTGTTTGGAACAGAGGGTGAAGATATTTGAAAGTCATTTGTGTCCAGGCAGTATGGGTAAGGCTGTCATGAGAGACTGAGGGCAGGGAGGTGAGCCTGAAGCCAGCGTGTCCTGACATTAGAGGTAGAGTGGAAGGACAGGACCCTCTTCAGGAGCCTGAGCAGAGGTGGTAGGAAAGTAGAGGGGGGAGGTACCGGAGACCATGGGCCCCAGGATGCCACAGGCAGGGGCAGTTCAGTGAGGGAGCAGCCATCAGCCCCAACATGTGGATTTTGGCCGCATGGAGATCACACGTGAACCTGTCAAATGTGGTTCAGTGGAGTGACGACGCAGAAGCCAGATGAGGCCAAGCCCCTGGAATCTCTTTCGTGGTCATATGCCATAGCCTTCTGTCTGGTCTCCCTGCTCTGTCCTTATCCCTCGAGTCCACAGTGGCTAGGAGGTTCTTAAAAACACACGCAAGTCACAGTGCACCCAGATTTCTAACACTCTCTTGCCTTCCCACCACCATCCTTACCAGGGACCACCACTCTTGACATCTGGTTTCTGCCCCATTCCCATTCATATTTTGAGTCCCAGCTCTGAACAAGGTGCCTGTTTCAAGCTTCTCCTACTTGTGGGGGTCCCCTCTGGTGAGCACCCACATGGGAGACCCCCCATAGTCCACACCCTCACTCCCTTCCCCTGGGTCTACTTGCCTGTCAGATCCCTGGGGCAAACTGCCTTCTACAGGAAGGTCCCTGAATCCCACTCCCCACTCCCCGCCCCACTCTAAAGTAGGCCAATTCTCTTGTTTTGTACGCATTGTATCAACTGCTAAATACTCACTGCTGTCAATGTTTTTAGTGTTCCTTATATTTCTCTGTGAAGTGCTGTGAGGAGCAGGGGCTGGTTATGCTGTGTCCTCCATAGATTGCAGTACCAGGCTTGGCACCTGGCATGGAGTAAGGGCCTAGTGAATTTGAATGAGTAAGTGTTAATGAATGAAAACACGGATACAAAAGTATTAAAGGAAGTGTGTGGAGCAAGCGTAGGCTATTGAGAAGTTTGAGTGAAAAGTTGTAAGAGGACGAGAGTGTGATACTTGGAGGGGACAGGGGCCTTAGCCAAGCCCAGCCAGTCTTTCTCAGTCTTTCTATTTTAAAGGATAATAATGATAATAATTGTTAGGCACACAGTATGTGTGGTCAGTAAATGCTGGTAACTAGACCTCACCCACTTCCGGAGTCTTAAAGTGCAGCCCCAGTTGGGTTGGGGGTTAGTTCCCATGTACCATTACCTCAGGATGGGTGGTCCCCCAGGGCAGGAAGTGCCCACTCCTGACCCCCACCCCCATCAGAAGACTCTCTCTAGCCGCCATGAGGAAGGTCTGCTGGCAGTGGGGTTGTAGGGCCTGGGGCTTCAGAATGCTCCATTCCCAAGTTCCTGAGACCACTGCCCACCCCATTTCTGTGCCCTACAGACCCCAAGGGTGAGAGCGAGGAGCTGAGCCCGCAGTCCACGGCCTGTCTGAGTGGGGTACAGTAGGGTTGACCTCCCCAATCCCCCCAACCACCAGAAGCAGAGGCAGGGTCCTAACAGGGTGGGGCCACGCCAGGAGTCCGCGTCAGTGGGTCCCCCCTTCCCGCCGTGCCCCGCCCCTCCCAGCACCGGATGTTTGAGTTCGGGTTTTTGTGACCCAGCGGGGCGGGAGGGGCCGCCCGCGGAGCCGCCGGCTTATCGCGCCTGTCTCCGCGCTGTCTCCCGCCGCCAGCCTCCCAGGCGGGCCGGCCACTCCCCCCACCCGGCTCCCACTCCGGCTCCACGCTGGCGGGCTGGTCCCTCCGGGCTCCCCCAGGGCAAAGCTGAGGTGGGGGCTGTCCCGCAGAGCAGAGGGGAGGCCGAGCCCGCCTCTAGTCCCTCGGGCCTGGGGAGGGTGTGGGAGAGGTGGGGCTGCTGGCTGGTGGAGGGGCCTGCGAGGGCCCACCGAGGGGGCAGGGAGGTCCTAACCACCCTCTTGGCAGGCGATGTGGGAGGAACTGGCCATTGGAGCCCTGAGGGCCTTTGTGGGAGATTGCCCCATTCCCATTTTATAGAAGAGATACTTGGGGCCCAGAGAAGGACATAACTAACCAAAGCCACCCCGCCCCCAACCTCCCATCAAGATTTTCCCCATTCTGGGTTTAGGTGCCAGTGACAAAGAGGCAGGGCCAGCTGAGTCCCTTTTCTAGCAGTCTCTCTGTTGTCAGCCACACGGACCACCTTTGCTCGGGTTGCTCCCTTAGAATGATTACCTTCTTCACCTCAGCTTATAGGAATCTTCCTCTCTAAACTGCCACCAGCACAGCACTTTCAGCCCTGGGTGGTGAAGAGACCAGAAAAGGACGAGTCATCTCTCCACTCCCTTCCAGCTTCAAGAGGTCTGAAGGAACCCCGGAGGTTGCAGGTGAAGACACCTGGGGTGTGAGGAGGTGGTATAACCTCTTTGGGGCTCTAAGGCAGGTCGGTCCTGCAGGTGAGTCTCAGTCCATGCAGAGTTCATGCAGCTACACAACAGCCCCCTGCCCTCTGCCAGTGCCATGAGTCAGCTAGGGGGCTGCTGAGCTGAGAGGCAGTGTGGTGAAGAGCTTAGACAGGAACGGAGCAGGCATAGAGAAATAAGTCATGGGGGAAAGAGAAGCCAGGCAACACCCAGAAAGGGTTGCTCGAACTGGTCTGGGTGGTTAAAAGGAAGAAGTCAGAGAGCTCAGCATAGTCAAAGGCTTGGGGGCCCATGTAGATGCTGAGATATAGCAGAAGGACATAGTGGGGCTGGGGACGGGGAATAGAAAGGTAAGCTGGGGCCAGGTTTGAGAAGCAATATACCCTAAGCCAAGGGCAGAAGAACAGTTTTTATATTACATGTTACTTTACCACATTAATAATATGATTAAAAAATAATAGATGTTATATCCATCTGACGGTCAAGCAAACTGAAGCTCATGGAAATGACTTGGACTTGGTCAAGACAGTAACTAGGAGAACTGAAATTTGAGCCCAGATCATCCTGTTGCAGAAGGCCCATGCTGCTGCCTTCCTGCCCCAGCCACTGGGGGTCGGACTTGTGGCGAGGCCTTTGGTGCCATTTGCCTCCTCCAGCCCTATTTTTATGGACGAAGACACCTGGTCCCAAGAGGGGCCAGGTTTGGCCTCATTTTCCTTTCATTCTAATTTGATACCCCTGTTGTTCTCCCCATATTCCCAGGCCAGGAGCTGGTTACTAACAGATTTTTATCCCCCATCCAGCCTCCTGCCCTCCCACTTAGTGGGCCCCAGGCAGGGCCTGGGAATCTGTAGTTTTAGCAAGCATTTTGGTGGTTCTCAATCTGCTGTTTGCCCTCAGTCAATTGAGGCCCATAAACTTTTCCCTCAAGTCTCTCACTGAGCCCCTTCCCTGCTGGCTTCCTCCCTTCCCCCTCAGCTTGCCCCTCAAGGGCACATATTCCCCCTCTACTCCCCTCCACTTGTATGCACCCCAGGCCCTTCCTCTTCAGGCTCCCCCTCTCTCAGAAAAGTGAAAACACATGGTTTCCTAGGCAACCCCATCCTCCTCCCAGCTTGCCCTGAGACCTCCCAGCGTCTCTCAACCGCTCAGAAGAATATTTCAAATACCAGCCTCACCAGGCAGTGGCTGACAAAGGCTGAGTTCCCCTCAAAGCTTTCACTCTGAGGGGCGATAGCCCTGCTCTCCTCTAACCTAAAGGTCCAGAGTCTCAGGGGCAAGTTTCAGGCCATCGCCTTGGTTACCACCTGGGCCCACTCTGCTCACTAGCCCTCAGCTGAGAAACTCATTGCTATTTGTCATTAGAGATCTCTTTAGATGGGGAGGCCAAGCCTAGAGATGAAAGGGAATCACCCAAGTCACACAGCAAAACTGTGGCCTGAGTAAGGAACAGAGGGAAAAGAAAGTAGGATTGGTTGAGTACCTGCTACCTACGGCCACAGTGCGGGATGCTCTGGAGACATGAACTTGTTCTCTCTCCCCACAATCCTGTGAGGTCAATTTTACTCCCATTTTATAGTTGAAAAAACTGAGGCTCAGAGAGATGAAGTACCTTGCCCTAGGTCACCCAGCAGGTAAATGGCAGAGCCAAGTTTCAGGAAGCCTGATCCCAGTAAGGCCATGCATGGTCTCTGAACTTAGACTATGCTGCTCTCAAGGCTGGGCAGGGACACGGGGGATTATTGGACTCTGTGGGGTCCTTCCTGATTATTATTTTTTACATTTCCTCATTAGAAGATTTGACTGAAGTTCTTTGGGGGCTGAGGTCCAGTTGAGTCTCTCTCTCTCACCTTCCATCAGCCCCAGATACCCTGGTCAATATTTCTCATCCCAAGATATCTTTAACTGGGTGGGTTAGGATAGAGAGTTGCCATTTTTGAAATTTAAGTCATCTCTCTGTGTCTCAGATTTCCACTGTTAATATGAAGGGAGTTTGGAATTGAAGACATTGAAGATCCTTCCTAGCTTAGATATTCTTGGATTCCCACATCACATATATGTGTGTGATTATATGTACAACTGTAGGCAATTAGGTATGTATTTGTGATTATGTGAATGACTGTATGATTAGGTGTGTGATTCTGTTTGGGGGATGGTATGTGGTGTAATTGCATGTGTGAGAGTATATGTGTGTAGATTATGGTGGTGATTGTATATGTGAGTATAGATGATTGGAGTGTGTGTGTGAGTATATATGTGTATGGAGAAGGGTGGTTGTATATATGTGTGTGCTGGGGGTGAGTGAGTATGTGTGTAATTGTGTGTGTGCATGTATGGGTTGTGATATGTGGTCTGTGGGCAATTTGGGCTGTCTGTGAGTATGTTATTGTGAGTTTATATGTGTGTTTGTCGATGCGTGTGTGATGCGGGGGGGGGTGTGATTTGTGACTGTGTGTATGTGTATCATTGTGCTTGTTGGAGGGCCATGAAGCTTCTTCTTAGCCTGGTTGATTGGGACCTGCAGTGGGCACAACCCCACCTCCTTGACCCCCACCATGGGTGTGGCTGGGCCAGGCAGAGGAGGGGACCCTGTAGCTGCCCATGATGCCAGCAGGGCAATGGAGCATATCCCTCTGGTAATCAGCTCCAGACGCAGCTACGACGCCCACTCGGATGGGAGGATGCTGGAAACGCCTTCTGGCCCCAGCCATGTCTCTTTGGGGGAAAAAATTTAAGGGGGAGGAAAAAAATCCCCGAAAGGCAGATCTTTATTGAAGCATTTCGTGACACGCACACCAACTAATTGATTTCCTTATTAGTAGCAGATTTTCTCCAGCCTTTTCTCCTGCCTGAACTTATAAAAATGAAGGGTGGAGAGCCAGCTCGGTACATTCCCTGGGCCAAGTTTCTCCCTGGATCCTCCCTTGGTTAGGGAGTCGCAAGGGATCAGGGTTTGTTTGCTTTTCCAGGTCTAACTATTAGGTAGAAGGGGCATGGTCACCTGTGGGATCAGATTTCAAAAGCCTGGGGAAAGACCCTTTGCCCTCCCTCGATTTCCTCTTACACCCCATTGACTGCTGCCTGAAATCCCACCCTTAGGAGCGTGCTGTGAGAACTTGGAACTTCAGTTTTCTCATCTCTACAAAGGGGTGGCTCCTGTTTCTGATGCTACAGGGTGCTTATGACAGGGAGGTTAATTAAGATCAGGTGTGTGACTCCCAAAGGTTTTTTTTTTTCTAAATGTAAGTTGTTCCCATTTTGTTGACAGTGACCGTTTCACATGTATTGTGTGTGTCGATGCATGGTTCAAGGCTTGGGACTTCACAAGGGGGATGGGTGTTGCATTTAGCAGAGTTGGGAGGGCGTGAGCAGCAGCCAAGTTCAGATGAGGTCTCTCAGGAGATCTGTCTCCCTCCAACCAGAAAGCCAAAGCTACCCTCTGTTTGGGCCTGTGGCAGGTAGTGGCTCAAACTTCATCTAAGGGCTGGTGAAAAGAGAGAGAAGATACTGCCCAAATGGTTCCAACTGAAGCCTTAGGCAGCCATTGTTAATTCATTTGAAAGAGGAAGAAACTGAGGCATGAGGGGGTTTACAAACATACCCCAAATCACATAACTGTGAGAGGGGAAGCAGAATAAATCCAGGCCTGACGGGTTCTGAACCTATATAATGCCATTTACTCATTTGACAAAAAAGTGCAGCCCCTTTCACGGAGGTAGAGATGGAAAAGACAGCCTGAGCCCCTCTCCCAGAATATCTCAAGAGACAGACAAATAAGGGGATATGTGACAAGTGCTAAGCACAGCCACTGGAAAATGTCCCTTATATTTTGGGATCAGGCAGCACTTCCTGGAAGGGAGGCACCTGAGTAGGTAGAGGAGGCTAAACCTGCATGACTGACCCTCAGCTGGGATGCATGGTCATGGCCATACCAGTGGTTAAAATATTTATGCAGTTATAGATGTGTTATAAGTAACTAATGCCAATGCTCCCCTCCCCTCTCCAGTGCTCAGGTCGTCCTGCTTCTACCCTAGGCTCCTGGACCTCCCCATATCCAGAAACTTTAATGGCATATCCAGGACCCTGATAGAGTGGTGGGTGGACGTTGTGACTATAAAAGGCACAGGAGGGGCCCAAGTTTGCCTGGTGTTCCTTGTTCTGATCTTGTTACTGCCCTCACTCATGGCTGTGCAGGGGTGGAAGGAATGGGCGGTGACTGGCTGCAAGCTGGAGTCCAGGCTGGGCAGACAGGCCTGCTACTTGACACGTTCCCTTCCATTCCACATGGACTTCCTGGAAATGGCTAGGGGCCTCTATGCAGTTCCTGTTCCCAGCGGCTCACAGTCGCCAGACCCAGGGAGACAAAACGTTCCTGAATGTGGTGGGGCAGGGAACAATATGGGGGCGGGTGGAGGAGGGCCACAGGAAGTATGGCGGGGACAGCCGGGGAGCTGGCACCAGGGCTGGGGGTGACTCAGGGACTTGTGACTTGATAAGGTAAGATGACTCCGTAGGAAACAGCCCAAGTCCAGGGGTGCACCGAAATGGCCGATAGGACGTGATTTCCGACATCTGTTCAGACATTATTTCTTGAGTCTTCACATATCTCTGCACAGCAAAGGTTCTTAAATACCATCCAACCAAACATGCTATAGCCACTGACCCTGTCGAGTAGGTATTAAGATCCCAACTTTACAGAAGAAGAAAGCGAGGCTCAGAGAGGTAAAGTAACTGTGTCCAAGGTCATGCAGGAATGGCACTGCAGCCAGGATATGCACCAGACAACTTTGACTTAAGCTTGCATGCAAAGCCAAGTTTCCCAGCATCATTGCTCCTCACTGCCTACATTTGAGCCCAGGGCCCCTTATTGAGCTTTCACATCCTTGTCTACAAAGCCAGGGTCCTCATCATATCTCCTGAAAAGACCCTGCCATTAGAACTTAGAGCTTAAGCAAATGTTTGAAACCGGGAAAAAATACATGTCTTGGCTCTTGCATACAACAAGGACACTGCGATAAAATAAATAATCACAGTAAAAATCATATTCACTATAGAATCTGTGTTTTTAATATGCCTCATACAGAGTGGGGTAGAATCTCCAAAATAAGAGTGCCCAGGGTTGAGAAACTGCCCTGCCAACCATTAGTCCTCTAGCCTCCTGAACATCCCCAGGGTCGTGCTGTGGCTGGGAGGCTAACTCAGCCATTGTCCTTGGATCAGTTATGTCACCTTTCGCAGCCTGCATTTTTTTTGTCCCCTCCAACCCCATCTTCAGTTTCTTTATTAGTGAAATGAGACCACGATAATAGCTCACTTATAAGGTGATGGGAGGGTTAAATACGATAATGTGTGCAGGGAGCCTGGCCCCATAGTTGGGGCTTTACTATTGTTCTTGCCTCCTTAGTCTGCCCTGACCAATTTCAGGAAGTCTTTTTTTGGCTTGAAACTTCTTAGGACGAAAGAATGTTGGAGAGAGAAGGCTATTCGAGATAAGGCAGAGCCAGTCTCTCGTGTGGGAGGGTGACTTCAGGAACTTCAGCACTATTCTCACCCGCCCTGTGTGCCCAAACTCCGCCCTTCAGCTTCACCCTTCCAGCCTCAGGCTTTGATTAGGTTACAATGCACCGCCCTCTGCCTCCTCCTCACGAGGGTGCTGGAAGCAGAGTCCAGGTCAGATTTATCTCTGTGTTTCTTTCTTTCATGTTTTAAAAACAGCTCTGTTAAGATGTGGTTGACATACAATAAATTGCATGTATTTACAGTGTACAACGTGATAAGTTCTGACATATGTTTACGCTCATGAAAACATCACCATAATCAAGAAAATGAACATGTCCATCACTGCCAAGTTTCCTGTGCCATTCTGTAATCCTTCTCTCTCTTCCTTCCTCCCCAGCCCACACTGCAGTCCCCAGGCAACTACTGATCTGCTTTAGGTTACTATACGTTAGCTTGCATTTTCAAGAATTTTATATAAATGGAATCAGACAGTATGTAGTCTTGTGTGTAAGGCTTCTTTCACCCAGCACAATTATATCATTCATATGTGAATTGTTTATTCCTTTTTATTGCTGAGTAGTAGTCCATTGAATGACTGTCCCACAAGTTGTTTATCCATCCACTGTTGATGGGCATTTATGATGCTTCCAGTTTTTTACTATTACAAATAAATCTGCTTTGAACATTCACATACAAGTCTTTGTATGAACATAAGCTTTCACTATTCTTGGGGAAATATCTGGTAATGGGAAGCTGAGTCATACCGTAGCTGCACGTTTAACTCTTAAAAGAAACTGCTTAACTGTCTTCCACTGTAGCTCTACCATTTTCATTCCTATCATCAGTGTAAGAGAATTTCAGTTGTTTCATATCCTTGCCAAGACTTGGTACAGTCTTTTTGGTGTTAGACATTCTAATAGGTGTGCAGTGATATCTTATTGTGGTTTTTAATTTACGTTCCCCTGATGACTAATGTTATTGTGCATCTTTTCATTTGCTTATTTGCTATCTGTATACCTTCTTTGGAGAAGTGTTATTCAAATCATTTGCCCGTTTTTTAAAATTGGGTCATTTATTTTCTCATTACTGAGTTTTTAGAGTTCTATATATGTTCTGGGTACGAATCCTTTATTAAATACCTGATTTGCAAGTATTTTCCCCAGTCTGTGGCTGATCTTTTCATTCTTTTACTAGAGCAGAAGTTCTAATGTTGATGAAGTCTAATTTATCATTTTTTTCTTATCTTAATTGTATTTTTGGTGTGTAGCTAAGAAATTTTTGCCTAATCCAAGGTCACAAAGGTTTTCTCCTAAAGTTTTATGGTATTATATTTTACATTTAGGTTTATGATCCATTTTGAGTTATTTTTTTATATATAGTGCAAGGTATGATTTTTTTTCTCTTTCTTTCTTTCTTTCTTTCTTTCTTTCTTTCTTTCTTTCTTTTTCTTTCTTTCTTTCTTTCTTTCTTTTTCTTTTTTTTTTTTTTTTTGCATGTAGAGATCCAATTGTCCCGGCACAATTCGTTAAAAAGACTCTTGTTTCCCCATTGAATTATCTTGGAATATTTGCCAAAAATCAATTCACTGTTTACTTGTGGATCTATTTCTGAACTCTGTTCTGTTTCATTGATCTATTTGCCTATTTTGAGGGCAACACCTCACTGTCTTGATTATTGTAGCTTTATAACAAATCTTGAGGGCAGGTAGTGTAAGTTCTCCAACTTTGATTTTTGTTTTCAAGATTGTTTTGGCTGTTTTAGGCCCTTTGCATTTCCATATGGATTTTAGAATCAGCTTGTCAATTTCAACAAAAAATGCCTGCTGGGACTTTGATTGGGATTGCACTGAATCTATATGTCAATTTGGATAGAATTGACATCTTAGTAATAGTGAGTCTTCTGATACATGAAGATGGCATATCTCTCCCTTTATTTAAGTATGCTTTAATTTCCTCTTAGTAATGTTTTGTAGCTTTTATTGTACAGGTTTTGTGCATCTTTTGTCTAATATATCTGTATTTAATATTTTAAATGTTATTTTAAATAGTACTGTTTTTGTTTTAAATTTCAAATTCCAATTATTGATACTTTCTGGTAGTAGGATTTAGATTTACCCTGCTACCTGAAAACAACTTAAAAACAAAACAAAATATAAGAAGCGACACTCAAAACATTGGATATTAGGCAACAAAGGACAGTGATGGAAAACAAATGAGATGAACTATGAATCACCCAGATTGCTGCCTGAAGGGTGTTTCCAGGCCATAGCAAAGGGACAGTGACCCAGGAAGAGCCCAGCAATCACCTTGAGCTGAGAAAATGAAGCTAGAATTTCAAGGGAGCCGAGGTAGCTACACACAGGAAAGAATATTGGGTAGGAGAGAGCTACATTGGGCAAGGCAGAATTCTCTAGTATTCAGCTGAGTACTGATCAGCACATGTGTGTGAGAAAACTATCCAAGGCCAGGGGAAAAAACCTCAAAAGATTAGAATAAACAGTACCTGGAGCTCTACAAAGCTCAGAATGGTGCCTGTTCCCAATAACCAGAGTGTAAAACATCATACCTTATTGGCCATCAATTAGAATATTATGAAAGAGCTCATCTCACTGGTGGGGATACTTAACCCTAAACTAAATGCTACTCATATCCTGCCTAATGAAGCTAATATCAGAACCTAAAAGGATCACACTCTTCCAAGTATCTTAACCATGTCCCAGAACTAATCTTAAGAATAATTTTAGTAATACAAAAGGAGTTTACCCCAAAAGGTCACAATGCTTAGCATCTAATCACAATTACCAGGCATGCAAAGAAAAAGGAAAACGCAACACTCAATAAAGAGAAGGTCATTAGTGTGTAATAAAGAGTATAAAAGTGACTATTTTAACTGTATACCATAAGTTCAAGAAGCTAAAGATTTAACATGTTAAGTGGAGACGTATAGACGTAAAAAGATCTAAATCAAATTTCTAAAGGTGAAAGCCACAATGTCTAAAATGAAAAATATATTGAATAGACTTAATGACAGATTGAATGTTACAGAAGAAAAAAAATAGTGAATTTGAAGACATAGTTAAAGAAACTACCCAAAATGAAACACAGCAAGAAAAACGGGTTAAGAAAAATTAACAGAGCGTTAGTCAACTGTAGGACAACCTCAAGAGGTCAAACATATGTGTAACTGAAATCACTGAAGGAAGAGAGAGCAGCATAGATAAAAGATTTAAAGAAATAATGGGTGAAAAAATTTCCAAATTCAGTGAAAACATAAACACACAGATCCATGAAATGCAACAAAATCCAGCAAAAGAAACATAAAGAACTAAACCAAAGCACATCATAATCAAATTGCTTAAAACTAGTGGTTAAAAGAAAAATCTATAAGTTGCCAGAGGGAAAAAAGACGCATTACATGCTGAAATACAAAGCTAAGGATGGCAGCAGATTTCTCATTGTAAAAAATGCAACATAAAAGATTGAAACATTCCCAAAGCATCGAAAGAAAAAAAAAAAAAAAATTTCTAACCAACGAAAACATCTTTCAAAAATAAAAGTGAAGGAAATATTTCTTTTGACATTTGAAAGTTGAAAGAATTCATCACCAGCATATCTGCTCTATAAAATTTTTGAAATTCTTGAAGGATTCAAGTAGAAGAAAATTCAAGCTGAAGGAAATTTTAAATTCAAGTAGAAGGAAAATGATTCCTGATGGAAACCTAGGTCTACACAAAGGATAAAGAGCTCTGGGAATGGTAACTACATAGATAATGTTAAGATGACTTTTCTAATTAATATATTTAAAATAGAATTGACTGGTAAAAAGAAAAATAATAACAGTGTATTGTTGAATTTATAACAAATGTAAATGTAAAATGCCTGACAATAATAATACACAAAAGCTTTGAGAAGACAAATTTAAGAATACGATTATATGCTTATACTCTGTGAAATGTATAGTATTATTTGAAGGTAGATTGTGATAAATTAAAGAAATATACTAAAGAACAACTAAAACAACACACATACAGAAAGAGTTACAGCTAATAAACTAACAAAGGAGATAAAATAGAATCATAAGAAACTACTCAGTTAATTTTTTTAAAGGCAGAAAAAGATGAAAAAAGGAACAAATGACAAATGGGACAAATAGAAAGCCAATAGCAAAATGACAGATTTAAACCCAACCCTATCAACAGTCATATTAAATGTGATTAAATGTGAATGCCCAAAGTAAAAGCCAGAGATTGTCAGATTGGCTAAAAGTATGAACCCCTTAAATTATGTTTCTCATCCAAACTACTTTCATTATTCAATTTAAACAAAGTTTCACTGTTGAAAGTTTTTTTTTTTTTTAAGAGCAAAACCCAACCATGTGTTGCCTATAAGAAACCCACTTTAAATACAAAAACAAAAAATTTAGGAGTAAAATGATAGAAAAAGATATACTATACTAATACTAATCAAGAGAAAGGTGAAGTGGCTATGCTAATATCAGACAAAGTAGATATCAGAGCAAAACCAATACCATGGATAAAGGAGTTTATTTTATAAAGATAGGTTAATTCATCAAAGTGACATAACAATCTTAAATGTTTATATGCCTAATAACCACACTTCAAAATACGTGAAGCAAAAAGTAATAGAACTGCAAGAAGAAATAGACAAATCTACAATTAAAGACATATTTCAATGCTCTTCTCTCAATAATTCATAAAACAAATAACCAGAAAAATCAGCGATATAGAATTATATAGAAGATTTCAAAGGCACTACCAATGAATTTGATCTAATTGGCATTTCTAGAACACTATATCCAGCAACTGAAGAATGCACATTCTTTTCAAGTGCATACAGTACATTCATCAATTTATCAAGACAAATTACACTCTGGGCCATTAAACAAGTTTCAATGAATTTAAAATGATTCAAGTCATACCAAGTATGTTCTATGATTACAGTGGAAATAATTGGAAATTAACAACAGAAAGATCTCTGGAAAATCCCCAAGTATTTGGAAATTAAGCAACATGCTTTTAAATAAATTATATGCCAAAGAAGAAATTAAAGGTAAATTAAAAAGTATTTTTAACTGAATGTAAATTAAAATAAAACATATCCAAATTCGTGGGATGTATCTAAAACAGTATGTAGAGGAATAATTATAACACTCAACTGCCTATATTAAACAATACCCTCAATCTGTTACCTCAGTGTTTACCTTAAAGACTTAGAAGAGCAATGAAACCCAAAATAAGTAGAAGAAGAAAAATAATAAAGATCAGAACAAAAACTAATGGAATAAAAACAAAAAAATATAGGTTAAAAATTATCCATGCTGAGAATGAGCATCACTGCAGAGTCTATGGCTATTAGAATAATGACAGAATGTTACATACAAGATGTGCAAATACACTTGATGATTTAGATAAAGTGGTTAATTCCTTAAAAGACTCAAACTTCCATACTCACTCAAGAAGAAATAGATAACCTGAATAGCTCAATGTCTATTAAGGACATTAAATCTGTAGTGAAAAATCTCCCCACAAAGAAAACTCTAAGCACAGATGAATTCACTGAAGAATTCTACCAGACATTTAAGGAAGAAAGCATACCATTATGCCCAAAATCTTCTGGAAAATTAGAAATGAGATCATACTTCCTAACCCATTCTATTAGGCTGGGATTACTCTCATACCCAAACCATTCAAAGACATTACAAGAAAAGAAAATTACAGACCAATATCTCTTATGTATATAGATGCTAAAATTAATAGCAAAATTTTAGTGAATTGAACTTAGCGATATATGAAAAGGATAATGCTTCACATCAAGTGCAGTTTATCCCAGGAATGCAAAGTTGGTGTACTATTAAAATAATCAATGTAATTCACCACATTAACAGACTAAAAGTGAAAAATCATGTGATCATTTCAGTAAGGGCAGACAAAGCATTTGACAAAATCTGACATTCATTCCTGATAAAAACTCTTGATAAATTAGGCATAGAAGGAAACTTGTCATCTTGATTAAGGGCATCTATGAAAAATCCACAGCTAACATCTTAATGGTAAAAGACTGAATGTTTCCTCCCTAATCTCAGGTCCACTCTCATTATTTCTATTCGATGTTGAACTAGAGTTTCTAGCTAGTGCAGTCAAGTAAGGGGGAAAAACCATGCATATTGGAAAGGAAGAATTGAGTCAGCTGCAGCTGGACCATGGGTTTTTCTGGGCCTCTGGGGAGAATGGTAATGTGTGTGTGTGTGTGTGTGTGTGTGTGTGTGTGTATGCACATACACATATATGTGCCTACAGTGCTGTTTTGGTGCTGTGGTACCTTAGTTTTTGAAATGTCCTTCAAGATTGGAGGATGGAAAAATGTACCTCTAAATTAACATATATGATACATGTAACCCCCCCCCCCCACGTTCTCTTAGGTCTCAGGCTTTAAACAAAAAAAATTCAAATGGCTTTTGCACTTTATTTTATAGTATTTGTGCTATTTTAATAAAGAAGGAATATTTTAGATAACTTTTGCTCAATAAAGCATTACCACGGGGCAAGAAGGGGCATGGGTTATTTTTATCTGAATTCCAGGATCCTGGCTACCTGTACAATGCAAATCCCTCACTGTGAGAAACAAGGTTGCAGGAAAATGAGCCCATGATTCAGAGCATGTGCATGTAAGCTTCATCAAGATGTTGGGCAAGTGACCTCGTTTCTTCAAGCCTCACTTTCCTGTCCTTTAAAATGGCGATGAGAATCTATCTCTTCACGGCCTCCTGCTCAGGATTAGTAAGATATTGATAACAGGTGAAAATGCTCTGAGGGGGCCAGTCTCTTCTTTCCAAGTGGTCAGTTGCAAGTCCTTGGCTGCCCTCCATGTATATTCTTCCTTGTAGGTTGCGAGAGGCTTCTCTGAAGGAGGCCAGTGCCCAGAACCTGCCCCAACAAAGGAGACTTTGCGGGAACTGGGGTCCGGGCTGTCCCCGTTGGGCAGGTCTTTGGGGCTGCTCCAGTGATTTCACAGATATTTAGGGCTGGAGAGGGTTGAGGAACAATCTGAGGAATAACCTGTATGGTAGGCAGAATCATGTCCCTCTCCCCAAGATGTCTACCTCCTAATCCCCAGAACTTGCGAATCTGTTAGCTTACATAGAAATGGGGAAGTAAGTTTGGAGATGGACTTAAGGTTACTATCAGCTGACCTTAAGGTGGGGAGATTATTCTCAATGGTTTGGATGGGGCCAATGTAATCACAAGAGTTTGTAAAAGTGGAAGAGGGAGGCAGAAGAAGGGGACTAGAGAAGCGGAGATGAGGAAGGAAGCAGAGTTAGAGTGATGGCAATGTGAGGGACTGGATCCGCAACTGCTGTTTTTGAAAACTGAGGAAGAGGCCAGGAGCCCAGGAAGGCAGGAGGCCTCTAGAAGCTGGAACAGGCAAGGGAACGCATTCACTCCTCATGTACCCCGCTGACACCTTGATTTTAGAGACCCGTGTCTGCCTTCTGACTTACAGAACTGTAAGATAGTACATTTGTGTTATTTTAAGCCACCACGTCTGTAGCAGCAACAAGAAACTAGTATAGCCCAGAAACTGCTGCCCTACCAGCTCTCTCCCCTACACTGGAAAGCCCAGGAGATTCACAGGCACAGCCTATGTATGTCAGGCTTCGGGTCCACCGATGCTCCGTGTCTGGCCCCGAGGCCCTGCAGGCCCGTGTTTGTAGTCAGGAAGAGAGATGCTGGCCAGCCCATGAGGAAGCCAGAGCTCAATCCAGGCCTCAGCTCCACCCAGGGCTCCAGTGGGGAAACAAAGCACTGACTTTGCAGTCTGGAGGGCCTGAATCCAAATCCTGGTTTTGCCCTTTGCTAGGTTTATGACTGTGGGCAAGATACTTAACCTAATTGTACCTCAGTCTCCTAATCTGTAAAATGGAGATAGTGGTATATACCTCACGATATTGTCGGAAAGAGTAAATGGGTTCATGTAAAATGCCTAGAACAGTGCCTGACACATAACAAATGCTCAAAATTGTGTTATAATTAGTATATTTTGTATTAAGATGACCGTGACATAGTTGCTGTCATTAGGTGGTGAACAATTTAGTGGGGAGACACACTTGGGTGGGCTAATAAGTACAGGGATGGCATAGGGAGCACAAAACAGGAGGGGTATCTTTCTCTTGAGCTTAGGGATTCAGGAAAGGATAGAGGTCCAGTGAGGCTTGGGCTGTTTTCCCATCTCACATCCACATTCTTGTTCCTTTAGTCAATCATTCAACAAACTTTGTTGGGCTCCTACTGTGTGCCAGGCCCTCTGCTGGAAACTAGGGATACCGGTGTAAACAAGAGAAAATCTTGCCTTCACAGAGTTCACGACCTGATGGACAACTCAGATAACAGAAACCAAAAATGAAAAAGCAAAATGTCAGGGGGACACCAAGCTCTAATGAAAGTCACAGATGGTAAGGAGTGGTGGGAGGTGTGCATGGTGAGGGGTTTTATGCTGGATAGTGGAGGGAGGGGCAAGCCATTCACATAGGGTAAGAGTTGAATCCCAGTTCTGCCACTATTATGAGGTTTTTATGACTCTGTCACTTCTCTCTATGCCTTAGCTTGCTCATCTGCACAATAGGGGTAATAATAGTATCTACCTATAGGGTTGTGGAGAGAATTAAATGAGTAAACATTTGTGAAACGCTTACATAGTGCCTGGCACATTAGCAAGGGCTAGCAAGGCTTGCTTCTCCCTCTTTTCTAGCAAAGAAAATAGCAAGGGTAAAGCAGTCAGGCGGGATAGGGCTTGGAATGTTCCAGGGAGGTTAGGAGTAAACATGGGGTGTGTGGCAAGGGGTGAAACTAGGAAGGCAAGGGTGTGGGTAGGCTGAAGCATCTTCCTGTACCCTGTGTATAGCTGATCATCGTCCACATTCATGTGCCCCCTCCATAGCTCAGAAGCCTGCTCTGGCTCCTTACTGCCTAGCTCCGTAACTCCTCCTTCCTGGTGTGATTTTCCAGGATCTCCATAGCCCAGCTTCTTTTTTTTCCTCCAACCTGATTGGCCTGCCTCCAACCCCACATTCTGCTATGATCATTTGGAGCCTCTCCCCTTTACCTAGATCTGCTTGGCATCTGCTCATCCAGGCTCTTCCTTTCACAGAAGAGTCCAGAGCCCAGAGAGAGACATGATTAAGCCAGGGCCACATAGCAGGTTAGGGGCCAAGTCTGGAGCCATGGTTTTCATGACTCTGTATTCCAGGGATTATAGTTTCCTAGGTGGGTCATTTTAATGAGGTTGCCTGTATCACAGTGTGACTTGAGTTGAGGAAAGGGGGATGAGGAAGGTGGGAATGAGGGGGGTGGAATCCACTAACTGGAAATGATTTATTCTTCCCCTTTAATGCTAATCCCACGGTTCCTCAGAGAGAAACCATCTGCAAGGCTGAGACATGAGGAAGTAGACAGTGTCCATCTGCCTTTGCTTGAGTCTATCCACTCCTATTCTAAGAGAGCTTGGCATCCCCATCTGATAAATGACTGTTGTTCAGGCCCCAGGGTCATGCTAGGGAGCAATGGCAGAGACTGCCACATGGCCTAAGGAAGAGTGATATTTAGAAAGGGGAGGGAGAGGCCTCAAGAAAAATATAATTAACCTTGGAAATCTATATTGTCTACTAGGGCTGTCATAACAAAATACCACAGACTGGCTTGAACAACAGAAATTTATTTTCTCACAGTTCTAGAGGCTGGAAGTCCCAAGATCAAGGTGTCAGGGGGTTGTTTCCTCTGTGGCATCCCTCTTTGGTTTATAGACAACCTCCTTCTTGCTGCCTTTTTACATTTTCTTTGTGGGTATGCATCCCTTGTGTCTCTGTGTGTGCAGATTTCCTCCTTTATAAGGATACTAATCAGAATGATTAGAGCTCACACTCACAGCCTCATTTTAACTTAATGACCTCTTTAAAGGCCCTGTTTCTGAATAGAGTCACATTCTTTGATACTAGGGGTTGGGGCTTCAACAGTGAGTTTTTGGAGGACACAATTTGCACATAACAAAACAAAGCCCCAAACAATGCTTAGACCTGGGCAGGAGTGCAAATACTAAGGACTCCCAGGATGGAAGCATCAAGAATTGGGCATTTTGGGAAAGTTTCCTGAAAGAGAGAAACTTGAAGTTTGATCCAAAGAAAGGGCATTCCAGGCACAGGGAACAGCATTAACAAGGTCTGGAAATACGTGCAGAATGTCGTTCATGGAAGACAAGTTACTTAGCTGTCTAGACTCCAGAAGAGTCATAGAGGCTGGCTGGGGGTGGGGTGGAGTGAAAAGGGAAGTTAAGTTGTGAAAGGCCTTGGATGGCAGGAGAAGGGCTTGGGTTTGGTTCTATCACAGTAGGGAGCCACTGATGATATCTTGAGCCCAAGAAAGATGGCAGCTGTCCTTTAAGCCAGAAATGAGAGGCAAAAACAATGGTTTTCAAATTTGATCCCACATCATAATCACCTGGAGGTCTGGTTAAACGCAATTGCTGGATGCTGCCTCTAGAGTTCCTAATTCAGTGAGTCTGAGCTGGGGCCCAAGAATTTGCATTTCTGACAAGTTCTCAGGGGATCCTGCAAACGCTAGTCTGTGTATCACAATTGGAAAACCAGTCAAGCTTTGCT
Organism: Eonycteris spelaea; assembly: GCA_003508835.1. Taxonomy (NCBI): domain Eukaryota; kingdom Metazoa; phylum Chordata; class Mammalia; order Chiroptera; family Pteropodidae; genus Eonycteris; species Eonycteris spelaea. Next base: position 2,067,536 of record PUFA01000017.1, read on the forward strand.
AGAGGACAAGAGAGGGGTGGGGGGTGGGCACCTCCTGAAGCCCTCCAGGCACTAGTAGTGGAAAGATACAGCAACTGCCATATTTTACAAACGAGAAAAGTGAAGCCCGGAAAGTGATGACCATCGTAGGAGACGTTTCCAGGCCTTGAGCCTAGAATCCTGGGTCTGAGTCACCATGGCATCTGGTGACCCCCACGAGGAAAGCTCCTTGGACCTCCTCCCAAGTCCACCTGGCCTAGGCCCTTGCGAGGGCACCGCCGTTTTGGTTGGAAAACAGGCCCCCAATAGCTGGGTCTCTCAAAGCCTGCAACAGACAAGGAAATCAAGCAAACAGGAGGACAGCTGCTTCTGCGTGTGTCGGCAGCCGCTCCTAGCCCCGCCCCATCACTGGCCCCGCCCATTCTCGCCGCACCCCGCGCGCCAATCCCGCCTCCCCACAAGCATATTTGTCTTTCAGCCGAAGCGGCCCGCGTGTGGGCGGCAGCCTGGCTCCGGTCTGGCTGAGTCAGGTTCCCGTTGCTGGCATAGTGACTGGGAACAGCCGGGAGTGGAGACAGTGAGAGGAACAGAAGAGGGAGAAAGGGTGCAGCCAGGTTGGGGAAGGAGCACTGGAACAGGAACTGGCCAATGTGGCTCCCTAATCTTGAAGGGCTGTGTAACCTAAGGGAACTTGCTAAACCTCTCTGGGCTTCATTTATTGAAAACTTACTGTAGGTTTCGCGTGTGCCAAAAGCTGGGGATGCAGTAGTGAACAGGACCCACGTTGCAGTACACGTCCTGGTTAAGAGCACAACACCAAGTCCCAGCTTTCCAGCCTACTGACTGGGTGACAATGGGCAAGATAACTCAACTTCTCTGTGCTTCATTGACCTCATCTGTAATTTGGGAGTAAAATACCTACCTCACAGTGTTGTGAGGATTAAATAATGTATACTTGTAAAGACTAGGAATAGTTCCTATTAAGTACTATTTTTAAGTGCATAATAAGGCTCAATATTAGCTATTATTACTATCTTCACCTTGGAGCTTATGTTCGCAGACATTTCTTTTCAAATTTCTTTCTCATTATGACCTATCTGATACATAAAAATGAACAAAAACACTGTCTTCATCACCCTATTTAAGAAATAAGTACTATGAAAACATTCTCTCTGACTTTATTATTATTTTATTTATTTATTGCAAGGCAACCCTTGGCTGGCCTCACAGATTGCAAGGAACTTGTCAGCTTACAATTCTTTATTATTTATTATTTTTTATTTTTAATGCACCTGGATTTCCTAGGTGGTCTCCCATCCAAGTACTAACCAGGTCTAACCCTGCTTAGCTTCTTCTGAGATCAGACAGAATCAGGCTTGTTCAGGGTAGCATGGCTATAGGCATATTCTCTGACTTTAGTCAGGTCTTGATATCCTGTCCCCTGGAAGCCTCTAGAATTTCCTGCCTCCGACTGATTTTCTCTTGTGCTTACAGTCTGTGAAAGATCCAGATCAAACACAAATTGGATACTGAAATAACCCTGCACAAAAACCTCCATCTATAAGTTAAAGTCAAACATACCCCCTTAAACATTCAGGCCCTTCACTCTGACCCCCACTGATGCTTCCCATTTGGTCTCTGTTTCCCAAGACCAAAGTTCCCCTTAACATTTCTTAAGCAATCTTGCTCTTTGCATATGTCACCCCTCTGCCTATGGTCCTGGGTATTCTTTTCTCTCCTTCACTCACTCCAAAGGAGCACCACCCTTTGGGTCCCCAAGGCTCCCTGAGCACCATCCCAGTAGAATGTGTGTGTGTGTGTGTGTGTGTGTGTGTGTGTGTGTGTCCATGTCTTTCCCTGACTGTAAGCTCCTGACAGCAGGCCCATGGCTGACTCATTTTCATCTGCTCCTATTAAAGGCAAGGTAGTCATCACACAGTTGTAGTTGAGTGTTTTTGGGGCACTGTGCTGGGTGTGATGCTGTAGTCACCCAGAGACATCTGCACCATTCTTTTCATGGAGAACTCACAGTTCATCAGCTGTGCTACTGCTGGGTAAGAATCCAAAGGTCATGAAATGGGGTTCTCATTTGAAAGATACCTTAGCACAGAGTGACTTCCTCCAGTTGCCAGCTTCCCCCTCCCAAGCCCCTTTGACCTTTTCCCCTTCTCTCTTTGTCCCTATCTCTTCTGAGGACAATGGGTTCCTCATGATGACTGGCTCTTCCCTAGGGACTATGATGTAGGACAGGGAGTGGCCATGTCATAGATACGAGAGGCTTGTGGTTTTGGGGAAACCAAGTGGATGCTAAGGCTGGCCCCAGACAGGCTAGGTTCTAGGAACAAAGAGAAAGTGAGTGCATCCAGAGCTGGGGCCCCCAGCCTGTTTTCATCCTGTCAGATAGATGTATTTGCAAAGCAGATTCTCTTCACAGAGTGAGGGGAGTCTAGTTTCCATTTAAGTAAGTTGGAAATAAACTGTGCCAGACTCCAGGGAGAGAGAGATGGGTGCCTGGGGAAGGGGTGGAGGTGGTGGAGAAGGGACATTTACCTCTATAGACATTTTGAATTTTGTACTATGTTCATATCTGACCTTTTTTTTTTTTTTTAAATGAAAACATATATTGGATGGTAATCAGAAGAGTTGGGTTCCAGTGTTGTAAATACCAATTACAAGTCCTCTTACCTTGGTCTCTCCGAACCTCACTTTAATAACCACCCAGTTCTCAAGCTCAAAGAGTAGGCACAAGGGAGAGCTTTGTAAACTAGACAGGGCCGGGTACACTTAATTATTATTTACTCTTCATTCAGTTCATTTCAGTAGACAATAACTGAGTTCTCTCTATTGTCTGTAGCATGTGGGTCTCTGTACAAGTGTGGGTGTGTATGTGTAGGTCTGGGTGTATATGTGTTTGGACATGTCAGGGTGGGGTGTGGGGAGACTACAAAGCTGACCATTACAGGAACATCTCCCCTAGGAGCTCCTGGTCCAGCAGGACAGGTGGCCAAGTGAGCAACTTCCTCTAACACTCTAGAATTCTGCTAAGAGCGAAATAAAGGAATGAAAAATAAGCGCACAGAGAAGGGAGCATGAATTGAAATGAGAGCCTGTGCACTGGCTGTTCCCTCTGTTTGGAATGCTGTTCCCCCAGATCCTCAAGGCCCACCCCCTTGCTTCCTTCAACTCTGAACAAATGCCATCTTCTCAAAGAGGCCTACTTAACCACTCCATAATAATAAATGGCAGCTCTACTCCATAATCCTCAAACGCATCCCTGCTTTAATTTAGGCCAAAGCCCTTACTTTAAATGATAGTCGTTAACCTATAATAAAATTAACTTAAAATGCTATATATTTGCTCATCTGTTTCCCTCATTTTTTCATTAGAGTGAAAGCTCCATGAGGGTAGGACCATGTCTGTTGTGTTCACTACTGTGTCCTTAGTGCCTAGAATAGTACCTGGCACAGAGTAGGCACTGAGTAAATATTTGCACATATAGTGGCGATAAGGTTCAGGGGCAAATGGAAGGCCATGGCCATGCCTGGGGAAATGGCCAGAGGTCTGTGGCTGCAGCAGTGGGCTGGAGGGGCACCTCATGATGTAGGATCTGAATGAGATATGGAGGGAGGAAAAGTCCAGTAAGCAGGGAGGAAGATGTGGCCCAGAGAAAACCTGAGACATTTTGGGGAACACTCTCTCTGAAATTCCACCTCAGTGCTTATCCCTTCCCTCTGATACTCTGAAAATCAGAGCCTGTTGATATGAGGGAGGGAGATTCAGTGGCCCTGTTGCTCTTTTGGGGTAAGTGATTGTGGACCCATTCATGAGAACCAAAGACTACCTTAAGGTCCCTGGCTGGGAAAGAGTACCTGCGGTGTGTGTGTGCATGGTGGTGGTGGTGGTGGGGGGGCATTTAGGAGGGAGAAGCCGGCAGAAGTCCCTTTGATGGTGGTGGCTGAACAGAGATGTTTCTGTGAGGTTTAGAGAACAGATAGCAAGGTTTAGAGGGCACTTTTGGGACCAGTGGTCAGAGAAGAGGCTGAGGACACACCAAAGTCTGGCTGGAAAGGGTCTCAAAGGCCAGGCCAAGCAAGGTAGAACCTTCAGGGCCCCAGAGAACACACAAGGATCTGGAGCTAAGAGTAGGAGGTGGCAAAGCAAGGAAGTTCTATATTCAGAAAGAATTGCCATTCAGGGGTCTTTACCAGTGCACGCTGCCCAAAGGGGAAGAAGAGCTATGTTTTCTAAGTCTTGTAGACAGACAAGGCGGATAGAGTGGCCATTTCACTTTGGTAGATCATTCGTTTACTCATTCACTTTATTAATCATTTAATGTGCGCTGGACTCTATACTGGGATCTGGGGATGCAACAAGAATCAGTCTTGAACTTTGACCCCATGTGAGGAGAATGTATCTCCAAAGAGATGTGCCAGCTTCAGGGAGGTGCACTTGTGCCCAGCTGGGAGACCAGAGAGGGCTTCCTGGAAGAGGAGGCTTATGAGCTGGGCACTGAATGATGGTCAGGGGTTTGAAAATTAGCCAATCAGGAGGAGAGGAAGGTTTACTCAGAAGCTCCAAACCAGGGGGTTTCAACATGTACTATTTCATTTAATTCACCCAGCAACTCTCAGAGAAGGTAGCCAAGTCAGAGGAGGTGACATTTTACAGATAAGAAAATAAAGATCTTGGGACCAAGCCCAGAGAGAGTAAATGCCCAGCCCTAGATAACCAGCTTAAAAACAGCAGAGTTGGGACAGGAGCCCAGGACTGTTGGACTCCCAGCCAAGTGCTCCTCCTGCGGGCTTGCCACTGGTTATTTTGGAGTTCCGTTCACCGCTGTTTTCTCGGGTTCTGTGAAGGAGCTGGTAGCTAATTCCCAACCCCCAGGATCTTAATCTGCCCCTGCCTAACCCCTGAGAAGATCCAGGACATGGACCAGTGACCCAGCCCAGGCTCCTTAGTGATTGGCAGTGGCCAAGGTGGAAAAGGATGCATCCGACTTTGAGTCTGAAGGCTCGGGGCTTGTCCCAGCTGTGCTGTCTTGGTTGTGAAGCCTTGGGCAGAATACTTCATCCCTCTGTGGTCTTCAGTTTCCTCCTCTGTCAAATGAAGACACTGCACTCCAGTATTCCCTTCCTCCAGTCAGTTGAGAAACTGAGCACATACGGGCCCAACCCTCCCACATAGAAGTTAGCTGTTATCATTTTAAGGAACTGGGGCTTGCCTGCACCACTAGAATGATGACAGATACTATACACTGTGCCTACTGTAGGCTAACTTTCACTGACCAGGCCTAGTGCTAAGTGCTTTATGTGCATTATTAATTCATTGAATAAAGTACAAATTGGAAAACATTGAAAGGAAAATGATCATCAATATATATGGTCTATAAAGATGATGATGATAAAGATAGCTTGCAAAGCAATGTAATTAAAGGATTCACAAGTCTTTGAGAGCGGCTCCAGGCATTTCAGACTGTGCACTCTGGCCCCTTGGCACAACTCTGGGCCTTAGCTTATTTCAGCGGAATGGCCAACATACTCAGAGCACAAACAGCCAGCCTTCACCCTCAGCCCCCAGCCCTTGGATGAGGTGTTTAGGCTCCAAGCCAGGCCTGCCCTGAGATTCCTATTCCGGAGTAGCTCAGATGCAGCCCCAGGAGGGCAGCCAACAAGGGGCCCAGCGGCTTATCTCTACACAGAGACTCTCCAGCGGGCAGACTGTCTCCGCTGCTGCTGAGCCAAGCTGATAAAGAGGACAGACCCTTGTGTTTACTGTGGCTGGAAGAGTGGGGCCTCCTGGGGGCGGTCCAGTCTCCTCTGGGAACAAAATGTCTGTTTGCTGAGATACCATCGCATTCCTGCAGCCACGGCCACCCAGGATGGATGGGGTGGAGGGCGGGGGGTGGAGATGCAAGAGGAGGAGGAAATATGACAGCTGGCCCTTGGTTTCCCTGGGGCCCACACTGAGAAGGCCGGCACTGGGTCCTCCAAGGGGTTTATGGTTTCCGAATTGACTGTTAAGCATTCATAAAGGTCATTAATGGCCAACATAGGCACTTCACTCTAGAATTTACAAAGCATTTTCTCAATATTTATCTTTTTTTGCACTTCCAGATAACCTTCCATTTAGGCAGTCTATTTAAGTTTCACGCAAGAGAGATGCCTAGCAAGGCTGGAGCACAGGCCAATGCCATAGCCAGACAAAGAGCAGGGGCCCTGAACGACCCTCAGCTGACCAGGACAACCCACAGTAATAGCTAACATTTACAGAGTGCTTACCATGTGGCAATGACTGTCAAAGCACTTTAGATATACTAGCTCATTTAATCTTCACTACAGCCCTTCTGAGGTAAGTGCTATCATTACATCCATTTAAAAATTTTTTTTAAATCTTTTCTTTTTAAATTTTTTATTGTTTAATTAATTAATTGTTTAATTAATTAATTAATTACTATTTTAATTGAAGAAATGATTTAAAAATTTCCCCCTCGTCTACCTTCCCTCTCCCTCCTCCCAACCACTAGTCATTATATCCATTTTATCGGTGAAGAAATTGAGGCAGCCACAGGTTAAGTAACTTGCCTAATCATACAGGCAGAAAATAGGAGGACTGGGATTTGAACCTCAGCAATAAAACTCCAAAAGCCTTCAACTTAACCATTATGCTACATTGCCAACTTAAAGTTAGTTGATGATAAATTTGTTTATACCTTGCTTATAACTGCAGAGTGGCTGAACCAAGGGGAAGAACAGGCTTTGGAATTCAGCTTGGGTGCAATTCCTAGCACTGATGCTAATAAGCTCTGAGCTGAGCCTCCCCTCTCTGAGCCTCAGTTTCTTCTGAAAAGTGGAAATAGCACCTGCCTTAGCTATGGCTGTGAGAGATGTATGGGAAGAGTCTGGCACAAGGTAGATTTTCATTAACAAATCACAACAATTACTTTACCAGCTGAGCTGGGGAGGTGGCCTGCCAAAATGAAGACTTCAGAAGTGTATTTCTTAAAAGAGAGTCTCAATCACTCAGCTTTAGGGGCACAGAGGTTGGGTGACATCTAGGATTTGGATGGCTTCCTTGTTGGACAGACGAGTTCAAATTGCAAAACCCATCACTTGCTGGGTGGCCTTAGGGAATTGCTTAACTCTTTTGAGTTTGCAAAATGAGAATGCTAATAAAACCTTCTCATTGGGTGGTAAAGAGTAGATCATATCACTCAGAGAAAGGAACACTGGGCACTCTGACAAGCATATAATAAGTGCTCAACAAATGCTGCTGCCATCATTGTTCATGGGGATGGGAGTAGGAGTGTGGTCGACAGAATAATGCCCACCTTTCAGGATGTCCATGTCCTAGTCCCTAGTCCCTGTGACTGTGTTAGGTTGCATGCTAAAGTGGAATTAAGGTTGAGAATCAGCTGACCTTGAGATGGGAGATTATCCTGTATTATCAAGGTGGGCCCAATGCAATCACAAGCATCCCTAGAAGTGGGAGAAGGAGGATGAGAGAGTCAGTGCCAGAGTGATGTGAGTGAGAAGGACTCCCCCAGTGAGTCATTCCAGACTTTGAAGATGGATGAAGGGGCCATAAGTCAAGAAATGTGGGCTGCCTCTAGAAGCTGGAAAAGGGAAGGAAATGGATTCTCCCCAGAGTCTTCAGAAAGGTGTGCAGTGTTACCAGTACTTTCATTTTAGTCCAGTGATACCCATGTTGAACTTTAGACTTCCAGAACTATAAGGTAATACAATTTGAGTTGTTTTAAGCCATTAAGTTTGTGGTACTTTGTTATAGTAGCAAAAGGAAACTAATATAGGGTGTGAGTTTGTCCTTGAAGACTGGTAACAGGTAGAGGTGGGGCCCGGGATACACATGAAGAGGAAACTGTGCACCTAAAGGCCCCTTAGGCTAGAAAGCATAAGGCATTTTGAGGGACTGAGGGAAAACCTGTGTGGTTCTTTACAAAAAATAGACACGATTCTCCATTCTTGCCAGTGTTCCCTTTGCAATGTAACTAGGAAGCTTTCCAATCAAGAGAGAGTCTATTTCCCCATCCCTTGAATTTGCACTTGCTCCTATGACTTACTTTGACCACACAACCTATAAGTTCCAAAGCTGGGCCTCAAGAGGCATGTACGCTTCTGCACTTACTCCTGCTGTTCTTGGAACCTTGTCACCAATATATGAACAAGCGCTGGCATGACAGAAAGCCTTTAAAATGGCTCTGATGAGCCTTACTTCCTAGGATTAAAGTCCTTTGTCATCTCCTCCCACCTACTATTGGCTGGACCTAGTGCCTTGCTTCCAATGAATAGAGTACAACAAAAGACATGGGCTGGCACTTCTGATATCAGGTCACAAAAAGACTTTGTAACTTCCATTTTGCTCTCCCTTTCTTGCTCTCTTTCTGGCAAACTTTGAGGGACTCTAGCTGCCATGTCATGAGAAGCCAACAGTGGCAGGGATGTGGTGCTTCTGGTCAACAACCAGTGAAAACCTGAGACTTGCCAAAAACCACATGAGTGAGTTTTAGAAGCAAGATCTTCCCCTATTTGAGCCTTGAGATGACTGAAGCCCTAGTTATTTCCTTGACTGCAGTCCTGTAGAGGCCCTGACCCAAAGATATCCAGCTAAATGGCACTTGGATTCCTGACCCACAGAAACTGTGAGAAAATAAAAGCTTGTTCTTAGCTCTGTAATTTGTTATGCAGCAATAGATAACTAATACATCACCAGACTAGTCTGCTGGATGATGAATGACATGAGTCCCAGTAACTTTCTTTCATCCAGCTAACAGCCAGACAACCACTAGACATGTGAATGAGGCCATCTTAGACCAGCCAAACCCAGCCAAGCTGTTAGCTGCTGCAGACATATGAGTGAGCCAAGCCAAGATCAGCTGAGCCTGGCCCAGATCAGCAGAACTTCTGGCTGACCTTAGACTTGTGAGCAATAATATAAGTTGTTTAAAGCTACTGAGATGTGGGGTGATTTTTTTTTTTTAAATCCAGAAATAGCTGACTGATATAACCTGCATAGCCAGAGAGTTATACGTGCAGTAGTAATTGAGCCTGGGAAGCAGTGTAGAGACCTTAATGTGAAGGGTTTTGATGTCGATTAAGGCTTTTGGAGTTTAATTTTCAGGAAATAGGAGTAGGATTTTGAACAGGAGAATAAAATCATGATCAGAGCTGCGGTTAAGGAAGTTTCTTGTGGTAGCAGGGAGTGTCATGAATCAGAGGCAGCAGAGGGGGGATCATTTAGGAGGCTATTGCCATGAGGCAGATGAACAGTGATAGAGGCCTGAAACTGGATAAGGGGTGAGGAATGGGAGACAGAGAGTAGAGGTGGAATCAGTGGACCTTGTTCTGGATTGAGTTGAGGGCAGGGCAGTGGGAGACAGAAGCTGACACGTACATTTTGATCATGGGAGGCGAAATGGTTGGTGGATTGTTGACAGAGATGGGTAAGTCAGCATCTAAGGAGGTAGGAAGATGCATAGTATTTGGGGCAGACTGAGGGTTAAGTGCAAAGAAACCTTCTGGGAAGAGACCCAGGAGACAGTGATTCAAGACTGCAAAGGGAGCTTATCCTCAGCCTGGTGTATCAGTCAGGTTTGGGGAAGGGTAGAGAACAGCACATTCAGACTGGGCAATTAAGAGGAGTGAATAAAGGACTACTTATAAAGGTGTGCGATGGGTTTGGGCATTGCAGGAGGGATGGTGAAGTAGTCTGGGACTAGCCATGGTGAGGTGATATCACCCTCTAGGTCTGAGGAGGCCCCACAGGAGGGAATCAAAACTAGAACCAGGAGAGAATATGGTACGGAGAAGCCTGCCTTATAGGAGCCGTGGCCTTCGGTAGAAGATGCAGATAACCCATGGCAACCTAACAAGGAGGACATAGAGGAATAAATGCCCTGAATACGTCCTCTGCCTATTCTGAGAGAACTTTTTGGTGTCCAACCTGAAGCCAGAGAGCAAGGTTGCCTGTCGATGCAGCCCATACACATCAGCCTCACAGGACACAGAGAGGGTGGAGAAGGGGAGGGACAAATAAGAGATATCTAGCCCCCTAACAAGTGCCAACTTTTAAGATTAGGTTAATCAATGACCCCCCATCCTGGCAAGTGAGATTTGAGGGTGCACCTGCCAGGGAGTTCCTGGGAAAGGTTTTCTGCTCTTGCGAAGGAGACAGCAGAGGAGACGCTCTTTGTGGTGTGTGATGTGCTACCTGGGACCGCAGCGGCCGTTTTGCAACTGTTAAGTGAGAAGAGCCGAAGGCAACACTGACCCATTGAGGATGAATAAGCCACGAGCTGAAAAAAAAAAAAAAAAAAAAAAGAACTATGTCCCCAATTTCTTTGTGGAAGATCTTTGAGAACTGTCCTACCTCCAAATTTTTTTTTCATGAAATCATAAAGGTTTGAACCACGCTGAGTCAGATTACTTGCAGCCCAAAGCTTCCTAATGGCCCCAGCTGCCATGCACCATCTCTAAGCCCATGTGCAAGCATTCTTGGCACCCACAGACTGCAGACCAGGCCCTCCTGTCTTCCTCTACTGACCATAGGCTTGCACTGACAGCATCGAATTCAGCACAATTTCAAATACTTTTTCTATCTATGATGAAAGAAAGAGTCAGAGTGGGAGATAGGTCCTCTGCTAGGCTGCCCCATAGTTACAGATGGCTTCTGGTGGTGACACTGAACACAGTAAAGACACTTCCAAAGAGGCAGGTGGCACAGGCTTTGTCAGAAGTAGCCTCAAGTCTAGGTGTGCTGCTGTCCAACTGTGTGACTTTGGGCAAGTTAGTTAACCTCTCTCAGGCTTGGTTTTCTTACTGGTGGTAGTAAGGGTTGAATTAGATAAAACAAACAAACAAACAAACAAACAAACCCTGACACAAATCCTAGCCCTAAGAGGCTTCCCTTAAAGGACTTAATCCTTCTCTCATCCCTTTCCACTGCTGGGTTGGATGTGAAGGAGGTTGGAGAGGGTCTAAAGGGATATCAGAAAGAGAAACAATCCAATTAAAGGAAGGATGTGAGTTCCCAGATAGCAGTGATTTCACTTGACACAAAGAAGGCCCCTTCATGTGTTTGATAAATAAATAAATGTAAGAATAGATAGATCGTTAGATAGATAGATAGATAGATAGATAGATAGATAGATAGATAAAAGAATGAGTGAGTAAAAGGGCTAGAATGATGGAAAATTTTCATGCCAGAGAAAAAGACTGAAGGAGGGCTCTGTAAAATTCTGATGATCAACAGCCAGGGTGCAGATGGCAGATCAGTCAGAATAGACTAGGTGTTGCTATAGTAACAAACAACCCCAAGTCCCAGTGGCTTTACAACCATCTTTATTTTTTGTTTATACAATACTTGGTGAGTTATCAGGGTGCTTTGTTCTTCAAAGTCAAAGATCCAGTTGAAGGAAGCTCCATGTTGACATGCTTCTATATTGGAGGCAGGAAAAAGAATATGGCAATCCCTGCACTGGCTCTTAAATCTCCTGCCCTGAAATGTTTCACATAACTTCTGTTGATATCGTGCTGACCAGAAAAAGTCACATGGACACACTGAGTTCAAGGGGTTAGAGAAGCACATAGAATCCTACTATGTTCCCAGAAAAGATAGGGCCGGTTGTTTGCCAAAAGTCCTGATGACAACCATCAGTGGTATAGGCCAGAGTGGGGCTTGGGCTGAATGTAGCTTAGACAGGGTTTGTTTGGTTTGTTCAGGATTGTAAATATCTTTGTAAAGTTTCCAACATTTATGACATTAAGATATGTCATCTATAAATCCGTATAATCTGGCTAAATTTGAAAGGTTGGATAATCTGGTGACAGTGAGCCAAGTTGTATTAATTAGGATTAAGTTGGGCAGCGGATAACCAAAAAATGCAAAATAAAAGTAGCTCAAATAAGATAGATGCTTCTTTCTTATATAAAAGTATCTAAGAGATAAATAGGCAGCCCAGGCCTGGGGTGGTGGGTTAAAAAAGTCATCAGGGACTTAGGCTCCTCTCTCTTTCTACCCTGTTGTCTTCAGTATATAGCTCCCATTTGCAAAGTTTGCTTCATGTCCCATAATGGCTTCCAGGGCTCCAGCCATTACATTCATACTCTAGGAGAAGGAAAAGTTGAAGGTATAAAATCTATCTCCCAGCTGAGTCAGCTTTCCTTATGCAGCCTTCCCAAAATTCCTACACAAAGCTTCTACTTATATTTTATTGGCCAGAAATAGTCACATGATTATACCAAGTATAACAGAGGTAGGGATAGTCATATGTCAAGGACTCAGGCCAAGCTAGTCCTTATCTCCAGATTGTAATATGCCCAGCTAAAAATAAATCATCATTCTGCTATTAAAGAGAAAGAGGGAGAACTGGAGTTTCATAGGCACCTAACACTCTCTGTCAGGGATCTGCAGTCCTGATTGTCTGGAATGGAATAGTAGATGATATGCTCACATTGGGCTTGAGCTCACCAATTTGCCACAGACCCCACCACTCCCTAATGCCTCTCCAACACTCGGTGTCAGTTTCTATTTATCATTGGGCTTGTGCTGGCATTTTTTTTTCCTTAGTAGAATGAGAGGAGAAAAAATTTTTTCTATATCTATGTTTCTATTAAAAATCAAAAGAGCAAAAGATATACCAAATTGTCATGTGTTTTAAGAAAAATGAGAGCAGAAACATATTTCTTTGGGAAAGAGAAAAATATTCCTAACTGTGTATCATGCAAACGAGGTGTGTTGGAAAAAAAATGCAACTTAACACACCAATATGAAAGAGCTCACTTGGTATACTCACCACTCTGGCCTGGCAGGCATTTTACTGGTTGTGTAGTTCCCTGGGAAGACAGTGGGCCTCAGATCTCCCTGGTTCTGTATAGCTCACCACTCTTTCTGGGAGCAGAACAGTCTCATTTTGTCCAACCTCTCTTACCCCTCATTTAGAATGATCTTGCCCTTCTTTGTATTCAGGGCTTATTTTGAGCAAGTTCAAAACCGCCTCACAAAGTTCAAGATCATTATAGCAAGCAAAAATGCAGTGAAATAGCACACCACTGTCAGTTAATTACTAAAATCCTTTAATAGCTGACATTATTATAAATTATATACCCATTATGGCAGGGACAATTGGGCTCTCTGTTTTTCTTGCCCAGCATTGGAACCCTAAACAATGCTGTCTTGTTGGGGAGAATGACCTGGATGCACTTGGAGGCAAGTGAGGAGTTTACATGGGTTACCTATGCTGACCACAGCAGCTTGCGGGCCTCTGAGGACACTCTGTTTCCGGTGGGAATGAGGTAGTGGCCTGATGAGGCCTCAGAACCAACCTCCCTCCATTCTCACCTGCCTTCCTGCTGCTGTGGCTACAAAAGTCTCTTACCTTTGGGCCTCTCAACTCCCTCTGCCTTGTTTCCTGCTTCTCTTCCTGTCTAGGCTCAGCTCAAAGAGCCCCTCTTCCAGGCAGCCTCCCCTGATTCTCCTTCCTCAAGTTCCAGATACATGGTAGGCTTGTTCTCTTTCTCTCTCTCTCTTTTTTCAGTCAGGTACATAAAGTACACATTGTGAAGGATGATTTTTGACATATGTGTATATTGTGTAACCTCCTCCCTAAGCAAGATGTAGGACATGGGTCCTGTCTTTACTTGAAAAGGTTCCTGTGCATGAGAATCCTCTTGGGAGTACGTGGAAAATGCAGCTTCTAGTCTAACCCAGAGAGGGCAGGTTAACTGTACCCAGGTCTTCAGGTCAAGGGGCCTGCAGCCACCCTTGGAGAAACCCACTAACTGCTTGCTGGTGTAGGTTCTCCTCCCAGAAAGAGTGGTGTCTTCTTCATTATCCCTCCTTTGGTGGGGGCATGTTTTAGTCCCTTTATCTCAGGGTCCAGCAAGGTTCTGGGCTGAGAGTGGCACCCACATCAATGGGTCTAGGCTGGGTGCAGCCTGAAGCTACACAATTGTGAGGCCATCTTGAAGAGAGAGAATACTTTGTTGGGTGCAGGGCCTTGGAAGGGACCTCTACAAGCGACATTTGCCCTATTTTCAATCCACCATTGGCACCCACTGAGAAATCATGGTCTTAGATGTTGTAAGAAGTTGTCTGCTGGACAAGACAGATCATTCCCCTGAAGGTGGAGGGGAGTGAGCCTCTTCAAGGAAGGGCTGGGATCAGAGCAGGTTTGGAGGTGTGGTCTGATGCTGCTTGCAGTGACTGTGCCTCTTTAGAAGTTTCCCAACTCTGCCCAAAATTAATGGGAATTTTGCATTCTATTCCCTGATATATCTGGGGTAGCTTAAAGATTAAAAATGGAATATATTACAAATATGATATTTAAATAAATTTCACCAACATCTTTGAGTCAAATTAGCTCTCTAGAAAGATCCTTTGACTTCAAGAGACACCCCCAGTTCTTCAATTTGAGACGGATTGGTGCAGGTAACCCAATTTCACTATAGCAAATATGGATTCCTCACCCCGATCTTTTGTGCTACTGCCTCCAGCCCTCTCGACAACCTTGGGACTTGCTGCACTTCACTCATTTATGCCTCTATTCATTTAATTATTTGATATTTCTGAAATCTGATAACGGGCAGGGTGTTACCCTGTGGCATCCACAAGGAGTAGAGTGACACCAGCAGCTCTAACTAACTTGTACATATTATTTCAATCAATATAATGACCCTATGAGTTAGGTACTTTTATTATCAAACCCACTGAACAGGTGGGGAAACCAAACCTCAGAAAGGATAGGCAAAGTAACCACCCACTTTGTAAGGGGCAGAACCAGGATTAAGATCCAAGTAGTCTGACCCCAGTGCCTGCCCTCTTACCTCCTGCACTACACACATTGCCCAACTGGCGGGCAGGAAGCCTTAAGCACTAAAGGACAAGAAGGAGCCCTGGGAGTCAGTAAACCTCGGCTCAGTTACATACTCTCTCCTTTTGGTCCTGTGATCTTGGGCAAGCCAGTCTCCTTTCCTGGCCCTAGAATCTCCCCAGGCTCCCTCTCTCTACTCCATTCTGCTCTGCACTGTGAAAGGCTGTATAGACAGTGGAGGGTTAAGTGCAGCCTAGGGGAGTGTGACCAGTAGCAGTTGGGAGGGAAAGTTTCTTTTGGTTCCCTTACACAGCCCATCTTCCTTCTCTAGATCACGACCCCCAATGAGCTACTGAGTCCTACAGTGTGTCAGGACTTTACCCTTTTAACTCCCACCTCAGTCAAGTGGGTCCATTTTATAGATGAGGAAATTGAGTTTCCTAGAGATAAAGTGGTTTGCAGGGTTAGTTCAGTGGCTTAACCTGGTAATAGTGGACCCCGTGTTCATTTCACTAATAAAAACTACCACTTATTAAGCACTTATTAGATGCCAGACACTGTGCTAAGCATTTTAATCTTTAAAACAACCTCCCAGTATTATTATTACCAGTTAAGCCTCAGGCTCCCCATCTGTAATTTATAACCTGGGAAGAATAATAGTGCACTATTGAGGGTTACTGCAGAGTGAAAGGAAGTTGTCCAAGTCCACACAGCTAAGAGACGGCTGACCAGGTTTTGAACTCAGGTCTGTTGGATTAAACTAAGTAATAGTTGAGAACCGTTGCTCTGTATTACCCAAGCATAGGCTGCCTGGAGTGGTAATAGTAAAACTAGCAGTTGATTTAGAGAGGGCCCATTATTATAGACAGGATGAAGACAATCATACTCCCTGAGGAAAAGTAGTAAAAAGCTAATAAGTAAACAAACAAAATGTCTAAAAGTGGGTTAGATTAGGATTGGTTAAACCAATGTTCTCAAGGTTGCATATATCCTGGTCGTTTCCAGGATAATTTCAGGTGACACACAGATAAACATATTATATGTATTTATTTTAAAGTGATAAATATAACTGGCACATTGTGACTTCATGGATATTACTGCTTATGATAAGATTAAATACAAATGGTGAATTGATTTTAAATTTAAGTAAATAAGCGTCAATAATGTGTACATTGTTCAGATGTTCTCTCACCCGCTCAGATATGTAACAGCAAATCATGCTGGTTTATTTTCAAGTATGTCCAGAATCTGACCACTTCTCCCCAGGCCTCTCCTGGATCACAACGACAGCCTCCTACCAGGCCCCTGCCACCCTGCCCCCTACAGTTTATTCTTCACATGGCCACCAGAGGGAGCCAGTTAAAACAAGGTGGATTTTGGCCCTGCTCCCATCAGAATCTCTAGGTTCTCTCCCAGCTCACTCAGAGGACAAGCTAAAAACTCAGCAATGGTCTGTTAAACCTACAATCTGCCCCCTCCTCACCAGACCTTCTCCCATCTCATTACCTCTTTGATGGTCCTGGAACATGCCAGGCATGCTCCCACCTCAGGACCCCTGCTCTTGCTGTCTTCTGTGCCCAGAACATTCTTCTCCCAGATGTCATAGTGGTTCCTCAACTACCATCAAGATTTTGCCCAAATGTCACCTTCCCTGGGAAGGCTTCCTTGATTACTTTCTCTGAACCACCTACCCTCTCTTGGCATTCCTCTCTCCTCTTCTCTGCTTTATTTTTGACCTTGCCAGCTTTACCTTCCAAAACATTGTATACCTGATTATTTTGTTTATGGTCTGTCTGTCCTCCCACTAGATTCCCTTGAGCTCAGAAATTTTTGTGTTTTGCTAACTGCATGATCCCTAGCACCTAGAACATGGCCTGGCACCCATAGGAGCTCAATAAATATGTGTCAAATGAATGAACAAAGTTCCATTCACGTGCATTTTTCAAGAGAGAAGGGGTCCGTGGCAGTCATCAAAGCATTAGAAGGGTTGTCTACCACTCAAGGGTGTCCCAGCTTCCCCATTTGGGAACATGTTGGTCAAGTAGATTTACCTTCCTAAGGGGCAGACAATACCACTTAAGCAGTTGGGCTTATAGGTATTCTCCCTGAGAATTAATAAGTGGGACCTTGGTTTATCCATCAGTTTCCTGTGAAGTAGGTTAGGAAGAAATAGTCTTCCTGCTAACCCATCTGACTACAGTGAGAGAGGTGGCTCAGACACCCTCTGTGATGCTTCTGTTCATAAGCAGTGGCCCCCTAGACCTGCCTCTTCTCACCACCAAGAAGCAATCTCTGCCTTGTATGATTTCTGTTTCATGCTTTGTATCTTCTCATCTAAGGTGGAAACTTCCCAGGGCAAAGGATCACGTTTTCTTTCTTAGAACCAGGTTTTAAGCAGCCCGGGGTTCAAATCCAAACTCTGACACCTACCAGCTTTGTGACCAGAGACAGATTACTTAACCTCTCCATTTCCATTCTAAAAAACAGGTCTAGTAAGAATAACTTCTTCATTGTGGTTTTTGGGGATGGATTTGATGAGATAGTGTATGTAAGTGTTTGGTACAGAATGATGATGAACATGGAACTTGGTGAAGAGAGCGGCTGCAGTTTAACCATGTGACAAATATTTATTAAGCACCCACTATGTGACAGGTGTTGTGCTAGGGACGGGAAAGGAGAAATGGGGGCAGGTGCTGTGATGCGCGAATTAGCTTCTTCGAGAGCACAGACATAATGGCATCATATGGCCTGCTCTGACTTTACTCTTTTTGTGCTGCAGTGGGTGGCCTGTGCCTGAGTTTCACCACCTATACACACGTGGGGCTTATATTCCAGAGGCAGAGGAGAATGACAAGTAGTTGTGCACTTTAGGAATTGTGAGAAGTGCTGTAAAGGCAAAGCACTGGGCGCTTTGGGGGAAAATTGGAATAATGGGGAGGTTTGAATCTAAGAGGTTAGAGTTACTTCTTTGTGAGTTAACTTTGTGAGTGACATAGTTTCAGAGACCTGAGGAGCAGCAGCTGAGGCTCCACCTTTCACCTTCCCTACACCCCCAGGGAATTGGAGCTTGTTTTCCAGAGTGGCATAAGCTGTATGTAGCTCCACGGCCTTGCCTTGCTGGGTCCCACTGCATACACCCTCTAGTGGTCACAATACAGGCTGGTGCTCCGCTGGATTGGCCCTGGGAATCCAAGGACAGTGGGACTGACCCATCCTTCCCTTCCTGAAACTATCTCCCCTCAGAAGCAGTCTTCCCACGAAAAGGGATGACTCTGGGTCTTCCTGTCCTAATTTTGGCAACCACCTTGAGCAAGATTCCTATTCCCATTTCACAGATGAGAACCTCAAGGCTTACAGAGCCCAGAAAGGTTAAGTAGGATCAGTTTTGAACTCAGGCCTAACAGACTCTTGGGTCAGTCATCTGGCTGGTACCTAATAGCACCACATCCCCAATACCACATTTCTGGGTGAGCAAGAGCCAAAGCCAAACTTGGTCAGTACTACTGCTTAGGGAAGAAGGCAGCTCTCCAGGAAGGCAACTGCTTTGGTCTCCTGTAGGCCTGAGGCCCCAACACAGGCCAGGCATCTGAAGGTACTCCCGCAGGAACACTGCAGATAGAGATGCCATTGTACCTCAGGGAGATGTGGGGGATGAAAGGGAAGAAGCCACAGTTCATAGTTACCCCTAGGGGTAGGTGCTGAGCATTTGTGGAAGCCCTGTGGGGTAACCCATATCCTGCCCAGGCTCCCATTCCCTTTGCTTCCCAGTACACACACATACCCTTTCCCCCAAAGTGGCTGCATTCAAATTCTGCCTCTGCCACTAACCACAAGCTTGTGCAAGTTAATGTCTTTGTGCTTCAGTATCCTTATCTGTACACTGGTGATAACAACCATACTTATCCCCAAGTGCTGTAATATGGAGTCCAGGGCCTCACCCCATAACACTTGGGTTCAGCATTACCAACGGACCACATTTTCAAAAATTGCTGCCCTTGAAGGCTGTGCTGTGGCAACACAAACCCATACACCACTTTTCACACTACTGTCATTTCAATAGCAAATTGAAAAGGCAAGTTCCTGTGCCTCAGTTTCCTCAGCTGTAAAATGGAGATAACAGGACCTATCAGAGTTGTTGTGAGAACTTAATGACTACAATTTTTGTAATGCTTGTAACAGTGCCTTGCCCAAAGACTCAACAACACAAGCTATTATTGTAATCAACAGCCAACCAGCAAATACTCTGATAAAAGGAAACACTTTACATTACATTGAGTTTCACCTTGTGTTTTAAGATACATTAATTTCCTTAAGGAGAGAAGCGACTGGAAGGAGCCGGAAGAGGGGCTTCTGGGGTGCAGGTCACGATGTCTTCCGGTTACAAAGGTGTGTTCACTTGTGAAAATTTATCCTGCTGGTCACTTGTGATTTGTACATTTAAAATGCACTATCTCCTGGGGTCTATATCGTTTTGTGAAGAACGCAGGGCAGGCATCATCATTCCCATTTTTCAAACGCGAAAGTGAGGCGAAGACAACTATTTTGATTTGGCCGAAGCACTAGGGGATGAGGGTGGGGCAAACCTCTCAGCCCGACGTTCTGTTCGGGACTCTGACTCTCCCAGAGAGCGCGGCGCGAACAGTACCTGGTGCCAGGTAAAGCTCAGCAAATGGTTCTGAGTTTTTCCGGCAAATATCGCCCTCCCCCCTGTGCACACACAACTCGGGGCCGAGGACTTGCACCGCCACATACTCACAAGGCTAGCCTCACACGTGGGCAACCGGGATGGAAACCCACGCGTCCAAGCCCCTGCAGCCCCCGCGGGGGAATGGCGCCCAGCCCCGGGCCAATGGGAGTAGCGGAATTTCTTTCATTCAGAGAGGGGACGGACTTCGGCTACTGCCCGGAAAGGGGCGGGGCGCCGTGCCGGGGCGGCGGCTGCCTCGCGCCGAGGGGAGGCGGTGCCGGCCCTGCAGCCCGGCCAATCGGCGCCGCGCCTGGGGGGGAGGGGGAACCAGGCCTTTTTTCCCTCCGCGCGGGACCAATCCGGACTTTACAAGCTTGAACTTTTGCCACCCTCGGACGAGCTAGCGCGCCCGAGGAGGTACCCCGCCGCGCCGGCTCCAGGGGCAGGAGCGGTCTTAACCCTTTACGCGCGGGACAGCCCACTGCCGCCGCCGCGCCCCCCAGCTCGTCCCGAACCCGGCCGGACCCCATCCCCAAGCCCGCTCTCACTTCGTGGTGAAACGTCCCTGGAGAAAGCACGACCTCCTGTCCACATCCTTTCCGTGGTGCAGAGAATAAATTGGGGAAGAGGGAGGAGGAAACGTCGGCCTTGAGGGGGCCCGGGACGGCTGGCGGCCCGCCTGGCGCGAGGGAGGGCTGTGGCGACTAAGAGGAGCCCGAGAGTAGGAGACACTCCCTGCCTATACCCATTCTCTGCAATTGCCTTCCTCCGGCAATCCTGCAATCTCCGTGTGCAAAGCGTCCCATGCTCCTGTTTGGCCCAGCAGAGCTACCCCTGACTTTGCGCAGGGGATGTGGAGACCTCGTGCCATCACGGAAGATCCCGCTACCCCAACAAACCAACCGCTCCCTGTTCCCAAGAGATGCAAGCCAGGAAGGCTCACACGCACACCCATTTTTATTAGCTTTCCCTGGGATGGGAGTTTGGACTAATTCTGAAGTGCAGTGTGTGTAAGTTTGTGCCCAAGGGAGAGGCAAAGCGCCCCGTTTGTCTCCGAGACTCAGTCCGCGGAGCCCTCGCACCGCCCACCCGTGGTTTGTGTAACCGTGTGCTGTGTGTGTGTGCGCGCGCGCGCGCTCGTGTGCTCTTTCGCATCTGTGCCCACGGCGCAACGCAAGCCCGAGAGCGGGCTGTGGGCGCTGTCAGGTTCGGGGCGGGGTGTCTGGGCGAGCGCGGGGCGGGGGCCGCGGCTCGGCCCGCCCCGGGAGCCGGCCCCTCCGAGCCGCGGGCCCTGCAATGGGACGTGTTCTCCTTTAAGAGTTAAGAAACTTGAAACCTTGTTTGCGCAACAATCAGCGCCGCGGAGCCGCCAAAGTGTCTAGACTGGCATATGATGGGAGGCAGCCAATGACTCCACGGCGCTCCTCCGGGGGCCCTCAGTGTGCGTTTGAGGAGAACAAAAAAGAGAGCAAGCCGAGCGGGGGAGCGAGCGAGGGAGCCGAACAGAGAGAAAGAGCCGCCGGGCGCTGCCTCGCCAGACCTTGCCGGGACCGCGGGGCCACCGGGAGGCACTTTTTGTGAAGGGGGGAGGGGGGACGACCTCTGCAGCCGCGGCGCTCCGGGCGTCCGAGCGCAGCGTGGAGAGGGCTGCGACCTCTGCCTCGGTGGATTGCATTTTTAATTAAGGATTCCCAGCAGCTCTTTGGGATTTTTACAGTCTCCACTGATGTGTTGACACCCGCGTTCGGGAGAAACTCTCTCCAAGTGCATCTAGCGCCTAGGACCTGAGACGGAGTTGGCCTTTCGTGCATGCAATTCCAGGGATTTTGGTTTTGTGTGGGGTTTCTTTTCTTTTTATTTTCTTTTTTCTTTTTGCAGGGAATAAGAAGGAAGTCGAGGGTATCAACAAGCCTGCTTTTCGAATGCTGCAGGAAAAGCCCATGTAGTTAAGCGCTTGGGTTTTCCAGGCAGGGATTCCCAGACACATTTGGGGAGTTCGGCCGAGCGCTTTGTACTCATGGGCCAGCTACGCAACTTCTGAAGGCTCACCGGCCCATGCGGGGACTTTCTGGCGGCGCGCCGCCCACGGTCCCTCTCGAGCGCCGGGGCTGGAGTTGCTGAGCAGCCCGGCTGCCGGGGTCCATGTAGTCTTTGGCCCGGCGCGGACTGCGACTCGGCGTGCGCGTGTTCCCTGCCGGCCCGCCCCGGCGAGCTCCCTCATGTTGCAGCCCTGCGGCGCCCCTTCGACGACAGGCTGTGCGCGGTCTGCACGGCGCCCGGCGGTGGAGCTTCATGTGGGGCTGCGGCCCGCGCAGCCGGCGCCTCGCTGAGGGAACGGACCCCCGGTAACCGGAGACCGCCTCCCCCCACCCCTGGCGCCAAAGGATATCGTATGTTCAGGTCCAAACGCTCGGGGCTGGTGCGGCGACTTTGGCGAAGTCGTGTGGTCCCCGACCGGGAGGAAGGCGGCGGCGGCAGCAGCGGCGGCGGCGGCGGCGGCGGCGGCGACGACGAGGATGGGAGCTTGGGCAGCCGAGCTGAGCCGGCCCCGCGGGCACGAGAAGGCGGAGGCTGCAGCCGCTCCGAAGTCCGCCCGGTAGCACCGCGGCGGCCCCGGGACGCGGTAGGACAGCGAGGCGCCCAGGGCGCGGGGAGGCGCCGGCGCGCAGGGGGCCTCCCGAGGCCCATGTCGGAGCCAGGGGCCGGCGCTGGGGACTCCCCGCTGGATGCGGCGGAGCCAGGAGGCCCGGGCTGGCTGCCCGAAAGTGACTGTGAGACGGTGACTTGCTGTCTCTTCTCGGAGCGAGACGCCGCGGGCGCCCCCCGGGACGCCGGCGACCCACTGGCCGGGGCGGACCTGGAGCCGACGGGCGGCGGACGGAGTCGCGAAGCCCGCTCACGGCTGCTGTTGCTGGAGCAGGAACTCAAGACGGTCACGTACTCGCTGCTGAAGCGGCTCAAGGAGCGCTCTCTGGACACGCTGCTGGAGGCGGTGGAGTCCCGCGGTGGCGTGCCGGGCGGCTGTGTGCTGGTGCCGCGCGCCGACCTCCGCTTGGGCGGCCAGCCCGCGCCGCCGCAGCTGCTGCTCGGCCGCCTCTTTCGCTGGCCAGACCTGCAGCACGCCGTGGAGCTGAAGCCCCTGTGCGGCTGCCACAGCTTCGCCGCCGCTGCCGACGGCCCCACCGTGTGCTGCAACCCCTACCACTTCAGCCGGCTCTGCGGGCCAGGTGAGCAGTGATCCCGGCGGGGGGCCTCGGGGGTCCCCCTCCTGCCCCATTCCATGGCCTTGTTATCCCAGACACCTCGGGCTCCCACAGGTGCCCCTGAGCGTGGGAGCTCCCAGTGGAAACGCCTCACTCTGGTCCCGGGCAGTGGGGGTCTGGGCACATGCATCAAATGGCAACTTCATCAACGCTCCCGCAGACTTAAAAGGTTACATGTCCCTGCAGCTTCAGGGACGGAATGTAGGCACCCACTTCACAGACAGTGACAAGGGAGGGCAAGTCTACAAGAAGCCAAAGACTTGCGTGCCCCCAGTATTTACCCCCAGTGTGTGCCCAGGCCTGTAACGTTTGTGAGCATATGCCTATATACTGTATGCACTTTCTTATATCCAACATCATACAAGTTGTGAAATTGGATGTAGACAGTTCCTGGCTAGAGTCAAAGTGTTTGTAAATTGTCCCACTTGTTCCTTAGTAGACTTTGGAGCAAAGCAAATTTTGCAGGATAATCCCTCTTAAAAGTGGAGACTACCCTCTTGCCTTGATTGCTGCCAACATCCCTTGGGTGTCAAATGCTAGGGCCCTCCATCATCATCGTTCTCAACTCTGTGTTTAGCTTTTGTATAGAGTAGAGGGTCCTAGGGGCATCTGTGAGTAGGTGAGGAAGCCAGGTATTTTATTACATCTGAGCACTCTCCTTTGTTCTCTTTCTGGGACTTCTGCACACACCCCATCCCCAGCCCTGCTTACCTGAGGATGCCCTAGGTGCTGGAGCAGAAGTGAGGACAAGTGATGGTTCCTGGCAGGCTAGAAGCTTGCAGGAACACACACTTGAGTCTGTAGCATCTTCAGGGTGTGTGCATCTTAGATGATGATATTGGGGGTTCTGCAGGGGTGTGACTGTCATTGTTATAGGCTGTTTGGGTGTGGGAGGGTTCTGAGTTTCTCTAGTCTGAGCCCGAGGGTCCACAGAGGGTCAGATCACAGGTCACCCGACTCCCAGTGTGAAAGGGGATGGTGGGCCTAGAAGTATGTCTGGGGGTAATGGCTGGAAGGGAAAGGAAGGTGCTTCAGTGGTGGTTCACTTATGAGGGGTGGTGAAGAGAAGCAGCGATGATCTGCCTGCTCTGCTCCCCACATGGTTACAGTTCAGGAGTTCTGGGCAGTCCCTGACCTGTGTCCCATGGCATGCTTTCTGTGCCTCTTGTTCTTCCTTACAGCTTCCCTTAGAAGTGGCTTCCTCCCCTTTGCCACCCTGTCTCCTCTTTGCTTCTGGAGAAGGAGGCCCTGTCTGTGGTGGCCCTGTCCCTGGTCATTTTTGTCTCGTGGGAGATAATTGGTGGGGCCCACTCTGCTATTTTAGAAAGCCCTGGCAGGCATTTTCCTTTCATGTCAGTTTTCCCACAAGCATTTGTTGAGCACTTATTCTGTGCCAGGCACTGTGCTGGGTGCTGTAGTAGAGAATAGAAATATGAGTGGGATTCCTGCCCTTCAGAAATATAATCTTCCAGGGAAAATGGGGCAGAGAGTGTGTGTGTGTGTGGGGGGGAGTTCAGGTTAGGGGATGTGAACTCTCAGAGCACTGTGAGTGTGCATGTAACAGGGTTGCCTCCAGGAGCTCCAGAACCCTGACCTGGAATAAGGCTTTGGAGGATGGGTAAGGGAAGTTGGGTGTTGAGGAGGAGAGGACCATCTGAGAGTCAAGGTGCCAGGCAAGCTCAGATATGGGTGGAAAAGAGTGGGGGAGAAAAGTTGAAGACAACAGATAGGACCCACTGTTGCCTAGGATGGGTGAGTTGTCTCCTTGGATGAGAAGTTAGCTTGGGTATTGATATGCATTTGATGGACTTGGGCAGGTACAATTTGAGGGGCAATTTGCAGTGGGATGATGTTTAACTACAGACTTGGTCCTAGGCTCTGCCTGGCCAGTAACACAACTTGACCTTGGATGAGTAACCTTTCTTAGTCTCCCTATTGATCAGTGGGGGTGGCTCCAGGAACATTCTCCATGCCTAATTCTGGACTAAGCATTGGTACTTGATTCCCTTCCTGCTCCCAGAAGGAGGCACTATTGCAGGATGTGTTTATTCTTCTTCCCCTTCATCAGCCCAAGGGTCCTCCTTTCAAGTCACCCTGGGGGCTGTTGGGCGGACTGGTGGTCCTCGGTGAACAGTTTCCAGTAGGCTCCAGGTTGACCCTCTTGCTTCATTCCCCTGCCTGATGGCTTGGGCTGTGAGGACTAGGACTAAGAACTAGGGGAGCCCCTGCCCACCCCACCCCTGCCTCCTGGCCGCCAGCCTGGCTGTCAGAGCTGGGCGGGTGCATAGCTCGAGTTCAGCAGTGCGAGTCCTGATAAGGAGACTGCTTCTTCCAGGGCCCCTGGGAGGAAGGCTGGGGCACTGGGGCAGACAGAGAGACATGGAACAGCACACAGCTAGAGAGTGCACAGGAACACCCAGCAGGCCAACTGAGGGACACCCACCTAGCCCAGTCACTCCAGTGCCTCCTAACCTCCACATGGAGCCCCAGTGACAGAAGAGCCTTTTCTGGGTAGTGCAGACCCTTGCTGCTCAGAGCAAACCCTGCTCCATCCATAATTTGCTCTGAAGCATTCAGGCCAGTTCCCCTCTTTGGGCTTCTTTTCCCATCTGTAAATTGAAGGAGGTGGACAGAATCCTTGAGGCCTGACAGGCAGATTCCAGATGACACAGGCCTGCCTCCCCTGCCCTCTCTCCCATGCTTGTCTCAGAAAGTGAGGTCCTCTGTCTGTTCTAGCTCTGCCTTCCCACCGCCTGTGCTCCCTCCCTCTCATGGGTCTTTCTGTCCCAGGAAAAGCCAGTTCACTGAGCTTGGTGCCTATGTGGACGGAAATGTGGAGAAATACTTTAATCACAGTTCTAACCTGTGTTTATAGAGCTCCATTCTCCTGAAAGAATCCATTAACTTTGGAATAAATCTCCTGCTCTTTGCTTCACCACTTTTTTTTTTCTGTAATTATATTCAGTAAATTACTATTATCCAAATTGGGCCAGGGAAAGAGAAAGAGTGAGAGAGAGAGAACTTCTAAATGACTGGAGGAGGCTGCCTAGGAAAACACAGGGTTCCCAGGCCAGGACTATAGGAATTAGAATGGGCTAGAAAGTTTTCCTTTTATTTGGCCTGGCATTATCCCTTTGAAATGAGATCAATTTCACGTTGGGCTTCCAAGCCCCCCTCCCGCCCCTCTGGCGGCCCCTCGGCCCGGCCTGGCCGCCCTGCTCTTCCGAGCTCCTCCTTGGAGGTGAGGAAGGGGTGATAATGTGCAGTTTGCCTCTTGCTGGCGCCAGCCGGCTGCGCTGTTTATCTGGCTGCCGGAGGAATCTGGGCAATTAGGCTCAGCCGGCCTTAAAGTGCCAGGAGCTCCTTTTCTGTGTCTCCCACCCTGGGGCTTGGGATTGAGCCTTCAGGTTCTGGGGGTGGAGGGGACAGGTCCCCAGAAGGCCCCCTCCCCACCCACAGCCACTCTTAGGAGAGTGGAAACTGGGAGGCCCAAGGAGGTGAGTGGAGCCTTTCTTAAGCAAAATGCTGGGCTGCAAGAATGGGGATGGAAGGTAATGTCCCAGACTGAAACTTTACCGGGCAATGAGAAAGGCTGTGAACTTTTTCTGGCTTTAGAATTAGGGTCTAGATCCCAAAGGGCTAAGTACCCCCTGGGAACTAACCAGAGGCAGTCTGGGCTGAGCTGAGCATTAGCCTTCTGGTACGCTCGGCCCCTGGCTGACTGCTCTCACTTCTGGAGGAAGTTGGAGGAGATTCCTGAAGTTGATGCCTGAGGCTGGATGTCTGAGGGTAAGGGAGTTTCTGATGTCCCTCTCTCTTCCTTTCTCGCCCATTCTCTCTTTCCTTTTCCCCATGTTCATTTATTTTAGAGGGACCTACAGGGCTCTAGGAGTTGTCCTCTGAAAGTTTAGAGCACATGTTATTTTAAAGTTAACACAACTTTTGCAAGCACTAAGATAGCTTCTAAGGGGGGAGTGAACAGAGGGCCTGGAGGCAGCTTGCACTTTCTCATCTGACCTTTTGCCTTACTCATAGCACTGAGTGTCCCGCCTAAGTGCCCACCTTGCCCAACTTATTTAATGTCTTTGGGTTCCATTCTCAGGATCCATGGGGCCCGGATGTGTGGGAGTAGAGTAGAGGTACCAGTTAAAGGTCATCCAGTATTGTTTATAGTAGCATTATTCCTATTAGCCCCAAAGTGGAAACAACTCAAATGGCCATTAGCTGATGAATGGATAAACCAAATGTGGTATATCCACACAATGGGATATCATTTAGCCATAATAAGGAATGACACTCTTAATACATGATGCAATATGGATGAATCTTGAAAATCTTGCCTAGGGTTTGGGGGTTGGAGGGATAGGAACTGGGGACAGGGTTTCTTTTGAGATGATGAAAATGTCCTATAAAATTAAATGGTAGTGTTGGGCTCACAACTCTAAATTTACTAAAATTTATTTCAAAAGAGTGAATCTTAGAGTATGTGACTGATAACTCAATTTTTTAAGAAAAGGTAACTTGGTACTGGTCCTCAACTGGCCTCCCCTTTTGTTGAGTTGAAATAGAATAACATTTTCTACCTTTCTGTGTGGCCTTGGGCAGGTCCTTTACCTGGCTGGCTCTCAGATGCCCCATCAGTTAAAATAAGTTGAGTTGGGTGAACCCCAAGAAGTTTAATAGGATAAACCTTTGACACTCTAAATCCACATGTTAGGGGTAAAGTCTATAGGCCTTCATACTTTTTTACTTGCCTAGAATGGAAGTCAGTGATTCGTTTCCAGTCTCCACAGTTGATTAAATAGTTCTGTGCAAACAGTTTCACTGGAGCAGATGGGGGCCTGGGAAAGCCTCTCCTGAGAGCTTTGCAGTTCCTCACTCCCTTGTGTGTCTGACATTTCAAGCTTGTAGATTTGCTTTCTGTGTCACTCGTGACATTGGAACACCTGACACCCCACCCAACCCCACCCCAGCCCAGCTCCGGTGTGGCCATGGCTGGTGGGTGTCACAGTTTAAGGCCCAGGTGGCACACGTTAGGGGACACTTCATGAACCCTTCCTCGCCTCCACCTTTTAGGTTCCAGGTAAACGGCCCCTGGAAGAGATGCTGGGGTTGATTACAGTGGCCTGACTCTAGCCACCACTGCCCATCGCTGCCAAGTTTCACTTTTTAGGACAGATCTGGGGGGCAGATGTCCAGAAGTCCCCACCTTTTGTGGCCTGTGTCTCAGCCAATCAGATTTGTCCAAAGGAACCCTAACACAGGGATTGTAAGCCTTCTGATAAGTTAATGGGAGAGTGGAAAGAGCATGAAGTAGCGGGTTAGGAGGCCTGGCTTTTGGTTCTGGCTCTATTACCAGTTCCCTGTCTGGCCCTGAGGGAGTCACCTCCACTGTTCAGGCCTCAGTCTTCTCTGTACAGTGGGAGCACCAGCCTCAATTCTCCTTCCCTATGGAGCTCTAGCCCTACCTGTTTTGCTTTTTGTCCTGAGAGACTAGTCATTCAAGTCTGGTCTCTAGCCCCTCCAAGGCCCAAGGACTAGTAAATAAGTTATTCCTTCTGAAGGCAGATAGCTCCCCTCCTTGAGTTTTGTTTGGGGTCTCTTGTGAATCACCTGTTTGGCCCCCTAGGTCCTCTTTCTCCACACCTTTGTCCACAGATGTTCCCATGTTTACCATTATTCTCATCACTGTTGTCTGTCCACAAACATTTACTGAATCCTTTCTGTGCCCGTGATGTACTACATGCAGCTGGGATGAAGGGGTGAAAGACAGGGTGCCTCTCGATTGTCTGTCTTGTTGGGGTATAGAGCAGTCAGGCCTGGTCTGAAATCCTGGCTCCACTAGGATTGGCTGGGGGATACTGGGCAAGTTAGTTTTCTCATCTGTAAAATGGGAATAATATTGGCCATTTTGTTTGTTTTTGAGAAAGGATGAGATAAAAATAGGTGCCCAATGAGCATAATTGACTACTCTACCCAGGGTCCAAGAGAATAAAATATAACAAATGAAATTGAAAATGCCTGACATGGAGAGAGATACTGGGTAGGCATTCAGCTCATGTTTGCTTCTTTCCCAGTGGCTACTCCATGATTCACTTCTCCTTCTCCCTAAATACTGTCCACAAAAGATTCCCTGTTTCTGCACCTCAGAGCCTTCACTTTGTTGAAGTAATTTCTGGCTGAAAAAGCCAGGGTGGGGAAGAGCTGAAGCTACACTGGGTGTATGGAGCAAAACAAATGCTCCTATAGCTAATTGTGCCTTATTATAATTGCAAAAAAACACTTATTACTCCTTGTGTCATTACTGATACTTGCCTAATAATAGTTATTACCACTTTACTACCACAGAGAGTTTGTTTTAGTTTGAGATGTGATAGTGTTTAGTTTCATTTAGGGAAAATGAAGGGTCATTTCATTCATGCAAATTGTTATTTAGTTTAGCAAATTGTTACTTCCCCTAAAGCAAGAGGCTAAGGAATTCTTCAGAAGATAAAGTATATGTTTTTAAGGAGGAGTATTTTAAGCAAATGAAAGGAAACCAAAAGAAAAATACCATAGACAATAAGGAATCACAGAGGGTCTAAACTGGAAGGCAGTAGAGAGCTTGTGTCCCATCCCCTTCTCTTTACAAAGAGGGAGACTAAGGCCCAGGGCCCTCAGTGACTGGTTTAAGGTTTCCCACCTCAGTAGCTGGGTTTGGCTTCCTGGGTCCCAACTAATCTTGTCCTCCTTGCCACAAAGAATGCTAGTTCTGATGCAGGTTGTTTGGAAATGAGCTTCTCTGTCTGGGCCTCTGTACTCACAGTTATGACAAGAGTTGCCAAATTTAGTAAATAAAAATACAGAATGCTTGGTTAAGTTTGAATTTCAGGTAAAACAACACATACTTTTTTTTGGTATATTCTAAATATTGCAAGGGACATACTTATACCAAAAAAATCATGCCACGTATATCCAAAATTCAAATTTACCTGAGCTTCTGGTATTTTATTAGGCAACCCTGGCTCTGACTTTCCCTGCACCTGTATTTCTCTTGTTATATTAATAATAGTTACTGTGTGTGGAGGTATTTTTCCATAGTCCCAAGAACTGAACTAAGCATTTTACGTATTTTATCTTCTTTTTCCCTCCTGGCAAACCTGGGAGGTCCATATGATTATTGTCACCATTTTAGAGCTGAGATAATAGGCTTGGAGAGGTGAAGTAACTTGCCTGAAGTTGAACAGCCAAAGGTGGCAGAGCAGGGATTGATCCCAGGTCTGGACCCCAGGCCTATGGCCTTCCTGTTGGGAAATGATGTTCTAGTGAATTCGGGCAGCAGAGATGGTGGAAGAAAAGGAGGGCTTCTTGGGGACTAGGTTTATTATTGGAGAAAACCAATAATCAAAAGCACATAGAACCCCCAGGTATGTACTGTCCCACCCTGGCAGTGACATGCTGTTTCCTGTCTTCCAGAATCACCACCACCCCCGTATTCTCGGCTGTCTCCTCGCGACGAGTACAAGCCACTGGGTAAGTGTGTTCTCCTTTCTTCCCTTGGGGAAGTGATCTATCCCAGGCTCCCCTTTCTAGTGCCCAGCCTCAGTGCTGAAGGGCTGGAGGGGAGGGGAGAAAGCTAGCCTGGTTGCCTTTGAAATGGGGTGAAGTTTTACAAACATACCCTCAGTTGGGCCAAAGCAGACTCAGCCTCTGCAGTGGGCTATTTACATCTTGAAATTCCTTGGCTCATCATTAACCTCTCTGTGACCTTTAAACATGGGCCTGTGGGAGATGAATGGGTTTTTTAACTTAAGCATCTCATTGGAGGTAGTTAGTATTTGTCTCTTTTCCTTTCTCTCTCTCTCCAGTCTTAGACTGTTCATCTTTAGTGTGTACTATAATTATTCTGACAAATAGGTTGAACAAGAAGTCACTGTTGAGAGGAACTGTATGTTTTTCCCCTTTTTAAGCCAAGAAGTTCACCTGGGTGGGAACAGTTGGAACATTTAGTTGAGGTGGTAATGTCATTAATTTAGACAGGTCCCATTCAGAGATGGAACGTATTTCCTTGGGGCTGGATGATCAGCTCATCTTCTGGAATAGATGCATGCGGTTTTAAAAGTAGAGATAGCTTGTTTCCTGGCCCTCCTGTTTAGTGGAGAGAATTCTAGTGATGGGATGAGTTAGTTTGGAGTTAATAGTACCAGGAGAGCTTTTTTGTGACCCAGGCAGTTCCCGTGGGAGTCAAGCTTTAAAAGTCAGATGGCGTGGCAGTGATGCTAACACATTCCACCAAGTGACCACAAAAAGTGGGTTTTGTTTTGTTTTTGGTAAAGGCCTCTTCCCAGTAGCGTGTGTCAGCATCATCTGGGAGGTCCCTTCTAAGTGTTGTGACTTTCAAGTGTCCAGTCCAGTTTTCCTTCTAGACCCTGCTGTGGGGTCAGAGGTGCCCACCAGGTCCCTCCAGGAGTTTGACCTCTTTACTCCAGGAGGACAAAGGCTGTCCTATGATGGTGTGTGAGTCAGTGGCTTAACGATGGCAACTTCCTCATTGTTTTTCCTGATGTATGGTCAGCCCAAGGGTGGAGGAGCTTCATTTAGTTCTCTGGGGAATTGGAAAGGTCATCCAGTGGGAGCTCGTCACTTCATAGATGAGGAATCAGTCGGAGGGACAGGGAGGGCCCCCCAGCTAATGAGCAGCAAGGCTGAGGTGAGAATCCAGAGCAGCCTCCTATTCAGCTTGCTGTTTCCTTGTCCTTCCCTCACATGCCTGTCTCAGCATTCCTAAGTCAACATAGTGGTACCAGTCACTTAGAACATCCCTAGTTCCGTTAGCGGAAAAAAAAACAAAAAAAATAAAACACTGTCAAATGTTCTTAGTAAATGTGGCACCTCAGTTTGAATGTCAAGGATCATTGCCCTGAGGAATTGTGGGTCAGCCTGTGATAAAACAGCAAAAATCCAGACACTGTGACCTTTTGGAATCAACAGGTGTCCTGGTTATTTAACAAATGAGACAACTGAGGCCTAGAAAGGGGAAGTGACACTTGCTGGTGGTCATATAGTTCAGGGGTCTGCAAAACTACAGCCCGCCATCTGTTTTTGTATGGCTCACGAGCTAAGAATTTTTATTCTGTTACATCGTTAAAATAAAAATATTTCATGACATGCGAACATTGTGTGAAATTCAAATTTCAGTGTCCATAATCAAGTTCTCCAGGAACATAGCCACAGTCACCCATTTGCATATTGCCTGTGGCTGCTTCTACACTACTATGGCAGAGTTTAATAGTTGCACAGAGATTGTATGGCCTGTGAGGCTGAACATACTAACTATTGGGCCCTTTGCAAAACAAAAAAAGTTGGTGACCCTGATTTTGCTAAGAGTGAAGGTGGACTCCAACTTCCAGATGGAGTCCCTCCTTGGAGCTTGAGCAGTGATCAAGGTGGAGAGTGTTCTTTTTCTATGATAGCCCCAAGGCACTTCAGACTTTGAGGGCCTCTCTAGAAGCCCCAGAGGGGAGGGTTTGGAGAGTGCATGATGAGGACTTTCTCTTTGGGAAAGGTGGAGACTACCCATTGTTTCCGCTCTGGGAGCCTCGCAGAGCTGTCTGTGTTGGCTCCACAGTGGTTTATTGAGAAATAGGGTTCAGCCTGTGATGTTGCTACTTCAAAAGAGAAATAGCAGTGACACTTGGGGGACTGAATATTTTGGGAACATTAGGCATTAAAAGCAACAACCTTTTAAGACGTTCCCACTGAGGCATTGAGGTTATTATTTTTTTCAAAGGAGATTTTTCCATCTGTCCTTATTTTCCTCCAAACACATTTTACCAGGAGATAACTTTTTCATGCCCTGATAAATAGTCCGAGTTATTTTTTGTATTATTTTCTTTTCCTTGCATTGTTGCTTTTTCATAAACAAAAGGTCAGTTCACTCCTAAGCCTCTGTGATCACATGAGACCAAAAAACAAAATAAAACCCAGAACACCCAGTCAGCATCTGGCAAGTGGGAAACGAAAAAAAAAAAAAGGCCAAATTGGTTAATGTTTCATCTTCCCGCTCCACAAGCCATGTGGTAAAAGGGGGGAAAAAAAATCCTGTAAGATCAGATGGAATTCTAGCTAGTGAGGGCCTAGGCTAACAGTTTTTGCCTCAGGAATCCCAGCTTGGGGTGCCTCTCCTGAGCCAGGTGGGACCAACTGAGCTAGACCTGGGTTGTACTAGGTGAGAAGATCAGGAAAGTGCTTCAGGCCTCACAGAACATGTCTTCTGATTCCTGGACAGGCCTGTTCCTTCATAGGGACAACACTGCATTGCTGATAGCAGGAGGCAGAGGCCCAGGAAAAAATTTCCAAGTCTGCCTGCACCAAAAGGCATCAGTTTGTCAAGCTGGCAGCTCAGTGTTCAAGAAAAAAAACATGCAAAAGCTTTTCCTTTCTCCATCTAACTGCACTGCTGACAGGAGAAAACAAATAATGCACGCCATATGAAGTACTTAAAACTACTTAGAAAAAATGAATGCTTTAAAAATTAAAACAGTCCAGGCATTGAAAGTTGCTCTGTGAGCAGGTTTCGATGTTAGAGAGTGGAGGAGGGGAGAGAGGGAAAAAAAAGTTAATCTGAGAGCAAATGCTTGAGCCCTTAATTAGAGGGGTGTAAGCAGGACAGAGTGAGGATGGCTGGTAACTTGTTAAAACAGAGTTTCCCCAGCTCCAGCGGGAGGAAGGAAGGAAGGAAGGAAGCAAGAAGGAACAACTTCAAGAATTTTAATGGTTGTAATTAAGTACAGCAACTATGAATTGTTTAGGGGCTTAATTTAACCTTACCCAAGGAGGCTCCAAGTTGCTACTTGCTCAGTCCCCTGAACTTGGGTTATTTCTGTGGTCAGAGCAATTGCAACTTTTTCAGGTGCCAGGGCTGTAGTCGTCAGCATTTTCCAGAAGAGTTCCAGGGCCTGCTGGCCTGGTCTCGTGCAACCATGGGACGGGGTTACAGAGTGTCATCAGAAATTTGGGAGGGCCATGCTGCCCTTTGCAAGCACTAGCTGGCACACACATGCACGTGCACATACACGTGCACGCACACACACAGGTACATGAGAAAGCAGTAAAGGGAGCACCCTCCACCCCACCCCAGCCAACTAAGTTCTCTTTCTCTTTCCTCCCGTAGATCTATCTGATTCCACATTGTCTTACACTGAAACGGAGGCCACCAACTCCCTCATCACTGCTCCGGGTGAATTCTCAGGTTGGCATTTTTTTCCTTTGCACGTGGCTGTTGTTTTGAACTTTACAGAAGGGGACAGGTGGGGGTGGCGCTTGATAGAGGCCTTTTCGATATACCCACTTCTTTTCTTTCCCCTTGTCCTTCTACCCCATTGGTTGGGGGAAGACTTCCCATGTCGTCATTGCTGATGTTTTGGGGGTTAAGACCAGTCAGTGTGAATGAGACCAAAAGATGATAACAAAGTGCCTATCGGTTTACATTTTAACCAGTTGTCTCTACCTTGTTTCTCGTGGAAATGAGTAAAGCCCAGCACAACTCTTCATCTCTCATTTTAGCAAGGGATCCTCTTCTTCCAGCTGCTGAGAGGCAGCAAATAGATGTGCTTGTATACATTCCTCTTCCTGAGTTCTCCTGTCTCCACTCTGAGGAAGGACCTATGTGAAGGGTTAGAAGAGGGGGAAATAGAGTGGGTGGACAGTGGTTTCCATGCCTCTTCCTGAGCAGTGGATGCTGGGCTAGGGAGCAGAGAGAACCCTGGTTTGGAGCCCCCACCTCTTGCAATTAAGAGTTGGCTGTAGGGACATTCCGGGAATACCTAAATCAAGCTTTTCCTTAAGAAATGAGAGTTTGGTCATGACTTGGGGGCATTGATGGCCAGGAGGGACTTAGGTGCCAAGGTCTGTGGGGCCCTTTGGGAGCATGGCAGGTGGCGTGCAGTGAGGACAGCTGGGGTTTGTGGCCTGGCCCTGTGCTATGTGTGGTGATAGCCCCTCTGGCTGGAGCTGCTTCCCAAGTGGGCATGGCTGGATTCGGCGTGAAGTCCTCTGTCTAGATCAGAGCTGGATTTCCTCTACCCCCATGCACATGTCATAATAGCAACAACAGTGATCAGAGCTATTGAGTGTTTACTTTGGGCCACGTCCTGTACTTGGGCCTCTTTGCATGCATCATCTCAGAACAGCAGTAAAGGAACTTGCCCAGGGGCACGTAATAGCAGAACCCTGTGCCACTGTTCTCTGAACCACTGTCCTGCCCTCCACTTTTCTGCTGCAAGGGCTGAATGTACCTCCTATAACTTTATTTTGCACAAAGTTCTGACTATCACTCTTGCCGTCTTTCCCCATGACTATACGATGCTGGCTTCTCATGGCTGCTGGTACTGGGGTCCAGGTCTTCTGGGTCCTACTTGCCTTTTGATCTCTGATGGCCCCTCTAGTCGGACCACCTTGTTTTCTTCTCTGCCTTTTGGCCCTACTTGGTTATAGTATCTTTTCCTGAAAGACCTAACCAGATGAACACAAGAAGTTAACATGTTAATCTATTATTTTTCTTCTGTGCCTATGGGGATGGCAGCCACATAAAATTTTGAAGAAGAGGGTTAAAAGTATTTCTGAATGCGCGATTCTGTGTTTCTGTGAACACTGGTTGCTTGGTTAGTTTTTTGACATCCTCTTTCCCCCAACGTTAATGGTGGGAACTCGAGTGTGTGGAGGTGGCTTAGTTTCACGGTGTGTTCACAGACATAGTCTCTTTGATCTCTGTCCTCCCAGAGCAGGTGTGGTGTGTGGCTCAGGCAGCAAGGAGCAGACTCTGGAACACCTGCAGGAGGCCCTGCCCCTGTCCGGCTCCCAGGGGAAATCGCCCTCTGGAGGCTGGAAGTCATTGGGTTGGGCTGCCTTTGGGGCTCAATGGGCCTGTATTTGAGATTCCTGCCCAGGTACCTCAGAGCAGTCTTTGGTCCTGGCCACTGAGAAGGCCCCTGCTGCTCTTTACTGTGGACCATGACTGTGTGGTTCTCATGAGAAAATTTGGCAGCTAGTGGCTTGGAATTCTAAGGGGCTGAAGGAAGTGGGGGGAAGTTTGGGATTTCCTATGGGGAGGAGATTGAACGGAGTCTAGTGGGCTTTAGTCTGAGTTCCAGGTGGTCCCGGTAGGTGAGTGGCATTCCCCATTGTGGTCATCCAGGTGCCTTCCAACAACGACATGCATCTCCTGTTCCAGGGGCTTACTATTCAACTTTTCCAGTTTACTTGTGCTGTGGGGGGTCTGAATACCAATGGGCTGGCACTGTCCCTGCCTCCTGGGAGCTCATAGACTTGGGGCTGTGGTGGCTGTCATGCTGGAGGACAGGCTTAGGGAGGAAGGCCCTCTAGGGTGGAGAAAAGTCCAGATGGGTGAAGGTCTCTGTGGGTGATGAGGGCAGGAGTCATCCTGTAAACATGGAATGCAGGATTAGGCTGGAGGTAAGGGTGGGAGGTGAGGTCAGAAAGGAATGGGCCAGAATGTGTTAGGCCAGGTCAGGGCATTGGATTTTCAAGGACAGATAGTAAAGTGGCCATTGATGACAACAGTTGACATTTATTGACACTCACTACTCAGCACTTTGGTAAGTGCTGGTCATTCTCCATCTCACTGGCTCCTTATCACAACCGAGTGACATAGATATGATTCCCCCTATTTTATAGGTGAGGAAACTGAGGCTCATTGCTGGGCCAACGGCCCAAATTCACAATTGTAAATGGCAGGTTTGGAATGGGAGTGTGAGCAGTGCGACTGCCCAGCTTTCCCACCTCGAGGGTCCTGTCTAGCATTTCACAGCAAGGGTTCCCATCTCTCACTTTGAGACACACCCTGGGGGGCAACGAAGAATGATCAAAAGAAGCCTGGGGGCAGCCGGGCTCAATTTAAGTACCAAGGTTAGAGGTGGGGAGCTGGCAAGAGGCACCAGGCTCTGTGTTCATCTAAGTCACCACCAGGCAAACCTTGCAGACCACCCAGAGACCACACCAGACACCTACCACAGCCCCCTCTGTCTCCCTGTGTCCTGAGAGTCTTCCCCTTCTGTGTCTTGGGATGGGTGTCCTGTAGGAGCAGGGTATCTGCGGCCCCAGGATGGAGACTGCTCTTGTTTGTCTTGCACAATGACAGCCCCAGCTCCTGGCCTGGAGCTGTCTATTTTTATCCAGCTCCAAGGTCTCTGCTTCACTTTCCTGTCTTGTTGTTGAGGCCACTTCAGAAGGAATGGTGGGAATTTTGAGACTCAGTCACAGCTGAGCAGGCAAGAACATATCAATGGGGTGGGCAGGGCAGGAGGGCAGCAGATAGTAGAATGTTTTCTTTCAGCTCTCTGCTGAATGGTTGACATAACACTTCCATCTGATCTCTA
This sequence comes from Eonycteris spelaea, assembly GCA_003508835.1. Lineage (NCBI taxonomy): Eukaryota > Metazoa > Chordata > Mammalia > Chiroptera > Pteropodidae > Eonycteris > Eonycteris spelaea. The sequence goes on from PUFA01000017.1 coordinate 2,104,667, forward strand.
CATCAGCTCCAAATTTAGATATATGATCCCCACTAAACAGATCAGAAAACAAGCTCAGAGCGTGCAAGTGACTTCACCAAGATCATTCAGTGAGGAGCAGAGCCTTGACACTGGGTTTCTTATGTAACTCGGGGCCTGGGGCACTGCCTTCCAATTGTCTAAAGCCCCCTCAAGCCATTCTTTTCCCTTCCGCAACAGTTGGGTTTAGTTTAGTTTGCTTGCGGGGAAAGCAAGATTAGCTAGTTAAATTCATACTAAGGTGTGAGTAGTTGGTAGGTAACCCTTGGCAATTTAAAAGCAGACTGTGCCGCAATTCAAAGAGTTGCAGGATGAAGGGCCACATGGGAATGGCTATTCTGAGGAAGGCTGAGGGAGGAGGGCAGGGTTCTCGCAGCCTTGGGGTACTCTAGGCTGGAAGAACAGAATGAGCAGGACACAAGGAGCTTTGTGCCCTTGCCCTAGGTGGTAGCAGGAGCATCCAGGCAAGGCTTGGTGCTGGGTGCTGAGTGAGCCCTAGACCATTTAACGAGAGCCCGAAGTGATGGAATTGCTTTAGAAGCTAGGTCTGCCTGACTCTATGCTGTGGGGTGGAGGATGCAGCACTGACTAGGCTTCCTCAGGAACCAGTGATTCCTTTCTGGTATCCTATTCTAGTGCCTATTGGATATCTGTTCAAATGCTTTATTAAGTACCCACCGTATGCAAGGCACGATATAGGCTGCTTGTTACAGGGACTAGGCTGCCCGTTTTGTTGACCTTGGATGTGTATACTGGTAACTAACTCAGTCCTTGCAGCATGCTGGTTTCTTTAGAGCTGCGTCAGTGAGGGCAAGCCCCATATTTTAAAGAGGAGAAGACCCAGGGAAAGAAGGGAGCTACTTAGGACCATGTGGAGAGTTGGGGGTTCAGCTCGATGTGGGTGTCTTTTTTCCACCAACCAGATTCTAAGCTCTTTGCAGATACAGATCCTTCTTTAGGGTCTTTTCATTTTGTAGATTGACAGAGTTTGGGAACAGAGGCTCAGAGAGGTTAGGAGAGTGGCTGAGGGCCACTCAGCAAGCATAAGCAAATAGAGCCAGTTCACAACCTATGTGGCTCTGTGTTGCCCACCCACCTACCACCTTTCCTCTCATTGGTCCCTGAAGAGGTACTTTTTGGGGTCACTGCTGTCTGATGTGCATCGTCAGTGTCTACAGAAGCTGGGAGAGGAGTGTGCTGGTGCAGTATCATCTCCTGCTGCTTCCTGATTCTAGGTCCCAAGCATGCTGTCCTCAGATGCCCTCATCTAACACAGACCCTTGAGAGTCTTGTTCCCCAAAGTGCTCTGTTCAGGTCATTCAGTGTGTGCTGAGCATCTGTAGCAAGATGGGCTGAAGAGCATCGGCTATGTACCAGTGGGTCCTGGGTTCAAGTCCCAGCTGTGTCATTTCCTAGTTGTAGGACTCAAGGGCAGCCACTTAACTACTCTGTCCATTAGTTTTCTTACCTATAAAATGGGGATGATTATAACGCCACATATCTTATGGTGAGGGTTAAATTAAATGATGCCTGTGAATTAGCCAAGGCCATTACAGTGTACCAGGCTCTGTGCTTAGGTCTGGGAGCACAGAGATAAAAATTATGTCATTTCTGCCCTCAAGGTACTCACAGACAGGTAAAGACACAAACAGCAGTAATGAGAAGTAGTGTAAGAGTCAGTCCAGAGAAAGAAGAGATTAGTGATCAATTCTTGGTGTGGTGGAGAGGTGACCCAGGGAGACTCCCTGGCAGAGGTGATATCCAAGTTGGGTTTTACAGGACGAATAAGAGTCTACTGAAGAGATAAGATGTGGGTGTGAGAAACATGTTCCAGGTACAAAGAATAGCAGGAGCAAAGACCTGGAGGTGTGAAAACAGCCTAATGTTGACAAGCCAAAGGAGGTCAGAGGGGTAGGGAAGCAAAGCACCAGGTTTTGGTGTGAGATAAGGCCAGGAGGCTAAGGCCTGGACAATATTTTTAAAAACTTTTTGCTGTAATATACAGAGTACCCAGGTAAGTGTCCAGATTGGTGAATTTTTTCACACTGAGCACACTGGGTTGACAGGCAGAGCCAGGGGTGACATTGCTGTACATGATGGTGCTTAATCCTGACATATGATAGTACTCATTATCTGTGGGGTCAGGGCTGCTGCATGCCTAGTAAAAAGCCAAGGGGGTAAAGTTTTAGCTGAAAAGACGGTTTCATTTGGCTTTGGAGAGTAGGAAGGATGTTTTACCTGGAGTTTGAGACATCCAGTGTCCTGACAAAATTAGACTTAAACCTAGAATGGTCCCCATGGGATGAGTTGGCCTTTGGGTGTGACCCATACCTGGTCTGCCTATCCCTCAAGTCAGACCCCAGCCTAGAGGTGGTGAAAAGTTTCAGGCTGACCCTGAGCTCCCGGACCAGGACCAGCTTGCCATTTCTCATTCAGAAGTGGCCTCAGACTCCTTGCCTTCTCTCAGGGCTGAGGTGGGAGGGAAAGAGTACTCTCCCCTGGTTCCAAAATCAGCAGCATTTGGAAGTTACAGCAAGCCTCTGCCTTACACTTTTATTTTTTAGCTTTGACCAACCAAAGAGAAAAAGAGCCTTCTTCCCTTCTTAAAACCTCCTGGGTGTCTCAGAAAGGGACCCATTCTTCCTGGGCTAGCTTTTGAGACTGGAGTAGAGGTGGTGAGGGGAAAAGGGCAGAAGTGACAGAGGTCGCTTCAGCAGTCCTGGGAGTACCAGGCAGTGTTGGAAGGGTTCTGGGCTACCTGGTTTGCCAGGAAGCCAGAGTGGGTTCCAGGCATGGCTTGCCCTTTATCCTGCTTACCTCAGGTAAGCTCCTTACCTCTTCAGTTTCAGCTCAGCTGTACTACATTGGGGCCATTGGGCCTCTTGATACTGATGTGTTCTAGGCAGAGGGTACCAGCTTCTAGGCCTTGGGGTTGTGGCCTATAGCTTAGGAGCTTCTCATGATTGTCCCAAAGCAAAACTAAGGCCTGGAACAAGACTATGGAGAGAGGTGGTCAGTGTCCTGGATGGCTCCCCTTCCCTATCCTAGAGCACTAAAGCTTAAGGACTCGGGTGGGTGTACACTTGAATAATAAAGACTCCAAGGCCCAGAAAGGGTGACTGACTTGCCAGAGATTGTCAGCAAAGGACCCTAGGGCTGGTATGTTTCCTGACTACAGGCTTTAGGGTGACAAGTCAATTTATTAAACATTCACTAAGACCCTTCTGCATGCCAGTATCAGGTGACACAAAGTGAAGAAAACCTGGACCTTCCACTTGAGGAGCAGACGGTCTAGGAGAGGAAGACAACAAGCAAAGAATGGGGAGGTGCTTGTGCTAAGTGCTGTGGTGCTATGGGCACGGCTTAGCACTGGCTTAGAAACACGGGACTCTGGTGTAGTGGGATTGGGGTGTTCAGGGAAAACTTCAAGGAAAAAGTGATTCTGAATTGGATTTTGTAAAATGACTAGGAGTTCACGAAGAAGACAACAGGATATAGACAGCCTGTCAGAAAGGTGAATCCAGAGAAGGTTTCTTGAATCTGAAGAAGTGGGCTGGAAAGGGCCTGCCGTCACTAGGCAAGGGGAACCCTGGGATATGCTCGGTCTGAAAAGGGCCCTGGACCCTGTCTGGCACCGAGCATAGAACTTAGTCTATAGCCAGACGTCGTTGTGAAATTAATTAATTAATTGATTGATTTTTGCCTAGGGCAGAGAGAGAGAGAGAGAGAGAGAGAGAGAGAGAATGAGAACACAGAAAGACAGAAAGATCGTAACATAGATTTAAGAATCACAGCTAACACAGAGCTCTGTGCTAGGCACTTTCTAAGTGCCATGCACATATTCAATTTATTCATGGACTCCTCCCCATAACTCTTATGAGGTAGCCATTTTTATTAGCCAAGTTAAAGGAGAAGTACTGAGGCTCAGAAAGGTTAAGTAACTTGCTCAAGTCACACAGCTGGAAAGCAGTAGAACTAGATTAGAACCCAGGCAGTCTGGCCCTTGTTGGGTTCCTCAGTATCTGGCATAGTGCCCTCTCTGCCCCATGGAAGATGTAGGACTCACATAGTTCTGGCTCCTTGGGGGCTTCTGTGTCCCTGGGTACCCGAGATTTGGCCTGAACAACTCACCAGGCCCCAAAGCAGCTTTGCTCATTAGATGATTCCTGGATGAATAAATGAAAGACCAGTGAGATGGTGGTTGGGTGGGCTTCTGAGGGGAGATGTTGGGCTGAGGGAAAGTCTGTGCCTGTCCGGAGCTGCTTGACTTTGAGCTGGAGCAGACAGCCCCTAACCTCTACTATGCCTCGAGGGGCCTGCATCACCAGGCAGAGCAGGCAGGTTTTCTCAGGAGACCTGAAATTCCAGAAAATGCACTTGGTTGCATCCAGTCTAATTGCAGCCCTCTGTCTGCCAGGTCCCATAGCTCGCCTTCCTCCTGTCCCTGCTGGCATGCTTTCCCTGGGTGTCTGTAACAATCGGGAGCCGTACTTGAAAGTTTTCTTGTCAGGGTAGAGTGGCTGTTGCCAAGAGCGCCTTCTCTGATGCAAAAAAAAAAAAAAAAAAAAAAAAAAATCCTGAAGGTACTTTATCAGATGTTTTGTATTAAACATTCTCCTTCTGTGGCCCTTGGCTGCCAAGGGAAGCAGAGATGCATGGCTTTTCCAGTTGCCTTTGTGGAAAGAATTCCTGGAGTTTACAGGCCTTTCTGCAACTCCCCCCCCACCCCCAGTCAGGCCTGGCACCCTCAGCCACAGAGGGTCAGGCCTTGGTGACTGGCACTTCTGCAAAGCAGGGGCCTTCTTATCCTGAGGGAGGGACACTGCCCTCACCCTGAGGTATAAGTTTCTGGGTTTGGAAAATGCAGAAGTCTCAGGTCTGCAGCAGACATTCAAGCTACTGTCCCAGACTGCAAGGTGAATCGTGCTGCGACTTAATTGATCTTTAAAGGAAGGATGGAACATCCAGAAGATAGGAGCCTGGAAACCATTTTGATTGTCTCTAGATTAGCCAGTGAGGATGTATAGTGTCGCGGCACCAAACAGAGCTGTGAGAAGCCTGGCTGTTGGGCGCGGTTCTGTGCCAGGTTGCGGGGAACGAGTGGGAGATGGGTTCTGTCACACAGCCTGAAATCAAGAGGAGTTGTGGCAGGGCTGGGCTGTGGGGGATGTGTGGCTCCTCGGCAGCCCTGGGAAACAGCTAGGGGGAGAGACTTTGCTGGGTAGATGTGGTCAGTGGGGTGAGTTCGGGGAGGGACAAGGGCTGAGGGCAGCTGTTCTGGCTCCAGCTCCAGCTCTGGCCTCTTGAGCTGACTGGTGTGAAATGGGGCATCCAGCATGCGCCCCCGTAGACAGGCTGTGCCAGCCCAGGATATACATACCCCAAGAAGTCCCAGACTATGTCTCCTCTACCCCTCTGCCTGTCTCTACTCACCTGCTCAGCCCACCTGTCCGCAGGATCACAGGAGAAGAAGAACATTTCTAAGGCAAGGACTCTCAGCTTCTCTCAGAGGGCAGATGTTGGAATGTGGCTTGGGGGGCTTGACTCTGAGGGCAGGGCCTGGATCGTCTCTACCTAGTGCTCAGCTCAGAGCCTGGTGTGCAGTAAATATTGGGATTGTGTTTGTGATTCACAGAGAGGCCATGGGTTCTCTACACCCCTGGACTCTCGCAGTTCATGTTGTCTTTCTCAGGCTCAAAGAGACCCTGATTTGGGGTAGAGAAACCCTGCCACTGGGGCCTCTGCTGCTGTTTGGCCTGAGAGGGGAACTGAGGAGGGCAGAGAGGGCCCAGGCTCCTGGGGAGACAGACCCTGTCTCCTACCTGGCTGCCCAGTTGTGTTGTAGCATAGCTGCCAGCCCTCTTCCTCACAAGGTAAAGGCTAGAGAGAACTCCAGGGGCTTCCCCTAAGTTTAAAGGTCATGCCACACCTGGCTTGGGGGCCAGGAGACCCAGGTCCCAGTCCTGGCTCTATTCCACGTCTCTTGGTAGTCTTAAACTGCATCCACTCAGCTTCTCCATCTGTAAAATGGGCCAGTTGTTCAAACCCATTGGTTCTCAACCCTCTTTTCACAGAGTTCCACGAAGACTTTTTAAATAGCTAAGATCCTCTTCCAGAGGGGAAGGACTAGGCATCAGGATTTAAAAAATACACCGGGTGATTCTAATATGCAGCCAGGGAAAAGAACCCAGGTCCAGATGGACCTAGAAGGGACCTGGACCATCCAGCCATTTCCCCTTAAGGCAGGAACCTTTTCTGTATCTGGGCCCCCAGCCTGTACTTGGTGACTTCTGGGGACAGATGCACATGGCATTTTAAAACAGCCTGTCATGTTTGTGAACTGCACTGGCTCCGGCCTCTTCAGCTTTGATGTGTGCTCTGAGGGTTAGCAGTACGAGAACACCAGTGAGGTCACATCTGAGTGTCCCTCTGGGGTCACCAGGCGTTTACACATTAGGTTCTCACCACAGTCTGGTGAAGTGGGTGTTGTAACTTCCAGTTTTCAGGTGAGAAGGCTAAGTTTGGGAGGTGGTTAAAGTGACTTGCTCAAAGACACTCAGCGGAAGGCAAGCGTCTGATCAGCTCCTTCATGCGGATGTTGTAACTTTCATCTTCCACAGGAAGGTGAGTTCTCTGTGATTGCTCAGGAAAGCTGGGGGCAGCCCCACCTAGGCCTTGATGCCTCCCTTGGGTTTCAGCAGATTTCCCTAAAAATAAAATGAGCCACTCGGCTCTTCCCAGGCCTTCTTCTAGACTTCAGAGTAGGGTGTGGAGTAAGAGGTAGAGACGACAGGGGATGCTGGGGACCAAGAGAGCAGGGGTGAAAAGCCCAAGCTTTGGGGTCTAAATCACATAGCCTTCTTTTTCAGCCTTACTTTGCTCCATTCCTGGCCGTTGGGCTGAGCAACGCCTCATGGATGCCATGGAGATCCCATATGTACTGTAGGTAGCACAGTGCTGACACATTTCATCTTCAGTAAATGGTAACGAAGTATATTGATAACCAAGTATTCGCATGAGAGAGAGGACTGCATGAAGAAGAAGATAGCCAAGTAGAGCCTTCTCAGAGAACTTAGAATCTAATCTAATCCTAAAAAGGCAGTATGCGTTTTGTTTCCTGAGTGAACAGTGTGAGCTGGGAGACAGTGCTGCCCAGGGCTGCTGCAAGGGATGCTGAGAGCAGAGCTGGGCTTAGGAGGCAGAGGGTTTCACCAGGCTGAGGAAGAAAGGGTACGCCAGGCCCAGGGAAACCTCTGGGTAAAGGCAAAGCAATGAGGTGCTTGTTCTGGAAGGAAAGTGATCCTGCAGGGCAGTAAGAAGTGAAGCCCATGGGGAGAGTCTTGAATGTCACCTCAGGGAGAGCTGGACTTTACTCCGTGGTGGGCCATGGCTGCATGTCCCAGAAACACTCTTGATTGATAGATGGATTGATTGCAGCTTTCGAGAATAGGTTTGTATGGCCCAAGAATGTAGATTTTCGTTTGTTTGATATAAACTGCTTATCGACGTGTGCCAAAAAGCACATACAAGTGAACAATATTTTCAGATGAGATGTATTTGTGTAACTACTGCTCAGATCAAGAAATAAAATGACATCAAAAATTCCCTCTTAGCTTCCCTTCCAGTCACTCCCTTTCCCCAACTGGCAGCAGCTAAGCTCTGTCCTGACTTGGAATACCGGACTCGTTTTCCTGTTTTTGAACCTGCTGCAGATGGAAGTAGCTCATCTTTTTTTCTTTGAATTGATATATAACTGATATATAACATCATATTAACTTAAGATGTACAACATCATGATTGGATATATGAATATACTGTGAAATAATTACCACATTAAGTCTAGTTAACATCCATCACTACATGTACTTAAAAACATTTTTTTCCTTGTGATGAGAACTCTTAGGATTTACTCTTAACAACTTTTCTATATACCATACTTCAGTGTTAACTATAGTCACCATGCTGCATATTATCCCCAGGACTTATTTATCTCATAACTGGAAGTTTGTGCCTTTTGACTCCCCCTGACCTCTGGCAACCACCAATCCTGTGGGCTCTTCTTTAACTCAACAGAATGTTTGTGAGGCCCTTCCATATTGTTGTGACACCTGTGATTGCTCATTCATTGCTGGATAATATTCTCTGGGCACAGACCGCAAGTCTCTCAGTCTAATGTATTTATTCCACTACCGATGGGCACTTGGGTAGTTCCCAGTTTCTGGCTTCTACCCATGATGTTACAATAAATATTCTTGGGCAAGCCTTTCTGTGGACATAAGGACACACCTCTCTTGAGTATATACCTGGGAGTGGAATTGCTGGGCTCTACATTAATCTGTGGTCAGCTTTATTCCATGCTCTGCCCTACTGTTGTCCAAGTCCATGGCATTCACTCAGAAACACTTTTAGGGGGATTTTGGTTCATTCCACTCATTTTGCTGAGACCCCCCCACCCCCGCCACCCCCAAGAGGGACTGTGCATATCCTTGGACCCATAGCCTCCAAGTTGCAGAGCTTGGTTTAGACCTGGGGTCTCCCCTATCTGTCCAGAGCCTCTGCCCACACGGAAGTGGTGCCTAGCCTGCCACACAGAGGAATTCAGGTCCCATACCTTTCACCCTTGAGGCAGGATTTTAGTTCTGTATCCTTTTCAAAGGCCCTGGGCAATGCACTCTGGGAAAAACAAAAAGAAGTAAAGAGTGAAAGGAAACCAAACATTGGAAAAGAAGTGTGTTTCCAATAAACTGGGCCTTTCACCGGTAGCCAAAACATTACATTCCTGGACCCCGGGAGCAGCCGGCTGGGTTTGCCTCTCTGGGCTGTAAATCTTGCCAGGCGTTCGGTCGGGACTCTCGCATCATCCACGGGACACACAGACAGGCAGTGTCCTTCGGGGTTTTGGATCCCTGGACTTTGGGGTGGCATGTCATTTTTTCAGTGGGCTGGCTCAGCCCCATCAGGTCCTCTGACAACGGGCCTCCGAGGCCCTTCTGAGGGAGCAGTGTATGAGTTACCGTAAGAGATTTTCTTCACTTGCCCCCCCTCCCTTTCTTGGGTGCTTTGATGGGTTTGAGGTGTTTATAGGCTTGATTCACAACCGAGTTACCAGGGTTTTCCACGGAAATAACTTATTAAAGGGGCCGTGCACACAGCGACATTGAAGTCTGGGGAGGGGAGCGCATCAAAGGCGGCCCACAGCCCAGCCAGGCAGCGGTTCCCTGGCCTGGCACTCAGACATGACCAGGAGGGGCAAGGAGGGGGCGGGCCTGGGCAGCAGGAAAAACACTTGGGCTTAAGAAAATACTCCTCAGACAAACCCAAACTCAGGTCCATGGGAAAAAAGGGGAAAAGTCAAAGCCCAGTATCTCAGGCCAGCCCTCCTATCGGACTCTTCTACCCAGAGGTGGGAACACATGTGGGTGCCTCAGCTGATGCATGTGCCTGACTTTGTGCTGTCATGCCTGCTCCTCCCCTCAGCTCAGGGCTGTTCCTTGGAAGGAATTAGGGCTTTGGGCTGCCTGCTGCCTTTTGCCGGGGAGAAGTTAGGGTAGAGGGGGAGAAGTTAGGGTAGAGGGATTTTCTGGTTCCCTGGGCCTTCCAGATAGCTCTTTCCTTTGATTTAATCACATCTGATTTATCCTTTGAAGTTCACTAAGAGCCTTCTTTTTCCAGGAAGCATTCAGGCATTGAGCAGCCCACAGTGGCTTCTCTCTATTCTGAACTTTCAGTAGTTTTCATTTTTCTACCACTCCCTTGCAGCGAGTTGACTTAGCATTCAGTTTATCCACTCTCCCCAGACTGCCCCCAGACTGTGAATGAGTACTGTCTAGGCAGGACCTTGGTCTGCCTTTGCCTCTCAGGGAAACTGGTGGCCCTGGCGCCTGACATTGCCCATCTTGTGCGGGAAGGCGTGGATTGGATTTGGTCTCTGCAACTTAATCCTGATTCTTGCACAGTAATAACCACAATAGAAGTAGAAGTCATAATAATTGCAAAAATTTGAGTGTAAAACATGTGGCAGATACTGTTTTTTATTCCTTAAGTTCATTCAGTACAAATAAAGTAGGTTCTGTTATTACTTACCCCCATTTTTCATATGAGAAAACTGAGGCCCAGAGGGGAGAAGTAATTTGCCCAGAGGCAAGAAACTAGTAAGTGGAAGAGGTGGGGTTTGAATCTAGATCTACCTGACTCCAGAGCTTGTGTCCTTGGATAAGGCACTTTACTTGTCTGGACCAAAATCATCCCACATTCTGTCAGTGAGTTCACAAACTGGTTGGAGAAACAAGACAAGCTCTCATGCTTAGGGTTTGTTGTTTATTTTGGTTCATTAAGACATAATCTACATACAGTAATACTTTTTGAAAGTGTACTGTTCTATAAATTTTTTTGAATTAATTAATTAATTGTATGGTGACATTGGTTAACGAAACCCAATAAGTTTCAGCTGTACACTTTAACATTAAGGCATATATATATATGTGTGTATACATACACACACACACACACACACACACACACACACACACACACACACACACACACTGTATGTTCACCTCCCATAGTTAGATTTCTTTCTGTCACCACAGATTTGACCCTCTTTACCCCATCTACCTCCCCCTAACCTCTGGTTTGTTCTATGAATTTTGACAGTTGGACTAACCTTTATCATACAATCAAAGCATAGAACATTTCCATTGCCCTCAAAATTTCCTTGGTGCCCCCTTTAAGGTCAGCCCTTAAGCTAAACCCTATATGCTGGCAACCACTCATCTGATTTCTATATATTTTTGCCTCTTTTGAACTATCCTACAAATATAATCATACAGCAAGTAACGTTTTGTATCATTTTCTTTAATTCAGAATAATGCATTGAAATTTATCTATGCTCCTGCGTGGGTGGACATTTGGGTTATTTCCAGTGATTTTGGCTAAAGACATTTGTGTTCAAATTTTTGTGTGATCATAACTTTTCAGTTCATTTGGGTGGTAAATACCTATGAGTTGGATTGCTGGGTGTATAGTTAAAAGTATGCTTAACTTTATAAAAAACTGTCAAAAATGGTTTTCCAAAGTTTACTATTTTGCAATCTCTCCAGCAGTGTATGAGAGTTCCAGTTATTCACATCCTCACCAGCACTTGGTATGGTCAGTTTATTTTTCTTTGAGTTATTCTAATAGATGTGTAGTGGTATTTCATTGTGGTTTTAATCCACATTTTCCTAGTGAGTAATGATGTTGAATGTTTTTTTATGTGCTTATTTGGCATCTGTGCTGTATGTCTTTGGTAAAGTGTCTGTTCAGATCTTTGCACATTTTTTTGTGTTGGGTTGGTTGCTTTCTTACTGAATTTTAAGAGTTCTTTATATATTCTGGCTATCAGTCCTTTAAAAGATGTATTTTATAACTATTTTCTCTCAGTCTTTGGCTTGTTATTTCATTTTCATAATAGAATCTTTTGAAAAACAGAGGTTTTTCATTTTTCTAGAGTCCATTTCATCAGTTTTTTCTTTTTATGCTTTTTGAGTTGTATAAAGAACTGCAAAAGCCAGAGTCACAAAAGTTTTCTCCTTTCTTCTAGAACTTTTATAGTTTTAGGATTTACTTTTAGGTTTGAGTTAATCTTTATATAAGGATCTAGGTTCTCTTCTTTTTCTTTTTCTTTTTTTTTTTTCATTTGGAGGTCCTGTTGTTCTAGTACCATTTGCTGAAAAGACTAACCCTTTTTTGAGTTATGTCGGGGTCCCTTTGTCAAAAATCAATTGACCATATATGTGTATTATCTTTCTGGATTCTATTCTGTTTCATTGTCTGTGTGTCTATCCTTTTACCAAATACTACACTGTCTTGATTACTATAGCTTCAGAGTTTTGAAATCTGGTAGCGTGAGTGAGTCCTCTGACTTTGGTCTTTTGCAAAGTTGTTTTGGCTATTCTAGGCATTCACATTTCCATATTAATTTTAGGATCAGCTGTTGATGTTTACAAAAAGGCCTGCTGGGATTTAATTGGGATTGCATTGAATCTATAGATCAGTTTGAACAGAACTAACATCTTGGCAATATTGAGTCTTCCAATCAATGAATATGGTACATCGCTATACATTTAGGTCTTCGATTTCTCTCATCAGAGAATACAGATCTTGCCCATTATTGTTAAATGTATACCAGTGTAGTTCACGTTTTTTGGTTCTATTGTAAGTTGTCAAACATTTTACAATTATTACTAGTATATAGAAATACAATTAATTTTTATGTAATGACCTTGTATGCATAACATTTTAATGGCTCTGGTCCTTGGTATTGGGTGCCATGTTTCAGAGGAAATGTTGCAAAGTAGAGAATTTTTTTCTTCTGGACTCTCAGATACATTACCTCTGCCCCATGCCATTCCCTAAGATAGTCAAGTGTGAATTGATTCATTCTACTGAGACAAATGTGACATCTTGGGCAAATCGAGTAGGCCTTTGGGTGTCAGTTTCTGTCTGTACAATGGAACACAATGGAAAGAACTGGATCAGATGACCTGGTGAGATCCCTCCCTGCTCTGAGCATGATAATATTCATATAAACTATGGGATGGGAGATTTGGAAGAGAGCTAGTCCTTATCTTAGGGGGATAAGGACTGAGAGGTCAGGATACTTGCCTGTGCTTGCATGATAGCTAATGAGAAGGCAGGCCCCCTGATTTGGACAGGGAATGACAGCCTAGCATGGTGCCTAGGGAGCTGATACCACTGCCACAGCGGGAGGGAGAGAGAGGCTGAAGAGGTGGCCATCAGCTCAGCTGTGACCCTCAGAAGTGGCCAGTTCACGTTTGGCTGTTTTCGAAGTATAAAAACACTGTGCTTGGAAATGAGGGTTTTGGCTGACCTCACCCTGAGTGTGGAGTTTAAAGGCCTTTGTAACTCTTTGGTTTGGAACAGGGTCTAGGCATGGCTAGGGGAAAACACTGGAACCCATTCGTGCTTGTTCCAGTTGCTTTGCCTCTCCCTCTAGTCACTGCTTTTCCCCCATCCGTGGCAGGCTCTTTGGCATAAACAGTGCAGGCCCTTGCTGTTGTGCTTCCTAGTTGGTGGGACTGCTCAGGGTCCAGGCAGGAGGACAGACAAGGGCTTTGGCCAGTGGTTAGCCACAGTAGGGGTGGCCTTTCCACATCATCCCCCTCTTTCAGAGTAGAGAGAAACTTAGACCCTGGCAGCATCCCTAAGAGGATGCTGGGACACTGTCCCAGAGCTCTTGATCCACACAAAAGAGGTAGACTTGAGGTGACCACGACCTTCTGGCCACCAGAGCCACACCATAGTCCAGGGCTGGGCCAGAGCCAGAGTAGATGGCCTGGTGCCTGCCTGGTTGGCCTCTGGTCTCTGTCCCTTGGCACTGTTGCGAGTGATGACTCTTTCCCCCACAAGAGCCTTCCTCTTTGGGAGAGAAATCAGGGAAGGAAGTCAAAACCTAACTGCCCATATTTTTTTAGAGATGCATAATGAAGAATGTAGGGGGAAATGATATGAGGTCTTTAGCTAAAACAAACAAGCAAATACCTAAATACAAGGGGCTAAATGAAGCAATCTTGATATTGTTGAACTAGTGAAACAGCTAGACTGGGTTCTTAGAAGCAGAGCCTGAGAATGGGTTTTGACACATGTTTTTTTCTGGGCAAAGAGGATGTTCTCAGGAGAAGTGAATGAGGGAAGCAGGATAGGGCAGCAAGGATGTGGTTTCACTTGGAGCCTAGCCTCAGCCTTATCCACTGGGAGCTCTGGGATGGGAACTGCACCACAGAGTGGGTCACACCTTGAGACAAGGGTCAGCCTTTTGTTCATGTCAGTTAGCCATTGGCTGTTGCTGTGCACACGTAATGTGCACACGTGCGTGCGCGCACGCACACACACACACACACCATGTTGTGGGCGGGATATGTAGTCTCCTGACACAGGATACTTCTCCCTGTAAAGGGTATCTATGAACTGTTGGCAGCCAAATCTCCTCCTAGCAGCTGGGATAAAGGGGACCTATGTGGGACATGGAACAGCACCCACTACTATATGGATCTGTAGTTTATCGTTACTATTCTTTTTATTTTTGGTGTATGCTTGAAATTTTTTATAATGAAAAAAACCTCTACTGAAAACAAGGTTCTGAGGAGGAAGGAAGGAAAAGGTAACTTCCACCGAGTGCTGGCTTTATGCCAAGCAGCTCATTGCCTTCTTTCACCTGGGTCATTTCCCTGAGAAAAACGGAAAAGTTGAGACTCAGAAGTAACTAGGCCTAGGTCTAGGGTTGCCAGATTTAGCAAATAAAAACACAGGATATTCAGTTACATTTGCATTTCAGATCAACAACAACAACAACAAATTTTAGTCTAAGCATGTCCCACACAGTAAATACTTATACTAAAATGTTATTCACTGTTTATCTGAAATTGAGATTTTTAACTGTATAATTTATATTTTACCTGACAACTCAGCCTAGGGGACTTATCTTGTAAATGGTGGACTAAGGTTCATATTCAATGGGGGCTGACTCCAAAGCTTATGTTTTTCAACCCCGATAGGTACAGCACTAACACGCGGTTTTTGGAGGCAGTATCTTGCCAGGGCCTGAGAGCAGAGTCTATTAGAATCATCAGGGCAGCTTTAAAAAATGCTGACGCCTGGGCCCTATCCCACACCAATGAAATCAGAGTCTCTATTGGACAACCCTACTCTCTTCCACTCCCAGTAGTTTTTTAAGGCTCTGCAGGTGATTCTAACGTGCAACCAGGGCCAAGGATCATTGGCCTGGGTTGCCAGCTCTCATTGTCTATGAATGTGGGAAGAAGCCCACCAGAGACCAAGAGGGAACCCTCTGGTACCTGAAAAGTACCCAGAGCCTTTGTCCTGGCTCGGGTCCAGGAATAGGTAGGGAGGAGCAGGACCCCTTTTGTTACCCTCTCCAATTCAGCATCCTGCCATGGCAGGTGAAAATCCAGCCTGGCATTCAGGTCTTGCCCCAAACTGCTAGTATGCTTGACTCTTTCACAGCCCCAAGCCTCCTGCTCTCCTCTCTGCTTGGAATGCTGTCAGGCTGTTTTGTCTCCATGGCCAACTGCTATTCCTTTTGGAGCTCCAACTCATGTCACCTCTTCTCTGGAGCCTGCCTTGACCCCCAGCAGAGCTGGCCACGCCATCCTCCATTGACTCATGGCCACACCATCCTCCATTGACAGATTCAGCAACAGCAGTTCACTTCTTGGTGGGGATGAGTGAAGAGCCTGCTGGCCCCCCACATTGCTACCTTAGTACTCCTCCCTGTCCTAAGGTGGTGCCTGGCATGGTGAGGCATGGTAAATGTAAATTGAATTAGAGGGAGATGGAAAGATTTTGTTGTGAGAGTGGGATCCCATCTTTCCTCCTCACCCTGTTATCCCCAGAAGGGTGCCTCATTCCCACTGCTCCTGTACAGCCCAAAGGTAAACAGATTTATCATGACTTGAGGGAAGAAAACAGCTAGTGAGCCAGGAAGTTGTGCAGGGCCAGCTCTGAGCCTGGGTAGCAGAAGGAGGCCCCTATGGCAAACCCGGAGCCATGGAGTTAGGCCCCAGCCAGCCTGGGATGATCCTCTGTTCCCAGAACTCTACTCTGGATAAACATGGAAGTGAGGAGCAAAGCCTTCCCCCTTTGAAAAGGGCCATGGCCCAGAAGGAGGCCTAGGGACTGGAGAGGAGGACGGGAGCCCAGGCTCTTGTTCTCTGAGTGTTTAAGGAATGGAATTTTTAAAAATTGTGGTAAAATACACATAACATAAAATTGACCACTTTAACCATTTTTAAGTGTATAGTTCAATGGCATCAAGTACATTCACATTGTTGTGTAACCATCACCACCATCCATCCATAGAACTTTCTTCATCTTGCAAAAGAAGAATGGCTTTTTAAAGCCTTGTATTAAATTCTGTTGAAAACGTACAATTAGATGTTATTTTTACATCCCTGGCTGGGGATACAGATAAATAAAACAGCCCCCTGCCCTTAGGGAGCTCTTATTCTTCTGAGGGCAAATAGGACCCAGGAGCCAAGGAAGGACGGACATGAGAGAATGGAGAGGACACAGCTGGATGTGTGCAGTGGCAGAACATTGCTGGGCCCAGGCTCCTAACAGGACGAGGGATGATGGTATACACAGGCCACTTTATAAATCTATCTGTCCATGTCATCACCATGAAAACTGGTGGTGGTGGTGGTGCATGAAACGAGTGTCACACTGCTCCGGGAAGTTCAGAAAATAGAAAAAAATTGCCCATTACACACTGACTGCCATGCTCAGTTTCCTCTCTGTCTTTCAGTATCTGGTCTCGTGCATATTTTCACGCTGTCACAGTGCAGTGGCATAGAAGATAACAGTTTCCTTTTTTCCCTCCTCACTAATATTGTATTAAACCACTTCTCCATGTTGCACCCTTAGGCTTCTAGTATTTACAAACAACCTCCTTTGTCCAGGGAGCAGTCCTACCATTAACCCCCTCCAAGGGGCGGGGTGGGCATGGGAGTGCTGGCTGCACTGGGGGCCAGAGAACAGGCTCAGATAGATGGGCTGACATGTAGAAGCAATAGGCCAGACGCTTTGGCAGCTTGTGGGCACCTCCTTTTTTGAGCAAAGTCATGGATGGTGACACTGGACATATTTATGTGGCATCTTTGAGTCCATGTACTGAATTCACAGGCATCCCTCTCTTGGTCCTGTATCACCTGTGGGAGCCAAGTGTCTCACCTGGGTACAGATGGAGCCCAAGTATGATCGCTCAACCTGGCAGCCTCCAGACACTAGAGGTGGACAGTGAATGTCTGTGACCATCTTCCTGGGGCCACGTATTGCCACTCCCAGGGCCTCATGGAGGTAGAGCCTTACCTAGGCCGTCTGTTTCCCAGTGCAGCTGCCTCATCCTCTGCACAGATGGTGGAGAAAGCTGGTGGGAGCTGCTCGGGGGTACAGGTGTGCAGTGCTTGAGGGCCCGTGGAGAGATGGGGCGCCAGCAGTGGCATCATTTTGGTTAGCTTAAAAAACCCATTTGCTTTTGTTTCTCAAAGAAGCATATGGTGCATTATAGAAAATTTGGAAAGCATAGAAAAGTGCAAAAAGATGCAAGGAGGAAACTCCCATAATCTGACCCTCCAGAGAGAACCACTGTTAACATTTTGGCTTATTCTGTTTAAATTTTTTTTTTCTGTTAAAAAGTACAATTTTGTATCCTGCTTTTCCCTCTCAGCATTACATAAATATTTTCCTATGTCATTAACGCTCTTCATAAACATTGTTTTTGATGGCTGCGTTCTATTCCGGCCTATGGATCTACCAGGGCTGACTTACTAACTCCTAAGTTGGACATCTGGCCTCCCAGATGGGAAGACGAACCCCAGCCGTGAGGCGGGCTCTGCCCTGGGTCAGGCAGTGGCTCTGGCTCCTTCAGACCTCCCTGACCTCTCTTGGCTATGTTGCTCCCTGCCCAAGCCTGGCCCACGGAGGTGAACACTCAGCGTGGGTGGCATTAACCACTCCCTCCTTTGCACTTTGACAGCCTTAGGCATGAATGGGATGCCTCTTCCAGGAAGCCTGCTCTGGTCACCCAGCTTGGAGTGGCAAGTGGGTGTTTGTCCTCTTCTCCAAACTCCCATTTAGGAGGAGCCTTCACATGTACTGCCTAGATTGTGTGTGCTTACAGGGTGGGCATCATCCCTGCCATATTTGGCCTCTTTTTCTTGCTTGCTTTACAGAGTACTGGCTTTAAAGGTAGTCCTTGCCATTTATTAGCTGTACGAATTTGGGCAAGCAAGTTCCTTAACCTCTCTGAATCTTGGTTTCTATAAAATGAGAGTGATAATTTCTGTGTGCTGTTTGTTGTATAAATGAAAAGAGATAATATATGCCAGGTGCCTAGGACTGTCCAGGGACATGGTGGGTGCTTGATAAGTGGTAGGGGTTATTCTGAGTCTTAATAGCGAGATCATACCATCCTGTCGTCTCCCCTTTCAATCAAAGAAATGAGCAGCCCAATGGGGAATGGTTGACCTGAACTAACTACAGTTGACTCAGCTAGTTGAATGAACTATCTTTGCTCCCTTTTCTTCTGCCCACACTTTGGTTGGGGAAACTGAGGCCACCCTGAAGTTCCGCCTACACTCCGTGACTCTTGGCAGATCCCTTGAGGTGGCGTAGGAAACGTCTTTGGAGATTCAGGAACACACTGGATATATCAGTTGGTGAGCCAAGGAAATTAGCAGTAACGAGCTCATTTCGATAGCAATGAGCTGAGTCTCCCTCCAGCTGCCAGACATTTACGAGGCTGGCTGGGTGCCGGCGGCCGGAGGCCTCCAAAGGCCCTCATCCCTCTGCCTTCCGGCTGGAAATAATTCGTATTTAAAAAATAACAATAATAAAAAAAAAATCTCCATCTCCTCTGGCCTTCTTGTTCCTTTGAATCCAGGTGGGGAGATGGTGGATGTCTTTGCCCTGTGAACTCTGTGTGGCAGTCAGACAGGAAGGGTCCTCCCTCCCTATCTACCAGAAGGTTGGGCCACTCCACCCAGTCTGTGGGGTGGCCAAGGGGCTTCACCTTGCAGGGACCTTCCATAGCAGACCCCGTTCTTAATTGGGGAAGGACTTTTGGATTTTAGGATCTTGAAAAAGCTTTGGATCCTTTTCCTATCCTGGGTCTCAGTTTCCCCACCTACAGAATGAGGGAGGAGATTGGTAACAATATGTGTAACTTTCAGACCCAGCATAGTGTGGAAACCAGGATCTGGGGTTGAGGGTTTCTAGTCTGGCCAGGAGCCAATGTGTTAAATGCAGATACCCAGGCCCAAGCCTACTGAATTACAATCTTTAGGGCAGAGTATAGCAGTGAGCATTTGGGAGACAGTTTATAAAATTGAAGTTAAATTCACATAACATAGAATTCACCATTTTAAAGTGTACATTTTGGTGGTTCTTGGTACATTCTGTGTTATGTGCCTACCACCACTATGGATTTCCAGAAGGAATGTACATTTTTTAACAAGCACCCCAAGATATTTCAATGCCATCCCTCTGGGGACCTCTGTAAGAGAGTATCTCTGAGGCATTGATTGGGGTGGACCTGTGGGTGCTAGGCAGTGAGGCTGCTCCCTGCTCGAATTCGCTGCTGAGAGAATCAAATATCCAGGACCTCTGTGAGTTGGAAGGAAGGTCTCTGAGAGGAGGAGACCAGATTGTAGGAGAGGTGGCCTTTTTTCCTCCCACAACTTTCCAGGGGGAGCAGAGGCTCTCTCCCATCCCTGTGCAGTACACCCCATACCCTGCAAGCCAGTTAGTGGTCACTTACTCAGATCTTGTGACCCTGTAGTAGCTCCCAGCCTGGGATTCTGGGGGCAGCTCCAGCAGCTTTGGGCTCACAGCCAGGACATATGCACAGCGATGGCCCCCGGGGCTCCTCCCACCCGCAGGGACATCCTTCTCCCCTTTCTCAGCTCACTCCTGGTGGGTGGCAGTGTCCTTTCTCTGCCCTGATCCAGCCCTCCTGCTCCAGCCACTACAGGCGTGGCCCTTATAATCCTCCTAGCCTCACACGCTCTGCAAATTCCCCTTCAAGCACTTGGGGCACCTGGAAACTTCACCCTCTAGCAGAAAGGCCCTTGTGAGGGTCACAGAGTCTGGGAGGGAGGGGCAAGTTCCTTTAGTTTCCACCTTGTCAATAAAGGACCAAGTTCTTCTTTGGTGCTTCCTCAGCTCCCTGCAGATAGCTGTGGTGGAGGGTGTGTCTGGTGGTCTTAAGCAGGTCATTCGTCTTTGGGTCTCCTCAGGCAGTAAGACCCTGCACAAGGTCCTCTGCAGCCTTGATGTTTGTGGTTTTGGGTCTCACGGGTTGTCCAGCCAGCCCCTGGACAATAATTGGTAGCTGCAAGAATGGGACCCAGCCTAGTGCTCTTGCTGGTTGTCCCTCCCCCTGGCTGGTTGGTTCTCTGTCCCCTTCTGATGTAGCTCTTGGCTCTCAGGGTTACCACTGGCATTTCTGATCCTGTCCATGGTCAGCACTCCTTCCCAAGACCCAGCCTTACTTAGGAAGTCCAGTGGTACAGTGGACGTGACCTTTGCTTTGGACTGCCCACTGGGTTCCCTGGACTGAGATCTGGCTTTGCTTTTTGGCTCAGGTGTTTTAACTGAGTTCTTGTTTGAATCCTTGGCCTCAAATTCTTTTCCCTGGATCCCCCCACCTGGAGGTCTGGCGTTTCAGTGCAGCTGCCCCTCCACGGTCAGCATGTGGCAGGCTGCACCCCAACTGTGTGGCCTTTCCCTCTTCGGGCCTCAGTTCCCATACTAAGACATAACTGTTATTTCTAGCCCCCTTGCACTTGGATGAATCACCCCTGCCCTGGAGGGAAGGCCAAGTGAATGGACAGGTATATACCTACCAGCCAGAGACCTGCAGTTGCTCATTCCTGAGGGATTCTGAGAGTCCCCTGCAGTTTGCAGTGAGAATGTAGCAGCTGAGAGTTTGCTTAGAAAGGTCAGGGGCTCTGTGGTGAGGTAGTTTTCTCTCAGAGTCCCACCTAACTCTCCCTGCCCCGCCCCTCGCCTACCCCACCGCTTCCCTGCTCCCAATCAATTGCACAGGTTGACTTGGGCTTTGTTCCCTTGAGATGTCTGGTAGTGGCGCTTGGATGCTGAGTAGAGGCCTCTGGATTGGCATGGAGTCAGTCTGCATCTCTAAAATGGGTATCTACCTGAAAGGGCTTTTGTGACTGTGAAATGAGATGATGTATGCTAATACCTGTGCAGATATTATCTTTCTAGCTGTCAGCGTCACCGATCTCATCATACAGATGAGTAAAGGGGACTCTCAAGGCATTAAGTTGCTTGTTGATACAATTGCTTGTTGGTGAAGGAGCCAAACTTGTCCCAATTGCATTTGTCTTTCTTTTTTTAAAGTAATACGTGATTAATGCGGAACATTTAGAAAATAAGCAAAGCATAAAGGAAAAACAAATTACTCTTTACCACCCTGAAAGGAAATCATTATTATTTTTTAGTTAGCCTAGAATATTTATTTTCTTGTCATTCACTTTCTTAACAAAAAATGAGAAGTAGAATTCTGCTGTATATGTATGTACTTTGCCAGATGAAAATAAGGGAGTTATAAAAAGTACATATAGCTGTATATGGCTTCCTTTTCTCTTAGCAATAATGAGAACATTCCTCAATTCAAGAAATATTCTGTGTGATATTTAATGGCTCCTTAGTATTCCATTCCATGGATGTGCCATATTTACTTACCAATCCCCTAGGCCTGGACATTTAGACTTTAACTTTAATGAACTCTTTTGTTCTCTTGATGAGTATCCTCCTGCTTACATCTTTGAGCAGATCACTGGTTATTTCCTTAGGATGAATTCCTAGAAGTGTACTGCTAGGTCAAAGGCCATGCACACTTAAGGTAAGAATGCCCTCCGGAAAGGCCATATCCGATTTCTCTCCCAGCAGCCACGCAGGAGAGGGCCCGGATCTTGCAACTCACAACCCTTGGCTATTTCCAAACCACGAGCCCAGAAAGAGTTGGAAAAAAATAAAAAATAAAAACCACCGTGCTGGGAGCGACTTCCTGCCAGAGGAAGGGAGGCATTTGGTAAATAGTCCACTCCCAGTTTCTGAGTGGATGCTCTGCAGCCTGCTTCGGGCCAGGCCATGGGAACATACAGGAGAGCCGAGACCTGGCCCATGTCACTGGCTTCCCACTGGCTTGAATGGAAAGGATGGTGGACACCTGAAAGGCAACAGAAGTGTGAGTCCAGGACATGTGATGAGGTCAGGCTATGGGCAGAGCTATGTCACTTCAGCCACCTTGAGCACCTCTGCCCCTGGCATCTGGTTCAGCGCTCGAGGGACTAGCAGTGCAGTGAATTTTTGTTGAATAGCAAAAAGCAGCTTGTTACCAGTAGACGTTTAAGTGAGCTCTTTGAAGTAGGGGTCTGAGTATTATTCACAGCTGTGCAGTGTCCCTTCTCCATAAATATTGGCTGAGAGAATATAGGCTCCGTGGGACAAATGAATCCAAGGAAGTGATAAAGCAGTGGTCCAGATCACCACAAGAAAATGGGATGAGCCTTTGTGCTGCTCATACATCTCCCACCCTTCTCGTAGGTATTAGAGTGCATTGGACAGGGAATCTGAGTGCTGATTTCGTGTCCCTACTCCTGTGTGACCGGGTAGCTGCCTCACTATCTGAGCCTCAGTTTTATTAAGGGACTACATTTTGTTCTCAGAGCCCTCTTCTGGCTCTCAGGCTAAAAATCTGGGTGCCTTTCATCAGGATGGGGCCAGGGAGGGTGTCAGTTGGCAAGACTCTGGCCCGACATGTCCAGCTAGATGGTGGCCCCCCAGGTGACCTGGACCAAGAGCAACTGCTGCCCAGCCCTGGTCACTGCTACTGCCTCTAGTCCCACCCCTCAGCAGGGCCCTTAGAGGTGGCTGGTGGCTCTCCTCTGGGAAGGAGATATGGAAATAAGGTGATCCAGCCCTTCCCCAGGGGCAAATCTGCTTTGAATAAGGTTGTAGATTGTTTATTTGAGAAGAGAGTCCCCAGCCAAACATCCTGCTTTTAAAATCCAGAGCTCCAGCCTCATTCCTTCTGCCTGCCCCCCACCATTCCCCACTCTTCACCTCTGGGAGGGCCTCTCTTTTGAAGCTTTAGGGCTGGCATACCTTCTGCCCCTCAGCTTGACTCCCTTACCTCTACCCCACTTTTTGGGCCCCACAGTAAAACAGCTCTTGATGGCTCCCTTCTCCCTTCTGTCCTGTTCCCTTCTACTCATTTCCCTAAACATCCTCTCTGCTTAGGCTAAAAGGATAAGGGCTTCCTACTCCAGCAGGGTAATTTTACTTTGTCAAAACACTTTCCTGTCTTGGACTTGTATCTCAAGATCTGAATGCTGAATCTATTTTGTCAATGAGCACACTAACCACCAAAAAAGTGAAGTTCCTTGCTCAGGGCTTATGGTGTAGCAGCGGTCTACCTTAGGAAAGCTGGGATTCCAGCGCAGCCTCTGCCTCCTGCTTGCTATGTGACCTTGGACATGTCTCATTCCCTCTCGGCCTCAGCTTCCTCATCTATGGAGTGATGGGTGGGTAGTAGATGATCTTCTGTGTTCCTTTCTACCTCTTCTTCTCTCTCTCTCAGAGAGGATCACATGACAACAGGTGGGGTGGCCCCTTGCAGTGCCTCTAGGGCCCTGTGGCACACCTACCCCTCCCTCGTGCCCCACTTCTGTAGCCAGTTTGGAGCCAGAGACAAAGGCCTGCTCTGGGTGGAAGGTACGGCCAGCGGGGATGTGTGTTGGTGCCTGGCTGGCTGGCCCTGATAAGAGCCTGAGGCTCCTCGTGAATCAGCTGGAAGTACTAGGGGCAGGGGGAAGTAGGGCAGGCCAGCACCGGTCTCACCAGCCTCTGCCCACCCCCTCAGGAACCTCGCCAAGCCCTCTCATGCACATAACTTGCAGAAAGGGACGCAGAAGTTGTGCAACTTTGGTGACTCCTGTCCTATTATGTATTTGCAAGGCTAGGGGTTTTCTCGCTGCAGCAAACCTGGGACATTCAAGAGGCCATGTGACCTAGAGGCTCTCTCCTGGCGTGAGGGATGTGTGGGATGGAACATGTGTGGTTTCTGGAAGTTAAAGGTCTCCCTTCTGTGCGAGCCAGCTCTTTGTTGCATATCCTCAAGGATCCTGACTTCAGTCTATTGTTCCCACTGCTGACACAGAGGCTCCCAGTTCCTCTCTGGATTTGCACTGGCATGGGGGTGGGAGTTCCTGGTGTTGATGGTGGGAGGCTGTACACACCTGTTTATGAAAAGTCATTCGCTCATTCAGGGAAAATGTCATTTTGGGATCTCTCTTGCTATCTGAGAGTCAGAGACAGTGACTGCCCCTTCTGGCTGTGGCTGATTTCATGCCCTTGGTGGGCGTGATAATTAAACTGCTCAGGTGGCCAGTCAAGGAACAGAAGTTCAAGTGACAGAGGTAATACAGAGAGGGCTCGCTTCCGATGAGAATGTTTATGATGACCTCCTAGTGAATCCAGGAAGTCCCGCCCTGTAGGTTCACAGGACATTTGAATCATAGTAAAGTGTGAAGAATTCAATTCCCCAGAATTGTGGGGATGATCCTGGAATGCAAAGACACTGGCTCTGAGGGTTAATCTTGTTTTAAATCACTAATAAGGGAAGGGCGTATTTAAGCTACTTTCCAGGAGATGCTTTGCATTTGGACATTTAGTATGTTAGTTATTGGTATAACAATACTGATACACATTCCTTCTGACCTGATTTTCAGTTTACAAAAAACAATCCAATTGATCCATTTGTTATTCCACAGGAGGATCCAGCCAGGAAGACAGACATTCTTAGCTCCACTTGGCAGGTGGGGATACTGAGGCTTGGCTGAGGTTGCATGGTTTGCCAAGGCCATGAGCCCCTGGAGTGCGGATGGGCCTTCAGCCTCTGGCTTCAGAGGCCTGATGCCATCCATAGCTGCCTTTCACTTAAGAGCTTCATCTGCCCTCACTAACAAGCCCGTCCTTGATTTGGGCACACTTGGTCAGCCGCTCAGTTCTCCTGTGAGGAACCCAGCCTGCCATTTTCAGCTGGTCCTTGAGGGTCTCTTGGGTGTTCCCTAGGGGATTGAGGGACTCCATGGTTGGGAGTTTGGAGATGCTGTTTATAGAGCCCACCAGGCCATCAGCACCTCCCCATCTGTCCACCAGCACTGCTTCTTTACCTGAAGATTGTTAATTCCAGGTTAGCTTTCCCCTGACACTATGGTTTCCCCTTTATCACATATATTTATGAAAGGTTGAAAAGTGTGCTGTGTAATTTTGATAGAGGTTGAACAAAACACCCCACCTTGGAATGCAAGGCAAAAGCAGGTGACTTGGGGATCACCAGACATCGGGAGTTATCTGGTATGGTCACTCCTACTCTGGACACCATTTCCTCAGAGGGCTGACTGCAGGAACCACTACCTCACCCTTCTCACTTCTGCAGTGGTGGCCTAATGTTTTCCCTGAGAGCTCTTCGGATCCCCTTCCCTTTTGCCCTAGCATGAAGTAGTGTTTGGTGGGTACACAGCCACCCCCATATCCTAACTTGCCCCACTGCAGCCATACCCCTCCCCCAAATGATAAATCCTGCCTGGGCTCCATAAATCACCCTAAGAGTACATTCCTTGGGGGATTTGTAAAATAATCAAAATATTTGGGAAAAGACCTTAAGATTACTTATGGCTATTAGTGGGATCCATATATTTTGGCACCAAACATGGCTTAATTGAAAAAATATGTGTGCTTGGTGATTTCTTTCCTTTCCTTTTTTTTTTTTTTTTTTTTTTTTTTTTAAATATAAGGAGTAGGCCCAGAGAGAGGAATGGTTAGGAAAAAAACAGGGAGGAATTGAATATCAAAAGGGTTTGTGTGGAGGAGCTGTTTACAGAATTGTGGAAAATATAATGCTAAATGGAAAGTAAGCCCTGCCTCTAAGTCCGGGATTATTAATAGAACGGCGTTACCGTACACATAATGAACCTTTTAAGAGACCTGGGACAACTTTCCCCGTTGCAAAACAAGTTTCCTTCGAATAGCACCATTCACGCTGCTAAGGGCATTGGGTTACAACAATAAATAAAAATGAACAGTGCCCTGAGAAATTCAAGGAATGCACAAACGTTTCAGTGATTTAGTATGAGAAAACACTACTTAAACATTTAATTGAATCGCATACTTTCATCTTTAAAATGTGATCGTTTGAACTGCCACCTGAATCCCTCTCTTCGCTTCATTAGACCCCAAGGCTCCTTGGAGGAGGGGTCACGCTCCTGCCCCTCCCCAGGTTTTTCCCCTTCCCTGCTGCGACCTAACTCACTTTTGCCTGCAATGTCAGGAAAAGGCGACTGGACTGGAGTTTCCTTGTAAAGCTATCTGGAGAGGCCGGTGTGAGATGTGCTTTTCCAAATGCTATATTTGCCAGGATGTGGTATTAGCTTTGGAACCTGGAGTCAGGCACTGATCCTCCCTGAGACTCAGTTTCTCCTCTGGTAAATGAGGGGCCTGTAGGAGAGTCTCAGGAGAACTTGGTCACATTACACGTGCCTGGTGTCCAGTCTGATTCAGTACGTTCCCCAGGTGCCAGTGTTGTGCCTTCCTGGTTAAAAATTACCGGAGTGGGTGCTCCTGAGGGCTCTTCCGGGTCTAGGAGTCCAGAGGGCAGGGATAGAGTGACCACTGGGCACCTCCTGGGGGCCAGGCTGTGTGCTCCAGGTTTCCCGCAAGTTGCCTCATTGAATCCTCTTGGGTCTGGGGATATTGTGATTCTAGTCCCAGGAGGTGGACTGGGATACCTGTCGAAGGGGGCCTGCTCCATGCCAGGTCCTGGAGTTGAGTCTGTGTTTATGGACAGTGGTTCTAAGCTGCTGGGACGGTGGAGCCTGCAAGGGCTTGCTGACAGATTGGATTTGGCGTCTGAGAGAGGAAGGGAAGATCATGGCTCTGTAGCGTGTCTCTCCAGACTTGGCCAGGTGCTGTTCTTCAAGGTTAATGTATACACATGGGAAGCACACACAGACACTCCCTCGAAGGTTCATGGAGGCCAGGGCTCCAGGTCTTTCCTCAAAGATTAACCAGTAGTCCTTTATTGATTGCCTGCCACATCCAGGGCACACTATGAGCTGACATGGGAGACACAGAGAGACTCTGCTTAACTGTGCCTTGAGGGGCTTATAATCTGTTTTCACAGGTAAGTCAGAAGAGCCATGTGACCTTGGGTGCGTCATCTCTCAGTAAGACTTATGACCTTTATCTAGATGCCTAGGAAAAACCTCTGGTACCAAATATCTCTTCTTTTGTGAGTATCTTCATGAACTGTTTTATGTCTTATCTCTCAGCTAGACTAGGGACTCCTCAAGAGGAGAATGAATGTTCCATGTGGCCAGTGACTACCAGTGAATGAAACATCTTAAGTTTGTTTTGCTCCAATTACGGGCACCTCCCGGGAGCTGGCATGTGCCTGGTACAGGGGCGCAGGCAGAGAAGATCCAACTCCTGCTTTGCAGCATCTCCTGTCTCTCTAGGAGCTTGGGCTTGGTGCCAAGGCAAGGTGTTCTTAGTTTGGGTGTTCCCAGAAGCAGACCCTGAGACAAAAATTCAGGTGTACAGCCTACTGGGGCAAGGGGTTGATTCAGGAAAAGGCATGGGGAGAATGGGCAAGGGAAGTGGGAGAGGCCAGTGCAGGGACCATCATGAAGACAGTTACCTCAGTGGGCACTTGGAGCTGAACCCTGCTTGGAACTTTGGGAAACAATAGCAAGCTCACTTCAGAGCTGTCCCACCTGAGGGCGGGGGAGCTGGGGTGTTAATCCACCCCTCCTGGGCGTTCATTCCTGGCCCTTCCCGGTGCTCAGGGCATGTCCTCGGGCAAAAGCAGGTGTTGGCATTTGGAAGCTGAATTGGCGAGGGCCAAGGGGATGTGGGTAGAGTACCAACAGAGGTGTTCGTTCAATTCACTTAACCAGTTTTTTTCTTTTTTTTCACTCAACCAGTATTTATTAAGCACCCCTCCATGTGCCAAAAGACCACAGGTGGCCCAGAGACCCTGCCACTAGCCTCCTAAAGCAGTGGTTTGTTCTAAGCAAAGGAGAGCCTGACAAGCCCCCGCCCTTTGTAGAGCAAGCCTGAGACAGGCCCTGTGTTTAAGGTGCTCTGGGTGAAAGCGCTTAGCCAGTTATTGAGTTCTTTTTCTACGAGTAATCAGAGGATGGTGACCACAACTCTGCACGGAGGGCTCTGACCTGGAGACTTTTACCATCTTACTCCAGAATCAGAAGACAGGGCCAGTCTTCAAGGACCTGTGGCCTTGGGGAAGCCACCGAACCTAGCTTGCTGGGTTATTGTGACTCTTAAATGATAGTCCAAGTGCAGGGCTTAGCCAGGTGCCTGGCACTCAGATGCTCAAGAAATGGCCACTCCCACACCCAGCCCTTTATAGGCTGATCATGCATGCCCTTCTGTTGCCTACCTGACAGGCTCTTTGGTAACAGGCAGAACAGAGTCTAGCACTGCCTCTTTCACAGTAGGAAACTGAGCCTCACAGGAATTAAGACCAGAACCCGGGTCTCCTTAGCAACTAGGCCGTACTGCTTTCCTGACATGACAGGTGTATGTAAAGGGCAAAGCAAATTGCAAAGCCAGCCTGGGGTGGGGAGGAGGGGAAGCCCTACCAGCATGCGATAGATGGGCCAGGCTCTCCGGCTGTGGAATGCACCTGCCTTGAGCATGCTGTTGCATTGAGATATTTACACTCTAGAACTTGAGCTCCTGATTTGTGCTCTGTATCCTCAGTGCCTAGACGGTGCTGGGCATGGAGCAGGATATCAGCATTAGTGGTGCTTTGGCGGTCAGCCAGCCCAAACCTTTGTTTTGCTGAGAAGAGGAAACAGTCCCAGAGACAGCAGTGACTTCCCTAAGTCACACAGTGACTTATTGACAGTCAGAACTGCAGCCAGGCCGCTGATGGCCAGCTTGCTTTTCTTCCTCCTCCTTCTGTAGGAGGCTGCTATATAGAGTACATTTTATTATAGTTGCTTATAAACATAATAAAAATCCCCTTGGCTTAATGGTGCCTTTTTAAAAAAGCAGTTTACAACCCAGCTTTTTACTTATTCCTTAGGAAAACCATTGAGGGGAATAGGAGTATCATCTATGTTCAAGCTGGAGTAAGTGAGGCCCAGGAAGGTCTCAGTTCCACAGGCTTTGGAACTCCCAGAGCAAAGATCTCTCTGCTGTACAGGGGATGCTCATGGGTCATTCGAGGCTGCCTCTGGCTGTGGCTTGCTGGTTACTACAGGAAGTTACATCACCTCTGTGCTTTGAGTTCTTTTACTAGGATAGATGGTCTCACATCACCCGCCAGCTCAAGCTTCTCTCAGAATGCTCAGTTTAATGGAAGCAGACACCTAATTAAAAATTATATACAGAAGCCTATAATAAAGATCTGGACAGATTGCTGTGGGATCCCAGCAGAGGTCACCTAGGTGAGTGTGGGAAGGCTTCATGGAGGTGGTGATGTGTAGCCCTGGGCCGGGGCCAGTGAGGGACACTCCAGGAAGAAGCTTCAGGGGATGACAGTAGCATTTGCCAAATATGTAGCACATGTGCTGTGCTTTACATATGTTGTCTTACTGAGTTTTCACAACACACAGTCTTGGGAAGGTTGTTTAATATTGCCATTTAGGCCATTGGGCGCCAGAGAGGGCAGATGGCTTGTTTAGGGTCTCATGGATCTGGTTTTAAAGTCCTTGTCTTCCTTCCACTGCTCTGTGGCCTCCCATGTCACTGCCACAAAGGCCCCAAGGCCTGAGCGGACCTTTCCAGCACTTTCGGGATCTGAGATCTACAGTAATGAAGCTGAGCAGTACTATAAGGGTGGGAATGGGTGGTCCTGGTGCTCACCTCATTGCCAGCAGCCTTGTCCCCTAGCCTGCCCTCCTGTCCTTCCAGCTGTGGGATCTGGGCTTTTCGTGAGTTAGACATCTCCAAGGCTCTTTCTTGCTCCCAGAGTCCTCAGTACTGTCGTTTAAGCACCATCTCTTCTCCTCTCCCCTCCTCCTGCCTTGGCTCCCTTGGGAGGCCTCCAACATGCCCCAAGGGCACTCAGGTGTGGCCAGGGTGGTCTGGCATGCTTCCTCTTCTCCCACATCTCTCGGCATCCTTTTCTAAAGGTCCTGCTTTATGAGCCTGAGACATCTGGGGTCACTGCAAGTTTTCATTCCCTCTGAGAAGAGAAATGACTTGCTCAAAGTCACACTATGTTAGGGAGTGGACAAGAATTCTTGGTGATCCTTGGCTAGGAGTGACCATGGTGGACTCTCTAGCCCTCTGTCATGACAGGATAGTTAATAGGATCCAGTACTTGCCCCCTGCCCTGCACACAACTTGTCCCACCCCAAAGATCTTCATAAACTCGAGGAGGAATTTATAAAAACACTTTTTCTCTTCCTGCAAGGACTTCCTCACTCTTTTGGAGATTTGTGGGGACAGGGTCTTACTGAGACTAGGAGCTCCAGCAGGGTGACATTGAGGCTTCATTTTTTGGCTCAGTTTCCTGGCACTGCCTGCCTTCACCATCAGAGGTCCCGAAAGTAGCATGTTGGGGGAGGGGGGTTGGAGGCTCAAGCTCTAGGGTCAAATGTCAGCCCCGCTATACTCAATGTGGGTGGGCATAGGCTCATCTGTACTCTTCTGGAAAAGTGGGGATAATGGTAGGGCTACCTTCAGGGGAGTGAGTTAATAATGCACATGGCTAATGTTCCATAAATAGGTGATGTTGTTGTCTGGTCCTCAGAGACAAGGGGGCACTTCTTATCCTTCCTCTCTCTCCATCTGACTCTATGTTCTCCGGACACCCTCAGCCACCACCACTCTTGCTAAGCGGGCTTGCTGCTGACTTGTGCTCCCCTTAAATTAAAGTCAGGGCTCAAGCTCAAACTCATTTTTGCAGAGAATCAGAGTTTGCCCGCCTCCAGGTGACACTGCCTGGGGGAGCGGGCAGGTTCTCATTGTGCTGCAGAAGGACTTGGCTGCAGTTTGCAGTTTGTAGGGATCACATTTCTCCCTGACCACCTTCCGCTTACACGTGAACACACATGGTTTACCCAGGTCCCTCGTGCAGTACGACTCATGATGGCACTTGGTAGGGGCCCAATAAATGTATGTGCCCATTTTATTTTCTGTCCCTCTGCAGGGATGTTACCAAGTGGATGCCTTGTGTGCTGGGCATTATAGGGTGGTACACAGTGAGTGCCTACTAGATGTTCAGCATAGAATTGGGAATTTTGCAAAGATTGTCTCCCATAATCCTTATAACCATGGAAGGTGTTGGGGTGTATAGTTAAGGATAATTCCCATTTACAGGTAGGTTCACTGAGGCTCAGAGAAAAGGCACATGTCAACTTAAGGTTAACAGGGCAGGGCTTCAAATTCCATTTAAGACAACAGTGCAAGGCACCAGATGAGGCCTTATGTCTCCCTGCAAAAGCAGCATGGGGAACTGGGAGGCAGGGGAAGTCTCTCTAATTTGGGTGTATAGTGTATCTCACTCACTGAGGTGAGACTTCATTTGGGGGTAGAGACAGGCTGCTGTGTCTTGTCCTTAGTACCCGCCTCTGCCACTCCTTTGTTGTGTGACCTTAGGCAAGCCCCTTTCTTCTCTGGGTCTATAAGGACTTCACACTCATTCAGTCCATCTTTGGATTTTCTGGAAACTCCAGGAGTGGATCAGATGTGTGCAGAAAGAAGCTGTCTCTTTATTGGTTCCAGCACTGTCCTACTCTTCAAAAGCTTCTTAGGGATATGAGGGTCATGGCCCAGCCATAAGGGTTACCTTCCTGTTGAGCAGTTACCAGCAAGCTGGGGATCTGACAGCAATTCCTCTTTGCTCACAGGAAGGTCCCAGGCAGACTCCATCAGCATGAGTGTAGGGCCATGCTTCCCAGATCCTACCCCCTGCCCCACCCAGAAACCAACAAACCATGGTCACTCCCTGTTCCTGGGCCTCGGTTTCCCCTTTTGTAGCAGGAGAGGAGAGGAGACGACTTGGATCTCTGGTTTTCAAACTCTACAAAGCAGGAATTGGAGCAATGGAAAACAAATGGGGTAGCTGTACTTTTCCCTATTTTAGATCCTGGGACTAACAGATTCTATACGGGGGAGAAACAGAGTGGGTGTTCCGTTGCTAAATGAGAACAAATTTCAATAACTGAGCAGATGAACCCTTCTGCTCAAGTCTCTTTTATGATGAGGACATTATTAGGCAAGGTCATCATTGGATGATCCCCAGGAAACCCCAGAGGGGGAAGATGGGGGGCTGGGTAAAGGATATAGGGCAGGATTCTGAGTATTAAAGGCTATGTCTGTGATTACTTACTGGTCCATGAAGTTGCCACTGTAGCCATCTGCAGACATGGCCCTACCTGGACTTTGGGAGGAAGAGCTCACAGCGTGTCCCTGGGCTTTGCGGGTACTCTGCATTTTTCAAGGTGCTCACTACTGATCTTCCAGCACTGCCTGGGTAGGGCAGCCGCTGTTATCACCCCAATTTAAGAATGAGGAACTGAGGCTCAGAGAAGGAGGAGCCCTGCCCCAGGTGCGGAGCTGGGCATGTGGAAGGGCCATGTAGTAGGGTAGAGTGGTTAGGGGTTGGGTGTAATCTCGCCCATCCCTGAGTAAGCTGGGCTTGGCCCCTACCTCCAAATGGGGCTTCAAGCCAGAGGAACCCACAGTGGGGTTAAACAGAAAGGCCTCCTGGAGGAAGGAAAAGATTCCCAGAGTTCTGTGCTTCAAGCCATTTTGGTGAAAAAAACCTAATTAGAGGTGACAATGGTGACTTTGTCTGTGTGCTCACTTTTTCCTCCCTCTTCCCCACACCTCCCCCTTCTCTCTGTCCCTCATTTGTTATATTCATGGGAAAACTAGGTAACATTATAATTACTGAAAATATTGTGGGTCCGTGGAAGCTAGGGGGTGGGGCATGCCTGGGAGTGCAGGAGGCCCCTTTTTAAAAAAAAAAAAATTTTTTTTTTAGGATTTATTTTTTCCTTTCGTTTGGAAACGGAGCTCTTTGCAGTCATGCTGTCACAGTTAAAATAAGGTTTAAATTACAGGCCAGCCCGTGGCTTTTCCCCTTTCTTTCAGAATTTTTGCCAACTTGCAATTTACTTAATGAAATCCTGCTATTCCGTTTAACGGGGATATTTTTTGCAGATGTTGATTTAACTTAGCTTTGCAAAATATGTGAACTGTACCGTTTCTTTTCCTATTTTTAACGGTTTCAGGATTCTAGTTCAGCAACTCCACCGGCTCTGCCATGCCAACAGCGGTGTTTACTCCCATCCCTTGAAAATATTTGTTTTCCATTGCTCTGTCTGCCCGCCTCTCCATCCCACATACCCACAGGGGTAGGGTTCCCATACATGGCAGAATCTTCTAATAGAGAATCAATCAGGTTTAGTAACCAATAGAACTGGGCTGATGGAGCAGGAAGGGACACCAGAGCTTCTTATAATCCAATCCTTTGTTTTGGAAATGGAGGATCAGAGTGGGGAAGTGACTTGCCTGAGGTCACACAGCAAATTAGGAGCAGAGCAGTTTAAGGCATAATAAACTGGGTCCTCTGGACTGAGGCAAGAGTCAGGGATGGGAGCTTCTTTCTTTCTGGCTATTTTGGCTGTTTTTTTTTTCTCCCTAGGGAGAGATCTTTTTCCTCCTCCCAGGAAGATTTTAGCTTGACTCTCCTGTGTTGGGAGGGAAGTTCTGTTTCATGTCCACCTGAGGCAGCTATGGCATAATGGGGGAAAAAAACCCATTGAGAGTCCTGAGACTTGGTGCTGTAGGGGAGGGCTTCTGCTGCTGACCTCGATAAATTGTGTGATCTCTCTGAGCCTCACTTTCCCCATCTGTACAGCATAGGTGATAGTCTTGTCTGTTGTAAGGATCTAATGAAGGAGGTGTGTGAGAAGGGCTGGCATTGAGCACAGCGGGTATATAGGGAATGCTTTTATAAAATCCTCACAAACTTCTAATTCTGACACCCAGGGTGGGATGTAGGAGGAAAGGTGTGACATGGGAGAGAATTTGGTGTCTATGGGTGCCCTAGATGTGAGTCAGACATAGGAGGAAATGCCCCTTCCTTTTCAGTAAGGGACCTACCTCCTGTCTCTTCCTGCCACCCTTTCCTTAATGAGGAGTCACTCAGAATGACAGCGACTGGAGTGGAGTCAGGAACGGGCGGACAGATTATTTAGCTTCATGGGGCAGGGGATCTGAGCATCACTCCCAATGGCTCCTAAGGTGGGGGTCCTCCCCCTCAGGAAGGGTCTGTCCTTGATTCCTCAGGGTGGGGGGCTGATCCATCCTGATTCTGGCCCCTTTTAGGGCCTCTCCCTCAGTCTCTTGGAGGTCATGCCTGGCTCCGACATTCTGGAAAGGGCTGAAGGAAATTCTGGAGGTGGGGCCAGCGGGGAGGTGGGGACAGCAGTTTGGTGCTGGAGGGCCCCCAGCCGGGCCTGCCCTGAGTGCTGCATTCCGCACACACGCCCTGGATGCTGGAATGTCCAAGGAGCTGTGAAGGAAGTGCTGGCAGGACAACAGAGCCTCGGGTGGAACGAGATGGGCCTGAGCACTGGGGATTAGGCCCTCTGTAAACGTGGAGCTGGCCTGGCTGGGGTCAGGGAGGAAGGACGGCTGCCTGGGGGCTCTTGGTGACCTCAGGGAGCAGTTTCCCGTGGCCAGGGGGGATGGTTTCTGGTTAGTCTGACTGAGAGGGCCAGGGACACTCCTTGAAGCAAACTCCACATTATATAAACTCTATTTATATAAAGTTGTTGTCTTTGTGTGTGTCTGCGGGTGGAGGTGTGGGAAGGAAAGTGTGACTAGAACTTTTGTTGACAGAAGAATTTATCACACGGATCTTTGTATATTCATGAGTCTTGGTTCTTTAAAATTCTCATTTTTTAAATTAAATATAACGTAATATGTCATTATACAAATAATGCAGTTATGGTCTTTCTATAAAATTCTAAATATACTGATAAGCAGAAGTCTTTTCTTAATCCATCCCACTTTTCATTTTGAGAGTTAACTACTCTAAAACTTGGCAGGATGAAAATAACAAAACATGGCAGATTAAAAAAAAATGTGTGTATATATTTATATATAAAAATATATAACAAATGGCAAGTCCAAACACTAGTGACAATATTTGTGACAAAAGCTCTCAGACAGTATTTTTATAAATGCAGCTACATGCTGGATTTCTAGAAGAGAGACACCTAAACAAAGTTATATAAGGTGGTTGAAACTAAAAGAATGGGAAAAATAGATATTCATCAATGCCAAACAAA
Organism: Eonycteris spelaea; assembly: GCA_003508835.1. Classification (NCBI taxonomy): domain Eukaryota; kingdom Metazoa; phylum Chordata; class Mammalia; order Chiroptera; family Pteropodidae; genus Eonycteris; species Eonycteris spelaea. Next base: position 2,139,631 of record PUFA01000017.1, read on the forward strand.
AAGAAAGCAAATGCAGCAATATTAATAGGTGGTAAAATAAATCCAGGCAAAAGAGCATTAAAAGATAAAGACAAATTTTACATAAATCAGGGATGGCAGACTTTTCTGTAAAGGGCCAGGTAGTAAACATTTTCTGCTCTGCAGGCTGTATGGTCTGTCCCAACTGCTCAACGCTGCCTTTATGGCATTCACAGACAAGTTGTGAAACAATGAGCATGACTGTGTTCCAATAAAACTTTATTTACAAGAACAGGTGGCAGGCCAAATTTAGATTTGCTGACTCCTGCCATAGATCAAAGCTAAAACTATCAGCATGATATAATAATCAAGGATCTTCATACATCTAACAACATAGCTTTGAAATATGTAAATCAAAGATAGGTAGAAATAAAAAGAAAACTTGAGAAACCCTCAGAAGAATGGGACTTTATGACATGATGCTTTCAGAACTTGACAGGCACAGAGAGACATATATACATATGTATTTACACATGCTTGTCAATACATATATATTTACACATGCTTGTTCCACAGTATTGTGTCAGAGCTTTGGTCACCCCTAGGGCTTGACAGAGATCAAGGAGGAAAAAACTGTATCTTCAGTGTTGGGTGCTTTGCATTGTCCTAGAGTTCCTACTTCTAAGATCCACCTGTCATCTAGTGTTAATCACATCCAGCTGCAGCCAGGGTCCCTACTCTGAATGAGCTAATGGTCGCGGGGGGCGGGGCGGCGGTATCCATCCATGAAATAGTGGAGAATGTTTTTGGCCCTGATAGTCCTTGCCCACCACCTTTCTATGCAACCTGTGCCCACAACACAGCCCAAGTGCTCAGCCACAGTCGGATAGTCAAGGTCTTGCCTGATCAGGCCCTAGCCAACCTCTGTAGACTTCTTTCTCCATAGTCCTTTCCTGCTTTGCAACCTGGAGCCTGTTTTTGTCTTGTCTTCTCTTGCCCGTGTGCCTTTGCTGATGCTGTTCCGGGGTGCCACTTTCCCTCTCCATCTCTTCCACCCCCTCTGTAATGGCGCTCAGTTATGCTCCTCCCCTAGATGGAGTTGGTGGCCCCTCTTCCTTGTCTCACTGCCTCTCATTTGTAATGCTTTTTTGTAGTTGCATCCTTTCTTCCCCTGGACTTGGAGCTCTGAGGGCAGAGGTGTGTCTGATCTCCTGGCACCTCAGGTAAACAGTGTTATGTGCAGCATAGGCTCTAGACAGTGGAATGGAAGACAGGTGGTGTCTTTGGGGAGCCTCCTGACTACTGCACACCCATCGGGAATAGAGAGGTCAGACTGAATGTGGAGAACGCTAGCACCGCCATTTCACCTTTGGGTGACCTTGGATTGGTCAGAAGCCCTCAGTTTTCCTCCTGTAAAATGGGACAGTTAATAACATCTACCTCCTAGGGTTGTTATGAGAACTAGATGTGCCTAGTACTTGGTGAGCTCGTAGGACATGCCATCTATTAGCAAAGTTGTCTCCATTCAGGGATTCTTTGTTATGGGTGCTTTTGATCCATTCAGCGGATGGAAAACGTGAGGCCCAGAGAGGCTAAAGCTATTCTTCCCAGACACACAGCTAGAAAATGGCAGAGCCGGCATTTGAACTGAGGCCCTTGATTCCAAATCCCATGCAGAAGTACACATTGTCCCAAGGGCCTGACCTCAAATACACCCAGATGCACTGAGTCAGGGCCATCCGCGGTGGCTCCAGCATGTCGCCTTTCCTGCTGGTCTCCTGGCCTGGCGCTGGGACCGCCACGTCCGTCCCATGCTAGGAAGTCGATTTGGTTTGGTCTGCTTCCTGCCCCTGTCATTCCTCCCTCAAGGAAGTCAACTCTCTCACTAACGTGCCAGGCTGTTGAACCTTCCACTCATGGGATCATGACAGACAGAGCCAGAAAAGGGGCCTCTTAAATCTTGTTAAAAACAGAGATTCCTGGGCTCCACCCAGGACTCATGAATCAGAATCTCCAGGGGCGGGGCCTGGGAACCTGAACTCAAGAGCCCTAAGTAAGGGAATCACTGGTTCTTTTTACCCTTTCATCTTTCCATTGAAGAAGCCCAGCCTTGGAGAGGTGTCTGCTTTGCACAAACGTCCTGTGAGCCTGGAAAGCCCTTCCTGGACTCTCACCTGGGCAATGGCTGGTGCCCGTTCCCAGCCTTGTCCCCTCTCCTCCCTCTCCACACACCGCCCACCCCCCCAGCCTCCAATTGCTAGAAACCCTGTACAATGGAAATGGTTGCGAATGGGTGTGCAGAGACCTTCTGGAAACGCAGGCTCTGCTCGCAGACTTCCTGTGTCTTACAATGTTATCTTCAGAATAGGAAACTTTGCCCCATTTTTGCAACGCACATCCTTTGCCTGAGAGTCTGTGGTGGTGCCGGCCAGCCGGGGCGGGTCACTTCTCAGGCAGAGGCAGGGAGTTGTTCCGACAGTGATGGAGGAAGGACTCTCTCCCTGCTACCCACAAGAACAAACAAACAGACCCTTTTGCAAAAATAATTCATGTTGGCCAGACTCATCAGGATTATTTGTTCCTTGAGCCCAGTGGTATCAAGGACCAAGTCACTTCTCAGAGACAAGAGCTCTAGCTGTGATGCCTGGCTCTGCTGCCTGAGCTCTGGCAAGTGATTTCTGCTCTCTGAGCCTCAGTTTCCTCTCCTTTAAAGAGAGGAGATTGAGCTGAATGATCTCTAGCCCTGACAGTTAGCAAGTCCACAAGAATCCTTTAGATTCCCCTGGCTTCCTCTAAGTTTCTCTTAGAAATAGGAATGATTTCGCTGGTAGTATGTTCCACAGCATCCTATAAATTTCAAAGTTTCCACCAATCCAAAAGTGGCATTCCCCCTTCACCCTCGACTCTGAGACATTCACATGACCCACTGGGGTGGGGGGTAGATTCCCTAGATGACAGAGTCCATTTTGAATTGGGAGTAGGGAAGTGACCTTCAGAACTCAACGGGGGTGGGACTTTCTACAGGCTTGCAGTTAGGCCCAGGCTAATGCTCACCTATAGGCCAGCTGCAAAAAATGTTTATGCTGTTTCTTTTATTCCCCTCAGACTGGAAGTCTTGGGGAGGGCTATTTTGGTTTGAGGGAGAAAATATGTGTGTATAGCCCACTGAAGAACTTGGAACTGGCCAGAAGGAATAATGTTTACAAAAACAAAAGTCTCTCTGATTTCCTTTGACATCTCCATTACTTTCTCCTGGCTTCAGCCTCTAGCACTTCCCTTGCCACAGGATTGATTCCTCCATAAAGCCTGTGTTGGTGCATCCTTGCACACAGTAGGCATTTAGTGAGCGTGAGAGAGATAATTCCTAGGCAAATATTTTCGCATCTCAGTGTCACGTCTGCTGGCTGGACCCCAAACCCACAATGAGTGGTTCTTGAAAACATCCTACCCACTCTTTTCCTTTAGGGAATTTGCTTTCAGGGTTTCAGGGTGGAGCTCCACGTGTTGTGAGGCCGGGGCAAGGCAGTTCTCATGGCTGGGTGGGAGCAGTTAGGAGGGGGCTCTTTGGGAAAGTAGAGGTGGTCAGACTCCGACGTGAATGACCTGCTAGGATATGTTTCTTGGAAGGTCTTTATAAATGAGTCAATCTGGCTGTTTTATGGTAAAGTCCATGAGGTAGAAGAAGGTTGAACCAACATACTCGCAGACTCCATATGTATGAAGAAAATCCTTTTGATTAAACTGCAGGCTAACTACAGAACCCATGGTGTCTAGGGCAGAACATCCTTCCGGTAGCTGGATGCATGCATTTGGCAAGCTCTAGTCTCAGTGTTGTTGTTGGTCTTACCTGACAGCAATTTTTGAAGCCCACGGGGGAGGTGCAAAGGACTTGGTAGGGGAGGGAGAAATCATCTGCCAGGACACCTGGCTTTCCTGCCTCTAGAGATGCATCTCCCCCAAGGGACACAGCAGAGAGCCCCTTCTAGCCTTGGGAGCATTTCTGAGGCTGGTTCTATCACCCAGTGGGTACTCTCAGGGTCTTGGTAATCCAGAAGACGTCTGAAAAAATGCCCATGAGGGCAGTAGCAGCAGGTCCCATGTGGGCAGTGGTCTTGGGGGGCAGGATACTGAGCACCTCTGAAACTAGGAGACACAGAAGATAGAGGGAGAACAATCTTTTGGTCTGGAGACTGTGCCGGACTCCCTGCCCAAGGTCAGCACCACTTGGAGGGGCTCTGCATTCCTCAGAGGTCCAGAGGCTGGCAGGCTGCAGAGTTGTGCCGGGACAGAGGCACCCCGGGGAGGCTGGCGGCTCTGGGTCTCCCTGGCATGGCTCCAGCCCCACGTCCCAGAAACAGGCGGTTGCTCCCTACTCGGTGGCCTTGGGGACCCGCCCCGCCAGAACCTGCCATTCCCTTGTCAGTGCTGCCTCCCTGACTTGGCACGGCTGTCTCTAGCTGGAGCAGCCCTCGGTATTTCCAGCTTGGCCCGCTGCCTGCCTCTCTGGGGCCTTACAGTCTGTCCCTCACAGGCCAGGACCAACACATCCTCTCAGCTTGATGGTCGGCTTCTCAACCTTGCTCCAGGGTCTCTTCCTGCCACCCAGCACTCCCCATGCTTATATGGGGGCCCCTCACCTTGCCTGCTCTTCCAAAAACATTACTGACCCCCTGGAGTTAGTTGAAAGTGTCTCTTCCTCCCTGGAAGAAAACATGGGGCCTGGCTAATTTGTAAATCACCAACGAGGCCATAAACATCCTTGGTTCACCTACTGCAGTTGACGCCTGAGGGGGCTCTCATGTGGAGACACTCCAATTGGCGGAGTCCCCTGGCAAAGGCCCTAGGAAACACTTTTTCTTTAAGGTGGGCATGGAGATAACTGAATGGCATGACAGTGTGCTGGAGCCATGGGCTACCACTCTTTACTCTTTCCTGGGCGGCCACCGAAGAATCTGGGGGCCCTGGGGGCGCTGGAGGTTTAACCATCCAGGTGGCTTCCTTTCCAGATCCACTGAAAGGGAACACTGACAACTTCAAGACTCCTCACCAATTCCGGCAAATTGGGTGGGTGTGTGGAAAGAACCGTGTCTAAGAAACCAAGTGTTCTGAGTTTCAGCTACCAGAGACTTCGATACTAACCAGATAATGTTTCCTGTTAGAGGTCACTTGGAGATCTGCTTTAGTGAACAGATAAGAGTGATTTGTAATTGGTATGCCAGTTGTTTATATAGTGCTAGTAGGATAAACAGTTCTCCTGAACCTTATTTATATTTTGCATTTGTTTATCAAAACTTTTTTTTAACTTCAACCCAGCTGCTCTCAGAATTATTACAAACTCTGGATTTATGAGTCCTAATTAAGAGTACTTTATTGTATGTGCACAATAATTTATCTTGGCCGTATACATGCTTTATCCAAAAGCCTCAGTGCTTAGAGTAAGGAAGCCAGAACTGTCCCACCTCCCCAGAGTGTCAAAGTTATATGAAGATTTGGGAGAGAAGTCATTTGTGTTATCAAGATCAAAAGGAGACATGTTGTGGAGTAGATAAAGCCAGAAGTTTCCAAGGTCTTTCTGGACTGTACTCTAGGGTATAGTCACCACTGGTTCAGTGGATACTCTGGGTGAGGCTGACATACTGTGGGGTGCATATGGGGCGAGTGGAGGGAGGAGGAGAGGAGGAAGATGACCAAAGGATATTTAATGGCAATTTCCAGCAACAACAGCTGTTTATCTTTTTTTATGATCTGATGTGTTCCTTCTATCATTTTTGCCCTCCACTGGTCTAAGGCTTACCTTTGACATTCATTTGGCTAGCACTGGCATCAACCAACCATTCAGCATTACTTCTAGTTGGGAATTAAAGATCCTACTTAGCCCAGGGGTTCGGCACTGATGTTAGAACTGTGCTCAGATTTCACAATTGGATCTCACTGTCATAGGGGCTACCTTTCACAACCGAGGTTGGTCACCTTGTTCTGTTGACCCCCAAATGTCTTAGATTGTTAATGCGATCCAGACGAAGAGGGGGCTCACTATTCCATTCTCTTCCTCACCACCTCTGTAGATGTCAGAAGGCTCTAATAAACCTGAACTCAACTAACTCTAGCCTCTCCTGTCCCCTGCTCACCCAGCAGCTACTTGTCATTGTCCTCATCCAGTGCGGATAAAGTGAACAGATGAAATTAGAGACAGCACCTTCCCCAGCCCGGCCTCTGGATTGCTTCTTAGCTTTGTTTTAAGTCTTGGTGTCACCTTTCCGGCTAGTGAGAATTATCAGAGGGCAGGGCTCACCTGATACCCCTCTTCCTACACACACACACCAGCTTTGAGTGTGTGTGTGCACGCATGCAGGGAGGGGTAACGTATTTCCATTTCACTGATGAGAAACTGAGGAATGTTGTGGTTTTATGATGATGATGGCACACAGGTTGGATTGGTGGTGTGCGATGAAGTTGGGAAAGGAAGCTTCGGGTGTTTGGGTTTTCTGCTGTTATTTTAAACTCTGGTTTTAAGTGTCCTTTATTGCAGCTACGGCCACAAGATAGGGCTGGGATGTTGTGAGACGCTTGATGTAACCAAAAGGGCCTGGCCTGTGAGTTCCCAACAGAGGAGGAAGTGGTTAGGTGGCCAGGAATGCAACCTGCACCTCCCAGATTAATTAATAATTGAGAGCTGGCCCCCTGCCAGGCGGAGCTGCTCCAGAGATACAGTGAACAAGGAGTGGTTAACTACAGTGGGGGAAGGAAGAGTTTGACTTTGCCTGTGGCCAAAAGGGAAATTCACAATGGCCATGATTTATGGGCTAAATTACTTGGGATCCTCCTTAGTGGGCCCAACTTGGGCATGTGCTCCAGGAATGCAGACTGGCAGCCTGCAGGGCCATTTGTGCCCATGGGGAAGGGAGGAGAAAGGGTGGGGGGCAGCATGGCAGGCGCCAGCCAAGTGGAGGAGGTTCAAGTCACACCCGTGGGAGATGGCTGGGAGAGGAGCCCGCATTGACTGCCTGTCGGAATTCGGTATAGCCTAGAAGTTGAGTGCCCACCGGGATACACTCTGCAAGGAGGAATGGAAGGAAGAGTGGGTGTGGAGTCTGGCCGCCCTGGGTTGAAATTCTGCATAATTGGCTGTGTGACCTTGGGCAAGCTGATTAACCTCCCTGAGCCTTCATTTCCTCCTCCGTAGGATTGTTCTTGCCTCCCAGGATTGTTTTCAGTATGTGAGTTAGGGTGTACGGACAGTTGGTGCTCAGTAGCAGTTGGGTTTCCATAGAATGACTGGAAAGGGCTCCTGCAGGAACTCTATACAGGGTCATTACTTAGTGAATCTCTGCTAATGTTTGCTAAGCCCATGCATGTCAGGTGTATGCTGCTTGCTAGGGTAGACACTGATTGTTCAACCCTTCCCAAGAGCTCCTTCAGGCTTTCTGGTGTTTTCCTCTATCACATAGGGCCCTGTGGGTGCAAACAGCCCTCCAGAGGGGAAGGCAGTTCTAGAAGGCACTTGGGTTTGCCATTACTTGGGTCCAGCCAGATGTCTCCCTAGGCCCCTATCTTTTCTAGAAGAAATCAAGTATTATAAACCGATCACAGAAAACAAGCTGTGTGCCCCTTGTTGCTGAAAAGTTACCCTTGGGGATAGAAGAACACATAGAAGCTCAGCTGACAGTTGTGACCGTCACTCTTGCATTATTGCTGCATTGACTTGAGTCGTGCAGTGTGTGCCTGAGTGTATCTGGACACAAGCTAAAGAATTACTTTGAGAAATATAAAACTGTTACTGAGGAGATGGCTCACCTTGATGATCTCACCAAGATTCTTGGCAGGAGGCATGACAGTGGAAAGGCCTCTTTTACCTCAGAAGACATGGGTGGGCCCCTGCTCCCGTTTCCTTGTTAACCTTATGGACCATGGGCAGTCACCCAGCCTCTCTGAGCTTTATGTACCATAACCTAATATGGGGTCATTTATGAATGGATTGGAGAATTAGAAAACACTCCACAGTTAAAAACAGCATCCTACCATCATCACCGATGGTGACAGGACCACCTTCTTGGCTTGGGCTATAAGGACTCTAGTTTCCAAGCTTGGCCTCCTTCTGCTTGGGAAACCAGTCTTGGACTTGGGGTTGAGGCATGGGGCCCAGGTCTGTGGGGTTGTGTCTACCTGCTAGCCTGATGGGATAAATGTACTAACTCCCTCCCTCCTTGGCACCTTCCGCCCAGATCAAACAAGCCATCCCTTTCCAGACATCTTGGAGCTTGGGCAAGGATGGTTCTGAGCAGCTTTCAGCTGCTTCAACTGTGTACAGCTGTGTCGCACAGCCACAATTAGGAGGCCAGGTCACAGGGTGAGCTTCTGCTAAGCCAGTGGGTCATTTTGCAAGAGTTTTGCAGGGAACATTTAAATCTCATGTGACTGCGTTTTTTACAGCAAATATTAGTATTTAATTGTGGCTTAATGATCTCTCCAGTTAATATTAGCTTTTTTGCTATTATAAAGCACTGCTGTTTGTTCTAGAAATATACAAGAATGATCTAGGCAACTTTTACTTTATGAAAATATAGTATGTAGGACTTGGCCTTCTCTAAAGAGGCCTGGGTTATGTACCTTTGTGTTATAAAAGGATATTTTAAAGGAAAGGATTTAACACAAAGATTATTTAAATATTAAATGTCCTCACCTCTGGGACTTTAATTTGGGGATCTTTATCCCAGAGTCCATCTTGAATGTAAATAAAGCAGGTGTATTTGACTTGCAAAAGTCGCATGTCTGTCTCTTGGTAAATAACAACAGGCTGGTATTAGCTGAGGCTTATTTTTGAGAACTTTGTAAATAAGAAAGCCAGGGCCCCCTCCACGCCCCCCCCCCAAACACACACCACCGTGTACTATTCTTTGGCTTTTCATTCAGAGCCATGTTCTCTGTTCTCTTCACCCTCAAAGACTTAGCAAGCCAGGGAAATTAAATCCACCCCATTGTCAGACGAGATGACTGTAGGCTTTAGGCGATTGTTTTTTGAGCCACTGAAACAAGCCGTGCACATAGTGAGCTCATCTGGCATCCCATTGGCCAGGCTGCATCATGAGGATCAGCAAGTAGGGACCATGCTTCTCCCTCACCTCCTCAGTGTCCTGGCTTCTGAGCATCAGCGATGCCATCTGTTAAATGGGAACAGTACTGCTGCTACACCTTTTTCAGACCCAGGGAAATCCCAATGATTTCCCAACTGCCCTCCCAGCTCTTGAATGTGAAATTCCATTAGCACCCCAATGTTGAGAGCACCCATGCCTTGGTGGCACAGTGCCAGGTCCCAGGGGAGGAAGGGCAGGGATGAGTGCAGCCTGATCCTAGGCCAGCCTGCTCATCTGTGAGTGAGGTGGAGACACCCTCCTGTGAGAGAATCAATTAGAGTGTCGCAGAGGCCGTTCAGATCCAGGGACTGGGGAAGGCTTTTCAAAGGAGATGACTCTGAGGTCTTGACAGTTGAACAAGACTGAAAATATTGGGGAACAGAGGAGGAAACTCATATTCGCTGAGCACCACTTGCTGCTTTAGGCCCTTCACGAATCCCCTCCCTCCCTCTGGGTATGAAACGGGATGAAACCAGCGCGGAGCAGGGCTGGCTTCATGGGTGTGTTACATGTGTCTCTGTCAGGCCTGTGCTCGGAAGAGGCCGCTGCTCAGTTTAATGCTCTGCTTGCACCATTGAAATTCTGAATAATTTCTGCACAAGGAGCCCAGCATTTTCATTTTGTACTGAGCCCCCAACATTAATAGCGGGTCCTGGCACTCAGAGCTGGAGTCGCCTGCTCATCGTAACAGAGTCGTTAGGATTTGCACCCGTTCTGTGGTCTCAGGGAGCCATCGCAATCAAGAGAGAGGGGACGGACAGAGTACACGGAGTGGGGTGTTCAAAGCACCGGAAGCACCAGTGTGGGGGCTCCTGCCCCTGAGAGGTTAGATAAGCTGATTGAGGGCAATTCTGAGGTACTTTACTTACACGGCTTTTTACTGGGTCCAAGTAGGAGGTTTACCAATACAACTCAAATCGTATTTGAGGAATAAAAGAAAAATGGAAGTGCTGCCAATGCTCCCAGCTGTGGGACCCTGCAGGGCAGAAATGTTCCTTGAAGCACACGGCCATCTGCCATAGACCCACATCCCTGCCCCTCCAATGCATGTCTAGGCTCTTCCTAGCTGAACCCCCAAAGGGCCAGTTCTGTGCTCTGTGGTCTTGGAGTCAACAGGCAAAGTCAAGGTTGGGTTGAATCAGCGAACTTTGGCCCTTAAGCCTAAGAAGCAAACCCAGACTCAGCGGACTAAGACAAGAACCCAGAAGACCAGCAGCCTGATTCGTGTGTGAATTCAGGAATTTGGCCATCAACAGTGCATACCTGCAGGCAGAGAAGAGCTGGGGTCCCCGTCCCTTCTCACAACTGTGAGCTCTTTCCTGGGGTCCCAGGTACCCGGCTTCATTATCTTGCACAAATAGTTTTGTTTCAGAATCTTTCCAGGACCAATATGAAAAGCCAGCCTTCCCCACCCCTGGGGGGAAGAGGGGATCTCTCTGGATAAGAAAACAAACACACCGAGTCTGACTTTATGATAAAACAAAAGAGGACTTGGAGCGGGAGCAAAGTTCAGAGCCTTTTGTTGCAGAAACTAGTTCCTTCTCAAAAAACATAGGCTAATTTATAAGCTGCTTATTGCTCTCTCTCCCCTCACAGATATTTGTCACCATCCTTCCCTCCTAGGGCACAGGAATCAGAAATCTCCCACCCAACTCACCTCCCTTTCCAGAAGCTTCCCTGGAGCCTTGTTCCTTCTGTCTTAGATTGTTGGGTTTCCTTTAGGAGGCTCGGGCCAGAGAGGCACGCCAGTGTTCCTGGTATGTTGTCATCGTCATCAGCTCTGATGGGGCAGATCAGCCGCCCCGTGGCTCTTAGAAGCTGTAACTGCCTGCAGAGTGTTGTTATGAGGGAGCACTGAGGCCTGGGGAGAAAAGCCACTGCTTTCTGGGCCTAGGGAACGTGAAACAATCTATCTTGCCAGGGTGGCAGGGCGAGATGGATGCTGATGGAAGCAGGGCCCCGGGTTTCTTCCTCAGGCAGGTCCCCCTGCCCACCCGCACAGTAGGTCCTGCGGAAACTGTGTGTGTGGAAGAGATGCTGAGCCAGCCTGTGTATTAGGGCCTAGGCAAATGCTTGTTTTATGTCAGGGTACAAGATGAGTTCATCTTTTCAGGATTCGTTTGAATACTACACAAAATAAAAGATTGGAAACCTTACCCACCTCAGCCCAAGCTGCCACTTTGTTCCGCTGGAGACGTGGGGCCGAGCAGGCTGGGGTCAGGGCACCAAGGTTGAAAGGGAGGCCTTACTGCAGGGCCCAGCAGGCCCCCCCCAGAGAAGGCCAGTTATGGCCACTGACTATCCTTATACCTGTATCCTTCTTAAACCTCTCCAGGCTGTGGGTTCTGAGGACCCCCCAGAATAGCAGCAGGAGCAGAGGAGGCAGCACAAATGGCCCAGTGGAGAGAGGGTGGGCTCAGAGTCAGGCCAGCCAGTCAGGACTCCCATCTGCATTGCTGCATGGCCTCCGACCTAGGTTTTGTCCTCAGAATGGGGATGATTCCACCTCCTGGTCTCCAGGAGTTTGGAAGGGCACACCGATGAAGAACACAGAGCGCCGAGCACCTCTCACCCTCCGGCAACTCAGCCAGGATTAGCGGCCCTGTCCTAAGATCACTATTTGCTATTACAGCACATCTAAAAAACTGCTCGTTGTGTTTTGGAGGGGTGGTGGGGGTGTGTGGCAGAAACTGAAAAACCAAACAAAAAAATGTGTTTGCGGGGCTCCATAGGGGGCCATAGATAACTGTGATAAGGCATGCTATTTGAAAACCCCACTGCCCTCCCGGGAAGATGGGCAGTGGCCCCCACATTGCCACATCCAAATACCCCTCTTAATGTCCAGTCTATAAAATAGAGCCTCCACATGCTGGTGTAGAGTGGACTTGCTGGGTCAATATAGCACAGTCCCTGTGCCCTTACCCTGCAGTCCCCTAGGGGGTTGTAGCCCCCACAGGTTGCACCCACTGGAATAATGCAAAGTCCACTGTCTCTAAGCCTAGATAGACGTGAGCCGGAATCACACCTTTGCCACTTCCTAGCCGAGGACTGTGGACACATTTCGGGCCTCAGCTCCTTCATCTTAAAATGGGAAAGACTGAGAGGATTAATAGTATGTTGAGATAGTGCATGTGAAGTGTTTCATATTCTGCCTGGAATTTGGTAAAGGTTCATTAAATATTGGCCGACTTATTATGATTATAATTATCACTACCAGTACTACTGCCATTATGATTTCCCCTTGATTCTCAACTCCATTGGCACATCTTATCTTTGCAAGTATTATTACCTAATATGAATACTCTTATGTAACTATACAGGATTAGTCAATCTATTAAATAATTTGTATAAGTAATATGTAGAGGTAAGACTTACAGTGGTAATAATGTTAGTAAAAATAATAATAGCTGTTACTTAGGGAGTGCTTATTTTGAACCAGGCATTATTAGACACACTTGAAATCAATCCTAGCAGCCTGATCAAGTAAACATTGTTTACTTCAATCCCCATTTTACAGGTTAAGAAACTGAGGCCCAGGGGGGGTGAAGTCACTCGACCAAGGTTTCATAGCTGGTGAGTGGCAGAGCTGAGGTTCATATGCAGGCAGCTTTGCTCCTGGACCCATGCTCTTAATCCAGCCCTGTGCAGGAGACAACCGATTTCTACTGTGACTTTAGCAAGTCACTTTAGCTCTTTGGGCCTCGGTTTTTGCATTTGCAAAATTGTGAATTTGGACCACATGGACTGCGTGTTTCCTGGCCTATCTTCTCTACTTACTATCATTCTCCCATTGCATTCTTGACAACTCCTTGTCTTGGGGGTAACTTCCCCTGCCCCGCCTCCTCCGCCCCCCGCCCCAGTAGATTGGCTGGTTGTCTGTCTGGTAAGCACAGCCCTTGGCCCCAGAGACCAGCGGCCAAAAGAGCCCATGAGATGGACCCTGTGCAGGCCTTGGTGGTGGCCAGACCGCCTGTGATGTAATGACCGATTAGGAACTTCCTCTTGGAAGCCTGGCTTCCTCTAGGAGCCAAAGGTGCTGGAGCTGAAGTGGGGGCTGGGGAGAGGTGGGTGGGAGCAAATAAGAGGAAACTCCTGTCAGCTGGGTCCTGCTTTTGGAAAGAGTTCAGCAGAGAGGCTCGATCTAAGCTGTTGGCTATTAACATGGCCCGTGCACATTCCTTCTCTGCTTTTACTGCCCCAGCCCAGTGGATAAAGTGTTATTCTCCCCCTCCCTTAACAAAGAAGAAGAAGAAAAAAAGCCTCTAATTAATGCTGCGTCTCTGGACTTGCTGCAAAACCTGGAGTTATTTCTGCAGCTTAAAATGACAAAGGGAGGTTAAGTGGAAACTCCTTTTTTCCCCCTTAAGTTTGATAACAAAAACTACTTATCTAATGGGCAAACAAGGCTTTTAAAGAAGTGTTAGGTTAACCAGATGCAGGGCCACATAATTACTCCCAGGCCTGGGAGCTGCAGATGAAAAAGCTGCCCGTTGGACAGGAACTTGAAGCCACAGGAATGACATGGGACAGAAGAAAGGCGTTTTCCGGGAGGGTCAGAGGCCCCAGCATGGCCCTGTGAAAAGGGTATTGGAAAAGCCAGCCCTGGGCTCCTCTTCAACTCTGCCACCATCTTGCTGGATGACCCTGGACAAGTCACTTAACCTCTCTGGGCCTCTGTGTCTCTGAGTCTCCCTTCCCAGGTCTCAGTGGCGTCTGGGTCTATCTGCTCTTACTTCCTGCTCATTGAGGTTTGGCTGGGCCAATCATTTCCATCCAATCCTAGGAAAGGCAGGGCTGCTGTGGCCCCAAGAGGGTGTGAAGCAGCAGCAAAGGCTTTGAACACAGAGGAACACAGGCAAACTGGCCAAGACCCTGGAGACCAAGAGGACTCTAGGCTAGCCTCCTGTGAGTGTTCTGAGTCTTCATGTCCAGCTCTCTTAGAGTCTAAGGGATCCGAGACTTTTAATCCGGGTACACCTCCGGTTTTCTTCACAGGATGGCCAAGTCCAAGGCAGTCTGGCCAAATGGAAAGTGGGGAATCACGAGGAAAACAAGCTGCATTGCGTGTGCTCAGGCTTTTGGAGCGTGCAGCCCACGGGGGAGCACACAGGAACGTTCCTGCCCTTTGTTTTGACAGAAAACTGCTGATTCGAAGAAGCTAAAGGCTTTTCTTGGGATTTCAGCTCTCCCGCCTCCCCCAGACTGCTGTTGGCCCCCTTGGTGCCCCAGTACCCCCACAAAATTACATGTTGGGCTCATAGTACCCTTCCTGGGCAGAGGCCAAGCGGAAGGAATGCCAACCATTGGAGGGGCTGGCTCCAGTGCTGGGGGAGGGGGCCTGTTGTGGGCCTGTCTCCACCAGCCCACTGCAGGCACCCACCTCCCTCTGGTGGCAGGAATGTGGGCACCACGGGGAGGCCCAGCTACTCCTGCTCAGCCTGGCAGCACAGGGGCTGCTGGCCCCTGGGTCACCACGGAGCCCTGCTGAGGCCACTCCAGGACAGCCACAGGGAGCCGGCCTGGCAGCACCTTCCTGCTTTTTTCATTTTAATTCTTCCAGGCCCTCATACCTACGATGAAATCCACAGCTCTTAAGTGTATAGGTCATGATTTTTGACAATGTATATACCTGAGTCGCATTGTACCAATCTGGATATCGAACATCATCCCCACCCCCCAGAAAGTTCCCTTGTGCCCCTTCCCAGTCACCCCCACTCCACAGAGCTAATTCCTGTTCTGGTTTCTGTCACCGTAGGTTAGTTTTGGCTACTCGAGAATTTCATATAAATGGAAAGAAACAGCATATCTTCTGTGGGCCTCTCGGTAGCCCAGCTTGTTTTCATTCAGCACGATGCTAATTGTGTGTTTCAGTACTTTGTTCTTTTTCATTGGTGAGTTGTGTTCCATTGTATGGATGTACCTTATTTTTGTTTATCCATTATCTCACTCCATTTGGGCTGCTGTAACAAAATACCATAGATTGAGTGGCTTAAACAACACATTGCTCACAGTTCTCAAGTCTGGGAAGTCCAAGATCAAGACACTGGTGAATTTTGTGTCGAGAGCCCATTTCTAGTTTGTAGACGGCATCTTCTTGCTCTGTCCTCACATTCTGGAAGCGTTAGAGAGTTCTCTGAGGTCTCTTTTATAAGAGCACTAGTTTCATTCTGGAGAATTCTACCCTCAAGACCTAGTCACCTTCCAAAGCCGCCACCTCTCCTAATACCGCCACAATGGGGGTTAGGATTTCGACATATGAATTTGAAGGGTACACAGACATTCAGTCTGTGACATCCATTTGCCTGTTGATGGACATATGTGTGGTTTTCCAAGACTGGGGGATTATGAGTAGAGCTGCTGTGAACATTCACTACATCACAAAAATTTAGAGCTCATTGTTCAGATGGGAAGACTAAGGCTGGGAGAAGGGAGGCGACTGGCCTGATAGAGGCCAGGAGGCAGGACACCTGACTGCAGGAGTCCTGCCAGATCAGCACCAGACTGTGCCTCCTCGCCTCCTCCCCCCGGAACCCTCCCAGCCGGGACCCAGAGTCTGGCTGGGAACTAGGCCAGGCCCCAAGCAGGGGGCAGTGAGCAGGAGTTTCGGTCAGAGACGGTCATCTTTGATGTTGTTCATTCGGGTCTGACGCACCGGCATTTATTTGCAATTAAGGAGCTGGTTCCTAATTAGGCTGATGGCGGGACCACAGCCTTGGAGCCACGGAGGAGAAAAAGATCTTCTGCAAGAGACTGTCCCCTCAAACCCTGAGTGGCAGCACAGGCTGCAGACGAGAGGCGTGGTAGGAAGAATGGGGCTGTGCAACTGGGGAGGACAGGGGGACCCTGGGTTTTGGAGTGCCTGCCCTCTTCCTGGCTGCCTTCTGCTTTCTTACTTACAGTGTGTCAGCTTGTGTCAGACACTGCCTGAGATCTGGGTGTGTGTGTGTTGTGTGTGTGTGTGTGTGTGTGTGTGTGTGTGTGTGTGTGTATGTGTAAATAGCGCCACAGCAGTTACTCGTCTTTGGTCCAGACATTTGGTTGTTCTTTGCTTCACTCTTCATTCCTTCACTTATTGAACACCTCTTCCACCTCAGGTACCAGGCTAGGAGCTAAACCTTAACAGTTGTAAAGCACTTTACAGTTTGCAAAGGGCACTCCATCCACTGTCCTATTGTAACTTCCCATGGTGGTGACCCTGGGTCATGACCCCCAACACCTCTAAGGAGCCCTGGCCTTAGAAGTGTCAGGCCAGTGCTGGGACCAATAAGTAGACAACTGCTCCTTTCTGCACTCAGTTGATCTGCTGCCAGAATTTCCAGTAAACCCAAAGATGGACTGTGTAAGTGAGGCACTCTATTATGACTAAGCCCGTTTTATAAATGGGGAGACTGAGGCTTGGGGACATTCATCAGCTTGTCTACGGCCACACATCCAGTCACTGGTGTTTGAGCCTTAGGTCTGTCTCAACTCTGAAACCTTTAGATCATGTGACAAGCATTAGATTAGAATTCTGGGTCTTGAGTTCTTGTCCCTGTTCTGTCACGCACTGCTGTGTGTTCTTGGGTGAGTCAGCCGGGGGTGAGTCACTCTCATGGTGCCATCTTGGGGGCACAAGGACATTGGATTCAATTAATGATTCCCACAGGCCAGTCTCAGGACTGTTTTCATTGGTGCATGGTGAAAGAAATAAGAAAATTTCTTATAATCTAAATGTATTAACTTTAAAATTTCTGATTTTGTTATAGTATCAAATTACACTTTCGTGCTAGTGATAGTAGATGGTCTTGGGGGTTTTAACAGGATCATAAATGACAAAACAGTGGTAAGCCTGTGACATTGCCAACCTCTCTGTTAAACAGTATATTGTTTTGCAAAAGCCCAAAGTGTTGGGTTCCCTGGATGAGATGCTGTCAGGGGGTCCCTCAAGCTCTGGAACCCTGAGACACTGAGTGCTGGGTGGGGCTAGGGAGGCCCCCAGAGCATGGTGATGGCTCTTACCTGATGGCTTGCTCTGGGGATGAGACCATCATCCCCTTTGGCCCGAGGCCATTGGCCCCACCTGCTGGGCAGGATTCTGATGAGGGGTGGGTGTGAGGACAGTGTGCCAACACCTGGGATGTATTTTATTTCCTTCCACCTTCCCTTTTAGTACCTTAGGGATACGTGCAGCCTTGGGACAGACTTAGAAAGGACTGAGACCCACCCCTTTCTACTCTACAGTCTAGCCCAGCCTGGGGCACTAACCATCAGCACGGGTGGGACACCTGCTTAGGCCAAGGGAGGGGCTGCATTTAAGGCTGTAGGCACACAGGAGGGAGGAGTCTGAAAGGGCATATTTAAAGAGGCAGTCCATCTCCTGAATTTGAAGGACTTGACCAGGAGCCCAGGCCTGATGTGTTTCCTAGTCTGCTTAATCAAAGAAGATGCAGGAGGTGAGGCCTAGCCCAGGCTAGGGACCTAGGGCAGCTCTGTGGGGTTCACTCCCAAGCACAGAATACCATCCTGGGAAGGGCCATTGGGGTAAGGCTGGAGATGTTGATCTTGTTGGGGGTGGGTGATGATGAGGGGGCATTTGGCTTAGCTGAGGTGTGGGGAAAGGGACAAGAAGTTCTACCTGGCCTTAGATTGAAAGTTTTATGGGAGCTGGGAGAGAGAAAGTATCCCTCTATCCCAGGCCCATTACTTTCACTCTCTGTACTCTGACTGTGAAACTGCTTTTTTCCCTTTTCTAATGGAGTGGCTATACCTTAGGGCAGAGCTGCCACTTTAAGAGTGGGTGGCCCTCTCTGAACCTTAGCTGTGAAAGAAGGATAGCAGTAATACCTCACTTGGTGACACTGTACAGTGAGTCCTCAGGGTGTGATGAAGGCCTTTTGTTTATGGGGTGGGAGCGATGCACCAACTTGTAGGTAAGCACCTCTAGGACTCACAGACCATGACAGTCATAGTTACAGATAGGGAACCTGAGACTTAGAGAAGGGGAAGGACTTGTTCTGTGCATGGATTTTAGGGGAGAGTCTGCCCAGAGGATGGAGAAGCGCTCCCCTCTGGAGTATGGCCTGGCACTGATGCTGGCTTCAGTACTCACTAGTGTGTACCCTCAACCAGTTAGGGCACCTCCCTAGGCCTCAGTTTCTGCACCTGTAAAATGGGGTGATAACAGAGGTGAACCAAGGTTGTTGTGAAGAAGGCATCTAGTTCATGGAAGGTTCTCAGGGATGCCTGTTGCCTATCCTGATGCCCAGCGTTCTTCAGGCACAGCTTTTTTGCTTCCTACCTCTCTGTGCTGAGAGCACTATGGGAATTCTTTCTGCTTGGTGAGATGGTTGGTGCTGGAGTTTTATGGTCAGACTGGGATGGTGCTTTCCTGGCTCTTGAACTCCCAGACCAGTGCCGATGATGGTGATTGAGACATGCTTGGTAATAGCTTGGGTGTTCCTGGCTGCCCACTGGCTAAGGGGCAGGTGAGTGAGAGCAGGGAGTAGGGCCTCTTCTCTCCCAACCTGATGGATCAGCTAGAACCATGAGGGCCCTGGATAGAGACTGTGAAGCAAAATGATATGTCCTTAGGAGGTGGCCTTGGGGACCTGTGGCTGGAACCCATTTGGGGCTGTGCCTAGCCTAGGGCCACAGCAGAACTGGCAGCCTATAGGAGGTACCTTAGGCAGTTTCCTGCTATGTGGCTAGGTGGGCCTCCCAGCACATAAGAGGATGTTAGGGGACCTCTCATCCTGCTGCTCTGGGTAGGTTTGAGCTGAAGACAGACAGAGCTGACCTCACCTGGACTCTTAAATGAAGCTGTTAGCAGTGTATTTTTCCCCTCAGGTTAGGTTGGACTTTGATCAGTTTCTCTTGGAGAATAAGAACCATAAAGTACCTTGCTGTATTCTCATCAGGCCTGCAGCACAATTCTCCCTCTATGCAGAAGCTCCAGCCATGGCCTGTATGGGAACATGTCACCTGGCTGGGCAGTCATGAGTGCCCAAAGGAAAGAGCAGATATCAAAAAGCTTCAGAATCTGAGAAGTTACACACATAGGAGAGCAGTAAGCATGGGTCTGCCCTTCAAGACAGGCCCCAGCCTGTGTGAGTGGTCTTAGTCTCAGAAAATTGTTAGATTCATCCACACAGAGAAGCCCCAAGCTGGAGTGAGAAGGAATTCCAATCATCCTCCAGGACACCCCTTTGCTGTCTCTAGAGAAATAGAGGCCCAGAGAGGCGCGGCACACACTGCTAAACTCTGAACCCCTTGAGGAGTGATTTTCTTTAGCACTTACAGACCTTCAGCTTCTCTGTCTCACAGGTTTGCTGCAGTTCTGGTGAAAACCTGCACTTTCTTCCAAGAAAGCCAGCTCAGGGGGTAGGGGCCACTGGGGTACTTGGCATAGTGCTCAAGGCTGAGGCTAGGAGCAGTTGGGCAGCCATGATTCTGGGCTAGAGGGATCCTGGGGGCCAATTCCCCCACCCCAGCCCCGCTTCCTAGGCCTGAATGCCCCTGAATGGTGATTATGTCCCCTAATAGCTCTGCTCTGTTCAGGTGGATGCTTGGACTGACTCAGTTCAAGTCTTGGTGTCTGCCAAGTCTTGGATCCTCCTGTTGAAGGAAAAGGTGAGCTCACAGAGTGAGTGGAGGACCCAGTGAGGTCACGTACAGAGTAAGAAATGCAGAGCATAGCACCTGGAACTTTGGAGGTGCTCATCTTGGCCCTCTTTTGGGTGTGTGGGTGCTTGTCCACATCTTGCTAGGTTGTGAAAGTCTTTTGCCAGGAGCCAGGTGTAGTTCGTTTGTGTTCCCACAGCACCTAGCCACACAGTAGGTACCTTGCCTTCTCTGTAGGTTCTAGTCTCTGTTTTCTCCTTTGTTATATGTGTGTGAGGGTGTGTGTGTCCTGCTGGGTGTTAAATTTCCTGAAGGCAACCTGGCACACAGTAGGTACTGGCATGTCTGTTGACTGCTAGAAACACCACCCATCTCCCACTGTCCAGGTAGGAGTGCCAGCCACCTCCGCTCACCTCAGCCATCTGCCTCTCCACCCTGAATAATATCCCTGCTCTGTGCTTGCCCGCAGACGCCAGCATGTCTCCGGATGCCACCAAGCCGAGCCACTGGTGCAGCGTGGCATACTGGGAGCACCGGACGCGTGTGGGCCGCCTCTATGCGGTGTACGACCAGGCCGTCAGCATCTTCTACGACCTACCTCAGGGCAGCGGCTTCTGCCTGGGCCAGCTCAACCTGGAACAGCGCAGCGAGTCAGTGCGGCGGACGCGCAGCAAGATCGGCTTCGGCATCCTGCTCAGCAAGGAGCCTGACGGCGTGTGGGCCTACAACCGAGGCGAGCACCCCATCTTCGTCAACTCCCCGACGCTGGACGCGCCCGGCGGTCGCACCCTCGTCGTGCGTAAGGTGCCACCTGGCTACTCCATCAAGGTGTTTGACTTCGAGCGCTCGGGCCTGCTCCAGCATGGGCCTGAGGCCGACGCCGCCGATGGCCCCTATGACCCTAACAGCGTCCGCATCAGCTTCGCCAAGGGCTGGGGCCCCTGCTACTCCCGGCAGTTCATCACCTCCTGTCCCTGCTGGCTGGAGATCCTGCTCAATAATCACAGATAGCGGCGGCTGCCCAGGCAGCGCCTGCCATCTGCCCCCACCGCCAGGGTGCCAGTGCCCAGAGACACAGCCCCCATGGACGAGACCCCCCAAATATCATCTACCTAGATTTAATATAAAGTTTTATATATTATATGGAAATATATATTATACTTGTAATTATGGAGTCATTTTTACAATGTAATTATTTATGTATGGTGCAATGTGTGTATATGGACAAAACAAGAAAGACGCACTTTGGCTTATAATTCTTTCAATACAGATATATTTCTTTCTTTTCTTCCCTCTTTATGTTCTTTTTTTTTTTTTTTTTTTTTTTTTAAGAAAATGATACAGCAGAGCTAGGTGGAAAAGCCTGGGTTTGGTGTATGGTTTTTGAAATATTAATGCCCAGACAAAAAGCTGATACCAGTCACTCATTGATAATAAAGTATTCGCATTATAGTTTTTTTTTTTTTTTTTTTTTACCTGTCTTCTTTTTAACAAAGAGGGACATACAGGGCTTTAGTGGGTTTCTGACCCATCTGGCATCCTGAAACTTGATTTCAGTCCTTTACCAGATAAAGAGTAGAGGGGATAAATTGAAAAGGGAGGAGGAACTGATGTTTACTCTTAAGGCCACAGGAGGGTTCTGTTGTTCCTTCTTGCCCATGGCTGTGGTGTGTCGGCAGGATGGAGAGGAGGAGGGAGAGTACACGAGCCGTTCACCCTGGATAAGCTCTCTCAGTCTGATGGGGATGGCTCATGCTCTGGCCTGAAGGAACTCCCAGTCTAACAGTAGAGACACAGGTCTGTCCCTCCCATCTCTAAGAAATGCACAAGCCAAAAGAAGACACTATTTCTCACATCTTTGGAGAGAGGCCTGAGGGAGAAAGACGGAGATGGTGGGCCTTAGGCTTACCTACCATGGTGTAGAACCCACCTGAGCCCCAGAGTGAAGCTCCTCTTAGGGGCTTACTCTCCCACCCCGCTCTGGATATCTCAGAACCTGCCCATCTGGAGCTGCATTCGTAATTTATGCAAAGGCAGATGGTTTCTTTCTACTTTATAAAAGGAAAAAGTTGAGGTTCTGGAAGAGTAAATGGCTAGCTCATGAGACAGATCTAGGTTAGAAGTTATATCTAATTATAGAACCAGAGTCATATTCAATCAGTTTTCCTGAGAAAACTCAAAAAAGAAGGCCTCCTTGGCCAAATAACTAAGGGGAATATTACATTATATATCTACTTTCTTAGAGATTTACATCAGCATAGTAAATGCTCTGAGAAGTCCTATGGATTATCTATTGCTGCATAATAAATTATCCTAAAACTTAGCGGCCTGAAACAACTAACATTATCTCACACAGTTTCTGTGTTCAGGAATGCGGGAGCAGCTTAACTGGGTGGTTCTGGTTCAGGGTTTTATGAGGTTGCAATCAAGCCGTCAGCCAGGGCTGCAGTCATCAGAGGCTTAACAGGAGCTGCAGGACCCACTTTCCCAAGCTCACCATGGGAACTGTTGGCTGGAGGCCTTCGTGCCTCACCATGCAGGCCTCTTCACTGGGCTACTCATGACGTGGCTTCTCCCAGAGCATATGATCCAAAAGAGAGGGACCAGGAGTAAAGCTGCTGACCTTATATAACCTTACCCCGAAGTGACACGCCATTACTTCTGCCGTATTCTGTTGATCACACAAACCATTCTTGCTACGATGTGGGAGAGACTACACAAGAGTGTGAATGCCGGGAGGTAGGGATCATAGCCATCATGTACTCCAAGAAATACATCATTGCACTTTGTTTCCCAAAGTTATTTGCCAATAGACTCCCCACCCCTGCTAATTCCCAATTCCAAGGCATGCTGGTGTCTCTGGGTTAGCCACTGCTGACTGCTGGACATGCCAGGGCACCCCGCACTGAGGCTCTGCTCCAAAGATGCTTATCGGGGATGCCTGCCTCATTTGTGTGTTCTCGGTATGGGGTCAGTGTGGAGGCACCTTGGGCTCAGACAGTGGGGTGCCCAAGCAAGATGAAATAAGAAGCCAGTTCCACGGAGGTACTGAAGAGAGGAATCGAGAGGCCTTCTGAGAAGGCTCAGTGCTTCAGCTCTGGTCCTCACAGGATGAATGGCAAGCTGACAGGCTAGGAGAGGCAGAGTGGGCAGGAGCAAAGGGGCTATGCCAGGAGAGTGGCAGAAACTAGGAGGTATTCATCGTGTGGAATACCCAGGAAATAGGAAGGGGAGTCTTCGGACTCCTGTATTTTGGAGCCAGGCTTCCTGCATTCAAATCCCAGCTCTGCACTAACAGTGACTTCAGAGACTTCTTAATGTGCCTCAGTGTTAAGAGGATAAAATTGTTCCCGCCATTGAAATAGGTGTGGGCTGGGGGAATTAAACACATCACACAGTACCTGGTCCATCACCAGTGCCTCTCAGCTATTATTAATAAAGGGAGGCTGGGGGCCCTCAAATGCCAGGATGAGGAGCTGGGGTGGCATTTGGGAGGCAATAGGAAGGTGGGCTTGTTTCTGAGTGGGCCAGGGAGGTGGTCAGAGCTGGACTGTAAGAAGCTTCTTGTAGGGGTTCCCAGAAGATGGCCAGGCTGCAGGCAGGAATGGGTCAGCTGAGCCCTGAACTCATCTTGGCTGGCCAGGCATGATGCCCATCAATGACAGTCTCCCAACGGAGACTCATTGCCCTTAGAGGAAGCAGCCAGCCACTCCACAATGCCTGGGTGTAGAAGTGATGCTTATAATCCCCCTTCATTAGGAAACAAGAGAGACAGAGATTGACACTCCCATTTGACAGATGAGGAAACCAAGGCCCAGAAGAAGGAAGTACTTACCTCAAGCCTGTGGATGCTGGGATATGACCAGACTTCCTGCCTCCCACCACAGGGTCTACTCCATGCGGACCAGATGGTGACAACCTTTCCCTGTTTCCCAGATTCTCAGAAGGTGCCCACCCGGGCAGAATACATTGATACACTCCAGAGTTAAGCCTCATGGACCATGCTGTCCTTCAAGGGAATCTTTTTCCTGCCCAGATTGCTTCATTCTTCACTCTGCCACTCTCTGGCCTGATCCTCCTAGAAGCCCCAACTAACAACCTCTGCTGCCTTGCACCAACCAGGCCCTGGTCCTCTTGAGCACTGAGCAGAGCTGGACTATTCTACGTGAGGATGGGCTGCGAGAAACTTTTTCCTTTTTTCAAGTCGGTAAATAAAACACTAACTCACCATTTTTGAGTCCTTCCTATGCACTAAGAGTCATTATTGGATCTCATGAGAACCTCTGTACAATGTTGAGTTATCCCCCTTTTTCCGGTGGGGAATCAGATACATGAATGCTGCCCTGCGCCCAGCTCCCTGGGAGAAGGAACACGCCCTCTGTCTCAGTTGCCAGCTGGGGGCTCCTCTAGTGTGTTGGCTATGATTGGCTCTGTTTCATGAGCCTGTCCCTCAGGGACTGTTGAGCCTGAAGGGCTGAACTCTGCCTCCCAGACCTGCCCTGTCCTGAGGCTGAGGACCTCCCTGAGGTCTTTGCATGGCCTTAAGTGTCAGGGAGAGATCCTGTGGCTGCCTTTATTCGTGAGGGTCTGAAATCCAGTTCCAGCCCCTCAGTTGACAGATGGGGAAACTAAGCCCCAGACAGGAGAGGTTGAATCGCTGTCACAAGTGGTGGCAGGACTTGCTGTATTCCCCTTTCCCAGTCATGGTGCCCCAGTGACTGTGGTTTCCCCCAGACCACCCAGGGATCCTGTGACTCAGGCTCCAAAAGAGACACTTTCTAAACAAAGCCTGGTGTCCATAGAGCGTGATGGGAGCCTGGTCCCTGCAGGCCCTGGAAAGTGTGGTGGGTGGGGCTTACTGCCTTCCAAACCCAAGCTCCAAGTCTGGAGGTGGGGGAAGGTGGCAGGGGGTGGGATTTCCTGCAATTGACTAGGATTTTGGAGACGGGTTAGTCCCTCCATGGCCCCCTCCCCTCCATTCCACAGCCCATCTCATCTCCAGCCCCTCCTCTGCCTTAGTGTCTGGGAGAGTCTAATGGTATAAGGGTGGAGACATATGATCTAGGAGAGAGAGGCATAGAACTGGAGAGGGAGAGGACTCTGCAGATCTTCTGTGTTCATTTATGTCTCAGATGAGATGCCACTAGGCCCAGAGAGGAGAGTGAGTAGCCCAAGATCACACAGCAAGTTCAGGGCAGAGCTGACAGCCAAAAACTCAGCTCTCAGGATTTCTGGTCTAACTGCTTCCTCTGTCTGGGCAAGGGTTTCATCAGTACTCTGGAGGATATGCACATACCTCTGTTCACCTCTGGGGACTCCCCCATCCCTTTCTCCCCGTCTTAGAAGCTCCCATACCACACACACACACACACACACACACACACACACACGTTCCAGCCACCTCTGGCTGACGCTGCCTTGTTCTAATCTCGATTCTTCCACTTACCATCTGTATGATTTTAGGCAAGTTACTTAACCTCTCTGCACCTCTGTTTTCTCATTTGAATAATAATAAGAGTCTACTTCGTAAATTTATTGGGAAGATTAACGGAATTAATGCATGCTGGGTACTCAGAACTGGCATGAAGTAAACGCTCAGCAGGCGGTCACTAGTATTATTTTGGGGCCTGGAAGGCGGCAGCTCAGGGAGGTGAGAAAAGCTTTGGTTAGGGACTCCCAAGTATGAGGACTCAAATCCAGATCCCTTAACTCGCTGACAACTTTGAGCAATCACCTGATCTGCATAAAGCTATTTCCTCGGGGAAGTAGAGCCTGTGATCCAGTGGGATGTCCCCAGTCTGGGACACCAGGGCCTCCCTGACAGCTGCTGTGGCTTCTTAACTGGGCCTCTTGCCCTATCTCCCCGCCCCCTCCAATCCACTCTCCTCCTCTCAGAATGATGGTTTGCACCCAAATCTGACAGTGAGCTTCCTCTGTGTGACTAGGACCTCTCTGATGACTACCTGTGCCCTCAGGATAAAAAACTACCTCTTATTAGAGTGGCCTGTAAGGCCGCAAGAGATCTGGCCCTGCCACATCTCTACCGAGTCAACCCCCTTCAAATACTACACTCCAGACTTCTCTGTCTCTCTGTCTCTCTCTCTGTCTCCCAGATCTTTGTGCAAGATACCCCTACTCCAGACCGTGCCCCAGCCTGCCCGTTCCAAGCTCTGACCACACTGCTGCTCTTCTTTCCTCTCAGGGAGTCTCCTGGAAAACAGAGATGTCTCAAGTCCCATTCGTTCCCATGGTCCTGGGCCCCTGAATGTTTGTAGAACGAAAGGGTCAAGGAGGTAATGGATGTGGGTGTGTTTTATAAACGCTGAAGGACTAAGCAGGCATCTAGAGGGGGTGTGTGTTTATTAGTATCATGTGTCTCCATGACAATCCCAGCTGGCTTCTTTGTACTGGCCCCTAAGAACCCTCAGCCCTTCCCCTATCTTCAGGCCCTGGGCTTTGGGGGCTTATGTCGTGCAGCTTTATTCTACCTTCTCAAGAATGTGGTAGCAAGAAGTACTGTTTTTTGTTTAGTTTTTTTTTTTGGGGGGGGGGTTGTCCTTTTGATAATTTAGAACACAGACTCAGAGCATGTCCAATCTGGGAAGGTCCTTAGAGTGCATCTAGTTCTATCACTACCGTAGAACTGAGGCCCAGAGATGGCAGCTGCTAACCAGGGTCACACAGCAAGGCGGTGGCAGATGGGAGCTAAACCCATGACTTGAGGGCTCCTTCCAGATCCAGCCTCTCATTAATACTGCAAAGGCCTCTGTGAACAATCAGTGACCTGAGTAAAACAATTGAAAAGCAGTAGGGGTAGAGGTCCAGATCACTTTTTTTTTTTTGTTTTTAATTGTGGTAAAATACATATAACATAAAATTGACTGGTTTAACCACTTTAAAGTGTATAGTTTAATGGCATTAATTACATTCACATTGTTGTACAGCTATTACTACCATCCATCTCTAGAACATTTTCATTTTCTGTATGCTTTTTTTATGTTATTGTGATCAAATATACACCATATAAAATTTGCCATTTTAACCATTTGTAAGTGTACAGTCTTCTGGCATTAAGTACTTTCTCATTTTGTTTTCCTTATTCTTTTTAATAAAAGGCAAATGAAAACAAAGTTTTAAAATTCTTTGCCCTAGGATTTTGAGATCTCTGCCGGCTTCCAGAAGCCCTGATAGCCCAGAGGAAGCTATGTATCACCCTGGCATGGCTAGTGGGTTGGCAGAGGGTTCTGGGGAGGGGGATGTCCAGTTTAGGATGACCATCAGTAGGTGTATAGGCTGGAATAGCCTCATAGCCTCATAGCCTCACTGACTGTTTTTAGAGTAGGTCACAGGAAGCCTAGTGGAGTGTAGATAAAATGTCCAGAATTTCTGAACATGAGAGCAGGAGGGAGCCCATGGGCTGAGCACAGGAGAGATGGTTATTGATGTGACTTCCTTGGATTCTGTGGGATCACCATGGGAGACCTGGCTAAGTGATGCTGGGGGAGGCCCCTCCCTCTCTGGGCCTCAATTTCCCCTCGAAAATGAAGAATCTTCGTCTTCATAGTGGCAGCTAGCGTGGATTTGCATATTGGACCTGCCGAGAGGAGCTGGGACAATCACCAGTAATAGAACTCTTACTTTGTTTAGCAAACATAATAACAGTTATTTACTGGGGGACTTGTTGTATGCCATAGCCCTTACCCACAGTTTCACTTTCCATGGTTTTCATTACCCATGGAAAACCGTGGTCTATTTCTATGAAATAGAAAATTCCAGCATAAACAATTTATATGTTTAAATACACGCTATTTTCAGCAGGGAGGTGAAGTCTCGCCAGCCCCGCTCTGTCCCCCGGGAAGTGAACCGTCCATTTGACTAGCGTCTCTGCGTCGGCTCCATTTGACTAGCGTCTCGCGCGGGGAGGCTCCGCACTCCTTCACACCTCGCGGCCATCTTGGTTATCAGAGTAATGTTGCCTGCTGTCGCCGCGCTTGTGCTCAAGTCATCCCTATTTTACTTATTATGGCCTCCAAGTTCAAGGCGGTGGTGCTGGCAATTTAGATATGCGAGAGAGAAGCTGTAAAGTGCTCGTTCCATACCGCCAGGAGGTCGATAGTAGCCTGACATGCCACCTCACAATGCTGCGTCATGCACCTCCCTTCGTGGCCTCCCCTTGCCATTGCATCATCTCACGTCATCACAAGAAGGGTGAGTACAGTACAATAAGATTTTTTGAGAGAGAGAGAGAGACCACGTTCACATAACTTTTATTTCAGTATATTTTCTTACTAGTTACCATTGTAAATCTCTTACTGTCCTAATGTATAAATTAAACTTTATTATCGGGTGGTTGTGTTGTGTTGTGTGAAAAAGACATACACGTAAGATTTGGTACTATCTGCAGTTTCATGCATCTATTGGGGTCTGGAACGTATCCCCTGTAGATAAGGGGGACTACTGTACTAGGCACTTTGTGTCATCTTATTTAATCTTTGCCCCTGTTTTACAGATGAGGCTCAGAGAAGTTAAGCAAGTTGCCCACAGTCACACAGCTATTAAGTATCAGAACTAGGATTCCCACCCAGACCTTGTTGGTTCCAGAGCTGGTGTTCCTACCCACCCATCCCCCTGACTCCGACCTCCTGGTGACAGCATTTCTGAACTTGACTTTCCACAGCTACTGAGCATGCAGGCTTTGGAGGCAACTCCAAGGGCTTCAGGCCCAGCTCTGCCTTCAGCTAAGTGACTCTGGGCAAATTACTTAAGGTCTCTGAGCCTCAGTTTCCTCATTTGTTAGCATGGGTATAAGAATAAGGTAATTAGTAACATTAAATTAAATGAGTTTATATTTGTGAAGCAGTTTGAACAAAGCCTGGCTAGTGGTAACATTTAGCATTTGTTGAACTTAAAAAATATTACATTGTTGACAGCTTTATTTTATTTTGTTTTGGTAGATTTTGTTTGAACCAGCAAATTAATTGGAAATTTAAAATAAAAGTTTTGCTTTCTATTTCTCATCATTGAGCAGTGAACAAAATGGAGCCTTAGAAATATCTGGAAACACACTCACGAACAGCACTGCATACATTCTTGCAGTTCGAGATGCTCTTTTCTTAACATTTTAACAGAAACATACCTATTGACAAGTTTTTGTAGAGGAGAGAAAAACATCTTTTCTGTAGGCCATTCAGTGCTGGCCAAATCCTTTAAGCTGTCTAAAATGAGCAGCATTTTCGTGTTTTCTAAGTATATGTATTAGAAGCGGACCCTTCGGAAATGTCTACATCACCCCCACCCTTTCTCCTTTCCTTTCCTGTTCTATCAATGGAATGAGGACGGTTGTCATTCTTGGGACTCTTTAAGAATCCCATGCTTTGTGCTGCCCAAAATATATCAATGAATGTCAAAACCCACATCAGATCCCCGGCAGGCCGAGTGGCACCAGGTCTGCGTTGGTGACAGGCCTCGGCTGGCTCCTGGGCTCTCCTCACTTGGGGCTTCCAGGTCTGACCCCTGAGGCCATTTGGCTCTATCGGGGCTCACAGCCAGGGTCCTTGCCTTGGCCTGGCCAGTCACGTTGAGGGGAATCTCTGCTGTGGCTTGCAGGGAAGAAGATCCAGCTTGAGCCACACCGAGGTTTAAAGTGAGGAACTGTCAGTCCACATGCTTGGGTTCCTGTTCTGAGTCAGTCTGGCAATTCCCAGGGAACTCCACTAAGGGTGAGGACTCTGGCTGGCCTGGCCCTAACCCAAGTAGGCAATGTCATCAGAGTCTTCCGTGACAATTTCTAGGCCTTAGGGGTGGGCTCCCAAGTGACCATGAGAAGCCAAATTCCTTTGAGGTGATTCTGCTCTTGAATTTGCCATGGTTAGGGAGAGAGAGGATAATGAGGAAATGAAGTCCACAGAGCCACTGAAAACTGTTTTTGAACAGAAAGATTTCCCCACTTGCTCCATCAGGCCTTATGTCTGAGCTGCTGCTGCTGAGGATGAAGGAGCCAGCTCTAGAGAGAAGTGAAAACCTGTAGACATAGGTTTGAATCCTGGCTCCACCATTTTCCACACTGTGTGAACCTCTGCATTTTATATATTTCCTCTGGGCCTTGGTGTTCTCTTATGTAAAACGGGGGTGGCATCCTCTACCATGGAGGGATCAAATGAGAAAGCATGTTGTGTGGGGGCACAATTCTCCATGGGCCTCTCTGCATCTCTTATAAGCAGAGGTACTGACTGCCTTTGCTCCGGACTCTCTCTTCCAGGATATAGGCTGGCCCACAGCCTTAGGAGACAGATAGTGTTTCTCTCCGGTATGAAAGACAGGCATGTTTACCGCCCATTACAACAGGTTTGGGTTCCCTAAGCTCAAGGTTCTTTTCCTACAAAGCACCCCACTGAGCGTGCTGGCGTCACCTATCTCTCTTTGCACTGCAAGGACACCCGTGCAGACATGATGCTCACCGCTGGCTGTGCCGTGAGTAACAGGAGTCGTTGCCTCTGTCCCAGGAGCTGCGTTTTTTTGCCAGCGAGGACACAGGGCAAGCGAACTTGCTATCTTGCATTGGGTAAAATCTCAGATCCTTCACAGTTCTTGACAGATTTGGTGATAAGGATGGAATTCTGACAGAGACATGGCTTTCTGGAAGAGAAAAGATGGGGACCTCAAAGACCAAATAATGGGATTTTGAGGGAAGTCACAACTGTATTTGCAGCTCTAGCCAACGCTACCCTTGATGCGCTTGTTATATTTTCACTGCTTCTTGGGTGCAGTCAGTGACTTGGCTGTTCCATCTGCCACTTGGAAAACAGGCTGGCAGATTGAAGATACCCCTCTACAGGGCCACAAGCTGTGGGGATGAGTTGAGGCTGCTGACTGAACTGTGTGTGTCACTCCTGAGGTTACCCATGGTAAGGGTCTATTCTTTGATGAGCCTAACTGGCATGCTCACCCTGCCCAGACCGCCCCCATTGCTGCCTGGACCTCTCGTCCGGGCAGATGTAGCCATACCCCTACCCTCAGAGACCTGTACGAGTAAAGGACTCCATGTTTCTATACTGCTCATGACTCCTGCCAAAAGTTGACCTGGCTGTCTGGCCAGGGACATGGTCCCTGCCTGCTTAAAGCAGACTGACTGCCTTGGACTTTTGATCTTATCTGTGGCTAGGGGTGGGTGCCTCGCTGCTGCTGATAACGTTTGCAGGTTATGGTGTTGCTGTTCCAGTCTGTTCAGCCAATTCCAGCCACAATATTGTGGCCCTTGAAACTAATCTGGGTCGTGTTTTCAGCTTTATGGGCCATTTACAGTCTGACATGGTGTGCCTTTTGTCACAGAAGGCAGTCCACAATGGGCTGACAGTCAAGGTTGTTTGACAACCTTCCCTGCTCCCAGCCATCTATAGGGGTGGCCTTTTCATGTCAGAGATCTTGACTCTCTCTCCCTCACCAGCTCTTGGTCCATACACCTGAGTAAGGCAGTTTGGTCATTGATTGTGGCTGTTCCTGGAAAGGAATCATCTTCTCTGGGCCACCTCCTGGCCCAGACTGGAACAGCAACACCATAACCTGAAAACATGTCAGCAGCAGCAGGGCACCCACCCCTAGCCACAGATAGAGTCAAAGGTCCAAGGCAGTCAATCTGCTTCAAGCAGGCAGGGACCATGCCCCGGGCCAGACAGTGGGTCAGCTTTTGGCAGGAGTCATGAGCAGTGTAGAAACATGGAGTCCTTTACTGGTACAGGTCTCTGAGGGTAAGGGTGTGGTTAATGACCAGGGTGAAAGGGATAGGGCTTTATATAGACCAATTTTGAAAATTTGAGATTCTGCCCTAACCATTTCTGGGTATGCTGCTTCTTTCTTTCCTCAAAAGCCAGCTTAGTTCATGCAATCTGTGCTTGGTAGTCTGGCCAAAGGGGGATTCAAACTGAATTCTGTTTAAATTTTATAAAAATGTCCTACCACTCTTGAACCAAACCCTTCCAGGAGAAAGGGCTGGGTACAAATAGGGGTTGATTGAAGAAGTTTAACCACAGGAACAGAATGCACTGCTTTTGTGGCAGTTTAAGAGCAACAACCCAGCATCTGTGAAGGGAACATCTTAGATGCAGGGACCTTCCTCACAAGAGACAGAGCCCTGTGCAGCCCTCTCACACTGGTGCAAGTGCCTTAAATTTAGCTGACTGCTGACTTAGCCATCCCCTGTCAGACAGCTCTGACCATGATTTGATCTCCATTTCCCTTAACCTTCCCCCCTAAACCGAGAAGTTATGAGAAACAGCATGAGATGACTCCAGATCCTGTGCCTCCCATGCAAAACACCTGTCAGCACCTTAGGATGGCTGTCCCACCTCACAACCATTGCTCAGGCATCCTGTGGGGCTAACAAATGCTACCTAAACAGCAGTGTCAACAAATAGGATGGATTGGACTGATTGGTTTTTGGAGGTAGTCCCTCCAAAAACAAGATAATTTGTATGCAGCATTAGATAACTAAGACACCATGAGTTCTCTTGTTTCATGCTCACAGCAATGCTTCAGCATCTGTGGGATGATGCCTGCCTTACAGATGAGAAGTGACATCTCAGAGAAGCCGATCAATGGCTCAAGGTCATACAGAAAAGTGGTGGTACTAAGTTGTAACCAGGTCTGCCTGACTCTTGTTCCAGTGCAAAGTTCCACCTCACTAGCTTTCTCTCATCCAAGGTGCTGGATTCTTCCATGTGTCTCACAAACCCTGGCCCCATAGCATTCCATGCCTTTCAGCACATGCCCTGCCTCTAGACCCTGTGGTTGGGAGGCTTAGAAGGCTGGGGGAGCATAGAGGGGCCAGTGGGCTCCCTAATACCTTCCCATAGGTGGGATCTCAGTTTCTTCATCTGTGAAATGCGTCTAAGAGTTGCTTCAACAGAGTGGTGGTAAGGAACACATGAACTTAGGAGCAGGAAAGTGCTTGAGAAAACTAGAGGTACTGCTGTGACTAGTGATGTGGTCTGGGGTATGGCCCAGGAGGAGAGAATGAAGGGCTTGGTACAGGGCCTGGGATGGAAAGAAAGCAGAGTGGCAAAGGCCAGTCAGACACAGCCTGGGCTAGAGCTCCCTTTTGAGTCATTTGTCAGATGCGGTGTTAGCTGCCTCCCCATGCCTGGACATTCCTTTGGGTTCGGCAATGCCTTTTCTAGACTACCCTTTTAATACACTCATCCTCTTTAGAGCACTACTTTTGTTTTTATTCTACATATTCTGAGCCCCTCCCATGTGCCAGAAACCTTACGTATATTATCTAATGGAAGACTCACACTGGACACTCACACTCTTTCGGTCTCATTTTACAGATATGAAAAAAATGAGACTCAGAGGAGCTCAGTAACTTGCTGAAGCTCTCATGGGAGATAAGGGTTAGAGCCAGCGTTTGGACTGAGATCACTCTTGCTTCACTGTCTGGTTGCCTGTGGGTTCCTTGTTTTGTTTTTGTTGTTTTTTGTTTTTTTTTTTGTTTTAAAACCTTTGGCTTTCACCTGAGAGAAGTCAAGCATGCTGAGGCTGGGACCTGGGCAGAGGGACCCCAGAATCCTTCCCTGTGGGATCCCAAGGTGACCAAAGGCCAAATGCCCACAGGCTGCCCTTCTTCAAGGAAAAGCCTCTAGATGGGAAGGACGTCCCCAGACCACCATGGCTCTGAGTACATCACAATCTTCCTGCCGCCTTGCTGTAGCCGCCTCGTCATGGGTTCCTCCACCTGCCTCCAGGAGCAACTTCTCTTCTCTCTATGCTGCAGCCAGATGGATCTTCCTAAAATGCAGCCCTGGCCAAGTAATTCCCTGTATAAAGCTACTGGTTGGCTGCCCATCAAATCCAAGCCCCTTATGGGACATATAAGGTCTTCCTTAGTCTGCATTTCTTCACTCTCCCTAGGCTAAACCAACAATGTTCCTAAATGAGCCCAACTGATTTGTGACTCTACCAAGCCTTTGCTTATGCTGTGCCCTCTTCCTAGATGCCCTTCACCCACTCCATGGCTTAATTGTCAAACTCCTTTCTGTTCAGTTAAGGTAGTGATTACTCTGAATATTTAAAGTATTTATCAGGGGATACATGCAAGTGGTACAAAATGACATATAGTGACAATTGTCCCCTCCCATCTAGGTCCCTCTTACCCAGACTGCCTTGCCTTCTCTATGTGTTGTCTGCCTTTGTATCTTTTAATATGTTCGCTTCTCAATGCTCCAGCTCACTTGTCCTTTCTTCTGGGACTAGTCCCCTAATGGCTCTCCCCTCACCTGGTCCAGACGAACCCTGCCCACTGAGTCTCACATGGCACCAAGATGTCCTTCCTTGTACATTCCTTTGGCACATTTATTGTCATTGTCTGTTGACCTATTTTCTCTCTAGCTTGGTGGTCACTGTTGTGTTGGCTTCTATGTCCCCAATGGGAGACAGAGGGCCCTGGTGCATGGTGAATGTAAGTTAAAGGTATTGATGGAAGACTGGGAGTGTCTTCTGATGGTGATGCATAGTGCCTGAGGCTGCTGCATATCATAAAGTCCCCTAGAAGGGAAGGTTTGTTTCAGGAGTGGTGCTGGGGAAACCGAGTAGATGGTAGGGGGTGGGGTAGGGAGAGAATCGCTACATCTTGACCTCATACTATAGAACAGAACAAATTCCAGATGGATGAGACTGTAGAAATGTGAAAACAATGAAACCATGAAATAACGAGAATAAAATGTTCATAATTTTGATCTCTGGATGGGAAGGGCCTCCCTAAGCACAGCAATAATAATAGAAATTATAAAGGAAAAGATGTATACATTTGTATATTTAAGAATGGAAACACCTGTACATCAAAATATACTTATTTAATCATAAGTAGAATTAAATAAAAACAAATATGTAAAGAGCACTTGTGAATCAAAAAGAAAAAAATCTAAAAACCTCAGTAGAGAAAAATGGGCAGTGGACATTAAAAGAAAATTAGCAAGGAGGGAAATGTAAGTGTGTAAGTATATGGAAACAGGTTTAAACTCATTAGAAAACCAAAGATTCATTTAAAATAATGAGATGTTATTTCTCACTTATTACTTTGGTCAAACTATTTTTTTTTTTTTAAAGTGGTGCTCAGTGGGGCTGATATAAAGTGAGATGAGCAAGATAGTGTTTTCCTTCTATGCCAATGGCTTATAAATGAGGGCAGCTTTCAGGAAGTCAGTTTGTCAATGTGGATTAAAAGACTTAAAAATGTTTATGCCCTTTATTCCAGCAATTCTACCTCTGGAGATCTTTCCCGAGAAATATTTATTTTTTTTAACAGCAAAATTCTGAGATAATCTCAGAAATTCTGGTGAATTTCATAAGTGCTGGCACATTTAGGTGATAACATATTATGCAGCCTTCAAAATTGTGTTTAATTGTTAATGGCAATTACTCCTTGGAGAATGGGAGAGGATATCAAGGTGCAACTGGTTTTTTTTTTCTTTCTTTCCACTTTCTATTTTTCTGAACTGTTTATCTTACCATAAGAAAGTGTTATTTTTATAAAGGAAAATATCATGTTTTGAAGTATTTTAAATTGCAGGCTTCCCCCACTATTTGAAAGTACAGAGTTCCCATGAAAAACTTGCATTAGCCAAAATGACATAAAGCAAAGAAGCAATTAATTTATATGGAAAAATTTTCGAGCTTTCTCAACCCGAAATTCAGGATAGACACAATGTCTTTATTTTATTCTCCATGATCAAAACAATTATATTCAGTTTTATGCTGAGCATAACACCCTTACGAGCTCTTTTAGGCTGTTCTGATACCTTGGGACACATCTCGCTAAAAAATGCACAAAATAAATCGAGATAAAGCACACATACTCACAGACCCAGTTCAAAGCCATGTGCCTGATGCTGAGATGCTGAGTGTAGTTCCTGCGGAAGGAGCTTGGTGAGGCCACTCTTGCTGTTCTGGATGCCAATGCTTTTATAACACCGCAAAACAAATGCTGTTCACTTTTCCCCTTTTTTCATAAAAGTGAAAATCTTCAGATTTCTTTCAATTAGCGCAAATGAGTACTAATGTAGGTCTTTCATAAAAACAAAATGGCATGAAGCAAACTTTTAAAAAGCAGGAGGTACCTGCATTTAGAAAAGTTATCATGACATGATGCTGGATGGGAAAAAAGCAGGCGATAAACCTACATATACGTGATGTAATACTTAATTTCTATCTATCTATCTATCTATCTATCTATCTATCTATCTATCATCATCATCATCTATCTCTATCTTCTAGATAATGCAGTGAGCACAGTATTCAATACCTGGCACATATAAAGTGCTGAATGTATACATACATATTGATATTATGATGGTAATCCATATACATGTATGCAGAATATAACCAGTGAATATTTCTAGGTTATGGAGTTAGGAATGATTTTCACATTTTAAAACAACTTTCTCATATTCTTCAAAAGTTTTATAATGAGTATGTAATATCCTTATTGTATTATATTAAACTTTGTTATTAATTATAATTAAAAAACCAAAATTCTCCACAATAAATATTGAACCAAAAGGGATTTGGTATTAAACCTCAATTAAACATTTATAATTGCCAGTGTTCTGGTTAATTGAAGTTTGACTATATTAAGTGACAATAAATGAATCCTCACATTTCTATCATTTAATAGTACACTTTCCCACTTGACTGCCTCCCTTGACCTCTGTAGCACCCCTGCAAAGTACAGAGATTAAGGAAACTCAACAGACATATTCGAAAAAGTGTACACACACACACACACACACACACACACACACACACACGGACATGCACACACATGCACCTGCTATGATCTTGGGTGAGTCACAGTCCTGGAAGGCTCCAATCATATTAGATGACCAGGCCACAGCACGTCTTTCTAACGGGGCTTCCTGGCCTCTCCAGGGTTGGGTAGGCACAGGTAAGAGTTGGCAGGGCAGGAGGGTAGGAGAGGAGCCTACTCAAAGTCCACAAGGGGTGACGGGGCACATCTCCTGTCTCATTCAGCTTTCAGAAAAGGCCTCCTGGCTGCTGTCCTTGACTAATGAAGCTCCTGCCCTTCCGTGGCCATAGACCTGCCCTTCTCAGCCCAAAGGTGGGTTTGACAAAGACCTTTCCTGGAAGGAGAGAAGACCATTTTCTGCAGAACTGCTTTCCATTCTTTCAGTCATTGGATTCACATGTGACTTGTTTCTGGGGCACTCAGAATACAGAGGGTTCTCTGAACTTCAGTGCAGAAACCCAGGTTCACAGATAGACTAAGAAATCCTTAGGGAGAAAGGGGGACTGAACAAGCAAAATTATGGGGCAGCACTGCACTGGACATATTGATCATAGACAGTAGAGGCCAGGCCATAGAAGAGAGTTTAGAAAGAGAATAATAACAATAGCAATAATAATAAAATAACAACTATCATTTATTGAGCACTTACTATGTGTCATCTATTATCTTCTTTAACTATTCC
This sequence comes from Eonycteris spelaea, assembly GCA_003508835.1. Classification (NCBI taxonomy): domain Eukaryota; kingdom Metazoa; phylum Chordata; class Mammalia; order Chiroptera; family Pteropodidae; genus Eonycteris; species Eonycteris spelaea. Next base: position 2,176,799 of record PUFA01000017.1, read on the forward strand.
ATCTTCCCTGTGAAGTAGGTAATATTGTCCATTTTATAGATAATAAAACTGAGACTCAGACAAGTGAAATAACCTGTCTATATACTTGGCAAGTAAATGGCAGAGTTGGAATTCAAATGGGAGAGATGGTTCTCCCTTCCAAATTAATGTCCAGAACTTACCTGGCATTTAGTATTCTCAATGTGAGTTGTTTGAAATGGATGGATTTAATGAGCACCTACTGAATGCTAAGCCCTGGCTTTGGTGATTTTTGTGTAGTACCTCATTTAATCTTCAGAACAGCCTTTTCCAATATGTGTAATTATTCTCATTTACTAAATGAGGAAATCGAGGCTCAGAAGTTTTTAAGGTCACCCTGAGCCAAATAAAGGCCTTTTTAGAGAAGCACTAACGCGGAGAATGAATTCAGAACAACCTGGACCCAAGATCAGAGCCCCGGAGCCAGAAAGTACTAAGGAAGGGGTAGGGCAACCGGGTGGATACGATTTCCACCCACAGGAGACAGCAAAGGGTCCGGGGATAATTATGATTTTGGACAAGCCACCACCCCAGCCTCAATTTCCTAGTCTGAAAAATGGGGCCACCAATACCTACCGTGCAGGGTTGTCATGAGGATTAAATGGGAGGATACACATGACATTCTTAGAGCAATATCAAGTTCACAGGAGATGTCTGACCAATGTCTCCTCCTACCCACTTTCCCTTCCCTACTGCTCTCTGTCAGTTGGGCAACTCTTCCCAGGGGTCTGTAGAATCAGTCTGGCATTCTATCCTTGTCCTCCCTATCCCTGATCCAGCCATAAGCATCTATGGAACGAGAACCAGTTGAGCTGTTCCCTGGCTGTGTGACCTTGTGCAGTTCACTTACCTTCTCTGAGCCTTAGTCTGGACTGCTTGGGTGGGCTGGAAGCAGGGGGTGCCTACTGGACCTCGCCATACCCACATGAGCCCTCTACCCACTGGCTCTCTCTCCCTTAGCCTATACTGCCTTCCTGCTGAACCTGCCTGAAAAAGCTCTGGGGGCTGAGGCCACTGTCCACTAACCCAGGGACTGTTCCTGCAGGCATCTCCAGAGGGTTCCTCCTCAAAACATTCCAGGTGACAGACCCATCCTTCTTTCTCCCACAGCCCCTTGTAGTTGCCTTCCCACTCCGGCAGGGGATGGGAAAGTGCCTCAGTCCCTACAACCCCCTTCTCAGACTCACACACTCACACACTCACAGGCTTGCTTTGGAAAAAGGGTGGTTTTTATCTCCCCGCCCACCCCTCCCCACACCCTGCCCCTCCCGCCCTGACACACACACTTCAAGCACGCTTACTTGTCTGCCCCTGGGCTGTCTCTTCCACGGGCCTGCATGGTCTGGGCCAGGAGTCTGAGGCTAGCCCTTCTCTGTCCTCTCCTGGTGGAGGGTCCTACCATCAGGGTGGACTATGTGGCCCTACTGTGCGTGGTGGGGAAGAGGCCAGCCTCTGGAGACCCCAGCTGGCCTCCTATTATATTGGCTTCTATTAAATTGAAACACATAGCACATCTATTACACAATAAACCACAGCTATTTCATGGATCAAATTAAGTTTTATTTGGGCAAATTACAACCTTTCCTACAGTCGTGCCTTTGTGAGGCCATTCCTTTTTAATAAAAGCAAGCATTTCTGGGGCTGGCCCTCCTGGACCAAAGCTCCATGGTGGGTTGGGGGCTCAGGCCCCGAGAGTGGCAAAAGGGTGGGAGTGTATGTGCAAGTGTGTGTGTGTGTGTGTGTGTGTGTGTGTGTGTGTGTGTGAAAGAGAGAGTTGTGTGAGATGGGAATTCTTGAGTCCCCTCTTGGGAATGGATTTGTCCACCTTCTCCTGCCTTCCCATCCAGAGGTTGCCATGGAAGTCTGCAGGGAATTTCTCATTAAACAAGAAAAAAGCAGCAGCAACAGCAGCAGGAAAGCGTTTCCCGGAATCTGGGAGGAAGTGTGAGTCACCAGTCTGCTAAGTGAGCCCTGCGTGGCCACTGCAGCTCTGGCCCAGGAGGCCGAGAGCACAGGGCCTGCGGGCAGGACTGCGCCAGGCCTGCCCGCATAGACATGCCTGCTGCCCAGGCTGACGCAGGCTCCAGGAATGCAAACAAAACGGGGTGGAGGGGCTTTCTGAGGGCCGGGGCACCGGGCCAGGCAGGAGGGAGCAGGCCTGGAGGAAGAGGCCTGCAGAGGGGCCTTGACTCTCAGACAGCCCCTCTCTGGTGTTCTTGGAGTCTGGGCTGCTGGGAAGGCTCCTATCTCACATTGTGACCTGGCCTAGCACTGCCAGCTCTGGCCTCCCTTTAGGCTCCTCCTCATGGGACAGAGACAGGGGTTCCCTAGATAAGTGGTTCTCAGAAGTGGTCCTTGGACCAGCAGCATCAGCATCAGCTGGGAACTGGTTAGAAATGAAGATTCTCAGGCCTCCACCCTAGACGTACGAAACTAGAAACTCTGAGGGTGGAGTCCAGAGATCTGTGTTTTAACAGGCCCTCCAGGCCATTTTAATGCACATTCAAGTTTGAGAACCACTGTACTTAATGATCTGTAAGTCATCTTCAAATCCACATCTGCTGGTTATTCATTCAAAAAATTGGGAGGTAATGTTTAAGTTGTAGTTACTGTGTGCTGGGGACTGGACTAACTGCTGTACACATGCTAACTCATTTAATCCTTACGTTCATCCTGAGGTCGGGTTATGTGATAATTTCTACATTTTATGGATGACAGAAGTGCTATTTTTTGGTCAGAAGCCAACATTCTGGCACCTTGGAGGTGAATGGAGATGCTGGGCTCAACTGATAGATTTGGCTCGTGCTGGTTAACTGGTTTATATGGCTGACCCTTTCCTGGGCGGCTTTTCTTAAATGTCCTTCATAGGCTGCCCTGCCCACTGAGAGGACTCTCACTCCAGAAATGGAGAGTACAGAGGCAATCAGGCAGGTATAGCCAGAGATTAAGAAGAGACCAAAAGAAGCTGAGCCTGAGAAACACAGGGGCCTGTAGAATCTTTTCTCCAAACATGGTCCCTGGACCAGCAGCATCCATATTAGCCAGGAGCCTATTAGAAATTCAGGATCTTGGGCCCCACCAAGACAGAATAAATCTGAATGTGCATTTTAACAAGATTGATCATGTGTACTTTTAAGTTGGAGAAGTACAAGGTGGGGCAGATGGACGCATCCCTGAGCTCCTTCTTGCCTCAGAGGAGGGCAAGGTCATTGGATCTGAGATTTGCACCAGCCTCAGCCCAGCTCCTCTGGGGCTCCAGCTCCCACATTGGCACAAACACCCCCTCAGTAAACCCTGGAGCCCAAGGGCCCTAGAGGGAGCCTCCAGCCCTTAAAACCCACAGCCAAACTAATGTAGTGGGAGAGACTCTCCCTCTGCCAGGTCCCCTCTTCTCAAGGTCAAGAATCTTCTCTTCCCTTACCCTCTTCCTAGAATGTGGGCTCTGGGTTCAAACTCAAACTCTGCCACTTATTAACTGATTCTTGTAAACCTCTTGGTGCCTTGATTTTTTTTTTTCTGTAAAATAGGGTAACAATATTTCCTGGATCATACATTTTTCGGGGCAGAGTAAATCAGTGAATATGTATAAAGTACTCAGAACAGTGGTTGACACATAACCCTATTAACATTAGCTACTTGTTTTCAGCCTTCCTTCTTTTCCTCTTCCGGGTGTCCCTTGGGCTGGGGCGGGATAGAGAAAGGTGGTCCTGACCTGTGAAGAGTTAGTGCCAAGGCGAGGCTACTGAATTGGATCCCAGAGGTGACAGGGGCTCCTCTCGTGGGAAAGATGGAAATGTGTTTACATGATACCTATAATATGCCAGCCTTAATGTCAGTCATTTTCTTCCTTTCTACAGTTGTACTAGGAAACTACTATTATTTTCAGAGCTTACGGATGAGGGTTGTAGTCTCAGAATTGCCATGACTGGCCCAAGGTCACAGTTCATGAAGGGTAGAGCTTGCTGGGTCCGTCTGGCCAGCCTGACCGCATTCCATATCCACTTCACATGACCCCATGCTTTTGCCTTCACTATAGCCCAACCCTGTCCCTAAAGAGACAGGGGGATCCAGAGGCCAAAGCTGGCAAAAGAGTAGGAATGCGATTCATGGTCTTTTCCCTAGGGCCTCAGTTTCCTTTGGGGGATGCTTCCCTCCTACAAGATGCAGGGCTGAAGGGACTTGTAGTGGGTTTAGCTGCTCCTGGCTTTGCTCCCCCAACAAAGTTTGCCTGTGACTGGAAGGCAGACCTTTAGCAGATGTGTTAAAACCCCAGCAAGGAGGACCTCTGGTTTCAGCTCTGATGCATACAGATCTTGGAAGCTGTCACTCCACACTCACAACAAGAAAAAGTTGAACAACTTGAAAGTCAAATACTTTTCTTAGCTCTACAAGAGAATTAAAGTCACAGGGTATATTGCCACTCTGAAATCTGGAGAAATGAGTGAATACAGAGAATCAGCCAAGATCAGCTTACCTGAAGCAGAAGCCACCAGAACCAGTAACTGTTAGGAATACTTAAATGGTCATTTTAAAAACTATGTTATTGAAGTATGATTGACATACAAAAAACTGTACCTATTTAATGTGTTTATAACTTGAAGTTACACATCAGTAAATACCTGTGAAGTCATCGTTACAATTTATGTCACAAATATATCCATCATTTCTAAAAGTTTTGTCTCATACTACTACTACTACTACTACTACTTCTTCTTCTTCTTCTTCTTCTTCTTCTTCTTCTTCTTCTTCTTCTTCTTCTTCTTCTTCTTCTTCTTCTTCTTCTTCTTCTTCTTCTTCATATTAAATAGTAATTTTGATGAAATTCTGGAAACAGTGTGGATGAGCTTGAAAATTCAAGCTCCCCCATGCTTTCATGGGTTTTATGTCCAGGAATCCTGCCAGGTTCACATGGTAAAGGTCAGAGAAAAACCCCTTCTGTTTTGGGCAAGAAGAGAGGAAAAATAAACATTTTGAAATATGTCTAGAGCTTTCTCCATAATAAAGGCCTATCCTTCAGGAGAAACTGCTTTACCCAATCCTTGTCTGACCTGGAGAAGGGCAATTAGGCAATTCCAGACCTCTCTAGCCTTCCTGTCTCATTGAAAGGGAGGAAAAAAAGAGCTAAGATATGCTTCTGAAGATCACAGGCTAGGGATTCGGGCCAACTAAAACTCTGTGATTTAATAAGTACAGAAAGCTTCCCCTCTCCAACATCTTACCACCAATAGCAGGTCTTTAGTATAATAACAGTGGATTACAACTGAAAGAGCTGCAAGATGCAGACTCTTCTTAAGAAGGAGTTCTTAGGGAAACCCAAAGATAACAGGGGGGAAAAGCAAACAGGGAAATTCCAGGAAACGGAAACCTCTGGCACCTACAGCTACAGCAAACCTTAAACACAGCTCAGCTGCTAGCCAAATGAACCTGAAAACTTACGCTAAAAGTCTGATTGCCTCGGTTCCCATAACCAGGTATTTCATGCCTAACTTTCAACAAAAAATTAAAAATCATGCTAAAAGGCAAGGAAAAACACAGTCTAAAGAGACAAAGTCATCATTAAAACCAGATTCAAATATCCAAAGATTTTTGGAATTAAATAAGTGATTTAAAATCACTATGATTACTATTCCAATGGAAAAAGTAAATAATATGCAAAAGCACAAGGGTAGTATAAACAGAGAGAGGCAAACTCAAAAAATCAAAAGGAAATGTGAAAAATCAAAAACATTGTAACAAAGTTGAAGAATGCCTTTATTGGGCTCATCAGCAGACTGGCTATGGCCAAGGAAAGAATCAGTGAGCATGAAGGTACATCAATAAACTTTCCAAACTGAAATGTAAAGAGAAAACAATAATTTTAAAAAAGGAACAGAGTATCCAAGAAGTGCGGGACAATTACAAAAGGTATAGTATATGTATAATGGGAATATAAGAGGAAGAAGAATGAGAACAAGAAGCAGAAGAAATATTTAAAGTAACAATGGCTGGGAATTTAAAAAAATCGACGGCAGACATCAAACCATAGATTTAGGAAGCTCATTGATACCGATCATGATGAATACAGAAATACCTACTACTAAGCATGTTCAAACCTCAGAAAACCAAAAGCAAAGAAAATTTTGAAAGAAGTCAGAAAAAATACATTTTACCCACTGGGGAATAAAAATAAGAATTATATATTACAGCTCATCAGAAATCACGTAAAGAAGAGAATCACGTAAAGAAGAGAAAATTTTAAAGTATTAAAAGAAGGGCACCCATCACCCTAGAATTCTGTATCATGCAAAATTATACTTGAAAATGAAATAAGGTCTTTCTCAAACAAACAAAAGTTGAGAGAATTTGTCATTAGTAGGCCTGACTTCCAAGAAATGTTAAAAAGAATTCTTTGGAGGCAAAGAAAATGATGTAGATCAGGAACTTGGGTGTACATTAAAAAAGGAAGAATATCAGAGGAGGATTAATAAGATAAAATCTTTTATTTTTCTTATTTTTAATTGATCTAATAGATAACTGATCAAAGTAATAATAGCAAAAATATAATTGAAAAGTACTTGATGATTATAGCATATGGATAAAAGTGAAATGACTACCAGCAATGTTATAAGCAATGAGAAGGAGGATTTGGAAAAACTTTGCTCTAAGGTACTGTGAAACATATAGTGTTACTGAAAGTGGATTTAGATTAGTTATATATTGCAAACATTAGGGCAACAACGCAAAAAAATTTTTTTTAAAGAAATGTAATTGACATACTAAGAGAGGAGAGAAAATGGAATCATATGAAACCAGGTAAGACAAGAAACGAGGAGAAAAAAAAACAAGTGCAACGTATAAAAAACGGTTACAAACATGGTAGGTATAAATCCAACTATATTAGTAATCAGCGTACACGTGAATGGTGTAAATACACCAATTAAAAAACAGAGACTACCAGAGAGATTTAAAAACAGCACTCAACTATCTGTTGTATATAAGAAGCCCACTTTAAAAATGACACAGATAGATTAAAAGCAAATGTATGGAGAAAGATATACCATGCTAATACTAATCAGAGAAGGCTTGAGTAGCTACACTGATTTCAGAAAAGGCAGAATTCAAAGCAAGGAAAGTTATCAGGGATAAAGCTCAGGGATAAAGTGGGGCATTACATAATGATAAAAGGATGAAATCTCCAAGAAGATCTAACAGTCCTTAATGTGTATGCATCTAACAAGAGAACATTAAAGCACATGAGGCCAAACACTGACAGAAGTGCAAGGAAAAATAGATAAGACCATTATTATATTTGAAGACTTCAACATCCCCCTACTAGTAATTGACAGATTCTGCAGGCAGAAAATCAGTAAGGACGTAGTTGAACTAAACAGCTCCATCAATCCACTGCAACTGATTTATAGAATACATCATCCAACAGCAAAATACACATTTCTTTTCAAGTTCTCATGGAACATTCGCCAAGATAGATCACATATTGGGACATATAACCCATCTTAACAAATTAAACAAAAGTTGTACAAAGTATGTTCTCAGATCACAAACAAATAAAACTAGAAATCAATAATGGAAAGAGCAGGTCTGTAGGTCTGTTGCAAAGTGACAAAAGAAACATACTGAATTGTGTATATATGATTGTGTGTGTATGTGTGCATGTGTACATGTGTGTATGTGCATGTTTGATTGCAGTATGATTGTAGGAGTATTGGCAATTTACTTTTTCAATTTTCTCAATATTTCTAACTTTGTTTCAGAAGCATAATAAATAAAAAGTTAAAAATACATAGTCAAAAGTTTAGAGAATTAATGTTAGCCTGGGTTATGTGCCCTGAGGACTTTTTAAAAAAGATCCTGTATTGGAGCAGGGAGCCCCCAACATTTTATACTCCCAAGATGCAATTTGAACTAATATCAATATTTCCTGATTCCCTATTCTCTATTCTGTGCTTTCATGAGTTTTGGAAAATTTTCATTTGTTTTTTCCTTCCTTCCCTCCCTCCCTCCCTCCCTCCCTCCCTCCCTCCCTCCTCCCTCCCTCCTTCCTTCCTTCCTTCCTTCCTTCCTTCCTTCCTTCCTTCCTTCCTTCCTTCCTTCCTTCTTTTCTTCCTTTCTCATTCCTTTTTCTTTCTTCCTCTCACTTTCTTTTTTGGGTGTGCTTGGGGAAGTGGTCGAAGATTCGCTCTTAAAATATACCTGTTTTCTTTTTTGTTTATATAATACTTTGTTGTGAAGGCTTCTTGGAGGCCAAAGAACAAGCATGCAAACAAAATCAGATCGTAACTATTCTGGTCTCTGCCCCTAGCCCAGCTGAGCCCTGGATGGTGTCCCAGGACAAATGTCTGGGGTGGAGGGTACCAGGAAGCAGGACCAGCATATCTCAGAAGAGGGGCTCCATATGCCTTGGCTCAGGCTCAGAAGTGTAGAGAAGTGGCCTGACTCCCCACCCCAGCACAGGGTTTGTGTTGAGAGGAGGGAGGCCCAGTGCTCTCCTTTATAAAATGGGACAGCCGTGAGGGCCCACTGGAATGACACATGGGCCAGGTGGGAGAAGCACCAGGCTCAGGCCAGGAGCTCAGGCAATGCAGGCTGAACCCACTGTGCAAAGATGGGCCTGGGGTGTGGGGGAAGCTTTTACAGGTCAAAAAGTGTGTGTTTTGAGAAACATGCATTCTGTTCCTGGCCTGGAAATTCATGCCTTCTGCGAATCGTTTCTTCTCCTTGCAGCATTGGTATTTTCCCCGCCTTATCTCCAAGTCATGTGAATCCCTAGTGCCGGTTTCTGCTTCCTTCTGGGCCGGCTGCCATCAGCCGCCTGTCTGTGGCATCTTGAGGAAGCTTGAGGGACAGAGGAAGAAGCCACGGGGCAGTGTTTGACCCCTGGGAGAAGGCCGTGCCCTGGACTTGCCAGATTTTAAGCATCTGGCATGGGTCAGTGGAAAGAACTCTTGATTGGTGTCAGAAGCCCCGAATGTTTCATGGTCCTGCCACTAAACTGCCTGTGCCACCTCACTTCAGCTTCTGCTCTAAGAAACAGGACATCTGGCCTGAATGTCTTGAAGGGCCTTCTCAGCATTGTGGTCCTGAGGGAAGGGGCTCCGATGGGTAGAGAAAGGCCAGAAGGGAGCTGAGCCCTTTCCTACAGGGTTCTCCCTTGAGATCCCCCTGGTCCAGCCCTGATCCCCAACAAGGTTCGAGGCAGTGACAGCTACTGGTTAACACAGACCAGATGCAGCCCTTTCCCCCAGACATGTTCAGCAGTCTTCCTTCTCAGAAGCCTTGAGTATATTTAAACTCCATGGAGTTTGGCTTCAGAGCCCGAGTGGAAACCACAGCTCCATTACGTGAGCACATATGATCTCCCTGGGAGGAGAGAGACGAGCAGCCTCAGAAAATGAGAGGCAAGTTGAAGGCCTCTGCTCTGTAAAAAAACACTTTTGACTCCCCGCTTAGGACAGTGTCTGGGATCCTCAAGGAAGGCAAGTCCAGCATGCTCATCTGGAATGGAGCAGTGAACTCAGAGGCACTGGGCTTCCTAATACCAGAGGATGGGAGCAAAGGCCAGGGGCCTATAGAGAGGAGACTAGAACCCCATATGAGAACTAAACATCCACCAAGCAGCCATTCTACCTTCCCCCTAATGTGATCATATATTTTGAAAGTTTTATGTCTGGCAGACATGTCCTTGAAGAAAAAGTCCATAGAAAAAGAACAACATCCTGCCCCTCCCCATCCCGGGGCAGGCTAAGCAACTAAGTTGGCATAAATGAGTGAGAGATGATCCCAAAGTCACTGCCATTTAAGATATCTCAGCTTCTATCTCTTACCATTGGATAATTTTGGACCAATAAGTTAATAATTTCAGACTCAGGTTCCCATCTGCCCAGTGGAAATAATAAGCCTCACCTGGGGACATGCTAAAGACTCTCATAAAAGGGCCAGACCAAGACTCAGTAGAAGCAAGTCAGTGTTACTTTCAAATGACATTGATTAAACCCTTAGTTCCCATTTCTGAACAATCTAAGACCATCATAACTGCCCATCAGCACTGTGGTCAGCAAAAATAACTGAGACCCCCCTTGGGGATGGCCAGTCAGCTTGTTTCGTGAGTGCAGCACCTCTGGGCTTGAGTGATGGTTGGGCAGGCACTTTGATCACTGCTGACATGACTTGTTTTTTTTTAATCGAGATAACACTGGTTTATAACACTATATAAGTTTCAGGTGTGCAACATTATAATTTGACATCTATATGCTACATCGTGCTCACCATCAAAAGTCAAGTTTCTATCCATCGCCATATAATTGACCCCTTTTACCCATTTTGCCCTCTCTTCACCCCTGCTTCCCCTCTGGTAACCACCGAGCTGACATGACACATGTCTACATATGTGAGTTTGTTTTGTTTTGTTTTATTTTTAGATTTTATATAGGGGTGAAATCATGTGCTGTTTGTCTTTCTCTACCTGACTTACTTCGCTTAGCATAATACCCTCAAGGCTCATCTATGTTGTCACAGATTTCATCTTTCTTTTTTACATCTAAGTAGTATTTCATTGTCTCTATGTATATCACATCTTCTTTTTCCATTCTTCTGTCAATGGACACCTAGGTTATTCCCATATCTTGGCTATTGTAAATATTGCTGCAATGAGCATAAAGGTGCATATATCTTTTCACATTAGTATTTTTGTTTTCTTCTAATAAATACCCAGAGGTAGAATTGCTGGATCATATGATAGTTCTATTCTTAATTTTTTGAGGAAAGTCCATTCTGTTTTCTATAGTGCCTGCACCAATTTATATTCCCACCAACAGTGCACAAGGGTTTCCTTCTCTCCACATCTTCTTCAACACTGTTATTCCATGTCTTTTTGATAATAGCCATTCTAACAGGTGTGAGGTGATAATTCACTGTGGTTTTGATTTGTATTTCCCCGATGATTAGTGATTTTGAGAATCTTTTCATGTTCCTCTTGGCCATCTGTATGTCTGCTTTAGAAAAACATCTACTCAGATTCTCTGCCTATTTTTAAACCCAATAGTTTTTTTTATTGTTGTTATTGAGTTGCGTGATTCTTTATATATGTTGCATATTAACCCCTTATTGGATATATAATTTGCAAATACCTTTTCCCATTCGGTGGGTTGCCTTTTTGTTTTGTTGATGGTTTCCTTTGCTCTTTGGGCCTTTTAGTTTGATATAGTCCCATTTGCTTATTTTGCTTTTATTTCCATTGCTGTTGGAGCTGAATTAAAAAAAATGTTGCTAAGACTGATGTCAAGGAACTTACCGCCTATATATTTTATGGTTTCTGGTCTTATATTCAACTCAAATCCATTCTGAGTTAATTTTTGTGTAGCTGACATGACTCTTAAGGGCAGAAACTGGTGCTGAGACCATCTCTGCGGTCCTTCCAGTTTGAGGTGAAGGCTTAGGAAGAGCAATAGATCTCCAGGCTTTGGTTCTGCTCAGTGTCCATTCACATGGGGTCTCAATTGGTTATTTGGCTATTTCTGTTGGGCACAGAACTGACATGCTTGGTGCTTAGCAGCCTCAGTTTCCTCTCTATGAAATGGAAACAGCAACCATGTTGGCTCCCTGGTGGGGTGTTGTGAGAGGTAGGAGAAGTCACAGTGGGATTGGTTATGTGATCCTTCCCGCTGTTGGGGGCTGAGAGACCTCTGGCTTCAGGACTCCAGAGTATGGGAATGCAGAGCACGCTGCTGCCCTCCATGATCAACTCCTAGGAGAAGGGTACACCTGTTGGCATTGGGTCTGGGAGTGGCTGGAGTAGATTCACTGTACATTTAAGATTTGTGGTTAGAAAGAGATTGGATTTGGTAATGGACTTTGAAATAGTCAGGTCCCCATAGCCAAAGATAATGAAGCTTTTTCTCCTCCTGCCAAATGCCCGACTGGGTCTCCATCCATGCCCTCTCTTGTCCTTCCTCTCGTCCATTTGGTTATTCACGCGGCCAGCCTTTCCGCAAGTACTTCGTAAGCACTTTCTTTGTGTCGGGCACTGGGGATACAGTGCCGAGCATGGTGCCTGCCCTTGTGGAACTTTCACCTCACATGGGTGAGAAAGATCTTAAACAAATAGCAGCACACAGTATTACGAAAGTACAACATTTAACAAATTCCAGGGAGAAAAGAATGAGGTATTGCAAGGGTGTATAACAAGGGCCCATTCCTTCTGAAGGCCAGTGCTTTCTATGCGTCTGGCAGTGCCCTTAAACCCTTGAGGTTGACTAGCTGGATCCTTGCCGGATCCCTATAGGTCCTATGGGGTGGACCTATCACATCTCCACTTTACAGATGAGGAAAACAGGCAGAGCTCAGATCTTAACTGTTCCCTCTAATTCTGTGTCATGGAAGGGCAGGCTTCTCTCCCCCTTTTTTTCACAAATGAGGAAAGTGAGACTTTGGGGGAAGTCAGTGTTTTTCTCAAGGTCACAGAGATAAGAATGGCTGAATTCCCTGGCCCTTCTACTAAAATCTAACCAACCTGGGACCGAACTTTTATCCCAGGAAAGACAAATCAGTTGTTGAAGAATGAACGCATGATCTAGTACAAAAAGTGAGCATTATGGAAGATCAGTTATACTCGTGGCCCCACAATTGTCACCCCTCCCTGTAGCCACATCCTTTCCCAGGAACTCTGCAATGCCTTCCTACCTAGGGTAGAATATTCTGCCTAACCCTTGACTCTAGGCTCAGCTCTGTGATTTGTTTCGGCCGATAAGATATGAGCAGACAAGGCACTCACACATTTCCCTTTTTGCTTTTCTGCCATTGTCATGAGAACATACCAGCCAGCTTGCTGAATGACTGGACATATGGTCCTGAGCTGAGCCGCCCTCATCATATCCCAGTGAGAGACCCCAGTCCAGATCAGCCGAACTCCACAAACTTATAAGATAGATCGATATTTGCCACTGAACTTGGCTTATTTGTTACGTGGCATGATTATGGCAGTCGATGGCAGAAGCGGACATAGACGCAGCCAATCTGACAGCAGATTTCAGGTGATAAGGGCTCTGTGGGAGGTCTGCACAAAGCAGGGAGGAGCAATGAATTCTGAGCCGGAGTCAGGCAACACAGAGTTAACACAGAGCTGAATCTTGAAGGAGAAGTCAGAGGTGTTGCAGGCAGATGAAGCAGGCATGGAGGTGAACTACACAAGGCACGTATGACCAGTGCAGGGTGAGAGGGCAATGTGGGAAATGAGACTAGACTGCTCCATCAAGGAGGCTGACAATGGCAAGCCCTGAGGGCCAGGCTCAAGAGCTTCGGGTCCCCAAGCGGGCAACAGGGAGCTACTGAAAGCTGCTAAGCGATGAGGGAGTATAATGTACTTAAAATGTACTTAATGTTCATATTCCCTCGAAATTCATATATGGAATTCCTGATTTTCACTGTGATGGTATTAAGAGGTGGAACCTTTGGGAGGTGATTGGGTCATGGCGGTGGAGCCCTGATAAATGGGATTAGTGTCCTAATAAAAGTGGCCCCAGAGAGCTGTTTCACTCTCTGCCATCTGGGGATACAACGAGAAGTTGACAGTCTGGAACCCAGAAGAAGGCCCTCACCAGAGCCTGGCCATGCTGGCACCCTGATCTCAGACCTTCAGCCTTCGAAACTGAGAAATGAATTTCTTTTGGTTTTAAGTCCCCTAGTCTATGAAAGTTTATTATAACAGCTCGGGCGAACTGAGACAAGGATGGTTGATTTTTGTTCTTTTATTTTCCCATCTAATCATGTGCCAAGTTCTGCACATTTGGTCCATCCTTTGTGCTTCACTCCCACTTTCCTGCTCTATTCTGACCTCCATGGAGGTTTTGCTCATCATCCACATGGATATCCAGACCCACTTTAACAGTTTTTCTCTAGAATAAGGATGGTTAGAACTTGTGTATCACCAGAGCCTTTCCTAGTATTACATTCAAGGGACCCATTTCTAAAGCTTCTCTACGATAGGTCTTTAAGCGGGGGAGGCCATGACCCCTCTCAGAGACCTCCCATCCTTCACTGCCTTAAATCCTTACTACGCCCTGTGAGGTTAGTATCCCTGAAACTTAGAGACTCAGAGAGGTGGAGCTACCTTCCTAGGGTCACATAGTTAGAATGTGACCCAGGCAGGATGGAAACCAGTCTGTCTGACACAGGGGAATCTTATCTGTCCTGCACCACTCTGCCCAGGTGCCATGTCCTTCTGGACCCATTCCTAAAATCTTGTGAGGCAGGATAGCACATTTGCTCCAAAGGTGGTTGCCAACAATTTCTCCCTACCTGAACCCACATGATGATCCTCCCAGTAAGAGGAGAACCTGTTTCTCCTCCCCCTGAATCTTGATTGGCCTTGGGACTTTCTTTGGAGAAGAAAATGAGGCAGAAGTAACTCGGTGCCAGTTCCAGGTCTAGTCTTAAAGGGCTAGGGCCTTCTTCTCTCTCCCCCCACCCCCCTCTCTCTCTCCCCTTCCCTCTTTCTCTTTCCCTCTCTCTTTCAAGCCAGTTGTCATGATGGAAAAAAGCTTGGATGGACTAGAGGCTGATGAGGAACCATGTGGAAAGACAGGCCACAGGGAGGAGCGTTAAGGAGCAATAATGCAGACATGTGAGGGGTTCCCTTAAATGGTTCAGCCCAGCTGAGCTCCTAGTTGGACATAGTCATGCTGATCCCACATGGAGCAGAGGGTCCACCTAGCTGGCCCATAGAACTATGAGAAGTAGTAAATCACTGTTATTTCAAGCCACTAAGTTGTAGGTTGGTTTGTTACACAGCGTAGATAACTGAAACAGGGGGACCTGGCAGATGCCTAGGTTCTGAGTCCCTGGCACCACTAATCTCTTTGAAGGCCCTGAGCCCTGGTTCCTGTGGTTGCCAGACAACTGGCAAGGGCTTTCCTCCTGTTTTATTCTTGCTGAGGAAGAAGAGAGTTGTGTGGTCCTCCGCATCCTATTTTGAAGGCACTCCTAAGACAAACTAATGAAGCTCCTATGAAAAGAATGACAGGCTAAGAGCTTGGACTCTGGGGTCAGACTCCTGGGATTTAAATTCCAGCTCTGCCAATTTCTAGCCGTTTGACCTTGAGCAACTTACTTACTCTGTGCCTCACTTTCCTCCTCTGTAAAATGAAGTTAATGCTTGTGCTTATGTTATAGAGTTCCTATGAGGATTAAATGAGGTAATACATACAAATTCATAAAATAGTGCCTGATTCATCATAAGCTCTTAATAAATATTGCCTGTTGTTCCATTCCTCTTTCTCCTCCTCTTCCTCTACCACTAACCATTACTAGATCCCAGGGGTTCTGAGCTGGATGTTTCAGTGCTCTTGACCTGAAGGAGCTCACAGTATCACAAACTAGAGGTATAGCTGACACCTAAATAGGTTAGGTATAATACAGAGGGATAGAAATAAAAATAGGTGAATGGTCAAGGCTGGGAGTAGTTTATTCTGCCTGGGAATTAGGAAGGCTTCCTGAGGGAGGTGACAATTGAGCTGAGTTTTCAAGACTGATAAGGCATTTGCTGGCTTTTTCAGTTAGGGTTATATTGGGCTCTGAGTAAAAGCAACAACCACCACCACCACAAAACAAGAAAACATAAATAGAATAACAACATTCACTTAAACAAGATAGAAGCTTATTTCTAGCTCGAGTAGAAATCTGGTGGTGATTTCTTATGGGCCCAAGGCTCAGAAGGTGATCCACTGTTACAGGCACCCAGGCTATTCCTACTTTGTTGCCCCCAAATAGGAGGCCTCCCATCTCAATGTGTGGCCTCCATCCATGCTTCTTCCTGGTGCAAGGTAGTTGCCAGAGCTCCAGCAACCCTGGCTTTTTAAGGATACTCCTGAAAGTTGTACAATGTACTTATCAGCTATTGTCAAGGCTTCATCCCACGGCCAACCAAACTGCAAATGGGACTGGGAAGCATAGTCTTTATTTTGAGTGGCCGTGTGACCAGCTAGCTAAGAAGTGGGGGTTCCATTATTGAGGAGGACTTGGGGCACAGACACTGGAGGTCATAACTGGCCAAGTATGCACACTAAAGATAGATGCAAGGAAAGGTGTCCCTGTATAGGGAACAGCTTGTGTACTTGAAGCATCTGGAATGGCTGGTTCCGTCTCCACACAGCCTTCAAGGATCTTCACTCTTCTCCCTTGAGGTTCAGCTTGGCTACTTCTGTGGATTTGTCTTTAGACCAGCCTCTCACCAGGCAGACATGTCCCATTCCTAACTCTCCTGTTGCTTTGGAAACTTCGTCCTACCAGTGCCCTTATGGGAGAAAATGAAATGCCAAGGCAGCTCTCTGACTTTGAGGAGCTGGTGATTGCTGAGGAGATGGGGCTGCTGAGCGGAGGGGCCACAGAGAGAAGGGAGCTATCATCAGGCTTCTGACGTAAGTCTAGACAGCTGGAGCAGGGGTCTGAGAGGGCATCCCAGGCCAGGGGAATGCTGAAACAAAGGCCAGAAGGTGGGGCTCTTAGCAGGCCTTTGAAAAGAGCTGTCCTGCCAGTTCTGGGGGTCTGAGGCCTGACAGCCAGATGCTTGAGGGCTGAGAGCCCATGTGCACCTATAGATCACGTCACACAGATAAGCTGGTTGCGGTGGACTGGGACCATGCAGTCAATGCTGGTGATGAAGAAAAGCGATCTTGGAGCACGCAATGGAAATCAAGGCTGCACCCTGAGCCCCACTCTGGGTTTGGAGGCAGAAGAGTGGGAGATTCACCCGGTACAAGGTCTTGGCATGGAACTCCAGCTCAGCTTTGGACATGCTGTGTGACTTGAAGCCTCCGTTTTCCCCGTCTGTGAAGTGGCAGTCTGCTTCTAACGGGCATACTGAGGACTGCAGATGATGGCTGGGAAAGGCCTTTGCAAGAAAGAGCTCAGGTGCTGTGCACACATAGCTGCTGCTGTGGAGACTTCTGAAAGAAAGGACTCCCACAGGGTGATATCTCTTCTGAATCTTCACAGCTCTGGGCTTTCAACAGGCAGTAAGTAGTGCCTGGCCTGTGAGGCTATGCGGGGGCCTTAGCGTCTCAGAGAGCTGCCCTTGACCACCTGCGACCCCTTGCCTCACCTCCCAGACTTTCATATCCTTTGGCTTCAGTAGGCCCAGTCCTTGGTCAGAGCTTCTAGCAGATTCTAGCCAGCAGCCTGGCCTCTGCAACCAGGCCAGCACTTCGTGAGCCTGGATGGCTAGAAGGCCCAAGTGCTGGAATGAATACTCATCCGTGGAGGACCCACTGTCCACACACTCCAGGGACCAGGCAGGCAATCGATGTGGACAGTGGCTCAGGGGGTGGCAGCTTTCAGGTGTGTGTGTACCCACCCAATTCAGATGCAGTGTTTTTACACACTGTACTCAGGGCCCCCGTACTAAGAAGCAGAACTACACATTAGAGGCTTTGTAATTTGGTTTCCCAATAATAAATGTCTGCTCTGGATGGGGAAGCGAGGGTAAATTTTTCTACAAGTGTATAAAATCGGCCATTCTGGAAGAGAGGAGTGCCCTTCTGCTTTTCTTCTGTGATGGAAGGTGGTGGTGGTCCAGGGTCTGATTGGACGGGTAGAACCAAAAACATGCAAGAGATGCCTACTGGTTTTTTTTTTTTTTTTTTTTTTTTTGCACAGCATCGCCCCCTTTGTGGGAACTGCTCCCCACCGTCACTAGCCACAGGCTTTCAGTAGGATTTACCACATTTATTCTTTCCAGGTGGTGAGCACCTGACCCAAGCTGAGCCAATCAGTGTCTTCTGCGAAGAATTTGGACGTGGAACCAAAAGACTTCAGCTAAGGCTGGCTGTCTTCACATGGAGAGGCCGCGCCAACCCAGGAGCTGTTGACAGGCATGCTTTCCGCCGCTGACTGGAGGAATGGATGGAACTGGGCCTGTGAGAGCAGGAGGAAGAGACAGCAGAGAGCAGCAAGGTAAGAGAAGGAGGGAGCCCAGCTGGGCACCCACAGGGCTCACAGCCCTGATTGCACCCTTTCCTGAGGCCGACTGGGTCCTGGTCTGGAATTCCAGGAGGTCCCTCAGACTCCTTTCAATAACTCCCTTTTCTCCACTTTCCACAACATTGACTTTTACTTGCTATAGCTACTTTAGGTGGGTTTCTGCTGTAACGAAAATAGTCGTACCTGATGTAAAGAAAAGCACAGTGAGATTTAGTTTTGTATGCCTGCCACTCCCTGCAGCTTTACCTGCATTATTTCATTCAATCTTTATGGTGACTCTGTATGGTAAGTATTATTATTATTTCCATTTGACAGATGAGAAAACTGGCCCAGAGAGGATAAGCAACTTGCCTAGAGTTACACAGGTGATGGGAAATTGAGCCTGGGCTGGCTGATTCTGGAGGCTGAGTAGCAGCCTTCTGTGCACTTACCCACCTTGCTTTAGGGGCTGCATTGGAAAGTCACCGGCCTGGGGGATCTGTTAGGCCTTACCCAGAGCTTATGAATCTCTGGGCTTATTTGACTCTGTTCTATTAAATAGGTTTGTACATCTTGAGAAAGAGCGAAGCTGGTTGGGCTTTATGTTTTTAGTACTGGGCTGGAGGTCGTCTCTTTGGGGAGCCCAGCCAGGGCCTGGCCGAGCCCCTAGACCAGGCTGGCTGGTAGAGGAGGCTGACATCATGTCCTGCCACAGCTCTGAGGCCTGCCTATGAGTCATGGGTCTGGACAGCCTGAGGCAGAAATGGTGCTCCCCCAGGCCCCAAACATTAACTACCCCCTCCAGGAGACTTTCAGGGCTCAGGTGGCTGTAACCCTCTTTCTTCTATCTTCCTGACACCCACTTTGCCATGGTCCCTCCTCAGAACTCTGGCTGGAGCCCTTGGATAGGTTCTCTGTTGAATAGCCCATGCAGGACAAAGCTGAGACCTGGGATAAGTTTGACCTTCATCCCCCCCTCGGGGTAGGCAATTAGCCTTGGAGGGTCAGAGGGAGAGAGAAGACCTAACATTGGCCGAACCAGGAGAAGCTGTGGGGTGCCAGGGAAAATAGCAGGGGACCTGGCCATTCATCTGTAAAAATGAAGTGGAGGTGAATATTAAAAGACTAATGCATTACAATGGAAAAAAAACTGGCGGACACCCTTCCCCCAATTTAATGTCACTAGTGGTAGGGAAACCCCATCTGAGAAAAACACTGCACCAAGGTTCTTGCTGAAAACATTGAACCTGAATCTGGTCACGAGAAAATAAATCAAATAGAGTGACACTACAGATCACATGATCTTGACTTTTCAAAAATGCCAATGGCATGAAACAAGAAAGAAAAAGTCTGGAGAATGATTCTATATTAAAGGAGATGCAAAGAATGACCCTTGATTGGATCCTGAGCAGGATGAGGATGTGCTAAAGGACATAATTGAGACAATCAAGAACATTTGCATATGGACAGTACATGAGACAATAGCATGAATGTGTTAAATTTCCTGAATGTCATCACTATATAGAGATTGTGTAGGAAAGTGTCCTCATTTTTATATACATCTATATTTATTTATTTATTTATTTATATTTATTTATTTATTTATTTATTATTTTTTAGGTGAGGCAACCCTTGGTTGACCTCACAGATTGCTAGGACCTTGTCAGCTTACAATCTCTTATTTTTTTATTATTTTACACCTACAGCACCTGGTCTTCCTAGGTGTCTCCTATCCAAGTACTAACCGGGCCTGGCCCTGCTTAGCTTCCGAGATCAGACAGGATTAGGCTTGCTCAGGGTAGCAGGGCTATAGACAGTGTCCTCATTTTAGAAAGAGAGTTGCTGAAATACTGAGGGGAAAATACCATGGTGTCTACAACTAACTTTCCAATGGTTTAGAGGTAAAATAAATGTAACAAAAACTAAATTAAATTAAATATCCAGCACAAGGCAGACCTGAATAATCACAAGCCACTGCTCCTTCTGGCCGAGAGCTGCCTCTTCCCTGCCTCCTCCCTAGAGGACCCCTTTTCCTTCCAACCCGCCTCCTGACCCCTCTATCCCATAGGAGGTGGACGCAGGGAAGGACACGGGAGAAAAGCAGGAATCGGGCCACAGCCATCTCTCTGAAATTTAAGACTTCCATAGACTCATGCTCCAAACAGCCTCATCCCTACCTCTGTCCACACGCCCTGGACCCTCATGCATTGCACAACACCCATAGGTTGTTCCTGTCCTCCAATCTGTCACACAGTTCCCTTGGCCTAGAATGCCATCCTTCCCTTTCCTGTCACTAATACAACATACCCTTCTAAGAAAGCCCACTTCAGTGCTCAAAGACCTACCTCTCTTCAAGCTCATGGAAGAAGCATCCTTTCCTGAAAACCTTAACCCTTGTCCCGCTCTGCAATGCACAAGTCTTTCTGCTGCTTCCGTGAACCTGGAAGCTCCCATTCTCACAGACCAGGTCACAGCCACTCCTGTATCTCTAGGTTATACTGCATGCCTGAGCCACAGTAAACATTCTACATGTGCTTACTGACAGAAGTTTAGGTGGCAATACGAATATGTTGCCATTTTGGAGACTAAAAAACTGTTGTTATATTCGTGTAACAGAATATTATGCAGGTGTCAAAAGAATGACATGGGTTGGTATGGCGTAATCCAAGATATGACAATAAGTGAAAGAAGCAAGATGCACTACTATAAATGCAGTGAATTACTATTTGTGTAAGAAGCATGTGTACTTGAACCAGCAAAGGTTTCCTCAGAGGAGGAGGATGGGGGGCGGGGGCTAGGGAGGGGAATGGGAAAGGAGGGAGAATTTTTGAGCTTGTGCTATGTGTATGTGAACCTATTTTAACAAGTTACATGATTTATATTTATAATAGGTCCAAATCTTTGGGGGAGGTTGTGGGAAACCGAGAAATTGGGTGCTTAGGAAAGGGAAGAAGCAGGTGAGCATCACCCCTGGGTGGAGGAAAGCCTGGGATCCTGCCTATGGCTCTTGCGACAGGACCCTGACACTGAGTCCCAGGAGGTAGAGGGATGCAGCAGCTTCCCACAATCCTCAGCACTACAGGCATCTCCCACTTATGTGCTGTCCCGTCCTTTGGGCCCTGCATCTCCTCATGCCACCATGCCTCTGCCAGGCTTGTGCCGTCACTGGAAATTCCCTGCCTCCATTTTTATGTGCTCAGTGCTACTTGGCTTTCAAGGCCCTATACAATTCCTGCTTCTGCTCCACTCTTCCCCTGACGTGTGTCAGAGAGCCTCTCTCATGCCATCTTGCTCCCTTAGCCCTTAGTGCTTGCTCTAAAGGTCTTAGAGCTGAGTGGGCCCAACCATGAGAGCAGGAGTAAGATGGAAGGACATCTTGAGAATTCTGGTCCCGCTGGACTTTCTCAGGGCCAAGGCTGCCTGCGGTACAAGTCCTGTGCTTGTTCCTGATGTTGGGACAAAAGGCTTCCCATCCCAAGCCTACACTCATTCCCCTTTCACCGCCCAAAGAGCAGTAGAAATATTGTGCCTGCTGGAGTTCCTTTGCACAGTGAAGGGACTGAAATATATGTACTAGGATGCATATGTTAAAGAAAAAATTATCCTGACACTTGTTAGAACAGTATGTAAGGAAGACTTAATTCAGGACTATTGCGATAGATGTCAAGATTATCACAATAATGGGGAGAGACTGGGCTCTGGATACAGCAAAGACAGTCGGGTATTTAATAGCCAACAAGCAGAATGAGGGAGTCAGTGGATGGAAAATTACTAAGAGGTAACATCAAGGGTACGGGGGATTCTTACTAAACCAACTTAACAGGATTCTTGCTGAAGGCAGGCCAGGGTGATAAGATATCAAGGTGTGGGGATTCTCACTAAACTGACAGGATTCTTGCTAAAACTGGGCTATGCAGGCCCAAGACGAGGCCCAAGGACTAGGTCTAGTTGGAAAATGGGCTCCGGGGAGCCTGTCTGAAGTATGAGCAAAGAGAATCTTTGTCACATGTTATAGGATATTTGGGAAAGTTCCCCTTATGGCTGGTGAGGAAATGGAGGGTAAGGAAGCAGCCATTTGGTGAGGTCTGCCTTAGTCCACCTCACCCCCAGGAGGCTCAGCTCCAAGGCTTCTGCTACATCTATCACTTGACCACAGCAGTGGGTAAAAAGACCTGGACTCCAGCTCCTACAATGCGACCAACTCCTTGCTGTGGGACCTGGGCCTTTCCATATGACCAGGAACAAAACCATGTGAATCCTCTGGCCAAAGCATGGGAGCTCAGGGGAGCAGGGTGGTCCAGGCCTGGGCAAGGCAAGGCAGTAATTAGCTGAGAGCTCCTCTGGAATGTTAAGTACCCGGCCCTGGAATGCAGCTCCTGCTGGCTGCAAATAAGCCCCCACCATCAGACAGCCCCTGCGTGGTAAAGATAAAAATCAGGGTGGGCAGGCTCTGGGGACCCTATCTTAGGAGAGTCTCCATAAAGCAACACATTTTTCTTGCCTCTCCCAGGATCTCCCTCCATTTAGAGCTCCTTCCATCCTAGAACTTTGCTTGGAACTAGGCTTTGCAGGTGTGGCAGGGAGCTTCTGAAATAACCCTCCTCCCATCCCCCTACATTCATCCCCGATCCCTGCCTCCTGGTATTAATGTCCTTGTGTAATTTCTTATGTCAATGTGGGCTGGACTTAGTGACCACTTCTAACAAACGTAATACGGCATGTGTTAAAAGTGATGGAATGTCACTTCTCATATTAAAGTACAAAAAGACTCGGGCTTTCATCTTAGGTACTCTTTTGCTCTCTTTGAGTGAAGCCAAGCTACCATGTCGTGAGCTGCCCAATAGAGAGGCCCATGTGGCAAGGAGCTGAGGGAGGCCTCTGGCCAACAGCCAGTAAGGCCGGCAAGGCGAGTGAGGTACTGAAGTATGCAGTCCAGCACATGTGAGGTACCAAATCCTGGCAACAAGCATGTGAGTGAGCCTGGATGCAGATCTATCCCCAGTTGAGCTCAGAGGTTGAGCAGTTTCCACTTCTAGCTAGGACCGGAGACTGACAGCTTTTTGGGGCTTAGGCCCAGGCAGAAAGATGGGTGACATAACCTCACAGAGCACTCACCAGATCCAGATGTGTGGCTGGCCCAGATGTGCACAGAGAACCCTCATCCTTTTTCTCAGACTGCAGAGAGCCCATGAATGGGCAGGATTGCTAGGGCCTCACCCCAGGCCAAGACACTCAAGGGAGTCCGATGTGACTGACTGCTCTTCTTCCCGCATTCTTGTCACCAGAATCCATTGGAATGAGAGTATCACCCTCCAAAGAAGGCACCATTTCCTGCTTCATGGGCCAGGCCCCACTCCCAGCAATCAGATAGGGAGATCACGGACTGTCTGAGCCAGGGAGGCTCCCCTCAAACTCCTAGAGCCAGCCCTGCTAGTTTATACCTAAACACTCAGAGGCCCAGGGAGGGGCCTGACTTGTCCAAGGTCACAGAGCCTGGGACTGCCAGGTCCAGGATTAGAACCCAAGGTTTTCTGACTCTCAGCCCAGTGTGCAGGGCTCTAGGCCAGTGCTCCTCAAACTTCAGCTTATATCAGAGTCGTTTGGAGGGCTTGTGAAACACAGGTAGCTGGGCCCCCCTCGGAGTTTCTGACTTTGGAGGCCTGGGTGGGGCCTGAGAATTTGCATTTCGGATAATTTCCAGGTGTTGCTGAGGTGGCTGGTAGAGGGCCACACTTTGAGAATCGTGCTCGAGACTACCATCACTCTCCTGACGGTCCCCAAAGCATGAACTGAGGGCAATCTGCAGTGTCCCCAAGTGCCTGCGTAGGCACAGTCTCCTTTGAGGGAGTGAGGTGTGGTTGAAAGAGCCATGGAGGACACTGCCCTGTCTTGTTCATCTTTGCGACTATTTGCCCAGCAGCTCCCATATTTGCTGACCCATAAAAACCAGAGATATAAATGGACACACCTCAGTTTTACAAGGAAACCGTTTTTGAAAAAAAATAATTTCTTTTTGTATCATAATCATACTTCAAGTATTTTATTTTATTCAGGTAAATAAGTATTACATGCAGGAATATTTTTGTTAAGAAAACTACCAATAGGATGCAAATAGGAAGCGAAATGATTATCTCTGCTGTAATGTTTTGTTTCCAGGCTTTGCCACTAGGGGCTGGTTTCATCCATCATTGTATTTTACCTTTTGGCACTAAAGCTTCTATCCTTAAAATTGATGCTTTGGGTACTGAGCGCTTGGTGGATCTATCGATAGAGGCTTAGACTCATATGTGGATGTCAATTCGGGTACAGATACAGAGAGAGCTGCAGATACAGATACGGATGAAGATGTAGAAGTGATGTTCCCTACGGAGAACACACATACTCCCTCACTCCCCTTTCCTCCTCCAGAATGAGGACATGGAGGTGAGCCAACCTGGACATACTGAGATGGCAGAGCAACAAGGGGAAGGTGCCTGGGTGCCTGGACAACATCGTGGAGGGGGATCACCATTCCAGTTCTGAGCAATCTACCCCTGGGTTGTCAGAGGGGCGAGAAATAAACTCTACGCTTACATGGCTCTGACCCAGATATCACACATGCCTGTCCCCCAGCAGGCAATAAGCTCTTTGAGAGTAGGGACAGAGCTGCCCTCTTTCTCACTACAGGTCCCAGGATAGGGTCTAGTACTTTTCAGTTCTGGTTATTATTATGCCTTAGTAGCAGGTGACCTGGGACAAATACCCCCCCTGGCCTTTCGTATGAAATGGAACTAAGAAACATTCTAACTAGATTGTCACCAAGCTTAGTGAGATGTTGTATGTAAAACACTTAGCTCTGTGCTTGCACATAATAGGAACTTTAAGCCATTGCGTATTCTCTTAAGATAAAGTCTAAACTCCCTATGGGGACTCATAAGATCCTTTATGTTCCAAACCTGCCCACCCCCCTAGTCTTATAGCTCATACTTTGAGTAATGCAACCAGATACAGTTGCTCCAGGCTCCTGTCTTTCCCAGGGAGTTGTCCTAAGGTCAGAGTGAAAGGCGAGAAATATGCTAAGTACAAACGGCTCTTGAAAATCCCTTAAACTGCTGGTTAGGTACAGTATTCAGACCTAGGACCTCTCAGTAAGTCCAAAACAGTGTTTCTCCAGTGTAGAAACAAGTGGCTGTATATTCAGTTGAGCACCAGATAAAGTAGCTGGTTTGTGTTTAGGGGATTCATGAGATCAAAAATATGTGTCTTTAATCAGTGGAGTTTCATTCAGAATTAAAAGTCCACGTGATGCTTCTCTACTTTCAGTTCTTGTAATATGCGCGGTCCTCTTACTTCCAAGCCTTTGCACATGCTGCTCCTTCCACACCCCATACACTTCCTGCCTCCTCCATGTGGCCTGGTCAATGCTCATTCCTCTTTCAGGCCTCTGGGCAGGTGCCACTTCCTCGAGGAAGCCTTCTCTAACTCCTCCTCACCCCTTCTCTGGGCAAGCAGTCCCCTGAAATTCCTCTGTCCCATGCAATGGTCTTCCCACTGCGTATCAGCTGTCAGGTCTTTTCTACCAAGTGCTTCCTTCTCTTTTGTTCAATGCTCGGTCCCCAGTGCCTCGCACAGAATTTGGCACACGAGAGGTACCCAATAAGTGCTTGGGATGAATCAACCGTGACTGAACGGCGGGCAGGGTCAAGGATGCCTTTGTTTTCATCAGCTGGCATGGAGGGGAGGGCAGGAAGGGGACAAGGAGCACTGTGGGGGCCTCTCCTTCCCATCATCCTTCCAGACCCTTTCCCTGCCCAACAGGGCGCCACTGGGCTGTCCCACACCCTCTCTGCCGCCTGCCCAGTGACCTAATTATTGTTTTTTCTTCCAGCCCCGCGGAGGGGAAAACAGAAATTCCTGGTGGATGACACAGGCCCGGCGGCCGCCTGAGAGCCGAGCACGGGACCGGCTGGGCCGGCTTCGCCTGCCGCCCGCCCCGCCATTAGGGCCGCGGGAACCCGTCATCAGGCTAAGTACAGAGCGGGCGCGGGCCGGGCAGCCGGGAAATTGCCGGTTCCCGCTGACCCGCGGGGCCTGCGGGCGCCCGTAGTCTGGGGGTCACGAGCGACCCGTGGCCGGTTCGTCGGTCATTACCACGCGGCCGGCCCTGCGGGGGCAGGAGCCGTGGCCGCAGGGGCCGTGCTCGGCGGGTGGGACCGCGAGAGGCGCCGGGCGCAGGGCGGGGCGGGAGGCGTTTGGTGCGGCCCAGGGTGCGGCCGCGGACAGAGCGAGCGCTGTGAGGGTTCTGGGGGCCTTAGGGACCCCTTCCCCTTTCTGGGTCCTGCTCCTACTCTTAGAAGGCGCACTGGGCTTGGAGCCACACTGCTATGGGGTTGAGTGCCCCAGCCCTAATGAAGGGATTAATCTGTCACTCACCATCCATGGGCCCTTGATGCTAGAGGGAGCCTCAGTTCCCCCATCTGTGAAACTGGTTTATAACAGCTACAGATGAAATGAGAGGTGCTTGGGTCAGCCCTCTCCGTGGCTACTCTCACTTATTAGAGAAAAAGACATTTAGTCATTCATGCCTTCTGTCTTTAAACATTGGTTGCACACCTGTGTGCCAGACACTGTGTTAGGCCTCGGGTTATTGTGATGAGTAAGACAGATAAAACATTACATTCTAAGAGGAGACCAACAATAAACAAATAAATACACCAGATAAGACAGTGCTTCAGATGGTGATAGGTTTAGTGAGAAAAATAAAGGGTTAGGGAAAAGGGAGAGGGAGAGGGAGAGGTTGTTTTATTTTAGAGTCAGTGGTCCACAGAAATGTGTCCTTTGAGCTAAGCCCTTCTGGATGAAGTGTGGCAGTGAGTAAGGCAATTATCTAGAGAAAGGTCTTTTAGATAAAGCAAATGGCAGGTGCAAAGGCCCTGGCTCCTCTCCCCAACGCTTGCTGGCAGACTTAATCTCTCAGGCTTCTGGGCTCCTAAAGTTCAAGATCATTCCCCTTTCTCCACCAATCCCAGGAAGGAAGCATAAAGACCAGAACTTGAGTCAAACAGACTTGGTTTTAAATCTTGGCCCTGCTACTTACTAGCTGCTTGACCTTGCTCAAGTCACTTAACCTCTCTGATAGTTCTTCTGTCTGTCAATCGGGAGAATAATTGTATGTTCCTTATAGGTTTGTGTGAGACCTCAATGAAGTGACACTGACAGGTTGTAAGCTCAGACTTGGGTGTACTTATGTGCCCAAATGAATGGTCTGTGGGATCCCTAGGAAGACCTTGGTTTCTTTCATCTGAAAATTGGGTTTATCTCTGACTTGGAGTGAAAAGTGGACTTAACCACCCCATCTTGGTGGCGACGGGGAGACAAGTGGCAGACCTCTGGACAGCTTGGACAAACTCTGGGAAACCGTTCCTAGTTGTGGTCTGGTGTTGGTCACCCTCTGGGATTCAGAGCCCTATTTATAAGAGAGAAGAAGTGGTACACAGCTCCCTCCACTCCCCTTCCACCTACTCGAACTGTCCAAGAGTCAGCCAGGCATTTAGTAGGGGTTCAGAGAGGAAACTTCTAGCTAGTCTAGGTCAAGGCAAAGCTATGACATTGGTAAGTTCATATTTCATGTCCTTACCCTCTTCCCATCCCTTGGTTCCTCCTCTCTGCCTTCCTTGCTAAACTTGCCTTCCTTGGGAAAGGAAAGGGGGTCACTTCACTCGCACTTGAGGAAAGGTTTCAGTTCTTGAAGATAGTTCTGCCATACTCGCTCATTTGACACATGGGGAATCTGAAGCCCAAAGAGGGCAGGACTTTGCCAGAGAACACACTGCAGTCGTGGGGTATGATAATTTATGCCAGCAAACCTTTGTTCTAAGGCCGTTTCTTCACTATACATCACAGTCAGGTTCTATCCATTTTACAGAAGGAAAAACTGAGGCCCAGAGACGTAAAATGAATCAGCAAAGGCTTCCCAGACTAGCAAATGGCAGTGGGGAATAAGAATGTATTCTAAGCAGGGGTGGAGGGGAGGTGGGAACCTTCCTGACCATCGAATCATTCCTAAGCCCACATGTTTTGAAAGTGATCTCTCAGATCCCTCAAGGGAAAAGTCATTTGGGGAGATCTGTAGCCATAGGCTCCCCCTCCTTACCCAGGAATTCTAAATCTCCTCCATTCTGAAGGGCCAGCCCGGTGTGTATCCAGATGCACATTGGTGCCCTTGTTTGTCTGGCTTCATTGACAGCCAGCTGTGATGGCTGAGTTGCAGCAGTGCCTAGAGGCCACCGTGGTCAGGCCGGTTACCACCTCACCCCGCCCAAGGGCTCTAGATCAATGCCCTGGCAGGAACTTTATCTCAGTACCTTATTTTTTGGCTTATGTTTTTGGTTGCTTTGCTTTGTGATAAATATCTATATCTATATCTATATCTATATCTATATCTATATCTATATCTATATCTATATCTCTCTATATTGTTTTTATGATTAAATGTGGCAACTTGCTGGTGCTCAGGTCTACGGGCCTGGTGTGCAGTGGAGATCCCACAGTGGTGGGCACTAAGTGAAATTTCCTGGCCTGGGGCCTACAAGATGGCATTGACAGCAACCTCCTCTCTTTGCAGATGGGCAAGATTCCCCAGATAGAGGCTTGTGGACATGAGATTCACTCATCAGCGGAGTGGCAGAGCCCCACCCCTCTACCTCCCGTTATCCCACATCCAAAATGCTCCCAGGATCAACTGGCTGAGGGCGATTATACCTTTCCACCTTTCCACTCTGTCCCAAAGTCACTGTCCCAGAGAGGAGTGACTTCCCAAAAGCCACATAGGAAGTCTGCCGCAGAACCAGGCCAGACCAGAGTTAGAGGTTGCAGGTCTGGGCTGCAGCCAAGCACCCTTCAGTAGAGGCAGAAGGCCTCTACTGAATGAAGCCTGTACGCCTGGGAACTCAGGCTCTTCCTTTATGCGCCAGAGGCCTATCTGTGAAACTGTGTCGGGTCCCTGCATGGCTGAAAGGCAGTTAGCTCCTGGGTCCATAGACACAGGAAACCTAGGTTTCCAGTCTCTACAGTATTCCAAGTAGAGCCAGGAGTCACATTCCTCGTCTTGGGGAGGGAGGCAGCCCTGGCTTTCTCCTTCGGGCACACTGGCCCTCAGACAGGGACTCTCACTGGGGCTTCTATGCCCAGGGGGCCAGAGAAAGCCTCTAACCCAGGCTTCAGAGAGGCCCAGAGGCCTTCCCTGGGTCACACAGAGAAGAAAAACAGAGCTGGGACTCACTCCAGGCCCAGGGCCTCCCCTCTCCTCTCCAACACCCAGTCTACTATATGTAAAGGACTTATTCACACTGGTTGGCACAAGGCAGATAGCCCCAACTCTGGATCCTGTACTCTCAATGTGGTTAAACTGGGAGCCCGTGAAGGCGGGGGGCGGGGGGAGCAGGGTTGTGGCTATCGGTGGAGGGGGAATCTTCGTTTGGCAGTGCCTGCAGCCATACTTGCTCACCTGTAACCGTGTTCAGGATGCTGTGAGGCCTGACTTCAGAAATAATGCCTGTTCTCTGGGCATTGACAAAGGTATCTTATGACAGAACCCCCCCTCCCCCCCCCACCGCCTACCTGCCCCCAAAGACGGATCTTCCCCAGGGCAGGGCCTGTGCCTCTTCCATCAGATTAGAGACTCTTTGCTCATGGCTTTCAGCTCTGCAGCCCTTTAGCATTGAGTCTCACCCAAGGACCCCCACGGCTGGCTAGGTACTGCCTCATACACCTCCTACTCCAGGCCAGGACATCTGTAGACTGGAGGTGGTGGCCTGGGTCTGGTCAGGACAGGTAGATCTTCAGCACCCTCTTCCTGGAAGCTCCTGTGGTCATGGACCATGTTTTATTTGTTCCTGTGTCCCCTGTGCCCATGCTAAAGCCTGGCATAGAGTGTGCTCTTGTGATATGAAAGAGGGACTCAGGATGTCATTTGAGGGGCTCTAGGAAGAGATTCCCACCCTCCCCTCCCAAGTCCCCAGGAGCCACAGTCTGGAATTCCACTGAGAGAGGCACATTCTTTGACATTCTCTTCCAGGAAATAAATCAGGATTAGTTTATTCCACTTTGGGGCCCAGAGGCCTGAGGAACTTTTGAGAGGGGTCTGCCAACCTGTTCCCCAGCCTCTGGAAGAGAAGGGCGGAAACCCCTGGGAGGAGCTGACCTCTGGAGACAGGCTTGGGCTGCCGGGGCCCTTGGGGCTGGTGGGAACAGCAGGCTTGTCTGGGAGGGAGCCTCCAACAGGCGCTTTATCAGGCCCTGTCGCAGGCGTTATCTGTGGCTTCTCAGCAAAGAACAGCCACAGTCCTCAACCACCCTCAGACCACTCCAGATCTAGAACAAAGCAGCCGAGTCAGCTGGCAGCCCCATGGCTCCACAGTTCAGACCGTGGGCTCCGCAGCCCCAGGGCCCACGTGGGGTGTTCAGGGGGGCGGCTGGCCCAGCCTGGCGACTGCCCGTCTGCTGGGACTCCCCCGCTGAGTGCCCGTCGCTGCAGGAACCACCTCCCTGGGGCCTGTCTGCAGAATGAGGATGGGGCACTGGGTCACCCCAGCCCCTTCAGGGTCTGGCTGAAATGTCAGCCACAAAGGACGGGACACAGAAGGGCCTGTCCAGGAACAAGGGCCAAGTGTTGGTGTGGGATGAGGGCTGGGGCCAGGCTGGTCAAATGTTTACTTGGAATGGTTTGAGTGGGCACCCTCAGGCCACAGGGGCAGCTGGCGCCTGGCATAGGGCCCCTCTCTACCCACCACCACAGGGCACTGCAAGGATTCAGATGGGCACAAATCCAAAAGCACCCAGAAGGGACTGTCAGCTGAGACCTTGATCTCTTTCCCAGTCCTTGCCCACTGTCAGGGAGAGAGGAGCCGGGAAGCCTGGCTTAATCTCTCATTCTGGAAGCACCTGCTTCTCTGGCTTCCTGCAGGGCTGCCATGGATGATTGGAAGGTTGTACACTATAAAAGTCACCTTGCCACCGAAGTAAGTGGGCCTGAAATCCTTGCAACTAGGCAAGGAGCTTCATCAGCCCAGAGGGTGCTTTTTTGCAACTGTCTGCTAGGAGGTGACACCTTTGTGTGGTGGGCACTGGGGACATTAAGATGCAACAGGTTCTTTTGGTAGGTGCTCCGAGTCTGTTAGTGCTAAGTTGCTAGATATAATACAGGAGGCTCAGTTGGATTTGAATTCAGATAAACAATGACAATTTTTAAATGAATAATTATGTCCCGTGCGATATTGCAACGTCTGAGGGTCATGAGGGGTGGATGCGGTCTGGTTAAGTCGGACTTCTCTCCACCCCCATCCTCCCCAGCACAAAGGGCCCTAGGGGCCCTGGAGGAGGCTGAGAGAGGCTGAAGTGCGGCTGGAGAGGAGCCTGAGAGGTAAAATGAGTGGAGTTGGAGGCCGGGGTACTCTGAGATGGGACCTCCAGAGAGTTTGAGCCCAGGACTCGTGCTGTAACAGGCTCCCTCTGGCGTCCGTGTCAAGAATAGGCTGTGGGGGCATGGCCCAAGCTGGCAGACCTACGATACGAGGTCATTGCAGCCACCTAGGCCAGAGGACCAGGGCAGTGGGCATGCAGCTGGAGAAACGGCTGGTTCTGGATATATGAACGTCTTATTATAGAAAATGTCAAACACGTACAGATAGTATAAGGAATGTCTGTGTCCCCGTCACCCACTTCAACCATCATCAGCTCATAGCCAATATTGTTCACCCCTTCTGGAAACTGGGTTATTTTAAAGCACATCCTAGCTATCACATTAATTTATTTTAAGCGAATCCTAGCTATCATTCATAAATATGTCCATAGGTGTCACTAAAAGATAAGGGCCGAATATATTTTGAAGTGGGAACCACCAAGAATTTGCCCAAAGATTCAAGTAGTGATTAAGAAAGAAGGGGCCATTGACCTCACGAAGCCCATTGCTGTGCAGTAAGTTCCCCATTCCTGACCACTCACCTTGAAGCTTTCTAGTGTTTTCCTCCTTGGGCCCCCTTTCTCCCATCCCCTGTCTGCATGCTCTTTTAGTGCGATGCTCCTCAGGCTGAGGTCTTGGGAATGCTGGCATGGACTCCCTGTTGGACACTCATGCCATCTCCCCAGACCTCACAGCAGCCTAAAGCCTCTCCTATTTCTGGTCTCTTGAAATAGCATTTGTCCAGTGCCTGGCATAGAGACCCCCTAGCCCTTCAAAGACCATCACTCCCTGGGAACTCAGGAAATGCAGGTGCCCTGGGGGAATGTGAGGGAAGTATGAGGCAAGTCACAGAACAAGGTACAAGAACACAGATTCAGACATAAAAACCCTAATAAATACAAGGAGGCTCTTTGCTTTCCAGAAGGCCACCCCCTCCAGGAAGCAGCCTGGCTCTGCCTCTGATTTACTGGGAGACTTTTGATAGGTCCCTTCCCCTCTCTGGACCTGGTCACACAGGGCTTCTGCCAGTTCCACCTCCTCTCAGATTCTGCCTCCTCAAAGTTCCTGGGGTGGGAGGAGCCGAGGGTCAAAGCTGGGCTGGGGAAACGCTGCTGGGAACATGCTAACTTCTGACCCAGCCACACCCTCACACTGATCGCCATGACGCAAGCCCAGTGCCCCACTTTACAGAAGAGGAAAGCAAGGTACAGAAATATGAAGCCACTTGATTAGGGTCCCCTAGTTTGTAGGCAGGGTAACCAGGACTTGAGGCCAAGGCCAAAGCCTCAGCATTGGTGCCCAGGTGTCTCCATGGTTTTTGAGGCCCCATCCGTCCAGGCAAGGCCGCCCTCAGCAGGCCCAGTCCTGCCAGTGCAGTCCAGATTCCGGCCACTCTCCTGCCTTAGAGCCTGCGAAGTCTGGAGCACCTCAAAGCCTTACCAGGCTCTGGGAGGCCAGCTCACCTTCCTATTCTGTTTCCTTTCACAGACGGAGGCCCTCCCATGGGCGGGGCTGGGTGGGCACCAGACGCACCAATGCGTTTCTCTCATTTACTCCGCCCGGCCGTTGAGTGAAGTGCTATGCCCATTTTACAGATGTGGAAACTGACACTAGAGAGGCACAGTGACCTGCCCAATGCCACACAATTCCGCAGTGAGGAAGACAGTGTGGCAACCAGAGATCTGTGACTCCAGGTGCTCCTTCCACTATGTTGCAAGAAGTGGCTTAGAAAAGCAGTAACATGTCTGATGCCCCAGTGCCATTCGGTCGTCCTGGCTTCGGGCATCCTTTTTTTGCACATAACTCCTCCGTCTTGTTTCACCTACGTGATGCACTTGATCTTTCTAATAACCATGGGAGGCAGGTATGACGCCCTTTCGGCTTTTACACGTGAGTGCCACACATGCCCCTGGGGCGACAGTGTTTCGAAACTTCCTGCAACTTTCCCAAGGCTGGAGTCCTCCCTCCAGCAGTCCGCAGATGCTTACGTTCTTCTAGCGCCCCCTGCAGTCCGTCAATGCCATTTTAATCACCCTACTGGGTCATTCAGAAAGTTTTTCTTGGAAAATTTTCTTTCCTTTTTTTAATCCAATACCTCCTTCGGTTGCCACATCTGGGCCTTCCCCTCACAAGTTTGGACTTATTTTGTCCCTCCTTGCTCCACATATTTAGCGATAGTTACAACACGTTTGCTTCTGTAACTTTGTCTTTAAGAAACGGTATTATTAAGGCTCAACAAATTGGGGAGGTTGTGAAGCTTGAGAACCACATAATGAGTCTTGGTTTCTGCCAGCCTGGGAACCCTTGGGGTGAGGTCAGTGTTACCCATCAGAGATGACTAAGTGTCTTCCAGGAAAGGGACTGTGTTTCCCCACGACCCGCCTCCCCGGGACGAGGTCCTTCAGAGCAATGACCGGAGCAGTGAGTAGGAAGAGGTGGCTCTGGGCTCTTCCCACCAGTGAGCAGGCTTCAGCAATCACCCCTCATGTTTCATCACCGCCCTCTCACACAATGACCAAATTCTTTTTGAAGCAAATCTCAGCTATCATATCATTTCATTCTTAAATATCCAATATTATCTCTAAAAAATAAGGATTCTTTTCCTGGAAACTACACTACCCTTATCACACCTAAACTGTGTGCCATTATCACAGCTAATATAATCAAATATCTGTCAGTGCTCACATTTGTCTGAGTGTCCCATTAAATCAGGATGCAAATAAGGTCCACACATTGTGATTGGTTTGTGTGTCTTTGACTTAGCTTGGAAGCCATTTGGAACAATTCTTTATGTTCTTTCACTCGCTCAATGCATAGATTTATTTGCTTATTATGAATTTACTTAAAATTTTTATTTTTATTTATGGTTCCAAGGTCTAGCATACAAAATAAAGTAATTTAGAAAGATCTAACTTTTATTTGTGTACCTGTCATCCAGTCCTCCCTCTCCATAACTATTTATTTTTAAAAATTATGCTTTATCCTTCCATCGATTTATTTATATATAATACATATTATATACATATATATTACATATACATATACATATATATGTATACATATATATTTGTATGGCTCCATTTTTTTATTAGATAGATGTTAACATACAATCTCACTTTTCTGCACCTTGCTTTATGCATGGTACATCCTCCCTCTGTGATCTTGCCTGCAGCAATCCGTTGAGATGTTCCTCATTCTCTTTTACAGACAGAATCCTCCACTGTGCTGCTAACCATAGTCCCTACTGATGAACATTTTCCTTGTTCCCAGTCTTTTGCTGTTACTAATCAAGTTGCAATAAAAAGCCTTGTGCTTACATCTTTTAGAGTACCTGCTGGAGTTGATTTCCAGCAGTGGGATTCCTGAGTCACAGGTGACTATACCTTTTGCTGGCTTTTGCCAAATTCCCTTGCACAGGGATTGTACCATTTTGCCTTCCCATCAGTTACATGAAGAGTTGTGGCTTGTCAGACCTTTGGATTTTTGCCAATCTGATAAGTAGGAAATGGTATCTCCAGGTAGTTTCAATTTGCATTTCTTTTATTTGAGCAATGTTGATCATCTTTCATATGGTTTGAGGTCCATGTACATTTCTTTTTCTATCAATTGTCTGGTAATATTTTTAGCCTATTTTTCTAGGAGGTTGTTGGTTATAGCTTTCCCCATTTTTAGAAGCTCTTTATAAATTAGAGACATTAATTCCTTGTTTGTGATAAAGGTTCAGGTATATTCACTCAGTTGGTCACTTGTCTTATTTATTTGTTTGTTCATTTATTTATTTACTCATTCATCTCAGGCCACTGGATGCTGGGAATACATCTATGAACAGGGTGGCTCCACTGCCTCGGACTGATCCTGGACACTTCCCACACTTCTCTGCGCTGCCCTTTCTTCCCCTGACCCCTCTTCTACCTCTCAGTGACCTTCTCTCAGTCTGAGCTCAGTGAGGAACAGAAATAAGTCTGATTATCTTTGTATCTCTTCCTACGTTCCCTGATGAGTGAGTGAATGAAGGAAGGAATGAATGAATCTTGTGAGGATAAAACAGCCTCTTGGCCTGGGAAGCCAAGTCAGAGGGGTGCTTGGAAAAGCCCCTTCAGGATCATGGTTTCTTCGCCCCTTGCATTCTCTTCAGACCTCACTCGGATTAGAATTGCTCCTTTAAATCGCTTGCATGCAATATATGATGCCTGCTTCATTTCACAGTTTAAGTGGGTGTCTGCTCATTGCAGGAAATGTGGAAAATAAAGAGAGGTACAAAGAAAAAATAGAAACAACCCATGGATATGTTGGTGTATTTTCAATTTTGTTTTTTAAAATATTTTATTTTTATATATTCCATTATATATATATATATATATATACACATGCACACCTCTTAACATTATTACATACATATTTCCTTATGGTATTAAATTTCAGCACATCATCAGGATTTTAAATGACTTATAATGTGCCAGAAATGAATGTATCATATCCTAACCCTACCATTTAACTTCTCTGTGCCTCAGTTGCCTCATCTGTAGAATGGAGATAATACGTATTTCCTTAGAAGTTCCTTGTGAAGGTTACTTGTGAATCATAGGTATGGGAAGCACTCAGTGAATGCTGGACATTGTCATGATTATTACCGTGTTTCCTAATTGAACATTTAAATTCTAACTTTATTCTATTGCCAACAATGCTGCAATGAACCTCTCTGCTAAGGGGAGTTTGGTGGGGGCATCAGAGGAATTGTTTCACTCCCGCCCCCAAACTAAGCACAATGACAACAGAGTGAGCAAGGTGTGCTAAAGAGATCCCTTGGCTGGGTTAGGACAGCAGGTGTTTGTCATGGGAGGCCTGGGGAGAGGGCTGTCAAGGCAGGGGAACAGCATCTGCAAAGGGTCAGAAGCTTGGAAGAGCATGAGAGTTCTGATGTGTTTGGTGAGTCAACAGTTTTTGCCCCTATTTGGCCAATGGGGTAGTTGAGGACTAGGAAAAGGAAGTGATTTGTCTGATGACAGGGGTGGGATCCAGCTTTGTACCTCCCGATTACCAGGTCAGTGCTCCACTCTCCTGAAAAGCATTTGTGTGCTTAATGGGAGGAGGAGCAGGAGGTGAGAAGAGGAGGAGGAAGAGGAGGAGGAAGAATCTGGGGCTTGTGAGCCCTCATACCTGTGAGCCCCGACCTAGTCAAGGAGTAGCTATCCTGCAAAAAGGTCAAATTCAGGCTTAGCCTCATATGCCTTCAAGGCTTCTCCCTGAGGCTTCCCAAATGCAGACCCTCAGGCTGGTGGCTGGCAGGTCTCCTGAGGCCCCATGCTCACCTCCCACCCCTTTCACCCAGCCCCTGGCAGACAAAGACTGGAAAGCCATGGGCCCATTTTCAGTTTTCATCCAGAGCACATCATTAGGCAGCGGCTTGCCCTGTGTTTGTTTTAAAAAGGAGTGTGACCATGCACCAGTGCTTCCAGTGCTGAGAAGGCCTAGAAAGGGTTGGGGCTTGAGCATCATGCGGGGTTGGGGACATTAAAAGCCTGAAGTATAGGTGCTGACAAGCAAAGTTTGAGGGCTTCTGAAAGTCTTTTGAAATCTTCCCTGCTGCCAGTTACCATTCAAGGCCCACCTTTAAAATGGCTTCTATAGACTCTCAAAGACTTTCTAAGCATCAAAAAATTCACATGAATAATTCTTGGAATTATGGGCCTGAATTTGAGAGCACTGTCTGCAATAGCAGTCTCGCTGCTGCTCTAGTCCAAGCACTTACCTGTAATTCTCATTTCCACATGCCGAAGAGCTCCTGCCCCCTGCTGTTTACAGAAGATAGTTCAAGGGAATGGGAGACGGCAGTCCCACTCTGGGAGGAAGGCCACGCTCCAGGCCTTGGCTGCTTCTCACTAGCAAGACCTGACATTTCTCTGAAGGGCCATCGTAAGTTTAACCTAAGATGCAGAACGTATGAGTGGGAAGGGATCCCAGAAGCGCCTAGGCCCTTCGTCCCAAGGGGCAGAAAGAATGTAGGGAGATCCTGGCGAGGGGAGGGATGTATCTCTACCAGTTTGTGGCCAGACTGGGACTAGAAAACAGGTCTTCTGATTTCAGCCCCAACTCTCTGGGACCATGTTGACTTCTTCCATCTAAGAGCAGTGAGGAGACATTGAGCAGGAGCCAGAGGAGGCCGGGCTCGGAGCCAGGTACCAGGGGTCCCAGTCTCTCTACCCCTGCGGGGCTCCCAGAGGCTGAGGCCGAGGACACGGGAACAGGCACTCATCTGAATTGGGACGGGTGGAGGGTTGGCAGGAGCGGGTCCAGAGAGCTGTGGAGAACAGGTGGAAGAGAAACATCCAAAAGTTTCTCGAGGGAGTTGTATAGGAGGATGAAGGGTGCAGGGACACCACTATTAGGAGACGTTGGGAAGGGGTGTTCCAGGAATGGGGAGACAAGGGCAGTGACCTGGGAGAAGGAGGATTTCTCCCACTGCCAGCTTGCAGTGGTTCCCCAGGGGCTGTAGGACCCAAGTATCAGGCAGACCTCAGGGCCTGAGGCTGCAATCTATCACCCTTATGGGGACACATAAATTTTCACAGAGGTCCATTGGACGCGGTATGTTTTAATCTAAAGAGTCACCGTCTAATGGTAGAAAGTCAGGCACTGTGACAGCTGATAAGGAAACCCCTCTGTGGAACAGTGCTGACGTGACTGCTGTATGGGCTGGCATGCAGGGGTGGGGGTGGGAGTGGCCGGCACGGGATGCCTCCTCAGTTTAATTCTGGTGACTTTCAAGTTGCAGTTTAAGAGTCACCTGCTCACTTTCATCGCTGAGGTGACCGCTCCCTCCTCCCTCACAATGACCATGTCACCCTGCTCTCTGTGTCTCAGTTTCCCCACATGGAAATCAGGCAGGTGGACTCTTTTGCTCTCTAGGGCCCCTTCTGCTTAGGGCCTGATCTTAGCCCAGTGTCAGGCTCTTTCTTTGCCGGGATGTTGGAGCGCCCTCTGGTGGCCAGCATGGCATGGCATGCCCCGGGGATGGGCTCGGCAACCTGCGTGGCTCTCGGAGAGCGAGTTCAAAGGTGCGTGTGTGAGCACGCCTGTGCATTGGGAGTGGTTACGTGCTCATGACATGCAGAATGCACAGCTTCCCCAACCCTCAGCCCACGATTAAAACACAGACAGAGAGGTGAGGCCTCTCTGTTTAAAACAAAGGCAAAGGCTGGCAAACTTTATGAGGGTCTGCCTGGGGCACCCAGGGTTGCAAAATTCTCTGGGTCACTCGTCTTGCTAATACACGTTGAGAGTATCACTCCTCTGCTCAAAATAGTTTATCCTTTTTGTCCTTCTGCTGAACAGGGTAAATATCAAACTTCTGGCCAGGGCTCTCTGCTTGGTCCCCCTATTAACTCTTCTTTTAACTCTTCTTTTCTGTCCCACTCCAGGGGAACATTATCCCATCTTTTTGCATCTTAGGAGAACGCTCATGCTGGTTCTTTATCCCAAGTCCCCTACCTTCTCTTCTAGTCCCTGCAGTATCTTTTAAGACTTGGCTAAATGTCACCTCCCAGGAAGACATACTTGAATTTTTCATTTGGGTCTGAGCTCCCCTTCCCCTGAATCTCCCGGTAACTTTGTCTACTTCTGTCTCTTGGGGCATAGAGAGTTTATAGAATTTATCCAGGTAACTTGAGTGAAAGATGCTTAGTTCCGTAACCTTTCCTTAAGGACTGGTTCTATGACTGCTTCATGTCTAAGTCCTTCCAAACACTGAGCCTCACCATTGGTGTCCAGGAGGTTTTCTGCAGGGACCTGACTCCCACTCTCCCTTCCATATCCTCTGTGCTCTGAGCTTTAGCCAGTAGGGGCTACTTTTATGGGAGGAGGTCTGATGGTAGAGGAGAAAGACATGAACCTTGGGCCAGACGCCTGTTGAGTCTGTCCTTTGGCAGGCAAATGGCTCCCTAGAACACAGGCTCCAGCTGCTGAGTTGTGGTAGGAGCTGGTCTCTGGGTGCTCAGACTGAAGGGTCAGACCCAGGCCACTGCCTGGCTCTTTCCTTAAGGACAGAAGTAATGACTGCAGGCCTAACAGAAATAACCTTGGCTATTCGTAGAAGTCTGCGATTGTCAGTTTGTTGTGCTCTGTATCATGGAATTCTCATCTAGCCCATTTATAAATGAGGAAATGGGATCAGAGAGACTAAGTGACTTGCTCAAAGTAACACAGCTCTGAGTAGGAATGATCAAACTCAGTCCCTCTTTTTCAAGAGTACCCAAATCTTGTGCAGTTTCTGGAGTACTCTGCTGTCACTGTGTCTTGCACATAGTAGGTGCTTGATGATATCCTGAATAATAAAACAGACATAAATGAATATATAACTATCCCTTTCTGCTAGATTTCCAGTCTACCTTAGGCCCATACTCTCTTCTCTGTGTGTGGGAGAGTCCCAGAACTGGGATTGTCTGAAAAGGGAATGGCTCCAGGGGCTGAAGGGGAGGAGGTGCCCGGGTCCCAGCAGGGGTGAGTTCCCTGAGTCTGGGTGTTAGGGGGCAATGTGTCCTGGGCACGATGAGGACCGGCACTCGCTGGCCCACTGTCCCAGTTGGTGTGTGGACCGTGGATGCCCCATGACTTCAGGAGCCACAGAGTGTTCCCGTAGCCAGGACTGGCCTGCAGGGTTAGGACTGGAATTGATCCTAATTCTCTGAGAAGCAGATGCCAAGAAGGGATTAGATGTGCAAGAGGTTTATTAGAGCACATATATGTGAAAGGAAATGAGGAGGGATCTGCGAGGCTGAGAGAGCGTCAGACCTAGATGCCGATCTGAACCAGGTGAAGGAGAGCGGGAAGGGAAGAGGCAGGCTGAGTGGACGCACTTTTGACTGTAGAGCAGTCCTAAGAAGGTTCGGCAAAGCCAGTGGGGAGTCCTCTAGCCAAGGTGCCGGTCAGAAGAGCCTCACCTCCCTTGGGAATGAGTCTGGTTTCTGTTCCTGCCATGCCCTGTCACTGACTAGAAGGATCGTGTGGGAGATGTAGCCTTTGCAGACACAGGACTCGGTGGTGTGCTGAATGATGCAAAGGCAGGCATTGTGACTGATGACGAGAAAACCCTCTCTGGAATAGTGGTGATGTGAATGCTACCTGTGCTGGCGTGCGGGAGGGTGCCTCTTTCTGTCTTAATTATGTGGACTTCCAAATTGCAGTTTAGAACTATCTGCTCAAGTCCAACTATTGAGGTGGCCACCTCATCCTCCTCCACCTTGACCATGTAACTCCCTCTCAGAGCCTCAGTTTCCCCACATGTAAAATGAAGCAGGTGGACTTATTTATCTTTAAGGCCCAGAGCGCAGCCACTGAAGCTGTTGGTCAGTTCTGCCCCCACAATCAGGATCTGAGGGGGTCCTTCCACAGCCACCACAGGCCTCCCTTCACCTGCCTGGTCTGGAGGATGGATACCAGGCCCACAGCTGGAGGGAAGGAGAATCTGGGCTTCTGTAAAATCAGGAGAGAATGAAGTTGATTGGCTCAGCCTGGATCAGGCGTCTAGTCTGGTCCAACCAACTATGGCTGGAAGGCAGAGCCACTTGCTTGCCCTTCAGCCTGCTCGCTGAAGTGCAGGTGAGCATGGTGGGGTGTGGTCACTGGCAGGTAAGGTGAGGTAGTGTGAGGTGGGGGTGGCACTCTCTTGTGGAATGTGTCCTCTCAGTGTGACATACCTGGTAGATCCTTGAGGCCAGGAGCTGGATTCTTATTTATCTTCATGCCTGGGTGTGTACACTGCCTGGCCCTGAGGAGTGTCCACATGGGTCTGCCCTGCTGTTGCTCACCCAGAAAGGCTGACCTCTGCTGGCCAGGGCAGAAACATCCAGATCTGCCTTCCCATTAGCCTGGGCAGGGACAACTGAGGTTAAACAGCACAAGTGCTAGTATTGGGTTTGGGTCCAGCTCTTGTACTAACTCGAGTAAGTTCTTTCCCTCCTCTGGCCTCAGTT
This sequence comes from Eonycteris spelaea, assembly GCA_003508835.1. Classification (NCBI taxonomy): domain Eukaryota; kingdom Metazoa; phylum Chordata; class Mammalia; order Chiroptera; family Pteropodidae; genus Eonycteris; species Eonycteris spelaea. Next base: position 2,218,169 of record PUFA01000017.1, read on the forward strand.
CCCTCATCTGTCAAGTGGGTATCATCATACAGAGCTGGTGGAGAAGAGGCCATGTGGTGTAGAGGTTTGGGGCTGATTTGAATCTAGCTTCTTTAGTTGCTTGCTGTGTGAATTTGGGCAAATCACACAATCTCTTGAAGTATTAATTTCCCCATTTATAAAATGGGAACAAAGAAGAATTTCTCTTTCATTCCCCAAAAAGGTAATGTGAGGCGCCAGTAAGAGAACACGTGGACAGCTCTGAGCGCGGCATCCAGCATCACATCGTTGCTCTGGGGTTGTGCTATGCAACCTGCCGGGGCACACGCATTCACTCGTACCCTCCCTCCCGTTCCCAGCCCCACCCTTCACAGCTCCCTGGCTAATGGGTCAAGTAGTGATTTGGGTCCGGCCCCAGTAGGAACTCAACCATACGTGAAGAGTAGGAATGCATCGGGGACCTCCTGCCCGGGTGGCCTCAACCTTATCTATTAGTGGTTATCAAATATTTCCTACCCGGCACTTCTGCACAGGGAAATCTTTGCCCAAGGGGTTCCCTGGCACTTCTGCACAGGAAAGGATGTGTCCTGCTGTGCAAATGCTCACTGCAGGCTTGGGAGGAGCCTGTCTTGCATGTCTAGACATCTGGATTTGAATCCAGTCTTTGCTACTCACTCCCTTTGTGGCCTCCAAAATGAAAAAAAAAAAAAAAAAAAAAGATTCCATGGGCTAGAAAGGGAAGAGATTCATAGGAGAAGTGGGAGGAAAGGATGGATTTCCTAGAAAGGCCTGGGGATCCAAGCATGGAGGGGCATTGCACCCCTGTTGCAGCCAAGGAGGTGGGAGGCACTTGACATCTTTGTGCTGTGATAGGTACCATAGCAGAAGTGGAAGTTGTCCAGTGGGCACATCCAGGCAGACAGTCCCAATGTGCCCTCACAGAGCTCCCAGGAGCAACAGAAGGCTCCTGTGTGCCTGAGAGGGTTTCCTACAGCCTGGAGCTGGGTGAACTCAGCAGTGTGTTTGTAATGTACCCAAGAGAATGGCACAGACAAGACACAGAGGGCTGGAGGGCTCAGAGAGGCCGAGGTGGAGCCCAGAAGGAGGCTGGGAGTGGTCAGTGGCATCAGTGTCTGATGTCTAGACATCTTGAAGGAGGACAGCATGGCAGAGGACCCAGGACTGGAATCTCCTTGGGCTGCCCCTCCCATCCCTGAGTACTACATAACGCTCTCCCTCCAAGAACTGAGATGCACCCGTGACTAAGACTAGGTGTTCTCCATCTAAGTGACATGAAGGCTCAAGATAGAAATACGATTCAGTTAGATAAGGAAAGTTTTATTTCTCATATACCTCAGTTTGTGGTCTGAGATTTGTACCTGCCCCCCAAATATAAAAGGGACATCATACATGCAGTTTCAGACAGGTACAAAGAGATGGCTTTCGAAGAATCAAATAACATTATCTTTATATGTGCAGTACTGGACAACAAAACTTCCACAGACTATCGGGGAAAGGATTTGTGAGCTAAGAGTCTTAACCCCAGTCAAGATACCGTTAATTCTGTCAGGGTGTTTTGGAGGGCATGGAAGGACTGGACAAAGTACTCAAGGAAATACTTAAACCAAATGAAAACTGGGTTAGGAGAGAAATCTCAAGATAGGGATAAAAAAGTATATAGGAAACAGTAGGAAGAATGGATACATATAGTTAAATCTAAATAAATGGTGACAGTGTGATTAATAATTTATAGTTTTAACTAGGGATTCTTGAAACAAAGAAAGCAGTGTTGTAAGGGAAAACCTGTTAAGAGTCAAAAATTAAATAATCAAAGTCTGCACTGTCCAGTATGGTAGTCACTAGTCACATGTGTCTCTTTACATTTAAATTAATGAAAATAAAATAGAATATTCAGTTCCTCAGTTGCACTAGTCACTTTTCATGTGTTTAATGGTAACATGTGGCTGCTGGCTACTATAGTGGACAGAATAGATATAGAACATTTCTGTCATGCAAACAGTTCTTCTGGACAGTGCTGGTCTAAATTATCAACAAATTCACGGAGGGGGAAGCATGTTTTAGAGAGTAGAGAATAAAAGTATTATAAAGATCTTGTAAAAGGTAGGGACGAAGTGAATAGGCAAAACCAGCAGCAAACCTGAAACGCAGAGTAGCATTTCTAAATAATCAAGTAATGAAGGTGGTGGTGATGGGATTTTAAATAAAGAGAAACTTGACCAATCCAGAAGAGGAAAAGGAGAAAGAAGAAGGAAATAATATAAATATAAATAATATAAATATAAATAATATAAATATAAATATAGGTGAGAGAAAGAAAACTAAGTTTATTAGTTGTAACAATAACTGTAATCTGAATGAACTCCTCTATCAGAAGTCAAAGATGCTGTATCCAATAAATTTATATAGAGATATGTATTTATATGTTTATATATCCCCTGGGACAGAACACCTAAAATGTTGGATAAGTCTTCCAAAAAATATTTTTAAAACATACTTTAGATGATAGAAAATAAGAGGAATGTCAATGTTCAGAAGCATGGAGAAATCTTGAATCCATAGAGGTAAATAAGCTTTGGAGCCAGTGTTTACTCAAAAGATATCTACCTATCCCTGGTGATCCCAAAGTTGAGTTTAACAGGCTACACAGCTCATGGTAATAGAAGAGAATTCCTGGGATCCAAACAAGGTAGAAAATAAGTTGGAAGACCACTGCATAAAGCTAGGATCCCAAAAAGTTAGAGAGAGAGAGAGAGAAAAAAAAGTAGAGCTTGGTCTGCCTTTCTCTTCATCAGGCTTGGAACAAAGGAAAGAAAGGTCTTCCCTGAGAATTTCTGGGACAAGCCCAGTTTTAAGTGGGCGTGGCACCAGAATTCACCCTGCTTGTATTGCTTCCCATGCCCCCTCTTCCAAAAAGCTAACTAAAAATGCAGTTTAAAGTGTTCCCCAGATGCCTGATGAAGCAATTGCAAATGCTCTTGGAGGCACACACTTTAAATCTAGGCTTTGAAGAATTTTCATAGATAAACTTCCAAGGAGCAGGAGGTCATACTAAAAAAAACATAATAATAATTAAACAGAAGAGGAAATTAGCTACATGAAGTGAGAGTCAGCAGAAACAATATTGCTGAATCAGACCAACAACAAATGGAAATATTGGAATTATCTGTTATAAAATATAAAATAATTATGTGTGGTTTCTTAAAGAAATTAAAAACATGATTGAATGTATGACAAAAGAATGAGAGTATCAAACAGAGCAGAAGGATTTGAAAAAGAATGAAATACAATTTATAGATATAACAAATATAATTGAAATAAAACCCAGTGGATGAAGTATTGGTTTTTGGAAAAATGAAGTAAACACATGTGTCTCCTACTGAATGCATTTATGAACTCCAGACAGAATGTATGGACCAGCTATCTAATCACTTGAAAAGTAAATAGTGGCCAATATGTTGGAGAAGGAAACAAGAATTTAAAATACAACTGAACTGGGGCGAGTTTCCCTTTTTTTCCCATCAGTATCGTTTGGCCTGGACTCAAAGGCAGCCTAACATCTGGAAGAGTCCCGCAAATACAGACAGAAGGAGTTTCAAAGGAGCAGAAGGAGCTCTCTTTCTGGCATGAAGAGAAAGACAGGGGCTCCTAAGTATCAGAAGGACGTTTTCCTGTTTCTTTTTTCTTTTTTTTCTGTCATCTCCCATCCCAGCCTCTAGGTAGTCTTGCAGTGGTGGCAGTAGCAATGGCAACTGTGATCAGCCAAGTAGGTGCCTGAAATTCTGAGAAAAGGTTATCTTCTCTCCTACCCAAGAGCATGAGGGAGATTCTAGCTGTTTTTTCCCCCTTTCTGTCCTCCCACTGCTGAGCCCTTGTCGCAGACGCAGTCGTAAGAAGTGCACAGCAAAGGTGAAAAGCTAAGCCCCAGATTTCTGGCTAGGAGACTGGAAAAGGAGACTTCAGGGAGCCTGAAAGTGTTGGGATGATTGTGGAGAGGAGGGAGCATGAGAGTGACCCCATAACTTGGTGTGTGATCTTTTGGGATCACTTCCAAACTGTAAATGCATGGATCTGACCCAAAACAGAAAATGAAAGGCTTTGAGAACCATGGGGCAGACCACCACCCAGGTCCCAGAATGGCCACTGGTGCTGCACACGTAGGTCACATTTAAATAGCACCACAAAAGCCTTTGAAAACAGAACTGGTATTGGAAGCGGGCCCCACAGAAAGAAACTTGCGAACTGTACGTAGCCTAGGGCAATTGTCTGCTAACATAAAACACAAACAAAAACCATTCTTTTCAGCATTTAAACAAGACCTAGAGTCATATGACATGATAGTCAAAATGTACAGGGTACAATCTAAGATGACTTGGGAGATGAAGAGCTAGAAAAATCTCAACTCTCAATAAAAAAAGACAATCAATAAATGTTAACCCTTTGATATTATAGATGTTGAAATTACCAGAAAAAAAAATACTTTAAAGCAGCTATTATAACTATACTCCAAGAAGTAAGGATGGGCACTCTTCCAATGAATGAGAAAATAAAAAGTCTCAACAAAGAAATAGAAGATCCAAATAGAAATTATATAACAAAAAAATTACAATAACCAAAATTTAAAAATAACTGTATAGGTTCAATAGCAGAATGGAGATGACAGAAATAAGAGTCAGTGAACTTGCAGACAGATCAATAGAAATTATTCACTGAACAATAGACGGAAAAGAAGATTGAAAAATTGAGCTGAGACTCGGACCTGTGGGATGGTAACAAAATGTCTAACATTCATGTCAGCAAACCCTAGGACAGAAGAAAGAGTGCAGTTCAGGCAATAATAATTGAAAAAATAATGGCTGAAAACTTCCCAAATTTATAGGTTCAAGAATCTCAACAAACCCCAAACAGGATAAGCATAAAGAAATTGCCTCTCAGATGCATGATATTCATACTTCTTTAAACTTTGTCTCTAAAGACAAAAACAATAATCTGCAAAGTAGTTAAAGAAAAAAATATATATAGGAGAACATTTATTTGAAAGACTGTCGATCTCTTACCAGAAACCACGGAGGTTAAAAGGAAGTGAAACATCGTTTTTGAAGTGCTGAAAGAAAAGAGCCTCCAACCCAGAGTCCTGCATACAGTGAAAACACAGGCATACCCCATTTTATTGTACTACACTTTATTGTGCTTTGCAGAGAGTGTTTTGTTTGTTTTGTTTGTTTGTTTTTAAAAATTGAAGGTTTGTGGCAACCCTGTGTTGAGCAAGTCTATGGCACCATTTTTTCCTGGTGAAGATGCTGTGAAGATTGTTGCAATGGCAACAACGGATTTAGAATACTATGTACACTTCATTGACAAAGCAGTAGCAGGGTCGGAGAGGATCGACTCCAGTTTTGAAAGAACTTCTATTGTGGGTAAAATGCTACTGAACAGCAGCACGTACTACAGAGAAATTGTTCATAAAACGAAGAGTCAGTGATGTGGTAGACTTCATTGTTGTCGTATTTTGAGAAATTGCCACAGCCACCCCAACCTTCAGCGACTACCGTCCCTGATCAGTCAGCAGCCATGGAGGCAGGACTCTTCACTAGCAAAAAGATTACAACACTCAGAAGGCTCAGATGATGGTGTGCATTTTTAGCCATAAAATAGTTTTTGATTAAGGTATGGACAGTATTTTTTTTTAGACATAATGCTATTGCACACTTAATAGACTACAGCATAGTATAAACATATCTTTTACTTTCACTGGAAAACCAAAACATTGTGTGACTTGCTTTATTGTGATATTTGCTTTATTGTGGTGGTCTGGAACCAAACCTGTAATCTCTCTGAGGTATGGCTGTATCCTTTAGGAACGAAGGTGAAATAAAAATATCCTCAGATGAAGGACAACTAAGAGACTTTGTTACTAGTACTCCTGTTCTAAAATAAATGCTAAAGGAAGTTTTTCAGATGGAAGGGATAGGATACCATAGGGAAACTTGGCACATCGGGAATAAAGAATGAACAGCAGAAATGGTAAATATCTGGGTAAATAGAATGTTCAACTTCTCTTGAGTTCTCTAAAATATGATTGACATTTGAAAGCAAAAAATTATAACATCGTTTGATGGTGTTTTAATGTAGACCTAATAATATCAAGACAGCCTGGGCAGAGGATAAGACAGCATGAGTGGAGGGTTCTGTGGTAAGAGGAAGCACAAACCTTTGAGGGCAAGGCGGCAGAAACAAACGGCCAAATGACGTGGGAGAGATCAAGGTCCCAGGGTAAGGATGTGGTCTGTCTATAATAGCAGTGGGAACACATTGAAGGGTTTGAAACAGAAGCCCAATTAGAAGCATGTATTAAAAGGATTGTTCTGACTGCATTGGGGAGAATGACTAAGCTAGGAGGGCAGGCAAGAAGGGATGTGAGCAGATCAGGTCTTTGCTGTGTGGCTTGGCTTGTATGTCACTGAATTTCTCTGAGCTTTAATCGCCTCACCTGTAGCACTAGAATAACAATGCTAAAGTATAGGACTGCTGTGAGGATAAGAGAAAATCAAGGGTGCAAAATGCCTGGGATAAAAGCAAGAACTCTAACTCCATTTTATGTTACCTTAGACAATGAGGAGTCTCCAAAAACAGTTTATAGTGTCTTTTCCTCTCCTCTCCCTCCCAATTTAGGCTTTCTGCTACCCATCTCACTTTAGGAATGTCTGTGATGGGAATTGAAGATAATTTGAGTTTTAATATGGCAAATTTAGGTTCTGAAACACATGTGGGGAGCTGGGAGGCCCTAAGAATTGAATAGGAGGATGATGAATGGAATGGGATCCCTTGTCCGCACCCCGCTCTTTCCCTTGTCAATAGTTTTGAGGCTGTAGCTCAGGACCATCCAGGTCTTTTAGAACAAGAATAAAAACCTTCCTTGCAGGACTATCATTTCTAAGGAAAGCATAAAAACTACAACAGGGATCCTCTCTCTCTCTCTCTTGTTTTCTTTTTTACTGTGAGATTCAGTCATATTGTTGCATATACTTGTAGATTGTTCATTCTCATTGCATGGTTTGGATATATCACATTTATTTATTGTTGATGGATGTTTGGGTTCTTTCCATTTGGGGCTGTTAGGAATAGAGCTGCTTGGAATACTCTCTAACACAAGTGTTTAGGATACACGCGCCCTCTTTTCTGGTGGGCATATGCTGAGGGATGGAGTTGCTGGTTTATAGACTATGCACTTGTTCACCTTTCATAGATGCTACTAAATAGTTTTCCTAAGTGGTTGAACCATATTACTTTCCCACCAGGAGTTAAGTGTCAGAAATCCAATTCCAAGTAGCTTAGTCAAAAAGTGTATAGGCTCACACAATCGACCCATGGGACAAGTGAAGGCGAAGTGGCCTCAGGGGTGGAGGAGACTCTGCAAGGCTCTGCAGGTCAACACCATTTCCTCTGCCTAAAGGCTGGCTTCCTCCATGTCAGCCTGACCTCACATTTTGCATCTCCACCCACTGGTCCAGCTTGGATTCTGCATCAACTCTTAAGGGCCTGTGCTTGGCAGTTCCCATTAGGACCACAGAGTTGGAGGGGGAAGATAAGCAGTTCTCCCAGGAAATGGGCAGTGCCGTCCCTAGACTGCATGGGAGCTGTTTGCTGCAAGGGTAGTACAGTGCCGTGGAGAGAGCAGAGTGGTGACAGCAGATGTCTGGACTCCTTTCCCAGCTCTACGGCATCCTCTTCCTAGTGGCATGACCCTGGGCGACTGCTATAGACTGAATGTTTGTGTCCCCCAAAATTCATATGCTGAAAACTAATCCCCAATGTTACTGTTTGGAGGTAGTTAGGTCATGAGGGTGGAATGCTCATGAATGGGATCAGTGCCCTTATAAAAGAGACCCCAGAGATCTACCCTCACCCCTTCCACCACGTGAGGACACAGCGAGAAGTCACCATATATGCACTAGGAAGTGGGCTTTAACATAGACACCAAATCTGCTGGTGCCTTAATCTTGGACTTCCCTGCCTCTAAAACTCGAAATTGAATATTTGTTATTTATAAGCCATTCAGTCTATGATATATTGTTATAGCAGCCAGGATGGACTAAGACAGCAATTCATTTAGTTTCTCAGAACCTTGTGGATAAAATGGAACAAACACTCACCTTGTAAGGTTCTTCTGCATATTAAATAAGTCATAATAGCTGAAGCCTCTTGTCTGTAATAGATGCTTTCCTTCATGTCTCATCAGATCAGGAGTTCCTGAGGGTTGGGATGTGAATCCTCCCTCCTTACAATTCCTAGAATTGTGTTCTGTATTAAAGGCTGCTGCTCCTGGTAGCTGGTTGAGAAAACAATGCCTGGGGACAGGGGACATGTCACCACCCTGAACCATATACTGTATGTGCTTCCAGGTAGCTCCATCCAATTATCCTGGGAAAGGAGAGATTAGATGCTGAATCAGTTAGGAATGATGTTCTAGGAGATCCCCCAAACAACAACTTAAATTAGAGTTTCATTTCCTTCATTTGAGTAAAAGAAATATGGAGACAGGAAACCCAGTACTTGTAGAGTGGGTCCTGATGCCATCAGAGGCCCAGAATCCTTCTTGTCACTCATGGTCCAAGCTGGCTACACTGCTTTTCCTGTGCACGTTCAGTCCTGGAGAGGGAAGGGTCCAAAGGCATGTGGAAGCTGAGTCTGCCTCATTTTGGGGGGCTTTCTTAAAAATGTCACTCAACAATCTGCCCTCACATCTCATTGACTGTGTCACATGGCCACCACGTGACTGGTAAAGGGAAGCTGGAAACACTCTGAAAGGGCTCTGTACAATTTTGCTGTTATGGTCCTGAGGTGGTGTCAAGATCACACGGGGAGAGACAGCTTTCTCTGGGTAATTTTGGAATGTGGTCTCAGGGCGGAGAAGAGCGATCACTATGGAGGGCATAGTGTCCTTTCCAGGATGTCTAGTTAAGTGGACATAGGGAGCAGCTTGCAGTAATGGAGTCGAGGGCATCAATCAGTAGAGATTAGAACTGCCTGGAGGAGGAGCCACTGAGGCCTGACAGCAGCTGTGTGCTGACTGGCCAGGGCCACCAGTCAGTGTCCACTGAGGCCGTAGCCACAGCCCCTCCTAAGAAAAATGCCCATGTGTTCCAGGAGGCCATGTTCTGTCCCAAGTGACCATATGCCACCACTCGTTCCTTGGTTTCAGCTCCTTGGACTAAAGGCTGGCACCTCACTCATGAACGGCCAATTCATAGGCTGGCCAGCCACCCATGCCATTGCTCAAAAAATGATCTATCCATTCAGATTGTTTGGCTCATGAACCTGACCTGACAGTATGGAAGAGCTCGCAGGTGAGAGCAGAACAAAAGGAAGCATTGGGGAAATGTGCTGCCATTGGGTGCCTGGGCTTGTCCTGGATGCCACGTGATTTCTCAGTAGCCTGGTCCAAGAGGAGCTTCCCTGAGCTCCTGGCGGAATCATCCCCATTACAAAGTCCCCCAAGATGAGCTAATTCGAGCTACTTCCTTGCAATCAAACATACCAGCCCTCAGCAGTTTTAAACCAAGGTCATCAGGTGCTTCACAGCAGAAATTCAGTTGATTTTAATAATGAATCAAAGTCAAGCTTTTGAAAGATCATTCTGGTGAGGGTGAAACTTCCAACATTGTTGTAAATACTCTGGCAAATTTACTTACAGAGTTGAGTGTTGAAGATAGAATTATTTGTGCTTGCAAATATGAATATCAATTTTAGTAAAACACAGCAGCATGGTAAAAACAATATTCATATTCAGTTAGGAAATCCATGGAGCAGAAATGAACTTTGAATTGGTGGTGGTGCAAATATAATTGAAAATTGAGATAAAACAAGCTGTGATGGTATGTCAATTGAAATAGAAACTAGTTATTTGTACACACATATACTTATACATAAAGAGTAATTACACTATAGTATTTTGTGGCAAAAATGATGTTGAACATAAAACATATTTTACTATGGAGCGGGGCTAGGGCTGGAGTGAGGGGAGTGAGGCACCCATCTCAGGTGCAAGGTTTAAGGAGGCACCAAAACACTCAGTAATTAAGACAAATAGTATTTTAATGGAGTATTTTTAAAAACCAAAGTTAATGAAAAAGTCCATGATGAAACAAAATTTTAAATAAAGACTAGACCAGTTTTATCAATTTTTCTTTTTGCCTCAGGCTCCAATATGATTTGGCATAACTCTGCATAGCAATATGTTTTCTCCTTTTCCTGTCTGCCATCAATGGAATTTTTAAAATGTTTGAGCCTTTGGAGAATTACTTGGTAAATTATTTTGAGTGTTTACAATGGAATTGAACATTTTGTAAATGAGTTCTTTAAACTTTTTTCAAAAGCAACTGAAAATCTTTAATCATAGTGTTCAACAAATATGCCAAAATAAACTTTAAATTTTGAAATTTTATCAAATTTTAGGTAATATAAACAAAGCTTTTAGCAAATTTCATTTATTTCACACTGGAAATCATTCAGATTTCTTACTTAAAAACAAGGAAGTTGCTGAACAAATTAAGCAATGAAAGCTCAAATGGTGGCCAAGATTTAATTTAGAAATTCTGTAATTTTTCTTTGGAATGCCTCAACTTGCAGGAAAACTATTTTGATGGAGCTCCCATTTTTAATTGAGCAAATTATATTTTATTCTTAAATCGAAGGAAAGTTAAAACACTTATAATTTTTCAGAATCTTTAATTGGCAAAATATTAAAAAGAAAGTCAACTTTTATGAGTTTTATTTTCTCATATATTTTAAAGCAAGATATTCTAAATGGAAATAAAAACAAACTACCAGTGAAAATATCTGGGCTGAAATAGTTAACCATTTCTATTTAAAGAAATCAGAATGGCAAATATCCTCTGTCTAGCATAATTTGCTCTGAGCTTGTCAGGTACCCCTGCAGAGAAACCATATTCTCATTAAAAATATTATGATCTACAAAGAAGAGTCTATGAAGGGTGTCAACAATTTCCATTTTATTAATCACAAGGGTAACTTTGAAGATGATTGCACGTAATTATTGGGGGGAAAAAGATCACATTTTCTAAAAATCATACATACTTCAGAAAAATATAAGTGACACAGTATTAGAAACAGATATGGCTAAGAAATTGATTTAAGTACAGAAATATATACCAAAATTACTATTTTTTGCTACTTTTCATGCTCAGATAATAGTCTTCCAAGTTTAATGTACATATTAAATAAAGATTTAATGTTATTTTTAAGATAAACTTTTAGAAGAGCTTTATATTTACAGGAAAAAAATTACCCAGATAGTACGGGGAGCTTTGATAGGCTCCACACCTAGCTTCCACGATTATTTTAGAATTAATTTTTATTTTTCAATTACAGTTGATATTCAATATTATTTTATATTCGTTTCAGGTATACAGCGTAGTGGTTAGAGATTTACATAACTTAAGAAGAAATGATCCTCTCCATAAGCCTGCTGACTACCTGGCACCGCAGCTTCCACTATTAACATCTTACGTTACTTTGGTGTATTAGTTATAATCAATAAACCAGTAGTGATACATTCTTATTAACTAAAATTCATAAATTATTCAGATTTTTTAAAGCCTTTCACTCCTCTCTTTTTTCTGTTCCAGGATCTCATCCAGCCTATCATACTACATTTAGTTGTCACGTCACCTTAGGTTCCTTTTAGCTGTGACGATTTTTCAGACTTTTCTTGTTTTTGATGACTTTGCCAATTTTGAGTGCTACGCAGGTATACACCTGCTATTGGACTTTGCTGTTTTTCTCGTGATTAGACTGGGGTTATGAGTTTGGGGGAGGAAGACCACGAGGGTCCAGTGCCATTTTCATCACACGTAGTATTGACATCACTGATCACTCCTGCTGTGGGCCTTCATCATCCGGCTGAGGTAGTGTCTGTCAGGCGTCTCCACTGTGAAGTTGCTCTTTTCCCTCTTGCCATACTGTACTCCTTGGAAGGAAGTCACTATGCACAGCACGCTTAAGACTTGGGGACTTAGACTCCCCTTCCTTGAGTGGGGCATATCTATGAAATTATTTGAAATTCTTTTGCAACAGAGATTTGTCTTGTCTCCCTTATTTATGTATTTACTCAATCGTTGTTTCATAGTGCTATGGATTCATGGATATGTATTGTACACTTTGGGTTATAATCCAACACTTCTTTGTTTTGTTGCTTAAATTGTTCTAGCTCAAGCCACTCAAAGCTTTTCAGTTGGCTCCTGTGTCCTTTTGACATAACCCTCATTATGGGGCTTTTGTTTGTTTCTTGAGCACTTCCTTACTTTCTGGCACTACAAGATGCTTCAGGCCCATCTCATATATTTCCTTTCCAGTTCTAGAATCAGCCTTACCTTCAGGAAGCCATAGTTTTTTGTTGTTTTTTTTTGTTTGTTTGTTTGTTTCTGTTTTTGTTTTTTTTTTGGGGTGGAAACCTAGACGTGAGCTCCCAGCCTTTTCAGCTGACAGAATAAGGAAACGTGTGTATATTAACCCATTTATACACACATATCTATAAACATTTCTATATGTAACCATTCATATTAAGTTAAACATGAGTTCACACTAATGCCTCCAACTCTATTCCATTACTACACGGGTCTTTCTAGCCTATTCCTCTTGCTTACCGGTAACCTCCCACTCCAATGGTGACTATCTGGCTCCCACCATCCACCATTGATTTACTTTATTCAATTCCAGGCTATATCTAATGGTTTTAGAATCATTATGTGTACGCCTGTGAGAAACCACTTTATCTACTGAAATACTGTCCTTGTGTACAGCTCCTTTTGCCTTAAGTCTTATAGACTCCACTCATTTCCAAAGTTACTTAGTTCAGCACTTCTTTCCCTTCACTCTTCAGTGAAGCTGTCTCATTCATTTGTAGTACAGCCTTTTTTGTCACAATCTGCATTTTATCCTGTGATTCCTCAACCTCCTAAAATATTTTTTCATAGTTTATACATTTTTCATTCTTTGTGCTGTAAAATTCTATGGGGTTTGACGAATGCAGTGTGATGCCTCCACCATTCCAACATTATATAGAACAGTTTTACTTTCCTAAAAAACCCATCCCCCTGTGCTTAACGAATTCAATGCCTCTCCCACAAACACCCGGCATTCTGCCTATTTACCAACTCTTTAGTTTTGCCTTTTCTAGAAAATCCTAATAATAGAACCATACAGCATTGTAGCCTTTACAACTGGCATCTTTCACTTAACAATAATCATTTAATATTCATCCATGTCTTTAGCTCATTCTTTTAAAAAATTCATTGAATAATATTCCATTGCATAGATACTTCAGTTTGCTTATTTATGTACCTATTGAAGGGTATCTTGGTTGCTTCTGGTCTTTGGTGATTATAAACATTCACATGCAGGTTTTCAGGCAGATGTTTTTAAAATCAGTTAGGTAAATGCCTAGGAGCGTAACTGATGTCAAAATGTCTTCCAAAGTGAGTGTACTAGTTTGCATTTCCACCTGTATTGAATGTGAGTTCTTGTTGCTCCACATCTTCTTCAGCAATTGATATTACCAGTTTTTAAAAAATTTTAGTCATTCTAATAGGTATCAGTGATATCTCATTGTCATTTTAATTTGCAATTCCCTAATGACGCATGATGCTGAATATCTTTTCATATGCTTATTTGTCATTTGTATATCTTCTTTGGTGAGCTGTTCAGATCTCTTACCCATTTAAAAAAATTTTTATTTTTCTATTAGAGTTGACATTCAATATTATTTTATATTCTTACCCATTTTCGTTGGGTTGTTTGATTTTTATTGTTGAGTTTTAAGAATTCTTTGTATATTTTAGATACAAATTTTTTACGAGATGTGTTTTATAAATATTTCCTTCCAATTTGTGTATTTTCTTTTTATTTTATTAACAGTATCTTTTTCAGAGATATATGTTGTTTTTTGAAAGTAATTTTACTCAGGTAGTTCCTGAGTAAAAGTATTTTATAGATCCACAAACACAAAAATAATTTGTTATTATCTGTATCATAAAATTATTTGTGTTCTATCTCAAAAATCATATAATTTAAATTATTTTTAGCACTCTCTTTCAGTATGAAAAGTGTCTGGCTTGGAAAGTAAATTGCATGATCATCACATTGTGGAGGCGGGTCTGGGAGCAGGTCCAGCCTGGCATTTCCCGTACAGCCCGTGGTGGATGGCAAGAAGTTGGGAAGGTCAGGGGAGCCAGATGTCTGTCCTGTTGCAAGTCCTAATTAGCTGGTCTGGCAGGCCCTGCCCTTTCTGGATAACACGAAGCAGAGGTTTGCTCTGCATCCTCCGCTGGATGTCAGTGGGAGAGGCAGTATGTCGCTACCACCATCAGCCTCACTCCTGAGCAGACCACCCTTTTGGGCCCCTGGCTCTTCATGCCTAAGCCCAAATCATGTATGATGTAGGGCCTTGATCCTAGTGAAACCAGTAACTCATTTACAGACCTCTATATTCCTAATGGACTTTTTCCTCCTAGTGTCTCATAGGACCCTAACCTCTGCAGGGCAGGAAACAGTGGGCCTCTGTAGCAACTGCTGAGTCCCCTTGTCCCGCCTCTTCATTACAATCCATGCCCAGAACACCCCATGCAAACATCTGCCAGTCTGTGCTGCAGTTGTCCACAGTAGTGAGCTGCTCAGTAACACACTATGTATCAGCGGCCTTCCCTGCCCTGCCTCCTGTCCTCTCTCCTCCACCAGTGCTCTAGGTCTCCTCTCAGATAAACTTGTGCCCTTCAGTCTTAGTTCCAGGGTCTGCTTCTGGGTGGAGCAAACGAAGATACTAAGGTCATCCCATTAGGAATTCTAGGATTCCAGCTAGGATCTGATTCCAGTGTGGATGCTCTTGGAACATGGTGTTATGGACTGAATTATGTCCCTCCCTATCCCCACCATATTCATATGCTGAAGCCCTAACATCCAGTGTGTCAGGTGTCCACTCCTGGCCCAGTCACCTCTGGTCAGAGGGAGGCATGGCTGAGTTTGGCCATGTTTGTACACTGTTACCTCATCCCTCAACATACTGGCTGCAAACACAGCCTTGAGAACTGGCTCTGGCACTGAACAGCCGGGGCCTTGCATTCTTGGTATGTGTCATCTTATAAGGACACTAATCCTGTCATGAGGGCCCCACCTTCATGACCTCATCTAACCCTAATTATTTCCCAGAGCCCCATCTCCAGATACTTCACATTGGGGTTCAGGCTTCAACATGTGAATTTAGGACAAACATAAAATTTCAGTGCATAACAGATACTTTAGCCCAAATTAATCTGGTCATTGTTAACAAACTACTCAAAGTGTCATCTTTCTTATTATTATATGAATAACATATTCTTGTATTTTAAAAAAATTTCAAATGGAACTAAAGGGTCAAATGTGTAAGATCATCTCCAATCTCCCTCCCCAGAAGTAACTGCTGTCTTATATACAGAAAGGCTCTTTAAAAACTTAAAGAGCCTTCAAGCAAATGGAAACCATAACCTTTATTTCAGACAAAATGTCAGTAAGGCTGTAGGAGCATTTGGATTATAGCATTTTAGGGACCCTGGCAATTGTGTTTTATATATTGATTTATTTGTTTTAAGGAAAGAATATTAGATGTAAAAATCTCTAGCCTCAGATTTTATTCTTATCCTTGGAAAAATGGCTGGACATCAATCCCTCAGGCTAGTCCCCTCGCCAGGGCCTTGGGCTCATGGCTTGAAGAAGATAAAACATGTCACCAAGGTTCTGAAACTACCCCAAGGGCCTCTGGCCAGAGCCCTACAGAGTCAGCCCTAGAAGGCCCTGAGGGATCATCTTGGCCAGCTCTCCCATTTTAGAGATAGGGAGCTGAGGTCCAAGGGAACAAGTTACTTCCCCAGGGTCACATGGTCCAGTTCTCAAGCACCCAGACAGGTCTTCCTAAAGCCATCTATTACACCATAAAACTTACACTCAAACTGAACATGAACAACTCCAAACCTGAGCCACTCTTCTTCCCAATCCCTCGGGCAAGGGGAATTCTAGAGGACAAATCTCAGGAGAGCCAGGCCTAAGCAAAGGAATGGATCTCCAGTCACAACTTCACCCAGGCCTTCCTTTCCAGAACTGTGCTCAGAGATGGTGTGGGTTGCCTTTAGGGGGATTCCGGAGCCAGGCAAACCTGCGTTCAACCGGAGCTTCCCTAGTCACTTGCTTCAGGCCCTTGTGCAAGTCAGGCTTTCTGAGCTTCAGCTTTCTTATCTGTGAAATTTGGATGGTAATATACCTCCCCATGAGGTTGGCATGAAAGTTAAAGAAGATCATGTGTGTAAAGTGCTTAGCATGCTGACGTGAAGGTATGCAGTATATAAACAATAGCCGGTTGTAACTGTGTTTTATTATTAATAAGAAACTCTTTCCAAGGAACCCCTCAGTATTGAAAACAAATGGTGCAATCATGAGGCAGATGGATTTGCAGTTTGTAAGCGCCTCAAACCTAGTCAAACCACAATGGGGGATGCCGAGGGAACCCAGAAATGTGACCAAATGGCTCCCTGTGAATACTGACAATGAATCTGACATAGATTTGCTGGGGGAGCCCATTGAGAAGCAATCAAAGGAGGTGGCTGGGCTGCGTTCCCCACCCAGACCATCCATCTCTTCAGCAGGGGCCCTGGGCACTTTCAGCACCTGGGCTTGGCCCCAGCATGGGGATCCCAGCCCTCCCATCTACCCTGGTCCCAATGGGATGGAAAAAGCGACTTTGATGGCTGCAGCTGGGTTGTAGAGGGAGGCTTTGAAGGGACGGCAGCAGATGGCAGCTGCATTCTTGGCTGTGTTGAAATACTGTGAGCATGGGGGAGTTAGCCACCAAGTGCCCAGCTCCATAGGCTCTGCACACACCACACATGCACACGTAGGCTTGGGCATGTGCATTATACACCCTCATTCACAAAAACGGTTTCATGCACTAACATGTGTGGTAGGCAGAATAATGGCCCCAAAGATCACCGCGTCCTAATGGCAGAACCTGAGAACGTTCATTACTTTATGTTGCAAAAGAGACTTTGCAGATGTGATTGTTATGGATCTTGAAATGGGAAGATTATCCAGATTATCTGGATGGGCCTAATGTAATCACAGAGTCCTTATAAGGGAAAGAGGAGGCACTGGAGACATTTGATGTTGGCACTTGAAGACGGCTGAAGAGGCCCCAAGCCTCGGAGTGCAGGAGGCCTCTAGAAGCAGGGAAAGGCGAGGGAACAGATTCTCCTCTGGAGTCCCCAGCACACAGCATTCTGGACTGCTGACCTCCAGCATTGTAAAATAATAAATTTGTTGTTGTTGTAAGCCACTAGGTTTTTAAGCCATTAAAAGTTTTAATACACCTTTGCTGATCAAGAAACAGAGAGTTTAGCACCCCCAAACATCAGTCACTTCCTGATTTTTGCCTCATCCACATCCCATTAAATGCCATCTTTGGATTTTTCTTACAATTATTTACTTAACATTTTTCTGCACCTTTACTTAACTATATCTATTTGAAAAGAAGCTTTCTATCACTTTATTGAAAGTTAAAAACCATTATTATGGACCATTATTTATGACAGGTATTCTATTTGAAGAAAAATATAAAAATAATTGTTATTGAGTTTCAGCTAGACGCTACCTGCTGGAGGCTGTGACCCCAGGGCTCTCTTTCTATGTTAAAGGGAATTAGTAGGAGTTTTGAGCGGTGCTAAGAACTGACTAGTACCAAGCCCAGGCTTTCACTTGTATCCAAGTGTAAAAGAACTTTAGATAATGTTATTTAATACTAAGCCTGCATCCGCCTCCCACACTTATGTCCCTGGCACACCGCACAAAAAAGCAGGGGGCTTTTTCTGACCCTTGTCAGGGTATCCTGCAACTCACTAGCTGCAAACTAGGTGGGTGATTTCACCTCTCTGAGCCATAGTTTCTTCAAAGGCAGCAGATGAAAATGCAGCTGATTCTTGTTATTTGCAGTAGTCATGTTCTGTAAAGTAGTAGGAAACACTGAATTAGCAAATACTGAGCCATTATTCTTAGGGAAAATACAGGGTTCGGTTTCTATGAGCCTCTGGCGACTTATTTTGGCCACTGATCAATACTTAAACTTGTTTTATGTGTGTTTCTGTTTAGATATCTTATTTAATACATATTGTTGATTCATTAACAAAACAAACACCCATATTCTCTCTGTAAGGTACATCACAGCCTTTGCAATTAGGAATACTAGAAAGCACTTCAGTACTATGCTTGTGGCCATTTATAATACCTAAATAACCAACAAGAGAGCACAAACATGTGAAGCCTGGCACGAAATAGACCACGAAAAGGACACTTGTTTACAGTGTGAGCTTAAACAGGAGGGCAGAGTGTCTGCCTCCTCGGACTTAAGCTGGGAATGTGTGCATAGGATGATACAAATTTTGCCATTCTGTGCATGTCCGCAAATGACCCTGAAGGCACAGTGAGTATCGACTGGGGGTTAAAATATATTCCATTGAATAGGCAAATTCGGAATCTGTGAACAATGAGGACCAACTGTAGTACCAACCTCCCTGGGTTGTCTCGAGGGTTAACCAGGTAGTATTGGAAGCCCTTCAGCCATTTGCCCGAAGAAGCTTCTCAAGCCATGGGAGTTTTTACTGTTGTTCTGCTACTTGCTGGTTCTGTGACTCAGCACGTTGGACTCTCAGGGCGGTGAGGTATCGCTTTCTAAACGGGTGCTATGAGGCCGGGTGACAGGATGGACACGAAAGCCCAGCATGGAGCTAGTGCTGAGTGTTTGTTGAATCTCAGCTGAATGTCCTGCAGCACTTTGAGTTCTTTTCGGAGGGGTCTGTGGATTTGCCCATTCCTGTGCCAGGGCTGGCAGAGGATACTGAGGGAAAGTGGGGTGGGAGGGACCCCAAGAGTAAGGGTCTCCTTGAAGTTGTGCTCTAGGCATCTCTCCCCTTAACCTAGTGCTAACATGGGCACCTACCTCAAAGGGTCGTCTGCAAAGGCAGGCTGGCCCAGGCGGTGGAGGAAAGCTGAGAGGCTTTGGAGTTTGCGTTTAGGGTAGAAAGGAGCATGGACGGTTGTGGAGCGGGACATGATCGGATGGGGTGGGCGCTCAGAAGGCAGCTCTGGCAGCAGCATGAGGGAGGGGGCTAGAAAGAAGGCTAAGGGGAGCCTGCCTGGTGGGTGGCGAAGGCCGAGGGAAAGTAGCTGCCAAGGTCTCCAGGTCTTTCGAAGCCACATATTTCTCCCTGTGTTTGATCATGGTTTGCCCCGAGAGCCCACTGACACAGGCAGCAACAGCAAGCGCCACGGGCGCTTCTCCTCTCCCTGGGGCTTCATCTGCCAAAGCTGGCAAGCGTGCAGGCCTCCCGAGTGCTCAAAAACATTTGCTGTTCACTAAAGTTTTCATTAAGAAAAACGGTCACCAAAGAGTGTGGCTGGGTAAAGTTTCACCAGCACTGTGTGGGAGATAACAAGCCAGACACAGAAGTGTGATGGTGCCTCCCTTCTCAGGCTCTTGCTGCGGGCAGTGCACTGGCCTGCACGCATGCATGTGTGCATAGCACCCCGCAGGGGATGTCCACAGTCAGATGGATGTGTAGTGTATAACACACACAGGAATGCCATAAGCCACACCCGGGGCTTGGGAGTCAGGCAGCCAGTTTGGATCCCACTCTGCAACCTATTAGGCAAGTTACTTAAGCTTCCCAAGCCTCAGTTTTCTCATCTGTAAAATGGGGGAGAATGATAGAATCTTCCTCAGATGTCTGTGTGAGAGGGTTGAATGAGATCATACATGCACGGAACTTAGCATGGCGCCTGGTACATAGTAAGCACTCCATCAGTGTTTGATTTTATCATTTCTCATTATTGATGGTAAGGACATATAACATACAGACTACCTCCATAGACATCCTGCAGCTCAAACTCCTTAATCTCTGACTCCCAACCCTTTCATAATCTCGATGTGAAGGCCTTCGGGTTATCTAAGCAGCTTTTGATCACTTACTTTAAAATTGTATGCAGTATGCTGTTAATTTCTCACTTTGGTAATGGTATATCATTTTGGGGGCTCAGCAAAAGTTTACATTATGAAATCCTGCAGAGATAGGAGAAAATAGCAGGGGTGAGAGATAAAGGGGAAGTCTGGAGGGTGATGTGTGTCAGCCCTTCCTGAGGCCATCTGAATCTTTTGGGCCCCCTTTTAAACCACATTCCTGGCCTTCCAGCAATTTCCCCTTTTTGATTAAGTAGCTTTAGTTGGATTCTGTTACTTGCAACCAAAAACCGGTGCAGAGCCAGGTGAATATGATGTGGCTCCTTCCTTTCTAGAGCTCAGTTCAGTGCAAGGACAGGCAGGCAAACAGGCCACAACAGCTCCCTGTGGGAAGTGCTCAGATGGAAAGGAAGAAGCCAGGGCCCAAGCACGGGGCAGAACTGGGACTGCAGAGCAGTGAGGGGGAAGCTCTAGGGGAGATTTTCTGGGCACTGAGGGCCTCTGATTAGATATATTGCACTGGGGGTACAAGGAAGGCACTGGGCTCCATGCGGAGCTTTGATGACCTGCCACATTTACCCAGTGACACACCTCAGGTCTGTGTCCCTGATCCTGATTTAAAAAACATTTATATCTACATCTTAGACAGAGAGACAGAGACGAAGAGGGGGAAGGTGAGGGATTACTTCATACTGGGCACTGTGCCAGGTGCCTAGCACCATCTCATTTCATTATTTCAGCTATCCTGTAAGGGGAGTCTTCTTGCCCTCATTTTCAAATGATGAAATGAAGACTCAGAGAGGTGATGCCACGTGTCTACGGTCACAGAGGTAGGAAGTGGCCACAGAGCCTCCACGTTACATAGGGAGGGAGCAGTGCACTCCTGAGCAGTCAGGAGAGGTCAGGATACCTGTCAAATACAACTC
The DNA here is from genome assembly GCA_003508835.1 of Eonycteris spelaea. NCBI lineage: Eukaryota > Metazoa > Chordata > Mammalia > Chiroptera > Pteropodidae > Eonycteris > Eonycteris spelaea. The sequence continues at coordinate 2,239,139 of PUFA01000017.1, forward strand.
GCGTGACGCAACGAGCTCGTCATCCTGGCACCGGCCCATGCTGTTACTATCCTCACTCTTCCCACCCCCTTCCCAGTGCTGTCCACTTTCAGAAGGCATTCATTCTCAGTCTACACACACTCCTGATAACTGGCCTGCCGAAAGAGCGCCGATCCAAGGGGAAGTCCCAAGGCCAGTCTGTGTCTCCTATCTGGAAAATTGAGATAAAAATAAGTGCTTTGGGACTGAGAGTCTCCTATAGGTCAGAGAATCTTGACATCTAGGTGCCCGTCATGGAATGCTATGACATTCTGACATATTTAATTCCATAGTACACGAGTGCATTCCTGGAAACAAATATAACTTCATATCATGTCTGGAGGATAGTGTATCTTTAATAGTGTATGCGTAGAAGTTAAAATCAAACTTAATTTTTTTCTCTGTAAATTCAGAAAGTCTCACTATATGATGTTTCAGCCAGGACATGCAGGCCCAGCTTATTCTGGAGGTGCCAGTTTGAGAACCCCTGGGCTAGAGATGGGAGACTGGCATTCCAGTCCTTGCCTGGCCATCACCTTGCTGTGTGACTTTGGACAAGTCACACACCCTTTCTGGGCTTCTGTTTCTCTCTGGATGCAGTGAGGGGTTGGGGGTAAACTAGAGATCATCTGAGGCCCTTTTGAGTTTCAACCTTCAAGAATGGACTTGATTCCAGTATTTCAGTGTCACTTCGGGATCCTCATGGGCCAAGGTCAGATGCGAAAGCCATCTCTTCCTTCAGTTCCCATCTGTGCATACACTCCTGCCCCATGGGAAACCATATGTGGGAGCCCTTGGGCCAAGGAAAGGCTGTTCCTTCCCCTCATGGAGACCCCATCTCCCCAGTCTAGGGCCTCAGGCCCTTAAACAATTGTCTGAGGGGCATCCAGGCTATTAAAGTAATTTACATAGTAATTAACAAGGTTCCATTAGCTGATTCCTGGAGCCAGAACGCTCTGCCTTCATCTCCCTTTAGGGGTTCAGGTCCCGGGCTGGGACTGGGGTTTGGCTGGTGGAGCAGTGAGGGGAGAAATTTTCTGAGCTCACATGTCCCAGCTTCGCATCCAGGGAAGAGAAACAGTGACTGTGCGAGGGCCCCAGCTGGCTGGGTAATGAGGTCTGGGGCAAAGAGGTGCCTCCTGAGCACTTGGGGCCTGAAACCCCAGGAAGACAGGCAACTGTGAAGTCTCCCAGCCATGTGTCTGTTCTGCAGCCCAGTGCGTAGTGCCTCCAAAATGATACAAAGTTTTTCATGTCCTTCTGGGCCTCCTGGCAATAAATTACATGTATGACCATAATAAGGTGCAAAGCTATCCTGGTTATCACCTTATAGCTTCTCAGCAGCCCTGTGAGGGAGATCTATCTTCTCCATTGTGGGGATGAGGAAACCGAGGACCAGAGAGGTGAAGTGACTTGCCCAGGGTCACACAGCCTGGAAGTAGCACTGTAGAAGTAGACCTTCACAGACATGATCCAGCTCTCCCTACTTGGCCAGTGTTTTCTAAATGGCTCTGTAGAGTCTCAGGGGCCTCTCGGAATGGTTTGCTTCAAGGATAAGGAGTTGTTGAAAGGCCTGGTAAGTCCACTCCCATCTGCCCTTCACTTTGACCAGGTCAGTTATTTACAAGGTGGACTTCTAGGTAGGATTCCGTTTGGATTCTGCAGCTTTTAAAACCACTGGCCTTGTATGAAATTGTCCCCAGATGGGACTTGTCACAGGGCTACTTCATTGCATGTCTCCAGCTATGAATGAAGGCCCCTGAAGCTGTGCAATGCAGCAGAACTAACCCACTGAGGCTCTGGTCTGGGGTTCCATATCCCTGGCCCTTGGTCTCCACATCAAGCTACCTGCAGGTTAAGCCCAGGACCCCCCTCTGCCCAGCCGCTCTAGTTCCCCACCCCTGCCCCCTACCCCCTTCTCGCTGCTCTGTAACAGCTTCTCGTTAGCTCTGCCATCTCTATGACCATCCAAGGACAAAGAGACAACAAAATGTTTCAGGGGAAGAGTGGGCCCGGTGGAGGGAGGGAAGCACATTCTAGCTAGAGGCATGGCGTGTGTGAGGGCCCAGGGCAGGACAGCAGAGGGCACATGTAGGATGCAAACTAGAGGAGTGGGACCTGGGCAGGCGGGTGGCATCCAGGGTGAGGATCGTAGCAAGGGGCTGTAGCCTTTAGGCCCCACTTCTGCCCACTCTTCTCTGCAGGTCCTTTCACAGGGCCCTCTACGCAGGGTACCCCAAGGGGCCATTAGAGCTATGAGTAGGGGTTAACAGGGGATTCACAGCCCAGGAACATGCCCACATTGAGGCCCCCGTTTTGTGCTCTCCCCTACTCTGCGCCTTAGCTGCTAGGCCCTGTTCCGGGCTGAGGGCAGGGCCAGCGGGGCTCAGTAGCTGCTTTCCGAAGATCTGGGACCAGGCAGGAAAGTCACAACTAGTGAGACAGCAGCTTCTCCTTTGGGGGTCCCACTCATGCTTTCCACACATTAGTGGAGTTGTCACAGAGGATGGCCAAAGCCCCTTCTGGGCTGGATTCTTCCTTTACAGGCAAGGACTCTATTTTTATTTTGGCTCCCCTAGAGCGAAGCCGGAAATAGGATTTGAGTACAAGTAGTCTTTGGGAAAGTGATCACAAGAAGCACCAGCGGGGATGCGCGGAGAGGAAAGAAGAGGAAGAACACAAGGTGCTTGGTGAGCAGAAGACACCTGTGGCAGTGGGGACTCCATGCCACTGGGGAGCTCCGGGAGGCTGAGACACACACGCCTTGTTCTGTTCAAGGGGATAGGAAGCTAGGTCTTCATCTCCCACTCCTGTCCGTCTTCCGTTGAGGGCTGCTCCTGGGGCAAGAGCTTCCCAGCATCTCACCTGTCCCAGAGGTACAGGAGGTACAGCATCTTCCCGCAGCCAGAGTAGGTCTTCAGGCAGAGAGGGGCAGAGGTGTGTCATGGTCATGAAGGCAGTGGTGTGTAGGGGACGGTACGTCCAAAGGGTGCTTGGCTGGGGTGAAGAGTGTATTTTTCAGAAACTGGGACCCAAAAGTACTGAAGTGACTTCCCCTGGGTCATACAGCTAAACTAGTTATCAGAAGGCTGAACAGAGAAGCCAAGTCCCCTGACTCGTCACTCGGCTCCTTCTGTCACCATATCCTTCCTCTCCCCTACCTCCACGTTGTCAGGTCTCCAGATCACCCTTGCTCGTTTTCTCTCACACGGCTTAATAGGAAATCTTTGGTAGTAGATATGAACTTGTCTTTAAAAAAACACCAGATGTTGCAACTCTGAGATGTTGAGCCCGTCACTAAAAAAGGCTGTATCAGCTCCGTCTTTGCACCTCTGCTCTTGATGCTTCCACATAGCAGGCCCTAAATGTACAAAGGATGAACTGATGTTTTGGCCATTTGCTGTGTGGCATGGGGCAGTTCCTATACCTTTTTGGCTCTGTTTCCTCTTTGAAAAATAAGCATATTATGTCCACTCTGCTAACTTCCTTGTGTTGTTGAATCAGATATTCAGCATGATGCATAGCACCTAGTAGGTGCTCAACAAATATTTGCCCTGATAGAAATTGCATGAGGCTCTCACCCCAGAGGAAGGGGCAGTAACGGTGGTATTGGCAGTAACTGGCAAGAATGTATTGAGTCAAAGGATCCACGCCTTTCCCTGTGGATCTGAGGTCGGTTGCCTTTCTCCTAGCTCCCCACTGTAGCTCATAAGTCAGGTTTTCCGCCTCCTGCAATTTCACAGCTCCCTGCCAGCCAAGCTGTTTTGCAGACCCAAGTTGGTAATGACAGATTCTTCTCTCCTGGCCCTCCACTGGTGAAACCGCGGAAAGTATTTGAAGCACGCAGCCCCAGGAATGTGCAAGCATCCATTCGCCTGGCTTGGCGGGGGCCAGCAATTTCTCAGCCAGCGCTCGGACTGAGACTTCTGCTGCTCAGGTTTCCCATGAGCTCGTCAGCTCCGTTTTTCAACAGCATTTATACTTTTTTTTTTCCCCCTTCAGAATATTGACCCTAAAGCAGATGCTGAATCCAATAAGCCTGGAAGCCTGGTTCTCTCTCTGTTAGAGGCATGGTTTGGGATGCAGCTCAGGAGGGCTGACTTTGGCCTGGGATGGGGAGCTACAGCCCATGAGGGATCCTTGGGCCTAAGCAGCATGAATCAGAGGATTCTCTGCTGAAAGGGGTTCCTGGAGGTCTTCCAGATTCTCTGCCTCTGGGCAATTCTGGTTAACTCCTTCCAGGCCTCTGCAACTCTGATGATCTAAAAATATCCTCCCGTGGGATGAAGGGAGAGAGGATGGAAAGGCCAGCAGGCTCTGTATCTGTGTACACCTAGATGTCCGCTGCACATCTGCTCCCCCTTGTTTCATCGTCTGTGACGTGGCAATGATAACGCCCACCTCTAGGTTATTGTGGTTTAAACGTAGCGTATAAAAGTGCCTTATACAATTCCCGCACACAGTAGGTGCGCCATCATTTCCTCTCTTCTTTGCTTCTTGGTCATTCATTCCACTATCTCATCACGAAGATGTTGGGCGAATAAAAGAGTGAATATTTTTTACACCTAAACACTCTCTGTTTTTGGCAATCCCCTCCTTCTCTCAAGTCAACTGTTCAAAGCCATGGGACAAAGTGAGCATCAGTTCTCTGCAAAGAGCAGAGCTAGACCTCATGGAGATACCCCGGTGCCCAGGCCACAGTCCCTGATGTAAAGAATTTTCTGATGTAGAGAGGGATCAGGCATCACAGGAAAAATGACAAAATAGATAAAATGTTGTTCCCCGGAGGAATATTCACAATGATTTTGCTTAATCGCTTATACGCATCCACTCATTTTTGTAACAGGCATTTATTGCAGGAGGAGGGCCTGGCACACCTCAACCCTGGTGAAGATTCCGGGGCACTTAAAGCAAGCCCTTTCTACTTTACATCCCGTGTTCTATTTGCTGTGAAGTGATATATGAAAGTACTTGGGAAACTAAAGGGCATGCTGCTCCCACTGCCTAGAACACCCTTCCCATCTCCCCCGCCTGGAAGTCACAGGCTCCAGCCCAAAGAAGGTAGGCACCCCTTCTCTGAGGTACCCCCAAACCCCTGAGGCATATTTAGCTGCTCCCTCTCTGGGCCCTTCAGCAGATTGGTCTTAAGGGGGTACTGCCCCCACTATACTACTCTGTGATGGCCTGTTTCCATGTCTGCCTTTGACGCAGCACACAAGAGTTGGGTTCCGAAAGAGAAAATTGGGTCCCTAGGTCAGGATCCCTAAAAGGAGAGCCTGAGATGAGATTTAGATGCATAGGGTTAATTGCGGGGGCGGGGGGTGCTCTCAGGAGTGCTTAGTGAGGGAAGGAGTTTGGAGCAGCAAGGACGTGGTCTCAGCTGGAGTCCAGCCTCAGCCTGATCCACAGGGAGCACTGGGTGGGAACTGTACCTTAGAGCATGGCCCCTGACACCTTCAGTCACCTAGTCTGACATCAGAGGGGCAGGTAGGGGTAACCTCCTTTTGGCCAAAGGCAGACCTCTGCAGAAGAGGGTGGTTGTGAGCCGCAGCTGTCAGTACGCAAGCAATGAGGCACAGGTGGGGCAAGGAGGGGTCAGAAGGGGCATCCGGGTCTCCACCAGATCTTTCCCCTGATGGTGCAGATATTCTATGAATTTGTCATCCATCTTTCTGTCTTTTGCTAACGGGACTCACAGGCAGGGACAAAGGAACTCAGCAGAAACTGCACACCTATGGGTGGGGGCAGGGCCAGTATCCTTTAGAGGGCCTTCAGGATGGGGAGGGGCCTGAGAGGGCCAAGAGGAGAGGAAGGAGCCAGCTCTTTTGAATGCACTGGTGGACCTGACTTTCACTGCCATACCAGGCCCAGGGAGTCTTTCCATCCTCTGAGCATCTTCTATACTTGATCGCAGACCAAGCAGGCTGTGAGGACTTGCTTTGCCTCCCAGGGCCCATTGTGAAATCTTAAAGCCAGGGCTTCATCTTTTTTTGATTTTCCAAGTGCTTATCTGAGTATCTTGGCATTTAATATGTGACCAATAAATATTATTGAGTTAATAAAATAGTAGATTCCTTAATTTTTCTGTGAGGCGGCCAAGACCCTCTGATGTTACCCTTTTTGCCAAGGCTGTGCTCATGTTCAGGTAGGGCCCGGGCTGCCCTCGCTCTTCCCACCCTGGCACCCCAACCTCAGTCAGGGCTGAAGCCTCCACTTGGCCTCACACCAATGCTGTTTGGCAGCCTCAGGCGAGGGTGGCCAGTGGGACACGGCAAGGACAGAGAGCTCCCGCTGGCCTGGTGCATCGACTCCTCGGCCTTAATTTATATGAAATGTGACTCCATCACTCAAAGCCTGCGCCTGGCCTTGGTCGGTGCAGGTAATGATGATATAGGCTCATTTATGCAAGATTATCCTTTTATTATCACATTTCCAGACTCATTTATGAGGCTCATGTTTCCCCCCGAGGGCATCATCAAGCAAGTTAAGTTGTACTATTTCCCTCCCGCAGCGAACTGGCGGGAGCCTCCCTCGTTGACGGATGAGGCCCGCTGCCTTTGCCAAATAGGGTCGGCGTGATGGATCTTTTACTTGTGAATATTATAGCTGGAAATTAGCATGTTTATTGAGGTAGAATGTGTTTGTTTACATTCCACTACCCATGGCATTACCTCTTATGACCTTACTTATTTAGTTGAGGATAAGCACAAATGATCCGCATTTTGGCACCCACAAAAAATTAATGAACTTCCAGATATAGCATTCAGCCTTAAGTAAATATACCAGCAAGGTGTCTGGGGGCAGAGGAGCTGGAAGGGCTCTTGGGCTTTGAAGGGTGAGCAAGGTGAGCCACTAGGTACTTTGATCTGACCTGGAAGAAGCAGGAGGTCATGGGGGCTGTGGGGTCAGACCTGCCATGCAGGGCCCATTCGCAGCCTGTTTGTTGAGGGAGGTGACTTCTGTTGATGGAGAAAGGAGAAGAGAGTGAGAAAACCAGGTTAGTGAGCCATTTCCCCAAGGGTTTTCCTGGACTACTTCTGTGTCTTGATGTAGGAGTGAGAAGGATGGCCCAAGTTTGCAGCCTAAGGTAGGGAGGGAGGATGCTTGGGCAAGGGTGATGAAGTGATGATAAGTGATGACGGGACCTGGGAGACCAGGTTACCACCTAGAGCCTGTTCCTCTTCTAATACTGTCACCTGTAGCAGCTTTGAAAACCAGCTTCTCTTTCCATCCCCAGTTTGTGGGTAGGCCGCACCATCTGGGATGTAAATACTCTCTAACTCAACATTCTCTTGTTTTAGAAGAAGCATCTGAGGTTCAGAGAAGTAGAAGGACTTGACCAAGGTCTTAGAGGTAGAAGGAAACCAGAACCCTAGTTACATTCCACTACCCATGGCATTACCTGTGGCATTACCCCTGTGGCCTTCCCGAGGCTTTACACCTGAGGTCTGCCTTATAAGAAATTGCAGAGCATACATCTGGGATGTAGCTTCAGGGACCCAGGAAAGCTTTGCCCCCTGTGTCTGACCAGCAGAGCCCTGCATTTCCACTCTTAAAATGAGATATCTTTGTAGTTAATCCCCTTTCAAGACAGAGCCCCTGAAAGGGGCCTAGTTCTTGGTCATTGGTACCTCAGGATATAGAAATGATGTGAGAGAGACGGAGGGAAGCAGGAGAGTTCAAGGTTGAGGGTCAAAACTCCAGAATAGTATGACTGAGAGACCTAGGAACAAACTTTTCCTTCTGCATACATTTTTCCAAGTGAGCAAACCCGGTCTCATTGTCCCCAACCCCAAATGCCTGAACATAAAGATGAGAGGGCATGCTATCTGGAGATCAGAATCAGACAGACCTGGGTTCTAATTCTGGGTCTACTCTTTCCTAGTTCTGTGACCTTTGGGACCTTGGAGAAGTCATTTAATCCCTGTGAAATTATAACACCCACTTGTCAATGTCACTGTCAGATTAAAAGAAGAAAAGTATCTAATGTCCTTAGCACATATATAGCGCTTGGTAGCTGTGCATAAATTAGTGCTCATCGGTATTACTGTGTTTCATTCCCAGTGAGATGCTGCAATTTATGGGCTTCCCAATAAGTGAGCATTGATGCAGTAGACTGAAAAAGACAGAGGGAAAGAGAGACTGATTCTCTCTACCTTCTCCATCCTTTTCCCCTTTGTGGGTCCTGATGTGGACCTAGGGGCCCTTCCGATGGAGGCTGCAGAGTTCCCATGATGTGAAATGGGACAGAGTGAGGTGCCAGACTGGATTTTGGTCTATTTCAACCACAAATCTCCGGGGCTCAGGGGAGGGGATCTGAGGATGCTTAGTGGTTCCAGACGTCATCTCCTCATCTGTGAAATGGGGCCAGCTTCTCTGGGACTCAGGGAAGCAGCAGGTCCACAACCAATTTGTCTCTGAATCACCAGTGCCCAGCACAGTGTCAAGCATGCAAGAGATGTTCTCTGCTGGCTAGGTGATGGCAAATAGACTAGATGCTGTACATCAGGTTCAAAAAACTTTTGTTGGAATGGGCCAGATAGGAAATATTTTAAGTTTTGTGAGCCATACAATCTCTGTTGCAACTACTCAATTCTGCTCTTGTAGTGTAAAAGCAGTCCTAGACAAGGTATAAATAAAAAAATGTGTCTGTCATCCAATAAGACTTTTTATAAAATTAGGGAGTGGCTGGATTTGACCTTTGGCCACAGCTCTTCACCTCTGTGTAGTGAGGCCATGGTCATCTTTGGACTCAAATCCCAGAACCTTTACTCTTTAGCTGTGCGACCTTAGACAAATGACTTACCCTCTTTGACGTCACCTTGCCTATAGGACTGGGCTCAGAGAAGAGGCTCAGAAAAGACTTGCAGATTGGCTCAAAAAATGGTCTCTGGCAATAACAATTCCTGGTGAGTGGAGTGTGCTTTTTGATTTACAGTGCATTTCACATACATCTCATTTCCTTACCCCATCCCCTACACAATGGGTTTGGTATTATTATGTGTACTTTATAGATGAGAAAAAAACAAAATCCAGAGAGACTTGGATACTTTCCAAAGGTAACTGTCTTAGTCCATCTGGGCTGCTGTAACAAAATATTATAGATGGTGTGGCTTATAAACAACAGAAATCCATTTCTCACAGATCCAGTGGCTGGAAAGTCCAAGATCAAGGTGCTAGCGGGTTAAGTGTCTGGTGAGAGCTCACTTCCTCACAAATGGCGGTCTTCTTACTGTAACCTCACAGGGCGGAAGGGGCAATGGAGCTCTCTGAGGCTTCTTCTTTCATAAGGGCACTAATCCTATGTAGGGGGTTCTCCCTCGTGACTTAATCACCTCCCAAAGGCCTTACCTCCTAATATAAAAACATTAGGCACTAGGATTTCAACATATGAATTTCTGGGGACACAAACATTCAATCTATAGCAGTCAAATGATCAGTACAGGACAGAACAGGGATTAAAACCAGATATTTCAGCAGTGAATCTTCACATTTTCCACTACACCAGAGCTATCATAAATAAACCTCCTCCCAAGTCTGTCGACCTTGCTATGGGCAATCAACAAATTGACTGGCTGTGAAGGCATTTGGAAAGTATGTAGATCAGGGGCCTGATTTCTCTGTGAGAAGGGGCTACTTCTTACCTCCTTGAGTTTTGAGACTTACGGTTAGAAATATGGGGATCTTGGCTCCACAGTGAAGACCTTTAACTAGGTGAGCAGATTTTGGCTAGAGTCGGGGTGAGGGTGGGGGGTGACATTGCTACGGGCTGAGAGAGGGGTCTCTTCAGGTACAGCAAAAGGATGGGCAGGCAGTTTGGACCAGATCAGGGATCAAGTTTTTAATATTCTGATGTAGCAGGAAAACCTGTGTCAGTCAGGGATTTCATTTGGCAACAAGTAACCACGACCCCAAAAGGTAAGGCTTAATAGAACGAACATACAAACAAGCAAACTCACCACCCCAACAAAAACCCAAGCACACGAGAAGAGGCCAGGTTTTTGCTTGTGGAATCCAAGGTGGTCAGAGCTGGGGCAACAGCTCTAAGATGTCATCCAAGGCTCTGGCATTTCCTATCTTTCTGCGTGGCCAAGTGGCTCTGCAAGTACCTTCCACCTTTAAGGTTACCTCACATTCCCAGGATGGCCAGTGGAGCTCTAACCATCATGCTCACATCCTGTTTGGGAGAAAGAAGTTAACAGGAAGGATGGAAGGGGTGCCTGTCGGCTGAATCAGCTCCCTTTCAAAGAAGACTTCCTGGGAACCCAAACCAAGAGAGAAACGATGTTAGCTTTCATCTCATTGACCGGAATTGGTCATGGGGTGAGCCCTATCTATTAGGGAGGTTGGGGAATGTGGACATTGCTGCCCCAATCAGGGCCATGCTAGTAAGGAAAGAGGAGAGAATAGATATAGGGTGGACCAACCTCAGTCTCTTTATCTCTCTTCCCCTAACTTGCCAGGTGAGTAAACCAAGGCCCAGGGAATGAAGCAAGTTGCCCGAGACTGCACAGAAAGTTAGGGGCATAGCTGAGACCAGACCTTGAAATTTTTGACTCTGAGAAAGATGCTCCTTCAATTGTCTATACGGCCTCATTTCTGTTCACAAATAAGAATATTATGATTATTTATCAAGCATTAATTATGTGCCTGGTACTATGCTAAAGGCTTTTCAGGCTTGTCCCATCTAATTGGTACTAACCATTTGAGGTAGATATTACTATTATTCCCATTTTACAGAGGGAGAAGCCAAGGCTCAGCTAAATGAGGTGACTGCTCTAGGTCACAGAGCTTGTAAGTGTTGGAGTGGGCTGAAACCCAGGTTCCTGACCCAGCCTGTGAGCAAGTAATTCAGTGCATGTGATTAAAAGGACCCAAGGACATCCCAGTAAGCTACTGTGTCGAGGTGGTCTCTTGGTGACCCTGTACTATCACGAATGCCTGCATACCAACCAATAGTCAGGCAGCAAGCCTTGCACAGACTGAGGGGGCTCCCAGCTCCCCACCCACCTGGCCAACCTCCTCTCTGCGGCTCCTCATTCCAGCCAATTACTCCTAATGGAGTGATATGAAATGTAACTAACTTGGGGAAATATCTGTATACTTTAATTAAATCAGTTCGCAATTAGCCATCTGAGTAATGAGGCTAAGGTGTTTATCTCCCTGAGAGCCAGTGGGCCAGGGGAGCCACAGGCAGAGGGATTTTGTGCACATAGCATGGTCCTAGTGACAAACTCCTCAGGAGTATGAAGGCAGGTGCTGGAAGTCCCAAGAGAGGATATGGCCCAAATTAACTATAATTAAATAAATACAGCACTTTGGAAAAGAGCTACGAATCTGTAGGACTAAATTTTTAATGGCTACAGCCTGTTTTTCTTATTAAAGGAATACCAGGGTCTTTAATCCAAATCTTTCATGGGACGGAGCTAAAAATTACATGTGTCCACTGTGTGACCCTGAGGTCTCCAGACATGGTAAATGCCTGCCTGTCTGGGCAGGTTGGCTGCTGTCCAGCAAGGGGCTCCTTGCAGGCTTCCAGCCGGCAGGACTGGGACCAGGTATGGTGGGTGAGGCATTTAAGTAAGATGCAGGATTTAAATGAGCCCAAAATACTCAGCAATCAAGTAATATTTTATGCAATATGTTTTATAAATTAAAATTAATGCAAAAAAATGATGATAATAAAATTTCAATATTTTAAATAAAGACAGGGTCAGTAACAACGCCATGTGGTACTGTACTGAGCTATATTGGAGTCTGAATCAAAAGGAAAAATCAATAATACTGATCTTGTCACCATTTAAAATTCTGATATCTTGGTCATCATGGATTCTTTGGCATTAATTTTTATTTTTGAAAAAATTGCATGAAAATATTATGTATCTTGATTGCTTTTTTTGGTGCGCCCTTAAATTGTGTTCTCATAGGTGAGCACCTCACTTTCCTAACCCCCATTCTGGCCCTGCTGGCTGGGGTTGCCTCTTAGAGTTTGCATCCCCTTTGGTAAAGTGACCATTCCGTGTACTCCTCCAGGACCCGGCTGGGTACTTAGGGTCTCTAGGTGAAGATTTCGTGGTGGCTGAGATGGGGGGTTAGCACTTGGAACCTTAGACCATTAAAGCAGAGAGCGGTCTCATAATTGCTCCAGCAAGACACAGGGACCAGAAGCAACTGACCTGAGGTCACACAGCAGGTTTGTGGCAGAGCTAGAGCAGGAACTGGGTTGTTCTGATTTCCCTACAAGGCTATTACTCATCAGAGAAGAGAAGGGTTTCAGGTGACCCAATGTGAAAGCCATAGCAGAGCCGCCCTACGAGAGGGGAGGCCCTAATAATGACCCACGGTGGATAGTATTGACCTAGTCCCCCCACACAGCCCCCTTCTCTCTTCCAGTGACTGGTATAGAGGTGGCCACGTGACCCAGTTCTGGCCATTAAGACATAGCAAAAGCCATTGGGTAGGCCTTATGGAGACAGACTCAGCTGATGTCTCTTTGGCCTGTGTATCTGTTCCTCTTCTCCTGTTGTGTCTTGAAGTTGCCCTCTGCCCCTGGAGGTGGGCAGCAGTTTCGTGACCTTGAGGACAAGAGCACTAAGTTAGTAGAACAGAAAGAGAAGAGGAGCCTGGGCCCTGATCGCCCCTTTAACCCTCTGTTCCAGCCCTGGGTGCCTACCCCGCCTTTTTCAGCAAGTTAAGTTAATGCTCTTTGCTCAAGCCATGATTATCTGGATTTTCTGACACTCAGATCTTGAAGGCTACCTAGTAGCTCTGTCACTCATGGTGACAAGAGCAACTTTAGGTGAGATGCATTTGATATTCACAGGGCTCACTCCCTGCTTCATTAGGTCTTTACTCCTCGGAGAAACATTTCCCGACCACCTTGTCTAAAACAGCAGCTCCCATCACTCTTTATTCCTTTTATCCTTCATCATTTTATGGCCCTTATGAATCACTACATGACATTAGGTTATATAATTATTCATTTGTTATTTGCTTTCTCCACTGGATTAGTTCCATGTGGGCAAGGCTCTTCTGTCTTGTTTCATGGCTATCTCTCCAGTGTCTTGAGCAGTGGTTGGCATATAGGATTTCCTCAATAAACATTGTCGAATGAATGGAATACTCTGAACCAGTCAGGTCCTGAGCCTTTGCTCCTACCTCTGACACTCGGTCTCTGGAATTAGGATTTCTGCTTCCTCTCAGTACCCAATTGGAAATTCCCATTATTGACCCCTCTGCTTGACCAAAGGACACCACTGGATACCCCAGATCCCAACCAGCTTACCTGAGGGCTCCGCCACTACCAGTCCTGTCTTGCCACATACCCACCCCATGCCCAGTGACTGGTCTCCCTCTGCCTGGGACATCCTTCACCATCCTCATTCTCAATATCATCATCCTTGTGGGATCTCAGGCGGTCATGACACTGTGTGAGAACTCCCTCTCTCTCTCATTGACAATACATCAAAAGCCATTACCTCCTGGTTCTGATTTCCAAGATGGAGCCTGCCTCTAAGAAAACAAAATGAATAGGTTTGGTGTGCCAGACTCCATTAACTGGCTACCCGAACTAATCAACAGCAGAAATTCAAGGAAATTGCTGGAGCAAATTGAGAAGCCAGATTATTTGGGTCTCTTGATTAAGATTGGAAGAATAATTGTTTGAGGATTCCATTTAATAAGCTTTGTTTATTAACCCCTGATCTTATTCTGATATCTCTGCCTCAATTGTAGGGGGCATGGCCACACTAAAATGAATAGTTTTGATATTGCTGCTGATAGGGACCTCAGAGCTCCTCTACCTGAATCCTTCTGTTTTATAGATGGAGAAAATGAAACCCAGATGGGGAAAGATGTTCCCCGAAACCCCCAGGGATTAGAGGCTCCCAATTCGAGGCTTCTGACTTTTGAGAAAAAAAAACAAGAGGTTCAGGGGTCTCAGGGAGCATCCTGACACGGGCCACCAGTGTATCCTGAAGGGGCCTGAAGAACCAAAACTTCTCCGCAGGTAAGAAAATACTTGGACAGCTATTATGCGATGAGGCAGTATATGTATCATTGTCTCCAGGCACCGGAGTCTTCCTTGCAAGATAAAAATGGCTGCCAAGGACTCATCTTTACCTTGCAGTTCCTGAGAATGTCATGGAGCTGGTGCATTACAGAGAATCACCGCATGTGAAAGACAGTGCAGAGAACCTTCTGCGAGGCCTAGAAGGGAATTGCTCAGTTTTCTAGCAACTAGGACTAGAGTCCGGGTGTCTAGAGTTCCTGGTTAGGGTGCTGTTCCCCACTTCACAGTGCCCAGTCCAGCTCACAGAACTGGAGTGTCAATCTGAGAGGCAGCGAGGGCAGACCCGCAGGCGTTCTTGCAGACACCCTCTTGTTCCCCAAAGGGGAATCAAGGAACAAGGTGTGGAACTGCAGTGAGTTTGGGAACCAGCAGAGGCAGGAAGACTCCTGGCTGGCTGTGTCAGGGAGTTTACTCACGTAGGAGGGAAGCCTCTGTACCCAAAGAAAGAGCAGAATTTAGTGGGCAGAGGTGTATTTCTTTTTAATCAATGATCCTGAGGTGCATGAGTGACAGGGTGCATGAGAGGTGTTCAGAGGAAATCCACTCATTCTACAATTTTTGGAGCCCTTATATGCTACATTCTATATCTATTTGTTTTGAATCCTCACAACCTTATGAAGGAGACAGGAGTTTACTTCCATTGGCAGTTAGAGAAAGAGGGCAGAGAATTTAATTTGCTCACGTTCACACAAGAAGTGGTAGAGAAATAATTTGAATCCAGAAATAGATGCCTCCTTCTACGACAGGGCATGTAAATTACTTATAATTGGAGCTCTAGGAATGGACTTTCATGGATAGGTTTGTGGGTGGGCTCACAGGTAAAGGGGGTTCAGGGTACCAAAGATACCCCGGAACCCTATCAGAGTTGGGCACTGGCTTCCTCTTTCATGTGAAAGCCCTTCCAATGTTCACAGAGAGCTGGCTGACCCCTCCAATCACTCATGCATTCACTCTTTTGACAAACACGACCAACACCTTCTCTTCTCTCAGGTGTTAAAGTAGATATTGGGGATAAAAAGTAAAAGGAAACCTTTCCTTAGAGTTATTCCCCCAGGAATTAGATCTGCCCCTGTTTCCTTCTGCAGCTCAAACATTACTCATATCAAATGACTGCATTATCCTGATGACCTTGGTCACTCATCTCAGTGCCCTCAGTGGATTTAACACCATCACCATCTTAAGCGCACACTTGCATCAATACCATCTAAGCTGGCATTCGTTCTTTGAGCAGTTATACCTTACCTTTATTGAGGAATCAGCTTTATGGGTGATTAAAACCCCAGGAATTTTAAATAAGAACCCACTGTCAAGCCAAGTATCCCCCATCTTATATGCTCAGCTAACTGACTGAACATAAATGGGAAGCTACATTTTTTTTTGGTCCGCTAAGTTTTACTTTATTTCATTCATCCTATTTTTGGTAGCCTATATTTTGCAATCTCTATTTTGCCATTCAAGTGCTTGTGCAATGCCAGAAATGCAGAAAGTCTGCTTTGAGAGTTTTCATTCAAGGCAGTGAAATGCAGCCTAGAATAGAAATAAAGCTGGGTCCTACAGCATTTCCCCAGTAATCTCCTTCCAATCAAATACTCCATATTATTTGTGTGGAGTTGATGTGAATTTGCATAGCTAAACTCTCCTCTTGTCCCATCTCTCCATTTTGTTCACAAGGCTTAGAAGAGAGACTTACAAAATGCTTTGCAAAGTCAAAATGTGTTATGACTACAGTATTCCATCAGAAGGAAACCAGGTGAATTTGGCATGGCTTTTCTTAGTGAATCTCTACTAATTCCTAGCAGTCACTATTTCATCTTTTTTCTAACTGCTTATAAACTATCAGTTGCAAAAGAAAGTTCTACAAAGGAAAGCAACACTTTTTGAGGTCAAGATTTCACGATGCTGTTTCAGCAGGAGACCCAGCTCCCCACACGGCAGACATGGAAGAAAGAAACTAAGGAAGCTGCATCAGGGAGGGGATGCAGGAACAAAACCAGGAGAGGTTTCCTGTGAGAGAGTGGTTTAAAAACAGAATCTGGAAAAGGTGGTAAAACAGAGTGAGCTGGAATATGTGGTCTCCCCTCCAGATGGAGGCCATAGGAGAGAATGGCCTGTCCAGTACTGCTACGGCTGAAGTATGCCATCTTTTTCTAGAGGCAGGTTATACACGAGAAGACATAGCACTGTACTGGTTCTTCTGGAGCTAAAGATGCAAGAGGGAACATGACAGCAGCTGGAGCTGTGGGGCAAAAGCACTTGAAATTACTGAAAAGGGCTGGCTTTTTAGTACAGGTGTGTCCCCTAAGTTCTGGTTAATTGTCACAGAGCATAAAATCTCACTACGTATCTCACGACAGCCTGCAAATCTCACTACAGCCACCAGAGGCAGTATTTGCCATAATTGATAGAGGTTGGGTTTTTCCAAAACATGCCACCTGGTGGCTGCTATTGGAATCACAGGTCCAATTAAGGAAAAGGATTGGTGAGGATATCAATGTATAAGATAAATCATTCAATTTGCAGGAGAGCATGCCAACTTACTTTAGTGTTTGTAAGTCACAGTAGCCAAAAACAATCCAAGGTGGTGAGATGACCACTTATGTGAGGGAGAACAAAGAAAAAAGACCAAAGGAAAAATTTAATAGGAGTATTTGTATGTTGGAAATGGGTTGTTCAGACAAGATAGAAGATGAGAGGGAGAAATTTAGAAGGAAATGAAAATGAATCAATTTAATGAGACTGGAGGAGTTACTGCTCTATGCCATAGACCCCAGCTAATCCTGACTCTTAGGGGTCTCTCTCACTTTAGCACTTAATTTAAATCAGTAAGGCTGTCTGTATTGAATACAGAACTGCTTCTTGAAAGGTGCCCAGGCCTGAACAGTCAGAAGGAGCTATCCTCACCTCTTAAGGTGCCCAGAGAGTTTGTCCCCTGAATTCTGTGATTTGCTTGGGGTCTTGGGGAAGATATCTTCCTACCTCATACATTCTCTTCTTTTTCTTTAATTTTTAACTACGATAAAATACACATAACAACAATTTACCACTTTAACCATTTTTAAGTAATATTAAGTACATTCATGTTTTTGTGCAACCATCACCACCATCCATCTCCAGAACTCTTTTCATCTTCCCAAACTGAAACTTAGTACTTTCAAACACTAATTCCCCATTCCCCCTTCTTTGAGCCTCTGGCAAGCACCATTCTACTTTCTGTCTCTATGAATTTGACTACTCTTAGGTACCTTATTTAAGTGTAATCATACAGTATTTGCCTTTCTGTGACTGGCTTATTTTGCTCAGCATAATGACCACAAGATTCAGCCATATTGTAGCATGTGTCAGAATTTCCTTCCTTTTTAAGGCTGAATAATATTCCATCCTATGTATATACCACATTTGTTTATCTATTCATCCCCTGATGGACAGTTGGCTGGCTTCTACCCACATCTTGGCTGTTGTAAGTAAGGGTGCCATGAACATAGGCCAATATCTGTTTGAGTCCCTGCTTTAATTTCTTTTAGGTATACACCCAGAAGTAAATTTGCTGGATCATATGGTAATTGTATTTTTAATTTTTTGAGGAACTGCCATACTGTTTCTATAGCTACCTCATGGATTCTTGCGAGGAAATGCACCTCTACTTAAGCCAAACACAAAGTCCTCCAAGGAATGAGAATTGGAGAGTTCCTGAAATAGAACTCCATCTCCAGGTGGAAAGGAAGGACTTGTATTTTCCCAAGTTCGCCTGTTTTTTTCTCTCCCTATTAACCCCTACCCTGCACACAAATAGCACCTGTGTATGTAAGCCAAATTTGAAATCGGCCAAGGCTGAAGCAGAAAAGAACCTTGATTTCTTGGGCAGGATTGGGGACGTAGAGGCCCAGAGAGTGAATTGAGAGAATCAAACCTAAATGTTAAAGGAAAGACTCACAAAACCATTATCTCCTGCTACCCTCATAGCCCCTGCCTTGCTGGAGAGCGGACAGCTCTTCTTGGAGCAAAAGGAGGTTCCTAATGGAACCCATTCCTGCTATTACTCAGTGTCACTTGCAGAGGTCAGCCTGGCACAGGAAAAAGTGCAGCTTTGAAATCAGAGAGAGCTGGGTTTAAATCCCTCCTCTGCTGTGTCCTGGTCATATGACCTTGAACATGTTCTTCAATTTCTTTGAGACTCATTTCAGAGTCCACAAGACCAGTGATGATTTTGTAGACATTTGCACTGTTGTTTGTAAAGATAACATGACATGGAAGACGTATAAAGCCAAGCACTGCCTCCAGAATGGAGGGGTTCCGTGGACATTCCCTTTCTCAGTTACTGACTTTGATCATGTTTCTCCAGAGTTCTCATCTCTCCAGACTGCCAGGGCCAGTCTTCAGGGGTGGTTCTCACCGATCGTGGCTCCACCTTTAATTATTTTCAGTTGAGTTTTTGGATACTGAGGCGCTCAGGTGCATCTTTCTTGCTCCTCCCAAATCACTGCCTGGGGCGGGGAGGGCGCGGCGGGACACGAAACCACTCCCCCTAATGCAGCTAATTCCAAGGCCAGGCAGGTGCACTTTGCTCCACTATCTCCTCTGGCTATGCACTCTCTGGGAGGGGAGGTTGCCCAGCGCAGGTGAGCACCATCAGCCCAGTCCCTGACTTGTCTGGCTTTCATTAGATTGTGTTACAACCTTATCATTACTTAACTGAAGAGGACTTTAGGATGTGTGTGTGTATGTGTGTGTGTGTGTGTGTGTGTGCGCGCATGTGTTAATAGCAATTTGTAATAGATGCCTTTGGCGTCCACACATTCAATAACACCCACACTCACCAAAAAAAAAAAAGAAGGGGGAGGGGCATCATTTTTATGGGAGATAACATAACTGCTTGCAATTTGGCTATTCATTGTATCTTTGGCATTTTATGTACTGCATTAGCGGAGGCAATTTCATGCATATGGATATAATGCATTAAGTGGAGGCATTTAAATATAGTGAAACTAATTTTATGATGATTAGTTGAAGGAAAACATTGCATTCGTATCATCTATATAGAAGCCAATTTGCATGAAAATGCCCAAAGTTGCTATGCCAACATTTTCTGTGCTGCTGGTCGGGGTCGTCTCCGAGTCAAGACTTTGTATTAAAAATCGGTCTCCAGTGCCCATGTCTTTTAATTCATTGCAAGCTGTAGGCCATTTGCTCACAAAGCGCTCGCAGTAAAACAAATGAATAGCTAAAATACTCATTTGCATGATTCCCATTTGAAAACGATTCCCCTGAAATTAAAAAAGCGTGTTACTCGGTTGTGAAGATGGACGGGCCAGTGAGGCGGGCAATTAATATTTTCGGCGTTCTCTTTAAAGCCCTCCCAAGACTGAGAACAGCACATGCCAGACAAATTGGGCCCCACAACAGTTTCAGGGCCTCGGCGGCAGCAGCTTGCTTCCACTGTCTCCCCTTTATTGTCTCACTTACATTATGCAGTAATTAAAACTATTTACCATTCCTACTTATCCGCCATCTGCTCCCACGGAAGGTTCCTCTTCTTTAGAAAGCCTTCTTAAAGAGCAGCAAGAAGAGGGGAAGGCTTGGCACCGTCTGCAGAAAGGAATTTCGGGGCTCTTTTCCCCTCCTCCCGCCATGTCCACCTGTCCCTCCACAAAAGGAATGATGGAATGATAGACGAGGCTGTGTGTACGATGTTGGGTTTCTGAGCAAGTTGGTTGTGTGTGGATGGGAATGTTAAAGCACACCTTTTTTCATTTTTGTAGGGGGTCTTGGCTTAGATCTGAGGTAATCCATTTGTCTAGGGGGAGTCTGGGCCTGCGTCCTCTCACAGATAATGACCAAAAAGGGTTTGGGGCCTGGAGCAGAGCTACCAACTACAATTGTACATGTTCACTGCTCAAGTGTGCCCAGCCAGGAGGCTGTGAATGCTAAAGTCCATCTTGTGATCCACATTCCAATCTGAGGTCCTGTGTGTGGACTTGTCTGTACCCCAAATGGCGGCACCTTCTTCTAATTCACAGAAAGACACTCTGTGACCAAGCTCAGCGTTATCTGAGAGGAGCCATTTTGAAACCTAGCAAGTTGCTGCCTCTTTTCTGTGTCAATGGGTGCCTCCTGACTGGTTCAGCCATAGGACCTGGTCTTGCACAGGCTTAGCATTTATTTGCAGAGGCTGAGCTAGGCTGTCCAAAGAGCAGCCTCCTTCAGAAACATTTCCATTTTCTCACGGATCCAGCGCTGAAAGCCAGCACAGACTTGAGTAAGGAGAAATCAAATGTGGCAGGAAATGGGGACTAACTCTCTCACCATGACGAAGGGTAAAGACCTAAAGCCTGCAGACTCATGGCTGATGGCATCCTTTCTGCTGCTTCTTTTCAGAGCCCACCCAGTGCTGGGCACACAGCAGGCTTCCCAAAGTACTTGCTGAATTAAGTCGACAGTGAAGTTTTGGGTCTTAATATCACAGTCTGTTGTGAAGCCTCCTGTGAAATTTCCTCTAGCAGGTTCTTAGCTCACACCTCACCTTTGCAATTTCATGGTCATTTTCTGGAACTTGGTCAAAGGGTTTGGATTTGCCTAGATCTGAGCCCCTTGGCTTGCAACTTTTCTGGCTCCATTTCTCACTGGAGGCCTCACAACCCCTTGCACGGCAGCATGCTGTATCTGCCCTGGGCCTGAAACACGCCCCCCATCGTCTTGTAACTTCATCCCTGCTTCTCTGCCCTCCTAGTAGTTGGAGCCATGCTTGTCCAGGATCACAGAGACAGCTTTCTTGGCCTTTACTATGTGGTTTTGAGTTGGCGCTTGGCATAGCTGTCACACCTGCCATCTCTAGGTGGCTCTGGAATTTCCTGGCATTGGGCAGATCAGAGAGCATGCTGGCCATTTATAATGAAGTGACGAGGCTTTACTGAAGATGTGAGGTTCCACATGGGAAAGGTGGATTTCAAATAAGAGCACTGTCTAACAATGGTGTGGATGGTTTCTGGAGTTAGTGAGTCCTATGTCATCGACACTAAAGATGTGATGGCATCTGGGAGTCACACACAACAGAATATCCACCCCTAACACAAAGGCCCCTGCCGAGTACTGAGAGCTCTCCTGCTCTCTAGACTAAACTCATTCTCACTAACAGGACAGAGAAGGAACATTCATGGATAGTGTGGCTTACATCATTAAAATAAATAAAGATGTATGAGGGGAAAAGGCAAGTCTTAACGCAGAAGACAATTCTAAGGCTTGGCCACAGTCAAGAAGGGAGGAAGGGATGCTTTCTGGGGCCTCTTAAATGCTGTCACACCAGCAGCTGCTCATACCACTGACAGGAAATGTGCTTCCAACCCAAACCTCAGCCACTGTCTCCCTGAGCTCTGATGGATTGCCAAGGGTGCCAGAGGTGGCCAGTGTTCTAGGAAGGGCACTGACCTTGGAGTTGATAGCCCAGGGTTGGAATCACCCCTCTGCCATTGACTGTGTGACCCTAGGGCAGTCATTGAAACTCTGCTACTCTCAGTTTTCTCATCCGTTAAATGGAGTTTTATGCCTGCCTATCCTGAGACAGGTTGTGTTGAGTCCATTAGTTAATACATACATAATATTTCAGTGCCCAGTCTATATCTCCAGAGAAGGCATGTGCCCTCCTGGAGCAGATGGAAGCATCTTTGTGCGCTGGAGAAGCTCTGCAGGTGTAAGCATTTGAGATGCCAGTTACTCTTGTTTGTACCAGAGCATAGTCCAGCTTTGCAGTTCAGGGTCAGGCTCTTGAAAAACTGGGCCCGAACTGGCTGGGGAAGAGCAATGTGATCATAGTGTATATAATACAGCTGAGCGCCCACGTGTGCCAGGCCTTGTGCTCGGCCCTTCACGTGTGTGACCTCCCTCCAATTCTTATGGCTCTCATTCTACTAATGGGAACATTGGGGCTTACAGGATCAGAGTCCGGCGCTCTTTGGAACCCGCGTGAGCTCAGGCAAGTCACTTGCTCTCTCTGAACACCAACTTCCCCATTTCCACCCCATTTCTGCTACGTTCCCCATCCCAAACTCCCTTTAAAATCTGCTGGCTGCCAAGCCGTATCTCCGGCAGATCATTCTAGGTGTTAGTGTGAAGCTTTGCTATTAAGCCATGAGTGAGAGAAGCATTCCTAGTCTCTGAAGAAGACATCAGTAACAGTAAACCAGGAAGCAGGAATCTGGAAGGGAGGGGGGAAATGCAAACTGGACCTCACAGAAAACTTCACCTGCTTCATATTTGGAGAGACTGGCCAGAGAAAAAGATGGAGGAACGCCAACTTCGCACTTAGTACCCACCACTAAGGATCAATACTGGACCGAAATAGAACCTCACGTAGGAAACGATCTTGTTTCACAGCCCCGGAAAAAAAAAAAAAATTTAACATAGAGAAGCCATTTAAAGCAGAAAAAATATTTGTATGTAAAAGGAAATATTTTAGGTAGGAGTTGAATACCAAATGATTTTGGGTCTCTGCGGGGAGTAATGAGGCATAGCAAACACACAATTCTATATGCATGTAATATTATCATCGCACGCCTCGGAAAGCTTTTAAATCACAGAAATGCAGTTAGGGACCATTGTATAAAAATAAACATCCCACTTGGTGTCTTGCCTGCCCTAAGTTCCTTGATCTAGAGCGGCACTGCCAGATTTTTAGAGCCCCATAAATTAATGTGGTGCTGATTTGATTGAGCTAAATTAATAAGACTTGTGCTTTGTTGCAAAATAACTATTACAGTATGTTGTGGGGACGCACTGCCGATAAGGAAATTGCTGCCTTTAACAATCCCACTGAAGTTTCATGGAGGATTTCAAAACCGATTTTAATTAAAACAAAAGCCGATGTGTGGCAATAATGTGGGTGTTAAGGAGAGAAAATGCAAAATGTCTTTTTAAATCCATTTTAATATGTCTTAAGGACTGGATGATCGATGTGGTAAGAGCTGGCGGCTGACACTGCGCCGGTGCCGCCTGTGCTCTCTGCTTCAGCGATGTCGGTACCTCCGGCCTCCCCAGTGGGCCTCTCTGGAGGCTCTCCACTTCCGGGCCAGGGGTCATCTCCTGAGTTGGGGCTCCAGAAGGGCAATCCTCCTTTTCAGCTGCTTTCTCAGTCCCGGAGACTGTGGCAGAAACTGAGCCTCATTCCCCTGGCTATTCAGGACAAGGCCATAGCCTCAAAGATCAGGGTCCCCTCAGCTTCCTGGGCACCTGGTACCAGATTCCTGGCTGCTGCCAGGGTCGAGGCAGTCTCTGGGAACCCTGAGGTGCCAGGGTTTTAAATAAGAAACAGCTGGAGGGTAATAGCAAGAGGACAAACTAATACCTGGGGAACCTGGGGCAGAGTGTCAGGCAGACAGGGCGGTGGAGAGCTAGGGCCAGCCCAGAAGGCTTTAAACTGGAGCTATTAGGGATCTTGGTGCCTGAGTAAGGCAGAGCATGCTACTACTGGTGCTGAGGCAGGAGTGTGAGTTTGGATGGTCCCCTTGTGAGACCCACTTTAAGTCTTAACTTCACATTATCTCAGTTTCCTCAGCTGTAAAATGGGAATAATGATAGAATTTACCTCACAGAGCTGCTGTGAGGTTTAAAATAGGGTTGGTGCCTAGTGCACAAATGCCTAAAAATGTTATTATTATAGAAAAAAACAGAAACGACAATAATAGCTTTCTATTTATGTTTTAATTCAGAGACAATTTGCTCTTACTTGAGGTCCTGCTACATATAAACAAAACTAACATGAGCAGGAAATGATTTTGGAGCCCTGCGATGCCCCAGGTGCTGTTCTGAGCAACTTGTTCACATTCAGTGTCTCATCAGTTCTCACAGCAGCTGGTGAGGCTTAGAGGTGAAGGAAAGCATCCATGTCACACAGTGTAATAGGGTGGAAGTGAGATGTATATTAGATCTTGTTGAAGTTGACATAAACCTGTGTGACCCCCAAGACCCTACTCTGAACCATTGGGTCAGTGGCCTTCAACTTTCTTTAAAAAAAAAAAATAAATTTCCACATTACCTAGTGTATATACACACACCCACCCCCTTTTAACAAAGGTAGAAGTTTGACAAAATAATACCCTTATTACATATAATGCAAATGTTTTTATTCCATTTCCTTTGTAGAAGAAATTATTCATGACTCACTAAATTCTTTGCATCCCATTCTTGTGATTCAACTCTCAGTTTGAAAAATACCTCAAGTGCCTGTCACCTGTGGGAGACTTTGTATGTGTGGTCTCATTCGACCATCCCATCTGCCCCAGGAGGTGGATAGTAATTACAGATGAGGAACTGAGATTCTGGAAGGAGAGGTTTGGCCCCAGCCCTGACCATACAGTTTGTGATTGCTCAGTGTCTTATTGTCTGTTGGCCCTTCCCTTATACTATATGCTACATTAGGGAAAATATCATGACTGCCTATTTCCTCCCAGTGTCCAACCAGTGCCTGGCACAGAGAAGCCCCCAGTAACTGTTTGTTGAATGAATGAATGAATGAATGAATGGTGGGGTCAGTGCAGTCATTCTAGAACTTGAACTTCAAGCCCATGAGGCTCCATTCCATCTCCGGCTTCTCTCAGGTAACCAGTCTCCCTCCTTTAGGAAGGGGTCTCCTATGTCTCCCAAGGCAGGGCTGGCTTGGCCTAGAAGGCCTCCATCAGGTCAAAGGTTATAGCTGAAGGGACTAGAAACACTTTCAGAGTCTTTCAGGCTCTCTCAGAGACTCCTTCAGGGAGATCTTGCAGCCTACCACCAGGGGCGCCTGGAAGGAAGCAGAAAAGGAATTTCATGGAAGAGTAGAGGGAGAAGTAGAACTTGTTTCATCTCTAGGAGCCCGAAAGGAGATGGGGTCATGTCCACATTTTTATAGGATAGAGGCTGAAGTGTCCTCATAGGTTTATAGGGAGACAATTACAAGGCAGAAGCAGCAGCCAACATTAGAATATTCCCTTAAACACTGTGGGAACTTGGTCTTCCTGTCAACTCCACTGGCCAAGAACTTGAGGCTGGGTTGTGGGGTCCTAATGATCCTAGTGAGGGGTCCTAAAGATCCAGGTAATGCCTGGGTTGGATAGAAAACCCTGCAGGAGAGCCTGGAGGGGATAGTGGGGCTGTGAAAGCCAGCTTGAGGCAGTCCTGGGTGCCGAGTGCCAGCAAAGGACGGGAGATGTGGGAAGACTGCATCAGAGCTATGTCTCAGGAGGCCCTGGAGAGGAAGATGGTGAGAAGAGTGGACTAAAAGGAGGCAACACCTAAATCCACATAAACTGAATGGACAGAATAACCATAGTCATGCATTTAATTTAACGTAGTGTTGGACTGATAATGCCTTTAAGGTAGCTGGCAGAAGTAAACACAGACAATTTTATTCCAGACCTCAAGGAGTTACCAAAAATAATTTGCCAAAAACATCAACTCAGACAAAAAATAACCAAGTGCACAAGGAAGCACAGAATGAGAATCTGAAGAGTAGAAACTGACCTGTAAGATTTCAGATATTGGAATTATCAGATATGGAATATAAAACAGTGATGCTTACCATTTGAAAGAAGTAAAAAGGCAAAATTGATAATATTTGCAGGGAACAGGAAATTGTTAAAAAAAGAGAGAGACATAACACATTCTAAAAAGAAGAAAATATTATATTTAGAAATGAAAACACAACTGAAGTCAACACTCAGCAGATGTGTATAATAGCAAGTTAGATGTAGATGAAGAGAGAATTAGTGAACTATATGAATGCAGCAAAGAGAGAAATGGAGATGGTGAATATAAGAGAAGTTAAGACATATGGGAGGTAAAATGAAAAGATCTAATATACATCAAATCAGAGTTTCAGAAGTAGGAGAGTAAGAGAATGGGGCGGAGGCAATAATTCAGGAAATAATGGCTAAGAATTTCCAAACTTGAAAAAAAGATATTGACCCATAGGTTAGATAAATAAAATTCATATGTAGATTCATCAGAGTGAAACTGGAGAACACCAGGGATAAATAAAAGATTTTTCAAACAGCCAGAGAAGGGGAAAAACAGGTTACAGTCTGTTTAAAAGAAAAATCTAGATTAATAATTGACTTTCAGTAGCAGCAGTGGGAGCCAGAAGACAGCAGAATTTGTTAACATATGCTTGTAAAAAATAACCACTGAGCTAGAATTCTTTAGTCAGTGAAAATGTCTTTCAAGAACAAAGTTAAGGCTTTTTAGATAAAAAAAGGAAAGAAAATTGCCATTTGTAGTGCCTCACTAAAGGCAATGCCAAAGGTTGTACTAAAGGGAGAAGGAAAGTTATCCAGATGAGTAACTAAAGTGTACAAAGAAAGAGCACAGAAACTGGTACTATGCAGACAAAGCTGAATAAACATTAACTACTTAAGCTATAATAATAGTGTTATGTGAGATTAAAAGAAAAGCTAGAATGTAAAATATGAAAACACCAACATAAATCAGAGGTTCAATGGATTTAAAGTGTTCTAAGGCCCTTGGATAGGCCAGAAGGAGGGTAAAGGTATCAGTTAATGTTAGCTATTGATAAGTTTTGAATACATGTTTTTGTAATTTCTAGGTTGACTATTAAAAGAGTAGAAACAGAATATACCTTTCAAACCAATTCAAGGAACAATTATAAATGATCAAAAATATTCCATTAATCCAAAAAATGTCAAGAAAAGAGAGTGAAAGAAAGAGAAAAGGTGGAGCAAATAGAAAGCACAAAATAATTAGTAGTAATAAATCCAAATATGTCAGAAATTACATTAAATATAAATGGAATAAATGTTTCATTTAAAAACTAAATATTAGACTATTTAGAAATACTAAGAAAATAAAAATAAAAAAAAAAAAATGCTAGAAAAAACATTTAAAGTGCAAAGATATATCTAAATAGATGAGAAAAAATATGCAAATACTGAAAGAAATTTGGTATGGCCATATAAATGTCAAACAGCATAATCTTTCAGGCAAAAAGAATTAAAAGATAAAGATAAAAAAATACAGCTACATGCAAAAACATGGATGAAACTTATAATGAACAAAAGAAGCAAAACATGAAAGAATCATTACAATACAATTCCATTTACATGAAGTTCAAAAAACAGAAATAACCTAATCTGTATTGTTTAGTGGTTCACGATTGGTGGTAAAATTATAAAGAAAGACAAAAAAAAATCACAGAAGTCAGGGCAATGGTTACACTTTGGGGGAAAGCAGTTGAAATCAGCATATGTATCTTAAGTGTATGTTTGCATGATTTATTTCCAACTCTGTTCCATCATGTGATGTCCATCAATTTTTCAATATTCTTCCTTTCAAGTGTTGGAACGTAATTCCCCTCCCCTTGAATGTGGACTGGACTTAGTGACTTGTTCCTCACAAATAGAATAAAGTGGAAGCAACGATGGTTGTATGACTTCAGAGACTGGATCATAAAAGGCGCTGTAACTTCCTCATTGTTTCCTTTGGTTCTTTTGCTCTGGGGGATGCCATGTCATTAGGATACTAAATAAGTCTGTGGAGAGGCTCATGTGATGAGGAACTTGGGCCTCCAGCCAACGGCTAAGTGAGTTAGCTCTTTGGAAGCGGATCACCCAGGCACAGTCAACACCTAAAGGACTAAAACTCCTACCAACATCCTGACTGCAACCACATGAGAGACCCTGAGCCCAGACCACTCAGCTAAGCTGCTCCCAAATTCATGTCACGCAGAAACTATGAGTTAATAAATGTTTGTTGTTTTAAGCTGTTGAGTTTGGGATAATTTGTTATCCCAAAGGATCGCTAAATCTATAGAAGGAAAGCATCTCAAATTTCCCCCCTTTCTAGACCTAACTTTTCAAGAAGACCAAGCTCCTTAGCACGGCAGTGACAAAAGCAGCCAGTTTCCTCCCAAGGTAGGTGCCTTGTCCTCCCAAGTTCTCATGTCTGCAATTACTTAATTAAAAAAAGCATTTGGTCCAGGCTCTGGAAATGAGCCTAAAGTTCAAATCTTGTTCAGTCACTTAATAGCGATATATGATCTTCAGCAATTTACTTCATCTCTCTAAGCCTCAGCTTCTGCTAAAAAATAGAGATTTCTCTAAGGAGTGAATGAAACTCCATGGCAACTAGTCAATCAGTTCATCAGGAGTCATCAGCTCAGACACCATAAGCCTATCCTTGAGCTAGTGGTGTTCTGAAGGATATAGATAAGGAAGTAGCCCAGAATTCAGGAGACAGAGGGACCAAGGAGTGGCCTAACGGAGGATCTGGAATTTGAATTATTAGAAACATCTAGAATTTGGATAGGCAGAAGAGGGAGAAAGTGGTTTCAAGTGAGGGCAAGAGCATGGATAAAAGCGAGGAGACGGGACAATTTGACATGTGCTGGGCCTGGGCAGGAAACCGGCTGGATGGAACAGATTACAAATTTCAGGAAGAACAGAGCTAAGGTTGGATAGGTAGAGCCTCAAGCAACAAGCAAGGAGGTTGGGCTTGACAGAGCAAGCCACAGGGAGTCCTTGCAGGTCTTTGAGCAGGAGAGTGCTGACAACCTGGCACCCCTTTTAGACTCACAGACCAGAGTCCTTCCCTAGGTCTCCTGGACTCCTAGCACAGAAGAACGCCTTCATTCATCAGCATAGTCTAAAGCCGAGGAAACCCTGCTGTGAGGAAGCAGGAGCCTTTAAGGAAGGAGGTGGGCCAGTTGCAACAGCTGCAGGCCTCCCTCCCGCAGAGGCCCTCTGAGCCCCACCCTAACATGGACTTTGCACAGGTATTGAATTATGAATGGAAGTTGCCCAGAAATAATTGCAAACTTTATTGCCCACCCCGCACATGCATGTCCTGGCAGGCTGCAGCAATAGGTTTTGTTGCTTTTACTCTCCAGGGTCATTATAAATTAGAACTCTCACATTGATGGTAGAGAGGGCACCTGGGGAGAGGAAATCCTGTTTGAAAGCCCTAAAAAGGATAGAGCCCTCAACTGTGTGCATTACCTTTAACTTTTCCTTTTGTTTGATGTATTCCACCTATCGTTATTAAATAACTAATTATTTAACATCTGTTAAAGCTTTGTTATATATTAGAACAGGCAGGACACAAATGAGTGCTTTTAATAATATAAAAGCCCATTAGCTTCATTTACTGTTAATGTTAAAATAAACATGAGGCAATTTAGATATACTATTCCAATTTCACGGAAACTTTGATGTTTTTCTTCTCTAGTCACATAATTAAGGGAAAAACTACTAATGATATTAAGTTTGTACAGTGTTAATGACAGAAACAGGCACAAGCTGAAATTGCAGCCATTAATATGAAAAAATAAAATATTTAACAGGGGAGATAGATGAGTGCAATTTTAATAAACCAAAATGAAGAAAATTAATTTTAGAAAGTTCCAGTCTTTCACATGCTACTGTTATACAAGCTGTCTAATGTATTATTTTTGTGGTCTGGATTATTTATTGATGGTTCAGGGGAATGTCCTGGTTTTTGCATATTGTTTTGTGGATGATGAAGATTTTGCCTTTATTTAATTCTTTTCCTTTTCCCCTTACTCTATCGCCAGTTCCCAAATGGAAATGGCTTTATTTACAGTATGTGCTTTGACAGACAGATCTTACCAACAACCTGTAGATGAGATGCAAGGGGGCGGTGTGTGCATAATGTAACCTACTGAGACAGTCTAGCAGTGATGACTGCCAGGAGCTGGATGGTTACAGGGGCCGAAATGTTGGGGTTGCCTCACATGTGACAGTTGGCTCCAGAAGAAGGAACCCCTATGTCTGGATGGAGACAGCTACTTCAGCTTTCCTGTCTATACTGGATTTTTCTACTTGTAGTGGGTTAAACAGTGACCCCCCCCCCGCCAAAAAAAAAGCTTACGGTCACCTGAGACCTTATTTGGAAATAGGATCTTTGTAAATGTATTAAGGTAAGAATCCTGAGGTGAGATCATGTGGCATTACAGTGGGCCCTAAATCCAAGGAGAGCGTCTTTATGAGAGACAGAAAAGACACACAGACACAGAGAGGAGCAAGCCAGGAGAAGACAGAGGCAGAGACCAGAGTGATGTTGCACAAGCCAGGGAATGAGTGGGGCCACCAGGAGCTAGAAGAGCCTTCAGCGGGACTGTGGCCATGCTGGCACCTTGATCTCCGACTTCTGGCCTCCAAACTGTGAAAGAATACATTCTATTGTTTTAAGCCACCAAATGCGTGGTTATTTATTACAACAGCCCTAAGAAGCCAACACTGCTGAAGAGCAGCACCCTTTAAATGAGCATCCCTAACCTGTCTTGTGAGGACCATGAGAGGGTCTAGGGAGGAAGGAGAGGGACAAGATTTCTGGGAATGAAGCATAATGCAGAACCAGACCCAGACCCGGCTTCAAGGAAAGGAAGTCCAGGCCAATGGCAGACACGGTATCTACAGCACATGTAGCACATGCTATAGATCCACAGCAACTAGAAGTTGTCAAGATGAACTGGTGCAGAGAAACAGGAAGGAGTCCTAGGGGCCTGAGGGCAGGTACTAGGCAGGTTACTGAGCCAGTGATCAGAGCCGAGGGGCGTAAGGCACAGAATCTGGCTCTACCTGTGAGGCGCACAGGGTGGAAATGGGTTCTTTGGAAGCCAATCTGAAGCCCATTTGTCAAAACAGTAGCATGCAAGCCGATGACCAAGAACAGTAGCTAAGAGAGTGCCTCCTGTAGGGGAGGCAGGGACTTCAGCACTCTGTGCACACCCTCTCACTTAGTCCTCACCACGATCCAATGAGATAACTTGTTCCTAATGTTCCAGTTTTGGAAATGGAAGCTAAGAAAAGTGAAAACGGGCCTGAGATGGCATTTCGAGTGAGGAGCAGAGATTAACCCAGGAATCAGAACCCCTGGGCCCTCACCACACTAGCTGCAGGTGGTGGTGTTTCAGTTCAATCTCATTGATGTTTACCAATATGGCAGCTCTGGGCTGGGCTTTGTGGGGCAACAGAGCTGACTAAGACAAGGCTGTGGCAGTACAGGTGCTGGGTCATAACAGAAAAGCCGACCAGGAGCCACTTATGCATGGAGATATTGATTTTCTCTAAAGACAGGAAATCGGAAGTGAGATAGCTCCATGGCTTTTTTACTTTGGTGTCATATTGATGTCTTCCAGAATTCGGGTGCTCTCCACTTGTATCAGTTATTAGGCTACCATTTTGGCTCCAAACCCACTTTCTACCCCGCCTTTGTGATACATGTGGGAGCTGGAAACTTACATTATTTCCATTTTACCAGATGCTCTCTATCAAAATCACCTATGGGGTCGCTAGAGGGAGGCCGCAGGGCTGGAGGCACGTCTTCCTGTTTTCCTTTCCAAGTCTTCCTGCTCCTGTTAGCATCAGCCCTGCAGCCCCACTTCACCCTGGCAGAGGCCATTCCTCCTGGTAGCAAGACTGAAAGTATCTGCTTTTTTTCCTACAGATACGGCCTCATTGCATCCCCTCCTCAGAGTCCAAGTCTAGACCCCAGTGCACTTGTACTCCGAGTTCAGAGATGCCAGCATCAGCCATGCAGCACCTGCTTCTCAGAGGTTCACTTTTTGGCTCCATGGGACCCAATCTCTAAGTAAGTGTTAATAATTCTAACCTTTTTCCTTTGTTTCCCGGCCCTCAAAGTGGTATCTGCTTCCTTCAGTCACTACCTACCTCCCTCTTTTCCCTTTCAGTTACCTAGTTAACATTCTTTATACCGAGTCAGCATAACTGGTATGGTTCCTGGCTCTTTATTGGATATATTATTTGCAAACAACTTCTTTCATTCAGTAGATGCCTTTTCACCTTGCTGATGTTTCCTTTGCTGGGCAAATGCTTCTTAGTTTGATGTGTCCCATCTATTTGTTTTTTCGTTTGTTGCCTTTACCTGAGAAGACAAATTTTAAAAAATTTAAATGTCGAAACTTTTAAGTGTACAGTTAAGTGGCATTAAGCATAGTCACATTGTTGTGCAACCATTACCACCATCCATCTCCAGAACTTTTTTATCTTTCCAAACTGAAACTCTGTACCCATTAAATAGTAACTCCCCAATCCCTGCTCCTCCCAGCCTCTGGAAGCCACCATTATACTTTCTATCTCTATGTATTTGACCATTCCTTACACTCATATAAATGGAATCATATAATATTTGTGACTGGCTTATTTCATGTAACATATTGTCTTCAAAGTTCATCTGTACTGCAGCATATATCAAAACTTCATTCCTTTTTAAGGCTGAGTAATATTGTATTATATGTATACATCACATTTTGTTTATCCACTCATCTATTGATGGACATTTGGGTTTTTACACTTTTTGCCGATAGTGACTAATGCTACAATGAAAATGGATGTACAAATATTGGTTTGAGTCCCGACTTTCACTTCTGTTTTATGTATATATCCATGGGTGGAATTGCTAGATCCAATGGTAGTTCTGTGTTTAATTTTTCAAAGAACTACCCTGCTATTTTCCATAGCAGCTACGCCATTTTACATTTCCGCCAGCAGTGCACAAGGATTCCAATCTCTCCACCTTCTCACCATTATTGGTTTTCTGGTGTTGTTGTTGTTGTGGTTGTGTTGTTGTTGTTGTTGTTGTTGTTTTTAGTAGCCATCCTCATAGGTGTGAAGTGCTACAGCTTAGCTTTTGAGTCAAGGCACCCACGTAAAAAATAACCAATCATAACACAATGGAAACATCAATAGCCATAAAGAGAAGGCAGGGACGACACAGGTTGTGGAAAAGAAAACTGCGTGAAATGGGAATGATGCCTTAGATACAGGAGGACGTGACATCCAAGGAGGCAGGGGCCTCAGGGAAAGCCTGGCCTTGGTTACCGCCTAGGGAGGAGGCCCGGGGCTGGGTGGGGCACGTCATGGGTGCTGTAGGCCATTATTGGGAAAGCTATGAATTCACAGGCGGAGTCTGGACCTGGGGGCCTGTCCCAAATGCATAATATTCCCACCTGATTCTTACCGGCTTGCACCCTTTCTCCGTTGTCTTGCCGTCCTTGGCTCCTCCCTAACCTTTCTTTTTCCTCACTCTTCTCCAGTTATATTCCCAGTGCCGAGCTCAGTAAGCACACACCAGGACCTTAATGAGCGAAGGAAGAGAGAAAGGATGGATGGAAGGATGGGTGTTAGCATTTAACAGACAAGGAAACTGAAAGAGTAATTAGATTTCATTCCACCATTTCATTCTCACTGAGCTCTGAGCCTCATGACAGGCCACCAGAGTGGAAATCACCCTCTTTGAATGTCTGCTGTAGAGATTCTGCGCAGTGACAGTACCCCAAACTCTCCTACACTATGATTTCCCCCTGCCATTGTATTACAAGAAATAATTGATTACAGGAATTAATTAATTACAGGATATAGTTAATTGAGTATATAAATTACTTTCACATGCATGTATATAGCTGCGCATTTGGGTGGCTCCGCGTGCCTGTGAGAGGATGTGAGAGAGCCGGAGTGAGGCCCCCCAGGAGCTTGAATGGTGGGCGCAGTCATCTGTTTGCTCCACTCTGCTGTCCTTGAATCAAGCCCTTACCTAGAGAGCAGGACTTTGCTGGTATCACAGAGGCATTCAATCTGTAATGTATAACAAGGTGGCCACAGTGTCCCCGACAGTCACTGAAATTGATCTGCAAGCCAAAGGGAAATGCATTAACCAATTTAACTGTCCGTAAATCCAGCATAATGAACATCCCAAGGTGTCTTATTACAAGCTCACTGTTGCTTGCCTTTACTTATTTGTTAACATTTAAATTTTTCTTAAATTAATTCTTCAGTGGGGCTGTTTCCACAAACGCAGTCCTGAGAAAAGGATTCAGAGGCTTTCCATCAATGAAGGGCTCAAAGTCTCATAGATTTGAACCATTCGGTGTTTTTCAAGACATGTTCACCTCTGCTACTAAAGTATACCTATTAAACTGTGTCAGGGAGGTGGGCAGGGATGATTTTGAGACATGAAATCATGGGTGAAGAAACTATGAGGAGCATGGTGGCAGAAAAATCTCTAGTTGACGAGTTCAAAGACCACCTTCTCTTTTCAGGTTTTGTTAACTCAGTGTGACTTGGAGAAGTCACTTTTGGGTCTCGATTTCTTTAGTGGATGCTATCAGTGTCCTCACAAATATCCCCTGGAAGTACCATGTCTCTCCCTACTCACTGTTCCCCACACCAAGACTTTTCAACCTTGACACTATTGGCATTTGGAGCTGGATAACCTTAGGTGTGTGTGCTGTCCTGTGGACTGGAGGGTATTTAGCAACATCCTTGGCCTCCAAATGCCAGCAACTATCTCCTGTATGTGACAACCACAGATATCTGAAGACATTGCCAAATGTCCCTAGGGGCAAAATCTCCCTAATGAGAACCACTGATCTATGCATAGATGGGCTCTGGGTATGGCTCCTTGTTCACTTCTCCAACACTGTGAAGCACCACCATGTGCCAGGCACGGGGATGCAAAGTCACATTCTTCATGGTGCTTCTCCTCACTAAGTTCATGGTGTAGTGGGGAAGCGGATCATTGGGAGATTAGTGGTGGATGAGCGTGGGGTGTTCTGGGAACTAAGAAGAAGGGCCTGGAGCAGGATGACTTGAGCTGAGCCCTGGGGAGAGGTGCCTACATGATGTGAAGTGAGAAGTCCCAGATCTCGTCCTAAAGCTTCCATGATATCCAACATTAGGTTAACTCCTTTGCTTTGAGTACTTGAAGTCCCAGTAAGAATTCAAGAATGTGTTCTGGGAGTCATGGGCAATAGGCTCCTGTTAGCATTAACATGCTGGCCCAGGCTAGTTCAGCAAGTCACCCCATCACTTGCCGGCATCCCTCCCAGCCTAGCTGAATGGCCACCTGCTCCATGAACTTCCGTGGAAGGTTTAGCAAAAGGTGACCTTCCCCTTTTCACCTCCTATAGACTCATAAGTTATGGTGAGAGTGGTAGAAAGCAAGATCTGCAGCACCTTTAGTGCTTAGAAGGGGCAGCCGGTGAGGCAGTGTATTGGGGGCTGAGTCCTAAGCAGCTGGACACAGGAAATCTGACTTCAGGGAGCTGGAGCCTGGAGACAGGAGGAAAGAGAAGAGAAAGGCAGAGTATCTAAACCCCATCTTCCTGACAGTGTTGTCTCTTGTTGATCCTGAGGGTACTCACAGGCTTTGAGGACACCCTTGATCCAGTTGTCATTACTCAAAATGTGGCCCATGGACCAGAAGCATTGGCATCACCAGGGAGCTGGCTAGAATTGCAAAGTCACAGGCCTATTTAATCAGAATATCCGTGTTAACATGATCCCCAAGGACTCGTGTACGCTATCGAGTTTGGGAAGCACTGTTCTAGAAAACAAGAAATCCGTATTTATTTAGGGAAGCCACTTATGTGACCCCCCATGGGGTAGGCATGGGAAGAATACAAAGTGGAGCAGGAGCACTCCCCCCACCCCATGGTCTTACCTGCTGGCCTGGAGACAAAGTCCCATAGTCTCCTCCCCGGCAGCCCACCATCTAAAGGGTGAAGTCCAAATTCCTTTGCCCATCACTCAAAGCCCTTGGCAATTAAAACTTCACATCCCTTTTCAGACCCTTCCTCCAAGATTCCCCTCCAGGTAGCTTGGGCCCTTGCTAGGTTGAACAGCAAGTAGTTTCCCAGTGCATGCTTTGCCTTTCAGACTCAGAGTCCTTGTCTGAGTGGTCCCTGTACCTGTAAAACACCTTCCTAAGCCTAAATCTTGTGATGCCCACTAAAGGGTCACCTCCTCCTGGAAGCCCATTCTAGTGCCGCTGCCAAAATGAGCTCTATCTCTTGTGACTTCTCTCAGCGCATTGTCTGCCCCTCTTTAGGGATGAATTCTCTCTCTATCCTCCTGTCCGTATCTGTATCTTCAGCCTATGCTCATGGCAACACTGAAACTGCCTGAATGCAGAGCCAAGTGCAATCGCATCCTCAACATGCAGCCAGCGAGCTCAGTGAGGGGTTGTTCACTGACCAACAGACTTACCACGGACAAAGGCAGGGGATATTTGACTCATTGACCCAAAGGAGGGCATGTAGGGTGAGGGAAAATGGAGAATAGAAACTGACACTTACTGAGTCTTAACTGTGTGATAGGCATGTAGCATGTTATTCAGCTTCATCCTCAGAGTAACTTTTTGGGGTTTCTATTGTAACCTTCTCTAACAGATAAGCGATGTAGATTCAGGGATGTTAAGCCACTTATCAAGGGTCACACAGACTCTAAGTCCTTGAGCTGGGTTTCAGGCATCCATCTGTCTGGCTCCAAAGTCCATATTTGTTCACCATGCTGTGAATCAGTGTCAGAAAATCCACAGTTCTGATGTGCTATATAAGTCAATGTAAAGCCAAGATTTATCAAGCTAAAGATAATCTTGAGATCATCTAGTCCAGCTACTCTTTACTGGTGGTAAATTGCGGCCCAAGGAGCAGAGAAATAACTTGTTCAAGGATGTGGCAGAGCCAGGATCAGACCCCAGGTCCATGTGACATCAAGACCCAGTCCTTTCCTCTGTGTCAGACTCAGGGGCATGAGAAAGTCCATGGCCTTGGATAATAAGGAAGCCATTCTAGAAGGGAAGATCCTTGACTTGGGCAGGAAAGGGAAGAGAGCTTTAATGGTGTTAAAAACTAAATTCAACTGAGTAAACTTTAAAAATCTTATTGACTTTATTCACCATTCATAAACTGTGCAGCATCCCATCTAGTAAATAGAAAGGAGTTCTGAAGAGCTGTGCGAAATTACTTTAGAGGCAGAAGGGACTAGGACAAGAAAATTATATTAGAAAAAAGCTGATTGTTTGTGACAAGGTCACCTTTCTTTGGGGGCAGTAGGGACCTATCAGGAAGATTACCTCTCTAGTGCTAACCAGGTAATTCAAGATTGACTGGTTTTAAATTCTATTCCTAGGAGAGGCTGAAATTGTGATTAATTAGATATTAAGTCTCAATTGGTGATGTGGGGCTTAGTACAAGTGATTCCATTGTGGGCCTGCTGTCTCTTTTTTAATAGTTCCCTGCTTTTGATCAAACTCTGAGCCTAATTATTCAATGAGTTTCCATCATTTAACTTAGTAAACTAAGTTAATGGTGGAAGTTTCCAAAAAGATTTGGGAAAACTTATTTAAGTTGACATGCCATAAAACATAATTATTGCTGAGAATTTCACCTAGAAATTCTTATTCCACTAACATTTATTTAATTCACTTGTTCTTAACAATTATGTTTAGACTACCCATGAAGACTTTACGAAACATTAGACAAGGTCAGCCATCATCTCCAGCTATTTTTCTTGCTGATAAATATTATATAAGAGATAACATGAGTTATCTGACCCTGTAAACCTAGGTTGAAAGTATTATATCTAATGCTCATTACTCTAAAGACAAGTCTGTTTTAATTAAATCAACAAACTTAAAATAGTTTTATTTGCTAAAGATTAATCCTAGATCACATGAACTTGAAAACATTTGGGTTAAGTTTTTATTGTGTTTCTGAGAGTTTTAGGAATACTTAATTCATATAAGCACTTAATTTTCTTTTAAGCCATTAAATAGAGTTCTTTTACAAATTAATTTTAGCCATACCATACAGAAGTAGAAAAATACCATAAATCTATAAAATATATAGGTACATGTAAACATACAGAAAGATGCAAACAGAAACTTGATAGCTTCCATTCTAAAATTTTAGCCATGGATCAGGTACAATAATAAAAAATTCATTAGTTATATAAAAAAAGTTAAGTCCAAATTGTGTTTCTGACATATAGAATAAATTAAGGTTA
Organism: Eonycteris spelaea; assembly: GCA_003508835.1. Classification (NCBI taxonomy): domain Eukaryota; kingdom Metazoa; phylum Chordata; class Mammalia; order Chiroptera; family Pteropodidae; genus Eonycteris; species Eonycteris spelaea. The sequence goes on from PUFA01000017.1 coordinate 2,277,029, forward strand.
CCTGTTCAGACAGCAAAAGCTTTTAAAAAATATTTGTGGAAAAGATACTTATGATTTTCATTTGCAGAAGTTCCAAATAACTTACCTCCCACTTTTTTTTTCTTCTAATAAAACTTACCTCTCTGAAGTTTGTGTTTCAAAGAGATCGCCTAGATAAGAGTTCCTGGAGAAGACCAGGTAGAACATTTACGTATCATAGGAACAGGAGAAGAATAAAGTTCCTCCAAGAAGTACTTTTGTTTCCTAAAACAAGAAGTTTCACAATACTTACAAGCCTTTGGGGATGAACAGAGGAGGTTTTGGGATTGGTAAAAAGGATAAGGAGACTTTGAATTGTTTCTGTTCATCACGCAAAGATTTGTGTGATGAGGACAGTTGCTTTTAATTCCTCAAGGAATTAGGTTGGAACTTAAAAGGCATCCATCCATCCAGCTTACATTATCTTCAGTTTGCTTCTTTATATCAGTGAGATCTTTATGCTAGAAGTCAAATATCTCTATGTTCTGGATTTAGAGCTGTGTGTCTTTAGAATATTTTAACAAATCCTTCCACAAATGCTTCGGAAGGTTATTCTTTCCCTCTGTCTGGGTACGTTTAGCTTAGGGGAAGAGGTTCTTATAAGGCTCTGAATATAAGCTTCCAATCTGGCCAATTTCTGACCACATGGCTACTTTGAAGAAAAAGAAATCCTTCAAAGTATCTTGTCAATTTTCAACCAAGATGAATAATAGGTATTTCTGGCAGTATTGAACCCCATGGACCCAAAGAGGGTGTAAAAGATATTACCTCCCAAGATCCAAAGCCACTCCCAAAGATAGCCAAGAGAAAGAAAAACTTAGATAATTCCCTGGAGGGCTGGCAGCAGTTTGATAGGACCCTAGCCACAAATGGTGTTCAACCCACATTTATGTCTGGGTATATTTTGGGATTCCCAACAAGCCAGGTTCTCAGGACACAAAAAGAGGACAAACAAGGAAGTAACAGCTATTCCTGGGAGAGAAAGGAAGTAACAGCTATTCCTGGGAGAGAAAGGATCATCAATAACTAATGGGTCCAGATTTGGAAACAAAGGGCGATGGGAAATTTTATTTTCCTTCCTCTAGTGAGAACTACAGACAAATTCTGAAGCACTAACTCTGGTAAAAATTCTCAACCTTCTGTGGCTTCTGTTAATTTTTCCAGGATTCCGTTTGCAGGCTCTGGTATCTACCAGAATTTGGCAAGGTTTTCCATTAATTTTAATTTTAGTTTCCCTTGGCTATTTAAGGGACTAACATAACAGTTTACCAGAAAATCCTTCAGAGTCCTGTCAACCCTGGGAGAGGCCCATATGGGGGCTTTTCTTCTAGGGTAGATATGGGGTGTCTGTAAGGCCACTGATTTGGAAGACTTTTCTTATGGTCGTATAGTCTCTTCAGAGTTGAAAGACAATTCAGTGAGGGCATTAGAAGACTGAGTACTCAGGTAGAGGAGGATAGAGGGGGACATAGGTATTGTGTCAGCCTTGTAGTCTTTTTTTAGGCACCTCTTGTGTCTTTAATTTTTCACCAGTCATTTGCTATGAATCTTTCAATGAAGCTATTCTGAAAACTCAAAGCCTTTTGGAAGCTTCTGCATGCAAATTAAAATAGGTATCCCATTCTGTTTGTTTGATTTGGGAACCCTTAAAATGTATTTCTTCAATGAACAAACTTATCTAATTGGAATGGTCCCCACGATGGCTATTGTAATTCTGGGTTGATATAAGATATTACCAGACGTGGTTTCAAAGTGTAGTGGTTAGCACGCCTACTTTACACACAGAAGGTCCTGGGTTCATGCCCCAGTGGAGCCACTGTCCATGGTCTATGACCATGCCACCCTCAATAAGCCTGATGTCTGATCTCGGAAGCTAAACAGGGTCGGGCCTGGTTAGTACTTGGATGGGAGACCACCTAGGAAGACCAGGTGCTATAGGCATAAATAATAATAAATAACAATAATAAAAAAAGAAGGTATTACTATTTTTGTAGGTATTTATAGCTTCCAAGACCATAGTTCTACATAAAATAAGCCAGTGTGCCTGAAGGTGGCGCACTCCACTCTTTGGAACTAAAGGATCTCATTTTAGCTAAGCCTTGGGTCTCTCAGAGCCAAATTAATACCTAAGAGGGATGTGCTGCTGGGTTGGGGATTGTGCAATGTTTTGAAGAGTACCTCGTTACACAGAAATTTTCTTGAGGTTAGTGGGTGACCTAATGTCTATTTAATCCATTTTGTGACTGACTTATCCTAACATGGGAATCTTTGGGTTAGGTTGCAAGTGCTCTAAAAGCTTTTAAGTGCTTGATTCATGCCCACCAATTTTATGGCTTTTGGCTTCCAAGATTCCCATTAGCAATAGTCTTTGCCTCACGTGCACATTAACACACCAGTCATAACCAGAGATGTTACTACAGACTGGCCAAGAGAAGGTGTTGGGTTCATACCACCAGCAGTTCCCAATGTGGAACTATGGGCCAGACCAGCAGACTCCAACAAATGGGGACTACAGACTAACCAAGGGCCAAGAGTTAAAAGGTTCTTGGTGGAACCATCCATCTGCTATCTCACGCTGACCTGCTAAGTCCTTTACTGGGACCATGGACTAACCAAGGGCTAAGGACTGGCACTCTGTTAGAGCCTCCTGTCAGGCTAGACTGACCTGGTAACCCTGGACTGGAAAGCCAGTTAGGTTGGCAGGTCAATGCAAAGAGAGTGAAGCTCAGAACCAAGAGAACTTACCCATAGCCCTTGGAAATGGCAAGAAATGTAGAGAACTTAAAGGGTTCGCGGTACCAGTTCCTGTGTTTCTCCTTGTCCCCAAAATTATCAGACGTTTCTCTTGGATCTTGTTGCCAAATGTGCTAAACAACAAAATTCAACTGAGTAAATTTTAAAGGTCGTATTGGTTTCATTCAATGATTCATAAATCGAGCAGCATCCCATCTAGCTAGTAGAAAGAAATTCTGAAGAGCTGTACAACTAAAAACCTTTATAGGCAGAAGGGGGTGGCACAAGGAAGTTATACGAGCAAAGAGCTGATTGTTTGTGACAAGGTCACCTTTCTTTAGGGAATGGCAGGAGTCTATCAGGCAGATTACTAGTGCTTACCAGGTAATTCCAGGTTAATTACTTTAAGATTCCATTCCTGGGAAAGGCTGAAACTATAATTAAGTTAGGTAGGTATTCAGTCTTGGTTTGGTGATGTGGGCTTAGCACAAGTGACTCCATTTTGAGCCCATTGTCTCTTTTTTAACACTGGGCATTTGTTTCATGCCAGGCAGGAAACATAGGCCATCTCACTTAATCCTCCTAACAGCCTTTTGGATCATCCTCATTTTACAATGTTAGGAAAAATTGTGTAAGTCTTTGAAAGGAGAAAAAAAAAAAGATTACTGTGTGTCTTGAATAGTGTACCTTTCTGGGTAATCTGTATATTTCATTTGTCTTTGAGCTATTTTACAACTCTATAAATTGTAGAAAACTAATAACAATGCAAATGATTCTTGTTTATAGAGATGCAAGTAAATTTATCTGTTGGAATGCAAATGACTATTGCCTTGAGGATATTGACCAGTTTTGCAACTATTTTAAAATTCATTTTGGATTGCTTGTAACTGTGTAAGCTCTTTGGGTTTTTAACACTGTACTGGTTCCCTCATTAATTAGTGAGTTAAATGAAATCTTTCTGACACTTGTTCATCTTTATATTTTTATTAAAGTGGTTATTTAATATTTAAAAAATTATCCTTGTACATACATGAGGAAACTTAACATTCAAATATTTTGCCCAAGGTCACAGCTTGTAATAGCTACAGTCTAATTCCAAACCTTATAATCTTTCTGCTGCCCACCCCCGTACCCAGCTTTACAGCTTTTCTCCTTATAGCTCCTGGTTTACCAGGGATACAGTTGTTCGGTCACTTTAACTTCTCAGAGCTTCAGTTTCCTCACTTATCAATTAAGCCTTCCCTGCTTACCCCTATTAGTCAAATAGAGTCATACATATGGGAGCACCTGAGAAAGGTGAAAGCCTCATGCACAAGTAAGTGCATTGTAATAAAAGAGATCCATGGGGATATGGACATGGAATTAGTTCTGAGGGCAAATTCTGCCTCTACCACTTAGCCGCCCTGTGACCTCTTTCAAGACACCCAGATCTATCTTGGACCCTCAACAGTCAAATGGGCTTGCTCTGACTACATCACAGAGATATTGTGTCGATGGATTGAGGTAATGGATGTGCAAGTGTGTTGTAGACTGGCAAGTGTTATAGAGAGTTTAAGCCTTAGTGTTGTAGAGGTAAGAAATGTCCAAAGCTGTAGAAAATTTGTATGAGTTTATTTGAGCCCAAACTGATGACAATGCCAAGAGGCAAGATCTTGAATGCTCCAGAGAATGACAATATGCAGTTTCTTTTATGCGTTTGGAATTAAGGAGGGAATTTAAGGAAGATTATAGGAGAGTGGGAGAAAGCAAGGTGGGGATTGGATTACAGGATAGTTAACAAGATCGTATGCTCTGTCGAGGGCGGTCAAAGTTTCCAGGGGTATTAATTACTTCTAGCACATTCAAGGCGCATTAACTTAGATGCACAAGAACAATGGGCAGGACCGGCTTAAAAATCTTTTCCTTAAAGAAGTTATAGGCCTGGGGAATGACTACCTGCCACGATGTGCCCAGTTAGGAATTTGTGATCAGATCACCCTCTGAGGTTACCACTCTGGTTAGATTTATTACTGCGGCCCGTTTTCGCCCACAGTGTGATTGTGACTGCTGCTGTTATTGTGCTTACTCCCACTACTGCAGGGGGCGTGCGGTGCGGGAGTTTGGATGCAGGAGCTCCTGGCCTCTCTCCCCGAGCCTGCTTCTCTGGGGACGAACCAGGGCTACTAGGAGCAGGGGCTTCCTCCTCGAGCTGTCTGCCCCTCACTCTCCTCTCTACATCCCGGGCCAAGCCAGCAACAGTTATCAAGTCCACTTCCTTTTGGAGGCACTTTCCCAGTGAAAGTTCGGGAGGGATGCATTTCCCAGGCCCTGCTGAGCCAGCGCAGGTGTTTCATGATGACAGCATTTGCAAAGCCCTTGCATCAGCTCAGGTGCACTTCCCAGTTTATTTCAGCTACTTGATGCTTTAGGAGCCCCGTCCACTTGCATGTTTCCCCAAGATGACTTTTCACCAGGCGTGAGCTTATTCACTTTCAGCCAACTTGGTGCTGGTATGAAGGCCTAGTCTTCCCGCTCCTCTCTATCAGGACAGAGTGTCGTAGACCTGCCAGGGTCAAAGGCAAGCAGAGACTATCAAGTCTGAAGGACTTGAAATCTGGCTGCTAGGTTATCAGAATCACCTGGGGAGCTTTTAAAAATCCAGATTTGAGGATCCAGACCCTCGAAATCAGAATCTGAAAGGGCAAGGCAAGGCAAGCTTTATTTTAAAATCATCCTCAACGGCTTCTCATGCCTGGCAGCCTGGTTTGGAAACCACTCTTCTAAAACAATCTTCTTTCTCTGAACAAGGAGGAGCCTATGACACAGGTGTGAAGTCAGTGTCCAAGTCACCCAGGCTATCTGAATCCCTTTTGGATTCATTGTTCCAAAGGGACAGGTTCTTAGGGGGTTGGCATTTTCTCCTAGTGAAGCTGCTTTGCAGGAGCTTCTGCAGGGGGTAGAGGAATGGGGAAGGAGCTCTTACTGCATTCCAGAACAGATCTGGCTGTGAACAAACGAGAAAGAGCTTTAGCGTAAGCCCAGCTAAATGGATAATTAAACAGATAGCAAAATGGAATGCAGTTCCACACACCTCATGGGAGCTGGCTGGGGAGATAATATGCTTTCCTGTCGTCAGAAGGCACAGGAGGAAAAACAACTGGGCCTGGCCGTTGGCCATTTAACAATATTGCTTTTGTAAACAAGTTGAAAATCCAATAACTGTAAAACTTATGGCATGTCCTTAAAAGCCTATTGCTATTTTCTCCATAAATGCATGAGTGTTTCCAACTGACGGTGTTCTAATTAAACAGTCCACATCCCCAGGGCAGCTAGGTCATCCTTGAGAAGGAGGGTCTGATCCCTTCCAATGGCCTCAGGACGAGGGGTAGGGGTGATGAGCTTGGGGTGCGGCCCTGACAACTCTCTTCCTTCTTCCTGTGGTCTATAACTAGAGATATGATCAAAGAACAATGAAGCACAAACCCAAAGAATCAAACTCTCAAGATAGACCCCCAGCAATGAATGCCCACCATAGGCGCCTCACAGAGCGGGAAGAAGGGAAGGCTATTCAGTTCGTCCACAAAGAAACCCTTTGGTGGTAGAAGCAACAAAATAGTAGAAAGTGTAATTCTAGGCTCAGAGGAGCACATAGTCTTGATGGGGAGGGTATGCACACACACACACACACACACGAAAAGGACACCAGAGTGAAGAGAGCCATGTGGTGAGTGAGTGAGGCAGACAGTGGGGGGTGAATGCTCTGGGACTGGGGGTCTTCATGAAGGAATCACAGAAACTCAGGGCTGGGTGGAATTCCAAAAGCCGTTTGATCCACCTGCCAGCTCCCAGTTTCTGCCTCCCCTGGCCCCATCTACCTGGAGTTGGGCCAAACTTCAAGAAGGGCACTGTCCTTGACAAGACTTTCACTCTGATACCAGCTGCAAAATCTACAGGTCCTCAGGTCCACTCTTGGTCTAACCAGCTGTCTACAAATTCAGGAGTTCCTATGACCACCCACAGGTTGGTACTTTGCTAGAAAATCTCACGGGACTCAGGAAAGTGCTGTATTTGTAAGTTTTTTAATTGTGGTGAAATGCATACAACATAAAATTCACCATCTTAACCATTTTTATGTATACGAGTTCAGTACTGTTAAGTACATTCACATGGTTGTACCACCCATCTCCAGAACTCTTTTTATCTTATAAAACTGAAACTGTACCTATTAAAAACAATACTCCCTATTTCCCCCTTGCCTCAGCCCCTGGCAGCCATTCTCCACTTTCTATCTCTATAAATTTGACTTCTCTATGTACTCATATAAATGGAATCATATAGTATTTGCCTTTTTGATGATTCCAATTTTGTTACAGAAAAAAGTTACAAATCTGAACCAGTGAAAGGGAGAAACACACAGGTAGCTAGGTCTGGGAGGATTCCAAGTGCAAAGCGTCCTCAGGTATCCAGGGCCCTCTCACCACTGAGGGTGACAAAATCAAAATGTATTGACAACTAGAGCGGCTCACCTGAGCTTGGTGTCCAGAGTTTTTAACTGAGGCTTAAGTACACAGATGTGATTGATTGACTCATTGGCCTCCTCCAGCTTCTCCCCAAGGTCAGGCTGATACTACATGACTCAAAGCCCCAACCCTGTAATCACAGGGTTCTTCTTTCTGACACAGGCAGCCGCTTATCTTAGGACATCTCATTAGCATAAACCTGGAAAGGCCAACCACAAATCACCTCATTAGCATAAACTATCAGAGTGGTCTGAGGGGCCCACTGTGAATAAGGAAGACACCCCTATCGCCTGGGAAACTCCAAGGGATTAGAAGTTAACTCCCAGGGACAGAGCAGAGGCTAGCCAAATTCTTCATTATTCACCCACCTAACATCGCTGCCCTTATCCACTCACTTCCATTGACCTTTCTAGAAGACAACTGACCCAAACACTGGTCAACGCCAGGGGGACCCGGTGCTGGGCCTGGTCTGGTCATCTAGCACCATATGGCCTTGGATGATCACTTAACCTCTCTCTGCTACATGTCAGCTCCATTAAGGGAGTATGTTTGTCTGGTCACTGATGAATCCGCAGGGCCTGGAACAGTTAGTTCCTGACAGGCATATAACAGATGTTCAACCAATATTTGTTAAATGAATGAATGGGTATACTTCGATCACTTTACCTGGACCATGAGGATTATTGCCAGAGTCCTCTGTGTGGGGAACCTTGGGGCGCTGTGAGGCACTAGGTGGAGTTGAGGGGCAGTAACTTACTCTTAGCCCAGTTTCCAAAAGAGCTGCAATTCCCTGTGGAGTGGGTGGGAAAAGTCAACTCGCTTTTTCTCTTAAAGGACAAGAAACACTGGGGAAACATGTTGCCTTCTGATAGTTCCCAGGTCTTGGGCATCAGTTATCCATTCAGTCTTCTGTCTGGCAGATGAGGACACTGTAGTTCAGAGTTCAAGGCCTCAAGGTAGCAAATGTTAGAGAGACTATGACTCTGGGCCCTGCCTCTCCAAGAGCCTGGACTGGGCCGAGAAGTCGCACCAAAAGATATGTCTGTGTCCAGGAACCTGCGATGCGGCAGCCGAAGAGGACCAGAGGTGGTGTCCAGGAACGATGGTCTTGGAGAACGAACAGAGGTCAGGTTCTGGGCTGGGATAAGCCACTGGCAGTGTGATCTTGGCTGAGTCACATGGCCTCTCATGGCTGCTTCCTTCTCTGAGAAATGGGACTAATGATCTCTTTTACAAGAATGTGGATAAAGTCATGGTAGGTGTACCAGGACTTTCCAGTCTCTGAAGAGCTGTCCTCACAGACCCCTGCCGTTGACAGAGTCTTAGCTGCCACCCACCCAAGGCACCTGTGTCCCTTCCCCAGTAGCCCCCTCCCGCTCCTCTGCCCAAAGGAGGGAAACCCATTTTCCTGGGAACAGCTGTGCTTCCTCAACAAACAAATGTTCCCTTAAAACATTTCTGAGGAAGAGCGGGTGGTAATGAGCGAACATCTGGCCCATCGGCACACTTTTGTTTTTGGCGGCTCTGGAGCCCGCCAAGTGACTATTCCCTAATGTTCACCACGTCCCAGCACCTGCTATTCCCAATCAGGCTTGTACCACTACGCCTCAATTAAGAGCAGATGCGGGGCTGAGTGAGCGAGGAGGGAGAAACCCCCTTCCTCAACGTCCCTGTGCTCTGCCTAAAGCCGGAGCAGTGGTCTGAGAACTAGCAATGAGGCCAGCTTCTGCCTTTGCCCTTCCCTCCTTCTCTCCCTCCTTCATCCCTTTCTCTACCCGGCTACTTGTGCTGTGGCCTTTGGGGATACAGATCTGAATGACATATCCTTGTTCTCAAGTTGCCCACAAGCTCCTAGACATACCCTTCTTCCCTATAATATAGGTGTTGGCAAACTTGTTTCGTAAGGGGCCAGATAGAAATATCTGGCTTTGCAGGCCACGTAGTCTCTGTTACAACTATTCATGTCTGCAGTCAGCACAAAAGCAGCCATGGAAAAATCTGTAAATGACATGTGACATGTAAATAAATGAGCATAGCTGCATTCTAATAAAATTGTATTTATAAAAATGGTGGTGGGTTGAATTTAGCCCATGGGTCAAAAGTTGCTGACCCTGCTACACTTCGACACCCTAAATTGAGGTGGTCATATCTTGGAGTGTCTGCCTAAACTGTATTATCTCCCACCCACTGTACTGTATGAGCCCTACCCGCCCTTCCCAAAGCCCCCCAGGGGCATAACTGATTGGACTAGGGTGACACCTGACCCAAGCTGGGCTACGCAGAGTCTTTTTCTGACTGGGGAATTAGGCTAAGAAGGTTAGTTTGCATCCGGGGATGACTGCACGAGGGTGGCATCTTTCTCCTGCCTCCCCTGCTCCCCACTGCCCAATAGAGAAGCAGAAAAGGCCAGGCTGCAGAGCACACAGATGAAGCAGCCCACGTGGAGAAGGGCTGCCTAGTGTGTCCAGTGCCCTTCTAGACTTTGCCCTGTCCCTTCCTGAGCCCTGACTACATCCCAGCCCCATGTTCCCTAAAATCCCTCAGATCCTTATTTAAAAGTCTGCTTTTCTGTTTATACTGGCTCAAGTTGGTACCTGCTTCAATTACCCAAGCAAGGCATTCTGAACCACTCTCTACCTCTGCACATCGTTCATGCCAATTATTTGACATTTGTGCCAGGGCTTGCCCTGTGGTAGATATAGACATGAGTGGGCTATGTCCTTGCTCTTCAGTAGCTGATATAAAACATATCTGTACGGGAGAGTGACATCCCGGTCCTCACCCAGCCCATCCTGCAGTGCAATAAGGAGCGATAATGTGGGGTGGGGATCAGGAGGTGGGGGAAGCTGAGCGCCTTGGCAGGGGAGGGGCCATATGTAGGCCTTGGAGAATGAATTGGCTTTCACTTGACAGAAAAAGAAGGGGCAGTGGCAGAAGTTTAGAGCAGCATTTTCCAAATCAGGTTCATAGAACACCCATCCCTGGAGGGATTCTATGGTTTCCACTCTTCCTTACCCACAGATCTCCAGTTTCATTCAGGCCATAACGTGCCCCTCAAAATTACTCAATATCCCAGGCTCTTTTGAGGCTAGGGTGATCATGTGACCTACTTTTGGCCAGTGAGATGTAAGCATAAGTCTCCTGGGGCTGGGGGTGGGGGGTGGGGGTTGAGGGGTGGGGGTCGGAGGAATTCCAGGACGTAAAGGTTCAGACTCACCTTTGCTCCTAGCCTTTTTTCCCTTCTTTCAGCCTGGAATGTAGCTGTGGTGCCTGAAAAGGCTGCAGTCATTTTGCAACCATGGTGATGGAGGCTACATGTTAAGGATGGCAGAGCAGGAAGCTGGAGGGAGCCTGGGTTCCCAGCGCCATGTCTGAGCCACCACGTAGGCCCGGAATTGTATATTTCTATAGTGGCTCTTGACCACTGTTAGGGGAGATGGTTCTTTACTCATAGCTCAACATATTCCTAACAACAGGATGTTTTATAATAAAAGGGGACTATGGACCAAATATGTTTGGGCATACCAGTTTCCACTATTAGAGATTCACAAAATATATTTGATTATTAAAGCTCTGAGAAATCTAATGTCAAGATAACTATTTAACTCAATATTTCCCAAAATGTTTGTCTACCAACAGCCCCCATCCCTCCTTCAGCACATCAATGGTTAATGCATTGAACACACTTTGGGAAACAAGTTATAGAGGAAAGAATTTGGGCTATGGAGTCAAAGAAGATCTGGGCTGAATGCTATGTGGCTTCAGGCATGACAGGTAACCTTGCTGAGCCTGAGATTCCTACTCCATAAAATGAGGAAGGGTCATAGAGATTAAAGATAGTTCAGGTAAAGCAGCTGGCACCTTGCACCTGATTCCTAGTTGATTATCAGCATTCTCATTCACTACAGATAATGTTTGAAAAGAATATGGCATTAGTGACAGAAGACCCTGGCATGAGAAAATGGTTCTACCACTTTCTTCTGAGACCCTCCAGAAGTGACTTCACTACTCAGAGCCTTCCTGTTCTGAAATGTAGTAAGGAGATTACAGTGTCCACTTGGGCAAGAGGAGGGATGTGAAAAAGTCTGGCACAGAGAAACTGCTCACCCGATATTGGACGCATTGTCTAAGCTGAGCTGTATCCAGCCTAACCCCCACTCCCTACGGAAGGTTACACACCTGAGCTTTTTAGCAGAAGTTGAGCAGGATTGCTTTCACATTTTCTTTTTTGTCAGGTATTCACCTTGCCTCCCAATCCACCTTTCTGTCTTCCTCGGGAATTGCCAGAGTCCCCAGGGCAGACCCTCTGCTCCAGCCCATTCTGTTACCTTATCACCCAAGCCTTCAAAGCTTAGTGCCGTTCTCCTGTGCTGGGTTCTCCAAATCGCAAGGTCCAAATGAGTGGTGGAGCCCTCCCACTGCATGTGGGGCACTTCCCCTCTGAGCTTTAATTCCTCCTCTTCAACAGGAGGGGTTTGTAACATATAGTCTTGAGAGTGGAGATGAAGATGAGCAGACTCACTTCATAGGATAGTGAAGATTAGGGGAGGGGGAAAAATTGTATGTATGTATGTATGTATGTATATATATATATATATATATATATATAATATATATATATATATATATATATATATCTGTGCATGTGTTTATAAGTGACAACATGCAATACTAATTGGTCACTATTATTTATCTTTTGTCTTCCCAGCTTCTCTTTTGAGGCTTTTCACTGCCCTTAGGTACCCTCTCCCCTTCCATAGTCCAGAACTTCACTTTTCACTTAGCATTTATTGTGTATTAACTTCTAATAATAGTCTGCTTTCCCGCTGCATATGTCCCTGAATGCTCCCTGACTTGCCCTTTCACCCAGAGCATCTTTTCATGGCTCTTTTTGTACCTTTACTTCTGCCACGGTCCTCACAGGAACAGCCACTACTCTTTCCCATGGGAAGCATTTCAATCTCATCTTCCTCAGCAAACGTTCTCTCACCTGGCCCTTGGTGCATTTTTTTCTTGAATGATGCCGACTGCTTACTTGTGCGCCTGCCCAGCACTGTGCCAGGGGCTGTGCCCCTTCTTGCGCCAATCCTGACTGCAGGCTGGTGAGGCAGGTACCACTTGCTCATCCCAGGCAGAAACTCGAGTCCAAAGCTTAGGAAGAAACATGACCAAAGGGTCACAGCTGCCAGCAGTGGGGGATGGGCTCAGACTTGGATCTAGATCTCTTGCTCTTAGCACTTTCTACCCCACTCAGGGCTGCCTCTCTCAGGCCACTGTGGAAAAGGTACTTTTTCTAATTGGCTAATTTCATGCGGAAAGTTGGGAGGAAGCGTTTGGGGCAGGGAAGTACTGGTGTGAGAGAGGGATGATGGTCTTTGCCTTCCCCCCAGGAAGGGAGAGCACAGGCCTTGTGAGCTGACCCAGCGCTGGGAAGGCAGAAGCCCAGGACTAGCTGTGGGAGGGGTTCAGCCTGCTCTGTCCCTCCAGCCCCCACCCCCTCATGCCAGGTCAGGGGCTGTGGAGGAGGAGGGCTCTGTAACCTCTGTGGGGCATGGAGGACCCCTTTCAGGAACAGGCAAGAGCAGAGGAGCATGAAGACAGGAAACCAGAGGGAGAAGAACACTCGCCCAGGGTCCCAAAGCAAGTCCACCAGGTCCCCACCTCCCTGCCTCTTCTTTCCCTTCTGAATATTGGAGCCAAAGGGATCTCTGAGGAAGCTGCTATGGTGAACCATAGTTACCACCATGCCCCCTGGGCCAGCTGCTTTGGCTCCAGGAGGTGCAGGAGGGGCCAGCAGGCTGCCCTGTGTCTGTGAGCAGTGTGTGAGGGGCGGGTGGCAGGGAGAGAAGGTTACCGAAGACACGCAGCTGCCAAACTTCTTTCTCAACTTCAGGGCCTCAAGAGGTGAGGGCCTAGAGTCACTGTGCTGGTTGGAGTGTCAGCTCAGGAACCTTCCCTGCACGCCCCCCCAAACCTTCCCCACCAAAGCTCAGAACTGCCTTCCAAGAATCCCCTTCTCTGCGGTTAGAGGTGGCAAGATTTGCAAGGTGGCAATGAAATATAGGGCTTGGGGTCTGGTCAGTGGCAAACACACACAAAGGCGCCTGCAGTCTGGGCTGTCACTGTTGACATTGCTGCTACCCCTTCCTCTGTGGATGACTATGCGAGGCCTGGTCTCTCTCTCTGTCCCCTGCTGCATGGGGCTGGCTGCTAACATGCTCTACTCAGCTGGCTGCACCCAGAACCACTGAAGACCCCTGTCCAGCCCCACCCTTCCCTCCAGGGAAAGCCAGACTCAACCCCAGGATAGGCCAAACCTGGTGATAGCCCCCAAAACATATAAAGGCTGTTACTCTGCCCACCTCTCCTTGACCCTGTAACTCAAAGGCTGGGACTTCCCTTCCCAGGGAGAGGGAGAGAGATGCTCTCATTTTCCTCCACCACAAATATGATATTAAATATTGTTTTCAACAAGTCACCTGTTACCTAACTGCTCAGGCCCCTGGGAATCACCCACCTTCCCAGCCTCTTGGATTTCTGAAGAAGCCCATTCCTTGCTAGCCAGCACCAAGTGCCCAGACATCTAAGGCGGGCTTGCTTACCTTGAAAAAGCATTTGCTCTCTGTGATTTGCTAAGGGTGGTACTAAAATGAGTTTGCACCCATTGCTCCCACAAGTGTCATGCCCAAAGTGGAAAGGATGGGAAGAAACCACAGAGACTGAGAATCCTGAGGATTTTAAAGAATCCGTTAAGAAGTGAGTCCACAGGTGACAAAGGACTATTACAATTTTCATCCACTTGGTACATTACCTATACTTGGTAAAGTGACCAAATGATCTCTCTTCCAAAGTGGGATACTTGTGAGAGAGAAAGAGGGGCTGTTACACCGGGCAGCACGTTAAATCAGGCTTTTCCTAAGTGGCCTCGGACATGTGGTCACCATTTGCTGGAGATTGGGATCTATAATTTTGATCTCATTAGCTCCTGTGAAAATCTGGGCTACTTTCATGGTCTCTAATGCAGATGATGAAAACTGAGGTCGAGATCAGGGAGGTGATGGGCCCAAGGCCAGGCAGATAGTTAGGGGCAGCCACTGGCCTTCCTGCTGGGCTCTGTCCTCTGCAGCCCTTGTCACTGGCCCTGCCTCCTTTCACGCTGGTTCACAATTCTCTGTCTGTCCAGAGAGCCTCCAAAGTGCCCAGTTCTCAGGGGAGTTCCCAGTATCAAGGCCAGAAAGTAACACTTTTGGAACTCCGAAGGCAGAGAACACAGGTGTCTTTATAGTCTAGGTGAGGATAAACCCTGGCTAGAGGCCGGGAGCTGGGTGAATTGACCACCGACATTTTCAGCTGGGGAGGAGGAATAATAAGCCCAGACCCCACTTGGTGCTGAGTGCTGCATTATGCTATAAAAACCACAAGAGAGCACCCTCACACCAATAAAGACAGATGCTTGGAAAAGTTCTCACAAAGGCAAGAAAAACCTTTCACTTCTTGTGTGCTTTAATTTAATTATTTTTTGCATTTTGAAACAATGTCATATATAAAGTTGCAAATGCAGTACAAGTAGTTTTTCCCCTGAACCATTACCAGTAAATTGCTGTCAAGATTTCCCAAGTCCACCAAATTCTTAGTGTGTATTTTCTACCAACAAGGACATACTCTAACCACACTTCAACCATCAAAATCAGGAAATTAATGTTGAAACATCATTGCCATTTAATCTGCAGCCCTCATTCATGTTTTGCCAATTTTCTTCATGGTTTTTTTTTCTTGTAGAAAAGCATCCAGATCAGAAACATGCTTGCACTTAGTTGTCAAGTCTCTGCAGTCTCCTTTTGTCTAGACCAGTTCCTTGGTATTTCTTTGACTTTTATGACCCATTCTCCCTACCCCCTCCCCACACTGTTGGAGGATGTTCCCAAGTTTGTGGTTGCCCAATATTTCTCATGACTAGATTCAAGTCCTTCATCACTGACAGGAATTTCACAGTGCTGTTCTATGATGCTGTCTCTCATTGAATCCTGCCAGGTGAGTTATGATTTTAATGTCCCATTCCTGATGATGTTCACTTTGAGCACTTAAGTATTATACTTCCGTCCTCTGTAATTGATAAGTATTTTGTGGGAGGTACTTTGATATAATGTAACTATTCTGTTCAATTTATTCATTTCTTTATTCACATGAGCATGGACTTGGAGCATCTTAGTCTACTCAGTGGGGTTTTAAAGCTATTACCAATATCATATATTTTGCTGCTCAGATTGCCCCAGATTTGCCTAGTGAGAGCCCCTTCAGGGTGGTACCTGTGTCCTTTTGACACATCCCCATCATTCTTTAAGCACTTCCTTGCTTTCTGGATCACAAGATGTTTCAAGGTCATTTGTACTCTCTCTGCCCCAATTCTGGAAACTGCTATTCTCCCAAGGGGCCCTGGTTCCCTAAGAGGAGAATGGTACTTAGAAGCCAAGATCTGGGTGATACGTGCACTTTGTTGCTATTGGGATTTTCCCATTCTCAGGCCCTCTCAGTGGTTAGAGCTAACGAATAAACGTGTATTTATAGACATGTTTGCACATCTATATCAATACATTCATATTCTTATCTATCTATCATCTATCTATCTATCTATCTATCTATCTATCTATCTATCTATCTATCCATCCATGAGTTTAAGCTAAAACTTTCAATTCCATCTTGTCCTTTCCCTTTCCATATTTTTTACTCACCTTTCTAACAGCAATGACCTGCCTACCATTATCTTTAGTATATTTACTTATCCGATTAATCCTCCTGCATGTAACCATCTCCTACCTCTGCCACCCTCCCACTGAGGATGCCCCTCTCATCTCTCAGGCTTTGACTCCCCCTCTTTAGATCCTGCAGCCACTTTCCTACATAGGGGTGTTGTCCCTGCTCGCCAGGCTGCCCCTCAGTGGGGTTGCCCACCTCACCTCACATGTGCAGCTGCCACTCCCCACATGGGTGCACTCCTCACACCAGACAGACTCCAAGCCCTCTCTCTGGGCTACCCAAGTTCCCCAGCCTCAACAGGACACCTGTTATGCAGCTCCACCTGATGGCTTTTAAACTGTTGAGGAGGAGAAGAAGAGAGGAGAATGAAAAGGAAAAGTTATCTTTATATCTAAGTAACTTATTTTTCTATCATATCCTTTTCTTGTTTCATGACTGTAATCTTATTTTGTACATTTATGAGAATAGTAGTGACAGGTTTTGCTTATTTGTTTTGCAATTTCTTCTCCCTAATTTCCCCGAATTGCTTTTTTGTTTGCTTTGGACACAGAGATCTTTCAGGTTAGACTCTCTCTCCTGCTGTCCAGAAATCCTGCCAGTAGGCTCACGTGTCATGATGAGAAACTAACCAGCTAACTGGAAGTTCTGAGAGTGTGGTGGGCTTGTTAACTGTGAGACTCCCTGGTGGGGAGAGCCTCCTGGGTCATTTAGTTGGGGAACTCCTGATATTGGGATGTGTAGGTCACTCTTTTTGAGTAACTCAGATTCTGCAGAACATGCTTTTCCAGTCTCTGCCTAGAGGGGAAGCCTGGCTGCCAGGGCTCAAGGGGCTGATTAGGGCAGAGGGCTATGGTGGATGTGGTGTGGGCACCACTATGATATACTCTCTCAGTTTCCAGCAGATGATATGTAACTCCTTCTTTCACTTTTGCTGGGTGAGGTGGGGAGGGAGTGGGGTGAGAGGGGAGGGGTGAGTGATAGATACCTAGCTGATTAGAGATGCAGCGAGAGGAGCTGGGTCCATCAGTTCTTATTTTAGCCCTCACTTCACTACCTCCTCCAAGAACCTGGAACTTCCAGTTCCTGATTAAGCTCAGAGACCACATACATCATTTTTGTTCAAAGCCAGAACTAGAATCAGCACCCATTCATATTTTTCCAATTTTCGTACTGATGTTCTTTGTAGCAAAGCATCTATATCAGAAATATGCTTTATGACCGAACCGTCTAAAGCTCCCTCAATTAAGCCAGGTTGGCTCTTGGCTTTCCCCACTACTGCATCAGTATTCCATTGTCTTGTAGGTCTATCTTCCAATATTTGTTGCCATTGTTTGTTTGTTTTTTTCCTGTCCTCCCAATCTTTATACTTTTTACTTTAAAGTCATCCTTTTGGCTTTCATGGCAAGGACTGAGGAGGCAGCAAAAGTAGAAGTGGGCATCTAATCTGCTATCTTGACTCATTGCACTTGCTCTACCACAGATTAACTTTTCAGTTGTCATCTGTGTCTATCCCATTTCACCTGCCGAACTGTGAGACTCTAGCTAGACATCTGGGAGAAACTCAGTGTACCTTTGATGGACAGATATGTCCTTTCTGCCAAGCATCTGGCCAGGAAGGGGTCTGTGACACCTCACCATCCGCCACTCATTTAACACTCAAAAAATTATGGTGGCCCCACCCGTACTTCAATCCCAAGGGCCTGTTGACCTCTTCCTGCCCCTGAAGATCCTTCAACCAGCTCCAGGCTGCTCCTAGACTCCAGGTAGCCTCTCTCAGAGGTAGAATGGTACCAAAGAAGGAGCTCAGCTTCAGAGTGATCGTGACTACATCAGCACCCAGACTGGCTGCCCCCTTGCATGGCCTTGGGTAGGCTACTCGTAAATGTAAGAGGGGGGCGGCTAGTGCCGTTTCCCTCCTGTTTCCAGGTGTTTCTCAATACCTGTGTTATTATTAGTGGGTTATGATGTATGAGCAGAAAAGTGTGTAATTTCTAAGCTTGACAGATACAAGACCCTCTAGTTCCTTCTTGCCAAGGAACTAGGTGCTCTCATTTGATTTTATTTCCCATTTTTTAGTTGAGTTGTCTTTGCACTGCCTTTCCCTACCTGTGACTGCATCTCGACGTCTGTCCTTCTCCTGGCATCACTATGAACAGAGCAGGATGACCTGGGATTAAGCCCAGGCTTCACTGCTAATTGGTCCTGTGACTTTGGGCCTCAAAATCACATGTAAAATGGAGGTGATACAAACACTCGCCCTGCCTACCCTAAAGGAGCCCTGTGAGGCTCAAACATGGAAGTGGGTAGGAAAGGCCTTTCCACCTCAGCAGTCCTTTAAGAGCAAGTTATTTCAGAGTTAACTCTTACCCTTCTCAGGGAGCTGGGCAGAACAGATCATTGTCTCCCCATTTTATAGATGAGGAGACAGACATAGAGAGGCTAAGTGATTTGCCCGAGGTCCCACAAGCAGTGAGTGGTAGAGCCAGGGTCACAATCCTGCGAGTCTGAATCTAGTCTCTGCTTCACTGAGTCACTTCTCTACAAAACCTCCATGAAAAGAAAATCCCCCTGGATTCTACCCTACTGGAAAGGACTTCCCTAGCCCCTGGCGGTCCACTGTTCTGGGAGCAAATGATCAGGTAAGGGGATATCACCCAGAAGTGCAAACAGGAGGAGTCAGAGGACAGAGAAAAGCCTACAATGAGCTGAAGCTGAAATCTGACAAGATGTGGTCAAAACAGTTAACTTGGCTGTATCTTCCAGTAGAGTCAGGCTCTTCCGGATCACAACAGGGACCTTGCCCTCAATTCCATGTGCCAAGGAGCTGGTGACTCACAGGGCCCTTGGTCTGTGATTATTAAATATGCCATCCCTCCACATGCCCGCTAACTCAGCCCCCGTGCAGCCACCTGTGACTAAGCCTGCTTTAGTCAACAGTAAGTTGACATGCTGGGGACATTTGGTGGGTGAAAGCTGTCAAGGATATTGGGGGGCTGTGTGTTTTTTCTGGCAGAAGGATCAGGGTGACTAAGAGAAGCCTGCATAACCATAGGAACAACCCTCCTACTTATGCAGTCTTGATAGTTTTCAAAAGATTTTTGTACACATGATCTTGTTAATCCCTGCAACTATTTTGTAAACTAAGGAGGGCAGAACCATTCACCCTGGGCGTCAGAGTGCAGAGAGAGCGGACAGTCTGAGTTTAGACCATTCTTCTCTAGTCCCTGCTCATGGCAGACATTATCAATCAATCAGATCACTCTTTTCTGTTCAGAATCTTTCTCTGCACAGTCCTCTGGCAGTCACTATCAGTCACTGCCATCCCCGTGTAGTGGGTGCAGGTCAGTTACCTAACCAGCTGAGTGACCTGAGCAATTCTTGTCAGTTTTCCCTCTGAAAAACAAGAAGGTGGACTAGTGTTTCTATGGAATGGTCTGTTGACAAGTCCTGTGTCATCCTTCTCTGCTGCCTTCAGCACGTTGTGGCTCCGTCTCTTGCTTCCTCTGCAGGGACCCCATATCATCTCCTTTCTATCTAGCATGTTTTGGAAATTGCACCCATGCCCTTCCTAAATTTCTCCGCTCAAGAACTTCCAAAGACTCTCCACCACCTCCTCGAGAAGTCCAATGACAGAGTGTCCATGATCTGATCCTGATCCAAACTCAATTCTCAGACTCTTCTTCATTACCCTTAGGTTTTAGCCAAGGTGAACATTTTTTTTTTTGGCTTTGTGTGTGGCCCACACTGGCCCACCCCTGGGCCTTTGCCCATGTGGTTCCCTCTCCCTGGGGTGCCTGCCTTCACCACCACTCTCCATTTCAACTGCTCAAAACACTTCCCATCTGCAAAGGCCATCTTAGCAAATGCTGCAATGTCCTGGAAGACTTCACAGATTTCCCACAATAGGGACTGCTCTCTGCCTCCTATAAATTTTAGTGCATCATTTTTTTTTTCTTTTTCCACATGCCTATCCCTGTCCTTCCCTCAACCTGACTTACTCAGGAAATTCCAGGTGACTCACAGCTAGCTCTCTGTGCAATAAACAGGAACATTGCCAAGTCTGTTCCCCTTCCTTCCAAATAGAATTCATGATACAGGCACTTTCTGAGACCTGCTACAATCAAGGTGCCAAGGGGGCCACCTGGCAGGGCTCTTGGCACCCTTGGTTGTTCTTTCTTCTTCGGGAGGGGTACAGGTATCAGAGTGGTGGCTTCAGTTCTAAATGGGGACCACCTTTGTAGAGTCTGTGTTCTGGTGGGTATGGGGAGGGGAAATGAAGCACTGAGGCCAATCAGGTGACAAGGCTCCCATCTCTTTTTACCCCTCTCCAGGAACCCTCATTATTCACGCACACTTCTATTCCCTCCCCTCAACCTCTTCTAGAGTCTCCCAGATCAGTGATACCTCCTCCTAGAAGGCTTCCCTGACTGCTCCACCTGGAAATGACCTCTACCTGCAGACTCCCTTAGCCCTTGAGTTGCGCTTTTCATGGAGCGCTGGCAGCAGGTGGCTTAGTCTCTCTGAGCCTCTATTTCTTTGCTTTAAATGGAACCAGCAACCACAAAAAGACAAATACTGGATGATTCCATTAATATGAGGTACCTAGAGTAGTCGAATTCATAGAGACAGTAAGGGGGGTGGTTGCCAGGGGCAGAGGGAAGGTGGGTGGGAGATTGTTTAATGGGCACCAAGTGTCAGTTTTGTAAGATGAAGAGTCCTAGAGATTGGATGCACAACAGTGTAAACGTACATGACATTTCTGAACCACATGCTAAGAAATGGTTAGAATGGTAAATTTTACTTCATGTGTATTTTACCACGATTAAATTTATTTTTAATCTAAAAATAAATGGAGCTAGTAAGAGCATTTACCTCACGGGGTTGTTTGAGGATTAAGTGAGAGAATCTCCTCAATCACTCTGTATGTGTGAAGTGGAAAGGACACTTAATAAATCCTCCCGGGCCCTTTTCCTAAGAAGGGAGGTCTCTGTGGCTGAAGCTGCAGTGAGTTCGATGGCAGCGGTAGCCGCTGGACCTGCCTAAGGGTGGCAGTCCCGTTGTGGGAGGTGATGAGCTTCTGGTAGAGGTGTGTGCGAGTGGAGGTCAGTGGCCGGGTGCCGCTGTGGGGCGGCTCAGAGCTCCCGTCTCGACTAAGGATTTGGGCAGTTTCTGAGCCCTGTCCTGCCACCATTTAGACAAGATGTCAAGACAGATGACAAGCTGCCACCTTTTACCATTTTACCACATCCCAGGCCCCTGCAGACCCAGGATGGGGTGTAGGGGTGGGGCCAGATGAAAGAAGAGCAGAGGAGGGTTAAGGGCAAAGTCTGGGAGGGGGCGTTTAGATACTGACTGGATCTGCCTTCCCTTCTCTGAGTGGGTTTCTTCCTCTGTGATGAGGTGGGTGCAACAGCTCTTCTTTTATAGGGTCATTGT
This sequence comes from Eonycteris spelaea, assembly GCA_003508835.1. Taxonomy (NCBI): domain Eukaryota; kingdom Metazoa; phylum Chordata; class Mammalia; order Chiroptera; family Pteropodidae; genus Eonycteris; species Eonycteris spelaea. Next base: position 2,298,469 of record PUFA01000017.1, read on the forward strand.
GATAGTAAATGACAATGTTTAAAACACAGAAAACCCTCAAGAAACAGTAATGCACATAAATTATTAGTTTTGGAGTGTTTGATGATGTGTGTATAATTTGTTTGGGGGGGACAGAAAAGGGGTGGGGATGGAGAGAGGAGTTCAGGAGCTGGATCCTTCCTGGGCAAGGTGTCTTCCACACTCTGTCTTTCTCACCCCCACCCCCAGCCACCACCCCAGTCAGAACAAGGTCAAGAAGTCTAAAGACCCAGCTCCTCAGAACCTCTGGGGAGCCCCAAAGGACCCTACCCCACTTCAGCTGGTCCTCCTTCCCAGAACAGGGGCCCTGGAGGAGAGCAGGGACACCCCAGGACCCCAGTCTTCATCCAGGGCTCTCTCCTCAGCCCAAGCAGAGCCCTCTCATGGCCCACTGCCCACATGAGGCCTTTGGCTGCCTGCCCTGCCAGATGTAGCTCACAAGTTTGCTCCATTGGGTCCCAGGGGAGTGCACTCAACCATAGGAAGCTCTCCGTAAAGAGGAAACCTCTGCCAGTTGTCACAGCAATTTAGAAGTGATGAATTCCCAGGAGCAGTATTGGAAAACATCCTGGGACAGCCCTGGGTTTTACCTGGCAGCTGAAGAGTGTAGAGCACTGTGGTGATCAATTCTCTAACTTCCTATAAACCCTAGGAGAGGAAGCAGGTGACGTTAGGGTTCAAGTGACACTGAAAGCCAGGACAAGTCCCAGTAGTTTCCTATTTGCATGATGACCGTAATGATTGTACAGTCACAATCGTAGTCATCATAATCAGAAAAAGCTAATATTCATTGTGCACTTGCTGCCGTGGGCTCATGTAAGTGCTTTAATCTAGGCTGTCTTTCCCAATTTTTAACACAACAATGAAGTAGACACTATTATTATCCCTGTTTTACAGAGGAGGAAACTGAGGCTTTGATCTGGACGATAGCATTCGGATCCAGTTAGATTTAGCCAGCATCTGTTTTAAAAGGTCTAAATTGGTGCAGTCCTCTCAGATCATGTTAGAACCAGTTTTCATCCTGATCTGCTCAGAACTAGAATTAGCTAGTACTGGCTTGGACTGGTTAGAAGTGGTCTGAACCTGTCATTACTGGTTTGAAACAGCCAAACCTGTCTGGCATGGTCATAACCCCTGGCTCTGGTTTTACATGAGCAAGATCAAGTAGGCAAGTGGGATAGTGAGATCAGGCCTGGCCCCACCTGGGCAGGCCTTGAATGCCAAGCTGGAGAGCATATGATGTCATATTCACACTCACACCACACATAACCCTCCGGAAGTACTGCACAGACCACATGCCTGTAAATCAATTAGCCTCTCACCCAATGATTAATGGGAGGGAAGCTTTCATCACTTGTTCTGGGTAAATTATTGCATAGAAGCACATCTCTGATTTTATGGGTTCTTGCTGAAGCATGAAATTCCTTAGAGGAGGTTCCCTGAGGAATGTGGAGCCCCTGCAGACCCCCAACCTGTTACCCCCCCATCCCACTCTCCCCACACATCCCATTTCCTGCTTCCTCTTTGCCTCCCCTACTCCCCCCAGCTATGTCTCTCCAGGAGTCCTCCCTGTACCTCTCCAGGCTCGGAGGAAGGGCTAAGGAAGGTGGTATTCACTGTCACCCTCCATTCCTTAAAGAGAAATGGTCAATTGTGCTTTGTAGATGGCAAGCATGACAGAGAAGGGAGAGATGGCAAAGCACAGAAAGCAGCTTGTTGTTGTTGTCCAGGAACAGATAAATCTACAGAGCCTAGGCCACCCAGGGTTTCCTGCAGAAGCAGATCTACAAGCCCTGGGGCTCCAGATATGAGTCCAAAGGAGAAACCCAGGTAGTCAGAAGTTCTAGGGAAGAGCCTTCAGAATTCACAGAGGCTAGACCCTCATTTTTCCCAGAGGTCTTGAGTGGGAGGGACTTGCTTCGGGTCACACAACCAGGGCTGCCTTGAGGCCTGAAGCCTCTTGGCCCCCAGTCCAGAGTACTCCTGCCTCAGAGTATCTCTCTTTCGCACTCTCCTACCACCCTGCCCACACCTAGAGCACCAGCCTGACTCCTCTCTAAGCCCCACTGTACCCTGGAAATCTAGGTCTGAAGACCATTCTGAGCAAGCTGCCCCTGTGCCACTGGCTGAGGGCCTGTCTACAAGGGAGGATTAGCAGTGCTGACTTTGGCCCAGCAGACTAGCTGGGGACCCTGGGCCCTGGCCATTTTTCAGGCAGGAGATGGTTTGTTGACTACCCTGCTTTGAGTAGGACCCCTCTGTAGATTGGGCTGTAGGTGGGGTGACCTGAGGTGCCCTTCAGACACTAAGGTGCCCATGGTGAAATTCTCAGGGGAGAATTCAAGGAGAAGGTGCTGGTAAGGACAAGCAGGCCTTAGGTACCTGCCCCTCAGCCTCTTTCCTCAGGTTCCGCCAGAGGGATAATGAGGGCCAGGGCGGGTCAACAGCACCCCCAGATGGGCCGTGAGCCCCCATCATCACTCCTGGACTAATTGCCCACCCACGTGCCAGGTGCCCACCAGTGTGTCTCCAGCTCTGGGGCTGCTATTAACGACATGTTGCAGCAGCTTTACGAAGCGTGGCTCAGGACAATTTTACACCTCATTTGATTTATGTTCCAGGATTTGCTCTTCTCTCAGAGGCTCCCTCCCTCTGCGAAGACAGTGTTTGTCACCCATCCTGGCTTTCCAGTGCTCCCACAGAGCCAGTCCCTGGGCCAGCCTTGGATATGCCCTAGGTCCTGAGCAAACAATGCCCGTGACCTGGCCCTTTCTCCTAGGTTTTCTCTTCAGGAGATGGAATTGAGACAGAACATCTGTGAGTGAGGCCTTCACAGGTGGTCTCAGTAATGACCAGAGAACCCCAGGGCAGGAAAAATCCTTCGGGATTGGTCACCAATTGTCCCATCTGACAGATGGGGAAAAGGCATAGAGCGCATTCTCTGGGTCCTCAAGACCCTTTTAAAGGTCTGTCACCAGTTCATGGCAGGTGCCTGCCTCCCCAGTCTGCATGGGAGTCACCAGGTCAGCTGTAAGCCAGCCTTCCTGGAGGCAGGCCAATGCACTGGACTGTTTGTCCAGGCAGTGACCTTGATTAGGCTGAGGAATGGACAAGCTAAAAGATGATTTGATCCACCTTCCTCATTGCAGAGGGAAGAAGAAAGGCTCACAGAAGGGGTGTGATTTCCCCATAAGGTACATAGCCAGTGGATGCAGAGTCATGGCTAGAATTTTAGATTTACAACTCCAGGATTTCATTATCTCCCTAAGAGGCAAGATCATTTCCACGACAGATCTTCTCATTCATTCATTTTTGGGTGCCTCCCAGGAGCCAGGCTTGGTGTTAGGCTTGGAGGATATGACAGTGGGCCAGATAGAGAAGTACCCGGGCTATCACAGCCCAGTGTGCTGAGGCTGTGAAGGAAACATGTTGGCCCCAACAGTGGAACCCCTCCTTGTGTTGGGGGATTTCTCCTGTAGTGAATTTGATTGAGGGCCAAGCCCACCTCCTTTCAGAAGCTGAAAGGCAAGTGACCTATCATCCAAGCTTTCCTTGAGCATGTGACCAAGGTTTGGCCAATTGGATAGTCCCATTCTGGTTTAGACTCAAGCTCGTGACAGGAGGAAAGAGAGGATAAGGGTATTCTCTGTGGCCACAGGGCTGGGGCAGTTGCAGCAAGAGAAAACACACAGAGGTGATTCCAGTGGCATTGGTGGTGCAGGCCACAGTGTCCAGTGTTCTGTGCTATCCAAGAGACGTTCCTGACTCGTTCTGGGACTTCACGTGGGTGATGTTTCTCTGCAGTGTACCTCTGGGAGGATGCCCCAGCCCACCTGCAGGACATGGAGGCTCTCAGTATCCTGAACAAGCAAACTTTTTTTGGAAACCTTCAAACATATACCCAAGTAGAGAAAATAGTTCAAAGAACCCTCATGTACCCATCACCAAGCCTCAAAACTCATCAGCATTTTGTCATTCTTATTTATCATCCCTCCTGTAAAACCCCATAAACAATTTTTCCTCAAAAAATTTTTCATTAAGGCTTTATTTTTGGAACAGTTTTAGAAAGAGCAGATAGTAATGAGTTCTCATAGATCCCACCCCACACCCAGTTTCCCCTATTAACATCTTACATTAGCATGGTATATTTATTACAAATTATGAACCAATATTGATACCTTATTTTAATTAAAGTCCATACTTTATTCATTTCCTTAATTTTTCTCCAGTGCCCTTTTTCCTATTCCAGAGTTCCGTCCAGGAGGCCACATTGCATTTAATTGTTATATCTTCTTAGGCTTCTCTGTTTTTTGATGCATCTCAGACTTTCCTTGTATTTGATGCCCTTGACAATTTGAGGAGTCCTGGCCAGACATATTGTAGGATGCCCACAATGGGTATTTGTCAACTGTTTTCCTTACGGTTAGACTGGTTATGGGTTTGGGGGAGGAAGAGGTGAAGTGCTTTTGCATCACACCGTATTAAGGGTACATATCATCAACATTACTTGTTGTTGTTGCTGTTGACCTTGATACCTGCCTGAAGTAGTGTTTGTTAGGTGTCTCCACTGCAGAGTCACTCATTTTCCCCACTTTCTGTACAGTACTCTTTGGAAGGAAGTCACATGCATAGTCCACCCTTAAAGAGTGGGGAGTTGTGCTCCCCCTCCTTTAGGGTGGAAGGTCTGCATGATTTATTTCAAACCAAGTGCCATGTATCCTTTCATTTCTCCTGTAAATACTTCATATATGTCTCTAAACAGATACAGACGTAAGAACCACACATACAGCTACATTACCACTATGCCACCCAACACCACCACCACCGATTCTTCAATATCATTTAATTTCCAAACCATGTTCAGTTTCCCTAATTGTCTGAAAAAAGTATTTCTATGGTTGGTTTATACAGATCAGAATCCAAGTATTATCCACCATTGTATTTGGCTAACATGCTTCTTAAATATCTTTCTATCTATAAAATCTCCCCTCCATTTTGTTTTGTTTTGTTTGTTTTGTGCCTCATATTTCCTGAAGAATTGGGGTTATTTCTCACAGAGAATTTTCTACCATCTGGTTTTGGCTGATTGTGTTTCATAGTATTATTTAACATGTCTTTTGACCTCTGTTTTACCCGGAAACTGGTAGTTAATATCAGAAGCTTGATCAAATTCAGCTCCATTATTTTGGCAAAAATACATCAGAGGTGGTGCATCACATGACACATAAATGTCCAAATGTCCCTCTTTTCATGGAGCTGAGATTGATCAGAGGTTGACATGTTGTCAGTGTTTCTCCTCATGAGCTTAGTAGTAGCTGCTGATTGATGCCTAGACTGATAGCCTCTTAATAAATCCCTTTCCTTCTTAGAGAAGTCTGTTTCTGTTGCTTACAACTAGGAACTCTGATAAATCCTGGGTGTAGTCTGGAGCTTTATTAACTCAGCCTGATTAAGTGCCTATCCCTGAGATGGGCATAGCATGGAGGTTAAGAGGGAGGACTCTGGAGCCAGAACTACCCGAGGTGAGGTTCTGCCTTTACACTGACCAGCTGTATGCTCTAGCCGGGCAACTTTCCTCAGTTTCTCATCTGTAAAATGGGGATCTGCTGCTGATAGCTAGGATGCTGCCTAGCTCGTAAGATTATAATCAGAATTAAAGTGTTAATCAATGCAAAAACCTTTAGAACAGTACCTACTACAGAGTTAGCATTCAATAATTGTGAACTGATATAATAGTAATTTGTAACTTTATTTCCTAGTTCTCCTCCTACCCCACATCTTCTCCTTAGGTAATACCCAATCATGTGGCTTTGGTTATCACTTTTCCTAATACCTCAGTGCCAAGAATGAACAACATAATAGTTTTGGTTTTTTGTTTTTGTTTCTGGTTTGGTTTGGTTTACAGGTAGGGGGACCCCACAATAAATGGAAACATTGTAAAACATACTCAATTTCATAATTGTTGAAGTGGGGAGTGGGTGAGTGGGATTTGTGCTTAGAACTGAGATAATCTGAATATTCTGGCAACTTCCTATGCCATATTAACCCAAATAACCCTCTACCCTGAGGTGAAGTTAGTGGTCTTATTTGTGGCACTGCCTACTCAGAGGCTTGATTTACATACAGCTTCTATGCTCTAGGGCGAAGGACAGGTGAAGAGGATCCCTGGCTTTGTGCTGGCATGCTCTGGGTATCGGAACTGGACACCGCCAGAACAGAAAGTTAGATTTGTGGAAAAGTGTTCACTCTTAGGTAAAGGGAGTTAGTAGACATGGTCACTGCCCCGGGACTACCAAGATAAAACTGAGAAAGCAGGCCAATGTCTGGGTCATTGAGTGGCTGTTCCCAGATACAAATGCGAGAGATTTGGGCACTTTTCTACAAAATAACTCAGCAGCATCATAATTACATTAGGAATTTATTAGGAATCCCACTGGGGATGAGGGAGAGGGGCGTACTTTAGCACAATTGCTCCACTCAGGGATACCCTGAAGGACAGCAGTGAAGGGATATCCCAGTGGGCAGAACTCTGAGTACGTGGATGTTTATCTTGCCTGGAAGGAAATATGGCTAGATGTTTGGATCCATATTCATTCATGGCCATGGCTAATGGTTTGGTCAGGAACTTGGAAGGAACACAATTGGAAATTTGATGGCAAGAAGGACCAAAAAAGAGGTATTTGGATAGACCTCTCCAAATGGGCTCAGTGGTGAAGATATTTGTATGCCAAGTGAATGCTCATCAAAGAGAAATCTCAACACGAGTGTGATCTTAATAATTGAGTTGACAAGATGATCCATTCTATGTATGTCGTGGGCTTTAAGCAAAGCAACATGACAGCATGGAAGGAGGTTTTGCGTAGTCCACCTAACATGGACTTACCAAGGCCAATTTGGCTATAGTCACTGCTGAATACCAAACCTCCTACCAACACAGAGCTCCTAATATGATACCACTCTTTGAGGAGACCAGCCAAACACCTGGTGGCAGGTCCATTACATTGGATCACTTTCATTTTGAAAGCACATTTTTTTCCCCGCGGGAGTAGGTAGGTATTCTGCGTATCAGTTTGTCTTGCCTGCCCACATCACCATCTATGGACTTATAAATATCTTATTTACTGTCATGGTATTTCACACAGCATTGCTTCTGACTAGGGAACTCATTGCACAGCTAATGAAGTGCATCAATGGGCTTGTGCTCGTGGAAGTCACTGGTCTTACCATGTTCCCCATCATTTTAAAGCATCAGCTGAAAGAACAGAGGGAATGGCCATTTGGAGATCTGGATTTGGAGTTAAACCTGGGTCTGAATTCTGCCTCTGACATGTACAGTTGTGTACATTGGGCAAATTAAGTGTCTGTTTCCAGATAAAATAAGAGTGCACACTAAAATATGGTAGCTATTATCACTCTTAATAATGATAAGTGCTCCCAAAGAGCCTCATGGGTGTTCATCATAGTGTTGTTTAGAGTAGTAAAATATTGAGAGTGGGAGGTAGATAATGGTAAAGAGGGTCAAATATATGGTGATGGAAGGAAATTTAACTTTGGTGAACATACAATGCAGTGTGTATATGATGTATTATTGAATTGTACACTTGACACTGATATAATTTTATTAACCAATGTCATCCCAATAAATTTAATAAGAAAAAATTAAAATACCTCCTAGAGTAGTAAAATATTGAAAACTACCTAAATATCCATTAAGAATTGCCTTAAAAATTATGCATCAGTTAAATAAAATACTGTGTAGCTATTAATGTTTTAGAGGAGGATTTAATAAAAGCAAGGAATATTCATGATATATTGTCAGGTGAAAAATCAAATTATGAAATAATATATACCATATAATTTTAATGTTTTTTTAAAAAGACCTATATTGTTCATAAAACTAAAGCTTGAATGATATAAAATATCATGAACGCAGTTATTCTCTCTGGGAGATGGGAAATTAGTTGATTTCCATTTTGTCCTTTTGCTTTGTTCATGTTTTCCGAATTTGCTTTAATGACTGTATTGCATTTGTAATGTAAACAAAGAGAAACCCCTCCAAAACCAATGTTTTTAGTGTAGAGAGGCAGGAGAAATGAGGTAAGCAGGCCCTTTGAGCAAACCAAGGCAGCCTTCTTCTGCATGTGGGAGGATACTGGCTGGCCAGAAGGAGATTTCAGCCACATTATTTCTATGACCTGCAGGTCATGGCCCTTTGTTGGCATGACTCCATCCCTGCCTCTCAGCCCCCGGATGCCAGGCCTGTAATGGCAGAGAGAGAACTCCCTACCCCTACCTACTGATAGGATGGGAGAATGTCACAGCAGCTGCCTTCATGACCAAGACCATATTTAGGGTATGCCATATTTAGGGTATCCAACAGAAATGTGGCTGCCTGAGAGGAACAGGCCCTGACCCAACACCCAGGTCTGCATATATTTGGTGGAGGTTCACAAAGACACAGACTTCAGTCTGGCAAATTGAAAATATTTTTTTTTGTGCAGCCCCAGTATTTGACTGGAGAAACAATAATATTCCTTCTCTGGATGTCAAACATCCGGATAAATAGAAGCCTTTTTTTTCCACCTTCTCTCTTCCTTGAGTGTTACAAAGGATGCTCTGACATGGGTTTTTGGAAGAGACTCACCTCACCAGGGTGAGGGCCAACTTGAGCCACAGGGAGTGCTTATTTTTAAAAGGAGAGGGAAATATGTGGCCCTCTCAGGTTTGCTCAAGGGGCCTGGCTTCCTCAGGAGAGAGAGTGTGGGCTAGCAGGGCCTGCCTTCTCGACTGTGGAGGACTCAGAGTGGTGTGATGAGTGTCCAAGCCCCTTTCCTGGTTGGAGGCTGGGGCAGGGCAGAGCTGGGAAGAAGCCTGGAAAGGAGACCATATCCCACCCAGACCTGGGGTTGTGGGTGCGACTAGAGTCAGGGAACAATGTAGGGGTCAGGAGTGGAGAGGGAGGTTGAGGTAAGATTTTAATCGAAGTGCTCCCATTATTTTCATTGAACTGGAAACCAAAGACTAGCAAGCCGCAGAAAGCCAGTCTCACCCAGCGGCAGGGCAAATCCAGTGGATTTGGCTAAAACCAGAAATTAAATGAAGTCATTCCTAACAATTCCTCCTTCAAATATAATTGGCATTTGGGGGATTCACTGGAGAATTTCTGGGAAAGAAATTAGAGGGGAGAATAACCCCAAACCTTCCTCAAGCTACAAAACGAAATCATAAAACCTTCCCAATTCCTTGGATTCCACTGAACACCGTCTTAACCCTGTTTAGCCAATGACCTGTCAGCTAAGCTTTCAGTCCCCTAGCTCACTGCTACATTGCAGGCATAGCGCTTCCTGACACGTGGCCATTCTGCTTGGCTATCTGGACCCTTCCCCTGGACCAGGAAAAAATACCTTCCTCCAATACTGCATCCTGGTCTGGCTCACCATGAGCCAGCTGGCAGCTCTGTGGTACAGACTCACTGGCCTGACTTTGTCTCTGATGGGACATGGTGGCTTTATTCATTTCAGCGTCATGCCTTTATTCTGCAATTATCATACCTTCGTAGAAAGAACCAGCACTCATTTGAGTGCTATCACAGCACCTATCATAGATGCTCAAAATGAAGACACAATGGCTTTGACTTGACGGGATAAACTTGATCCTATTCACCAGAAGTTTTTGGAAAACCTAGTACAAGGCCTCCCTCTTTATATAGACTGAATTCAGCCCAATTCCCGGAATGTATGAAAATCCTGACTCCTCTGCAAAAGCTCCATCCCGGAGCCCTGTTGATTCCATTGCCGATCTGGCCCTCATCCTCCACCTTCACTGCCTCTCCTGGTTCGAGCCACCTTAATCTCTTTTCCTGGATTACTGCAGTAGCCTCCTTCATCTTCTCACTCTAGTCGCCATCCAATCCACTCACACAGTGGTTCTCCTGCTTAAAACTCTTCCATAGTCTGCCGTTGCACTCAGCATCCAATCCAGGCTCCTCACCCAATGGGCCCGCCATCTTTCTGTTTCTTGCTGCTCATATTCATCTGCAATCCTCTGTGTCAATGCTTGTCACACTGGTCTTCTCTCTTTCTCTTTGTGCTCACCATTTTCCTGCCGCAGGGCCTACCTCAGTGTTGTTCCCACTGCTAGAACACCCTCTTCTTACCAGTATGTGCTTTGTTATTCTTTATCCACCAAGTTCAAGCTTCAGAGAGGCTTTCTCTGACCATCAGGGCCAAGAAAGTTTTGCATGACAGTCCTCTTTTTCCCCTCATGGTACTTCCCATGTTTTAAGGCAGGTATCTAATTGGGCATTTGCTTATTTAATATGTGGCTGGACCACTGGACTATGATCACCATTGGGGCGAAAACTATGTCCCTATGTGGCATCACACATATAATCAATGCTCAAAAATCTTTTCTGAGTGAGTGAGTGAGTAGGTAAAGGAAAGAGAGACTGGGATGCAATAGGCAAAGGGAATCAGAAGGCAATGTGATTGAATAAGAAGAGGGTGCCCTGGGGTCAGATGGTCCTTGACTTGCACTTAGGCCCAATGGTATTCTGTGTGACCTTGTGCCAGTTACTTAACCTTATTGAGCCTTGGTTTCTTTATCTGTAAAGTAATGATTATAAAATTTCCTTGCTAGGTGGTTGTAAAAATTAAACATAATGTATTTAGAGAGTCTGACCCAATGCCTGAAACTAAACAGGTCTATTCATTTATTAAAAATACACATATCGAAAGTATACAGTGGGCTAGACCTGTGCTGAGGCCTAGGAGCTATGCAGACCTTGCACTCAAGGAGGATACCATTTAGAGGCTCTATAAATTGTAGCTATTCATAGTAATAGTACTACCGCTACTACTATTAATAATAAACAAAATGTTAGGAAATTCTCTAGCCAGAGTGAATGGGCCAAGTCCCATGGAAGCCCGCCTGGGAAAACCAGGAGATGAGAGAAGGGAACAGGGTGTGAAGAAAAAATACAGGAGCGAGTGTGTAGTTTACTATAAATTGTCCTTTGATCTTTCTTTCATGTTTGGCTTAGATTTTCCATTTAACCAAATTCAAGAATTCTCTGACTAAAGTATTCATGCACTGAATGGACATTTATACATAGGTAGTTTTCAGGAGGGAGAAGTTTAAAGGTGAATTTGACTTTGTCTCTGCCCTCAAGAGGCTTGCAGGAAAACAAGTCCTCCAACAAAATCCTACGAGGCAGACTCAAAGGAGACAGATGAAGGACAATGGGGATTCTGAGACAGCTGTGCTAGGCTTTGTGGGGAGGTGGCATTTGAATAGACTGAAGGACATGGGAGAAAGAAGGAGGGGAAAACATGATATAGGGAGAGAATTATGGAATATGGAGTCAGAGGACCTGTTTCCAAATCATGGCCTACTATTTGTACCTAGAAAAGTCATAGTTTCTCTGAGACTCAGTATTCTCATCTGAGGGATAATAATACCTTTACATTGCTGTGATTATTTTGTATAGACACACCCACCACACCCCCCCCCCCCACACACGTAAATTCCCCGGGCAATCTCAGAGACGGAGAAACAGATGGGACTGAGAAACACCTCCTGAGGTTCTGGTGAGCTCACCAGCAAGCTCATCCTCACCACTATCCTCCCTCCACAGTGGAAAAGTAGATTCCCTAGGCCTGGAGGGCATGTGGTTAACGGTGGTGATTGGTGACAGTGGTGATCGTAATGGTGCCACATCCTGCCTGGCTCACCGCTCTGCACCTTTCCACTTAATCCATCTGGGATAAAAATGACACTCTCCAAATCCCAAACCACTCCCATTCCCAGTCAGAGGACTTTCAGGAACCCTAGACTGAGACAAGTGTCTGAGCCAGAGTGGACCAAGAGCCCAGGCTGCCAGAGATGCCACTGAGCTGAAGTTAGACATGGCAGAGACTTCCTAGCTGTTCACCCAGCCCACTTCCTTTTCTTCCTGAGCTCACAGCTAGACTCCATCCTTGTAGTTGGCTGAGGTCATGCAAAATAGTTTTAATCAATGAAAAGTGATAGATATGTGCTCTCTTCAGGCCTGCCCAATAAAACCCTTCCATACTCTCTTGGGCAACTGACAGTGATCCACCAACATGATTTTGGAAGCCAGTGTAAAGACGGCATGGATGTCATTAGCTAAAGTCTCTGACTGGCTGCATGGAGAAGGATGCCCTACATTTACTGTACCTGAACCTCAACCTAGAACCTCTCTGGAGTGGTAAATGAGGCACAACATAAATTTCCATCATGTTTACCTATAATGTGTTTGGGTCTACTTCTTATAGCAATACCTAACAGACACCAGAGAAGGGGTGCCCTACCTAAGGAGGACCAAAGCAGGAAGGGCCAATGGAGTTGAGGGTTAGGAGCTAGGCAAGTCAGGTCAGAAATTGAGGGAGATGGGTCATAGGGGAGGTTGGAAGATGTGCAGTAGTGTCCAGCTTGTTCTCATGAGTCAAGCTGATTTGAAGGTTGGAGCCATTGCCCTCATAGTTGGGCCTGCTTTACATCTAGCTTTCACCTCCTGCCTTATACCCAGCCCCTGCCTCAAGCCCAAAGCTTGGTAACTGGGATTGCATGTCATTTCTCTGGGCCGTGACTGATGTCTGCATTGCAGCCTAATGGCTCGACCTGTTTAACAGATGAAGAAAAGCAGATCCAGAAAAATGAAGGGACTAATTCATAAAGCCCAAATTGATCTTTCCACCTGGTTTTGGCCAGGGAGCACAATTTCCAGCAAAGTCCTGCCTCTTTAATGCCCTGGCCAGAGCCTCCCCCAAAGGACTGCTTCTCTCCTACTCTCTCTCTCTCTGGCAAGCTAGATTTCCAAACCTGGCCATTGAGAATTAAATGGAGCTGGTTTCTGGTCCCAAAGAAAAACAAGCTGGTCAATTTTCTGTCAGTCCCAAGGCAGCTCCTCGCTGCCCAGAAGCCAAGCAGACACTAGCCAGTCTGTGTGCAGGGCTGAGGCTGCAGCTCTCGCTGGCCAGTAATGACTTCTCGGAGGGAGCTGGCCTGGGCTCAGACCGCTCTGGGTGGGGGGAGAGGAAGCTGAAGACAAAACTGTGCTTCTCGTAAAGGTCTCATTCTAAAAATAAAGATGGAGTTAGCTAGTGAGTGTCTGCAGAGATGCTTGCCTGAGTAGAGAAGTTCATTAGTCTGGTTCTTCAAATAAACAGAACTAATAGAGATAGATAGATAGATAGATAGATAGATAGATAGATAGATAGATATACATATACATATATATACACACACAAATACACAATACATACATACATTATATATATATATATGGAATTGGCTCACATGGTTTTAGAAGCTACAATCTGCAGTCAACAAGCGGGAAACTAAAGAGAGCCTATGGTATAGTTCAAGTGTGAGTTCACAGCCTGAGAACCAGGGGAGCCAATGGTATAAGCTACATATTGAATCTGAGACCAAAGACAGGAGATGACTGATGTCCAGTTTAAAGACAGGAAGAGAGAGCAAATTCCCCTTACCCTGCTTTTTTATTCTATCCAGGCTTCTGATGGATTTTGTGAGGTTCATCCATATTGGGGAGGGCAATCTACTTTACTTAGTCTACTGATTCAAACGTCAATCTCATCCGGAAACACCCTCACAGACATACCTAGAATAATGTTTAAACAAATACCCTGGCCCAGAAAAACTGACACATAAAATTCTGCATGGAGCCATGTGGAAGTTCCTGAGTAGGGCAGCCAGGCTAAGAAAAGGGTGCTGAGTGAACTTTCTCATAATGAGTACTGTATCACAATAAGATCAAAGCTTTCAGGATAAGGAAGATTCTCAGGAACTGAAAACTAGCCTTAAATCTAGTAAATAATGAAGAGAATTTATTGGTTTTTGTATATGAAAGTTTCAAAAGGTTGAGTGTCAGGCAAGGCTTGATCCAGTGGCTCAAGTATATTGCCAAGAATCTAGTTTCTGTCTTCTCTGCCCTCTGTGAAATCATTCAGTTGCCAGAGTCAGCAAGAAAAAAATATAAGATTTCTAGTTAAATTTGAATTACAGATTAACAGTATTTTTTTAGTATACATATATCTTCTGCAATATTTGGGACATATATTAAAAAATTATTCGTTTATCTAAAATTCAAATTTTACAGGGTGTCTGGTATTTTATCAGACAGCCCTATCCTAAGACTAGCTTGGTCATTCTTTCTCTCTCTGATAGCACCTATAGTTCTTTTTCCAAAACCACAAGCAAACATCTCCTTTTGTCTTCTTGGTCTGGAATGCTTATTTCCAAATCCATTTCTGTGGCTGGGGGATAAGATGAACTGATTTGCTTGGTAAGGAGGCCAGAGGCCTTTTGAGAAAGTAGAAGAGGATTGTGATACTTGGTGGGGGGCACCCAATAAATGTCTACTGCAGTGCACTTTGCGGTGTTAGTGACAGAATCCAAGCTCCTCAAGTCTGGGTGGGACCCTAAGGATCACTTAGTCCAACCTGTGATATGATGCGTAAATCCTCTTTAAGTTCATATGTCTACTGACAGGGAACTCACTTTGTTTCAAGGAGCTTGTGCCATCTTTTTTCAGCTCTGACTGTTAGAAAGTTCTAGATGAAGGCATTTTTTTTTTCTTGTACCTTCCACTCATTGTTTCCAGTGCTAACTAAAGGTATCTCTAGGGCAGTTTTCTAAACCAACTCCAGATGAATAAGCATCTACTACGTAACAGGCACTGGGCTATGTGCTTTTTCATTGTTCATTTCATTTCATCCCCCAACACCCTATAAAATAGGTTTAGTCTCTTTTGATAGATACAGAAACTTGGAAGTTAAGCCACTTCTCCTGATTACACAGCTAATTAGTGGCCGAGCTGGATTTGAGCACACGTCAATCTTTGTCCCACCCATTTATCCCTCCACCATGATGAGGCACCAACAGCCTTTTAAATATCTGATGACAGTGCCCAATTCCCTTGCTCTCTATGGACCTTGCTCTCAGAGACCTTCGCTCCTTAAATTTGGTGGCCCATATGGAACATGTGCTCAGATGTGGTCGAGAGTCAAAGAATTGTGCAGCAGGAGAAACAAGAAGTCCAGAGAGCTTCATATACAAATCACTCATCAGTCGATTTCATTCACTTGTCAACTGAAGTTGAGCATCTGGTATGTACAGATACCACGTGAGGCACTGGGGATGAAGAAAGAGTGATAGTAAGAGAGGAGATTTAGTTTGTAGTGTGATGGAGCTCATGGCCCAGAAGGAGAAAAGATGCGAAATCAATAATTACAATACAATGTGATATATGTGTGTGTATACAAATATACATATATAAATATATACAAAATTATACACACATGTGTGTATATATATACTTTAAAATTATATCTCAATATGAATAGGATTCTGTGGGTCTGGTCATGGGGAAGTCAAGAGAAAAAGGGCTTTCCAGGAGGGAGGCACAGTCTAGGCAAATCACAGAGTGCAGAGTTTCTGCATTCAGACAGGATTAAAGGAGCACGTAGACGTGAAGGTGCTAGGTTGAAAGACTGCCCTGCACATGTACCAGCAGGATTCCCTCGGCATGAAGAGGCTTTGCTTCCCAAGGCAGTCCTGGCCTGGGCCTTCCTTCCTCAAACTCTATACTGTTTCTGCAGAAAACACTCCTTCCATCCATTTCAACAAATTGGTGATTCATTCCTACAGAGAAAACTGGCTTTGGCATTTGAAAACATCACAAATGGGCAAAGGACACAGCAGTTTACACAAAAGGAAATATGGTTAGTAAACAGACATAAGGAAACACAGTCAACCTAGTTGGGAATCAAAGAAATGCAAATGAACACTGAGGTGCACATTTCCACCTATTAAATTATTAGCCATAACACAAAGGTTTAGATGATTATAGCCAATTTTGGTGAGGTCTAGGGGAAAGAAATTGCTTTGATGTAGTTGAAGGCAGGACCAGCTATAGGATCTGCAGGGCCCAGTGCAAAGTAAAAGTACGGGGTCTCCTGTTCAAAAATTAAGAATTTCAAGGCAGCAACACCAGAGCATTAAACCAAATGCTACATTCTTCTAAGTCTTTGTTGGGGGTCATATAAATAAGTACAGCCCTACTACAGGAGAGGAGGTGTTTTTTTTCCTGTGCAAAGCTGATCCCTTCACTGGTGTTTCAGAACCTCATCTTCTCCCACCTGTTCAGAGATCTTATTATCTATTGTCATTTCTTGACATTCATCTACTCGCTCTTCACCCAAGTTTTCCCACTAGCATTCAACATACATACAAGACTTTCTTTCTGAAAATAAAAATTAGAAAACAAAATTCCTCCCTCAAGCCCTCGCCTCATCTCCTCCAGCTATCCTCCCACTTCCCTGTCTCAGTCATGCTTCTGGAAAGGGCTTTATAGACATGCCAGCCTCGTGTCCTTATTTCTCATTTCTTCACCCTGTTTGTCTCTCCATCCTTATGGGTCTTGCCAAGGTCACCATTGATCTAAATCCATTTGCTGGGACCTCTTGGCAGCATTCTACACTGGTGACTATTCTCTCCTTCCTGTAACACTTCCCTTGTTAACAAAGTCCTCCTGGTTCTCTTCCCATATCCTTTCAGTTCCTTGGCCAGCTGTCTTCCTTCACCAGTAAGTGGGAGTTCCTCACTCACCTGGTCTAGACTGTGTCCACCCTCACCCGTTCTCCTTAGGCAAGCCCATCTATGCCTTTAGTTATCATCCATACATTGATGACTCATTAGTTCACGGCTCTAACCCAAACTCTGCTGAATTTCAGACCCATAGTCGAACTGCCTATCTGACATCTCTATCCTATCTCAAAGACACTTTGAACTCCTTATGCAGAAACCCACCCCAACCCTGGTCTTCTTCCGTTGTTCCCTATATCTGTGAATGGCACCACTATGCATCCTGTTCCTTACACCAGAAATCTAGCAGTTGTCCTGCATATTTCTTCTCCTTCCTCTTCCCCCACACATCCTAAATCCACTACCAAGACTTGGTCAATTTTACCTCCTCAATATTTCCTAAATGGGTCCACGTACCTCTATTTCTTTCCCAACTCTTGTCATCTAAGCAATCGTCTTTGATCTTGACCACGGCAACAGCTGTCCATTGGCATCCCTCAAACTCCCTTCAAATTCCCCCTCCCTGCTACGTACTGCAGCCAGAGTGAGTGTTTCAAAGCACACACCCAGAATGAAGAGATGCCCTTTTCGTGGCCCGTAGTCCCTACCTGGTCTTGCTCCAGGCCCCTCCAGCTTTTTGAGCCCCAGTTTTTGTAGTTTTCCTAACTCTGCCAAAAGGTGTTTGTATATGCTGTTCCCTCTGTCTAGAATGCTGTTCTTTCCTCCTCTTTGGTCTAATTACCTTTTAGTCCCCAGCTCAATCACTTTTTCCTTAAAAATCCTTTCATTAACCACCAGGCCAAGTTCTACCATGACATTCTTTTATCGTTCCATGTCTCTTTCTCCTTAGGAATGCTTAGCATAGTTACAATTTTATCCATCTGTGTGATGACCTGATTGAGTCTGTCTCCTCGACTAGACAGTAGGTTCTATGAATGTAGACTGCGTGTTCTTCTTCACCATTGTAAGCTCAACACCTAATCAGTGTCTGGAAAGAACAAAGTGCTCAATACATATTTGGTGAATGAATGGATGGAAATCCATTTAACTATATTTTGAGAGCTATAGAAATGTTCATATATTTTAATCCAATAGTTCCACTCTAAGGAATTTATCCCAGGGAAGTAATCCAAAAGAAAGAAAATGTTTTATACATGAAGGTACTAACTAAAATATTTTTTCTAATTAAAAAAAATTTTTTTAATCTATAGATGTGTAGCAATAGGGGAAATATTAAAGTGGTAGATCCACAAAGAACATGGTCATTAAAAACAATTGTGAGGACTAAGTAGCAATACAGAAAATGACTTACCATATTACAATTGTTTTTCACAGCTGAATACAAAATTGGAATTTTACAACTATGTAAAAATGTTTTATGCATGCAGACAAGTACCAGATGGGAACAAGGAAAAAGAAATGAGTTGATTTGTCTAAAAAAAGTGGATCATGATTGAATTTTCCATTTCATTTTGATTTTTCAGAGTAGTTATATTGTTTTTACTCAAATAATACTTTAATGTAATCTGTGATTTTCGTCTAGCAATTATAGGTTGAATAAAATAGCCATCCATGTTAAGCTAAGGATCCATCAAAACACAGCTACTTATATTTGACTCACTGAACAGTGAATTCACAAATGCCTAATAAATGATGTTATTTAAGAATGGCCTTATTAACCACTGTTGAAATAGATTCCACGATAATTATACCTTATGTTTATAATGAACATTCACGTACATGTCTTTGTGTGGACATACGCTTCTGTTTCGCTTTGGCAAATACCTAGGAGTAGAAAAAACTACACTATCTGATAGAAACGTGTTTAACTTTTTGTTTTTACTTCACTGTGAATCAGTTTTATTTTGAATTTTTTTGTTAATAATTATGTATATTTGAGGAATCACCATGATGATTTGATATACTTGCGTATAGTTACATGATTACTGCAATCAAACTAGTTAGCATATCATCGCCTCTCATAGTTACTATTTTTTGTGTGTGTGGTGAGAACACCGAAATCTACTTTTGAAGCAAATTTCCAATATTCAAACTAAAGTCATCATGCTCTGAATTAGATCTCTAGGTTTATTCATCCCACACAACTATAACTTTGTACCCTTTGACCAACACTTCCGCACTTCTCCTTCTCCCCACTTCCCCCACCTTCCTGCCTCTAGTAACCACCCTTCTCTCTGCTTCTACGTGTTAGACATTTTTACATTCCAGAGATAGTGAGATCATGCAATATTTGTCTTTCCATGTCTGGCTTATTTCACTTAGTATAATGTCCTCCAGTTTTATCCATGTTGTTGCAAATGACAAGATTTCCCCTTTTTACGACTAAATAATATTCCATTGTCTTATATTACATCTTTATCCATTTATCCATCAATAGACACTTAGGTTGATTCCATATTTTGGCTATTGTGAATAATGCTACTTTGAACATGGGAGTACAGATACTTCTTCCACATTACTGATTTCATCTCTTTTGGATATATACCCAGAACTGAGAGTGCTGGATCATACGAAAATTCTATTAATTTTTTGAGGATTATCCATAGTATTTTCCAGAATGGTTGTACCAATTTACAATCCATTAACAGTGTACAAGGATTCCCTTTCTCTACGTCCTTGTTAATATTATCTTTTTTTTTTATGATAGCCATCTTAATAGGTGTGAGGTGATATCTCATTGTGGTTTTGATTTGCATTTCCCTGATGATTAGTGATATTGAGCATATTTTCATATATCTGTGGACCATTTGTATGTCTTCTTTTGGGAAATGTTTGTTCAGATCCTTTGCCCATTTTTAAACTGGGTTATTTATTTTCATGCATTGTGTTCTTTGAATTCCTTGTATATTTTGGATAGTGACCTCTTATCAGATGCATGGTTTGCAAATATTTTTTCCCATTCTGTTAGTTATTTCTTTATTGATGTTTCCTTTGCTATGCCAAAACTCTCAAGTTTGATGCAGTCTGACTTGTCCATTTTTGCTTTTGTTGCCTCATATTCAAAAAAATCATTGCCCAGCCCGATGTCAAGAAGCCTTTTCCCTATGTTTTCTAATAGTGGTTTTACAGTTTCAGGCCTTACATTTAAGTCTTTGATCCATTTTAAGTTCACTTTTGCATATGGAGTAAGTTAAGGATTCAACTTCATTCTTCCACACACTGGATAATTAATAGTTTCCTAACACACTACTTAGCGAAGGACTGTCCTTTCCCTATTGTGTCTCTTCGTCCTTTTGTCAAAGATCAATTGGCCATAAATATATGGATTTACTTCTGGGTTTTCTATTCTGTTTCATTTATCTGTAGGTCTATTTTTATGCCAGTACCATGCTGTTTTGATTACTATAGCTTTCTGTTATATTTTGAAATCAAGTAGTGGTCTATTTTGAGATCAGCTTAGTTTTTTTGCCCAACATTGCTTGGTCTTTTCTCTTCATGGTCTTTTGTGGTTTCATATTAATTTTAGAATTATTTAGGATTATTTTTCTATTTCTGTAAAAAATGTGATTGGAATTTTGATAGAGAGATTACATTGAATTCATAGATTGCTTTGGATAGTATGCACATTTTAATGATATTAAATCTTCTAATCCATATACATGGAATATATTTTCATTTATTTTCATCAGTGTTTTATAGTTTTCAGTATCTAGATCTTTCACCTTGGTTAAATTTATTTCTAGATATTTTAATTTTTTGATGCTATTATAAATGGGATTGTTTCTTTAATTTCTTTTTTTAAGTTGTTTGTTGTTAGTGTGTAGTAACACAACTTATTTTTGTATGTTAATTTTATATCTGTAACTGTACTGAATTCGTTTATAAGTTCTAATAGTTCTTTGATGGAGTCTATAGAATTTTCCATATATAAGACCGTGTTATCTGCAGAGATAATTTTACTTTGTTCTTTCAAATTTGGATGTCTTCTGTTTCTTTTTCTTGCCTACCTGTTCTGGCTAGGACATCCAGTATTATGTCGAATAAAAGTAGTGAGAGTGGTCACCTTTGTCTTGTTTCTGTTCTTAGAAGTAAGGCTTTTAGTGTTTCACCTTTAAGTATGGTGTTAGCCATGGGCTTGTCATATATGGACTTTATTATGTTGAGGTACATTCCTTCCATACCTGATTTGTTGAAAGTTTTTATTATGAAAGGATATTGAATTTTGTCAAATGCTTTTTTGCATAGATCGAAATAATCATATAATTTTAATCTTTCATTCTGTTAATGTGTTTTCACATGTATTGAATTCAATTTGCTAATATTTTGTTGAGGATTTTTACATCTGTTTTCATCATATTTACATCTATTTTTTTCCTTGTAATGCCCTTGTCTGATTTTGGTATGAAAGTAATGCTGACCTCATAAAATGAGTTTTGAAGTGTTCCCTCCTCTTTGATTTTTTGGAATTAATTTTTTTTTTTTAATGTTTGCACCAGTCATCAGTGTAGCCATTGGGTCCTGAGTTTTTCACTGTTGTGTGGAACAGGTAAGAATTTCCAGAGACTACTGAGAGAGTAGAATTTGTAGCTAAGAACATGAACTCCGGTTTAAATCCCATTTCTGCCACTTATTGGCTATGTGACCTTGGGTAGGATGCTTTGTCCCTCAGTTTCCTCAGCAGTAAGATGCAATCGTAAGACATACTTTATGAAGTTGTTGTGAGGTTTAAATGGCTTAATACATGTAAGCACTTAGAACAATGCCTGATATGTAGACTGTGAAATTAGTGGGAGTCATTGTTATTATTTGGGAAGGTGAAGTGAAAAAGCCTATATGTCTTATAAAGAGCTAGATGTGGCCTAAACTATAATTTGGGCCACAAAAGGAACTATGGCCTTAATTGTTGTCACAAGCTATTGAGGCTAAGCAAGCTATCTTGACATAATGGTAACCCGGGGACAATGTGAGACTAGGTCCTGGAGCTGTTAATTTGCAAGTGGCAAATAAGTAAGTGACAGACTAAGAGCTGAGAAGTGAAAAGGAGCAATTGCTATAGCCTGGGAACCCTTAGAATCAGATAATCAGAGCTAGAAGAGGTTTTAACAAGCTTGTCCAATGTCATGAATTTTGTCAGAGGAAGAAGCTTGGAGGGGAAGCAACACAGCTAATAGTGGCAGATCCAGACCCAGCACTAAGGAACCCATTGTCTCCTGGTCCTGCAGCCCAAAAGTGGGCATCAGCACCCATGCCCTCTGTTCCAGTCTGGGCAAGGCCTGGTCAAAAATGCTGGTGTGCACTATCAGAGGAGGGCTGAAATAATAATAATAAATGTTAATATAATTTTTTATACTTTTAGCTGGCTCTTACTATGTGCCAGTTGCAATTGTATTAGGTTAAACTTCTTTTGACTAAGAAAAATGACAATTTTATATAGGTCAACCTAAAACATTATTTTATCATGACAAAAATATGAAGTATGTACAATTAGTATCCTCATTTTACAAATGAGACTGAGGAACAGAGAGTTTAAATGACCTACTCAGAGACACAACTGGTGATGGAACCAGTTTACAATCCAGGAGGTCTCACTCCAGAGCCCATGCATGTGAACTTCTTCTAGACACTGGCATAGCCTTGCCACAGTTCTAGGGTACTGGTGCTGGCATCTGTACCCCACACTGACCCCTAGCATTAGAGAACCAGCTTTCCTCAGGAAATCAGATCAGCCCCAAACCTCTGGAGCCTTATCAGAAGAACGTATGCTAGACCAGCCTGTGATCTTATGCTGGTGGGTCCAGACAATGGAACAACTGGTGAGCACCAGGCATCATGGCAGAGACAATGTCTTCTCCAAACACCAGCCACCAGAATAACAAACACTGCTGACTTCCACAGCACTGAAGTCTAAATATTGAAGTGGAGCATCCGTGCCTCACCACGTGTGGTGATATTTCAGTGAAAAAAGTCAGCAGTTGCTATTGTTAGATTTCCAGAGGAAGATCTGAAGCTGGTTCTCTAGTTCTACAAGACTTCTGCCGCTCTTGTGAACCCCTAGCTTCAAGAGGCTTGTTGATGTAAGCCGACGGGGGGCCTGAACATCCCACTGTGTTTACCATCTATAGCAAAACAAGAAAATAAGGGCATTGTGGAAAGTTTTTTTCTAACGCTAAATGTTTCCATTTAAAGAACACTATTTATGATGCACAGCTTCCTTTCCATGGCTCCTGTGCTCTGTGTTAGATCCATCCTCATCTCTGTACTTACCAACTTCCTCTTCTACTTCATACTCTGCATTGCACAAGGCCCTAATAGTGGCTTCTCCAGCCACAACTCTGCTTCACGACTTTTCAGTCTCAATTTCCACGGCTCACTGCTCCATTCCCTCAATATTTCTGTGTCCACATTCTCTCAGGAGAATATGATTGACTTAAGATGCCTCTTTTTTGCCAAACTTTATCGTGTGTTGCTGGCTAGCCAATCAGCCAGCCTTTGGGCCAGGTGGCCACTACTGTTTCAATCAGCGGACATGGCCCCAAACACAGTTGCCCTTGAGCAGTTGGAAAGAGTGGGCCAGTTCCCCTGGAAAGGGACTTAAAAGGCAGGTGCTATGATTGACATTGATGGCACAAAAATCCAGTTTGGAGGCTTTGCAGCAATATTGGATTTGCATTTTCAGTCTAGGAAGGTGTCAAGAGTTGTGGCTCAGAAGGTCCACCTAAGATATATATACAAGTCAGGCTCTGAGGGAAGTAGCCAAGGGGTGGACTCACACCAAACAGGCAGGATTCAGCCCAAGAAGACAGTTCTTGAGGCAGAGAGGAAGACATGGATTTACTCATATTTCAAAAGAAAATCTGTAAGCCTTGGTAAAAAACTGGATATAAGGAATGAACAACAGGGAGGGTAGATGGTGGCATTGTTCACTGAGAAAAAACACAGACCAGGTTTGGGAGATAAAAGAAATGGCCAGTTCTGTTCTGACGTGTTGAGACATGAGACATCCCACTCAATTTGCCAACAGGAAGTTGGGTGTTCAAGTGGGAAGTTTAGGAAAGAAGCTAAACTTTTCTTAGGAAAGAATTCTTTCTCTGGGCTGGAAGGAAAGATGTGAGAATCTTCAGCATGTTGGTGGTTGAAACCATAGAGTGAATGATTTCTCCCTGGGAGAAGTGGAATGTACATTGACACTTGAAAAATGCTTGTTGGTTAAATAAGTGAATGAATGAGAAAATGAGTGAATGACCTGGCCAAGTCCTGGTGATTGCCTATGTCTCACTCCTTCCCAAGTGACAAAGCCACTCATTGAGGCCCTGCACTATGAAAAAGCATAATGGCTAATGGAAAGAATATGGGCCTTGAAGGCAACACAGAGTTCAACTGCAGGATCTGAAACTTACTAGTCCTTTGGGCTTTATTTTTAACCTCTTTCAGCCTTAATTTCCTCATCTTAAAATGAGTGTAATGATATTTAACCTCATCAGGCTGTAGTAAAGATTAAACAAGATAGCAAGAATAGAGTTGCAAGCACAGGGTTTGGTATGTAGAGCAGGCATTCAATAGAAATTACAGACTCCTGCCTCCTTCCAAAGCAAGCCTTCAGATACTGGAGAACATTTTGGGTTAAGAGTATAACAGAAATTCTGAAGATGTCATACCTTTCACCAATGGCTTCTCAAAAGAACCCACTGATTGTGTAAATAATCTCATTGGGAGCTAATGTCAGGAGTCAAAATGCAAGGCCTGGACCAAACAGCCCTCCTGCTTCTCACCCCAGCACCCCATGTGGACCCTCTCTGATAGGCCATGCTCATTTATCATTCATGTGGTCTCACTCTTCAGTGGGTGCCTCCCTCTTGCAGGCCTCAAGGATCAGCCCACACCAAGCCTCATTTCCCCAGGGACCCTTCCTCCCACTGCGTGCAGCTGTTCAGGCATTTGCTGCACTCTGAGGAGAGTGCCTAATTTCCCAGTCATCGCGAGCTTCCTGTGAGCCGAGAGCACCCATTCCAACTCACATACCCATATTACATTGAAAGAAAATACACAGGAAAGGCTGTCACCTTCGTTTAAACATCAGACATTCAATACTTGGACATTAGTTTACTTTAAGTCATAAGATTTCTTCAAAGGTTATAAAACCCTTCTGGGAGAAATAAAAGAAGATGAAAATAAATGGAGAGCCCGCCTACTCTGGGCTAGATTAGAATTAGTGAAGGCAATAATTTTCCTTGAGTTTCTATTAAGGCTCCCAAGCAATACTTTGTAAGAGTCTGATAAATGAATTACGTGGTTAAAAAGACTAAGCTTCTTTTTAAAGGGTGTGATAGTGAGTTTAACCTACCAGATTTCATAACATATTACAAAACAAAAATTATCCAAACCATATGGTAACGATGGAAAAAAATGATCAGTGGAAGAGACTAAACAATCCCAAATTAATTCAATATAGAGTAAAACTAGAAATAATTCAACAGTGAGGAAAGTAATTACTATATAATAAATGTTTGAAGTGAACTATGACGAATGCAGACAAGTTATAACATATCATTTTCTGCAATAAATTGCAGATGAGATTTTGTGCATATCTGAAAAACCATAAGAGAGACAAAGTACAATTCCACATTTATCACATTGGAAAAGAACCTTTCACCAGAGACAAAAAAGATTAGATTTTCAAATTAAAGAATAGAAACCTTTTGTTGAATAAAATATAGGACAATCGCGAGAGGAAAATAACAGCCTGGAAAACATAAGCCACCAATACATCTAAAATATATTAATTTTCCCTTCTCATAAAAAGCCAAAATCATGGCTTTTCAGTGCCCATATTCCACTCAGTAAACAACAAAAGAGATGAACAGACAGTTTACACAGGAAGTGCAGATGGTAAATCAAAACATCAAAAGGTACATAACTCCATCAGCAATGAGAGAAATGCAAACAAACCAGGCTCTGAGGTATCAGCACACACTTATCCAGCTAGTCAAAATAAAAGAAAATGGCAAAACCCTGTGCTGTATAACAGGCAGGATGGAATAGAGAAAATCAGAGCAGGGACTTGGGAGTCAGACTACTGGATTAAATATTGGCTCCACCATGGGCCACTTCTGAGACTTTCAACAAGTGACAATCACTCTGTGACAATCCTTAGTTTACTCATCTGTCAAATGAGATTTAAATGAGTCAATATATAAAAATTGCTTGGAACATTGCCTAGCACATAGTAAGTGCTATGTAAGTGTTAACTATTATTTGGGGGGGGGGTATGATATTGCTATCATTTTCCCTCAATTGTGGTAGAAAGGGCATGCATGGGCTTTGAAGCCAGAAGGTCATGTGTTTAACAGATTATTTACCAAATGGCACGCCCAAGTACAAATCCAAGTTCCGTTAATTATTAGTAATATCACCTTGTGAAATTGCTTAGCAATACTGAATCTCAGTTTCTTCTATATGTGAAATGGAATAACAAAATCTGCTTAGTCTAGGTTGAGGTCTAATGAACTACTACATAGTACCGAGGATAGGGCCTGGCATTAGAAGTCCTAACACACCTTTGATTCCTCACTCCTCCTCCTAGAACTTCAACCCAGGCCAATCATGGTCATGGAATTTGCTGTCAGCTACCTGCCAGCTCCACCAGATTAAGGTCTTCAGGGGCCCCAAGTCCTGAAGCACATGATGCTACCCATATTTTAGGTAGCAGGGAGCAAGAGCTCCTGGGGACTGAAAGCCTGGCACAGAAGAGGCACTCAGTAAATACCGGTGGAATAACAGAATGAATGGATATATAAACTGTTTCTGATTGGTGGAGTTTCAGCTGCTTTGGAAGGCTCTCAATGGGAAGACAAAGTGACTAGAACTCAGATCGTACTAGGTAGATACAGGGCTGATATACAAAGTATTTCACAGGCAGAACAGCACAAGTACTGACCATGGGCCTAGAGACCCCTGCTGGGCTAAGCCTCACCTCTTTGCTTGTGGTAATGGAGGCCCAGGGTCCCCAAGAGAGGGACTAGGGAGAGAGGGCGCCTGGGGGCTCCTGACAGCTGCTCTTCCCCAACAGGTATGAAAGTACTTCCACATTACAACAACCAGCAGGGCTGTATCACACACAAACACAATGACTAATCACGTTAGGAGTTAGGAGATTGCATGGGAATCAAGAGACTTCTGTCACTTCACTTCCCTAGGCCCCAACTTCCCATCTATAAAACAAAGAAGTCAGACTCACTGATCTTTCAGATCCACCCCAGCTCTGACTGCCTGTGATTTTAATATAATAACAATACGTAAAAGGCAGTGGTTTCGTAGAAAAAAACATGCTCTGACATTGGAAGACCCGGTTCAAATTTAAGCTGTCTGTTAGTGCATGCCTTGAGTCCATATCAGTTAATTTCTCTGAACCTCTACATGTTAAATTAATTCAACAAATATTTACCAAGCCCTTTGTATGTGCCAGGTCTCAGGGACATACTGGTGGTGAACAAGACCTGGTTCTTGCCATTATGAAACTCACTGTCTATTTAAGATGCCTGGATGTAAAGTGACGGAACAGCCGGCCGAAACAAAATGTGTTATTAAGATGTAGGCAAGTCTGAGGACTGGTGGAATGAAGCCAGACCGGGACATCCCTCTCTCTCTCTTCCCATCTCCCTCCCTCCCTTCTCCCCTCTGCCTCTCCCTCCTGCCCTCTCCTTCTAGAACTGATTCCTGTGAGCCTCAGTTGATGACATTCCAATTCCAAATTCGCAAAAAAGAGAATCTGATTGGCTCAGTTTTGGCCATGTGTCCACTTCTAATTCCAATTATCTATGACCATGGGATAGAGCCATTTAGGACAAATAAAGCATCAAGGACGCCCTCATGTGGATGGAGGAGGGGTCCAGATCCCAAGGAAGGAGGGAGATTGTGGATCCTGGTATCTACTCCACAGCCTCATAGAGTAGTTGTTAAGATTAAGAGAGTCCATGGAAAGTGGCTAGTCCAGAGCCTGGTGACTGTAGATGGAACACTGTGCCACCTTGCTGTGTACTTGACCGTGAGGGAACACTGTCATTAATGATAATGTTTTTCATGTTTCCAGCTGCTTTTTGTCCATTTTCCCAGTTACTTCCTCCCTTTGCCTTGATCATGGGTCCTACCTTGCTGAGTTGACTTAAGTAAGTTAGCTGAGTCCACATGGTACCCAGGCTGGCTAGCACTCACAGCTCAACACCCAGCCCACACTTAGCGGGTACCTGATATGCTGAATGGGTGAATGAGTGAGTGGATAAGTGAATATTCTCCCACTTAGCCCTCAGTGTTCCACTGGGGGCAGAATAGATGGCTGGGGAAGAGGGGTGTTTATGGAATTTGTCTTTCTAGATCTTTGTTGTTGGAGGACCTTTCTTTCCCCCTTTGCTTAGTATCCAAAGGACCAGGAACCCAGCTTCTCTTAAGAATTTGAGGGAGAAATAAAAAAACAGGGTTCAAGTCCTCCCATCCTGAGTGTAATTTGCTGAATACCATTGAGCCACTGACTTTCTCTCTCTTTCTTCGCCACTGGCAAATGGGTATGGACATGAACATGATGAGAGGACTGGCTGAGGTCAGACGTGGGATAGGGCTCTAACAAGGGCCAGCCACAGCTCTTCTCCAACCACCTGCGGGGGAATCTCGATGCTGTGGAGCAGGCCACAAAGACCTTAAGGCGAAGAGCACCAGAGGCCTTCCGGCCCAGCTGCTCCATGCCCTCGGGAGCCCCTCTGCCGCAGGCCAGGCCTACGGCTGATGACTTCACCGGCTGTGTGGTTGAAATCTGAGCCCTCTCGCTAGGGGCTGAGCAGGAAGTTTTTTCCTGTGATGAGAGCTTTTGTTCTATAAGCCTTGATCGCTAAGCAGAGGAATTTCCAGCGGACTAACGTCAGCCCTGACTTGCGCCAAGCCAAGCCAAGCCGTTGACCTGCAGTGGGGTTAAAAGGTGTAGGGTTTCAGGCACCAGAGAGGCAGGCAGTCCCTTCCTTCCCCTTCTTCCCACACTAACCCACAGCACCTGGAGTCAACTCTCCATCCATCCACTCAGGAGAAAAGCCCTGGGGAAGCTCATTCACCCTGCAAATAGGTAGAAAGATGGGTGGAAAGTAGATTCTGATTCTGGTCTAGCCACTCGACTGTTAGCTGAGTGCCTTGGGCTAGGCACTTGACCTCTGTGGGACTTAATTTCCTCATCTATAAAGTAGGACTAATAGTGCCTCAGACCTCCTGGGAAGGGGTATTAAATGTAAAGCATTAAAAACTGCCCGATGTAGTAGATGCTCGATAAATATCAGCAACACGTTTTGTTATTTCTCCGGTGAAGAAGGAATGAGCCGCCATGTGTGAGGCACCCAGCAAAGAGTCCCGCTCAAAAACAGAAGCTCCCTTTGCTAAGGGCTTATCACGCTTTTCTGCTGCAGGAATCCGACTGCTTTGCTTCCAGGAACACAAGCTCCGCAAAGATGACTGTATTCGTTTCCTAGAGGCTTAAAACAGAAACGTGTTGTTTCACGGCTCTGGAGGCTAGAAGTCTGCGGTCAAGGTATCAGCAGAGTTGTCCCTGCTGAAGGCTGTGAGGGGAGAAACTGTTCCGAGTCATCTCAGCTTGTAGATAGATGGCCTTTTTCCCACTGGGTCTCTGCACAGCATCTTCCCTCTATGTGTATCTCTGCACCCTATTTTCTTCTTATCAGGACAGCAGTCATTTGGATTAGGGCCCACCTCAAAGGCTTCATTTCAACTGAGGTTCTGGGGGTTGGGACTTTAACATTAGAATTTGGGACAGCACAATTTTGCCCATAACAATGACCTCAGGGAAAAGGCAATGCTTAACGTAAAAGTGTCTTTCAAATCTTAAACACCAAAATAAAAAAAGGTCATTTGGAGGGAAAAGTCCTTCTTGAAGCTTTTCGAACCTTCCCTGGAACGGGTATTAATTCTAATAATAGCATCGAGTCTTAAAAGCATCAGGATCTAGTTATGGAGCCCCCAAAATTAAGTACATATTTTCCACTATAATTCTCCAGCTCCCCCTTCCTAATTTCACCTGCCAGAATCAAAGGTGAAATCCGAGATCCCCCATTAAAGCTCTGCCCTTCTCAATTCCCTTGGCAACAGAAGGCGCACTGGATACGGAATCTTCGGACCTGGATTTTAGTTTGTGCATTTGCTTTGAGCGTGGGCGTCCCCTCTCTGAGCTTTAGTCCCCTCAGTTGTAAAATGTGTGTGTGCGTGTGTGTGTGTGTGTGTGTGTGTGTGCGTGCGCACGTGTCTGTGCGTGCATACAGATGTGGGGGGCTGGAGGCAGCCAGGTCCAACTCCATTGCTCTAACTGGAACACCATCAGACAAAGCTGGCGCATCTTCCTTGAGTGTTAGTTTCACACGAAGGTAAACAATTTAGAATATCATTTTAAATCCAAAACACACAAGTACATCACAGAGTGGAATGAAAAACTGCTTGAATTTTTAAACTGAAACATGAGGCTTGAAAGAAACACTGTTTCATACGCCACTTTGCCCCCTGATGCCTGTGATACGAGCTCTTTCCCACGTGTCATTATGGGTTCTTTGTTGGAAAAATTTGAGATGATTTGGACTAGGTGTTAGCAAAGACAATCTAGTTCAGAGCCCATAGAGCTTTGCATCTGAACTCCCTGCAAGGCACTGAGAGCTCTGAGGTGTCTTTGATTCATCACCTGGTTTGAGCCACCTCTTTCTTCGATAGTGAACGGCCAACACTCAGCAGCCAAGCCAGGGAGAGAGGTCTGTGCCAAATCAGAACCATTGTGGCTGGGAGAAGAGGTGCACAAATGGTGTGGCAGAGGAGGAAGTAGCATTAACCACTGGAGGAAGCAGTCTCTGGCAGCTTTGTGGGGAAAATATCTCGGCGCTTCCCCCATCTTCCAGTTCCTCTGATGGTCATCAAATGGCAGGAATTTGAAAGTGAGAGTCTGCATTTTCCTCAAGCTCTAGCCCTTTCTTCTCTCCTTCACAGAAAAGCCTCTTGAAGGTCGATACACAAGTCCTTCCCACTCCTCCACATGCCATACTCTAACTTCTAGACCTAGCACCCATCCCAACTTGTTCTCCAGAAGGTCCTGAGCACCTTTTGTTGCTAACGATAGTCGGTCCTCTTCTGTTCCCATCTCAGCGGCCCTCCTGGAAGGATGCTTTGGCTTTGGGGTCACTGCCCACCCTTGGCTTTCACCCTTCCTCTCCGGTTAGTTCTTCGGTCATCCTTTTGGCTTCGCCTTTCTCTGGCAGTTCCTCCTTCTGCACACCCTCCCTATGCCACCTCACTCGCTACCATAGCTCAGTCCCTTTCTTTACAATGATGGCCGCCAGCCTCTATCTCAGGCCCAGAGTTCCATCAGAGCTTCTGATCTGGCCACCTGGCTCTCCCCTGGACATCCCACAGAGTTTCTGAATCAGCAGGGCTCAAAGGGAGTCATTACCTTCCCTAGGACCCTATCTTCCCACCTGTGCCCAAAGTGCTGAAACCCACTAGGGGCTCCCCATAGTACCTCGCACCCCTACAGCCTCCCATTTTACCTATAGAGTAACTGCTTAGCTTTCGTCTCATCTCCATAACTAGAATATACTCTCCGTGAGGTCAGGGTCTGTGAATTGCAACTCTTGGCATCCCTCAAACGGCCTGGCACAGGGGCATAGTGGGACCTCAATAGATATGTGTAACTTGATCCTTAAGGGAGGTTAGGGTCAGATTCTGGAGATCCCTTTAGCCAACATTCTGAGAAGAACCACTGGTGGGGATAGCAGGGGGTGATTCAGAGAACTAGGATTTTGTCCTGTTCTATTGCTAATTATCCATGTGACTCTGAAAAAGCCACAAATTATGTGTTGCTCAGCCTCAGTTTACAAAAAGTAAAATGGAGGTTGGGGAATGGATTTCTTCACAGGGAGGGGAAGCCTACCGGGGGCATAGGTGCCTCACAGGGTAGCAGATGGTGGGAGAAACATGCTGGAGGTAGGGACAAATAGTCCTGCTCTGTCTTGGGCCAAACCAACCACCAGACTACCTACCTCACCTACCTGCCTCAAAAGGCAGGACAAAGGCAAGATCCCTGTGATAGATTTCACAGTGGAAAACGAGGAAAAAGCCCAGGACTTAGAACCAAAACATATCAAAGAAATCTAGCCCCTCATCCATGCTCTCTCACTGCACTATACTTTGGTCACCTGCCTAAGGGAATGTCCTATGTGGTCAGCCAGCCAGATAACCCATCTCCATCCCTGCCCTGTAATACATGAGTCAGAACTGGCATTATGAAAACTGGCTTGCAAGCTGTAGTAGAAGGCATTTGTTTCCAGTTGATTCTAGATGACCTAATAAATGGGGTTTTCAAATCTAAAAGCCAAGGATCCTTGTGAGGATCCCCTTGGGAGACCTGGTATGAGCATCCACCTTGAGCCTCCCTCCTAGATGCATCTAAAATATCACATCCAGGGCCATCCAGCTCAGCTGATAGGCAGGGCTTAATGGTGAGCAGCTCTGGCTATAGAGTAATGGTTTGCAACAGGGAAGGCGATCTTAAGCAATGTCTAAAGGCACTTTTGATTGTCACATCTTGACGGGCTGTGGGGTGCCACTGATATCAAGTGGTTAGAGGCCAGTGATGCTGCTAAACATCCTACCATGCGTAGGACAGTCCCACAACAAAGAATTATCTGTTTTAAACATGTCTGTAGTGCCAAAGTTGAGAAACCTTACTATAAAGTCAGACTTCATAGTCCACCTTTACCTGGAGCAACTAACTCACCCACCTTCCAACTGCTTCAGTTTCCCCAGCTTTAAAATGAGCATGGTATTTATATCTATCCACAGGGCTGTAGTGAAGAATGAATGATCTAACTTGTAAAGCACTTGGCACCATGCTTGTTCCACAATAAAGCACTCAGCGTATTATTATGACAGTTATTATTTGTGGGATGATGATATGGCCTTAACTGTGCCACGTTTCAGAGCCGCATGGGTGCCAGTCCATTTCAGATGTATGGTAACATTTGCATCTTGCCATCACGTGTGGCAGAATCAATATGTCCATGTCACTGTTGGGCTTGGTCTCTGACTGACACATGGTGTTCAGCCTGCTGATTCTCAGGTTGCTGAGATCTACAGGGCAAGATGCTCAGGCCGTCTACCTCGATGGAGTGAGTGGCTCAGCTACCTGGGCTTGCTTCCTCCTCAGCCTCTCCAGACCGGTTTTCCCAAGCTACCAGGGCTCCCCCAATCCTGGCCAGGTCCCAGACTGCTTGGACGCAGCTTTTGCTGGACAACCAGGTCTGGGCTCCCTGCCCACTCTCTGGCTGGCCTCAGCTCACCCCAGGATCGCTGCTGGCACCTAAGAGGCCTCAGCTGGCTTTCTGTACAGCAGAGGCGCCTGGGAAACATGGGGGAGTGGTACATATCTATTTTTTTTTAGTTTTCAGGTATACCTGACCTGTACCGAAATCTTTATAATACCCAACAAAGACAGCAGTGGTGGAAAGTTGTGAGGATGAGAAGAGATGATAGAAGCATTAAAAAAATTATAAATATATCCAGCTTACTTTATATATATAAAGCATTGTGGTGAAGTGTATTGATTACGAAAATATACTCATACACACACACACACACACACACACCCTGCAACATCCTTTATTCAGGAATTAAAGGTTGGTACGGGAGGCAGGGAGAAAAAAGAAAGTATTTAACAATCTTGAATTTGTATAAAAGGAAAACCAGTGCTCTTGTGAGAGATTTGGTTTTTAAAGGCATTTCCTTTTAAGGAAGAAGATCTGTCTTCAAAAGGAAGAGATTAAAATGCGCTATCACTTAGGGAACAATCATCTTTTAAAAGGATCCCCGAGGAACTCACTCTTGGGACTCTTGTGGTGGAGGAGTCAGCCGGCATTCTCCCAGCCGGCTGCAGCGCTGAAGTACTTGGCAGCCAAGTTTAAGGAGCAAGACGTAGCCTTACTCCAGACCTGCTCTTCTGTTTGACAGACAGATAGGAGGATGACTGGGCATGCTACCTCTGCCAGTTCTAAAAGACTGGCCTTGTTTCTTGCAAACTGATTACTCCTTTCTTTAGGAAATTGGGCATTTGAAGAAGCTTCTCTCACCCCATTTGATTCTGATGACAGGCAAACTGCCCATTTTCTCTCTAGCAAGCCATTAGCATGATGTTCGAAATGCAGTCATCCACTACATGATACACTGATGCTCTGTTTTATCAAACTGGGGTTTTAGAATAGCTGTGAGAGGGAGGAGGCGGTAGCTTTTCCCTAAAATCACAGCTTCAAAGACCCCAAGACCTTGGGTCAGTGTACTAGAGCCTGGCTCTTTTGACTCTAGGATTATAATACTCAAGACTTCTTTGTTCATTTGGTGCTTAATTCATTCAGGAAATATTTATTGAGCAGCTACTATGTGCTCCTAGGCATACAGCAGAGAACAAAATTTAAAAAGTCCTGTGCTCATGGAGCTAATATTTTAGTGGAAGGGTGATGAGTGCGTGGGAAATGGGTGACGCCATTTTACGGAGTTCTTAGAAGGCCTCGCTGAGATGCTAATGTTTGAGCAAAGACTGGAGAGATGAGTGGGTGCTGTGTAGACACTTAGGGGAAGGCGCTCCAGGCAAAGCAAATAGCCAGTTAGCCAGTGTAAAGGCCCTGAGGTGAGCGTGAGCCTGGTGTGTTTGGAAAACCAGGGGTGGAACAGGGTAGAGGTGGGAGATCCATTCAGAGGAGTAGTGGGAGGTGGGGCAGGTCATGCAGGGCCTCCTGGGCCTCTGGATTTTTTTTCTCAGTGGAAGGGGAAGCCATTGGAGAGTGCAAAGCAGAAGCAAAGCACCATGCTGTTAGCTCATTTCTCAGTTGTATTATTACGCCCACATTAACGGTGAGGAAACTGAGGTTCAGAAAGATTGAGTTGCCCACATTCACACCGCCTGAGCTGCCAGGACTCTAAACCCGACCCCTCTTCCTTCTAATCCAGCACTCTTCCACTCTTCAGTGTAGTTTCCAAGTAGGCTGACCTCTGCTTCTGCCTGCAGGGCTGGGAAAGGGGCAGGGCTGGCTCTTCTTAAATTAGATTGCTGAGCACACGTTTGACAGCTTCATTTGAGATTATGTATGGAAAGTGCTTGAGAAATGATCGAGTATTGCACATATGGCAAGTGTCATGGGAGCTTATTGAAAAGGTTCCCAGGAGTCCTCCTGAACCCAGGTCCCCAGTGCCTGGCAAGCCTCCATCTGAGCTTTGGGTTGAGCATTGCTGGTAGCTGTTATTCATCTACGAAGGTTCCAGTGCCAGCTCCTATTTCCATCCTTCCCACCCTGCACATGTGGGGCTGCTGGTTTCACCAACAGGTCCAACCTCACCCAGGTTCATGGACTCATCAGCCTGTGTAAAGAAATACTTACATAGTTGCACATCAAGCCACACTTGCTGTTGGGCTGCCCAGCAGTGTACCTGGCAAAAAGAAAGTGCCACATACCTAATTAGTTGCCTTGAGCACTGGGGCTTGCCTTCCTGTGTGGCCCACAGCTGCTGGCCTCTGCAGCTGGGTCAGCCTTGCTTATCCTGATCAAGGCCACTGGATCCTGCTATGGGTAAACAGGGGCCTCAACAGATCTTGGAAACAGGCCCATGTAAGGAGTGAGAAGGGCACAGCCATAGTTTGAGGTTGTTTCCCAGCAGGCTTACGGGATAAGGGGTGGTGGCAGAAGCCTGTCCAGTAGAGGGAAACCCCCATCTGCCACAAAGAGAGTTTTTACCTTTCTTTGTGGGTCAGCTGCTCATAATATCATCACCAGAAGGGCTTTCTTCCCCCTGTGGATTTCATAGAAGGTAGATAAATGTGCACTTACAGACACAGAGTGGCCAGAGATCTGAAGGCCTTCAATACCCCTAGCCCATCCCCTCAAAGAAAAAGAAAAAGACAGGGAGAAGCAAAATTAGAAGGAAAGAAAGAAAGACTGTAAAAGTTAAACAAAACCACCCACAAATAGCCTGGAAAAGAAAAGACTGTACCATATCATGGCAATTGTGGACAGTTTGGCAGCTGAGCCAGAGATGACTCATTCCAGGCTCTGGTTGCATAATCCTCCCCAGCCCAGGCAGGAGAATGAAACTAGGAAACTAATG
The DNA here is from genome assembly GCA_003508835.1 of Eonycteris spelaea. Taxonomy (NCBI): domain Eukaryota; kingdom Metazoa; phylum Chordata; class Mammalia; order Chiroptera; family Pteropodidae; genus Eonycteris; species Eonycteris spelaea. The sequence continues at coordinate 2,334,250 of PUFA01000017.1, forward strand.
CAGTGACATTTAGTAGCAAAAAGGAAGCCCACACAACATTTGTGTGAGGCCATCCAAAAATAGCGGGCTCCTCCATGCTTGGGTTGGAAACTATGCATTTCACTTGAAATGCCTGAGTCGTGGCACATTTTTCTTGGACCACCCACACCCTGATTCAGTTAACTTCAATTCAGCAAATATTTATTGCAGGCCTACTGTGTGCTAAGCTCTATGCTAAGGATTTGGGAATGGGAAGTACAAGGATAAAAGGAGATACTATGAGGTTCCTTATCAGCTCCCAGCTTCAGTTTCCTTGTCTATGAAGTGGGGACAGCAACGCCCACCCCATTACATTGTGTAAGGGTTAAATGAGATAAGGTATGTTAGTCCCAGCATGCGGATTGGCACGTAGTAGGACTTTACCATATGGCAGCTGCTCATGCATGCTCTGAAAGATTATCAGCCTGTGTGTGTGTGTGCGCACGTGTGTGCACGTGTGTGCACACTACAAGACAAATTGTAAAGCCACCTGGGGACTCAATGAAAGGTGCTCTTAAATCTGGTCAGGGCGGTTGGGAGGTCCAGTAGGGAGGAATAGGCCTTTGAAATGAGCTTTGACTCATTTCAACTGAGCTGAACTGCCAGTCTGAACAGTGGCAGGTATTTCTCCAGTGCTCACTGGGTGTCAGGCCTGCTGCCAGGCCTTGAGGGAGCAAGGACAAAGGAAGCAAACTTATCATCAATTAGTAATGATTGTAACAATAAAAATAGAGGTCATCAATAATCATACAGGGAAACAGTTTGGCATAATTTGTGGGTGCTGGTTCTGAAAACAGATACCCCGTGTATAAATCCCAGCTCTTTTGCTTCTAGCTGTATGGCTCGAGCAAGTTATTTAACCACTCTAGTTTCTTTTCCTGTATGATGGGGGTACAAATAGCAACTTCCTTATAGGGTGGTTGTTATTAATCTAAATAATACTTGCAGAGCACTTAATATAGTGCCTAGAGGCCAACAAAAGTAAGCTACCGTCATTTTCATCACCACTACCATCATCACCATCATCGCCATCATCTTCATCACCATCTCTATCACCATCGCACATCAGAGAAGAGGGGGAGGTGCAGGGTCCTCCAGGAGCAGAGAAGAACTTGGAGAGTTAGGGAATGCCAGAGAAAGGAAGTGAGTTTTGAAGGACATGTAGGAGTTTGCCAGGAGGATTCTGGAAGGAAGAAGTAGTCCAGGCAGAGGGATGATATGAGAAAAAAGCATGAATGTGCAGAAGATAAATGTTCAGGAAACAGGAAATGGCTTGGGCATAAAGCCAGGCTGAGAGGATGACCTGACTAGGGAGAGAGGGGGCAAGCAGGGAGGGAGTGAAAATCTTTCCTTTCTCAGCATTTTCCAAGTGCTCTCCTGGCACATGTCAGGCACTCAGGAAGCTCTGGGCCTGGAAGTGAGCACCGGCTCTCTCACAGTCCTTTGCTTGCTCTTGGCTTCTTTCCAGGAGATGTCACACAGACTTACTGAGAATGCGGCCATGGTTACTGTCACATTTTTTTTGTTGAGAATGCTATCCCTTGGGTGGCTCAGAGCTCTTTGCATAAGGAAACCTCAAGATACCGTCATCTTAGAATTCACAGTGTGTCAGTCTCTGTTCGAAGAGCTTTCCATGTATTAGCTTATTTAATTCTCACACCAACTGTATGAAGTAGGCGCTATTATTTGTCCTATTTTATAAATAGAGGAAACTAATCACAAAGAGGTGAACTAATCTGTCAGCACAACATAGCTAGTCAGCGGCAGGGCCAGGGCTTCTTGGGGTCGGGCTCCAGAACGAAAGCTCTTTTCCTTTGTGTGTTTCCTTCATTTTTTGTGTTTTTGTTTTTGTTTATCTTGGCCACTAGGAGCCTCAGCTAAGTTTTGTGATAAAGTGTAGTATCTTCCTTTTCTCATATATTTTGGTATAATTACTTCTTTCCTTTACGGCTCTCTATTCTCTAGATTTAAACAGCCAATCCAGGCTGCTTCTCACTATGCTCCTCTTTGTAATTTGTGCTCCAGTCATTCTAAATGCTTCACTTTTCTCAGTCTTGCTTTGTATTGTCATCCTTTTGCTCATACCTTTTGCTCATCCTTTTCCTCCTACCTGGGATGCCTTTCTTTTCTTTTTTTAAATTTTAACTTAGGACATGGAAATTTTATAATTTAGTGAGCACAAAGTAAGTTGCAAAACTACATGTAGAGGAATACATGTTTGAAAACCACCCCAGAGAGTTATGCTTGAAAATAACATTATTTATTTCTGAATGGTGGTATAGAAAATAATTTTATTCATTTTTCTTGATGATCCCTATTTCCTGAATGTTTACAGAAAATATATATTACTCTAGTAAATCATTATTTTTAAGAAAATTATAAGTTAAATTTTTGTTTTTAATTTAAAAATTTTTTAAAATTAATTCTTTCAGTCATTTTAAAGTGTACAGTTCTGTGGCATTAAGTACATTCGCATTGTTGTTCAGCCGTCTGGGATGACTTCTAATATTCTTGGCTTAGCCATGCACACTATCTTTCCAGAATTAGAGCGATTTTCTCCTTCCATTTAAAGCTTTCCCCATCTCGCCGCACTCCCATAGGGGAAATGATGGCTCCGTCCTCTCCGCTTCCTCATTTCAGGAACCTCTGTGTTCCACTCATGTCATCCTGTGGTAGTGGTCAGTGAGCAAGCTCTAGAGTCTTCATAACCTGTATTTGACACCTGCGAGCTGTGTAATCTGGGGCAAGTCACTTAATCTATCTGTGCCTCAGTTTCCTCACCTATAAACATAGAAATTATTAGTCCCATTTCACAGATTAGGAAATCAAAACTCATAAAGGTTAAGAGGTTTGCCCAAGATCCCCAAGCTGGTAAGTGGTAGAGCACATTTAAAGCAAGAAGTCTGGCCCTAGAGTATATGCGTCTGAGTCTCTGTCTCGCTAAATAATAACACTGCCATTTATTGATCATTTATTATGTGGCAAGCTCTAAGCTGAGTACTTGATGTGATAACCCAAAAAGGGTGAAGTCATTTGCCTAAGTCCCTCACCAAAGCCAGGATTTGGTGACTATAACAAATGCCTTTTTTTTTTCACTACGCTGTGCAAAAATGATAGATTTCTAAAGTGTATAACTAAAGGCTAAAATGATGAGTGCAAATTATACTTAAGACAGAAAATGCAAGCCTTTAAGAGTTCATAGAAGGGGCTTCAGTGAGGTCTCGAGAGTATTGAGAAGCCTTCACAGAACAGGTGAGGCTTCCTGAACCCTGAAGACTGGCAGGTGAGGGCCTGTCCTACCTTGAGCAAGTGGTGAGGCTAGAGGTTCCCTATTAGCCATCAGCTCCCCGTTAAGACTAGCAAGGCTGAAATGGGGTCTGGGCCAAGGAGAAGAGGCTGAAGGCCAAGGCCCAACCAGAGGGCCCAACCAATGTTAAAAATGAGTTCTATCCAGGAGATGACAAATCAGAGCAAGGAAGACTCTAGGATCTGGAGCCAGAGACATATCCAGCGGGCATTTGACTAGGCAGCCAGGTGTGGGAATAGGGGAAATGGGGGAAGATACCACAGGGAACTTTCATGGAGCCTCCCTCCCATAGTCACAAAGCTCCTCTCCTAAATGTCATAGCTCCTACCCATGTGGGTGCCACTCTGCCTGGCTTTATGATTCAGGCCACCAATAGGGTGAGATACTTATTCCAGGAAGCCAAAGACTGAGAAGTGAGCAAGGATGTCATGAGAAGAGACTGAAAGATGGACGTAGAGGGAACGAAAGAGGCAGAGTCCAGAAAATGGATGGGAAGATGCTTTGCAAGCAGCTGTTTATTGGAATAGAGGTCTTCCTGGGAAGTTAGTATCACCTCTTCCTAAAGCCAGTTCTCCAAGTCATGCTTGTCAAAGGTTGATGGTTTTGTTCAGGTTCTGTGCTGGAAAGTAATGTCACTGCCCTTCTGAGGAAAGACTCAGACCCTTTGTAAACAAAGCTTTGCCTTTCCACTTGCTGTTCTCAATCTCTTTTCTGGTGAGCACTCCCTGGGTTCCACATTATGCTCATTCTACAACTGGCACTGTGATGTTGTTTCCCTCCCCGCCCCGCAAAGAGAAGAGTGTTAATCACGAATAACAGCAACTGCTTCTACCATTTTTTGAGCCTTGCTCTATTTCCAGGACTGGTCTCAACTAATTCTCACAACAATCCCATGAAGTGAGTATGATTATTAATTCATTTTACAGATTGGAATCATGAGTCACACAGCTAGGAACTGCCTGAGCTGGCGTTTGAGCCCAGGCCTGCCTATTCTGAATCTGTTGCTCCAAAGTCCTCTCTGGGGACTAGGCAGGAGGAGGTGGGGTGTGGCATTGTCTTTCCTGGTTTAATACTGAAACACCACCTGTTGTGATTTACCCCATTGTGGCCTTTGTATTTTAAGGTATGAACTTTACCAAACCTGGAGATGTAGAGAATCCAAAACAAAAAACAAAAAAACAAAACAAAACAAAAACAGAATGCTCTGTAGTGACAGGGTGCTATGGGGACTCTGAGAGGGTACCTCGTCCAGTTTGAGGGGAGGAGTGTAGAGGACATGTCTTGAAAGATGGAACATCTAAGCTGAAACAAAGGATGAGTAAGAGCTGATCAAGTAAAGAAAGTAGAAGGCATTTAGGTAGAGATAAGAGTCTGTGTAAAGTCTAGAGGTGTGGGATACTAGGCCTTTTCCAGGGACAGTCTAGCAATTTGGTTTGGTGAACCCCTAGGAGTGGTAGGAGATGTAGCTGGTGGAGGTAGCAGGGACTTATCCGTCTTTCTAAGGAATTTTGACTTTATGTGATGTAGCAATAGGGAAAAACCAAAGAATTTTAAACAGGAGGAGGATGAGGTCAGATTCTATTTGAGTTGAGCACTGCTCTCCTTACTTTCAAAAAAAGCAGCCATGACATTGTGGATAACACATGGAACCCTGATGCTTAATTCTGAATGTGACTTTAGGCAAGTCACTTCCTCTTTTGGAACTCAGTTTTCTTAGCTGTAAAAACTGAAGAGGTTGACCAGATGGCTATTGAGATCCTTTCCAACTCTTACATTCTAAGAAAAAAAATAACCCATCCAAGGGGAGACAATGAGGTTACTAGATCTATTTCTGGCGCTCTCATTCCTCTGGAGTGCTCAGCAGAACCAAGAAGGCAGTTAGTTAGATATAGGAGGTTTGACATTCAGGAGAGAGGTCTGGTTGAGAGAAAAGTTTGGGAGCCCTTGGTATAGATGGTGTTTGAGGCCATGGGACTGAGTGAGATGACCTAAGGAGTGAGCGTTGTCACTTTATCCATCCTTTTGAAGTGGTAACAATAGGACCGTCTTCATAGGATTGTTGTAGGGATAGAATGGATGGTGCGGGGGCGGAAGACATCAGATCAGTGGCCAGGTCTGAAGGGAACGTGTCAGGCAGGGACACAGAAAGCCCCCAGCAGTCAGAAGCAAGAGATCTACCAGACTATAGCTGGAGTGAGGTGAACATGAGGCCTGGGTTTTGTCTTGATAGGGCTGAGACGTCCAGACATCCTCTTGCTAGCTGCTGGCTCCATGGAGTACCCATCAGTAAAGACAGCCTGGATTAAAGGATCAGGGTCCAGAGGGCACCTGGGAATCTTATCTCTACAGAGAGATGACCCCACCCTTTGAGGGGGTGGGTTAGGTTTTACCATTAATAATCTGCAAGTTCCCCTTCCCAAGATCTCCACTATGGCCCCCTGTCTTCTTAAGCCTCCCTGTACCATCTGTAATAGCTAAGAATCAGGTGCCAGGCACCTAAACCTGTCATGCTAAGCACCTAACATTCATCATCCCATTTCACCCCACAACAGCCCTGTGAGGAAGACTCTGGTTACCTCACTTCAGAGAAAAGGGTAAAGTGACAAAACTCCATTCCTAGGTCATTTCATCAAGTCCCATGACTTTATACATCATCTATATTTCCTTCTCTAATCTGACCTCTCTTCTGAACTCCAAGCTTATATATCCAACTGAGAATTATATATTTATATTATATATCCTTCTGAGAATTCCCATTTGGATGCCCAATAGAGACCACAAATAAAATTTTCCTAAACTGGAACTCTTGATCTTCACTGCCCCAACCTAGGTCACCCACATCTTCCCCATCTTGGTTAATGGCAGTGACATTCTTCTACCTCTTTATTTTTTAAAAATGTAGGCATCATCTTTGACTCCTCTGTAGCTCTCACACCCAGTATACTTCAACCTTGCTCTACTTGCTGTGTGGTTGCTGGTTTTAATGGAGCTGTCTGTGACATCACAGGGGTAGCGGACAGTCTTCTGGGAAGATAGGAAAGGGTTAACTGTGAGGGAAATATTTCTCATCCCTCAGGACCTCAGATATCACTGATTCCCCAATAAAGAAAAGTGGGATAGGGGTCTTCACAGCTTCACCCAGTCCACTCCCTGGGGAAAATCTATGTGGGGACGTGGGGTAGCAGAATCATAATGGAGGGACCCTGGAAAGAGGGAGAACAGAGAAAGCAAGTAGAAAGAACAAAAAGAGAAAAGACAGCTGGGCTTCTGCAGCTATTTTTCGTGGAGGAAGCATGCACTTATGAGAGAGTTCCCACAGTGTAGGCAGATGGTACGACTAGCTGCTCCCCACTGGGCTCGCCTGGGCACACCCAGCTGCACACCTGTACCTGTACTGCCCCTGGACGCCCTGGGGTTTGTGATCAGGGCCCGGCTGGTCGTGGAGCTCCTCCTGCAGATTCAGTGACTCTGGGGTCTCCCTCCGCAGTGTCAGGACTGGCTTCACAGATGGCCTTGCTGCATGTGATAAAAGGCATATGCCACCTGGGACCCTGAGTCTTCTGACCTCTTGGTGGGAGAGGGTGACTCTTTGGGTCCTCAAGACTCCAAAGGGCAGAGGGCCTGCTTTCTTCTCTCTGGGCGAAGTAGTAGGTGCAGGCAGAGCTGGGGAAAGGCTTTAACTTGCAAGTTGAGCCTCCAGGATTCTGGTCCCACTGCTGTCTCTAGCTTGCTGTGTGACCTTAAATAGTCACCACTTCAGATTTCCTAACTTTAAAGGGAGCAGTGTAGATAAGATGATCTCTATGTTCCTCCAGGACAGGATTATGTCTTATTTATTGTTTCCTGTTGTCCCTGAATTGAGAGGCTGGAGAGTATATTCAGTTTAAGAGTGATTGTCTCCATTGTAATATATTCCTGTGCGTGCGTGCGTGTGTGTGTGTGTGTGTGTGTGTGTGTGTGATTTGAACCAGATGTTCTCATTCCATGTGCAAAGTTATAAATGGCCCCCATTGTCCTGCAGCTGGGGACACAGCAGAGATTACACACAGATGCCAAATATTCTTAAGGTTCAATTAAACCCTGAGCTCAAGGCACAAAACCACAACCTCTTTGCCAAAGTGAGGCTCCCTCCCAAGTCCTACTTCCGGAAAACTTCTCTGCACCTTTGAGAAGGGATGATATACCGGAGTTGTGAATCTGCCCCAGCCTCCTCATGAGATCTAAGAGAGCTCAAGGTCAAAGCCTGGAGGAGTGAAGAGAAGCTGCTGCGTAGGAGTCAGGCTGGACTTTAGTGAGGCCCTGGTTCTACACACAGGGTCTGCCGTGGCTGGTGGGGTGGGAGGGGTTAGGTTTTCAGAGCTTTCAATGGAAACCATCTCAAAACTGTGCACTTTGCAGCTTCAGCTGCATCCGGCATTTGTAAGCACCTCCCTAGTGCCAGGCATTGCCCAATATAAGGGGATACTGTTGAGCTCATTGCTATGGGCAAAGGCGGGAGGTGGGGGGGGGTGGCTCAACTCAGCCGTAATCCCCTGAGAAGCATACAGAAGTCCTCCCTGATTTGTCTGAAAGTGAAGTTTAATAGCTTGCCCACGGTCACACAGCTGGGGAGGGGAGTCAGCCCAGCGGGGGTCAGCACCCTCTGCTTTCAGAGCCTGTGCTTTTCCCACAATACTGTGGACCTGGGTCTCATTAGGGCTCCGACTTGCCAGGGGACTTGGGGCCCATTACCTAACCTCTCTCTGGAAGTGGCTTAGTTTCTCATCTGGGAAAGGGCATGAAAAAGGTATCTACCTGCTTCCTGCCAGGGATGTCCTAAGTAGCCAGGCAGAAAAATCACAGGGGTGCGGGAGGTGTTCACAGCAGGACAGGGCATGAGCAGGACACAAGAGGGTACAGAGACTGAGAGTAGAATGGGGAGCCTGCCTGAAGGAAGACTCTGGGAGGCCAGGCTGCCCACTGTACTTCTCGTCCCCCTCCCCAGCCCACGAGTCTCCCAAGGCCCCCTTCCTTCAAATCTAATCATACCAGCACCTGGTTTGCATCAAGAAGTTCCTGACTGCGGAGGGGAGCCTCTCTTAGAGACTTACCTCTTCCTTACCTCTCCCAATTATGTAAGGCTTTACAGCTTACCAAGTAGTTCCAATCATTTTTTATTTTGATCTCCTCACACTTCCTCGAGGTGAGCTGGAAGGCATTATTATTCCGATTTTGCAGTTCATGGAAGAGAGACCACAGCCCAGCCCCCTCCCTTTACAGAGGCAGGGAAGGAAGCCCAGAGAAGAGAAGCCACTTGCCCAAGGCCGCACAGGTAATGAATAGCAGAGCCAGGCAAGAAATGAACTTGCTAATACCCTATTTGATCCAGGTGGTCCAAACCCTTAGGACCACCCCTGGAAGTGGCCATTCAAAACAAATCCTCTTAACAGTATTTCTCCCAACCTTTGTCTTTTCCTCATGAAATCGGGTAAAGATTCAGCAAGAAAAGGCATTGTGCCACGATTCTGACCCTGCTTCCTTTGCTGGGTTGTGTGAGGCGAAGGAAGTGATGGAGAAGGGGGAGGGATGTGGCGACGGCTGACCTTCAGTTCCCATGGTGCTTTTCTGCCACATGGTCAGAGGCGGTGACCCGTTTCCTTCTCCTTTTCCATCCCGTTCTCTAGCCCTGGCCTGTAGTTATTGATGACCACACTACTCCTCAGTGACCTGCAAGAACCCTCTTCAGCAAGGATCCATTTAATCATGATTGGAAGGCAGAGAAAGCGGACTGACGTTTTTTAATAACGAGCAGTCACAAAGAAGACTGAAACAAATTGAGTTTTAGCAACAGATCTCTCTATTACCCGGAAAATTTTATTATCCTGCATCCCCTACTCCCTGAGCTTTCTGCTTAATAGAGTTCTGACTGAAACATACACTTTCAAAGTCTGGTCTCAGAGGAGTAGAAGAGAGAAAACCAAAAAAATTCAGAGATGCAAGCGAGTTTTACTTCCCCAGATAGATTTTGGAGGGAAGCCGGAATAAGTACAAATTAATTAAGCAAATAATTTAAGTCTGAGGCCCAGTTTAAAGCAAAAATTTTGTAGACCAGCTATATAAATGTTACGTGTTTAAGGGTTTATCCTGGAACACCTAGTAGAATTTTAACCAGCAGCTCAGATGGGTGCCGCTATAATTCTATGGTGTGTGCCAGACCTATGTAGCAACTGGGTCTTGGTTCCCAGCAAGGAGAGTATATCCTTGCTGTCTGATCCAACTAAGAAAATTTTCTTCCACTTTGTATTTTGAAATCTTTAATAGCCCACTCCCTTCCTTCCTCTCTCTCCTCAACCCCTGCCCCAAAAGTTAGCCATATGTGTGAATGGACTTCATAATAGACTCCTCATATCAACCCCACAACTTGAGCTCAGTTTTCCTCTCCAGTGTGATCCTGAGCATTCAGGGGCTCCCTATTGCCTTTAGGAAAGAGCTTAGACTTCTTTATATGACATCTCAGGTCTTCCAAATCGGGATCCTCGTTATCATTTCAGCCTCCTCTCCAACAACTCCGTATCACATACCATCTGCCCGTCAGACTACCTTGGCTTTGGCCTTGGCTACCTTATTCACATTCTTCCCATATGAGGGTCAGAGAAAAGAGATTTAATCTCAGCGAAGTCTTTTCTTTCCTTTCCTTGGTGACAGAGACACTTTCTTGCCCTGCCTATCACACCCTAGGGCACTTTCTTTCTTTCTTCCTTTCTTCCTTTCTTTTCTTTTCTTTCTTTTCTTTTCTTTCTTTCTTTCTTTTTTCTTTCTTTCTTTCTTTCTTTCTTTCTTTCTTTCTTTCTTCTACAAATATTACCAATTTAATCGATTATATGCATATATCTTATTTCTTCAACCATATATAGTAAAAATAATGAATTTTCTGAATAAATGAATGAATGAATGAATTTTGCAATTAGCCCTCCATGGTCAAGGCAGAAACATACCAATTTGCTCAAGGAGTCTGCAGTTTAATGCTTCATATGCAGAAAGGCCAACTGTCATAACAATCTATTAGTAGCCTAAAGGTTAGCCCGTTTAACTGACCAGCTTCATTAGGGGTTGTTAGTACATGAAAGCAGTGTTTATTGAACCTGGAAAAGTGTCAAACTGTGCTTAGGTTCCTCAATCTTCTCCAGAGCTGGGTGATAACATCTGCTTTCTTTTCAAGAGAAAAATAGTTTCCTTTCCCTGAACACACAATATCTTTGTTCCTTCTGTTGACTAAGATGTCAAGCTGCCTTGAGTTATTTAAAGAGACAGAACATGTCTTTGTTCCTCAGTGATATTCTTTTTGGATTCCTTTCACTGACAATAAATGGCTTCACTATTTTAAGAAGTATTTGCTTGCTTTTAAAAGGACACCACTCTATCTATATATACTCCATTTTCTGATTGCTATCTCTACATGGAATTGCTCTGGGTCCCCTAAAGCTGTTTCTGTGGATACCACACTTCTTTAATATTGACATAGAAAGACCCCAAGCTTTTTGTCCTTTTCCTGAAGGGGGGGAAAACCCTCTTCCTCCTCCCTCCTCCTCCTCCTCCTCCTCCTCCTCCTCCTCCTCCTCCTCTCCTCCTCCTCCTCCTCTTCCTCCTCCTCCTTCTCCTTCTTCTTCTTTTTTTTTTTTAAGGGCTATTAACTCTATTTTGCAAACATTCCATTTAGGCCCCAGCAGTTGGAACCAAAGGATGTGGCCGCTTTACTGATAAATAGGGCTGCTGCCCTGGTTACCATAGAGACGAAAGCACACTTCCCAGGATAATGAGGGCCACATCTGGGAGCCTCAGACCCTCACCTCTTCCCCTTTGCTGAGGCCCTTGCTTTCTGTCCAAATAGGAGCAGCAGAAGAATAGTTTCTACTGCCGACTCCTGACTTGGGGAACCTCAGTGGGGAGCAGAAGAGAGGGAGCACTTATCTAAGATGGTCTGGTATAATGGGGGGCAGGGGACACTGGGCTGGGGCCTTCAGGCACAGGCTCCTGCCCTGACTCAACCAGCTATTTAGTGATGGTAAGCAAATCACCTCTCCTTCCTGAGCCTCAGTTTCTTCAGCTATAAAATGAGGAAGTTTCTTTGATTGTCTTGGTTTGGGTTTCCCTAGAAGCTGACCTTGAGTTAGGATTCAAGTGTAAGTATAGTTGTCCCTCCATATTGCTAAGGGTTGGTTCCAGGACCTGCAGGTACCCAAATCCAAGGATGCTCAAGTTTCTTATATAGAATGATCTAGTATTTGCATATAACATGTGCGTATCTTCCCATATACTTTAAATCATCCCTAGGTTACTTACAATACCTAATATAATGTAAATGTTATGTAAATAATTATTATACTGTGTTATTTAGAGGGTAATGACAAGAAAGAAATGTCTGTACATGTTCAATACAGATGTAACTATCATAGGCCTAAGAACATATTACACATCAGCAACAACATAACATTTAAAAAAGTATGTATTACACCTGCGGTTGGTTGAATTCGTGGATGCAGAACCCACAGATACAGAGGGCTGACTGAAGTGTTCTTTTGTCTCTACGGTAACCAGGGCAGCAGCCTCATTTATCTTGGGAGGATCCCTGGAAACCCAAGAAGTATGGCAGAGGGGGAAGGAAGCTGCTAAAAGGTGTGTTGTTGAGTGGGTTATCACCATGGGCAGCTAGGATTCAATCCCAATGGGGCCTCTGGGAGACAGAGTGGGGGTATACTGCAAAACTGCCTGTCCAAGGGGTGAGGAAGCTGGGGGTTTACCCACTCCATCTCAGCTTTTATTAATAGAGGGCTGTTTCCAGGAACATTAGTTCTTGGGAACTTTGGGCTTGCCCCACACTAGCCCACGGTGCTTGCAAGTATTGGAAGGCAGCCTTCAGTGTGGGGATGAGTGCTGAGAAGATAGGGGAGGGCACTGACAGCATCTGCCTTAATAATTGACCTTTAAATCTCCTCCAACACCAAAAAGCTCTGAGCATACACTTGGGCAAAGTAGATGAATTTAGGGCAAAGCAAAAGGACTATATTTCTGCAATCAACAACAATCTCCTGGCCCCTTCTCCATGATGCTAGACCTCTAGACTGTTCCCAGAGACTAATACCAGAGTCCATCTCTAACTATTCACAGTGACAAGCTTATCCACTGGCCAGGGAAGAAGACAATGTTCCTACAGACTCCATCCTACCTTCACCTCCCATTTCATCCAGGATATTGACACCACCCTCCACACCCCAGTTTCCAAAGGTCTTCATAGTCTGGTTCCAAGATACATTATCTTCCTCTGCTTTCCAACACAAATGCTCAATGCCGTCAAACTTTCTCCCTCCCTACTTCTGCACAGGCCATTCCTATAGATACCTCTAAAGTATCTTTCATCTAATTGATCTGTCAGAATTCAAGGCCCAACCCAAATTTCACTGCCTCCACGAAGTGCTTCATGAGCACCTTAGAGTTAGAAATACCCCTCTTCTCTGAGCACCTACTACCTATGACACTCATCTAACCTTATTGCATAAGACAATGGCACTTCTCAGAGACACACCTAGCTTCCCTCAAATGGAGGACGTTCTTCTTTGTATCACTTGGCTATTTATCTTCCAGTGCCCAGCAAGTGTCCTAGAGATAGCAAATGTTGAAATAAAGAGTGAACCAATTATCAGTTCAGCAAGTATTTATGGAGCATCTCACTGTACAGACACTATACAAGGAACAATGAGATAACTCGAAGATAAATAAAACCTCATTGTGACTGTGCAGGATTTAAAAGTCAAAGTTGTTCTAGGTTATAGCAAGTTAGAATTCGTAAGGATGGTCCTTGAAGGTCATGGAGTCCAAATCTCTTCCTTTACAGATGGGGAATCATAGAAGAAAAGTGCCTTGCTTGAGGTCACATAGCTAACAAGTAGTTTTACGTGTATTTATTCATAATTGAGGGTTCTAGACTTTCTTATTTGTGTTAAGTTCAGAAGCAATTTTCTTTTTATTCTTTGCCTTTCTTTTCCACCTCGAAGGAAAATTAAATTTAATGGCTTTTTTTCTGATGAGAAGGGGCAAAGAATAAAAATATCAGTTATGTAATAGTCGTTTGCCTTAGTCATGCATCCCTGCCCGAGTGCCGTTGGAACAGAAAAAATGATTAAGTTGAACAATGCATATTTATTCCCCTGTGGTCACCCTAATTGGTTCTGCCACTATAATTGATTTGACAGGTTATTTTTACTCAGAATGAGCTGGGTTCCTCTGCTGGCTTGTAGATTTGCTATTGTTTGCCCAGAGTCCAGGCCGGCAATTGTCCAGACGCCCAGATGTGTGGAGTTGAGGATGAGAGGGAGGTCCCCAGCCTAACCTGGAGAGAACTGGGTTTTCACTGTGCAAGCATGAGTGTGTTGAGGGGTGACCAGGGAGAAAAGGATAGAAGCTCGATATAATGCTTCAAGGGATCAAATAGGGGAGGAGCGAGATACAAATTTGACATGGGGTGGGGGTGGTGGAACTACATTAAGGACTTTATCCTGAGGGCAAAGGGAACTTCACAGGGCTTACAGCAGAGGAGTTGGGAAGAACTTTTGCCTACAGGGGCTTCTGTACTTTTTGTCTATTCTAAGCAGCCACATCTTCCCACCCCTGCAAAGAGCTCCCCAGAGTACAGAGGACATAGAACCAGCATTCTCGGGTAGCCCGCAGCGCTGACCACCTATGCATCCTCTGTCTTTGCACAGGGCTCAGTGCCTCTTCCCCTGTGTGCAGGCTGTGAGGGGAGAGTGCTGGAAAATGCCCCAAAATCCATGGGAGGTCTCCAGAGGTGAGGGGGCTGGCACCCTGCCAAAACACAGACTGTGGATTTGGGCCATTTCAGTGACTATGTGTGACCTTGGTTATTATCTAACCTTTGAACCTCAGAGTCCTCATCTTCTGTCCACATTGGGTCACCATACCCTGTCCCATCCCCTCACGAGATTGCGATGAGAATAATGCCAACTAATAATGACTGAGCACAGAGAACACACTGAGTCGGGACTAAGGGCTTCCCGTGCATGATCACATACCACTTTTCACAATTCAACAAAGAAGACGTATTATTAGTATTATTCCTTACAGATAAGGAACTAAGGTTCAGAGAAGTTAAATAACTCTTCTATGAGTACACAGCTCCTAAACGGTAGAGCTCAGGCAGGCTGAACCCAGCCCTCATCTCTTAACACTAATACTCCATTAAGTGTTATAGTCCAGAAAAAAAAAATATTTGAAGCCAATGAATTTATAGCTGCTGTGGAGTATATCAGTGTGAGGTTACCATCTCCAAAGTGGTATATGCCTAGGGAAGAACAAGTGGAAAGTGCAGTCCCCACCTTTGCTGATTTTTTAACTTCTGGGGCATCTTTCCTTCTGATCTTTAAAGGGGGAATTAATACTATCCATCATACATGGTTGTTTTCAGGAGTCTGACAAACCTCTGTAAAACCCCTAGCACAGGGCCTGGTATACAGTAAGCACTCAATAAATGGCATCTCCTTTTCTCCTTTTTACTTATTCATAAAACTGAACTAATAGAACATCCACTTTCCCCAACTCTCCTGGAATGGGGAATTCCACCTGGAATAAGGACACAGGTGTGTGCCTTTCCAGTGGCCTAACCAAGCCCCACTCAGCAGCCCACGGTGGTCCGAGCCAGGCCCCGAGGAACTCAAGCTGCTGCCTTCCCATCCACAGAGCATCCAGGATGGCCGAGGAAACCCACCTTGGAGCGGGCTAAGGAAGTGAGGTCACAGCGTCTGACAGCAATTCGGAAGTCAGGGGAGGCCTGCCAGCCCCTGCCAGTCCCGGGGCCTTTACAGAGCAGTTGTTTCATGGTTCGGCTGGAATTTCAGGCAGGAATGTTCAGCAGACAGCAGTGGGGCAAGTGTAAATTCCAGAGGCTGAGGCAACATTTTGCAGAGGAATTTTTTGCCTGTCAGCCTCCAGCCTCCAGCAAGGCCTTCCTGGGAGTGGGAGGTACTTCTTGGGCTTGGAAGAAGGCCAGGATGGCCTGGGAAGCGGCTACTCCCAGGGTCCGGGGCAATGGTAGGTGCATCTAGTATGTGCCAGGCACTTTTACACAGATGTCACTATTTTATGGTTCCCGCTGGATTCAACATGCAAACAGAAGTCAATTTTACTTTTTCTCCTGTCTTTTTTAGACTATTCTCTTTCTTCCCACCTCTCTATAAAATCTCAAGCAGGCCTTGTAGCTTTCCTGAGCCCTTTCAGTCTTTAAGACCGCCTTAGTTCAGTAAATAGAAAACCTAATCTAATTTAATATCAAAACTCCAGGCTTTTATCTAATTAATCCTCCTGTCACGTACACCTACTCTAGACTCAGATGGCACTAGAAGCCATGACCACTACTGGCTTTTCTTCGCTCCACCTCCGCCCTCCACCCCCCATTGCTGTTTTGGCCCCTGACTGCAGGGCAGTCATGGGTGGAGGAGAGGTGAGGGGCAGGAAAAGTCACCCATGACTGGTGTCCACCATCTTTTGGAGCACCCTGCCTCTCTCCCTCTGCAACTTACTCCTCCCACAGCCCTGGGCTTTCAGCTGACCACCACTCTGTTAGAGTCACTTTTCCTTTCCGGTGTCGTCTGCAGTGGAATTCAGTTGAGGACACTCCAGCCAAACTGCCCTTGACTGAACAACAGTGGGATGCTCCCTCCCAGAGCAGCTGCCTTTCTCCCCGCTCCAGCCTGTCCCTCTGGCTCCTCGCCTTTAGATTACTGAGGCATATGTTCCCGTGTCCTCCAAATTCTGGGGTCACATATCTAGCTCTTCAAGTGTCCTCTTGAAGCACCCCCTCCCTCTGTGTCGGGGAACATATGACACACTTGCAGCTCTATTCTAGGAATTTCTCACACTGTCCTCTTTCAATTCCCCTCTTTGTTATCCTGTAAGTGCTGGCAGAATGTTCCATGATCTCTTAGCTTGTCCCATACAGGTGGCCCAGGCCCTTTGCGATGTGGAGGTTCTTGGCACCTACTCTATTTTTTTTTTCAGGCTTTTAGGTGTCAGCTGAGTTAAAGACAGCAAGTACCCCATCGTAGCATCTGGTTAAGAGGGCTTCCTAATGTAATGGTCGTGATGGGGCATTCCTGTTTCTTGAGTACTGCGTGCCAGCCACTATACTAGGCAGCTTGTATACTATTTCATAGCAATTCACATCTTTAAAAAGGAGGAACTGAGACTCAGAGAGGTGACGTGACTATCCCTAGCATCACAGAGCTCATCAGTAATGGAGTTAAGATTGGAACTTAAGACTCCCAGACCCAAGTCCCAGCTCTGTCCACCACACCAGGCTATTCTTCTCCTCTCTGCCAGACATGACCTGAATCCTCTGCTCTAGCCACAACCTCTTTATCTATGCTAAGCACCTTTAGTGCTTTCTTACTGTCCAGTCTGTGCTCCTGGAGGGATCCCCTGCCCCATCTGTATTCTTTAAGGTCCAATTAAAAGCCCATCTTCTCCATGAAGCTGTTTAAGGTGATTTTTCCCTCCCCGCATAAGAAACACTTTTGAATGTAGTACTTATCCTGAACTTAGTAATTTTCATTCCCATACACATCTTTTGCTTTTGTAAGTTTTTAGTCAATGTATCACATGTGTTGAGTGCTCAAATCTTAAGCATACAGCTCGATAAATTTTATAAATGAATATATATGTGTAACCACCACTTGGATCAAGATATGGAACATTTCTAGAACTCCAGAAGGCTTTTTCATGCCCCCACTGTCAATACTTCCCTCAAAGTACCACTAGTCTGACTTCTATCACATAGTTCAGTTTTGCCAGCTTTTGACCTTCATGTGACTGATATACAATATATCCTCTTTTGGTCTGGTTTGTTTCCCCTGTGTAATTCACCTAGAAGATTGTCATGTTTAGCAACAGTTCAAATTTTTTATTTATTTTATTACTGCCGTGTATTATTCCATTGTGTCTATGCCATAAGTCATCCGTTCTACTGATGATGGACATTTGGGTTATTTTCAGTTTGAGGATATTACGAATATATAAACATTCCTGTATGTGTCTTTCAATGGACTTAATAACTCATTTCTGATGGGTGTATAACCAGGAATAGAATTTCTGGGGGATGTTTATGTAACATTCTGTAATAGATACTGTCAAACAGTTTTATAAAATGATTGCACCAATTTACAGTCCTACAGCAGTGTGTGGGAGCTCTGGTCGATCCATAGCCTCGGTAATACTTGATGTTGTCAGTCTTTCAAATTTTAGCCATCTGATGGGTGTGTCGTGGTATGGCATTATATTTTAATTTGTATTTTCCTGATAATTAATGATGTTAAACACCTTTTTGTATGTTTAGTAGCCTTTGGATATCCTCTTTTATAAAGTGCTTATTCAAGTTCGATCTTTAAAAAATTGAATCATCTGTTTCTTCTTCATTTGTAGGAGTTTGTTATATATTTTGAATCAGGTTCTTAGATATTTATATTGTAAATATTGTTTCCTACTTTCTGTGTCGCTTTTAAACATCTCTTCATTGTCTCTTTTCATGAACAGTTCTTCATTTTAATGAAGTCTAATTTACCAGTTTTTCAATTTTATCAATTTTTTTTTGTTTCGTCCTCTTTGTATGCTGTTTAAGAAATCTTTGTCTGCCCCCAGGTCATGAAGCTATTCTCAGGCCTTTAGGTGTCAGCTGAGTTAAAGATAGCAAGCGCCCCATGCACATCTTTATGCTCTAACTACATGTTTATGTATCATTAAGCATATACAATATTTCTTTGTATATCTGGAGATTTTATGCAAATAATATATAATAACATATTAATAACAGAGCAATACGATAACATATTCTGCAACTTGCTTTTTTGTGTTCAATGATACATTTATGAAATGAATTTTTATTGATACGTGTACCTCTTTCATTCACTATCACGGACTGAAGTTAATTACTGCACACATAGCTCACCATCTGTTTACCCCTTGTCCTGCTGATGGACGGTTAGGGTGTTTCAATGTTCATCATCATGAATAATGCTTCGATGAACATGTGGCCAGGTGCCTCCTGGTGTGAGGGTGTCTGTAGGGTGCACAGACGTTTTTAGAGATACAGAGACTCAGCACGTGGAGGAAGTGCCTCGGGCCCACTGAGGAACAGGACTGGCAGAGGGTAGGGTGGTGAGTAGTCCTGGCTCTGGGACTCCACCCATCTCAGCCACAGCAGATTTGCTTTCGTGCTTTATGGCCTGGCATTCTGTTTAACTCTTTGTTTAAAAAATCGATGCTGCTTTTTTAAAAAAAGGTTTGAAAACGAGTACCCGAGTTAAAGCACTGTTCACAAAGTGTTCTAGGTAAAATAGGACAGCGTCACACAGGAGGAGCTGAGTAACACCCGCTTCAGCCCGAGCTAGCTCATGTGCATTGTTAGGTGCCTCTTCACATGTGGCCCTCCTTTTCCTTTCCTCCCGCTAGATCTTGATTTCTGGGTCCCTGGTGTACGGCTCACTAAGCACCTGTTGACGGGTGGGTTGATGAATAACCCTTTGAATAACTTGGCACTGTAGTCAGCTCACATTTGTATGTATTGCAGTTTGCACACCGTTTTCATATCTAGCTTCCCCTTCAAGCCAGGCAACGTCAGAGCCTTGAGGATTACACAGGGGAAGGATGACCGACTATTCCCACTTCACAGAAGGGAATATTGAGGCTCAGGGAGGCGAAGAGGCTCAAGGGCACATGACTGGTAGGACTTGGACCCAGGCCTTTGAACTTCCAGCATTGTGCCCATTCCGCTGGTGTGCGTGGCCTGAAAACGCGGCCTTAATCCAGGCATTAATGAATGACTCACCTGTGCCCTGCCCCCTGCAGTTGACAAGGTGTTTTCCCTCATGTGGTCTCTTTCAATCTCCACAACCCTTCTCTGAGGGGGATACTATTATTATGACTCCAAAACCTACCCCTTTTCAAAGAGGGGAAGCTAGTGCTCCGAGGGTAGAGGTGTCTCACCCAAGGCCACACAACTGTGGAGGGACACAAGTGCATTTGGTATTCAACTCCTAGCTTCCCCCTCCTCTGCTCCTTCCCTAACCTGTACTCCCAGCAGCAGGGCCCAGCGAGGTCTGGGGCAGGCAGGCCTTTCAGCAGCCCTCCAAGTCCACCCTCAGCAACCTGAGGGCCTGGCCCTCCCAGGCAGGCCCAGGAAATGGGGTTGGCTCTGCACTGCTAAGCAGCCCTTCCCATGAGGCCTGGGTTGTTTTTCTTATCTAAATAAACTCTGCACAAACATGGCCACATTACTCATGAGTAAGTTATTTGCCACAGCGTAGCCCAGAGATAGGGAAATTAGTTCACACTGAAACTGTGTCTTAACCTGGTAAAATGAACGCAGAAGTAGAGTTTCAGACCCAGGTCAGCAAAATCCCAAACCTACTTTCCTGGACACCCCACCCTCCATCTCATGCTTGGGAATACTTTGGCTCCTGGTCAGTGAGTGCCCCTAGAGGACAGCCAGAATCCACCTGTGCCTGGGGGAGAGGATGAGTGAGCTCCAAGGGGAGGAATTCTGTCTGCCATGGCCTCTGTCTCTTCCCCCTGGCTCTCTTGAGGATGGGAGGATACACTATAGAGGCACTCTGCTTTATCCTCAGGTCATTTGTAAAATGGGTGCTGGATCAAGGCCTGGTTTATATTTGCCACATTTAACTAAATGTCTTCAACTTCTGGAGCTGGATCTTTCACAGGAAGGACCTGGGATCAAGGTTAAGGAACTGTTATATAAATGAGGATACGCATAATTTAGCTCAGTGCCTGGCACTGTACTGTTGTTATTTTACTTTCGAGGAGGCAGGGAGTTAAGTGGGTGGTGGGAAAGAGAGATGATGCTAAAAGCAATTTATCTTGGCCACCACCACATAGCTTTCTAAAGGCTTTCGCAACTACTCTCTCAGCTGTGTTTATTACATCATTTTATAGGTGAGGACCTGGCTCTCAAAGAAGCTCTTGAGGTAGCAACGAGAGTAGATCATAAACCATGGACCGTGTTGTCTGCTTTTGCAAAGGACTCTTGGACACAAGACCTCAACAGAATTTCTGGCAGAGCTGGGAAAAGAACCTTAGACCCTGACTCCTAGATCGGCAGATTCTGGTTTTAGCAGAATGTTCCTGGGATGACGCCTCTGGTTCTTCGATGTAGTTGTGTTGGTCCCAAGGACCACGGGCACCGCGTGTAACTTCTGTCCAAAGCTCTGAAGCGGTGGTGTCTGGCCTGTGTGGTCACAGGGATCCTTTGCTCCTCTTTACCAGCTTTAGGCAGATGGACTCAAGCTTGGAGAGCTGTGATCATTTCACTGTGTGGGCCACGCCCTGGAGACCATATCTGATTCATCTCTGCACTCCCACAGGGGACTGCCACTGGGACAGGGTTGGGGGAAGACCCTGAGACGGCCTGAGAGATCTGGCCTCTCATAGGAAATTCAAACGAAAACAGTTTGGAACCTGAAAAAGTGCCACCCATTCATGTGTGTTAAATTCAAAATAGCTTCCTTCTAGAGATTCTGATTGCAAAACCCTAGACGAATGCAAGCAAGCTGAACTTTTCTCCTTGGGCTGGGAGGGGGGCGGGGTGGTGGAGATATGGGTTTGCAGTTGGCCTAAGTGCCTACTTGCTCTGCTTCCTGAGTCACCTGGTTTGCCAAGGGGGCCTTGCGCATAGTGAGTGCTCAGTCCACATCTTCTAAGTTGAATGAAGTGTACCCACTTCCCAGGAGAAGACTAAGGTCAAGCGGTACTGTGTCAGGGTGTGAGCAGAGTCTGTGCCAGCCCAGCACGCGCACATGCGCTTGCATGCATGCAGACACGTGCACACACGCCGAGGGAAGGGGAGGAGAATATGTGCGGGCTCAGCACCTTCTTTAGTTCCAGTTTGAAGGGACAGTAAAATAAAATGTATTGTTCCCTCCCATAATTAATATTCACGTTTGGAGTTACCACATCTGACCAGGTGCGGACTGACCCCAAATGCTGACTGGCCCTTCTGGACAAGTTTCCTGCAGAACGATCAGTTCCTAGCCTTGAACCAAGTGGTATGCTGGGTCTGGAACCCCCAACTTCACAGAAGATGCAATTCCACAAAGGGATTTTATTCCCTGGTGCAGCCTCAAGTAGATAGATGCATTGTATGGGTAATACATTCTTACTTAAAACCAGCCTGGGTCTGCTTAAAAAATAACAACGATGGCAACAATATACTTAATGCAGGTGTCACGCACCACAAAACCATGGAAAGCGGGGTTTGAGTTTGAGGGGCAGTATATAATTTTATGTGCTTTAGACAGTAAGTTAAGGTAACGTGGCCTCACTTGGAAAAAATCTGAGGGGAGGAGAGAGAGCTATGAAAATATGAGTCCATGCTGTCTGGGAGCTCAACTCTACCTTACACAACTAAGCTTCAAGGGTGGAGTGTTTCTTCATTAGTGTGTATGTGTTCCTTTTTCATTCATTCATTCAAATATGTATTGCGAGATTGCTTTGTGCCAAGTGCTGTCTTGGACACTTGATGGCACATCCATTAACTAGATAGGTGAGCTCCTGCTCTGCTTATTTAAGTCAGTAGAAACCGAATTCTTATATTCTGGCTCCCAAATTAAACTGCATGCTACCCGAGGCAGGAGGCCAGGCTCTTCTCTTGTGGCATTTCTTCTACAAAGCACCCTGAGCAAGTTTGCCCACAATAGATGCTCAGGCAATGGGCCCAACGGCTCACAAATGAACGTGAAATTGTGTGTCCTGATGCCCAGTAGGTGCTGGACTTCCTTTCTCTACCACCTCCTCTCCCAGCTTCTCTCCTGGGCTTCCTGGGTGGCCTTGGCAGGATCAAGCCCTCAGAGTTTAGCAGTTCATTAAAACTGACAAGAACCTGAGGTGTTACTTTCCCACCGTCATTAACATCTAGTTAGGGGAATCCCAAAGACCAGAGGAATGTGTCTCTAGGATGGAATTAGAAGGTCAGAGCTAGAAGAGGCACAAAGGCAAACAGGCTTCAAATATAAAAATGACTGATCTATGGCAGAGTGTAAAGAAGGATTCCAAGGCAGGAAACTCAGTAATTCACTTGCAGTGTCTGCCATGGATAATGCTAAGGAAGATACATGAGTTGTGTATTTACAGTACCCAAGGCCAGTCCAGACTCTCAATTTTACAAATGAAGAAACTGAGCCTTGGAGTATAAATGACATGCATGTTGGGAACATGTGCATTGATAGAACCAGACCCTCCAGACTCCTGGCTTCAGTCAGTCTGTCCTTCTGCCACTTGACTAGGCTTCAAGCACCTCAGATATTTTGTAGGCAGGGGAAAGTCTCCCCTGTCACAGCTATCCTCTGAGCGAGAGAGGTCAGCCCTGATCGAGACCTGAGTATCACCCTGCACCATGCTCCTATGTTTCTTTTGGCCCCTGTCAGCTCCTCGTAGTTATTGAGAGCACTAAAATATAGTGCAACTAAAATAGAATCCACACCAGAAACAGTGGACTGTGGTCCGGTTGCGTCAATTTTAGCCATTGGCACCTCAAACCAATCTTCACATAATTCCTTCTATGCACACAGTGCAGATCAGGCTTTGTGACATCCCCTGATCCAGTGGCTGAATGAGCACTGGGCTGAGAGCCTGCCATGTAGTCAGGATGCCACATTTTAGTTATCAGATCTTGGACAAATAATCTTTCTGGGCCTCAGTTTCCTAATTATTAATTCATTTATCTGCAAAACATTTATTAAGTACCTTCGATGGGCCACGGGTGTTGGGGATAGAAAAATAAGACAAGTTCCTGGACCTTAAGAAACGTACAAATCTAGTGTAATGAATCAGTTAAATAAGTACATGAATGAATGGGTTCTAGGTCTTAGCATAGAGGTGTGAGGAGGGTAGAGTGAGGACTCAGTCCCACCCTGGAAGATAAAGAAGGAAAGACTTTATGGGTTTGGTGGGGTCGGGGAGACGAGGCTTGAACCTAGTCTTGGATGATGAAGGTGTGTTCATCTCGCTGAAGAGCTGGGATGTAGAAATTGAAGGGGATGGAAAGGATGTAGAAGGCAAGAAGGCGCGGCCTGAGCAAAGGTACAGTTGCACGAAAGAATCAGGAACATTTGTGATTTGCTGGAGAGAAGATATGCTATGGGCACAGCAAGGAAGATGAGGCAGAGATAGGCGGGGTCGTGTCACTCAGTACCATCTAAGCCGTATCAAGGGCTATGGGTGCTGCTTTGGAGACCTGTGCTGTTCAACAGGTAGCCACTAGCACATGTGGCTCTTGAGCTTTTGAAATGTGGTGAGTCCAAAGTGAGACGTAAGTGTAAAACATACAATGGATTTCAAAGACTTTGTACAAAAAATGAATGTAAGATAAGATAATCTTTATATTGATTACATATTGAAATGATATATACGGTTGGGTTAAAGACGGTATATTATTAAACTTCACCTGTTTCTCTTTCCTTTTTTAAAGTGGCCTCAAGAACATTTAATTATATATATCACTCTTATTATATTCCCATTGCTGTAAACAACGGCAAATCATTGAAAGTATTTTTTTTTAAACAGCATGGGAGATTAAATTTGTGCTACAGAATTCTCACTCTGGCAACAAGTAGAGAATGGAGACAATTGGAAAGTTATTGTAATTATTGGTAGTAGTGATAGAGGCTTAAATTAAGATGGAGGCTTGGTGATGAGGAGGCAGATTCTATAGGGTTTGATGACTGTACATGAGAGTGAGAGAAGGGAGGAGTTTCTTAGGTTGCTGGTTGGGTGACGGGAGACAATGGTGATGCCCATGGAGGATGAACGAGGTTTATGGAGGAAGCTGACGAGTTCTGAACACTAACTTGAAATGACTGTAGGCCTCTCACATCCAGGCAACAACTTGAGATTGGAGCTCTAGAGATGAGTTTGGCTGGACGATAAGATTTGGGAGTCAGTTTATAAAGGTCAGGTGAGACTTGAGGGTAAAAGATCACCCAGGGAGAGGATGTAAAAGAAAAGAGGCAAGTACCTTGTTCTGGGGAACCCCAACATCTATGGGAGGGCAAGAGAATAGGTCTGCAAAATGCATCAAATGCATCCTTGCTCATATTGTATGCTAAGGGTAACACCCTATTCCTAACCTTAGGGCAGGCTGCTAGCTCTCTGCTCCATGCTGGGAGGTCTTTCAGCACAGACCCTTTTTCATTTGTTGATTTAAGAAGAAAACAAACAAAGCTTTCCTTTGGAGGGAGCTATCAATGACTAACTGAAACAATAAGAAAAAGGTTCTGCCTCAGATGCAGCCTCACTGTATACTACAGCTGGGGTGGTGAGGATAAGTTGGTACCATAGCTTTTCAGGGGGCCATTTGGTAATGGCCTAAAAAGTCACAAGTTTTTAGGAACTTATCTAAGAAAATAATTAGAGAGGTACACAAATGCATATACACAAAAATGTTTAAAAGTAGCACTTTGAAGATACCAAATAAGACTGGGAGTAACTACTTGTCCAGTCATGGAAAATTGGTTTAGTAAATGATGTTAGATCCATGTGACAGAATGTTCCACAGTTGTTCAAAATAAGGCAGTAAATGTGTATTTATTGACAAAGATGTTCACAATATGTTCAATGAAAAAGCAGGTTACTGCGGTGTGATCATTTCTAGTTACTGGTTTCTGTTTTTCTTAATCATGGTTAAGAGCAAGAACTGTCTAGCAGGATCACCTGAGCGAGGTCGCTCACTGATGTCACCTCACCTCACCTCAGTATCTTCTTCTTGAAAGGGGATGATAATAACACCACAGGCAGTTATAAAAATTAAATTAGTTCATCTAATCCACGTAAAGTGGTTAGAACAGGGCCTAGCACTCCTAAGACCTCAATATGTGTTAGCTATTATTATAAAAAACATCTTTAATGAAATAAAATTCACATGTCATACAATTTGCCCATTTAAAAATGAACAATTCAATGGTGTTTAGTATATTCAGAGTTATGCAATCATCACCAGCATTAATGTTAGAGCATTTTTATTACCCCCAGAAACCCTGTACCCATTAGCAGTAACTCCCCTCTATTACTCCCCACCACCCCACTTCCCGCCAAGCCCTGGCAACCAGAAATCCACTTTCTGTCTCAATAGATTAGTCAGTTCTGGGAACTTCCTAGAAATGGAATCATACAATATGTGGTCTTTGTGACTCGTTCTTTCATTTAGCATTATGTTTTAAATGTCCCTACAATGAAAACATGTTATTTTTATAACAAAAACAACCACCAGTAAACTCTTCTATCTTTAAACTGGTATCCCTCTTTTTGCTTAGGTTGAGAGAGGATCAGCTTTTCCTTGTTTCTCTTTAATTTCATCCCTTTAAAGTCTGAGTCAACCTCAGGATGTTTCCAGATGCTGAGTTGTGTACAAGGTGCAGAGTATTCTAGATGTGTATGCTATTAAGAGGGGAGGAGGCCTACGCCTTGCGCACACTCAGGGACTGACCACACAGAAGCACTGATGGGCCCCCTGGAGCATCAGCAGCTCTCTCAGAGCTGACCGACGGTCCAAGTAACCACTGCCTTGGTGCTTCCACTCTCCAGAATCCACTGCCTCACACTGGAGAGACCCCATTTCACTTTCGCCCTACACATTTTTTTTTTTAATCTTTCTTTCAAATCTTTTTTTTTTTTTAATTGAGGTGTAACTTCGCTATAGTAAACACCAGCAGTCCCTAACCTTTTTGGCACCAGGTGTGCTCCTATGAGAATCTAACGCCTGATGATCTGAGGTGGAGCTGAGCTGGCAGTGCTAGAGCCGGGGAGCGGCTGCAAATACAGATGGAGCTTTGCTTGCTCACCTGCCGCTCACTTCCTGCTGTGGGGCCCGGTTCCTAACAGGCCACAGACCGGTGCTGGTCTGCAGCCTGAGATTGAGGTCTCCTGGTATACAATATTCATTTATAATGTAAAAATAGCGTGCCAATATATTAAAGATACTTTAAAGACATTTAATCTCACTGCCTTTATAGAACTAGATTTTCATTTCAACACACCACTCTTTGGTGGCTGTCCATATGCACATGTGCTTTTAAAAATAAATGCAATTATAATGAACCAAGTTTTCCAACTACTATTTTTTAGGTCCATATTGCAAACTGAACCTGGACTGAGGGAGATCCTGGGCCTGAGCCAAGGCTGCGTTTGTGACTCTTATTGTCCCAGAAAATGGAAAATACAGTGACCTCTATGAAGATATATAATGCAAAGACAAAAACACAAAAATATGTAAAGTCATGGAGGAAACTCACACGACATGTATCATTTTACTTAAACATATAGGCTGACCCTGTGAAGTACTGTGACCTGAACAAGGCAGATCTCAGAGGCATGGGCAGACAGAGACATCAAACACAAACGCCTGAATCTCAACCTGTGTATACAGAGAGAGTGACCAACACACCAGGACATATACAAATGGTAAAATCAAACACACACACTCACACATATACACATGCACACATACCATGCACTTCCAGGATCCTCCCCTGGCCCCCAACTGCCAGATCTACCTTCAATTCCTGAACTTTGGGGCGGAGCTCCTGCAGGAGAATTCAAATTAGCTCTGGGAACCCTGCCCTGGGTTCCAGCTGCCTGCCCACAGGCCCATCCTGTCCTCCCCCATAGCCCTGGCCCTGTGCATCGTTCTGCACATAGCAGCAGGTGGCTGTCCCTAACCCCAAGTCTAATCCCCTGCGCCCTAGTCAGACCTGCCCTCTCAATGCCTTCCTTGGATAATGCCTACACCCAGACCCTTTCTCCCAGAGACACTCTGTAACCTTCACCCGGAACCCTGCTGGGGGACTCTGGGAACAGAGGGGCTCATGCTGGGCTGGCAGTCAGGGGTCATCCAGTTTGGACAACAGTAGCTGGACTCCTTGCATCTCTGGTCTCTGTTCTGTGTAGCAACAACAACATTAACCATCTTGTGAGTGTGAGAACAAACAATACCCTACCCTTGGGGTCCCAGGCCCGGAGCCTGGCTTAGAGCAGACCCACAATAGGCGTGTGAGTCCCCTGGCCCTCAGTTGCCTAAACTGTCAGGTGGGGCAACACCTAAGCCTGCATGTTCCCATAGGGCAGGCATTTTAAATAATTTTGTTTAAGCTCTCCAACTGTGAGATATCATGATCACCGGACTAGAAGGTGCTAGAAACTGAAGGCTCTGTCTTTTAAGTAAACTGGAGAACAGTTGGTATACTGACCACTATGTGTTGAGCACTTTGGACTACTGCAGCTCGGGAGCAGAGGGTGAGGTTAATCATACCCCTCATCACATAGGACTTTATCATTACAGAGCCAGGAATTCACTTAGCTATCTCCCTCCTTCAGCCTCATCCCCATTCTCATACTCCCACCCTTGAACCTATTCTATTGTGTTCTACGTGTCTTTTTTTCAGTATATATATTTTTGTTGGGTAAAACACACACAAAAATTTACCATTTTAACCATTTTTAAGTATACAGATCTGTTTCAGGAAATAGATTCACATTGCTGTGCTACCATCAGCACCATCCATCTACAGCATTTTTTATCTTCCCCAATTAAAACTCTCTATCCACTCAACACTAACTCCCCATTCCTTCCTTTCCCCAGCCCCTGGCAACCACTATCCTATTTTCTGCATCTATGAATTTATATTAGATACCTCACATAAACGAAATATATAGTATTTATCTTTCTGTGACCGGCTTATTTCACTTAGCACAGTGTCTTCAAGATTCATCCATGTTGTAGCATATGACAGGACTTCCTTCTTTTTAAGACTGGATAATATTCCATTGTGTGACTATGCCATGTTTTGTTCATCCATTCATGTATCAATGGACACGGTTGTTTCCACCTTTTGACTATCATAAATAATGCTGCTATGAACATGGGTGTACAAATATCTGTTTGAGTCCCTGCTTTTGCTGCTTTGGGGTATATACCCAGAAGCAGAATAGCTGAGCAAGCGGTAAGTCTATGTTTAATTTTTGGGGGAACCACCATTTCCACAGTGGCTGCGTCATTTTACATTCCCATCAGCAATGCACAAGGGCTCCAATTTCTCTAAATCCTCACCTGTTATTTTGTTATTTTTTTAGTAATAGCTATCCTAATGGGTGTAAAGTGGTTCAATGTGTCTCTTTTTATTTGTATGATGTTTCAAAATGTAATTTTGTATATATGTAATTTTTTACATAAGTAGCATTATGCTATTTATTTCATTGTTACTGTTTTCACTTGGAACTATTTTTAAGATCAGCCTATTTGTTTTGTATACACAGAACTCCCTGCTTCTAGCTTCTGCATCTACTCCATGGTGAGCATCAGCCATATCTATGTATACTGAAAACGTACTATGTGCTTGTGGTAAGTTGTCTACATGGGTTATCTGATTCCCGACAACAATCCTAAGAGGTAGGTGTTATTATTCCTTTTATATGGATGAGGAAACTGACACAGTTAAGGGACTTGCCACAAGTCACACAGCTGAAAGTGGCAGAGCTAGTTTAACTCAGGTCTGCCTGGTGCCTTGGGAGAGCTCATGTGTTAGGTGCTACAAAGAGCTATAGGAAGAGGCCTAACTGAAGGCTGAGGCGCTCTCTTAGGTGAGGGCACTCTGATGAGGGTTCTAGTCCTGACTAGGTCCTGACTTACCTCCATATTACAAATATTTCCCTTCACCACACATGTCACTTTATGTTTGTGTCAAATGAGGACAGGACAATGGCAATGCTTTTTCTAGATTCACCACTTGTTGATGAAACACCCTTTAGCTAATGGAAAAATAATCGGAATTGAAGTCAGGTGTTTGTTTCCTTCCAGTGTTCCACCTGGGAGCCACTCCAAACACATGAAAACCCCTTGGCAAATCGTTTGTGCGGTTCCTCCCTGACAGGACTATTCCCAGTGGAATAGAGTCGCTGCCTCCGGGCCTCATCCCACCTCTCTTGAACTTTGCACTTGCCATGATGAAAAATTAACTGGGCTAATGTTTCCCTTCCAAGGACAACCTCTGCCAAAGCCGGCCTGCCTGGGCCCCAGGAGAGCAGGCGCCAGAACAGTTTCTATCCATCTGGAGCCGCCCACCCATTCACCGCCCAAGTCAAGGGAGCATG
Source organism: Eonycteris spelaea (assembly GCA_003508835.1). Lineage (NCBI taxonomy): Eukaryota > Metazoa > Chordata > Mammalia > Chiroptera > Pteropodidae > Eonycteris > Eonycteris spelaea. The sequence continues at coordinate 2,363,765 of PUFA01000017.1, forward strand.
CAGGGGCCTCCTGGCACCCAGAGAAATCCATTCCTCAGCCCTACTCCCTACTTTGGGAAACCAGGCTTATTCCTTCAACTCTTCCCATGGAGAAACTGAGGCCAGAGTAGAAAGAACTAGCTCAGCAATGGCACTTGTGGGTCCAGCACTGTGTTCTGCATGGACAGTTGTCCCTATCACACGGACGCCACCCTGTGAAAGAAGTTCAGGAAAGCATGTGTAGTTACACTTACTAGTTGCTGATGAGTTATTTCCTCTCCTCAGGACAGTGAGAGGACTGACAGAGGTGCCCTTCCAGTGTCATGGCTTTAGAGGGTTAGGTACATGACAAGTCCTTTCAGAATATTTAACCCAAAGATCTCTCTTAGGCTCTTTTCCTTCACAATGCAAATTGCCTCTCTTCACCAGCCATCACTTCTGCCTGTGTAAAATAAGGGCTTGTATTGGAGAACAATCTTAATGCTCTTTCTAGATTCATCACTCTGCACAATAAGAACCATTTCTCTCATTTTTACAGCTGAGAGAACAGATGCTCAGTGGGGTGAAGAGAGGGGGCAAGCCAGGATTGAAAGCCAGGTCAGTCACTGATTAAGCTTGAAGGTCCTTTTATTTTATCTGACCTCCTCTCAACAGTTGTACCTGCTTGATTTGATTCAGGTGAAAATTAATGTTTTCCTGGGAGATGATGACTACAAAAGCCCCTTTCTCCCAGGCACACACCTCCCACCCCTTCATGCTTCCCTAGGCCATGAGCTCCTTGAGGTTTGGCAACTTCATTTTTCATGTCAGTGGTCTCAGAAATGAGTGTGTCTAACTGAACTGAGCTCCCTCATCCGCACCTCTCTTCAAGGCCTTAGCAGTAGCCCCAAGGTATGGTTCTCCTCTAGTACAACATTTGATTGTTTGCAAAGCTTTTCACATTAGATTCCCACAACTACCGTGGGAGGTTAGAGGAAAGTAATTTCTAGCCCCATTTTACAGGTGAGCAAACACTTCTTGTAGTGTCACAATAGCATGCAAAGAGCTCTGTCAATGATGTCACCTTTGCCTTCCACAACTATAAGGCTGGGTGCCGCGGCAAGAATGCAGACTGAGGCCTCACAGAGCACTGGATTCAGATCCCAGCTCTGCAGCTTGAACTCCCGAGTGAGTATTGTGCTCTCTCGGTAATTGGGAGGCATAGAGACATCTGCCTGAAGGGCCACTGTGAGGATTAAATCAGAGGATAGCACTTGGGTTACCTGGAATGAAGAAAGCCATTGATCTGTTGATGGCCTTCTGCTTTTTGATGAGGGTTGGGAAGATGGGAGTGAAACCTAAGGCTTATAGTGGCTACGGTTAGCCAGAGGACCAGCCAGGAATGGGAACCAGGTCCTTAAGCCCTGGTTGGGGTTCAGGGATCCTTTTTTAAGGTCCATGCAGGTCACGACTTAGAAAGAGGGGTGGGACAAGCGCCAGGGCTAAACAGCAGCAGCTGACAGGCTTGTGGGAGGCCATTCTTTCCCACAAGGCAGGAACCCCTGCAGCTTCTGGGCGGACTGTGTGGATTCGGCCCTACCTCACAGGGCTTTGTAACTCCTCACGCTTGAAGGTTTGCAGATAACTTCTTTCTCACCACGGGTTTTTCCTGCTGTTAAAAACAAACAAAGACCTAAGACACCAGGCTGCCCGCCTGATAGGGGAGGGCAGAAGGAGAAAGGCCCTAGGGGCCTGGGGTAACTAACGCCTGAAAGCAGTCGAGGGCTTTGTGGGCAGATGCCCTTGAATTCTGCTGGTGGGGAGAAAAGCCCCAGAACCGCCCAATACTCTGCTGTTTCTTTGCTTTCCACGAAGGCTAACTTTGAATACATAAATTAACCTGAGTACTCCCCTTTTGCCCTACTTTTTGAGAGGTCATAGCTTTGGAAACAAAGGTCTCTCTCCTATTTATTGGGAGTCGAATTCTGGACCTTTCTGTATCATAAGATTCCAAACATCCTATAATGCCTTTTCCTCCCAAAGATAAATTCTACAGCGCTCCCATTCATTCCTTTACGAACTCGAGATGTCTTTGAGACCCATTTTTCACCGGGGCACTTGATTCACAAGGGAGCCCTAGCTCCAGCTATTATCCAGGGAGTCACTGAGGTCCCCACATCAACACTTCTGAAAGCTCACTTCTCCTCCTCCTTCCCACCTCCCTCCACACACAGTCTCCGGTCTTTCAGCCATTGTGATCTTAACGACGAGAATAAAAGCAGCCCCCCGGTCGCCGTTGCGGGCCAAGGCCCCTGACCCGGATCAGCGCGCCCACGTCCAAGTGTGCGCCCCAACTTCCTGGGCCTCAGCCTTCCGTGAGCCCCCTCTACGACCGGGGTCCACCCAGGGGTGCACCGCCGGCCTCTGGCCAGACGGCGCTTCTTCGCTTCGAATCTAACGCTCTCGGGTCCGCAGTCCAACTGAGCTTCCTGAGTGTGGGTTCCGCGCCTGGGGGCCCCTCTCGCCGCTTCTTTCCCACGACTTCCTCCAGGCGCCCGCCAGGCTGAGGTCGGGGCTGCGCGGGGTCCCGCGCGCTCCAGTCAGGGCCGCCGCTGTCCCCGGTCGCCCACGTGGGCGTGCTCCGCGCCGGGCGGGGGAGGCCCGGCGCCCTCCCGGAGGCGGGGGGCGGGCAGGGCGCCCGGGGGAGGAGGCGGCGGGGCGCGGGGGAGGAGGCGGGGAGCCCCGGCGGCAAGGGGGCGGTGACAGCGCCTGGAAAGGAGGCTGCACGCGGATTTGCATGAAACACAGACTGGGAGCGGGCGGGAGCGGGAGCGCGGCGCACGGCCCGGGCCGGCCCAGCGAGCGAGCGAGCGAGCGAGCCGGGAAGGAGGAGGGCAGCGGCGAGGCGAGGCTGCCGAGGCGGAGGGATCTGCGCATCAAAGCGATCGAGGCGAGCAAAGTTTGGGTGGGGGTTGGACTTTCCTTCCTGGAGGCGGCACCCAAACAGCCACCCCGGTGCGGAAACCCAAACTTTCTTCTGCCACTCCGAGGCTCGCGGCCGCCACCTCCGCCCCGCGATCGGGGCCTGCCCGACCCGGCGCCGTTATCGCCCGCCCGCCCGCCCGCCCGCCTGCCCCGCCGCCCTGCTCCGCGCCGTGGGAGCTCCGCAGGCTGCAGCGCCGCGGCCCGGCCCGGAGCACGGGCAAGTTCGCGGAGAGTTGAGGCGAAGTTTGGGCGGCCCCGGCCCAGCTCCCCTCTGCGCCCCCGGCGTCCTGCCGTGCCCAGCCCCGCCGGGGGCGCCCCCTCGCCGCCCGCGCGCCCTTCCTAGCCATGTCGTCCATCCTGCCCTTTACTCCTCCGATCGTGAAGCGCCTCCTGGGCTGGAAGAAGGGTGAGCAGAACGGGCAGGAGGAGAAGTGGTGCGAGAAGGCGGTCAAGAGTTTGGTCAAGAAGCTCAAGAAGACGGGGCAGCTGGATGAGCTGGAGAAGGCCATCACCACGCAGAATGTCAACACCAAGTGCATCACTATCCCAAGGTGGGGGCCCGAGCGACCCCGGCGGCTTTCTGGCCCAGCCCCCTGGCGCGGCAGGGCCGGCCGGGTGGGGTTGGAGCCGGAGGGATAGAGTGTGTGTGTGTGTGTGTGTGTGTGTGTGTGTGTGTGTACGCGCGCGGGGGGGCGGTGAATGAGGATGGGGTTGGTTGGGTGGGAGCGCGGGCAGAAAGGGGACCCCAAACAAAACCTTCATTGGATTTGTAGATTCAGAGCCTGGGGCGTCCACGCGGCAGTCTCACTTCCAGACCTCACATTCGCTTTTCACCTCCGGGAAAGGGGGGTGCTGCTGGCATTGGCCACCCCCACGCCGGGGAGCTGCCGTCTCAAAGTTGAGGCCCGCTTTGTTCAGCTCAGCGGGCCGGAGCCCCTCCTCCGCCGCCGCCTCCCGCCCCCGCGGCCCGCGCTCGTGGAGGTGCTGGTGTCTCTCCCTTTCTTTTCTTCAGCCCTGTCCCCCACGTCTTTCCTCAACAGGAATGCAGTCCGTACAGCTGGGGCTGTGGGTGAGGAGCGGGAGCCTCGTGATTGACAGATTCCTTCTTCGCTCTCTCTTTGCCTTCGGGATTAGCATTTTTATCGAGTATTTTTAGACTCGGTTGTGCCAGTCTCCCGCCCCCTCCACACACACTCACTTTGGTTGCAGTGCAATGCTCTGACTTTCAAATGAGAGACAAGTGGCAGAGGGTAGGGTCTTCTCCTCCGATCGTTTTGTGCCCTCCTTTCAGTTTGAGATTGCGAGTTGATGAAGAGCAGAGGGCTCAGAGCTGGTGAGATAACAAAACGCACCCCAAAGTGGGCCTCGCAGCGGCCCTTGCATTCCTGCAGAGCCCTCCTTCCCAAAGCGCTTTGCCATCTGTCTGGACCTCCTTATTCCTCCCATCGTACTAGCTAGGTCCGGGAAGAGCTCACAGATGGCTGATAGAAGGGGTCAGTGACTTCTCTCCACTCCCAGGGCCTTCTCTTAGCCGCGTTTGGCTGAAAATTGGGGCATGGAGGCACCTTGGCCTCCTGTCTCTCCCTCTCAGCCCCCTCTAAAGTCTGACTCTGCACCAAAGGAGGGAGTGTGTGTGTGTGTGTGTGTGTGTGTGTGTGTGTTGTGTGTGTGTGTGTGAATGTCCCTGGGGTCCCAGGCTGCAGAGAAATGAGTAGAGTATCCTCAGGGCCTGAGCCCCACAGAGATTGTCATCTTTGCTCCTGGGCCAGGAGTGGACTCCATCCTTGGCCACCTGCTTGGGGCAGCTGTACAAGGGCTGCCAGCCATGTCAGGCAGGCACAAAGCAACATCTGTCCCTGGGAACCCAGTGCAGGCCTCCTCTGGAAATAAATGCCACATATGGTGGGAGCGCTGACTTAAAAAATCATAATTTTTTTTAACTGGGTGGATCCAGTCAATAAAGGGGGAGGGAAGGCGGTGCGCTGTCTGGGAAGTGCGCTCTGGGTGTGTGATCCAGAGCCAGAACTGACTTCAGAGGAGGTGGTGTGATGTGATGGTCAGTGAGCCCTGGGTTCTGGTCCCAGCTCTGGTTCTTAATTATTCTTATTCTTTGGTGGGGGGTGGGGTGGGTGGGTGGGCAAATGAGTGTCCTACTTTTCCCACCTGAGGAGGGGTTTGTAAAACCTGCCATCTCACCTGCTGAGGTATATCGAAGACAAATGCTTTATGCCTTGAAACAGAAAAAAAAAAAGTTATCAATGATAAAACGATCGGCTGTGCAAAGTGTTTTCTAGTTTACAGAGCACTTTCACATGGTTTTATGAAATCAAGAAAGAAACTCCCAGAAAACAGATAAAGCAGTTAGGATTCAGATTTATCTCATTTTTAAAGTTGCGAAAACTTTGGAGGAGGGAGGTGAAAAATCTTGCTATCACGGACATGGGATTCTGACCCAGTGTGCTCCTTTCCTGCACCATGCTGCTGTTTACTCTGAAGGTCCTGAATACATTCTTTGCTGAATGCTGACGGACTGTTAACTGGGGTGGAGCCAGGGGATGGAGGGCAGTGTGGATCTTTGTTAGAACTTTGCTACTGTTCGGCGTGTGGGCTGGTGACAGCATGGAGGAGAGGCCTTGCTTTCCCTCTGCCTGGGTAAAAGTTTGCCCTCTGGGAGAACATGGTGTTGTCCTGCTTTTCCTCTTCCAGAGTTCCCTGCAGCTTGAGGCATATGAATGCTTTGGGTGTTTCTGAGCGTTCAAGCTATGTTGTCCCCTGGCCTTCTCATGATCCTTTTGGGACTGGGGACATCTTCTGTCTGCCTGGCAAGGACCTACTGCTCAGGCTTTTTTCATCTTTTCTTTTTTCATCTTTTCTCAGTTAGGGATACCCAGTTGCTTGGGTGGATCCAGACAAAATGGATTTCCATCCGCGGATTTTGTGCCCACGCCTCTGGGTCACCTTGTCTCCCTTGGCAACAGCTGCTGCTGTTTTGGTCGTGGGCAGAAAACTAAAGGCCATGTCTTGGGGAGGTGGCTAGCTGGCCTCATGCTAGTGATATCAATGTGTCTGTTAAGCCCCATAGATTGTTTGTGTTGCTCTCCACAAATTGTCTGTTCTCTCCACACTGCCTTTTATGAGTTATCCTACTGCGTGGTGGGGTGGGGCACTGGGTGCTTAAAAATACTCTGCGGAGATCTGGATGTTGGGGTTTAAGGACCCCTCAGCCTCAGGAGATTTTGACAAGCGTGTTTTGGCTAATATGTAATCATGAGCCTCAACAGTAACATTTGGCAATTATAGCTGTATACTAGGGCCTTCCAGACTGCGTGCTTGCTTCTCAGTTACACCAGCTCTAACCTGTCTCAGTGATCAGGAGAGCTGGAGTGATGATACAGGCTTACTGATATCAAGAATGTGAAAAAGCCTTGTGCCAAGGAAGTGGTGAGAGCTTGATTTAAATACACTGACACAGGGGCTATCAGGATACACTGAGGTCTGGCAGGATGGGCGAACTTATTTGTATAACAGTATCTCTCTCCTCACCTGCCTGAATACTTGAGTAAAGCTGCAGGTATCTTTCTGGCCAATTTATAAGATTGGAGTCATAGCATTTGCCACAGAGGAATGGAGAAGGTGTGTGCATGTTATGTCTGCTCAAACATGGCTGTTCTGATGGACTGGGCAGTGGGATCCTTTGCCCAGTTGTTAGGAGCTGAATCAAGCTTATGGCCTAATTTGTTTGGAAGGGAAATTGGGCTTTCTTGTGTCAAAGCAGCAAGCCAGGGAAAAATGGGAGAATTTTCTAATACACCCTATCTCTTTTCTTTGCTTCTCTTGTTTTAGCACAGCCTCCTCCTGTTACCTGCCTGGTCTTTCCCAGACTACTTCACCTTAGGGAAAAAGGAGAAAGATCCTCATCTTTAACACTTCTTTCTTAGCCTTCTGGGGACCTATTTCCAGGGATGCTTGTTCACCTTGATTAGGGGAGTTGCACATAGGGGTTGGGAAGAGGAGGGGCCTGCAGGTCAAGGGGTAGCTGACTGTGGGGCTGGTTCAGATCCATGGCTGAACCCAGGGACCACTTGATTATTCCCTTGACATTTGGAACCTTAGAACTTGCTGTCGCACCCAGGAGTCAAATGTTTGGGCCAATGCATTTGCAGGCAGCCTCTTGCTTACAGTTCCTAAATGTATGTTACAGAGCTGGGGTTTGTCAATTCATTGTTATTCATTGGCTCTCCCATGTCTGAGTCAGTATTCTAGGCAAGAGAGGAGGATGCAGAGGTAAATTTGAGATTACCCCTGCTTGTGAGGAGCTTTTACTTCAGTAAGGGAAACATTAATAGGGCATTATCTGAGTGTCCTTTCTTATTCTCAGCCGTCAAAAGAAATAAGAACTCTAGTATGGAGTGGTAATTTTTGGGCGGGGGAGGGGACTATGATGATTTTTTTAATACCGTAGAAATCACTATGTTTGAAAACAAATAATGACAGCCATCTGTTTTCTCTAGAAAGCAACAGAATTCAGGTTCTGGATCTTGCCATTTTAATACCTGGATGGATTTAAGAGTTCACTGAATCTCTCAGAGCCCTCAGGTCTGTACTATAAAATCAGGATGAGATAAGGCTTGTAGAAGTTTTGGTAAACCAGAGAATTTGGCAGCTGTAAGAGTTAATGTTTAGGCCTTTGTGCATATTATTCATCCATTACTAAGTTATCTAGTCATTTATTAAATGCCTACTATGATAAACAAGGTAGGGCACCTGTTCCCAAGGATCTCCTTGTCTAGAGTGGACGACAGACGTACACAGAAATATAGGGCATGAGCTGCATCCAAGGAATGTACAGAATGCCCAGGAACATTGGGGACAGACCATTAATTCTGTGGGAGGAGATGAGGAGAGGAGGAAGGGATCAATGTGAGGTGGAAACCAGAAGGAGGACAGGAATTATTATCCGAAGGAAGTTTCTGGACTGCAGTATGATCTTGAGATCTTTTGGGTACATGGTGATAGTTGCCTGAAAGAATGAGGCAATGACATCTTTATCTTCTGCCTTTTACTAAACTCAGCACTGCTATGAACATGTTACCTCGTGGCTTGTACCAGAGGGCTAGTGACCTCTGTGCAGTATTTTACTCCACTGTCAAGTGTTCTCTCTTTGAAGGAAAAAGTAAGTTAGTATTGCAAACCTGAAATTCAGGTTTCCTCCGTGGGAACAGCAACTTTAGTTATATTAGCTCAGAATATAACAGTGTGTGTCGATAAAAAGTGGCCAATTGGAGATGATCGTGGGTGCTTAGCATTTTACAGTTTCGGTGTGACCTATTCTTTCATTTCTTTGCTTAACACTTGCTGAAAACAAATCTTTTAAGTCTGAGTTTCTGTATGGACATTAGAGCTTTTAATAATATATTTTTAAAAGTATTTGTAAGGACGTGAAGTTTTAAATGACAATTCTAATAAGAGAAAAAAGTTAATGAACATAGTAGTCATTTAGTTCTGATGAGAAATGCAAAAAGTTGATGAAACAGGGAACTTGTCTCAAGCTTATCCTATCAGGAATCTAATTAAAGTGAGTTTTTGAAAAATATATATTGGTTTAATCATGTAAACTTGTAATTGCTATGTTATTATAATGGAAATAAAATTAACACGATTTAATGGACTGAGCGACCATTAATTTTCACTCATTAATTTATTAGGAGATTTCAATGCCATTTGATGCACAATATAGCCATTATTTTGTATTCATTTCTTTATGAATGTAAATAGGATCAATGGTGCTTGCTTTAAAAATTGAAATCAGATTTTATTCCCATTACCTTATTCACCCACCTTCCTTATCCACCTCTCCCCCAGCTTCCTGTAAGTACAATTATGTTCTCTAAGGTGGAATGCAGCTTTCTCAGTCAACCCAGACTCATGAATAATCCTAATTAACATTTGTCCTGGTCTCCTTTGATATATTGACCTATTAAAAAAAACATTAACTCGCCCTCTTCCCGAGATCCACATCGGATAGTATTGGTTGTCTGGGAAGAGAACTACCCAGAAAGGCTGCTCTTGAAGGCAGCCTGCTGAGCATGCAGGGCATCGAGAGGGTTTCTTGTCTTTTGAAGAGGCCAAAATGACTGGTGCACTGCCGGATGGGACTGAGGAGGGCCTGGAATCATCCGTTGACCGCTGATAGGTTCCCAGGGCCATGAGCCTTCAATCATCTGATCTTCAAGCACAAAGATTCCTGGAAACAGTCAGCACTGCTCTATTAACCCATTCTGCAGAAGTTTGGTTTCTAATTTTACTCCATTCCCAGTTTTGGAACAAAAGATTCCAGGAGAATTTGTCTGCTTCATTTTTATGTTTTCTTTCAGTATACCCAGCAGATACCAAACCCGGGCTAGGTGGCAGGGACAAATTGTGAGCAAGGCAGCCACTGTCCCTGTCCTCCTGTAGCGTCTAGTTTACTGGCTGCCAAAACAAGTTTTGTGGAATTGTAATAATGGTGTATGTGTTCACTCTAGTTAATTTGTAAATACTGTTTTCTTGATGCCAGAGATCCAGATCCCCCAAGCTCTGCAGTTTATTGATGCCTGACAAGGGGTGTGTGTGTGTGTGTGTGTGTGTGTGTGTGTGTGTGTGTAACATTACTCTTTGTTTTGACTTAATTAACAGTTTTAGAAATAACAAATCTATAGCACAAGTCAAACTATCTGCTGTTGATTATCCGAGGCCTATGCTGTAAACAGCAGCCTGCCACAGTGGCACACGTAGAATGTTTTGACAGACTCAGTTTAAAATGAAAACACAGTAGAAGGCTATTAATTAAGAGGTTGGCTAATTCCGGACTAGGCTAAATTTTGTTTAGCAGGCTTTTTCTCCCCATAAATGCTTTCAAAAAATATTCGCTATAAACAAGGCTTTTGGGGTCATTTTGGAGGTAAGAGTCAGCAGACCTAGATAGTTTCTAGACTTAGCTCTGTTTCTTATTAGCTGTGTGAGCTGGGGCAAGTCACTTTATATCTCTGGGCCTCAGACGTTCTCAACTTGAAAATAGGCTAGGTTATCTCTATTGGAGGCCTAACTCTAGTTTTCATGCAATCATTTTGGAAGCTGCCATTTTCATGAATCCAGCTGATCCCTGAATTGCAGATCTTTCTTAATTGTTAATGTCCTGAGACCCTATCAGTCTGGTGCCAATTCGTTTATTTAAATGAAAGTAATAAAATTATAATTTAGCTTTTTAGTTATTTTCCCCTCTCCTCCCTGCCTCTCCCTTAGCTTATGAGTCAAAATCAGTGAAATTTAACTACAAAGGAGTTTAAAAATAACTGAACACTAGGATAAAGATGTGGAGGCTGTGTGTCTTGGATGCAGTGAGCAATTTTTCTTCTTTTGTTGTTATTTTTGGCTATTCTCAGAGCAGGAAGTTTACTTAAACTAATGACCACAAATGCCTAAAAATGGTTAAATGTAAGAGGTAGGCATTATAGAGGATACCTGTGGAAAATGTTTGCTCATATGTCAGAGTTTACCCAGAAAGCTTCCTTTATTTATTTTCAAGCATCTATATAAAGAAAGGCTATACTTGATTGCATAAGCATGTGCCTTTTGTTAGGCAGCGTGAAGGTTACAAGTTTAAACCCTAGCTAGGAAATGAAAAGTGAGTTTCTCCCGAAATAGTACTTTTTTGTATCACATGGCTCTCTCCCCACTTACATCTGGCAAGTTTTTCTCCTGAATGCTTTGCTGGGGGTTTAGGACGAGAGTGTTGTTTAAGAAATACTGCAGTAAGGGTTTGCTTTTGAAACCTACAGAGTCACAAATCTGGTTACTTTGCTGCTAAGTGTTGCATCACAAACTGCCAAGCCAAGTTGTAGCTCTGAGGTGTCACCATCTTTTTCTCTTCGACTGGACTTTTGAAAATAGTAATGCGTTTTGGGTGTGTGTTTTTTAAAGGTCTGTTTTTACACTGTCACAGCTCAAAAATGCCAAAAGGCATTTTTTCCTTAAAAAATCACCTCTGGGCTAAGCCCAAATGTGGAGTAATGGATTCAGAAAGGACTTTTTGAGTACTTACAAGTGGCTGAAGGCAGGCGCTGATGGTGGAAATTGGATTTTTCCTTTTGCTTCAAATCTCCCCCATTGTATATTTTCTCTTACCCTTGTTGTATTCAGACTCATGGTGAGCCTTATATTTCTGCATGGACGGGCAGGGTGAGTTAGTTTGTTCTGCTACCCTTTAAATTTTGTGTGTTGCCATTTATCTCTACTTAGATTCTTAAAATATCACCTGAGGAGCTGGGGGCAGGGGCCGGTGGACAGGAAGAGCACAGTAGTGAAGAAGGAGCAGGGGACTCTGGAGGCTGCCAGACCTTGGTTTGAGTTTTCCAGTTACCAGCTCTGTGGCAACCTTGGGAACACTTCCTTCGTGTACTGAGCCCCAGTTTCCTCATCTGTAAAATGGAAATGGGGCCACCTATTTCATATAAATCAATCCAAAGGAGATAAGATCCATCAAGCACTTGGCTGTTATCTGTAGCTCACAGTGCATAGTAGGTGTCCCGTAAACACTCATTTTCCCTTTCAAGGGGGAAATTTGACTGATGTGTTAATTGATCCCAGTAGGGGACACTGCCCCCCTTTTGTTCCCAGAGCTCTCCATTTGGAGAATCTTGGTTTAAGTAGTAACAGAATCTACTATCAAGAGCACAAACCATGCTACTTGTTGATTTAGGGCTTGGCAGGCTATTGAAAGAGAAACAATTCATATTCTTAGGTGGTTCTGTCCTCCCCCCCCCACCTTTTCTACCGTCATTTAAAAAATTGTTTGGTTGACTAAAAATAATAGTATTGAAAACAAACTTTGGTGAATCAGTGCTCCTGGGCGGGGGATGGGTAAGATCCTGAAGAAGAAACGCTGTGACTCACATACTTGTCACCGATAGCCTGCCCGTAAGTGTGTGGAAGTGTATGATGTTTATTGTTTCTGGTGTTTTTTGAGGCCCAGTTGGAAGGCAGTTCTGGTTTTCCCTGAAGTACCACCTTACCAGTTGGCTTGGCTGGCAAGGGAGAACGGTCAGCACCAGAATCTCATGGCTTCCAAAATAACTTAGAAATGGGTGGTGGTTCCCTTGACTGCCCCTAGCTGTGAACAAAGGGGACTCAGGCTGAGAGGGCCATGCTTTGGCTGTCCTCCGGATGTGCTCCCTTTCATGGGGCAGACCTGTAGAGCCGAGGGGTGGCTCATCTAGAGCTTGCACTACGTCCTTCCAGACCACACTCCGGGTCCTGACCCTTCAGTTCCCTGCTCCAGTGGTCTGGAGCCTGCTTTCAAGTCCTGCGTGGGCCTCTTCCCCAGGTCCATCTGCCTGAGGAAGACTGTGTTGACCATGGACAGCGTGCGTTCTCAGGGGCCCAAGGGCTGACAAGGGACAAAGGGGCCCGGAGGGATCAGATGGAATTCAGCTTTATGGTGTCTCCATGGGTGTGCCTGAAGTCCTTCTAAATGTGAGATGGCACTAGGGGCGAGCAGGGATTCAGGGCCAGCTCTCCCTGAGTGTCCACATTCCATTGTGTGAACAAGGGGTCGGGAATTCTAAATTCCAAACCTGGCCTTTCAGGTTGTATTAAGGTATCTTGCGAGGTAGGGGGATAGAACACATTCTATTTAACAGTCTGTTACCTCGACGTCTATTTTCTAAATGTGATATGTGGTATGTGGGCCTTCCTATGTACTCTTCCTCCGGGACCCACCCATGGTAGAGAGAGGCGGGCCTATTTTTAGCACCATCCTCTCAGTTGCGGCACCATCATACGGGCAGGATTGCTTCCCCTCACCTTGAACCCAGATCAGAGTGAATTACATGCAGATGAGGAGAAGGTGATACATACTGCAGCCACCCTGCCCATCTGAAGTGGAGCAGAGCTGACAGCCGATAGTACATTTGTTCGTTGGATACATTTATTGGGCACTGACTTTATGCTGTGCCTCACGCGGTATAGAGATGCTGAGATGAAGTCCTGTGTCTGAACTGTACAGAGGCAAAAGGGGACACGATGACCACAGTTACGGTGGGCTCATGGCGAAGACTGTAGTAGTGGTTGAACACAGTATTGTTTGGGAGCCCAGAGGAAGAGCAGCCCTCTTTCTGGGAGAGTCAGAAGGCTTCATAGAGGACTTCGAAACAGGACCTCAAAGGATGGATAGGAGTGTGGGAGTTTGGGAAGGCTGCATGGAGCACTGGCCAGACAGCATGAAGGGCCTGGTGTCTGGGGCAGGCAGGACAGTTCGGGGTGGCCAGAATGTAGAAGAAGGAGTGGCCAGAGAGGAGTTGGAGAAGGATGTTGCCAAGGGCTTTGGTCGGCCAAGCTTGGCATTTGGACCCTGCCTGCTCTGTAAGCGCCTAGGAGATTTTAAAGTAGGGAGTGGCGTGGCTGAAGCCACCATTCTGTTCGTGTTTCATTTTCTCCCCCACCCATGGCCAGTAACAGCAGGTTTTCTGCCTGAGTTATCCAGGTCAGAGTCATAATCCCTTACACCACCATGTGGACAGCTTTAGGCTATGTCTGGAGCAGAGTGAAAATAGTGTTTTGTTCGCCATCAGGAGAAAAGACGAGTTGTACAGCCAGGAGGACCCTGGGAGCCCCAGTGCTCAGGTAATTAGTCAGTGAGTCATGCCAGCCTCTTGACATGGATTCTTGGGAAATTAACGGAATGTTGCTGGGCTTCATGCGGATACCCGGTTCCCCAGGCAAAGGCCTCTAGATCAGATCTTGGCCTCTCTCTGGGTCTTCCCTGTGGCTGGCACAGCGCCTCTATGTGGAATGTCTCTGGTCAGTGTTTTAACTTCTTCGCTGATGAACATTTAGGCCAGGCTTTCCAATTCCAGACCGCACTGCAATCAGAAAAATTCCGAAATTCTCTCCTGAAGGCTCAGAGAGTGCTGTAAGTGTGTTAATAACAGATTGTATTCCTTAATAAGAAAACAGTCTAAGTTGTTGATATTCATTTATTTTATCACTGAGAGTAAACAGAAATTATGTTGACTATTTAGAGATTGGGTACAATTTACCTTATCTGGTTAAAGTCAGCTTTAATTGTTGTTCATTTAAGTTTATAGGATTTTAGGAGATAAAATTTTGTGTCTGCAGACTGATTCTTGTCCACAAACCGATTTTGAAAACACTGATAGAGACCTGCTGCTGTAGGGGAATCTTCCTGCAGTGGAGAGCTCTGGGTTCACATTCAGGAGACCCAAGTTCAAATCCCAGCTCCCTCACTTACTGCTTTGGTGACTGGACAAGTCCCTTAACTTGTTTGAGCCTCCCTTTCTTCACTAGTAAAATGGGAAAAATAATACCTCCCTCTGTAGGATTCTTAAGAGGTATTCACTTAGATGAGCTATGCATTCATTGAGAGCACTTTGCAGACTGTAAAATATTCTGCGGGGTCACCTCCTATTTTTTTATGAAGCACAAGTCCATAGTATTGCTAAAATCTTTTTCTGACAGAGATGGAGTTAAGGCTTCCAAGTGCACACCCAGATTTTTATAGAGAAGATCATAAATGATGCACGAAATTCAATAGAAATATGAACTCAGGGCATGCCTGCTCTAGGGCTCGGTAACAAAAGTTTAGGAGAGTTGATGTTTTCCGCCTTGTCCAAGCAAGGATTTGGGTCCTCTGTGCTGACTTGCGGCTCAGCCACCTGAGCCCTCTCACCTGGACTGGTCCTAGAACCCATGGCACGGACTGAGTGTCAGCTGTCTGCCAGACACCACGGTAGGCCATCGAGCAACAGGTCGTGGTTCTTCAGCCATCGGCAGTGCTCTGGGAAGGAGGCATCATCCCTGTTTATAGAGGAGACCAAGGCTTTGAGGGGTCAGCAGTAGAACAGGAACCCGAACTCAGGCCGCTGGTTTCTGACCCTGGTTGTTTGCCCCCAAACTCACCAAGAAAAGGCTATCATTCTCATCCTCATAAGAAAATCCATGAAACTGCTTAAGTAAGTTGCTTTAGGCCTCATGATGAGAGACAGCTGGATTTGCCTCTGAAGCTCTACCTCTTCTATACTCTAGGGTCACTATATGATTTATTGAACAAACCAGGACAATTGTAAGAGTGAAAGGGGGCAGTGCTGTATTAATTGTGGCTAGAAAGTGGGCATAAACTTAGACTGCCAGACAAACGTAGGTAAATAGTCACCATAAGTCACCCTGCCTCTATGCCAGGCACCAAGGTAACCGGGAGGATTAGATCAGCCAGTTTATGTGCCACTGATAAAGTATAAGGGACTGTCAGAATTATTTACTGCTATTTTAAGTGAAATGATTTGCCTAAGGTCATTCAGCAAGTTGGCAACATAATATTTTAAAACTAGATGGGACCTTGGGGATAATTTAATATAGTGAAGTTAGCAATACAGCTTACTTAATTGAAGTAGGATTTAGGGAACATTTGGCCATACTAGTGGCTAAGAGAAGGAGGACGGGTGGGAGGTAGAGGTGGGGTGTGTCCCAGGGAAGCGGAGTGCTGGTGAAGGCGTGGTAGGGCATTCACCTGGCTCTACAATGTCTGCATCCTCCTCAGTCCATGTCCCTTTGAAACCCAGGAGATGCCGCTAGGCCCAGTGCAATTTAGATGATATTTAATGACCAGAAGCAAAGACTTCTTCTGTGAGCTGACCTCTCCTGCTCCCCTGCTCCAATTTAGCTGAGGCCTCAAAGATACTACTGGCTGGGAGCTGGTGGGAGTTAGTGGATAATCCTTCTGCTGAAGAATTTTGGAAGGCTTTGAGGAAGGAATTAAAAATAACAGCGAGCATGCCTTTTTTCTCTCTCTCTCTTTGATTGTGGTAAATGCATGGAATGTGCCAGGGCCTCTGTGGAGCACGTGGCCCCAAATAACCCCCCTGCCAATGGAATTCTGTAGAGAACGCGGAAAGACTGTGCCGTTTCACTCGTACTTAAGTTCTCAGGATTTGTTCTTCGATCGTCCAAGCCTCACCCTTCTTCTCTTGCCCCAAGTGATTTGTTGCAAGTCTCGAGAGGGACTTGAGTCCTCTATGCTCTCCATCCGAACTGTTACTGTGAGTGAGGCCCTGTCTGATGAGCTCCAAGGAGAGCAGCTGGAGTGACAAAGAGGCCTGGTTACAGGCTGAGAAAATTGAAATGTAAATTTAAACCAAACTTGGCATTTGCTTGGAGAACTTCAGCTGATCCTTTGGTGCTCTGGTCGTCATCTTTTGTGGTTGCTACATGTCTTATAAATAGAACAAGATGCATTCTCCTCACCCCACCCCTATTTCTTACCTGCCTCCCACACTGACACGCAAGGAGGCATGTGTGTGTGGGTAAGTATGGGTAGGGAGTATTAATTATGTTCCTCTTCATCGGATAGTCGGTGTGGGAACTGGGCCCAGGGCTTCATGGAGATGACCAGGCCAACTTGTGGGTAAGGCTGGAATCTGCTTTTGTGTCTAAAGTTCCAGCTCTTTTCATCATTGCCACCTTCTCCTCCATCGTGGAGGCCCTCGGTCTCTCATGCTTGGGTACTGTAGTAAGCCAGTTGGCCCCTTCCCTCTCTGATTCAGCCAATATTCTTCATCAGGGGCCAAACTCACTGTATTAGGATCCTATTGGCTGTGAGTAACCTGAAATCCAACTAACAGCTTCAATAGTGCGAGGTCTTATTATGTCCCCTGAGAAGTCTGGGACAGAGAGGTTTCAGGCATCAACAAGGACCGCGAGCCTTCCATCTCTCTGCTCTGCCATCTGCAGCCTGAATGCCTTTTGTCTTCAAACTTGACCCCTCACGATCCAGTGATGGCCACAGCTGCTTCAGGGATTACCCTTTTTACGCAGTTGCATCAAGGGGCAGAAAAGACTACTCCTGTATGTGTGTGTGTGTGTGTGTGTGTGTCTGTCTGTCTGTCTGTCTTCATCTAGGAAGAAAACCTTTCCTAGAAACCTCCTAGTAGGTATTTTTTAATTGGCCAATATTGTGTCACTTGCAGTCAATGGCTGAAATAATGGATTGGAATAAGCCTCTTGAAGTCACAGATCCAGGCTATTTCTTTAACTCATTAGGTACTTAGTACAGTGCCAGGCACTTAGTAAATTTTAATTAATATTTGTCAATTTCCTTCTTTTCTGATACTTATCTGATGTCTTGCTAATTTCTGAGGATATGATAAACCAGAGACCAGTTCTTGCCCTCATGGAAATTATAGTTGAGATGTAGAAATAATTATGTAGTTGTGTTTGGAGCATCTGACAGGGTGGATTGTAGCAGTCTGCCATGGGGCAGCTTAGGGAGAGGTGTGAAACAGGGGCTCAGGGAGACAAATGGATATACCTGAGGGTGACATATTTGTGACCTAAGCCCGGTCCTTTCAGGCCCTTCGGCTTTCTGTTTCTACCCCTCTACCAGTCTTATTTTCCTGTTGACAAAACGAAGATAAAAACTTGCCTGTGAACATGGAGTGGGGGTAGGGTACAGAGCCAAGAGCCTCCTTCCCCCAGGGGAAATTTTCTAAAGGTGCTTGCGGTATTCTGGCTTCAAGACCATATGCAATTTAATTGCATGTTTAGCGCCTTTGTGTGTCTCACTGGCTTTGGATCTACTGGAAACTTTCTCTGAAAGCATATAGATGAAGAAATAAGAATTCTATAAATGTTCAGTGGTTAAAAACAAAGTGCTGGCTGATTTATATAATTTGTTGTTTTCTGATGGAACTTTCTGTAGACATGGAATACCCTGGAGTCTTCCTGTCATAGTCCGCTAATAACTGACTTTAAGTCTGCAAATACTTTTTCATTTCAATTCAGAGAAAACAGAGCCTGCCCCAAGGTCTTGTGTTTTTATTTCCTACTGATCTAGGAGCTGGGAATAACTTGGGACCCTGGGGAATATCTCAAAGCTAATGAAAGATGTTCGAGGTTTGTCTATTTTTCTTACCTGCTTGAAAGAGTCGGACTTTTTACTTATATCGTTGAAAAAAACGTGTATCGCCACGGCTGATCTAGGAAGTGGGGTTGGGGGGAAGGGTTGCACACTTCAGTAACCATGTGACAGTGTCGTCCTGTTCTCCTCGTGTGGTCCCCCTAGGAAGGCACCTTTGAGCACGAGCCTGCAACCAAGGTAGCTACTTTCCTTGAAAACTCTTAAGTTTCCAGAGTGGTGGCTAGGTGAGCTTGGCCGTGAAACCGAACTAAGTTGTCTCAGCGGGAGGCTGGTTCTGTTTGATCAGCTTTGGTTCTGAAATTAATGGCCCGAGTTCACCACTCAGAGGGAGAGTTAGCATGCGGGGAGAGGGAGGCCCTGACGGCCATTCCAGGGTGCCCCAGCCCTTTGTTTAACCACGGCTGTGGACCAGTGGTCTCAGATGTTTACCATTGCCTGTTTATAAGAGGGAAGTGTGGTCATATTTCTATCTCTCTTGTGGGCTGCACGGTTGCCTTACTGGGGCTCATGTGGGAAGTGGTTACCGTCAGGAGGAGGGTGAAATAACAGTGCTTACAAAGGGACTTTGATCCAAGAATCTGTTTGAATGTCATCTTTTGGCCACTTTTTTTTATTTTTACTTATTGCCTATTGGCCTTCACTTTAGGGTGAGAAAATGGAGCCACGTGCTGGACCTCGTTCTACCCAGCTGGGCTGAATCAGAACTGCAGTTCAGATTACTTCTCTCCCTGGGTTTCACTGTGGGGATGACTTCCAGGTCTGTACTTCTCCACAGCTGGAGACCCTCAGCTGCGGCTTCTCTCTAGGCATCGGTACTGGAAATCCCAGCAACACTTAGGACCAAACTTGTGCCATTGCTTCCTCTCCTCCTCCTACAACTTACACTGGCCTTCATCTTCATCACTATCGGAGCTCCCAGGTTCAGTGAAGTGTAGAATCAGCGAGTGAACAAACAAATGTGCACATGAAGGCCCTGGGATCTTAGCATACTGTTTCTCTGGTGAGGCTGAGGCCCCTTGGCCACTCTGGTGGAGATTGTCCTTATGACTGAAAGTTGGCTTGACTTCTCTGGGCATTGGCCTTTGCATCCACAAAATGACAAGCTCAGAGAGAATCTCAAATGTCTGTATTGGGTCTAATATTTCATGACACTTCTCTGTCCTCTCTTCCTTGGTTCTTGCCTTTTGCTCTTGTCTTGATGCCCATATTTTCCTGGGGGACAAATCTAATTTTCATCTGATGCTCTACCTTCAGGGGTGGCCCATTCCATAATGACATTTAATTCTATTATTTTCATGGTTTAACTCATCAGATATTTACTGAGCATCTTTGGTTGGTGGTGGTGCCACCAGACACTGTGGTCCAGGAGCTACACATACACTACTGACTTGGACAGTCATACATACTCCTGCCCACCTGGAGCTTTCAAGCTTGTGTTGAAATGAGGCTTACCTAATGAGAATCTGCTCCCTATTCCCGGGCTCGGGGAAATCAGTCTGCAAGCAAAGAGGAATCTCATTTCGCCTGAAGCATAGGAACCCTGTGCTTCTAGGCACCAGCTGCATTCCAACCGTGGTGCCGTAAAAATACAGGAAGGAAGGGAAACGTGTTCACAGGTTGGTTAGAGATTTTGAAACCAACAATCAACTCTCTTATCCACGAGAAACCAGAATTCACTGCTGGCTTTTGGTCTCTCAGACCCGCAGCTCAACAGAGTACCCTTTCAAAGCTGGGTAAGCTCTCTTTGCTAATGTCTTTTTCCATGAACCTCAGCCAGCTAGCGAGTATAGTCTTTGAGGATTACGATTTGACCAGCTCGCTCAGAAATCTTTTAAAGATCTATCTGTGCCCTCTGCCATTTTAAGGCCAGCGAGGAGAGGGCGCCTTCCAGAGATAAAGCAACTGGAGGGTGGCTGCTGAAAACATACAATAAGAAAACAACCACCACTGCTTTTGTTGGGATCTGTCACTATAGGGGCTCCTCTCTGGTGTGCAGAGGATAGAGAGGTTGGAAGACCTGGATTCTAGGCTTGGCTCATCGTGAACCAGCTCATGACCTTGGGTGAGTCACTTTGCTACCCCAGGCCCCTGGTTTCCCCTTTTACAAACCAAAGGCATTGGCTTAGCAGGATTTTAAAGGGTATGCCAGCTTAAAAATGCTAATTCTTGAGCTTGCATTCAAAGAAATGACTGACTCTGTTACTCATTCAGATAGTTTCAGGTTCACTGTACAATCACTGGGGCCGGAGACTGGGGCCCACAGTTGAAGACAGGATGGAAAGAGGCTTAAGGTTCAAGGTAGGCAGTGGCAGCTGGTACTCATGCTTCCTAATGATTGACATTTGATTGTCAGAGCCACCATAGAAAATTCTCCACTCTGACTGCTTATAAGAATTCTGATGCCCAGACCACACCTCAGACCGATTAATTCAGAATTTTTGTGGGTAGGTCCTGGAAATTAGTATTTTTAAAGTTCTCCAGGTGATTCTGGTGTGTAGCCAGGCTTCGGGGTCACAGCTCCAAATCTTATGCAAAGCTGTGGTTCGTTATTACAGGCATCTGTTCTTGGGGAAAAGTGAGAGTGGTTGTTTTCAAAAGAGAGGGAGAGAGAAAAAGTGCATGCACACAGAAAGAAAAAACGTTCTGGATTCCAGAAGGGTGCAGATTTGGTAATCGTAGCTGCCGCTGGTGAATAGTTGTCCTGAGGTTTGGAGCCCAGTCTCTCCAATCTCTGGGTCAGTGGTTTCTCAACATCTCTGAAGTAGTGGAAGCCTCTATAGTTGGTTATTTCTGCCAGGAAACTCAGTACTGAGTTGGGGGTGGAGCAAGGGTAGGAGTGGAGCAGGAATGATTTAAACAGGCCATTACACACACCCACACATATTTCATGAAACGAAGTCAGGCTTTGGCCAACTCTGGCACACCTTGATGTCAGATCCTTGGCAAGGCCCGGTGGAATCTAGGGACTGCAAGAGTAAGTATGCTGTTCCCTGGGGTTCAGTGAAAGTCCCTGCCTTGGGCTGAGAGCATCCTGCCACTTCAGCTGTGTCTAAACACTCCCGTTTGTGCCCAGGGAATCCATCCCTACAGGCTAAGAAATCGGATGGGGCACAGCTGTCCAGATTAAACATCAAGGGAAAGGACAGCTGACTTCACATATCTCTTTCAGGTGGAGGGGAGGGCATGTTGTGGTCGGAGGAATGCACAGGTGGTTACTTAATTGAAGTGACGTGGGCTGCAGGAGGAAAGAGAACGTGTCAATTCTGATCAGCCCAGAAGGGTTTCGCAGATGGCGGGGTAGGGGATGGGGTTAGAGGAGCTTTGAAAATGGGGTGCAGGCTTTAGAGGCAGGGGGAGGCCTCATACACCAGATCATAAGTTGCTATTTTTCAGACAAGTGAGGAATCCATCAGTTAACAAATACTGACGAAGCGGAGAGCACGGCCCTCAGAGATAGAAAATACGGCCCCTGCTTTCGGAGCTTGCCGTCTTACTTGAGGGCGAACGAGTAGGAGACGATAGTAATGAAGGCCTCTGCTGCAGTCACATGGTGAGTAGCTAGGGGTTCCGAAGGAGGGGCGACGCAGGGTGGGGTTGGCGAGGGGCGTCAAGGGATGTGGGCCTGAGCTAGCGAAAAGGAGCTACACCAGTCTGCAAGCCAACAGAGTATACCTTCCCTCTTCTAACATGATATTGTCTTTAGGGAGTAGCCCTTGTGGGCACCCCGTTGTTAGCAGGAGTGACTTTATGTTCTTGCCCCATCAACATTCTCTGCTTTCAGGAGTAAATTTTCCTCTAGCTTTTTTTTCCTGCAAGGGAGGGGTGGTCTTTGCCAGACCCCTGCTTTGACGATGACCATCTGCCCACCTCTATTTCCTGCATAGTTTCAGTTGGAAAGCCTTTCTTTCCGGACCCAGAAATACAGTGTAATATGTTCTTGGTTCCAGTAGCCACCTGGCACCCTTGCAGCAGTGGCTGCATTTCAGGTATGGATGGAAATGATTATCTGTGCATCAGAAAACCCAAGTTTGTCTTGTGAGCAAGTTGGGTGATCATCAGTAAAGGCAGGACTGGCTTTCTTAGGTCCTGGCTGTTGCCAAGGCTGTTATTTCTCTGTGGGTAATTATTCCAGGCTTCACGGTCACAAGCTGAGAGTAATCAGGGGCAGATAAGAAAGCCATATATAGAGCAAAGTACATATTTCTTAAGGTGGGCGGCAGAGGCATTATATATGTGTGTGTGTGTTTGTTGTTTAAAAAAAGACCTATATTTTCTGGGCAGCAGAACCTAAGTTTCCAGTAAACATCTCCTCCCTTTTTACTTTACCTTTTAATTTTGTGTTTATGGTCTCTGTGCTTTGAAATTGTTTTGCTGTGATGCCAGCCCTGACCGAAACAGGCGGAGCAAGCCAGGCCCTTTGGAAGCCATGGTTTAGATCAGTTCTTAGAGTGACTCTGGCCCAGCTGATTGACAGCTCGGACGAGATTACCGGAGCTCATCTAGGAGCATAAAAATAGAAACCTGGAGCTCCAGGAGGGAGGGGATCTGCACGTGTTTATCCCCATTATCACCTTTATCACTGGAGGAATCATCTGTGTGTAATTCTAGTCTGGGGTTTGTTTGCTCTGTCCCCTATTTGCCAAGTGTTAATGCCTCTGGTCTGAAAATCAGAAGTGCCCGGAGCCCTAACCTGGAACTGACTTTGGAGAATGTGGCTAGTAAGTCGGGCACACACTAAATTCAGTTGTTGCTAAGTGGAAGTGGCCTCTCCTGACAGACTTGGTGGGTCATGTGGCTGTTCTTTCTTGGCTTTACTTGTCAGGTTGGGTGGGCAGGGGCTGGGGAAGCCACTATTAGCAACAGTGGGGTGGAGAATAAGGCCCAGGCTAGGTGAGTGAAAACACCTGGAGGAGAGGGAGGGGAGCAGGAAAAGCTGGGGGAGAAAACCCCTTGGAAGCAGCAAAGCTGTCCCGCCGTGTGGTAAGGGTGGCAGTGAGGGAAACACAGTGGTGTTTTGCTGCCTTTTCACACCACTTTCACTTCAGTGCTGCGAGGAAGGCTTTTCAGAACCCTGCACTGACGGAGGGAGCGCTGTTCTAGGCTGAGAAGGAATGCAGCTGCCTGAAGCTCTTCACACCTGGAGTCCATCAGCGCAGGAGCGTGTGGCCCGGACAGGGCTGACCTTATTCCTTTGTCAGGGCCACCTTTTTCTTGACAAAACCCAGTGAACCCTGAGAAGGGAGAACCCTTCCCCCAGGAACTTTGGCACCCTGGCCTGCAGAGTTCCCAGGATACCCCCAAATAAAACATTTGACATAGAGCCAATGGTCCTGAGCGTGAGCATGCCCAACAGCTTCCACTTGCAAAGGGGGCTTTTGGTAGTGAGGGGAGGAGATGGCTACTTTTTGTTTTGTTTGTTTGAAGAGGCCAGGCTAGGAGACCTCAGAGGAATGAGAGACACCCCGAAAACCTGACCTCGCTTCCCCCACCCCACCCCTTGACTCTCCCTGCCAGATGACCGTTGCTACCTTGCTGTTTTTTCAGTGAACGATCCTTACCCCTCTCTTTCTTTTCCCTTGGAGCCTCTTGGTGGTTGCGAACAGCAGGAAAATGAGCCAGTTTTCCTTCTGTCTATGACGTTCTTCATCTTCAGCCTCATGGTGGGATGATGGTTTGGCAAAGCAGGTTCCCATTGTTCTGTCTTTATGGCAGCCATGGATGGAGGCAGGGCACGTGGTCTTACCCCTTTTTTGTTGGTGACCAGGGACGATGTGTACGTTGGTGGAAGAGCAGGGACTGAGGTCATTCCCCCACTTCTTCAACAGAGTAGTTCTTTTGCTACACTGTGTTGCCCCCAAAATAAACACACATGGTGTGTGTATACATGAGTGTTGTCAATATAGCCCTCAAAAGTTAATGGACTCTTTTTCAACTGCTGTCCCCTGGGGTTGGCGGGAACACCACCACCATGACCTTTCCTATGTATAACAGTGTACGTTTTACCGAGCACTTTCCACATGTGATTTCATCTCCGTGACAGTCCCTGGAAGGAGATGAGCAAATGGAGACCTGGAGATGCCGAGTGACTTGGCCTCGGGCGCCCACCTAGTAAGCGGCTCAGTGGTGAGGGCGGCACCGGCTGGATGCTGTGGATGGGGAAGTGCAAGTGCAGTGGAGCAATCGGTGGTGTAACCAGCAAACAGAGGCATTTTGTTTTGCTGTTCTTCTCAAGCCACATGAAGTCTCTGGTTCCCGAGCATGACCGCCTCCCAGAGGGCCTGCTTGTGCTTGCCTTGCCCAGCATGGAAGCCTGGACCAGTGTGCGAGGGGGCACACCCAGGTCAAGTGCAAGGCCACCTGAGGGAGTGGTGACTGGCTGTATGGAAGTGACTGGAGTCAGGGTTCACCTGCTCCGGGTGGGGCCTTCCTACTTCACTTCACGGAGAGGTGGACTTGAAAGGGTGTGTCAGGAATGCAGCACTGCAGAATCATGGTGTCTTTCCTGGTGGAGGAGGAAGATCAGGGAGTCTGGCATCTGACAGATTCGGAAATTCCAGATCTTAGTAGCCGCAGGACAGTCCTTTCAACACTTGACCCTCAACTTGGGTGATGTCAGTATGTCCTTCAGAACCTTGGCGTTCCTGCCGCAGTGTGGTATTCCTCTGGTCAGAAGACTTGACAGGTCATCTAGTCTGACCCCTTTAACAGATGGGGAAATAGACCCTGAGGGGTACAGTGACTTGCCCGAGATCGTAGTGAATCAGTGGCAAAGCTAGAGGCAGGATCAGGTCTCTTGATCTCATGCCAGCCTGGTTTGTTTGTTTGCTTGTGTTGTGCATGAATCTGGGGTAGTTTTTCTTGTTCACACTCTGGCCAGTAGCCATTTCCATGAGCAGTTGTCTTAGGAGGTAAAGTCAGCTAGCACCCAGGGATGAAAGTGTAAGCACTCAAATGTCAACTTTATGGAGAGGAAAATGGGTGAGAGAACAGGGCAGGGTTGTAAACATTTCAGAGCTTGTGTGATGTGAACCACTGTAAGTCAAATCCTAGTTTTCCAAGTATGTGTGATGGTTAAGTGTGGTTCAGACCCTGAGATGTTCCATGCAGGGGTTTGCGAAGTAGATATATATTTCTTTTTCTCAATGCTTCTCTCTTTACTGCATTCTCCACCCCCATTTCTCTAGGGCTTTAAATCCTCTTTGGCTTGGAGTTGAAAATACCCATTACAGTGGTAAGCCTCCTGGTCTATTTTGTGCAGTCTTGTCAGGCCAAAATATTATGAACAAACCACCAAACTGTGTTTGGTCCAAGGCTAAGACCCTCCTTCCCCACTTGAGCATTTGATTATCTGCTTCAGTGCTGAGTTTGGTGCAGGAGACTGAGTTCCAGTGTAGGAATCCAGCGTAAGTTCTCGTATTGTTACCATCTGCTTTCCTGGAGTTGGTTTCTTTTGATTTAAATTGTTCCTCTTGGGAGGGAAGAACCCTAAAAATGGTGGGAAAATAAGACAGTCCCTTCTCTCTCCAGCACCCACGCATACACGCATTGCTGCCATGATGCTTGGTGGGTGTGGCTGAACGGAATCCTCTCAGGTTTGAACATCCTCATTTATTATTCCTGCTCCCCCAGCAGGCTCGGGGCCCCAGTTTTCTCTGAGGGGACTTCCCGGATTGGTTCCAGGCCAGAGCCGGAACTGAGGTGGGAGCTGCCTCTGCAGTGAACAGGGGCTGCAGGCGGTATGAAGGATTTATTGCCCAGCGACCTGCCCTGCACCAGAGGCTGGTGATCCGGCATTGTGATGATACATTATGTGACCTCTGCAGCAAGTGAGTCACTCCCAGGTAACCGCTGGCACTTTCAGGGGGAACTGCTGGTATCATTGTGGCTGTGGCCATGGTTTCTCCAAAATAAGGTGTTTTTAGAAATGAAAGTACAGGGATTGGTTTTTTCTTTTTTTCTTTCTTTCTTTTTTTTTTAGATTTGTTATGGATTCATGGCTCCCCAACCTTTTCCTCGTAAAGGCTTACTTTGTTTTCTCGTAAATCAAATGCTTGGTACCAGTGTTGTATTAATAAATAACCTCTCTTTCCTACCATTTAAAAGAAAACTTCATATTTTTCCTTGTAATTATTTTTCTGTATTACCTTCTCGAATTGTTTGTTCGCATAAGTGTTTTTTTATATGGCTGTAATCAGAGTGCATTCGTCTAATCAGGAAAGCCCACGTATTTACCACGAAGAGACTTTAATACAAGGTTTCGTTACACAAGGCGGTATAGGAGTTGAGAAGCCAAACGTGGCGAGGCGAGGGGACCTAGACCTAGTGGCGGAAAGCACTGCCACCTTTAGGCTGTGGGGACAGAGGGAAGAGGTGGTGTTCCCAGGGCTCAGGGTCAGGGTCACCAGTGGGCTTGTATAGAAGAGAGGTAGCTGCTTCTAAAATGCTCACGCACGGCAGAAAGGGCGAGAGGAGAGAAACGCCCTGGCCTCTCCCCTCTTCCCACCCTCTGTTCTCCTGGGAGTTCCTGCTGCTTTCCAGATCCTGCCAGATGCCCCCTGACATGGGGCCTGGAATGTCTGGGGTCAGCCCTGGGGATACAAGCTGGGCACCAGAGGGTGAAGCATGGACTAGAGGGCAGACAGGACCTGGACCAGCCTATGTTCTAATTTGATATTGTCATAAGCATTTCCCCATGTTTCCACATGGTCTGTATAATTGTACATGTTCTCTCAAGTGGACATGGCATTTGGTTAACTATTCTCCAACGGTTGGGTGAGTACTTAGAATAATGATACATCGGCAGTTCTCGCAGTGTGGCCCCCGACCAGCAGTGTCAGCCTCACCAGGGAACCTGTTAGGAATGTGGAGCTTGAGGCCCCACTCAGAAACCCTGGGGTGGGGCATGGCAATCTGTTTTAAAAGCCCTTGGAGTTTGAGGACCACTGGGACAGGTGATGCTGTACCTGCTGAAGGGAGGACGGGATGCTGAGGGTGCTGGTGGGCAAGGGTCTTTGTCCAGAGCCGTGTGGTATAGTGGAAATGGCATAAGACTCCGGGGCTGTACACCTCTAGGGTCAAGACTCGCTCCATTTTGAACCTTCTTTGGGATCTTGTTGAACAATGAAAGATATCAAACCATTGTAATGGTATGAGAATTAAATGAAATAATGGGCACGCTGTTTCCCTACATGTTAGGTCTTCTGGAGCATTGGGGAAGGAAATGTGGCAATAGCAGCCAGCTTCTAGGCCATGTAAAACTGGCTCTGGTGACAGTACCTGAGGCGTGTGGTCTGAAAGTCAAGAGTACTTAGGAGGCTGACAAGTGAGCTTTGAGTCAACAGGCATCTTGGACTGAGTTTGGTATCCACAGCCAAGCTTTCCCTCCCCACCATGTTTTTTTAGTGTTCTAACATGACTTTGTGATTAACACTATCTTGTCACTCTTTCTTTTATGGCCACTTGGTGGAGTGGGAAGAATCCTGGTCTCAGGATTCTTTGAACCCCTGACTTCCCATGCTGGCTGTGTATTCCTGGGCTTATGTCACTTAACCTTTCTGAGCCACTTTCTTTATAAAACCTCTGCCTTGCCTTCCTTGCTGACCATGGTGCTGATCAGGTATATTGATGGACATTAAATCTGTCTCGAACACCTTAGTGAGCCCCCTGAATAGGAAGCCTGTAGGGGTCCACACCTCAGCTGGGACACATCACCAGCCTGGCTACCTCTGCAAGCCTCTCATTCTACTCCCAGAGCAGGAGGTGCTTAATCCGTGTTTATCAGCAAAGGCAGTCATCTGGGTTCATCGTCATCCTAATAGCAACCTGTCGGAGGGCACCAGGCCAAGGGTCTTCCACACATATTTCAATCCTTCCAGCAACCCTATTTAGTAGGGAGTCTTATAACAAGCAACCAAGGCTCAGATAGCTTAAGAGGAAGGACGTGAGCAAACCGGTCCTTAAGGGACAGACAGAGGCACACTGTGCCTCAGAGGCATCCACAGAGTGGCTGCTGCTAAGAAGGGAAAGCGGAACTGGGTAAAGGCTCCTGCTGACTTTGGTGATATGTTGGGTTCACAAGTCTTGTGGGTGGAATAGAGGAGCTGGTTGAAGCGGATTGGGAGACTGGCTACCTGAAAGAAACAAAGGCCCCAGTGGTTCCCTTCCTCCTGCCTCTGGCAGCATCTCAAATTTTTGGGGCCAATCAGAGGATGAGCCACGGTCCCACTGCAGACTTCGGTGCCTTCCCCATTTAATGGCTGAGGACTGAGGACGCTGAGGCTCACAGAAGTCAGTGGTTTACCGGATATTACACAGGCAAGGAATTTGAGCTTAGGTCACATTATCCAGTTCAGTGCTTTTTTCATGACCCCAAGGTCCTTCCTAGACCCAGGCATAGCCAACACTTAGCAGTTTTCTAAATCCTTTCCCACCCACCCTGTGGGGGGGTTCCCTGGGGTGGGGATGAGGGGGGGTTGGTGGGTAGGATCACACGAAGTGGCTGGTATGGGGTGGTCTGTGGTATGCCAAGTCCAGCAAAGTCAGCCTGAGCCTTGGGCAGTTCAGAAGACATGTCATCCTCCAACCAATGTCATTCCGCTGTTGGAGTTGCAACTAGAAGTGGCATCAGGGTGGGAGGTGAAGCCTCTGGGGTGAGAGCACCAGTGGCACCCATTCGCCCTGCATTTGGGCATCAGTGGGCTCCATCATCCTGCTGGTGGCTCCTCCCAGGCAGGGTTGAGGGCATTTACCTGGCCACCTTCTAAGGCAGACTCAGCACAAAACAATCTTATTGTTCAAGCTCTACTCAAAATTGCTATCTTGAGGAGAAGGCTGTGGCAGGGCAGGGCATGATAACATGGAACTCTGCCTGCTGGGGCAGGTCCCAGTGACTGTAAATAACTGTGCTGGAGGCAGGACCTGAGCTTTTCACTCGATAAATACACATTATTTCTAATGGAGCCAGGGAGATAGGAGGCTCTTAATTACCCGAGTCTGCTTTATAGGCATTTGGGGAAACATAGGGCTGCACTAACCTAACCTGGGTAAGGATGTGGCCCCGCCCAGTTCCGAGGCGTGTCAGAGAAGCCTTTGCATTGAGTCTTCATGAGCCCTGGCGGGTTGCGGCTGCCTCGAGCTACCAGAACTTTTGGAGTCAGGGTTGCCCTCTTTTTGTTTTCCTTTCCTGGACTAAAGTGCACTTTGAGTTTTAACCCAGCTGTGCCACCAAGCCTCTGGGCGTGCGGCTGGGCTGCATGAGGGTGTTTGAAAACACTTTTGTGCATGTCTTCTCTCTCAGTACTCTCAGAACACTTCCGATGCTTCTGGTAACTGTGTGTGTGTGTGTGTGTGAGTGTGAGTGTGAGAGAGAGAGAGAGACAGACAGACAGACAGACAGACAGAGACAGAGACGGACACAGAGATGGACAGAGAGACAAAGATTGATCGATTGAGATTTCTCTACACTGAAGAATTCTCAGATTCTCTGGAGACTGGCTGGGTGTTCTACAATTCAACTCGATTCTGACACTGTCTACCTGGCGTCAGATCCCACAGGTTATGGGCTCAGTCCTACAAGACTGTCCCCATTCCACTTCAGATGCCAGTCGCAAGTCCAGTCTGTCACCTGAGCTGCTGACCCACTGGCTGTTGATCAGAAGTTCCCACCAGCCCCTCCTAGGGTTTAATTAATTTGCTAGGGCTGCTCACAAACTTGGGAAAACATTTTACCAGATTATTATAAAAGGATATAACTCAGGAACAGCAAGATGGAAGAAATGTATAGGGCGAGGTATGTGAGAAGGCACTTAGAGCTTCTATGCTATCTCTGGATGCACAGCTCTCTCCACATTTCCACATGTTCATCTGCCCAGAAATTCTTTGAACCCTGTCCTTTTGAGTTTTTATGGAGGCTTCATTACTTAGGCACAATTGATTATATCATTGGCCCTAGGTGCTTGATTACGTGTGCTGGAGGTAGGGGTGGAGATGGGGGGCTGAGTGTGAAAGTTACAGCCTTCTAATCATGGTTGGTTTCCTTGGCAACCAGCCCCACGATCTTTCCAAAAGTCGCCTCATTTACAAAATCTCAGGTGTGGTTGAAAGGGGCTTGTTATGAATAACAAAAGATATCCATTTCATATTTATTGCTCTGGAGATATTTCAGGAACTGGGAACAAAACTAGAGCAAAGATGCCTCTGTGGCTCTTATGTAGGAAATTGCAAGGATTTTAGTAGTAGTTGGACAGAGACCAAACATGTATTTCTTATTATAAATCACAATTTCACAAGGTGCCTCAGCGGGGTGGTGATAAGTTCAGAGAAGTCTTCAAGTCGCGTCACTTCTCTGAGCCTCAGTTTCTTGGGCAGTAAAGTGTGGATAATAACTGTCTCTTAGGGTTGTCAGATTGAGTTAATGGATATACAGAGCTTAGCTCAGTGTGTGTCCCCTTGCTCAGAGCTGGTAAATGGTTGGTCCCTTCTTTCCTTTTCCTTGTGTTAACCAGATCAGAAGATGGCTGGTTGCTCACCTCATGTGCTCCACTGTGTTGACAAAGGAGCTGTCATACAGTATGGCAGCCTCAGGTTAAACGGCCGGCGAAACCTTCCAGCCCATCAGATGCGGAGGTGAATCAGCATTTTAGTTCATATCCTTTTCATGTTTCAGTATTGGAGCCAACATCTCTAAGAGACCCAGGGCCTCTGAATGTGGGGACTTGAGCTAATTTGGCTTTGGACCAGCTAGCCAATAAAGGAGAGGACAGCCCTGGGAGTGTGTCATGAACCTGTCCTTGACAGGGGAGTGGCTGCATCAGGGCCAGCTCACAGGCACATGACTCGTGCAGTCACCCAGAGCCCTGTGCTCAGGAGAGCCCTATGCTTGGCTTAATGTCTGTGGTCAGCATGTTGAAATTCTTAGTTTTTTACATTTTTTTTTTTTTGAGCTGGTGTTTTGTAAGCGAAGCCTGATGAGGCAGTGGAGCATGTGCGGGAGTGGAAGAGATACGCACTCTGTTCCTTTCTGCCCTGACAGTCCTGATACTTCCCATTTGAACCAGAACTTGTTTTGGATACAGAAAGAAGGTGATGTCATTCTTAGAAACGTCAGTGACCGAAGAACCCTATCATATGCTTTCTTGTGTTCCTTCCCCATATTAGCCAATCGCTCACACTGAACGTGATAACATCCATGGAAAAGGAGAGATAAGGCAACCCATAATGCCTTTTCCTCCAAGCCTTTCAGTGAGCAGAAGGCAGAGTGTGTTGGTAGATTGTGTACATACCAAGAAGTGAAGTAAAATCAGTTGAGTTAGATTTATGCAGTGTTGCTGCTGTTCTGGTAAGTCATAAAGTATGTGTGTCTCCAAGCTACACAATACAGATGTGTGATTTTGGTGATTTCACATACTAGTTAAGTGCTCTTTAAAACCGGCACTGCACATTATAACCATGAATGGTAAAATGTATGCTAATAATTTACATTTTTAATTTTTCTTATATTAAATGGTAAATAAGAAAGCATCTTAAGTCAAGTAAGAGGCTGTAGAAGAAAGGGGAAAAGTTTTATATTTTAATACCATTAATGATACTTCTGTTACTGCTTTTTGCCAAAAGGGCTCCATATTTCACTTTGCACGGGGCCCCACAAATTCCATAGCCAAGTCTGGGGCTGGAGGTCAGGTTGGGCCTGCACGTGCAGGCCCATTTCACATCCTTTGTCTTCTCACTCTTTGTTCTGGGTTGCAGATCCAAGAACCAACATATAGACAAGCAAGCATTAACACTTGATCTAGAGATTCAAGGCTGTTCCAGGTGGCGGTGGGTCTGTGGATTGATCATAGTTCAGGAAATTCAAAGGCTACAAGCGTACCCTTTTGGAGATATTTTGGGGCTACTGTGCAATCACTCTTGTGAATTTTTGAGCAGCCTGGTGTGGACAGGTATGAGTCAGCAATGCGCTGAGAGGCCGTAGTTGGAATCCCGATCTGGCTTGGTCGTCTTGGGCAAGCCATTTCTTTTTGGATCAGTTGCCTTAAATGGTGAACCTCAGCATCTCAGTTGTAATGTAGTTAGTTGTGAAGCGTGTGAGCTACTTGGAGGCCGAAATCTTGCGTCAAATCATCTCTCTCTTAACTAATTGTTGGACTTTGGGCAGGTTGTTTGAGCCTTGATTTCCCCATCTATAAAATGGGGATAATGGTAACCACCTCATAGGATATTAAATGAGTACAGGGGAAGGGGCTTAACATTGTGTCTGGTACATGGTACTGAATAAAAGGAATGGTCACGATGATGAAGAAGGAAGAAATAGTCCCTAGAGGTGCTAGGACCAAACCAGTATCATGTGAGGACCCCAGCCTTTGAGGTCTAACTTCAGAGATTCTGTGAGAATGAATGCTTAGAGAACCTGACTCAGGCTTTTAAGCAGCTCTTCAGACTGTGTGTTTCCCCTCCTCCCTCCCCCCGCCTGCCCCCTTCCACCCCTGACCCAGGGATGTTGCCATCTTCCCTTAAGAACTAGATATCTGAAGGTGGAGCCCTTCCTCCCAGTGCTCAAGGTGTGAGAGGCCTGCGGCATCTGGGGTATAGTCCGTGGCTCCACCTGGGGTGCGAACCCAGGACCTTCTGTGTGTAAAGCAGACGTCTGCCCACTACACTATGGAGCCACCCTTTCAGGCTGTGTTTTAAAAGCAACTGGAATGAGAGAAAAATGGTAGTGCTCAGAGTTTGAAGGTCTGAGTTCTTGTCCTCTCACCTCCTGTCACCCTCAGTCATGTGACATTTGACAGTCCCTTCCCCTCCCAGCCTCACTTTCTTTATCTGTAAAATGGAGTGACGATGGGTCTGCCTGCCTGCCTTATAGGATGAGGTGACATTTGTAGAAATCTTTCATGCACTTAAATTCAGAGCGCTATGTTAGAAGTCCATGGTCAATCTTCAGTATTCATTTAAATCTTGCTCACTATTGTGAGAGACTGAGACGCACTTACTTTGCTTGGGCCTCCGTTCTTTATCTGTGAGGTCAGAGAGCAGGACTTTATGTAGCATAAACTGCCCATGAGCAGGTTAAAAAAGAGGGAAAGGGAGGGAAAGGGCAAGCAAGAAAGAAAAGCAGCAGAATTTGGAATTGTCCCCAACTGGAACCACAATCGCAGGTTTCAGGGGCGCAGGAAGGGGTGCAGCCCAGCCTTGTGGTTGAGAAACGTCAGATGTTGGGAAGAGAAAGGCCAATCTTAATGTAGCGGAGGTTTCTTACCAGTCCTGCCTCCTAAGCCCCGGTAGCTTGTTACTCCCTGACCAACAGCTTGGCAGCACAGAGGCAAACCACAGAGTACATTTGAGGCCCAGATCTGCTCATTTCGAGGGTGGGGCTGCGTTTTTCTCCTGCCACAGCGAGCTAATTAAAGAAAACAAGCTTTGGGAGTTGGGAGTGAACTGGCCCCAGAGCACTTGGGGGGCTTGCTTTGGAGGCCTCCACAGCCTCCGGAAGGCAGGTGGAAGTGGGCAGTGGGGTCCCAGGCATCCCCAGTGGAGCTCCGAGGACCCACCGCTGCTTAGCTGGGAGACCTGGAAGGGACAGTGGAAGAGCTTACGTGGAACGGGAGGGTGGTCTTGTTTTGTGAGGGATCAGGTGGAAGAAGTTTAAGCGACACATAAAGAAGGGTCAGTGCTTTGTAAAATGCTTCACAAATTTGGACTTTTGCCCCGAATTGTGGACAGAGCCTGCGTCGGGGAGTTCTGTAAGGATAATTCTTCACATCTTTGTGGCAGTTTTGAATCTCACACCACCTTAGCAAAAGTGGGTGTGACTTCTGGATTCCCTGAGGGTAAACTGACACTCAGAGAGGTGGCTGTTCAGGGCTGGAAAGTGGGAAGAGGACTCAATGATTTCTGTCTCCAGATGGAGTATGCTAATTATGGAGGGAGGAAGCAAACATCAGTTCCTCATCAGTTCCTCCTCTCTTGTAACTGTCGCTGTCCTCCAGGATCAGAGCCCAATTACAACATCCACATATTGTTTTATGGAGAAGGTATACTGCTGAAGCATTGATTGTGTAAATTGAATTGTCTTAATTGTATCAGGAAAACCATTTAAAGGAATCTTGTTGTGAGTCATTTTGAAAAATGAAGAATTACACTCTCTCCCTATTATTTTGGTAAAGTTCAGGTGGCAAGATTGCTTAAAAGGGGGGTCCCAGTGTTTGGCTCGCTTATGACTGTTATGGTTCACTCAGGTGCTCAGAGAGGCTCATATGTGCCGGAGAACTGGAGAAAAGAGAGATAAGCGCAGGTGCACAATGTTTTGATTCACATATTCAGAGAAATTGGGGCCGAGAGGGGCCTGAGAGGGCATCCAGGCCGGTGATGCGTAAGTGAGGTGTGCTGTGAAGAGTTTTTGTTGATAACCAACAATGATAATGGGGCTATTGCTAATTGAGCACTCATGTGCCTGGGGACCTTACATAGATTATCATATTTAATTATTACTAATAATTGATAATACCGAAGTTTGTGAATGATCTACTTACCCATTGTTTCAAAGTCATATTCTATACAAGCGGAATATTTTTCAGCCAAGAATGCAGTGCATGCTACAATGTGGATAAACCTTGAAAACATTATGCTGAAGTAAAATCAGTTGAGTTAGATTTAACTCAAAAGGCCACATAATCCATTTACATGAAAGATCTGAAATGAGCAAATTTATAGAGACAAGGTAGATGAAGGGTTCTAAGGGGGTCAAGATGGGGGATTGGGAGTGACCACTTAATGGGTATAGGGTTTCCTTTGGAGATGATGAAAAGTTCTGGAACTAAATAAACGTGATGGTTGCACAGCATTGTACGTGAACTGAACGCCATCGAATCGTGTGCATTAAAGTCGTTAAAATGGTAGAGTTTTGTGTTATATGTGGTTTATCGCAATGTATACTTTTTTAGAAGTGTATTTGTTCCTCTCCTGGTGTCCCCCTCACTGACTTGGCCTCTGATATGCTCGTGTTGAATGGGGGAGAAAGAGAAGGGGTTGAGTATGTGTGTGCTGAGGCCAAGGCAAGCTTGGTGCTTTCCCATTCGGGTTCTACCTTTATGAGGAACCGGAGACCCAGAGAGGAATAGTGACTTGCTCAATGGCACAGAGTAAGGTACCGGAGTTAAGATTGGGATTCTGGCCTTCTCACTTTCCATTAGGAAATTACAGTGGAAAAGTGTGTGTGTGTGTGTGTGTTTTTTTGTTTTTAGCTCCTTTATGTTTGAGTAAATTTTGGGCTGCAGAGGCTCAGCTCTGTTCTACCTAGTGTTTTGTGCCTTTCTCGGGTATCTGAGGAAACTGTCCGTCGCTGGTACAACTCCTGGATGAACTCATGGCCAGGAGGCTCTGGTGGGGCTGTTTAGTAGCAATAGCCAAAGACCTGGGCTGTCTCCCATGCCTGTGTCTAGAACAGTTTCTAATTGTGCCACTCAGTTTCAGCATTTAGCAAAAGGAACCAATTATGTGTAAACACATTTAGTGTTTGATGGGAGACTTAACCATGTGACACTGCTTCTTCTTTTCTTTTCTTTTTGACTATGAACATCTGACACTACAGGAAATAAGAAACTTTCCAGTACCTAATTTGCACTCTCCGTTCAAACCCTCTTGGCCCCAGCACAGGGTAAATGAAACTGTAGCTTATAGTAATGTTTATGTAGGGGAGGCAACGAGCTGTTTAAATGCTTGGATGTCAGAAAAGGTTTCAATTTTAGTAAGCCCCCTGGCTCTCCACCTTCTGGTTATTTAGAAGCTAGGCCCACCTTCTCTCTCCAGTAAAGCTCTAGCATACTGTTCTGGTGGGTGACAATCTAGTGCTATGATGATAACGATGACATCTAAAGAGGTTGAGCTTGAATTGAATTAAATATACAATTAATCCTTAGGAAAAGGCAAATGAAGTTTCAGACTCTTGGAAGTTGTACTCTTGTTAAGATCCATGAACAAGGAATGACAAGACCTGAGTTTTATCAGCAACATGACCTTAGCAACGTGGCCTAAAGTTTCTAAGCTGTGGCTGCTTCATCTTGGAAATGCGAGTAATAACTCGGCTTCTCCTATGTCATGGAGTTGGTTTGAACACCTGAGTGAAAGGATGGGCATTAAAGTGCTTTGTTAGCAGTCGATTTGATGATTTGTGAAACCAAAGAGCAGGGGTGACTGAGAGGAATAATGAAGAACTAATGTAAACTGGTATGTGTTGGGAGTTGTGGAGCAGAATTTGCCTTCATTTTCAGGAACGCCGGAAATCATGGGGAGCAGGACTCAGAATGCATGGATGTTTATTTCTGCCAAAAGGTCAACAGGGTTATAAGGCACTTGCTCTAAGTCATGAATGCAACCCAGTTCCTGGCCTCTAGGAGTTCACAGTTTAATTGTGTGTTTTTTTTTATGGGTCACCTGGAAGGGGAGCACACTGAGAGTGAGCCAGTTGACCTCATGAATCTTCCAGGCCCACTGTGCTGTTCAATTCAGAGTCCCAGAGAAAGACCTTTGACTGCATGCGTGCTGCGTGCGTATGCGCGTGAAAGAGTGAGTGAGCGTGTGGTGCGTTGGGGAGGGAAGGAGAGAGCAATTGATTGATTGTGTTGAGAGAAAAAAGCCAGGAGAGTAGAATGAGTCAGATTTACCCACCGTTTTTTCCCTTTTGAAACTCGTTATGCACACACACACACACACACACACACACACACACACACACACAGCAGTAATGCACTTGCTCAGAAATGTGTGAAAACCACTTAAAATGTGTTAAATGTGGCCCTTTTGAAAGTATGCCTTACACCCACATTCTCTTGAGCAAGAATGGTTTTGTAAATGTTCAGATCTTTCCTCAGCTGCAGGAATTTTATCTGCCCAAGGTGCAGCCCAGGCTGACTTGTATGTGGTGTACAGTTTAGGGTCATCCCAGGCTGACGTGTGTGGTATAGACGTGGGCTGTGTGTGATGGGAGCGAGGCCGCAGGGAATTCTGTCAAATAAGTGGAATTCTGAACCTCTTGGTGTTCCTGGTTGGCATGTAGCAGGTATTAGAATGGGCTGGGAAGAACCGACCACCCCACATTTCTGTAGACAGGATGCAATTCCCCAGAACCGGCCACTTTGTGGATTTAGCTTCTGCATGGGCCCTCTGCTCCTGCCAGGTGATGAGTTCATTATAGCTTCTTCCCTTGTGCACCCACACCTGCTACCTTGCTGTGGTTCATGCTTACATTTCCTGGGACACTTTCCTGGATTCCTCTATACTTTTCTAGCTTTAAAATCCAGAGTGAGTCCCACCTCCTCTGTTGCATTTTCCTGGATTATTCCAGCTCACTGTGACTACCTCCTCTTTCTCTAAATGGCCTTCTGAATCACTTCCTGGGTCTGGCACAGAGTACCTCTCAATAAATATTTCTGTATGTATGAATCTGGCCCTTCTCCACGTAGGTAACTTGTTTGTGTGTCATTCATCCACCCAAATGTGATCGCCAACTTCCCTTGCACAAGAGATGTATCTTAGGCTTGTTTTTTTTTTTTTTTTAACTCCTCCAACCCATCTCTCACCACCCTAATGGAAAAGTAGTAGGCGGGGTCTTGCAAGGCCTAGACTCTTCTCCCTGTTCGTGTGGCTTCAGACAAATCACGCAGCTCCCTTGGGCTGACCTTATATCATGCGAATTATGGGTAGTAAGATCACCCTGCCCATATCGAAGGTTATCGTGATGATTAGGAGAGAGTGAGGGATGGGAGAGAGTTTTGGAAAGCTGCAAAGTACTATGCACTTGAGTTAGTAATGTTCTTGTGGCTAGGCTATCAATAACTGTGACCTGACACTCATGCCGGGTCCAGCTAGGGGCCTCTGGTGGTAGAGAGCTGGTGTATGCTACCGATGTGGTATCCAGGACCCCGAGTTCTAGTCACCATTCCCAGGCCTCAGTTTCCTCAGCTCGACCAGCTCTGACACTGGTCGTCATGACCTGGGTTGGAGAAGGGATGATGGGCGTAGTCCTCCAACGCCTGTGTGACTGGAACTCAGCTGAAACAACTAGGAGGCCTCCCTCTAACCATGAGTGCTCCTGGGTCGGCCGCTGCAGCTTTGCTGTCAGCTGGACCTCGTTTTTTTGTGCCTAGCTTATTGCTAGATCGCCACGAACACTCACTTTGACTGTTAGCATGATTTAAAGTGGCAGAATTACTTCGACCTTTCCAGAGGTGTTGACATTTAAAGGTGGTTGGGGCGATGGTACAGAAGGGGAGGCAGGAAACCTGGAGGAAGGAAAGGGGCCGGTCGCTGAGAAAGTATGTATAACAGGCCCCTACTTTCAGAAATGCCTGCCTCTGCTGGTTTAGTGGTGGTGGTGTTCAAAGGCAGGAAGAGAGATAAGATCAGATTTCAGGATTTTTACCCTCCCACTACCAACTTTTGAGGGCTGAGAGCTTTTCCAGGGCAAGCAGGGCAGGGCCTGGGTACTTTTCTACTTTTCTATCTCCTGTGCTTAGCGCCATGCTTGGT
Source organism: Eonycteris spelaea (assembly GCA_003508835.1). NCBI lineage: Eukaryota > Metazoa > Chordata > Mammalia > Chiroptera > Pteropodidae > Eonycteris > Eonycteris spelaea. Next base: position 2,402,196 of record PUFA01000017.1, read on the forward strand.
GTTTCAGCTTGCTCAATGGATGAGTGAATGACCAGTTCTCATCACAGTCGAATGTCACTGTACTTAAAGTCAGGGTTGGTAACAACTTCGATGGTTTAAATACTAACCCCATGTGTCTGATTGTAGAAGACGATGGGTTTCTAGAAAGATAGGGTTGCTCTTTGGAGCTGTCCTCTGTGTCCCCCATTCTTCTGCATTTTGTGATCACCCTTCAGTATTCCTGAATTTAGGAATGTCCATGACTGGAAAGGCATGAAGACTCAGTTTTGCTTGGTACCCAGTAGGGACTTTATTATGTTTGGCACACACGACGTGGTAAAAAGTCATACTGATTTGGGGCAGTGCCCTTTTCCTAGTGGATTTCCCATTCCTTTCTTATTTTGGCTGGGAGTAGGCAGATAGCCGTGGCAAGGGGCTTGGCACAGACGGCAAAGTGGACACCACCAGTCACCATCTTCCACACTATCCTGTTATCTCGTCTCCCTGATGGTTGTTGTTACACAAGAAAGTACCTCCTCTGTGGACATCCTTTCACAGAGACTTTTGGGCGTAGATCAATTTGTGAACTGCATTGTGTGTATGAAACCATTTCTGTTCAGAGCTGGGGTCTTGCTTAAGGCCTCCTTTGGGAAGCACCCCGATGCGTCCCCCGGAACCTTTCATCAGTCCCCTGAGGACCAGTTCTTCCCCCACTTTTAGCATTGCTACCTGCTTCTCACTTGAGAATTGTACAGGGAGGACAGACTGTGTGACATCCTACATGCAAAACATCTTTGAGAGCTGGATCTTGTGGTGTGTCCCAGTGGCACTTTCCTGATCTGCTTCCCGTTTTCTCCCAGGGGTCTGAGTATCAAGCTGCCCACAGCTCCATCTCACTGACCCAAGCCTGGCTGCTTTTGAGGCAATGGTCAGGGCCCCAAAGGGTGAGCCCTGGCCTGGAGTTTTTGTCTCAGCTCTACTGTTTGACCTTGGGCAAAGTGCTTGATTTCTCTGGTCCTCAGCTGGCTGCTTGGCAAATAAAAGGACGGCCGAGGTGCTCTCCAACGTTTCTGCCACCTCTGTTCCTCCTGCTGTCTGTGTGGAGGGAGGCACTGCCTCTGTCCTGCCATGGGCAGGTTAGGTGAGGTCATGGTGTACCTCCACGGCCACGGCAGAGACTCTGGACCCTGACCTGTAGGCAGTGAGTCTAGGACGCTAAGAAATTGCTGAGGTGCAGGGTAAGCAGAGCCCCTATGGAAAGCAAATGATATTATTCAGTCCTGTGGAATGCTGAGGCCTGGCTGAGCCTGGGTAGGGCCTCTGAGAGGCTTGTGGCTGTAACCGTGGGCAGAATTTCAGGCCTTGAAGAATGCTACTGTATATACCAGCGATAAATATTAGTCACCCTGGCAGCCGAAGGCGTTTCCTGTGCTGCGTTTTTGACACTTCCAGAAAAGGGAAAGCCTTCCTCCTTGACAGGGCATAAGAGGGGGGAAACAGGAATGTGCCTCTCTGGGCTCAGGTGCCAAGAAATTCTCTTACCCTGATGCCCTGGCTGGAGATCCCATGGGATTTTCCACCACCAGTGACCCATATCTCCCTGAAGCTGCACAGGGCCTGTTAATGCCCCCTGTTCACACCTCTGCAGGGCCACCTCTCTGGGCCTGCCTCACTCCAGCCTGTATAAGCCTTCAGGATTCCTGAATACTGAAGCCTCAATCAGCCCTCCTCCTCCTCCCCCTCACCCCTCCACCTCTGCTTAGCCTTCTTCAGTCTTCTCAGAGCAAGGCCCACCATTCCCCGAGTTATCCGAGCCAGACCTCCGCAAGTCATACTTGTTGCCTTCTCTCTCCCGTTTCTCGTCTGGGGCACCATCACAGCCTGTCCGTTCTGCCTCCAGAATAGCCATGTCCATCTGCTCCCCTATCTTGACTGTGGCTTCCTCATCCAATTCAGGGTCTTTGGGGGCTAGCTTTCCTCCTAGCTGGTCTATTTGCCTGCTGTGCCCACCTCTCTACCAGGCCCATTCTCCACTGGCAGATAGGGAGGTCTCCAAAAAAGAACATTCTGTCATCTGGCACATCTGATGAAAATCATTCAGGGGCTTCCTGTTGCCTTGAGGGTAAGGGTCCAACTCCCTCAGAGGCTGTGGGGTTTGGCCCTAGCCTGCCTGTCCGGATCTGTGTGGTCATTTGTTTACTGTCTGTCTCCCCTCACCATCTCTTTTGTTCTCCACTTGCCCAGGTCCCAAGACTGAGAAGCTCAGTAAATATTTACAGGCATGAATCGTATGTGGAGGATGTGTCTGCTTGTGCTGTTGCCCTTGGCACCCCAGTCTTCTTGGGCTCTGTTACTCTCCAGTCCCCACTGAGTGGCCACTGTGCACCTGACTTTGCTCCTCTGGCATCAGAACTTATCAGTCCCACATCTCAGTCTTTTGCAGGGTGACACTTCATCTGATTACCTAATTCACACTAAGGTGTTAATGGTGCTAATGACATAGTGTTTATTACCCCAGGGGATGCAAAATGATGGTATCAAAACATATCATTCCTCCTGAGGTTTAAAACCCTTCTGTAACTTCCCAGTGAGTCCAGGAGAGTCTAGTCTCCTTAGCCAGGTTTACAAGGCTCTGTCTGCATAATTTGGCTTTCATCTACTTCTGCAGCTTCAGGTCCCCAAGGCTTAGTCATCCCTCTCTCTCCCACCCAGCACCTAGCACAGTACCTGGCATGGGCAGGCCCTCAATAAAGGTTTACTACATGAATTTATAAGAAGTAGATTTTAATGACTCATGCTTTAACCAAAGCTTTTGGTGTAGTTAGTCAGTCTTTGGGCCTTGGATGCCAGAAGGATGACAAATGGTGGGAATTCCAGGCACAGTGACCACGATAGTACCAGGAGAGATGTAGATTTATCTGGGTGTGCGTGTGTGTATGTGTGTGGGGCAGGGGGGTTGGCCTTTCAGAGCCGCTGAATCCAGATCTCTCCCCTACCTACCACATCAGTCACATCACTTAAGTACTAATCCTTCAGCCCAGGATGAGATTTCTCAATTTTCCCTTCCAAGGTGCCAGAGGAGGGGAGAGTCTTGCACCACATCCTCCTCTAACTCTGACGCAATTTGTGGTTTTCAGGTTGAGGCCAATGAGCAGAAAGGGCTAGGGACTCCCCCCTGAGAGGAGAGTGGTTTCCCCAGCCCCTCGTGCCCTTCCAAGCCCCGCCAAGGTCACTTGGGTTTGCGCAGCCCAATCACTGCCCATCTGGCGGTGGCGACCCCAATAGGGCCTCCTTCCCTCTGCTCCCACCCCCACCACACAGTTGTCTTTTCCCATCTGTGGATGTGGCCTGGGAAAGCAGGAAGACAGGAGGAGCCATGCGGCTTTGTTCTAAGAAAACCCTCTTTTTCTGATTTGTTTTATCGTTGGGTGCAAAGAGAGTGCTGTTTAAAACGAGTAGGTAATTTGGGCTTAGTTTAGTTTTTGGAAGGGGGGATGATCTGGAGTGTGAGACTTCGTGACACTGACATCTGGTATGAAGAGTCGTCCTCCCTCGCCTGATGCCTGAGCCTCCCGGGCACTCCCCCTGTAGCCTCCCCTCTTACCCCCTTGGACCTGCTCTCCCCATATGCCCGGGGTCATCTTCGTTAAGGACACATCTTGTCCTGGCATCTCCCTGCTTAGAGTCCATCTGTAGCTCCTGTGCCTTAGGAATAACTTGGCTTGTCCTCAGCATCTGCGAGGTGCCTTCCATCTCTCTCAGCCTCCTCCTTGGTGGTTCTGGTAAGGAGCTCTCCAACTTGGCAGCCGAAGACGCTGTGAGGTTGCATATTTGCCGCAATGCAGGACACCAGCATTGTCTGTGGAGTGAATAATTTCAATACAACAACCATCCTCGAGCAGTCTGTGAAAGTTGGAATTCAAAATGATCACTCTTCACCCAAAAAGGTCGAGAATCCCCATTCCGAGGATACTTGAGTTCTGTATGCCTTCCCCACCCTGCCTAATGACATTTCTTGCCTCCTTGCTTTGCCTCATGCCCAGCCCGGGATATTCCAAGCTCATCAACCAGGAAGAAATTACATTTCCAGGAGGAAATGGAGGAAATGACATTTCCTCCTAAATGTAGTTCCATCTTGATCTCCAGAAAGCGGCCTTTGGTCGCCCCCTCCTCCCAGCCACTGTGATGGGTCCTTCCTTCCCTTGTGCCCCTGTGGTTGCTGAGAGCACCTAGGTCTTAGCGCCCTCCAGGTCATGCCAAAATCTTTTGCTTTTGGGTCTGTCTTTTCATTCTCAGACAGTGAGCTCCTTGAGGGCAGAGGCTGGCAGGGTGCTGGCTCTCAGGTCGCTCAGTGCATGTCACTCATCTGGACCATAGGGCAGTCTTGCTTTGCTGTGTGAGTGAGCTCTGATCCCTGGACTGCACTGGTTCTCAGTTGAGCTTTTCGCCTTGTGTTTAATAACTTCATATATTGAAATAGTTGTGCTTCATTTTCATTTGGGAAAAAGGAAAAAATTTCACTGATATGGAGGTTAAGATAAAATTATGAATATCAAAGAAGATATTCCTATGAATGTTACAGAAATCAAGGCTCATTTGAAATAGATTTCTTTTCTATGGGTTCACTCATATCCTCTGAGCCTAGCACAGTGCCTGATAGGCAGTGGTCTCTTAATCCTTGTCGCATGAATGCATGGGATGAATGTACACTTAGGTATTTTTTGTGCTTGATGATTAGAAAATTCTCATGGCTTTTAATTTGTAAGGCACCATTTCTGTTGTAAATTCTTTGTGCGTGGGGATGCTTTTTGTGCAGAATGCTTGCCTAGACTGCAAAATGCCTTGTGGTAGCAGCTTTGAAAAAATTGCATCGTTTTGCTCTGATTGAACCTGAGTGAGCTAGTGTAAGTAAGTCACTGTGACCATCTGGGATTTGTGACCCTCATCTGTAAAATGGGCAGAGTTGGAAGAGGACCATGTGACTTCGGATAGCCTTCTGCTTATATGCTGCATGTCAGTCTCACATCCTCCTTTTTGCGTGTATATGTGTGATTGGACACGGACCGTGTCCCAAAGGGTTTGTGCACAGGGCTGGAATTCTCTTGGCCTCTTTGACCGTTTTCCCGTGGGTGGAATGCCTAGTTTCTCAGTAGCAGAGAGAAATGTTAATGTGGAGTTAGGAAAGTAAGCCAAGAGCCATCGAATAATTAAAGTACACACGCACACAAAGAAAAGGGGGTGGCGGGGGGAAACGCACTTCATGGCCAGGGGATGAGTAAAACCCAATGGACTGAGACAGCCCCAGTGCTGAACTTCACATGACCCCGCGTGCTGCCTGCAGTTGCGACACCCGCATGCCCCCTGCACACACTGCCTCTCAGTGATGTCAGCGGGCCACGGCCCCACAGGAAGCAGGACTGCCATCAGCCTGGTGGAGCATGAGCAGCCCGTCCCCCTCCGCGGCCCAGTTCCTACCCACCCGGGTATCTGGAGAACAAGAAACCATCACCCCCAGCCTCATCGGAGTGAGAAACCCATCCAGGGCTTCTCAAAAAATAAAACCCCGACCCATCAGTGACATTCGTGGAAGAAAGAGGGCCAAGAAGGATTTTTGCTTTTCAGGGATTCTCTGCATGAAATCAGATTTCCTTTAGGGATGGGGTTACCTTAGGCTTTCTCAATTCTCCTGAGTCATTCATTAGTGAATAAATGAATGGACTCATTCATGGCTTGGGTGTAGATCTGTAAGACCCTGTCTCTGCCCTTGGATCTCTGCTGGTTTGGGGAGATAAGACTCCAACATGCAGAGATCTCCAGAGTTCGACTCAATTTAATGTATATGCGAGGATCCATGGACCATTAAGTGTCACTACCCCTACCAGGGGAGGGAAGGCCAGGAAATGCCCAGCTAGGTTTCCCATGATATCCCAGGCCATGGCAGGTATGTTAGAAGGTTGGGATTTAGAGGATGATGAGTTTGGCAAAACAAGTGTGTGTATATAAACAGAGGAGGATGGGGTGACAGAATGCTAATGGTGCCTTGGGTTGGGCTGTCTTTCTCCCTGGGTGACAGTGTTCACCTCACAGTGTTGTTGTTAGGCTTGAAGACATAGCTAGCAGGTCAAGGACCATGTTGTTAGTTCAGCCCCTCTGCCCGGTTCATTGAGCATCTTAATAGACTGGGCTGTCCCTGTCTCTGAGCAGCTATGGTACAGAGGGAAGGCGCAGTACAGTCATGTAGCCTAATTAAATAATTACATAATAGCTCTATGTGATCAACCTTTTCTTGAAATAAGCCTTTTATTTAGGAATCTAAGTGTAGATCTACAGAAAAATTACAAAGATAACAGTTCTTGTGTACTCCTCACCCACATTTCCCTGTTATCTCATGTTACCATGGTACATTTGTCAAAATTAAGAAACTGTCAGTACCTCATTGTTAATACAGCCCCAGGCTTTATTTAATCGACCCTATTGCCATATAACTCACATATCATAAAATTCACTCTTTTAAGGTGTGTAAGTTCCTGGTTTTTAGTGTTTTCACTGAGTTCTACAACCCTTACTACTATCTTATTTTAGAACATATTCATCACTGCAGAGGAAACCTCTACCTCCTGGTACCCATTCTCCATACACCTCCTACCCCCCAGTGCTGGAAACCTAATCTGTTTTCTGCTCTAAGGATTTGCCTCTTTTGGACATATCCTATACTTGGAGTCTTCTGGGACAGCCTTTTTTTTTTTTTTTTAAATACCTAACATAATGTTTTCAAGGTTCATAGTATGACATGTATCAGCACTTCATTTTTATGGCCAAATAATATTCCATTGTATGGATATACCACATATTGTTTATCCTGTTGTCAGTTTATAGACAGTCGGGTTTTTTCCACCTTTTGGCTCTTATAAATAATGCTGCAATGAACATTTGTATACAAGATTTTGTGTGGTCATCTGTTTTTCTTTCTCTTGGGTTGATATCTAGGCATAGAATTACTGGGCCATTGGATGCCTTTATGTTTAACTTTTTGAGAAACTGCCAAATCCTCTTCCATAGTACCATACTATATTACAATCCCTCCAGTAATATATGAGGATTACAGTTTCTCCAACACTTATCTATCTCTATTATTTTCGCTGTTCTACTGGGTGTGAAGTAGTTTCTCATTGTGGTTTTGATTTGTATTTCCCTAATGGTTGATGATATTGAGCATCTTTTCCTGTGCTTATCGACTATTTGTATATCTCCTATTGGTTCAATTGGGTTGTCTTGTTAAGCTGTAAAGTTCCTTACCTATTATGGATACAAGTTCCTTTAACAGACAGCTGGTTAGAAAATGTTTTCTTCCATTCTGTGAGTGAGTTGTCTTCTCACTTTCATGGTGGTGTCCTTTGAAACACAAAAGGTTTTAATTTTGATAAAGCTAAATTTGTTTTTTACTTTTGTCGCTGCTTTAGTGTCATAGCTAAGAGACCATTGTTTAACTCGATGTCACAAAGATTTACTTGTTTTCTTCTCAGAGTTTTATAATTTTAGCTCATATATTTAGGTCTTCAATCAATTTCGATTTTTTTTTTGTATATATATTAGGTAAGGGTCCAGTGTCATCCCTTTGCATGTGGATATCCAGTTACTCATGCACTATCTGAGAAAACTATTCTTTCCCCCACTGAATGGTCCTGGCATTATTGTCAAAAATCAGTGACCATAAATGTAAGGGTTTATTTCTGGACTTTCTATTTCATCCATCTAAACATACGTACGCATACTAGTCTTGATTACTGTAGTTTTGTAGTATTAGTCCACTTTTAAAATATATTTTTTCATCATTTACCTTGTCCTGAAAAAGAATTTGAAGTAACTCTCAAATGCAGTGAATGAAAAAAGATACAGACAAGGAAATTAGGGGAAGAGGAGAAAAAGATTGGAAAATGAGATGAGATTAAAGGCTATGTTGGTGCACTGTATTGTATATTATACATTTTTTTTTTTTTGAGATTGGTAGATGTGGCCTACACATTCGCTCTGAGCTTCCTAACAGCCAAAGTTAAAATGGAAATGTGACCTCTGACAAGAGTAACATGTTCATAAAATTAAAACAAACAAAAAAACATTTCCTAAGGATAAACCCAGTATTTTTAGAGAAGGCAACATGAGAGGATTTCTTCTGTGAGTTCTAGGAACCAGAGCTTTTAAGCACATAATTGTTACATTTGTGTTGGTTCTGTTGCTCTAGATTGTTCTTTAAAGCAGTGGTCTCCAACCTTTTTGGTACTGGAGACTGGTGCTTCTGTGATAATCTAATGCCTGATGATCTGAGGTGGAGCTGAGGCAGTGATGCTAGCGCTGGGGAGCGGCTGCAAAGACAGATGAAGCTTTGCTACCTTGTCCACTGCTCACCTCCTGCTGTGCGGCCTGGTTCCTAACAGTCCATGGACCAGAGCTGGTCTGTAGTCCGGGAGTCGGGGACTCCCGCTTTAAAGGCAGGAGAACCGTCTTATTTCCCTCACATTTCCTCCTGGTGCCTAAGACAGGATATGGAGGTGCTTTAAAAATCTAGATTGAATTCTTTCTAAAACCCAGAATGTTTATTACATCCTTTGGTGACATTTTTGTGATCAGGTTAGGATTAGTTGAGACTAATTTGGAGGTAGAGAAGTGGCAGTGAGTGCCCTTCTGGCCGCATTTTAAAGTTATTTTTTGCAGTCAGCTGCCGGAGAGCTGGCTAAGCAGTACATGTTGGGCTGATGAGTGTGTGCACCTTTGCTCTGAGAGATGGCAGTAACTTAGAAGGGAAGCGGCATTGCTTCACCAGTGGCCTGGAAGCCCACACACCTTTCCACCTCCTAAGTGCTGAGGTCTCTCTGTTCAGTCTCTCCAACATGCATTTCAGCTTCCCTGCCTAATGGAAAAATCCCACATGTGTGAGGGAGGTCCTGGCCTCAACTGGACAGCTTCTCGTAGAATTGTGGCCACTGCCACCTATGGCTGTGCTTGGCATAGGGATGGCCACTCTACAAAGAGGCCCACCCAGACAGGCTCCCTCACCAGGGGAAAGAACAAGCTGCCTTTAGCCGACTACGTATGTCACATTGGGTGGCCCTCTCCATCCCATCCCCGGTAAAGGGCTTTACTATTTTTCAGTAGCATCCTTTTTTTTTGGTTTTGATTTTTTAAAAATAGATTTGAACACCAACCTCTAAGGAGGTTATCATTATTTCACAATTTACAGATATGGAAATGGAGTCTCAGCATGTATAAGCACTAAGTCACACTGCAAGTGACATGCAAAGATGTGATTCCACCCCAGGGAACCCTGACTGACTCTGAGTTCATCCTCTCCTTCCTTTTCTACTAGCTGGTCCCAGTCTTTAATATAGAAGGTGTGAGAGGCTAGCATTCTTTCTGCCTTGGCACCTTTGGACAGGTAAAGTGCAGTTTCCTTTAAAGTTTCATTTGCCTCCATGGGGGAGGCAACCAATAAGCAACCCCTTAAAGATTGCCTTCTGTACCATCAGCCCTGTGCCAGGAGCTCAGGAGTAATATGGTCATCGATTACTGCCTATCACTTACAAAGAATGTTCCACATCTGCTGTTTCATTTGAGCCTGGCCACAGCCCTGTGATGTAGGTGGTATGGGTGCTGTTATAGGGACACTGAATTACTCAGGGTCACCAGGTGATCAGGGTGAAAGATAGGCTTAAAATCCAGGTCTCTGATTCCTGGTTCAGTGCTTTGCACCAGCTTTGAGAAAATGTGTGCTAAGTTGCACCAACAAACAATTCCTGGAAGTCTAGCCATCTGAGTGCCTCCAGGAGCACCTTAACACTTCATCACCTACAAGATGAGACAATAGGAAAGTCTTTTCTCCCTGGAAGTGAAGTCTCACCCACACCCTCGAATTTCTTTGTATCTCTCCAGCACCTAGCTGTGTTCTCAGAATAGAGCAGGTAGAATAGAATCAAAAGCAAACAGAATGTGGCCTTCGCCCAAATCTGCTATGATGTACAAGTAACGCTCAACAACCACTACAAAACATGCCTTGGCTCCACCTCTCAGGTCATTCTTGTTGTTTCCATCTACTTGGGTGTCTAAATGTACTGTTTGCTGGGAGCTCTGTTGCCAAAGAATCCAATAAGAAAGATTCATGATCCCCTTTGGGGCATTTTTGCCATAGTTTTAACCATGTCCCTGACTTTATGGCTCAGAGGACATATGTGCCTCACCCAATTTTCTCATCAGTAAAGGAAGGTGATGATATCTGGTTGGCTTCCCTCCTGAAGTGATGGTACAACTGAAATAAGACTCAGTGGTGTGAATGCATTCCTCTGTTCAGCACATCTTAACAACTTCCACCTTGCCAGGCTCGATTCAGTGCTGAACAAAGGCAGTGCCTACCTTGAAACAAGGCTTTGTAGCCTGGGGACCCAGCAGTCACAAATGTCACAGTGTAGATGGTGGGGACCGTGAATGTGAAGGGCAGAGAAGGAGCCTGGGGACTGTAGGCAGAGAGAGTCCCTATTCCATTTGGGGAAGGAGTGGTGGTCAGGGAAGGCTTCCCTGAGGAAGTAACATTTGAGCTGAAATTCAAAGGGTGAATAGGAGTCAGGAGAAGAGGTGGGTGATGAGCAGCTTGGGCAGAGGGAAAAGCAAGTGTAGGAACATTTAACAGCAGAGAAGCCTATCTGGAGGACTGTGGCCATTGTTCTCTAGCATGTCCTATTGAGTTTAATTCAGTAGGCTTTGGAGCAACTAGCAGGTGCTGGGGGAAGCTCCCCGAGAAGTCAGGGCATGTTGGTTGATATACAGGCCTGGAAGGCATAGCCCAGCCATATGCCTCTCCCCATCCACAGTGCCTGGCTCAGAGTACGTGGAAAGGACCACTGGACATGTGGCCCTAGGATGCAGATTTGTACCTACCCATTCAAGGGAGTTTAGAAATCTTCCCTGCAGACAACCATGTGGCCTCAGGCAAGGGACCTAAGCTTTCAATCTCAAATCCATAGGAGATTACGGTAGGCTCCATCTCCTGGGGTTGTGTGGGCATTGCTGCCATCATGGCTGTAACGTGCCAAGCAGGTGCCTGGCTGGAGGAGTGCATGGTAAAGGGGAGCTGCCACAATAATAATGGTTCTTATTCCTGGTGGTCTTACAGTTAGTCTTGAAAGTAGGTGTCACAGGAAATCAGAGCAGGAGAGGCCACTGGTGCTGGGAGTGCTCTTCAGAGCCCATGAGAGCTGGAAGGCCAGAGAGGAGGAAGCTCTAGGTAGAGGCTCATGAGTGAAGGCAGGAGACATGAGCAGCAGTAATGAGGAAGACCCTTGGTGACAGGGGTGTCCATTAGAGGTGGAGGCAGTGGATGTATGTTTAGTAAACTGGGCCGATGGCTTCTCAGCCATGGGGAAAGAGTCCTGCCAGCTTTCTGCTTCGTGGTCATAGAAAAACCTCGTGACTGGAGACAATGGCATGTTTGATTTAGAAGGCGAAGGTTAGGAGGTGAGAAAGCAGATACATGCAATGTTTATCTTGAAAAAACTTGTAAACTGCTTGGAAATCCCCATGCTCGCTTCCTCCAGGAAGCCATTCTAGGCTGCCCCACCCAGTTCTCCTGGGCCCTCCATCTCCCCAGCACCCAAACGTACACTGTGAGACATGTCTTTGCCTCCCCTTTTGAAGGGTTGGCTCTTTGAGTGTGAGGCCATGGCTGCCTGTGTAGCAGACAATCTGGGAAGAGTAATAAGAGTAATAATCCGTTTTGAATGCACAAACTTTGTGGAGGCCTTACAGACCAAAATACCGATTAGGACACAAAGTCAGGACCTTTGCTTTCCCACCACAGTGGCCTCATTCCTGTGGTGACCCTGGGGAACTGGGTGGCATGGTTTTGTTCAGACTGGAAAGGCAGGAGAGAGCTGCTGTCAGAACCAGTGGGGCCTCAGACCTCCTAGGTTCCAGTCCTCCCCTTTGACGAGGGAGGAAGCCATCTGCCCCAAAGCAGAAGTGGTGGTGGAGCCAGCCTCAGGTTCAGGTCCCCCAAGTCCCAGCCCCGTGCTGCACAGAGAGGCTATCCCCTTTTGATCATTAGGAAGTCACCAGGTCCTCAAGTAGAGTTTGAACAGGTGGCGCGGGCTTGAGACCTCTGTGGGTGCAAGGTTTCCCTTCCTGCTGGGAACCCCTCCAAGCCCATGTGAAAGAGATGTGGTTTGTTGAACGCAGATTTTTCAACTTTCTTTAGAGAGCTCTTGTTGGCTTAGAAGTGCCTGGAAACATGTAAGTGGTGATGCTTTAGTGGTAGTATGGAAAGCAATAATACTAAGCCCAGCATACAGGTGATTTATGGTCAAAACTCCTTAGAAAGAGTCTGAAATTCATTTTTTCAGGATACACGTGGTGGGTGCTGACCACGCACCTGGCACGGTGTCGGGTACCCTCTAACTCACAGTGTGGGGGATGAGCACATCACATGCCATCTGGTGTGAGAATTACACTGGGGAAACCCAGTGCAGGGCTGGCTGGCCAGCTGAGAGGGGCCTGAGAAAAGGCTAATAAATGAAAACGTGGATTGAGCTTTCCTCTTTAAAGCATTCCTTACCAGAGTAAAGCAAATCTCATGTATTTTCTGCTAATACATGGCTGTTCTTGTTTTGCTCGATTTCTGGTGGTCTTTGATATTTGCTGAAAAGGTAATACCCTGTCATTGAATGAGGGTGGGACTTGGGCCAGCCAACTCTGGTCCAAAGGTCTGTCACTTTTATAACAGGCTAGAATTTGTGTGTGTGTGTGTGTGTCGGGGGGCGGGGGGGGGGGAGTGGATATCAAGTTCTTACAAAAATGCCCCAAAGAGCTCTGCTTAGAAAATGCCTTTCTCTAGGAGGTTTTCATCCAACATGGCATGGAAAACACCAGTTTCAAATAGCCAGGTAAGGCTGTGTGCTCTCCTAACATGATGTGACGTTGCTGATTCCTGAATACCTCACCTGATAAAATGTTTGTGTCTCGAGCTATCTTTCAAGACAACCTAAATGCCCGCTTCTTGGCAGTGCCTTCCTTAGGAGCTCTGGCTAAATGAGGTATGCCCTACCTGGGATTCCGTTGCATTTCCTCATTGTGTCCACCGTGAGCCCAGGGACGCACATCTCCTTTTGTGCTTAGCACAGTATCCTGCACAGAGTAGGTCCTAAATCCTAGTGTATGGAGCTCCAGTTATGTGTGACATAAATGAGGTGGCTTGGTGGGTGAGTGCGGAGTTTGGGAAAGAGGCACGAGCTGAGATACGCATTTGTGAGTTTTCATGTGGATGAGGTTAGGTTGGGGAGCATGTGTGGGTGGGATGAGCAGGTTCAGGCCGGCACCTGAGGCACAGTCACATTTAGGAGATGGAAGGAAAGAGGGGGGGAAACAAGACGGGGCACAGTGACATTGAAGCTTAGAGTGCAGAGACCCTGCAGCGAGAGGAAGTATTCAGCAGTGCTAAATGTCGCAGAGAATCCAGAATGAGAAGGCGTGAAAATCATGTGTTTTTGGATTTTGTAACCTGAGGCCACTAGTGACCTTAGTAAGGGCAATCGGGGTGGAGTGCCAGGGGCAAACACCCATGCAGTGAGCCCCATAGTGAATGGGAGGTGAGGAAGCAGAGAGGGCCCCGGGTAAGGGGCGACCCTTGAGTGGTGGCAGGGGAGCTGTGAATGTCTCATGGGCCAACTGAATGGAATTGTTTATTAAGTAGATACATGAAACCCTGGCCAAGTTGTATCTCAGATTTGCCAAAGACAGCCATTAAATTCAGACCAATACACACTCGGGAATGGGGCAAATGGATTCTTTTGTAAGAAGTTTATAGTTCAAAGGTAAAATGGCCTAAGAGAGCTCCTGAAAGTAACAAGTCAAGGCAACTTGGTATTATTAAAATGAAATAACACGCGTCAGATTTCCTAATAATTTCAAAGGGAAAGGCTTTGGATTTAGTAAATCTCTTGCATCTCACTAGGAATATTTTCGTTTTTGTTGTTATTGTTTTAACTTTGTTGCTTCTTTTTGCTCAGTACTAGCCAAGAACCCCTAGAGCATACTGGGTGCTTTATGGGGGAAAGAAAAAGCGCAGGGGAAGACTTCGCCCTGAGCTCCTGACTGTGACAGTGAGGGGCGGAGGTGGCAGGAGCCTCTGGCAGCCCAGCTGTGATTCGGAGTTGGGCAGGTGTCAGGCATAATGCCTTACAAGCATTTCACACTCTTTTTGGGTCAAAACATGAGCGATTTGAGTGACCCCTCTATGTGCCTCCCAAATTCCCTTTGAGGTATAAGGCATGGCCTCTGTCCTGGTGACATTAGAGTTGGGGGGAGGGACTGGCAAAATGTCTATGTTTAGGGTGGTTCACATCACAGGCAGGGCTGAGACTAGTACCTGTCACACGGTGGTATCGAAAGGGCAGATAGGCAGAGAGGAGGCAGGAGGTACTGTGGACTGGAATTGCCTGGAACACCTCCTGGAGAGGATGAGAGTCTCTCCCGAATGTGCCCCTTTATCCTGTAGCAAGGAGTTGGGCCTGGAAGGGTAAAATGAATTTCTTAGACTTAATGGCAACTTGAGGACTTGGCTCAGACCTCCTTTCAGAGGAAGTATGTTTTGTTGTAAAAGGTTTTTGAACCCCTACCTTGATATGTTGGGACTCTGTCTTGCATGTTTTTAGATTGTATCTGGAACATCAGAATACTTAAGGACTTTTGTGTCAGTATGTGCAGAGAGGCTGTGCTGTTTCCTGCAGCCGGGCCCCCTGGGTCCTGGCTGAAGGTGGGAGGGAGTTGGCCGGCCAGCCCCCCTGAGTCACACTCTGGCATGGAGCCCGGTGGGGATTTCCACACGGCCCGTGCTGTCTTCTCCTCGTTTCCTGTCAGGGTATGAGGCAGGCGGGCTGCCAGCAGGAGCCGGTGGGCACTCCTGACCCCTCTGCTGCCAGCCCACCCACCCTGTGGAAACCCAGGCACCGTGGGCGGCTCTCACCTCACTGGAAGTGCGTCCCCAGCAGGGTGTGCCTGCTGTCTCTGTCGTGCTGGGTGCTGGTGTGCAGCTCCCTGGAGGCCTCGGGAGGCTGCCCTCAAACAGAAGGTTTTGTTAAGGAGGGAGAGCTTGCTCATGGGGCAGTTTGTACTGGGCATTTAGGGTTATAAAAACCTAGCCTGGCCTAAAATGCCTCTCTTTATCTGCTGACAATAACATTTAAGAAGAAAATAAAACAGCAAACTTTCAGCCATTCAGTTTATGCACTTAAGGGAATAATTCCCAAATATTTGATTTCTGGAGATCTTTCTAAAATATCTGTGTATCTCTTTGTTAGCTTCTAGTGCATCCATTCCTTGATGTGAGGATATTCTGCTTTAAAAATTATATGTATGTATATATGTGTGTGTGTATACATATATACGTGTGCACATATATCACCACTGATAGGACTTCCATCTCTTCATGCACTTTTTCCTCCAGAATTTAAGAATTTACTACTAGGCAGTTCACAAATGTTATCTTATTTAGCTCTTTTCCCTACAATAGAAGGCTGTGTTATATAATATCATAGCTACTATAGACATGTGGCTGTTCAAATTTCAAGTAGTTAAAATTAAATAAAATTTGGAATCTGGTTCCTCAGTCAGACTAGCCACGTTTCATGTCCTCAGTAAGCTGCATACGGCTAGTGGCTACCACGTTAGCCATCACAGAGGAGGACATTTTGATCATTACAGAAAACTCTAGCACTGGTTTAAGGTCTGAAGTTTATAGGTGAGGAAACATAGTCCCACAGAGGTTGAGTTGAGTTGACCACTTATAGCCAGAGCTGGAGTAACCCAAATCTGCCTTATCTCAGAGTCATTATGCCCTTTTCTTTTTTTACAAGCATTTTATGATACACCTTTAGTGGATTTTATACATACCAAAGTCCCTTTGCTGAATGAGAAAAATAAGGCATTTTCATTTCATAAATAAGGAAACTGAAGGTTATACTTTTTTTTTTCCTCTTAGAGAAGAGAAAGTAGTCCATAGGCTTTGGGGATGCTTCAGGTATCCCGGGTGGGGGGTGCTGTGAGGATTGCTTCCTGCTCTTCCACCTGTACTCCATCCTGCTGTGGGCCTCTGGTTTCTGATGGTTTCCTCACCAGAGTTCGGGAGTGAGCAAGCTAGGACTGCTTTTCTCACTGTAATCCTTTGGGCTGCCTCCTATTTAAGGATTTATGGATGTTGGTGATCTCTTGGTTGTTTGGTTGTTGTTTTGTCTTATCTTAGAGCCAAAGGAGGTCTCAGAAATATATATACTAGTGTTATAGTCAAAAATACTGAGGTCTTGAGAGGTAAGGGTGCTTTGAGGGTCATGCAGCTAGCTAGGAGCAGAGATGGCCCTTAAACTTTTTGTTTTCAAGCCAGAGTTTATCTGATAGTCTTATGAAAGCAACCACTCCATGGACAAAGATAGTTTTTTCATGAGAGAATAACACAGCAGCGATGTTCCCTGTGGCCTGAGATGCAGCACCATGGGTAGAGAAGAACAGGGTTCTAGGTCATACAGACCAGGGTTCAAATCCTGGCCACATCACATGGAAATTATGGGACTTTAGAAAAAAATTTAAACTTTCTGAGACTTAGTGTTTATTTGTAAAAGAGGGATGAAGTATCTCACTGGAATTGTTTTAAAGGTTAAATTATAACATGTGTAAGAGACTGACAAGTCCTGGCATACTATAAGTACTCATTAAATGGTAGCCATTAATGTTATGATGGTATCATCACCTCCTTCCAGTATTGTAATTTCATTGTCCAGCACATAAGGCACTCAGATAACAGGATGCCCCAAAGTTGGGAAACAGGATAAAGTTAACTTGAAACAGTCTTTTAGTTACTTTTCAAATAATATGCTCAGTGTGTTTCTATAATCCTTAGACTTCTTTTTAGGCGGAGGACCTCTAAATTCAAACAGATCTAACTGCTGGTGTGAGAAGGTATAATATATAAATCCCAGAGTGTCCCGAAAGTCTAGAAACAGGGAAAATAGCATATCCTGTTTTCTAACTTTTTAGATAACTCATGGAATACGACTAAAACAAAGTCACTGGAAAATAGATTGTTGCCATTTTAAGATTTTAGTTCCCCTGCAGGAGCCATTGCAATGGCAGTCCCGGGGTGTCTAAGTGACCAGATCGACTGTCCATCTTTGTCACTTACACAGCTTGTTGATCTCTTCAGTGAGAATTCACTTCATAATGAGGCCTTTGTCTTTAAAAAAATAATTTATTATCTTTAGACGGTTGGGGAAGATAAGTGGACAAATACTTTCACAAGAGTAGTTTCCCAGGGAATTTGAAAAAGAAAAGGTTTCTGGTTATTTTTGGTTGATGAGAATATTTGTAAATCAGAATGGCACATTATCAAATATCATAGTTGCTCAGGGCCTCTACCTGTGACCTGTTTGAATAGAAATTAAACATGGCTAAAGGTGAAGTTGCAGCTTTTAATGTCAGCTTTTCACAGTATACCTCTAGGTGTGACTTTGGACCACCTTGAAAATCCTCTCAGTGCTATTCCCATATGAGGGTGCATCTGGTGGGATTGGAAGGAAAGATGTGACATCCGGGCAGCCAGGGGAAGGCTGGTGGCCAGAAGATGGCCCTGACCTTGGTGAATTTACCTGGGAGCTGGGCCTGGCCTTACCAATTTAGAAACCTCATTTTGCCAGCCCCGGAGTTAGAACTGCTGGCTCCTACTAACTAGCAAAAAGCTAAAGCACATCAAGCCACTAGTTTATTTATTGAAAAGTATAACCACTGTGAGGTTATAACCAGGGCGTTCTCTCCTTGTGGGCACCCCACCCAAGAAGCCAAATGGTCAGAGGTGTGGGTGGGTCAGGATAAGGGGCAGAGGGAGCCATGGGAAGCAAATGTGTTAAAAGTGGCCCCAATAGCTGGGTGCATCCCTGTGCACTGGACAGGCCCCTCCCTGCTGGACAGTGCTCGCACGGATGCTGCTGTGGTTGCCACGGCACCTCTCAGCCATGTAGTTTCTGTTGCTAACCAACCATCTTCCTTCTTTAGGGATTAAGACCCACTCCATTCTGTGTTCAGAGAGCTTCTCTGAGGTACTATTAACAGCCCATCTCTTCCTAGATCCACAATGTCTTCTAGTGGGATCACCCTTTCGGGCATTTGCTTTTCACCTTCTCTGGTCCCAGTGAATGCATGAACCCCTGACGTCACTGATAGTACTCAAACCTGAAATGAGCCCTGTGACCTGACCTTGGCCCCCTCTTCCAGCTCACCATAGATTAAGGAAATAGGGACAGGATGATCAGAATTAACCTCTTTTTCGACTTCCTTGGGCCTTTTCACTTTAATAGCTCAACAGAGACATCTGTGATGGCTTGCATCCAAAGTGCGTGGTATTTATTTTTGATTTGAAATATGAAAAGCATTTTTTAGGACAACTGACTCTCTGAGTCATGCCCAGGGGAGCAAACGGCCTGAAATGCGAGCTGGTGCCTGTGAGGAGGACAACAGCAGAGGCTGCTGCTGACTTGACTAGCGCCGGGGTTAGGTCACTGCTGGGATGAAGTGCTCTGACCATAAGAGCAACATGTGGGCTGGAGCGGCTGGCGGTGGGGTAATTTATTGCAGCCGCTCGCCTAACCAGGAACCCCACACACTGGGTTCCCACAGGATGGACGACTGCATGGAAACCCACACACAGGCCCTTGCAACCACGCTTGAGCAAGAGTTATCTTATTTGGCAGCGTGGGTTCTGTTGCGGGGGGGCGGGGGAGGCGGTATTTGTCACTGAGCAGCTGTTCACTGGACGGGCAGCCACTGGGTCCCTAGTGGGTTGCTTGGTTTTCTTTTGCTCACTTCACTCTTAGCAGCAGTATGGTTTAAGAATATACACAATTCCCAATTGTTCGGCCCTTTACAGCTTCCCTTCATAGCTTCCTTCATAGCATCTCAGCGCCACCCTGTGAAGTAGATCAGGCCAAGTGTCGTGCCCATTTCCTGGATGAGGGGATTTGAGGCGAGTTGAGATTCTTGTCCATTATCGCTTAGTATATAAGGCAAGGCCAGAGCTCTGTCCCGGGACTCAAGGCTGCGGGTCTAGCCCAATATTAGATGTAGACTTCCCGGCTTCTCCTCAGACTCCTAACAGAACCCCAGGGTGTGGTCTGGGAACACGTATTTTAAATATGCTACCTGGCAGTGACCACAGACCTTCACTAAAGTGGCCATAGTGTCTGGCCCTGCTCAAACTTCCCACCTCAGACGTTAAACCTGTATCGCCCCCTGAAGTTTCATATTCATTTTATATTGTGTGTTTAGGGCCAGTCTCCTTACATGAAATGCCAGCTTCCAGAGGATGGGGACTGTCCTGTCCGTGGCTAGATCCCCAGTGCCTCGGGCAGTTCCTGACACCCAGTAGGCCTTCGGTCAATATTTGTTGGATAAAAGTATTTTCCTCAGCTCTGGGAGAGTGGAGGATCGAATGTGGCAGGTCTGGTTCCAGTTTCCCTTTTGTGTAGCTGTGTGTAAATCGTGGGGCCTTGCTGAGCTTCAGTGTCCTCGTTCGTGAAATGGGGGCCCAATATGCCTCCGTTTCAGCTTCTTGGTGGGGATCAGGTAAACACGCCCACACAGGCACACACACTTGGATGTCCCTGCACGGGGTGGGCACTCGTTAGCAGGCGGCTCATACTGAGACTCTCTGGTGTCTTGCTTGGCATGAGCAGCAGGGTCATCATGGTGGTCAGTTTTTCCACTGCCATCAATTGGGATCCATTTAGTTCCCAGACAGACAAGGTGTAGGGCTGGACTCTGTGCCATGGGCTAAATACTGGCTGCCTTGGGCCTCAAATCAAGACCAGACACCAGCATAAACCCAGGTGGCCCAAACTGAGGGCAATCACCAGAGCCAGGCCATGAATGGATGAGCAAATATTTACCCTGTCTGAGGTCGAATGTGAACTGTCTACCAGGCGTTTTGTTTTTCTCTGTCTCCTCCCTCTCTGCCTGCTGTCCTTCCCCCTTTTAAAAAAGGAAACTAAGAGGTTGAGAGGTTAATGACTGGCTTGAGACAAGCAACCATCAGAATATCCACCATCCCTGTCTGAATCCTGTTGCTCCTACAGGCTCGTCCTCCTCCTTGAAGCCCACCCTGACTTGTCCCTTGGCCGAGCTCAACCTGCAGGCAGCCTTCTGCTACCTGAAAACTTGGATGGGTTAGACAAAGGGAGGGTCCTTCACTTCTGTCTCCTTTTTCCTTTTCACAGATGATACTCATTTGGCAAGTAATTCTTGCACTGTCCTTTCATTTTTCACATTCTTTGTACCCTGACTGGCGAGTCCTTAAGATGCCTGGCTGTGTCTTCTGTCCCTTTCAGGGTTCGTTTGTACATTCCTCTCCTCACCTACCCATCCAACAACACATACTATGGTCAGCCTATTCTGTGTTGAGCTCAGGGCCTTCTCCACACGATGCTAACGCAGTCTGCGCCTGTGCTGGAGTGGATAGCCAGAGCCCAAAGAACAGTGTGGGCCGGGAGTGGCATGGAGGCAATTTTTAAAAGTCAGGGAAAGCTGAGCTTCTGGAAACTTGGTAATACTCATCCTTGCTGAGTTCCTCTGGGGTGTGTGTGTGGTGGGGGAAGGGGGTGTGTGTGTGGTGGGGGGTGTGTGTGTGGTGGGGGAAAGGGGGTAGAATTTTATCAGGCTTTTTGCTGTTCACTGGTTCCTTATTTCCAGGTTCCTGCTTGCACCCTGGCCAAGTTTATAGGCAAGAAAATAGAATTCACCTTCCCTATCACACACCCTTTTTTAAATGTGACTAATTCTGAGCTGACTGAGCCTGGGCCAGATGTGGATAGGGTTATGCATGGACTCCCTTTTGTGGTGTGTCATTTCTGACTTGCTGGGAAATCCTTTGGTGGTATTGGTGGGGTAGGGGTAGGAAGCAGAGCCTGCTGGGGCCGGTGGTCTTCTAGGATGTCTGATTTAGAGGCCTCAAGTGAACAAGGAGTGTGGGAGCTGAGCTGCATGCTTTGTCTTCTGGAATTGGAATCAGAATGGCCTGGGTTTGGATCCCAGCCATTGCTTCTGACCATCTAGTAGCCTGGTGCATAGTGACTACTTGATCATGTCTAAAACCTTAAGATTTTATTCACGAGATCCCTAAGAGTATTTTGTTATGCACCCTTAGCACCGTGTGTGTTAAGTGCTAAGGGGGAAAAAGACATGAATCCTCTCTCCAGAAGGAGTTGAAGTCTTCATGGGGAGAGGACAATGCCCACAGTAACTCTTGATTATTTGGTATCCTAGAGCAGTGTTGCCTGATGGAAATATTAGGCAAGCTACGTATCTATTTGAAATTTTCTGCTTGTCATGTTAAAATGTAAAAAAAAAAAAAAGTGAAATTAACTTTTAGTATATTTTATTTAACACAGTATACCCCCAAGCATTATCGTTTTGGCATGTACTCAATATGAAAGTTGTTAATGAGATATTTTACATCCTGCTTTCATCAGAAGTCTTTGAAATCAGTGTGCTCTCTAGACTTGCATTTGGACTGGCCACATTTCAATAGCTCCGTAGTCACATGTAACTGGTGGCTGCCGTATTGGACAACACAGCTCTAGGATTTATTTGTTAGGTCGACTAATGGCATCTGCATTTCAGAGGAGGAATACTTGTGCTCACAGGGACTGTGACTCGTTTGTTGTAGCCGCCAGCCCCCGAAAGACACACGGACCACCAGCACTCAGCGAGTTACAGGAAACACTCTTTATTTAGCCAGCTGGGTCTGCTAGGGTGGCTACACAGACCCCAAATTAAGCAGCCCCGAAATGTAGAGGCACAGGTTTTTTAAGTCCCAAATCCCATTCTTCAGTCTGTCTAAACCAAAGGTCTGTCTGTCTTTTATTCATTACCTGTCAACTCATAGGTCAGGCGCGTAAGCGGGGTTACAGAAGCAGAAAGCTTGTTTAGCATGTTATGTTCTTATGGGTAGCAGCCTATGTTTCTATGGACAGAGCCATGTTTTCATGGGCATAGCCAAGCAGTAATTTTTCTGCAAGTAATAAATTTCCAGCAGTTATTTTTCAGCCGTTACCGTTTGGGTTACGTAGCCAGTGAGGAGCAGAGTGGGACTAGAGTCCGGGACCTCTCTCCACTAGGACCGGGGGAGGTCTTGCATTTGCCAGAGGTCTGTTGTGTCCCAGGCACTGTGCCAGACGGTCTGTCTTTGTTACTGCATGGAATTCTCACAATAGCTTCAACAAAAAATGAGGTAGAAGCAGCTCAGAGTGGCCAAGTAACTTTCCCAAAACCGCAAAGTCAGAGGTAAGGTTGGAATTTGGACTAGGGCCAGATGACTCTACACAGGGAAAGAAAATTTGAACACAACATAGTACTTAAGCCAAGGACTCAAGGAAAGCTTCAGGGTACAGGAGGGGCGCCGTGGCAGGCCTGTTCAACAAAGGCTTGGGACACCAGTTCAGAAGGCTTGGGCCTGCCTTGGTCGAGGCGATGTGTGCATAAAAGTAACATTTCTTCTAATCATAGATTTTTTTTTGAAAGTCAGACTGTAAGCCATCAGGAGGCCGGGCTAGTGATAGCTAGTGAAAGTATGTGGTGGGGGTGGGGAGCCAGTGATGAACGACAATTGTAGAGGCCAGTGAGCTGGGCCCTGCTCCCCCTGCTACCTGGGAATGCCACGTACTTCACGGGGCTCCGAGCAGCTGAGACTTTCTGCTGGGGGAACCCCAAGAATTTGGGGAGGCTAGGATTGAGCAAGTTCTTGAATGCATACGTGCATGCACTCACCAAATATTTATTGAATACGTGCTTTGGGTGAAAATGATTTGTGTTTCCTTGTCCTGTGTGCTATTACCTTTTAACTCTGAGGATTCTGTTCAGCCCTCTGAAGTATGAGCATTATCTGCATTTTACATAGTAGGAAGCTGAGGCTCAGGGTGGAGATCTCTTGCAAGAGGTCAAATGACTACAAAATGGGAGATAAAGGACCTCAGAACTAAGTGTTTTGGCTCATTTGTCTGTCTGTCTCGTCAGTAGCCAGTCATTGAGCTCCTTCTATTTGCTAGGGATTGAGCTACATTCTTAGATGTTTTTGGTTTTGTTTGCAGTGTGTTTGCTTTAGTTTATATTTAAGCGTAATCACAATGCTACCGGATGTTGAATAGTGGCTGACGTCTGCTGCATGCCGGGCACTTCATGGGATGCTGGTCACAGTCTACTTCAGGGATCCCTCCCAGTCCTGTCGTAAAGGGGAAACAAACACCAGAGGCATGTTAACTTTCTGAAGTCAATCCCAGCCTGTTTCTCCAGAGCCCTGGCTTAGCCGCTATACCGCATGCATGGCCTGTGACAGGAGTTCAGTACTGGTCCCCAAAGGAAGCCCAGTTTGCCCCAGTACCTTCTTATGAGGCCTTGTCTGGTCTTCAGTTTTACCACGTGTAAAATGGGGACAGGGGCTGCCAGCCCACACTCTTCAGAAACCCGCCCCCCATCCAGGAGACAGTGCTTCTATGGGAGACTGTCTGGCTAAACGAGATGAAGTGTGTGTGACCCCCATCAAGGCATCTCTCTCTTTTTCCTCCTGTCTGCTCCTCTTCCCTCATTATGCAGGGCAAGCTCAGCGTGTGGTCCTCCCTAGGTTGGAGCTGTCACCCTCCATGAAACTGACAGCCTAAGCCAACCTGTAGAGAACCCAGTCTAAGTTGATGACCTTCTGAGAGGTCCTACACTGTGGAGCCATAGGACTTCATGACAGGAAAGTATCCTGGAGAATAGCAAACCATTCACTTTATAAAAGGGGAAACCGAGTCCCAGAGAGGTCAGCTGTATAGACTATGTCTCCTTGAGGGTCCATCTCATCTCCCTGTCTGACCAGCAAGTTCCCATGCTGGGAACCTCAGCCTGACCTCACAGTACTTCACAGGAAGTGGATACTGAAATTAAACACTTGCTGAGTGAATGACTCTGTCCCTGCCAGCCCTGCCAGGGGGCTTTGAGAAGCACAGCTTCACTCTTCACCCTTTCCTGAGATGGAGGATCAAGGAACATTTTACACTGCTTGGTGTTTGCTCCAGGCCCACCCTCTGGGAACCTGCATGCCTCTTCATAGGCAAGATGGAGCTGGACTAGGATGGACCTAGTGCTAAACCTTGTGCTTCTTGTGAGAGATTGAGAAGGCAGACTCCTGAGCCCAGCCTTCTAATCTGAGAGACAGGGGTTCTGTGGCTCTGGAGTGAGAGAAATTATGGGGGGAAGACCCTGAGTTCAGATCTCTGCACCTGTATTTATTAGCTGTGTGAGTTGGGGGCTGGCGCCAACTCTCTGAGCCTCTGTGACCATATTGAGGAAGATTAACTCACAAATAGGTTTGGGTTGTTGTACTTGCAGAAATGTTGTGTGAATCAACTGAGGCGTCATGTTTAATCGTGCTGAATAACTGGGAAGCATGACTTTGATGTAAAGACAGGCTTTTTTCATCATCAAAAAGCTGCCAACACTTTCCCCGCGTCACCCCGAGGCAGCCCATTGTAATTTTCTCTCCTTTCGGATAAACTCCTGGAAAATCAGCCTCCCGTAACTTCCGGTCCACCTTTTAGAAAGCTCACCATTCAGTCTCCTGTCCTTTGGGACATGCTGCCCTATCTCCTCAAACTTTTCTCCTCGCTACAAAGCATCATCAGCTTCCTCATCTGTTTCTTCTCTGATCTAGATTTTATACTTCCTCGCCCTCCTGGTGACTCGCCTCTAACTGCTTGTCCAACTTGTTTATGGCCAATCCGGTGTCACACCCAGGATAGAGTGCAGTTGCCTAGGCACAGTAGCGGAGACTGTGGGCAGTGTCACTGGTGAGGGGTCTGCACTTCCTCTCCTGGCACGTCACTGACAGTCGGACTTTATGGAAGCGTGAACTTGGTGGCATTGCTGAGCTGCTGGTGGAAATGGGAAAAGCCCTCCCAGACCTCTTATCTGTCTTCTTGCCTGAGGAAAACTGTGTCCCAATGGGCCCATTTTGGCACTTTCAGGCTTATAGCTATAATCTTCTACACTAACATAAGTTTGCCCCAGATGCCAATATTATATTGGTTTTTTTTTTTTTCAGAAAAACTTAATTGGAATTTTTAATGCATTTTTGGGGGGGTGGGCTGTGTTTCCATTTGCCTCTAAAAACAGTGAGAAGGAAAACAAAGTATAGTCTTATTGCCAGAAATTATGGAGCCAAATCTGAAATTAATTTACAAAGTCATTAGTATTTTCCATTTATGAACCCCAAAATGAATGTAAGTGCAGTTTCTTGTAATTAACTACAAATTAGGAAAGGGTTGAGAGGACTTTTCAGGGACCAGCACACAAAATCCTAGCAGAAGCAGATGGGTGGGGGGGGGCACCCAAGAGTTGCTTTAGTTTTAACTCAAGCCTGTGACTTAGGGAGAGTAAGACAGACTCAAATATCTCCCAGAAGAGAGCACTTTCCCAACAACTTAAAAACTGCCAGTGACCTCTGGAATGATCTCTTCTAACCTCATTTTCTGAATGAGGCAACAGAGGGGTTCAGGGAGAGTAAGCGCCCTGCACAGTCACACAGCCAGGGAGTCCAGAGCTGGGGCCAGGGCCCATGCGTCAGTGCTCAGGCTGCCACTGCCCCTGCCTCCTGGTGCTGCTTGTCTGCTTGAGCCTTTCGTGTTTAGCACCTGAGCTGTGCTCACGTCTAAAGTGCTGCTCCTTGTAAGAGAAGGGAAAGGGAACAATCTGGTCAGAGTTGGCCTCTTCCGTGCACTCTGGGTTCCGACGTGTTGGTGTGTACTGCACGTCATGCTGGTTAAAGGAGAAAGCAGTGGTTTCTCCCTCCGCTTAAGGAGCGTGGTTATTCCCAAAGCTCACCCCAAGCCAAGCCCCAGCATATTTAGGATCTGCCGTTCTGTGAGTGAAATCTGCCTGTGGTTAATTAGCAGTGAATGTGTGTCAGTGTTTAGATGTTTGCAGCAGGAGCTCTTCCTGTGACTCCCTCAGCTCAGAGGAACTGGGGCTTTAAGATGTCACCGAGCCATCAGAGGCCTTTAAGATGCTGTTGTCTCTGACCCATTCGGGGTGAAGCCTCATGGTGTCAGTTCCCCATGTGGCACACAGGCTCCAAGCTGGCAAAACAGCACTAAGAAAAGCCATTGCCGAAAGTTCCCAGGCCTTGCCTCCATGTTTTCCTTACTACCAGGGCTCTTAAAGGGCTCGGAGTGACCCTTCCTCTTTCTTGGCTGGACACAACCCCAGCCTCTTGGCTTCTTTTCTTCCCTCTCTGACACCAGGTGCTGGTGCTGTGGCGGGAGTGGGCTGGAACTACGAGAGGCATGACTGCTGTCAAAGGATGTGAAGTCCAGGTAGTGAGAAGAGCTGTATTTACATGGAGTTGTTAAGGACCGATGATAAATATTTGCAGGTGACTATGCCAGCCCCTGCTCTAAGAGCTGTGGGTGTGTTACTGCACCGAACACTCAAGGTAACCACGTGAGATGGAGTAGTAATACCTTTATTTTACAGATGAGGAAACTGAGGTTTAAAGAGGTTAAGTTTAATGAGCCCGTGAGGCATGGTGATGAGATTGGAACCCAAGCCACCTGCCCTTCAGAACCTCCCAGTTTCCTGCTGGGGGAGATGTGTCCTAGCTGGCACTGTCCTAAGAGGGTGGCATGGAACTGGAGAGGTCCTGGCCACAGAGCTGGCCTGGTTTTAGAGCAGCAGGAGATGAGACGGTAGAGACGGGCTGTGTTTTGGGAAGGTTCCTTGTCTGTCTCCTGGCTTGGCAGTCTGGACTCTGGCTCAGTGATGGTGGCAGACAGATTGGTATGGAAAAGGGCGTGAATCCACTGAGGGTAAGAAAGATTGGCCTCAGTGGGTTCCTCTCACTCTGGGGCCCCCTCCTTATGCTAGAAGTCCAGGAGGCAGTTCCCAGGCCCCCGACTGCCTCTCCTTGCTGGCTGTGTGACTTTGCCAGTGGCTTTGCCTCTTAGAAGTTCAGTATCCTCCTCTGGGAAAGGAGGGGGTCACAACACCCTTATTCATTGTTAAGATTAGATGGGCCGATATGATACTGGAAGCTCCTTGTAAAGTATCTGGTACTAAGTAGGCCCTCGCTAAAAGTTTTCATTTTCCCTTCCCCTCATTTTTTTTAATGACATTTTTTTTCCTACAATAACAAAAATTTTAGAAGAAACAAGTTAATATATTGCTGTATATATACTCTTAGGCTAAAAATTTCCTATGTATTTACATACCAAAGAACTTTAAAATTTGATTTTCTCAGCTGGCTGTGCTGATTCAGACACCCTTCTCCAAGATGCCAGAAGCAGTTCCCTGCCCTAGGCTATCGTTGTTGGGATTGTGTGGTGTTATTGTATTATAAAAATTTGAAACATATATGTTACAGGTAAATTATAACTTGCCCACAGACCTTCCACAAATTTAATAAATGTTAGTATCTTTCCATATTCACTTCAGATATCTATAATGTCTTATTTCTTTACCAAAAAAAAATTCTGTTGAAGGCCGCCTGTTTGTTACCCTTGCCCCTTCCTATTCTTCTCTCTTCCTTCTCACAGGTATTTACTCTCTTAAAAATCTGTGTGTGTCCTCCCCAGTCAGGATTTTGTAGTGTATTGTTTGCAAAACCAAACAACCCCATTGGAATGTGTTTGAATCATCAAAGTAAATGATCAACATTTGGGGGAAGCCTGAATAGCCCGGGGAGTGACTTCAGAGGAAGCAAACCCACCTGCGTGCCCAAACTGAAATTCCAAAATTGCAAATTATTTCCTTTGACTTAAAAGTCGACCCCACCCCCATGCTTAATTGCAAATAAATAGTCGAGTTGGTGCACCTTGAGCTACCCAGGTCATCTGGACCTTTCATGTGAGTAAATACATTCCAGAGCAGTTATTTTTAGAGCAAGTATTTTGACTTTTTTCTTTAATGCTCCCCCTCCCCAACACACACACACACACACACACACCTAGATCACAAATGTATGCTTATTGTAGAGAATTTGGAACATACAGAGAAAGGTGAAAATCCTTCACTGCCCTCCTACCCCAGCCTTCCACTTCCCCTTCAGGGCAGAGAATTGGAGGTCACCATGTCCTCCACGTGGGGCCAGCACTGTGGTCTCATAGGGTTCCCCAACACGTCTGGTTCATCTTCCATTTTACAATATCGTGTGTGTTTCCCAAAGTGAGAGAGGCAGCCACCTACCTAAGGTCAGGTCAGTGGCCCAGCTGGAACCAGGAGGCATTTTTTGCACCTCGTCTGCTCCTCATGCTAGGTCCTAACTGTCCGTGGTGCCGGTGACAAGTGCCCAATAGAAGGTAGGGGTCCCGCGCCCTCTTCAGGGAAACTGGGAGGTATAGTGACAAATCTGAGTGCTTTTGTGGCGGTTTCCTGGCCTTGACCTTTGACCACCTTTTCTGAAAAAGTCTAGGACATTTTTAGTTTTTACTATTTTAAACGGCAAGTCAATTTAATACCTCGGCCGTTTTCTGGGCACCGCACAGTTAAACCCTTCCCGAGTTTTTCCTGTTTCATTTTCTTTAAACTGAAATTTCATTAACACCAGTTGTTTTACATGTGCACTTTGCAACAAAACGTCTGTTTTTGTCTGCTTGCTTTCTGGCGGTACTGATTTTAGCTGCTGTCCTTTGGAGATTTTCTTTCATGCCATAATTTCCACCAAGCTTAATTTTCCTGGGTAAATTTTACATATCTGAGTTACTGGAGTTTTTTTCTATCAATTTTTAGTCAGTGACTTTCATTGCCTGCAATTTTAGTTGCTTTCATTTTTTGTGTGTGTGTTGAACTTTTTTCTCCGAGGTTTATTTTTCCCCGGGTCAGTTTTGCAGTTTTTAATGTTGCCAAGAAAATGGGATTCTTCAGTCTGCTTTTTATCTTCAGCACGTTTCAGGTGTGTGAATTTAGCCATGACCAGTTTTATTTGGGGTTGATTATTTCTCTCAAGTCTAATTTTTCTTGGTAATCTGGCCAGAATGCCAGTGGAGATCAGAAAGACAGGTCAAAATGTCTTCTTTGTCGAAGAGTTTGGAACAAGCTTGTAAAGTACTATTCTCCCTTTGGATTTCTCCTCTCTGGATATTGCCAGGGCTTTCCTCTCTGTGTGACAGAATATGGGAGCTGTTAGGGGTCAGACCTCTCCTAGGAAGGACTGTGTTGTCTCTGCCATCTGCCATCTGCTCTGTGAACTCCCAACTTCACAAACACAAAGTGCCTGCAGCCTGGGCAAATGTCAGAAAAGGCAGCTCCGAGCTGGTATGCTAGGAAGCAGAGTTGATGGGGCCTCAGAAGCCCCACACTAGGAACACGTCCCCTCTCTATGGCTGGTCTCCCCATCTGTCCATGGTGTTGCTGGCCAAAGATATTAAAAGTGTTTGGGCTTTGTCCTTCTCTCGGTGAGGGTATGTGGATGGCCGGAGTGTCAGGAACCCCCTGCATGGGTGAAGCAGAGGTGTTGTTCATGGACTCTGCTCAGTTTTTGTCTCTGGGACCCTGCTTCCCCCACCTGACATCAGGGCCCAGCCCGCCATTGCAGCAGAGTGTGCAGGGAGAGCTTGCTGGCAAGGGTCACTGTAAGTTCTTTCCAATCAGGGCTGCACCAAGTAGTTCCCTGGGACAATTGGCTCCCGGGGGAACTAAACTCATCTGTGTAAGTAAACACTCCTCCCCGCCTTCCCCAACAGAAAAGCCCCTGCTCAGCCTCTTGGGCAGCTGGAATGCTGCTCTGTGGGTCTGGGCGTTTTTGTTAGCACCGGCTGTCCTTCCTTTGATTTCTTAGTCTCCTTCAGTTAGGCCTATGACTGTTTTCACATGGCTATTTGTATATACAAGTCATGTCAGGCCATCATAATTTGTTTGTCTAGATCAATAAAAGCAGCCTTGGCCAAAGGCCAGCTAAGAATTTAAAAATACCCTTCAACTCCTTCCTTCCCTCCAAGACATTAAAACTCCATCACATTCATTAACTCTTCTAACCAGAGCTGTTGGTTGACTTGATCAGAAAGATATAAAATGTAACTTCTTTTGATGTATTTTCTCTTCATCCTTTTTGTGGAATTTAATCAGTGATTAAGCAACTGCAGCTGATTCCCTGCCCACTTCAAAGCAAAAGCCCTTCCCTGTGACTGTTTACAAAATTACCTTTGAGAGACTGAAGTGCTGGGAACCCATTTAGACACAGATTGTGCCTTCTATTAGCTCTCTGTTGCCCAATGAAATGGGCTTAGACATATCTGAGGCAGCTACCAAAGGAAATTTAAAAACAAATTGTGGCTACAGCGATTCTCGTGTGATGTGTTCACTTTGGAGAAGAGGAAGGTTAGAGACTGAAGTTCACATACACCTTAAAGATTTTAAAAAGCAGATTTTCTTGTTTGCTCACATTAGAGGGAAAAAATAAGCCTCAGTTGCCCTATGATATCCAGTTATGTCAGGTTTTCTTATAAAATGTCAGGAGAGCAATACTCGATTTCCCGCCTTGCCTTTCTCCTCTTGCACACTGTCTGCCTTTGCCAGATTTTTATTAGGGGAAGGGGCCATTCCCTCAGTCATTGCCTGCCTGGCCTTTAACCCTTTAAAGATTCAGAAGGGAATACTCTGCAGGGTTAAGTGTAAAGCTCTCCTATTGGCCTAGGTTCGAATTCCGGAGCATTAGGGAATCCTTAAGAATTGTTAGCATTTGGTATGAAAAGCAGCTGCATTGCCTGTTTTCCTTCCCTTGGCTATGCTTTTGCCAAGCATCTCCTCTCAAGCGAGGTACTGCCCCAGCTATGCTGAAAAGGCTCCCAAAATGTTGGGCAACTAGATTTTTTTGTTGTTGTTATTAACCCCAACCCATCTTCACTCAGTTAAAGTTTCAGTATATCGGTCTGTCTGCAGGCATGGGTCTGACAAGTGAATGTGTTTGATCCAAGAGGGTGGAAATTTCTGGAAGAGACTATAAATACAAATTGATGACTTGTTTCGCCATAAAAGCCACCACCCTCTCTTCTTCCCTAGTCCCCACTGAAAGCAAGGGTAAAAGGTAGGGTAGCCTTAGTTCTCTCTTTGACTTCAGACAGGAGAAATGGTGCCTGGAGGTAGGATTGGGAATTAGACTCCTTTCTCTCAGTTCCCCCTTCTCCCCACCCCTCTTTTCCTTTCTCTCTGGACCTCTGCCTACACCAAGTGTTCCAGGCAGTCCTGGCTATTCCACAGAGTGTTTGAAGGCGTTCTTTGTGGAGTGAAATCCACTAGAAGTTTGAAATCTGCAGGTTGGGAAGCTGTGTAGAGAGCAGGTGGCCTTCTTTCTGAGGGCTTTAGGTATAGGACCCTTGGGGTGAGCCAAGTGGGACTGGAGCCGGCAGAGGTTCAGAGCATCTGTACAATTCTCTATGACAACCAGGACTCTGAGAGTGAAAGGGGATGCCATTAATGATGACACCAGGACGATCTGTGTGAATTGAACCATTCTAAACAAACGGACGCGTGGCTGCCCTATAAAGGCCAGTCCCTGGTCTTTCAGGTTCCATTTTGTGTCATCACTGGAAACGTAGGCTCAAGTTGCAAGCTCAGATGCTCACAGGGACAGGCAGAGTGTGGGAAGAGCAGGACGAGGATTCGTTCCCATTCTAAAGGGGCAACTCGGCATCAGCTGGTGGCCAACTGTTGCCAGATCTTCTGATGTTTTTACAAGAGAGGCCAAACATCTCGATTTACATATGAAATCTCCCAGCTTTTAAAAGTTGGCAACTGATTTAAAAATTTTAAAAACACCCGTGCTGGCCAAGCACAACATCTGTGGGCCGCTGCCTGTTTTTGACCTCTGGCCCAGACCACATTAATTGGTGACTGTCTTCTGTGTCTCCGAATTCCGGCAACGGGAAGTTCCTTACGGAAGTTGCCCAGATTGACCACGAATGAGGTGGGAAAGAGGAGAGAGGAGCTTGACTTGGCTTCGATTGAGCACTCAGTTGTACAATAAATATTTATTAAGCACCTGTTATGTTCAAAGCACTTTCGCTGTTATGCTGTGTTTTCTGTGTACATTTTTAGGATGAGCGGATAGACTCTATTTCGTGCTATTATGGTTCCACACTCTCTTCCCTGGGATTATTACCAAGATAAATGCAATAAGAGGAATATCAAGAGGGAATATGGGGAGAGAGGACCTAGGTCCAGTTCTTAAGGCCCTGAAAAGTTAACTTGATATCAGCTTAACACAGCAGAAATTCCCAGGAGATTGCCCTCAATTAAGGAAAGAACCGGGGACATGGAAGCTGGAGCAGAGGGAGCCCAGCTAGAGACACTTGTTCTGCAAGGTCACTAGGACTGGAAGGCAGAAGTCACTGAGGAACAGACTACATTCAGCTGTGCGCATCGCAGAACTTCCTAATCGCACTCTGCATCTTGTGGTTGTCAGGTTAGATGACCTCTAAGCTGGTCTTCATTATCTAGAAAGTCCGATTCCCTTGAGGCTGCCTCCTGCACACCCACTAGACTCCTGGGCCTTAAACCTTTTCCAGTCCATGGCTCTTATTTCTGATGGGCTCCCAACAGATACTGGCTTATTCGTATCCTCTGGCAGCTGAATTTGGGGTCAGGTACCCCCAGAAAAGCCAGTACAACTCTGATTTAAATACACGCAGTTTGCCTGGGGAGTAGTGGGAGGGCCAGTAGCTCTTAGATGGTCTGCTCTTGATGCTGTGAAATGTCACATTTGCTGGTCTCCTGCACCATGAATTTTAAATCAGGGATAATGGTACTTGCCTGTAAGGTGGTTTGAGGCCAGTTAGGCACAGAGAGCTTGAGTAAGTTGCTCAAAGCCACACAGCTGGGCAATGAGGTAGTTAGCTTCCGATGCTCTCTTATCCACTATCCTAAACTGTTCAATTTTTAATTTCCTCTTGTATGTTCATTCTTCTGTGTATCTTTTCCCCCTCATTGTTCAGGACTATCAGCATTCAAATGTTAAATAGCTACAGACACCCACCCCCCACCCCACCCCAGTGTACTTGGCCAGAAGTAGGAATTCATCACCATCTGTAAATGTTTACTGAACCTTCATGGTTTGTGTCGAATTGTACTCGAAACACTGGACCCCGGGGCTAGGTTGGCAATAAGCTAGGTCTTTCTGCAGCACTTTGGAGGACAAATCACCATGGGTTAGAAAGAATTTTCGTCAGGAATGGCGCCACTCTATTTTTTACCTTGTTAATGCTGCCCCCGACCTTTGCTTCCCCCAGTGTCAGTCTTAAGCATGTTAAGTGCTTTTTTCTGTACCATGTCCTAGATAAGAGGTTTGCAAATGATGGCCCCTGATAGGCACACTTCTACCCCACATTTAGGCTTCGTGATGGACAAAGAATTGACATCTGGTTTATTTTGGAATCAGAAGCTAGAATAGGGAAATCCGGAGGCCCGTGTGCCTTTAGAGGCGCTGGCATTTTAAGACGTTTGAAAATCACTGTGCGAAAGAACAAGCTGTAATGACCTCAAAATTTAAGGGCAATTAAAAAAAAAAAAGCGTACGGAATAGTCTTACGATGCTCTGAATGGGCCCATGGGGCTCACCAGGTGGGTCCGCCGTGTCGAAATGCAACACAAGGGCATGCGCTCGTGTGCAGGAGAGAGCTCAGGATCTGGCACACCCGGCGGTTCCCTCCTGGGTTTGAACACTCTCCTCACCCTCCACACCATGTCCCTCTTTGCTCAGTGGATCATTCTTGGCCAGACCAGATCTCTGGGTAGAGCAGCCTGGTCTCTCTCTCTCTGCCCCAGGCCCGGTGCCGCTCCAGAAGGGGCAGAGGTCTCTGTGAACAAGTTAATTTCTAATGACAAGTTGAAATTTGGTGATCCACTCTGGGGTGCTTTGCCCTTCAGGACTATTCATTGACAAGCAGTTGTTCTAAGCAGTGTCAGCCCAGAGTGGTACTTTTCACATCAAGTAAAGGATATTCACGTGTTTACACATAACTACATGGCTAAGACAATGCAGCAGATAGGCCATAACTACTTTTTCAGTGACATCTTTAATGTGTGTCTTTGTCACACTAAAGATTTTTGGAACATCATAATGCAGCCATTCATGTTTTAATATTGGCTTTTTTTTTTTTTTTTTTTTTTTTTTTAGAGTTTGTCATGCAGTGAGCCAGAGGAAGTCACCTTTGAACAGTCTGTTAGAGAAATTATGTCTGGGCCTTTGCTTGCTTTGCTGCATTTCAAAATCAGGCTTCCGATAACTTTTCCATCAGAGTTTAGGGAGGGCTTTTTTTGTTTTTGTTTTTGTTTTGTATTGAGGTATAATCAACGTACAGTAAATGGTGCAATTGAAAGTGCACAGTTTCATGAGTTTGACATATGTATACACCATGAAACTATCACCACAACCAAGAGAACGAACATGTCCATCACCCTCACAAGTTTCTTCCTAACCCTTTATGATTTCGCCCTCCTGTTTGCCTGCTGTTCCCAGTCCCCAGACAATCCCTCATCTGCTTTCTGTCACTATACATTAGTTCATCTTTCTTAAAATTTTGTATTAATGGAATTGTACAGGATGTGCTTTGCGGGGGGGGGGGTCTGGTTTTGTTTATGTAGTATAATTCTTTTCAGATCCTTCCACGTCGTAGCCAGTAGTTGATTTGCTCATGTGATTCCGTCAGGTCGTGGCACCGCATCCTACCTGGTAGAGATGTGGTGCTTTTGGAACTCTGCCTTCTTTGCAGACATGTCGAAGTCTTGCCTTCCACAGTCTTTTCAGGGCCTGATGCTGTTTTCGACTCTGTAGAGAGTGGCAGCGGATATGCCTTCCCTGCCCTTGATTCTTCCGCAGCCAGGTGTGGAGATGGGCGCTCAGAGCTGCATTTCTGCAGAGCTGTGATTCCTGCTCAGAGCATTGCGTGAGAGAGGGTGGAGTGCAGGCAGGAAGTTAACCTCGTGGATTCCTCATCCTCATGAATAACCACACGCACAAGGGGGATGGGCATTTACCATGGGAGTTCTGTTCATGGCGTTTGGGCAGTTGCCACCAGAAAGGAATGGTGTTGCTGGGGACTTGGAAATGTGTTCCCTTTTCGATTGTTCAGTGACGTTCTCCTGAAAGAACTCTCTGAGAAAAACCAGTGAGCCTGATAAATGGTCACATTGTCAGAGAAGGGAGCTCAGGCATATCTGGTCCAGTCTGCCCATTTCACAGATGAGGACTGAGGCTCAGAGAGTGGGAGTCACTCGCGTACAGTCTCTAGTAGCAGAACTGGGACTTGGGAAACCCAGGTAACTGCTTCAGACCTTCACTTTCATAATCCGTGAGGATGGGAGTGTCAAGAAGACTTGTCAAAATTTGGTAAGCTTGAGAAGGAAATTGTTACTCTCTCTGCCTGTACTCAAAGCTGCTTGTACCATTAAAAAAAAAAAGAAAAGAAAAGATACCATACTTTGTCCCCAGGTGATGTTTCCGGGATGTTGTCACATCTCACAGCGACTTGTTCCAGAAATAAATTAAAAATTTGAGGGTGGGCGATCAGCAGCTTTGTTGGGCAGTATTTTCCAGCACATGAATGGAAGGTGATAGGTGATATCTTACATTTGTGTGGCACTTCTCCATGTTTGAAGGACCTTCACATGTAGTATCTCACGTGACCCTTGTGACAGTCTTCCCAGTTTTTTCCAGTGAGGTAAATGGGCCTGGGGATGAAACATCTTGTTTCCACCTTGTTCTCAAGGCACGTGGGTGTGCAGGGCAACAGCACGACACTGGGAAGACCCCGGGCTTTTGTGCTTGGAGTTCAGAGTTTAACTCTTCTCTCTTGCTTGCTGTGTGACCTCATGGAATAATCTTAACGCTCTGAATTTCATTGTCGTCTTTTGGAAAATGAGGCTCTGTCCTATAGGATCAAAGTATATAAAGTGCTTAGCAAGAACTTATAGGAAGCAACTGGTCGATGTTAACCTCCTTAATGAAGGTGAGGCAGGTATGGGAAAAGCTAGAGCATTGTGAAAAGAGCCTGTAAAGCAGAAATTAGGACAGATCTACACAAACTGTGGGGTGCCCAAGGCCCTGCTCTTCTTGCACAGAACCTCACATGTTTCCTAGTTGGTTCATTAGTCTTTGATCCTTTGCAAAGTTATGGAAACTGAGGTACTCACCAAGTGCCAGGCGTATAGTAGGCCCTCAATAAATACAGGCTGGCTGATCAAGCACTGTCCTTGCAGATGCTTGGAGTGGCAGAGTGTGTGCTCCTGCACATACCCCACATGCGACTCGAGTAAAACAGGATGAAGTCCTTGCAGAGATCACACTTCAGAGGCGCTATTCAGGCTTGGGGCAGGTGGCCAGTCAGTAGAACTGAGGCATGGAGGTAAGTGTGCTGCTGGAGGTGTCTGGGCCGTGACACCAGGGCAGCGGGGTGGACCAGGGATGAGGCAGGGGAGGAGGACACTTCTTTCACACGCTGAGCTGCAACCTCCAGTCATGCCCAGCTAGGACCTGCCTTGCTGTTGTTGGAACATCTGCATTTAAGCAAGTGATGCTCTGAGTCAGGGGGAGAGGAGAATAAGCCCGTTCCCTCTGCGGGGAGAGCCAGCAGCCCCCTCGTCTCAAGTTCAGACGTTTTAAGGGGTGAGGGGAGACAGAGTTGGGTCAGTGTGTGGGGAAGAACTACTCCTTTTCCACCCCATCCCCCTCCTCCTGCCTGATGCGGGGACAGAAACACCCGAGAGATCTCCAGAAGTGGCCGGGTGACTCAGGAACTTGATCTTGCCTGACTCATAAAGAGGCTCCCTGGTCACAGCCAGGCAGTTTGTGGGCTCCCTGTTGTGGGGTAAGCAGGGAACACCCGGGAATCCTTTCTTCCATTCTGTCAGGCCCTGCAAGTAGTCCCAACCTCCCGAGCCTCCCCCGCCCCACTTTCTGCTCCTTCTAAGGAGCCTGTTTGAGAATGCGGTGATTCACTTCCCGTCTTCAACTTGTTTAATGTTCCCTCTATTGTTACCAAACAATCCAGGCCCCAGTGGCGTGGGGTGCTCTGCTGCTCTAGCTGAGGAGGCAGGAGAGAGCCGGCACTGTTTACAGAGCCAGGAGATGGGCCTGGCTTACTCGAAAGACCAAGGTGGCGCTGGGGCCCAACAGCTAGGTGTGTGGAGGTTGGGAAATGCCAGAATGCAACCCTCCTTCCCAGAAACCACTCTGGTCTTCCTGCTGCAGATGGGAGCCCCTGCCCTCTGTTGTGGTACTAGCTTCTTTGTTAGCCAGCAGCTGAGTTTTCCATTTTTGGGTCACAGAGTTTGGGGATCTTGGTTTCCTGGGGTAGGAAAAAAACCACAGTTCACTCAGAAGGATCATTGGGTAGATGATGTCCCTTCCTGGGCCTCAGTTTCCTTATGCGTGGGGGGAAAAATAGGTGGCAATGAAATGGCTGATCTTTAGAGCCTCCCATCCCCATCTCCACCCCTCCCCCATCCCAGAAGTCCTCTGGTCCCTGAGCCTGGAAGATGCCACAAGAGGTCATGTGCGTTCACTCCTGTCCAGGTGGAATTCCATCAAAACCAGCCACAGATGTGAGCACGTCTGTGAGCCATCACTTTCACTTCAGTACCTCTGGCTTTCGAGGTCAGCAGTTCTGCAGCCTCCCTCCCCTTTCTGGTTTGAAGCAATCTTCTCTCAGGAAGTTGTTTGATATTAATTTAATCCCTTCATATCACATCACAGCTGTGACTTCCTCTTGTTTTGCTGATTTGGCTACTGGGTTTGGGTCTTTGTTTTGCTTCTAACCTGCAGAAAGAGCCAGAGTTCTGAAGTGTTCTTTCTCATGCTGTTTGTTGTCCTCTATTTATAGAGAGAAGAAAGGAATTTTTGTTGGTAATCTCTAGATCATATATTTGCTCTGTTGCCATTGATGCAGGTTTGTTTTCTCCAAGGCCATAGGAGCCTAAAGGCAGTAAAGGAATGGAAGTGTAGGCACAGCCACCTTTAAGCTGCTTTTCATGCAAGAGTATTTCACAGGTGTGTGGAATGCCCATGCTAGAAGGCAAGGAGACACTAGAGATGGTTGAACCCATCATTTTATAGATGGGATGACCCACACCTAGAGAGTCCCCCTTTATTTAGCAGCACAGCTCTAGTCCACTCCCCAGTGTAGCCCCAGATGTCAGCATGTGTTATGGTAAATCCAGCACTGATAAAAATCTGCATTCAACAAATATTTGTTGAGCACATTTATTGCAAAGCCTTCTATCTAATGTCTGCCTATAATCTAAACCACAGATGACTTTGTTTCGCTCTGGTATGGCAAGTGAAGTGGGAAAACTTCCTCATTCAAAAGGATTTTAGCTTTCTGCATTTCCCTATTGGCTAGTGCAGGGGTCCCCAACCCCTGGGCCGTGGACTGGTACCAGTCTGTGGCCTGTTAGGAGGAGCCAGGCCGCACAACAGGAGGTAAGTGGTAGGCAAGGGAGCTAGCAAAGCTTCATCTGTATTGCAGCCGCTCCCCAGCGCTAGCATCACCACCTCAGCTCCACTTCAGATCATCAGGTATTAGATTCTCATAGGAGCACTAGTCCCTGGTGCCAAAAAGGTTGGGGACCGCTGGGTAGTGCTTTAGCATAACTAACTGGCACCTGAGGTTGCTGTTCCCCTGCTGTTTTTAATTGCACCTCTCAAGACCAACTGATTACTGAAAGTTAACATTTCTGGCACTGGGTCTCAGGCAGTGATGTACATCTGTGGGTCCCTCTGCTTTGACGCTTGATGTCTAGGTTGGGTTATAAGGCTGGGGTGCAGCCTGAGGTTTTTGTTTCCTACATCTTCTGACTGGTGCACAGAAAAGCTCCATCATCATGACCTACTTGTGAGCAAATGTGATATGCAAGCCCTGTGTTCCTGTGCTCCATCCAAGGTACAGGGGAAGTTAAGTTGGGTTTCCTTGTCCTCAGGGAGCTTCTGTCAGTTGGGAAGAGAAGTCAGAGACACATAGAAGTTACTTCATTGCAGCAGGCCTTCGGTTCTAAGTGATGATGAGTATGGTGAGTGTAGAATGATGGGGACTGTAAGACTTTGAGGAGGGGAGGGCAGAGAGAGGTCATTCTGCAGAAGGAGCCACAGAATGGGATGATTTTTGTGCTGGAGGCATAGTTGAGCCTGCCATAGGGCAGAAGAGAGCCTCTGGACCCACATGTCATCTCAGCATGGCTCTATGGGCTGGAGACCTTTAGCCAGGGGAGGCAGAAGCCCCATGTTCAGTGCTGTGGCTGCAGCATGTTACTTCTGCTGCTTGAGCGAATTAAGCATTTTGAATTTCCGTACCTGTCAATCAGGCCTTGAAACATGACTGCTGTTTGGGAAGCGGTGGTCTGATGAAGTGGTGGGTAGGCAGGTACTATGCGAATCTTGGCTGGGACTGGGTGGGCTGGATATGGGAGAGAATTGTAAGTGTCCAGACCCGGAGGAGGGAGCCTCACGTGGAGAGGAAGCCGTTCCGTGCTCCTGATGGGAGCTGCTTTCGCACACCGCTTTTGGCCAAGGGTGTTTAGTTGATGAGGTCAGGGAAGCAGTGGCTCTTGCCGCCCTGACTTTGTAAGTGCTTGCCTGGCCCGTCTGAGGTCCTCTCTTCTTGTTTGTTTGGAATGCCTACCTTCCTGCCCATAGGCATTCTTTGCTGCCCTAGGTGAAATTGCCCCCAATGAAGCAGAACCTTTTGTGTAGGTACAATAGGAAGTCTGTCCTCTTAGACGGAAAGGAATGCTAATTGGCTGCTTAACTGTCCTCAGAATACCGGTGCCCAGAATATACAGGACACCAGCTCTTTGTTACACTTAGATGGAAACTGCTTACTTAAGCTTGTAAAGCTTTGGTCCAGAAAGAAGTAGCGTGATTGTGGAATGTCAGAGCTGGGTGTCCTGCAAGTGCTGTGTTTTCTGCGTACAAAGGTAGCTATTTAACTTCATGGTTCTTACACTAACGTTTTCTAGCAATGCGGTCATTTCCCACCCCTTCCTTACTTCCAGCTCCCTCGCAGTGGCTGCACTGAAAGGTTGGAGGATTCCGAAAGCTTTGGGGCCTCCTTTGAAAATAGGGAGAGTTGTAAATGTGGTTAAGAATGAAATGAGGGAATGTTCCTTTCCAAACCCATAGCGTATGGTATTTTGCTAGGAATTGTTGTAAAATTGGAGCTTGAGTTATCACTTGTCCGGAAGCACTACCTCTCAATCCGAATGTCACCGAGTTGCCCAGTTTACCCTTTGCCTGCTCTGTAACGCTTGTGACACTGTTTTATCTCCCTGGCCAGTGACTCATCATGAAGGAAGTCAAAACTATGCAATTAACAGAAAACCTCTTTATTTGCCCTCTTCACCTACTCCCCCCACCCCCCCCTCCCCCAGCTGCTCAAGTCACGAATGCCTGTCTGACATTTTCTATGTCTTTGGAAACTTTGATGTGTTTTGATAGGATGAGGCAGCCAGTCATCATCATCATCATAGCCTGGTTCCACTTTAACCCCAAATGTCGGTGAGAATCTCCAAAAAAAGAGTACCCCACCCCCAAACGTGCAGTCCGCCCACAGGAAGTGATTCATGGTGCTGGATTTCTGCAAACCTGATGGGGCAGGCGGTGGGAGGCTGGGAACTGGGTCTGGGAAGAGACGGCCCAGAGAGGATACTCAGACCTTAATGGTTTCTGCTTCGTGGAAGAAAGTGAAAAACAGAATGACTAAGAGTCCTGTAATAAGAATTGTTTGTGTAGTGAAGTGAGCTAATATTGCAGCTTGCTGGCAGATAAGACAAGAGGAATAGCACTTGTCAGGGGAGGTGACTTTTCAGTACCCTGACCTTTTTATTTTTCAAGAGAGCAAACATATTTCTAAGTCTTAAGGCATTTATGAGGGGAAGGTTGCTAATTCCACCCCCCCCCTTGCTACCTCAAAGTCCCAGTTTTCTCTTCTGCAGAGAAAAGGTTCTAAGCCAAGATTATCTAATAGTCTCAAAAAGCTCTTTCTTCTTCCTTTTTACCTTTCCCTCAAAATTAAGACTTCGATGCTAGGAAATATCTTTCCCTAACTGCTCACTGTGTTTCCCCATGCAGCATCGTGTTGTAGAGATGATGCTATCCTGCCATCCGCCTGTGTTCTTCTGTCCTATAGGCTTCAGTTTGATATTTTATTCTGTTTTTCCCCAAGTTAATACAAATTAATCAATTTTCCCAAAGCAGCTTGGAAACAGAGCCTCTAAGTGTTGGCTGTGTGAGCAGCCCCGCTGCCCAGCAGGACCATGGGTGGCCAGAAGCACCCAGGAGAATGAAAAGAGGTGTCTAAATGCACCTGGATCCATGATTCCATTTCAGGCTCCCTGCATTTGAGAATAGCTTTGGGGTATGGGGTTGTAATAAAATCTGGGGTGAAGTGTGCTTTTCGCTTTAAGCCCATCAGAACATTGCCAAGGGCTGTGAGTATCCAGAAGGAGCCATGAGCTATCTCTTTAAAAACAAATGAATAGATGATGTTCAGGCTTAATTCCACTCCGGTGAGTGCTAGCTGGCAGAGTGAAATAGCCATCCAGAAAGTTTGGTGAAGCCCGGCATCTCTTCTTTCCCCTTTTTTCAGTTACTAAAGACCAACCCGGATCTCTGTAGCATCTTCCTTTTGAGATTTGAAACCTCTATGATCTGACTGATACTCGAGAAAAAGTAATTCCCATCAAGTTGGTGCTTTGAGAAAAAAAAAAAGTTGTGACAATGAAGCTGTTAAATAGATTTCAAAGGAATCTACCCTCCTTGCTTTCCCCTCCCCCTCCTCTTCAAGATTTCACTACTTTCTTTGCTCGGGGGAAGGGAAGGTACAAGGACAGTTGTCTCCCCAGAGCCAGGGAGACACTATGATAATTCTAACACAGAGAGCACTGTGTTTTGCTGTCATTGAGAACTGAGTTTAGGGTGTAACACCCAGGTTCAAGGCCAGGCACTACTTTTTTCTGTTCTGGGCAACTTGGGCAAGTCACCCAATATCAAATGATGCTTTCGCCTGTGAAATGGAAATGAGGGTACCCAGCCCATAGGATTCCCATATCTTGTGAGAAGCGCTGAGTAAACATTTGCTCTGAGGTATAAATAAACGGGACATTTCCCTCTTCCCCAAAGAATTTTCCGGCCCCAAATGTTGGGAGAGTTGAGGTTGAGAAACAGTGGGGCTCGACTTGCTCGTAGCTCGATGTTGAAAAGTTCCTAGTGTACATGTGCTTTACAGATGATGATCATTAAGCCGAACTTTCTCCATAAATCAGCCTCCTTTTTCAAAAAGTACGCTTTCTTTGTCCACCTTTAGCCCCTTGGGAGGAAGGAAGCCCTAAGGTCCAGATGATCATCGTGTGTTTCCTGTGGGGTTCAGCCCGCTGCAGAGGGCAGGGCAAGGCGGTCCTTGGCTTCTTCCCTGAGGTTCTGACCAGGACGCTCCTGTGACCTCTGGGCTCACGCTCAGTCAGGCCCTATTAACTTTGACTTGTCGTGGACATGAGCCGGCTGCTCTGGAAAATTAGCAGAGGGAGGGGAGAACTAAATACAGTGGGGAAGAATGAAGAAAAAGCTGCTGCTTTGGAGCATAACACAAGGGGCTTCAGCCTGGCATTTTATTGGGTGTTCCCTCAATTTGGCAGCCTGAAGCACTGGATATGATCCAGTTCAGATGGGAATTGAGTTGTTCTTGGTGGAAATTATTCGGTGACTGGTATTGAGGGTTGTGAAATGCTGGTTTCAGCTCCTCACTGGCCAGTCTAACCTGGAGCATTAAAAATGTGCTTAGTAAACTTACAGAACTTGCTGAGAACACTTAGGAAACTGGACTAGAGCATGTGGTCACTGCGGCAGAGCTCACAATGAAATCTCAATTATCCAGAACCTATCCCACAAGCCTCACCGACCAGATTCCTTTTTGGTAGCACAAAGTGACAAGAACAGGCTAATGATGGAAATGTTGCTTTTTATTTAAATACCAACAACCAAAGAAAACTTCAAAAGTGTCTGGGAATAGTATCTTCCATGTACAGCTCAATTTCTTTGTGTTGGTAACTTTTTAAATACAATTTTGAATCTCAAAGTTGCAATGATAGGACAGGAATTAGAGTATACATCATTCATC
Source organism: Eonycteris spelaea (assembly GCA_003508835.1). Lineage (NCBI taxonomy): Eukaryota > Metazoa > Chordata > Mammalia > Chiroptera > Pteropodidae > Eonycteris > Eonycteris spelaea. The sequence continues at coordinate 2,445,374 of PUFA01000017.1, forward strand.
CAAAGTTGCCAATTGTCAGTCCCTGTTTTGAAAAACTTCTTGTCATCCTGAAGTGTGAGACCTTCAGGCAACCTAAGATTCAAGACAGGAAGAAAATATTATATTTTGTTGTACTCGATTTACCAAGACAGGAAAATGGACTCACATACATTTTATTTATTTATTTATTTATTCAAATTTTCTTTCTTTCGGACACATACATTTTCGACTTGTCAGCAGTGAGGCCTGGCTACAGTGCAATAGCGTTTGGGAGACCACCTTCTCTCTCTACATTGGTTCGCTGGGTGACCTTGAGTGTGTGTTTTCTCAGCCACAAAAGGAAGGTGCTCCCAGGAATCCACAAATACTAGCTGTTTGTCATTCTCCAACGTGGCTTTTCAGGGGACATTTAGTTAGAGCTTCAGCTGACCAGGTCACTGCATCCCTCATATGTTAGGCCTTTGTGGTTTGTCGCCTATAGCCAGGGTACCCAGCACATAGTCCCTGGCAGAACTGCCCAGAATAAAGGATTCTTTGGTGTTAGCTGTGTTTACCTAATGGAAAGGATCCTGGGTGAACCCCCAAATCAAGTGACATTTTCAGCAGGAGAGTTTTCAGGACTTGGTATTTGCTACTCTAGCAAAGAGCTGTGCTGGACTATCCATGACATGGAAGAGAGAAAGGCACGTTCTGGTACTTGCATATTAAAGAGCAGCAGGGAGAGAGAGAGCTCAGGGCAGGCCATTATTGCTGAAAGGCCAAGTGTAACCAATGCAAGGGGCTTTTTAAAGTCTCTAGCAGAATTTTTTCTGCCTTCTTAAAAGGTTTGATGAGTGAGCACTTAACTCTTGAAGTCATTCAAGCCTTGCTTGATTTTGAACCAGAAAAAGAAACAAAAATAAAACTTACATATAATGCAAATCTCAAGAAGAGTGGAGTATAAAGACTTTATTGCAGGTGAGTGAACACAGGATAGTGGACTGGTGTGATTGTTGTCTGAGGGGGAGAGATGAGGATTCATTGCATTAGTGTGGGAAGGGCATATATTAACATCCAGAGCACATGGACCTGTCAGCTGCAACATGTATGTTCCAGGAAGTGTGTGTATGAGTATGGGTTTGGAGTATTAATTAGTAACCCCAAGAAGGGAAATAACTCCTTTTTCTTACACTAAAACATAGCAGATAGTAGGAGAAAAATATAAAGAATAAGTTGAGTTGAAATGGATGCCAGAATGTTTTAAAAAATAATTTTTTTCATTTAAATTAGTTTCAAGAATACAGTACATTGGTCAGACATCTATAATGTTCATAAAATGATCCCCCCAATTACTCCCTTCCTCCCCTAGCCCTCCACTTAGCCATCATATTAATGCTAACTGCATTCCCTCTGCCATGCTCCTGTGCCCAGCTATCAACTACTAATTTGTACTTCTTTAACCCTTCACCCCATTCTTCCAGCCTCTCAGCGCCCCCTCCCCTGTCTGTCACCAAATTGCCCACTGTATATGTGAGTCTGTTTTTGATTAGTTTGTTCTTTTTGTTCCTTACTGTATATAAGTGAAATCATATGGTATCTATCTTTCTCTGTCTAACTTATTTCAGTCAGCATAATAACCTCTAGGTCCATCCATGTCGTTGCAAATGGTAGGATTTTATTTATTTATTTTTAATGGCTGAGTAATATTCCATCGTATACATGAATCATAATTTCTTTATCCAGTCGTCTGTTGATGGGCATTTAGGTTGTTTCCATATCTTGGCTATTGTAAATTGTGTTGTCATGAATATTGGCGTGCATAGATCTTTATGAATTATTGTTTTGGTTTTCTTTGAGTAAATACCCAGAAGTGCAATTGCTAGGCCAAAAGGTATATGTATTTTAAATTTTTTGAGGAACTTCCATACTGTTTTCCATGGTGACTATACCAATTTGCAATCCCACCAACAATGTATGAGAATTCCCTTTTCTCCTCATCCTTGCCAACACTTGTTGTTTTTCGATTTATTGATGATAGCCATTCTGACAGGGGTGAGGTGATATCTCATTGTGGTTTTAATTTGCATTTCTCTATTGATTAGCGACCTTGCGTATCTTTTCATATGTCTGTTAGCCATCTGTATTTCCTCTTTGGAGAAGTATCTGTTCAGGTCTTCTGCCCATTTTATAATTGGATTGTTTGGGGTTTTTTTGTTGTTGTTGAGTTGTGTAAGTTCTTTATAAATTTTAAATATTAACCCCTTTTCAGATGTATCATTAGCAAATATCTACTCCCAGTCAGTTTTCTTTTTCTTTTGTTGATGATTTCTTTTTCTGTACAAAAACTTTTTAGTTTGACATAGTCCTGTTTGTTTATTTTGTTTGTTTGTTTCCCTTGCCCAAGGAGATATATCAGAAATTTCTGTTAGTAATATCAGAGAGCCATATTTTCTTCTAAATGTTTTGTGGTTTTGGGTCTTACATTTAAATCTTTAATCCGTTTTGAGTCTGTTCTTGCATATGGTGTAAGAAGATGGTCCAGCTTCTTTTTTGAGGCGTGTATCTGTCCAGTTTTCCCAACACCATTTATTGAAGAGACTGTCTTTACTCCATTGTATATTCTTAACTTCTTTATCATATAGTGAGCGTATAGGCATGGATTTATTTCTGGGCTCTCTATTCTGTTCCATTGATCAATGTATATGTTTTTATGCCCAGTACCATGCTGTTTTGATTACTGTAGCCTTGTAGCATAGTTTGATATCAGGTAGTGTGATACCTCCAACTTTGTTCTTCTTTCTCAAGATTGCCATGGCTTTGGGGTTTTTTTTATGGCTCTATATAAATTTTAGGATTGTTTGGTATTTTGATAGGGACTGCATTGAATCTATAGGTTGCTTTGAATAGTATGGCCATTTCAATAATGTTGATTCTTCCTACTCATGAACAGGGTATATGCTTCCAATTTCTTTTTTCAATGACTTATAATTTCTGAAAATAGGTCTTCTACCTTCTTGGTTAATTTGATTCCCAGGTATTTTATAGTTTTCATAATTGTAAATGGGATTGTTCTCTTAATTTCTCTTTCCGAAAGTTCATCATTGGTGTATAAATGTGCCACTGACTTCAGAATATTTATTTTGTAACCTACCACTTTACTGAATTTATTGATCAGTTCTAACAGTTTTTTGGTGGAATCTTTAGGGTTCTCTCTCTATAGTATCATGTCATTGGCAAATAATGAGAGTTTTACTTCTTCCTTTCCAATTCGGATGCCTTTTATTTTTCTTTCTTGTCTTATTGCTGTGAATAAGACTTCCAATATAGTTTTGAAGAGGAGTGGTGAAAGTGGGTATCCTTGTCTTGTTCCTGATCTTAAGGAAAATGCTTTTAGTCTTTCCCCATTGAGTATGATGTTAGCTGTAGGTTTGTCATATATGCCTTTATTATGTTGAAGTATGTTCCCTCTATTCCCACTTTGCTGAGAGTTTTTATCATAAATGCTGGACAGAAATTTGTTTTGATAATGGTGATATCAATACGCTACTTGGGCCACATCAAAAAATAAATTGAGTATCTTGGGTAAGTTCACATTTTATGCAAATTGACTCCAAAAGCCTACATAGGTAGGTTGTTCTCCATAAACAAAAACTAAGTCCTTCTGAAATGGTTTAGTCTTATTGTGATATTGTATTCAATATCAGGAAATACCGTTATGTCCTATTTACAGTTAGAGAAGAGTGAGTCACATAGCCTGGCTTCACTTTAGATTAACTCTGGGCCTTTGCAAAGTTGTGTAATCTCTCAGGCACTCTGTTTCTCCACCAGAATACAAAGATAATGATACTTGTAAGTTTATTGGAAAGAGTGCTGGTCGAGTCAGTGTATCAGTCAGCTAGTGTTGTGTAACAAACCTCTCCAAAAGCTCAGCAGCTTAAAATAATCATTGTTTGCACGGACTCTTGCTTCTGTGGTTCACCTGGGCTTGGCACTTTGCCACAGATTCGGCTCAGACTGTTCCGCCTGTGTTGGTTATGGGCCCACGCTGAGGGGCAGCAGCTGCCTGGGGAAGCTCTTCCCATGGCAAAGGCAGAAGTGCAAGAGGGCAAGCAGAAACACACGATGGCATTTTACTCCTTCTATTCACATTCCATGAGCCAAAGCAAGTTAATAGCCTAGCCCAAAGTCAGAGACAAGGACATAACACTCCACCCATAGAAGGAAGAGCAGCAAAGCCTTCTAGCAAAGGGAAATGGGTACAGACGGGTGACTAATTCAATCTACCACTGCCACCAAGTGATTGATCAGCACAGTGCCTGGCACATTGTGGTAGTAACTTCTCTAACTATTGTTATTACTCAATATAGGCAAGTCAAAAGAGAAAGTTTGAATCTTAAGCTAGAAAGTTTAGCATTGGATATGTGTTAAATAAAATCAGTTTCAACTGAAATATGATAGGGCTAGCAAATTTACTTTTTGCTCACTTCTTTGACTCAGGTAACCAGCACAAGTGCCCGGGATATGGTAGGTGTTCAGTAACCACCTGATGATTGATAAGAGGTTCATTTCCCCAATAGGGATACAGCATGGGATAGCAGAACAAACCCTATTCACCTTACCCCTCACCCCCCATTTCTCAGCACCGGTCTGGGTTTGAATTCTGGCCCTGGTTTGCACGAGTTATCTGACCTTGGGCAAGCCCCTTAAGTTCTCTGTGCCTGGTGAAGGCAGAGTATACTGGGCTTTACCATTTTGGTATTCTCACGTAGTAGCAATATGCCTGGCACATGGTTTGTGCTCAGTAGATCTTGGCATATTTCTGGAGCTTATGTTCTCTGCGTCTAATCTTCTCCCCAAACCCCATGTCCAGATCTACTGGTATTCATGTCGGCTCCCAGATAGCTGTGGGTAGCTGGTCTCTGGTAACAGGACGCTAGCGGCATGTGGCAGAAGGTGGGGCCCAGCCCCACCCTCCCCCTTGGGAGCATTCTGGCAGGCTTCTCCTCACCATCGGCTTTGGACTCTGGCATGTCCACATCCTTGGCTGTGGCTCCTACCACCATTTTGGGACACTTTATGGGTCCCATTGGAGCCAATGGGAGGAAACCTAATTTCCTGCCACAGGAAATGGTTTAGCTAGTGAAGAACATATTTAAGGATTAAACCTCTGTCAGAGGAGCTGGAGAGAGTTGCTGAAAAAGACTTGGTGGGGGGGGGTCTCTCATGAGGAAGCCACTGGGTCTGGGAAGAGATGGCAGTCATAAATGGGGGTGGGGAGACCTGAAGCCCATTTTCTGGAGCTGTCCTCATAGCCCCCAGCAGCCGGTCTTGGGCTACAAGGGCTGGGTCAGGAGAGTAGGTCATAAATAGATTCTTTTCTGCAACCAAGCATGTTTATGGTAACATCAGCTCAGAATTAAGACCTATTTATTGGATTTACTTAAAATGGGCCTGGTGCCCTGTGAAGCTTGGGAGGGTGTGTACCGGACGCATCAGCTAAATTAAATCCAGCAGCTGAAACTCCCAGTTCAGTATTATTATTTTGGTAAGCATTGGTGTGTATTTCGAGTGGGAGGGAGAAGGAAGGAATACCAGGGCTGGCTCCTAGCAGCCCAGACTAAACCAAGAGAAGTCACCACTGATGCATAAAAAGTGAATGAGGGGCCATCGCTATCATGAGTCAGGGAATTGTATCTCCCAGAAGCAGGGGCATGGACCAGGTGACTTCCAGAAAATACTGCCAAGCTGCACCGATGGCCACATGCTCATGAGCTGGAGAGCTTACTTGTCTCTCTGTCCTCAGGCCCAGCCTGGCAGCCAGGAGAGTTGACCTTCACCTGCAGCCCTGCTGCAGACTGCTGTTGTGATCCTAGGTGCACAGTGAGGCAGGGCCCTTATGAGACGTGCATTGTTACCTCTTTAGCATAGGTGAGGCTGACCTGAGAGAAGGAGCACAGAGCCTTGCAAGTATTCACAGCACTAGGCCTACTGAGGTTTTCATTGTGGCCCACCTAGCTGGGCACCCAGATGGCCAAAGCAAGGGAGGGGACTGGTGTTTTTGAGCTCCTAGTATATACCTTACTTTGTCAGGCATTGTCATAGTAACAAAGGTAGTGATCGTTGAACAATAATAATAGATTGCTGCCATTTATTGTGTTTTTACTCTATACCAAAGGTTTTCTGCACAGGATATCATTGAGTCCTTCCAATAGTTCAACCAAGGGCTGATATATTTCAGTTGAAAAAAATTAAGGCCAATTTGATCAAGTTTACACGTTTATCGAGCACAGAGTCTGTATTTGGATTCAGGTTAATCCTGAATCTAAAGCCCCAAAGCCCTTGCCTCTTTTTTTAATTGTGATATAGTTGATGTGCAACAAACAGTACATATTTAAAGTGTACAGATTGATGAATTTTGACATATGTATACACCTGTGAAATCGTCACTGCCATCAAGATGTAAACATAGTCTTTACCCCTTAACAAGCCCCCCCGCTCCCCCCCTCACATCTCCATGTCACCGCTGATCTACTCTGTCACTCTAGATTAGTTTGTGACTTTGCTTTACTTTGAATTACTCTGTAATTTTATCTGAATGGAATCATGTCTGGCTTCCTTCACTCAGCATAATTATTTTTAGATTGATCCATCTTGTCGCGTGTGTCAGTAGTTCATTTTTCTTTTTATTGCCGAGTAGTAGTCCTTTGTATGGCTATGTCATGGTTTGTTTAAGTTGTACCATTTTACATTCCTGCCCGCAATGTTTGAAGTTTTAGTTGCTCCACGTCCTTGCCAATGGGTGGCACAGTCTTTTCATTTAGTGTATTCTAATAATTATGCGGTGGTGTCTCACTGCAGTTTTAATTTGCACTTCTCTAAAGACTAATGACGTCAAACATCTTTTCATGTGCTTATTTGCCATCTTTAGATCTTTTTGTGCAGTGTCTGTTTAAATATATATATTTTTATAGTTGGGTTGTTTTTCTTACTATATTGAGTTTACAGGATTCTCTATATAGTCTGGACATAGGTCCTTTTTTAGATAAATGCTTTGCAAATATTTTCTTCCAATTTGTGTCTTGTCTTTTCTTTTAACAGTGACTTTCAAAGACCAAAAGCTTGTTTTGATGAAGTCCAATTTGTCAACTTTTTTTTCCCCCTTTTTTAATGGAATGTGTTTCTGGTGTGGTATCTAAGCAATGTTTGCCTATCCCAAGGTCACAAAGAGTTTCTCCTATGTTTTATTCTAGAAGTTGTATTATTTTAGGTTTTATATTATCCATTTCAGCTAATTTTCGTATTGGGTACCAGGTGTAGATTGAAATTTAGCACCATTCATTGAAAAGACTATCTTTTCTCTACTAAATTATTGTTGGTCCTTTGACAAGAATGAGTTGTCCATATATATTTGATGATTTCTGGACTCTCTTGGCTTTCACCATCTGCTTACCAGTCTTTTTTTTCCGTTACCACACTGCCTTGATTACTGTAGCTCACTTGCTTTTTAAAAATTTAATCATATTATCAAAGTAATTCATGTATATAATAGTTTAAGAACTCAAGAAGTCCTTGACTTGATTCTCTCTTGAATTTTTAATTTATATTTTTATTTTTTGTTTCCAAGAGGTTTTTTTTTTTTTTTTTAATAGCCTATAAATGTTCCTATTTTAGGATTGCAATACCTTATCTCCCCGAGAGTAGTGCTGGTTTTGTTTTATTTAGTTTGGAAGTTTTTTTTCTCCCTACATCGTCTCTGACTTCCCTTTTTCCCCCTTTCTCTGTGCCTCCTGTTAGAGGTTTTCTTTAAATGGCTGGAGATTCAGGCCATGCATTCTTATTTAGAATAAAAAGTGAGGCAATAAAAAGCCGATTCAGTGCTCCATGTATGAAGGTGGAAGAGGCTTATTGGCTGGTGGGCTGCCCTGTCGTCTAGGATAAGCTGGCAGGAACAGGGCCATTTTGTTGGGGGGATCCCCAGATGTCAGGATTGCAGGTCTTGGGGCTGTGCTGTTTAATTTCTCCACAGGAAAGGGTGGGCGCACGGGCCATCTGTCACTGTCCTGGGTACCAAGTGAGCAAGGGAGCCTCCATGGAATCTAGCCCTCATCTGACCCTCACCCCGGCTGTGACCTCGTGGCCCTTTCAGAGCCCTCCAGTTTATTTTTTGTGGAGAGCAAGCCTGTCTCGGGGAGACCCTGTTTGCTGAGTCTCAGGGAAAAGGCCTGGGATCTGAATGCCTCTTCTATAGACTTTGAACCCACCTTGTTTTCAGCTTCATCTTGAGAAATGCGTGGTGCCTCCAATTCCTGAGTCTTTCCTGGGTTCCGAGGGACAAATGGAATCACTTGTTGGTTTCCTCCGATAGAGATGCTTGGTTTCAGCTCACGCCACTCTGCTAAGTCCGTTTCCATTCTGCCATCTGCTTTCCACTTTGTTTGCTCTGTTCTCCTACGCATTGTCTTCGGCAGGACAGAGATAAACACATCCATTCAGTCTGTTTTATTTTACCAAAGGCGGTTTCTCACCCGCTCCCTGCTCCTTCTACTGCCCCCTCCTTCTCCACCATCTCTCTTTTGCCCCTCTCTCTCTCCCCTCCCTTCTCCCCCTCCACCACCCTCTTCTGCCCTTTCTTCGTACCCCTCCTCTTTACGACCCCTCCTCCAATTTTCTCCCTCTTCCTTCTTCTTTGCCTGGGCTGTCTGTGCCATAGTTGTTCTAGTAGATAGCCACGTTCTTCAGGCCCTGGGAGGAAACAGCCCACGTAATATAGAAAGAATTGGATGAGGAATCAGGAAACTGAAGTTCTCTATCTACAGCTGTGATAAACATTCTGTCCTCCCCGCACCCCGGACTCTCCTTCCCATCTCCAACCCATGTGACCACATCACAACCACAGCACAGCCCCACCTCATGCCTCACCTGCTTCAGTTCGTGTCCCACCGGCTGCCCCATTGCTTTCTGCTCTGTGCCATTTTTTTTTTTCATTGTGCCATTTTTTTTTTCATTGCAGGTGTGAGGCCCTGGGTCCACTATGGATCCCTGTCAAGTGAGGTGCCTAGTTCAGGTGTCCTGGTTCTGGGGGTTGGCATGTTAGGGCTGTATATTAGTGTCCCTTCCTCATTAGGAGTGCCCAGAGTCTCCTGCACACACATCTACCATCCTTCCTAAAGGCTCAAGACCCAGGTATAGGGCTGATAGGAACTTGGCCTTTCCCTCACTCTCTTAGGCTGCTGTGTTGTCCATCACCACCCCTTCCTCCTGCTGTGTATTATTATTTTTTAAGCAAGAGGCACCCACTTCCATCAACCAGGCAGGGACCACTGGCTCTGTCCGCAGCCCCATTCCTCCCGTGCTGCTGGCCGGAGCCTTTCCCCTGGGCCTCCCCTGGGCCTCCCCTGCAGAGGTAGCTACAGACGTCCCGCTGGCCCTTCGTTGGGGCTTTTGTCAGACACCGAAGAGCACATGTGGCCACTTCCCTGATCTCTGAGCACTCAGTGGCTTTGCAAGAGAATGGGAACAGCTGAATAATTGTCATCCCCACTCACCACTTCCCACTCTCCCTTTCTCTCCTCCTCAGCCCCACGCTCACACCAGTTATCCAGAGCTGGGTTTGGAGAGGTGGATTTGTCATGAAGAATAATAACATTGGTTGGCATTTCACAGAACACTTTTAATTGAATACCGAGCTGCAGGAGGTCAGGGGGATGAGAGGATGTTCCCATTTTACAGGGGAAGTAACTGAGGTCCCAGAGACCTCATGACTCACCCAGTGTCTCACAGCCAGGAGTCTAGAACTGTATTTTCACCCAGGTCCCCTGACTCTGTATCTGGCAGTCTTCCTTCTGTACCTCAGGGCAAGTCCAAGGCTGTCCTCTGCCTTCTGCCTGGTAATCACTGTTTTTGGCTCTAGGGGTTTTGTCTATCTGAGGCCCTATGTGAGAGATAATTACATCCTTTGAGATGCCCTAAGTCAGCAGCTCCCTGTTGTCCCTGTGACCAAGCCCAGCTCTGGCCTTTGTCTATCCTTCCTCATCCCCGGGCCTGTGGCCTAGAAGGTTTGATCAAATTCCTCCATTTCTCTCCCTTTGGTGCTTCTGATTGCATTTGGCTAGCCCCTCCCTCACAGAGTGCCCCTGAATCCTGTTTATTCAGGCAGATGGGTACCCTCAGTCGTATGGAGGCAGGGAGAGGGAACGTGGAAACAGCTCTCCACCAGCGCTGCCCAACTGTTAGAAAAATCATGCCCACTACCCTGTCCCTATTACCACACGTAGTAGGCTCTCATAAAATACTTGTTAATCTTTTACGTGTCCATAGAATCTCCTCACTGGTCGGATATGGGTTGTGATCTGATATCTCACACCCCTTCAGGAGCCTGCTAGCTCCCCGCCTTACTCATGGCTGAGGTGCTTCCACCACTTCTGAGCTTCCCAGTGAGGTCTCTAGCACTGCCGCAAACTGCTTGCCTGCCGATCACCCGGACGTTTTATAAAGAGGAAGACTCTGATTTAGTAGCTTGGGGTAGGCCTTGCCTTTTCAACAAGCTTCCACGGATCCATTGTGCTGGTCCAGGAACTGTACTTTGGCCTGGCCTGAGAGGTGGGAGTGTCTCAGCTGCTCACAGGCCCAGTCGCTACAGACTGTTGTGGTTGCAAAGGGACAGGGTGCGTTTGCAAAGGGCATTGGGTGCGTTTGGCCAGCCAGGCTGAGGACAGTTGTAGAACTAAGAGTGGTGTGGAGCCGCAGACTCTGCCCCTGCTCAGCCCATGCATGAACCTGGTGGGCCTTAGCTCCGAGCTAGAAGAGAGCCAGGATGGGTGATACCTGTGTCAACCTGCAAACAACCCTCAAACCGAAAGAGACTCCGAGAAGTCTGCAGTGTAGGCTCTTACAGTTTAAAAGCCCCTTAAATGTCCTCCTTTCCCTCCCTGCCTCATCACAAATGCCACCTAAGAAAAGACAGTTTCTTTCTCTTTGTTTTCTAAGGTGTAAGGGAGGGACTAGGTGAGTGTTGAAAGACATTAGGGATGACCCGGGTGCTTTGTCACCTCAGTATCACCGTGGTCCTCATATTCCCCCTGAAAGAACTCATTTTCTTGCTCAGCCTTTCCCCCGACTCCCGACTGCTCACCTTTCCCTGGCTCTGGACCTTTTCAGAGCACCCTTCAGGTGCCATCATTTGGGGGTGGGGTGGGGGCCAGGCGGCAGCGGGAGCTTGGGGAGTGTGGAAGAACTTGCCTCAGGGACTCATGGTTTCAAGGCCTACCCTGCCAGCCTGGGGAGGCCTCGGCCTTCCTTGGTGGGCCTGTGTTCTCCTCCTGGGATCCCTTCCAGCACTAACAGTTAGCGGTTCTCTGATCTCTGGGCCCTCTGAGTCTGAAGGAAAGGGAGGGAGGGGAGCGCTTTCTGTGCCTCTGCCAGCAGAGTCTCCGGGAGCTGCAGCAGGCAGGACTTTGAAGAAGGCGGGCCAAGTCCACTTCACCGTCTCTCTTTGCCCCTCCCTGTCCCGGCAGGTCCCTGGATGGCCGACTGCAGGTGTCCCATAGGAAGGGGCTCCCCCATGTCATCTACTGCCGCCTGTGGCGGTGGCCCGACCTGCACAGCCACCATGAGCTGCGGGCCATGGAGCTGTGTGAGTTCGCCTTCAACATGAAGAAGGACGAGGTCTGCGTGAATCCCTACCACTATCAGAGGGTAGAGACCCCAGGTATGCTCTCGACGGGGCCTGCAGCTGCCACATGCCATCGCCTCCGCCACCCGCTCTTCCTCTCCCCTCCCTCCTCCTCCTCCCCCTCCGGAGGGAGGGTCCGTAGTGCACTTGGGAGTACAGGGGCTTTGGTGCCAGCCTGGCATCGGTGCCAACACGCCTCTGCTCTGTCTCTTGACAGTTCTACCTCCTGTGTTGGTGCCGCGCCACACGGAGATCCCGGCCGAGTTCCCCCACTGGACGACTACAGCCATTCCATCCCGAGAACACTAACTTCCCTGCGGGCATTGAGCCGCAGAGCAATATTCCAGGTAGGTACCTGGCAGTGCAGGGGGCCTGGGGACATGGCCCGTGGCTCCGCTCTTGCCCCCACCCTCGGCAACCCTCTCTGCACACAGGGCTGGGCCCTGACTCAGAACCCCATCCCTGTTGGGAGAGGACCCGTGGCCTTGGCTCCCTGCTCACTAACGATGCTTTTCTTGGCACGGAGAAGTGGCAGCGTGACCCTTCCGGCTGGCCTCGGTGCAGTCATTTATTTTGGAAGCGGAAATAGTGACGCTGTGTTCCTCTCACCGCCTTGAGGCTGGGGCTGGAGTTCAGGCTGAACCCCTGAAGGCCTGAGGGCTGCAGAGGCAGTAGGTGCACTGCTGGTCAGGCAGCGAGCAGAGAGCTGGCCTGTCGGTCAGCCTGCTGAGCGGTTACAGCCTGGGTAGGGGTTCAGGCCCAATCTGAGTTTTGGCTCCACAGGGAGAAGTGGGCTCCACTGTCAAAGAGTGCAGATGTTTTTAGAAGCCCTTCATTTACATGCAAATAATGTGTGAATCGGCAGCACTCTTGAAGTCCTGGAAAACAGCTTGGCAGCGTTGGGCTAGTTATGGTGCAGGGATCCTGGCTGCTGGGCAGTAACCTTGCCGCTTTCCTTTCAGGGCATTCTGATTTGGATGAGCCTTCATCCTGAGTGAGTGTATTGTGTTGAGGGTGACCACAGGCCTGTGTGCATGGATCACTGTATTAAGGAGAGACCCACTTTACAGATCCAGCCTTTTCAGATCCTGTCTAGGTAGCGCTGGTCTCCGGGGGGCAGGCCACCTATTTTGTTCAGCAAATTTTCGAGAGCTAAGTCTGTCTGGGCGGTAGATGCAAAGAAATAGAGAAGTCACTGAACGTGCAGCCCACTTAGGAAGCTAGGACATCCCCTATGGAGATGACAAATAGCAAGGCACTTGCACAGGAGTAGATGACAGAGCCACAGTGGGGCTCCAAGCAGTTGCCCTTCAGAGAACAGAGGTGGGTAAGGCCGACCACAGCTTCCCCTGGAGGGGTAGGCTTAAACCTGATGTTGAATGATGAGGAGAAGTTAGCCTGGCAGAGGCTGTAGGAACAGGCATGTCAGACTTTTGAACAAAGGCACTAATGATGAGGTGGGGAAGCCCCAAGGTCAAGGGCATGAGGACAGCAGGATCCAGGGGCTGCACCCTTGAGTCAAGGCTCAGAGCTCCTCCAGCACCTGCTACAGGCATAGTGGTGTGAATATGTGACAGACTTTGCTAAAGGTCTCTCAAGAGCCAAGCTATGGAGGCCATTTAATGAACTGTTTTCTTTCTGATCCCCAGAAACCCCACCCCCTGGCTACCTGAGTGAAGATGGAGAGACTAGTGACCACCAGATGAACCACAGCATGGACGCAGGTCAGAGTCTCGGAGGGGTGTGCCCTTCATCCTGAGTGCCTTCCCCTCCTCCCTCCTCTTCACCCCCACCCTCTCTTCCTCTGCTCAGTCTTTATAGAGCAACCACTCCGTGCCAGGCACTGTGCCAGCTGCTAGGGATAGCGGAGGAGCCTGAGAGGCTCACAGATTGTGGGGGAGACCGACGAAGCAAGTGTCAGTTACTGTGCATCTTACATATGCCCTGGTGGAAGATGCCACGTGGTATCAGGAGCACAGAGTAGGGCCACTTACACCCAGCCTGGGGAGGAGGTCTTAGGGGTGCAGCAGTACCTTGTAGTGGAAGTTTTTCTTGAGTTGAATTTTAGTGATGTGTTTTGCCAAGCCATCAGGGCAGGCAGAGGTTGTGCCAGTCAGAGTCGATGGAAAAAGGGCAGGAGAGCCTGGTGCATTCTGGGGATGGTAAGCACTCAGTGTGACCAGCCTACTCCTCCAGAGGTGGGGAGAGACAGGAGGGCATGTCACTCAAGCCTTCAAGTGTGGCAGGGGGCTGATGGGGAGCCACTGTAGGCTTTAAGTGAATCTGTGCCTCATTGAGATGCTGGCAGTAGGCCTGGGACATGGGCTTGATCACTAGAAACAGTTCCTTAGAGCCTGAATGAAGACAAGGTCTGTGCCAATGGCCAGTGGAGCCCCCTGAAGCATCTATTTTTGTGTGTGGTGACCAAATGTGATCTGTGTGTTCCTACTGTGAGGGACCCAGCCCAGTTGTCTTCAGCCACATCTCCAGATGTTCCTGCATCATTTATTACGAGACCAAATTGGCTCCAGACCAGTGGCTTCTAGAATTGAACCCCAGCTGCCACATGGAATGTGCACTGCGTTGTGTGCGGTTGGGTGAGGAGGAGGAGGGAGCCAAGCAGATGTCCTGCTCTGATGATGGTGGGCATGCATCGTGCCCACAGAACCGCCAGACACAGCAGAGCCACCTGCCTTGCACACAGCCCCAAAGAGACAAAAGACACTCACATGTTCATTGTAAATGTAGTTGCTTGGTACCTAGCCTGGGCATGGTGGTACTTTGGAGTTTAGCATCTCCCAACCCCCCCCTCGCCCCCCAACCTCCTGTGAGAGGCTGACAGTGTAAACCCAGCTGGAATACACTGAAGACCTTCTTGTATTCGATGCCAAGTGGCCGTGGCAAGCTCGCAGCTATTAAACACTGGCATGGGATGCAAGCCAGCTAGGCAGCATCTCTCCAGATGCTATATTTCTTCTCACTCTCCTTTCTTTCCTCCTTGCTGCTCTTCATGGTTGTGGAATGATTATTGTTATAAAAGAAAACAGACCAAAGAGGAAGGTTCTGTGTACGGGCTGAGCAGCTGCCTTTTTTGCCCCCTCAGATCTCAGTTCTTCCCCCTCCTCCTGTTCCTTTCTAAGCCATTTCCTCTGTCCCCTCTCTATTCTTCTTCTCCTCCCATAAGTTTACGTGCAGGGCCCTCTTGGTAACATAAGTGATCTATTGAAAGTGGACCCTGGGCTTTGTGGACTGCAGCCGGCCCATTGGTGGCTGAGTTGGTGGGGTCTCCTGTTTATTCTGTTCTTCGCTCAAAGTCGTCTGTTTGGAAACCAGTCCAGTTGCTCATGGACGGCTGAAATGTGGTGGTGTTCCAGCTGGAGCCTGAGGGTCACTATCCAGCCAGCCCTGTGTCTCCCCTAACTTGCATACATGTGCCTGTTCAGATCAGTGAGAAGGTCCCACAGCTTTCCTGGGTCTTCATGAGCCACCACAGAATAGGAAATCAAATTTATTGAATATCTACTATGCACCAGTCCT
This sequence comes from Eonycteris spelaea, assembly GCA_003508835.1. NCBI lineage: Eukaryota > Metazoa > Chordata > Mammalia > Chiroptera > Pteropodidae > Eonycteris > Eonycteris spelaea. Next base: position 2,460,540 of record PUFA01000017.1, read on the forward strand.
GGTGTAGGCATTTTTATATGCGTGCTCTCACTTCATTTCCGTAAGTCACATAGTAGATGGTATTATCCCATTTCATTCCTGAGGGAAAAAGTCAAGGCTTAAAGAGGTTAAACCCCTTTGCCAAAGCCCACATGTCCAGACCCTGTGCTGATTCGGAAGCTCTGCTTCTTCTGGAATTCTTCCACATCCCCTGATGAATTGGGTGCTGGGGGAGGAAAAGAAGCCCATGGTGGGAGCAGGAACAGAACCCCCCCACACACACTACCAGCTGAGGGAGGCGTATGCAGGAGGCTCAGCCCCTAGAACTGGTAGATTTCAGGGTGGGGCCAACCCACAGGGTTGTGAATAAATAAATAACTCTCGTCGCCCCATGGGTGCAGGGACAAAGGAGAGACATGCCCAGTGTTGCTCTGTGAAAGGCAGCCACTTGATTTTTTGGAAGGTTGATTCCATGTGGGCTTTAAGAAAAAAAAAAAAAACAAACTTCTGGGGGTGACGGGTGGAGAGACGGTGATAGAGTAGGAAGAATTGGGTAGGTTTGTGCTTTTCCCCATGTGCAGCGTTATGTCTTACAAAAAAGTCAGTCCGGTCGCTGAGTTGTGGGATTTCTAAACGTGGTGAGTTTCCTGAAACCTGGGGAAAGGGTTAGATTGGTATTTCCAGGTGCATGAGCTGCTGAGAACGCTGACTGGTGAAGTCTGGGTAGCTGTTGCCCCATCTGTGCGAGAGGTCACTGCTTGGGTCTTTGTGCAGCTGGGGAGGGGGCCCCTTCCTTGCCCCTCTTGTTTTCCTGCGGGCATAGTTAACAGGGAGGGTCAGTGTCGTGTAGGGTGTTGTACCCTAGTTGGGAACACAGCAGCCCTGCCCTGCGGGTCCTGGTGAAGAGCGTCAAACCATCAAGTGGTGGCAGAGACCTTGAGATCACCCACTCGTCCATTCATTCCCCAGATGAAGAAAGAACTGGACCCCAGGGAGGGAGAGTATGGGCAAGGATCTGGAGCAAGGCCTTGTCCTGGGCCTTGGAGGCTCAGCCCAGGGTTTCTTCCTTCTGTGTTGAGCTGCCCCACCTCGATGTACGTGTTTAGTAATTGGGCTCTCCGGCCAAGATTCTCTTATGAAGTCTCATGCCTGTGTCTCACCTTGCAGGTTCTCCAAACCTATCCCCGAATCCGATGTCCCCAGCACACAGTAACTTAGGTAAGTGTCTCCTCAGTCTGTATGACTGGGACTTCCTCTGGCTGCAGCCCTGTCCCAGTGTGAGGAGAGGGTCCTGAAGGTGAGGCTCCACCCGCAAACCCCCACCACGGGCCAGCTCAGCGCATCCCATCAGGTTACAGGGATTCTGGGGTCACCCGCAGAACTGGAAACCTGAGAACAGTGCTGGCAGGAAAGGCAACCATATGCCAGGTTTGTGTTTCCCTGGTGGTGGTTAGATATGAGTGAGTGAAAGTCTCCCAAACTTTGTGCTTGGGAGACCAGGGTCTGTGGTCAGCCAGGCCCACATGTGTGGTTGTTTGCAAAGCCACGGGCATCCGTGCAGGCTCCAGCCCCCGACTTTTGTAGACTTGTTTCAGATCCACTTATTTAGATTTTATCTGAGCATTTCGTCTTACAATGATGAAGTTTTTATTTAAAATGGCAACATAGAAAGATTTTGAAAACAAAAGCAAAATTTCCCACAGTCTCTTTACCCAAACACACTGTCATTGTTTTATCACAGTCTTGATATTTGTGGATCAGGCACGTACAGTGGTGCCTTGCCGTTGAGATCATAGTGCATATCCATTTCTCCATTCTTTCTTCTCTTTATATTATTTTGTAAACACATTTTCATATTTTGATACTTTGTTTATCATTTTGCATTATCTCATGGTGTTTGGGAACAGCGAGACCATCATTTCCACGACCTTCCCTCGGTTGGCCTTCTGGGTCAGTTTTTCTGAGATTTGTCTTTTTTACTCTGGAGCAAACTTCAGCTCTGATGTGGTGGACCTGCAGAAGGTCTCAGAACAAATGAAATATCCATTCTGTTTTTATTGAGGGGTATTTATGTTCTGGTCTGGTATTAGAAAAATATGAGCTTGGCTTTGTTTCAGCCTTTATTGCTGTGTCTTAATTTGTGGCTCAGGAGATGAAATAGTTAATATCCAAGCTTGGTGGATCAGAAGGGATTGGCCTGGCTTTTGTTCCCAGTTGTTTCCAGTCCTTGACTGATAGCATCAGATGAGGAAAGTCATCCTTTGGAACATTGGGAGATGCTTGAAAACCTTTTAATGCAGGCTGACAAGTGGGCAGTGTGAAATGTGACTTTGGGGATCTGTTTTAACATCTTTGTAAAATAATATCAGTGTGAGTGTTGGGCTTTGCTGAGGGAAGGTCAAATTCCTGATGTGAAAGGACTGATCGAGTTATTAAAAACAAACTCTGAAGGCTGGAAGCTATGTTAACACTTGAGAAACTAAAGACCATGACTGTGAACTTGACTCTGGGCTTTTGGCTTTTGAGGTTGGCCGGCTTGGATATTTAATTGTACCCCACCAATTTACCCCACCACGTCCACAACAACACTTGTAGTTGACAGGCTTTGGAGCAGGCACTTGCCTTTGAAACCCTGATGCCTGACTCTGATCAGACTGACAGTTGCCCCAGGAGCTAGCTGACTGTGAAATCCCCTCTGGATCACGGGGACCAGGACAGTTCTTGAACTGAGACCCTAGGCAAAGTGCCCTGTTGGCACAGTTCTTCCTCCCTGCTGCCCTGATCCTTATGCCCCTTGTCTGAGGTCGAGAATTCTTAAGTCATTTATTCCAAAGGAAGGTACAGGCCATGAGCCTGGCAGGCAGGCAGGCAGAGAGTGGGTGCCCCTCTTCTGGGAGGATTTAAATGGGGAACGAGTCAGCTGACGAGTCAGGGTAAGGACTCATGGTGAGACACAGGGGCTGACAGGCCCGGCTTCCTCTCTGCTTGATAAGCCCTCACGCCCCCACCTTCACCTCTTCAGACCTTTTGGCTTCATCCTGCCCATAAAATCTCAGACTCTTGGCCTCGTAGCTGGAAGGGGAGGAGAGGACGGTGATGACAATGGCTAACATTTCTTGAGAACTTACTATGGACTGAGTGTTGTGCAGAGTGCTTCATGACAACCCTCATAACAACTATATGGGGTAGTGGTAGCGCAAGTTTTCATTTTACAGATTAGGAAACCAAGGGGGTACACTGCCTAACTTGTCCCAGGGCATGCAGCTAGCAAATGGAGAAGCTGGCTCTGAACTCAGACCTTCAGGATCCAGAGAATGTGCTTCTGTCTGCAGGAGGGCACTGCCTTGCTGGGTCAATTAGACCAGTTCCCTCTACCCTACTCCCCGCACCCAGAAGAATAAGGCTCAAGAAGGGTGTTCAGTAGCTTATAGTTGGGGACAAATGTCAGATTGAGCACCCTGTGTCCCATGTGATCTCTGGGTGGGAGCCCTGCCTGCTTGCCTGTCTCTTCCTTATTCATTCACAAGGCATTTCCTGCCTGGTTGCTGTGTGCCAGCCCAGGTGTGGGGGCAGTTGGTGGGGGGGATTCAAAGATAACTCACATACTCTACCGTCAAGGTGCTTATGGGCTCGTTGGGATAAATAAGGCAGGACTATACATAATTATAAAACAAGAAGTTGGTACAGATGAAGGAGGTCAAAGGAGGTAATGATGGCATTCCAGTGGGGACATGCATCCAGGCTTGCTAGAGTTCCTATGTATTAATTCATTCACTCAGCATTGGCTGAGTTTCCAGTATATACTGATGCTGGGGGTCCAGAGCTGGGGAGGGCACTTAGGATTCACAGTCTGGTGGAGTGGCTGAAGGTGTCTGTTTTCACCTGTGGTGCGTTGTGCCAGATGCCGAGGGAGCAAGCACAGAGGAGGCAGGAACCGTATGTGCCAAGGAGGATGGTGCTGGATGGGGTGGGAAGGCGTCAGAGTTGTGGTGACATGTGTGAGCTGGATCCTGAAGGACAGGTAGGGTACCGTTCGGCAGAGAGGGAGGGCAGGACATTGCAGATGGGAAGAGTGGCATGAAAGGTCAGGGTGAGCTCTGAGGCCAGCTGGCACTGTGGTGGCTGGCATGCCGAGAGGCACAGTCGAGCAGATGAGGCTGAGACGGCCTCTGGGGCGCTGAGAAAGGAGCCCTGAGCGCCGGGCCTGTTTAGCTCCGTCCTGCTCACAGAGTCAAGTCGTCAGTGAAGGATTTTTTTTTGCTTGTTTTGTTTTTTGGTTTTTGGTTTTTTTTGTTTTTTGTGGGTTTTTTTTGTTTTTGTTTTGTTTTTGTTTTTGTTTTTGGAGGGTTGTTATCTGAGGGCAGCTTTATAAAGATTGATCTGGCCACTGTATGGAACTTAAGTTCTAGGGAAAATTACTGGAGGAAAAAAAAAAAAACCAACACTTCGGAATCTGTTGTGTTAAAGGAGGCTGAGATAAATGCTTTAGAAAAATGATAGCAGGGCTAGGAGAGGGCATTTGAGAGAGAACCATGAATCAGCAGGGTTTATTGACCAGTTTTAGCTGGTGAGGCCTCTTAAACGGAGGCAGGACACACTGGAGATGTGGGTTTGGGTTGGAAGATGGCGGTAAGTTGCCTTTGCTTAACGGTGTCCAGGAAGCAGCTGACAGGAGGGAGGCCTGGGCTGGAGGTACAGATTTGGAAGCCAGCAGCACATCTGACAGCCTTCCCAAAGTGGGGTCGGAGGAACAGGATTCTGTCATCAAGTGAGTTTAGAGAGCCTGTCTTGTACCCTCTTATGGGGCCCCGAGGGCACTAGCATAGTCAAGCCTCTGAGAAGTCCTGCAGAAAGGACGCCTGTTTGATCAGCATTTCTCCCATGGATCTGACCAGTGTTGGAATACTTTTCTCCTACAGTCCTATTGACCACCCATAGATCTCACTTTGGAAACATTGATGAAGGTTCAGCTGAAGTCGTGGGAGTGGATGAGTTCAGAGGAAAGGGAGACCCAGCTCAAGAAGAAAAGAGCGTCACAGACAGACCTATGGGGGCTCCCTCAGGGAGGGACAGGGTTGGGAAGAGGCTGGGGGTCAGGTAGAGGATGAGGCCACAGCAGCCAGGAGGAGAGGGAGGCCTGAGGGCAGGTCCTGCAGAGATGCACAGTGAGGTGTAAGAGAAAGCCTTGAGCTTGACGAGACGGGAGTTCAGGGACATCCTTTGGAGAGCAGATATGGGGAAAGGTGGGGGCTGAAGTAGGTCAGCAGTGGGCTGAAGGGCAAGTAAAGGGTGGAGGCGGGGAGGGAGCACACAGCAGCAGCCTTTGCATTTCTTCCTCCTACCAGTCTGTCTCAAATGGTAGGAGGACGACAGGCACACAGTGAGTTCTTCCTAGAGAAAGATAGGGACATCTCAGGACACCTGATTATTTCTTGGCAAAAAAATATTATTATACAAAAAGAGAGAAAGCATAGGACATCTGGCTCCTTCTTCATTTCCTCCCCACTCTGGGCAAAAGGTTGGGCCTTCTGCCACAGTAAAGCCACTTGTGGTGACTCGCGGGAGCCCAGTGTGTGATTGAGAGCCAGCTCAGCCTCCCGCCAGAGGCTCTGGGAGACCCCAGGGCTTTGTTTTTCAGGGAAGGGATGTGAGCAGGTGATGTTCCTGTTATTACACATGGTGCTGAATGAGTCACCTGGAATTTCCTAAGCATTTAAGTCAGAGGATTGGGGCAAATGGAGGGGAAAGAGAAGGGAGGTGGAGAGAGAGGAAAAAGATAACGAGCTGGATCCTGCCAGTGAGTAAGTTGTTCTCTGCTTTAAAGTGAGACATTTTGGGGTGGGCCGTGACCAAGGAAACGAGGTTCTAGGGAGTGCCCGGAGCTAGAGGTGAGGAGGTGACGTTTCCCAGAGTGCCTCAGGCACAGGGTACCTTCCTCTCCTGCCAAGAGAGACGGTCCGAGGTGGCAAAGCAGCGGGAAGACGCCGGCCCCTGACAGAGGACAGGGGTGTGGTCCAGGTGCGTTCATGCTGCTGCCCAAGGCTTATTTTAAGGTCCCAGGCTCTGATCGTCTGTCAACTTGGGAAATCACAGGCATCTTAATGACAGAAATTCAGCTGCCAGCTGTATCCTCACACTCCCAAGGGTCCGGCTCTGAGAATCTGTCACTGTGCTTGGTTTTGGTAAACTAATCTTAAGCTGAAAACATGACGGGTTCTTTCTGTGTACACCTTGGTGCGTCGCCCTCCTCTTTAGTGAGATAGGTTGGAATTGGTGCCTCAGAGGCTGGGACACAGCTGGCCTGGTGCCGTAGGAACTAACTCTCGCAGGGGGCTCAGACAAGGGGTCCGTCCTGCACCGAGGCAGTGTTTCACAGCCCTGTGAGCTGGGCCTTGAAGGTTGGGAATGGGCAGCCCAGGCAGAGGGAACAGTAAGGCCTGAGAGATGGCAGCGTGAAGGCACATGGGGATCAGAGCATGGAGCCTCCGGTCTGAGATAGGCCTGCTTCCGCAGTGAGGAGGGCCCAGAGGAAGCCAGTCCATTCAAGTCTGCCCTTTAGCCTTCCAGCTTCGGCGCTCCTGGCCTTTGCTTGTTCCCTGCTTTCGATTTATAGTAGAAAGTTAATTTCCCCTCTGGCCTCCCCCACCCCCTCCCTTTGCCGGATTTGGATTTCTTGCACATGTTTTTAATAGGCATCCCTTAATCCAAGTGTTGCCTTCTGGTTTTATTCTGTTTTCTTTTCCTTAAACAAAACAGAAAGTCTATGCCAGCTTGGAATAAGGCTCAAAACTGAAGCCAGCCAATGTGTAAGGCTGGCAGGGGGCCAGTCATGAATTAAGTGCCCCATGCCACTCGAGAAGTCTGGCCGACACCGCGCTGGTGGGGGCAGGGGGGCCGAGAACGGCTGGAGCTGGAGGTTCCTGCGTCTCCAACACCTCTTCTCCAGGAACAGAGATTAGCACAGACTCAGCAGTCTGGCCGGGAGCAGGGCCGTTTGAAGGAAAGGACTTGGGCACATGCCATCCTCTACCATTCCAGGTGTGCCAAGCCTTTGGCCTGGAGACACAACACCACTCTCCACTGGGGCGAGTCACCTTACCCCTGTGAAGCTGTCCTCTCAGAAGAGCCTTTGAATGGCATGTCTTCAGGTCCTTTTCAAGATGCAACCTTATATAAAATCACTCACTCCTGTACTTGTGAGGAAGCTCTTGAAACCAGGGCTGGTTGGCTGGCTTGATTGATGTGGGGGAGGGTTTACCACCTGACGTACCTCTCTTAAGATTTAGTGCAGGACAAGCTTTGTTTCCCTGCAGAACTAGTAAGAATTATCTATCCACCAGCCAGAGCCTTGTAGGATATTCTGTTTTTTGCCTTGTCTGCTAGGAAGCTCAAAGCCAAACTGAATGTTTTGTAGTAGCTATAATCTCATGGTTATACCATTTATGTATAGTCTTCTCTTTTCCAGGGTCCTGACTTTTTGTTTCTCTTGTACTTAACCATTTTGTGGATAAGTCCTTTGGTGGGAAAGAAATGAGGCCCTATGTGCAGTTCAAAAATCAAGTGCCATTCAAGGCAAAACCCAGAGGATGATTCTGCTTTTTGGCCTGCACTCCTCTTGCAGAAGTGCCTTGAGGAAGCAGCTGAGGGGCAATGGAAGGGAGAGAGTGGAAGGCTGGGCTGTTTGCAGAGAATGATAAATGCTACTCCAGTTTGAATGCAGGTCAGCTTGTCCCAACAGCCCTTTCAGAAGCCGGCAGCCTTCAAAACCTGTCTTGGCCTGACCGCATGGCTCCCCCAAACTTCTTAATTACGCGCAGGCTCCTGCATCCAGTGTTTTCACAACACTGTCCCGTATGTGTCTGCAATTAGAGAGATGTTTTGGTTAAAGGCTCAGAGCTGCCGGAAGCGGTCTCTTGGGCTTGACCCCAAGTCCCACTCTCTGATCCTGAGACATCTAGAAGATCCTCAGAATGAGGTGTCAGCACCCCGTCACCAGATGGGTGGCCTGCTGGCTTTTCTTCTTTTTGGCAGGTGAGCCGTGTCAGTGTTCCTGGGAGCTGGAGCTAGCTCTCTCTCTTCCTGCCTGGCCAAGCCCAGGGGCTGCTGGACAGGGCTTTATAACTTGAGGATGAGGACTCTGCTGTTCTGTACTTTGCTAGGGAAGCCAGGTCCAGCCACAGCTGCCTCTTCAGGCTGACGCATACCAAAAGCACGGTGACTTAGACGGTCTGCTTTAGATGTCTTCATGTACACTGCAGACACTGTTCACACTGGGACACTGAGGCCAGAGAGGGAGGTCACATCCCCAGGGTCACACAGCGAAGTGAACAGAGCCTGCCTGGGGGCAGTGGTGGCCAGCTGCCCTTCCCCAGGACCTCTTTCTTTGACCTGCTGCCTGCCCACTTCGAATGCGTGGACGGCGCTTGGATTTATTTATTTATTTTTAAGGTTTCCAAAGCAACATTGCTCACATTTTAGTGACCACATTGTTTAGAATATAGCTTATCTCATTGGAATGTTGAAGCATCCAGCAAAGCCTGAGCCGGATATGGCTGACGTGGCTCATCCGAACGGCGGGCACAGGCCACGGTCAGTGCTGCCCTGCACCTCCCCCATCCCCGTTGAGTAACTTAGGTCTGTCTTCCCTCATCTTCCCTCGCTCCACCTTGGGAAGAGAGAAAGGGGCAAGGACACTGCCTCTCTCTTGTGATGGAGGTCGGGACAGGAACAGGATGTGCTCAAGTTCAAATAATGACAGTTGTAATCATTAACACTTTCTTGAGTGCTTGATGTGTACCCTGCACTTCATGTGAGTTCCCTCAGTCCATCCCCAAATAAAGCCTAAAGGTAAACAAGATTCTCCAACTCGGGTAGCTGGGAGGCAGAGGATGTGGAAACTGAAACTCGGAATGTGACTGCTTTGCTCACAGTCACACAGCTGTCCATGCTGGAGTGGAGTGACCTCCGGTCCACCTGGCTTTAAAGCTTGTGCTCCATGGCTTGGTTAACATCTAGGGCAGTAGTTTTCATCCAGGGGCTGTTTGTCCTCCAGAAGACATCTTGCAACATCTGGAGACATCTCCTTGTCACAGCTTGGGAGGATGAGATGGATGGATGCTACCGGCACCTTGTGGGTAGAGGCCCCTTCCCCCAAACAAAGAACTATCTGGCCAAACTGCCAATAATGCCAAGGCTGATAAAACTGATCTAGGCGTCTTAACCCCAAGCTGGCACTTTCTGGGTAGGGGTTGAGTGCAGGGATGTTACCAGTGTGTAACTCCTCCTATGTGTGGTTGCCGTTTCTTTACCTAAAGCAGAGATCATGGGCGCAGAGCCCAGAAGGAGATCAGGGCCACACTGCCTGCAGGAGTCACCCAGGCCCCTCTCAGAACAGCTTCTGATTTTTCTCTCTTGGGCTTTACACACTTTCAGAGGTCTGCTGAGCAGAGGTTCTTGGGGTTCTTGCCTAAAAGGCAGTGAGCAGGAGTCTTGGGTCAGTGCTGAGACTTGGCCTGGCGAGCCCTTGCCGTCCTCCTCTCTAAGTCCCACAAAGTCGTATCCTAAGTGACCAGGTGGTTCCAAATATATGTAAGAGTCAGAGCGAGTGATCCAGGCTGGAGGTCCAAGATGGAGGTATAAGATGAGCAGGACATTCCATGATTCTCCAGCAAATGGGTGGGATTCACGCAGGCAGAGGGCTCCCAGCCCATGGTAGCAGTGGAGAGAAGCAGCTGGAAGAGTCTGGAATGCCGGGAGTTCTGTTAGAACGTGGGGCACTGATTCAAGTAAGGAGATGAGGGCTGGCCCAAGCCTAAGTGCACTGGGCCACGGAGGTGAGAGATGGTGTCAAGATGGCCAGGAGGCGTGCAGCGGCGCCTGGGCAGCTGTGGAGCCCAGAATAGCTGGAAGTGACAGGAAGGCTAAGAAGTCACAGGAAAGGTGATGTGGGATCATGTGAAACCTCTGTTTCAGGGGTTCCCAACTCTTCTGAGAAAGAGAACCAACCATTCACAAGATGGCAGTTTTGCTCTGAGGAGCCCTTGATTTGAGACTACAGACCGTCAGCTAGGACAAATTCAGAATTTCTTTGAGATGAGTTCGTGTCTTAGCCACTCCAACAGATGGCATCTGGATACCTCTGGAAGATAGTTTCTACAAGAGCCGTAGACCCCCTGGGCTGTGTCAGCCTCGTTATTTCACAGGCTTGGACCCTGCTGCTTGACAGGCCAGGTGTTTGCCCGTGATGAGGCAGAGCCAAAAGCCAAAAGCCCTTTTGGGGGCAGAGATCAGCATGGGTTACTTTGAGGACCTTGGAAGAGAGGCTGGAAGGTGACTGCTAGGTGACCCAAGAGCAGTGAGCACACCAAGGCCTGTCTGGTGGATTTGCCCAGGTGCTGCTTGGAGCCTGGCCCTCGTCAGATTAGGTCTAGTACTTCCTTAAAGACTGCTTCAACCAAGGCTAGGCCGAGTGGGGCAGGGCTTTACAAACTAAAACTAAATGAAGTGTGGCAGGGCTGGTGGAATGCTTCTCCAAAACCCTGAACAGTTCGTCCCATTGTATCCTGCAAGTGTTATACAATAAAAGGCCTGAGGGTGGGGATTCTGGTACCCACTGAGAGGTGGAGAAATGGTGTGCTGGAGCATCCTGGGACCCCATGGAGGAGCACGGGGCCTGGGAGCCCCACTGACCCAGCAACCTGGCCTGTCTCCTAGACCTGCAGCCCGTCACCTACTGCGAGCCAGCCTTCTGGTGCTCCATCTCCTACTACGCTGAACCAGCGCGTCGGGAGACATTCCACGCCTCACAGCCCTCCATGACAGTGGACGGCTTCACCGACCCCTCCAACTCGGAGCGCTTCTGCCTGGGGCTGCTCTCCAATGTCAACAGGAATGCGGCTGTGGAACTCACGCGGAGGCATATCGGTAAGGGGCAAGAGGCAAGGGGCAGCCACGTTGTCCCCACTCCCCACCATGGCCCCAGCCCAGGCTTTGCACAAAGCTGACTCACTCCCTGCTGAAAACCAGGGAGGGGACTCACACCCCTATCCCACCCCCAAATTCTGTATTGTCTTGTTTAGGGGCCTGACAGGTAGAGTTCGGGTTTCCCACTCAGAGACACAAATCATCTCTGAAAATTTGAAAGCCACAGAAGAAAACACTTAAGGAGACAAGAAAGGGAAATCTGTAAGAAAGGCAATATATGTGATTCTCAATAAATATGCCCTTAAATCACTGATAGGTGGATAAGTAGGTAGTCAGTCTCGGAGGAGTGACCTTTTACTTGTTAATTTCATGTAGATTGTTCTAGGAAATTTAGAAAAGGTAGAAAATTTCGAATTGCCTGCTGCTGGAGCACCCCCGCTGCTGTGTTTCTGTCTTCTAACACCCAGAACTTAGTGAAGCACTTAGTTTAGAGAAGATGAAGCCGTGATATGTATCACTTGGTTTGCTCATAAAATTCTCATGCTGAGGATATGCCTGATTTTGTGATCTAGAGTCACGCAGAAGGGCCCTGGAGACGGGATGGGGGGTATTCTCAGATGTCGTCTGGGGTTCTCAGACATCGTCCGGAGCCCCCAGGGCTGGTCCAAGGCGAAGTCAGGAGAGAGGTTGGGCAGCAGGTCTGGCCCTCATGAACCAGAGAGCACCTCTGCTCGTTCGGACTGTATTTTGGACGTTCGCAGAAGATTTCACTTGAAGGCAGGATTTGATAGTTAAGAGAAGTTTGAAAGCCATGGGGCTAGGCTGGTGTGCCCATTTTCCAGGGAATAATCTGATGCCCAGGAAGGGACAGAGTCCTGTAGGGGCCACACAATGTGGCATAGTTGGTGACAAACACCCACCCTGCTACTGAGCCTACGTCCTTCCCGGATAGCCTCCTTAATTTCTTTTTTTTAACTTTAAAAAAGATACGGATTCTAGGTGGTATACATAAGTGTCACTGAGTCTCTTTATACTTTTCTATATTTTAAAAATATTTCAAAAATTACCATAACAAAAAAAAACATTTTTGTTCTCTCGCTCTTGTGAACCACGAGTCCGCCATCACTCTGCACATCTGAGACACAGGTCCTGTAACACTGAACCCAGAAGGAATGGGGTGCGCAGTGGGGGATGGGACAGTAGTGGGACTAGGAGACAGGGCAGAACCTCCAGTGGTCTGTAGGTCCATCGTCTGGTTTACATCCCACTTGACGTTGCGCCTGTAAAGTCTGGCCCCATTTTTCGGCTCTGGGCCTCTTCCCCAGGAGTGGGAGCAGAGCCCTTCCCGTGGAGGAGAAGGGAGCATCCCCTGGCTGCATGGAGAGCTCAGGGTGTTTACGTAACTGCTTGAATTGCAGAGCCAATTTAAAAATAATTGTCCATCTGGAGTGGATTTAAGAGATGAAGGAGAAGTGATATAAACCTGTGGAATGTTTTAGGAAAATGCATTGAGGGGAGAAAGGTACAGGGGTGGCACTAAGCCATCCCTGCAGCGAAGGGCTCCTGGGGTATGTGCTGCCTCAGGAGGAACTATATAGGTTTACTGAGTAAATTTCTGAATCTCTGAGGGGAGGGGCCCTAGCAGAAGCAGCACTAGCAGCTGACACTTAGCAGGCACTTACTGTGTGTGTCTCACAACAACCCTGTGAGGTATTATCATTGTACCAATCCTAACTGAGGTTCAGAGGTAGAGAAACTTGGCTGAGGCCCATAGCTGGTCAGTGGCAGAGGCTGTCATTGAGACTCACTCCATGTTCTTTTGTCACCTGCCCCCTCCGGTTTTAGGAACCCAGCATTGGCCGTCGTTCCCTGTGTGGGTTTAGGTTTGGGCTCTGGGCCCCTTGTGCCTGGTGAAGCTGGCAAAGAACCAGTCACTCGGAGCATCTGCCCCCTTTGCTAGCCACAGCTGGCCCTGGGGCCACTGTGTGGGGCCAGGCATCCTGATCCTGTCTGACCCCAATCTCTCCAGGGCGAGGCGTGCGGCTGTACTACATCGGAGGGGAGGTCTTCGCGGAGTGCCTCAGCGACAGCGCTATCTTCGTGCAGTCCCCCAACTGTAACCAGCGCTATGGTTGGCACCCGGCCACCGTCTGCAAGATCCCACCTGGTAATGTCACGTCCACATCCACCCCTTCCCTGGCACCCTCTTCCCTGTGGAGTGTGCATGGGACCAGGAGAGGTTTTCTTCCCCCTGACATCTCCTCATCGGGGTTTTCATTGCCAACCTGGAGCGCTTCGTTTGGGTTTTCTCTGTGCCTTACTGTCTCCCCGTGGTCTCCCTGAACCTGTGCAGGGACTAGAAGCAGCATGTGACGAATCTGCCTTTGACCTGTGTGTGCACATACGCTCAGGCATCTAACTTCCTTCCTTCCTTCCTTCCTTCCTTCCTTCCTTCCTTCCTTCCTTCCTTCCTTCCTTCCACAAACACGCACACCATGCATTGCTACTGGGAACGGAGGGGTGCAGGAAGCCCTGCTGCTGTCCCCACAGGCCTTACAGACCTGCTGAGTGTACAGCACGAAAACATGAATGGGTTTAATACAAGGGAGTGTGCTAAGCACAGATAAGGTGCTCCTAGATCCAGTGGGAAAAACTACCAGGATGGATCAAGGAAGATTTCCTGGAGGAGAGGCATTAGGTGCAGGGAGATAGTGGGGGTGGGGACTGTGAGGGCATTCTGGATGTGGGGGAAATATAGGCAAAAGCCCTGCGATGATGGAGGGCAGGTACCTATGGGCAGCACTCTTGTCCAGAGGAGAGGCCATATAGAAGACAGGGGAAATGTTTAGAAAGCATGATGGGACCAGGCCACAGCAGGACGTGACAAAGATTCGCTTTCATTCTGGGGAACCGTTGACGGTTTTCTTAGCAGGCCTGATGAATTCCACATGTACTTCAAGAAGGGGTGTCAGGCTCTACCCCAGAGGGTGGCCTGGACAGCGAGACCAGGCAGGAGGCTGATCCCATCTAGGCTTCTTTTCTTAGAAATCCGAGGTAGAAAGTTTCAGCCAAAGCCCACTTCTCACATGGCGCGGAGCCACTGGACGCGCAGCCTGCAGAATGTGGACTGTGACTGGCTGATGAGTGTGTGGCCCAGGTCAGGCCGTTGACTGTGGTGTACATGTGGCATGCCTTTTCCTGCCCATTGAAAAGCAGTCGATAGTGAAGCAGTGGGCCATGGGGAGAGTCATGTTAAGAATGCAGACAGTTTGAAATGATAACAATGCTCTACATTTTCATAGCATTGTGTGGTTGTGTCTACAAAGTTCATTTACATCTCTGCTCTGACTTAGTTCTCTCCAGTGATTCAGGCTTTTCAGGTGAAGAGGCATGTTGATGAGTCGAGTTCAGAGAGGTTAAGCTATCTGCCCAAGGACACACGGCTAGTGGCAGAGCTGGGATGAGCTTCAGACTATGTGACTCCTGAGTCTTGTGCTCCTCTGTTCTTGGCCCGTCTGAGGGCCGGAGCCCATGTTCAGCCCTACCTCACCACACTCCCCATGGAGAGAGTGAGAAGAAGCCGGGTTGCATTCTTGGCAATTGGCCCTCTCCCTTCCCCAGCCTCCCCTCATCTTTCAGTGAGGGCTGAATTGGCTGTGGTGGTGTCTGTTAGCTCATAGAATGTCAGTGCTTGGGGTCCTCCGAGGCCAGCCCCTCCCTCATTTCATAGAGGAGACACAGGTTTACAAAGAGAAAGTGACCAGCCCAGAGTCACACAGCAAGATGAGGAGCCCAGTGTTGGCCCATTAATAAGTGTCACCTCAGCTCACCTTTTGGGCATTTTCAGCATGTGCTTTTGACTTTATTTTTCTGGTTTGACACATTCTTGGCACTCAGGTAGTAGGACTTCAAACAAAAGATTTATTATAAACTGTATTTGTGCCTGTCTCTAGTTTTACTGCCTGGAGTGTGAGACACACACCTTCACTTTGCTGTGAATGTCACCTCTACCCAGCCTTGTGCCAGATCTCCCTCTCTCCTGGCCCTAACACCAGGTGGATTCATCAGAGGAGCCGGGTGGGAGGTGTTCTGGGAACCCGTGCTGAGCGTCCTGATGGAATGGCAGAGGCTGAGCAGCCTTGCAGCTGGCCTGTCTCTGCCAGCACTTCCTCTATCGAATGGCAGGGTGGTCATTCTTCCCCAGGTGGCTGTGAGCATTCTGGTTTAGGTTTCTTATCTCTGTGGCCTGGAGTCCTGCCTTGTCCCCTCTGCCCAGGGCAAGGCCCCTTTATCGCAACCATCTCCGTGTTCTTGGTGGCCCACTTTACCCCTTCTCCAGCACTCCCACAGCTCTAGGAGCTGGAGAGCTTGCCAGTGTTTAATTCTCCCCATTTGTGTATGTCAGTTGCACCCCTCCTTTCGGTGGCAATGGCTTTAAGGGCAGGGACCAAGTGGGCCTGTCTCTAGCGTGGTGCTGAGCATGGAGGGCATGTACCAGTTCAGCTCTGTCAGTTATGCTGTTCTGGGTGACCCAGGGGCGGCTTTAGCCAGGAGGGGAGCACCAGGCATGTCTGCCCTTTGTCCCTACGAGCACTGGTTTTGTTCTGTTGGCAGGATGCAACCTGAAGATCTTCAACAACCAGGAGTTCGCCGCCCTCCTGGCTCAGTCTGTCAACCAAGGTTTCGAGGCCGTCTACCAGCTGACGCGCATGTGCACCATCCGCATGAGCTTCGTCAAGGGCTGGGGCGCAGAGTACAGGTCAGTCCTGGGGGCTGCGTGTCCCAGGGTCCAGGGGTCAGAACAGCGGGGCAGGGGCTCCTCAGAGACAAGCTAGGCAGCCCTCGCCCGAAGAGCAGAGACCAAGGATCGGAGAGAGGCCGTGGCCCGGCAGGCTGGGGGTGGGGGCGAGTCGCACCAGATAAGGAAGAGCCGGCCCAGTGCTGACAGGCCTCACAGTTTGTCACGTGCTGTAAACACACATGCACCCTCACCTCAACCCTGGGTTAGGGACATTGCATCATCCCTGTTGTATGGGTGAAGGAACTAAGTAAGGTCCAGGGAGGGAAAGTGACTTGCCCAAAGTCACATTGTTAATGGAAAGGCTGAGTTTGAAACTGCACCTTCTTGGCTTCTTCCTCATGGTTCACTTTGGGCAGATGGGTCTGGATGACCCTCTCCACGAAGTTAAGTTTTCATTTCCTTGTTCCTTCCCTCCCCTGTAGTTCCATCTCTGACTCCGGGGACCCTGAGGTTCTAGAAGGTTAAATAACCGAGGAGCAGGGAGGGGAGGAGGAGATTTGGATAATGATAAAGGAACAAAGTTTACTTGCTCAGAAAAGAAACGGTGTCTTTCAGAATTTCAGATATTGGTTTAAACCCGACACTTGGTCAGGGGGTCGACCTGGTCTGCTCTGTGGACTCTCTCAGACCGCTCTGGCTCAGGCTTAGAGAGTCCAGTCCCTTCCCTTTCGCACCTGGACAGGAGTTTCCTGAGGCAGAGCTGTGTGTCCCTCCTCCTGCTCGGCACGCTGCCCACCCCCACCCAGCCCCCCAGGCAGACGCAGAGGTGCCCACACGGCAGCGGGAGCCAGCGCCTTGCGCGTTGCTCTCCCCTTCTCTTCATCTTTCCAGATGTCTGGAACCCATTTTGTTTTGCAGTCATTCTGCACCCAAGCCAAACCCGTTTCAGTATTGGCTCTGGGCCACCGTTTATAATGAAATCCAGATGAGCATGACTTATGGAAAGTCAGATTCTCATTAGAGGATTTCGGTCCGTAAAATCCTCTTCTAGTTACCGTATTTGAGCTGCTGTTCCCAGCGTCTGCCCCACAGTGCCAGGGTACAAAGCACCTTGGTCTGTGGGCGTCTCTCTGAAATCCGGGAGGAGTGACCAATTGAGCCATCAAAGTGGTCAGACCTCAGAACATACAACCCAGTTATATTGGCCCAAGGAGATTAGCCCAGGCCCAAATGCCAAGCCCAAGGGATGGTTTAGCCCACCTTTTAGCTCTGGCTGAAATCACTTAGGGAACAGGAGTTGAAAGGTTAGAAAATTAATATTTTGTGTGTGTGGGAAGGGAAATATTAAAAGATAGACCAACGGAAGAGATCCATTTGCTCTTCTGCCACTCAGAATGCAGTTGAGAGGGCCATGTTCAGGCACCCAGATCAGGCAGGAACCCCCAGGCCCGAGTCCGCACTCCCATTTCCGGCCCTCCACCGGGGCAAAGCAAAGAGGGCACCGCCCTCGGGCCAGCAGCCCTCGACCTGGTGCGGCACCACAGCCCTCCAGCTTCAAGCACTTCCATGGCAGTGGAAGCCTCTCCCTGGGGGCACTGTATCACCGTGCAGGACACAGCGCCAGCACATCCAGTGCTGTGCGGCCCACCACGTCACTGCCACCTGGCAGCAGCACAGAGCAGCCTAACTGGTGGGTGCGGCCCCTTCCCAGAACAATTTTGCCCTCCTTCTGCTCTTGGGCCAAGCAGAGTAGGGTTTCATCCCTTCTCTCGGTGAGGTGGCCCAAAGCAGGGCCCAGGGCCCAGGCCTCTCACCTCCAGCTGGCACCAGCACCTCCGGCCTAGGCAGATAGCCTTTGCTCGGTGGAGGCCTTTGGGCGCTCGCCTGTGAGCTGCGTCATCAACCAGCCCGAATTTAGACAAAGTGCTTTGGGGAAAAGAAACGTGTGGTGTGCCTTGTTTTTTCCAGTAATTGTTTCATGGCTCGCTCTGCTCGTAAGATTTTCCAAAATAAGGCCATAGATGGGAATTATATCAGCACATTGGGAACCGACGGCATGTGGACTCTGTCGGCACTTTGTAAAAAACACCCCTCAATCAGACAGACACACGTCATCGTGGCCTGCTGGGGCTGGGCCCGGGTCTGGAGACGGGGGAGCCGAGGTGCCCATTCAGGACAGATGGGATCCAGGGAGACCTTTGTTCAGGCTGGAAGCTCTGTCGGGTACCCTGGGTGGGCCTCCAGGGTACCCTGGAATCCGCTTTACATGTTCAGCACTTTAAGGGCCACCTCGTGGTTCCCCATCAGGAGAAACCGATTTGCTCCAAGTTCTTCCTGGTTGGAGGCACGTGGTCTGGAAGTTTCAGGCAGTTATTGGCACCTCCTCTAAGGCACTCGGGGTAGAGCAAGGCAGGACCTATCGCTGGCTCTGGGGAAGACTGTCACCAAAGCAGACCAAAGCAGAAAAAGGTGTTCTCACTTATAGGTGTGACCTTCTAAACATTTTTAAAGTCCCCTACCCCTTTTCCTATGTCTTGTAGGAGACAGACAGTGACCAGCACCCCCTGCTGGATTGAGCTGCACCTGAATGGGCCTTTGCAATGGCTTGACAAGGTCCTCACCCAGATGGGCTCCCCAAGCATCCGCTGTTCCAGTGTGTCCTAGAGACGTTGGGTGTGAAGGGGGAGGGTGGGGGAGGGCGGGCTGGGGGAAAATGGCCATATAGGAAGTGGAGAAAATTGGAACTCAACTCACTGTCATCAAGGAAGAAGAAATATTTCTCCCTCAAAGTGGCACCAACCTGTTCTCCAAAGCACAAAAGCAAACCCAGAGATGGTCTCATGAACAGCTGTGTCTGCTGAACACATTTGCCCTTGCCCCAGTTTGAAGAGCAAGAAATGTCTTCTGCTTTGGTGGCTTGAGCAAACAGGTAGTATGTCACCACCTGCCCC
This sequence comes from Eonycteris spelaea, assembly GCA_003508835.1. Taxonomy (NCBI): domain Eukaryota; kingdom Metazoa; phylum Chordata; class Mammalia; order Chiroptera; family Pteropodidae; genus Eonycteris; species Eonycteris spelaea. The sequence continues at coordinate 2,479,134 of PUFA01000017.1, forward strand.
TTCCTCCCCAGCTCCCTTCTTTTTCAGTGACAGCAATCTGAGATGTCACTGTCCAACAGGAAATGGCCATGTGTTCAGGACTGGAGAGTGGAGTTCACTCTGGGTGTTCTAGGTAGGGAAAAGCCTGCAGGGGTGTAAACTTCATGCCCAGGCTTCCGGCGCTTTTGACAAAAGCCTCTACAGCTGAGCATGGGGAGCCCTCGCACTCCCTCCACAGACCCTGTCCTGGAGGGAACTGGACTGACTTGGGGTGCTGAGGGGTTTGTCTATGTTTCCTCCCCCTCAGAGCATACTGATGGCTGTGAGCTAGTGTATTCAGACCAGGCGGGGACAATGAGAAAAGGTGGACAGTGAGAGAGACCTCTTGAAAAATGCTTAAATTTGCCCTTTCTCTCGTTGAACATTTAGAAGGATCTGCTGAGACTCAGTGTATATGCATAGTTTATATTAGCACGTAATCTCAAAGAGATTTAATTACGTGAAGTGTTCACACAAAGCAAGCGGCATTGTGGAATGATGATGTTCAGGCTAAGGCAGCGCTGCATTGCGTTGGTCTCAGTCATCAGAGCTCATTTCGTATTCTCATGCATTTGGCTACATAGGTTTATGTAGTCAGTTGCGTTAATTAAATGAACTTTATCATATGCTCTCTTAAACGTCTGTTTTATACTTTAAGAAAATCCTGGGTTTGGCACATTCACTGGGAAACCAGAGTGGAACCCAGCAACTTCTCTCCCAAGGTGAAGCTTTGCAGGTTTTGTTGAGAAGACACCTGCCAGCACTTTTGGAAGCTGAAATTAACAGGAGCAAATTCACCAGAAGGGAAAAATCTCAGGCCAATATAGGCAAATGAAAGGGCTATTAAAATTTTTTACACCTTTGAAAATTGCAGGCTTGGTGCAAAGAAGTCTGTCATCTTTCCCCTGGGATATAAGATTATCTAGTTCACAGTAGAGGATTATCAGTGACAACTCTAGCAGTTATGTTGTGTAATAAGTACTGCTCCCAATGGCAATTAGTGAGAAAACTATTATAAATTATTTCAACTTGGGAAAAAAAAACAACAAAAAAAGCCCTTTTACTGGTCTTCTGCAGAATACAGCAGACAGAATTGCCACTTGCAATTGGTACTTTATTCTTTGCTGCTGTTTTTGTATGAAATGACTTATCCCATATTTTTGCATGGATTTCTACCAGGAAAAATAAAGGGATTTCCTATGGAAGTCCTTATTCCAGGTGAAGGGAAGAAAGTATACTTTTGGCAGGTATCAACTTCAAATGTGATGACATTTCTGATGCCATATGGAGATGTTGGGGACTTCCTGGTGCCTCACCTGCAGGAAGCTACGCCTCTGAAGCTCTATCCTTGAGGTTTCCAGGTAGGAGAGTTGCTTCCCAAGCCTCCTGAGGACACAGGAAGACAGAGCATCTTGCTAGAACTGTGCTAGTCTTCTCACAGGGATGTTGACACAGAACTCAGAGGCCATGCAAAACCCTTTGTTCCACCTGAGAGGGCCAAATACTGTGTCTGAAGTTTGTGCCTGCCATGAAATGATCTGTGGACTGCTTCTTACAGATACAGGAAGCCATCTGAACCTCCTGGATGTGCATTCATGTTTCTGGTCAGATCTGAGACTCGTGGTTTGCATGATTCCGTTTTGGCTTCTGAGGGCCTGCATTCTCCCCACCTACTCCATGATCCCGTGAGGGCTTCCTTCCTATGGCACACAGCTGTCCTCCAGGTACTTGGCAACTAGCTTCAGGTACAGCCCAGTTTTGGTGATTGAATGATCATGTTTGGCTACGTTTAGATGATGTCTTAGAACTCTTGATGCTCAGAGCTGAAGGCTACTGCTAGGAGGCAGAAGTTTTAGTTTTCCCAAAAGCTACTTCGTTTTTCTTTATAGACTAGACTGCTGGAGGAGGCAGCGTAAGGAAAATTGTAAGAGGGCTCGCACCTAGAGGTGAGGACCTGGCGCCATTCTCATCATAGGGGCTGTGTAGGTGCTTTGTGTCCTTAGTTTGTCACAAAATTTATTGTTTAAATCCTGTTGTGTGAAAGGCATTTATGCCTTTTTAAAGGACAGCTGAAAGGGGCAACAGTAGCTGCTGGATAGTGGTTTTACATGCAGTTGTCCAGGATGCACCGATGTGCCGTTCCCCTGCCCCACAGCACCTCCCCTGGAGCCAACTTCCATTCCCTTTCCTCTCCTCCCCCTTTCGAACTTTATTTAGTAACTTAGATCCTTCCAGCGCGAACGTTAGGTAGCCGCCCCAGCAGGTTCCGGTTACGGGCCTGTGCTGGAACATCATCTCAGTTGGCCACCTTCCTGGCAGGCTGTAGAAGAGCTGACATTTTAAGACAAGCCTAGAGTCAGGAGCGGGGACTTTGACTCTTAGGAAGAGCACACATGAGGGCAAGGCTGCTGGCAGACTTTTCCATTGTCCTTATGTTGTCTGTTGTATTTTTTTATTGACCGTGATTATTTTTTTAAATCATTGTTAATGTATTGGAATGAGCTGTAGCCCATTACTTGTGCTTGTTTTGTTTTTCTCCATCTCCCCTTGGCTTCCTAGAGTTTGGACATATTCCAGGGCTGAGTGCTTTTACTCAAACCGCAGAAAAAGGTTTTCTTTAAGAAGTGTGTGCACGTCATGCATGTATGTGAGAAGGCAGATATCTGATTGCATCCTTAGCTGCAAGCTGCCATTTCAGAGGCTCCCTGCAGGGCAAGAGCTCATATTAGGCAGCTCTCCTTAGTCCTTAAAAGGAGGAGGAGGGAAAGGAAGCTGCAGACTCCTCATGGGCTGGGTTACCAGTAGCAAGAGGGCACGAGTTTAGTTCTGGACCCTGTGGTTTACTGTGTGACTTTTAAGTGGCAGAGTTGGGAGTGCTCCCAGAAATCTACATATCTCCACTTTCCTAGAAGAAAACCTCAGCCTGCTAAGTTGTACCATTTTTCTTGGTGTGGCATAAATGTTCCCTTCTAGAACCTCTTCAAGGAACAGTCTTCACAATGTATGCCACCCTTTTATGGAGTATCAGCTATTTCTCAAGTAGGTGGGAAAATAGGAAAATGTGCACAGAGGGCATGGACCACAAATGAAGAGACATCTCTGATGGGTGTCAGTCAGTGGGGAGATGACATACAGGCAACTTTGCAGAAACCAAGAAAACTCACCTGTTGTGTAAACTGGATTGAGAAATTCTGATTCAATAATTGATTCTTATTTTTTATGCTCAAGTAATGTACACTCTCGCATCCTGGTGTTTTATATTTATATAATTCTTAAAACCATTCAAGATGGACATCTATTTAATTTTTTGAAAAAAGCTGGAAAGGTCTTTCCTCCCAAGCGCAGTGGCTGGAAGAATGTGGCTTGAGGGCACAGTGGCATTTTGGCTCAGCATCCGAAACACCAGCCCAGGCTCACCAAGCATGTCACAGCGTGTAAGGACAGGCCCTTCCTAGGAGTGAGAACTTTACACAGAGGGCTGGAGCCCCCTTTCTCCAAGATGCCTTCACTCACCCTCGCTGCTGTTGCAACTTGGCTGTTCTGTTTGGGACGCTCTTGGTGCGTGTTTGGTGGGCAACTAGAACGTGGGTGATGCTGATGACCTTCACATCTCAGCCAGCTTGACCTTTTAATACCTTTGTAAAAAGCATGTATGTATTTATAGTGTTTTAGATTTTTCTAACTTTTGTATCTTAAGAGCAGAGCACCTGTTTAAGCATTGTACTATTGTTAAAAGAATTGTGTCCTCTCTCCCCCTCCAAGTACCCTTCTAATAAACTTTCCATTGAAAAGCTCCTGTGCCAGGAGCTCAGTTTCATTTTTGCTGCCATGTCTGGGTGGGGAGATTTACAAGGGAGCCCCAAAACACAGGGCACTGGAGAAAGCTGTCTCTAAGTGCACTGTGACCAAGGGTTTGCCAGGCCACCTTCTGCCATAGCCTTATATAATATCCCACTGCCCTCATTCACTTACCAAGGGTACCATGTAGTGCCAGCCAATCTTTCAGTGACCGCAGGAGCCCCTGAGTCAGCCAAGCAAAGGTCAGAAGTCCCCCATGTAGTACAGCTCCCTTGCTCCCCACATCGAAGCACTGCACTGGTCCCATCGATGCTGTCTCTGCAGTGTCATTTTGTATTCGTTTTCCCTGTACTTGAAGGCCTTTGGCAAACAATTAGATGCCACCAGACTAATCTTCCCCCAGGCATGGAGGCAGTTTTAGATTCGTGAAAATTCATCTTAAATTTGAAACTCCCAAGGAGAAAGAGACTTCAAGATTACTTCCTTGGCTGAATCTTATATTGACCCAAGATGATGAGGATTAAGAAACAGGATGATTAAAATAAGCAGAATTTGAGGGAGTGGTGACAGAATGAGACTGGAACAGTCCTTTAGCAGGGCCACTTTTACAGCAATCTCCTAAAGAACTCACCAGAGTCCAAACACCCGCCCCCTCCAATACCAGGAGGGAGGCACAGACTTCACAAAATAGAATGGCATCAAATTCTTAACTTTGATTATTTGGCCAGATCTACCCTCCTGCCCCTAATATTCCCCAAGGTTTTATCCAGTCTATATTTCTCAGAAATAGTCTCAAATCTGCACCTCTAACCCAACCTGTTCCTTGAGCTCCACAACTTTAAATACCAACTGCCTGTTAAACATGATGTGAAACATAACACCTCCCAAACTGGATCATCCACCTTGCTCGAGCTAGCTCCTTTTTTTGACTCCCCATTTTCCAAGTCCTGAGCAACTTGATGTGTTTTTCCTTGCTCTCATCACCAGCTGCCCATTGATCAAACCCCCCTTTTGGAAAGGCCCCATCCCCCAAATGGCCTGGTTCTCCTTGGCCCTCTCATACCTTCTCCTCTTTCTTGGGCCTAAACCTGTTCTTCCTGCCTACTCCTTCTGGGTTGGTGTTCCCGGACCACTGTATGTAGTCTTGAAATTCCTCCTGAGTGATCGATCTACTTGTGTGATTTCAAGCCACATAAATGCTAATGACTCCCAAATCAGTATTTACAGCCCAGACATCAATCCCAAACTTCGAACTTGTAGCCAATAACCTGCTGGCTACTGGTACATGGAGGTGTGCCACAAATATCTGAAACTCACAATTTAAAAAGTGGAATTCACATTGCCCTTATTAAACCATCTCTTTCTTCTGGTCTTCAAGCCCCATTTTCGGCTCAACGGTTTACTCACCCTACAGCCAGAGTCATCCACCCTCCTTCATTCCCCACATCCAGTCAGTCCTGTTTCCCTGCTCTCATGGCCCTATGCAGCAGGTCCTCTAGCACCTGGATAACTGCAGTCTGTTTTCCTGTAAATGCATCATCCACATCACCCCCACTAACCTGCCTGACCCTAGATGCACCCTCTTTCCCCAGTCCACGGCATGAATTCTAAGGTCTTGAACGTGGACCACTGGACCCTCATTCAGCCTCCACGTAGCTCTCACAGCTGGCTGCCTTAAACTCTGCAACCAAGCAACATGTTCCTAAGACTCTGCTTGGAACACGAACTTCTCTTCCCCGATCTATAACCCCTGCCCCCGACCTTTCTGGCATGCACCACCAGTTCACTTAACTTTCACCAATGCTTTGAGACGCAGTTCGGACATCTCTAGGAAGCCTTTCATGAATCTATCACCACATTCTCAACTTGTATTAACCGTATGGCTCTCTCCTCTAGGCTATGAGTTCCTTGAGAGCAGAGCTTATATTTTATTATCCCCAGCTTCTCTTGGCTGCCACATATTTTTGTTCAATGAATGAATCAATTAGAGCGCGTATCTAGTAGATTCTACCTTAGCAATATCTTTTGCATCCATTTCCACTGTGCTAGCCTTTAGTGAGTCCTTATATATGGTTGAAGGAAGGAATGCCACCAGAATATAGTTCCTGATTATCTTATAACAGCTACTCATTCCAACATTCTCTTAATTGTCCTAGTCCGGGGATGACAGATTATGCGGCTAATTTACCACTATCCTCTTATTTCTCTATCCATGGCGAAAACTTACTGATCACAGTGCTGGGTCCATCCTCAGTCTCAGAATCCTCAACACAGCTCTCCAGGCAGACAGTGCTCATCAATTAGACTTGGCTAATATTACTGCCAGATTTTCCTGGCACGTAATTACGGTTAGACATCTTTTCTACTCTAAACCTTTTGGCACCTTGATTGCCTCCAGAGTAAAGCACAGGCTCCACAAAATAGGATTTCAAGGTTCTCTCCAATGTCTCTACTACCATTTCTCTAATTCATCTACTGGGGTTTTCACAACGTAACCCCTCACTTTCTTATCTCCATACCTTTGTTTATACCGTAACTTCCACTAAGAATTTTGCTGCCTCCACCCGCCTTACCTGCCTAAATCCTTATCCTTCCAGCTCGATATAATCATCATTTCCTCTAAGTCAGAGGGTCTCAAGTGTGGTCTCTGACCAGCAGTATCAGTAACACCTAGGACGTTAGAAACACACATCGTCAGACCCCACCTTGGACCTGCTGAATCAAACTCTGGAGTGGGGCCCGCCAGGCTCAAGTCTCGGAACCACTGCTCCATGGTGCACTTTTATGTTCTTCCCAACTCTGCTTTCTCCTCACAGCAATTAAGGCTGGTCACGGCGCTCTTCACAGTCTGCTCAACACTACCTTCTGTGTCCCCCACGGCTCCCTGAGCTAGACGATGATCTCCTAGGGAAGAGCCTGCAGCCTTAACAGGTCTGCAGCCTCTGCTGTACCTGCTGCAGTTTGGCACAAGAAGGTTCCTAGTCAGTGTTAGCTGGACCCTGGATTGTAATTTCAGCTCTCACCACGGTAAAGGAACAGGTTACAGTGGCTTTTCCTCACCTTTAATTTTGAGACGTTCTCACTTCACCATTTAAAACTTCCTGAGAATTTCCTGGAGCAGCAGGATTGATACACACCAAGTCCTTGGGCTCAGACAGAGAATCTTCTTTCTCAAATTATGTTGCTGTTTTCATAAAGTTCCTGCCCCAGGATTCACTTAGCTCATGTTTTTATAGCATTAAAGCCATCTGGTTGATAAGAAAGAGGAGAGGAAATAATTGGTCACATCGTTTATAGAAGAGAACCAGGGAGGCTGGGCATGAACTGCTTCATTTGACCTGTTTGTGCCTCCCAGATTTATAGTTATGGAGATAGAGTATTTGAGCCTATGAACAGATACATACGGATATTAAAGGAATCTAAAGGAAAAAAGTGTTTTCTTCCCAAACCTGTATTCCAAAGATGCAGTAATAACCATTAAGTCCACATTTTGAATCAATATTTTTCCAACAGGAAACACAGAACTGTAAATCATTAAGAGCTGGAATGGGGCTCAATATGTTCCAACAAAAGGCCCACACTGTCACTATTACATCTCCTTAATTCCTCATTCTGCAAATCAGACACACCTCAGAATCCAGCAAGACACTTCCTGTACTAGAACTGCCACGCACACACTTAACTCTGAATAAAGATATCTCAATTAAGAGAAGGACTTGTGATGTTAGTTATAGGTATGTGTAATGCCCAAAATATGAAACTTAGAGAATTTCTAAGACCTTTTCTGCAAGAGCTTGCATGCCAAAGATGCAAGCACGGATCACTAAACTAAACCCCAGGTGGAATCTAAATCAAAACAGAACTTTGTCCTGCAGTCAGTATACTACTTTTGTGAGACATACAAATCAGGGGAAAGTTAACAGGGTGTTGTTTTCAAGCCAACCCTGTACTAAGGGTATACTTGAACAGATTTTCTACCCTTTCTCCACCTACAAACCTCTAATAAGATTTGGTATTTATGACAGAATGCTATAGCTAAACTGTCTTATCTATTTTTAAATTTGGGGAGGGTGAAGGGCCACTCTAACGCATTACAGCATTCTCTGGAACTCTGTCCCCATCAATCAGAACGTTCAATGAATCAGAACCTCTGACCACACTAGACACATGTTTGCTAAATATAGCTTTGCATCAGCAAACACTCAAGCTCAGAATAGTTCGCGGAGCTCTCATCTTACCCTTAGACAGTGATTCTTTTAAGATTGTTTTTCCAGGGCAGGCCAAGGCAGGGCAAGGGGCACTCCACGTACTCTCTAGATGGCCACTGTTAAGAGACTGGCCCAAGGTTAAGGGAATCCGACATCAGCCATGCAAACATGCTTATCCCCACTTCTCCAGAGTGGGGACTTAAAAGTTAGCTGTATCTCACATTTCACGTGTTACAAGTAATTTGCAGTAATGGCCTGACATGCTCTATGGTCCTTGAACCACATCCCATATTACTCAGCCATCTAAGTCTAGCTTCCCTGAATCTCCAGCTTCTCTGAATTAGATGTGGCCAAGTTCTATTAATAGAGAGCAAACAAATTGGTTCTGTCAATCTTCTCATACTCTGGCAGGATAACAAATTTTAAAATTATAAAAATATGTCTTCATCACTCTAAAATTATTACATAACACATGATTTTCTTGTGGGATACAAGTTTATTCTCGTCTCTCCTTATCTTCTAACACGCATTGACTTTCAAACTTTGTGATCATATTCAACAAACTATCAAATATGAACCCAGACCAAAATTAAGGGCCTACTATGTGTCAGTGTTACACAAACAGAGAAATGTTTAAGGGGAAAAATCAAGTTTCTCCTTTTAAATCCCAGATGGGCAGTCCATAACTTATGACGGTATGTACATAAGTCCCTTTAGATAGACTGCAACCGTTATTGCACCATTAGCTCATGATCACTACTTAACATGGGCCTTTGTCCATCACTACACATTTTTATACCACATGTCCCCTAGAAGGTACTGATATCCCCAGGTAGTTGAGGTCTTGAAAACATGACTTGATATTATATATATGCATGATGGATTCCAAGACAGTGAGTTTGACAAATTCTTAGATTCTTAGATTATGCACTATTTATGCCCTAATCTGACATCCCCTACTAAAAAACAACAAAATCATAACAATACCTATTAGCAGACTTTATAAATAAGTCACATTTTAATCATCTGGCTTTGTTTAATCCACAAAATCAAGTTCACAGCTTTCTCTAGTCTGTTTTCCCTAACCATGTGATCTTATTATCTGAAACCTTTTATGTTTTAAGAAGTACATGTTCCACCTTTCATTTTGCAACACAGATTCAACTTCCCTTACATTCCTATGAATGGCTAATGCAGTCACCTCAAAGAGACACTAATGGCATGGTGATAAACTATCATCTCAAAGACTCTCCAAATAGTAAAAAGGAAAGGGAAAAAAAAGGTCACCAAGGAAGAGAGTCTCCAAAGTGGCCTGGAATGGCTCTTCCTGAATGCTCCAGTCACTGAAACCTCCCTCTTGTGATCGCCCTGGCCTGGCATTTGAGCCCTCCATTCCCTCTGCCATCAGTTTCACATTCTGCAGTGCTTAGAAGACGGTGCACACAGGGGTCTGAAACTTGTTTCTACTAGTAAGCACACTAGACCAAGAAGCAGTTCTCAGCCCATGTGCCAGCACCATCCAGCCCTGTGCCTGTGCTATTTAGAGCCATGGTGGTGACTATCAGTGAAGGTTCATAATATGCATACAATATCTACACAAAACAGAAATAAGGATTTTTATTTGCTGTGTTTCCTACTCTTCCTTTGGAAAGTTTCCCTTTGGTGATCAGTTCCCTGGGGCTGACCCACTCAGCCCTGGAAGTGACACAAGGTACTCAGGGATTAATTACCTCATGTTTCACATCCTTTCCCACCTCTCCCATCCCTTACTGTTACTATTTTGGCAGGGATCTCTGCCTGTCTTTCAGAGGAGGAGGGGGGAAACTTGCCTTGTGTTGAGGGTATAAAGTTTGACAACACAGCTCTGACATTTCAAGTACTGGGGAGAACTCTAAGGAAGAAGAGTTTCTTCACAGTAATACTAATGCAAAAATCTCAGTATATGATCACATACTTTCTAATGGCCCATACAGGGAATTCCTTAAGTTTCTCTCTGTCTCATGCACATGTGCAAACACATACACACATGCACACACACATGGTAAAGGGGTCTGTTTTATCCCTACCAGAGTAAAAAACCTTTGCCTCATTGATTACAGTCTAAAAATTCACACTGGCTTCTCAATACTTTCTAGCATGAGCTCAGACACTATTTTAATTGAAATGCCCTGAAGCATTCTTTAAGCTAGACACTAACCTGATAGCCACTATCCTTGGTCCCATCTATACTACAGCACAAATCAAATCTGCAGCTGCTTCCTTTCTTCCCACCAAAAGCATCAAAGTTCAGAGCAGCAAGTTCCTTGGAAGCAAAAAATCCGGAACACCCAGGGAAGGTGGCACAAGCTCAAGTGTGAGTGCAAGGAATGCTACTTAAAAGGTTGACTACAAATGGCTTAGCGGTTTTCTTCAACTTGGGCAAATCACAGACCTCTGAGCCTCTCATTCACTCCCATTCCTAGAACAAAAAAAGTGTATTTGAAAACTTCTCATTCCTTATTGTCGTCATACTCCTCACTACCACAATATACTGAGGAGAAAAACTTTCTCTTTAACCTTCTACTTAAACTAAAATTAAGGAGATGTCATAAACAAGTCAGACAGCCCACATGATGATGGGAAGTTCAACAAAAGCTAACTGGGTTCAGTAGGGAAGTATCTCAGGCTGAGAGAGTTACCATCTCTGTTAGTCAGACCCTAGTGTGAATAAGTTAGTGTTCTTCATCAGATGAAAGGCCTTCAATTTCATCTCTGTCTCCCCCAATTGCCATCCAGAATGCTTTGGCCACCTGTGGAGAGAAGTATGCAACAAATTTCAGGCAACAGCTAATTTCAGCTCATTTCATATGTCATACTTTGAACTGATCAAGACCTAAAATTCTACACCTTGCCCCTCTCACCCTCTGGCAACACATATCAAAACCCTTGAATACCCTGACCCAGGATTCCACTCTAGAAATTTATACTCAGGGTGTAATGAGTTGCATACAATGGTGATGTGTAAGAATATGTGCAGCTCCACTATTTATAGAAGCAAAAAATTCACATGATCTAATTGTCTAAAAGGGAACTGGATAAATTATGAAACATTCATACAATAGAATATCATAAACCATATATATTTCCTGCCAAGAATATGTGTTGCGTTGGTAATAACAAAACATAACAAAATAACTAAGAGTTTTCCAGCCCAATAGTTGGGAAGGCAAACATCCTGAGTCTCAATGAAAGTTCCATGTCACTCAACATACTTTTGAAAAATCTTGGTTTGACTGCAGCAACTAAATTACTGTGTATACATTCAATTAGTTATGTTAAAATCCAATGAAAAGTTCACACTAAGACACTTTAGAAGTAAACAGGTATAATTAAAAAACAAGTGCTATTATTCTAATAGCACTGGACCTTTCGTATGTACTCAATAAATACCTGACTGATTGTCTCACCTTTTCTGCATGCAACTTTCTTTGCTCGTGAGGAAGCGTCGCAGCCTTGTCTAGGGGGAAAATATATCTTAAGAAACTTGTCTAACAGCACAGGAGAATCTGGAGTGTATGGATATTCTAACACTAGAAGATGGGAGATGGGTTTCAAGACATATGCTCATAGTGTACTCATTACAGCTGTTAAGAAGTTTAAGTCTTCCCAGATTTTCCAGATGGGAATGATGTAAATTAGTAAGGATCTTACTGATTCCATGTTAATGAGACACACTAAAAGGAAAAAAGGCAAAAGAAGAAGGGAGAATAAGAGAATGAAAAGGAACACTTTTTCCAGGGAATTTTTACCAACAGAGGATGGCAAAGTCCCCCAGGAGCTAAGTTTCTTGAAATAGCTGAGACCAGAGCATGAAATCCAATCAGCAATTACAAAATAAATCCTATATAAAACTAAGGAGCATCAATATGGGAACGTATTAGACACAATGGATTCACTTACCTTTCATTTCCTTTAACTTGGAAAATAGTCTTTCAAAATTCTCCAAATCTCCTCCACCCGTAGTAAGGCTGGCTAATTCTTGAATATCCAGATCTAACATGGGATCTGAAATAAGTATTCATCACATTGTCACATGTTATTTATATATGTGATAAATACACAGAACCCTAAGGCAATCCTGGCTTTGATAAAAGTCACCACCGAATGAGTGCCCAATGTGTACCAGCTTTACAGCTTCACCCTGCTTGGCTGTAGTGGGCCCTCACAAATTAACAGTAACTTATTTTATCCTTACAATACTGTAATGAGGTAAGGCATATGCTTCCCATTTAGAGATGAGAAAACTACAGCTCTGAGATGAAGTGACCTGCTCAAGGTTACAGCTAGTAAGAGTGATCTTGCATTTAGACTTAGGTGTTCCCAACTCTATAGGCCACACTCTCCACTAACGGACAATGATTCAACAATAAATGCCTGAAATTTATACCAGATTCTATTGTACAACAAATATTTCCACATCTATTACTGACAACCATATAGGGTGGTTAAGACAGATGTCACTGTCGACAATTTACACATGAAAAAACCTGGTTTAAAAATGAACTCATCCAAAATTCAGCTATTTGGAGTAGAGCTGATTTAAATTCCTGTTTTCCTACTACAAATCCTTTACTATTTCTACCTCAGCATGTTGCCTCCTTATCAAGTTTATTTTTAACCAGAATTTTAACTCATTCTCCACTCCAGGCCAACCACTCCAGGATGTCCTCCCTGACTATCCTGGCCCACACGTCTCCTTCTTTTGAATTCATTCCACACTTAGTGTTTACAGAACTATTTCAGCCCTGACATATGCTACTATGTGCTCTGACATCTCTCCACCATTACTATAATAAATACTACTACAGTAAGACAGTTTACTTTGTGCCTGCATCACTACTCACACCATTCCATTTCATTTTGAAACAGCATTGTGAGGGAAAATTTGTTAACTCTTATTTTACGGAAGGGATACTAAGGCCAAAGAAGGCTAAATAACTTACTCAAGGTTGTCTCACTACTAGTGGTAGAGCCATGGCTTGAATCCAGTTGTCAAGGACTCCAAGCCCACAACCTTAACAGTTACATTACAAGGTCTGTCTCTGCATTTTTAGACTGTAAGTTCCTTGAAGAAAAGGATGGTAACTTAAAATTCTTTGCACCTACTACAATGCCATACAGATAATTTGGTGTTAAAAAACTGGTTAACAAATTTGCTTTAGTTCAATAGGCATGGCACATTGGCAGTTGGTACTTAGGACTAGATATAAAAATTTGTGATTTGTGTGTATATGATAACTGAACTGTGGATGTGGATAGATCATTTTGTGCTTAAAAATAGATTTGGAATAGGAGTTTAGACGGAACACTGAGGAATGGTAAGATTTAAAGGCTAGGTAAAGGAGGGTAATTTCCCAAAGAAAGAAAAGGAATAATCACAGAAGTAGGAAGAAAACTAGGATATGTGTTGGTTGAGTCAAGAAAAGATATTGTTTTGAAAAGGGATTGATCCATAACGTGAATGCTGCCAAGATGAGGGCTGGAAGGCATTTATTACATTCAGCGTACGGGAGTCTGTGGCGAACTGTTTTAGCGGGAAATGGAGACAAAAGCTAGATGGGGGTGTGTTGAGGAGGAAATGGGAGGTGAGGAATGGAAATAATTTTAGTAAAGAAAGGAAGGAAACATGGAGTTGAGGAAGTGTTTTACTTCTGTTGGTTTGGTTTTACAGTAAAAAAATATTTTTGGAAATAATTTTAGTCTTATAAATAGTAGAGTTCCAAATATGCCTTTCATTCACCTTCCCTTAGAGTTAACATCTTATATAGCCACGTTATAAACATAAGTTGTTAATGGTACAGTGCTATTAACTAAACCATAGACTTCATTCAAATTTCACCAGTTTTTCCACCAATATTCTTTTTTTGTCCTAAGATCAATCGAGGTTCCTATATAGAACTGAGCTGTCGAATTTCCTTAGTCTTCTCCAATTTGTGACAGTTCCTTAGTCTTTCCTCATCTTTTACGACTTTGACACTTTTGAAAGTCCTGGTCAGTTATTTTGTATAATGTCCCTCAATTTTGGTTTGTCTTATAATTAGATTGAGGTTACGCACCTTTGGCAAGAACACCACAGAAGTGAGTGTTCACTCAGTGCATCGTAATGGGAGAAGATGGCGATATGTTTTATTACTGGTGGTAGAACCTTCCCAATTTAAAGTGGCATCTGCCAGGTTGTTCCAGTATTAAGCTACTATTTTCCCCTTTGTTATAAATATCTTGAAAGAGATACTTTTAGACTATGCACATGTCATGTTCCTTTTCAAACTTTCATCTACCAATTTTAACATCCATCAGTAGATCTGGCCTGCAACAACTATTACTGTAGTGTGTGTGGCTAATGGTGATTTTCTATTTCCCTCATTCTTTCTACATTAATTGGAATTTTTCCATAAGGAAAAATAGCCCTTCCCGGTTGTTTTGTTTAATTACTTATTTATATCAGTATGGATTCATGAATATTTATTCTATTCTATGGGTTATAACCCAATACTATATAAATTTATTTTCAGCTGTAGCCACTGGAAGCTCTTTCAAGTTGCTTCCTCTGCCTTTTCAGTGTGTCCCCTTTCTTTTTTTGAGCACTTTCTTATTTTCTGGTACCATGCGATGTTCCAGGTTTACCTTGCATTTTTCCTGTCCAACCCTGGTACCTTTTACAGGAGAATGGTATTTAGAAACCAAGATCTAAGTGCTAAGTGTATCCATTGTTACTGAAGTATTGTTGCATCTAGGCCTTCTCAGTGGATAGAGCTAGGAAAAAAATATATCTATCTATATTTCATATACATTTCATATCTTTATATATATCTATATACTAACACATGCATACACACACGTATATTTTTCTATCACTCTAACTATAAATATACTTTTAAAAATCACGAGTACATACTGATACCTTTAATTCCAGCCCAGCATCAAAAGGCTCATTACAGTCTTCCCCTTTCCTTATCGGTAACTTCTTTGACAGTGAGAAACCTAGCTCTTTATCTCCACTGAATTTTCTTATTTTTTTCAACCATAATATATGTAAAATATATATAATTTCAGAATTTCTAACCCATACCCCTGTGAGAATCAAATTCATTAAGTGAAGTTCAGTATTTCTATTCTTTTTTTTAGCCTTATGATATCCAGTCAGAATACTGTTTGCCCAAGTTACTTAGGTTAGTTCTTATCTTCCCTACCTCCTTCATTGTGATTACTGGTTTGTTTTCATGGCAGAGACTTTAGCAGGTTTAAAAGCCAGCTGAACCTAATATAATTTTGCAGGTCAATTACAGTTCAATAAAAAAAAATAGGAAGCATTCAATTCAAAGGAGAAGACTGAATAAACTAGAGAAAAAAGATTGTATGTAATTTTTCTTCTTAATATGTTTTAAACCAATCACTTGAGTTTTTTACATGGATTATCTTATAATAAAAAAACTGTTTAAAAAATTTATCACTGCACATGGGCCTTCTACGGCATAAAAAGAAAATAGAGATGTCGGCAGCTCCCTAACAAAAGAACATTTATAGTTATTTCAACTAAGTGCCTCAGCTTTCTAGCTTTTGGACAGCAGATTGGATTCTAGTTTCAGTTTCAAGACCTTTTTGTTAGATACCCTCAACAAGTTATCGAACTGCTCTGGGCCTCACCTTCATAACTTCTCTGCCAAACTTCATTAACCAAATGAGAAAGTGAATATAAAAGAACTTTAAAAGAACATGAAAGGGCTTAAAAGGTTGCATTATTCTTGTTACCATTAATTCTGACTACGGTTAAATACGATGAAAAACGATGGAATATGGAGATATAAAGCTTTTTTTACCCCCTAGTCCTGTTTTAGCTAAGATGATCTGAATCAAAATCCTGCTAAGAGAATTAGAGAGAAAATGGTACCCACAAATTTGTATCCAATTTATTCTACCTCCTTTTTCTGATAGCCATCACCAAGGCTCACATTCACTTGGGGGTCCACTATCAATTTTCTTCCCTTGTCCATGTTTGGAGTCAATTTCCCCCTAAATGATTTATGCTCTGATACACTGGCTATTCCAAGTTCCACAGAGCTGTCTCTTGGCAGCCCAACGAGGAACTTACCCACGATGTTATCAACCTGAGCGCCTGTTGCGTTAGATGCACCACCCCGATGATCCAAGAGGGATTCAGTCCTATCAGCTGCTGGCAAACAAGGCTGCTGTTGAGGAAAATACACACAAGCAATAGTTTAATAGTAGGCTACTTCAGAATCCTAAAGGCTCACACTTCTACTTGCTGGTTGGCTTTTGAGAAGCAGTAATAGAAGCTAGACATATGGAGAAAAGGAAGAAGGATCAATGTTACATTAAAAAAAAAAATGGCTAAAAATTCACTGACTCAGGAGTATTTTCCCTCAAGGAAAAATCAGGAAGTGTTATGATTTTGCTATGAACTATAAAAACATTGTTTGTTTTGTTTAAGATCTATGTTTTACTCTAAATGTGAAAAAGTACATATCATATCACAAACAGCTCAGAAACTGGTGAAAAAGATGCCTGGAAAGACAATGTGGCACTGTCTAATGCTCTTTTGGTTCCAGCACACTGACCAATGGAAAACACAAACCAAAGCCCTTGAAGAAAGAGGGCTGAAATCATTCTATTAGGCTCATTGAGGGTAAGGACCTGGTATTCAGATTTCTTCAGAGGAAGTACTTAAAAAGAAACATCAATTTTATTTTATTTTATTCTTGAAGATATGAAGAAAATTTTGTTTCAAGGAAATCCTAGCACATTTTTAAAATAGCTCTAGCAAGAAAACATGGAACAGCCCAAATTGCCCTGAAAGGGCTTACTGTTCTCATGGTGAACTCGCCTTCTCTGAACAGGTACCAGGCACAGAGGACCATTTTAGATTCTCTTATCTATTTTCAATATTCTCTGCCCCTTCTTAAGTAGAAAAAATAATAACTGGTATAAAGAATCATAGTGACAAGGAGAAATTTGCCAAAGAGGAGAAAAGATCCAGGAACAAATCTTTACCTCTGAGTGACAGGTCTCTGCTGACCCAATGCTATGGTTTGCTCCAGCCAATGAGCTGAGAAGACTAAAGCCTTGGTTCCTATCTGAAAAGAAAAAACACGATCACTGAAATTTTTAATTTACATTTTAAATTGTTAAAATAGCTGTGATGATGAAACACTGGCTATATCCTCATTATAAAAGTTCTAACTACAAAAAGGTTACTATCAATTACCATACTGTCTAAATTCTACACAATTTTTTAAAATTAGAGTATTAGTCCAGGTCAACTATAATGGCAGGGCCATTACAACAAAAGGCCACTTGGCAGTTCTGTTTGCAAAAATTAACAGCACTGATGTTTTAATAGTCACTATGAACTAATATTCCAGTGTTTTAAACAATCAAAAACATTTTTATCTTGTCCTTGGAAGTTGAGAGATAACCCAGTATCCTTATACTTAGATTCTGCTTTTAACTTAAAAAAAAAAAAAAAAAAAAAAAAGGCAGAAAGGAGAAAAGCTGGAAATTAATGAAATAAAAAAAATACAATAGAAAAAAAAACAGTTTTAGAAAATCAACACCAAGGTATTAGCAGGTAAAAAGGAATACACATGCTTTTTAAAAATAATGTTCTTAATTTTGATATGAATGAGTAGACCATTTGCAATTAAGGCTCCCAATACCCTCGAAATTTGTATTTACAATAGAGGACAAATCTTGGGCAGAACATCTGAACAGATGAAAGTAAAAGCCCAGACCTGAGCTGAGTGTTCCCAGAATCACCTGGGCACTTTATAAACTACCCCAGTATTCAGTAGGCAATATACTTTAGACTGAGGTAGAATCTCTAGGATAGAGGCCAAGGAATCTGAACTTTTAGCAAGAACTTTAGGAAAGTCTTAGGATCAGGAAACTGAAAATAAGATACTGAGTCGAACGTGAAACCCACATTTCAAGAGTCTAACAGTGTGGAAGTCAAAGAACTTCTATTTCAAAAAGATAGCTTCTTCCCCTCTTGCCCTTCCTCTCCCCCCATCCTTTCCTAAAACCATTCTCATCTTTCTTTACACCACCTACCAACTTATGTCCTCTTCCCTGCTAACTGAAACCTGTTGTCAGATGCCAGTCACACAGAGGTAGCAAAGAAGGAGAACCACGTGCAGTCTCCGTCATCCTTTCTTGCACCTGAAGATTTCCCTTTTAAACAGGATGGAGCCCCTATGGTGGCAAGCTGCGTCTAGGCCTGCACCTTGTTACCATCTGAGCTCTCACCACATGGGCAGTTGCCTGACCTACTAGTACATGCAGCTATCAACCTAGTACCCAAGCTTTGAAGGTTTCAGTCCTAACAGTCTGCTGCTGCCCTGCTGCTTTTCCTGCTCCACAACAACCTCAACCGTGGCAGCCGGGCCAAAGGTGCTCATGCACTCTTGGAGATCCCTTTCACCTCCTCATCCAATTTGTTCATTCTGCAAAAGACTCTCCAGGCCAAATGCCTGGGTGTGCCCCACCCAAGGACTAGGCGCTAAGGTTTCATCGAGGTAGGCTGTGGAGGCTCAGAGGCTGAGAGAAGCAGATCCATGTGATGATGCCCCACACTGATGATTTCAGAGCCTGGGGAGGTTTGTCCAAACATCAACATAATTCTTTTTGGCCAGTGTGCTACAGATTTTACAGCACCTGTATGCAGTTATGCAATACTAAGACAGGGATTTCACATGTCGTAAGGATACAGGAGGGTTCTTATACTTTAGGCTCTTTTTACAAAAGGCATTATCTGTATAATAGAGTACTGCTATAAGAGAGCACCTACTTTTATTACTGGAAATAACTTGGGCTTTGAGTAATTTTCAAATCCAATTCACAAATCTCTCCATATTCTACTTCCACGGTTTATATTTTTCCTCTGTTGGCTATTACCTAAACTTGGCAGGCCATACTGCAGGTCGATGAAGAATAATGCAATACAATGTCATCTTGGGCATGTTATGAGACCAAAGCAGTCTGTTTAAAATGCCTCATTCTTTACAGTGGCTGCCTCCAAGGAGGGGATCTGGGATGGACAAGAGTTAGAGGGAGCCAGACTCTGCACTGTATACCATGTACCTTTTGACTTTTGCTCCATGTTCACGTGTTTACCTATTTAAAGAGATTTGTTTTAATTTAATGATTATATGTTATGTGTATTTTGTCATAATAAAAAACATGAATGCCCCAATTTTAATAATGGATATTATTTAAAAAAAAAAAAAAGTCAGGATGGTGGGAAGAGAACTAGGCTATTGGTCAGAAAGTCTGGATTTAATTCCTAGCTCTGCCTACCAATGTGATCTCGGACAAACTAATCAATCTTTCTGTGCCTCGATTTTCTATTCTGTAAAATAAGGGGGTTGCTATACATGGTTAAGATCCAGTCTGTTCTAGAAGTTTGTGATTTTATAAAGAGGCATTCTGTATGCTCTCGACAATAACTTAGAATCAGTTGGGCTTAGATATTTTTTAAAATTGCAACTAGAGAGAAAAACAAGAACCTTAAATTTCAGAATCCTTTTAAGGTTCACAGATGACTGAGTTTATAATTAGGGTTCAGGCTACTTATAATAAGCTGGAGGGACTTTTTCTTCCTCATTATTTTCTTATAAACAAAAGAGGATTTAGTCAACTAACAAGAGAGATCACTAAGTTCTACTGCTTATATTTAAAGGAAGTTAGAAACATAAATTTTCACGATTAGAAACAATTCATTTCTGTTTATCCAAACTGTTTGCTCATTAACATCACTTAAAAATCTTGGATTTTATTTTATACATCTATAGTTTTCAAGAAACTCTTCATTTTGCTTAGTTCAATGTTTAGCAAAATTCCCATGTGCACCCACTGTAAAACTACCCTTATAGAAAAAGATTACATAAATCTTATTTGCCAGATTTTTCTCCCCAGGATTCAGGGAATGGAAATGTCAACTGGCTTCAGCATCTCTGGTTTTATTGATGCCACAAAATACTAAACTAGGAAGGAATAAATTAATCTACCTTTTCAACTGATTCTTCTGGAACTTCAGAGCTCCAGAAAGGGGAAGTAAAGTGATATAAAATATATAATTCTGGAAGGCACAGTAAATATAATAAACTCTAGTTGTAAAAACTTCTAATTCCTTTTCAGTAGACTAGAAAACTGGCACCACTGGAATAATAGATAAAAATGACAGTATCATGAAAAAAAGATCCAGTGGTGCTGGTCATTAGCAGAGAATTCTTCTGGGAGGTGTCCGAAACAAAACTATAGCCTCTAGAATAAAGGTCTGAAATGGAAAATTCTCAAGCTTTGGGGAGGAGCTTTTATTTATTTAATTTTTAATAAGATGTTTCAAGAAAACTTGAAATATATGAATTATATGGGTATCATTTTACAAATCTAAAGGCACATTGTTATTTCAGAAACAAATTCATTTCACATAGCAATTTTGACATACATTCCATGAGACAGAGAATTAAAAACCTAGGCAAAAATGGAAATTTTAATATGGAGAAAGTCATTCTAAAAAAATTATTTTTTTCCTAATTTTTCCGCTCTTCTCCACTATTTTATGAAGGCAATATAATAAGCATATAAATTTGGAGATAAAGGCTTGGATGTGAATCTTAGCTCTTCGACTTACTGTGTGGTCTTATACAAGTTGTGCACTCTCTGTACCTCGGTTTCTACATTTATACAGAGTATGACAGTACTTCCCTTGTAGAACTACTGTTAAGAGTTAATAATAACAGTTCACATTTACTGAGTGCTAACTGTGCAAGGGAACATTCTCAGTACTAAACACACAATGCTTCTTTAATCCTCACAACCAAAATATGCCTCTATACACAAATAACACAAATAGAACACAACAGTTATTTCCTCTATTATCTTCTTTTACAGAGGATTTATTTTATTATATTTTACAGAGTAAACTAGAGATTAAGTAACTTGTCCAAAGTCACATAGCTAGAACCTGAACATGAAATCCAGAACTCTGGATTTAAGCCCAGAGGTACCACGTAAAGAGTAAAAGTTGAGACTGTTAATGCTTAATATACAAATACTAGAAACAACACAAACTTGGGACAAATGCAAAAAGACGTCTTTATTCACATATAGTTCTTTTATGAGTAATCCTTCATTATGTCCCCAATTTAGACTGATTTCAACTGAACTGAGCTAAACAGCTCAAAACCGAATAATTAGTCATATACTTTAACGCTTCTCGTTAACTAATCCCAGCCCAGCCCCATAACTCCCGGAGGCATTTATTACATAAAACTAGTGGCAGACAGGTGGTTAGGCCTTACTGTCCCTTCGCTGTCCCTCATGTAGACAAGGGCTTCTCAATCTCAGCACTATTGACATTTGAGGCTTGTGTATGGAGATGGATCCTGTGCATCTCTGCCTATACCCGCCAGATGCCTATAGCACTGCCAAATGTCTCCAGAGGAGGGAGTGGGGGGCACAAAAATCACTTCCAATTTGAAAACTGCTGATATAGATCCAGTAATTAGGACAGGAAATTTTTGGTTAAAATTGTCAGGTTTTAAGTCATTTCTTCAAAATATTTTCAATGTAAAAAGAGAAACATTTAAAAGATTCCATATCATCTCTTGTCAGCATTATAAATATCCTCTCCCCTCTGTGGGAAACTTCCCTAGATGACTTGGGCTCTTAATCACTTTTCCCTCAGTGCCACTTGCCTTTGTTGCCCTTACTGTTCAATTAGCCCTTTAGAGAATATGCTAGTATTAATACTTGTCTGAAGTCTATCTGCCATCCTTAACTGGATTATAAACGCCTGGCAGACACAGACAATAACTAAGGATTCTTCTACTTTCCACGGCTCCCAGAATAGTGCTAAGTATACAGTGGGGATGCTGAAATGTCCACTGACTGCCTCATAGGACTGTCAGAGGCTACAAGACTTAGCTAAACAGAGAAGTTTTTTTAAAAATTCAAATTGATATATAGCACTCACAGTATTAAGAAAGAATTTCCATGAAAAAAAAAAACTGCAAAAAGCCTTAGATGATCTGTTATGTATTTTCTGTGTTCATATTTCAGCTTTTTTTCTTTAAAGTGGCAATTATTGGGTGAAGTGGGTAAAGGGGATAAATATATGGTGGCTGAAGGAAACTGGACTCTGGGTGGTGATCACACAATAGAATAT
Source organism: Eonycteris spelaea (assembly GCA_003508835.1). Taxonomy (NCBI): domain Eukaryota; kingdom Metazoa; phylum Chordata; class Mammalia; order Chiroptera; family Pteropodidae; genus Eonycteris; species Eonycteris spelaea. The sequence continues at coordinate 2,501,382 of PUFA01000017.1, forward strand.
ACAGATGTCAAATGATAACGTACCTGAAAATTATATGATTGTATTAACCAATGTTACCCCAACAAACTTAATTTAAAAAGAATTAAAATAAATAAAGCAGCAATTATCTGGCATCATCTTAAGTTTAAGTTTCTATCATATTTTAAGTTTTCTTTACATCCCCCTTCTCTCTCCACAAAATATTTCCTTTTCCATCTAGATGTGATAAACATGCCCAAACTTACCATAACCACAACTAGGATACGTCAGCTTAGAGAAACTATACCTATTTTTGAATGACATTTTTTAAGCGCACCATACTACATAATCACACCATATTTACATAAAAACTTATTTTAAGCAGTACTCCACCAGAAATGATTTCTCTAGTATTAGGGAAATATGTCTGCACTTTCAGATCACATTCCACTTCTGCTTGACAAACTGAAATGTTTTTGAAATCAAAAAAGAATAAAGAGTTCATTTATTCTCTTTTACTAAACTATTGATTGAAAAGGGTAAAAACTTTCAAGTATATTATTTCATTAGAACTGCACTTATTTAGAGAAATAGGCTTAAGCGCTGTATCTGGCTCCAACATTGGCTCTGCATGAAGGAAAAGTGAACCTATGCTCTCCCTATGACACCTACTCAAAAGTCAACAGTGTCTGCTAATCCTTGAATATATCATGAACCTGACTAGAAACGAACCTGACAAACGTATTTTCATGATGGTAAACAATATGTTAATTGCGGAAAATCTTCAAAATAGGGAAAAGTATAAAGAAAATTCAATCACCAAAGATGCCAATCGATACTTTGGTATATGTTCTCCTAGTTTTTTTTCTATGCACACATATACACAAATTCTTAAACTGAACCAAACATCAGAACGAGTACTGTCCTTTCCAAAGTTCTTGTAAAGGAAACTTTACAGTAATTCCAATAATGTTTCCATTGTAAAGTCCTATCTCTTGAAGCACACTCTTGAAAAATCCCCAAAGGAATGTTTCGAATCGAGTCAAACTATCATTTAAAATCGAGTGTGGAGAATTATGAGAGCAATGAAACAAAAACTTTAACACGAAGAAAAAGATGACTTTTCTTATGTGGTTCATAACCAGCTCTAAAAATAATTCCAAAGCATGAATACCAAAAATGTTTTGCAAGGTGGCCACAGAAGGAGGCCTGCAGTGCTTCTAGGGTGACTAATCTGAAGCGATTTCCCACCATTCATTTGCTTATGGACAATCTGGGGCATGACTTCTTAAAACGAAGTCTCACCATTTTACTCACACATTTACTCCCTTTCATCTTCTCTAATTTTTCACAATTCCCTCTTCTCTTTTTCTCTTATAATACATTCCCCTCCACCAAATTATGCCTCCTACACACACACACACACACACACACACACACACACACACACAGAGGAGGGAGAGAAAGAGACAAGAGGACAGACAGAGAGAGGGGGAGAGTGAGGAGGAGAGAGAGAAATCAATATACATCTTATTTTTGACAACATTCAGATAACTATCAGAGGGTACTAAAATCATTTCTTCAGTTCCACAACATCAGGTGTGGAGGATAAAAAAAAGAGCAACTCATTCTGACTCAAGAAACTCAGTTCCATAAAATCTAATGTTGGTATAGATCTACCCTATCTTACAGATTAGGAAACTGGGGTCCAGAGACCTAATGTCATCTTCTCAAGATCACCTAGGCAGAGACAGACCCCACTAGAACCCTCTTCATTAACCATGCTTCCTCTCATTAATTTGATGTTTTATTTTCTGTAACATTAAATTCAAATTTTTAATCATCATTTTTCTCTCTTTTTAAAATTTATATTATAGGCATTAGCCATCTACTTTCTCAAGAGAGTAGCCCAGGTGTCAGGTAGCCGAAGAGATCTTGTGTTTTTGGTACTCATTTCTTGCCACCACTCTGTACATTAGCTAGCTGCAAATGACTCCTTAAACTGTAATCAGGGATTTCTCCCATGGTATCTTGTTATTAAGTAAATTCAGGGGAACATAAATTAATAGATAATCAATTCTTTTCATTTATAATGGGAAAACTCCATATGAAAGAACTGTTGTTTCTACTATTAAAATTCCACTTAATCCTTACCCACCTGTGTCACTAGAGATTAAACTATAAAAATAAACACTCTTAGGGCTTTTGAAATCCAATCTCTACAATTATTGTTTACCACTGGGAGATCAAAGTCACAACTCTAATATTTGTTTAGTCTAATCCCTCCCTTACTGATTAGAAACAATAAAAGATCATAGAATTTCTCTGCCTTGACCTTCACTCAGTGGCGGTATTTGTAGAAAGGCCCAGTGAATACCCAAGAGACACAGAGTACAGACTAACTAAACCCTCCAGGGCCTTCATAAGAGTTCAGGTAACAAATCCCAGCATGGGATCTTTGGGGTAAATTAATCCGACACTTTATAAACGAGGACATTATGTATAATGCTACCTTCCTATGGGAAACAGTGACAACTTCATCTGAAAAACAAAACGACTCAGCAAGCTATAACTAACCATCTTTTCTTTGCCCTTAAAACCAAGTCTTATTTACCAAGTGCCTTCCAAGTTCAAGGCACAGTACTGAGCATGATCCCTAGATCATTTAATGATGACAAAATATTTTACAGATAGGCTTTCTGATGTACCAGACAAATGGAAAGAGAAGGCAATCTCACTGGAGACCAAAAGGGTGGGGAGAATCAACTTTTAAAATCTGTCACATTTGGCATGAAGCACTGACCCACAGTTTCTCCTTTCATGATGATAATAGAGGACATTATCAAATTATATAAGATAGACCCAAACAGTAGGTCTCCACATCCATAAGCCTGGCTTTGATAGGGGCTGAGGGTAACTCAAGAAGGCAACTGAGATTCTCATTTACATCTCGTTTCCTTTGCTTTCAGGTCAAGGAAATATAAGGCAAGACAGCATAGGAAATGTTTAAAAATGAGCAAACTGATGTGGATAGAGACATCTAAAAAGCATAGCCCAACTGTAAAGGCAGCCCTATTCTCTTCATTTTCTGGACCATTATGATGTCATGTCTTTAACTCATATATAGTAGAAACTCTGACTTCCTAGAAGTTTGATCTTTACAATGAATAAATACAATGATATCTGGGATTTTCTCTAAGGCAGAGCTTAGTAAAAATACAACCAGATCCAGTGTTTCACAACCATTTTCATTACGGCCTCTAAAGGAAACACTTCTGCTTCCTTCTCTACTCATAACCAATAGTCTGACACCAGATGTGTGGTTTTGTTGCCACACCAAGCAACTTTCCAGTTCAAGGAGGATACCAACTGGGTGTTCGACAATTTAATTCAATTCTGTCACTAACTGCCCAGAGATAGCACAGGCTCCCAGGTTAAGGGCTCAGTCCCACAAGGCTACCCTCCCCCACCCCCACTTCAGACACCAACTTCAAGTTTCAGATTTTCACCTGTACTTCTGACCAACTGGTTATAAATCCGGTATCCCCACAACCCCTCAAATTCAAGAATTTCCTAGAACGGCACAAAGAACTTGGAAAACAGTTACTTACTAGATTAACGATTTATTATAAAAGAATATAACTCAGGAACAGCCAGACCTAAGAGATCTGCTAAGCAAGAAGGTATGGGCACAACACCCTCCCAGCACTTGATGTGTTCACCAACCTAGAAACTCTCTGAAGCCATTGCTTAGGGTTTATGGAGAATTCCAATAAGTAGGTGTCATGACTGAATTAATCACCTTGGTGATTAACTCAACCGACAACCCATTTCCCCTCTCAGGTCAGGGGAGTTGGGCTGAAAGTTTCTACCCACTAATCACATGGCTGGTTCCCCTAGCAACCAGAGGTATTACAAAAGCCACTTCATTAACATAAACCTCAGGTGTGGGTGAAGGGCTTGTTGTTGAATAACAAAAGGTGCACCTTATACCTTTATTGCTCTGGAGCAGTTTCAGGATCCAGGTCAAAAACCAAATATTAATTTATCATACTACATTAGGAGTTCTGTGCCAGGAATTGAAGATACACTGCCTGCTGGGCCTTTTTAGACATTTTCCCCCTAATAATATTAATACTACAGACATATTGCATATATGTTTACATATTATATGTATATCTATGCTTTACGCATAAAAAGAGAAGTATTTTTTACCTCTCCCAAAGAATCAATTTTCACTCCTTTGGGGTTATTAAGAATGCATGCCTTAGCTTATGAAAAAAGACATTTGTAAAGCGAAGCATAAAAAACTAGGTTATTATAAGTTAGCCCAGAAGTTGTGTCTCCATATCAGGAAAATTTATAAATCTCTTTCTAGAATAATCAGCTGCCTACAATTGTAGTACTATAACCTCTTTGCTTTACAATGCAAAATTAAACAACAAAACACACTGAGTATATACTACATACAAATAAAGTCTTAAACTTAAGAGATTATGACACTGAGTAAATAATTTAAAATGAGCTATTTTAAGTATTATATAAGTATATTACACTAACTATCCAGGAGACTTATCTGTACTTGGATTAAATGCAGAACAATGGGATAGAGTTAGTATCAATACCATTTCAGGATTTAAAATGCAATAAGCAAAAAAGTCAAAATCTCGATAAGATCATTGCTTCTAGTCTGTCTCATTAAAATCTTACTCATGCCAGAACACCTACACTGAGGGGGTTCTGTAGGGAATGAACTCATCTGGCTCTGCCAATAATTTCCCATGCAGCCTGGGTAAGTTATTTAACCACTCTGTGTTCATTTCTCTAACCATTTCTCAGCCAATAGTGTAAATCAACACACAGTAATGGAAAAATACACAACACTCCAGGTCAGGAGACCTGCCCTCTGGTCCCACTTTAGCTACTGACTCACTGTGTGAATATGGGCAAGTCACTTCCCCTTTCTCAGGCCTCATTTTCCCAACTGTATAAGGAAGACGTCATACCAGATGCGTGCATGGAGATTGTACGTTCTAAAGGCCTGCACCTGGCTAATTCACATCTACTAGCAATACCAAACAAAACAATACCCCTTATTAAATTCTATGAAATTCAAGAACATGTAATCTGAGTCAGCCCAGTCAGTACTAGACTTAATAGAAAAAATACTGCATAGAAAAATATTGGAAGAAAGATATAATTGCTGTTCAAGATAATAGTCTTAAAAATTTAGGCCACATAACCTTTGTAACTTGAATTAGGTACAAGTGTGATCCATAAGAGCTTGTAGCTCCTTTTTAAACCATATTTATTTAATGTATGAATCATCTATTAGTATAGTACCCATAAATTATCTCCTGCTATGTTCAATAATGCCTTCATTTTATTTGTAATTGGTAAACCATTTTAAACTCTAGGGAATGTCCCTAAGTTATAGCAGTCTAAGATTTGGGAAAGCAAGTCCATATTTACCAATATATACTCTATACTACAGATTCCAATTAAATCCCTTCTCAGCTTTGGTTTTTTCAAACTTATTTAGACAATTTGCATTCTTCCCATTCCCTTCATCACTTCAGTAGCCCTGAGCTAAATCTTTTCCAATTCCATTGGAACTTTCTTCATCTCCTAGGAAGACTAGGAAAGAATGATCAAAATGAAAGCCAGTAACAGGGAGAAGCATAAAAAATATGTCAATGAGAGAGAAAATTTTCACCACTGTTCTCAGCTCCATGACACAAAGCAAAATAAATATCCCTTTCCCAAACGACCAGCATAAAAAGATATTCTATCTGCTGAGAATTAACAGGACAGTTCTTTGATTTCTATATGCAATTAACTGCTTCTAAGACTGCTTCACAAAGTACTGAGACACTTGTTATTTCAAGTATTCGAACAAAAAGGGTGAATGATCTCCTGTCAAGTATGCTACAGATGTCATTCCTGTATCGAAAAGAACAAATTAGCTCAAAAATTCCTAACAGTTTTCTATCCCAATGCAGTTGAGAGATACATCATCCTACCAACCAACTGGTAATACTGGCTTACTAGTTAAAGTGATTGTCAATGGGAGCAGGGCAAATATCTCCAGACGGTGTGTATAGCATTTGATATGCACTCCCATACCCCAAGTGGGTCTCAGCTGAGAATCACTGGATTCTCCTAAAATCTCCTCTGAATATAAAAGCCTACTAATATTCTCATAGACTATCTTTATTTCAAGGCCAGTGTCTAAGAAACTTTGCTACCATCAGCTAACCTTTTCCCTTATTTCTTCACAATTTTAGTTACTGGCTCACTGCCATTTCCTCCAATGCTACTTCGTCTGAATTCTTAGAAAGTTCAATATAAACATAGATAATCCTTCTAACAATCTGACTCTCAGTTCATTGAATTTCTGTTTTACCAATGTTGTTCTCTACTCCACTTAAATCATGCAATCCCATGGTCATACCCTAAGAACTTATTATTAACAATACCTACAACCTCTTCATAATCTCAATTTCATGCATTCCATCACTAACCACCACCTATCCCTCCCTATGGTATCTCAACCCAACTATCCTCCAACTCCATGAGACCTCAGAACTAACACCTTTTCACTGAACCTATCTCCACTGATTTTCTATACTTTCTTGCCCAGCTTAAATTCCACAGTCAATTCATTACAATTATTCTCTTATGTACACTACCCAATCCCTTGCCTCTCTCTTGCTGTGATACCCTTGCTTGGTAAAAGAAAAACTGATTACTCGATTACTCCACACCTGCACTGATACAGCCTAATGTAGCTGGGGAACGAACGAACACACACACACACACACACACACACACACACAACACACCCCCCCCCCCCCCGCAATCCAGGTTGTTACCAGTTTTCACTTTAAATTTATCATACCAATTTCAAATGGGCCCCTTCATTTGCCTGGGAATCATACTTTACAACCCTAAGTTTATCTTCTCTCTCTCCCTCCCGCCTCCCTGAGGACGTTCACGTTTTCTTCTCTTTTCTCAAATCCTAACACTACCTCCCTTCTGGCCTCAGTTGATAACCTGACTCCCTACTTCACTGAGGAAACTGAAGCAAGCAGAAAAAATTACACAGATGTATCACATCTCTCCACCCAGCAAACATCTGCACCCATATACGACCTTCCTCTTTCTACAGATTTACTTTCCTCCTCCTATTCAAAGCCAATCCCTCTATCTGTAGAGCCCACTCAATCTCACCTATTCAAGGATATCACTCCAGCAACTCTCCCTTCTCTCTACTTCATCAGCTTTTCACTCTACTGGATTTTTCACTTCAGCCTACAAACATCCTGCTCTTGTTCTTACCTAAAAAAAAATAATAATAATAAAATTAACCACACTCTTCTAACTCCCAACTATTTCTTTGCTTCTATTTGCTGCAAAAAATTTCAAAATAGTTTATTCCCCATCTCTACTTCCCTCCTTCTAATCTCTCTTAAACCTGCTTCACTGTAATTGCTCTCTCCAAAAGGCACTAACGACCTCCACACTGCTAAACCCAAAGGTAAATTCTCAGTTCTCAGTTCTCATCTTACTTGACCTTTCCACCCTGACATTTCATTTTTGCTTGGAGAACTCTGAACTCTTGGTTTTCTTATCTCACTGATCATTCTTTCTCAGTCTCCTTTGCTGGTTCCTTCTCTTCTCCCTGTCCTCTTGATGTTAGAATGTCCCTGGGCTGAGTCCTTGGTCCTCTTTACTTACTACACTTACTCCTTTGCTGATCTCATCAAGATTTTAAATGCCATTATATGTCAAACTCCACACATCTATCAAACTGGTGTCCTGAAAGTGAGAGGTGGCAAAACTGTCTACATTTCTCTACTTCACATTCAGTATGTATTTCTTATATGACATATTATCAATTTCTGCCACAGAAGTCCATTTCTAATTTGTTCAGTTTATTCCCACCCCCCCCAACCCCCGTATAGATTCTGAATTTTTTAAATGCTTTTTTCATTGATTGCCATAATCGGATGATTTTGCTTCCTGTATCCTCCTGTTCATGTGACAATTTAAATAGCTTTTTCATATATTAGGAATATTGTGTTCACGAATGAGATGGCTTCAAAAAATTTTCTTTATTGATACTATATAGGGGGTTGGATCATGTTAAATTAGCCTCAGAATGAATTAGGTATGCTACCTCTCTTACTACTCTCTAAAATCTATGTAAAAATATATTCCTTCACTAAATAATTGTCTGTATTTCCTCTAATACCTCTAATAACTTTCTTTACTTTGTCAACCAACTCTTTGATTGAAAAAGTCTGGGGTTTAAAAAAGCTTTGCGTGGTGATAGCTGCACAACAACGTGAATATATTTAATGTCTCTAAACTGGACACTTAAATGACTCGGCAAAGAGCATAGTAAGTAGGTCATCTTGGAAGAGTAATATGACCCACCTTATATTCATAGAGCTTTGTCTCTAGTATAAGATGTGGGGCTATACAAGAATGTCCTTTACACTTCCTTGGACCTGGGCTACATCCAAAAGTCACTGTACTTCCCTATCTAGGGCTCCTCCTAGAGAGAAGACAGTTAAGTTTCTCTCATACCACCTAAGCCAGGATCTTCTTAAATGTGGAATTAAGCTAAAGGCAATATTTTGGTTTTTGGTTAACAGCAAACCAATAGATGAAGTACCAATACTGTCAAGAAAAGGAAGCAAAGGTATTTCAAGGCAAAGAACCAAGAAAAATCCACAGTGTGCCTCATTGCTTTGCAGTTCTCTTAAGGATGTTTAATGTCTAAAACAAGCAGAATGACATTTTTTCAGAAGACACTTTTGACCGTAATTCCAAAGTAATAAGTGTGTTCAGTTTAGCTTCAAATTTAGAGCCATAAATGTAAATGATGAGGCAGTACTTCTTTAATGTATGAACTTGGGGGGCAGATGTTTCAAAAAGTGGTTGAAATCGAATAAGCTTTTCTGAAAATAGTTCTCATAAATATCATAAGCACCACTAAATAAAATTTTATTCCAAATTGATCCAGTTTATGTACCATACCTTAAACATATTTTTATAGTGAAGATATTGTCTACAACAATGCTTCGCTAATGATAAATGCTCAGTAAGGAGTTGCTGAATAAATGATTTAGAAGGACCTAGCTTCAATTTCAGTTTGTTTTGGTAACAGGGAGATGACCACAGAGACTAAAATCTCCTTTTTTCTAGACCTATCAGGGCCTTACTTTGAATGCTACTGCAATAAAACAGTACCTCATACATTTGTAACTCAATGCAATGGACACATTAGATCTCCTCTAGACAAAATAAAGTGGGAAGGAAGGAGGACCTTTCTTCAGAAGGAGGTTCTCCAATGATGGCATGGGTTAGATCAGACCTCAAGTGAACTGAAGGGCCCTAGTCTCACTTAACACTCAAGTGCTGACAAAAAATTGAGGTGAAATATTTGACTTCTATAAAACTGATCAGCCACTTGACCCTTTATCTCAGGGAAGATGGGTAAGCTCACTAAAAGGAGGATTTTTTTCCTTCCCGTCTGCAGTGTTTCACCTAGCAAGGCACACTTGTTGAGGATCAAAGTTTTACAAGACAGAAAAACACTACTTGGGCAGCAGTTCCTAAAGGACTATGTAATGAGTTAAATTACATCCCCCAAATTCATTTGCTGAAACCCTAGCCCCAATACGACAGAATGGGTCATTACCAATGCAATTAGTTAAGATGATGTCATAAGGATTTGAGTGGGCCCTTTATTCAGTTTGACTACTGTCCTTATAATAAGAAATCTAGACACAGATAGGCAGGAACACAGGAAGAATGTAACGTAAAGATTGGAATTATGCTGCCACAAGCCAAAAACGATCAGAAGCTAGAAGAGAGACCTGGAACAGATTCTTCTGTCACTGGGATCATGGCACCCTGATTTTGGACTTCTAGCATCTAAAACTGTGAGACAATAAATACCTATTGTTCTAAGCCATCCAGTGTGTGGAACTTTGTTACTGCAGCCCCAGCAACATGATACAGATAATAAGAGGCTCATGTGTACTAACCAGCCTACCAGCTTCAGACTGCATTTCAGATCCAGCTTTCTACCACATTCGCCCAGGCCCGAAGACCTCACTCATGATCTGCTGCAAGAGCTGCCTGGTTTCCCCAACTCCAGACTCTACGTCCACTTGTTCAACTGCCAAGCCCACCTGCACACCACCTTTCAAAGATGTCAACTTCTCTGCATCATTCTCTTGTTAAAAAATCTCTGAATGGCTCATCAATGCCTACAGGAAAAACCCCAGATTCTCCTGTCTAGCATTCAGGCCCCTCTCTATTAACTGCTAGGTGAGATTCTGCTAGTGACCCTAGGAAATATAACCATTATTACAGATACCATACTTCTTCCCCTACTTCCTTCCCCGGTTGTCATTCTCCCCCTTTACCAACCCAAATTGGGACCATCCCATCAAGACCACTACCAAGATCCGCTTTCTCCTTGACTTTCTGTTGTACACTCAATCCCACAAAGAGGACACTTCTTTGACCTCTAGGTGTTTGCTGCTGTATAAGTCATTCTGCACTCACCTCAGACTGCCTTGCATAGTTACCTAGCATTTTAAAAGTGCACACTGATTCCACAGGTGAACTATGAGTTCCTTAAGAAGAGAGTTCATGTTTTACAATATTGGGGGTACTTCTCAAAGCTATGATAATGCTAGGCATATTATAGGAAAGCTCTAAATTCTTGTTGAATTAACTATTAAACATATATTTAAAATTCTTAGAACTATTATTTTTGGTTCTTTAACTAGAGACTTAAAATTTAAGAAATATTAGATTTCATATAATCCTAATGGTTCCATATATATCTGAATAATTTAAAACTTACAAGGACAGGAGGAAAAAACTCCTTAGGACTTTTAGTCCCAAGTTACTTACCATTCTTCATCACTACATTGGACCACACATTGGCATTCAAGCTTGGACAATTCGCTTTACTCCTGTAGATTCTGGGAAGTCATCTAATTAGGAAGATAAAAATTTATATGTATTTTTATGCATGCACTTATACATACATACCTATATGTATATGTATATATATATATATGTGTGTGTATGTGTGTATATATATTGCCCAAGCCATATTTTTTAATAACTGTAGCTCAATTATTTTGCTTAGTTACTTCACATTGTAACTTACATAATAAGGAAAAAAAATAAAGCAAATACAGAACTTAGAGCTCCTGACAAGATTATAAACTAAAACAATTAAGAAAAACACACAATATAATGGGTTTATATAAGAACATCGTACTCATTGCCTTACCAGTGGCATCTTCTCATATTCTCCTGAAAAATGTTAGTTGCATTAATTACACAATCCTGGGAGAGTACTAGAGATACCAATCTTGGTTATTTATAGAGAACAAGTTTCCTGAAGGCAGGAATGGTTCTCTTGGTATGCTAAATAATCCTGTAAATGCCCTGTCTTCTCCTGGGAATCATAAAATAATAATTATTGTTTATAACAGATATCTAGAAAATAGAGAACAATTTCTTGATCAGAGAAAGACAGTTTAAGAGTGAGAAGTAAAATTACTAAATTCAGAGCGTAAGAGACAGGCAAAGTGTCATTTAAAAAATCCCAACAATTTAGTTATTGGTATTACCCTACTTCTGAAATTTAATTGGTACTCCTCTAAACAACAGGAGGTAACCCTAGTCAGCATACCATTAATAAGGTGGTATTCTTAGCCACATTGTAGGAATGAATGCATATAAAGGAAATGGAAATCCATCAGCAAATGAGTATTGTAAAACTGAAAGAGAAATGTCTCCTACAAGTTTACAGAGCACATTCCACATAGAACCTGTCTCCAGTGGCCTGGTCTGGCCTGGCTCTGGGTAGTTTAACAAGAAGAGCATAGTATTAGAAGTCAAAAGATCTGAATTTGAACCCAGGCTCTGCAACTTATTAGCTTTTGATCAAGGACAAATCACTTATGTTATTCTCAAAAAAAAAAAAAAAAAAAGTAGGCATGACACCAGTCCGTGCATATCTCCCCTAAAGGAAAGACGCATTAGCCTGCCTATTATCTAATTATTGAAAGAATAACTAATACTTTAGATGATATAACCAGGAAGCAAAAATATATCTGAAATAAAGAGCCAACAATAAGATCAAATCTAATACCAACAAGTTTAAAATCTCATATTGATGTTCGAATAATATGCAAATAAGGGATGAGAATATATATGGCTTGGTAACTGTATTAAAAAAATTCTAACAAGGTTTTACTTATGATATCAAAAGATGATATGCCAAAAATCTATCTCAAGATTAATACAAGAACATGTTCAGACAAGGAGCAAGAAGAAGTGTAAGGGTATAAAGGAAGAGATTCCAAAATGAAATCAAATTTAAATAAAGGACTCAAATGTTGACTCTCAAGGACAACAGGAAGAAGAGAAAATTCTAGTGCAAGAAATAAGTGATATACTCAGTCTCACATACACAACAGAGGGTGTAAGTTTTAGGGGATATAAAAAAACATGGAAGAAGAAATTGTACTTGTTAATTTTCAATATCCTTAAAAATGTATAGGGAGAAAAACCAGCCTTTTTATTTCATTTTTGTTCTCTTCTCTGGCAGGGTTTTATTCTCAAAGGTAACATTTTGGAAAAATTCTAAACGAGCCATAATAAAGACAGACATTTCTTATTTTTAAAATAAGCTTTCATGTAATGATTACTTATAATCTATCCATGTACTTTAACTTGTATTGGTTGCCCCTACCAGAATGTCTTTTGGAAAAACTGGCATCTTCTCAATGCACCTCCCTACTAGTCCCCTAAATACAATTCCAGTACACTTTCAATCCTTCCCCATGGAACAGTTGACATTTAAGAGTTCACAGTGCCAATTCGTTGTTTGAAATGATCTCTTCTGTCTCTGAAGTACCACAACAATATATTTTTTTATAATACTTATAACATCCCACTTGGCAATTCAATTATTTATATTCATGTTTCATCTCTTGTACCAGGTTATAAGGTTTTGCGAGGCCAAAATGTGTCTTATCTTGGTATATCCCACAGTAGCTAGCATAGGTGAACTTGGAAGGAGTAAAGATGAAAAGAAAAATGAAAGCGGTATAGGAAGAAGGGGAGAAATAGAAGGTCAGACTGTAGTAAAGGCAGTTAAGTGCAGAGCTACCCCAAGAGGGCATCCTGGGTCTACTTTTGTTTTAAATGTCCACAAGACATACAAATAGAACTGACATACCTCTATGGTTTCTGGGAATTCGGTCTTAAGTTACTAAGAATTCAAAATAAGAAGCATAAACTTTACCTATTTATGAATATAGGTAGAACTCTTCATTTTTGGCCATGGAGAAAGGATAAGAGATTGGGGAAATGACAGATTTAAGGTAGAAATCCTCCAACTTTATCCATAAGAATAACAACAGCTCAAAAGTCCTAAAATGGGTAGTGAAACCATATAAATGGATTATTTGATTAATGTTAAGATCAGGTTTCACACAAATCTTTTCAAATAGCTAAGGGAAAAACATTGTTTTCTGAATTTCACTGTGATTCTTCTTCCCTGAATTAAATAATCTCATATCTAATCCATATGTCACGTTTTCTCCCGACATCAACACTTACCATCGTCCTCAGGCAACTCTTCTGGACTAAGTTCTACCAATTCAAAGCCATGTTTGATACACCATTCTTGAGCTTTTTGTCGGTTTACACCTAAAATAACATGCAAAAAAAAAAAGAGTCTTTTTAAATAAGAAAACAAACAAAAACGAATATTGCTGCAACACTCTCCACAAATCGCAATGTGTTTCCACTCATGTCAATGTTATTTAAAGGCATCCAGAATAAAGTAACATAAAGAAAATAATTTCCTAAACCCAAAGTGTCAAGAAAGAAAAGAAAATGTTGCAAGATTCCAAAGAGAAATAGCTGAAAATATTTATGTAAAGTAATAAAGCAACATGAGAGGTACTCTTCTAAGTTAATGAAACAAACGTACCCTGTTTATCAAGGAATGGCAAACTTATGTGCCAACTACCGTCCCATCAAAGTATCTTACCATTTTCAGACACTCTATCACAGACCAAGATCATCACCTCAGGTAACCATCCTTCTACCAGTGGAAGCCACGCAGAGACACTATCAAGACCAGATTTCTAAAGGGAGGGAAAATAAACAAACAAAAATAGAAAAAGATACATTAAGAGAACACACAGAAAAGGCAGGGGGGAAAAAAAGAAAGCATGAGATAATTTCTTATTCAAGATTCCATGAAAAACAAAATCTTACTTGTGTGCTGTCAAAGTAAACCACAAATGCCTGGACAGACTCTGCAATCTCTGCAGTGATGAGAAACTTGTTTGGCACTACACACAGATTGATATCCGCCGAATAGTATTTATTATCAATGGTCCAAGGATAAAATCTCACAGCATCAGTGGATGTCGCTTCCACAATAAGATCTTCCGTTCCAAGGATATCTTAATAAATGACACAATATTACCATGGAAAGTGCAAAACCAATATACACTGGTCAATTTTCTCAATAAGATACTAGATTAATATGGTAATTCAGCTGATTCCCTTCATGCAAGGATTTCAAAGGATCTCACATTTATTAGAGTATTTTCTCCTCTGGTCATTTGATTGTAAAAGTAACAATGACATAATTTAACTCACTGGCTTTTTTTCCTTAAGAACACAAAAAGTATTATGACTAGATTAGACAGTAGTAAAGAACAAAATAGTCATCTAACCAAATGCCCAGATAAAAGTGAGTAGAAGAGAAATGATGACAGCTATTAGAATTTGTAACTATTTTGTATTTTTTGAGTGCTAAAAGGAAGGTAGCATTAAGGCTAAACCATTAATAAAATGAAAAGCTACACATATCTTTGGTCCAAAAGCTTACACATTAATTCAACAAATAAAATAAAAAGAATGGATACTGATAAATGACCCCAATTCCATTTATCAGCCTTGTTCAGATTTTCTGAAAGCCAACTCAAATTCTTCTTTGACAAAGATACTTCTGGGAAATTTTAAATGCATAATAGCCAAGCAAATTAAATGATTTAAAATACAACTAAATCTTTCAGAAACCCATGCGCAGCATGATATGACTAATGAAATTCACACAGGAAAAGCTAAATATGACAACCAAAAATATATGTAGTCATGGAACCATCGAAGCATTTTGCCTCCATAATGTCATAAAATGTTTAGAATTGAAAGAAACATTAGAAATTGTTCTAACCTACACTCCCGTCTCTCATGCCCACACCCACAACCTCCATTTTATACAGATGTGGAAAATGAACTTAGAGGAGTAAAATGACATGCCACTTAGGTTATTAAAAAAAAATGTATAGCAAAATGGCCAAACTCCTTTTCAATGCCTAATATAATGAATATGTAAAATATTTCTCAAACTCACAATTAGAAGACCACTGAAAAGTAGAAATTAAATTTTAAATTCCAGAGCTACGATTATGTATTTGGAACACTGCCATAGTTTTTTGCTCAACAAAAGGATATGGGGAAATTATGTAGTCCAAACAACTGCTAGGAATTATTAATAATATGGAAAGCATGTATGTGTATACATGCATTCTTTTCACTGGTAAACTTTCATCGTGTAGTTATTAGGAAGAACTGAAAACGAAACTTCTTAAATAAAAAAATTAAATTTAAAATAAATTTAAGACTTTACTTTTGACATAAGGCGGACTCTGAAGCTTTTAAAAATTTTCACCAAAATCAGAATTATTACTCTTAACAAGTCTGTGACAATACTGAAAATCTCAGTTAACCCAGTTTCTTTAAAAAGGCAGTTCTACTTCATTTCTACCTAAAATCATAATCTTAATTATCAATCAATTTCATAGCAACCAGCTGTGACGTCCCTCATGGAGTCTTATGACAAGTTCAGGTAGGAAATAAGCAGGAAGAACACATAAGTTATTAAAATCAAAGACTGTTTTCATCTCATTGTCTCACAGGAAAAAAACTCCTAGATCAAAGTCTATGTTGCATTCAAAGCTAATACTCCAAACTCTAAGCAGGTGGCACAGCAATATGCCAATAAAAGCACATATGGAAGAAGACAAACTAAACCAAGGAGAGTAGCGGAAAATGTATAAACTGATTACTTTGAAAGGGTAGGAGGAACCACCATATGGATCCATCTTCATTCATGGGTAATTTTTTTAAAATTAAAAAAAAAAAAGACTTTTTTGAAGGGGGAAGCAGAAAGAGCAAAATAATGAAATCATTTGTTAATGGGGAAAGTACAAGGAACATGGGGCTGGTCCTCCCGCCAGTCCACAATCTGTTCTTGGTATTTCCTAAACAGGATGTATTCCTAAAAACGGAAATAAAATTTGGGTTATGTTTTTTTCAAGACAGTGCCTTTAACTAATATTAAAAATAAAATCAATTAGAATGTCATATGCTTAACTAGCAGCAATTTAGAATATCTGGGTCTATTAAGGATAGTTCATTTTATTAATCAACGTTTAGAATACAAACAAACCAATGAGTGTTACTCAGAGCACTTAAAATTTCAATTTTATACTACCTTTGATTTTCAAATGATAAGATATTTACTTAACACATAGAAAGAAGCTATTTCTCTTTTCCCTAAACCTAGATGACAATAGAACCAATAAATCGGGACAATGAATTTCACCTTTCAGTGTTTTAGTAGCTGCATTTTTTTTTATTCTTTGTGCTGCCTGAAACGATTTGATAACTCAATTTACTTGTTTTTAACATTCTGTCTAATCATATACTTTCAGCAAGGCTGCATATTGACTTTATCACATCAGTACCATATCACAACTTGAGAGAGAATAGTGAGACTGTCTCATTCTAGTTTTTATCATCAATACAATGTAGTTTAATTTAAAAATGTAAATGTCTATACTAATTTAGCTTTTCTTCCTCTTTTCTGTTTGATTTCAAACGTTTAACAAGTTTATTCTTTTCCAAATTAAAACAAAAATCACTCAAATGCTTATGCATATGGCTAAGAGTTTCTGGAGATCAGCCAGTATAATTCACTCATTTCACAGATGATAAAACTGAGAGCCAGAAAAAAGACGCCACATACCTAAAAGGAGCACAGCCTAAAATGGAATTCAGGTCACCAGCATTCTTTCTTACTACACTATGAAGCATTACACGTTATGATATATAGCATCTGAGCCAGATCAAACTCAAGTGTCTAATGGTCACAAGCCAAAACTAACCTATGGGCCTACAGTACCCTTTACCCTTTTATGAAAACCAAAAATAGTCAGAATGAGGGCACCATAATACATGAGCCTGCAGCACAATTACCCATCAGAAAACTGTCCATGGGTTTTGGGTATTTATATGTCAAAAGTGAGTCATAATGCATAATGATCGTGTGTGTGTGTGTGTGTGTGTGTGTGTGTGTGTGTGTGTGTGTGGCGGGGGGGGGGGGGCAGGGGGGCGGTGTTGCCAGACAAAATTCCTAGAAAAACCTGCAATGGTCTCTTTTCTTTGCCCTTCTAAACTGAATTTGATGTAGTCAAAATGATGCACAAATAAAATCAAGAGCAGCTTTCCCCTCCTCCTGGTGGACGTCAGCCTGTCTCATTCACACTGTTGGCAGCCACCTGGTGGAGCTGTAATACATCATTTTTTTTTTTTTTTAACAAACACTAGGTGATTAATTGCTGGATCTGTTACTACAAACTTGGTTTCGCAGCTTAAAATAGTTAATTTATAGTGTTTTCAGATGAGAAGTTAAATGTTGACCCAGATCCAGTAGCAAGTATAAACCTTTCCCCCAGTTTTAAGTGCAAGTATAAATCTCTTTCCCTGTTTGAGAAACTGTTTTACATAGCCAACAATTCTGCAGCAACTCCTACTTACTTTCTCGCTTCCTTGGTGAACTTATTTCCCCTAGAGTCCCACATGGCAAGTTAGTGAAAAGAAAAATTCGGGAGAGATGAAGAAAGCTGTGTGCCAAGGAAGCATTTCGGTTCAGTAATCCAACAACTCCCTCTTCCTCTGGCCCTGCTTCCCACTATTGCCCATCTATCCTAATGTTCCTTCCCTCAGAGAAAGTGTACATTTGGGAAGAAAGGAGGCAGCTAGCTTTCTATGGTTCAGAATCAATAAGAGGTGATACTCTTTAGCATAAATTAGGAAGCCAACTGAAGTTCCAAGATGAATTCCCAAATCACCACAAATATTTATTTAGTTTCACACAAATATACTAAGACATACATGCACACATATATTGCCCCTACCTGCCCCCTCACCTATCCCCCATGCCAGTATAAATTAAGTGCATTCCAAACTGAGTGCATTGATAGTGTTTTGGATTACTTAAATCTCCTTTAGTAGAATTAAGAACACTTTTAATATCAGTAGAACTAATATGCACTTAGCCAAGCATCACATTCTTTTTAAAGAAAAGTTGTCCAGTGGTTAAATCATATAATCCATGCCCTAAGAAAATAGCTGCCATCTAAAATCAAGATGATCCTTCCAGAAATTAGCACTCTTCTGAGAATGCAGTTGTTTTTATTCATTCTCACAGCACTGAACCTGCCTTTCAACTAGGTATCATAAGCTCAATCCCAGACACAAGTATCTTTTACGGTATTCATTCTTCTGGGACCCAAAGTTCCTTTCCCTTCTCTTCGTCATGGTAGTACTAACCAGACCAGAAAAGTCCAGGCTATAAAACAGACAGCAGAGACCTGGGGTCAGACAGACCAGCATCTGAATGCTGGCCTTCCATATGACCAAGAAAATAACCCTCATTGTCTCATTTCCTTATCTGCAAAAGGGGACGAAAAACATTTCCCAAATGGCTTCTTGAAAATTAAGTGAAACAACACATAAGAAAGTACACACACAGTAGGCCCTCAGTAACTGTTCACGTCCTCCTTCCCAGCTCGGTTTTTTGCACATGTGACAACACTATTGACAGGAGGATGGGTTAGAGATGCACTGAGGAGAGTAAGAAACATTAAGACTAGGAAATAATCATCTCCTTAAGCTGTTCTGGTCCCTCCCTTTCAAAATATGCCTTCCCATATTTTTCTTTCCCATTGTTAAGGCATAAACTGAGATGGAAGAGAAAGAATTAGGAAAATTATATGAGGCAGCAGAGTCTGACATCTGTTGAAGGGAAAAGTAGCCATTATAAAAGCAAAGAACTGAGCAAAATGTGATTTGGGAAAAAATATGAAAGCCAAAGTTTTCATTAACCTGCAAGGACAGGCAGAAAGAGACTTAAAAATTGTAAAGGTTCATATTGTTGCAACTGGTTATATAATTCCATAGCCCGATTTCCTGAGGATGTCAAACAAGGTAGGTGTTGCCCTGTCAAATACTTTGTAGCAATCAATAACTAACAAGTTATTCCTCAAGTACTAGGAGTAAATGATACTCCTGCAACGGAGCCTGTGTGTCATTTAATAAAGGTTAAAACTGTGCAATGTTAAATTTGGGACTTTATACAGGCAAATGTCAAGAAATTCATATATGTGATTCTCTGAGTAATCACCCTGCAGCCTCCTGTGCAAGCACAATAGTTAAGTTTTAGGGGAGTCAAAAGTTATACATGGATTTTTGACTGTGTGTGCGGGGGGGGGGGGTCAGTGTCCCTAATCCCCGCATTGTTCAAGGATCAGCTGCACATGCAGAACTTGTTTCAGTCTATATGACAGATCAATCACTGGAGCAGTATTAAGTTGCTGAGGGAAGAATAACTGGATTGAGTTAAAGCAACATACCACTGCTTTAACAAGAGTATAGCAATTCTGGTTTGTTTACAACACTTAATTACCTTTCCCTCAAACACCTCTTCTCTTTGGTCACACTCTAAATTCATCACATTTCCATGTGCTTTGGGGCTTTTTATATCACAGTGGAAAAGTTTTAAAAGTTGAAGCAGAGGAAATCCAACTCAGTCTTCCTCCTTTTCCTCAAGTTTACTTTTTCCCAGTAGCCATCTGGAACTGGATACCACAGCTTCAATTTAAAATAATGGAGGGGGCCCGGGAAGATACATACATGGTCTCTGCTCGCCCTTAGATGACTTCACAATGCAGTGAAAGACAACACATGCACACACAAAACAAAGCTGGCAGGAAGGAGAAAGAGAATATGGAGAAGTGTTTTATGAGGACTAAAGAGGAACCATCAGCCTTTAAGTTTTATGGACTGTATGCAAGGATCAATGGCACAAATGATGGATAAATTCCTACCCATGTTTGGGGGTGGGGTGGACTTCTTTGAATTTCATCACTGTTATTTGTTCAAAGTCATAATTCTAGATATATATCTAAAGCAGTGGTTCTTTATGGGGAGGTGATTTTGCTCCTCAGGGAACATATATGAATATCTGGAGACATTTTTGGTTGTCAAAAGTGGGGAGACGTTAACTTGTCATCTAGTGGGCAGAGGCCAAGAATACTGATGAACATCCTCCAATGCAGAGGACAGCCTGCACAACAAAGAATTACCCAGTCCAAAATGTCAACAGTGCTAAGGTTGAAAAACCCTGATCTAAAACACAAGAACTTGTGAAGCTGACTTAACCATTCATGAAATAAAATAAAAGTTCTGGAATGTAAAGTTGGTTTTATTCTTTCTCATAGAACTGAAACTAGCCTTTATAGCCAGGCATCATAATATCCCACCACATATATTAATGCCTTTCATTTGTATCTGATAAAACCTATCTCTCATATAAATATATCTCAAATGTCTTCTTTACTTATTTTAACCACAAAAACTATCTGGCAATTAATCTTAGGTGCTTTGAAAATAATTTATGAATGGTGGTTTTCTGGAAGGATACATAAGCCTAAATAGGACAATTATGAGAAGAAAATATATTTATACTCAAATGGTAATTTTTCAAAAACAATTCAGCATCACGTAACAAAACCTCACAAAAGATGTCAATGTCTGCTCAGGAGAACAATAGTATCTGCAGCAGACACTAACTTACTGTGAAAGAAGGTAAAGGTGTCTATAAATTTCCCAAACAGAATAAGTTTCATGAAAATTTACTCTCTGGCTTCTGTATTCAAACAATGAAAATAAGTTTGATCCTTTGGAAAACATCACAAGCTAAGAGATCAAACATCCCAGTTTCCAAGGTCTTTCAAGAAGAATAAAATCATGATTGGGCAATATATGGTCAAAAGAACTTAGAAAAAAGAAAACACTGATAAATTGGACTTCATCATAATTTAAAACTTTTGCATTTCAAAAGATACCATCAAGAAAACCAAAAAGACAAGCCACAGAATGGGAGGAAATATTTGCAAATTATATATGTGATGAGAGATTTGTATCCAGAATACTATATATATCTAAAGTTCTCTTACAACTCATTAAGACAAAAAGCCCAATTTAAAAATAGGCAAAATATTTGAATAGACATTTCACCAAAGATGTATGAATGGACTATATGCACGTGAAAAGATTCTCAACATAATTAGTTATTAAGGAAATGCACATCAAAACCACAATGAGATATTACCTCATACCCACTAGAATGGCTAAAATAAAAAATACGAACAATAACAAGTGTCAAAAATGTGGACAAATTGAAACTCTCACACTATGCTGATGGGAATGTAAAATGGTACAGCTAGCTGCTCTGGAAAACAGTTTGACAGTTTCTTAAAATAATACAATAGTTTCTTAGGATGCCCATAACAGCATTATTCATAATAACCAAAAAATGGAAACAACCCAAATGTTTATTCACTGATGAACTGATAAATTGTGGTATATCTATATAATGGAATATGAAAAACAATCAACATGGATGAATCTCAAAAACATTAAGCTAAGTAAAAGAAGCCAGACACAAGAGACCACGTATTATATGATTTCTTTTCTATAAAATATCCAAAAAGAAAGGGTTAATTTGTGAAGATGGAAAGTACATTAGTGGTTGCCTAGAGCTGAGGGTGGGAATGTGGAGTGACTACAAACAGACACAAGGTTTCCTTCTAGGATAGAAATGGTCTACACTTAAAACAGGTGGATTTTATGGTACCTAAATTACACTTCAATAAAGCTGCTAAAAAGTAGTGTAAGCTGGAAGATAATGCCCTCATCTAACTTATGAACTAGGTGAATGAGGCAATGTTTGAGATACTTAGAATATTGATTGCACATGTAAAGACACTCAGTAAATATCTGTGGAATGAAAACGTTAACTTGCTTAAAGTCAGCGAGGAAGAGCATAGCACTCAAAGCTCAATTCACACATTTTCCCCCACAAAAATCCTAAACAACCCCAGCAAAATTCAGAAAGAATGACAACTCTGTCAGCATAACAGTACTCTGCATTACCAAATGAACATACATTTTCTTGCTGTGAGCATGCTGGTTTGACCCAAGCACAATAATACTTTTCCCCACCTCTGTGTAGAACCAGCCTTCAGGTCTGCATCGAAAATTAAACCCTAAATAGGTCATTTGTTCCTGAACCTAAAATATAAAGACTCTTTTAGAGTTTCACAACTATCCTGTCTTCACCTACGTCAATCTTTCTTCCTGGATAAGTAATTATTAGAGATGTGTTTGTGGTATCTGTGTGCACTGGCTCCAACATAAATACAATGTCGTATCCAGATTATTATTCTTGCCAGGCATATTTAAAACAAAATTATTTTCATACTTTAACTTTTTAAAAACTGGTTTTATATCAGATTTCATTAGCTATTGAGTGTTATTTGTTGAGGAATTATACAGGTCAAAGGGGAGCAAGTTGTTTAAACCAAATGACCAGTGACTACTTTTAGGTGTTTTTACCTTTTCTATACAAAAACAAGCAGTTAGATGGCCCTGAAGTAAAGGTCTGAGTCTAGATACACTCAATCTTCCATGATGATACAACAAATTTGTAACCCTGATGGTCTTGTGCAACATGGGCTGATTCTTAATAGTCTTCCACTGGTGTTTCTCCTCCCACTCTCCACCCCCATTTACTGGAATGCCATTTACTAGGAAGACACACATCTTATAATCATTTAACTCATCAACTAAGGGATTAGTCTAAAACTTCAAGTTTTAGAACACAAAAAGTCAAATTCCCTACTCCACAAGCAAGCATATTGAGTACCAATAAAGGCATTTTAATTTACCATTAAACATATCATAGTTTAATTACCATAAAAGAAAAATTATAAATTTATTATAACCATAAAACTTCTCATTTTAGTAGTAAAACCTTCTTTTGTAATTTCTCATATCCTAAGCTCTACATTGAATATTTGAATCTTGGACTCATCGACTTTTGAGCTGAAAACCTAGAAAATCATAATTTCTTTGAGCTTTAATTTCACACACACAAACACATATGCTTGCGCATGCACACTGGAAAACAATATGTGCTTTTTGAGTCCCTTTGGTCTGGAGGGAATATGAACTTGTATTTAAACTTTCCCTCCTCCTTAAGTGATGACTTACCATTCTTCTTTTAATAAAGATAAAAATCTAAGCCTTCTTTTAATGTTAAATGAAAACATTTAAATATACCGTCACAACTAAAAAGAAACCAAAGTACCACCACCCCCATAACCAGTTGAAATCACTGACCACTTACTGAATCCCTCTGTAGTGACAACTCTAAACTCATGTGGTAGATCTTGATGACCCAATCTTTCCTCCTTTGAAGAAAATACTTGGAGATATACAATCCAAGCAAAGGCAGAGTCCTCCTACCACAACAAAATAAGCAACTTTGCTTAAGCAAAATTACTTATTTCCAGAGTAAACCAAAGGCTCCACTTAGAATACCTCATAAAACAGCTACAGAAAAATACAAATTAAAGACCCAAGCTCTTCTCCCTATTCTCTTGCTAGATAATGTTGCCTAAGCTGCACAACAGTCCCTGTCTACGAAATAAGAATGTTTGCCCCAGTAAATTACTTTAAGATCCTTTGTACATATAGGAGTCTGACAGACCTAGAAACAAACTCTCAGTCTTGCAGAAGAATGAATGTTTCCCAAAGAAACAATGTCATAAATGATGACTAGCTTTGCCTGTGTAATTATTTTAATACCTTATTTTAGGGTTAATCTTCTCTACCATTTCTCACACCAATGACACCTTAAATAGTTCTGATTGCTAAGGAATTCCAAAACATTTCATTCATATGCCTCATGCTGAATGTGAACCTATGCTCCAGTACTTACTACTTGAAGAACACTTTGGGCAAGTCAGCTAGTATTTTCAATCCTTGAATTCTTCATTTAGAAAATGGAGAGAACTGACTTTATAACTAACTTCACAGGGAAATAAGAACCAAATTAAACAACGTAAAAACATGTTCTGAAAGAGTACTGACATACATAGAAGTGCTTGATATAAGATCTCCAAATTCCCACATTTCATTAAAAGAATTTGGCTCCAAATGTTAAGATGTAGAAGCTGAATGGCTTATAGTTGCTGAGTTGGCATAACGTACTTTAAAACCAAACAAGTCTCCAGGGACTTTTCTATCTAAAGTTCCTTCCAAGCAAGTGGAGTAAGAAGTTAAAACTTAGGTATCGACATTTTATTATTTTCACAGGTGAAGCACACACTTTCACTATATCCCTCTTGAGGGCAGGAATAGTACTTCAGTCATTATTTCAGTTACAGTAACTGGCACAGAGACTAGCTCTGTGCTTAATATCAGAATACACTTCTCCAGAATAAAAGTAAATGTTCATATAAGTGAAGTGGGAAGACGTCTGGCCATAAGTACAAACACCTGCTCTCACACCACATATAGCCTTGCCAAGTCCCTCAAGAGTCCTGAGCCTTCATTTTCCTTTAAATGTCTACATTGTAAGTCTGTAATGCCCCTTTTATCTGATGCCAGACATCCACCCAGAATACTGTAAATAAGATTCTTGAGTGACGAAATGAAGAGTTTCTCACAAAGTCCATGCATGCATTTTATCCACAGTACAGGGCTATGGATTTTTACTTAATGTATATTCATAACGAACTTGCTTATTTGGTTATGAAATATTTTCCATTGTTGACTGGCTAAAAGCAGTAAAATGGACCAAAGCAGTCAAAGGAACCAGAACCGTAGAACCAGAGAAACCGTAAAGGCTCCTCTTCCTGATGCATGGAACGAAACCCTTCCCAAAAAAAGATCAGGTTTCAATCCAAAATCATACTATGGCCTACTACCACTGACCACTTTAAAAGTCATTTATTAAGGTAGTCTCCATCTCTTATGCCAAAATTAGACTCAATTTGTGATTAATTTAATTCAATCTTTAATTATGGTAAAATGTAATGAATGCTCAGCAATGCTGCATTCCAATACCATTACCATTAGCCTACTCATTAACCTGGAAAAGATAAAGCTCTTTTACAATTCACTTTTTCCTTACTAAAGTAATCGGTTCACTATTCGCTCTTATTTTTCACTACATAACACTAATAGAATCATAAAGGAAAGGTCATCTAATTTTACAACAAAAAGTTGGCTTTTGAGTTATCGAAGAGGTATTTTTACAAAGAAAGTGGATCATTTTATGGAATTTTTCTCCCAATGATGCCATTATACTTCAAAGAAAAACAGTGTTATACCAATATATGTAACATATAGCCTTACCACTATCATAAACAGGTGATTAACATATTTTGTATGTTACTTGTATTATATACTGTATTCTTACAATAAAGCTAGAGAAAAAAATGTTAAGAAAATCATAAGGAAGAGACAATACATTTACAGTATTTATTGGAAAAAAAAAATCCACATGGAACTAAACCCAAGCAGTTAAAACCATGTTGTTCAAGGGTCAATTGTAATTCTTTTGGAAAGTTAAATACGCCAAAAATCTTAAGCAAATTCTGATACGTTCACTAGATGTAATAATAAATGATGGGAAACCAATTTATGATGTAATGTTAAATGAAAAATATCAGAACAAAAATATATATATAAAGCGTTATATATAAAATCTATTTTATGTAAATATACGTATTATACAAATTTGAATGTTTACTATGTGCCAGCCTCTGAGTTAAGCACAAAAATCCTGTGAAAATTATCACCATTTTACAGATAAGAAACTGAAGAGCAAAGGTTAATTGTGCTTAACTTTCAACTGAGAACAGTGCTCTGACTCGAGGCCACGCGTTAAAAACAGGAGTCCTGAGTTATGATCAACTTCCCAGAGGCCTTCAGTAGAAGAGCCTACGACCCAGTCCTATGCCTTCTCTACTACACTGGTCTTCTCGCCTACGGTTTCTTTTCGGAATTACTTAGTTTGTTGGTCATTATGAAGGTCCAGAGGCAACGGGACTAGGCACAGTAATACTAACATTGGTGGAGAGCCTACGCCTCAGGAGAGAAGGCAGTGAATTAACTAGAGTGGCGGGGGAAGGCTAACAAGTCTCATACTATGTACATTAAAGTAATCAAGGGGAAACTAACTCAGGTGCAGTGATAGCAAGAAAAATCTAAGTTCCTGCACTTACACTCGCGTAACTCCGTACAATTTCGAGAGTGCAATTTCGAGGATTCGCGCAAAAACCTGTGGGCTGGGCGGGACAGGGATTACTTCTACTTAACCAGAAAAAAGCAGGAAAAACTGCAAGAGTGGCCCAGGAAGACAGAAACGCAACGAAAGATAGTGCAAACACCTGCGGGGACAGGGCACCTTCAACGAATCTCAGGGGCACACAAGGGGCCTAAGGCCCGCGGCGGGGACAAAGGCCCAGAGGGAACCCGCGACGCTGAGGCTGTCGCCCGCCGCAGTTCGAGAAGCTGGGAGGTGGGTCAAAGAGCCTAGCTACTTACGTTGGACCAGCCGGTCTCCGGTGAAGGTGGAGGAGCAGCTGGTGATGAGAGCACAAGGGACGCCCGCAGCCATAACGACGTTCTTGTGCCGGTTCCGTCAAGAAGCCGCTTCCGCCTTGGGCTGCACCACGGCTGCCGACGCGCGGGGGGGACGAGCCAGGAAGGGAGCGTTCTCGAAATGGCCGGGCTACCCTGCCTCCTCCCACGCCCCCTCTTCCGCTCCCGGCGTAGGACAGGCCGGGCCGCGCGTGGTGTTGCCATGGGGACCAGCTCCCACCACAGGAGGTTTCTGCTCCTGCACACCCGGACTCTGGGAGGAGGTAGCCCTCCCAGGTCCTAGCCATGGCTCAGGATACAGAAAACTACGACCCCATCGGAACCATCTTAATCCAGGTGGGGAACTGGGCCTCTCCCGGCTCTGCCCAGCTAAGAAACTTCTGAAGGAGCCCAACAGTGCCGCCCCCAAACTGCCGCCAGAGAGCTTCCAAATATGCCAACCCACACCTCGCTCATGAGTTTACCACACTTTCAGTGCCCGTGCCCTGGACGTTGCGTGCCGGAAGCATGATCATGCTGCCTCTGTTAAAACTTCAAGACCACCTCACCCCATAACCTTTACTTTGGAAAACTCTATTGTACATTGAGGCACTGTTTTAGAACATTAGGTTCTGAAACACTTAAACCCAAGGTATACGGGAGTGGGGATTGTACAGACACGTTGGGGAGCTGATGTGAACTGCTTTTCTTAAGTGCCCCAATTTTTTGGATCTAAAAATCCCTTGCAAATAAGTCATGGGCATGTAATGTATAGCATGGCGAGTATAATTACTAATACTGTATTGTATATTTGAAAGATGCTAAGAGTAAATCTTAACTGTTCATCACAAGAAAAAAAATGATAACTGTGTGGTGATGGATGTTAACTAGACCTAACGTGATTATTTTGCAATACATACAAATATCAAGTTATTATATTGTACACCTGAAACTACTATGTATGTAAATTATCTCACTAAAATAAAAGCCCCTTGCTTGGGAAAACACACATAGGAAAATATATTAATGGTAATTTGGGTTGCAAATCAAGTTAAAGTTTTGAATATAAAAATATGACAAATTTAAAAAGCAGGGGAATAATTTTTTCTAATCTGAAGGGGGAAATATCAAGAAAGTCTTAAATTCTCCAGTATAACACAGTTTGTAACGGTTCCTATCCAGAAACAGTCAGTTCTTCCCCACGGTATACTTTATTTGACTACAGGAACAATTAAGTTTCTCTCTAGTGTCTCAATTTCTCTAGACCTGGGATAACTCTAAAAAAGAGACCAGATTCCAGGGAGAATTCTCATGCCTAATTTCACACTTTCCCTTGAGATAATTCTTCTTCCCAGGGCTGCTCCCCTTGTGGCTTGGAATAGTGGAGAGTAATGTATTGACTGAAAAAGCAGAGGCCTTTTTTCACTTCAGAGTGGGATTCAGAAGTAGCTGTTTGATCTAGAACACATTACACTATCAATGTCTGTTGTCTTCAAATTGTAAAATAGATCAGAAGAGCTAAGAACAGTCATAACCATGCTGATTCGCACCCCTACCTGCTTAACGAATTATTTTAAGTAGAGACTGTGTAGAGAAAGAGCCCACATGTTAATCTGATTATTGAGGCCGATCTCTAGATACAGTGTAAAATTCTCCCCAGTAATATATAGAATATGTATAATGAAGAAAATGAGGAAGAACTTTCCTACTTTCCTACTGAGTCCTGAGTATTTGTGAGTATACAGCACCACTTTCAGACATGAAACATGGATTCTACTTCTGCCTGGGGCTGTGATTTTTTTCCTTCGAACAGGCTACCAATAAACAGTACCTCTAGAGGAAAGAACACTTGGTTGGGAGTCAGAACACTGAGGTCCAACCCTAGCAATCACTTTCTTCCAAGTAGGTAACTTTGGGCTAGTCAATTCACCTTTCCAGGCCTCAGTTTTTTCTTCTGTAGGAAATATAGCTTGGTTTGGATCTCTCTAAATAAATTGATTAAATTTCCCCAATGCTATATAATTTCTCTTTATTGTAGACTTCCTTCACCATTATCTTAGGCAATCAAATTGTTTCTGTCAACATTATGTGGGGTGGGGGGGGCGGAGGGAGAGAGAGAGAGAAAGAGAGAAAGTCTGTGTCTCAATCAGATACATTAAGCAACTCTTAGGCCAGTTCTCAAAATGTGATCTGAGGACCAGCATCATCAGCACCAATTGAAAACTTGTGAGAAATGCAAATTCTCAGACACCACTCCAGACCTGCTAAATCAGAAGTTCTGGGAATGGGGCAAAGGGATCTGTTTTTCACAAGCCTTCAGACAACTCTGATGAATGCTCAAGCTTGAGAGCTACTATTTAAATTGTATTGTAAAATTAAGCCGTAATACAATTTCAAAGAAAAATCGCAATAATCAAAGCTAACGTAGTTTCTTTTTACCAGGTTTCATGCACAGTTCTCTGCTGTATATATTTTTAACTCACTTAACCCTTACAACAAGGTTCTCAGATAAGTACTGTGGTCATTTCATCTTATGGAAAGATAAGTATTGTGGGTAAACCCACATACGTAGAAAATGCAAGCAATCTTCCCAAGTGTTTTCAATCCATCAATCCTGGTATAAAGAGGAAGTCTTGCTTGGCTCCTCTAGATACTTAAACTCTGACTTTTCCACTGACTTTTCACCAACATCTAGCTTTGTATGTTTACAAACATACATTTTGTATATTGGTAGATATTTTTGCATGTACTGGTTAATGGTTAGGCATAAAGGCTCTGGTTCAGACTGCCTGGATTTGAATAGGCCCACCAATTAACCAGCTGTGTTAGCTTGAACAGATTACTTAACCAATTTAAACCTCAGATTCCCTCAAGTATAAAATGACTATAATAATATGAACTCCCTCTTAGGAGTTTTTAAAGGATTAAAATATAAGGTAACAAAGTATAATACTCAATAAATACTAGTTATTATTTACTCTGGTCTCTTACTATTTAATATAACTTAGTTTTGTGTACATTTCTGTGTCTTTTGAAAATTAATCTGTTCTTTAAGTTGTTGGAAGAAAGGGAAAATTAATTTTAGACTGTCTTTTAAACCAGGACTAGTCCATTCTTAACTAGAACTCTATGGGTGTTGCCATTGGCAAACAAGGTATGCCTTATTTCTCTGTTACAAACTAATTTTTTGAATATTCCATTTTACTTAGTACAGGATTGGGCCCATTCATCCTGGATGATTGGAAAATGATCTACTCATTAATTCATTTCCCAATAATTTGGTTCTATTAAAAATGAATGGAGTTAGGCTAACATTTACAATAATTTAGAAAACATAATAGAAGGTACAAATTGATAGTAAAAGTAATATTTGATAAAATATAAAATACTTAAGAGAAAAATCTTTAAATACAAATAATCAGTCCTCTAATTATAAACTCTGTGCAACTTACCATGAAAACATGTACCTTAGATATTTAGATTTTCCAGGATAGTTCTGGTTGTGAATATTCTGTCGCATTGTCAGATCATATGTTAAAGTCCATGTTTTCGGGTTTGGTTCAGGAAATAGGAGTATTATCTCTCACATAGAGTTCTACTAGGCAGCATTTTGTTAACTACTTTTACTTCTTTCACTTTTAATTTAAATTCAGATTTTTTACGATTTTAGCTGGATCTTTCCTCAACTAATCAGAAGAGTGAGATTTTTACTATGGCAATAAAAATCATCATTACAATTAAAATAGTAGTCAACACTTATTGAGAGCCAGACACTGTGCTGAGAGCTTTAGGTTTTCTCAACTCTGTTAGGCAAGTATTATTTTACCCCCAGTTTACAGAAAAAGAAACCAAGGTACAAAGAGATAAAGTAATTTGCCCACCAAGGTGATAAATCTTAAATAGGTAATGGCATGTTTGTGAAACAATCTTGAAGAAGTGTGGTTGTGATTCTAGGATGTTTTCAAATGCTTTCTTTTATTAGTCACTCTTAGAGGCTTGCTTTTTATACTTTATTAATAAAAATGTGGTACCTTTTTAATATATCTTTATAAATGCGTACTTGACCCAAATATTAAACATATGTTTGTGCAACAAGGATTACCTAGTCTTGATATTAAAATTATTTTTTAATTGGTTTTGGATATCATATTTCAAAAATCCAACAGTTGTATGTTAACACCAACTTTGGAAATATTGGAGCTAACTAACACTTTGACATTATCACTGTCTTTCTTACCAATCCCTCTGTCTAGTTTGCCAGGAGCATAAAGCATAAAAATGAATTGAGGAGTGATGAGAATGACTCAGCCAACTCTATCTTTAGCAAAAATGAATAAAATGGAATTATGAGACTGCTTTTGACAATATGGAGTCTGGCTGCCTGGCTCTTTTAAATTCTAGAGCAGATCTTTACTTCATTAAATATTTCAAGAGCTTCTTATTAAGCAACCCTGTTCCCAAACTGTTAAAATGATCATCTTTCTCCAAGTAAGAAATGTATGGAAAGCAATACATTTAATGATCACAGAGATGAGGAGTAAAACATGTAAAATTTCAATATGGTGGATTAGATCTATTTGAAGAAAGAACAGAAATGTAAAACTTAATCTCTTTCCCTACCCTAGTACGGTGAAAAATTTTCTATAGTACTTGTCTCTATTGCAATTGTACAAACAGATGTGCAGTTACTAAGAGGGGAGAAGAAACTATCTGGCAAGAAAGTAAAGTGAAAAGCTTTTGAGAAAGATTAAGAGAGCATTTCAAATCAGTGAATGTTTACTAGGTACCAGTTATGTGCAAGGAGTTTCACTAGGTTTTACAATTCAGGAGAGGAGAATTAACATTAGTTCAATGCGCTCCTATGTGGCTGGCCCTATACAACGCACTTTACATACTTTAACTCATTTTATTCTTGCCACTATTTTGAGAGGTAGCTATTTATCTCGATTTTATAGACAAAAACACTAAGGGCTCTAAAAAGGTAGGTGAATTTGCCAAGCTCAGTTTAGTAAAGGAGAAAATAGGATTCTTGTTTATATCTGTCTGGTTCCAAAACCTATATTCATTCGTCACATGCATTACCTCATTTTCACTCAACAACTCTATGAAATAGAATCTTTTTTTTTCTTGATGAAGAAACTGGACAAAATGTGGATGGTATATATGGACATTGTGTGACTAGTGATAGAACAAGAAATTATGTTCATCTGCCTTTTACTGATTTTTACTATGTACGAGACTTATACATATTATCTCATGACTTCATCAAGAAATATAATTGACCACATGAGGCAGATGAAGAAGCCAGACCTGTGATTCCCCG
Organism: Eonycteris spelaea; assembly: GCA_003508835.1. NCBI lineage: Eukaryota > Metazoa > Chordata > Mammalia > Chiroptera > Pteropodidae > Eonycteris > Eonycteris spelaea. The sequence goes on from PUFA01000017.1 coordinate 2,533,576, forward strand.
ATAGTCATCCAGTGTGGTTTTCACTTTTTCCAGCACTTGACAGGCATAATTACAGAATGATACATGAAGCTACAAGAACTACAAGAGGAAAATTTAGTTCGCTCAAAGGGGTCTGGAAGTGGGTCTTGCCCTTGAACTGCCTCTTTGTACTTTCTGAATGTTTTTAAACAATAGATGATAAATCAGCTTGCAGCAGTAATTTGGACAAAACAATTGAAAGAAGTACATCTTCACCTTAGTGCCTACAAGCAAGCAGTAGGTGTGTTTAAATCTCAATCTGTGAGCCCTGAAGGCTTTACATGACAATTTGTGCAGAGTACAAATGACCAGATGTGTCTGCCAGACTATGATGCCCGTCAGTGAAAAGATGCACATTCTGATATTTTGAATATTTGGCTTAGTGGGAATATTCAAGAGTAATCGATAACATAGGCTGGATGTGTAAGTCCAGTTAGACTAACAGAGAAAGGTAACCATTTCAAAATGCCTTTAGCAACCCAGTCTGCAGATTGTTATTGGTGTGACTATTGGCTGAAACAGGTGTTGGGCTCATAAATTTGCATAACAAAATGGTTTTCTTGTGGCAGCAGCCCATACAATAATTGGTGCCATCTGTATTTATCTGTTGAAGTTTCATTTCTAATATGAATGCACAGAGAATTTATGCTAATTTCATAGTGCCCGTTTTATGCTGAGGGTGTTTGACATTGGAGCGAGATTGATCATTTCTAAGGAAAATACAAATTGAAGGAAAATGTTAATAACATATGTTGCTTTTTCTTCATGGATCATTTCTGACTACAAAAAAATAAAATAAAGGCCAGACACGTAAAGAGCTGCTTCTTCAGAACAGTTCATGGGGACGATCCAGCTAGAACAGAAAACCAAACATAGTGTTCACATGAACCTCTCTCTACTATCAGTTTTTTTTACCTTTTAACCAATTAGTAGAAATCAGAATTTCATACAAACTTATCATCACTGACTCAAGTGCTTTACCATCTGAGAGAGCAGAAACCATTTGAGTTGCAATTTTAGTTTGGACTTTTTAATGGGGAAAGAAAAATAGAAAATTGTATGAAAGCTTAGTTTTTCAAAATCTGAAAGACAATAATGGCACATTTTAATAAAGAATACCTTAGACCCATAAACACAGTTCTTTTCAATGAACACCATAAAATCAACTTTATTGTCTCTAGCAATTCAAGCAAGTTGCAAACCTTTAAAATAAATGTTTTAGGTGGACTGTGTATATATTCTTTTAATATTTCATATTTTTTTATACCTACAGGTCCATGAAGACCTTTATCAATTAAAGGAGAAATTAGCAAAATTCCCACTCGAGGAAGGAGGAGCAACACTAGACATTCAGAATCTTGAAACAGCAATCAAAAGGACTGAAATGGGGTTAAGAGTAAGTAGAACTTTAATATTAAATAAAATATCAGGAAGAGACAAAGATTATTCTAGAAGAAGAGAATTGTGGTTCTCTGTTATTCCTATAACAGAGGTGGATTTGGGGTGGTCATTAACTTTCTCATTCTGTTCCATTTTTTTTTTTATTGATAATGATGATTATTAACTGATTGATTTATATCCTGTCGTATTTTGTAAAGAATTTAAGATATTGATAATGTAAGACTATGCAGTGATAACCACTAAAATGTGGTTTGATAAAAAGAGTTTAGAATTTAAAAAATAATCACTATTGGTCCAACAATATGCTTGACCAAAAAGGATTCATACCAATACGTCGTAGAGAGTATCTATTGAGTTCACTTGGATTCTAAAAGAATAACAGTTGACTTTTCCTAAATAGCTTAAGTATTCAGACTTCCATTAATTAAAAAAAATAAGTCCTGGGGATGTAATGTACAGCATGATGGCTATAGTTTAAAATACTGTATTGTGTATTTGAAAGTTTCTAAGAGATTTGATCTTAAAAGTTCTCGTCACAAGAAAAACTTTTGTAACTGTTGTGGTAGATGTTAACTAGACTAATTAGGTAGATGTTAACTAGTTATCATGCTGATCATTTTGTAATATATACAAATCTCAACCATTATGTTATATACCTGACACTAATGTGATAATAATGTTATATTTTATAAACTAAAATAAAAATGTTTTAGCACATGAGTCCCAATGAGGACCATCTCCATCTTCTAGACCTCTGTCAGTATCTTTGCTCTTGCCTCAGACTTTCACTACTGTGTTATCAGCTTTATCACTTAGCTCCTGAGACTGTGAGAGATGTGATTTATTTTCTAGCCTCATCAAACTAGCATCTCATTGTTCTATATTACCTGATGGTAAGAGGTCTGGACCCAGCTGGAGTCTTCTGGTTGGCTATTTTAAATAACCTGTTACCTAAAGGCCAAATCTTCCCTCAGATGCTTGCTTGAGGTCCCTGTAAGAGAAAGACATTTCTCCATGTCTCTATTGCCTAATACATTTACATGGTTAAGTGACTTACTGACTATTGAGCATAATTTCATTTGTGAAGAGTGCTACAGGTCACTCAAGCTTTGAGTTTCAATTTTTTTATCTTTTTGGGATAAAGTAATTTGGCCTTGAGATCCCTAATTATACCTTAGGCATATAGTAAATAGATAGCATGTAGTGTCTTTTGGCTTAATTACATGATTCAGAGTGTTAACCTAATGAAATGAAGTAAATTAGCTAGGTATCTTAAGTCTACTATAATGGCCTAAACTTTAACTTTTCTGTAACAGATTCACATTGAGAAGTATTTAAATGTTGTAAGCAATCGTGTGTTAACGACTCCTGTTAATGATGATAAGTCATATACCCCTCACACTTCCAAATGGTAAGTAAAATAGCCATTTTAGGATCCAAAATAAGTACAAAAAAATAACTTCTCAGTCAGGTGAGATGATGCAAAGACAAAATTTTCTTGGCTCTTTTCATATTTATTCTGTTTCTTTTTTATCCAAAGTTCAACTTCTAAAGGAAATATTTTAATGCAAATCAATTTTTATGTTCTTTGGATCACATGGCTCTTTCTTTACAGTTTTTAGCATATGTGCTTTATTATAAAGATAATTTTGATATACAGCATAAAAAATAAAAATCAAACTTGCTTGAAATATTCATTATATAATACCTTCTAAGAGATGATTTATTAGAATTAGAATTGAGTTAAAGAGAAATGACCTTGCCTCACCTTAGACAGTCTTACACATCAGCTTCCTGAATTTCATTGCTTGTAGATGAAGGTTTTGTACTAAGCTTAAAAAATCTGTGGCTCTTATTTGCATTGTAAGTATATACAGTTAGTCCTCACTTAACATTTATAGGTTTTTAGAAACTACAACTTGAAGCGAAGCAAAGACATACAACCGTGAAAACAATTTTACCATAGGCTAATTGATATAAAGAAGATTTAAGTATCCACAGTATATTTCTGGTGACAAAAGCATCACCAACTTTTAAATAAAGACGCAAACACTTCTAATATTAAACATTGAGACAAATGTGAGCTCCATATACATTTATGGAAGAATAATCAAAACTAGAAAGAGAGTGATTTTCCAACCCGCTCATTCCAGTTCGGGGTCACTGGTGGCCACAGCCTATGCCAGCACCTCAGCGTGCTAGGCGAACACACCCTGGACAGGATGCCCTTCCATCACAGGGCCGCTCACGCCCACACTCAGTGAGACTGGGACAAATTTAGACACACTAACTCACCTGATGTGGGAGAAAACCGCAGACTGGGGAAAACCCACGCAGACACGGGGAGAACGTGCAGACTCCGCACCGACAGTGGCCCAAACCGAGAATCAGTTTTTGTTTTCTCATCGGTGCAATGACAAAACAACACTGAACAAAACGATGTTATCTGAGGACCTGCTGTGTCAAGCATCCGTGAATAATATCAGACAGCGAGGTCAAGTTTCAGAAGTCATGCAAAAGAACGGTGGAAATCTGTAGACGTAGACAAGTCCCAGCACTCAGTAGTGGGAACAGAGGTACATTGCACCTGTCTCCCTTTCCCCCACATGAAGGTAGTGCCACAGGCATCCATCATCCCTTGGTAGAGGTCGCCCTTCCCTGGTCTAGTTTTCAGTCATTTATATTTTTGACTTTGAAATTTGGGAATAAAAATATGACCTGTAAATAGGATAATATACATAATGTGTTTAAAATGAGGAAACTAAGGAAGATAATAAAAAGATTCTTGAGAAGAAAAATTGGAGGTTAGTGGAGGCCTATACAGATGGCAGCTAGGAGATCTGTAGTAGTGGAGAAGGTGTGTGGCCAAAAGATAAAACATCCAAACAGCAAGTAAGAAAGCCTCAGAATGGAGGGGGTGGGAAAGTTAACAGAAGAGTTTTCACCAACTCCAATGGAAGTTCTCTTGTCTCCAGCTTTCTCTTTGCCCTCTCATCTTGAGCACAGACTGTAGATATGTAGGTTATGGTATCAGAAAAGAGCAAACTAGGTAGCAATTGCAGCAAACAGAAAAGTTTTGGCAGAGACCTTTTTTTTAAAATACAGTTCTCCCTTGTCAGTGAGTGCCCTTGGCTGTTATTAGGAGCTGGAAGAATTAAGGAAGACATTAATTGGGGCATGAGCTGTCCCCAAAAGTGGTCCTTGGATCCTATCTTTCCTACTTAATATAATAACATAATCAAGAGGCCTCTGATCAGGAAGATGGAAAGCCTGGTAAGTTTTATATGAGCCTTAAGATGGCAAGAGCATCTCAGTCATAGCTGTGAATGTGGGTGCTGATGTGGCATGCAATTGGAAACTAAATAAGATGGGCCAAGGTCATAAACTGGAGCAAAGTCCAAACTAAGTTTTCAAAGTAACAGGCCTGAGGCAGACTCTGGGGTCAAAGTGTGAGTCACAAGGAGTGACTCTGGGGGAAGAAGAAGGCAAGCAGCAATTGATAGAATGGAAATGGGAGACCCGAGGAGATCAGAGACCATTGCCTGTGACCGATCATTTTCTCCAGGCAGATAGTCAACCCTGGTCCTGTACTTACAGGTGTGCCCCAAGAGGCTGTCATGAATAGACTTGGATTCAGAGTCTATGACCTGCTGGGAGATTATATGCAAAGCAGTAAACAGAATGCAGAATTCCTTCAGGTCTCATGCCTGGGAAGAAAGCAGGACTGGCAGTTCATTGCATTTTTCTTGTGAGGTTCCATGACAAACTCTTTACAATATCCATGTAAAGGGTGTGTTTTTCATTATGAATGGCATGACTCACTGAGGAACAGGTTGCTTAGTCTCAATGTTGATCAGGTTAGAGAGGAGATTTAATTTCATGCAGCTTTAAGCTGGGACAGATGCTGGACCTGGCCTTTTATCCCACATGGCCATCAGTCAAAGAATTTGGGCAAGCATCCATAAGACTTTTATATTTATTTATTCATCAATTACATACTTATCATATAGAGTGATTATAAAATACACCAACATAGAAATTTTTTTAATGAAATAAAGATGAAATGAGTACTTTCAAATAATAATTTTACTTTGTTTAATTTTACTTTGTTAGCAGCACAAAATTTTATTCTCTTGCTTAAAAAGGTTATTAATTATGTTTTACTTATTTAATCTTATTAATCATGGTGACTTTATACTGACTGTAGCAAATATCTCAAAACTTACTCTGCACTGAGGTGAGATTCAGCATTGATGCTGGTTAGATGTAAGTCCACATTCCAATTAGTCTTCTGGATGATCTTTAAGTTTGGAGTTTTTTGAATGGGCTGACTTTTCACAAATTCAATTGGGTTACCATAATTTTCAAATGTGGCTGAAGAAAAGCTAATGCTAGGAGTAAAAGCGTCCGTTTTGCCATTTTCTTGTCTTTCACTAATGCTTGCTATTCTTATCTTCCAAAATACCATGCGATTTTTTGTAAATATCTTTTAAAGATACCTGTCCATTTTTTTCAGGCTCAGTTTAGTTAAAACTAAATAATATAATCCATGAACTCGCTGCATGAGTGAGCTGCAGTACATTCTACTACTTTGAAAGCAGATGTGCCAATGCTGGGCTCATAGCGCATGCCTTTATGGTTTGGAGCTTCCACTCTCACGAACTGCCAGGGACATAACTAAATATTGAGGGATCCAGTGACAAATACAAAGTCATTTCTTTTGTGTTTTTTATTTTATGGAAATAGAAATGCTTATACTCCCTTCACATGACCAATGGCAATGTCTTGTGTGTCATCTAAAATGTGGGCACACACTACTTTGAGAGACCACAAGTCAAAAGAGTTATGGCTCTTAAACTGTGGTTTGCAATCATCTTTCGCTGGCTCCAAGATGGGGTCCCAAAGTCTGCATTTTAACAAACACTCTTGGTATTCCCAGTGTAGACAATGCATGCTTGGAATCCGTTGGGCAAGCAGGACTCCCCAGAATCAATATTCTTTGGCCACGTAGAGGATCTACCTTAGTATGATCAAGAGCCTGGTCCTGGAAACTCTGCTACCCAGATGCTATGAAGGAGTAAACCTCCGGCACTGGGATTGAGCCAGAAGTGCGGCCTGGCAGGCAGGCTGGTAGGGCTGCCAATGTAAGTCTGATGGAGTACCAGAGGCCAAAAGAGGAGAACAGCAACTCCTTCTGAGAAGAGTGGCATTTAATAAGGACTGTGGATCTCTGTTGCTCTTTTGTCAGCAGAGCACAGTTCCTATGAGTAAATGAGAATCAACATTGTTCAGATACATGGGGTTTCATTCCATCCGTGGAAACCTAGGAAATTGGGAGAGTTCATTCCTAATGACTACTATCCCTGGATATACCTTTAGAAATGATTTAGAACAGACATACAATAATCATCATCCTTATTATCATCGTTATCATGAATTTCATCTGCATTAATGTCTTCATAACACTTGACAATTTGCAGTGGATTTTTTTTAACCCATGAGGTAGATATTTACCCTTTCCTATTAAAGATGTGAAAACTGAGGCTCCCAGCAGTCCCAGGTCATACAGGTGATCAATGCGAGGTCCAGGTTTAAGTTTAGTCAAATGTCTGCCATCTATAACCTTCTCCTACACCAGAGCTGCCTGAAAGACAGGAAGCCTAATTTTCACAAAAGACAGTTTTCATTTTTAGCAAGTATTGCTCAAGGGAAAATCTGGTAGTTTTGTCTAGTAGAAACAAAAACCAGTAGGTAAACAAAGTGATAATAATGGATGCCAGCAAGTATAAGATTTTGCTAGCAGTCATTCAGAAAATAACGACAAGGACATTATCAAAAGTGGCATATTTTCTCCAGAGAGCTCAAAGTGCTTTTGTGTTGTTTTCAAAATAGGTTTTCACTGTTATCTCCACTTTGGCAATGATTCTTCTTCTGTGTCAAAGTGTGGTTCTTTCTCTTATCATTGCCGGCTTTCACAGATTTTATTGCTTGTGATATCTGTTCACACTGTTCTTAATGACCACGTTTTGCTTATTGACACTAGGAGGGTGACTACCATCTGTACCCACACTATCAGAACTGCAAAGAAATCTTCACTTTATATTCTGTCGTGCTAGTGTTTGAGGGGGAAAAAACAAGAACAAAACAAATAATAGTGAGAAACAGACGGAAAGAAAAGGTTGCTGTTAAATGGTGAAGGTAGAGTAGAGGGTACATTTTCACTCGGTGATTAAAGTACCTTGGAGCCAATCTCTTCTGGGTTATTTACAAAGTAGTACACAAAACCCATTTACAGAGAATATGATTACATTCTAGACACAGAGAAGATGAAGCACAGGTAATGAGATGTTAACGTTTGGTAATCTAGGTGAAGAGTATTCAAATAGTCACTGATCTGTTTTTCTGTGGATTTGAAAATTTTAAAACAAAAAATAAATTTAAAAAAATATAAGGTAAAAATAACTGGAAAATCATTAGCAGCAGAGATGACTCAAAAATTACTAATATTCTTAATACAAAGAACTCTTAACAATAAAAAACTTGACATAGACAAAAGAGCATCAAAAGAGAAATGCAAAAATGAGTAAATATTTGAAAAATATTAAAAATATTAAGCATATTTAAAATGTTTAATCTCACCAGTAAACAAGAAAAATGTAAATTAAACAATATATTACTACTTTTTCTTTACGAATTAGCAAAACAGATCATTTAAACCATGCTAATACTCAGTGCTCATGAGTGGGCAGCAGGATTCACATATTTTAATACTACTGGTATCCGCACTAAGTTCTTAAAGGTAATTTTTCAACATGTGAGATTTTTTTAAATTATGTTTTATTTATTAGTTGTACCTCTAGGAATTTATCCTAGGAAATGAAGAACAATATTCTGGAATTTCTGTATAAGTTTAGTCATTCAATGTTATATCTAATACCAATCGATGTTGTCTAAGAAGTTTCAATGATATGGAAAAATTCTCACAGTATATGTTGAGGGGGGCAGGAAGAAGTAGACAGCATTATATTTCAATTCAAATTCACTTCCAAATACATCATCCATGGAGGTTAAAGTCTTTATACTAAGAATTTCATTTCTAGGAAGATGGTGCAGATATACCATATTCCTTCTGCTAAGCATATCTAAAAACCCAGGACATTATATATAAAACAAATCTAAGAAAACTTTAAAGGGTGAGAGGAGGAAATAAACCAGTTAGGGACCTTGGGACACAGGAAGAACATGGTGGTGAGTCCCCTGGATTTTTTTTTTGCCTCATAAGTGATCTGTATTATTTTCCTTTTCTCTGAAGAATTTTTTTTTTAACAGTTCTTGCAAGACAGGTCTCTGGTGACAAATTCTCTCAGTTTTTGTTTGAGGACATCTTTAGTTCCCCTTCATTTTTGAAAGTTAGTTTTAGTGGATACAGAATTCCAGGTTAGTGGTGTTTTTCTTTCCCCACTTCAAATACTTCACTCAAGTCTCTTCTTTCTTGCATGATTTATGAAGAGAAGTTGAATAGAATTCTTATCCTTGTTCTTCCATAGGTAAGTTGTTTTTTTTTTTTCTCTTTTTTTTTTTCTTTTTTCTTTCTTCTTTCTCTTCTTAAGTTTCTTTTAATCTTGGTTCAATAGATGGAACTATATGAACATGTATCCCACTTGGTAGTCTCTGAGCTTCCTGGATCTGTGGTTTAGTGCTGTCGTTAGTTTTGGAACATTTTCGGCCATTATCACTCAAATATTTCTTCTGATCCTTCCTTTCTTCTTTCTCTGTTATTCTTGATGTATGAATGTTATACCTTTTGTAATTGTCCCACAGTTCCTAAATGTTCTGTTCTGTTTTGTTCATTCTTTTTTCTCTTTGCATTTCAGTTTTGGAGTTTATATTGACATTTCTTAAAGCTCACTGATTCTTTCATTGGCCATGTCCAATCTATTGATACACCCATCAAAGGCATTCTTTATTTCTTACAGTGTTTTTGATTTCTCGCATTTTCTTTTGTTTTCTTTTGTTTTTTTCTTACAATGTCCATCTCTCCATTTATATTAACCATCGTTCTCGCATGTTGTTCACTTTTGACATTGAGCCCTTAGCATATTAATAATCATAGTTAGCTTGAATTCCTGGTCCGATAATTCCAAAATCTCTATCATATCAAAATTTGATTCTGATGCTTGCTTTGTCTCTTCAGAATGTTACTTTCTTAACTTTGAGCATGACTTGTCATTTTTCATTGCTGTATTAAGGAATAGGAACTGAGGTAAGTAGGCCTTCATCTGGCTCAGAGTTATGCTATGTTTACTGTTTGCTGTAACTGTAGGTGTCTGAGGCTTTAATTTCCTCCACTGTCTGCTTTTTTCTCCCTTGTTGTCTTTGGATTTCCCTAGAAACTCTTTTCTAAATGGAGTCTGAGCCTTGCAGTTCTTCCATTTGTAGTCCTCCTTATATAGAGGTTCTATAGGTGCAGTATGTTTGGGGGAAGCATTTGATAATCCTATGGTTAGGTCTCAGTCTTTTAGTGGGTCTATACCCGTGGACTGTTACCTTCACAAGTTTTTCTCAGCATTTCCCCCCTTAGGTGAGACGGGAAGGCTAGAGGGGGCTGGAGTTAGTTCATTGCCCTTCTTCAGGTCAGATAAGGCTTTGGTAAAATAGTTTTCTTTGAGAGCCTGCCTTCGTAGAGAGGACAAAGAACAGAACTCTCTGGGAATATATTCAAATGGTTTCTTTTCCCTTCTCCCCATCAGTAACAGGAGGGGATTTTTTTCTCTGACCTTTACCGTGAGAATGAGGTGGAGCCATTGGAAGTAAACTCATGAAAATATGGGGTTCCCCTTAGACTTGGCCCCTCAAAGTTTTTAAATCTCAAACTAGTCTGCATTGAGCCTCCAGTGGTTCCTCAATTGGTGTTTAAGTGCTTTTGCCAGGGCTCGCTCCAGCAGCAGGCTTCTGCTCTTGAATTTTATCTGTGTCTCTCTTTCTCTCTCCAGTTTTCAGGAGAGCAGTTCTCCCTGTGATCTAAATTCTCTTATGGATCCTAGGAGAGCTGTTTTTTGGTTTGTTTACCTTTTTTCTTCTGGTAAGGTTGAGAGTGATAACATATAAGTTCTTTATATGTTGGGGTGAAACCGGAAGTCCATACATTGCTCTTTAATAACTTTATAAAAGTGGGCATCATAGTAGAATCAAGAGATTGAGTCGTTGGTGGTTGAGTTTTATTGATCTTAATTATGTTGGCCGTTTTAAAGAACTGGAACCTACTTTCAAACTACAAATTTTAAGATATACATATACTCATTCTTACAACTTTATTTTGTTTTGCATCACTCTCCCATGAAACTACCCACTGGTTAATAAGGAGACTTTTAACCACCTTTGATCCTTAAGTCTCTGCAATTATATAAAATACTAGAGGTTTAAAGAATGTACGTATGAACTGCTTAGGGACCAGCATTTTGAATATATTTAACATTGACTGTGATTTGATTTTATTAAATGAAATAGAGCATATTGTATGTTCTTTTACCAAGAAATATTTTACAGTGTATAATTCTGTCAACTTTAAGTCATATAAATTCAGCCTGGTTTTTATCAGACTTGGAAATTCCTATGCTTAATAAACAACTGCAGTTTTATAGTGGTAGAAATGTTAAAGATTGATATAATTTTCATCATTACAAATAGACTTTTCTGTAAAATCTAATTTAACTAGGACACATTATTTTTAAATTATAAGTTGTGAAGCTTTTAAGATAGCAAATTTGATTTTAAATTCTCCCCCACCCCCCTTAGGTTGCTTCCAGCTGTAATCGATCAGAAAACATTTATTTTCCCTCTGGAATCTGAGGGTAAACTTTGGCAATCCCAGCGTCACACATTTCCACACGGCTTTCCAAGAATAAAGGTAGTAATAGAGAAATCCATAGGACAGAGAGTGGATTAGTGGTTGCCAGAGGCTGGGAAGAGGGGACAATGGGGAGTGACCTCTAATGAATGTTGTTTCTTTGGGGAGGATGAAAATGGACTGGAATTAGAGAGCGGTGATAGCCGCACAACTCTGTGAATCTATAAACACCATTGAATTATACAATTGACAAGGTGAATTTAAGGTATAGAATTATATCTCAATAAATTATATCTCAAAATATTTTAAGAGTAAAGGTAGGATACTTTCTGTCTAAATGAGAAAACATATCACTGTTTTTTCAGATACATTCATGGCATGGTCAATTTCTATCTTTCTTCAGAAAGCAAAATAAATCAAAAGAAGATGCCTTCAAATTTTTAAACAGAGCCCAGAAGGAAAGTTTCCAGGTGGCAAGGAATAGAGCTCAAGAGGTTCCAGACTTTGCCTCCTTGGGAAAGTGTTCTTTCAGTTGATTCCTGATCCCTCCCTAACTCCTCAAAACTAGTAATAACTCACCTCAGCACACTGACAGTACTCTTGTCAGTGTTTTCGGAATTCTAACTTGTTTAAACCTCAGAACAATCCTATAGGAAGCATTATTATTATCTTCATTTTATTAATGAAGAAACTAAGGTATAGAATGTTAAAGAAATTGGCCAAAACAACATAGCTAGTAAGCATCAGAGCAGGATTGTGAACCTCGAAAGGTAGGGATCCAGAGTTGTCCTCTTAACCACTGTGGTACCCTTCTTAATAGCTTTATAACTTGTATACCATAACATTCACCCTTTTAAAAAGCATTTGATTCACTGGTTTTTAGTATATTCAGAGTTGTGCAGCCAATACATGGTACCCTTTTTATAATTGTTTATATTAGCCTATATTCTTCCTTCATCACATTTGCTACAATTTGGAATTAGATATTGAGCTGTGTAATTTTTTTTTTAATGTCCATCATCCACTAAATTATAAGCTTAATGAGAGCAAGATCCATGTTAGTTTGTTCACAGCTATATAATGTCAGGGGACTCTCAATAAATGTTTGTTGAATGAATAAATGAAACCACCACAGTGATTTCTCATCTGCATGTAAAATATCAGTCCAATCCTCTGCACTTCCGAAGCAGCCTGCTCCTACTTTTGTCATTGTACTTGCTACGTTAGGTTTGTTCATCCACTTTCTCTGGAGTATTTACTGCATGCCAAAGACTGGGATGAAGAATTCAGACCTGGTCCCTCGTCTCATAGAGTTTACATTCTAGTGGGGGAAGGCAGACTGTCAATAAGAATATACCAGTTAATAATAAAGGCTTTGATGAAGATAAAAGAGAATGTTGTGGTACATGGAGCTTAAACTTCTCATCTTCCTTACTATTAAGTATCTACTTCAGTTAGATTTTTATTATTTTGCCAAGAGTCTCAGAAGGGCCACAGTTGGTCCACAGTGGAAGATTGGAGATCTCTGGTTTATAAAAACAAGAAATAAAATATCTGAAGTTAGGACTGGTATGGAATGTATAGTTGCTATTGTTATTCCAGCCAAATAGAACTGTGGCCAGAAATTTATTTTCCCAAAGTTTTTTGAATCCTGACAAGTGATTATAAAGATAAGGAATTTTATGTGCTGAGAGTGCGTAACCCTGGGTTCTTTTAAGTGTTGTGAACATGGGTGAGCTTCATTTAGAAAGGGGCAAGGACTGTTTCCCATCCTGATTTTACCTCCAGGGCCTGGATCCCTATTGTTGTTTTATTTCTAATATAAATGACATCTGCTTAAAAATGCATAACTGCTGACAAAAGATAGCCCTAATTCTGCATTGTAAAGTCAATGACAAATAGTGCTGTTTTGCCAGCTGTTCTGGCATGCCTACCACACCAGCTTCAAAGCTTGTATTATTAAGTAGTTGTAAAATCCAACTGGGATATTACCACTTTTAATTGCCCACTGCCAACCTTTTAAACTAGGTAAAACCCTGTTGCTTCTGTAAGCTCTCTTTCTCCAAAGTGGCTAGCTGTTTTTGGAAGACAAAGTTAGGAGTCACTCAATTGTAATTAAGAATTATAATTAGGAATTGTTTGTTAATTTTCTTTTACATTTGAAAAAGCCATATTCTCATGGCTTTTCTTTATGACATAACATAACTTAGCTCCCAGTCAACACCAGCCCAGCTCCTTTTGGGGGCACCTTGGGCACATGTATTCATAACAGTTAAGGGTTTGAATTAAAAACAACCACAGATAAGGTGGAGGGAGGAAGATAAGGAAAAAAAACCTTATAGATCAAGAGAATATTTGTTTTCTTTGTTGTGTCTGGCAAGCTGAGTCTGAAGGCAATTTCAAAATAGAAATTTAACTGTTTAGCTCTAAGGACCAACTTAGAAGCATGATATTGTTGGAACATTTGTAGAGCAGGGACAATAAAGCATCTTATTGCTTGAGAGTTATTCCCTATATTAATTTCATAAAATGGAAGCTTTATCAGTCAAACAAAAAAATATTGTGCTCTAGTATGATGTAGCCATGTACAACACCTATGTCTTAGATGGGAAGAATCTTTAATTTTGTGAATTGTGATCTAATTGAGAAAGTAATTTTCAAAATTTGATCAAAATTAAGGTTTTGACATTAGGAATAACATGTTGAAGATCAAAGAAGGAAAAAATCCCGGCAAGTAAGGGTCGCTTCACAGATTTTCACTGTGAGTTATGCCTCACTGAACATCAGGGAGGGAATTTTGTTGATGAGCTGGCAGATTGGCTTTACAGAGCAGAGTGGGGAGAAAGGAAGGCCTGCAATGAGCCAACCACCTGAGCTCTGCTTTCTCATTAGAATGTAAGCTCCATGAGGACAGTGACTTTTTTAAAGCACATTTGCCTTTTCCATGACTTCTTCAACACCTTTTTTATTATGGAAATATTCAAACGAACCAAGAATAATTTATGGATAACTGTTTCTCCTTCACTTAGATTTGACAATTGTTAACCTACTTTTTGTTGAAGTGTTTTAAAATATAGACCTAATGACTATTTCATCTCTTAATGCTTTAACATGCACCTTTAAAAATGAACATATTCCTACTTACCCGTAATACTATTATCATACCTAAAAGAAATTAACAATAATTCTTGAATATAATACCCAGCTTATGTTCATATTTCCCCAATTTATCCCCCAAATGGCTTCTACTGCTCTTTTATCCAAACCTGGATCTGCTAAGATTTGTCCATTGCATTTGATTATTTTATTTCTTAAATCTCTATTAACCTAAAGCAGAGAGACTCTGTTCATTGCTATACCTAGTACCTAGATAGTGCCTAGCCTGGAGTAGGCTCTCAATAGATAACAACATAATTATTAGAAGTACTCTACCACTTACTATCCGTACCATGGCAAGTCACTTAACCTCTCTGTGCCTCAGTTCCTCACTGGCAATGGGCATAATGATAGTACGTACCTATCATAGGGCCATTGTAAGGATAAATGAGTTAACATATGTAACATATGTAACATATGTAATTGCTTTATAACATGCCCCGTATATGGTGAGTACTATATAAGTGTTAATTCTTCTTATGATTTGTTGATGAATACTGGCCAACCTCTATTCTATACCTAATAAGTGTCAGGCACTATTTTAGGCATCAGCCAAACTCCTCTGTTCTCATGGAGCTTACATTCTATGAGTGTGGGGTAGGCATCAGGAAAACAAAAAACAATTTGAAAAGTAAATATCTAGTGTGTGTGTTAGTGAGAGAAAAGCTGGGGAAAGAAGGGGTGTTGGGATGGTCTCACTTGTAAGGTGACACTTGAACAGAAATTTGATGGATGGGAGGGAGCAAGTCATTTGGCTGTTTGGAAGAAGAGCACTCCAGGCACAAGAAACAGACTATGCAAAGATCCTGAATTAGGAGTGTGAACAGCAAGGAAGCTGGAGAGGGATGGTCACGGGGGAGAGAGTAGAAAAGTAGTAGGGGGCCAGATCTTGTAGACCACCGGGAAGACTGTGGATATTACTCTGAGTGAGATGGGAAGCCAGTGCAGGCTTTCCACCAGAGAACCAATACAATCTGATTTGCAATTTGAAAGGGTCACTCTGGCTGCCATGGTGAGAATATGATTTCACAGGACAAGGGCAGAAATAGGGAGACCATTTGGGATCCCCATGTTAGCCATGAGGATAAAATAATATCTCATCCTCACAACGTTTTGAGGAAAGGAATTGTTGTTATTCCCATTTTACAGATGAAGAAACTGAGATGAGAGATGGTAGTAATTTAAAGCTAAGAAATGGGAGAACTGGGATTCAAACTCATGTCTATTTGACCTCAAAGTCCTGACTTTTCTTCACCACTGTTAAAAATAGCTTCCTTCCTGTGTTTGCCACAAAGAAATTTATGACTGAAAAAAAAAAAAAGCGGAATAGATTTCTGAATTTACCCACAAATGACCTTGACTATCTCTCCACAGTTATCCTCAGATCTGTCCCTCTAAACTTTCCCAACGAAATTTCTCAAAGCAATGCTCCTGATAAAGGTGACTTTTTTCCTGATTTGTTGCAGTAATACTAACATAACAATTATGGAGCCACACTAGAGTTATGAATAATACATTATGATACTATATCATATGCAATACTATTTTACTGTAATTGGTTCCCATTCAATTGGTTTACATATACACTTTAAAGAGGTTTATACTTTATAGTGTACATAAGTTATAGATAATGGAACAGATGATTAAGATGGTATTTGGCATTATATATATATCAAGGGCATCAAAAATAGGCCCTTAGGACAATATATTCTAATAACATTGTTTCTGTAAGATTCAACTAGCTACATATTTTTTACTCATAACACCTTTTCCAGAAACATAAGCTACTTGCTACAAGTGCAAAGATTACTAGAATTATCATTTTCCATGCTTCAGTAACATTTCAAAAATGGCATCCCAAATTTTTCACGCCTTTCTGTCTGGTTTACCAGGAGATGCTAACTTCTGAGCATTCAGGAGAGCCATTATTCCCTATTGACTCATGAGATTAGTGGCAGCAAAAGAAGGGAAGTCATGGAGTTAGTAATTGGCCCAGGTGCCATAAAATTTGGACAGAATGCCTCCTTTGGCACACTACTGCTATAAATCTAATAATTGTGTCATTGTGGCATATTGTAAGAATAACACAAACATGGTGAAACTAAAAAGAATGTCTCATCACTGGTGTGTTATTTCATTGCCTCACATATTTTGATTTTAATGCTACCATGTGCTAAGTGCTAGAGATGTAAATCTCAGTTCTGTGAGAGATCAGTCTATAGGCAGACATTCTACAGACAGTATAGTGAGTGCTATAGTAGCAATTTGGAAAAAAATTCTCAGGCGGGGCTAGGGGTGTATACCTAATGCCTGGGCTTTGTTGTAACTAAGTACATCATCTCTAAAATCTGTTAGAAGTGCAGCGGTCTCTGACCTCCATGACCTAGTTGGCCAGCTCATATAGTGTGCTTTTCTAACAATTCTTCAACACTATAACAACTTTCAACCCATTGGCCTCTCATTATTTCACTGTCAATTTTGTCTATTATATTTTTTCACCTTAGCTAGATTAGTCTACATGCTTGTGGCAGAAATTGTTAGTTCCCTGGAATGAGGCTGTGATGGCTAAAACTCTAGCAATCATCTTAGACCAGAAGGAGGAAGCCTGTACATTAGAGATAGCAGAGCACGAAGCTGGAAGGGGCCTGGTTTCTAGCAACTTCATGGACTTCCAAAGCAGCCCTGAACAGCCTATCTCTGGACTTTATATATATGAAAGCAACACATTTTGTCTTATTTAAGTGATATTCTTCCCATTTCCAGTCATATACAGAAAAACTCAAACTTTTCATTATCAAGTTTAACAATTGTTCTGTCTGGGTTTATATATTATGACTTCTCCCTTGTCATAATAGAAGAAGTGGCCCATGTTAAGGTCAGCATCTTATTAAGACCTTAGGTTTTGCAACTATTCCCTCTCATTAATTATCAACTTCTCACTCTTCAGTCATTCTCAGATCTTTGCATGACTAGCTCAGTTTTTTCACACAGGTCTTAGTATAATTGACATCTCCTCAAAAAGGCTGTTTTTGACCACCATATCTAAGATATTCTCTATCTCACTATCCTAGTGTATTTTATTTAGAGCACTTATGGAAATCTGTAATGTAGGAAGGAGCCAGATCATGCCACTCTAAGGGAAACTATTAGAGGATTTTAGAGAGGTGAGAGACATATTTAAATTAGTGATCAGAGGGTCAGTCATTCTGGAGGTCATGCAGAGGATGGATTGGAGGCAAGGAAACCCATCTTAGGGGCCATTACAGAGGTCTACATAATAATCAATCATGCCCGGAACAAAGCAGTGGCTGTAGGGATTAGAGAGAGAATAAGGGATCTGATGGAGATATAGGAAGTTGAATCAAGAGTGTATCAACTAACATTTCTTTATAATGTGGCATCATGTTATCATCAAAAGAGACTCTGGAGTCAGAGACACAAATCATAAATGTGACTCCCCACATTTGGGTTGTGTGACCTTGAGGAGTCACTTAACCAGTTATCCTCATTGGTAATATCACATACTCCTTTTTTTGTCATTTTATGAACTAAAATAAATCAGGTGGATTATGATCCACCTGGTATGATGCCTGGCCCCAAATGGGAGCTGAATAAATGTTAGCTCTGCCCCCAACCTTTCTCTTATTCTTTAATTCAACTCATATAGGAATCAGAAAACAGGATGGGCACCTCTGAATAGTAGTTAAGTCTTAAGGCTTTGTCAACCTGAGGCAGAGAGGTGGCACTGGACTCCTTAGAAGCAGCTTGAAGTTAAGTGATGTTGTGATTGTTGATCCCTCTAGCCCTGAGCAGAGAGATAATAGGGAATAACATACATTATAGAATGTTAGAGTTGAAATGATAATAAAATATGGATAATTACATTTTTATAACATGGTAATTTCAAATATGACTTTTCATTAAGGAAATTTATTTTTAATAGACAGAAATAAAACGAAATTCATGTAACCATCACCTAGCTTTAGCAGTTACCGTAATTTTACCATTCTTATTTCATCTATTCCCTCTATTCTTTTTGGTAAAGTCTTTTAAAGCAAATTCCAGGCATCATATAACTTTACCCTTAAATACTTCAAATAAGGACTTAAAAAGCATATTATCACACTTAAAAATTCAATAATGCATTAATATTACATAACTCCCAGTCCATGTCCAGTTTTCCCTATTTTAAAATGGTCTTTCTACTGCTATTTGTTTGAATCAGAATGTAAGCAAGGCCCACACATTACACTTGTAGCTTATTTCTCTACAACAGTTTTTCCCATTGAAAAAAATATCATTTATTGATTGAATAAACCATGCCATTTTTCATATAGGTTTTTTCCACAGTCTGGATTTGGCTGACTGCAATCTCATGGTATCATTTTACATGTTCCTTTGTCTCTAGTATTTCTTGTAAACTAATAGTTTTATCTAGAAGCTTGATCAGATTCAGGTAACATCTTTATGGCAGGAATACTTCATAGGTGGTGCTGTGTAC
Source organism: Eonycteris spelaea (assembly GCA_003508835.1). Taxonomy (NCBI): domain Eukaryota; kingdom Metazoa; phylum Chordata; class Mammalia; order Chiroptera; family Pteropodidae; genus Eonycteris; species Eonycteris spelaea. The sequence goes on from PUFA01000017.1 coordinate 2,552,499, forward strand.
TTCCTTTTATAGCATATCAAGAGGCAATTTTTTTCTCTTTTAATGATGTACAGACAGATCAGTGAGTCCAAGTATTGATCTATCCTTTATAGTTCCCCACAACATTTTACCTAGTGGTATTAGCAACCATTGACGTTTACCTAAATATATTATTTCATTAGGAATTGCAAAGTGGTGATTTTGTAATTCTTCCCTTCTGCATTTATTAGCTTCTATGAAGAACTTTCCCTGATCGACTCTTTGGTGAATCTTAAAAATAGATACTCAAAAAAAGCAGGATAAATACTTCGATTCTTTCTTTTATTCATCAACTTTAACATTCATTTATCAAATTAAAGTTTTTTGGGAGATGGGGAAATATTAGGAACTTAAGATTTTTATATACTTGAAGTGTTTCAATCCATTGCAGTCTTATTTTTTGACCAGTAAGAGCCCCTTCAAGTTGGCTCCTAAATAGTACTTTATGTTAGTCATTTAAACCTTACAAACAGCTCTGTAAAGGGAGGTACAATGACTCAGTTTTGCAAATCTAGAGCATATGGTTTGAACCAGGACTTAGAGTCTTTTGTTCTTCCATTAAATGTAATAGTAGTTGAAAGAATCAGAGTGTTAAAGGAGACTGGATTCTTTTTTTTTTCTTCTGGTTTTAAGATTAAACAGCAGATGTCTTTAACCTGTGGGAATATGATATTAAGCAATATACACTTTAGAAGGCATTACTTGTAGCAAACACTGTTGAGAATAATGTTATGCTGATAATACTGTAACTTAGTAAATAGCCTGTCTCAACTTTGCTTGTGAAGCATTTCAATTTTGATTACTCTGTGTGGGATCTACTGCTCAGATGTATGTCATTTTATGGTCTGCCCGTGTCTAGGGAGCTGGCATTACCCGCTGCCTAGTGTTTTTAATTCAGAACTTTTTCAAAAAGAAATCTTAGCCTCTTATGCGCAAACCCTAGTTTTAATAGCATAAGCTATTTCCTTCTTATATAGCTTTGTGGGCATAGTAATAAAATAAATACCACAAAATCACTGATGAGATGAAAATTGAGCTCCCTGCTTCTGTGCAGCCATGTAGGTAAAACAGTAATTGGCTCTGATAATAACTTTTGTTCTTACAAACCAAAGTCTAAATGAGAGTCACATTTGATATATCTGCTTGTAATTACTATCAAAAGGAGGGAATGCAAAGTTTACATTGTTTAGTGACTCGACATAGGTTAAATAAATCACTATCTTTTCTTGACCAAGAAAAAATTCTGAAATTTCTGGTATTTATCTTACTGTTGGTAAAAAAATGATCCTCTCCTAGAGCATGCTTTTCTACTTAATAGAATGATGAATTTTGTTTTATTTTTTTAAATCTATAATTGTTTTTCTGAAAAAATCTTATTACTCAGTTTGATAATGCAACTCATAAATATTTTCTTGTATATTTCTATAAAGGAGTTGTACGACAAATTTAGGGTATGAATGTATTTTATAGTGATTTTTAGTGAAACTATTTGCTATATTATTATTTAAGTGTTGAATCCTTTACTGTTGTCTTGGCCTTAACCCTAAAGGCTCTGATTTAATGGGCCATGGGTGGGGCCCAGGCAATGCATTTTGAACAGCTGTCAGGTGATTCTAACGTGCAGCCAGGGTTGAGAACCACTGTGTTAGATGCTATATTAAATCTTTTAAGTTATGAGTTCATTCAGTTGTCATTATTGGTCTGTAAGGTTACTGTTATCATTGCCCTCAACTTTCAGATTGAGGTAAATAGAGGTAAAGGGAAGTTAAGGATCATAATCATCATGCCTATAGTCAAACAGGCAATAAGGGATAGAATCCAAATTTGAATTCAGGTAGTTGGATTCCAAAATGCAAAGAAAGTTTAATGCAAAGATCAAGGAAGAGAGAAACACTTTCTGCCAGGCTTCGGGGGGCAAGAGTAGCAGAAAGATGACTACAAAAGAAGATGAGGAGAGAGGTGGGATATTTAAAGCAGTGCTGGCTTCATGGGTGTGCAACATGTGCATGTGCTTGGAAGGGTCCCATACCGGGTTTAAAGCCCTAGTGTTGCTGTCTGAAAATGTTTACTACATTTTGAACAACAACAACAACATGTAGAATCCTTTAACATGTTTTTTAAAGGAAAATTAAATTATGTCTACTATATATTATTATTTTGGTATACACAAGCTTTAGTGCAAAAATAGTAAATATTAGAATATTAATACTTTTAAAGGGCTTTTCCCATTGCTTTAGAAGCCAATAAAGAACTGATATTACAACCTGTCATTTCGGTTGAATTTCTATTTACATTTCAATTTCTTACCAGAAATACCTGTGTCCAAAGCCACAGAAATGTAGAAATGGGAAGAAAACAGCTAGATTTTAATGCCAGTTTTTACAATAATTCTGTATTTGATCATTTCTTTCCTACACCAGTTCTATAGCCACAAAAAGTTGATGGAGCAAACTAAATAAACCGCTGTGGTCCACTGAGCCAATGATCCCAGAATTAAAAAGTTCTAACAAAGCTTAGACATGATAGATGAAGCTATTATCATCAATTGTATCCAGAATACACATTTAAAAAACACCCTAATTATAGAAACAACACCAACTCAATATAATACACATTAGCAATTTCCTGATCCTTGGTAGAATGGAAATTATTCTGAAAGTTTAATTAAGGAGGAAAAAATTATGTTCAAGTATTAATTTCTATAAAAGAGGCACTCAGCTTCCATGCAAAAAATCAGGAATAGTGCTGTGAGTGTGGGTTACCCATAGAAGGAAAGGCATTTATCACTAGACACTACATTATTTTTGTCATCACATGTACTTCGATGAGTAGGGAAAAAATAGGCCTTATTTGCAATCTGTTTCCCCGCATGGGTTAAATAAAGTGGACAGTTGACAGCAGGTTTTTGGAGATTTGTTTAAAAACTTCTATTGAAAAATAAAAGCAAGGTTTGGAGCATCTGTTAAGAAATAACTAGACAACATACATTCTGTAGGGTTTTTTGTAGTCTTCCCCTTCATCTGACCTTAGGCACAGCCCATTTATGGATGGTTATGATCAATGAGATAACTGGATCAAGAACTAATCTTTCTGGGTTTTATGACCATTTTAACAATTGCATCAGATCACCCTTAGAACTAAGACACTCAACTGAAAGAGAATCAGGTGTTTTAATTGCTTACAACACCTCCTTTTTAAAAAGTCACAAAAGCCTCATATTTACATCCACTTATGAAGGACACATCAAAATGGGCACACCCAAAAGACAGAAAGTAATAGATAAGTAGTTGCCGGGGGCTGGGAGGAGGAGGGAATGGGGAGTGACTGTTAATGGGCATGAGGTTTTTTTTAGGGTGATGAAAATGTTCTGGAATTAAAGAGGGGTGATGGTTGTACAACTTTGTGAATAGGATTAAAAAACACCAAATTACATACTTTTAAAGGGATGGATTTTATAGTATATGAATTATACCACAATAAAAATGTCACAAGACTTCAGAAACTATTGGTTAACACTATATTCCTTAAGTGTCAACTTGCCTTTTAGCTTCAAATCATAGAATGCCAAAGCAGGGGAGGGTCAATGGTTCTTCAAGAGACTATCAAGTCCAACTGCCGCATATTGCAAATAAAGAAATTGACCTCTAAAGAGGAGCAGTGTGTTAGCCAAGGTCACACGCAGGCCATTCAGGGTAAAGCAAGACCAGAACCCGAGTCTCGGACACTACCCTATGTCCCTTTCCACCAGTGCTGCCTGCCCCGGTGGTTGCTATTTAAGCATCTCAGCTGTGACTAATTTGAATTATTTAAAATGAGGATCACAGGTTCAAATCAGGTGCTTTTATTTTTTTTCTAATGAAAGCATACATTTTTCCTATAGATAGCAAAATCTCTGTGAAGGAGTAAATACATTTGTTGTATAAATTTACCAAGACCAAACTGGGTGTACCTGTAAATTATCCCTCAAGGAAAGTGCCGCATTAACAGACCAAGGGAGCCCTCTACCTGTGTGTTCGCAGTATAGATTTCATTGGCAAAATCCTTGACCTGGAAAGCTAAAAATAAATCAAGACCAGGTATTCTAGTCCTTTGTCTACCTTTGTTGGCTTCTAGCATTATTTTTGAGAAAAAAACAAATACTGTCTGGGGATGTATTTGTGTAAGAAGTAGAGTAAATGGAGGAAAATCTGCAGAAAGTTCCTTTTCTGTGAATAAAGAGAACAATTAACAATATAAATAAAAACCCTATATACATACACACATATATATATGTATTTTTTCCCCCAGTGAGAATTACATTCACATAATTATTTTCAGAGACCTTTATACTCCTTTGAGGATATAAAATGTTAGTAAGCATTTCTGTTCATCTAGCATGAAAGTTTCATTGTTTCTTTGTTTCAGCGAAAGATAGGGTTGAATGTAAAAATAATGCAGGATCCTGAAAACATCCACCACAGAGCTGCTGTAAATGCAAACTATGGAATCAGTTTGCCATATATTAATGAGAGGAAAGCACGTGTAAGTAATGAGTTGTTTTAATGCGCTCTTAAGTTTTTTAAGAATTAAAAGTCATATATTAGCAGTGTAAGATATAATGTGGATTTTAAGTAAAGATTTTGATTCTTTGTCCTTAGAATTTTTTGAAGATGAAATGAAGAGGCTTTCATTCTTATAATTAGAAATGATTAAGACATGTAAACCTCTTTTAAAAATCCATGGTAGCTCATTCAAATTTCTATTTTATTTGATGTTTCCAGACAACCTAGTACTATAATTTTAACAAAGATGAGATAACAATAAAGAGAATTAATAGAGAAATGTTAAATATTTTATTTCTTTGATAGTAGGCTTACCACAAGAAAAGCCAAAAATAAACAACAGCCTACTATCAATGTCAATGATGCATACATGTAATATACAAAATTTAAGAAAATTATTCTAATTTATATTAAGGGATCTCAGAATCTGCATGTTTTTGCCATTGACGTCCTTGCTGGTAAGTGTCCCAAAGCAAGCGTTGGACTCTTTCTGCGTTGTGGTGTTTTCTTAGGAGAATTAAGAATAATTCTTCATTTTAATTGGGAAATTATTTTATTTGAGGTCATTTCTAATACTGAAAACAATTGCTGAGGTGACAGTTATACATTTTTAAATACGTTTTAACCTTTAGCTTCTCTCAAAAGCTCTTAAATGTATATTTTGGTGAAACCAAAACCAAAAACCAGATTTTAGAATTAAATTGCCAAACCATTTTTAACCAGCACAGTAGTCTCTTAGATTAATCTTCCATATTTCCTACATAGATAATTTCAATTGCCTACTTCATTCATGTAACCCTGCAAAATATTTTTAGTTTCTTTATATGTGCTTTATTTTATTCTAACAGGTTTAGTTTAAGAGTACTTTATCACAGAAATACTTTTATAGCCTAAGAAATCACCAGAAAGTTAGGTATTTTTATTCCTGCTGAAACTTTATTTAAAATGTCACTGTGAATAATGTGAAAGGATTTTTATCTGCTCCCACGAGCCCACAGCCCTTGAAATAAAAATATTATTTCTCTGGCTGTGGAGACAGAAGCAGATTTCTCTTTTGTTGTTGGTTTTCCCCCTTCAATCTAGAATTAATATTGGCTTAGCTGGTGGAGGGCTGAAGATTTGTAGCCCAAGGCAACTGCTGCATCTCATGCAAACTTCTGATAGTATTGAAGTTTAAAAAGGCATAACTCTAGATTTAGAGAGGATTATGCTTTGCTTTATGAATCTAAGTGAAAATTCAAACAAATTAGAATTCAAAAGTATAACCAACATTTGGGGTAGAATTTCAGTCATTTATTATATTTTCTTCTAATTTCTAGATAGGCCAAGTGCCTTGGATATTTTGCTATGTACTTTGAACACAGACGATAGGGACAAGCTCTTTGCCTCGTCAGACGTATAGATAATGCATATTCATTTGTTGTATTAAAGATCCTTTTTTTCTCCCATAAAACTTGACTCCATAAAACTCTACACCAGAGCACTTTAAAATGTATGTACATTAGGTACATTTTACTCAAATTGACTATTAGCATTTCAGCCAAAATAGTTGGCCCTATTGTTTTATGTTGATATATCAATATATGATGTACTAACTGAAAAACAGTATTTTCATTTTGTATTTATAAAACAGAAGCATTGTGCAAAAAGTCCTCCAAAAGAAATATTCAGGTGTTTGGTTTTAACAATCATTTAGAGTACTTGGGAATAAATACAGTTGGGATTTACCACTTATAAAAATGTTTTTGAACGCTCTTACTCAAACTGAAGCAAAGTGTCTAGTGTTGTGATGTACAGTTAATTAGAAAAGCAGCATCAAGGCTAATCGCTTTTTAGAACTACTTGAAACACTCAAAGGGGATTATTATTTGGCTGCTGAGGGCCATGTGTTTCCTTACTTCTGAAACTTGAACAGCTTGTCAAAAGCCTGTAAATAATCTTAGACATTTTTGATGGAGCAAATTTGAGTATGTAGCTAATTAATGTTATTAGTTTCTAGAAACTGGTATTTTCTTCATTTTGTGAAGAGGTATATCCTTCCTGATAATAAGGGGCTGGTGCAAAGATTTTAGCGCATTGAAAACACATATACCCCAGACACACGTACACATACACATACTCATTCCCTCCCCTAAAAAACTCCCTGCAGGCTGTTATATCCTGTAACCCTTAGTAGAATCAATTTACAATAAAATATTAAAAGTGAAACTCACTGATGATTTTTCCAATATCTTAAATCTGGCAAATTAATAACAATAGTAATAATGATGATGATGATGATGATAATAATAATAATAATAATAATAATAATAATAATAAACCCTCCAGCAGGTTTTTGAACAGGGCCTTTTGGGTGTGGGGAGACAAGAAGAGGTCACCGACACTTTATGCTTACTCACCAATGTTTAGTTCTGGTTAGACTTTCTAGTGAAACGCATGGAAAGTTCTACAGAAAATTTGACTTTGATTAATTTTTCTTAAATAAAAAGTGTTTCTTAAAAGGCTTGAAACATGTATCTGTTAACATGAATTTTAAAAGAACGATTATGAATGCATAACAAAATAGCCAAACAAAACATTGCTTTGAATTGCTGCACAAATAACTCTGATTATAACTGTTATGACCTAGAAAGAATCATAAAAACATTTTTCTTTTTGGCAAGATATGAGTTGCTGTAGAATTATACTAGTTCTTCGGTCCCAACTCTCCAAATAAATAAATATATAATGCAATGTAAACTTAGAATCTTTTATTTATTCATGAGGTTGAATTTAATACTATTATGACTTCTAGATTTTATGAGTCATATGTTATGCAGTGTTTTTCACTAACTTAGTTGGGTAGCAACCACACTTCACAAATCATAGTTTCATTCTTTACTGTTTCACTTGGGGTGTGCATAGTAATCCCTCTCACTGAAAGCACATTCATTTCTGAAATGATAAAGTAATGGAAAGCGAGGCAATTGTGTTAATGTCAAATGATTAGAAGCACCAGAAGTAAAGGGCGGGGGTAAAGAGGTGGGGGAGAAAGAAGGGCAATTTCAAAACATGATTGTGTTTTAAGCCCATGCATATGGCCACAATTACAGTCACAACATAATTTGGCAACGGTAGCAGAATTAGATTTAAACAAATTGATGTTACACTGCAGTAATTCAGAATGAGCTTGTTGCATTTATAAACCATAACAAGAAGCAGAGTGAATTAATAAACCCTTCTTGTCACTAAAAATAAAAAAGGGAATAATTGCTGAGACGGAGTTAACTTAACAGATGACTATAGTCAGCATCCTTTCAGCCTAGATATGGGAAAGTGAAGGTCACCCCCATCTCAGATGACAAAGAGGGAACATTTTGTTGGTAAACAAATTAATCTTTTGAAAGGTCACCATTTGTTTTAAGTTTTTATCCAGTTCTTGTCATCTGGAATCAGAGATTGACTGTCATTTCACTAGGCAGGGGTGCAGTTGAAGCAGACAAAGCTGCTTCTGTACATATCAGCACTCCTTGACAAAACTCGGTGCCTGATTGGGATGCTATGGGCTGCTGGTTTACAGCTGTCTCCGGACAAGAATGGAGGCCCACCCCTGAATTCCAATAAGATGGGCCTGCATATTCCGCCTGCTGTAAGCTGGCCCTCTGCCCACAAGTAAAATGTATTGTAGTTCAAGCCAGCAATTATCTCTTTTACTTCCTTCTGTGCTGCTTCTGTTCCCTTTTTCCAAAAACAGATGTGGGTATTCACTCAAGTTCAGCATCTATTCTCGCTCACACCTGCCAGGGCAGAATTTTGACAGAGGTAGAGTTTAAGGGAGCCAGCAGATAACGATCAGATGTAGTTTCTTTGAGAGTAGTTTAAAAAGAAAATGTTGATTTTTCAGGAAACGTGGAGTCAGCATCTTGGTCCCCCTCTTTTTCCCCAGGAGCATTTGGTAAATTAAATTAGTTGAACAAAAAGAAATAGCTTTAAGGACATTCAAAAATGCCATGTCCTGTTTATGACACACAGTCATTACCCAAGGACTGTGATGGCATGCACAACCTCCCCTATTCTGTCATTGAAAGAGAGTTTTTTTTCAGGCTGCTTAGAAAGAGTCTTCAAGGAAACAATGACTTCTCATGTTCTTGATTCACAACCCATGAGATGTACTTCACCACCATGGTGGTGGTTAGAAGTAGTGGTGTGTTGCTTTTGTATGTTGTTGCTTTTTAGAATTTTAGTTCTGCATTTGGAGTGCTGGGAAAGCTGAAGAAAGCTATGTGACAGTTGTCATTGACTGGTGTCTGGCTCTCTCACTAAAGCCCATGACTCTGGGAGTGGAGAGAGGCAATCAGAGGCTAGACCTTCATCAAATAAAGTTCATAAGAATATCTAGTTGTAGTAAGTTCTCAGACTTCTCAAAAATGCTGTGTATCTTGAGTTTCTGTGCTAAGATCCTGCACTCATTCCCAAACCCACTCTATGCCGAACTCCAAACATTTTGTTGTTAGCTCTAACCATAGTCATTCTGGGTCAGACTACCTGGGGTGAATACTAGCTAGATGGAAAATGTCCCAGAAACAGCTTCCATTTCCTCTTGTGTAAAATGTCCATAAAAAGACAATCTTTAGGGTTGTATTGAGAATCGAGATTTAAATGAGATCATTCAAAGCACTTCAAGGTCGTGGTACAAGTAAGTGTTCTGAAAATATTAGATATAATTATTGGCAATTTTTGACATATATTGTCACGTGTTTTATACTATCCACTAAAAGATACATTTATTGAAGGGGTTGGGGGAAAGAACCAGAACACTACTGAGGTCCCTCCAGGGATTCTATTTAATATCTCATATTTCCTATGCTGATGCCTTTTTTTCCCCCCACACAGATATGAGGACTTTGTCTGTTTTTCAAGTCATCCACTGCACCAAGCAGTGTTTTGCACATAGCAGGAATTCAGGAGAGGATTGATTTTCCCACATCTGCATTGAAACTGCACAGCCCTATGCTGAGTCTGGAAGTGAAGTAACAATTCTTCTGGCCCCTGGTAGTCCTTGTTGCACAGGACACCCTTCCACTGGGCCATCTGATAGAGTGTAGTGAAACACCCTTGGTCCTGGATTCCTGTAACAGCCTTGTCACTAACTAGCTGTTTCCAGGAGCAACAATACCTTGTTCATTCTCATTGTCCTGCTTTATAAAATAAGGAGGCTAGATGGGTGGCAGGCTGGTGTGGTAGGAAGGGTTTGGAGTTGAGTAGATCAGAGTTTGGGTCCTATCTGCTATTTTCCAGGTGTGTAACCCTAGGTAAGCAAATTAACATCTTGGGTCCTCAGTTTCTTCTATAAAATCAAGACAATAGTGCCTACTAGGCAAGGATGTTATGGGGGGGGGATTGTAGATAAAATATTAACATTGTCGGCACATAAGAGATGCCTAATAAGGTCTCTACTTTTCTGAAGAATGAATTAATATTAAAAATCTCATACTTCCTTCTTCCTTCTTCTAAAACCTGTGCACTCAGAAAAGGATCTGATTTGGCCTTTTTTCTTTTACACTCCAGTATAAATGAGTAATAAAACTTAATGCTCTGATTTTCAAATTGTCACAGAGAACTCCAATGAGTTCCAGGGAGGCTGCAAGCATTTAATTAATATTTTATTTTTATGATAAATATTTAAAATATTTTAAAGTGTAATAAAGAACAATGCATCTATACTTAAGTTAGATACCAATTTTTAATGCATTAGATGCAATCAGCAGGTTAATTTGTGCTGTCACTTTAACTCACTGAGCACATGGGCACGCGTGTATATGCACATGTGTGTGCTTGCTTGCACATGTAATTTGAATTTTTTATAAAGAGTTAGGGTGCATCTTTGTACTAGTCATATTTTTAAATTCATATCTGCTCATATAAACTCCTATAATAATCATACAAATAAATAAGTGAAGATTAAATGAGCTAATACTATAACAGTCTGATAGCAGGGCCTAGCCACTAGTAAGCATTCCATAAATGTTAACTGGTATTAATATTACAACATATATGTGTTGCTATTCATTAAAAGCCAGGCAAGTTCTCTGGTGCACATGTTTGGTACAGCATAATAGTCAACTGTACAATTACAATAGTACATGTTACATCATGATAATATAGCATTATAGAGTCTTTCGTTGCTCATTTTAAGTTTGGGTTGATTCTCACCTGATTTGAAATGTGCTGTACAAGCTTCATTTGTCATTTCAGGGTTGCAATGTTACTTCGTTTACACCTGCATATGCAGGTGTAAGATCAGCAACAAAGCGTCATCCTAAAATTTGGGCTCAAAAGAGGAAACAAAATTAGGGTGTTTTGAAACTGAGTAAAGATCTGAAAGAGAAGAGTGCTGAGATACTTGAAAAGAAATTTAAATGGGACATGATGGAACATCTTAAAATTTATAAAACACATTTGAAAAGTACTTTTGGTCATTCAACCCTTCAACAATAATAGCATTAAAAGTGTCAGACACTATGCTAAGTGCTTTATGTACACTATCCTATTTAACCCTTACACCTATAAAATAGATACAGTTTTTATAACCATTTTATACTTAAGGAAACTGAGACTAAGATTTAGCTACTTGCCTAAAGTTATGAAGTAAGGGAGTCAGGATTCAAATTATTTACAAAATCTATTTATCATATCACCCCAAACTGAGTCCTTCACAACTACTCCTTAATTATTAAGGAATATGAGCAGTTGCTAGGTATCGTTAGTGACTCTACTTTGAAACAAAAAAAAATTCCTACTCTTCCTTAAGGCTTCTGAATTCTTTTAATTGAAGAAAATCATGAGATTATAAGTGCTGTAACAAATTGTTAGCTATTTGAAACTACTTATATATTTACATGAGGATTTTCTCCATCTTGTGCAGGCAAAATAAAATAAATCGCATGCTGTGATGAATGTAAGATTGCAGTTATTACCTATTATAACTCTTGATTTCATAATTTGCTTTCATCAAAACAGCCTCATTGTTTCTAGTGCTAATTTATATATACATATATATGTATATAACTAATACATTTACTTGTTTATATGTATAAAATTCAGCATATAAAATTGTACTAGATTCTTATAAAATTTGCATTTATTTACATTTCAGGATTTTATTTAAGGTTGCATTTGAAGAATAGATTCTACTACTGAAAATAAATTTTAAAATCTTTGGCATTAGAGTATTACCTCTCCCATGGGCTTTTGTTTTTAACAAGAGTAAATCCTCTATTTAATTAAACCAAAGAGTTAGACTCTATTAAGGGATTTCAAGCATGAATCAACAGGGAGAAGAGGGCTTTGGGAGATGCAGGAAGAGAGACTTTGCTCTGCCCTGGAATCATCCTAGGTCAGCAGCCACCTGCTTTCTAGCCAGCTCTGCTCCCTGGTGTGATCCAGAGCCTTTGCTCTTTGTGACTTGAGCTTTGGACTTGAGTTTGATATTTGGTTGACTTCATATATGTTTCTAACCTCATAATTCCACTTTGATGAGTCAAAAATTAGGTAGATGAAGGAGCCCGAGTCAGCTCTATGATAGGTTGAAGGCACAAAGGGATCTGTGGGTAGAACTGTATTTTCAATATAATTGGTTATTATTCAATACATTTATATATGATTATTATTTTATACATTTACAAAAACATTATTCTGAGAAAAGGTCCATAGGCCTTACCAGATGCCGAAGGGGTTCATGACCTCCTGAAAGTTAAAATTCTCTGATAGGTCTTATTTTCATTCACACAAATACCAATGTGGGGCAAAGTATGTGTCAGAAAAGAGAAATAGCTTAAAAACTCTGTATTCTTATGGATGAAAGAGCCACTCCTTTAGTGGATGGTGCAGAAAACCTCCCACAGAGTGGATGTATCTAGACTACCACTCCAGATTTTCATAAGAAATACATCTTCATGACTGAAATATGTAACATGCTTTCATCTAACTACTGTTGCTTTTCTATTGTAAGGAGGAAAATGGAACAGCAACGAAAGTGGCAATACTTGCAATATTATAGTAAATGTTTCATTTAAAATGAAGCAAAGGAGAAATATTTTAGCAAATAGCACAATAGCATTAGCCACAAGAGAAATGGGCCTAATAGAACTGTTTTTATCATGGCCCAGGTTAATTATCTACTGAGAGGTACTTGAAATGAATAAATACTATTGCTGTGTTTTCCAATATTCTAACCCATTGTACCTTAAACTGTACTTGAATTCAAGTATACATTCTTAGCCTTTTAAAACCTCTTTGGTAGAATAGAAGTAACTTCCCATAGATGAGAGTGATTCACCCTATACTTTCTATAAAAGCATAGTCTCTGAATCAGAATGTGTAGTGTGAAACCAGAAGATATTTATTTGGAGGGGATCAATCTCATTTTGTCTACTACCAAAAACCACTCACCTTCAGCTTACCTCTTGTTTTTTTGATAACACTCATTAGACTACATTTGGGGCCCTGGTCTTTTAAATCAACTTGAACATGTTGCTGACCGCATTGATCTTGTTTAACACTCAGATGGGGACAGGGTGGGGGGGGAACATAGCTCCTTGTCACTACTCTATATTTACCCAAGTAATTGTACTACCCAGAGGAGGAGAGAACCCCTGGCTGGAAGAAACAGGACACATCAGGAGGAGAAAGAGAAAGATAAGATATGAGAAGGAACCGGTCCATAATGAAAAGTATTCTTTAGGGCTTTCTTGGCAAGATACTCTGCTTCCCTTATCTCCCCATGTTTTTCAAGCCACTGGAGCCACTTAGAATAAAAGAATACTTCTTTCCCCATGCCTGGCTGGGGAGAGGCCTAGATGTGACTGATGGTTAAGGTTCAATTTTACAGTAAGTCCTCACTTAATGTCATTGATAACTTCTGTGACTTTAAGTGAAACAACGTATAACAAAACCAAGTGTACCATAGTCTCATGGATATAAACAAAAGTTAAGTTCCTACAGCATCTCATCAACGTTACGAAAAAACCGTGTTGAAAAAACATTATTCGAGAACCTGCTATACCAACATCTCACATAAACTTGCCTGGGGATCTAACCACCTGATTTAAGATGTTCCTAAGAAAACTCTACTCTTCAATGAGTTTCAAAGTGCCCTTTTCTATTTCTAACTTTAAAGGGAACAATCTTTGTAGAAGGTTGTCAGGAGAAGTTGTAAATTGAAAACAGGCACTTACCAAGAGAGGTGGCTAGCTGACCACCAAGAAAATATTACCCTAACATACTCTTTTCTACCCATTTAAAGATGTAATAGATAATAATATTGGATTATTTTACATAACGATAATTAGAAGGAAAGAAGATGGACTCTGAGCAAAAGATTTTCAAATGTAACCCTCTTATTATGGAATTATTATTTAATCTAAAACATCAAAATCCCGGGAGAAGTACCTGTCACCATCTTCCCACGATTGAGTTTATTATTTCATTTAGCCATAGTTTCAAGTGTAGGACCTAGACTTTACTAGAAGACAATTCCCCAACAACCTCGTTTTCTAATTTCGAACACTTGCAGGACACCTAGCTGCGCCTCTACTCCACGTTGCGTTTTAAACTGCAGTGCATTACCTGCTCAGGAGACTGCACGTGAAGTAATGGCCAGCACTTGGGAGCGTTTTTCAGTGTCGGGTATGGTGTTAAGTACAATATCACAGATTATCTCATGTACTCTTCACAGTAACCCACAAGTGAAGTGAAGTACTCTGACGACTTTCATTTATATTGGAGAAACTGAGGCAAAGTGGTTAAATAACTTGCCCAAAGTCATACAGCTAAAGGTCAAAAGGTCAAAAGTCAAATTTAGCTTGTCTGACTTCCAAGTTGGCATTCTTAACCCTTATTCTATATTACCTCCAGGGAGTTTTGGGGATGGTGATTTGACCTGCATGACCTGTATCCGAGGGATAGATCTGGGACCCAGCCAAAAATTGCTTCCTCAATGACCAAGGAATTTGGGGAGAAATTTCTGTCTTGGTCTGGGAATAGAAGTAAAAAGTCAAAATACTTGGTAAGAGCCTACGTTAACTCAAGGATTAGAACAAGAGGAGCTGGTACTTCCTCCCCCCACACACACACCAGCTTTATTGAGATATATAATTAACATATAATGTTCTGTAAATTTAATGTGTGCAACATGATGATTAGATACACATGTATATTGTGAAATGGTTAGCACAATGAGGTTAGTTAACATCTGCATCACCTCACATAATTACCTTTGTGCACTGTGTGTGTGTGTGTGTGGGGGGGGGTGAGAACATTTAAGATCTACACTCTAGAGCTGATACTTTTAAAATGGAAACTTCCCCCAACTAGATTGTAAACCTTTTTAAGGGCAGGAACCATATCTGTAATATCAAGCATAGAGTCCAATCTGGTCAGAATCCAATTAAGTTTATTGTTGATTAGTGTGCATGTGGTTAATGACTTTGAATCACAACCTGTTAAGGACCTGTGTAATTGAGATAGGCTTTGTCAAGTTAATTTAAGTAATGAAATACCTTGTATCTCATTTGACTACATTTGTAGAGAACTCTTCTTTTGGCCCATAAAAATGTCTTTCCAGATCTTTCGGTAGAATTAATTTTCCCTTCCTTAGATCATCATTTCATGCTTTTAAAGCTTTTATATGCTATGCCTTGAATTTACTGAGTGACATCAAAGAACAGTTGAATAAATAAAAAGATATATGCCTAAAAAGGAAAGATTATTATAATAAGAATACCAGTTCTTTCCTAATTAATCTTTATATCTAAATGTAATTCCAATAAAAATTCTTAGAGTTTTATTTGGTTTGTGTGGAATATTAACTCTTTTCAACTCTAGAGTTCATCATCTTGAGGAATAAATAGGCAAAGGCTTCATTTTTTTTTCCTGAAGATGAATGAGGGTGAACTTTTCATACTAGTTATAAAAGCACGTGATATAATTATAATTATAACAGCATCCTATGAGTAAAGATATAACAGATCAATGGAATAAAAAAATGAGCACAGATATTGACCTTAGAATAAAAGAACTTAGAATGTCATAAAGGTGACATTATAAATCAGTAGGACAGGGAGGACTTGTTAATAAATGGTGCTGAGTCATTTGGCTAATGATTTTGGGGAAAGCATTAAGTTAAATCATAACCTTACATTCTATACTAAAACTCCAGATGGGTTAAATTAAAGTAAGATATTAAAAAGAAAAGAAATAAGCAAACTATAAAAAGAGAACTATTTTCAAGTTAGTGGAAGGAAGATTTTCTAAACGCTGTCACCTCATACAATAGTAACACTCCTCATTACATGAAACGTCTATGTTTATGTTGGGCTCCAAGCCTGGATCTGTCCTTAACTTTCATGTGATCTGGGGCAAATCACTTATACTTCTTGGGTTTTAGTTTATTTATTTGTAAATTTAGGGCATTGGATCAAATCATCTCTAAGAACTCTTCCAGTTCTGACAACCCATATTTCTGAATTGGATCCAAATCAATTTCCTTTTCCCATCCTTTCCTATCTATGATCACCAACATATAATATGTAAAACAGAAAAGAAGACCAGGTTAAACTGTTTTCTATTTTGATTGTGGAAATAAATTCACAAATAGTATTAATATTTTTCATTTTCCATTGATGCATTTAGTGAAGCATTTATTATGTACTTATTACAGTGATGTGTACCTATTACAGTGTCCTAGTGACACTGTGTTATCACTTTTAATACTCAGAGCATCTCAGAAATATTATTACTCCCATTTTACAGACAAGAAACTCAAGATGTAGAGGTTAAGATGTACGACCAAGTCATATAATTAATATTGGCTCACTAAGCATTTGAACCTATATTTTCTTATGGCAGTCTGATTCAAAGTCTAGGAAAATTATTCCAAGAGAAATTATGCAAAAAGGACAAATGCTTACACATGCATGCACATACCCACACAGTATTAAGATGAGCTGATGTTTCTCACAAACTCAGTTTCTTTACTAAATTAATAATGTTGTATTTTTTAAATGGACTTAATTAGTATTTGGGGGTTAATGTCTTCACTGATTTAAGCAACAATACCTGAACTAGAAGCACTCCTAGCCTTCTTTCAGGTTCGTTTAAGCATCTCTTCTGCAGACTGTACTGATACAGAGTAGAAATTATAGCAAAGCCCAGTGGAGTCATTGAAGTAAAAGTCTCAATACTGCTCAGGAAGGGATGCCAAATTAAATAAAAAGAGCCCCAGCAGTTCTGCAGCTGCATGCCAACCCAACTGCTGGTATGAGGTAAATGAGGACCAAACTTCATTTCACTTATGACCCTAGCCAGTATTTAAACAAAAATGCCTAGAGACTGGCACACTGTTCTTTAATAAGAGAATAAATAGCAATAGCAAAAATAATTATAATAAATGATAAACCCATTCACAAAGTCTTTCTTAGATCTTGACTGAAAAACTACCATTTAAACTTATTTCTTTTCATGTGGTCCCTAATGAAAGTTGAGATAGTAGTCTCTGTCTGAGCAGCAATTTTTTATTATAGCCCTAAGTTTACAAAAGAAAAATTATATAGAAGGCAGAGGTACACCAGTTGCTTTCTCTTCTGTATCTTGTGACAATGTTTGAGTGGTGGTGTAGTATAATATTTGCCAGTATGCAAAAATCACAAGTGTAAGCACTTTGGTCCTTTTTTTTTTTTATGAGATGTAATATATAGATGAAATGCCAGTACTTTATTATTCTCTAGTGATTCCTTTTTCAGAATTTTTAGAATTTATATTGGAATACTACAAATAAATGCTATTAAACATATAGAGAAAAAGAGCAACAAGAAATAGATTTCTATTTCTCAGTATGAATTCATCAAAAAATCCTGAGTCCAGTGTGTTTCAAGTTCCTTTGAAGAAAAGTTTTATCTAAAATCAAGTTATCACCTCTTTTAACTTTGCAGACTGGTCTAATGTTAACAAATAAGAGCAACAATAGTTGTTGGCTATGTAGTAATCCTTTAATCAGTTTTTCCCAAAATATTTTCCAAAGAATATTGGTTCCTTAGAATGTTAATAGATATTCCATGAAAGGAAAGTTTTGTGGGCCCATAAAATTGGGAAACATGAGGTTAAAGAGAGTCAGACTAATTTTTATACCATTAGGCCACCTGGAATCATTAACACATTGATATACATGATAAATCATTAGGAGGAAGGTGGCCAATGCAGTCAGCAATGTTTCCTGAACTTCCCAGCAGCCTGTTTTGCAGAGAAGCTCACAGAATCATATTGAGAACACACTTTGGGGAATGTTGCTTAAGTGCTGGATTTTATTTAACTACCTTTCATGGAAAAATTTTTAGAAGATATTACATTTTTTCCTTCTTTGGTCACATTTTACTGGAATTTAATATGTGGGGGCTTTGGCACAGCATAACAAACTCCACTTTTAAAAAATGTAACATGCTGTACAGGGCTTATGAGGTGTGCAGATGCTCACACCTCAGACTTCTATGGGTTCAAAATAATTCCTCGAGTCTCCTCCATAGTCATCTCTACTCACCACATTCTTTGAGTCTGTTCACAATCCATGGTCACTTCTGCTACTGACTGCCCTTTTTATTACCCTAAGACCTATTCCCATGCTGAAAGCTGTGACCTGTATGTACCATTTCTCCTCCTTCTTCTTTCTTCCTCTTCCTTTCCTTTCTCTTTTCTCTTCCCTTTCCCTCCTTTCCCCTGCTCTCTCCCAAACCTCCTTTATTTCTTATACTGGTTATGCTTTCTCTTGTTCTTGATCACTCTTGCTGAAGTTTATCAATTTTATTAAACTTTTCTAAGAGTCATTTTTGGCTTCGTTAATTTTCTCTTATTTATTTTATATGTCATTGATTTCTCTGCTTTTTTATTCTCTTCCTTTTACTTTTTATTTTGAGTTTATTTTAATCTTTAAAATTGTTATAAGGTGGAATCTTAGATCATTGACCTTAGATCTTTTTTCTTTTCTAATATAAGCATTTAGACTGATAAATTTCCCTCTCAGCAGTGTTTTAGCTGCATTACTCAAATTTTGATATGTTGCATTTTCATTATCATTCACTTCAAAATTCACCCTAATTTTTTTTCTTTGACTAGTAAAGTTATTTGGGAAGTATGTTGTTTAATTCCCAAATATTTTGGGATAGTTCTACTTTTCTCATTCTTATTGAATTCTAATTTAATTCCATTAGGGCCAGAGAATATATTCTGTAAGATTTAAATCTTTTGAAGTTAATTGAGACTTATTTTATGGTCCAGAATATATTTTGGTGACTGTTCCATAAGCATTTGAAAAGAATGTATATCCTACTGACCAAATATTAATGATGATGTTCAGATCTTCTATATCCTCACTGATTTTTAAAATTTATTTGTTCTACAAATTATTGAGGGGTGGATTTTAAAATCTTAAACTGAAGATTTATCTATTTCTTCCTTTAGTTCTGATCATTTTTGTTTCATTTAATTTGTGTTAATGTTATCAGAGGCATGTATGTTTATGATTTTTGTTTTCTTGACTAATTGACCCTTTTATCCTTCTTTCTCTTGGATAATACTCCTTGTCTTAAAGTCTGCCTTTTCTGACATTAACATAGCTACATCTTCTTTCTTTTGTTTACTATTTACATGGTGTATCAGTCTTTTCTGTTGTTACTTCAACTTGTGTTTTTAAAATTAAAATGTATCTCTTACAGATAACATATAATTTTATTTCATTTTAAAATCCAGTCTGATATTCCCTGCTTTTTAGTGTTTAGTCCATTTCCATTTAGTAATTATTGACATCATTAGATTTAGAACGACAAGTTTCTACTTGTTTTATATTTTTCCAATTTTTTATTGTTGTTGTTCCTTTGTTTTTCCTGCCTGATTTAGGGTTATGTGGTTTAATTTTTTAAAATATTCTGTTTTATTAGATTTTAAATTACCTCTTTGTAATATTTTTAGTGGCTGCTCTAGGGTTTACAATATGCATCCTTAACTTATTAGAGTTTTCTTAGAGTTAATATTGCACCAGTTCACATACAGTAAATTATCCTTGAAATAAATTAAGAGAAGAAAAAAATGGTCTTTTATATCTACCATAGAAATCTGGATTTCCACCCTGTGTCATTTTCTGTCAGCCTAAAGAATTTCCTTTAAGCATTTCTTATAACACATTGTCTTCTTTTGTCAAAAAAAGAAGTCTTTATATTACCTTTATGTAAAATTGGGAGTTGCCAGGGTTTGTTGTTGTTATTGTTCAATGCTTTAAAGTTCCATTGTTTCTGTTGAAAAGTCAGCCATCATTCAGATCATTGATTCCCTGTACAGAATGAGTCTTTTTTTTTTTTTTTTTTTGTCTGCTTTCAAGTTTTTCTCTTAGTCTTTGGCCTCTAAGGGTTTGATTGTGATGTATCCATGTGTGCTTTTGTTTGTGTTTATACTGCTTGGGATTTATTGAGCTTCTAGGACTGACCTGTAAGTTCATGTTTTCCAGAAAATTGAGGAACCCTGAGGCCATTATTTCTTTAAACATTTTCCTCCACATTTCTCTCTCTTCTCTTTCTGGGACTTCAGTTACATACAAATTATACAATATGATATTGTCCCATAGGTTACTGAGGATCTATTCTTTAAAAAATATTTTTCTTTCTGTTCTTCAGATTAGATACTATCTATTGATCTCTCTTAAAATTCATTACCCTTTCTCCTGCTCGCTCCAATCTGCTGTCAGCACTATCCAATGAACTTTTCATTTCAGATATTTTACTTTTCAGTTCTAGAATTTGTATTTGGTCCTCTTTTTTTTTAAGTTTTCATTTTTCTGCCAAGATTTTCCATCTGCTAATTCATTATGATTATATTTTCCTTTAAGTTCTTTAAAATGTGTATAACAATTTTAAAGATTTTATGTGCTAATTCTATTCTTGGGATCATCTAAATATTTCTTTGTTTTTTAAAAAACTACTTTATTAAGATATAAGTGACAAACAAAAAGCTGTACATATTTAATGTGTACAACTTGATAGTTTGGAGATAAGTATGCATCTGTGAAACCATCACCATAGTCTATAATATAAACCTGCTCATCACCTCCAGGATATGTTTCTATTAAGGACTATTTCTCTTGTGTGGAATTTTCTTTGTATATACAGAAACTTTTTATTGTTATGGACATTATAAATTACGTGTTATAGAGACTGAATTCTGTTACTATGCTCTCTACTGTGTTGATTCTTATTCAAGTAGGCATTTAATTTGGCTAGACTCAAATTACAAACTCTATCCTTGGTAGGTAGCAGCCAAAATCTCGGCTTGCTGGTTTTGTTTTGTTTTGTTTTCAAATTGTTTAACTGTTGCATTTTTGCTGGGCTCCTAAGAATCTGTCCAATATATGTGTAGCTCAAAGGTCAGCCAAGGATTCGTATGACATTTATTTACACTTTTTGGATCCTTGCCTTGCAGCTTTCTCCTTTCTGGTATTCTCTTCATTTTTAGCCTTTATGTCAGCCCTACACCCTATTCTCTTACTTCTCTAGAAGTATGACTATGCCTTTTTTCTTGAATTATATCATTTCACGGACTGAGAAAAACTTTCAGGACAGAAGTCACACACACGTAAACCTCAACTGGTGCAGCTCCCTTCTTTCAAGATCAACTCCCTTCTAATTTCTGCCTATTTTCAATTCATCCCATCTCAGGACCTTAAATGGTTGTTTTTTAAAAAATGTTTTATCCAGAGCTTTTAATGGTTATCTTCAGGAAGGTTAGTCGGTTATAAGCTACTCCACCATTACTACAAAGGTAACTAGGCCATTATTTAATCTTGCATTATATTACCTTTATCAAAAAGGAAAATATTTGCTATTAATATATCTTCGTGAATTGCCTCTTTCCAATAAACCTTAAATGGTTATATTCTCATGAACATGCTTTGTTCTATCCTTCTTCAGATAAGATAAGACAGATTTAGATGAGTTCTGAATTACGCAATACATTCAGGATACTATACAAATACTTATGATATATATTGTAAATGTACAAAAATGATATAGGAAGTAAAAGGAGGAAAAAATCAGAGATGATTTTCTAGAGGAGGTTACCTTTAAGCTAGAGGTTAAAACGTGATGGGAATTTAGTAGCCGGAGCTGAGAAAGAGAGAATATTCTAGAAGGAAAATTATAAGCAATGCAAAAAAAGTGGGAGCTTGGAGACTCAAGTCTTACTGGTAACAGCCATAAATATAATTAATAACTCAAAATCAATATTTACAAGTCATGGTGTGAACATACTGCTATACACAACAATGTGTTTAATTCTCACAGCAGCTTTAAAAGAAAAAAAAGCCAAATACAAAAAATATATACTGCAATAATCCACTTACATAAAGTTTAAAAACAGAAAAATAATAGTTGGTGATAGAATACAAAATAGTAGTTGCTTTTAGGTAATAGTGGTGACATGAGAGGGGCCTCTAGGGTGTTTTCAAGCTCTACTTCTTGTTCTGAAGGCTTGTTACCCACAGTGTCCACTTTGTGAAATCGTCTCTATTTAACCAATAGAATTGCTGCAATTTCTATACGGCTGGCCAGACTCTCATCACAAAGACACATGAAGCTACAAGGCAGGCTGGGGAGCACAATTCCTGGCTGCGTAGCACACGGAAGTTCTTTCTGCCAGCAGTCTTCACCATGCTCGCCATTCTTTGTCTGGCTATCTTGAATTATGTGAGTTAGAATTATGAAAAGCCTCCAGGAACAGATCCTTTACATAAAATTCAGCTGCCCTATAGATAAGAATATCCCTATTTTACGGAAGATAAAACTGAGACTCAGAGAAGTTAAATGACTTACCCCCTGCATATTGTTGATTAAATGACAGAGCTAGGACCCCAGTGTTCCAAGCCCAAGAGTCTCGCTTTGATGCCACAGTGTCTTTCCAGGGAGTTTTTCTGCTACCTCAAGGATGCCAGTAAACCTTATTCTGAGAGAAAGTGAGATGCATTGTATCTAAGTTCTATGCAACTGGGAAAGGAGTGAGGAAGGGGACAGAGAGGTTATTTTTACTATGAGGACAGAGGGGCAGAGCTGGTGACCTGAGCTGCGTTTGGCTCTAAAGTTTCAATAACTGAGGAAGTAAGAAAATATAGTAAAAAGTATTGGGCCGTGAAGCAGTGGAATGCATTTTATGTTCTGCATATCATTAAAAGGCAGATTAAATGTGTGCCCTAGCTATTTTCCCTTCCTGATCTTTAGTTTCCCCATTCATAATAAGGGGAGGAGGGTTGGGGCAGGGTTGCTGAATATGGTCATGCAGATTGTGCACAATTTTTAAAGTTTACCAAGCAGAAGATTCTGGAGCAGAGTAGAGGGTACAGCATAGCTCAATCCTAATCCTTCCTTACCCCTCAGAAATTCTATCCGTAAATTATCAAAATATTGAGATTCTCAGAATCACTCCAGAATCTGGAAAGAAGACAATCAGGCAGCCATCCTTATCTTTTTTCTCTTCTGACAAGGGGACTTGGAAGAAACAGGTGAAATTGGAAAGTAAATGTGTCTATTCTTCTTGAGAGAAGTGAACTCTTCAGAATTCCACAATATGTTCCAAAGACCCTGGAGGTCAGGGTAGAGAGGGATCATCCTCAACTAGGTAGAACAAACTCTCATATAGGTGTTCATCAAAATCTCAGGAGAGGCAGGGGAGCCTACATATTTTAACAAAGACTGCATACATTCTAAAACAGAGGCTTCCTCCACCCAAACCCTAAAGTAGCCGAAAGGTAGGGAAAACCCAGATTACCTAGTTCTCGTGTATTGCTGGGAGAAAAAACACACTGTGCCAGACATGGGGGAGGAGCTACTTACATCAGTGCAAGTAGAATGTCTGGGCAGAACTGCCTACGTATGTACAAGGGGAAAAGAAATGATAGGTTCACTATACTGATTTATTATAGAAATATCAGTATTTCACAGCTAACAAAAAAGGGAGGGGGAGAGGGTAGGAGGATCATGGGCTGCAAAAGACAAAGCCTAACCTAGAAAAAGACATAACTTAAGGAACAAAAGGAATTTTCTCACAATTTCTTTGCATAATAGCACAGCTTGATAGGAGCATAATTAAGTAAGACTAGAGCTCAACCATGAGATGATAAAATAGAATGAGAAAAAAAATGGAGCTTGCAGACAAGGAAATAAACGGAATACCAAAATATTTTGTGGAACTGATAAACTTAAATAGAAAGAACTGAACAAACACAGCTGAATATTAAAATATTGACGTGGAGAAAAGACCAACTAAGCTCAGTAAATGCAGAGGAAAAAGATAAAGGAAATTAATTAGAACCTAATAGACACGCATATTAGTTTGGTACAGACTAAGCTGCTGTAACAAAGAAATCCGAAAATATAATACCTGAAATAACTTAGTTTAAGTCTCACACGCAAAACAGCCCACAGGTAAGAAGTCCAAAGCTGTCAGGATAGATCTGCTCCATGAAGTTATCCAGGACATGGTTTCTTCTATCTTGGTGCTCTATCATCTCCTCATTCCTGTGGTTACTGTTTCATTTCAATGATTGATGCTGGCTCCTCTCCACACCCATGTTTCAGCCCATAGGAAGGATAAAGATAGGGCTAGCAATCTAAGGAGATGGCCCAGAGGTTACATTTATCACTTTTGCTCACATTTTATTGGACTGAATTTGGTCACATGTCCACATTTTGCTGCAGGGTACATGTAGTCTGTAACTGGATAGTCATGTGCTCAGTTAAAACTCAGGGTGATCTATTTCTAAAAGGAACCAGGAGAGAATGAATAGTAAGGTATCACAATATAAAAGATAAGGAGGAGCCAATATTTAATGGCATCTGGTGTCTCTCAAACAAAGAACCCAGCAAATCAAAGAGAATATGTATCAAATGATATAATTAAGACAATTTTTCCAGAAGTGAAGAACTAAATCTGTAGGTGAAAACAAAACAAAACAAAACAAACAAACAAAACAAAACAAACAAAAAATCAATACTGAAATCCAGGAAAACTTGATTTAGAATATTCAACATACAGGTGCTTCCTAAATTGAACACCTGAACTTTAAAGACAAAGAATACCTCAGACCTCCAGGCAGAAAGAAAAATCACCTACAAAGAGTAAAAATCAGGTTGGCATCAATTTCACAATATTCACTGTACAAGACAATGGTGCACCGCTTGCAAAGTTTTGAGAAAAGAATGACCTTAGATGTAATTCAAGTAAAAGGCTCAGAGAAGTAAAATACCTGTAAAAACTTTTTAAAAACTGCTTGATAACCAAAGCCAGACAATTAAGAAATCAATCAAAATAAAGCATAGAGAAGCCAGGACAAAAGGACTGTTGGTATGCATTGGATCCATTTACATGTAGAACTAATACTAAAAATAGCATAGTAATTAAGGTTGCAAAACTGAATGTGGCTATTATAAGTCAGGACAATGTAAAATCAATAGTCTCAAGAATTAAGAAGTGAGGGAGAGAAGACAGAGTAGCGAGAGCGTTCTAATGTTCTCATCTCTTAAAGCTGAAATATGTTATTTATGATAAAACATGGTAAAAAAAATCTAAATGTTCATAATCACCTTTATATTACTAAGGACGAGGGGTTCACAAACTACTGCCGGAGCGCTACCTGTTTTTTTTTTTTTTTAAGTAAAGTTTTACTCAAAACATAACTTCACGCATTTGTTTACATATTGTTTGTGCTACTTTCCAGCTACCACAGTGGACCTGAATAGCCTAAAATATTTACTTTCTGGCCCCTAAAGAAAAAACTGGACAACTCTTGCAGAAGAATCTTTTTTTTTTTTTTAACTCTCAGGAATCTTGTGGTAAAGAAATATTTATTTGAGGTTTAATAATAATGTTGGGTTTCATTCAGCCATTTCCCCTCCTATTAAATTCATGTCAAATTAAGTTTAATAATGTAAGATAAACCTTATTTTTGTAAAGCTATCTATCAATCATTCTAGAGATGTCAGGGATAATAATAGGTCACATAATATTTGGCATGGTTTCTTAAACTTTTATCTTTGTCTTTTTCTGCATTATTTGGAATCTTTATAATGAACATATATCATTTTTACAAGAACAATAAAGTAAAATTTTTTCCTGTTTGAAAACACTGGAAGCAAATACACCAAGATATTAACAATGATTAATTCTGGTTGACAGGAATGTAATTGCTGTTTTCTTCTTTAAGCTTTTCTATATTTTTTTAAATACTGAAAAAAATTTTAAGCTATTATAGATCTAGGCATAAAGTGATAGAGTTCTGAATTATAGCTTTGGAAATGGTAATAAAGTACTAGATATAAGGAACATTGTTCTACTTAAAATATGATTTCTTTTATAATATGATATTGCATATTATACAAACTCCAAAACATGGTTCCAGTGTAAAATATAGCATGACATAAAGGAGTAAACAGAAGCAGATGATATTCGACTTCTTTTAGACAATCAAAACATTCATAAAGCTGGCATCTTTAATTTCATTAATCTCAACCTATCTCTCCAGTCTTATCCCCCACCCCACCTTCCTGATACACGCACCATACTCTGGCCACATAGAGCTCCTCACCTTCCATGAAATCTTCACGCATTTGTATGCTATTTTCTTTGTCGCCACCATTTCTACTTATAATTGCATCCTCTTCTCCACGTGACATAATTCAATGCTTCTTTTAAGGCGCAATTTAAATATCACTTCCTGCAGTACATCTCAACCTTGGCTGCACATCAGAAGCACCTGGGGAGCTTTATAAAAATACCAAGGCCCAGGCTGCAGCCCAGCTATTTGGATTTAATGGCCTGGGGTTGGGGCCCAGGCAGCAGTATTTTTAAAAAGCTCCCTGAGTGATTCTAACATGCAGCCAGGGTTGAGTGTTATTGCAAAGCCTTCTGCCATACCAAGAGGCAGAGTTAATTAATCCCTCTTCTGCACCCTCATAGCCCTTAGCTTTTTCATTGCTCGTGAAATTTATGCTTATTGTATTAAAGTTAGTGTGACATAGTAAGTGCTCAGTAAATGCTGAAGGTTGTTTCATTCCTTCTCCCTCCAGCCAAGTGTGTGCAGAAGTGCTTATCCTTACCCCCTTACCCTGGGAATAGGACAGGAGAGAGAACTCAGGTTTCACATCCAGTGCCATTGTCACCAGGATGTCACCTCCCAAGTACAACCCTCCACAACCCTCCACACACACACACACACACACACACACACACACACTACTTTTTTGTTATAGCCTTTGGGTCTGGTTTTTACATTGTTGAGACTGATGCAATATAAAAAATTTAAAAACGAGCATTATGAATGTGCTGACTGCCTGACAGAATCCGAATATCATCTGCCTTCTGCCCTGTCCTCTGTGTCATATTTTACATGGTGTTTTATATTGGATGCTGCTACTTTTAGCTTTCAAGACAGCTTGTCAGGTGTAGTTTGTCAAAGGCTTTCAGAAAATCCAGATAAATTATACTGTATGCCCTGACACTGCCAGAACCTATATTTTACATCTTTACAGTGCTTGACAATTTTACTTAAGCTGAATTTTTCTTCCTCCAATTTACCTTTGCTTTTCTGACCCTGATATCAATCAGATAAGTGGAGACCCTGCCACTTTTGATACTGAATATCCTCAGCTATATATGGGCTGCATCTGGAGTACAGTGCATTGATTGAGTGATTATCTCAGCCTCTTTGATTAGGAGGAGATCTTAGAAGCTACTCTTGTCTGAAGGTGAGGCAGGGAGGGGAGAGCTGAAGATGAAGAGACCAAGGTAGATCAGCAAGACCCAAGTTCCATGATAGCATCACGTGCTAATGAGCCTACTCTCAGCAAGACAGGGCCCCTAGCATTCCCTTTCCTCTTCCAAATCACCTGGAAGGAAGCAGATTGTACTTACAGTCTTCTCTTTCCTGTTAAAAATCCTATTTATAGTCATTTTAAACTGTCCTCACCAAACATCACCAAAAGGTTCAGTGTCCATGGGACAGTAGCTTCTTATAATTTTCCTTAAGTATTACATTCTGGCAGCAGGGACTGAAAAGCTTTGTTCTCGCGGACGTTTCTCAGGCAATAGATATTTATTTTGTAAAGTGATTTTCTTCCCCCAGCTTGATGAAACTTTCCCTTTCTACTTCTTTAAGATCATCATGACTTCAATGAGCAATAAGACACATTACAACCGATTCCCATGGCAAATTTCACCAATGTGAAATAAGATTAATCTTCAAACAGAATAATTTTAAACTGAATAACAATTGTATATTCGTATACTTTTAAGTGTATGTGTCTGTGTATATCTACTATACTGTATGACCTGAAACAAATCTACTGACCTTTCTGTCTTGGTTCTTTATTAGTTAAACAGCAAACCATTACCTAGTTCCCTTGGAAGCTATGCAAATTAATTAATGTTTGGAAAATGACTTGAAAATTTAAATCAGTCTAGAAATACCAAACAATTGCATCTTCCCTGCTGAGAGGGCCCAGGTAATTCATAACCTCCAATAATAAAGGTAAAAAATATTGTACTTGGGCTATATAATTAAATGTGATTTATATGCAATACATGTCATCTTTAAAATCTAGAAAGCATTTAATAAGCAACAATTCATATTTCATATCTATAATAAAAGTATTGTATGACTTTAGGAAAAGTAATCATCTATTGTAACTGATCTAGACATCATGTCTTTTTAACCATTTCTGAAATCTGCAAGAGTCTACTCAGAGTTCATCTTTAACCTGTTAATGTTGACTGATACATTTATCTTTAAATTATCCTAAGTTTTTCTTTTTTAATCCTCAAAACTCTAAAATGTATTTCCTAGGAAATTTTCCTGTACAAAACTTTGCTGTATTCAAAACCTCTTCTGCCAGGATTTAGCACTTTTATATTGTAGTCATTAAAATTGAACAAAATCTTAATGTTCCTTTATTAACTACTATACTGACTTTGCATAGAGGAAATCACAACATGTTAATTGGATTTAATTAACTATTTTAAATTACACAAACTCCTGACAGTAGACAATAGCACAGGGTACTCATGAGCAGTAAAATTAGAGCTGATATTGCTACTTTATTAAAACTTAATGAAAGTATTCATAACCTTATTTATTGTTTACAAGAAAACTGTTCATTTTGAAAGCAAAAATGTCTGCTGAAAACAAATTTTTGATCATCTAGGTGAAGTTTCAGAAGTTAATTAAAGGGTCCACCATAACCAACCTCACAGTTCTGCCTGCTTCTCATCGCACAAATCCCTATTTTACCCCCTTACCAGTCTTACAATCGGATGCCAGTAAAGGTTAGTGATTCAATAACCATTTCATGTGTCTAGGAATGTAAGGGGAAGAGCACTGAGGTGGGATTGGGGGCCTGAGTTTGAATTCTAGTTCAGCCACTAATTCTCCTGGGTGACCTCATGAGTCAAGTGCTCTCCCTGGCCTAAGTTTCCTCCTCTGTAAATAAGAAGATTGGACTAGATGATTGCTAGAGTCCTTTCACTTCTAAAATCTATCATTCTACAGATTTAATATTGATTTAGATGTTGGTGTTATTATATATTAAAAGTATTGTGCTTAAGTGATATTATTAGAAAGGTTTAAGCTTCTGAGCAGATAGTTTCCTATGCTGTCCCTGGTAACATTTAAATTGTTTTATTTCAATATATTGTTATGCAGAAATATGAAGCCAAAATTGATGTAGTTAGCATTTAAACTATGCATGTCTTAGTGTGAATTCTAGTCTTTGTGAAGTCAGTAGATATCCAGTTTTTAAATAAAAGAT
This sequence comes from Eonycteris spelaea, assembly GCA_003508835.1. Taxonomy (NCBI): domain Eukaryota; kingdom Metazoa; phylum Chordata; class Mammalia; order Chiroptera; family Pteropodidae; genus Eonycteris; species Eonycteris spelaea. The sequence continues at coordinate 2,581,921 of PUFA01000017.1, forward strand.
TATATTATCTTTATTTTAGTATCCCCAGTGCCTAGAAGTATATATGGCATTTTGTAATACTAAACGTTGGTTGAACAAATAAGCAAATAAAAGAATGAACGTGAATGAATAACTAAGGAATGTCATAAGTATAACCTCTTTACTTATCCCCGCTGCTTAATTTAACTAGCTGAAGTGTTAAAGAATGCCTAAGTGGATCTCCTTTCATATCTCAAATATAACCAAGTGAGCTGGTGTTTAATTATTTCTATATCACTTTCTACCTGTTGTCTAGAGGTATTTTGGACTTAGAGTTGGTTCCCAAGGGTTCTATTGAACCCTGGAAATTTAAAGTCCTTCATTTTATAACTCCTGTGTCCTCTGTCTGATGACTTCGTACTGGAGCGATAGCAAAACTTGAGAAAATCCAGCATCATTATAAGTCTCTTAGCTTGTTAATCTTTCTACAACTGTGACTATTACTTTCCTAGTTATGAACCATCATTGTTCAGAAATCTTTGCCACATATGCTTTTAGTTAGTTTACATAATATTTACTCTCTGAGAATACTGAAGAACATCAGCAGTTTCTGTTTCTTGCTTTAGTACCACCTTATGTTCTTCCTGGAACAATTAGTATGAATGAAATAGTGACTGATGAATGAATCAATCAATGCTTGCTTCAGCAATAGACAACAAAAAATTGCTGCAAAACAAAGGTAAATCTAGAAACATGGCAGCTTGGTCCAGACCAAAAAAAAATTACATTTTCATCTTTCAATTATGTGCCAGAGAATATATGGCTTACCATAATATTTGTAATTAACCAGCCAATTAATCAACATATATTCATTGAATATTAGCCATATGCCTGGTATTGTTCAAGGTAATTCATATGTTAGGAAAGCTCAAGCCAAAGAAATGTAGACACAGCATTTAGATTTTTAACATATTCCTGATGCTCTTAAAAGTCATTTAAGCCTTTTCTTAGGTCTACACAAGTCGGCATGGGGTGAAAGATTAACAATATCCAGAAGAAAGAATCATTTTGGAAAATTCAGGGCAAACTTGTCTACTTTTTCTTGAATTATCTTGCTAAATTCAAAAAAGAAAGCTTTTTAAAAAATGATTAAGAATATAAGTCTTACAGTATACAAGCCACATTTTTAATTCAGGCTCTTTGTGACCTCTGGCAAGTTGTTTTCTGATCTAGAATAAAATCTAAACTCTACCAACAGGGCTTACCTGATCTGGCTGTCACCTCCATTCTCATCTCACTTTGCTTTCTCTACACTCCAGCCACATGGGTCTTCTCTCTCTTCCTTATCAGGACAACCACATCTTCATGTCAGGCCCTCACCAGTGCCATTACCTCTGCTTGTAAAAGTCATTTCTTCAAGCATCTGTCTTTTTCCTTCATAGATTATCACAGTTTGTAATTACATATTTATTTGTGAATTTATTTAATGTCTTCTCCACTACTGAGGCTCCATGAGGCCTCTCTGGTTCACCACTGTATCCCTAACCCCCAGAAGAGTTCCCGATACATATTAGGCACTTTAAAAATATTGGCTGAATAAAAGACAGAAGGAATAAACTTTCAATTCCTAATCTACTCAATAAGAAAGTAAGCGTGTTATGAAAATTTAATGAGATGATGGTATTAAAGAATGGTTTTTTAAAACATATAAAATTATGACTCATACAAATGTAAAATGAATACATGTCAAAGATTTTAACTTATCAATTAAAAGAGGCATCTGTAAGATGTCACAACTGGTTTACAGGAGACTCCAAAGAGAACACACATTTGTAAATCCAGAATATTGAAATAAACTTGTAAATGGATGCAAAACTGCTTTTCCATGAGAAAAAGGGGTATTCCTACATGAGGCAGATTTGTTTTCATGTCTGTAGATACAATTATTTGCATTATTATCAATTTTTTACAAGTTAAACTGAATCTCTATAGTTACAAAATAGCCTAGTCAGCAACTAGGTTCAGATAATCCTTGACAGGTAGCTCCAGCATTCTGTTGAAAAAGTATCTAGTAAACTCTTTTGCTTATTCAAAACTTAAAAAATTTTCTTACAATCTTCTTCCATTATGATCAAAACTATCTCAAAAAATTATCCACAAAATAAAGTTGGTCTCATTAGGTTTGGCCTGATTCTGTACATAGGGGCAGCAAGAATGTTAATTGACCATATAGGCCATTTCAAATTGGCTCTACTGGAAGTTTTCAGAAGGAGTGTCAGATTGAACTTTTAAAATCCTCTGTTATTTACTATCTGAAGGCTAGGAAATCAAGCCCAAAAAACTCTGTCAACCAGATTTCAACTGCAGGACCTATAAATTTGGATAAATTCCTCTCTTCTAAGTATTAGAAAAATATACTGAAGTTTTGGGCCTGCCAGGAAGTAACTTTCCTTACCACTATAAGGGTGGAAATCCTTGAGCTGTGTGCATGGCCAGCTTTTCTGGGAGGGCTTTGTCAGTAGTGCACCATAAAGTAAACCTTAGTTCTTTAAAAGTGACTTATCATATCTGATTAATAAGCATTATTCTTAAATATGAAATTCCAGATCTTGGTTGCATAAGTGATTTTTCCAATTATATCTTAGTCAAAGGAGAACAGATTCTTTTGGAACTATGCAAATAACAATATTGCCAGTTAAAAGTAAGAAGACTCAATGAGAGTTTCTGAGTTTGGGAGGTGAGACAGGGCACATTTAAAGTATTAGAAGTTTGATTTCCTTATTTTTCAGGAATTTTAGGAGTATTCAATTTCTGTAAGCACTTATTTTTTTCTATAAGTCAATCAGAATAGAGTTTCTTTAAGAAACTTTACAAATCTAATTTATTAATACCATTTGGAGACGGAAAAACATTCTGTATTCACTCACAGTGAGAAATAAAGGCCTTTCTGAGTTATAGATAGACATATAGCTACAGAGAAAGCTTATAGTTTCCATTTTACAATTTCAGCCATACACAAAAAATAAACATGAAAACACAAAAACTTAATGATCCAGATATCAAAGAGTTATTCTCCTTCCTTATGGGCATGAAATTCCTAATGATTTGAACTCAAAATACACAAATAGACAAACAAAAGGCTAACAAACTATATTCTCTATTGTCTCTCCCTCAACAGGGAGTAGAGATCTCTATAAGACATTAATCCATTTACATAGACCATCATTTTAGCTACCAACAAAGAATAACTAACTTACCAGCCAGAAATGAACCAAAAAAAAAAAAAAACACAAAGTTAATAGGGAGTAGAATTAAAATTAGAAAAACAGTCAAGAAAGTTATGTTTCCACTTTGACTTCAGCTGTGAGAGACAAGAAATAGATACTTGGGCTTGGTTCCCTGTGAGGTGCTGAAATAAATTTGCAAATGGATGCAAAACTGGCTTTTGGGAGTTGGGGAAAGAATTATTCCTCCATGTGACAGAATTTATCGGCATGTGTATGAACAAGAATTATTTACATTGCTTTCAGTTTTCTATAAACTAACTTTAATCTCTACAGAATTATAAAATAGTCTAACCAAAGCAAAGGTCAGATAATCTCCATAAGTTCCAGCATTTCAATGAAAATGTATCTATTAGTCTCTCTTGCTTATTCCAAAGTCTTAACTTTTTCCTTCCAATGGTAAATGCATATACATATGTGTTTTGTCTAATATTAAGCGAATTGCTTCAATCTATATTAAAGCAAGGGTTAAAATCATGCTTATATTCTTTGGGATTTTCAGAGAATGAAACTCGCTCTAGTAATAAAAATATACTGAATGAGAAGGAGCCGTATTTTACACATCTGAAAAACTGGCATAGTTCTTAGAAGTGGAATTTGATATTCATAGGTAGAAAATATTTGTAAGGACAAATAATTAGTCTTAATATTTTAAAGCAGTTAAATCTGGTGCTACAAAAATTAAAATTGAAGTACTGATTTCAAAAAGGACTTGAAGAGTTATACCCTGGATCAGCAGTTCTTAAATTTCATGGTTACAAAAAATGGATTTAGAGCACTTATTTAAAATGTAAATTACTGGGCCTCAATTCTAGTGATTCTCAAACTTCAGGGCACATAATAAGTATCTCCAGAGGCTTCAACAATGCAGATTCCCAGGCCCTGGCCTCAGAAACTTGAACAGATCTGGGATGGGGCCCAGGAATTGTTATTTATAATAAGAATAGTGTCCCCCCACCCCACCCCACCCCACAATCCCAGTGATTCTGCAGTAAATAAGCTGAAAATTTCTCTGCAGAATCGTTTTACAAGTGAAGTCTTCTTCAGCTCACTTCTTCAGTAGTCATTCTTCTGAATTCCTTTAACAACATACTCTAGTCATTAGAGGTCATAAGGCAAATGGAAGCAATATTTGTCCCTCTTAGAATGTATGCCAACCTCCTCAGCTTAGCCTAGCTTGGCACAGTTTGCATTCTAGGATTTCACTGAGACCCAGAGTTCTTTACTTTTCTTCTTATTATATGAGAGCAACAAGAAGCTAAAGCCCTATCATAAGTTTATGTCAAGTACCTCCTGAGTTTCTGGGCTTCTGGCTTTGATACAATAGATCCACCTTAATGGAAGTTTTGCCCCTAACAGCAAGCTTTGTTCAATTATTCATTTATTCATTGATTTATTCATTTGCTTATTTATTTAACAATGTCTCTTATCCTTAAAAAGCCTTGGCGCCAGCCTTGCTGACACAGTATGAGTTCTAGGAATTGTAAATTAGTTGCATTAATACTAACCATGTTCCACTAAAGTAAACTATTTAGGCCTTCACATCTTCTGGTGATATGAGAAATGTCTAAAAATAACTTTTATAAAATATGACTCATTATAACAACAGAGGCATGGTTTCAAGCACACAGACTTTCTTTCTCAACAAAAGATCTCAGTTATTAAGACTATGTACCTGATTTCTCTGAATTTTAAAAGGAACAATAATAGTATCAATAATTGAAAATGTTATAAGTATAAAGAAGTTTTAGTTTGCCTTGAAATATATTTCTACCTTAAAATGAAATGATCATAGTACAAGTTTATTTCATATTACCGCCATGGAAATGCCATTTATTCTCAGGTTAGAACATTAGGCTTAAGTGAACAGGCACTGTAGCTATTTTTCCTGCAAAGAATTAAGGCACTCACAAATCAGATAATGAATAGAATAAGTTGCACTCGTGAAATTTATAGAGCTCAGTCTTTGGGGAAATTGCTTGGTGTTAAACTCATATTCTTCTAACCTTCTTTTTAAGGGATTTTAAGTATGATAGAACGAGGATTGATTCCACCAACAGCAAAGATTGCCTTTCAGAATCCACCCATTATACCCAGAGCGGCTCCTCTGCATAATTTTGATGAAGCACATAAGGTTCCAACTGCTGGTAAGACAGTGTTGCCTGATGCTTAGTTGAAATACACAGAAACCACCTCCCACACAAATCTAGTCTTCTAGTATCCAACTCTTATCTTCAATAATAGGACAAGAGGAAAGTCATAATGATTCCGAGTTTCACTTTACTAAATGAAATAATGTTAGTCTCTTTGTAGAATGCCTACTGAGGGCCAGTGTTCTCTGTGCATTAGAAGGTTGGACTTTTAAGGGGCTTGCAGCTTGGTTGGGAAAACTAATATGATAAAGATAAATAACAATACAAAGTAGCATAGACTAAAAACCAAATGAATGTTAAAGTCTAGTGCTATAGGAGTTCGCAATAATGATTACTGAAGGGTGAAATAATAGAAGAAGACTTCAGAGAGGAGGAAACTGGATGAATAAAATAGGGAATTCAAGAAAAGCACCGATCTGGGAATCCACTGCCTAGCAGCAAGTCATTTATTTTCTTTGGGTCTCAGCTTTCCAGTTATAAATGAGGGGTTTTGGTTAAATTAGTTCATCTGTTCAACAGATATCTGTTGAATGCTTGCTTTAGCAGAGGTAGCATTTAGGTGCTGGGGATCCAATAGAGAATAAATCAAATAACATGCTCTCATGATACTTAACATTCCAGTGGGAGATACAGATAATAACCAGGTAAGCAAATGAGAATTTCAGCTAGTGATAAGCTCTAGAAATGAAATAAAACAAAATGGGTTAGAGATGATAAGTAGGTGGTTACTTTGCTCATGAGAGAAGGGTCAGTGAATACCTCTCAGAAGATGTATGAGGCTTGAGTTTAGACCTAAATGATAAGAAGAAGCCAATTACTTAAAGATCTAGGAAGGAGCATTCCAGACATTGGATAGCACAAGTACAAAAGCCTTGAGGACTAAGGAGGGAATGAGCCTGAAGGCTAGCATGGCTCAGGGCCAAGAGCAAGGGAGAGAGAGGGAGGAAATGAGGCTGGAGAGGTAGAGAGAGGAAGCATGATGTAAGCTAGAGCAGACACTATGAGTTGTTGTCCTCATAATTCCACAGTAATCACAGTCGTGGTTGGGCACAATGTCAGCTTGGCTAAAGACTACATACATTTCCCAGGCTGCTTCTTAGCTCGTTGTGGCCATATGAGCAATTCTGGACAGTGAGAATTAAGCAGAATGGAAAAGGAAACTTCTAAGCTGTGTCCTTAAGAAGGAAGGAGCACGGTCTCCCCTTTTCCTTTCCTCTCTCTTACTAGCTGGAATGCAGACATGACGGGCAAGCACTCTAGATGCTGGAAATAGAACTCCATGTGGAGTCTGCCAAAGGTGCCCTGACAACCTGGGACTATCTTCTTTTTGACTCTTGTGTGAGAGAAAAATAAGCTCTTAATTTGTTTAACCCAGTCAGTATATCTTAGGTTCTTTCTTTTTAAATATCTTAGGCTTTACCAGAACCAGCATGGCAGCCTTTCAAACCATGATGTGGAGTTGGATTTAATCTTAATTATAATGAGAACACACTGAAAGGTTTAAACAGGAGGATAAGGTGATCTGATTTCTGTTTTAATAAGACCATTCTGACTGCTTTACAGATAATGAATCATAGGGGAGCATGAGTGGAAGCAAGAAGACTAGTTAAAAGGCTATTGTGGTAAATCAGGTGAGAAATGATGGTGGATTTGAAGAGGATGGTATCAGTGGACATGAAGAGAAGTGAACAAATTCAGGTTATATTTTGGAGGTGGAGCCGTGAGGACTGGCTGTTGGATAGGAGCGAGGGAAAGACAGGCATCAAGGATAAATATGTATGACTGTATGAATGAATATGTATGAATGTGCTGTGGTTTTGTATTCATTCTACTGTTGGTGGGAATTTCAGTGGTTTATATTATAGAACTATGAGGAATACTACTACTATGAACATTCTTGTACGTCTTTTAATGCACATTGTATGCATTGCTGTTGGGTACATATCAAAAAGTAGAATTACTGAGTCCTAGTATACACATGCTCAGATTTAATAGATATTGCCAAACGCTCCTCCAAGGTGGTTATACTGATTTATTTTCCTGCTAGCAGTAGATGAAAATTCCAGATAAAATATATCTTTGTCATCACTTGATATTTCAGGCTAGTTTGTTTTTTAACTTTAGTTATCCTAACAGATCTGTTGTGGTATTTCTTTGTGGGTTTAATTTCTATTTCCATGATTACCAATAAATTTGAGCTGTTTTTCTGATGTGTATTGGTCATTTGATTATCTTCTTTTGTAAAGTGAGTTAAGACTTTAACCTGTTTTTTTATAAAGTTACATTGTCTTTCTTTTTCTTATTATTTATAGGAATTAGCTATATATTCGGATACTAATCTTTTATCAGTTATATGAATTGCCAATAATTTTTCCTGCTTGGTGGCTTGGCATTTCATATTCCTACTGTGTCTTTTTTTTTAAATTAAACTTTTGAATTTGAGATAATTATAGATTTACATGCAGTCTAAGAAATAGAGAGATCCTTTGCACTCTTTACTCAGTTTTCCCCATTGCGAAGCTCTAGTTCAATATCACAACCAGGGTATTGATACAGCCAAGATACAAAACATTTCTTTGCCATAAGGATTTCTCATGTTGTCCTTTTATAGTCATGCCCATTCCCCTTTCCCCCCACACTCCTTTAATACCTAGCAGCCAATAATATGTTCTCCATTTCCATAATTTTATCATTTCAAGCATATTAGATAAATGGAGGCATAACCTCTGGGATTGGCTTTTTATACTCAGCAAAATTCTCTAGAGAACCATTTAGGTTGTTCCTTATATTGGTAGTTTGTTCATTTTTATTGCTGACTATTATTCCATAGTATGACTGTACCACAGTTGTTAAACCATTCACCTATAGAAGGACATATGGATTGTTTCCAGTTTTTAGCTACTATGTGTAAAATTTCTATAAACATAAATGCCTAGGAGTATAATTGCTAGATCTTATGGTACTTGCATGTTAATTTCCTCTACATACATTTAGAACCACATCAGACAGTTATAATTTTTGTTTCAACTATCAAATATAATTTAGAAAACTCAAGAGGAAAATGGGAGCCTATTGTTTTTACCCATATTTTGCTTACTACATTCTTCCTTCCTAGTGTTCCAAGATTCCTTCTTTTATTATTTCCTTTCTATTTAAAGACTTTTCTTAAGCCATTCTTTTAGTGTCAGTAAACTAGTGACAAATAATCTTCATTTTTTAAAATCTTATAGTGTCTTGATATCCTCTTTTATTCCTAAAGGATATTTTCACTAGATATAAAACTCTGGGTTGATGGTTCTTTTAGCACTAAAAAGTTGTGCCATTTCCTTTTGGCATCCATGTTTTCTGATGAGAAATCTAGTTATTTTTCTCTTGCTTGCTTTCAAATTGTTTCTCTTTTTCTTTAATGTCCAGAAATTTAACTATGTCTTGGTATAGCCTTATTTGGTTTTATCCTGGTCGGGTTTGGGTCAGCTTCTTGAATCTATAGGTTTGTTTTCTACCAAATTTGGGGAGATTTCAGCCATTATTTCTTTGAGTAGCTTTTTTCAGCTTTGCCTTCCATTCCCTCTCCTTCTATGACTACTATGATATAAATTTTAGCTCTTTTGTTATAGTCCCACAGGTCCGTTAGGCTTCATTAACTTTTTTTTTTTCTGTTTGTTTTCTCTCTTGTTCAGATTAGGTAATTTCTGGTTTTTCTTTTTTTTTTTTTTTATCTCATGGTTAACTGATTCCCTTCATTCTGCTAGTGAGCTCATACACTGAGTTTTGTATTTAGGGGATTGTATTTTTGAGTTCTAAAATTTCAGTTTGGCTCTTTTTTATATGTTTATTTCTTTGTGGAGATTTTCTTTTTCTTTGCTGAGATTTTATATTTTGTCATTTGTTTCAAGTGTGTCTGTAATTGTGAAAGCATTTTGATGGCTGCTTTAAAATTATGTCAGATAATTCTAAGATCTCTGTCATCTCAGTGTTGGTATCTATTTATTGTCTCTTTTTCATTCAGTTTGAGATTTTCCTGGTTCTTGTCATGGTTAGTGATATTCAGTAGAAACTTTGACATTTTGCATTATGTTATGAGACTCTAATTCTCATTTAAATCTGTTTTAGCCACTCCCACTGAACCCCTATTTATTCCCTATGAATTTGAGAGATAAGACAATTAGCTGTGACATATCACCCTGGTTATGTATTATTGAATTTCATTTGCAAATATTTTGTTGACCATTTTTGTTCATGTGTGAAGCTGGCCTAAATTTTCCTTTTCTGTAATGTTTTTGTTAGGTTTTAGTATCAAGGTTAGTTTTGCCTCAACTTTTATGCTGATTACTGTGACTAAGACTTCCAATAGTATGTTGAATAAAAGTGGTAAAAGTGAATAGCCTTGACTTGTTCCTGATCTTCAGGAAAATGCTTTTTGCTTTTCACTGTTGAGTATGATGTTAGCTGTGGGTTTGTCATATATGGCCTTTATAATGTTGAGTTATGTCCTTTCTATTACCACTTTGCTGATGAGAATTTTTATCATAAGAAGATACTGGATTTTGTCACACATAGTCAGTTAATTTTTGACAAAGGTGCAAAGGTAATTTAATGGAGAAAAGATCAATCTTTTCAACCAATGGTGCTAGAGCAATTAAAGATAGATGTATATAGAATCTTGACCCATACCTTGCACCATATACAAAAATTTACCCCAAATGGATAGTAGAAATAAATATAAAGCTAAAACTATAAAACTTTTAGAATAAAACAAAGGGGGAAAAATCTTTCCTTGGGTTAGGCAAAAATTTCTTAGATACTACACCAAAAGCATAATTTATAAGAAAAAAACATGTCAACTTTATCAAATTTAAACTTCTCCCATTTGAAAGCCAATATTAAAAAAATGAAAAGAAAAGCTACAGGTTTGAAATTAATATTTCAAAGCACATACTTAACAAATAATTTTTATCCAGAAATATAAAGAATTCTCAAAATTCAATAATAAGAAAATAAGCAATCCAATAACATAAGGACAAAAGATTTGAACAGACATTTTACAAAAAAGTATATGTGGATGGTTAATAGATACATGATGTTTAACATCATTAGTCACTAGAGAAATATAAATTAAGACAAATTTTAATAAATTTTAAAGACAATTGAAATCATACCAAGCTTGTTTTCTGACCACAGTGGTATGAAACTAGAAATCAATTGCAAGAGGAAAACTGGAAAATTCACAAATGTGTGCAGATTAAACAACATGCTCCTGAAAAACCAATGAGTCAAAGGATAAATCAAATTTTCCTTTTGACCAATGAAACACAGAATACCTTTTGACGAATGAAACACAGTATACTAAAACATTTAAAGAAAAGTTAATACCAATCCTTTCAAATTCTCCAAAAAAACAGAAAAGGAGGAAACACTTCAAAACTCATTTAATAAGACAAGCATTACCCTCATATTAAAGTCAGACAAGGACACTACAAGAAAAGAAAATTGCAGGCCAATATACCTGATGAACATAGATGCAAAAATCCTCAACAAAATACTTGCAAACTGAATTTGACAGCACATTAAAAGGATTATACCCCATGACCAAGTGGATTTATTCCTGGGATTCAAGGATGGTTCAACGTTGGAAATCAATAAATACACTACACATTAACAAAATTAAGGATTAAAATCATATCACCTCAATAGATGCAGAAAAAGCATTTGGCAAAATTCAACACACTTTCATGATAAAAACTCTTAACAAATTGGATGTAGAAGGAAAGTACTTCAACATAACATGACAGCCCACAGCTAACATTATACTCAGTGATGAAAAGCTAAAAACTTTTTCTCTAGGATCAAAAACAAGACAAGGATGCCCATTCTTGCCACTTTTGTTCAACATAAAAGTGAATAAAGTCTAAAAGTCCTAGCCAGAGCAATTAGGCAAGAAACAGGCATTAAATCAGAAGGAAGAAGTAAAATTGTCTCAGATGACATTATTTTATATATAGAAAACCTTAAAGACACCACCGAACAATGGTTAGAATATATGAATTCAGTAAAGTTGCAGGATACAAAATTAATATACAGAAATTGCATTTCTTTACACTAATGATGAATTATTAGAGAAATTAAGAAAATAATCCCATTTCCAATAACATTGAAAAGAGTTAAATATTTAGGAATAAATTTAACAAAGGAGATGAAAGGTCTGTAACTGAAAACAACAAAATATTGATGAAAGAAATTGAAGAAGACACAAATAAATTGAAAGATATTCCATGTTGGAAGACTTACTATTGTTAAAATGGCTATACTACCCAAAGTAATCTACTGACTCAGTGCAATCCCTGTTATAATTCCAAAGGCATTTTTTTTCACAGAAGCAGAAAAAAAAATCCTAATATTCATATGGAACCACAAGAGACCCTAAATAACAAAAGCAGTCTTGAGAAAGAAGGACAAAGCTGGAGGCATCACATTTCTTGATTCCAAATTATATTACAAAACTATAGTAATTGAAATAGTATGGTATTGGCACAAAAACAGACATATATATCAATAGAACATAATAGAAAGCTAGAAATAAACCCATATTTTTATGATCAATTAATTTTTGACAAAAAGTCCAAGAATATACCATAGGAAAAGAATAATCTCTTCAATAAATGATGTTAGAAAAATAGGACAGCCACATTAAAAAGAATAAAACTGGACCCCATCTTATATCATATACAAATATCAATTCAAAATTGATTAAAGAGTTGAACATAAGATCTGAACTATAAAATTCCTAGAAGAAAGCATAAGAGGTAAGCTCTTGGCAATGATTTTTTGACATTGGTCTTGGTAATAACTTTTTTGGATTTGGCAACAAAAATAAAAATAAACAGGTGACCTACATCAGACTAAAACACTGAGGCACAGCAAAAGGAAACCATCAACAAAATGAAAGGCAACCTGATGGAATAAAATATGTGCAGACCACTATCTGATAAAGGGTTGATATACAAAATATACAAAATATACAAAAATCTCACACAACTCAATAGCAACATAATAAATATTGTAATTAAAAATGGTCCAATAACCTGAACAGATTTTTTTCTCCAGAGAATACAAACAAATAGCCAATAGGAACATGAAAAAGTACTCAGCATCACTAATCATCAAGGAATTGCAAATTAAAACCACAATGGGATAACACCTCAGCCCTGTTAGAATTGCTGTCATCAAAAAGACAGCAAGGATATGGTGAAAAGGGAATCACTGCACACTGATGGTGGAAATGTAAACTGGTAAAGCCACTATGGAAAACACTCTGAGGGTTCCTCAAGAAATTAAAAGGAGAACTACCATAAAATCTAGTAATGCCTCTCCTGGTCTATATCTAAAGAAAAATAATACATTATCCTGAGAGATATCTGACCCTATGTTCCCTGGAGCATGATTCACAGTAGCCAAGATATGGGCACAACTTAAGTGTCTGTCGATAGATGAATGGATAAAGAAAATATGATATACATAGATATAGGTATAAATATTGATATATGTCATGGAATATTACTCAGCCTTAAAAAAAGGAGATCCTACCATTTGCAATAACGTAGCTGAACCTAGAGGGCATTATGCTAAGTGAAATAAGCCAGATAGAGAAAGACAAATACTGCATTGTATCACTTAAATGTAGAATCTAAAAAAAAAAAAAGTCAAACTCATAGAAATAAGAGAGTAGATAAGAGGTTGCCAAGGGCTTACAGTAGAGGGAGACATAGGTACAAAGTTGGAAAAAGGGTGCAAACTTTCAACTATAAGATGAATAATGTTGAGGATCTCATGTCAAACATAGTGACTATAGTTTATAGTTGATAACACTGTATTGTATATTGAAATTTCTAAGATAGTAGGACTTAAATGTTCTCACTAATAAAAAATAGATAAATATGTGAGGTGATGGATGTGTTAATTAACTAGATGGGGAGAATCCTTTCATAATGTATATACATATATCAAATCACCAAAATGTACACTTAAAATATCTTACAGTTTTGTCAATTATACCTCAACAAAGCTGAAATTTTAAAAAGGCACAAATAAGTAATGATTACATGAAGAAAGATAGATACTACAGATATGTAGACTATTTTAAAAATCATAGTACAGTAACTTTATACCAACATATTTTTAGTGAAATGAAAATTTTCCTAGAAAAATCTAAATTGCCAAAATTAACTCAAGACAAAATAAGAAATGTAAAGAAAATAATTTCATTGGATAATTTGAATTGGCAATCAAAAATATCTGTCTTAAACAGACACACGGACGTGTGCACACATGCACACACGCAAAAATATACTAGAGGAAAAAGGGCTTCAGGCCTATTATAGGCAAGTTTTATCAACTTTAAAGCATCAGGCAATTCTTATTTTATACTATTCCATAGGAAGAGAAAAGAAGGAAAGCTTACAACTAATTTTTTGAAACTACTATAACTTAGATATCAAACTAGATGAGGACAGTGCAAAAAAAAAAAGAGAGATCAATCTCAGGAACATAGAGGCAAACATTCTAAATAAAAGTTAGCAGTATTTTTTTTTTACATTTATCATGATCAAGGAAGAATGTAATGAGATTCAATATTAGAGAAATCTAATAATATATTTCACCACATTAACAGATTAAAAAAGAAAAATGGGCATTTCAATATATGCCAAAATGAGAAAAAAATGATTCAATACAGTTCACCATTAATGATAAGGGGGAAAAACACCTCTGGGTAGAGTAGAAGTGAATTTTCTGAACCTGATTATTATCTTCAGCTGAAACCCCAGAGTAAACAATATTCTCAGTAGAGAAACTTTAGAAGCATTGTTTCTCCACCAAAAGCAGAGGCAGTTCACGGATGACCACTGCTGCCACCCCTATGGAACACTGTCCTTGAGGCCCTAGCATGTGCGATAAAACAAGAATGGAGAGAGGGAGGCGTCCCAGTCAGGAGTGCACACGCGACTGCAAGGATCAGCACCCCTAACTACGATGGCGTAAACGATGAGGTTCCTTTGTCTCACACATAAGGCATGAAGAAGCAGACAGTCCAGGGCAGGTGGTGCTGATCAACAGGGTTGTAAGGGCTCGCTCTCGCGCGCGCGCTCTCTCTCTCTCTCTCTCTCTCTCTCTCTCTGCTTCACACTCCTAATTTGGTTTGATTTCATCCTCATGCTTCTCACCTTTGGCTCTAAGATGTCTCCTGCAGACCTAGGCCTTAATGTACATATTGTAGGCAAGAAGAGGGGAAAATAGTAGTACCAGTCTCTTCCCAGAAGCTCCTGGATGGACTTCCCCGTACAACTCACTGGTCACATAACCACCGTTAGCTACAAGAAAGGCTGAAGAAGTGAATGTCCAGAGATAGGGTTAGGGTTAAGATTTGAGACATGTTTATACTAACTTAAACATATTTATTTAAGTTATGCTTGGTCTAAGCCTTTCATGAAAACTATCCTCTGTTGGCTATTAAATATATTTAACATTCAGGGTATACTTAAACTAAAATGTTATTTCTTATTGATCTAAAATTAAAATGTAACTATGTGTCCTTTAAATTTTTTTTTACTAAATCTGGCACTCCTAGGAGCTGGGTGTATTTTGGGGGCCCAAACATTAGCAAGGAAGAAAAGGGAATGGCGACTTGGCACACATATCAATAACTGCCACAGAAGCATACAGGTTTATCCAGAAAGACAAGAATTTTTTTCCCCTGACATTAACTTTGGCAAAATTTATACAGATTTTTCCAGAAGGAAATTGAGTAGCAAAATTTGCAGTGCCTTTGGATATAGTTTTGTTAAAGATGCAGACATATTCTTTAAAGACCTGCATCGCATAAATCCAAGACTACGTGAAGTTATAATTTAGGAATAGAATTTTTGTAGGTAGCTAAAAAACTTAAAATATTTTTTTAGAGATGCTATTAACTACAGATTATCCATGTGAAATTACGAATCTTTGAGATCTTTTTCCTACCAAATTTCATTACAATTTTACTAAAATCCTTTTTAAATTATGCCCACTTAAAAACTTGTCGGCTGCTATTTTGTTTCAACATGGGAACGGAACCATCTCATTTGGCTGCAGGAACCTGAAATTTAAAATGTACTGAGCCTGCAGATACAGGAACAACAGGCTTTATGGTGTAACTGTGTATTCAAAGCAGCCTTGGGTACAAGGTGTGGACTGGCTTTCAGAAGTGGTAGAACAAAGTCCAAGTGGACCACAGGTCAGAAGAGCTCAGAGGTCAAGGCAAAACAACGTAGGCTTAAAATGGAGTCTTCACACTGTTGCCAAACTGCCCACGCTCAGAGAAGGTGGGGCACTCTCGTACAGGGAGGCTAGCTAGAAGCCAGGAAACCAGAAAAGTGGTAAAATTGGGTTAGTCAGATACAATAAACAAATCCCCTTTGTGGGGGTGATTTTTGTGATAAGAGTTTGGAATTCCTGCTACTTTTTAAAAGATGGCTAAAGATATTTCTTATAGCCCACTTGAGGCAATGTGAGTGAACGAGCCCTTAGGTGGGATTCTAAATTGTATACTAATGTGCTGCTGTATTTGATCTGACAATTTTAGGATTGTTGCTATAGAAATGACAGAAAAGGGGTGGGATAGGAAGTGAGTTGAAAAAGCCTCATTTCTTTGACTCAATTAATTATTTGTTGACTCAAATAAATTATTTGTTCTCTTTCTTGGAAAGAGGAGTGTAAAGATTTTTCAGCCCTGAGAATGTCAGACTTAGGCTGTTTGCAAAGGGCAGTTGGGTTTATGCCAGGCATCAGGAGGGATGTGATTTTTCTCCCAAGAATTGTCTAGCATATAGGCTACATGCTACATATGGACTAGATGCTGTAACTAGATATGTTCTCCCAAATTTTTTTGCCTATAGATTTAATTAATTTCAAAAAAAATAATATTTACTGTTTTTCACTTGTATTATTTCCGAAGCCATTTAAATTTTTAGAATCATCTTTTTTAATGACCATATGATAGAATAGTCCATCATACTTAGTTATATTAATTTACCTTTTAAATGAACTTGGGGAATATGGCTATTTGAAGAAATCTTACAATGAAACTTTTTAGAAGACACATATTACTCTTTGATTTTCCTGCTTTTAAAATGTCTTTTCACCTAGACAGTTTGCAAAGCTGACCTTATATTCTCATAGAGCTGTCATTCTCCCATGCTTTTTGCTTTTTTTCTGAAGCCAATGATCACAAACGTTTCACTTAATTGTTACAAAGAAGACTCAGCGAATAGTCAATGGGTGACAAAGCCATTTGACTTTCAAGGTGCAAATCCAATAGTGCTAATCCAATGACTAGCCTCTCTTTCTGGAAGAAGTAACTTTCCACCATCTCCATCCACAGCCCCTTTTGCTACAACTGAGAAACCACAGCTGATTCCAGAAGTGAAGCTCCCTCCCAAGAAACACAAATCAAAGGTATTCATATTCCTAGCCAATGGAAGAAAATTGTTCTTTTTCATAATATTCTCAGAGAGATTTTTGGTTATACACACATTATAGTATTGAGCATTTCACATAGAAATAAATACTTCCTCAGCCGTTGCTGGAATGCATTTGATTTCACAAAGCGGGGATTGTTATACAAGTAAACTCCACTATGACATTATCAGTGGGGTCTAAAAAATTCAATCATGCCAAATTATTGAGAGATTAAATAATTGGGTTAACCTATACGCTAGAGTCCAAGAGTCCAGAATATAATAGCTATTGCTTTATGCCCAAATTGAGTTGCATAGCGTATGTTATCGTGAGGTTTGTTGTATTTCATTTGTCTTTAAGCATAGGA
The DNA here is from genome assembly GCA_003508835.1 of Eonycteris spelaea. Taxonomy (NCBI): domain Eukaryota; kingdom Metazoa; phylum Chordata; class Mammalia; order Chiroptera; family Pteropodidae; genus Eonycteris; species Eonycteris spelaea. The sequence goes on from PUFA01000017.1 coordinate 2,599,173, forward strand.
TGAAAAAGCAAGCTCTCCAGCTTTGCATGGGGAAGGAGAAGGAATTTCATATTCTCTAATATTGAGACCTCACAGTACAATATGTTCATCCTCATGGAGAGATTCTCCTGGTTTAAAGACACTGGATTTTTGTAGCTTGCTTTCTTATGTTTATGAGCCACAGACAGACTTGTGATAATTGAAACTTTTCACCACAGAAAGGAGACAGCTGGCAGTGTCTTTTTCTGGGCTTTCCCTATGTGGTCATGTTTACAGCTGCTCCCATTTAAAAAAAAAAAAAAAGAGGAATTGAAGAGTGGCACAGAAGAAATTAATTCTACTGTGTCTACCTCATAGACTGTTACCTGTTCTTCCAAGAGCTTCTTCTTCTAATACCCGAATCTTCCTCAAGGTGTTTTCACTGTATTTGCAGCGCTGGTGGGCTGATTCCTCTTAAGAGATTCCAAGCTGTTTATGTAGCAGCATGTCATGTGACACCCCAGTTGCCATGGCAAATATTTGTGTTTCATAAAAAATGTGGGTAAAAAAAAAATCAATGTAAATGGCCAAATCCCAAGACAGACAGGCCTTCAGGCTAGCGTTTGGCCTGCACCATTATTGTTTCAAATTCAGCTGTTTAACAGGCTGCGCGAAGGCCATGGGCTAATGTGCATAATGGGAACAAGCAGGGGCACCTGTTTAGATTCTCACCGTGTTTGAGCTCTGAGATCCCAGTTTTACAGATAATGGATCTACAGGTAATATAAGGGCGACTAAGTTTGAAGCAGTACGCTTAATTAATTAAAAGCTTAAAATTTTTTTTTGTAAATAATGATATTTTCTGAGTGTTAATTAACCCTGCCTTTAATTTCTTCTTTAGTGACTTCACAAAGCTTTTTCCTACTCCTAGAGGCAGTAATATTTAAAGAGTCTTTGCTGTGGTCTCAAATTGGCACATTTTTGAATTGACGCTTCACTAGTAAATGTAATTATTCATGTACTCTGTGAAAAGTGCCCTAGCATGGAAGTGAAAAGGCTAAGAGTAAGACTGCCATATGCCCGGTCTCATAATAGAGCCAGAACAGACCTTGGATCAGCCCCTGCCTCCCACAGGGCAGTGTGGTGCCGCACTGAGAAGCCCTTTCTTGTAAATATTTCTCCAAGGGTCTCTTAGAAGGAGAATGTGATTATAGTGTGTTGGTAAATATTTACTTTGTCAAACTCTTTCTCTAAAGTAAACAGGGCCTGTGGCAAGCAGACAATCATTATCTGGGTGGGAAAGGTCTAATTATTAGCTCCTGCCTGCATGGAAAGAGGGAACAGGCTGGCCGAGCGGGAAGAGCTGGGGAAGTGGGGTTGGAGAGTAGAGGGTGGGAGCCTGGGCCTTCTATTTATTTTGAAAATTGCCCAAAAGAATCATTTTGATTTAAACTGTTTTCATTCTTCATTGTAGGGAAAGGGCAAAAGGTCAAGAGGACATCGTGATAAGAAGGTCTGTAATTTGTGTGACTAGTTGAAATTTGGGCTCTGTCACCTGATGTCCCTTTCTTTTGCTGCAGGTAAAAGTAAGGGAGGCAGATTTGCAGCTGGACACAGCAACAAAAGTTCTTTTTCTCTTCTTTTATAAAAAAATTGCATCATATTTTCAGGAAAAAAGTATGGTTCATATGGAAAACTTTTTTTTTTTTTTCTTCTTTTGGGACTGAATTACCTCTCGGGCTTTGGTCAAAAAAGTGATTTCGCATACTCAAAAATTTGGCTGAATCACATCAGTCTTCAACCTCACTCTAAGATTTTCATCTTTTAAAAGTACACTTCAAGTGAAATTAAATGTAAAAAAATTCAGTTTTTCCCCAGCATGTGCATGCATGGGTGTGTGAGTGTGCATTCATATGCACATGCACATGTGCACACACACATTGTATGTATTACATAATAGGTAAGGATATGAGATTTAGAGCCAAGATGACTAAAACAAATGAAGTAACAAAACACAGAAAAATGAAATCGTCTCTATGATGCGGCAAGTACATGCCTCCAGAAACATCCCATGGGGCCATGCACGGGGAAGTGAAAGCCCTGAACTTGAAGTTGGAAAGAGCTAGATCCCTCTTACTAATAGAAGACCTTTGAGCAAACCACTTAGATTCTCTGTGCTTCCCTTTCCTCTGACAAATGGGAATGACACCACCTTTCTCATAGGGTTGCTGTGAGTGTCAGAGGAGTTAATGTCACGTGTGAAAGTGCTTTGGAACTATAAAGCACTTGTTATAATTCATTGGTTTATTTTTAAGAGCATCTTCTAGGCATCCTTTTTTTCGGTGATCTTTTAGTAAGAATTTCAGAGGGAGCTTTCCTTTTTAAAGGAAAGGAACCCACCTTTGGGGCCTCCTTATACTTTTGAATACTGTGACTAAGCAGGGCTGTATTTACAGCAATGATTGCATACAGTGCTGAACCCAAACAAATTCTCCTAGATAAAGTAATCAATACCATTAGATCCTTCCTTAGCTTCCCTTGACTTCTTGCTGTGAGGAAATCGTGAGCTTGCTCCTGCATTTTAAGTAAAATATGCTTTAGATATACTAAGGCATTATTTATCTGGAATGTTTGTAACAGCTAATTTTGAATGAGCATGTTTCTAGAGCACGGCACTAAACACCTTTCATAACCACTGAATGCTCATAGCAGCTCCTGAACCTCTTGTGCTGTCATTGTCCCCAGGCCCCCACAGCCGGGAAAGGGCCGTGGAGGAACCAGATGACAGAGTGAAGTTTCAGAGTCTGTGCCCTCTCCACATCCCAGGTGATGAACAATTCTCACACATTTAGGGCATTGTTCCTAACGCTTTACATAGCATATCTCATTTGCACAACACCTTTAGGCAGCAGGTGCTATTAGTCCCATTTTACTGGGAGAACTTGCATACAGAGAGGTGAAGGTCATCAACTAGTAAGAATACAAAACTAGACTATGTGACTGCCAGAGCCCCAAAGCGGTAGAAATTTTGAAAAATTTCAATCATTTTCGATGGGAATCTTTCTAAAAGATATCTCTGCTTTCCTAATGTAATTTGACATTTCCTCTATCCAATATTATGTATGCATATAACCAGTTTCCGGTGTCTTTTTTTTGTTTTTTCCTTCGATATCAGGACAGCAGGTGTCACCTCTGCTATCACGTCTGCTTTTTTTTTTTTTTGGCTCTGATTTTAACAGCCTTTCCTGGCTGCTAGATCAGTTAAACAAATAACCAAAACTCAAGAAGTGGAATGATAAATCTGAGACAGTCAGGATCTGCACAGGATTTAAGGAATAAAATAGTAAATCATAGTAGAGTTCGTAGTAATTTCAAGACATCCAAGACCTTTATTTGCAGGAATTTAGTTTAAAGGTTTGAATTCACTAATGTGGCCTCTCTCAGCAAATAAACCTTTTTATTATCTCAAGGCAGGCATGTTAACAACTATGTTAAGATCCATTTAATGAATATTTGGTAATAAAAAATCTATCTTAGGGGTAAAACAAGCAAACAAATATACTTATTAGATATAGGGATTCAGGTTAAATTCATGAGTGTTTACTTCTGAGGATGGGGGAGGGAGAGGAATGAGCTAACAAGAAATATAGAAAAAAATATAGAGGGCTTCAATTGTACATAATGTGTTGTTTCTTTTATTTAAATATGAATAGATGAATAATTTGAATACATTTAAATTTTATATTATAGTATAAATATAATTATAAATATATTGTGTACTATATTTTTAATATTAAAATTTTAAATATATTTTTGTCTTCTTTGCTTCATATATGTCATATATGTGATATATATATATGATACATATTCTGTATTATCTAACATTAGCACCTCACAGTATAACATAATTCATGCTTATAGAGATCCTCCTGATTTAAAGGTGCTAGACTTTGTAGCTTGCTTTCTTATGTTTATGACCACAGATATGTTGTGTGTGTGTGTGTGTACACACACACACAAACATACACATATACACAGATACACACATATGTCTAAATAACAAAAAGGATAAAAGATTAACAGGTGTTCATGGTAGTTTTTTTATATTAATGTCTATATTTTTCTGTATTTTCAAGACTTTTTCCAAATAAAAAAATAAAAAGATAAAAGAAAATCTTATTTCCTAAGCCATATCTCTATTGTAAAATTTCCTTGGTATAGATAGACCAAAGATTTGGGTGATTACATTTAAATATCAAATTTGGGGTCTTGCTTCTCTTAGTCATTTTGTTAAATTGTTGCTTTCCTTAGTATTTTTCCCAACCTATGTTCTTAATCTTCCTGTTAGAAAACTGCGATTATTTATTGGTAAGTCAGCTGAACTATTTTAATCAAGCAACATGTGTGACATTAAACATATCACACATTAAACATGCCCCTATCTAGTCTCACTCTCCCACCTGTGTAAGGAGCTTAGACCAGATCAATGTTTTTAAGGAGTTTACACATGGCCTACAAGGCTCACCCCAACTCCCTCAGGGTAAGGGGAAAAGCAGGAGTTCCCAACAGCTGGAACTCCAGGCCCCTCACACCCACAGCCTCTGTGTTAACTCTTTTACCTCTTTACCATCAAATTATATTGTTTCTGAACAGTGTTCCAGGCTTCAAAACCTATATTTTGAAAGGCACCATGTGATGCCTAGCAGCAGCTTTGGCTTCAGCATGTCTTGTCTAGTGGAGGAATAAGCTACCTCTCGAAGAGTGCAGAGCGCACCCACGGTCGGCTTGTGCTTGCAGCACAACCCAGTCTTCTTTCCTGTCTTGCTCTACAGCAGTCCACAGAATAAGGTCACACTATGACAAGAATTAGAGCTCTGCAACCCGAGATACAAGATGAGATTCAAAAGGAAATCCAAGGCTATATTTTCTCTTTTAAACTTACTTTCCCTCATGAAACCTCATTTAATCATCTTAAAGTAAGAATAGAAAAAACTCGGAAAACAAGAAAACATATGTCTCTTAAAACCATTTTCCATCTTCTCTAATTCATTCGAAATTGTCACCCTTACCTATGCTGTTTTGACATGAAACTTTTGAAGTGAATTAAAATCATACAGTTTTATTTGTAAAATATGCTTCTCTTGCATGAAGTAATTAACAAGGAAAAATTTATAAAATTGGTTTTAATTCTCTTCATAGCATCATCTAACTGTAGATTTTTATTGCATTCATTAACAATTTTATGTACCTACACTAGAAAAAAAACTTAAATTATCAGTAAGCCACAAAATGAAATCTTTACATTTTTAACTTATATCTTTTGTTTATCAAATTATGATCTGATCATTCATAGAACAGTTGAAAATTTCAGAAAGGAGGAAAAAATGCCAAAGTATGCAAGAAAAAATCCCCATAATATCACAACTGTTAGGCATTATTTAAGCTTTTGCATATTGCTTGATTGGGTCATACTATATATTCACTGTGATTTTACTCTTTTCATCTAATAATTTATTGTAAGTCTTTATATATATATTTGAAACTCTTTAAAAAACATATTAATGACTATGTAAATTTGTCTTAAAGATAAACCATAATTTTCTTAGCCATTTTCACATTGTTTGACATTAAATTATAAATGACAAATTATTATTACTATTATATATTATTATTAAGTAATGAAGTCACTTCCAGTTTTTCTGTTGTAAATAAAACTACCTTGTACATCTTTCACATTTGTACATAAATCTTTGTATTTAGGCTAAGGCTTGGTGATAGAACTTCTTGGTCAAAGGCATGAACATTTGCAGATCCAAGTAGCCAAACCTTCTATTAATACTCTAAAATTCAAGCTGTGAGTCTGCGAATTAGTTGTATGTTCCTAGAACAGCTTTGTGCTATAAACCCAGCCCAAAGTGGCTATGAGCTTGAATTTTACTATTCACTCACTCGTTCATTCACTCAACTAATCTTTATTGAGATTTGACCATGCGCCAAGCAGTGCTCTAGGCACTAGGGATACAGCAATGAACAGAACAAACCAAGTCTTTGCCTCTTGGACTTATAGTCTAGTGAGGAAGCAGAAAATAAACAGATACTTAATATAATGTCAGGTAGTAACAAGTGCTGTGAATTAAAATGAAGTAGAATGCATATGTAGATATAGAGAGTATAACGAGTTTGGGTATTACACGAATCTGTCAGTGTTCTTCAGTGATCTTGATCGACAGACTTGCTGTACACACAATTTTCCTCAGAAAAATTGTATCTCAAGTTTTACTTTGGTAATATCGAGGTGCTTTTCGAAACTTGCTCTTTTTCCTGTGCCTCTAGAGAAAATGATAAGGTGTCTTTTCTCAGGAAACTAGGAATCCGGGCTGCTCTTGATGCCCATCCTGTCAGGTGTCCTGTACGTATCCCCGGTTCCACCCATCAATCATAATTGTCCCAAGTGCTCTTAACTATGTCACATTCTCTCAGAGAATATTAGAAGAGTAGCAGAGAAGATGAAATCAATGCAGCAGTAAAATTAAATGTGTCTCTAGAAAAGGAAATTTCACATTTGACTGAAAATATATGCCATCTATTTTAAAAAATCTCTGATTTTGTTCCGTTTGATCTTCAACCAGAATGGATCCATGAATGTTTTTGTTCTGCAAGACTGCATTGAGGGTGGGAATTTTTCCTTCTCAAGAAGTGTTTCAGAGTTCAGAAAGACTCATTTGAATAAAATATACCTTTCAAAGCAATTGTAGAAATTATCCCTGGAAAATTGCTGCTGATCTGGGTGGCCTGCACACTCAATTCTTTTCTATTATATGGTCTCTACTCAATGAGTTCTCTATTTTTGCCTTTTTCTCCGTATAAAGGTTAAGGGCTCCAACTCTCACTTTTAATGGGCACTTAAGGCTTATGCAGTTTCTAGGTCCTATGAACTGAGAACAGTCTTGCTGATTTGCACACCCCGAAATACTGGAATATCACTCTTTGGGGCCCTCTCCCCCTGAACACCTTTACAGCTCTTCCTCTATTGTGGTTTGTAAGTTGCTAAAGAGCTTCCTATCTAAAAAATAGAATAAGACAAAAAATCTAGGTCCTTTTCATGCTATATAAAGAGATATTTGCCTTTGATTGATGGCTTGACTAGCTCCAGGAGTTTATTAAATAGCAGATACTCCTGGAGGGTGATACTTTAAGTCAAAGGGACAGAGGATGTCAAAATTAGAAGCCCTGAGTGACCCCCTAATGGAAATTGAAATGCCACGGAAGTGATTTCCCAAGCCACAGAGGGAGGTGGTGACAGACTAGGTCCCAGGGCTTCTCACTTCAAATCCATCACTTTCTACCAGGCCATGGCTCATTAGTATGTTCATAGAGGTTAGTTAACAGATTGCTTTCCAAATAAAAAAGGGACAACAGGTCAAGCCACATTGACTCTGATGTTAGGAGATGGTGAAAGAAGGCGAGCAAGGAAGAACACAGCTGGTGAGGGGCCATGTGGAATTCGACAATTAGGACTGGGCCTTTGTGGGCATATAAGGACTAGCAGCAGCTAGCTCTGTATCTTGGGCAACTCAAACCTCTCTGAGCCTCATTCCTCACCTATGGTAATAAACCTTATGGACTGGAGATGATTATGTGAAAATTTTTTCACATATTATGCTCAACATACAACTCTACAGACCTCTCATCTTACAGATGAGAAACATTTAGGTTCAGAAGAAGTTGTGTGTTAGTCAGCTCAGGCTGCCATAACAAAATACATAGAATAGGTGGCTAAATAACAAATATTTATATCTCATAGCTGGAAACTGGAAGTCCAAGGTCAAAAATGCCAGTGTGGTTGATTTTGGTGAAACTCTCTTCCTGTTTGCAAATGGGCACCTTCTTGCTGTATCTTCACATGGTAGAGAGAGAGAGAGATATCATCTCTCTTTTATCTCTTCTTATAAGGACGCTGATCTCATCATGAAGGTTCCACTCTCATGATGTAATTACCTCTCAAAGGCCCCACCTCCAAATATCATCACACTGGGGATTAGGGCTTCAACATATGAATTTTATGGGTATCCATTCAGTGCATGGCAGATAATAATTTGTCATATATCTAGCAGATAGTGACAGAGCATAGACGATCCGAGGTTAGTAAGACTTCAGGGCCAAGGCTCATTTCTCTGGGCCCATTATAGCCTATTGAGTAAAAGACGAGGCCAGTGACCTTCAAGATCCTTCATGCATTAAAATTCAGGACCGTGGTTATGCTGAGTCCCTGAATCCTGCGTAGGTCAGCTAATATCTCTAAATATTGTATATATCTTTCTAACGATTTTAGCAAGCTGAGATATTGACATCTGTACAAAGCTTAACATGTTGTGAATCCTCAACAAATATTAAAGAACAGGCCTGACAGATGATACTCCTGGTCTTTAGAGAATAATGAAGACTCGTCTCTGAGAGTCATTCCACTTATACTTTGAACTAAGCTCTCACTTAGAGCTTTGATGGCAGAGGAACTTTGTCTTTTTCACACAATGGAATTGCCTACACTAATTACTAATGCATACGATTGGGAGTCTGAGAAACTGAACATCAGTTTATAGATTCAAAAGTGATGTAGTCTAGGTAAGCCATTCTTTAAATCAAATCTAAATCCATGTTGGATTATCTGGAATACTTGGATTCAACACCAGGAGATCTTGGTTTTATCCAATTTGGAGATCCTTGGCTATGGTTTCATCCTATATCCACACACTGTCCACATGAATAAAAATAACATTTTTCATAATGACATTCAAGTTAGAAATACATTCCTTTTATTTTCTGGAATTTTTCTTTGTGGCACTTATTTCTAAATTTTAGAAGGTCATACTGGGCCTGTCTCTTTTGCTGCACATCTGTGACTTACTGACACACATAATCATCATCCTGCCATCCTGCTTTTTGTTTTAGATTTAGAATTTTCCCTAAATAACTGCTCTAGAAACTCTCAAAGTTACCTAATTAGTGATTACACTTTGCAAACGAAGAAGAGCATTTCTCAGCTAGTTGACTTGGTTAGTTAGAGCAGGTTGCTAATAATTAGGCCGTGGCTGCAGTTTGGGGCTCTGTGTGGGCCAAACAGAAGGAAACAATGTGACTGCTGAGCCAGTGACATCACATTGGGAGTACAGCACATCTTAAACCAAAAAGATTGGAGGGAAGGAAGGTGGGAGAAAGTGAGGAAGGAGGGAAAAAGAAAGAGGGAAGGAAAGGAAAGTGGGAGGGAGGGAGGAAGGGAGGGTGGAAGGAAGGAAGGAAGGAAGGAAGGAAGGAAGGAAGGAAGGAAGGAAGGAAGGAAGGAAGGAAGGAAATAATTGTAGACAAGTTCATGGAGATAAATGGTAAAGGAAGAATAACAGAAGGAACCAGAATCTGAAACATGGCATGACCTTTAATCAGGGCTCTTATTCCTAGCAGGCTGTGAAACAGCTTTGTCTCTACCTGCTCAATGGATCTCACAATGCTGATGCACTGCTTTAATTTGGGAAGCCTTTCTCTTGAGAGACATGTCTTTTCTTGCTCTAAGTCTAAAGTGCTCCCAAGTGTGGCATTCTCCATGACAGATGTACTACAGTTATGCTTTAGCTGACTCCAAACCCATAGCTTCCCTGTGCCTGAGTGGTCTATTTGATGTCCAAGAGTGTGTTTCCATTTAAAAGCTGGTCTTTACTAGAATATTATCAAGGAAGGTAAGAGAGTATAATCCCTTTGTTCTAAAAGAGCCACTGTTACATTCTGTAGCCTTACACTCACCTCACTTTTATCTTTCAAAAAGTCTTAAATGCATTTGCTGATATATATAAATGCCCTAGACCTACTCCATGGAAAGACACTGTCCAGGAGAGTCTTAAGGGTCCTCCCCTCTCAAATAGTTCTTCAAGGTTGCTCCGGTTTCATAGATGGTCCCAATCCCATATGACTTTATAAAGAAAGGAATTTCAAAAATATTTTAACATTTCCAAGGACACCAGAGTCTTTGGCAAATCCCCTGTCCGTAGCTGTACTTCTTACAGGAGTCTCAAGGTCTTGTTGACAGAATCAAACTTGTGACTGGCAGAACCAGCCAGATCCATACATGTCCACCTGTGATTATATTGTGTGTCTGTTTCGCTGATGAAGCACTGCCAGCCTTCTCTGAATTCTAACCTTCTATCATCAGCATCCATTCTTGAAAGCAGGCAGAAATGTAGCCACGGGCCATTTCTGTAGGAGCATGTACCACTTGTCTTCTACCAGGACTCGCAGCTCCTCCTGCTAGCACTTATGCTACAGGAGGTGTTACTTCTCTAATTCTCTCTTCCCATCTGAAAAGAAGGTATTTATTCCATTTACCGAACAGGCTGCCTTCTCTCTTGGCATCTTGATTAGATCAGAAGGGACTAGAGTCTTGGAAAGAAGGCTTTTTCCATCGTTCTTATGCCTATAACAACTCTTAAAGGTATATAAAAGCTCGCTGTTATTTAAAGTCTGCTTCTACACCTCAAAGAAATTACCTCTTTTGGACTTAACACTTGCTTTTTGGTGTCTTTACTTGCAATGACATAATTCCACTGCCTAAAATCTAAGAAAGAAAAAGAATGTGAAGAGTTTTTTTTTTTTAAATGTTTAGTGTTTGCTTATTGTTCTTTTATTGTAAATATAGCTCTTGGCCTTCTTTTCTCATAGATAGCTTTCTGCCCTAAATCTGTGAGTTAATATCAGTTAATATTTATTTAATAAAGATAAAGCATGAAATATCTAACAGTAATGCTCAACACATGCTGTGGCATAATAAGTTATTGATAAATTAACTGGGTCATTTTTTCTTTGAGTTTGGGAAAACTCTTCGAAATGCAGAAAGTGGTATAATTTTACAACTTGGTAAAGATAGCCTTATACATCTGACAGTGTTGCCATATTGAAGACAATGTGTTCATTAAGTCCCTAGGCAAGAAGCAATTGGCACAGTAAGTTGATACCTGCCTTACAGAGGAAAAGGCAGGGCCCGAAACACCTGTGCCCTCTCACCAGCTCCCAGGCCATTAGGAATATTTGCAACACAGAGGCCAGTGTCGATTTTTCTAGTGCAACAGGTTTCAGGAATGAAATACAGTGGTTTCACAGTGGACACAGACAACAAAATTTCCTTTTTTTAAAAAAAAGGTGTGTGTGTAACATATATTGCTGTTGTCATCCAAACCTCTTCTAGTTTTTTTTTAATAGCATTTATTCAGGGTTTTTTTTCCATACAAAAAGTATAAAGGAGAACACCTCTTGACATTTAAAATAAAGTAGTATATTTTCATGACTTAAAACTTCAATCAGTACAGATAGGAACAAATGAAAAGCAAATGCTTCCTTGTTTTGCAGTCTCAGATTCTCTCTACCTGGGGACAGCTCCAGGTATGTCCCTAATAAGATATCAGATTTAAGAATAAAAGAATGTGTCAAGAGAAACTTAGAAAGTGGCAATAATAATAACACACAACATAATGCTACTTGTAAAACTCACTCCAGGATGTTAAAATGAGGTGGCAGAACTCCAAAAACACTAAAACCTGATGACCTGTTAGAATGTCAGAATAGACAGGAAAGCTTCGATGAGAGCATTTTGAATTAGTATAAAGAAATTATCTACAAAGAAAGGCTTCCCCCAGATTTTCAGGATTGGTAGATAATTTATGAACAAGAAAGCAGTGACATGCTTCCATCCATGCATATGTAAAAAGTAAATCACAGAGATTATAGGGTCAGGTGACCACATCAAAGTGCACAACTTTCATATGATCAATTTCCCTGAGCAATTTTATAACACTTTTATAAAAATGATAATAGCTTTAAGTGGCCTCTAAGACATTCTTTTGGTAATGAGTTTTGTGATATATACTGGCCAGACTTTCATATTATGACATGCGTGTATTAAATAAAACTAGGATCCATATTTTCCCACCATTGGGTAATAAATGATAATGTGATAGTGTGTTTTTTTAAGTGTGATTTTAATTTTTATTAATTATTAGTTTCAAGTATACATTTATAAAGTTTGTAAAACAATCCCCCTAACTGCTCTTTCTCTCCAGTATATTTTACTCACTTGTTTAAAGTAGATCGTAATTCTATTTCACCTCTGGTGATATTTTCTTTCCATAGTCCACAAAAGCCACACCCCCTTCTGGAGCTCTGAAATCACCGTGGGACCATGACTTTGTTATTTATAATGGCGTTATAGACAAAACAGCCCCGGACTTCTTAGCATTCAAGAAACATTTTAGTTTATCTTGGGGAAGTATTTTCTCTCTCTTGGAACACATCGAGAAGTTTCTCAGGGACTATGCAATACCAGAAGTCAAAATAAAAGGGAACAATCTGGTAGCCCTTCTTCCAGAGTTTGAGCTGAAGAATAAACTTACCAGGTATGACCTTCTCTCCGTGTCAGAGAACCCAGATTACATCCAAAAGTTGTTAAACCTTCCAGGGCAGAGGTACAAGGGCCAAGATGGACTGTTTAAGGCTGCCTGCAAGATCCAAGCCACATGGAAATGCTACAGAGCAAGAAAATTATTCCTCCTGTTTCGCCAGCACAGTGGCGTCAGGTGTGATTGCCATGCATGGCTCTTACATTGCCATAAGGCCCGACTGAAGAAGATCCTGGAGGAATCGCGTGAAAGACACCTGCAGAATTTCCGCATCCGAGCCAAGGTACACAAGGCTGCCAGCTGTTAAAGCAGACCTCTTTTTCTAAATATTCCTTGCTTGAACGACTGCAATAAGTTGTCTCTCTGTCTTCCCTTTCTCTCTCCAACAGCCCTCCCCTTCAGTCTCCCTCACTTACCACTCTCCTCAATGTATGATGCACAAACCCTACATTTGTTTGTATCGTACATCATATTTTAGCCCTAATCAGGAATCTGCAAATCTGTTGCATTTTTTTTTTCTCTAGAAAAAATATCCCTTTACTTTGACTATGGTCGTTCTGTCAGAAAATCAATGTTTAGACTGCATTACCTTTTCTCCCTATATATACCTTCTGGCACTTTAATTTGCTAGGAAAAAAAAAAAATCCTGTCTTGTCTACATTGCTGTCACCACTTTGTCAGAAAGTATTTAAGTTTGCAGACAGCCTTTTAATTAGTGCTCACAATTTCATTTATGTTTGCTTTCTCTTTTTTTCATTCATATTCTGTTAATTAAGTGAGCTGCCTCTAATCTTCCCCTGCCAGTAGCATCATGTAGCCACCTAATTAAATTAATTGGGGAAGATGTTTTAAGTATGTAATTAAATCAATTAATATAATTTATGCCTGGCTTAACTGTACAGTGGAAAAACAGCTGAAGTTTGACTAGATGAATCCACTACAGCTTCCTGTCACTGATCAATGCTCTTCTTGATTTTTAGCATCTGGCAGCCAACTGGAATCGCATCAGGACCTCCAGGAGGACTATTATCCATATCCCATCATTAGGTATAACACTTTTGCCTGCAAATCTATCAGCAACCTCTATTACCCACCACATTATGGCTCCTTGATTGAGTTCAAGGAAGGCCCCTTGTTTTATTCAAATTGGTCTCGGCAGGAAAATGTTCTCGACATGATGAGAGTAATAACACAGGGCCCTCGCTCGAAACGGCGTTTAATTTGGGGATTAAGCAAATAAAGTCATTATGTGGGGGCTGCTATTCAGTGGAGAGGTGATTTGCTGTAATTCGCTTTCATCTGTATGAAATGAACTAAAAAGTTGTATTTTTTCCCCCTGAAATAACAGATAATGTTTTCGATCTTCTTTAATGATAGAAGAACACAGGCTTGTGTGTGCTGTTGCTGTTACGCCAATAAGCCAGGATATTGCTTGTACACTGTTTTTAATCAAATGTGCAGTCAAAATGATAAGCTACATTCTCTGAAATTATTTAGTTCTAATTACGAGCAGATGGGATGCTTTATTTGCACCTAGGGCGCCTGAGCAAAAGGAAATGCTGTGTGAACAAGAATAATTAAGAAGTTGAATAGTGGTTTTTGCGCTTAAATAATCTGCAGTTTCATGTTAATTAGCACTAATGTAATTATTTAATTACATTTATGAATTGGGGAACTTAAAAGCTGTTGTCTACAACGAAGTGGTAAAATAGGTAAGCCAAAATGACATGGGGAATTTCAGAAATTTGCATTGGAAGTTCTTCTAAAATATGAACTGCTGTCAGAATGTTTGAGATTTGTTTGCTGGCTTGTTTGCTTTGTTTTGATTTTTATCTACCTAATGTGCTAAATTTTCTTGCTGAGGCCAAATTTCCCTGCTGACTTGGTAGAGTTTTTGACAAACAGTAAAATTCAGTTATTTCTCGCATATTTCTCACAAATTAGCTCTTTTTTTAAGGCCTTGAAATACAGCAGTGCATTAAGTGACCTATTGTAATAGAATTCTGAACTGCAATTTATTTGTGCTCCTGTGTGAATATACATGTTCGTGTACTTATATGTAGTATAGAAACATAACACACTTAAACAGTAATATGAAAAGCAAAAATATTAAAATTATTATGTAAATATAATTAAGATTATATTTTAAATTAGTAAAATATTTATAGTAATAAAATAATGCAAATGTTTCTAGATTCTCAAGTACTTATATCTAAGTACTTATCGAATACTTTAAACATTTTTTTAAGTTACACAGGGCCTTTCAGTTTTTTTTTTTTTTTATGGCTCACAGAAGAAATTAGTTTCTTCTTAGGATGTGAGGCAAGACAGATCTGAATTCATTCTAATGTAGGCTTTTGTTTTGGTGGGACTACTTTTGTACACAAAATTAGTTCACACACAGAAATTGCACTTGTAATTGATTGCAACCGGAGAGGCTAATTGCAGACCCAATTAACTGATTTGAGTCCTTAGAATAAGGCGCAAGAGCCTTTTGCTGCTGCAATGAATCGTGGACCCAACCTGATATTATGTGAAAAATTTTGTGTTCTCTTTTTTTTTCAAAAATAGAAATAAAAACAAGACCCCCCCCCACTTTGCAGTGTTGACACACACAAATGTATTATAGACACAATTTCCACAAACTTCCTCCCTCCTATACCTCCACCCCCATCTCTTCAAAAATCCTGTGCAGAGAAGCCTGATAGAAAGAAGCCTTCAAAGAGGTAAAATCATGAAAGAAATTGTCAGTAATCAAAATTGGGTAATAAAAAATAATTTTAAATGAAAATATCTTAAAATTCCAAAAGGGCTTGGTGAATACAAATTAAGTAGAAAAATAACCTGGTCAGAAACTAGAATTGGAAAGCATTATTTTAAAGCTATTAAAACTAATTTTCTTCTGGATTACACATAATAAGTTTAAATAAATATATAATAAATCTGAAAGCCTTCCCTATTGCGGTAATTTTTTTGTTTGTTAACAACATAATAACCCATTTTAAAGAAAAAATGCTAATCATGGATTTTCTGAGAGATAAGAACAAGCTCAGATATTTTTCTCAATTGAGCATTTAAAAAGCCCAATTACACATTTCACAAGAGAGTAATACTGGTCTTTGATCAAATAGTATTTGTTTCTACAACCTATGCTTTGGGTTTTATAAAATGACTGTGGATGCTAAATTAAGTTTAAGTAGCATTAAACTGCCATCTTGTACCTATCCTATAGACATACTTTTCAACCATAAAAGAATAACAGAAATTATGGTATACCTTTTTCTTGTCTACCACTTTCCCTGGGAAACTTAAAGAAGATTTCAGCTGGTCATAACCTGGCTACTTTGTCCTGCACCAGGGACTTCCCCCACACAATTCACAAAAATAGAAGTGGATGAAAGTGAAGCAATTTTTTCTCCAAACATATGCCCCCCAAATCTACTTAATATGGTCATTCTGTTTCCTGAGTTGAGAGGGATTCACTGATCAAAATCTGTTGGTAGGAGTGTAAGGGTCAAATGTAGGCATTTAATACAAGTTGCAGCCTTGTCCTCTTTTTCTCTTTCCATAGGAAATTTGCGATCAAATCTGGTGTAGAATTAGCCTTGGAAATTATTATACCATGCTGTTAGCCAATTGAGGCCATGTTAACTTAATTGAACCCCCAAAATAAAAGCTTAGTAGCTTGTATTGTATAATATTTATTGCATAATGTATTGCCATTATAGGCATTTGATTATTTGTCTATGCAGTTTGGCAAACACAGGAATAATTGCCTTCACCAAACCCACGATCACAGAAAAGAGGGCCTTTCAGTAAAGTTTTTGACCACAAATATTTATCACGTATTTTAAAATCTACTGTTTGGTAATATGATCACAATTAACACATTGCAGAGTAACCTTTTTGAAAGGAGGAGTGATGAAACACGATTGACTGGTATATATTTTGGGTAATGCCCCTAGATGTAACAAAGAGTTTTAGCTATTTTTAACCAACAGGAGAGGTGGAATGCTGTTGATTACTTGTCTGAAGAAATGAATTGGCCCTGTGATTTTAGAAGATAATAAAAAGAAAGCCATCTTTTACAGTTTATATAGGTTGATCTCTTAATTGGATATTGCATATTTTTATCATTTTTATTAATTAAATATAATTATAACAAAATAATCATTATGGTTCATAGCAGGAATAAAATACTAGCGTCTATTTTAAGCAAAATCTATCAGTCAAATAAGAAAGAACTGCAAAGAATCCTAATTCCTCTAGAAAACTCAGAGATCCAAACAAAACCTACAAACTAATTCTGTTTCCAGTTTCTTTGGCCAAGTTATCTCCTCCACTTTTAATTTAACCCCTGTGCTTATTTATTACAGTGCATCAATTGGTGCTACACTTAAACTCAGTGGCATTTTAAAATATATTGACATTAAATGAGATATACCAAGTGTGGGGCTCTGATGGGATGAGCAGGTATACGAGGCAGCTGCCAGGCAATTAAAATCCAGTGTTGAGTTTCTTCTCTCACTTCTCTTCCTCCTTTAAAATAAAAATAGGGGATATATTGAGGTGAGATTTCCTCTTTTCTCTATGTTCTATTTTATTTCATTGCCAACTGACCTAACAGCTAAAAGCAATGTATATAGTTCAGCTTATTTCCTGCCCCCCCCCATTATTTCAGCAAATTATCCCATAAGCTAACACCATTAGTGGTCTCCACGGTATTTCATTTCATAAAATTATGGATCCTGCTATTGCGAGAATCATGAGAAACATTTTCTGCTGTTCTGTACTGTCATGAATGCCTAAACGATAGAAAAGTTACTTTTGTGTACGACTGTCCGTATCGAACTGAGAAAACCCCAAATGCTCATAAGATGCTTGCTTCCTAATTTCCCTCCCTTCTGCCAGAAGGTAAGAACTTGTGCTCACCTCCATTGGCGAACAGCGGCAGGGCAGAAGACCACAGTCAAGAGTGTTATATCTGAAATCACATTTTTAGAACGCCTTCAAGCACGCTGGCACCTTTCTACTTTCTCATTTTTGAATCGACAACTCAAACACAAGATAGACTCTGTTCCCTCCACCTCGGGGCTGGGAAATCAGGGCTTTCCATCAAATCTTTGCAGTCTTCGACATGTATTTTGGCAGGTAGTATGGAATCCATTGTTTAGCTATGGCGTTCCACACTAAATCCTTGAGACAGATGTACTGCCAAGATCTCCCAGACAGCATTTCCCAGAAATATCCAGATCTTTTGGAATCAGGAACAAAGTACACTTAAACTTTCATATTTATTTATAGTCCAAATTAAAATGAAAATATATCTGTACTCATCCATGTTATATTTAGCCAAGTTATCCAAATCAACAATCATTCACTGGTTAGATCAGAGTTGGCTCCCTCACCCTGTAATATTAAATTAGCCAGTTGGTCTCAAGCTAGCTGATGTTGTACCATGAAATACAGAAACGGCAGCATTGAACTGGGTATCAAGTGACAGCAGCTCATTGAGTTTACATGAAATGGACTAATATTAGGGTGTGCTCTACAAAGAGTCTTGCAAATACGAAGATAAAACTATAATCTTTGTCATCTCCTTCATTCTCATGAAAAATATTAAGATGTTTTTTCAGCGGTTCTCAAACTTATACTTGTAATGGCTATTAAGGACCCCAAAGAGCATTGTTTAGGTGGGTTTTATCTACTGATATTTACCATATTAGAAACTAAAACTGAGAAACTTCAAAAATATTTAATTTATCTTAAAGTAACAATAATAAATCCATTACAATGTTAATCTAAATAACATACTTTTATTTTTCAAAAAAAAAATGCTTTATTTCCAAAGCAAAAAAATTTAATGAGAAGAGTGGCTGACATGTTCGCAAATCTCTTTATAGAATGTAGTTGGATTCTCACATCTATTTCTGTATTCAATTTTTGCAACATGTTGTTTTGGTTGAAGCATATGAAGAATACCTAGCCCTACACAGAAAAGTATTTAGAAAAGGAAATAATATTTTATGTTTTTTACAGCCTTTTAAGATAATTATGTATATTCTTTGATTTTATATCAAAACTCAACAAAGATATTCTTAAATGTTAATGGCGATATGGAATCTAAAATCATACCATTGAAGTTTTGTATTTTATGAGAAAATGATGATATTTTTAAAAGGCAAATATCATCTTAGTATTATTTTGTAAGTATTTTGACCTTGCAGACCTCCTGAAAGGGTCACAGGAGCCCTTAGGGTCCCCAGACTACACTTAGAATCACTGGCTTTAGTTGCATGCAATGCTGTACTAGACGCTGACCAAAAGTTTGAACAAGTCCTCGTCCTCTTGGCAGGAAGGTCTTCAAAACCACACAGAATCCATTTGGCCAGTTTGGCTTGAGAATGTTTTCAAAACTCAACAAATCCTGTGTCTTCTATATCCTCATCACAAAATTTCCTTAACAAAATTTCCCCTTACCCCCACTCTGCTGCAATCCTGAAAATAGCTCAGTTTTATTTTCATCGAACTGGCACTGGATTTACTACATAAATAACCCTAATAGGCCTCTCTCTTGCTATATCTTATCTCCTATCTCAGTATCTTATGCTTTCACACTTACACAAGTAATTAAAACCTGGATGTAACCACAATGCCTAGATCACATTTCTCTAGATAATTGCAATATGCTGATGTGCAGTGTTCTCCTAAATTCTTGCTATTAGAGTACTAAAGTTGGCTAATGGTTAACTTTTTTAATGAATTGGAGTAATTCAAGATCATCTCTATAATAATGCCACTCTTGCTCAGTATGCTTTCCTGAGTGGAAGAGAAAGGGAGAGTGACTATTTCTGCTATACTGTGTGCACCCCCAGAAGCATGTGATACATTTGAACATCTCCCATCATGTGTTTCAAGATGAGGAAAAGGTTGAGGATTACTGCTCCAGGCCATCGAACTGAGGCATGCTTGACTACCATCTCAGGCCAGGGTGATCAGATAAATGAGAACTACTTAGTAACTGGAAGTCAGCTTTTAACCCCTTGTCTGCCTGAGGTACCATTGTAAAGAACAGAACTTGGAGACTAAAGAAACTAGGCGTCAACCACAGGCTAATGAGCAGGGGTTCAAGAATATGTGATTCTACTACAAGGGCAGGGACGTGTCACAGAAGCGTGCACCAGTCCTAAGAAGGCTTAGTCACTTGCTCATGTTTGTGAGTTTATTTGAAGGAAAAGCCAATCTTAGCAGAACCAGTTTACTGGATGCAAAGAGTCAGTTAGCATCATCTGATAGAAGTTTGTGTGGGAGTGAAGATGGGGATAAGAAAAGAGATGAAGGTGGAAATGAAGATGGAGAAATGATAGCCCGTAACCACTGATGGGCATCCTTGGGTCAGTAGAGGACCCAAAGTATATAGCTTCAGAGCGGCAGCTCTCTGGTACCTTTCTTTGATGTAAAGCAGAGGAAATAAATTTTTTTAGAAATATGGAATACTCTATCAAACTAGGAATATTTTGCAGGAGATGAAGCTGGCCATAAGGAAAGAGGCTGTGTTTCTCTCTATGGTGATAGAGAGAGTGCCCCTTTTACACCAGTGCTGTTTTATTCTATGTGGATGAGGACCTAGAAAAAGCTACAAATCCCACTGACAATTCTTTGAATCACCCAGAACTTCTCCAGATCAGCGAACTCAATTTTGTAAAAGTTGAAAGAAGGGGACAGAACGACAACACATAGCAGAAAGGGCTAGGAATTTAACAGACACGTGGTTTGAGTAGGATCTTAAGACACACTTTGTTCATTCATTTGACTAGAGCTATCACGCTGTCTCTGCTTTAATGGAACTTACAAGAGCCGGTTGCAAGAACCAGAGTAGTGCAGGGGAGAAAGAGAGACTTACACAGGTAACACAGAAGGAAAGAAGCGTGTAATGACAAATGAGAAAAGTATAGTGGAGAAAGGGTGCAAGGGAATGACAGTGAGAGGAGACTGAGAACCTTCTTAGAAAAGGGTATCCAGACACACTTGCTAGTGATTAGGGCCTATCAGCTGCATAAACTAGAAGAACTGTACTTTGATAGCTCAATAGAATTTATGTTTATAATAATACTAATTTCCCCATATTTTAATGAGGTTCCTTTTGAAAATTTCCCTCTGGCTCAGCTGAATTTAAAAAAGAAATAATAATAACAACAACAACAACAACACTTACCTAATGCTTATCATGAGCTCTTATTAGGGATCCTGACCCTCTCTCATCTTTCAATTAGAGGTGAAAGAGAAGCAGAGTGTCTGAGGGGAGTAGCACTGACGAGGGGTAAGGAGGAAAGACAATCATATTAGTTTTCTACACCCTGTAACAAGTTACTTACTACAAGCTTAGTGGCGAAACAGCACAAGTTTATCACCTTACAGTTTTGTAGTTCAGAAGTCCAAAAGCGGCTAAAAACTCAGCAGGCTGTGGTCCTTTCTGGAAGCTCTAAGGGGGAATCTGCTTCCTTCCCCTTTGCAGCTTACAGAAGCCACTCTCATTAAAGGAATGAGCAAAGGAAGCCTTTGCCCCTCTTCCTCCATCTTCAAAGGCAGCAACGGTGCATCTCTGTGCTTTTCTTCTGCAGTCACGCCCTCTCTGCTCTCTTACTCTTTTGCCTCCCTCTTCCACTTTGAAGGATGCTTGTCCTTATATTGGGCCCAGCCAAATAATCCAGGATAATCTTATTTTAGGGTCAGCTGATTAGAAACTTAATTCCATTTGCACATTTATTTTCCCTTTACCATGTAACCTAACATGTTTACAGGTTCCAAGGATGGAGACATGGACATCTTTGAGGAACCATTTTTCTGCCTCTCACAATTCAAAATAAAAGTGAAAAAAGAGGCAAAGGCTCTTTGTTCTTTGGGAGTTCTCTGCTCACACTTGGAGAGTCTCCTCTCTCTCTCCACACTTGTCACAAGAACTAAATCTGTAGCATCTGAACTATATAATAATTTTTAGGTTTATGTGATCTTGGACAAGAGATAAGGCCCTTACTCTGAGTTTTCCTATCTATAACATGACAGGTGGAAGTGGGTGGTCTCTCAAAACTCTCTGTTTCTAATCTGACCTTGAAGTGTCCTGTCTTTGTAGATTATATTCCAAAATGTGATGTTTCATTGCCACTGGGAATGTCTGCTGAACTCCCCAAAGCTGCAGCATCCTTGCTGATAGTTTCCTGGCTAAGTCACTATTATATTTAATATTTGCCCTCGACATTGATGAGGTCTTTTCACGAGGTGTCAACACATATACTTTGTGGATATACACACCAAGAATAAATCTGATTTTTGAAAAATTGACTCCCAACATCTACTCTGCTGATGGCAAGGTGCATTGTGTTGTATCTTGCCCACATTGAATGGTCTGTTGCCTTTGTTGCAACACACACAGAATTTGTTGTTGTTGTGTTGTTGTTATGAAATTTAGAAATGCATGTACTTCAGAACATTAAAATACCTTATTTTTACACAGCACTTTATGGTTTACAAAACGTTTCCATACCTGTTAATTCCTATGATCCTCTACAACAATGTACTGAAATTGTTAACATACAGTTCTTTAAAATGGGCACATTTCTAGGGTTAACTGAGTAATCATTTCTATTATAATTCTGCATAGACATTTTATATGCGTCCTTGATCAGGGGTAACAGAGGTACCAAGTAATTTGTTGGAAAATTAACCTCAAGCACCTGATTGAAGCACAGACTTATTCACTCCTGTGCTGCAAATGCAGCAACAAAGTGATCAGGCATCCTTTATATTTAAATTGGACATCATCTTAATGAGACATCTCACACTGCCTTTTATCTTCACTTTTCAAAGGAAATGTGTTCAGGGATGCTTTCAGGCACTTTTCTTAACTTAATCATACTTTATTCTTTAGGCATTTTTCCTGCCTTCATATAGTCTTGGTATATGTTATTTACAATACATCATTTTAAACATTTATCTGACTATAGATAGAATTATACACATGCAAAATCCCAAGAGTTACGATATTGTAACCGCACATCAAGACAGCATTGTCTGTAGCTCTTTCTATTAACTTTCATATGTGGAATGGTTCCCCAAGTTATTTTAGGAATTATTTTTTGTCTTTCTGCCTCTTTAGTTAAGTTCATCTGCATCAGGCAAAGGGAGACTTTTCGATGAATTGTAAACTCATTTAATTTCCAGACGTTGTCTAGTGTTTAAACACTGACATCAAAGCAAAGAGCCAATTATCAGAGTTCATTTGATCTGAAGCCCTGTTGCCTAAATTGCTATAGTTTTCCTTATGCTGAAAAGGATCTGTGTCACATCTTGAAGATGCAGTATTCAAAATCACTTTATCTATAGCACTTTAACTTGAAACATGTGTTTGGGCTCACTAACCACAAGGAGGCATTGAAGCATCTCTCCAAAATGTGAAAAGCAATTTTATTTTTTTAAAAAAGTTGTACCTACAGTTGCTGAATCTCCTATAAGCAATTATATCTGCTTGTGAGCGTGCATGTCTTTTAAGTTTATATTTTCATTCACTTATTTTTTTTAACCCCTGAAACATCAGCAGAAAGTGTTGTTGCTGCTGTTTCTTTCTAGAGAAGATTTTTGGACAATAGTAATCCACGCGTCTTTCCTTTTGCTCTGTTTCCAATGGACACAGAGACAACTGGCAGGACCTTCGTTAGTACTGATACAGAACTGCACCACCTGTGATGATCTTTATTGCCCTTTAAAGGTTAGAAGTTCTTTTGACTCTGTGAGCAGAAGCATATTTCTCTAGGATTTAGAACCACTTAAATACATATTCCTGACGGCAAGGGGTTTCTCTGAAATCTGTGTGTCGGTTTAGAATGGTCATGGGACTCATCTTCAAAATGCCCCATAGGAAATGGAAGTTAAAAAGCCAAAATAGTTTTTTGAAACCTGAGCATAATATTCTTACATGCTGTTTTGAACATTCACATCAAATGTCAGAAAATTTCCCCATGTTTTTATAATCCTTATTCCCAGCAGCTTTGCTGGTGTTGAAAAAATATGCTGTTTATCGCATCCTCCGGAATAATGCTCAATCCCCTGAGAAGCAAGGACCTCATTCTTAGGAGTTAGGTTGTTTCTGCAAGATGCTTCAGAGAAAATTCTTTCCTGGAAATGTGAATTGTGACACTTGGAAATCCTCGTGTGCCATTTTGCCATATTGACTTGCTCTTTCTGGGTTTGCCTTGTAGGATATTCGCAGCCTGTGCGAGAAAATATTGCTGACTTCAACATACAGCAGAACATGCAGCTGGGGCGGCTGTGTGACATCTTAGGTACGGTAAATACTTTTACAGAAATGACTCTTCGGAATATTTATCAGTGCATGTTGATAAAATGTTTACTTTTACTTATTTTTTTTTCCTCTACAAGGAAAAAGCTTGGATTTCTAATTTACTAGCAGGCCAATTGAATGTTTTGTATTAAAGAACAGATTTATAATGAAGTCAGCTTGATTTTTAAAATGACATTTTAACCAATTAGGTAGTTTTCTCAATTCTCTTTGCTGTAGGTTTAGATAAGGATATTTCTTCTATAGTACCAAATCTTCATTTACTGAATTTTGTAGCGAGTGAAGTTAACATTTTTGTCTCAATACTGTCTATTATATTATTTGGGAATGAGTGGAAGGTGGTTTCAGACATGAAAAGCATCGTCTTCATCATATAAGTAAGAAGGAAACATAGATTTTTTTTTAAAGAAGCTTTAATTTAAATATATATCATCTAGTTATTAGAAAACAGTAGTTGTTTAGTGGAGATAATTTTTAGAAATACAGACCTGGCGTGATAGATACATCTTTGTAAAAGTCAAGTTTCAGTACCAGTTTGGTCAGTTCTAAATCAGACTGCACTTGGAGCCAGGAGGGAAGGATACAAGAATGAGATGGCTTTGGTTCAAAACTAGGGTTCAGGTTAAGCCAAAAGAATAAGGGTTGCAAAGTCTAAGCAACACTATTGAATCAGTTTGAGGTATACTGGCCAAAAATTCAGGGTTAAATAAAAACTAGGTTTTTATTAGTTACCAAATAAGAACTTCTTTGTTTTGCTGAAAAATAATTGCTTTGGCCCTTATTTAAGCAAAACAGGAAGAATTTTAAATTATCAATGACCAACTTAGCTAGCTTCCTGGAATGACATACTTTACATAATTCATATATTATTACAACTATATCATATATCAGTTTCAGCATCATTATTTTTTTATAAATGCCATTTGGCAACAAAAAATACATCCAGTACTAGAAATTTACAGTGTCCTAAAATAATAATAGTGTAATTGCTTTAATCTATTATCTAGGCACTAATATTGTTTTTTAGCATTGCAAAAAAAAAAAATTTAATGACTGGAGATTGATTTGTTAGTGCTGAGCTATTTCGACTAAAAACCTGACTGGTTGAAAACCACTGAAGTGCAGCAGAGGGCAGACTTTGCTCTAATTTATTTGAATTAATTTTTTCTTAGATTTTTATACACCCTTCTATATATATACAAGTACTATATTTAGTACAAACTAAAAGAATTTTTTTATAGAATATTCTCATCATTAGGAAAGACTTGAAAGTATTAGGTGTCTATTTTAAATAATTCAGTAATTCAGTCTATGTCTACCTGCAATGCAAAATATTGCTAATATGAACATTTCTGAGAAATTATGAACCAAACACCTTTTCTTAGTACATTATTTTTATAAAATGGCAAAGCAATCCTAAAACCTCTTCAAAAGGAGTAATGAAAGTTTAAAAATAGTAGCTAGAGATAGAAAAAGTGCTTTCTTGTGAAGTAAAAATATCAAGGAACTAGGAAAATTAGTAATAATTTTGTGAAAGAGTGATTATTTTAAAATTTATTTTTCAATTATATCAGTTTCAGGTGTACAACACAGTGTTTAGACATTTATAGCCCTTACGAAGTGATCACCCTGATAAGTCTAGTACCCATCTGACACCATGCACTGTTATTACAATATTACTGACTATGTTCCTTGTGCTATACTTTATATGATTATCTTTTTTTTATTCCATTAATTCCTAGTAAAGGGTGTTGCTTTTTTGTTTATTCAGGGGAAGCAAAGATAATCTGATCACTTTGGAAAGACTTGTCATTCACATATTGGCTATGAAGTCAGAGTGTCAGGTGGAAACTCAATGGCTAGTATTTTCAATTCCTAGATGAGTTAAGTTAGAGAGTGACTGATATTGACTATTGACTAGCAATCAAAGCAATCTTCATTTTCATATTAATTCCTTTACAAAATTACTTGTCAATTAATTTTGAACATTTATAGATTCACAGTCAAGCCACACTAATACTGAATATTAGTATTAGTGTTATGTATTACTTTGCCATAAATGAACAAAAAAAGCGAAATTAGTGACATGATTTTTTATTATTTGTAACCTAGAAATATCTTTCCAAGAAAAATTAAGTTTTCTGCTATGGAGTCTCTAAGTTATTTTTATTTGTTTTTATGTCCTTTTAAAAATCTATACTTAAAAAAATACTAGTTTGATTTTTAAAACCATTAGTTTGGCAAGACATTAGTCTCTTCCTGAAAATACAAGATTTGGGATAACTAATCTGATTATTCAGCAATGGGATATAAGTTATTTAACTACTGTCTCCTCGTTTAATTTATTTCGAGGTTTATGTGGCAATTTGGTTCCAAACTAAATAGGAGCCGCTTACACATTTATGTTTATGGAGCACCTATTCTGGGCCTGCACCAGGCCAGTTCATTCCTTCCAGCCGTAAGATGCTTGCCTCCGGAAAGAGATTTCTCCTGTGTGCCATGGAGCGCATTAACTGTACAGGACTTTCCACTTCCTAAATCTCTTAATTCCCTCAGATCCCTTTAGTTGACCCACAAGTATTTAGTTGAGTGCCTCCTGCATACTCCACACTGTACCAGAGCTTGGGGAAATATAAGATGATACACCTCACCTTTTAGGAGTTTGGAGAGACAAGATCAAAAAGATGAAACAACAGAGGACATGATTTCATCACGTTAAATCTTGAGGCGCCGATTAAAAGGAGCACAGG
Source organism: Eonycteris spelaea (assembly GCA_003508835.1). NCBI lineage: Eukaryota > Metazoa > Chordata > Mammalia > Chiroptera > Pteropodidae > Eonycteris > Eonycteris spelaea. The sequence continues at coordinate 2,625,668 of PUFA01000017.1, forward strand.
TGTGGAGGGCAGGGTGGGGAGTCACTGCTGGCTGGCCTAGGCAGAGGAAGCTGTGCGGCAGATTCGTGCATTTGTACTGTTGGTCAAACACCTGCTATGTGCCAGATATGGCACCAGGTGCCATATACATATGCTCTCATTTAATACTTTCCAAAGCTCTGTGACCCAGGTGATTTTATCCCCATTTTACAGATGAAGAAACCAATGCTTACAAAGATTAAATAATATGCCCAGTGTTCCTAGGCAGCGGAGCTAGAATTTAATCAGTCTATGCTCTGTAGACTTTGCCAAACTGAATAGAGGAATTTTTAAATCTCCCCTTGGCCCTACTTGACCAAGGAGACATTTACAGGGCTTCCTCCTCTGAAATCCCTTAAGCACCTGGTCTGGGTGCTTCACGGTGCCTGCTACTCTTCACTATGCTTCGTGGCTATTCGTGCATCTAAATGGCTGCTCTTCACAGGCTGCGTCTCCGTTGATTTCGTATTTCCCTCCTGAATCTAGCAAAAGCCTTTACCCTACTGATATTATGAAGTGAATGAAATAAATAAATGAATGGCCGCATTGGCTGCGGATTTCCTGTTCATATGCCCTAAAATATTCTGCAGCCTGGAGTGGGTAATCTACTTTCACTATTCTATTTGGATGGGATATTTCATTAGGATTTCTTTCTAGGTACATAATAAGAAGCACATCTTAAGAAGGAGAACAGTTAAGATGATGTTTCCATTATTTTATTTGTTTGTTTGTTTGTTTGTTTGTTTTAAATGCCTGCAGCACCTGGTATTCCTAGGTGGTCTCCCATCCAAGTACTAACCAGGCCTGACCCTGCTTAGCTTCCAAGATCAGACGAGATTGAGCATTTTCAGGGTGGCATAGCCATAGATGACAGTGTTTCCTTTAAACTAAGAATCACTAGATGTCCTATAAATTAATCTCCTCCTCTTTGGGAACAAAGCAGGGAAAATGTTAGTTTCCTGAAATAACCAATGCTGTGGTCATAATCAGACCATTTATTTGAACAGGACGTTCCCTGAATTGGCCCTGCCAAGTCCAGGCAGAATAAGAAATTGCCATTTCATCAGCTTTTTAAAGTTAATAGCTCTGTTTCATAATTTACTGAAGTTAATGGGATAAATTCTTAAAGCAGTATGCAATTCCCATTGATGTCAATGGGAGTTCTGGGACTGACTCCCTAAGTAGTATTTGAAAATACGCTTCCATAGTACCTCACTGCCCTCCTGAAGAAATCATTGTGTCTATTTTTTTGGTGGTGGTGTTATTTATCTTTTCTTTAGAGAAATGCTAAAGTGCAAAAAAAGCCTGTTATACTGCTAAGATGTGTACAAAACCAATCTAAATTGACTTCACTGTGGCTTTTGGATATACTCTTTATTTTAAGCTGTGCGACATCAATCTCATGCCAGAGTTCATAATGTCATTTACCTTTATACCAGTAATTAACACTGTGCCTGGTGTTTTTAGATGCCAATGTGAGCGTCATCTACATCTGCTCCCATCAAATGAATGACGAGTTATTGCTGTATTACCATAAAATCCTGAGTCTACAGGCAGCTGTCAAATCGGGGAACCTTGAGGACAGAAGTGACCTGCAGGACAGGTTCAAAATTATCACCCCTGAAGCTATAAACATCTTCACTGTGAGTTTGTCTTCTAATTACTATGGCTTCAGGGATGCAGTAAAATTAAATTGGAAATTTTATAACTTGCCACGCTCTGGTACACACCAGTGAAATATTATTGCAAGTTTAACAACTTTACTGATTAGACTACTAGTTGGACTGTAGGATATAAATATCCCAGTTTAACTTTCAGACTTAGTAGAGCCATCCCTGCCCAGTACCTCTGTAACTGAAGCCTAATTGAGGTTATTGGGTGGTACCATCAAGTAGGTAAATTAATTATGGTTCCTTTTTCTTCATTTTGCTTGTAGACCAAGGCAGAGAAATGCTGGGCCTGCCCATGGTCACAAAAGTACTTCGGGACAGAATCTAGACCAGGGTCCTTTTTCTCTGATTTCCATACTGGTATTCCTTCAGGGAAATTTTGTTCCATTTACCATATCACATGGTTCATAATAAACAAGTTTCAGATTGTTTAAAAAAAAAAACTTGTACTGATTTTTAACAAATAGAAAGAATTGTGAGTGAAATTCCATCCCTAGACAAGAGCCTTTGGGAAATTCATGGAACCACAAGGGCATCATTCCAGAATAAGGTAGTGGGATGGCTTGAAATGAATTTCTCTATATTTTAACAAAAATTGAAACTTTCCATGTTAAACAACCAATATTTTAATACCTAATGGACGATGTAATTTTGAGAAGACTCTTTTTTTTTTTTTCTATATTCAAGGGTCTGAACTTGCTGATTAAGATAGCTCTTTCGATTCACAAGCAGGATCAAGCAGGATGCACCAAAGTCAACTCTGTATTGCCAGAGAAACTGATTGCCTGCTTTACATAGGAAGTATCTATGTGCTGAGTTACTACCCACTAACTCTTTAGATGCACGATTATTTAATGCCCCCACCCCCACTAAAAAAAGGGCGGGCAGGTCAGGGCTGGGGAGAATTGCTATAACGATTCTATTTTGCTGGTATATTCAGTGACTTGTCATTAGGTGTTACTCTCTTCCACCAGGATCAAGTGTTTTCATAACTGGATACCTTAATGTTCCCTGCAAAGCACTCTGTTTCATTGGCACCACTTGGCTGTAGAGGAGGACAGCAAAAGCCAGGGTGGGACACGCAAAAGAAAAGACAGGGGATAAGTCATTGGCACTTATATTCTTAGGAACCTCTCAATATCCTCCACCAATGCAAAGATTGCTTTGGGGCTTCCTAGCTATCCCCTGACCTCAATGGCAGTTACTGTGGACATGAGGAAACGAGGAAGAAAAAACTGTCATTAAGTGTGTAATTAGTTTCCTAATTTTCTCCGGAGGTAATGCATGATAGCTGCTAATAAGGAGTTTCTGCACATCTGAAATGCTCAGACACGCTGAAGAGAAAGGGGAAATGGGAAGAGGCACCAGTTTAGGAAAAGGAAAGTGAGTGAACTAATGTGTATCAAATACTCAGCATATATTTTCCCGTTTGATCCTCAGAACAACGAATAAGACAGACATGATCAATCTCCTTCATTAGGAGAAGAAACCAAGACTCATTACCTAGTCCAAAGTTACTAGTGGAGCCAGAATATGAATCAAAATCTCTCTGACCTCAGAACACCGTCATGAATTGGAATGACTGCTTTGCTCCTGGCCGACCTTGTGGCCTTGGGCAAGCCCTTTACCTCTCTGTTCTTTGTTCTTCATCTATAAAATGAGGTGAAGGGTTAGATTATTTCAAAGTCCTGAGAAATTTACCCTTGCCAACTTTCAAGGAGGAGAGAGGCAATTGACACTCACAGATGCACTGAATTACACTCATAATTTAGGTTTACATCTTGGTGAGAGGAATCAAGTAGGGAATATGTTAAGTACTTAATACTTCTCCTCATATTTTAAGTTTAAATTATCTGAGTACTCACTCATAGGCAATCAACTTTTTAGAATACGAAAATTAAACTCTCACTTTCAAATCACTTCCCACGCATGTTTAGTTATTGCTTTATTTCTTTTTAATGGGTTGGAGAGATTGTATCAGTGCTGGTTTTCATTCAGATGAATAGCTTTGAGAAGATTTTTTTAAAGCCTGCCAAAAATCTGTTTGTATATCTCTCCAAGTTACTACACAATGTTTGAATTTGTAATGGGTACTAAGTGCTTTTATGAAGTCGTGTCTATTTTGAACAATTCTAATGTTTATGAAGACATCCGAAACAACTATCTTTTGTCTCAGGTTAACAAAACAGCCACAGTGGTAATAAATTAAATGTAGTTATAAAGCTGTGGAATTAGAAACATTTTAGACATTTGTCAGCTGGATCTGATAATACTGATTTTTCTAAAATCATTCAAGACCCTCGGTCAAGTAATGTGTCCTCTGCCACTCACTCATATTCAAATTTTTATTAAGCACATATTGAATACAATACTAGGGTACCATCTTGCCTGAAGAAGAAGGCATGCCCACAGATGATTGTCATACAGAGTCGGGCGCAGTACTTGCCAATAAAGATAAGCAAACCTAGAGGAGACAGACATCCATTTCGGCTGGAGATGTGCTCAGAACTTTAACATTAGGTTCCATAGCTGCATCTGCCCTCACCTCATCATACCTCATAAACTCACGAGACACTCACCACTCAGTTTGTAAAATGGGAGAAATCATGGCAGCTGTGGCATGACAACTGTGCTAACACCTGGGTTGAAATTCTGCCCCTGCTGTTTGCTAGCTGTGTGACTTTGGGCAAATCAATTGAGCTTCAGTTTCTTATCTCTAAAAGAGGGACTGCGAATTAGTACAGTGTTGTTTGGATTGGATGATAGAATATGTGTCACAATGCTTGGACCTTGTGAACTTGAGAGAATTGCTACCTTGAAACACTCTTCTAGGTATCCCGAAAAGCCCTCCATGTACATTGTGACTCAAGTCACTAGTTCTCTAGACGTTTAACTTTTTACATGTCCTCATTAGAATAATTGTTGTGGGGAAAGGAAAGGAATGAAATAATATGAGGAAAGAAAGATACTGATCAAGTCAGATGGAAACACAAATTCAAAGGTGTGCTATTACCAGCCATTTGTCTAATGGAACGTCGGGTTTTTTAGAACACTTTCTCAGAAGTAGTGTGTGAAATGGATCTCAATTATGGCAGAAAAGGCAATATTACATAGATCTAAGGAGCTTAGAATAGAACACTTACTCTGGAGGAAGGGCCCGATAGGGTAAAATCAATAAATTGTCTTCTTAGAGGAGCTTTTTGTTTTTTGTGGAGTTTTTTTTTAGGGGGGGGGGTGTGTAAAACTTGCCATTTTAACCATTTTAAATGCACAGTTCAGTGGCATTAAGCACATTTACATTATTGTGCAACATCATATTATCCATTTTCAAAACTTTTTCAACATCTCAAGCAGAAACTCTGTATCCATTAAACACTAAGTCCAGAGCTCTGGTTTTAAAGAGAAAGTTATTTCAGAGCCGAAAAGCACCCTAGAGACATCTAATACAACCCTTCATTTGAATATGGAGAACCAAGACTCAGAAAGGTCGAGTTTTCAAAATCACCTTGTAAGTTGCAAATTCAGGCAGGACTGAAATCCCAGGGCTCTCTCTCCTCAGTCTCTTTCTCCCATACTCAGCAGTTATTGTACTTACTAACATTTTGCACACTGATATTCTGCTGATATTCTGAGAAACTGCTGCTTAATATTTCTCCACATTTTAATGCTGTGTTGAGTAGATAATTTTGACTAGAACTGGGGAAGTAGGTGACAGTCTACAAAATCCTTTGAATTCCTTAAGACTCTGGCACCTTGCATTATATTATTTGCATGGCATTTTAATGACTTTTAAGAAGAGTTTTCTCTGTAATCATAAGTATTACCATTTACTGAATAGCAACTCAATGTCAATGCATTATAATAGCTTTTTACATGCATGATCTTGCTTTATCCTTAGAGCAACCCAGTAAACGAGTATTTTTATTCCTATTTAACAAATGGAAAAACTTAGGCTCAGGAAGTCACTTGCCCCAGTTCAAGTAGCTTATGAACAATAGAGCTGGATTCAAAGCCAGAACACATGTCAAATACTGTTTGACTCCTAAGCCCCAGCCAAGGAAGTGAACACAATCCTGGGTTCTCATATTCCATCCTTGACTAATGTCTTTCCTATGCTCACCTTCACCTGATAAAATCCTACCCATCCTTCAAAGTTTATTTCAACCTCAACCTCTTACATAGAGATAAAACTAGCTAACATTCATAAAGTACTTATTATGTTCAAGGCACTGCGATAGCTTTATCTGCATTCTCTCACTTAATCCTCACAGCATCCCTATGAGATTATACTATTATATACTCATTTTACAGGTGAGAAAACTGAGGCTCAAGGAAGATGAGTAATTTTCCTTTCATCTCATCCCAGCATGTGGCCTCTGCTTCCTTCCTCCATGCCTTCAAGGCCCTCCAGAGCTTTTTATGGTCCTTCTCTGCTTTGTATTAGTTTTGCATTAATGGTATTCATTCATGTCCCCACTCCTTGAACACAGAAACATGGTTGTAATTCATTTTGGTGTGTGCTGACCATCTGGCTCTCTGTTCTCAGCCCCTGTAAAGCATGCCAGAATTATTTATTTAATTGAACAAGACAGTCATATGTATTGCTGAGCTGGGTCCAAATGATCAAAAATAAAATAAAAGAGTTTTCCATTGGAAAGTGAGGTCAAGTCTTGCTGAACTTTTCAAATACTTTTCATTCATAATCCTCCAGAGTTGTTGGCCAAGAACTATGATAGTCATTATAACAGTACATTGTCTCTGAAATGGACTCTGTGGCAGAACTTTGGAAAGAGAGTATCAAGCCAAGTGTCTGTTTTCTACCGAATCACTTAAGAGTTGTCAGATTGGGAGTCCTGTATAGTGAAGAATACTATGGGGCGTTGCTCTTCATTTTTTTGTATTGATTTTCCAGACACTTCAGTGTTAAACCATGCCAGAAGTGTTGCAGAGATGAATCACTATTATCCAAAGGCCGCCAGCCTCTTTTCCTTCTGACAGAAGGATAATTCCACGTGGATCAAATAAATACAGATGTGTAGTAATTAGTTCTATTCCCAGTGAGCCTATTTCCAACACACTAAAGATGTGAGCGATTATAGAGCCTCACCCCAACAGCTTTTATCAATTTAAACTGCTAAAAACAGGATAGGTCATAACCCAGCCTGCTATTAATAATGCATTTATTGTGTGCAACATTATAAATTAGGTGTATGGACTAGAAAAAGAACACCTTTTTAACAAGAATAATATGCTCTCCCCACAGAAACATCATATGTGCCTGGCCACTCATCTCATGTACAGTCCCAAGGCAATCAAAAGAATAAAAAATCTCATCCAAGGAAAAGAGGCCTACATTGTCAGCGGGCTTCTCCACAGAGATGATTTGGCCGTGGCGGATATGTTAGACATACCCATCCTGGGCCCGGAGCCTAGCCTAGCTCATCTTTATAGCACCAAGACTGGAAGTAAACAGGTCTTTAACAGCGCCAATGTGCCAGTCCCTCCGGGAATATATGACATCGATAGTCAACAGCAGGTATGTGAGGTGGACAAGAGAGGCTCTGTTCAAATATATCATCACATCCTCTTAACCTTGCAGGAACTTCAGGTCTTCTGGAACCAGCCCTACCCAATGAAGACCATGTGGAATACTTGAGTTGATTTGATGGGATCTACTTTAGGCCTGCATGTTTCAAAGTACTGTCCTTGCAGAAATTGTTGAAATTCCCAAAATATTACTCATTTGGATTAAGACATTGAAGACCCTGTTAATGTATCCATCCACTATCAATATTTATTGCCTCAACAGAGTCTAATTCATTGTCGTAATAGTTAGCCCGTCATTGAGCAGGAGCCTGAGAAATGGCAGAGTCGTTGGGGCTAAAAGATGCAGGTTTGGAAAGCTCCAGAGAGTGAGCCTCTCTGCCAAGTCAGGTTGCAGAGGGCCTATAGCAGAGAGCTGCAGACATCCTTGGCTCTGAACAACAATCCTTTTGTTCTTCAGAAGGGGCATTAAGGGAAGAGGGGGACAACCTTAGAAAGGGGAAGGTGAGATGGTTCCAGGAATAAAACTATCTGCTTCTGAGTTTTGTCTTTGGCTAGGTCTATGGTTATGCATTCTTCCAGCAGATAGTTAGGGCCCAAACTATTTGGAGAACTATGATATTAGCCAGTAGAAATGATCTTTGAGTTAACTCTGGCAGGTGTTCGCCCATTTAACTGCCATCCTTTTCATAATAAAGAAAACAAAAAGACAAATGGCTGTTAACATTTTCTAACCTCTGTTTCAATACATCTCTTGATCAATACTCTGAGCCAGTCTAACTGCTCCCAGGCACGCACTTCTTGGGAGACTAAAGAACCGTGTACAATGAAGCACTTTGTGAGAGACAATATATAGAAATCTCCTCTCGATTGCCTGATCATGATGCTCTGTATGTCATAGATGCTGTGCCTCCAAATCAAGCTTTTCAATAAATCATACTTTTCAGAGACTAATTCTAAGATACTATTTGTTTATTATATTGCCTAAAATGTTTCAGTCTCGCCAGAGTGTCCTTGGGAAATATATGGGTGCATAAAGTAAGTTGCTCTTAAAGGTGGCAGAGTCTGGAAAAGACACAGAAGTTTTAGTAGGAGTGGAAGAGAGAGGCTCCCCCTGAACTGGTATGTCCCTTCCATTATCATTAGCCTCCAAGAGAATTTGAAGATGACAAAGTGGGTTGCCTGACTCTCTCTGCCTCTCAGTAGAATGTTTGGCAGTATAAACAATACAAGTGAAAGGCATTTTAAAATGAGAGAATTTCACATGCACACATTACATTAAACAATCTTCAAAACTTTAAGACTATGTGAAATATTGATATTAGCCTTGCTTTCATCCTCTTCACTAGTGAGAACTCAGACAATCTCTGTCATGAAGTATTTTAGAACCTTTATGTTGATTGTGGTTAAAGATTCCGGCACCTTTAATACAAGAAAACCTCCCTCTAATACTGGTATTCGGAGTAAGATTTAAAACTTTCTTGTAGACACATTGGATTTGAGGGATGTCATTTCACCTATGGCATATGCAAATTGTATCGAATAAACCAAGCTATATCTGAGTTCTACTCTACTTGTTCGGAAAACATACCTCTGAAGTCATCAAGAATTGAAGTAGTCCACTGAGATTTTTCCAGATAGTGACTATCCTACCTAATCTGTTTGAATGTGTCTGTGTTTTGAATTTGCAGATGGTAGTGAATCAATAGCACTGACTTTTTATCGATGTACATCATAAACTTAAAGCTGGTGAAAGAAAGCTGTGATTATTTTAATTTAGATTAATAAATATTCCTATCAGTTGGATTTTAGAAGTCGTTTTTCTCTTTCTATTCTATACCAGTGTAAAATAAATGGCAATTTAAAAACTATATTACATCTTTTGAGCAGATGGACTCAAACATAAAATGATAAATGTTTGGAAATAGCATAAAGTCATTTCTTTGGTCTATGATTAAGTTTATTTATTTACTTATTTATTTAAATCTTGTGTGAGCACAGTGAACATTTTCTGTTTTGATCCATAAAGTAACCATGTAAGTTCTCTTTCTGGCATGTGCTCCATATGAAATATTGACAGAATTGGTTAAATAATCAAAAATGGCAATGCTATTTTAAAGCACTGTTCAATTTTCACTTAAAGATAGCACATAATTCTTTCACATGGTGCAGTCTTTACAATACTATTGATTCTTTTCATTACTATAGGAGATCCATCAACAGACACCCATTTATAGGATTCTCAGAAGCAACAAATAATAGGATTTGGAAGACAGATAATAATTCTGTTAGTAGTTGAATCTCTGAATATACAATATATCCAAATATACAATAAAAAAATGCTATGCCAGAACACTTCTCCTTACATTAGCAAAAGAATTTTATTGGATATTAACATGCTGAAGACCATTTCTACTTCTGCAAAGAATGATCATAATACAGCAAATATGATTAAATATAGAACCTATTTCTCAACACAACACGAGAGAAAGAGAATATAACTTTGAAGGCACATTAAAAAACCCTCGTAGGCTATGCTCATAGCCATATGGTGTGTAGACCAGAGTACTTGTCCTTTAAATACTCAAATTATCCACAGACACTACTTGATAATTGGTCGCATGGGGCTTCCAGGGTCCCAAGAATGCCCGTTTTGATATCACTTCCACACTGCTGTGTGGCGTAACATCCCAGGAAGATTAGCTGAAAAGACAAGAACTCAAGTGAATGGAAGGTGCCTTTAATCAAAAAATTGTGATCTTCCAACTCTAGACTTTAGCAGAACCTATAATCTTAAGTCCTTTCACATACTTTAGCTGATAAAAATTAAAAATCCATTTGACTACGGCCATGCCACACTGAACAAGCCTGATCCCATCTGATATTGGAAGCTCAGCAGTGTCGGGCCTGGTTAGTACTTGGATGGGAGACTGCCTAGGAACAGATGCTATAGGCATAAAAAAATAAATAAATAAATGATAAAAAAGAGATTCTAGCTGACAAGGTCCTCGCAATCTGTGAGGTCCACCAAGGGTTGCCTTCGATAGCAAAAAGTCATCGAAAGAAAAGAATAAGAATATTGCAGAGAACTCCTTAAGTACAGAAGACCACAGCTAAGAGCATCAGTGACAGGCTCAGGAGAAAGAATGCTCAGTGTTGCTTTGTTTCTCTCTGGGAAGTATGGACTGGAAAGTCTGATGAGAAGACCAGATAAAAAAATCATTTTGTGATCTAATGAATTATTTTTCTCCAAGGGTCTACTAGAACAGTATTACTTATAATTACGTAATCTTGCTATAGACTTTTGCCTGATTCAAACTTATCCCAAATAGCTTATTGATTGTAAGGAAAGTTGCTTCTCTTGCTCCTCTTCTGACTTTTCTCCACCTCACCCTTCTCCATCTCTCTGCAGCTTAAAACAGGTAGCACAGTGGGAAGAGGATGAGCTTAGGATTGGAGTTAGAGCGACATGGATGGAGTCTCTGTTTTTCCACTCAATAACTTGTGTGATAGTGGGTGTTATTCAAATTAGGAGTCAGTTGTTTAAATGTAAAATGAAATGAATAATGGTGAGTTTTGTGAGTATTAAATGATAAAGCTCATGTGAAGAACTTAGTCAATGGCCTGGCTCCTACTGAATCAGTAATGTTAGATGTTATCATTATCATCATCATGATATTAGAGCTTGAACTTTAATCCTTTAAACTTTCATGTGATTCGTCCCAGTTTTTGAGAGAATACTGTTCCAAATAAGATGTAGGATAGATGTGTACTCCAGGAAAGATGCTTCCATGAATGTTTTATCTCCTTTATCTGAATTGTTCATTTAATATCTATAATATGATATACGTATTTCATCTACATTAATGAGGGAAGAATTAAATGTTTTATAGGTTATAACATTCAAAAGCTCAACAAAGCACCAAATAGTTAAAGTGTTCAAGACTACAGCTCTTTATAGCCTTGAAACTATAAAAAAAATTGTTCAAAGAATCAATAAGTAAACATGTAATTCTCTGAAAAAGAAAGAAAACAATATATATTCAATTATAGATATTAAAGGATTCTTTATTTTTCCTTCAAAAGCAGACAAAATGATAATTTCAGAGTTTCTCATAAGTAAGGTTATACTTTCAAACATTTGTTCGGCCCCATAGGTTTGTGGTTTCTACACATCATATATACATCACTTAAAACTTCTTACAATCTGCCTTAATAACTAGAAGATAACTGAAGAACAGAACATTTGAAATAAAGACATGTGAGAAGTATAATAACTAAGTTAATACAATAAAAAGGAATCCATGAAACCAGCTTATATTAAATGTCACTATGTCTTCATCCTCACAGATGATAGAGCAGCTGAGTCAGCTGGTCACTGATCACCTAGAAATCCAACGCTGGCTCTTCAAAATGGACTATGAGTTTGGAGGAAACGGGACTGCATTTTGTGACATTCTTTCCCACCTGAAGTGCCGCAAGTGGGTCCTACAGGAGAGTAGGAAATATGGCCGCAGAGACTGGAACAAGAAATGGGCACAGGTGAGTGTTCGATGGTGACATAAATCCGTAGTGTCTGTGAACTGCTGGGAGATGAAGTGAAAGGCTTGGCAAGTAGATGAAAGCGCTTTCTTCTAGGCCCAGCTGTGTCACTTACCATCAGTGGGACCTTAGTGAAATTATTTTGCCTCTCTTGGGCAGTGGGGTCGATTAGAATATTTTAAATTTCCTTTCATTGCGCCAAAGCAGTCTGCATTTACTTCTTCAAATTGATTAGGATAATTAGGAAGTAATTTTTTTTACCATATTCGGGTAACATTACAAATCTCATCATTTACTCAAAGTGGGTCTTGATCATGTGCTTCTAACAACTGACATTATTATGCTAGCTGTATTTTATTATGAGAGAGAAATTCTATTAGTGAATGGTTGTCACCTGGAAGCTAATGTATAATAGCGTTCTGTTAGCAGTCATATGTTTTTGAAGACAATTCAAGGAAATTTATGTAACTGCTGGGCCCTGCAAGATGTTGAGAAAATAATACATCCTAGCCATAAAATCTCCTGGCCAAAGCTAAATAATAGGTAAGAGGTCTTAGCATCTAAATGGATGTGTATAGAATTTTCCATGTGTGTTGGTGGAAAGATGATTTATACAACTTCTTAGTCTGTTCCAAACTTGCTTAATAATTAAAGTAATTTTGTATGGCTTAATGTGTAAATTAAACCCGCCATTCTAAAAGCTGCCTCACTTTGCATCCAGAGACCTAGACTCTCCTGGCTTCTCTTAATCCCAAATCTCTGTGTTGGCTGACCTACTGGTGACAGCATGACTGATGAGGAAAGTTCAGACACAAATTCCCTTCACTGATTCCTTCCCTACCAACGTGCATAGCGTGGGCTGTGCAGTGATTTGCATCTCCTTTGAGCATCCCACTGCAGAAGTATATGAATCAAGACACAAGTGATAGGGAGGGGCATACAAGAGAGAACCGCATTATTCTTGTGAAAGCGAAACGATGAATAAATCTAGAGAACAGTCAGAAGAGAGAGTTCCCTTTGACAAATGTTACTGTTCTCCCCATGATCTATTCTGGGCTTTCCTTCTCCTTCCATCAGTAAATGGACTAAATGCAGTACCTGTCATGGCCAGCTTTTTACATATTATTTAAAGGATACCAAAGTGAATTACTCTTCTAGAAAAAAAATAATAAAACAAGGAAAATGTATTTAATTTTAAGGTCCATAGAGGTTTTTCTTGTGTTCTCTTTGAACTGGATGTTATGCCATATTGAATAGAATTTTCTTTTAAAAACAAAACTGTTGAGATTCAATGATGAAAGTATGCCTTTTTTTATTTAAAAAAATAGAAATGTTAGTGTGCAAAGTATTTACTGGTCTTCAATATTTAAAACCAAAAATTTTTAAAGAATTCAGGAGTGACACTAAACTACAGTAAATTTGAAACATTTGACCCTAAGTTTAAAAAATATTTAAAATATTGACCTTGGCTGAATTGCATTTAGAAGCCTGACTATACGTTATTTAATTTCAATCATTTTAAACTATACTATTTTAAATTGTCACCAAATACATTTGGCATTATTATTAATGTTATTAAATGTGAAACTCTTAAATAATTTATAATCTATCTAAATCATTTTTTAAAACTTAAGAGAAAAATAATTATTCAGAAATCTTTTTATGCTCTGAGACCTGTGCTTAGCTATGGTGTGGTTAGAAGTCAAAAATAAAAATTAAAAATTAAATGGTTCTGAAGAGCTTTTTTCTTTTTTTTTTCTTTTTCTTTTTGTAGGAAACTATTGACTTTCTTTTGCCTTCAAAGTGAAATCCTATTCAGAGCAGAAGTGAACTGCAGTCTCCTCTGAGAGTAGCTATTGAGAATTTAGGGTTAGAATTATCTTTTGTTCCAGAAGACCACCGTAATGGTGCCCATTTAGACATCAAAGCATTACTTTATGAGCACAGGCATGTTTTAATGTCCTATTACAGTTTGTAGACCTGTTTCTTTTGATAATGAAGATATTGTGTCATCAAGCCTAGCCTAGTACATACAAAACATATGCTGGCAGGTTATTAAAAATTTCAGCTTCTTGATGAAAGACTATCCTGCAGGCTAAGAGTCCAGAGAAAGACTCTATTCTGGGAAAATTATTAGAAATGAGATTATGACTGTAAGCACTAAATTATGTTAATACTTACAAATAGCATCATTTGCATAGCAGTTTATGACACGATACCATGATTTTTCTCATTGGTATGTTGTAGGCAACAGATTAAAAGCAGGGCTGTTTACGGGTATTGGAACTGTTTTGCGATTCTCTTGCATCTTATGTAGATATTGGTTTTAGATGTAGGCGTGATTCAGTATAGATGCAAAGATCTAATATAAAGATCATCTTTTTTTCTACCTATCTAATCGAGAACCAGGGTTATTTGACTGGTGGCAGCTGACACTAGAAACAAAGTCATGGCGTCAACAAATGCTGAAAAGCTGTAGTCACATGTAAAAAATCAGTATAGATATGTAGGTGATTTTAGGAAAAGCAGAATGTTAGATGAAGACCACAATGAAAACAGAGCACAAATCTTTTCTTTTTTTTTCCCCCGTGGTGGCTTGGTACCAATCTTATTCTCTCCATCCTACCGGTAACGAAACCTGATTCCCTCTAGAGGTTCCAGTAAACTCACTTATTTAAGTACTCAAAGCTTGTTAGGTTTAATGAGTCCACACACTTGGGCACACTCCAGACTCTTCATCCCCAGTTGAGGGTATTTCTTTTCATTTGTTAGGAATGAAGGCTTAAGCCAAGGAAGGAATGGTTGTAGTGGAAAAGCCTTCGCGGACACATTCACCTAAGACAGTGTAGGGAGAACCAGATAGGCATTTGTGTGGTACCCGGTCCTTCTCGTGGCATTTTCTTCTTCTTCTTAAAGGGTAAGTGCCCTTTAAAATGCCCGAGAGATTGGCTTAGTGGCAGTGATGCTGCTTTGCAGGACAGCTTGTCCATGTGAAGAGCTAAGCCAGCTCACTTTGGGGTTTCTCTGTGCAGCCCTTCTGTGGGCCTCTGTTCCCTTGGATGGAGAGTGTAGGATGTAGAGTTCTTTAACAAATTATAAGAAAAAGAAGAAAAAGGAAATTAAACTGGCTCTAAACTACTATATCGCTGTTTTAGCCCTTTGCGAGAACAGTTTACCTTTACTTATACCTTGGTGTACTTCATTAGACATATTAATTTTATTTGGGGGTAGCCCAGGAGGGATACACCCCCACACACACACACATATACACACACACATATATACATATAAATATATATACATATGTAAATATATACATATAAATATATATACACACACACACTAATTCAAGGCATCCAAGCCTACAAAAAACAGAATAAACCACAATAGTTGTTTTGCTTCCTTGTAGAACTAAGTGAGCAAACAAAATAACTATTACAAAAGAGAACCGACAACCAACCAGTGGCTTAGAAATCTCTGTCTTCATTGTGAAGAGCTCTATCCATTTGGATGGTCATGTAACTGAGCCATAGGAGCCACTATAGGATAGCTGAGCTGGGCATCTTGTGTGGAATTTAGTAGGTATTTATTAAGTGATCCTAAAGAACCATTACACTGTAACCACATAATCTTTTTAGAAAAGTAAAAAGGTAATATAATAAGACTAAAGATACATTTAACCAAGTAAAGTACATAATCACTTTTCCCAAACATAGTTCTTTTAATTTTTGTGTATTAATTTCCACATGTGCTGCATTGATTTTTTATTGCTATAATAATAGTGTATATGCTAATTTAAACATCAGGTCTTAAACATTCTCCATGTTTACATGTAGTTGTCACAATTAATGGCTGTATAATAGTCCCTCATATTGATTTACTCTAACATGCTAAAGCGTTCAATTAAGTCAGAAATTTACATTATTTCCAGCTTGCTTTTTCTTTTTCTTGCCTTTTTTTCTTATTATTTGTTTATTATTATTATTTTGGTAACGGTGATGGGAGGAATGGAGGGAAGAGAAAGGCCTAGAAGGAAAGGTTTGTTTGTTTTTATTTTTAGGTTTTGTATACACTTCTTTTTACACTTGTTGAATTATGTCCCTAGGAGAAAGACCTAAGTGTAGAGTGTTCTATGGCTTTTGTTACATACTGCCACATGACTTTCCAGGAAGGTAGTACCAATTTCCAAAGCTACTAGCAGAAAGTAAGCATACTAGTCTTATTACTACCCTACGAACATCAAATATTATATAACAGTTTAGATGTTAAATGCATCTTATAATTGCTGTTAAATTACTAGCAAGATATCCTTTTTCATGTCCTTATTTATTATTTGTATCTTATATCAACAACACAACCTCTTGGTATCAAGAGAATCTAGGTTTTCAGGTCAAGAAGAATCTAGGATACCATTTTTCCCTAATCATTAAGCTACAGATCAATAATTAGTCATTTGTTTTTTTATATTTGCTTATTTTATGTCTTAAAGCTTGACTTCTTTTGTAGATCCATGAATACACTGTTATGGTCTTAGCATTTCCCTGTAGTTCTTAATAATAATAGTAGAAATAATAATAGCATTGTGAAATACCTTCTGGGTGTCAGGCATTTCATCACTTTACATGAATTGTCTCAATTTCAGAAAAACCTTGAGATTCTTACTTATTTACCTCCACACCTCTTTGATAAGGAAGCTATTGTTATTCTGTTTACAGATGGAGAAACTGATACATGGGAAGTTAAGTGACTTGCCCAAATTTATATACCCTCCTGGCCCAGTGCCCTTGCCACTCTGAGCTGAGTCCATTTAGAAAAGACTCCTTATTTAAAAAGTCCCTGTGTAGTGTTCCTTCTCAGGTCCCTGTGATTGTGACTCACCGTCCTTGAGGCAGGCTGTCTACAGAGACTTGTGGGAAACACAAAGGTCCCTGGAATGCAGCAGCCATTGCTGCCAAATTTCCATAGCCCAGGCACACCAAGGTCACTAGCAGGGGACCCTGGGCTCTGTCTCTTCATTCATAAAGAGGGATAACATGAGCATCTACCTCACATGGAAGTGGAGAGAATTAAATGAGATAACCCTTGCACATCAGCTAGCAATATACCTAACACATAATACGCCTTCAAAAATGTTACTATTATCACCATCAAATTGTATAACAATTAAATCACAGATAACATTGAACACATACGCAGAATTTGATCTTTCTTTGGTGATTTAGAAGAGCTTTTAGGGCCTTATAGGCTTCCAGAAAATTTTCCTATGCATCAATTATCATTATGTAGAATTGTGGTTGTTGAAGATACAGAATGGTGAGCTAATTGTGCTAACCAGTGATTTACTCAGATAATGCTTTTAAAAAAATAAACCTTGACGGTGCCTTCTAGTTTCTTATCATTTGAAAAGAGAAAATAATGCCAGTTCCTTGAACTTTCTACATATTGCGTAAAGGGGCATTGACCTGATCAAACAGAGATGATTCTGACCACAAGGTTGAGACCTGGTTGCTTCATTTTTCTTGTTCCAGTCGGTGTCTTTTCTAATTAGTGTAGCAGCACGTCACCACAATCATTGGAAAGCCTTAATCATTTACATATTTTTCCTTATCTCTGAAAGTGACTTAGAATGTTTTCTTCCAGTTCAGTGGTTATTTTCATGAAGCTGCCAGGGTTTGAGGTGCTTCTCTGTGCCTGAGGAAGATGACAGGAGAGGGAAAATTGCCTCCCCAAGTTAAATGAAAGCCGGGTTCCCCTTCCAAGGACCTATAATAATCAGCTATACAAGCTGTTGGTTTGTGTGTCCTATTGATTTAATATGCTTCTAATCAGTACATAAAGCTATGGGCCTGCAGTGTTAATTTTTCATATGCTTACAAAGTACCCTTTGATTTTCTGTCACACGTTAATTACAGCGTTTTGCCATTAAATAGGAAGCTTTGTGTAAACTAATTACTAGGTAATCATTGTCTACTGCAAGCGTGCTGTTTGTACCTTTTATTTTATTCTAAAAATGCACAGATCTCGCAGTCTGGAAACACTCTACCTTCCAGCCATTAGCTCTCACTAATTCATAGCATTATTGTGGTGAGAGTGGAGGAGTTGTAATTGTTGTGGTATCAGAGCTGTTAATTACCGGAGTAAACAGTTGAAATGGTGCCAAGGTCTATTGTACAAGGCAGAGAAAAGGAGGTTTAAATGTTACTCTCACCATCTGGGGACTAGGGGAGAGGCAAATGCTTAAGAACAGCAGTGAGGCGCTATTGCCGCCTCAGCTCCAGGGTTGGCGGCCATATGGATCCAGAATATTCTGAATCAATTGAATTTAACTGCCAGTTTTTCGCAATAACAGCGTGGAAGGAAGGAATAAAGCAAAAGATGAGAGGAACGAGAATTGGTTAGTGTTTTCACATCCAGAAGTCCCCGTTGGAGTTCTTTTAGAAATGTCTGCCTTGCTGAAAACCACAGAGCAGGCATGGGTCTTTGGACCTGATTCAGAATGAGTTTTACTTTCCTTTGCCGGCGACTGTGCCATTTGCTTCTGGTCGTCTGTCCCCTGTGCCCCTCAGGGAGAGAGGGATGCCCTTGAAAAGACTGGGACTTTCATGTAATTGTGACAGATCGAACAAAAATCCTCACTTTTGGAATTCACTGATTTATTACCCGGGTATTTTAATCAGCATGGTCTATAGAAAGAAAACAATAATGAATATATAATGCTATTACATCTGCCTTAAGTATACACATCTGTACATATGGGAAAATCAAAGAAGATACAGCTCTTCACTCTGGTTAAGAAAAGTAAATGCCTGCCCATTTCTTTTGTATAAAAATTAAAATGTAATTTCTTTTGTCAGTCTCTCATTTCATTCCACAAATTTACCCTTCTCCCCCACCACTTGAATGACAAATCAAGTCCAAAGAGCACGTGTATTTTCTTTTGTTTTTAATTTTCAATTAAAGAGCTTTTTCAGCATATGCAATTTTTCAACCAGCGATATTTCTCTAACTAGAAAGAAACCCCAATTACCAATAATAATATTATAGCTACTTCCACTTATAGTTGATTTTTAAACCGCATGGTTTCTGCAATAAAATATTGTGTCATTTTTAAGTCATATATATTTACATGATGTCTCTCATATTTAATATAATTTCCTTTAAACCCATTTTCTAGCATTAAAAATGTTTTTTTAAAATATGCCACTTGCTGCTGTAACTACTTTTAATATCATTCCCCAAAATGAATATATTCTTTTTTAAAACCACCCTAGATTATTTATTTTTAATTGTTCCTTTAGCAGATGTTGAAGTAACTCAGGGTCTAAAGTAAACAACTTCTTTAAAGAGAGCACTCACAGACCACCAAATACACCATGGACCACGGACAGTGTTTGTCAGGCTTTACGATGGCCAATTTTTTTCTGCTTTTGTGTATGTGCGGAGTTCAATTACGAATTTCAAGAAATGCTTAATCTTTATCTATCGAAACTCCAGCATGCAGCGTGACTGGGTGAGCCTAGAAAGAAAACCACGGACCCCTGTGGGGAAGGGAAAAAAGAAACAGCAGTTTAAGTGCTGGAAAGTTGAATGGGAATGAACCTTTCTAGAGTTTCTGGTTGGGGCAAAGCAGTTGTGCTGAGCTTTGGAATGGAGGCGCGACATATGTGCCTCAGTTGGACAAAGCGCTTCCCAAGTCAAATCAACTGCTAGGCCTGCACGTTGGTAGAAGGTGGAGGCCTAGATAATGAGGGGCAGACTCCTCAAGAAGCAGCGAGTGGATAATGCCACATAAGTATGGAATTATATACCGCATTTTCACCATTCTGTTTAATGAGAGCCGCCACCGCAGCGAATCGCTTGCCACACAGCCGAAATGGGCCATTAGCTATCAAGGGAAAATTGTCTTTGCCGCTTTCAGCAGATGGAGCAAATATTTTACAAAGCAATTTTACATACCAAAAACATTTGTGTGCCTTGGTAATGTTGGCTGTTTTACATTATGTTACCTTCTACAGCAGCATAATTTTCCATCTCATCGAAGGCAAAGTTGGCATTTTTGATTTTTAAATTCTCAATTAACAATTAAACATGGAGCATTAAAGCAGTCCTTAAACTTTAAGTAGGTGTGGGAAGTGGTTTATGACTTGCTAGAGACATTTTCATTTTTTTCTTCATCCTCTCAGCATATTTTTGCACTCTAAAGAGGGACTATTTCTAATGATCCTAATGGAAAGGAATGAGTGAAAACATCACTACCGATTGCAGAATGAGAATAACCAACGCATAGTGCAATCAGAGCATTCGCTGGCTTCTAACGTCCATCAAAGATTGTGGGTACATGGCTTGACCCACCCACTTGTATCCGTTTAAAATGTTTAAGCTTAAAGTAACAGCAAACGCAACTCAAAACAGCTTCAAATATAGAGAGAATTTATTATCTCAGCTAACTGAAATTCCAAAGATTGGTCTGGCTTTGGACAAGGCTCAACATCACCGAGGGCCCAGTTACTCTTCACCTGTCTTCTGTGCTGCACATAATATCTGCTCCTTCCTCAGGCTGGCTGTCCTCAGGGTTAAAAGATGACTGCCAGTAGCTCCTGGAGCTTGTCCTTGGTCAAGGCAATAGGAAGAGAGAACATATCACTTGGTAGCATTCTCTAAAGAACAAAGCTTCCTTCTCAGAAGGCCCCAGCAAGTGCTTTCTAACATCTGATTGGCCAACTTGGGTCATGTGCCCATCCTGAACCAATGATCTTGGCTTTGCTAACCAAGGGCCCACCATTGGAGTTGAGGACGGAGTCACTCTCAATCCACTGCATAGCTAAGAATGGGGTAGTAGCAGTTCATGAAAGGAAATTTGGGACATCATTACCCTAAAGAGGGGCAAAGGTGCTAGGTAGCTAATGACAGATGTCCACTCCAGCATTTTTTTGTCTATTTGACAGCACAGACTTAGCATCATATATGGATGATCTAATCTGCCTCAGAGTGATCATTTAAGCCCACCAATGGCCATTACAGCCCCACTGCAGTATGGCATCCTGGTAGCAATTGGATTTGGATCCCAGTTTTGCTACGGCATGTCTGTGTGACATGAAACAGGAATGGTAGTAACCACCTCAGAGAGTGGTTTTGAGACAATAAATATAAACCCCCTGGTACAAGCCCGCCACTTGGTAAGCTTTCAATAGGTGACTACAGTGGTAAAAAAGTAACCCATGAAGAGCAGAGTAACCTTGATTATGGAATTTGTCCCTTTCTCCATCCCTGTGCCACTAGCTGACTGAAATCTGAGCACCTTTTAATGTACCCCACATTTTTCCCTCTGAAAAGGAAGCAGAAGGTGCAGAGCACTCCCCTAGGGTCTGAAGGCGGCTAAAATGCTCCCACAGTCTCACTGTACGCGAGTGTAGAGGCCCCAGTCCCTCTTCTGTTACATGAGGCATTTGCCTGGATAGTCCATATGGCCCCTTTCAACCCTGACAGTCTTGCTTAGTTTTCCAGGTCACTGTCTTGTCCTTTTGGCTTTATGCCACCATCCATTCACCCATTTAAGGATATCAGAAACCTCTATAAAGCATAACTATCTAGGTAGGTACCTTGGTTTCTCTTTTGAACACCACCAAATAATGTCTGATGTGGGGGATTGGAGATGATAAGCCAAGGAGTTATTTTACTTAATTTGCCACTACAAAGCCAGCAAAAAGAAAGCTCCTAAAAGAAAATTAGTTTTGGTAGGACTGATAGAGCCTTCTAATTTACTCCTTCTTGCTCCTCTCCCATCCTCCTTAACACACACACACACACACACACACACACACACACACACACACACACACACAGAATTTACTTGAGAAAGTTAACTCTCTAGAGTTTGAAGTAACTTTAGTCATTGAGGGCAGTATTAAATTGGATATGCTAGGAGCTTCCCCTGAGATATCCGGAATTTCCTTCAGTCAAATATCTCTTCCTTCAAATTTATGCTTTCTTGATAGAAAAAGAGAGAAGCTGAAAAGCAAGGTTCATGCTTGATAGGCGAGACTCTCTAGGATGCATTGGTCAGGCTGAAGGAGGCCCTGTGCCTTCTGCAGATATCCTGGAACCCTCCAAGGTCATGACTCTTGTCACACTCAGAGGGTAAATGTGAGTACTGGACAACGGATGACAGGGCTGTGTAGCGGCACAGATGAGGCTGAAGTTTCTCTTGGACGGGAATGGCTATAGAGCTACCAGCTCCACAGAGGCCAACGGCTAACGTGCGTGGCCAGAGCCAGTGTAATCCTCATGGAATGAAAATCCAGAATTCTGATTTTTTTCAAAAAGTAAAGATTATTTTTCTAAAATTTGTGTATTGTCTACAAGGTATATATATACTTTCCTTTCCACAGCCATAGAGTTGTTAGGTCTAAATGATCTGCTCCATGTGGGTGATAGGCTCTCTGAAATGCTGACTCCGTGGTCCACCACGTAGATGTGACTCACTAAAAAGAAACTTTCTTACTAATTCACAAGTTTGCAAAACAGAGAAGCTGTGCCCAGTTGGCCGATAACAGACTACACACACACTCACTTTGGGAGAGTGAAAAAGCAGAGCAGAAAGCAATTGTTCCACCAACTCCCATTGTTTGTGTCTTCAGTCACGTGTTGCAAATCATCCAATAACAGAATCTCACTCAGCAAGTGACCTGACGCAAGCCTCTCCATTTGTAAAGCAGGGGACATAATACTGTCCTGGCTGACATCAGAGTGTTGCTATAAGGACCGAATGAAATAATGAATGTGAGCCTGCTGTGACGAGAGAAAGTATTTTACAAATACTGTTCTGATGGTTCACATGAATTTAGGGGTTTGTCTGGCGCGTGCGCGTGTGTGTGTGTCTGTGTGTTACTCAAGTTTATTCTGAACAGAATGAGCCTGAATAACTACAGCATTTTCAGCATCTGCCCTTAAAGTTGTAGTAATTATGTTTGAACTATGCAGAATGATAAACAGTAGAGAACAGAAACTCCTCACAAGACCAAGAACTCGCATCTGACCTCAGTGGGCCCTTGGTGGCCACCGAGCCCTTATCGCTCCTCAGGAAAAGGGTGTTCTCAGTTTGTCATATCTCTGCTGTGATGGCATCATTTGCACCTGGATCTGAGCTCTGATCTCACCCACCAGTTCACAAGCAGCTTCTGAGTCCCCAGCCGTCAGTGTGCTATTGAGGGCTGTTTGGAAGATGGGGGTAGCAGGGGCATAAATTGAAGCTCTTACACAGAATGCCATTTTGCTACCATGTCTTGAATATATGAGTTGCAAGTCCTGCTATATTCTTTTTTTTCTTTTTTCTTTTTCTTTCTTTCTTTCTTTCTTTTTTTTTTTTTTTTTTTTTTTTTTTTTTTTTTGGCAGGGACAGAAGGACAATTCTCTTTTCATTGCTACTAAGGCCACTCATAGTAGGTTCCTTATGTTTTCTATCAGATGCTTTCCAAATAAATAGTTGAATAGTTACTATATCCCTACTATTCATCTCTATGTCTTTTTCTTAGAGAGTTAATCCTGGCCCCACGCTGCCTCTGTGTGCCCCGCATCCCCCATTAAACATCACCCCACTGGTGTCTTCAGCTGTGTTCTTCTCATGATGGGACATAAGTCAGTCTTTGATTCCTGCAGCAGACTTTCCTCTAGGAAATGTACCCCCGTTCTATGGCTTTGTGCACAGCACAAATGCTGCGGGTCGAAGCCAAATGGCTGGCTTTGTAAGCAGTGGCAGCGGCAGCAGCCTGGCACACTGTCCAGACGCCTGATACATGCTGCAGCCTTGTTAATTATTGGCCCTCACATGGCATGGTACATGACACTTTATAAATGTCACCTCGTTTATCTTTCCAATGGCCCTCAGAGGCAGGGAATCACATAAAATCCACCCTGGAAGGATTAGTGGTTCTTAAGTAGTCATCACCCAGGTGGTTCCTGGGCAGTAAGGGTGGGGAACCTGTTTTGCATTTTCTTTTATTTTGTAACTTCAGCTGTTCAGGGCTGGGTCCCTGTGTCTGCCACTGCCATGATTCATGCCATTTTAGTGTTCCCTATACCAAGCACTAGGGGACACTGACCTCAGAACCACTGACCACACCGTCAAGGAGGGAACAGGGAACTGTAGAGCATGGAGAAAGGACACCCCACTGGGATGACAGAGAAGGCTTCCTGGAGGAAGTGTGATGAGAACTCACTCACAAAGCATGAGGAGTCAGTCAGGGGAAGAAGAGGAGGAAGGAAGGCAGAGACTGAGCTGCGGCCAGGGAGTTTGGGGTGAGGCAGGGAGCTGGAGAGAAGTGAGGCTACACTAGGAACCAGAGGTCAGGCCACTGAGGCCCCCTCCTCAAGCGTCCTGATGGGGAATTTTGGCTTGATCCTCAGGTGATGGAGATCTAGTTTCAAGATTTAGGTAGCAAGGCTTTCACCTACTCCTTTACTGCCTTCTCCCCATCTCTACCCCAAAACACGAACATTTTCCCCCTAGTTGAATGACTTAAAAGTCCTGATAGTCTGTAATTTTCCCCAACATTTTTTTATTGTAGTAAAATACCATCTTAACCATTTTAAGTGTAAAGTTTGGTAGTATCAAATATGTTCACATCGTTGTGTAACCATCACCGCCACCTTTTCACTATGTAAAATTGAAATTCTTTACGCTTTAAACACTAGCTCCCAATCTTCCTCCCGCCAGCCCTGACAGTCATCACTTTACTGTCTTTCTCCATAACTTTGATACTCCAAGTACCTATAATTATGTGATATGTAGATGAGTGAATGAATAAATGAATGAATAAATTTTTTCTTTTCGTGTCTTGAATGAATGGCCACATAGCAGATCACTGGGTAGATGGTTCAACACCTTTCAGAAGCAGGACAGAAGGCAGAACCAAAAGGAAGTCTCTACTGTCCTGGGAGAGAGGCTTCTTGTTACTCGATTTTCCCAGGCAGGGTGAGAACCCACAGCCATGCTTCCTTGACCCAGCTTCCACAGAGTAGAATGGTTTTAAATGAAAAGTGTAAACCAAAAAGAAAGATAGGTTTGGAAGATAGTGCTCAAAAAGGAACAAAGAGGGTGTTCAGGTTGTTGGAACTGTGCGTCTTATGTGCTTGTTTATGATTTAGACGCAGGGCTTTGGGGAGATGAGGGAATATACAGTAAAGAGCAGAGAAGACATGTACATTGTGCAGGATATGAAGGGGGACAGGCCCACTGTTTGACAGCAATTTCCCTACCTCCCCCTCCCAAGGCAGAGGCTGGCTCCATGAGCCGGCTTCCCCCGCCCTTGGTAACAGACCTCCCTGCACTTTGCAGCAAGTCATCCTGGAGCGGTGTGGGCCAACGTACTTACCCTTTCTCTTGATGTTTTTGTTTTGTATGTTAAGCACCTACGAAGCTAACTAATGAGACTCTCTGGCCAGGATTTTCTGGATATCTGAGAGGTTATTCATGTTATTTCAAACTGCCTAGAATATATATACTATTAGATGTTCGTCTTCTACTGTAGATTTTCAGAGAGCACTGGACCCAGAATGAACCAGCTGTTCCAGGAAGCTAGGAGTAGAGGGGAAGGGGGGACGACAATCACTTTTTAATGCTGAGGAACTTAGAAGTAAATGGGTATACAGATTATTTCTAAGATTTTTTCTATTGTCATGTGCCAAAGCTGATTCTTTTCTGATTCCTCCAAATTACTGAGCATTTACTCCTAGATTTGGAAGTTCCCGCAGCCCAAAGCCAGCCTGAATTTTTCTCGCCAGTGTCCCATATTTTAAATATAAATACTGCCCATCAAATGGTTTTGTATCTATGGCCCTGCCCTACTTCTGGCATAAATAAAATCTGAAGAGGCGGCTTCTATTTGAAAAATTTTAGATAGTCTCTTCTATTTGAAAATTTTCAGGTAGTTTAAGACTGTCCAAAAGAAAAATTGTCCTGGTAAATTGATGCTTTTTATGTTAAAAAAAAAAAAAGCCAGGCCTCCTATTCATTAGAGGGTTTCCTACTATTTTCATTTTAACAGGAGGCGCTGTAGTTCAAGGTGGTTTATGATGGTATGGGGCCAGCTTAATGTCTAGTCAGATGAGGCTGTGACCTAGTGGGGAATGGGGGGGGGGATGCTGAAGCTTGCTCCCCTCCCCACCTCACTCTTCTAACCTGCCCCCACCTAAAACCCCACCTTTACAGCATCAACATGAAGTTTAAGGCGTTGATCCCAAGGTTGTAGAGTGTGGAAGCCCACCAACAAGGGGTGAAGGGGCACAGCTTAAAATGGAGGTACCGAAGAAAGACCCTGCCCACT
This sequence comes from Eonycteris spelaea, assembly GCA_003508835.1. NCBI lineage: Eukaryota > Metazoa > Chordata > Mammalia > Chiroptera > Pteropodidae > Eonycteris > Eonycteris spelaea. Next base: position 2,651,763 of record PUFA01000017.1, read on the forward strand.
CCATAATTTCTCCCAGGGTCTGTCCCTGGCAAGGTCAAAGAATAAAAACCATTCGGGTCTAAACGATCTTAGGGACAAATTAGTTAACCCAATGTTTTACATAAAGGGAAACTGAGGCACAGAGTGGTGAGGCACATTGCCCAAGGACACTCAGCTGGTCAGGCTGTAGCAGGTCTGAAACTGGGATCACCTGATGCCCAGAAAGAAGGCTGCCTTTCAGAGAAAACAGGCACAATGAGCAGCAATATTTAGGAACCAAATAATTTTGAAATATAAAAAGTAAAGTGGCTGAAAAAATAGAGAAAATTTTCAAAATGGCTTTCTGACTCTGGATAAACAGTAACCACTTTTTTTTTTTTTTTTTTTTTTTGCCTGTTGGAGGCCTGGTTTTTAATCACTCCACAAGCAGTTTTCATTTCTGTTGTAAAATTGCTTGTGGTTCTATTTAATTTGTTTCTGCAGGAGCCAGCTTTGGTGAAGATCTCCGAGGAGCTGGCGGGCATTTTAGCACAGCACGCTCAGCCAGTCAATGAGAAACGCTTCCCGACGTGGAGGAAATTCCTCTACACATTTCTCACTCAAGGTAAATAAGACTGTGAAGTTTCTATTGAGCATCCATCGCCACAACCTTGAATTCTAGTTTTGGGTCAACCCAGGACCAATTTAAACACCTCGTATCTCTTGCGTTGGTTTAGAAAAGTGTTTCTATAAGCAGAGTCTTTTTCATTTTTTGCCTAAATATCCATCTTGTACCAGCCTCGTAAGTAAATAATTGCTGAGTATGCCAAGTATGGTGTGCACAGCTCAAGATTCCTGCCCCTTTTCTGTACCACAGACTTCTCCTGAGGGCTGGGCTTTGGAGTCAGATAACCTGGATCTGGATCTCATCCATGGCCATGAACAAGGCTCTCAAACCCTCAGAGGCCCAGTTTCTTCACTCCTCTACTTCACAGCATTGTTGGGAGGATTCAATGAAACATGGACTTGAAAGTTTCTACCACAGAGCCTGATCCCAAATAGGTCTTTAATAAATGTTAATTGCCTCTTCCATTTTCTAGGAGAGTAGAAATGGTCTCACCTCCAGATCTGAAGGTAGCATTTCTGAATAAGAATCCTCTCTAGTCCCAGAACAAAGGAAGCCTCCATTCCTTTCATCCTCCTCCTCCTAACTCATCCCATTATCTAAGGACATTAGGAGGTCCATGGATGTGGGAACGAATGAACGAATGATATTTATCCCCAGAGTCAGAGGTCCCTGTGGGAGTGCTACACCTAGGGACACCCATGCCATGCCCTTCACTCTCTAGGGGGTTACGTGTAAGACATTCTTTATGCTTACCCACAAGAACGATAGCTTAGGATAACAAACACAGAAGCTACCTTTCCACTCTATTTGCTACTATCAGGTGATAATATTATATTAACATTAATATATATAATATATATATGATAACAACAGCAGTAGCAACAGGACAATGATGATAACAGCAGTGACAATAACAGAATAAGCACCAATAATGCTTAGTGTGCGCCAGGCATGATTCTATCTATTGATTTATTTGATTCTCCTAATAAACCTGTGAGGTGGGTACCATTATCACCCTTGTTTTATAGAGAAAACTAAGGTACAAAAGATTAACTAACTCACCCCATATCACTCTGTTGATATGTAGCAGAGCCAATAAATACACCCCCAGGAGTTTGGCAGAGCTGGAGGTGTATTTATCAAGGAACACACCTTAGCTCCATGTATGAGAGAGTATTGGTTATTGGAATACACAGTCTGGGCAGGGTAGGATGGGAGGGCATGATGAACACTCTGTCAGTAAATTATTTAAGCAAGGATTTGGATGGCCAGACATCTAACAAGAATGCCGAAAAGGGGTTTCCACAGAAGGGAAAGATAATGCTTCATGATCTCCAATGTTCTCTCTAATCTAAATTTCTATGATCCAACAATTTTCACATGTACCCACTGACAGAAAAGTAAAACTAAAAGAGTCAACTCCAAGCATAAGTGAACAAAAAAATAAGTACCCACAACAACAACAACAAAAATGGTCAAGAATAGGGATTCTTTTTAAGTTAGGAAGGGAAGACCATTAAGATCTCCAGGTCCATCCAGGACAGGAATTTTCCAGATCTTCCAAAGCCACCCTGTAAACCTTCCTCTACTCTATGTATTTTCATGGGATCTTTGTAGATTAGAAAGGGTTTTCTCAGCCACTGTTCCCCTACAGTAATGTTTTAAACACAGTGCCTGTTTATGGGAGGCAGAACTAGCTTTATTGAGCCAATTTTAAATGGGGGAAAAAAAAAAAACAGGCTCAAAGCTAGGAAGTGATTCTGGCAAAATCATACAACAAATGCATGGTGAGTGGGAACACAGTTAGATCATACAAGTTTAACACATCTCAAAAATCAGGTTCTAGTCAGTCATGTGTTTTCAGACCTGTGCCCAATTCTGAGCCTAGCACACATCAGGCCTACATAAATGTTTACCGAGTGAAACAGGCCATCACGCCAGGTTTCCTGGCTCTAAGGCCACATCCTCTGTCATCTTCCACTATTGCCTCTTTCATTTCATTTCTGCTCTCTCCAATGTGCTTCTGGTCACAAAAAGTGCTACACAATTGATTTCTGAATTACCATAGTCTTCTAGCAAAGGCAATACATTTTTTAAAAAGAGGAATTAATTGCTTTGAAAGGAAAATAATTAATGGTGAAAAGATGTAGTTATGATGCTGAGAACACAATACGATATAGCTACTTTGAAGTAAAAATGATCTTGTGAGTATAAAGGACAATGTGCTTCCATTGAAGCACTGTCTTTCAAAATATAGGGGACAGCTAAAGCCACAAAGTTGCCTGAATCAGAGAGATTCAACAGGTTTTTCTGTGGGTTTCGTTATTGGTTTTTTGCTGCATTACCCTTGCTAAATCCCCAATAACTGGTGTCTAGGTACAACACACACTAGCGGGCCTCATTTGAGAAAAGCACATCTCAAACTAACGAAAAAGATAAATCAGTTTTCCTTCTGAAACTCAGCTTTATTTAGGGCCAGCTCCAACCACATTTATAGACATTTAAGGAAAGTGACTTTTGTATAAAGTAACAGATGGCTGCATTTGAGAACTGCTAAAATCTCAGGATTTAGCCATATATGCTGTTCAAAGCCTGTGGGTAGAGATCATCTCCCAGCAAATTTGTGAAATAACAAGCCAAGTTTATCTTAATACTGTCAGGCTCTGGAGCCCACTATGTCCAGGGCTGTGGAGCTGTTTTTACTTTAAAATTATGTTATCTAATTGTTTACAAATAATGTTACATTTTTTTTTTTTTTTTTACAAAAGGGATATACACAGTAAGATCTATGTTAGGCCTGAAAACAGAAAATTAGGGCCATGTAATTTTTGTGGACAACAACCACCACACATTAGCCAGGTCTAATATTGTTGCTGTGATTCGGCATCGAATTTGCCTTTATGATTTTTTTCTTATTCAAAGCAAAAAGTAAAATATGATAAATTATAAAGCTTTCATTATCAGCAAGGAGGAAGCATACCTGCTCCCCAAGAACAGCAGCACCTCCTATTCACGTATTTTAAAAAAGTGTTTTACAACTGGCTTTCTATAGGGGTCCTTTCGCTAGTGTTTTCTTGTACCTGATAAAAGCCTTAACCTGTCAAAACTTCAAAAAGTAGTGAACAGAAACAGCACCCTCGTCATTGAGGTTTGAACTGTGGACTATGCACAGTTAATTTCCCTAAGGTATTTGCCTATAAGCCTTAGGTTCATCATTTATATAATGAATGGGGTTGTTAGTCTTTGTGGTGTCTTCCTAATTTGATCAGAATCAAACCTACCATCCACTGAGTCCTACTGTATGCCAAGCCTTGTTGCTAAATACTATTAATACTGTATTTCTAAGACTCACGACAATCTGGCGAGGTAGGTGTTATTACACCCATTGTACAGATGAGGAAAAGGAAGTTCAGAGAATTGAAGCTACTTGTCCAAAGTCTCACAAGACATGGCAGATGCAGGATCTGAAACCCAGTCCATTTGCCAAAGCCTGGCTGCGTTCCTCCTGTTTAAGTGAGCACAGTCTATGTGAATGTATCCTTTCACCTACTCCATGCTTTTTTCACCAGGAGGCGTGGTCGAAGCATACCCACCTGCAGAAAGTGTCACCAACCTGACAGTGGACATGCTGATAGAGCCCAGTGGAGAAATCAGGGTGCTGTCAACGGGAGACCAGTTCCATGCGGAGGGCCCATTCATCTCCTCCGGTACCACTGTGCCTCAGGCCTCAGTGGATCCCCAAGTTCTCAGTTCTTTGTGCCTCCAAATTGGAAAGGCTTGTAAAATGAGAAGTGTGGTTGGCTACTTTTCTATAGACCTGGTGACTTTTATTGATCCAAGCACCTTGGAACAACAGGTAAGTAGACTTGAAGCTACGTGAAATACTAAAATATCTAGACCCCATACTGTCCACACCATGCAACAGGCATATAAGGGAGCTTCTAAGATTCATTATTTGTCAGGTGAGCTGACCCTATAAATTCAGCATTCACACAGTCCATGTCAATCTGTGTGAGACTGGACTTTATGTCTGGAAATACATGAGCAGGGTCTTTTCCTTCGGGTACCATTGGAGTTTAAATGACTACAGCTCATCTTGTAAAACTCTGTTGACTGGGCCTCAATTCTCTACCTGTGTCTTATTGTGAGACAATGCCTTCCAGGGATCAAACCTGGCTAGAGCCTGTTCTTAAAGAGAACATCAATCATTAGAAAGGAGTTAAGCGTCCTTGTTCTGTTCCTTTTCTTAGTTCAGCAGCAACTTATGTTGTCAATATCATCTAAAAAATATGTTGGTAAATAAGGTCTGAATAATAATATAATGAACATCACGTGCCCTACTAGCTTAAGAAAGAAAATGGTGCCAATACCACCTCCAGCCCTGTGTACCTCTTGTCAACCCTCCTCACCTGGCCCTTTTCCTCCCAGGAGTAGCCATGATCTTACATTTGGGACTTTGATTCCTTTTCATATCTTTATCCTTTTACTGCACATGGATGTACCTATAAATACTATATAGTTTCATCAACTTTGTGTAGATCGTAACCTCTTATATGTCATTCTATAACATGCTTTTATTTATTCAATATTTCCCCTGCAAGGTCCTTCATATACACATGTGTGGCTCTGATGTATAATATTCTAGATTATAATGTTTAAATTCACTACTACTCCACAGGACTTGTTTTTTTTTTTTAAATACTGAGTTCCTCTGTTAGTGTTGGGTGACCAGGCTTCTGTCTAAAGGATGAAATGGCCTCCCACCCTCCCTCTTCTGATATCCTGTGGCCATTCAGCATAGTAAAAAATACTCTAGTTGTTTTCTATTCATTATTCTCAGTTTTATGATTCTACATTTCAGTCAGATGATGGTTTCAAAGTGAAAGTTTATGTTTTGGGCAGTTTTCAGCTTGTTCGCGAATCATTTTCCATTCACCTTCCTGGGGCCTCCAGTGGTTTTACATTCTTTTCTCAGGCCCACAGATTGGGAGAGAAAAGGACACACTGGAGGGCCTTCAGAGATATTCTACCCTGGGCCGAAAGAGGACAGAAACAGTGCCTCTGGTGGGAGAGCTGGGTGGCAGAGAAACGGGGAGGAAAGGATGTTTTCCCTAAACATCTGTCAAAAGAAAGAAGCATTAAACCTGGGACCCGTTGGGCAGTAGAAAGGATAGAACTACGGGGACCCTTGACTGGTGGTTTGTATATATTCGCATTTGGCATAGGGAGATTCGCACATGGCAGTGAGAGGGATCTTCTCCAGACAGCTAGTCCTTCCCCTAGGCTTACCACCCTTCCGGGCTTCCGGGCTAAAGGTTCCACCCTTCACCTGACTGGCCCCAGGTGCCTCGCCAGATTTTCTCACCCTAACTCACCTTCTTTTTCTTTCTTTTCCAACCACACTGGCTTCCCTCTGTCCCCCTTATTCATCACACGACCTCTTACAACAGGGCCCTTCCACATGCTGCCCCTCTGCCTGAAATGCTTTTGCTTTCTCTTCTTTACCTAGCTAACCCCCTTCCCCTCCACCATATTTGGCACAAGCCTTACACTTTCTTAAAGAAGACTTCCATGACGAAGTCAAATTCACCCGTTTTGGGTTCTCGTATCACTCACCTCTTCTTCATACCACTTACCAGAGTTATAATTTAAACTTATTTAGATGTTACCTGATTAAATCTGTCCCCTCCTGTAATTTTGCTCCCCACTCAGTTCTCAGCACTACCTCTGCGCAAAGCAAGGGTTCAGTAAATATTTGTTGAAAGAATGAGTGAATAAACGACAGGGGTATTCTAGTATAGATGGTGGTGCCAAGGCTTGTAGAGAAGGAGCTCAGGCATCGGTTGATGGATGAGAAAGTAAATATTAACCAGGGTTCTCTGATTTTATCATACGATGACTTCTTATCCCTTCCTGTTAATACCTGAGTATATTTGCATTACAGTTTTTCTATACTGATTTGTAGAAGCTTTCTGTATATAAGGAACTCTTATCCTTTGACTTTTGCACTTGTAAATATCTTCTCCCAGATTTATTTGTGACTTTTCTCTTTTTTTCACTCATGTTTCTCTACCATAAAATCATTTCTTTTTCCTTTGTAACTGATTAGTAGCATTTTTGTGGAAAAGTTTTCCAAGAGTACCCCAACATCTTATTCCTCATCAATTTCCGCCCACAAAACTTAGCATCCTTTACCAACTTTCTCCTGAGTCAGCCACCACTATGATAGTAGTACTTTTACATTTCCATCATTCTTTCTGCAGATATTCATTGGCAGTATATTGCAAGGAAGAGTTTTTCCTTCTCCATCTTTCACTTATGTATGTAGGCATGCGTGCATGTAAGTTATGCACATATGTATACATATGTGTATGCGTGTATAAACTTATACCAGTTTAAACTTGAGTTTCTACTTCTTTGGTCAATGACAGTATTACTTTCACCATTTTCATGTTCAAATTATTACACATTTGGCTAGTGGTGGGTCTCATGTCCTTTTGATGTGTTCCTATTATTCTTTAAGCATTGTCTTACTTTCTAGAACAATGAGATATTTCAGGTTCATCCTACACTCTCCCTGCCCAAGACCTGGGATCAACCTAAGAGCCTTGGATCCTTTTAGTGGATCTGGGCTCATGCTCACGCAGCCTGTATACTAAAAAAAAAGATTTGGGCTCTTAGTGTTGTCACTGCTACTGGAGTGTCATTGCTTCTGGTCTCTCTCAGTGTGTGTGTGTGTGTGTGTGTGTGTGTGTGTGTGTGTGTGTGTGTGTGTGTGTAGAGAGAGAGAGAGAGAGAAGAGCGCGCAAAAGAGCAAAAAGAACCTAAAGAAATAAAAGATGCTACAAGTCATTATTTCTGGATTGGAGGATTGAAGGTGTGGTAGGCAGAGTAATACTCCCATCACCCAAAAGATGTCCATGCCCTAATCCCTGAAACCTGTGATGTGATCATACATGTCAGCATGTATATGGCATTAACTTAAGGCTGTTTGCAATGGGAAGATTATCCTGGATAGTCACAAAGGTCCTGATGGTTTTGAAAATGAAAGAAGTGACCACAAACCAAGGAAAGCAGACAGCCTCTAGAAGCTGAAAAGGGCGAGGAAACAGATTCTCCTCTAGAACCGTTAGGAGGAATAATGCCCTCTGACACCTTGATTTTAGCCCTGTGTGACTTCTGATATTTGACCCTTTTAGATGCTAAGTTTACAGCAATTTGTTACAGCAGCAATGGGAAACTACTATAGAGATTTCTGTTTTGTTCTTTGTTCTTTCTGTGTTTGTATTTTCCAAAGTAAGCATTCATTATATTTGTGATCAGGAAAAAATGTTTGAATAATGAGAACCATAAAGTTGTATAGAATGTTATAGTTTACAAAGTACTTTCACAGATATAATCCTACATACAAGCATGTCTTACAGTAGACATGGGAGGCAGAGAACAGAGGTGACTGTATCCATCTCAAATTCTTGCTGTTTGACCCCATAACTTACCATAGTGGCATCATAAGAGAAGAGGAGACTAGGAGCCAAAGAAAGGTAGATAAAATGATAGTGGTACACCAAGGACAGCCCCACAATTGTGAATCAACTCTAGATAAGAGTATGAAAAGTCCTGTCCAGACTTCAGGAGATGAGAGTGAGGTTCTAGGGTAGCAGAATGGAGAATCAGTTTTGGAAATGTAAGGTTTAAATATTGAGAACATCAGGCAGAACCCAGGGTCATTTGTGAATAAGAGGAAAAGGGCCAGTCCTGGGAAATGGAGCTGGTAGGCACATAATACAAAACATTCCAGCCAGTGGACTTATATCCAAGATGCCAATATCCTAGGAATAGGGAAACTCCAGGCTTCCTGAGAATCCATGCAGATACATGGAATAACAAGGTGGCCTTTTAGAAATCTGGCTTCCCACGAGGACGTGGGGAGGGGCTCTGCCCCAAGTGACTGTGGAGGGATCTAATCCTTAAAGTAAAAGTAGCACAAGCTATTTCCATACCCCAGTGTGTCCTGGAGCCAGGAGCCAGGTCCCTTTATAGCAGTACCTAGTGGGTTCCAGAAGGGCCATGAAGAACCTACCAAAGTCCTTAGATTGAGAAGAGGCTGACATATTCATTAAATAAATACCTTCCAAGAGCCTAGTCTACCCCTTGCTAGACTCTGAGGGGACAGAGATTAAACACAGGACATGTTCCCTATCATGAGGAAGGTCATTTCATATCTGTCGTCCAATTTCATTTGATACACATGCACACAATTGTTTTGTCATCTTACTGGTTCTTAGGTATAAATTTTACCTCTATGAGATTTCTAAATCCTCCAGAAAGCACTGGAACTTGCTTTTTTTTTTACCTCTTTATGTCTAACAATGATAGTCACATAATAGCCAACTGGTTAATGGACTTTCGAAAATTCTAGAAGATCCAAATCTGTTGAGCTTACTCATTCACTTCTGGAAATTTCTAAAAGAAAAAACAAGTATTTATTGAGCATCTATTATGTACATGCCATTATGGTAGGTGCTAGAGAGGCTGCAAAGATGCAAAAGATGTAGTGGTGCCTGCCCTCAGGAAGATCACAATCTATTTGGGGAGACAGACTTGAAAAGTGAATTACAAGAAAAAGCCTAAGTGACAACTGCATAGAACAATACAAAGAGATGTCACAAAGGTAATATCAGTTTAACTGCCTTCTGTTTGGAGCAGTCGAGAAAGGTTTTTGCAGAGTAGGTGGGATTTGAGTGGAAAGATAATTCGGATTCGAAGGAGGGTAAGAAAGAGGTAAAGATGCTGTGAAGGGTGGTGGTAGAAAAGCACAAATACATATGGGTAAAATGACGATCTGAGATATACAAGCATTAAATCCAATTTACCTCATGTAAACATGCATTTATACATCATTCTCCAGTTCCTTTTCTTTATATAAAAGTCACTAAACAAATAGATTGGCAAAAATACTTTCTGTTGAAATTCCCTAATAGTTGTAAACTTTTGAAACAAATCTCTGTTACGAGCATTGATAGTTATTACTTTTATGTAGAAAAAGGAACAGAAATCCTATCTTTAAGAAGAGTGTAGATGAAAAACTAGTGCATACAAAAGGAAATGAGACTTGTTACAAAGTATAAATTGTGAGGAAAACAAAAATGGAAACCCTAATATACATCAGAGAATATCCTATATATTCTGAAAACTGTTTCTATGAGTTTTGATATACAAATATATCAGCCTAGAATAGAAAAAAGGAGATAGCTGAAAATATTTTCATCATGATGAGTAATCGATTCTGGACCCAGTCTTTCCACTTACCAGTTGTGATACTTTTGACAACTCACTGGACCTCTCTGAGCCTAGTTTTTTCATTGACAAAAGGTGGATTTCTCCCTCCTCCTCCCAGGATGTTCTGAGAGGCTGAGCAGATATAAGGTGCTGTTCTTATTAAATCAAAAGGCATAATCACATGTAAAGCTGTCACCCGAGCCCTCAGCAGGTTCTCAAACTGTGAGTGGAATCTGAATTGAATTAGCATTATTTTTAAAAGTCATTGAGCATTTTCATCATCGTAAAGTGATATATAAGCATCAAAAATGAATATATTTATTTCAGAGAGTGGTAAAACCAAGGTCTATAGAAGTATCATAATTCCTTCTTATTCATTGCTTTATACCCAGCACCTAGCACCATGTCTAGCATATAATAGATTCACAATAAATATTTATTAAATGAATAAATGAATACTTCTCTCTGAGTCCCCCTCTTGTACTCTCATTTGCAAGATCTCCCTATCTCTGTTTCCAAGATATACTAGGCATTCACCAAGGGAGCTCAATGAGATTTACTTTTTCTCTTTAGGGAAGGTATTTTATTGATATATATGAAAGTTAACAGTGTATATCTAAATTAAAATTTAATAGGTCTTTGGCATAAACAGAAGTGGCTATTATTCAGTGTTTTTAAATGCTATATTAGATACATTTTAATCACAAGTTAACACCTAGTAAAGAGAAAAATATATATCACAGGGTTTTGAAGCATTAAAGTAAAAGACCTGTCCCTTTAAAAGGTCTACATCTTTGTGTCATGAGAAAGACCTGTAATATACAAGTAATAAGAATGATGATGGTGGTGGTGATGATTTCTACAATAAACACAAAGGTAATGATGACAATAAATTTTACAGTGACGATTACAATTTTGTTTCTTAACACTGATAATGCAGGTAAACTAGTGGCCAATGTTGTTATAAACAATATGACCATGTGTACCTGTCCTTATATGTTTGGTTAACCTCCTTATGTTTATAAACATTGACCTTCAGGAAGATGATAGGTCAAGCCTAAACATCAGCTCTCGGGTAGAACTTTGGCCAGCCTATGTATGTAATAGACCCAGTCCTTTGTGTATAACATGCCATCCCACCCAGGACTTCGGATACCCACTCTCATCTTGTTGATCCTTGCTTTCATTTTAATGAAACCCTGACACTTCTCTCTGGACTTTGATGTCTCTAATGAATTTTAATCACCGGAAACATATTGCCAGGTGAGTGAATGTAGGCACTCACACTGCATCCTGTGCTTTTCAAGAGGTGCTACACTCCTACCAGACTTAGGAGGGCAGCAGCTAGGGAAAAAGAAAAGGCTCCCTGCTAATGCTAAGGAAGACCAGAAGTTTCTCCACATATATGTGTTTACAGGTGGTCCCCATCATCGCACACAAAAAACGCTGAGTGGCCCTTTCCTACTTTCAGCTGTCACCTGTGGTCAAGAGGTTCTGTGTGATAAATTTTGCCTTGCAAAGTTATCCTTAACATTCATTTTAACTTAATTCTACCTGTACCATAACATTGGGGTGACAAAGGACAGGGTAATTTGTGCTTAGCCTTACCTATTTCTTAAAACAGCTCTCAACTATCCCCTCCTACCATGTGGCACTAACTGCTTTTCTCATTGATCACGTCCAAAGTACCCTTCAGGACAAGCAAGCTGACCTGCTTGGTGGCTCCCATGTTCAATAAATGCATTCTTATTCCCTCCCGCATGGCACTTTCATTCCTACAATGTGCCTCTCTTTTCTTTTCTGTCAGTACCCAGCTTCCCTTCTTTCAAAACATGTTTCCCAATCCAACTACTCATGGAAACCCCCTTAATCCCACTCCAACTGCCACTTCATTCTCTAGCCTTTCAGAGCTGAGGTATAGCATTGATGGCAGAGTAATTATTAATGATAACATTAATGATTTACTGAATTTTTGTCAAGCGCCAGGCACTCTGTTATCTATTTTACATACAGTATTCCTAATCCTTACACCCTGAGAAGTGGTATTATTATCCCTAATTTACAAATGAGGAAACTAGGGCTAGAGTGACGTGTTTAAGGTCACAGGGCTATTGAGTGACAAGTCCAGGGTTCAAACCATGACAGGGTTCAAACCAAGCTGGCTGCCAAACCTGTGCTCCTTTTCCCATAGCACATACTGTGGTACTGCATTGAATTGATGGTGACTTCCTTTGTAAGCCTCTCCCCCTTCCTCAACTACCATCACCAAAGAAATGCATGTCTTTCTTGTATATCCTCAATATGCTTGTTGAATTGAGTTGAACCGCTTAAAGCCAGAAAACACATCTCCTATTTTTTTAAATATATTCCATCCTTGTGCTCAGCACATAAGGTAATCATTAAATGTTAATGACTAAGCAAAATGGAATAAAATCAGCATTGTGGTAGCCATTTTTAAGCTTTAAGAGTTTAAATGAGCAAGCCCATACACAGCACTACAGCTGGGAGTGCCATATTGCCATTAAGCCAGAAGGTGGATTCACGGGATGGGAACATTGAAATCAGACAGCACAAGAATGGTTAAGTTAGTTTTCCAAACCACTTTCTACAAGTAGCTACTGCTTTTTCCCCCATAATAATTTCACAATAGTTAGCCTGCTAGGTGAGAAATCCTAGGCGGAAAAAAAGAAGAGAGAGAGAGAGAGAGAGAGAGAGAGAGCGAGCCAGAGGAATTTAGAATAACCACTAACTATTAGGCCAAGATTGGAAGTGATGTGGACAAATTCCCATCTAGCTAGTCAAAAATGTAAGAGAACCACCATCTAGATTTCAATATGGTCTTTAATCTTTCAGAGTAATGCCTTTGTTCTTATCATTAGACTGATGAAATACAGTCTCACATTCCAACACATATGGATATCAAAATGTGTATTTGGTGAGGAATAGTGTCTTATGCTATCAGTCTCTGTTTCCTTTTGCTTTCTTTGCTCATAGCGTGAAATTTCCTACTTTTTGCTAAAACCTTACTATGTAGCTTTTTAACTTAATTAAATATATAGACAATTACTGACACCATCTGTCTTCATAGAAAAAGCACAAGAAGTAACACAAAAGACTAGAATTCTGAAGGGAATACTTAGCAAACATAATCTTCTAGCTCTACTATAGTGATATTTATTTTTAGGAGCCCGTATGTTATTTTAAATCACATGTTTTTTAGAAGTAATGAATTTGAGCTATACTTAAAATGTAGTGGTTTTGGTATGATTTTTTAAAAGAAAATATCAAGTAATCCATTGCTTATTCAGTAAAACAAAAACTTAAACATGCCATTGAACATCTGTTACTAGTATAGTCTAACACAGCACTTAAAATCCTTTAAAATCCCTGAAAACCTTTATAAACTTACATGAATCTTTTGCATAAATAGAACTGTTTTAACAATATGTATATTCCTTTAAACATATATTTTGCTTTCTTAACCATAAGATTCACTGTGTTTGCCTATTGTTCCAGGCCTTTATAAATAAATTAATTAATTAAATGGCTTCCCTTTCTGAGGGAGTCAGTCATCCCCTAACATGCCACATTGCTAGCCCACTCTAGAGTATCTGCTTATGTATGTCTATTTTTACATCTTTCAAATTGCCCTTTTGAAACATTCGTGGAAATGATATCAATATGTAAGTGATATTGAACCCACCCATTGAAACTTGATCAAGCTAAGACAGAAACCAGTACATAATATAGGCCCAAATAAAATAACAAAATTCATCTCCCATAGGGAGAACATAGGTGGGAAATAGAAAGGAATTACAGAGAAGAGTCGCAGTCACCACCAAGGAGGACAGCTGGGTTCTCCTGAAGCTCTTCCCTGAACTGGAAAAATAAGTTTTGAATTTTTGAACCCTGTGTGGCAGCAACTAATGCCCTGCCCTCCATAAACGGAAGAGTACAGGATGAGAAGACATCTCTAAAGATGCTCAATATAAGAAAACACTTTTCAAAGAAGTAATTATAAAACTTCTATTCATATTAAGACATTGCATAGCAAACAACATGCTATCTCAGATTTGAGGGGGAAAACATAAATGTGTGTACTTTGAATTTTTTATTCACTTGTTATGAAGGAAATAATTTCACAATTATTTTCTACAAGTTACCTTGAAGAGACTTACGAAATATTTATCAAATACAAGTAGAGCTAGAACTAAGAATTCACACTTATCTACCATGACTTAAAAGCCTTCTAATGCATTCTCCTGAGAGTAAGCTATATATTAAAAAAAAAAAAAAAAAACCACAGTGCATTGAATTTTAAGAAGAGAAGGAGAGAAGGAGGGAGGAAGGGAGGAAGGAAATACCTTCCTTAATGCTGTTTCTTTCATTTGCTAGAAACTGAACCCCAGAACAATGGTATCAGAGGGGTTAGTCAGTTGAAGGCAGCCTCTGGGGTGAAGTTCAGAGGACAGAGGCCTAACATAGCAGCAGTAGCCCGGATGAGAAACACTCTTTCTGGTGAAACTACAGGGTCATTTTTAGTCAGCAGCTACTCAATTGGAATTTTCCCTGGGCCCTATAGCTCCATCAGTACGTACATTTCTGGAAAGTGCCACAGGACTTCCATTGATCACAGGTAGGAAACTTGGCTTTTTGACTACGCTGAAGGATAATGTTTCTTTGTCTTTATATAGTTCTTTTATTATAGGTCCTCACAGCGCTTTACAGACAAATAATGAGGAGATGAGGAAGAAAGGTGTTAAATGACTTGCCCAAAGTCCCACCATAAATCACAAGCCTTTCTCTGGCTTTAGAACCATCTAGTAATTGGTGGAGCTTCTAGACGTGACTGCCACCATCACAATGCTTGCTCATATTCTACCAAGTATCCGTTTCACTTACCAGGTGGAGAGTAATATCCAAGGTCAAGCACAGGAGAAAAAGCCTGGACTTCAGAGTCAGGCACACTTGGATCTTAATCCCAGCCTTGCCGCTTAGCCGTGGAACTTGGGCATGTTTCCAGGTTCTTTGAGCCTCCGCTTCCACTTCTGTAAAATGGGGATAGATTAATATCTACCTCACAAGGTTGTAAGGATGACATGAGAAAATACTTACCAGAGTGCCTTGTACATAATAGATCCTTAACATACACTAATTTCCCTTCCCCTTACTTTCCCCAAGTCTCCCTCCTAAACTCTGTCCCCATTTGGTCAAATTAGCAGCTTTGCAAATATTGCTGCCATCAAAAAAGATGGCACATTAATTGACTCGATAGAGTGCTGAATCTTTCAAACACCAGAGTCCACAGACAACAAAGGTAAAGTTGTGGGATCCAGATTCGTTTCTCAGATAACCAACTCCAAAAGATTCCATTATGGTAAACAACTCTCTACCATCACCAAATTAATCAGAATTTATTGAATTACTGGATTGACTTCATGGTGATGGGGAAGTGTGCCTGTAGAGAGAGCATAGGGTTTGGGCAGAGGGACTCCTCAAGCCACAGAAGCCAGGCCGAAGTGCTGGGGGATCCTGGGTGAGCAACGGGAGGGAAGAAGAAACGGACATGCCCAAGAAATAAGCTTTTCTGTGCCATGAGCCCACTGATCAGCCATGCTGCTCTTCTGGATTTGGCCAAATTCATTGCACTGATGGACCAGTGCTGAGTGCTCATCCTCATCTTGCTTGGCACAACAGTCTTCCATGTCCACAAGGACTGGGCACAGCAATCCTCCCTGATGGAAATTATGAAACAAGAGCTTTCTGCTTTGAAAATTTACATAAAAGCCTTTTAGAGCTTATTTGTAGTAACTTTAAAGGAATATTTTTCAATGAAGCAAATCATTCACCAACCCTGACATTTATAGCATGAAAATTAAAGAACAATCATCTATAGCATGGGATTATTATATTGAATTGCCGTTGAAGAAGCATATACAATTGCTAGTCCTAAAAACCTGTAATAGGTTATAAAAATTGGGTTTTTATGTTTATTATAGTTTAGTGCTTAATATCAAAATAAGAAAATGGTCTTCCCAAAATTCATAATAAAAAACTAAGGAAATACTTAAAAAGAAAAAAAGAAGTGAGTAAGGCTATACATTAAGAATACAAATCATGGCCATCAGTCTTGAAAGTAAGAGAGGGAGGATCATAAATTCATAGAGGTAGTAGAAAAAAACTTGGGAAACAGGTAAGGCAATGATGCATTAAATGTGACTTTTTTTTTTTTACAAAAGTGAAATAATTTAGAAACCCAGATTATTTTTAAATATAGTTCCTGCACATCCTGAAAGAATTTCCAAAGTAGAAGAGAATTGCTGGAACTACAAAAAAAAATGGGCTATTCATGCTGGTTATTTGGTGTCACGGAAAATGCGGGACCAGGAGTCAGGAAAGTTGGGCTTTGATTCCAGGTCTTCCTTTATTGAGAGACCTGTGTGAGTCAGTTCACCTCCCAGAGTCCTCACCTATAAAATAAGGAGGTGGGAATGATGAAGGCCATTTCAAGTCTGCAAGACAGAGCTGTGTAAGACCTGAGTATTCTTCGTTTAGAGATTCCATCACTCTACATCACATCAAATGCCTTTCATGGAATAAACGTAACTGCGTAAGATCTGTGTTGCATTTAACTCATGTGTCAATTTGGTTCATCTTTTTCAATCGTTTATTGTTATTTTGCAATTTTCTTATTTGGAAGTCAGAAACTTTTTTTTTCAGACTCTAAACACCATTTTGAAGACCTTTGAAAATCGTGGCAGCTCCAGGCATAGTGGACTACCAGGCCCTGTGTGCTATGGGGCAAGGCTCAGAGTTTTTGCTGCCTCTGGCCCCACAACTCCAAAGGCTCAATACAAGGCAATGTCCAGTGTAAGTGATGCAAGAGAACGGTTACTCAAGTTGCTCAGAGACAGCCTCGTGGAGCTGTGATTTAAATCATGCTCAGAAGATAAATAGGAGTAATGGAGACAGAGGAAAGGCCTACAAGATGCACACTAAGCGTCTCCACTGTCGATCAGGGCCAGGGTGACTGCCGGGTACAGTGCCAACAGCAGTTGTCTTTTGTCTCTCCAAGAGACTGGGCCATCCCAGCAGCCGCCACTAGGTGGCAACATGCCAAGAGGCTGCAATCCTCTCTGCCTATTGATTTTTTTTACATAATACAAACAATTCTTAACAAATATCATAATCACGTTAATATTTTATTAACTGAAAAGTCTTACAGTGCACTCTACCACGTTCTTTAAAATGATGTATCAGGTGTGTTGTTCACAATGGAGAGCTTGATGCTATCTGGTGATTCAATGATTAAAATGAAAAGAGATATCTATCACTGAGTAGCTACCTAAGAAAGTATGTTCCCTGTATGATAGCCAGGATTCTGGAACTGTTTTTAAATAGTATCTGAGAAGAGGTAAATGTGCTCCCAGACTTTGAGAAGCAGGCAAGAAGACCAAAGTCAAGAGCCAATCAAGGAGTTCTTACACCTGCCTCAGACTCTGCTCCTGACAATCACACGGAGAAGTCAGGATCCAAACAGATTTGTGTCTGCCAGACCCTACAATATTAGTCTTACACAGTATCTCATGTAGTCACTGACCCTCATAACAATCCTAAGATATAAAGATCATCACAGATAGGTCTGTTTTAACAAACGAGGAAACAGAGGCCCAGAGAAGGAAGTTAAGATCATGCAGAGAGTGAAGGGCAAGGCGAACTCCCCCAGTGGGTCTTGTAACTCTAGAGCTGGGCAGGTGGCCCTACCATAACAGTGGAGACCCATGTGTCTGACTGAGGACCTGATCTTGCTCTAGAAAGAATCAAGTGGTCCGATGGTAGATTTCCTGTCTGACTGGAACTGTGAATAAAGACGTGAACATGGGCAAGGAAGTGGTGCACACTTCCCTCGGCTAACATGGGCTGCTGAGGAGGGTGGGCTGTGCAGCACACTCTCACCCTGACGCCGTCACTGTGATGGACGAGTTCTCAGTGCGGCGTCTCTTAGTTGCCTTCGTTTGAGTATCTGTATCTTAAAAACGTCTCCACGAGTGAGACATCTTCACAATTGCCAGTTAGCTTCATCGATGCATCTGGAGGTAATCGAGAGAAGGTCCAATAAGACTATTAACCCTAGCTGAGGAAACCACGGTCCAAAAGGTGACTTGCCAAGGATCACAAATATTGTCTCAGACCCTGGTCACAGGAGCTTGAGCCTTTAGCAAGTCACTTATTCTTCTGGAGTCTCGGCATCTTCTTATCCAAAAGGGAGGAGGAGCACGAGGAGGAGAGAAAGCCTAGAGATGGGTCTGCAAAACATCTATGGATTCTTAAAGCTCTAAAATTCTATGAGTCTTCGATGAATGTTATTGATTTATAAACTAGTCTCATCAGTCCCTGCTGCCCATAAGAGAAAGTTGGCAAGACCAAACTCTTTGCTACATGACTTTATTTTGAGCACATTTGTCCACATCTGCATGCTCTGCCCTCCATCCATCCGGCCTATCCTAGGAAAGAGGCATACGCAGCAGGGGAGAGTAGGCAGCCTCCACCTGCCTGGAACACCTAAGGAAAAAAGGGCTCAATATTAGGCCTCTTTCCCACACCTCCCCACGCAGAAGTGTGCTATTAGCTTTTCATTCCAAAGCTCGCAGCCCGAACAAGGCCCAGAGCCTGGGAACAGAACAATTCTGGGCAAGCTTGCCTCCACCTGACTCTGTCTCCTGGTTCTCACACTCTAGTTCAAAAGTAACGAGGTGGTCGGAGTTTCTCGCTTTTGCCTTCTGCCCTGTGTTCTGCCCATTCGGCCCGCAGGTCCTCCGAGGCAGCTGCCTGAGTGCTGCAGGCAGCGCAGTGCTGGTTAGGGTAGTGGAGGGCCGGGGCCTCTGCATACTCCCCACCCCATTCCTATGGGCTCTCCCCTTGAGGCTGTAACAGACTTTTTTGCAACCACACCAACAGAAATAGAATGTAAGCCACATGTGTCATTTTACATTTTCTAGTAGCTTCGTTTAAAAATGTAACCAAAAAACAGGTGAACATAACGTAAATAATGTGTATTATTTAATCCGACAGAACCAAAATATTATCATTCGACATATAATCGATATAAAATAACATGGAGACATTTTACGTTCTTTTTATCTCCTCAGTCTTCAAAATTTGGTGTGTATTTTACATTCATAGTACATCTCAATTTAAACCAGCCACATTTCAAGGGCTCAATAGCCACAAGTGGCTAACGGTGACCATATTAGATAGTGTGGATCTAGAATATACATGAAAGTCTATAAAATTCTACTTACCAGAATTCTGCTAGTCCTAACAATGGATAACATTTTGTTACATGCTCATCTAGTCTTTTCTATGCATAATATTAGTTTTGCAAAGTTGAAGTTATATCGCCCGTATGACTCTATATTCTTCTCTTGCTGTTTTGTATATCTTCCTACACCATCAAAAGTTATTCATAATCATTACCTTTAGTGATAATATCATAGACTGTCCTATCACTTGGATGTGTCATAATCTTCTTAGCCAATGCCCAAATGTTGGACAGCTGCAGTTTTTCAATATCACATATAAGTAATGCTGAAATGAATATTTTTATGTTGCTCGTGCTTCTTAAGGCCTTGATGTAAAGCTCTCTAGTATTCTAGTCATTTTTAACAAAATGATTTTTGACTATCATCAATCATTCAAACAACTATCAACAAATGACTTATGACTGGGAGCTGAAACACCTTGGCTTCTCATCCCACACCTCTGATACCTGGCTTTGTAACCTAGGGCAAACCACTTCACTCTCATTCCACAGTTGCTCCATTTATAAAGTAAACTGATTGTATCAGATGATTATTAAAGAATCTTTCCAGCTCTAACTTTCAGTGATATTTTCTCCTTAGGCTCACATCTAATCAATTAACCTGTCAAGCTAGTCACTACAAGTCCTGCAAGTCATATCAAAGCCACCTCCTAAACATTTAAAAATCCGTCCACTTCTCCCCATCCCCACTCATAGCGCCTTCGTACCGACCACCATCATCACTCATCTAAATTGTGATGGGCGAGTCCAGTGCAGAGAGAGGTTAGATTCTAAAGTTAACATTGAAGTCCAAAAATCAAGAATAAGATTAAACAAGATATGTGTGAAAGCAGATGTTCTGGTACAGAGGAGACGCTCAAAGAATATTTGCTGCTTTTGAATCTGAAACCAGCTTCAGGAGGCCCATCTAGAACCTGTTCCTGAAAGGTCATGGAGGAGTTCACAGTGAAACATCAGAGAAGTGTTGTGAGCCAAGCCCTGCCCCAGACCCTGGGTGCTGTGAGAAGACAAAGACTAGGCAGCTTCCCTTAAAGAGCTGAGAGTCTAGAGTGGGAGACAGGAACCCCTGTACATAAAACAAGCATGCCTCAGGCGATGTCTTCAATGGAAAAACCAGATGGAGAACAGAACAATTATCTGAGCCATTCAGGCAAGCCTGCTGTTGAGGAAAAGGCTTAACGAAATTTGTTCTATTTATTTTGTGAATCAAGGGGTTAGAGCTGCCTGGGGAAGCAAAAGTACTTTGGCTCTAGGGGACCAGAGCTCTGGCCTGTGCTCTAGGACCTTAAGTAAAGCCCTGAAGCCTCTCTTTGATCTCAGTATCATCAGTTGTCAAAATAAAGAGAGAGTAATTCCAACCTTACACAAACCTAACCCACTACTGGACTGAGTCGTCATGAAGTTGAACACCATGCTTGTAAATAGGGAAAAGTTATTATATGGGGCAATCTCATAGCTACACAGGCAACTGAAAATGTGTCTCCCTAAGATCCTAAAGGAAATGTTCAATAATCATAAATAGCATTCGTATCAAACTTCATCATGTGTAAGGCAATTTTATGTGCATTTATTTTATCTTGTTTTCAAAATCTCCTATGATAGGTATTATCATTTGCTCCTTTTACACTTAAGGATACAGAGATGGAGGAGCTTAACTGGGTTGTTCAAGTCAACACTACCTGTGAGGGCCAGATTCAGGCCTTCCGACTCCTTGGTTCTCATTCTTTCCCCTACCCAGTGCTGCTTTGCCATGAAAATCCTTATCACTAAAACACTAAGATTATTAATGTAAATATTAAACATGTTTGTTATATACATTTCCCTTTGATCAAAACACCAAAACACCCAAATAGAGGCTCTAAAACAAATGTCGGACATGTGAAAACAGCAAGTTCACACTCGTATTACAGGAAAGTAGCTGTCCCCATCTGATTTGCATTTTATGCCATGCAGCAGGAAATATTTAAGTTGACAAATAGGATATTTACATCTGCAACAGATACTTGGCAGTTAGTTTTTAACAATTGTTGCAAATGTGATTTATTTGCTATTATAAAAGGGCATTACTGTGAGAATATGACTCCTGAAATTAGCTTCAGTTTAGCAAGGGGCCTTGACAGCTTGACCTCTTAATATCCTTATAATGATGCCATTTACATTCAATGCTTACTCAAGTCACTCACTGCTAGATTTGTTTGAGAGGAGTCCACTCTAGGGCAGATGTATTATGTATTTTAACATACCGAGTTGGTGTGTGGGGTACATGTAAGCCTTCTAAGTGGAAAAAAATGCTTAATCACGTCTTCGTGAAAATGTGTTTCCAACTTCCTACAGTGAAAATGCATTACTGCTAATTACAGCATACTCCAGAAATACAATATTTCATATTTTCTCCACAAGACATTTCCATGGCATGGATTATATATGAAACAAGAACATGTTTTGATCCTCTGCAACTTTAGCTTTTAATTTGACTGGGAAACTGGTACAGGGCAAGGACTGGCTGGGCCAAGATCAGTGCCATCTCCAGCACCACCGCTTTCTAGCTGTGTGGACTTGGGTACCTCTGTGAACCTCTGTATCTACATCCATGACATAGATTCTTATTTTTCAGGTTATTATTCAGATCTGGGAGGTTTGAGAAGCACCCGGTGCATTGTAGGGACTTGAACATGGGAGTCAGTCACGTCTGCGTTGCTCAAATGCTGCCTTCTCCATGAAGCAGCACTTACTACCCTAGGCAAACTCAGTCTGTCCTTCCTTTCTGCTTCAGTAGTACTTTGTTCCCTCCCTTTATTATATCACGTATTGCACTGTTTTGTAATTACTTGAATACGTATGTCTCTGTCTTCCCCTTCTGGACGGCAGCACCTGTGCATATATATCTTAGACTCTCCGGTGACTAGCACGATAATATGCCTTGAGCATTAAACTGAGGAGGATTCTAGGGTGCCTCTAGATTCAGTGTGGGGTGGGATGTAACACAAGGGCAAATAAGGATAGTGTGCCACAGGAGAGGGGAGAAGTAGCACGTGACCCACTTTTGCTATCACCAGTTTAGCACATAGTAGGTGCTCACTAAATATCTGTTGACGGAATTCATGGACATCACTCAGTCATCTAGTAGCTTATAGGAACTTATAGTTTGCATACGTCTATTTCAAAGCATTTTGATTTTTATCGCATCATAGTATTCTTCTAATAACCCTGTGATTCAGCTTGGATAGGTGTTATCGCTGTTTTTCAGTTGAGGATACTTTGACATTGTCAGGTGGGGAAGTGACTTTCCTGCAGAGACTCACATGTAGAGCTAAGACTTACATGCCAACCATAAATTTCCCTTACGTAGTATATTGAAATTCCCCAAGTCCAGCACTGCTTTTTGTGAAATCAGAACAAACTGCCCTTTCCTCATATTACTCACTCTTCCCCCTCTGTCTTCTCCCCGTTAGTTCTCCATCCTCTGAAACTTTTGTCCACTTTTATTTCTCAGTAGAAAACATTGCACCGACCATCTTAACAAATTTCAAACCACAGGCAGAAAAATTGAAGCCCGCAGGAGCCTTTCGGAATTGGGCACCACCATTAGGCTGTCTTGGCTAGGTGTTTTCACCTGTATAACGCCCCACAGAAACCTTGAATCCTCTGCTTACAAACAGACTGGAGGCTCCATTCCTCAGCTGAACGAAGTAGAAACAGAAGCAAAAACATCTACTCCGTGAAGTCACTTGTTTACTGGTTCAGTTGGGTCTGGTGTGGTTTGAGCGAGTCAGCGTGGTTGGGGCTTTCTCTCCTGGTTGTTAATCTCACCTGCACTTCTGCGGCTTCTGTTTTAATCAGGTGTGGGCAACAGGCCTCGACATCGCATACAGTGACCAGCTGGCTCTGACTCAGCTCACCTTATACCTGACCAACGGCCATCTGGATTGCAGTCGTAGCACACTTAAAGTGCCCCGCTTTGTTCCCCGTAAAGAGAAGAAAACAGGCTGCCTCAATGCCTTGTCAGTGCCGGTAAGCAACAGAGGCTTCCTGGTTCTCCACAGTGGCAGCACGCAGCCACCACCTTCTGCGTTCTGGCGACATGCCAGGTTCTTTGAGTATAGAGAGGAAAGAAGCTCAGGAAAGTCCCTTAACCACTTCGAAATGGGCTTCTGGAATATGAATGCATGGGTCAGAGAAAAGGGAAGAGGGCATTCCAGAAAGAGGAAGGCCTAGTTGGTACAATAAGATAGCACAGGGTTTTCCGGGGTAGATCTCCTTGGTGTTCCCCTCAGTTCTCTGCTCAACTCACTTCCCTGAGCAAGCACACCTACACCCACTACTTCAGTGACCAGCAACTTCTGACAAAACCCATGTTTTTCTAGCCCCTATCTTTTCTTTTTTTTTCTTTCTTTTTTTTTTCCAGCTTCAGGCTCCTATACTCAATATTCTATGGAATTTCTAAACGTCAAACTATACAAAACCAAATGCATCATCTCCCGTCTCTATACTTCCACTTGGTAGGTCAGGCTAGAGGCTGAGCTGCCCCCTATCCCCACACCCCTTTGGCAGCCAGCTCGTGTTGGTGCGAGCTGCTAAAATGCCATAACTTTGACCCTCTTCACCCCCTCCTTGAAGATACTACCTTAGTTTCAACTTTCATCATCTCACACTAGTACTATAATAGCTCCTCACTAAGATTCCCTGCCTCCTGTCTCTCCCTCAGCCTAAAAAACACACAGTCAACATGGTCAAGGTGAAAAGTAAATCTAAGCGTATGTTGCTCTCCTTCCTACTTATGATTTTAAAATGACTCCTATCATCTTCGGGAAAACCCCGACTTCCCAGCTGGGCAAATGAAGACCCTCATGACCTGCCTCTTCCCGTGGCCCCAATCTCCCATCTCATTTCTAGCCCACTGCTCAGGTGGCTGAGGCCAGCTATCCTGAGGCTGGCTGAGGTTTACCAATCTCAGAACCCTGGATCATAAAGGGTAAATCTCCATGGGGACAGTGGGCTACGTCGATCATGGTGAAGGAGAACAAAGGTCAAGAGGACCAGATGGCCCCTGGTGTAGGTGGGATGTGAGAGTGGATGCAGCTCTCCGGCCACAGCTGCTCTGACAGCTGCCACACAGGGTTTCTTCTGCCTTTGCAACAGTGGGCTTCAGACCCTTTTTTTGCAAATGACGCTCTACTTGAGATCCAAATATATCAACCAGATAAAAGAGAAATTCCAGTGGTTAATAAGACTCCACGCTGGTTCCCTAGCAGTACCTCCTGCCTCTCTGCTGAGCCTCTTTGGGTCAGGAAATGTCTCTGGATTTAAAGAACCCTCGTTTGACTCTGCCCAGGGTCCCCACAGTCACCTTCCTTGGCAGGAACTCACAGAGTACCATGGGATAGGTAGCCTGGAAAGGGTGCCAGATGTCTAGGCGAGGGACTCAGGCAGTAGTAATTTTCCTCCTTCTTAACCCACTTGTCCTGTGAGGTAGGTACCTTTGATCACAGAAATCTGATCTTTTTGCTTATTAAGAAGAGATACAGAGTTGGACAGGGGAAAAGAAACAGACCCTTTTTAATGAAGTCCCAGGGCCTTGCTGAGAGTCTCCCAGCTCTGACCCCACCTGTGGTCTTCATCCTCACCAAAGGGACCTACGGGACCCTGAGTTCGATGTTTGAGGGAAGGACAGCAGTAAGACTTGAGCCCTTTGGGCTTAGCAAACCTAATTCCATGCCATTTCTAAAAGGAAGCGGGAAGCTGAGTTAGTATTCAGCACGACTTCCAAAGACAGTTTGCTGCATTTAAGTACATTGCTTCAGAAGGCTGTAAGCAGAAGTTGTACTTAGGATTAGAAGCACTCTCCCATTTTCCCCATCTTGCCTATAGGTTTCAATCCTAGCTATAGGCAACGTACGGAAATTCTCCTGTGATCAAGAGTCTTAAACACTTTTAGGAATTGCCTGCACTCAAGAGGGAAGCATTATGATCTTCAATAATTCAAATGTCTCTACAATCACCGAAGAAAAGCTATGCAGTTTTCTGATGTAGGGATAAATTGAAAGTGCTTTTGGTTGTAGAAAGATAAATGGATGTTCTCACCCTGGTGCCACTGTGCGTGTGTGTAATGCACGTGCTCCTGTGCACATGTACACATGTGAAAGGCGATTTTGAAAAGAAGCACACACGCTGGCAAACACAGTACAATTTACAACCAAAGTGAAGCTTCCTGAACACGTGTGAAAGGACTATGATGTCCCCAGGTTTACAATCAGTCAGCTGACAGCCCCCTTTGAAGACTGAAGAAAAAGGAACCTCATTTTCTGCCAGATGGAGCCACAATGGTAACGAGAGTGCAGCCAGAACTAACACCTGTAAAATGCTTCGTTTGGTCCTATCCCTTTAAATAATATGCTACGCAGGGGAAAAGCCAACGCTTTTCTGGACTCTAAGAAGAGCCGTTGTCCCGTGCAGAAACAGGTGGCACGGAACTGTCCTTTAGACCCATTTCGACCAGGTATGAGGGCGTCTGATCCAGTGTCCTCCACAAACAACCACTCGAAGGCAAAAACAAGACTGGACGAGGTCCAGGCATACATGTTTTAGAAGTGAAAAGGAGTCACCTAACAACTTTCGAACTTTTTAAATCACATCCGGTCAGAATGGACATAAATCATTACCCTTTTTTATCCATTCTTACTCCTCCTCTTCTCTCTTTGTGGCCCCCTCCACACCACAGTTGGTGAGTGGTCAAAAGGGACCATCTTCGCAAACATCTTAAAACAACTCAAGTCATTTATAAGCATTTTTAACAGCACATGATCTGTAATGAATGATTAAGTAAAACCTTTTGTGTTAAATTATGATGTTAATAATGATTCTGTCTCCTGTAATTTATTATGAATTCTCAAATGCTTCGAGTTTGATTTTGATAGAATGCAACAACAACGAAGTTTATGTGATGACTTTATTTTTAGAACTCCTTCTTTGAAGGCACACATTTCCCCCGCTACTGCTGCTACTGTAATTATGTACAAAACCAATCACTCATTAGAGTTAGGATACATTATCTTCTAGACAGATGAGGCTAAATAAGCAACACATTAATAATTCAGAGAGCAGTTCATTATGCATGTGGATGCCTGCTTCGTAACTGAAATAAGAACCTCATCAGCCTCTGCCAACCCTTAAACAATAGTTCTGTATTATTGCAACCACATTCAAGTTTACGCTTGTTAAACTGCTACTTGGATTATTTTATCAAACATTCATTTATTTGTAGTCCCTTACTGCGAGAACAGATTTTGGAAGCTCCTTTTTTAAGTTAATGATTTGAGCAATGGGTGTTATTAATTCTCAGAATATTATAAACATGATTAATTTTCAGGCAGAGATTTATTACATAAGGATTTCAACTATGTCAACTGAAATGCATCACTGTCAAAACAAGTATCATGGCGAAAATAGAATATACTCCACACTTCAAGTGCTGGTGCTCAGAACTAAATCAATTTAAATCGTGGCTGAAGCAAAATTATATTCTCCAGTGAAAAGGAGTATTTTGAGCTTCCTTTATTTAGCTTGAAGCATTCTTGTTAGATTGTGATTTAGAAAGGTAGTTTAATAAAACTCGACTTCTACTGATAATATTCTGTCTCCTATTTTTTCCTCTTGTTTTACTAGAAAAGGCTACCCTCTGAAATTCCCACACCTTCCAAATGTGGCCAGTGGGAATTTGGAATGAAGAGCACTGGTCTGGAAGTCAGGGGTCATGAATTCCGATCCTCTCTCTGCCCCGGTTTCCTCATTTGTAAAATAAGAGAGAGTGAATGAGCCCCTGAAGGTCTCTCGAGGGATTCGATTTTATGGGGTCTGTAGAATGGGGCTCTGTGCCAAGCCTGTCCCAAGAAGCCTTATGTCCAGGGGGTGCTGGTGGGGGAGCGGGATGTACAGTAAAGAAACACAGGAAGGGCCCATCCCTCCATACGGTAGCCTTCCACTCAAAGGTCTTTTTCTTGCAGAATATTTTAGAAAGGAGCAACATTGTTGTGACAGGTCACATCCCAAATCCTCATCAGCCATCATCTTAGCTATCAATTAATACTTTTTACCAAGAATCAAATTCAGCATGTTTCTGCTTAATAACTATTTTCTGCCAGACACTCTATTAAGCCCAGAGGATATACGGGTGAATACCAAAGAGCTCTAAGTTTATCAAAGGGCACAGATAGACCAGGGGATAACTATAATGCATATAATAACATGATAACAACATCCAAAATGTATCAAGCGTTGACTCCAAACCAGGTACTTTCACTAAGCGCTTTACATGAATCTTTATACAACCCAATATATTAGGCAGGTGCTATTATTATGCTTGTTTTAAGATAAGGACACAGGTTAGGAAATTTGAAAGAAAAAAAAAAAAACCTTTCTGGAAAGTCATTCAGCAAACAAGCGTGGAAGCCAGGATTGAAGCCCAAGTCTGTTGCACTTTAAAGCCTGTGTCTGACCGTTGTACTATTCAACCTGTCTTGCATTGGCCGAGAGTCAATGATCTAGCCCCAGAATAGACCTTAAACTCATCCTTGAGAAGTCTCTGGTTGAGGTCACAGAGAAATCTCCTGTTCCAAAGGGGGCTTCATCTCCCTGTGTGATGAAGTTGTTTCCAGGCATATTGCCATTTTATCCACTGGCTTCTAATCTGCTCCGAGCAAGGCCAGGACTCAGTGAGCACTGAACGGGCAGATGGTCGTGGAGGAGTCTTCTGATGCTATAAAATCTATGTGGTTGTGATGTCCTTGGCAAACATAAATGGACTTTGCAGCATCAGAAGAGAGTAGATTACAAGTCAACCTTTTAAAAACGATGTTTTCTATTTGTATGACATTTTATACTTTAAATATTTGATACCCATGATAACCTCAAAAAATTAAGAAGACAAGGGTTATCACACCCATTTTATGGATTAGGAAACTGAGGCTATCTAAAGTTAAATGAGCTGCCAAAGGTCATAAAGCTAAGCAAAGCCCAGGTCTTCTGATTCAAGTCTCTTTCTGATGAAATGGCTTATTGGTTGGTTGGTTGATTTTTAATTTTAAATAATTTTTCTTATTTGTGAAATTATTTTAATTAACAAGTCATAATAAGAACTAACATTTTTTGCATGCTTACTCTGTGCCAGACACTGTTCCAAGGTCTTTACGTCCTAATCGAATCCTCATGACTACATTTTTGCCTGTGCTACTGGGCTGGATTAGAAACAACCATAGGTTATTGACAGCTTTTTCCTGTAGAAACCACAGGGTTGGTTAAGTCTAAAAAAGTAGGTGTATCGGTACGTTCATCATATTAGTATTATAATTACACAATTATTAAGCAGATGACATATGCCAGGGATTTCACCAGCATCAAGGATACAAAGGTATCTGACAAAGCCCTTGTCCTTGAGGAGTTGAAAGGAAATATAGGACAGCACATACACAAGGAGAAACCCACGGAGCCTCATTTAAGTGCCATTTAGGCAACAGCCCGGCAACCTACTGCTGGAGTTCTCAGGAAGAATGACTGTGGACTGCTGGGGACAGGGTACATCTTATTAACAACACAGAACTTGGCCCAGTCACTGAGTGGCAAGAGAGGAAGACCTCCCCCTGCAGGAGGGACAGAGACCCAAGAAAGCCTATGGTCGGTTAGGAGATGGCAGTGAGTCAGCTGGGCGGAGGCAGAAAATCTGGGAAGGGCAAGTAGAAGTGGAACTGAGCAAGCCGGCTGTGTGGATTCCATCTTGAAGACATGGAGGAGAGGCTGAAGAGTTCTGAGCACTGACCAACCTGGGTTCAGGAAACGATTAATCTGGTGGTGACGCTCAAATTCCAGGGACCAGTGGGGGAAGGAACAGCCTGGGGAATTACATTTAGTGTAGGTCCAAAATGCTCCAGGCCCTGTTTCTTCTTTTCAACGAAACAGCAACAAAAATAGTAGCAACCATTAATCAGGTACCAGGCACTGTGCTAGGTGCTTATTTAGCTGTGAGAAGTCTGAGAAGTTAAATGGCATATTCAAGATCACACATATACCAAGCGGCCTAGTCAGGTTTTGCTTCTCCATCTGTCTGACTCCATATAAACTTTCTCCTACAAAATTCTGCTGGTATCTTCACCTCTCAGGTAGGAAAGAGGAGCAGCTCTCCAGGTGATAAAGGTGTGGACTAAGATGGCGATGGAAATGGAAAAGAGACAGCTTGGAGACATATTTTGAATATCCTGGCTTTTCTCTCAGATTCCTCATGAATCACAAGCTCCAGGAGGAGGAGAAATTGCAATCTGTCTATTGAGAGAAAGAAACCTCAGGTCTCCATACATGCCGTCCAGTAGTACTGGACAGTGAGCTCTTCTACATGTCATGGAGCCAAGATACGAAGCATTGAGCTACATCCTGCTACCGGATGCCTGCCTACCTCTCTCTCCCTCACTGACTGGGCCTGATTGGGGCTTTGCTAGTTTATATACTATGGCAGCATAAGACAAGTTTAGAAGACAAAATAACCTTGGAATTATCTTGTGAATTCATGGTAATTACCATGCAATTACATGCTCAGTAATCACAATGGAATTCCAGAGTATTTACAGTTCACTTCCGTACACAAAAGCTCAGGCTTCCGGGCCTTCATTGTGAAGGCAGGAGCTGGCACAGCCTGGCATGGCAGGGCAAATCAACCTGGTGACCACGCTCTTCCAGACTGGCTAAAAAGCTGAGCCAGAACTTCTTAGCTGGTTCTTATTACCCCACCAATGATTCCTGCAAAGTCCACCAGAGCCACGCTCCTTCAAAGGATGTCTTCTGGGGTCAAGGCCTGGAGTGATTGCCCTGAATTGTCATTCTCTAGATAGTACATGTCTTCTGTGCTTTGTAAATTATCTGCTTCTACCCCAAAGCACTTATTAACTGAAAGTTCTCTGAATTACATTCTTTGAAGAGTCTCTTAAGTCAGAGAGAAGTGTCAGAGAGAAGTGCTATCCATTTACTCTAGTTTATAGTTTATGTATCCACTCTTTCTTTCACTCAAGAAACACCAGACATCTTTAATGTGTCTCACGCGCAGCCTGTGGATTCAGAAATCTAAACAGTCTGCCCTCAGAAAGCCCCACTTGTGCAAGGGAGACAACCAGGGTTGTGAACACCTCGCGATAGGCCAGGTGATAATAAAATATAGTTGTGAGGCAAATGAGGCTCAAACAGGTTTTCTTTTGTAAAAATAAAATTCCCAGTGGCTACAAATGGGACAATACTAATGGAGGTGTTCACCTCAAGATGTATTAGCCTAATAGTTTTATAGATGTGGATGCTACTTACACACAGGAAGAATAGACTTACTAGTACTGATAATGTGACCATCAGAGACAGTACTTTATGTAATTGTTGAAGAAAGAGACAATATATGTGGGGAAAATGCATCACAACAAGTAAACATGAAATATGAGTGTGTGTGAGAGAGAGAGAGAGAGAGGAGAGAGAGAGAGAGAGAGAGAGAGAAAGAGAGAGAGAGATGCAGACAGAGATAGGATGTTCATTCCCCACTGGGCACTGAGCCCCAGTTCCCCTCTGTGATCTAAGAAATGGAGAAAGAGCCTGAGGTGTCACAATAGATAGTGTCAGGTCGTATGATCCTTGTGGTCAACTGGGGACCAACAGCACTTCCTTTTCCTTCTCCTAATCCAAGTCACTGCATGAGGGCAGTGACCTGGTTGCTTAGCACCTGAGGTTCCCCAAAGTTCAAAATCAGGGCCAGGCACCTTCATTTTCTTTGCCCCGAGGTTGTCCATGGCCCTATATGCCATTTTACAAAGTTCCAAGTTATCCAAGGACAAACTTAGCTGACTGGCAAAGACAAATATCACTTCTCACAAAAGACATGCTGCAAAACTGCCAGGATCTAATATCTCACTGATAGACAAGCAAAATAAAAAATAGCTGTTTCCCAAACAATGAAAGCAGTTGGAATAAAAATTCTAACATTGGTCTTCCCAAGGAGTTGGACTATGCTTAGTGACTTGCTTCCAAAGAGTACAGTACAGAAAGGGGAAGAAATCTGGCAAAAAAGTGCCTTAACCAGGAGATCAAGATTGGCCTCATCAGTCATGTTGATACCGGTATCCTTGATACAAGGGGATTAAAATGGCAGTTTACCTATGTTGTCCTTCTCTCAAAAACATATTATTTCAGTCTGATCATGAGGAAAACTAGACAAACTCAAATTGAGGGACATTTTACAAAATACTGATCAGTACTCCCTAAAACTATCAAGGTCGTCAAAAACAAGGAAAGTCTAAAAAAAACTGTCACAGCCCAGAAGAACCTAAGGACACGCACAACTAAATATAATGCAGTATCCTGGATAGGATCCTGGAACAAAAAAAGGGCAGGGGGTAGGTTTAAGGGAAAACTAAAGAAACTGAAACATAGTGTAGACTTAAGTTAATAGTAATGTAGCAATTTGGTTCCTTACTTGTGACAAATGCACCACATAAATGTAAGATGTTAATAAGGGAACCGGATATAGGGTGTACAGAAACTCATTGTATTATCTTGGCAGCTTTTCTGTTAATCTACAACTATTATAAAGTCAAAAGTTTATTTAAATATTTTGTGAAGAGTCTTACATTCAATTGTGGTCTTTTTCAGTCGCAGGCAACTGATCGCTATGCAGTGATGACCACCCAGCTGAGACATAACAATCTCTCGCTGGTTTTCCACTATGTTTTTCTCCAGCTATGTAAAGCCCATGGCATCGGCTATGACATTGAGGTATGAAGGGTAACAGTTGTCCAAGGCTGGACCAATATAGGCCGCTGGGCCCTCAGGCAGCTAACATTTTGGGGCCTCTTCAAACAGACATTCTTTAAACATTAGTTTGACATGTCTTTAGAGGAAGTTGAAACGCTGCTTGGGAAAGAGTAGAAAGGCAGCTCCACAGGGGGTGGCACTTTGTCATGGAAAGTTGAGCTCTGTGCCCAAACGTGCACACCCACCTTGGTAAAGCAAAAGCCTTGTAGCTCACCAGACTTACGAGGAATTTGGGAGTCCATCTCTTATTCCTGAAGCATGCCCTCAGCTCCCTGACCCTACCCAAAGCTGCTTAACATGACTACCCTCTGTCTTAGTCTGCTCCGGCTGCCATAATAAACATCACAGACTGGGTGGCTTAAACAACAGAAATTTATTCCTCACAATTCTGGAGGCTGGGAAGTCCAAGGAGAAGATACTGACTGATCAATTCAGTTCCTAGTGATGACTGTCTTCCTGGCTTGCAGAAGGCAGCCTTCTCATTGTTCTAACATTGCAGAGAGAGAGACAGACAGACAGACAGACAGACAGAGAGACAGGGAGAGACAGAGAGAGAACGCGAGCATGCGAGAGTGCTCTGGTGTCTCTGTAACTTCTTTTAAAAGGACACCAGTTCTACCAGAACAGGGCTTTACCTTATGATCTCATTTGACCTTAATCACCACCTTAAAGGCCCTTTTCCAATACAGTCACATTCGAGAGAGAGGCGGGGAAGGGCTTCAACACATGAATTTGGGGGGACACGTAATTCAGTCCATAGCTTCCTTCCACTTGCATAGCAGTTTCTTTCTAGAAGGTATTTTAATTAAAAATTATTTCTCCCATTTTTAGTCTATTTCCAGTGGTACTGATGGCTTCCACCCAGCTGCTTCATCCTTAATGTAGCTGGATGGGAGCAAGTAGGCCATAATATCTCCTACCTAAGCTAGAACCTCCATTTCGTGCCTAGAGACTCATGTTACTCCGAGAAATAGTTTCGTGTTTTTGTACTTTGATTCAGACTTTCAAATCTCTGACACTGGTGGCTATTCTAAGACCTGAGTGACACGAGAATTCTTACTTCTGGAAGACCCATCCCACATTACACTGTACATATTAAAATATATTCACTTCTCACATTTAGTGTAATTTTGTAGATAATGGCATAAGAATTGGGCAATAACCAATTGATTAAGTGCTTTGATTTGCAGATATTCAGTTTTACACTTGTCAATTTTTATTTTCTGTACTTGAGAACAAATACAACTTTTTTCAGGGGTCAAATCTTTTTATAAGCCCTTGAAAACCATACATGCCTTAGGCACAAGGCCAGCAGCAAATAGAAGGGCCTGGCTGACACTTGGCAATCCTCACCACACTGCAGGGTACTGTCAGGGTTCATCATGTCCTTTGGTTAGACTGGTTCATGCTATTTGTAAACATGTATAATGGAGCTCATATTCCCTTGCAAATTTCAATATAATTGGTAAAATATAGAAAGAATTTTAAAAGCCAGATTGAACTGATTTACCTGAAATTAATTGTTGCCTCTGCTCAATACAATCCCTTTGGAATTAAATAGTTTTTAGCCCCAAACTGACTAAAATATTTCCATGTACCAGAAGGTGGCTAAATCTAACTCTAGCTTTATCTGAATCTATTTATTTTATTTTCCTCTAAAATATCAAAGCAGAACAAGCTCTGTGAATAGGCATACGTGGCAGGGGAAGTCTCCTGCCTAAAAGAAAATGTGCTCCATAACTTTCTATTGCCTGAAATTATTATTAGAGATTTATTTCTTTGGCTAAAGGCTTTGTACTTGATTGAAGTTCTACTACTCCTGGGAAAAGTAAAGCATCAAATTTCATAAGTTATTTATACCTTTGTAGCTCTGAGTTGATCAGATTCCTGTCTAAGAACAAATTTTAGTACTGGAAACAGATGGCCATGGCCCAGGAGAAACAGTGAATGGTGCAGAGGGAGGACTTCCACTGAGGACGAGGAGAACTACAGAAAGGGGCCAAGGGGCACTGAAGATGCAACTCTGCCTCCAGGTCACCTGTGCTGAACAACTTATAAAGATGAGAGATGAAATAGTAGAGAAAGAGAAGTATGGATTGGGGGAAATGGAGTGCTAGAATGATATGAAGAAGAAAAAGATAACAGAAGAAAAGAAAGAAGATAAAATCCAGAGACTGGAAGAATCCATTTTAAAACTGAGGAGGAGATAAATGGAGAGAGAGCAAAAAAAAAAAAAAAAAAGCAAATAATAAACAGACGTACAAGAAGAAAGAAAGAAAGAAAAAGGAAGGAAGGAAGGAAGGAAGGAAGGAAGGACGGAAGGAAGGAAGGAAGGAAGGAAGGAGGGAGGGAGGAAAGGAGGGAAGGAGGAAGGGAGGGAGGGAGGGAAAGAGAGAGAGAGAGAGAGAGAGAGAGAGAGAGAGAGAGAAAGAAAGAAGAAAGAAAGAAAGAAAGAAAGAAAGAAAGAAAGAAAGAAAGAAAGAAAGAAAGAAAGAAAAGAAGGAAGGAAGGAAGGAAGGAAGGAAGGAAGGAAGGAAGGAAGGAAGGAAGGAAGGAAGGAAGGAAGGAAAGAGGAAAGGAGGGAGGGGGGAGAGAGAAAGAAAGAAAGAAAAAAGAAAGAAAGAAGAAAGAAAGAAAAGAAAGAAAGAAAGAAAGAAAGAAAGAAAGAAAGAAAGAAAGAAAGAAAAGTAAAGAAAAGAAAAGAAAGAAAAGAAAAGAAAAGAAAAGAAAAGAAAAAAGAAAGAACGAAAGAAAGAAAAGAAAGAAGAAAATATGGAGTCCTAAAAATCTGAGGTGAGAAAAAGAAACCATGTGACTACTTGGAAAATTTGGAAGTTCTTCACCAGTACTTAGCTCTGGTTTTCCTGAGATAGGTTCTCATCTTTTCATACTCTGGGGTCCATCCCTGGTCAGAACTGTCTAGTTGATCTCTTAATTACCTATCTTAAAGTGGCAAGTGATGAACCAGCATTTACAGAGCACCCATTATTTACTGGCACTGAGCAAAGCAATGTTTTTCATAATCTCTTTAATCTTCTTAACTCTCTTATAAGAAGCTATTATTTCAACCGTATCTTACTGAGGAAATTAGGCTCAAATTGTTTAAGAACTTTCCCAAGATCACCCAGCCAGGCATTCTATGTAACTGACATTTGAATCCATGACTGTCCATAAAATCAAACATGATTTTTTCTCTTCCACCAAGCTCTCCTCTATGTGTTTTTTTCCCCACTAAGGGCCATCTATATTCTAAATTATTATTACCAACCCAATCTAAAAATTCTGGGAACCATTTCAAATAAAAATTTCATCTAGTTACCCCTTATGTATTCCTTAGCTAAAGAGGAACAAATTTCTCCATAGCTCCATGAGCTCTACCTTGCAAATAAAACAAAACAAAACAAAAAACAAACAAACAAACAAACAAAAAAGCTGGTTTAACAATTAACTTCTCTAAATGTTTATTGCCTCCTTGGGTTATGCTGGCCTAAAAGAAAGATCAGTGTTACCCCTGCTGCCTGCTCCCACTCTTGATCAAATTTAACGTGGGTGCTCTTTCCAGAAAAAGAAGCACCGTTAATAATACATCACGGTCAAAACTATCAAAAAGAGAGTCCTTAAAAGTCCTTATTCTCGAAATTATGTTTTTCTTCCCATTATTATCACAGAATTTCAAATGATGTTTCTTGTCCAAAATCTCAGGGAAAAACAAAAAGGGAAATGAGATCGCCGTATGAGTTTATTTTTCCTTGCTGAATATTGGAAGGAAGCATTGCTGAGTTTGTAACCAACTTGGTAGGTCTCATTCCTGGTATTTGTGTAATGCTGCAAAATACCCCCACTGATTTCCTAATGAAATGAAGTTGCAATGAAAGCCATATGGAGGAAAGTGTCATGTTTACTGCCTGTGACAGTGTGGGGCAGGGCTGGTCTCACACATACACAGGCAGTGTGCCATGGTCCCAAATAGCTCCATAACTGCCAGCTAGCATCTCCTCAGGCCAGGATATTGCCATGGTGGCGATCATTACTGCTGTTCAAAATATTCTGATTCTCCTCCTTCCAGGCACATAACAAAATTCTACTTCCTCAGCCCTCTCTCTGAAGCCAGGCATGGCCGAGTCCTTTGGTTTGGCCAGTGAAATATGAACAGAAGTGAAGTACGTTCTTTCTATGTAGAAGCCTTTAAGAGCCACTCCATGAGTTGCCATATCCTGTTCCTGCCTTGGAAATCACGGAAGCACAATGAGAAGGAGCCTCCTTCAGCCCGGGTCCCTGAGTATACCAACGGTGACCAGAGACCCATGCCAACCCATGTGGGAAATGGAGCATGAGCATGAACCACACTTTTATTGTTATCAACAACTAAGAATTGTTTGTTTTTTTTTTTAATTACTGTAGCATAATGTAGCCTACATGATTGTTTCATAAATTAGTATCAAGGAAAGGATGCTCCCTAAACAAAACACTAATATTATCACTTCAACATGTAATAGTATAAAAATTATTGAGGTCATACACTTTTTTGTATTGTCTCTGAAAGCTACAGCACATCTCATTTTTGACTACTAATACTGCAAGTTCTCAGTAGTCCCGTGTGGCTAGGCTATCATATTGGACAGCACAGTGAAGAATGTAAGACACCTTATAGAGCAACTGGTCAGTGGTTCTCAACAGTGGCTGAGTGAAGAGCTTGACAAAATGCAGATGTCCACCCAGGTAGGGCTGGGATTAGGGTGAGGCAAGTGAGGCACTTACCCAGAGCACAAAATTTAAGGGAACACACACACACACACACACACACACACACACACACACACACACACACCCTCAGAAATAAAGACAATACCGTAATGCAATATCAAAAATAAAAATTAATGCAAAAATCCATGATAAACAAAATATCAAAATTTATATCAAAACATACTAGTTTTTTCCTTTGCCTCAGATTGCAATATGGCTCAGCATGACGTACCGAGGGCCCACTCCAAACCAACAAAATCAGTATTTCTGGAGGTAGGGTTCAGGCATATGTGTTCTAAATCGCTCAGATGACTTTAATGTGCAGCCGTCACTGAGCCGTTTTACTAGTCTAATATCTGTCCTAATGCCTAAATGTCCTGATAAAATGGGGAGTCAGTGTTCAATCACAATTCTGGCATGTGATATCTTGTACCAAATCTCCCCAAATGTCATATTCTTTTTTGTACTTCCAGAAATAGGAAGTTCCAATTTCATAGGGAAGCCACTTCCACTATTGGACAACTCCAGTGTTAACTCTTATTTACTTGGAGAAAATTGTCACACACACAAAACAAGTTTCAAACAAGAATAAATGCATGCCTCTCATGCAGATAAAAAATTAAACGTGTGATAAAGATTTTATTTAACAGAGAATAGTTAGGCTGATGTTAGAAGCAGTACAAAAAAATCCAAAAAAAACCCAGACATCTTTAAAGATCAGGAATATTGAAATGAATATGTAAATAGATATTTACAGAGCAGCAGGAGAGGAAATCAACTGAGCCTCTACCAGAGTGGACAGAATTTGCTTGTCTCTCAGTCAAGAACTTACAGAGTTGAAAAATATCTTCCATAGAATCAAGGAAATATGGTGTGCCATAGACAACACACAGTTTTCCATTTTAGTACAACTTATTTTCCACACAGCAAATTGCTCTTAGAACAGTGGTTTTCAACTTTTGATATGCATGAAAATCATTAGGAAGTAAGATAAAAGGCAGATTCCCTCCCAACAATCCTGAGCTTGGATTATGCCCATGAAAATGCCTTTTAAACAAGCACACTAGGTGATCCTGATGTGGGTATTCTGAGGATCTGACTTCAAAAAACGCCTTATCCTAAACAAAGGATAAGAAATGTTGGCAAGGATGTGGAGAAAGGGGAAACTTGGTGTACTGCTGGTGGGAATGTAAGTTGGTTCAGCCACTATGGTAAAACAGTATGGAAGTTCTTCAAAAATTAAAAATACAAATACCATATGATCCAGCAATTCCATTTCTGTATGTATTTCCAAAGGAAATAAAATCACTATCTCTAAGAGACATCTGTACCCCCACATTCACTGCAGCATTATTCAAAATACCCAAGATATGGAAACAACCTAGGTGTCTATGGATGAGTCGATGAAGAAGATGGGACACACACACACACACACACACACACACACACACACACAATGGAATATTATTCAGCCATGAGAAAGAAGGAAATCCTGCTATTTGTGACAACATGTATGGACCTTGAGCACATTATGCTAAATTAAATAAGCCAGACAAAGACAGATATTGTATAATATCATTTAAATGTGGAATCTGAAAAGCCAAACCCAGAGAAACAGAGAGTAGCATGATGGTTATAAGCAGGGAGGGGGAAGTGAGAATTGGAGATACATTGTTAAAGGGTACAAACTTGCAACTAGAAGATGAATAAGTTCTGGAGGTCTAATGCACAGCATAGTGATTACAGTCAACAATGCGGTATTAGATACCTTAAAATTGCTGAAAGACTAGATCTTAAATGTTCTCATCTTACCACGAAAAAAGGAATAATTATGTGATGTGATAGAGTTAGTAGCTAAAGCCACAGTGGTAATCATATTACAATATACAGATATATCAAATTAACATGTTGTATATCTTAAATTTACAAAATGTTATATGTAAATAACATCTCAATTTAAAAAAAAATCACTATCCTATAATATATCTACTCCATATTCTGGAAACAGCCTTTCTAAATGTGCTTCTCACAATATTTACAGGTAGCTCTAGATTTCAATTCAAATCAGTCTGAGTGGTTTTAGTGCAGCACACTTTTTTCTTTGTTTCTAACATAATATACTATTTCTCTTCTCTCCGTTCAAATTTTATAGGACAGACAAGGAACTGTTTTTATATTCTATGAACACCTGAAGAGAGACAGGTTGGGAATATTGTGAGTATGAAGTGTATCTACGAGATGTAATAAGCTAAGAAAATAGACTATAACAACCAACAAGAATAATGCTTCTCATACATCTTAATCAACATGCTGATTTATTGGAAGTCTATCTTATTTTATTAACACCTTCAAGTATTTCATAAAATGACTTTAGGTGTGTCGTTGGGGGTTCATTAATATAATTGATTAATTATCCAAATTGATGAGTAAGAGTCTAGTTTCAACAACGTATTACACTCAAACACACACACACACACACACACACACACCCCGCACACCAAATCTGACCCGATGATGAACCAGCCCTGGTGCCGTGATTGTGGAAGGGCAGTTGTCATGCTGGCAGGAAGTGCTTAGAAAAGAGTTCTGGTGACTTTGGCAAGATGCTCCCCCAAAAAGACGGGGTCTGCAGCCTCTCCTCAGATTTAGTTTCAGTCCTGATGCAGTCTTCTCAAGATACATGCCTGCTAAGAAGAGTCCTGCTGGCAGCCCCAGGAGGCATCTCTATACTTTTCTGTTTCCTGAAAATTTCTCCCCAGGGTATCTTGGAGAGCTAGCCAGGTTGTGTCCTCATCTAGGACTCAGAACTTCAGAGCCACGGTATTGAGTTGTGTCTTATTCCATATCTTAGAAAATGGTTATTTGGTGCCTTTAAGTTGTCCTAATTTATTGGGAAACTGTTTCTGCCCCATATTTTTCTTTCTTATAATATCTACAGCAGCATAGCTATCATGGCTTCACACCGAAACACACACACACACACACACACACACACACACAACACACACTAAGATTTGGTCTCAAAAAACTTAAGAGCAAATTCCTCTGTTAAGCATTAATGTTTGCGAACAGCATCAGTTTTCCCCCAGGTGCTCTATATCCTAGGCCCTGGTCCCAAGAGGTACACCCAAAACAGGCAAAGGTAAGCACAGGACAGGTCTCAACACCCTATCCAAAGTACGGCCCTTTATTTTACCGAAGCATTCTGAGTTATAACAGGCCATTATCAGTGCAGTGATATTCATCCTTCATCGATTCCTCTGAATTTGTGAGATGCTTTGGCTTCTTCCCCCTTCAGAGCTAGAATGTGGCTACATTTAATCTAGCCCTTACCGTCTTACATGCTTCCGATCACCTGGGCAGAGGAGAGGCTGGCTGGCTGAGTTCTCCCCTCCAGTCTCAATCTTTCCCTAAAGTCCCCACAAACATGCAAAACTTACTGGGTCACACTGAAAGCGCCTCTTCCCTATTCATTTTAGGCCCTCTTCCCCACCTTTTTGTTACACTGCCATGATAGCAACAAAATGAGACCTCAATCCACAATATTACAATAAGCACGCATCATCTTATCCACCCAGATATTCATGTCCAGAATGATCATGGAGCCACGAATACTTCTGCTCATGTGCAAGGAAGGAGCTGCCTTTGCTTCCCAGTGATGTTCCATCCTTCAGCTTCCTCCTTGCCCTACCTCTGAGAAAGTTCAAAAGCATTTAACCAACTGTGCCAGGCACAGTTCTAGGTGTTGGGCATATAGCAGTGAACCAAAAGACGAGTCCTTGACCTCATGAAGCTGAAATGGTGATGGGGAGGACACTCAGTAAATCAGTAAACAAGTAAATATGGTGCAGTGTGTCAGCTGCTGATAAGCCAGGAAAGAAGAGGGGCAGCTTACTGGTAACCAGAACACCAGAGATGAAGTGTTTCCTATGCCACTCCCTCCAAACCTGTCACTTTGATGCCAGAGCTGTGGCAGGACAGAGGCTACCAGGAAGTTATTAGGAGAGAACCAAACAGTCAACTGGATTAGAAGTTGGCAAGCTGGGGAATGAGAAATTTGTATTTTCCAGAATTATGATTCCAATTAAGCAGACAAGGTTCAAGGTCCAAGTACATTTATAAGTCCAGGAATTCAGACAATGGTTAGTTAAGCACAAGAACTAGGAATGGGAAAAAAGATATCAACTCTGCCTTACCGGGCATTGGCTGGCATGAAAGGTAGACAGCAAAGAACAGGATGGGCCGGTACTGAAACCAGAAAAACCCTCATGCACGGGGATTGAGGCTGGGAGGGGCGAGTGCCCTTCAGGAGGGAGAAGAGCCGCCAGGTAAGCAAAAACAAGGAGGTTCAGGTGCCTAGAGGTCATCCCAAGAAGCAAGAAGGCTACAGCGTCAGGAAAGTTCCAACTGCGAGGGGTGGAAGGACAACCTGAGAGCACGGTGGAGGGAGCACAACCGTAGGAGCCCAAAGGGGCGGCTGCTTTTAGAGACCCAGGATGGCAAGAGGACGGCACGAAGTAAGACCATCAGCAGGTTGCAAAGTTCGGCAGAAGCCGAAACTCGGGAGCAGGACCTGTGTCCCAGAATTGAAGGGATGAGGCAAGGACAGCGTCAATAGGGCAGAGGCAGCGCTCCTGAAGTATGGGCCCTGGAAGCTTTATGCAGGTGGGTACTAGGGCACAGAGGAACCAGGCAAGCGGAAAAATAATCGCTGAATTTTGGAGACAGAAGGCAACTGGTTTTATCAAACAAACAACAAAACAAAACAAAACAAAAAGACAACAACAACTCCCAATCATCAAACTGAGCAGCAAGGGTGACTTGAGCAGCAAGGAAACTGACAGAATGAGTAATTAGACAAAGAGGAACTTTCCCAGCTGTCCATACACCTGCACCTGAGATTTTAGGCAAGGGTACCTTGGCCCACAGACTAGCTTTGGTGGTGCACCTTCTAGACAGTTATTGCTACTCAGAAGGCTAGACAGTTATTGCTACTCAGAAGGCTACGGAGAAGGCTTCTTGGAAGACTCTCTAGGGCTCTGTCTACTGTTTTCTATCCCATCCTATTCTCATCTCTTACTGCGGTTATAGAAAACATTACATGCAGTTATAGAGAACATTAAAGCAAGGAAGGATTGTGGGGCTCAACTGACCCTCAGAGTATAGAAGGGAAACTGAGGCTTAGAGAGAAGATGCGATTGCTGGGTTCACCCAGTGGGTTATGTCTCCTGATCCTGAATCTAGTGTTCTTTTCACTGCAGCACAATGACTGTATTGTGTGGCACCTTGTGTAGGGGCCCTTTTATGGAATATAAAGATTCTCAGCCTACTGTAAAGTACATCGCTATTGGTACAAGTTTGTATCAAGTTTGCTAATTCACTTTTTCTGAATATCAGACAAGATTCAAGATCATCCCTGAAATTCTCACTTGCATCTCGTTGTGTTTTCCTGAGTGTAAGATAAGAGGGTAGAATTACAGCCCGTATATCAGGAATTGCACTAAGGCGTGGATGTGGAGGTTGAGAATAGATCATTTAATAGGTGATAGCCAGGAGACAGTCTTTATTTTCTAGAATGCATATTGAAAAAGAAAGGATGATTAAATACAAGCTTTTTTTTTTTTTCCTTTATCTTGCTTAGTTTTCTCTGGAGCTTGAAGGAGATGCTTTCCATGAAATGACTGGCTTTGTTTGGCTGTACTGCAATCAGGTCACATTGGGCAAAGAATGTTAGCTGGCCACCTCTTTAGGAAAGGTGAGAGCTCCAGGACAGGGTGACCTTACAGATCAGAATTGTCTGGTTTAGCTTTGCCAGGATAACTTCATACCAGCTCCGTTTGTAATGGGATATTTCTTGGAATAGTGGAATTTGAGGAGAATTTAAGGGAAGGGAAAGTAAAGGAAATTCTGGAAATGAATTAATAAGGAAAGGGACTTAAAGTCTATCCAGGCTCTTGGTCCTCAGCCTGGGGACCGTGAACCCCAGCAGGTTGAGAATGGATGATGAGAGGGGCAAAAATGCATGTGTGGACGGACCCCTATCTCTCTCTCTCTCTCTCTCTCTCTCTCTCTCTCTCTCTCTCTCTCTCTCTCTCCCTCTCTCTCTCTCTCTCTCCTCTCTCTCTCTCTCTCTCTCTCTCTCTCTCTCTCTCACACACACACACACACACACACACACACACACGCATCCACATGTACACACACCTATAATTCATGGGTCTCAATCTTTAGTATATACAAGAATGAATCACCTCAGGGTGGGACTTGATGAAATTACACATTCCTGAATCCCAAACCCAAAGATTCTGATTTTGTTGATCTAGGGTAGAGCCCAGGAGTCTGCTGTTTTAGAAGCATCCAGGGTCTGATATATTCTGACCCTGTAGCAATAAAATACAAATCTTATTTTTAAATTACTGATTCTGAAGTTGACTTTGGCTGTTATTTAGTCTCTTAAAAGAAGAGATACTAATATTCAGTAGCTACAAGGAGTGTGGGTAGGCAGTCCTTGGACTTGGGAAATGTAACTCAAAAAGTTTGGAAACACCGATCTAGTCCAATTCCTTCATTTCAGAGACGAAGAACTGAAGACCCAGAGAGGTTAAGTAACTTCCCCCAAAGTCACACAAGTTAGTGTCAGTACAAAGGACCAGGGCAGCTTTCTACTCCCACCTGACCCAAGGGAAAGCCCAATCAGTCTGGAAGGTAACCATTCCAAAAGGTCTAAGCCTTAGACTCTTAAGGTGACTTGTTTTACAGGTAACAACTAGGAAAGACGCAAACTCAAAGATTTTTGCAGCTGCCTTACAGGCCAGCTACCTCTTTAGGTTCACCCCTCAGGACAGAACAATTTTTTTTAAATGAATCCATTCATTTAATCTATTCTTTTCCTTTGATACAGAAAGTTCTAAAAATAGCTTTAAAAAAATACCCTGGGGTTTTGTTTCCAACTTAAACTTGCAATGATCTAGTTGTTTGAGAATGTTCACTGACCACAGTACAAGTCTATAGGAGAGTTTGCAAATAAATCATCTGAAATCTTTTGAAAGTGTGTGTTCAGCTTTATAAAGATGGCTGTCCATGAATGGGGCCACATTCTCCTCTGAACGTGGATAGGGCTCATTTATAAGTAACAGGAATCACTTGTACACATGAGATAGAAAATAATACTAAGATGTGAATGTCTCTTTAGACACAGAAATTGTTAGGCAGGAATTACACTTAGCAACAATTCTCTTAAACTTAAACAGTTTTTAAAATAAGCTAATACTACTGTCCTAGCTCAGGAGTAGCCTTTGCTAGGGATGACTGAACCTATTCCTATATTCTGCTAAGTTGATTAATAAAAAATATTTATTACACAAATCCTTTTTGTTGACAAGTTAAAACGGAGCCTCATCGTTCATATCTCCCTGAAGATTGCCACCTTGTGCGATTGAAAATACTCATTAAATTCCGTCACCAGACAGGCACAAATGAGAGAGTGATTGTTTTTAAGCATGTGAGGGGAATCATTGGTAAACTCATTTGTTTGGATATCATTAACAGAACAATCGGTGAGGATCTCCAGGGGGTCCTCATGACCTTTGCTCGCAATCTCTTCATCATCCATCAAGAAATATCAGCACCTAATATGCAAGGCGAGACCAATTTTAAGGTGAGGTGTTAATTAACTAACGATCCTGGTTAATTTCTATACAAGGGCTGAAAATACCTCACGCTGTATTGTAAACAAGTGCTAAACCTTTTTTTTTTTTTTATTGTAAGCGGTACATTTTTACAATATGCAGGGTCACTATTGTAAGGTTCCCACTGAACCCGTTAGTTAAATTTAATAGTTTGAAACTTTTCCTTTGAAATATAGGAGTCTTGTTTCAACTTGCTACCATTTCCAAACCCAGGCTTACAACACAACGGAGCTTTCAGATGTTGGAGGTGAAACTGAAACATCACAATAGAGCCAAAACAGACTGTCACAACCAAAACTCCTGAATATGATTTACCTATATTTCCATGTCTGCCTAGGAATCCCTGGCAGGCCAAAGTTTCTAGAGCCAGAGAAGTTCTGAGACCTGGGAGAACAATGCATTTAGACAGAAGTAGA
Source organism: Eonycteris spelaea (assembly GCA_003508835.1). Lineage (NCBI taxonomy): Eukaryota > Metazoa > Chordata > Mammalia > Chiroptera > Pteropodidae > Eonycteris > Eonycteris spelaea. The sequence continues at coordinate 2,696,622 of PUFA01000017.1, forward strand.
AGAAAATCTCAGCACATGTGTGAGACGTCTACTCCACCCTGTTTCTCCAAAGTGGGGCAGATGTTTTATCACTAACCTTTGAAGCTTCCAAACGGCCTCTAAAGATGTTGGTTCAGGAAATCCAGTCATGTGTTAATTGACTAGACATCTCCAAACTCTAGAAAACAGGAACAAGATCTATCCAAGAGTTTTTAAAATACCACCTGAACAGAGATGAATACTTGGTATTGCTCACCAAAGTCTGTATCTGATTCCCAGGCTGGGCCTTCATCAAGTTTGAATGGGTCAAGTAACTCAAAGGACTCAATTGGAAACCACATGTCATTTTTCTCTTAAATGAAAAGCCCAACAAAAGCTTGATAAAAATAAAATTTATGAATAGATTTTTTTTTCTTTGAGCCAGGACCTGGTCCCTCTAGTAACAGTAATAATTATAATAATGCTTTATTCTTCAGTATAATTTTTATGAATCACAAGATTGACCATTGCTTTTCCCACAACATGATTGAGAAGATTCAGTAAAAAATAGGTCCAGTGTTACATCAGCTTTCACTGGTCATAAAGGATGTATGTTCATCATTTATATTCTAAGCTCCTACCAGCTAGCGTTATTTCATCTGTTACTGCTATGTACAAAATTCTGAGCCTGTCTGCATGTGATCAGTTTAGTCTGTCCAAATACAGCTAATAATCAGAATGGGATGGTGCAATGGCCTTAACTGTATCCTCCCAAAGTTCCCCTACTGAAGCCTTAAATAAGCCCCAATGTACAGTATATAGAGATGAGGCCTTTGGGAGGTAGTTATGTTTAAATGAGGTCACCAGGGTAGGGTCTGCAAGATGGTGTTAGTGGCCTTATAAGAGATCAGAGAGCTGCTGCTGCTGCTGCTGCTGCTGCTGCTGCTGCTGCTGCTGCTGCTGCTGCTGCTTCTTCTTCTTCTTCTTCTTCTTCTTCTTCTTCTTCTTCTTCTTCTTCTTCTCTTCCTCCTCCTCCTCCTCCTCCTCCTCCTCCTCCTCCTCCTCCTCCTCCTTTTCCTCCTTCTACTTCTTCTTTTTCTCCTTCTCTTCTCTCCCACATACCCGCCACCATGTGAGGATACAGCAAAAATATGGTTGTCTGCAAGCCAGAAAGAGAGCTCTCACCAAGAAATAAATTGGCTAGCTCCTTATCCTTGGACTTGCCAGCCTCTAGAACTGTGAGAAATAAATTTTTGTAGTTTAAGCCACTCAGTCTATGGCATTTTGTTACAGCAGCCTGGGCAGACTATGACAGCTGGTTTAGCCCCCCAAACCACACAGATTTAGTAGACTCCGAGCTTGGAATGGAGGTTGGCAGAGCCAACTGCAATTGACAAAATGAAGGCCACATCTCTGCCCTTTGTCTGATTTTCAAAATTATCAAAAGTCTGATGTTCTTAAGCAGAATTGAAATATCTCATGGTATCTAGCCTTCTCAGGTTAATCATTGTTATCTTGATATTTTTACTCTTGCTAGAAAGTCTAAAGGTAAAAACATTAAATCTCAACAAAGTGGGAATAATAAAAACTTGAAAAGTGGAATAGATTCATTTTGGATAGTATTTTCTGTTTACTATCCTTGTGATATTTTAATAAGTATTTTCATTTCAGTTTATCAGCAAGGATTTATCAGCAAAGTAAAGGCTGAATAAAAATGGAAGGTAATACAGAAAAAGAATTTAATAAAATCTAACAACCTTTCTTGAAAAAAAGAAAACGCTCAAACAAATTAACAATAAAAAATAACTTCCTCATGCCTGCTAAGAGCATCTAGGAAAAAAAAAAAACCCTAAAGCTGTCATCATATTTAATGGTGAAAGACTGAAATGAAAGCTTCCCCCTCAGATCAAGAGCAACACAAGATGTCTGCTCTCACCAATTCTATTCATCACTCACTGTACTGGAGGTTCTAGCCAGGACAGCTAGACAGAAAAAGAAATAAAAGACATCCAATTCGGATTGTAAAGAAAGAAATGCAACTATCTCTATTTGCAGATGGCATAATCTTATACATGGAAAATCCTAAAGAACTCAGAAACAACCTATCAGAACTAATAAGATTAGCAAAGCTGCAGGACTCAAGATCAATATTCAAAAATCTTTTGTATTTCTATACATTAGCAATGAACAATCCAAAAATTAAAAATATTTAATCCATTTACAATAGCATCAACAAGATTAAAATACTTAGGAATAAATTTAACAGAAGAAGTACAAGATTTGTCCAGTAAAAACTACAAAACATTATAAAAGAAAGACCTAAATAAATGGAAAGATATTCTGTGTTTATAAAGTGGAAGACTTAATATTGTTAAGATGGCAATACTCCTTAAATTGATCTATAGATTTAATGCAATTCCCATCAAAATTCCAGCTGGCTTCATTGCAGAAATGTACAATATAATCCTAACATTCATGGAGAAATGAAGCAACACGGAATAGTCAAAATAATCTTGAAAAAAAGAACAAAGGCAGTGGACTCAAACTTCTTGATTTTAAAACTTACAAAGCCATAGTAATCAACACAGGGCAGTACTAGCATAAGAATAGAGATATAGATCAAGGGAAGAGAATCGAGAGTCCAAAATAAACCCATACATTTATAGTCAATTGATTTTCAACAAGGGTGTCAAAACAATTCAATGGGAAAAGAATAGTCTATTCAACAAATAGTGCTGGGATAAATGGATATCAGCTATAGGAAGTTTCACTTCTATTACACAGCATGTAAAAAGTTAAGTCAAACACCTAAATGTAAGTACCTAAACTATAAAACTCTTAGAAGAAAACATAGGTATAAATCTTCATGACCTTATGATTAACAATAGTTTCTTAGATATGATACCTTAAGTCAGCATTCCCCAACCTTTTAGGCACCAGGGACCAGTGCTCCTATGAGAATCTAATGCCTGATGATCTGAGGTGGAGCTGAAGCAAGTGATGCTAGCGCTGGGGAGCAGCTGCAAATACAAATGAAGCTTCGTTTGCTCACTTGCCGCTCACCTCCTGCTGGGCAGCCTGGTTCCTATCAGCCCATGGACAGATACCAGTCCAAGGCCTAGGGGTTGGGTACCCCTGCCTTAAGTGCAAGCAACCAAAGTAAAAATAGTAAGTTGAACTTGATCAAATTAAAAGCTTTTGTGCATCAAAGGACACTATCAAGAAAGCAAAAAAGAGAAAACTTACAGAATGGGACATAAACTACACTTACAATTCAACTATAGGAAGATAAATAACCCAATTTAAAAGTGAGCAAAGGATTTGAATAAACATTTCTTCAAAGAAGATATACAAATGGCCAATAAGCACATGAAGAAATGCTCAATATCATCAGCCGTTAGGAAAATGCAAACTAAAACCATGATAAGATACTATTTCACACCTAAGATGGATACAATAAAAAGACAGACAGTAACAACTGTTGACAAGGACATGGAGAAACTGAAACACTCCTCTGTTGTTAATAGGAATGTAAAATGGTGTCACTGCTGTGTATCGTTTCACAGTTCCTCAAAAAGTTAACATAAAATTACCATGTGACCCAGAAATCCCACACCTAGTTATATATCCAAGAGGACTGAAAATATATGTTCACCCAAAAACTTGTACATTAATGTTCATAGAAGTATTATTCATAATGCCCAAAAGGTAGAAACCCAAATGTCCATCAGCTGATAAATGGGTGAATTTCATTATATTATATGGATAATATTCCACACAGTGAATATGTAGTTATAAATCTTCATGACCTTGTGGTTAGCAATAGTTTCTTAAATATGATACCAACAGTGCAAGCAACCAAAGCAAAAATAAATAATAGAGACAATGGAAAGCGATTCAGCCATCAAAAAGAAATGAGGTTCTGACCCATGCCACAACATTGATGAATCTCGAAAGCAATATGCTAAGGGAAAGAAGCCAGATACAAAAGGCCACATATTGTATGATTCCATTTATAAGAAATATCCAGAGTAGGCAAATCCATAGAGACAGATAGTAGATTAGTGGTTGCTAAGGAGCTGGGGGAGGGAAAAATGGGGAATGGTTGCTAATGTGTATAGAGTTTTATTTGGAGAGGTAAAAATGTTTTGGAATTACATAGTAGTGATGGTTGCTCGTAAATATACTAAAAACCACTGAATTGTACCCTTTATAGGGGTGGATTTTATGGTATGTAAATTCTACCTCAATAAAAAGTAGCTAAATAAAATAAAATGGAAAGGTACCATTTTCTTCCTAGAAACTAATAGAAACAAATACCCCCATCATCCTGCTAGCCATCATTTTAGGGTGACTAGACCAATGCTTTTCAAATTATCTTCATGAAGGGCCTATTTGTTTTATTTTTTATGACCTATCATAGATCAATACTTTTGTAAAAAAAAAAAAAACAAACAAAAAAATGAATTAAAAATCAAAGATTAGTATAAAATAGAAGCCCATTTTTTTCATTATTACATTTAGTAGACATCAAAATTTCTATAAATGTTTTCAAGTTCTTACTCTCAGTTTCTGTACTCATTTCATCAAGACTGATAACCAACAATTTGTAGATGGATGCTGGTTGGCGGAGCACACTGAGTAGAAGAGGTCTAAGCCATACTTAACACCAAAAAGGGGCAAATGCTTGGGGGGTTGGGAAGAAGGGTGATAAGGTGTGTTTAAGTAATGAATATTATTTTTATTGTTCATTTACAGGCCACCATTAATGATATTGAAGTCATTCTAGGAGTAACAGAGGAAAACAAAATGAGATTTGAAGAAGAGCTACAGTCCAAAGATGATAAAAAACTCTCTAAACATGATAAATGAATGGTCCTAGAATACATTACTGATTTTAGATTCCAATTTGGAGCCAAAAAGAGGCAACATTTCTTCTACTATTAGGAATAAAAGGAATGGGAGGAGTTAGTTTGCTTTGTTTGCTGGGAGGTATATCAGACCAGATTATAATGTAATGCTCTTTTTAAAACACTGTTTAGTAAGCGATCTGATTTTAATTATTAAACCAAAACCCATTTGTGTTTTCACTTTTCCCAAACTCAGGAAGAAATAATCTAACAAGAAAGTTACAATTCTTACTGATATCACTTCTGCATCTACCTCTTTATAAACTTCAGGATAATGGAGATTTTGTTTTTAATGTTTTATAAAGTTTTGTCCTCCCATATCTAATAGTACTTTGTCTTCTGCATTTAAAAAAAAATAAAGGCTTAATCATTGATATTTGGCAAAACACAAATGTCTTTCTTATAAGAAAATTACATTGATTTAGATTTTTAAAGTGACCCTTTATCATTCATTGTGTTTTTATTGTATGGAGCCACTATTGTTTGTTGTTGCCATTCTCCAAAAGTAAGGTGAGCCAACATCTAGTTAACTAAAGCATCAGAATGTATCTAGGTGGCAGTATCTGCTCTTAGTTTAAGAAATAGTGTAACTCAAGCCTTCTAGCTTGAACAAGCATTTATATTCTCAGCTCCCCATTGAATACAGCAGTAGGATTTTTACAAGCTTAATTCAATAGTACCTTTTAAAGGGCAAATTGTTAAAGCCATGCAGTGCTGACACTAACTCTCAGCATTTGCTTCATAATCATTCAAATATTTACACACCATCCGGCTTTAACAAAGGATGAAAAAACTAAGCCACAACAGCAAAATCACATACTTGTTTTAAAGAATGATATCTTTTAAAATATTTGCATATGTTGGGGAAATGAGGGGTATTTTTACCCGTGGAATTTCAATAATTTTTAAACTATGCATCAGCCACAGGCTGAGTTTCTGCAATAAAATTAAATTAGTGTGTGTGTGAGCTTTGTCTTGCTATAGTGGAAATACATTAATTAGCCAGGTTTCCTGCCTGTGCTAGGTACTACGATGACCTCTTTTTCTTGCCAGATCGCTCTAATCCATATGAGAGGCCCATTGTCCAGACACTTGACGGATAGGAAGTACTACATGCCCATTAGAGTCTCGCCTCGATTGAAGCCAGAGCAACATAAGGTCCAAGAGACTCATTAGTTCACTGGCACAATCGTGTCCTGAGAGTAAATGAAACCCTCTGTCTCCTTATGGCTCTCATCTGCTCTGGACTTTAAAAGAAAACTGTCTCTGTTTTGTTCAGCACAGCAGTGGATCTTTCACACAGCGAGATCCCCTCTTAACAGTACAAAACTGTGAAATCCACCGGGGAAGTTTTGTGTGTGAATTTTGATTAGCACTCTTAAGCCTCAAGCTGCTGGCAATAGTCAATTGAGTTCACTCTCCGGTACCTTTTTTTTTTTTTTTCCAACTCACATGATTGGTTTTTCAAACAATGTGCTTTCCTTCTTTGCATTTATCATTGGCACACACCACAGAATGAATGCCTGTTTCCAAATTCAGCCTTCTTTTCAGATTCAGGTCTCACTAGAAAGTGATTGAGAATAAGGTTTTCTACCTAAAAACCTACAGCTTCAAAATGAAAGGAGAAAAATTGGTATAATAAAACAATCACTTCAAGTAATTAAGTGGAAGAAGCCAGAGGACCAGATTAAATTAGTGAAATGTTTTAATTACAGAATATTTGAAAAGAAGCATAGTCTATTATCTTTTAGCATATACATGCAGCAAAGACACTGAGCTATTGGTAAACTGAGTTTGGAAAAAAAATCATGTATGTGTACAATGTATCTTAAACCTTAATTAATCGAGATGAATGCCTTAGTTTTTACTACTCCAAACAGGAAACTGAAATTTTTGTCAATATGTGCCATTTTTCAGGAAGTTTTGGGGAGAGGCATACATTTAACAGTAGAGCTATCTTTGTATGAGAAATGACCCATTGTTTACACTGAATATTTGCAATGGTTCAAGAAGCAAATTGTACTAACCATTTAAGAGTGTCTTATTGGATGATGATAAGTATCTCCCTTTACATATCACCCACTCTATATTGATTTTAAAGAAACCAAATAGATGATATTTAATGATATATTGTGCTATCTACTTACCTACCTTCCAATTATGTACTAAGATTTACTTTTTATTGAACACTTATTATGGGCTAGGTGTGTACTGTACTAGAAGCTTCATATACATTATTTTTTATTGCATCTTTCCAACAGCCCCTGTGAGTAGGTACTACTACTGTCTTGGTTTTATATAGAGAAAAAATGAGATTTAGCGAGGGTATCTCACCCCATGTCTCAAGCTAAATGAAAAGAAATTTGGGATTTGCCCTCTTTTACCACAAAGTTCAGTATGTTATGGAAAGTAGAAAGTTCAATGTCACTTGTCTCAGATCATGCAAGGACCTGTACTCTTTTATAACAAATGTGCTTATGTTGCTTAAAGTATAGGACAGCTTAACTTACACACACACTTACTGATAATAAAATAAACATGCTCAATTGACAGCATTGTGATGCATCACAATTATGTGATCAAAAAAATCGGGAGAAGAGAAAGTGGTGTCAGTAGAATTCTTCTGTGTTGATGGAGCTCTAAGACTTTGGTGGAGGACTGATAATGGGAAGTCGCAACAAAGTTTGGAAGCTGGGAAATCATGCCCTGCACTTTTATTTGAAAAATGGGTATGAGGTCACAAACTGGGAAAGGGTTAAGAAAGACTTCCAACAAGATGTAGAGTGACATGGGAGAAGTTCGGGGAGCATTATTTCAATGATATCCTAAGTATTGCAAGCATCCTATTTTTCAAGTATAAAAAGATGTATTTTATCATAAGTGACATATTAGTAACCATCTGAAAGCTGTAACAATTAATAATCACTTGTATTTATCTGGCACCTTTCTTCTAAAGAGCTCAAAGCACTTTACATTTGTCATCTCATTAATTCCCAACACTGTCCCTGTGGGGACGGTAATAAGTATTTTAACATTTAAATGTTTATCTTTCAGACTTTCCCAAGCTTACATTAATTCTATTTCCAAAAATGTAAATGTTCATTAGTTTTATTTTACTGTTCCTCTGGCTTTAAGGTGCATAACAAATTTGTTCAACTCTGTACATGTACTAATCATAGTAAATCTGATTTGGAAGACTATAAATCAAGTTGCCCAGACAATGTGAAGGTGGAGGTTGCAGGAAGGAAGGAAGCGTTCGACTTTGCTTTTCTCAGTGGAAGAGTCTGATCCAATCCATTGCAAGTGCGGATGGAATGTGCTGTGGCTCTTCCGTGCCTCTTCTATATTCCATTCTTTCCCAAATGGTGACCTCAGGAGGGTAAAACTGTATCTGAAAGCCTGAGGCAGATTGACCTACTATTTCATCTTTATTTTGTTAATGATTTCATCAATGTGGGACCCAAATCTGATGCATTCTATTAGGAGTTACATCTCAAGAAGTCATAGAATAATAAGGGCCAGAAACTTGTCTCCCAGCCCTGCCTCTCTGTGGGCTGGTCATACCTTCTTCAATTTTCTAACTAGAAAAATGGCAGATAGTAATACCTGCTCCTTAGGGAAGCAGTAGAGATTAATTGGCCAATGTTGAAAGACTGTTTCAAAGATAAAGTGTTCTACATAAATGTTTAAGTATTATTATTACATTGCTTCTTCAAATGGAAGTTCTAACTTTGAAATGTGATTATACACTTTCCCCCAAAACCCCTTGATAACCACATATATAGGTTTATTTTTCACTCTAACAGTCTAACTCATGGTTGTGAAACTTTATTGCACTTGATGGAGGGCTCTGGCTTTTATTAGTTTTAAACTGCTGGTTTCTGGGGTATTTATGTAAATGAGGGAAAGATACCAAAACAGTAAATAATAAGCATGTCCCTGCTGTTTAAAAATCTGTTGGTAAAAAAACAAAACAAGACAAAACAAAACAAAACTGTGTTTTATTATAAGACCCTAAACATAGCACAGGAAAATACAGCTTTGGCATCTATGCCTAAAATAGTGTTTTAGGTTTAGGGGTCTTTTGACTATAGTTTCTCCAAGCATTTCTTTACCATTCTATTAACATTCTGTTTCACTTCCACAATTGTCATCATTTATATCATATGTATGCAAGTATGCATATATTGAGAGAGAAAGAAGTGAGTAAAATGCTACATTTTAAGATTTTTTTTATTTAACAACATGTTATAAAGGATACCAGATGGCTAATTATAGCTCCCGGAAACAAAAGGCCACACCCAAGTTTATTGCAGTTGCTTCATAAGGAATGTTAAGATGACATCATGGTCTCATAAACTTGACAACAAAACAGCAAACCTTCTATTGGTTGCAAAATAAACTTCAAATTCAGATTCAAATTTTGGTTCATTTAAAGATTCGTGCCACTTTGCTTCCCAGAAGAGGACACAAAAATAGTTTATAATCATGGAAAAACTCAAAATTGTCTAACATACTCTTTATTTCCAGGTTCCCTTTACGACACTTTTCTACTCATTTCTTGGTTTTATTTTTCAAGTTGAATATCTACAGCCAAATATCTATTTCTTTATCTATATCTATATCCTGAGTCAAAAAATTATAGACTGTTTGCAATAATAGTGAAAACCAGAAAGGTCCAAATGTTCAACAACAGGGTATTGCTTTAAAATTGTGGAATAAGTATTATACAGTCATTTAAAAATCATTTTACTATACCTACTCTATGATCCAGCCAGTTCACTCCTAGTCATTTACCCATGAGAAAAGAAAGCATATACAAAAGACTTGTACATGAATATTCACAACAGCTTTATCTGTAATAGCCAAAAACTGGAAACAACCCAAATGTCTGTCAACAGATGGATGGATAAACAAATTGTGGGATATCCTTACAATGGAATACTACTGAGCAGTGAAAAGGAATGAACTGTTGATAAAAACTCAAAGACATGGATGAATTACAAAATAATATACTGACTGAAAAAATCCATACCATAAAGAGTACATATCCATTTATATAACATTCTAGAAAATACAAACTACAGTTAAAAAGGAGGTCAGTTGTTGCCCAGGTACAGGACATGGGGCAGGTGCGTGAAGAGGAGCAAGAGGAAAATTCTGGAAGTGATGGATAGCTTCACTGTTGATTGTGAAAATGATCTATTGGATATATACATATGTCAAAACTTATCAAACTGTACACTTTAAATATATGCAGTGTTTGAATGTCTATTATACATCAATACTTCAAAAAGAGCTGTTTTTTAAAAAATTATGTATTAGGAGAATATGTTTCATTAGAATAAAATGAAATTACATTTAATTATTAAGTGAAGAAGCATATTTTAAAACAGCATGACTTTTCAAAAATGTGTGCATATATATGAACACACACACACACACACACGACTGTAAAAATGAACCCACAAAATGTTAACAGTGCTCACTTCTTAATGGTGGCTTCTTCTCTTTCTGGATTTTCTGTTTTATAAAGAATGAACTTTTAATTAATGGACCAAGTGGAATAAAACTCTAATTTGGGGAAGTGGGGAAAGAAAAATATATGAATGTCTTCATTATAAGTTCTGCTATCCAAAGTGATAATGAACTTAGGAACATGGCCTGGGAATATCATAACCACCTCCCTGCTTCAAGTTCCCAAAGTTGCCACCAGCTTTTAATGGCATGTTTCCTAGCACCAATGATTGAATGCTTTATTCTGAGCTTAATGCCCTTAGTCTGAATATTCTAGAATCCACATGAGACAGTGTCCTTAGTGCCATACCTAGTCATGCAAACAGAGATTCATAAAAGAGCAAATGCTTCCGGTCACCTGCAAATATTTGGAGGAACAGATGGTGATTAGGTGGCATTAGTTATTCTAAATGGGTATGTAATGTATACAACAGCTGCTTTAGATTTAAATGTTTTAAATGGATTTTAGTTCTAACTCTTCCCTTAATGGACAAGTAATTTTTCCTCCCTAGCCCCAGTTTTCTGGTTTGTAAAATAAAAAAGTGGAACTGATAGCAAACTTCCTCTTAGCTTTAATATTCCATGATTCTATGCCACCATCATCAAAGTATCAAAAGAACAAAATTTCATGTATCACACAAAAAGATTATTTTTTTCTGGCTTTCCCTTTGATTTACTGAAAATAATGGATGAAAATATTTCGCAACTTTGTGCAGCCTCTTAAGCTCCCCCATCTACTATCTTAAATGGCTATGATTTTAACTGTTTACAAAATATTTTATAATTTTTAAATAGTTCACTGAAATGCAAACAGTTTTCTCTTAGAATTATTTTGACTGATGATAATAGCAAGCTAAATACATCCTTTAGATTAAGATCACATCTCTCATTTTGTTGGGTTTTCACTTTCTTGCACTGAGCTCTTAAGTACTGTTAATTCACCTAAAGTAATGAAAACATTTTATTTTGAAAAGATTTTTATCTAAACTAATATAATGTGTACCTTCTATACTAGAAGATCTTGATGCAAAGAGATAGGATAAAAATGAGAATAAAAGCTTTAAATGTGCATTTTTGTCCTTGTATAAGCCAGAGGATGTCTCCTTTTTATATCCACTTTGCAGTGACAGGATGGATAGCTGCAGTGCTATCTCCAAGCTTTTCTTTCATTTGTACCTGACCTCAAAAAGAGGCGGAAGATGTATTTTGTAACACTCCATTGTGCTATGTTGCAGATGTGTCCTTAGAGCTGCATAAATGAGACATTAAGATAGTGAAACTAGCTTTACCTGGCATCTTTAATCCCATATTTTTGAAGACCTCCTAAAATGCAGTGTTTCCTGGGTCACATCTATACACGGGCAGGCACAGCCTTTTCTAGAAAGTGTTCTGACATCCTTGTGGCAAGGCTTGAACCAGGAGCTGAAAGTAGGATGATTCTATATCCCTCGGTAAAGCTCATACTGACTGTTATGGCTAAAACACTTGAAGCTTCAATGCCAGGACAGAAATCTCCCTGCTTCCTTAACTCTCACTATCAGTTTATAGATCCTTGGCATTAAATCCATGAAAACAAAAACTTATAGATGACATAAGATTACTTCGTCTTTCAGCATATCTGAGAGTTTCAAATTTTTTTCTAATTATGCTTATGATAAGAAACAAATAGGATCACATAGCTTCTTCAAAATACATACATACATCATACATACATACATACATACATACATACATACATAAGAAAAAAATTTTTTTGAAAAACAGGAAAGCACCAGGAAGAAATTTTAAAATCCACATTTCACCACCTGGTGATACCTAAGGTTTTGGGATACATCTGCTATTATTCTTACTGAGGACCTCTGCATTTGCCATTCCTTCTCCATGATACAGCTTTCTCCCAGAAGTCTGCCCAGCTCACTCATTCACTGCATTCAGTCTCTGCTCAACCATCACTAGATCAAAGAATCCCTCGCTGATCATCCTCTCTAATGCAGCACCACCCTTACTCTCCATCCCCTTACTTTGCTTTCTTTTTTTCAGAGCAATAAATAAAATGTGGTATTACATAATAGACTTTTTTATTTTTTATTATCTATTTCACCCAGTGGACTACAAGGATAAAGATGTAACCCTAGCTCCTAGAACTGTGCCTATCAGTAGTAGGAGTTGCTCAATTAATATATATTGCATTTGTTCTTTTATCATATATTAGTTCCTATATGTGGTCTTTTATCTTTGTGTATACAATTTTTAATAGGGTCATCTAAGACATACAGTTTTGCAGACTGTGTTTGTCATTTAGCAAGAAATTTGAAGACACATCGGAAATTCTTACCCAATGTGATTTTAATAACAGCATGAAGGATGTTAATAATCTTGTATTGTTAGACCAGTACATGGGCATTTTGATGCATCCTTCAAATACATACCATGTTAATGTCAACCAATCAAGATACTAATAATATTAACAATGCCTTATATTCAAATGGTACTTCACAGTTCACATATTATTTTCACATTTCACTTGCTTCTTATGATAAACTCAAGTAAGCAGAGCAGAAACGCAGAGACGTTAATAATTCCCCTAAGATAATAAAAACCTATACTAGGGAGTCCAGACTCAAACCTAGGTCTTTCTGTCTCTGCGGCTATGGTTCTTCCCTGTACCTCATTGTTCCTGGTTGAAGACTTCATTTTGCAAATGAGTGATCCATGCTTAGAAAGGGGGGTTGTGATGTGCCCAGAGTCACATAGCTTCTTAAGAAAGAATACAGATAAAGTAGAACCCAGGACTACTGGCTCCCTATCCAAAGCTCTGTCAACCACACTATCTTTCAACTACGTGCTGGCTCAATAAATTAGGGGAAAAAACCAAACAACAAACCTAAGTTATTGCATAGTCAAAACAGCAACCAAAGCATGCTGTTATACTTCTCTGAAGATTACACAGCATATGTACTTGGTGCTGCAAAATGCCTACCTGATGACACTTTGCAATCCTGAGCTTATTGGATGTGGCTGGGAAGCAAATGAGATTCCAGTGCCCCTGTTGCGCATAGGTGCTCAATGAGCATTTCCTGCATGGTGGGGAAGTGCCCTATATTTACAGTATTTGATCCAGTTAACAGCAAGATCTAATGTTAAAATTAGCCTTGTAAAACTTTTTACCCTAGTTCACACAAAAACAAGATTCTGAGATTATGACTAGCAATTTTTCATAAGTTGATTTATCTGAATAAAACCTATAAGGTTTTGAACCATTAAACATTCGATTTAGAAAAAAACTTAGCATACGGAAGAATAAACTGAGAAATGGAACAGATTTGTTTCTTGTAATAATTATGAACAATATCTCAAACTCAGCATCCTTAGACCACTGGGCTGTGTAGGATGAATGTGCTAATTAATCAATTACTACCCAACAATGGACCCTGTTTATTTACTGAAATGCACCAGAAACGTGTGCAGAACTGGTAATTATTAATCATCTTCAGTAACAAATATGACTCAAGTTCACCTTCATATAATTAATAGAGCATGTAGTTAGCTTTAACATCTTGCTTTATTAGGAATAGCAATAAGGAATTAAAAAAAAAGAGCTGAACCACAAGTTGTAGTGCACTGAAATGCTGGTTTGGACTAAATGTGCCTCTTATCCATAGCAGGCAAATTATGGCCAGATGCCCTCTTCATTAAAATCCAAGTTTTAAAACTAAACTTTTAAATTTGAATAAAAATTTAGACTTATGGAAAAGAATTCCCATATACTCTTCATTCAGTTCCTCAAATAAAACCCAAGTTTTAGGGCTTGATCACTTAGATTTGGATCTTTGTTGCTTGTGCCCAAACTCCTCAATGCATGGCTCTCAATTTTAAAGACATTTAAAAGTAATTTCAATATACGTAGAAATAGTTTGTTTTTATAACAAATTTTGCAAGTGATTCAGTTGTGAAAAATAATTTTTTTCTTGCCATTTTTTTTTTTGAGTCATCATGTAGGTCCCAAAATTTCCTTTGACCCAAACTTCTGAGCTAGATGGGCCATATTTTGGGTCTTGAATACTATTTCCTGTGTCCCTACTGACTGTGTAACATCTAAGGAATGTTAAATTTTGTCAGCTACATTTACACATAAGCCTGGCATCGTGTGACTCTTTTTAACTCCAGTCAAAGCATGGAGTTTTGTGTACTGCCAATGTTAAGTTCAAATCTCAGCTCCACCACCGGCCTGCTCTGACTGTAGGCAACTATTTTAACCTCTCTAACTTCTGATAATCAGTTTTTTCAGCTTGAAAATGAGGAAATTAAATGTAGTTTAGGAGTGTTGTTTAAATGAAACAATAGATGTAAACTTTCTAGCAGGAATAAACACTCAGTAACTAGTAGATATTGTTATGTTGATGTCTTACCCTCTGTAGCCACTTTCAGCTTAAGAAACTAAAATGTGCTTGTTTATTCATACACAAATAGAAAACTATAAAGCTATTTCATACCATGGAATCTGCAAATGTAGATGAACACTTTTCAAAGTCTTCTCCTGAAAAGAAAAATCCAACAAAATTTAATACTATTGCACAGTAAATTAAAAATCTGTCCCATTTGCAAATAGCAGTGGAACATCACTTCAAAAACCTAAACTGACAAATCATAAATCAGAGTGGACTATCGTATTTCTATTACATAATGATTCAAGGCCCCTTTAAATGGAGAGCTCCCTTAGGGCATCTCCATATTTGTTTATAGATCATTAACTACTTGACAGTGAGACTAGGGGGCATAAAGACTTACAGCTAAGATACTAAGAGCCACTGTTGTTTTAAGATCAGCAGTAAAGCCAACATAGCTTAAGAATTTGATATGAAAATATGATTCTTGCTATAAAATGTCATATACATCTCATGGATGCATCTGTTGGTAAAATAAGACTCACTTTGCAAAGCTGGAAACATAACTATAACCCATGTGACAAGGTGAGTTTACTTGGCTGTGTTTTCAATGCTTCCTGAAATGCTGACTACATATTACAAAGACTGGTAATATTGAAAACATGCCCATAAAATGGATTGTGTTCTCTACCAGCATAAATCATTACCTAGTTTCAAAAACTCACGAAAATGTCTCCTTGCCTCAGATTCAGCACCCATAGCGGAAGAAGGGAATAAAAATGTTTCCTAATGAAAAGCTCACTGAAAGCCACAAGACTAGAATTTTGATTCTTGATTCTGGCATACAATTTTGAATATATTTCTTACCTATTCGGTAGTTTAATTTCTACAACTACCAAAATTAAAATTTTAATTAAATTAAAACCATTAACCCTGCATACTATAATTTCTTACTCTAACATCCCTCAAACATACTACCTCTATTCACTTTACACACTTTTTTTTTTCAGTTATTCAACGAGCAGAACACCTACCATGTACCAAATACTATCCTAGGTAGTAGATCACAAAGGTTAATAAAACAGACATAAATCTCTGGCCTTAGGAAGTTTACATTCCAGTGGGGGTAAAACTTGAGAGTAGTTTAGACACAAGATGCTTTTAAATTAGATTCTGTACCATGTTCATGGTAAAATGTTTTACCAGAGTAATTCTTCTTGCCACTCATTGTAATAGCAACCCCAAGCTGCCAGCCAACTCCTTGAGGGGCTGTCAAATATCAGTCAGTTCCACAGAAGGACTCAAGAAGAGCTAGAAAAGAATACAGCAGTTCTTTCCTTTCCTAATGACTTCTGCCATAACTCAGAACTTCTATGAGGATAATTTTGCATAAAACCAACATATATCCTCTTCAACAAGGATATACAAATGGAGCAGCAAGCATGTTTGCCACTTTTGAGAGTGGAGAGAATTAATGAACTTCATCCAGCTGCAGGAGTAACTCACCACCACCTCCTCTGGTGTTGAATTTGGCTTAGAGGGCACTGAGCCATTAAGCAGCCTTGGGTTCCTAGTAGATTTGGGTGGCTCTTTTGGGCATCTGTTTTTAAGTTCCAAAGCATGCTGGAATATAGATCATCTCCATAGTCCTTCTTTCCTTTAACCAAAAGTCCTTAAGCCTCAAATTGGAAATAAAATCCCAAATATAAACATTTCTATCCCTTTTTCGTAAGTTCTTTATCTTTTAGCAACATGTTGACATATGCAGCCAGTATGTTGCCCATAATTCTCCCCAGACAAGCATTGAATTAAAATCTAAAAGCCTACTACTCTACTCTTTCTTAAATCACACTATTATAAACATGTGAGTAAATCAGGATCTCGCAGTAAGGCTATAAAAACATGAGAATACATATTCTGTGTATGTTTGATCATGTTTGGGTCATATCCACTATATATGTTCTCTGTACATACTTCTTCCTAGGATGTGTTAATATATAATTGTACCTGTAGAACTCAATGTCTTTTTCAAACTTTTCATTGAAGTATTATATACATATAGAATAGCACACATGTCATATGTGTTCAGTAAAAATAATTTTCACAAACTGAACACATCCATTTAACTAGAATCCAGATCAAGAAAGAATAATTTGTTGGTTCATCAATTCTAACAAATGTATCACTCTGATGGGAAATGTTGATAATGAAGGAGGCATGCAAGAGGCAGGGGATGTATGAGAAATCTCTATACCTTCCTCTTAATTTTGTTGTGAGCCTAAAACTAGTCTAAAAAACACAATGGTTTTCTTTTTTTTAAAGCTAAAGAAATAAAAGGAGAGGGAGAGGGAGAGAGAGAGACAGAGAGAGAAGAGGGAATAATCCCAGTCCCCCAGAAGTCTCCTCATACTGCTCTGGTCACTGCCCGCCCCCTGCAACCCCCTAAAAATAACCACTATCCTGCCTTTTAATAGCATAAGTAAATTGTGGCCAGTTTTTTAGTTTATATAAATGAAATCATATAGTAAGAACTTTAATGTCTGGCTTCTTTCACTCTTATGTTTGTGAGATTCACGCATGTTACGCATAATTCTAGGCCATTCTTTCTCATTGCTGTATAGCATTCCATCATGTGAACATGCCACAATTTGTCTATCTACTCTATCATTGATAGGCATTTGAGTATTACAAATATTACAAATATGAGTAGTGCTGCTTTGAATAGTTTAGTACATGTCTTTTGGAAAACACACACACACAATTTCTGTTGGGTATTGTTATGGACTGAATATTGGTGCCCCCTCAAAATTCATACGTTGAAGTCTTAATTTATTTTTATTTTTATTTTTTGCCTGTACACCATTGCATGTTTATTTCTCAGGGCGTTACAAGTAACCCCTGGCGGGGCAGGCAGTCCTGTATTTGGAGGTAGAGTACATGAAGAAGTGATAACGGTCGAATGAGGTCATAAGGGTGGGACCCTAATCTGGTAGGGCTGGTGCCCTAAATAGAAGAGGAAGAGACAGACACCAGAACTAGCTCTCTCTGCTATGGAAGAATATAGCAAGATGGAGCTGCAAGCCAGAAAGAGCACTCTCACCAAGAACCCAATCAGTTGACACCTAGATCTTGGACTTTGCAATTTCTAGACTGTGAGAAATAAATCTCTGTGGATTTTGCTATGGCAGCCTGAGCACACTGGTACAAATATATACCTAGGAGTGGTATGGCTGCATCATAAGGTATATATACGGGTATACCTCAAAGATATTGTGGGTTTGGTTCAGATCACTACATTCTGGGAGTCATAATCTCTTTGCTGGTAGAAGGTCTTGCCTTCAATGTGTAAAAAAGCAACATGTGTGAAGTGCAACAAAGTGAAGTATGAAACAACAAGGTATGCCTGTATATTCAGCAGCGATATATACTACCAAAAATTTTTCCAAAGTGGTTGCCAACAGCGTATAAAAGTTCTAGTTGCTGCATATCCTCACCAACACTTAGTACTTTCCATCTTTTCTACTTTAGCCACTTTGGTGGGTGTATAATGTTATTGCATTATAGTTTTAATTTCCATTTCTTAGATGATTATTGAAATTAAGCACTATTTCACATGTTTATTGGACATCTAGATGTTCTTCTTTATGAAGTCCATTCATACACTTTGTCCATCTTTCTACTATATTGTCTTTTTTTAATGATTTATTCAGATTCAAGTCTTGATGGATATATGTATTGCAAATACTTCTCCCACTCCGTGGATTACCTTTTTACTGTCTTATAGTGCCCTTATATGAACAATAATTCTTAATTTTAGTATATTCCAATTTATCAATTTTGTAGAACTCATTTTTAACATGTTCTGAACATCTGCAATGTCTTAGGTGCCTTTAAATAAAAACAGGAAGGCTAAATACCTTCTTTCTAAGGAGCAGCATGATATTATCCAGGCACATGCTAAGTGTTGTACACAGTATCACTCACTGTAGTTATTTAAAGGGGTTCTAAGGGATATGCACTTCTCTTTGCTTTGTGGAAAACTAGATATTCATGTATTTAACTCTTATTTATTGGACATGATATTTTTTAAACTTTGACTTAGGCTTTTGAATACCAACTTCCAAGTTTCTTTGTTTCAAGGCCATAAAGAAGTAGAACTGAAAAGAAAATCAACATCTGATCTGAGTTGTGAAGTTTTGATAAATTATGTTATTTCTATTATGGAAGTGCCACCATATAATCTTAGTCAGAAGAGATACCTAGAAGTCATGTTCTCCAGATCTGTGTCTTTAGATTAGGGTAATATTTCATTCAATTACTTTTGAATACTTGGGTGTGGTCCACCAAATATCTGCTCTCTTTGGAGGAATTTCCTACTTTAGAAAAGAGAGGGAGATACTCAAAGGGCCTTGGATTAGGGGAACCCCCATCACTGATGAGGTTTTTCCAAGAGAGCATCTTCCAACAGAAATCCTTCAGTTCCCTAGCCTACAGTCCCCAACCTTTTTGGCACCAGAAACTGCTGCACCTATGAGAATCTAACACCTGATGACCTGAGGTGGAGCTGAGGAAGTAATGCTAGCACTGGGGAGCAGCTGCAAATATAGATGAACCTGTGCTCACTCACCTCCTGCTGTGTGGCCCAGTTCCTAACAGGCCATGGACTGGTACCAGTCTGCGGCCCAGGGATTGGGGACCCCTGCCTTAGCCCTTTTCCCAAGGCTTTATGAGAGAATGTAGTGAAACTTGTCTAAATCTAAATCCGCGTTTCTCTTTGTCAGTGATTTTTACCTTTTATGCTATAGAACCTAGGATTTCTGAGACATACTTCAGAGGCTCCACAAATGTTTGATTCAAATTTCATTTTTTTTTAAAAAATCGATTTTTATATTGCTAAAAGAGTACAATGCCAAAATTTAACATATTGCAAACGGCCCTCACACTGATTAGAGATTGTCATTTCAGTGGGATCTCAAAATTAATGTCCTCCTACAATCTTTGTAATTGATTTCAAGATTTCAAGGTGAATCATTTGAAAATCACTCTTATTAGCATCTACTTCTCTGGAGGCATTAGGATATTCTTGGTAGTATACAACCAAAACAGAAAAAAAAAAAATCAATTGTCCCGAGGTTGCTATAACTGCAGCTGTTGTCCATAACCCCCAACTTCAAAATTTTTCTAGCACAGAAAGCAGGATCAAGAATCCAGTGGCAGTGGGGCCAGAAAATACATTCTGAGCTTGGGTCTGCGGACTTCTTATTCATTATTTTAGCTATCCATTTCTTTCAAATAAATTCCTTTAAAATTTTTTTTTTATTTTTATTTTTTGGCTAAACCAACCTTTATTTACCTAAAGATAACGTTAAAAATTTGAACTTATAAATGCTTAATAATAAAACACATTTTCATTTACTTTATATGTTGAGGTTCTGTGACAGACTTTATTTGAAAAAGGACTTCAAAGCTTCTAAAATTTAATTGAAAATCAAAGTACTGAATCGCCTCCCTGACTCCTGTCCAGCCACTTCTGTGCCAATCTAACTACCTAAATGGCTCCACCTAAAAGCTTTTTAAAACTATCATCTGATAGGAAATCCCAAAAGGTAAAGCTCAAATTATTTGCATAACTACAAGGCCCCTCAAGATTTGGCACATGGTAGCGGGTGCTTAATCATTGTTTGTTGAATTAATCAATAAAAACTGGAGAATGTAAGAATATAAGATAGTCACACTATCTACATTCCTCATGAGTTTCAACAGCAGTAATAGTAATTGTTATATGCTGCTTACACATAATTATCTCATTTACATACAGTGCTTTCCAGACACATTATACATAGATTGATATGTAATGGATTGATAACGGAGACTGAGGATTATAAGGGTTTCTAACTAAAACACTCTGGTCCGGCATTCACCAGGCTTTTAGGAGAGAGGTTGTGGTACCCATCTAGGCACTGCACAGAGAAAAGTGAGACTTTTTTTAAAATAAACTTTTTATCTCGAAATGTCTGAACTTAGAGCGAACACGACAGTGAAGATCTAACATAATAATTCTCCCTGACTTTACTACTAGCCAGTGCAAATCTGGGGCTTGGCTTTTAACTCATTTTCTGAGGCACCTCAAGCATTTCAACAAGGCCAACCTAAGGATTTCACTTAACCCAGGACTTAAAAGACAGACCTGGGTATGAGTTCTGCCACTCATTAGGGGCAATTATTTTAAGCCTTAATTTTCCTGATATCCAAAGTGATAAAACCTGAACCGTGTTACCCAACCAGTTTTTTAAGACCGGCCCCACGGTTAACTACGACACGAGGTCACGCATGATGATTTAACCACCTCCTCTGCGCTCCCTGCGCGAACCACTGAAGCAACCCCCTCCGCTCGCTCCGCGGGAGGCCGCGGGCTCTTCGTGCGCACGCGCCGCTGCGCCCGGGGGCTCTCGCGCGCCCGCGCGGCGCCCGTTGGGCGTCCCCGCTGTTAGCTCCTTGGAACGGGCGCGCGCGCGCGCGCTCTGGCGACCCCGCCCCCAGCGGCGCGCGCCCCCACGGCGGCCGAGGGGCGGAGGACGCGGCCGGGCCGGCCATGGAGGCCCTGCGGAGGGCCCACGAGGCCGCGCTCCGACTGCTGCTGTGCGGGCCCTGGGCCTCGGGCGCCGCCTCCCACCCAAAGCCCCGTGCCTCAGAGGTGCTGACGCGGCACCTGCTGCAGCGGCGCCTGCCGTACTGGACCTCCTTCTGCGTGCCCTACAGCGCCGTCCGCAACGACCAATTCGGCCTCTCGCACTTCAACTGGCCCGTGCAGGACGCCAACTACCACGTTCTGCGCACCGGCTGCTTCCCCTTCATCAAATACCACTGCTCCAAGGCCCCCTGGCAGGACCTGGCCCGGCAGGACCGGTTCTTCACGCTGCTCAAGGTCGTCAACCTCGGTGAGTGGCCCGGGCCGGTGAAGCATGTCCCACCAATGGCCCCAGTTTTCAAGGCACCCTGACAAACGTTTTCGCTTGGAGATCAAGACCACGTGGCTCCCAGTGCAGGTTCGCCTCGGTGCTCGGGCTACACACAGTTCGCCCCTTGCTGTCGGATTTCCCAGACACTGCCACGCTGCACCCTTTAACACAGGCCTTGGCTCTGATCTTTTGTATTCACCACCCAGTAGGTGCTTATGAAAGCCAAGTTGTTGCTACTGAATTGTCCCCTTACCCCCCGCCCCGAAAAGTGGGATCTACCCACAGGCCTACACTGCATTGCCCCTGTGGAGGGAGCATTACATACTCACTTCTTGTGGCCCTGAACTGGGAGGACCCTGCATTGGGCAGTAAGGAGGGTGTCAGCGCAAAGTGGCTCTGAAGTTAAAAAAAAATGCGTAATACAGGACAGGATTCTTTCTTTAAACATCACTTTGTGTGTACGCTCCTATTCTAAAAACTGGAACCATTTTTTAAGTTTGTTTTCTTTATATGAAATCCCAGCAAGTTCCTTTTACTAAAAGCGCTAAAGATTTTCACCAGTCATATTAGCTGCCTCAAGTGCTAAGACTAAAAGATACTTAAAAGACTGCCTCTTTAATATTTGTAGGTTTTCATGGAAATATCCTGAGATATTTACTCTTGCTGGATGTTTATTTTCTTTTGGTTAATGACAAAAGAGGGATGAACATTGTCATGGGTGTATCTTTTATGTATAGGTCAGTGAAAAATAGACCTCAGATGTTTTTAACCTGTTACTAGCTGATACCAAATTAATCCGGATTTCAGTAATTCAAAATCTAAACGTGGGAGCTGAATCATGTTACCCAACTAGTTAAGACCAGAGTTAAAGCTAAAGCAGCTGTACTAGTGTTATATAGTCTGATAGCTCATTAAATTTAAATATGTATATTTTTGCTTATAATAACTCACATATGTCAGTCATGGGGCTTTTGAACCAATGCTCCACTGACTGTCCTGGGTTCACTCCAGTAAGCGGAAGATCATTTAGCAATGTATAATCCTTTAAAAAAAATGCCTTATTGTGTGGCTGATGGACTATATAGAGCAGTGGTCCCAACCTTTTTGGCACCAGGGACCGGTGCTCCTATGAGAATCTAATGCCTCATGATGTGAAGTGGAGCTGAGGCATTGATGCTAGCTAGCGCTGGGGAGCGACTGCAAATACAGATGAAGCTTTGTTCGCCTACTGCTGTGCGGCCAGGTTCCTAACAGGTCACAGAAGGTACTGGTCCAGGGGACCTCTGGTATAGAGCATGCCCACTAATTTTGAGGTTGATACAAAGTTGAGAGGGTGAGGTGACTTAGAAAATTCAATTCAAAATTATTTGGAAAGACTGGAGTGACGACTAAATTCAAGAAGAAGAAGTTTTTTTTTAAAGTTTATTTTAACATTTTTCCAAATCAGGGGAAAAAATCATTCTTCCCAAATGTAAAGAGTAATACGTTAGGAAAAATATAACCAGACAGAAAGTATAACATGAGCCAAATGCATTCTTTAAAAAAGTTTTCACCATTTGAAACCTAATACTTAAGGAACACCTGATGGTTAGGGGCTTCTCTTTTAAATAGAAATCCAAAGTAGGATCCCAGAACGTTCTCACAAAGAAAAGTAAAACTTTTCCTGGAAAAAACAACAGTTGTAGTTTTTTTTATGTGGAAGAGAAGGTGAAGAGTGATTGGTTTTTGTGGTTTTTTAGAAATTCTAAAAACCTTGCTTAGATGGGACCAAGTGTTTTAAGTTAAACAAAATGGAAAACTTCCTGCTCATGCACGCTTTAATATAACTTAGCCTATACTGATGAAGGGAATTTATTTTTGGACTTATTGAAGAGTATATTCACCAGTTTGATAATGTTTACTTTGTATTTTTGTCTGAAGGTAGAGAATGTGAATTAGATAATAGGATTGTTTCCTGTTCTGTGGTGTACTATTACCCTTCTGGATGCTGAAGTACATGTTCCATTAATAAAAATACTCAGGATTTTATTCATCTTCTTTCCTTCCAAATTAGAAATGATCAGAATAATTCATTTTTCAATTTTGTAAACAATACAAATTTCTTTCTTACCCATTTGTTCTTTCTCCTCTGCCTTTCCTTCAGTGGAAGCTGACATTTTACTGATGGTTTATCAGTCTGAGAATCCTGCTGGGAAGTAGATCGAGATTTAAGAAAAGCAACTCACCATAGAATGAATGAGTAATGGGAGACTTGCTACAAAGTTCTAATTTTTTTTTAAGTACTTAATTTGACAGTGGTTTACCTACTGTTCAGATGATTCAAAATGAATTAATATCCAAAGAACTGACTTTCATTTTCATTTTGATGTTATGATATGTTTCAGTCTGGAAAAAATTAATTTTCCATGGATTCTTATAGACTTCAAAGCATATGTGCAATAAAAAAATTATATTTTAAAAAAGTGTGAATTATGTAGTGGCAAATCCCATATAGTGTATTAGCCTGACTCCATTAAAGTGACTGCAGAAGAATAGACTTTCTGACGCCTATATCCCAACTCCATCCCCTATCAAACAGCATTACTGGTTCTTAGTTGTTTCTTAATAAGAGATAATATAGTTATTAAGCTAGTAATCTTTGATCAGTCCTCCATTTTAGCTGCATAAATATTGACCATTTGTTTGATTTAAAAAGTATCAATATTTAACTGAAAATTGATAAATACTATAAAGCAAACAAAATTTTATTGTCACCAGCTATTCCTTGTATTTGTTTTAGAATTGGTTTAATTGGCATATTTGGTATACTTTACTCTCAGTATATTTAGAAAATTAATAATGGTTTCTAGAGCCTGTTTTCCTCACCCCACGGATTTTCAGCTTTTGAAACTGTGATACCATATTTTAAATTTATTTTTTATTTCAGCTGTTCCCTCTACTCTTCACTCACTTCTACCTGTCTTGTTCTTGTCCACTCCCTCACCCCAGGCCCTGCTTGCCTTTTTTTCCCTTTTTGGTTAAATGATTTATAAATAACTGTATGTTGCTAGTTTTATGGATTTTTGTGTGTGCGTGACATTCCCTTGGGCATTTAGAGATTCTTTGGGGTATTACCAAAGCAAAAAAGGTAATAAACTGTAAAAGGTGTCATAGGAGTTCTAAGGAACCCTGTGATAGTGACAAGCTTTGACCCAGTATATTCCTAAAAATAGAGATGTGCCAGCCTGAATGGGCATTTTCGCCTCTTCTCGTTGCCAGCTAGTGATGCTTATCTGATTAATCTTTGGCATCACAGTGGCTGGAATGCAGCTTCAGGGAATAAGTACAAAGTAGTTCACTACACTTATTCACTCAAAAAGAACATAACATAGCAAATATACTTTTGCAGAAAAATAAGAAAAAAATTAGCAATATGATTAGTCCTGAGTTCGTACTGATTTCCCTGTTAACTAGAAAGTGATATTCCAAAATGACTCTTTTCAATTGTTATTTTCTGTCTAACTCCTACACAGCAGCAATAAAATACTTCTGTAGAACATATATGTTATTGATTCATGTGCCTGTGGTTTTATATGCTTTTAATATGTTAATGGTTAATTTTAAATAAGTATCTTAAAGATAAAAATTGTTAAAGTTTATTTCCAACATAGTATCATACACATATGCAGGCTTAATCCTGTCTCAGTGTAGTATATGTTTAGTTTCATGTGT
The DNA here is from genome assembly GCA_003508835.1 of Eonycteris spelaea. NCBI lineage: Eukaryota > Metazoa > Chordata > Mammalia > Chiroptera > Pteropodidae > Eonycteris > Eonycteris spelaea. The sequence goes on from PUFA01000017.1 coordinate 2,722,062, forward strand.
CACAAATGACAATCTCAAATATAATAGCAAAATCAAATGGAAATATTCCAAGGAAGAAACACGTTTTTGGAGTCCACTTTATACCTATTCGTTTTCAAATCAGTTGTAAAAATACTAATGGGATTGTTTCTTTCTCATGACTGTTGTACTAAGATCTTCCTTAGAGTTAGGTTTTGCCTTAGTTTTGAAGACAGCTATTTGACCCAGTTTAAGTTGTACCAAAAAATTACTTTAGCCATCAGTGTTATTGTCTAACGTATAGTAAAGTTGACCTAATAATTTAAGCCCAATAACCAGGAGTATCTACAACTAAATTAATGAGTATTCTGTTTGCTTATTTGTGAAAAATATAGAATTATTTCATAATTATTGGAGGTAATGAATTAGTGCTTATAAATTGCTTTGAATTAAAATTTGTACTGGCCATATCTATAGTTTTAAAAAATCTCTAGGGTAACACAGTTGTTAGTATATTCCACAAACAGATGAAATCGAGATTCTTGAGTCAATATTTACTAATATTTTTATAACTTTATAATTGGTTGACATTGCTAAAGAATGCTGTGTAAGTTGTAGCATGACAAATATATGAGTGCATGATTAATAAATACCAATGTTCATAAGTAACATATTCATTTGTTTTTTTAGGTATTCCAACTTTGTTATATGGACTTGGCTCCTGGTTATTTGCTCGAGTCACAGAGACTGTGCATACCAGTTATGGACCAATAACAGTTTATTTTCTAAATAAAGAAGATGAAGGTGCCATGTATTGATAGCGTGCATTGGAGAGCATAAATATTAGTGGATTGTCTCTAGTGTGTACGTGCAATATTTAATTTTGAGCCTTTAAAATAAAACTTCTGTAAACACCTTGTTCTTTTTATGATGTCTGATACTTTAGGATGAATCATTGCCCTCGAGAGGCAAAGCTTTTCATACATTGTTATAGATTACATATTCTCTTTAGCCAATGGTAACTCAAAACACATGAAACTTATACCAATTTTTTCCTAGAAATAGATTACAGATAAAAATTGATTATAATATATATAGATCCTACAGTTAGGTATTAACAAATTATCTTTAGAGAGAAACTATAGAAACCCACACAAAGAAGAAAGGGGAAAATCTTTTATATAACACTGGAAAAAGTAAAGAATTTTAGGATATATGGTAGAGAGAATATATATCATTGACAGATCCAAAACTGATGCAAATTCTAACTGCAATCTGAAATCTAAACCATTCAGTTGCTAAGATTTTAAATGGAAATGTGTTAAAGCCCTTCTGCCATTTACCCGGACGACAGGTCTGGGTATAATGTTGAAACTTCTTATTGCATAAAGAATCCAATACCAACTACTTTTTAAAGTATAATAAGTGGTTAATGTAAATGCAACAAGATGAATGAAGTTAAGACTTATTAAAAGTTAAAATAGCATGCTGACAAAGCTGTAAGAATAACATCTAGAAAGACCCAGACAAATAAATTTGATAACTGTTTATAAAAGCAATTAGCTGAAATGGTACATATCCATAGACTTATTGGCAATGCGAAGTGGGCTGAAATTTTAAAGACCTGATGGCATTTTTGCATTAGAATTTTATTAAGTTAATTGCATTTTTGAAACAAAGTCATTAAAAAAATTTATCCTTGGGGGTAGTTACAAAATACCCAGACGAATGGTAAATTTCAGAAATTTGGAGTAATTTAGGGAGAACTAAGTAGAACTATTTAATTTCTAAACCAATGGGTGTTTAAGATTTATGATCTCTCCCATAATTACAAACATACATTATATATCATTTTATGTTAATGTGGTGTTGATACTCTATAAAATTTACACATTTTTGTAGCAAAATATAAAATTCAATCTAACCAACATTTGAGTGCTTGCTTCTGGCAAATCAGTAGAGAGTGAGTGGAAGTGATTGAGGTGAAAGCACAGAATCATGAAGCAATACAAACTGGCTTTGTTAAAGGTAGTCATTTTAAATAAGCTACAGAGAGTGAAGAGTGAACTGTTCTTCAAATATATGTAGTGTTCGCTTGTCTAAAACCAATTCTAAGTAACACTTTAATCAAAGAAGTACTTACGCCAATATATTTAGTCCAGAAGAATATACTTGACACTAGTTAAATGAATGGCTTACACAAAGGAGACAGTGTTACATTAAGCTTCATTAATAATAAAACTGACTATTAGCATTTTGCAAAGAAGGCTAGAACTGATTTCCTCTGTAATGGACAAAGTTAAATAACTATAGCTCATAAATTTTAAGTCAAATACTGCTCATTCATTGCTGGTCTTGTCAATACTGATTGTAAAGGTTTGGTCTCAACACAAGGCTGATAAAATGGTTTTTAATTACCAGACTAAATACAGCTTTTCAGTAGAGTTGCACTTCTTTTCACACTGGCCCATTTGATTTCTGATAATTTGTACTGCTGACTCTGCTTACCTGTTTTTCAATAGCTATAGTCAGTGTGACTTCATGTCCATATAGTGATAGGTAAGTCTCCTTGGAGAACATCTTTGACAAACTACCCTATTGATCTCTGTAATTCTCTGCTGCTTGCAGCATTAAATAGAACCTTGATTTCTTGTCTGATGTGCCGTGTAACAATTAAGCAAATGTAATATTTTCTTGTATTACATGAAAATCAATAGACCTCTTGCTCTCATGGAGTTGATCATGGTGAAGGATGAACTCAATGATGGCTAAGGGCATGGTTCAAATATTAAGATATCATTCATTGGATTTATAAAGTGTTATGAACCTTTTAGTCTGAAAAAAATGTTCATTGTTGAATAGTAATGGTTTATTTTTTTTTTTAAGTTGGATATTACATCGAAGCATTGTGGCCTAAAAGAGGTAGAGTATAAATGCTGAAACTCAAGAGATTGATTATATTTTTAGTATCAGAGCTGTCTTACTCTTTGACCTCAGGCTAATAACTCTACTCCTTTGTGTCTTATTTTTCCACCTGTAATCTGAGAAGGACAAAACAAGAAACCTTTCTGCCTTAAAATGTATAATGAATATGCTTGTAGGCAAATGTCAGTTTTACTTTTATTTTAGAAAAGCTGTTTTTGTAATCCTCATCCTCTTGTTCCATACATATTAATATCTAAAAGACTTCATTAATAAAAATTTTAAAAACAATGTGAGAGGAAGAAAGAAGACAGACACATGAAGGCATCTTGTGAGTGTGTCTGTGCACATGGTGGTTATGTTTGAGACGGTAAGCAGGGTTCCAAGAGGAGCCTACCCATCTGAATATCAAGAGTTTTTGTAATGAAACAACCAAAAACAGCTTTTCTGCCTATACTACTTTAATGAGATTTTGTCTTTAAAATGATCCAGGCAAAACTTTTTTAACGAAGGTGCGGTTTTAGTATAAAATCTTGCATCTCTTCTATTGTTATTTCTATACAAATCAATTATCCAGTATTAGAAGAAATTTCTAGTCAAAATTCTTGGTTCCTTTATACGTTGTGTTGTGAACCACCATAAAAATGCAGTAATGCAGATGGGAGCGTGAAGTGCTAATATAAAAATCTATAGTTTCGCAGTGCTAATGTCTTAACATACCAAATTATATATAGTCGTAATTTTTTTATCTCATAGTCACTAATATTTTGTTAATTATTGACGTTAGTAAAATTGAAGCATTTTAATTCTTAAAAACCATATGTATTTCTTTTTAAATGTACATTTTGTCATTTATATTCACTCAAAACTATAATCACAGAGCATCTGTAATTCATAAAATAACTCAGCTCTTAAAGAATGAATGATATTTGAATGAGCGGGGTGACATAAAGATAAGGATCTTGGTTTCATTTCATTTAAAAGCTAATGCAGATAACAGAAACCTTATCCTAAAGCTACTAGATCAGGTATCTACTTTTTTTCAGGCCTTACCATTCAGACAATAATGACGTTTGGGGCATCTTAACCTAAACAAGTACTTAGCATTACATCTCACCTGGGTCAACAGTCTAGGGTATCAGAGTTAAACTGTGTTACTGTAAATTAATGGAAAATGTAACTGCACTTTGCTGAAAGATCAATGTCCAATAAAGGCTGCACAATCAAATCTTGTTGCAATGATTGAGGTCTTTAATTGCCTTTCAAAGATAAGGTGGTAATCAACACAGCTTTAACTGATCTTTTTTACTAGTTCAATTACATGCTAATGACTAGTGCCAAGTCAGAATCTTTAACTACTTACACTTATTAAATCTTATGTTAGTAATGAAAAATTACTTTAGCTACACAATCAATAGAACACAAATCTTAATTACTATATTTTGCTTTTTACCATTTTATGTGCTTTACAAATGTTTCACAAGAGCCTTCCCAACAGTAAGAAGTGTTATTGGTAGTGACCACAGTCCACAGAGTATTTTTCAAATATAAAGTGGGAATCAGATGTTGAGAAAATTTTTTTCTTTATATGAAACTGACTAAAATAGTTTCCACTGACACAAACTTGGTTCCCAGTTACTTCTCAGAACTCTATTCTGCTAATTGAGAGTACACTTAATACAACTGGGATAAAATAAACCTAAATTGATTTTAGTTAGTGTATTTCTAAAAGTTCAGTTAGCTTTCCGGTAAAGATTTCATCTAGAGCCTACTATATAATTCGTTTTTGGGAAAGCATGAACGTTCATAAAGGCAAATGATATAAGAATAAATAGATAAATTGGACTTCATCAAAATTAAAAACTTTCATGGTTCAAAAGACACTATCAAGAAAATGAAAAAACTGACAGAATGGGAGAAAATATTTGCAAACTATTTACTATTATGGAAATACAAATCAAAACCACAATGGGATACAATTTCAAACCCACCAGGATTGCTATCAAAAAGACAGATAATAGGTATTGATAAGGATGTGGAGAAACTAGAATTTTTATACATTGCTAGTAGGAATGTAAAATGGTGCACCACTTTGCAAAAATTTGGACGTTAAGTATTAAACATGGAGCAACCATATGATCTGGCAATTCTATTCCTAGATGCATAGAGAATTGAAAACATGTTCACACAAAAACTTGTACGCAAATGTCCACAGCAGAATTGCTCATTCTAGCCCCAAAGTAGAAACCACTCAAATATCCATCAATTGATGAATGGATAAATAAAATATGGCATGTTCACACAATGGAATATTATTCTGCCAAAAAAAAATAGGAACAAAGTATTGATACATGCTATAGCATTGATGAAGCTTGAAAACATGCTAAGTGAAAGAAATCAGCCATGAGAAAACCACATATTGTATGATTCGACTTATGAAATGTCCAGAATAGGCAAATCTATAGAGTGTGGATTGGTGATTGCCTAGGGCTGGAGAGGCTGGGAGGAAATGGGGAGTAACTTAATAGGCATGGGATTTCTTTGTGAAGTGATGAAACTTCTAAAATGACTGCAGTGACAGTTGCACAACTCTGACCACACTCAAATCACTGAATTGTACACTTTGAATGGAAATACTGTATGTCATGTTAATTATCTCTCGATAAAGCAGTTAAAAATTAGTAAGTAGGGAGGGGAAGTAGGCAGTTACTGTTTAATGGGTGTAGTTTCAATTTTGCAAGATGAAAATTCTGGAGATGGATGGTACTGATGGTTGCACAGCGATGTGAACGTATGTAATAGCACTGAATGGTGCACTTTAACATGGTTCACATCATCAATTTTATGTTCTGTGTATCTTACCACAAACAAAAAATTTTAAAGTGAGTAAAGGATTCAATAGAACTATGATAAAATTAACTTCTTGATTTCTATAAAAAATAACTTAGTTTGGAAAAATGGTAGAAATTGAAAGAAGTAAAACATTAACATTTTATATGTTCCAGTCTCGGAATTTAAAAAATTTTAGTTATGAAACCTAGTTTTAATTAAGTAGAAGAAATCTCATTTGGGATTATTTTTAGTAGCATTAAGAAAAGGATATATTTTGGTGTGAGATTACTTAAGATAAAACCAAAGAAATGCATGAAAAATGTTAGTGAATGAAAATATCCAGTTTTAGATCCTAGTTGTTGGATAAAGAATATCAGCTACTACCAGAATGAGGTTTTATATAGGATTGCTTATAGCTATTTTAGTTGCATTTATATCATTTTAAATACAGTTTATGAAGATTGTACTACTCCATTATATTATTAATTTATCTTCAGTGATATTTATAGTATCAATTTAAAAGCTGTAAAACTTCATGAAAAGTAGCTTCAATACAAGGATTTTGATAAACAAAGGCTTTTAATTTTTAAAAGCAAATCATGGAAGCTGTACTTCTTAAAGATTTTAAGTTTTTGTTGATGATGATAGGATTATGAACCTTATAAACTCAGTATTTTTTAGTTAACTTAAATACATAAATCTATTTGAATTCACCTTATGAAAAGAGATATGTCATTAGATATATGACCATTATAGGCTTTAGTGATTCATGGACCTTGTTACATACATGCTTTGTAATGTATGAATTATTTAGTAAGAAAAATCACAATAATTTTGTTGTTACTCAAAAATTTATGGGTTGGCAGAAACAATTATGCAGCCCCTGAAGCTCGTGTGTTAAGGTAACATCATTAATGCTACATAGTATGATTTTTTTAGTAGTTACTTGACATAACCCTTATGGCTTCTGCTAGAATATATCAGTAATTTTATAACAATCTGTCTGTAAACAGACCATTGAATTCATTAAATATAGAGTGATTCATTTAACTCTATTTTCCTTTAAGTGCATAATTTAAAATCATACCTAAAAAGTTGTTTACCTAAACCCTAAAGGAATAAAAATATAAAAATACAAAATTAATACTCTAATAGATATAAATTTAAAACTTTATTTAATGAAAGCAGATATTTTTATTTTTAAAAAAGTAGATGTTTAAGAATTGGATGAAAATAACTCTTCTTTGTACATGGTATTAAGGCCTTTACTAAGGGGCGAAGCCGAAATTTTAGTTTCTTATGCTTTCAAATCTCCAAATTTCATAAAATGAAAGAACCAAGAATTTGAAAGTCAGAATAAAAATCTAAATTGTGTACTTAATTTTAGATTACATTTTAAAATTAACATTCATTCATTCATTCATCCTACAGGTAGTTTTGCACTGATCATGTCGAAGGCAAATTTTAGTAATTTTACCTATCAACAAAATCTAGCAGTTCTGAACCTACATATAGGGTGCATTCAAGCTATACTGAAAAAGATTGCTTCTGTACACAGCTGGATGAGAACCATGAGTTACTAATTTTTCTTTCCAGTACTTGTCATATAATGAAGGCTCTATGTCAAATGAATTTGTGATCATTCAAGTTAAAAGAAAATTTGCCTTTATCTTTAGGAGATTTAAGAAAGCGGTACTTTAATTGGAGACCATATGGATTCTTTACATGAACAGCAACAAGTTTTGAAATGCTATCTCAGATGTAATGAATTGATTTACACCGTTCTATATATTCTAAAAAATAAAAGAATGGAAACTTGTTGCATTTCAAAAGGTGCCATCTCCTTTCTCAAATGGGAATTTTGCTTTCTAAAGTCAAACAGAATGATGCATAGACGTAAATGAGGTGAAACATTAAACAGAAAGTACTAGGATCAGTTAGATTATTCTTTTTAAGCAGAACTAGAAACAATGCATGAGTAACTAGGAGACAAGAACGTTTTAATTGAGTTGGCAAAAAAATGGAACGGGTTACTTCTTAACACAATGAGTTCTGCTTTTGGAGATGTTCAGAGAGGCAGGAGGACAAATCCTTTGGTAGATGTGGAGAATTCTTGAACTGATCATAGGATTAGACTGGTGATTTTGTAAGTTCCCTGAAACTGCAATTTTATTATCATTTTTGAATGCTTATGTCTGATTCCCAGTCATGCTATTTAGTTTGGTATTTATTGGTATTCTACTATGGTGTAATATAAAAAGCCTTGATTTGAAGATAAAAAAAATATGGCTTAAGGTCTCATGCTGTAGCATTCATTACTGGTTGAATAAATTTCAGAAAAATTAGAGCTTTCGAAGTCTTAGTGTGTTCATGTATACAATAAGGAGTTTATCTAACACTTACATAACATTTATTCATGCCAGGTCCTAGACGATAAGCACTTTACACATACTAACTCATTTAATCCTCTCATAACAAACCTATGAATTAGGTACTATTTTTATGTCTATTTTTTAGGTGTGGAAACTAAGAAGTCCTGCCCAAGGTCACACATGGTGAGTGTTATTTCAATCCTTACAGTGTGTCTACAGAGTCCATGTTCTTAACTACTACTCTATACTTTTCTACGATGCAAAGGATAATTGTCAGATAACAGGTGTGCTCTGCAAGCTGTAAAGTGCCACAAAAATGTGAGATATATTTTGTTAGTTAAAGAAAACAGATATGCTTAAACAATGAAAAGAGGGCAATAATAACACTTAAGTAATTTATAAGTTTACCAGCCTACCCCAATCTAAAGGAAAACTTATTATGTGGAAATTAAATCTAATGACATTTTAAATTAATGAACTAATTCATTTTAGAGCATCTAAAATCCATAGTACTTGGCACATAGTAAGTGCTCCATGAATATAAGTTGAACTGTTGTTTTTGCTTCTGCAAGAGTGCTAAAATTGGTCCCACTGTTTTTCTTCCCCTATTCCTGCCAAAACAGAAGAGAGCAGAGTTTCCTGTCACACTTTCAGGAGTTTGTATCTGATCATTTTTGTCCATGTTTCTTCATATTTTTTTAAAAGACAATAGATAACTAAGCACAATGAAAATGCTCATTTATTGTTTAGTTATTGCTATTGTAAGTTCTATCTTTTTAAAATTAATTTTGAGATATTACTGTTTGTGTATAGAAATGCAATTTAGTTTAAAAAATCTTTATTTGGGGATAATTGTAGATTTACAGAAAAGTTGCAAATATAATAGAGTTTCCATATACCTAGATTCTCCTAATGTTGGTATTTTACATAATCATTGTACATACGTCAAAACCAAAAAGTCAATATTGGTACATTATTACTAATTAAACTCCAGACTTTATTCAGAATTCACTAGTTTTTCATTACTTGTCCTTTTTCTGTTCCAGGATTCTGTTGAGGATCCTACATTCCATATAATTGTCATGTCTCCTTAGTCTCCTTCAGTCTGTGAGTTTGTTTTGTTTTCATGACCTTGACAGTTTTGATTTGAATTTATCAAGTATTCTGTAGAATGTCCCTCAATTTGGGTTTGTCTAACATTTTTGTCATGATTGGATTGGGGTTATGAGTTTAAGGAAGAAGACAACAGAGATAAAATGCCCTTCTTATTATATTCATAACAGAGAGTACATGGTATCAACATGACTTATGACTGGTGATATTAACCTTGATCACTTGGATGGGATGGTGTCTGCCAGGTTTCTCCACTGGAAAATGATTGTTCTCATCCTCTATTTTTATTATATTCTTTTAAATCAAAATTAATCAACATGTATTTGAGTGTTATATGCATGGGCCCACATTAGGCACTAAAGGAGACAAATGAAATTCTTGAACATAGGAGGCAATCAACACTTTGTTATGAAATTTGCGGTTCAATAGGAGTGTAGAATGATTGTTGTCTGTTGGTGGTGGTGGTGGTAGAAAAGCAAAAGAAGTGAGGCATTCCTATTAATCCATTTTACCATCAAAAGCCACTCATTAATTCAACAAAACTTATTAAAGTGCCCACTGTATGCCAGGTACTATTTTAGGTATTTGGGATAATGGCAGTGGATAAAACACATATAGTTCCCTCTCTTCAGAAAGTTATAGTTTCATGGGGAGACACAAATGAGTAAAATATGTGACGTAAGACAGTAATGACTGCCAGGAGAAAAATAAACTAGGGAAGGGGTGAAGGAATCGTGCACACCTGTGTGCTTGTATTTATGGGTGAAATGGGTTTGGGGCTGTTTTGCAATTTGTAGTAGTGTGCTAAGGGATGGCCTTAGCAAGAAGGTGACGGGTTAAGTCAAGACCTGCAGAATGTGAGGGAGTGAGCCATGTAGATATTGGGAGTAACAGCAATCCAGGCTGAGGAAATGGCAAATGCAAAAGCCCTGAGGTAGGATGCCTGATATGTTCAAGGAACAGTGAGAATGAGGGAGAACGGTAGGAGATGGGGTTTGAGAGTTCAGAAGTTGTGGAGTGCAGAATGAGCAGAGTTTCATAGGTCAAGGAAAGGACTTTAGTTTTGACCCTGCTCAAGTTAGGAAGCCATCTGAGGAGTTTTAACCAAAGGAGTGACCTGATCTACTCTGGCAAATGGGTTGAGAATAGACTTGGTAGTAGGGATAAGAGTGGAAACAGAAAATTGGGAGAGAAATATGGTAGTTTGGACTCTAGCAATGCAGTGGTGGGAAGGGGTCAGATTCTGGGTGAGGGAGGATTCAAGACTGACAGTAACATAAAAAGAGGTGAAAGAAAACCTCTCTGAATTTATAGTCGTAAAATATAATTTTCCTCATTTAAATAATTAATTTACAACTTCAAAAAGATAACCAGATTAAAAAATTGGCAAAGGACTTGAATAAACAATTCTCCAAAGAAGATATACAAATGACCAACAAGCATATGAAAAGATACTCAACATCACTAATCACTAGGAAAATGCAAATCAAAATCTCACACCTATCAGAATGGCTACTATCAAAAACACAAAATAAATGTTGGAGAAGATGTGGAAAAACTGGAACCACTGTGCACTGTTTGTGGGAATACAAAATGGTGCAGTCACTAGAAAATGACATGGTAGTTCTTAAAAAAATAAAACAAACCAGAATTACCATAGGATCTAGTAATTCCACTCTGGGTATATATCCAAAACAATCAAAAGTACAAATTGAGTTGGTTTCCCCCATAATACTATGAATAAAAAAGCCGTTTTAACAAATCTTAGGTGCACAGAAAATCTCTAGTTTTTTTGTGGTCTATTTTCTCTAATAATGGGAAGTGAACTTTCAATTAAAAAGTACATGGGGATCTTGAGCAAATAATTTATTTTTCACTGGACTGAAGTGGAGGTGGAAAGTAGAATATCTGATGATCTGAGGAAATAAATTCCTACCTAAGCTATTAATTTACAATAACGAAGAGAGAATTTATCTCTTACGATGGACTTTCAAATTAAATGGGAAACTCAAGCAGAGAAAATATATGCAGAAAAAATTTTTGGTAAACTAACTAACCAACATTTAAAATATTTTTTCTCTTGCATTGATTAACTAACTGTCTGTTAGACGGGAAACTGACAATCCTTCCTTATGGGTTTCTACAAAATTCAGCCCCCCAAAGTAAAGCGATATGTGTAACTTCATTAGAAAGAGATAAAGGGCAAACCCACACGCTGCAATTTGTAGACAAACGTTTGAACAGGCACCACAGATGAACAAAATCATGCACTTCAAAATCTGAGGTTAACAGGCATTTAAAAAACCAAGTGTTACTGCTTCTGATATCACGGATTGCGTAAACATTGCTGCCTAGTTGAAATGTTATGGACTAAACCGGGTATCTTTTGGCAATGGTTTACAAAGAGATGATGCCACTACTGCAGCTGTCCCTAAGCAGTTAAAACTCTTCACTTAATTTCTTTGCTGTTGCTTTTGAACAGGGGTCTATTTGTTATTTCCCGGCAATCGTGAGGTAAACAACGTCACTGAAAAAGTCATATACGTTTTGCTAATGTGGGAGAAACATGAAGAGCTTCTGGATCTGTGACTGGAAAGAAGGGAAAGAAAAAGACAACTTTTTTTTTTTTTTTTTTTTTTTAAGTTCTTGCCTTGGTCTTCCTGATTCGGTGCCGACCCCTCCACGAATGTTTAGGTACCCGGCTTGACAAAGAAAAGAAGCTGCAATGCTGGTTTTCTCTGGCGTCTGTAAAGGCGATCAGTTTTCTCCGTCACGTTGGCTTTTGGCGGACTCAGCGCTGGTTCAGTTTCCTCCTCGTTTGTTAGAGGTTTTTACTTCGCTGCCTTTAACGAGAGTCGGGAAAGGAAAGGTGGTCATTCAGTAGCCGCGGGAAGTCCCCCGGCGACTCGGGTCGCGCGAGTGGGCGGCACCAGTCCGGCCCCCCTCGCCGCAGCGCCGCTCACTGCCTCTTCGGGTCCCGCCCTCCGGGGCTCGGGGGCGGGGCCGTCCGCAATCTGCCCTCTTCCAACATGGCGCCCCAGGAGGCGGGTCCCGCTTGCCGGCTCCCGTTGTTCCGGCGCCGTGCATTTTGGTTCCGGAGTAACTGTATCCTCGTCGCCGCCTTCCTCCTTCTCCTCCCGCCGCTACTGCTGCCGCCGCCGGGACGCAGGACCTTCGGCAGGGCCTGAGCCTGCGTGCGCCCCGCCCTCCAGCTCGGGGTGGGGCAGAGGACTCGCCCCCTGACCTCGGCGGAGGGCCCCTTTGGCTTTCTCGTGGTCTGATGGCCCCTGGACTCCTTCCAAACGGCTCCGGACTGAATTCCCTCTAGTCTGGGACTCTCCCCATGTCCTCTAAGGAGGAATGGACGCTTGCCTCTGTATTTTCTAAAATAGGGGCTTCTCTCAGCCGTCTTACAGCCACACAGACGGTCGACAGCTGCACGATCCCTTTTTGCCCTCTTCCAACTCTAGAACCTTCTGACCTCCCGCTAGTTCCTACTGGACCCTACCACTTGCCCCGTCCACGCTCTCAGGGAGACATCCCTCAACCCCATACAGCCTGGGCCTGAGTCAGTGCCCGCGGGGCCTGACCACCCCTCCTCTCTGATACCCCTCACCCTTGTCCTCTTCCCTTCGGTCCCCTTGGCGCCCCCACCCAACCAGGGGCCAGTGGATACTCCCTACCCCAGGATGTGAGCCCCTTTAACCTGTAATGCTGTGGCTGGCCATTGGTCCCTTCCATGCCATGGAGAGCCAGGTGCTGGTGATTCGCATCAAGATTCCAAATAGTGGCGCGGTGGACTGGACAGTGCACTCCGTGCCGCAGTTACTCTTCAGGGATGTGCTGGTGAGTGCTAATCTGTGTCCAAATCCCAGCTTGGGGGCGCAGGGATTTGTGGGAGTAGTCAGCACCTGACCACTGAATCTTAACTCTGGTGGCCTGAGCTAGTGGCGGTGGCCACTGCTGGCCTCGTGCAGGGAGAGTTTTATTGCTTCAGCCACGAGCACTGATTAATTGCATGGACCGAAATCTGGCAAATGTGCAGAACCCTGGGAAAACTGAGATGATCAGATTGAACCCTGCCCTCGAGGAGCTCACAGCTGGGACGGGGAGACAGGCACAGAAGTGAACCAACTGGGATGCAAAACTCTGAGTCTAGAAGAGTTTTTTTCTCAAGTGTTTCGTGGAATGTCCCTGGCCAGATTCCAACTAAGTTTTTCCACTCAGTTCCCTGAACTTGGTGACCAGTGGGAAAGGGCAACAAGGCAACTGTAAACTATCATGTTTCAGCAAACCTAAGGTGTCATTGGTGTTAAGATATTTTTTATGTACCACTAAGAAAAACATGCCCACTAAACTGACACGCCACACATTGTACAAAAACAGCCTGGTTCGTTAAAATAGGAAAATGCACTTAGAATCAGTGTGTATTATTACTTTCATAATAAGTATTCTGAATGTATATGAAATAAAATCGTGGAATGTGAGAGCACAGGGTAAGCTGCTAGGAGTTGGCCTGTTGAGCCCTCTTATCTTTTTTGCAGATAGTTACTGAGGAGCAGTGAGATGAAATGAGTTTTCCAAAGCCATTTGTGAGTGGGGGAGTTCAGTACCGGAGCTCAGATTTCCTTACTTTTACTTATTATTCATTTCCACATACCGCAGTGGCACTTCTTATCTTGAAGCATTTATTCGAGGTAGACAGAATGCATTGTGCCCATTTTATATATTGAATAACATCTCAAAGGCAGAGCTGACATTCCAAGAAGCACATTGCAGGGACCAGTTCTATAGTGGAACTTTCCTGCAAGCTAAGATGGGGCTTGGGAGGAGGAGAATCTGTGATGCGGTTTTTGGTTGTCATAGGTTACTCAATCAAAATTTGATTCCCATACTTTTGTTTTGAGTTCTGGATGTTACTGACCATTTAGGCCATACAGATTTTCAGATGTCCAGGCCAGGAGTGCAGAGACTGGAGTAAACCAGCAGCCTCCAGTCTTGAACACCAAATATTATCCTTTTTTGCATCTGGAGTTCTCCACACACTCACATGATAAGGCCTAAACTCCTTACCATGGGCCGCTGGGCCCATGTCAGTTGGCTTGTGCCTGCCTGTCACCAGCTTCATCTCTCACCACAGCTCAGTGAGCATCCTGTGCTCCAGGTATATAGAATTAACCTTGAGTTCTCCCACATGCCCACTCAGCCCTTCTTCAGCTGTCCTTCGAAGCCCACCTTCGCTTTTCCTCGACATTAATCTTGGTTACTTGCCCTCCTCTGGGTTCTCATGGCTTTGTTTAGGCAATTACATGAGTTTTGGTCATAAACTTGTCTATGGCTTCCACTAGATGGTAAACTTCTGGAGGAGGTAGCCATCTCTGTTTCCCCTGTTTCTGGTGCTTCATAGGACCCTGTTTAATGAAGGAGCTTCAAAGAGGATGCATGCAATTATGGTTTTATGGGCAGTGTACTAGGGTTTGAATCAAGCAACATGAGTTTAATGGCAAGCAGTCTCACTAACTAGGAAAAATCACTCTACCTCTTTAAGCCTCAGTTTCCTTATGTATAAAATAGGGATAATGATACCTGCCTCAAAGACTTGTGAAGATTACATAAGCCTATGATGATGAGAGAGATAAAGAGCTTTCTTTCACTTTACTCGTTTGAGATAACGGAAGATATTATTTTAAGTAGACTAGCACAATATTTAAAAACAAACTCTATAGCCATACTGCCTGGGTTTGTATTGCAGGCCCCACAAGACTGACTTGGGAAGGTGTCTTTTGTGTTTGTTTCTTCTTCTGTTTAAAAGGGGGGTGGGGAGGGACAAAAATAGTGCCTAGTTCAATTTTGAGGACTACTGGAGTTGATACATACGAAGCACTTAGAACAATCTGGAACATAGTAAGTACTCTATACAAATAGTGGTGGTGGTGTTACTGCATAAGGGATAGGGCCTGGGTCTTCTGCTTTTTAAACATCTCTCAGTTGTACCGTGGCTCAAGGCTTACAGGCCTAAAAGTAAACTTAGCACAAATGATCCCACCATCTAGAGTGCAGAGTGCCATGTGTCCTCACACATGCTTGCACAGATAAGCCTAGGTACAGCATGTTTTGCTGGGAAGGCTAATGAAGGGCTTGTGGCAATGGGTTCACTCTCTTCTAGTGCACCTTAAAGTTCTTAGAACTGGAAGCCCAGATCCTGGAGAACTCTGCAATCTCTTTTCCAGCTTCATCTTATCTCTTCATCAAGAAATTGGCAAAATGCCAATAGATACATCAGCATCTCTGGCTTAAAATCTTAAAAATTGAATCTTAAAAATTAAAGTCACATGAAACCTGGAAGTATCTCCATCTAACATAACTCTCTTCACCTCAGTTTTTAAATGAAGAAGGATGAACCCTAGAGGGAAAATGCTAAAGCCACGTAGCTAGATATTTGTGGAACCAGGCACAGAAGTCAGAACAGTTTGTAGTCACTGAGTCAACTGAAACAGAATGTTTTGGAGCTAGTCACAGACCATCAAATAAGTGGGAGACCCTGGACAAGTCACTTAGCCTTTTTGGGCCTGTGTCCTTTGTCTGAATTAATTAGGGACTTGCTGCAGTGTGAAACAGGCCTAGCTGGTGCTCTAGGGCAGAGACATTCGTGTTATCTGTTTTTCAGCTTCCTGCGTTTCTCTTCTTCCTTGGAGACATAGTCCCCAGTTTGGGGACAATTGTGCAGGAGATCTAAATCTCCAGAATTAGTGAGTGGTAGGAAAGAATGTTCCTCCTTTCACCTTACTGCTTGAATCCTCTTCCCAGTCCTAGCTCAGATTCTCCCCATCTGTGAAATTTTTGTTTATACAAGGCTGTGATTTTTCCTGCCTCCTGAATTAGCAAATACCTCTTTATACTTATATTTTTTGTTTGGCTTTTATCATACTATAAGTGCTCTGTATTGTTAGTCATTTAGATTGACCTTTATCTCTGTGACTAGATTATAACCTTTCTAAATCTTATTCTTCTATTAGCTATAGTTTCGTGATCTTTATGCTCCTGGCACATTGTAGATGCTTGATTATATTTTTTGGCTTGTCAGATTTTTGACTGATTTATTGAAAGAAAGGGATGAAGAAATGAACAACATCAGGATATTTATACTTAAGTTTTCTTTTGAAACCTTATTTATGTTAGGTAAATATTATGTTGAGAAGACTGGGTCTCTTTGAAATAAGTCACTTAAAATATAACTGGAAAATATACATAAAATTATTAAATGCGCCTTGCTTAGAAATGGCTGGTCAATATTGACTAATTTTCAGACTTTTTACCCTTTTGTAATTATGTTAGTCCTTCCACCATAATTGCTTTAGTCAAAAATGATGGCCAGTGTGTACACATAATCTCTCAGGCAAGTTTGCTTTTTTCTTTCTCCTTTTTACTCACTATAGTTGTAAAGCATGTATGGCTCCTTGTTTATGTTGATGAGCAAAGGATGCCTGTTGTGCCCTAAAGGGTTTTCAGCTGGTTATTAGAAATGTGCTGTTTGGTGGGGTCTGCTGTTCACAAGTAGGAAATGTCCTAAATGAGTTTGCTAATACTATAGAATTCATATGTCAATATAGGTTGTTTGAATGATTGTAGTTCCTGGAAATAACCTGTGATAACCTAGACTTGGAGGGTTGGGGATGATGGAGTCCCTTGCCCTTTTTTGAAAAAAACCAATATTGGCTAGAAAAGGTCCTCAATAAATACTGTGGAACGATGAAGTAAGTGAACAATGACCATCCTCCACCAATTGTGTGCTGAAAGTTAAAGTTTCATTATGAAGTAGGCTTTGTAATGTTCCAGTCATCAGTGATTTGTTTATTTAACAGACACTAGTATGAGCACGTGCTAGACACTTTAAAAATATTGACTTATTTAGTTCGACAGGGTAGCTACAGTTATGATTTCATTTGACATAGAAGGAAACTGAGGCTTAGTTATTCAGCTAGTGAGCGGCAGAACCAAGGTCCAACCTTAGCAGTTTGGCTTCAGTCCACGCTCTCAGGCTTTGCACTGGCTGCCTGTATAGTTTCTTTCATGCTCAGTCTACAGTTTCTGTATACCTGTCAATAAATACTTTCTACCTACAATTGTGTAGAAAGAATTTTTTTTTTTTTAGCACTACAAACTTTGACAAATGTTTCCTTGAAAATTGGTTTCCCTTACTAAGATGAGTCAGAGGGAAAAGTAATCTCCTTTGGTCCTAACGAGTGAGGGCTGCCTAAGATAGTTCCCTTTGATCAATTCTATATGCACAGATTTATTTTTGAAAAAAAAAAAAAAAGGCACTGTGGAAGCAAGGCCATTATGCAGATTACCACTGCAGCAAAAGCTTTTAAAGAACTGCCTTTAGAAGGAAGTTGCAGCCCCAACTCTGTTAAGTGCCCTGCTTGGAAGAATTGTGGGCCCCCTACTGAGAAATACTTCCAGAGTCTTGTCAGCCTGCTGCCTGGTGCCAGTTTTGGCACAGCCCAGGAGGGAAACTGTGGCAGAACTCCTTGAGAGCAGTGAAATTTGCAGGCCATTTGGTCTGGGCTGGACATAAGAGAGGGTGACTTTTCCCAGAACTGACTATTTCTATAAGGTGCTCTGTGCCTCTTTAATTAAGCTGTTTCCGTAGATTTAATTTTCAAGTGTTTTCAACTTTAAACATTGAAATTTTTTTGTAGGCTAGATTAACTTTATATCAGTGTCATTAAATATGTCTTTCAGTTGCTTAAGAGTAAAGGTTGATAAGAATTGTTTGTATTAAATGTAGCTTATAGGTTAATATCACGGAAACTTGTTTTCTGAATTTTTCCCACTATGCAAAGCAAGGTGCTACTTGTTACAAATCAGGAAGTACACTTGTTGAATGTCTAGTTTATGTTTATTACATTGTTTAATTTTTACATTACCTATATAAGTATTACTAGACCCATATTGGAGGATAATCAAATTGAGGCTCAGAGAGCTTAAGTAATTTGTTTCCCAGCCACGCAGCTATTGAGTACAGAGCTGAGATTCAAGCCTAGACCATTTGGCTTCTAAACCCCTTACTTTTTCTGCTGCGGTACATTCCACAGCTTCCCATAGAAGAAACCAATTTCTTTTGTAAATACACAACAGTGTATTTGTATACACTGTTGAATCAAGAGTGAATAGTTAAATTACTAATATAAAGTAGAAATCATTTTTAACAATTCTAGCCGATCCTCACTCTACTTCCTAAATAGAGATTTAAACTCTGGGCTTACATTACTGGGCTAAGTGGGATTATGAGCAAATGTTTTTATAGTTTATGCCCACATTTCAAAAATCTTTTCTAGGTTCTCATATTTCCTCTAGGATTTGCCACATGTTAGCAGTAAAGAAGATGGCTAATTGTGTTTCTTTATTCTTTCTTTGTTCAGGATGTGATAGGCCAGGTTCTGCCTGAAGCAACAACCACAGCATTTGAATGTAAGTCTGGCTTGTATACTTTCTTGACTATTTCTTTCTGCAGTAATTTTTCAAAGGGTTTATGGGTTATATTACTTTAGAAACTGACAAAAACAGATTATTTATGATCATCATATAGTACACTTAAATATTTATAAATTAATGCAAGTTTAATGATCATACTTAACCAAGTAATATTTTCTTATTTAATCATATCTTGGGTGTGCATATTTCTATAATATAGCTTTAATTACCAGCATGACCTTTATCTGCTCTTGCTCCTCACAGTAATAATATTATGGGATAAAATGAAACGTGTAAACTACCTATAGACCAATGATTATTTATTAAGAGCTTTTAATCCATTGCTGCTTTAAAACAACAGCAGAGTAGAGCTTTTAAGTGAACATTGAATGGAATATTTCTGTTTTAGTGGGGCTTGGCATGGCTGCTCGATGATGACACAACACTTCAGGTCTTGTATCCTTCCCTCTCCAGCCCCCACACCAAGCCAAGCGGCTTAGGGACTGGGGGCAGGGGCAGGGTATACTACAAAACTGGGTTTGACATGGGTCAGGTCATTGCAGGAGAGGTCAGTGACTGCGTAATGTTAAGATGAGAGTTTAGTCGGTGGCACTGGGGCCCTGGCATTGAGAAGGATAAAGCATTTGTAATTGTCGTTCTCATCTTTTTTTGAAGATGAGGGCCACGCTTCCATGTAGAAAAATGTATGGTTTCTTTGCATGATAGTGTGATAGTATACTTTTTGTTCGTCTTTTAAGTAGATGGTTAATGACAGTGTACAATGACCTCTTTTTTATTTATATGTACTTTGGAGGACAATTTGGCAATACTTACCAAAATATAAAATGTGCAAAACTTTGGACTCAGCAGATCCACTTTTAGGAAGCTGTCCCACAGAAATACCTACACGTGTGTTGAATGCCCTTCAAACAAAGTGTTCATTGTGGAATTATTTTTAATAACAAAAGGTTAGAAGTAAGCTAAATGCCTAGGATAATAGATTAATAAATTATTCATAATCTGAAGCATTAAGCAGTGGCTGTACAAAATGAGTTAGGATTTCGTGCTTTGATGTGTAAAGATATTTATGATATATTATTGAAAAAAACAAATAATATATATGGTATGATACTTCCTTTTTTTTTTTTTTTTTTTTTTGTAAAAAAGCAGATCCCTCTTCCTCCCAATTTCATGTATGTGTTGAGAGGCAGGGTGCGAAGGTATCCACTGCAGTGCTTTCCAGTGGTTTCCCCTGGAAAGAGGACTTGGGGCTGGAGTGGGGGAAGGGTTAGCTGAATGAGCAAACTTTTTACTTTATATATTTCTCTAGCGTTTGAATATTTTTCAACAATCATTACATGTTTTTAAAAGCTACTTGAATAGAACACTTAAAACAATTAGAATTTTATTAGCCACACTGGACTCTGTATTGCCACTGAAAAACAGTACATATCTGAAATACATATTAGTGTTGCAAGCTTCTTCAGCCCCTTGCAGTAATCCTTGGGGGTGCCAGCGAGTTCATGGACAGTCTGAGAGTTAACATTTGGAGTACTTAACTATTGCCAGATGCTGTGCTAAGAGCATTCCATGGGTTATCTCATTTAATTTAACCTTCATGAGATTCCCATGAAGTACTTTGACAGACTGTTGTTATTAGCTCTGCTTTCGTTGAGGAAAGCAACCTGCTCAGTCTTATAGCTAGTAAGTGGTGCAGTGGAATTTATGGAATAAACTCCAGAGCATATGTATTTTTTCAACCACTGCTGAGATTTGTTCTGAGAGTTGCCATAATTCTCGAAATCATATATTCTGATTGTTCTTAAGTGTGCAGAAAGAAGCTTTGTACTTCCTACTTTTTGCTTTCTGGGTTCCCCGAAGTGGTTCAATGTACCTGTGTTCCTCAGGCTTCCAGAGTTAGGTTCATAGTAAAAATACTGATCACTTTTGCTATCATTTATTGGTGGCCTGCTCTGTACCCAGTGTACTAGATGATATTAGATTGTTGCTAATATTTACCACAACTCTCTGATGTAGGAACATTATACCTGTGAGGAAACTGAAGCTCAGAGACATGAAATAATTGCCAAAGGTGATAACTTGGAAGTGGTAGAGCCCTGATTCAAACACAGTCCTTTTGGGTGTAAAACTTGCACTCTTTTAACGAAGCATGTTGAAAGCCTTCGAAGTGTGTTAAGTATGTTTTATGTGGTTTATGAGTTTATGGTTTACAGGTATGGTGGAACAACTCTTGAAAAATTAAATTTTGATCAAACAAACATTTATGTTATATATTTAATACTAAAAAGTATACCTAACATAGGAAAAAAGCTTAAACTTCTAGGTTAAGTTCTTAGACATCTCATTCCTTCTTTCCCTAACAAGGGCAGCAGCTCTACACCCAACTGCATCTGGACAAGTTTTAGGTGAAACACACACAGACAAAATAATGATAGTTTTTATGTTTAGATTATTGTGTACTTTCTGTTATAAACTTAAACTCTTAGTTTAGTTTTTTTCATGATTGTCCTAAGGTGACCTTATGTTCTGAACCAAAGGTTTGAACTAATAAATAGAATCTATGTATAAGAAACAGTTGGAAAGATATAGTTTGTAAGCTAATTTACTGATACTTTTGAGCAGTTTCAGTGGTTTATGGGTATAATTGAACAACTCTTGAATACATAAAACTTCAATCAAAAATAATAATGGTAATATATTTAATACCAAAAAGTATACCTAACACCAATTGATTTCTTATACAAAAAAGATAGTATTATATTTAGTGATATGAATGAGTACCATCATATTTCCCTGTTTTACGTAAATGTAGAGAAAAGGATTTCAGTAAGTGGAAAAGAGAAGAAAAGTCAGGTACTCTTAGAGTCTTCATTTTTGAGAAATGCCTTCTCTTTACTGAATCTCTGGTCTCCCTAGATGTGGTTATTCTCCCTATGTAGCTTTATAGGAGCAGGTAACATTTTGGGCCTGCCTTCTGGTTGGTTGTATGTGTTTTCCTTCCTTACTTGATTTTGAATCAGTCAGTGACAAAGACCATGATTTATTTCATTCTTGCTCTCTTGTTAGTATTTAGCTTAGTGCCTTGAAAAAACACCCTTGTTGAATAAAATGTGTCCATATTCAAATGGAAATTATAAAATGCATTAACCTAAAGCTTTTTTGGATTATTTGTGCTATTGCCCAGGCACAGGATATAATTGATTGGCGGTGGACTATTCAGACTCCAGATTCAAATTCTTACACTTGACTGGACCTGATGACCTGAGGGGGTAGAGGGTCTGCAGTGGCCATATTGTTTCTGACTTCTGCCCCTGGGGATGGTGTTTTTGAGGGGAGTTAGAGCTGGATGAGGAGAAGGAGGCCCATTTGTGCTGAATTTACCTCTTGGGCTGATGGGCCTAAACCAGGGGTTTCTAGCCCCTGGGCTGTGGATAGGTAATGGTCCTGGAGTGTAAGGACCCGGCTGCACAGCAGGAGATGAGCAGTAGGCAGGCTAGCTAGAAAAGCTTCGTCTGTATTTGCAGCCGCTCTCCAGCACTAGCATCACTGCCTCAGCTCCACCTCAGATCATCAGGGATTAGGTCCCCATAGAAGAACCGGTCCCTGGTGCCAAAAAGGTTGAGGACCACTGCCCTCAACCTCTTTTTTTTCTTACTCTTTCTAGGTCCTTTCTTCCTTATAAGAACATAAATGAAAGTACTTTTCAATAGCTAGTGTTTGATTTTTTTTTAATTAAAAAGGTATATCCAGAGAAAACCAGAATACTTAATTTGAAAATATATATGCAACCCTGTGTTTACTGCAGTACTATTTACAATAGCCAAACTATAGAAGTGACCTAAGTGCCCATCAAAATAGACGATTGGATAAAGAAGTTGTACATTTATACAATTATTACTAGCCATAAGAAATCTTACCATTTGCAACAATATGGATAGACAGAGAAAGCAAATACCATATGATTTCACTTATATGTGGAATCTAAGGAACAAAAATGAACAAACAAAATGAAAACAGACTCGTAGATACAGAGAACAAACTGGTGACTGTCAGATAGAAGGGAGGATGGGATGGACGAAAAAGGTGAAGAGATTAAGAAGTACAAATTAGTAGCTGAAAAATAGTCACGGGGATGTAAAGTAAGCATAGGATATATAGTCAATAATATTGTAATAACTATGTTTAGTGCCAAGTAGGTACTAGACTTTTCTGGGGGATCACGTTGTAAATTATGTAAATGTCTAACCATGACACTATATATCTGAAACTAATATAAAATGATATTGAATGTCAATGCTAGTTGAAAAGTAAAAATTAAAAATAAATTATTAAAATGAAGGTATAGATGACCTTTAAAAAGCATTCAAGCAGCATAGAATAAAGCAAAATGTAAGTCTCTATTTTCCCTGTCACTAGTTAACAGTTTCTTCCTTTATCCTTACAGAAATTCTCTCTGTACATGTTATATACTATACCAGAACTAGTATCCTGCACTTGATGGTATACATTGGCCCCTTTCTAAGATCATTGTATACAGATCAACTTCACTCTTTTGGATAACTACATTATACTTAATTTTATGAGTGTGGCTTAATTTATTTTACCTATTGATGGACTAGTTTTAAGTTTTTAATATTAGAAAAAATGCTACAGTTAGCAATATTGTCTTATATCTTCCCACATTGTGGACATATATTTGTAGGCTAAATTCATAGGAGTTGGTACTACTGAGAGAAAGAGTACCATATTTTACATATTAATAGCTATCACCATGTTGCTGTCCAAAAGGTAGGACCAATTTATTCTCCCACCAACAATGTTTGAGAATATCTGTTTCTCTCTACCCTCACCAACTCTTGGTATTAGCAAACTTTTAATCAATGTCAATTTGATAGGTGGAAAAGATTATTGTATTATTGTTTTATTTTGTATTTCCTCAATTGTAAATGAGCTTGAGCATTTTTTCATATGTATTTTGGTAATATGTGTTTAATTTCTTTGAGCTGTTTGTCAACTTTGCTCATTTTTCTATTAGATTATTTGTCATTTTTTAAATTGATTTAGTTTTCCAATAGAAGATTGACACTTTGATACTTTTACAAATATTTTTGTTTAATTTATTGGTTTCAACTGGTTTTGGTCATTTTTTTCTTCTTTTTTTTTCCATGGAGAAGTTTACATCTTTAGATGGTCAGATTTATCATATTTTTCATTGTGACATCTGGATTTATATTAAGCTTAGAAAGGTCTGCTACATTCCAGGATATTGAAAAAATATTTCATATTAGTATTTTCCCCACTTTAATGGGGTTAAGCGCATACACACGTACATTCCTATGTGTTTTGGTGTGTTTCTTCTTTTTGTAAAACAGTGTGCATTTTTATTACAGAGGGGTTATTTTTTGTACCATCTCCCATTTATTTTGATGAAAGGAGGAGTCAGATGGGGATCCAGTTTTATTTTTTAAGCAGATAGACTGTTGATTCCATCCCAGCTATTGAATAATTTGCCTTTTCCAAGAAATGAGAACACTTCTGAGATGAAGCTAAATTTCATAACCATAAAAAGATCTTATATGTTTGCATATGTAGGCCCTACATAAGCTGTAGTAGTTTGAGATTTGTATAGGCCCAAAGACCCCTGCTGATTTTCAGTTTTGTTAACAGATTAATGAGCACACTAACATATGAGGTGATGAAAGTCAGCTGCTCACTAATGAGTTCCCTGCACATATCTGTTCTGTGTGTTCCTCTTCCTGAATTTTCTCTAGACAAGTTGCTGGATGGTAAAATCTTACTGGTGACTTAAAAGATGCATTTTAAGTCTGTATAGACAAATGCTGACTTTTACCTATAAATACCCTATGGCACACTTTTCCATGACACTCTGACCTCACATATTTTGGTCTGCAGCCCTCATAAATATTTCAAACTTGTCAAACCATACATCTGAGTTTTGGTTCAGAAAATATGAGTATTTTTCTAAATCTGTACTTATGTTTTTCTTCAACTATGATCGTTTTATACTCACTTCTCATTGAATAGGATATTTTTTAGTTGTTTTATGAATTTCTGGAAGATTATTTGGGGTGGAAATTTTAAAACCAGTACATCATATCTCATTTTAAATTTGGCATTATGTGATGGTTTAAAGCAAAATTGCAATTATATAAGTTGTATATTCTTAGAGTATAGAAAACAGCTGTAGCTCATTACTGGAAAAACACTTTTCATGTCCAAACAGCAAAGGCAGTATCATTAAGAATAGTTGACAGGAAACTCCTTTTTGCTTTGGAGAAAAGTTTAAATCATAAAATATGTGGAAATGATAAAATAGTTGGAAAAAAAGTTTATTTTTAAAACTATAATATATGTAAAAGATAAGTGGTTGATTTTAAGTAGAACTAGGTAGGTTAATGAAAAATTGTATTTTTTTTTTAAACCTACACTGAGTCTAAAATTATTTAACAGGTAACAGTGAATTGTGCATCCTAGAATTTGAAAAGATTGGAGGAGAGCTTTAATTTATTGGCATTTTGGTTCCAAATATCATTGTTAAAAAAGTCTAATTTTTTTTTTTTAGTTTTCTGAGAGTAGTTTCTTATTAGTCTTGCTATTTTGCATGAGAATTAAGAAGCTTAAGTCCTTTACCCAAGCACCTTGAAGGCAATAGACAATACTGCTCATTTTGTATCCCTAGAAAGCCTAGCATAGTACCTGGCACATAGTACAAACTCTGTGTATTTCTGGAATGCATGGGTGGTTGAAGGAATGAAGTAATAAGGACAAGCCTTTAAATCTCATCCATCGGCAGATCCTACTATCTCTTTAAAATATATTCAGCATTTGACAACGACAGCTCAAAGTCTCAGCATGGTGTAGGCCACCATTAAATCTCACCTGAACTAGGACAGTGGTCTCCTGAATGGTCTTCCTGTTTCTGCTTTTGCCTCTGCACTGCAGCCAAAGTGATCCTTTTAGAAGGTAAGTGAAATCATAACACTCAAAATCCTCCAGTGATCTCATCTTACTCAGGAGTAAAGGCTAAGTCCTTAAAATATCCTATAGGACCCTGTATTTTCTCATCTGCTCCCAACCCTGCTCCACCATTACTTCTCTGAACTCATCTGTTTCTCTCCTCTCATTCTATTCCAGCTACTGTGGCTTTCAGTCTCTCAAACATGCCGGGTATTCTTCTGCCTCAGGGCCTTTGTATTAGCTGTTGCCTCTGCCTGGAACACTATTTTCCCAGATACCTGTATAGCCCAAACTCCTATATTCCCTACAGTTTCTCACCGAGAGTGGAAGTAAGCTCTATGAGAGGTTTTGTTTGTTTTGTTTTGTTTTGTTTCGTTTTGTTTTGTTCTTTTTCAACTGTTACTATTCCCAATGCTCAGGAAATTGCCTAGGCACTTACATATTTGTTGGAAGGAAGAGAGAAAAGAGGTAAAAAAGTCATCAGGAGGTGGGAGGCATGGAGCTAAATTAAAACTCACTCATGGCTATGAAGATTTGGCCATAGAAACTGTGGCCTTTAGTCCTGTGCAGATCTTAGATTCCATACCTGAAAAGGGCTCTGAACTAACTTGACAACTTTCTGGTAATTTCCTGTTGATGTCTTTCTAACCTCTGCAATTATGTTTTCATTTCTTTCCTCTTGCCTTGGAAAAATGCCTTTGCTGTAGTTCTAATGGACTCACTTGGCACTGGAGGACTGTGACAAATGACATATAATATATTGCTTTAACTTTCCGTTGCTCTCTGTAGAAGCTAGATTGTTTCTCTTGAAAGCCCACTTGAGTCCTGTCACTGCAGTGGGTGCTGTTTGGCTGAGGCCTCCCCAGCATCTGCTGTTTTTCTGCTGTTTACTTGGTAGGCACTGTGCTTGCCATTCTGACCGCCCTTACCTGAGGCTGACTCTCTTCTTCTATTGGGCCTTTATGTTCCTTCTCTTGGTTTCTGGATTGCATGTTGCCTCAAATAAAATTGCTAACAACATATGGCCTGTTATGATTCTCTTTTCCCAAACTCTGCCATTTTGTATATTTGTGACACACTGCAGATTTTGTGAAGATTGCTTCATAATATTTGTTTACCATCTGCTGCACTCTATTTGGTATCTTGCTAGGATTTTTGCCTCCATTTTAAGTGACATTAACAAAATCCAGCCAGTACATAGACTTTCTAGTTTTACTTTTGCTTCCCTAATGTGCTGGAAAATCATATTACTATGCTCCAGGCAACTAGAGAAGCCTGGAATTCTCATTGTGAATCAGTGTATCAGATCTATCGCACCCACCCCCCTCTTGGTCATATCTAGTAATGTATTTTTGGTCAGATGGCAAAGAGCCATATGAGACAAGAGTTCAACTTATTTTTTTCTACTTCTCTCTACTTACTAACACTATTTTCTAGTGTTCTTCACCAACATATTTATACTTTTCAAACTCTTTGTGTCATTTTAGTAAATTTGTATGATTTATAGTTCCAGTACTTTTTATAGCAAATCCAGTTTGAAAGGTAGATAGCCACAGTCTTTGCTAGATGGGCTGTATAAGTTCAACATTTCGTTGAGAAAAGTGTTTTAAGTTATTGTCATACTAACTTGCTTGGTATGTCATACTAAATCTGTTTCTACTGTCTTATACTTAATTAATTTATCACACCTGTCAATTCAGTATAATTATTTTTTAATTTTTTCCTAGCTTTATTGAGATATAATTGACATACAACATCATGTAAGTTTAAGGTGTACAGTGTTCTGATTTGATATACTTATAAGTTGCAAGACGATTACTGCTATAGCATTAGCTAACATCTCTATCCTGTCACATATTTCGTCTTTTTTCTGATGAGGACATTTAAGATTTACTCTCTTAGCAACATTCAAGTATGTGATACAGTATTATTAGCTATAATCCATGCTGTACATTAGACCTCCAGACCTCATTATACTTATAACTGAAAGTTTGTACCTTTTGATAAGTATCTCTCTATTTCCCCCACTCCCAGCCCTTGGTAATCACTCTACTCTGTTGCTCTAAGTTTGACTTTTTTAGATTCCACATGTAAGTGATATCATACTGTATTTATCTTTCTCTGTTCGACTTATTCCCTTAGCATAATGCCCTGAAGTTTCATCCAAGTTGTCACAAATGGCAGGATAGCTTTATTTTTAATGGCTGTAATATTCCATTACATACACACACACACACCATCTTTATCCATTCATCTAGTGATGTATACTTACATTGTTCCACATCTTGGTTATTGTGAATAATGTTGCAATGAATATGTGAATGCAGATGTCTCTACAAGATTCTGATTTTAGTTCCTTTGGGGATATATACCCAGAAGTGGGATTGCCGAATCACATGGTAATTTTATTTTTAATATTTGAGGAACATCCATATGTTTTCCATAGCAGCTGTACCAATTTGTATTCCACCAGTAGTGCACAAAGGGTTCTCTTTTCTCCACATCCTCACCACCACTTGTTTTCTCTTGTCTTTTTGATGATAGCCATTCTTACAGGTGTGAGATGATATCTCATTGTAGGTTTGATTTGCATTTCCCTGACATTTAGTGATGTTGAACATCTTTTCATGTATCTGTTATATGCCTTCTTTGGACTTCACTGTCTTTAGAGAAAAGTGTATTCCCACTTTAAACTTTAAAGCCAGTGGTTTGCTCAAGCCCATGGTTTGCTCTTGAACTGCACTTGGAAGTTAGATAGCTTGGATTTTGCCTTTTGGTCAAAATCATCAGTCTTCTCATAGGTGTGATTACTTTTCCAACTGTCTCTTTTTTGACAATAACAAGAAGTCTTCATTAAAACTACCAGTCACAATATTTAGGGTGAATCAGATAGTATCCAAAGTGCAATTTGTAAAGAAAACCAATATGTACACATAATGGGGTCACTTATTAATCTGTAAGAACTGTTAATCACTGTCATGTAAGCCTGATTTAATCCTCAGGCTTTATGCCTCTTTCAACTTATCTGAAATCTTTCTCTTGGAGACAGACCTTTTATGGGACACTGCTTAACACACTACCACTAAGTTGGCTCTTCTGGCCTTTTGGTCTCAGTTTTATGGCCCACTTAAAGCAAAGTACCCTAGTGTTTCATAGCTGCTTTTTTGTGGAACTGTCAAA
Organism: Eonycteris spelaea; assembly: GCA_003508835.1. NCBI lineage: Eukaryota > Metazoa > Chordata > Mammalia > Chiroptera > Pteropodidae > Eonycteris > Eonycteris spelaea. The sequence goes on from PUFA01000017.1 coordinate 2,750,915, forward strand.
CAAGAAATTATTATGGTGGGTGACTTCCCTCACAGTTTTTTTGCTGAAATAATCCCTAAGAGATTTCATAGAATTCTAGAATTCCAGAACCTCTTGTTATATAGCTATAAAGGTTCAAGCTCTGGTTTTGAGAGTTTAGAGAACTCTTGTTGTTGTTACTGATTTAGAGAGACTGTGATGTAAAGGACTTTTCTGGAATCTGTGTCTTTTTACAAATTATAAAAAGGCTTTTTACCTGTTCACAAAACTCCAAGCACTTCTTCATCCCACACGAACAGTATTTTTTGAGGTCTTGTGTAGATTGAAGTTTGACTATAAGCAGCCCCTTTGTAATTACTATCTCTGTAGCTAGCTGTGGTGTAGAACCAAGATTTACAAAAAGCTACTCTGTTCAGGCTGGAAATTTTACCAAGTTTGGGACTTTTATTGAGAACAAATTGGTTTAGTCCACATCTAAACAGAGAATTTGACTTGGTTTTAAAACAAAAATGTAAAGTGCTTTCATGTGTGATAATGTACAACATTATATTCCTTTATATCAATTTTTTTCCTCCTATTTCCTTCATTTGTAAGAAAATCTTTTTTTCTTAACCTTGAAAATACTAGTTTCTAGAACCTATGTAGAACTCCTTGTTTACAAAACTAGAATGGCATTTCTCCCCCAATTCGTCTTTATAGATTCTGTAGCTAGAATTAAAAAAAAGAAAGAAGGAAAGCGTTAGATTCCTATATAGTCCTTTATATATGTAACATCTCTAGGAATGCACCTTCTTTGTCACTGAAAGAGACCACTGTATGCCTTTTATACAGAAAACAGGCAGCTCTTGATAGCATAATGCCAATAGTGACTTTAAGACAACTCCTAGCTACATAGATATTTAAACAGTGTGACTTGATGATACTGATTTACATCAAATTGGAGAACTCTTTGGGAATGAACCAGGATCGGGGAACAAATGCTTTAGAGAGAGAACCCCAGTGAGAGCTGTTGGCTTGATCACAGAGCCAGGCTGGCTCAAGTGCTGGTTTCCATCATGATGTCGCATTACTACTGGCTAGTGAGGAGAAAAAGATAGTAGCATTTTGCTCTGAAATAGGCTAATTGGGAGACAACACAAGCTCTCTCCTAGGGTTCCCACGGTCTGGTCACCGAGCAGGGGTATATCTTCAAAACTGCATCTGGACAGGAGGGAGGGCGGTGGGCGAAGATCCATGTGCTGATCTGAACCCATGCTGTATTTTCAGTAAGAGTCCCCAGAGCATGTCATGTAAGCTTATTCTCTTCATGACAAAAGATGTGTCTGTTTCCCCAGGGCTGGGATCAGGTTCTCCATATCTGATCAAATCAACAGTTAGATGCCCAGGAGTGACCAAAAAATAAAATAAAATAACACCACTGATTGTTTAATAAAGGCACCAGAGCCAAGATATCCAAATGAGGGAGAGCAGGCCCCTTTCCAGGTTTTCTCCTGGGAACCTTTGTACTTCCTCTAACAATGCTGCTATTGCTCAAAATGTTTTTGGCATTTTTCTTTCAACTGTACACTTAGAGTCTACCATATAGGGTGTTGAGAGATCTAATTTTTAGAAAGATGAAGTAGCTAACTAAGTATTTAGAAATAGCCAAAAATAATTCTGAGTTCTGCTTGGCAGGTAGTGTAGGTGAGTGATCTGATGGACAATTCCATTTGGGTTTAAAAATGAGACCTTGTTTCACATGGTCTGTCTTCAGGTTCTTAAAGCAGTTTGTGAAGAGATATTTCAAAACTATTCTGTATAAGAGAAACATAGTTGAAATAAATACATTGTTTCTGGTTTTGGCCACTTTGATGGTAGTTCATCAAATGTATACATTCTGGTTATGCATTTTGTAGTTTTATTACCTTATAATTTTAAGACCATTATTTCAAAATAGCATGAATCACTATTTGAAGCTTACTATAGTCAGAGAGTTCCCAGCACAAATGAAAACTTTTAGAAAGGTTACTACTGGATAGGAGGAGTGTGGGGAGAATTGTGTTAAAGTTGCTTTGCAAGTTAGCCTTAAACTAGGTTCCCAGTTTTGTTTGTATGTTTTTTGTAATTTTTTTTTTTTGTAAGAAAGGGAAGAGTAATAATAATCAAGTCACACTCCATATTATAGGTTGTTGTGAGGTTTTTAAGCGGGTACCACATGTGAAGCACAAATCATAGTGCCTTGTGTATCATGGTGTTCAATAACGTTAGCTATTTTTATCATGTTATTGTGACATGATGGGTTGCCTGGAAGAATGGAAATATAGGGGGATAGGGTTTTGTGTGGGACAAAAAAAAGTACTGATAGTAGAACAGGACTGACCTGTCTTTGGTTTTTAAGTTCTCTAAACCAAATCTATTTTAGTCATATTCCAGGTATATTTATTTTAAACAAGATACATGTCATGAATGGCATGAGCAATATTTTAATTCTCAGCTGTCCCTAAAATTTTTAATTCTTTGTTGATATTCTGGTTGTATTCTGAATGAAAAATAAAACAATGAACCTCAACACCTCCAAAAATAAAGCGTTGAGGATTTGGATATCAAGTTGTAAAAACCAGTTGTATTGTGTCTTCAGCTGATGTGCTTTTTGTACATTAAAAAATGCAAATCTTACATTATGTTGCTTTTTAAACAGATGAAGATGAAGATGGTGATCGAATTACAGTGAGGAGTGATGAAGAAATGAAGGCAATGCTGTCATATGTAAGTATATTACAAATGAGGGCTATGTTTAAAATGTTACTGTAATTGAGGATGCTGTTGTTTGGCATAGTGAAGATATAAATTAGTTGCCATAACATTTTTCTGTATAGTATATAAGGTTTTCAGAGATCTTCTTATGTGAAAGTTAAGGGCATTCTTTTCAAAAGACACTTACTAATCATATCATGAACATTAAGAATAATGCATCTTAATGACTTTTGCATTAGGTATGGTGCAGACTAAATGGACTATCAATTTCCTGTATTTTTTATGCAGTACTTAAAGTAACGCCTCATTAAAAATGAACCCCTGGGCTCTAAAAATTTTTTCAAAATCTACTTTCAACTGGAGATCTCTTCACCCTTCCAAACTACAGTTATAATGTAGCTGCAGGCTTAATATGGATACACAATTTAAAGATGTACTCTATTATTTTATGCACTAACCACCAGCCTACCCCCCCAAGATGAACTACAGGGTTACTTACTGAATCAAAGTGATTTGAATATATCCTGAAATGACTTTCCTTTTGTGTTTCGAATTTCAATGAAAATTTGCACTAATGTTTGTCTCAAAGCTAAAGTAGATAAACAAGAGACAAGAGCATATTTCTAAAATTTTAATACTAAACTTGAAAATTTCAACCATGATGAAGATATATAGCTTTCCTGAGCCCTGATTTGTGCTTTCCTCTTATTTTGTTTTGTTTCCTCTTATTTATTTTATTTTATTTTAATTGAGTTTGTAATCTGTTTACAAAACCTTCTCTAGTGGCCCGGTGGAAAGAGCATTGGACTCGAAGTCCAGAGACCACTGCTGTCCTCTGGCTTCCTGGCCTTGGGCAAAAATCACTTAACCTTTCCGTGCTGTAGTTGCCTCATCTGTCAATTGTAGATAATAATACTTGTCCTTTTTACTGCACAGGGCATTGTACTGATCAAATGGGAGAATAGACAGGGAGAGCCCTTTGAAAACTTAAAAGTTCTATACAAATGCAAAGTGGTATTATGTTGGAAAAGATGGCATCAGGGTCCTTGGTTTTCAGTGAGACTAATTTTTAGCCAACAGTTAGGTTGTAGGTTTTTGATAGACCTCAACTTTAACCCAGGATACTGTTTAATTGTAATGAAAACTGTAAAATATCTGTATGGGTTTCTGCCAATAGTTTTAATTTAGAGTAGGAGGAAAGAGAACAAGAAGGATGGCATGATTAACAGAGCGTTGCATGCAGAGCTGCACAGAGTAGGAAAAGTCAATTTCCCATTGACTTCCCATTAACTTATTTGAGAGTCTTTGTGCACTGAGAATTTAGAGCAGGGCTCATCATCACCTTGAAAGGCAGAATAGGATGGTCTGCTGAAAGGTCTAGCACTAGTATTGATTGATTGGCTAACTCTCCTGAGAATGTGACATGCTTATTTTTAGAAAACACAAACACAGATGGGTTCCAGTATTTTCACATACATCTATTGCAGAGAGTACATTACTGACATCAGTGTACTGTCATTCTGTCTGTGACATAACCATACACAAAGGTGTGTTTTCAAAAATGTTCTTTTGGGAAGATCTGACAGATTGTGCCTTTTAAGAATGTTGCTGCATGTGATCATAATGATAATAATCATTGCTGTTTTTTAAGTACCTACTCTATGTACTAGATGCTTATGGTATTACATTTCTTTGGCTTTAATAATCACTCTTTGAGGTAGATATTATCATCCCTGTTTTTTAGATGAGGAGACTATGCTTAAGAGACATGCCCAAGGTCTTCGAGCTAGTATGAACGTGAACGTGGAATTTAAGTTCACTTTATCCTAATGCCAAAGCCCGTGTTCCTTTACTGTTTTATATTGTTTCTCTCCTCTCTTTCTCCTTGCACATTAGGTTTGGGATCTTTTTATGCCATCATCACTATTAAATTCTGAATGATTCATGTTTATGTAATACCATAGTTGAGATAAGCACAAATCATATATTCCTTATGATTTGTGCTTGCTTATTTTCTCAAATGCATTGTTTATTTTGTGTAGGAAAATATTAGTTATATAATTGTCTTTAAATGTAAAAGTTCCTGAAATTTCTTGAGAGCTACTTCTTAGCCTGAAGAGAAGTCATCTACCTCATTGATCCCCAATTATTTGGATTTCATGAACTAATCAATTTTTCATTTTTAGAGAACAGAAATAGGATGGTAACATTTAATTTTGTCAAATAAAAACATTGTAAATTAATAAAGTTATCTACCGTAAACCATTTTATTAAGAAAATAATGGGAGTCATTTAAAGATTAAAACGTTGAGCAGTAAATAATCTCAAAAGTAAAGATGACCATTAAAGTGAGTAAATTAGTTTTAATGTTAAAAGTCATTATATTTTTCGCATTTTTATTAATTTGCTGTGGATGATGAAAACTTTTTTATGAAATGGCCGTGGTCCATGGTTTGTGGTCAGGCTGATCAGGTCTAGATTTTCTCATGAAATCATTTAACAAATATTTAGAGATGGGAAACTGAAGCCCCCAAGGAATTTGAACTTAAGGTAGAGCTCTACTTTTCTGATTCTCAGTGCTTAAGCAGAATATTTTGAAATGGAAATACCCCTGAGAGAGAAAGTTTTAAGTCATTTACAACCTAAATGGATTTCCTTTTCCTCCTATTTGTTGCAGTAGCCTCTACCATCACATACTCTTTGTTTATGTAGAGTCAGTCACTGAATAAACATTTTAAAAAGGGAGTCAGGAAGTCTTTTTCTAAAAGTACTAACAAAATTGGTTGACTGTCATTTTGATCTGCGTTGGTTCTCATGGTTACAATTCCTTTGCATTCCAGTTTTGCCATAAAGAATCATTTGGACCTAATTTCACAGGAGCTTTTGGTTGATCGTCTTCAGTTGCCAACCTGTTATTAAAAATCTGCATTGGTCTTTATTTTTTAGGTTCAGTTTGGCTCTGAAAAACGTTGATTCCAGCATTTGGGTGGTGATATAAGGAAGATACTAACAGATAACCACATATTGTTGTTAAAAAAAAAAACTTAGTTTTTCATATGGAATTCAATAAATTTGCAATCACCTTAGTATTTCTTTAAAAGCCATATAGGGAAAGCAAAAATAGAGACAAATTTTACCATAAATCCTTTAATTATTCTTTTCCATTGATTACACAGGTTAAATGATTAAATAGCCTAAATCTCCGCATAAAGTTATAAAAAAATTTTCAACGTCTAAGTTGTAACTTGCAGAATTATTATTTTTTAATCCCTTAGATGCAAGCATTTTCTGGCTTTGGGCCAACAGAAGCATGTTTTTATCAGTAATTTAAATAGATTTTTGTATTAGACCTGAAAATGTTGCCTTTTTAATTGAAAATTTATCAATTATTTAAATTGCTAGCAGCCTTAGGCTGTTAATTTTATGTGTGCCATAATAATGGCACACAGTGTTTTTTGATATATATGACACATGGTGATAAGGATTTCTCATGGCAATATCACATTGTGGTAAGGATTTGTCATGACAATAGGTTGTTGTGTGCTGTTAAATAATAACCGACATATTAAACCAAAGTCTGTTGTCATACATTAGTACTGTTTTATTTATTTAGAAGTTGTATTCTTTTTTCCATTAGATATATTTTTAAGAGATAATGAGGAGAAAACAAAGCTATAATAAATTGTCTTTTAAGAAAATGTAAAGTAATTTGGTCTCCAAGGAGATATTTAATGTATTGAGAGAATTCAGCAGCCAAGTGTTATTACAGCACCATTGTGATAGCTCTCTGTGTTTTCGTTATGAGTTTGTGTTAATCAACAATCTGTTTTTATGGCATAGTTTCTTGTAAGTTATGTTGTTAGAATATTCTACTTCTGGGATCATGGCTTTTTCTTTGACACCATTGTATCTTTTTAATTCCTCCATAAAGTATTTTTTTAATTAGATTTTGAAATGCTTTATTAGAATAAAAAATACACTCACCCTACGTATTCTGAAGACTACCTGATCATTGCTAATTATTTAAAGAACCTTGTTAAATATTCCTTTAATGTAGTTTAAATCTTTTTGCTTTGTTTTCCCTCTCATTTTCTGGAAAGATTGAAGATAGTATGTTGCTTTTCTCCTTCCATCTTTTTGTATTTGTTGTCTGGTAGTGCTTCATTTCCTTATAACATCAAACAGTGCTGGGCCTTGTTTATTGATTTATCATAAACTTTATTTATCATAGAGACCCACTGATAGGAGGTGGTTATTTAAATGTTAACCTCTGCTTTTGTGTGACCTTTCATTAAGAAACTCAGCAGTACATCTTGCTTTTGTAAATGGATTCATATTTGTTTTGCTAAATCCCGTGTCTAGTAAAGGATTTATTACTCCTGGTTCTCTTGATACTCAGGCACTTGTAGGAGTACAGCACAATAGTAACAAGAATTTCTTCATTTTGCCCATTCTCTTTTTTTTGTACCTTTTTTTCCCACACTGTCAGTAAAGTATGGGATGAGTTTAACTGTAATGCCTCCCATTATGGCCAAGGCTTTGTGTTTCAGTAGAGTGTAAGTATTACCTTTAGTATACTTGACTATAGTATACCTTGTTAGACGTTGGGTACATGAGGGAAAATACTTTCTGACTTCTTTAGCACCTTGTAAATTGGAATATGATTAGCTTTATCCTAGTATGCATAACGTGGAGATTGCCTCTAAAACCAGTTACTCAAGTAGAGTTAGAAAGGAGGCTTATAGGTCACGTCCAACACTTTCATTTTATAGAGAAGGAAACTGAGACCCAGTGAGGTCAGATTCAGTTGATGGTCACATTGCTAATGAGTGGGAAGGCCTGGACACAGACCCAGGTCTTTTGACTCCCAGTCTCTTCATCCTGGTGATTTTAAGTGATGTTTTTGTTTTGACATCTGTTGAGGTAATATTATTAATACCATTGAATATAAAAAATACTCTGTGGGCTTTTGAAGTCTTTTGAAGTTTTAAAGATTTTGTCCTTACCTATAAGGCTGAGTGTTACCACAAAATTTCTTGCCTTGTTAGGAGTTGAACATTTAATAGCCTCAGGGACTTTGCTGTTAGGAAGTTGCCTTCAAAGAGCAAAGAGATTGGAAGCTCATTTTTGCACATGGTGCTTTCAGATATTCTCCATGTTAAGTAGGTCCTACTTTGAACATCCTTTATACATGGAAAATTAGCTCGTCAAAATCAGCTCAATCTTCGATAAGTGGTTAATCCCCTAATTCAAAGCAATTCATCCAAACAATGCATAGTACAGTATATTCTCCTGGTAGGGTAGGGAAATGGTGAAAAATCAAATGAAATAAATGAATTGTTGTGGAAATATTCTATTTTTTTACTCAAATAATAGCATGCCCTAAGCTGTAAGTAAAGTTTTTCTCTTGTTTTCTCATTCTAGTCAATGAATAAAGCATTTTTTTCGGAGGCAGATTATTTTAACTCCCTTGTCTATTTCATCTGGGACCTTTGGATGACCATGAAATAGTAATAAAAAATGTAGTAGTCCCTTATTTAGCCCCTATTGTGAAATATCTTGAGACATCTTTGCTTGCAAGGACCAGAAGCGGTCTCAAATTTACATCCAAGCCAGGGGTTTATCATGTGGCTCATGGTAGCAAAGGAAAAAATGAGCACAAGCAGGCGTCAGCCAGAGTGGCACCAGGGCAGGGCACTCTGGGGACCATGGGCACAGGAGCTTTTGACCGCCTGTATTTTTTCATTAATGTGGCTATGCTCATAGTTCAGCTCCACCTCTGTGGAGGGCTCAGTGTAGCCTGTAGATGGGTTCCTCTGGGGTCCTGTGTTGTGACAGCTGCCATGAGGAGGCAGAACCATATTACATCAGTTAGCCCCTTTAGGAGCTATGGTAGGAGCTTCTCTTCAAAGGAAATGGTGGACCTCTAGCAGTAGCATTGCTGTGGGACGTAAGTAAGGTGCTGCCCTCTTGTTGGCAGCTCCTAATGAACCTCTGTGCTCTCAGGGCCCGTTTTATTTGAAACAGGAGGAGTGGTTTTCACATACATCTGAAAGGTGAATGTAACTTTGCTACAATAAAGTTAGAAGAACTAGAAATTTGTCCAAAAAAGGTATAGAGGTAACTAAAAATTTCAAAACAAGTTATTTCTCTCTAACTATGTTTATTATATATGTTCCTTCTTTTCTACTGCCATTTATTTATTTGAGTATAGTCAACATACAATATTATATTAGTTTCAAATGTATAGCATAGTGATTCAACATTTATATAACTTATGATGTGTTCACCACTGTAAGTCTAGTAACCGTCTGTCACTGTATAAAGTTATTATGGTTGAGTGACTGTATTCCCTGTGCTGTACATTCCATCCCTGTGACTTGAATATTTTATATCTGGAGATTTGTACCTCTTAAACTCCTTTACCTTTTCTGCAATTTCAACACCCTACTCCCCTCTGGCAACCATCGGTTTGTTCTCTGTATCTATGAGTCTGTTTCTATTTTTGTTTGTTCATTTATTTTGTGTTTTAGATTCCACATATAAGTGAAATCATGTGGTATTTGTGTTTCTCTGACCTATTTCACTTAGTATAATACTCTTTGGGTCCTTCCATGTTGTCACAATTGGCAAGAGTTCATTCTTTTTTATGGTTGAGCCAGATTCCATTGTGTATAGATATACCACATCTTCTCACCCGTTCTTCATCTGTCGATGGACGCCTGCGTTGCTTCCGTATACTGGCTGTTGTAAAGAGTGCCGCAGCGAACATCGGGCGCATGTATCTTTCGAATTAGTGTTTCATTTTCCTCAGATGGATACCCCCACAAGTGGAATCGGAGGGTTGTATGGTAGCTCTGTTTTTTTCTTTTATTTTTTTTAAAGAATTTTCATTCTGTTTTCTATAGCGGCTGTACCAGTTTACAGTCCCACCAACATTGCATGTGTTTTTTTTCCCCTCCACATCCTTGCCAACATTTTTTGTTTGATTTATTTAGTTTTTAATAGCAGTTGAACAGCAGGCCGGATCTTTATCAAAGCACTGGTCAAATAAAGCAGTCGATTTATAAAAGAATGTCCCGTTTGGCCTGCTATCTGCATGGGCCGATGGGCCTGTTTTATTTAAGTGGTAGGTTCCCTGAAGCTACTGTTGAAACATTTCCTCCTTTAGAAGTATAGCAGAATTGTTGCAGCCTAGAAATCAAGTAAAAGGTTAGTATAGTCACTGCCTCAAGCTAACCATAGTAAAGACTCTGAAAGCTTTAGCCGAGAGGATCCTACAGGTTTTGGAACCATCACTGAATACAAATTTAAACCCATGCCAATGCACATTACCTTAAAATTGGCTAAGTTGAATTTATCTGCTATTGGCTGCCCAAACCTCTATTAAGACCATCTGGAGCTCCCTAACATCCTTTATGGTTTTACTATCCAAAACAAATAGTGTTATCATTAAACTTGGCCAACGTACTGTCTTTTTCACTTCCAAATCATTAATAAGCACATCTATCCAATAACATTAGCCTATAAACAGGCCCCAGAGTTGTTCTCTGTTAACCTTTCACTGGAACGCTTTTCATTGTGTTCTTTCTCATCATCTAATCAATCCATCACTATCCGTGGACCCTTAGTCCAGAGTCATTTAAGGAAGAGCATGTGCGCATGGTAGTCACCGTAAGGCAAGGGCAGTGAGATGAGTGGGGAGTAGTGGGAGGACTGGAAGCCAGGAAAGTAAATGTAGCTCTTAATTTGGTATCCAAAGTAGATTGACTTCATGTTATTTTTGACTGCTGAAGCAGTTTTGTACTTCCTAATAGGTCAGTGTCACAGAGGGAAAGCCTCTTAAAGTATGAGAAATAATTGAAAGAAGGTATAATAGATGACACACCTGAGTAGTGTTGTAATTGAATTTGTAGTCATTTGACAGAGTTAAGATTGTTGGATTCTTCACTGAGAAAACTAATAAATTGACTGTGGACTGCAAATAGCTGGTTAGTTTATTGATTATTGCTGTAATTACTGACTGAGCTACATATAATGGGGTATGCTTGCAGTATTGACAAAACAGGAATTTGAAAATTTTATTATTAGTAGGAAAAAACCAGCATGCTATTCCTTATAAGTTGAAATACTGTACCACTTATGTTGTCTGTTAGATGGAATGCTAAGGAGAGATTTAGGAAACTGCTCTGTTATAAACATATAGAAGAATAATAAATAAACCTCATTTGATGTGTAAGACTTGCCAGGAGTAAGTTAAAAGGTACAACCAACAAGAGTAGTTGCCATGTCTGTATTAGTTCCTGTCTGCCTCCTTCCCTTAAATATTTGTGGAGCACCTGTTATGTGTAAGGCACAGTGCTAGGCATTGTATGGCAGCAGCTTCTTAGGTTTGGGGGCGGGGCACAGACCTTTTTGAAAACCTGAGAAAGTTGTTTATTCTTTTCCCAGAAAATGCACACAGTGTGACAGTTCACATATCATTTCAGGAACTTCAAGGATATCCTAAGGCCTATATAGACCCCAGGTTAATACCTCTGCATTAAGAAAAAATAAGACACACATAAGATATGGTCCCTGTCCTTGATGAACTTCCAGAAGAGAAACACACAGTTTCCTTCTAATACCCTTTTACTTATTATTAGAGTACTGTAGCAATTGAATAAAGGGAAGGGGATACTAACTCAACCTTGATAAACCAATTAGTTAAATTCTACATCTGTACTTGGTCTAAAAATTTCAGTGATCTCGTTTAATGGTTTCTGTGTCACCCTATTGTTATAAATGTTATTCTATGTACTGTGTACTTGGAAGAGGGAGATTCATAGCACTGTGCCCTATTTCAAGATTTTTTTCAAGTACTTTATAAGGTTTCCCATATACCAACTACTTTGATTTTGATCTTCCTAACACTGTGAAGTGAGCAAGGCTGATATTTTCCCCATTTATAAAGCTGAGGATACTGTGGCACAAATAAATTGCATGCCTTTCTCAAGGTCACACAGCTAGTAAATGTAGAGCTGGGACCTGAGATCACTTACTCACTGATTTGTTCACTTATTCATGTAGCCAGTTTTTCTTACACTAAATATTTGTGAATAGTAGCTATCTGGCCAAGTACAATGCTAGATAGTGGAAGTACAGTGAACATAGAGTTTATTCCTTCAAGGAATTCAAGGAACTCTTGGTCCAGTCAGGGAGATTAACAGAAAAGGAAACAGTATTCAGTGTGGAAGGACAAGAAAAACTCAATTACCAGGCAGAGTGATGAATGCTATAATATGCTTAAGCATTGGGTGCTCTGTGAGCATGAGGAAGGAGCACCTCATCCAGCTTTGGGGATAGAGAAGGCTTCCTGAAGAGGATGGTGTCTAGATGAAATAAGCTAGGACATGGGGACTGGGAAGGGTGTTGGGGCAGAGAGAAGAGTGTGTTTAAGGGCTCAGGTGAAAGGACATTTGGTGCATTCAGAAGGAGCTACCTGTCATTCAGTATGGTATGGACAGGGAGGAAGTGGGGAGGAGGGTATGAGATGAGGTTGGGAAGGAAAGTGGACTAGATCATGGAGGGTTCTAGCTTAAGAGATTTGTCATAGGGAGAAGATGCAAAGTTACTAAGACCTGTTGATTGAGTGTGGAGAAGAAGGAAAGAGAGATGCTTTGGATTACTTCCAGGTATCTGGTTTGGGAAACTAGGTCATTGTGATATATCACTCATTGAGATAGTGAACCCAGGTGGCAGAAGGCAGGTCTAGGGCATGAGGGAGGGAGGAGTGGGAGAGGTAAGGGACCTGTTGAATTTGAGGAGCTTGTGGACAACCAATTGGGTATGCTCCAAATCTTAGGAGAGAAATCTGGGCTGGAAGTAAAGATTTGTGATTCATCAGCTCCTAATTAGTCTCAATGACTCCTCTGGTAATTGAAACCTTGGAAGTGGCTGAAGTTAACTCAAGGAGATTATAAAATAAGAAGACAAGGTTGATGAAAAACCATGGGGAACTCCAGCATTTAAAGGAGTGATAAGGAAAGAACCACTTACAGGAACCTGAATAGAGTGGTTAGAGAGGTAGGAGGAAAACCAGAGGGGGTCACTAAAGAAAGAGGGAGAGGTCACTCTTCAGTACAGGAATCTTTGCACTGTACCATGCTGCCTCACACTTCCCCAGTCTCTGAAAGATCAGGTGACATGGCCTAACCCACACAGGGTATGAATGAAGAAGCCAAGCTCCCATCAGCTCAGCGGGCTACCTAAGTAGCCCAGTTTATGTAGTTAAATGTTTTGAGATGTGAGAAATATGATGAGATAACTTACCTTTTGACTCTTAAATAGTAACTATACATTTTATGTTTGAGTACATGGATTGGAATGAAGTATTTTTTGATTCAGTGATAAACCATTTGCTTCATCTGTGAAATAGGGGCGATGATACAGAATTATGAGAAATTAAATGAATGAACATAAATAAATATGTAGTACTGAGCCTAACATACAGTAGGTATTCAGTGAGTGATAGTTGCTTCTGTGTGTTTGTCTCTCTCTCTTTGTCTCTGTCCTCTTCTCTCTCTTTTAATAGAGAACTTGTGCCTTGTAAAATTAAACTGTGCTGTTTTGGAACTCAGGTTTTTTATATGGCAGAGTTCCATGAAGAAAAAAATGTTGTAATTATTGATTGAATTGTGCTGTTAGAATTAGAATTAGGTTCATAACAAATAGGACACTGTTTGATAAACTTGCAAGGAAAACAAAGCCAAAAATTGTACTTGCTATCCCCTTGTTGAATCTGGCCCTCTGTTTCAAATTAATTAGATTTTTGGATAACTATGCTAAACTTTGTCACATCCTTATTAAAATTGTTTAAGGATTTTGAAGAACATCTCAGAGGGACTCTGAAACTAATCTGAGTCTGGTACTGGAGATTCCATTAGCAATCACAAAACTGATTAATCTTTTACTCTGTTAGCTTATTGATTATTGCTGCAATTACAGCGTGTAACAGATTCTTCAAGGTATACCAGCAGAAAACACATTTTATAACTGCTGCTGAGGTATTCAGTTGAGCACAATATTTTGTACTTTTTATACATAACTGTTTTGTATTTTTAATTGCTGGAACATTTCTACTCAGAAAGTAATGCGCTTAATATTGTTTAAGTATTAGGAGGCTCACTTTTTAATTTTCCAACTATTAATAAAGCTTTACAGTTTACAAAGTGCCTTCACTAATTCTATTGCTGCGGTTTAATTTTGAGCTTCACAGTAGGTCTGTATCATAGAGTAGATCTCTTTATTTCCATTTGAATGAAACTGAGGTTCAGTGAGGTAAAATGACTTCCTGAAGAATACACAAGTTAATAAGTGGCAGAATCAGAATTGGATCCCATTTCAGTCAGTACATATTTATCTAACACCTGCTATGTGCAGGGCTTTATGTTAGTAGTGATGAAAGCCAGGATGGGATTATAGAGAACTAAGCTCAGGAGGTTATTTGGATAACTTCAGATTAGAGCTCTATTAATGTTATAACGTTTACTTTTTACTTTTCTGTACAAACTATGTTAAATTTGGCATACAAGATTTAGGATTTTGTTTGGTTTATTTCTTAATTTAGTTTTGGCTAGTAGAAATCTTTGTCATCATTGTTTATTTTATCGCTATTTGGAATAAAATAGAAAAGAATCCCTTTTACAGAGAAAATATATAAAAATACTTATAGAGGATCAAGACCTAAAAACAACTTGCTTCGCAGTTTATTAAGTGCTGTCTTACATTTTCTTATGTGAGTCTCTCATTAATCCTCACTGAGGTCCCGTGCTAGGAAATGGCCAGTATAGAGACTCCTGGGTTTGAGTCCTTTAACTCCTTCAGGTGCCTTGCTCATCTCACAGGGCAGCATAGGCCTTGTGACCCATCAGGACTGCTCTGTGCCAGAAGAGACTATGCATGGCTCTGCATTTTATTTTTGTCCCTTAGGGCAGCGGTCCCCGATCTTTTTGACACCAGGGACCAGTGCACCAATGAGAATCTAATGCCTGATAACCTGAGGTGAGGCTGAGGCGGTGATGCCAGCGCTGGGGAGTGGCTGCAAATACAGATGAACCTTTGGTCACTCAGTCTCCACTTACCTCCTGCTGTGCAGTCCGGTTCCTAACAGACCATGGACCAGTATTGGTCACTGGTCTATCATCCAAGGATTAGGAACCTGTGCTTTACGGAATGCCATGTAAGCAGTGGCCTGAGCTCCTGTGCCTGGTACCTTATTGGTGGCCCCTTGGACCTTACCAGGCCTGTTCCTCAGAGGTCAGTTACCTAGAGTGGGCCCACGCCATGGATTTAATGACCGCCCTTTATAGTTTTCTTGGTGGTGAATTACTTTGCTGTGTGGAACACAGATTCCCTGTTAATACAAACACAGATCAAACCCAGATTTCAGCAGTAGAAAATGTTCCCTGGGTTTGGAAGAATTGTAGAAAACAAAAAAATACTACTTGCTTTAGAGAAACTGGCAAGTAACATACTTATGTCATTGTTGTGAATATGTTAATCATGGTACAAAGAGATGCTTATAGCTTGCTAAGAAATTCTTAACTGATTATAAAAGGAAATATAGTTTACCAGTTGATTTGGCACAATCTGAAATGGAAGGGAAACCATTTTTATTTATTTGTTTTGTGAAGTAAATAAATAAAGTTAGAAAACAGGTCAATTTCATGCATGCAAGGTTTTATAGTAGGAAAAAAAATGCATTGCGCCTGTTCTGACCCTTTGCTTTTGAGGTTGTATTTGTTTTCAAACTTGACCCCAAGTACCAGTTTCAGACAACTTCATAATTATTTTGTTAGGTAAAGCATAAGGATGTTTTATGTATTTTGATTTCTAGGACTGTGGTGAAGTAGTAACAAATTATCTATTGTACATACCAGTTAACTAAAGAAAAGCATTAACTGCAGGAGAACGCCACCACTGCTGTTGTCTTGTATCAGTATAAAAAGGCAGTAATTTTTTTGACAGCCACTGATTGGAAAGTTGCTTGCAGCCTTCCAGAAGCAAGGGGTACATGCTGTGGATCAATAACCGGCAAATTTCCCATTAAAAAGAATACCTGAGCAATGTTCCAAATAGCCACTGGCATCTTAATTTTCCATAGAAACCTCAAATACTTGTGTGCTGAGGACAAGTCATTTTCGGACAATTTTTCCAGACTACTTGTTAACAGTTATTGCTGTCCCAAAAGGTTGACAGCCTACATGATTGATATTTCATTTACTTGTCATCACTGTTTGAGTAATGGCAAGCACCGTATTTCTGTGGTTTTAAGGAATATAGTCTCCTGAAAGACATTCGCCTTAGTATGTATTCCAGAGAATGTGTCACACATGTTTATGCTGTATGTATATAAGTTTTTAGGTACAAAGGAGAGTTACTTTTACAGTGCGAAAGCCCTTGGAGAGGAGGGTACACTTTTATCAGTCTATAGCTATCAAAATCCACCTTCATTTTGGTTTTAGGGCAAAGAGCCTTAGACTTTTAACTTGTGATTCCCAAGATGATGATGTAGAATTTCATAGCTCCCTTTATTTCTAAGGGGAAAAGAACCATTTGACTTTGTAATAATATAATGTACATTAAAACAAGAAAATATATATGTGTATCTTCTAAAAAGAAACCTCTTAAGAATGTCAGCAAATAATGATTGTCAAGGAAGAATTTCCTGAAAACGTGGTAGTTAAATAACATGTGTGTGTTTTTAACATAGAAACAGCAAAGATAAAAGGGCTGCTCTGTGAAAGCCCCTTAAGACACAAAATCAGCAGTTTACATCATTGATATTTTGCCACCAAGAACATCACTTTTTGTGTTAAGTGTTAAGGAACTGAGGGTACAGAAGCCTAAGTCAGGTGGACATAGGATCATCGATTAGCATACTAAGGAAAATAGCAATCAGACCATCATACAACCTACTGAAGGAATCTGTGTTTCTAAAGGAGTGCGAATGCTTTTTTTACTTGAAACTTTACTTTTTGTGCTCAGAATTTTAAAGTGAAATTTGATCTGTATTAAAGTGTTTTTAATACTAAAGCATAAAAGATATGTTTGCTTGAAACTGGGCTGCCTTTTTATCATATTAATCCTGTCATCTTTGGATGGATCATATCTTATTTGCTCATTCCACAGTCTCTATGATTTAGATTTCTGTTATCTGTGCATTTTTATACTCAAATATTAATAATGTTTGATTAACTGGCATAGAGCTCCAGGGTAAATGTGGGGGCATTGTCATTTTGCTTTGCGTAGTTCAGGGGGAAAGAACAAAAAGCCAGTTGAGAAATTTCCTCTAAAATTTCTTCTAAAATCATTTTTAAAAATATTTCTACAGATCAAATACTAAGCTAAATTCTTAATTAACAGTTTTACTTGTACAGATAAATGACAGTGTGGAGGATAACACTATAGTGGACTTTCAATCCTGAGTCGTCAGTATGTCATTTTAATGTGCAAACGGGGAAAAAGTATTCTTGAGGCTGATACGTATATACTAGCAATTTACAAAAGTACTATGAATTAAACAACCCATAAGTGTCTGTTCCAGTGTTCATACATTACTGAGTAATCTCTTTCTGTAATCTCTTTGCAGTATTATTCCACAGTAATGGAACAGCAAGTAAATGGACAGTTAATAGAGCCTCTGCAGATATTTCCAAGAGGTAATGTTGAACAAATTCTAATCAACAGTAATTATTTCAGTAAACGGTTTCATCAACAGTTATGTTTTCCAAAGGTTTAAATGCACATAATATGATGTTTAGCTCTTAATTTGAAAAAAACAAAAGAAGTATTCATTATCGTGGGGATTGTAAGCTATATTACAGTTATGGCAGATAAAATATCTAATTTACTAGAGTAAATTAAACTAACTAGATTGTTTTTTGTTTTTGAAGTACATACTTACATTTGCTTAAAGAACTCTTTGGGGGTCCACATGATTTCTAAACCAAGGCAAATGAATGACTTTAATTTTGGATATTTATAAATTGTGGCTCATGATGGTAGCCAAAGTTGCTGTTGAAAAGGAAGATTTCAGCTAGTACAGAAGCTTAGGTTTACCGAGGGGTTTTAGGAGAGAAATTTTGGTGAAGTGTTTGGTGCTTGACTTTTTGGAGTCGCATTTTCTAAATAATGGGACGTCCTCATAAATGGGAATTTAATTGTTAAGTCTCCAAAAAAAATAATCTGATGAGGGTAAGTCTTGGTAAATTATCTGGTCAAATAATTTGCTTTTTCCTTCTTAGGTCTGGCACCTACTAGCCTTATAGCAGATATGATTGTTCAGTTGTATATAAACATTCCCTCAAATTTTGAATACTGGAAAAAAGAACAGTTTAATTATATAAACCATTAAGTCTTTCACCCATTATACCTTTTCCCTCTTGGAATCCATGTTTTCTAACAGATGGAACAGATACAGAAATTCTCTAAGAGAATTCAGAGACCTCTTTAGAAATAATTTAATTGAAATAATTAAAAGTTAAACTTAGCTTCGTTAACTGGTACTGTACAAATAATCATGGTATGAGTTTTCCAATTAAACATTATAGACTTTTATTACCTGTAACTCTCTGAAGTTTGAATGGCTCAATTAACCAGTAGACTCTTATTTGCACTGATAAAGTCTCCAAAGGTAACTGACTCGGCTCAGTCACCCCATGAGAAGATCTGGTTCAAAGGTAATGTAGGCAGTGGGAGGGATCAGGAGTACCTAGTACATAATTAATAACTTTTAAAAAGGCTAAGTAAATAAAATCAGGCCATTTGAAAGAAGTGTGTATCTGAAAGAAAGATTATGATTAATTCAACTCTGTTGCACTTGAAGACTAAAAACTAAAACAAAAAAAAAAAACAAGAACAAATGTTGCTATTTCTGTGTATTAGGCTAGTTGCAAGGATGCAGATTGTTTCTTAATAATTTTGAGCGGAGAATTTGGTCAATGATCACGTTTCAAAGTTGTTTCTCCATAAGGAATATTTATTTACCAGCTAAAAATTTCTATTAATTACTTCTCCACTTGATGACATTATAGCTCTGTTGTAGCAAATCCTAGTATACTATCCTGGAAGATTATATTTCCAATACTGTGAGCCTTTGTGTGTGTGTTTTTATGTACTATGTACTTCTTCTCATTCAAAATCCTTTCAAGTTTTGTTTGCTTTATTTTGTGAACGGTCCCTGTAGTCTTACTGTCCACACCATTGTGCGCCCTCCCACAGTAATAATTATTGTTAGATATCTGCTCTGTACAGGCACTAATATTGCTTTAAATATTATCATTTATAATTCTCCCAATCGTCTTACCTACTAGGTATTATTGCTTTCATGGTATAGATGAGAATCTTGGGGTTCAGAAGGTTAGATAATTTTTTAGTGTCACACAGCTTAAGTGGTTAATATATCGTTCGAGTAAGATTTTGTTTAAATTATAATTTGCTTAAAACAAAAGGATATATAAATTAAAATATTATTGGAGTGTGCATGGGGTAGTTTGGAGGGATTGGTAGAAGTATAGAGAAGAACATGATGTAGGAAGAAAATACTTAGAAGAATAAGTGAAATGTGTCACATGTAGTTCTAGCATAGAACTTACTAGGCTCCAATAAATTATTAAAGAAAGTTCTTCCAAGCCAAATTTAGAGTTTTTAAAAGTTGAGACTTAGTCTCCTTACCCCTATAAAATTTTTTTTTTGCATGCTATTAAACAACTTTTTAGTTTTTGTAGTCTTTTGCTTTTTACTTGTGTATCTACACATGTAGGTAAGTGAAATCATGCTAACTTGTACGATTAGGATATAGATATATTGGGTATATTAACCGAGTCTACCTAGCTGGTTAAAGGCTCTCAGACTTCGATTCTGAGGTCAGGCCCGAGTGAGAAGGACAGGATAAGACTATTCTCTTCTAATATCAGAAGTTCTCATTCCAGTTAGGACAGTCGATTGGAAGGTGACTCTCAGCTCATGGCTAAGTCCTCTGTGTCGTTAAAAGCTATGTTAAATGTTAATACATATGAAAATTTACTAGCTTTATTATAACTTCTAACTCCATAATTTTAGGAAATAGGAGGTTAGTAGGTTTTTTGAATACTGTGTAGATTTTCAATCATAAAGGTTTGAGAAGCCAATTGAGGAATGACACAGATGTTAAGAGATAAGAATTGATGCCAGTCTTTAATTCCTTGATTAGCTACTTTCTTATTAAATGAAGTTTATGAATGCACTGGGTACTTAGGTAGAAATACTCTGAAATGTCTTAGGAAGTATTAAAGGCCCTCAAGGACCAGACATCAAATGTATGTGACTGTTATTTTGTTCAAAAAGTTAATTTTCATTTTAAGGAAAGAAGATTTGGAGTCTTAATTTTAATGTATTTTAGAAAAACAAATAAAAATGCTTTATTATGGTTTAGATATATTTTCTAAGAAAAAACATAATATATCTGAATATACTTCAAACATACAAAATTAAAGCAACTGATGTGTTTTGTAATTATGACTCACATCTTTCTATTACTAAACAGCTCAATTTCTTGTTGTCAGAAACAGAGGAAAAATTTATGTACATCTGAGAGAAGAACAAAAAAAAAAATCAAATTCATCCCACCTCAAACAATCAATCAAAATTGACAGCCCCTTAACATATAATATGTAGGGCACTGTAGTTTTCAGATGGAAACAGCCTATAACATTGTCAGAAAGCTCTTGTATTTTTAACATTTGATGGAGAAGCATTTACTGAATTGGAAAAATACTAACCTCTATCTCAGGATGGTGTCAGGAAATTAATATTATTTTTCCTGGCACTGGTTTATCTTTAGACTTAAATATTAGTAGATATCAAGATTTGCAAGAAATGTAATAAAATTTGTGATATTTCTGTATTTTAATAAATTTGACTGCTTATTGCTGTGCACTAGTACTATTCAAACTTAAATATTCCTTCTTAGACTCTAACAGTCTTTTTTGGCATTAAAAGACCTTTCTCCCACTTCTCCCACCCCCACCCCCAACTCCCCTAAAAACCTAGCAATTTTCAAAGTAGTTTAAGTGACAACAGATACACAATGTAATAGAGTGAGGAAGGATTGCAGAAATTTGAATTATGAAAGGAATCTAATCATTTTAGCTCAGTTAACTTGATTTTTATGTTTTAAGCAGAAATTGGAATTTATATGAGGTGGTGTCAGAAAGCTCTTTGCATTTATAAATGCTCACTCCTGCACGTTAAAAACCCTGGTTCATAATTCCCACTTTGGGTCTTGGGAGCCACTTTTCAATCATTTCTCTCTGCTAATTTTGGTGTCACCCTCATTTCTTTTTAAACGATTCATTTTGAGCAAATTTGTAAATGGCCCTGATGTGTTCTACAATTTAGTCAATTACTGTTTCAGCCTGCAAGCCTCCTGGGGAACGGAACATACATGGCCTGAAGGTACGAATTTCAATAATTGTTTCAGTAAAGTTAGATGGATTTGTAATGCTGTGTTCCACTTATTGAAATGTCAAATAAAACTGCACTTTCTCAAGCTCTGACAAGCGATACCTTTTTTTTTTTTTTTTTTTTTTTGCTTTTTTTAAAAATGAGAGGTAGAGGGGATTAATCTGTAGTATTTGCTAAATATGTGTACATGTATATATTTGGATACAGGGTTTTGGTGCTGTTTATTTATTTGGAATTGTTTTGTTGGTCCGTTTTTTCAGGATGATCATGGGTAGTGGTCTCCACAAAGATTTATTTGAGTGAAAATATACACTTCATTTCAGTGATTAATTAAGCACATAAGCATATTGTATACAGAGTACCTGCCTCTTCTTTTGACATATTTATGCTAGAAACATTTATCTATTTAATTTCTTTTCATTGTTCTATTTTGATTTCTGCATGTCTGCTTAAGGCTTTACGTTTGAAAGAAAAGCTGGGTATTGTATTAGATTCAAGCATTTTATAATTAGTTGGACCTCATTTTTCAGTGAATAAGAAACATTCTGCAATGTTCTCAGTTTTAGAGCTGGAAGGATATGACAACTTGAGGTTCGCTGCTGACCGCTGGGTGTATTCTTAATGTACTTTTTTGAAAATACCATTATTGTAGATGAAACAAAGCAACAGTGAGTGGAATTTTTCTCTAAAATAGACAATGAACGAAAAATTCCCTCTATTTCTCTCTCTTTTTTCAGCACTGTTTAAGTATTTGAATAATGACATTAACAGAGTATTATATAACATACAGGTTGTATAGCTCTGTAACCTATATACTGAATAGACTCCGACCATGAGTCTAACAACAAACTAATTAACCTTCATAGTGAAATGAGAAATTTGTGGCAAATTATAGGTTAATTAGAACTGTGTCCTCAGAACACAAGGCTGATCAAGTTCTTTCTTGATAGGTGAACACCCGGGCCGGACCCTCTCAGCACAGCAGCCTCGCAGTCTCGGATTCACTTCCAAGCAGTAGGTGAGAGCAAGTGAAGTGTGCCCATCAGTATGATTATCTACAAAGTCGGGGGGTGGAGCAGAGGTGCGTGGGATGCCACCTCTTTTCTATAAAACCAAAAAAAGTGTATGTGGCTAAGAAGAAATTTGACCAGTTAGGTGACCCTAGCTATTTACTGACTAAAGAGAAAGGACCTTATAGAAAAAGATGAAATTTGACATGTTAAAGTATTAATTTTAGTTCGTGGAATCGTTTTCCTTTCGTCTCCAAATTATACAGAAAATTCAGTGCCTTTGATTATTTAATGCCTTAATGACCTGGTTTATAAATTGTTTGATGCTTATTATTTTTTTCTTGCTTGTCCATCTTTAGCAGTATTATTTTTTTTCTTGCTTGTCCATATACTGACATCTTACCCAGAAAGATGCAAGGAAAGAGTAAAGTGGTAAAATTTAAATTGACCAGCCATGTTGCTCATGTTTGTATCTTTGGTTTCACAGGAGATTGAAGCTATTACAGAAGGAAGATCATTTCCATCAGTTCACTCTAACATTGCCCCACAGTGGGTTAGATACTAGAGACTTGAGCCTTTTCGAAGTCTTTTTTCTGACGGGCTTGTGAGCTTACTTCCATACTATCACAGTGCTCAAGTGCAAGGAGCAACCTGCTTAAGCTAATAGAATTCTAGGTCATCTTGGTTATACATTCAGTTATTCAGTTAGTAAACATCATATTACTGTACATGGATACCTTGGAGATATTGCAGGTTCAGTTCCAGACCCCCACAGTAAAGCAAATATCACAATAAAATGAGCCACACAAATTTTTTGGTTCCCCAGTGCATATAAAAGTTATGTTTACACTATATGGTGGTTGCTTGAGTGTGTAATAGTATTATGTCAAAAAAAATGTACATACCTTGATTAAAAAATATTTTATTTGCTAAAAAATGCTAACCATCGTCTGAGCCTTAAGCAAGTCATAATCTTTTTGCTAATGGAGAGTCTTGCCTCCATGTTGATGGCTGCTAACTGATCAGAGTGGTCGTTGCTGAAGGTTGGGCTGACTGGCAATTTTTAAAAATAAGACAATGAAATTTGCTGCATCAATTGACTGTTCCTCTCATGAATAATTTCTCTGTAGCATGCAATGCTGCTTGACAGCATTTTACTCACAGTAGAACTTTCAAAGTTGGAGGCAATCCTCTCAAACCCTGCTTCTGCTTTATCAACTAAGTTTATGTAATATTCTAAATCCTATGTTGTAATTTCAACAGTATTCACATTATCTATCTTCACCAGGAGTAGATTCCATCTCAAGAAACTACTCCCTTTGCTCATCCATAAGAAACAACTCCTCATCTGTCGAAATTTTGTCATGCAGCATTTCAGTCACTTCTTCAGGCTCAAGTTCTAATTCTAGTTCTAATTCTTTTGCTGTTTCCATCACATCTGCAGTTACTTACTCCACTGAAGTCTTGAACTCCTGAAAATTACCCATGAGGGTTGGATTCAGCTTCTTCCAAACTTCTGTTAATGTTGGTATTTTGATCTCTTCCCATGAACATGAATGTTCTTAATGACATCTGTAATGATGAATTCTTTCTGGAAGCTTTTCAGTTTACTTTGCCCAAATCCATCAGAGGGATCAGTATCTTTGGCGGCTGTAGACTTATAAAATGTATTTCTTAAGTTGTAAGACTTGAAAGTCGAAATTTCTCCTTGATCTATGGGCTGCAGAAAGGTTGTTGTGTTAGCAGCATGAAAACAACATTAATCTCATTGTACATCTTCATCAGAGCTCTTGGGTTACCAGGAGCAGTAATATTTGGAAAGAAATCTTTTTTTCTGAGTAATAGGTCTCAACAGTGGGCTTAAAGTATTAAGTAAACCATACTATAAATAGATGTGCTGCCCCTCAGGCTTTGTTGTTCTGTTTATGGAGCACAGGCAAAGTAGATTTAGCCTAATTCTTAAGGGCGCTAGGATTTTTGGAGTGATATTTGAGCACTGGATTCAGTTAAAGTCACCAACTGCATTAGCCCCTAACAAGAGAGGCAGCCTATCCTTTGAAGCTTTAAAGCCAGTCATTGCCTTCTCCTCTCTAGCTAACTCTTGAAAACTTGTAGGGTTATTAATTGGTCTAAATTCAACATTGTATGTCAGGGAATAGGGAGACTGGGGGAGAGGGAGAGAGGCAGGAATGGCTAGTCAATGGAGCAGTCAGAACACATACAGCATTTATTGATTAGGTTTGCTGTCTTACATGGGCATCATTTGTGGCACCTCAAAACAGTTCCAAAAGTAACACAAAGATCACTGATCACAGATCACTATAACAAATACAATAGTAATGAAAAAGTTTGAAACATTTCGAGAATTAACAAAATGTGACACAGAGACACTCAGTGAGCAAATACCGTTGGAAAAATGGCACCAATAGATTTGCTTAACTCAGGGTTGCCACAAACTTCACTTTGTAAAAAACAGAATATATGCCAAGTGCAATAAAGCAAGGCACGATCAAAGTAGGCCTGGAGTTGAAGGTGACCTGTGAAGGTGACCATTCCGCATGTATGTATTCACATTGGTGACTGAAAAACCAGTGTCATACCAGAAAACCCTTCCATTCTATGCCCAGGTTTATTTGGCTTTAGGACTGTAGCCAATATCTGCACAGCTCTTTATCAGCCAAGATGTAGTTTAGGCTTCTACTTTCCCTTTCATACCTCCTCTTCCCCTCTTAACCCTGAATCTTGGCTCTTTTGCCAGAGGATTTTACTATAATTTAAAATCTCTGCTTCTATCCTGTCTCCTCCCCAAAAGTCACTTCCTTGATTGCTTTATAATAGTGTCAGTATATCTACCCACCAGCTTTCCTGTTATGAACACATTACTCTTAAAGTGTGTCTCTTTCTTAAACAATTTATTCTGCCTTAAAATACAGCCTGGTTATTCACCAGTGGATCATCTGTCTTGTGGTCACGAGAGGTACAAGTCTTTTAGTTCTCATCCAAGGGCTTGACCTTGCCAGGCAGTGCTTTGTAGCTTCTCTCTTCCTGCTCATTGGACCTGTGAGCCATGGCTCAACTGAGTGGAGTCACGGAGACTGAAGGTCACTTGTTACTCTCAGTTCAAAGAAGGCTGGGCATTTAGTTATTACTGCTTTCAAAACAGATGTTGTTCAGATAGACTGACCATGAGCCTTGAGGACAAACAAGGACTTCCCCTGGTGTTTTAGGTCAAATTTTATCATGGTATAAAAAGAGAATAGAGTTGAAAAAAATGGTAAGACAGAAAAGAAGCAGGAATATCTTTTCAGTTCTCTCAGATTTGGTTTTAACAACATGAATGAAATAACTTGGATTTAAAAAAATTAATTACACTCACAGAGTGCTGTAAAATCTTATGACTAGACAGAGACTGTCTGAGTTAGTGGTTCTCAGCCTTTTGTTACAGCATCTGTTCTTAGCATGTGACAGCTTCCCAAATAATAATGGTGGTTTGCTCCAGTAGTGATTTCTGTTATGAGAGGAATACAATTTGAAAAAGTACTGCAGGTAATTTTAATATGCTACCCTGGGTTGGCCTGTTCTGTGCCCTATATTGATAATTAATCAAAAGTATTTATTGAGTGCCTCCTATTCACTAGGTGCTGTGCTGCGCACTAGGAATACAATATGGTCCCTATCCTTTGGAGCACAAAGATAAAAAAAAAAACGAACAAATGTATAAATAATTATATTTTATTGTTGTTAATGTTATAAAGGAAATAAGCAGGTTATGAAGAGAGAGCACACTAGGCAGGAATGTTTAGATTTAGACTGGGTGCTCAGGGAAGACTCTTTGGGGGAGAGTGACATTCCATCTAGGCCTGAAGGTTGAGAAGGACCCAGCCACATCAGGAGTCAGAGAAAGACATTTCAGAGGGAGGGGGAGCATATGTAAAGGCCCTGGTGTGGAGAGGAGCTCAGCATACTTGTAAGAAGACCAGTTTGTCTGTCGCACAGGGAGGGGTGCTGAGTTAGGGGAAAGTATGGAGAGAAGGGAGGAGAGTGATATGAGAAAAGGAGATGGACAGGAGCCAGATCATGCAGGGCCTTGTGTTTGAATTTTTCTTTCAGTGTATTGGCAAGGCATTAGATAACTTTGAGCAGGAAAGTGCCAGTGCCAGCTCTGTGTTTATAAAAGGTTTGGCCTGTGGTGTGGAGAATGAGAAGCAGAAGCACTAATCTAACCATGCTCTCCTTAGATGCTTGACATACCCATTCCTTGCCAAATGGCCATCCTTGCTCTCCCTGAACATCTCTGTGGCAGGAATGCATTTTATCGGTAAGGCAGCCCCTTCCATTTTCACGTAGCTAAATATTAGTTCTTTTTCACGAGCTGAGATTTGTCTCCCTTTAGCACCTGCTCATGAAGATTTGGTTTAGCCCTTAGAGCAGGGATGTTCTCTCTTCTAATTGTCTTCCCTCCAGACATACTCCTTCTCCATTTCCTGTCTCAGTAAATTCTCCCATATCCACCCAGTCGCTTACTCCAGATGACCAGCCAGTCATCCTACCCTACCTCCTGGGCCTTCAGCTACATATCCAGTCAGTGCCTACATTTGTAGGTTCTGCCTTTTGAATCACTGTGGAGTCTCTCTACTTCCCAGCACCTCTGTTAATGCAAAGGTCATTCAAGCTCTGAATCACTGCCACAGTTTCCTAATTGTTTCCTCCTTCCAGTCTTGCCCCACTGCAGTCTCTCCTCCATACCGCAACCAGCATGATCTTCCCATCATTCCCCCTTTACTGCTTCTCACAACCCCGGACAGAGTGTACCCTCCACAGCAGGTAAGCAATGGTCTTTCACTTGTGGGTCCTCTGCCCACTCCAGGCCTCTGGTCTGTCACTCCACCCCTTCCTGCCTGACCTTCAGGGTCTGCTGATGAACACGTGGTGCTCTTAATGGATCACATTTCCTTTCACTACTGGGCCTTCGCATATGCTGCTGCCTCTTTCCTGCTCTCTTCCTCTTTTACTCCCTTCTTCTGTGTTTAGTCTGGCTGATCTTTGAGGAACAAAGCTATTATTTTCTTCTAAACCCCACCCCTGGATGTGGTTCCATAGTGTAGCGGTTAGCATGTCTGCTTTACATGCAGAAGGTCCTGAGTTCATGCCCCAGTGGAGCCACGGTCCATGGTCTGTGGCCATGCCACCCTCAGTAAGCCTGATGCCTGATCTCTGAAGCTAAGCAAGGTTGGGCCTCGTTAGTACTTAGATGCGAGACCACTAAGAAGACCAGATGCTATAGGCATAAATTGTAATAAATAATAAAATAAATAAATAAACCCCACCCCTGATTATTACCTACTTCCCAGTCTACACCAGGTACCCCTTCTATGAATTCTCATAACCCCGACCCGGGCTTGCCTTACTTTAGCAGTTGTAAGTTTTATTATAATCACCTCTGTCCCCAGTAGGTTCTGTGCTCTGTGAGAACAGTGACTTTAGAATGTACATTGTTGAATTTCCAATTCCCAGTGTGATGCTTAGTACATGGGAGATATAATGCTTGAATGAATGATGATGAATGAATGAATGAATGAATTTATATTCCCTTTAAGTCTGATCTCTGGATTAAATTTTTTCAATTCAATTAGTTTTTCTGATATGACATTATGTCTAGTCCTCTCACCCTTTTACTCTTCTTTAGATGTTGCAATGTCCCTCTTGAAGTGTCATACCCAGGTTACAGTTGTATCATTTAAATTTTTTAAATGTTTTAAAAGTGATTTTTGGATCGCTCAAGTCACTGTGACCATGCAGATAAACAAAATATTGAGTAAACTGGGGCACAAAGAAAATGCCAGAATGCGTAGATATATAAATTTTTTTACCAGACCAAATTGGTAGTCAGATTTTGGCATAATGAATCTTCTTTTTTCTGTTACTCCCAGCGTTGCCCTAGGTGAATGACCATTTATTAAACTGAGTTTACTAATCCACATAGTGTTCCTAGGCCGTAATTACTGAATTCAAGTCCCACTGCCAAGGCAAGGCCTTTTCTAAACATCTTAGCTTTCTCTTTCTGTAAAATTAGGATAATTAAACTTTCCATCTCTCTTCCTCTGGTGTTAGAAGATTGATGAAGCTGTATTAAGGAATCACGTTTCATTTCTTGGAAGAAAGGTGTTTTGTAAATGCAATGAATCAAAATGTTATTATTTCAAGTTGTATGACATAATGGAATATCTGTGGAGAAACATCGCTTGGGCATTGTTTGGTAATTTCTGTTTTTATAATAATTGCAACTATTCAGTTGGGAGTCATCTATGGCAATAGAAGGATCTAAATGTTTCTCAGGGAAAAAAAAATGTGTGTATGTTGAGAGAGAGAGAGACTCTGACTTTGAGCAAGGTCTGTACTTGAGTTTCCTTTGTAAATTAGGAATAACTATACCACCACAGGGTATAGTTACTTTGAGGATTAAATCAGGGTAATAAGTAATAGCATTTAGCACAGTGGTTGGCACATGGTCATCACTTAGTAAATGGTCACTGCTATTACTATTTTTTTAACCGGACTGATTTTGAGCAGTTTATTTTTTGGTATATTGTGACATTGTGCATTCCAGCTTTAGCCCCATTCTACAGAATTCTTAACTGCCAACTTTAGTACATGAATTCTTAGACTTGGGAGGACATGATTAAAGTTTAGATTAAAGTTTATAAAACCCTTGGTTTTATAAAATCTGGGGAAAGTAAGGACTAAGACTCAGTAGTCTGTATTTGGCCTAAGTGTAAGTTTAAGAAGTATTTAGAAAAAAGAGTAATTATAACTTGGAATGATGATTGTGACCAAACTTAAAGTCTGAGATTTTTTCAAATACAACTTATTAAAGGTACCAAATAAATGTGTGTGTGTGTGTGTGTGTGTGTGTGTGTGTGTGTGTAACCACCATGTAATAACAACCAGAACAATGATTACCGTTTATCGAACACTTAGCACGTGCCAAGGCACTGGGCTAGGTTTACGGGTGGGAAGGTAATGGAATGCGTATAGGTAAGATGTGATCTGTGTTCTCAGGAAGCTTCTGATTCTGGAGAAAGGTGTGGTGGCATGAAAGACATCTACACAGATGACTAACACAGGGAGGAGAGTTAATTTGGTGGATGTAAAGGATCAGAATAAAGAATAGAATTACCAAGCTTTAAATTTCAAATTAGAACATTGATAGGAGGAGGTACTATTTTATATGCCACTCTACTAACTGTTTGGTTATATACAGATATAACTCATTTTGAAGCTAGAAGGACTTCAGCTGACCCTTGGCCACTAAACTCACATACATAAATTTTTACATAATCATGTGTTCAGAAAATAACATTTTCATATTCCTTAAATAACTCTGGGCCTCATACCTACAGGAAAGGAAAGAAAAGGCAGTTGAAATTTATTTAACACCTACTATGTGCAAGACATAGAGTAGCCCTATAGAAAAACAAGGACTATTTATAATATTTAATTTTCTTGGTTACCCTACAAAGTTATTTCCCACATTTTATAGAAAGAGAATAATTGAGATTCAGAGAGGATAAGTAACTTGCCCCAGAGCACACAGCTAGTGAGTACCAGGCTTTATTTCTACTATACATTTGCTTCCTGGGAAGCCAAATTATAGCTCAACTACAGTAAGAGATGAGGATTTAAACCATTTTATCTTTTGAAGTTTCATAATCTTTGTTTGCTGTGAACATTCTAAGAGTATATCATTAAGTACTTTGTATTTAGCAGATGAAGAGTCCACATAAAATAGCCACTGAAAGGCCACCCAAAGGCAGCAGAACTAATAACTCCCCAAAAGTCACTGAAGTAGTCCATACAATAGTCTAGCTTCATTTTGACTATAGGCTTCATTATTGTTTAAATTACTAATGGGTTTTAATCTCTTTATTAATACCTTTGCCATTTGGCCAGTTACTTTTGAAAAACTATTATGTAGGGAGAAGGGCGTAAAATTTGTGTAGTCCATATCTGTACCTCAAACAAAGGTGTGTTTTGGTCTGGAATTTTCAGTGGTGTTCAAAGGTGTTAGTGATCTTGCCATTCAAAATTATGTCTTCCCTTTTCAGCTTAAAGAAGTCTTCTGCTGAACTGAAAAAAATATTAGCCAATGGCCAGGTAGGTGTCTACATATTAATGTTTTCAGATAGTAGTAACTTATTACTGTCTAGTTTTTGTATCTATAAACTTAATAAGCAGATAAAGAGTCTGTGCATGTCTTCTTGTCATAAATGAATTACATGGCTTAATTTGATTGGCAGAGCAATTTGCAGCACGTTTTTCAAACTGTGCTAATGGGTTTCACTCCCAGTAGATTGAAGTACCATGCACACACCCTGCTGCCATCTCAGTTTTAAAAAAGTTAATCAGTTCTGAACAAGTGTGTCAACCCATAGGTTGTCGAAATGGCCCTATATCCTGAGGTGACTATTTCTTTCATTATCTTTGGTGAGGGGGAAAAAAAAAACTTACTTTCCCACTTTAGCACATTCTTTTGTACTGAAACTAACACTGTCTTTTCAGGAAAAAGGTAACAGCAGATCTTTGGCATTTAAAATTCCTGGGCTTTAGGAGCCCTGGTTTGCCTGGTTGCCTAGCCATCTAAAAGCTGCATGACCTAATCCAGCCATGGAGAGGGACAAACGGGCCTGCAGGCCAGTTATTTCTCACTAATTTTGATTCAAGTAAATGGACACATCTGAAATAGTATAGTGCTTTTAAACATACACTGGTAAATTAAGCTACCTACAGGGTCCTCGATTCTTCAATAGCAACATAAATGTGTTTTAATGTTTGTTATAGAGGAAGCCCTTTGATAGCCTTGGAGGCAGGCGCCTGTCCATTGCGATTAAGCCTGCCTATTAGGCTCTATTGACTGAGACATCTGTGTCACTGCAAATAAAAGACTCTTATTGATTTTCTTAACTGCTGTTCACTTCCCGTCCATGTTTCGAAGGCTGAAATCTTAATTATCTCAGATGCTTATTCAGTGCCTTCACATGCTGACCTCTCCAAGCCTCGTTGGCATTTCATGAATCAAGTACTTGTAGTGGAGCATGTCAGGAAGACAAAGCTGGGTCCTCGTGCTTGTCCTTTAATATCACCTGTAACTTTGTGGCTTAATAAATGTGTATGCCTTAAAACAGTGCCTGTATGGTGGTACTTCTGGAAGCCTTACTCATTTATTATACAATCCCTTGAATACAGTTAGAAAAAAGTTGATCTGGTTCTGACATCTAATTGTCATCCAGAGTATGTGAATCCTAGTCTTTAAAAATATATACAGCCAAAGAGAATTTGTTGTTATCTATACAATCTTGATGGTCTCAGAATTTTAGATCATATTTATCTAATACTTTTAACTTTAAGCAGCCAAGGTTTGTTTAGATTGAGGTCCACACATATGTCCCTCTAGTGCCCTGTGTACGTTCAGAACCATTATGAAATAAAACCTGACTAAAAGCAGCAATATTAGGCCTGCGATATTTATGTTCAACATCTAGTTGTAATTTATGTATGAGTCACTTGCATTCTTCAGCTGGAAAATATATTTCAAAATTGACATAAATTAAGAAGCTTTAACTACATTTGTTCAATCTAGGCAATGGAAAATAACCTGTCATAGATTTATCTTTCAAAAATGAAAAACAGTTTATTTCTACTGCAAAAATAAACATTCTGAAATGTTCCTAATGTTTTGACAACAAACCTAGTACCATAAATATCTTAGCAGTCTCAGTTATGAGGTTCTCTGTGGTGGAAGATTGTCGTAGCAACGGTTTTAGGTTTGACACCTAAAGATTGTTTATTGCTTTCCCTTGAGAATGTGATAACCTCACATTAAAAATTCCCTTGAGAATGTGATAACCTCACATTAAAACAATAGGCATTTAAGGATTGGCCTTTTTTATATTTACTTTCATTCATAAGAAACCAACCACCTTTGGAAGTCTTCAAAATTCTTCCTTCTACTAATTCCTCAATTGCTTGGTGCCATAGGGTAACTAAAGAGTGAGGGAGATTGCATTGCAGTGAGGTAATGTGCTCAGTTGTGGCATCAATAAATTTCTGAGCTGAATACTGACACCATTGATATGGAAGATGTAAGTCACATTTAACGATACTTTAACACTTGAACGTAGTTTTTTATTTTAGTGGTTTATGCTCTCAAGCATTAATAATGATTTGCCTTTCCACTAGCCTCCACTTAGATTTAATAAGGAATTCATATTAATCATTAAAAGAAAGGGACATGATTCTTCAAGATAATCAAATATTGACAGGTTAGAAATAGCTTTCTGCCTGGGTTCATTGATATAGGTTATGTGATATAAATATTTATTTCTTTTCTGTCACTCAGAGTAAATGCCAACAATTGATTCAGCATTGATATAATGTCAACAGTTCATAAGAAACATTTGACTGGCTTGTGTTTTCCGATTAGTCTCTGCTCTATAAAGTGGGATTTACTAAATCTCTCCAATTGTCTGCTCATAGAGTGTGACTGCTTTCTGAAACCATTATTGCTTCGATTTGTAAAGCAAAGGTCTAGTGATAGGAATAGTTTCTGTCAGACCTTTACATATAAAATAAGGATTAATTGAGCATTTTTATTTTAATGATTTATAAACGATAGGTACTGATTCTTCTTAACATAGGCAGATAATAAAGAATGTTTTTTTTTGCTGATCCATAATTGAATTCCATTTCATTTTTCCCATTAATTTCATTAATATTATATTAAATCAAGCACTTTTAAAAAAATTTAACATTTAGTCTTTGGAATGGAGACATTGTTTTTCTGTTATTGCTTTATGATGGAGGATTCTCTTCCATTCTAAAAGAATTATAAGGTATTTTTGGCATGTTTTATTTATAACTATAAATCAGTAACACTGATGTGTTTTCTGGTTCTGTTTTTTCTCAGTTCAGTTTTAGAGTGCGGTATCATCTGTTTAACATTGGCCCTTGATTTGAAACTGATTAAAAATGGTCCACTGGGTCAATTTATAGGATTTAAAAACTACACAGTTACTCCAACATGTGTAATTCGACCTTTGCATCTCTAAAGATGTTTCTCCTTTTCCTGTATTTTAGATTTTGTAGGAGATTCTGTGACGGTATTTTCTTTAAAATAAATCAAGTATAAATGTCCTGAGAAGTCACAGATCTATAACTAATTCTGATCCTGCTGCATGTTTGGCTAGTATTTTGAGAACTTCAAATGCCTTTAGAAAAACTTTTTGTGTTTAGGGAAAAAAAGGAAGAAGAAAAATAGGTATTCTCCTGTAAAATTAGCTTTAAAGACTGTGTTATCACCAGTATATAAAATTCTTATATTCTTACGATTCATCTTAGATCCCATATGAAGACTGAAACATAAATGAGACTGTGTATGTAAGTGCAGACTACATGACACCCTCCCTGCCCTCACAAACACAACCTTCTGCCCTGGATTGTCCTGTCTCCATT
Organism: Eonycteris spelaea; assembly: GCA_003508835.1. Taxonomy (NCBI): domain Eukaryota; kingdom Metazoa; phylum Chordata; class Mammalia; order Chiroptera; family Pteropodidae; genus Eonycteris; species Eonycteris spelaea. Next base: position 2,784,631 of record PUFA01000017.1, read on the forward strand.
TCTGTCACGGCCCCTGCCTCTCAGTAGGAGCTGAGCCCAGTGCCAGTCGTTTCTCCCAGATCATTTGCTGTCTTGGCAGTTGACACATAATTGTAACTCTCATGGCTTTTTCTTTCTCCACCCCCTTGTCTGTTGTCTTGCCTTTTATTTGCTTTTTTTTTTTTTTTTAGTCCAAACAAGGAACTTAAGTTATATTTAAAATTTATTTTGGTGTCTTTATTGAATAAAAACCTTTTTCCTCTTTTCTATAGAAAGAGCTATAGGATTTTAAAAATAATTCTCTTCTTAAGAACCAATACCATAGCTCATGAAATTGCTTTTCACTTTTGAGTGCCCTTCAGTTGATTGTTTTCCTTTCCTTACTGTGGGCTGGTAACCGTGGGTGGAGAAGATGCCCCTTCATACGTACACACTAGGTCAGGTGCTGAGATTATATAGCACCGAGTGGAGTATACTGCAAGACTGAGTTCTAGCCTTCTCTAGTTGTTATTGACTAGTTATGTAACCTAAATGAATTGGGCTAAATGCTTACAATTTTGTGACTTTTATGATACCTGATTCTAACTATAATATTTAAATGTTGTACTCTGTGGCTTTCAAACCTCACTTTTGTATCATAATGAGCACTCTCCCTGTGCTTCATTTTGAAAAGTTGGATTAATATGCTTATCTAAACTAAAAAGGCGAAAATGTTATTGTTGATCCTCTTAATGATTTTTTTCATAGCTGAGATCAACTAAAGTAACACATTTTGATCAGAGATATGAAATTCTGAAAATTTTGTTTTTAATCAGTTCATGAGATTAGCTCTAATAATTTTCCTTTGTAAAACTTTTTTTACATGAATAATATTTATATACCACATACAGATGAGAAAATTCAAATAAAAAGAATCTGAATTTGTAATCATAAAAATTTATCAGTGAGCTTGTATGCTAAGCAAAGGTCTATAAAACTGTAAAACACTGTAGAAATACTTTAACCATTTTTTAATGGATACTGTCTTTTTAAGTGACATGGTTCTAGAACTTATTCTTCAAAACCATTTTTATCTTTATGAGACACTTACAATCTTCCTTATCATCTGAGGGATTCCAATTTCCATTCTTGACTCTGTTTACACAGTGCTTAATGTGTATGCAGTTGCTCTCACACACATAGGCGCTCACACGTGTACACGCGCGTGCACACACACACATTTCTTATCTTCCGACTGTTTAGTATGCCCATCACGCCTGCTTAGGTTGAAGTGCTGGGAATGCTGGGTGGATGGCTGTTCCACCCCTCTTTTCAACCTAGTGGATAGTAGAGGTAAAAAGACTATGATGTTGGAATTAGAATGGTTAAAGCTACTTGGAGACATGCCATACTTAGCCCTTTACCTTCTTTTCCTCCAACAAAATACCGCAAAATCAAGGCCCCTCCAAAGTCCTAGGTCTGTCCCAGTGTATTATTGTAATGTATAATACCAATATGTCTTGGTGTGTATATTTTTCTAAGAGGAAACTTCTGGTCCTGTTACTTTGAAGGCCCTGACAGAGTGGTGGAGGTGAAGGGGATTTGACTACAGATTGCGCCCCTCCAGGGCCCAGTTCCAATATACTCCATAACTACTTCTTGCTTACCCTTAAATCTCAGTGCCACTAATTTGTGGACTTGAGTGAAATATCTCTCTTCTAGAAATTGACTTCAAGCCATGATGAGGGTACAGCTTGTTAGAAAAGTTAATGGTACAAATTAGGTTGTTAAAGTTATGTTTAGATTACCTGAAGAAGTATTTTAAAGGAATTAGCCTATTTGTACCTGCCACTAGATACCGCTATTTACGTATGTATCCTTCATACCCATCCATCAAAGTAAAAGTAAACCCAATAGCAACTCTGCCAGTTTAGCATCTCAAGTTACTTTATGTGTTCCTTTTTTTTTTTTTCATGTTGTCTTAAAATTTATCATTTGGTTCAGAATAATGAGGTTTTCTTTTCTTCACACCACATATTTTATATAGGTTAAAATATAAGGTTTTTTTTTTCTGTATTAGTAATGTAAAGGGAAATAGTTGCCAGTTTTTCTGACCTGTCTCTCATTTCTCCACTGACCGTAAATATAGTAATTAGCTAATTGCACATTGCATCAATCAGGTTGTACTATAGTTACGTTGTGTGCAGAATTGGCCTTTACACATTAATCTGTCAATACTCTTTTAGAGACTGGCAAAACAGCTTGGAAAGGAAGCTGTTTCTGTTACCTGCACTGTACTCCTAATTATCACAGCTCTCTGAAGCTTCAGCTTCAGAAATGTGTAGAAGAAAATATTTCCCTTGATAAATGAAGGCTTGTTTATTCAATTGGTAGAAGTTTAGAGTAGAGCAAAATACTTAAAGCTTTACTATAATGTCTGAAAGCAAAGTATTTTTTTTCCAGGTGATATTGAATTAAAAACTTCATCCATTTTCTGTGCATGCAAGGCAGTGCAATTCCCCGGAAATTGATTTTTTTTCAGGGCTTAGTATGGCTTTTTCAAGCTTTAGCTATATGGAAAATAACACCTTTATTGAAGCTACTTAGTGAACAAAGTTGGCAGTTAATATTTAAGCAGCTGGACCTGTGTGTAGAAAATTACTGAGTGTATCAAATATAGTCTGACTAGTCTTAACGTCATTTGATAAGTAATTATTTAGGGAATTCTTTAAAACTCTAAAACATTATTTTGTGGGCACTAAAATCAGTACTATTTATGGTACAAATGAGACTAGTATTTGTAGTATAATAGTTTTACAAAACCTGGGAAAATGTATATATTGTTTTATATATCAAATTATAAAAATGACTATAAGAATTACACAATTATATGTTTTCCCTTTATGTATTCTAATATTTGACTATATGCGCATTTTAAAGTGCATTGATATGGCACTTTTCCATCAACATAATATGATTTCTACCCAGTTACTGCTCTGTACTAATTTATCATTTCCAAAGAAAAGGTATATTTACTCTAGGAAAATCATTAACATTATTCAGTTTGTTTAATGTTAATTATAGGGTCACCTGAGGAGGTTTCAGGGGCTGATTTATTTACAGAACATGAATTAGAGAGTGTGTGTGTGAGTGTGTGTGTGTGTCTTCCCAAGTTTGACTTTGGTTATATGCAGTCCTATTTGGCATTGGTTATATGTGGTGCTAGAAACTGTGTTCTTATCGGTATCTCTGACCTGACCCTTTTGAGCTATGTTATATCATTCCATTTTGACACCTTTTATCAAACTTTAATGAAATGACCCAGGCAAACAAATTGTCATTAAACTTTCCATCACTTTGTCCCTTGGTATCGTCTTTTATAAATTGGACAGCAAATGTTGTATTGATCTTCTCGTTCTTGCAGCTGAACTTGAAATGACCCAGACTGCTTGTTGTTTATGGCCCAGAGTTGCTTTTCCTTGACATTTCCATCCACAGCATGACACCCTTTTTGTTTTTCTTTCTTTCTTGTGGAGATGAATGAACAAGACATACGGTATCGAGACACTCTTGGTCATGGCAACGGAGGTACAGTCTACAAGTGAGTAGTCAATTTTGTTTAAACTTTCTATTCACTTTCGCCACATGTTGGTATCCCTGTTCTCCGTGACAAAGACTTTTAAATGATCATCAATGCTTAGATTTTATTTCTACATTTGACAAAATTCTGCTAGGCATCTATTTTCTCAGGAATTGCTTGGAAAAGTGCATTTATATAGCCTTTTTAATATTTCTGAGTATGTACCTCTCCTGGGCGAGCTATTAATAGTCCACCATTAGCAAGGGTACCTTTAGCGGGCCTGAAGTTTAATGCATTTTTTTCCTTTGCTCTTTAACACCATGATTTTTTTTTTTAACTTTCTAGCACCCTGTGCTAGTCCCCTGCCTGTTTACAGCTATGCCCAGTGGAAGACAAACCGTATAAATACATTACTTTGCCCATTGTTGATACTATAAGTTATTAAAATGCCTTCTTCCTGTTGTATTTCCTTCTCTCCTCACCCTACTCCCCTGAGAGAATTTCTACACATTGATGAATATGTTAAGTTATAAAGTTCCCCCAAATTCCAGTTGCAGTGATCGTACCCTAAAGGAGTGTTCATTTTCATATTAAAAAATGCTAACTATAAAAAATAGTTCTCTCAACAGGAAAGTCTTTCTCATGCTGTAGTGCAAAGTTTAAACTACATAATGTAATATCTGGTACTTAATAGTCTGCAATGGTGTATGAAAAATATTCCACTAGGAATTAAAAAATCCATACTCTGTAAGAAAGCCCTGAGGGAGTAATAAAGCTTTCCTCCAGAGAACTGTTTTCCATACATACGCTAACCCTGCATCACAGTATGATTGTGTTTTCACCTTAGATATTTTAACATTGATATTAATATATATTTTCAAAGTTGTAAAATAATTTATTTTACTAATGTTACTAATGTTCTTAGAATTTTAAGTTCTAACTAACCACATAAATACGGATAAAAATTGCCCTGTTGCCTATGATCATGAAGGGTCACATTTTAAAACCCCAGAACAACCTCCATGCCTCTTGCAGCCTTGGCATCGAATTAGATTTCTCGGGGTGAGAAGCTCCTTCAGAGTTATCACTCTAGCCCTCTAGCCCACAGCTTCAATACTCTCAGCAGGCAGAGCCAGGGGATGACTCTTTTCTCTTTTAAGAACTTGTGTTTACATATTCGAATAGTTGATCTGAGTGTTAAGTGCTTCTACTCTGATAATTGGAGAATTAAGTAATGACATATTTCTTACACAATCCTTGGGTCTTGCCCTTAAAATGTTTGATGCCTTGTGTGAGTTTGAGGCTACTATTGGCCTTCCCTGGAGCATACATGCAGCTCCCAGTACTACGTAAATAGCATCTCTTCGTTTTAGTCTTCTCCTTACTCTTACCTGACTTGAATTTTTACCCTCTTCTGAAGGTTTTTGGGTTAGGTACCCTTAGAAAGGAAAGAAGAAGGAACATGTACACTCCGATTTGCTTCTCTTGAGTTCCTTGGAGGAGCAGTTTCAAAGCCTCAGCCTTTCTTCTTCATGCTTTTATGCGATAGCCAGATTACTAATACAGGAAAGATTTCTAGCAACTCTGGCTTCCTTTTATTGGCTTCAAATGGAATCCAAAACATTTCTTTGGACTCCCAACCCCTTTCTTATTGCGCTGTTTCACCAAATGTGGAGCTCTCAACCATGTTTGTGTTTTTAATTCTGATTTATTCTAGAAGGGAGAAAATATAGACCACCAAATCTCAGCAGATAATTTTTAGTAGAAATAATACCCTAGATGTTAAAAGTTTGATCTATTATTTTAAAGTGTAGGTTTGTTAAAGGAAGGGAGGAATACAGGGAAATGGAATTTACATGCCCATCCTGCAAGGAAAAATTACAACAAAATACTTAGTATTTTTAAAAAATATTTTAATTATAATAAAATATATATAACATAAAATTTACTATCTCAATCATTTTAAGTCTGTAATTTAGTGTTACTAAGTATATTCACATTGTTGTGCAACCATCAACAACATTCATCTCCATAACTCTTCATCTTGCAAACCGGAAACCCTGTACCCATTAAATAATAATTTCCCATTTACCTGGTTAATGTTTTTAGCAAGAAGCATGACTAAAACTTCTTTTATTAGGGTCGTAATATCCAAGGGAATATCCTACATGTTCTTAGTGCAAGTTCTTTAATTTACTGGAATGCTGAAGTGACATTACAACTTATCTTAAGAATTCATTTAGCTGCCATTGCTTAGGCTCAATGTGCATCTTGTAGGATGTAATGCATGCACTTTCATTATTGCTCCATTTCCCAAAGTGCACATTGCTCCAAAAAAATTAATTTGGGAAAGAAGCATGTTTTTGACTGTGGTTGTTTATGGAAGGTAAGTGACAATATCATGATCATTTTAGTATTTTATATAGTATATTTCTTTAAAAAGAATACATTGCCTTTATTTTATACTAGGTGATTCTTAAGGGGAGATGACATGAAGATACCAAATTGTGTAACCACTTGTCATTGATCACTGGCTTTCATTTCCACCTGGGCTTCAGTATATAACATTCTTATGACCCTGGCTTTTAGTTCATTAGAGACATGGCATGATCAGCAAGAAATTAAAGTCTATTTTACTAAAGTCTCCATAAAACTAAGTGTTTGATGTGTTTGTTATGATTGACTTTCTCCGACACTAGGTTCACCTTAATGGTGATGACCATAAAAATTTTGATTTTTCAAACAAAATGATTATATTCCAGGCTATGCTACATAAACTAGGTGAAGAAAATTCACTCATTGGTAACAAAATTGCCTAATGAGCCTATTTAATTTTTTCCTTATAAATATAATAAAGCTAATAAATGCAAAGCAAAAACTTAATATTTCAGTCTTATTTGTTTCACTTAATGGAATGTTGTGATTTTCAAGGGATAAACTATAATATATTACTTAATAGTTGATCACATTTTCATCCCTTAACTCTAGATGTTCCTGATTATGCAGTATGAAATCTGGGCCCAGACATTTAAACCAAATGTAGATTTTGTGTAGTCTCCTGCTGAGCTATTCTCTGTATTATGATAGTGATCTAGGCAGATAATTCTTGGATTACTGATTTGGATGAAATGGATCACAAAAGAAATACCTTAGACTAAAGCTTAGAGAAGAATAATTTAGGAAAAGGAAATGCATACACTTTCATTATTGCTCCATTTCCCAAAGTGCACATTGCTCCAGAAAAATTAATTTGGGAAAGATACATGTTCTGTTCCCCTCTGAGAGATTCACCATGAATTTGAAACCTTTGAGAAAGTAGAGAAACAATATATGTTGCAGGTAAGTGTAGGGGTGGCTCTGAGTTTGAATCCTGTATCTGCTACTAAATAGCTGTGTGACCTTGGGAGAGTTATAAATGTCTTCTGCCTCAGTTTCCAAATGTGTAAAATGGGAATAATAATAATATCTGTCTCATAAAGTTCTTGTGAGGTTAAACAAGATGTTCCATAGAAGCGTCTTACCACTGTGACTGACACTAAATGTTAGCTACTGGTAATGGTAGTATAGATAAATTAATTCAAGCCCTGTGCTTCCTGTGCTTCTTTGGCCATTGGATTCTTTTGTTTGTTTGTTTGTATTTAGGCACACCTATAAACATCTTGCAGAATTAGAATTGTATTGAACTTGAGGAATTCTACATTATAAAATGATCTACAGTACACATCTGTTCCCTCCTATCCTGTAGTTTTCTCATGAAGATAATATATTATTATATCTTACATATTATCTCACGCAATGATTTTTTTAAAGCTTCAAAGTATCTTTCGTCATAGTTTATTTTGTAATTGCTGGTGTAATGTTAGATCCGTTTTACCACTGGAGAAAGCTAGGGCTCACAGTCCTGTGGCCATTAAGTGGCAAGCCAGAACTCTTCACAGCACCTCTTCCTTTCACTGTGTGTTTTTCCCCTGGGGGTGCTGTTTCTCAAGGTCAAGCAGAGCCCCTTGGTTTTCTTGTATTTTCTGGTGTACCCAGCAGAGTCCTAGGATAGAATAGATGCATTATACATGTTGGCTGAAATGAGAATGAGGCAAGTGGAGGATTTTTTTTTTTTCAGGCAGGTTTTAGTAGGGCTCTTTAATTGGGTCCTTCCCAAATCTAGCTACTTTTAGAGCCTGCGTAATTTAGAGGCTGCATAATTGTTTTAGAATATTAACCTAGAAGAATAGGAATCACTAAACTAAGGTATATATTTGAATGATTAATTTCTTTCAAATGTGAAAACTTTGCTTAGATCCATTAACCCAACAGACTAGTTACTGTCCTCTTTTCTTGGATAGTATGTCACATTGAAATGAAGGTAATAAATAGCCCGGTTACTTTGGAAACATTCTTATAATGAAGGCCAGTCACTCAGGTTCTTTGTTTCTTCCTCACAGTTTGATGGAGTCACTTAAGCTTTGGGCTAACTTCATTACCAAAGATGAGGTAATATTTAACTCTTTAGACTTAGGTCATGGTAAGTCAGTTAGCTAACAAGACCTTAAGGATCATCTTTTACATTATTTTTTCTTAATACAAATTCTTCAAGCTAAAACAAGTTGTCGGCTTTTTGGCCATGTATTCTAGTCCCTTGAAAATAGTAGTGAATTTTATACCTCCAGCTGCTTCCTACAGTGCAGTAAGGGTCTAACTTGGATTTGGGGTAGAATTTTCACAGTGATATAATCGGTAGCATATATGCTGCCTACATGGTTTTGAAAATTGGAAATATACCGTTATTTAAGAATTAATTTGACCATATCTGGAGACAACAAGAAGAGGGAAGAGGTAATAATTCTCAAAGGTGTTGATCTCTCCAGTTTTCTGTTGTCTTACCTATTTTTGGTTATTTGTTGGGCAGTAGGGTGAGAGGATGGTCCTTGGAGATGGTAACTGAGATCACATGAACAATTAAGTTATATTCAGCCCTTGTGATATGGCTGTACAGGCTGACTAAAACATTACATTTGTGTTTTGGAACTGGAATTATATCAGCTCATTATTGTTATTTATTTCATGAAAATTAGAAGCTTTGGTGGTCAGTTATATAAAATGAGAAAGTACATAAACTGACTAATTAAAATACTGTTTAGTAAACAAAATATTTCAAATCATGGAATTCCTGAGGGGAAAACATAATAAAGAATCCTTAATGAAAATATTGGAATGCACATAGCACCCAGATAACTCGTACATCTTTTACCAACTGACATGAAGGTGCCAAACCTGAACAGCAGTAGGTCTGACCCCAACTTCTCTCCTAACTGCATCAGAACCCCATTCTTTTATATGTTTTCCTTAAAGCGCATCTTGTAAATTAAGAGTAGTTTTTAAATGGTTTTGATATTGACCCAGGAGTAGGATGATGGTTTAATTTATTTTAACTTTAAATTTCTAATCAAATCTAGAGCATTTTCCTTATAGCCAAGATCATATTTTTAGCAAGAAACAAGACATGATCTTAATGCAAAATTAAATACTTGTATATGGCTGGATTGCATTATAGTATGTGAAAAGCAAGGATATTAATATTTTCAGAAAAATCAATAAGTATTTGTCAAATAAAATTAATTATGTATGTTTCTTCCTCTTTCAGCATTCACTGTTATAGGTTTGTTTCATACAATAATGTGTATTGTATTGATTAGAATCTAAAGAATGAACCTGAGCTTGTGGTTCTCTATACCTTTCCCACCTTTGCTTCCCCCTCCACATCCCTGTAACTTCACACATGCTCATATCCATTATGGCAATGATGGATTATTGGCATCCAACCAACATGACAGAATGTCACAGGTCGCTGAGCAGAGATTTTCAGACCCTGTTTCCACCCGAATTAACTATTATTGAAATAGTTTATTGAGATTGAAGTATTGATCATTTTCTGCTAACTTTGGCTTAAGGGAAGGAAGAGGAGGTGGGGTGTTTCTGAAAGATACTAAATTTTATTTTTAAAAATCTCATTTATTTAGCCTTTTCTTATTCTATTTTATAGCCTCTATTGTTTTATTGCTTGGAAAAGTGTATCTTGACTTTATTTTTATGACAGTATAATTATACTTCAGAAATGCACTTGATTACTATGGGTAACAAAATTGTTCTAGTATATTGGTTTGGCCAGTATTGCTATACAAACAACTTTTCAGTCAATTGAGTCTAGTAAAAATCAATACATTATGGTAATATTTCAAGTAAGAATTTGCTGAATCTAAGTATTTCAATACCATCTCCTTTCAGGGAAAAATAGTTTTAAAGTGGAAAGACTTCTTTCATATATTTTATTTTATTAAAAATACTTTCTTTATAAAGAAATTTAAAGTGTCCAGCAGAAGTGGTTATGAGCAGATAAACACTTCTGTTTTTAAAAGGTGGAAGAGATCTAGTTTTCTTTTGAAATCTGTTCTCTGGCTACATTAGGAGTGTATAACATCTGGGTTTGACTTCATCTTACTGTTTTCCACTTTTGGATTCAAAGGTATATTAAGTGTACAGAGAAATGTGGATAGTTCAGAGGTGGTCACCCAAAGGAGCATGGAGGGAATAATAAGGGGTCTAGGAATTGTGCCTGTCCAATCCTCCTTCAATCATTTGTTGAACAATTGTGTTCTGAGCGTGTGCTATGTGGAGGGCAGTGTGCTGTTTGTCGGGGACAGCCTGGCTCTCGTTGGGCCTGTGTCCAGAGGGATGGAGAAGATCTTTGCACAGGTAAGTAGGGGTCACGTCCAGGTAATCTGGCTGGGCATCCTCACAGGCCCAGCACTGTGCCTTTCCTACTGTAGCCACTTTAAGTTGGTATTTTTAGAAATTAATCTGCAGAGGCAGATTCATCAAATTTGGACACAAAGTATTGTCCATTGCCAAGTGATTCTGGGAGATGTGAACTCTCCTACCTTACTTAGTCAGAACGACATGGCTGTTGTTCAGAACCTCTAAGAATTCCCACTTAGACCTGTACATGACACGACTGCAGAAGTTACTCCCGAGTCTGGAGTTCCAGAACTAAATTCAGCTTTCAGCTACCATAAAAATATTATGTCACGTATTGCTTGGTTTTGTTCTTTTAAATTTTGATTTATTGTAGAGTCATTCAGTTATTGAACAAAACTTAACACGGGTTACTCTGTGCCAAGGACTGTTCTTAGCACATGCGATCCAGTAGTGAACAAGACAGATAAGTTCCCTGTGCTTCTGGACTCACACTAGTGGGGCAAACAGTTAATAAGGACAGGAATACCAAAGTAAGATGATATCAGACTTTGCAAGTGCTGTAAGACTGTAAAATAGGTGCTTAGCAAGGCTTACCTGAGGAGGTGGTATTTGAACTGAGACCTGAAAGACAAGAAGGAGCCAGTCTCGGGGAAGTCTGGGAGAAGAACCTTCCAGGCAGAAGGAACCACTCCTGGCAAAAGCCCTTAGATGGGTGTGAACATGCTGGGTCTAGGCCAGTGTGATTGGAGTAGTGTGAGCTCAGGGGCAAGTAGAAAGGTGAACACAGCCCAGTCACCCTGGATCTTTTAGATCTTGCTAAGTGCATGATAAGAAGCCATGGTCGGTATGATTATCACCCCACACCCGCCCCCCCTTTTTTTTTTAACCAGTGAGAAAATAAAGCTTGGAAGGGTTAAATGGCATGCCCAATGTCAAATCAAGACTAGAACTCAGTAGTAAACATCAAGTCGTACCCCTTAAATATATACAATTTTTATTTGTCAGTCATACCTGAATATAAAAACTGGAGAGAAAAAATAAGACTAGGACTTAGATCTGCTGACACGTAGATCAGTACTTGGGTTTTTCTGTTTGCCAGTCACTCTCTTGAGTTTCCTAATTTTTAATCCAAATTATTTTGGATGTAAGATATAAATATATAATTCAGAAAGTCAGAATGTACCATCTCTAGTTGTTAATTTTAGAGGCTTTTTAGTACATGTTAAAACAAGCATTCCATGGCTGACAATTATTGTAACATAACTTATTTGGTTTATCCTTTTGGTCTCTTTACTTATCAGAAGCTTAGAATTTAATAATTAAATCTCTAGATTAATTGTATGGTTATGCTAGTGGAGGTGGTGCATTTCTTGATTTATAAGACATATTAATTTTTTTTCAGCTGTTTTACAGTGTCTGATGTGTTAGAAAATTGTAGTCTCTTGGTTGGCATATAGCACAAGCAAATATTTGTATACCATAGCATCTAGGGTATTTACTTAAATTGCTTTTTTGGAAAATAATTCACTGGAAAGTCCAAAAGGCATTTACTGTGTATAACTTTCTGCCACAGTTTTTTTTTTTTATTGCTCTGTTGTTGGTTACTTTGATATAAGAGACCATGTTTCCGTTAAATTGCTGCCTTACTGGAGTGATATATGTTTAGGTTCTGATTTGTGCACTAATGCTGAATTGGAGGAGCAGATCACAAAATTAGAGGGGAAATAGCAATAGAGACTTAGGCTATGGATATTAATCATAAAATTTTTTTAAACAATTTGGTTTTTAAGTGTGACTTTGTATTATGTTATCCTCTTGACTTTAAAATTACTATACTTTCCCTTGTTCATATTGCAAAAGAAAGAAAAAGAACCTACAGTATTATTGCTGAAAGCAGAGTTTATGGTTTTTATTTTTGAATTCAAATAATGAAATAAAAAATGTTAAGACAAAATTAGAACTTCCTTTAGGGCATAATCAATATAGCATTTTAACAAGCTTAGTGTATTTGGAAAATACGTATTGTGTAAGATTTTCAAACATACTGATTCTATTACAGCCGCTAACTGTAGCAGCAAAATGTAACAATATACTTAATAAATGTAAAACTCTAATTAAACTATAATTGAGTTTTCAGAAAAGTTATCTAAAAACTATGAATAAAATATATTTGTACATTGTTTCAGCAACAAAATATATAGCTAATGAAACTTTATAGTGGTAGAAAAAATGATACATAGGATGGAATTACACAATGAATTTTTACCATAAGCACATATACTGAGTTAAGTTTCTGTACAGTGTTTATTTCTTCTCCCTTTTAACTTTTTTGAAGGTAACTCTCAGTGTTGCAGAGTATAAGAGCTAGGGTAACCGAAGGGGCAAATGAGAAGTTTCCCTGCTTCCCTGGGAGGCCACGTCAAATGTTTTAAGGCCCTGCCTTTCTACATACACCAAAAAACGCAAGAGGTGCTCAGAATCATGGCTGCATTTCCATTTCCCAACTGGGCCACCATTACACATCCAGGCTTATCCCCCAGCAGCATCGGAATGTCGCTGGCTAGATTAGGTGTCACCAACGAAACACATACTTTCTTATTTCTTAGTCCCTTCCCAGTGCCCTTTTCTAATAAATAATTACATTTTGTTTCTATGAGGAGCTAAAGTAAGCAAACTGTGCAAGCCTAAGGATTTCTGCTGGCATTTTCTAGCAAATACACTATAGTATTATTTTTTGTATCAGACACATGTACCTTGCAGATGACCCATATGAACAAAGATCTGTCTTCCTCCTTCCCTGTGACTTGTAATCTTTGAAGTAATTGATCAGTCTAGTGTCCAGAATGTTAACTTCAGTCACTTCCAGCATGATTCTACAGAAATTATATTTTTGAGTTTTATCATTGCCCATGATTTTGTGAGTGCATTTTTGTCTGTATTTAAATCATCTTTTGAATCTTGTTGGTATTTTGCCACTGGTCTTTATAAGGAAGTTAGTTTTCCTCCTCCCACACAGAACCTGCTTTTTCTCTCCTTCTATTAATCTTTAACAATATACATGACATCTTTAAGCCTTAATCTCATAAATAGATTGGAGAATAGCACCTCTTCTTGACTGATCTCAGAGGTTATAAAATAAAACATTGCTTAATTTTTGAAGATAGTATTGTAATACAGTTTATATATCTTTGGAACTAAAGATATCTCCAAAAAAAAAAAAAATCCAAAAACATTATGGAATTGAGTTTAGAATCCAAAGACTTTCCTTCTGTTGTCTAAAACATAGCACCTCAACATAGAGGCATAGTGCCACTCAAATTTCTTCTCGTTTGAGGGTTTAAATATGACTGTTCCCAAATGGTGGAAAGCATGATGGTAGTTTGAATGGTGTTCAGTTTTTATGGTAAAAAAAAAAAAAATAGTCCTTTCTGGTTTGTTTTGACCCTAGTCATGATACTCCCATTTCATGAAGTCCGTTATGCACAAAAGTGCACAAAATGAAGATAAAGTGCCTCTCTTCAGCCTGACAAAAGCTATTCCTTTGCAGAATGGTAGCTGCAGTGAAAGTAAATAAATGAATGGACAGCAATCACAGCCTAGTTGATGAAACTGTTCAATTAAAGCACAGGCATTTACATGGTGTAATTTCCCTAAATTGCCAATGAGCCCCTTTAGACACAACCAGTGTTCAAATTGATTTCAACATTGATTTTGGCTGAAGCTGATAAATTTCTGCTTGTTAGTTAAAGTAATTTTGCAGAAGACTTTGTACTGCAGTATTGAAGTGTTCATTTAGCTGATGGTTAAAAGAGGAGTTATTTACAGAGGCCTCTACTGTTGTTCTGAGATGGGACAATTCCCCAATCATCTTTTACTTTTAATTTTTTAGGCTTCAGTATACCAATCAATAGGTGATTGAAACTGATTAAAACTTATCCAACCAGCTGCCTATGGCAGTTTAATTAGAAGCTGGATGATTCTTAAATTAAAGTTGTCTTATTTTCATTGCATAGCCATCTTCCAGAAGAGTAAGGGACTAACAATGCTGAAAACTTAGTGTGGCTTTGTTAAGGTATCTCACAAATGTTAGCTCCGTAGCTATTCCTAAGGCAGCTCAGAAATGTATTCAGAGTATTTTGCCTTTATAGAGATTAAAAGTAATAATATACTTAGTTGCTAGCCAAGGAATTTTTTTTTTTTAGGCAAAGGGATAACCTGTAGTATAATGAGATATATGAAAGAATACTATTTGTGATATATGTCTTATTCCATGGGCAAGATGAATTCTTGAGCTTATTTTTTAAATACTGCAGTACAGGATGAAACTGGCCATTGTGATATCCTGCGCATCTCTCTCCTGAAAACCATCAGCTTTGGATTTATAATTTTGTTATGTTTTGAGGCCTGATTTAAAATCAATCTCCAATGAATGAAAAATATTTTCTTATAAGTACATGTCGACTTTTCAACAATATTGTGGTTAGAGTTATAGAAGAGAGATTCTTTTCCCTCCTCCTTCCCCCCCCCGCCCCCGCCCAGGGAAGTTTCCCCATACTCATTTTCTCTAGTGTGGAACAATTTCTTGAGTTTTTAATGGAAACGGGTTAATATTTCTGTCATAGGGGACATATTACATCTGGTACTACAGAGAAGATGGGAATAAATGGCTCGCTTTTCAGAGGTGCATTTACTCTTTGACCCACTAGGGTCCTATTTAGTGTTCTAGGAGAGGTAATTTAGTAAATTGTACTCCAGTGGCCTGAAAAAGTTAATGCACCTCTGAAAAGTGAGTCGTTCAATGATTTTCCCTATTGCTTTTTAAAAATCAACACTGACCATATCCAGAGAACCTTGGAGACAGCTGGAGGTAGAGGGTCTAGAAGCAGCCAGTTTATGTCCACACAGGCTTGTTGGGGCAAGCATTGGGTTTGGCTTCAGAGAACTTGACTCCACTCCCCACTCCAGTGCTTACCAGATAAGAATCGTGTAGCAGTTGTCAACCTCACCAAACCTTTTTCCCCTATCTATAAAGCAGGGTAATAATACCTACCTTACGGATGTTTGTGCAAATCGAGTAGCTTCTCTATATAAAAACTTTTTATAAACTATAAAACACAATAGAATATCATTAGCAGAAGGAAGTTTTCTGAAATAGACATTTTTGTATCTGATTTTGGAAAGTGATTTATTATTAGCTTTCCACCAAAAAACTGTGAGCAGAGATTATACTGTAATGAAACCACTTCAAGAGAGAAGGTGCCTAGCTAGTTAATCCTCAAGGTATTCCTATTTTCCCCCATATATATTGCCAAGCTACTCCATTTCTTTATTTCATTCTTAATATTAGGCTTTATTTCTCTTGCCCCTTTCTGTTTTGCCCATTATATTCTTTCAGAAACTTTGATCAAGAGACCACTATGATAGTAGCTTCTTTCATCTCAAAGGTGTTTAAGCCATATATTAAAAGACATTACTCTAGTTGATGTGGAGAGTGTTAAAGGCTTGAATCAGGCCTCATCAACTTATGGAAGAAATATGGAGGCAGTGATGACCACATTAACTTTGAGGCAGGTATAGGAGTAAAAAAACGGTATATAACCAGAGTAAATAGAAAGAAGACATGATAAAATATATGGTTATTATTTTTCTCTGGAAATCTTTCTAACTCAACCAAACTCCCTATCTTATATATGTTAAGATGCTTTGTGAGCCCTGTGTGTGATCACCATCTTGAAAGAGTTGTTAAAATCTGTAACCTGATACCATGTTTGGTTTGACTTAAACAATCCAGGAAGAGAGGCTATTGCTTAAGTACAAATTATTTTGCAATCAATAGTTAAGCATCTGTAATGGGTTTTTAGGCAGAGGAAGGTTGGCATAGACTGTTATTGAACTAGTACAGCTTACATAAAAAGCTTCTTTTTACAACTGCTGTTTACTTTGGATTTTCTATTTTAACAGCTAGAGCCTGCCTAATGTGCTTATCTATTATGGAAGGCAACAACTGTCAGTGTTGATTTCCCTGAAACTATTTGAATTTTTTTCTGTGGATGGCTATTTTAGTATGTGACATATTGGTAACATCCACCCCCTAAGAAACCTGCCAAGAGGACAAATCTCTGAAAAGATCAAGCAATAAAATAAGTTTTTCGTTAACCGAACCACAGCTAGTTTACATTTGGTGGCTGAAAACATATTGTTGCATTAAAAGATGACATCCAAAGGGTTTTAAATCAATCTCACAAGATAACAAAAGATTTTTATTTTGTTTCTGTATGTATGTATATACTCACATGCATTTCTGCGCTTGACTTTTTTAAGGCAAGGAAGGAATCTACTTGTTTGGTGTTGGCTTCAAAATTTTTTGGCCTTCTAATCTTTTGGCATGATGTAATGCAACAAACTCTCATGTTCCTTAAGTGTATCACCTCAAGCTGAGCTATCTGTTTCCTAGTGGTGCATTTAACCTTTTAATTTCCATCATTTCCTTTCTGTTTTAATTATCTTTTGTGCCAGAGCTACAAAGTCTTGGAATAGAAAAACTTCTAAGTTAGAGAAAGACTTCTATTTGTTATTCTAAATTTACACAAAATCAGAGTTACTTTGTTTTTGGGGGGACGGGTCAATAAATAAAATGTTATCTAAAGAGCAAGAAAACAGCATCTGTAACTATGGAAACCAGTGATCTTACATCATATTGGCTTTAATGGATACCATGTATTTTTCTTCTGGAACCTGTCAGTATTAACCTTACAAAAGGGATTTCTCAGGTGCAGTCTAAAAAGGGATGATTATCTTGGATTATCTAGGTGGATTACCATGTGTTTTGTTTTGTTTTTGATAAGGAAGTATATTTAATTAGGTCTCAATGTGGCCAACTCAACTTTCTATGCTAACAAGAATTAAGCATTACATAGATAATTAAAATGGATAACTAATCAAAAATCTTATTTCAGACAGTGGTTTGTCTTCTCCCAATCAAACTTTTTATCTTAACAAATCGGATCTCAGAATGATTTGTCTTTCACCTGGTCTCCTTTCCTTTGCTCTGCCTCTGATTGACATCTTGGAATGGCATTCAGAGAACAGAGAATCAGAGAATCCAGGATAATCCTACAAACTGTTAAATCTTTGCTTGAAAAACAACCAATTTTATCATTTAGAAAAGCCATTAACTATGTCTGAAATGAGCTAATGACACAAATGCATTTATAACTTACCTTATTTTTAAATAGCTTTTGCCCTCCTTCTTTCTTGCTTCCTACCTATTCTTCAAGAGACCCAGGGAGCAAAATAAATAAAGATCACGTTCTTTCCTGTTTACTTAGAATAAGGGCATTCCCTTCTAACTACTGGTTATTTCTTAAGGCAACTCCTAACTATTGCTTTCACCATTTTAGTGACTGGATTATTTTCTTAGGCTTCCCGTCCATTTAGAGAAATTTCCAGCAATTGATAGCACTCTGTAAATAATTCACAGGGTAATTGTGTTCCTCTTTTCACTAAGCTTCTCTGAAGTATGTTATGTGAGAAGTAGAACTGAAGTCAGTGGCATTTATTCCACATGGTGTATGAAAGAATTGCTCTCCCCCTTCACAGGACAGTGGCAATACTGTCATTTCAGTGTTCTTATTTTGCCATTGCAATTAAAAGTCATCATATATACAGTTATTCTTGAGATCCTTACCCCTAAGGCAAAAAAGGGGGGTGTTCCTACTCATTTGTTGGCCATTTTGCTAACAAATTGACATTTATAACAATATCAGTTATGCTAAAATATGAAATATTTATAGCTGGATCATTGGTCAGCCCCTCCATTCTTATATAGTGAAGCATAGGTACTCCCTATTATAAATTCTTTCTGCTCATAATTTAAAATGATTTGATTAGATAGAATGTGTTTAGAAATTAACATGCAGAATAGTGTCATAGAAATTAGATGCCTACTTTAATTGTATGAGATTGCACAAGTTTTATCAGAAAATATATGATCAGCTCTAGGTTATTTATTTTGTGAACAGGAGTCAGCTGGGATGATTCATATTTTTTTGGTTCTCCTAGAATTTGAAATTCTAAGCATAAATAATTCCAGTAAACATTGTAAAATAAAGATGCATTTGATTTACGCATGACAAACTTGTGTGGGAGTCCAGATGTTGGAATGTGAACACAGACAGGTTTTTTCTCTCTTATGTCCTATGTGAGTATAGGACTTTTTAACATTTTGTTTTCAACATTGTCTTTTCCTTCCTTTCTCAATTTTAAAGATTCTTAGAGAAATTCAGTTTGTCTTTTGGACTGATGTATCTTTAATAAATTCTCATTAGGATTTAGAAGAAGGTGAGCATACCTCTAGCCATGTATGTATTGTACTACACCCATCTTTGACATTTCAGAGAACAGATACTAGAATTAATTGCGTTTGTCCCCAAGTATTACTTTTGAAATCAGTCACATGTTTTTTTGAATACCTTTTCTGGGCAAGGTATTGCACTTAGTGTGGGAGATGTAACACCAACATTTAAGGCCTCGGGGACATGATTCTCTAGGTTCCATTGCTAGATTACTGTCTGCACCTTCTCATCTCCTTTACTGGTTTCTTCTCATCTTTTTGACTTTGAATTTTGAGTGCCTTGGGGCCAATTCTCAGACTTTGTCTCTGTTTAATTTGAATTCCTGACAATGTGTGTAGTTCTGTGGCTTTACATACTATCTTGTGTTGATGAAGCCTAAATCTGTATCGTCAGCCTTGTCCTGTCATATCTGATTGGATGTCTTCAAGGCATTTCAAACTTACCCAAAACCGAACCCTTGATTTCCTCTGAAACCTGCTCCTTCTTTAGTTTTTTCCATTGTCAGTAAATGGAAACTCTGTTCTACAAGTCGATCATGACAGAAACTTTGTAGTCGTTCTTAATCCTCCTTTTTCTCTCAGACCATCCACTAGATTTACCTTCAAATCTTGTTGGCTCTTCCTCAAAGCTATTTTAAGAAGCCAACCTCATCGCACCACCCCTTTTCTACCTTGCTATTCCAAGCCATTATTTTGCTAGGATTATTAGCTTTCCAACTAGTCTCCTATGTTCTATCCTGCAGTGTGTTCTCTCTACCTAGTAGCAAAAGGATCTTTCTAAAATGCAGGCGCTCTCCCCTCCCACCATGCCTTCTCATATCATGCAGAATAATAGTCAAATTCCTCACCACGGCCTAAATGGTACTACACAATCTGCCTTCTTATTACCTTTCTGACCCCATCTCCCACAACTAGCCCTCTTGCTTATTCCACTTCCACAAAAATGTCAAGCACACCATAGCAATTTTAAAAAATTATTAATTCCATAAATATTTATAAAATGTGCCCAGCACAATTTTAGGCACTGGAGATCCAGTAGAAAACAACAACAAAGAGAACAAATCTCCGTTTCATGGAGCTTGCTTTCTAGTGGTGGGAGAGAGATAATAAATTAATAAATTAGGGATTGATGAATTTTATGAAGAATAAAGAAAGGAAGAATGGGGTGTTTTGTATAGGATAGTCAAAGAAGTAACATTGGACCTGAATAAATGGCAGAGCAACCCAAGTAGATGTTGGCAGGATAGTGGTCCAGACCTGAGGAGTAGGTATAAAGGACCTGAGGCAGGAGCATGTCTGATGGAGTGGAGTGAATATCGTGCACAAGGGAGATTGGCAGAAGCAGGGATTGGTGAGGTGACCAAGGTCCGGATTGTGAAATCTTTGTAAGGACTTTTGATTCAGCAGTTAGAAATATACCCAAATGGGGAGTGATGGTGATGATAAGATTATGGAATTAATTAAATGTATATAGAATTTTTTTTGTAAAACACCATCCAAGTTAAGACTTTTGTGTCATACAGAAGTAATAATCAATTCATTGAACATTTGTTAAATATAGAGAACCTTCCATGTGCCAGCACTTGTACAAAGTGTAAAGAATGCAAAGATGATTAAGACATGGTAGTGCTCACTGCCTGGTATGGGAAACAGACATATAAACAATTTTTCTGCACTGTCTCTAGGAGCTATAACAGCTACCAAAGTCTGAAGACTAGGAGAGGCCTCAGCATTTTATAGTCTATGAGCATGTACACTTAAACCTTGAACAACTCAGGTTTGAACTGTGTGGATCCACTTGTATATAGATTTTTTCCAATAAATACCTCTACTGTCTTTGATCCATAATTGGGAGTCTGCAGATGTAGAGTACTGACTGTATGCATTGATCTTCACCATTTTATATAGGGAACTCGAGCATCCACGACTTCAGTGTCCACAGGGGGGTCCTGGAATCAGTCTTCCTCGGATACTGAGGGTAGATAAGTTTTCGAGAGTCAAAGTTGTATGTGGATTTTCAATTGCACTATGAATAGGCACCTGTGACCCCCGTGTGTTCTTTTTAGAGTGGCTTTTATTTTTCTATTTATCAACCCAAGAAGAATTTAAAAAGTAGGCTTCTCATTTAACCATGGTGATTGTCAAATGGTGCTTCTGCTGAGATGAATACCTGAATGTGGCACTTACCATATCTATCTGTAGTATAATTAAGTTACAGTAGTGGGCAAGAGATAAATTAAAAAAAAAGAGAAACCTAGAATTTGAATCATGGTATAGCCATAGAATTTCAGGTGGCTTTTTAAATTCTATATTGTCAAAGTTGGTTCAACATGATGTAATGCTTCTTGTTTTTCTTAATAAATGATATATTGCAGCCTTTTGCCAGTCTTCATTGTTAAAGCTAACTCTTGCTATTTTAGTCTATTTTAGCAGGTTCTTCTCTCAAAACACCTAGCTACTCTGAAAACTTCCTACTTTTCTAGATGTAATGCATGCCAGACCCTGTCCTCAGTGCTTTAACTATGTTTTCTCATTGAATCTTCATAACTCTATAAGGTAGGGACCAATTTCTCCATTCCAAACTTGAGACAGCTGAGACACAGTGAGGTTTACTAACAGTCCAGGTTCATACTGTTGTTAAGTGACAGAACTGGACCTGGGATCAGAATCCAACTTCAGAGCCTTCACCCTCACTCTCTGCCTGCCAAGATAGATTAGCAGTGATTGCAGAATGCTTCCTTATCTGGAGAGATTCAGATGCAGTGGTCCTTAGCCTGATTGGAATAGGTCACCACCACCTTTGTAAATTTTGAATTATGAGTTTCCCTGTTTTAGAATGCAGTGAAGAATATTTAAACATCACATATTGCCTTAGGTCCAAAAATGTGTACATTCTGCCATAGTTCCAGTTTTGGCTTTACCCTTGACTACTGTGTGAACTTGGACAAGTTTTTTAACCTGGGATTTGGGTGTGTCCACTGTAAAAGGAAAGGATTAGACGAGACAATTCCCTGTATTCTCTACTAGCTCAATAAATTATCTGATTCTGTGCTGTACCAGAATTAAAGATTGATATTTATACTTTTTTTGATAATTATACTTTTTTGTCCAATCGTCTAGAACCTATTGTTCCAAATGAAAAAAAAAAAATAAAAAAAAATATGGTTAGTAAGTTCTCCTTTTCTGGCTCTTTGTTATTTTAAATACTCAATAAAATTTATGCCAGGGTGCTAGCTTTTGCCATCTTAAAGTGTTTCTGTTGTGTGCTTAGTTTTAAGGGGTAGGAATAGTCCCTGAAGGTCTATGCTGGACACAAACAAAATGGAACATTCAAGACTAAGCACTAAAAATATCTCGTAAAAATCCTTCCTCCACATACTCATTGGAATAGGTAATTACTGTGGCAACAACAAACTAATTTGAAGTGTTAGCTGTTAATTAAAACACTGCAGAGCTGTACAGTTATCTTTTGGTGTAACCAGAGCCTCCATTCAAACTTCATTAATCACTTTACAGTTAATGTGTTGAGGAAGGTCAAGACAATTGAGAGCAGTATCCGCTGAAAGTAAACAAGTTCCTTTTCTCTGGGTAGAATGCCATTTGCAAAGTTAAGGGGCACACTCCACTCATACCTGGCATTGCCTTTGTCATCTACTTCTCCTTGATGATTAAATGTTAAATTGGTCCTGTCATTGCATTGTAAACCAAACCGCACAGCATCTTTATTGCTCGAAATCGAACCCAAACTTCCATGGATGAATGTCATAATTAAATCATCAAGCCTCCCCCTTTTAATTCACTTGGAAATAGGAAACCTTTCCTTTGGAAAGGAGATCGGCTTTCTTTACAAGCTAATTAAGTTGCCAAACTGTCCGATATGGTATATATGTTAGACTATCTGCTAATCATTTCTTTATCACTGCTGTTGGTCTCAAAAGTCCAGGTGCTGCCTGTTGTCCAAAGTAACAGCACTATTCTTTTTATAATTTTTGAATCCTTATGTATACATTCAGCTATTCTCACATTTTAGTCTTTGGTTAGTGATTCTAATTTGCAGTATTTTTGAAAGTTGAAATTAGAAGAATCTGTGGTATACAAGAAGAAAAATAATATATCATTACTACATTTTACAATTATATTACCTGTATTTACATGGAATAAAGTTCCTAAATCCCTTCAGTCACATTTCAAATTAGCTTAGTCTAACAACTCTGTCAGGCCTTGAGGAAAATACAGTGTGAGTCTTTATATATCAATTTACCCATGAGTTAAGATATATCATGAATCATATCGTGACCTGAAATGTAATTTCACATCATAAAAGTCTTATAGTAACATACAGAGTAAAGTAAGTGGTAATTTGCTTTAAACCCGGTATGATATAGGATTATAAAATGTATATCACTATATACAAAGTATAAAACATTTTAAAATAATTAAGTTTTATAAACTTAATACTATTTATATATATTTAGGAGGTTGATATTTAGAGAAATCTTTAGACACTACAAATTAAAGAACTGTTTGTTGAAGTGAACAACTGCCAATTCTTTTAATCTTGCCTATTCTTTAAATGAGATATACCTGAATTTCTTTGTAATCAATAAAATAAAGGCTGTTTACCTTCCGTAATTGGCTCAACCTTTGTTTACTCTAGTAGAAAAAGCAGAATGAATTTCTTATAACACATATGCATGGATATATAAATATATTTACATATTTTTTCCTAGTCTTACCTGAATTTGTAACTTTTTATATGTAACAAGTTATTACCAATACTTGTAGTTTCTTAACTAAATTGTATCTATAAATTCATCGCTTTAAAAACACTTGTCAGCAATTGCACAGCTCTGTAAATTTACTAAAAATCATTGAATTGTACAGTTAAAGCAAATGAATTTTTTCATGCACTTAACGCAAATGAATTTTTTCATGTATAATTACACGTTAATAAAGCTGTTAAAAATTTTTTCAGAGCAACCACACAAATATTTCAGCCAGAACAGAAAAATGATATTCTCATTTAATAGTAGTAGAGTGCATATTTTGTTTTTGTTTTAAGAAATGAGCAGTTTTTATAACTATGTGGTGATGGATGTTAACTAGTTTTACTGGGGTGTTCCTTTTGCAATATATAAATATCAAATCACTATGTTATATACGTGAAATTAATGTAGTTATATGTCAATGATATCTCAAAAAATAAAAATAAAATAAATGAACAATTTTTACTAGTAGGTCATTCCTAAGTAAGAATTGGGAGCCTGGTCAGTTTTGCAACTTGTCAGGTGAGGGCAAGGAATTCCTAAGAAGCTAAATTTCATTCCTCCACATCCTCCCTACCCTATTCATGTCTTAACATTGGCTGGGTGAGAGAAAGAACAATCCAGTCTTGGCTAATGAGCAGAATCCTCTGTGGAGCAAGATTTTAGTTCTTCCAGACTAGTTTATCTCTTTATACTTTCATGGACTTGCGGTAACAGTGCTTGTTCACGTTGCATGGTTTGTTGTGAAATTTTTGTATAAGGCAAATTGTTTCTGGATATGGTCAGAATGTGCAGTCTTTGCAGTACATATATGAAAAGCCACATTTCATTTAAGCACAAAAAGTCTTGATGAGATAATGGTATGTTATTTCTGCAAACTTTATTCTTACTCTTTTTCGTAAATGAATGTATTCATTTTCCTTGACTTAATTTGTAGTTGTTTCACTCTATCTGGTCATTTGAACTTGTCTCTTTTTTGAAGCTTATTTAATATGGAAAGATGCCAGCTTTAGGAAAAGACGAACTGCTTAGCTGAATCTTATAACCCTATGACGTCTTATATGACTTGCCATAGTTAATTCCATTTGTTTTGAGATTATTTTGATGAAATGTAGGGATATAGTTAATTCATATATGTAATTGAAATAAAAGGAAAACCACCTGTTTTGTATGGCTCTGTTTAGTGCTCAGCGGAGAGCAGTAGAAGACGACCTTCCCCACACACTGACAGTGTATCGTTAGGGGTCTGGAGCCAGAAGACCTGAGTTTGAGGTCTAGTTATGCCACTTACTGACTTCGTGCTATTATGCAAACTACTTAACTTCTCTGTGCCTGGAAGTTCTTGTCTATAAAAGAATAATAATGCCAGCAGTACTTCGGAGGGTTATTTTAAGATATGTTTAGTGAATCATTTTGTAAGCCGTTAAGCTCAGTAGAAATGTAAATTACTAATTTCATTAGTGTTCTTTGAAAGTATGATATATCCCATTGCCGCAGATGTGTTCAGATTTACATTCATGTCCTTAACCATTCTGTAGGTTGTTCAGTGATCCCAAATGATTTGATTTTTCTTTTTCCCATAGAGCATATCATGTCCCAAGCGGGAAAATACTAGCTGTAAAGGTAAGTGCTAGATAAATTTTATGAAATTCATGAAATTCTTGATGTTCGCCACTTTTTCTTCCACCGGTTAGCTTGAGTCACAGGCATTGTCAAAGAGGAAAGGAAATGGTTTAAGGTTTGGATGGTAGGTGGTGGAAACTGTGTCACTTTAGTATTGAGGCTTCTGAAGGTATTTGAAGTATGCCTTAGAATGGTCGGGTGTAAGCGCTTTCCTTACATTGTGATTCTTCTTGTCATTGTTATCTCCACTTCTGTCTGTGATCTCTGCTTAAGTGGCATCACTATCTCCCTGGTCTTTCAGCTCAAAACCTTAGCAGTTCGTCATTCCCCCACACTCCACCCCTATCTCTGACATCCTGCAAATCACCAGACACTGTCAAGAAATTTTCCCTGAAATGGATCCATTTGTCACTTTCTCATCCTCATTGCCTTGGCCTCCCATCAGGCTCACATACCTCCTACCTGGACTTTTTGTAATAACTTCATCACTGTACCTTGAATCTTTTTCTTCTTCCATGTCCCTAACTCTGCCACCAGAGTTGAGAAGTTAAATCCAGATCTGACCACATCACTGTCTTGGCATTCCTCCATCTGCCAATCCTAGTAGTTTACTACATAATGTACAACATAAAGCCTAAGTTGTCTGCCTTGCTTCTGACCCTTTATATAGGGCATTCTGAAATACCCCAGAACCACGCCCACCAATAGTCAAACTGCGCATAACTCTTGGGTGTTCTAGACAGTTACCTAAGACAGTCCTCACTTGTTGGCCATCCTGTTTGGAATCCATACCTCATCCCTTCCATATTCCAAGGTGCCGGTCCTGCCATGGGAGTTTGGGTTTAATCTCTGGCATTGGCTATTGGTGTTTGATCTTCCCATCATTTTACCTCATATTTCCCTAATGGGCTCTCTTGAATTGTACCTCTGACTGAACCTTAGGCTACCTCAGTCCAACCCTACAGAACTCCACTTTCAACTCTGGGTTCTTAGCTAACAAACTGGTCAGGCTTGCTTCATTCCTCACCCTCTCTACGAATTGGTCAGACTCTCTATAGATTGTGTGCGGACCTACCTTTACAGCCACATCCTCTGCTTGCTTGTCTGTTACTTTCCATCATGCTATCTGGGCCCTTAATATCGAAAGCTTTGATTTTCTGAGTGACTCCTATATGCCAAGTATTATGCTAGATGTCATATAAATATTATCTTTAATATTTAAACTACAAAGTAAGCCTGTGTATTTTAGATTTGAGGAAAACGAGACTCAGAAAGCTGAATTGTCCAAGGTCACACAATTGGAAGAGCCAGAGTCAGGATTTAAAACAAAATCCATCTGACTCCAAAGTGCATGTCCTCTGCCTCACCATGCAGCCTTTCTTACAAGTTATTATCATTGCTCCTCTTTCTAATTTCTATCTATCCTTTCAAGGTTCATCTCCAAGATGCCTTCTTAGCTATCCCCAGTGAGAATTCAGTCTTTTTCCATAACACTTGAATAGTATACATTTCTATATCTTTTATCTAGGAAACTAAAAATCTAAATAAATTGCAGTTGGTTATACCTTTTAGTAAGGTTAAACCAAAGCTAAGACTCAGGTCTTCTAACCGCTGTATAGTCCACAACTAATACAGCACCTAGAATGTGTTATGTAAGAATATCAAGTCTAATTTTAATAAATAGCTTTTGGCGAGGAGATAAAACAGAGCTCCCTGTTGTATTCTAGGTAAACTAGGTTCACAGAATTGTAGAACTAAAAGAGGCTTTAGAAGTCATCTCTGAAGCCCAGCATTTTACAGGGGAGGAACCTGAGGTCCAGAGAGTTCCCAGCTTAGGTACTTCAAGCTATTCCCCATCTCGCTCTTCCCAAGTTCAGTGAGTACAGCTATGTCATACTACCTTGGCACTGGGTTGTCTTTTCTATACCTCCTGAGCTCCCCTCCACTCAGAAGAAACCTCCACCAAGTTAAGCACTATTTTCTTTCCTATCAAGTTCGTTATTTGTTCCTTTAATGTCAAAACTCTTAGATTTCTGCCAGTGATATAGTTAAAGACAGTCAACCTTAGGTTATTCACTCCAAGAGAGATGAGTACTGCTATAAATCATCCAAAAACTTATTATTTGGCCTTGTAAGTGCATTATAATTTTTCATAATTTCATACATTTTGAATTATGTTTAACCTAGGCTGATATTAAAATTCTTGTGCATGACTATTTAGTTGCTTATGGTAAGGGGCTAATAGTTGTTTCTGGAAAGGATTAAAAGCAATTTTAAAGAAAACACTTAAGAGGATCTGTTAAAGCAGAGACTTTCAATAAATGAAAACAGTAGAGGCTTACAAATATACCGTTCATCATACCTGACCATAAAACTGAGCTTTAGAGCAAGGACTATATTATATTCACTTTGCATCCCTAAATTGTGTAAAATAACATACTACATGCTCAAACTGAGTTGAATGAATGAATGATTTAAGAGTAGATATGATTATTATGTTTAAACTTTTTGTTCAGTCCCGAGCTTCTTGTCAGTGAAGGCATGTGGTTTATATATTAGTCATAATCTAAGAAAAAGAAGTGTACTATTTCATCAAAGAGGCAGTTTTTCATTAAATCTTAGAAGTGTGTTAGTTTCCAAATATTTTCCAGATACCTTTCTGTTATTGATTTCTAGTTTAAATCAGTTGTGATCTGAGAACATACTTTGTGTAATTGGAATTATTTTAAATTTATTGAGATTTGTTTAATGGCCTAGAATATGACTTATCTTGATGTTTCCTTGTGCATGTGAAAAGCATATACAGTCTGTTGTATAGAGTATTGTATAAATGTCAATTAGATCAAGTCGGCTGATAGTGTTCAAAATTTTTGTATCCTTACTGATTTTTATCTACTTATTTATCAATCATTAAAAGAGGGATTTTGAAGTCTCCAGCAATAATTGTGGATTTGTCTGTTTTTTCCTTGTAGTTCTGTCATTTTTTTTTTTACTTACTATTTTTTAAAGATCTGTCAGGTGCATTTGGAATTATTATGTGCTCTTGATGAATTGGTCCCTTTATGGTTACAGAGTGACCTTCTTTATCCATGGTATTGTTCTTCACTCTGAAATCTACAGTGTCTGATAATCATATAATTACTCCAGCTTTGAATAGTGTTAGCATGATATGCTTTTACTTTTAACCTTCAGTGTCTTTATATTTGAGATGGATTTCTTATAGACAGCATGTAGTTGGGTCATTTATTTTAATCCAGTCAGAAAATCTCTGCTTTTTATTTGGGGTATTTAGATCATTTACATTTCATGTGATTATTGATGTGGTTGGCTTCAAATCTATCATTTTGCTCTTATCTATTCTGTCTGTCCTTTTCTTAGCAGTTGTTTTAGAGTTTATAGTGTACATCTTTAACTTATAAGAACTTAAACATATTTATATTACATTCAAGTAATGTGGTACCACTTTATAGCATGAGAATGAGAACTTAACACAGTTTACATAGTATACTTTCATTTCCTTCATCCTGACTTTGTTGTTGTTATTCATGCATTTTACATATTCATATTATAAACCTAAAATGTTACTCTCATGCTTTAGAGAGTTGTCTTTTGAAGACATTGAAAAGGAAAAGATTTATATTTACTCACATTTTCACCATTTACAGTGCCCTTCATTCCTTTGTGTAGGTCCACATTTCCATATGGTATAATTTCCTTTCTGTCTGAAGGACTTATTTCTTTTTCATTTCTTATAGTGCATGAGTCTTCTGGTAATGAATTCTTTCAGCCTTTGCATGTGTGAAAAGTCTATATTTATTTGACTTTCATTTTTGGAAAGTATTTTCACCACTTATGAGAATTCTTAGGTTCCTTCCTTCCTTCCTTCCTTCCTTCCTTCCTTCCTTCCTTCCTTCCTTCCTATGGTAAGTTTCGGTATACAATTCAACAGTAAGGCAAATTACATACATACATATATATATGTACATATGTAATATGTGTATGTATATATATGCATGTATATTCATATAAGCCCATATGTTGCTCTTTTCTTTCGATATTTTAAAGATATTATTTTACTGTCTTCTGGCTTGCATTCTTTCAGATGAAAAGCTTACTGTCATTTAAATCTTTTTCTTCTGTGCATTAGAACTGACTTCTCTAGCTGCTTTTAGGACTCTTCATTATCACTTGTTTTATGCAATTTTTAAAAATTTTTGTTTTTCAATTAGAGTTGACATTCAGTATTATATTAGTTTCAGGTGTACAGCATAGTGGTTAGACATTTATCTAATTTCAAAGTGACTGTCTTCCCTATGCTACACTTCACATCCATGTGACTGTTTTGTAACTATCAATTTGTACTTCTTTATTTTTCTCCTTTTTCAACTATCTCCCCAGCCCCGCTCCCATCTGGCACCCATCAGTTTATTCTCTGTGTTTATGAGTCTGTTTCTATTTGGTTTGTTCATTTATTTTGCTCTTTAGATTCCATAGGTAAGTGAGATCATATGGTATTTGTCTTTTTCTGTCTTATTTATTTCATTTAGCATAATACCCTCTAGGGCTTCGTCCATGTTGTTGCAAATACTAAGATTTCAGTTTTTGATTTATTTTATGGCTGAGTGGTATTTCATTGTATATAGTCTTATGCAATTTGATTATGATGAGCTTTTATGAAATTTTCTTCATGATTGTACTTAGGATTTGTTGAGATTGTTGGATCTGTGTACTTTTAGCTTTTATCAAATTTGGAAAAATTTTAGTCATTATTTCTTCGAATATTCCCTCCCCCTACTTTGGTAAGTTAAATTGCATGTATTGGATCACTTGAAGTTGTCTCACAGCAAAACGATGCCCTGTTATTTATTTTAGTCTTTTTTTCTCTCTAATGTTTCATTTTTGGATAGTATCTGTTGTCAGATAATCAAGTTTTATCTTTTCATCTGCATAGTCTAATTTGCTATTAATCATGTTCAGTATATTTTTCCTTTCAGATACTGTGCTTTTTATTTGTAGTAGTTTATATGGACATTTTTACATCTTTCATGTCTCTATTGAATATGTTCAATCTTCCTTTTACCTTCTTGAATATACGAAATACAGTTAGGATAACTGAATTAATGTTCTTGTCTATCCTATCATATGTGTCATTTTGGGGTAAGTTTTGACTGATTGCTTTTTCTCTTCATTTGGGTTGTATTTTCTTTTTTTAAAATAACAATTTTTTATTGGATGCCAGTCATATGGCATAGGTGCTAGATATTTTTGCTTTCCTATAAATATTCTGGAGCTTTATTCTGAGATGCTGTTTAGTGCCTTTGAAACAGCTTGATCCCTTCAGGACTTGCTTTTAAGCTTTATGAGATGGGACCAGCCCAGTGGTTAGTCTATAACTAATTTTCCCCACTCAACTGAGGTAGTAGCCTTTTGGATACTCTACCCAGTGTCTGGCAATTACAAGGTTTTCCACCCTGGCTGGTAGGAACACAAATTCTCTCTGCTTAGTGTGAGGTCTGGGGATTGTTTCCTCTGGTCCATTCTTTCCCTAATCTCAGTTTCCTGACATCCATGTGCTGTCATTACTCAACTGGACTCCAGGACCCCTTTCCAGCTCTCTGGAGTTCTCTCCCTTTGATGCTCTGCTAGTAACCTCTAGCTGCATTGGCTTTCTCAGACTCCCAGCTGTGTCTCTTCAACTTAGGGAGGTGGCTGAGCTCTGCCTGTGCTCTCCTTCCTGCACTGGGGCCTGTAAACTCTCTAGTCAGTCAGCTGGACCATCATAGGGCTTATCTCTTTTATTTCCCATCTCTCAAGGATTACTGTCCTGTTTTGGCTAATGTCAAATGTCTGGAAGCCTGTTGATTTTTCTGCTTTTGTTTTTAGTATCTCTTCCTTTCTTACCACCACTCTAATCCAGATGCTTTGTGTGGTCTCTTGTCAGAAATGTTGACCAGCTTTTAAACTTTTCACTCAGAAACAGAAGCTACTATTTATTGACCATTTATACGGTGCTAAGCACTTTACATACATTTTCCTTATTTAATACTCACAACAGTCTTTTATTGTTGTTACTATTATTGATCCCCATTTTACAAATGCAGACGCTGAGACACAGAAAAGTTAAATAGCTTGCCTCAGGTCCCACAACTAATAATTCACGGAATCAGGATTTGAACCTAGGCAAGTCTTGCCCCAAGTCCATGCTTTTAACCTCTGTGTTGCCCCTCACTACCCTTGGATTTGGCTTCCTAAAGCATAGTTCTGGCAACATTTCTTTCCCACTCAAAAGTCTTCAAAGGCTCCACATTACTTCTCAATAAACTAAAAGCTCCGTGGGTTGGAAATCAAGATCTTCCACAATATGTTGTCAGCCTACCTTTATAGCATTACCTTATATGACTGAATCCTGTGCTGCTTTTTAAGTTGAAACTCATTGCCTTATCTGAACCCAGGTACTTTCTTCAAAACTTGGATTCACGTGTTTCTCTCTAATTAGAATGCCTTCACCCATATCTCCACCTATCAAAATCTCTAACACCCTTCGAGTCAGCTCCAAAGCTGAACGTACTGTCAGATGTGGTATATCTGTTACTCACTCACTTTCTTCTTTGAACCTCTCTAGAGTTCTGTGTCTCCTTTGAGTGTTATCACATACTTCCTTGTAGTTTGCTACTAGTGTATGTGTATGTTTCCCATATTATTTTGAAATCTCTCCTTAAGTGGGGAATAGATTTTACTTATCTTTTTGTTTTACTCATTGAATCATGCAGAACCTTGCGTGGAAGGCCTAGTGCATGTCACTATGTAATGACAAGATGTTCAACACATAATTTTTTGAATGACTGACTGAATAAATAAATTGTGTTCTTTCTTTTTTCAGTTTACTCATTCATCTTTTGAGGTAACATCTTGAAAGCAGGTTCAGCTCACATAGAAAATATCCCATAGTGTTCTTTGTATGGACCATTGCTCCCAGCCAGAGTATTTCTTAGCTTTTTTATATAGTAAAGGGTGAAATGAAAGGTTAAGAGTTAGAAGCACATTTGATCTTTTCCTGACCCTCTCCTGACTTTGTGTGACTTCAAGCATGTCACTTGAACCTCTCAGTGACCTCAGCTGTGAAACGGGGCTGCCTGGTGTCACAGAGGGATTGCAAAGAGCAGCAAATCACAGCCCTTGTCTAAACAGAATCACCTAAAGGCCTCTAATGCATGCATAGAATGATGAGGAAAATTTAATTTCCCAAGTCAAGTGGTCAGTTGGACCCACACTTTGAATGTCTGTGGGAGCAATTAGATGAACATCCTTGAAAATCTGTTACTTTTCTCTTCCCACTCAAAGTATTTTTAATTTTTATACTTCTAAACATTTTTATTTTAGACAAAAAAACATTGTAATGTTTCTTTTTTCATACTTCAAAGGTGGGAAAATGTCACTTCAGATATTTTTAAAAGCAAGGTGAATTTTGAGAAGAATAGAAGTACTTTGAATTTTTATCTTATACTAATGAATTTAGAAAAATTTCTCCCTCAAAGCACTTTAAAAATGATACTAATCACATTTTAGTGATAACTATTTATGATGACTGTAAACTCATGAAATGTGTTTCTAACTAGCTTTTTTGCCAGGGAGTGGTATAGGTGAGCAAGACAATTGCTAACAAGTAGAGCAAAAAAACAAAAATAGCCATCTTGCAAACAGAACCTTTTTATAACCATTAATGTATTCTGTTAAACCCTTCAAATCTATCAACCTTTCAGCTTAATAAATTTCCCAGTATTATTTAATTTTTAATTGGGAAAAATCCACCTAACAGGAAATTTCTTTGCATTGTATAAGCATGTGCTGATTATCATTCTTTGACTGTTTGGGGTTTCTGCTGCTTTTAAACTAGCATTTAAATGGACCATTTGATTAATCATTTGTATACTGACTGTAATCCTCCCAAATTTCCTTTCTGAGTTGTACATACTGTAAAAGACAATTATGTTGCCACAGATTAAATACGCGAATTAAAACAGAATAGCGGCTTAATTTGACCTGTGATTTTGCTCTCCTTCCCTTTAGTGGAGCGTGTGCCACTCCAGCAAATAAATGAAGTCATCCATGACAGGTTGTGATGAATTGCCGTATTTATACTGTATATTTTAATAGCCTCACACTAATTTAAATTGAGCACAAAGTAAATTATAATTCAGTCACTTGACTGTTTATATTTAACTTGACAACTCATCCTTATTTGTCCTGGAGGTGTAGCAGAGAGCAGCGGAAATGCACTCAGGTATTTCAGTTTCTCACTTAACCCTTTCTCCATGAAATGCTTCACGTTCAGATTCTCTTCAGTGTGAAAAATTTAGCTCTTCTTAATAATAATAATAACAACAGCAACAATAATAATGAAGACCCAGGGAGTCCATACTTTCCTGTACTTCGAAAAGAAAATTCGTATTTGCCATGCTTTTTTTCATTACCTTCAAATAAGAAATTGGACTTGTTTATTTTTAGCAGTTTTAAAGCTCACTCACAGGAATGCCCAAGGGAAAGAGAATTAACCTTCCACCTAGAGTGCCAGGTCTCCCAGAAAATAGAAGAACATTTCAGTAGAGTTATTTTAAGGTGAATTTTACTTTCTCTCAAGTTCCCGGAACTTACTTTATTCATTCTTCTACCATTATGGAATCTCTACTGTTCTGGACTATAGCAAATACCAAAATGATCAAGGCCTGTTAGAGTGCAGTGGATTGGCTCCATACATACAGTGTTACTTGCTACACTTCTATTTATTTTGGTGTTTGTATCTTTGGTTTTTAATTCAGTTGTAGAAATCAATCCATTTCCACCCTGTCTAGAATCAGCTTCTTATTTAAAGGATTGTGATGGTAAGGAACACTTTAATTAAATCCCACATCACTTAATGGGCACTACTGTGAGTAAGCCCCTATGCTGAGCGCTGGGTGTGTGTGTGGGTTGGGGGAGGGGGCTGGAGAAAGATGCGTGAGACTTGCCCTTGTCCTTGAGGTGCTCACAACCACTCTTTACTCTTTAGCCTTCTGTTTGTCAGAGGTGAGGCATGGATGCTAAAGGCAGTTTGAAAGGGAAAAAGATAAAGGACCAGAGCTAGGGATAAATTCTGATGAAGGGCTTTGGGGCTGGCATCCTGGAGGTAGTGGCAGCATTCGAGCTGGATCTAAAAATAGAAAAGGTTTTATGGTCAATGATAGTGGAGTGGAGAGGGGAAGGACAACTCAATGGGAGGTAACAGCAGGAGCAAAGACTGGAAGTAGGGGAAAGCACAGGACATTTGTATAGATCAGTAAAAATCATCTGGTTTCACATGAGGATTGGCTTTGGGTGGGGAATCATGAGGGGAGCTAGAATAGTGGGTTAGAGCTAAATTGTAGAAGAATTCCTTGATTGTCACAGTAGAGTTTTAACTTTATGTTAGGCCACAGGAACCCACTTAAGGTTCTTGATCAAAGGAATGATATGTTTATAGCTGGTAGTTTGGGATTAATTCCAATGTGTTGGCTAACCATGTGAGATCATGTCATTTCTAGATTGGGGGTCTGGATATAGAGTATAGCTTAGTCATACTAAGCACTGAGTAAATGTATTCTTGAAATCTTAAATAACTGGATCTAAACCTTACTGTGGGTAAATCACCTGACAAGTTTTTTAAGAGGTGGGCCCAATCTCAGAGATTCTGATTCCATTATTTTAAGGTAAGGCTCATGCATCAAGATTTGTTTAAAAGTGCCCTGATATGTTTATATAAATACCTTTGTATAAAGGTAATTATAATATGAGGCCAAGGTTGAGAACCATTGCTTTAAGGTAAATAATGACTTCATTCCTTTTAGTAGATTTTTTAGGATGAAAGATTCCCTGTACTTGACATGGAGTGTGGATAGCTCTAATATTTTAGGGCATAGAATTGAAACAACACTAGATGAACTTATTGTGTTGCTAAGTTTTATACAGGAACAAAAATAGAAGTGAATAGTGTTGGCAAAATGATTATTGATTGTGAGAAATGTTTGAATGTTTCTTGGCAGTTTTGTATTATATTTAAAGTCTAATTTAGTGAGAGCTTTTATAAATAACCCTAAAGCAAATTCATGATAAACTGGCTGTCCCTTTTTCCCCCTCACTTTCCCTTCACCCAAATGGATGTCATTACTATAAAATGTGTTTTAGAATTATCCTTTTCTTTCCTTGCTCTATCAGCAGTTTGCAATTCATAATTTATAGAGTTTTCCCTCCAGTATAATTATATTCTGCAGTTTTAATACAAAATGTAGTTCATTGTTGGATGGTATATAACTACACTCTCGTGGTAATCCTGAATGTTAAGTTTTTATCTAGAAATGTCTGAAGTCAGAAACTCTGCCACAAACCTTTTAAAAAAATGTCTTCCAACTATTTTATTCTCATCACTCTCTTTTTTAAGTAAAAAAATTTCTTTTCAGTTGGCTTCACTGAAGTGCTAAATAAATTTGAATAGTTGATATTCCTTTTTTTAAAAAAAATAGTGTTTGAAATAAAGTAGAATTTATTTTAGGTAAGTTTATAAATATTTTACATTTCTGCATTACAAATCTGAGTCAGTGGTTTGATATTGTTAAGAAAACCATAAAGCATCAGTATATACTGGGAAGTACATGGTCTTTGGAGTCAGAGAGGGGCACTGATATTGCTAGGCTGAGTGGTTCCTCAGAACCTTGGTTTCCTCCTCTAAAATAAGAGAATTAGATGAAATAATTTCTGAGGTTTCATCAAGCTCCAACACTTTATGAGATTATTAGCAAAGAAACATTATGCAGCTAGAAGAATTTAAAAAGATGATATATTTTAAAAACTTCTTATCTCTCTTCTAACTAAAAACCCTGTTTTAAATGTCAGTTTTACTCCTCACCCTCTTCCTCTTATCGCCTAGTATCTGAATTACAGGGCAATTCTTTTTAATGGTTTCAGGGTCATTCCTATCTTCCTCTCCTGAAAATAACCAATGTGGACAAAATAGGGTGTATAAATTAAGGGTGTTATAACTTAACTGACTTTTAAAGCCATTAATACTGACCTTTGAGACCTGGCTTTTTTCCTGGTCCCATCAATCACTTCTATACCACCTCCCCCAATACAAAGGGATAGATAGATGTGGATACCGTTTGTATTACTGGGGGTTACAATGGTGGGGAGAGAAAGGGGGAGTGAATAGAGGAAACACCATATTTTTGGTTTTTATATTTCATAGTGAATATAGCTGTATTTATTTTAAAGGTGAATAAATGTATGAATGTTAATTTTTTTCCTATTTAGGTCATACTACTAGATATTACACTGGAACTTCAGAAGCAAATTATGTCTGAATTAGAGATTCTTTATAAGGTAATTTTTTCTTGGTCATTTTTCCATATAAAGCATGACTATGGTCTTGGCTTGCAGGTTTTTAACTACTTTTGTCTTATTTTTGTTTCAGTGTGATTCATCATATATCATAGGGTTTTATGGTGCATTTTTTGTAGAAAACAGGATTTCAATATGTACAGAATTCATGGATGGTGAGTTTTCCCTTTTATAATACTTGAAAAATGCTTTTTGTGGGAGAGTGCTTTATAACCTGGTTTTGATATAGATGTCAAGTAGAATAAAAAATAATTAAAATATAGTAATATTTACTTTCTTTATACTCTGAAACATCTTAGTGTTGGGAGTTCTTGGTGTTAAATATTTGTAGCTAACCTGTAATTTCAAGAATTTAATTTCATTTACTTTTATTGAAAATTTAAATAGAACAGATTAAATGCTAGTCTGATCAGTGGTTTGATATTTGATTCCATACAATCTGTCTTTACTTGCAAAACAGATGTTCTGTTCTTTTAATGTTTCAATAGCCAAAACAGATTTTCTTTTAAAGAAAGCTATTAACCCAATGTCCTGTTTCTTTTAGAAAGAAAATGGTTCTTAATTGCCATATAAGAAATTGTTTTCAGCACAATTGTTTAGCTAAGACATGTTAAGTTTTCTTTGGATTCTAGCCCTTTCTCTTCTTTATTTTCCATTCATTTCTTTCTTGATCTGAATATTATGGCAAAATTCAGATTTCTTGATACTTTATTGAAATCATTGTTATTGTTTACCCATTTTAAATCAAAGCAGTCTTTAAATTTTACATATTCAGTTTTACAGTGTTTAACCCATTCAAATTCAACATTTTAAAATATACTTAGTTCATTCTGGGAGTTCTTAGTATAGAACTGAAGCAATTAGTTCGTGCACTGCAAGACTTCAGTGAGCCAACACTGATACCTTGATGATATAAAGGATATAATGTGATCTAAATTAGTTATAGTAGATGCTAAGAATTAAGTCTTACAACCATAATGGGTAGTATGACAATTACCGTTCAAAAAGACTAACTAGAAAATGTGGTTTCATAGAGTTAGTAGTTTTTTGAGGATTCCTAGGGTTTTCTGTGTAGAAGAGCATGTAAATAGAGTTAGTTTTACTTCTTTCTTTCCAATCTGGATGCCTTTTATTTCTTTTTCTTATTACCCTGCCCAGAACCTTCAGTACAGTGTTGTATACAGGTCGTGAGAGCAGCCATCCTTCCCCTACTCCTGATCTTAGAAGGAAAACTTTTAGTCTTTCACCATTAAGTATAATGTGGATTTTTGGTAGATGTTCTTTACCAGGTTGTGGAAGTCTGATTGTCTTCCAACTTTGTTGAGTATTTTTATTATGAAAGGGTATTAGAATTTTCAAATGCTTTTTCTGTGTCTATTGAAATGAACATGTATTTTTTTGTCCTCTATTCCATAATTGTGGTGTATTCTATTAATTGCTTTTTGCATGTGGAATCGGTCTTGACTTCCTGGGATAATTTTACTTGGTCATGATGTATAATCCTTTATATGTATTGCTAGATTAGATTTGTTAGTACGTTGTTGGGGATTTTTACATTCATATTGTTAAGGGATATTGGTCTGTAATTTTCTTTTTTTATAATGTCATTGTCTGGTTTTGGTATCAAGATAATACCATCTTCAAAGTATGAGTTGGAAAGTGTTTCCTCTTCTATTTTTTAAAAGAGTTTTTGAAGGATTGATGTTAATTATTCTTCAAACATTTGGTACAATTTACCACTGAAGCCATCTGGTTCTGGGGTTTTGTTTTTTGGTTTTTTTGTTTTTTTTTTTTTTGGGTAGTTTTTGTAGTCAAGTGGCATCTGTTGCCTATTACCAGGAAAA
The DNA here is from genome assembly GCA_003508835.1 of Eonycteris spelaea. NCBI lineage: Eukaryota > Metazoa > Chordata > Mammalia > Chiroptera > Pteropodidae > Eonycteris > Eonycteris spelaea. Next base: position 2,822,911 of record PUFA01000017.1, read on the forward strand.
GTCCAAGCCCACTTTTTCTCACTGCATCTTGGTATCAGAGTCACCAAGGAAAACACAACACAATCAAGCACTGGATTGAACAGTGTTTTCCTCACATGAAAGAAGGAGATAGAGGAAGATGAGCTTCAGTAGAGGGAGTCAGTTCCCCATGGCCGGCAGCTAGTCCTTCCTGATAGCCTCTGCAGGGCAATGGGCCTTCCCATACCCTTTTTGTGCTTCAGCAAAAAGACCTGCTGCCCCCATTCCTTTCCCACCCTACTCCTGTGGAGTCAGAAATGCTGAAAGGTGGAGGCATGCCTGAGGATCATTGACTTAGCAGGACAAAGCAGTACACATTGACCTGAAACAGGGAAAAATATTCCCAAACAAGGAATAAGCCCAGCACAGGCTGTATGGGCTCTTTATCTCTTGGTAAGCAAGTGCTCCAGGCCCAAGGATCATTCTTATGTGGCCAGTTAGGGTTTGAAAAACTATCTTTCATAACAGTATTTTTTAAATTGTGGTACAATACATGTAACATATAGTTTACCACATTAGCCATTTTTAAGTGGAAGTTCAGCAGCATTAAGTACATTCTCCTTGCTGTGCCCCTGCCACTACCATTTATCTCTAGAATTCTTTTCATCGTGCAAAACTAAAACTCTGTACCCATTAAACAATAACTCCCCATTGCCCCTATGCCCAGCCTCCGTCAGTTACCATTCTACTTTCTGTCTTTACAGATTAGACTACTCTCAGTACCTCATTGAAGTGGAATCATGCAGATTTTGGGGACTGGCTTATTTCACTTTGTATAATGTCCTGAAGGTTCATTCATGTTGTGGCATGTGTCAGAATTTCCTTCTCTTTTAAGGCTGAAAATTTCTTCCTTTTTGGGGGGAGTTTTCAGGGGGAGAATTACCAGTCTCCCTATAATTATAAGTAGTATTTTTCAGAATTTCTGTTTCTTCTTGAGTCAATTTTAGTGGTTCATGGCTTTCTAGAAATTTATATATTTCATCTAGATTACTTGTTGGTGCCAGTAGTTTATAGTATTCCTTCATAATCATTTTTATTTCTGTGAAATCAGTATTAATGCTTCCTTTTTTTTATTCCAGATTTTAGTAATTTGAGTCTTCTCTCTTTTTTCTAGATCAGTGTACCTAAAGGTTGATCAGTTTCTTTGCTTTTTCAAAAAAAATCAATTTCTTGTTTCTTTGATTTTCTCTAGTTTTTCTATTCTTAGGTCATTTACCTCTGTTCTAGTATGTAGGAATTTCTGCTACTACCATTGGGTTTAGTTTGCTCTTCTTTTTTTTTTTTACGGTGGAAACAGGATACCGATTTGAGATCTTTCTTCTTTAATGTAAGCATTTGCAGCTATACATTTCTCTCTAAGCACTGCTTTAGCTGCTTCCTAAACATTTTGATATGTTGTGGGTTTTTTTCATTTATCAAAATATTTCCTAATTCCCCACAAAGGAAATCTCTTATGATTTCTTTTTTGACCCATTTTTATTTAGGAATATATAATTTTCCACATCGAATTGCCCTTCTGTTGTTGATTTCTGATATTCCTTTGAGGTCAGATAGAACAAAAGATTTGCAAACAAAAAAATACAGTTATTCTGTCTTTTATATTTACCAATATAGTAAGTAATCTTTACCAGTGCTCTTTATTTCTTCATGTGGATTTGAATTATTGGCTAGTAATGTCAATCTGAAGTTTCTTCAGTCTGAAGACTCCCTTTCATTTCTTGTATGGTCCCTCAGCGAGTGATGATCCCTTGGTTTTTACTTATTTAGGAATGTCATAATTTCTCTTTGGTTTTTTGTAGGATAGTTTTGCTGGATATAGAATTTTGGGTTGACAGTCTTTGTCTCTCAGCTATTTGAATATGCCATCCAGTTGCCCCTGATCACCATAGTTTCTGATGACTAATTAGCAGTTAATCTTTTGGTAATAAAATTTTTATTTTTCAATTATAGGTAGATACAATATTATATTAGTTTCAGGTGTACAGCATAGTGATTAGAGATCTGTATAACTCACAAAGTGATCAACTCAATAAATCTAGTACCACTCTGCCCCACACATATTTATTAAATATTATTGACTGTGTTCCCTTATGCTATACTTTGTATCTCCATGATTGCTTTGTAACTACCCACTTGTCCTTAATCCCTTTCCCCTTTTTCAGTGACCCTTCCAATCTCTCTCTCATCTGGTGACCCTTAAAATGTTCTCTGTACCTATGAGCTTGTTTCTAGTTTTTTGTTGTTTGTTTTTTGTTTAGATTCCAGATGTACATGAAATGTGGCATTTGTTATTCTCTATCTGACTTACTCCATTCAGCACAGTGCATTCTAGGTCAATCGTGCAGTGTCTTTTTCCATCCCTTTATTTTTAGTCTGTGTATGTCTGTTAATCTGAAGTGAGTCTCTCATAGGCAGCATATGTAAAGGTCTTGTTTTCTTATCCATTCATTCACCCTGTCTTTTGATTGGAGCACTTAATTCTTTTTCTTTTGAAGAATTTGTTGATAGATATGTAGTTATTGCTATTCTTTATTCATATTTTTGATACATATTTTTTTCTTCTTCTTTAGCATTTCCTGTAATACAGGCTTGGTGGTAATGAATTCTTTTAGCTTTTTCTTGTCCTTCAACTTTGAATGATAGTTTTCTAGATAAAGTAATCTTAGTAGTAGATCCTAGGTTTTCATTACTTTGATTATTTTGTGCCAAGCTCTTCAGTCCTGCAAAGTTTCTTTTGAGAAATCGGCTGCCAATATTATGGGAGCTTCCTTGTAGGTAACAAACTGCTTTTCTCTTGCTACTTTTAAAATCCTCTCTTTGTATTTAACCTTCAGCATTTTTATTATGTTTTATCTTGGTATATACCTCTGTGGATTCATCTTTTTTGAGACTCTCTGAGTTTCCTGGGTTTGTATGTTTATTTCCTTCGCCAGGTTAGGGAAGTTTTCCATTATTATTTCTTCGAATAGGTTTTCAACTTCTTGCTCTCTCTCTTCTCCTTCTGGTACCCCTGTGATGTGAATGGTATTACACTTGATATTGTCCCATAGTCTCCTTAAATTATCTTCATTTTGGGGGGTTCTTTGTTCTTGTTGCTGTTCTTATTGGGTGTCCTCTGCTACCCCATCCTCTATATCAGTGATTCAATCCTCCTCTTCATTCACCCTGTCGATTTCCTCTATGTGCTCTTTAGCTCAAGTATTGTATTCTTCATTTCTGACTGGTTCTTTATTATAATTTCCATCTCCATTTTTATGTTTTCTATCTCTTTGTTAAAGTTCTCACTCGGTTCATTTACTCTTCCCCTAAGTTCATTGAGCATCCTTACAACCAATGTTTTGAACTCTGCATCTGTTAAAATGTTTGACTCAACTTTGTGTGGATATTTTTCTGGAGCTCTACTCAGTTTTTTCATGTGGGACATGCTTCCTTTTCTCCCAACTTCGGCTGCCTTTCTGTGCCTGTTTCTACATACTTCTATGTGAAGTTGCTAAGTTTCCTGGTCTCAGTAGCATGGCTTTGTGGGGCCCAGTGGCACAGTCCTGAGAGGGTTCCAGCTATAGCCCAAGTCTGGCTTCAGCCTGTGCCCCTCCGGGGCCACCTGGTAAGAGTCAGCAAGCAATGGTGTCAGCCACAGATGGCTGCCAGCTGTGCTGTGCTTAAAGTTGCTTCAAGAGGCCATGCCAGAAACCAAGGCCAGCTGCCGCCAGTGTGGGGCTTATAGCTGCTCAGCAAGTGGCACAGGGCACACTGCGCCCACCACTGGATATGGCTTGGATAGGGCTATAAGTTGGGAGGGGCAGAGTTTCAGGGAATCTTCTGGGCAGAGCAACCTCTGTTATCCACTTTGATCACATCTTACCTATGGTGGTGCCTGAGTCTGCATGCTGGGTTGGGAGAGGGGAGGGCTCAACCAAAGATCAATGGATACCACCAGCACTTCTGCCTGGGAAAAAAAAAGCCCCTCTGGTCCTTGCCCCAAAGCCCTGCAACTCAGTGTACCCCCGTATGTCCCTGGTGGTACCCCCAGTAGCCACCCTAGCACTGGAGCTCAAGATGAGCAAGTCTCTTCCCACAAAAGTCTGGGTGTGGTGGTGGGTCCCTCCAAGAGCAACGTCTGTACCTGCTGGTTGCAGCTGCCGTAGCCTCTGTTTTGCTCAGCCTACGTGGGACCAGGCAGCCTCGTGTGTCCGCCTCTGCCTATCATTCCAAGGTGATTTCTTAATTCTTTCCCTAGTTGTAGGGCTTCTGCTCATCCAGACCCCAGGTGACTCTGCTGCTTTTTGCTCCATAGTTTCACCAAAATTTTGGTGTAGTCGCAAGAGGAGGTATACAAAGCCTCTACACTCTATGCAGTTAATCTTTTTGATAATTCCTTGTACTTGACACATTGCTTCTTTTGCTCTTTCAAGATTCTCTTTTCGTCTTTGTGGATAGTTTCATAATCTGTCTAGGTGTAGGTCTTTTTAAATTTATTCCACCTGAAGTTTATTGAGCCTCTTGGATGTGTAGATTAATGATTTTCAGCAATTTGGGGAATTGTTGCTCATTATTTCTTTAAATTCTTTCTGCCTTTTTCCTTCTCCTCTTTCAGGTCTCCCATTATACTTACGTTGATATGCTTGATAGTGTCTTACAGGTCTCTAAGAATGTGTTCATTTTCTTCATTCTCTACTTTCTGTTCCTCAGACTAGATAATCTCATTTGACTAGTCTTTACATTCCCTGATTCTTTCTTCTGCATATGCAAATATGCTCTGGTGAATTTTTTATTTCAGTTATTATCCTTTCAACTTTAGAATTTATATATGTATGTATGTGTATATATCTGTGTCTGTGTGTAATTTCTTTCTCTTGATATCCTCTATTGGGTAGACATTCTCATATTTTACTTTAGTTCCTTATACATGGTTTTTATTAGTTATTTGGATTAAGTTTTTTTTTTTCCCATTAAGTCCAACATCTGAGCTTTTTTAAGGACACTTTCTATTGATTGCTTTTATTCCTGTATGGGTCACACCTTTTTGTTTCCTCACGTGTCTCATTTTTTTGTTGTTGTTGAATGCTGTACATGTTTAATAATATAATATGTTAACTCTGGAAATCTGCCTCCTCCTTATCCCCAGGGTTTGTTGGTGATGATGTTTGTTATTGTTGTTATATGTTTTTTAGTGACTTTTCTGAACTGTTCTGTAATGTTTTCTCTTTTAGTGTATGGCCACTGAAGCCTCTTTTTAGTTAGCTTACTAATTAGCTAAAGATTAGACAGGGTTTTTCTTAAGTGCTTGGACCAGATAAATCCCGTCTTTGCTCAGGAGTTCTGTGTGTGTGTGTTGGGGCACCTTCAACACTCACCCAGGCAGTTGATAACTCTGCCTTAGTCTTTGCTTCCTGCTTGTGCTGATCCTTATGCTCAGCCCAAGGTAACTGCTTAAAGCCTCCTCAGGGCCTTCCTGAACATGCACACAGCCTCATGCACGTGTATGTCCTGGATCGCCAAGACTGTGTCGGAGCTTTTCGAAACCTCTATGGACATCTCATTCCCCAGTGTTTCCTTTCAATGCTTATGGTTAGCTTATCGTTTACCTACTGTTATCTACCACCTTAGTCAGTTATAAAGTTAATCAGTTGCTTCTAATTAGTTTCAAATGCCCCTAAGAAAAAGGCTCTTTGTAAGGCAAGCTCCAAGTCAGGTTGAGTAAAGACAGCATTGCAAGCGGGATCTTCCAGGGGAGTGATGTGACGTGTCTTATTAAGTCAAAACTAAGTCTGCTAAGAAACACCCAGGTGCATCTCAGAATATATACAGATGTATTTGGATTACTATCATGGGAATAAACTGTTTTCCCAAAAGTCCATGTTGCAAAGAAAGCAAGGGCTTTTTACTTTTTCACCTAGCAGAGGCTGAGAGAGTTCTTTAAATTTTTGCTTATGACTCCAGACTTCAGTTTTGTTAATAATAATCATGGTCATTTTAAGGAAAATGTTGAAATGGATATGACAGTAATGTTGCTTCTTACTTATTTACTACATATTTGTTTTTATTTTACGTGCAGATACTGCTTTCTATTTTATACCCTGTAATTAGGATTAGAACATGCCTTACCCCATGAGTCCTTTTGTCCTAGTGATGTGAAGATGACAGCTCTGATTCATCAATAGAAATATACAATTGTTTGGCAGCTGAGATGAGTTTTTGCTAATCTATTAGCACTTTCTTTCTGGTGGATAGTGGTATGCAATAAAATGACTGGCTAGGAATGATCTGAGGCTAGGGAACATAGGGAAGTGAGGTCACAGAGAGCAAACCAGTGACCTTGGAATCATTAGCAAACAGTTCAAACTAACCATGGACGGATAAAGAGATTTTTAAATGCCTAGAATACCAACATTTTAGCTAAGATTAAACTGTCTCCCTGAGTATGTGTCATAGTAATATCATGTTGCATGAGACTTTTTAAACTGTAAAAAGATCACATGCGATTTTCAACTACGTGATGTTACAGGGAAACCTTTTGGACCTTTGTAGTTCTGGGAGTTCAAAGGCTCAGATCTTTTCTGAGTTCTGCCTTCAGCTAACTCATGGTCATAGAGAGAATACCATTTCTCTTGGACTCAGTTTCCCCCATCTGTCAAATAAAGTCATTGCATTAATCTTTAATGTCTCTCCAGCACTAATGTCTGATGATTTGATGGTCTAAAATTTGGGGATGAGCTTATAGAATAGAAATTTGGGGATGAGCTTATAGAATAGAAATGATAATAACTTAGTAAAAATTAAACTGAAATCAATTTGCCGTTTTTAGCCTAATAAGAATTATTTAACTGCACAAAGGGAACTCATCAGGCTTAACAGGAACTCTTGATTCTGAGTGGTCACATCTTTTTGTGTATGTGTGCGTGTGGCCTCTGACAATTATCTTTAATGACTATGTCAAGGACAGGATGAATCTGATGACACAAAGCCGACTATGTAAAGATCTACTCATATGGATGTCTAGGGAGAGAGAGATATAACCAAGATTAAATGGATATTTATAAAACTAGTGAACTACTTCAAAATGGGATTTTTTTGGCTTCTTTTACTGATAATTGTAGTAAGAACATCTTTGTCTTTTTGATTTAGCTCGTTGACTATTATCCATCCACAAATTAAGCCCTGATACATATCCTATGTAAAACTAAATCTCGCCTTAGGACTTCTTATTCGTATATGTGACTGAATTTGCACCTCCTGGTTTTGAATCGCACAAGCTGTTCACATCATAAAGGATTGGTGCAATAACCTGCATGTATCAGTATTCCATGTGAAGCTTGATCTTGAGACTGATCATCCTTCGAACTGCCAATTCATCTGCAAGATCAATGAGAACATAAAATGTTTTTCTACCATACATTTACTTTTATTGTATCTACTACACAGAGCAGATACCTAAATGTGATTGTCCTTTGGTTCTTCAGTTTTTTGTATGTATTAAGTTTACATACAGATTCTTAACCTGCCCTTGACTAGTTTTCTTCATTTGTTATGTATATGTGATTGCACACTTGGGAATAAAATGTAAGTATCTAATTATGGTTTATCTGGAAGTGTCATCATGTCAAATAAAATCGAACTAAAATTTTACCCTAGACCTTTATGAATGATAGAAAAAAAAAATTCTCACAGTGAATACACAGGGCAGGGGGGAGCACAGTACACTGTTCTAGTAGTTTTATTTATATATTTTTAAATTTATTTTTATGATGGTGACATTGGTTAATGAAATCCAGTAAGTTTCAGGTGTACAATTCATCAGTAAGGCATATATATATATTGCATTGTGTGTTCATGGCTAGTAGTTTTATTTGTAGTAACACAACATGTTTGTTTCTACAGGGGGATCTTTGGATGTATATAGAAAAATTCCAGAGCATGTCCTTGGAAGGATTGCAGTAGCAGTGAGTATATGGCTTCAACCTTATGAAATCTGAGTGTTTTTACCTCTAGTCAAGCCATATTCTTCTTATATCCTCAGGATGATTTTTTCTTTTCTTCAATCCCTATTGACTGCCAAGGCTTTCTTAACTTTCTTATCATTTTTGTGTTCTCTTTCTTTTCATAGACCAACCCACAATGACTATGTCGTCACATGACATCTTTCAGGCTATGGGTACTCTGACTTGTTCTAGTTTCATGTGTTTGCAGGGAACTTAGTGCTCATGTTATCAGTAAATTTCTAGTTTCTTCAAAAAGAAAGCTGGTTTGGGGGCATTTTGTAATTATAGACATATTAGAAAATGTTTTTAAAGTTTAAATTAATGAAATAAAATAGCCTATAAGAAAACACTACTAAATATTCTTCAAGATTTTTGAGACTTTTTACATTCTTGGGTTTTAATTTTTTTCATCGACTACATCTAGAATTTATTCCCTTTGTGATTAAAAGCAGTTTTTCTATTTCCTATATTCACTTATAAATTGATGAAATATATCAAATAAGCCAAGCTACTATTTAAGCCCCAGATTTCAAATTTGGAATAACGTAGGTTAAGTAGTGTCTAGGAGAATTCATGGGGTGGTATAATACTAAACAATTGCTAAACTAAAGGCATTCTGATAACTTAAGCAGTTTAATACAGAACAAAGGGAGTATACCATGTACCATTTAATTAAATGGCTGGTTTTCACATTCATTATACATCAAACTGACAACTCAAATCCTTTAATCCGACATGGACACTTATTTAGTTTTAGTTCATTGTAATTCACAGCTTTCCTTTTTTTCTTTCTAATTATTAGTGTGAACAGCCCAGGGTGATGAGAACTTTCTTTTCTGATGCTATTGCTGTTAAGTAGCTTCTAATCTACATATTTAGGTAGATTAGTATGAAATTTGAGTACTTAAATCACTATTTTAGATGAAAATAAAAATGTTTCATTTCCTTTTTAATCTTGGGGGAATGAATGCTTTGTGGTTTTTGGCGGTTCTTGGCTCTAAAGTTTAATAACACGTATTATAAAGGGCAAAAAAAAAGGCAAGAATATCAAATGAAAAAGAAAAAAGTATATGAGTTTTATATACTCAGTGTTATCTATTGAACTTGGCTAAAATAGGAATCCGCCTTCTTCAGTAGAAAAGTATAGACTTCATAAATATGCCTCTCTCTTGTGTAAGGCATCCACACAAGGCCACTGGTCTTTTCAATTCTGCTGGAGTGGGAAGCCTGTGAAGTAAATGGAGTCAGCAAAAAAAAATAGTAATAATCATAACCCAGCTTCAAATACAGGGCTAACCTATTGAGTTATTGAAAATATGACAAAAATTATTTTAGTGAAAAGCATTTAAAATAAGTGCTAGCCCAAAGCATTGTTTACATTTGCTCTTACATTTTTAAAAATTTGGGGATTTTTTTCTGGAATGTGTCCAATTTCTCCAGCTTTTATGGCTCATCAGGTCATAGTAATGAAAACTGCCTGTGGCTAGAGTAGAAGAAAGGCTTTTGATAATTTTGCCCTTCATCTGCCACTTTTCATAAACTCTGCTAGGTCCTAAGCTTGTGTAATGCCTCCAAAGTGTATTTTTTTTAATGTAATTTGAGTAAGCTACAAACTTGGATAATCTTTGTTGCAGCTGAAAAACACAGAGGAAGGATTCTACCAGTCAAAATAAGACTAGCAAATTAATGGGTTGTATGTCATGGTTTTTATAGTACATGTTCTCACAACCTGACCGGATTCCCAGTATCCTTGATTGTCTCTCCTCTGGTGTTCTGAAGACAGCATCAGCATCATTCCCTTGAGTTCTTTCAGTGAGACCAAAAAAGCATAAGAGAACTACGGCTAAATCAGAAACAACAGAATCAGAAGAGAGGAGGGAAATAGGTATATAGCGAATACTTTCTTGTGCCAATCATTGGTAAATGTTTTATGTACAGATATTGCCATTTAGTCTTTACAGCAACTCTGTAAAGTATAGATTATCGTACATATTTTATACATGTGCAAGATGAGGTTTAGAAAAGTTAAATAACTTGCCTATAGTTATCATATAACTTAGTCAGTAATAATTTGAACCCAGAGTTGTTTGACTCCAGCCCCTATGATCTTTAACTCTGCTTTCCTGAGAGAATTAGAAGAAAAGAAGAAGAAAAAGTGAAAGGGAGAACAAGTTAAAAAGAAAAAAATAGAAGTATGAATCAGAATAATGGAGTAGCACATATGATCACTTCAGATTCTTTTCATGTCTTAGAACCACATGTAAGCATCTCTCCCTCCCTAAATTAACTTTACCTTCTGGGTTCTAATAATCTGGCATGCAGTGCAGGTCCAAAGATCCAAGGTTCATTACAGGATGGATCCCTGTCACACTTTATGATATGTTGTTCAAATTCTCTCTTGTAGAATGTATGGAAAGAGAGTATCTGTCCCTGAAAAAGAAATTCATGTAAACTGCCTGATTTCAGCCTTCCAACTTGCTCAATGATATTGATCTACTTTCCATTTGAACCTGGTCTCCTATAAAGAGGAATGCCTTTCTGCCTTTCCCTGCCATTTAACACATTTTTCCTCACATTTCTGAAGCAGTGACACTGCGTACTGTATTTTGAGTGCTAATGTTGATTGAAGTTGTCCCTGAAAGGATGTGTACTTGACATGTCAGGGAGTGAGTGATTGATAGCAGATAGATATAAGTACTTTTAGTGTCAAGGCTTTGTTAAGTCATAGTGAAACCTAGCCTTCTGAATACCAACAATACCCAGTAGATTTTCAATCGACAGATTTCTAGCTCTATCTACATTGATTCTTATATGCTTATAAAGGAAAATGTCTATTTTGACAAAATTGGAAGAGTAATAATTTTTGAATCTCTTAAATAAATTTTATAATTCTAGTATCATAAAATTAGTGTTCGTTTTATTTTTTTCTGCCTGATAATCTGAATATGATGAATTGCCTTCCCCTGTGTGTTTTCTGATTATTCATTTTCTAAAGGGCCAGTTTTTAGTGGCATGTTCTTTTTTAATGTGAAGGTTTTATAATATGCAACTAAGCTTATACGTTGAGAAATTTGACCTTATTTCCGGAACTCAGAAGATGATTACTCTATGCTAAATAAGATGACTTTGTCCTACTATTCAAAGAGAAAATTGTTTACATTATTGATATTATTTTTTATAAGCATTTAAGGAGATATTTTTGTCCCATTTCCTCTCTTTGTGTTAAAGTTATCATTATCACTATTTTAATATTTTCTTTCTTTTTGTTACTATCTGGCTATCCAGAAAACATGTGTTTTATTGTAATGCCACTTATTCCAAACCCTGGAAGAAATCATTTGCTTAAAAAGGCATTCTGTTTTCTTAAAATAGACAAATATATTATGTAATTGATTATACTATGTTAGCAGATCTATCAGGAGTACATTCTATTTTATGAGAATAATTAAAATGTGTTAACCTCTGTTCAGCATTAATTTAGATTTTATCTTCTATATCTTTAGTATTTGGAAATTGGGTTTCTTTGCATTTCTGTTAATATTACTCATAGTCTTTCTTGATCAACTAAAATCCTTGCCTGTTTAGCCCCTAATCCTCTTTTCATCATTTTCGAAATATGTAACTCACTCAATTACTTCTCATAATGGTAGCTTTTCTCGTTCTTATAGTCCTATGCCAACTAAAATTTTCTATAATGTGGGTACTTTTAAATTCTTATAGTAAATTTGAGTGATGGGGGGTTCATTCATATTATCTGATATCTAATTATGAATAATCAATCTTAAAATTGGTTCAGTCCACACTCAGTGCATAGAGTCAATGGGTGTAAAAATATGTGCATCTCCTTTTACAACAATTTCTATATAAAGATTTTTAAAGCTTTTAATGATTAAATTTTCAACGTAGAAGGTAGCACTTGTAGCCCATGTACTCAGGGTCTTAGAAATATCCTTTGTTCAGTATCTTATTTGACCATTCTTGACTCAGCTGTGGAATGCTGAAATCCAAATCTAGTTCAGATGTTTGTATCTTCTCACTTTATTCCTTTGACTTGCTCTTTCAGTATTATTTACACAACTCCACACTTATGCTTGTACTAGCCAGACAAGCCTGAGAGGATCATCATCTTTATATACTTTGTTCTTTCTTACTCCATTTTGAAATTATTTTACACTAACAAAAGTTTTGAGAAGGATAATGCAAAGAATTCACACAGATGCTTCACCCAGATTCCACAGCTGTTAACAGTTAACTACATTTTGTTAAAATTTATATATATAGTTGACCCCTGAACAATTCGGGGAGTTGGGGCACCAACCACCTGCATAGTCGAAAATCTGTGTATAATTTGGCCCTTTGCGTACATGGATTCCCAACTGCATGTCGAAAATACTACATACTTTTTTCCTGAAACATTTGAGAATAAATTGTGGACATCATGACCTTTTACCTTTATTTCAAGTGCATATTTCCTAAGAACAAGGATAGTCTCTTATGTTATCACTGTATACTGATCAAAATCAGGAAATTAGACTTGATAGATTACTATTTAATCAACAGTTCTTATTCAGATTTTGCCAATTGTCCAATAATACCCTATAGACCAAAAGAAAAAAAATTTCTGGTTCAGTCTAGGGTTATGCACTGCATTTAGTTGTCATGTCTTTTTAGTCTCCCTTAATCTGGAACAGTGTCTCAGTGTTTGTCTTTCATCACCTTGATGTTTTTGAAGAGTACACTGCCCCAACACTTTGCTGACATATTCTTACCTTGGCCTAAATGCTTTCTTCTCTTTTTTTCACGTAGTTGAATCTGGCCCAGCACTTTGGTAAAGCCTTCCTGACTACTGGCTGGAAAAGTTCTCTTTTCCACCCATTGCCTTCATTAGCTAACTTTTAAAAAATGTTTCTACTTGGTCATAAATGTCAAGACTTTTTAAAATTTTTCACAGAGTGTAGAAAAACAAAAATTGAAGATCTTTGTCCCTTTTTCCTGTCCTCCCTGCTCACACCACCACAAAGGTATTTTATGCACATACACTTATTTCTTTCATCTCTCATACCTTATCTTCAGAACATTTTTAGTCCATTAAAGGAGGGAACCTGAAGCTTATACACTTGGCGTCCCCACAGAGCCTGGCCCAGAAATGGAAGATGTTCATTGATTGAGAGTTTTAAAGGAAGAATTATGGTTGATATGATTATATGTTTAAATGAGGAGAGTTTCGTATAAAAACCATCATTGTACTGTTTTCTCTTTCTTAAATTTAGGTTGTTAAAGGCCTTACCTATTTGTGGAGTTTAAAGATTTTACATAGAGGTATGTACTAAGCTATAAGCTCTGACTTAATTTGGGGTGGGGTGGGGAGATCACTTGATTTTTAAAGTGAATGAGTGATGTGATAATTAAGCCAGCTGATATATTTGGTAGTTAAAACAGTGGCCACTTTATAAATATTTTTTCTTATTTTCTCCCTCAATTGCTCATTTTTTTTAATTAAATTTATCAGGGTGACATTGGTTAATAAAATTATATAGATTTTCCAGGGTACAATTCTGTAACATTATCTTTATATTGCATTGTATATTCACTATCCATAGCTTTCCGTCACCATATATTTGATTTCCTTTACCCTTTTCTGCCTTTTCCTCCCCTCACAACTACTCTGATTTAGATTATAAACTTGGTATTTTATTTTTGTGAAAAATATTTACTAAGTATGTAAAAAGGTATTTCATAAGTATTTGAAAATGACAAGATCTGATTTTTCTTTAGTTAATGCAAAACCTTCACTTCTATATAATTGTACCTCTTTATATTAAAATATTTCAGATATTATCAACACTGTTCCTTAAGAGATTGCTTCACATACATTGAAAGTGAAACTTTAAATAAGGAATTGGTGAAATCAGAAATTAGTCTCCTAGTCTACTAACAGAACAGATGAGAAGAATAATCAGATTAACTATTGAATGTTGCAAAAAGAACCTCCCTTTGCATTTTTTAAAGTTCCCAAAATGTCTGAATTCATTTGAAACAAATTATTAAGTGAGAAACAGACTATCACAAAGCAACTTCAGGGCCTAATGTTACTAACAGTACTGTTTAATTTTCCACATCTGCTCAGCCTAGCTTTATGTATATTTGGGGAATGCAACATCATACATATTAGATGTGATTAAAGGAAAGTTTTTTTTTTTTTTTAAGAAAAAGGTATAAACTATGAGAGAAACAACTGATGTCTTCAGTTGTGGTAGCACATCTGTCACTAAGTGTTGTTTTTTGTTACATTTTTGTGTCCTAGTGATTCCAATTTTTTTCTTATATCCTCCTTCCTCTTTTGAGGAGGGTATGTAGATTTTGACAAGTAAAATATCAGTTCAATTCTTGAAGGTATTTATGCTGATTAAATGGATCAGAAACCAAAATTTTCTTTAAAACTAGCCCACTCTATTTCTAGGTTGTAGTTCGTGCAAAATGTAAATGCAGGGAGAGCTAGTATTACTCTTACCGGGCATAAATAAGCATGTAAACACCTCTGGTGGGTGAGACAGAAATGGCGCGTTTTTCATTACCAAGAAGGAGAGATTGGTATCTAACATCATATGATCTGTATTGCTTCTATTCCCTGTACTCCCACCTCCACACACTCACCAACCCATAGACTGTTTATAGCCATTTTGATAGGAATTAACACAGTGGTCGATTCATATCATTTTATTGATTTTCATGGACATCTGGTCTTCATTTTGACAAAGGAACTCAAGGAAGTCATCAATTCTCAATAACAAAGCCTCATTAAAGGGACCTTGCCAGGGAAAAGCAAGTGTTACTATTAAAGCGATACTTAGGATCATCCTGTACTCTGGACATAGAGCATAATTCTGACTTATAATGAATTCTTACTAGCCATAACTTTCGTGAGGGATCTTGGTAGCATTAAGAAGTGTAGTGGACAGGGAAATACTATTTAGTTATTCTGCAGTTATCTTTATTTTTTCTTTAAAATCAAAAATCATGAGGATAATAATAGGCCTCTAGTAGTTCCTGTATCTAAATTATTTGGTTTTAGTTTTACTCTGTTTTAGAGAAATAATTGAATTTTCATTTGAAATGGTGTCTTGATAGACACATTTCAGATGGATTTATGTCTGGATCTAAAAGTAAAATTAAGGTGTTGGTCAGATTTCCCAGTACAACCATCCTATGGTCACTGTGGGCAAGTGTTGTTGGCCAGAGCCTCTCAGAGGCAAGTGAGTCCTTCTTCCTAACTCTGGATGCAGCTTGGGCTAAGAAAGGTTCTTTGATCAGTGACTTATGAGGGCCTTAATGATTTGACTGATCGAGGCTATAGAAATATGAAAATGGAGTCCTGAGCCTGTACTTCTATCAGTCTGTGCTTCCCACAGAGAGTAACCCACTATAAAGTATCACTAGTCCTGGGAAGAGGTTATATGCGAGGGGCTGAGTGGAGGCAGTGGTAGTGGGCCATACAAACTCTTTCAAGGGATGTGCAGTTGCATTTGTATAGATGGAAAGACCAGTAAATTACAGTGCAGATGAACAGTTATTCCCAGTAATTATGGGCACTCAACTATGGAAATATATGGTGGCAATGTGCCTCATTGAATGCGTTTATATACATTTAGCTTTTCAGTTCCTTCGTTATTCTTGGACAGTTTTACCTTCTGGATTTAAAAGCACAAGTTTTTATTGAAGAGTGGAAGAAGCCAGGTGTCCCTAAAGACTTTTGTAATGAGAAATTTACTCTAGATTGAGTAGTTGTTAACTTAATATTTTAAAGGTTTTATCCATATTTAATAACTTGGATTCCATGAAAATGAGATTAAAGATGCCTTTTTATTTACCAAAAAGCTATTTAATTTTCTCCTTGATTAAAAAAATTGTAGCTTTTTAGATCAGTTCAATCAGGCAATTAAAGATCAGAGCTTTTAAGTTCAGCTAAGGCAATTAAATAGGTAATATGCTTGTTTATACACTTTTGCTGTATAAGCTCATTGCTGTACCTTCTTAAAAGCCCATATACTCATTTTTGCTTTCTGTAAATGAATGATGATGGGAATTATAGCTGAATATGTGTCACATTGTCAAATCAAAGACAAATGTTCTTGTGTAGAAAGGGGAGCCTGGTACAGATGCCATGAGAAGATAGGGAGTGAAAGGAAGATGGTAAAGAGAATCACTAATGAATGATTAATTTTCTTTCTCCTTTGTCTCTAAGTACCTATGTTCTCCTCTGATCATCATTTTTTCCTCTACCAAATACTGCCCTGAAAACCAGGGCCTTGTACTTTATGAACACAAATTTTAAAAAATTAAAAATGGAGATGTTATTCAGTTATATAATGAAAAAAAGAGTACAACCTATTGCTCACCTTTGAGTAGCGTCTTGGAGTACAGTGTCCCTGTACTTTTAAAAATATGCATATGACATATTTTAATATGTAACATATATAGTATATTGTGGGATTTATGAAACATTGTTACTGACTTCTAAACAAGCTGCTGAAAATCAAGTCTTTTCTATAGTGAGTGCATAGTCAGCGAGGACTGTAGAATAGAATGAAATCTGAGCACCAAGCAGTGGAAAACCACTCATACCATGTGGCTTATTAATCTGGTACAGGTTAGTTTATTTGGTAGTATATTATGGCAACTGGAAATTTTTTTTGAAATTGAAGCACAGCAGTTGCCATTCATAATGTATTATCAAATATTATATTCAGTCAGGTTTTAGTGTTGTTTATTTTTGTTCTTTTTAAGAATTGGTTGAGATGGTATATGTGAAAGTACTTTATAAACTATCAAATGCTAATACTTAGGTACATCTTTATTATATAATAAACTATGAAGTAGTCCCTTTATCTACTTAGTAAGCATACCTTACTCCCAAATCAAGCCAGGGAGAGAGTTTATTATACTTTGTATTAGTGGGTCAAAAATTATGAAAATCTTTTCTCTAAGATAAATATGTGATATCAGATAAGGACATAATTATTAAAAATGTTTGAAACTTCTACCAAGATTAACTACTATGGGAAAATTATCTTTATTAAAAAGCATGTGTGTGAGCCCTGTAAGCATAGCATGTACTGACTGAGTAAAAACAAAGAAAATGAACAGTGAGAAAGTCTGTTAGGCCATATCTGACATTACAGCAAACATTGCAGCTTAACTTCAAAACATACATCGCCACTAATGAGGTGAGAGCCCTGCATATTAATAAACCTACAGCTCCAGTCACAGCCATCATTACCCACATCAAACATAAATACCAGATTAACACCTATGCCATTTCTTTGGAAGATGTGAGAATGCCCTGGCAGTAACTGCTCTCTCTTTCCCTGAGGATGAAAAATAGAAATTGAAGGGTAATGAGAATAGAACTTAGATTAAGAAAATAAAATTGGCAGTCAGGCTGGGGCAGTCTTACGCAGATGGAGTTTATAGAAAGAAACAACCTACATAGTTGGTGTCCCAGCACATTTTTTTGTATTTTTGAACCTGGTTAGTTTCACTTATTTTCTCTAATAAGAGAGCTTTTTAATGTTTTTTTATATATATTTTAAAATTTTTAATATTATTCTGAAGGCAAAAGAGTCCAAATAGATTTGTGTTTAGAGAAACTAAGTCCTGTGATTTCAACATGAATGTTTGCAATTTTATTTTCTACTCTCGGCTTTATTTTTTATAAATCTAGCCTCAGATCTTCCGATTGGTGCCACATTAAATGCCAAAGCCAATATTCTTAGTTCATTCAGCAGCTATTTATTGTATACCTACTCTGTCCCAAGCACTGATCTAAATACTTGGAATACATCAGTATACAAAACAAAAGATTCCTACACTCATGGACATTATCTTCTAGCAGGGCGAGGCAGGGTTGGGAAACAATCCATAAATAATAAACATAACAATAAAGTAAATACAGAGCGTGTTAGAAGGTTGTTGGTAATACGGAGAAAAGAAAAAGTAGATAAGGCTTAGGAGAGGCAAAGTGTATATTACATTGTTCATTAGTTAGGCCTCAAAGAATGTGAGATTGGAGCAGACTTGCAGGAGCAGAGTTGCTAGTCAAGTAGGTATTTGGGGTCCAGATGGAAAGCAGAAGACATCAGGTGGGATGTACCTGGAATGTTCATGGAACAGCAAGGAGGCCAGCGTGCCTGTGGCTGAGAGTAGGGGTGAGGGCAGAGTCAGCTATTAGGAACTGTTGCAGTCAGAGCAACTGAAACTCTCATCCATTGCTGGTAGGACTATATGCTGGTAGAGCCATTTTGGAAAATAATTGGCACTTTTTCTGCAATATGATCCAGGAATCCCACTCATAGTGGCTTTGTTCGTAGTAATCCAACAGGAAACAACCCAGGGTAGTACATTTGTACAACGAATACTACTCAGCAGTGATAGGAAACAAAAGTACTGATACATACAACATGGATGAATATCAAATATTTTATGCTAAGTGAAAGAAGCTAGGCTCAAAGGGCTACTTATTGTGTCATTCCAGTTACATGACCTTCTGGAAAAGGCAAAACTATAAGAATGGAAAATACATCAGTGGTTGCCAAAGGGTAGAGGAAAGGTTGACTGTAGAGCAGAGGGAATTTGGAGGATGCTGGAAATATTCTACATCTTGATTTTGGTGATGGTTACACCACTGTTCACATTTGTTAGACTACATAGACCTTAGAAAGGGTGAATTTTACTGTTTATTATTCCTCAGCAAATCAGGCTTTAAAAAAAAAAAAGGAAGAGAAAGAAGCCATTCTTTTACTTCTTAGAAGTATGGTAGAAGCTCTACTTTAGAAAATTTTCTTGCCAGAAAGACTGTTCTTTCAAAGGGTTTTGGTGTTTCTGTCATTACTACCATATCTCATAGTCCTGAAAAATCCTATATAGGTTTGGTGTAGCAACTCAGTAGTTTGAAAAAAAAAAAAATCCTACATGATTTAAAGGACATTCGCAATGCCAAAAAGAGAAAGAGGTAAGTGAGGGAAAGAGAACCTTAAAAGTTGCTGTTGTCATTGGCCACCAAATTGGAGCATCTGGAAATTACACAAAATTTTCTTAGTTAAGCTGTTTTTCCCCTCAGATATTATTAAAGAGCTACAGAGAGGCACAGCAGTGACTTGGCCTGACTTGGACAACTTAAAAAGCTCTGTTTCTAAGAAGGAATAAAGCTTTACTTGAATTTCCAATTCAGTCCCACTGACTGACAGCCTCACGTGTGACCCTGGAAGAGCAGGTCATTCCTCGTCTCTGTGCCTCGATTTCCTCATATACAGTGAAGGGATGTCTAACTAGTCACACATTCCCTCAAGCACCAGGATTCTGGATCATGTGATTCATGAGTGAAGGAAGTATGACATGTTGGCAAGGTATGGGGAACAAAACAAATCAGAGAGGAATACGGAAGAAGAAAGAGATTGAGAATCCCTGAAAGTAGATTTTAGTATGAAAATAATAACAGTAATAATAATATTTATTAAGCATTTACTCTATACCAGGCACTGCTCTAAATGTCTAACATGTATAAACTATTTTGTGTCCCTTCAAATTGGGGAATTATAAGAAATATGAAATATTTTAGAACTATAGATAAGAGATTGAAATGCAAACAAATAATTGAGAATTAAAACAATGTGATTTAGCTAACATGATGATTGGTTTCTAAACCAGAAATTTCATGTAATCAAATCAAAAGACATGTTTAAGGGTAAATGGTTTTAAACTATAAAGTATACTGAAAGTAAAGTATTATCATTAACAAAGAATTTTTAAAAGGCGTGTAGAGTCACAACTTAGATGGAAAGCAAAAGCATTGTTTTTTAAAAATCTTTTTATTTTGAAATGATTATAGATCCACAGGAAGTTGCCAAAAAAAGGTATAAGAAGGTCCCATGCAAGGACATCCTTTTTAAGACAAGAATTTGGAAGAAAATTGGAGGCCAATAATCCAAAAGAGAATAGGCAGATAAATGTTATGTGTGTGTATATATAAATTTGTTAATACCTTTTAAATGAGGTCAGCGGAGATTTTAAGATTTAAAAAATGTTACAAGGACATTTGTATTACATTCCCAAAATATTTTATATTTATTAAATGAGAGAAGAGGAATGTGATGGTAGAAGTAAAACCTTTGAATTACTTAAGAAGGAAATGTTGATGTCAAGGTAATAGTGTTAAAAAAAAAATGCCTTAGTGTATATAAAAGTTAAGTTTGTGGTGCAAGTAAATTAGGGAAAAATTATTTGCTGGATAAAGTGATTCTTTAGGGAGAGCATTGTTGGAAAGCATTGCTCTCAAAAGTAATCTGATTAATTTTAAGTAACTTATGAAGAAATGTAATTTGCACAAAACTTTCATAACAATATATTTTGCAGAGATTTATATAGTTTATGCTTATTCATAGGTTATAGCGATTTTTGAAATAACCTAAGCTATATTTTTGCTATATGGAGTACCAGACACAGGTTTTTTTTAATAGAACTGGTTAGTGTTTGAGCAACCAAAGTCATTTTAAAAGGAAACATCCTAAGTTGGTTTTATCTTGCAGCACAAGACAGCTGAAGTGTGGGAGCTCCTTCCCAGAGCTTTGTGACTGCTTAGTCATATGTGTCAGAACTGGGGTAACTAGATTAAGTAGATGCTAGTGGTAGGAGCACAATTACACCTTAGCTCCTGTTTTGCATCTTTAAATATTATTCTTTAAATGTAAGTGTTAATCAAATGCCAATGCTGTAGTAGATCTCACGAACATTGTGTTTTTGAAAAAAAAAAAAATAGACTAAGCCCATTAACTGAAGTAAACAAACTAGTTTAATGACTCTGAGTTGTTGTTTTTTCTCCAGCTCTGACTATCCACACAAATGAACATCTCTAGAAATTAAGCCTCCTTCTTCATGTTGGTCATTCATTCTCTTTGCCTCGGGTAATCACTGGAGATTTCTGTATTTGTAGTAATGATTTTCAAAAGACAAGAAACCCTGTATGGCATTACTTTACTATTGTTCTTTTAAGGATTATGTGTCTAGAAATAAAAACTCTCAAAATTCAACAGTAAAAAAAAAAAATCCAATCAGAAAACGAACAAAAAACATGAAGACACATTCCATTGAAAATACATACAAATGGCAGATAAGCACATGAAAAGATGTTCAGCATCATTAACCATTAAGGAAATGCAAATTAAAGCCACAATGAGGTATTACTATACACCTACCAGAATGGCTAAAAAAAAAAAGTGACCACCCCAAATGATGGTGAAGATACAGAGAAATTAGGTCACTAATATCAGATATTAGTGATACAGTGATACAGCCTCACTGGAAAACAATTTGGTATTTCTTAGAAATCTAAACATGCATCTATCATAAAACTCAGCATTTGCACTCCTGGGCATTTATCCTAGAGAAATAAAGACTTAGCTTCACACAAAATTTGTACACAAATGTTTACAGCTTTATTCATAATGGCCAAAAACTAGAAATGACCCAGATGTTCTTAATGAGTAAATGCTTAAATAAGCTGTGGTACATTTATACCATATAATATTACTCATCAATAAAAAGGAATGAACTTGATAATCATAACCTGGATGAATCTCTAGAGAATTATGCTGAGCGAAAAAAGCCAATCAAAAAGGTTACATACTAGATGATTCTATTTTTATAACATTCTTGAATTAGTACTTATAGAAATGGAGAGCAAATTAGTGGTTTCCAGGGGCTAATGAGAGGTCGTGGGAGCAGGAGGGAAGTGGATGTGGTATAAAAAGGTATGGTGATAGACACAAACTCTATCGACTGTATTAGTGTCAATATGCTGTTTGTGATATTGCACTGTGGGTTTACAGGATGTTAGTTACCACTGGGAGAAAATGGATAGAGGGTATACGGAGTGTCCATATTATTTCTTACAGCTGCATGTGAGTCTATCATTATCTGTATTTGGTGATGACTTAATTAGGGAGGGTTGTCCTGGACTTAGTTTTTCCTTCTCCCATGAATCTCTGATAGGATTTGTCATAGACAGAGTCACCCCTTTTAGGAAATCTCTAAGAAGATGAGGAACCCAGGAGAATTACTCTGCAGGCCACCTCCCTTTCCCATTCTGAAAATGAGTGTCAGTGGAAGCCGTAGAGGAAAGAGAAGAAAAGAGGTCATGTGCCATCCAGGGAAAGAATACAAATGGGAGAAGGTAGTTAGTCCCCCTATAACCTCCCCTAAGATCCTCTGCCTTGCTGGGTATTGGGATTAAAGCAGAACATGTGATCACTGTGTGTTTGACTCACAGGTCTTTATGGTACCCTAAAGTGAGCCTCGTACCTTTATGGTGACCCCCTGTCCAACCACCCAGCAAGATGCACTCTGCATGTGATCTGATGAATGTTTGATTCACCAGGCCCCACAGATAGCTCTGATTATGGCTTTGTTTCTTAAGCAGATCATGCAGTGTGAGAGCTCATCAGAGGAAGAGGAAGAATAGCTATATGATGAGTCATTTTTGTTAGTAGAGGTTGGAGGCGACAGTTAGTTTATGACACTGATTGTAGGTCAAATGCATATTTTTTTTTGTAATGTGTCTTAATTGAAAATTATCCTTGTTTCCTTCTCCTCTCTAGGTAGTAAAGTAAAATATTTATCCTCAGATAGAGCACTCTACCAAGAATGTTTAGCAGTTAGAAGACCTCTCCACATCTGTCCCTTTCTTCAAAGGCAAGGTTTAAGGTGGTGAGCACCATGGAAATCAAATCCATTCTTTTGCTTTTGGAAGTTTAAGTTCTAGATTGAATGCAATAATAATTGTTCTTCTTTATCAGTCATTAAGTGCCTCCTATGTACCACTGCATTAGATCTTTTTCGTATATTATTTAAGCTTCATGATAACCTTGCAAAGAAGGTATCATTGTATTCCCATTTTAGATGAGATAAAACTAAGGTTCAAAAAGACTAAAAAGCATAGAAGTGCATATATCTTTTTGAATTAGTGTTTTGGATGTCTTTGGATAAATGCCCAGAAGTGAAATTGCTGGGTCATAAATTTTTTGCGGAACCTTCAAACTGTTTTCCTTAGTGGCTGTATCAATTTGCAGAGCCACCAACAGTGTACAAGTGTTCTCTTTTTCCAGATCCTTGCCAACACCTGTTTCTGGATTTATTGATGACAGCCATTCTGAGAGGTGTGAGGTGATACCAATGGAATACCATAAAATCAATGAATCTTACCATTTACAACAACATGGTTGGACTTAGAGGGTTATTCTAAGTGAAATAAATTAGACAGAGAAAGACAAATACCATGTGATCTCACTTAACTATGAAATCTAAAGAACAAAATAAACAAAAAATAAACATACTCTAGATAAGAGAACAAACTGATGGTTGCCAGATGGGAGGTGTTGGAGGGTTGGGTGAAAAAGGTATAGGGATTAAGAAATACAAATGGGTAGTTACAAAATAGTCATGGGGATGTGAAGTACAGAATAGGAAATATAGTCAATAATATTGTAATAACTATGTAGAATGCCAGATGGGTACTAGACTAATCGGGCAGCGAGGGGGAGGGTCACTTTGTAAATGATATAAATGTGTAACCACTATACTGTACACCTGAAACTAATTAAAGTAATATTGAACATCAATGCTAATTGAAAAATAAAAGGCTAAAAAACCTAGTCATAAGAAAGGCAGAAAGTTGTTGGTAGTCTAACGGAAGAGCTCGAGTTTTAGGGTCGGACCCAGGTTTAAGTCCTGCTTCTGCCTCTTTATTCAACTCAGCTATATGACCTTATGTCAGCTCCTGAACCTCTGAGGCCAGAGCACTGTAGCTGGCTCATAATAGCTGTTGTTACAGTTTAAATAGGTGCTTCTCAAGAGAAACAGCAGAGAAGTGAGAGAATTGTTACAATCTTCCCCAAACTTCCCTCCTATATCTATTTTTCTGTGAGAACAGAAAAATATACTTCTCAGCCAGCTTCAATGCTAAAGCTAGGATAATAATCCAGCCCATTAATTCAGATGGCTTTATCTCATAGATATAATGCAGTTTGTTAAGGCTTAAGAGTTAATAATGTAGACTCTAGTTGTGTGGCTTTGGACAACTACTTTTATTAATTTACACCTCGACTTATTCATCTATAAAATGGATTTAATAACAGTGCCTAACTCAAGGGTTATAATGAAAATTAAATGAGACAGTAAGGCATTTAGCCTGCTTGGCCTGTAGCAAGTGCCAAAGAAATGTTATCTGCTATAATTTTTGTTTTTTAGAACAATTTACCAGAGTTGGTCTTCTGCACCTGTGGCTCCAAATCAAGTCTACAATCAAAATGTATCTTAAACTTTTTCATGCATTTAATGTAGTAGTACATTTTTTTTTTTGTCTTTCTCCTTGAAAGGCTTTTGTAGTCAGTAAGAGCCTTAAATTGGTGATATTTAGAAAGTAGGTTATTTTAGAACTGGGGCAGAGTACAGATTCCTTCTGACTCCCAGGAATGTTTCTTTATACCTGGAGTTTTCCATACACAGACCAGAATATGTACATGTTGCCAAGTAGGACTCTTAAGATCCCCCACATTAGAAGAGAATCTCCTTTACTTACAATGAAAAGATTGAGGAAAGGCAGAATTAAGAAACCCAGGCCCTTTTGCCCTTGGTGTTAGCCTTCAAAATGCTGCATGTCTCCTGCCTTTATCATACATGAAGGAGGAAATCATGTTTGTTACCTCCATTCTCAGCAGAACATGAGACTGTAAACAATAACTGTTATTTAGGATGGCTATTTATGCTACTTAATTTTATTTAAGGCTTTTGCAAGAATATTTGGATGACCTACCCTTTATTATGTGATGAAATGATTAGAATAACTTTTATATGCATTGTGGTTTTCTCTTAAGTGCATTCCTGTTGTGCACAGATGAATTTGTAATGCAGAATGTCAGCATAGTCTATATTTAATTGTACCTGCTGTTCTCATTCATTAGAATGCAGTCCCCAAGAAATAACTAGATAGATATATTAGTTATTGTCTTTTCATAAGACAATTAAGCATAATGAAAAAAGGTTACTGAAGCACCCTGGCACAGTGTTAGGAGAGGTTGCTAAGAATGGAAATCTGATAATGTGTCCTCTGGCTCCTGGTAAACTGAGTGAGTGGCTTTCTGACATTCAAGCAAAACAGTGTGATTGCTTTGTTTAGGGAACGAGTTGAAGAGAAGTTTATTTCTGCATCTGTGATCCTCTCACAACAGAGCCACATGCCGTATTTTAAAACAACTCATGTTTCCTTAAGAACTGTACAATGCCTATTTCTAAAAGCATTCAGAGGCTTAACACATGGAAGCACAGAGCAAATTAAATATTTTAAGTATAAAACAAGACAGACCAAAAGGGAGAAGAAGGGGAAGATACTACCAACACCTAATATGAATAGATCACAGTAAAAAGGGAATCTTCAATTTGCCTATTTTTCCTTTTCTGACAAGAAGAAGCATGCCTTACAAAGTCACAATTTTCTTTAGAACTAATCCTACCAGGAAATTGATGTATAGGTCCCTATGCAAAGAACGTTGGGTAACTCCAACTGTAGTTTTGTGAAAGAGCTTTTATTTGTCTATTTAGAAAGGCCCCCTGGGCACCCAGCCCAACAGAGGATAGCTTCCCACTCTGACCCGGATTGTGTTGGGGTGGGGCTTGGGCAGTGGGCGGAGGCCCCTTTTGTGAAGAGCAGCAGAAAGCACATGCTCTGGTGGGCTCTGGCCTTTATTAGCAAGCTTCAGCTTGATGCTGTTTATGTGGATTGTTTAATGGCTAATTGATGCAGCATGCGTGAAGATACAGTTTCCGGCATGAGGCAGTTATGGGTGGCAACATGAGTTGTCTCAACATGATACCAATTTCCACAGTCAATTTGGTCAATTCAGTAAAAAAAAAAAGTCAGTCCAGCCTGAAAATCAGTTAGAACAGTTTCCAGAGGTTACTGAGACAACTGTGGTTGCTTGACCAGATTTTTCATGTTTGAATCAGTTGCTTTGCATTTTATATACATCGCCTTAGTCACTTTGGGAAAAACATTTAAAAACACAAAAGTGACATCTAAAAATCAGTATCTTTCTTTAAATATCATAATCAGGCTTCCTAGTGTATATCATTTTTGAGAGGGAATAACTAATTTACCATGAAACATGCGATCAGTGTAATTAATTTTTCATATTTTGTTATAAATAGAGTGAGAAGGTGACCTCAGTGACCACAAAGCACCTGAAAAATTATGGACAAATTAATAAGAAGTCAAATTGTGTTTGAGGCAGATTTTTTTAAATAGCTCTATTAATATGTAACTAACATCTTAAAACTCACTCATTTTAAGTTTGTCATTCAAAGATTTTTAGTAAGTTAAAGATTTGTACAACCATCATCATAATCCATTTTAGAACATTTCCATCACCCAAAAAAGAGTCCTCATACCCATTTGCAATCAGTTCCTGCTCCCAGCCCTGTCCCACGGGCTGCTAATCTATTTCCTGACTTTATAGATTTGCCTTCTCTATTTTACTTCTTTCATTTAGCATGTCTTTGAGTTTCGCCCATGTTATAGCAAGTCTCAGCAGTCAATTCCTTATTTTTCAAATACCTATTTTTTTATTGAGGTATAATTGATATACATTATATTGGTTTCAGGTGTGCACCATGATGATTTGATATTTGTACATATCGCAAAATGATCACCACAATAAATCTAGTTTGCCATATATAGGTACAGAATGTTTTTACTGTGATGAGAAATTTTAAGATTTACCCCCTTAGCAACTGTCAGACATAAGATAACTATAGTCACCATGCTTTACGTTACATCCCTGTGACTTAATTTATCTTATACTAGAAGTTTTACACACACACACACACACACACACACACACACACACACACACACACACACACACACTCTTCAACCTCCCACCTCTGGCAACCACCAGTCTGCTCTCTGTGTCTATGAGCTTGAGGTTGTATTTTTTTTTTTGGTTTGGTTTGGTTTTTTATGGGGGGTTCTACATATAGTTATTTGTCTTTCTCTGGTTGACTTATTTCACTTAGCATAAAACCTTCTAGGTCAGTCCATCAGTGTTGTCTTAAACGACAAGACTTCATTCTTTTTTATAGCTGAATAATATTCTTCTGTGTGTGTATACTGCATCTTCTTTGTCCATTCATCTCTCAATGGACACATAAGGTTGTTTCCATATCTTGGATATTGTAAATATTGCTGCAGTGACTTGGGGGTGCATATATCTCTTAAGTTAGAGTTTTCACTTTCTTTGGATAAATACCCAAAAGTGAGATTACTGGATCATGTGGCACTTGTATTTTTAATTTTTTTGTGGAAACTTCACACTGTTGCCTATGGTGGCTGCACCAATTTATATTCCCACCAGTGCACAAAGATTCTTTTCTTCACATCTTGCCAACACTTGTTATTTATTTTCTTTTATATATATAATAGCCATTCCAACAGGTCTGAAGTGATATCTCATTGTGGATTTTATTTGTATTTCCCTGATAATTAGTGATAGTGAGCATCTTCCATGTACCTGTTGGCTATCTGTATGTCTTCTTTAGAAAAATATCTTAGTCAGATCCTCTGCCCATTTTTTAATTGGACTGCTTGGGATCGTTTGTTTGTTTTTACTATAAAGTTGTCTGAGTTCTTTATATATTTTAGATATTAAGCACTTATTAGATATGCATTTTGCACATATTTTGTTGATGGTTTCCGTTGCTGTGCAGAAACTTTAGTTTGATGTAGTCTCATTTTTTTTTATTTTTGCTTTTGTTGCCTTTGCTTTTAGTGTCAAATCCAAAATATTATTGCCAAGACCTCCTATCAAGGAACTTATTACTGCCTATGTTTTCTTCTGGGAATTTTATACTTTAAGGTCTTGCTTTCAAGTCTTTAATCTATTTTGCGTTAATTTTTGTGTATGGTAAGATAAGTGCTCCAATTTCATTCTTTTGCATGTGGCTGTCCAGTTTCCCAACACCATTTTCGAAGAGACTCTTCTTCCTCACTGCATATTCTTGGCTTCCTTGTCACATATTAATTGACCATATATGCATGGGTTTATATTTGGGCTCTCTATTCTGTTCCTTTGATCTATCTATCTGTTTTTATGCCAATACCATACTGTTTGTATCACTAATTTTTAATATAGTTTGAAATCAGGGAGCGTGATGCCTTCAGATTTGTTTTTCTTTCTTGATATTACTTTGGCTATTTGGGTTTTTTGTGGTTTCATACACATTTTAGTATTTGTTTTATTTCTGTGAAAAATAACATTGGAATTTTGGTAAGGATTACATTGAATCTGTAGGTTACTTTAAGTAGTAAGGACATTTTAACAATATTTATTCTTTCAGTCCTGAGCACAGAATGTCTTTCCATTTATTTGTGTTCTTCAGTTTATTCTATCAGTGTCTTACAGTTTTCATGGTATAGGTTAAATTGACTCCTAGGTATTTTTTTTATATACAATGGAAAATTTCTTAAAATTTCTCTTTCTGATAGTTTGTGTTTAGTGTTTAGAAATGCAGGAGATTCTGTATATTGATTTCGTATTTTGCAACTTTACTGAATTCATTTATTAAGTTCTGACAGTTTTTTGGTCTTTAGGGTTTTCTCTATATAGTATCATGTTGTCTGCAAATAATAACAGTTTTACTTATTCATTTTCAATTTGTATCTTTTTTTTCCTTCCTTAATTGCTCTGCCTGTGACTTCCAATACTGTGTTGAATAAAAGTGGTGAAAGTGGGCATCCTGGTATTCTTTCTGATCTTAGGGTAAAACTTTCAGTTTTTCACCATTAAGTATGATGCTACTTGTGGATTTATATATAATCTTATTATGTTGAGGCCTGTCCCCTCTATACCCACTTTGTTGAGAGTTTTTTTCAATCATAAATGGATGTCGAATTTTGTCAAATGCTTTTCCTGCATCTGTTGATATGATCATAAGATTATCTTTCATTTTATTACTGTTGTTTTCATATTGACTGATTTATGGACGTTGAACCACCCTTGCACCCCTGGAATAAATTTCACTTGATCATGGTATATGATCCTTTTAATGTATTGTTGAATTAGGTTTGCTAATATTTTGTTGAAGATTTTTGTATCTATGTTCATCAATGACATTTGGCTGTAATTTTCTTTTCTCAGCATCCTTGTCTGGTTTTGGTATCAGGGTAATCCTAGCTTAATGAAATTAGTTTGGAAGTGTTTCTTCCTCTTCTGTTTTTGAAAGAGTTTGAGACGGATTGATATTTTCTTTGAATGTTTAGTAGAATTCACTATCTAAAGCTGTCAGATCCTGGACTTTTGTTTGTAGAGTTTTTAAATTACTGATTCAATCATGTTACTAGTAATTGTTCTGTTTAAATTTTCTGTTTCTTCATGTTTCATTCTTGGAAGATTGTAGGTTTCTAGGAATTTATCCATTTCTAATATATTGTCTGTTTCATTGTCATTTAATTGTTTGTAATAGTCTCTTTGATCTTTTGCATTTTTTTGTATCAGTTTTAACATCTCTTTCATTTCTGATTTTATTTACTTGAGCCCCCTTTTTTATGGGTAAGTCTAGCTAAAGGTTTTATCAATTTTGTTTATTTTTTTAAAGAACCAGCTCTTGGTTTCACTGACCTTTTCTGTTGTCTTTTTAGTTTCTATTTCATTTATTTCTGCTCTGATCTTTGTTATTACCTCCTTTCTACTAACTTTTGACTTTGTTCTTTTTCTAGTTACTTAAAGAATAAAATTAGGTTATTTGAGATTTTTGTTTATTTGTTTCTTGAAGTAGGCATTTATGCTATGAACTTCCCTCTAAGAGCTGCTTTTGCTACATCCCATAAGTTTTGGTATTTTGTATTTCCATTTTAATTTGCCTCAAGGTATTTTTTAATTTCTCTTTTGATTTCTTCATGAACTTATTGGTTGTTAGTAACATGTTGTTTAGTCTCCACATATTTGTGAATTTTCCAGTTTTCTTGTATTTGATGATAGTTTCATACCATTGCTCAGAAAAAAATGCTTATTATGATTTTAAATTTGTTAAGACTTGTTTTGTGGCCTAACATATGATCTTTCCTGGAGAATGTTCTGTGCGGTTGAAAAGAATGTATAATGTTGCTTTTGGATGGGATGTTCTGTATATATATACCTGTTAAGTCCACTTGGTCTAATGTGTCATTTAAAGCTATTTTTGCTTTACTGATTTTCTTTCTGGATAATCTATTTATTGATGTAAGTAGGATAGTAAAGTTTCCTACTTTTATTTTAGTGGTGTCTATTTCTCCCTTTAGGTCTGTTAATATTTTCTTTATTTAAGTGTTCCTATTTTGAGTGCATTAATATTTTTAAATCTTATACCTTCTTGTTGGATTGACCCACTTAGTAATACGTAATGGCATTTTTTGTCTTTATTACAGTCTTTTCATTCCTCTTCATTGTGAAATAATAGTCTATTCTATGGATATGTCACATTTTGTTCATTCATTTACTAATAGAGGGACATTTAGATCATATCCAGTTTGGGGCTATTATTAACAATGCTGCTGTGCATGTACAAGTCTTTATTTGGTTCTACATTTTCATTTCTCTTGAGTAGATAACTGGGGGTTGTTAGCATCTTCCTTTAAATATTTGTAACCACAGTGAATCAGGTCATTAAGTACACATCAGTTTTGAGAAGAAATAACCTTTTACCATTGATACATAGTATATGATCAGTATAATTAATTGATATTTCATATTTTGTTAAAGATAGAATAGGAAACTGATGACAAAGTTTATATGATAAGTTTAAAGGCAGTTTAAGGTTGATTTTTATTCAATTACAGGCTCCTGTAGAAAACCTATTATCTTCTGTATTACATAAGACCCTATTTGTAAGTTCCTTAATTTTCCCACTCTGATATTTTTCTAACCTTCTAAGCATCTCAAATCATTAAAGAGAACTGCATCATAACTACCTATATCTATCTATATGGGCTCTTACTCTGCAACTCAAATATTCATTATATCATCATTAATAAACCCAGCTTACTCTGAAATCTCACTGAAGGAGTGGCAAAATATTGTGACAGGAGACACACGTTGGGAAATGGGTAATTGTTCACTCTTCTTTGAATAGTATTTAACATTCTAGAAGAAGCCTGCCTTCACATTGGAACTCATAGAATGAAAGTGACTTTATTTAGCATTTGGGTCTGGTCCAGTATGTTAGATTATCCACATCTTGACTTTCTAGGGTGAGAGTCATTGTCATTTCCAGTTCAACAAGCAGTAGCTTCCAATATTTATAGTACATTTAAGTTTACAAAATGTTTCTCCCATTAATTTTATTCATTCAACAATTCATTGAGTTCCAGCTCTATGACAGGCACTGCTAAGCACACAGTTTCACTTAATTCTCATGACAACCTTATCATTGTAGGAAGATTAGATATCACCCTCTATCTTGTATGTCATACACACACACACACACACACACACACACGTGCGTGCGTGCGGACGTGTGTTCTCTCTCTCTCTCTCTCTCTCTCTCTCTCTTGCTCTCTCACTTCTCACGTTGTTTCTGCTGCTTCCTCTGAAAAGGATCAGACCAAGAATCTACTCTGATTCTTATAAAAGTCTCTCTACATAAAATGACTAATTTTTTTTCCCTAAAATGACAGAAGATAAGAAATATCTGATATTAAAAATGGGTCACTTTGCATTGTACCTTTATCTCACTTTTTCCAATGTGATATTGACCTCTTGGACAAAATAGATTAAAACCAAACTTCAAATTAGGAAACACCAAAACATGATATTTATATCTGATACAAAGGGAATTAGAGTTAATTTGGTTTTTCACTATAGACTTATGTTTTACATTAGACAAAGCTTACTTCTTTTCAGTGGTCTGAAAAGAATCTGTAATTTCAGGATTCTGCACATCTCATTTGTATTTTCTTTGAGAAAATGTCTCAGTTAAAATCAATGCCCTAGTATTCATTTAAGCTCCCTTGCCTTCAATAAAACTAATTGATAAACCCTAATAATTAATGGCCTGATTAAACCAAAATGACTTACATCTGCCCTGATGATTGCCATTTATAATCAGTCACTTTAATGACTCATCTTTTCTGTGCTTTGCTTACAGAAGAAAGGCTATAACATTTTTAAGTGAGCTGAATGAAAAGCTGTATGCCTTCAGTTGTTGCTTGTTAACTATAACTTGATTTTGCATTAAAATAAGCACAAATATAACTATCTTCTTAAAAGTAATTTTTCTCCCTAATCTATTGTGCTATTTATTTCTATGGCTTTAGTGACACTGAAAACAAACCAAAAAGAAAAAGAAAAGAAATTAAATAATTTTAGTATTCCTGTAGCTATTCTTGAGAGTTGTAGTGTTTACATGTTTTAAATGAAGACTTGAAAGTGCCAAGTTCATTGTGTACTAGGATTGTTTATACCTCACATAACTGGAGTATTTTATTCAGATGAAGTGAAACAAATCACAGGAGCTTTCCTCATTCCAACCTTTAAAGAAATTTCATTTGCTTAAAATTGTGCCACATGAATTCATATTTAGCCTAACTAAATAAAACCTTAATATCAAAAAAGAATTTGAGGCAGCTTATATATAAGATCAAAACAATGAACAAATGACAAAAAACAAGAATTTTAAAATAAAGGGCTATTTCCACTTCTGCCTAGAAAGGAATCACTGCTATGGGACTTACCCTTCATTGAAAACTGCTAGAAAACAACAAATCTTTATGAAACATCTGTTTTCAGATGTTAGATAAGCAGTACAGGACTCCAAAGTTCTTACTGACCTGAAGTGAAGAGACAGAGTTTGGAGATAAAGAAGCCAAAATGGCTAGAATGTATAGGGCAGAGTCCTAGAGAGGCAGGAACTCTGCTGGAAAAGATCTCAAGAGAGTGTATAAGAACCTCCTTGAGTGTTTCGCCAGGTATCAACCTCCACATTCAGAGGGTGAAATCTTATAAAGCTAGACAATGAACCCCTGGGAAAGAAAATTTCTTGAGAGCTATAAGCTAAACAATTCCCAAAGTTTACACAGGTTGGGAATTTAAAAATTCCAACCAGCCAGACTAGAGGGACCTTGTTGAATACATTGGAGCATTCATTGAGACTTTAGAGAGGCCATTCTTTAATAATGGCACTAAACTCTAGAGAAGAGGGTTACTCTAGGCTCTCTATAAATAAAAACTCTAATATAAGCCTCAAAATAATCTGGTTATCTGCAAGTAAGTTAACTACCTGTCAGTATCAAATCCTCATTAAAAGGATAACAAAATTTAGCACTCAGCAAACATAAGATTTATATCTGGCATCCAAATAAAAATTAGTAGGTGAACAGAGAATTATTGTTCTGATACAGATGAAAATTTATAACTAGGAGTAAAATCAGTCAGTAGAAATAGGACCTCCCACCTGAGATAATTGACTTAGCAGACAAGGATTTTAAAGCAGTTATTATACATAACATATGTATACTCAAGGATTTTAAGGAAAACATGAGCATCATGAGGAGAGAAATGGAAGACATAAAAAAAAGATATCTAGAGATGTAAAACATCTGAAATTAAAATATCACTTAATAAAATTAACAGTAGATTAGATACTACAGAAGAAATGATCAATAATGTTGATTTTAGAAATAACAAATTATCCAAAATTACTACAAAGGAAAAAAAAAAGACTAAAAATATAAGCAAAGCCTCAGGGACCTTTGAGACAGTATCAAGAAGTCTAAGGTATATGTGTAACTAGAGTCTTAGAAGGAAAGGAGTGAGAAAAGGGAACAAAAAATGATTTTAAAGAATAATGGCCCCCAACTTTTCAAATTTGATGAAACCAAAACCCATAGATCTAAGAAGGTCCCCAAACCCTAACCAGGATAAACACAAAACCATGCCAAAGCATATCAAAATAAAAAATTTGAAAGCAATGATTTAAAAACTTTTTAATAAAGAAAACAATACATAAAAAGGAACAAAAATACAAATAACAAAAAGCTGTACATGCCAGAAGATACTAGAAAGACATCTTTTAAATATTGGGGGGAATCCTGTCAACCCAGATTTCTGTATTTAGTAAATATGTTTTTCAAAAATAACCACTAAATAAAGACTTTTTCAGGCAACCAAAGCAGAGTGAATTAATTAGTAGACCAGCATTATAAAAAATATTAAAGAAAATTATTAGAGCAGAAGGAAATTGATACCAGATAGATGGTTGGACCTGCACAATAGCGCCAGCAATGGTAAACATACTGACATATAAAAGGGTTTTTTTCTTACTTTTAAATTTCTTGAAAAGATAATTATTTAAAGCAGAAATAATGACAGTGTATCGTGGAACTTAAAAGACATGTAGAGGTAAGATATAATGAGCAGTAGCACAAAGGATTGGAGAAAACTCCGCTGTTGTAAGGTTCTTCAATTATAAATGAAAATCCTAATTATTATTTGAAATTAGACTCTAAGAAATTAAAGAAATATATTGTAAATCCTAGAAAGCCATTTTATAACAAAACAAAGTCTCTGCATCGCGGAGCTTCCCTTCATGTGGGGAGACTGTGAGGGAACAGATTTACTTTTGCAGATTCAGTATGTTGGTGGTGCTAAATGTTAAGAGCATTGAAACAAGGCAGAGGGAAGAGATGGCTGCGATGAGAAGGTACTACTGTTCATACTGGGTGGTTGGGAGGGCTTCTCTTAAGAAGGTAATATTTAAGCGGAAGCCTAAAAGAAGTCAAGGAGCAAGCCATGCACATATATCAGAGCAGAGTGTTCCAGAGATATGGAGCTCCAAAGCAGGAGCATTCCTGGGATATAAGATGAAACAGAATGGGCAGAGAGAGGAGTAGGAAGGAGAGCACAAGGTAGTAGGGGGCCAGCTCGTAGAAGGTCTTAAAGATTATCATGAGGACTTTGCATTTTTCACTGAGTTGGGAAGCCCATGGAGGTTTTAGGGAGAGAAGTGACATAGACTGATTTAAGTTTTAAAAGGATCACATTAGCTGCTGTGTTCAACACAGACAATAGCAGAGCAAACATAAAAATAAGACCAGTTCAGTAGCTTTGTTGTGGAATGAGGCCATATGGTCTGGCAAAAATGCCTCCTCATAAACAAATTGGTTTTCTAGTTCTAATTACTGAACTTTGGAAATTATTTTCTTTCAGCTAGTATTTTCTCAAATTCAACTTAAATTCGTATAGTAGCGATAGAAATAATTCCCTATGCAATAGTGGTATATAATAAAATATACCATTTTTTTATCTTGGTTGATTATCAAGCTATACAAAATTGATAATAATAACACTTTACAATTAAAGTGTTTGATGATTTAAAAAAGTGATTTTGTATTCATTATATCATCTAATACTTACAGTTCTTTAAGGTTGACACAGTGGCTACTATTATTTCCCTACAGCGGTGGAAACTTAAAAATCACATACCAGTTTGTGGCAGGACCAAATGACTAAAACCCAGATCTCTTGTCTCCTAACCTCATTCTACCGGTTTTATTTAAAGGAATCTGTTATGTTCAAATGGTGTCTCTATATGTTGATAGGGAGAGGGATAGTTAATAGCAAATTTAGTACATTATTTAAAAAACCACCTAGTGAGCAAGAGACTGTGCTCAGAAAGAGTACATTCAAAGATGTATAAAGCATATTCCTACCCGTAAACTGATTAGTTGGGCTGGTGATACCTATAACAGTAAATATAGTAAGTAACTACTAGTAGAAAAATGTTATATGCTCAGTTTCAAACAAATAGTACAGATAATAAATAGTAAATGATTTAGCATTTCAAAGAGAGTAGTGACTTTGATGGCCTGAGTAGTTAGGGCAATAGGGAGGCAGGGTACCTGAGCTGAAAATGGGCAGGTTCAGGCAAATACTAAGGAAGGGTTTATAAGCCTGCAGTGAGGAGGGAGAAGAGAACATATAGCATGAACAAAGGCTTCGTGATGGGGTTGTTTTGGTTGGGGTTTTTTTTCCCCCAAGACAATAATTAAAACAGTCTAGTTTGAAACAAAGGTTGGTTTATAGATGACTGAAAGACTACTATTTTCATGCATAAAGTATTACTGAAAATTAGACTGAGAGGAAAATGTGCATAAATCACACAGTAGGCTTACACGTAAGTTAAAGATATTATTAGAGAGCTGAAAAATTCAGTAAAGTTATTATACCTTGACTTTTAGAATATAATCTAGCAATTTTGTTGTTTCATTTTTTCTCTCTATTGATCCACTTAATCAAATGCGTGTCTGATTAAAGCTAAAAATTTGTTCAATTTAACATACCTTGTGATTTCCAGGCAGCTCCTTTAGGAGCTCAAAATTTTGTTTGTTAACTGTCTCCATCTGATGTGGTAGCTTGAAAGTGGTTTAAGGGTGTCAGTACATAAAAGCAGATCATCGAAAAGACAAATATTCAAAGTCGAGGTCCTATAATGAGACCAGGCTATGTAGGGTCTAACATTTCTTTCAGTTCAGCAGACATTGGGTATCTGTCTCCTGCAGCTATCTGTGATGTGTAAGTATTGTACTAAATACTGGGGCACACTTGAAAGCACAGCTCTAAGGGAGTTCATAATTTGGTGGTGAGGGGCGGTGTCAGAGAATATTTAACTTCCTCCTGAAGAAGAGAAATGATTTAGTGAAAGTGCTACATTAATATGTTGGTAGTGTAAGATTTGTATTGAAATTGGGGAAACTGAAGGCAAAGAGATGAGTTGGTAAAAGACCTTACACCTGCTTAGGCATACAAACTTGTATTCAAAAAGAGACGCTCCCCTCCCGCCCCCGCTTAAAGGAAGTATCCAATGTGTGTTATCTGAAGGGTGTGCTCTAGAAACATGTTCTACAGCTACAGCTACCCCTTGATCACTGAAACAGAATCATCAACATGAAATCATACTGTTCGTTCATGGTTTCCATGCATTTTCTCGTCCATTCAAAAAATAATTATTAAGCATTTACAATATGCCCAGCACTCTTCTAGGGGCTGGGAAGAGACAAAGTCCCTTCATGGAGTTTACATTCTACTGTCAGTCAGGCAACACTAAACAGCTAGTGTATGCGAAAGTGCCGAGCATATTGCCTATCTAGTAGATAGGGTTCAATAATTGTTATAGTTTGAACTTGAAGTTTGATTAAGTACCTACTCTTGGGCAAGATACTTTGTTGGGGTACCCTTTCACAGAGTAGAAGGAAGGGGGAAGATGAACTCATTTATATATTTTTTAAGTTACATAAAAAATTACAAGTCTCTTGTTCGGTTTTGGGGTAATTAAGATTATATGCTATATGAAATACAACAAGTTATGTATTCCAGACCACTTTTACCATTGATGATGCAATGCTGAAGCAGGTGCTGGTCTGTACCATCTAAAATGGTGTGCTTTCTTCCTGCTTGGGTGGTTTTTGTGGGCTCCCTGAATTCCTGAAAGGCTCATTGTTGTCACTGACGATGCTTCACAGGAACCCTTTGTGTCATTATTTAGCGACTGACTGCCTTGGCAAAAGCTATGTCAATTCTTTTGTTAACTATAACAGCAGTCAAAAATGATGTGAGGGAAGAGAAGGATAAATGAAACAAAGACTGATACGTGCATGCATGCACACACACACATCTGTTAGATCAATTTCTGAGTATCATCTAAAGTAGCATTTGTCACATAAAATCAAGAAAAAGCATTACAGCATTCATTTCCTCATTGTTTTATTCAGATGTGACCGGTAACATATGAATAATTTTTTTGTTTGCTTTGTTTTGGCCTTACTGTTTATTAGATGGGAGTAGTAGTTTCATACTAAGAGCAAAAAACTAAAAAAACCTTTTGTGGCAAAATTCTTTTTGGCAAAATTACACTTTCTTATCTACCTACTTTTCCTCAGCAGCTGGCGATAGGATGATAGGTGTATTTACAATTGTTGGAAGCCAAGGTTTTACTTGACTTTTGCTCAAAATAAACTCTTGCTTCTGCAGAAATAAGAATGGCTGGAAGTGAAGGAGTTAGGACCTTACATTTACCTCCAGATAAAATTCTTTGCATTAAATCTGTGATTAGACTTCCAGGTTGAACAGATGATGTCATTTCTGCAATATGGTATGGTGTGTGTGCACGCTTTTATTTAGAACAAGCACTGTAAAATATGGAATAGTTACGTGGACTTTTCTCATTCCTTTTTAGATGTGAAGCCCTCCAATATGCTGGTAAACACAAGAGGACAAGTCAAGCTATGTGATTTTGGAGTTAGCACTCAGGTAGGTCTCTTTTTTCCTCTCTGCCTGCTTTCCTCTCTGCAACATCTTTTTATTTTCAATTTGCTCTCTGGATTGAAAAATCACCTAGCTGCCAGACAAACAGAACTCTGCATCCTCTCCTCGGCTGGGAGTGTGTTATTCATTTTTAATCTCCGAGAGAGTTTCCTTCATCAGAATATGATTGTTCATTGTTTAATGACAGTAAAAACTGCTGATATTGTAATTACTACTTACGAATAGCAAACTTCATTGATATGCAGCTTTGATATGAAAGCGTTTTGGCCAGACAAAAGGGAGGGCAAAGTGGGAGCTGTGCCTGGGGAGCCCAACTGGCCCACAATAAAAATTAATATTGGGAGCAACAATGGTGGAGGGCCATTACAATGTGCAGCACAAATTTTAATTAATTTCCATTTTGGGCCTCCCCTGAGAACCCCGGTGATAGTGACCTATGAGCATGCTGTGATGTTGATTTGAATTGCAGCCACCTTTACTCCCAGCCAAACACGAAGACCAAAGCGAAGGTCATCGTTGTATTAAGAGTTGTCAAAGTCTGTTATCCCTCCAGCGTATTTAGTGTTCGTTTCATTCTAGTAACGCATGGGGCTTCATTCACATCTTCAGCCATTTGACTAAAAAATGAGTATGTTCAAATTCTACTTCAAATTGACTTTTTATATCAGGCGGGTTTGGGATAATACTAAAGAGATAAGCATCCTGCTTAAGTGAATTTGTTTAAGGTTATCTGCTATAAACTGTAATGCTGTGCTTGTTTAAATTAGAAATCACATTCAAAAGAAAAGAGATTTAATCATTTTTAATGCCTTTGTAGATAAATTTGTTCCCTTTTACATAATTTTTAGTTGATTTATAGAAATGATGATTGTAGGTTAAATGAGGAATAATTGCCCATTTTATTTCCACATTATCTTTATATTGTTCTAACAGACTGTTTTGTCTCATAGCTGGTGAATTCTATAGCCAAGACGTATGTTGGAACAAATGCTTATATGGCGGTAAGTAAACTTATGCAAAAATAACATTTAAAACCGACATCTTTATGTACTTGGTAATGTATAATTCTTGAATTAATTCCAAAAGCTTTAGCCTAACAGATCATAAATTGCAAAGTCAATTCAGTCATGATTCAACTCAAATCTTTCTAAAAGACATTAGGGTTTACACAGGAGCTACCAACTTATCCGACTTGGTTGATCTAACTTGTTGGCTCAGTGTGAAATTCTGAGTTTTGAAGTTTAATCCAACAGAAAAATTGCACTTATAGCATATTGGTTACTTTGCTACATTGTTTATTTAATTACCCCTCAAATATACCAAATTGTCAATCAATAAAATTGGTCATTTTTTTTCTAGGAATACAAACGCAGTTTGTCACCAGATCAAAATTAAATTATTTATGTGACCAACTCTTACTAATGGATCTCTGAGTGTAAGGATTTAGCAGGCAATTCTCTTTAAAATTTGTACATCTATATTCTGTTTACTCGTTAGGTCATGCCTATTGTAAGATAACTTATTTAGTTCCACTGAAATAAATTTACCAAGAATAAAAAGCAGAAGCATAGAACTATTTCAAAGACCAACATGGACTTGGCTTTAACCTTTTCTTTCCTACCTTTTAGGTAAGAGAATTTATTGTGTTTTATTTATTAGTTTCCATAGTCACTTCAAGAATTGGAGAGAGATGGAGACAAGCAGGAAGGTTATCTAGTATCATTTTTGGAGCAAAGTTTTGTTTTACATCCTAAAGTTGTTTTTTTTATTGGTACATTTCACTTCCAATAGTCTTTATATAGCATGAAGTTAAGCAATGTTACAATGCATGGAACCCTGTATCTTATTCTTAGAACAGTGCAAAGCGTTTTTTTTAATTGAGATACCAGAATAGATAATTTTAGTCTTATATTGTTTTTAAAGAAAATCATT
Organism: Eonycteris spelaea; assembly: GCA_003508835.1. Classification (NCBI taxonomy): domain Eukaryota; kingdom Metazoa; phylum Chordata; class Mammalia; order Chiroptera; family Pteropodidae; genus Eonycteris; species Eonycteris spelaea. The sequence goes on from PUFA01000017.1 coordinate 2,863,235, forward strand.
CTTTCTCATTTTTCTAGGTAACATGATGTGCGTGCGTGCACACACACACACACACACACACACACCCCTCTGAAGTTATCATATCTGTTTTTATAAAACTTAATCATCATCCTGGTCCTACAAAGTTAGCCAAGATTGGTGAACCAAATGCCATATTTCAGTCTTTGAAAGAATATAGAACACTGGGATTTAAAAAAAAAAAAAAAAAAACATTACAAATAAAACAACTTCTCAATTACCCATCATGTTCTTAGTAGCTTTAAATTGCTCTAATAATTAAATTGCATTATGTCTGAATGTACAAATCCAGATTACAATTGTCTTTCCCAGGTGTACATTAAAGAAATTACTTTTTTTCCTTTTTGTTTATGGATGAATGTGATGCGTCCATCTGTTAATTGAAAATGTGAGAATTAAAATAATAAAATGGTAGCTCAAAAATTTAGCAAAGGTAAATTTGCTTTATTTCTTGGGTGAGTGACTTCTAGTCATCAACTTTGTAGTTCAAGATGTAAAAAGCATAAGTTACCTAGGAAGCAAAGAGTGATAACCCTGATAGTGAGCTTTGCTCAATCCAGCAGGCTGTCATTGGCCATGTTACTTACCTAACTCGTGTGAGGTCAGAGGTTGAGAGTGAGGGAAGATGGAAATAAAATTATTATTTTGTTATAAGTATTCATCCCTGACTTCTATCTGCTGAGTCTCACAAGGGAGAAGAGCTGGCGTTTTGTTTTGGTTAACCGCAGTTGTTTCTCATTTTAGCTGGTCTGTTTTGTAACTCTGAGTTCTACATGAGGATCTCTGCCAAGTGTCAGTGACTTACAGTTCTCCGGGCAAATTCAACTTACTGCCTTTTTTTGTAAAGAAATTTTAAAATTCCGTAGTGGTATACAAACACATACGAACAAGTACATGTAAAGCTGAAATCTGAATAAACTCTGTAGATTGTAGCGGTGTCAGTTTCCTGGGGATGATATTGTGTTGTCGTACAACCATTGGGGGGAACTGGATGAAAGATGCACAAAACCTCCCAGTATATATGTAATTTTTTTGACTTCTTGTGAATCAATAAGTATTTTAAAACAAAAAATAACTTAAAAAGAGAAAGTTTCATTGGACATGGCCATACCCACTTGTTTACGTATTGTCCGTGGTAGCTTTAGCACAACAGTGCCAGAGTGGAGTGGTCATGACAGTTGCAGCAGAGACCATATGGCCCACAAAGTGACAAATATTTAGTATCTGGCCCTTTAGAGAAAAAAAATTGCCAACCTGATCTATTCCAGTGAAAGCTATATCCCAAACTGAGTACCTTCAATTAATCAACCAATACTCACTGAGCATGTTCCATGCTGTTAACCAGGTACAGTGTAACCACTCGTAATGTTCATAAGAGATGGGCAAAGTAGGAAGCATGGCGTTTTATATGGCCATATTATGTGTGACATAATGAAGACTTAAGTTGTACCGAACATATATTTAGAGAATTAGAAGGCTTACCATGTATGAATTTGATGATTCAAGCAGTATGTGAAAAGGTCACTTAAAAGAGAGAGATCACTGTGGAAAGATGAGCAGCAATTTAGAAAATAGAAGGTTATGTGACATGGGTAGGGGTGGAGGGGTGAGGTAGAGAACAAATAATAGTGGGAATATGTAATTAGAGGTCATATTATGTAATACCCTCATTTTACATCCATTTCCCTTCATTTTATATTCATACATACTTCTGTACAGTGATAACAAGAATAATAGCTAACAGTTTACACTATATGCCAGTTACTCTTATAAAACTTACATATAAATTCTCACAACAACCCTATGAGGTAGGTAATGTTCTCACTTTACAGGTGAGGAAACAGTGAGATAGAGAAGTTACGTGACTTACCCAAGTTCATAAAGCTAGTAAGTGCCAAAGTCATTATTCAAACCTAAATAATCAGCCTCCAGAGACTAAACTCTTTACTGCTGTGCCTCTCACTATATCCAAATTAGTTCTGTATTGCTCCAAATCTAGATGATGAACCTCACAGGGCAAGGTTTATTCTGCTCATTCTGTCTATCTCGCTTCTCATGCAGTATTAAATAAATGAATGAATTCATAAAAACCACATTCCAAATGTGATTTATTCACTAATTAAAAGAGAGCATTTTTTTTCATACTTAAGTATCTTAATTTTATTGTAGAGTATAGAAGACCTCCAGATTACTCAGATACAGTTAGCCAGGCTGCTCAAATATTGAAAAGAAAATAAATCAAAGAAATAGTCTTGCATGTGCAAATAATCTTACTCCGTCTCTATCACAAGTGTAAGGTACAAGCAAATGATAATTAAGAAAAAGACAGGAAGGCTCTTCCAAGACCCCAAGCCATTAAAAAATAGGAGCAACTTAATGACACAGTAAGCCATAGAGCATGTAGGAAGCATACTTGAAAGTCATCTTGTCAAATCTCATCATGGACTTATTAGGAGACAGACCTGGAGAGTGAAGTGGCATGTTCAAGGACACATTATATTTTAGGAACAGGTAATTAAGTTCAACAGACATTTTAAACCAAAGCAAGAAAGATTTTCAACTGTATTTTGAAAGGATTTCATCCAGAAGGATTGCAAATGGGGTTCAGAAGACTTAGGGGGCTTATAGTAAACCATTTCTCAGAAATTCTACTTACTGAAAATGTTGCTCTGTTTTAAAATAGAAGTCCCTAAAACTTTAACCCATTGTTCAGTTATTGTGGTTTGTTTATAGTATTTTTTTAGATCAAATATAAAAATTTGAAATTTATTATGATTAACTGAAGTTTTGAAAAATTCTTACCCAAATATTTGACTCTTGGGATCAGAAAGTCAATCTAAATTACTTTTTTTTTTTTTTTTACCTCCTGAACATTTTTTTATACCCAAGCTATTCCTATCCTTCAAAATTATCTTTACCTAAATAAAACCTATACAAAATGCATGATGCAATTAATTAGCCATCTCATGCAGTGATGGTAATTGTGGTGATGATGGGAAGGAGGCTAACCTTTATTGAGCATTTCCATGTGGCATGTACTGAATCAAGCACATGGATTCATTTAATCTTCACATAACCCCATGAAATATGTGTATTATTATAACTGTCTTCATTTTGCAAATGTGGAAACCAAAGGTGAAGTAACTTAAACTAGCCCAGAGTCTCAGAGCAGGAAATAGTAAGAGTCAAGATTTGATTAGAATACCAGTTTCTAGTTTCCGGTAATAGCAGGTTTAAGTTATTTGGGCCAACTCTCCTGCTGAAAACACCAGTTAAAAGATTTTTCAAACCACCTCACATGCACTTAAGAGCTAAAAAGATGAGCTCGCAGGACAATTTTCAGATAGAATCTCGCAACAGAGGGAAAGCAGAATGTGGGAACACCAAAGCTGCTTATTCCCGAGGCCTTTGCCCGTACCACAGCTGTACCCTGAGGCGAGGGTTGCAGAGGAGGTCTTTCTCATATCATGCTGGAAGTCTGAAAGGCTCACCCTCAGTTTAAGAGCAGACAAGAGCTAAAGCTTCTTCTCCTCCCCCAGTCTCAGAGAATAGAGCAGAAGGCTTCTTGGAGCTAGAGAAGCAGTAGTAAACGGAAATAGGGAAAGTTGTGGCCATAGACTAACTCTGGCATGGATTGGTACCCTGGGTATTTGTATACATGACCTGAGTTAGAAAAGGAGCTTCATGTTAAAAACTAGTTTGATGTGGGTACATCAACCTTAGGCCTCAGAGAACCTCTTCAATATTTTTATTCAAGAGCAAACACTAGCAATTAGTCAAAGAAAACCAGGTATGCATGAAAACAAAGCAGGAGCAGGAGGCAGCAGAAACAGCTGCACACAGATGTCAGATCTCAAATTAAAAGTAACATCGTAGGTTTGAGAAAATCCCAAACAAAACTACTAGATTAAAATTAAAAAGTTAATGTTTGGGTGCATATTGGACATAGCAGAAGAGAGAATTAGTGAACTGGAAGATAGATTGAATTAGAACAGTCTGACTCCAGAACCCTTGTTTAACCAGTGTGCCCTGTTACCCACATAAGAATCTTGCCTACTAATAAAAGAAAAGCTCCATTGTTTGTGATATATATTTTGATTACATAGTAACCTAAAGTATTTATGCATACTTTTTCTATTCTTCGAGTAGCCTATTGGAACAGAAATTTCATATCAGAAGGGAGAAGGGATGTACCTTGGTATCTTCCTGGTTTTGACAAGTAAACCCTAGGGCATTATGTAATAAATAAAGATAATTCTGGAATGAGTTAACTAAATGTGGGTCATGCGTAAATGCCAAGTCACAGAGGGTAGCTGGAAGGAATGGAGTATGCATGCCAGCTCAGAGCCACTGCCCTTTAAGATCTTCTATAAACTTTGTGTTTTATATCATCCCCATGCCTTCCTGTTATTGTTAAGAACAGACCAGGGCTTTTTCTCCTTACACTTATACTTCAGTACAAGATGAGAGCTGTGTTTTCTCTATTATTTAGCTTTCTGTAAATAGTGACAGCTGTCATGTCAAAAAGCTTTAGCTTTTTAACCGCAGAATGTCCATCACAGATATTCTGTCAGTAGTGTAGTACTTGACAGTTGATTTTGTTTTGTTTCAAAGGGGAGAGGACAGAGCAGGCCACCTTGGCTTCCAGTATGAGAACAGATTTGAATTTTCCAGCCCCAGGCCATCAAGTCCTGGCTCCACAAATCCAGAATGAATTGGGGCTTATCTTGTGCTTCTGTCAGATTTAGGGGTCTGGGTACATTGTTCCTAAACAATACACTACAACATATCTACCATACGAATTCTTAAGGATAGACCCACAGAGCTGGCTACCTGATTTTGCTGTGCATTCGTGCTTAAGCACTACATCACAACAGTAATCTCGTTTTGTTAGCTTATTGCAAGAATAATTTCTCCAGTGAGAGGCTGTCAGAATCTTGTCCTTAAGGAGTTCTCTTATTTGCCACCTGATATCTGTGACCATTATCACTTTTTCTATTTTTTCTTTTTTAATTTAATTTTTTATGCTTTGTTTTCAGCTTACAGTTTGCATTTGTTTCGGTAGTTTAGTGGGCAAATGTTATGAATGTATTTAATCTTATTGTTGGTCCTGCCAAAATATTGTGCATGTGGGTTCCACTTTTATTTGTTTTGTCTGTACTCTGGGTGAAGTGTTGTATATTGATAACTGTCGCGTAGTGGAATGAAGGAAGGAGAGAGGCAGGGGAGAAGAGACAGGGAGGAAGGCAACATTTGGTTATTTCTTTAATAATTCTAGAGGATTTTAGGATTTTCATGTTTGCTGGAAGTTCTTGATGGATGTGAATGGCAATAGGTGGGGAAATTATATTAGTAGAACGCTCCAGGGAACTAAGTAATTAGTTCATGCTTAAAACCAATGTGCAGTAAGCATGTTTTCATGCATTCAGTCAGCACACATTGATTGCATATCAGCTATGTGCCAGGCATGGTGCTAGGTATAAGATGAATAAGGTGCTCTCTTTGCCTCTAGGAGATACAGACCAGCAAATGGATTATTACAACACAGTGCAATAAATTAATATGAAAGTTATAAACAACATTTTAATGAAATACAGAGGCAGGAATTAGTAGTTCTCCCTGAGAAGTAAAGGAAGATCTCACCCAAAAAAAAAAAAAATGGTGGCCCTTGAACAGGGTCTCTAAAAGAACTGTTCACTAAACAGGAGGAAGGTAGGTCATTGCCTCTGTAGGGAACATGAACATGTTTAGTGACTGGGACTGAATGTGCCAGGGAATCACCCAGAGAAATTATTTTTTAAAATGAAGATCCCCAGAGCCACCCCAGAGATTCTGATTCAGGAGTTTCATTTGTAATAAGCACCTCGGGCAGGTCTGTGATGGCTGGTCTGAAGACTGCATTTTAAGAAATACTGACTAGATCTAGACTAGAGTTTGGCTCTTCTGACTCCTAATTCTGGGGGCAGTTTGACACACCGGGAAGAACCCTGATTTTGTAGGCAGGCATGCCTGGGTTTGAATCCAGGCTGAGTTGCTGAACAATACGCTTAATGCTAATTCATTGCTCTAGACTTCAACGAGTTACTTAATCTTACTAACTCAGTTTTTACATTTGTAAAATAAGGGCAGTTTATCTAATTTTGCAAGATTGTTATGAAATACAGAGTATGCAAAGTATCCAGCCATGTCTGGCACATCCTAGGTGGTCATTAAATGATAGCTGTTACTATCCTTGTATAATGGCTGCAAACTAAACCTCTCTGTGCCTCATTTTCCTCGTCTGTTAAATGGGGATGATAATTGTACCAATCTAATATGGATATTTATGAATCTAAAATAAGACATACATGAAAAGCACTTAAAACAATGCCTGGCACATAGAAATTCTCCAGTAAATGCACACAGTAATGTTGTTAATGATGATGATGGCATTACTCCTCTAACTAGCTGACAAGTTCTTTATGAATACATCCTAGTACCTATAGAACTAGCAAGAGTTGGATAATGGTTTTATTCATGTATGAACAAGAAATTTGAGAAATAATGGTGTGAGGGATTAGGACATAAAAAGTATTAGAAGATTGGAATGACCATGTCTGTTAGCATCTGGGAGAAATAGTCACATGACACTTGGCCCTTGGGAATAATTATTCTTGGTAGGAAAGGGGTTTTACAAATTAAAAAAATAAATAAAGGAAGGAAAATAAGACAGTCTATCCTGCTATCTCAGGGTAGGGCTTTCTGTAATTTTATGGAAAGTAGTCCCGGGAGAAGGCAGCAAGTACATTGGGATAGCCTTGTGGGAATAGGAAGGAGGTTACAAAGTCTGGGTCCCTGCTAAGCTAAATCCCCAAGATATAGGACTAGAGCCAACTCACATGAGGGTATCTGGCCCATACCTTCCACTGGTGTATCTTTTGCTGGTGAGCAGTGGATACCCACTTACTCCATCTGTAGTGGGCCAGGATGGCCCTGACCCCGGTTACTCTCAAGGACTTACACGGGAACTCCTGAAGGATGATGATCATGGCAGCTGCCAGAACTCCAGGGATGATACAAAGAATGTGTCCTGGGGGCTAAGAGGGATTGGTTGTGAGCTCAGCCCTGCCCTGACTGGCTCTGAAACACTGAGCAACCATTCTAAACTTTGGTGAGACCTCTTATTCATTTGTTCCTGTGTGCATTCAAAAGACCTCTAGGGAGTACCCTACTGAATGCCAGATCCTGGGGGATAGAGAGACCAGGCAGCACCACTTCAGTATGACATCATTCTATCGAAGTAGAGAATATGCATGTACTAGCTTTTCAGACCAAGTATTTGCTACACATTTTGATTTAAGGACTAACAGAACCAATTGGACCTTTCAGTTCGTATCAACAGAAATTCTGATAAGTGGAATAATATGTTGAATAGCAGGTGAATCTGGGCAACGGAAATATGGATGTTCTTTGTACTTTTCTTAATCTTTCAACTTCCCTAAAGTTTGAAATTATTTCCAAATTAAAAGATAGATTAAAAATGAAAGAATCTCTAGTGATCTGGACCCAAAGTGCGAATAAGTGATAACATATAATGTGTAATTTGTCACTCCACGACTAAGATCACTAGATTTGGAAGGAGAGGACCTAGGTTCAAGTCTCAACTCGTTTGTCAGTGTAGGACTTTACCTAAATTCTTTCACTAATCTGAATCTGCATTTTCTTCATTGTAAAATAAAGATAAAGTTTTCTTCACAGGAACTTTGTGAGGATTCAATGAGGTTATATGTATCAATATTACCTGTATAATTTCTGTGTATTATCTACATAATACACACACATTATACATATAAGATTGCTTTGTTCTTCATAAAGTGCTATGCAGATATTGCCGGTTCCTATTCCTTGCCTTAGCTAAGCTCATATTAGTGTATGTGTTTCCCAGGGTAGCTCACATCAGCTCACAAGCAGCCTTCTGTTTTCTTACAGCCTGAAAGAATTTCAGGAGAGCAGTATGGAATCCACTCTGATGTCTGGAGCTTAGGAATCTCTTTCATGGAGGTATGTTGTCTTTTGTAAATAGGTACTTGTATGCATATTGTAGTAATATGTTCTGTCAGGAAGAATGAAGATTTTGAAAAAAATTAAACCTCCAGTGTGTTATGTGTATGTGTACACAGATTCTAAAATCATTATTTTGATATCCTTACATGGCTTGTGAACCAACTATTCGAAATGCTGTTTCTCACACATCACCTGTATAAAACTTAACCTAGAGTGCTTCTTAAAAATATAGGTTCCCAACTCCATCCATGACCAATTAAGTTCATATCTCTAAGAATCTGTATTATTAACATGTTCCCTGGGTGATCCTTATGTACACAGATCTGGAAAACCTATGCTCTAAAAGAGAGATTTCAGAAAAATGTTGTGTGATGGTAGCCAGGTTGGAATGCATATATAACTTCCAAAGGTGATTACTTTAAAGAGTACAGCCCTACTCATTTGGATGTATAAGTTCTATATGTTTGTTTCGAAAAAAAAAGCCACCTTGTTCCAATATACTCATATCATGTGTTAGGGGAAAGGGTGTGATGATCTGCGGGAAGACGAGATATTATGTAAAATTATGTATTTAACATAATTTTAATGTCTTTACTCTTTATAGCTATATTTAGAATGGACTTTATCTTAATATGCTAACTGTAGCCCCATAGAACTCTGTGCTACAGTTTCTATACAGTGACCCACGATCTCTAAAAAAAAATGCATATGATTTATATTAGAAGGCCATTCGGATCAATGTGAATTACCATATTATATTCTGGTTACTCATCAGTGCTTCAAGAATTGTTTTTCACATACATTGATTCAGATAAAGGAGGAATTTTTAAAAAGTAGAAAGGAGATCATGGATAGAGTTGCAATCAAAATTTTATCACCTTTTTTTTTTTTTTGGTCAAATACTTTTTCTGTGATGCTTGTAATGCATGACTGCATTTGAATTTGTTAGGAACTGTCTTCAGACTCCATTCACCCATACTTTGGAAAGAAAGCAACAATAAAGTAGTCAGTGTTTATTAAACCATATTCTTCTGTTTCTTTATAAAAGGAAATCTAAGAGGAAATACGACATGTGTGCATCCGCTGAGAGGTTAGCCATAATGGTAGACACATGCTCCCAACAAAATCCTGGAGGATTTTTGAGTTCGCCTGTTTCGGGGGAAACTGGTGCTTTTGATTTGTAGGGTTCAGGTCTTGCTGTTATATAATTTCCCTTTGCATATTTCAAATCATTGTTATTGAATATATTTAATAAATGACCCAATAGAGTATAGAACATTTGATAAGTTACATGATGCAGAGCTAAGAATCCTAGATTAGAAGTGAAAGACCTAGATTTGCCACTGGTTTTCTGGGCATCCCTGTGTGAGCTACTATCCCAGCTTCCTCATCTGTAAAATAATGATCTCTGTGCTCTTTTCCAGACTAACATTCAATGGCTCTAAACAGTCTGTTATTGCCTTTAACTTTCTGCAGCAACTCTAGAGTTGTGTGACTTAGACAGTGCTATACCCTAGCATGGCAGAGGCATAGCAAATTGTGAGAGAGCATAACTGATAGGTTTAAGATTTAGAGCACATATAAATATTCCTCATTCATTTCTTCCACATTTATTTTTTATTCATAAATTGACGTCCTGCTGTGCCTGCTAGGTAGACAGTGGGGATGTAGTAGTGAAAGGACACTCTAGTCTTGACTCTCATGAAGTTGCATTTGGTGAGGGGTGGAATGTGAGGAAAAAGATAGAAAACAGAAGGATAACTAAACATATAACTTGTCAGGTGGTGATAAGACCTGTTTTTATACCAAATTCGCCTCAGGTACAAGATAACGAAAAATATGTGATAGAGGAGAGTGAGAGATCTTGAGTCCATGGATGAGAAATTGGGGGTGATTCAGTAATAAAGAGAATGATTCAGAGGTAGATATAATGAGATATTACCTGGAGAGTTTGGAAGTTAGTGCAAAATAAGCACCTAAAGGTGAAGATTCTTTTTTTTTCACCACAGTAAGCTTGGAGTAGATGTGATAAATGCTGTTTAAAATCACTATATATATAAATGTGAATCTCAATAGCATTTTTAAATTCTGAGTAACAAATTGTGTTCCGAAATAGTCATTGTCTTTTAAGAATTACTTCTCTTCTGTTTATCTTTTAAAAACAAGACTCTCTTTAGGTTTGTGCTCTGAAGAGTCGAAATTTCATTTATTCAGTAATTATTATTTTAGCACATATCATGTGCTAGGCCTTGGAGAGCAGGGTATTCAAAGCTGTGAAAAGCCTGCCTCTGAGAGAGAAGACAGACCCATAAAGCCTGGAACAGTGTCATGAAATCTTCAGTAAAATGTTTGTGAAGGACTCTGCACCACAGTGTGGGTAGGTAGGGCGATTCTCAAGAGTTGACAGTTGAGTTGGGTTGGTCTTGAAGGGAGTTTGCTGCTGGGGGAAAGGAGGAAAAATAGAGGAGCCCCTTCCCATCCCCTAGCACACGCTAAAGTGGATCTCTGTAAACCCTTCAGGAGAGAGCACGTATCAAAATATGCAAGCTCTCAGGTAGGCCATTTCACTACCTGTTTGTGTGGATACCTTCCTCCAAGGGTTTTGACTCAACCAGTTTATTCCCCTAGGATGCTAGGGGTAAAGAAACAAATGAGATAAAATTTAGGAAACTGAGCAAAGGAAGTCCTGAAATTACACAAAAATCAAATAGAGACAAAATGGGAACTAGAATTTTCACCTCCTTCTAGCACCCCTGCCCCATAAACTCTTGATTTGTCCCTGAGGTTTGGTGATGCAGGAATCAGAAGGTTGCCATCATTGTTTTTAACTCCTAAAATAATGTGCTTATCTCACCCTTGCTTGCCTGCTTCATGCTGCCCCTTCCCTTGTTAATGTGCTGTCACTGTCCCCATGGGGAGTCATAAGAGGCCTCTTGCCACATTCTTTCATAAAAGATGATGCGACATGCCACTAAAATGTGCCATTTAAAAAGTCATAGACAGGTACATTTGTGCCTTAAGCAAAGAATCTTTAATATCAGACTATCTTTTATCCAGGGATAAAACTGCCCCCTTCTCAGTTCAGCATCCCTCTGTGGGATAAAGTGGGTCTCTTCCAGAATCTTGTCAGCCGCCTATAATATTTGGAGTTGGCAGAAGTAATATAAAGGTGAAATAACGCTTAAGGGAAAAAATGAGATGATTCAGCTTGACTAGAACTCAGCAGTTTTACTAAATGGGAAGCATTTGGCCCCTGTCTGTGTTTTTTGCTTGTGGTTTTCAATTCATATCTTTAAATGTCTTGTTCTTATATGGATTAGTATGGGACCAAATAAAGATCACTGCCATATGTGGGCGTTGAGTGGGCTCACTTCATAATGAGGAAATCAAACCATATGAAAATGCACTTCCCCATTGAGCCTTCATAACAGAAATCAGTGGGAAAAAGCAAAGCAAAGAAAAAAAGCAAGATTCTAATAAGGGTACAAAATTCCTAAACTAGGATAAACCGGGAATAATGATTCTGCCCCCAGAATACTCGTTCGAACTCTTCTAGAAAGCTTGTAATGATTCAGTTGACTGGGTCTGTTCCCTCTGGTGGTTGCTATTCAAGACGTCAGAGCTAAACTTTAAGATTAAAAAGAGTGTGGTACATAATAAGGGCTTTTTTTTTTTTTTTACCAAGTTTGATGATTTTATTTCATCCTCAAGGGTGGGAAGTACCTAAAACATTGTAGGGCACAATTTTTAATTTCACAGGCTGCTCAGTGCTTATCTCTTCTCCCACATAATAGCTTGAAGAGAAAGTCCCACTGTTGTTTTTCACTAATTAGTTACTCCATTTATATTTTTGCGTCATTTGAGTCGCAATATAAAACTGTAGGTGAAAGGTAAACAGTCATATTTGCAAAAGCTGGATTTTCAGTTGGCCCTTCTTGGGTCAAGATAAGTCCACATACACCCTCCTCCTTGCATCTGCAGTACCCAGGACGATGCATATGCATTTAAAATGCACCAGGCCAGTCTTATAATGTTCTTATTCTCACAGAGTTTGCTCTACAAGTATATGTTCTAGTTTGTGATTCTCTCTGGTGGGTTATTTATTAATCTTAGTAAGGTTGGTGGTAAATAATCTTCTGACAGGCTTTTCTGCAGGAGTCTTACCGAAAGCCCCATGTTTAGCGCATGCATTTTGCTCTTTTCACTTGGGTCCTTACTCTCTGCCTTTGTTTGCCTCCTCTCTCTGCCAGTCTCTTGAGTCCGAGGCATAAAACAATCTGGCTCAATGTGTTGGGTAATAGGAGTGTCATCTGGTCCTCTGAGACCCCTCTTCAGCACTGTTTTATTGAAGTGGTTTGAATGATGTGTTAAATGATGAAAGTTAAGTCCATGACTTAGAAAAAATGTCTCCTGATAGGTGAAGAACATATTCAGAGAGCCACACAAGGTCAGCGTCATCAAAGTAACACCATCTTCTGAAGATTTTTACGGGTGCTATTGTTTTAACAAAGAGAGTTTTCTTGTGAGTTTTAGAATTACCTTTACCAAGTTAAAAATAAATACATAGGATAAATACTATGCTGTTTACTCTACATGGAATATCATTTTTCTTCATCGCCCCAAGATTTAAATATCTATCCTTCAGACTCTGATTCTGATTTCTCCAGCTGGAAAGTAATAATTTCTGACCTTCATCTACATCTTGATTGTGGCATGTGGATTTTCCACTTTGTATTATAATGTCATAGGTTCCTTATGATAGGATTCAAGTTGATTCTCTTCAAAATCTCCTACACTCTCTAGCACAATTCCACTGCTCTATCGGGTATTCAAGACATCTTTTTGCTCAGTTTTTTCATACTTTTACAATGGATTTTAAACAGATTCTGAAAATAAAGATCAGAGTTTAAAGTTTAAATGGAGCCCTTAACATAAGTGCTTGTAAATGTTTGCTGAATAGATCACAAATTTTTTGCATTTGAAGGACTTTCTGTTTGCCAAAGTATCAGAACTAGATTCAAATGTCATCTCTATCAGTATAAACCATACATCCTTAGATAAGTCATTTAATCTCTCTGGGCCTGTTTCCTTATCTTTAGATGGAAGCTCTGCTTCAGAGCTTCTGGACAAAGGTCACAATGAGAAAATTAAGCTATTATCTCCTCTTTTTAAAAGTTATTATCTTTTGAAATGTTTTTACTAGTTTCTAAAAGGCTAGTAATTTGGTGACAGCATGGAATACGTACTTTAGCTTCCACTCTCACCTCAGACTCCACTAAGAATAACCATAAAAGGATTTTCTTAAGGCATAAGATAAAAACGTGAAAGGGAAAGGAGATAAGAGCAACCAAATTTTAAAGGTGGGAAAGCAGATGGACAACAATGAACAGCCAACTTAGAGCTGAGGATGCTGAAATCTTAAGCCAGCAGTAAAGAAAGTAAGAAGCACCCTGATTTACTGCAAAACACCCAAAAGGCTAGGGAAATGGTGGTACCAGATATCTGGACCTAGGAGTGAAGGTGGGACCAAAGAGAAGAGAATTATTTTAAAGTCTGTTTGAAAAGCAGTTAAGCTAATTGACTCATAGATTTTTTCCCTAACTCAGCACAGCAGACAGTTGCCCTCCCTAACCCTAACACAAGACTGGGTAGAGGGTTTTTGGAAAGAATAAAACAAGTGATACCTGCCACTGTAGAAGACTGTGTCTCATTACTGAGTCCAGATGCATTCAGTGAAAGTTCGAATTTTGAATGTGGAGACCTCCCAGGCTTCCTACCACACCCTGCTCCTAGGACACTGACAGGCAAGAATGCCTTTCAGGCGAGAGATTGGAAGAGACTTTCTCTAGGGAAATCTGACCAATAAGGCTTAAAGATCCAGGCATTGGGGGTTCCCCAAGGAAACAGCCCACTCAGATCATGTTATCTCAGTCTGTAGGCTCCACAATGAGCACAATGTTTCCAGTCAGATTTTTAGTGCCTCACTCTTGAGATATTTGAGGAAGGCCTTTATGGTGAGAACTGAGACCTAAAATAAATTTTTAAAAAAGTAACTTGGAGGGCCTTGGGGAGACAAATTCAAATGAACTACTTTCAGAGAGGTAAGAGAAAATATTGCATCCAGGAAACAAGAACAGGCTGCTATAACAAAGGAATTTTCAGAGAGCAATAGCAAATAGAGAAATGAAAATTAGGGACCTAGGTCAGAAATTCTAACATATGAAAAACAAGAATGGAGAAAATAGAGGAGAGGAAACCACCAAGGAAAATGTTTTTGTTTTAATTTTATAACGAGAAATAGTTACATGTCATTTGAGATTGCTCTCTTAGTATTCCTTAAGCAAAAACAAAAAACAAAACCTATTTTTTTCCTAAATGACCTATATTAATGGTTTGGCCCAGAAAAAGTGAGATTTTATTGGAGAATAGTAATTTTTTAAAATTTTTCTATAGATATTTATGATAGAATTTTTCCTAAGGAAAATTTAGCATAAAAAGTACATAGTTTAATATAACTACCTTGTATTATGGAAATATTAAAAGTTGTGAATATATCTCTTCTTTTTCTATTTGCCTTTACATATGTTGTTTAATAGGTGCCAGATAAGACTCATTAGATACCAAGAAAATGAAGTGTGATCTTCTACATTTACAAGCAAACAAAGAGGTGTGAAATGAAAACAAAGGTATTAAAAGTAGCAGGGATCACCCAGCCCAGTACCCTTGACAGAATCTTCTGAAGAATTTTGATGAAGAGTATATAAATCTTTCTGTGATATAATTTCCATACTCAAGGGCTGTCATTTTAATTCTTGAACTGTTAAAGTGCTCAGACTTTGGATTAGCCAGATATGTTGGCACCACCACTTAACGATCAGTGTGATCTTGGCCAAGTCATTTTGCCACTCCAACTGTCAGTTTCTTACCTGTAAAATGAAGATAACATTATAATTCATTCATTTCTCCAGTACTTATTGGGCACCTTTTTTGTGCCAAACACTTTAAGTGCTGAGGATACAGTGGTAAATAAAATAGGCAAGTTTCCTTTTCTTGTTGAACCTACAAGAATATAATGAAGGAGGTAGATGATAATAATAGTAATGAAGGAGGTAGATGATAATAATAGTAAACACATATTTTTTTGAAAGTAGGCACTTTCAATATTCTCAGCTCTTTTATAAACCCTTTCATTTAACATTAACAACCCCATAAAGTTACTTTGAAAAGTAAGCTTCTCTTTGAAATAACACCCTCATTTATGTATTGGGTGTTACCAGATGACAAGAATTATGGAACATTACCTAGACTTGGTTCCTGCTTCTAAATATACAGGAGAACCCATTCCCCAACCCACACTCCTCACACATGCCACATACATACTCACACAACACACCCAGAGACACAGCTGTCTCTAGTGGTCTACAGCTGCGGCTTTGTTTGCCTTTCTAGCCCTTGGTGATTGTGAACCTGGGCTGAGGGGTGACGGATGGCTTTGGATGCCCTATGAGCAGCTGCTGTCAGACTGTCTAGACCATAAAAACTTGGCATTTGGTATGATCCACTTAAATACTGATACTTTTCTCCTCTTTTTACAATTATTGTCACGAACATGAGTGGAAGTTGAATCTTATTATTAGTCTGCTGCTCCATCTAGTGAAACATCTTACCTGTTGATCAGAAGTTTATACTGAAAACCATCAGAAGCAAAAGGATCAGAGTTGAAAGCACCCAAACACCAAGGAAATTTCAGTGGAAGAGTGTACAGGAAAGTGAGCAGGAGTGTGATTCGAGAGTCCTGGTCATGGGCCTCCTCATCGTTGAAGAATGTTTAGGAAAGAACGTAACAGTTTCTGCCGTTCATTCCCCTGCTCTTACTCCCCTTTCTATAACTAACTTGATTTTTTCCATTGTCTTTTTTTTTTTTTGGTCTAAAATTTTTTGTAACTTATTGCAAGAGGGAGCTGTTTAAATGACCTTTGGCATATGATGGATTGACTAGTTCAGCCCTTTGCAAGGTTTGTGAAGGGATCCAGCTGTCTCAGATTATCATGCTTAAATGTGCATTTTCCAAGGTTGTCAGTGATTGTAGTGAATGTGAAACTGGCAGACAAAGTGAAGCGTTTCCCACTGAATGAGGCATTGTTGAGCTTGCTTTGTGTTCAGAACTGTCGTGAACAACCATGAGATGGACAAAACAAGATGGAACAGGTGCTAGCAGTCCCAGCTAACCATTTTATTATTTTAATGGATTTCAGACCGATTTTTAAAGTTTTTCCAACAGCACCACATGTCCAAATTGTGTATGTACACAAACACACATAATGTGGTCTTTAAAAAAAAACCATTAACTTGGCAAAGTGTTGATATGAAGAATAAAGAAATAAAGAGAAGACAAAGCAAGCATTTGACAACCCATATTCAGATGTTTGAAGGATTATCAGCAGAGAAGAGGCAAGCTGCTGCCTTATGACTGGCAGGCTGAACTTTGTGAAGCTAACAAAAAAAAATCCCATGGTTTTCTATTCAGTATAAAGACAAACTTTCCGGTGGATAGACCCCTACACCTTCCTCTTCAAAGGTGGAATCATTGCCTTTAAGAGTAAAGTGCCCCAACTCGGGGGCATTTAAGTAGTGACTGAATAACCACTTGTCCTGGAGCTTTTTGTTTTGTTTTCATGGAAAGAAAAAAAGTGCTTTGTAGAAGAGACAGGTGTAAGGTTTGACAAGGTACATGTATTTTTCCATTAGTCTCTCAGAAAATTTTTGTCAAGTGCCTGTTATGTGGCAGCACTGTGCTAGTCACTGGGGGACATTGCCGGTCACTTGGGGAATGAATCTGACCAAACCCCTGCTTTCATGGAGCCTACATTTTAAAGAAGGGTACTTGACAATAATGACTTGGTAGAAATAAAGTGTTATATCATCATGGTAACTGAGCAGTGTGAAGTTACTTTTGAATCGAGATCTAAAAGATAAGAGGGGGCCAGTCTGCTAGTGATACCTGTCAGCTCTAAAGTTCTTTGAGTGTGATAATTTAGGGAAGCACTGCTCCTACCTTTGAGATACCTAGTGATAAAAACCACTGCTCCTAGAATTCTGTCAATACTCAAATCTATCGACCTATATTGGCTTTAAAAATCCTCTTGAAGATCCTACAGACCATATTACATACTTTGGTTCTGAACTGAATAATAATAACTTTAACATTTCCATAGCATTTATTTAGAAACTCTTTTATACACTTTATATTGCATTTAGAGACCAAAATATTTTTTAACTAGAAGAGAGACTTTAGAACTTGTTAATCAGATTCCTCCTCTTACCAGTGAAGAAGCTCAGTCCAGAGGCAGGAGGGAATGTGCCCACAGTGGCAGCACAGAGCTAGCACTGTGCAGGGGAGCCTAGAATCTGGGACTTCTGACATGAAGTCAAGTTCTCCTTCCTCTTATTCCCAGCTGTTAACATCTTGCTCAGTACCATTCTGACAACAAGGGCAACAACATAACACATTATGTACACATAACACTTAAAGCCATTTGATATTCATTATCTCATGTAAGCTTCTCCCCTATGATGGGACATGACTGAAAAGTCAGTCATTTAAGGCACCCAAGATTGCTCCACTATATAACATCAGTTTTCCCATATGGCAAATAAGGAAACTGAGATCCAGAGAAATTAAAGGACTTTTCCAGGAAAGTCTAAGTGAATAGACCAGATAGCAGAAGTCATGTATCCTCACTTTGGATTAAAGTCTACTTCTTCCATTATATTATAGAAAAGTAGATCAAGTAGTTTGAAGAAAAAAAAAAGATGAATGATAAATATAAATGAGCAGGAAGTTAGAGAAAGGAAAAGACTGGTTTATCGTGACTCTGCTCATTAGTCAAGACTGCTTTTCACAGGATTACTACCTATACTATCCCTATGGCTGGTTCAGTTTACCACATTTTGAAATGTACAATTGCCATTGTTTTTCAGAAACTAAGGCCTAGTTTATTTTTTTAAAAAAACACAAAAATCAACCTAATCTCTAGTACTTCTGCTATAATAGGAAACAGGTACATAAAAACACATCTAATCAGTAAACATTATGTAGTGCTACCCTGTGCTGGCAGTAAAGATATAAACGTTGCCCTCGAGAGCTCCTTGGCTAGGGAGAAAGGTAAGGAAACATGCAATGGAAGTGCATAGGAGTGGGCAGATGAGAGGGAGCGCTGACATCAGTGTCTCCCCCCCCCCACACACACACGTATGCATGCGTGCCAGAAGTATGAGAATATCACCTGATTATACCCCTTGATTTTGAAATGTCTAGAAATAGAAGTGTAGACTGGGTTAAGGTCAATAGACTATACCCTAGCACTGATATTTCCTCAGGTACCCACAGCTGCATGACTCCAGGGAGCAGTTTAGAAATGGAGACATCTTTCCTCTACCCCCTCAAGCTAGGTATCTAGGGACTGTTATGATTAAAGTTATCCACTGTCAAGACACAGGTCAGCATCACATAAACATTGAAAGGGTATCAGTTCTTACTATAAAGATCAAAATGGTTATTAAGAACATGAGATGGATTTGAGGATGGTTAACACTAATCTTTTTCCTTCTTGCAACCCTTTAGTCTTTAATAAGAAATAAGCCTCCTAAATTAATCATAATGCCTAAATATGTGACAGTGATTATTCTAAGCAGTGATATATAAGAGGGTCTTGCCAGTTAAGACATATTATCAACCCCTTATACTGAAGAGTTTTGTATAGTATGTTCATTAAATTATTGCAGCTTAGAAACGTCAAACCATGCACCTCCATGCTCTAGGAGACATCATCAGGGGGTTATCATAATCAGCAAATGCTTGGTGTCAACCTACTGCAGAATACTATTTCTTCTGTCACGGAGAATATATAAAAGTTTATGACTTAAGAGCTTGCCCTTCAACAAGTTATAATTTACCTGGCATTAGAGACACAGGAAGATGTAAAACACTAGGAACCATCACCAGGTGTAGGATGTCATACACTGTTCAGTGAATGGTATAGACAGGGAGTGGTATGAATTGTCTTCAAAATCATCTTCTGGGCCTAATTCCCAACAGAAGAAGAGGAACAATTTTAACTAAGTCCTGAAAAGATAGGTAGCTTGGAGTCCCATTTATTCATCTGTTACACCTTCTCAGATTCCAGATAGGAAAACTACCCTCAGTATTGCATTTTAAGTTGTGCAAAAATTTGAAGAATTTTAATTTTTCTTTCTGTCAGAAAACTAGAGTGTTTGTTTTTATCTGTCATGACTGAACTTTGTCTCATTTTAATTCAGAGCCTCTCACTGAATTTCTTCTCAATGCACAGAACACCATCAAAAAGGGACCTTTGTAGTTGTTTTTAAGTGACTTTTAGACTTTTAGTTTTATAACCAAATATTTTAATTAGTATTGCTCTAAGTAGAGCCACTAATGGAAATCAACTTGGAATGATTAGAGTGTCTTCAAAGCTTTTGACAAAGTGGGCCTCTTTAAATGGAGGGCTTTATTTTTTTTTTAATTAATTAGCCACTTCATATTTACTATCACCTAGTTGAAATTATATATCGCATTTAAACCACAGTATTGAACCAAAAATTAGTCAGAGTTTTTGGTCTAATGTAGTATATAGATTGATATACACACATATACATATATACACATATGCATGTATATACATATACATACGTAGCTGTTTTTAAAGAAAAAAAAGAAAACAATGCAAATGAAATAGGAGAGAAAAGAGAATTGTGTATGGGGACAGCAAGATTAGACCAAGCAATGTTTAAAGATTCAAACAATAGCATTTAGCATGAAATCTACTTTTTATCATCCTTACCCAGCCATCAGAATGAAGAAAGACAGTGTCCAGCTGTAGCAGTAGTTTGGTAGCTGGAGAATTAGAAGTAAAGGTACCAGTGCCTGAGGGGTGGGTCATGAATTAATAATTGCTGTGTGGCGGATGAGCCCCGTCAGAAGAGCTGAAAATGAGGAAGTTGCCGTGCAGAGCGCTATCAATCACTCAGTGACCATAACTTCCAGTAATTAGTGTATTTTATGGGCCTTTGCTTCAGTGGCTCGAAAGCACATATGCTCCAGTCACAGCTAAACTTTGCCAGAGTAATATTCCAGGATGATTTATCCTCCTGCTGCATTGGGATATAACCCTATATTAGGTGAAGATTGTGAACTAAGCTGCAATAAAGTGTAAGTTTAGGTACAGTTTGCCCAGGTTGAGACCTCAATGTATCATGCTTTTCAGCATTCATGGTTAGGCTATAGCAAGCAATCATTTTTAACAGTGAAACAAATAAAGCAATTAAAGGAACAGCTTAGGATATTGTACTTGTGAGTTACTGTTGCCCTCTCCCCCAGTTAAGTGTCCACTGTAATAAGACCATTGCTGATTTAAAAAAAAAAAAAAACTATTAGAAACATTTATTTGTGATGCTGTCTTTTCACTGTTATTATTAGTAATCTGTGGGATAGAATGCAGGACCTTCTGAATGATGGAGAATTACTTGATTTATTTCATTGCGCCCTGTGTTAGGGTCTTTAAGTTAAATAAATTTTCTTTTTATCAGTGGACTCTGGTGAGGACAAGTAGTTCTTTTTTAAATATTAGCACATGCTAAGAAGCACTCCTGATTGGAACCTCACATTTAGGCTCCTTCTACTCAAAGAAAATGTTATTTGCGAGCTCTCAGGAGCACTTGGTGTTTTTTTGCACGGGCATAATGAGTTATTTGCTGTAGTTCACCCACTGCACTAGAAGTCTCTGGGGCCTTTGTGGTCAGGGTCCTTTGCCATTGCCAAAACATCTGTAGAGCCCA
Organism: Eonycteris spelaea; assembly: GCA_003508835.1. Lineage (NCBI taxonomy): Eukaryota > Metazoa > Chordata > Mammalia > Chiroptera > Pteropodidae > Eonycteris > Eonycteris spelaea. The sequence continues at coordinate 2,884,151 of PUFA01000017.1, forward strand.
GAGTTCCTAGTAATTTAACAGGCTTTGCCACCAACCTATAGTATGACCTTGGGCAAATTAATTAAGCTTCTGGTGCCTCCACTGGGCCATAATTCTGTTTGTGTTAAAGAAATCCTGAGAGTTTATAGGAAAGTGTTATTTGAAAAGAAGTATAAATTGAATAAGAGAAGGATATGCATGGTTTCACTGTGTTCTTTTCAGAGTGAAATGTTTCTACACCGCTTTTTATGATGATGTCCTTGATTTTTTTTTTAAATAGAAACCAGTAATAAGCTAATTTCACCAAGCATGGGTGGAAAGGTGTACACAGTTTGATGTTTTTGTTATACTTATTATCCCATCTTTAATTTGCAACGTATTATAATATCATACAAGTTAAAACAATAATAGTAAAACAAACTAATTGTCTTTAATTAAAGCGAATTAGGTTTTGACTTTAATATATTTGATGTAGTGAGAACTGATAACATGGAAGGTCCCGAAGGTTATTAGGGCATATTTCTGTTGGGCCTGATGGTGTTAGTAATAACCCTCTTCCTCATAGTTCTAGACGTGAACAAATATGTCACTTCATCAGTCTCTGTTACTCGCACTTATGCCCCTCCACAGGGGTTGCAGATTCCACAAGTTATCAGCTAATGGCGTTATACATTAAAAATTGAAGCTTTCCTCACTCCGAGGCCTTTCAAGGCTTTGTTCTTAAGCCCTAGACACTTTGGAGTGCAGCTGCAAACTATAGGCAGAAGATTAAATTAATTTGTAACTCCTTTTTTTTTTTTTTGGGTCCTGTGTTACTAAATCCTCCACATTTAATTGAAACCCTACTTCAAGACGCTTTGTGTTTCTGTGTTCTTTGTTGTCAGTTTAACCTCCGAAGCACTTTAACACTGGTAAATTGCTGTTATATCCTTTGGATTGTTTTTAAACCTTTCAGTAAGAGGACAGTGAAATTGATACATGGAAAGAAAAGTAAAATCTTAGGGTAGATTTTGAGGTATTTAATATTTATTACGGTTCTTCACCAGCATAGTTTCAGATGATTTAAACTCTCTCTATAGGACTGTGTAAATTGGTCTTGGGATGAAGTCTCACCTAGGGAATTTTATGTAATCCAGTAGTTAAGTCTGATTTTTTAAAGTTTCCCTGTGTCTGAATGTTCCAAAGTGGCTACTGCATTTCTAGAAAATGAAGATTTAACTGCAGTGCAGAGTCTAATGCAAAATCCTTAGATGGCAGTTTAATTGTGTAAAATGTATACAAGGTAATTAAGAACAAATTTTAGAACATTTCAGACTATAAAGTCCTCCTTCGGCTAGATGACTGGCTATATTGAAAATGCTTATTTTCAATTTGCAGTTATGCCGAGAAACATACAATATGCCTAAATTAAGAGTAAAAAAATCCTGTGCTCTTCAGCATAACTGTAAATTTGAAACTACTCTCACATTGTTGATAGCTAAGTGGGAGACTTGATCACCAAAAACATATCCTGAATTTGTGTCCTGAATTTACTTTCTGGCTAGAGTGTATGGGTTTTTTTCTCTCTTTATGATTTTTTACTTCATGGTGATAATTATTCTTATTACCAACAGAAGCCATTTTTATTGCTTGTAAATAAATATCTTCTAACTTTTTGTTAATATACTAAGGTTTCTATCATGCACTTGTTATGTATTTGGCAAATATTATGATCATACTCACATACACTCACATTTGTTATTTAAATTAGAAAACCCAACATACTCAAATGCTACTAACCCAAGAGTATTTCACAGATTATGTTTGGACAAATCAAAGATCAATAAAATGACACTTAGGAACAGTCCTAGTTTACAGTGAAATGTTAGTGGTTTACTGTTATTTAAATGTATTCCCAACTGGTAAATGTTTTCAGAGCATGCTTTTCTTCTTTTTACATAGTAAATCTCCCACAACAGAGTATTTAGCAGTTTGCTGAATCTTAAGTATTTGAAATTAAAATGCACTTTTTTATTTAACATTAAACAGAATTCTTTCCCTTCCATAACCCTACCTCTAACCCTCCCCACCCTAAAAAAAAAAAAATAAAACTTTTCCAAATCTTTTAGAAGTGAGCCATTCTCCTCCTGGGAATGAAAAGGATATGAGAGTCATTTGATGAATTGCTGGTGCTTATGTGAGTCCAATTTTTCAATATACTTTTTTTTTAACTGGACTTAAGCTGCCTATATTTAAATGCTTCTTTTGTAAAGATGATAAAGAGAGCAAAGATTTTATTGGCTTAGCCCTAATCTGTTTGCTTTGTTGTGATTCTTTTTTTTTTTTCCCTTTAACTGTTAACCTATTTATAAATCTAAATCTACATACAGAGGTCATTGGTTGGCTGAACTTAAACCATTTTACTCAGTAAATTTAATTAAGAAAATACAGTGCAACTCATAAGCAAATGAGTTTTTTCCTAGTTTTAAACCAAACCACCCTCTTGAGTGCTGATTGCCTTGCCCGACCCCTGGTGATACAGAAACAGGCAAAATTAAAAAGGACATTAAAGCTTCATTAAATCTGAAACACATTTAGTACAGTGACATATCTGCAGGCCATTTCAGAGAAGATTACATACTCTCTTTTGTAAGTTTCCTAATTTATTATTGACAATAAAAACTGAGGAAATACAAGTAGATTAATAGACCAGTAGGGGTAAAAGACGGAATGGCCCCCAGTTTGCCTGTCTCTGAAATATTCACTCATAGCATATGTGCTTCCTCTTCCCCATGAGGGTTCCATGTTTATTTTAACTTTTGGCAGCCTCATAAAGAATCTGTTCTTCATGCAGCCATATCTGGTAGAGCCTTTTCCTTTTTCACCTTCTAATTGAATTTGGTAAAAGGATTCTAGGACCTAGCTATATATTTCTTTCTATTTTGCCACAGGACAAATGACGTGGAATGTAAACACTGCAGCTGCTGAAACCTGGAAGGACAGGGACATACATGGAAGGCAGCTCCCTCTCCTGGGGCCTTAAAATGACCACTTTTGGTGCCAACCTAAAAATGGCACTGCCAGTTTTCACTGGTGCAGAATTGGAACCCTTGTTCTGCTGCTGGAGCAGCCCAGTGGTGACACTGTGAGAGAAGTGATTGTTGTGCTGTTCTCTCTTCTGACTCAAAAGAAGTCAGACCTGCAAGATGTTTAGAAGCAGTTCTCTCAGGATGTAGCTCACAGGTAGTACTGAGATTCCACAGGATGTCAGGAAAGTACGCACAAAGCAAAGCCAGTCCCAAGAATCATGAGTTCACTAGTTCAAGGACTGCCACCTGTTCCCAAGAAGACTGGCACAGAGGCTCCCAGCTGGCCAGCCTGTACTGAATTTTCTCTGTGTTCTTCTGCATGATACTATCTCACAGAGTAAATGAATGACAACAGCTATGCTCATTACCTTGTGCCAGTCATGACAGGGGAGTCCAAGTAGATGAGAGCATGTTCCCAAGTCAACGGTAGCCTGGCCTCTCCATAGAATAGTGATGACTTAAGAATTTGAGGCTTTATATTGAAGTGGGAAGAATTTACATATCTCACCTTATCCCACGTTTTTTAACCCATTCAGTTATAGCTTATTTAGTTCTTTAATCTGCAGTAACCAATGGTCAGCGTTGGCACCTGCACACTAGTTTAGATTTTAACTGTATGTATGGTGGGCAAGTTTGTTCTGCTGGTAAGCCATGTGGGCAGAATTCTTCTGTAGACCCTAAGGACATGTTCAACATGTATCCAAGTAAATGGCACAGTACCCATAGAAGGGCTTGAGATTGAATGTTCTAAATGTTTTCTAGTAGTTATGAAGCTGTTAACCTTTTTAGATGAGGGACCCTCTTTTTGGTAGTTGTCTAAATCTAAATGGAAGAATATGCAGAACTCTTAATCCACAGATCAGTGTGACAATAGCTGACAGCTTTTAGTGAGCCACCACTGCGTGTCAGTTCAATACAGAATAGTGCCAACACCCAGTTCACCTATTACCAACCACCACAGTAGAGCATGGTGACTCCTGAAACCATGTGCACACTCTCACTAGCCAGAGATGTACTGTATTTACAAAATGTAAGGCAAATCAAAGGCCTATATTGGGTGGGGGTGGAGTGAGGGCCATGGAGAGCTGAGTCCCTCTCCTTCCTAATTAATAGTGGTTATATAGACAACAAACACAATCACACAAAACTGAAAGGGAGTTTGATTAGCATTCACATTCTTTCCTTCACTGCATCGTGTGTTGTTTTTGCTATTTATACTCAAAGGATTTAACAATATCCACGAAATGAAATAGTGATAATACAACTTTATATCTTGAAAATCAACGAACTCTGAATATACAAGAAATGAGTACAAGGTAATGAAACTTAACCAGGTATTCCAAACATATATATATACATCCAAATGAGTGTCGGCCCTTTCAGAGCAGTCACCTTACATGGTTATATGGTGTATTTCTATTATATTGCTTTTGCTCAAAACTAGTTTTAGAACTTAGAAAATTAACCTCAGCGTTTTCATGTCTATCCTTAGTAAGGAACAATATATTTATTCTTTGAAAGTGGCGGTAGGTTTTGGTAACCCATAGGCTGTTTAAACCTTAATCAACAAAAATTTACACTATCAAAAAGCCACGGAGTATAGTTATGATTCCAAGATAAGATGCAATTCTAATAAAATAAAGTAGGTATTCTCCCGTAAAAGTGATTTTAAACATAATTCCAAAAAGAAGAGTTCACAAATGTTTAGCAGTATCATTGTCTTTGAGTAAATGCACAATTTCTCAAGTTCTAGAAAGCAGTGTAACTCTTTGGAAAGAATACTGGGCTGAGTTCCACATTTTGGGGATAGTCCCTAGGCTTCGATGGACTGTGTGGGAACTTCTTCAGTGGGACTCTGGGGTTCTAATCTGTAAAATGGACTGTTGATCTCTAGGATCCATTCTAGCTTCAGAGTTCCCTGATATAGCAACTTTACTTCGAAAATAGTTACAAATACATTAAAGAATTTTATGCCTAAGGATGGACCACATTATGCAGTTGAAAAATTTTGCCACTATTTTCTTTTAATAAGTTATGTTATGTTTGGTAAATTTGGTCTTCTTACTTTATATCAGTACTATTCCTGATCAGATCATTTTGTTTTTACAGGCGAGGATCCAAAGACCAAAATTAAGTTACTGATCTGGAAAACACATAGCAGTTTACAAATTAAGCAGAATTAGAAGCTCTAAGGATTTGCTTTCACAGTTTCAGACTTAGACCCACAATTCTAACTTCACAGTCGTGAAATCACCATTTTCTCAGTAGTAGCTCTTTTCTTCTAGCTATGGATAGAAAATGTATGAAAAAAAAACTAACAAATACATGGAAATAATGGCAAAATTTTTTATTTCATCTGTTTCGTTCCCCATTTCCTACAGCCCTTCCTATATACTTGTAATTAAAACTTTACAGAGCTGTGGGCTAGAAACAATTAGGTGTTCCCATTTGACAAGAGGAAAAGCCAGCGGTTTTCATCTATAGTTTACATCTCTGTCTGGAAGAAACTCACATACATGTAAATGTGAATAATGCCCATAGAGCTGAGAATATTCCTAAGAGAAATCACATAAGGATAATGTTTAGTTGTTGAAATTAGAATATTTTATTGTGTATGTAACATTGTCCACTGAAAATGTCTGTTCTAAATACAACTCTTAATGTAATTACAGTAATCATTTAGTTTGTACATTCGAGGTTGTAGCTTTTTATATTTGCTGGATGCAGTTCTGAAATTTAGTACTTGTCTGTCTTAAGGAGATCTGCCCTGCATGCAAATCTATAACTAGACAAATATTATTTCCTTTCCCAGCTTGCTCTTGGGAGGTTTCCATATCCTCAGGTAAGATTGTTCATTACCTCCGTTTGCCACTGTGACATTCATTCCTATGTATGAAGGTGCAGGGAGCAATTGTGAACATTTGAGCCACATACAAATAAATCTGTCCTGTTAAATTGAAAAGTGATATCTTAAAGGAGTCATTTAGAAGTCTCTATTGATTTTTGATTTTTTTAAACTCCAGATTTTTTCCCTCTTTGTTAAAGGTTGAAAGCCCATCATCGTGCTCTTCCTTTGTGTGACATTGGTGATGTTTTCCCTTATCCTAGCCCAGTACCATGTGCTCATATTGAGACTGAGGGACAGGCACAGCCTTTCCTTGGTACCCTATTTGAACTTTGGATTCATTAAAATTATTCGAACTAACGGATTGAGATGAAGGGTAAAAATATCTAAATAAGTCATTATTTTTGCTAAGCAAATAGACCGGCCACCAATTTTATGTATGATTTTGAATATATTCTTTTTTTAAAATTTGTCCCTTCCTATTTACATTTCTAAGAAAACAAACTATCCATTATATTACATTATTGATGATAATCTTTATAATTTCTTTAAGGTTTTTGTTATAGATGAGTGCTAGCACTTAAAATATAAAGCTGTTTTGTAGTTTGAAAATGATTCCCCAGTGTGTGTGGGGAAATAAGTGAAATGTCTAGAGGGATAAAAAAATGAATGGTTTGACTGTTTTCCTCTGGTTTGATGCTCACTGTTTTTCTGGCATCTTGGTCTGTACAGGCCAAAGTGCCTGGAGGCATGTCTGATTTAAAGGTGGTGTTGGTCTCTGCTCTTTAAGCATCTATTAACTTGCTATTATTATGCAAATAAGTGTTGTATTACACATACTAATTTATGCATGGTTAGATTATGCAGATGCATCACAAACATGGTTATTGAATAATAGGACGGAGCTCATTCTCTCTACCATATTTATAAGCAGTTTTAAGCAAATCCTCCTGGTACCCATGTGGACATTTAAAGATACTTCATTCACTGAAACATCTCTTTTGTATCCTTTTTCTTTTATAGTTAAAGCCATCAGATAAGTGGAAGAGAAATTGCCCAAGTTGTTAGGTTCAAGAGTGTTAGTCTTTTTAAATGTGTAGCTTTCTTTGTTTAAACATAATCTTTTTTTAAAGAGAAAATCTAAAATGTAGTATATTGTTTGGCATACATGCTAACATTTAGTGAGATTTTAGTGTATATAGCCTGGCTGCTTAGCTCTAGGTAGCCTATCAAATTAAAATCACATTTTCAGGATTTATAGCTTATTAGAATATTTATCTCAGTAAGATCTTATTCTGTCACTTATTTTTAAACAATTCATTGCTTGACCAATTTATGCAGTCCCCTAGAATTTTTTAAATGAAGAGAAGAGGCCCTATATACTGTATCTCTCAAACAAGTTGTGGTAAAAAAAAAAAAAAAAAACCCACAAAAAAACACACAAAAAAACCAAAACAACCAAAAAAACCCTTGTAAACCATCTAATAAAAATGCCAGAGATTGAGAATATAGCTATATTCTTGAGATTCCTAATGTCTGGGGTAGTAATTAGTGAGATTGGGTAAGTGATTAAGTCTAAAAAATGGATTGCCATTGCATTTGACAGATGAAGCATTTGAAGGTTCTACTCAGATTTGGGAAGAGACTTTATACCTTTGCAGTGTTGTTGTGACTGAATATACGTTTACTTGGTCAGTCTAGTGGAAGTTGAAGAATTCTAATGTGCCAAACTTCCTCCTTAATGGTAGAGTTAGGGGGAAACTGTACTCCTTGCATTATGATGGAATACTCTTACCAAATTTCCTTCAAGTAGAAGCAGCTGTGATGCCATCAAGTCTATTTCCTAGATTTTTCAATAGAAGTTTGTATGCTTTCTTGCAAGAATCAATAATGACTTTTAGTAGAGTTGGCATTTATTTTACAGGCTTTGTACTATAGGCCGAAGATCAGAAAAGGATACTTTATAAATCCCTTTCTTGCCCCTTCCCTTTTGCCCTCAAATAAAGCACATGAAGAAAAATGTTTATAGCATAACAGAGAGTGGATTATGAAATAATACCTTCTCTTTAGCCCGTATCACCTCTGTGAGATAGCCTCCCCTCATAAATTAGGCAAACAGAATGGCCGATTTGCTCACTGTTGAACTACAGCTGGTTTGATGCTATTGAACCCCAAGTGGCGTGGTCAGGAATGAATCATGAACTCTCAGGATTAGATGGGATCTTAGACGTCATTGAATCAAGCCTATACAGTATCTGGAAAGCAAACATCCACGTTCTGCTTGAACACCCCTGGTGATAGGAAACTCGCCACCTTACAAAGCAGAGTCAAGGCAGTGTCCTATTACCAAGCTGAGGACTGCCTCATCCCAGTTGTCACAGTCACTGGTTTGGTCCTTGAATACATGAAAACCTTTCATCTATCCTTAAGATTACAGCTTTGAATCCCTTCTATACCCATGGCTCTAAACTCAGAGTCTGGAGTCATTAGGGCACCAGATCCGAGCCCTCTTCACTAATGGCAAGTTGAGAAGAAGAGTGGCCTATTGGAAAGAGATCTGAATCAGGAGCTAAGAGATGAGAATTAGAACGAACTCTACCACAAACTGTGGTCACCACAGGCCTTGATTCTTGCTCTGGACCCCTTGGAGACCTGTTTTCTTATCTCTAAGTGAAGATCCTGATAGTTACCTCTCCTACCTGATTAGAGGAAGTATGCAGATGAAATGAGATGGATATGAAACCACTCGGAAAAGTACAAGGGGCCACCCCACTGGCCTTGATGTTGGGGTGTAGCACAAAATAAAATTTCCAATTGTCAAGAAAGATTGCAAAAGGATGTTCTCAGCAACCTGCCAGCTGGAACTGGAATAGAATAAAATGTGCAGAGGGGAAAGTGAGAGGAAAGGCTAGCTTCAAGACTCGTCCTTCCCCCAACCTAGCATCAGTGCTGCTGACAGCATCATTAGCAGCACCTCTTCCTGCCCGTGACACAGTGTGTACCCCCTGGGGATGCAGATGAGGGAGGGATGTTGGGAAGATATCAGAGTCAGTGGCCTGGGACCAACATAAAGGTTAAAGCACTGGATTTTTGTTGAAATAATCATTTTATATGAATTTCATTGTTTTTTGGGTTGGGTTTTTATTTGGTATTTGAAAGTACTACCTATTTTAGTTTCTTTGAGGCCTTAAAAATTGTAGAGCCTCATTGCCATGCAGTTTAGGTGGGAAGCCACTAAAAATGCAGAGCCTTACTATAATAGGAAGAGCAATGATGTCTTAGATTCATCTAACACCTTTCCTTTGAGTTCCAGAGCACTTTCTGTTATCTGACTCAGGCTGTACATCCCTCAGGGACTATTATTCCCAGCCTCCAGATGAGCTGACCGAGTCTCAGAGAGGCGAGGCACCTTGCTTTAGGGAAGAATGGGTTAGATCTAGGACTTGGAGACAACTGAACCCAATGACTGGCTCTGTGTACTTCAAATTCAGTTGGCTGTTCATACCACTGCTCTTCCCAGTTAGCCCCACCAAGCACGTCTCTTGGTTTGCCTTGTTTGCCCCAGGGAGGTCTCTTGTGTAAATGAAAAATGCTCAACATAGGAGGGTTGTGCCATTGTAGATGATGACAGGACCATTCCCTAGAGCCCTTTTGCTTTTCTTACTATGTGTTTAGCAAAGTGACAGGGGGATCTGCAGGGCCCCGGAGTGCTCACTGACACCAGTGCCATTAAATTCTGTGTGCCCGTGAAGCATATTCTGTGATAGGATAATGAAAATGTGTGTTTTTAAATATTTTACAAACAGATAGTATCTCAATTTCTTGAACAATTTAGCTTTAATAGTAATCTGAAAAGATGTGTAGGTCTGGACAAGGACGAGAGCTGTGTATAGTTAATCATGTAGATCCAAATTTAGTTGACTTAAAAACATGATGGTGGGCAATGGTTTGTTTAATGACACCACAATTTAGGAGCAGTGAAAAAGATTGCCTGCTAAAAATTGTCATCCTTCATTCAAACTTTACAGTAGTGCCTTGCATTAGGATGATAGTAAATCCATTAGGACGACTTCTCGGGATGCGCCAGCTCTGGCATTTGGAAATTTGGTAAAAGCAAGATGCCACAGGAAATTGAAGATAATACAGACACAAATGTATTTAAAATACTTTTGCATGTATAAAAATGCTGTTCTTCTTTTGGCTACATTTCCTGATCTTGGTTAATAAATTACATCAAAATGACCTGAAGTTAAAAAAAAAAAAAAAGGAAAAAAAATCTGAGCAAATAGTGCCCCTGGTATTGTAAAGCTTTGAATGTTTTCACACTCCATTAATTTATTACTTCTCTTTCTTCATCTTTAAATTTCATTTTTTTTTTTTCAAAAATTCCGGCTCCCTGCTGCTGCAGTGATTTTCATCTTGTTGTTAATTTTCCCTGCTCCATATGGAGCTCCAGACATTTCACCTGGAGGCTGTACTAGATTTTGCTGTAGTGATCGTACTTCCGGAGGCCAAAACTGTCATTTAGGGTTCCTGGTGCATCTGTCTGCGCCAGGCTTTTCACTGGCATGGGAGAGTGTGAATAACAAATTGGATGCACCTGAGATTCAGATGATTAGTGTGTTTTGTGAATCTCCACGACTTGTAAGCAGATAGCTCTGGGGGTGGGGGCGGGGGGAGGTGATGGGAGGGCTAAACAGTGACTGTGGGTGAATCTGTACTCACACCTTACATTTGGGGCTTTGCAAGGGAAGTGCAAACATCCTAGGCAGTCTGAGTGCAGAGAGAGTAACAAATATTTCATCCTGCCTTGTCATTGATTAGAAAAGAGCCTTTAATTTCATTTCACCCCATGTTGTGATTAATTTGCATTCTTTGTCAGAAGTTAATGGAGTTTTTTATGGTTCACTCTGAAATCCTTGAAGACATCAGACTTGATCTGATGTTTATACAACCGCCAGCGGAATTTTTTCGTTTGATTGATGGCAAGCTTGATGTTATTCCAAACGGCTTTTTAAGCTGTTTTTAAGAATTATTTGAATAAAATGCAAGCAAGATATTGTTGTAAGATCAAGATTATCTGTTAAAAATCTGTTTCAAATAAAGAACATGATAAGTAGTAAGAAGGATCAAAAACAAGACATATAGTGAATAGTGATGTTATTTATTAAATACATAAGAATGACATTCAAATAAATTATTACAATACATAGAGATCACTTTTATTGAAAAAATATACTATCATCTGGGAAAATAGAATAATTAAGGCTAAGGTAAGAGGAAAGTCTGGATCTTTAGGATTAAAAACCTTTACTACCAGTTGGCTAATTCTCATTTATTCAGCCAGCTTTTGCCACCAATGTACGAAATAGAGATCTACTGTTCTTAACTCAAGGAGACAGGGTCTGTCAGGCCTGTTAGCTGAACAAAATGATGACATATTACTTGCTCAAAGAGGCATTCTTAAATCCCAATACAAGTTAAACATAAGTGGATAATAGAGGATTTTAAGTGAAAGACGAGCATTCTTACTAGTATAACGACTGGCCTTTTTTCACAAGATAGTACTGAAATAAAAATATCCTGTTAAAAGCAAAATACCCCAGTTGTTCATAAGAGAAATATGTTTACCCCCTTCACACTATACATCAAAATCTCAGGGAAGCTGTAGGTGGCGTTTGGTCAGAATCCTCTGCCACTCACCAAGGAAGTATGTTTTGCAGATGCTTTTTGATTACTAATATCATTTGTTTGATTTGAGGGCTTTGCCTTGCTTCAGCAGATTCTCACTTTGCTGTGACTGCTACTAGTGAGACTCATAGGTCAACAAGCTACTTATCTGAGCATTTTCATTTAAAACAGATTAATTTATTTGCTGTATCTGAAAGTTTGCTAAATAATTGGGTGGTTTTAATTGAAGTTACTGCTTTCTGATCCTTGTATTAACATGATCTAAGGTCCTTTTTATTATATGCAATCCATATTATTGACCAAATTTGCCCTGTTTTCATTTAAATGTAAGCAGCTTGTCAAGGAGAAAATATTTTGTTTAACTTGGCTTAGAAACCTGCTATTTTAATGTGTGTGGTTTTTTTCAATTGACAGACTGTCTTTTAAACATTCATTTATTTTGTAGTAATAAATTGTGCTCTGGATAGAGTATTTGTCCCATAATAGAGTAGAAAACATATGTTCTGAGAACTGTTTTAAAATATTAAACACTTTTTAAAAGCTGATGTCAAATTCTAGAATTTTTTGTAATTATAGAATTTTTCACCTAATTTTATTCATGTTGTAAAAACCTTTGACTACATTGTTACTAATTCTAATTTTGATAGTTTAACATAATTTTCTATTTTATTAAATTTAGACAATAGATATCACTATCTTATTTATGTATTAATGTACTGATCATGCCTAGACCGACTTAGAATTGCTCAGTAATTCCTAAAAAGTTTGCCTTCTTTGAAAAGGATTTTAGTAAATTCTAAGTATCTAATTTTTTGTGTAATTTCTCTAATCAAAGAATAAAAACAGCAATGGGTAATTACCTCAAACTTCAGATGCTCATCTTTACTTGGTAAAAGACCAAAAAAGCAATATGCAGGAAGTTTTTTCCCTAAACAGATTTCTAGCCTACATGTTTTAATTCATAGTTTATTTTTCTCCTCATTATTTAGGATGTAAATGTTTAAAATATACTGCTATTTCAAGCCATAAGATCGGATTTTATGTTATATAATGTGCAAAGATGAAATTTAAGTGATATGAAGATGTTTACTTACACACATTTGCATCTTACTAGGGATTTTTTAATTGCCTGTGTCAGATTCTTCTCCCAGTATCTATGTCATACTTGTCAAAAGGTCTCATAAATGTATTTGCTTAGCCTATGCCAAAGATAGGATGTAGGATCCTAATATATCTTTTTTTTTTTAATTATGATGACATTGGTTAACAAAATCCAGTAATTTTCAGGTGTACAATTCAACAGTAAGGCATATATATATTGCATTGTGTGTTCATCACCCACAGTTCAATTTCATTCTGTCACCACATATTTGACCTCTTTTACCCCATCTACATCCCTCCTCCCCACACCACCACCCTTTGGTAACCACTAGTCTATTGTCCATGTCCATGAGTCTCTGTTTGTTTGTACCTAGTATATCTTTAAAATAGAACAGAAATGGAAGAGAAATCATCCCCAAAGTGTGGGTAGCTTAGAAATGTGGAATTTTCTATTAAAGGTTAGTTACTTATTAATATCCCCAATTGAGGTATATTTATTTAGCTAGCTAGGTGTTAGCGATTCCTATCTTTTCTTTTTGTTTTTTGTTTTGTTTTGTTTTGTTTTCAAAGAATAACCCCAAGGGCTTGATTGTATATCACCTTCTAAACTATTGTATGACATACATTTCAGTTTAATTTAACATGTATTTTTCATTGAGCATGTACTCTCTGCCTGACACTGTGAGTACAGAAAGGAAACAGATGTCCTTACTCTCGAAGAGTTTAATCCAGTGGGAAGAGAAACTAGACAAATGGCAGTCAATGTAAAAGGAACCCTTCAAGAGGTGTTATGCTCTGCCCTTAAGAGGAAGAGGTCAGCTCACTTCCGGAAGTCATGAAGGTTTCACAGAGTAGGTGATGCTTGAGCTAAGGCTCGGAGGCTAGAAGCATGGGAAAGAACTCTCCAAGCATTTTAATCCAAAGGAGAATCATCAGGTAAAAGAGAAACCTTTGAGAGATTCCCTGTTATGCTCTGAATTTGACTTGGCACTTTACAGGACATTTTCTAGACTACTTGGGGGTGAGGGAAAGGGCGGAATTGTCATGATCAAATAAGCTAATGCCTAAGAAAGCACTTTGAAAAATATGAGGTGGTAAACAAGAGCAAGGTAATATTAGTGTTATTTATATTTCCGTAAAGTACTTTAGGGATTTACCTATGTAACTCTGAAAATATATGACATGTCTCATGCAGGATAGGACTGAAATAAATTACTTTTCTAATCCCATAAGAGCCTTGCTTTACAGCCTTTCTTTTTGAATTATAATTTATCATTCACAATCACAATCATAGTATATAGAATTATATACAGAATCTAGTCATTTTTAGTTCAGTAACTGGGGACCATGATTCTTTTACAATTTTGAAGTAGTCAGTTTCCTCCAGAAATAGAATTGAAGTTTGTGGTAATGAATTTGGTACCCAGTTTGGCTTTCAGGTGGTGACTTTGCCATTTTCTCTTTCTCTTGGGTGCTGTGGTCTGGGAGGCCTTGCATATCTCCCCCTTTGGTTTTACTGTTGCTGTCTTCTATTTCATGAAATCATAGAATTTCAGGGTATAAAAAGATCTTACAATGATCTAGTCCAACTCCTATATTTTATAGAGGAGAAAGTAGGGATCCATGGCTATTAAATTACTCATGATTACCACGTATTCAGCACCAAGGTTAGACTGTCCCCCACTCTAGAGGGATGGGAGGCAAGGAGAAAGTGAGATAGGGCACCCAGAGGCTTTGAGCCCATATGGCCATTCCTATTTTACACACCCATCCACTGAAGTACTGCCTTCAACTGATGTTTCTGCATAGATGGAAATTACTATCCCAGGATGTTCCATGCCCGGCAGGTAATTACTGATGGGTATGGATCCCTGGGTTTGGAGTAGGGCCTCTGGGGAGTGGTCTTCAACAGTGGTAGTAGCAACAGCAATAGACTTATTATATTCCAGTGTTTCACTTATCACCATTCAGTATAGAAAACTTGGATAGATTTAGGGCTAGGAGCTCATTGGCATCTAAGTTAAAAAGAGACAGACCCGGCCAAGCTTTATTTGAACACAGATTGCTTTTTAAATGTTTAACTAGGAAGGAGCTAGGAAAAGAGGCAGTTGTCTGTTTATGCACAGAGCCAAAGTGTGATCTCCAAGAAATTATAGGAAACTAAAGCAACCAATTAGAAGAACCAAGTGTGGACTCTTGTTATGCTGTATACTGTCAGCTCTACAGATGGTGGCCGTAATGGAGAGAAGGAAAGAAAAGCTGAGGGATAGAATAATCTCTTGTTTTCTATTCAGAAACAGGTCGCAGAGAGCACCATTATGGGCATGAAAAGACTTTTGCTGTAGTCTTACTTCTAGTTTGGTAAAATACAGTAAACAAAAGAAGACATCCAGCCAAAGGCCTCAGTCCAACCCCTGCTCTTTGGAAAACCCTATGCCTTCTTTATAGCCAGGCAGCCAGAAACAGTCAATGACTCAGAGAAGAGGGACCAGGAGGCAGCAAATGGCACACTCAACAAGTCACAAGTTAAAATATTGTCAATATGTGGCTTCTGCCCAAACAGACACATAGAGCTAACCCAAGTTCTGGCCCTGGCTTTTCTAGTTGTTTGACCTTATGTTTTTTTCAGACATCAGTTTCCTCATCCGGAAAATGATGGAGGTGTTCTAGGTCAGTAACTTGCAGAATCATGGGAAGATAAGACATAGAGTAGGTGGGAAACCACTTCCTCAACACATGCATACGTGCATACACACACAAACATAGGAGTATTTCTGCTGTTATCTGTTAATTTTAAAAATATATCTAAGTAATATCTTCTAGGAACTAAGAGTTGTTTGGTGAGCGGAGTCTAAAAATGCTGGACTAGATATTTCTGTGGCTCCTTTCATCTTATTTGAGCAATTTCTTCCTCTTTTCCATAAGTTCACCCACCTTTCTTATCACCAAATGGGGTGTACTGAAACCTAATTTTACCCGTATCAAAATATAAGAGGTATGAACTAAAACTCTGAAACAGAAGTCAAACTTTATTCAGTTTATTCTAGATTCATGACTTCTTTAAATCTGTTTTGAATTTCATTTACAGTCCAACTAGTAAGACATGTTAATTAACATGGTTACGTGTGATGTATTTCAAGATTCTTTCCATGCTAGTCCCATATGAACCACATATTGGCTGCAATTGCAGTTTATCTCAAAATCTCAGGCCAAACAATGTTGTCAAACACAACATGGTAAATAATAATAATAATAACAATAATAATAATAAATGCAGTGATATATGGAGTCTTAGCTCTGAAAGAAAAAAAGAAAATCTCCCTAGCAATGCCCAGAAACGTCACCTGTTGGAGGAAACTGTCTTAGAAATAAAGTGCCTGAATCCAGGGAATTGTATTTGATCCGTATATTGAGTGGCATTTAGAGGAGAGTGCAGCCCTGTGCATAAGTCTTAGCTCTGACACTAAGTTTCAGTGACCTTACTTAAGTTACATAATTTTTGCAGAACAACTATTGTATCTTATTCATCTTCTGGGTCCTAGAGTCTAGTACAGTTCCTGGCATAGAGTAAGTACTTGATTAACATATGTGTATCAATTAATTAATGGTTTGGTTTAACTTTACTTTTGTTCACATGTTGGCACAGCAGATTTTAGAATCAGGAGAAACTAAGAATCAATACACATCCTTAGACTTTCATAATTTAGTCCCCTTTCTTTTCTTCCATGTTCATATTCCCTCTCTACCCTGCCAGCATTAATACCTGAAGGATAAAAGCTTCCAAGGAGATATAATAGTTGTCTTCAGATATTTGAGGGTTCTCATTTAAGAAAAGACATGGATTCATACTGTCAGGAAGATAGAATTGGAACAAGAGGTAGAATGGACATTCATAAGACTTAAGTTCCTCATCACTGATGCATTCAAGCAGAAGCCCTGTCGTCAGGGTTGTAATGAGGGGACTCAAGGATCAGACCAGGGCAGAGAGCTAGGTTAGATTTTAAACCTTTAAGATCCTTTCAGGCCCCAAGAGTATGATTCTGATTCGGTGTTGGGCAGGCCTCTCAGCCAGACAAGTAAAGGGCTGATGAAGTTTCTGTTGCAAGGGAGAGGCAACAGGTGAAAATTTCATTAGACTTGTCTAGATTATGTAATTGGCTTAATCATTTACTTACTTTGACTCCCTCATACTGTCAGTATGAAACCCATAAGAAATAGAAGAGTACAAGAAAGAAGTGATTCTTTTCCGTCTAAGACTTATATACTTCTCTGTTTCTCTCAGCTGAGCCAACTATGTGATATGGCTATCAAAAATGTGAATGTACTAGCAGCCTCCACAACTTTCTGCTAAATAGTGTATAGTGTCCAGAACAAGGTGATCTAAACCAGCCAGTCCACGGTGTGTTCAGGTGTGGGTGTTATCATTTATGAGGACCATGCACACATGGCACCACATTTAGAGAAAGATGACCGCAGTGGTAGAGAAAGTGAAATCATGCCTGGGACCTTCCAGGCAGTTTTCTAGCTCAGGAAGCAGAAAACTCAACTCAGAGCTACCTCAACAGAAGGGGGAATTTATTGAATTGTGTGACTGAAAAGCCCAAGAATTGCTGATTTTACATAGAGCTTGATCCAACAAGTCACGTTTGACTGTATTCTTAGTAGGCTGCTCCCTTCACAGACCAAGAATGGCTGTTGGGGTTTCAGTGCTACCTGCTTCCCAGTTTAGTGGGAAAGAGCAGTTCTCTTTCCCATAAGTAATCAGGGACCCTAGACTGAAGTTTAATTGGATCCATTTAACTCCCTGACCCCAGGAGACTTAGACAATGCTGAATAGTTAACCCTGAACCACATGCCCCACCCCTAAAGCTGGAGGTGAAGCCATCTTCCCATGAAGCACATGGGCTGCTTGGGGGCAGAGGAATGTTGTTAGGGTGTCATTACTAATATGAGGGCGTAGGATAGAAGGCAATCAAACAGCAAACAATCATAGGAAGAAAATAGGATGTTCTTTCAGGAAAGAAAACATTGTGGAGACATGACAACTATCTTCAAATATGTGAAGAACTGTCATTAGGCTTAATCACTACAGCTCTGTCTTACAGGGAGACACGTTTAGACTCAGAATAAGAAAGAACTTAAAAAAAAATTTAAGCTACGCAACATAGAATCATTGGAATCTCATCATTGGATGTCTTCTAGTATCTTCTAGGAAAAGACAGGATGCCTGTCGGTCAGGAATATTATAAAGCAAATTTCCTTATGAGGCAAGGAATTGGACTAGGTGATCACTAGCTTCATTCTGGATTCTGGGCTGTGGAGGATTTAAGCCAATAGAGATGCAAACTAAATAACTCCAGAAAAATCCTTTCAAACATTTTGACACATTAAAAAAAAAAAAAAACAACTTTTGCTAGTGTAGACTTATTTGACCATGAGGAGTGGCATGGTCAACAGAAGAAACAACACCTCCCCCAACCATCACCCTCTTAAACTAGATTCTGAAATAAGACCACCATTTTGGAGAACAAAGAAAAGAGAAGAATTTGATAAAGCAAAAGTATAAAACCTTCCAAAGAAAAGTGCTTAATAGACTCCGTGGCCAGACCTTGTACCATTAGGGGAAATGTTGATTTTGTAAATTCACATTGATCATTTTGAATTGTGGTTCTAAGCTCCTGCTTTTCTCACAAAATTTAGGTTCTAAGTACTAAAACTCATATTCGCCCCCAGGATGATTTACCATGGCTCCTGTACTCCTATGTGGAGTAGGACATGAGCTGTGTCAGTTTTAAATACACAAAGGAAAAAAAGAGTTTAGTCTGATAGTCGATGATGAATGGGAGGTAGGATGGCACAAGTGAATTATGCTTGTTCACTTTATATTATTAGAAATAATAAATATATAGTATTCATTTATTTTGTTTTATAATCATATCTAAAAATGTCCATTTGCAAAAATTTGTAGTTAACTAGTGTAAATTTTGTTCTTTTTTTTTTTTTCAAACCAGCCCTTTTTTTTGAAAGCTCTTTAAATTAGTGGTACTAAACAATGTATATTCAGTGTGGACTTGTGGAAGTGCCCCCCTCCCCATCATTGAAGTCTTTTGAGATTCGGGAACTTTTTTTTCCAAGTTATAATGGATTGGAGTTTGTGCGTCCCTGAGTTTTAGCACCCAGCACAGAGCCAGATAAAATTAGATTGAATGCCAGTACCAGTTCTCCCTCAGGTAGAAAAAAAAATCATGGTGCCTGAATGGGAAGAGCTGCCTTTGAGGAATGTTTGGGCCCCCTCTAATTTACCCTTCACTTCATAGATAAGAACCCTGAGCCCAGTGAAGGGAGGGAGCTTCTGAGGCCATGGAGACCTGACTGGAATTCCAGGAGGTCTTTCTGACTCCAAAGTTTATACATTTTCCCCATACGAGGCCACCTCCTGAGTCAGCAGTTCTAGGCCAGGTTCTGTCTGTGACCTTGGGCAGTGTTCCGCTCTGAGCCTCAGTTTCACTAACGGCAAAATGAGCAGATTGAACTAGATCATCTCTAAAGTCCCTTCCATTTCAAAAATTCTTTAGGCCATTCTTCTTCATTTAGAGTATGAAATTCTTGTTTTACTGTAATCCCGGTTTATATTTAGCTTAAGGCATCTGATTTGAAAGGAAAGTCTTTATAAAATTGCTACACTTCCTGAAATTTGAAGTTTAATAAAAGAATAAAGAAGAGTTCAACACTGAACACTAGAATGTGATGCCAGTAGCACAACAAATACAAATTATATTCTTTAAAAATTCCAGCCATCTGATTTAATTTTATATTTCTTTTTTTCTATTTAAGAGGATTATAACACAAGCTTGAAAAGCAGTAAATATGTAGAGAGAAAATTTGTCAACTGATATTGGAAGATCTGACCTAGGTCACACATACATTTCTCAGACAAGAGCTGCAGGGCAAGCCATAATTTCAGAGAGTAAAAGAGAAAATGAAAGCTGTAGCTGTTGTCTTCTTTAAGTTACATAGGTGGGTTCATTTTTAGTTTTCTGATCGTGCTTCTGCATAAAAGGGCACTGGTAGCCAAGTCGGTTTTACCACTGTGTGTAAAAAGTACCTCTACAGAGATAGAAGCATAATGTGAAACTTTCAATGTTGCTTTTTATTACCAGAGTCATTGACTAAATAGTTGAAGCCCTACAAGCAAACTTTTGCATTGGCAATTTCCTTTCCAGGATCATTCTCCAAAGTCTTAAGTCGTGTTATAGGAGCTTTTTGAATTGCCAACTATGTAGTCCTTGCAAGGAAATATATGATAAATGTTATTGCTGTAATACACTAAGACCTGATACTTATGCTTGCCTGTCATGAAGTCATTCTTCCTCATTTAAACACATAAGGATCTGTCTTATATCAGAATGAGACATACCTATCATTCCTTGTTAGTATAGCTTAAAGTCTTGGATCTAAGGGCTGGAAAAAGACAAAAGCTATGTTCAGAAAAGAGAAGAGGTTCATCTAATGAGTGTATCAAAAAGCTATTGGTTCTAGAGACTGATTAGCAGAGTGTATAACTGGAGCAATTATTGTTCTGTTCATTGTCCCAAAGTACTAGTTAGACATAGAAAACTCAACACAAGCAAAATGTACAAGCAGGAATGTGGACTTGGACAAGTTAGTTATAAACAGCATTTCATATGTTGTGAGGTACAGGCAATACATCAGCCCTAACAATATTATTGTGTTCCTCTGAACTCTGCTCTCACAGCTAAGCGTTTGGAAAGCAGACCCAGAATAAAGAGAGGCATTCACAATGCTAATATGTTATATTGAGTACCCTTAGTACCACTTTTAATGTGCTGTAAAACTAGGGTTTTCACTTTTTCATGAACTGTGTGCAAAAGTAGAGGCAGTGACTAGAGGTTGACTTTGTTTGGATCTGTTTTATGGTTGCTGCAGTAATGTGGTCTTGAAAAAGGTAAGCAACAAAGAGTTTAGCAGTGAAAAATATGCCTAATATAAATACAGTCGAGTACATGGCAGTTCAGAATTTGAAAAATATGACTGTGGCATTAAATTTTCTGGTGGAATTAACAGAGGAACAGAATATAGCCTTTAAGGCCATATATCTGACACAGAGATAGGAGATAATACATCTAACTCTTTGGCCTATGTGGCATTCATATAAAGAAAAGCACAGTAGCTTTATTTAATTGAGAAAATGAATCAATTACAATGATGTTGCATCATCAAATTCATGTGAAAATAGAAGATATAAGTCACCACGTTGTGTAACAGTGTTAAAAAGTAATTGAGTATCTTAAGCATTTTGAATCAATTTCAGGTACTGGCACTGCTACCTTAATACAAAATTTATGAAGATAATTTCATATAGTATGTTGCTATCAACAATGACTCTCTTTAAAAACGTGGGCAAAACCGTATAGTTATAAGATCATAAAAAAAGAGACTTGGATGTTGCTGTTTCTCCCTTTCTTGTAGTAAAAAGCCAGCGTTAAAATAGTATAACTTATTTTAAACCATGCTTTTAGCCCGCAAAATAAGGCAAAGTGTAGATATTCTCTAAGATCTCAATTCCTAAAGAAATGCCCTCCCATCACCTCATTTGGTTCACATCACTCATGTTACTAGGAATAGTGTTATAATCCATTCCTTTATTCATTTAAAACGGCTCACTTAGAATTTTGCTTCATGTTTTCCTCAGAATGTTGTAATCTCTATGGACTGTTGGAAAATGGTGAAAAATACTCTCTTTGATGTCAAAAATGGATTTCTGATTCTTTGTTCATTACAAGTAACTCTCCTGAAGTAGATATATCTTACTAAGAGTGGAAGGGGTGTAGAGTATGCATGTGCACCTAACAAAAGTATCTCATAGGAAAAGTTACCTGGACTTTTCAAGATCTTTTAAAGGTGGTATGGCTTGTCAATAAAATCCTTAACCCCTCCAGAATGGTAGTTAGCAGCTCTGTCTTCTTTTTTAATGTAAATCTTTACCTGCAAAGCCTTATCCAGATTCCCCCAAGACTGGAGGAACAAGAAGCAGTCACTCAGGCAAACGTTAACTGGAAGCTATCAAAGGAGCCTCGGGAGCCATTCAGCCTGGGACAGAGGTTTTAGGGAGTGGTGTTTGGGGAGGCAGCGATGAAGCCAAGAGCAGTGACGAGTGGGTACCATATTCATTGAGATAATACATGGCAAAGCTCAAGCACTAGGTAGAAAGGTCTGCTCATCAGCCATATGGATGCAAAAGAAATGCAAAAACATACTTCTGCCCTTGAGAAGCTTACAGTCTATTCCAGAAGTGCCCTTATATCAAAAGCGATAATTTATCAACTTTCCCAGTATATATGCAAATCTGATTGTTTTTAAGCAATGTTATGGCTGTAGGCAGCTAGAGTACAGAGATGCTGGAGAGGAAGGAGAGTTGAAGAAGCCCCAGCACGACCACAGTCTATTCCTGTGGCCTTCTGCCTACCCCCATGCTCTGGGAGGCCCATTTTCTCATCACAGAACAGAGATGATCATCCTGCCAAACTCAGGGTGGTTATGCAGATCAAATGAGAACATGTATGTGAAAGAACTTTAAAAAATACATTAAAAATGTACTGGAGACTATTACTATTTTCCCTACATTTTACCAGCCAGTTGGAGCTCAGTTATCCCAGCAACCAACTGACCCTTCAAATCATTGTATTCGGTTCCTGAAAATTTCCTTCTTAGGAAATTTAGTGCTGGGGACTCCATTGAGTTTTAATAACTGCAGGCATTGGGCGCGGTGGGGTGGGGGGGGTGCACATTGAAGTGTTTAATACTTTAATTACTAAGTAGATGTTTTATTAATTTGGTGTCACATTTTAGTGACTTTCTAAGAGAGATGTTTATTGGTGTTAGACATGTGAGCAGCCTGCCTATATAGAATGTTGATCAGGAACAGGCATTTCTTACTTCACTCTGCTTTTATCCCCTGAAAAACAGTATAAAACTTGCATGAATTTGATTTTCCCAGAGAGCATTGCTGCCCTGAAAACGGGCTGAAGGAACTTTGGAAAAGGTGAAGTCTTTACCCTACTCTTGAGTTAAAGGCAAATACTTCAACCGCATAATTAAAGTTTTCTTCACAAAATAGGGGATTGTGAGCAGACACTGGCAGGAATCCAAAATTCTAATTTCTGACTATGATTTAATTTCAATTTTAAATAAATCGGTTTTTAATTTAAAAAGAGTGAGCTTCATAACATTAGCAATGATTGCAACATTAAGCCCAGTGTTCACAATCTAGCAATATAAAACATTATTTATATCTGAATCGTAAACAGCCTTTTGAAATGGATTATGGTTTTTCTCCCTATTCTAATACAACCTGGAGGGTACTAAAAAGTGTTGTGTGAAATTAACATTCTGCTGACTTTCGCCTATAAATGAGAAGCGAGCTATTAACATTTGTGTATTTTCATTATGTAAATTGTGTTAACACATGCCCACAAATTGCCACCAGCAATGCAATAATTTTCTCTCAGTGATCATAATGTGTCCAAGTGAGTCATTTTGATTATGACATGCTAATTACATATTGCCTTTTTTCAGATTCAGAAAAACCAGGGATCTTTAATGGTAAGCTTTATGAGTTCAGAAAAAAATTCACTTTTCTTTTTCCTGATGGCTGCTTCCTTTGCATGCTTGAATGCCTTGTTTTAAACTTAGCAAATTGCATTTTGAAGAAAATGCAAACCTTTAACTGCCTGTATTAGATTAGGTACCATTAGAAATAATAGAACATCCTGAGCATCAGTGTTTTTATAAGAGTTTGCTGTTGTTGATTAATCTTGCTATATTTTATTGCATTAATGATTTTTTCTTTCCACTCCACTGTGAAGATATTGCATAGAGGCTAATACTTTTTTCCTCTCTTCTTTCCCGTTGCAGCCTCTCCAGCTTCTGCAGTGCATTGTTGATGAGGTGAGGCATCGTCTTATGTGCTTTCACTCCTAAAGTCATTCCTAATGGTGTGGAAAGCTTATATTTTGTTTCCTAATGAAGCACAATGCCCAACATCCTCAGAGCAAGTTGTGTTGTATGGCTCTGAGCTGTGTTACGTGAACTGGCCTTGTCCTGATTCCTGCTCTTCTGATTCTGGCCGAGAATCCCTGCCAAAACAGACTGCCCCACAGGCTGGTCCTCGGGGGCATCAGAAGCCCTGAAGACAAAACACGATAATATTCATTTATCCTCTCCCTGGCCAGATGGGGATGGAGCTGGAAATTAAAGTGGTATCATTTTTTCCCATAGCAGATATTTAAAGTCATTTGGTAAAGCAAGGGTCAGAGTTGAACAGCAAACATAAGCTGGATAAAATTGATCTTCCTTGCTATATTTACCTAAAGCATATCAGAGTGATAAAAGTGTTCAAAAGCTCCAGGTTAACAGTTCAGCTTCAATTTCCCAATTAGGCGTGTTCTCAGAATTTACTCCTAAGTCATGTGCTTTTAACTCGTACTCTCAGAGTTTACATCATCCTACCTCTGATCATCCTTAGCCATTGAATTCCACTGTCCCTTTGCCTTCGCGTAGCTAATCCGCCTGCATTTCTTTCTCAATCAGCTTTTTCTACTTCTTATTCTAACTTTAAATTTCTTTTTTTCTGTATATAGCAGTCTTATAGTACACAAAGCTCTCAATTTAAGAAACATTAACATTTTTTTTTAAGTGAGTTTTTTTGGACTTGGGCTTGCTTGCCTACTAGCAATGTTTATTTTTTTAACTTTAATTTTACAACATTTAAAACACTTATAATGAAGGCTATAAATGAGTTAGATAGGAAAGTTTGAAAGAAAAAAATTGTAATTCATAGTTATTCCTCTCAATTAAACATCTGTATAACCAGTTATGAGATTTGGGAGGAAAAAATAAAGATCCTCCTAGGAAAAAAATAAATGTGTACACATATCCCAATAATAGTAAGAATGGGGCTCTAACTTCCTTAATGGTTGCATCAGTCAGTCCATATATCCCCTGCAAGCCATAAACCATGTTGCTACAAAACTGAAGGCATCGTCCTGAAACAAATGGAGGCCCCATTACCTCAAATATCAGACAGGCCTCCTGGATCTAATAGCTCAACAATATCTTCTGTCATCTTAGATTCCAAAAGCATCCTATCCCCATCAGAATCCTCCCAAATAAGCTGATTTTCCTGAAGTTCCCCTCCAGGATTGCCCAGGGACGTGCCTAGGGAAACTTGGGCTACCCAGATACACAGCCTGCCATGCTTGTTGGGCTCCCAGGCTTCAGAACGGTCAGGTGCAGATATTTTTCACCAATAATTATATTTCACCAATATAATTATTGGTGAAAAATATATTGCTGGAGAGCTAATTTGAAGGTTTTCTAGATCAAATGGATATTTCATTCCTTATTTTAAGTATCAGTGATTGATATTAAATTTAAAATACTTTACTTTTTTGATATGGGCAAAATCCTGAGCCTCTTAAAATGATCAAAGGGAGATGTTCTGTCTAAGGAGGGAAGGTCTGTGTGATGAAGGACAATAGCATGTAAATTAAATCACATGTCTTTCTTTATAGCATTTCTTCCTTAGTCAAGAGAAAAATACAACTTAGACACCTATTCTCATTTACTCTAAGCACATACTAAAGTATCTTCTCTATAAAAACTTGGGAGATTCACATCGTTATTACCAAAACAAATATAAGTTGATCTTGGAACTGATCTAATGTTTGGTAATAAGAATATGAGGAAAGAATTGGTCAGGTGACCTGCTGTAGGCAAGGTGCCAATTCATAGCTTCTAAGAAAGAAAGGATTAGTGGGGTCCTTTAATTACTGTGCTTGTCCCATTTTTATCAGATTTCTCATTGCTGTGATACGGTTTTTCTCAGAGGGTAGTCCAAGGATTAACTGCATCAGATTTACTTAAGGTTTTTATTAAAAATGCAAATTCTTGCACCCAGATCATTGAATTAGGATTTCTAGGGGTGGAACCCAGAAATGTACATTTTTACTAGCTTCCCAGGTAATTCTTTGCACTTTAAGGTGTGAGAACCTCTTTTATAATAGCTTTTTAGGACTGCCCTTTTATATCCCAGAGAGTGATTTACTATCTATCTTCATTACACCTGACTTCTAGGGTTCTTATTCCTGAGTGAATATAACCAGCCAGGATTTGAGCCATTTTACTCCTTGGGTGTTGGATATACTCCATTGTGAAATGGCTTTCAATGATACTATGTACTGTTTCTGTTAGAGAAAAGTCAGATTTAAAAGTACTACCTCTAAGGGAGCCTAATTCAAACAAGATGTATATATTTGGAGTCATGTACAAAATAGTCAGGCAAAACCCAATGTAGCATACTTTATTATTATGTGGATGCAGCTTGACCTCCTGGCGTGGCCTGGCAAAGTATGAAGACAAAGTATAACAAGAGTAAGGGGCTGGAGCCAGACCTGGAGTGGCCAAAGGTGAATTTGGGAGTCTGTCTGGGAGACAGGAGGTGGAATTGTGGAACAAAGCCAGAGCCAGACACCAGAGGTCTAACTAGACAACACTAAAAGTTAAGCAGAGGAGTCAGAATCATGAATATGAAACTTGAACCACAGGACAAGAACTGGAAGGGTAACCAAGGCAACAGGAGAAGCAAACTCCAATCAGAAATCTGAACAATCTGGTTTAATTTTGGATGAAGTTCAATCTGGCTTGAACCTGGCTAACTCAGGATATGAGTGTTGTCTTAAAGACACCATCTGATGCCTCAGAATTGCTTCTCAAAAGGACTTCTTACTTTAAAACCCTCAGGTTTTAATCAGACCCTCTCCAAGTCCACGAATACCTGTGTTGTAAAGTACTTTGGTTCACTGTAAGTGATGTGTGTGTGTGCCGTGATGACTTAGCCATCTGAAATCTTTGGGGAATAAGGTAGCCCTCATATCTAGATAACTGAGATTCACTGCTTTACGCTCTGACATCAATGAGAAAATTTGCATTTTTAGAAAGAAATTTTTCTAAAATGTATCTGCTCTTGGCAGCCTGTTGATAGAGTGTAGAGAGTATCATTTAACCTTTACTTGATGACTCAGGTCCTTGTTTTGATCATCGTACCAAACTTAACTTTGATATATTGATGCCCTCTAGGGCTTTAGAATTGTATGGGGCTTCCCTTGTTCTTTCATTGAATTTTATCAACCATTTTGCCTGTGTGTTTGGTCTTGGCACTCAATGATGCGCTTGGACCTCTTGAGGTGTATAGAGCCATTTGCTCCCAGGCTAAATGGCCCTACATGGCTGTGCTGTTCTGCTTGGTGTTTTTTCTGTGTTCTCTTTTGTGATTGCCTCTGTTTTCTATGGTCACTCCTCATTCTTGTCAGTGATTCCCTGCTGCCCCAACAATCTGACCATCTGTCTTCAGTCTTTGCACTAATAGTGATCCTAGCAAAACGAAAAGTGACAAATGAAATCGGTTATCCAAGAGGTATGTATAAGGTCAAACACACTCATCTGAGAAGAGAGATTGTGCTTGAACCCCCTATTTAATGAAGTAGAATGGGTGGCTTGTGTTCGTTGAGTCAGCAGATGGTTATCAAAACCACTCACTATATGCTAGCCCAAGTTGAACAAGGCCACAGTCAGGACAGCCTCCAAGCCTCGAGAGAACTGGGCTTCTAGGCAAGGTACCCAGGCCAACTGCAGACTAGGTCTGTGTGTCAAGGTAGGAAGGCAGAAGTACAGTCTCAAATCCTGGGCCAACACAATGTGTTAGGACTCAGGAAGCTATGTAGCTATCTAACACTCTCTCCAGTGTCTGAGCTCCCAGTTTGGCTGGCAACAAAGGGCTGGCCACACTGGTGATAAGGCAGATGGAAATACAACGGTGATATCTAAGTCACCAAATCCCAGGCTGACTGGAGCCAGCTAGTAGGGGCCATCAGTGGATCGAGGTGCTGGGAATTGGAATGACTGAGTAGGGACTTCCTCCTTGACCTGCCCCCAAGTATCCATAGCCTTGGAAAAGATATGGGCACAAAAATGAGTAATTATTTCATTGTAGAGTGTATACTACACAGTCCTGAGGCAGGAGGGTTTGTTCTGCCAGAAGGGGGTTAGTTCTGGTGGTGGATTAGGAGATGCCCCTCAGAGGAGGTGACATTTAAGCTAGGTCTTAAAGGGTGAGTAGAAGTTACCAGGTCAAGAAAGGAAAAAAGTAAGTGTCAGAAAGAAGGGCTCGAAACTTTCTTGTGAATTATTTTTGAGTTCACAGATGTGTTTCAGGATGTTCAAATTGTCTAAAATATGACAACCAGAAAAATAGATTATTACTCTGAATATATATATTTCAAGCATATTACAGCTAAAAATAAATTTCTGTCTAACATCTGTAGGTGCTTAGCAAGGCAATTAGCAAATCCCTGATTTATACTTCTGTTTATTCATTTCACTAGTAAAAATTTATTTCATATGTCATGTTTTATACCTGATTAGAAGTATCTTCTACATGAAAGTGTTGACTTCTTAGTAAGAACTAATTATAATATTTGTAAAATACCAAAGTGGTTCCGAAATATAAGCACAAACTTTTAGTGATCAGTAATGGTCTTAGCCGGGCCACGTGTGTAGACTTAAGCTCGATTGCTTAAGATGCTAGCTGGATGATTCCAAGTTACACTGATTGTTCTTACCTGATGAGGATAGAAAGGAAGAAGGGTATGTTCTTAGGAAAGGCACGGCGTGGCACTTTGCAGAACATCTAGGTGGATCTGATGAAGAGTTGGCTCTTCTGCTTACTCTAAGAAACCTCCTATAGAAGATGACCGTAGAGCAGGGCTTTGATAGAGGGCAGTAGCATACACAGAGTATGTAGACTGAATGGACAACTGGCCAAGGAGTCAAAGAGTCCAGGAGGTAGAAAACTGAAGTAATAACAGAAGGAAATTTGGGAAAGTCACAAATTTTCATTGCCATAGAGCCAATGAAACAAAGAAGAAATCACAAGGGAAATTAGGAAATACTTTTGAATGAGCAAAAATGAAAACACAGCATAACAAAACTTATGGGATACAGAAAAACAGTGCTCAGAGGGAAATTTTTAGCTATAAATGCCTGCATTAAAAAGGAAGAAGGATTTCAAACCAATAACCTAGCCTTCTGCCTTAAAGTAGAAAAAAAAAACTATACTGAAAGCAAGCAGAAGAAAGGAAATAGTAAAATTAAAGCAGAAATAAATGAAATAGAGACTAGAGAAACAACAGAAAATCAATAAAACCAAAAGTTGGTTCTTTGAAAAAGTCAACAAAATTAGCAGGCCTTTAGCTAGACTGACAGAAAATAAAGAGAGAAAACTTAAATGGCTAAAGTCAGGATTGAAAGCAGGCACCTTACTACCAATCATATAGAAATAAAAAGGATTATAAGGGAATACTATGAACAGTTGTATACCAACAAATTAGATAACCTAAATGAAATGGAAAATTTCTAGAAAAACACAAACTAGCAATACTGACTCAAGAAGAAATGTAAAATCTTAGTGGACTTACAACAAGTAAATAATTATTTTTTAATTCCCACAAAGGAAAGTTCAGGACCATATGGCTTCACAAGTGAATTCTGTCAAATGTTCAAAGAAAATTTAACACCAATCCTTCCCAAACTCTTCCAAAAAATAGAGGAAACACTTTCTAAATTCTTCTATGGGGCTAGTATTACCAAAGCCAGACAGAGACTTCAAAAGGAAATAAAGCTACAGACCAATTGCCTTATCAATATAGTTGCAGAAATCCTCAAGAAAATATCAGCAAATCTGAATCCAGCAGTATATAAAAGAAGTATACATCATGACCAAGTAGTATGTATCCCACAAATATTATGTTGCTCCAACATATGAAAATCAGTGTAATACACCATAAGAATAGAATAAAGGGCAAAAATCCCATGTCACCTTAGTAGACACAGAAACACTTGACAGAATCCAACACCCTTTCATGATCAAAACACTCAATGAACTTGGAAGAGAAGGGGACTTCCACAACCTGATAAAGGACATCTACTAAAAATCCACAGCTAACACCATTGTTAATGGTGAAAGACTAATAACTTTCCCTCTAAGGTCAGGAGCAAGAGAAAGACATTTGCTCTCACCACTTCTCACCATTGTACCTACCTGGTTCTACCTAGGGCAGTTAGTCAAGAAAAAAGAAGAAGATATAAAACTGTATTTGCAGGTGACATATAATATGTACAAAACCATAGAAAATCCACATCAAAAAATTATTGATGCAGTAAGATTGTAGGATAAAAGATCAACACACAAAAATCAGTTTTATTTCTATATACTAGTAATCTAAAGTGAACAATCTAGAAGTGAAATTAAGAAGAACAAGTTACAGCAACATTAAAAAAATAAAATACTTAAGAATAAATTTAACAAAAGTAGAAAACTAATACACTGAAAATTATAAAACATCACTGAAAGAAATTTATGAATTAAATGAAAAACATCTCAAGTTCATGGAAGGAACTACCCAAACTGATCTACAGATTTGGTACAATCCCTGTCAATCCCAGTAGGCTTTTTTAAAGAAACGGATGACCTGATCCCAAAATTTGTATGGAAATGCAAGTGACTTAGAGTAGCGAAAAGTCTTGGAAAACAAAACAAAACAAAAAAGGACAGAGTTGAAGATTCAAATTTCTTGATTTCAAAACTCACTACAAAGTTACAGTAATCAAGATAGTGTGGTACTAACATAAAGATAGATTTATGGAATAGAATTGAAAGTTCAGAAACTAACCCATGGTCAATTGTTTTTCAACAAGGATACCAAGACCATTCAATGGTGAAAGAATAATCTTTTCAACAAATGATGCTGGGACAATTGGATATCCACAGGCAAAAGAATGAATTTGGACGCCCTACCTCACATATACAAAAATTAGCTCAAAATGCATCAGAGACCTAAATGTAAGAACTAAAACTGTGAAACTCTTAAAAGGAAACATAGGTATAAATCTTTATGACCTTAGATTAGGTAACAGTTTTTAGATATGACACCATCAAAATAGCGGAATCACTGTAATAATGCCAGTGTTCCAGGCCAGTGGATAGAGCCATGCAAACCACAACTCTAAAAAGACCTTTGTGAACCAGTGTGGGAGGTGAGGGAGGTGCTGACTTGCCCTGTCATGTCTGTAGCTTGGAAAAGGGGATTGAGAGGAAAGCCACAGTAGGGATGGGGGAAAGACGATGGAAAGGATGATGGGCAAGATGAGGGAGTGGGGTGGAGGTGTTACTGTGGGGCCTGCCCTTCGGTCCTCAAAGACGAGTAAAGCAGGTTTACTTAAATGTGAACACACTCTCTTGGCCAAAAACATACTTAATAGACCATTTATTATAAAAGTTAATTTATAAAAGTATGTATGCCTTCTATGAGTTCTTATGACTATTTAATCATAAAGTTTAATGAAGACATAAGAGAGTTTTCACTATTTACTTATCTGCCTGGCTGGCATCTGCACATCATTACAGTGGTACTAAAAAGAGTCATTATGAATAGAGACAATCATCTACCCCACCAAACACCTGAACCAACATCAAGACACCTCCAATAGACTCTTCACTTAGACATGGTTCCTCTGATGTTTCCTAGAAATGCCAACAAACATACCTGTAGTTTTGTTCCTCCCTCTGCTAGGAATGACCTCCTCCCCTTTTTCCCTTTGTGAATGCCTAAGCATCCTCTAAGGCCCAGCTCTCCTCTTTGAAGCTGTCTTTGTTACCTTCCCATCTCCCCCATCCAGCCACACTCCTACCCACTGCTAGGCAGAATTCAGCATAGCATCATTCACAGCGCTTGATTATAGTTTCTCAACGTACTAAATCAAATTTAGTTTGTGAGTTTGTCTTCCATTAGATCATGAAGTCATCCAGCACAGGGATTTATCCCAGCACCTGGTAGCGATTATGGCCCAAGCAGGATCTCAGTAATTGCTCCTTCAAGTAAATTAAAATGTGGATTTTTCTAGCGGGGCTAGTCCTCCACAAATGGAATGTGGCCTGAGTTTGTCTTTTCTTCTATGGCGGCCTATCCTATTCAGTTAAAATGACCTCTGTCCTATAACACAGCAGCTAAGTATAGAGGCCATCATAGGGAAACTCATTTCTGTTTCCTTTTTTTCCCTTTGAGATTATTCTATTGAAATATAATTCACAAAACTTTGAAATTCACTCTTTTAAAGTACACAACTCAGTTCCAGAACATTTCCATCACTCTAAAAAGAAACCCAGGACCTGTTAACAATCCTGATTCCTCTCTTTCAATCCCTGACAACCATTAACTAATCTACTTTTTGTTTGTAAGGACTTCCCTGTTGTGGACGTTTCATATAAATTGGAGCATACAACATCTGGCTTTTTGTGCTTGCTGCCTTTACTTTAGCATAATGTTTTAAAATTTTCTCCATGTCATAGCATTTATTAGAATTTAATTTCTATTTATAGCTGAATAATATCCCATCATATAGTTATACCACATTTTATTTACCTGCTCATCAGTTGATGAACATTGGAGCTGTTTCCAGTTTTAGACTATTATGAATAATGCTACCATGAACATTTGTGTACAAGTTTTTACATGAATGTATAGTTTTAGTTCTCTTGAATGTATACCTAGGAGTGGAATTGCTGGGTCATATGAAAACTCTGTTTAATTTTTTGATGAGCTTCCAAACTATTGCACAGCAACTGTACCATGTTACATTCCCACCAGCAATTTATGAGGGTTCGGATCTCTTCACATTCTTGTCAACACTTGTTATTTTCTGTTTATTTGATTATAGCCATCTAATAGATGTGAAGTAGTCTCTCATTGTGATTTTGATTTACATTTCCCTTATGATTAATGGTGTTGAGCATATTTTCATGTTTTTATTGGCCATTTGGATATCTTTGGAGAAATATCTATTCGAATCCATTGTCCATTTTTAAACTGGGTTATTTGTCTTTTTATTTTATTAATTGTAAGAGTTCTTTATATATTCTGGATACTGGACTAAATTTTTTCTCTCTTTCTGTGGATTTTTTAATTCATTTTCTTAATGGTGTCCTTTGACACAGAAGTTATTTAGTTTGTCTCTTTGTTTTGTTTTTTACTTTAAAGCCATTCTAGTATGATCAGAGGGTAGGAGGCTTAGATGGAGATCTAAGCCTTATCTCCACCTTATCCCCACCCCACCCCTGGGGCCCACATAAGCCCTTAGAGTTCTGTAGATTATAGTTTCAAAACGTTGACTATGGCCCAGATAATCATTTGTAAACATGTATTAATCCCAGAAACAGGTACTGGAGACAGAGAATGAATAAGATGCAGCTGCCACCATTAAAGAGTTTCTACTCTAGACTGAGAGGCAGACTAGTAAATGGTCCTATGTAAATAGATCACTTTAAACTAAACTACAGGTTGTATAACTGGTATGAGACTTAATGGCCTGAGTTCTCAGAGGAGCACAGTGACTGTCATTTTAACCACTCACATAAATGGCTATTTACGATAAGCTATTTAATGATGTTTGCAGCTATGTAAATTTTATAATAAAAGTAAAGACAAGGTATTGGAGAAACAGAAAAGAGAGCTGATAATGTATGAGAGGGCTGTACAGTGAAGGGTAGCCAGAAGGGTCCATAAGAGTTAGCCTCAGATATACTTGAAGCCCCTTTAGAAGTTCACTATGGCTGCAATGCTTAGCACAGTATCTGGAGATGAGGCAAGGGCCGTAGTTCAAAGGATCTTTACATGCTGTGCCTGAAGGCATTTGCACTTTGGGGAGGGGGAGGTACCTGAAAGTATTAAGCAGGAGATCAACAAAATCAGATTTATCTTTCAGAACAATAACTCTGACAGACTTGTGGAAGATGGATTATTAGGAAGGACAGTTAGGAAGCTATAGTTCTGAACAGAAATTAGAGGGCTTTATTAAGAACAGTCTTGACATGTTTGAAAGGTATTTGGGAGACAGAATAAACTGGATTTGGTGAGTAATTGGGTGTAGGGGAGGGTGGAGTTGGGGTCAGGGATGAAGCATAAACTTGGCAGGCAGGCCCTCACTGAGATGGGGCACACACATATCATGGGAAGAAGATGGTTAGTTCTCTTCACAGAAGAAAAGTGTCTCATTTAAAACTATTAATTCCTGTTTCAGACCCAATTATAAAAAGTTTCAACTAGGCTCTAAGTCCCTGGGCTTTTCGTTTCTATCTTCCTAGAGCTGAACCTAATTATACAGTAGTCACTCAGATATTTGTTGAATGAAATTTATGTGTAATTATGACAACTTATTGTTTTTTCAAGACCTCAGGAAAAAAATCCAAAAAGTAATAGAATACTTTTTGAGGAAGTACTTAGCTAATATATGTGATCCTTTATCGAAATTCAGAAATCTAGCCTTAACCTTAATGTTTAGGGGGGAAAAAAAATGTTGCCCTGATATTTTCCCATGTCATGTTGCTTTCCCACACACCCCATTTTACAGATGAGGAAACTGTAGGGCTCTGTCTGCTGTACTGTAATTGACCTTGATGGAAGCAAAAAGTTACAGCTGAACATTTTGGCATAAAAGGGAGAGATTATTTTAAAAGCTATAAAAGAGACAACTTAGAAAGCATTGCAGACATGGCCCAAAGGCATAGGTATATTGCAATACAGTTCAGTTTTGTAGTCTATGAGAATGAGTCCATGTCTTTGAGAAAGAATTAAATTCTCTTCTGCATATTCTGTTTAAGTTGGCAGGGAGGAGCTTGACTCCCTTTAGAAAAATTTACATATACAAAAGATGTGGCTCTTGAACCACCATTATCTTAAAAAATGAATTCATGCAGAATCACTCATTTGGCCAGGTTAACTGAGAACTGATAAACCAAGAAGCTGCTGGGCTGTGAACATAGCAGGTGCTCTCCGGGGTCGCTGGTGAGGGCATGAGAATGGTTGCCTATAATACCTTTCCTGGAATTCAGTAAGTGGTATTAACCAACTCCAGAGAAAATAATAGTCACTCATATTTTGCCTTAAGGATTTGGCCATAATTCTGGCTTCTGAAGTTAGCATGAAGTGACAGGAACAGTCCCCATCTCTCCAGCTCCCAGCAGCCTAAGGACAGCCTGCCTGTTCCTCTCACAACACACAACTTCAGGTTTTAAAGTGAGACCAGACTTGCCGGCCTGAGCCCTCCAACACCCCATGCAGGCCCAGAGCTTCTGACCACAGTGACTAATACCACTTGCACAAACAGGTATTAATGATGTGGTCTTTCACGCTGTTTGTAACTTGTATGAGTTAATGACTGAGGCATTAGAAATTTGGTAAGTTAATCCAAGAGGATACACAATAGTCTTCTCCACCAGAGATATTGTTAACTGGACCCGTGTCTCATAGTGTTGGAGAATATATAACTGGGAGCCGGAAAACTGATATTCCTCTTTTGTGTAAGGCAACCTTTAGAAATCTAATACCTCCTTTGAAAAGTTCAGTATGTTTAAATTAACATACTTTGGCTGGTTTGAAGATTGAAAATAGGTTAGCATTAAGGCCATGATTCCTTTTGTAATTACTTTTTCTATTGGTAATAACTTTCCTTAGAAATGACATTAACATTCTACCAAAACACAGCAGTAATCCAAAAGTTAATGTTCTGTTCATTTATAATTATATTTAATTCATATTTATGAGTTGTTGGGAGGGAGGAGAAAGAAGTAAGTTTTAAAAATGTAACAGAAGAAACAAGGTAAAAGCAAAATTTTTCCTGATAGTCTGAAGGATATACAAAGTGACTTAAAAGTGAGAAAAACTAATTTTTAAATACAATTACATAATACCAGATTTTTTTTTAGCTATTGATGAAAAACCTCTGTATTTCTATTATTTCCTAGTGATACTGAATGAATTTGGTAGATAGGTTTTCTCCATTTCTTCTTTTTTTTAAGAAAAGAAGTAAAATATTAACATAAACATCCCTATGATTTTGATTTCAGTAAGTCAATTAGATTTTGGTTAAATTTTTTTAACCAGGAATAATTCTGTATCTTTAGGCAATCGTTAAGCAAGTAGCTTTGTGTTGTTTTCTTTGAATTGTCCACAAAGCCTGATGTATTATTAATGAATTAATTTCTTGGTGGTGCAGGCCTGTGAATAGCATTCTGTGAATGGGCAGTTGCCTGGTGGAGCCACTTTTGGCTGCTGTCATTTAACATGTGTTGCTCTATTGTGAAGTCTCATCCAGCCGTAGGACAATGCTCATTTAATCCACTATGATGGGACCTACACACCCTGAGCCCAAGTTGGATGCCAGGGTCAGTTACCCAGCAGCTCAGGCTGGGGCACTGCTCTGCCTCACTGCCTAGTTGCTGTAATCATTTTGCCTGCCGTTAATTTTCCCTAAACCAGAGAAAACGCGTCTGTGAGCAGTGTGAATGTTCTCAAAAGAGATTCCAAACTGGTCGGCTGGGCTGTTGCCTGCATCCAGAATGGAGGCAGCATTCCAGGGAGTGTAAGTTCCTTCCTTCCTCCTGGAAATGGAAGCGTCTGGGCCCACGAGATCCCTGATGTTCTGAGGTCCAGAGTAGCAGATGGCATTATGATTTTCCAAATCCTGATGAACATTCTAACTGAACTTGTTCATTTCACAGTATGTAGTTCTATTTTTCCCACTTCCTCTCCCTCCCGCCCACCCTGTCTCCCTCTCTTTGTTCCTCTCACATTGACTAATTTTAAACTGATTCAACATCGTCTTTAGCCAGCTTTAAATTCCCTTCTCTCTGCACTTATTGCAGAGGGCCAGGTAAGGGCATAATTTCGCATATAATTTTCAGTCTTTGAGTCGCAGCCAACATAGCCTTTGAATTTGTTTATAAAAACGTGTGAGCAAATACCACCAACACTTCTATACCATGCAGCCACTGGAAGTTGTTTCTCCCTTTATCCATAGCTTGCAGCGCAGACGGTGAATGGCAGTAATTATTTTAACTAACAGTCGAGTGAGCATTAGGAGGACGTACAGTGTGGCGACATGGACTTGGGCTTTCAGGGAGTTTTCAGAGTCAGGCTCAATAGTGTTATGGCTTGTTGATTTTTGAGGACACGGACCTGCCAGGTTCTTGCCCTTGAACAGTAGTATGTGGATGTAGTTCAGATGTTTCAGTGTTAAACCCTTACCTGTGAAAAGAGGAATAATTCCTTTTGTTTAGGAACCTGTTAGGGGTTATTTTTCTCTCCCAGGTTTTCCTCTTTCATTTTTCTTTAATATAGTTTATGATCTGCCTTGAATCCTAGATTGCTTTTAATCAGCACTCGTGCACATGGAACCTGGTGAGACACCCGTGTGTATATTAACATTATAATTTAGGTCCTGATCAGACATGTGTAGCTGGACTTTTCCTGAGGAAAAAAATTGACCTTACCAGTGTATGAAATTCAAACGCTATATAGGGACAAGGTAAAACCACAGGTAGGAATTGCTGAATAATTACCTTTAGACCAGCCTGAGCTGGAGGCTTCCCACGAGGGTGAGCTCATTTAATGGTTCCTAAAACTCAATCTCGTGGATGTCAATGGTCATGCTTGATTATTTGCAGTAGTGTTTTATGAAAAAGCAATAGAAATGCATTGGGAGGCTACAGAGAGAGGGGACAATAACGGGTTTTACTTTTGTAAATGAAATCCCTTCGGTATGAGACAAGCATGTTTTTTGCTGCTCTGCCTACACTGTTGAAAAGGGAGATGTGTGGATGTCAGCGTGCAAGTTCGTGTGTGAGCATGTATGTGCAGTGTTCACATAGGCACCTCCAAATAACACTGTGCACTATAGCTTATGACCAACAGGAGACCCAAAATAAAAAGGGAAAAATAGATGTCCATTGGCTGTAGAAAGGAAGCAATTTTACCAATACTGTTTAAAAGATTAATGTATTTTCCAGTTCTCTACCTATCTATTTTCAAGGAATTTTATAAAACACCAAGGATGCTTTTGCCATATGTTTAGAATATCTCTAAGTAAATGTTTATCTTTTAAGTAACAAAAAATTAGTAGAATAAATGATGGCTTAGTTTTGACATTGATGACAAAGTTTGTTCCTCTTGCCTCTTATGCCAATACTGAGGAACCTCTGAAACATATTCAGGGAAAAATGAAAATGGGAAAAATCTTTATAATCTTAAATTTCAATTACCTAGAGACAGATTCCTTTCGACCTGTTCATTTATACTTTGTTTTTTCATAAGCCATCTGGTTTGTGATGTTCACTTGGCTAACAGCTGGTTCTCCCTTGATTTAAGAGTTTATATGTAAGGTGGGTGTTTCAGTGGGAGAAAATTTCAGGCCTTTGCCCCTGGTTCCAGGTCCATCTGAGACAAAGTTAAATGAGCTGCTACTGTCAGCCCAGACCCAGTGGACAGAACTTCACACCAAAATGCCCACATATGTAATTTGTCACATCTGGCAACCCAGAGCATGGGGTGACCCAGTGCGGAAATTGAATCATCTTTCACTTTCTCTGCTCAGGGCTTGATGTGGAGTGCGATGAGTAAAAGGAGGGCTTTCTGGTCTCCAGCTGAGGAGGGTCAGAGGCTTTCTTTTCTGATGATGTCCATCTGCAAGCCGTCCTAAATTTAAAGCTTTATGCCTGCCCCAGCACTGTCCCTCATAACACCACACAGCTTAGGTCAGTTCTGTCTGCACTGTGAAATCAAATACACACATATGTCAAAATACTGATTGTTCCCTCACAGAGTGGCTGCATTTTTAAGTGTTTTTAATAAGCATTGGCTGAATTTTTACAAATCTGATGTGTAATCCTGGTTTTACTCATATCTTAAACTGAGCTATCTCATTCTCTGACTGACCACCTCTCTCTCTTGATGTGTCTGCCGTTTTTCCTGACTGTAGTCTCTTTCAGCAGAAATATACAGATATGAACATTGAGGACCTTCAAAATATTAAAGCCAAGCTAATTTTCCAGAATCTACAATTGGATCATATTTTTGTTCATAGATTAATTTCTGTGTATATCTTTAAAGGTGAGGGTCCAGTTTTAGGGAGGACGTTTATCTTCCCCCCCCCCAAACAAACTAGGTTTCCTCCCCAGTGGAAAGCAGATTTGTCCTATGGATTCTGCCAGTTGTCTCACAAAGATGTTACTTTAAGGCAGTGAACAGTGAAGATCAAAAACCAGTTTGGAGTCTGACATGTCAAAATGCTATTCTGCCTGACAGGAAGCCACTGGAATCACAAAGACCTTTGATCCCAGCTTTGCGGATAGAAGTAGAGCGATAAGAGAGCTGTGCCAGTTAGTATGAACCCCTGTGTAAGATCAGAAATGGTTAGGCCAGGCTAAAGGAACATGAGGCTTGAATTAAAAGATTTATTTTTTAAAATGTTAAGAGCATAACTCTCAATACTGGTCAGACTTCAGGTGACTCTGTGATGGTAACCACCTTTTGGCACTATGAAGTCTAGAAGTAGACTTAGAAATCTAAGTTGGAGGCTTGTCTTGTTTTATTTAACTTGCCAGGCAGGTTTAATCTAACCACAGCACGAACTGGCCTTGGAATTCACCAGTATAACTGGCACCTTGAGAATTTTGAGAAGTTGCCCTTCTAGCTTCCTTATGTTTTACTGCCAATAAGTATGAAATCTTAATTTGAAGGAGCGTCGTTTTGCACAAAGAAGGGAACAGGACAAGATTAAGGTAGTCAGTGACCCTACACCCCAGGTGCCGTCTGGAGTGAGGAAGGAAGAAAGTAGGAGAGCAAGGAAAATGTCTTACAGCCCTCCAGATGTTTTTGTCTCCTCTTTGAACTCAGGTACCAACCAAACTGTATCGAACCCTGAGTGCTCCCCAGTACAGCCTGAGTGCCCAGCCTTGGCACTCTTACTTGGCCATTTCCTCCATCTTGCAGGACTGTTTATTAAGGATACATGTCTTATCCCCCTGAGCAATACACATTCTTTCAGGATATAAATTAAGTATCAGTCACCCCACAATGCCAGGCTTCATGCCTTTGACATGGTAGGTGGTCAAGAAAATTATAGAATGAATGAACCAATAAATAAATAACAGACAATTGTATCAGTTTTTACAGTATTTTCTATCTATGTCCTATCAGTGTCTGAATTGACTACCACATTATTGTCAAATTCCATTGTCATCTTTGATTATGCATTAAAGGCAAAAATTAAATCTCAGGTGGATTTTTTAAAGTAAAGGTCTCTTAACTTTTACTAGCTGCGTAGTTATGTTAGCTTTCTTCTTAATACAAAGCCAAACCTCTCCAAGAATCTGGACCTCGTTAGAGTTTTTAAAAACTCCTTACCTTTTTAAACTTTCTTTTTTGACATCATTTTAGATTCATGCAGTCGTAAGAAATAATACTGAGAGATCCTGTGTATCCTTTACCCAGTTTCCCCAATGGCAGCAGCTCACAAATATAGTACAATATCACAGCCAGGAAATTGACACAACCCACTGCACTTACAGATTCCGTGTGTGTGTGTGTGTGTGTGTGTGTGTGTGTAAATGTTAAGGACATAGATCCTTTCAAAGCCAAGAACATGTTAGTTTAACAAAAAACTATGCCTTTAAAAAAGTTATCTCCCTTTGAAGTCATCTCAAAAGCGTTTTCTCATTTTGCTTTCTGTATTTAGAGTATCCAGTGTGCTGGCCTGCTCTCAAGGTCACAGTTGTACTTATCGGCACACTACCCTTCAAGTGAAATAGCAGCAACTGTGATTGGAATTGGACCTCCTCCTCCCTCACCCCTTTCCCCACTCTTTGAGTGTGCAGGTACACACGCGCGCGCGCGCACACACACACACACACAGATTTTCTGCCACTTGCCTGTTTTTATGCCTGAGTACCTTGCTGACAAGTGCTAATAACAAAATACCCAGAGAGAGTCCAGTTGAAGTTAGCATACATTAAACATTCCGAACTTGTCCTTTTGCTCATAGATTGTGCATAATTAATAATTAAACAGTTTCAGTTGTAATGGGTTGACCTTCCTGAACTGTTCATTATTCACAAGGCAAAGGCATCACTCAAACTTTTTCCCATTGTCCTTCGCTGTTCTGCCGCCCGCCTGTGTTCCAGTTTAGCAACGGGCTGGCCAGGTAGTTACTGAGACCTCTGAGACTTGGAGACTGTCCTCACTGACGGCCAGAATTGCTTACTGAAATGGTGTACGGCAGCTGTTTTTATGTAACAGTTGCCTGCTCCATAACGAGATCCAGCTCATGTCCCCTTAGCAGGACTCGAAAGTTGATTTGGGACTAGAGTCTCAGGTTAAGGCTTTTGGTTAAGGTTGCGTCCACTCTTCTTTCCATTACCTCCGTGCTTAGAAGCTCAGCTGAAAAGCATCCCCAAAAAGCCTTTAAGATGAACAATGGTACCCAAGGTCTTAAAGAGAATGACTTTTATTAACAATTTAGAGTCGGTTTCAGCCAGTCCTGAGTGTTACTAGTGTAGATGCTTCTCCAGTTTGTGGTGGTGTGTTCGGTTTTTTTTGTTTTGTTTTGTTTTGTTTGTTTGTTTTTGAAATGGATTTCTTCATCTGACCTGAGCCCGTATTTCACAGGGAACAGTTTTGATATTTAGCATCAACTTTCGTACTTGGTCTTCTGAGCCATGTGGCATGGTTCTCAGTCTCTGCCTCACCCAGCAGTGACTGGGTGCGGGCCCCTCCCTGGGAGCCTCAGTGAACCTGGAGCAGCTTTCCAATGAGCCCCCCTCCCTCCTTCAAACGCATTTGAATCACATCACAAAATAGACAGGTTCTGGGAGGTGTTTTACATCCTGATCTAAACTAACTTCTAATTTTACTTAAAAATGAGGAAAGTACACTTTAAAATCCTATAGTGTGATATACACTGTCTGGTCTGTTGATTTGATTTCCTCTGGAGTGTTAACAGCCTTGTGCTTCTGTGGGGTTAGAGGCTCTCAGAGGACTCCTTTGCCCTGTGTTTGTGTATGGCACTCTGATCACCACCACCCCCAGCCTGCCAGTCAGTCTTCTATAGCTCAGAAAATTCTCCTTTGAGGTATGCAAGAGACATGGACTTTAAAATGAAAAGAAATATCTGGCATTATGCATGTGAGATTACAATTTCCCCCTGCATCTTTGATGAGTGATGCTTTCCAGGCACCACTGAGATGAGAATCAACTCTCTGTGGTTCTGCAAAGTCGACTTGGGCTGGCATTTTCACAAGTGAAATAAATTATTCATGGGTACCACCCAGTGTTCCTTAGTTTTATATTATGAGGAACTTAACAGGCTACAATATCAGGTCTTAAATAAAATTAACTATCCATGCAAAGATGTCACATTTCCTCGTTTTCTTTCTCATCCATGTTAAAATGACAACTTCATCAAATTGCCTAGTCTATAATTCATTAATTTACTCTTGATATCATACTTTGAAATGAGGCCTACATTAGCATCATGTTTTATACCAGGATCTTTGTAGAAAACCAGTCCAGAATTTTAACCATCTTGGTAAATATTCAGCCACATAAAGACAGTAGGCTTTTGTTTTCCTAAACATTGCTTTTTAAAACAACTGCTACTCAGACACTTACAGTACTACAACCTCCAAAAAAAATTTAGAAACAAATGACTTAGAGAACTAACTACCTGATCAGAGTCCATAATTTTTGTACCTCAGACTTTGAACTATCTTTTTACTAACAGTTTTTGAGACGGTAAAATGTCATTTCTTTAACTGGGCCTTATAGAACCTTGCAGGCTTGGTGATATATATGGCTTTCCTAAAACAGGCTGGGCTGAAATTGATATCACGTTTTATTTTTGCTCTTCAAACCGATGGGACTTCTGTGACCATTTTATAGTACCTTTGTTGAGGATTTGTCATGTTATTGTGTGCCTTGTTTCTTTTGAGCAGACGATTTCATCAGCCCCCGTTTTTCATGTCCTCTCTCTATAATGCCTGCATGTAATCCTTTGAACTTGGCAAGATTTTATTTCACTCCCATTTTCCTTTGTTTTCCTTTCCTCTTGGAAGCATTTCTCTGCTGATGACAATTTTAAGTTTATGATTACTAACCTTCCCCTCCTCTGGATAAATAGAGTAAATTCGAGGGGGACAAGTAGGCAAAAACTAAGAAAGATTTTGCTCACGTTCCTTTTCTTTTAACCTCTTACAGATTTGGGGGGGCCGTTTTGACCCCCTCAGTTCCTTTTGATTCAATTGTATTTTCCAGTATCCAATTGTTTGAATTAGAAACAAAGCCTTAATAAGAGTTCTAGTTAATTTTCTCTCTTGTAATTACCGATCTCATTTTTCTGATAATTGGCCACAGCAATTATATGTATATTTACTAATCACATAGGGGGCCGTGCGATTGTATCTATCTGCCACCATTGATAATGACACGCATATTGCAGAGGTGCTTTTATCATCTTCTTTTTTCCACTACATCAAAGCCATTTCCTCTCGTTCTCAATAATGAATACATGCATGCA
Source organism: Eonycteris spelaea (assembly GCA_003508835.1). Taxonomy (NCBI): domain Eukaryota; kingdom Metazoa; phylum Chordata; class Mammalia; order Chiroptera; family Pteropodidae; genus Eonycteris; species Eonycteris spelaea. The sequence goes on from PUFA01000017.1 coordinate 2,927,372, forward strand.
TTTGACACAGTTGTATGCTAGAGAAATTGTTTGGCTCCCACCAAATGCTGCATGCTCTGAGTTTCTTGCCTGCAGCGCTGGAAGGTTGTATGTAATGATATATTGCTCATCCAAATGGCCAAAGCACTCCAAAGCACAGTGAGATTAAAATAAGTCATTCCTTTGTTAATTTAAATAGGTGCATGTATCATACTTTGCAGGGCACTTTGTGTAGGGATGTCAGGGAGGAAAAAAGCCGCCGAAAGGTATTTTTAATAGCAAATGAGAATAGATGAGAATGGAGTCATTTGCAGCTGCCTACTTTATGTGGCTCTCTTGTTCCAACTGTAGGTCTAATGAGATGACTGTTAAAGTACTCTGCAGTGTAATTTCATTACATCCTGAGCCGTTACACTATAAACACAGTGGCGCTCTCTGTCATTCTTGGAAAAACTCCTAAATTCTTAAAGCCTTCCTTTGCAAATGGTAATGGGGTTTGCTCCCTGTGTCGTGCGGTGGTTGTTGGGTTTGTTGCTGTGTAGTTTTCTGCTCTTCAGAATGCCGCCCGCCCCTAGCCCAGTTTCTTTGGTGGTCAAGGTGGGAGTTTCTCATTGTGTCCTTAATTCACTGGCCTCCTCGTATGACAGGGTCGCCTAGACTGACAGAGAGGCGGAATCCTTTTTCAGAAAACAGTTTTCATTGTATAAGCCTTTCTATTAGAGTAAAAAAAAGAAAAGAAAAAAAAAACTAGCCCAAATGATTCCATTAGGGGCAAATAGTTAAGAGCAGTTGAATATACAAATAAATGTAAATAAAAAGGAAAGTGTAAATAAATAACAAATCCAGTAAAAGAACAAAGGTCAACACAAGAATAATTTCACAGCTCTTTGTTAATTACAAGACCATTTGTGTGTTACTTAAATAATCATTAATTTCTCATTTACACTTCCTACCTTCTTTCCTACCCTGTGGCTATCATTGTCCTTTTTTCACCTCCCCTCCCTATTTGCTCTCCCGTTTCTCACCGTTGGAAAATGTGTGGCTTTAAATTTGGCATTTTATGCAAACATGTGGAAGAGGGTGTAGACAGTCTTTTTAATTGAATGAGACCTTATTTTCCTTTCCACATGGTGATGAATCTGTGTTATATATTCATCGTTGTACTGTTACTTTGGTCGGGGGAGGAAGGGTATAAAGAAAGAAAAGGAATCATTGTGACTTTTGGTGACTTGTTTTTCCTCCATCCCAGGATTCGCCCGTCCTTCCGGTTGGAGAGTTCTCCGAGCCATTTGTACATTTCATCACTCAGTGGTGAGCCCGTTTGCAAACATGCCATGCCCTCAATGTAAATGATACATGCCATTAACTCGGAGGCTCCGTGAGACCTTATGGCTCTCGCTGCTTCTTTTGGAGACAGGAGGGACTTCAGGGCCTTGGGCAGATGGGGCAGGAAAGCTGAAGAAATTGTTTAAATTATGTAAACGTTATTTACACAAAGGGTTGTAAATGTACTTTAGAGGCTTTTTCCTGTTTTAGTAAACTGCTAAGAATCAGGCTACTTTGAGCACAGATACTGCTGCCATCTATTTTTTTTTAAAGAAATACAAATTTTATAGCCCCTATTGAACAAACAAAGCTTATTTTTATTAATGTAACCTCAAGTTACCCATAAAACTGTCTGTCACTTAGCGGACGCAGCATAGTTGATTAATTCATCGGATTTTCAGTAAATAACTTTTATCTTTGGTTATATTTTCAACGCAGTACTGGTGTCCCATTTCAATGAATTTTGATGTTTGAAAGACCTATGGAAAAATGGTTCTGTTAGGCCCACTTTAACCATTAAAGAACTGAGAGAAACCACAGGATTTAAATCATCAGGGCCCTCAGAGTCCCCAGGCAGCCCCTTGTCATTTTACACCTGAGGAAACAGGCATTTTTCTGCCGAGGGTTCTTTTTCAGCCTTCTGCGTTTTCCCTCCCAGTAGAACGAGTTTTTCTTTCATTAGCCCTTTCACATTCCACCTCCCCCCCCACCTCCATTTGTTTGGCAGCACCTGTGTGGGCTTGGGAGGCCCAGTTACTCTACTGTCCTCCTTGTGCCTCTCCCTCACTGCAGCATGGAGAGAGAGAAGCAATTGGGAGCAGAGGAACGACCACCCAGAACAGGAGACAGAACCAACTAGAAGCTTTCTGTACATGCTGGAGCTCCTTCATAACTACCTGCACTTACCTTTCCCTCCTTCGCCGAATTCCTCATTTCATTACCCCTTCAGAGTCGTGTCCACTGGTGGAAAACAAAACCCTTTTCGTTCCTGTGGCACCACGAAATGATGCGATCAGGAGTTCTCGCCAAGGCGAAATGGTCATACACTCTCCCCTTCCCCTCCTCTCCCTCGATCCATCTGATGATTATGCTAAAATGAAGCCAAGAACTGTTCCTTAATGTAAATGTCAGGCTTTAGCACCTTTTGACTAAGTGTGATATGTTACCTCGTAATAAAAATGTCTCATACAGGTTATATTCCATAGAAAAATACAGAGAGAAGTTTATCCGCCGACTTTTGAAATTCTATTAACTCTATTTTTATTTTAAATACATAATATTTTGTAGCTTTTAAAAACTGTTTTTGCTCTGCGAACATTTCATATCCAAAGCATCCCGTGTTGGGAAAAAAAAAAAAAAAACATACATAATGGTTAAACCTGGGAACCCTGAGTGCATTAATAATGTTAGAGCCATTATTCAGAAATACGTATTAATTCTTAATTTTCCCTTCCATGGAATTCCTAGAAACGCTCAAAAGCACATCAGGGGACTGCCCCATTTCAAAATGCAGAAATTGAAAAACAAGCTGTGTGGTTCCTAAGCTTGCTTGAGCACCTGGTTTGGGTATCACTGGCTCCAGAGATGTTGGGTTTGTGACTGGGCCACCGCACTTATTCACTGTGTGGTCTGAGACGAACCTGGGGGTGGGGCTCCTTCTGGGCAGACATGGAGAAAAGCAGATAAAGGTTTTACCTTCCTCCCGTCCAAAAAATTAATCAGCTGTTATATAAAAGTTTTATGGAGACAGAGGGAGGGATAACCTGCGTTGAAATTTCCACAGATGTCAAGCCGAAACAGAAATGATAGTGGGTAATAGTCTTGTTTTCCCAAGAGATACAGCTACTTTGGAATGTCAGATTAGGACTGTTACCAACTCCACTGGAGAGACAGCTTGAATTACTTGCTAATGGATGCAGTATTTGAGAGGTGCATATGGTTATTTATAGTGAAGGCAAATGTCCTTGATTTTATTAATGGTTCATAACTATGGGTCTTGTTTACAAAATGATCATTAAAGCTCTCTTACTTAAAAAAAAATGCTGTCAGCAAATGCAGAGATTATATAAAGAGTTTTCTTGCTGGTTAGAAGTCGCCTTATATAAAGAAAAAGCATCTGTGTGATTTTCCAAGTAATAGAAGCAGCAATCTCTCTTCATGACTTCGTCCCACACTGAGTTTCGTACAAATAAAGTCACCTCAGTCCCGTGTGTGGGTGCTTTGTGACGTACCTGAGTACATGCTACAGCTATTAATTACACCTTTTGCTTATAAGCAAAAATTATTTTACATGAGGAATGTGATTCTTTAAGACACTAGAACAGATTTTATCAGAAATGTTTAATGAATTATCAGCTTGAAGCCAAAATAAATGAAAATCAAGATAATGTAATAATAACCTGTTTGTAATTTTGTAGCATTATCTAAATTCCTGATCTCAGATATCATTATTCAGAGCAATAATGGAAAAATGAGATGTTTTCTCATTTGATCTGATAGTCATGTTTCCTTTTTATGTCTTATACCAATCACCAAAAAAGGAGTATATTGTTCCCTAAATTTAAGTTTGAAATAAATTGACAACTGAATCAGGAAGAGAATATTGCTGCTTTTTTTTTCACATTAGTTTCAAAAGTAGAATTAGGATAAATTGAAATTCATTCTTTATCTGTATTGCAAGACTAACTCCAAAAAAAAAAAAAAAAAAGTCTTTGTGTTTCTGATTCATGAGATCTCCCAAAATCTGATTAAAAGCCAAATGAAACAAGAGGGGATATATGCTAATACAGGCATACATCAAAGATATTGTAGATTTGGTTCCAGACCACTCTAAATAAAGCAAAACGTCGCAATAAAGTGAGTCATAATCTTTTGGCTAGTGGGGGGTCTTGCCTTCAATTTGTGAAAAAAGCAACATCTGTGAAGCGCAATAAAGCGAAGTGCAGTGAAACAAGCTGTGCCTGTACTTAGAGCAGAATTGAACAGGGTGAATTTTGAAAACATTCCAATTCCAGGGGAAATAGTGGTGGAAATCATCGCACCAAGTTTCAGATGATGTAGGTAATAGGCAGTTTTTTTTTTTCTCTTGCAGCATGCGAAAACAGCCAAAAGAAAGGCCAGCACCTGAGGAATTAATGGTAAGTAACATTTTTTTAGTTATAAGGGAATTCTCCAGTTATATCTCTGTGCTTAACATTCTGATAAAAAGACCACAGTGGAATTTAAAACATTCACAGGCTCTGGAGAGCCATCAGTATTTACTTAATCTGGGAGGATGTTTTTGAAGCTCATATGCTCAAATAATAGTTTTTACTTTTTAAACACCCACCACCATTTTTGAAATTTAATGCAGAACTCTTTTCCTTTGCCTTCCCCTCAAGGGTCACAAGTTAATCTAGGCTACTCCTCATCATTATTTGTCATTACAGCTTCACAGAACTCAGAGGATTGGTAACAAAAAAAGATAGTCCACACGTTAAGTTTTTAGTGCGATCCTTCAGGAAATTCTGAATGTGGCATGGAGTCCTCTTGGATTCGTGTAAAGTGAAATTAGATTGGCTGCAAAAGATCAAGTTAATGAGAATCTTTGGTCTTTCCTCAGAAAGAGACAACAAGGCTGCTGGTGCTGTGCTCTCAGCTCCAAGCCCGCTTTCTTTGATTGCAAATGACAGTTTTTAGTCAAGCAGGGAGAGGAACAGAGGCGCTTCCTAACAATTCCCAAATGGTCATTTATTTAGTGCAGATTGTTGATTTGACAACGCACAAGCCGTTAGAATAACGTTAGAATCCGGCATTAGTAAATAATAATTATAGTCTACTCTTTCGAATGGTTTGCGTGCCATTCCCGATCTTTAGATCATTGCAGTCAGACCAAATCCCAACCAGTTTTCTTCTACCACTTTAAGACAATAAGCATTTTACAGAAACTGGTTCATTCGGAGGTTTTCATCCTTTGTATTTCATCCTAAGAAACACTCGAAGCACTGAAACTTCTGTATAATGCAGATTTCACCTTCAAAATAAAACAGTAGTTCCTGTCCCTTTTGCGTCGTGAGTGTTGTCAGGAAGGTAGTTTTCTCCTTGATACGTGTGGAGCAAAATCTCGATTTTGGGGGGTAGTTTCAAGTTAAAGAAAGTTTACCCCTAAAACCTCTCATTTGTAGCTGTGCAGGTTTCGTGTCTAGAATAAACTGGCCTTTTATTGGGGGGCAGGGTGTCTCTTTGGTGGTTGGGAAATTCTCGCAGTTAGTCACGTCTGAGAAAACTTGGGAACAGGTTTCTAGAGACGGAGACCCATTTACCTTGTACATTATTATGCTATGGCTGGATAGCTCAGCTATTAAAACAAAGGAATAGGGTTTCATAAAGCAGATATGTTTGTAAATGCATGTTTGGATACTGCAATGAGTTGGCCACTTAAAAATAAAACATCTACAGATGGTACATACACCTGTAAAAGTATACACACATATGTGTTGGTAAAGAACACTACTCCAGGGTGGCAAGTCATAAAAACAAAGTAAGGGTGAGTGTTTTCAGTGCCTTGGAAGCAAGTTGTGTGTGTATGTCTGTAAAGAGAGAGAGATAAGGGATACTGTTTCGATATATCCGTTTATAACTATATACCCTGGTGAGTGTTGTCTCACATTTTTAATTAACAAATATCAATAAATCAGTAAAACACATGAAAAATTTAGTCACAGGAAGCACCATCCTATACTTAATTTAACATTCTTTCTAGTACTACTCACAGTTTGAGTTAAATGAATGGATTCTCTCCAATATAGCAATGATGAGGTTCCCCCTGGCTTAGGAAGGGCTCAGTGAGGAGGCAGGAAACAGCGAGTGCATGTAAGGCTCCTGTGGTCTAAGAAGTTGAGCCCTGCCTTCCTTTGGCCAAATATTGGGCCCAGTAGGGGATGAGAAAGAAAGCAGGTTGTCTCTGGCTTGAGGAACCTGAGTCATATCCAAAGACCCAGTCTTAAGGAAGTATTCTCTTTATTCTTTCTAGCATATTAATGGCCTTAATTTTTCCTTTTTCCTTTCTGCCTACAACCCATTTGAAAGCGTCCTCTGGAATGCACAGATGAACTGGAGAGTGCATTTGTCACTCTGGGTGGGGGCCTGCCTTTCACAGCTAGAGCAGTTTATCTCCCAAGCAGCAGGGTGTCAATGTGGTCTGCCCGGCTTGGGCCTCATTGGCTGTGAGGCCTGCAGGATTGTCGAGGTTTCCCTACAGGCCTGCATTTTCCAAATCAAAGTTAAGAAAGTCAGAGATGGGTTGGGTAGAAATACTGAGAGTTACAGATTTACCACTAGGGAGCTCGTAAATGGATTCCGATGTGGCCCTGACCACCGGTGAACACAGCAAGTCTCAGCCTAAGTAAACCAAACTGCAGGGAGGAGTGGGCCATCGCAAAGTGGGCACTCAGGTGGTTTTTGTCTTTTTGTTTGTTGAGGTCACCTTATGTCCAGAATACCCAAGTCTTAAAATCATTATCTTTGCCATCTTTGACCATGTCAGGCTTAAAGATGAAATGTACAACTCAAGTTCAGACGCTTGAGGCCATTAAAATCAGATGCTTGAGGCCATTAAGTTCCAGTGTTGGAACTCATTTAGTTTTTTAACTACTTAATTCTACCTACACTGTGTGGTTCCTAAGATGGTTATCAGCTTTTATGTTCGAAGTGGAAGTATTTTAAAGCTGGAGCAAGACAATCCCTCAAGCACTCAACATTTTGAGGAAGCCAAGGTCCACAGGAGCCGGTGCCCTTTTCTGGCAGTAGCTGTTAAACTACATAAAGAATTTGCTCAAAAGTTTCATCATCAACATCCACACCGTCTCAGAGATCTCAGAACCAGATGACCAATTGAATTCAGCAGGTGCTTATAGACTATTGTGTGCAAAGTCCTGTGCTAGACTCAGCAGAAGATACAAAGAGTAAGCTAGGTGTGTACAGTCTTGCAGGAGATACAACAAGTATACAAATAACTAGAATAAAATAACTAGTATAAAAGAACAGCAGAGTGCTGTGGGGCTCCATCTGGAGAAATGGGGAAAAGCTACATGGAGAAAGTAGAATTTGAAAAGAGACTTCGGGGGAGGGATTGAATTTTAGTAGAGAGTTTTCAAGGGGAACAGGGCAAAGAGACAGGCCAGGCAAAGCATGAGTGTGTCGAGCCCCCAGACCTTTCAGAGCAATGTGGAACCTCTGGTGCCTGCTGAAACAGGTATCCCTTTGACGCTGGCCTCGTGGAGACCCATACCCACAAAGGTGGAGTTCATACAGGCACCATATTCATTAGCTGAGCAATCTGTTCAGAAATTCCATTACTTACAGAAGGAACCCTGGTGTCCAGGCTGAAAACTTTGACCTGACACAGAAGTAGCACACGCACCACACATACCTTTTTTCTTGAGTGGACTCCCATTCAAGTATAGAGAAGTCCTTCCTTGGGAAGAGCTGACCTTTTTTCACTTCTTTAAGAGCTATTGCACAAATCAGGAGTCAGCTTTAAACCCAGCAAAGGAAAACCAGCCAAGCAGCACATTCAGCATGCAAATACAACCAGAGAGGAATGCATCCCCGCCCCCGAAACACACCCTCTTTTTCTGCTCCTATGATGATGATTCCCTTATGAAACAACCCACTTTTAAGTCACCGTGATGTATATTGCAGGAAAAACCTATGTCTGTGCTGCCCCAGCTCTGTGACCTGGGTCCAACAAACTTAGAAAAAAAGTTTCCAGACCACAGATACTCTGTGGAGGTGACAGACAGAAGGTTCAGTAGGCTTTGGACAAGCAGGCAGAGATATCACAGTTCAGATAAAGGAAAAAACAAAAACAAAAACAGCCAATCAGAAAAGATCGGTGAGACTATAACAAGGGAGGGGAGGATGATAATGCAAAGATGCTAGAGAAATTTTCCCCAAATGTCAACAAGGTTGAGGTAAGCAAAATAATAAAAATCAGACCCCTAAGCTCAGGAACAGAGACAACCTGAGATGGGAGCGTGGAGGTGGAGAAGTGTGAGTCTGGTTTTGCCATTCAAATTATATGTTTAAATATTTTTTTAAAAGGGGTGGGGGGAGATGTGGTGAGAAGCATTATTGTATAGACAGTTTGCTTGTGTAAACCACAAAGAATTCCTTCTCCGAAGTTAATCTTCCTTTAGGATTCTTTTGTAGCTAAGGTCAGGCTGTGACTTAGCAGGGAAAGCCTCCGTACTTCCCTTCCCTTAGCAGCTCCCTGTTCCCTCCCCACTTCTGTGTCATCATCCGCAGAGCAGAACGAAGGGGATGGGCTAGATCAGCAATCCTTGACCTCAGGTCTGTGACTTCAAGAAGTCTGTTAGAGCCCCTGGAATTACATCCACATCGTGCAAGCATGTGGGGATTTGCATTTTTTTTCTGAAAAGAGGGATTCAGGGCTGTCATCAGTTTTTCAAAGGAGACCATGACCCTGAATGATTGTTAAGCTCCCTTGCTACCTTCCCATTCTGTTAGTGGGAGCTGTGAGGCTAGGACCAGACAAGCAGCTTGGGAGGGAGGCATTCCCTCCCTTCCCATTGCTTGACGTAGGGAAGGGAAGGGAAAGGCCCACACTGCGGGACTCAGTAGGGCTTCCCACCAGCTGTTAGGTGGCCCTTTAACCTCCCAGCCTATTCTGACTGTGGGCCTTGACTCCAACAGGGAGGGTGTGAGCCATGATACCTCTGCAGTTACGATTTGGGTTCAGAGTGCTATAGATCCTCCTATGCATTTAGAGTATTTCCAGAAGCTCGCCATGTCTAAGCTCTATTTAATGGAATCTATGCATAGTAAGTAATCAGGTCAGAAGAAGCAGCACCCGGTTTGAGATCAATCGCTGGCTGATACTTTATCTAGGCCACTTTATTATCTCATGCTGATCCGATTCCCCTTCTCCTCCGCCTTTGTAGCTGCACGTTGGCTATGGTAAAAGTACGTATCACATACATATTAAAAACATATACCCATTCTATCTGTATGTAAATGCGTGAGGCACAGCTGGATATTGCAGAGGAGTTTGATTTACTAATAGTTATTATCTGTTCTAGCTGTTCAGTGGCAGAGAGAATTTCAGAGAAACAAGCTGGCGCAGAAATTGTCTTTATGCTATTATTATACTGCTTTAGTAATTGTTTAAAAACATGGGTTTTCTCCTTAGGTTCTAATAATGCCTATTATTTTGTGCATTTTCTTGTACACGCGAGAGCAGGGTGTCCTCATTTAGCATTTCTTCAAGTTTGGTTTTTGATTCAGGCCCTAAGAAGAAACACAGTGCAGTTTGCAGTTGAAATTTGACATTTCACTTAGAAAGCAAGTAAGTAGTGGTACTGGAAATACATGAGGCAGGTGTGGGTCTTGGGGGGAAGGGTATCAGTTACAATCAAACTAATGTTTTTAAGTTTTTTTACTTTCTAAATCCCAACAGCTGCAAACTTGAAGGCATCTCATTTCTCAGAGAAGGCTTCCCATATACGAGGTGGTATTGTTTGGGAGCTAATAAACACCAAACTGCTCTGGAAAAATCTGTTTAAACGTTTAATTACTTGGAAAGAGATGTTAACTTGTTTAACTCCTCTAAATTAAATTGTCACTGGTAGCTTTTCTGCTTATCCAAAGCTGATTATAATTACATTTTAAGATAGTTTGGTTGGTGGTAAATTGGGCATCTGCATGGTCCCTTTTAGAAATTGGAGAAATCGCCACATTAGATTTTTGTCTCTCCACCCAAATTCCAGTGTGACTTGGGTTTACATCAAATGGCATTTTTCACCATTACTAAACCCAAACCTTGACCACTGTGAAAGACAGAATACACTGGACAATTAGGAAATGATTTTATTCAGGCTATTGCAGTAGGGAGAACATTTATTAATGAGGAATGTCTCAGAGGAAAGGGTGGGAGCCAAGGTTAGGGAGGCAAGTAAACAAGGAAGTTATCAGCCAGTCACGAGGAAGGAAGGAAAAGGGTCTTATCTCTGTAAGAGCAGGGTGGGCCTTTGTGGTTAACAAAAGAGTGGGGAGATTTCTCACTGTCACTGCTTTCTGGGAGCGCAGGGCTCAGATAAAGTTCAACATTATCACCACATTCTGCTAAAGAGAGCAAAAATGAGTTTCACTTTATTTTAATTCAGGGTCCGTATGTGTCCTGAGCACAAATGCGAGGACAGGCACGTTTCTGCAGGTCTCTTGCTTGGTGCTCGTGGACCACTGCGCTTGCCATCTAAGCTTTTTAAGGTAGTAATGATGGTGTAATAAGCAATTATCAATTTGGTTGTAGCTGACTACATTCAGCTATTGCCTGTGTCATATAGAGCGTGTTTTAAAATAGACTGTTAGGGCCAGACTCATGTGTGTGACTGGTCACCCACTCTTAAAGGCATTTTTGCTTTTGGTTATTCATTTGGAGATGCAAATCAGCTCATCAGCTAAGGCACCCAGAAATTGCAGGCAGAAACCCTGGCTGGGATTGTAACTTCAACTAAATACTTCCTTCAAGCACAAAAGGCATCACAGAAGCCTAGGGGCTGCACATCGGGTCTAGTTGAAAATCGCGTAATGATTATTTTTTATTATTTTCAAGTTCCGAAGGCCATTAAAATCATCTGTTTATGTCTGCTGATAAATAGGAATCTACTAGTAAGAAGTTGATTTTAGCTTTTTAATTGCACGTAATTACAATGGCAGAATCACTGACTGGATGCTCGAGATCGCACTAAATCAGACAGCTTTAATTTGAATTTTTGATGACACGTTAGCACTTCAGCAAGAACAGAGAGATTATAACCCCAGAAAACAAGCTTTGTTTTCCATAGACGTGACTGCTTAATCTTTTCATGAGACTTTAGCAGATAAATGTGTGTGTGTGTGTGTGTGTTTTATGTACATGCACATAGCAAGAGATATACAGATAGATAAAATCTGTCATTCCTTGATCATGGTGATCTGACAGTTTTAATTTCCCAGTTAAGGATAACTTTTTTCCTCCATCAGTCAAGTCAGATCTCTTAATATGGTGATGATTTGCCTGTTTAAGATTGCAGTTTTTTGAACTCCTGCCTGCAATACTTCTTTCTTCTTTTTCTGAGCTGACTGTCATCTTCACAGCATCGTGTTTCAAGGCGCAATGAGGCTGTGTAGCCTTGACCACAGGAGCAGTTTGGTTATCTTGAATGCAGTAAAACGGATTGATAGGATTGCTCTTCAGTTTTGTGCCGCAGTCACGGGAGGCTAAGCTGGGTCTTTGAGGTGTGTTGTTCATTAGTTCCTCGTTTGATGCTACTCAGTAGCTCACCGGCAGTTTCTGTTACTGAGGTGGTAGCCTCAGCCTAGAATGCCCTCCGCTATGACTGATGGTGTATTCGTCCCTGACCAGTCCAAAGGACCCTCTTCGTTACAGCGCAGAAACATGATATAGGGACCCCCAGCCACATGGAACCTGGAAGACCATGTTTCCTGGACCGAGAAGCATCGTGTTGGGCCACAGTCAGAGGAGGCTGTCTTCGAAGGTGTCCCTCCTCCCCCTGCAGTTTCCCCCACCCCGCCCCTCCACAGTGCCTGCTCCCTTCTCTCAAGCCCCCAGAACGTACTGTATCTAACTTCGAACAGGACTCATTACATAAATTACTTATTCATCTTATATTCATTCACAAGTAGGTTCATGTAGTACCGTGGTTCCTAACCCGGGCAACTCATTGGAACCATCTGAGTGGGTTTAAAAAAAGAAGAAAGGAAAAAGTCTAGATCCCAGCCCGGATTAAAGAATTGGTACCAGGTCCTTTTTTTCTTGAATGCTCTCCAGGTAATTAGAAGGCACTGCTAGAGATGAAAACTCACTGGTTTAACGCCTTTTTTCTCCAACTAAATCGTAAGGTCCATGAAGGTGGATCATGATCTTTTAACTCAGTGCCTAAGTTGGTCCTATGCTACTGTCATTCAAATAAGAGAAATTACTATTGATTACTCTTTCCATGTGTCACTCTCTAATCCATTTCAAAAAAAAAAAAACCATACTAGACATTGAACAGATAAAGACAAACAAGACATCTCCCTTGTCCTCCAGGAACTCACAGAGTAAAGTTGAGGAAACTGACCAAAGAAGAAGCGGCCTCTGGATGTTGTGATATTCAGTTTAAGTTAGGATGACCACACCAGAGTACACGGTTAAATGTTTTTGTTTGACTTCCTGCTAGGCAAGGCCATCTGGGTAAAATAATTTGGCTCCAAAATAAAGGAATTTCTAGGATGTTGCTTTGTCTGCAGGGATAATATTTAAAGCATTTATCAATCAGTACAGCATGGGCCTGGCCAATCAGAACATGGGACAAGCAAGAAGGTGTTAGGCCGGTGTTGCTCGGCAGCACCTGTGGTCTTTGGCTTTGGTTCTGACCACTGGAGAATTCACCTCTGAGTTAATTCCAAATCACGAGGTCATTAGAGAGCCAAGATATAGAGGGGACCACCTGGCCAGCACCATCTCTGCCTGGTTAGATTGATGGCAGGGAACCCCAAGGTCTTTATCCGAGCAGCATATCAGATGCATACCACCACCCCCACCACCCCACCACCCCACCACACCACAACCACCATCCCAGCTCTGGGGAATAAAGGGTTAGGTTGAAGAAGACCAGAGACATTTAGCCGTTTGTGGGGGAAATAGAAAAGGATCTTGAAGGCTGGGCTCTGATTTGGGAATTACTGTTGAAGGCAGCAAACATGTTTTCCTGTGAGTACACGCCAATAAATAGATGCAGTTCTTATCAATAACTAATGAGTCTAACCAGGAATTTCAAGGGCTGGAAAAATCTTAGAAGGTTCCTAGTTACAGTTGTAACCAGCTGGATTTGTTTAATGGGCTGTTTGCTTTTTAATTTGTAGCAGTTTTGAGAGAGACCTTTGGGGAATCTCAAGTCTTGTGGTTTCAGTGAGGCCTTTTGTAGATACACAGTTATTTGGGGGGCCAGGTCTGCCTGCAGATAATTCGAGGTTCATTCGGCCATTTGAAGACTGCAGAAAGGCAGTAGAGACATTTGGGCCTTCTGTTCTCTATTTAATTTTCAAGATTAGAATTAAACATTAGGCCTTGGTCTACCGAGAGACATTTGCCAGAGCATGGACTAGTTCTTTCCAGTATCCTGGTTTACCGTTTCTCTGTTCTCTTAATATAAATGGTCACTGATTCTGAAGTAGGAGAATAGGTACCATTCATTTATTCGTGCAAAGGTTCCCTTGACACAAATAAAAATGGAATTTTCAAATGTAACCCGATTAACTCTTAATTGTACACCAATAGCCTGTGTGTGTGTTTCAGCTCCTCAAAAGGCTTCTGAATGGCCTGCATCTCTTTTTAAACTTGGGGGGAGGGGGATTCAATTAATAGCAGGACTTTCTCATTGTGGGATTGGTGTGGAGTTGACAAAAATTTGTATAAATAGGGTACATTTTTCCACTTAAGAGGGCTGTGCTGAAACGTTTTTAATTGGATTTTCATGGTGATTGACAGCATTTGATTATGACAGTAACTTTATTTGGCTGGACTGCTTTAGCCTCTTGTTCAGATTTTTCCATCAAAGCTCTTTTTTCTCCTCTGAATCCCCAGTGGAGCAGCAGTCATTGTGGAAGAGCCTTTTAGCACCTTTGTTGTCGCCATCCCTGGTGATGATTGGGCCCAGCTGGTAGTAGATAAGAAAATGTTCCTTTCACAAAGAGGCTGTGTCTCCCGCCTCTGCGGTTTCAATAATTTTAAGAGCCCCCAAAACCTGTTGAGGATTAGAAGTAGCTTTAGATGTGAAATGAGTGTTAAGTATTAGTAATCGGGAGATTAGGGCCCCAGGGACAATGAGAGATAAACAACTGCAATTAAGGCAAATCTGCCGATGTAAACAAAATTTAGCAGAAACAGATGCCCTAACCATTTTGGGGGATTGATTTGAGGGCACCAAGGAATCGATTTTTGTCTTGTTTACACTTCCAAACCCCTGTGATATACTGGAAGGCTAAATATTTCATACAGCCTGATTTTAGTTAATTTTTTTTTCAGTGCCTCACAGTAGGCGCCTCTCTTCTCACAGTGACCAGGCCTGAGTTTATTCAGCATTCACAGGGAGCAGCTAATTGTCTATGAAGGGCCCCCGTGTTTAAATGGGCTTGACAGGAATTTAAATTTTGTTTCAATCAACCCCTGCGCTCACAGCCTGCTCCAGTTTCTAATTTTTAAATTAAACATGATTTTTTTTTTTTTTTAAGCTTGCCTCTGGAATACTCTCGCTCTGACTCTCAGGAAGGCCAGTCGGCCACCCTGGAATGCGGTGTACGCAGGGCCTGAGGCTGGAAAGTACTTTCTTCAAGACTAGCATTTCCTTCACCTGTCAGGGAGGTCAGCAGAGTTTTGGCTGAGCTCATTCTCCTTCCCGCCTTTGGAAATGGCCCCCTCTCCAGCTCTCCTGTGCAGACAGCAGTGCTCATCTGGAAAGTGGGTTAAGTACCAAAGTAAGGTGTAAGGGTAGCTTTTAGGGGGCTGGCTGAATTCTATAACCTACTGCATGTCTGATGCAGATTACTATTTCAGCCTTTTGTAATGTTGCGAGATAGGAGAGAGCATGCTTTCAACGTCATAATGTGCATTTCGTATGCACTCACCATTTTTATTTGTCGAGCTCTGTGCATCCTGCCTGATGCCGAGGAAGCCCTGCGTCCCAGCCTCAACCAGTTTACAGTCTAGCAAGGAAGATGAGGATATAAAGAGCCAAGCACAGGATAGAGTGTGAGATTTGCGAAGACCGTCCCTCACCTTCACCTGCCCCCTTCACTTTGTGGCACTCCTTTACCCACACCCTGTGCTCTGCCATTCTAACAGTCCGCAAACACGTGAGGCATTCTCTCGTCATGTCTTTGCTTGTGCTGTTTTTCGGCCAAGAGTGCCCTTTCCTCACATCCTTGTGGTGAACCTCTCAGCCTACAGGACCCACTGGCACAGCCTTGAGGAAGCTTTCCCAGGTGTGCTTCAGTGGGGTTGATGTTTTCCTGTTGTATGTCGTTTTTCCTCCTAGAAAATTGTTAGTACGTGTTTCACATTTTGTGGCAGTGACTTGTTTGCATGACGGGTAACAGTCCATAAATAAGACCGCGAGTTCCTAGAAAATGAGATCACATTTATCTTTGGAGCCTTAGCATCTAGCCTGGTCCCTAGCCCCAAACAGAATGTTCAAGAAATAGTTCTTAAATTGAAATGATATGAATTTAACAGGTAAAATGAGTTCTGGAGAACTCATTTCTCCAGATTTCTTTCAGCCAGAGTTTTCTATAGAGACTTTGTGAATGGGTTAACAAGTGAGCCAGGCCTCACGGAACATTTGGGTATCTATGTGAGTGTATTACTTTCTGCACAATGTGAAACACAGCTTGGATCATAAGGAAAAGTACCAGACCCTCCAATGTTCACATTAGCCAAAAATCCATGCTATAACTTATTTTCTCTGAACTTACTTGAAAGAAATTGGGAGCAGTAACTTCATGCAACTTGGAGCTACAGATAAATTCAGAAAGGCGTCTATTCTTTTAACCTTTAAAAAAATAGATTTATTGTAGAGAAAGAAATTAAACACATGAGTTTTTAGAGTTCATTCAAATAGTTATCTCATTTGACCTTCACACAATCACTACAAGGATTTTTCTTATTCCCATTTTACTGATGTGTTATCTGGGGCTCAGAGAGGTTAATTGGCTTACCAGAATCATACAGCCAAGAAGAACACAGGACCATTCTGTAGTATACCAAAGCTGTACCTATTGGTGTATAGTGGGCAGGGGATTATTGTGGTTGCAAGAATTTCAGTTAAGTCAAACTATTTCTTGCAATCAAAAATAATATTAAATACGAATAGTATTTCAGTGGTTTGTGCTTATAAAGCCAAGATGCCCTTCTGGGATGATTGCTCAACTCACTCCTTACGATCCTCGGTGCAAACAAACCAAACAAGAAGAAAGTAATAACTAGCAGTTTCCACCTGGTCTGTTAGTTGGTTACCTGAGAGGAAGCTGTGAGAATTGGTAGTGTTACTGTTTTTTGGTTTTGTCAGCTCACTGCAAAAACTGAGGATGCAGTATGTCATGCCATTTATCTATCCACAGATCTTTTCTCCGTTCCCGTTCTACCATCATGGTTATAGAAATGAGCAATTTCCAAGAGATATTGTTTCCTGAGTTTGAGGGAAATTTCTTTTAACCCAGCAAACTTTACTGAGCGCATTCTGTGGCAGAATATATTGCTAGGTGGTTTAGTTTAGTGCTACTCAAATATGGACCATGGACTAGTGGTAGTATCCGAACTGTTTCTTGAATACAAGCAGTTTGTGCCAGAATATAAATCAAATGTGTCTCAAAGCATTCTTTTTAATGTAGATGACTTTTTTTGTAGCAAAACTTGCTCAGCGAAGGAAGCTGTGTGCCGATGTACACTGTGGCATAGCTCTTTATCTCACTGCAAACCAGTAGCCAGCGGTTCCAGGACCAACTATTTGAGTTGCACAGCTCCAGGGAATACAGAGGCTGATCCGATACTAATCTCGCCCTCCAGGGGGGCAAGTGTGGTGAGGAAGTAAAACTTGTACAACCACGGACTCCCTGCAGCTGGCATGGTACGTGGCACCAAGTAGCTATTCAATAATCTCTTTTGAATGTATAATCAAAAAGAACGAAATGAAAGACAACCTATGGAATGGGAAAAAATATTTTCAAACTACATATCTGATAAGGGATGAATATAAAATACGTAAAGAACTCATACAACTCAATAGCAAAATTAAATAAATCTAATTTAAAAATGGGTAATGGACATAAGTAAATATTTTCCCAAAGAAAACATACGAATGGCCAACAGGTAGGAAAAGGTGCTCACCATCAGCAATCATAAGGGAAATGCAAAGCAAAACCTCAGTGAGATATCGCCTTACACCTATCAAAATGCCTGTGATCAAAAAAGTAATGTGTTGGTGAAGTTGTGGAGAAAAGGAAACCTCATGCACTGTTGGTGGTGTTGTGAACTGATATAGCCACTATGGAAAACAGTATGGAGTTTCCTCAAAAAAATTAAAATAGAAAAAAAATTAAAAAATAAAAAAATTATTTTAATTTTAAATAGAACTCTACCATATGATCCAGCAATTCCACTTCTAGGACTACATCCGAAGGAAATGAAAACACTGTGTTAAAAAGATACCTCACTCTCACATTCATAGCATCATTATCATAATAGCCAAGGTAGTGAAACAACCTAAGTGCCCATCAGTGGATGAATGGATAAAAAAGTTGTGAGATACACACATACCAGCCACACCAAAGAAGAAGGAAATCCTGCCATTAGTGACAGCATGGGTGGACTTTGAGGGCGTTATGCTAAGTAAAGTAAGTCAGAGAAAGACAACAACTATGTGATCTCACTTATATGTGGAATCTGTAAAAAATAAATAAAACCACTCAGAAAAAGATTTATAGTTACCAGAGGCAGAGGTGAGGGGAGAGGGAATCGGATGAAGTTGATCAAACTGTACCAACTTTAAGTTATAAATAAGTACTGGCGATATATCATACCCGATGGCTATAGTTAACCCTGCTATGTGGTATATCTGAAAGTTGAGAGTAAATCCTGAGTTCTCATCACAAGGGAAAAAAGGTTTTTTTTTCTTATGTGGTAATCACTTCACAGTATATCTTAGTCACATCATTATGCTGTACACCTAAAACAGTACTATATGTCAGTTGTATCAATAAAACTGGGGAAAATAAGCAGAATCGAAGCCAAATTGGCCAGTGCCTTAAGAGACATGTGAAAAGTAGTCGGGTCACACAGAATGAGGAACCAGACAGAGATCAGGATCCGTCAGGAAGGCAGAAGGGAGACTGCAGGTGTCCGCGCCAGCATAGGCTTCAGGGACTTGGAAGAGTAGGAGCACAGGCATGGAGCCATGACCTCGCTCATTTCCGCAACCATGAGGAGAGAACTGGAGAGGTGAAAGGCTTGTGTCCAGACAAGTGGCTGGGCATACTTCTCCTCTGTATGTGAAGCTGGAGGCTGAAGATAGGCTCTATAACTTGAAAATGAATCTATTGTGCAAATAAGACAAGAAACAACGTGGTAACTGGAGAGAGCATTGATCTGGGTATCAGAAACATGATTTCAAATACATCCTCTGCCTTTAACTGGGTAATCAGCAGTTACTTAGCTTATCTGAGCCTCAGCTTTTTCATCTGTAAAATGGAATAGGTGATATCAACCTTGAATGGTTGTGTTTTATAAGATAGAATGTTTGAAAGTGTGTTTGTAACTGTAAAGTGCTGGACGTGTGGAGCACTAAATCATTCAGCATCTTTGAGTCATAATTTTCTCACCTGTCTAATGTTCTTGGCTGGGCATTTCTTACTAGTAGCTTCTTGGAAGCCAGATATATTTCGTAGAGCTTAATGTGACTTTGAGTAAAGTATATATTATATGTTGATGTTTGTGGCTAGTGTCCAAGGAATTAGTAATTTTTTAGAGATGGATGGACTCTGGGGTATTCCTCCCAAAAACCTTAACTTTTTGTCTGTCCTCTGTTATTGGTAACGTAACAAGTATCTTGTTGGAATTATTGTAGAACAGTCAGTTGACTGCTATTCGTTGTCTGCATCTGTGAGGTGCTGTGATATTTCAAAAGGAATACAAGAAACATCCAGGCCTAAGGGGACAGACTAGACACATTTAGAGAAGGCAAGTCTGTGTGCTGCTGACTTGAACAGCGTAAGAGCTCAAGGGAGAGCTGGCTGGGGAGCTCAGTGGTCATGGAGGCAGCTCGCCCCAGCTGGACCTGTAAGATTGTTAGAATTTCTGAATACATGAATTACAAAGTGATAGCTCAGCAGAACCAGTTCCTCCCATCCTCCATCCCGTCTTTTCTAGCTACTGATCGAGCATGTCATCAACCCTCTTCAGGCTCAGGTTCCTTACTTATAAAAATGGAGTCTCACTAAGTAGGCATTTAAATGAGATAAAGATGTGTTACATGCTTATTTAGCATGGTGTCTGGCCTAAATAAGTGCTCAATAAATGGTAACCATTATTATCATCATCACTGTAACAAGAGGAAGACGTTCCAGAAAAGAGCACAAGCCAAGACCAGAGGAAATGGGACCGCGAGGAAAGAAGACCCCTGGAAACGAAAGGGGTAAATTAGCTGGGCGGGGCAGATCCATGACCCGGAAGGGGTTTGCACACGGGAGAGGACTGCAGCTGCAGTACGCTGTTTTGGGGCCTTGAGCACGCAGTGGCTACACGAGGGTGCACCACGACAGGCAGAGGAGACACAAGGGACTGAGCTCTGCCTGCTCTACGTGAACCAGGCTTTCTGGCCAAAACTGATCTATGAATAAAGATGTCCTAACCCTCTGGCTCTTTCTGAAATTCCACGAAAGTCTCCAGCCAAAAGAATAGGAAACTGAATTCAGAGCCTGTAGCTTCTTGGCAGCATGTCATTTGTCTCTTTCTGCATCTTCTTTTCAGTGTCCTTTCTGTCACTATCAGGGAAAATCATTAGTATGCTAATCTAGCTAGCCGTCATTTTAACACTGACCTTTCCTAACCTGCCTTTGCAATTTCAGGAACTATGTTTGACTTCTGTAAAAGTAACCTTAAATTGTAGTCTTGTAAGAATTCCAGAGCTGTATCCTTCACTCCTTCTTCTAATGAGGTTATGACCAAATGCTCATTATAATTGCTTTAGACTCCTTTTAATTTTCAAGCTTATTAATCATAAGAAGAGTTATTTAAAATTGCATAAATTAATCTTAGATTAAAAGCCCATCAAAGCCTCGAAACAATTAAGAATAAGTAGGATTTCCCTGGGGCAGCAAGTTTTATTTTAATATTGTAGTCAGGTGGATATCAGAACCTTGAAGTGTGGTAGTGATTAATGTATGCAAAATTTAAATGAGATTTTTTAAATGGCAAATCTAAATCACATATTGACCTAACTGTAGGCTTTAACTGCATTGTCTGTCATATATTTAAACTGTTTACTAATCAACATTTTAATTACAGTATGTGCTGGCAGACCCTAGGACAAATAAAATCTAGCATTTTAAAATGTCACTGCAAAGTCTGTTATCCAAAATTCACAAGACTCTTATTGAGACGAATGCAGGAATGGGAAAACAGAGAGCAAACTTCCTGCAGCAACAAAGATTTGGCACAGTCCTTAGGCGTGGGGCTGCCCGGATGCTTCCGGCCCCCACTCTCACCTTGCAATTCTGGTGTGAAGCTGTTCCCCTCCATGGAACTCAACTGGGTCTCCTTTGAAGTTGATTTATTTTTAATTAGGGAAATACTTCCCTTCATGTATTTGAGCCCTGGTTGCCAAGCTTTATGTACTTGAACAGTGCGTAGCCATGGGTCCCTAAGCCCCCTCCCCATTGGAGGTATGGACATATTTCCAGAAATTTGATTCGACCTCGTTCATAGTCAGCCTTCAGCCTTTTGTCTTGCCTTCTGCCCCACATCCTCTATCCCTGCAGGGTTAGGCAAGCTGTCCCCAGGAAGGTATTTCTGGGCTGCCTCAGAGTTTGGAAAGAATTTCTCTATTTTACAAATACTCAGTTTCATTCCTGAAGGTAGATAGGTAAGAAGGTCACCTCGAATAAATTATTTCGCCCCTTGAAACTTCAGTTTCCACTTTGTAGAAAGGGGATAATAATGTCCAACTTACTGTTGTTTTTTTTTTGGTAGCACTCTGGACAAGACGATACGCAGGAAGTACTTAACAAACGCAGTAGTTGAAAAATAAGAGGTCCCCCAAAATGTTTGCTCCTGCCCTCATCATTTATTATCTAAAATTAGTTTTTAAGTATGGTTAAACATTCAAATACCAGAGAAGGAGATACAATAAGTTAGTCTCCTTTCACCCCTCCCCCATGGCCCCAGCCCCACACTCCACAGTTAAGCACTGCTAATAGTAATCTGTCCATCTAGAATTTTAAATGTTATTTTCTACACCTTGCTTTTTCACTTAATATATTTTTGAGATCTTTGCATATCACATAAAGTCTACCACATGCTTTTTAATGGCTGTATGGCATTGCATAACATGAATGTGACATATTTATTAACCAAGATTCTATCATAGAACATTGTGACCATTTGCAGATCTTTGCTATTAAGATGGTCAGTGACCGTCTCCATCGATACCACCTTTGTATTCGGGATATGAGAATACCATATCCACTCACCTCTTCTGATGCTAAATTATCAGACTTTCCTTTTTGCCAATCTGATCAGTGGTCAATGATATCTAGTTGTTTTAATTTGCATTCTTTCATAAAGGATAAAGTCAAAACTTTTTTTAATATGTTTATTGGTCCTTTGCCATTTTTCACATACTTTGCCCATTTTTCTGTTGGACAGGTTGCCCTTCTCCATCTTTTTGAACCTTAATTGTCCCACCTCGAAAGTGAGGGAGGTAGACACACGATCCCCAAGGCCCTTTCCGCCTCCCGAGCCCGTGGCAGGCTCTGCATTGGCACAGGCGCCCGTCTGCGTGTGACCTTGCTGAGACGGCATTGAGGTTGCGTAACCAGCAGCAGAGGGTGAACTACAAGGGGGCCATGTTCTCTTTTGTTTAGTTGTGCCTCTCTCTCTTAAAAAAAAAAAAAAAAAGCAGGCTTAGAAATTACAATGCAGAGCTGGGATTGAACTTCCTTTAAAGCTGCCTGTAGACATCAGGAATATTTATTTTCTCTATTTGTTTTAAGCCTGGGAAGACTGTGTGGTTTTCTCACTACTGTCCTGATGGAGCCCTGACCAGCAAGCGTGCAATGCCCCTAGCCCTAATGTGCCATTAATGATAGGTTAATGTACAGTATAATGTTTTTGGGACTATGGGTTCATTACACTTCTGAGTGTGAGGTCTTTCCACAGAGCGCCCAAGGTCCCATTGCATTATATCATGCAATAAAAATACCCTTTTCATATCACACACTAATAAACTGTATTTGAAATGCTGTCTGAGGGCACTGCCGTCTTGTCTATAGGCTGTGCACGAATGCAACAGTTGGGATGCCTTTTTTCTATTTTGTGTTTTAGTTACACGGAATTCTGAACCCAGAGAAGACTGCCTATTCTTGTTTTAAATGGGGGAGCAAGCTGGATCTTTAAGCCTGAGGCTTATGGGAGGGGCTGCTCAATGAGTGGTGAGGGTCCTTAATCCATTGGAGAGCAAAGCCCCTGATTCCCTATTGCCCAGCCACCCACAAGTGCGCAGCTGTCAAGAGAGCGGGTCCAGTGTCGTCCACGCTTGGCACTAAACATGCATTAGGTTTTATAAAAATACCCTTAGAAAAGGAGCGTAAGTACTGCCAAGTTTAGGCCATTGATGGTTATGACTACAGAACTATTTCCATGATAGTCTTTGTGCCAGGAACTCCTCACACAGCCTTTTTGTGAGGTTTGTGCTGCTCTCCTTATTTTACAGAAGACAGAGTTCACAGAACTAGGGGGTAAGGCTGCACTGTGGAGCATGAAATCCACAGGCTCATAGGAGCCCCTCACACCAGGAACTCTGATCACATGAGAGATCAGAGATGCAGCTGGGAAGAGATCAGAGAAGTACTTTTCAGATGCACACGGCCCCAGTGCTCTCATTAGTCACTCCTACCTTCCTGTGAGTTGTTTAATCAGATTTTCTTCTCAACAATTTGCTGGCAGGAGAGCTGATTTTGAAGGTTGGGACGCTTTGGAAAAAGAGACTCTTCTACACCAGGAAGGAGAAAGGGGCATCAGAATTTAGGGTGTGGCAGAGAATGGTATCGGAGGGCTTTAAATCACCTCTTCCCTGCTAGTATCCAGGGCAGACCATGGCACCTGTGCTTCGTCAGGCAGGGGGTTGCTTCTTCCAGTTGGAAAGAGGGAAGGAAGAGTAGCAAGATGAGGTTCAAGAACCTGGGCGCTAGCCAGCCCTGAGACTTCAGCCTGTAGCACAGCCCTGACCGCCTTGGAGCTCACTGTCCCTGTTTGTGAAATAGGCTAAGGTTTACTTCTGACAGGGCCGGACATTGAATGAAATAATGTAAATGAAAACATCTAATCAGTACCCAGCACAGGGTAGTGATCTCAGTTGGTCTCAGTTGGCCAGTACATCGCTGTTATTACCATAACAAAAGACACGGGCTTTGGAGCTGATGTCCAGTTTAAATCCCAACTCTACCTTAGCCAAATCAGTTCTCCTAACCTAGTTTTCAAATCCACAAATTGGAGGTAATAACAGTAAAGCTATCCAGCTACTTCTGGGGGTGGTTGTGACA
Organism: Eonycteris spelaea; assembly: GCA_003508835.1. Classification (NCBI taxonomy): domain Eukaryota; kingdom Metazoa; phylum Chordata; class Mammalia; order Chiroptera; family Pteropodidae; genus Eonycteris; species Eonycteris spelaea. The sequence goes on from PUFA01000017.1 coordinate 2,951,030, forward strand.
CTTGAATTAGATAGCAACCTTGAAAGCACTTTGTAGAATGAAAAACCCTACTCGAATGCTGATATCTGTAAATATATCGGTTTCTCTCTAAATCAACATATTCAAACTGGGTTCTTTGAATAAATATTCTTATAGCAAAGCCAATTAGGGCAGCTATTAAAAAAAATTGATCTGTTATCCTCACCACCACGGTGCATGTCTTGGCCGAAATAGAGACTTAAAATAATATGAAGCATATAAAATTCAGGGCAGTTACATGCCGCACCTTCATAACCACAGAGTCTGTGCTCACCTGAATCGATATGAGGAGAACCAGTACCTGCTTGAGGTGGGCAATATTGATTAGAACAGTGGTTGAAAGGGACCATGTTGAAGGGTCGAGTTTGAGGACCCAAAAAGATGATGGAAAGAAACAAATGGGAAGTTGCTGTGACTGTCCTGTAAAAGGGTGGACATTTTGGCTCTCGGTAAAGTCCACTTAATTGTTAGGAGAAGAGTTTCAAAGGTAGTTATTCTTTTAAGGGGTACAGTGTTGGACTAAATCTTTTGTTTTCAGATGTGGGACTTAACAACACTAAGGCAAACCTCTCAGGGGTTAAATCTGTCTTTAGGGCTTCGAGGACTTGAAAAATGTTACCCTGTGTCAAGAAAACCAGAAGTGACAAGTTCATTTAAAAAGCCAGGTTTGTCATTGTTTATCTAATTTTCAGAGTTGACACAGAAAATTAAACCAGCTGACACTCACTCTCTGACCATCTACCCGGCTCATTTCCCTGGTCCTTCCTACCTGACCTTTGCAAGTACAAAATGTTCCAACCCCCAAAATATAAAACTTCCCACTGAGTTCCCAAGTCGCCCTGCAGCCATTCCAAGATTCTGCCATGGGATGTCATCCCTAATGTTATTAGAAAAGGAAAAAAAAAAAAAAACAACAGGATAAGGTTGTAAATCTGCTCTGTGAGGCATTTCTTTTTTCCTTCTCCTTTGACCATAAATCTCAGAAGTAATCAAACTCTCTGCAAAGGAAGCCAAGGTAAACTTGAGCCCTCAGTGGCCCCATATGTCTTTCCTGAATTCAGAGGGTCTGAAGGTTTCTCTCCCCGTGACATCACACTTTCTGCAGAAAGGCAGCTGGACTGACTGAGACCCTTCACTCTGTTTAATACCAACATCCTTAAGCTCACAGGACAGCACACCTTTCATTCAGCGTCATCAGTGAATGAGCTGTTCCATACAAGGAAATTGTTCAGATAAACTGAAATTTATCGTTTTTAAAACCAAAACTTTTTAAGAAAGATTACAGGTAAGAGGTCTTCCTATGTACACTTCCCTGTCCTCTTAAACAGATTATGTGTATCAGGATTTTGCTTTCTTAAATTCTTTTCTTTAGCTCATCATAAGCATTGTCTACTTGCTGTATTCCACTCTACCAGTGTCTCCTAATATGTGTGGGGCTATTTGTCCCTACACTGCTTGACCCCAAACTAGCTTTTTGGTTTTGTTTTTGTCGTGTACTCTTGCTAATAACTGTCACTTCCTACTCCTGTCCTTATTTCTCCAACGGCCCTCCCTTCTTTCTCTTCCATTTGACCGTATCTCTTATGCTTTATATTGGGAAACCAGATACTAAGCTTGTTAGCATTAAGTCTAAAATACCAGAAAATTGACTGGCATAAAGGCCTGAGGGACCAGCTAAGGGTAAAGTGTTCAAGTGTTAGTTTAACTTCCAGATTTTTAGTCTTAAATAAGGGTATTAAATTACAGTGACCTGTTGATATGTAAAGTACCTCTAGTTTTAAAAACAGGCTGTTTCCCTAAATAAGTACACTGATTGATAATGTGGCATATAAATGCCCAAGTTTGAAACAGTTTGACCACTTTGCTCTTGGATCAATAATTAGGGTAGACTTTAAATAGTTGAAGTTTTGTTATTTTCTGAGAGGAACGGATAAGCCATGAATGTGCCAAGGGAAGTCCTCAGGCTCTAAAACCAGTTATAGAACTGGGCGCATCGAAGCCTCTCAATGTATGGATATTGAATTTGATTGACTCCAAACCTCCTTGTAAACCCGAGCATGACCACCAGGAGAAGCAAGCTTATTAACTGAATAACTGTCCTGAACAGGGAAAAATGGGCTTTGGTTTCGTAAGGCGGCCGCTTATTGGTAACCACCTTAGTTATTCATTGTGCGCGTGACCGGCAACACTGCCTCAGAAAACACAGGCCACACCGTTCACCACCACAGAAAACGTATTTCAGGCTTCCATACATTGAATGTTATTCAGCATTACCTTGCAAACCACAGTGAATCAATAACAGAATAGTTAAATACCACAGGTTTTTTGTGTTTTGTTTTAGAAAATATTGCTCAAGGCTGTAAGTGGATTCTGTTGATGATTTTTATTTGCTGCTAGGACACAAAATGATCAGAATTTCCAAATGATGTACTTACTTTTCAAGGAGTTTCTTTAAAAAGAAGAAGAAGAGGAGGGGGGGTGCGAAGAGGGGGGCACATTTCAAATGGGAAACATTGGTTGCTGATAGCAGAAACTCTAGAGTAACTGGTAATTTTCAGTCCCGTATTTTATAGAGTAGGCAGGATAGCTTTGGACATGGTTATGTTCTTGTTTCAAATTTTCTGAAAGGGCTGTCCCGGCCAGGCTCTTGGCCTCCCCTCACACTCACCCTGAATAATGAGTCTCACATAACTAGGGCATCGTAGCTCACAACAGTAAAAAAGATGGCACTTAAAGTTAAGATTTTAGCAATTTTTTATCTCTGTTTTTTGTTGATTTGATAGCCACAGAAAATTTCCCCTTCAGCTTCAGTCTTTGTGCGAATGGTTCCTTCTCCTTATTAAGAAACTAGAAAAGCTGTTACTAAGGTGGACTTTATGAGGTAGCAGCCTTCACTTAATTCATGTTTCTCGAAGATGAGACAGTGGATATGAAATGCTTTAAAAGGTTAAAAGTGTGATACTAGAGCTGGAAACCTGTGACCCACCTGCCAAGGGTGATGTTTTGTCAGTGCTCCTTGGCACCTTCCATTCGACCATTATCACCCTCCCACTGCTCACTGCTCCCACCATCTATATATCCCTCCCCCTCTCCCCATCCCCACCCCTGTTGAGCCATCACTGCATTTTCCAATATGTTAGCTTCGTATTCACACGGCATGTCCTTATTATTTTTACTGGTTTTGTGGTTCTCTGTTCTTCTTTCACTCCTGATGGTGTTCTCTTGTGTCTTCTCTTTACCACTTTTGCCAGAGGTTAATCTACAGTCTTTTTAAAGAACAAGCATTTCATTGAATTGATCATCTCTGATATCTGTTTAATTACTGTGTGTCTTTATTACTTGCTGCCTTATGTTTTCTTTAGATTTACTTTTTGTCATGTTTTTAATTATGTTTGTAATTTGACTCAGCTTACAGATTTTATTTTTTGCCCTAAAATTTTATACAAAGCTATAAATTACCTCTTAGCATTACTTTAGCTGCATCCCACGAATGTTTATATGCAGTGTTCTTGTCTTTCAATTCTAAGTAATTTTTAGTTTCAGTGAGGATTTCTTTTTTGACCATGAATTATTTAGAAGTATTTTTTATTTGCGCATACCCAAAGGTTTTTGCTATCTTGTGGTTGCTGTCTACTTTTCAGCACCATGGTCAGAGAACATGGTTGGCATAATATCAGATCTCTGTTATTTGTCAAGAGTTCCTTGCTCTACAAAGTTGGTTTTTTTCTTTTCTGTGCTTGAAAGGAATGTGTATTCTCTTAATTGTTGAATGCAGTGTCCTATTTACATCCCATAGATCAAATTTGTTAACTGTGTTAGTCACATATTTTGTGGCCTTCCTCTTTTCTACCTGCTTTATCTGTCAGTTACTACGAGAGCTGTGCGGAAAGAATTCTCCTTGCAGTTCTATCACTGTTAGCCTTAAGGCGGTGATATTAGGTGCCTGTGTCAAAATATCAGATCTTTATCTCAGAGCATTTCTTTTTATCTTTATGTGATGACTTTCTTTATCCCTAATGTATTTTATTTTAACTTTGTTTTTGTCTGGTGTTAGCACACCTATGCTATCTTCTTTTGGTTAGTGTTCGTCCTCTGTGTGTTTTACTGTCACTCTGCCGTCATCATTCTGTGTTCTTTCGTTTTAAATCTCTGCGTTTTGTTGATTTTATCTAAGACTTTCTTTTAATTAATTAGTTTAAACATAATTGATTGCTTTGATATACTTGAATGTTTTTTATACTGTCTATTTTATACTTTCTGCATTACTCTTTTGACTTTTTCACTCTGTTGGATTAATTTTTTTCTTCCCTTTTATTCTTTCCATTAGTTCAGAAATTATTCTGTTCTACCCACTTGTCAATTATATTAAAGTTTTAATTTAGCAGTGCCTAAGGTTAATCACTAAATATACCCTCCTCCCAAACAATATTCGGCCTTAGGCTCAATCCCTTACCTTTATATTAGGTAGAATTAGCTTCAGCTGCATATGATAAAAAATAAACAGCAGCTTAAATAAGACAGCAGGATATTTCCCAGTTATGCAAAAGAAAGCAGAAAGTAGAGTACCCAGACTAGTTTGGCAGCTCCTTCTATCTTGCCAGCCAAAGGGCATCTGAGCTCCAGCCAGCAAAAGGAGAAAAAGTGCAAAAGCTTGCCCCTTCTTTTAAAGACAGTTCTAGGAATCGGCACGCAGCATATATGCTTACAAGGCATTGGCCAAAAGTAGCTGCAAGGGAGGTAGGAAACGCAGTTACTTTGCTAGGTGACAGTGTTTCTTTATAAAGTCAGGATGTGTCTCACTAAGGAAGAAGAGAATGCATGTTGAGAGGCACTGACTTTCTCAGCCACAGCTCCTCTGCCTCTGGTCCGATGGCCTTAAGAGTGCTAGATAGTCCCTTGCTCTTATGTGTCGTCGTGCGCTAGGATTCTAGTGTCATCTTGTTTTCAGATCTTCAAAATTAGTTAGTACTATTGTCATTTTTTATAACCAGTGTTTATTTGGATTTATCCGTGTGTTTGTCAGTTATTGTTCCTCACTGCTAATGCATCCTACTTCCTCCTTCTGAGGTTTCTTTTTTTTTTCCAGACATGCATTAAAAGTTCTGTCGGTGAGACTCTGTGAATGGTAAAACTGAGTCTTTGGTCTGTGATTGCTTTCTCTTTGCTCCGATTTTGACTGTTAGTTTAGCTGGGTTTAGAAGTTTAGGTTGACAGTTTTTCCCAGTGCCTGGAAGATGTTCTGTTTTCCTCGCTTCTACTCCTGCTGGCAAGAATCTTCTGAGCGCCTGGTTACTGCCCTTTGTTGGCAACGTCTCTCTCTCTGGTCACTTTTAACATCTTTGGTCTTGATATTCTACAGTTTCCAAAAAAATTGTCCAGATATAGATTGCATTATATTTACTCCACTTGGAGATCATTGTGATTTTTGAATCTGAGAATTCACGTCTTTCATTGGTTCTCAGAATTTCCAGCTATTATCTCTTTGGATATTTCTCCTCCTCTGCTGGGTGTGGTCTCTTCTCAGTCTTTCCTCCGAGCCTTTCTCTTGAACATTTAAAAAGCATTTTCTTTCTTTCTCTACTGTGATCTGGGTAGCTTTCTCAGACCATTCTTCTAGCTAGCTAACTCTCCCTTCAGTTCTGTCCAATCTGCTGCCTGGCTCATTCACAAAGTTTCCTGTTTTGTTTTTTTCCCACCAGTGACTATGTTTTCTTTCTGTGTGACATTTATTATTCAAATCTGTTCTCTTTTTCATAATATCTTGTTCTTAGTGTTTCGGTTTCTTCTTTTATGTCCTTAATCTTTTCAGACATACATTTTTTACGTTCTTTCCCATTTTTTTCTATTATCTCAGTTCTGAGACCTCTAATCTTCCTGTATGTTGTGTCTGCTGACTCGTATCCATGGTGAGTTGTTTCTCACATGTTTTCGAATTTTTCCTGTGAGCTCATACTGAGTGGGGCTTATTACTGTGGAAACTCTTGAATTTCAGAAGTATTGCCCCAGAATTTGTGTGTGTGTGTGCGTTTCTGAGAGGCATTTCAGGGTATCACTAGACCAAGATCAATGATACATTAGTTAATCAGCCTGGGGTTCTCAGACCATAGAGGTGCGCAAGGCCGAGCCTCATTTTTTTTATTTCTTGGGTGACTCCCCTTAGAGCCCCCTTATCATCCCTTTGCTGATGGACAGATTTTTTCTAGCTTACCCGTTCTGTAGTCCCAGCTTTGTTCAGGGTCATGGGGTCAACTCCCCGTGTGGATCTTGTCTCCTGTTCTTAGTTCTTTATACTGCCCAGATCCTAATTCCTGTTCCCCTTAGAGCCACAAGACTTGCTCACACACTTATAATTGAGGTTTTCAGTTCCCTCTTAATTATCAGCACTTGCATATTTCCCTTCTAGTTCAACTATGCTTTTTTTAAAAAAAAAAAATCCATTTTATCTAGCATGGTAATGGCTTTGTAGAGGAAGGGCTTTTAGGCTATCTTAGTCTCTCATCATCACTTCATTCACTCCCTGTCAGAATCACTCCATTCTGTTCTGTTCAACAACTTACTAAGTTCCCACAGTATGCCAGGATTTATGCCAGTTCCATTGTCTCTTTGCCGCCCTTCTGTACTCTCACATGCCCACATGTGAGCACATGCACACGCACACAGCCAAGATCTCAGAGCTCAAACATCAAATCTCAAGAAGTGAAGAAAAAAGAGGAGAGAATTTATCCTTCCGAGCATTGTGTCTTTAAACTCACCAGCACACAGCCGTCACCCCAGAGGCAAACCTTGATCGTGCAGATACCTGTAGCTGGCCCCATAGTCACTGCTTCGACTGTGCTGCAGATTGAGCCTTTTAGGCAAGGCCCCAGCATCATCAGAGCAAGGCCCCACTCTCCCTCTGGGACCCTGTGATCTTGAATCCTCTGGACATCTGCCCGGCTGAAGACTTCCTGGGGGAGCCAGCATCTTCCCTGCTATCCTACTGGTACTTTCTCAGTTCCTGGCCATGGCAGTCCCCACAGCCCCCCTTAAATGGGTAAATGGGCCATAGGTACCGCCCTGCCACTCATGGCTCAGCTCCCTCTGACACCAGCTCATGAGTGCCAGCATCCATGTGTTTACACCCATCACCATGGCCCACTGGAGTGATCTCGTGTCCCTTCCTGCACTACACCATACTGGTCCTGTGGCTGCCCTGTCAGCTCAGGCCCTGGAATGACTCAGAGACCTCAGGAAACATAGTGCTCTCTCAGTGAGCCATTTTCTGACCAATTACTCTGTGTAGGAACACATAGATCTGCTCAGAGGAAAGGTGGTGAGCTCCTTGACCCCCTTAGATGCCTCTGTACAGTCTAGAATGGCTAGAGGTAAGCAATTTGCTGCTAATAATTGAATATTTGGGGAGAAACATCTATTTCTGTAGCAATTGTAAAGAATAAACTCAGGAAGGTTGATTGAAATGGCATGTCACAGCTACAAACCATTTCTGAAGTCTTAAAAGAAAATGATGGGTTGGAAGGGACCCCCCCCCAACCCCACCTTCAGCCATGGAAAAGCCTTAGAAATCAGAGGCTGAGAAGGCACAGTCAGAACAGACATCTTGCCTTGGAAATCTCTGCCTGTGGCTTTTACTCTAGCCCAGGTAGGCTGGGCTAGATAGACAGGCAGATTCCACACTAGCTGCACAGAGACGAGGCTCCCACCCTCACCTTTCTGTCACGCCCCCAAATATTCTCTGTGTGAAGGAATGATAACCACCCCTCACACTGCCCAGCATGTGTCTGTGAAGCACTATCTGCAGATAGGCACCTCATTTGGTTCTCACGATCCCCCCAGTAAGAAGAGAGAGCGGTGGTATTCATTGGGGGTAAGGAAGCTAACAGCCTCCCCATGTTCACAACCAGCCAAGAAGACAGGTAATGACAGAAAGGGAATATCAGCTTCACTTCTATGAAGATCTGGATTGAAGGATGCTCTTACCTGTGTGACCCAATGGCTAGGGATTTACCAACGAGTCCCTGTCAGGCCCCCTCAGATTCAGAGCCTTCCTAGAGAGCAGAACTCGGTCTCCTCGTAGGCAGGTGACCCCCAAGCCCAGCCTGCTCAGTCCTTCCCCACTGTGGACAGGGCTCAGGAGTGTGATAACAGAAGCTCTTCCATGTAGAACGATGAAGCCAGGAGAATGGAGTCTCCCTCTGTATAGATGAGGCAGTCGTGGCTTTCCTTAAGCCTTCCCAGCTCTTGGATGGGAGAGGAGGTTTGCTGGCTCCTTGCATCTGCCATAGCGGGGCAGAAAGAAGAGTTTTTATTGAGATGTCTCAGCTTCTTCCTGCTGAGTCACTGATGGGGACTTTCTCCCCTCCATCTCAACCACCTCCTTTCCGGACTGCTCTTAATGGCAACCCTGGAAGGAAGTGTTGACCCCAGGTATGATTCTGACTCATTATGTTCATGTAATTCATATTGTCAGGGCTGCCCAGTGCCCTGCCACTTGTCAGCAGTTTAGCAGACATTGGACATCTGTGCATCCTTCCATAAATCATTTAACTTCTCTAATCTGAAGTTACTTCCTGGATAAGTAGGGATTAAATAGGTAGTTTTAACCCATTAGCCATGAAACACTTCTTATTATGTAAATTAATGCAGAACTCAATATTAATGTAGGAAAAAGTGGGTTTTTTTAGCATGAATGTGTTAATGTTCATGGTAGACATGTACTTCTTTATAAAGTCATCCATGAGACGTCACCATTTTAAGCTGAACATAGATGAATGTGTATATTATTTTTTAATTAGGTTTTTATAGTTTAAAATATTTCTTAACTATTTGAATCAAACATCTGTAGAAGCCCAAACACACGTCACGCCCAGCCACCAGGCTCTGAGAAGGGCCTGAAGTGTTACTTGTGCCACTAGAGCTACAGTCTCAAAGGGATGTGCAGAAAGCCTCACAGGCTCACATGGAAACACTAAGTGACGTGCAGTGTGTTGACACTGGGGCCCCTCCAGCCTCTTAGGTTGCCCCTTAGGTCACCTCTTACAGGCACCACCTAACTACAGAGCTACCCCTGCCAGCTCACTGGAGCAGCCTGTTGGACTCATGTTTGTTTTGGATGTGGCCAGGGTGTAAGTGGGCCAGGCCTACTTCTTTAAACAGGCTCTTAGGTCCCTAACATTCTCTCCCATGCAGCATCCTTAGTAGGAGAGGAGGTGCCTGGTGGCCTGGGGCTTGCCCTGAGGGAAAGGAGTCCTATTGTCCAGAGAGGACCCCCAGGAGTCTAGAGCAGCCTCAGCCGGTGGAGCTTGCCCCCTAGGCCTGCCCACCGAGCCTGCAGTGCTTCTCAGCCCAGCATCAGGCCCCTGGGGAAGCACCATCGCTTACCAGTCAGTCTAACTAAACTTTCTTGGCAGCTGCTGTGTAATTACCCCTCAAGTGGCTCCCAGTCTAGTTAGAATAAGATGGGCTCTAGTTAGGCTAAGACAGATACGTGGCAAAACAAGTGTGTGCTCTAGGGAGGTCGACAAGGTGTTTGTACAGTTCCATCTGGGAAAGATGGCTTCCGTTTGGAGGCAACAAAGAATAGGCTTCCTAGAGGTAGACCTTAGGTTGGGGTGTGGTCTGCTGCTGGGCATCCTATTTCTAACTTCTTTCTGCTCTAAACTCCAGAGTCTGGTTTCTGTAGCTCTGGAAAGTTCCTTCCAGGCCCTGAGCCTCTGTTTTCTTGCTTCTCTAGCATCTAGACCCAAAGAGTAGGAATGGAGAACAAGGGGTGCTGGGTTATCAGGTAGACCACCTGGCTTGTGCTCCAAGGGTAGGTTGTCCTGTAGGATGGGTGCCACATCCTCCAGTCCGGGCACTGATGAGAAGGGACAGCATAGTGGCTTGAGGCTTGGGCATGGTCAAGCTCTGTGGCCTTAGGTTCTGTAATCTTTCTGTTCTTCAGTTTTCTCATCTGTAAAATGAGGGTAATGTTAATACTTAATGGAGTTGCTGAGTATTAAATGAATTATTTTATTAAAAGTGCCTGACACACGACTTTCAACAGGGAAGACATAGATCTGTAAACTTTTTGCCACCCTAACTTAATATCGGTTAAAAAGTACTTGCTGAGCACCTACAATATAGAGGGTACTCTTTTTAAAAAGTAGAAATATAAAATTCACCATGCCTGACCTCAGGGAGCACAGTAGCTGGTTCCTCCATGGCAGAAACAGAGTTCTGTATTCAAACCCTAACTGCCATTTTTTAGCTCTGGGAACTTGCCCCACATCACATTTCGTGGCATCTAAGTTTCTTATGTCTATAATACCGGTGCTGGGAGGGTTCAAGGCCATGTGCAGAAGTAAGGCAGCCAGAAGGCACAGAGCAGGTGTTTGGTAATAGGTGTAGACATGAAGAATATACAGATCACTTTGCCATGCCACAGGCCTACTACTAATTGAGGGCCTGCTACATGCCAGGCCTTGCAGCCACACTAGCAAATCGTTAAATGACTCAAATGCATGATATTCTTTAAAAGTTATAGAAGAGAAGAAAGTGTGGAGACCCCAAATAGGTAAACTCCTATTTGAGAAGAAACTCAAAACCCAGCTGAGAGCAGAGTGAGATGTCAGTGAATGAGCACTGGATTAGGAATCCAGATACCTGAGCCTCAGTCAGTACTTATCCACTGGGGCAGGCTCAGAGCCCCATTTCCTGCCCACACAGTGGGTACACCAACGCCTCCTGTCCCCGGCTCCTTCATAGAAGGGTAGAGCACTCCCATGTAGAGGGGGCTTGGGATTGTCCTGCTGTCAGTTATCAGGAAGATATCTTGTCAAGATAAAATGGGTAGGCAAAAAATTAGGGACATTATGACAGAAGTAGAGAGTCAAACTCTAGCGAAACACTGGACTCTAATGCCCAGAAGGAGAGTATAGCGAACTACAGTTCTTCTTGGGTTTTCACTAACACTCTTCATTGCACCAGCACAATTTGCTTCTCAGCCCTTACTGGCGGGGGCGTCTGTGCTGGGTGACGCCAGCCGTCTTTGGTTGTTGACTTGTCTCTCTCACTCTCCCCCGTGTCCCACTTTTGGATCCATCCTGCCTCTTACAGGCCCATCCTTTTCCCTTCATTATGTCTTCATCTTCTGTGGTGAAGTTTGTGGACCATAATACTTCAACCCGTGCCGGTTTAATTGTTGCAATTGGCCCTGAGAGAATCCAGGAAATGAGAGTGGCTCCCACTGCCTGGTGATGAGGCCGCGAGATCATTCAGCAGCTCTAGCCCAGCACGCACTCTGCCAGCCTCTGCAGAGTGTCCCCTAACATGCTTTCTGTATGGAGGACAGAGGCCTAGGTGTCTGGATACAGTCACCTGGGGTGGAGGATGCTCTTGATAAGCAGTATGTGGGGTGCTGGCTCCAAGGGGATGGGCCAGGCCATGGTCCCACTGTTTCTTGTAGCTCAACAGGGCTGCAAGAGCTTGTCCACACCTGGATTCCTCTGTCTAGGAGGGATGTGCATTTCCCAAGCTCTCCAGGGGGGAGCTCCTGGGGCCTCAGAGGCACTGAAGAGGGGCCTGTGAGGTCAGCTGTCTGTCTGGTCACAGGTACAGGAGAACACATGGCATAGCATTTCAAGTCAGGAGACCAATGATGTGGGTCAAGCCCAGCCATTTGCTTCACTGACCTCACACGGGTTCCTCATCTGGTGGGTGGAGATGCATAGCCATGTGCACTTCCAGAGTGAGCATAGGGATTCGGTGGAAAAATCAGGACAAAGCCCCTGGCAAATGCCCGGCCCACAGTACTCAACCTGTGGTGCTGCGCTCAGTGTCAGTGTTACTCACTGTGCCATTTTCCTCCATCTCCAGGCATCTGGCCTCGCCAGGACTCCTGAGTGTCTGGCTGGGCCAGCGTCCCGCAGGCCTCTCAGGGTGGCCGAGGGATTTTATGCTTTCCCCAAAACTGCCCATCAGATTTTATTTGCTCATTAAACTCATGAGGAATCCCTGTATCTCATGTGACAAGGCTGGAGGAGTGTCAGCCATATGCCGGGGTCACAGGGGACACAGTCCAGTCCTAAATGCACCAGAGTAGAAACAGAAGATTCGAGATCAGCCCCAGCACTTAACCAGTCCCTTCCCCTCCCCAGGCCTCACTTCCCTCTTCTGTAAAATCGGGTTATGGTATACTTTCCCTGCTTTCACATGGGCTGATAGGAGAGCGAGATTTAAGTCAAAGTGACCTGCCTCTGTGACAGAGCACTCTTCTGGTGCGTCCAAGGGACTTTACTGACAGAAGTCAGGACCTGGGATGGGTCAGGCTCGAAGCCTGTTGCCTCAGTCCCACCTCTGACCAGGCGGGACTGAATCACATGATAGAAATAAGGTGCGGCATTAGGGATTGCAATCTGGGTGTCAATTCTTCCACCTCCGTCTACCCCAGGTCAGTCCAAGGAGAGCCCCGGGCAATGGGTTTGGGTTACGGAAACTTCTGATCCAGTCCCAGCTCAGGGAGCCCAGTCAGGTCAACCATGAGCCTGCAGCCTCTACATCCTCATCTGGAAAGTGGATATGATAGTTCCCAACTATGTGATTTGTTGCCCCTACCCCAGACTGTGAGGTGCTCATGGACCCTGCAGGCAGATATGCTGCCCCGCCCAGGTATCACGGCCCCTGGGGTCTGATTGCTGTCCTGACGCCCTTCTGCCCTGCTGTGCTTCCCTCTGAGCAGCTCTGTGTGCCCTCAGTCCCCACACACCAGCCTTTCAGTGTGTTCAGTGGTGGTCCACACTGCCAGCAGCTCTGAAATTCGCATGTTACAGCCCCGGATGCCTGGAGAGCCGGGGACCTCCCCTCCTTGTCTTTCTTCCCTCTCTGTCTCCTTATGTGATTCCCCTTCCCATGTCTCCCAAACCAGTCAGTAATAGCTGGAAACAGAACTGCTCGTCCAGGTCACTCCCTTGCAAGGTGATGTAAAGCATCAGGGATACACAGGAGATGGAGTCACCTCCCAGCTGAGGAGAGCAGGAAAGGGGCAAAGTCTCCATCAGAGCAGCGGATGCCGACCCTCTCCTCCCTCCTCCCAGGACACTTGGGCAAAAGGCTTCCCTGCAGTGCGGCCATCAGCCTTCCCAACTGGAGGAATGCCTCCATTCTCCCCTCCTGCAGTTCCGCTCTGCTTGTTCCTGAACAGATGATAACAGAGATGGAGCATATGGGCCCCAAAGTCATCGGGCATTCTGGGAAAGTGACACTGTGCTACCCCAGGCTTGGCGGGAGGGGCCTATCAGCTCCTGAGCACAGCTTCTCCCTTTGTTCTTCACAAGGGCACAAGGTCGCCTCTCCTGAGCCTTCTGAAAAGGAAATGCACACTCTCTGACTTCGGGAAGTGTTCCCTCTATGTAGGCAGCAGTGTAGGAAGGCAGGTGTATGGTGGGCGAATATTTGAGGGGAGAACATATGGGAGCAAAGATAGAGTTCCTTCTAGGCCTCTCCTGCCTCAGCCCCCCACCCAGGCCTGTGCTGCCCGTGGGACACCCACCCAACCTGGCCTCCACCTCCCTTTCTTCAGCAGCAGTCTGCACCAGGAGCTACTCCCTTGGGGTCCTGCAGGTGTGTTGGGAGCCCCCGTAGAGAGCTGCGTGCAGATCACAGGCGGTGCCCAGCTGGGCTCCAGGCCTAGCTCCATGATGGCCTCAGCGAGTCCCTGCCATGGACTAGTAGCACCCCCTCAGCTGGTTTTCCTCCCCTCTGCACCTCTGATGTGTTCTGTGTACCTCTGAGCTAGACCATCCAGGATGTGCATGGGATAGTTTTCCTGGCCTGAATTGGGAAAGCTAGATAAAGGGACACAGCATCAGCTTAGGGCAAGGAAGCCTGGACAGTCTTCCTTGCTGTCGCTAGAGACATTTTAGGTCTGACCAAGCCCCTCTCCTTTCCTGGCCTAGCTCTCAACTTTCCCACAGACACTAGGGTCTGGGTACCCAGGTCATCTGAGCCCTGGGCCCACATGCCTCCCAGACGCATGATAAGCTCATTTGGAGACAGCTTGGAGCTTTGAGCATGTGGCCAGGGGTTGGTAGTCCCCGACTGGCATGTATTAGGAAAGCAGCCCTGAGAGCCCAGCTTGGGAGTAGGGAGGGGGCCCAAGAAGGGTGCAGAAAGCAGGAGGGCACAGGGTAAGTGGAGCTGGAAGGCTGGGAAGAGGGGAGAAGGAGCTGGGGAAAGGGAAGGCAGGAGGGAGCACCCTTCTCTCTGTTCACCCACTGTGGCTAAGTCTCAGGCTACCCCTTTTGGTAGGGAGGGAGCTGGCAGGTGTTCATTTCTTAGCAAAGAAGCCATTTGATGACAAGAGAATATTTTTTCCATTTTCCTTTCACCTTTGACCTATGGCCGGGGCGACCCTATGGCTGCCTCTGCTTTTTTCTAGCCTTCCTGGAGAATTCCCAGGAGGCCCTAAGACTATGAATGTGAATCTCAATTCTTCGAAGCAGCAAGGGAGGGGACTAGCTAAATATAATCCAGCCTGCCTGTAGGCTAAGTAGGTTAGAGCCTGAGACAGGCCCACGGAGACAGTACCAGCCCCTCCAAAATTCAGCCCCCAACTTCTCACTAGGAACCAGAGCAGACCTGAACACACCAGCACATCCCTCCTCCCTTCCCTCCACTCGTAGATTGTGAGCTTTAGACAAAGAAAACTAGAAGGGATTGATGTGGCCACTGACAAGATGATTCTCTGGTCTCTGCGCAGCAACTGAACTGGAACGCTGGCAGCTCAGAGCCGGGCCGTGGCCGGCCGGCCGTTGGAATGATGCAGGGCTGGGGAAGGGGCAGGCAGCGTGGACTTTAGACAGGCCCTCCGCCTTGGGAAGCTTTCAGGCTGGGTGGATGTCACTGCTCTGCATGGGCCTCAGTCATCCAGCTGTGAAATGGGGTTGATCGCCGCCCTTCTTACCTCACAGGCTTGTTGGGGAGAAGAAATAAGATCTGGGCTGAGAACGGCCTCGGCAAGTGTAATGAAGTGCAGAGTCCAGGGAGGGCCCGTCTCAACCTGCGCCTCTTCTCTGCAGGGCCACCCGTTCATCATGCAGTTCAACGATGGAAACGCTGCCGTGGTGTCCATGTGGGTGTGCAGGGCGCTGGAGGAGAGGCGGAGCCAGAAGGGCCCCCCCTGAGGCCTCCGTGGGGCACCGAAAGCCCAAGACTGGTCACCAAGGGGAGACCCAACCTGTCGCACCCCCTTTCCACTTGCTGTGTGCACCACAAGAGCTTTGCTGGCCCGGGCTTCCCTGCCCTCACTTTCATCTCTCCTAGCAGGTGGCCTTACCAGGGAGCCATCAGGGACGGCCAGCGCCGGCCAGGGCAAGTTTCTCTCCCTCCAGTCTGGAGGCATCAACTGGGAGAAGGGGAGAGGCGTGGGAGCATCAAGAATGGAGGCTCCTAGGCCCCTGTCTCTCTTCCTTTTTCCTAACATTTTCATTTGTAAAGGGTCAGGCGCCATCAGCATCACTGACGGGAATAAAAGTATTACTGCCTTGTGACTGCCTCCCCCGAGAGGGGTGTGCTGTGCAGGGCACCTGTTACCCACCCAGGGTTTGGGGCGGGGCGGGGCTCCTGCTTCGGCCGGGGTGTATGGCGGCAACAGCCCCCAAGGCCCGGAGCTGCCCTTCCCCAGGCGCCCACAAGCGCCTGAGTGCTTCCCGACGTTCTGGGCTGAGGCCAACAGCCTGGCCCATTGACAGACCCGGAACCAAGGCATGGAGGTCCCCGAACCAAGTTCCTCCTTGGCGAGGAGTTAGCTGAGCCAGCACTACCGCCGTCTCAGACCCCCTGTCTTGTGCTCCTTGCTGGTCTGGGGTTCGTCCCACAGCAAAGGTTGGACTGTCTCGATATAACACCAGTTCCAGTACAGTGATTTGTCCCTGGGCAGTGGGGTGAGGAGGAAGCTGGACCCCAAGAGTTGGAAAAAGGCCTGGGAAGTTCTGAGAGGTCCTCTTCTGCCCTGCAGCCCCACTCCCCACCATCAGTTCCTCTTTGCAGCAAGCTGCCCCCCACTGCCCTCGACCCCACACGCAGCAACCCTCATTCACCTTGGGCCATTCATAGCCATCCTCTTCAGTAACAGCTGCCCACAAGGCAAGCGTGGTCGCCCGCCTTTTACAGGCGAGAAACTGAGGCTCAGAGAGGCTCAGGTTTCCCCTCGGAGGTCATCCCAACACGTCCAGAACCACTCCACCACTTTCCCATGTCCTTCCTCCCAGGGACCGAGCTACACACTGGGACTTAGCCATGATTCTTTTCTCTTTACACCCCACACATGTAGCGCAGCTGGAAGTCCTCTTGTCTTTACCTCCAAAATGTGTTGATTCCACCACTTCCCACCCTCATCAAGGGGTCCACACCTCGGCCAGGGAACTGCTCCCCAGGCCCTCCTCTCACCCTTCCCCACAAGGTCTGTTTTCCACAGGGCTGTTGGAGGGAGCCAGTTAAAACAAGGTGGCTCATGGCCCTGCCTGCCTCAGAACCTCTAGGCTCTCCCAGCTCACTAGAGGACAAGCCAAAGACGCAACAATGGCCTGTGTGACACTCTCCCCTCATTATTTCTAACCTCAGCTCCCATCACCCCAACTCACTCTAATCCAGCCGCCGGGCCTCCTCACATCCTGGAAAACGCAGGCACGCTGTTGTTGGGCCTTGGCAGTAGCAGCTAGCCAGCCCCAGAAGGTTCGTGCTCCCTCCACAGTGTAGGCCTGTTACTGAGAAGCTGCTGCCTAGCCCTGGATGACCCAGCCCAGGACATCTCCCAGTCCCCCTTGCATTTAACAGGGGCCATGTGACAAGCGCTTGTCAATGCAATGAGAGCAGATGGTATCTTGCTTCCTGGCTATGAAGCTTAAGATGCAGATGTGCCTCCTTCACTACTCCTTTCTCCATTTTCCTGCTAAATAAAATGCCTGTGGCAGAGGTGCGGGAAGGCTGAGCTGCAAATGGAAGGAGCCTGAGTCCTTGAATCACCACGTGGAGGAACAGGCCACCCAAAGAACACCTGTGCTGGACTGGTAAATGATGCGCCCTAAACCATTTTGTTGATGTGTTACTGGCAACTGTATTATGCCAACTGATATAGGCCTTTGTACTGGAATGAGAGCACTCTTCCCCATATATCTACCTGGCTCACTTCTACACCCTTCAGATCCTTGTTCATTTCAGATGGCACCTCAGTGAGTTCTGACCTGACCACTCTATTTTAAATGGCAACCCTCCCACACCTGCTCCCTGGGACTCATGCTCCCGTTTTTTGGCATCATTGCCTCCATTGTATTTGTTACCATGTGACAACCCACTGATTTTACATTTTATCTTCTGTCTCCAAGCTTCTCTGCTTCCCTGACCCCCAAAGGGCAGAGATTCTGGTGTTTTCTTCACATAGTATTCCCAGCGCCAAGAACCAAGGGCCTGGCCTAGCAGGCACCCAATAAACATTTTGCTGGCCGAGTGGCCAAAAGTGGCAGAGCTGTGATTCCCAGCCCAGGCTCAGTCCTCCATGAAGGGGCCACCCTATGTGAGGCATCGTTTTGTTTCCCCAGGCAGGGTCAGAGTCATTTCAGTAACACTTTTCAAGGTGGTACAAGGCGTCCTGCTGCCCCTGGGCCTTGGACAGAGCATTCATCTTACGGAGTGCCACTGTCCCCTGGGGCTAGGAAGGCCACAGAATTGGATGCAGCCCAGACCGTCCAGGCAGCCGCTCCCTGGGTCAGTGCTCTGGTGGGGAAAGCTGCGAGGGTCCCGGATGTGGGCTTTTTGAAGGAGACGCCCAGTGAGTGGGGAATGCTCAGGGGCTCCCCAGAGGGGGCTGGCCACCCCAGAATGTGAACCAGCCAGCACCCAGACTTAATGCTTGTCCTTGCTTTGAGAAGAGGCATGCAGCAAGCCTGTCATCCCACACCCCAAGCCAGGGGAGGTGGGGAAAACAAGCATGTACCCCATGCCAGCACTGTGCTGAGGGCTTACTATCACTTGTTTGATCTTCACAATGATCCCATGAAGGAAGGGATATTATTCTGTCCATTTTATAGATGGAGAACCTGAAGCACAGAGAGGCCAAGAAGCTTGCCCAACGTCACCCAGCAAGTCAGTAGCAAAGCATGGTTTGGAACTCAGAAGCCCACCCTTAACCACAGCTCCATAAGTCAGTTCCCCCAAGCACTACATATGTGCATGCAAGCATGCACACACGTGTCCCACCCTCTAGACTTAGCACGGAGTTTGCATACAAACCCTGGTGTGCAAAGATATACCTTTGGGAATGAGGCCCAGGGAGCTGCTCTGTGACCAGCCCCCGGGGACACCCAGAGTGAGCACCCTCCAACAGCACTGTGAAACACTGTTCTAGAAAGCGCATCAAAGCCCTGGACCCAGAGACTAGCTTCCAGGTTGGCCTCAGAGCACGTCGCCATCAGAGCCTGGGTTGATCTCCCTGAGTGCCAGAGCTCCTCTTAACCCTGCTGTTCCCAGCAGTTCTCACCCCTGGAGGCCTTGGACCCCCATTAGCAGCCCACAAAAGTAACAGCCTTGCCCCAGAGAGACGTGCACCCACATGCGCGCGCACAGTTTGTTCGCAACTAGGGTTCATGGAGCCCGCCCACTCATGGACCCCAAGGTGAGAGCTCCTGCTTTGGGACAGCCCCCGCCAAAGCCTACGTGTCCTTCTGTTTGAAGTGTTTGGAAGACGGAAGCTAGGGGACCCCTCAGAGAGTCTGCAAAGCCCCCTCTAGCCGGAGGCCCAAGGCCCTCTTTGGCCTGTGTAGGCTTGGTCATCCCCTTGATCACCTTTGGCAGCCCAGAGGCCAAGCCATCCTTGCTTTCGTGGGTCCTTATTGGAAGGCTGAGACCTGGAACACGGAGGGGCAGGAATGAGCTCTCCCCTCTGCCCAGAATGCCGCCCCACCCATCCTCACCCCAGCCACACGCCAACTCCCTCCTCCCTTCAGGCCCCTTTACCAGCGCCTTCTCTTGAAAACTGCTTTATTCCCTCTGGGTGCAACTGTGAGCCACTCCAAGGCAAGGGTGAGTTTCACTCCTCTCCCCGGGACCTGACCTGGACTGGCACGTGGAAGGTGCTCCAAGGTATGGGAGCACTGGCAGGATGGAAGGAGGGAGCGCTCAGGCCCGAGGTTCTTGGGGCAAACCCCTCTCCCCAGAGCTTGTCGCTGTCTTGCTCTCATCTCTAACTCCAAGCCTCAGTGACACCATGTGTCTTCTGGGCCAGACCCCCATGGCACGCAGCCTCGGGCATCTCAGACCTGCAGGGGAGCCTGGGAGGGAACATTTTGGGGGGACAAGAGTGTCCTCACAGGGCCCCCAGCTCACATTGAGAATCAGATGTCACCCTGGCTTAGAGGTATGGAGGGACCTCAGCACTCAGCCACTGTCTCTTCCTGGTTCTGTCTTTTGGTTTTTCCCATGTGGGAAATAAAGTTTCCAGAATCCCAGAGCTTTGGAGATCTTCTAAAAGCCAATGGGAACAGATGGAGGGCAGGTGGGCCCCTTTTCCCCAGGCGTGGTGAGACACAGTCCTTGTGGCCCAGCTCAGGTCGGGGGAGGTGGTCAGGCCCACAGGGTGGGCTGAATGCTGTAACCTGACTGAGGGAAGCTGCAGGTACCCTGCCTGGAGGCCAAGGACCTGGGGCCTTGTTTCAAGCCAAACAGACCCACATCTTTGGGGAAGGCGTGTGCTTCATGATCTCTGCACACTCAGAGCTGAAGGCCAGAGAATAACCTCAGAGATCCCAGGATGGTGCTGGCTATGCCCCTTTATCACACGGTTGGCCAGAAGGGGATGGACAGCTGCCTCCACTTGGGGCAGGGCAGCCCGGAGACACTGCCATGCTGCCTCAAACACATCTTCCATCCCAGCTGCCTGCTGCCGACATTCCCCACTGGAGCTTCATCTTTTGGCTACGTCTGGGCCCTCTCAGGACGGGAGCCTCTGTTCCCCATCAGTGTGGAAGGAGGATGGGGAGGGAGAATACAGGACCCGGAGTCCTGGCGTTGGGGAGGGAGGCAGTGTCGGACAAGCCTTCAGAGAGGGGCAAGGCAGCCAGCAGTGTCCTGACTCCACTGGGGCCAGGGAGACTCCCAAGCCTGTACCTGACCAGATCCCAACTTCCGCATCAAGAGGACAGGGCGTTTTCACTTCAAGCAGCCAGAAATAGCTCAATCCAAGGGCATGAGGGAGGCTGAGGCCAGCATCGGATCGGCTCCCAAGGATATGTGGCTAAGGCCGGCAGGTGTGATAATGTGGGGAGGAGGTGGAGGGGACCCCCAGGTAGGTGTAAGCTTTAAATGGCTCAGGACAAAGTCCCCAAGCCTGATCCTTTGTGAGCACTGGCTGCTAGCAGTAGGGCAGGGCTGGGCTTCAATGGCACTTCTTAGCCTTGTCTTAACTCCTTTCAGGTGGACAGTAATTGCGTCCCTGATCCACCCGAGACACTCATCAACTAGACCACAGACGGGCGGGTGGGGCTGGCAGTGGGCGGCACCCCTCGGTGGGAGGCCAGGTGGAGTCCCTGCAAACAGCTTGGACTAGCACAGGCCACTGAGATGGATTATAATGTGGAGCAGAGCCCGGGCCTTGTAATGACAAATTTTCTGCTGAGCAACTACAAATATTCACTGTGACTTTGGGCAGAGTCTGAAAAGACTTTGTCTCCTCCCTTGGCGGTATCATTTGTCTCTTCTTTCGGAAGCCAGGAGATTGCGGGCGCGAACTTAGAGACCAAAGTTTGTCTTAATTGCTGTGGTGTCGCCACCTCTCTGGCAGACAACAGCACAATGAACGAGTCGATGGGGCTGAGCCCTCCAGGTCCTTCTTCTAAAGTGAGACAAATCTCTCTCCTTTGAGCCCAACAGTCCATCGGCAGTTCTGTCATTTATTTATCTCCCTAACAGTTTGCATTAACTTGCAAGGGATAAAAAGTCTCTCCTGCTCACAGACTTAGTTAAAAGCATCGAGTTGGAGGAGATCAGGCTGTGCCGCTATGGTCCTTCCTAAGAATTTGCTTTTTATATCCCCCCTCTTTGGGGGCAGAAAGGAGTCATGGGGGCACACCCTGGGAAAAGCAGTGAGGCAGCAGGGTGTGCCTCAAGAGCATAGGGGCTTCCCAGAGTCCCAGTGTCCAGGCCACTTTAAATCTGAGAAAGGAAAGAAATACCACTGTCTTGCAATATCATATACCTGGGCATGGAGAACTCCCTCCACACTCGTCTCATCCGGTCCTCTCAGGCCCCTGCGAAAGGCAGGTATGCTTACCCCACCTCTGTTCCCCCACTCCACGTTCCCATCACAGGGGGGACGCTCTGCTCCCTGAATGAGTCAAGTCCTCTCTGCCTCTGAGCCATTGCGCCAGCTGTTCCCTTAGCCCGGGACACCTTTCCCTGCCAGCCATTTGTCTCCTGCCCAACTTCTACTCATCCTCCAAGGCTCAGCTAAAATGCAGTCCCTCTGGGGAGGACTTTTCAACACGCCACCTGACTCACCTGTGACTCAGGAGTCCGAGACAGAAGTGTCCTCCATTTGGGTGCAGATACTGTCACCTGCTCTCAATCATAAACTTTTAATCAAGTTCCCCACACATACTCCAGCTTCTAAGGGCCTCTTTTGTTAGAGATAGCTATAGTAGACAGAATATGACAAGAAGTTGTCCACATCCTAATACCCGGCAAGTATGAATATATTATGTTACACGGCAAAGGGGAATTATAGTTGCAGATGGAATTAAGGTTGCTAATCAGCTGACCTTAAGATTATTTCTCCAAATCAGTCCAATGTAATTACAAAGATAGATCATAAAGTGGGAGAGAGAGACAGGAGAAGAGAGGCAGAGTCCGAGATTTGAAGATGCTGCTCTGCTGCCTTTGAAGATGAAGGAAGAAGCCAAGGAATGCAGACAGCCTCTAGAAGCTGGAAAAGACAAGAAAGTGTATTCTCCCTAAAGCCTCTAAGAGGAATACAGCTCTGCTAACACTATGATTTTAGCCCAGTGACACCCATTTCCAACTTCTGACTCCAGAATTGTAAAATAATAAATTTGTGCTGTTTTAAAACACTGTGTCAATTTGTTTGAGTAGCAATAACCAATTAAAACAATATTTTCTCTTCATTTCCCAGCCCAGGCCACTCAAATGCCTTTGGAACAAACACTTCCATGTGTCCATCCCTTTACAGTTCATAAAGCCCATGTTCCAGACCCCCATCCTCAGCTGCCCTCTGTACTCACCAGCCTGCGCACCCACACATGCTCTCTCCCAGCACCATGCACCCAGCACCACCAATTTCTATTCTTCAAAAGTCAGGCTCCCTCTGGCTTCCAGCTTCTCTCCTCTCCCCACTCCCTCCCCAGAGCTCAGCCTCCTTGAACCCTGGAGGCTGGGCCCTTACAGGGCCTCACCAGCTCTGGATACCAACTGGGGCTGGGGATGCTTCCAGAGCTTCTCCAAATCCTCAGCAGTGTCCCGCAAAGGCACTGGAGACACTGTTTATTCATCAAATACTTCCTCAGCACCTCTTTTGTGCTGGGAGCTGGGGACACGTGGCAATTGAGGCAAGCTAGTCCCCATGCTCGGGAGCCGACATTCCAGCAGGGGAGACAGACAAGAAAAAATACTGTAATTTCAGATGGGGACAATTGCTGTGAAAAATAAAACAGAGTTAAAGTATAGAGAGGAACAGGATTAGGGCTGGGGGTGGCAGCAGTGGTATTGGGAGGAGGGTCACTTTCCTATTTCCATTGATACCAGCTAAGGAAACTTGAGCTTCCATTATGCGTCAGGCGCTGTGCTGGGCCCTTGGCATCTCTCATCTTAGTTCTCCCAATAGTCCTATGACGCCAGCATTCCCATTTCATGGTCAAGGAAGCTGAGGTTCAGAGAGGTGAAGTGATTCACCCAAAGCCACACAGCTAGGAAATAGTAGCCCTAAGATTCAAACCCAGACCTATCTGAAGTGAAGGTTTCCTTAGCAACAGCTGTCTCCATGTAAGATGCAGGCCATGTTCTCTTAGGACTCTCACTCCAGTAAGAAAGACAGAACACCCCATAGTTACTCCATCTCAGGCTAGTATAGTAATAGATGCACGTGCCATGTACTTGGGAAGGAAGAAGAGAGGAGTGAATTTTCACTGAGGGAGGATGAAAGGGGCAAAGCCTCAATGATATTTGCCAGAGAATGGCTGGTTCCAGATTCCTGAGCACTTACAGAAAACTTTCATTTGCATCTGCAGAGGGAGAGGCTAGATGTGCCCCTACTCTAGGGAGACCCCTGTCTTTCCTAGGGAAAGGAGGATAGTCATTTATCCAGACCAGAAAAGACAGTGAGGTGCCAGACAATTTAATGGGGAGAGTAATCTTTTCAACAAATGCTGCTGAGACAACTGGGTATCCATGCACAGAAGAGTGAATTTGAATCCCTATCTCACATCGTACACAAAAATTAACTCAAAATGGATCACAGACCTAAAAGTAAGAGCTAAAATGATAAAACCCTTAGAAAAAAAAATAGGCATAAATCTTACAGACTTGGGGTCAGCAAAACCTTCTTCGATAGGACACCAAAAGCACAAGCAGCAAAAAATAGATAAATTGAATGCATCAAAATTAAGAACTTTTGTAATTCCAAGGACATTATTAAGAAAATTAAAATACCACTCACAGAACAGAACGTATTTGCAAAACCTATATCTGATAAGGAACTTTTATCTAGAATATGTAAAGAACTCTTTCAACTCAATAATAACACTACAAATAACCCAATTGAAAAAGTGGGCAAAGTTTCCAAAATAAAACCACTTCTCCAAAGAAGATGTACAAATTGTTAATAAGCAGATGAAAGTATGCTCAAAAAATTAGTCATCAGAGAATGCAAGACAAAACCACAACGAGATACTATTTCACACCCGCTACAATGGCTATAATCAAAAAGACATAAAAACAAGTGTTGTCGAGGGTGTGGAGAAATTGGAACCCTCATACATTGCTGGCAAAAATGTAAAATGATGCAATGCTTTGTAAAAACAGTCTGGTAGTTCCTTAAAAGCATAAACATAGCATCACCATATGACCCAGCAATTCTACACCTAGATGTATACCCAAGAGAATTTAAAACACACAACCAAACAAAAACTTATACATAAATGTTCATAGCAGCATAATAGCCAAAAAGTAAAAACAACACAAATACACATCAATGGATGAACAGATAAACAAAATGTAGGATACCCATGCAGTGAAATATTATGTGGCAATAAAAAAGGGATGAGGCACTAATATAGGCTATGACGTAGATGAACCTCAAAAACATGCTGAATGAAAGGAGCCAGTCACAAAAGACCACATATTTTATGATTTCATTTCTATGAAATGTCCAAAATAGGCAAATCTATAGAGGCAGAAAGTAGTGGTTGCTTAGCACTGGGGAAGGCGGGGAGATGGGGTTGATAGCTAATGGGTATTGAGTCTCTCTTTGGGCAATGAAAATGTTCTAACAGTGATGTGATGATGGTTGTACACCTCTTCAAATTTTTGAAAAACCACTGAATGTACACTTTAAATGGATGAATTATGAGGTATGTGAATTATATCCCAATAAAGCTCAGCCTTTCTCAGCAAGCAGACTGGACTCCACCAATCTTCGGGCAGCTATGCAGAAGTGATCTGAGGCTGGCAAGGAAGGGGGACCTTACGCATGCTGAGCATTGACTTCGTGCCATCTGCTTTGTGCAAGGCTGTGACTAGGGGAAAAATTTTCAAGACCCTGAGAGTGAAAACTTCCTTAAATTTTGCACCCTAGGCACTTCACTCTAGTCCCAGACCTGGCGATGTGCCGTACACTCAGCATCTTTTTTAATCATGATGACATCCTGGTAAGACCCATATGACTACTTTACAGATGCAGGTTTAGAGACTCAAACAGAGCTGAACTGGGATTTTAACCCAGGTCTTGCTGGCTCCAGAGTGGGTTCTCTTTCCAGCCCTTCCCTTCTCCATGAGTGGAGAAGGCCCTGTGAAGGAAGCCCTTGCAACCGGGGAGACCTCAGCAAGACTGCCAGGGCCCATCCCCACCTCCCAAGAGAATAGCCTTTGGTCCTCTGCCTGAGTAGCCGTCGGAATCTATGTGGAAGATAGGAATCCCAAGACCTTCTCGACATCACTGGGGAGCACAGAACCTTCTATTCTTGAAGAACCAGATTGGATACTAGATATCAAGACAACTATGGCCAGCAAGTCAGCTGGGACCTGGGCTGAAGCTCACAGCCCTTACACTCAAATGCTTGTTCCCTCCTTCATTCAACAAACATGTTGAGCACTTACTGTGCATTAGGCCCTGTTCTGGGCCCTGGGAACACAACAGCAAACAAAACATCCCAGTGAGAGAGACAGAAAACACTCCCAAACAAAAACTAATCAGAAAACATTAAGTAGTGAACAATCCAATAATGAAAATAAAATAGCATGAGACAGAGAGAGATGAGGACCCAGGCCAATAGGCAGACCCAGAGGAGGCCCTGTGTAGTGTGTCCAGGAGTGGCCTCTGAGGCTTCTGAAAGACAGGCACTGGAAAGAGAACTCAAGGCAGTCTACTCTGTGGGCAGAAGACTTTAGGTGGCATTGAATCTTCTTGGTGTGTTTCCTTGAGTTGGTTGGAAATTTCAAGGTGCCCACAAAGTCTCCTCTGTGCTGAGGACCTTGGAAAGAGACTGTGGCTAAGCTAGGGCCCAACAGGAAGGGAGCCTTTGGGTGGGAAGGTGGAGTGTGTGGATCTGGCATAGAGCAAGGACCCAAACTAGAGATCTGGGAGGAGGAGTCCTGGGGCCAGCTGAACTACTTGCCCACCCTCTTACCCAAATACCTCTGCTCAGGTCTTAGGGGCATCTGTATCTGGTTGGAGCAAAGAAATATGGTCCTGGGCTCCCCCCTCAGTCCCTTCCAGTCTAACTTGCAGATCCAAGTGAAGAGAGAGCCCTAGGATGGGCAGAGCCAATTCCCATGACCTTGAACCACTCCCAAGGCCTCCTGACTCTGCCCCTTCCCCCAAACTTAAGGGACCTACATTCAACCAGGGCCCCTCAGGCCCCACCACTTAGCGTTCCAGAAGAAAGATGTTGATTCCCAGTGCTCCTGGGCCTTGGGGTAGGTCAATTCTTCACTCCCCGAAGTGCCAGTCAGTGTGTCCATCCCACGGATGTAGATATTGAGGCCAAGTCAAGGTTTATGGTCACTTAGGTGGTCAGTGGAGGGAAGAACTGGATCAGGGCCAAGACTCTTCTTGCTCCTTTCGATGTCCCCAGGAACCGGGAGTCCTCCGCTGGGAGGAGCATGGGCTTGACATCGATCCCAAAGAGCGCATCTGGTCGGCAGGAAACCGGAGTGTGCGGCCTCTGGCGAGTCTCTCCAGCCTCTCCGGGCCTTGGTCTGCTTCTCGGGGCTGGATGTGAGGTGGACCAGGAGCTCTGAGCCGGTGGCGGCCTCACCGCTACTCAGGGCGGCCTAGAAGGCCCCGCCCAGCCGCCTTCGCTTTCCTGGGCCCGGCCACAGCGCGGGCCTCCGGTCTATCTGGCCTTTGGATTAATATCCAGATATTAAGTAAACAATAAATTAGCAAAACTACAAGAAAATTTTACAGCCCTTTGCATTTGGCAATCATTGAGTGTTAATTAGAAATTCATTACAATTAAAACCCTGCCTAAACAGGGCCTGCGCGCCTTAATTACATCTGATTTTTAATTCAGAATACGTGTTTACACAGTAAGTGCTACGTACCCCATGATTATCCCCAATCCTCTTTATACTGTACTAATTATGTAAATTAAACCTAATTAACTGACGAAAACTGCCGTTAATTCAACTGGTAAAAGATATGTGCTTGCGGAGGAGGCGCGGCCGCCCAGCCCCAGCCCAAGCCAGAGCCAGAATGGGCACGGTACTCGGGGCAGTGGGGACGCGACGCCGGGTACTCCGAGGCACCGCAGACCCCGCTGGGGTGGGAGGAGCACCTCATCCGGAGTACAGCCCTCCGATCTTAGTGTCACCAGCAGTGGATAAAAGAGAAACCGCGCTAACAGGGGTCAAAAAGGCTAAGGGCACCGACTTCCACGGGCTCCCCAGGCGCTGGACAGAGCGGCAGGACTCAAAGTCCCCTCTGAGGAAGAAGGGCCCCACCCTGCCGCGTCTGAGCCTGAGTTCAATTCCCAGCGCTGCCCGGCACTGGCTGCCTGAATCAGAGCAAGTGGCCTGGCTTCGCTAGGCCTGTTTCTTCCGCACGGAGCGTTGTGAAGGCGGTAATAAAAGCTTCTCCTTATTCTCCCTCCTTACTAAGTGAAGCCCTCCCGACAGCGTGCAAGACACAATATTTGGGGTCTGGGAGCCAGCCTGCGTCCTTTACTGACCAAGGAACCTGAGTTGGCTTCCACTACCTTCAGTTTCCTGTCTGTAAAATGGGAATAAATGATCCCTACTTATTGCCAGGGCCATTCTGAGAACCGTCTCTGCAAACTGTAAAACGACATTCGCGCTGATACTAATCAACTAGTCGCCCGGCCAGAACAGAGCCCAGGCCCGACCCCCAAGATCCGATCTCCGGCCCCCCTCCCCGTGCTTCTCTCCACGCGCCTTCAGTCCTTAGCCAACTCAGACCCGGGTCGGAGAGTTGGGTGGGTCCGCGAAGCCGCAGGCGGGTGCAGGGAGCTGTCCATGGCTTGGTGCTGAACAGAGACCAGGGCCCCGGCATGCCCCTGATGCAGTAACCAGGAAAGGGAACTTTTGTTCGAGAAGTCGCCGGGGCCCCGCAGCCAAGCTGCTGGGATCGCCTAGAAGTTGACTCTGGAGGCGTTGTTGGCCTTCATAGTAAAATAGAGGCAGGACAGACAGGCCCTGCTCACGGAAACCTTTCCATCCTCTTTCTACTCCCACCCCCCACCACCCCCAGGGGCATCCTGGCTCCGGGATCGTTGTCAACCACCACACCGAATTCTGAGATGCCTTTTAAAAAATCATTAGGAGGCTAAGAATAATTACCGAACGGGATTGTAATTATGGGGTGGGGAGGCCGGCAGAGGGAGCCGGGGATGAGCAGGTGGAGGCTGGGGGCGGCTCTCGGACTGGGAGGGAAAATAGGTTTCTGTTTCTCTCAGAGGGAAGGTGGCGGGGGAGAGAGAACGGCAGAGTTAGAGCAGGACAGAGTCAGAGCCTGGGGAAGACCGAGGGGCCAGAGGTAGAGAGAGAAAAGAGCTGAGCAGGCTCTGGGAGAAGAGAGATAGGAAGAAAGACCCAATAGAGAGTAAGACGGAAACCGAGGTAGGTGAAAGCAAGAACCCACTCTAGAAGAGTCTCCACAGAAGAGACAGAGCCCTCAAACTTGGGGGTAGTTTTCGAGGCCTCAGAAATCCGTTAACCAAGCGGAGAAGGAGGTAGCAAACGATTCCTCGGGCCTGTCCTGTCCACCCCTCTCTCTGAGGGGTTGGCCCGGGTGATCCGCTCTCATCCTTAGAGGCTTTTCCCAAGGTCCCTGAGAGCAAGAGAAAAGAGGAAAGCGAGAAGGGAGAAGTGGTGGAGAAGGGGAGACGAACCCCAGAAGAACTGGAATCCAGGAAGGGAGAGGGCCTGTAACCTGGAGCAAGAGGGAAAACGAGGGGGCGGGGCGAGGGCGACCTAGCGCCGCTGGCCGCGGAAGATTTATAGCGCCGCCCGGGTTCCAAGGACGGGCTGCGCTCTCTGCTGCTGCCAACGTCAGTAGCTGCAGTGGCCGCTGCGCCCCCTGCCCGGGTCGCCCGCCGCGCCCCGGGCCATCCCTGCCATTATTAACTTCTGTTTGATTAGGGTAATTGTTCAAACTTGAGCTGGACAGTATGATTAATTACAGTTTAATTAACGTGTCCATTAAGGACACTTAATACCACTTGGGGGGGTGCGAGGGGCGTTGGGTGCGGGCAAAGAGGGAGGTGGGACTGGTAACTGCAAATGAAGTAGAAACCGAGATTAAGAGAGAGGGAGAACACGGGGACCCAATGGAGTAGTGGGGGGAAAGAATGATGAAGACTGAAACGGACAGAGAGAGGGGACGGAGGTGGAGAGAAATGGAGCTTTGGGAGGAAAGAGGATGCCAAGGGGTGTCTGCAGGGTCAGGGGCTGACCCCACCACAAGGAAACTGAACTAGCAAGAAAGCTAGAGAGTAGTCTAGCAGTCAACTAGAAGCGTTTGACCCCCAGCCATCTCCCAGCGAGGCCTTGGCCCCTGCCCAAGGTCAGGGGCTTAGGGGACCCAAACCCAGTTCCCGAGTGCACTGCTAAGAGAAGAAGGCAGGAGGTTGCTCCTTTCCAAGCTGGAGCTGTCCTGACACCTCCCATCCAAGTCAGAAGCGGTGGGGGAATTGGTTCTGCCCCTTCCCAGCTGCCACCCACCCCCACCCCCGCCGCCAGCAAGGTCTCTGCTCCAGCCCTGGTAACCTTACTGGCTCCCTAGGGCCACTCTCAGGCTCCATCTTCCTGGCCCGAGAGTGTGGCACCACTCACTCCCCGCGCCCCTTCCTCCTGATCTGTCCTTAGCCTCCCCAACCGGCCTTGGCCTGGACCACTCCTGGCCCCTAGGAGGGGAGCACATCCCCAATTCGTTCTTGGGGGCAAACTTTGCAGCCCTGGGCCCTTCTTCCCTCCTAGCCCCTTTGGCGAGCGCGGGCCGCAGGTGCCCGGCGCAGGGCGCAGGTGTGCGGCCGCTTACCTGGGGCGCGCAGGCCCGGGGCTGTGGGAAGACAGCGAGCGCAGAGTGTGGCCCGCGGGCTAGCAGGCCCCGGGAGGGCGCGAGCGATTGCACGGGCAGTGGGTGTGGCGCCCCGGCTCGCAGCTGTCAGGCGCGCCCGCTCCGCGCGGGCCTCGCACTCCGGCTGTGACCGCGCCGTGCCCGTTGCCGCGCCATGCGCTCTAAGCTTCGGCCTCCGCTCCGGGCCCTTCCGGGGCCTCAAGGGCAGCGGCCCAAGGCACAGGTCTCGCGCCCCCGGCCCTGCGCCCCGTACCTGCTGAGAGCGGGCGCCAAGCGGGAGGGGCCGGCGGGGCCGCGGGTGTGAGCGCCAGGAGCCCGGGAGCGCGGCTGTGCGCGCGCGCGGGGAGGGGCCGCGCCGTCACCGGGAGAGCCCGGCGGATCCCGGACTCCCGCCCGCCGCGCACCTCCGCTCACTGCTCGCCCGGCTCCAGCCGCCACCGTCGCACGGTAAGTACCCGCGTCCGGTCATCCCCTGTCCCTTCGCCCTGCCCCTACAGCTTCTTTCGTTTAGTTTGGATGTGGGTTCTTGTGCCTGTTGTTTTTATTATTATACCTTATTAAAGACTCCATCGCCTCACTCCCACCGCTGCCCTCCTCCCACCTCGTTACCCTCTCTAAGCTCACCCCTCAAGCCCCAGGAGCTGGCGAGAGCTCCCCAAGCCGCCCTAGCCGCTGGTCCTTGTCGCTGCGTACAGTCCTTTGCCCTGGCTTCCGCTCTGGCCCTCGTAATTAGGTTCCTTTTCTAGGGTCTCCCTTGTCCTGGCTCCTGGGCCCGGAGCCCTCTCTTCCCACTAGGAAAAACCCTGTGGGGACGGCAGACTCTCAGCTTGGGGAGAATGCCCTCAGTTCGAGGTGGTCCCTTCACTGTATGCGGGCAGGGCATACTTGCCGATTTGGGGAAACCGATAAGACATCATTCCCCAGAGCCGTCTCCCCTTCCCGCGCCCCCCCCCCCGCCGCCATAGCCACCTCTTCAGCCCTCCTGAGAGCCCTTGAGGGGTTTGCTGGACTTGTTTTGCTAACCCTTCCGCCAGGGAGTTAGGACAGTGGTTTTGGCTCCTAAATTGTTACAAGGGACTTCAACGCGAAAGAAGGGTCAACTTGTTTCCATTCGATCAGCAGAAATAAAGATGAAACAGATAACAGATAAATAGCTTGATGTTTAAAGAAGGAATGAAGACAGATGCAAGACTCTAGAGGAGAGAGCTGGGAGAGACAGACAGCTCAGGGACGATAAGATCGACAGATGAGGGACAGCTAGGCAGAGAGGGCGGGAGACACACAGAAGATTCTGGTCTTCTTGATGAAGGCTTTTCAACTTGGATCCCCTCTGGAAAATGGGTTTTTTCTTTCCTGCCGAGTTTAGGGGAGGGGCCCGCAGGTTTGGGCTGCCTGGGCCGTAGGAGCACCTGCAGCAGCGAGCCTGGTGGAAGCCTTCGGAGTCTGAGGACACGTGGCTGGGCCCGGCCACCTAGAGAGCCCCAAGCATCAGTCTCCCGGTCCTTCCACTGCTGAGGTCCGCGGGCCCAGCTCCTTCTCTCCCTCGGCGAGCGAACAAAGCATGATACGGGCAGCTACTTTTGAACTGGAGCCTTATAGTGGCTTCGGAGACCGGCCAGAGTATGAGCAGGACACCCTGGCATGACAGGTACTCAGAGAAGAGACCCCTCCAAAAAAAGAGGAAGCCCAGAGAGACTGCATTTGGCTTGAACGAAAACAGAATATCTGAAAGAGGAAAACTTAGGGAGTGGACAGTTAGAAGTGAAGGAGAAGTGGCTCCTAAGAAACTTCCTTGATAACCTCTCCGTCTCACGTGCTGACCTGGATAGAAACCAAGCTTTGGTCTGGAACGCCACTAAAAATGCAGAAAATGTGCTGAGGACTTGCGTGACCCTGGTCTCACTGATGGCTGGAAAGAAAATGGTTTCTTTTCCAGCCGGAATCTCTCTGCCCAAAGAAGCGGGGCTCCAGGCGTGAGAGGAGAAGCTCGGGTTGCGGAAACCAGTGCGGTTATCCTGGGAAGCCGGCCGTGCACCGAGCTGGATGAGCTGGGCGCGCACGGCTTGCTTGGAGAGAGCCGGGTT
This sequence comes from Eonycteris spelaea, assembly GCA_003508835.1. Lineage (NCBI taxonomy): Eukaryota > Metazoa > Chordata > Mammalia > Chiroptera > Pteropodidae > Eonycteris > Eonycteris spelaea. The sequence continues at coordinate 2,982,923 of PUFA01000017.1, forward strand.
CAGCACGCGAACAGCGGTCGCCTCAGTCTCTCCACCCTCCCCCACAGCCTGGAGACCCTCCTCTTCCCTCCCCCCCCCCCGCCCCCTGCTGTCTGGAGTTGGGCAGTGACCGCCCCTCCTCCCAACACCTTCAAGTTCTACCCCCGCCCGCGTGCATGCGCGACTGAGCAGAGGGGCGGCCGGTCCCCAAAGTCCGGGCTTCAGGACCCAGGCGGATAGGGCAGGCTGCGAGGGTGGCCGAAGGAGCAGGAATCTCCGCGCCGAGAAGGCTGGTTTTAGCAATGTCTTTGCTGTGTGGCCTTGGGCAAGTCACTCTCTGTCTCTGGGCTCCACTTCCACCCCATTCCGAAAAAGATTGCGTTCCTAGCTGCCGGGGCATTCCTGAGGTCTCAATTACCCCTCCTCCTACCCCAGACCCCGGGGGCTTTTGTTCCGGCGCCAGCACGCGTCTGAATAACAAAAGGCGCCCGTCCAGGGGGCGAATGAGCTTGGACTCCCCATTGCCAAGATTCCCCCGCGCGCCCGAGTCGGCGCGCCCCGCTGGGCGGGCCCGAGCCGCGGCGGCGCTGAAAATGGCTCATCTGCTCTCTGATTTCTCTGTTTCGCAGGAGCGGCGGCATGGAGGCTCTCACCACTCAGCTGGGGCCGGGGCGCGAGGGCAACTCTTCGCCCAATTCTAAGCAGGAGCTGCAGCCCTACTCGGGCTCCAGCGCTCTCAAACCAAATCAGGTGGGCGAGACGTCGCTGTACGGAGTGCCTATCGTGTCTCTGGTCATCGACGGCCAGGAGCGCCTGTGCCTGGCGCAGATCTCCAACACCCTCCTCAAGAACTACAGCTACAATGAGATCCACAACCGCCGCGTGGCCCTGGGCATCACGTGTGTGCAGTGCACGCCAGTGCAGCTGGAGATACTGCGTCGGGCCGGGGCCATGCCCATCTCGTCGCGCCGCTGCGGCATGATCACCAAGCGCGAGGCCGAACGCCTGTGCAAGTCGTTCCTGGGAGAGCACAAGCCACCTAAGCTGCCTGAGAACTTCGCCTTCGATGTGGTGCATGAGTGTGCGTGGGGCTCGCGTGGCAGCTTCATCCCCGCGCGTTACAACAGCTCTCGTGCCAAGTGCATCAAGTGCGGCTACTGCAGCATGTACTTTTCGCCTAACAAGTTCATTTTCCACTCGCACCGCACACCTGACGCCAAGTATACGCAGCCCGACGCTGCCAACTTCAACTCGTGGCGCCGTCACCTTAAACTCAGTGACAAGTCGGCCACAGACGAACTGAGCCACGCTTGGGAGGACGTCAAGGCCATGTTCAATGGCGGCACGCGCAAGCGGACCTTCTCGCTACAAGGAGGCGGTGGCGGTGGCGTTAATGGAGGGTCGGGTGGGCAAGGGAAAGGTGGTGCTGGCGGCGGCGGCGGCGGAGGCCCGGGGTGCGGTGCCGAGATGGCCCAGGCCCGCCGCCCCACAAAAGCCTGCGCTGTGGCGAAGATGAGGCTGCCGGGCCTCCTGGGCCGCCTCCTCCCCACCCGCAGCGGGGACTTGGTTTAGCAGCGGGAGCTGGCGGCCCCGCGGGCCCTGGAGGGCCTGGTGGCGGCGCCGGCGTACGTAGCTACCCGGTGATCCCAGTGCCCAGCAAGGGCTTTGGTCTCTTGCAGAAGCTACCCCCGCCTCTTTTCCCTCATCCCTACGGCTTCCCCACGGCCTTCGGCCTCTGTCCCAAAAAGGACGACCCGGTGCTAGGCGCAGGCGAACCCAAAGGCGGCCCAGGCGGGAGCGGCGGGGGCGCGGGCACTGGAGGAGGTGCGGGCGGCCCAGGAACAGGCCACCTGCCCCCGGGGGCCGGAGCTGGCCCGGGCGGTGGCGCCATGTTCTGGGGTCACCAGCCCTCAGGGGCAGCCAAGGACGCTGCGGCCGTGGCTGCAGCGGCCGCTGCAGCCACCGTGTACCCGACGTTTCCCATGTTCTGGCCGGCGGCAGGGAGCCTCCCAGTGCCGCCCTATCCAGCTGCACAAAGCCAAGCGAAGGCCGTGGCGGCCGCCGTAGCAGCGGCAGCGGCGGCGGCGGCGGCGGCTGCAGGAGGCGGCGGCCCGGAACCCCTGGACAGTGCCGAGCCGGCCAAGGAGGGCGGCCTGGGCGGAGAGGAGCGCTGCCGAGCGTGCTGTCCCGCGGGCCGCTGGACGAGGAAGGTGCAGACGAGGCACTGCCGCCCCCCTTGGCCCCACTGCCGCCACCGCCGCCGGCGGCACGAAAAGGCTCCTATGTGTCGCCTTCCGACCTGTGGTCAAGGACGCAGAGAGCATTGCCAAGCTCTACGGTAGCACCCGCGACGCATACGGCTCTGGGCCTGCTCGGGGGCCGGGGCCGGGCGCAGGGTCCAGCGGCGGCTACGTGAGTCCGGACTTTCTGAGCGAAGGCAGCTCCAGTTACCACTCTGCCTCACCTGACGTGGACACTGCCGATGAGCCCGAGGTGGACGTGGAGTCCAACCGCTTCCCCGACGACGAGGGCGCCCCGGACGAGGCCGAGCCCAGCGCGACGGGTGCACCCAGCGCAGGATGCGGCCCGGATGGCGACCAGCCCGCCGGGCCCCCGTCTACTACCTCCTCGGGTGTCGACGGTTCCACAGACTCTCCTGAGGGCGGTAGCCCTCACCTCCGGCGTCGCCCCGGGTTACCCCCAGCCAGCCGGTCCGCATTTGGGGACCTGGCGGCGATGACGTGGTGCGGAGACCCGAGAGGAGCCCGAGCGGCGGCTATGAGCTGCGAGAGCCTTGCGGGCCGCTGGGGGGCCCGGCGCCGGCCAAGGTGAGCCCCGCGCCCGCCCGGTTGATGGCTCCTTCCTGTTTACCCCTCGGCACCATGGGGTTGCAGGCCGGGCGCTGGCCGGGTGAGGTTTGGGAATTTTAATCTGAGCAAGCGTTGGAGCAGCAGGCCCCGGCGGTTCTCTGGATAGACCCAGCTTTAGGAGCACTGGGGCGCTGTACTCTCTGGGACCCCCAGCTGAGGGTTTTAGAAGATCCTGGGGGCAGGTCTGAGAAACGCGTGTGGTTTTTTCAGTGATGGGAGTAATGAGGAGAGAGGCAGAGACAGAAAGAGAAATACAAGGGTTCTGGAGGAAGAAAGAGGAAGAGAGAAAGGGACCCAAAGCCAGAGAAAAGTGCTCGTGAGGCCAAGCCCGTAGCACGATCTCCTGGATGGGGATCAAAGCCTCTGGGAAGAGTAGCTGGTAAAAAGAGGGCGACCTCTCCCCCAAGCAGGGCCACTGCCATACGCGGCCCCCGGAATCTTCTTCCAGGCCAACTAGTAGTTGTCCGAGCCTCTTTCAATTCTCACCCTGAGAACCACAGGGTTCGTGGTGAGAAGCTGTCGAGACCGTGTGCAAGGTGTGAGAGGGGCTCTCGGGTTGTCGGGGTCTCGGGTTCAGTTGTGTGTGTGTGCGGGGGGGGGGGGTGCAGCTAAGCCGGAATCGTTGGCTATTTGAAAGTGGGTGCGCACAACTGTACATTTCCTTTCGGTCCATTAAAACACGAATCGTTAGCCAGATGCGAAAGGCGTCATTTATGCCGGGAACCCGGGGCGGGCAAGAGGGAAGATGCGGAAAAGCAGGCGGGTGAAGAGGGTAAGGGGCTGCTTTGACCCGCTCTTGCTTGGGAGCCGCTTTGTGTGTTGGATAATTTTCTCTAGGGCGCTAATAATTACCCCGAGTCTACAACAGTGATGCAGCCTCAGAGGGCGCAAGGCTGCTCCTTGTGCGTCGCCGCCGCCCGGGGCGCTTCAGTCCCACCCGCGAGCCGACCTCCGCCAGCTCCCAGCACTCCCTCCCGCTGCGGCGCAAGGCTGGGCCGTTCCCGGCCGCCGCCAAGCGTCCCTCTAACCGCCTGTCATTTCTTGGCTGGCACAGGTGTACGCGCCAGAGCGGGACGAGCATGTGAAGAGCGCGGCGGCGGCGCTGGGGCCCGCGGCCTCCTACCTCTGCACCCCGGAGGCCCATGGTAACGCCCCCAGGCCCCCCTGCGGAGATCGCTGGCCAATGTGACACGCGGCAGCAGGCAGAGGGCCGGGGCCAGGGGAAGACTACGAGGGAAGACGAGAGGAGCCAAGAGGCAGAGAAAGGGAGAGAAAGAGGGAGAGGGATAGAAAAACAATCGGGGGGGGGGGGGCGGGGCGGGAGGAAGCTAAGTGAGAACTCTCAACAACTTCCATCATTTAGTTAACAACAAGCCTCCCTCTCCAGCACCCAAACACACGCTCACGTACACCTCGTACACTGGATTAAACTGTTTTAAAAATCGCTCCTGACACCCCTTTAAAGTCCTCTCATTTATTCAGCAAGTGATTTTGGCCCAAGGTCCCCGGTGCTCGGGCGTCCAGCGGATGGTGGGGTGCTTGGCTGTGCACTTGGGTACTCCTGATGCTTCATGGTAGCTGCGGCCCCATGCGGGTGGGGGAGCCCTACAGGTGCGCGCGGGACCCAGTGGCTCACAGAGGAGGGGCCTCGGGCCTCGGGAATGCGGGCAGGCAGAGTCCAGGAGACGTCTCCCCCGCTGCCACCACCCCCACGGGCACCGCCTGGGCGGCGTTCTCGACGGGAGCGGCTCAGGCGGACTCGGCGGCCACGCGCACTCGTGGTGCCCTAGTATCAGCGCGCGATGTAGGTCGCTTGTCCCTGGTGGGCTCAGTTGCTCGTATTGCTATTTTCCAAGGGGCTGGGGAGGGGGCATGGAGCGGGAGAAGATCAGACCGCGCGCGGGGGAGGGGGTGCCCGCCCAAAGCCTGAGGGTGCGAGCCCAGGCGCACAGCCGGGAACAGCGGCAGCCACGACGCTTTTAATTAGGGCTCGGGCGCCCCGACCGCTGCAGCTCTGGCCGTATCCGGGTCACGGTTTCTTTGCCTCTCCTTGAAACTCGGTTTATTGCCTTTAAGAGCCAGATAAGGAAGACAATCACTCGACCGCCGACGATTTGGAAACGAGGAAATCCTATGCAGACCAAAGGAGTATCTCCCAGCCAAGCCCTGCAAATACAGACCGAGGTGAGTCCTAGGACCTCGCGCACTCCCCCAGTCGCGGGCTAGGGCCTAGGTCGCCCAGGTTCCCACTGGCTTTGGTTTGCGAGGAAGGCTTTCAATCAAGCGTAAGCGGCCGCCGGTCTCCTCCTGAGACTGGTATAAATATTTAAACAACGCGGGCAAGATGCAGGCCAACTTTTGAGTTGCTTATCTCCTTGGTCAGTTTGGTGCTCTTCGGGGTAAGAGAAGAGGGTATATTAAAAGGAAATGAGGTACACCATAACCAACATCGAACAAGTCGAAGGACACTTCCTGCCCTAACGATAGCCTGTCTTCCTTGGGTCCACTCTCCTACAAGGCATCCCTCTTTAAAATGATGGCCACACCCCTAGAATGGTGCCTTGGAAGGTGGATAGTACTGGATGCCTGCAATTGTCTCCTCTAAAGGCAGAGGGCCTGGAGTAGGTCCCTGACTTAGTGCAGTTCCCGGGAAGCTCTCTCCTCCCCTCCCAAGACCTCTCCCAGGACATAACCCCTCTTACCTGCCCTTGTATCCCAGGCGAAGATGGGCTCACCCTTGATGTCACGGGAACTCAGCTAGTGGAGAAAGATATCGAGAACCTGGCCAGAGGTGAGGTGAAATCTGTGAAATGGGGCTACAATGTGCTTGGGGGAGATGGGCCCTTCTTGTAGATGGGGTGTTATTCGTGTAGGTCTAAGAGTGAGAAAGCAGGGCTCTTGAAGAATCAGTTTTCACTGAATGATAAGGTTGCATTATCCTGATACAGGTGTGTATGTGGGTAGAGGGTGGCTAGAGGGAACTAAAGCTCCAGACATGCTTGAAAGTTTGAGTTCCCAAGGCCACACCCATCTGAACAGCCAAGTGAGAAAGAGAAATGGGGTAACGATCCTCAGAACTTAATGCATGTGGACAATCAGACAGGACGATCTGGGTCTCCCAAACTCACTGGAAAACATGGCTTTCCGAATAGCAAGATTTGTAAGAGACATTTACTTAAGGAATATTTGAGAGGTTAATTTTCCCTGGAATTAATGCATAACCACTCACTCTACCCTAAATGGGTGAGGAGGAAACTTGTTGGCTGAGTAGGATCCTGGGGTTGTTGCTCAGCCTGCACAGGGGAGAGTAGGGCTTGAGGCACAGAGGAAGGGAGCCGCAAACCCCACTTTTGACCTCTATCTCCCATTGGTGTGTGTGTGTGTGTGTGTGTGTGTGTGTGTGTGTGTTTTCTGCTAGGGAAAGATTTTTCAGAGAGCCTCCCCATGGGGAGGACCCAGATACCAATAGCTCCGTAGTCAGGGCAGCCCCCTGCCACTTCTCTGGAGCTGGTCTCTGGGGGCACTGACAGGATTTACAAACCTTCCTGCTCCCCTCTTCCCAAACCAGCCCTTGGATGGGCTTGGGAATTGGAATGCGGAGAGAGAAAAGCATTGGTGGTCTTTTATTCTGCCTAGTTACAGATTTTACAGGATATGCAACTACCTTCAGAATCATTGGTGCTTTATATGAGTGTTCTTAGCATGAATTTGAGGTCTGGGTACCTCCTGAAATTGCAAGCACATTGTTGTGAGTATATGTATTTTTCCACGATCAGGGGTCCAAGGCTTTGACCAGATTCTCCTTGCCCTATATCACTGAAGGGAGAGACTAGGTCTGACTTTTGAAACGGAAATCCAGTCCTCCTGGGCCAACCGCTAAGGTTAGGGAGTAGGAACAACTTAAAGCAGTTGTCACACTGGTTTAACGCCTTGAGCCAGGGCCTAGAAGTCCAATATGCATTCTACCATCCCAAATTTGATTCTCCTGGGCAGTCTATCTCCCAGACCCCGTTTCTTACCCAAATACTTTGGGAGGATATGGGAAAACTGAGTGCTGAGGGCTTGTACCTACCAACCCCATTGGCCCCAATTCTTGTCTCAGGGTGATTGGCCAGGGCAGAACCTGGGTGACTGTGGGCTGCCTGGTTCCTGCACACCCCTCTCCTTTACCTCCCACTCTCACCCCTCTCACAGACGAATTGCAAAAGCTGCTCCTGGAACAAATGGAGCTGCGCAAGAAGCTGGAGAGAGAATTTCAGAGTCTTAAAGGTACCCCCATCCGGACCCACCTCATTTCACACACTCCCCCTCCCCACCTCATGGCCAGAACCTTCTTCCCGCGCTCCCGGCCTCCTTCCGGAACCCCAAGTCAGGCAGCTGCCCTGCGTGCCCTGCGGAAGCCGCTGAACTCTCCATTCCAGGGGGTTCCTGCCACGCCAAAGACTGAGAGGGTGGGGAGGGGGTGAGGAGTGGGGAAATGGGGCCGAGGAGGGGGCTGTGCATAACAGCTCTCACTTAATCAATTTGCACAGATAATTTTCAGGATCAAATGAAGAGAGAATTGGCTTATCGAGAAGAAATGGTGCAACAGCTGCAAATTGTCAGAGGTAAGACGGGAGTCAGGTGAGCGCGTGCACGGGCCGTAACTGCCTCTCGTCTGGCAGGAGCCGCAATGTTGGCTCAGTCATTTGGATTTAAATTGAAGGTAATTTAACAATTATTTTTTTATTTAATATCCTTTGTATACTCTGATTAGCCTCAGAATGGCAAGCGAGCCCAGCAAACGGCTTGCAGGCATCATTACATGGAGTGATTGAACTTCTTATCGCGGCAATTTCCATGGTTTCTAAATTAAAAATCGAGGCGTAAAATTACCTGGGAAGTAATGCCCAAGTTTGCTTTAATTTTGGTTAGATCCGTCTGCCTTTAAGCGCCATCCCAGGCCATTTCCTCCCTCCACCAGGCTGCAGTTGGGAGCATAGATACCCCCTCCCTCAGTCCCCGAACTTGTTTTTGCTGGAGGATGAGAGCTGGGGAGGGAGGGTGAGGCCCGGGATGTGACCTCGGCCGGCCTGAGGGTGGTCTCATTTCCTCACCAGCCCCCTCCTTCTGTCTTCCAGATACTCTGTGTAATGAACTTGACCAAGAGCGGAAGGCGCGCTATGCCATCCAGCAGAAGTTAAAAGGTGCGGAAGCCGGGGAACAAAGCTAGGAGGGGTTCCAGACGCTGGCTGTGTCCGCGAATGAATGAACGATCGACTGAATAAATGAATGGGGAGAGGTAGTGAGAGAGGAAGGCCAGGTCTACATGGATCAGAAGCTGAGAGGAGGGAAATAGGATTTATTATTATTTTTATTATTTATTATTATTTAATGGGGGAAATGATCCTAGAACAGTGGGATAGGGAGAAAGAGGCCCCTGGGGCTCTGGGCATTGGAAAATCTGCCGTGGGGTCCAAATCTGGCCTTGTGCAGATGGACCTACCTCTTTCTGTGCCTCAGTTTCCTCTTCTGTAAAATGGGGCTACGGAACCAGAGCAGTGGTTCTGAATCCCCAGGATCTCTCTCCTACCCTCCTACCATCTTTTGATTCACTGGCTTCAGAACCACTGAGCCAGAGGGGGTGGGTGAGACTTGGACGTGAAGGGGAGGGGAACGGGTGGACCACGCCGGTGAAGCCAGGCAGGCTAGGCACCCAACGTGGCCCGCTCGACTGTCTCTCTAGAAGCCCACGACGCCCTGCACCACTTCTCCTGCAAGATGCTGACGCCCCGCCACTGCACTGGCAACTGCTCCTTCAAGCCCCCGCTGTTGCCCTAGGGTCGGCCCGTCTGCGCCCACGCGCCCTCAAGCCATGCTGCTCTCTTCTTGTAAATAATCGCGGCCGCGGCGGCCGAGAGCGAGGAACAAGCCATTTGGACCGGACCGATGTAAATACAGCCTCCCGCCCGCCCTCTTCCCGGGTGCCTCGGTCTTGCTCGTTGCTTTTCGGGCGTCCCAGTCCGGGGCCCCATCTCCGTTTCCAAGTGTAAATACCACTTCGCCCCACGGTTGAACTCCAGGGCATTGGGACTTCATGGGGTTAACTGGAAGGAAGGGAATAAGAAGGGGGAGGCCCCTCCCCCAACCCGTTCAGCCTCGGACCCCCAGTTATGATTAAAATGTAGCAACTTCGCTGGCTCTGGCCCTGCGCTCCCTGTCCCGTCCACTTCTGAAACTTGTTCCTAATGACAAAGTGGCTATGTGCAATGGATGTAAGTGTACGGTGAGTCTCGGTTCAGTATTAGGTTCACTTTAATTTATTTATGCTGCAAGTTAATTTTGCTTCCTTTTCCTGAACCTACTTCCCTTCCCGTTTTGCAGTCCCCTTTGGGTTTGGCTTTGTCTGTTTTTTGTTGTAACCTCTTGATGTACCAGCACTTTAAAAAGGGCAACAATTCACTCACGAGATGGAGACCACCTTGAGCCTGTTTGGGGAGACCACCCTGTATACGTGACTTTTGTTTTTAATAATAATAAAAAAAATCTGTCACTTCCTGAGGCTGTGGAGGCGGGAGTTGGAGGGGGAGGGGAACGGAGGGAGGCTGAGAGCTGCTCAACAGGTGGAGTGTGAGGGACCGCAGCACGGGTTCCGGGGCGCCAAGGCTGAGAATCGCGACCCTCAGGTGGGCAGCAGCGAGCGCCTGACCTCTCCACCAGTCCTTCAGACACATCCAGCTTGTCCCACGGGCCACCCCCCGCGCCCACCGCGTTTAGTACCGCAATCCAGGTAAAGAGGACTACGACGGCATGGTTCCTGGCACCCTGGTATCTGACTCTTCCCTCCAGCGCTCGCAGGGGACAAGTTTATTCGTGACATTTCCACGCCTATCTTACCTGAGAAGTCACCTCCAGGGTGCTTAGAGACGGGGCGCTATCCAGAATCCCAGGTTCAACCAGAATTGCCTGGAGGCGCCGACAGCGCGGGCCTGGCCCTGGAGCGCTAGGGCGGGGTGCAGGCCAAGGTGCAGAGGGGGGGCCTGGGCGGGGCAGACTGGAAAGGCAGAGCCAGGCTCCACTCCGGGGCGCTGACGCCCTTCCGCCTGCCCAGCCGCGACTCGAAGGAGTTCTGGCAAAGTTTAACGTTCCGTCCATTTTAGTCGGAGTGTGTTTGCAGACATGGAGGAGTCCAAGGTGGAGGGTGAAGTCGGCCGGTGTCTGACTCGCCGCGCTCGCCAGGCCCGGATAGCACGTGGCGGGGCGCGGGAGCCGCGGTTAGGGAGGCCCCACCTGGCCGCCGGCCTCTGGTCGGCCTTAGTTTCCACAACGCACCTGCTAGGGAAGCTGCAGATAAAGAATGGAAACTGCCTCGCATTGGGGGGCGGGGAAAGTGTGGATGGAACGGGAGACTGCACAACATTCGGAACCACGCAGCTCTGGTCTCCAGCAGCCGGGTGCCGTGTCGCGCCATTTGTGCTTCCTAGGCTTCCGTGTTGGCCTCTGTAGGCCCCTCTCCGCGCGCCGTGTGGAAGCGCTCTGGGAGGAAAGCAGAGTGCAGGGCAGCAGCAGTGCGCGGCTGGAACCAGCTCCCAGAGGACCCCGCCCTCCGGATACACCTGGGCTTTCCCCAAGTGTTGGTCTCGGGCTGCGCGGGGTCCCACGCACATAGACCATGGAGGCGCGCGTGCTGTCCCGCGGTGTCCGAAGAGCAGCTTAGGTCGGGAAGTTTGGTGGCTGGTCGTTCAGAGGGACCGGGACGGAGCTGGCGAGCAGGGCGGGGCAGGCGCGCGACCCGACCACGCGGTCAAGGCCGGAAGCCAGTCTCCAGCGCACCCTGCACAGGGGGCTCGAAGTCCTCAAGCTAGACACAGAAGGGACATGACTGAGAATGGCTGCGAGGGCGCCGGGGGAACCGCGAGGTCGCGGAGGAATGAAGTGACCTCGAGATGCAAAATCTTTCCGCAGGGACACTCCTGGGAGCGGGAATATTTTCTATGGGCCGAGCGGGCTGTACCAAAGGTGAAATTGAGGTCCAGAGAGACGAAGCGACTTGCGTCCCCAGGGCGTGCGGGGGCCCAGCGGAGCTGGGACCGGCAGGGCAGCGTGGGTGTTGGAGAGTGTACGCGCCTTTCCTCCCTTGCACAATCGCACCTTTGGAAGCTGCACTTTCCTTCTTGGAAAATGCGGCAATAGTTATTACCCAGACAGGAATTTCCGTGGCTGCGGCCCACACGAATATTCCTTTTCACCTTTCCTTTCCTAATTCCCCCAAGTGGAGAAAAAAGCCGTAGGCAGCTGGGGCCTGCCGAAAAGGGCGCCCCATCTGGGCCAGAATCTCTGAGGACTGGAGATGTAGGCGGATCCGACCCAGAAAGCTCTGTCGCAAAAACCCTCTTGGGCACCGCGATCCTTCAGAAGTGGTTTGTTCTCCCCCAAATGTTAATAACCAAACGATTGGTATGGATGTAATTATCAATAATTATACGAATTATTGCTGATTGCAGGGCTCGTAGCTACTTTAATTAGTTTACCAGATTCTAATTAAGTTAAATGAAACATTAATAGGGAAAATATGCTTTGAAAAAAAAAAGAAAAACAGGATTTTTAAAGTCTATTTCTTGCCACAACGTTGCCACCTTGCGATGCATTTTAGGCATTACAGCCAGCGTCCGAAGGCTCCAAACTTGGTCGCCTTGTCTTAAGAACAAAAAGTGAGGCTTGGGGAATCTGGAACTGGCTGTGGGGCACAGAATGTCCTCCCGGTTGTTCTTTCCGGGTGTTTGGTTCCGCATCCTTGACCCCCGGCGGTTCCCACAGGAGGTCTGACTCTGGAGTCCAACGTCTGGGGGTAAAGAACCTGGTGAACCATAAGCTTTCAGCCTCCCACTCCTTTTTTCAACAGAGGAACTCTGGTTTCCTCATAGGGAGCCACAGTGGGACAGGTGGTCTCCATATTCACCTGTTTCAGCAAATCCAGGGTGAGAAACAGGCGCTGGTGGAGACAGCATCAGGTTGCTAGATTTTTCACTCCCCTGGGAGAAACCAGGAGGTCGGTCCCAACCTCCATTTACTCTGTAAATAAGGGTAATCTTGGCAAAACAAACAAAACAAACAAACAAACAAACAAACACCTGAAAGACCCCTGGATTCCTGGGAGTGATATCTATGTTCCCACTGCACTTGGTCAATGAGGTTAATAGGACACTCACCTCCCTGAGTTATCCTTGGTTGTGTGTGTCTTGTTTCCCATAGGACTGTAAGTACACTGGCAACAGGGGCAGCATCTTGCTCTTCCTTATGACCTCCAACACAGGTCCAGTGCATCACAGGTGCTCAAGAGTTGTCTAGATGAATGAGTTCTAATTTTGTGGTTCATCTGCATGCTGGAAATGTTTGAGGGAAGGAATCCTTAGGTAGGAATCCTTAGGTGCTTATATGGACAACAGCTACTGAGAAGTATTTAAGCTCGTTTTCCTAACATTATTTAAGCACAAGGTTACTGCTCAGACTATCGATCCTTCATCAATAAGATTAGTTTTGGGGACAGGTGTCAGGTAAGTGATTGTCAGCCTAGAATAGGAAAACTTTGCATTTTGCCAGGTCTTGGAGCACATACCTGTCCACACTGATCTAAAGTATAGCCTTGATCCTTTGCAAAAATGAGACTCTGTTCTTGAATTCAGAACACCAGTAAAGGCAGAAGTGGACCTGCATGCTCTTTCCATTAATTCTGAACAGCTTTATCTCTTACTCTTTACCCTCAAAGTTTGCATAGTGTTTGATTACCTGCACAAATTCTATAGCCAGATTTCTTAGGTCTGAGTCTCTTCTCTGCTGCTGATTAGTTGTGCGACATTGGTCGAATAGTTAAATCTCTCTGTGCCTCAGCTTCCTCTTCTATAATATGAGTGGGGGAAAGTGTACCTAATTCACAGAAATGTGCAGAGCCTGGAGAGCCAGCCAGGTCTCTGGCTTTTCCAAGAGTAGGAATTGTTTATCTTTCCTAATTTCCAGTGTGAGATAAAGGGTCATGCCAAGAGTTTCTTTAGAAGGAGAGGGAGACACACCAGCATTGGTAGTTTCCTTGTTTGGCATCTCAGAAGGAGGTATTTAAAAAACCACTCGCCTAATTGCCGAAGTGGCCTCCAAAGAAGAACCAGGCATCGTTGGGGGAAGAAAGAAAACCCAAATATTGTCCTCTAACTCCATGCATTGGAAACCGTGAGCCAAGGAGGAGGCACAACGAGTGGTCCCACAGACTCCTATTCTCGGCTGTTACCTGGAAAGGATCATTTCACCTCTACTGAAGAGAACATAAATGGGTCCCTGATGGAACGCTGCACCGCAGCTCCCAGCGCCCGCGGGAGCGTAACCGTCGCTGCCCTGGGGCGGTGCTGGGGCTCTCAGTCTCTGACTCTCTCCCGCGACTTCGGCAGCACAGAGCCTACGAGCGGTGCTACCACTGGGCTGGCCTTCCAGAGGCTGCAAGGACAGCAGGGCGGACCACTGCGTGCTCAGGCACCAGTAAAGCATACGCACCAACATTATCTCCTGGAAAGAAATTGGTATTTCAAAAAACATTGACAAAGTCATCACAGGAAATCTGAACTTTGTTGGACTTCCACCCCTCCACCCCACTTCTTATCTTACTAGTTAGGAGTGTTTCTTCTCCTCCTTCTCCTCCTCCTTCCCCTCTCTCCTCCCCTACTCCCCCCCCTCCTTTTTCTTTGAATTGCCTGGGGACAGGGCCTCGATCTTTACAGGGATTGTGCCTTTAAACGTCTTATCAGGCCTTGCCTCAGCCACTTACTAAATTACATAATCTTGCCCAGGTTACTTCTCAGCGTCTTTTGTAAAATGGTGACAGTAACACCCACAGGGCAGGGCTGTCAGGAATATTAAAATGAGATATTGGTGAAGCCCCTGGGACGTGGTAGATAATCAATAAAGAGTGGGCATGATTTGCTTATTTATTTAAGATTCAGAAGCAGCAGGAGGAGTCAGTCTTGTTGCACGTTCCTGTTATAGATCATTTCATGTTTATTAGAGCACTAAGCTCTTGTCGTTTTGGACCCGAAATGAACTGAGTTAGGCAAAGCCATTTCCTTAAGTGAAAGGTATCTTATAACTCAGGATACTGCGGAGAGAAGCAGAGGTATGATGGAAAAGATGGAAGTCTGGAGACCCAAGGCCAGATGGAAAAAGCACAGCCAACAGATATATCTGACTACTGTCCTCACCTTCTTTTATTCCGTCTTCTAGTATTAGTCTCTTTTGTGTCAAACAAAAGAAAGAACCTGTAGATGAAGACTGCATCGAGGTGCAAACCGTGCACCAGGGTAAGCTTCCTTTACAAAAATATGGAACGCTTCACGAATTTGCGTGTCATCCTTGCGCAGGGGCCATGCTAATCTTCTCTGTATCGTTCCAATTTTAGTATATGTGCTGCCGAAGCGAGCACGGTGTAATGGTTGTCTCAGAAAGTATATAAAGCAGAAAGATATAAACTTTTTCAGTTATGGTGACTAAATTGAACACTTTAAATTCCACAATATTAAAGAAAATATGACCTTATATATTACATGTACCATAATTGTATTTTTATGATTATGTTCACATTAAGTCTAATTGCCTCTCTGACCCTTAGAGTGTATATGCAAATGAAGGAACCATGGGAAATTGGCCCTCTGCCCGCCCGACCTCTGCGCAGCTAGCAGACAGAGCCGCGCTCGGTCACGTGATGCACGCTGCCGCGTTCCTTTCTCGCGCTGGCGGTGCTGGTGCGGAACGGTGGGTCTTTTGCCTCCACCTGGAACGTGGCATCGCTATGGACCTCGAAACTGCGCGGGGAGCTTGTGTACGGTGCAAATGCGTATTTGGGGCGAGGGGTCATGATGCCCATGAGGTCCTCACAAAAGTGCAGTCCGGGACCCCGAAACGGTTGCGAGCCACTTGTTGGGCGGTTCTCTACGACCTTTGGGAATGCTGGAGCCATCGGAAGGGCCTGGGTATGGGCGGCTGAAAATTGTGACTCGGGGCTGGACGTCACCTGTGGATGGGCCCGGGCGTGTCGCCGGGTCCCCTGGGGTTCTCAAGCACTTGAAGCCAAGGGGAAGAGGGTAGGTGTCCACTTTGGTGCCTAAGCTTTCCATAGTGTGACTCAGAGATGGGGGCTGTGTAGGAAAGATCACCACCCTTTGAGCCAGCACTGGGCTAGGCACTTAACCTAATCAGAACCACGTACCCCCTTAACCCCCTAATTCCCAATTTGTAGCTTAAAAAATTGACGTTCTGGGAAGTTAAACTATCATGGCCAGAATTATCCTGCCACTGGTGAAGAAAGTTGGGATTTGGATGCAAGTCTGGTTTCAAAGATTGATATTTTCATAGTGGAACTATGATAAGATTTAGGACCAGGAGTACCTCCTCCCCTTTACCTCTTAGACAATACTCCCAAGGTCTTACCAGCTCAGACTTTCCTTCCTGCCTTCATTCCTTCCCCAAATATACAGCACCTGTGGCATCCGCACTAAGCCGTGGAAATGGAGCTTCCATTCCACTAATTGAGCCAGAAGAGCATTCTCAGTGCTGAGCCCAGCTAGAAAGAAAGAACATGGGGAATAGAGAGTGAATGGGGCATGAAGACCACTTGTGTGGATGGACAGGAGAAGAGGGGTATTTGAGCTGTCACTTGGTGATAGGGAGCCAGGATCAGAGAGTTTAGGCAGAGGAAGACTTTGGAGCCACCTGAGTCAATTTTACCCATTTGGGCCAGTTTTTCAGGGGAGGCCACTGTGAGAGTGGAGGGACCTGCTCAGCCACCGCCAGGGAGTGCACTGGGCGTGACTTCTGGGGACTTTGGAGCCCCATTCCCTAACCGGTCTAGAGTGAAATGGAAGTCAGGCGCAGGATGCCCAACTTCTCGTCTGACCTCTTTCTAAATAATCAGTAAGCAAACACAAACCTCAGAATGCTAATATGGCCTTTATTGAGCGAAGAGAGCTAATTTGGGCAATGATGTTTCCCTCAGATTTACAAAAGGGAATTGCAAATAACGAAAAAGCGTATTAGCATTGATGGGAGATGATGCTAATCTTCAATTAGCATCCACATTTTTATTCATTTATTTAGAAGGAGAGCC
Organism: Eonycteris spelaea; assembly: GCA_003508835.1. NCBI lineage: Eukaryota > Metazoa > Chordata > Mammalia > Chiroptera > Pteropodidae > Eonycteris > Eonycteris spelaea. The sequence goes on from PUFA01000017.1 coordinate 2,998,892, forward strand.
TTTTCGACACAGTTGATGCTCACATGTGTCACGGCGACAGGTACATCTCATGGGTTCATAACTGCTTTATTGTGGAAATCAGCAGGAGATGGACCAGAATGTTCACCATTTCTAGGACATGAGTGTGTGTTATTTTGAGCCAGAAGTGGGTTTTTTTGTTGTTGTTTTTTTCTTATTGCGCGTTTGTGGTACAGAAGAGAGAGAGCTGAGTTGTAGTTCCTGTCCCTCCCTGAACCTGTCTTTGTACCTTGGTAAACTCCCATACCCCCTAGTTTTGTTTCACTTTCTACAAAGTAAGGAAATTGCTCCAGAGATGATCTTTAACATCTCTTTGAGCATTGACATGCTGCGATATTTGTAACTGGGTAACTGAAGGACTTTTTTTGAGACTATAATTAGTCTCAAAAAATTCAACACTGTTTTTGTTTTACGTTTTAGAAGGATGGGCCATGCTGTTTATCTTGGGGTGTGAAGACCCCAGGAACAGTCCAAGGTGGGTGTTGTGGACCTAGGGTCTAGAACCTGGTTAACCATATAACACTTGGCCCATGAGTCTGAAGGCCCAGTGTGGAGGAAGGGAGCGAGGAGAAAATGGGTCTTATGTAGCATGAAGTTGAAGCAGAGGAGACACGTGGAGGGACTCGGGAAGGGAGAACTAAGGGGCTCATGACTTCCAGGGAAGTCCAGGCCCTCATAATCCTTGATGAGACAGATGCTAAAGGAGTGTGTGGGTGCCAGAGAGGACTGACACTGGTCAGCAGTCTCAGATCTGTGGTGGAAGCCACGTTCCTGCCAGCCCTCAGGGCTGTGGCTTCACTCCACTCTGCAGACCTCAGGTGGCCTGAGTCCCAAAAGTCTTGGGCTGCAGAACTAAGAGATGAGAAGTGGTTCTCCTAATCTTGTCTGAAGTAGTATTTCCCACTACTCTTAGTGAGAGAGGACAGAGCCAGCTTAAATTTGATTTTGAAAAATGGAAAACTGGGCTGTTTCATAGTGAAAACATGTCATTGGGAACATGAGATCTTAGGATTCTCTAAAGTGGTAGTATTTCCCCTACAGCCAGAGAGCATTGAGTGGTTTTTATATATCATTTTGTTTGAAGTGAGAAGGTCCAGGAACTCCCATCGGCCCCATCAGAGGGAGGAAGAAGCAAGGATATGGAGAGATGCAGCCTTGGCCACCTGTGTTCTGGGCACTCTGGGAGTGAATGGCACTTGTGACTTCAGGAGGTGTTGCTCTGGATTGTGGGACAGGGACATGCTGAGTTCACAGGCCTGACCCAGAAGCTCCAAATGCCCCAGACATAGACCATGGCTGGAGGGGACCTGAGTGTGACAGAGGACACCTCAGGCTGCCAAAAGTCCCTTTGAGCAGCTCATGCACTGTCTTAAAGCCTCGTTTTTGTAACATCTCTTTTCAAGTGTACTTTCTCGCCGCAGTCATCTCAGTATGAATGACTCTTTCCAAAGTTTCCTCCTTGGCCTCTCTGTAAAGAAGGCTGGGAGAGAGGGTAGGACAGGCAAAACACGGTCTGTATGCCCATAGCTCAGAGGGTGGCCTGAGGGAAGAGGCAGGGTCAGCTGTGGTCGCCAGACTTCTCGGAGTTCCTCCTTCCCAGCCTCCTAACCCCCATGTGCCTGGAGCTCTTGCTCTTCTGCTTGGGCCCTCCTGTGGTTACATCATTTTGAATCCATCCCAGGTGCCCAACCAAACTGGCACCTGCTAATCCTCCCTCTTCCCCAGCTTGTGTTTGTTGGGGGTGCACAGCCCAGGCCACACCTTTCACTATTCCCCAAATCTCTTCTTTGTGCCTAGAACTTCCTAAGTATCTGGCCAATTCCCCACCTGTAGGATGGCAACTCTGCTGCCTGCCAAGCAGGGCTGTTTGAAGATTAAATGCAGAATTGAATGTGAAAGGCCCTAGTACATTAGATAATCTGATTCATGTGAAATGTTTAGAGTAGGCCTGGCCATGTGGGAAGTACGTGGTAGGGATAAAAATACTCACTACATAACAATGCACTCTCTTCTTCTCCTTAATTTTTCAAGTACCTGGATGAAACAAACTTTTTAAAAAGTGAAAACAATTTTTTTTTCTTCTTCATTTCAATATCTGGTGGGGAAAACCTAGATCTAGAGAGGTAAAGTGACACGGCTAATCAGTCACACTAGAATTTGCTCTGGTATCTCTCTGACGCCAAAGGCTAACTTTGCGCCTAGATGGAATATGAGAGTACAATTTAGGGTTCTGGGAGGCTCTAAAATCTCTCTTTGTTGCCATAAATCCTGCCAGTGCTGCATGATTATTTTGAGCTGTCGCTGTCTTAAGGGCTCACTAATTTTAGTTCAAGGCCCTTTACTCTGACAATCTCAGGATGGCCTAAGAACACAAGATGCTTAGGTTTAGGGTGTGGAAGATACGGTCTGAAAGAGGGTCCAAGTCCAAGTCCGAGTACAAAGTCTCTGTGGCTCTGTCAGTTTCTCTGTATGGGGTTACGGTGTGGGAGAAGTGTGAGACCTCCAAATCCTCACGGCCCTGGTGTTCAGTCATCACTTACCCCCAGGTTATACTGACAGCAGCTGTGGTACAGGGAAAAACTGAAATGGCTTTGAGCCAAGAAGGGCCATATTTGTGTCCCAGTGATGAGCCTCAGTTTCCTCATCTCTAAAATGGAGGTAATTTCCCTACATGCTTTATAAGGTCTTGAGACCCAATGATAAATCCCACTGTGAAGTGCTGTATGGCAGAAGGTAGGAGAGTTGGCTTGTTAAACACCCATTCTAGCCTCAGGTGGTTAAATGCTGCCCTTACCTGGTGAGCAAGGCATTTTTGCATCAGGAACAGACCTATAAAATATGAGTACCAAGATGAACCATCACATTGTATTAATATTTTCACACCACTTAACTCTCATTAAAATGTACTTTGCTGAATTTAATATGTGATTTCAAATGACACAACATATTAAGTGCTTAATATACTAGAAATTATGAAACTATTATTGTCGGTGCCATATGAAATAATTAGACTGAATTAAACTTTAGCAGCAAGTAAAGGAAAGACTTCAACTTATGATGTCTTAAAGTAGCTTAAGCCACCACTGTAATCCCCAAAATAAACATCCAGAAATTAGGACCTTTAAATAAAAACCAAAACTTAATCTGTACTTACACACAACTCTTCAGGGTTTTGGTGGTGTGGAGTGTTGTCGCCTTGGGAAGGTGGGAGCCCAGGGGCCCACCCCAGGACAAGATCTCAGGGTTAGGGCTTCAGCTGCTATTCCCTGGGGCCTGGCTAAGGGATGGCTCAAATGGCTCGAGTAAGGAGTAAGGCCTTCTACTGGTGACAGATTGGTCTTCTTTGCCCCAAATTACTGACAAGTTAAAAATAAAAACAAACTCACCTTATTTAACATTTATTGAGCGCTCCCTTTACGTCAAGCATTTCGTATGCATTTTCTTATTTCATCCTCACAAGAGATCCATGTTATAAGTCACCATTTTCAGATGAGGAAACTGAGGCTCAGAAAGGTTAAATGAGTCATCCAAGGCTTTACAATCAGAATCCATAGTGTTCGCCCCGACATGTGGCCTCCCCCAGTAGTGTGTGTATGTGTACACCACTTCCTATTTTAATGATTCAGTGACCAAACACAGTAACCTGCTATCTAACAAGTGACTTATGACCTATATTTTAATCATATTCCAGTCATGGAGAGTAGGGACCATGACTTGAGAGTCTCACTTTAAACAGGACACGGCCTGGCTGAGTTATGTGGGATTCTCTTTGTATTTGCTGCTAATGGAATTCAAACAGAATGAATTCATTACCAACTGAGTATTCTGACATATACCTATGTATAGCTGTCATAAAGAAGACAACTTATAAAGGTAAGAAACACTTTCTATAATAGGAAATACTAATTTCTTAGCTATTTAAGATGCCATGTCATAATTACTCAGCTTGAAGATACTAATACTGGGCTGTTTGAAAAAATAAATTTGAGTGTGGAGACTTTAATATATTATCATGTACTGACCTGCAAAAATGATTTTAATGGAAGCAGGAAGACTTACCTCAAAGCAAACACCTGTTTATATTTAACTGAAAACATATATTTTCCATAAGTTTCAGGATTAGGTTCTGTCTCATAAAGTAGAAAGCCAAATAACAGTGGCTTTAAGATGACAGAGGTTAATTTCTCTCATGAAACAAGTTGTCTTTCAAGGTCTCATCTGATGGCTCCACTGTGGCAAAGGGCCAGGCTCCTTTATCCTTTAGGGCAAAAATTTATGGTCCAAGATGGCTAGTAGAGCTCCCAAGTCCCAGGCATCAGGAGGGAGGAAAGTGGCAAAGGCAAAGGACACACATGATTACACTGAATAAAATTTGTAACTAAGAAGAAAATGGCAACAAATGGGGAATGAATGGTCCTTGGCACACCACCTGGCACTCAGGTAACAATCGGCCAGTGTTACTCTTAGCCATTGCCCTTCTTCCTTTCTGGAGAGCATCAAGAAGGGGGAAGGGAAGTAATATTTACTAATAGTGTACAAGGTTGCAGGGACCGTGCTGGACGTCTACATTCGATTCATCAATCCTGTTGGGCAGCATTCGATTCATCAATCCTGTGTGGGCAGCATAGTGGCAGGTCAGGTAAGAAGGGATGCTGTAACTTGGGGTGAGGCTTTATCCACATGTGGAGGTAGGAAGTTGGAGGGGAAATGTTTGCCTGAGAAGCCCAGGGCTTTTGAGAATGAAGGAATGAAAGCTCTAACACTTGTTATTTGAGATTCAAGTTACTAAAAATTTTCATGGTGGATCAGATGGTATTGACCAAATTCCATTGGCAAAAGTTAACATTATGCTCTTAAAATAAAATAAAATAAAATAAAATAAAATAAAATAAAATAAAATAAAATAAAATAAAATAAAAATGCTATGGTGCAGAAAGGGAAGGGATTTAAAAATTAAAAAGATAACTAATTAGAAAAATTGGCAGAAGACTTGAACAGGCATTTTACAAATTGGGAGCTCCAGATAGCCAATATGCTCAACCTCATTAGTCATTAGAGAAAGCAAAATAAACTACCTCACAGCTAACACTGAGAAGTCTATAATACCAAGTGCTGGTGAGGAAGTAGAGTGATGGAGCTATGAGACTGTATGGCTGGAGGGAAGAGAAATTGGTATAGCCACTTTGGAAAACTATTTGCATATCTTAAAATCAAAGATAAGCTCACCCTACGACTCATTTGTTCCATTTGTAGCTATAAACCCTAGAGAAACTCAAGCACATGTGTGCTGAATTACAGGTAAAAGACTGTTCAAAGCAGCAATATTTGTAATGGCCTCAAACTGGAAACAACTCAAGTGCCCATCAGGAGAATGGCTAAATACATTGTGGTATGTTCATGCAACTAAATACTATGCAGCACTGAAAACGAGTGAACTGCAGTTACATCCAGTATTATGGTCTGAATTGTATCTCATCTTCCTTCCCCCCCCACCCCCGCCCCACCCCGCCCACCCTGCTCCAGTCCAAATGTTCAAGTCCTAACCCCATATTTCGGAGTCTGACTATGTTTGGAGATAGGGCCTTTATACAGGTAATTAAGTTAAAATGAGGTCAAACAGGTGAGCCTTAATGTAGTAGGACTGACATTCTTACAGAAAGAGGGAATTTGTACTTGGAGAGGTACAGGGTAGAGACAACGTGAAGACAGGGAGAAGACGGCCCTGTACAAGCCAAGGAGAGAGGCCTGGAACAGGTCCTTTCCGCATGGCCTTCAGAAGGAACTGATCCTCCGGGCACCTTGATCGTGGACTTTCTGCCTCCAGATCTGTGAGAGAATAAGCTTCTGTTGTTTAAGCCAGCCAGTCTTTTTTACAGCAGCTGTTTGCAAACTAATATAACCAGAAACATGGATGAATCTTGTAAACATGGTGTTGAGTGAAAGACACAAAGAACATATACAGAATTATGTCATTTATATGGAGTTCGAAAATCAGGGAAAACTAACCTACATTGTTTAGGGAGACGTTTATAGTTAAATGACAAACACGGAAGAGTTTGCCACAAATGACAAGAAAATGGGAAGGAACATGTGAAGGCTTCTGGGGTGGCCACAAAATTCCATTTGTTCACATGCACACTGGTTACTCGGGTGTTCTCCATACAATTATTTATTAAACAACTTTTGTGTGTTTAGGTATAATAAACTTCCCAAAGTTTATTTACAATAAAGAATTGTAAAAACGAGGAGAAAGCAGTGGGGGAGGAAAGAGAAGGAGTGGAGGGAGGAAGAAGGCGAGAAGAAAGGGAGAGAAAGGGGAGGAGAACTAAAGTGAAGGAACCAGTACATTGACCTGGTACCACGTGGGTTGGCCTAAGGGTCTGTGAGACCACAGCTGTCTAAACGGAGGGCCTGAGGGTCAGACGCTGCCTCTGAGCCCAGACTCTCATGAGGAAGATTCCTAGAGACATTTTAGGAACTTTGTAATCTAGGGAAATCCACTGCCCTTCTCTGAGGCTTGTTTCTTATCTTTAGACTAGGAAAGCCTCACAAAATGCTTAAAGGTTCTCTCTCTTGCTAATTCAGGTCTCTCTGCTCAGATGTCACCTTCTCCAGTAGGCTTTCCCTAACCACTTCTTGACGGTAGCACTTCCTTTCATTCCTTTTTCCCTTTGTTTTTCTTCATAGTACTTAATACTGGTAGTAAGTGTTTGTCACCGAAATTATGTCAAATATTTGTTTATTTGTGCACAAGGAGCAGGGTTTTTGCTTTGTTTACCACTGTATCCCCAGTGCCTAAAACTGTTCAGCATATAGTAGGTGCTCAATAAATATTCTCAGCATTATGAAAACTAGAGTGCTCTGGAGTGTCTGGCACGGAGAAGGCCCTCAGTAAATGCTAGTTTTTCCCTCCCTTTTTTAACTCAAACTCCCACCCACATTTCCTGGGGTTAGACCCAACCAGCACCTGCCCCAGCCTGGCACTGAGAAAATGCCCATACTCTCCCCTCTGTTCATTAGCACCATTTCATCTTAGGTAATGTCAGAAGCCTTGAAGTCCTCATGATGTCTCCTGCATGATGCCGCCTCATCCTGGGCCACTGTTCTTTCCCCTGGACCCAATGTGACCCATGTCATCTACTTCCTCCCCACACCACTACCAAGAGTCACCACCTTGCTGCCCCAAAGGAGGGGCCTTCTCAGAGTGACCGAGCTGCCCCCGGATGACCCAGACACTGGATGCTGACAGCACGCACCTTGGGTGTGTGGTCTTTCCTCCATTCATGGTTTATCGTTGTGGGCTCAGAGCGAGGCCCATAAGGCCTCTCATTCCTCCATCAGCATTTATTGCCCCCTCCTCCCTGTCCTTGCCACCTGGTACCTATATTTAGTGTTTGTTTTCTTCTGTCTGATATTAAAATTGTTTATTTTCTTTCCTCCCCTGCCCCCTGCTCAAACCCTAAGCACCTCCCTAGGGCAAGGGGCCAGACTTTATTATACTCCTAGCATGTAGCACAGCATCTGATGTTTAATACGCACATTTAAAAAAAGCATCTCCTATTAAAAATGACAGATTATAGGATTTTAGAGTTAAGATGACATTAGAACAATCTTCCTTGACATATACCGTTTCCCAGCTTCCCAGTTTAAAGGCTAATTAAGACATAGAAAAAAACCAAAAACTCAGAACATTTCAGAAAAAGTGGTAAATTGTTGGCAGGAGTCTGGGAGAAATTTTCCCTGACGATGTGCCCGTGGGCTGGGCAAAGTCATACAGTAGGCGTCTTCTGCATGCCTTGCCCTCTAAACTGGCCCAGAACCTCTAGACAAGAAGCGTATAGTAGCAAATTTCACCCTCACTCACTCTTCGGGGTTGCTCAGCCAGGAAATGGGGCAGCACGGCCTACCCCAAAGGGATGGCTTTCTGAAGTGGTCATTTCTGTTGACCTCAGCCCTTTCATCAAGACCGAGTTTGTCCACTTTCATGGACTAATACTAGTCCTCGGCGTTCACAGAGCAGGGAGCAGAGTGGGACTGGCAAGGGAGCTGTGTCTGGAAGGAGTGTTCGCTTAACGTGCAAATACTACAGATGCAAAGAGTAGAATTTTATTAAGCTATATCTTATCTACTACTGTAATATGGATGCATTATAATAATTAAATTGTATTTACCAAGGTGAAGGGTCTTTGGCTTTTAATAGGGGAGTATAATGCATTTATTTTTTTTCTGGCATGTTTGGTCTTATTTTCATGATTGGGCTTTATTTTCATGTTTGATCTATGGTTTTTCTTTTTTATGTTTCTGTTGTTTCTTTTACCTTCTTTGATAGGTACAAGGATTTTTAAAAATCTTATGCGATTTGGAAGTAGCACAGCCTATTTTAATTCTGTTGACACCTTCAAGATTGTAAAATACTTTTTTGAACTCATGTTTCTCTATCAGATTCCAGATAAATTTATAATTTTTGCCTCCCTTACAAGGTAAGGTGAGGAGTTTTCCAGCTCTCTACTTCCATGCCTCTCCAGTAAAGGCTCAAGTTATCATATCTCTTTTTTAAAACTATGTAGATCTTCTTTTTTCAAAAATTGATTTTGAATTTGACGTTCAAGTTTTCACCATTGAATTCTCTATGTTTAAGTGGTTTCCATGTATACTGCATGTTCCAGTTACTATGGCTGCATAGCCTAAGTTACCCAAAATGTAATGGCTTAAAACAATAATAATTTGTTATCTCTTGTGGTTTCTGTGTGTCAGGAATTTGGACAGAGTACAGCAGGGATGGCTTGTTTCTCCTCCACATTGTCTTCAGGCCTCAATGGGAAGACTCAAAAGCTTGAGTCTCTAGCTTGGCTTCAATCATATGAAGGCTTGTTCACCTATGGTTGGTGCTGGCTGTCACCCAATTGAGGGCCTGGTTGGGGCTATTAACTGCAATTCCCACTTATGGCCTCTTGTGTAGTCTAGCCTCACAATATAGAGGCTGAGTTCCAAGGGCAAGTGCCCCCCGAGAAAGAGAGAGAGCCAGGTAGAAGCCATGTTGCCTTTTATGTCTCATTCAGTGTCACTTCTGCTGCATCCTATTGATTAGGGCAGTTACCCAAAGTTCTGCCCAGATTCAGTGGAAGTATGTCAACTTCACTCTGTAAGATCAAAATGTGTGACGCTCCGAATACACACATGTACATATTGTTAACCTAAAAATAAAAGGCCTTTCAAAATGGGAGGCAACAAGCATTTATTTAATACCAAAAAGAATAGCTATTTGAGAAGCATTGATTCAGGCAGAAGCCCAAATAACATTCCAATTAGGAGACAAAGGCAATAGGTGTTTATGAGAAAGGGAAGGGGAACAATCACATCAATAGAAGGAAGGGCATTTCTATTAGTGCAGATTGTATAACATAGCGATGCTAATTCTAAAGAATGTTTTTAATTTTCAGTCAGTAGTCATAATATCTGCTTTCTTGTCACCCTTGCAAACAGTTCTTCAGAACACAAGGTTGCTTTAGGCCCAGTCCAAAGGTTATTTTGCCCTGTTTTAACATTCCAAATGTTTGAGGCATAAGACATACAAGGCAGTTCCTCTGGCATGGAAGCTCCGACTCCATTTTTCAGTGACTTCATTTACTATATATTTTTAATAATATATATATATATAAACACATATATGTTTATATGTAAACATATATAAACACATATATGTATATGTTTATAAACACATATATGTTTAAAAATACAGCCAGCCACATTGTATTTCCTTAAAGTCTTGGTTTTGATTTATGTTTCAGGCAGCTGGAGTGTATTTAGGTAATTCTTTCAGGAAGTTGCATTGGTGAATATTTGAAAATATCCATAAAGTCTTTTTTATTTTAAAATATATAAAATAATATAGGTTCATCTAAAATAATTAAACATTGCAAAAAAAAAAAACTCAAAGGTAATGAAAAATCCTTCATAGTTCCACCTAGCATATACTATTATTACTCTAAAATGGGATCATACTATCCAAATTGTTTTTAAACATAGTTGGTGGAGGTAATTCCCTTCTACCCACTTTTGTAAGTAATCAATGAGTGTGTCCTCCTGGCAATCTTGAGTAGCATGAACAGCTGGATCTGTTCAGAGATTGTATGATACCTTTATCCTTGAATAGCAAACCAGTTGTGTAGGATATTCTTGGATCTTTCATAATACAACGGATGAGTCCAGCTAACAGCAGAAATGTTTTAGGGACCTGCAAAAATTCAATACAGTGGACATTCAATTGACTTCCCTCCTCACCATGGAAGAAGTTAGTTTTGTCTCCATTTGCATATTCATTTCGATATTCCTGATCTATAAACGTGCCTGTTTACATTCATCTTTGGACTGGTTGTAGTATCTTACTGGGTCCCTGGTTAATACTCAGTTAAATAAAATCTTTAATATATATTCATTTTGTATCTGTGTAAGAGTCATGATTTTACTTTTTTTTTAAAAAAAGTATCCTTTAACAGTTCTTTCTTAAAAAGTTGAAAAACAGTGTATTCAGCACTACCTATAACAATTAGCAGGTATGATATAATGCTACTTATGGATAATAGAATTCAAATATGTATATACAGTATGATTAGAACTACATATAACTTTCTTATGTAAAAAAGACCGGAAAAAATAAACCAACGTGTTTAGACTGCTTGGTATTTTTCTTTATTATATTTTCCAAAATTTTTTAAATTATTGTACTTATTACAGAAGTCCAGTGAGGCTAAAGTTTCAGCCTTTGTTTTATTAATAGAATAATGATGGTTTTATGGATCTTGAAGGGCCGGAGAGGGGCATCACGTCCTCTGCACAGCCCCTGGGGTCAGTGGTGAGTTCCACTGGGGAGTGAAGGGGCGTATGATAATAGTAATATAAATAATAATGAAATAATGAGCACGTATAATGTCCCAGAAATTGTGCTAAGCAGTACCTAATTTAACCCTCACAACAACCCTAAGACCTGTTTCTGAAATATCACTCCATTGCTAAATCCATCGCACTGGGACTTCCTAATTTTACTCATAGAGGGAACTTTAAACTTCAGGTTGGGGCCTCTTTGCTGTCTTGGTATCTCCAGCATGGAATCTGGCCTTAGCCACTGATATTCAGGGTTGGGTGAAGTGGGCCTCACTGTCCTCATCTCTTAAATGGCCATCCTTCAGCACTCTCTATTTATTATGACCACGTTGAACTTCATCTGAGTCCTGTGCTCCCAAAAGTCAGAGATGATTAAGAAATTCCTCCATTTTTAAGTTCTGAAAAACCACCTTGCTCTCGCATATTCTAAGAAAATAAACTCTCTCCATTCTTTCTTACCATTCCCATACGATTCGCCGATGACTCCCTTGTTTACCTGTCTCTCTAAACCTTGGGTCCCCTTCCTTTTCTTTGAGACTTTCCTTATTAACATTCTCCTTATTGCAATAGCCTGAGTGATATCTTTTCTTTCATTGGCTAGTGCCTTTTGCATTCACAAGTACCAGAGTTGTTGTAAGTATCGATTGGGTGGGTTATCCAGAGTCCCAGGTTCCACTCTTGGCTCACCCAAGCCTGGTTTCCACTTCCTGGCAGGTTTTGTCTAGTTTAAGAGTTCCATAACGGCCCCTTGCTTACAGGATGTGTGAGTGGCAACACAGCTCCTCAACCCCTGCGCGGGAAGGCGGGGCGGTGCAAGGAGCTGTAGCTTTTGCACGCTGCCACCAGAGGGCGGCGGCTCCTCGGAAGAAGGCCTTCGCCTCTGCACCGGCTCTCTCCTGCCATAGCCTTTCCAATACGCTTTGGAAGTGGACACCACGCAGGATTTTCAGCCTTCCAGAGCTTTTCCTAGCTTCCTCTACTGCTTCCCCGTGCTCCCTCCGCTGCACCCCAGGCACCGCCATCATACTCCCGCATTCAGATAGTCCTCCTCTGCCGATGTTCCTCACAAGACTCTCGTGTACAGGTGGGGGCCTCTAGCGCTTATCTGGTGACAAGGTTCCTTCCCCTCTTGAGGCCCTCGGGCCTCCTTCTCCAGACAAGAAGAATTCCTGAGGCAGCCAGGAAATGGAGAGGAGAGGCAGGAGGGAGGAGCCCCAAGAGGACTGCTTTGCGCACAGTACTTAGCCAGTCACACCCATCAGCCACTTGGAGCATCAGGATGTCCCCTTAAAGTGGGCAAGGCGAGAACTGTTACAGGGAAATAGGCTCCTAGAGAAAAAGTGATTAGCCTCTGGTCACACAGCTAGTAAATGGTAGAATTAGGACAGGAACTCAGTTCACCAGTCCCCAAACCCTGAGCCCTTGAGGTAGTCAACGACACAGCCAGAGATGGTTCACTACTTGGCAAAATTAAACTGAGGCCACGACAGCAGAAAGGTACCCTGGACATGTCTCAGGGCAAAGACCAAAATGCACCGCTTAAAGGATTCAAATTGCAGAGTTTTATGTATTGATATGGTAAGATGAATACGTTTGCTTTTTAAAGTCTATATACACATCTCAAAAGAAAATATAAATAGAAAAGCCAACTGTCCACAGTGGCTGTGTCCGGTGGTTGGAATAGCAGTAGTAGGAAGAGGATTTTCATTTTCTCTTGATTGTTCACATTATGCATTACTAGCATACACACACCAGAAAGAAGAATGATTGATATTTCTGTTTGACAAAAAGTAATGTTACCTTGTTAAAGAATTAGAAAATACGAAAGAGAATGAAAAAAGTAAAATCCATCATGAATGTTTTTCCCCCATTGGGATCGCCGTATTTATTTCTAGTTGGTTTCCTTCCCCACAAAATGTAAATAACAGTATTAACTGTACAGGAATGTTGTGAAGGATGAGAGAATGTATATAATAGCTAACATTCCAGAAGTGTTAGCTATTTTCATATAGAGCAAAATCAGCACCATACTGTACATATTATTTATATGCTGCTGTTTTCACTTATAACATGTCATCTGTTCTTTAAAAATTATATTTTTAGTGATTGCACAAAATTTCATCATATTTAAGTACAACTTATTTAACCTATTCCTTACTATTGAACTTTTAGTTTGTTTCGATTTTTGCTGTTAAAATAACAATGAGATTAACATCCTTAAACATCTCTCCTTGTCAGCATTTCTGATTACTTCTTTGGATGGATTTCTAGAGGTCGGATTACTGGGACAAAGAGTGCAGATATTTTTCAGGCTTTTGATTCAGGTTACCAAATTGCTTCCCAGAAAGATCTTGCCAATTTGCACTCCCACCCGCAGTGTGTGAGAATGCCTGTCCCACAGCACACAAAGGAGGGATTTTGGGGGGATGAGTGAGATTTGATTGTGTCGTTGGACTGAGGAGAAGGAATCCTGTAGGGAGAGAGAGAGTTGAAATTTCAGGAGAGTGGGAGAATGTCTAAAGGAGTGAGCTCCCTGGGAGAAAGAGAGTGGAATTTAGAGTCCATTTATAGGGCTTGCCTTTGGCTTGAGAATAGACACCTCATTTCCTGAGATTGGTGGAAAGAGATGTGATTGGATGTGGATATATAGTCAGTGTAAGTGGGTAGGTGAGATTTAAGAGGGTCAGTCCCTAGGGGTCCCCTTTACTCAGTAAAGTAGGAGGCTGAGTCATCTATTCAAGGGTAAAAGGCAGGCGAGGGCTATAGGAGGAGAGAATTTGTGGAGAGGGATGCAACCCTTTTACTTAAGGAGAGTAAAAGTATACAATGCTAACGCGAGATGATAATAGGGAAAACTGTATTCTGAGGGAGAATGGGTCTATGAGAACTCTGTACTTCAGCTAAATGTTCTGTAAATATAAAATGGCTTTTAAAAAAGTCTATTAAATTTTTTAAATGTGACATAAGAAAGGAATCATATAGGCCTATTTTTCTCATCAAGGAGGGTAGGGAGGAGAGGGGGGGGGAAAGGCAGGTCTAACTGACCCTATTGAGCAGACTCCACCCTTTCCCCACGTTTTACAGTGTGACCTTTATCAGAATTCAAGTGACCATGTATTTGTCTGTTTACTATTTATTCACAGCGACACTATCTGTAAGAGTACAAACAGAAACAACCCAAATATCTATCGAGAATGGAATGGATAACCAATTATGGTATATTCAGACTATAAGTACTGCAATAAAAATGGTCAAACTAAAAAAAAAAAGGGTTAGAGTTGGTTGAAGTGGTTGACATTGTGATGGCACCGCTGTGTGTACTTACTAGACAGTGTGTAGCCACCTGGGGCAAGAAAAAGGTGAGCATATTAATTTAAACCAAATCTTTCAAAACATGTGGTAAACAGAAAACAATGAATGAGCTGGGGAGTCATAGTAGTGAAAAGTTTATGAATTTCTGGAGTTGTATCAAACTTTTAAGGAACAGTTAATTTCCATTTTATGTAAGTTTTTCCAAAAAATTGAAAAAAACAAAAGCTGCCCAGATCATTTTATAAAATCAGTGTAATCTTGATTCCAAAATCAATAAGGACAAAGTAACAAATAAAAAGAATAGGTTCATTCCACCTAAATAAAATGTCAGTTAACTAACTCAGTTATATATTTTTTAAAATACATTTTGATCAAGAGGATTTATCCTAGGAATTCCAACTTGGTGCAACATCAGAAATCACTTCATTAATAAAGGACAAAAGTCATATTATTATATCAATTGATGAAGAGAAATCCTTTGCTAAAGTTTATCAAAAAAATCCTTTGCTATTTATGGTAACTTGGTAAAGATTATATAGCAAAAACATAAAACAAGCATTATACTTAATGAAGAAATTTTAAGTGCATTCTCTTTAAGGTCTAGAACAAAAATAAGGAATCCAACTACACTGCTACCATTCAGTATATAATAATGGAAGTTCTAAACAAAGATATTAGGGAAGAAAGAATAAGAAATATAAGAAGAGAACAGATAGAGCTATCACTGTATAAAGATAATATTTTCATTTGCCTTGAAAAACAAAGAATCAACAGACTGTTAAAATTATGATGAGAATTCAGTAAAATCACTATATATAAGAGTAACCTAAGAAAATAAATCCATAACATTCTCCTTCACCAGCAGTAACCACCTTCTGTTCACAATAACAGAAAATACATATAAGGTCTAAGAATGAATTACCTATTTCATTCAATTGCCTACTCAAATCTTTGAAGAAAACTTTAAAACTAAGAAAGGATGTAAAAACTAACCTGAATAAATGGAGGAAAGTTTTAGCTCTTGGATGGAATGACTTAATATTATACAGGAGTCCATTCTTTATGAATTAACCTATACAGGCAATAAAATCCTAATAAAAGTTCCAAGAACTTGACAAATTCATTCTAATATTTATATGAATGAACAGGACTAAGTCAACCTTAGGTAAAAGAAGAATAAGGAAACGCGCACTACAAAGACACATAAAAAGCTGAACAAAGCAAAACAATAACATTGTTCTGGGACAAAAACAGACCAATAGACTACGGAAGAGAACAGAAAACTCAAATCAGACCATGATTATATGGGTGGGAGGGATCACAAATCAATGCAGAAGGGGCAGATTAAACCAGTTTACCCTAAAAAGAAAATAAAAGAGGGTCCCTGCCGGACACCAAATAAAAAGATACACTCTACATGATGAAAGAATTCAATGTGAAAAACCACCTCTAAAGTTAATAGAAGAAAATATAAGAAAGTATCTTTGGGCCCTGGGTTGGGAGAGGGACTCCTTACATAAAACTTCAAAAAACCAGAAGGAAAAAACAGATTAATTTGATGATGTCAAATTAAGGAGTTTTGTTCAAAAAAAATACCATGGACAGACAATAAGTGATAGGCTGGGACAAGTTATTTGTAAAGCTAAAAATGATAAGGGATTAATCTATAGAACATACAAGTGACTCATGAAAAACCAATAAGTAAAGAAGAGACTTCCACTTTTCAGTCCAGCAAGTAAAGAGCTTGAGAGTCTGCACTCTGTCCTCACAAATAAAAAGCTGAACAAATTGAAAATAAGTGACTCTTGGATCTGTCAGAGAATTGGAAACTTCAACAACCTTCTATCAGAAATGGACAAATCCACCAGGCAGAAAATCAATAAGGACATAGTTGAATGCAACAACATCAATTAAGTAGGTATGATTGATGTCTACTTTATCCATCAACTGAAGAATATACATTTTCTCAAACTCATCCAAAATATTTGCCAAGATAGACCACATTCTGGGTTATAAAACACACCTTATTAAACTTAAAAAAAATAGAATTGATACAGTGTCTGCTCTTAGAGGGCAATGGATTTAAAATAGAAATGAATAATAAACATAGCTGGAAAATCCCCAAACACTTGGAGATCAAATAGCATACTCATAAATGACACATTGATCAAAGAAAAAGTCTTAAGAGAATTTAAAAATATTTAGAACTAAATGAAAATGAAAATACAGCTAATGAAAAATTGTGTGATGCAGCAAAAACAATGCTTAGAGAGAAATTTCTAGCATTGATGCACATATGAGAAAAGAAGAAAGATCTAAATTCAGTGATCTAAGCTTCCATCTTAGGAAACTAAGGAAAGAAGAGCAAATTAAATCCAAAGTAAGCGAAAGATAGCAAGCCCTAAAAAAAATTGGGCAAAGTTATTAGCAGGCAGTTTATAAAATGGTAACCCGATCAAGCACATGAAGAGAATTATTAAGAATTAAAATAATCAGTAATCAGACAGTTTCAAATAAAGAGAACAATGAAATCACCTTACACCTGTTAGAATGGCAAAAGTTGGAAAGCTGGAAAATGCCAAGTTCTGGCGGGTATGTGGAGATATAGGCTTCTTCATGTGCTGGTGGTGGGGATGCAGAACAGTCAGCCTTTCTGGAGAGCAGTGTGGCACTACATTGAGTAGATATATGAATAGCCTGGGACCCAGAGAATGCACTCCTGTGTGGATATAGCACACAAATGATCACACAGGCCCATCAGGGGCTATAGATTAGAATGTTCATTGCTGTGTCAGTTCTGATCATAGGCGATCAGTTGTCTATCTGCAGATCAGTATCAGGGTAAAATGTGGGTGATGCACATGACAGAGTACAGCAGGACCTCGAAATGGATCATAAACATTAATCTAGGAGCTAAAATTATTGAATTTCTAGGAAAAAAACAAAATTTTTACATTTGAACTAGGCAAAAATTAAAAAAAATTAAGTAAAATCTAAAGAATGCATATACACACAACTTGAAATGGGTTTTAAACCTAAATCTAAGAGCTAAAATTATTGAGTTTCTAGGGAAAAAAAATAGGAGAAAATCTTTGAATTTAGATTAGGCAAAGACTTTTTAGGATATAAAAAGCATGACTGGCAAAAGAAAAAATGGATACAGTGAGCATCATCAAAATGAAAAACATCTGCTTTTCAAAAGACACATTTAAGGAAATGAAAAGGCAAGCCACAGCCTAGGGAAATATTTGCAAAACACACATAAGACAAAGAATTTTGTGCCAGTCATCGACTTTTTGCTTCTCATCTCTAAATTCACCCTTCTTTGCCTGCTCTGTGGTAATGAAGGTGGACTGGGTAAATATTTTACCTCTGACATTTGGTATGATGTTGCATTAGTTGAGGGTGTGGAGAGACAAGGAAGGAATTTTCTTTTCCTGTTTCCTGTGATCTACAAAGTATGGGTTGTACTGCATGGGGCTCTTGCAAGTGCAGCTTTCTCCATTGTCTGGCTCCTGCAGAAGGCAGTTCCCCCAGCTCCCAGTTCTGGAAGCACAGAGCAACCAGCAGTCCCCAGCAGCTAGAAGATTCCCTCAGCACGTTGTCAAAGTGTTGTGCCACTGGCAAAGCACTTGACTGTGAACCGTTTCTCCCAGCACCTCTCAGGTGACTGTGCAACGAGTTCCATGATATGGCACCTCCCTCTGGACAACACTTTCAGTTCCACAGAGGGCAGATTTCCAGTATCCTCTGGTGAGCTGCTTCATTGTCTTCACCGTCCAGTGAGTCATATTGTGCTCTTTCCATGAGGGTTGTAGTGCCTCCTCAGACACTCTATCTCAGCCCTATCAATAGAGGCTGTCCCTGTCTTCCCTCTTCCTGTATTCGTCAGGGTTGTCTTTAACTCTTACCAGTCAATTCCTCATTACTCCAAACTCCTGTTAATAATTCTGCTTATTGGACCCTAACTGATACCAACTCATCTCCAGAATATCTGAAGAAACCTCACACTCGATAATAAATGAAACAAACAACCCACTTAAAACACGAACAAAAGATTTAAACAAACACTTCACCAAATAAAAATATATGGATGGCAGATAAGCACATATAAAGATTCTCAATATGATTAGGAATTGCAAATTAAAACCACAATAAGATGCTACTACATCACGAAATGTCTCAAGTTAAAAAAAATCTGTTAATACCAACTACCATTAAGGATGCAAAGCAACTGACACTCTTATGCATTGCTGGTGGGAATGCAATGCAAAGTGGTTCATTACTTTAGAGTACAGTTTGGCAATTTTGTACAGGATTAAATATACACTTATGAGTGCATCGCATTGTTTTAATTTGCGGTTCCTTAATGACAAATGACGTTGAGCATCTTTTTGTATGCTTATTGCTATCTGTTTATCTTCATGGCAAACTGCTTAAATTTTTTGCCCTTTTTTAAATTTTAAACTGGGTTGTTTGGTTTTTTACTGTAGACTTTTAAGAGTTCTTTGTATATTTTGGATACAAGTCCTTCATCAGATATGTGTTTTGTAAATATCTTAGTCTATGACGTTTTCGTTCTCTTAACAGTGCCTTTCGCAGAGCAGAAGTTTTTAATTTTAAAAAAGTCCACCAATTTTTTTCTTTTATGAATCATGGCTTTTGGTGTTGTACCTAAAAATTCATTGCTAAATATAACTTTCCTAAAACTTCTCCTGTCTTCCTCTACAAGTGTTATAGTTTTGCATTTTACATGTAGGTCTAAGACCAATTTTGAGTTAATTTTTGGGACAGGTGGACAGTCTATGTCTGTATTTGTTGTTGTTGTTGCTATGAACATCCGGTTATTCCAGCACCACTTATTGAAAAGACTATCTTTTAAATTGGCTTTGCTCCTTTGTCAAAGATCATTGACTATTACTAAATGTATATTTTACTTCAATAAAATGACTCAAAAAAAAAAAACCTACATGCCCACAAAAACTAAAAATACCTATTTTTTAAAAGTATAAACAAAAATATATACTTTAAACACAGAAGAGTGATTGCCAAGATACATGGGAGGACATGTGGAAAGGCTAGAAGAGAGAGTGAGGTGAATGAATAAATGGAAACAAGAAAGGGGACTCACACTGATGATTGATGATAATTTTGACAGATTGATGGTTACTACTAAACTCTTCTCTCCTTCTTTCTGGGCCCCAGGCAACTCAGCTAGAAACTACGTTTCTCAATACTACCACCTTCCATTGATCTCAATACTATGACCTTCCACTGACCCCTCAGCTCCTGCCCTTGTTACTTGCTACATGTGATTAAGTTCTCACTAATGGGGTGAGTGAAGAGACTGTGCAGTTCCTTTCTTTCTTTTTTTCTTTCTTTCTTTCTTTCTTTCTTTCTTTCTTTCTTTCTTTCTTTCTTTCTTTCTTTCTTTTTTTTTTTTCTTTTTTTTCTTTCCTTTCTTTTTTTTTTTTTTTTTTTTTTTTTTCTCTATACTCTACTCTCCTTTGCCTTCCTGCTCATCAGAAATGGTCACGACTCTGAAGAGCAGAGCATAACACTAAGGAGGTCAGATCGCCCTTCCTGAAAGGTGAGACTGCGTCAGACCTGTGGGAACTGCCAAAGCGGGGTAAAATGGGGCTGAGTGAAATCAAGAATTGTTCCTCCTTGAAAAACCTTTCTCACCCAATCCTCCCATGGTCTTCACTCTTAATGGCTATGATAATAATTCTTGGCTGGTGTGGTGTCCTGGACACCCACCAATCTATTCTGGAACAATCTGCATTAGCATTTGTGGCCTTCTCTGGCCTCAAAGGGTACATATTCAAGTTCTGGTTGTGATGCAAAAGATGAATGTGAGCGGCTGCCTCCTACTCACCCCCTCTACCAGCACATGCATGTAAAACACACACATCGAATTCCTGGGCACATAGAGGAGAGGGGAGCAGCTGTGAAGGAGTGAGAGAATTAGCAAGTCCATATTGAATCATTTTATTCTGGCATTCTACTGGAAGTTATTCACCACCATTACCACCCCAAACTGAAAAGTAAGTACCACAGTGACATTCATAACTCACATGAACTTAGGGTAAAATTTTTGCATTGTGTGTTCTTTTGAACGTTTTTAATCATTTTTTTTGGTATTTCTCTTATAAGAGGCAAATGATTGGGGTATTTTAAAAACTGAAACTGTGAGTCTTTGTCTTCAAATAGGGGATTTAACTCATTTACATGTATTATTTAAGTTATGTATTTGATAATATTGCTTATGATTCATGCTGGTTTAAGAGTCTAATTACTTTTTCCTTCTTTCATTGTGCAGATTGTATTTGGTTTGCTTTTATCTTGCTGAGATTTGATACTAAGATAGATATTCTATTTTTAATTCTACTAGGTTTATTTTAAATGTTTAAAAATATTTATTTCAAAAAGACCCACACATCCTTATTATCAAGCTTATTCAAAGTTAACAAAATATCAATGTTCTTGTAAGAAATACATTTCTTTGTATCTGTGCTTTAAAAAGTCACCTCTAAATGAAATGATACAGATCCCCCTTTTTTGGTTAGGGGTAGAGTGGTAAAGATTTTGGACTTGATGCAAAATATGAAATTTATCACACATTCTATTTGTCACTCAGAAGTCCAGCTGCGTTCTCCTTCAGAGACCCTTTGAATTGCAGCTGATTTTACTATTAGTTTTATTAGAATTTATTGGTAACATGGTAATTTTTCTTGTTTCTCAGCCTTTTTTTACCCCAATGACACCACATTCTCATGTACATAACCTGTCTTTGAGGAATATTAAACATTTTGTAGGAAGTAAAGTAAATAGTCACTCATACTTTTTTTGTCATATCTATAAAGCATTTTGTAAACCTATGAATGATAAAATCAGCCTTACTTAAAGGACTTTTCAAAATCTTGTCATTTTATAAGGAAAGTAAATAAATACAACCAACTAAAAAAATCTTTATTTATTTAAAATTTTTTAGTTTTCAATTACTGTTGACATTCAATATTACATTAGTTTCAGGTGTACAGCATAGTGGTTAGACATTTATATAACCTATGAAGTGATCCCCCCAGAAGTCCAATATCCCCCTGACACCACAAATAGTTGTTGTGACTATATTTCTTAAACTGTACTTTACATCCTTATGACTATTTTGTAACTGCCAATTTATAGATATTAATCCCTTTCCCTTTTTCATGCAGCTCCCCAAACCCCCTCCCACCTAGCAAACATCGGTTTGTTCTCTGTGTCTACGAGTTTGTTTTTTTTTTGCTTGGTTTATTTCATTTTTTAGATTCCATGTACAAGTGAAATCATACGACATTTGTCTTTCTGACTTATTTCACTTAACATAACATCCTCTAGGTCTGTCCATGTTGTCACAAATGTTAAGATTTCATTCATTTTTATGGCCGAGTAATATTCCATTACATATATATCACAGCAATATAAAGCTTTATTTAAATTAAAAATTATCTTTTAATAAATTTATTTTCCCCACGTCTTTATACCATGGATAATATTAGGAAAGAAATAAGTATATATTGTTGCAAATTAAATGTGAGATAATTTTAGTTTACTATTTAAAATTATAACAATTCAAAATACATATCGATGTGACTATGATTATGACAAATTGCACTGGCACCATCAGTTTGTTTTGACTTGCTAATTGTCACTGCCACGTGTTCTTAATATAAATGATCCTCTGGCCACGCTCTTCCCTTTGCCTCCTAGATGTAGATGTAGTCTTTGTGTTTGATTCATCTCCCTGCCTCCTTCCCTATTAAAAATTTTTCTACAGGTAAAACAAGAAGAAAATGAAAGTGCGTGTAAGAATCACAACTCACAGAAACCAAGATCATTCATAATCCTCACAACTATCTTTGGTGCCATTGTCAAGGGCAATCACCACTAGCTGAGGCTGAGATAAGTTGTGGGTCACATGCAATTTCAGGTAGCTCGCTGTACCAGCCACATCTCGGCTTCTCAAGAAAGCGCCCTGTAATTCAAAGGAGTTCAAAGGAGTGAGAGTGCTTTGTTATATTTGAATGCACTCACTCTGAGTTTTCACAGTTAATTAATTAATTTCAAATTAGCAAATATTACAGGCAATCAGGAAAATACAGTACACAATAAGACAAAGAACAGTATGCACTCCACCTAGCTTAAGCGATAAAACATTTGAGATACAAGGAAAGCTCTGAGACAATTAAGTCTCTTTAATTTAAGTAGAACAAAATAAGCCCCTGCACAAACCTCAGCCCCCACTTTCAAAATTCAATTCTTGACCTACCATTTGTGAATTTCTTGGGACAACTTTACCTCTGATGACAACACAACAAGGTGTTGCAATGCTGAACATTGCCTTTCTTGAGCCATCAAATTAATGAATAAAATAATGTCCTTTGACTTTCCTCATAGTAAGATGTTATTTCAACACTTTTTTTTGAATATGTAAATGCCAAGAAGTCAACATTCAAAAATATAAGACTATAAATAAAAAGTAAGTTTTTTGTCCACTCCTGTCCTCCAAGCACTGATGACTTCTCCTCCCAGGAGGTGCAGCTGTGGCCATAGTTTCCTTTGTACCTTGCCAGAGACATTCTACGTGGTCAGTGATTTTCAAGATACATATATGTTAGGCTCATAAAACTACCCTGGTTTAACCAACTAGAAGCTTCTGTTTCTCGTTAGCAAGACGTCGGAAGGCAGGCAACCACGGGTGGCAGCATCATCATGACATCATCCGTGTCCCAGCTACTTTCCGTCTTTCCACTCTGTCAACGTTAATGATTAGCTTTTGCTTTCTTCTTCACTGTCTCATGGTCACAAGGTGACTGTCTCACCTTTACTCTCATACCTATATTTCAGAAAAGGAGAAGTAAGAAAAAAGGGAAAGTGATGCTTGTATTAAAGCAAAAACATTCTCAGAGGTCTCCAGTTGTCTTCCATTTATATCTCACTGGCCCCACTTGCATCACAAGGCCACTTGGAGGAGCCTGGGAAGTGGAACATTTTATCTGGGCCCATTGTCACCCTTAACAAAATGTCTCAGTAAAGAAGGGCAGCAAATAATTGCATACTATATTTCATCAATCCTACTTTGCTTTTTTTCACTTAACTATGTAATTCGACATGCTTTTCCTTCTCAGAATACAAACTTGCAGTATCAGTTAGATTCATTTGTTTGTTTATATTCATGTAACAAATAAGAATGTATTTCTTACTTAGGTGGCAGAGACTAATTGCCTTCAAATATCAGTTTCGGCTGTTTTTAAAACCACTGATTTTTCGAAGGACAAAGGCCACCCAGAATAAGACAAAATTTCCAAGCATCCTTTCAGCAAGAAGTGGCCATATGACAAAGTTCTGGCCTATGGGATGAGAGTCAGAGTGATATGTGTGACTTCCAGTTCTTGCCTTTAAACAGGACACATGTGTCTTCTCCTTTTTTTTTTTTTTTTCCTCCTTCCTGTTATGTGCACAGTGGGCTTTGGGATGCTCCCTCTTGCAGATGAGATGCTACATGTAACAGCAGCTGATCTACATCCTTACCAATACCTCCATCAATGCGCCAGACATTGCACTAGGGGCCCAGGATATGAAAAATGACAAACTTTATGCCTCTGAGGAGTGCAAAATCTGGTAAGAAAGGCCTTTGGGTAAACAAACATCTCTGAAATCATATGATCAGTGCTGTGGTAAGCCCAAGGACCTTTGGAGCCCAGCATATCCAATTATCAACTGTCTATCCATTTCTGCAGCTGTCACCATTCACACATTTATTCATTCACCCATTTATCCACAGATCGATTCATCTATCATCTACCCATTCTTTCGTCTAGTCATTCCTCTGTCCCACATAGCTCATGAGGGTCCTGCAGTTATTGTTTTGTAGAGAGTTATGTAGGACCCATTCTGACATATTTTTCTTAGAATCAAGCCAATCAGAATGGCACCTTTTACCATAATTTTAACAGTTGCCAGATACCAAGATCATCACATATGTGCAATAATGAAATTTTATGTTCAAAACATATAATAAATGCTTGCTTGTGCACATTTTTAGATTTCTTGATGATAAAAATTACATATTTTTATTACATAATTCACTAGAGTCTTTTTTGAGCATTCCCTCCCACTGGAGTTGGATATGATACCAGCCCACACCACAACCCTGGGGAAATGCAGGGAGAGAATCTGGTGGTTGTTAATCATTTGTGATACTATAAAACTAAAGGCCATCCCTAGCTGTGTATTTCTTTTATCCTCAAGGGCTACAGTGAGATGGGGTGGCTACCAAAGGAGGCCAGAAGGCTTCATTTACCTCCCAGAAACATGACTCATTTTCTCCCTCTTTTTCTCATGTAGGCCACTTGGACAATTTTTAAAAATTCCTCTTAACAATAAAGAGAAAATCAAAGATGCAGATTATGGCAAGAACATAGTCAAGGTAAGGATTATTCGATTTCGTTTAATGAGAAAATATAGGTGTTGTGTTAAGAAGTTAAATAGGTCACATATTGATCCCCATTAACAAATATTAAATGCTGTTCATCAAAAATACAGTGAATTTATTTAGCTTAAATCATTAAATATCAAACTTTAAATCTTTTCTTCAATTAAAAAAAAACAAAGGGAAAAAACTTCTAACCAACATAAGCAGTTTAATCTAATATTAATGGAGATCCACTGGAGAGAGGGGAGAAGGCGAGGTGGGGGCAAGAAGGGAGGGAGGAGTGAAAGTGTTCATTTTGAAATCTCTCTGGAACCTGTTGGTACTGGGGGTTGTTGAGGGCGGTTTGGGCGGTTTATAAAGAATCAGATCTTTTTGCCCCTGTCCTGAGGCAGGAAATTTACTATCTGCTCAGATGATGAGGTACACAACCACAAAGTCCAATAGCAGAATGGGACAATACTACAGGAGATGTCACCAAGGGGATATGCTAAACCAAATGTTGAGTAAACAGCATGAATAAGAAATATGTATTCCTCAGATGGGATTGCAGTAGTCACAATGGGTAGGAATGGCCTAGGAAGCTCCTCTTCCCTCCTTTTCCTTTCCTTTGTTCCCGTTCCAGGCACTGGGGATACAGTGATGCACTAAACAGAAAGAAATCCCTACATGGCACTTACCTTCTAGTGGGGTAAGATAGATATTAAACAAAGTAAGCAAAAACAATAAAGTGTATAGAACAGTGATAAGTGCTAGGGAAAGAGAAAAACAGGGAAAAGGAATCAGGATTATTGCAGGGTGTGATTAAATTTGGTGGTCAGGGAAGGCCCCACAAAGAAGGTGACTTGAGTAAAAACTGAAGGAGGTAAGGGAGGGAGCCATTCAGGTAATCAGAAGAAGAGCATTCCACGCAGAGGGAATATACATGCAAAATAGTTTCAGTGCCTACTGTATGCCCATATAACAATAGATATCTGTGGCTATTTGCCAAAGTATCTTCAACAGTTAATGCCAGCTACAAAAAATGTGAGTGCTTCTTCTTTCCTAAAAGTGGTAGGTTGAGAGTTGTGAAGGATAGGTTACAAAGAAGCGACAGCAACATGTGCATTTTTAAAAGCAGGCAGCTCCTATCCCAAAGTGGGTGGGGGGGGGCAGGAGGGTAATGGGAGTCCAATAATGGCTGTCTAGAGTGGTTGTAAAGGGAAGGAGGCATAGATAATGGGACAGGGAGATTTTGCGGTAAAGTGCTCTGTCTACCACAATTTAGGGCAAGGCAAATGATCTGCCCTCTGCTCTCTGCCCAGATTCTGGATGGAGATGCTTCCTCTGGAACTGGGCAGCTGGGCTCCTGAAGCTGCAGACTCAAGAGAGAGAAGAAGCTCCCCAGCTGGTGTGAGACACCATGGAGACTCATAACACTCTCCAAAGTTCCTCAGATTACCAAGCAAAGTGGCTCTGACAATGTTTGGAGAAGGAAGGCCTGTCCTTCCAGGCTAGCCTCTGTAATCAGACTTTGGAGGCATCTGCCTTCCTATAAAGTAGCATGAAAGGAGACAACATGCTCTGTTGAGGGCTCTGGCTTCAGGATGAATGAGTTTTGCCCCTTAGAACTGCATGACTTCCCTATGCCTCAATCTCTCATCCTTAAAATGGGAAGAATAACGGTAGCACCTACCTCACAGGGTGTTGCAAGAATCACAGTTCTCAAATGGTGATAATATTATTTAGCATTAATAATAATTATTAATACTCTCTCAGAATTGTTGCATGGATTGCAATATATCTGAATGAACAGATTTTAAGGGCCTCATGAGGCAGGCAGTAGAGGGGTTAACAGTGGAGGTTCTCTGACTGCCTGGGTTTGCTTCCAGGACGGCCACTTTGGAGCTGTGTGCCCTTGGGTAAGTTACTTAACCTCCCTGAACTTCTCTTTTCTCAACTATAAAATGAAAATAATAGTACACATGAAAGAGGCTGGGCCTGGCTTTCCATGGCCAGATCATCTGTGATGTCCAAAGGCCGGGGCAGTGAGGGAGTACTTGTCTACTAATAGGATAATTATGTTATTACATTAACAGCACCTACCTCAAAGGGTGGTTAGGAAGAATGAGCACTTGCAGAGCACTTTATAACAGTGCCTGGCAATAACTATGTGCAGTTATTATTATCATTATCATCATCATCATCCCCATTTTGTAGATGAGGAAATTAAAGTCTAGAAGATTAAGGGACCAGATCCACCGGGCATGCACTAGTCCCTGGCATAGCTGGCAATAGAATCCAGGGGTTCCCTGGTTGCCCCGCAGCTGCCCAGCCTGGGAACTAGACAATCCCTCCTCCGCCCCTCCCCCCACAGGCTCCCTGGGAAAGGAAAGCTGGCTGCCCTCCAAGACCCAGGGCCCCTGGAGCCCTGCCCCGCTCCACCCTCCCCCATCCCCAGAACAAAGTACACCGCCGCGGGAACATTCCAGCCCACTGATGGCCCTGCAGGCGCGGCGGCCACGCCCCCCAAGCTGCGCAGGGTGTCTGCGCCCCCTCCCAGCCCCCGCGCCAAACCGCGGGCGCGGACGCAATTGCATTGGAGGAATTCTCGCTCTCCTTCCTAACCTCCGCGACCTAAAACTAAAAAGGCCGAGGGACACGGTGGGCGGGCAAATGCCAACGTCGGCGTTGGCTCCGCCGACTCAGAGAAAACTGCATTTACGGCGGCGCCAACGCTGTGCAGATCTCTGGGTGCGTTGGGCTTGTGCAGCCCCCGTGCCTCATTCACGTCTTTATATGAAATTAATGTATGTTTTTGTTAAGAAAATAAGGACAGGTAGAACTAGGAGAAAGATCTCATGAATGCTACCACTCTGAGAACTATTAATTTTAGTTATGGCCTTTCAGACTTCTCCATGCACAAAAACAGGTGTAATTACATGACAGGAAAGGATCATGCTACTATACTGTTTGTTTTTAACTTAATAGACTAGTTTTTAGAGCAGTTTTAGGGTTACAGAAAATCGAAGAAATAGTGCGGTTTCCTTACACCCTGTTCCCACTCACGGTTTTCCCTGTTGATATGTGGCATTAGTGGTACGTTTGTTACAAATGATAGACCAATATTAGTGCATTATTAACTGAAGCCCATAATTTTAGGTTCACGCTTTGTGCTGTGAAGTTCAGTTTTGAAAAATGCATGACATCATGTATTCACTATCATAATATCATACACAATGGTTTTACTGCCCTAAAAGTCCTCTGTTCTCCCATTGATTCCCTCCCTCTCTGACTCCTGGAACTACTGATCTTTTTACTGTCTCTAGTTTTGCCTTTTCCAGAATATCACATAGTTGGAGTCCTACAGTAAGTAGCCTTTCCAGGCTGGCTTCTTTCATTGAACAATACACTTTTTAAGGTTCCTTAATGTCCTCTCATGAATTAATAGCTCATTTATTTTTATCACTGAATAATATTCCATTGTATGAATCCACCATAGTTTGTTTATCCAATCATCTTTGGAAAGATATCTTGGTTGCTTCCAGTTTTTGGCAGTTAAGAGTAAGGCTGCTGTAAACATTCCTGTGCAGGTTTAATATACTGCCTTCTAGCTTGCCTTTTTCAATTATGTTATGAATGGCTTTCAGTATTATAAATATAGACATAAGTCATTTTAGTGGCAACATAAGATTCTATCACAGTTTTTTTAACCAGCCCCTATTCTCAAACATATAGATTGTTGTTTCTGATTCTGACCATGTAAACAAGCCCCAACTAGTTGTTCTACACGTGACATTATCATGTAGTTAAGTCTCTGCTGCCTGAGCCCTGTGTTTAAATCTCACATACCCCACTTACTTACTGTGTGACCTTGGGCAAAGTTTTTAATTCCCTATGGCTTGGTTCCTCTTCTGTGAAATGGGAATAATTATTGTACTTACTGTGAGAATTAAATGAGTTCATACATATAAAGTGTTTAGAATCTGACATATATAAACACATAGAATTTATCTCTTATTGTTTATTATCTATTGGACACCTATTGTGTGTCCTGAGCTAGGCATTGTGGAAATAATCAAAAACTAAATCATACATGTAATCTTACCTCCAAGGAACTTTGGTTCAGCTCCTGCTGGGGGAATAACACAAAGCCCAGTAATACTGATTGTTTTCTCTGTGCCAGGTACTGTTCTGGAGCCTGGTAGTAGCAGGGCTGGAGTTTGTACAGAGGTGTGGTTCTAACCATTACACTACCCTGACCCTCTTTACACATAATTCTGAAAGAAAATACAAAGCAAGATGGGTCCTAACAAAGTGGAGATGAAGAACTGTGACAATTCAGGGCATCTGGTGATGGCTTCTAGCTGGGCACACCAGTGAAGACTTCACATTAAAATCCATTCACTGAACTCCTAAAGAGCGTATCTTTATCAGGCACAGCTCTAAGCATTGGAAGACTAGAGAGGTAAAGAAAACCAGTTGGGAGTATATAATCTGGTGGGGAAGACCGGAAACAAAGTCAACAAGCAAATGTCAGATGACAGTTTGTGACATAAGCTGCAAAAGGAATACAGGCTATCATGGTGGATACAGGAGGTGTAGTGGAGGCTTGCCTACTTAGTCAGGGTTGTCAGGGAGGGGCCTTGGAGGAGATGACCTTGAAACACTGAGGACTCTGGGATGAGGAACCAGCCATGTGAGGAGTTGTGTGGAATATTTTAGCAGCAAGAATGAACAAAGGCCCGGAGGTAAAAGAGGGTTTTGGGTGTGTTCTAAATGCTATCAGAAGCCAGTGTGGGAACTCAGGGAGCAAAAGGAAAATGGTTACAGATGAAGTTGCACAATAGACATGGACCAGTCTAAGGACACAGACTTCAAGGGATCAGGAGTTTTGTAGAGAAAAGGAAGGATGTTTAGTCTAGAAAAGGCCTGGGGTATATTGAGTATAGGAGAAAAACCAGCTGCTTCATGAGAGGGCTGCAAGAAAAGCAATGGCCTCAGGCCCAACCTTAGGCAGATTTTAGTAAAAGCGGGAGGAGGGGGAAATGAATCTTTGGAGAAGAGGTTGAGGATTTAAGGCATTTTGCTGAGGGCGGCCCATGAGTTCTAGGGTCACCATGGAAGAATGGGGGAAGTAGGAAGAGAGGGAAATTGGATTAGGTTAAGGGATGTGCGTATGAGTCTGGGTAATGATGGATCACCACTGATGGATATTGAGTTTTATTACTTTTTCTTTTGAAAATTTAATATATGATTCTTCTTTATCCTGTTCATATGGTAAGTTTTAATTATTCGTCTTTAAATTTACATCAACCTTACATTCTTGGAATAATATAAACTTTCAGGTTGTATTCTCTTTTGTCTATATTGTTGAATTCACCTTATTGTTATGTTGTTAAGGATTTTTTGCATCTGTGTTCATTAGCGAGATTGACTTACACTTTTGCCATATGACCCAAGATTCCACTTCCATTTGTTATCCTTCTTAGGTTTTAGTAACAAGGTTATGATGGCCTCATGATTTGAGTTTGGGTATGTTTCTTCTTTTCTGTTCTCTGAAAAGTATGTGTAATCATGGTATTTTTCTTTCTTAATGTTTATAGAATTTGTCAGTGAAGCCATCTAGGTCTGGAGTTTTCTTTGTTGGAAGATTTAAATTATAAATTCAATTTCTTTAATAGATATAGTACTCTTCCAATTTTCTATTCCTTCTTTTGTTGATTTTTATAAGTTGTGGTTTTCTAGGAACTTTCTTAAAGCGCTTAAATTTTCAATTTATTTGATGACATCGGGCTGTTCATAATCTTGTTGTCTTCCTGATGTCGATAGGATCGATAGCAATGTCCTTTCATTTCTAATACTGGTAATTCATGCTTTTACTCTTTTCTTTATGAGTTTTCCTAGGGGCTTTACCTTTTAGTAATATTTAGTAATATTTCACAGACCAGTCTTTTGACTTTGATCATTCTTTGTATTGTAAGTTTGTTTTTTGTTCAATTAATTTCTTCTCTTATCTTTATGGATTCTTTAATACTTAAAAAATTTTAATTTGTTGAAACATAGAGTTACCATATAACCCAAGATTCCACTTATAAGTATACCCAAGAGAAATGGAAACATATGTTCATATAAAAACTTTACATGAATGTTCACAGCAGCGTTATTCATGATAGCCAAAAAGTGGAAACGACCAAATGCCACCAACTGATAAACGGAAAAACGAGCTGTGTTATAGCCGTACTGCATTTGCCTGCTTGGGCTGCCATAACAAAATATTACAGACTGAGTGACTTAAACAACAGAAACTTACTGTTTCACAGTTCTGGAGGTTGGAATTCCAAAATCAACATTTGGCAGCTTTGATTTCTCCTGAGGCCTCCGTCTCTTTGACTTGGAGGCGGACCCTTTCTCTCTGTGTTCTCGCATGGCCTTCCCTCTGTCCGTGAACATCCCTGATGTCTCTTCCCCTTCTGTTCCATGTCTTTTATGTGAACATTAAATATTTCTGTTGGATATACACCTAAAAATTGCCAGGTTTATTAAATGTCCTTATTTTTAGCTGCACTAAATACCGATAAGCAATTTTCCTATAGATCAATTTATACTCTCAAGCAGTTACTGAGAGAGTTCTGTTTTCTCCACATCTTTGTCAATTTTGATGATTATCTGATTTTCTCCCCATTTTTTAGTCAGTTTTGGAGGTAGTGTAGACTATCTTATGATTTTAATTTGCGTTTCCTTCATGACTAATGAAATTGAGTACCTTTTCTGTTTACCCTCCACTGGGATATGACTTATTGTAAAGTGCTTGTTTATTTTGTCATTTTGTTGTAGATTCGAAGGAGTTTTAAATATATTCTGGCCACATGAACACATCTTCAGTCACTGAAAATATCTTCTTACACACTGTGATTTGCCATTTTACTCTTTCAACTAGCAAACACTTTTATTCTTAATACAGTCCAATTTAGCATGTTCGCTACATAGTTAACCTATTATTTTGGTCCTGTTTTTAAAATCTTTGCATACTACAAGGTTGCAATGATGTTCTCTTATGTTTTCTTCTAAAAGCTCTTTTGTTTTTCCATTTGTATTTATATCTGCAGTCTGTTGGAATAATTTTCATGTGGATGTGAGATAGGGAACAAATTCTTTTTTCCATATGGACATCCAATTAGCACAGCACCATATAGAACAAGATATTCCTTTCCCCAATGTACTGCAGTGTCACCTCTGCTGTAAATTAAGTAACCAGATAACTATGAGTCTGATGCTATTTACTGGTTTATTTGCCTGTGTTAGGACTAATATATGTTATTCTATTTCTGCCTTCGATTAGCTTGAAAATTATATACTCCTTTTTTATTCTATTAGTGGCTGCCGCCAATGATTACAAATAGATCTGTGACTTACCAAAGTCTAATATTACTTGGTAGTTTTACCTTCTTCCCAGATAATGTAAGGAATTTTAAACACTTTAACTCCATTTATCATCTGCCTCAACTTATATGCGATTTTTTTTAAAAGTGCATTTTAGTTCCATAATATTTTAAACCTCAAGAGATATTCTTATTGTTTTTGGCAATCACTAGTCAATTAGCTATGTCTATCTATCTGCTTATTTTGTTGCTCTTCATTTTTTCCTGCATTTCTGTACTTCCATCTTATCTTTTTCTTTCTTTGTCTGAAGAATACACTTTAGTGTTTCCTTTGAATCAAATCTGCTGGTGATGAATTCTCTTAATTTTTATTTGTTGGAAAATGTTTTTATTTCATCTTCAATCTTGAAGAGTATTTCTGCTGAGTGTAGTATTCAGCACTCTGATATTATCGCATTAAATTTTGGACTTTGTTTTGTTGAGATTTTATGCCATTTTAATTATTTTTCCTTTGTAGAGAAACTGTTTTCTGTTCTATGATTTTTTTTGTGTGTTGAGTTTATGACTTGTATGGTGTGGTTTTCTTTTCTACATCCTTTTTGGGAGTTTGGAGGGATTCTTATATCTGTTACTTGATATCTTTAATCAATTTTGAAAAATTCTCAGCCATTATCTCTTTAAATATTGTTTCTGCTTCATTTCTCACTCCTTTAAGCGTGGGACTCCAATTACACATGTTAGGCCTTCTTAATGTATCGTTTGCTTTTACTTCTACATTTTAGTTATTTTTGACTCTCCACACAATCTAGACATTTCTGTAATTCTATTTTTAGTACAATAATTTCACCTCAGCTTTGTCTAATCTGCCATTAATTATATACATTGAGTTCTTATTTGTTGGTTATGGTATTTTTTATATCTAGAATTTCTATTTGATCTTCTTTTATGGTTTCCAGTTCTTTAATAAAGTTCTGAGGGAATGCAAAGAGTTCCTTAGCAGATTGACAAGCAGATAGACTCTGGCCCTAAGATTGGCTTTGGAACCACCTGAGGAGCTGCTGGGACCTTTTGCAACATGGACGGTGCCTTAGGAACAGCTCTCCACTGACCAACAGACAGCTTCTTGGTTTACGGATGGAAGTTTCAAAGTGAATGGATGGAAGTTCCAAAGTGAATAGACAGCATCCTGTTTGGAAGGCTGCCACTCTGATCGAAAAATGGTCAAAGCAAGTCAGCTCGGTGGACTAAATTGCCTGCTGTTTTCCCCTATGTTTGAGATTTTACTGACTCATGGGCAGTGGTCAATGGCCTGGCCATATGGTCAGGCAGAAGAGCAATGGAAAACTGACCTTTGCTTTTTTGGTGCATTTGGTGAAGAGATGGGGTAGGGGAAGATGCTGGTTTGACTCTACAGTTCTTCCTATGAGGAAAGATGGTGATACGACTACACTTTTTTTCTTTCCCACATCACCTCAACTTCTTTTTCCTACCTGATGTAGTGGTCCTAGGAACAAGGGTGAAACTATAAGTGCCAAAAAAAGACATGATTTCTAAGAAGGAAACATAAAGTTTTAAAAAGATGGTTATAGTCAAAATTCCTAAGGGCCTGAGGAATAGAGTGAAGAAATAAAATGGAGTCATCACTATAATCAAGCTATTAAATTACTAAAATCAAGTAGGTTGAGGCATGAAGAAATGATCTTATTTTTGCTTTAACGAGACTGGGAACTTAAACTCTTGAATTTTTCAGTCCTGCATCAATGCCTGGATATATACACGACCTTCAGATAACCCTCTAATTACCCCATGAAGGACTCACCTATCCAGACCACCTGCATTCCATTACCCAGACCACAGGACATGACCAGACCTCCTGGAGCCTATCCTCCAGACTACCTGACACTTGAATGATAACTGTCCTGGACCAAGGGCTAAGAATGCCAGACTGATTATTCTCAAGGATGCACTTTCTACTATAAAAACTTTTAACTTTTCTTTCTTCTTTAGAACACTTCTGGGGTTTTGCCTATTTGTTGTTTTGGTTTGCAAACTCTAAGATCCTTGCCTAAATCTTTATCATTTATTTCTAGCCAAAGCTTCCAGACTTTTTGAGTTCATTTAACAGGCCTGATGGAACAGGTTTTTCCTTCACCTGATCTGGCAAAATCGGAGTTAACCGTGAATGCAGCTATATTGCCTAGTGGTAGAAATAGCCCACTAGTTCTGTGTCCATGTAACCCTGTCCTATACAAATAAGAGTGAAACGAGACACTTGCTAGACTAGTATTGTTGCCTATGATCTAGAACAAGTATAGTGGCCCAACCTGACATCCCTTCCAAAAGTGGAAAGGTTTGTATGTTAATGGAGAGAAAGAGGTATTGTAGCTGAGGGTAAAGAAATGAATAAAGAAGTTCATCAATGAGGAAAATCCAATATTACATTACCACTTCAAAAGAGGCTCAAAGCAAGATATGATATTGTCTCTTAGCTCAATTATACCAGGGACCCAAAAGGGCAAAGCTGTATACTTCTGAGACCATTGCTGTTTTGGAAACCTGACAAGATGGAATTGAAACCTACAAAGCTGAATGACCTTGCCTGGGACACGTTTTGGTCATATGATATGCTCACTAGACTAATGATCAGTAACTGAAGGGGACTATAGTAATGTGTCAATATCTTTTTACTCTTATTCTTCGGGTTATATTTACTATAATGTGAAAATGATATAACATTAGCATTGTTGGCAAGGTAATAATACTGATAGTGATGGTCAAATGTATGAGGAGATTGAGTTAAAAGACTCCTACCCCTATCCCACAGTGGCTTCTCCAAATTTTAGGCATACTCATGTTGGACTATTGCTGTACATGCTATATAAATGTTCCACCAATTTTAGATGCTCGGACAGGGTTGATCATTTTGTTGTAAGGGAACGGTGGCCAAAGACTAGGGCGTAGCATGTGTTTTTAAGAATGAATTTGTCTGGTCTTTGTCCTGGGTTTCTGGAACAGAACTTCTAAAACTGT
This sequence comes from Eonycteris spelaea, assembly GCA_003508835.1. Lineage (NCBI taxonomy): Eukaryota > Metazoa > Chordata > Mammalia > Chiroptera > Pteropodidae > Eonycteris > Eonycteris spelaea. The sequence continues at coordinate 3,033,968 of PUFA01000017.1, forward strand.
TGGGATTTCCCAAATGATGGAGTATCTTTACTATTCATGAGCCCTTTGGATCACACCTGAGTTTATGCTGTGAGGTCACTGTTGGTGAGACCTTTGATAGCTTCAGGACTGGGGCAGATTTGAGCCTTGTGATATCAGCCTGATCTCGCAACCTCTAGAGAGAGAATGGGGCCTGGAGATTGAGTGATTTGGTCAAGCATGTTTATGTAATGAAACTCCAACAAAAACTTGAGACACTGTAGCTCTGTGAAGCTTCCTGGTTGATGAATGCACAGATGTTCCAAGGAAGTGATATGCCCTGATTCCACGGGGAGAAGGCACAGAAGCTCTGTTTGGGAACTTCCCAAACCTTGCCCTATGTGTCTGTTCATTTGACTGCTCCTTTATAATAAAACTGCAATCATAAATATAGTGCTTTCCTGAGTTCTGTGAATCATTCTAATGAAATATTGAACCTGAGGGATCCATGGGAACCCTCAAATTTGTAACCACTTGGTCAGAAGTGCAGGAGGCCCGGGGACTCCTGAAGTGTGGCTGGTGTCTTAACAGGACAGTCTTGCTGGGAACTGACTGTGCCCTTAAACCTGTCGAGTTTGATGCTAACTCCAGATGATTAGCATCAGAACTGTATCACAATAAAGCAGCTGATGTCAGAACAGACTCCAATTTTTAACCGTAGCCCCAAATGTCTGACAAATACTCTGCTCAGTTTCTCAACCTCTCAACTTTTGTGGACTCATCGAATACCCACTGGGGAAAAGTAGCACTAAATCATAAGCTTACCTCTCTAGGTTTCCTTTTTCTGAATTTTAGCCCTATAATTTTTAATCGCTTTGTTATATCTTCAGTCCTCCAGTCGGATGTTTTTCATATTCTGTCCAGATTGTGTCCTCAGTTTGGTCTGCATCATCTAGTCTATCATTAATAAAAACATAAATCCCTCTTTTCATAAAATTTCCCCCTGTGGTTAAATACACATTAATATCATTTAAGAGATGTTAAAGTGTACAATTTAGTGGCGTTGTTGAACAGTCATCATCACTATCTAGTTCCAGAACATTTTCAGGACCTCAAAAGGAAACCCCAGATCCATTAAACAGTCATTCCTCATTTTCTCCCCCAGCCCCTGACAACCACCAATCTGCTTTCCATCTCTGTGGATTTGCCTATTCTGGATATTTCATATAAATGGAATCATGCAATATTGCAATATATGTATGGCCTTTTGTGTCTGTCATCTATCACATAGAATGTTTTCAAGGTCATAGATCTTTATATGTGGTATTTTCTTTGTTTTCTAAATATTCTGCAGTTACTGTCTTAATTTCCTCTTTGACACGGAAGGCATTTAGGAGACTTTTCTAATTTTTGTTTTATTTTTATTATTCATTATCAGTTTTATTGTGCTGTAGTCAGAAAGTATGACCAATTCTATTTTCATTTTTTGTAAATCATTTCTTTGTGAGCTATAGTACTATCAAAATTTGTAACTGTTCATGCAGGTTTGCAAATAAGATATAGTCTCTATTTTCAGGATATATACATAAACATGCTCTATCTATTCACCTCTCTTCCCAGCTAGATAGCTATCTATCATCAATCTTATTAAATATATTATTCAAAATCTCAAGAATTATAACTTATTTTTTCTCAATCTGATTTGTCAAGGTATAAGAGGGGGAGTTAGAATACCTTATTATAATTTTATTTCTATATTTATTTCAGCATTGCATTCTGTAAGTTAATCCTTATAATTCCTATACTTTTACTTTATGTAGTTCAATGCTACCATTCATTATAATGTTTCTTAGCTTTGTTAAAAAAAAAAATTCAACCTAGTAAATTTGAAGATCTAATTGACTTTATTAAACAGTTTATGAATTGGGCAGCATCCCATCTAGCAATGACAAGGGCACTGAGAGGAGTTGTGCAAAATTGAAGGATTTTGCAGGAAGAAGAGTGGGACAGGACACTATTAGGGAAAGAAAAAGGACTATTTTGGGGCTAAGACATCTGGGGTGAGGAGAGAAGAGGAAGGCTTTTTATTATGTAGATTGCCTCTTCTTTCTATGGGGATTGGAGAGGGCCCATTTGACAGATAACCTTACTGGTGCTTGACCAGAAAATTCCATATTGGTTGATTAAGATTACGTTTCTGGGAGGGGTTAAAATTGTAATTAGATCAGGTATTAAATCTAGGTTTGGTGTCATGGGCTTTTAGCACAGTGATGCCATTTTGGGTCTTTTTAAATTTTTTCTTTAGTAGCTTGAATTCAGCTTGTTATTATTAACAGAACTCTTGACTACTTTTTGTTCTATTTGTCTGCAATATATTTGTTCCTTCGTTAATTTCAGCCTTTCTCATTTGTTTGAGATATATTTCTTGTTGATAACATACAACTGGCTTTCAGTTTCCTTTAAAAAATGAGTTTATATTAGATTTATTCACCCTATATTAGATAGAGTTAGTCTATTTCTGTCATATTTTGTGCTTTCTGCTTTTATGTTTCTGTGAGGTCTTCTGTGTTTATTGCTTTCTGACCATTTGGAAGGTATCCAGATTTTTTTTAGCTCCATTGGTGGTTACCTTTGTAATTTTAAATAATATGTTTAACCAATATTTTTCAATTCATCATCTTCAGAAAAAAAAACAATATCATTAATCTCTCCTAAAAAATATAAGGACATTGGTGATTTAAAACAACCTACCCTGCAGTTGCTGTGGAAAATGGTATGGAAATTCCTCAAATTAAAGAATGACCATATGACCCAACAATTCCACTGTGTGTATATCCAGAAGAAGTGAAAGCAGAGACTCAGAGAGAGTCTATTTGTATATCCGCATTCATAGCAGCATTGTTCACAATAGGTAGAGGCAACCCAAGAATCTATCGACAAATAAATGGATCAACAAAATGTGGAATTTGATTATTATTCAGCCTTAACAATGAAGGACATTCTGACACATCGAACAACATGGATAAACCTTGAGACATTATGCTAAATGAAAGAAGCCAGTCACAAAAGGACAACCTGTTATCAACAATAATGAACAACAGCAACAAAATTATAGGTTCGTTTTTCAAAATAACTATAACAATTGTATATTTTCCTGATAAACACAATCACTGCACTTTTGTATGCACAATTATATGTTTAAATCAATTTAATGCTTAGCACCAGTCTTTTTATACCTTAATTTCTTCCTATGTAAGTACTTAATTTGAATTCATCTTTTGGTGGTTTTCATCTTTTTGGTGGTTATCTTCAAATAGAGCGATAGATTTCCTGAAGATAGAATATATGATAAGAATGTTATTCCTCTTGCGATGTCTTTGAAAGAAGCCCCTTCCAGCCTGGACATGGGAACAGCTTCTCTGTTGCTACTAGCTCCGGGGCATAGCACCCCCATCCCTTTCTGGTTTCCCTTGACTCTTGCCTACACTTTGTCAATTGTCCCTTCATTAACTCTCCTCAATTACCCAGCTTGGGGGGGGGGTCTACTGTCTCCATTGAGGACTATGACTGATGCGGCCTCTGCCTTCTCTTCCCTCCACGCACCCTTGCCTCCTAACCCCTTTCTCTTCCCCCGTCTCTCATTCCTACCCCTCCCTATTCTTCCTCCTTTCTTCTTCTCCCTTTTGATGTTAGGTGACAGGAAAGTATATAGGTTAGCATATCTTGTTCCTCATCTGGTCTGTGGTTGCCCTTGTCCCTGGGTGGTCAAGAACAGAGTATTCCTTCTTTCTGCTCTGTTCAAGATTCTGGCTGATTTTCAGCATGTGCAGGCCCATCACCCAGCCCTAGAAGCCCCACCCTTGCCAGCAGGCGGACAAAGCTCACAGTTCTGTCCTATGCTTTCTTCCGTATAGAAAACCCATTTTATTTCCTAGTCTGACATCTTGGAGCGGGTTGGGGCGATTGAGACTAAATCTATTACATCAGTGTCTAGATGGAGCATTAGCTGGTTCAGGCCAAGGCATTATGAGTTGCATTTTTATTGCTTTCCTAATTCTTGTGTGCAGATTTTATTGTGCTAGGAGCTTAAATTGTAATAAACAAGGAGAAAAAAAATTTTTTTAGGTTGCTCTGGCCAAAGACTTCAGTCTAAAAAATCCTTAACAGACCCTTGTAAGTCCTGTTGCTGGGTAGTATTTGTCCAATGGACCTGGAACAGTTTAGAAAAGGAGTGGGGGTTTGGTTAACATTAAAGAAATACAAAGATTTTTCATCTGGCTCTGGAGGAGACCAGAGCCACAGAGGGAACAAGAAAAGAAAGAGGGAATTGAGCATTTTTGCAAACAAATGATAAAACTGCCTTTTAAAGAAGTGGGGGTGGGGGACCCTTGTCCAAACAAGACATTTGCCAGGGTAGGAAATCATTTCTGCAATTGTTTACAATGCTCGGGCAGCCTGTCCAAAGTCAACATGGCCTGGGAGCGTTGCCCTGGGGCCTCCTGCTCTTTGCCAGCCGCCTGCCAGCTCCAGCTCAGCTATTTCTGGGACTTAGCTCCCTCCCTTGAAAAACAAACTGTGGCCCTCACTGTCATTCCCAATAAAACCCCCAGTTTTTGCAGCCTTAATCATGTTTTCCAGAAGAGTTGTCCAACTGGGGGCCTGGATGCAAAGTGTTGGGCTTGGGAGAGCCAGTTTGGGAGGAGGGGAACTTTCATTCGCAAGGTGCCAAGGTGGAAATTTCCACTGCACTCCAAGATGGCTTCATTTGTGGCCAAGGAAACCTATTCTGTCTTCAAAGAGGAGACCCTGGCTAATGAATGTCCTGAAATTTATGCCCTTTCTTACAGTTTGTTTCGCAAATCCAGAGCAAAGTTTGCTTTTACTAAAGAGCACCCTGATTATTAGTAACAACCATTTTACATCCAGATATCATTTTAGTGTAGAAAAGACTTTCACTTCTGTTATCTTATTTGATCTCCACCAAGAGAAAGGCATTATTAATCTCATTTATGTAATCTATCTGTTTCTCGTTTTGTGTTAATAATATAGTCACATGGTCTTGAATTTTTAAAGTGAAAATAAAGTCTCCTTTCTACTCTGTCCCCATCCTCCCAGTTTCCACCTGCCCAACAGCAACCACTGTTGTTGATTTCTTATGTATTTTTCCAGGATGTTTTATGTGTCTGTGAACATCGTGGAGTGGTGCAAGGAGAGAGTGTTGGGCTGAGACAAAACCCAGGCACTCGTTCAGCCCTGCTTCTCATTGCTGTGTGACATTGTGCCTGCCACTTTCCCTCTCTAGATCTCACTTGTATCATCTGTGAAAATGGCACTACTAATAGTTAACATTCATTAGGCTTAGATGTTCCTGCCACTGTGCTTTTCCATATGTATCAGTTGAATCAAGCTCCGCACAACCCTATAAGGAGGCATTATTAGCCCCATTCATCAATGACAAAACTGAGGCACAGAGAAATTAAATAACTTGCTCACATCAGAGCTAATTAGGGGGAGAGCCTGAAGTTTATAAAGCTAAGCAGTTTAACATTAGAGCTCATAGCCACTTAAACCACTGTGCTATCACACCGCCACTTATTGATGATATTGACAAGACTGAATGACGGCGTAAGGTAGGAGGCTGGCCCACAGTGGTCCCTCCCAAGTCTGATAGCTACAGTCCTGTGTCCAGTTCTTGTGAACTCTGGCCAGGCAGCTCTGACTCACTCAGCCCCATTTAGATGGTGGTGGACAGCTGGCAAAGAACAGGAAACAGCAGGGCAAGGCTCAGGCATGAACTTTGATGTCAGCCCAGTGTCTCCCTCTCTGTCCCTCCAGAGGCATCAAGACCATTCCTTAAAAACAACAACTTAAAATTTTTATCAAAAGTAGTAATGCACATAAATTAAAACATTAATATTATTTAGAGGCAAAACAAAAAGTCAGCATACCAGAACAACTACTTTTAACCTTTTTGGCTACTTCTTTATGTTTTAATCTCCATTATTTTAAGTTAAGGGTTTACTTTTTCTGTAAAAGGAAAAACTTTTTCTGCAAAGGGCCACATAGTAGTATTTTCAGCTTTGTGGACCATACAGTCTCTGTTGCAACTATGCAATTCAGCTTGTAGCCAGAAACCCACATAGGCAAAAGGTAAATGAGTGGGAGTGGACACGTCCTGCTACAACTTTATTACAAAAGCAGATTTATTTTCAAAAACAGATTTGGTCTGTGGACCATAGCTTGTTAACACCTGTTCTAATTGCTTAAACTCCCATTTCTTAATTTCTTTATTTGCAATTTTAAGCATTACTCATTAATTTTCTATTATACTAGATAAAGATTTATTTTCCTTAAACAACTCTCCTCTCTGCAGCTGTTTACCCTCCTAAGTCATCCTAATCGGGTTATATTGTCATTTAAATTAATATTCAATGTTTGCATTATTATGACTGAGTAGATACTATTCTCTGCAGAGTCAAGTAGTATACCATGTGACATTTCCTTTCACATACAGCTTTTGTTTTTATCTGGAGTTGATAACTATCTCATCCTTTTTTTTCTTTTGCATAGTTTCTTTGACCTTCAGTATCCTCTCTCAGAAAATTTTCTACAAGGTTAAACAGATAGTGTGTCAGCTCCTGTTTTTTGTTTTTTTTTTTCCTTTTAGTGTCTTTGTTTCACTGGATCCTCTTTCCTAGAGCCCTCCAGCCTCTTGCTCCAGTGTGGACTGGTACTCCCTGGGCTTGGGCTCAGCTCTTATCTTAGGACTTCCTTTCTCCTAGGAAGAAGGGAAAGATCCACCTGACCTCTCTTCTGTGTTAGATCTCCTTTTTCCAGATCTCATTTCTTCTCTTTCTACTTCCTCATTTTGCTGGAGGATATCCTCTAGTAGCTTCCTGAGAAAGAGCACATGAAACATAAAGTTTTGAAGTTGGTATATCTGAAAATAGCTTTAATCTACAATTACTTTTAAATGGTAGTTTTGCAGGATGCAGAATTCTCAACTGAAAATCATTTTTTCCTGCAATATTTCGAAGCATACAGGTTGTTAGAAGTCTGATATATTCTTAAATCTTAGTTCTTTGCATGCAATCTGTTTTGTCTTCTCCAGAAGTTTTTATGCTCTTCTCTTCATCCCTAAAATTTCTGAAATTTCAACATGATGTGACTTAGCAAAGGACCAGTTTCTAGTCATTGTGCCAGGCACTCAATGGACACTTTCGGTTTAGACATTCATGTCTTCCAGTTCTGAGAAAGTTCTTTGTGCTATTTATTTATATTATATAATAGTTTCCTCTCTTCCATTTTCTTTCTTCTTTCTTTCTGAAACTCCAGTTCATTGGCTTTTAAACCTCTTGGATTGATCCTTAATTAAAATTTTTTCTATTTTCTGCCTTCATCTTTTTTTATTTACTTAGGGTAATTTCCTAGACTATATGTTCCAACCCTTCTGTTTAAATCATTTGTATTCTAGCTACCATCCTTTTGATTTCTCGGAGCTCTGGCTTGTTCTCTGTTGCTTTTCATAGCATTGTGTTCTTTTTAGAGGTTCACACTATCTTCTCTTACTCTTCTGAGGATGTTAAGTATGGATGGAAATTTTTTATTTGTAAGTTTTATTCTATTCCCTGAATTGTCCTTGTTCTCTCCAAGTTCTTATTTTCTGTTTGTTTTATTTTGTCTTTAATGTTGAAGACGTTCCTCAATTTACTAGTAATCTTTGTTTATTCTATTAAAGAGTAAGACACTGCAAAGCTTTATGGAAGTTCTGTATTCATAGAGAGGATTGTAAACTGGTGGGCCTCACTGAAGGAGATAGAACAGGGAGAGTATTTTGGAGAAGAAAACCCTGTGCCATTATTAACTAAGCGTCTTGTTTTTAGCCTCCTATTCACCTTCTGTATTACCTGGTGCCCTGGTTACCAAGCCTTCCTGGGTTTCTGCAGGGTGAACTCGCTTGCTTCTCATGGTATCACCAATATACGGTCTCTTAAGAGTCAGCTTCTTCTACTCTGATATGATAGAATGGATCTCTGTATCAGTTTTTCATTCTCCCAGCATGATAACGACTCTTTCCCTCTCTTGTTTCCATTCTTGTACTCTTGCCCTTGTGGGCTTAGAGTTTATTCTTATTACAATGTCTCCTAACTGGCCTCTTGACTTCTATCCTTGTCCCTTTACAGTCTATTATCCACACAGAAGCAAGAGGGGTCCTTCAAACATGGAAGTCACAATATCAGAGTGGAGGCATTCCATAGGACACTGCCTGAACTTCTTTGGTAGTCAAAGCATGATACAAAGGGGCGTGGGGAATGGGGCGAGAGACCGTCCTGGATTTAAAATATTTAGGAGACATACTAAAGATTGCAATGGGTGATCCTGAGTTAACAAACCAACTGTGAAAAGACATTTTGAAACCATGGTAAAATTTGATATAAATATGAAACATCATTAATTTTGTTAGTAATGAACATGGTGTCATGGTTATATAGGAAATGTATTTTCTAGAGATCCATATTTAATTATGATGAAATGTCATGATGTCTGAAAATTTGCCTTACAAAACCTCTGCAAGAATAAAAAAAGATGAAGCAAACATGGAAAAATGTTAATAATTGTTAAATCCAAGTGGTAAATATGCAATACTCTACTGTCTCTACTTTTACATGTATTTGATGCTAAAAAGGGGGGGAGGGAGTAATATTATGCTGTTAAGCCTTTCCATGGCTTCCCAACACCTTAAAATACAACCCAAAACTCCTATTGTGGCCTTCAAGGCCTTGAGAGATCTGGCCCCTGGACCTCAATGCCACACTAGCCTCCTCACTGTTCTTGCCGAAAATATCACTGCTGCCTTAGGGCCATTGCATTTACTGTTGCCTCTGCCTGGCACATTCTTCTCATGTCCCTTGTCAATTGACCACCCCTCTGCCTCATTCAGGACTCTGCTTCAATGTCAACCAATCAGAAAGATCTTGCTTATCTTAAATAACATTTCCTCTCTTTTCTCCCTGGCATTTCCTATCCTCTTTTCTTGCTTTTGTTTCTTCATAGCATTTATTATCACCTGCCCCCTTCCTTTTTTTTTTTAACTGTGGTAAAAAGTACATAACATAAAATTAACCATTTTAACCATTTTAAAGTGTACAACTCTGTGGCATTAAGCCATTTACAATGTTGTGCAACCATCACCACTAACCATCTCTAGAACTTTTTCATCTTCCCCAGTTGAAATTCTGTACCCATTAAACACTAACTCCCCATTTCTCTTCCCCAGCCCCTGCGAAACAAACTCTGCTTTCTGTCTCTATGAATTTGACTACTCTAGACACCTCATGTAAGTGGAATCATACAGTATTTGTCTTTTGTGTCTGGCTTATTTCAGTTATTATAATATCTTTAAAGTTCATCTGTGTTGCAGCATTCGTGAGAATTTCATATCATCTGTCATTTTATATATTTATTTGTTAATTTGCTTATTATCATTATCTTCTTCCCACCCCTACCGCCTACTAGAAGGTAAGGTCCTTGGGGGCAAGAGCCTTGTGTGTTTTGCTCCTTCATCTTGTCCATGTAAGAAAGTTCAAACCTGTAGATAATTTTTATAAGAGTTTATTTGAGCCAAACTGATGACATATGCTGGGGAGCAAAACCTCAAATGCTCCAGAGAATAATGGTTTTGTAGTTTCTTTTATGCATTCGAGATTAAGGAAGATTACATGAGAGTGAGAGAAAGCAAAACAAGGATTGGATTATAAGATTATGTGCTTTCTTAAAGGTGGTTGTGCTTTCCAGGGGTATTACTTCTGGCATTTCAAAGGTGTGTTAACCTAGATGCACAAGAACAATGAACAGGGCTTGCTTAAAAATCTTTCACTTAATGAAGTTCTAGACCTGGGGTGTGATTACCCACCATGACCTACCTGCCCAGTTATGAATTTATGATTTATTACAGCACCGCTTTTTCGTCCACAATCTAGAGCAGTGCCTGGGCACAGAGTAAGCATTCAATTAATATTTGTTGAGTAACTTGCCCCCTGTTGGAGTAATTTCCTTTTTTTGCACAGAGCTCTCCTTCTCTGAGCATGACTTGTCCGTTCAGCAAGCAATTTTTAGCTCCCACTGTGCTGAGCACTCCAGGGGATAGAAAGATAAGACAATGAAACCCATGCAGCTGAGAGGGAAGAGCGATGGGTGGGTATCTATTTTCATTGTCTTTTTTTACTTCCCAACATTTACTCTTCTTTTTCTTATAATAGCTATGGTATTTTCCTTTGGGGAGGCTCCTTCCCCTGTCTGTGTGATTCTGAGGGAATCCATCTTATCCTCTGGTTTCAAGGAAGACCCAGGCCCAGGACTTTTGTTGTATTTGTTGGAAAGAAATACAACCATTCCACTGAAACTGCAAAACCGGGAGAATGTTAGCCTAGAGCATTAAAAGCTTATGTTCGAGAATGAAGACAACATAGACGAGAGTGGAGTGAAGAGATGAACAAAGTGAAACAGTCCTAATAACATTGTTTGAGTTCTTGGATCCAGCTAAGCCTGAAGGCAAAAATCTATTTCCTGGAATTTTCAGCTTTATGAGCCAATAAATTCTCAACTCCTCCCCCCATTATTTGTTTTTTAGTCTTACTTTGATTCGAATTGGATTTCTATCACCTGCTACCAAAAGATTCCTGACCAGCATAAGGGAGATGAACAGAATGAAAAGGGGTTGAGAGAAGCTTCTTATGGGGTTAGGAGACTCAGAGCTATTGTCCAGGAAAGGGTTAAAGACCTGGGAAGTTCACCATGAGGAATAGGAGCCTCTGGGAAACAGGGCTCCTGTCCTTAGATGTGTAAAGAGCTGTCATATAGGAGAGGAGTTAGATTCGCTTTAGATGATGCAAGAGGAAACACCAGGGTTTTCAGGAAAAAATGTCAGTTCAGCTGAAAGAAAAATGTTGAGGCCTCAGGAGCAGCTCAGAGTACAGTGGTGACTTGGAAGTGAATGAGCCCAAGGGTGGGTATGTACTGTAAGGAAAAATGGATAACCCTGTATGGGTCTCATTCTAGATAACCAGTGGGTCCTCTCTCGTCTGGAATAGGGAATTCTCTGCCTGTGCTGAGCAATGCAGGCAGAGAATAAGTTTGTCACACGAAAACATTTAAACACATGGTCCCTCCTCTTTGCCATCGGGCCCAAATCAAGGTTCCAGAAGTTAATTACAAGATTGTCCAAATATAATGGACATGGGCTGAAAATTATATGCATAATAAGAGAAGTAGACTTTCCCAAGGATTTTGAAAAAAATTCTTATTAAATTATCCTTTTCTATAAAACAGATTCTGGAACCAAAAATATGTGCTCTGATTTTGTCAAGAATTGTTTTTTAATTTGAAGAGTCTGGGTCATAGCCCTGGAGTGTTTCTGGATGGCAACTGCAACACAGTCCTAAAAAAAGCTGCTTCCAGTGTGCTACTATCCTGAGACCCCACACCATGCCCATGGCAATGCAGGAGGTCAATAAAGACTTAGCCTCAGACCTCCACCTGCCTATCTCCTCTGGTCCCACAGACTTTGCCTTTGGCCCAGCACCCAATCTTTAGAAGGTGTTTCTGGATAAGAAGAATGGCTCAAGTGACAAATATATCCATCCATCATTATGATGTGGCAGGAAGAGTTTGGTCTTTGGAGTCAGACAGAAGTGGATTGAATTCTGACTCTACCTTTGATCGGACACTCAATTTCCAGAGTCTCAATTTTATCACTTACAAAAGGAGGATAAAGACACTTTCATAATGGGGCATTCTGAGGATTAAAGATGTTACTAAGTATTCAGTATAGAGGTTGGATGGTAATTGTTAGAAGACAAAGGGCCTTCCAAATCCAAAGGTAGCCCGTAAATAGTTGGTTTTTAGGTATAAAAAGGAGTGGGGTTGGGGGAAGAGAGAGAGACAGAGAGACAGACAGAGAGAGAGAGAGAGAGAGAGAGAGAGAGAGAGAGAGAGAGAGCGTTATTTTCTTCGAAGAAGATTACGGTGAGTATGAAGATAGTTGGAGATTTTCCAAGCTTTGTGCAGGAGATTCTGACAGTTACCCAGCCAAATTTATCCCCTTCCTTTTTGGGCAATTATTAGAATACATTTCCCAGTTCTCCTTGCATTAAGGTGGCCATGTGACAAAATTCTCCAATAGAGTGTAGTGGAAATGATATATGACATTTGGGGCTCAGGCTTAAGATCATGAACATATCTCCTCCTTTTTTTTCCTTCCCATTGGCTGCAAACCAGATGTGGCTGCAAAAACAGCTTCAATCATGGAGATCATAAATGGGCTTTAGAATGGTAGAGCAACAACTTGGAAAAACCTGAGTCTTCACAGTGTTGGGGAAGAAGAAACTGCCTCTACCTTCAAGTTTCTTTCAGCTCGTCTAATTAAATCTACATGAGAGAGATTAATAAGAATATAACTAAATTTTATTTCATATATATGTATGGGAACCTACATACATGAGAGAGTCAGAGACCCACATACATGAGAAGTTCAGAGACAAAAAGGGAAAATAAAAATACGTGACATTCTGAACTAAGGATTACTTTGGGGCTTCCGAGGGAAGGAAAGTCATTTGCAGGATAAGAAGAGCAAATGTTCAGGAATTAGTACTTTGGCCTGCCATATAGATATGTCAAAAAGTCTATCTCTGATAAATTCTTATGATGGGTAACGACCCCTGATTTAAATTCTTCCAGGTAGTTAAAGGGGTGAGGAGCAGAAATTTTTCTTGAGCCTGCAAGGTCTTGGTTTCCTTTAGCTTGAAATAATCTGAATACCACAGGAGCACATCTTGGGGTGACTCATTCTGAACCCTTACGGCAGACTTTGCAGCAGAGCTGCCAGCCATCATGGACTGTTATGTCGGGAAAGATAAACTTTTGCTCCTTAAGGCATGGTTTTATCAGATCCCTTTGTCAGAGCCCCTGAGCCTTGCCCTAACATCTGGTATGGACCGTCTTAAATAGGGCAACCATCTCTCGAAGCTGGTTTTCTTTTAGTAAACAACAGGCAGTTGTGCTATAGTGGGAAAAGCACTAGACTCAAAGTTAAGAAATTGGTCTGCTTAGTGAAATTATGAACATTTTGTGCTTTGCATTAGTTGACAGGCATTCCCTCTATGAGACCTAGTTTCCTCACCTGTAAAATGGCAGGGGTGTAAGTGAAAGTTTCATAAACTGTCAAATGACAAACAAATGTGAGGGACTCTTAGCATCCAGGGCAATGGAGGTCACTCGACATGCTCACTTTCAGCTGAGATGCCAGCTGGGGTCATCTGAAGAGGAGCCAGGGAACAAAAGTTGTTGGAATCTGCTGCTGGCTCCTGGACGATTGACATGCAATAGGCCAACAGTAAAACATACTCCTAGCCAACTAATTGTAAACCTATGCAGAATTCAGATACAGAGAGAGCCTATATAACACCTCACATTACAAAGAACAGTCCTTGCAGAGGAACGCTTCACAGAAATAACAGCCACGCCAGTCATGAGGCCGCCTTCTGAGATAAACGCTGGAGTTTGGCTCTAAATGCCAACATCCTTAGCTAATCTAAGTAATGCATGAGCAGGAAGAATTTGGTGGCTGGGAGCCCAAGTGTAGTTGTATAAAGAACTCTTAAGAGCAGTTAGTAACCTATGAGCTGTAGGCCCTGGTGCATGATGGGGAATGAAACATTTAATCAAACCTGCAGGGAGAGGGGCTGCTGAGAGAGCTGGGGGTTGGGGCTCGGGTCCTGGCAAGAGGCAGGCTGCTAAGAGGCCGCTGGCAGGGTCTCCACCACACCACAGCTGGTTTTCGTCTCTGTGGTTCATTTATTCTGGGTGAGATCGGCCCCTTCTAAGTCAGGAGTCCCAGATTAGGAGGTTCACCATCCTGTCGTTAAACATTCCAGGAGGGCTCAGCTGGAAAGTTAGGGGGAAAGATGTCTCTCTTATTGAGAAGGGAGGCAGCCTCTTATCTCTGTCCTGTTTTTTGAATGGGAAAGCCCTTCTAGAGAGTGTTTTATCCATTTCCCACCTCCCCACTTCCATCTTCAACTTTCTTTTACAGTTGAGGAAACTGAGGCCCAGAGTGGGGAAACAAAGTTCCCCAGGTCACACAGCAAGTTAAGGTCCATGGAGATCATCCCCTCCAATTCGAACCATTCCACAGATCCCCATCCTGTTATTTTACAAACACAGATACTGAAGTGCACAGAAAGTGACAAACTCCCTTTCAGGGTAGAAAGGGAAGAGTAGCTAGGTTCCCTGGTCCAAATCCAAGGAATTTTGACCATCACAGTTCAGCATCTTCTCAGCTGAGAGTGATGATTATCAAAGGCTCTTATCCTGTTCTGGCTCACTTCCTCTCTCTGCAGCTGTTAGCAGCTGGATAAGGGGTCGTTGTAGTATAGGAAGTGCTCTGTTACACAGATTGGGTCCGATGCCTGCCCTTGAACCAATCACCTGTGGTCAGGAGGCAAGATAATTACAGAGGATGGCAGCTCCTACAACAAGCAAGTGGGTGGAACTAAGGGGGCAGATAATTCCCAGAATGGGATGCTGAGAAGACAGTTCTCATGGCCACCTACTGCAGCCTCCTTGATCTTGACTCTCTTATCTATAAAATGGGGACAAGTAATTGTGCCCCACCATAGGGCTGTTATGAAGAGTAAATAGCATAATATATGTAAAGTCTGCTTTATATAAGCACCTAATACATATTAGTACCTTTCTCGGTTTTTTTCAAGAGTATTTCTAAAATTGGAATGCTATATCCTACACCAAAGATGGTAAAAGAGAAAGTAGAAATTTGGCCTGAAAACTTCAGTTTGCAGAAGAGAGTGAAATTATTCATTTTTTATTTTTAAAGGTCCCATTGGCAGCTAGGTGGGACGTAATCAGGAAAGGAGGTAGGAGCGGGAGCAGGATGAATGGTTAGGAAACTATTGCAATAGCCTAGTCCAGGCAAAAGATGCCTGTGGCTTGGTCCAGGGTAGTAGGAGTGAAGATGGAGAGAAACAAGTGGAACAGGTCTGAGATATTATGAATGTAGAATTGATAGCACTTGGATGTGGGGAATAAAAGGCAGGCACAAATCAATAATAGTGCTTCGGTTTAGGGCTTAATTGCTTTTTACAAAAAAATTATCTTCATTTTCTTTTTGCTAGATTGTTTATTGGCTGATTCTTATAAAATATATTTAAAAATATATTGTGCTTATTTTTGAATAGTCAACATTTTCACATGATACAAAATAAAAATATAAAAGGTATGCAGTGAAAATTCTCTCTCCTCCAAACACTAGGTCCTCTCCCTGGAAGCAAGCTAAATTGTAAATTTAATGTCTTCTTTTCAGAGGTATTTTACACATATAGAAGCGCATACACACACACACACACACACACACAACACACACACATACATATGGATTGTACACACATATGGAATATAGATATATCTCCCCCTTTTATACAAATAATATTAGACACATTTTTCCACACCTTGATTTTTCTACTTAAGAATACATCGTGAAGATTATTTCTGTCTTAATTATCTATTACTGCATAACCCCCAAACTTAGTGGCTTGTAATTAGTTTCTATAGGTCAGGAACCTGGGCACCACTTAACTGGGTCCTCAGCTCAGAGCCTCTCCAAGTTCTCATCAAGGTGTTGGCACAGTTTGCAGTCACCTTGAGCTTGACTGGGATCAGAGGCCAAACTCACTCATGAGATTGTTGGCAGGATCAAGTTCCTTGGGAGCTGTTGGAACCAGTGGCTTAGCTCCTCTCAGGTCCTGGCCAATGGGTCTCTCCAACATGGAAGCTTACGTCTTCAAAGTGAGCATGTTGAAAAGAGAGTGCAAGCAAATTGGAAGTCCCAGGCTCTTTGAGCTTAATCTTGGAAATGACAGCCATCACTTTTGTTGTGTTCTAGCTGTTAGAAGAAGGCATTAGGTCCAGTTGTTCCCCACCCCAACACCAACCATCGTTCACATATGGGAACATTCACACGTATAAGGAGGGCACTAAACAAGGATGTACATACCAGGAGGCAGGGATCACTAGAGCTATTTCAGAAGCTGCCGACCACAATTCTCTAGCAGTACATGATGAAAAGCATGCTTGTTCTGTTCCAGCATTGGACAGGTCCTTGTGCCTTCAAACAGGGCTCTACCCATAGGTTGCCTAGTTTATGTCTTTTACCTCCACTAGTTGGAAAACTCATGAGAGCAGGGGTCTTGTGTATATGATGCATGTAGCTGACACTCAGCTAAAACTATACTCTTTTGGATGTGGAAGGTGGAGAAAGGTTTCTCAGTTCTGTCTTAATCACGAGTGCACTTGGCGATAAACTGTTGCTTGTTCTTATGGAATTTGGGTGCTTTGAATGGATGTTTTGGAAGATTTTTGGAACTCCAATCCAGAGGACCATGCAAAGCACATTCAGACATGATTGCCACTTGGATGAAAACTGTGAAAAGGGCCTGGACCAGGCTAGACTGGACACATACATTATCTACACAGTATCCTGGACTGTACTGATCTAGGGCCATTCTGTTTTCCTGTAATTGTCCTGCTGCTCTCAAAGAGCAAGATAGGATGGAGGGTAAATTCCACCAAAGGAAAGTTCTCACTGCCAGTCATCCTGGGAGACAGACTGTGCTGGGCAGAAATTGAGAACTCAGGATGTGGGCTTTTCAGATGACAGGGAAGTTTGTTCTCTCCTTCTCTCTCCCTCTCTTATCTTCCCCCATCCCCTGTCCCTTTACTCTCTCTCTTTTAAGAAAATTGAGTCTGCTCTATAAGGGAAGACATGCTCTTACAACCCTATAGGTGAAGCTGAGCTGAACATTGTGATATGGAGCAATCTGGAGCTGACAGGTAGGTGGCCCTGTGAGATTACCTGGGTACCAGCCTGGGATCTGTGGGCTCTGAGTAAAACCACATTAGTTAAGGTTGTGAGGATTTCTCATGTTTTACTCTTCTTCCCTGGTCCCCAAATTTTGTCAGCTCCTGCTAGAAACTGTGCCTGTTTTGTATTAAGTATGATGCATTGAGAAAAGGGCCCCAGCCATGCTTGGTGCTGCGTGTCTAAGAGGAGACTCAGTGGTCGCAGCTACCCACAGAGTATGGCCATGTCCAGCAGGATGGGAGTTGTAGAGGGTGTGGAGACATGCTGCGGAAACTGGACGGGAAGAACATAAAGGGTAAGTTCTGGGGCTGGTGTGACCCCACCCCAGGGAGTTCTCCTAAATAGCTAGGGACATACTGCAGGGGCTTAGTTCCCTGTGGGCCAGTATGGTTCAAAAAACATTGTAATTTGAATATTTAATGGGGATAAGACAGTTTATTATTGTTGAATGGGGAAGCCTCAACATAGTCATTCTATTAGCTATTGTAGTAATAAAAATAGATAATACCAATAATCTAGCATGTCAACATTTTAATGGAAGTTTCAACAAAACATTTTTACATATGCCCATCTCTAGTTGATCCTCAAATAATCTTATAAAATATGTAGATAGGTATTAGATTAATTGTTCTTATTAATTACAAGGAGGAACCATTTAAATCTCCATATTTATAGATCAAATGTAATTAAATATCAGCAACCTAGTATTATTATACTAATAATTATTACAATAATTATTATAAATAATAACAACCACAGGTATCTCTTTAAAAAACATTATGTGTCTGGCATATTGCTAAGCTCTTTACACATTTTATCTCATTCAGCTCTCATAAGAATCTGATGAGATGGGTACATAGTGAATATAGCAGTGCTCCTCCTGGGTACCCCATCAGGGCCCACACACCCATTCCCAGCTGCTGGAAATGTTGCCTACGGATGTCTTACAGGTCCTTCCCTCACTGGAAATTATCTTAGGCCACAAGTTGCTGCCGAGGCAAGGCCCGGTCCCTGAGGGCAGTCTGCTACCAATCACTGGCCAATGCAAGAATGTAAAGGCCCGCATGGAACTCAGCCCTTGGGGCCATCCAAAGGGTCATCCCAGCCCAGAGCTCCCTGTGGTATCAGCAGAGGTCCTGATTGCAACCACACTGGGACGAGCTTCTCCCTCTTCCCAACCTTGTCCTGTCATTTACTTACAGTTGTATCTCTCAAGAGCACTGCCTAATAAACCTGCAGACAGTTCTCCATCTCAGAGTCTGCTTTCAGGGAACCCAGACCGAGAGACTGGGTTCCAGAAATGGTCCTGAGAAGTAGTAGTGGGATTCAGAGAGGGGTCCTTTGCCAGCCAGCTATCAGTGAAGACCCCAGCACTGATATAGAAAGGTTAATAATCCCTGGCAAAATGCAACTTCATGACTGTTAAAGCTCACTGCTGATGAACTGGGGTGGGATTTAGGTGGAAGGGGTCTCACTGGCTGGTGCAATGTCTGGCAATTGAGGGAAGTAGTAAATACAAGGACCATGAAAATGAATGACTGTTGCTGAGCTCATTGATTTGCTAAACAGTGGTAATGACAGTCTCAAAGTGAAAAATTACCAAAGCAAGAGGAAAAATCCAGAGGATCTCCTGGGCAATATTTAAGGAAATCCTTCCTGCAGAGGGAGGACCAGGCTTAGGACTTATGGGAAGAGCAGCAGAGCTGAGAGGGTGGGACCCTTAGTCCTGATAGGCCTTATATGCAAAAGTCTGAGCCCATTAGGAAAGGGGTGGGGCCCTGAGCCTTGGGTCAAGGAACTAAGAGTAAATGTAGTTGAGCTCCTTGAACTCTCAGAGTCTTCTGAACCTACTGGGCCTGCAGAAGTGACCCACTTCTTGTGGACTAATAGTGATCCCCTTTGTAGGAAGATCACATGCAGCTTCAAACGAGGCAGGTGCCCTACAGGGTAATGCTCGTCTCCCTCAGAACCTGCCTCCACCTCCTTTCTGACTCTGATGGAAAATAACAATCAAATCCCAACTGTGCTGAGCCTGCTAAGGAAGGGGTGGGGGGACTGCACGCTAAAGGAGCTGCAGGATCTGGCTAATACATTGAGGCAGGAAGTGCACACAGAACTGAATCCTGAGGGAGCCGGATCAAGAGAGGAGGAAGGTAAAGCTGGATAAGAGCAGGTGTTGATACGGAAGTACTCTACTATAATACAGGATTTAATACCTTGGCAAGGAACCCAGGAGATGGTGCTAACATACTTTAAAGATGGATTTTAGAAGCGTAGGAAAAAAAATCGCCCACATGAAGTGAGGTAGATATGTCAGAACTGCTGTGACAAACAGTGGAGAAAGAGATCAAAAGACTCAGAGTGAACATGCTAGAGTGTTTTAGAACATATTTAAAAAAAAAAAGAAACATTAAGCCAAAATGGAGTCTTTTTTGCTAAGCCATATCACCAAGCCAAAACTTAATACTTAACCTAATTGTAGTTTCAGCCTCTCCCAGGGGTAGAATTTTAAACTAGTCTGGAACTTCCTGATCAAGGGTGAAGTAATCTGCCTGATAAGACCCCCTGCTTTCCCCTAAGGCAGGAGTCCCCGAACCCATGGTCAGACCTGGACATGTATTGGTCTGTGGCCTGTTAGGACCCCAGGGGTGAGCAGTGGGCAGGAGAGGGAGCGAAGCTTCATCTGTATTTGCAGCCGCTCCCTAGCGCTAGCATCACCACCTCATCCACCTCAGATCATCAGGCATTAGATTCTCACAGGAGCACTGGTTCCTGGTTCCAAAAAGGTTGGGGACCACTGCCTTAAGGAAAAGCATTCCCGTCTGAAATAATCCATTCTTTTAACTTCTTAGTACTGCCCCTTTTTTGCCTAGAAAAGATTTCCATTTTGTACAACCCCTCTGAGCACCCTTCTAGATGCTAGATGGAATGCTGCCCAATTCATAAATTGCTTAATAAAGCCAATTAGATCTTCACATTTACTCTGCTGAATTTTGTTCTTTAACATACACAAGGCCAGAAAACCCACCATCCAACCCTATTCTCTGGGAGGCCCTGGAGAAAGCTCTATTTCTCAAAGCAATAAGGAATGAGCTGTAGGAAGGGGTGGGCACCAGCTTTACTGACATAGAAGATATTATAGAACTAAGCTCCCAATACTCACAGGGATTATAGAATCCCCAAAATAATAGAAGTCAGGTGGTGGTGCTTAATCTTTAGAACCCAGGTGGGTGCAATTATTGCAATGAACAGCAAAATTGGAGTGGCATTCTGGAGGGCCCGACCCACAGAAAGCTATGGATATGGTTAAGAGAACACAGTGTTCCTAAGCAAAATAGATGGCTAACAGTGTATTGCTTAATTTAGACAATCAAAAGAAATCAAGGATGGTTGATCAGGGGGCTGAAGACAGCCAGCCCCAGCAAATGTCACGATTCCTTATCCCATTTCTGGATCTGAGCCATTGACTAAAGGGCCTGTGACATCATGGCAAATTTATTCAGTTGTACTTCCCCCAGTTCTTTTCAAGAAGAATCCGTGGCCATTTGTTGTATAACTAATGAGCACGAGAAAGGGGGACTAGCAAGGGCTTTGAAGAATTGTTGGCCACAGGGTCTGAACTGACACTGAATGAGGGAATGGCGGCGCCTTGCCCTTGCATGGGCTCACAGTATGGTCATTGGATCCATGGGTCCGCTGTGGCTCTATAACTGTCTCTAAGTCTATACTTTGAATGGGCATACTTAGCCATTGGTGGGACCCCAACATCGGTTTCTTAACTTACAGAATAAGAACTAGTATAGTAAGGAAGACCAGCTGAAGTCTCTAAAAACTGTCTCCTTTCCCTGGTCAAGTTCATAAATCAAATAAGGACTGTATCCCCCCAGGGAATGGCAGGAATTAGTGCCACCCTCAAAGATGAAAGAATATAGGGATGGTGGTCTCTGTCATATTTCCATTTAATTCACCGGTTAAAATGGCTGATGAGAGTAAACTGTCACGAACTTCACCAAGTGGTAGCCCCAATTGTTGCTTTTGTGCTAAGTATGTATCTTTACTGGAACTGACCACCAATAGCCTCCAATACCCAGTGCATGACCCTTGATCTGTTTATTGCCTCCTTTCCTATTCTTGTCAGAAGGGAGACTCAAAAGCAGTTCACATTCATGTGGGGCAGACAACAGGATACTTTGCTACGTTAATGCTCCCACTTTCTGCTGTAATATGGTGTGAAGAGACCTAGACAATCTGGAACTTCCGCAGCACATTATATTAGTTCACCATGTCAATGGCAACATGTTGATGAGGCCAAATGAGCAAGAAGTAGTAAGTATGATTCATTCACTCTAAAGAGTGGGAATAAGTTCTATCCAGTTTGTGGCCCAGATACATCAGTGAAGTGTATAGAAGTCCAGTGGCCTGGAAACATTTCCTTCAAATGGTGGGACATTGCCAGCATAGGTGAGTCAGAGTTTACAGGAAACTGTTCCCCACAGCTGCAGGGAACTAGAGGTGTCTGCTATACCCCATTTTACAGATGAGACAACTACATCACAGAGAGG
The DNA here is from genome assembly GCA_003508835.1 of Eonycteris spelaea. Taxonomy (NCBI): domain Eukaryota; kingdom Metazoa; phylum Chordata; class Mammalia; order Chiroptera; family Pteropodidae; genus Eonycteris; species Eonycteris spelaea. The sequence continues at coordinate 3,055,421 of PUFA01000017.1, forward strand.
TTAAATAAAATGCCCCAAAACAAAGAGCTGGAAGTAGTGGATCTAGCATTAAAATCTAGGTCTGTCTGATTTCAAAGCCCATATTCTTTAATACCCATGTTATATAGCGAAGGATCCTGGGAACAGAGATTAAGTGGCCTCTTGTTACATATTGGGTTCCTTGGGGAGCAGGCTCTGAGACAGATTGGTGTACAGGAAGTTGATTGGGAAGTGCTCTCAGGATCACCATGGGGGCAGAGAGAGAGGTAGGACTGGGCAGAGAGGCTAGGCTGTGATGCATCACTACATTACAGACAATACCACAGGTTGCTCTGGAGCTGGGATGGCTCTGCAGAGTTGTCTTCTGCTGGCCGGAGAGGGCCACACATTTATATTTCTGCATGGAGGCAGTCTTTGGGCTGCCCAAAGAAGAGGAGGTCACCTTGAGAGAAGTGATCCCTTTTCATCCAAGGGCAGGTCCCTCAGGGGACTCAGCTGAGAGCCATCAGCCTTCAATACTTCTAGCTGCTAAAGGAACACCAGCTTCAGCCTTGGAGGGAGCTCTAGGTGACGGATCACAGTATCCACTACATCTCATTAGGTATCCACTGCTAGTGGCTCAGTGGGAACACAAATGTAGGTCCTCTGACTCTAAACCTAACTAGGTTAGCCCTGTTTTTTCAGTTCCATAATTTGCTCCCTTATCTCATGGTGCATAAACAAAGACCATGAGCTCCTGCTGGGTACCATTGATTGGAAAGAAGAGTAACCCAGTCAAACTCAAATGAGAGGGAGAGGTGCTGTGAAATAGGAATCTCATGGACAGCTTTGAATTGCTTCTGTGCAGCATTTATGCCCACTTTCCTGGTGACAGCACCATAGTTTGCCCAAGTAATTGGATCCTCTTTCATTTGACAATCTTGGTGGTCCTGACCATCAAAGGACCCCACCATCCATGGGCAGGGATGGGCCATGTCACCCAAGTTAAGCCAATTGGATATGCTCCTCCAGGAAGTTGAATCTTGAGCAGATGAAGCAAAAACAAAATATGTTTGAGGCTGTTTCATCCTAGTTTGAGGCTGTTTCATCCTAGTTCTAGTGACCTCCCTCTTGTGTCTGCGTCCCAGGTTCCTGGCATTGCCTCCTTGCTTGCTCTTCCAGAGCCTGGAGCTTCAGCTTCTCCTTCAGTTCTCTGCTGCCTCCAATGCTCCAATAAAGTACTTTCTGATTAAGTTACCCAGAGTCAATATCTGTCATTTACCACCTAAGACCCCTGACTAATATGGCACCTCTGCCACCTAGGTCTTTTGAGCCCTATTTTCTCCCCAAACAAAAGTTTGGGCTTTTCAGTTTGAATGTGTGTGTGTGGCCTTGCTCACTCTGGCTATGTTTTATTTATGCTGTGGATGTAGTGTGAGCAGCAGTTGTGCAGGCCAGGTTGGGTATTAGGACCTGAGATGTGGTGGAATCAGTCAGATTCGTGCCGTCAAAGTGGCATTGCAGAGCCACGGAAGGGGGCTTGTGGCACATCCAGGCAGTGCATGAAGTCATAGGCTGCATAGACTGCATCTTTTAGAAGTGCCAATTTGAAGATTTTATGGGAGTAGAGAGACATGTTTTTTTAATTTTATTTTAAATTAAATACATATATGTTTTGGCATAGAATACAAGAATCTGCAGGAATTTTTATGAGAACACAAGTGTATTCTAAGAAATTTCCTACTGGCAGGAAGCCAATTCCATATGCATATCTAAATTTCTTGGCAGTATATGTTCTTTTCTGCAACTATAAAGGGTTCTTTGGTGGAAATTTAGAAAAACACAGACCAAGGGTGTTGGGGGCTTTTACTGCAGTATACAGACTGTCCTAATCCAGGTCCCCTCCTCCATCTACCCTCAGATGCTTTTTAGGGCTGGGCTAGAAGGGGGGCCTCTCAGGGTCCTATTATCCATGACAGCGTTTCATAGACCCTATTGCTACACTGTTAAAAATGGGCGACCTTTTAAAAAATCATTCACCAAGGAACGATAGCCCCTGCTTCCATGGGTAAATGCCGAAAGCTTAAAATCAGTGTGGCAGGTTTTACAATAGAGAAGAAGTCAGTTAAAAAAAAAAAAAGCCCAAATCTCTCTTTTGTTGTGCCTAAGATTCTAAATATATGAATTCTTATTATGTTCTGGGTATTTTCTCCATTGAATCATTAAACCACAAGGCAAAAATAATATTATTCCCCTGGTATAGATGCAGATTTTGGGCTCAGTAAGGTTGATTAAGTAACCCAAGATCACACAGCTAATTCAGCCATTTTTCTTAACTATCATTCTTGTTCCATTTCCCCTTTAGAGATTGCACTCATGACCTGAATGGGGAACACATTAAATTCACAAAACTTCAGCCCAAATGGGTTTATTTTGTGCAGACTTCTTCCCAATGGGAGCTCTCTGCTTGTTAAGAAGACCCTGGCCACTTGGGGCTGGGAATGCTGGAGAGAGGCCCAGAGAAGAAGAGGATGGCTGAAGACAATTTCCCCCAATGACTCTGTACTATTGAGGTTTAGATCGTGAGCTTTGAGGACAGACAGAGCTAGGCTTTGAGACTCCACTTTCCTACTCATTGTATAGACAAGAAGGACAGAACAGGGGGTACAGAGGGAGAGAAGCCCGCCACCACCACCAAACCACAGGCTCCTAGGCCACAGTTAGTTTCAAAACCAACTCTGTTCCCAGGGTCTTTACAAAGAGGATTGGCAGCTGCTTTACCTCCCACAACATCTGACCAAAGGCCCACAGAATATTACAAATTACAAAAAAGCTGATGGCAGAGAGGCTGTGCACCAGCTTGGCAGTCTGACCCTGGCCGAACCTGCTGCCTGGCCGCTGGTTGTCATGTCCTCATCTTGACCTGAAGCATCCATGCTACAGGTGTTCCTGCCTCAGCCCTGACACTGCTGGCCTGGGAGCCCAGCACGGGGCCAGGACCACGGAACACTCTTCCTGGACCCCTGGGTTGGAGTCCATAGGAGTCCTTTCTCCTTGCGGAGGTCCCTTTGGTGGCGGGAGTGTTGTCTCCCTCCCCCAGCTTTTCCCAGGACGTCTTGCACAGCTGACTGTGGAGATCACTGTGCAAGAGGACAGATGTTTCTTGTGTCCAGGTCCTGAACCTTCTGACCCTGAGCATGGGACCCTGGCAGCTGGGGATCTTGGATTTTGGTACCCTCTTTGCAGAGGAGCCAGAGTTGGCTACTTGATTGCCAATTAAAAAAATTTTTTTTAAAATTTTCTTTCCCTTACATTTCTCTTAAGGGAAGAAATTTCACTGTGCACTGTAACTCGGACCACTTTTATGCTGTGCACAGAGTGCTACCAGCGAATATTCAGGTCCTTGAGAAACCACTAGTTCCTGCTGCAGGAGAGTAGGGACCTTGTCTTAGAGGCACAGATGATCTGACTTGGGGCCCTTAGGGATGGTCTAGTTGAGCCTGGAGAGGGGATTGGCTTATCTGAGAACCCAGGCCCAGTTGGGCCTGAGTTAAAATGCCCTACGGAGACAGGAGCTTTGTCTATGTTCTTACTGCTGAATGTTCATCACAGGCTTTACCAATAATTTGTTCTCAAATAATTTGTGATGAATGAATGGATGAAGGAATGGACAGACCAAGCGGACCCTGGAACTGGTTCTCCTGCTTCTCAATTAGGTGATCTTGCCTTGACCTTGCCTTACTTCTCAAGTGCCACTTTGACTGGAAATCAAAGCCAAACCAACTTCCTGGGTGGCAGCTAAGCCCTCACATTGCCACTTGTGACCTCACCAGTTGGAGCGACATCTCAGTGTCCCCACTGCCTAACATGGTAGCCTTTGCAGAGAAGATGCACAGAGGAAGTTAGCCCAGTGAATGAATTTGTTGAATAGTTAATGTAGATTAAATGTTCTGCCCTCCTAGCTATTTTTCTTCTTGAGTAGAGAGCATGGAGGCGCTTGTCCTCACTTGGATCTCCACAAAGCCGACCCTAAGACAAGGTTTTGGTGGTAATTACTTATTTGGGAGGTGATCCCAGAAAGCTGAGGTAAGGGAGTGGAGGAAGTTGAGACAGGGAAGGCAGGAAAGTTACCCCCTTATTAAGGGATACCAATTAGCAGGTTATTCCTCTGGGCAACTGAGGCTCAGCCTCACTGGGGGCCCTCTGAGGGGCCAGGAAGCTGTTATCCACCAACAGCCGTTTCTCTTTGGGTGTCATTTACATCTGGGCTATTAATTCTCTGCGCTTTCAGCCTGCTCCATGCTCCTGCTCTAGAGAAAGCCCTTAGGCAGAGAGAAGCAGGCTTTGAGGTAGAAAGCCTGTGAATGCAGCAACTGTCCACCACAGCTGTAGAAAACCTCCAGAATGGGCCATGAGGATATGGGTAGGACATTGACAGTGTCTGCCAGAGGCATGTCTACACTGTCATACCCCCTCCTTCACCATCAGCCTAGGCTGTCTGCAGGTAGTGTGCCTAGAAGGCTATTTAATGGGCACAGCCTGAATCTGTGACATTAGCCACATCCTAGCCAGAGAGCCATCTCCCTACAAACAGAATGCCCCACTAAGTTGATGGTTCCAACTGTTCTAAGGGGCTGGTGGATGATGAAAATAAAGTCCTTCCTCTCATGTTACTGTGACCTTCAAGGAGATGGGGAAGTCAGGCACCAAGTGGGGAGCACACCCAGAAGGCAGAGTATCCACTGGCTTGGGTGTCAACATCAATGTCTGCCACTAACTCATTGGGTGACCCTGAACAAATCACTTAGCCTCTCTGGGCTTTAGATGGCTCATCTAATATTAATATAATTGTGTCATCATTATGGCTGCAATTCACTTTCACAGTTTACAAAGCATGTTCACTCATCTGGAGTCTCATAGCTTCCTTATAGACTTGAGGCAGGTATTTTTAACTATATTGAGTTGAAACTGAGGTCTAGAGAGAGCTAGTGACTTTCTTAAGATCACACAGCTAAAAATGCTAGCACAGGACCTTTAATTTGCTCTTCTTTAGCGAACATAAATACTCCTCCAGGGCCAGTCTTTTGTGAATTATGGTGAAGAGAGTAGAGACAAGATGATATGTTGAGTGACACGATGACATTTAAAGAGGAGTGATTTATTACCTTTAAAAACATGTTTTGAACTTAATGGAAATATTTATTTCTCCATTCATTCATTTATTCATGTATCTGTACATCAAACACATTCTGTGAGGCATCAGATATGTTCTAGACATGATGAAAGGGGTGGGGGATAAAGAAAAGTATCAGCTATGACTCTTGCTCTTGAGAAACTGCCAGTATACAGGAAGATACACATTGAAAGAAAGTCATTTATTTATTCCTTTAATTTGTAAAAGTTTTTCAGTTTTTTAATAACTCTTATGGGAAACACAAATACCCATAGGAAGACCTCTTCTATAGTAATCAAAACAACATGGTATTGGCACAAAAACATATATCAATGGAACAGAATAGAGAGCCCAAGAAAAAACCCATGCTCATGAGGTCAATTAATCCATGACAAAGGAGGCAAGAATATACAATGGGGGTAAAGACAATCTCCTCAGTAAGTGGTATTGAGAAAACTGGACAGGTAAGTGCAAAAAGAAAAAAGAAAGAAAGAAAGAAAGAAAGAGTAGAGAGAAGGAAAGAGAAGAAAGAAAGAAAGAAGAAAGAAAAAAGAAAGAAAAAGAAAATAGACATTTTCTGTCTATGGCCATGCCACCCTGAACAAGCCTGATCCCATCTGATCTCGGAAGCTAAGCAGTATTGGGCCTGGTTAGTACTTGGATGGGAGACCACCTATGAAGACAGGTGCTTTGGGTGTAAAATAATAATAATAATAAAAGGTAAAAGATAAGGGATTGTAAGCTGACAAGATCCTTGCAATCCATGAGGTCAACCACGGGTTGCCTCATCTAAAAAAATTTTTTTTAAAAGAAAAGAAAATAGATCATTTCCTTATATCATATACAAAAGTAAACTCAAAATCGATTAAAGACATAAATGCAATACCTAAAACCATAAAACTCCTAGAAGAAAACATAAACACTTTGACATTGTTTTAGCAATGAATTTTTTGTCTCCTAGGGCAAAAGGAACAAAAGCAAAAATAAACAAATGAGACTATATCAAACTAAAAAACTTTGTACCGTGAAGGAAACTGTCAACAAAATGAAAAGGCAATCTAGTGAGTGTGGAAAGCTATTTGCAAACGACATATTCAATAAGGGGTTAATATCCAAAATATATAGAGAACTCTACAATTCAACGTCAAAAAACAAACAGTCCAATTTTTAAAAGGGCAGAGGTCCTGAATAGACATTTCACCAACGAAGACATACAGATGGCCAATAGACATATGAAAAGGTGCTTAATATCACTAGTCATAAGGGAAATGCAAAGTAAAACCACAGTGAGATATCACCTCCCACCTGGGGTTCAGAACAGGCCTCCCTGGGGTGTGCTACTTTGGCATGTGGGTTATATTGAGCTGAAAGCAATGAGACCCTATACGCCCAAGGGAAATTTTAACTTCTCCTTTAAAGAATTTAAATTGGGGCCTTGCCCATAATAAGAGTTATTATCAGAGATAACTTCTTATGACCTATCTACAAGGTAAGGTAAACATCTATTTACTGAATATCTGCTCTTCTTACCATACTGCTGTGACCTTCCTCCCCTCTAAAGCTTCAGGTGCCTTACCTCATTCTTAGGTCAGAACGCCATATATACCTTATCTAACCTTCTTTCCCCGAACCTCTCATGTATGTGGAGTCACTGACTTGCTCATATAGGTGGGGTTACCATATGTACATATGTAATTAAATTCAGTTATTTTTCTCTTGTTATTCTGTTTTATGTCAATTAATTATATGACCAGCAAAAAGAATCTAGAAGGGTAAACCTACTCGGTTTACAGAGCCCAGAAAGGGGTAGTATCTTCTTTGATGTCACAGGACAGAAAGAAGAAATTTTGCTTACAGTACCCACTCATGGAGCATGATATCAGAGGCTTCTCCTACACCCATTTGTAAGAATGGCTATTATGGAAAAGACAACAAAGAATAAGTGTTGATGAGGATGTAGAGAAAAAGAAATTCTCATATACTGTTGGTAGAATTGTAAATTGTTGCAGCCACTATGGAAAACAGCATGGAGATTTCTCAAAAAATTAAAAATAGAACTACTGTATGACTGAGTAATCCCACCTCTGAGTATTTATCTGAAGATATCCAAAACACTAATTTGAAAAGATATATGGGGATGGGTGGAAAAGGTGAAGGGGACTAAAAAATACAAATTGGTAGTTACAAAATAGTCATGGGGATGTGAAGTACAGCTTAGGGAATTTAGTCAATAATACTGTAATAAGTATGTAATAAGTATGGATACTAGAGTACTTGGAGGAACAACTTTGTAAGGTATATAGATGTCTAATTACTATACTGTATACCTAAAACTAATATAATATTGTATGTCAACAATAATTTAAAATAAATCTTTTAAAAAGAAGAAGTTGGAGGCACACGAGGAGGTAGGAGTTTGAGCATAAACTTTAACAACTCACAGTTTGGCTGAGGGTTCACGTGTGTGTGTGTGTGTGTGTGTGTGTGTGTGTGTGTGTGTGTATACGCACGCGTGTGTGCAGGGTATGTGGGGGTGTGCCTGAGCACATTCTCAGAGATCAGAATCCCTCCCACCACATTCCCCATCACGTCTCCCCAGTCACAGAAACTATAATCACATCCAGCCTGGGACTTAACCAAACACAGCATTCCACCACCCTCTGCAACCTCTTTGTTTGATCTTCCCCCTGGAGACACAGGTCATGAGGAAGAGAAGGGGAGGGGGCAAGCTGCAGGGAGTGCGTTTGAGCTTCCTCTGAATGTCTTTTAATTCAGGAACTGAAAACAAGATGCCAGTTCCCCAGGCCTCCAGAGTTAGCACTACCCTGCATTAAAGGAGCTCGGTCACAGAGCCCTGGAACAGGCGCCACTTTAGAGGTCATTAGTCCAACCCACTCGGTTTACAGAGGCCAGAAAAGGGTAGTATCTTCTTTGATGTCACAGGGCAGAAAGAAGAAATTTTGCTTAAGGTACCCACTCATGGAGCATTTATTTCAGAGGCTTCCCCATCAATTGCTAATGATGCCTAAGTTGCCTTGCATAGCACCCAGCCTTTTATTCCACCATCAGAGACCTGCTTAACGAGCAAATGCACCAGGGGAGGGAGCTCAGTAAAGGAGGCTGATTTATGCTAGGGCATAGATGACTGATATCATGGTTTTTGACACCAAAAAGTTTAAGTAGGGAGGCAGAGGAGAGGAGATCAGAAAGGCACTGGATTCTGCAAAGGCAAGAGGTAACTGGGGGCCAGTTTAGAGGGAAGAGGGCACGAGCTGGGAAAGGCACCAAAGAGAAACTTAATACCTGTTTTGTAGGCCCCAGGTCCTGTGCCTGATTTTCTCTTTTCTCTGGAAAGGAAGTTGTGAGCTTTCTAAGTGTCAAATCACTCTTCGAGTCTAATCCTGTTGCCTTCTAGAGAGAATGTGTTTTAGATTTATTTTCAAAGTGCATCTAAAGGTATCAGCTGGGTCATTCACTTCAGCTACCTGGGTCTGGTGGATGCTTTAGCTTTCATGCACAGCAACACTTCCTTCCTCCAGCCCTGTGGGAAATGAGGTATTTCTCATGGTGAGGTTTCTGTTTTGTCTTGTTTTGTTTTTGAATAATTTAAGCTCCCTGCTTTATGTTTCTAATCTCTTCGTATTTTCAGTGTGAACATAGTTCTAAGGGCATTTTACATTCTCTGAGTGTATTGAAATTGTTTATAATTTAAATTTAATTTAATCTTTTTCTTTCTTTAGTGTTTTTAATTACTTAAGAAATACTACTCATTGTAAAAGTTTAAGAAATAGAAAAGAATATAAAGTAAAAGTAAACACTTTATCACTTGCTAGTGCTAGAGGTAGCTACTGTCAACACTAAAGGGTGATCTTATGAATTCCTGTAGGTCCCTGAGACCATTTCAGAGTGTCCACAAGGCCAAAGTTATTTTTATAATAGCAAGACATTATTTGTGGTTTTTTTTCTCACAGTTTTGACATTTGCACTAATGTTACAAAAATGAAAAGTGGGTAAAACTGCTGGTGTCTTCCATCAAGGTATTGGCACCAAACTGTCCTAGTGGTCACTATATCCTTCACCACCAGACGTAATAATAACAGAGGTACTGGTTTTCTTTAAGAATGCCCTTGATGATTCATTTTATTAAATTTCAACGCTGAAATACCTGTCTTTAAGATTCTGTATAATGAGATGAGAAGTACACTCAGAGCACTTCAGCTGCATTCCAACTGGAAGAGTAACACTTGTGAAATTGTTTGACTTGCAAACTAAACTCGACTATTTTTTTTTTTTCATGGAACACCATTTTTACTTGAAATAACAACTAACAGGCAAATTGTGGTAGTTCGAATTTAGAAAATTTTCAAACATTTTCTTGAAAGTAAATGAAATGAGCCTGTCTTTTCAGGGAAAACCAACAGTTTTTATTACTACTAATGAAATTCAAACTTTAAAGCAAACATTAGAATTTTTTCAAACAAAGAAATTATATGCCACATCAGTTTTCAAAGGGTGCCCTATGACTTATATTCACTGTTGTGAGCTGGATATGAGATTGGTGGTGATATTAACAAATGTGATTTAAAAAATATTATTAATAAAATGTGTCAATATTAGAAAGATGTACATAATTCAGTGAACCGGTATTTTTCAAATGACCAATGCATGATGTCACAAAATCAAGCATGGGAAAAAGAATCATTTAAGTGAAATACCAATGGATTTTAATGTAACAGCGTAGGAAAAGTTCATTGACATAATTTCAGAATCCACATTGCAACTAACCTTTCAGAAACTACCACTTGTTGAATTTTGGTGACCAACCATAAAGAATATCCACAATTATCTGAAAAGGTTATTAGAATAATCCTCCCTTGTCCAACTACATATGTACATGAGGCTGCATTTTCTTCCTGTACTTCAACCAAAACAATATATCACAACAGGATGAATGCAGAAGCATATATGAAAATCCAGCTGACTTTTATTATGCCAGATATTGTATATATTTGCAGAAATGTGAGGCAACGCCAGTATTCACACTAAATTATGATTTAATGTAGTTCATTTTCATAAAAATGTGACTTATGTAAACATGTAATGAGTTTCTTATCATTACTTCAAATACATTAATAAGTATATTTTGAAAAGTCTTCATTTTCATTTCTAATATGGTAAATACCAATAAACATAACCCACATAACAAAAGCTCTTCGGGATCCTCATCAATTAATGAGTATAAAAGAGTCCTGAGACCAAAGAGTTTGAGGAAATACTTATTGTTCCAACCTTCATCATTATCACATGCTCCAAACTTGATCATTATTACATGCTGATAAACACAGGTCTAGCTCAGTCGTTTTAGCTATTGCATATTTTTTCATAATTAATGATTCCCCTATTGATGGACCTTTTGATTGGTTATAATTTTTCATTATTATTTGTAATCAATAATGAATTTCCCTTGTACTTACATCTTACACATTTTTGCAAATATTTTGTAAGACAAATTTCTAGAATTGTTGAACCAAAGACTGTATATTTAAATAATTGACAGATACTCTAAATTACATTCTAAAAAGATTTTATAATTTTAAACTCCAATCAAAAATGTGCAAAGTGCTTACTCTCTTGTTTTCTTAAATCAAGTATTTATGTTTCTTCTTTTCTTCTTTTTCAAATATTTTGCCTCAGCAATGATTAGAGTAGGCTTACAATGAAAGTCTAAAAGAAAGATACATTAACAAAAGATAAATAAGGAATAGGACTGTGAAGATGGGTGTTATACTAGAAATCTAGATAAATAGAAGACATGATAGTTAAGCACTAAATTTTGCTCTGCCTTACCAGTCAACTAAGGCAAAAAAACGGGGGGGGGGGTGGATTTATATATCTTCCTTTATCTAATGTAGAAAGTCAATGAGCACCTAAAAAGGAAGATCTATTCTTAAACATTTATATGCTAAGTACTTCCTCACATGAATTTCCCCCCTGCTTTATCTTTAAATTTAAATTTTATTTCAGCTTTTCTATTTTATTTAGTAAGTGATACATACGGTCATATGGTTTAAAAATCTAAATAATATTAAACAGTACACACTGAGAAGTCTCACTTTCATTCCATACCCATCTACCTTGTTCCTCTTGTCCAAGAGGTAATCATTACTATTTATCTTTTCAGTGGTTTTGTGCAAATTCATGTAAATATAAATACATTTTTATCTCCTTAAAAATAACGTTCATTTATACACTGGTCTATACTTGTACATTGTTTTTTTCACTTAACGATCTATCCTGGAGATCATGTAATATCAATGTATTGAGGAGCACTGTCCAATATGATGGCCTCCTAGCCACATACAGTTATTTAAACTAAAATTAATAAAATTAAAATTTAATTTCTTGGCTGAACTAATCACATTTCAAGTGTTCAATAGCTACATGTGGCTACTGGCTACCATGTTGGACAGAGTAGACTATTTCCATTGTTGCAGGAAGTTCTTTTGGAAAACACTAATTATAAAAATCTTCCTCATTCCTGTTTACAACTAAATAGTAGCCCACTGTGTGGTTGTAACATAGTTTATGCTTCCGGTCCCATATTGCTGGACATTTGGGTTGTTTGCACTATTTTTGATGATATAAACAGTGCCCTATTATCGCGCTAATTTTTTGAAAGTTGTTTAAAAATTTTTATGTATAAAGAGCTAACATTGTTTTTTTCAACTGGTAGATGTCTTGGTCAATCCATTCAAGAAAGATCACTTAGTCTAGTTTGGTGAAGTCTGTATTCTCTGTGTATTGAACAGAAACACTGGTGGCACATATTGAGGCTATATATCCAGATCAGACCATGCTTGTTTGAGCAGATGCAGAAAGAGCAAGAACCCTGCCTGAATTTTCACAGGTGGCTCCTGTAAAGCTGCTCATGGCTCATCTGGCTTTCAGGGGTACAAGGAAGCAAAATGTACATGAATTTTTTAGAAGACACTCTGCAATAACAAAAGGCATGGTGAGATGAGCCTGTCACTCAAGGCAGTGATTTTTCTGCAGGATGGAATCTCTACTTTCATGGGTTTATCCAGTCCTTAGCTTTGCAGGTCTGAAAATGCTCAGGCCCACATCACATTAGCCATACTAATATGACACTGATGGGTATCCAAAATTAGCAATTAATTAAATTAGATATTAAATGAAAGTGATTCTTTAGATTTACTGAAATCCTCAGGTCTATTGCCTAGGATACTGCCTTCCTAGAAGGCATCTCCCACCCAAGGGAATGGATAATCCTGACATATTTCATACAATATAATACTCAGTTTGTCCCCAAACTGTGTATGTCTCTTCTTTTATCAGATAATATGTGTCCATTGGGTTCACCATTCTCTGCACAGTATTATCCTCTGAGCCATCTTTTCATAGCTACCTTGGAAACTAGCCCCTTTCGTTAACATGTTATTTGTTCAGACAGAGCACAAGACTTCATTCTGTTTGGTGATGGTCAGGTTTCAGTGTAGTTTCAAGTCTTCTCCAAACTCTTCAATCATAGAGTTACAGTATCTTTTTTATTGTTATCATAATATATGCTGGTTTTAAAGTATCTCCACAAATTCTTTATTAATCTTCTCTTTAAAAGATAGAGTTTAATTCCCGCCCCTACCCCTTGAGTGTAGGCTGGGCTTTGTGACTTACTTCTAATGAACAGCACAGGCAGAAGTGATGGTGTGTAACTTGTGAGACTAGGTCATAAATGCACTGTAGTTTCTCCCTGCTTTGCTCTCTTGGATTACTCACTTTGGGAAAAACCAGATGCCACGTTCTGAGGAATTACTTACCAGTCCTGTGGCGAAGTCCGTATGAGGAAGAAGTAAGGACTCATGCTAAAAACCAGCACTAACTTGCAAGGCGGGTGACTGAGTCACACAGGAAGTGGATCCTTCAGCTGAAACCCAGCCTTCAGATGACTGCAGCCATGGACAACCTCTGGCAAGAGACCTTGAGCTAGAACCACCCAGCCAAGCTGTCCCTGACTCACAGTAGTGTTTATGATTTTACACTACTACTAAGTTTTAGGGTAATTCATTAGCAGCAACAGATAACTAATATACCTTAGATGGCTGAGATCATCCTTTTTTGTTTTAATTCTTATGAATTTTATTCTCAGAGGGTAATCTTAACTTCTACTCTACTGGGAAAATGAGAAGCACAGTAGCTTGTAACCCATCATTTTCTTACCTGTAAAAGACAAGATTGGTGTAAAGGGCACGAAGCAGGGTCTCAAAGAAGCTGTTATTAATATTGTTGTCATTGCATTATTACTAACATAATATCCATATTTTAATATTTTTGTCATTAATAATAACAGAAGCACTGGACATATACTATTTGCTCTTCTATATCCGCCCCTCATTTTCTTCCACTTTATTCTGTGTTCCAGGAGACTGACCTCTGTGGGCTATATCTCTTGCACTCAGGCTTCTGGTGGATTGTTAAATGGGAAATAATAGTAGGAGATAAGAGGGTCAGAGGAAAGTGAAGAGAGATGCATATTTTCTTGATTCCCTCTCTTCTAGGTCACCATGGATTTGCCTTTGTGCCTCTACATAAGGCAAAAAAAAAAAAAAAAAAAAAAAAAAAAAAAAGAAAGAAAGAAAAAGAAAAAAAAAAGAAAGAAAGAAAAGAAAAAAGAAAAAGGACCCTGTCCATACATCTCCTGTCTTAGTACTAGTCACCTCCAAGCCCAAGGGTAGTAACTGCTCCTCACTGTTGCTAGCCCCAGGGTGCTGTGTTATTCCTTGATAGTTTCCCTAAACTCTTCCCTCATACTTTTGTAAACAGTCCTTTATTAAACTCTCCCAAATTACGCCGATCCCTTGCAGGGATCCTAAGTGACACATACAGCTTAGAAATGATGCAGAATTGTTAGTTATGGCTGTTTTTAATAACAATCCTGGATTTAAAAAATGGTAAAATCTAAAAGATTGCTAAGAATCCAAATGGATACAAGATTGAGCTTAGAAAAATCTCAAAAAAGTGGTGATTGAGAATATCCTGAGTTGAATTCTCTGACAAATGTGTGTCCTGTAAGTATGGGAGGGACCTTGCTTCCTCATAATAGCAAAACCCAGGACCTACAAGGCCAGCTCTGGAACGAGCCTTATTGAGAGCAGAGAGAGGCAGAGTAGGAGGAAGAGGCTGGCCCAGCCTTGAGTTTGTTCCCCAAGTGAACATTTCTTACTCTTAATCCCACCCTTCCTGCCCACAGGGCACTGCTGCTTCCATTTAATACTCTCTCCCGTAATTTCAACATCAACGAAAACAACTTTGTAAATATTCAAGGAGAACCAAAATGAGAGAGCCTGAGCAGGAACCACTCAGTTAAACTGCTTCCCAACAAGCCTGGAGGATTAGAAAGTGTCATTTCATTTTCCATTCTTAGCCTGGTTACCCTCGCCAGGACACCTTCACGGGCACCTAGCTTGGGTGTAATACTCTTATAAAGCTGTCAAAAGGATTCACCTATGTAATGTGCCTGGGACAGTGTTGGGACCCAGTAGGGCTATTTTTAATAGCAGCAGCAGCAACAGCAGCAGCAGCAGCAGCAGCAGCAGCAACAGAGCTGTTGTTATTAGTGAAGATGATGGGTGTGGAACATAAACATGTTTTGACATCTACAGTTGGAATTTATGCCATTCTAAAGGCACAGTCCCAAGACTGTCTGTGATAGACTATGAAAAAGCATTAAACGTCTGATATCCACACAGAGATTATACAAGTGGTTGGCCTGTTGTTGACTTTAGTTAATGAAACAAAGAGGAGTTGACAGATCAATAATCAGAAACTTAAGTTGTTCTTAACCACTAAGTATAGTCTTTAGAACCTAGCTTAATTTCCATGGCTCAGGTTTATTCTGAATCTCAATTATTATTCAGTGCAGTAAGACAGGGTTAGCCTGGGGTGACTGAAGGGGCAAGACTTTCCTTGGCCCTAAATGGCCCCAACTGGTAGTTTCTTGAGTTCTTATATCTCAATTATACTTTTTTTTCGTATTATAATTTTTGGCCTGTTTCCTCAGTATAGGCTTTTAGCAACCATATTTTATGCTTTGAAAGTGAGAAATATTGTTGAAATGTGTTGAAATGTTAATATTAGTTGATTAAAAATGTGTTGAAATATTAATTAATATTGGTTGATTAATAATATTTGGCTAGAGTGTGGAGGCCTACTCATGTCAGAGTTATAGGTGGTCCTGAGGCAACCCCATAGCTCAAGAATCAGGATTTGGAAGAAGCATTAGTTCTTGGTGGAAATACCTTGAAAGCTGCTCTAAAGTAGTCACTCCAGTCTCCAACAAGCTGGGAGGAGTTCTGTTTGACATTGACCTGCCTAACAAGGTTTGCCTCAACTCTGAGCTCTCTGCTGGAGACCCTGGGGCAAAACAGCAAAGGCCATTTCCTACCTCTGCCCCAAGTAGCAAAGGCCTCAGCTAAAAGGGATGGAACACTGATCTTCTGGCTTCCAGACAGACCTGGGACCTGACTGTCTTGTTCAACAACAGGAGTTTTGGCGGAGCCCCTCACTTACCCTGTTCCTCCCTAGCTTCTCAGCAATACAGTCAAGCTGAAAAATAAAGAAAGAAAAGTAATGGTTGGCTAATGCTTTCTTATCTTCCATTTCCCCTCTTTATTCTAACCTGCTTCTAATCTACTATAAACTGGGTAGCCAGATGTCAAATTTTGTTGTATGCTGCTGGAAAGAGTCAATTTTGGAAAGCAGCTTATTTTATTCGGATCTTTAATGCCCATGTGGAGCTCCTTTTGAGGGAAGCTAGCTGTCTGACCCTGCCATCATGGAGTAGGAGCGGGCAACAAACCCAAGAAGAACTGGCTATAGATCAACCAAAAGCCAAAGAGACAGCCCCTAAAGGACACCAGTAACTAACTGAATCAATCAGACCCTCTCTTTGGAGAGTTAAATGTGAGTCTCAAGAGCGCATCCCATGCTGAGGATGCTGGGGAGGAAGAAGCCTGAAGAAGTACACAGAGAAGGCAGTGAGCTGAAGTCCCAAGTAGAGCAAGGCTGTAGGAAAAGTAATGGCAGAGGCAGAGAGTAGCTTTTTCCTGAGGGTGAAGCCCCAGAATCAGGGCAATGGATGCCAGAAGCTATTAGGCAATGCTCCACACATCAGAGATGCAGTGATCCCAAAAGACCCCTAAACCATGTCCTGCTTACCTCCAGGGCTGTTTTAGGGAGAGAGATGGTTCAGCATAGGTGCCCCTGTGTATGTGGCTATGGGGCTGTTTTTGTTTGTTTAGGAAGGTGTACTGTGGAGAGGTGAGGAACTCAGGTTTGCTATAACTAGAGTATCCTTACTTTCTTGATTTCTTTTCTTTTCTTTTCTTTTCTTTTCTTTTCTTTCTTTTCTTTTTTTCTTTTCTTTTTTTTTTCTTTTCTTTCTTTTTCTTTCTTCTTTTTTTTTTTAATTTAAACATTTGATCTATGGAGCCTGGAATATATATTAAAATTCACTCTAGAGGAGACATACTTTTGAGCTGAGGTCCTATTTTCCAATTTCTTTTCCTTTCCTTTCAGGTCTGGCAGGAGGTTTTTATATTGCCTCTCAGGTGTGAAGACCAGCCACTTTGTAGGGCTTATAAAGAATGAAATAAGTTTTGAAAAAAGTTAAACAAAATTCTTTTTCAAGATGTTGGCTCTAAAGTTCTTACTCAGAGCATCAGGTAGCATGACTTTTAGATGCTTAATTCAAGGTCATGGATTTCCTCTCCCTTCTCACCTCTGCTTTCTCAACCCTTCAGCTCCAACTCCCGCTCCACTTTTTTTCTTATACTTGAAATAGATATTTTTGTGAATGGTGTGAACCAAGATCCAATGTCTATTTTTCCCTATTTTAATCATCAGTTATGCCCACATCAATTGTTGAATTATTGAATTGGATTTCATTTTAATTTTTAAAATAAAATAATTTTTATTTCCATCCCTCATTCCCCTCCTCTTGGCAACCATCAGGTTGTTCTCTATATCTATGGGCCACTACGCTTCTTTCTTTCTTTTTTAATGTCTACAGCACCTGGTCTTCCTAGGTGGTCTTCCATTCAAGTACTAACCAGGCCCGACCCTGCTTAGTTTCTGAGATCAGACAAGATCCGGCATGTTCAGGGTGGCATGGCTGTAGACTCACTAGGCTTCTTTCACTGCCATCTTTCAGACTGTCTTGGCTCCTTCACACTTGCCTTTCTCTGTATTCTTCTGACACAGTGTAATACTTCCCAGCACCAGGCATTATTACATCGTATTGACAGACAAGAACCAAGGTGCTGGTGTTAAGAGTCGGGCTCAATGAGGACATTCATTGCCAACTGTCACTGAGGAATGGATGGAAAAACAGCAATGGACTAAGGAAAACCAGAAAAGAAAGGCTTTTGAAAGAATCCAAAAAAGAAATCCAGAAGCCATAAGGAAAAATGGACACATAAAATATTTAAAACTTCTGAATGGCAAAAGATACCATAAATAAAGTCAGAAGGCAATGACGGAGTAGAGAAAAAGATTGCAACACATGTAACAGAAAAAAGGTAAATGTCCTTCCTATGCAAAAAGTGCTCTATGATTTAATAAGAAAATATTAAAAGCCCAAAAGAAAAGCGAGTTAAATTTTGAACCATCAATTCACAAAGGAGAAAATGCACACTTCCAAAATAAAATGATGATTGATCTTAGTTTAGGAAAACAACTAAGAAGACAGATAATACTCAGTAAGGAAATGCCTTAATTCATACATTGTTTATGATCTATTAAGTGAAAAAAAGCAAGTTGAAAAATTAGACAGATAGATAGCATGATTCAACCTCTGTGCTTTTTAAAAAAAGCATGACGAGATAGAGAGTGATCAATAGGTAGATCCATTTAAACTTGAAGAAAAAAAAAATATGCAGCAAATTGCTAATGTGGGAAGTGGAAAGTAGGGTCTTACGAGTCTTTGTATAGTTCTTTGTATAGTTGGGGCGTGAGTGATTCTGCCTTATGTGTTCTCACTAATTTTCAACTGAATTATAAAATGTGATATCAATTACGAAATGTAATATCATTGCAGAGATATTGGGATAACTGACCCATCTGAGGCGTGTCAATTTTGCTTTAGGCACTGCACGAGGGTATTTCCACATGTTAGTTTATTTTATCCTCACAACCCCCTATGAAAGATACTCTTAGAACCATTATGCTGATGAAGCAGATGGGACTTCAAGAAGGTGAAGAGTCTGTGATCATGGCTCATCAGCTATTTGAAGCAAAGATGTGGTCAACATAGGTGACGCTCAGTTTATTGTAAGGACTAGATTTAAAGCCTCCAAACGGATGAACCCCCTTTGAAATCCATGCATAGTCCTTAAATACTGGGTCTCCATCTATCCTTCTCCAGCTGTCAAATTCCCTTCCTTATGGCTTTTGATGTCCTAGCTACCTAGAATTGCCATACTCCCACCACAGGACCCAAGTGAGGATATAGTGAAAGTAGGAGCTTGAGGTCCCAAACTCTAGAAGGCAACTTCACTTCCCACTCACTTTATCCTGGATTAAGCAAGACCAAGTAGTTGTCCAGGTGCGTCAGCTCCTCACATTTGCAACAACATTTTCAACTCTTTTGCCACCTTTTTCTCTGATATAATTCCACCTGGGAAATCTCCAGAACCCCCTTTCCACAAAGCAGGTGGCCCTTGCCCAGGGTGGTGCCATTAACTCTAGACCTCTGGCGAGTCTGTGTATAGGGGAGGGAGTGCTAGTCTTTCATGCTGGTGTGGAGGGGAGTTGGGGGGGGGGGGATAGGGGAGTCTGTGTAGAGCCAAAGCTGCCAGGAGGAGCTAGAAACAAGGGAGCAGGTGACATCTTTGGGAGAGGGTAGGAAGAGCAGGAAAGCTAGTAGTTTTAAATGAGTTTGCATGGTTTATTACAAAAGTAGGTGCTGGGGGAGGGTGTTCTGGAGCTACACACCAATCCTGGGGAATAAGGTAGCCCGAAAAATACAAAGTACTGTGAAAGAGACAACTAAACACCTGAGGCAGGCCCTTGGTTTGTGCTTAAATGATACTAGTGTGGATGTGTATGGAGTGGAGTCTGCCAAGTTCTGATGACTTGATTCCAGTATCACAACATCTATCTCACCAGTTGAGTCTCCTCACTTTCCAGAGAAGAATCTTCCCTCTTCCCTGACTCCAGTCCCCAGAGCAGACCACTGTCCTAGCTTTCTAGGGGATGGGAAAATTGCTTAAGATCATTTGGTCCTGCACACCAAATCAGGACTGTTTTTCCAAGGCAGGCAGCCCTTCTCGGCTTAGTGCAGGGGCCTTCGGAAAATCTCTGGGTGTTACCTGGTTGTGGCCTTCAATCTTTTTAAACTGCAACCTTCACAAAGAAATAGATGTTACATCACAACCTGGTACATAGGTGTTTTCTAGAGCACAGTGATGCATGCTAAAACAGTAGTTTAACAAACGATGCTGAATGCTTACCTTAAATTTACCTATGACGTACTTTTCTTTTTCATTGTTTAAAATGTTTGTAGCTGCTTGCAACTCACCCAGTTGATTTTAAGACCAGCAGTTTGGAAAATACTCAAGACAACCAAATTATGCAGACATTTTGGAGAGAATAACCTTGATTTGCCACAGCCATGTGTATGAGAGGAGAAACCAGGATAAAGGGCATGTTGTCATCCAAGGCCATTTCTTGGACCCTCCTCAATAAGAGATTCTCAGTAACCATAGGGTAACTGTATTGAATCGGATGATGAAAGGGACTGCTGTAATTCTAGAATGACAATAAGATTAATTATTGAGAGCTTTCTATATGCCAGGCATTGTTTTAAGCACTTTACTCCAATATATGCATTTAATCTTTACAATGTCACCATGCCATAAGTAGTATTATTAATTAGTATTATTAATCCCTGATGGACAGACAGTTTGAAAACTTAACCTCCAGGAAATAGCTAATAAGTATAGATGCAGGAATTAAAGCCAGGCAGATTGGTTCCTGCGATATTCTGATTTATAAGAAATACATATTTGGTCATCCAGATGACCAAGATATATTTTTCATATTTGGTCTTTGTTTTAGGTATACAGCATAGTGATTAGACATTTATATAATTTGCCAAGTGATCCCCCCAATTAGTCTAGTACCCACTAGGCACCATATACAGTTTTACAATATTATGGACTATATTTCCTGTGCTGTACTTAACATCCCCAGGACTATTTTGTAACTGGCAATTTGTACTTCTTAATCTTTTCACCTTTACCACCCAGCCCTCCAACACCCTTCCCATCTGGCAACCATCAGTTTGTTCTCTGTATTCATCTGTTTCTGTTTTGTTTATTTGTTTATTTTGCTTTTTAGATTCCACATATAAGTGGAATGATATGGTAGTTGTCTTTCTCTAACTTATTTCATTTAATACCCTCTAGGGCCATCCATGTTGTTGCAAATGGTAGGATTTCATTCTTTTTTTTGTTGGTGAGTATTATTCCTTTGCATATGTGTTTCACATCTTCTTTATTCAATCATCTATTGGTGGGCACTTAGGTTGCTTCCATAGCTTGGTTATTGTAAACAGCACTGCAGTGAACATAGGGGTACATATATCTTTTTGAATCAGTGTTTTGGATTTCTTCAGATAAATACCCAGCATTGAAATTGCTGAGTCTTAAGAGTTCCCTTTTTGATTTTTTGAAGGGCCTCCAGACTGTTTTCCATAGTGGTTATACCAATTTGCGGTCCCACCAACAGTGTACAAGGGTTCCCTTTTCTCCACATCCTCACCAACACTTGTTGTTTGTTGATTTATTGATGATAGCCATTTTGACAGATGTGAGGTGATATCTCATTGTTGTTTTGATCTGCATTTCTCTGACAATTAGTGATGTTGAATATCTTTTCATATGTCTATTGGCCAGCTGAATGTCTTCTTTGGAGAAATGTTTAGTCAGCTCTTCGGCCCATTTTTTAATTGGATTGTTTGTCTTTTTGGTGTTGAGTTGTATGAATCCTTTATAAATTTTGGCTATTAACCCCTTATCACATGTAGCATTGGTGAATATTTTCTCCCATTCAGTAGGTTATCTTATTATTTTGTTGATTAAGTTAATTCTTAAATATGGTCTGAGGCAGTGTTTAAACTTTATTCCTTTTTATGTGGATATTTGGTTTCCCACTACAATTTTTCGAGGAGACTCTTTCTGTGTTGAATGGTCTTTATACCCTTTGAAAACTAAATGACCGTAGGTTTATGGGTTTATTCTTGGACTCTCAAATTTACTGCATGGATCTATATGTCTATCCTTACGCCAGTTCCACTGTTTTGGTTACTATGGCATTATAATTTTGAAATGAGGAAGGGTTTGTCCTGCAATTCGTTTCTTTTTCAAGATCGTTTGGTTATTTGCAGTTCCTTGCAATGTCATATGAATGTTAGGATTAACTTGTTAATTTCTTCAAAAAAGCCTTTAGGATTTTGATAAGAATGGCATTGAATCTATATATTGTTTTACATACTATTGCCATCTTAGGAATACTGTGTATTCAAATCCATAAACCTGAAATGTTCTTTTCTTTCATCAATATCTGCAATGTATGTTTTGCATCTCCTTGGTTAAATTTATTCTTAAATTAAAAAAAATTAACAGACTATTTTAGGGAGAAATTTTAGGTTTACAGAAAAATTGAGCAGAAAGTACAGAGAGTTCCCATACACCCTCTTATTTATCCCTTTTTGTTCTATTACAAATGGAAATGTTTTCTTAATTTCCTTTAAGGTTTTTAATTGCTAGGGTATAGAAATACAACTGATTTTTGTGTATTGCTCTTGTACTCTGCAACTTTGCTGAATTTGTTTATTTGACCCTTGCTCTAGTCCACGCACCTTCTCCCATTCCCATTTAATTGTTGAAGAAACCCAGTAGCTGAAACTTGCCCAAGGTCTTGCTGCCTTTATGGCTGAGATTCAGCTCAGCTCCTCGCCTTCCCTTTGAAATTCAGAACTCTAGCTCACTCCTTTAATTGGGGGGTTTTCTGTGTCATTTGCAGACACAAATTCCAGTGAGTTTCTTCCATAAAACCCCCTGTCCATCCCTTCCAACTCCCCTATCTCTACCCCACCCCCTTTGCCTTTGCTCCCATTTATCCCTGATGTAAGCCCAGTGGGACTCCACCCTACCCTCGACCCCAGCTCTGGCTGCCAGGTCATGGAGATAACTGGAGGTAAATTAAACCCCAAGATCCTTTGCCCCTGCCCTCCCACCTGGAGCAGAGAACCACTGGGCCACCCAACTCCTCTCTTGCCCCACTCCCCGTGACCCTGGTCTTCCCAGCACCAATTCAGGCCTCCCAGAACTCTGCACAAGCTGCCTTGGCAAGGTCAGGCCCTTTGCCTGCAACATTCCGGTCAGGAAAACAGGCAAATTCGGTTTGCAAATCAGGATTATTTTAGGGGTTAGTCCTCCGCTTCTCTCTCCACCTTCCCCTAACCCCCAGCTTGCAATGTGGTTTACATGTTCACAAAAGGCAGCCTTAAAGGTAAAACTCAGAAGCACTGCGGGCAGAGACAGAAGGGTGAGAACGCGCGGCCTGGAGTTTGAGTGGGTAGAGAGGGAGGGGTAAGAGGAACCGCAGGCCCAGTGCCCCGCCCCGTTGCCTAGGTGACAAGGGGGAGGGGAGGAGGATGAGGGAGAAGTGGCTGAGTGGGCTGAGTTGATCCGAGATTCTCAGATCTTAACGCCACCCATGTCTGCTGCTTCTGCTTCCAAAAGCTCAGTTCCTACTGCAGGAAGCTGGCGGGAGTCCTTAGCCCAGGGAGTCTTTCCATTCTTTACCAGTGTCCAGTGTTCATGGCTCGGGAGAAATAGAATGTCAGCCCTGGAAAAGGGCTTGCCAAGTCTCCTGGCCCAGTGACTTTCAAGCAGGTTTGCAGCAACAGATGCTTGTTTCAAAGGAAATCTTACCCAGAACCCCAGTATGCAAAACATACACCTAGGGAGCTGCTCGCCCCATCCACCCTCCCCCAGACTCTAGGGTTGCACCACCCAGAACGTGAAAATCTCTGGTTTGGGCCCAAACTCTTGTTCGTTGTATAGATGGGAAAACTGAAGTTCCCAGTGAGCCATTGACTCACCCAGCAAATGAGTTCGTGGCAGAACAAGGATGGGGAACGGCCTGCCAAGACCATGAGAGCCAGCGAGAGAAGCAGAACCCTTGAGGAACAGAGGAGAGAAGGGAGTGGGGTTGGGGGTTGGGGGGGGGAAGTACAGGTTGTCTTAGGAACCCTGAGTTGCCAGATCTGCAGGAACAACCCAACTCCTTGGTTTAACAGAAGAGGTGACTGAGCCCAGAGAGAGGGGGCAGTGGTTTGTTAGTGGAGTGATCTGATCCTAAGAGGGAATAATACTCCCTTAGAAGACGAATTTGAACATTTGGCTCTTTGGCCAGCTCATGCGCTCTTTAATGAAATTCCCAGGTGCCAGATGGTGTAGGGGGTGGAGCACTGGCCTCCGAGTTTCATCCCCCTCTGTTACAGACAAGCCCCATGACCTTGGGAGATTTATTTTAAAAGCCAAAGGATCATCCCTGGTTTGTAAGAGGTCCAGAAGAGTAATAGGATTAAATGGTGCTTCAGACTGTTTTATATTGTTTCTAAATGTCAGGGCCTCCTTTAGGGGGAAGGTGAGTAAGCACAATGTTCTTTAAAGATTGAATTTGACAGTGGATTTTTAAAAGGCCCTTTATTTTTCTTTTCCATTTTTCATGGCTAATTATAAAGTAACACATGGCCATTTCAGAAAATGTGTAAAGTACAGAAAATGAAAAATAAAGCAGAAAATAAAATCATCCATAAACACATCACCCAGCAGCAACCATTGTTCAACATTATTGTACATTTCCCTTAGTCTTTTTTTATGCTTTTTCTGTAGTACAGAGCATATTATGTTTTAATTTAAAAAAATAATTTTGTTTAATGCTTAATAAAGCATTTCATTTTACCCAGTATGTCATGTCTGGCTGTTAGGAAAAAAATACAAAGCATACATAAAGGTGAAAGGCACAACTTGAAGAGACAAAGCAAGTATCAGAACAAGGCATGGCAGAGATGTTGGAATTATCAGACTGGGAATTTAACACAGCTATGATTAATATGCTAAGGACTCTAATAAAGTAGACAGTATGCATACAAGAACAGATGGGTAATGTAAGCAGAGAGATAGATATCCTCAGATTCCGCCCCCCCAACCACCCCCAAATAAAGCTAGAGATTAAAAAAAACAAAACAAAACAAAACACTGCCACAGAATTGAATAATGCTTCGATGGGCTTATTAGTAGACTGGACAGAAATGAGGAAAGAATCTCTGAGCTAGAGGTTATATCAATAGAATCCTTGAAACCCAAAAAGCAAAGAGAACAGAGACTGTAAAAAACATAACGGAATATCCAAGGATTGTGGGACAACTACATAAGGCATAACATACTGGTAATGAGAATACCAGAAGAAGAAGAAAGAGAGAAAGGAACAGAAAAATATTTGAAACAATAATGACTAAGAATTTCCCCAAATTAATGTCAGATACCAAACCAAAGATTGGGGAAACTCAGAACTGAGCTCAGAAGCTCAGAGAACACCAAGCAAGATAAATAACATATTAAAAAACTACCTCTCAGCATATTATGTTTCAAATTACAGAAAATCAGAGATAAAGGGAAAAACTTGAAAGAAGTCAGAGGAGAAAAACACCTAACCTAGAGAAGAACAAAGGTAAGAATTACATCTGAATTTTCCTCAGAAACCATGCAAGCTGAAAGAGAGCGGAGTGAAATATTTCAGGTGCTGAGAAAAACAAAAACCCCAGCAACCTAGAACTCTGTATCCTGCAAAATTATTCTTCAAAAATAAAGAAAAAAATGAAGATTTTTCTCAGATAAACAAAAATTGAGGATATTCGTTGTCAGTAGATCTGCCTAATCTAACAGATTAAACTGTTTACTCAAGATAATAATAGCAATGATGTTTTTGATATGTATGCTTATGTATATATCTTATGTGTGTATATATATATTCTTATGTAGCCTTATATGTCAGTGAAATGAATAACAGTAATGATACAAGGGACAAGATGAAAAAATTCATATTATTTTTGTATTATAAGGTACTCACATTACTTGTGAAGTTGTTTGAAAGTGGACTAGGATTAGTTGTAAATACATATTGTGAACTCTAGGGAAACCACTAAAAAAGTATTCACTGATATATTAAGAAAGGAGAAAAGTGTAATTATATAAAATGCTAAATTAAAACCATAAAAGGCAGAAAAAGAGTGAAACATACAAATAGGAACAAAGAACAAAGGTAGCAAATAGAAAACAATAACGGATATGGTACTGATGCATCTACAAGCCCAGGAGAGCCATGATTGTCTGCAATCACCAAAAGTTAGCAAAAGGCAAGGAAGTATCCTCCCCTTAGAGCCTTTCCAGAGAGCATCGTCCTACAGTCACTTTTATTTCAGTTTTATAGCCTCCAGAACTATGAGACAAAAAATTTCTGTTTTTTTAAACTGCTTAGTTTGTGGTAATTTGCTATGGAAGACCTAACACAAAAACTAAGTTCATTCATCATTAGTCTTTCTCGTTTTACACTAAGTTCAGGTAAGTTCTATATATTTCCTTGAAAATTAATTGGACTGCATCCCAAAGTAGTACGTCATTCATATCTAATTTTATTATGATTTTTCTTCAACCCATTCATTATTTAAACCTGTGCTTTAAAAATTTTAGGTGTACATATGTTTTTAGCCATCTTTATATTGTCATTGATGCCTACTTTTATTTCTGTATCATCAGTAAATGTTTTGAATTACATTAATTAAAAAAATTTGGCAACTTATTGCGCAGCCTGTCAATTTTTGTCAATGTTCTATTGTGTTTGAAAAATATCCTTGCTAATTATTTGCTAAGTGTGTTTTTTTTTCAAATTTTCTGTGTATTTTTAAAAGTTTATTTTCTGTCAACATATAGTTTTACTTTTTAAATTTAAAATTAAAACTATTTTTAATAGGTAAGTTTAACCATTCACTTTTAAAATAATTATTGATAATCTTGCCTTATTCCTGAGTATTTTATTTGTATTTTTCATTTCTATGCTTTTTTATTTTCTATGCATTTCTTTAATTTTTTCATGTACTAATTTGAAAGTTGCATAGTCTCTTCTAGAATTCTAGTTGTTAATATTTGTTTTTTAATTGTGGTAAAATGTACATAAAATAGAGTTTACCATTTTAAGCATTTAAAGACTTCAATTAGGTGGCATCGAGTACTTCCACGTTGTATGGAGATTACCACTGTCCATCTCCAGAACTTTTTTGTCTTCTCCAACTGAAATTCTGTACCCATTATCTTTAATTCTGCATTCCCCTGTCTCCTAACTCCTAGCAACTACCACTTTACTTTCTGTCTCTATGATTCAACTACTCTAAGAACCTCATCTAAGTGGAATCATACCTTTCCTTTTGTGACTGGTTTATTTCATTTAGCAGAATGTCTTCAAGTTCTTCCATGTTATAACATATGTCAGAATTTCTTTCCTTTGTATAGCCTGAATAATATTGCATTGTAACACTAATTTTTTTTACAACAGGTTTATTGAAATATAATTCATATACCATAAAATTCACCCCTTTCTACTGTACAATTGACTGTTTTTGGTATATACATAGTTGTCCAACTATCACCAGTATCTCACTTCAGAACATTTTCATCATTCCTGAAAGAAAACCCATAACCATTAGCAGAAATTCTTCATTCTCTCCTCTCTCTATCCTCTAACAACCGTTAATCTACTTTCTCTCTTTATGATTTTGCCCCCCTGGACCTTTCATATAAATGAAATAATACAATATTTGGCCTTTTGTGTCTGACTTCTTTCACTTATTCATGTTGTAGCATGTGTCAGTACGTCATTTCTTTTATGGTTGAATAATATTCCATTCTCTGGTATATCACATTTTGTTTATACATCAGTTGATGGACATCTGAATTGTTTCTGCTTTTTTAGCTACTGTGAATATGCTGCTATGAACATTTGCATAGAGGTTTTTGTGTAGACATATGTTTTCACTTCTCTTGGGTGTATTCCAGGAGCAGAATTGGTGGATCATATACTAACTTTATATTTAACATTTTGAGGAATTGCCAAACTGTTTTTCAAAGTGGCTGTACCATTTTACAATCTCATGAGAGTTCCAATTTCTCCATATACGCACTGATACTTATTATTAGCTATCTTTTTTTTATGATAGCCATTCTAGTGATTGTGAAGTGGTATCTCATTATGGTTTTGATTTTCATTTTCTTAATGATGAAAGATATTATGCATCTCTTTATGTGCTTATTAAAATTGATTTTAATACATATTTGCAAATATATTTTTTAAATAATTCATTTGTATCCATGTTCTCACATGGCAAGGCAAAACTATTGACAAGAAGCTTTTTTATTTCCCTTCACTTTTGAGGGGATATTCCTTCCGCAATTTTACTTTGCTGACATTGGAAATTTTAGTTTCAGGTTGTTATTTTGTAAAATTTTCAGGACATTCTTATCAAGATTTCTTAAATTCTTGGTTCACCTTTGGTTTTTGTATGACACGATTTCTTCTTGGATTTATTTTTTTCCTTAACTGGAGCACAATATCTAATTGTTTTTTGTTTTGTTTAGTTTTTTTCCAGAAGGAATTTAGAAAGGGTGAGGTGAGTCAACTTTCTGAGTACTTTTATGTCTACAAACTCCTCTATTTTGTCTTCACATTTAAGTAATAATTTGGCTACTAAGTAATACATTTCAATGTCCATTTATGTTATTATTTTGAAGATATTGAACCGATGTTGCCAAAAAAAGTTGACATCATTTTTTTTATAGCAGGTACATCTGATTTTTTCTATGAGCATTTAATTTAAATTTTCTTTTTTATCCTTGATGTTCTGAAATTTCACTATGATTAGTTCAAATGTGGGTTAAAAAATTATCTTATTGGTACCTGGTGGACCCTTTCAATCTGAAGCTTTTTTTTTTTTTTTAATTCTGGGAAATCTTTTGTTATTATTTCTTTAAATGTTGTCCTCTCTATTATCGCTGCCCTTTATTTCTGAAACTCTTTTTAGATAGATACTGGCACTTCTGAATCTATTCCCATATTTTTACATTTTTTTTTACCATTTGTCTCTAAATCTTTGTGCTGTATTCTAAAAGAATTCATAGACTTCATCTTCTAGTTTCCTGATTCACTCTTTAACTGTATTCATTTTGTTATTAGCCCATCTAGTTTTTAATTTCAATAATTATTTCTTTTATTACAAAATCTCTAATTGTTTCTATTTTTACAACCAGCTATTCCTGTTTTATGAATAAAATACTCTTCTTTATCTCTAAGGGTTTATAATTTTATTTTTAAGTCTAGTCTGGTTACCCCACTAACTCTGCTTAGATGTGCATTTACCTGGTTTGTTGGACCTATGATCTCTTTTTATAATACTGCACACCTCACTATTTGGTGATTCTTATCTGTGTGTGCATTTTTGCAGTTGTAATGTCTTGTTTGGCTGATGGCTGCCTCTGCGGAGCAGTTTGCTTTTAGGGAGGGGCCAAACAGCTGCCGGAACTTGTACTCCATACTATTTTGATGGGCAGAACCTGCTGCTGGGTGGGAATCTCAGCAGCTGGTCTTCTAGACTTGGATGTTTTTCATTCCTTCCAGACTTACAGCCACTCAGTACATGGCCCTTTCCAATTAATCCAAGTACTTACCCCCCGAACTCTTATATACAAAGTACATGGAGAAATGCAAACCCAATAGACCTGGCTGTTCCTGCTACAGTTCCCTAATGAATTCCCCTATCAATTTTCCCCGGCACTTCCTTCCATGACCTCTAGACATGGAACATCTTGGTGTTGCTTCCCCTTCTTGGAAGTTTCATTTCAGCTACTGCTGTTGCTTCTTTCCTCTCTAATCCAATCCTGTCTGCTTTCAGTGTACACACACACACAACACACACACACACACACACACACACACACACACACACACACACATATATATATATACAATTCTGTATTTTTTCCACTTAATATTGTAGTAAAAACATTTTCAGATATACGAGTATAAATGTGTGTGTGTATTTCCTGGCCATGTCTTCTGATTATTTTTCAAACGCAATAGAACCTTGACAAAAATTGACTATTAGGCTGCACAATAAGTTGCCAATTTTTTTAAATTAATGTAATTCAAGACATTTACTGGTGATACAGAAATAAAAGTAGGCATCAATGACAATATAAAAATGGCTAGACTATGTACACCTAAAATTTTTAAAGCACAGGTTTAAATAATGATTGGGTTGAATAAAAATCATAATAAAATTAGAATTGAATGGGATTACTTTGGGATGCAGTCCAATTAATTTTCAAGGAAATATATAGACTTACCTGAACTTGGTGTAAAACAAGAAAGACTAATTATGAATGAACTTAACTTTTGTGTTAGGGCCTAGAAGCAATGATATTTTAATAGCAAAGAGAAGAGTTATTGCCCAAATCTTGCTTCTGAAACACTATTCTCCAGTAAAGGTAACCAATCTTATCTGGAGAATTGACTGATTCTAAGACTGCAGCATGGACAGTAAAAGATCAGCCTGGAACAGCTTTTTGCTTCAGATAGTATGGAAGTGCCAGAAAAGATGATGGGGTTGTATCAAAAGAACACAGAAGTCAGTTGAAAGGGCTCCCAGTGGCCTAATCTAAGACAATTTGAGCATCAAAATAAATAATGATATAATAAATAATAACTCATAGAATCTATGCTGATATAAAAATGAATAAATAAATAAATGGGGAAGAAGGAAAAGTTCTTCCTTAGGGTAGAATTATAACTAATAAATGAGATAGGATTGATGGGATCCGAAAACCACCATTTGGCAACCACAAAAGTGATAAATGTTTCAAACAAGTATCATCAACAGATGCTAGAACTAGTGGGTAAAAATTTTGCGGCAAATAGGATATTTTCATCGTCTCCAAGTATCTTCCCACAAGATGCTTGTTAATTATAAAGGGAAAAGTAATAAGTTTACAGAGAAGAAACCTGACAAGTCACCACTTGAATGAAGTAATCAGAGTTAACATCACCAGTAATGTGATAAGGAGACATCATGTGCCTTCTGATTTGGTAAGGACACACTGTGTTTCTGTCATATTTCTGACACAAAAAAAAATGAATAACCAAAGTCTAATCTAGGGGAAACATCGGACAAACCCAAATTGAAGAACTTTTACAAAATAACTGACTTATACTGTTCAAAAGTACAAAAATCATAAAAGACAAGAAAAGAGTAAGAAAGGATTCTAGATTAAAGACTAAAGAGACCACAAATAAATGTAACTTGTGATCCTAGATTATATCTTTGACTAGAAGAAACATTTTTTCCCTTTTGTTTTAAACAAAATGCTTATGTCTATGGATCAAATAATGATATATCATTATTAATTTCCTGATTTGATTATTGTTACATTAAAAAGGTTTTATTTTTAGAAAAAAACACACTAAAGTATTTAGGGATAAACAAACCACACACACACACACACACACACACACACACACACACACACACAGAGGAATGTATTTTTATGCCATTAAAAACTCTCCCATGAATATTCATTGTAGGACCTGCATAATAATACACCACTGGCTGGGTACACTGTAATTTACTTAATCATAACCTTCATGTTGGACATTTCTATTATTACTAATTTTTCTCTTTGATGAATAATACTGAAATGAACACCCTTATATTTAATACTCACCAATATTTCATATTTTTTCTTTTGGATAAATCTGTAGAAATATTAATTATTGTTCAGGGGTATGAACATTTTAAGGTTCTTAATACATGCTTGATTCATATGAATTGGAATAATCCAATCATGTTTGTGCATATTCTTGTTCATTTAAAAGTTTTGCTAAATTAAGGGGAATTATATTTCATATTGTTTGATTGACATTTCCTTGTTCATTAGAGAGGATGGTTTTTTCCCTAAGAATAGTGACTTTGGTAAGTGTTTGTTCCTGGTTCCTGAGGGATTCCTTACAGTAACACATTCCTTAGGAGGGCGAGAATAGCAAAGCTGTTTGTAACTTCTAAGAAGTAATAAATAACGATTACCATACTAGAGCATGCAGTCAAATCACTTGTGACACAACCATATTACTGCGCAAGATTGAATTGACAATTTATTTATAGTCCTAGAAGAGGAAACACAGTATCTCCAGGGAAGCGGGAAGAGAGGGATCGGAGGAGGCATTTCTTTGCCTTTTGTTTACTTACTCCCCTCTTTACCTCTTCGCATCTCTCTCGCCTCCCTTCTAAATACATGGATGCATAGCAAATATATTTTGTATGTATTAATGCTTTATAATATAATATAATGTTAAATATTGTCATTTTAATATAATGGAATACAACACAATGTAATGTAATCCATGATAATATAATATATGTATGACTTTGCCAGGCATCAAGGGGATTCAGAGATATGAGGTCAGCTGTCTTTCCTCTGGGGACATACACTCTAGTGAAGGCAACAAGATTTGCGTCTCACAATTCCAGGGCAAGGAGCTAAGCCTGGCACCAGCTCCCTTTATGAGCATCCTTGCATTGTCCATTAACCTGAGTTCTGCCTTCTCTAAAACCCTCCTTGCTTTTCTTTCTCTGCACCTTACTGTGCCTGGAGTCTCCTTCATTTACTGCCCCTCATCTAACTTAATCACCCTTCAAGACCCATTCAACTGCCGCCTCTTCTAAGATGTTTTCTCTAACTCCCCGTTCTTAGATGCACTAGTGTCTGAGCTCTCTCTGCCCACTCCACCTCTCCTATGAAACTTAGCACTTTAGATTTGGCACTGCAGCTATTATTGTACTTGTCATATGTCCTCAAATAGGCTGTGAGTTCCTAGAGGACAGAACCTGGTCTGATGCATCTCTGTATCCCTGTCACCTACCACAGATCCTGGCGTAGAGAAGGCACTCTGTGAACATGGGGATGAACATATCCATACAATATCTTTCAATTTCACAGTTTCTCACATCCTCTGAAATGTGTGCAGATTGGTCTAAGTGTTGTGTTATCACCTCTGAGTAATTGCAGACAGGTTGGCCTGTGGGTAAATTCCCAAAGGGAAAGCAGGAACTGAGCATGTGAGTGTGAAAAGAGCACTGGACAGAGTATTAGAAGTCTGGGTTTCTGTCCCAGCCCTGCTGCCACTGAGTTGTGTGACCTTGGAAATTCGTTTATTCTTCCCTGGGCCTTGAAATACCCATCTGTAGAATGAGAGTTGGAAGTGATCTCCACGGTTCTTTCCTTCTTACACCTTCACTTTTCTGGCATAAAGTGTGTCGACTGCCCTGGCAGCCCCAAAAGCCCTCTGTACTCAGAGACTAAATTTAAAAAGAGAAAGTAGCTGAAAGCAATGGGCAGATATAAATTTTCTATTTTCTTGAAGGTTGTGGAGTTCCAGTGAAGTTATTGCCCATGGATATATTTTTCTCTTAGCTTTCATAAATTATTTCCCTTACATACATTTATATACATGTGGCCAATCTTAAAAAGTAATCATGAATGTGAAAGGCAACCCTAGGCACAGCCCAGATTAACCATAAAATATAAAGATGAGTCCATTTTCTATGGGAATTGATAGATTAGATAGATAGATGATAGGGAGGGAGGGAGGGAGGGAGGGAGAGAGAGAGAGAGAGAGAGAGGAGAGAGAGAGAGAGAGAGAGAGAGAGAGAGAGAGAGAGAATTTACTTACATATATATGTTTGGTGTGTAAACTTCCTTGACCTGTCTTATGCATTTGCAAACACATCAAACCATGATAATGGTTTCCTCTGGGGAGGTGGGGAGGATACTGGGGTCAGGGAGTCCAAAAGGACTTTAGCCTTATCATCAATGTTCAATTTTTTATAAGGAGAATGTAGCAGTATATTATTTATATAATTAAAAATTAATGATAATCAATAATAAATTGAAAGGTCCAGGTGATAGTTAATGCTACACTGCCATAATTTGGGGTCTTGATACCTGTACGAGTATACTCTTTATTTTTATTTTCTCATTTTTCTGTCTTTCTGTCTTCTGTCTGGGTATGATAGGAAATTATTAGATTTCTAGCAACAAGAGATTGGTTAAATAAAGGTGTTTCAATTCATAAGAATATTCTGCAAGCATTAAAACTTCCGTCTCTTAAGAATATATATTTTCATGAAAAAGAAGCAGGTTGACTGAAAAAAGAATCAAGAATAAAAACTTCAAATAAAGCACAAACTTAAAGATCAATACCATGGCAAGTACAGTCCAGAAGGAGGAGATGGTGGACACACTCGTAAGAGAGGCCACTTTTTCCCTGGAACAGGGTGTCAGACTTGCTTCTGAGCTTCCTGGCAGCCAGCAAGGGGAAAGAAAAACTTGATTCCTTCCACAATGCTTCTTAGCAGAAAGAAGGATACATACCAATTATGCAGAAGGGGAAAGCTTGCCATGAAAGGCTAAAAATAATTTTATGTAAATATCATTATTATTGTCTCAGAAGGAAGCTGAAGCTCAGAATGATTAAGTAACTTCCCTAGCATCCCCTAACCAGTAAGTGGTATGGCAGGAAATTAAATGGTGCTTCTCATTCATGATCTTATTTACTCCTTGAAACAGCACTAAGAAATGTGTGTTATTGTCCTCATTTTAGAGACAGAGAAGTGGTGGCTCAGAAAGGTTGATGTGCCCAAGGGCACAGGAGGAAAATCAAAACTAAGATTCAGACCCATGTCTTAGGGTCCCAGCTCCAGGAGGCCACAGAGGGCCTCTGCAGCAACTCATCTCCCACCAGCGAGACCTCCCCACCCCTCAAGGCCCTAAGGCTCAAATCCCCCATTGCTTACTATTCTGTGAACACATGGTTTTTTTCATCTATAATTCCCCATTACTGAATGCTCTTACACCCCTGCCCTTATTGAAACGGTCTTCCTATTCTTCAGCATCTGTACCAAATTTCACCTTCTTTGCTCTCCCTTATTCATGATCATAAGTTATTCATGATCATAACTTCATTTGAGCACTTATCAGGACATGCTATAATTTTACACTTACAAATCTATTGTCCTCTCCAGATTCTGAGTTTCACAAGAGTCTGGATTTTATCTAAGTCATCTTTATATGCCCAGAGCCTAGCATTGTGCCTGGCACATAGTAAGCATTTAATAAATGCTTGACAAATGGGTGTGTACTACATACTAACTTGCCCTTGTTCTGAGTGGCAGAGGGCATACGATGACTTAGACTTTTTAAACTAGTAAGAAGGATAATAAAAATTGTTCTGCCATACAAAAGGGGAAAAGGAGGCCCAGAGAAATTAACTTTCATTAGTTTCAACCAATGTTCTTTTTGTAAAATTTAATTTGTTAGAAGCTCAGTATATTTTTAAATGTTTAAAGTACCTTAATGCATGATTAGAATTTTAATAATTAATAACTTTAATATCTATGATTGAGAGTTAAAATTTGATAAGCTATTTAATTTCTGAACCTGATACTTCTATTTTCCCATAAAGTGAAATGTGATGGGATTACTTTCCGGATGGGCACACATTCCTTGGTTTGTCATTGAGGTCACTGATGATCATAATTGTCTCCTCATTTATGTGCTCCTGTCCAACTGAGACATTTCTTGAATCACGTTATACTTATTCGGGGTTTCCAAACTTGTCAATTTCAAATGCTTTTGCTCTTACACTAACACATGTTGTCACATGAAAACATAACACCCTTCTTATAAAGCTATGGGAAACTACCATGCGTGCCTACCAAGACTTTGAGAGATATCCTCTGTAGTGGTCAGGGTTATAATAAGTAAAATTCGCCCTAGGTGGTTCAAATGAAGACACATGACAGAAGGAATTACTTATAGAGACATGAGCAGAGTTCAGGGAACCAACAGGAGATGTTGGGCACTCAGAGACCAGCATCTGAGAGAGAAAAGGAAGCTGTTACTACCCTCAGGCCTGAAGGGACTAGAGGAGTGAATAGTATTATGGAGCCGGTATGAGCTGGACGTGGAAGAAGGGACTGCCTGTCAGGAGCTACAGCCATGGAGGGAGGCAGATACTGTCAAAGACAGGCCATCACAGCAGGGAGATAGGGGGGAAGAAAAAAATATGACTCATATCTCTTTCTGTTCCTTATATCCTGTCAACCAGAAGTGAACTGGCAAGGGAGGCTAGGGCAGATAAAATTTCTAGGGGTGTGTGTGTGTGTGTGTGTGTGTGTGTGTGTGTGTGTGTGTGTGTGTGTTGCCAGGGAGCAGGGGATGGCTAGCCAGCATAAGCTCCGAGAGCCAAACTAGAAAAACCTATGCATGTGGATGCCATCAACCACTTGACTAAAAGGATTTTCACCCCACACTCCAGCCACAGTGCTTTGGATGTGATTCCCAGGAAGCAGAACTGGAATGGGATTTCAGTTAAGAAACTTGATTAAAATTTTATTGAATTGCACCCAATCTGGCAGCTGTAAGAAATCTCAGTAGGAGTATGGACAGTTGGGGTGAGGACTCAGAGAACAGAAACTGACCATGTGCCTTCTAGGGGAGAAGGTAGGCTCATGGTCAGTCCTCCTGCAAGCCTACCCCCGAAGAAGAACGGGTGCATCAGACAGTCATAGCTTAGTGACTCTTGCCATGAAGACCTCAGGCTCCCTCCCATGGCTCCAAATCCAGACTCTCCAAACAGCCTTGTGTTTCACATTTGACTTCTAATATAGCTTTCCTGTAGAGAGAGAATTGGCTGATCAGCCTTTGTAGTTATAGCTCATCGTATATTAATAAACTGGCCTCTGATGTATTTGATGAACTTGGGGATTCTAAATCAAGGTCCATGGTATAGCTTCCCAACAACCTTTACTTCCATTTCCAGGGCTCAGTCACACCCAGATTCAATAACCAAGCTCTGGTGCAGAGAACAAGACTCTGGAGGAGGGACCTACCTGCACTAGGGCCCTGCCTCCGGACCATCAGTCAGCCTCGCAAAAACACATCTTTACTTCAATTTTCCAGCTATGGTGGGCTGCTGACAATCCATACTCCACCTATCTTTTCAGTGTGGGTGGGGGGCGGTGTGGGGGAGAGGAAAGTATTGGAATAGCTGGTCTATTAAGAACAAATCTTTCTCCAAAGCTGCAGAAGTTCACTCAGCCTAAATGCGGGGTAGCCTTGAAGTGAAGATGAGACAGCATCCCCGGGGTAACCCTCTGCCAAAGAGGCTGAAAATCAGAGCTTAAATGCCCCGTCTCCCATCCTTCAAAGGATGCATTTTATATAATTCTTCAGAGTTTCATCAACAGGATTGAGTCCCACCTGTCCACAGCAATAAACAACTCACACTCTTACTGTCTTTTCTCATTCCCTGTCTTATGTTCCCCATTCCCTCACTCTTGCTTCCTGGGATCATCACCCCAAAAACTACCAGCACTCAAGTCCTTGTCTCAGGCTCTGCTTTTAGGAGAACACAAATTAAGATGCTGGTCAAACTAATCTACTTCTCTTCCTCTGCAAAGGAGACGTTGCTATTTACTCATGTATGTGTGCATTCATTCATTCCAGATCCGAAATTTAAAGCTCAGAGTGGTTAAGGAAACTTCCCAAATTCACAAGACAATAAGTGACATTACTATGTTGAGTGGATACCAACTCACAGGATGATTTGCAATCATGGACCTACAGAATCTCATAGTTGGAAAGACTCTCAGAGTCATTTAGAGTAGTGTTCTCAACCCATTATTACCTTCAAAAGTGTCTTTTTAGACATTTTCCCCACTAATCACTGTCCCCATGAAATTTTAATAGCACGGATATATTATATGTCCATTGATACACTGTGTGTGTACATGTGTTTGGCTAGATATTCTTTTGGGTATTGTTGACATTTTTTTTTTCAGCACGACATAATTCTTAATGGATTGAATAACTTAGTAGAATAAAATTATAAAATACAGACCATTTTATTTAATTCTCAAAGCCCAATTATACACAAAAGCACTGAAAAATAACCATAAACAACACAAATGAGGCAGTGAATGACAACCGATAGACAGGCGCAAACCATCTCTGGTGATAGGACTTTGTGATGGAGTGAGCAATGAAGAGAAAGTTCTTTAATCACAGCCTTCTATTGGTCATCATTTTGCAGCACTGATCTTGCAAGCATTTTGTGTATCGTCCATTAACTTACTGTCAATGCTGATTATTTGCTACTGGGGAAACCCGATGAGGGAACTACATTAAACACTAAGGAATAAGATTTTGCCTGATAGGACGGAGCTTTAGAGGGCCACAAACCATTGTAATACCTAAGATCTGTTCACCTCTCCCAATTTCCACCCCCTTGGGTGTGATGAGAATGCGTGAGTTACTCCAATACCATCAATTTACGAGTTACAGCAGGAGTCCCCAATTCCAGGGCCATAGACCGTGTCTGTCAGAGGCCTGTTAGGAACCAGGCCACACAGCAGGAAATGAGTGCCGGGTAAGCGAGCAAAGCTTCATCTGTGTTTGCAGCCTCTCCCCAGCACTAGCATCACCGCCTCAGCTCCAGTCAGATCATCAGGCATTAATTAGCTTCTCATAAGCACCAATCCCCGGTGCCAACAATTTGGGGGACCGCTGGGTTAGAGGACGCTGAGAGCTAGAGGAGCATTCATACAATGGGACATGGCATAGCTGGAATGAATACCAGCTCTTCAGATTCTGTTTTTATATCACCCGAAAACCTTGCTCACCAGTCAGTATGAATTGGGCCAAGGTTCAGCCACTCTTGGTGCTCTCCGAACCTCCTTTTTTGTTAGAAAAAAACAATCTTCATTTTGCTGCAGAATGTATGGTGGTTATTAAGCTGTGCTACAGTCGCTCCTCGACCAAATTTCCACCGTGGCATATAAAAGCAGAGAGCTAATTATATGATAGTTATTACCTGGAAATTATATGTTTATTGGTTTTCCACAAGCGGATACTACTATTTTTGAACCTTCCATTGTTCTGCTCAGTGACAGGAGTCACACTGTCTCTACCCTAAATGTTCCTTCCAATCTCATGATTAGCAGACGTTTTAAATGGAGCCACTGCTGGCAGCATGGAAAGCCTCAGGGTAGGGAAGGGAGCATGTTGACTCAGCCCATGCAGGAGGCACCCAGAAGTCTCTATCGCCCACATTCACATGCACCTCACTTCTTGACAGGAGCCTTTAATAATAAAGTGCTCAGCATCCTCTGGTCTAAATGAAGCACATTCCTATCTTTGTCCTCAGATACTGGGAACAGTATCCAATAGGAAGGGGCCTCATCTACCACCGGATATATTTATCTACCCTTCAATTATGTGCCTTAGTTAATTGTCCCTTCTCTACCAGCTCTTCTTACAACAGAGATCCTGAGCCTCGCCTGTAATTATAGTGAGGCAATATTTCTATGAGCTTTTAAAGGGAGGAGCCAAAACTGGGTCAAAACATTGAAGGTGGCAGGTCAGGGAGCAAGGGTCAATGTTGGCTTTACTTTGATGCGTTGGTTTCCAGGGGCTTTGAGTGCTTTCTGCCATTTGAGGACTCTTACCTGAAATTCCACCATCAGAACCTCATCCTATCATTATTATTACAATTAAGATTGATAGACAACATCTGTGGAGGATTTCCCAGTCTACAAAGTGCCTTTTCTATGGAGTGCCTCACTTATCTTCCCCACAAGCTCTGAGAGCGTTAGATGACTTGGCTGCACTCACTCAGCCATTAAAAGGCATCACCTCGGAAGGGCCACAGGGCAGGCTGCTTCCAAGTCCCATTTATGCTTGGTGGGGGAAAGAGGCAGCTTACAGCACTGGTGGCTCTGTGTGTGTCCTTTATTCACAGTAGGATCTCAGCACTTAGCACGATGCCTGACACATGGTCAGACACAGGAAATGTTTATTGAGAGAGAGTAAATATATGCATCTAGCACAGAAATTTATGAGATTATTGTTAATTTATGGGCCCTCTCCCTATTCAGTACAATTTCATTTCCATGCCTTTGCTGAGTATGCCTGCTTGGAACAACCTCCTGCTTTTTTATCTAAATGTAGCCATCAGCTTCGGCATGAATTCTACTAACTTAGGAACCCTCTCCAGGGCCACGACTCATGGGGATCTTTTCCTTTCCTGTGCTCTTCCAGCCCTCCTCACCCAAATTGTCACTCCACTAAGCCCTGCCACGAAGTTGGAAACCAATTAATTACCTGCCCAACCACCTCATTTAACAGATGGAGAAACATGTTCACAGAGGTAAACAGCCTTGCTTAAGCCCCAGACAGCCCAGTGAGGCAATGGTAGAGTTAAATTCCGAATCCAGGTTTCATCACAATTGTCAACTTTGCTCAAGCCGTGGTGGCTACCTGGAATGATGGACTAAGAAGGCTTGTGAGGGAGTAACTGGCTAGGTTTGGAAAGAGTGCTGTGATTGTTTAATCATGTCGGCCAGGCTGTGGAAAGGAAGAGTGTGTGGGATGGAGAGTGGCTCATACTGCAACATTTGGGACCCTAGTTGCTCTGACCTAAACCTTCCGCTGCAAATGAAAGTGGCTGCCCCTTCACTCTCCCAAGTCTTAGTAGTTTACCCAAGGCAACTCCTTTTGCTCACACTGAAAGAACATCACAATCTGAGGGTCAGGACCTCTCACTTGCTTGGTTTGGTGACAGGGATATGGTGTGGCTTACACCACCTCACCATCTCACCTCAACCGCACAGACAGTTTCAAAGTTTTGACAGTGTGTTTGTATAATAATAAGAACAATCTTTAAGAGACAGCAGCTCAGTAACGGAATTTTAAAATTCCAACAGAGCCAAGGAAGCCTATTTGAAAGGAGGGAGGGGGTTAAAGAAAAAGATGAAGCACAATGCCAGTAATAATGAGCAGTACCAAATCCACTGAGAAGCAGATTTGCAAATTAGGAGACAATTACGAAAATGTTTCCTTCTTTGTGAGTTTGTAAGGGTGGTTGTAAACACAAATGCCCATAGGGGCAACACAGATGATATAAATGAGTGTATCAGCCTGGGTTTAGGTGGAACAGCGGGGACCGTGGCTAATTAAGAGGCCATGCCCTTTGGAAAAGAATTCAAAATCTCAAGCATTTTTTAAAAGACAGCCTTGGCCGAATAGAAGATGTTTGCAGCTTTATGTAGCACTGCGGCTTTAGGCTGAAAACTCTGCTCATTAGAGATATATGTTAACTGTAGAGTAGTTGTCCACTGAAAAAGAAAGAAGCATACCTGACCCTTACAGGGTGGCGGTAGTAGGGGAGAGAGGAGGTTCTAGAGGAGATTGGTGAAGTATTCCCCAACCTCTTTGACTATTTTGAGAAACAGAGTGCCACTACTTCTGTGGTCTGTCCTGCTGACCCTCTGGACATTGTTCCAGACTAAATAAGTCAGACCTAAGGAATTGTACTGCTTGGGTAAGGAATGCTTTGGGGTGAAATAAAGCTCTGAGATTTGAAGGTCAGGTTTCCTAAAAAGTGGGAACAGATTTGCAAGGCAAGGTGGAAGATTTCTAAGTCAGATCTGTAAGATTTGTAAGGCAGTAAAAAGGAAGAAGCTTTCTCAGAGAAGAATGATGCTGGGGCACAAGGTGAAGTACTGGAAGGCCCCAGGAAGGGCTAATGTGTGCAATGTGGTAGCCCTGGGGTCTTGGGGTACCCACAGACATGCCTGGGATAAAGAGTTTAATTTCTGATCTCTCTCAGTCTATTGGAGTGAGGGAATTAGCATCCATGCTTCAAGTTTTTTCATGGTCATATTGAGATTCCCCCTAGTTACCCTAGTTTGGCCTCATATGATGTTGCCATGGAGACTAAAGGGGAGGGGCAGAAGGGTGAGAGTGGACTGCTCCCCGCATTTGGGAAGCAGCTTGCTCTGAAGGGGACCATGACAAGCTTCCAGGGGCCCCAGTGAACTGTCAAGGAGGAGTGCATGGTGCCATTGGGTCCCTGCCACACAAATTCAGATGCAGCTGGTGGTAATAAAGGCTCTATTTCCCTCACATGAGGGCTGGTTGACTCAGTGCAGTGGAAATTGTAAAAAGCTTGGGAAAATAGAAAGTCTTATAAATGCAAAATATTATTATGAACCCTCCTTCCCTATACACGTCTCACCTTCATGAAATGATGTCTTTGGGGCCCAGTCAGAATGATTTGAATAATAAGATTATTAAACGCACCAGACCTGACAAGTAAACATTAGGAAGAACCCCAGGCCCTTGGAAATGGCAGCCTTTACATTAGCCTGGCCTCTCTTCCCTGGGAGGAGAGAGAATGTGGGCCAGTGGAAAGTGTATGGCTTGGAGCTTCTGGCAAGTCTAGATTTGAACCTCAGCCTCACGAACGGGATGTATCCTCTCTGAGCCTCATTTTCCTCAGCTGTAGGATGGGATGATGATACTTTTCTCACCAAGCTGTCGTGAGTCTGGGTGGAATTGTCCCTTGGAGTTCCTCAAACTTTGAGCAACATAAGATGGTGTTACAAGTGAATTTATACACAGATGGAAAAGAATGAAAGTCTGTGGGATTCTCAGATGATGGTTATACTTTGGATGTAATTCAGCTCTTTCCTCAAGGGATAGACGGGGGACAAATGAGATGTGTCCCTAGTAAGACAGCATTCTTTCAATATGAAGATGGTTTGTTTGCCACGAAGGGCCTGTGAAAACTACCTGTTGGGCAATTAGACTCTGCAGCCCTTGAGAGCTTAAGAAGTCAAAGGTCAATGTCCAGAGAAATGTCTGTATCCCAGGACTTGCAGCAGTGGGACTGCTTACCCTCCTGAGATGCCCGCTTGGTGTGGTCACCTAGTACTGCTGACGTCGGCACCCTCTGTGCTCCCTCTCTCAGGCAAAGCTTCCCTGTGATGGAATATCTGCAGCCCTACTCAGTGCAGAGGCAGCAACATAGCAGTAAACAATTTGCATCTGTTTCCTAGTGACTTATTCTCTGGGACATGTAAAGCACGTGATGACCATCAGCATTCAGAGCTACCTAGTGAACCAATGAGAGCTCCTGGGAACCTGAGGGTTCAAAAATATTTCTGTTCTTGTTGTTGTTGTTGTGTTGTTGTTGTTGTTGTTATGGGGTTTTTGTTTGTTTGTTTGTTTGTATTACTTTTTGAAAGATAGAGCAATGCTAGGATAAATTGTGTGCTCACCACCCAAAGTCTATTCTCCTCTGTCACCATATATTTGACCCCTTTACCCTCTTTATCCTCCCCCATCCACTTCCCCTCTGGTAATCAGCATGCCGTTATCTGTGTCTATGAGTTTGTTTGTTTGGTTTGTTCATTTGTTGCTTTCTGTTTTATATGTCACATATGAGTGAAATCATATGGTTCTTGGTTTTTCTGTCTGACTTACTTTGCTTAGCATAATACTCTCAGGACCCATCCATGTTATCACAAACGGCAGTATTTCATCCTTCTTATGACTGAGTAGTAGTAGTATCCCATCGTGTATATATACCACATCTTCTTTATGCAATCATCCACCAAAAGAAGCTAAGGCTGTTGCTATGTCCTGGCTACCATGAATAATGCTGCAGTGAACATACACATGTTTATTAATTTTTCAGGTAGATATCCAGAAGAGGGATTGCTGGGTCATATGGTATTCTATTTGTAGTTCTTTGAAGAACCACCTGTTCTTAAGTGAAAAAAAGTTCTCTTCTTTGTCTGTAGGATAAAGTGCAAGCCCTGGAACCTGCACCCAAGGCCCCTTCACTCGGTTCAAGCCCACTGGCCCCAGCTCATTGGTAGCCAAGGCCCCTCTAGCCTATAACCTAGACCCTCACACACTTCTTGCCTTTGCACATTCGCCTCTTTACTCCCTATTTCCACCAGCTCACACTTGCCTATTTACCAATGTTTCTGAGAAAATGTTCCTTTTCTCCCACAAAAGAGCAAAATATTCCCTTCATCACATCATTAACCTCAAACGTGGCTGATCCACACACACAGCACACCCCTGACAGCATATAAAAGCAATCAAAACAGAAGCAGGCCTAGCATGCAGCTTCATCCTGGGGGATGCTGGTGGCCCATTGGTTGCTGAATTTTGGGGGAGGTCACAGGGGAGAGACAGGTGTGTAAGGAGCAGCAAGGGGTACTAGGCAATTATGGTCAATCTGGCCTCCCTGGTTTCCCAGCTCCAAGGCCCTGAGCTCCAGCACTGAGATTTGCCACTGTGCTCTTTCTCTTGTCCACCCGAGGACTTTTATTCTGGCTCTGGACTTTGGCTTTCTGCATAGATACTGGACTTGGTCCAAACTTCTGGTTTGGTGGCCCAACTAACCCAGCCTCAGATTCTCAGGTGCTCCCCTAGTTTTCTATCCTCAAGGGAGGGTCAGGTTGTTTCTTCCTCTATGCACCCCACCTTTTTCCCTATAACTTATAGTTTTGTTTTATAACTATTTGTCTTCATGACTGAGCCCCTCCCTGGACTGTGAGTTATTTGAGGGCAGAAATATGACAGGATGGGTGCTGAGACATTTTCATAAATGAATGCATGAATAAATTATGTTCAGTCTCATGATATTTTAATATTTGTATGACATCACTATAAATAATATTTCAGTGCAATGAGTTATACGGGAAAACTTTTATCATCCGTGACTTCCATTTCAAGCCTCCCAAGAGGGAAGAGAAAGAATCCCTATCTGTCTGGCCCCACTCGCAATCAAAGAAATATTCTAGTTCTTTTCCTTGTATTTTTCTAATGCCGCCACTTTCTTTGAGGCCTTTCCACCTTAGTATCTACAGCTTGAATTTGGATTAAGTCTGTTGCTCAGTTATGCGTTTTGAACTTCATCTTAAGTTGGTCATGGCTCATTGCTATTGCTTCACATTTCATCATTGTGTTTCCTCTTTTATTACTTCTATAGGCTGTGAGTTAGGATAATAAAGTCAAGAAAAAAAAATCACCCCAAGCCATTTGCAGCTCTGGGAAGCTGGCACAGGGCTGTCAGAAGCTGGCTGAATGCCACCAAGAGGAAGAAATGTTTTTCCATGTTGCCAGCCTTATCATGACTTCTACCAGTTTCTTGCCAAAATTCTAGGAAAATGATGATATACCTCCACTGGAGCTATCCTGTATGTTTCTATAGGTAGAAAGTCTTTCAACAAGTATTTTGACTATAAATACCTCTCATGTTTTTTCACTGGATTAAGTCTGTAACTTGAGCTTTATATTGTGAAATACTGACATTGAGATAGTAATCACAGCGCATAGTTGAGGTAGCACTGTCATCATCGCCAGTCACTTACACTAACTGAAGGTTTCTAGTATATGGAATTCATTCGGGATATACTTGTGAAAGAATAATTGGAGACTTTTTTTTTTTTTTTTTTTACCACATCAATGTTCTTTTTTGGAGGCTGAAGAACAGGGAGAATGGGAAGAGCTCATGAGAAGCTGGTAGGTAATAGCAATTCTTCTTTTAAATATTTACTCTCTATCTCTTAGATACCAACTCA
Organism: Eonycteris spelaea; assembly: GCA_003508835.1. NCBI lineage: Eukaryota > Metazoa > Chordata > Mammalia > Chiroptera > Pteropodidae > Eonycteris > Eonycteris spelaea. The sequence continues at coordinate 3,100,240 of PUFA01000017.1, forward strand.
AATAATAACTCAATTCAGAGAATTCAACTTATTTGTAACTGTGTGCTATTTTTCTTATTTGGTATAGAAATTTTGTCTATCTGATGTAAACAAACTGAATTTCAAATTGTTTAAGTGTTGAGAAGATACATCCATAAGCATGTCTTTACTCAGTTTATCAATTGATCATCAATCAACAATGCTTACTGAGCACTGATTATGGCTCTGGCCTGTGTATAGAAGGATACAGAGAGGTGTAAGGCACTGTTTAACAGTCTAGTTCCAATTCTAGTCCTATAACTTAGTAGCAAAGTGGAACTCTAGTAAGTGAGGGATTTTCTCTGAGCGTCTGTTTCTGTCAAAATGGGGGCAATAACACCTACCTCACAAGGCTGCTATAGGAATTGAAGGAGATAGTGGGTGCATTTTGTGGGTGCATCTACAAATATTAGCTTTCTTATCCTTCCCTTAGTCTTTAGCCTAGAGAATTTCCAATGAAAGAGTGGTCCTACCAGCCCTGTGTGACAGCCTGATTTTCAAGGCCAAGAGCCATTACCTTCGTGGTTACATGAAAGCAGGCCCATGGTGACTGGCTCTGAGCAGGGGATGCAAACTGGATGCCTGCTGGCCAAAGCCAATAGACATTTCTAAATTGTCCTGTTTGATGTTAAAAAATGTAATTCATTGCCAAAGTTTAAATATCAAAAGTTATCCGTTCAATCCAGAATTTTGGGATTCTCCTGAAAAGCAGAAGATTCTGGCTTTTGACGCTCAGATGGAGCTGACCAGAAGCTAACTTCTTTGGATGGGTCAAGTACTCTCTTGATTGCTGTGACTTCTCACAAGGAGACAAGCTGTGGTGAAAGGGCGCCATTTAGTTCAGATCCAGTCAGAATTCAAAGGTATAGAAGAAAAAAAAAAAAGCGAAGCGTGATGAGATAGGCTAGCACAGCCATAATAGGATCTCCCAGAAAGAATAAAGCTTAGTTCATTCATTCATTCAACAAATATTATTGAGCACCTTGATGTACAAGTCACTGTATTGGCTACAAAAGAAAGAACATTTAATGAGAAGCTACTATGTGTCAGGCTTTAACATGAGACTAAAATATACTGGACAGCCTCCTACAACAATTATCTAGTCCAATGAGTCAACAGCACTAAGGTTGAGAAATCCTGAAATACAGGCATTAATATGGATGAATCTCATAAATAAAATGTTGAATGCAAAAGCAAGTTGCAGAAGAATATATACAATGTAATACTATTTTTTAAAAGTTCAAAGGCAAGAAAATAGGGACTCACACATATATAGTAAAAATATACTGAAAGCAAGAGGATAAAAATAAAAAGATCAGTTTCACCGGTGGGGAGGCTGGGAGTATATAAGAAAATGCAATGCTATGGGAATGTTACTCTAATTCTTAAAGTGGTACATGAGCTCATGCTTATTGGTTTTATGCTTTGTAACTTACATATACATTGCATATATTCTTTTATAAGTATCAAATACTTAAATATTAAATTAATATTTAACACATTTAAAAATATATTTTAGTAAGTTTTTAAAAGAATATGCACCATTCTGTTCATAGTAATATATCTAGGGACTAAGTTTGTGGGGGACTTTCTTTTTCATTTTTGAATCTTTTTAATCTTTCATGATACATATGCAAATGTTTGTATTGGGGAAAAAACAATAAAGAAAAAACAAAGTCCTTTCATCCACAAGGGCTGTATTTCAAAACCTCAGGTACCTCTAAATCCAAATACTACCACCATAAGTCATCAAATCTAAGATACCATCAATTTTAAGATACATAATCATTTTATGTGTCGCTAAGAATGAAAAAGAAATGCTGCCAAATAATCTATGACACAATACCATCTTACCACTTAGACTTTTTATTTCATACTTATTTAAAGAGTGCTTAGACGGTCAGACAATTCGCTTTTATTACATATCACTCAAACATAAAAAGGGAAATATAGACAAATAAATTGGCTAAGGTAGTCTTAAAATATCTTTGCATTCCAATGCCAACTCACCTGGATTACTTTTCAACCGAGAGTAATTGATGTCTGTGTTTTCCATAAAATATTGTCATCTTTGCCACCAAGAGCATTACCGATGCACTATTCTGTTAGGGCGCTCCGTGGCTGTGTCCAGGGTTTCCCTCCAAGCCCCTGCCTCCCCTTCTAGTAGTTGATCTCACCGGAAGGTGTCAACAGAAGTTTTCAAACAAGCAGGACTCCTATTTCTTTTTCACATGATTCCTAAATGGTTTGTTGATGGAAACATAGATGGTTTGCAGCAGTCTGCTCATACCACAGGAAGCCAAGTTCACACATGCGTGAGCAATGCCGACTGCACCATGACATCTATCTGGCTAATAACAATTATAAGATGTCACTGGTAGCAATAGGGGGTCTGAAGTTCAGAGATGTTATTCAGTGAAAACGATGTACATATCAGAATTGATGCATTATAGAAAAATAATTTCTACCCCTCCCCAAATACATCTGTGATCAAAAGTAGAAAATAGTAAAGTAAGAATGAAGTAAAGGGCAAATGATTGTAGATAGGTCACAGCACTTCAGGGGCTCTTAAAAACAGTGGTAGACCAAGAACCAGTGTTGGGAGGAGTCCTTCCTAGGTACAGGGAATAGAGAGGTGGATTATCTCTCGAGAACTTAAAAACGGCAACAAAAAACCTTCTAACAATCTCTTTGCTTTTTATTATCACACTGTGCTGGCAATTCTAAATAACGTCAGTAATATTATAGTCCTCTCTGAAAAAAATGTTAATCTAAACAATTGCAGCAGTTTATTGTCAAGTTTTAGCCATAAATAAATAAATACTTAAAATTGGCCTTATGATTACATGTACCTTAATAAACATTGTATTCTACATGAAAGTTAATGTACAGTTGCCCCATCACACACTCAGGCAGACTCAGCTGCATGTGTTCAGTTTAGAATCTATCTTGAGTCCATTTGGACCCAATTTATGTCTCCAAACATTGTAGTACTGCATCTTCCTACATTTAAACAGTACATTTGCAATAAATAATGATAACACAGGGTTGTAAGAACTTGAGTTACTTTAAGTCTGCCATTCTATATGACAATGTCAAGATTTTATTCGTGCTTAAAAGTTAAAAGTTGAAATAGAAAAAGAACTGTGAGATGGAATATTTTTATTTAGTAGAAATTGAATTTGCACATGAACTATTTTAATGATTTTGAATATCATATGCAGTATTTGTAATATTTCACCTTTTAAATTTGTTGATTATTTAAAAACTAAAGAACAAATCAAGAAAACAGAAACAATGATATTATTCATTACTCCAACAAATTAATAAGTAGATATGTTTTTCCTATTTAAGATACATTAATATAAGCAAGAGGTATTCCTCATTAGTTTTTCTTTTTTTGTATTGTACCATTTATTTATTTTTCCCTGACACAATTCTATATACAAAATTCAATAAGAGAAAGTTTTTATTGACTGCCTTTTTCTCTGGCCATTAATATTTGGTTTTTTAAAATTATTATTATTAAGAAGTTCGTCATGTAGAGGAGGAAAGTGTTAAAAAAATGAGCAGAATTGTCATAGCCCAGAGGAGCCTAAGGAGACATGACAACTAAATGCAATGGATATCTTGGATGGGATCTTAGAACAGAAAAAAGATATTCGATGAAAATTAAGGGTTGAACGTGCCCAGTCTCATCTGATCTCGGAAACTAAGCAGGGTCAGGCCTTGTTAGTGCTTGAATGGGAGACCACCTAGAAATACCAGGTGCTGTAGGCGTTAAAAAAAAAAAAGTGCAATATACAGATGTCAAATTATAATGTACACCTGAAAATTATATAATTGTATTAACCGATGTTACCCCAATAAACTTAATGAAAAAGAAAAGAAAACTAAGGAAATCTGAATAGGGACTTTAATAATATTGTATCAATATTGGTTCATCATCTGTACTATATATTATACTAATGTAAAATGTTAATAATAGGAAAAATGGATGTGGTATATATGAGAACTCGCAATGTCTATTAATCTAATACAGTTTTAAAATAAAATTTTACTAAAAAAAAAAAAAGATCAGCTCCTGACTCAAATATGCTGGGTACATTATGTCTTAAGATAACCTCAGCTGTAAAATGTGCCAGCCTGAGGGGTCTTCTACAGTTCCTTCCAGGAACTGTCTTCATGCCTCCCGTGTAGTTCCCCCAACCCCTACTCTAGGTCATCAGCTGTTGAGTTATGACTTATCTTATTGTTTTCTCGATTTCTTTCTTCTAGTCCAGCTGTTACACAGTATGGTTCATGGACCCCTGTTGATCCCCAAGAGTATTCTAGGGGGTCTTTCGAAACAATTTTCATAATAATACCAAAATGTTGTAATAGAATAAAATAATCTTTCTGACTGCATCTTACTCAAGCCAGTTCCCATAACATGTTGGTTAGCAACTTTTCCTTACTTCTGCACATGGATATGCTAGTCATTAAAAAAAATCTAATCTGTAGCCTAAAAATTATTGAAATGACCTTCCTGCTCAAAACTACCCCTTTCCCCAAACAGATAAGAAAGGTATATACAAAAATAATGATTACTTATCAAAAGATTTATAGGAACCTCCTGACTGAGACCGTGGCCACTGGAATTTGTTGACCAAAAGCAAAGAAGTTTCACCGCCTGCCTTGGACCCTTGCTGACATCCAGATGTCTCCAGACCTCAAATCCTTCCCATTCCCCACTTTCTTTGTTATGAAAGAAGCCTAAATTCTGTATTTTCTCAAGATGGCTCTTTAGGATGATAGTCTGCCATTTTCTCAGCTTGCTGACTCTCCAAATAAAGTCAATCTCCTTGCCCCATCTCCTTGTCACTCACTTATTGGCTGTCATGTGGTGAGCAGTTTGAACTTTCACTTGATTACAATGTTATTTGCTTTTTCCCCTAAGTTGACATTTGCACTGGTGGTGCAAAAGCAATAAGGGGTAAAATTGCTGGCACATTATCACGAGTTAAGGCAGTGGCACCAAACTGCACTGGTAGTGACTGAATTCTTCACCACTGTGCACTCTTGGTTTAAAAAAAAAAAAAGCGCCTTTCATTTAAGAATATCCTTTGTGAAGCAGTAAAAGTATTAATTTTATTAAATCTTGACCCTTGAGTATATGTCTATTTAATATTATCCTGTATGATGAAATAGAAAGTACGAGTCAAGCTCTTCTAGAAAATACTGAACAATGGTTGCCTCGAGGAGAGAAGCACTTGTGCAATTGTTTTGAGTTACAGACTGAATTTCCTGCTTTTTTCCTGAAACAACATTTTTACTTGAAAGGGCTCAAGACTGGCAAAGTATAGTTATTCAGACTTGGTTATTCAGCTGACATTCTCTTAAATATAAACAAAGTGAGCCAGTCATTTTCAGAAAAACAACTGATAATATTAATTGCCAATAATAAAATTCAAGTTTTTAATTAAAACCTAGAATTCTGGAAAACCTGAATTTGCCATTGGGAACTTGACAGTTTTTCAATACTTAAAGGTTTTTCTGATGAGATTAGTGGTTATAGTAAAAAATGTGATTTTTAAATATTATATAACGAATCATGTCAACATTTGGAAAGGGTATATATCCCAGTGAGCCAATATTTTCTAGATGACCAAAGCATAATGTTACAAAATCGTACGTAAGTAAAACAATCCACTCAAAGTGGATTTTAATGTAATAGAGTGGGAAAAGTCCATGAATGTGATTTCATAATCCATATTGCAAATAACTTTTAAGAAACTATCACTAAATGAGTTTTACAGTGATATCAAGAGGAATATTCACAATTATTTGAGGCTTTTAAAATACTCCCTTGTCTATCTACATATCTCTGTAAGGCTGAATTTTCTATATGTACTTCAACCAAAACAACATGTTACAAGTTGAACGCAGAAGCAGATATGAGAATCCAGCTGTCTTCTTTTAGCCAGATATCAAAGATACTTGCAAAAATCTAAAACAATGACACTCCTCTCACTACTTTGTTGTGTGGAAACTCTAGTTACTTTTCATAAACTGTGTGACTTATGTTAACATATAATGAGTTCGTTATTGTTTTTAAATGAAAAACTTAAATAATTCTCAGTTAATCTTTAATACTGTATATATCAACAGATTTTGCCCACATAAACAGAAGTTCTTAGGACCTTCAATAATTTTAAGAGTATAAAGGGGTCCTGAGACCAAACGGCTGAGAACAGTTGCCCTAGACTGAGACTGATTGGTTTCCTTTGTCTCCTCTCCCATTTTGATTTCTGGAAGAGTTCCGTTTGGTTAGTATCTTCTATGAACAAACACTCAGTTCCTTCTCATTTATGAGCAGAATGAAACAGTTATGAAATTCATATAATTTGGCATCTCAGGCTTTGACTCCTGGTCTCTACTTTCAACAAATGTCGGAGAAGATTTTCTCCAAGTTATTTTCTTCCTCCACATTTCTTTGTATTTACTCATTCATTTAATAAACATTATAAAATACTCTTTAATGATAAAAAAAATGAGCTATTTTTTTTAATCAAACAGTTACCTGACCTAGATACTATACTTTGTATGAGGTAGTTATCTCATTAATATTATTCCTTAACATCTCATTATCCCTTAAAAACCCTTTGAGGCAGGTATTATTCCCACTTTACAAGTAAAAAAACTAAAGGGTAAGTGAGTAAAGTGACCTACTCAAGGTCATTCAGGAAGTAAGTAATGGAGTCAAGATGTGACACCAGGCCCAGGAGGCTCCAGACCTTGTTGGTTTAGCCCCTATCTTGCACACTCCTACGATTGTGTTTGATAAGACATATTCTCTGTTGTTTAAAAGCTTATAAACTAGTAGAAAAGATTAAACAATTTTGCAAACATCTGGTACTTAAAATTTATTTCATTCTGCCTTGTTGAAGAAAAAAAATTTTTTTAAAGAGTTTTAGTCGTTCATTATTCATTTACTGCTTGATTCTCCTAAGAGTTTGGGAACATTAATAATCATCCGCTTAGAAATGACCATGTACTCAGCAGAGCATTGTGGGGTTGGGAAGGAGGGGGAGCAAAAGTAGGCCTTGCAGTTCAGGAGCTTACCGATTAGTCTGTATGTGTGGAGACTGGGGGGAAGTGAAATGGTCCACAAAAAGCTACAATACTGGGGAGAATGAGGCAAGTTCAATAAAAAAAGTCACACTGTTCAAGATGGTAACAGAGATTACCAGATGGGGACAAGACATCTAATTGGGGGCAACTAGGAAAGGCTTTTTCAAAGAGGTGGCATCTAAAGGATAGGATGAATTGAGGCTGGAAGAGATAGTTGGAGACGGATATCTAGGTGGGAAGAAGAATCTGTGCAATTGCTGAAGCTTGGCTTGCCTGGAAGAAGACAATGAGACAGAGTGTATTAGAGATCAACATTTGTGAAAGGAAAGGAGAGGAAGCAGAGACAGAGGAAGAAGTGCAATAGCAATGCGGCTTGATAAAGCCTTAGCCAACCAGACGGGGAATTCTGCAGGGAGTAATGCCTGGCAGAGTGCTAACCCTGGCCAGGGTTTTATATCCCCATTTGTCTTGGTCTCACTGTAGGGCAACTGTAGGCTGCCATGGGGCTTTAGGAAAGGTGGGGTGACTGCAAGTGAGGTCAAGTTGCTAAGTCAAAGTGACATGATCAGAGCTCCCTTTGGAAAAGATTATCCTGCGGTGGCTCGTAGTGTAGATTCAAGGCCAAACTTGTAAGTTCATCCTTCGGTTGTTTATTTAGTAGTTCTTTTCCGGGAATGACCCTACCCCTTCCATATGGCAATGGTGCTCATGAACAATCTTTGGCACTGTAGGACCTTGTCCCCAAAACACAGTAGAATGGTCTAAGAGAGGGGGCCTGACTTGGCTGGACCAATCAGAGTCCCTTGCATGGAATTTGGAATTTGGCCCAGAAAATTCTAGTCCTTGTCAGGTCTGATGTCTTGAATGCAGATTCAAAGCTTTGTGAGTCAATGGCCATGATTTCTACCATGGGTCTGAGGAACAGGAGAAAGATGTATAGTCTATTATTTCTGAGAAGTGCATAGAAAGAGGCACCAAATGAGCCTTGGTGACTTTTCTTGTTCTTGATGCTAGCATTTTTTTTTTTTGAGGTTTTGATTCTTGTAATCTCTCAATGAATTTTCCCTTCCACTTTTTTTCCTTTTAAAAAAATTGGTCTATTTTCATTAATGGCCCCATTTCCCAAAAAAGTTCTAATTGAGAGACTACTTAGAAGCTATTAGACTAAGATGCCATGAGAGTCTTAACAAAAGGACCAGCAATGGGAAGAAGGAGGATTGATTTCAGAAGCATTTAGTTTGGCAGTAAACTGAATGTGGATGGGGCAAACAAGAGAAAAAACAACAACAACAATGGTTTTGATGTCTTTGTGAGTGGGAGCACAGCAACCCCAGAAATCTGAGAAAAGAGTGAAGAAATAAAATGGTGACACTATAGTCAAGCTACTAAATTACTAAAATCAAGTAGGCTGAGGCATGAGGAAATGATCTTATTCTTGCTTTAATGAGCCTAGGAACTTAAACTATTGAACTTGCCAATCCTGCATCAATGCCTACATATACATAAGACCTCCAACTAACCCTCTGTTTACCCCATGAAGGACTCACATATCTAGACTACCAACTTTAGTTATCAAGACCACTGGACATGACCAGATGTCCTGGTGCCCAGCCTCTAAGACCACTTGGCACTCATCCTTCAGACCACCATATCTGACTGATAATTGTCCTAGGCCAATTCTAGGGCTAAGAATGCAGGACTGATTATTCTCAAGAACACATTTTTTACTGTAATAATGCTTAACTTTTCTTTCTTCCCCAGAACACTTCTGGGGTTTTGCCTAGTTGTGTTTTCAGTTTGCAAACCTTATGACCCTTGAATAACTCTTTATCATTTATTTCTAGCTGAAGCCTCCAGACTCTTTTTGAGTTCATTCAACGTGGGAGGATGGCATCCCCAGCAAACCAAAATAGGGAAGTCAAGAAGAGGAGCTGGCCTGAAAGTGGGCAGGGTAGGGTGATTTCAGTGTGGTTTTTGCTGGCAGGTGCTCCATGAGCATTTTATTTCAGTCTGGCCTTCCTCCTGTCTGAACACCATACTTCTAAACAACCTTTCTGCCTGCAGGTCAAGCACATGATCTCCCTCTTCCACCCCCAAATTTCATAATTCCATTCCTATATATCTACTCTTTTAGCTCAAAGAAAGATTCTATAGCCCTTGCAACCCGAATCTTCAATTCTGTCCATCTATTTATTTATTTATGTGTTTAAATTTTTTATTTAATTATTTATTCCTATGACATTCAACAAGAATTTGTAGAATAACTACTGTGTGCTAGATACTGGGATGCAAAGATGATGAAAGAAGTGTCCTTGGATCACAATCTAACGGGACAGATAAATCAGCTATAGTAGAGTAATGCACAACAACAGAAAAGGGTACAAATCATAAATGTACAGCTTGATGGATTTTCATAAAGTGAACACATCCATGTAACCAAGAACCTAAATCAAGACACAGAACAAGATGAGCAACCCAGAAGCCCCTTTAGTCACTAATTACCCGTTCTCAAGGACACAATGAGTTTACAGAACCCTTCTCTAGCGGCAGCTGGAAAGCTGGTTCAGAGGAGGTTGAAACTAATGACAGAGAAATTTGTTAGGTGGCAACAGCAATCAATGATCTGTGCAAGAGATAGTGAGGCCTGATCAGTGGTAGTAATGGCAAAAAAAAAAAAAAAAAAAGAGAGAGGAAGAATTGTAATAGAATTGACATTATCCCCTCTGCAAGTATTCACAATATGCATTTACTCCTCAAGGCAATTCTGACCCTAAGAATTTCCAATGGCTTCCCTTATAATTTTAAAGTACTTCAGACCTGATGAAATAAGCAAATGCCTCCATCCTCAAAAGGAGTTGCATTTCAATGCACTGTGACTTTTAAAGGAAGGGAGTGCTTTGGTCAGCTTCTTCGATTATTTTAAAACATCAAAACCAAATTGGACCTTGTATTAAGAGACTAATGATACTTCCTGAGGTTCTTCAACCTGGGAGAGTCTTTTTGCAGCTCAGAATTGCTCACTGAGGCACACTGGCAGGGCTACATAGCACCAATATAAGCCTGTTAATTTCACAAACACCCACACAGTATTATAGGAGAAAACATTTTAAAGCAATAAAAAAATATGGATAATTGCTATACATGCTTCTGCAATCCTGACACAGTAATAACTTGTCTATAAACACCTTCCTTGAAGAATTGATTAATAGGATGTATAATACATGGCAAAAGAAATCATTTATCCTGCAAAAGCTTTAAAAATGGGCCACTGATGCTTTTTTGAGCCTGTGATGATTCTAGATGACTAGAGAGAATAAAGCAACAACTTTCTAAAATGTTCAGTAGAGTAGATTTATGTGAAAGAGAAATGTCCTCTGGCTGTGGTTGTCTCATCAGCAAAATGAAGGCTTGCATGAGACCTATGGGTTTTCAATTTTGACCTGGGAAGTTGGTCTTTGGACCTCTCTTGACACCCACTTTAACCAAAGCTTCTCTGCTCTCACCCATTTAAATATTGGGTTTCTGTATAAGATTTTGTTTGAAAACAGAGATGGCAGAACTAAAATAGAGTTGGAAAACCACTGGATTAGATGACCTCCAAGATCCCTTACAGCTCTAAAATCTAGGAATCCATCTAACATATGCCTGACTTGTGAAAGTTGCTGAAGATACAAAGATTTTTAAAAACACAATTCCTGTTTATAAGAAATTCACCAGTGCATTAGTCTCCCTCTTATCCACAGTTTTGCTTTCTGTGGTTCCAGTTATCCATGGTCAACCATAGTCTGGAATATTAAATGGAAAATTCCAGAAACAAACAATTCATAAATTTTAAATTGCACACAAATCTGAGTAGTGTGATAAAATCTCACTCAGTTCCATTCTGTACTGAGAATGCCTGCTAGTCACTTGATAGCCTTCTCAATTATCAGATTGACTGTCACAGTATCGCACTGTTTGTGTTCAAGTAACCCTTATTTTACTTAATAATGGCCCCAAAGCAGAAGAGTAGTGATGCTGGCAATTTGGATATGCCAAAGATAAGCTGCAAACTTTATTATATGTATATAGGGGGGAAAAGTGTGTGTATATGTGTGTATGTGTGTGTATACATATATATACATACATATATATACACATGTATACATATATATGTATATACATACATATATACATATATATGTATGTATGTGTGTGTGTGTGTATTTAGTAGTATCCACAGTTTTAGGCATCCACTGGGGGTCTTGGAAACTAACCCTAGAGATAAGAGGAGACTGCTGTATAAATGTGCATGTGAATATTGGGGGGAATGTATGTGAAACAACATGTATAATGTTAACGATAGGAACATGATAAGACCTAAAATGGAGATATGAATCAAGTGCTTGGGAAATGATTTTGGAAGTGTTTGAGAAGGTGACATTTACATGAGTGTTAAATGAAGACAATGAGCTGCCCAGGTATTGAAAGGGGGAGGGGTGGTATTAGAGGCAGAGAGATCTGCAGGAGCAAAGTTATTAAGGCCACAAGACGGTCCCTGGTTGGAGAACCACAGTAGTTCACACTCCCTGCATACCCAGGGAGACTGGCTAGAAGTGGTAAGAGAGATGCCGAGGGACCAGGTGAATAGAGTAGAAACACTCCTCCCCAAACTCCCATTCTTGTGAGCATTTTTTGGGTTGATAGTGGATTCTGCAAATACATGACCAACTAACAATAAGATTGTTTAGTCACTGATTCCATCACTCCCTCCTCTTAGTTTGCATCTCTGCAGGGTTAAGTAAAAGAGGACTGTGTTGATGAGATGGCAGATCAGTCTACAATAAAAGCTAGAAAAGGGACAGTCTTATCTATCTGCACTAGCGGTGCTCACCCCAGACTCTATCTTTGGAAAAGGGAGCCCTAGCCCAGGGATGCAACCTGCTCAAAAAAGGCCAGGGTCAGGATTCTCGTCTATGCCAAATGGATTGTTTCAGTTTTCCAGTCCAGGGGACCTTCAGGAAACAGAATTTTGGGTTGAACTTTGAAACTGGTTCCTCTTGGAGAAGGAAGTCTTCCACTGTTGAGGAGGCATCACTTTCCTCAAGACAGGGAAGGGACTGAGTGTTCAAGAGCAGGGGGCCCATGAGTGGCGAACTCTTGGACATCCACTGGTGCACAGTACCCACATTGAGGGTGGCTGTGTGCTAGACCCAGAGAAGCTGAACCCCAGACTCTGAGGCACGGAAGTCTAGGTGAAAGATTTTGTGACCTGCTTGAACCTGAGAGAATAGAGCTGCCTCACAAGTCGGATAAAGAGCACTTCACTGGTGACGAAGATGGACCCAGAAGGGCTTTCCCTACGCTTTCTGACTTTTTAGCCCCTTGGGATTCCTGTGCCATTCTAGAAAAGAAAACCCTCAATTATAAGCCACTCTCCTGGAACTAGTTACTCAAAGTCAATTTAATTTGATTTAGAAAGATAATGAGATGCTATAGTTCTGGCATCCAGATATTGTGGCGCAATTGCTTGCCACTATAATGGCTTTTCAGTGAGTGTTAAGACATGACCAGACCTGTGTTTTGGAATGATCACTCTGGTTATTGTAAGAGGATATACTAGAAGAAGAGAGATTGAATATGGGGAGACCAGTTAAGAAGCCATCATGGTAGTCCAGCTGAGGAGGTAATGGAGCAAGGACAGTAGAAATAGAGGTCTGCAGTGGGTTTGAGAGACATCTTGGAGGTGACATCAACTGGTCTTTTGCAGCCAATTAAAAGTAGTAAATGCTACAGGTGACACTAAAGCAGTGGTTTGCATTAAGCCTCCACTCCTCCCATACCCAGGCTGCACCTCAGACCAATTAAGTCTGAATTGCTGCTATAGTTCCCTACCCAGGTGCATGTATTTTTCATTGTAGCCAGAGTTGCCAACCGCTGCACTAAGAGGTCCAACTAGGTAAACAGAAGGAACTGGAGTGGTGTTAAATGAGATAGGGAACAAATAGTTCTTTGTGGTTAGGCAGTAAAATAGGTGGAGAAGGGGAAGAAGAGCAAGTTCGGGCAGAAAATAATGAGTTCGGTTTGGGATATGCTGACTGCAATTAATGGCCTGGTGTCCGGAAGGAAAATGCTGAGAGCAGGCACATGGGGGTGGGGTGAGCAAGCACTGGAAAAGGTGAGGCATCACTTGGTCTGAAAGAAGGATGGACAAAGATTTAGAACAGCTTCCATGGGAAATGAGAAGTTTCTGAATGAGGAAGAACAACAAAAGAATGTATGTATCAAGCACTAGCAATGAGGGGTTAGGTGAGATTACTCTGCATTAGCTATAATATTAACCCGGTATTAAACCTGTATTTCATTTGACCAACAAACATGTACCTCAATCAGTGGTGTGCTGGAGCCAGCTTGTACCAGTTTATAAAAGCAAATGGTTGAATTTACAGGAATTTTACCAGTTAGTTATTAAACACAGCCATTGTTAAAATTAAAATGCATAAATTTGAATATATTAAATACATTATACTTAAAACAAAAGTAATAAACTCTCATTCAATCCTCGTCACTTCCTAATTATTTTACTACATGTTACTATTATCAGTGCTCTTGAGGTAATTTACATTTTTTATATGCGAGCGGGAGAAATATTATATAATAGTGTGCTACTGTGCATCTTTTCCTAACTGTGCATTTGCTGACTTCATGTGGATAGCTTGAAACTGGCCATGAATATTTACATCTTGGGAATTGGCAAATGATACACATTAAGGCTCTCACCCTCAAAATACACACACAAAGCTGGCTGTTAAACATTTACCTGTATACCACTGATCTTAATTAATTCCGAAAGTACATATTTCTGGACGACGTCCTAGTACTGTGGCATCCGCTACCTGGACAAAATCAAAGAACGATAAAAGTTAAATGTAAATGTGAGGTCAGAAAATTACTGAACTGCAAACCATTAGGCCCAGCTTTATTTCTGCTCTGGCACTAACCAGCAACGTTGGTGATGTCTCCTCTCTTCAAATTTCTATCACAATTCAGATTTACCACCATGTGGCCTGTGTATTACTTATGAATCTTCTGACTAACAGATTAAACAAAATTGGTAGTAGAATAAATGTAATTGGTAATTACAAGTTAGGGAGAGAAGCCAATTTGTGCTAACTTAAGCAAAAGGAGAAATTTATTATGCGGACACAGAGGCATCTCATAGAATCACAATAAGTAGCAAGTCTCAGAAAAGAACTGGCATGTTGTCGGAACTTTCTCATTTTCTATTCTCTCCTTTTTTTCTTTTTTTCTAACTTAATTCTGGCTTTCTTTCCTCCACAGATCATGGGGCAGAAATCACCACTTTCAGATCCTGAGTTTATAAATTCCATCCTTAAACTGACCACACTGACAATAAAATCTCTTAATCTTGATTTTAGATTCCCAGGGAAGGATCTTAATGGCTCACTTTGTTCCAGATGCCCAGCCCTGGACCCACCAGTCAAATTCCTTCTTCTTTAGAATAAGGCTGAAGAAGACATGGAAGCCAGACAGAAAAAAATGTCTTCAACTCTATGTCCCTTTTTTCCTTAGGAGGAAATGTATTATTTGTGCCCAGAGTCCACCGGGTGTTGTAAACAAAGACAGCTGGGTCCTGGACCAGCCATCCAAAACTTTATAGGAACCTTTATTGTTCTTACTCCAGCCTAAGATAAAACCAAGATATCACATATCTGTGTCATCTCTGGCAGAGAGATGAACAGCTCCAGGACATCAGGCAAACAAAATACATTAGCGTAAGTGGCAATTTGTAATTTTAATGGCCCAACTGCTTGTCATGGTGTTGCGGGAGACATTTCATCTAGTACTCTTTGCTGTAAGACTGAATTCCCGCACCCACCCCCCCATCATTCACTGTGGGATATCTGTGGTTGGTCAGCCTAGTCAATGTTGAGGGCTCGATTGACTTCTTAGTTCATTAACTTCTCATTGACCAGTTTGAGGTACAGAAGGAGAGCAGAGCGCAAATCTGTAGACTTGAGGAGAAGCCAGAGTTAAGGCTGGGGATGGTGCACTGTTTATTATCTTTCAGTATAAGACTATATACAACTGACATCAGGATTGTCTAGAATGTAGACTCTTGATTATCTCAGCTGTCCCATAATTCCTGGCATCAAGCCTCACATATACAGGACTTTGATATTTTTTTAAGAGGAAAAGATCTGTTCTCAATTTCTATACTTTATGAAACACAGAACATTGCTCAGCTCTAAGTCATGATAAACAGTAAGAATTTATGCAGTTACTTCTGTCTCCACTGCTGATCAAGGAAAGGTGTATTACGTTGGTTTACTAATTACTCAGCAAATGTTTCCCAAGCACAATGAGGCAAACCAAAGAATTATCAAGCCCTTCAAGGAGGAACTTGTGATCTGCTTGTAGGTAGTTGGTGACTAGATTTGTTATATTTAAGCTGTATTTGGATTACCACTTTTCAGGAAATTCAATAAGACCTACTTGGCTCTGAAACTGTTGGAGCCACAAATGAATGTCTTTGATGACTCAGAGGGCATATTTGTACCTTCCTTCATCTAACAGATATTTAAATATTAAGTCTGTTAGGTATGAGGCCCAGTTCTAGGCTTTCAAAATACAATAATAAATAAGATATGACACACACTCTCCAGGAGCTTTCTAATTTATTTGGAGGGATGGACTGTCAGGGAAGAAAAGTGGGCTAATGGGGTGACAAATGGAGGGTTTCAATACTAAAGGGACAGCACACCCATGGTGGGATTGCCCAAAGAAGAGGTGTGTCACCTAGATATTTGGGTGGGGTGTGGGTCAGGAAGGTCTTCCAGAGAACGTGACATCTTGGGAGCAGAGAGTTTGCAAATGGGAAAGTGGGGAGGGGATGGAAGAGCAGGATGTTCCAGGAAAGGGGAGCAGGCTGTACACAGCTGAGACACCAGAGAGCTCAGCCTCAGGGAACAGAACTGTTCTTAAAGGTCCAGCGGGGCCTCAGGGCTGCGGTTATTACCTGTGAAAGTGCTAGTTATTGTCTTTCTGATATTACTTGTAAACCCAGACACTTGTATATTATAGTTTATTTCATCTATAATATCTTATCTCATACTCACCAGGAACTCTATGAGGTAGGTGTTGCAGCTCCAATTCACAGAAGAGGAGCCTGAGGCCGGGCATTGTCATGTGGCTCAGAGAGTCCTAGGAAGTCTAGGCAGTGCTAGCCTAGCTCCTTCACTCCTCGCAGCTGCCTCAGGAGAGGGGTCACCTGAAAGGGTGTCTGATATACATATCCTCATATCTCTGGGCAAAAAGTTATCAATCATTCATTCCTCAGGAAGCTGATAGAGGTATTAGGCACTCAATTTCTGCAATTCTGCAGAGTGATTGAGTATGCAGGTGCTAAAGCTGACAGATCTGGCCTGAAATACCAGCTCTGCCATGCATTAGCAGCTGTATGAACTTGGACTGGAGTTCTTCCAGCTTCCCTAGCAGGGGTGGTGCCTCACAGCTCCAGAGTCTCACCCAATGCCAAGATGGGAGTTGGAGGAAATGTTTCCTCATCGGACATATGGTACCACCAAGATATCCATTGACCCTGCCCATATGGTTTCATTAGGACCAACTAATCTCTGTTATTTGTGCCATTTTGGGTATCTGGGCATCTCTCTTGAGTCTGCATATAACCACCTAGCCTAGATGCAGCCAGTAGCCATTCCTCTCTGGGAATTTACTATCTCCTAGGAAGCAGAACCAGGGTCCCTGTTGATGGGGGACTATCCTCACTAAGGAACCCTGTTTTTGCTTCTTAGTACTATCTATACCTGAAAACAGAGTTGTTTTCCCCTTTCCTTTGCAAACCCTCTAATTTTCCCTCAAGCTATTTGCGTTTTGGGGAAACAAAAGCCTGAAACTTTTGCTTGCTTCTGCCTTCTGCTCTGCCTTTGACCTTTCTGAAGATTTCATAGTTCAGAGCTGAACGTTGCTTGAATGGGAGGAATAGAGAGGAGCAAATATTGGGGGTGGGAGAGGACAACATATTAAAATCTCAAAATACAAAATCTAGTTACACAAGAGATGACTAAGGTCTCTAAACTATAGAAATAGGATGGAGATACAAGAGATGGATTTAAGAGATGTATTGAGGAAAGAATCATTAATTTTGCCAACCAATTCAGGGTGGGGGTTGCAGAATTCATATCTGAAGTAGCACTATGACACAGGTCAATCAATGTCATCAGTATTGTCAATTTTAAGTTGACCTTCAGTTATCAACAAGTAAACTAGGTTGATTCATCATCTGTTGACTGTACTCACTCAAGTGAACACAGTAGAAATAAATATGTACATTTTAGATAAATTAGACTAGATGATGGGAACATGAGAGTTCAACACATAATTTCTTTTGTGTATATTTAAAATTTTGCATAACTTTTAAAAAAGTAAATAAATCTATTTTAAAAGCAACTTTTAACAATTCATATGATGACATAAAATATTTGAACTAATATTTCAGACTCAATGTGAACACTTTATTCTACTAGCTAAATGTTCTCTGTAACCCTTAGTTCTGATGTAACAAATTTGTGAAACTTGAGAAGGTCTCTTGCTAAAGAATAAAACATAGAGACCAAGAGAAGAAGAAATGAGGAGAGAAAAACTAAAATTGTAAGTCATGTCTGTGTTTTCTTTAGAGGTGAAACTAAAGCCAAAAGGAAAAGTAGATTATTAGAACATGAGTGTACTTGGCTGTACCCTCGGTATCGTGGATTAATGGAGAGAGAAGGGGAGCCAGACCCTGAGGGGATGGAGCTAGAGAAAATGACTCTGCCATTAGACTAGCCCCCAGGGTAGCGGCAGCGGTCCAAGACAGTGTCCAAAGGGACATGCAGTTCTCAGAGTCAGACAGGCAGAAGCACCTTTGTTCTGGGTCATCACTTGATTCAGAACAACACTGGAGCCAGAAGTTGGGGGTTTAGAGAACACTGTCCAGACTGACAAATGTGGGCAGAGGATCCCAGTCACATGGTCCCGGGGTCAAGCAGGAAGTGGGAAGACGATAAGAACACAAGGGAGATGCCCACCTGAGGCTCTTTCTGGTTGGTTGGAGGGTAGAACTCAGTTACTTCAATTGATTTTAAGGATGCATTGAGAAAACTGTTTGACCTTGCTCTACTTCTTTCTTTCTAACTGTTATTTTCTGATTTCTGAATGGTTTCTATGAGCCATGGTGTCTGCTCTGTCATGCCTTTTGTTCACTGTCTTCTCTGATGGTCTCTAGGCTTCCCCCTCTGTCTTAGAATGGCTTCTATAGGAAAAAGACTCCTCAATAATGCCAGCCTCAGGGTGAATGAGCACCTCAGTCCTGGAAGGGGATGTGGTGGCACACCGAAACATCCTCTACATGTTCCTTCTGACTGTTCCTTAGAGTGTAGTTCTGGTAGGTACACTAGTCACTCTGCAGTAGAGAAGGTGCCTGTTTCTCAGTGTTCTCATGCCTGGCACTCTATAGACTTCCTCATTTTCTGTCTATAAAGATGACCACCACTGACTTGGGCCTAATCCTCCATCTAATCAGCTGTGGGGAGGGTTGCAGAGCTACCTGACTCAGAACAAGACAGCTTTCTCAGAAAGGCCTGTAAGAATGGCATCACAGGTGTTAGGGAAATGTATAAGTGGCCCCCAGGGGCCCCAACAAAGTTGCAGAAGCTCACTTACTCCCAAACCCACCTGCTTGAAGGATCTGTGGCTTCTAATACCCTCTCTACCATGGTCAATGTTTGCCTAGAATATGTGTGGAGTTGAAGCTGCACAGGGAGGGCTGGATGATCTCTAGCTGAGAAGGCCTCAGGAAGAATTCTAACTCTGCAATTTACTCATTTTAAGCCAGTCACTGGCCCAAGCTTGGTCAGTTGGCAAATATTTAATTAGAACCTAGGTACCAGGAACTGTGCCTAGCTTTGGCGAGTCCCTCTTTGGGCCTCATGTTCTTTGTAAAATGAGTGTTAGAGCAGATCATGTAAATGGATTCAAATGGTGGTCATATTTTCAAAAACAAAAATCTAAAATACACTGCCTGTCAATGCCAGAATATTTGATGTTGAGTGTGCCCTCAGAAAGTCCACGATGTATGATCTCATTGTATATAAGTGGACTCTATCTCCCCAGTCTCCCATCTTTATTTTCCCCAGACATGTCACGTAAGATGACTTGATTATTAGAAACAGGGATGGAGGCTATATAAATTATATAGTCTCCTATCTTATTAATCTTTAAAATTACTTAAGTGTTTACCCTCATTTTTTGAATTTTTTTGAAATTAAATGGTCTGAGTTTAAAACAGTCCTGAACACATTCCTTAAACACTAATTTAAACAAAACCCAGCCATGGTGATTACGCAGCCAGGTTTTTTCTAACTCCTAGTGACATTATAGCAATTTCATTTTGGGACCAAGCTTCCTTATGTCTTAAGTGTTTTGCATTTGAATAGTTCTTTCTTTCCTTCTTCTTCCTTCTTTCCTTCCTTCCTCCCTCCCTCCTTCCCTCCCTCCCTCTCTCTCTCTCTCAATACATTGTCAAATACAGCCAACATTATGTTTCCTTATTGCTTCTCTAGATCTGCAAGTTTATTGGCTATGTAGTCTACTTTCCAAGTAGTTTCAAGCAACAGCTTTCCCACATGTTTCACCATTATGTACATGGCTCACTATCTTGTCACTCCCACCCCGCGACAAAGCCAATAGCACTTTTGTTAGTTTTCCTCCTGGTAGCACCTCATATTAGGGATTGGTCACATTAAGGTAGGTTATGTCATATAACAACCCCTCAAATAAATACCAGCCACTTAAAACAATAAAAGTTCTTGCCTGTGCTACATGTCCAGTGTGGGCAAGCAGGTGCATCTGCTCATTGTAGTCACTCAAGAGCCTTGGCTGATGGAAGCTCCACTTCAACATGTACTTCCACAATCGTCACATCAGGAGAAGGGGGACATGGCACAGATGCCTAGAAGTGACACAACTTCCCTTTCCTAACACTTTGTTATTCAAAGCAAATCACATGAGTATACCTAACTTCAAACAGTGTGGGAAGATGTTCATCTTATCAGGTTCACAGAAAAGAAACACCTGGGTATTTCTGAACAAATTTAATGACTATCACAGTTTTTTGTGTGTGTTTGTTTCAAGGGTTTATTGCAGTGAAATAACCTTTCACTATTCATATCTCTGGGTCTAGTTTTTTAACAAGCAGTGCTTCCACTACTCTATTTTTATGGTTCTGAGGGTAAGTTCTGAGATCACCTTCAGATAAAATTTAATTTTGCTTTAAAGCTGAATAAAAATACTGAATCCTTGAAATTGATGTCCTTCCATTAAGTGACACTCAAAATATGTCAAAATTGGGATATTTCCTTATTCTATTCTCCCTTTCTTACCTGATATTTCATTCTGGAATTCTATTAAAGACCGAAAACCACAATTCATGTGTTTTTCCAAGAGGGTCAATTCAGAAAAAGTTTAAATGTTTGTTTTTATTAACAATAAAAGTTTTGTTTTGTTCTTATTCAAAATAAGAAATGGCTTAATTTAGTTTACTAAAATAATGAACATTCTTAAAATGGTTATCTGCTTTGTTGAATGACAGAATGTTAGTGAGAAAAAAATTGAACTTTTTTTTTAGCAACTAAAAGGTTTTATAAATATCTGGCATATTTGAAAAGAAGCAACATGAGGCAGCTTTCTAATCTTTCATCCTGAAATTAGATCCTAGGCCTATCTTGAAGCTAGGCTCACTAAATACAGACTTCTTAATCATTGGTTTAAAATGTCCTGACAAGAAAATATGTCAAGTTAAGCCTTTTAGTGAAGATGGCTGATAAAAATCCTTTCTCTGTGAAATGAATAAGACAGCAAAGTAGTAAGCAAAGGAGGCATTCATTCATTCATTCATTCATTCAACTAGCATTTATTGAGTTCCTGTTATATGTCAGGCTCTGTTCTAAGTGCAGGGGGTACAGTGGAAAACAAGACAGATATAAGCCCTGACCTCCTGGAGCTTATTCTTAGGTATAGGTCACCACCAAGTAGACAAACGACAAATGAATAAAATAATTATACACTATGATAAGTGCAACAAAAAAAACAACAACGAGAGAATGATGCATTATCAGGATTCTTAATTGCATGCAAAGAAATCCTCTTAAGTTTAAAAAAAAAAAGGAAATTCATTGGAAGATAATTAGAACTTCTTAAGATCAAAGGGACCCTGGAGGAGCAGACTTGGAAAATGAATTAGAACCTTGCGAGATCCAGAGACTGGGTAGCAAATCATGCTGCAGGAAGTTGTGCTTGAGGGGTCGGCAGTAAGGTTTTGCTTAGCTGGGATTGGTTCAGACACCTGTCCCCCTGGTTTAATCATGAAACTGTTTTCCCTTAGCCTGGGTCCTCCACCAAAATTCTCACAATGTAAATTTCCTCTGTGAAGTTTTTTATAATGGAGGTGACTTAGATGTGGGTCAGCCAAAAATAAGGCAAATGTTGACTACAGGTGAAATAAACTCTACCAGGTACTGACTTTAGATAAGAAGACATCTCAAAGAAAGTTATGTGTAAGCTGAGCGAAACTTGTTCCTTTCTTTCTCCCAAATTTGTCACCCTATAGTTTTAATGAGTGTTTCCTTGATAACTGATGAAGCTGGGCATTTCTTTATAGATCAATCGGTCATTCAGAATATGCTTTTAGTGAAGTGCCAATTCAGGTCTCCTGTCTATTTACTCTATTGGGTTTGTCTCTTATTGTTAAATTAAGTTGAAAGGAGTTTTAATGAACTTGTAATATAATACTCTAGATGACCTTTTTTGCTGAACACATGTATTTCAAATACCTTCTCCCACTATTGGCTTGCCTTAGTATCTTATGATGAAGAAAAGTTTTAATTTTAACATTCTCCAACTTATTAATGTTTTCCTTTGTGGTTGGCACTTTTTGTGTCCTATTTAGGAAATCTCTGACTACTTTAAGATCATGAAAATATTCTTCTATGATAACTTATAGAGATTTATTTATTTTATATTTCATATTTAGATTTATAATCTATCTGGAATTGCTTTCTATGTATGGTTTGAGGAAGAGGTAGGATTTATTTTTTGCTATATGATACCTAATTGATCTATATGTGTTATTAAGAGGATCATGCTTTCTCTAACTGTTCCTGAACTATTTATTCTGTTCCTTGGTCTATTTATCTATCCTTGTGCCAATATTACAATGATTTAATCACTCTAGATTCATAATGGTTTGATATCCAGTAGTGTGAGGCTTCCACTTCGGTTGTTCCCCTTAAGACTGCATTTGTTATTTCTGAATCATTGCATTTTTATAAATATTAGAACCAGTTTATTAATATCTACAACAAATCTCCTAGGATTTTGATCTCAATTACATTGAATATGTTCCAATTAAATGTAAACCAGTTTGGGAAGAAGCGACATTTTTACATTCAAACCTATAAAAAGAGTATAATGCTGCTATTTATTTAGGTCTTATTTAATTTCAGCAAAAGTTTAATAGTTTTCAGTTTTTTTGTTATTTTAAAAATGCAATTGTAATTGGCATTTTTCTGAATTATAGTTTCTATTTGTTTATTGCTGATATATAGAAACATAATTGTCTATGACCTTGCTACCCTGAACAAGCCCAATCCTGTCTGATCTTGGAGCTAAGCAGGATTGGGCCTGGTTAGTTACTTGGATGGGAGACACCTAGGAAGACCAGATGCTGTAGGCATAAAAAATAAAAATAAGGGATTGTGAGCTGACAAGGCAACCAAGGGTTACCTAGCCTAAAAACAAAACAAAACAAAAGAAAAAGAAACATCATTGACTTTTGTTAGCCTACCTTGCATACAGTGAACTTAATAAATTCACTTATTAGTTTTAATATCTAATAGTTCTAAGAATTCTTTTAGATTTTCCCCATGCACAATCATGTTTCCTGTGAATGACAGTTTTATTATTCCTTTCTAATCCTGATATTTTCTTCTACTTACCTTGTCATCTTTGTCTCATTCCCATTATCAAAGGAATATTTTCAATATTTTACCATTAACTATGTTTTCTACAGGTTTTTGGTAGATTCTTGTTCTTATATAGAGGAGTTACTTTTTATTACTAGTTCACTAAAGTTAGTATCATAAATAGGTTAAATTTTTTATTGAATACTTTTTCTGCATCTATCAGTATGATTTTTCTCTTTGTTTCTATTAATGTGGTAAATTAAAATGGTTGGTTTTCAAACATTAAACTTTTTCATTCCTAAAATAAGTGCCTATTGGTTATATTCTATTATACTTATATATATTGCTGGATTTCAATTTGCTAACATTTTGCTTAAGTTTTTTTGCCTTCATGGGAATGAGAGAGAATGTCTATACTTTTTCTTTCTTGTAACATCCTCGCTAGGTAGGTTTCAAGATGCTGGCTCAAAAAGAGTTGAGTATATTATATCTTTTTCTGTTCTTGGGAAGACTTTTATAAGATTAGTTATCATTTCCTACTGGAAAATTCACTAGTGAAATCATCTGTCTATATTTTCTTTTAAGAAGCTTTTAAATAATAGATTCAATTTCTTTAATAGATGTAGGACTATTCTCATTTTCTATTTCTTCTTCAGTTAGCTTTGGTAAATTATATGATTTATGAAATTTGTTCTTTTCATTTAAATCATCAGCTGCATTAGAATCAGGCTGTTCATAGTATCTTTTATTATCTATTCTATTGTTTATAATTCTATAACGTCTTTGGTGATCCTTGGTTCATTCATGATAATGATAATTTCCTTTTTTCTTTATCAGTCTTATTGGGAGCAACCCATTTTATTATAAATTTTCAAATAGCCAATTTTGTCTTTATTGATCTTCTCTATTTTATATTTGTTTTCAAAATTTATTTCTGCTCTCATTTATATTATTTTCTTATTGCTAGTTTGAGTTTGATTTGCTGATCTAATATCTTCCTGAAATGGATAGTTATATAACTAATTTCCAACTTTTTAATTTTCTTACATAGGCATGTATGAAAATAAATTTCTAAGTTAAATTGTTTAACTATTTTTTTATTAATGGTAAATTATATAATACAAAAGTTGCCACTTAAGAGTTAAACATATTCAGCAAAGGTGTAAAATATAAAATCAACACACAAAAATTAGTTATATTTCTATATACTAATAATGAACAATTTGAAAAAATTTAAGAAAATAATTTCACTTATAATAGTAATAAAAAGAATAATTTCTTAGGAATAAACTTAACTAAGGGATTCATAAGGAATATTGTCTGCAGTTTTCTTTTCTTGAGCATCTTCGTTTGGCTCAGTATCTGTCTAATGCTGGCCTTATAGAATGAGTTAGAAAATATATTTTGGAAGAGTGTGATAAGGATTGGTGTTAATTCTTTTTTAAATGTTTGGTAGATGTCATTAATGAAGTCATCTAGTCCTGAGATTTCTTTGTTGGAGGATTTTTTTACTACTGATTCAATCTCCTTACTTGGTATAGGTTTGTTCAGATTTTCTATTTCTTCATGAGTCAATTTGGTAGATTGTTTCTAGGAATTTGTCCATTTTGTCTAGGTTATACAATTTGTTAGAGTACAGTTGTTTATATTATTTTCTTATAACCTTTTTTATTTCTATGAAATTGATACTGATATGTATTCTTTCATTTCTGATTTTAGTAAGTTGAGTCTTCTGTCCTTTTTCCTTAGTCAGTCTAGCTAAAGACTTGTAAATTTTGTTGATCTCCTCAAGAAGCCAACTTCTAGTTTTGTTGATTTTTCTCCATTGTTTTTCTACTCTCTCTTTCATTTACCTCCATTCTAATCTTTATTATTTCTTTCCTTCAGCTATCTTTGGGGTTAGTTTGCTTTTCCTTTTCTAGTCCATTAAGGTGTACAATTAGATTATTGATATGAAATCTTTTTAAATGTATGTCTTTACAATGAAAAATTTCCCAATGAGCATTGCTTTCCTTATACCCTCCTTTTCGGTATGTTGTGTTTTGTTTAAATTCATCATAGGTATTTTTTAATTTCTCTTGTGGTTTCTTCTTTGATCCAATGGCTGTTGTGAGTGTGTTGTTTAATTTCCACATATTTGTGCATTTTCCAATTTTCCTTGTTATTG
Source organism: Eonycteris spelaea (assembly GCA_003508835.1). Lineage (NCBI taxonomy): Eukaryota > Metazoa > Chordata > Mammalia > Chiroptera > Pteropodidae > Eonycteris > Eonycteris spelaea. Next base: position 3,125,557 of record PUFA01000017.1, read on the forward strand.
ATTTTTAGTTTCATTCTTTTGTTTTAGGAAAAGATAATTTGTGTGATTTCAAATTTTTTTATTTTATTAAGACTTGCTTTGTGCCTAACATATAGTCTGTCCTGGAGAATGGTTCATGTGTGCTTGTTTCACATATTTTGAGACTCTGTCATTAGGTACATATATGTTTGTATATGTTAGATCTTTGTTATAGATTAAACCTTTTATCAAAATAAATGTAAATGAATTAAACTCTCCAGTTAAAAGATAGAGATTGGTAGAATGAATTTAAAAAGCTTTTATCAATATATGATGCCCTTCTCTGTCTCTTATAATCCTTTTTGTTTAAAATCTATTTTGTAGACCCCAAATTGCCAAAGCCATCTGAGAAAAAAGAACAAGGCTGGATGCATTACTCTGCCCAACTTCAAATTATACTCCAAAATGATAGTAAAATGGCATGATATTTGCAGAAAAACAGACACATGAACCAGTGGAACAGAATCGAGAGTTCAAAAGTAAACCCATATTTATATGGGCAAATAATTTTCGACAAAAAAGCCAAAAAACAGTGGAGAAAGGAAAGCCTCTTCAATAAATGGTGCTGGGAAAACTGGAAAGCCACCTGCAAAAGAATGAAACTAGATTGTTCTATCACCACACACCAAAATTAACTCAAAATGGATTAAGGACCTGAATATAAGACCTGAAACAATAAAATGCATAGAAGAAAACATAGGAACTAAACTCAAGGACCTTGGACTTAAAGAGGATTTTATGAATTTGACCTCAAAGGCAAGAAAGTAAAAAAAATGAATGGGACTACATCAAACTAAAAAGCTTCTGCTCAGCAAAAGAAACCATCAACAAGGTAAAGAGACAACCATCAATGGGAAAATATATTTGCAAGCAACCTCAATAAGGGCCTAATATCCAAAATATACAAAGAACTCATACAACTCAATAACAACAAAAAAACAAAAATCCAATCAAAAAATGGGCAGAGGACCTGAACAGACACTTCTCCCTAGAGGACATACAAATGGCCAACAAATATTGAAAAGATGCTCAACATCGCTAGCTATTAGGGAAATGCAAATCAAAACCACAATGAGATACCATCTCACACCTGTTAGAATAGCTATAATCAACAGGACAAGTAATAACAAATGTTGGAGAAGATGAGAAAAAGGAACCCTCATACACTGCTGGTGGACTGCAAATTGGTACAGCCACTATGGAAAAAGTATGGAGGTTCCTCAAAAAACTAAGAATTGATCTACCATATGATCCAGCAATCTCTCTGCGGAGTATTTACCCAAAGACTTGAAAACCATATCCAAAGATATTCACACCTGATGTTCATAGCAGCATTATTCACAGTGGCCAGGACATGGAAGCAACTGAAGTGTTCTGTGATAGATGATTGGCTAAAGAAGCTGTGGCACTTATACATAATGGAATATTACTCAGCCATAAGAAGAGATAAAATACTACCATTTGTGACATGGATGGACCTCGAGATAATCATGCTAAGCAAAATGAGCCAGATAGAAAAAGTTGAAAATCATATGATATCACTTATATGTGGGATATAAACCTAAAAGCAACAAAATGAACAGGACAAACAGGAGGTAGACAGGGTAAAGGGGGTCAAATCTGTGGTGACAGAAAGAAATCTAACTATGGGATGTGAACACATAGTGTAAATATATATACGCCTTATTGATAAAGTGTATAGCTGTAACTTATTGGATTTCATTAACCAATGTCACCATAAAAATTTTTTTTTAAATTAAATAAAACCTATTTTGTCTACTAATGATATAACCACCCCAATTTTCATTACTATTTACATAGACTATATTCCCCATTCTTCTACTTTCAACCTCTTTTGTCTTTGTATCTAAGGAGTGTTCTTTATAGATAGCATATAAATGGATCATGTTTTTAAAATCCATCTGACATCTTTCTTTTAATTGGAGAGTTTAATCCATTTATCTTTAAAGTAATTAGTGATAAGAAAGGATTTTCTTTGGTCATTTAACTATTTTCTGTATGATTTATATATTTTTTTATTCCTCACTTCCTCTATTATTGCATTTTTTTGTATCTGGTTGATTTTTTAATGTAGTGTTCTTTTTGATTCCTCCCTTTCTTCTTTCCTTTTCTGTATATGTTTAAGTGATTCTCCAACCCAATCTAAATAATACTAACTAAATTTCAACAATATACAAACACTCTACTCTCATACATCTGTCTCTTAATAGTTATTGTCACAGATTGCATCTTTATACATTATATGCCCATTAACATAGATTTATTATTTTGTGCATTTGTCTCATATAACAAATATAGAAAAATTACAAACCAAAAGTACAATAATACTGACTTTATATTTACCTATGTAGTGACTTTTACCAGTGTTCTATTTTCTTCATATGGCTTCATGTTTCTGGTTATTGCACTGTCATTTCAGCCTAAAGGATTCTCTTTGGCATTTCTTCTAGGGCAGGCTTATTTTAACACACTCTCTTAGCTTTTATTTATCTTGAAATGTCTTACATTCTCATTTATTTCTGAAGGATAGTTTTGCCAAATTCCTATTTGCAGAACTTAAATGTTATCCCATTGCTTTCTATCCTCTATGTTTTCTGACATTTGAATATTATAATGTGTTAACTCTGGAAATCAAATTTTTTTCCCTCCTCGGGGTTTGCTGTTCTTGATTGTTGAAGCCTTAGCTTGCGTTCAGCCAGTATTTTTACTGAGAGTTCCTTGAACACTGGGAAACTTAAAATACAAAACAAAACAAAAACAAAAAAAACCCCTTCCTAATTTTTGCAAATTGGCTCTGCGTGGGAGTATCCTTTAACATTTAGCCAGCCATTTCAAATTATTCTTCAGCCTCTCTTCCTGGTTGCACTGTATATTCTTTTGTGTATTTACCACCCAAAGTCCAGCTTTCTTCAGCTACCATATATTTGATCCCCTTTATCCACTTCACTCTCCCCCTACCTCCTTATATTTGACCCCCTTTACTCCATTGACCTCTCCCCTCCCCTCATGCCCTACCCTCTGGTAACCACTAGTTTATAGTTCATGTCCATGAATCTCTGTCTTGTTCCTGTGTTGCTTTTAGGTTTATATCCTACATATAAGTATATCATGTGGTATTCAACTTTTTCCATCGATAGCTCCCATCCAGACCCAGACTTCATAAGAGCCCCACCCTGAGTCACCTAATTAGCACAGAATCAGGTGTGTTGAAAAGGGGCTCATTATTAATAACAAAAGACAATCCAATGGGGAAATATCTAGGGTTTAGAAGCTTTGTGCCAGAAACCAGGGATGAAGTTGAATTATACTTTTTATTATACCACAAGCTCTAAAAGGCAAGAGTGTCTAAGGCCACAGAAATCTTAACATAGTCCTGTCAGTTGAGTAGCCCTCCCAGCAGTCCCTTTGTAAAATTATGGGCAGTTTGAGTGGATGATTTGTAACAGTACAGGTTCAGTGAAATGTAAAGGCTTGGAATATGTTTTAGAGGCACAGTTGGCTGGACTGGTTGACAGATTGGATGCAAGAGGTGAATGAAAGAGGGAACCGAGGATGATTTCTAGATTTTTGGCTTGAACAACTAGGTGGATGATGGTACCATCCACTGAAAATACCTGGCGATAAGCAGGTTTGGGATAAATTAAGGTGCTTTGAAACGATGAGAAGGATTGGCGTAAATCAAGGCTCTCTTTGAGATAACTGAACCACAGAGTAGAGATGTTAAGTAGCTAGTTGTATTTGTGAATCTAGGTTTTGGTGAGAGGTCTGGGCTGGACAGAAATTTTGAAAATCATCGGTTTATACACTTAATGTCAAGGTGTTGGATGACATCACTTGGAGAGAGTTCAAAATAGAGAAAAGAAGAGGATAAGAACTGAGCTTTGGAACACAGCAACATTTAATAATTGAGCCAAAGGGGAGAAATCAAAAAAATTTGAAAAGGAGTCCCTCTGAGAGAACAGGATAATCCTGACAGTGAGATGTTGAGAACGTAGGGGAAAAGTGTTTCAAAATAAGGAAGCTTGTCACTTGTTTGCAGTTCTGCTGAGAAGTCAATTTAGATAAGAATAGAGAATTAGTAATTAAATTTGGAAACATGGAGATCATTAGTGATTCTTGATGAGGGAAGTCAAAACTGCATCAGGGTAGGCAGAGAAGTGAGTGTGAAGTGAGAAAGTGAAGTGGGAACAAGCACTGTAGATAGATTTTTTTGAGAATTTATGGAGGTAATTTTGGAGAAAGGGAGGTTCGTTTAAGATGGGAGGAATTTCACTCCGTTTATATGCTGATAGGGGTACTCTAATGGGGGGTGGCGGGGAGTAATGATGCTGGAGGGTGAGGTAATTGTAGGAGTAAAATCCTTAAGAATGTGGGAGTGAAAGGAATCCAGATCACTGGTGGCGGGACTGGCCTTCACAGGCACGGTTCATTCATAGTAATCCAAATGTTACTAATGCCTATGAGAGTAGTTTTGATGGTCAAAAGATTAGGGAGTTCTATTTCTCTCTCTCTTCTCTCTCTCTCTCTCTCTCTCTCTCTCTCTGGCATCAGGTATGAAACAAACTTGAGCAGCAAAAAGTGAGGATTGGGGAGGATATATAGGAGGCTTTTAGTAGAGAAGAAAAGGTGTGAAATAATTCTTTCATCATGTCTACTTAAATGTTAATTTAGTGGAGAAAGCCCTCCCAGGATTAAATACATCTCCTCTCAACCCTTTTTTTCCCCTCACTGGACCATTTGCCCTTTTCTGGTACTGATCACCACTTGTAATTGTACATTACTGGTTCACCATACGTGGGGCAGGGACTTTGTTGTATTTAATTTTCCGGTATATATACAGCCCTTAGAAACGGCGCCGGCACATAGTCACTAAATAATGACTTGCTGAAACAGAGAAGTTAATGAATTAACGTCTTCAGAATTTTGTCCTAGGCGACCCCTGTTAAGTGCTTGTTTGGGCAGGTCACCTGCTTTTTGGGTAGGTCACCTTTTCTCTCTGAGCTTTCACTTCTAATGTATATCCCAGGAATTGTAATCTCTTCCCTGCCTACTTCACTGGACTATCATGAGAAGAATCTGAGCTATAAACCTAGTAATGCTTCATCAAGTGATCCTTAAATGTAACAGATTATTATTTTTAGCCATGCGTAGCCTCGCAGGTAGCAGGTGCTGAAAAGGGCTTGCCGATTGGGGAGGGGGACATTATTGTTTCATGTGACTGTGTAGCCATCGAAGCTTTGCTGAAGGGTTCTGCAGGCCGCAGAGGGGCGGGGCTCAGGCCAGCAGCCCTCTCGCTACGGCCTTTCTCTGGAGGCCCTAGCCAGGCCAGGATGGGGGGCGGGAGGCCGAGGGGGAGTAACTGTCAAACCTCTCCTCTTGGCGCCATTATTTAAATGGTACGTGTCCGTTTCGCAGCTGTACGTGCCCGGGCGGGGCTTAGAGCTCCTGGAGCAGGGCGGAGGCCGGGGGCGGCCGGGGAGGTGGAGGGACGAGAGGGGAAGGGCCAGGGCGGGGCCAGGCTGGCTAGAGGGGCGGGTCTAGCGGCCCCTGGCGAAGTTCAGTGCGCTTGCGCTGACAGACGCAAGATGGCGGACAGTGCGGAACTAAAGGTAAAGCGCAGCTCGAATTCACTTCTAATTCGGCCGCGGAGACGGCGCCGCTGTGCGGGGGGGATGGGTCCGACCCTGGGGGCCGCTCGGCCAGACTCTACCCGGGTCTGGAGTTGTAGGGGAGATCGCGCACCCGGCCCTAGCTGAGGGGCCCGGCAGCGACGGGCCGCGGGCCCGGGTGCCTCGGGGGCGCTGACGGGTTGTCCCCGGCGTGTTATGTTGTGTGCGCCTCTGGCGGGGGTGGCGGGGGAAGAGATCGGGAGTGAGGAGGTGACTCAGCTGCCCTGGGGCTCGGCTTCTTCCCTGTCCAGCAGTCTCCCCGCCCCCCATGGGGAGCGGGGCTGGGGCAGTTGTGTACAAGTAGGGGGATTGGAAAGCTCCCCACCGCCGCTTCCTCTTCCTCCTTTGCAGTCCCGGCTCCTGTCAGGCGCTCTCTTCAGACCCCCGGAACTTGGCTCCGGCCGCCCCGCCCCTCTGTGGCTCCTTACTGCCCCCGCCCCGGACTCGGCTCTTCCCGGCTACCCGCCTGTCAGGAGGCGCCCGGGTGCCCCGCTAGTGTGCAGCGCGATCCTGGGCGGTGGGTAGCGATGTGGGGAGAAGCTCCAGTAAGTTTAGTGAGCTCAGGGCCGGCGTTGGGTTCGGTTGAGGGTAAGCGGGGAGTCTGCCTGGGCGGGACGTTGCGCTCTCATTCTGGGCAACCATGGGGAGAAGCCCTATTTGGAAGCAGTAGTGGGGTGGGAAGCACCTCTCTTTCCTTCTCTCCTTCGGTTGGTGTGGAGGGTTAGAGGAGCCTTTGGGGGTCTTTGCACACACCATGATGGCGATGCTATAGCTGATGGAGGTGAATGGTTCGTGTTTATATCCCCCCGTTGCCTTTTGTTTGTAGGGACATCTTGCTGGCCATATTGATTTGAACGAAATTCTCCCCTCATCGTACTTCAACCCCCCAATAAATAGAACGTTCCTCCGTTCCTCTCAACTGTACCAATTACTCACGCCTCGCGAAATTGGATGAAAGGGTGCCCCCTTTCCCTGCTTTTTCTCCACCCCCAGTCTTCTTTACCTGATGATGGCTTCTTTACCGAAGCAAATATACCACTACACAAGCAGTTGGGGAGGGGGGTGGAACCCTTATGATTGGATTGTGACAAATGGGGCTCTGCTTGAATAATTTTGGTTTAGTAGCAGGCAGTTTTTAACTAACGCGTATTATTTCAAGGCTCTGAACGCGATATTCCCTTCTCTGTGGTTTCCTGTGTGTGAACCAAGCAGCTGGTTATATTCTAACCTAGAGAACTGACATCTCTATCAGTGGAGATTGAGATACACAGTTGTAAATCTTCGAGTGTTCCTCTTTTATAATTAATAAAAATCATTAAATTTTTTCTCCTTTATAATGAAACGACAACTTCTAGAACAACCAAACACCGGGTTTGTTTCTGGAGAGTTTTTCTGTGGAAAAAAGCTTTGCTGGAAAGATCGTTTCCCCCAATATTTTGCGATGTTAACATTCCAAAATTTGTCTATTAAGGCACTTCTTTGAGTGTCATTCTTTTTAAAATTTACTTCTAATTACAAATTAAGGAAGAGCAGATTTAGAATGGTTAGTTTCGTTTTTTTCCAGTTTCAAACTATTGACTGAAATGCAAAAGCCTTAGGAATGTGAATATTTGGAGGTAACTAACTCTTTAAATAAGAGTACATAACTTTAAGATACTGTTTTCTATAGTTTTAAAATGTAGTCACTATGTGATCTTAGCCTTCTAAGATTTATTTTGTTAGAAACCCTTTCGAACGATAGCTAATCAGTTCTGTTATACATGGACCGCAGAGTAAAGCTGAAAAGCTTGTACTGGCTATATTGTCATTCTTGATGCTGTCCAAAGAAACTGGTATGGAAAAACATGCTGGGAGATTTCCTCCTTTGTTCTTTCTCATTTTAAGAAAGTGCCTTTGGTGATAGATCAGATCCCTGGTGTGAGTCTTGTTAGCTAAAGTCTCTCGTTACAAAAATGAACTTGTATCAGATGAACGCTAAACACTTGGGAGAAACATTTTTGGAAAATTGATCTACTTTCTTGCTCCCTCCAAAATCTACTTGAGCTTTTCCAGAGGAGTTGTTTTCTACTTTTATGTTCCTGTTGTACAATTTTTTCAAATTATAACTTTTGATATTACTGGTCTGTCATTGTGTGTGCCCAGTACTTTGAGGAGCTGTGATAAATTGCTTCGTTGCTGATAGTTGTATTAAGATTTTTAATACTTGATTGGACTAGATTTGCTATTCTTATTTTTGGAGGAGGGAGATAGGAATGCCTATCATAGTTATTTTAGAATGTGTATATATAATTTTTTGGTGCAGTAAGCTTTGAAAGTGTCTCTTTTTGGAAATTATATTTTCTTATTTGTGTATATGTGTGGTTTTGGAGGTAAATAGCATTTATTCCTAATAAGATGGAAAGACAGATTTTTCAAAGTTTTAGGTGAAAATACAGTACTTCCAATGGATTTCCACCTCTGAGGCTTTGAGTAAATGCAGTGACTTTTTTCTTATCTTAATTCACAATCCACATCATTTTGCTGTGGATTGTATTCATTATTTTCATCATGGGCCATTTTAGTGAGTCCTTCTAAATCTATAACAATCCTGCAAAGATCAGATGGGAAAAATGGATGGACCTTATCTCTTGTAAGGATAGTGTAAGCTGCAACACTTAAAGATACTGCCAATAAAAATTGGATTGTGAGTCATACATATCAAAAAGGAGTTCTCTGTGCACATTTGTTTATGAAAGGTTTTATTTTTTCATTAGGGGAATACCCATAAATGACATTTGTGAAATGTAGAGCGAGCTATTTTATTGTCTTTAGGAACTTAAAAGCCAGGAGGTGTGATGGCCAGATGTTAGAAGTTAATAATCTGACAGTTTTCATGTAGCTCCTCTTTTTTAAATTACAGATGTTTTTTGCATTAAAACTCATATCAAGTTATATAGCTAACAGGAGGAATAGTGGGAAGTAAGAGAGTCATTGTCAAACTTAGTGGAGTAAGTATTGGAATTCAATGGAAAGAGAAATCCATAGTTTTAAAACCATTCTTTGAAAAGTCTCAATAAGTCTGTCAGTAAATTTTTGTTGTCATATTCTGCCTCTTAATTTTCAGGAACTAGCCACTCAGTTTTGATATTTGTGGTGTAATTTGTCTGCATTATATCAGATAGAAGCAAATAAATCTGACAGTTTATTCATGGATTTGATTTGGATCTCCGTAACTTGCTTTTTTAGATGGCTTTTGTTTTAAGTCACCATTTCTAATGAACGGTATTTAAGAACAATTTATAAAACACTTTAGTTTTTAACTATTTCATATAATTGTTTTGAAAGCTGCCTTTTCCTGGTGATTGTATTGTCTTTCTTTTCAAAGAGTATCTTGTAATCCCTGTTGATTGCTATAATGCTTAGTGGTGAGTCCATAGCTGATTAACCTTGGGTTTCTCTGGTGAATTCAACATGCTGCTCCAGGGTTCTTGCTGAGGCTTTAGAGTTTAGTATAATTGGTACCTTCTTTCTGGTAGCAAGGGATAAAAAAAATAAAATGGCCCATGGTTGTAGTGGGAACTGGGATGAAGAATCTAAGTTCCTGAAAAACTGGGTTGTTATAATGAAGATGTAGCCTTTAAGAACAGATGAAACCAACTGGTTCATTACTTCACAGAATTGGTTGTAGTGTTTTCTAAGTATTCTGCTCTGGCATTAAGCACTTTTTTTTTTTTTTGTAATTTTTAAAAAATATTTGAATAATATGTAGTACTTTGCAGTACATAACATATTACTTTATTTCACTCGATCTTTCTAGAAGTTCTTTGCGGTAGGAAAGACAAGTAATACCTCCCTTTTATTGATAAGAACCCAGAAAGGGTAAGTGACTAGCTCAAGGTCATATACATAAAAGTGCCAGGGTCATGAATGTAGGTCTTGTGATTTCAGAACCCCGTACTGTATAAGCTGTTGGAGGTGCCAGGTTAGTCCTGGAGCCCTCTCTGGTGCCTCCCTCACTGAGAATTCTAGTTATGTTATTGCTGATACTTCCCTTTTGCACTATGCCAGGGTACATTGGGTATAACTTGAGTTTTTTGCAAGGAAGATTTGGAGTTTGTTAGTTGGAATCATAGATGTTAATTCTTGCAAATATCATTTTGCTTGGGAAAATTTCAGAGAATGCTGAAGAGTAGGCAGAAAAAAATAAACACCTGTAATCCTAGCACTTAAAATATCATGGTTAACATCTGGGTATCTGTCCATTAGACTTTCTCCCTGGGAGCATATTTGGTTTGTACATTCATCACAAAAAGAGATCACAGTAGAAAATTGTAATCTGCTATTTTCAGGGCTGCCTTTCCCGGTTAGTAAATACAGGTCTATATGAGCATTAGAAAGGAAACATTGTATTTTATTCCGCTAGTCTCTTATCATGGACAGTTAGATTATTTCTCCTTTTTTGCTGTTTTAAATAATATTTTGATATAAGTTGTAAATGTTTATCCTAACTAAATATCCTAATTAATATGACAGACCTTTTTGGTGCTTTAGGTAGCAAAGCTAATGTATTTTGATTAGATGAAGTGTGAGTGAAATAAGTAGTTCTTTATTTGTTCATTTTCTATACCTTTATGGTTCTGTTTCTATAAACCTGTCAGATAAGATTATTAAATGATAGCAGAGACAGATTTTTATAAAATGTAAGTAAACATTGCTTCTGAATCAGAACATTTGATAAACCATGAAATAGATTTACAAAATAGAATGTATAATTTATGTCAAGTATGTTTGATTTTGGAAATTATCACAGTAATCAGATATTGCAAGATTATGTGCCTTGTTTAGATGCTCATCTTTTTTAAACTGGCATTTTTTAAAAAAGCAGTGCTGAACATTAATGCAGAGTAAGTGGAAATGAGAATTTGCCTTACTCGTAATTTTAATCTCAAAGTGTTGCCATAGTATTATATTGGTATGATTATTGTTTCCAGGAGGCTGCTATAGAAAGGAGGTTACATAAGCAATGAAAATATTATTTTCTGTATTAAGCAGGAATCTTTATGGGTTAAATTGATTAATAAATGTATGTGTGAATTGAGTTAAGCTTATTATTTATGCAGTATCTGAAACAATACTTCATTATAGAAGGAATAGTTCATGAAATTAAGGGTGAAATTTATCACACTTAAAGAAATTATGATATGTCATATTTGTCATCACCTAAACCTGCATTTATGTAACAAATATTGTCATTAGGATCTTTTTTGAAATAAATGGTAGAGAAATTTCAAAGTACTTAGTTGTCCTTTACTATCAGTTTTATTGTACTACCATGCACTTTTTGTCGCCTAACTATAAATGTTACTCCTTCCATGTTAAAATGTGGAACTCTCCATTTCTTTTGATTGCCTCTGCTCTTGGTTTCAGTGCAATCACATGAAAAGATAACTGCCCAAATCCCACTCCCTTCAGAATTTTTTGGTAAACCTTCATTTTTACTGTGCACTTATAAAATTCATCAAAATGAAGAAATCACCTTTTTTCATTTTCTGCTTCGCTTTAGATCAAGCAAACAAACAAACATAAAATCTTTAAATTTTTAAAATAATTTTTTTATATTTAATCGCAGTTGGCATATATATATTAGTTCAAGTGTACAACATATGATTAGATATTATATTACAAAATCACAGACATAAACTTTTGAACATTATAGTAACTTTGAAATATCACTAATACAGGACTGTTGTAGATGTCCTACTTTTCAAAACTGCATCTTTTTCTTACCTTTCTGGCTATTTCTCTGCTTTCAGTTTCCCTCCTTTTCCTTGCCAGTTAATTTCACCCAAACACTCCTTTCATCCTGTCACTCCAATGGCTTTCCATCAAAAACAGGATAAAGTCTTAGCTCTAGTTTGGTATTCAAGATTGTCAGTAGTCTGACCCCTAGTCCACTTTGTGTGTTGTGTTTTGTCTCTCCACTATATAGTGAAAGTACTTAACTTAAAGCCAGAGCTGTTAGTTTTGCTGCTTTTTGTTGACTAGTGTTCTACTTTGTATACTGCTCCATCTCTTCCCTGTGGAACATAGTAGGTGCTTAAGATATGTTTGTCAAATGAACAAAAGTTCGTTCAAGATTTTTGTTAGGAGGCTGTTGCACATTTCTGTTTGTTCAGTCTAAATTTTAAATGTTCTGAGATAGGGTCATATCTTCATTTTTTTTTTTTTTAATGGCCGCTCCTAAGGAGAAGTTGAATAACATTAAATCCACAATAATTTATGAAAGACTGTTCTCGGTTTATTTACATTTCTTTATCTTTATATAGAAAAAATGAATATGTTTCTCATTGTAATGATAAGTAGCAGTAAATAGTGAACTAGCATGCAGGCAAGCCTTCATCGTCTTCACGCCTCTCCCCTTGCAAAACACTTTAGTATCTGTTCTTTTGGGGCATGTGGGGGAGAGCATAACAGCTTTATTGAGAGAAAATTTACATACCATGTAGTTCATCCATATAAAGAGCACAATTATATAGTTTTTAACATGTTTACAAGTTGTAGCTATCGCCACAACCAATTTTGGATTATTTTTCTTACCACCAAAGGAAATCATGCTCACTTCAGCTATCACCTCCATCGTATATTTGCCTATTTTGAACATTTCATATAAATGGAATCATAGATATAGCTTTTTGTGTCTGAGCTATTTATTTTATTTATGATTATTTAATTATGCATGTTTGTATAATATTTTTAACTTATTGTATGTGTATATCTAGATGCAGAACAAACTAGGCACATAGAAGGAACTCAGGATTATTAAATGAATGTACATGTACATAAGGATATATTTCTAAAATCATAAATGAGATCATACTATACATAGTACCTTTAGACTTGCTTTTTTTACTTCACAACCACAACGTGTATTAAAGATCCTTCCATGACCTGTTCCAAAATGAGATGGTCTCATTCTTTTTAACAGTGTGAATACTTCAAATGTGTTTATAGAAGTTTACCTTTGAACTATCAGTATGTGTGTCTAAAAGTTCTTGTTTTTGATGGTTTTGTATATACTTTTTTTAACAATTGCTTCATTTAATGTAAACCCTATATTAATATTGGAGTTTCACTTAAAAATAGAATGAATATTATAGTACAAGGGTTGTTTGGCTTAAGGAAAAATGGAATGTAGACTCTTTATAGGGTTCTGGCAGGACATAGCCAAAGCAGTTCATTTTGTATTTGGGTTTCTGAATGTGAGCATGCCTGTTTTTAGCTTCATGGCATAGTGCTTAAAATAGAATCTAACATGCTATCTTATGCTTGGTGAATTTTAAGACTTTTTCTTATAGTCATGTAGGTTAATCTTAAAAGATCTGAAATATTTCTGGATAAATATTTTTCTCATTTTAAAAATCATTCTGTGGGCTTCTGGAAGTTCCCAAGAAATGGAATGTAGAGCACCTACCTCAGAGCCTAGCTTATGATAGGTACTTGGTAATTATTTGTTATTTATTCAAGAAGAATCTATCATACTCTGTCATTCTTTATATGTTTGAGTTCTGACAGTGTGTGAGGTACCAAACTATCAGTGGTTGAGTATATTACCAAGTATGTGTGTATTTTAACACTCTTGTTTAATGGAATATATACTAAAAATTAACTTTTCAATCGTACAAATACCAACATCAGCTGTTACAGTGGTTCTCAAAGTCTATTTCCCAGTCTCGTGGTGGTTCTTCAGACTCTTTCTGAAGGGTCTTCCAGGTCAAAGCTATTTTCTCAATCATAGTAAGGCATTATTTGCTATATTGACATTTGCAGACTCATTGGTGAGTAAAATTGTTGATGCCTTGGAATTAAGGCAGAAGCACTAAACTGTACAAGTTAGTGTATCACCTTGCATTTGAAATTAAAATATGAATGCCAGTTACTTAATGTCCTTGATGAAACAATAAAAACTTAATTTTTATTATGTCTCAATTATGAATACATTTTAAAATATATTTTGCATGATGAAATGGAAAGTACCTGTAAGCATTTGTACTGAATACCAAATCCAGTAGTTAACTCAAGGAAAAGAACTTCTGCAGCTGTTGGAGTTGCATGCTGAACTAGCGGCTTTTTTATTGGAACACCATTTTTACTTGACATGATTATATATGTTGAAGTTCAGTAAAAGAATGTTTTTACTGACTACCTTTTTTTTTGGCCATTAATATTTGTTTTATTTAGTTATTTGTTATTTAAAAGAATTTGTCATATGGACGAGAGGAGTGTTGTTGAAAACAGGACAGAGAGCTAAGGAGACCTTGACAACCTAAATGCAATGGATATCTTGGATGGAATCTTGGAACAGAAGAAAAGATGTTAGATAAAAACTAAGGAAATCTGAATAAAGTAGACTTTAATAATGTATCGATATTGATTCATCATTTAACATGTATATTATACTAACATAAAATATTAAAATAGGGAGTCTGGGTGTGTAGTATATGCGAACTTTCAATGTCTTAAATCTAAAACAGTAAGTTTACTAAAAATAAAAAGTCAGCTCCTGAATCAAATATGCTGGGTACATCATTCTTTAAGATAACTAAAACCTTAGTTTTGATATTTTGCCAATCCTAGGGGTCTTCTACAGTCCCTTCCAGCAACTAACTGTGTCTTCATGTCTCCTTGTAGTTCCTCCTCCAATACCTCCTCTAGGCATCAGCCACTGAGTTATGACTTATCTTGTTTTCTCAGTTTCTTTCTTCTAATCCAACACTTAGAAATGCGGTTTGGTAGACCCTTGTTAATTCCCGAAACCCATTTCAAAGGGTCTGTTCAGAGAACTATTTTGTAATAAACTTCAAGACATTGCTTTTTCCCGTAGAATGACAGTGCTGCATTGGTTCAAAAATAATGAGGGGTAAAAACTGCTGGCACATTAGCACAGGTTAAGGCAGTGACACCAGACTATATTGATAGTTACTGCATTCTTCACCACTATGCACTCAAAAAACAAACAACAAAACAAAAAATAGATTCACTTAAGACTGTCCTTCATGAAATAACAAAAGTATTAATTTTGTTAAATTGTGACCCTTGAGTAGCTGTCTGTATGATGAAATGGAATGTATGAGTTAAGCACTTCTAAAAATTACTGAAGAACAATGTTTGCCTCAAGGAGAAGCATTTGTATAATTGTTTTGAGTTGTAAACTGAATTTCCCACATTTTCATGAAACATTTTTTACTTGAAAGCTCTCAAGACTGACAAAAGTGTGGTCATTCACACTTGGGTATTTCGCAGACACTCTTTACTTTCTCAAAAGTAAAGAAAGTGAGCCTGTCAATGCAAGAAAAACAACTGACTACATTTGTTGCTGTTGATAAAATTCAAGTTTTCAAGCAAAAATAGAATTCCAGAAGACTTATATATGCTACTGTGAGCTTGACAGCTTCTCAGTATTTGACTTTGATAAAATCAGTGATGGTGGTAATGAGTGTGATACATTGAAGTTGTGTAGTGAAAGTGTCAACATTTGAAAGAACTTTGTAACTCAGTAAATCAGTATTTTCTAAATAACCAGTGCATGACGTTACAAAATTATACATGAGTAAAAAGAGCCATTGAAAATGGAAGCTTGACAAATTGTTTTTAGTATGTCTAAGTAAGAAATGTTCATAGATAGGGTTTCAGATTCCATATTGCAACAGCCTTTAAGAAACTGCCACTTGTTGAGTTTGAGTGAAGGATCAAAGAATATCCACAGTTATCTGCAAAAGCTGTTGAAATACTCTATCTTTTTCCAACATATCTGCAGGAGGCTGAATATGGTACTTCAATCAAAACAACCTAATGCAGCAGATTGAATGTGAAAGCGGATATGAGAATCAGGCTCTTTCGGAAGCCAGGCAGTAAAGAGATTTGCAAAAATATAAAACAATGACAGTTTTCTTGCTAATACTTTGTTTTAGAATATAGCTTTTTAAAATTTGATATGTGATTTATGTTAATAAGTAATGAATTTATTATTTTAAATGATGTCTTTAAAGATTTCTCAGTTTTAATTTCTAATACAGTAAATATGGATAGATTCAATCAACAGTGTTTTGTGGGGTACAACATTTTCAAGACTATAAGAACCCAGAGAGCAAAAACATTGAGAACCTGAACACTCTTTTTAAATAATATTCACAGTACAGGAGTATGTACCTTGAAATGGTAATATCTCTTTTACCTTCTCACCCATGGTATTATAATTTAAAAGAAAAAATAGTTTGCTTTAGATAGTAGTGATCCATTTAAAAGGCAAGTTTGGTAAGTAGAAGCTGCTTAATTGTATCTTGCATCGCTGTAGTGAAAATGCTAAACAGTAATGGCTTGCATTGAATGACTGTGCTCCAAATACTTTAAATCAGTAATGGTGTGGAAATGGTATAACTTTTTCTTTTCTTGAGATTATGTCTCAATTTTTGGTTGCCTTTTTTTCTGTAGTAGGAGATGGAAATGGCTTGGATAAATGAAAAATCTGCACAGATATCCTCCAGCCTAATTTTAGCCCATAGTTTCCTCTTCGGATTCTATTAGCTCTTACCAAACATGTAAGGTGATTGATTTACATTTGACCTATTTTGTTTTCTTCCTTTTTGTTTTATGGGATTAACGCGAGACATAGAGATAATAGGATGTAGCGATTATAAGACTGAATGCTTTTTTTCTACCTTTCTTTAGAGTTATATTTGAAAAATTTCAGCCTCTATTCCTCAAGTGTCTTTCCTCAGAATATCAAGACTGGAAAAGAAAGATTTTTGTTGAAGAAGTTACTATAATATGTGATTTCAAAATAAAGTGGCGTCTTAAACATGAAAGATTTTTTTTTTTAAGTATAGTATTTTATGTCTAATTGAATTATTAGGGAAGAGAACATGAATTTTAGGGTTGCCATTAGTTTTCACTCCTGAATTTAGATATTCCAGGAATAGTTAATACTAATATAAGGATGAACAATGAAAATTAATAACCATTAATTCCAGATTTTACAAAGTTATTTCTTGGTGTATATGGCAGTATTTTAAAGTTTTTCCAAGTGGCAACCCTGTTATGCTTAATGGAAAGGATATTAGAGAAGACTCGTTTTTAATTTGTAGCAGCATCTGCATTTAAACAAAATGTGTTATAAGTATTGAATAGTTTATTCTGTTGAGTATGTTCAGCTTTGCTACTTATAGGTTGGTTGATAATTGTTGAGAACATATTTGCTTATATGTAAGTACTTCATACTTCATTGAGTTGTTATTACTTTGGAATCTGCTGATCTTAACAGGTGATTCTGTTGAATGTGGAGGGAGATACTGAACATTTTGTTTTGCAAACAGATTTCAGTTTTATTTTTAGATTTAGTAAAAGTGGCCCTTTTTGTTGTATAAGCATCTGTCATTCTAACTGCATTACTAATTTGAATGAATGGGGGTCTGAGGGTGATGTGTGTTTGTGTGTGTAGGGTGGTGGTTGTGGTGGTGGTTAGGATGCTGTGAATGCTATTGGAATTCAAAATAAAGTTAACCAAGAGAGAAGTGATATTGATGTGAGTGCAAATAGATAAACTCAAGCTCTTACTAATCAGGGCATTTGATTGAAGAAGTAAATAATACCTTATGAATATGAAAGTAATTTTTTTCACTTGATTTAAAATTTTTTGATCCTTTCATTGTTTCCCTTTTATATTATTAGCTCATTAAAACATGGTATTAAAGCAAACTTGTTTTACTTTCTACGGAGAGTTTTTCATGCATTCATTATTCATTAAATATTTGAGTGTATACTGTGTACCTGGTACTGTGCTTGTTGTCAGATAATTAAAGCGTAATTACTGATAGAAAGGAATTCAGTCTTGTAGACAGATAGACACTGTCTGTGGACAGATAGATACTATCTTTCATCATCATTATCTGCTTTAAGACCAACAATAATATGTGTAGTTGATCTGTTCTTTTTGCTTAACTTTGAATCTCTATATTCCTGAATCGGTATACTTAATAAAAGTAACTGTTCCTCCTTACCTTGCACATATGAATGTTTTGGATTCATTGAAAAATTAGTTAACATACTTCATTCTTTAGAAAAACTTACATGAAGTCTTTTGTTCTGAGATTCCCGTCTCTTGTCCAGCTGCCTGTCTCTCAACCTAATCTCAAGTTCCCACCTCCCTTCTTGACCCATTGTTTTAAAAAAGTAATCATTTTTTGGTTAGTTATTTTGTCAAGCTAAATTCAAGTAACACAAAACTACTAAAAGGAGGAGGAGTTTAAATAAGGACAACATCGAACTTTAATAATGATCTTACTCAAAGTTAATTTAACTGTTCAGTTTTTGACAAATCTTAGCTCCTCAGAAAATTTTTTCTAAAGGTGAGTTTTATCTCATGATGAAACTCTAGAAAGTTTGAAGTATGGTATAATTTTGAACAGTTGTAATGTTTTTAAGCCATCACTTCTAATTAAACTGTTTAATTATATCATAGTCTTATAAATTACCAAATTTGATATAGCAGTTTTTGAAGAGGAAGGTTTCATAGGTGAAGGTAGAGAGGAAGTTTTGGAGATCTCATCTTGAAAATATGCATAACTGTGGCAAATATAAATGCCCATAGAATCTAGCAATTATGTTTAATGATGTTTGGGGAAGAAGAAGAGACTTAAGTTAATTATCATAGTGATCGACACGATGAAATATTGAAAAGTGCTTAGATTTATGTGTCCATGCTGTAATCCAAGAAGTAGAATCAGAGTTATTGGAAAAGTCTAGGTTTTTTGGGGGAAGCACGAACCATTAAAATGTGTTACATTATATATTTTTATCCATTATTTTGTTTGATATATTTTAAAAAGTTTTATGTAAAGTTAAAAAGAATTATTCCTTTACTGGGCTATATATGTTTTGGGCTAAATCTTAAAAACAAATAAGCGTTCTTTCTTTTTTTGCATGTTTGGCCTTCCGTATCACAGTTACTTAAAGCAGGGTTCTTAGTCATTCCAAAAATAAAATAGCTGTTTTATGTGCCAGATACTGCATTAGATGGGGAATGAAATAGATTGAGTCTTTACCCTTGTGAAACTTACATTCTAGTATTCCAATAAGTATATGAAAAATAGTTTGGTTCTCTTGCACCTGTCTGTATCTGAATTTTTTAAGAGCATGTATTTTTTATAATTAGCAAAAATGCTGTTTTCTAGTTTTAGAAGTTATTTTTGAATGTCAAATTACAATGTGGAATGCATTGTTAAAGTTGAATAGTCATTTGTTTTATGTATGCTTTTTAAAGGTAGTTTTTGGAGGGAGGAGTTGTGGGAGGTGCAAAGAAAAGATCTGAAATAATAATTGTGAAGATTTGATTGCTGGCTTATTGAAAAAATAGTGGGATGCCTGTGCCCATTGATATAAATGATTATGGATGCATAGTAACATCTGTTTGCCTGTACGTATTTATTCTTCTGTCTGCCGAGTTGTAAAGTTGGAACCATTTGAGTGTGCCGGCATAGAAGGGGGAGGGCATTTTGCAAAGGAATGTTTAATGATGTACCATGGAATTTTACTAATCTGAATCTAAAGGGGGCTGGTGGATAGCAAGTAAGAACATCAGTGAATGGGAGATACTTATGAAGTTAAATTGTTGCAGTAGAGATACTTAAGCAAATAAAAATAGAAGTTGGTAGTTGGAGAATGGAGTGTATGAATTAGTGATTTTGGAGGTGGTGCAGATTCTGGTGAAAAGGTCTAAGGTGTGCCCATGGGAGTGAGTGGCTAAGGGTGGAGAGTAATGAGGAGTTAAGAAATATAGCCCAGGGTATTGGGTTGGAGCCTGTAATTGAGGCAGGTGCTAAAACCTTGAGTGAATGACAGGGATGTTGTTAAAGAGCTGCACTGTCTAGTACTGTAGCCACTAGTCATGTAGGTATTGAGCTTTTGAAATGTGCTGTAAATGTAAAATATACACTGGATTTCAAAGACATAAAAAACGAATGGAAAACATTTCAGTAATTTATATTGATTATGTGTTGTAATGATAATATTTTGGCTATACTGGATTGAGTAAAATATATTATTAATTTTACCTGTTTCTTTTCACTTTTTAAAATGTGGCTAGTAGAAAATTTTAAATTCTATGTGTGGCTCACATTTGTAAACTTGCATTATATTTCTTTTGGTCGTTGATTTTTCTGGAAATATTATCACCAATAAATTGTATGAGAATTAGTTAGGAGGGAAGACATGTATAGGAATCTGTAGAACCCAGTATAAGAATCCTTTGGGAGAAGGAGTGGATATGTCTTAAACTTATTTAACATTGAATTTTCTGGTGCTTTCTCTTCTGCTGTTCTTTGTGCTTAGAATTCTATTCAGCCCATTCACATCTACCTCTGATCCCGCTCCCCCACAGCTGACCTCAAGGAGTATGCCTCATTCTTGTGGAGGAGAGAAATGTCTAGGATAGCTTTAATAAATAGAAAGCATTATAAAAAAAAGTAACCATGTAAACAAAGTATTCATAAGAGAGAAAGTAGTTACTTCTGGCTAAGCTTATTTGAAACTGGGCCTTAAAGAGAAGACTTTTGATAGTGATTACAGGGAGGTTATTTCAAGCAGAGGGAACAGTATAAACAAAGGTAATGAAGAGAGGAAAACACTGAAGTATGTTTATGGAACACCTAGTAGATCCATGCATGGAGAGCTATATAAGAGTAATGCAAATTCTGGGAAGTTGGGGACAAATTGTTATCAGAACTTTTCATATCAAAATTATGAGAGTCTGAAACTATACTAAGTTCTGTAAAGCAAAAGGACAAAATTCTATAAGCACATGTAACAAGGAGACCTGACTTAGTTTGGGTGCTCAAGGAAGGCTTCTCTATTTCTGAACCATCTGAACTACAGACTTCCTCCACTTCCAAATCTTATCAAATCTTTCTTAATGTTATGTCTTCCTTTCCTTCCCACCTACCACCCTCATGATTTCAGACTCTCATAGTTTCATATTAGTATTAATCAACCTCTAAATTGATCTCATATTAATTTTCCTTTTCAATTCATTTACTCCAGTCAGATTGACCGGTTATCTCAGTCTCTTCTCCACCCCTATATTTCCTGCAGTTTGAAAACTTTTTGTAACTTTTATTTATTCTTCGAAGGATTAAGAATAAAATTCTTTAATTTAGCTGACCAAACTAAGTAAATTATTGTTTGGATACTAATAACAGGCTGAGTAGGCACTGGGCAGAATTACATAATGTCCTTATTCGTGGGAGGTAATATGTACAATTTCTAATAGGTTTGCATTAACAATATGGTTCATAATAATTAAGAGAGATGCCGTACCATCATTACTCATATTCATTTATAGTGAACAAGATATAGTCTGAATAGACAGAGCTTATTGTTTGGTAGAGAATAGGTAAACTAAACTGGGCCTCCCTAACATGTAGGATAAGGGCTGTATTAGGTTAAACTGGAAAGCACATAAGAGGGTAAATGTACTGATGTTGGGGGTAGCCTAAGGAAGGTATTCCAAAGGTGATGACATCTATGTTGAGACCTGATGAGTTGAAGTTAACTAGAAAAATTTTGGATGGGAGAGGGGAGAAGTGTCACTTGCTGAAAGAATACCATGTATATAATAGTTTTGGAGCATGGAGAGCTGGTTAAGGGGTTTAGTGGCTATGGCTGAGACTGGACCGTGAAGTATATCTTAGGCCATGCTAAGAAGTTTGGCCTTTATCCTGAGTGCAGTGAGTAATCATGAAAGTTTTAAGCAGTGACAGGATTAGGCATATATTTTATAAAGATTGCTAGTGTGAAGAATGACATAGATTGGATACTATGTTGATAGGGAGAATAGTTGACTCTTGTAGACATCTAGGGAAGAGATCATGATAGTCTGAATTAAAGTGGTAGGGGCATTTTAAAGTGGTAGGATTGACATGACTAGATGTGACTAAAGGAGAAGGTGGCATAGAAGTTTATGGCTTGGATAACTGGTGAGATGGATGGAAGGTTTGTGAGAAATTTCATGTTAGGTTTAGATATGTTTAGATATGTTCAGGGACGTAGAAGTGTTTACAGAAGTGGATTTGTAATTTGGAAGACAAAGGCTGGAAATAAAGATTTGGGAATTTTTAACTTAGAAATGGCATTTTGAAGCCATTAGTTGCGTGAGGTCACCCAGCAAGACTGGGCTGAATGAAAATAGAGTCAGGAATCCTGGGGAACTCTCACAGGCCTGGAATAATTTTTTAAACTATGTTTTAAAACTTTAAACATCTTTAATGGACTGTTTTAATGTTTTAAGAGTTGTCCTTTCCTTACAATTCGATATAATAAACTCCTTTAAATTATGCAATTACAGATATTTTTTACTATCTAAATCTGTTTGGTTCGTAAGTTCAGTTTGCAAGAATTCAGTAGTTCAGAGTATTTTGAAAATATATGTAGGATGGCTAGTGGAAAATTCTTTCAGAAGTTTGAGAAAACAAGTGAAGATTAATCATCATCTACATAAGATTTTAACTGTATGCAGTAAGATGTCAATGTTAATTTGACATTTAGTAAAGGTAGTTCACATGTTTAGAGTATTAATTTTAGGGTGACTATATAATTTATCATCTAAAGTGAGACACTTAAGAGTGGAAGGGGGTGCTTTTTATAATTTTACTAGAACAACAGGCATAAAATGGAACTCTTGGAAAACTTGAAGATCTTGTAGTTTTTTCTGGAATTATTCTTTTGTGAAGCACTAAGAAATGAGATAATAGATTAAACAATGATAATAATAAGGAAGGGTTTTATGGCCAAGTAAATTTGCAAAGTGTTAGATATAAAATTAACATTTCTTTCTGCTGGACATCTTGGAATCTTTAATGTGTCAAGATGATTTGAGGGGGGGGGCATAGTGGGAAATTTTAGAATTTTGACTTTCCTGAACTTGTTTTGCCATAAAACCCTATTTCTCTGAATATCTATTAACACTATGAGCCTAGTTTGGAAAATGCTGATTGAGAGTATTCTATCATTTATATCGAAACTCTTGAATATGAAGCCCAGTCAGATTGCTTCTTAGTTGTAAGTTTTATTTTGGTGTTTTGATTAGTAATGTCTAGGCACCTAACTGTATTGAAAAAAGTAAAATTTACAAGTTTAAAAAAGGTAATCTTAATTACATTTTCCTGAAAAACATTGCAGTTTTGTTATTGGGGAACTGTGAGGATTGAATACTAATTTATTGAACAGATTTTTAAAAGACCTTTTCTTTGTTATTTCGTCCAGACTCGGCAATATGCTTATATTTGTTTCTTCCTTCTTAGCATTTTAGACTTAGAATGCAGTGATAGGTTTTAAGTTTCTACTTATTCTTTTTGATTGATTATGATAAGTTCATATTTTATTTCACTTTCTAATGGCAACAAAAGCTAAAAACACTTTTAGCATAACCATAGTACATTTTTTTTCTTTTGTTGGTTAGTTTATAAATTATCCTTTAGAGTTAACAGCAAAACATTTTTTTCCTATTTCTGTGCTTTAAAAAAATTCTTTATTTTTCTTGTCAGTAACTTTAGCATTGCTTTTTGTTACTGTTAATATTCTGGGTATGTTAAAACGAATGCTGTTAGAATTTTTGGTATCAGGTTTGCGACTAACTCATTTTCCTTTTCCTTCATAAATTTCAGGAAGAGTGTGTAGTATGTTTTCATGGTCCTCACCTTGAAATGTATTTTCATACACAGTAATGGAATTTTTTCTAAAGAGAACAAGAGCATTTTCTTAAACTTGCTTTCACTACTGTAAATTCTTTGCATGTAAATATTAATCACAATCATCTTTCTGAAGATAATGATCTGGGTAAGTTTTATAGTAGGTTAGCAACTTTATGTAGAATAGAGGATTTTTTTCTTTTCTTTTTTTTGGTGAAGTTTCTCCTGTTTACTACTAGTAGAATAATTGGGTGAAAGTGTTCTGTGTAGAAGATGAAGGAGTTTTATCATTAATAGGTTTCTGATGGGATTTTAAGGAATATTTAGGCAAGCTGTGATTGCAAGACTTGAACAACTTTTTCATGTAACCTGTTTTTTTTTTTTTTCCTTTTTAATATTTTTCTGTAGTGTGTGAAGAATCATTCCCAGGGCTTTAGAACATTTGTGTACATCTTTTTCTAAATTTGTTTTTCCTCTGAAATCTCCAATTCAAGACTGAAGTGTGATAACCTTAATTATTTTTCTTGTGCATTCTAGACAGTATTTATCGATCACCTTAAGATTGAGGAATCCTGAGGAAAAGTTATCTGAATCCTAAGTAGTTGAATAATCTTATTTCATTGTTATTTGGAGGGAATTCTCTTATGATGTTCCACAAGACTATATAGTCTTTACCCTATTATATCTCAAGTTTTAAGGACGACCTGTATGAATGTTTAAGAGGTGAAATTCTCAGATTCTATAGATGGCACAAAACCATAAAGAAATGTTAGATGACAGAATCAAGGGGAATTAGTTGGTCATCATTATCTCTTGGACATTTACTAGGTGTCATGTACTATACTTAGTGTAGGTGATACAGAGATAAGTGCTTGTCCTTGAAAAGCTGAAAGTCTAGAGGGAGGACATAGACTAGAAAATGAACGATTTATAGCACTGTGTGACAACTGCTGTAACCTTCAAAAGGGTTTTGAAAAGCTAGAATGAACTGAAAAAAAAAATGCAATAAAGATTTAACAGCACTAAATATAAGATTCTACTTTTAAATTTAAAAAGTTTATATCAGAAGATGAGGAGATTTAACCTAATAGCAATTCATGTGAAAAAAAATTGAATAAAAGTTTTAGTTAACTTCAGGCTTATTATGAACAATATATGATGTGGATGCTAGTCTCTCTTCCTACTGAAACAAAAGCAAAATACATACCACATCCTTCCCCTTGCCCAAATAAAACAAACTAGTCAGCCTAAAATGCAAATGCCTTTTTAGGTTACATAGGTAGAAATACTGTTCATAGTAAGAGAGGTGGTAATACTGTTATGCTTAAGATTAGTCAGACTGCTATCCGGATTATTTCATTCACTGAGTAGAATAGACTGCAAAATGTTTAGAGAACAATGATTAAAGTGAGAAGGGGTCTAGAAACTAGGCTAGTTGAAGGAAAAGAGCCTCTTAACATATACTAAAAATAGACTCTGGAGCACCAATAGGACAAACTTATAGAACCATTAGGTGGAAGTTAATGGAAAATTTTGATCTGTAGATTTTTCAGTAATGTAGCCTGCTATAAAATTAGGGTTTTGAACTCTTAAAAGTGTTTAAGCAGAGACTGGGAGACCATCATTTAAGGAGGTTACAGATGGAGAATTGGACAAGATTTCTATTTTATGTTAAGATCCTATGATTCTCCTATTTCTAAAAACATCACTTTTTCAAATTATCTAATAGTGTCTGTCATTGTCAGTACTCTGTAGCATTGTGTGGACTTCAGCATTTTGAGTCTGAGCTCCAGTACTTGCTAGCTCTGTAACTTTGACTAGGTTACACCTGTTACTCTGAAATACTTCTCTTGATTCTTTCTCTCTAGGCTTTTCCTTAGTCTTTTTCTGGGACCCAGATTGAAGGCTGCGATTTAAAGACTTTGTTTAGTTATAGAATGCATTTTTTCTCTCAATTTTTGTTTAGTTAATATTTGTCCCTTCTTCCTTTTGGCTTCTTTGTCTCAGAGTATACTATTTCTTTCATTGCTTATCTTGTGTGACCCTTGGATTAGATGAGATAGTATCTCCAATTGCAACTGCAGATTTTGTTTCTTTTGGTTGAGGAGTCGGGAAAGAGTACTCTTTATAATTTGATAAACTTAAAATTTCTTAAAGCTCTGCTTATTATTCTTTAATTCTAGATTTTATTTGAGAACTGAGTGGGTTTTCTGGTCTATATGAAACTTTTTTCTTCCATACAATGGGAATGGTTATGATCTGTCTCCAGGGTTCATGCGAGGAGATTTAAATAAGATAATCCTGTTTACTGTAATTTATATGTAATTTGCAGAGTGTAAGCTTTTAACATATTAAGTTTATCATTATTTTTACTCTATCAACCCAAGTAAACGACACTTAAAATTTTGATTGAAAGCATTGCTAATGTAGAAAAATTTTACTGGCTATTTGGATTGTTTGTATTTCTTCAACTAAAAAAAAAGTAGAACAAGAAGAAAGATTTCATTTAATAGTTATATTATTATAGAATTTAAACATTTTAAGGAACTGTTGAGAACCTCTATTTAATCTCTTCATTGTTTGAAGTGAGAAAACAGACCCTGAAAGATTGTGATTTAGTAAATTGGTGGCTGTCAGTACTAGAATCCAAATTTTATATATACTAATCTTATATTTTGTACATGTACATAGAACATAGTAGGTGTTCAGTATCTTTCGAGAACTGAATTATAATTATATGTGTCTGTATCTGAAGACTAGCACATCTCTGTTCATTGTTCATATTTTCTATCTTTCTGCATACTTATTTAGGACCCATGTGTTGGTCCAAAAATCATCAAACATCTGTTTGTAGAACAGCTTTTTACTTAAATAAAAGTCATATTTTTCTACCTCTGCACAAGAGGTTTGGCAATGTGTTACATTTTTAAACTCTAAATTTAAAAATTAAGGTTAACTTTTTTATATTCGAAAAATTTTATCCAAATTTTAAAATGTTCTTAGTTGGGTTAGCATTCAAATAATCATTTAGAAGGAGCCTTTTGAAGGATATATCCATATGTTTCATCACATGTGATTGTACATAAATGGAGATGATGTTTAAATTATCAAAAATTGAAACCATGGTACACCATTTCACCAGTGTTAAGTTTATTTATACTTTGTGTGAAGGAGAATGGGATCTCCATATTTTGTCATGTGGGAGCTAAATGCATCCAGTAGGATGGAATAGACCAGGAGAGGAGGAAGACGATCAGTCAGAGGAGTAGGAATTACAGGTCATTTTTCAGTCATCTTATATTAAGAAAAAATAAGAAATTGGGTGGAACAAGATTACGGAGAAGTACATAGCCAGCCTAATTTGCTGCTTTAGTAGAAACTGTATAACTAGGTTTTCTGGTTGAACTGAGCATTGTTGACAAATTGCTAATCTAACAGCTGCTTATTAACTATTTAAATTAGAGGGGATTCAAAATAATCCAGAAGTCAGTTTCATTGAATGAGGAATCTGACTTTGAAAATAATGAATAAAATACTTTTGTTGTACTGTAGTTCAGGCTGTGCTGTATGCAATTATAGAATTTTTGATGATGATATTTTTGCTTTTGTGGATAGAAAGAAAAAGTATAAATAAAACATGATGCATTGTTAAATGCCTGTTTTGTCTATCTTTCGAATTCATTTTGGTTTATAATTGATTATAAATTGATATACCAGATAAAGATTTAGAGTATAGAGTCTGGTTGATGACTAATCCTTTAAATCACAGCAGTGGGATATGTGAATGAGATTAATTATGTTGTTTAACAGGAAGTATCTAATTCTTATTCACAATTTAGGTATGACCTTTAATGATGTAAGGTCATAGCTAATGAGACAATAAAACCTGCACTTTCTATTTAATCGCAAAAGGCACTCTGTCTACTATACTTGTTGATATTACTTGAATATTGACTTGTATTTATCTCAGAATAAGGTTTCTGCTTATGTAGTTGGAATAGTGTTCTTGTGTATGTGTGTGTGTGTGTCTGTGTAAAATTTTACATATCTAAAAAGGAGCTTATGTGAAGTGTCTTCTTATTGAATCGTGAGCACCTTCCCCTTCTCTCTCCCCATTCCCTTACTTTGTCTTGAGAACACTGGAAGCCAACCTTCTACTGCCAAAGAAGGAGATTGGAGGATTCCTCTCTGTCAAAAGTGATTAGACAAAAGGGTAAAAACAGGAATCCTCAAAATAGCTAGGTTCCTGCTTGATTATTCTAAAATGAAGTACCCTGATCTGCTCTGTGAGATCTTCTGATCATCTTTTTAATGTCCTACTCTAAGATACAAATGTACAACTGACACTTCTCTCTTATTTGAGGAAAATGTCAAGCATAAAAGGCAGAGACCAAAGCAAATAGCAAAAAAGAACCCAGGGATACAGAGACAGTGCAGGGAGCAGAAGAAAACAACAGCATCAAACACCAAATTTATTTATATCTCCAGAGAGAAAAGAAGATACTGCATTCATGGAAAATAAAAACAAGACATAGAGGAAAGAGAAAAGAAATAGAAATATGCAACAAACAGAGAAGAGTTCATGGAAATTACAAATTTTAAAGAAGAGTTAGAAGATAAAGTTGAAGAGATGTCCCAGAAAACAGCTAAAAGACAAGAGATATAAAATGCAAGAGGAAAAAGAAAATAGAGTAAAGAAAAATTGGAGAAGTGATCTAAGAAGACCAGTATCTAAATATAGGTGGTTCCCAACTTAGGATGATTTAGCTTATGATTTTTTTTTTGACTTTATGATGATGCCAAAGGCATATACACATTGATCTTTTCCCAGGCTAGCGATATATGGTTAAGATACTTTATCATGATCCTGGGTGGCAGCAGTTAGCAACAGCTCCCAATCAGACCTGAGATCATGAGGATAAACAGTCAATACTCTTCAGTGTACTGTGTTGTCAGCCTTTTTTGATAATGTGTTCTGAGCATGTTTAAGGCAAGATAGGTGTAGCTATGATGTCCAGTAAGTTCAATGTATTAAATGCATTTTTGACTTATAATATTTTCAGTTTATGATGGGTTTATCAGGAAGATAAGGAACATCTGTAATAGGCAAAGGAGAAAGAGGGTAGAAGAAAGTCTAAGGAAGATTATTGTAAGAAAACATCCCAGAACTGAAGGACATGCATCTCTAAATCTAAAAGACCCAGCAAACAATTGAAAAACAACAACAAAAAAATTAACCCAACCCAAAGACATACTGTGCAATTTCAGAGCACATAAAGAGAAGCTTCTGTAAGTTTCCTGAGAGGGATATACAGGTAACCATGAAGGACTAGGGACCAGAATGGTGCCAGCCTTCTTAACAGCAACACTAGAAGCCAGAAGACAATGAGGAAAGGCCTTCAGAATTCAGACAGAACATGTTATTCTGTCAAGAATTATAAACTGAGTCAATTTCAGTTAAGTATGGGTAAGTGAAGATATTTTTAAACAATGTAGGGCATAAAACAAATGTACCTCCCATGACCCATTTTCAGGAAGATATTGGTAGAAATACCCTACTAAAAAAAATCAATGAAGAGGAAGAAGTCAGATCAAGGAAAAAGGGATTATTATGGAAGAGAGACAAGGGAATTCCCAGGATAAATTAAAGGGAAGTTCTATGACCATAGTTGTGTACCAGGCCTAAAGAGCAAGCACTCCAAGCTGCTGGAACCTGATGGAGGGGTACAGGAGGAATATTTTTAAGAAAGAAAGTTACCTGATATATTTGAATATGTTAGGAGGAAAGACATTTTTTAGCAAGCATTTGTAGATGAATTAGAGAACTGAGGAAATGCAAAAATGGTGCAGTTATTAACTGTAAGGAAAGTAAGGTTATACAAATAAGGAAGAGTAATGATGATATACTTCTGTCTCAGCTGTGAATATTTACAGCACCGACAATTGATTCAGCCAAAATTTATGAGTGGAAAATGGGGATAAAGGAGATGTAACAAAGCTGAACCATTTTTTTTTATAATAGGAAGTCAGTTTATTCCTATTACACTCCCACCATAGAAAAAAAATTAAAAACAGCTATGTAGACCTACTCTATAGAAGAATATAGTGAAAAAACGCCAGAATAAATAGCTAAAAAGACTTGAAAGTGCTTGTCTCAGGGATGTGAAAATGGGGGTGGGCAAGGGACATCAGTTTTTCTTGTGAAACTGTTTGACTTTTTAAACTACATGTCTGCCTAGTTTTTAAAATTAATTTTAAAAAGATATCTCTCACAAAATGCTTTTTCTACAGATCATATACACCTCTCAGGCATTCTTAATTCCCTGAGATTCTGAGAACTATATCATATGGAGATGTAGAGTCAGCAGAATGCTGTCGGAGTAGGTAATGATTCTAGTAGTAGCAGTGGTTGATGTTATCCTTACTTATAAATATTCATTTTGTTGCAGTGCTAACAAATGGACATTTTAAACACATGTCAGATTAAAATATATTACATTTCAACATCTGAGATGTGTTTAATTTTCCTGTGTGTTGTCAACACTTTACAGTGTGTATTGACTGCTCCATGATTCTCTGAAGCTTTTTATTTGAGGGATGCTTCAGATGTTTGTGTTTTCAGCCCCACTTTTATTTAGCTTTTAAAAATACTGCATGTTTATTACAGTCCTTAAAGTATGCAACAACTGCTTCAGTAATAGCAATAGGTAGCACCTCATCTTTTAATATATCTGACTATAAGGTGCAATGGTTAATTGGAATCTAGATGCATTCTAATTTTTTAAAAGCCACAATGTTGAAGCTTGAAATGGAGATCGAATGTTAAATAAATTAATCTTGTGAAAGATTTTTCAGTTTCCTAATTAAAAGGCATGTGGTTTGTATCATTGTGTAAAAGCACAAGATTTGCAGTAGAACTAGTTTTGCAACGTTCAACAAATTTCTTAACCTTCCTGGGCCTCAGCTTTCCCGTTTGTGAAATGAGCACAGTACCTACCTCAAATTGTGGTGATTAATTGTGTATCCTGTAAAACAAAAAAAAAACTATACCTACGTCATTAACTTTTTTTAGACCATCAAGCAAGAGATTTTATTTTATGTGAATTGTCAACATGTTCTTCCATAAAAATAGAGTAATAATACATTTCTGCTGCATTTAAATCCTTATATACCTATAGAATAAGGGCAAAGTTGTCACCAATGAAGAGTTTATGGTAATCACTGAATTTCAGTTTTTGTTTGTATTTGACTTAGGAGAATGGAGATGAATTGAAATGGAAAGGCATTCTTCTCTTTCTAGTTTTCTCTGTAAAATGAAGTACATTTGACCAATGCCAGCTTAAATTTATTTTTAACCTATAATCTTTGAAATATAATTCTATTTCTTTAAAAGCAGAAACTTATTTCTTAATATATTTTTCTGTTGAAGTTCCTGTTCCATTTAAAATAAGTAATAAAAATCTTTATTTTGCACTCTGAGGACATTTGGATAGTAGGGAGGAATATCTTACTGACATAGTAATTAGTAATCTCTGATAACATTATTTAAAAAAACTTATAGGATTTTGGGGTAGACTTTGTTTTGAAATCTACCCCAAATCTATTATATCGTTGCATGCCTTCTAGAGAAGGACATAACAGTTTGAGAGTTAATTAGCATTTCTGTTATAGTTATATATATAACTTATCTCTGTCATTTCATTCCCACCCTTTTTTCTGGTATGACTTTCTTATCTGCTGAGTCTGTCTGTCTCTCTCCCAATCCCTCCCTTGAGGCTTTTGAAGAGTTTCTGGCTGTTGTCAGGCCCTAGTGTTAGATGCTGAGGGTAACTTAGCCTCGTGCCCTAGAGCAGAGGTTCCCAACCCACTGGCAGGAACTGGGCCACACAGCAGGAGGTAAGAGGCTAGTAAGCAAAGCTTTATCTGTATTTGCAGCTGCTCCCCAGCACTAGCATTACCGCCTCAGTTCCACCTCATACCATCAGGCATTAGATTCTCATAGAAGCACTAGTCCCTGGTGCCAAAAAGGTTGGGGACCGCTGCCCTAGAGGACCTCAGTCTGGTAATGGAAAAACTTGTATAAACAGAAAATTATAATATAGCAAGATAAGTGCTAAAATAAAGATAGGAAAAATGGTCAGCAAAAGTAGTGAAGGAGAGAGTCATTTGTCTTACTAGGCCTAATGGGCAAAAGTTGGACTTTGAGGAAACAAAGCATTTTCTAGGCCAAAGAAGAAGGGCTCATATTTCTTTGATTAGACAGCTATATTGCATTTAAAGCTCTTTATACATTTTTTTCCTCACTATTTTTCCCCCCTTTATTGTTTTGCAATCTGCAGAGAACTTCTAGAGGATTGGCTGGGAGAGGGTGTCATCTCAGGGAGTCGTAGGGAATTGGGGAAGGCAATTTCATTTTTATGGTATTTGGTATGAGGTGAAGGGATAAAACAGTTGCGGAAATAACAAATGGTAAGCTCACATGTGTCTGCTATCCAAACATCTCCCTGTCAGTGGTGGTAAAGTCAGGAAACTGCTGTTAATAGATCTATGCTCTTGGGTAAGCCATTTCTTCTCTATGAATTCCATTTTCCTTCACTTTAAAATAAGAGGCTTGGTATAGATAGACATTCCCTGTTGGTAGTCTCTTAGTAGTTGGAAGGAAAAGGATAAACTGACCAAATAAGTTTGGGAACACAGGGTTAAACAAAATTGAATAGATTTCTTTACTACAGCCTTACATATTATGGCATGTGGATTGAATTCCTGGACTTTTAGCCTGGCCTTGCCAGTGGAGTGAGTCAGTATGTTTCTAGCATTGTCCTTTTTCCTAATGATTTAGTGGAATGAGCATGGGCTCTAGAATCATACACATCTGTGGCTTTGGGTAAGTTATTGAAACCTTCTTGACTAGTTTCTTCATAATAAAACAAGGACAATACCTTGTAGAGTTATAAAGATTTAGTGACAACCCATGTGAAAATATCACATGTATTTTGCATGTAATGGGTCAAAAATGTATAGTTTAAATTCTACAAATTCCAGAGGTAGTATAGAATACAATACTTTCTATCCTGCATACACTGGTATTTGAGGTGGACTGTTTATGTGTTTCATATATTCTTATGTAATTTACCCCCAAGAAAACAAATGTTCTTGAGGGCTCATTATTATCTTTTGCCATCCACATAGCACTCAGCATTCTCCTGGAGACTCAAGTAAGTGCTTGATAAATACCCGACAATTTCATCAAAACAATGGAATGAGGTGAGATGTGGTTATCTTACATCTTTCATAATCCTGAGCAGAAGTCAGTGAATTTATGAATATTAATTTTCTTTGGTTAAATGCTTAAACTTGAAGTTTGAAATAACTAGAATTGACTGTAAATAGTCTTTTAAGCAAACAATAAGGAAAAATTGTTATTTACGATTGTAAATTATTAGAATACTAATGTTTTACATTTTGTTTTGTCTCTAAGCAAATGGTTATGAGCCTTAGAGTTTCTGAACTACAAGTACTGTTGGGCTACGCCGGGAGAAACAAGCACGGACGTAAACACGAACTTCTCACAAAAGCCCTGCATTTGCTAAAGGCTGGCTGCAGTCCTGCTGTACAAATGAAAATTAAAGAACTCTATAGGCGGAGGTTCCCCCAGAAAATCATGACGCCCGCGGACTTATCCATCCCCAACGTACATTCAGGTCCTATGCCAGCAACTTTGTCTCCATCTACCATTCCACAACTCACTTATGATGGTCACCCTGCATCATCGCCGTTACTCCCTGTTTCTCTTCTGGGACCTAAACATGAACTGGAACTCCCACATCTTACATCAGCTCTTCACCCAGTCCATCCGGATATAAAACTTCAAAAATTACCATTTTATGATTTACTGGATGAACTGATAAAACCCACCAGTCTAGGTAAGAATATTCTATAATGGTTATTTGGTTAATTTGGGGAGATACATTTTCATTTTAGAGTTTTAATTTGATCCAGTTTATTATTTATGAGGAAATTTACATTTGGTAATAGCATCCAGATGATAATATTTCAAGTTTAGACAGAATCAAATATATTAAAAGCTGTCTTTTAGACAAAAAGGTATAGTCAGCTTTCTAGTGACAGTTGCTCACACAGCAAATATTAAAAAGTTTCTAAGAAGACAAACTTTTATACTTTAATATTTTAGATTGCTGATTAATGTTTTACAATAATCCTTACAAATTAAAAAATTAAAATCTAGTAATTATTACCAGCCTCTGAATTCAGTTCTTAATTTCCAGGTGTTGATGACATCTAAAATAAATGATAAACTAGTTTTGGTTATGTAAATGAGTCAGTGGTTTTAATTATTATAAAAGGAGATTTGAGCTTTGATGTGTAGTATTTCAGTTTCATCCCACTTTTTAAAGTGGATATGTGTGCTTTGCAGGTGCACACATGATCATGATTATATAATATGAATATTTGAAATGTAATTTACTGTGTTTTCCCGTCATTTGGATTAATGTCTAGCATATTAATAGAATTTAATGTTTTAATCATCTTGTAATTTTAATTGCTATAATGCAACCTTACTTTACTTAATTAAAAATAAAAATGACCCTATTGTGATCTCTGATGCTTTTGGTATAATTTATTTAAAATATCAGAATAGCAGACGCTGGTTTGTTATAAATCAGTGGTTGGCAAACTGTAGCCAGCAAGGCAAATCTAGCCTGTAGCCTGTTTTTTTGTGAGTCTGAGCTAATTTTTAAAAAATGTGTGTGTATGTAAACACACACACATACTTGTATACATAAAAATATTCCTAAAGGGTTGTAAAAGAAAACAAAAACAAGAATATGCAAAAGAGACTACATATGTCTGCAAAACCTAAAATATTTACTGTCTGGCCCTTACAGAAAAACTTTGCCAACCCCTGTTACAAATAAGTAGATATTTCGGTTTGGGAGATTGTTGAATATTGAATTTTGAGAACATTTACTAAAATCATTTAAACTGGGAAATGTTTGTTATTAATTATATTTTACAGAATTTACGTAAATAAATTAAAACTTAGGAGTCATTTTCAAACAACATGAATTTTATATCACATTATTTTATTTTTAAAATAGCCATAAAAGATAACACTTGTTGAGAACCTGCTTATGCTTATGAAACTTACACATGCTATTCTAAAAAATGCCCCTTCCTCATTAGCAGTTTAGTGCTTATGCATGTTTGTGGTGACTTTATAGAACACAAGTAGTAAAAATCAACTATACATTCAAAGTACAATTTGATTTGAATAACCGGTTTTCAGGAATCAATTCATTGTGGTATACACACAACATGAATGGGTGGTATAGAATTGCTTGGTGGTTTGTAAATTTCTAATTTCTTATTGTTATCATAGAATTAAAATAAAGCAAACATTTTGGTTATACATAAAAAGGTTTTACCAAAAAGTAAATATTTGGCATAAGAGAATGTTCAGTGAATCTGAAAAAAGATTTATTGAAAAAGATTCTGAGTAATCTGCAGAGTTTAGGATGAATTTTAAGCTCCTTTTTATTAAAAAAAAATCTATAAAATTTTTTAATGTTATTAAAAGGTTATCTCTGTACTTCATTAATAGAAGTGACTACTTCATCACTTTAGAATTCAGTTTTCTAAAGGATTATTTTTTCCAGTAGATTATTTATTTTAAATCTAGTAAAACTATTTTCTAAAAAAAAATTAAATGACTTCTAGCATTCTCTATTTCTAAAACATACATTTAAAATCATTACAAGCTCTTTAAGAGTTTAGTTTTGACTTATAGCTAGCTATTTCATTACAGTTATCACTTGAGTCTAGAATGTGACAGGTAAATTTAATTTTTCATTCCCCCCCCCCTTTGTTTTTAGCCTTTAAGCCCTGGATTTAAACAGATTTTGAGATACTCTGATGTAAGCTGAATGTTTTAATGCATGGTTTCATGTTTCTAAAAACTTTAATTGTTTTGTTATCTCCCATTTTATTAGATAATTTTTATTCATTCTTATAATCAATTTATTATTTCTTTAACAGTAAGTAATTTTAAGGTCTGTTCATTTTGGAACCGTATATTAAAGAGAATTCTTTTCATTGTCCATAGTTAACTAGGAGAATTGGGAGATGAAATAAAGGTGGTTGTAAAGTAAAATGCTTCATTTATTGTGTACTTTTGCCTGTTGATATTAAAATCCTGTTTGTTCTGTGAGGCCCATTTCAAATGCTTTTTCAAACCTTCCATTAATCTTTCTAAGATTCCCTACTTACCTATGTCTATTCCTTCTTCCTTCCAGAGTTCATTTCACTTTCTTGTGTGCCCTTCTAAATTTTTTTAAATTAATTTCTCAAAATGGTAAGGGCTCTTCTTATTCATCTGTATATTCCCATAGCTAGCTATGAACCCATTACATGGTAGTAAATATATATTAGTTCTTCAATTCATTTAAATACAGTAGGTCATCTTTTACTTTAATTCAGTGAATTTTAACCATTTTACCATCCAAACACAACTGAAGCTTACCACGTATCATAAACAGTGGCTTATGACAGAGATGGGAAATAGAATAGGGAAAAAAGGGGTAATATCCTTCCCTTTATTTTTCCCATCCCCACTCTGATTTCTATAGTTAATTGATAACTTGAGTATTTAATATACTCTATTAAATTTTTTTTCCTAATTCAAAGATATCACATCTTTAATGTAGAATCCATTGACACTACTGTAGAATCCATTGACACTACTTAATCTAGAAATAAGTTTTAAAAATATTCTTGTTGTGTTCTAGTCAATCATTGTGTTTGTGTGTTTATTTCTGCCTTAATGAAGAGGAGAGCCTCAAATACTAACTGATACAACCCAGCAGAATTAGCCACATGTATTATGGATCCATAACATAAAGAGGCACAGAAAAATTTTAATATTCATGATGTATTGAGCACCATGTGTTAGGGTGTACTTTTAAATACCTTATTTGCATAGTGTGCCACTATTGGTGTTAATGAGCTATGAAGTTTACAAAATTATGAAAGTCAAAAGGACAAATGATTTTGGATTAAAATATTTTGTTATGCCCATTCAGAGGCAAGATAGTTCCCTTCAGTCCTTTAATATTTTTTTTAGAATAATAAAATTGCTTATAATATTATTGTTTATATTTACCATTTAAGTTGGCCTAGGTTAAAGCACAATATTTAAGTTGGCCTATGTTAGAGCATAATGGCACAAACAAAATATGTTCATAGTGACTGAAAGAATAATTCTTTAGGATGATTCTTTAGTATTTGATTTGATTCAGTATTGAATAAACATCCATTAATACTCAATTTTATATTTGCCACTAATTTAGTTACCTTATCTTTGATTCAGGTAAATTTTCAAAGAGAAATACATTTTTTTAACATAGTACCTTTAAATATTGGTAATAGTTTTAATAATTTCAAAGGCTAACATGTAGAGAACAGACAACTTTGCATTCATTTGGAGTAGTCATGTGAAAGTTTGGTGAATGATCTCAAGGTTTGCTTTATATCAAATTTAAACCAAATTACATCTTCCTTTTCAGGTTTTTAAAAATCTTAAGGATACATCTAAATTAAGTTCACACCACATATCCATGGATTAGTTTTCTCATAGATTGGTATGAGAAATAATAATTGTTGACATTGAGTGTTATTTCTAATATTCTAAATACAGTGTTCTTCTAGTTGATTGCTGAAGGATACAATATCCCCTCTTATCCCAATTGGAACCAGTAGTTAATTGATAACAGTGATGAATGATAAAAATAATACATAATAACTTAAACATCTTTAATGTAAAACATGTTAATGTATATTTACTTGCCAATCTTTTGATGCAGATGAAGGCCTTTCCTTTGAGACTACTGATTTCTCAATTTTAGATTCTTTAAAGCAGAGAGAGTTAAAGACTTTTGTGAGCAATTTGAGTCCAGAATCTGTTACTCACTTAATTCCACTGTATTTTTTAAAGCAACTTGCTTTTATTGGGTCTTTGCAGACCATTCAACTTAGTTTTCATAAAAAGAGCAATTCTTTCTTTTTGTGCTTACAGTTCATTGATTTTGTAAAATTTAAGTTTGATAATTACAAATGGGACTGTCATAAACAAGTTTGAGAATAAACACCTCTGATTCTTGGTAAGCACTCAAGTGGTGTGAGCGGAAATGCACCAGAGTTCTAGAGAGTGGTCTACTGGCACAAGCAGTCAGTTTGCTAGAGCATCAGTCAGGATGTTTTGTAGAGGCAATGGAGAACATCAGTTAATCAGCTTAAGAGGGTTTCAATTGATTTTCTTTTGCACTGTTCTTAACTCTCCAAACACAATGAAATTAGTTTATTTGTTCTTTTGCCTGAGAATAATTTAAGTGGTTTCTTCTCTGGAGGAACAATGTGATCATAATTTTTTTTTTTTTTTAATAAACCTACTTTTAGCTCTCTGTCACCTCTTTGGGTAGGTTATAAAGGGGGAAGGATTGGGAGAATTAGAGAAGTAAGCAAATTAAATAGTTTTATGTTTGTAGTCTTAAAACTCATTACAGCTTAATCCTTTTCTCATTGAAGACATTGACAGTAAATAACGAGGATAAAATGAAACAGTTCATAGGCATCTTCTCTTAAATTTATTTTTTTACTAAAAATTATCACAAAAATTAGAAATTATCTGTGAAGATGATCTCTTCGTTTCCTCCTAATTCTAAATGTGTCCTAATATTTTTTGGAAACTGGATGCTACAGACTGAAGAATCTGAAACACTGAGACATATTTTAATCACATGGATGCCATTTTTCAATTTGCAATTAAAGAAGTCACTTGTTTTATCTTTTTTTTTTTAAGTCTTGGTAGGTGGCTTCTATTTAAGTTTAATGTTTGTCAAACAGGTTTTTTTTTTCCCCATAAAACATAACGAATATCTGTTGTCTGGGTCACATTTAATATTTGGATTCCAAAGCTCTGTTACAGGTAGTTCTAACTTGATGTGGGACAGTATATCAGTAAATATTTCCTAGGGAATACCAGCCAATTACCTAGTTGTACTGGGTTTATAGTCTCAGTATTTAGAAAGCTAGGTTGGTTGCTTTCTCTATTAATAAAGTAGAATATATCTGTGTAGAAAATTAAAATTATTTTAGGCTTGGAAGATGTATAAAAATTTATAGGAGGGCTTTCAGTTTATATTTATAAATAAAATTGGGTTTTACCTTAGCAAAAAAAGTGTAGTTGCTTAAGCACTCCTAAATAGTTAAAATGATCCGTCTTTTGTGCAGTGCAGGTGAGGCTTCTGCTACATCTTAATAACATTGGTTACCAGTGTTTTCTGCCAAGGGCTCCTCTGGCATTGGATTATATTTCAGTTTCCTTTTCTCATTTTTTATAATTTAATTTGCCTTCCTCCACATGCTTAATAGCCAGTGCTTGGAGATCAGGTGGTGCAAATTCAAGGACACGAGCTCTGATAAATATTAGAAAGGGCATGCAAAGGTTTTATGATTCACTCTGCTCTGCTTTTAGAAAATTTGCCTTCTAACAATTCAACACAAACTATGCTTTTCTGTACTTGAATTTTGGAAAGTCAAAAGCACTAATATTTTCCGTAGGTGGGTTTCTTTCCTAGAAATGTTTTTTTTTTTTTTTTTCTAATTTGGTAGCACTGGTTTCTGACTTTAAAAATAAAAACTAAGGTATACCTTCTAAATCTATACTGCTTTGTAGATAACATTATTTTTATCTGGTAAATTTAATAATATTACTACTGTTTATATTTAGTGACCCAGCAACCCAAAGGAATCTAGTGTTTTTTAATAAATGGGTGCCTGTTATCTTGGGAACTAAGAATGATAGACTTTTTGGTTGGAAAGGAATCTTAACAATCAGAATCAGTAAAGAACCCTTCTGTATAATTGTGAATATGAAATTTAAAAATTTTAATTGTGAGGTTAATAAGCCAGCCATTTAGGTTCAGAAGTAAGTACAGTTTAACGAAGAAATCCAACATATAAGATTTGACTGGGATGGAATTTAAAGATCAAATCTGTAGTATATGTAGTGTTTAAGATGTAGCATTTCAGAATTTGCTAGTGGGTTCTATACCACTTTGGCCCACTCTCCCCATCGAAATTGAGTTAGCATGCTGCTTACATACCAGCTAGCTGTTTGAGGACTTGGTTGTGGTAATCATGGAGCAGGTAGGATGGTGCAACAAAGGTAGAACCCAATTTTGGCAATTCATTTCTTTCCTTTAAGAAATTTTGTTGATAGACATATGGGTAATTGGAAGGTAATTTAAGCCATTCCCTTTCTTGAGCCATACTACTTCAGTTCTGACAGTGCTTGCAGATGACCCCAGTGGTTTTGAGCAGAGACTAGTCACTCCAATTCTTTGGAAGTACTGCAGCTATATTTATTAAAACAAAAATGTAAATAAACTTCAGGTGGGGATATTGCAGTGCAAAAGAAGCTGGATGTTGAAGGTAGTATTAGAATTATATCACTTTAAGGTAGATAAAAGTAAAAAGACTGAATTGCTTTTCAAAAACAAATCAGATATCACCTCTACATGTTCTCTGCAGTTCGTAGAATTTTATTTCAATGTTTACTTTAGAGCTATATTTTTTAATATTTATATAAGATTAGAGGGGAAAATCACTTATATTCATAACATTTTGTGCTTCTTTCACCACCTTGTGTGAAGTTCAAATATAAAGTTAGCAATTTATATTTACATACAATTTAAAAATCACAAAGGAATGATAGATACAGTTGATTGCATAAATATGTTAAACCTCTATGCATCAGGGTTTCTTTTGTATCAGTTTTTTTTAAAAGCCCAAGTTTAAATTTGGACAGTGAAGAAGCTTGATAGGAAACAAACTGATTCATTTGGAATATGGTTTTGGAGGAGAGCTCTACAGATACTTTGGACTGCCAGAAAAAATAAACAAGTGGGTCCTAGAGCAAATTAAGCCTGAAACATTGCCGGGGACCAAAAAAAAAAAAAAAAAAAAAATGACAAAATGAAGCTGCCCAGCTTCGGGCACATCATGAGAAGGCGGAGTTCTTTGAAAAGAAAAAAATGCTAGGAAAAACAAAAAGCAACAAGAAAAGAGGAAGACCAAGTATGAGACTAGTTGACTCTACAGAAGAAGTCTTGGGCATGAGTTGAGAAACTGAGTTAGGCTGTTGAAGACAGGACATTGTGGACATCATTCATTCATAGGGTTTCCCGGAGTCTGAGCAGACCCAATGGCATGTAACACACACATAACAGTAAATGCCAAATAGAAAAATATTTGAGTCAAATATAAGCCTAAGAAAAGAATTCACAAATCCATATGGAGGAGGGTACTAAGACTCTATTAGGCAAAATGTCTGAATAGGTAAGTTATTAAAGGGGAAATGAAACTGGGAAACATGAAAAGATACTTTCAGTAGTTCTTAAAGAAAATTTAAAATAACAAGGTTTTAAATCTTGTCTATAGTATTAGATTTAAATAATATATATTTCTATTCAGTATCAATGACATTAAAATGTATGTTTACTGGTGCTAATATAAATTATAACACATCTCTTTGGGAATACAGTTTGGCAGTGTGTTATAAGAGCTTAGAAAAACCTTTTGATTTATTCCACCTTTGGGTACCCAAAACCTTAGAACATTCATTGCAACATTATTTCTAGTATAAAAATTAGAAATAACTTAAATATCCAATAATAGAATAATAATAACCTGTGAAATATGTACTATGTGGAATATTTAAGGCTCACTTAAAATGATTATCATGAAGTCTTTAATTCATGAGTTGGGGAAAATATGGAAAATACACAACAAAAAGTTATTGTGCATCTACTCTGACAGGCGGTAAGCTAGGAGCTTTATAACTGTTATTTAACCCTCCAAACAACTCTGGAAGCTTTAGACCAATAGCTTAAATTTTATGAAAGAGGTAGCTCAGACCTGAAGAAGGTAATCCATAAAACTTTAGTAAAGGGGTCAGGATTTGAACCCAAGTAATTTTGTTTCCAAAGCCAATACTCTTCCTATTATATAGCATATTAAAAAGATTTTAAAATTGTTTAATTTAGCAAATTTATAACATCTTTTCCTCTTATTTGTATTTAGAAAAATCTTGATTTTTTTCAATAGAATTCATTGGTTTTACAAACGGGATCACTTTGTTGAAATTTACTTTATAGAAAATTACTGAAGGTCTTTTTATTTCATACATACATTGAAAGAGGGTTTGAGATTTTAATTTTACATGATAATCTTTACCAGTACATACTGTAAATGAAATGGAGCTTTATTTCAAAAGATCAGTTTGGACCTATATGAAATTCTGACTTGTTCGTCTGGATTTTTTTTTAAAAGTGTATTATGTTAGAATTATAGAGCTTTCGTAACTCAATACCTAAATATTTTAAAGAAAAACAATTTTTTTTTCAGTCTAAGTTTCTGCTAAGATTCATTCTGTTGACATGACATCTGTATGTAGTTAATGTCAAAATCTCCCTGGTGATTCTCTAATATTTAAGGGGAGCAAAACATTTTTTGCCTTAAAATAATTTATTTACTAAGATATAGAGAGACCTTAAAAATAAGATGAAGATTATAAGTATCCTCAAAAAAAAGAAGTGAAAAAATTAAGTAAAATTTTAAGTTCTAAAATTACTTCAATAAAAGAGAAATATAAAATGGTTTACAGAGGATTCATTATTTTATTGTTTATTCCTTTTTGCTGATTTTTATCCTTTCCATAATGGATCAAGCTACTATACAACCAAAAGGACAAAAATCTTAATAAAGCATGTTTTATTTTCAATGTAAATAACCAGTGGTCTCAGAGGTAGAATTTACTCAATTCCTTCTGTCCATGAGATTTGTGACTTTTTTATAAATAACTTATTTTTTTTATTTTTAAAAAGATTATTCATTCAACTAATATTAAGTGCTTTTTGTGCCAAGTACTTTCGCTGGGAAAGATAAGACATTCAAGAAGTCTAGTGGAGTGAAACTAA
Organism: Eonycteris spelaea; assembly: GCA_003508835.1. NCBI lineage: Eukaryota > Metazoa > Chordata > Mammalia > Chiroptera > Pteropodidae > Eonycteris > Eonycteris spelaea. The sequence continues at coordinate 3,168,034 of PUFA01000017.1, forward strand.
CAGGAGTTCGTCTTAGAAAACACCAGGTTAAAAAAAAAAAACACCAGATAGAATAAACTAAAAAGATATAACCTAGGGGATAAAATGAAAGAGATTATATTTATTTACCAGGAGAAGCATGAATTTAACATTTTGTCTTGTGGCGTGTTGAATCAGAATCTGAGAGTACTTATTAAAAAAGAGATTTTCCACACTCTGTATTCTGAATTGAATTTCATATTATAGATATTATATACACCTTGTCACATAGATCACTCCAATTTCTTTGAACTCCTACAGAATATCATAGTACAATCATAAACAAATTTTCTCCTTTCCATGAACATATAGGTCATTTCCATTTTTTGCTACTATACGCTGAGCATCCTTATATTATAAAAATATATATTTTTGTAGTTATATATTTCTTTAAATCCAGAGTAGTTTTGCTAGGTCAAAGGACATGCATACTCCTAGTTTGCTGTTAAATTGCATCCTCCCGCAACAAAGTTTACACTTCTACCAATATTTTTATGAGAGCACTTATTAACCACAGTTTTAGCAATAATTTAAAAAATTTTATAAACTGATAAAATGAAAATGTCTTGTTTTAATTTACATACCTTTGCTTACAGCTGAAGTTGAACACTGGTATTATTAAACATTTGTAGTCTGTGAATTGCTTGTTCCTATTCCTTGCTCATTTCCTAGTCGGTATTTTTTTCTTATTGTATATAATGTGTAACTAGTCAGCCTTCTATTATATAATTGTAAATATTTTATCTTGGCCTGTCACTTTTCTTGTTATGTAATTTATAATATCCTTTCATTGCATGGAAGTTGAAAACAATGAAGCTGTATTATTTTTGGTGTTTGGATTTTTAAAACAGCTTCATTAAGATCTAATTCACATACTTTAAAATTTACCTTGTTAAAGTGTACAATTCAGTGATTTTTAGTATATTCATGGAGTCATGTGTACATCATCACTAGGCAAAAAATTTTCATTACCCCAAAAAGAAACACTGTACTGATTAGCAGTCACTCCCATTTCCCCCTCCTCTCAGCCCCCGAAAACCACTAATCATCTTTCTGTCTCTATGGATTTGCCTTTCCTGGGTATTATAGAAATGGAATCATATAATATATGGCCTTTTTTAACTGGCTTCTTTCACTTAGTATATAATGTTTTCAGGGTTCATCCATGTTATAGCATACATCAGTGCTTCATTGGGGCGGGGGGAGGTGAATATATATTTTTAATGGATTGTGTCTAATTTCCTTTTATGGCGTCTTTGTGGTAAAAAAAAAACCTTAATTATTTTTAAGTGTACAGTTCAGTAGTGGTAAGTATATTCACATTGTTGTGTGAAGACCTATAGAACTTTTTTATCTTGCAGAGCTGAAACATTACCCATTAAATAACTTCCCGTTTTCCCCTCTTCCCCAGCCCCTGGTAACACCATTACATTTTTGTTTCTAAGAATTTGACTATTTTAGGTATGTCATGTAAGTGGAATCATACAATATTTGTCTTTTTGTGACTGGCTATTTTATTTAACACAGTACCCTCAAGCATTATCCATATTGTAGCATTTCCTTCCTTTCTAAGGCTGATCGATATTCCATTATATGTATATACCTCATTTGGTTACACTTTTCATCTGTAGATTGACACTGAGGTTGCTTCTATTTCTCAGCTATTATGATATCCTGCTTTCAGTTTTTTAGGATATATATCCAAAAGTGAGAGTGCTAGATCATGTTCGATCTATTTTAAATTTCTTTGATGAACTGCCATACTGTTTGCAAAGCACCTGCACCATTTTAAATTCCCACTGACAGTGTACAGAAGTTCCAGCTTCTCTGCATCCTCACCACCACTAATTTTCTGGGTTGTTGTTGTTGTTGTTGTTGTTGTTTGTTTGTTCTTATAGTGGCCACCCTAAAGGGTCTGAAGTATGGTTTCTCATTGTGGTATTTGACTTGCATTTCTGTAATGGTTCATGATAAGCATTTTTTTAATGTGCTTGTGGGCCATTTGTTTATCTTTTGGGAAATGTATCTTTAAGTCCTTTGCCCATTTTTTTGTTACTTGGGTTTTTTTTTTATATTGTTGAATTATATGAATCCTTTATTCTGAATATTAACTCCTGATTAGATAACCGATTTCCAATTATTTTCTTTCATTCCATAGGTTTCTGTTTCACTCTGTTGAGTGTTTCCTTTGATGCACAGAATTTTTTTTAAGTTTTATGTTGTCTCAAGTGTCTAGTTTTGCTTTTGTTTCCTGTGCTTTTGGTGTCATATCTAAGAAATCATTGCCAAATCCAGTATCATGAAGCATCATCTACCTAGATGTTTTCTTCTAGAAGTCTGGTAGTTTCAGATCTTTAATCCATTCTGAGTTTTTGTTTATGCTGTAAGGGGAGACTCCAACTTCACTATTTTGTATGTGCATATCCAGTTTCCCCAGAGCTGTTTGTTCAAGAGACTGTTCTTTCCTCATTGCGTGGTCTTGGCACACTTGTCAAAGATTATTTGACCTTTTATGCGAGGATTTATTTGGGGCTCTTTTCTGTTTTATTGATCTATATGTCTTTATGCCAGTACCACCAGACTGTTTCGATTACTATAACTTTTGTTATGTGTTTTGACATTAGGAAACATGAATCCTATGACTTTTTTTTTTTTTTAAGTTGTCTTGGCTCTCCCACGTCCCTGAGATTCCATTTGAATTTTGAGATGATTTTGAAACTCATACTGGGATTTTATTAGGGGTTGCATTGAATCTGTAGATCATTTTGGTTAGTATGGACATTTTAACAATATTATTAAGCCTTCCCATCCATATTTCCATTTATTTGTATAAATTTCTTTCAGCAGTGCTTTAATTTTCAGCATACAAGGTTAAGTATTGCTAAGTATTTCATCCTTTTTGATGCTATAGAAAATGAGATTGTTAATTTCCTTTTCAGATTGGTCATTGCTAGTATATAGAAATTCAACTTTCCTGAATTCTAATAGTTTTTTTGTGACATCTCTAGAGTTTTCTACATATAAGTCATGTTGGCTATGAACAGATAATTTTACTGCCTTTCAAATTAGGATGCCTTTTATTGCTTTTTCTTAACTAATTGTTCTGGCTATGCCTTCTAGTATGATATTGAATAGAAAGTTGCCGTTTTCCTGATCTTAGAGGAAAAGCTTTCAGTCTTTTACCATTCAGTGTGATATTTGTTGAGTTTTTCATATATGGTCTTTATTATGTTGAGATAGTTTTCTTCTAGTCTAGCTTAGAGTGTTCTTATCATGAAAGGGTTGTTGAATTTGTCAAATGCTCTTTCTGCATTAATGGGAATGATTATATGGGTTTTCTTTTTTCTTTTCATTCTGTTAATGTATGTGTTCAATTATCAGTGGTATATTACACTGATAATTTTCATATTTTAAACCATCCTTGCATTTCACAAATAAACCCTTCTTGGTCATGGTGTACAATCCTTTTTATATGCTGTTGAATTTGAAGAGCGAACATATCTTGCTCTTTAGAGGGAAAGCATCTAGTCTCTTTACCATTGAGTTATGTTAGCTGGAGATTTTTTTCATAGATGCCCTTTTTGTTGAGTTTTTTTTTTTAATCACAAAAGTGTTTTGGAATTTAATTAAATGCTTTTCCTCTATTGAGATAATGCTGTGGTTTTTGTTTTTTATTCTACTAATATGGTCTATTACATTGATTGCTTTTCATATAGTAAACAGGCTTTTGGATTTTGTCTTTGTTTTGATGACCTAATTTCCAGGATGAGTAAATTAGAAGTCCCCTATATTTTCCATTTCTGACATTTGTGGTTTTTTAAAAATCAATTTTGGATTTTATTTTTATTTGTATGAGAGTAAGTAAGGCTTTTATTTCTGCAAAACATTTTTTGAATGAATATTTTTCTGGACCTTACTTTATTCTGCTGATCAGTTTATGTAATTCTCTACTAACATGGAATTATTGTATTTAATTTTTTGATTGTCTTAAAATTTTTGAATAGGCAATATATTTCATTTGATAAAAAAATCAAAATACCAAAGGGTTTATCATGGAAAGGAAGTCCCTCTCCTACCTTTAGTTCAGCCACAGGTGTTACTTTCAGTTCTTTTTTTGTCTTTCCAGAGAGTTCTATGCATATACAAACATACTTGTCTCATTCCTTTTTAGCATCTACTTAGTATGCGATCAGTTGGACTATGCTTTATTATTCTTCTCTTGATTGATATTTAGGTATTTTCCTGCTATTGAAAACAGATAATGTTCTGTGATATATATCACTATACACATGTCTAAATATAATATTTTTATAAGATAAATTTCTAGAAGTAGAATGTGCATTTAAATTTTTTTTCTTTTTAAAAATTAAGTTTATTGGGGTAACATTGGTTAATACAATTATATAATTTTCAGGTGTACATTATAATTTGATATCTGTATATTCTATTGTGTTTACCACCCCAAATCCAGTTTTCTTCAGCTACCATATATTTGATCCCCTTTACCCACTTCACCTTCCCCCATCCCCCTATATTTGACCCCCTTTTCCCTGTCTACCTCCTCCCACCTCCCCCATCGCTTACCCTCTGGTAACCACTAGCCTATAGTTTATGTCCATGAGTTTCTTTTTGTTTATCCTGTTCATCTGTTGCTTTTAGGTTTATATCCCACATATAAGTGATAACATGTGATTTTCAACTTTTCTGTCTGGCTTATTTCACTTAGCATGATTATCTCGAGGTCCATCCATGTTGTCGCAAATGGCAGTATTTTATCTCTTCTTATGGCTAAATAATAGTCCATTGTATATATATATACACCACAACTTCTTTATCCAATCAGCTATCATAGGACATTTTGGTTGCTTCCACGTCCTGGCCACTGTGTATAATGCTGCCATGATCATCGGTGTGCACATTTAAATTTTTAATAGATGTTGCCAAATTTCTCTCCAGAGAAGATTTGTGTTAATTCATAATCCTACTGGCTATGCAGAGAGTGTTTTATTCCCTATGCCTTCAGCAAGTGTGTGTTATTGAACTTTTTGATCATTTAATAGATGAATATTTGTAACTCATAGTTTTAACTTGTATTTCTCTTAAGTGTGAGGGTGAATGAAGTTTTGTTTTTTATCTTTGAGATGATCGTATTTCTTTTCTTTGAACTGTTCATGAACTGTGCCCATTTAAAAATTGGATTATTGGACTTTTTTCTCTTGACTTGTGGAATTAAGGAATTTAGCACTTTGTGATGTAAGTCGCAACTATTTTTTTTTTCCAGTGTGATACCTTTTGACTTTATTTATGATTGGTGTTGGAATTTACCATCCATTCATTTTTATTGCTAAGTAGTATTTCATAGTTTGGATGTATCACAGTTTCTCTGTCTTTTCACCTATTGAAGAGCATTTTGGCTCTTTACAGTTTTTTTCTGTCACAAATTATGTTATAAGCATTCACATAAAGGTTTTCGTATGGAAATATGTTTCCTTTTTTCTAGATAAATGTCCAGGAATGAGGTTGTTGAGTCATATGTATAAATGTATGCGTAGTTTTTTGAGGAAATACCAAGCTATTTTCTAAAGTATCTGTACCATTTTACATTTCCACTCAATGTCTGAGAGATCCAGGTTTTCTGCATTCTTGCCAGCATATTTGTTATTGTAACTCTTTTTTAGGTGTTTAAATAGGTGTATAGGGACATCTCATTGTGTTCTTAATTTGCATTTCTCTGATGGCTAATGAGGTTGAATATTTTTCCATGTGCTTATTTGCCATTTCTATATCCTTCTTGGTGAAGTGCCTTTACACATCTTTCACATTTTTAAATTACATTGTTTTATACTATTAAATATTGAGAATTGCTTTATACATTGTAGATACTAGTCCTTTGTCAGATATGTTGTTTGAAAATATTTTCTTCCAGTCTATAGCTTGTTTCTTTTTTAAAAACATTTTATTTTGAAATAATTATAGATTTGTAGGATGTCACAAAGAAGTGGACAGGAAGGATTGTCCTGTGTACTCTTCACCTGGTGTCCCCATTGTCAGCATCTTTCCTAACTACAGTGCAATATCTAAGCCAGGAAATTAATATTAATATAATTCACGGAACGTATTCAAATTTTACCAGTTATTTAATGCACTCATCTGTGTTTGGTTGGTTGGGGTGAGTTTTGTGCAATTTTATCACATGTGTAGCTTCTTGTAACTACCACCACAATCAAAATATTTAATAACACTAAGACTACTTGCTACCCTTTCATAGCCTCTTTCACCCTCTTCTGTCCCTAGCTCATGGCAACCACTAATCAGTTCTCTAACTCTAAATTTTGTTATTTAACCAATGTCACATAAAAGGAAACATGCCTTATGTATCCTTTGAAGATTGGCTTTTTTCACTAGCATAATTTCTTTGAGGTTTGTCCAAGTCGTCATTTATATCTATCAGTAATTTTTTTTTTTCGGCTAGTAAGTATATTCCATCATACTGCCATTCGTTTAACCATTTTCCCCAGTGAAGGATATTTAGTTAGTTTTCAGTGTTTAGCTATTATGAGTAAAGTTGTTAAAACCATTCATGTACAAGTTTCTGTGTGGAAATAAGTTTTAATTTCTTTGGAATAAATGCCCAAGAGTTCAACTGCTGGGCCATGTAGTAAGTTCACTTTTATTTTTAAAAAGAACTGTGAAATCATTTTCTACAACGATTTTACCATTTTACATCCCTACTGGCCATGTATAACCTCCTAACAGAATGACTGAGAGAACCACATTCTTCTCACCTGGGGACTGTGGTCAGCCAAAATGTCTGTTATTATTTATGGTTATTTGGTACTGTAGGGGAGAGATGGTTTTGAGCAGTGAGCTAAATCTAAGAAGCCCACTTCTGCTTGAGCATTCTTCTGGTTCAGCTCCATTAAATTAATTTCAATATTTATAACATTTCTCCTTTTGAAACTATAAGTTCTCTAATTAGGGTTGGGAATCCAGGATAGTAGTAGCTATTTGTACATGTTTGCTTATTTGTAACTTAGGTGTTTGTCAAAGATTATTCAGTAACTTATAGCTATTTACCTTCTGATCACTGTTCATAGTAAGTATGCTTGGATATGGGCTCACTTGCCACCACCTTCACCTCTTGAGTCCTCCTAATCCTTATCAGAAGGAAATTCCATTTCTTCCTGAGGGAAAGTAAACATACTAGCTTGTAAGGTTGAGTTCTCTTAACCAGTATATTTCAGAAATATAAGTAGTATTTACTCAAATGCCTGGAATGTTTAGTTCATCTGTTGTAAATATAAAAAATCAGTTATGGGTAAATGTTATTAAATGCCTAATATTTACATTAGATAATTATAGTCTTTGGAGCCTTTTCTGAGTTCACAATTTTAAGCTGATACTCAGATTTTAATATTTTACTCTTGTACTTCATTTAAGAGAGTGTAGAATGGATTTGAAAATGGCTATTAAATAATACTAAATGGAATTATACAATAGTAATGTATGATGAAAGATAAAATGGCCAACATAAACAGGAAAAAAAGTTGAAGGTAAATACTTTATACTTAGCAAGAGAAAATACACATTTAAGAAAAAACTAAGTGCACAGTCATTCCATTTCAGTCTATATTATACCAGGTAGTGAAATATTTAAAATAATTTCCCTTTCTATCTAAAGTTGTAGTGTCGTGTAGACAGAAACTTCCAGCTACTTTTATACAAGAACTCTTGTACAAAAAAAAAAACCTACTAGAAAATCAACTGTGAAGAATCGAGGGTTCAGCATGAGATCTAATTAAAAGTTAATGTGAAAATCAGTATTCTTTTTTATTGCAAATGATAGAAAATTCACCTGAAACTGGCATAAGCATAAAAGGTAATCCATTAGTTTATATAAGCAAATAATGAAAGGCTTGATGCTGATGATCACAAGAAAATATTACTAAGATCCTTTTCTTGAACACCACCCTCACCCCACTTCTCCTGCCAGCTTTTACCCCATTGCTTTGCTCCATGTTGTGGCAAAATTCCATGAGCTGCAATCAAACCATTGAAACCTCCCTTGTGAAGAAAATCTGTGATGGCAAAGCCCACAGCCCCTTCTCAGTCCCCAGCTTACTTGATCTGTTAGCTGCATTTGACACAGTTAATCAGGTCCTCCTACTTGGAGCACTTTGTCACTTCCAGGACACTACTCTCTCTCGATTTTCCTTCTGTGTCACTGGTCTTTTCTTCTTAGACCTCTTTGCTTGTTCCTCTTCTCCCAGATCTCTTTTCTGTCTATAATTACCTTTTTTTTTCTTTTTTGGTGATTTTACTGTTTAAAGCCTTGATAATTAAACATTGATAACCCTAAATTTATATCTCTAAGACCTGAATTGCAGAGTCTCATCCAACTACCTATATAAAATCACCATTCAGATTTCTGTCTCAAACTTATATGTCCAGAAGTGAAGATTTGTTCTTTCTTCCAAAACAAATTCTACCCACACCTTTTCCTCCTTGGTTAAGGATATCTTAATTTTTCTAGTTGCTCAGGCTAAAATCTTTTGAGTCATTATGGATTTTTCTCCTTTATTATGTCCCTACCTAATTAATTAGGAAATCCTGTTGGCTCTATCTTTAAAATATCCAGAATCTGACCACTTTTCATAACTTTCAACTGCTGCTACTCTGATATGAGCCACCATTATCTCTCACCTGGATTATTACATTGATCTCTGCTTCTCCCTTTGACCTCCTTTATAATCTCAATTTGCAGAGTGATTCTTTTAAATGTATGCTAATCATGTTACTTCTTTGTTTAAAACTCTCCATTGGCCTCCCATGTGACTCAAGGTAAAGTACAACATTCTTATGATCTTGCCCTCTTTTCTTTTATATCATCATCTACCAGTATTCTCTTTGTTGGCTTGGCTGTAACCACACTGTCTTTCTTGCTGTTTCTCACATGTACTCTGTGCCCTTATGTTTGGCATGGGTGTTTTCTTTACCTGGAATGCTCCCATAGATATTCCCAGGCTATCTTTTTATCTCCTTTAACTTGAGATATTGATATTTTTTAACAAGACTTGCCCAAACTACCCTATTTAAAATTCCAACTCATTCTTTTGAATCCCCATCAATCACCCTGCCTTATTTTTTTCCATGTTTATCACTTTCTAATGTACTTTATTTATTAAGATATTGTTTATTATCTTTCTTTTCCCATTAGAATGTAAGTACTATAGGGCAGAGGTTTTAGTCTCTTTAGTTCATTGATTATCCTAAGCACCTAGAATAATATCTCATACATATTAGATGCTCAATAAATATTTGTTGAATGAATGTATAACATATTTGTTTCATCTTCTGAGACATTTTGTGATTCTACTTCCTTGATGTCGGTTCCAGTTTTTTAGGCATTACGTAGTTCCCAGCAGTTCCTGGAATCCTTCCAGGTTCAAACCTAGCCAAAAAGAGAAAAAGTCTTTGACCCAACATTTCCAGGAAAAGCCCTGATGTTCACTCTGATTGTACTACTTTAAATGCCATGTCCAGCCCTTGACCAATCAATCTTGGCAGGGAGATGAAGCCTAGACTTTGGTCATATGCTCCATTCTGAGACTGGAAGTAAAGCCACACACACAAAAAGTCTGTTGGGGGAATAGAAACTGCTTATTAGGTATACAAAAAGCATCTACTAGCTTATATATCACTGTTTTTATAAAATGTGATCCTTGGATACTAGTTCCATGGGATCCCAATAGGTGTTCTTTGGCCATGTTCCATTAAGTTTAGGAACTTAAATTTAAATAAGTTTTGTTACTGCAGAATTTCTCAGGGTTTTAAATATGGTATTGTGCTCAGTGAATATCTAAGTGAGAGATGATTTATTCAACAACATCCCAAAATTCTTTGAACATGGAACCTTTTCAGATCACCTCAAGGTATTTTCTCATGGACCATATTCTGAGAAATATTGATGTTTGCTAAGAATTAGAAAATTGAAGAAAAATCACATATAACAACAATAAAAAATACTCATCAAATGTACAGGACCTATTTGAAGGAAAAAAATGTTTATAGACCCACAAAACTTTTAAAGAAAGACACAGTCCTTTGAAAGATATCTGTTCTCAATTTAGTGTAGTTGTAATTACAAATTAAATTTAATAGGGAGGTGAAGAGAAGAGGATAGCTTTATCAAATTCTAAAATTCCTTTGGGTCATAGGCTTTTTTGATTGCAAAGAAAGCTAATACCTCAGGCCACCTAAGAAAAATTTATTGTAAGAAATAGAATTAAAACCAGAATCAGAAAGCTATGATTATGTACTTTGGTTATGTACATTCTCTCTCTTTCTATATAGCACCTCTGTATCTTTCTAAGCTTCTATTTTATTTGTGACTACAAAGAGCTCTTGAAGATACTCCATATTCTACACTCTAAATCCTGGAAAAAGTTGGTTTGAATTGATCTTAGTTAATAAGTTGCTAATGGACGGATCCCTTCAGGCCTAGTCATTTAATGGGTTGCCCAAAAGTCAGTGGATAGGCCAGACCAGCCTTGGGAAAATTATGCTCCTGGTTCTATCATTGGCTGTTCAGTGCAGAAAGCAGCCTAGAGCTGCTTGCCTGGTAGGAGTGTGGGCTGGAAAGATTCATCTAGAAAGGGAATTTGGATGTGGTGTTACCATGACTAAAGTGTCCAGTATAATCTAGAAGAAAAAATGAGAATATACAGGAATTCTAAAAGAGGGGTATTTGCCATACTACATGTAAAATATACTGTCTCTATGTATGGCAAAGTACAGTAATTCACAATGTGGACCTGGCGCCTGAATAAGCACTTAATGAAATAGAAAAAGTGAAATTTCTAATTAATGGCTTGAATTGAGTATTAAATGTTTAGGAATACCCAATTAACCATTAAAAAGTAAGATTCCTACTATGTAATTTATCAGAATAATATCAAAATTGTTTTAAGATTTAAATGCTTAAAATGAAACTAAAACAATATCAGGAGATATTGGTTGCATTTAAATAAATGCCTAAGTAATGCATTAAAGTTCATAAATATTCAAATAGTATTGGGGCAAAGAAAGAATTTTCCCTAAGGAAAGAAAACAAGATTCTATTGTAAGGACTCAAAAGAACTTTATTACATTAAATAGCAAAATAAACCAAGGAAAAATATATGACCATATCATGTATCTTTAATATACGAAAGACTGTTAGAAATAATTTGTGAATAAAAGTACTTTAATCCTACCTAGCTGTCAGATGATACCTAGTTCATAAACTTTCTCACTTTTCTAGATGACTATTTCATGTCTTATTTTTACCCAACACACAGTTCTCTCACAAACAACTATTCTTTCACTCTCTTTGCCTACAACTTTGCTTATTTCTTATTCAATGAGAAAATGGAACCAATCAAAAGTTAACTTCTAAAAGTTCCCACCATCAAAAGCATTTTATACTCACCTACCTACATGTCTTACAATTTGTTGTAAATATTTTATTCTGTGACTTTGTATGAAATCTTTGGTCCCTGGGGTAAAGCCAATCCTTACTTACACTTGTGCATTAGATCCCATTCACTTTCTTATTCAGGAATATTGCTTAGTAATTCTTCCTCCTCCTACATCATCAATATTTTGCCTTTTACTAGCCTGTCCCCATTAATGTACAACTTTATGTTAACTTTCTCATCTTGAAAAACAAACTACTTTTCTCCTAATTTCCATCCAGCTGTACCTCCATTTTTTTTTTTCCTTCACCACAGAATCCCTTGCCCGAGGTGTGTTGGTTCACTGTTCCTGGTTTCTTTCCTCCTTTTCTCTCGTGAACCTTTTTCCAAGAAGGTACTTCATCTATCCATGCCAAAGAAACTGCTGTTATTTAGGTCATCAGTGTCAGTGAAAACAGAGGTTAATTTCTCAGTTTTGAAGCATCAAAAGAAAAAAATTAAAAGATGGCTACTATAGCAGAATGCAGTGATTCACAGCACAATCAATAAGGATATGAAAAGTAGTCAACTTATAAAGTAGCCAAAGAAATGCACATTTAAAACAATAAGAATGTTCTTTATCCACTGCCCAGTGTTGGCAAGGAAATCTAGAACTCTCCTATACCACTTCCTCAAGTAAACAACATTTCTGGAAACAATTTGGCAATTTGTACAAAAGCTTTAAAAATGTGTATATTTTTCAACCCACCCATTCCTTTTCTAAGAGGATGTCCTAAGGAAATAAAGATCATACAAAAATACACACCCACAGACCCAGGGAGGGAGGAAAGGGTTCATTAAAGGGTTCTGGAAGGAAATTTTGAAAATAACCTAAATTTCTAGCAATAGGAGAGTGGTTAGATTATAGCACACCTATATAATAGAATACCATGTAGGGAATTAAAATAGTGACAAGGATGTGTTTATTGACATGGAAAGACTTTTATTATAGGTTTTTAATTGAGAAAACTATTCAGTGCAATTTTTATGGGAAGCTGTATATTAAACTTATGTTGTATGTATGTATAGGAAAATGCCTATACGTACTGGAAGAATAAATGCCAAAATGTTGTTTAGCTGCTGTCATTAAGTAGCAGAATTTTAGATTTTTTTTTTCTAACTTGGAATGGTTGTATTACCAACAACAAAAAAAGAAAATGAAAAGACATTTTTGCAAAAGAAAGAAAACTAACTTACTAATTATAATCTGTCCTTTTTTCTATTTTTGCATTTGAACATTGATCATCAGACTTGGTTCGTAACTGGCTGGCTTGTTTCTTAACCTCACTGTACTTAAAATAGCCTGATTAGTCTGCCAGCTGTGAGAAACTAAATGGGCCAAATAAAATATTTACCATACTTTTAGCTTTAAAGTTGCCCAGGGGTCTGTAGACTTATTTGATGAAGTCTATCAGAAGACCAGCTACTGACTCAGTAAACTGAGAAATAAAGACAAAGTAAATAGAACAGGTAGAGTTAAACTCCAGAGGAGAGAGATGATAAAAAGCATGGGCAAGTTTACTGAAAATGAGTTTATTAATAACTGTGCTTGAAGTGTGATAAAATGAAATCGAAGGATTTTGTAACACCGGAGCCCAATAATAATGTGATAATTATTATTTCCTATTTCTTAGTATTGGTAATTTGTTTTGTATAAGTGGAAACATGTAACAAGATATGTAAAACAAAAAGAATAAAAGCAATACATACTCAATGTGAAGAACTTTAAAAGTAAAATTACAAAGAAATCAGTTTTTGTTACCTCTTATTGATCTTCTAATGCATATGTATAAATATGCTGTACATTTCAAGTTTATATCTTGCCTTTTCCCTCTTATTAGTATGACTGTTCTCATTCCTTTAAATATAGTTTGCTTTTAAAAAACTTCCCATTTTTAAAAATGAAGTTGTTAAAGCATTGTGAATTTGTTGATAATTCTGTATATGCCTTTTATTGGAGGAAACATTTTCTGCAACCTTCTGCCTTAATAGTTGTTAGCAGTCTATTTTATGAAACTATATCATTCTAACCGTACTTTAAAAAATTACATAGTTGTCCAAGTTTTTGTTTGTTTGTGTGAATAAACCAAAGAGCTCATTAAAGATTTTAAGCCTTAAATTTGTAGATAAGTATTTTAGTTTCACTTTCCCCAAGATAGCAAGAAATATTCAATATCAGAAAGATGACTATTTTTAGCCTTTCTTTCTGCTGGTGAGGTGGAATAGTGAATATTTTTAGAGCAGTTGAAAGTACAGTCACTTAGATTAGCTCAGTGTTTCATCAGAATCTCGATAACCTTGTTTATTTTATGTATCCAGGTTTTACCTTCCAATGTTTTGAATTTATGTAAATTGCAACATGATTCCTCTTTCTCATTTTAGCCTAGTTCATCTCTCTGGAACAATATGTAAAACGAGATGAAATATCTAAAACCTTAACGTTCTCTCAGCATATTTTCTATATTTTGAATTATAATTTTATCCTAGCTATTGTGGGCAGTGCACTTGTTTCTTACAGAAGAAATGTTAGTAATTAATACTTACAAGGGGATAACTTTTGAAAATCTTTTTCCATGAGCAAAATAAGCCCTTAATACCTCACAAGAGGTATCCCCATGACCTTTGTGAGTATCCTCAGTTATGAACAGCACTAGAACATTTTATCTTTTCTCTAAAATGGACCATAGGAAGTGAAAATCTGAGTGACTTCCTTTTTATATTCAATGAGAGCTACTGACAAGTGTACAATTCAGGTCACACTGAGAGGCTGAGGTGCTACCTGAAGGACACTCATCCTACATCCGCCAAACAGCCAAACTCCTGTCTTGGCAAAATTTCAAATATTACTATACATTGTAGAACTTTGGAGACCTTCAAGATTGATTACAGTGATTCAAAAACAGTATGGTAATTAATTCACAATTCTGAGATATTAGTATAATTTCCTATTGTAGATAGAAAAAAAAAGATTTCATGTTTAAGTGTTAAGATCAATGACTTAACAAATCATTCACATCTGAACTCATTGCAGTCTGTCTTTTGCTTCTACCATGCCACTGAAACAGGTCCAGCTAAGATCACCTATGACTTGCTAGTTGTTAAGTCCAGTTCTCAATTCTTAACTGACCTCTGAGCATTTGACACTGTCCACACTTGCTTTGAAATTGTCTTCCTTGGGTATCAAGGGTACCATTTTTCTCTGCTTTTCTTTCTGAATTTTTAGCTATTTCTTTCTTGAACCTTAAATGCTGGTACCAGTTTCCTAGGGTTTTGTTGTTCATCCCCTTTTACCCTTTTTTTCCCATTTTACTTTAACCACTATTTCTTCAAACAACTTTATTGAAATATCCTTGACATACCATAAAGTGTACAATTTAAAGTACAAATACATTTTGACTGTGTGACATTGCCACAATCAAAACAATGAACATCCATCACTCTGCAAAGTTTCCTCATCTCACTAGTAATTCCTCCCTGTTACTCTTTCCATTCCCACCAAATCCCTAGATTGAATGTGCTTTCTATCACTATAGATTGGTTTGCATTTTCTAAAATGTTATAATGGAAACATGGAGTATATACTCTTTGGGGGTGGAGGGAGGTCTGGCTTCTTTGACTTTAAGATTGTAGTCTAAGATTTATCTATGTGTGTGTATCAGTAGTTTATTCCTCTTTATTGCTGAGTAGTATTTCATTGTATGGATGTCACAGTATTTTTTCATTCATCTATTGGTAGACATTTGGGTTGTTTCCAGTTTGGGGCTGTTGAAAACAAAGCTGCTATGCAAATTTGGGCCCAAATCTTTCTCTGGTTATATGCTTATATTTTTCTTGGGTAAATTACTTATAAATGGAATAAGTGTATCATATGATCGATGCAGGTATAACTTTTTAACCAACTGCTAAACTTTTTGATAGTGTTGGGCTTTTTCACCTTCCCACTACCAGCGTATCAGCTTTCCAGTTGCTCTGCATCTTTGCCAGCATTTGATATTGTCACTAAAAAAATTTTAGACATTCTAAAGGTATGTATTTCATTGTGATTTTAATTTGTATATCCCAAAGACTAAAGTTGTAGAACATCTTTTAATGATGTTCTGTAATGATTAATGATGTTGAGCATCTTTTAAGTGCTTAGTTGACCTTTTGTATGTATTATTTAGAGAGATGTGTATTCAGCTTCTTTGCCCATTTTTAAATTGGGTTGTCTTTTTGTTGTTGAATTACAGTTGTCTTTTTACTCTTTTTTTAGTATTCTTTGAAGCACAAATAATTTTAATGAAGTCTAATATATCTATTCTTCTTTTGCTTGTGCCTTGGGTGTCTTTTGAAGAAACCATCACAAAATCCAAGGTCATAAAAATTGTTTCCTTCTAAGATTTTTATATTTAGCTCTTAAATTTAGTCTTGTATCTATTTTTAGTTAATTTTTATATATCATATAAGTTAGGGGTGTATGTAACTTTATTCTTTTGCCTATGGATATCTAGTTTTTCTAGCACCATTTGTTGAAAAGACTCTTCTTTCCCCATTGAATGGTCTTAACATATCTTTTGAAAAAAATCAGTTGACCATAGATGTGAGGGTTTATTTCTGGGCTCTTGTATTCCATCGGTCTATATGTCTGTCTTTGTAATTTTTTGTTGAGAACTAGCTGTTTTGAGTATTTACTATGCAAATCTGGAAACTCCGGAAATCAGATTCTCCCTGTCCTCAGGGATTGCTTTTGTTACTTGTTGAGGGCTGCAGCTGTTCATTTGTATAATGACTTTTCCACAATATTTTTGCGAAGTCCATATTTCTTGTTATGTGTGATCTATAAGTTTCTCTTCCATTGTCTCTTCAGTTAGCATGTGATCTGCCAGATTTCTCTAAATGTCTGGATCCCCCCAAAAAGTGTGCATGTACTTCTCTTTAAATCCTTTGATAGATGGCTGTTGTTGAAACAAGGTAATATTTTTTGATTGCTCAGGCAACCGCCTGACCAAACAAAATGCACAGCCCCAATATTTTGGAGGGATAGGTCTTTATTGTCCACACAGGCACAGCCAGCCTCTCTAGGAACTTGGCCACAGTGAGGCTAAGGAATGGGGGATAGTTGCTAGATCACTCACACAGCTCTCAGTAAATTTCAGCATTCTCTCTTTATCAAGCACTCCTCTGGTTGCTGTGTCCGATTAGGTTCTAGAGTTCTGAAATCATTGATTCTGATTTTTTTTTTTTCCAGTTTAATGGTTTGGAGAAAGGACTAACTCCTAGAGCTTCCTATTCTACCACTTCCATGATATCACTTATGAACTATTTCTAGATAATTTTTGTGTATAGTGTACTATATGATTCAAGCTCTTTTTTCCCTTGCATCTAGGTATCCAGTTGCTCCAGCATCATTCATTGAAAAGACTATTCAACAGAAACTTAACATGTTATAAATCATTGTTACCTCGGTTAAAAAAAGAAGAAAGAAAAGACTTCTTTTCAACTAAATTACCTTTGCACCATTGTCAAAATCAGTTGTTCATATATATGTGGACATATTTCAAGACTCTGTTCTGTTCTGTAGATCTCTTTTTCTATCTTAACACCAACATCACACTGTCGTATTTACTGTAGCTTTATAATAAGTCTTGAAATCAACTAGTGTTACTTCTCCAGCCTTGTTCTTTTTCAAGTTGTTTTTGGCTCTTCCGATTTCTAAATCTGAAAAAGAAGCATACCTTTTCTTCATGATTTTTGTGTAGATTAACAGTATTAGATGGTAGTTGTTGATGAAAGTACTGTTCTAGTCACATTATATCTAGAATTATATATCAGTCAGTTTATAAGCAACCATAAATCCCAATGGCAAACAACAAAGATTTATTTCTTGTGTTATTACTATGGGTCTCCTCTGTGTTGTCTTCACCCTGGAATCAAAGCAGACTATAAAGAAAGATGGCCTTTATAATCATCTTCTTGGAAGTTGTATACTTCTAATCATGTTTCATTGGCCAAAGCTAATGTCAGTGGCACTGGAGGTGTAATTCTCCCATGGGGATGCCAATACAGAAGGGCTGCAAATATTTTGAACAACTTATATATGCTATGACAGAGAGCATCCAGTTGTGTCTGTCATTTTAATGGTATGACAACCTGGAGGTATGCCCATAGGAGAAAGATCGGAATGGTGAGTAATTCTGAAATCTTGCCTGAAATATAGTGGGAAGAGTCGATAGATAGAGTGGGGCACATTACTACTGTTTAAAACATTTGAGGCATGGATGTTACTGGATATGCTTCATAATGTCTGTGGGTGAAAGTTACAGCATAATATATATTTTGATTCAGTATAAGGCATAAGAAGGAAAGGGGACAGTAAATAAAACTTGGTGTTTTAAGTACCTTTTATTGCATTTATATTCTTCAATATACCCTATTAGTGTTCTTGTGAATATGTGTTTATATTATTATATCGAAGGAAACAGACTCAGAATGGATAAGTACCTAAGGTCATATGGCAAATATGTGGTAAAACCAGTTTGGAATCTAGGTCCATGTGATCTCATCTCTTTCCACTGAACTTTGTTTCTCTCCAAAGAGCTGCAAACTTCTTACAACTAAACTGTTCATCACCAGCCATCTTCTTCTTGACAAGGTAATAGCCACTCTTCCCCATCTCTAAAAGGGTTCAAACAAAATATGAATGGAAGGATCGAAAGGAAGTTTGAACTCCACATCAATGGCCTACAAACTTATTGATCACATGCACCTTTCAGCAAAATAATGAGCTTATACCATTCACATTATATATTAAACAATTATTGTATATGTTATAAAACAAAAAAGTTAAAGTTAAGATTTTATATAATATTTTAGATATTTTTATAAGTTAGATTTTATGTAAAATCTTTTTGAAACTGCTGTTTTACATGTAGATAGTTGTTTTTTACTGTATCCCTATAGATTACTTTGTGTACCCACTGAGATGCATACCCTCTTGTGATTGTTTTAGATGATTTCTAAGACTCCCTTTTCAGTATGACTTTTTTATCATTCTGTTTGGCCCAAATTTTTCTGAAAAGGATAATGATAGCTTAATTCACTTTTAGGAAAGTTTTTAGTTTGCTATCTAAGACCCAAACTATAAATTCTTTACTGGCGTTCATAGCAGAAGTTAAGCCTGAAAACTACATAGTATAAAAACATGCTTTTTTCAGATAGATAATAGTAACTCTATGAGCATTAAAACCTATATATAAAAGAATTAAATAGGGGTTATTATTAAGTAATAAACCTGATTGTATGTGTGGTACAAGAAACAGACTCATTATTTAGTCATATCTTCTTTATCTAATCTGCATGCGCATGTCCAAAACTCACTGTATTCATATATTCCAAATTGAATCTGAAATTTTGCCTAGAGAATAATATGAATTTTTGTACTTGGGAAATTACTTTAGCACTGTCTTAGAATGAAGCCAGAATTCTAAATTATGCTAAGCTTACTGGACTAAATTTAATCTTTATAGAGATATATATTCTAAAAAGCAAAGGAGTTACTTGCCTTGCCTGACAGAAAACTGTCTGATTTTCTACATTCTGGTCCTTGGTTATCAGCCATTTGCCAGGTTGATACTTCACATTAAGATAGCTTTCTGGTTGGTAACTATTTCTTGGGGATAGATTCTTTGAGGAAAAAAGCCTTCCCATGTCACAAAGAAAGCAGAAACGAATCTAGCCTTTAAAAGATAATCCTGTATTAGATGAAAGAGCAGCCATACTCTTTTCCATTTTCTCCTCATAGTGATACATTTGTGCAGATTTTTCAGCATTACATAACTGCAGTTTGCTGGTGGTGTAGTGGAAGTGTTGCTTGCAAGTAGGATCAAACCCAGTTTAAACAAGAGATGGCCAATTCAGCTGTTTTTCCTACACAAGTTTAAGTGGCCCATAAGCCAACGTTCCTTGGTAATAACTTCTAGGGATCCTTTTGTTGTCAAAAACTACCCTGGAAAAGTACAGTTTAAATAGTTTAATGAGGTATTTCTTGAATTTTCATATTCTTTTACTCATTCAACAGTCATTCAGTGCTCTTTTCTGCCAAGCACTAAGGAAACAGTGAACAAGAGGAACATTTTTATTTCTTTATTTATTTCAAATACAATTGACATTCAGTGTATTTTTCTATTAGTTTCAGGTGTACAGCATAGTGGTTAGACATAATTTAAAGTGATTCCTTCGATAAGTTTAGTATTCACCTGGCACCATGCATAGTTATTACATATTATTGACTGTCTTCCTAGTGCTGTACTTTACATCCTCGTGACTATTTTGTAACTGCAGATTTGTACATCTTAATCTTGACCTTTTTCACCCAGCTCTCCAACCCCCTTCCCATCTGGCAACCATCAGTTTGTTCTTTGTGTCTATGAGTCTGTTTCGCTTTTGTTTGTTCATTTATTTTGCTTTTTAGATTCCACATATAAGTGAAATCATATGGTATTTGTGTTTCTCTGACTTATTTCACTTAGCATAATACCCTCTAGGTCCATCCATGTTGTCACAAATGATAAGATTTCATTCTTATAGCTGAGTAACGTTCCATTGTATGTATGTACCACATCTTCTTTGTCCAGCCGTGTATTGATGGGCACTTAGATTGCTTTCATAGCTTAGCTATTATAAATAATGCTGCAATGAACATAGGGATACATATATTTTTGAATTAGTGTTTTGGATTTCTTCGGATAAAAACCCAGAAGTGGAATTGCTGGGAACAAAATGGATATTGACCATTGATATTTTTTTCACATATATAATGTGTATTCAAATCTAGTAGAACTGTTGTTGCTCACAGCAGCGTACTGTAGGAATCCTTTCTCTACACTGACCTGTGCTTGCCTTCCTGCCTTCTTGTTCTTTTTTCTTCCTACCTACCTTGTCCTCCCTCCTTTCTTTATTCCCTTCCTTCCTTTTCCTTCTGGTAACTCCTTCCATCTTTGAGAGCGTCCACAGGCATTTTCTTACATCAAGTCATCTAAGCATAAGATAAACTACATATAGTATTTATTGGGTAAAACTTGCATGGTATAGTTAAGAGGGGAAATGATAAAATTCTTAATTTTCTTTAAAGACTAAGTGTCGTCTCACCAGTGCAGATCTCAAGGTATGTTACTTAGCTCAGAAACAATGTACTGTATCTTTAAATGAGTTTCTGTTCTTTTTAAAGTAAAATTAATATCAGCATTTTTTTACAAGTGTGCTTTTTAGATGCAAATATTTATATGATTAGATAATTTTTATTAATGTTTTTTTTTATATATTTTCTGAATCTGAATCCTGATGTTAGCCATTTTTGTGCCTCTGTTATATTACAACTGACACATTTCTTATTTTTCAGTGCTTTAATTGCCTTGTTATCTAAACTCAAATACATCCTAGTTAATTAAAGGCACGTGATTGGTTATTTTGTTGTTGTTGTTGTGTTCTCTATTGATGAATTTGAATGTAATTAAAAGTATAATTTTTTTTTCTTTAGCATCAGACAACAGTCAGCGCTTTCGAGAAACCTGTTTTGCATTTGCATTGACACCACAACAAGTGCAGCAAATCAGTAGTTCAATGTAAGTTGTCTTTAAGTATCACTAGCAGTTTTGCCTTTAAATCCAGTATTTTCTATAGTAAGTGATTTTTTAAAACGATGTGTTGGGTGAGTATTAGTGTCATGCAAATACTAGTATTGGAAATACTATTGTAGTGTTAGTTGCCTTATAAACAGTTCTATTACTGATCATTTGAAAAGCTTTCTGGTTTAACAGCGTCTTTGAATCAGCTTTCATGTGCATATTTCAAATATAACTGCAGTTCTTACTCTGTCTTTTCTAGGGATATTTCTGGGACCAAATGTGACTTCACAGTTCAGGTCCAGTTAAGGTACAGTGATGACTACAGTATATATCCAAAGTTTAAAAGTTAATATTCCTTAAGATTTTTTAAAAATCCACGTAATTTTCAATAAGTAATTGAAAGTATTGGGTTTAGATGTTTGGGTGAGGTAAAACTTTCTTTTATGAAATATCCCAATTTTTATCCAGTTTAGATTTTAATATATCAAGTCATGTACCATATATCTAACCACATTTCTTCTTTTGGTTGCCCTCAGTTGGTTAGAAGCTCCAGCTAATGATATTTTAAAATATCATAGTGATCAGTTCTTTAGAAAGCCAAGGCCCTATTTCCGAGATAGTCTTCTTAACATATACTCAAAGGTCCTGTGAACATTCTTAAAGGTAAAATGAGCCTCAGCTGTTATATTGGGAATAAGAAAGTAATTAAGAACATGTCATTAAATGAAATATCTAGTTTTAATAGTTATTTCGTTATTAACTTTGGCCATCTTTTAGAGTAGCTGTTGAACAAAAATATTAATGAAGTCATCGTTTAATAAAGCAAATTAAACTTGTTCTTTATTGTTTAGGTTTTGTTTATCAGAAACCAGCTGTCCACAAGAAGATCACTTCCCACCCAATCTTTGTGTGAAAGTGAATACAAAACCTTGCAGCCTTCCAGTAAGTCCGGAAAGCTATTTTTTAAATGCATGCCAACATAACTATCAAATAAGTCATCACAGCTGTTGTTAATTAAGTTTTTATTAAGAAATCATCTTTATTTTGGATATATATTCATGTGACTGAGTGAAACACTTGTACCAACTATGTACAATTAACAGCTGTGACATTAGCTGTGGAGACCAAGTCTAGCATGGAGTTGGGTATGGTAGCTTTAGTATTGTACTGGGTTTGGGGGGGAAAAATTGTTTCAACAAAACTTCAGCTGTATTCATGTGAATATGGAAGCCTGTGGTAGAATAGAGACTTGAAGAATGCTCTGCCTTACGCAGAGAGGGCCAGAGTGGGGGCTATAGTTGGTCAGCTTGCAAATATTCCTTATATACTCATATGAGCTCTTTAATAAATTCATTCTGATTCTTAAAATTTAGAGATTTTTAAGTTCTGTTACCTGAATTTTTCTCAGGCTTACTATAATGAGACTGTTTTGTTATTTGGAAAAACACATTGGAAACTCTTGTAAATATTTGCTTCTCTACTTTTTAATGGAAATGTTCATATTTTCTGTACATAGTTCATAGGGTTTTTTTAAAAATGGAAGTTGAAATGATTGTGGAAATAATAAGTAGAAATAAATTATATTTCATCCTTAGGGTTATCTTCCACCTACTAAAAATGGTGTGGAACCAAAGCGACCCAGCCGACCAATTAATATCACCTCACTTGTCCGATTGTCGACAACAGTACCAAACACCATTGTTGTTTCTTGGACTGCAGAAATTGGAAGAGTACGTAAATTTTTGTTTCTACCAGGTTTTTGTATTATAAAGAAGGGTTCATTTCCATGGCTGAGTTTATATGTAAATAATGTTGTAAAATGAGTTGCAAAGGGATTTATTTTTGTCTCACAATGAGTTTTCAACATGTTCCCATTTAAAAAATGGAATCATGAAGTATAGTGTTTTGTAACCTTATACTTTCACTCAGCAATTTATCATAAATGTCTTCCTATGTCGTTACATAATCATCTACATGATTTTAAATGGCTACATCATATTCCAATATGAGTATGCCATTATTTAGCTTATTCCCTATTGTTGAGCACTTATTTGATTTATTGGTTGGTTGATTCATTGCTATTTCAAAGAACATTTTTGAAGACCATCCTAGTAGCTATAAGTTTTGCATACATACATGATAATTTTCTTAAATTCCTAGAAGTGAATTGCTGAGTCAAAGAGCCTGCACAATTTTAAGAGGTATCATGTACATTGACAGTTGCCTTACCGAAAGATGCACAAATTTATCCTCTGACTTTCAGTGTTTATTTATGTGCCTATTGACTCATAACCCTGTCAACACTGACTTTTATCTTCTTTAAAACCTTTACTAATTTTAATAGATAGTAATGGCACCACATTGTTTTAATTAGTACTCCTTTTATTATTACTGAGATTTAACATTTTATGTTTGTGATCATTTACATTTTAACATCATATTCACTTTTATTTCTATATTCATGTTTTTCTTATTGATTTGTGAGTTTTTAATATATTAAAACTTAACCTTCCTTCACATGTGATAAATATTTTTCCAGTGTGTTTGCATTTTATTTTTATTTATGTGATTATTTCATGTGTAGAAGATTTAAAAATTATTATGGCGGCAAATCTTAACCAGTTTTTTTCCTTTATAGTTTTTCCCCATTCAGCTCCCATCAATGCTTGGTCTGTCTGCCCTTCCCAAGATTACATAAATATTTGTATAGATTTTTTTCTAGATGTTTGAGATTTCTTGTTTTACCTTTAAATATGTACTCCATCATAAATTTATGTGTGATATGAAATAAAAATTTTATTTTTTAAATAGCCAGTTGTTCTAATACCATTAAATTAGTAAATGCTGAAATCAGAAGCCACCATTATTGTATATTTGATTTTTATTTATGCTGAGTGTGTTTCTGAACTTTTTTATTGTTTCTTAGCCTAGCATTCTTTTTCCAGGACAGTTTCAGAATTTTTTTGATAATTGCAGCTTTATGAAATGAACTATATTAATTCATTTGAAATTTATTGAATGCTTACTGTATGCCATGCACTATGCTGAAAGCTGGTAGTACCATAGTAAATAAAAAAAAAAATTCTTGCTCTTTTGGAGCTTGAGATCCAGGGGCCAGGTGGTCACACACAAAAACGTAAACTTATTTATCTTAAGTACTATAAAGGAAAGGTGTAGTGATTTTTAGAGGATATTAAAGGGCACTTGGCAGGGCTTTCCTGATGAAGTAGTGACTGAGCCAAGAACTGAGAGAAGGGTGAAAGGAATCAGAAGAAAGGGTCAGAGAAAATAGCTTGCGCAACAACCCCTGGGCAGGAACTGAAAGGGAGCCCTGTGGCTAGAGTGTAGAGACTGGGGAAGAGCAATATACAAGATGAGGCTGGAGAAGTAAGAAAGCACCAAACCATGCAAGGCTTTGCTATTGCTAAAATATTGGTGAGACAGATGATATATTAGCAGTGACGATGGAGATAAGTAGGTGGATCTACAGGGCTAAGTGATAAACTGGAAGTAAGGGCTAAGAGAAAGGGAGATGTCAAGGATGACTCCTTAGTGTCCGACTTGAGTAACAATGTAAATGATAATATTATTGAGATAGAGGAAACACTGAAAAAGGACTGAGTTTTGCTGTGTTGTTTTGCTTAGGAGGAAGGAGTGTTAGAGGACTAGATGGAGAAAATCTTGAGTTCACTTTTGAAGCTTCTGACTTTGAAATACCTTTGAGACATTCTGAATAGGCAGTTGGGTATATAGGCTCAGAGGATTAGTTTGTGCTGGAGAAATAAAAACGTGATCGTGAGTCATCTGCATATTGGTGGTTATTGGGGCCACACAGGCAAAGGTGATATTAATTAGGGGAAATGTATCAAGTAGGAAGAGGAAAGTGCCTAAGACTTATTCTTGAGGAACTATGACATTTAATACTTGGTTGAAGAGAATGAAGCTGCAGAGGACATGCAGGGAAAATAATGCCAGAGAGGTGGGGCAGAATAGAGTGTGGTATGAGAAGCCAACAGAAGAGTTTCAAAAAGGATGGAGATGGTAAATGGTATTTAACAGATGTTGAGAAGTCAAGTATGTTGAAGTCTAAAAAAAATACCCTTTGGATTAGGAATGTGAAGGTGACTTTAGCATGAGCCATTTTGGTGGATGGTGGGAGGGGAAGCCAGATGGTGACCATTTGAAGGCAAAGAGGCAGAGATAGTGAGTTATAGAAGTGCGGCTTTGGGAAGAGATAATGGTAAGCTGGAGGGGAGTGTGAGTTATTTGTTTATTTTAATGGGAGAGTCTTTAACATGTGTTAAAGATGATGGCAGGTATCTTTAGAGGAAGAGCTTAACTATACAAGAGAAAGAGATGGAAAAAATAATAGTGAACTGCATAGTAACACAGAATAGCTAGGAGAGACAGCATCTATTTAATGGAAGAAAAAAAAATGTATGAGTGTATATGATTGATACTGGACAGATGAGTAAGTTCTGATCTGACTTATGTCTGTGAGATAGGAAGTGAGGTAAGTCCGAGAGAGAGGGGAGCAATAGGGGCCTTTGAGGAGAGTGGACATGCTAGGAAAGTAAATACAGAGAGTGAGACATGTCCCCTGCATTACCCCCAAAACATTTCTGGGAATTTGGTGAGATTGCTTTAAATTGTGTGTTAAATTAAAGATGATTAACTTATGTATAGTATTTAATGTTTCATTTCCAGGACCTGTATCTTTCTCCATTTACTGAAATTCTCTTTTATGTACTTCACTAATTTAATAGGTTTCTTATAAATCTTCATGTTTTTTTATTAGTTCTTGTGTTGTTTATTATTAATAATATTGCTACTATAGATATTTTTATTATATTCTCTGAAGAATTTATTGTTGATTTATTTAAAAGCCAGTCACTATGGAATATTTACTTAATACCTAAATTTATATATTGGTTTCAATAACTTTTTAGTTGGTGTCCTAATATTTCCAGGTAGGCAGTTTTGAGTTCAAGATATATCATTATTATACAAATAATGATAATGCATAATTTGCTGGCTAGAACCTTCAAAACAATATTAAATAACATGAGTAACAGTGGACATATCTCACTTGTTCTTTATGTTAATGAGAATACTACCAGTGTCCCAACATTAGGTCTTACAATGATTATTAATTTTCAATAGAACTTAATTACATCAATGATATGTTGTATTCCTCTCAATATGTTGTTGTATTCCTCTTTTAATGGCTATCTTTGTGAGAAATGGATTTTGAATTTTATCAAAATCCTTTTTGACATCTATCAAGGTTATATTTGTTTCCTTTGCCTAATTAATGTCATAATTAGGTTTTCTGAATCCTTTTTAATGTTTCCCTTGTAGTGTACCGTGGGGTTCCCCTTTTTGTCCTCCATTTTGAAGACAGTGTTGAAAAGTTTTGGTTTTTGTCTCTGTGAGAAGTTTAGCCTACTAGGGAAGTATGATAAACACCGGGGTGTTTACAGTGAACTGTGAACAAGTCTGAAACTGTGGGAAAGAAGGGAAATGTTGCTGATATATAGCACTAGAGGAGGGGGAGATACTCTTCCCAAGGGAAGCCTTCTACACCTCAGGAAGAAGACAGTATCGTTAGTGATTTGAAGGTCTACCAGGTAAGGGAAGATCTTTGTGTCAACCCCATCTACAAGTTGGAGACCTTCATTTTGAAATTAAATATTGAAAGAAAAAAATTTTTTTCTTCTAAGCCCAAAGGATAATTTATGAAGTTGTTTTTTAAATCACTTTTAATTCAGCTTGTAGATACTCTGAATAGTTTGTGTAGAATCTCTTGTTTTGCAGATTAATTTGTCTTATTAGCTGCCATTGAGAAATCTTAGAAATGTCTTCAAAAGAAATAAAAGGAAGAGCTAGTAATTAGCTAAAGCTATGGTGGTAATTATAACACAGTTTACAAATTTATCAAATCAACACATTGTATACCTTAAATTTATGCAGTGTTATAAGTCAGTTAGAATCTAAAAAAAATAATAATAATGTGAAAAAGAATAGCTAGTACAGGAAATAAGTGAATTATATTGTAATTTCTTATCCTACCTCAAGTAGTCACTGCATGTAGTAAATGCTCATTTTAGAGAAGATATTTAGTTACTGGTTTAAAGGACACTTACCGAGCAGATTATATCCTAATTGTGGAGAAAATGTCCTATGAACTTGGTAGACAGTTTTGAAGACTTTGGATAAAAGCATCGGTGTAATGTAGTATGTATCAGTCAGTCATTGGAGTTTGGTAGTACTTTGAATGGCCAGTAGGAATAATATAATACCATTTACCTAGAAGAGACACTATACCGCTGGTAAGTTTTGTTTTTCGGTTTGTTTGGGTTTTTTTTTTTGTTTGGTTTAGTTTTGGCTACTGAATCTCTTTCATGAGATAGAAGATTTAACTTCATATTATCAGTACAAGTGGCATTTGTGAATATCTGACATTTTTTGCTGCTGCTGCTGTTTCTTTTTTCTTATTTGGTTGCATGTTTCAACTAGTGTGAGCATACCTTTTCACTGAACTTGTAGTTGTGGCTTCTACTTGATCTTTCTTTAAAATTTTATATAAAAGCCTTAGGGTAATTCTTAGTTCTGAAGAGTCAAGCTGTCAGTACATAATTTTGCAGTGTTAATTAGCATTTCTCGTCTCTGTCATATTTGAAGCATTAATCAAATAATAAAGGTGAATAAGGTCCCCCCCCCCAAAAAAAGAAGCTTTTTCGTTTTATATTAGATTGGTATGTCATATGCTCCAAAATTTAGGCAAATTTTAAGATTACTTGTGTCTTTAACAATTTATTAATGAAAGTAAATTAGCTTTGACACTTCATTTTTTTCTCCCAGAAAATGTGTAACATAGACACAGATAGGTTTCCGAACACTAAATGAAAAATTGACCTTCCAGAGGGTATTGTAGGATATTTTCTCTTGTTGCCAAAAAAAAGAGAATGTATTTTTAACACATTTTCCATTTATAAAAAAAAAAAAAGTGCAGCTTGCTGTCGGCATTAATTTAATTTTACATAAACACACTCTTTGAGGCTGAAGCAAATCTGACTGGTTTTCAATGTGAAAATAAAATATAAAAATTGTACTTGGAGTTATTTCTAAACAGAACTTGTCTCTAATCTTAATATAACAAATGTATACATAAATCGGATTCATCAAGTGAATCTTTGGCTAACTGAGAATGATGTTAACATCACGTGTAGGAATGCTACATTTTCTAAGATTTGACATTTTTAGTGGTCAAGAATTACTATATTTTATAAATGGAGTTACCACTACTAAAAACAGAATGCTAAATAGAATGATGTCATTTGTTTCTAAAAACTATCAATATACTAGAGCAATGTGAAAATAATAATAAAAGCAAGAATTTCGTGGCACACTTTAGGAGTAAGGTTAGGACTGTAATCTGCAAGTTATCTTGGAGTAAACGCTGCAGCCACAAGCACTGCCAGCAAGTATTCTCGGGGAAAACGGGAAATGGGTTAAAACAGCGAAAATAACAAAGTTGAAATGTACATTGAACTAGGTTAGGAGGGTCAAAGCAAACAGGGTGTGTGAAAGCAAGAACTGTAGAGAAATACACTGGCCTTGGCCATTAAATCCGTTATCCTAACTTCCCTACTCTTTACTCTTGGTTTCTAGTGCTGGCTCTATCACCAAGCAGATGCATGGTCATGAGCAGATTACATATCATTTTGTGCTTCCATTTTATCAACCCTTCACTTAGAAAAAAATTTATCCAACCTGTCACTTATAGGCCTTCTGTGAAGTTTAAACGAAGCAGGTAGTATATGTTGAGTGCTCCAAAAACTATATGTAGCTGTAAGAAGATGGCAGTAATTCTTTTTCCTTTGGCTTCTTTCCAAATCTCTTGATCTTCCTCTTGATCCCAACACCAAATAGAAAGTGGGCCTTCTCCATTTAGATCTCTTACCTTCATAAGCTCGAGCCCTCTTTTCTTCCTTTTTTTCCCCTCCCACCCCCCTCCCACCGCCCACGTCCCCACTCAGCCCCAGCCTCCTGGCTTTTTTCTTCCTCTTATCTAATCATGTACCCTTCACTCTGCCTTGGCTTGTTAATTAACTATTTTCTTTGTCCCTTTCTCCTTCTACCATCTCGTAGTCCCTCCACTGGTAATAGATATTCATCTATTCATTTGCCAAACTAGCAGGTTTTCTTTGAAAATCTTTAATATTCCCTCTGATTGTTGTGATAATGGCCCAAGTAGGGTCTTTTCAAGAACCAGTTCAATGCATAGAGAGAAATTAAATAGTAGAGGTTAGGAAGCCAGTCTAATTTGTGATTTTTTTAATATTTACTATTTTACATCTGTCTATTACCTACTCATAGTTTACAATGACTTAGACATCTTATTGGCATTGGTTTATATTTAATTATAAGTGTTCTTTTATATAAGTGCTTTAAATTGATTGACTTCAAGCATAGATAGTCAGGAAATATAGAAGCATGACAGTCCTGGCTTTGTTACTTCAAAGTTGTAAAATTAGGGCAAGTTATTTTACTTCTCTACATTTTATTTTCCTCATCTATAAAAGTAGGTTTATGACCACAGCAGCAGCTTTTTGGTTAGGATTAAATGAATTACCATTCATGAAGACACCTAAGATAGAGCTTGCTTGGCACACAGTTGGTGTTTTAACAGGTGTTAGTTTTCTTTCCCTATTGCTATGGGATTAAAATAGTACTGTTTACTTACATATGTTGTTTGTTTTCTACATCTTTTTTTTTTTTCCAGAACTATTCCATGGCAGTATATCTTGTAAAACAGTTGTCCTCAACAGTTCTTCTTCAGAGGTTACGAGCAAAGGGAATAAGGAATCCGGATCATTCTAGAGCTTTAAGTACGTATGATAAACTTACTTCATTTGTGTAGCTGAACTATTTTGGTAAAGGTTAGAGTAGTAGTTTCTCAACTGAAGAAATTTTAGGGTTTGTTTTTTCACTAGAGCTTGTCATAGAATATTAAACAACACTGAAAACCTTGTTTTGTGAACTAAAGTAAATCAAAATTTGAGTATTTTAATATCTTTATCATGACTATATTTTGTAATCTATATTTTACTGATCTTAAATTAACTTTGTAAAGTCAGTACATGAACAAGGAAGAATATTTTACTAGAACTTCATAAAATAAACACTGAAGGAATTCTAAGAGATGGAAAGGAAATCTTTGCATGTATTTCACAAGAATTATTTTATTTTTAAGGTTTCTATAGGAAAAATGTACAGGAATATGTGATGACTACATCCTTGCATTAACAAAATAAAAAGAAAGTGGGGTGGTAGAATAATAATGAAATAGTTTCTGCTGTAAATTATGTGTCCTTGGACAAGTCACTCTACTCCTTTGATCTCATACTCCTCATCTATAACAATAGGTTCGTACCACGTGATATCTAAAACCCCTCCAAAATCTGAGTTCATAGGTGTGAATAACTAGAGATTCATTTTGTCATGTTGAATTTGAGATGTAGTAAGGTCTGCAAATTGACTGCTCTGGCTTCATTTTTAAGGGTTAAGGTCAGAGTTTGGCAGCCTTTCCAAAGAGGTGAACTGAGGTTCTCCCTTCATTCTCTTCCTTGTGAAAGATAGATTTCTCATGGATGGATTTGGGAGTGGGGTTGGGTACTTAAGGAACAAAACTTTTATAGACAGGAGTTAGATAGCTACCCTTCAAGGATTATTGATGCGTGTTGATTAATGAAGTCCACTATCAGAGTTGTAGTTAGGAACACTCTGGTGAAAAGAACTAAAGTAGTAAGGCTAGCTTTCCTCTCATTTCCCTTTATGGCACAGCTTTTATCTTTTTTTCTAACCCATTCCTTTGCCACAGTAAAAGATCCCACTACCTCTGAATGTCATAACCTCAATAGTTCATTGAAGGATTTTTATGTACTAAAGGGGCTCTTTAGAAAGGCAAATAATCCTGTACCAAGAGGAGCACACTTTTGGCTAATGCCCCTGTAGCCATTCCTTGACAGACAGTGGAGAGCTAGAATGACAGCACTGGATTGGAGTCTAGGAGAATAGAAGCACCATTTGGCAAGGACGAGGTTATAGTGGGGGATCCTGAAAGAAGAGAATGAGTAGACATCTATTTTGAAGAAGAGTTGAAGAGAAGAACTTTTCTTTTTTGCACACTCTTGCTCAAGTCCATTCCTGGTTATTCTTGGTCATTTTGCTGACAATCTTTGTATTTGCCACATAGTACTAGAATCTTATTAAATCAGAAAGCGTTATGGAATTATGTGAGCTTGTGTGGAAATGGTAATACCAAGAAATAAGGCAGGTGAAGCTGATACGTAGTGATGATGATGATGATGATGATGATGATGATGATGATGATGCAGCAGCAGCAAGTATTTTTGCTCAAGCTATTAACTCTTCTCCACTTGTAGCTATAGCACCATCTGGAGGGAGAGTGGGAAGGTGAGCCTAGAATTATTTTATTTTCTGAAAGTAACCACTCTTAGTCACTACTAAGCAACAAAACCTGTTTAATTCAAAAGCTGTTTATTTCATCTCTGATACAATGCTGGAGGTGAAAAGTACTTGTAGACTGAGTAGAATTTTTGTGGCAGTTTATATCTTATCTTACTTATTGGTTTGGGGAACCAACAAAACATTAATTTGGATCCTACCAATAAGACATTTGTTGGAAATTGACTAAAGAACAGATCATTTGCCTTTATGCTATCTGCAAAGAAATAACATTCCTAACAAATAAATCATGCAATTAAAAGGTTATATAAAACAACCTGACAGAAAATGTTGGCAGGTTTCTCGGATATTTCTGAAGAATCAAATTACCTATAAATATGAGTTACTCTTAATCTTATCAATAAATTCTACTGGCTGAGTTTTAGTAGTCAAGTCAGGCAGTATTATGTTCTTAAAAGAATAAAAGTGGACTTTTCACAGAGAAATCCATCTTCTGATTTATTTGATTTAGTAGATTTTGTATTGTGATTTCCTGACAACTATCACAAAAACAGTCCTTTAGTAATTCTTGGTCAAGTTCCCATTTTCTCTCCCTCTTCTTTTCATCAGTCACTTTAAACCTTTGCAGTACTTTATTCAAACACTATTCCTCCTCTCTGAGCACACTGCCAGTGCAAGAAAATTGAGTCTACAAGATGTGAATTCTCTAAACTGCCTATTTCTTCTTTAAACTTAGTGCCACCATAACTACTTTTCAATTTATCTATACCTATACTCATCCTTATTTCCTTCAATCTCAGAAGGAAATGTCCCTTTTCCTGCTTGAAGTTAATTTTTTATTCATTTATTCTTCTCATGTAAGAAATTACATTAAAAGTCTGTTGTGTTCCAGGCATAGAAGAATATAACATTAAACAAGACACACACAGTCTCTGCATCCCCAGAAGTTTGCATTCTGGTGGGAAAGACAATTAAATGATTACACAAGTCATTAATGAATTATAGCTGTGAAGTGTGCCTTAAAGAAGAAAGACAGGGAACTCTGGAGGTAACAGGAGAACACAGCCCTCTCTGCTGCTGTGATATTGAGGACAAGATTGTAAGGATGAGGAGGAGTTAAGCCCTAAGATGGAGGAAGATATGACAAGAGACGAAGCCAGTGGAGCTGGAGTGGAGAGAACAAGGGAGGAGAGTGCCCAGAGAAAGAACCACAGGGTGAATTCATATAGATGATTCATATAGAAGATAGGTGGTAGAAAACCCTCAAAGGGTTTTTAAACCAAGTGACATGATCAGATTTGGGCAATAAAATGATCATTTTGATAACCAAATTGAAGGCGAAGCTGATGCAGTGAAGCCCATTAGGAACCTGTTGTACAGATAAGAGATGATGGTATCTTGAACTAAGGTAATGATAGAAATACAGGTTGACAGTTTGGAAAGTGTTGAAGGGTAGAAAAGACAATGGATTACATGTAAGAGATAAAGAAAAAGAGGTCAGGGAGAAGTCTCAGGTTTCATATCCACCAGGTTACATGGTAGTGCCCTTTACCAAAAGGAAAAACTTGAAATGATGGGATTGCAGGGGAAAGATCAAAGTGCATTCTTAGACTTTTAGTATCTGAGGTGTCCGTGAGACATCCAGGAGGGGATACCCAGAAACAGCATTATGATACCTGGATCCTTCATTTGTCTGCTTTCTATCCTGTATTTTCAGTTCCTCCCTTTCTACAGGTTCTTCCTGTCAACCTTCCCTGTCAAGTCCTTTTCATCATTTAAAAAACTAAAAACAAGCTATTCCCTAGAGAGAGCTCTGTGTTCTTCCTATTGTTTTCATCCTTGTTTCTTCAAAGATTAGTCTACACTTGTTCTTTCTACTCCTTATTGCAACCCATTGTGATCTTTTAACTCCCATTGTTTCACTGAAACTGCTCTTGCAGATGTCACAGAGCAGCAATCTGATTGCCAAATTCAAAGTTTATCTTTTCAGTTTTCATCTTGGATATTTTTACTATGTTTTGTACCAGTCACATTCTCCTTGAAATTCTCTTCTCTGACTACTATTCTCAATCACTTGCATTCAGTGGATTCTCTTAAGGGAAGCATCCTAAATGTTTGTTTTCCCCGAGATTTTATTCTTGATCAGTTTTTGTACATACTTTCCCTAGAGATAATCATATCTACTCTTGCAGTTTAAACTCGCACCTCCCAAATACATATCTTCACCCCATACTTTCTCCTGAACTTTAGATAAAGATATGTGTAGCTAACTACCTTCACCAAAACCTACTGGTTTCTCAAATTCAAGTATTTAAAACTGAACTCACCAAGTCCTATCAAATTTACACCCTAAATATTTCTCAAATCTGTCCTTTCCCTCTTCCTACCATCACTGTCCTTATTTAAACTCTCATATCCTGCCTGTATTTTATAAACTTTTTCTTAAATAATATATCCTCCTTTCTTGGCCCCTTCTTCCTATCTTTCTTCTGGTTGCAATCTAATCTTAGTATACAAATCTAATCTTAGTATTCTCTTGCAATCCTGTCAACACCAGTGGAATAAAAATTCCCAACTTTGTTAGCATGACGTGCAGCTTTCCATGATGTGGCACCTGTTTATTACTTTCCAGTGTTATCTGTATTCAGTCTTCTTATACTTTATATTCCAAAAGTACTGAATTCTTTTCTTTTCCTCAGTGCTTTGCCAGTACTGTTCTCTATGCCTCAGAACTTTCCTGTTGCTTCCTTTGCCTAAATCTAGTTTTCTTTAGTGTTTTACTTTTTCCAGGAGATATCGCAGAACCCCCAGAATAGATGACCTGACTTTCAGCTAGCTTCCGCAACATACTTCCCTCAGCATCTTTACTCTCTGCTAGACTGAATTCCTTTGGGCAGAAATTTAGTCTTACTTTTCTTTGACTTCTTAGTGCTTAGCATAGTGGCACATAGTATATCCTCAGATTTTTGTTGAAGTCAACTGTGAAGAGGTCTAGAGTGAAAATCATATCCCTGTGCCTCTGTTTCTTTGCCTATAAAATGAAGTATTAGATTTAATATGTTCAGTTGTTCCTACCCTTAAAATTCTAAAAGGCTGCATATAGAATAATCTGATGTTAAGGAAGGATAGAAATTATTTTTTAAAAACAAACAAACCTGGAACAGCGTTGTCCAGTAGAATAATCTGTGAAGCTGGAAGTGTTCTACATTGGTGCTGTCCCATATGGTGGCCACCAGCAACATGTGGCATTGAGTACTTGAAATGTGGCTAGTGCCGCTGAGGAACTGAATTTTAAATTTTATTTGATTTAAATTTAAATATAGCCACATGTGACTAGTTGCTAACTCTAATAGCTTGTGACAACAGGAATTTTTAAAAGATTAAATGTAGCTACCTATAACTTTATTATAGGTCATATGATAAAATACTGTTACCACTGAAATTCACAGTAACTCAATAAAACTTTAATTTCCGGAAGACTTCCCACATTTTGGTTGATTCAGCAGGACGAATATTGTCTTATTTTTATTTTTTCACTCCCTTGCCCACAAAGGATAACTATTTTTTTTTCTTCATACTTTCTTGTGATTGAATTTAACATGGTGACTTTTTCCCCTTTCTTTTGGTTATGTTTATATATACATATAGAAAGTAAAGTTTAAAAGCAGTAAAAATTCACTTATTCAAGTGTACAGTTGGGTGAGTATGCCAGCTGTATGCAATCATGAACTACTGCCATAATCAAAATATGGAACATCCTTCACCTTCTTGAGAAAGTTCCCTGGTGGCCTGTTGTAGTCCAATTTGTCCCCTTACCTCCAGTTTCTATAACTATTGATATGATTTCTGTCTCTTTAGTTTCGTCTTTTCTAGAATGTCAGATATTTGTACCCCTTTGTGTCTGGCTTCTTTCACTTAGCATAATGCTTTTAAGGTTTGTCCACGTAGTTTGTTCTTTATTACTGAGTGGTGTTCCATTTATCTGTATTTGTTCACCCATTTATCAGTTGATGGACATTTAGATTGTTCCAGTTTTGCATTGTCATAAATAAAGCTGCTAAAACATTTACATTTTAGATGCAGATATCCCAGTTTTGTTGATACAATATTTTTATTTCTCTTGAGTAAATATTTAGGAGTGCGATTACTGGGTCATATGATAAATATGTGGAAAACAGATTGGCAGTTTCTTAGAAAATGCATTTACCATTTTTGCATTCCCACCAACAATGTATGAGATTTTGAGTTTTTCCCCCATCCTCACTAGCACTTGATATTGTTAGAATGTTTTGATTTTAGCCATTCTGGCCAGTGTGTAGTGGTATCTCATTGTGGTTTTAATTGGAATTTTCCTAATAACTAATGATTTTAAGCATCTTTTCATGTGCTCATTTGCCACCTTCTTTGATGAAATGTCTGTTCAAATAATTTCTTTTTATAGTTCATGCTTTTTGATATGTTAGTATATGATGCAAGATAAAGATTCATTTCTCCATATATAAATACTCAACTGTTTCAGCAACATTTGTTGAAAAGACTGCCATTTAATTACCATGGCACCTTTGTCAAAAATAGTTGGCCATAAATGTATAAATCTGTTTCTGGACTCTCTTATTTTCTGTTGACCTAAATGTCTATCCTTATGCCAATACCACAGTTTTAACTACGTTAGCTTGATAATAGTAAGTCTTGGAATTAGTCTTCCAACTTTGTTTTTCTTTTTCAAAATTGTGTTGACTAAGTCAAACAATTCTAAGTTCTGTGTATAAAAAGATACTACATAGTGACCAAATAGAGTTTATCCCAGGAATATATGGTTGATACAACCTAATATGTAGGTTGAAAATCAATCCGTATAATTAACCTTCTTAATAAACTAAAGAAGAAAAAATTATGATCATCTTCATAGATACAGAAAACACATTTGGTCGAATTCAGTATCCATTCATGATAAAATTCTCAGCAAAATAGAGACAAGAACTGCTTCAGTGTAATAAAGGGTTTTTATAAAAAGCCTTTAGCTAATGTCATAATTAGGGGTAAAACTTGAACGCTTTACCCCTAAAATTAGAATCAAGGCAAGAATATCTGATCTCAATACCTCTGTTAACCATTGCCCTTGAAATCTTAGCTAGCACAGTAAGGCAAGAAAAAAGCGTATGAATTAGAAATGAATAAGTAATTATCATCTTTATTTAAAGATGACCTCATTGTCTATGTATAAAAAATTCTAAAGAATCTGCAAAAAGCTGCTAGAGCTAATATGTGAATTTAGCAATGTTGCAGGGTACACAAGGTAACAGTGAGCAATTGGAAATTGTAATTTAAAAATAAGAATTTACTATTAACATCCAAAAACATGAAAGACTTAGGGATACATTATACAGAATTGGTGCAAGATTTGTATGCTGAAAACTTCAAAACACTGCTGAAATTAAAATAAAACCTAAATAATGGAGAAGTAAAGCATGTTAATGGATCAGAACACTCGTTATTAGAGAGGTGTCAGTTCTCTCCAAAATGATTTATAGATTACATTCAATCCAATCAAGATCCTAGTAAGATCTTTAAAAGTATCTTTACATGAAAGGATTAACTTAGCTTGAGTCTAATGACAAAGGCAAAAGGCAAAGCTTTTTAAAATTTTGCCCTAAAAATGTTTTGCTTTATTTTGTTTTCATTTTCATTTCAGTCATATTATCTGCTTTCTTACTAGCTTTACAGACGGTTCTTTGGGGTACAGTGTTGCTTTAGACCCAGTCCAAAGATTATTTTGCCCTAGAGCAAAGCTCTTTTAAAAAATAGAAATTGACAAACTGATTCTAAAATAATTTCAGAAAATTTTCCCACCTCTGAAAATGAAGGTACAAATCACATTTTGTTTTAAGTAACAACACCTAATATTTATTGAGTATGATATTAGTTTAAAGCATTTTATGTGTGTTGACTCAGTTCTTAAAACAGTGCTATGAGGTACTGTTATTTCCATTTATAGGATGATGAAACTGAGGCACAGAGAGGTTAAATCACTTGACTCAAGCCGAATTCTAACCTAGGTGGTTTCTAGATCCTGAATTCTTAACCACGACCTCAGGTTGCCTCTCCTGTTTCAATTTCTTTTTGAACTACTAAACACTGAACTTTGTTTTGCATAATATTGATATTATGATCTATGGTATTGCTTTATTAAGTGGAAGTTTAAATAGACAAAACCTAAAGTTAGTTACTATTCCCATTGCTGTGTGTATGGTGGGTGCTAGAGGCATGGTTGGTGAAAGCGTGCAGAATGGTTAGTAATCACATTAGAATTCTATTTGCATATTTATTTTATATGGCAATTATTTTTCACCTTTAAAAGGATACTATTTGTTAAATGTATCTTTATAAGAAAGGGTTTACTAAGATTGGGTCTTATTGGCAAAGGCATACTTTTTAAAATTTACATATGGTATTAGCATGAGTGATGTGACAACTGTGTTTTCCAAACTAAAACCCAGGGATTTTATACCTTTTCAGGTTTGAGTGGCAGCCTATGAGACTAAAATTTTGGAATTTCCAGGCCATGAAATGACTTTAGTCTGGCATCAGAATCACATCTGCAGCTTTTTACAAACTACCCTTTGGTATCTCTCCTCCCCATTCTCAAGTGGGCAATTATAAGTTAGAAAGCTCTATAGGTTGTTCTGATGTACATATTAATTGAGATCCACTGATTAATGGAGACAATTGAATAGAATATCTAAAATTTGGGCTATATCAAATAATCTAGACTGTGATACCATATTTAATAAAAGCAGAAGTCTTAATTCTTATAAATGGTTATCAGCCCAACAGTTATCTGCTCTGAAACCTTCCTTTATCCTCTGTTTTTTTTTTCTTTTTAACTCTACGATGTGTTACCTACCTGGTCACACTTAGTTGTGCCTCAGCTCTGAAATTCTGTGATTGGCTATTTACACAGCCACTCCACTTGTGCACCCCCTCACACATAAAGACTTTAAAGTTACCATGGAACAGTTCTAAAGTTAATGGAATATTACATTTAGGTATTTACAGTCTTACTTCTGTGTTAAAATGTAATTGATATTCTAAGCTGAGATTTTCAGAAATAACAGATGCCTCGGGTTCCCAGATGAGAAGTATAAAAGTCCTTATTATATTAGACTGATGAAGAGTAACACAAACATTAAAAGTGAAATTACTAGTAATTCCCTTTTTAAGAACCATAGGAATTTTGAACTGAAAAAACTTAGAGATTATCTAGTGTCGGTTCTTATTTTGCTGGAAGTACAGTTACACCCAGGAGGATTGACCTGGCCAAGGTAGCATAATTAGTTCATGGACAAATAAATGTACAACTCAAATAATAATATAGTAAAAAAGCAACTGAACTTTTTTCTTTTTATAGTTTGACATTTGAATTAATGTGCTTTGTAATATTTTGTTTGTTATCTGTGCTTTGGGAATATTTGTAAATGTTAGTTTTATAGTCACTGTTTATTAATTTCCTTTAAAATAATATTGGCCATAGTTTTAAAGAAAGTTAGAAAAAGGGTCTGCCATTGGTTGAATGTGTTAACATGCTATATATAGCAGTTTCCTTTATGTTACTGCAATGCAGTGTTTGCTCTGTGGGTGAGAAACAGGAAACGTACAGGAAATTTAGTCAGTCTATAGATATATGGTTGTTTTTCTTCCTTTGTTTATTATAGAAATTATAAACCATATAATTTTTTTTATCTTTCCATTCAATTGATTGGAAAATAATAGAGCAGATTGTTTTGAGTCTCTCTTTTTTTAAGGTTCCTCCTTTTAAGTTTCTTTTTCTTTTTCTTATGTTGCATTAGTGATGTATGTTTCATAAAATTATTCTGTTTGTTTGTATTCTCTTCAATGAATCAGTTAAAGAAAAGCTGACCGCGGATCCAGACAGCGAAATAGCTACAACCAGCCTAAGGGTTTCTCTACTATGTCCAGTAAGTGTTAACTAATACTTGCTTTCCAGAAGATATAACATACGTATTTTTTTTTATTAAGTATTTTTAGTTTTTGAGAAATGTTGTCTACTTTTGAAATATGCCTACCTTTATTACAGTTTATGAAACAGTTCATGAAATGTGGAAAAACATTATTTAGTCATAAGATTTGTAATCTAAACAAATTTATGTCTATAAAAATTTTCAACTCTTATTAATATATATTTAAATATTGCTTGTGATTAATGATTTTCTCTCAGACTCAGATGTAAAATATCCAAATAAGGAATGTTTTTTATTTCAATGTGTTTATAAAATTTCATGTTAAAAAAATAATATCTTCTCAGTAAAAACCTGGCCATGATTACCCATTTAACCATTTGCCAACAGTGACTACATTATAAGAATCCACCAGTTAAAAACTATTCTACTTAGCCTGAATAATTGAATTGGTTATGCTTATAAAAATAACCTAGATATATTTTTAAACCAGAAAATGAGGTCAGAATCAATCATTTGTACAGAATCAACATAATGCCCAAGACATGCCAAATAATTAAACGTATTTAAAAAGTTTCCCAAAAATTGTGTTCTTGAGGTTTATTTTTTAAGTAGTTTTATGTTAGGCTCGCTAATAGTAAGAGTGAGTTGAATGTGGCTTTTATACAAAAATATGTGAAAAACTAAGAGTAAATTACTTTGACATTTTGATTATCTTTTGTATATAATTAATCAAATTAATTGTATCTAAGTGAGGGAGAAAGTATGAAGAATAAGAGGACACAGCTGTTTCCTGATTTGCCTGGATTGTTCAGGCAGGCCTGATATTGAAAGGTTTTAATGTTGAAATCCTACTAATCTAAGATGAAGAAACAAAGAATTTAAACAGAAATTAAATGTTGTTTGTTCTTCATCTTAGCCTTTTGTAATTTATAAAACCTAAAACACTATGAAAAAGTTATTAGTTCATGAATTAGTTCATAATACTGTACTGTACATAGCTCCTTTTGGGGGGAAGAGACAATAGCATTTTATTTAGTATTGTAAAGGCATACTTCAGGTAGTTTAACAATGATTCTGGTAAGACCAACTGCTCACATACATATACATGCACACAGATTTTAATGGTTTTTAAAAAACAAATTTGTTACTTTAGAAAAATGAATGCAGTGCACTTTCAGCAATATTATCACCATAGACTCTGATTGCTCAGTCCACACATAAGTAGTAGTTGCCTTCTGTGGTGATATGGCTTCTCTGTACTCATTCCCATCAGGCCGAAAAACATTAGGGCAGGTTAAGTGAAGACTTCCTTTGAGGAACATTTCAGTCTTACTAATCAGATCCCACTGATCTCCTCTGTGCCCATTTCTTGGGCAACCTTTTTGGTGATGCTTTAATGATCTGATTCAAAGTTTCCTGAGGAATTTAACTCATGTCAGCATCATTCTGACTTGATGTACCCCTCTACTTTCTTTATGGGTCTCTTGCGCTTTCTAGATTCTAGGAGTTGAAGAAGGCCAACAACAACCAAGAGCCCAAGACCAGCAAGGAACATTTACATAAAAATGGTTTCTCCATCTGACTCATCCTCTTTTTTAATAATTGTAACTGTTTGATTGAAGACAGCACCTTGGAGGACATTACTGTTCAAGTCTTTGTAGTTCATGACTAGACCAAAGGGTCATCCATCCATGGACTCTGCAGGAATGAAGGAATACTCAAAAGTTGCCTATCTCTGGGGTGGCACTACAGTGTTCAGAGGAAGAGCTGTGAAATTCTGGATATAAAACTGGTAGTCCTAAGGATAATGGAATGAGGCATCTAGGGATTCAATAATAAAATCTTCTGTACCCTTGTTTGTAAAACCTACCAGGAGTTTCATATTTGCTGGAAAATCTTCTTTCACAAACAATAGTTGTATCTGTACTTAGTGAAACTTCAGATTCACCAGAAACATCTTCTTCCTCCTTATCTTCTGTCAGATCTGTGGGTTCGTCTTCTTCCACCTCTGCTTCATATATTTATCTTCAATTATTGAATCTTCCACTGTTTCTTCATCTTCTGTAAGATCTTGAGCTGCTGCTACTGAGCCTCCAGGGCCACCTTGGAGCAAGGGCTACATAGCTCCTTTAAAAAAATTTTTTTGTTTTATAATTGCTAAGAGAACTCTTGTTCATTATTAAACTTTTATATATTATAGAAAAGATACAATGAAGTTATTAAAAACCACTAAATCCTATCATTTTGTATATATCCTTCTATCTTTTTATTCATTACTGTAGCCATTTCTTAGGGAAAATATTTTGACTCCAGGCTTTATGTATTATTATTAAAAACTCTTTTCCAAATATGCAATCATTGACAAAACTGAAGGGCAAGATAGACAGCAACACAATAACAGTAGGAGATTTCAATACCTCTTTCCGTTCTGGATAAAACAACAAGACAGAAGGTCATTAAGGAAACAGAGGAGCTAAACAAAATTATAGACCAATTGGATTTAACAAACTTATACACAATACTTCACCCAACAACAGCAGACATACATTCTTCGCAAGTACAGGTGAACATTCTCCAAAACAGAACACATGTTAGACCACAAAAAAAGTTTTAACAAATTAAAGATTAAAATTATGCAAAGTATCTTCTTTGATCACAATGGGATGAATCTAGAAATCAATAGCACAAGGAAAACAGGAAAATCCACAAATATGTGGAAATTAAACAACACACTTTTAAACAACCAATGGGTTAAAGAAGAAATCACAAGGAATTTAGAAAATATCAGAAGACAAATGAAAACAAAACCCAGTATACCTAAACTTACGGGATGTAGCAAATGCAGTAGGAAGAGGGAAGTTTATAGTACTAAATGCTTATATTGAAAAAGAAGAAAGATCTGAAGTCATTCTAACTTTACACCTGAAGAAACTAGAAAAAGAAAAATAAACCCAAAGTCATGAAATGGAAGGAAACAATAAAGGTTAGAGCAGAGATAAACAAAATAGATAATAGAAAAGCAATAGAAAAAAAAATCAGGCCAACCATTGGTTTTTTGAAAAGATCAACAAATTGACAACCTTTAGCTAGTCTAAGATAAAAAGAGGGAAGACTCAAAGGCTAAAATTAGAAATGAGAGACATGACAACTGACATGACAGACATAAAAAGGATTATGAGAGACTACTATGAGTAATTATATGCCAACAAATTGGATAATCTAGGAAAGTGAATAAATTTCTAGAGACATATAACCTACCAAGACTAAATCATGAAGAAATAAGAAATCTGAACAGACTGTCTATAACTAGTGAGGAGATTGAAGCAGCTATCAAAAACCTCCCAATAAAGAAAAGCCCAGGACCTCATGGCTTCACTGGAAAATCATACCAAACGTTTAAAGAAGGATCAACACCAATTCTTTTTACTATTCCAAAAAACTGAAGAGGAAATAATATTCCTAAACTCATTCTGTGAGGCCAGTATTTCCAAACCAAAGACAAGCAAGGGCGGGGGAAGGACTGCATACTAATATTTTTGATGAATATTGATGCAAAAACCCTAAACAAACTGAATTCATCAGCACACTTAAAGGATTACACACCATGACCAAGTGAGATTTATAGCTGGAATGTAAGGATGGTTCAGCATACACAAATCAATCAATACAATATATGATGTTAAGAAAATGATAAATGCCATATGATCATCTCAATTGATACTGAAAAGGCATTCAACAAAATTCAGCATCCTTTCCTGATAAAAGCACACAACAAACTAGAATAGAAGGAAGCTTTCTAAACATAATAAAAGCCATGTGTGGAAAGCCCATAGCAAACATCATACTAAATGTGTAAAGACTGATAGCTCCTTCTCTAAAATCAGGATTAAGGTAAGGATACCCATTCTCACCACTACTGTTCAGCATAATACTGGAAGTTCTAGCCATAGCAATTCAACAAGAAAAAGAAATAAGACATACAAATTGGAAAGGAAGAAATAAAATACCGCTGTTTGCAGATGACTTTCGTGTAGAAAGTCCTAAAGAGTATTAACAAACTTCTTCGAACTGATAAATTTAGCAGAACTGCAGGTTATAAATCAACAGCCAAAAATTAGTTGCATTTCTATACATTATCAACAACCAATCGGAAAAGGAAATTAAGAAACAGTCCCATTTACTGTAGTATCAAAATGGATAAAATATTTAGGAATAAATTAAACAAGGAAATGAAAGACTTTTACAGTGAAAACTACAGAACATTACTAAAAAAATTCAAAGAAAATGCAAATAAATGGCAAAACATATACCCATGGATTGGAAGACTTAATATTGTTAAAATGTCCATCTACCCAAAGTGATCTACAGATTCAATACAATCTATCAAAATCCTAATGGCATTTTTTTTTTTACAAAAATAGAAAAAAAAATTCCTAAAATGCCTATGTAATCTCAAGGGACTCCCAAAATAGCCAAAACAATCTTTTAATGAGAACAAAGTTTGAGGCCTTACACTCTGTGATTTCAGAACGTACTACAATGCAACAATAATTAAGATGGTGCAGTACTGACATGAAGATAGATAATATAGGCCCATTAACAGAACAGAATAGCAACCCTAGAAACAAACTCTTGCATATATGTCCAAATGACTTTGAACAGGGTGTCAAGACTACCCCATGAAGAAAAAGACGGTCTCTTCAACAAATGGTTATAGGAAAACTACATGTTCGTGTGCAAAATAATGAACTTGAACCCTTCATTTATATTATACGCAAAAATTAAAGTGGATTAAAAACTACAGTGTGAGA
This sequence comes from Eonycteris spelaea, assembly GCA_003508835.1. Classification (NCBI taxonomy): domain Eukaryota; kingdom Metazoa; phylum Chordata; class Mammalia; order Chiroptera; family Pteropodidae; genus Eonycteris; species Eonycteris spelaea. The sequence goes on from PUFA01000017.1 coordinate 3,212,433, forward strand.
CCTTAAACTATTAAACTTCTAGAAGAAAACATAGGAAAAGAGCCTCAATTGAATTTGGCAATGATTTCTTGGATACAGCAACAAAGCACAGGCAACAAAAGCAAAAATAGCCAGTGGGTCTATAACAAACTTAAATTTTTTTCCACTTGTCAAAGGAAACAATCAACAGAGTAAAAAGACAACCTATGGAATGGGAGAAAATAATTACAAATCATGTATCTGATAAGCAGTTAATATCCAGAAAATATAAGGAACTTGTACAACTCAAGAAAAAAACAACCTAATTAAAAAATGGGCAAAAGACTTTATCCAAAGATACACAAATGGCCAACAAGCATATGAAAAGATGTTCAGCATCACTAATCATTAAAGAAATGAAAATCAAAACCACATGAGATACCACTACACATCCATCAGGATGGCCACTATCAAAAGAACAGAAGATATTAAATGTTAGCAAGGATGTGGATGCTCTGGAACCCTTGTGCATTATAGGTGGGAATGTAAAATGTTGCAGCCATTATGGAAAACAGTATGGTGGTTTCTTAAAAAATTAAAAATAGAATTACCACATGATTCAGCCGTTCTTTTGGTGTATATCCAAAAGAATTCAAAGCAGAGTCTTGGAGAGATCATTTGCACACCCTTGTTCATCATGATATTATTCACAATAGCCAAGGTGTGGAAGCAATGCAAATGTCCATCAAGATATACATGGATAAAGAAAATGTGGTATATATATATATACAGCATTTATGCATCATTAATTATAAAGGAAGGAAATCCTGTCATTTGCTACAATGTGGATGAACCTCGAGAACATTATGATAAGCAAATGAAGCCAGTCACAAATGCACAAATACTGTATAGTTCCACTCATATGAAATATTTAAAGTGATTAAAATCATAAAGAGAGTAGACTGGGGGAGGGAAAGTTAGTGTTGAGTGGGTATAGAGTTTCACTGTTATAAGATTAAAAAGTTCTAGAGATCTGTTGTACAATAGTTTGAATATACTTAACACTACTGAGCTGTACACCTGAAAATGGTTAAAGAGATAAATTTAATATTATGTGTTTTTTACCACAATAAAAATATTGGTTTTGGGGTATGTGTGGTTGACTTTTAAGTAAGCAAATAAATGTTATAAAAGACTATGATATAAAGGAATCTGGCATTTTTAACATTTAGAAAAATGGTTCACAGACCAGGTAAGTGGAGGGTGGGAAGAAGAAAAGGTTTAAAAAATAAATTAATTAAGTTATATGCCCTCTTTCCCAAAAATCCTGATTTTTTAATTCACCCTTCCCTCCATATGATTCCTTGCCACCCTATTCCATTATAAAACACCAGTTCAGAGAATGTGATAAATTTAGAAAAGTGCATGTTTCATTTCCCGTTTAAATCACTGGGAGAAGTCTTGCTTTTTTCTGCAGTCTCATTTTGAAAGTGTTTACAGTTGTGCTATTGTGTGTGATGTTTTTATCATTTAGCACATAGGTGAAACATATAAATAAGCACTACAGTATAAATCCTGACATTTTTATTTATAGAAGTAGTTTTGAATTTTATAGTTCACGTGATCTCTGTATTACTAGAAAACATTAATCACATTTTGCTTTTTGCACCTCTTAATTTAGTGGGCCAGCTTTTTAATTTTTCTTTTCATATTCCCCCCACTCCTCCTTTTTTTAGTTTCAGTAGTTTTAGCAGTTCATTTTAAATTCACATCTGCTTTCAAAATTTAGATCATAGAAAAACTATATATAATCCATACATAATTATAATAATTTTATAGATTTTTATTTGGCTAAAGGGACAATTCCTTTACAATTCTGGAATAGTAAGGCAATATATTTTAGGTATGTTTTTACTCTAAAAATAAAAATAATGACAACTCATCTATATTTCAAATTTATAGAATAATAAAAGAGATTTGTTCTCTTTGAAATATGTAAATATGATGTCTGACTGTGCATTTGAATTGCTCTTGTGATGTACACGTCTCAAAATTAATGAGTTTCTGTTTGTGTGCTATTTAGCTAAAGGCAATGAAAATAATTAAAAATGTTTTTACTCTTTGGGAAATTTTCATTCTGATTTATTAAAAATAGAGCTGGAAGAATGTTTGAGAACCTGCTTTGTGAGATATTCCTCAAACTTAACAAACTCAAATACAAATGACTTGGAATTGAAGAAAAAAAAATCTCCATGGAAATATATTTATGAAATAATCGATGATGATGATGATGATGAAACAAGTGAAATTATTATCACACTATTTCTTTTTACAAAGATTAGGATTCTTTTTATATAAGCTAGTTTAAATTTATCTAGCTTAGGTATTTTCTCTTGTGCAGCATCGTCGGTTACTAAGATAGCACTGTTATGTTATAGTAAGGTTAGTGGCATTAGTTGTTTTCATTGTTCATTTACAAATGATGCAAATATGCACCACATCCTAGAAAAGGAAGAGGAGGGTTTGTAATTATAAGATGAAATTATTCAAAGTCCAACTTCTTTCCTGGTAACCAAATTAGAGAAATCATTTTTTTTTTTTAGAGAAGTATTTAGAATTTAGTGATTGTTTTTAAAAATCAGGAATATGAGGATTATCATATAATATTTACTTTGTGATTTTTTTGAAGCAAGGCATTTGTGTAATAATGTATTTGAAAGTAAACTTTTTCTTTTCTATACCTACTTATAAATGTCCTTTCTGTGCCATTCATGTAGCAGTATTCCTTAAAAATTCTATAGGGTAAACTTGTCACTTTGGTAGATCATAAAGACTTGAGAGTTGCTCTCTGACTAAAAAGATGAGCTGACAACTGGGGATTATAGAGATGAAGGTATGTGAGATGAAGAACTTATTCTCATATCCATTGTCTTTATACATTATCAGAAGTAGCCTACTAGTTAGGCAGTACATGAACCTTGTCTACTATTCATTTGTCTAGGATTCTTAGTCTCTGATTTCTCTACTTAGTATTAAGACAGTAGCAAAACTACCTACTCAGTAGGAATTTTGCACTTCACAGCAAAGTTAAGGTCTGACTTAGGATATAAAAAATTAATTTAGTACCACCAACCAGATTGCTATTTGGAAAATATCTTTGGACTAATGAAGCATGCCTTGGCTAATGGTAAATAGATGCTCTTCTGTTATAAACACTAGTTTGTTCTTTTTGCCTTTTCATCAGGTGCTTATGCAAATCAAATCATAAAAGTTGAATGGAAGTATAGAAGGGTAGTCATGAAATTGTTTAATCTGTGTGAGCATAGAATAAAAGAATGACTGAGCTGAGGTTCGGGTGGCTCTCCTAGCAGTTTACAAAGCGATTTGAAGCAAATGTGTTCTTGTACTTTAATAATGGGTAACATATAAATTGGGTACTTACTATGTTTTAGGTACTACGCAATAAACAATTTAAATCCTACAATCTTATGATGTACATTTTACAAAACTGAGGCTCAGAGAGACTAAATAACATTCAGGATTCACACAGTAAGTAGTGAGGCCAGGAACCAAACCCGGATAGTCTTAACTCCAGAACTTCTGCTCAAGTGCTGCATACAGCCTGTGCACATTCCATGAATGATGCCTTCTAAAACTTCTCATTTTGCATGCTGAAGCCTTATCAGTGCACCAGACCATCTTCCTGCCGTATAGCAGGAAGTGCTGAGGCTAAGGAGATGAGTCCAATGAGTCTCTAGTAGGAAGAGACATGTATATAAATAGTATAATCATTCGCAGGGTATAGTTGGGAGCACAGAGAAGGGAACTATCAGTTTTCTCTGTGCTCCTCTTATCCATACTACTAATACTATAAACTGGTTTATGGTACATTTTGTGGCCTTTTATATTCTTCATTACTACATCCTGTTGAAGTAAGGAGGAAAACAGTGTTACTTTAGAGATAGAAAAGGAGGCCTGGAAAGGTTAAGGGCCTTTCCTAGAAGCACAGTAAATCATTGGTACCAGAACAATAAATTTAGGTGGCCCCAAATGACAGTTAATTTCCTTGGTAGACTAGGAAATTGCACATTTTCCTGAAATTCTTCTAAGCCAAGAATCTTTTCCTTTCCTGCCCCCCCCCAATTTTACTCATATCTTTTTCAAGTCTTTATATTTTCTAAGCTCACAAATATGTGGAAAATCTTTTCCTGGTATTTAGCAAATGTGGTTGTTGAAAGTAGATGACTTCTGTACTTCAGGCATATAAGAGATATTGCGTCTTCAGTTCCAAACCACTACAGTAAAGTGAGTTGTAACCTTTTTGTTGGTGGGGGGTCTTGTCTTCCATTTGTAAAAAACGCAACATCTGTGAAGCAAAATAAAGTGAAGTGTACTAGAACAAGGTATTGCCCCTGTATGGCCATTGTAGCCTCTGGAGACCCACAGTGGTAATCCAACCTTTTCCAGGGAAGGAGGTTGTTACGTGGCAGCTCCCCTGGAAGGCCTCTGGGCAGTTTCTCTGCCTTGAATCAAAGCTAGAAGTCAAGTACCAGATGAAGCAGATTTTATTATTCATAGTACAGACTCAACCTATGTCAACTTAAAGAAACATTTGCAGAGCAAGAAGATGAAGTCTCATAACAAGTTGGAGGTGCCAGGGGTCTAGGGTCTTGATTTCCTGGGGATGTTTGCTGAATTGCCTGTGATGGTGCCCAGTAAGGGAGGAAATACAGACAGTACCCACACTTGGCTTTCTTCTCAGCGCTGCCACTAGCAATTAATTCAAACATTGTAGGGAATGCTTGCCATTCATTTCATTTTGACCTACAAACTACTCTCATTTAGATATCAATTTGATAGAAAATGTCATTGCATTTGTGTACTACAATATTTAATAAGGTATTTTTTCCTTTCTCAAATCTAGTAAAATGGTTAACTGTTTGGAATCAAGGACTACTCTAAGAATGTGGTAGAAGCACTCTCTCCAGAAAAAATGCACACACTTACACAATTTTGCATATTATTTCAAGGAGTTTATGGACCTTCCCCTGTAAAACTGATCTGTGAGCTTTGGAGTGAGGGTAAACAACCCTTGCTGTAGACTTTTCATAGTCACTGTTTAATATTCAAAGAAATACTGTAAGTTTTTAACCTGTAGTTTTTTCCACAGAAAAATGAGTTTAATGTTCTTCTGTATTGAGGAAAAGTTAACACAATATGCTTAAAATCAGAACACATACACATTATGCTTCAGGAAATTTTTATGAAAACTTAAATTTCGAATAACAGTTGTCTAATACTTAATTTTGTCTCCCTCTTTTAAAGCTTGGTAAAATGCGGCTGACAATTCCGTGTCGGGCCCTTACATGTTCTCATCTGCAGTGTTTTGATGCAACTCTTTATATTCAGATGAATGAGAAAAAACCAACTTGGGTTTGTCCTGTTTGTGATAAGAAGGCTCCATATGAACACCTTATTATTGATGGGTATGTCAATATAAAGCTTTTCCTTTTGCCTTGAAATGACATTATCTGAGTTAGTTATTCATCAGGTTTGGGATGAAAATTCTACAGGTAGTGTTTTCTGAGTTATGTATTTTTAGGATTTTCATGATTTTGGAAATCAGTATTTTCCAAAGTAAGTAAAATATTATGAGCATTTTTCCTTTTTAACTTGTTGTCTTCTTGTTTTGGAAACGTATGCTTTTACTGTTAGAGCTTCTGACATTTACCATTTAAAACAACAATGGTTCTAAGCAGGGTATGCTTACACCTTTTCCACAGACAAGCAGACCATTTTAAAAGAATGAAAGAGTTGTAAAACCTTGGTTAACTATAAGCTCACCAAAATTGGTTTTTCGTAAAAGAATGGCTGTTTTGAGATTTTCTTATGCTTTAGTCATGGTATTTATAGCTAGTAGGGCCTCCTCAACAGATAGCACACTGAATAGAATAGCACTTACTTTTTTTATTATCAAATTAATGGTCTCCATCTTTCTTGTCCACCTCAGCTTCACAAACAAAATTTAAACCCTGTGTTTTATTATACCAGACATCTTTGGAATGTTTTCTAAATTATTACCCTATTCTTTAGCTCCTTTCTCCTGCTTTTTTCCCACAGATCAAAGAGAAATTATGGGGGGAAATGTCTTAATGTCCTGTACTCTAGTAAAACACTTAAGGCAGCTTATCTATAGTATTTAAGAAAACATAGGAGTCTGAAGTGTGACATAGGAATGGAGTACATTTTAGCAATACAAGGGTAACCCCAGAGCCTAAAAGATTAAACTAATGGGGGAAGGGAGTAAATATGTAACTTAAATGTTTTATGTTTAATTTTTTAGGGATAACAATGGTCACTAATAAATCTGAATCAAATAGTAATATTCTACCAACTCTATATTATATTGCTTCAGATTCCTCCATCAACTGGGACTTTTCTTATTTTAAAAACCATATATATACGCACATGTACATATATATACACATACACGTTTAAAGAAAAATTGAAAAATGTAGGAAAATTGAAAGTTTTTATGATGGTGTTTTCTGATTTTTGTTTTCACCTAATTGTGAAATATTAATATTTTTTATCCTTGGGTTTTATTTAACATTATAACTTAAGCATTTGACCATTAATTTTACACACATTTTGCAAATTGTTTTTTAATATCTGCATATTTATCAAGGAGACAACATTCAATACATATTTTTGTATGTATTGCTTCAGTTTATCAAATAAGATATTTATTGTAGGCAATTTGAACTATGTAAAAAAAGTATAAAGAAGGAAAATAACTTTTTCTATTTAGCCCTAGATTTAGAGAACAAATAACCTGTCTCTTCCATTTATTCTTTCTTATTTATACTTGTACAAAACATAGGTTGAATGTTTTTGAACAGTAATAATTCTATCTGCATGTAGAATGTGATATTCAAAAGATAAACTTTCTTATAGCTTGTTTATGGAAATCCTAAAGTACTGTACAGATTGTGATGAAATACAGTTTAAGGAGGATGGCTCTTGGGCGCCTATGAGATCAAAAAAGGAAGTACAGGAAGTTTCTGCCTCTTACAATGGAGTTGATGGTGAGTATTAGTTTTCCAGAAGAAGGGTGGGGCAGTCTTGCTGTTGTAAAGCCTTGGCTTTCAATATTGAAATGCCCAAATTTTATTTAAAAATAAACAAACAAAACAGCAGTTTATGGATAGCTCAATAACTCTTATTAAATTATTGATTAAATGTTCAAAAGTAGTAAAACTTCTTTTAAACTCACTTTTTTGCCAGCTTTCAAAATTACATGGTATAAAATTTCAAAGTAACATAATCTAATAAGTCTTTGTAAAGTCATGCTTTTGAAATAGTATCCTTTTAAATTTTTAACAGATTTGGTACAGAATCATGAATGTTTTTTCATTTACATTTTTTTCCTAGCTTTTAGTATGGTTTTGCTGGAAAGAAGCTATGATTTTAAAAAATGTTAACATTTCTTAAGTATATCAGGTACTATACTGGTAAATATATGTACTATATAGTCTTTGCCCTCAAAACAGCTTTTATTCTGAAGTGGACATACATTTTTATTGTTTTCCTTAATTCAGAATTGTTTTTCAAAAAAAATCCTTTAATGGCTAATAATAAATAGTAATTTTAAGCTTAGGAAAACAGAGCCACTCTTGGTTTTCTGCTCTCTGACCCCAGCAATATTTTAAGTCTAAACTGTAACTGATAAATTAATCCATTAGCACACTGAGAAAAAAAAAAAGTGTCATAGGTCGTTTTCACCTTGTGTTTTAATCATTCCCACACAGGATGCTTGAGCTCTACCTGGAGCATCAGGTGGCTTCTCAACACCAGTCCTCAAATAAAAATAAGAAAGTAGAGGTGATTGACCTAACTATAGACAGTTCATCTGATGAGGAGGAGGAAGAGCCATCTGCCAAGAGGACCTGTCCTTCCCTATCTCCCACATCACCACTAAATAATAAAGGGTAAGTGCAGAGCCCTTAAAAAATTGTGAAAGTTAATTTTGCAAGTAGGATTAAAAGATTTGCCAAATGAAATGATTATTCAGTATTGTAAATCTTAGCAATCAAAGGACAAGTTGAGTTTTCCCTAGGTATGTGACATTCTTGAGGGGTTGGGATAATGCATTAAAAGGTCACTTGGATATGGTATTGAGCATACAAAAAAATGGTTCTCATACAGTGGTTTTCATCAGAATCACAGTGTGCATCAGCATCACCTGGAGGGCTTATTAAAACACACATTGCTCCCCACCCCATATCTGATTCAGGAATAGGGACTGAGAAAATTTGTATTTCTAGTAAGTTCCCAAGTGATTCTGATGGTGCTCATAGGATTTAGAATATTTACTCAGACTGGAAAATGTATGCTGTAAAATAAACCCTAAGTAGAGTGTTGCAAGTAGAAAGTAGAAGAAGCCCAAGTAAAGGCTTTAAAACTGCCTCAGAACGTGTAAGGCAGGCAATGAAAGAAGTCTAGACTTAAGTTACAGTAGACATGCTTTCTGGTTTGCAGACTCATTTCCCATTAGTATCATATCAATAATAATGTACCTTTATGCTTTAGCTCAATCACGAAGCACTGTTATCTATTTTATGTAAAACACCCTGTGTTAATATTGGGTGATAATAAAATGAATAAGTATAGTCCTAACCTTAAGAGTTTAACATTTTGTAGAAGATGGTTAAAAATAGCTAACTCTAGTTGTACTCTTAGACTGTTGTTAGTCTCATGAGACACATTGGAGATTCTCAGCAAAAAGACTTCATGTTTTGCTGAAGCACAGTTGTAGTACACTAAAGGCTATATATTTTTAGGTGTGTATCAGGAGTATTACACGGGCCATTGTAACCAAATAGGAGTTACTAAAAAAAAAATCTAGCAAACTAGCTTGGAGAAAGAATGTAAGTGAGAGAAGGATAGTCATCAGAATGCATTGTTACAGAGTCCAAGGTTTAAGAGGGAAAGTTAACACCAGACCAAGAGCAGGCATTTCTGTCCTTGGAATCAGATTTTTTTCAGGTTTGATATTCTTTGATGAGATAAAAATTTTCTATTTGAATATATTTGTAGTTACTTGAAAGTTAAAGTTGCAACAATAGAAGCACAATCGTAATAAATTTAGCTCCTCACTTGTTAGAGGACTTTGACTATTTCAGGAATCGTCATAATACAATCAAACACATTACGCAGATTGATATTTTCACTGTAGAGTAGCTTATCTCGGCATACAGACAGCATTAAAGTCATTAAAAGCAGTATCTTTATTCTAAACAAAAATGAATACTAAACACTCGTTCTACTTTAAATCCTACTTTATGAACATTCACCTCTGATTAAAGCCTACCTTGATGGCTGTTACCCAGCAAGCCTGATCTTGTTATTTCATATACTTATTTAATAAATATGAGTGGGAGAAAAAGAAAATCAAATTATCAGAAGCTGGCATAGTGAGAAAAAATACTATAGAATTTTAATTGTTATATCTAATATCAAACCATAGTATGACCAAATACATATATTTATTTCTTTAAATGCCATAATTACAACATTAAAAGTTATTTCATAAATCTCTGGGTATATAAATACTTTATGGATTAAATATATAATTACATGTGCTAGTTTACTCTTTAGAATATTAATAATCATAATATATATATATATACACATAAACTATGCAATAATTTTACTGTCTGAATATACATTTTTTCTTAAAGGAAAGTTTTTTGAGTGTTTAGAAATGTAATATTTCTTCTTTGGATATTGACTTTGCTGTTTCTCCAGAAAGAGCTGTGTTTATTATATTCGGAAAATTACATTAGATGCATTAACTACTTCCTGAGCTTCCCAGTGCTTAATTCATCCCAGACATAGTATTTGCAAATGGCAGACCTTTCTGTGTTTTCAGACTAAACAAGCAACCCGAAAGTTTGACATTTTTAGAAGAATAACATCATATTCAGTACTAATGGCCATTTTACAATAATGACTAGGCCAATAAATAGAAGCCTAAACCCAGTATACCCTGTTTGTTATTGTGTTTTGTAAAGGTAGAAATGCATTATTTCAGAATGTTACCACAAAATGGGAAGGAAAGGAGCCAAGCAGGAATTAGAAAGAGGCAAACATCAGTAAATATAAAACACTTTGCTGCCTTCAGCCACTGAGTTTTTAGTATTCATCCAGAAATTTCTTTTGCTATTTGGTATACCAAGATGTTTTCAAAGACTAGCATTTCAACTACTTTCTTCTTTCTTGTAATCCCTTAGGCATTGTCAGAAGAGACAGCTAATGGAAAATGGCACTTTTATAGCTGTGAGAGGTTTAATTGTTTCCATTAGATGAAACATTTTTATGAAGCAGATGAGAGTGTACTTTGTGCTTCATCTCCCATTCATAAAATGTGGTAGATGGCCACAACTAAAACTCCATTCCTGGAAATCCAACCTTAGCACCTTTAAAATATTCTGTACTATTCAAGTTACATCTCCACACCCCTAGTACTTTACATGAAGTTTTTTTGTGTTGTTTTTGTTTTGTTTTGTTTGTTTGTTTTGTTTTTAATAACGCCTAAGCGCCTGGTATTCCTAGATTGTCTCCCATCCAAGTACTAACCAGGCCCGACTCTGCTTAGCTTGTGAGATCAGATGAGATCGGCATGTTCAGGGTGGCATGGCCATAGACTACATGAAGTTTTAAAAGCAAAAGTCAACCTCTATATGTCTTTTTTTTTTTTCCTTTATTTATATTATTTACCTGTTAGCTTCCCAATGGTTAGGGTAGCACATGATCTTATGTTTGCACTCAGGACTATTAAAATTCTTTTTTTTCAAAATCATTTCATTTTTTTCCCCTCCTTTTTGCTTTTTGACTAATATCTGGTAAGAAAACAACATTTGACTATATATTAAACATTTCACTCTATTCCAGACCCTCTTTTTGTTTTTGTTTTCCATTTATACTGTTCTCCCTTTGAAACCTCTCCACACCTGTTCATTTTGGAGCATCTCTTTTCCTTGTATTTCTCTGCTTTTGCTCATTCAGCAGGCCTTTTATGTAAAACAGCATGCTGGTGGCTGTGCAGGCATTGGATATACCAAGATAAACTGCACCTAGTTTTTGTTCTAAAGCTTACAAGTCTTGCCGCCAGCTGTTGTTAACTCCTCACTGCTCAGATTGCTTCATTTCCCCGGTCTTGCTGTATGTGTTTTCTTTGCAAGGACTTCACATAAACCTTTTACTAGCTGACAGCCCAGTGCTTATTTTTTAAAAGGTTCCGGAATCTTGGCTGCTATAGATACCTTTCACTTCTATCCATTTAAGTGGCTCAGCCATGCCTTCCGCCTGCATTCTGAAAGTGTAAATAATTGTGATCCAAAGACAGCATACGATTTATGAATGTTGGATGCCATTGCATTCATTTATTTCTCCCAGTAGCCTCTGCAAAGTGCTATTAAGTATACAAGTGATTTCCCTACACAGTCAGCCCTGTGAATCTTCACGTTCGCTTCCTTGGTCTGTGGTTGGTTGAATCCATGGATGCAGAACCCATGGACACAGAGGGCCGACTAAAGGACTTGAGCATCTAAGGATTCCTGGAACCAACCAGTCCTTTGTGGTAGTCTAAATTATATGTTGCTTTCCTTTTGTTTTTATTTCTAGCACAAAAGCTAGGACTCATTGTGAGATGCAGCTTTCTTGTTTGTTAAACTTAAAAGTTCAACTGATCATGAAAGTAATGCAAATTTTACCTTCTTTTAGCATATTAAGTCTTCCACATCAAGCATCTCCAGTGTCCCGCACCCCAAGCCTCCCTGCTGTAGACACAAGCTACATTAACACATCCCTCATCCAAGACTACAGGCATCCTTTCCACATGACACCCATGCCTTATGACTTACAAGGTGAGTTTTTCTACATTGTCACATAGCATTATGAATGCCTTTGATTTATATAGTCGTCTTCTGGGTGAGTCTAAGGAAGAATTGAAAGATGGGAAAACAGGGGCTTGGACTTAGGGAACTGGGAGGAATATATGCTGTGGTCATAGGTAAGCACAGATCCCGTTACTTGTTTGTACCTTCATCAGTAGCCAGTGTTTTACTGCCAGTGGGAAAACTACTGTGATAATCTTTAGGTTTTGTGGCTTCAGAGTTGTTTTTGGATGACTTCTTATATATTGATTTGAATATTGATATCTATGAAAATTATTTTTTGTTCCCTGAATCCAGTTATAATGCAACAGGTATTATGAGTAACTATGTTGTATAGTATTTTAGATAATGCTGAATTGAAACATTGGAAATTTAATTTTTGTTCCAATGAAACTGATTCTTTTTTAAAGTAGTTGATAATGTCAGTATGCTCACTTGTATGATGTATTTTGCATTCATAATCATTTACATTATAAAGAATTATTATCATATCTTTGTAATTTAATAGTTTGTATATTAGCCATATTATTGAAGAGCATTTTTTTTATTACCATATATGCTCATTATAGAAAATTTAATGCAAAAACTCAAAGTGGAAGCTTCCTTCTACCCATCCCCATCAGAAAAACCCAGGCCCCTAGCAAGGATTCTTGAGAGCCAAGGTAGTTGAGTGGATTCTTAGTGATTATATTGAAAACCCTATTTCATCTCTATCCAATAGAGCTTTCTGCAATGAGGGACATATTGTAATCTGTACTGACCAATATAGTAGGCACTAGCCACATATGGTTACTGAGCATTTGGAGTGTGGCTTTTATGACTGAACTAAATTTCTAATTTTATTTAATATTAGTAAATTTAAATGGCCATATCATGTGATTTAGGTAGCTACTCTATTGGACAATGCAGTCCTATTTTTCACTTAGCCCACTGCCAGATCTCACTATCAAGAACCACAGTGCTATATATTTTGCAGGTTATAATTTATTCTAATATAGTTGGTGGATGGATCCCCTAAGTATTTGTGTTGCTGTTATCTTTTTATCTACATTTGCATGTACTTTTCCCCAAGTTTAGATGTAATAATGAGGCATTTTATTCATGTTGGTTTACTTGTTCTTTCTTGCATTACATGTTCGGTAATATGGACAAGAATGCAAATTAGGAAAGGCAGACTTGCCATGACTTCCTTGTAGCCAGGGACCACAGCTGGTCTTTCTGTGATAGCCATCACCCCAGCAGACACCCCCTCATACCTCTTCCCACCTTATGACACTGGAGAGTCTCTGAATTAGAATCTGGTACAGATAGTGGCAAGTGTGCAAATTTAAGAAAGAGAAGGAAAATCTATACAACAACTTCACTTTAAATTTTCTCATCCACAAAATGAGAGCAAAAATAATTACATACCTCATGAGGTACTTGTAAGGAGTAAATTAGAGTAGATCGAAAGGTTACTTAAGAGGAGTCAGAGCATTTGGTGAAAAGCACTATCAATTTAAGGGATTAGTGCTAGATCTAACAGGGCACCTATAGCCCAAGGTCCCACAAATGGAGTCGGGAAGGGCACATCATTGGCTAAAGCTTTGACTTCAGTCTTAGTAATCTAGAGATGAGAGGGATGTAAAACATTCAGCTGAACTCTACTATGTTTAAAATTCTAAATGAATTAGAATTAGCGTTTAAGATTTATGTGTGTTTTTGAAGTATTGGGGCATTTGGGATGGGTTTTTTACTTTTTCTTTTTTCAAAACTGAAATAATTTTTTCTCTCACAGGATTAGATTTCTTTCCTTTCTTATCAGGAGACAATCAGGTATGTTATATGTCATTTTAATTGTATATTAAAATATTTAAAAGTATAATATGAAGCCAAAAGAAAGAAAATAAATTTTTCTAGAAAATTCAGAGTAGTGATACCCATTACTGTATTGTTAAGGTTTTAAGAATTTAAATAAAAAATTGTCAGCTGTGCCTGTATAGTAAGAATAATATCTATTTGTTGGTTTCCAGTACTGATTTATAAAAAAACAGGGAAGTGAATCATATTGACTGATAAATTTCGTGACCAAATATCTCCATAAGAGAAAGAGGGTAGACTGTCCTTTCTCTTGCCACATCTGAGCATAGAGCTCTTTGAAAATAAAATTTTTGAAATTGTTTGCAATACAGATTAAAACAAATGTTGTCAGTTCACAATCTAACTAACATCCGCGCGGTCTTCTTTCCCATCCCTAGCATTACAACACCTCCCTCCTTGCCGCTGCAGCGGCAGCAGTTTCGGATGACCAAGACCTCTTACACTCGTCTCGGTTTTTCCCGTACGCCTCCTCACAGATGTTCCTTGATCAGTTAAGTGCAGGAGGCAGCACTTCTCTGCCAACCACCAATGGCAGCAGTAGTGGCAGTAACAGCAGCCTCGTGTCCTCCAACAGCCTAAGGGAGAGCCATGGCCACCACACAGGTCACAAGCAGGAGCAGCACGGACACAGCGTCCATCTTCGGCATCATACCAGACATTATTTCGTTGGACTGACTTCCCTGCCCCCGCTGCTCCCGCCCCTACCCAGGTTAAGTGAGCGTGGCAGAGAGAAGAGAACTTTGTGCTATGTTTTACCTTATTCTGTTTAGAAAAGTACACACGTGTGTTTTTTTCCTTTTTTTTAGGGAAAAAATTAAAAGAAATGTACAGAGAACAAAACTATATTTTCAGTTTTACTTTTGTATATAAATCTAAGACTGCCTGTCTGATAAAACACTTGTAAAAAAAAAAAAAAAAAGGAAAGAAAAGAAAAAAAGAAAAAAAAACGTACCCACAACCCACCTTCAGTTCAATTTTTCTGGATTCTGAAGATTTTTTTTCATCGTTTGTCCTATGGTTTTGGTTTTATTTTACTTCAATGGCATTATTTTATTTGCAATAACAGAAAAGGAATTGCATGTCTGAAGTTTTAAGTTGTGGGCTTTTCTTTGTTGTGGGGAGGGGGAGGAGGGGTATAATTTTAATTTCCATTTTCTAAAAATGACAGACTTGGATTCTGTTTGTGTGTGTGCATATTTTATCCAGCCTTAAATTATAAATCTCATCTGTCCCACTGCATTCCCTGTGTATTTTCAGGACATAGCTCGTGGGTATGTGTGTTCAGTGTGTGTGTGTCTGTGTATTTTTCTGTCATTACTGTTCCTTCTCCAGAGTTTGCATTCAGTTGATAACTCAGTTGCCTGCTTCTTTCAAAGTGCTTTGAAGGTCTTGAACTCACATACGAGCATCTTTATTGACTATCCCAATTGCATGTTCTCCATCGCATATTCTCTCTTGTTTGCTAGATACCCCTGACTATGTTTTTAGAGTTTGGAGTAAAGCTGTCTGGGAAAGGAGTAGGCTTAGCAGACCTGTGAATAATACACTTTAGTCTAGTTCTTTATTCTAAATTTGGATTGCCAGTATTATGTATTTAAACCAAGTCTGTGAACACCTGCTTTTTTGGCCACAGGGTAATAAGTTTTCACGTAAGATCTTCATACCAAAGTAGGAAGTAAAAATAGCTTAGAAAGCCTTGTTGGGTGTCTTGTGCAGCTGACAGAGGTAAAGTTACATCACCTCCAAAAAGGAAGACAGTCAATTATCCTAAAAGTAAATTCTCTTTGGAAAATACAGTGCACCACACTTGTCAATCTGTGGACATCTACTACTATCTGGTAAACAGTTGAAATTCAAAATGGGCTGATCCTTAGCATTTTACTCTGGTTCTAAGTGTACTTTTTTTTTTTTTTTAGCTATTGTTTTATTTTTCATCTTTTAAAGACAAGCATGACATGGGAAAGTTAATTTTTTTTGAGAATTCATGGATCAGTCTGATCTATTCTTATTAGTAATGAAACATGTAAATATAGTGAAAACTGTTTTTCAGGAGATGATTGAGGGTTGGAGAGAAGGAAAAGTGGTTCTACTTGTATTCCAAAATCCTCATCAGAGAAGGTATTACATTCTTCAGGTGATAACTGAAGATGCGGGAAGTATTTTTTAACTGATCGAGAGGTTTAGCAGGTTTAACAGAAAAGATAAAGAAGGGGCATAACGATTACCAGTTTTCCAGACTGGATTTTTATATCAGCTATAATGTTCTCAGAGTTGATGAAGGACCACCTTTGTGTATAAAATCGTCATTTTAAACCTTGCAGTGGTAACAAAGTGACCTACTTTAATCCAGATAAATTCAAGATGGCTGTATCTTTGGTTGTATGATAAAATTAATGGTTCACATGACTATGTGGCATCTAAAAAATATGTTTTTTTACAGCATCTCTGCCACTAAATTGTTGACTTGAATTTTGAAAAACAAGTTGGTGTTGATATGTATATGTGTGTGTGTATATATGTATTTATAGACAAGTGTGTGTGAGTGACAAGTGAGTTATATAGTCTTCCCCTATGCATGTGTATTCCACACATACATGGCAGAGTTAGTCACTAAACAATTCGTAATAAAAAAAGATTCGTTGTCAGTTAAAACAGGACATAGTTAAGTTTTTTAATGAATCTGGTGTTATGGTGAGTAAATATTTTAAAAACTCTCGTTGCCATATTAACTTAGGGTAATACCTAATATAATTTGTGTCTAAATTTGAATTGGGATATAAATTACTTAAATTGTGGAGAGTTGCTTCTTTTTTCACATTGCAACAGGAAACATTTCTGTTCAGCTACCTAAGGTAAAACGAATAGTTCTCTTTATTTCTGGTGTTTTTTTTTTCTTTTTCTGTTGTTAAGGGTCTCAAAATTCTGATCAATAACTTTGTGTATGATGCTGAATTACAAACTCTTTGAATGATCCGGTTGAAAACTTGTTCCTCTACTTTCTTCAGCCCAGTTTTAGAGAGGGTTAATTTCCCCTCAGTGTCCTGCATTATACCAACCCAAGGGAAGAATAGGTAATAGGGAGAAATAAATGTCTGTCTAGTGGCTTTGGTTATGTCTCCACAGGAGAAACTAACCATGCAGTTGTCTCTTTTAGTTCATTCCACTCCGAGGAGTTTGTTCCCTTCAGTTATTGACTTTCCAAATTGTTGGCATTAGTAGTAGCTATCACTCTGTCTCATGGTCAATATTAGTCAATCAGACTTTCATGATCTGTAGTGATTATTAGTAGAGTCATGCACTGCATCTTTTTATCGTCTAAGGTTTTTAAGCACATAGTTATTTCATCTCTTTTATTTTTTAGCCCACTCTTACTCCCAACCCATGCCAACCTTGACATGCTGTTTGTGGACAAACAGGGATTCTCAGAATCTTTAGGCAAGTAGACCCCCCCTTGCCTTGGTCGTTCATAATAGGCATGCATATGTTTGGGTTGCTGTACAGTATTGTATGTGTATCACACAACTTTGGTAAAATAGCTGTTTGACTAGCAGGGTTGAAGTGGCTTTTAGTTCTTTTGTGGGCATTATTGGACACATCTTTTTAAAACTATTTGAACCTTAACCATGCCACGCTTAGTTGACTAATTTATTTTGAGCATTAAAATTTTTCTAATTTAGACATTATCACAATTTTATCATTTCTGACTTAGGAAATATTCACAAAAGCTTCTGGAAAATGTGATTTCTTGGCAGATTTTCCTTTGAGTAAGATGTCTGAAACCAAATGAAAATATATCCCAATTTTAAATTGCTAATTGTGAAGGAACATTGTTTTTTAAAAAATCCAGTTTTAAATACATAAACACTTCAAGATCTTCAGGACTTTAAAGCACATTTGAAATTATTTTAGTAAGAATTTTGATTTATCAATACATGTTGAATTCTGTTTTTTACTTAAAGAAAAAAAAAAGTTTAGATTTCAGAAAGAGGGAAGGAGAATAGCTGGTGGTCCCAGAGTGTGCTGCTGTTAATTGTTTAATTAACAAAGGGGGAAATGTATATAAACAGATATAAAAGTTACCATAAATTCCATGAACTTAAATCTGTGATTCATTGCCTTAAAACTTTCTCTCTTAGAATTTCCATACCGCATGCCAAACCAGTAAAATGGCTTTTAAAAATGTATAGTAGACCAATGTCAGTTTGTATAAAAGTACCAAGTGAAAATATTTATTACATGCATTGGAAAAAAATTGTTTACCTATTGAATGTTACCTGTTTATGTAGAGCTCTTTAGATGTAATAAAAGAAAAGCCTTCAGTTAATTTGTCTTCTGTAAAATATACTGCTGGGTATAAAAGGGGACAGTCCCTATGAGAAAAGTGATATGCTTTGTGCTTCCAAAGCACGTTTCATCCAGAACTTTCAAAGCATGACAAGTAATTCTTTTACAACATGCTTTGAGGTAAGTAATGAATGAACAGCCATCATCCCCCTTTCTTATTGAAATATGGCTAGCTTTGTAATGAACCACAGCATCTGTTTAGTTTTAAATCTGTTTAATTGCAATTTTTGTGCTAAGAGCACGTCGCCTTTTTTGTTAAAAATACTAGGTGCTAGGTAAGCCAACTGGAATTTCAGGAATGAGCATGAAACCACCCCCCCCACACACACACACACCCCCCGAGTGGCATAAAAGACTTTCCTGAGGCAGGGGTTTAAATCAGAATCCTAGCCACTGAACATCATTAATTAGGGACACTGAGCCTATGGAGATGAGCCTCAGGTTCTAAGGACCACTCCTCACCACTAAATGTGATTTTGGCAAGCTATGCTCCAGACTCCTGTTAGGCAAATCAGATTAATAACAGTTGCTTTCAGACCACACTGGGGCTGTTCAGTGGTAGAGACAAAAAGGCTTTGAGGGGAAAGTACCCTCATTCATTATAGCCCAGAACTTACTTGCCCTATCTCATCTAAATCATAAGAATTTACTGTTTAATCCTTGGTATTCCAGATTGGCTGTGCAGGATTTGCTTCCTAATGTCCATGATGAGTTAAAAAATGTAGGGGTTAGGACTTGAGCCTTGCCTGAAAGTGGAATGTGGCAATCTCTATGGGATGCCAATATCTAACCATTCCTGGGCTGGGGAGCAGGGGAACCATAAAGAAGGGAGTTTAAGCACCTGGTCTCCTCATTTGCTCTAGCCTCTTCTAGGGCCCTGGGAACGGCTGTATCAAATCTGTGTTTCTATATTTCTATTTTTAAAGAAGGCTACCAAATCATGGCACACTCAGACCCTACAAAACCTGGATCTGCCCCTGCCGTGGTGAACCTAGGCTCCCCTAGCTCGTTAGTTGTAACTTCACCTATTTCGTTGTTTGGGCCATTGATTGCCTGCCCTGCACAAAACCCTTCCTACAGCTCCCAGGAATTCGGACTCCCGTTGGCAATTACACTGCTGGGAAAATGAAAGAGTCTCTCCCAGGACCTCGGTTTGGTCAGAAGCCACGCAGCATTGTGAGATAGTTACACTAAGACTATGATTGTTTTGTCCCCTGCAGTTTCCCTTGTGCCTGGCCTTAGATTTGTCTTGTATAGCCTCCCAAAAGACACCTTCACTTGGTTTCCTTTTGCTTTAGCTACTAAGCACCATTGGATATAAAGCCACAATCAGCCCAATTTGGATACATATAAGGATGAAAATCTCTACTACATTTCCTGTTTCCCACCCCCCAATATGCCACTGTGACTCCAACCCTTTTTAGGGCTGTGCTGATACTACTGATGGATCTACGAATTTGATGAGCACATGGGTGGCATCAGCCTGCCACTTCCTGGCTACATAATTCACTTAAGTTGCTTGAGCTGGAATCGTCCCCGGCAGGGCCAGTACCCCTACTGCTGTTTTCCAGGGTTGTTGCTGCATCATAGCCACAGCCCGTTCCATCCCCTTGTTTTCATTAGTCCTGGGGAAATGGCTTGAAGCGTGTTCGATTTGACCCACTTGAGCAGACCGTCCTAATCTGTAAACCTGATTTCCAGCCAGGGGACAGCTAGAAATTGTGACAGGAGCATCAGAAAGGGCTTCGAAGCTCTCTGCAAGTCCTCAGTGTCACATCTGATGTCTTTTGGTTTCCTTTGGTGTGCTGTAAAGTCAGAGCACTTCCCACTATTTAGCTGATGCTGCTTGTTTTAACATGAGTGTTTTCACCCTCTACTCTCTTTATGAATGAATATCCTGAACTGTCACTGTGTGTGGAGATGGGAATGAGAATTTGTAAGTGCCCCTGTGGCGCTGCTAATAATGTTGCCTTAGTTTTTTTTTGTTTTAGCTCTTTGCTTGTTGCTGTTTCTCACCTAGCACTGGCTTTGTCTTGGAAATGGGGAAGATGATTCAATATAGAGTATAGTCTTTTGGTAGATTGCCCTTTTTAGGAGAAGCACTGCCATGGTAACTTGGGAATGCATAGTGCTCTACAGTTTGCAAAGACATTTTCAAGTCATTATCTCAGTCTCTGTGTCATTATCCACAGGCTCCATGAGGCAAGAAATAGGAATCTAACTGTAGTGAGGATCCTGAGACTTTGAGGGGCGAAATGATTTGCCCAGAGTCAGATAGCTGGTGAACGGCAGAGTCAAGATTGGAACCCAAGCCCAACTCCAAACCATTGGCTCTTTCCATGGTATAATGGAAATAACTAATGACAGTTATTGAAATCAATAAAAATCTTTTATTAAAGACATGCTAATAACGATGACTGAATTCACTTATTTCCATTGCTAAGTTATCTTCTGCTACAGTTCAGTAATGTCATCTTGCCACTGTGCTTCCATCTCCCTAGAGTGAAAGGAAGACTTTTCTTTTTAAAAGTTCATCCGAGTTTTCAGATGCAGGCTCTTTTGCATTCTCTTCAGTCAGTAGTCCCGCACAGGAATGGTGATCTTGTGGATAAATTCATCATACTTCACTTTGCCATTTGGTTCGATATTTGCTTCTTTGAAAAGATCATCCACTGCAATAAATCACATTAATTTTTCAGTTTGGCTTTAGTGATATGTTATAGGACATCAAGTTCTTGGAGGTTGGGACTCCCCAGAGTATCCAGTTGACTGTTCCTATAGACCAGGAAATAAACTGGCAAACAGAATAGTCACCCCCTACTCCTTGGAGACCACTGATAGAATTTTGAGTTCATTGGACTTTCTGCAGGGGCCAGGGGAAGGGGGCAGGGAGGAATACTGGTGAGGATTCAGTCACTGAAGCCACCTTGTGCTTTTTTGTTAAGAAAGTGTCTGACCCCTGTACCTATATTTCCAGAAACCTTTAGCACTTCTGCATGGATTTTACCTTTCATGGCGCACCCTCCCTGCCTCCCAACTGAACAGACACCCCTGGCAGCTCCATCCTGGGCAGGCTTTGGCCTGCCTTCGGCCTGCCTGCCTTCCCTTCCAGATGGGTATGCCCCACCCTAAGAGGAGACTTGGTGACAAGTGGTATCTGCCACCATCACCATCGCCTCTTTTTTACGTGTGTCTTTTGGGGGTAGGGATAGCATAAGAGAAATTCAACTGTTTCTAAAGCTGAAAGCATACAACACTGCCGTTGTTCTCTGATGTTGCTCTAAAAAAAAAAAAATCACTTCATTTACTTGTTTCTTCTGGTTCTGAGTTCCTCAGACAAAATACTAGCTGTGTCCCAGACATTGGCAAGAAGAGTATCAGCTTACACTTCACAGTGGCCCTTCGGGGCCAGCCTACCTTTGCTCTTTGAACCATCCTAACCCTCTTCTGACTGCCCTGTGTCAACTTCCTCAGCCCTAGACACCCCTGACACATAATTCTGAGAAGTTAGAAAATACCTCGTGATTCTCTGCTTAAACAGCCTCCTCGAAAATGTAATTACTGTGCTCTGTGCCTAAGCCGATGGTAGTGCTGAGTATTTTTAGAATGTTAAGGAGACTATAATTTATTTCATGGAGAAGTTTCTACCCACCAGCCGCTTGGTCTAAACCATCCCAGTGGACAGCTCCAGCTCCAGTTCCAGAGCCAACCACCGAGCCGCCTCCTGTCTGGAAAAGGGGACACATCTAAGGTTTGCCTGCTGGGTAGTATGGTAGTTGACTCTGTATCCAGAAAGAACCAGGTGCTGAAGTCAGCCTGTCCCAGGCCTTCGAATGCAGGCCTTCCCCACTCTCTTATCCAGCTGCTCCAAGGATGCTTCTTAATAAAATTGAAGATTTTCTTTTAATCACCAGAGTAAAGGATTCCTACTTCTAGTATCATCTTTTCCTGTCTCCCACCACCAAAGGAAAAGACTTCAGTCTCCCTCTTTGTCAGGAACACTCTGCCAGTTTCTTTGAAATGTTTCTTTACTGGTTAAACAAATGAGAAGTGTGTACGAGCTTTGAGGCTGTGGTATTGCTTTAGACAGAGATCATTAACCATAAGAATTAAGGCAGTCCCCAGCTGGCCCTGTCTGCTAACACTCCACCTGGTACATAAAAGGCCGTGTCCTCAGAGCCTAAGGGAAGGGGAGCCCATGTCCACCCTGTTCACATTAGAACAGCCACAATGGAAGAGGAGATCACGAAAGCTGCTAGCCTGAAAAAGGGGGGAAAGCTGAGTGGCTTCTGTAGCACTATTTTTAAATACTTTGCTCTGTGCCTTTGTGACTGCAGATAAATCTAAGTAGCCTGCTTTATAGAATGTTAGCTCTTGGAGGGACCTGAGGGATCGTCTATTGTAACCTCATTTCCCAACAAGGAAACTGAGGAGGGTGAGAGAGGTTAAGAAACCTGTCTAAGGTCCCCCAGAATGAGGGAGAGCTAGGATTCAAGTTGAATTCATACCACAACCTTGCAGCCCCTCTATTGGTTTTCTGTGATTTAACCAAAGCCCTGACATCATTGAAGCCCTTCTCCTCCACCTACTGGTGTCCTAGCCCAGCCTCTGGGGTTGGTGGGTGTGGACTCTGGTGGCGACTCAAAATGGCTGCCATGGCAGGACTGAGGGGCTAGCTAGGCAAGCCTGAAGCATGCTGGCAAATGGCCCAGGATTGAGGTCACCGTTTACCATGTGTGAAGGGCTTTCCCTGAAGACCCAGGCCCCTTGTCCTGCTCCAAGGCAGGATGGCATGCAGGGCTGCTGCTAGGTGTGAGGTAAGGCCCCTCATGGGGTTCTGTGACCAGGATCCCACAAAGGCCACCACGGAAAACCCTCAGGGAGACCTGTTAGAGCTGGCTAAGTCATAAGGAGAGGAACAAAGTAGCTCTCAATTTGGAAATGGCATCAGCAGCAATATCAGAAAAGAGCGATGGCAAGGAAGGAGCCTGAGATGGGCTGGGGTTAGGTGGGTACAAGTGTTTCATAAACCTGTGTGCAACTCCCAGCTCTGCTACTAACAAGGCACTCACTTTACCTGTTTATTTATCAGTGTGTGGGGCATGAGTGCTACCAGAGATGTCGTAAGCCCTAAATGAAGGTCCACAGTGAAAGCTTAAACTCAGGGTGAGGCCCAAGTAGACCCTAACTGAGTTTCCCCAGGCCATCCCTTCACCCTGTCTTGACTTCTCTCCCCCAGGCTCCCAGCTCTTCCCCTGGGCTCCAGTGCACAGCTTACCAACCCTGACATCTAGCTGCAGCCTTCTGAGGCAGGCACGAAACGCAGTGTCTGCACAATCCTAGTGGCGATCTCCCCTCAACTCCCTAATCCTCTCCCACTATGGGGAAAGAGGGACCCAGGCTATTACCTTCCTTGTGCGTGAGCTTCTCCCCAGTTTCATGAGTTTGGACCGCAGCTCGGATGCCATGATGTAGCCTTTCTTCTCCTTGTCTGCCATCAACATGGCCAAGAGAATTTCTTTCTGTGGGTCCTCCTGTTTTATTTGCATGTGCATAATGGTCAGGAAAGTAGAGAAATCTAGCTCTCCATTTCTGTCTAGGAAAACCCCAAACACAGCCGAGTAAGCAGGGAGGAAAAGGCTCTTGTTAGAGAAGTTCAAACCTTCATGGCCGCTCAAGGGCTACGTAATTCAGGAAGTCCCATGATGGTGGCAGTGGACATAATGGAGAGGACGCAGCCCCTTCTCCTGAGTTCCCACCATGGATATGTCTCATTTATTCCTCTCAACATTCCTCAGGGGCTATGGTTATCATCATCCCATTTTGTCCACTACAGAGACAGAAGCTCAGAGTGGGGAGTCACCTCATAGGGCAGTGACAGGACCAGCATGAAGTACCACCTCCTTCTGCTCCCTTCTGGGTGCTTCTCTCCTGCCCCGAACAAGGGGGAAGGCCATCTGCATGTCCATCCCCACTTTAGCAGCCACCACTGCACATCCACAAAGATGGACAAGTGACCACATCTGGGGCCTCAAGTCCCAGTCACCTGCCTTTTCCCTCCCTGCAGCCTCCATTCCAGGTTCCCCAGCCCATGCCCCTCCTCCAAGCATGCCTGGGGGCCTTGACCTCGGCCCTGGCAGGGGTACCACGGCAGGAAATCGGAACTTCCCCTGACCTCAACTTCCTGTTTGGAAGACACAGAAACCGAAGGAAACCACCACTCCTCAGAGGTGGAAGCGGGGGATCTCAGTCTCTGGGCACCTCCTCGCCAGGCTCTAGGCCTTTAGGGCCACCCCCCCCAGGCCCAGCCCACAATGTGCCTAATACTGCTGCAGGCACATTCTGATGTGCTCTCAGGGTGACCCCAACAGCAGGGGGGAAACCATCTGAGAAATGAGAAATCTGAGGTCCAGATGGGCTGCAGACCAAGTGACCTTTCCTGGCCAGCCCCTTCCCCTGGCTAGTCTTTCCTTCCTAAGAGTCCAGCTACCAATGCCACCCTACCCTCTGACATCCCTCTTTTTCTAAAAAGCAAACTGATTTGTTTTGGTTATAAAAGTTCTGTATGTCTCCGTTGTCAAAACTACAGGAACCAACAATAAAGGAAATGAAAATCACCCATAATCCCATCACCTGAGAGAACCACCTGACGACGTTTTGGGTGGTTTTCCTTCCACCTTTTGTCTCCCAATACTGCATGGTTTCTACGAGGTCAGTCTTCGAAACTAGAAGCATTGAGTTCCAACCCTTAAGCGCTTGGGCAAGTGACCTGAAACTTGATCTTTACCTGTACAACAGTGCCTACTTCATAGGGTCGTTTGAGATGAACACTTGGCAAATACTCAATAAAGGGAAATTGTTCTGTCAAAACAACATTGGGGTCACTGTTCGCACGGTCTTGACAGCAAGTTTGTGATAACCTTGTTGGAAAGCTTAGAAAGATCCTACGGTCCTCTGCGAGATGCAGGTGTTATCAGTTGCTGTAAGGATTCAAGAAAGTCTGAGTGGTGCCCAGCACACCTGCCTCCACAGCTCCCTCCTGGTGACCTCTGACTACCACCTGCCCCTCAAACCTCTGAGCTATTTACTCCTTCGCCATCTGCACCCAACTGTCAGGCCCCTCCACAGGCCACCGCTGCCCGGCTCTAGGCCCACCCACCAGCCCAGATCACTTCTGCCCTGGCCCAGCCCACTCACCTATCCCATGAGTCTGCAAGTGCCGCTGCACCTCCCCCGGTGTCGGGCTGGCCCCCAGGCACCTCATCACCACCATGAGGTCAGGGGCTTTTATCTTCCCCCGCTGCTGCTTGTCGTACAGGGAGAAGCATTCCTTGTACTCTGCGCACAGCCCAGAAGGGAGAATCAGGAGCATTCCTTCACCCACCACCCCACGCCCTCTGTCCTCTCCCTCCTGCCCACTCCCTCTCCCACCTCCCCTCCTAGGGTTGCCAGAGACAGCAAATAAAAATACAAGACCGCCGAGTTAAATTGAACTTCTGATAAACAACGAACACATTTTTAGTATAAGTATATCCCACATTTTTTTGCGTGGAGTATACTTATACTAAAAGTATTTGTTGTTTATCTGACATTCAAATCTGAGAGTCCTTTTATCTGGCAACCCTATCCCCTCCCTCTCCTGACTCCCCTTCCGTCTGCTCCCTTCTCTCTCTCCTGCCCCTTCCTCCTCCCTTCCTTCCCCTTCCTCTGCTCTCCCTTTTCATCCCTCCCACAGCTGACTAAAACCACAGGGAAGCTTTCCCGCCCTCTAGGGCCAGTGCAGGCATAGAAGGAGCCATTCGCAGGGCATCCAGACACCCAGGGGACCTTTGTGAAGACACTTATATGGGTAAGGGGGATAATCATTCTTCTGGGCTACTGAGGGGGCCAGAAATCCCTTCTGGGAAGGCCTAGCAAGACAGTGGCCTCATATGTGGCGACAATGATTATTCCGAGCCCACTGCTCCAGCACCCCTCCCCTGGCCGCTAAACTGTCAGGCTGCCCTCTGACGTAGGTCCTGGTCCTGTAGGTCCTGGCCCTTAAAGCCTTCAAAGGGCACTGACGGGGACGTTCTCCCAGGCGCAACAAGCTTGCTGCTCTCTTCAGCCCTTTCTCCCTTGGTGGAGACGAAATGGCCTCTCTGGAGCTAAAACCTCTAAATCCACAGCTCTGTGGAGCAGGGCATCCTCCTACATCTCTGTCCCCAACGCTCGGCCCCGGAGGCACAGTGAGGCCAGCTGGGAGCTCAGGACGATCCCTGCTCCCCCCCCACCCCAAGAATTCGGATTGGGACTGGGGGTGGGGCTGCCATCAGAATTGGTCAAAAACTCCCAATCCCTGAGGCCCAAAGGATGGAGCCTCTGTTCGAGCGAGGTTGGGGTGGGAGGGGGGCTGCGATTTGACAAGTGAGGCTGCGTGCCAACGAATGCAACTCTTTGCCAATGACGAGTGATCTGTTACTAGTTCTTGCCCTTGTATAAATTATATTCATTAACTAAAACCTCTTGCAAATCTTCAGCGCTACTGATTGCCATAGGGCCCCCTCTTTGAATTTTTTGTACAAATGCAGGGGTTGGAATATTGTTTGATCTCACATTACTTAATAGTGGCTGATTTTAACAGCTTGCAGAACCCCTGAAATGTATCACCAGGCTCATGCTAGCTGGCCCCAGCATTGTCCGATCTGTCCCTCACAGCAGCCTGGTGAGGCAGTGTCATTATTGCCACTTCGCAGATGAGGAAACTGAGGCTCAGAGGTGATAGGACCTCAGGCCCACTGCCTTCGCGGCCCTTGCGCGTGCCATTCCAGCCGGCCACTCCTGTCCAGCCTGTCATTCATGCATTAAACATGAGCAGCTGCTTTCTTGGTGTCAGACACTGTGATACGATGAGAAGCTTCCCTTCTTCCCTTCCAGGAGCCTTGCCTTGGGACCAGATGCGGGTGGGGGACACTGAGGCTGATAGCTGAACTCCTGCTCCAGGACCCGTACAATCTTGCCTTGCGATAAGGGCAAGAGAGGCCCTGCCCTGGGCCTTGCATTTCAAAAGCCCCTGCTCTGGCCCTCCCTTTGGGGTGAAGATATCGAGGGGCCTATGGGAAGGTGCCCACCCGGAACCTACAACCCACCCACCTATTCTTCTTCTAGACCAAGCTCTGGGTATCCCTAACCCTGAATCCTTGCCCAGGTGACCCTAAGTCACCCCCAGGACCTGCAGGACTACCTGCGCTATGCTGGACCTCCTCTGGTCCAGGTCTGGGCCCCTGGGTTCTGTGTAACCCAACTCTTCCCCTTGGCCTTGTGCGCTATGTGAAACCGAAGCCTGCTTGCGGCCCAGCAGGTTAGGGGATCCGGGCAACAAAGCACTCCAAACACCAAAACCGGGCTTGATGTCAGGGCAGGGAGGACCTCAGAGACCACCTATGCTGAACTTCCCCTTTAAGGATGCAGAGATGGAGGCCCAGAGAGCATCCTGCCAGAGAGTGCAGACCTGGGCTTTTTTTTTTTTTTTTCTGTCTGGGCCAATTACAATGCCCCGTCCCTGGTCAGGCCCTCAGCCCTAGTCAGTTAATGGTGTCACGCTCTCTCCTCTCTCCATCCCCTTTTCCCTTCCTCCCGTATATCCGACTATCAGGTTCTGGAAGAACACCGAGCGAGCGAGCTCTCTTGCCTATCGCCCCCACTCGTAATCACATTGGCGGACGTGACACCGACATCTCTACCTCTGAGCTGTCCCCCTACCTCCGCTGAGCAGCACGCTCCCTGGCAGAGGGGCCTCTGCCTGCGGGGCGCCCAGCTCCCCCACAGCCCTCTTCTTCTCACCAACAAAAACTGAGCAGAGCAAATGCCTAATGAGACCCACATTTTGCTTTGAGTTGCTAATTGAAGAGCGAACCCGACCTACCGTTAATTTGGTCCTGGGAAAGAAACTTGGCCTGCAGCAGACAGAGGAAAACAGTCAGGGAAGGACTCCATGGAAGTGCCCCCCCTCGCACCCCAGCCAGCCTGGCAGGTAACTCGACCCTCTCGCTTACCATCTGGGGGCTTCTGGGTGCAGCCCTGGGCTCCCGGCTCCCGGACTGACGACTTCTGGGTTTCCTTCCTCTTGCTTCAAGTCGAAAGTCCAGAAAGTCCGCCAAGCTGGGTGGAGGCCCCTGTCATAAATCCGCGGCTGCCATGGAGACCAGGCCCTGCGCCAGGGGTCAGATTCCAGCTTCCCTCGCACAGCTGATGCCCAGGACGGCCTGGGCAGAGCAGCAGGTTTTGAGAAAACAGGGCTGCAGAAGTGCCCCCGCCCCAGGGCCTCGGGCCTGCATCTGGAAGCTGATGCTCTGGAACAAACAGACAAATGTTTCTTCCCGGGAGCCCTTTCTGGACTTGGAGAAGGGGTCAGGGACACACAGAAAGGGGGGCCCGAGTCGGGCTGATCCTGTACTCTGCCCTGAGCCTGCCTCTGGAGCTCTCTCTCTCTCTCCGTGGGGAGCTGATGAGGTGTTGGGCACATGGCACGCTGTGTCATGTAAGGGTCATCACACACCACTGTGGGCAGGGAGGAAGCTCGGCCGCGGTGGCAGAGCCCGGTGACCGCCTCACCACCACCCAAGCCTTGGGATGCAGTATGGCGAGGGGACGTGGGCTTTGGTTCTCTTGGACTGGATTCCAATCATTTTGCTCCTGCTCGTTTGCTGAGTGACCTTGGCCAGTCTTTCCGCTGCTCTGTGCCTCAGTTTCCTCACCGAGCCTCATTATAGACTCTTGAGAGACTCAAATAGCCAGCGCATAGTTGGTTCTCAATGTGTCAGTTCCCTTCACTCCTTCCAGGGCCCCTGGGGATGGGGATGGTGGCAGCTCTGAGGTCTAGGCCCTACACACTGGGCCGGGGGCTCAGAGGAAGGCCTCTCAGGTGACTTTTCTTGCCAGAAAGCTCCTCCTTTTCTTCCTTTCCCTTATCTCCTCTCTACAGCCCCCACTCCTTCCGGCAGAAGCTGCTCACTCTCCCCATTTCCTCAGTGGTTTGCACTCCTCCCCACCACCACACCCTCCGCACACACACACACGCACACACACACACATGCACACACACACGCACGCACACACACACACGCACACACGCACACATGCACACATGCACACACGCATGCACACACTCACACGGAGGAAGTGAGGGCAGGGTAGGGAGTTCCCTAAAGCTGCTGAGCTGGGCACCGCTGGGTTCTCACCCTCCAGCTCTTTGTCCACAGTTCTCAGTGGGGCTCCAACTCAGGACTCCGCCCACTTTGTCACGATAGGCCCGATAGGCCCGTCTTGATAGGCTACATAGTTTGTGTTCTGCACAGGGGCTTCTGGCCAGGGGACAAGTGGGTCCTGGGAGGGGCTGAACATGTCCAGAGGAAGAGGGACCTCTGACTAATTTGTACAAGGCACATAGACAGGTGTGCCTGCCTTTGGTCCATTTCTCTCCTTCCTCTCCTGACCACCTCTGTGTGGAAGGTTCTTTTTCCCCAAATCCTGCATTGAGTCACCTCTTCACACCCAGACACTTTCAACTGGAGGATTCTGACTCCTCACTGTTAGGGCTGAGAAGAGGAGAGGCTGGTGATGATGCAGGAGGCAGGAGATGGGGGCTTCTCACTAACAGCCTTGTGGGAGAGAGGCGAAGGAGTCAGGTGGGACCTTGGAAGGGCCGGGACACAGGGCTGAGGCTTGGGTAAGTCTGGAGGGGCAAAGCCAAAGCGCTCACTTGGAATCACCCTGCATTTGAGAAGGGGCTCCTGGGGGAGACATCACCCTGGGTTTATGTGAGTGTGTGCTGGGCCTTGGGGCTGTGTACAGCCCGACGGACACACCCTTGCCAACTCCTCCCTTAGGCGTCTCTCATATGATCAAAACACCTGCATGAGGGTGGTGACTACGAGAGGGTTCCCTACACAAAAATTCATCAGGCTGTATGCTGTATTGTGTGATGTGTATGCTACACCTAACTCAATAGGAAAAATCAGAGCCCCCTCCATACCACCTGGGGGGCCAAGATCGGGTTCACCTGAAGGGCTCCACCACCAGGTTTGATTCAGCAGGTGGAAGGGGGCAAGGCTCTGCATTTTCCTCCGCCATCCTGATGCATCCAGTCAGTACCACACTTTGGGAATCACCAGCCTGGAGTTTTCCAGGTATAGTGAAGCCAGGTTACAATTAAGAAGTAGTTCCAGTAAACTGCCCGAAGAGATCACCGTCAAAACCAACGTATATCTCTGAGGTGCCAATAATGTGCTGTAATTCCTTTTCCATTCTAAATATGTTAACTCTTGAACACCATGGATTTGAGCTGTGTGGGTCCACTTATACGCAGAATTTTTCCAATAAATACAGTACATGTATCTTTTCTTCCTTATGATTTTCTGACATTTCCTCTGGCTTACTTTATTATAAGAATACAGCATATAATACATACGACATACAAAATATGTGTTACGAGCAAGCCTTCTGGTCAGCGTGGGCCCATTATCACCCACGGAGTCCCCGTCACAGATCAAAATACTGTTTGGACCCACAGTTGGTTGAATCCACAGATGCGAAACCCTAGGATATGAAGGGCCTATTGCAGTTAAGTTTTTGGTGATTCAAAAGTTATATGTGGATTTTCGACTTCGCAGAGGTCGGTACCCCTAACCCCAGTGTTGCTTGAGGGTCAAGTGTATTCACTTTCATACCAAATTTTTAATTTCCTTTTATTTTTATTTTATTTTTTATCCCCTGCCCCACCGCCAAATTGTATAAACTTTAGGCCCCACACAACAGCCCTGTGACTGGTCACAAGGTATCTGTTAAGTCCTTCTGTGAATAGGTTCCGCACAGGGGGTTGGAGAAGCAGCGTCCTCCAGGTGAGGAAGGGTCAAACGGGGCACAGGGCCTGCATGGTGAGGCTGTCTCCTGCCAGCAGCCCGGTAAGTTCCAGGTGGCTGCACCTGCACTCCCAGAGACCAAGTGAGTTGCCCAAGGCTAAGGACCAACTTCCAACAAATCAGGCTCCCCATTTTCCCCCAAGGGCACCCTCTCTTCTTCAGTCTCTGGAACTGGCTGGTAGCACAGCTGGGAGGCTCGATGTGACATCTCTGAGGGGCAGGTCTGGAGCTGCCCTATCCCAGCTCCCCTCCCCTAAAGCCCCCGGACTCCTCTGAAGAAGGCTGGGACTGACCAAATCCTTTCTTGCCCGCCCCCTCCCTAATCCCAGGATCCTACAAAGTGGCATGGAGGTCCAGTGGGCAGCACCCACTCTGCGTTAGATGGGGCTGAGAGGGCCCTTGGGGATGGCCCAGTGCTCCTGCCCGGACCTCAGACCAGGCACACTCTCCCCTCCTCTATGGACCTCTCTCCTGCCTCCCAAATTCAGACTCAACGTAAGCAGCAGCCCTCGCCAGGTTTGGCTTCTCATCACCTTTATTCACCTCTCACCATCTGATGCTGCCAACAGACAGGGATTGACCAGGGGCTGGGGCACCCCAACATGAAAAGAGAATATGAGGCATGGGGCTCCCTGAGAACATAGGAGAGGAGGCAGGCCGCCTGAGACCCATGAGCACATGTGGGCCAGTGCTGGCTGGAAGAGAGGCTGTGGTGCCTGCAGCTGTGTGAGACTTGGCCCCAGTGCCTGGGAGAAGGCGGGGACGAGGAGGGGTTGCATCCTGCTGGGAATGAGGCCTCCCTTTTCTGGGAGCAGGGCCCTGGCCAAAGGCATGAGACATGGCCAACTGGAGAGAGCCTCGATACTACCCCTGCCAAAAGAAGCTCAGGGAATAGTGCAAGTGTTGGAGGACTCTGCCTTCAGCTGCAGCTCAAAAACCCGCAGTCTGGCTGGCATGAAGGCGGTGCCACAATTCTGGAGGGAGAGGGGGAGACAGAGCTTCTGGCAGAGGAAGATAGTTGGAGACCTACTGTAGCCAGACCCCAAGATCAGGCTGCTGGTTAGGGGAGTGGGCTGGCCTCTGGACCCTTAGGGTCAGTGGCTCAACACCCCATGCAGCCTGAGGTAGGGATGAGGGTCTGGGGTACACACACCCCTCCCAGGGGAGGAGAGGGCAGTGACAGGATAGTACTACTCGTCCATCCCCAGGCTGCTCCAAGAAGAGAATGTAGCCAGCCTACTCACCCGCTTTGGGACTGGGCACATCTAGTGCAAACGAGGCCCAGAAAAGGGATGTAACTTGTTTAAAAATACACAGAAAGTTCATGTAACCTACGTAATCTGGCCTCCAGGGTCGGCGCAGGTCTGTGGAGTAGGCCAGGTAGTGACCAAGTCCCCTCCTCTACCCCACCCAGGCCTCTCCTGCACAGCTACCAGAAGACTTCCCAGGAAGAAGCAAACAGCCCTGAGCAGTGAGAGCGAGAAGGGCCCTGGCTCTAGTCGGGTGCACAGAAAGGCAGTGCCCATATCTTGGCCAGGGCACACTGCCTAAAACTAAACCCCATCCTGAAAAGATCCGAACCAAATGGAAACTTGACCCAAACGATCAAGTCCCCTGGTGATGCATGCCGCACACCCACGCACGCACACACACACACACCCCTACCCATGTGCACAATGCATACTCTCACCTATGTTTTCAGTCACGGGTTGCGCATGCATGTGTGGACATACGCAGCTGCATACCCACATGCACACGTGCACACACGCATGACGCAGGCACACCCCATGCTTGAACGCCCATCTCCCACCCGACAGCACCAGTGGCTGGTGCCAGGGACTCAGTGTTGGCTGCTGATATGGAGGGTGTAGAAGGCCCAGGGCTCAGGGACGTAGATGACGCCGGGGTACTTCTTCCTGAGTACAGGGTCATTCCATAGCCAGGCGACCCAGAGGGACACAAGGAGGAGGGTGAGGGCGAAGGAGTAGAAGAGGAAGAGGCCGTTACTGTCCATGAAGAGGCGCTTGCGCTTCTGGTGCAGGACGAGGGCCAGCATGGCGAAGAAGGTGAAGATGAAGAGGATGAAGATCTGGCCCTCTGTGACCAGGTACCTGAAAAGGCCAGCGAGTGAGGGGAGGCGGGCGCCATGGTGGCCCTGTCTTGCCCTGCATCCGTCCCTCCACCCAGGTACCAGGCTGCCCTCCACTCAGTCGGAACTGCTCATCTGATGAGAGGGATCAGGGAACCACACCACTCTGAGCCGCGACTCATATGCAGCACGCTGACTCGGCTGGGATAGTTATTATTTTTTAAAATGTTGGGTCTGTTGCCAATATTTAAGTAACAAAGTACTTCTGGTTTCTCTGGTCACAATAGACCTGTATTCCCACATGACAACAACTGAGGAGAGGAGAGAGCAGCTGTCCCATTCAGAGAGGATTGTTCTACAGTTTGCCACAGTCCCCACCATTTCCTGTTGTCTCACTTGATGTCTACTTGATGCCCTTCTGTTACCAGCTTGGCTTCTCTAGGCCTTTGAGAATGCCGTTGCAATTTATGGGGGTTGTCATTAATGTCTCCGTGAAGGGTGAGACACAGTCTCAGGTCTCCCGGGGCTCCCTGCAGCTCCTGAGGCAGCACCTAGCCCATGGCCAGGAACTCAGTGACACTGGTTGGAGGACTTCTGAGAGCGTATCTGATCCACTCCCCTGCCTCCAGAGAGAACAGCAATGCTGACCCACTTCACTGAAGGACCTAGCGGTCTGCAGCTCCGTGATCGTGGGGAATTTACATGATGTCTTGGGGCCTATGTTTTCTTACTCAGAGAGCTGTGTATGCCTCTCACTGTTGGAGCTATGCCTGCACTAAAGTGCTACGGGTAAGAACTGGGCAGGAAGCCCTTTCCTATGGCTAACCTCTTTCCCTCTTGCTGTATCTGCCACCCTTTTCTTTTAAGCCTGTCCTCTGGGGGCATACAGACTTGTTCTGGTGGATCCTCTCAGCCAGGCAGGGGACAGACCCTGGATGTGGGCAGCAGCTGGCTCCTGGAAAGGAGGCTTCCATTTTGACAGAGGCTTCTCATCAGATACCTATAGTCCTGTGATACCTATAGTCCCCTAGGAGAGCTTGTCTCCAGGGCCGAAGTGACAGAGGTAGGGTAACAGCCTGGCTGAGGCCTGCGTCTTCTGTAACAGGAAGAGAGCTAGAGGGAAGAAGACACCAGGTGGGGAGCTCTTGAGGCCATGGGATTCTCCCCTTACCTGTCCTTGTCATCTCCATGGTCCTTTATAGTTTACAAAGCCCCTTTCTCAGCCCCTGAGAGGGAGACAAGCAGGAGAAAACCGAAGCCCACCGGGCTATGCAGGGCCTAGCGCTGGAGATGGATGCCACTGACCCCGAGGTGGTACTGGGGCTGGGGGGCTGGGGCACAGGGTAGAGGGGCAGGAGGATAGAGGTCACACTCAGGCCTGGCTTCCTGGTAAGAGACAGGCCACCACGTGCCGTTGTCACCGTCTCTACTAGAAGAGGGGAGAGCAGGGGCCCCAACAGGGAGAGTCTCACTTGGGGTCGCCCAGTAGCTCCGTGGTCAGGAGCACGTTTTTATTGCCTGGCTTACTAATGCCCCCTTGGGATTAGTAAGTCCCATGTTCACTTACCAGTAGTACAGGCCGCTGGGCACCACCAAGAGCAGGGCCGCCCCTGGCATTGAGCTCTCGGCTTTGGTAGGGGTAAAACAGCCGCTGAAGTACATGAAAAGGATGAGGAAGAAGGGGATGTACCTGTAACCGGAAAACCAATATCGTTGAGCCTGCTCAGTGGCCCAGGCTACCTACGTCCTCCCAGACCCCCACTGGGTCCTTGTACGGGTTCCTCGCACCATGTGCAGTGTCGCTTTACGGTTTACAAAATGCCTGGTTTGGCGGCGGGCACTCATATCCCTGCCAGCCTTTCCTGTGCTGGTGGTCCCCGTGTGGGGCGGGCAGGAGGCAGCAGGAAAATGAGGCCGGCTCCCGGGACACAAGCAAATCAGAGGCCCGGGGACCGGCTGGGGCAGGGCTCCCTCCCACACTGCTCTGGCCACCTTGCTCACTCCACGTGTGCGAGGGGGCTGCCTCTCCCTCACGCGTGAACCCTCAGCACCAGCAGACCCAGCTCCGCACTGGCCAGGAAACAGGTGTACACAGCAGGGCTAAGGAGGGAGAGCCCTACGGTCCAGGTAAATAAAAGGAGAACAGCCCCCGCCGAGGGGCCACCAAGGAACTCTGACGCCTCTTCACTCAGCCCACAGCCGCACACTCTTCCCGTGCACACAGCCCACGCGGAAAGGCCCACCCTCTCTCCTCCCCACACAGCCTGCTTCTCCCACACACCTGGGCCACGTCTTACATCTCACGTTCCTTCTTGTCTTCTGATCCAGCCTCCTAATTCCCCTCCCGGGGCCCCCACACACTCCCAAGTCCTCTCCCGCCATTTCATCCAGGCTCTCTTCTTCTCTCCTCCTCCCTTCCCCAACCTTCCATGGGAAGGGTCTTCTGGCAAAAATCACTGGAGGGCTGGCAAGAGGCCTGTCCAGGCCCCGTGAGCCAGGCAGACACCACTGTCCTTGCCTCAAAACAGACCCTGGAAACACAAGTGTAGGGCATAGGAGACACGAGTGAGCTTCCCTCACTCAGGAGTGGGGCGCCAGCCCACATCCAGGGCTGGCTCTGTCACTAACTAGCTGTCAACTTAGGGTCCTCCTAAGTTGACCCTAGTTTGTCCTGTGTAAAGTCGGGGGTTGTAACTGATGACTTACCCCGCTTGGGCCCTTAATCTCCTGTGGCTGAGCCCCCCAATTTGTGCAAGGTGAACGCGTAGGGGAGATCTGGGAGTTCTCAGGGCTGAGCGCAAACAGCGCCCTACCACACACACACCTGGTCTAGCTGGCCCTCCTCCGCTTCCTCCTCCCTCCATTCTCAAAGACCGTGGCCTGCTGTGGTGGAGGTCTTTATCCTCACATCACCACTGGGGGTTGTTTATCAGCGCCATGGCCTTCTCCTTCCCCGCCCGCTTTAGGCTCCCGGCGGGCGAGGGCTGGACGGCCGCTCGCTGCCCTCTAGTGGCCGCCACGGGTACTGCCGGGCTGGGAGGAGGCGGAGGGAAGCCAGGGCTCTGGCGCGTCACCGCAATCGAGCTCACTGCGCCCCAGCAGATGAAGAGAACGCCACGGGGGCATCTGCAGGCCCGAGGCCCAAAGAGTCTTGTCCTGGACCCCGGAGGCCGGTGGCAGAGCTGGCCAGGGTCCCTGCGTAGACACACTAGTCCCATCACTCACCACATGGAGTGGCCCAGGTACTCGTCGTAGTAGTAGAGCAACTCGAAGGAGTCGATCTGAGGGCGCAGGATCGACAGGGTTAGAGGGAGGTGCTTTGGGTGGCTCCCGGCCCATGCAGCCCTCTGGCCACCCTCCCCTACGCCCGAGCCTACCCCAACTGCCCTCGTTCTCTGCCTGCCTTAGGAGAAAGCCCAGGTGGGAGCCAGCCAATATGCCACCTCCTAGCTTGATGGGGGACAGTGCCCTCACTAGCAGATTGGTCGGGGCATCTTTTTGGTCTCCAGGACAGGCTGTGCCCGCAGGGTTTACATGTGGTGGGGGGTAGCTGGCCTCACCAGCGTCTCTGGCTTGAGATTCTTGATGATGGGGTTCTCACGGACTGACAGGTGGTGCTGGTAGCCACTGAAGATAAGGCGGTGGTTCACTGAGTCTCCCACCAGGTGGATGCTGGCGCCCATGATGAAGGTGATGATGCTGACATAGATCATGGAGCGTGGCAAGGTGCGGGGGGACCGCTCGATGAGCTGAGGACAGAGGGAGGTACAGCAGCATGACCCCGCCTCCATCACAACACAAGACACCCCCTGCATCCCTCTTCGCTCCTGGGATGGGATGGGCGCCGCCAAGTGGAAAGTCGCTGGCAAATTGGTGGGTCCCTTTAGTGGGCCAGCCTGGACCTCCAGAGTCTCACATGATCCCTGTGAACCTGGCGGGGCCAAGGAAACAGCACCCCCCTTTTCCCAGAGAGGAAATAGATTCAGAGGGGCTGGCTCATTGCCCAGAGTCACACACAAGCCTCCTTCTGGAAGTGACAACACAGGCACTGGAGGTCCAGGCACAGCCCTCCCCTCATCCCACTGTGCCCTGGGTGGCTGGGCGGGTTTCCTAAAGAGACTCCGATTTCTGAGCGATTGGGCCTTGACAAACACAAAGAAAATGTCAGGGATGGGGTTGGGTGTTTCTGAAACGAAATTATTCAACTGAAGACTCGTCTGAATTGAGATTATACATTTCCAACTTTTAGAGATTTGAAATATCTTTCTAAAAATAAAATGATGGGGATAATAGATGGTGATAGCTGTTTTAAGAGCCCTTACTTGGCAAAGTACAAAGCTGGCCGCCCTGGCTAGCTAGCTGTTTGCTCCCAGTGGCACCTCAAAGTCAGGGATCTCCAGGCCAGAGGATAGAGTTCACCCTCCGATGCTGCCAACCCTGTCACCTGGCCCCACTCCGCCTTCCCAACTGGTCTCTGACCTCTTCCGGGCAACCCAGCCACTTCTGCTTCAGCCTCCCCAACTGAATTATGGTTTCCCAAACAAGGCGCGTCTTCAGGGCCTTCCGCCTGAACACCTCTCCCACTTCACCCCCGGCACAGCAGGCTGAGGTCCAAATCAAATGCCCCTTCTTGGGGAGGCCTTCTCCATCTCTCCCAGCCAGAGGCAGTCTCGCCTGTCCTTGGGCCCCTCGGCTCTTGATGTGACCCTCTATTATACAGCCCGTGTCTCCCAGGTTCAGGCAGGGAAGGCCTGATTTAGAACACTCCTGGGGCTTGGCACCAGCTCCCTGCTGGCTGGAGGAGGGACTGAGGGTGGGAAAGGAGGGCAGGGAGCCTGGGACTGTACCTTGAGCAGGAGAAAGGGCGTGATGATGTTGTAGGCCATGTGGAAGTAGTCCCCGACGCTG
Organism: Eonycteris spelaea; assembly: GCA_003508835.1. Lineage (NCBI taxonomy): Eukaryota > Metazoa > Chordata > Mammalia > Chiroptera > Pteropodidae > Eonycteris > Eonycteris spelaea. Next base: position 3,250,451 of record PUFA01000017.1, read on the forward strand.
GGTTTGTTGAGTGGAAACCATTCGAGAGGAAACACCAACTGGGGAGCAAGGGGAGGAACGGTGTTCACCAGGATCAGCCCCATGAGGTACTGGGGGGGGGTTAGCTCCCACCTCCTCTTCACACACACACACACACACACACACTTCTTTCAGAGAAGGTAAATGGAATTGCACCAGGCACATGGTAAATGCAAATCCAGACCTGACCCCGTGCCTCTCTCCTAGTGGGTTCTAAATAAGTGCCCCTGGGTACCAGTCTCATAGTTGGAGGCTCTCTTGGGACTCCGTTGTGCCATCAAGTTTCTTGGTGACCCTGGGCAAATCCTTCTCCTCTCTAGGCCTTGGTTTCCTCATCTGCGACACAAGAAATGTGGCCCAGGTGGTCTACGTGGACCCTTAGAGTTCTGGCACTCCAGGTCTATGACGATGACAAGCTCTCCTGGCCACTAGGTCCAGTTGGGAAGAAATGTTCTGTCCACTAAGCAGATGGGCTGCCTCCAAATCAGGTCAAGGGTATGCACTAGGAAACACAGCGAAGGAGAAAGTAAGGGAGTTCTCCAAAGTAGCTTCAGTTCGTGTCCACCTTCCTTGAGAGGAGGCAGGCAAGGGGCAGACCTTCCATCTGGGACACCCTCACTCCTGGTCTACCCTAGAGTCCTGGCCTTGGTGGTGGTCAGTGTGAAATCCCCTATTCAGGGTCAAAATGTCACACACACACACACACACACACACACACACACACACATGCACGCACAGCCAAATTATATTTCCAGTATCTGTTGATTGAAAACATGTATAATGACAAAAACTTTTAATCAAAAATTGAAATTTTTATTTTTTTAATTCAAAAATGCCACATTGGATAAAACTAAGCTGCAGAAATACAACTCCTAGGATACAGAAATCTCAATCTCTCTCTTTCTCTTTCTTACTCATGTGTGTATCTCTATATCTATAGCAAGATATATATGGTGGCTGAAACACTCTTTGTGATAGCAAAATCCCAAATACAGGCCAACTTTTCAACCAAACAGGACTAGTTGAATACACTATAGTACATACTTACTATAGAAAATTAAATAGCCATTAACAGAAATGACACCTTATTCATACCAAGGTGGAGAGATATCCATGATAAAATAAAACAAGCATGTTGTAGAATAAGGTATAAAGTAAAATCTCATTTTGTTTAGAAAAAGAAAAAGAAAAAATGATATATACGTATGTATGTATGTTCGTATGAGTAAAGAAAGGAGTGGAAGGATGTGCCCCCAACTGTCAGGGGTGGGACTGGAAAGGGAGAATCTAACTTCTTTATATACCTGGGCATTAACTGACTTGTCACAACTATTACAGATTGCCTTTATACCTAGTAAAAGATTTTATTTTGTAGTTATTCGATGTTCGGGACTATCATGCACATATCTGAAAAGCTCCAGTGTACACACAAGCTTTCAAATGTATATTCTCCTGACGAGCCTACTTGGAATTAGAGTGGCTACAGCAACTCTGGGAAGGATGGGAGAAGTGATTTGCCCAACAGAAAACCCCCATTATGCCAGTTGAGGCTGAGTCCTAGTGAATGAGAACCATGAGCCTATTCCTGGTCACATTTCTCCCCTCTATAGAGCACCAGTTTGATGGGAAGTTTCATTGTCTCCCTATATGAGGCGTTTTCATGTTGGAAGAGGGCTGAGAGCAAAGTTTTCTTACAGACAAGAAACCCGAAGCTCAAATGACAGTGACTTGCCCATGGTCACCCCAAACCAGACCAGGTGCCCTGACTCCTGGCTCAGTCCCTTTTCTTTCTCCTACATTAAGAAAACGTGCAAACCTAACAGAATGTCTGCTGAAAGGAGAATCGGCATTCATAACTCCTCCGTGACATACTGCCTTGAAAGCTTTTCTTCATCCCCTTCGCCTTTGATCCACATTATACAAGGTTAAGGTTGTTACTAACTTGTAATCAGTCAGTATACGTGCCCCTTAGGCACCTCTCTTCTCCTTAAATATCCCAGGTTGCTCTACAGCAGTGGTCCCCAACCTTTTGGTACTGGGGACCAGTGCTCCTATGAGAATCTAATGCCTGATGATCTGAAGTGGAGCTGAAGCAGTGATGCTAGTGCTGGGGAGCAGCTGCAAACACAGATGAAGCTTCACTCGCTCACCTGCCACTCACCTCCTGCTATGCGGTCCCGTTCCTAACAGGCCAAGGACCAATACCGGTCTGGGGTCTGGGGGATGGAGACCCCTGCTTTACAGTATCCATAATTCCTGCTTCATGGCCAGGTAACATTCTCTATACTGGCTACAGCAAAGTTGATTTACCCAGGCTCTACTGCTGGACACTGAAACCACTCCCAAGTTTTGGCTCCTGTCGGCAACGCTGCAATGAACATCTTTGGGTAGAGAGGCTGTTGTCTTCTTGCTGATTAAGTCTTCAGGGCAGATTCTTGGAAGGGGTCTTATGGGGTCAGAAAAGATGAACATATCAGGGTTCTAGATAATACACATGATGGGAAGGGGATGGGCTCTGGGGCCAGAGTGCCTAGGTGCAGAAGCTGGCCCCTCCGCCTGCTAGTTGGGTAAGCTTGAGCCAGTTATTTACTCTCTCTATCCTCAAGTCCTTCTCATCTATAAAGCTGAGATTAATAATAGTGTTGATGTGAGAACTAAATAAGCTTAAACATGTAAAGAGCTTAGAAGAGAGGAAGCACTCAATGTATGTTAACTGCTGTATCCACCTTACTGTCACTGTTATTATTCATTTTTTTAAAAAGTGTATCAAGTACTTATTGTGTTAGGCACTATTCTAGCTACTAGTTATCACCTTGACAAACTACTTTCCAAAAGGGCTTTGTTAATTTGCATCATCACTAGCATGTACAAGGTGTCAGTTTCAGCGATATTGTTTTTACTCCTACACAAAAATTAACAACTTGGTACATGGTGGTACCTCACTCAATTTTTTCACATTCTGTTCTCTCTCTCTCTCTCTCTCATTCATCTATCTATCGTCTATCTATCTATCTATCTATCTATCTATCTATCTATCTATCTATCTATCTACCTACCTACCTACCTATCATCTCTACCTATCTAACTACTACCTACCTATTTATTATAAGTGAAAGGTTTTGGTGCTCTTCCAGTAATTAACTTCCTCCATGGAGGCTGCTAGTGTACACTGATACAAGAAGTAGCCTTAGAGGAAGGGGACAGTTTCAACAGCTGGCACTAAATTACCTGAGGCCCAGAGTCATATAATATGCAAAATCAGTCTATATGCTTCACTTCCAAAAATAAATACTATCCCAAGGTGTGAGCAAGATTGGTGGGGATGCTCTGCTTTCTTTCCCACATCCCTCTGGCTTGGTGATTTGGTTAAACCTGGATGAAGGATATGGGTGGGGAGGAGAACAGTGTAACTGTTCAGAGCCACCAGTTCCCCCGTGAAAATCAGGGTACAGTATGACTACTCAGACCCCCTAGATCCTCTAGATCCACTGAAGCAGTGCCTTAGTGGTCACAGCCACAGAGCCAAAGGACATGAAGGCACCCAGGCCTATTCTCGCAGTTTACCAGTAGAGGAAGTGACTTGTCTAAGATCACTCAGCTAATTCACGTCACACTAAGTCTCCTCACTGCTGGCCAGGCTCTGCCCATAGCTTCACACTCACCATGGCAATGGGGCGGCCAAAGTCCAGAACCCAGTTCTGCAGGGTGAAGTAGAACCAGAGGTCAAGGTGGAAGGGAGGTGTGCCTGTGGCCTCATCAGCCTTGACAGAGCTGTGCCTAGGAAGAGCCAGAGCAGAGGGGTCAGCACTTCTCCCCTCCAACCATGGACATCTCCCCTCCCCTTCCCCATGAGCCTGAGGACTTGGGGAAAGGAGAAGAAACACACGATTAAGTTCTGGGAAAAAGACTGTGCAGGAAATACTGGGGTCTGGGCCTGTGGCCACAGGGTAGGTGTCCTGGGAGTGGACTCCAGCTGCCCTGACCTTAGCTTTGCTGTGATTCAGGAAGGAAGCTGTCGAATAGGTATAACAATTATCAGGTTTTCTCTCCTATAGAATGATGAGTAAATCAAATGGGCAAAGGATGCAATTTCAGCTGAAAAACATGAAACATGATGATGGATGACAGTAGCTATATTTATTGAATACTTAATATAGTCCAGGCCCTATTATAGCTATTTACATGTATTATCTCATTTAACTCTTCATCCTCACAGAAACCCTTTGAAATTGGAATACTACCCTCATTTTAAAGTACAAAAAAATCAGGTCCAAGGTATTATATAACTTCCCAGTTTCACAGCTAAATATGTGAACCTGTAAGTGACTTCAGAGCTTATATTTTTAACCTCTACCCCATCATTGCATTCAGTAATCGGTCTGTGTGATGGGCATGTGACTTGAGATGGACCAATCATAATCCTCTAGTGAGATTTGCCTTAGAGCCTATAGAATGGATGAGCAGGGCCTCCTTCCCCTTAGTTCCTGAACCAAGAGGAGGTAAGAATGGAGCTGCTGGCGTTCCTCTCCTCACCGATCCACAGTGAAACCTAAGAAGGAAGCCAGCAGGGACACGTTGATGTGAGAGCCATGGAAAAAATGTGGAGCACCATCTGACAACACACCTTTGGATGCCTGTCCCTGCTACAAAGCTCTTCACAGATGAGCTGAAGTTCAAGGGTCAGTGCACGCCACCCCCTCCAGAAAGGCTTCCCTGATGAAGCTTTTCCCAAAGTCCCACCAGTCCCACTACAGGGAGTGTTTCATCTCCAACTCCCAGCCTGGCCAAGAAGTCATGGGCCTAGAGTTTTCTTCTCTTACCTAGATCCTCAAGGAGTGACTTTTACGTTTCTCTCAAGTCTGTCACCTCCCCATCAGAGTCCACATCCTCTTCACAGCATCCCTACCACTACTCGCACACCTTCAGTGACAAGCAACCCACTACTCGATGATTGTGTTTTATTGTCCTGTTTGTGCAAAGAACAAGAGGTGTGTGACAGATCAGTATTCTCTAGAGTTCTCAGCTCGGTGCCTGGTTTATGTTCAGTGAGTACTGGCTGATTTGAAACAATCTCAATTGTCAGTTAGTTACTCATTTTTTTTAGTGGCAAACATTAGCCTAGAAGCACCATGGAGGTTTTCCTCTGTCAAGGCTATTGCTTCCATGACTTTCCGGGACCCTTTTCAGCCAATTCCAAGAATGGCCCACAGTGGGCTGGTAGAACAACCCTGAGACCAGGCCTTTCCCAGGTCGGCGAAGTCTTCCTGTCCCTTCTACTCAGCGCTTGCCCCCGCCCCCACTGATGAGTCTGTGGGTCATGTTAAGCTTCACATGCCCTGTCTCATCTCCTCCTCACAGCAATATCAGGAAGCAGGCATTTTACTTCCTGTTTCATAAATGAGGAGCTTGAGGGTTACAGGGGTTAAATGCTTAGCCAAGGTCACCCTGTAAGGAGCTGTAGCAACTATTCCTTTGGTCAGCCTATTTCCCATTCCCTGCTTCTTCTGGTAAGAGATGATGTTTCCTTAGCCACAGAGAGGGCCAGTGATGCAGGCTGGCCCACGCAGGACTTTTCTATCTAGAGTTTGTAGAAAGAGCTCCTTCCTTTCTGGCTTTGGGGCACTAAGGATGTAAACCTAGAGCTGCCCATGGCCAAGGTTCCAGCTTCACGGGATAGCCAGGTGAGAATCAAACAGCCCCGCTAAAAGGAAAAAAGGGGAGAAAAAGCCCTGAGAGTGTTCCCATTCCCAGCTCCAGGCATCCCCAAGACCAGTGGTTTGGCCACAGGAGTCAATACATTCCCCTTCGCTGAGGGTGCTGCCGTTCACACTGGCTTCCTATCACTTGCAACCCGGGAGTCCTGAATAGCACGGATTTTAACGCAGGGTTTATGAATTTAATATCTGTGAAGTTAACTGCTTGCTATTTTGTTTCTGATCATTATAATAAGCTGTGCAACGTATTAAGAGATCAAGTTAGAGAGGGATCAGTGCATTCTGGAGCAGTAGGCAAAGTACAGAAGGAAGGGGGGCTCAAAGTACGGATGTGTGGATTTAATCAGGCAGAAAAGCAGCAGAGCAAGATCAAAGGCCTGAGGGTGAAGAGAGAAAGGCACTCCCTGGCTTATGGTGGAGAGGAAGAGAAGGGAGGGGCTGGCTGGGCCTTCAGGTTGGTAGATATTCTGAAACTAACTGCAAGGACTGCTCAAGGATCTGAACCCAGTGACTGGCATAGAGGCCCCACCTCGCCCTACCCTGTAGTGACCACCAGGGCAAGCCCTCAAAAAGCAGACAGTGATAAACTTTAGGCGAAGAACTTGGAAGGGAAGGATAAGAGCCCTCAGTATTTTGCTCCAGAAACCTCCAACTGGGTAAAGAGAAGGTGTCTGATACAGAGAATAAAGGCATTCTGAAACCTGGAAAAGCACTTAGGTGTGGGTCTCTGGAAGATGGGGCTCAGTAACTATTTCCTTCTCCACCTTAAGAGGCACCTCAGTTAATGGGGATCTCTGTCATTAGTCCTGCCTGGCTCAGCGAGGCAGGAAAAAAAAAGTCAGGTAAAGGGCAGACACCCAATTTGGGAATCAAGGTTGAGCAGTATCTGACTGGTTTTCTGTTGGGTCTCTGACCACAGAAGGCCGATCATGGAGGGTAAAGGCATCCTCTCCCCCAGACCCTGTCCTGGGGATGAACTGCCTCAGGCGTGTGCCAAGTTGCTGACTCTACAGACTTCACATACTGATTGTGCCAGCTCTAGGTCTCTATCACTAGAAAACTACTGAGAACAATGGTGAAAGCCCAGTGGCGGGTAACCCAAAACGAAGCTGGTGCTTTCTCTCCACCACAGCTTTACGAGTCTCCCAGATGGGGAAGCTGATACTACAGCGGTAGGGAAGTGCATACCATACAGCTAAATATTCAGAGTAGACTGCCTAGCAGAAAAGGAAGGGGTCTCGCCATGGTGGGGGCAAGCGGGGGCCATGAGTGGAGACTGGAGAGAGACTGATTTGGGTTCTCATATCAAGAATGGTGAAATACCTTACATGATGCAAAGTTTGAACCACAAAGGAGGGAATGAAGGCAAACAGTAAGAGAGAAAAAAAGAAAGGCAATTAGAAAGTACAGGGAGAAGAAAGCAGTATAAGAAATTGTGATATTACATGATGAGTGCTAAAATCACTTGGGATCTCTGGAGAACAATATTTACATGGATTAACTAATGTAAATACTGTATATTGATTTCAAAAGTTTAGACTCAATCCATAGACAAAACATTGAAAAAATGATGGTTACAAAACAGCAGGCAAATATTATCAACCTTGACAGTGTGAAAGTAACACTATATACGACAGGAGTTATGGGAAAGGATAAGGACAGCTAAAGGTTAGGGGAGGTGACAAATTTCTCCTTTTAAAAAATAATCAAGGGATACTGCCTACCCATTGATCAAAAAATAAATAAGAGTATATGCATATTCCCTAAGGCTACAAAGTTAACAAAGAGAAAAACTGAAAATAGTGGTAAAAACACCATCTTGTGCAGATCAGGGCAGTATAAGTGAGCCGAATCCTAACAGGCAGTCAGTAAACATTAGCTTAGAGGGTAAAATTAATAAACTAAGAAATAGTGGTTGAGCATAGCTTTTAAGATAAGGACTTTGGAGACCACCTAGGTTCATATACCAGCTCTGCCACTAACCAGATCCTGAGCAAGTTACTTAACCTCCTGGACCTCAATGTTCTCAACTGTAAAATAGGGATAATAGTAGATCCTGTCTCAAGAATTGTGGTTGAATTACTGTGCAAAAACTCAGAGCAGGGCCTGGTCCACATAACTGCTACATAGTGTTATTACTATTTAGAAATATTCATTTAACTTGGATAGAAACACCTAAAAGATGCTAACATGGTTGTCTCTGGTGCCAGGAAGAGGGAGAAGAGGAGACTATTGCTTTTTACTCTAAGCTCTTCTATGCTATTTTATTTATTCATAGGCATGTATTACTTTGATTACAGTACAAAAAAAAGTGTCAACAAAGCAAGGTAACTAGCATCTTGTCATTAGAGGTGTGTAAGCAAAGCATGGATGCAGCAGAGGAAATCCAAGCACCTTAGGAATTGGATAGGATGATTCTACTGTCAAAAGCAAGGATGATACTGAGGAGGGACCCAGAGGCACCCAGTGAAGGAGGGGTGCAAGACAACCTGAGAGAGCCAGCCCTTTACACCATCCCCAGGGAACATCCTAGCTGTTGGGGAGCTCAAGCAGGAGGAAAGAGGGACATCATTCCTTGCAGCCAAAGTGGAGTAAGAAGAGCAGAAACCAGAAGTCAGAAGCCGGGTTTAGGCCCTGATTCTTGCCCACCTCCTTAGTGCCTGGCACAGAGCTGGGCACACCAGAGATGCTTAATGAGTGCCCACTGAATGCAACAATGTGTCTAGTCTGTAACATAGGATGAAAGCAGAATGGAGGGAAAGATTAAAAGGCAGCTTCCCTGCCTCTTCCTTTGCCCCACCTGGTCCCAACTATATCAACCAATAACACCTTCCCCCTGCGGGAGGAAAGCCCTTCCTCATGCTTTGCCTGGAGCCCAGCTTCTACACTTTTGCACTGTCTCTTCCACTTATATTCTCCTATGGTTGACTAGGGCACGGGTCCCCAAACCCCAGGCCACAGAGCAATATGGGTCCATGGTCTGTCCAGAACCTGCTACATAGCAGGTGAGCTGTCAGCCAGCAAGCAGAACTTCATCTGTATTTGCAGCCACCCCCCACCCCTTCCCGCCCCCCTCCCCACCCCCAGCACTAGGATCAGGGCCTCAGCTCCACATCAGATCATTAGACCGCTGATTCTCATGGGAAAATCGGTCCCTGGTGCCAAAAAGGTTGGGGACTGCTGCCCTGGGGCAAGGAATTAGCTTCCTGATTAACACCAGAATTCAAGTCCAATTCAAGGTTGGAGGGACCCGAGAACTTGGAGGTGGAGCCCAAGCTTTGCGGGTGCTCTGGGGGCCTGAGGGAAGGGTGGTGTCCTTTGGGCCTGCCATCCCCACCCTGAGATTATTAGGCCCCTGGAGATGTCTTCCCAGCTGAGCTATCCTAGTGCAGCCAGGGTCGAGCGGTTACTGCTGAGCTTCACTGGGCCCTGGGCACCCCCAAGAAGAGAACAGACCCAGAGGCAGGGCTCAGGCCAGGGAGCAGCTGCATGGGTCGCGCAGGGCAGGCAGCCTCCGGCCCACGCCGGGCTCCGCTCCATCCAGCCTGCTGCACTAGTGTCTAACCCCGGCAGCCTGCACCCGTCACGTGGCGGGGACGGGATGACGCTGCGCACCGCAAGCGCGAGCCCACCTGGCCTGCAGGAAGGAGGCGCGGGACTGCGCGCTCTGGCCGCCCGCCGCTCCCTGGTGCTGCCGCCTCCGCGCCGCTGCCTCCATGGCTGCCCCGCAGCCAGCCAGCCTCTCCGCCCTGCTCTCCTGGGTCAGAGAAGGGCTCAGCTGGCCTGGTGGCGGCAACAAATACGGCACGCGGGGGCAGGCTGGGGCGGGCCGGCGGCAGAGCGCTCACGCCCCAAAGCGCGCGCGGAAGACCGGGGCCCGGGGGCGGGGCCGGCAGAGGAGGAAACTGGGGGGAGGAACTGGAGACGGAGCCGGGGAGGCGGGGCAAGCTCTCCGAGAGGCGGGAGCGGTGCGCGGGTCTTGCAGGCCTGAGCGCGCAACCCTGGTGGCCTTTTGGGGCTGCAGTCGCTTGCGTTGCGGGAGGTGCGAAGCTTTGCCTAAGCAGATGGGGGCCGGGGTATTGCTCTAGAGTCGAGTAGGGACCTGGGGAAAGACTAACCTGACCCAAATGCTCCCCTAGGGAGGAGGCGACGTGGGGTTCCTTGTCCTTAGGGATAGCAAGGCTGGGGTGGGGGTGGGGGGGTGTCATATTCTTCCTCAGATGGAGGATGTCACTTCCTATAATGTCAACTTTGTGACCCTCGACGCTAGGAGTAATCGTGGGATGGAGGGGTGGCGCGCAGAGAAGCCGTGAATTCTTTCCAAGTTAGGGTGGCGTGGGGGTGATGCAGATTCCAGCTCTGGCTTTGTCACTCTTTAGGACTTTGTGGCTTTGAGAAAGTCACCTTCCCTCTATCGGTTTCGATCATGTACTGACTCGCTGTGAGCTGCGCGCCGTGCGGGCAGAAACGGATAACCACGCTAAGCAGGGCTTACAGGGGTGGAGGTGGGATTGGTAAGTTGTGTCCCGAGAAAGTTCTGAGTATTGTGTGGGCAGAGACCTGGAGGGGGTGGGGGTCAGACAAGGCTTCTGGAGGATGGACAGCCTAGCTGTGACTTTGGACCTATGAGCTGACAATTAAGCCTGCGCAGGAGTCAACGGGACACCGCACAGGGTAAGTAAGAGTGTTCCAGGTAGTGGAAACAGCCAGGGAGGAGGCAGGCAGGTCATCCAGAGGAACAGAATCAAGGTCAGTGAGCGCGGCAGTGTGCAGGGAGGAAGAGCACCAGAGCTGACCTGGGCAGGGACCTGTGCAGAGGAGGAGACCCTTTATCCTGAGAACCATGGGAGGCATTTCAAAGATATAGGGCAGGGGCGTGGCACCATCATGTTGCATTTTGGCCCTTTCCTCCACAGCGCGGGAATGAGTGAGAAGAGGCAGAGCTGGAAGACTGGGAGATGGAGCAAGGAGAGTCCAGTTTAGTGAGGGATCTGGACTGTTTGTTAACAGGGACAATGGGCCTGAGGAGAGAAGAGTTTCTATAGTGGCCAGATTCTGCAGCTGGTTGGAAGGTGGAGGTGCCCCTGGGAGTGGGGAAGTGGGGAAGTGGGAAGTGGGAAACAGGTTTGGGTAAATGAAAATTCATCGTTGGCCACGTTAATCTTGAGGTGGGTCAGGAAGGCTGTCAGACCAGACCTGGGAGCTCGAGGTGGTGCATTAAAGCTTAGGCCAGACCTGGGAGCCGGGCCAACAGATTTGTGCAGCAAGGGAATATAGATGACAACCAGAATCTAAGAGGCTGCCTAGGGAGATAGCATCCCTGAAGGTAGAGAGACAAATGGCAAAGCCTGACAACTGAAAGGCAGATTGCCTGGGTTTCAGTCCTGGTACTGTTCCTTATTAGCTGTGGCACTTGGGCAGATTGCTCAACCCTTCTCAGCCTCAGTTTACTCATCTGTAACTAAGAGAGGGCCTGTGGCATCTACTGCACTGGGTTGTGATGGTTACATGAAGTAATGCCCACGAAGCACTTAGCACAGAGCCTGGTACCTGGACCTCATGTTCTCTGTGATGTGAGGGGTTTGAGCTCTGCCTATTTTCATTCTCTTTGTTTCCTTTCTTTTTTCTTGGGACGCTTTTAATAGGTTTATTCCTCCTCCTTTTGATCAGAGCCTATCTGTCCTATCTTGCCTGTGGAAGGGGCCTGCATCTAGTCATTTCCCATCGGCCTCATCCTGGGCTCCAGCAACCCACGGCCATACTGGAGTGCTCACAGTGAGCAGTCCAGGCTGTTGTACCCCTCATGCTCCGCTGAAGGACATATTTGCTTTATAGCTTTCTTTCTCTCATTTGCTTCTCACCATGTCATAAGCAGAGCTGGGGACGTTCCTGTTTTGCCACAGAGAAAATCAATGTTCTGGGCTAAAGTTGTGTGCTCAAGGTCAGCCAATGACAGTACTCAAACTGGATCCCATGTTTAATTTGGGTACATCTGATCATCCATCTGCACGTTGATCTATATATACCAGAGAAGGATTGAGGCTTCCTGCGCTGACCCCAATCTCTCATTCTCTGCTGGCGTTGCAAGCCTGCTGGGATCTTCAAAGGAAGGGGCCTGATGTGCCCATGATGTAATTATGGATTTACTAACACCCAAGGGTGGGTTTCCAGCTGTTAGAGGATGAGGCTGTGTGGAGGGGCTTCTCTGGACCATTTAATCCTCCAATCCCTTAAATACCAACAAATCTGCATCCTGTCTGGAGTCGGCAGCTGGCCCTGAGTGGAGGGGAGTCCAGGCTGGCAGGCGGGCCAGGCTTTCCTGAAAGAACAAGACGAAAGCTTCCCCAGCCTGGTGAGATATGAGTCTCTCTCCCGTCCCATCTGGGCTCTTTAAAAATACCAACTTTATTACTCTCAAGTTGCAGGAAAATTCTAGAGACTGGGGGGTTGATCAAAGTTGGCATCAACTGTTGGGCACTGAGGGGTACACATTTTCAGGGGTATTGCTTGCAACTCTCTTGGACATGGTTCCTGTACCCTAAAAGGGCCAATGGCCTCAGGTCTGAGCTGCCATTTTAATGAATAGCGTCAAGGAAGTTTTCCCTTGTAAAGGTCCTTTGGGATTACCCAGCCCAGTGGTTTCAACTTTTATTTTAGCAGATGTTCTCACTCTTTTTCAATTATAGCTGTATCAGGTACTTTTTAATGTACCACCTTAGGTCCTCTCAGCCACACCTGTCTTCCAGGTCTTTGCCACTGGTTTCATTCCAGCACAAGCCAACTGCACCCCCACCCCTTTTGAATTCTGGCCTCAAGTGCAGGACTGTTGGACACTCCATTGGGTGAACCTGTGAGCAGCAAGAGACAGGGGTTGGAGAAAAATTATTTTCCTCTTTCCGGATGAATTGCCCTAAGTTTCACACAGCCTCTAAAGCAGGTCCCACAAGACCCAGCATCAGTTGATGCTCACAGTGGCCTGTTCAGCAATGTACTCGTGTGCTCTCTGTCTCGCCCTACTGCTTTTCTTCACTTCAGCTCTCTTAGTACTGCACTCCCTCATAAAATGTTAGCACATATGCTTCTGCCTCAAACTCTGCTTCTAAGACAGCCTGTTATAAGGATGCTCAGCGTATAAAACAGATACAGTAGAGCTGCTTGGAGTGAAGAGAAACAGGGTCCCCAGGCGCCACCTCATTTTTCCTTATGGGTTCCAAGGTGATGACTGTCACAGAGCTCCCTGGAAAGCATTTGATCTCATCCAATTCTGTCATCCTGCGGCTGAAGAAACCGAAGCCTGAAGTCACATGGCAAGTTAGAAGCAAAGCCAGACCAGAATCCAAATTCCTTACTCGTAATCCAGCGTTCTTCTATCAAGTCAATTTAAGAACGTAAAACAATTTTCCTTTTCCTAAAGCATCTTCCTGCACTGACCTGCCCCTGAAGGCTTTGAAGCCCCCTGTTAGACTGCAGCCACCACCTGGGAGGTATGGCACACTGACCTCTTAATTCCGACTCTGGGACCCAAGAGGGCAGACAAAGAAGAAATGGGATAAAGAAGTGACAGTTATGCTGGAGGAAAGGCTTGATTTAGGGACCTCTGCATGTGGGAAATTATGCTTGTTTGGAAGGCTGCACAAGGACAGACCCCAGGGGACTGGAGGAAGAGAGGGGACACAAAAGGAGATGGAGACTGGCTTTCCTTGTCAGCTGGTGTTACTTATAGGACACCCTTCTCCAGGCTGAAATCTCCCTTTAGGAAGCTGGGAGGATGCCCTGAAGTCACACTGTGGGGAAAAGAGACAGAAGGAAGTGTTTGCCTCACATTGCTTTCATTAAGATTCTTGTGGTTGTGGCTGCTAGAAACTGGGGACAGGCTGATGATGAAATGGGATTTTGTATTATAAGGATACAGGAGTATCTTAAGGACTCTAAGCACAAGGATGTAGCTGGGCATTGGGTACAGACAAGAACCAGTGGGACTTACAGAACCCAGGAAGTCACATTTCTCCAACGCTGTTTCTTTTTTATCCTTCTCTATCCCTAAAGACTGGCTTTCCCTGTGTCCTAGGGAGCATGGCAGCAAATGGCCTTACCCGGCAGCTTCCAAGTTTCTCTTCCTTTCAAGGGATAAGCAGAATGAGCCCAGAGTCTGAATTTCCCTAGGGGGAATCTGGTTGGCCCATATTGAGGCAGGTGCTCACCCTGAAGAAGTCAATGAGGCCAGGTGGTATATAGTCATGGCTGCTCCCTCTTGGACCAGACAAGGGATGGAGAAGGGAGCAGCTTGCTACCTTGGGCTTGCACACTTGGACAAAAGCCCTGAAATAGGAGATTCTGTGCAATTTCCCTTCTTAGTGGATGAGATCACTCTCTTCTACATGTAGGTGTATATTCAAACCTTGTCCAGAAGTCTTTGTGTGGACAGATGTTTCATTTTTTCTTAGGTAAATACCTCTTAGGAAATGGGATCACTGGGTCATATGCTAAGCATACATATAACTTTATAAGAAACTGCAGAGTGTCTTCCAAAGTATCTGAACCATTGCAAGTGACCTTTAATCTTAAAATTTCCCATGCTCTGTGTTGCAAAAGTAGTCAGGAAAGACTACCTGCTAGACTGCATCAGAGGTAACCACAGCAATATCACCCTGATGACGAATTAGCTCCTCTGGCCCTGGAGGTTCCCTATCCCTGCCAATGTGAGAGGGAAGCTCTAAACCAGGTCATTCACCTCCACCTCATCTCTCATCTTCCCCTGCACTTCCCTGATCTTTCTGCAGTGGGTTCAGGTCAAGGCAGTTTATACATAATGTATGGACTGTCTGGGAATTAAGTTTCCAACCAAAGTAAAATGCCCTAGTTGCCTTACTTTAAATTAACTATTCATTTGTTTGGCTACAGGATCCTCCATCTAACAATGGGCAAGTCATAATTATAAATGGACCCACCAGACAAAACTGGATCTCTTTTCCTAGCTAGACAATTAACCAGAGCCAGTTCTCAGTTACCCAGTCAGTCAATAAGCATTTGTTGAGCTAGACCATGAACTCATATTTCTTGCAACCTTGCTATTCTTGCCTGACCACTCCGTGGATATTGTCATTGTTCCTTAACAGATGATTAAAAGGAAACAGAGATGTGAATGAACTTGCCCAAGGCTACCTGGAAGAAGCCAGATGGATTCTCAGGTCTTTCTCCTATGTCAGTCCCTCTCTGGGGAATGTGTAAGGTGACATATGTGAAATATGACAATCCATTTTTGCACTTAGGGCATTCCTGAAGAAGTTGATAAAACTGACCATTAATTAAAACTGTTTTCCCCAGAAGAACATCGTTTGAGTTGGGGCTTTGTTCCTGATTAAGGTCTTGACATAAATGAAGTAGTGGAAATCTCATATAAGCGACGTTATTACAAATATAAACCTTTTAAATAACTTATTAATAAAAACTATTCTCAGTCTTTATGAAACAGGCATGAAGACATTGTAGGTATTAGTTACACAAGTACCTTATTCCACTGCAATTTTATTGTGTCTTCAATATACTACAAAAGTAATATGCTAGAAATGGTAAGCAGCACATTTAATTAGAAATGTTTTTATTTATGTTTAGGAAAGCCTTGGGAGAAAAATGTTGATGGCTTTGGCCTCTTTGTAATATCTGGATTGAGCTTTTGTATGTGACCTTATTTCTCTACCATTAGGTTCTTACTCTCCATAGAGGGACATCAGGGGTCATTGAACCTACTGAAACTGTATGCAACATTTTTTGAGGATATTATTTTTTTCTGGAATTCTTAGCTTTCAACATATCCTCAAAGACCTCTGTGATATAGTCACATGTTTGAATCAGTTATTCTTAGGTGTTTTTCTGTTGTGAGCAGCGGCATTGAAATCATTGTGCTGACTTTAGAGGATGTTCAGAGTCGGAATCATTCTTTTAAAAAGCGGCCTGGATACTCTGCTTTTGGCGATGTGGTAGAGTAGGTTTGCTGACGGGCTCCCTTCTTATAAAACTTTTAATGTATTGTTGGGTCGCAGGAATTAGGGGCAATCTCTAGATCCAGTATCATGGATCGGATACTGGAGTAGGGCGCCCTGATTGGAAAGCAAAGGAAAGGTTGGGTGGCCTGAGAGGTAATGCCATTTCAGCTGCTACTGGAAAGCCTGCCTTTAGGTCCATGGCAACATGGAGGATCTGACTCAAGACTCCATCTTAGCTCGGGTCTCTAAGGGATTTTATATTGTCACTGCCGCCCCCACCCCCCAACTCCCTTCTGAGATCTCTTCTGCATCACAGAGGAGAAGCAGAAACTACATTTCCCAGAATCCTCTGCCACGTGGGGTTCCACTACACTCTGCCTCCAGCACCTCACAAACTTTTCTTTCATCCAGTGGGCTACAACCAACTCTTCTCCAGTGACGTCTGAACCCCAGCTTGGGGTGGGAGCCCTTCCCCAAGGAAGGTCTATCTTCCTTGGGTATTTTCAGCCCTATAGTTATTTATACATCTTATAGTTCTTTTATTGTAGCTTAATAATTCCTTATATTAAACAGTTCCCATTTAAAATCACTGCGTGGTTTCCATCTCCTGATTATCTGTCCTCAGTCTCTAGAAAGGCAAGAAGCAACCGTATGGGATACAGGTAAGCTGCACTCCGGGGCAGCTGATTGTCTACCTTACATCTTTACATGGATATACTTGGAATACATAGAGTGTATGGCTTCTTTCCCAAGAGACACTGACCGATAGGGGCTAACATAGCTCCAGGTCTTGGCACCCAGCAGAAACAAAGGCACATCCTCTTTTGGGTTTCCTCTCCTGCTTAGGTCCTCAGGACTCATTTATTCATGGAATAATGATTTGTTGAGCACCTATTACATGTCAGCTACTGTTCTAGATGACGGGAGATATAGCAACAAACATAACAAAAATCCTACCTTACATTTTCACAGAAATGTACCATCAAACATAGAAGGAAATAAGCTATCATGAATAGAAGACAAAACACACACACACACACACACACACACACATACACATACACACACACATTTAGACTCCTAATGTTTTTAATTATTACAGCTATCAGAAGATATAAAATAAGAAATGAAGATAGAAGATACAAAATAGGATGTAAGGTAGGAAATGCTTAAAGAAATTAAAGAAGGGATCACAAAAATAATCAAGGGATCAAAAAAGGCAAACAGTAACAAGCATGGGGGAAGATGTGTTAAAAAAAAAGAAAAGAAACCCACACATAGACATACTGTAGAGAAACCACAGAGCACTAAAGGCAAAAGATCTAAAAAGCAGCTAGAGAAGAAAGAAAAGTTATCTAAAAGAAACAGCAATTAGATGGTGATGGTGACAACAACAATGAATCTAGACAGAAAAATATCTTCAAAGTACTAAGTACTAAGAGAAAATAACTGTTAACCCAGAATTGTGTGCCCAGCAAAACTTTTAAAAATGAATGTAACATAGAGACATTAAAGTGAAATAGGAAACTTGTTTAGAAAAAAGAGATTTACCACTAACAAACCTTCACTAAAACATCTTTTAGAAAATGGGCTTCAGGAAGAAAAAAAATTAAAAAGCCTGAGAAGAAAGGACTGAAGAAGAAATGGTGAGCAAAGAAAATTGGTAAATATGTAGATAATTTCAAACAAACATTGTCTGAAAAAAAATCTACTAATGAAAGATGATAATGGTATACAATTTGTGGGACTGAAAAAGACAGGAACTAATACTGGACACTAATAATTTATAGGTTGAGGAAGAAGAGGTGAGGCTGGCGAGAAGAGTTGGAGTGTTCTATGTTCTTTGTTTCCTTTTTGGGAAGATTCAGGTTTGATTCACTTTGACTTTGTTGAATGTGTATGAAAAAATTTCGAGAGTAATTACTAAAAACAGAAAGTATAACTTCCATGCCAGTAGAGGAGAAAATAGAATAAGAAGACAAAAATAAAAACAATTTAGAAATAAAAAAGTTTTGAAAAGGAGAACAAACAGAAAGTAAAAAAATAAGGTGGTAGAAATCTAAATATTATCACAATAAGTATAAATGGGCTAATCAATTAAATTCTGAGACCTAGATATACCTAAAATAAAAGGACACAGAAAGGATAAAGGTCAAATGATGAAAAAAGATATACCAGACAAATAGTAACTAAAAGAAAGCTGGTATAATTATATTTTGTCTAATGATAGTATAAACATACTGGCAAATCAAATCCAACAATGTATTATAAAGACAATTCATTATGACTAAGCTACATTTATCCCAAGAATATTAGGAAGATTTAACAATAAAACCCTATAACTTTAATTATTCATTTTAATGGGTTAAAGGAGAAGTTATATGGTTACCTCAGTAGATGTAGAAAAGGCATTCAGGAAAAGTCATCATGCTTTCATGATAAAAGCAGGGATTTAACAAAACTTTTTAACATTAAAATGTCATCTTTTTAAAAGAAAGCTGTACAGTAGTCACCATTCTTAATGGTGAATCACTAAAACATTGCTCCTTTAAGAACAGAACAAGACAACAATGTCTATTATCCCTTCTGTTCAATAAGACAAAGACGTATAAGGGGGAAAAAGGAAACAATACTGTCATTATTTGCAGCTAATATAATTGCATACATAAAAAAAACCCAGAGAATTTACAGAATTAATAAGAGAGTCCAGCAAGTGTGCTAAATATAGAAACTGGGAGAAGATATTTGTGACATATATAACTGAGAAAAATATGAAAATCCAGGTCTTAATCTTAAAATAAAAAAAGGACAAACTAGTAGAAAAAAGAGCAAAAGACATTAATAGACACTTTACAAAATAGAAAAAATAAATTGCCAACAAAAATTAAAATATATGCAACCTCACTGACAATCAATCAGGTAAATATATATCAATGGAACAAGGTACCACTTTCTGCTAGCTCTTTTGGCAAAAATTTTAAAATTTAGTAATATCAAGTGCTGGTGGAGATGAGATCAGTGAGACCTTTTATACACCACAGATGGACTGTGAATTGGTACAACTTTGAAAGATACTTAGACAATATTTTATAAACTTGAACTAGAAACATCGCAGAGAACTTGCACATGCATAAAATATTAATTGCAGTACTGTTAAAATAGCAAATAATTGGGGGTTACTAAACGTCTATTGATAGGAGAATGGATGAATAAATAGCTATTCATGCAGTGAATAAACTACAGCCCCATACATAACCTGGTCAAATATAATGTGTGAAAAAGGCAAGTTGTGGGAAACTGCATAAAGTTATGAGACCACTTTTATAAAACTCAAATAAGTATGCCAAACAATATTTTGTTTAGATATGCATACACATATATAAAACTACATATTTTTAAAAATCAAGAGATAGTGTTAGTTCAGTAAGTAGTGAGCATATGCAGTTTCTAGTTTTTGCTTATTACGAATAAAGAACATTATTTTGAAAATTAGAAAAAAAATGGCATCAACATAAAATTCAAGCTAGTATTACCTCTGGTGAGGTGGCAGGGTAAGGCAGGAAAGAGGCATACAGGTGGGTGCACCAACAGGTAACGTTCTAGTTCTTAAGTTGTATGGTGGGTTTGTAGGAGTTTATTTTTTGTTGCATTTACTCTTTTGATGTATCAAACACCAGGCATTAAAAACTTTTTAAGTGGCCTGTAGTTCCCCCTTTTACCACTGCATGGCAGTGTAGTCCGTCAGTAAAGTAACTCCTGGCAGGGAGAGGCTTGTAAAAACGGAAATGTACCTAAATGGCTGCGTTTTAGCAGCATTCCATTTCTTGCATGGGAACATATATTTGTGTTCTCAGAGTGTTTATGTGTACAACCAGGGAAGCTCAAGTGCACATTATTCTGGTGTGGATCTTGAAGCCATGTGGCCAGGATTTTTGTTCGTTTGTTTTTCTTTCTGCTTGGTTACGTAATCATTTTTGCAAACCTAGTGTATTTGCTCGATTGTTGATTTTTATTTCTCAGAACTGTCCAGTATTTCCCAAGGTGTTCATTCTTTAAATTAACAACACGGAGCATGAGGTTGGTTACTTGGCCTCCCTCATGGCAATTAACACATCTAACTTACCCTTCTGTTTATTGACTTATGGCTGTTTTTCAGCATTAGCATTAGAACCACTACTTAATGAATATCTGGATGTCACCGTTACAATACATAAAGGAAGATTTTTAAAATTTAGTAACAATTAATGTTAAAATGGCAGCACAATAGTCATCAAAATCATTCACAGAAACTCAGGTGCGAAATTGCTTGTTCATATGATGTGATCGACAAATGTTGGTAGGTATTTCTGTTTTAACTACCAATGTTAAGCCACCAAGTGGCAACAGCACACACAGAAAATTAATCAGAAAATTTTAAATGACATACGTGGCTTTTATGCCTGGCTCTATTTTACTTCTATCGGATAACACTAGTCTGGATGTTACTTCTGATACTTGCGATCCCCACTTACAGGAGGAGGCAGCTTCATGGGCATGTGACCAGTGCAATAGGGCCCCATGTTCATAGGGCCTCGCATTTGGTTTGATGCTCCGCTGTCATTGTCTTGACATCCTTATTTTTATTTTTGAATTTCAGTTTTAGAACTGAAGTCTCATAGGATACTGGAGCATGCGACAGGGGCTAGAAGCCGTGGCTCATGCGCTGTCCCATCTCCTGCCGCCTCCCAGGGATGGCTCCTGAGCCTCCCTGTGTCCCGGGCCCCGCCCTGCGAGGCTGCCACTTTCTGTCCCCAGCAAGGTGCTGGGCGCCATCATGTGGAGGGTGAGGGTCGGGGTATGGTGGTGGCCATCCCTTTCCCGGACTGGCAGCGCAGGGTGTCTCACCCACCCATGTCCAGGGGCGGAGCGCGACCAGCGCGGACCTGGCAATACGGTCGGGGGTTGCCTGTCTGCCCTGGTTTGGGCGGCGGACCCTTGGGAAGGAGAGACACCTGGCCTGACTTCTCCAGACTGTGCGGGGCCAGAGCGTGGCACCGCAGTCAGCCGCGGCTGGAGCTGGAACCCAACAGCACGCAGCCCTGAGCACCCTCGCGCGTACCTGGCGTGGGCTGATCTGCGCCCCGGGATAGAGAGGGGCACGCCGAGAGTGGGCTCCGCTCACCCCGAGAGCGTCAGCGTGCCAGTGGCAGCGCGCCCTAGACTGGCTCTGAATTTGGAGCAGGGGTGTGAGGGATGCTCTCTCCTCCTTAGGAACTTCCTCAGCCTTTCTTGTGTTTGTCTCTTCTGTACAGCTCAAGGCACCCTCTGGGGACAAGCCATAACACGCATATGCTGTAATTTTGGTTATTTCACGTGCGAGTTAAATACATGATATTTGCATTTAAAGCCAGGATTACACAATATAAAGATGAATGGTAAAATTTGTGAATATAATTAAAATTAAAATATTTTCTTTACTTAGACATTAAGTAGCAAATAGAAACACCATGACCAGTCAAGAGAGATGGCTGGAAGCAAGGAAGAAGCTTTTTCCTGTGTTTTGAACAAGGGTGCCCCGTGTCTTCATTTTGCATTGGACCCACAAATTATGTAGCCAGTTCTGCTCCCTAATCTCAATTTCAAGCATCCTAGACTCTGACCACTCCTTCTAGTTGTCCCACTCATTCCCTCCGGCACCCCAAGTCCAACAACTGATCTCAGTGGGACCTACAATTGATTGATCTTACCATCTTTTCTCTGTTCTTTCTTCCCTACCTTCCTGCCTTCCCTTCTTACCCATTTTTAATATCATTGTCCACTATTATGGTCACTCCTATGAATACACTCTGAATTCCCTAGTTTCCCTTTGTGATTCTCATTCGATAATAGCAAATTCCAGTCATACTCAACTCTCTCTCTGTGCAATCTCTGATTTTCCACTTGGCACCCCAGGGTTCTTGGCCTGGCAGTCTCCAGATTTCAAAGAGCAGCCAAAGAGTAAAACCCAGTGTGTAAGTACTTTCACGCCTTAGCTTTAGTCATATTTGCTAAGGTGCCATTGGCCAGAGCATGTCACCTGGCCAAGCCTAGACTCAAAAGGCAGAGAGAGAGAGACTCCACCTCTTCCTGAGGAAGGTGCAAAGTCACGCTGCAGAGGGCTCTTGTACAGGAAGGGAAAATCTGTGTGGTCATTTTTTCCAATTTACTACAAACCTTATAAGGAAAGAAAGTGCATCTGAATCTTCCTCTTTCCAGGAGGCATCATAGTTTCTACAAATCTATTTTCTGAGAAACCTGGGTTATTAGGGCAATAGGAAGAGAGGTAACTTTGTCAAGTCATTAAATTTTCCAGAATTATGATGATTTGCTCACCATACTTGCATTCTAATACTTTATTACATATTGACTACATACTAATTTAACTCCTTTAACAAACAACTACAAAATTAATTTTAGGTATTAAACTCTGTTCAATCAGAGAGAAATGTTATACATTATAATAGCATAGTAAATTTAAACCCTGGGTTAGATTGTAAAGGTCATAAATTTGTATACCACCACTTAATTTACTTTTTAATATTAAAAAAAGGATTATCCTAAAAATGTATTTTGGATAGGTAGCACATGTATGCAATATACAATTTAAAAAGTACATGGCTGTGGAACAACAGTTTGGTAGTTTTCCTCAATAAGTTAAACATAGAATGACCATATGACCCGCCAATTCCACTCCTAGGTATATAATCAAAATAATTAAAAACAGGTGTTCAAACAAAAACTCGTACATGAATGTTCATAGTAGCTGTATTGGCAGTAGCCAAAACAGATGGATGAATAAGCAATAGTGGTATATCCATACAAAGAAATATTATTTAATTATTAAAAATAATGAAGTACAGAGACCAGTTACAACATGGCTAAATCTTAAAAACACTACAGTAAATGGAAGAAGCCAGACACAGAATACCACATATCACATGATTTCATTTATATAAAATATCCAGAATAGATAAATCCATGGAGACAGAAAGCAGCATGGTGGTTTCCAGTGACTAAGGGGCACCACTAAGGAAATCATAGATGTTGGCAACAATCATTAATGGTTGCAAAAGAGAGGCAGAGACGAAGTGAGAAAGAGAGAACTAGACATTCTATGTCTCCTGAAAGGAGACCACTGCACTACCTCTCAATTGTTCTTTCCTAAACATCCGTATCCAGGTCTAACTGCCAACTACCAAGTTACAGAAAATATGGGGATAAGAAGAACATGTCAAACAATGTTTCAAAGGGACACAATTAGCAAAATCCAGACTGTAGGACACTATAGGACAAATGGCCTAGTTTCTTCAGTAAGTAAATTAAAAGAAAAAAAATAGAGACAGGACAGGGAATCTCTATATTAAAATAAACTTAAGGTACATAGAACCAAATGCAATTTTATGGACCTCATTTAAATGTTGAGTCAATAAAAAAAAAATGTGGTACCATTTATGAGACAGTTGGGAATTTGACTCTGATTAAATATTTAACAATATGAAGAAATCATTGTTAACTTTTAAAAATATTGTTATGATATTCTATAATATATTTTAGGTATTATGGTATTGTTTTTTAGGTTTATAGTATTATGGTTAGGTTTAAAAAATCTTATCTTTTAAAGATATATACTAAAATTATTCTTGGTGAAATGATACAACGGCTAAGATTTTCTTCCAAAAAATACAATGGGAGTGTGTGAAGGGTGGGGTATGGATGAACCAAGATTAACTATAAGCTTGTTAGTGTTGAATCTGAGTGATGCATACTCTTCAATTCTCTCTATTTTTGTTAATGTTTAAAATTTTCCAAATCAAAAAGTTTATTTCAAAAAAGAGAGAGACTGAAATGGAAGTAGTTAGAAACAATGAGTACAGATAACTCTTAAGGAATTTTGATGTAAAGAACAAAAGGAAAAAGAATCAATAGATATGAGGGTCAAAAGGAGGGCATTTGAAAAAAAGAAATTTAATTATTGAATATTACATACATATGGAAAACTGTGCAGCAAAAGGAATCTCATTAAGTAAATATCCCCATGTATGAAAAAAAGGTATATATTGGGTTTTTTTCGGTAAACATTTTTGTTAGTGTATAACTTTCATACAGGGAAATGCATAAACATTAAGTATACTAAATTTAAGGAATTTTACAAATGAGTATCCTCATGTAACCAATAATAGAGCATAACTCCTATCATCAAAGATTAGTTTGCTTCTTTTTGAACTTCATATAAATCAAATCATACAGCAGTTACTCTTCTGTGTGGCTTCTTTTGCATATATATATATATATGTATATGTACATATATACATATATATACACATATATCATATATATGTGTATATATCATATGTGTGTGTGTGTGTGTGTGTGTGTGTGTGTGTATGAGAAGAAGGGAGAAAAAAGAAAAATTTTGAGAGAGCCATTGTACTACCTGTTGAGGACAATAAACTATGGACTGAGAAGTTGTTTTAGTAATTCTCTGCACCTGCAGACCTGAGTACCAATTATGAAGCAAATGAACAAATAATTTCAAAAATTAAATAGAACTAGGAAACAAGTACATTTCAAAATCCCAACATTTTAAGGAATCAAATATAAACCTATATAAAAGCGAGATAAATGTATATATATCGAATTAGCAAATGTTTAAAAAATATTAATATCCAGTGTTATGGAGAGTTTGGTGAAATAAGGTTTCTCATATGTGGCTGGAACATGTGTAAGTTGGTAAAATGATTTAGAAAAGCAATTGTAATGTTTATTAAGGTCTTAAAATATTTTCCCCTTTTGTCTTAGTAATGTCATTTCTTGGAATCTAGCTAAGGGTATATTCCAACAATCAATGTTCAATAATAGAACCACTGAAATAGTTTTTATAAAGATTGTATAATATGTTTAAAAATGTTTATGATGCAGTATTAAGTTTTTTAAAAAGCAGTAAATAAACTCAAATATATTAAATAGTGTATATTATACATTGTAAATTTAAGATGTATGCCCCACCCACAGTAAACTTACCGTATGGAAAGGACAAACAGTAAAAATAGACAAAAATAAGCAGGCATCTACTTTTGTGAGAAAGTGGTGCAGGATAAGTTGGTCTCATTGAGTAAGAACTGAGACCACCCTATCAACATGACATAATCGTTCCAGGAAATTCTTGCCTAGGAAGATAAATAAATGAATTGCGTGCTTCAAAAAATTAATTTATTTGGGCAAATAATTTGTCCATTTGGTACAGGGCAGGTGACTGTCTCCTATCAGGACCATAGAGTTCTTACATAGGCAAAATCTCATTTATGTGATTAAGTTTATTTATAAAGTTTTGAGTCAAGACACTCACTTTTCTGTGTCTACAAATCCTAAACTCTCTTAAATGTCACAAACTGTATCCAATCCCCATCAATTTCTTGCTTTGAAAAACCACCTTAAACCATTTGAGCCTAGACCCCCAAATCCTGTAACTACCCTTTCTTGACATCTCCCTTTTGAGATAATAGTATCAAGTTGGTGTTCTCCCTCAATGCAGTAAGTACTTAACAGACTTAGACTTACTTTGCCTGATAAACAGGTTTTTCTGGTGTTCTTTGGGGAATTGGCAGTAGACAAAGAGTTCTCACAAAATCTATGGACTTGAATGAGAAAAAACTGACACTTATTTTCATAATACTTTCACTGAAACTTAGCATTTCCTTAATTATGACTGTAAGCAACAAACCACGGTGACTTTGTCACCAGTAAAAATTACAGGTATTTTCAGTCTGCATTATAGCTGTTGCATATTCTTAAAATATCATTTATGCTCACTACCACTTTGAACTTATTGTAGAGTCAGAACTGCAAAGGCTCTGAGATTTTACCCTGCTTGCATGCTAACAAGTCAGCTTGCCATAGTTTCATGGATAATGACAGAAGACATGAAACTCCTGGATCTTAGATAAAAAGGCTTTATTACTCACAGTAAAAGTAGTAGCCAGAGTTTCTCACTGTATTTGTGCTATTTCCCTGATCTCTAATTCCCACAGGGCGTCATGGAGGCCAGGTGACATGAGCACATGTAGTAGATTATGTCACAAGAGAGGAATTTAGGGCCAACGTCCTAGCACTTTTTGAGCAAGCAGAAAATAAAGCAAGCAGCAAACAGGCTAGTCTGGTTGCCTAAGTGACTAACTACTCAAACTGCCCAGTATGGAGCAATGGATAAGCCCTGTAATTCGGCACGCTCAGCAAGCATGTTCAGGGACATTCAGGACCCAGGGTGGACTGCCTCTCCAACATGTAGTATTGGACCGTGTCACTAATGCATTTATAAAGGCACAGATGTATTACTATATCATCATTTTGCTTTTACATTTTAATGTGACGGTTTCCTTTACAATCTTACATATTTTATTATATGCATATAAATACATTATTCCAAGAAGGGGTTGGTAGGCTGAATCAGACTGCCAAAGGGGTCCATGGCACAAATAAGGTCAACAAGCTAAGGTTTTAAAAAATATTTTCACCAACAAGTATTTATATAAAAAGAAATTTTTATACAACTCCATTACTCAGGAAAACCTCTTCAGAGCTCTCCTTGTCTGGAAGGCAAGTGAGAAGGGCCCTTACATCAACTCCAGGAAACTAGCATTTGGGTCTCAGTTATATGAACCCCAGCTAATCACTTTGTGCCCAGTTTTTCTCCTCTGTAATACGAGATGCTATTACCTGTTGCTCACAGACTCAAAAACGAAGAGTGAGAAAGTGTACGTTCTCACATCTTGCCCCAGGGGTGTAAACTTGAATATATTTTCTGGAGAGTAATTTGCTGTGTGTACTCAGAAATATTCAAATCTTTCAAGCTAGTAATTTTATTACTAGAAATTTATTATTATATCAAAATTAGATATAGAGACAAAACTGTAAGTAAAAAGATGTTCATGGCAGTATTATTTATAATAGTAATATTTTTGTAAACATCTTGAATGTCGGACAATTTAGGTCATGGGTGGCTTAAGAATTGTGGCACATCTATGCTGATAAATGCAGTCATTATGAATTATTATA
Organism: Eonycteris spelaea; assembly: GCA_003508835.1. Lineage (NCBI taxonomy): Eukaryota > Metazoa > Chordata > Mammalia > Chiroptera > Pteropodidae > Eonycteris > Eonycteris spelaea. The sequence continues at coordinate 3,277,236 of PUFA01000017.1, forward strand.
ACAGAATGATTGGTGACATTGAAAATGTTCATGATTTTATGTTAAGTGACCAAACAAAAAATCTTATGTTGTAAGCTTCTACTTTTGTTTAATGAACTATATATGTGTATGTGGGATTAGAAAAAAAGACTAGTTGGAAATTTTCTGAAAACATTTTTGCTAGTGGTACAATATATTAGAAAAATTTAAATTTACATCAAAAAACTTCTCAGTATTCCTCAATAACCATATGTTGCTTTGTTATAAGAGAATCAAATTATTCTTAAAACACAAATTATGATTATTTGTGTAAAGTGCTTTGAAAATCATTGTGCTACACGAATGTTAATTTTATTAATATTTTTCTGGGACTTTAGAAGCATAGCTGGATTCATGTGTAAATCAATAAATTTGACTGCAAGGAAGATAAATTGGCCAGTGGGCAGCGCTTTGTGCTGTTCCTCCAGCAGACCCACTCCCTCCGCATGCTCCTGCTCCCCTCCCCCTGCAGCTCAGCAGCTGTAAGACCCACCCAACTCTAACCTCTGTTTTTCTTCTTCCCCTTTATCCACCACCCAGCCCTCCTTCCTCTGGTGTGTGCCTGTCTTGTCTTGTTTCCAGGGTTGCATCATGCCTCAGAAATGGAAAACACCTCAAGGCGAGGGTCTGTGTTGAGAAGCTGGTGTTGCTTCAATGTCCACGTGAGGGTTTCACTGCAGATTCCAGGCTAGAGGGCAGGCACAGACCATGTGTATGGGCTTCTGGGCTGTGGCCCTGATGGAATGCTAAAGCCAAATGGCTAGACACAGGTGAGGAAAAAACCATTCCTTTAGTATGATTTGAGGGCATCCTATGGTCTTTCTCTCCCCAGTGGTCACTGTCTTCCGCTTCTGAGATCTCCACCATTGGAAAAGGCACCTGTTAAAATGTACATGGATCACCTGGGCCAGCACCAAATCCTAATTTTAGGCTCTGGAATCAGCCAGGGACCTTGTTAGATCTGGATCCCAACTCCCATACTGCTTGGGGACATCACTTGATATCTCTGAGCCTGGGTCTCCTCATCTGTACACAGTGACAAAAAGCACTTAAATACACCAAGCTTATGACAGGCCCAGTTCTAGGTGCCTTTCTATCATTAACTCATTTGAGTTACGCAACAACCTTAATAGGCATGTGCTGTTATTATCGTGTCCATTTTACAGATGAGGAAACTGAAGCCCAGGGTGGTTAATTCACTTACTCAAGGTCTCACAGGGTCAGCACTAGGGTCAACCATGCAGTGTGGCTCCAGAATCTGTTTTTAACGACCATGTTGGAGAGCCTCACTGTAAGATGGGACAATAGTAACTACGCTTTATTAGGAGCTTATTTAGGGCCAGGCACAATGCTAAATGCCATTCAGGAATTTCTTGTTTATTCATTCCAGTGCCTGGATGAGGCAGGGACTATTGTTACATGCTAACGTCGACCTGGCAAGACAGCCTACTGCCTCTCTATTAAGGGCTGGGCCTTTAGGAGGTTGTTACAGACCAGAAAAGCTAAGATGTGCCCATAAATAACTGTGATTCACGGTAGAATCAGAACCTGGTGGAGCTGGAAGAGAGCTTAGAGATTATCTGGTTTGAACTCATTTTTACTGATGACAGAACTGATTTGCTTTGTTTATTCCCACAGGGTCTGGGATAAGATCTAGTGATATAACAATAGCGAACAGTGACTGAGTTTCTTGCTTGTGTGTGTGTGTGTGTGTGTGTGTGTGTGTGTGTGTGTCCGAGCTTGTCTATCTCATTCAACTCTCACAACAACTAGATAGGAGAGGCACTATTATTATCCCCAATTTACAGATGAGACAGATGTGAAGTTAAATAAGCAACTTGTTCCAAGTTAGGTAGCTAGCAAGTGGTGGAACTGGAATGCTGGCAGAGGTGAGTCTAGAGCTTGAGTGCTGAACGACCATGCTCTGTGCCTCCCAGTTATAGAAGATGGTTAAGAAATCTGGGAAGAGGGGGCTGGGATAGATAAATCAGAAAGTGCTTTGTAGACCATAAAGTGCTATATAGACATGAGTTATTTTATGAAGAGATAAGACTCCATGAGGTATAAAGTGGTAGAGAGCTCAGGGCAAAATCAAGGAAGATTTCTAGGATGAGATGGCATTTGGTTTGGATTTAGAACTGTGTTCCTGCGGAGGACCTAGAAATGTCCAGGGTGTGTGTAGGGTGGTAGTGGGGAAGGGTTTCTTCTAGCCCCATTAGCATGGGATGATTGGTCAGATGAGCTAGTTGGCACCCTGGCCCAAGTGAAGGGATCATGACCATAGAAAGCCTTAGGTACTTTGGGCGAGATTCTAGCTACAGAGAGACTTGGTTGGGGCCATTCAGAGGGGTGACAAGAAAAAAACAACCCCAGGAAGCAAAGTGCTGGAGGTTAGCTGTCTTTGGTCTAGCTGGAAGGTAGCTTTTTTTTTTTTTTTTTTCTTATCAGCAAATCAGTTTCCATCAGGACATAACTACTCACAGTTACATTTTATTATTGTTCATTTGCTCAGTAGCTTTCTGTCAAAGGGAAGGGAAATAGGTCAGAAACACAAGGAACTATTTCTGGGCTTTGGCCTTTGGAAAAGCAGCCTTATTCTGTTTACACAGTCTCTCTTCAGATTTACACAACCCAACCACAGACACGTCGCTTGCCAAGCCCAGGTAAATAGAGGCAAGCAAATAGTCCTGATCAACCAATGGCTATTGAGCAACCAAAGGATCCCAGAACTCTATACTAGGTAACCATGATAACTGTAGAAAAAAGAGCAGCTCAAGGCTCCTGACCTTGGTCTATTGGAGCAGAAGTGTATTCCTGTCTGGGGGAGGAGGCCATGCAGTGCAAGTTCTGAGCCCTTCTCTGGCATGACTCTCTATCCAGTCATTCCTCCTAGCACCAACCCAGTTACATCACTGATGAACCTGTTTATCTCACAAGGGTGTGAGGAGGAATGAATAGCTGGATGAATCGGGTCTCCTTCAGAAAACAAAACTGAAGGGAAGAAGGGGCCAGTGTCTGGATCCCTTTCTTCAAGAAGTCAGATGGAAGAAGAAAATCAGTTAGAAGAGAGTCCCCAGGTCATACATCTGAATATATCACTGCCAAGTCCCCAGAGGCAAAAAAAAAAATGCCTGGTTAGCCTGACCAGAATTAGGTTTTCTTCAAACTCTGAAGCCCCAGAATAAAACCAACCAGCTTCCACCTCTTGTCCACTAGTATTTCAGAGACTCTACCAGCAGAAACTCATCTTCAGCCCTCACTTCCAATGTTGTTTTTATATGGTAAGGTGGGGAGAGTATGTTTATGTAGGGATCTGCAAATAGGTAAGGTTGTACTGCAAAATGAAAGAGAATTTGAGAAGTGGCCCAAACTCCCAATAATAGCTGGGAAACTGAGGTGAGACTTTCGTCAATTAGAATTGGAATAGCGAGGTTCAAATAAAATACATAAACTTGTTAAGCCTAGCCTGGTCTCTGGGGACAAATAAATGTGTTTGTTCTTTCTCTATGGTAGATATTGTCCTTTGGATGGAAGGTGAAGGGAGCGGGACTGTTGAGGGGAGTTGGAAGTAACTTCCATATTGAGCTTATAGTTTTTATGACTGCTCCAGGAGCTTGATGGCCTCCACTGCTACCATCCTAGTCCAAAACCTTCCCCCTAAATGGCCTTTGCTTGTACTCTTTCGTCTTAGGGTTTATTCTCCACACAGCAGCCAGAGTGATCTTTTTAAAAACACAAATCATCTCTTGTCATTCTCCTGTTTAAAACTCTTCAAATGCTCACATCGAACTTTTATGAGTAGAGCTTAAATACTTTACCATGGGTTATTAGACCCTAACATGACTTGCACCCTGCTGACTTCATTTCCTATTTATGGCCCCCTCTGCTGCAGCCATGCTGACCTTTGTTTCTAAACCAAGACTGTTCCCTCCTTAGGGTTTTTGTACCAGGTGTTCTTGCTGCCTTGAATACCCTCTGTTCTTGTTATGTGTCATGGAGGTCTTGACTGACAACATACAGTAAATTAACTCCCCCCATCACTCCATTTCATTTGCTTCATAGCAAATGGTAATAATACTAACTTAACCAATCTTTTCATTTGTTTATTTATTGTCTGTTTTCCCCACAGCAACACAAGCCTCTGAAGGGAAGGCATGGTATCTATCTGGTCTGTCAATGAATCACTACTGCCAAGCAGAACCTGGTACAAAGCAGATCTCTAGTGTTCGTTGGATAAATGATCTTTACAAACCTTAACAATCTTGTGAGGTTATGGAGAAAATCTGAGATTCTGTCAGGTTTAGGATTAGAGTCCTGGTCTATTTGAACACAGACCTCGCCTTCCTTCCCAGGATACCTCTCCCCTTTCCACCCGGATGAGTTACACTTGTCCCTCGACGTTTCTCACGCACTTAATGCCCCTCTCCAGGCAAGATAGGCCAGACTTCCAGTCCCTTCTCAGAGCCTGGTGCAGTGGCTCTCAAAGTCGTCCAACATTTCAGGGATTAAGAGAAGCCACCCCTTTCCAAATATGGACCCTTCCGGGTGCCCGAAAATCCCTCCCTGGGCCCCCAGTCGAGTGCAGAGACAGAGGCTGTCCCCACACCACCTATGGTAAAATGAGACAGGTCCCCTAACCCACCGGTAGTAAAGGTTCAGTGCCTTCACTCTGTCTCCGCCCCTAGCTAGGGACCCCCAGGGCCGTGTGAGGGGGAGGCTCCAGGCGTCAAGGGCATTGAGGACATCCAGGCCCAAATTGGAGATGGGCCAATTTCGCGCAGCAGAACCTTTCTTCACCAAGGCTTCGTTTGCTAGCCGGTCGACTTTGGAAGAGACACCCCACTTAACCGTCCCTCCCGCTTGCACCCTCCCCCTCCCGGCCCTGTCTGCAGAGGCTCGCATTCTTCCTCGCCCCGAGGTCCGGGGCTGCTGCCGTGGGAGCGTTCCGCATCGCTCCTTGGGCCCCCCACGCGTGGAGTTCTGAAGCCATCGACAGCGCCTGGCACGTCTGAGCTCCGGTGGGCGAGGGCCTGCAGGTTTCCTCCAGCTAGGGAGGACGCAGAGCGGAGGCGGAGGCGGAGGCGGAGGCGGAGGCAGTTTCAGGCCTTAGGCCGGGCGGGCCGTGCAGGGTGAGACGCGCCCATCATTCGCCATCCGGGCGCGCGCGGCTCGATTAGGACCTCACCGGCGACCCGTAGCTCGGGCACGCGCTTGTCGCAGCCCGCAGGAAGGAGGGGTCCGGCCTGAGGCCCGGGACGGCGGCCGCCATGGAGATCCCCTCGGCCCAGGGCCCGTGCCTGGGGCCTTGGGGGCGGCCCTGACCGCCCTCCTGCCTACTGGGGCTGGGTCGCGGACGTGCCCCCGGCTGCAGTCGGCCACTTCTGCCTCTCTACCCTCCCCGGGCCGCGCAGCAGCTTGGGCGCGGCGGCGGCGACGGCGCCCTGTTGAATGGGCTGTGAGGGCCCAGGTTTGAAGCGCTGGCGAACGCGGCCTCCGGGGGCGCAAGGCAGCAGCAGCGGTGGCGACCAAACGGGTGTTGGAGTTGGCGGCGGCCATGGAAGGCCTGGCTGGCTATGTATACAAAGCGGCCAGCGAGGGCAAGGTGCTGACCCTAGCCGCCTTGCTTCTCAACCGGTCTGAAAGCGATATCCGCTATCTGCTAGGCTATGTGAGCCAGCAGGGAGGGCAGCGCTCCACGCCCCTCATCATCGCAGCTCGCAATGGCCACGCCAAGGTGGTGCGCTTGCTGTTAGAACACTACCGGGTGCAGACTCAGCAGACTGGCACTGTCCGCTTCGACGGGTAGGTACACCCCAACTCCAGCCTCCTCTCCCACGCGCGCGGGCCTACCACTTCACGGGTCCTACCCTTACTCTTCTTCATGGAGGTATCACTTCTCCCTTATTGTACCTCTTCCATCCCCATTAATGCCTACTTCATCTTCCAGGGTAAATACTCCATCCCATGGTTTGCTGCTCGTCCTCATCGGCCCCTACATCTTATTCTCTCTATAGGAAAATGGCCACACCCTCTGTCTTGATGTCTGATAGATGTTCTTTAGATAGTCTGTGAAGAAGCAGTATGGAAGAGGTGGCTGCCTTTTCAGGTTTTACTTTTATCAGTATTGAGGTTGTAATCGAGATCAGAAATGAACGAGGTCAGCAGTTAACATTGAAGACCTCTGGTGAGTTATTTGGCCAGCCAATTTTTACCCTTGCAAGTGAGTGGTCCTATAAAGCCCTCAGTGGGTTTCTGGGGCTTTAAGGTCAAAATAAGCCCCAAGAACCAGAAGCAGCTCCAGCCTCTTGAGGAATTGTCGTGCAACCATACATCCTCAGACATTCCGACTCTTCCACATTGCTGGGGGTAGATACGTTGTCTGCAAAAATGTCACTGGACCGGGTGTAGGAGATGATGCCATTATTAAATTACATGTTATCCTGTGATGTTGTGGGGAAGCTTGATAATTTACTGTTATTGGAGGTGAGGAGTTCAAAAATTTAAATTGACATAGTTAAAATTTGCCCTTTTGTTTTAATTGAACATTTTTTGGGGGGTATGATAATGTTGAGCCGGATTTGTAGGTTTAATGTCCTCTTTTATGTGCTGGGTGATCATAAGTGTTTTTACAATGGCATAAAGATTTTGCTTGATTGATTGCATTTGTTTTTGTTGACTTGTGCCAGTACATAAGCAAGCTATTCTGACATTTTTTTTTTTTGAGGTGGTTGTGGTCCAAGCGTAAAAATATGTATCTCTAGTTTTATTTATTAAAAACTGCTTGGTTAAAACCTGATTTAAAAAGTCACTTCTGGAGGATGACTAAGGCATTGTTGAAATTTGACAGACTCTTTTTTAGGCTTAAATAATAAAGGCTTTTTGTTCTTTTAGATTAGAGGAAAATATTTTAGAGTATTACATTTTAATGAAATGATAGCCCATGGTAGTGGTTAATCTCTGGTACCACTTCTGTACACATTAAGGAGATGGTCTTTCATGTTGACCAAAGATGGCAACCTGATTCAGTTTGCTTTCCTATACTGGTTTCTGTGTCCTTTCTATAGCTCTCTGCATTCCCACAGCCTTATACTCAGAGGAGAGGAATGAAGCAGAATAACCTCTGAACTTCCAGCACCATTCCAAACACATGCATCTATGGAGATATGAATCTCTGCAAAAATAGTTGCTGGGAACAGTGATGCTAAGGAACCTGCCGAACCCTATTTGGATGAGGAGGAGAATAGTGGCAAAAAACATAGTTTTTTAAAGCATTTGGAAGCTTTGCTTATCTTTCTTAATTATTAAGAGAAAGTATTTTGAGGTAGTAATTAAAAGAACCTGAAATGACTAGAAATGTAGCATTGAGACTAGATAGTAACTTACCTTGCCCAGTAATCTTCACAGGCCAGTGACATTAAGGGGTGCAGTGAAAACAGTTATTGAATAATTACTGGGCACCAGGCTCTGTGGTAGGTTTTGGGTATACAGAATGAATTAATATACTGTTCTCACTGTGGAGGAAGACATTCTGGTTGGGGGCAGCAGGGAGAAATAGGTATATCAATGAGTACTTGCAGATGCCATGCCATTTAGGATTATAGAAGTCATTTGGACTACTGAGAGAGCACAGGAAGAGGAAGTGTGCTCAGCTTTTCCTGGGAGAATCAAGAAGGCTTCATAGCTAGGAGATATTTGAGCTCAGCCTTAAAGGATAGCAGAAAGTGAAGAAGAGGGCCAGTAGTATGGTGCACTTGCAATGACAAGTGGTTCAGTGCAGTTGCAGGAAGGGATTCAAGCTGGGGAAATGAAGAAAGAGATCGTGGGGCTCTGGAGAGAGCTGGAGGCCAGATTTTGATGATCCTTGTGTAAAAAATTAAGAGTCAGACTGCAGTCAAATATTTGTCATTTGTGATTTTGTCCGAGCATTCTTTAATCTTTTTTGTTTATGGATTGTTAAAATTATCAACTTACTAGCTGGTATGTTAAAGTAGTTTAGTATGTATTAATTAAATAACTATGATGGGCCTAGCCCTGTGCCATATTGTGTGGAAGATACAGAAAAAGTTTTACTTTTGAGGAGCTTACCAATTATAACAAAGGAGAATTGAAGTTCACGGCTACCTTTCTCCCCACTCACACCACTCTGTGAGATTACTTTTGCAGTTCATCCCAGTCATTTTGGCATTTTAAACTAGATAGAGTGTTATTTGCAAATGTCATGATTTCACTTTGTACTCATCCAGACATTGTGAAAATGTTAGCTTGAGTGAGGTGTTCATATGAAGCTCACTCACCCATTCCTTTGGGGTGGCTTCGAGGTACTTGGCCAACACCCATCCTTAGATTTTATTGGCTCTTGAAGCCCGTGGCCAGGTGAGGCCAACTGGTTCTCTGTTCATGCTGAAGTAGATTAATGTTTCCTGATTTTTAGTCATTTTTGTATCATCATATTTTTTTGCCAAATTGTTCACAACCTATCCTGTTTATTTGCCTAATATATATATTTTAAAAGGTCTCACTTAAGCAACAGTACTTGTGGGGTTGTTATGGTGTGTGTGTGTGTGTTTGAGAGAGAGACATTAAAACATTAAAATACCATTAAAAATTTAAAGTCTATGTTCTGCCTAAAAACATCTGTAATATCTTAGAACACAAAAATGGATTCATATTAGAGGTTTTGGGGGAAGGGACCACCCAGGTAGATTAAACTTCACAATGATACTTGAGTCCTTGTTCACATTTTTAGGAGTAACGTTTGATATTTTACTTATGGCTTAATATATCAAGGGCAAAATTGAAATAGATGAGTGGACAAGAAGACAAGTTACATGAATGGAAGTGAAAGAACCTTTAGTTGGAGAATGGGAAGATGTTAAGAATGTTTTAGCAATGGAACAGAACAAAGGAGAAGTGTCATGTGACCATGGAATATTGTACTAGCTTGAGCTTTGAGGGCCTGACTGCTCTGAGCCAGAATTTGTGGGAACCCCTGTAATAGAAGAGGCTTTCAGACATGGATGGGAAGGAGAACAGGACCTTTGGGAATTCTGAGGCTTTTTGTTGAGTATTCTTACTTTTAAAGTCAGGGTTAGTACTAATAGTTTTAATGAATGTCCAGGTAGAAGAAAGGCGTGAGGGGCATCATTTGACTTCATTTAGAAAGCCATTGCCAGTATCTATTTCCAGGAACTACATTTGATCTAATAAATGATTTTGAGGACTTTGGTTGAAATAAAGTGCTGATTATTTACATGTAATAGATTTTTATTTCTCTTTCAAATGCTTGAATCAGACTTTTATTTCATATTAAACCAGGAAATAGCTGAGCTTTAGTTTTGTGATCAGAAATATTATCTTTTATTGTGAAATGTGTCCATCATATGATGCATACATTTTGTTTAAAGAGGTGAATATCAGATTATAGTTTCTTGATTTTTAAGATGAGGGTTTGCATTGCAATTTTGGATTGAGTCTAGAAAGATCATTGTTTTATAGTGCTTCTATAGGCACTAAATAAATAATTGCATTAATTTTTATTATATTTTTATTTTCTATTATAAACATGTTTATATTTTGTTTTGAGACAGCATATGCTTCTAATTCTAGCTGAATTTTATGGACAAAGGAATGTCTTAGATGTTAGGATCATAATTCTCTTTAATCTGTTTAATGTTTTTGTTTAGACTTAGAATTTAAAAATGCACTACAGCTAATGTTTCTGTAGGACTAGTCAATTTAAAATACAGTCTGTAGTGAATTTGTCATAAACTAAAGAATTACCTCAGTGAAAACAGATAATTGAAACTTTTTTGAGGCTTCTGTCATACAAAAATAGGGAAAAATGGAAGTTATTAGGCTTTATCAGGGAAAATATTAAACTTACAAAAACCAAGTGAAGTATACTTGTAATTTAATTTTTACTCTTAACATCATTCTTGGAAAATTGATGTCAGAAAAATATTTTAATTACTTTCATCTCCTTTTTAATCTTTAAAATGAGGGTCATATTTATCTTGTACTGTTATTTCTAGAGTTACAGATAATGTATGTGAATGCCTACTTTAATGTAATGTTTCTTGAGTTTTAGATAGTTTAGGTTTATGTTCCTGGCATATAATAATTTTATGTTTATAAAGGTATGAGAAAACATTGTAACTATGTAAATATAATTAAATATTCACTGTATATTTTTAGGTTATGTTAATAATCAGCTTGAAAAATGTTTTTTAAATTGAAACAAATGTTTGACAATGACGTGGATTGTGAATACTTATATTTGATGCATTTTATAGTTTCCAAAGGACTTTCGTATTTTAAATCTCATGTAAACCTTTTAGTTGTATATTTGTAAAGTGGGCATATTAATGGTATCTACTTCATAGGATAATTGGGAGGAGGGTATTATGAAAATTAAATGAGATATATTGTATATTAAGCATTAGTGCTTGGCACATTGGAAATATTTATTAGTTATTTGTATTTATTTACACTTTAAATTGATTTGTGCCTCTTTTTTTTTTGTTTTTAACTACCTATTTTTAGTTAAGATATGGCATTTAATAAGATGAATGAATCTTCAGTGTACAGTGTATAATTAATCACCTTTAGATCAATATTTACAATGTTTTTATTATTGTAAAAGTTTCCTTGTGCTCTTTCTCAGTCAGCTCGCCTCCTTTCCCCTCCCAGACATGATGATTATTCTGCCTTCTATCACCATAGATTAGTTTTGCCTATACTTGAACTTCCAGTGACTTGAATTATAACAGTATACTCTTTTCTGTCTGTTTTCTTCCGCCTTATGGTTGTCAGAGTTTCATCCATGTAGTCGCATGTATCAGTAGTTTGTTTGTTTATTTAATGCTGTGATTCCATTGGAGGAATATATGACAGTTACTTATCTTGTTGATGAATATTTTGGTTGTTTCCAGTGTTTGACTATTATGAATAAAGCTGCTATGAATATTTTTGTATAGGTTTTCTGGTGTACATTTGTATTCATTTCTCTTCAGTGTATACCAAGGATGGAATTGCTCTGGATCACTGAGTTGGTCTATGTTCAGCTTACATAGTTATTGCCAAACAGTTTTCCCAAAGTGGTTGAACTAAATTACATTTCTACTGGCATTTTCCACCAGCGATGAGAGTTTGCTTAGCTCCACATCCTGGTCAACACCTAGTATAATCATGTCAATCCTATTAATTTTAGCTATTCTGGTGGGTGTGTATTGGTAACTACTGGCTTTAATTTGCACTCTTCCGATGCGTAATTATCTTGAACATCTTTTCATACATTTATTGGTCATTTGGATATCTTCTTTTGTGAAGTATACTTGTTCGGTCTTTGCTCCTATTTTTTAAATTAGATTGTTTGCCTTTTCTTATTGATGTGTCAAATATATCCAATGCAAATGTCTTCTCCCTGTGAATCTATTGTTGATTCACTTTCTTCACAATATCTTTTGATGAATAGAAGTTTTAAATTTTAATAAAGTCTAATAAAATGAAATTTTTTCTTTTATGGTTAGTTCTGTTTTTACATTCTGTTTGAGAAATAGTCATCAATCCCAAGGTCATGAAGGTAGTCTTATTTTATTTTAGAAGCTTTTGTTTTGCTTTTCATATTACATAGATCTATACTACTTCTCTGATTTTTGTGTACAGTTAAGGTTAATTTTTTTTACCTACAGACATCTAGTTGCTTCAACAACATTTGTTAAAACCATACTTTCTACCAGGATTTCACTGGAGTTTTGTGATAGATCAAGTAACTCTATGTGTGAATCTATTTCTGGAGTTTTTTTTCTTCTTATTTGTTCTACTGAGATATTGGTCTATCCTTGTGCTGGTGCCATACTCTCTTAAATCACTGTAGTTCGTCTTCCAATTTTCTTTTTCTTTCAAAGTCATCTTGGTGATTCTTAGTCCTTTGCGTTTCTGTATACATTTTAGAATTGGCTTCTCAACTTCTGCACATGGTGTGAATACATGTGTGCACGCGCACGCACACACACACACTTGCTGGATTTCGATTTAGATTGCATAGAATCTATAGATCATTTTGGGGGAGATTTGATATCTTAACATTACTGAGTTTTCTAAACTATGAACTCGAAATATTTCTCCATTTATTTAGGACTTTATCTCAGGAATGTTTTGTAGTTTTTAATATAGAGGACTTATATATTTTCATTAGATTTATTCCTAAATATTGATATTTTCTGTTGCTGTTGTCAGTGGTATTTTTGGCAGTGAAAGAAAAAATTTTGAACTCTGGATATAATCATGACAAAAATGTACTAAGTGAATTTTAATTGAACTGAATTTTTTGCAGAAGGTATAATTGGCAACCACTAAAACGTATCATGGATGTAATGTCTTATTTTCTTGATTCATTCTTTAGTTTAAAAAATTAGCAGTTAAATGGCATTTTAAAAATAAAAATTTGAAAGAAACTTAAGTAGGCTTCTATTTTTTTCGAGGTATAGCTTCCCTGTAGTAAAAAGCACAACTTTAAGGGTGCAGTTTGATGAGTTTTTTCCTAAGTATCCACCCATGTAGCCACTATCTAGATCAAGGTATAAGGACATTTCCAGTCAATTCTATACCCTTCCTCCATAGGTAACCACATACGTAACTTTTAAGGCTTTGCTTATAAACATTTGTGTCATATTGACATTGAATAGGTAGTTGCTTTTGAGTTATTATATGTGGGGTTTTTTACTTTCAGCAGAAATAATAGTGTTGTTTTGGGGGTATTGTTAATTGGGGTTAAATTATGATGTTTATATTTTACCAGAGGGATTGTACTCTTTTTTTTTTTTTTTTTTTTTTTCACTTCATGGGAGGTTTAATTTGACTTGTGTTATAAGGTTGTATAGTGAGAAGCTCACTAGTGAGGTGTTTGGTAATTCATTGCTCTAGTGAATATTGCTTTTGATTGACCTTTTTCCTTAGTACTTCCATGTATGTATACTTATTTTATTGGTTCTAGCACAGTGCATTGAGCAACTCCTGCAAAAATCTACTTTTAGGTCTGATGGTCAAGAATAGGATGAAAAGTTGGGAAATGGAGGTTGGGGAAAAATTGAAAAGGTCAGAAAGATTGGCCTCCTAGCAAGCTGATTTTATGTAAGTGGTGAACCTAGCACTTCTTAGACACTCAGTAAGTAAGTGGTGACTATGAAGCCTCAAAGTCCAATCATAGACTAAAGGTCAAGGAAGATACCTCCTTGGTTTTTGGAAAGTGCTTGTTGTTTCCTGCTGTTAGTATTTTTCCCCCAATGGATTAGTTGAGGAACACACATAGACACACAGCGTACACATACACACATATACATATATATTTTTTAGACTGTTAAATTGGCGTATAGCATATAGAGACATTATTTAAATACATTAATTAAAAGTGTATATATAAATGTTTCACAAAGAACATGTTTGTTTAATAAAGTCTCTTTTGTGCTTTCTGCCATTCACTACCTCCCCTCAAAGGTAACCAGTATCCTGACTTCTAACACTACATATAGTATGTAAATGTAATAATATAATATAATATGTACTATGTTCGGTTGATTTGCTCAGCATCATGTGTATGTGATCCACATTGTTGAAGGAGCGGTAATTGTTTCATTCTCTTTGCTGTATAGAGTAAGTATAATATTTGATTAGTTTAGATAATCTTAGGGCAAAGTTCTGCTTAAATACTTTTCTCCCCAAAGCAGTTTCTAACACTGTTAATGTAGGGATTGGGGAGGCATTTTTACTGAGAGAAACAGGTACCCAAGGAATACTAGGAAGGAGGAACATGCTATGTTCTCTTAAGAGCCAGTGCATCAGCTTGGTGGTAAAGAAGTTATGCACCTCCATACATTTCCTCTATGTTTTCTGAAATTTATTTACTTTTATTTTTTTTCAAATACATTTAGTTTATTATTAAGTGGTATTTCAAAAATATCTCATTATTGCCTTTTTTACATGAGTTAAATATAAAAGTCAGAAAATCTGGTAGTTTATTTCTACATCTAACAGGTAGAAGCCATAAAATGGTTTTCACAGTATCATAATACTTGACAACTTTGTCAAAAATATAGATATTAGATATAGATATGGGAATTAAGGATGTATCACAAGAAGGCGCAGCAGGAGCCAGTTCTGAAAATAATAAGTGCTAACCCTTATTTGAGAAGTACACATACTAAGATTGAATATTAATGAGGCATAATTACTAGATGCTTTCAAATAAAACTGTCTAATTTTTGAAATGTTGAAAATGTCAGTGTATGAACATTTGAAGAAGGTTGGAAATTGTGAAATGTATTTACTTTTGCTAGTAGAAAGTTTTTTTTTTTAGGTTTATATACTTTGGTAATAACAGTAATAGCTAATGTTTATAGGGCTCATACTAGGTACAAGTACTATGCAAAGTGATTTACTTTAACTATTTGATTTTATTTTCACCAAAACTAATGTTTTGTTAATATTCTGTACTTTGAGGTTTTGGTCAGTGCAAATGAATACATTCTTTAAACTTATGTTAGGGTATGTGGCTTCCAGTTTCTAATTCTTTGTTCTTTCACGAATAGATATGTCATTGATGGTGCCACTGCTCTTTGGTGTGCAGCAGGAGCAGGACATTTTGAAGTTGTTAAACTTCTTGTCAGTCATGGAGCCAACGTGAACCACACTACAGTAACTAACTCAACCCCACTGCGGGCAGCTTGCTTTGATGGCCGACTGGACATTGTGAAATACTTGGTTGAAAATAATGCCAATATCAGCATTGCCAACAAGTACGACAACACCTGCCTAATGATTGCAGCATATAAGGGACACACTGATGTGGTCAGATACCTTTTAGAACAACGTGCTGATCCCAATGCTAAAGCACATTGTGGAGCCACAGCATTGCACTTTGCAGCTGAAGCTGGGCACATAGACATTGTAAAAGAGCTGATAAAATGGCGTGCTGCTATAGTAGTGAACGGCCATGGGATGACGCCATTAAAAGTGGCTGCTGAAAGCTGTAAAGCTGATGTTGTAGAACTGTTGCTGTCTCATGCTGATTGTGACCGAAGAAGTCGGATTGAAGCTTTGGAACTCTTGGGTGCCTCCTTTGCAAATGATCGTGAGAATTATGACATCATGAAGACATACCACTATTTATACTTAGCCATGTTGGAGAGGTTTCAAGATGGTGATAATATTCTTGAGAAAGAGGTCCTCCCACCAATCCATGCTTATGGGAATAGAACTGAATGTAGAAATCCTCAGGAACTGGAATCCATTCGGCAAGACAGAGATGCTCTTCATATGGAAGGCCTTATAGTTCGGGAACGGATTTTAGGTGCTGATAATATTGATGTTTCCCATCCCATCATTTACAGGGGAGCTGTTTATGCAGATAACATGGAATTTGAACAGTGTATCAAGTTGTGGCTTCACGCTCTGCACCTCAGACAGAAAGGTAACAGGAATACCCACAAGGATCTTCTTCGATTTGCTCAAGTGTTCTCACAGATGATACATTTGAATGAAACTGTGAAGGCCCCAGACATAGAATGTGTTTTGAGATGCAGTGTTTTGGAAATAGAACAGAGTATGAACAGAGTAAGAAATATTTCAGATGCTGATGTTCACAATGCTATGGACAATTATGAATGTAATCTCTATACCTTTCTGTATTTAGTGTGCATCTCCACCAAAACACAGTGCAGTGAAGAAGATCAGTGCAAAATTAACAAGCAGATCTACAACCTGATTCATCTTGATCCCAGAACTCGGGAAGGTTTCACCTTGCTGCATCTAGCTGTCAATTCAAATACCCCAGTTGATGATTTCCACACCAATGATGTCTGCAGCTTTCCAAATGCGCTTGTCACCAAACTCCTGCTGGACTGTGGTGCTGAGGTGAATGCTGTGGACAATGAGGGGAACAGTGCCCTGCATATTATTGTTCAGTACAACAGGCCCATCAGTGATTTTTTGACCTTGCACTCTATCATCATTAGCCTAGTTGAAGCTGGCGCTCACACTGACATGACAAATAAACAGAATAAGACTCCGCTAGACAAAAGTACAACTGGGGTATCTGAAATACTACTTAAAACTCAAATGAAGATGAGTCTCAAGTGCCTGGCTGCCCGAGCAGTTCGGGCTAATGACATTAACTACCAAGACCAGATCCCCAGAACTCTTGAAGAGTTTGTTGGATTTCATTAAGTGACTGGATATGTAAAATCGTTTAATGTGGTGCTAAAAAGTAAAGAACTTTAATCACAGACAATAGAATTATGTGTTCATAAATTCTACTTATCTTTCCACTACCTTTCTCTCTCCTCATCCTTCCTTAGTTCTGTATTTTGTCTTTTTGCCTCCTATGGTAATTGATTGCAGATACACTTTAAACAAAGCCACATTGTTTAGGTGTAACTAAGGTGTTTGAATATTGGTCACTTAACTATTTTTCCTTTTTCTTTTTGTAAGGAATGAATAGAAAATATTTTGTTTATGCAATAAGGAACATTTATGATTTGAAGTTGATAATGTTGAAAACTGCCTACAGAAGTATTTCTGTTAAGCCTTTGTCAGCATGTTATCCTTGCAGCAGGTTTGAGGATTTCATGAGGAAGAACAACTAAAAAGAACACTAAAAGTGATGGGATGCAGGTGTTCTGCACATGCCAAACTGCTGTGGGTAACTTACATCCTTCCATTATTTATGTGGAGTGATAACACATTACACTAGGAGGATTTAATAAAATATAGCTGCAGATTAATCAGAAAAATGTGCTAATGAATAATAGTTACAAATTTATAAAGTTAAATCCATTGAAATCGTTGCATTATGCTAGGTGATATATACAAAGTAGTAATAATCTTAAAGCAACTTTTCAGAGATTATTGATGGACTATTTGCCTTTAGGCTTCGGATTCTAAAATTCTTTGAAGTCTCTGTTTTAATATAGTTTATCTAAATTGCAGCAGTCTGCATTTGACTCATCTCACAGACATGTAAAAATTATGAATGCTGTGCTTTTTGTGAAACAAATTGTCATATATAGTTCCACATTTTATTTTTGTTCCTTTCTCCCTTTCCCTCCATGTGGTATCTTTTAAAATTTGGAAACTACTTTTCCAGAGGGCATTATTTGTGCCTCCCCAATAAGGTGTGTATGACAGATGAAAAAGAACCAGGATATTTTTCATTTTTTCACTTCGTTTACTTAGTCCGTGATAAGTAGAAAAAATCACTAGTGCGGTATAGGAAATTAATGTTTTTGATGATGAAAATAATTTGCAGTGCCACTTCGAAAGATATTTCTGTCTGAGAGCTGCAGACTTTTCAACCATAAAATGTCAATTATTCTGACAGGCTATACAGAGGTCTTTATGATTTTTGTTTTGTTTTGTTTTTGTTTAAAAGGCAACATTTTAAGTGTCAGACTAAAAGCGTATTCTGTGATTATCTTTTAAGCATCACAGAAATTCAAGTAAAGGGTACACACCTATTTTTATTAATGTTAAAAATGATAAAGTAAAATTAGCTATAACTGTATTTTTCTCTCTAGTGCCAAATGAATGCCTTAGCTACTTGTAGTGCATGGTACTGTAAGTGAAGATCTACAGCCTTTTTTTTTTTTCCATTAATGAAAAACATTATAATGATGTAGCAACATCAGATACGAACTTAAAAAAAAAACCTGTAAAGTTTCAGTTTTACGTATGGATATTGCTCTTTGAAGTATAAGCGAAAGGTTGCAGTTAGATCAGTATAAAACATAATGACCAAGCCAAAATCTGCACCTAGGGGCCTTAAATAAAATGGTGATACCCCACAAAATGAAATACTTTGAAGGGTGGGAGGGACTAGAAGGGGGAACTTTAAAAACTTTTCCCCCAAGAGTGCAAGATACTTTTACAGCTACTGTAGTTATACTTCGTGTGTCTTCTTGCTTCAGTTAGGAATGTTTTGATGATAAATTCTGTCATGGTAATATATTTCTGTTTTCCTAACCTGCAATTTTTCAAGTAAGATTGTTAGGATGTTTTAAAGGGAGATATTTGAGTCCTAATTTGAAAATTATTGGCCTTGATCCTTCTGGTGTGAGTCAAGGAAATGCTTTACCTTGCTTTTGGCAACTCTCATGGACTGAAAGAGAAAATACACCTCCTCAAGGTGAGTGAATCACGCCTTTCCACAGCTCAGACCAGACTCCACACATTTGAGGAAAGGCCTGCTTATTTGACAGTCTGAGGAATGGCTATAACACTTGATATTTAGTTGGTTCCATTATTAATGTATATGATTTTTAAACATCAAAACTTAAAATGTTGGATAATGTTGCATGTTTTAAAAAGCATTTCATTGCGTTGGCTACCCAGGACCATCACTGTTTTAGATCTTTTATAAAATGAGGATAATTATTATATGTATATATTTAGACATCAAAATTTAATAATAGTGTTTTTGAGAAGGGAGGACTGAATGCTAGAGAAAGTAAACCTGCTGACTGAAATGTTGACAAAGTTGGAGAAATAATTTGAAGACAGTGGAATAAACTACGAACTCTGCTAATGGTAACAGATTTTTTTTTTTTTTACTATAGTATAGTAGTACATTGTATACTATATTGCTAAGGATCTAATTCTGTCTTGTAAAATAAATCCAAATTTGTATTGTGAAACACCTGTATAAAACCATTCTTAAAACAAGTGATCTACATGCCTGTTTTTTATTTGTTTTTGGTAGAATTATTTTAAAATGTTTAGCCAAACCCTTCCCAAGTTTAAGTTTGTTTTGTTTTGTTTTTTGTTTTTATAAGGAAAATAGGTAAGAAAGGTGGTAGTTTTGTATCTCAGCTCTCTGAGAACTTTAGGCTGTCCATTTTCCAGCCTTTTTGTCATTTTGTTTTTTATTGGTAAGATTATGCTTTGGATTGTAAGTCTTTCTTGATAATATTACAAATTCAATCAGAACTTCTTTGTCTTGCTCAATAATTGTCATAAATTTGGTTGAACTAGAGGCCCAGGTGGGTGAATCCCTGGGTAAAACATGCGAAACCTAGCTTGGTTTTGTGCTTTTGATACAGTTGGTGAAATTGAGTTCTCGAGTTTAGGTAACTACTTAACTCAAGGAATAGGCGGCAAATCTATCCCCTCAATGGATAAAGAAGGAGGGCATTTTTGGCATAAGAACTCTGACTTAACATTGTTTTTTTTAGTCTACTCTGGATTGCTCTAGTAGGCCACAGTCTACTTTAAGGTTCTTTGCTGTGGGCAATTCCAACAGACAAACACCAAAAAGCAAGCTTTGGTCTTGCTAGTTTCCGGGAAGGGTTTTGTTTCATGATACAATCATTGATTAATAACTAGTCATTATGAGAAACTTAGGTATGATAGCACTATGTAAAATAAAATATGATTCGGAAGCAGCAGCTCCCTAAGAATGAACTCTGCATTTGGCAAGTGTTGTTGAGAATTGAAATCCCAAGGGAACACCACCTTGTCACCAGTCTCCATTGCAGTCGAGGCAGCTCCTTCATAAATAAGACCATTTTGGATTATTCGAGCAGAAGCATTTTTGTTTGTTTGTTTGGACTGGGGCAGGGTGAGGAGTGAGTTGCTGGACCTTAGATTACAGTTTGCTGGTCTTAGAAACAGATCGAACTAGTGAGTAGATGGATAAAAGTATAGAGGACTTGTTTTTATGATAGATTTTCTGTAAAAATCTTAACTGTTCTTTTTCAGGCTAGCCAGATGTATCAATATACAGATGACTATGCTGTTTTCCTTACCGACTATACTATAACATTAAAATGGTTTAAAGAAATCTAAACTCTGTTTTTGCTCTATGAAAAGTTACTAGTTCAGAAGATTCTAAGCTGTGTGCTCATTGCTACTGTGAAAATGCACAGCTCTGCTCCGGATACCCTCTCTGGAAAGTAGAAAGCTCCCGGTTATGTATGGCTCATTGCAGGGCTTTCTCATACATTTCTGGCAGATTTGCCCAAATCTTCAGATGGGCTGGGTTATATAGCATTCCCTCCCCCAGGTAAGGGATCTAAAATAAATACTACACTGATAGTGGTGATAGATATATTAATTTTTTAAAACTATAAAGTAAATGTGGTCCCTAGTCCTAGGTTTGTGGTGTGTTCCTTTGTGTTAACGTGTAGGAAGGGACACTGACTTGATGGTTATGGGGAGTATATCTTGATGTGTGTGCAGGGGTGAGTATTGCTAAATTATTAACAACTTTTCATTTAGGGGGGTGAGTCACATGATGTATGGCCTAATCAGAAAAATGAAGGAGCAAAGATGCAAGCTTTGCCAAGTGATGAAGTGAACAAGGTTTTGTATCTTTTTCTTTTTTTTTCTTTTTTTTTTTTAATCAAGTGTTGTAAAATCTATGCATGGCTTTTTTTGTTGTTGCTTAGTGACTGGTAGAGGAGAAAATATGAGGGAAAAAGCCCTCAGCTTTGCTAACCAATCTTTTCAGAGGTACATAGTTGGGGAGTAAAATCTGACTGGCCTAACATGTTGAAAGATCCTGTCCTTTGTAATATGCACCCCATCCCACAATCCTCCATGTAGAGGAACTAATGGTTGTATTATAGTAATTCACTGTGATTTATAACAAACCAGTGATGTCATTCTATTGTGCACTTTTGTCGAACAAACCATTTACGTGACTTTAATAAACTTAGTAAACTTGCTGACTGCACCAGAGGTCTATTAGTGATTTATATATTGCATGACATTTTCTATTTGAGTTTGACATGTAGAATTATTTTTAATTTCATGGTAGTCTACAGTCCTAATAGCCCAGCTAATTTGAAACTAACAATATTGCTGTGTAAAAGGAAAAAAATGGTGTTTGTGTTCAGTAAATGTTTGAAAAAATTTACCTTGAAGTTTGTGTCTTTATTGTTGAGTGTGCTTTAGCTGAGATGACCTTTGGCTGAATTCATTTGGGAAAAAAGTTGTTATACATGTGCATGGGGAAAGAATTCAGATAGTAAAGAAAAATTCAAATAGGGGAAAAAGAAAATTCCCTTCTCATCCATCTCTGTCTCCCATTTGGACTATTCAGAGGGTAATCACCATTACTGGTTTTTTGAGTAGCTTCCCCCAATTTTCTGTGCATACATGTATTCTTCTCATTTTTTAAAAAATACAGGTGGACTTTTACCTTTCTTTGCATCTTGTCTTTTTTTTTAATTTACTGTATCTTAGGTTCCCCCCCCCCATTTTGGTGGTGGTGGTGGTGGTGGTGTGTGTGCGTGTGTATAAACAACCCATAGCATTTCTGTGGGTATACTTGAAATTTATTTAACCAGGTCTTATTAATGAGCTTTTAGGTTTTCAGTTTATTGATACTCCAAATAATGCTTCAGTGAACATTCTCATATACTATATTCACAGAACAAATTCATTCCTAGCACTGGAATTTCTGGGGACTAAGATCTTGATAGAGGTTATCAAATTGCCTTCCATCTCCCTACACCCTTATTGCCATCAGATAGTACCTAATCATTTAGTTTTTGCCAAGGTGATTGATGAAAAATAGTATTTCATGGTTTTGATTTGCATTTCTTTGTTATGAGAGATTAACACTTTCAAATATTTACTGACCTTTACATTTCTTTGTTTGCTTTTGGCCTATGGTCTTTTTCTTATTAGAAATTCTTTGGAAGTTTAAGGAAATCTTCTCTGTCATATGACAGTTTATAGTTTGTTTTTTGACTTTAGTAGTTTTTATAGCAGAAGTTCAAATTTTTAGGTAGCTAGACTTTTTTTTTTTAATGGATTCTGAGTTTTGTTCTTGCTGTTTATAAGGTTGTCTCCATTCCAAGGTCATACGTAAATCTTTTTTACCTGTGTTTTCCAGTCCTTTATGGCTCCTTCCTCTTTTTTCTTTTTTCCTCCTTTCCTCTCCCTCAGGTGGTTCACAAAGCTTGTTGGCAAGCTTAGACAAAATTGTATTTTTCTAGTTTACCTTTGCTTTGTAAATCGGTGTACTTAGTCCTGAGAGCAGACTGGGTTTGCTCCTGCCTCAAGCAGTGGGAACTAACTGTTGGAAATTAATGTTTATTAAGCACCTACTGTGTGCCAAGTACTATACCAGGAATGTGCATCCAATAATAAGAAAGACTGTTTCTGCCCTTGTTGAGCTGCTTGTCCAACTGAGTGCCCACCCTTATTTGAAATCTGATTTTCTGTTTTTCTTCAAACTTTTAATTTTTCAAATAAAATTTTATGATGGTACTTTCTGATTCTGGTTTGGGCCACCTTCTGAAACATTTCAGAAAACATCATTTGAGTTGCTCTCTTGTTTTCTTATTTCTTTTTTTCTTTAATGTGGCAGTACCAGGGAGATAATGACATACAAAACTAATGAGAAAGAATGAGTCCATTAAGGAATGGCACCCTACCACTTTTTAAAAAAATATTTTTCTGCTCATACTCTACCCTTGCTAGGTATGTTTTGGCCTATATCTTATTGAAAAGCTCCATAGCTGCCCAGGTGCCAGGCCTCCAGCCAAGCTCCTCTGTTCTTTTTCAGTGTCTGTTTTGGAACATGGTGTCCTACTTTAGTGTGATGTCAAAGCTAATGGAATAGACAGTAACAAAAGCACTCTACAAATTTTATTGTGGTTGATTATGCTTGACTGCCCCTTGCGAAGAGCCTAGTTGATGTTAGTACTAATGTAAGGGTAATTTGGAGAATTTTTTTAATAGTAAGAAGTACAGAATAAAGGGCTGACATGACCTTAACTGAAGGTAAAAACAAAGGCCAGGGCGGTGTTGAATGAAAATGGGATTATTTACTACTAATGGCCAGAGTAAGCCAAGTCACCCAAGACACACCTGGTGGTGGAGAGACCTGGCCACTTGTTTGCAGTGAGGTGTGGTTGCAGTGAGTCATTAGGCCAGAAAAGGGCATGAGTGAGCCAGCTGTTTCTATTATAGGCTGCTTGGCATCTCGGGGCTTGAGGCCAGGGTGACTGACTCAAGTCTAGTATCTTATTCTGAGAGGGTATTGACACTAAAAGCTCTTGACTGCTGATGGAGATGGCAATTTGTCTTTTCCAGCCCTCTAGGAAAGGTGAGTTCCACACCTCTGAAGCTCTTCCACATTCCCCACCCCGCCCCCCCCCCACCCTGGCAGTCATTCTCCCTCTGTTGTGTTTGAGTTAACACTTTGCCCCTTCTACTGATACCTTTCCTGTTAAGAAATACCACCTTCCTTAACAAAAGGAAAACCCAGAAACTCCACTCTTTGGGGGGCCTTGCTGGGGTTTTCGCTGGAGCTGCCACCAAAATAGGCCAAAGGGCAGCTGAGAAAAGCATCATTGAAGAACCTGACATTGACGTTTAGAGACTAATAATATGGTCTAGGCTGCTGGTTTTCTAAGTTTAATGGGCTTGAAAATGCCTCATAGAAATTGAATCTGGGAGGTGCAGGTGGAACTTAGTCTGTGGTTCTGATTGAGGGGGCCCTGGGACCCCACTTTGAAAAGCTCAGCTCTGGATACATAATCTTCTTTAAGAGGCACAATTTGCCTCATGAGCTTGCATGCCCGCACTATCCAATGCCAGAGGGAAGCAGCACTGTTGTCTGGATTTCTCCTTTACAGAGTTCACCTGGCCAGAACGGACAGACGCCATAATTGATGTCCATTTCCCCGGAGACTATGATGGCACAAAGGCCTGAGGCCCCTCTGAATCCCCCCAAGGTCAGCTCCTTGGCTTCCCTGAGGGCCTGCCCCGTCCGGCATAGGGTCTCACCATGTCAGAACTAACAGTGAAACCACCCAGGACATCTTGCACTTCTCATTTCATAGCTTCTTGTTGGAGGTCTTTCTCCTCTACTAGACAGTGTGCATCGTGTTTAAGACCAAATTCTAAAAGCACTTCTGTTGGTAATTTGGTTTACAAGAGTCAGACCTTGCCCCTGGCATGTTTCTTCTGTGTACTTGTTTGCTGCAGACTTGCTTGGAAGTCAAAGCAGCTTGTGTAGAATAGTGTCTAGGATGGGCCAGTAATGCTTCTAAAATGAGGGTCCCCAACCTCCAGGCTGCAGACCCTTACTGGTCCATACCTGGCTTGTTAGGAACTTGGCTGCACAGCAGGAGGTGAGTGGAGGTGTGTGAGCAAAGCTTTACCTGTATTTGCAGCTGCTCCCCAGCACGAGCATCACCACCTCAGCTCCACCTCAAATCATCAGGCATTAGATTCTCACAGGAGCATGAGTCTCATGCCAAAAAGGTTGGGGACCACTGTTCTAAAAGACTGAACCATTTTAAATAAAGTTGGTTACACTTCATGTTAATACTCGATTAGTTCAGCTCTTAGCTCCATCATAATTATTCTTAACTACCAGATAGAACATTACTAATAATATCCATCTGTGAACTGCAATATGAATTTTAATGTTGATTTGAGGTTGCCTTTTGGGTTGCTTGCCACTAAATACCAACATTGATTCAGAGACTGCTGCTCATTTCCCCTTTCAGACACTAGCAAACATCTGCAGCAAATCCCGCTCTTGCAGGCATGAGAACGTCTTCCAGACGCCATGATGGAGCGGAGTTCATTCAAACGTTACGATGAGAGCACAGTTCCCATTGCTCATTGTAGATGGTCACCAGGGCCATGTTAACCTCTTGTTTGGTTTCTAGCCTGTGTGGTCACCTGCCTGTTGACCTCAACTCTCAGCACCAGAGGAACTTTGAAACAAAACGATATCGTTCCTGACCAATACGAGTTCCTGGGGCAGGCCCTTGCATAGGTATCTCTCAAAGCTCCTGGGTGATTCTAACGTGTAGCCAGGCCTGAGAAAGAGCTCTAGCAGGAGGCTTCGCTCCCTGCAAAAATGCATCTTCTCTGCTTGCCCTACCAGGCACTCAAGGCCAGTCTGGGGATATTCACATCCCGGAGTAAATAACTCGGAAAGGGAGACCGGATACGAGAAAGAGGAGGGCGACAGTGCAAGGGCTTGACGACACGTGGGCTGTGTCTGACCTGCAGGCACATTCTGTTTGGCCTGCAGCGTGGTTGCATGTGCACACTTTTTAAAAACGTGAATCTCGCTCTTCAAAAGTCAGGCTTTCATAAAAACATTGAGAGTTGTTGGGCTTTACTGAAGACATGGTGCGAAATCAAACAAAGCGCTTTTGGGTGCGGGTTCGGTTCTCCTTCAGCCCGGTTCCTCTGTTCACGGGGTAATGACGCAAATGAAATACGATTTCAAAATATTTCCTTCTGATTTTGGTTTCACCACTTGAGAAAAAAATATTCCCATAAAGAGTTATTTTGTATCAATTTCTTGTCCTTCACTAAGGCCTTTTGAAGCTGGGCTAGAATGACAGTCTGGTGTGAGAGAGAGCACTGTCCTGGGATTAATTTATTTCGCCATGTAACCTAGGGCTACCTCTTAATTTCTCTGGTTCTAGGATCCTTATCTATGGGGGAGCCAGATCAAGTAATCTCTGAGTTTCTGTTTCTGGCTTC
This sequence comes from Eonycteris spelaea, assembly GCA_003508835.1. Classification (NCBI taxonomy): domain Eukaryota; kingdom Metazoa; phylum Chordata; class Mammalia; order Chiroptera; family Pteropodidae; genus Eonycteris; species Eonycteris spelaea. The sequence continues at coordinate 3,302,772 of PUFA01000017.1, forward strand.
TTGGGATGACAATGGCACAAGAACAGGATGGAGACAACTTGGTCTAAGAGCAGCCTTGTGTGAAGGCGAAGAAACTCAGGTCGTAAGAAGGTCAGCTCTGAGATGCTAGCTTGGAGAAGCCTGGGAGGCCTGACAGGGAAGAGCTGGAACGAAGGGGTAGAGGCCACAGTGACAAGCGGGTTTCGACCATCCAAACTGAACAAAGATGGAGTGAGTGGTCTTGGGAGGGAGGGAGTGCTCTCATTGGAGATGCTGATCCCAGACCAGACAGCCACTTGGAGGGATGTTGCAGGGAGCAGATGGCGGACAAGTCCCGTCTCAACACTTAGAGATAATGGGAAGGAAGCAGGGAGCCCCTCCTCACCCACCTCTTCTCCAAGAAAAGAATGCTTCCTCACTAGGACATGTTCTGCCCACAGAAATGACAGTCAGCACCTTGGTTGTTTTTAAACACTTTTTAAAAACTTTCTTAAAAATATTTATGACAGTAAAGGTCATACTGTGTAACAGGGAGACAGATGCCTTGGATGTATCCCCCTTTCATTTCTACCTCGGAACAAGGTTAAGGCATAAATTACTTGGCTGGGCACCAGGTGTGCCTCTTGTCCTCTGGGCTCCAGCATTGGTGGTACCACTTGTCCCATGGGCCTGTGGACCAGATATTTGCCACCGAGGTTGCAGAGGCCTTGCTCAGTGCGTTCCAGAGAGGACCCCTCAGCAGTCATGGCCGAGCCCTTCTGTGCACGGGTAGACAGAAGGTAGAGATGGGAGGCTATGTGTGCTTAGGGGATGATACAGGAAGGGGAGGCTCCCCACCCCTAATCCCTGCTGCCCAGCCTGCAGCCAGGCCCAGGAGTCATGGGGGCAGCTGCTTGGGAAGACGCAGTAGGAATGTGGAGCCCTAGGGATTGCATCATCCACACTTCCACTTTTGGGATGTACCTGGGAACAAAAGTGGCTGGGAGGGGCAGTCGTGGGGCGGGAGGGTGACAAGCGTGACGAGCATGGTGGGGAGTGTGGGTGGCAGTCAGTGTGAACGCATGGGGGTGCCTCCCATCTCCAGGTGGGTGCCTCGTATCCTGGGTCCCAGCTGCCAGTCCGTCACAGTCTCCACTTCCCAGAGTCTTTATCCCTGGCCAGCAGCTGTCACCATCAAGACCTTGGGCTCCGGTTATTCAGGGTGTGCTCTGGGGTCCCAACTCCTGCCTGGGGAAGAGGTGGGCATGACTCGGGAGCCATTGGCAGCATGGGGGTGGTGGTGGTAGGACAGTGCAAAATTCAGATCTGCTGTCCCATTGGGTCCTTTGGAACTGGAGGCCTGGAGTGTGCAGAGTGGGTCTGCATTTGCAGTCTTTCTCTTTGGGTTTCTTCTGAGGATAGGGATGATTAGGAATTCCTAGCACCTTAGTGTTGGGGACAGCAAATGCCCCCACAGAGCCTGGGGGAGGCTTTGGTGTGTGCTTTGGGAGGGGTCCCCTTGAATCCCTAGGGATGTGTGTTGGAAGCGTCTAGGTCTCCCAGTAGGGCAGGCCCTCTTAAAACTGGCTTGAGTTCCCTTCAGAGGGAGCAGGCTCTGTTTTTCAGATGAGGTCAAGTGCAAAGCGAGCTGGCATCCTCTCTGCCCCAGCTCAGCGGGGCCACCAGCCTGGGCTTGCACACCACCTGGACCTGGCCTCCGTCAACTCGCAGCCTCCTCAGGAGCCTCACTCCAGTGTTTTGGGGGTGGGGTCCAGGCCTGGCTCTCTTCTACGCTTGGCACTTTTAAAGAAGCCGAGCTGTGGGGAGGCAAAGGCAGAAGTCTCAGGGGTGGGCAGAGTAGTTAAGGCCTAACTCCCCTCCCAACTCTCCCTCCACTAAACCTCTGAAGCTTCTTCCCTCGGAAGGCTCCCCAAATACCCAAGCTCATTTTCAGTACGCCCTCTCCCCCATCTCCCTGGTGGGCCTGATGATGGGCCACTTAATTGGTGGTGGTGGGGGGGGTGCCGGAACAGAGTGAATGAAGTCTGGATCAGTAGGCAAGAAGTCATGCTGTGTGACCCTGCCCCAGGAAACACTCCTCTCTGGGTCCCCCTCACCTTATCTATAACAGAAGGAGATTGAGACCGAGGCTTCTTAACCTGAGGCTCAGAGACAGCAAAGGGCTTGGGAGGGTTTGTTAACAGCATGACTTTGTTACAGACATTTTGTGGTGTGTGTACTTGCTTTTTTGTTGTTGTTGGATGAGAGGAACCCTAGCTTTCAGAAGATTTTTCAAGGGACCTGCAGAAATTTTAGAGCCATAGGTTGAGGGCTCTCTGGTGGCCAACCTGCCTGCTTTGATGAGGGCTAGATGCTGTGGCTGCAGGCAAGTTCTGGGGAAGAGGCTGGGCCGGTGCCAGCTCCCATGGGGGAAGAATATAGGGGAGTGGCCACAGAGCCCAGAGTCCAGATCCCCAGGCTTGGGCCCACTAGCTAGCATGTTGCTCCCCACTGCCACCCTGTGGGGGCCCTCACCTTCCACAGTGCCAGGACCAGCAGGGCCAGCAGTAGGAGGCCCCCCAGTGTGCTGCCCACAATGATCCAGATGGGGATCTGCCAATCTTCTTGCTTGGAGATCTCAAACGTGACCTGTAAGGGTAGGGAGGCGGAGGCCAGGTCAACAGCATTACTGTTCAGAGGGTCCCTTTGAGAACCTGGGGCAGGGCCAGAGCACAGAAGACAGCTGGCACCTGCTGGGAGGTCTGCATTCCCTTCCTTAGGGGGATGCTGGAGGGATGGGTGGCACTCAAGCTGCAGAGGCCTCAGAGCTCCCAGCTCCTGTACAGTGGACACCTGACTTAAGTGATCAAGGTGACCCCACCTCCTCTTTGAGACATTTTCTGCCTCTTGTCTTCTTTGCTGCTTCCTCATCATCTCCTAAACTTCTAAATCTGGACATGCTCATGATTTCACCCTTGGACCTCTCCTTTATCTACAGTCACTTCCTGGTGAGCTCAGGGCCAACTTACACAGTGGGCACGGGCCCAGGGCCTACAGCACTGTTAGGGGCCTACGAACATGATCTACCTCCTTCTAAAGTTGGAAGAAAAAAATAAATATAATCTAATACCATTATAGACATGCTTATTGGGATTAAGAGAAAAAAAATCGTGCACTTGGGCTCCTTATTTTTAATTTTGGTCCTTAAGATACTTGGTTAGAGTAAAGTTTAAAAAGAACTTTTTAATGTTTTAAATGTATTAAAAATTTCCAATATGGCTCCTATCAGGGTCAAACTGCTAATTTTAAAGTCTCTATTACAAGGATAAGAGAAAAAAAAAAGTTTAATAGGATAGACTAGAATAGCTTGTTTTTGAACAGTCTAATATTCCAAAGTTGCCATCAGCAGACTCAGTAGAACCTACATACCAGTAAAACATTCTTAACATATATTCTTCCCCTTTCTACATCTGTTGTCATGGGTCCTAGGGGCTAGCACTCATTCTAAGCCACGAGGTTCCAATTATGTGACCAAAAAATGAACATAATATTGCTTGGATTATATTTATCTTTATGTGGACATCATAAAATAGTAATTTAAAAAGTATATGTGTGTGTGTATCTATATCTATCTCTCTCTCTCTCTCTATCTATCTATCTATCTATCTATCTATCTATCTATCTATCTATCTATATTTTTTTTTGTAATGGAGGAAGGAACTCTGAAAGCAAAAGTGCCCAGGGCTATGAAAGTCCTAATGCAGCCCTGAGACCCGGGTGGTCACTCAGCCCCGGGTGGTCACTCGGGTCATGTGGCCTGCCTGGCATCCTGAACAAAACAAACTCTTGATCCCATTCCTCACCCTCAAACTTGTTCTATCAATGTCTTTCTCATCAAAGCAAATGACAGCATCATCCTTGCTGTTACCCAGGCCACAAACCTTGTATTTCTCACACCCACGTGGACTCCATCAGCAAAGTCTGTCCCTTTTACCTTTGAAACACCCAGAATATGGCCACTCCTCCTGCTTCCAGGTCTACCTCCTGGATCTGAGCACCACTCATCTTTCATCTGGAGCCTGCAGTAGCCAGCTTACTGCCTCTCTGCTTCTGTCTCGCCCCCTACAGTCTGTTCTCGGCATAGCAGCCAGAGGACACCAGATTTTTGCTCTGCTCGGCTCAGATCCCCCACGTCTTCTTCCCATCTCACTCAAAGTAAAAAATAGAGTCCTTGCACTGGCCTGCAAGGCCCTAGACTTTCTGGCCCCACTTACCTTACTGATCTTATCTCTTACTCTCTCTCTAGCTCCCCTGCTCCAGCTCACCAGCCACCTGGCCTCCAATATGCCAAACACAGACCTGCTGTAGGGCCTTTGCATAGGGCCTCTGCTGGCACGGCTCATAGTCTCTGTCTGTTGTCCCTTTATTGGAGAGGTTCTCCTCAATCTCCCTGTATAAAATAGCACACACTGAGTCTCCATGCTTACATGCCTGTGTCTCTTTGGGCAGACCTTATCACGGCTTGACATTGCATATGTTTTATTAATTGCCTTTCTTCCCTCCTGGAATCCCAACTGCAGGAGATCAGGAGCTTTTCCTGTTTGGTTCGCTGCTCTATCCTCAGTGCCTGGAACAGAGTCTAGGACGGGGTAGGAGCTCAGTCAGCATGTTGAATGACACTGACTGACTGAACCCCTGCAACAGCATGGTAGAGTCCTGGCTTGGCCACCAAGTCACGATTCAGCTTGAGGCAAGTCTCTTCTCCCCTTCTGCCTCATCTCACACAACCTCAGTTTTCACACCTGAAAAATGGGGGTGGCGCATCATACCTCCAGATAACACACGGAGTGTCTGTCACAGTGCCTGCGCATAGTTAGGGCTTAACAAATGGCAGGTCTCTTTCTGTTCCCAAAGGCTGGACCTTGTCTGCCTTCCTACCCATGGCACCTAGCTCAGAGCTGAGCCAACAGGGGCTTACATTTTGGGTTCCTGGATTTCAGAAAGAGAAGTGAAGCATTGGAAAAGCATAAGAGGGATTTTCTTTGTGGGGTGGGGAGTAGGAGAAGGAGAATTCACTTAAAGGACACAAACGTGTGGACAGTTTGTATATGGGGTGGGGGTGGGGTGCCTGCCGCTTTCCTCTGCTCTCTTGGTCACTGGAAATTCTAACGGATCTCTCAAGATTCATTTCTAGTGGACTATCTTCAGAAAGCTTTCCCTGGTCTGACCACCTCCCACTCCCAGCGCCTGTGTTCATCCGCAGATCCTCATCTATCCTTTGCTGTCCTTGTCCCTGTGTCACCTAAGTCATCTCTGTATCCCCTGAGGGAGTCTGAGTCAAAGGAGGGACAGCTAACAAACACTGAATGAATGAATGAATGAACGAACGAACGAATGAACAAAAATGCTCCTTGGTTGAGTTCCCTGAGTGCTGCCTCTGGGCTTTTGCCCCTGCTAGCTCTCTGCCTGGCACAGCCTGCCCTGTTTGTTATGGGTACTTGTGTGTTTCATTAAGGTCTGGCTTCCAGCCCATGTCTGTTTTGCTCTCCAGCATCTCCTAGGGTGAGGCTGGGGATTGTTAGGCATCTGGCATGGAATGCTCACCTGGAGCCCAGGCTGGCAGTTTGGGGACATGACCTGTGGAGGGCAGCAGTGTTCCATGTCTGAAATGTCCATCTCTTTCCAGAGGACTGTGCTTTCCTTTAAAACCCAGCTTCTCATTTTCCTAGGAGAGCACTGCAGAGAGCCCCACCCTTTCCTAGACTCTGATTCAAGCCAGTCTGATCTGTGACAGTCTGTTTTGACCCGATTTGAAAAGAGTTGCGATACCAAGACATCTCTCATCCTTTGGCCTTCGCCAATTCAGTTCACACCAGATTCTAAAGTACAGGTCACGTGCATTTCATTAGATTTGATGTGTGAATGGATGGGGAGGACAGGAGTGCAATCCTCACTCTAGGCCACCAGGCTACCCAAGACACAGCCTCACTGCTCCTGGAGCCAATCATTGAGCCTCCGGAGGCAAGCAGGCCTGGGCTCCATCCAGCTCGTTTCTTTGAAGTGTAAAATATGCAGGTTCCCCTCCTTCCTCTGTCCCCCACTGAGCTGTTGTGGTGCAGAGCCTGGTGCCCCCAGGGTCCTGGGAGAATGCTTATTTCTGTCCCCCTCTCCACTCTTGCCCCTAAAGGCCTTGCTTTTTTTCCTCCCCAGATGCTACACTAACTACTGTCAGGTCTGTCCATCTCTTTCTTGAAGGAACATACAGTAGAGGGTGTAGGAAGACTGTAGGGGAAGGGGCAACCCCTTCCCAAGCCGGCTGGGCTCAAGCCCAGGTCTGCAGGGGTCCCAGGGGCTCACCTGGCGGCTGGGATCCTCCTCTCGAAAGATGAAAGGACTGTGAAACTGTCTCTGCAAGGCTGCGTTGACCGTGATTTTCATCAACTTGTACTTGAGCTGTGTGATCAGAGGCCGTGTCAGAAGCTGGCCCCTCCCCAGATGGGAGACACTCCAGCACCCACCTCCTTCCCTTTTTTGTGCTAGCCTAGCCCAGGTGCTCTACTTACTGCTTTGAGGGACCGCAACCACAGGTTCCCCAGCAGATGGAAATTGATTTCCTGGTTGGGGGCCAGCCTCACGTTGCAGTTGATGGAGACTATGTCAGAGTTGCTGTGATTCTGAAAGAGAAAGGAGATTTTGGGGGTGAGCAACCAGGCTCTGGGGCAGAGAAGGCAGACACCTAGCTATGACCTGAGAATGTGAGCAGGGGCTTGGGCCGCCAGAGAGGTGGCTCAGTTGCACCGCTTGACCAAGTGGGGTTTTGCTCTTGACCAAGGGCAGAGGACAGGGGACAAGGAGAGAGGTGGGGGTGGGGACACATGGGCTCAGGCTCCCAGGGGATGGCTGGAGGACAAGGTGTATCTGATGCTCCGTTTGAAGTCGTGCATAATTGAGTGTGTTCCAGGAACAGAATTTTGGTTCACTGTTAGAGAACCTATAAATACCATATCCGTATCAACAGATTAAAGGAAAAAATTAGATGATCATTGCAACGGATGCAGAAAAAGCATTTTATAAAATCCAGCTTCTATTTATGATAAAAACTTTGGAGAACTTCCCGAATAAAGAGTATTTATAAGAATTCACCTTTGGCAAGTATAATATTTAATAATAAAAAATTAAAAATAATTTCTTTAAAATGAAGATCAAGACCAGACTATCACCACTTCTATTTACCATTACCCTGGAGGTCCTGGCCAGAGCACTAAGACAAGAAAAACAACTTATAAGGATTGAATGGTAAAGCTAAAGCTATTATAATTTGCAGATGATATCATCTTAATAGAAAACACAAACAAATCATAGGCTAATAATTAGAAGGTAATAGGTTAAAGTTATTTGTGTCACTCTCTTGCAGCTACCTCAACCCACCCAAGCCCAAGTGTTCCGTAAAGTGCACTACACTCAAGGAAAATGCTTAGTGTGGGTACTTGTTTGGGGAAATCAAACTAAAACAGGTAAGATGTTTGTCTGGATAAAGAACAGTGAAAGCATGCACAGAAATTAGTATCATGGGACAGGGGCAGCCGGAGGACATAAACCTGGGAACTAACTCCTGTGTCTCCTGAGAAATAGTGAGCTCAGTAAGGGCAAGAAATATCTTCTCCTTATTCTGCTTCCTTCTGGTTTGAGGCTGGGCACATGTAGGTGCTTGACACACTCTTAGTGACAAACTATGGGTAAGGAGAGAAATAGCCCCCGGAAGCTCAGGCGGCACTCCTCTTCCCCCGCCCCCATGGTTCTCGGTTTGGGGGACGCTCACCAGCTGTGGGACATGACTTAAGTCTTCCTCCATCGGGGCATGCCGGTACTCGGTGCTGTTTCCCCACACGTTACAGGACGTGTTCACCTGCACAAGGGAAACACACAACCAGCCTCGCACTCAGCGCCGGCAGATTGTGACATCCAGAGATGTTCCTTCTTCCTCCTCTTCCAGAGGAGGCCTGGCCAGGCCTGGCGCTGGGAGGAGCTGAGGACTCGGACACACCCAGCAGTATGTCTGTCTCCTCCCGGTCCCCACCCCTCAGCGGGCTTGAGGGCAGCGGTACCTGGTCGGTGAGGAAGTCCCTCAGCATCAGCAGGCGGTTGCCGCCCCTGGTGGCGATGGGCACGGTGATCTTCATCATCACCCCATGGACGGGGAACAAGCCCAAGTTTTGAATCTGTGGCCGAGAGCGGGAGGTGTCAGTGCATCAGCAGCAGTTGGGGGATAGGGGCGGAGAACCAGGACCGCAGAGGCCAACCAGTCCCTGGGGCCAGCAATTTCCCAGGGCCTGAGAAACAGTCCCTTTCAGGGCCCCTGGCATTTTCACTACTGTGGCACTTTAAATCATGCGGGGTGGGGGGCAGCGCTGCAGGGATCTTGAAAGGGTGGGCTCCTGCAGGCTGAGGCCGGGTCGGTGGGGGCCATGAGGCGAGAGAGCAAGGGTCACTTCCATTTTTAACTCCTCTTGGCTCTGGGGTATTTTGATGCCTGATACTGGGTGGCCGCCCCGGGGTGGAGATGATTATCTCTCATAACAACTAATTGGTTATGAGAGATAATCATTAATTAATGAGAGATGCAAATAGAGTGTGCAAGTTCCCATTCTAGCTGTGGCACATGAGGTGTCAGAGCCACAGCGATTCCAAGCAGGGTTTGGAATCAGGAAGCCCAGGAATATAACCCGGGGCTGCCACCACATCGGAGCTGTGTGGCCTTGGGCAGGTTACTAAACCTCTCTTGGAGGCGTCAGCCAGGTCTCACTGTGTCGCCCCCCAGGCAGCTGCCCAGGTAGCAGTTCAGGGGCTGGGGAGATTGTGGGGCCCACTGTGGCACAGACTGCTTAGCCGCCTCCTAATTCTCCTTCTGCGCTTTTCTTAGTGACAGAAACCAAGATGAAAAGCCGTGTTTTCCAGGCTCCCTTGCAGCTAAATCACATCGTTCAGTTCCCCATGAGAGATAACTGTAAGTGTGAGGCACCGCCAGAGAGTTTATCCCTGAGTAGGGAGGACGTGCTCTCCATCCCTTCCTTCTTCCTGCTGCCTGGAATGAGAACGCGATGGCTCGCGTTGCAGCCCTTTTGGACTGTGAGGTGAACTTGAGGCTGGTAGTTGCATGTTGGGGATGCTTGGAAGAAAAAGACAGGAGACCCAACCCTGCGAAGTTACACCTAATCTTCACCGATATGTCCTTCCAGTCCAGCCCCGTTATTTTCCAGATGAGGACCGAGAGGCCCAGAGGTGGGACGTGACTCGTACTCTCTCTGGGTGGGTGGTAGGGTCAGGTAACTCCAAGCACTAACGACGGTTTCAGAGCCCTCCCTTCCTAGATGGGGGTCCTCAGCTCTTGTCCTATACTCTTTGTCGGGTTCCCCTCCGGGCTTACCTTGAAAATGCAGTTGAAGGGAGGCCCAATGCCATCATATCTCTCCAGTGAGCTATTGGGCTTGATCTCATAGTGGCTCAGGCTGCTGCTCCTGCAGGGACAGAGGACAGGGCCGCTGTGAGCTCAGTCAGTGTTGGTTGGATGGATAATGAACCAAAGAGGGAGTGGGCATGGGCCTGCCTCCCCCTAGACCACAAAAAATAGGTTTCCTCTTGAGTCCTCTGGGAGCATGTGTTGGGAAGGATTCTGAGGCTCAGCAGGAATAAATGCTGACATCCATTAGCAACGTCTGCCTGGTGTGTGGGAGGGGCACGAGCCGGAAGTGCCAGTTATTTGCCATCCCTGCCCTAGCTTCTCTGCCCGGGGTGTGGTCTCTGTTGAGCATGAACTCGCCCAGTGTGCACTGTTCCAGCTTCTAGCAGTGGTCTAGTTCTTATGAGAAGGTTCAAGGGAAGGCCTGAACTTTCTTTCTCTGTGTCTGCTGCTTTGTCCTGATGTCTCCATCTGCTTGGAGCTCTCAGAGGATAGACTTGGGACAGTGGCACACCCAGGGGTGTGGGCAGTGGGAGCAGTCTGCCCAGGGAGGAACATTTTCTCACTGACACTATTTAGAATTGCTGGGCCAAAGGGGTAATGAGAAGCAGAAGAACTTAGTAGGATTTATTATTCTCCAGCGATCATGCCCTACTTATTGCGTGTACCTGGGGTGGATGCCTCCTGCTGCCCTGGCCCTCCCCCTTGCCACTGCTAAGAGCTTCCTGGGGGGTCTCCTTTTTTGACACCACCTCCCTGCCATGGATGAGGGAGCTGTACTCTCTGATCCCTCAGGGACACCTTCGGCTCCATCTCATAAGTCCTTGGCACGAGGGCCCAGGCCCTGGGACCTGTGAACCTATCAGGTCCCTCCAGAGGGTGCCCCATCTTAGGCATCACTCCTCCCATGCCTCCCCTCCCCTGGGGCCCTGGCTCACCGGGTGAAGAGGATGTCGGCCTCATACTTGAGGTGGAAGCGCAGGAGGACCGTGTTGTCTTCCTTGGTGCTCTCCTCCTCATCACTGTCACTGCAAAGAGAGCCAGGCGGTGTGGTCAGGAAGGAGCCGGCCCTCCCTCCACCCAGCTCAGCCAGCACACCGACTGGCTCACTGCAGCAGGAAACGTCAAAGCCAGGCTGGGAAGGCGCATCCTGGCTGCCCCAAGGCTCCTAAGCACTCGAACAGCCAGCGAGGCAGCCTGAAGTCTCTCCAGGGAGGGCAGGGCCAGGGCGGCAGGGGAACTGCTGTCTTCAGTGAGGTGCCGTACATCCGGGCCAGTGTGGGGCAGGAAAGACTAGGTGGAAGCTGGTAGCACTGTGTGGCTTGGCCACTGCTGCCTATGAGCCCTCCTCCCTGAGCCCCGTCATAGGTCAGCGGGCAAATTCTGTGCCGTGGGCCCAAATGGAGGTGACGCCTGTGGGACAGAGGCTGCCCGCTCTGCCCTAGTGAGGAGAAGACGATGAGGAATTCCTAGCGGTTTATTTACCCTTGAACCATCACTCCTGAGCTGACTGGGGGAGCAGCCCCCACAGGTTGGCCGAGGGTGCTTTGCGGCCTTGGAAGGGACAAAGGGTGAAATGGGAGACATTGGAGGCATTTTTGTCAAATGTGCTGCCCTTTTCCATCTGAGCACCAGGAATGACCGGGGCAGATAATTTCGGAGGTAAAAAGATACGATTCCCTCTTGTCATGTACACTGAGTTTCCTTCCCTTTGAAAGCCTTACCCCGGCATAGGGGTTTAGTTAGAAAGGGGACACCTGACACACACACACGCCTGTGTCACAAACATCTGCAGCTGTGCAAGTACATGCATTTTCCTGCAGAACAGAGCTGTGTTTTCTACAGGCAGGAAGGGTGCAAGGGGCCCCTGATACATCTTACAAACTTTGTCTCATGTCAAGTGAGAATGCCACCAAATGCACAATTTGTTTAACTACGGCACATGCTGGTATGTTGATCTACAGTGCTCCCCTCCCGCCGTGACCCTTGACGTGTGTGTGTGTGTGTGTGTGTGTGTGTGTGTGTGGTGTTCGGTGTTGCCTGCAGTGTTTATTTCTCTGTGTGGAGAAGTTCTCAGGAGGGTTTTGGCTGTTTACAGGGCTCTGGAGTAGTCAGAATCCCTTCCTGCCTCTCTCTCTTCCCTCACAGAGGTGATTCTGTGAAAAAGAAAGGTACATGTTTATTACAGACACAGGGCAGCCACTGTGTCAACTTATAGCAAACTCCCTGGGAGGGAGACCAACAGACCTACGAAGAGTAAGAGAAGTTCTTTTAAAAAGGAAAAATTTTCCGAGGGGAGAGAGGTTACCAGGACAGAAAGAGCCCCAGACAAGGAGTAGGATAACAAAAGTTCAGCTCGGTGTACTATTTACATGCTGTGTTTCACTGGGAAATTCACTCAACCTCTCTGAACCTCCCTTTTCTTATCTATAACTTGGGAGGAGGAGTGGGGAATAACTCCTGCTTTGCCTATCTTACGGGCCTGCTGTGAGGAATAACTGAGATATTATATGTACAGAGCTTTATAACTATAGGGTTTAAAATAGCTGTGACATAACATACTATATAAAGCTGCCCAAGGATGAGTGATGGCAGCACAGCAGGCAGCAGGTTGGCCCACGCTTGGGGACTGACCAGGGGCCCTTCCAGGTAGGTCAGTTAGGAAAGTGGCTTGGCGAGAGTTTCAGTTCAGAGAGGGGAAATTCCTAGCAGCAGAGCAGGACCCAGAAGAAGTGAACTGGGAGGAAGAAGGAGCAGCCAAGGTCCTGACCTGCCGGCTGTGAGCTGGACCTCCAGGTGGTGCATGAAGATGGATTTGCTGAACTCGAAATCTAGACGGAAAGCCACCTGCAAGGAAGAAGTCACTAAAGCTGAGGTGGCTGGGAGCTGCATGTGTGGGTATCGTCCGGACTAGGCCCGGCTCACCCCTCAGCCCCCCAGCCCACTGGGGTGGACCCTGCTGGCTGGGAGTGAGCTGGGGGAGGGAGGACCCGGTGTGAGCACGGGGCTGCTAAGGGGAACACAGCCAGAGGACAGCTCCTCTGATGGGGTTTCTTGGCTGTGGGGCCGCCCTCTGCCTTCCTCGTCTTTTGTTTTTGTTTTTTGCTAAAGGCAACTAGAATGCAGCAAGTCTAAATTTGACTCTCTCTGTAGGTTTTTCCCAGGGATGCCACAAGGCATGGGGGCCAGAATCAACTGGTAAGACAGCACCATCCGCCTCTTGTTCTTGCATAAGTTGGGGGTGAGGCCTAGAGAAGGGTGATGGCCGCCTAGGGACACCCAGCAGGTCCACAAGGCACCTCTCTCTTTGTCCAGCATCCCGCCTATCACTCTGATGGCCCTGGCTTGCTGTTTCCCTTGGCCCTTGCCCTAGAGTGTGCGCTGGGTCCCTGACTGTGGCCCTGTGACATCTGACCCTTCTCACTCCCTTTTCCCCTACTTGGGAAGTGGTACTGGGGCTTTGCACAGACCCCTGTGCTATTCAAAGTTCTGACACCCTGGCAGTTCCCCAGGAGACCTGGGCCCCCCTTCTGCCATGGAATGGCAGGGGTGGAAAGGGGAGCTTATGCTGTGTGCTACCTGCCCTGGGACTTCACTCTAAAACTCCTGGTTTGTAAGAGCACAGTCTTAACTCATGTCCCACTGGGGAGGTTCCTTTATAAAGAGCCCTAACCCTTCTCCCCGACCTCGCCCCCTTTTCCAGTCTTGCAGATCCTGCACACTGCTGCTCTCTGGCTGGCTTCTGCATCAAGCTCCCCTCCACCTGACTCCTGCTTTACAAGTAGCTTGGCCTCAGTTACCTTTGGTAGTGACCCACTGCCTGGGGTAAACGCCCCCAAGATCTGCTGTTTACCTCCTTTCCCCTGCAAATTTGCTTCTCCCTTCTCACACCCCACACTTCTGTCATATGTACTTTTAAGTACATGGTAGGTGCTTGAGAGATGTTAATTCCTCTCCCCATGCACAGCACAATGACAGAGGCTGGACATTTACAAAACTTGTTAGGGCAAAGGACAGTGGGATAATTGGCTGAGTGTGGTAGGGTGGGAGTGGTAGGACTGCCCTGAGGTGAACGGGCCTGCGTGTTCTCCTGGGCCTGGCTGGGTAGGTCATTTGAATGTCATTGCGCGAGAAAACCCAACACACTTAAAACCCACACTCAGGCCTCTCCATCCCTCTCCAGTTCCCTGCTCTGTTTATTTTCATTTCTCTTGCCTCCCAGTGCCTCCCAATGTCCACCCTAGTCCCTCCCTGAACTGCCCCAAGTCTCAACCTTGGCTTTGGCCCGGAAGAAGGGGTAGCTGACATTGCAGACTTTCTTGTGGAGTCTCTTCTCTTCGTTCACACACTCGATGCTGCCATCGGAGTCATCCTGGGGCAAGTGGGAGACATGGGGGCAGCAGTCAGACAGGGCCTGAGACCCAGGCCTGGGGGGCGCCCTCACCGCCCACGCTTGTGCTGAAGCTGCGCACAGGCTCTCTGACACTGAGACCACAGGACCCTGGGGGCTCGGCGTGCTCAGCGCTGCGGGTGTGAAGAGAGTGAGCAGGTGCTCCAGCATATGCTTTGTCAGTCCCTCTGTATCAACCTAGGACGCAGGACTCATCATCCTGCCTACAGGTGGGGCGCTGAGGCCCAGAGATGGAAAGTTACTGGCTCAGACTGCTGGACAATGGCACAGAGCTGGGATTCGAAGGCTCTCCAGACTAGCCGTTTTGCCTCCCTCTGGCTTGGTGGCCCTTTGACTGACCACACATCTTTCCATCAGAAGGATGGGAAAGGATCTCTTTGAACCATGAAAATAAAGCTTTTGGTGGTAGCCAGGAGTTCCCCCAGGGCCTCTGATGCCATGGGACTTGCAGGCAGTGCTTCTTTCTCTTTCCTCTTTTTCTGTGGTTCCACCCGCTTCACGCCCTCCCACCACTGCCTGGTCCAGGACTCACCAGTGGAAGCCAGAGCTTGTTGGACAGAATAGGGAGGGAGTCCCAGGCAGGGGACCGGGTGGGCAGGACCTTGGTTTGAAAGAGGACTTGTGCTAGGAAACAGCAGGGGCCGGTGTGGCTAAGGGTATGGGAGTGAGGGCAGAAGTGGCAGGTGGTGCGTGGGGAATACCACAATAAGGAGTCTGGAATTTGTTGTGAAAGCAACTGGGAATTATGGGAGGCTTTAAAGTGGGAGTAACCTGTTCTGACTCCTGTTCAAGGTACGCTTCTGAGAAAGCCTAGGGTAAACTATAGGCAGAGGATGTGAATGTATTGGTGCGCACACGTGTGGGGGTGTGCGCGTGCGTGTGCGTACACATGAGGACCAAGGACAGAGGCTGAAGGGCATCCCTCCACACGTTCCCAGAGGGCTCAGATTCCCCTCTATCCGTGGTTCTCAGCCCTGACTACACTGATTTCACCTGGGCAGCTCGAAAAGGACACCGATCCAGGCTCCACTGCAGACTGGATCAATCAGAATCTCTAGAAGTCCGACGCCTCCTCTCCTGCCTCTGCCCTTTGCCTCAGGCCTGCCAGGCAGGTCTCCATGGTCTTACCTTCTGGATCAAGCTGGCAAATTGCAGGTTTGCTGACTGTGAAATATTTAGGACTGTGCTATAGGCGTTCTCGCCCCTGTTCTCCAGCATGGCCTCCACTGCCACCCGCCGGCGTGTGCTCTCTATGATGAAAACCGTTGTGTCAAAGGACAGTGTGTATGCAGAGCAGTCCTGAGCAGGCTTTCTCAGCACCCTCTGGCAGTACTCCCTGTGGGAAAGAGACCACCAGGGATCAGGCCGATGGAATGAGGAATGCAGGGGTAGGCCTTACTACTCATGTATCACCTCTCTACTCAACTTATTTCCCTTTTGGCTTTGGCTGCCAGGAAGCTCAGAGCTAAATGTAGAGATAATTCTGATTATTAGCCTAGGTGATTGGAATATTTGCTTTTTTAAATCTTTCTATAATGTTTGATGTGTATTTCTATTTATTATATATGTCATGGTATATATGTCTTCTATCTAAATCATCTCATAGTTGGGTAAAAGTTGAGCATAATTTTTTGAAAATTATTATATAAGTGTAAAATAGGATATTGTTCCTTATTTTGTTTGTTTCTTCCAGGTGATTATGGGCACCCTCTGCTAGTCTCCTTAGTGTGGAGCTCAAGTGGTCAGTCGATGAACCTTAAAAGTCACCTAATCTGGTGGCTAGAGATGACTACCTGGATCTCTAGGTCCCTGGTCTCCACCTTTTATCCGTTTTGTAGTATGAGCTTCAAAGAAAGAAATCCAAATTTGGAAGAGGTTGGATTAGACTAGTATTCATTTCACAGAGTAGGTAACTGAGGCCCAGAGAGGGAAGCGTTGCCTGAGGTCACACAGGAGTTAGAGGCAGAGCCTGGGCTGGACCCAGGCTCTAAGTTCAGTTTCGATTTACAATGCCTGTGAGAAGGATGTGCAGGAGATAATCCAGGGCCCAGGGAGCCTCAGCTCTACCAGCAGGGAAGGAAGAGGAGTCAGGGTGGGGGCAGGGAAGAACCAACTCACATGGCTGTGGGCAGGTCACTGCGGGCATCCAGCAGGAGGTCAGGGACACAGTGCTCGTCCTCATTGCAGCCATTCCAGAAGGGCACCTGGGTCAAGGAGAGCCGGGGGTGGGCAGCTGGATAGGGAATGCACAGCCCGGATCCCCACCTTTGCTGCGGGCCAGCCCTCACCACCACAGCACACCAGCTCCAGCCTCCACCATACTAGAAGGGGCTCCGACTTTTTTGCCCTTTTCACAGACACTACGCTGTCGTTTCTCATGCTTTTGCATAGCTACTCCCCTCTTTAAAACATGGCTCAAAACTCAACTCCCCCTAGGTCCCTTTTAGTTTTTAACTGAGCCAGTTGCACAAAATATCCACTTAGCCAACAGAGCAGTTGCAATGAACATCTATTGATTATCTACTGTGGAGGGGGTGGGGTGGGGAGGTGGCAAGGTCTTTGGTACTGGGGCTATAGGATGAGGAAGACACAGCTTCTGCTCTCAGCTCATGGGGAAGATTGGTGTGTGAACAAATAATGGTAGTGTGAAATGTGCAAAAAAAATAGAAACTGTATGATGAATAGAAGAGGCAGTGGAGAGGAAACAGTTATTTGGGTCTTTAGATAGTCAGAGAAGGCTTTGGGGAAGTGACAGTAGGTCAGAGTTCTGAAGGATGGACCAGAGGGAGAGGGAGTTCCAGGAGGAAGGATGAGCTGTGCAAAGGTCCTGAGGCGTGAAACAGCATGGCGAGTTTGGGAAATGGCAGGTAGTCTAATGTTGCTGTAGTCAGGGGGAGGAGATGGAGAGATGGGCAGGGGCCACTTCTTAAGGGCCTTGGGGTCACGCCTTGCAACTGATAGGAGCCACTGACTGCTTTTGACAGCGGAGTGTCCTGCAAGACCTGGGTATTGAAGGCTCCCTCTGGCTGCCATGGGTGGCTGAACTTGAAGGGTCAAGACTAGGAGCAGGGGGACCACTGAGGAGGCTGCTGCAATGCTCATGCAGGAGATGATGATGCTGTCAGTGCGGCAGTGGGTGTGGAGAGGAGGAGACAGGTCAAGGACCTCAGAGATGGGATCGACAGGCCCTGGAGTTCGTCAGGGCCAAGGGAGAAAGGGTCCAGGATGTTGGCTGAGTTTCTTTTTTATGTCTGGAAGGATGGCTGCACCCTTCATTCAGAAGTGGAGGGATTAAGTAGAGGAGTTCATTGTGGGGCATATCGAGTTTGAAGCACCTGTGGTGCAATGCCCAGCAGGCAGTTGGGTGCTCAAGTCTGGAGCTGAGGAGATACAACTCACTACCAAGCACGCAGCTCAAACCCAGGGGAGGGGAAACGGGTGTCACGAAGGCCACGTACATCTTAAATTCATTAACTTTTCTCAAAGGCAAGCTCCCTAGCTCTCACTTGGATCCATGTGCTCGTAATTTAGACACGCTTCTATCGAGCCCACCCTTCAGCTTCCCGGGACATCGCATGGTGGATCTGCAGCTGCAAGCAGGCCATACCATAATAGCAGCTAGGAAAGAAGACAGCAGAGCCATATGAAGCGGGACAAAGAGAGGCCATTCCGTAAAGGGACAAAGTTCAAGATACTTCGTAGCCCTTGAGGGCTTCACTGTATTCTAGCACTCATGTCATCTTGGTGATTTAAAATCTCCCACAAAATACCCCACACCCCTGCCCAGCGTACTGTAAGATGTGCGAAAACTACATAATAACTTTTGGGGATATTTCCATCCAGTTTATTAAAAGGAATAATTTAACATGATAAGCAAACGTTCCACTTAACTCTATGGAATGGTCATTCCCCCAAGACGTGAGATTGTATAGCACTAGAGCAGTGCGGGATGTTTAGTAGATGCTAAAAGAGAATTTGTAGAAGAGTGATGGGAAGAATGTTTCTAATTGCTGGGGGCTAGAAATCCAGATTAACAAGATTTCTAGAAATTCAGCTCCTATTCAAAGCCCCCAGACTGTCTTTTTCAGCTCTCTCTCTCACCTTTTCTTTACATACCCCTTCATCCTGCTTTTTTCCACTTCCGTATTTTGGTTATACTGTCAGCTCTCCTAGAATAAAAGCCCATCCTCTCCATCACTGCCTGCCTGAATCCTGTCTATCCTTTAAGATCTAGTCAAAAGCCATCTCCTCCAGGAAGCCCCCCTGTCCTAGCATCTCATTACTCAATTACACTTCCTCTGAGCATTTCCATCTGGCCTATGACCCTTGTCACCACCTTACATTGAGATCATCAGTGTCAGAGCAGAGAGCACCCTACATGTTAATCTGCATCATAGGCTTCCGCATGCTTGTAGGATGAGTGACATGTACTCACTCATTCATTTGCTGTCATGGCCTTGTAATTACTGTGATGGAGAAAAATATTAATGACTTAGTGCACCCAGCTTTTCTTCTCTCCTGGCTGGCTTGCTAGTGAGGATCCAGCTTAGCCAGTCCATTTCTCTCCCTCTCTTAAACTGCACTTTAAGGCGACCTCTCTTATGTGTTTGTGGTGCAGAATCAGGAGGAAAGGGGGAGGGTGTGAAGCTCGAGGGTTGGGCTGTAGAGTGTGGGAGATCTGGGAATGGAGATGCTGGAGGAGCTGGTGGGTGTAAATGGAAGCAGAGAGGGGATTTTTAGAAGCATTGCTTTTGGAGTCCTTTTATGCTAGAGAAGTACAAGTAAGAATGTGAGTATCTGAACCTGGTGCTTGCTGGCTGGATTCTATAGCAAGGGTCCCTAACCCCTGGTCCATGGCCTGTTAGGAACTGGACCGCACAGCAGGAGGTGAGCGGTGGGCAAGCGAGCGAAGCTTCATCTGTATTTGCAGCCGCTCCCCAGTGCTAGCATCAGCGTCTCAGCTCCACCTCAGATCATCAGGAATTAGATTTTCATAGGCGCACCAGACCCTGGTGCCAAAAAGGTTGGGAACCAACCTCTACATAGTAATTCTCAGAGACATTCTCAGGGAGCGGACCTCACAGGTCATGGTCTTAAGAGCACCGTGGTGTATTTTAAAGTTGTTTCCGAATCCTTGGGGTTCAGGTACGAGATATTCCATTTTACAAAATTTGCCTGCTCTTTTCGTACAGCTCTGAGGGAACTGATAACTGTCTGACATATTCTTTGAGTGGGATGTTTATGAAATGGCAGATTCAGGGAACATCTGAGTGTCAGATACTAGAAAATTCTTATGCTCCCACAGTCAGGTTAGGGTGTGGCTGCAGCCAAAGTTGAAGTTCAAACCACTTATTTGGAATACTTAAGAGCAGGTGGGAGGATTGTCTGTTAGTCATTCAAAAAGCAGCAGACCAGGCTCTCTCTGGCCTACAGTGTCCTCATCTGTAAATGGGGGAGAGGAGTGATTGAGATCTAAGGCTTTTTCTGAGCACTGTGATCCGCTCAGTGCTCATCCTGTGCTCGAACAAGAGAAGGCCTGGTCCTTACCCTCAAGAAATTGTTCAGCGGGTCACAAGGGAGGAGGGAAGCTGTGCTAGGGAGGAGGAATTCCTTTGTATTTGTCACGCTCAGTTTGGGCTTCTGAGACAAGTGAGGGGTCAGGTATGTGCCAGAGTTGTGTGTCGTGTGTGCCTGTACGTACCGAGACTCTGAGGGTAGTGGGCCAGCCGTCGTCCAGCATGGGGCCATAGTCGGGGTCCTCCAGGGAGTACTCAACTGAGAAGGTCACTGGTTCACGTAGTCAGCGGTGTCCTGGGTAGGAGGGGATGAGGGCAGGGGTCAGGGCAGAGGGAACATCCATTTCTGGGCCAGGACCACTGAGAGAGGACTCTACCTCCCTAAGCTGGGAGGGCAGCATCCTGTCGGCCCTCGGCATGAGCCCAGGATAAAGGAGTTGTTGTGGGCAGACGGAGGTTCCCAGTGGGGAACTGGGAAGAGTGCTGAAGAGAGTGCCTCTGGAAAGGGGCCCCGGACTCCCAACGCGGCTGTGTGGATGTTTCACCAAGATCCTACTCATTCCGCAAGCCGGGCACCCATCTTCCCAACATCTCGGCCTCCAGGAAGCCAGGCAGCACCCATCCCCACTCACTGTCCAAAGCTGTTGCTGCCACTTTCATGTGGCGTTCAATCTGTCTGATTGTGTGTCAGTCTTCCCCCTCTTAGCAAAGTCCCAGCAGTGTGACAGGCTTAATAAGTGTAAAATCAAGGAATGAACAAACACATGAACAGAATAAGGTTCATTCCTATGTACTGATGGTACGAGAGGATGCTCAGAGCTGCCATAAACATCTCCTTTAGGGAACTCAGATCCTGACGTGAATGGCTTCTTTAATGAAGGCAGTGGCTCTCAAGCTTGAGCTTGTATCAGAACCCAGGGAGGGGAATGGCTGTTAAAACAGAGTCTCACTTCCAAAGTTCCTGATTCAGGAGGTCTGAGATGGGGCTTGAAAATGTGCATTTTTAACAAGTTCCCAAGTGATGGGGATGCTGCTGGTCCCAGGGACCACACCGTGAGAAGCAGTGTTCTAATACATAGATACATCAGACGGGGCACTATGTTAACAGACATGAGGGCTTCTACCCCTTTTCATTGAACTTACCCATTGCATACTTGGGGGAGGAAGGAGGCTCTTAGTGCCCCTGCTTCTGTCTCTGAGATTGGAGCTATGCTTGGGTACTTGGGATTTCTGGATGAGGTGACCTTTTTATCTTCTTTATCCATAAAAGGGCACCAGGATCCCACTGGTTCTCCCTCTCTGCAGGCTGGTCTGTCTCTGTCCCTCTTCCCAGCCTGTCCACACCACTGGCCTGCTGTACCGATCCTCATTTTTAGCCTTTGCCTGCTTATAATTTCCTTATGAGCCGTGGTCCCTGCTGGCTGACACTGTTCTCTCCTCTAAACCTCCCTGCGCCCCTCCTCACATTTCATCTCCTGCTAAAGAAATGGCGGACATGTGCAAGCTGGGGAAGAAGGGTTTCAGGGGAGAGTGTTGGGAGGCGGTAGGCAGTGCGCCCCAGCGGCCTTTTCTCTGGGGCAGGAGTATGGGGCGGCCACGGTCCAGGACACTGCCCACTGGCTGGCTTCCCTGAGGTCTGCTGGCACCAGCGGAGCTCTCTGCCTCTCCCATGGCAGCACCTCCTCCCGCTCTCCGTCCCTTTCGTGTAGGAGCTTGGGCTCCACTGGTGGGGCTGCTGGGGGTCAGGCTCACCAGGACATGGAAGTTGATCCGGTCACAGTGTTCCTGGCCAGAGGAGAGTAGGACGGCCCTGTTGGTGTATCGGTCTCCACTGTCATCCAGGTGGGCCCGTGGCGTGTACCGCTTCTCGTCCATGGTGGCGTTATACCTGATGCCTAGAGGAAAGAGAGAGCAAGACCACATTTCCACCTAAGACTGTTGCTTCTCTTTTAAAAATAGCCTCTGGCAAGTGTGCCTCCACCAGGAAGCCCTCCAGGCTGGTCAGGGAAGAGCTGCTCCTCTCCCCTCATGAGCCCCAGTGTGGACAGGAAACTCCCACATAGAAAGCAAGTGATACAGTGAGAAAGGGGAAAAGGAAGGCATTGAAGAGAAGAGGGAGGCAGAAGGAGAAGGAAGGAAGATGGGGCTGATGGTGACGGGAAAGACAAAGAGGAAGAAAGGGAGGGCAAAACAAATAGAAGAGAAGAGACAGGATGAGAGGTCAGGGCAATGCCCGTTGGAGCCCGTCCTGGAGTCAGCCCACCTCTCCACCTCTCCCCATTCCCCTTCCTAGCTCTCACCCTTGGCTCCGGGATCCCATCGTGTCTGGGTCAGAGCCTCTGCAGGTGACAGTTCCCATCACACTAAAAAGGGCTGGCCAGCTCCCACCAGCTTCCCGCTAGCTCCTCAAAGTTAATAATCTGTTCCGGGGTTGAATGTCTGCAGCCTCCTCCCCTTCAACTAGGCTGATCTTTTGCTAATTACAAGAAGGGCTCCGTCCCTTTGCCTGTACCCCAGCCAGCCTTTCGGATACATCAGGTTTTTGTATCTTTTTCCTCTCATAGATGGAAGTTGAAAGAAGGTCACAGCCCCCAGGGCCTGCCTTTGTTCTCATTTTCCCCCTAGACTCCTGTTTCCTCTTCATCTGGTTGGTCCTACTCCTTGGCTGGGAAGCTCTACATAGTTCCCGTTCTCTGCATGGGCCCAGCCTGGTCCTGAATCTGCAGCTGTCACTTCCTGGGGTTGCCTGGGCCCAGGGCTGCCATGAGCAGGTGTCTGAGCCCAGCCTTGGCTGAAAGTGATGGACTCTCAGGAGAAAACTGCCCTGTGGCAGACTCATGCCCACTCTGAGCAGTGACCACTGCTATGGGGTCTTTGTCCGCCTGAGCCCTGGTTTCCGGCTCCGTCTCCTGGGTCTGACTCTTCCTCTGCACCCAGGTTGATCCCATGGCTTCCACATGCCAGTTTGTCCCACTGCTTCCAGTCCCTGTTTTGATCCAAACTCCATAGCCCATCTATTTTTGGGCTTTCTTTCCCCTCATCGGTCACCGCTGCTCCCTGCCAGCTCTCCCTGGCATGATCCCCCTCTCTATCTCTTGGAAATTAGAATATTGAATGGGCATCTAGCAGACATCCAAGGTGGCTCTAGGTATGACTTGGCACTTAAAACCCATCTCAGCAAAAGCCCAGGTTTTGAACAGAACAATCCCGAAGTCCATGTGGGAGACTGGAGGGAGGGGCCTCGTTTACCAACTGTTGCTGCTTCGAAATGGGGTGCCAGGAAGATGGGTGTGAAGCAGAGGAAGGCGGCCAGGCAGGTGGCGTCTCTGCCGCTGCGTTTGCAATCTCTGTGGAAGATGTTGATCTTGGGTGGCTCGAAGTGGAGGCTGGCATTGACCTGAACCACAGGGCGGGACCTGGAGGAGGAGGGGTAGCTGGGGTGGAGCATTGCACAAGGCAGCCCTGCTGTGACCTGGGGAAAGGCGGGGAGCCGGATGGGAGTGGGATCTGCAAAACCACCACTGGAGTGTGAGTTGGGGCTTGGGGAGTGTGAGAGAAGGGGGGGGGGTGCTCCAGATGTCAAAGATTTGAATGAATGTGCACAGGCGATGAGGGGCGGGCTCAGTGACCTCCTAGCCCCTCGAGGCAGCCTCCCTTGTTTTCCTTGCTGCAAACCATACTAAGGTCCTTCTGTCTCCTCATCACTTTTAGAGTGGTGGTTTCCAACCCTGATACGCATTAGAATAATCTGGAGAGTGTAAAAAATCCTGGTCCCCAAATTGCACTTCAGGTCAAGTTGAATCAGCATCGACATGTCTTAAAGCAGTGCTTCTCAGCTTTTAAGACATTTGCATATCTTCTAGGGATCTGTGAAAATGCAGATCCTCATCTGATAGGCTGGCACAGATGCTACATTTCTAGCAAGGTCTAAGGTAATACTGCTGCCAGTGGTCCCTGGACCACACTCGGAAGAGCCATGGTGAGCATGGACTCCCCAGGTGAGTCCAATGTGCAGCCACACAGTAGGGAACCACTCTGTGTGCTAGAGTCCCACTACCCATCAAGGCAGCCAAGGAAACGCAAACTTATTCTTCTATTGGTCTAAGCCAAACATAGTTAGGGAAGAAAGAGTACTGGTGGCCTTCCAAAGCATGCTTTTATATCAAACGAAATAAGTGTAGTGTGATTTAGATGCTTCAGAGTTTCAGCATGATTGTCAGTGTGAATTTCTGTCTTCTTGGCGTAAGGGAGTGCTGCCTCCTCCTTAGTGCTGTGGAGTGAAAAGGATGGATTTGAGTCTTGGCTCCAGTTGGATCATTATGCGAGCTTGGGCAGGTCACATGATCTCTCCTAAGCGGAATTGTGAGAATCAAAGCTGGTAAGTGAGAGAGTGTAGAGGGCTGTGCAAATGCAATGGCTCACACCAGCGGTTCTCAAACTTGGCTGCCCATCGGAAAGAAACACCTGGGGAGTCTTTAAAAACGACCGCTGCCTGGCCCCTCCCCCAGAAATCCTGCTTTATGTGGTCTGGGCAAAGCCTAAGCAGTGAGTTCTAAAAGCTCCCCAGGCGATCCTAACGGGCAGTCACGTGTGAGATCCGTGGGGTTGGACCATAAAGTCTCCCCAGAAGGCTCAGCCCACAAGTTCATTACTACTCAGGGGTAGATCTCCCTCGGAAGCTAGAGCGTGATTCACCCCTTTCTTTGAGAAGGGTTCCCTTTGTGGATGTGTACTCTCATTTGTGCATATTTTGGTTCCTGTAAACTTCAGGCCTTAGTTTATGTGTCACCCGAAGGACTGGTTAGGCCATGTCTACCTCCTACTCTGGATCTTGGTCACCTGTCTTGCTTCCTGGCTGGAACTAACACCGTGAAGGATGGCATTGACCTGACCTGCCCAGGCTGCTGTGCTGCTGCCACCACCACTAAGGCCTAAGAGCCCCCACAGGCAGAGTAGACATTCCGAGAGACCGAGCCAGACCCTGCTCCCCAGTGTAGCCCAGAGGGCCAGGGGTCACCACCTGGGGTGCGAAGCAGCTGAAGCTTTGGCAATGGCAAGCGGGGGGTCTATGGGGCCTGCAGATGCCCTGACCGCACCCCATTCCTCCCCTTGGTGGGCTGTTGCAGGAAGCAGAGGTTTTATTCCCCGCTCTGGAGAGACTGTGAGCAAGAAGCTACGCTGATCACAGTCTGCTAGACTGCAGCCCGTCCAGCAATAACTCTCCTGTCCGCACTCCTTTTTCTGTTTTAGTTTCCTTTGGCGCTCACTTCTGCTTCTGGGATTTAAGACCCCAGCCCCTTCCCCCAAAGCATTAATTCATACATTTTAGCTGTTTTCTAGAAAATCTGGACTAAGAAATGTCTCAATGCGGTTGCAATATTCTTGAGGCCCAAGAGCACATCCTCTCCTCCTTTATTCTCCCTGTGAAGTCACAGGATAGCTCTGTTTAACGCCTTTTCCAAGTTGTATGAAGAATGTGATTTGCATTTACATAACATCATATGCAGGCAGAAAAAAGTTGGAAAGAAATATGCTAAAATGTTAATAGGAGTAATGTTAAGGTGATGAAGCTGAGAGATTTATTTTACAATTTTTCTTTAAGTTATTAGATTTATGATGAAAAATAGCTGGAAAATATATGAAAAAAGTTCAAATTAAAAAATTTTTTTTTGGCTCAAAAATTAGCCAACACATATCACATAGTAAAATATATAGACTTTCAGAAAGCTTTTTTTTTTTTTTTTTTTTTAAAGCTGCAGGCCCTGAGTACAGATGTATAGCAAATATTTGTTGGGCTGGTACAGAAATGAGGCCCTGGAAAAGGAAACAGGAAGTCTGAAGGGCTGGAGGAAGGAAATCTTTGTATTACACAAACATCCTTTCACACTAGGGAAGAAAGGGAAACCTCCTAGTGGATAAGAATATGCTGAGCCTGTCCCTTTAAGGAGCTTGAAAAGTTGAAGTTGAAGAAAGGCCTGAATAGCCAGACCTTTCAGGACAAATCCTAACAGGGGCATTTGATACTAAATTGCTTGCAAATCTTAGAACTCCGTTGAGAAAGGGAATTGGGACTTCCAAATAACGTAGTCATCCCATAAGAAGGAGATTTGTAATCACGATGGGATAAGAACAGGGTGAGTTTGGCTGGCAATGATTAAAGACAAGGGACGAAGATACTGAAGCATATCTTTTAAACCTGGTATCCATTATGACCCTCAGGAGAGCCCAAGAGTCAAGAAAAGCAGGGGAACCAACCACAAAATCACGGCGTTGCCGAGGCCGCCCACTGCCAGGTCGACAAGCCCATCCTCGTTGAGGTCCAGTTCCCCATGGATGCTGCAGCCAAAATACTGGAGGCCGGGAGCCAGCTCCGAGGCAGCAATTCTCTGGGGAGTGGAAAGAAAAAGCTGGGATGAGGCACCATTAGCACTGTGAGGGGCAGGGCCACCCTAAGCAGGGGATACAGTCGGCAGCTCTGGGGGGAGCCTGTTTGAAATCATCAGGATGCGTCCCCAGCCCAAAGTGATCTCCTCTCCTAGTCTGTGCTGGTACCTGAATGAAATTCCTATCATTATTTTGGACTAAAATATCGTGTCTTAAAAGAGTTCCCCATTAAGCGTAAATACGTATCACTGGGCAGGTAACCCATCAGTATCTCTAACCGTGGTCTATTAGACTATCTTACTAATAACATACACAAGCAAAAAATGATGACCCTGAGGGGATGGGACCTGGCACGGATCACTTTTGAGGTGAGCAAAGTTTCTAGCGTGAAGCGTTTCTAAAGAAGAGAGAGCCCAGATAGAAGTTCTCCATTCGTGGCCAAGTGCATGAGTGCACGTGGAGGGGGTGAGATTTGGGTCCCTGGGATTTTGTTGTTGTCGTCGTTGTTGGGGAGATAAAGTTAAGCATGGAGAGGGTGCCCAAAGGGGTGATGTGGAAGGTCCTAAAGACAAATGCGCTCATTTCACAATTTCCACACAAGGTGAGTTGAGCTAGGACGATTGGAATCCTTTCCTGGATGATGACACAGAGGACAACCTTGAGCCCAGTGACAGAGCACGAGCTACTAGGGCTCTGTGTCCCAGCTCTGCCCATCGACCAGGAGCAGCGCTACCTGCTTGGGAGTCTTGAGGAGGCTGCCTCGGAAGCCGTGGAAGACATAGATGGCACCTTTGTGGTTGTCCTCCAAAGGGGCTCCCACCACCACGTCGTTGTAGGAATCTTGATTGAGGTCCTGTACTGCGGCGATGGAGGACCCGAATCGGGCATTCTGGTAACTGTGGGAATCCTTCAGTGTTCCATTATAAACGAACCGATTCTGCAAGACCAAGGGCAAGCAAAGGCTCAGGGGGACTTGGCAAGGGCCTCAGAGTCACGAGCCCCTCTGATCTTCAGCATCTTCCCCAGCATCCCCTCTCTGGCTGCATAAGCCCAGCGACAGAGGAGGTTCCTATCTTCCCTGGCGTAGCTCAGCAGGTGAGCCCTGGCCTCTCTAGTGACCCAGTTTACCGCGTGATCCCAGCGTGCCCCTGGGAGGCTGCCAGCCCCATGCAGCAGTACCTGTCTCAGGCTGTAGACGTACACCCTGCCCCGCTCTCGGCCCTCACTGAAGTACATGGGTGCGCCCACCAGCAGGACGTCAGTCACACCGTCGCCGTCGATGTCCACCGAAGTGATCTCACTCCCGTAGTAAGAGCCTATCTGCGGCACAGGGATGGGGAGGGGCAGTGGGGCTGGGCTGCTGAGAGGCCTTGCCTCCCAGGTGCGGGGCAGCCAAGAACAGCCTGAGACTTAGAATTTCCGGTGAAAATCTCATGCCCTCTTACCCCCGCCCCTCCCATGGAGCGGGCTTGCCTCATCAGTTCGTCTTTCCTTCCCCTCTTTTCTCCTGTCATCCATCCCCACCACCACCCTTCTTTCTTTTCATTGTTTAATTTTATCAATTGCCATTTATTCAGTTTATAATTGATACCTTATAATGGCAAAAAAAGAGAGCGATATTAAAAAAAAGGTATAAAGAAGGAAATAAAAGTCACCCACAGTTCCAACATCCAACTATAACTACCGTGAGCGTTTTAGTGTGTTTTCTTCTAGTCTGCTTTCTCTAGAGTGTGTGGCGGTTTGTGTGCGTGTATATGGTTTTATTTTTCTAATCTGAGATTATACTACATACGTAATTTATATACTGATTTTTTAATAAAACAATGGATCATGAGCATTTTATTTTTTTCCTATAACTCAATCATCAGTGATTTTATAAAATCCAGATTATGCATGTGCCAAATGTGTTTAATCAGTCCTCTATTATTGGACATTAAGCTTGCTTCAATCTTTCACGTCACAAATAACTGAGATTAGCACCTTGTTCAGTGAATTATGATTCCTTTCCAGCACTGAGCACTCACTGTGTTCCTCTGCCACCTTGGGTCTGTGTTCCCCACTTCAGTGAGAGTGCCATCCACCACTCAATCAGAGGGTCCTCTCTGTCTCCACCTTCTACCCTTCCGCCTCTCCCACCTGCAGTCTCCCAGCCCGTCCTGCCTGGTGTTTGCCAAACAGCTCAAACCTACCTACTTCCCTCCTCTGCTGCTTCTTCCTCAGGTCAGACACCATCCAGAGGGTTCCCCCACTTAAGGCTAACCCCTCTACTCTGTCCCCACAGGTGACTAGGGCAGCCTCGAGCAGCCGATCATGCCCTTTTCTTGCTTTTGGGAAAAAGTCTAAACTCTTCCGTGTGACCCTGCAGGACCTGCCTCCCTCTGTCCCCAGCCTCCAGCCCCTACGGGCTTCCATATCTCCTCTTGCCACACCCAGTGATATGTCTTCTCTTAAAGCCCCTGGCCTGGGCTGAGTTCCAGGCTTCCCTCTGCACATTCTTTTCTCTTGTCAGATCCCCTCTTCCTTTGTCCCCTTCCCTTAAATGTCTACCATCCTTCAGGTCACTTCCTGTTAAAAGCATCCCTGCCCTTCCCACTCTGCCCTCCAGCGTGTGCCCCTCTCTGCTGCTCCCTGGCTCCATACTACTCCCATCCAGCACCTGCTCCCACCGCAAGTGCCTCATGAGGGGATGCCCTGCACCTGTTGTGTCCCCTCCAGGCCCAGGTGCCCTGCCTGGTACACAGGAAGTTCTCAGTTAATGTTTATTAGGCCAATGGGTCACTTAGGAGAGGGAAGGAGCCCTTACCACAGACAGTCCCTGCATGACACCCTTTATAGCTTTGAGCTAGCAAGCGTGAGCCTCATGCTTCCTGAGGGAAGATCACCATCCTTATCTTACAGGGAAGGAACTGAAGCTGGTCATAGCCAAACTGGGCTGGAACTTGAGTGTGTCTGACATCTGAGCCCGTGACTTTCTCTCCCCCAGCCACTTCCTGGCTTAGGGTGCTTTCAGAAGAAATCTATCCTTAAGCATGAATAGTTTTTAACTGAGAAGATAAAAATACAGAAGAGAGAAAAAGGAAATCATAAACACAGGGTCAGGGAGGAAAGATATGTGCCTGCCTAAAGTAATTAAGAGGCAGACAGAGAGCAAATAAGGAGGGGTGGGGAGGGCTCGAGACATTTGTCTAAATATGGGGCCTCAGCTATGTGGGTCACAGTGATTTGGAATCCACTTAATTTAGCTGCCTTCAGCACTGTGGTTTCTCATTCGGATGCTGGAGGTGGAGCAGGGCAGTAAAAATGTCATAAATTCATCAGCAAATTCCCCCCACGTCTCAAGGTCTAGCCTTGAATTCCCCAAAGAGGGGTCATGGGTGAAGTATGGGTGGGCAGGGTAAGGCTGGGAGGCAGAGCAGTGCCCTCAGTCTGCCAGTGCCCTTGAGATGGGAAGAGGAATGGTCGAATGATGGCTTTCTGCAGCTGGAGAGGTTTTGGTTAGACCCAGTGAGGAGCTTGTCCTCATGGTGACAGGCCAAGGGCAATGCAGGAGGCAGGGCTGTTTCCAGGCTCTGGTGAGCGGAGGGTGAGCTGAGAATGACAGTAAGGCTTTGGACAGGGCCCAGCTCGGGCTCAGGGCGCCTTGGATGCTGGATGCTGTCAGTCAGCAGGGGTTGAGGCCTGGTTTGTGGATTGATGGGGGTCAGGAGGTGGCATAAGCAGATATCCCCACCAAGAGTCCTGGATTCTGAACTTGACCCAGCCATGCATCCACTTCTATAACCTTGGAAAAGCTATGTTGCTTCTCAGGGCCACAGTTTTCCTCAGCTGTTGAAATGACTTGGATCAGAATGCTGTTTTCTGATCTTTTCACTGCCAGTGACTTAGCATAGCTTTCTGATTTCGCATTTCTGACCATGCAAGGCGAGACTGTTAGCAGCGCAGTCTGGTTGCCCACCACAGCCCAGGCTGGGCAGTGACATTGGCGGCTATATCACTCTGCATTGCTACCATTTCAGGAAAAGGAAAGAAACTGGTGTCTTTGCGAACCTGTGGGCCTCGTGTGGGTGGACGCACAACTCCTCCCACTGCTGGCAGGGTAAAGGTGGCTTGAGGAACATGACTGTTCCTTCAGGGCGCCTAGGGACCCTGGCGGCCTAGCCTAGATGTTGCTTCTAGCCCTGAACTCTAGCCATGACCAGAGAGAAGCTGGCAGTGAGGAACAGAGGTTGGGTGGATGCGCCAGAGACGACAGGTCCATGAAACGGAGGCGAGCAAATTCTCCGGCTTCTCCACGCTGCAGCAGGGACCAGGGAGGGCCTGGCTTTCTGGGGACGGAACCATCCAGCTCCAAGGCTGGTGTGAAGAAGGTAATGTCCCCCACCCAGGAAGGACGTCTGTGGGTCTTGGGACAGTCCTACGGAGAGTGAAGAGCTGAGCTCCAGCTCCCCTCCGGCTCAGCCTTTTCCGTTTGTCCTGGCCCCTCTGTGGCCCCAGCCCAGCTTCCCCCTTAGTTACCTGCTCGCCCCGCAGGGACTGGTGGATGGTGAGGCTCCGGTTGTTGTGCATGGTGAACAGAATGGCTTTGCCTGTGTGGTTGAAACGGGGGGCTCCAGCCACGTACACCCGTCCCTGCCTGGAGGACACGACCGATGTGACTGTGTACCCTGCCACAGGAGGAAACAGGCTGGTCTCTGGCCCCGCATCCTCGGCAGGCCTTGCAAGGACCCGACGAAAGGCTCGGCTGTGCCAGAGGACAGGTCCGTGCAGAGAGCGCATTCAGGGCAGGCCGAGCAAATGTGATAGCGCAAGGCAGTCATTCCCAGGCCTGCACCCCACTCCCAGCTGGAGGGAATAAAGGCAGCCAAGTGGGACCACTAAAAGGCATAGCTGGCCTGGAATGTACATAACCTCTCCTTCACCCGCAGGAGGAGGGAGAAGGGTGGACCCTTGCCACATTTCATTTTATGTAGAGCAGGCTTGCCTCTCACTTGTCTCCTGGGGACCAGCCAGTATCCTCCTCATTACCATGAACTCCTGCTAGGCCAACTACTGTTGGCTGTGCAGGTGTAAAGATCTTAGGGATTCTTGCAATCCCAAAGCTTTGCAGACTCAAAGGAGGGAGCTCCCCAGGCTCCTCTCAGTCCACACACACGCCACACAAAAGAGGAAGAAAGGGAAACCCAGGGCTCTTTGGAAAGGTGCCAATCTGTGTCCTGATCCCTGTGACTCTCGAGTTGCGCGCCCAGCTCTGGGATGTGAACACACAGCATCTTCGGGCAGCTCTCCTGAAGGTGGGGCCCCAGCGGCTGTGCGAAGCCGAGTTCTGCTTTCTGACAGACAACCTCGGACACTGAATCCGAGCTTTCAGTTGGGGTCAGGCCTCGTGGCAGTTCCGGAATGGCTGGCCGCAGGCTGCGCAGAGTCGACCTGATTCAGTGGCGGGGAGCATGGCTGCAGCAGGGTGGCCTACCACGGTCCCAGACACAACGTTTTTGACTCTTGGAGGTGTGTTTTGGGAAACAGGGCTTGAAAGGTCGGTAAAGGCATGAATATCGCATGGGGGTGGCTAATGTGGCTGTGTGTTAAGTACAGCCATAAATACACGAGGTTAGGTGGGATTAGCCTTGCACTGTGGAGCAGAGGTTTCTTCTGTGCTGAGCCCTCAGTGGCACTACTGGAAATGTTCTCAATTGGCCCTGGGCTTTTGGGCTTCGTCAGAAAGAGGGAGAGTGGTGGTGGGAGAGGCTTGGGGCCAAATGTCTCGGGGCAGGCGTGGGCAGACTCTCAAGGCTCTGAGCAGCAATGAGAACTTCCTGCTTTCAGCAGTCTGTTGGCTATGGCTTCAGTTCCCATGTGGCTCTTTGGCTAGCAGCTGGGGCCACCCTGAAAGCTGAACCAGCCTCCCTGAAGTCCTGACAAGAGGATCCGTGGCCAGAAGACAAATACAGCTTCCTCAGTGTGAAGGTAGGAGCCTGGCCTCCCAGTTTCCCTCCCCCAAGCCCCCCTTTCCTTGGGGTACGTAGGGAGAACTCTTCCAGAGACCCCAGATACTGCCCTCACTGAATGAGCCCTAGAGGGAGGAGGAGGAGAGGAGGCACTCCCTCGGGGTCCCCACCCAAGGTGGTGACTGGTTAAGGCCAGACAGCTGGACTTCATGAGAGTCCTTCAGCCTGGGTCCTTCTACCCACCAGGGCCTTCTAGGAAGGGGAGTGTCTAGAAGCATCCACTGGAACACATTTAAGGTGCGGGTGCATGGCTTGTCACTTATTCTACCTACTTACTGAGAGCCTATTATGTGCTGGGCAGGGTGCTAGACATGGTAGACCCCCACCGGGCAGGAAAAAAAAGCAGGCCCTGACCCATGCTCAAATCAGTGGAGAAGGCTCACAGACAGACCCTGTGCATCATGTGCAGGCGGGTTCTGGCTCCCCGGGGTGCCCTCTTCACTCACCGCCCATCAGCCGCCCCGCTTGGTGCTCACCCAGGTATGCGCCGTGGTTCTTGAGCTCCTCGGGGAATTCCTTCAGGTAGGACTCTCGGAGAGGAATGACCTTCCCGCCAGTGGTCTCCTTTAGCACAGCTCCATTCCAGTCATAGGCACCAACGGCACCCAGCAGAATCCCGTCCTGACATTGGAGAGGGGACACACATCAACTCGTGTTCCCTGGGGCCCTCTCTGCGAAGCCACGCCAGATCCTGCACCATGAAGCATCTGCCGGCCACCCTGGGCACCTCCTGGATTCATTATTTAATGGCCTAACTTCCAGTCAGGATTCTTGGCTTTTAAATATGTCAAGGACCTTTTTGCCCCAACCCATCATTAGCATAAAATGGGTCAAGCTGATCCCAAGGTTTGAATCTTAGGAAAGAAAGAATGTTCTAGAAAGAAACTCTAAAACCTCCATCCCTCTTTGGGCTTCAGAAGCTCTTCAGGAAATCTCTTGTCACTATCCCTCCCTTCTGACGTTCCTTCGAGCTGTGTCCCTGCACTCAGCCTCCTTCCACATGCCTTTGTCTGAGTTGTTTCCCCGTGTGTAAATCCTACTTCTTCTTCTTCTTTTTTTTTTTTTCAGTGAAAATTCACTGAGCGTCTACTTTTTGCCAAATACCTGCTTGGTGCTGGGAATATTGTCCTCACAGAGCTCAAAGATCCTAAACAAATATGCAAAGAATTGTAATAGTGCAAACTGTGATAAATGTGATAAGGGATATGATAAGTGCCATTATGAGATTTAATTTAGATTGAGACAGGGTTGGGAGGGTCAGGAAAAGCATTTTTGAATAAGTGATGCTTACCCAGACACTTGGAGGGGCCTGGGACAGCTCATGCAAAGGCCCTGAGGCTGGGAGAGTTTAGAACCTTTGGTTTCAAGGACCTAAAGGCTGTTTGATGGGTCTGGAATGTTGAGTGAGAGGGCAGAGTGTCTCAAGATGAGGCTGGACAGAGGAGCAGGGCCACATCTGTGACAACCTAGACCCCGAGGACAGAGCTTGTCTTTAGCTATAGGGTAAGCGGAAGCTGCCATTCTTGGGCAGGAAGACAGGACGCACTGGCTCCTGGAGGGGAGGTCTCCATGTTGCTGACCTGAGGACTGGGCCCACCCTCTTGGGGCTGCCCCGCACCCTATCCACCACCATCCCACCTCCTTGAACAATCCATGTAAGCAGTGGGCGCAGAAGACAAACAGCAGGCACTTAGAAGAAGAGGAGTAGGGACAATGAGGTGAGGTGGAAGCAGGGAGAGGCCATTTCCTGGGCCCCTTGGTGATTATGGGCCGAAGGGTGGGAAAGCAGACTGTACCCCAGCTTTGGGCTGTTAAAGCACTAGCTGGTGAAGTCACCTCTCTCTCCCACTGAGCCTCCCTAAGCCCAGCTGATTGTCTGGATTTGAGGTTCCCTACCAGTTGGGACCCAAGGCATTCAATCTCCCCTCACCCCTAAAGCAACAGGGCTGATAGAAGAATGTGATTCTGGCCTTGAGACAATCGGAGCCAACTAAACATACAGGCAGCGTCCCCCCGGCCCCCTGGTTCCCCTGCACGTGTCATTGTGGCGGTGGAGGAGGCAAGATTGTGAACCTTAAACTGAACTTCCTTTTCTGATTTCCAAGGCGTCACTTTAAAGAGTAATGCTCATCTTACCAAAGGGTTAAAAATCCTACTATTCTGGATGTAGAACTGATTGTTCAGACAGTGTTTCATGACTGTAAGTAAGTTGGTCTTGGGAGATGTGCTTGGTTGTGTTTAATGTCTTGCTTCGGATTACGTTTCTGCCTCCTGTCCATTCGAGCCATAGCCGGGGAGAGTCTGACCTTCGGCGGGGGCCGCAAGGACTCTCTGCCCACAAAGTTACCACCAACGTTCTCAAACTTGGGGTGGGCTCCATTCTTTGTGGAACACTTTCTCATCCAGTCACCCATTTGCATGAGTCCAGCTCATTATCTGCACTTGACAAATGAACATTCAAGGTTCAGAAAGAGAAAGGGACTTGCCCAAGATCACACAGCACGTCAGAGGCAGGGCTGGGACTTGAATCAGGGAGGTGAGATGAGGAGAGGGAAAATAGCCATCTGCTTGCCGGAAGCCTCTGGATTCTGCTTCCGAGTTTCCATCAGAGCCCCCTCTGGGAGGGGCACAAGGTTTGGGCTTCACTTCTCTCTCTTCCTTTCCCCCCTCTCTCTGCCTGCTAAGTTCAAGTTTGCAACTGCAGACCAGGCTTCTCTGCTTCACGGAGAGCCCTTTGAAATGAATTTTGGCTTTGTAGAGGACCAGAAGCTTCTGCAACGTGTAGAGAAGGGATGAATCCCAGGTGCCTGGGATTCATCTGGGAAGATTGATGTCCACTGACCGCGTGTGGGGCTGGAGCATTCCACTGGGGCTTCTGGATTTGGCAGCGTTGGGCATGGCGAGAGCTAGCAGGCTCTCACCTTATGCCATTTTATTTTGGTAGCTGCTGCAGGTCTGTGCGCCCCGTGGGAGGACCTTTCCTGAGAGGGGTCTGTTAAGGGTCAGGGAGAGAGAGCCCCACTGAGGACAGGGTGCACTGTGAGGAGAGGGCTGGCTGAGAAAGCAAGTGAAGGCCACCAGAGCAAACTTCATTATGTCACAATCTTTTCTCAACTGGGAGAGCGTGGACATTTTGAGTTTGGAAAAGAGCTGGAAGGGTGGGGCCACAGTCTTGACAGAGGAAGTCAGGCATGTAGGCCCAGCTGGAAAACAAACAGTGGGACATTCTGGGGAAGAGCTGAGCCTCATGTTCCAGGCCTGGCACCGGCTTCCTGATTTATGACCTCCTTTCTTACCAGGCCACTGCGGCTCCCACCAAATATTACCAGGGCGGCGTGCCTGGGTGGCCTTGCACAGATGGACCCTTGGGACAAGCTGACTTTCCTGGTGCTCTATGCAGAAATGAGGATGCAGACTTGGTGGCCCTCAGAAGGCCTGAGGCCAAGTCTGTGCCTTCCCTGAGGACAACCTGTACCCAAACTCGCCTGAGCGGAGCACCCACCGTGGATCCTGCCGGCTCAGCTCTTAGCTGCCCTGACGTGGCCTCTGTTGCACTCTCGCCGTCCCGCCGAGCTGGGTGCTCCCTGGGCTTGTGACCATTCCCTACTAAGCTCTGCGATCCAGCCATGGTCGGGCCACACCCCAGGCATTAGAAGCAGTGTAGTCTAGGGCCATGGTGCCCAACTGGGGCAACATTTGGCAATGTCTGGACACAGTTTTGGTTTTCACAGCTGCGGGTGGTGTTGGGGTTGCTATGGCATCTGGTGGGTGGAGGCCGAGGATGCTGCTGAACACTTACAGTGCACAAGACAGCCCACGGCAAAGAAGCATCCAGCCTGCATTGTCAATAGGGCCAAGGCTGAGCATCCCTGGTCTGGACAGACATTCTGATCTAGTTCCAGATCCTCCAAAGCATCCAGCTGTGTGACTCGAGTAAGTTTCTTTCTCTCTGAGCCTCCGGTTCCTCAGCCGTTTTGTTGTGATAATTAAGATTTTTAATTCTTAGCAGGGTGCTTGGCAGATGATAAGGACTTGGTAGGGAGTAGCCCTTCTCATTCATTAATTCATTCAGAAAGCACTTTCAGGAGGTAGGAGTCAAAGGATCAGATCTCACAGTCAAGCCGGGGCTGCAGGTGAGCCCTTAGAGCAGCTCGTGAGAAGTGCTCCCATGGAGGCAAAGACAGACTATTTTGGGGGCAACGAGAGGGGATGACCAACTGAGGGAGGAGGAGGTAGGTACGTAGTGGAGTTAGGAAAGGATTTTAAGAAAACCTGCCTTGGCTTATTAGGAAGTCTCAAAATGAACACTTCAGTTCCAAGCCTCAAGAATCAATTCCACAAATATTTTTCAGACATCGACTCAAAGACTGAGGTTTAGAGAGGTTAATTTGTCCCAGATCACTCAGCCAGGCAGTGCTTGCCTATTGCCCAGAGGTCATGAAATTCGAATATCAGATGCTAGCAATCCTTCTTGGCACTGGAGAGGCAGGACTGCGGAGGCAGGAGGTGGCCACGCTGGTCCAGCGCGCCCGCATGCAGGGTGACCTCCTAGAGGGCTCTGAGCACTATCCTCCTCCCCCGGGCTCCCCCCCCCCCAGTGGCTCCCTAGTGCCCGTGTAGCCACTGTCAGAGCGACTTAGAAGGGTAGGACTCTTCCCAAGGGCCCTTTCTAAGGAAAATATAATCATTAAGAGGCGGGATTATGCTTTAACTAGTTGCTTGGATTCTGGCGTTAGAAGCTCGAAGCGGAGTCTGAGGAAGGATAGGGCAAGAAAGACCCCAAAACAGGCCCTCAACCTTTTTGTGGAGAGGAGCCCCTCGCTGTGCGTGCTGCCTGAAGCCAGAGTGTGAGGCAGTGGCGGGGGTGGGGGGTGGGGGGTGGGCAGGAGCACACTGCACTTGACTGCTCATTCCAGATCAGAGAGTTAGTGCCTCTGCCCAGAGTTCCCGGGAATGAGGCCCAGGAGTGAGATGCTGGGCACCAGGGCACAGCCTGAGGATATGGGGCTGGGCTTAGGAGGACCCCAGTGAGCCAGAAAGGATTGACTCCAGGAGTCAACTTGCAAACAATCTTGAATAGCATGCTGGCTGACCTTGGCTGCCATGTCCTGGCCTCACGGGAGGGCCCGCAGACAGCACTTATGGCCTCCCCAGCTGGCAGGGGGAGAACTCTACCGTTTAGGGCTGCGGAGGCTCAGAAAAGGATCACAGCCTCTAGGTCTCAGCCCCTCATTTCACCATTATAGGTTAGTTTCTCTCACTTTTGATGGAATCAGAGATGCAAAACTAGTTCACATGTAAAACTCTTAGGAAAGAGTGTAGCTCTAAGACTTTGACAGCTGAGAAACTTCAATAATAGCCAATAGCCTTCGCTATCCAGTTGCAACCCAGGAGGGCCTGTGGGAAGGGCACAGGCTGAAGAGGCAAGAGGGTATTAATCATCATGTGAAGGTTACAGGGAAAATGATCTCTTATCTCAGGTGAGTCACCAAGGTCTTTGTGTGGATGGAACAACTCTAATAAAACCACTTCCTTCTGTCACTGTTAGTGTTGGGGGGATGTATGGGCTGCAGTGCGGGGCGGGCCACCAGCCCGGGCAGACACGCGTATGCACCTGGCACACGTGTCTGTCTCAAGTGTGTCCATGGGGATCGTGCTGATGCCGACACATCCGGGCTCTCCCCACATGGCACTCCCTTGCATGTGGTCCCAGGCGGGGCTTGTACCCGAACAGTTTGTAAAGTATGTCACAGGTATTGCCTCATCTGCTTCTCTGGCATCCTGTGAGGTTTCAGCCCCAGCTTGTGAATCAGAGCCAGGCGAGGTGTGTGGAGGGTGACCGACGGCCTGAGGCTCTGAGTCTACGACAGAGCCCCAGAGACAACTTGCTGTTTGGGATCTATGCAATCTGACACGGAGTTCCCCCAAGAGGTAGCCCACGTGGGCCACCTGCAGGAGCATATCTGACACATCTGGATGCCCTCTCAACATAAATGCCGGGCCGTGACCCTGCACGCACGAGCCTCTCTTGGTCACGCGGGGGCACTATTAGAGCATGTGCCACTGGCTTTGCCATGTTGGCCTGGATTTTGCACAAGGTTCTGTGGACTAAACGGGACCCTTGGTCCAGGGGGAAACACCCCCATCAGCACCTTGATCAGGGAGGGTGAGACACCTTATAAGTTGTAGACTTGACTTCCCTCTTCCAGCCACAGAAGGCAGAGAACCCCAAAAAAGAGAGAAGGAGAAATAAGAGACAGCCCAGGAAAGCAGGGTGCAACCCAAAGTGCTGAGTATGTGGCAGGACGGCTCTGAACATGTCTGTACCTCCACCACGTGAGAGGAGAAGCCCGTCTGTGACATCTCCAGACCAAAGGAGGTTTTTTTTGGTGCCTAAAACAGAGGGACAGAAAGAGGTCAGCTCCACGCCTGATTGCTTAGTGCCACACACACCCGCAGCTCAACCCACAGCACCTGTTACCCGGGGGCACCTTCAGGGGGGTGAGAGGGGCCCCGAGTCTAAGTTCAGCCTCGTCTGCCCCCAGTGGCCCCTGCAAGGGAGGCATCAAGCACCTTCCAGGTAATCATGTGGGTTTATTATTACTGGCTGACTTCCTGCTGGAAAAGGCTTGGGACAGCTTACATCACAGGGTGTGTATCCCATTAGACGGTCAAAATAGGGAAGGAGCAAGAAAAGTGCATGGAAAGAAATAGTTTGGGGCAAGAAATAGAAGTTCCTACTTTGTTCATTCCTGTTATTCACCAGATTTGGTTCCAGATGCCTCTGGATGATTCTCAAATCGACCCCCAAGAGGGAGACTTGTCACCACCACAGATTTATGCAAGAAACCCACGTGTGCTGAAAGAAGCCCCGAGGCGGCTCCTCTGAACTTGTCATCGAAGCTATCATTCTTGTCACCAAAGGCGGCCATTTTGAGGAGAAACACACTGATTTGGATATTTAAGTTCTAGTGTGAGTATCAAAACTCAGGTTCACACTTTATCCTTGTTTGTGAGGACCATTTTTGTCTCTTTCCGTGTGTCTGTCTGTAGCTTATCGGTTCTAATGTCAAGCTGCAGAGTGTACGGGCTTGGGACGCTGCCTTCTACCCTCTTGATAAACCTTCCATATGGCAAAGCCAGTACGAAAAGGGGCCCCCTATAGCAACATGTGGTGCAAACGAGTTTTGGGCAAGTCACATCTGGAGTTTTTAAGTCGTACGAAGAGGCGATCTGAAGGAACCCTGCAAAGAGTACTTTTGGTGGAGTGGGAGGCAGGGATGAGGTTTTTCAGACTATGGAGTCAGTCCAGCTGGGTTCAAACTAGGGTTGCCAGATAAAATACAGGAGGCTCAGTTATTGAATTTCAGACAAACGACGAATCATTTTTTGGTAGAAGTCTGCCACAAATATTGTATTTTATATTTGTTAAACCTGGCTACCCTCGTTCAAACCCCAGCTCCCTCCCAGGCTGTGGGTGCTTTGGCAAGTCACTCAGCTCCTTCGAACTTCAGCTTCTGCAGCGGTACAAGGAGGAGGTGATCCATAAAACCACCTCCCGGGGCTGTTGGTAAAGTGCATACACAGCCTCTCGTTCAGCGCAGTAACTCAAGTGTTGGCATTTATCATGAAGGGAGGACGCCTCTAAACCATTCCATTCTGCAGGGTTGGAGCCCACTCCGGGGGCTTTGCCTGGCGTGAACCCAGGAGCATGGACCCCTCAGGGTGTGCATCGCTCACCTTCCAAGCTGAAGATCCTGTCCCCGAGGGCATCAACAATGTCCTTCAGGGCCGCCTCATCGGTTACGTTGAAGAAGTGCTTATCATCGGGGTCACTGGCGATGTATTTGATCTCATTTAGAAAAGCTTCTGGATTGATCCCCCTGCGGTTGTAGTAGCCCAGGACCTGCCAGGGAACAGGGCAGGGCGACAAACCAGGACATAGCACAGACCTTCCCGCACACCTGTGGCCCCTGACCTTGGGCCTCGGATGAGCTAGAGCCAGGAGTAGCCCTCGAGGTCCCATTTGCATTTTGAAACAGACTGTCTAGAAGGGGCTAGATA
The DNA here is from genome assembly GCA_003508835.1 of Eonycteris spelaea. Lineage (NCBI taxonomy): Eukaryota > Metazoa > Chordata > Mammalia > Chiroptera > Pteropodidae > Eonycteris > Eonycteris spelaea. The sequence goes on from PUFA01000017.1 coordinate 3,342,567, forward strand.
AGACCCTGTTTTAAGATACAGTTCTGGGGGTTGAGAGGCTTGGGGGGTTTCTAGTTTTCCGAGGTTTTAGAACCTCCTTAAAAATGCAGGAAAAAAACCCCACAACTGTGGATAGGTCTAGGGAGTGCAGACAGAAGATTCTCAACTTGCTCTTTAGGAGAGGATGAAGCAAGGAAAGGCCCATCTGAGGGACTGGATAGCTTGTTCACTGCCCAGAAAATGCCCTCTGGCGGTCCCCAGGGGTTTGATGGCAGGGCCTCTACAATAGCTGGCAGCCTGTGGGCAAGGGCAGAGAGCAGGACAGACGTGACAGGACTCACGGCCACGGCGTATCTGGTCACGTTGTCTCTCTCGCTTTGCTGGATCACCTTCTCCAGGTCTGGGCTGTCGTGGGACTCCCCATCCGTGATGACGATCATCACCTTCTTGGCCCCTTTCCTTCCGCCCTTCTGGAAGGCCTCTGAGCTGGAACCCAAACACAAAGGGAGGTCACAAGAGGGAGGTGGGGATGGGGCAGCCCCCGGTGTTCCTTTAGAGAGGGCAGCCACAGGCGCCAGGGCCAGCCCCTCCGTCTCCAGCAACCCAACAGGTGTTAGGACCTTGAATCATGGAATTAGCTGGGTGGAGTCCAGACCACGCAAATAAATCTTGTCTCTGCTTGTCTTTAAAAACTGACTTTTAAAAGGCTCTTTAGGGTCTCGATTATGCCATTTGGGGCAAGCAGAAGGGATGGGTGGGCCTGGGGAATGAGTTCAGGGTCAGATGGAGACCTTCAGAGGCCCTAAATCAATGTTCAAAAACCCAGCTGCACGTTAGAATCACTTGGGGGAGTTTTTAAAAAGTGCTGCCCAGGCTTCACCCAGACTCAAAATCAGAATCCCTGGGTGGGGCCTGGACATCAGTATTTTTCAAAAGTTCTAATGAACACCAGAGTTGAGAACTACTTCCTAAGTACTACAAAGATGCCATGTCAGAGTAATTTAACACCCAAAGAACACTAATCCATAAAATCCGAGTGACGAAGCTTGAAAAAGTTCTGATTTTCCCCCAAGGACAACTTTGACTCCATTTTGAGAACGATTAAATATCAAATTCTATGACAAATATTCCTCTTTCTCACTTTTTATTTTGATTTCAGTGCCAAGAACAGGCGCTTGGCCTGCCTGTTGGGCGGTCAAGCCAGGAGATGGGGCGAGGCTGGGGGCTGGCACGCTGACCCTGGAGGTTGCTGAAAGGCTCCCTTAGCTGGCAACCCAGCTACGGAGCATGGAAAACTGGCTCCTGACCCGTCGCTGGCTCTCGGTGCCCCTGGGACCGGCCCTCCTTAGACCGCGAGATTCTGGGAAGGACAGACATGGTTTGGCCCAAGAGTCTGGCCCAGCAGGTAAATTTTCCAATAAAGACCTAAAAATAAATGTTACTCTGAGACTCCGCAGTGATTCCCAATGGGTCTGACCCACAGTTTTAAGCTGCACAATGCCAGGTGGAAACCGGTCTCCGAGCCCCAAAGCTTTGGTAACCAGAGGTGTCTCTTGGTACACGGCGAGCTGATGAGCTGACGTGCGTGATGTAGATGTTGAGGAATTCACAAAACTTGGGAATAAATTAGTTCAGAGCATGTTCCAGCTACCAGTTCAGAGAAACAGACCATCTGCTATTCTCTTAGCAGTTCTCTGGGATTCTGGATATGCTGACTTAAAAAAATCCTCTAATTTTAGTATGAGCTGTGGACCAAAGCGAAGCAGAGGTACAGTTGATGTGACTAGAGCAGATTTTGGGCTTCAGTCCAACCCAGTGAGGGAACACTCTGCTAGCACCCTTAAAGGTGATTCTAGATGCTTCTATGATCTCATTAGAGGGCCAGGCCCAAGGACAAAACTCCACGCAAAAATATATGGCAGGGGAAAAACAGTTTTTATTATGTATGGAGGCAAGAACAATTTCAGGATCGTATTTTCATATAATGGAATAGTATGCATATCTGTACAAATCTGTAATAGGGTAAATATTGGCATGAATCATTAGATTTAAAATTGTGATTTTATGTTGTGCAAAAGTCTTGGATTTGTTTCTTTGTAAATCAGAGTATAAATTCCTGGGGAGCAGTGAGAGCTTTACAATCCTAACAGGTTCTTTGAACTGAAAACAGAATGATAGCCTGGAAAAGTAGGTCATGAACGGTCTCCTTTCTGCTCAAAACCTGCAATGGCTTCCACTTCTCTCAGGTCCTGACATGGGCCGGCCTTAGCCTCTGCGATCTGGCTTCATTAACCCTCTGAGCCCCTGCTCCGGCTCCCTCTTTTCCACCCACATTGGGCTCTTGGGTGATCCTGGAACCACAAGGCATGCTCCTATGTTAGCACCTTTATCCCAGCTCCCCGCTCCCCCAGGTACATTCTTGGCCAACTTTCTCACCTCCTCCAGACCTCCACTCAAATTGCAGCTCTCATGAAGCCTTCCCTGACGACTCTGTTAATGCCAATTAAATACCTGCCCGCTCCAATTTGCTCAACTGCCTTTAACATGCTCTGTTTCCCCTACAGCTTTTATCTCCTTCTAGCAATATTATGTTATTTATTTGTTGATTTATTGTCTGCCCCACCCTCTGGAATGTCAGCTCCACAGGGCAGGACATTTGTCTGTTTTATTTACTGATCTATCCCTAGTGCCTAAGCGGTGTGAGGCACTAGGTGCTCAATTAAAAGTGTGTGAACCAAGGTGGAATAACACCATTGCTCCTCCCCCTCCAACCCCCAGCCGTACATGGCTGCCAGATTCACCTTCCCGGTGCATCTGATGATTACACTCTCACCCTCAAGCTCCTTCCGTGGCCATTCACACTTGTTTTAGCTGCAATATCATCACCCTCACAATTTGTCTCCAAGCCGTCTTTGCAGCTGCATACCTCACCACCCCTCAACATGAACCTCATTCTGTGATTGGAGCATGGATTGGAATGTAAACTTTCCTCCACTCTCCTCCTCTGTCCTTATCAGGGCAGAAAGTCTTCTGGGGAATGTCTTCTCTCCACCTCTCCCTGCTGGAATCCTGGGCATCTTCCTAGGACAAGTCAAATGCCTTTGGTCCTAGCAGTCCTCCCCGGTTCATCTCCTGGAGTCCTCCTCTCTTAACCTCGCTGAGTTAGGCTGAGGTTTATCAGAGCGCCCCTGCTTGTCCAGGAGCCACAGGTTAACATCTCTGTAACCCCTCAAGTCCGTGGCTTGGGTCTCCATACTTCAATAGGTGCACGGCAAAAATGCATTATGAATAAATGTGAGAGAGAAAACCTTTTACCTTCAAAGGCACTGGCTGTAATTTGGGACCCAAACTTGGCAGGTGGGGAAGATCAGATTTCAAACATCACTTGAGGTACAGATTATATACCTCACCAGTCTCCGGAGTCATGAATGGTTCAAATTATCTGGTGAGTCACACACTTCTAAATGCCTGGGGTTGGTGGGCTGTGAAATTAGACTGGAAGAGTGGGCTCCCTCCCTGCATGAGGCGGTTAGCTTCACACTGATGAAGCGATAACTCCACGGGCACAGGCTTCCTCTGTTGCCCCAGCCATTTCACACGGGGTCTCAGGGGCTCACCCCAAAACAGCAAAACAGCCTGTCCCATGTTATGATGAGCAAGAGCTATTTCCACACAGAGGGATACTCATCGAGTGAAAAAGCTTAGGCAAGTTTTATCAGCAAATAGAAATAATGTTAGTGGAGCGGTAACTTAATCATAAAGGTTGTCAGGTTAGAAAAAATTTTTGACCACATGAAATCACATAACTGCTAAATAGCTCTCACATATGGGATTCTGTTAAACACATTGACTAATCCTATGTGAGGTAGGATTCTAAGGAAACGGGGCCATGGTCTCAATGAACATAGCAGATTCATATTTGTAGATATCGATTTTACACATTTCAAATCTAAATGCTTGGACACAGTCATCTTAAGAGTTTAGGCTTCAGCTCAAAAGATCTTCAGGATATGCTTTTAAAGCCACAGACAGATTTCAGTGAGGGTGAGCACAATGTTCTGAGTGATGACAGCATCACTGGAATAAGCAGGTAGCCATCTGTGTGGACAATGGCCAGAGGCAGCATTTATTGTCATTATAAGTGAGTGCTGGTGTGATTTTGAAGGAACCAGCCTCATTACTCTACAATCTCAGGTGTTAGATGTAACTGTGTTCTTCACACTCCATTGATGAAAGACACTCTACAGGAGGGTTCTGCTCTCATAGAACGTGCACACTTTTTATAGGGTCACTGTGGCAGAGAGGACTTCCCAATGCTGGCTGTAATGATAGTCCCCATCCCAAATGAGCTTCCGTAATGTGACCTTGCCATTCCTCCATCAACAGGCAGAATTAAATTCTCATCCCCTTGAATCTGGGCTGGCCTTAGTGACTGGCTCAATCAACACCTTATTGCAGAAGTTATATTTTGAGACTTCTGTAACCAAGCCATGGGTCTCTAGGAAAGCTGGCTCTTCAGACGCTCCCTCTCAGAGCCCAGCTGCCATATCGTGAGAAAACGAAGCCACATGCTATGTGTGGGTGTTCAGGTCGCCAGCCTCAGCTAGTGACCAGCCAACAGCCAGCCTAAAATGCCAGTCAGAATTATGTGCCATTTTGGATGCCCAGTCCAGTCAAACCTTCAGATGACAACAACTACATGACTTCAACTACATGAGAGAACCCAAGAGGGAACAGACTCGCCGAGTCCAGCCAATCTCCAGAACTTTGAGGGATTAATAAAATACTGTCTCAAGGTACTAAATTTTGTGGGGGTTTGTTACACAGCAACATATAACTAGAATGGTAGCTGAGATTTTAGCAAAACGAATACATTTTTCTTTTCATTTTTTTTACCGAGCAAATTCGATGCCAAATGCCGTCCGTGTCTCTGTTCCTCCTCTCTGCTCAATGTGGCTGGCGGCTTCCACCACGTCCGTTACAGACCGGTAGTCATTGAGGTGAAATTCATGTACCACGTCTTCTCCGTACTGAACAACGCCAACCTGCAAGTTAGAAGAGAGGGCAACGACCCTGAAAGTTATCCTTTGGTGGGGAGGCTTCCTGGAGTCAGCTCCTGTCTGGGACTGTTGAGCAGCGAGGAGAGCTGGGGAATTCCCTAAGGGAGAGTCACTCAGTGGAGGAGAAGCAGGTTCTGCAAAGTCCTGGGAATAAATGGATGGCTTGGTGAGACAAGTAGGAGGCGCCTATCGAGAGAGGAGACTGCAATTTAAAGAAAGGTCCAACAGATTAAGCTTCTTGCTTAAAAAGACAAAAGTGGAGCATAGAATTGAAGTCTAAAGATTAGGAACAGAACGGGCGGAAGGCCATGGCCTTGTTCACCAAAGTCCTTAAAACTTGGAAGAGAAGAGGCTCTTTTGTTCCAAGGCTGATAAAATACTGACAATATTAATAGCCTCAAAATAAATAAAAAACCTTAAAGACCTACAGTAAGACTAGAATGATAAAATGTTACTGTTGGATAGGCCTAGAGTTTATTTGGTATGAGTTCATTTCTAACACTAGGCTCTCAACCATGATATCCTAAAAGGTGATCTTCTAGTGGTGGGGAACTCATTATTTCATGACAAAGCCCACTGCCTTTTTACTAGCTCTAATTGTTACAAAATAATTTCTTAGATTGATTTGAAATCTGCCACCTTGGAACTTCTACTCATTGGTCCTCTTTCGGCCTGCCAAAATGATAAATCTACCTCCTCTTTAGCCAGGCAGCATTTCAACTATGTGTTGGCAGCCATAGCCTCCTCCCCATTTTGTCTCCAACATCAGTGTGTCCAGTTCTCCCTGGGCCTCACTCAGCAGGGTTCCAGTGCTCCCCAACCTTTTCTGCCTTTTTCCCACTCTCTAGCTGGTTAAACTCTTTCCTAATAGCTGGCGACTATCCCAATGTCTAACCCTCAAAGTGAGGCCTTCCCCAAACTCTCCCGCAATGAGCCCGAAGAGCTGGGTGTCCTGGGCTACAGGGCCCTGGTGCTGGTCCTTTCACCTCCACCTTCTTAGTGCCTGCAGAGATGCTCCCTCCACATCCCAGGGAAGCATCTGCCATGGGGTCGGGCCCTGTTTGGAGGAGGAAAGAATTCCAGAGACGCTCACCTGGATCTGCCCAGGGCCAATGTAAAACTTCTTCAAGATGTTGATGAGGAAGTGCTGAACCTCCACCCAGGGGTAGATGCTGTTGGAGCCATCCAGGACAATGACGATGTCCATGTAGGTCTGGCACCCTGGGAAGTCAGGAGCACGGTTACCGCTACCCAAGGAGCCAGTGCCTGCTTGCTGCTTGTCTCTGATTCTCCGGATGATTGTCCGGAAGACAACCGAGAAAAGACCCTGTTACATGTGTGTAATTTCACATGCATCATGCCCTGGGCTGGGGAGCCATCTTGGGTGGGGCATTCATTTGGGCGAAGTGCGTGAGGAGCCCACGAATTCCTGGCTCTGTTCCACCGCTCTGTGCTGGCTATTTGAACAGAGCTCAAATTACACCTGACCACCTCTGCTGCGCAGGGGCTCTGCTCCTCAGGGACTGACCACCGTCAGAGGGTCAATGTTTCTGAGGCAGCCAGCACTGCCCAAAGGAGTGCCTCATTATCATTTGTTTTGCTAAAATGTGCAGGCTGGCATTTACCACTTTCAGCCTGAATGAATGGGTTTCACTTTTTAGGAGCGTGGTATGGTATAATGGTTAGGAATGTGGAGTCTGTTTGACTCCTGGCTTTAATCTTGGGCAAATCACTTAACATATTGGCATCAGTTATTCCGTAAAATAGGCATAATGATAGTAGAGGATTGCCATGAGGAATTAATGAGATGATGCTTCTAAAAGGCTGAGCACAAAGTAAGTGCTCAATAAATCTTAGCTGATGCAATTTTTTTTTTTTTAAAGCAAACCACTTTGTTAATGTGGCGATGACATCACTGGGTCCAGCTCTCATGCCTGTAACTCTGTTCTGAGCATAACGTTTTCTCCATATTTTTGTGATATTAGTAACAAATCATAAAACAAATAACCCTATGAAACATTGATATACCATAATAAATGTAAAAAACTTTTAAAAAATCTAAGTACTTTATTTCTGTTTGAATGGTTGGGGTTACTTTCAAATAAGACATCATATGATACAATATGACTTAATATACGCTATACTATATCATGTTATATCAGATTGAACATCGGACCTAAGCTTACTTTTACTGGAGGAATTTACACACTGCTATAAAATTTACTTTACAGCAATATGTACAGCAGTAGCCTTCTGTGTGTGAACATGCTAGCAATTTCTGCATTACGACAGTGCAGCATGTTGAAATCAGTGCTCTCCACAGAGAGGAAAGCGGTGGCTTTGAGCCAGGTCCCTGTCGCAAGCTTTGTGTTTCAGGAGCATTTGAGGAGCGTTTGGGTGATTTGGGCGGTAAGGGTCACCTTTTGCTTTAGGAGAAGGTGAGACACATTCTTGTTTCATCTGCATGTTGTGTACAGCATGTGATGGCCTGACACTTCTGGGCTGACAGTGCCTGGTAGCTTTGTCCTTGTCCAGTTTCATTTAGCTCAACACATGTGGACTGAACACCCCTGCCCTGTGCTGGAGTGCCAGGTGATGGGGGCAGCCACGGAGGTGACAGAGACAGAAACTCCTGCATCAGGAGGGGTTTCGAATCTAGTGGTAGGGATCAGGTTTCTTTGGTTTTTAAGCAAGTTTTATTGTTAGAACGCATTTATTATTGCTGATGTTTTTTGCAGTTTCAACTCTTTCTTTTTAAGGTATCTTGGGAATTATGCTAAGTAAAATAAGCCAGACAGAGAAAGACAAATACCATATGATTTCACTTATATGTGGAATCTAAAAAAACAAAATTAAGAAACAAACAAAACAGAAACCAATTCATAGATACAGAGAATAAACAAATTGGGGCTGGAGGTGCTTGGGTGAAAAATGTAACAGGATTAAAGGTACAAATTGGCAATTACAAAATAGTCACAGGGATGCAAAGTACAGCATAAGGAATATAGTCAATACTGTTGTAATAACAATGTATAGTGTCAGAGGAGTAGTAGACTTATGGGGGAATCACTTTGTAAGTTATGTAAATGTCTAACCACTATGCTGTATACCTGAAATGAATAATATTGAATGCCAACTATAATTTTTTAAAAAAGATACCTTAGGAAGAATCTTGCTTTAGGTCTATGGTTCTTAAATATGACTGAATATTCCACCAACACACACACACACACACACACACACACACACACACACACACATGCATGCACGCATACACACACGCCCTGGGGCCAATCCCAGACCTGCTTCCTCAGAACCCCCCTGGGATTGAGGGTATCCTAAAATCTGTATCTATAAGCAATCAGGGCCCTGCTGCTGGTCAGCTGGGTGGGTGGCCTCCACCACAGGAAGTTCTAAAGGCTCAGACCATCACGTCGTGGCCAGAGGAAATAGCAGCCTTGAGGACGGGTGGGTGACATTGCCTCATGTCTTTAGACCCCATCTCAAGCCCTGGCACTCCCTTTCCTTCTGACATTTTATAAGAATAGAATCGACGCCTCCTCATCACCCTAAAATGATCCTTTCTAGCCCCTGCTGGACTGATGCTTCCTCCTCTCTCCAGCAAGCACCATCTTTCCAGCCTTGACTGGGCCCTATTTTTTGGAAGGAGGCTGCAGCTAGCCAGAGGTGCTAATCCTCACGCTCTCAATAAAACGGACAGCAGCTGCCTGATCAACTGTATTCAGCTCATAGGAAATAGTAAGGCTCGGAGCCAAGCTGTCTGGGCTTGAGGGACGCAAAGTTTAAGTATTCTTTCCCAGATTTTCTTGGCATGTGGGGAGTAAGTGGAAGGTTCAGTGTCTCACGAAGCTCCGGGCAAGCTGGACAGGGCTTCCCGAGGGCCAGGAACACTGGTCTGATGAGACTATGACCAGGAATATTTCTGTTATCCTTGATCCTCCACCTCCAGGACAACTGCACTGCATATCCTCAAAGGGCACCATTCACACTGTAGTCTAAGTGAACAAGATCCCCAGACTTGCGCAATGCACAGCTTGCCTGCTGCACATGGCGGCTCACGCAACTTCTTCCTCCTTCACGGTGGGTTTGCAGTGAATCTCCCTGGTTGTCAGGATTGTCTTCCTAACTTTAGCTCATTGGCCTTTACCATGACTCTGTGGGGGAGGGTGGGCCAAGATTATGACCCCGCAGTGGCCCAGAGAGGTCAAGTGGGTTATCCCAGGTTCCTCAGAGAACCAGGGCAGGGTAGGGCTAGAGTCCAAGTGCTGCTGTGTAGCCGCAGGATAATGATCACTGCCCTGAGCCTCACATGGACTGAAGATTTGAAGCCACTTACTTTGTAGAGCTGGGGCCACGGTCTTGGAGAATCTGAAGTTGGAGTTGACTCTCGAACACATCCCTGTGGTGTAGTAGGAGCTCCCACACTCATGAGACCAGAGGGGGCTGCAGGCCTGTGAAGTACAGCGCAGAGCCCAGTCTTTGGGGGCCCTCAGACCCAATAACCTTAGGCCCAGCCCCAATCTCCATCACCCAAGACAGATATCCTCTATCTGAGTGTTGGTATCCCCAGGATTTAGAGGGTCTTATTTAAATCTATTCAACCCCTCTCTTGCTGCAATGCATGCCGGTTCCTTTGCTTTTAGGTAGAATGGAGAAAAACTAATATTAAAGTTCTCTTTTGTTATATTTTCAAGGGTCCCATTCTCTATCTTATCATCTGGCGTTGTGATTCTTCTTTACCCACCTGCGTACCCCACGCACCACAGAGGATCCTGGAAAGCCTTTTCATCTATGGGAGTGGATGCTTCAAGGTTCCTACAATAGCCCCTCTGTCTGAACAGGTCCATAATAGCTTTATTGGGAAAATTCCAGGACTGCGTCCTGAAAACATGCTCATGGCTCTTACTAGGGAAAGAAAAAAGAATGTCTCTGCTCTTTTTCTGAAATTTTCTACCAAAAACATTAATGTCAACCCCCATTTAAAGATTGAATGATGAGTTCCTCTCAGAGTCAGGTCCTTAAGAATGAAGGCCTGGCTCCATGCCTCCATTTTTTTTTTTTTTCCTGCTGAGGAAACCCAGGACTAAATTTTGTGCTGTAATTTCTCTTGGTTTGGAGGAGTAATTATTCCATTTCCAATACCTTTGTTTAATTAGCATTCTATTTTTACTTAGATTTTTAAAGGTTATGTTTCATAGGTGTCTTATGTTGAAGCTTCTGTAAATTATTTTTGGAAGTAGGGGGAAAATAAAGAATGGGAAGGTAGACGATAGATGATGGATGATGACTGGAAAGATAGAGGAATGATAGATGGACAGATAGATGGATAGATGATGGATTGATGGATGGGTGGATGGGCGGACAGAAAGATGATGGGTGGATGGATGGATGAGTGGATGATAGATGGATGGATGGATGGATGGATGGATGGGTAGATGGATGGATGGAATGATGGACCATTGGTTGGGGGATGGAACGACGTGTGGATGGATGAATAGGTGAGTGAATGAGTTAACAAAAGTTGCTATTTGTATATCAGGCACTTAACCTAATCACGGAGGCCCCAGAGTGTATATCACACCATCCTTCTTGGCCCTTCATCCCACCTTGTGAAGTAGGTAAAAATCAAGTTAGTAGGAATGTGACAAGGAGCCTCAGAAGGAAGAGAGAGTAGTGACAAAGCTCCTGACAGGTATGTGTGTGGAGAGGGCCAGGGGTCCTGCTTGCCCTTGTTTGAGGATGATGAAGGGCTGTGGTCTGACCACACATAGAGCACCTCAGGACTTTCACTGGCAAAGCCACTATGCTCTCCTCAAGTCCCTGAGTATCCTAGTCATCTGGTTGTCTTAGTATCTGATGCTTCACACCCAGATGTCTCATCTGTCAACAGAAATAGACTGATGGACATGAACAAAGGGTGGTGACACGAGCCCTCTCATCTGAAGAAGTGGTGCATTTTGGACTTTTGAAGTAATTTCTGAAATATTCTCTCGAAGCTGTTTCTAGGATCCTGTTTTGACCACCCAGCTTCACCCAAAGTTGTGGTGGTTCACTGGACATGGCGTCAAGGAGCAGGCAGTGCCTCTCTGTCATGCCACCCGCATGTGCCTACTGCATGCAAAGCCTCCGTGTGCTCGCCGGGGCAGAGTGCAGAGACTTCCAAGCACAGTCTGCTGCGGCCTTTCTGTCCCAACATCATGTTTAGATGATTCATTTGCTTATAGTCCCTCCCCAAAACCAGAATGTAAGCTGCAGGGGGTGGGAGCCCTGTCGCCTGCGGAATCCCCAGTGCCCGGCGTTGGGCTCAATATATTGCGAGCGCTCTAAATAATTGTTGTTAAGATAAATGGATGCCTCTACCACTTCAGCACAAGTACCCCCTCCTCTTTATAGCCAAAGGCCTGTCTCTTCTTTAAAACAAAACAGAAACCTCCTCCAGGAAGCCTTTCATCTAGTCCCGTGCATTCCAGATGGCCTGTCACTCTGCAGCCCCGTCCCTCGGTTGTAGTAAATCTGTGTTTACTCATTTGTGGCTTCCCTTCAAAGTCTTCTTATGGTGCATGGTGCATCTTGTTTCTTTGATCAAACCTCAAGCAGAGATTCAGCCCCTGCCTTGGACATTTGGCATCCCAAAGGAATGGCTAGGTTCTCGTCGGACAGTTGGTCATCTTTATTTATTCCTGTTCTTTTTAGGAATAATCCAATAACACAATCACTAGTGAGGCGGGGATACTGTTCCCCACTCTCACGGTATGTGCACAAGAGGGCTCAATCCTTTCTCCTGCTTGGGCTGTCCCCTGCCCCCTTCCCAAACTTAGGACACAGCAGGCAGAATGGCACAGGCAGGAAGCTGGTGCAGGAGCTACACTCTGCAGCATGCGACGGGCAGTCTGGTGGATAGAGTGTGGTGTGAGGACATGTTGCATCACCGCATGCTGCTCCCGCTCCCACGTGGAGGGTCCACGGGGCAGCAGGGCTGGGGTTTGAAGAGAGAGTAGGGTGGGTGGCTCTTACCAAGAAGCTGTTGTCCTTGGGGTTGGTGGCCAGGCTCAGGCCGAGGCGCATGTTGTCCTTCCGCTCAGATACGTTGGATAGAGTGACTCTTCCTGGGGTGAGAGGGAGCATGCGGGAGGAGTTAGCCTGCAGTCCCATCTTGCCCACCCTCTGCCCAGACTCTTGCTGCCGCTGGCCATCAGAGGTGCCTGTGGCAGGGTTGTTGGCAGGCACAGTCCACGAGTCTCCCTGCATGCTGGTGTAGCCCTCATGGTTTACTAAGGCCATGCCCGGACATGATCTAATTATTTCCTCTCAACTCCCTGTGAGAGGAGAAAATGAGTCTTAGCGAAGCCAAGTAAAAAGTCACACAGGAGGCACATGGCAAAGCCCTCCATCTCCTGGTCTCGAGTTTTTCCTCCTCCAGCCCTCTGGTGGGTCCCGACATTCTCCTGTGTCCCACCCCACACGTACCAGGGCACCCCACCTGGGCTGGCTTCCTCTATGTAGTGTCTCCTCCACGTGTTTCTTTAAGCCACCTTGCCATCAAAGTTTACCAGTCCCCTGCCCTGCTCTCTCAGGACCCAGTTCTCTGCTCATCTGATAAACTGATGTATACTTCTTTCCCACGGGTAGCAAATAGCCAACTTAACAAGAGCCTTCTAGAGGTACAAGGTCTTGCCCAAGAATGTCATTCTGTGATTGCTGCCAAGAGAGACACTGAGGAGCAGGATTATCAGCCAACTGGGTGGAGGGAGAAGGTGATGACAGTTTAGAATTACTGAACAGATTATATCAGTTTAAGGTTTTACTAGATCGTTCTGCCAAGTCACTGAAAGGAAGTGAGTTTGACTTCCCCAGACCTGTGTTGGTGTGTAAGTGCATGTGTGTGTGAGTGCACATGTGTATGGGTGCCCGTCCTGGGAGAGTTTAGGAGAAATGAATAGGGCCCAGAGTGAGTCGATCCTCATCTGCTGTGAGGATCTAGCATCTTCTCTGCTAGAGGGAGGAGGGCGGGGAGGGATCGCTAGGGACGCAAGGCCCCAGGGGAGTTAGCCTGGGCACGGCCCAGCAGGGCCTGGGGCTGACATTTGCGGAGAGGCCAGAACTACAGCCGCCTGACTGCACTGTGGGCTGGGGGTGGGGTGCTGTGTTTGTTTTTTTTCCCTTTGGGTTCCCTGGGTTTGTAGTCAGGCTCCGTTTGAAATCCAGCTCCTCTTGGCTGCACGGCTGGTGACTGGGATTGCTTTCTGTTTTGTCAGTCCAAACATACCAGAGAGAAAATAATAGTAATGACCGTGTTTTTTCAAACCGTTTTTTTTATCATTTACAAGTACCTTGTGCATGTGCTCCCCCAGGACCCCCTCGTGGTTCCGGGAGGCCCAGGAGTCACCATTTCTATTTACAAGTGAGAAAATCAAGGTGCACAGAGGGTTAGTGTCTTTTATAACGTCAATTGCTGGTAAGTGATAGAGCAGGGACTTGAACCCAGGTTATCCAAGGTTACTGCTTGAGTTTCCCATCTGATGGCAGGGCTGCGGTGGCAATGGGATGGTAGTGAGAAACTAGAGAGAAAGCTCCAGAAAGTTCCAAGCCCTGACTGGGCAACCTCTGCCCTTCAGCAACTTAGAGAATTCTGCCCTCTCCCTATCTCTTCTCTTCTCCCTTGTCCCAGTGACAAGTCTTTAGTGAAACGGTGCCCGTCCAGAAGCAGAGGGGCATGGTGGGGAAGACCCTTGTGTTGGAGTAAGAAAGACCCAGGTTCAAGTCCTGCTTCTGTTGCTTCTGCTGCTTGTGGATTAGGGGCAGTCACTAACGACCCCGCCCCTCTCACACAGGGCCTGCCTTCTACAATCACAGCTCCTCTTTGAGCCCCTCATTAAAACCTTGACTTCAACCAGGTGTTGGGAAGAAAGCACCAGCTGTAGACTCTTTTACACTGAAGTGTGAATGACTGACACCAAATTAGCCTTCCCCAGAGAGAGAGGAAAGAACATTCTTGGCTCAGCAGGGCTCAAAGCCTGGACAGGCCATAGGAAAACCCAGGACTCAGGTTTCCCTGCCTTGCATTTTCCGTCATGGGGATAAACTGACAGATGGTCTTCCTGCCGTGCCTTTCTCCTCAGTGGTAGAAAAAGACACTCTTTAGATGAAGTACTTCCTGACAGTACTTTTCCTCTGCCACAACTTACTTTGCTGCCCTGCTAATGCCCCCGTTCGGGAATGTTTTCCAGGGTCTGATGGCTGCCAGCAGGGGCTGCTCCTTCTTTGGAGGGAAATTGGGTCCACATTGGAAACCAGAGCAATAGAGGTAACTATGTGATTGGTTCATGAGTCTGTGTCCCTGTCTGACCAGGAGCTTCTATTGGTGGCCAGGTCCACAGCCCAGTGCCCAGCCCTCCCATTACCCCCCCTTACTCCCTCTGTCCAAGGCTCGGAGCCATTCTTTCTGCCCTCACACAGAGCAAGCTCATTCCCACCTCAGGGCCTTTGAACTTGCTCCTCCTCTGCCTGGAATGCTGCAGCCCTACCCGATTCCTTTTTGCCATCAGAGCTTTGTTCAAAAGGCATCTGCTCAGAGGGGCCTTCTTAACTCCTTTGCTAAGGTAGAAGCCCTCTCACGCCTCAGCCTCTCTTACACAGCACCCTGGTTTGTTGCACAGAGTTTATCCCTACCTGAGATTATCCTGCTTTCTAGTTTGTTTACTTGCTTATTGTCCCCTCCCAGCAGGGCCCTTGGGGTCTTGCTCCTTGCTGTATCCTCAGTAACTAACATAGTGCTTGGCACATACTAGGTGCTTTAGTGATAAAGTATGGGGGACATATTAGACCCGGAATGGGTCCTAGGGTCATTGAGCCCACCCTCCTCACTTTACACAGGAGCAAACAGAAGCTCAGAAAGCGCTCCCCATGCACACACAGTGAAGAAACTGTACGGCTGGAAGGAGAAACCCGGCTTGGCCTGCTTTGGAAGCTGCGTTCTCAGAGTGGTGATGACTGGGACCCGTGGCCCACCAGCGAGGCCCCCACCTCCCCAAGACTATTTCCTCCCTGAAATCTGGGCCCTGGCTGTGCTGGGGTTTGAACTTCCCACCCATGGCGCTGACGCAGATGTGAACAGCCGGAGCATCCAGCACCACGTGATGGGACAGCCTGCCGCCCTGGGGATGTGAATTCTTTGGGCTTTCCCTTTGATGCTGGCCTTTTCATCCTGTTTATCTCTTAAAACTCTGCCATCCCCCTCCACCAGGCCCCACCTCCCCAGGGAGCCCCACGCCACTGCTCTAGGGTAGTAGCTCCCCTCCTGGAAGAGGGGAGGCTGAGGGTCTTGGCCCTGGGGTGGGCCAGTCCTCTAGGGCAAGGCCTGGAATCTTGGCCTCTCAGCCCAAATGGGGCTTTTGCTCCCTTCTATAAGTAAGGTGATGGCCTGGCCACTTTCTGACCTTTAGGACAAAGTGGAAGAGCTTTAGAGGACTGGCCTGTGTGCTTTATTGGACACACATGTGTACACACACACAGGGAGTAGATTTTACAAGGCTTTGAAAGGCCTCAGGGCTGCTCAGAGCATCTCCCTATTTCTGAAAGCTGCTCAATGAAGAAAGAAGCCTTCATTTCAGAAGGGCATTGTCGCACAGTAGCTAACAGGTGGCTGTAGACTGCCTGCATTGGAATCCAAGCCTTGCTGCTTGTTAGCTGGGTCACCCCAGGCAGGTCTCCTCACTTGCAGTCAGTCCCTCCTTTGTTAAATGATTAAAACTTCTACAGTTGTGGGGATTAAATGAGTCGAAATACCTAAAAGTACTTAAAACAGTGCCTGGCATGTGGCGAACATTATATAAGATATATAAATTTTAGCAGTTATTACTTCCAAATCAGAAAGAAGACAGGAAGTGTTTTTCTCTTGCTGGGAGAGAAAACCTTGCTTTTGAAGGGCAGTGGATTAGTCAGAAAGAGCAGTGGCCTGGGACACTAGAGGCTTGGGTTTGAATCCTGGCTGGCCCCTGACAAGCTGTGTGACTGTGGGAAAGTTGTTCCCTCTCTCTGGCCTCAGCTTCCTCATCTGTAAAATGGGGCAGTAGTACCAGCCGGTCACCTCTGGGGCAGCTGTGAGGAACCAGTGTGACCGTGGGCACGGATTGTGCTTAAGAGCCTGCCCTGCCCTGCCCTGCCAATAGTTGGCCTCGTGTGGAGAGACCAGCAGCCCAAGTTACCCAGGTTGAGCTTGGTGCAGTTCCCATGGGTCACCGGACACTTGTACACGTCTCCTGTCTTCTGGTGGCCGTTGGTTTCCAATGGAGCACCCACAACCAGCCTGGGAAGAAAGAGAGGACAGTGAAGATGCTGAGGGAAGTACTCTTTCCTGGTAAAGGCTGGACCCTGGAGGGCGGTGTCAAGAGAAAAATGGGATGAGGAGGGTGGGAGGGAGGAGGAGGGGCCACATGCGGACACTGAGACTCAGACTTTTGTCTTCCCGGGGGAGGGATGCTGGGCTTTCAACATAAAGTCAAGGGGCCTGCTGCCTCCTCCAGGCCCTTGTCAGGATGTGGAAATATGGAGACGGAGCCCTGCAACAAATGGGATGGAGGCAGAGCCTGGGAGAGGAGGGCAGGGCGGATACATGGAGGAGGTAATACTGGAGCCGGGTCTTAACAGTCGAATATGGGTTTGTCAAATGCTAGGAGGGTGACAATGGTGGTCATTCCGGCACCGTATTGATTTTGGAGCCAGAGGCTTGGCCATCTGTCACTACCTGCAGGGATGTCTCATCCTCTCACTTTATATGGCAGTCTTTCAACTGGTGACCCAGACATGGGGCATGTAGCTCAGTGGTCATGGCTGTTCCCTGAGCCACTAAGTCTTTGCTCAGGATGGGCCTAGCAGACAGCGGGGCTTAAAAGTGGCCAGGGGCAGCCACTCATTTGGGGCTTCTGCCTTAAACCTATGCTTTTACAACTTTATTTGGTAGTTAAAATTAGGATCTTGAGAGGAGGTCATCCTGGATTACCCAGGTGGGCCCTGTATCCAACAACAAGTGTCCTTAGACACACAAAGGAGAGAAAACCACGTGAAGGTGGAAACAGAGCTGGGAGTGATGCTGCCCTCAAGCCAAAGAATGCCCGGGGCCCTCCGGGAGCTGGAAGAGGCAAAGAAGAATCTTCCTAGATCCTTTAGAGAGAGTGCAGCCCAGCCGCCACCTCGATGTTGGACATCTGGCCACCGTAACTGTGAAGAATAAATTTCTGTTTTTGTAAGCCATCTTCTTTGTGCTAATTTGTTTTGCACCCATTGGAAATGAATATACCTTGCTCACATGCTTCTAGAAAACAACGAGCATCTACTTCTTCCTGACCTGGCCAAGCCTGGTGGTGCCACTGCTCTTGAGGCCAGGGAGAATCCCACCTCAGCCTAGATGGCCCCAGACCCTTTCCTTAGAGCTCCTCAAAGCTCTCTATGACTCATCTCCAGCGGGAACCCCAATGCCGATGTGAAGCGAGACCTCGAAGGCAGGTGGGATTCCCCTTCAGCGCCCACCTGCCCACTCCGTCAGTGCCGCCTGCCTCTCTGGCACGTCTGGAACCCTCTGGGCTTTGGGTGCCAGTAACTGCCTCCTCTGCTCAGGCCCTAGTGCTAAGAGTGACTCAAAAGAGACCCTCTCAAAGATAGCTGTGCTGGGATTGTGGGAGATGCCACAGCTCACACCGCCTGAGGGGTCTCCTAGGCCCTGTGAGACAGAGGATAGATGATGGTGAAGCTTGGGACAAGGGACAAGTGAGACATTGGGAACAAGTGACCTTTCTGGAGCCCTGCTCTCCCAGAAGCTTCCCACCTCCCGGCAATGTGGCCCAAAGAAGAAACAGTCACTTGTTTTCTGACATAAGACAGTTGAGAGGGGACAGGCCTGGAGGTTCATGCTACGTAAGACTTTGTTCTGTCAGGAAAGAGAGGTCTGAACTGGGAGTTAGTTAATAGAGCTCTGTCTGAAATTAAGAGTCTATGAAATAAGAGCTGAGGTTTCTCCCCTGGGGACCAGATAATGACAGATTCTAAATATATCGTTTATTAAGCATGCCTAGTTTTGACTGGCAGGAATTAATTGGACCCATAAAATCTGTTTGTCTAGACGACGTGACTTTGGCTACTTAATTCTGTGAGGGACTGTGTGGTCAAGGCTGCTCCATTCTTTCCAGAGAGAGAGAGAAAGAGGGAGGGAAGGAGAGGGAATAGAGAGGGAGAGGGAGGGAGGGAAGGGGGATGGGTGGGGGAGAGAGAGAGAGAGAGAGAGAGAGAGAGAGAGAGAGAGAGAGAGAGAGAGAGAGAAGAGAAGAGAGAGAGAGATTGAGAGAGAAGAAAGAGATGTCAACGAATGAGGCTTAGGCTCCAAGCTTAATTTTCTGGCTGCTCCAGTTTTTAAGGTCAACCTGATATGTCCAGAGAAAGTCCCCTCCAGGACAACCCTGCCTGGCATGGAGTGCTTTATGAAAGAGTGCCTTTGAGGAATACCATATAGAATGCCTCTGGGAGAATCAGGCACAGCAGTCTCTAGATTAGAACAACCATGGCCATCTACCCCCATGTGTCTTCTAGAAAACACCCCAGCAGTCTGGCCAGGAGGACTCGTCACAACCCTTCTCATTTTATGGAGTGGGATCTGAGGCCCCATGGCCTGCTGGAGGGACCCCCAACACGGCAAGATCTTTGGGCTGAGAATCCAGGGACTGGGTCTTCATCCTGGTTCAGTCACCAGCTTGCTTGTGGCTTGAGAAGTCATTGAACTTTCCAGACCTTGGTTTTCTTGGCTGTGAAATGGGGTTAACAATTCCTATACTGCCTGCCTCCCAGAGGTACTTTTTATAGACATCAAAAGACACTAAGAAACAGAAGGGGCTGTATCAAGGTAAGTTACACACAGACTGGGGGCTTCCTAGAAGCTGGGTATCCTGGTAGTGGCCAAGATGGGACAATCTGGCAATAAATCCACCAAGTCATCTTGATCCCAAATCTGCTATAAGACTGGGCTTTGTCCTTCTCAAAGGACAAGGGCCACGCCGTGTGTCCCATCTTCAATCCTCTGAGACCTGATCTCTCTGGAGGTCTGTGGTACTCCATGAGGGAGCAGGACAGAGATTACTGTCTCCATATTACAGATGCAGAAACTGGCTCTGAGAGGGAAGCTGACCCATGCCCCACCGTTCGTTTGGGGCAGAACTGGGACTAGTTCTCCTGGGACAGCTTTTTTCTGTGTTGCCCCAGATATTTCTTTGCCATGAAGGGAGGGCCTGGGTCAGCCCTCCTTGCCATTCTTGAGCCTCGGCATTACGTGCGCCTGTTGGGCTTGAGGTTTTGAGGATATGATTCAGTCTCACTGTGAGGGGAGAACTGCCGAAGCACAGGGAAAATGTTTGCGTCACCACCGAGACCAGGCAAATTGTTCCTGGGGTCTGGCAGCCCCTGCCACCTCCGGCGGCCTTCGCCTTATATAGCCATCTGCAGCCTCAGGGTCTGCTGCGCCTCTCCGAGACTGGACATCCTACACCCTCTGGCGTGGGCACTAGCACGGCACGGCAAACCCCAAGGTCGTGGCGAGCGTCAGGCCCTTTCCAGGGGCTGTGCCGTGACTCACTGGCTGTGGGCTCCCTGCATTCTTCTTGTGGAGGCACGGGGAGCAGGGCTGCTGTGGACGGGACACTGGGTGGCAGGCTTCCCTGGCGATCGCCCTCTAAACAGGACTTTGTCAAGGGAGGAGGCTCACCGTGGAGCTGGCCACCTGAGGGAAGCAGGATGTGGCAGTCTTGGGCACTGGGCTCCCTGGCTCTCAGCAGGACACAGGCTAAGAGAAGGGGTTTCTGGTTCCCCACCACACACCCTCTAACAAGGCCCCATGGGGATTCATGCTATCTTCTGCCATCCCCGGCTCTGTCCTATCAGAAAAAAATGTACTTCTAATGTGTTTAAATTTCTATGTTAATTAAACCGGTGTATAACTGTCAATCTGTATATTAAATACCTACAATTCCTTTTTTCCAGTAAAATATAAACCTAAATAAAACTTGATTCATTTTGTTTCTATGCCCCAGTATACCGTCTTGCACCTCCCCTGTGGTATGCACACCCCACCTTGAAGACCATCCGTTTAAAATCCAGGACAAATCCCCGCCTGCTCCAGGAACATCCCCTCAGGCTTTCCCACATAAACCAGCATCTTATCCCTGCTGCCTGTTGTGGCCAGTATCTTAGTGTCATCTTTCCATGAGGGCTGAGATGTCCTTGTGTGCCCCACTGCACTAGAACAGGATTGTCTGGAACGCACTTGGAAAGAGGTACCCAGTGGCTAATCTCGCTTACTGTCTGACAGGCTACAGCAGCAGCAGCTTTAGGAGCTTTTGGCTTTGCCTCAGGTCTAAGAGGAGCCCCCAGATTAAGTGCCTGGAAAAAGGGTGGCTGAGAAATTGGGTATTTTCCGTGCATGAGGTTCCTTGGAGGTTCCATTTCAAATGAATGTTGCTTGCTTCCTTGGTTTCCACTTTCCTCTTCTTAACAGTCCTCAGGTCTGTATGGGGGTCCGGGGGACCTGGCTCCATTCCCAGTTCTAGGGACCAAGCACATACCTCAGGCTAAGCCATTTTATCTCATGGCTGTAGTTACTGAGTCAGGGTGGGCAAAAGACTTAAGTCACCCCAGTGAGCGTGAATCTCAGGACTTCTACTTTGGAGTCAGGGACCAAAGTATATAGATGCAAGCCCTGGAACTTCTGGCGGCCACCTTACGATGATTAGGGGTGTGGGCTGATGCACTGGGGGCTGGGGCTGAAAGAAGCATCAAGAAGAGGAGCTGAAGTCCTGATGATATTGTGAATCCCTGGATCAAACAATACCTGAAGCTCGTACTTTTCCGACATAGAAACAATAACTGCTTTTTACAGTATAAGCCCCTTTGAGTTGAGTTTTCAGGTATTTATAACTGAAAACCTACTAACTAGAGTGTACAAGGCAAAAATATCCCCCCACACACACATAGTTAAGATTATCCTTACAAATTCCATCTATCATCATGCTATAAGAGGAACATGGCATCCAAAACCAACGAGAGAGGAACAGATCCACAGCCCCCAACTCATGCTCCAGCTGGGGCATATATTTTCTGTGTGAGTGGTGGGTGGACTCTCAGACATCATGTATGTGATTCCTCTCTGATTATTTAACCGAATGTGGAAATCCGGTCCCCTGGCCCAGCCCTGAGGAAACAGAAACCTTTTTGTTCTGTGTGCATCCCACTACAATGGCCACTTGGACTGGGCTGTCCAGAAGTTTGTGGTTACCTGGTAACTGGCCTTGCAGACCATCAGAGCTGGGAGGAAATGTGGAGACTCCTCGTGTCAACCTCATCAAGTACCAATGTGCATCGGAGGCCTGGAGTGAGCGAGTGCTGTGTCCGAGGCCTCAGGACAGATGGTGGCAGAGCTGGACTGGTGCAGTGTCCTGACTCCCGGGGCAGGGCTCCCACAAGCCACAGAGGGTGGAAAGCCTGGAGGTGGTACCTGGTGCTCTAGACGCAGCTTGGCCTTTTACTGGCTTGTCTGGGAAGGCAGGTGTGAACAGCTTTGGTCCCCAGTAGGTGGGGTAAGCAGAGTCCATGAGCAGAAAAGGCCATCAGATGCTTGGAGAAGGAAGGAGGAAACTTCCAACTGATGGGCCTGCCCCTGGAGGAGGTCCTGAGCCCAAAGGCCAGCAGGGACCACCAAGGAAAGGCAGGGTATTAGTTTAATACCCACCCTGGCCAGTCTCTTTGCCCTCTCTGAGAGATCTGGTCCTAACATCCCAGGAAATCCAATTACCACTGCTTATTCTTTTCATATTGATGACTCATGTTTGATTCAATTGAATTATATTTGATTTCAATCACCAGGACAGCTTTTGGCTGGAAGGGAAGTCAATATGTAAGGCTTAGAAGGTGGCTGTGACAAGTCTGCAGAGAGACACTGGGCACTTTCAGAGCTGGACTCCATGTCCAATGTTCTTTTCTTTAGTATTGTGGAAGACCAGAAAGTTCAGAAAGCCCAGCTCTGGGGACTGAGCAGTGCCCAGCACGGGAAGAGGGCTGCCCTCCCTGGAGCCAGCTGGGCCTGCCGCCCAGGGGTCTCTTGCCTCTTCCCCTTTCATCCCATTCCCTGCTTCACCTGTTCCTCTCTAAGCTCCCCTCCTCCATGCAAACCTACTCCAGGCCCTTTATTCTATTTCTCTCCTGGCTTCATTTTCCTTTCCTGAAATCTGATAGGGGTATCAGGGAGGGGGTGCCACTTGAAGAGCAGAGAATTCCAGGGAACAAAGAAGAGATTATTCCCTTAGAGAGGCTTTTTTTCCTCCCTCTCTCCATGGAAAATGTAATCTCCTCCAGCCAGGGTGAGTACGGTGGCTAATATGTTCAAGATGGGGCTGGGGAAGTGCTGAGAGCAGCAAACCCGTGTTGGGGGTGGGGGCCCGAGGGCTGCACTTGCTGTGGGCTGGACGTAGAGGGAGAGCCCACCTGAGTCTTGCCTGCGGAGAGATGACGGCGCCTGCGCATCTTCCTGGGCTTGTTGGAGGGACTTCTGGTTCTCTGTGGCTCAGATGCCTGGCAGGGCCTGGACTGCTGGGGACCAGGAAAATGAGGACCCCTCTGTTTGCCAGCACATCTCTTACTCTCTACACCTCTGTGAAACCCTCATCAGAGTGGGAATTCATGAATACTGTGATAGTTAATTTTATGTATCAACTTGACTGGGCCACGGGGTGGCCAGATATTTGGTTCAACATTATTCTGGGTGTGTCTGTGAGGGTGTTTTTGGATGAGATGAACATTTTAATTGGAAGTCTGAGTAAAGCAGATTGCCTTCCCCAACATGGATGTGCCTCATGCAATCAAGGCCTCAGTAGAACAAAAAGGCTGATCCTTCCCCAAGTAAGAGAAAACCTTTCCTAACTGACTATCTTTAAACTGGGACATTGACTCATTCTTACCTTTGGACTCAAATTAAAACATTGGCTCTTTCAAGGTCTCCAGACTGCTGGTCCTCAGACTAGACTCTCTGGTCTACACCACTGGCTCTCCTGGTCTCCAGCTTTCAGACTTATCCTGCACATCTTGGGACTTGCCAGCCTCAATAATCATGTGAGCCAATTCCTTATAATAAATCTCTGTATACAGATGGTTTCTGGCTTATGATGGTTCAACTTACTATTTTTTGATTTTTACGATGTTATGAAAATGATATACATTTAGTAGAAACTATACTTTGAATTTCAATCTTTTCCCACTCTTGAGATATATGGCATGAAAAGGTACTTTCTTGTGATGCTGGGCAGTGGTGGCGACCCACAGCTCCCAGTCAGGCACACAATCACGAGGGTAAATAGTGTATTCATTACATTTGATCATTTTGCCCAACTGTAGGCTAATGGAAGTGTTCTGAGAATGTTTTAAGGTAGGCTAAGCTATGATGTTTAGTAGTTTAGGTGAATTAAATGCACCTTTGATTTACGATATTTTCAATTTACAATGGGTTTACTGAGACGTGTTCCCATAGTAAGCTGAGGTAGATCTGGTGGTTCTGTTTCTCTGAAGAACCCTGACTAATGCATTTGCAAAGTGCTTGTTATGTTCTAAAGGCTTTAAGCACACTGATTCATGTTGCTGAAGATCCACGCTCTTGTTCATTCATCAAATCATGAGCATTTATGGAGCTCCTACTAATGTACCAGGTACTGAAGGCATGATGGGGAATGTAATGTTGCCCCTGCCTCCAGCCTAGCAGAGGGGTTGAGCAGCTACTACAGGCCATTCAATGCAGCAGTGGTTCTTAAAGTGGGTCCCAGACCAGTAGCATCAGCCTCCCCTGTGAACTGGTTAGAAGTGCCCTACCCAGACTGGCAGAATCAGAAACCGAAGATGGAGTCCAGCACCTGTGTTTTAACGAGCCCTCCCAGAGATGTGATGCACTTCTCAAGTTTGAGAAGAATCTTAATGCATTGTGAAAAACGCTTATGTGGGGGAAGCAGAGGCATGGTGACCTGCAACCCCAGCTGGGCTAAAAGCCCCAAATCCATTCCAGTAAAATCCACCCTCTTCACCATGCCTGCCAGACTCTGTATTATCTCACTGCTGCTCACCTGTCTGGCCCAACTTTTACCACAGCTGCTAGAAATTCTGCCCTTCACAGCTGGGTCATCATTTAGGGCTCAGTTCCAATGTCACCTCCCCATTGCCAGGCCTTTCCTGACCACCTGTAGCTGCTTGTCTCACTACCCTCCCCCACCTTCCTTATTAAACTTTGTACTCTCTGATGGTGTCTTCTTTATTTACGTTTAATCATCCTTACCCCCCAATAGAATTTGAGTTTCAAGGAAGCTGGGACCTTGTTGGTCAGGACTGTAGTTCTAGACACCCCAGCAACCAGAACGGTGCCTGGCAGGGTTGTTTCCGAAATATAATTGTTAAATGAATTAGCTAATCTCCTGGCTTAGTGGGGTGACTGTAATCTGATAGCCTGCGATTTGGGACCTCTGCCTGCAGGACCTCTTTTGTCCTCCAATACCTGGGAGAGTAGAATATGCTCTATTATAGAACTAACACCATGACCTGAGGCAAGGCTGTTAACTGCTGTTGGCCTCAGTGTTCTCATCTACCAAGTGGGACTAAACATACCTAGGCTACTTACCACCCAGGGTTTTGAGGGTGTATGAGTCCCAGATCAGAATCACCTGGAGAGCTATCAATGTGCATTCCTGGGCCCCATTTCAAGAAGGTTCTAATTCAGCTTGTTAGGGACAGGGCCCAGAAATCTATTTTTAGAAGCTCCCACATATGCAGGCAGGCTTGGGAGCCCTTGTGTGAAGAATCTGCTGAGGAGCAGATATGAGGCCCTCTGGACATGTAGAAAAACACGTGTCCCAAGAATTCTCAATACACAGCAACCTCCTCGATGGTATAGACATGGTCCAGGATTATTTTTTTTGTTTGTTTCTTTTGGTCACAAGAAAATACATACCTATTTTAACTTGTGCGAAAAGGACTGACTTATTTAAAATTTTTTAGATTGTAAATGTAATACATGTTGTGTAATGTTCATAGTGCAGAAGCATGCAAAGTAAAACGTGCAAGGCCTCTCCCTCCCCTTTGCAAGCCAGCCCTCTAGGGACAACTACCATTCGCAGCAAGGGATGCAGGAAACCTCCTAGGCATGTATGTAGGGAATTTACAAAATCAAATCCTTCTACACATGTGCTTCTACAGCATGCTTTTTACACTTAGTTATTTCATATAATTTCCATGTCAGTATATATCAATGCCACACTCAGACTTGGTCACCAGGGCCTTGCCCTGGGTCCCACTCTAACCCTTCTTTGGCTGTGCCCTTCCTTGGGGTGAAGAATCTTAGGGGTCAAGGGGACAGACCCCCCCCAGAGCCCGTGTTCCCTTATTCTGGGTATTCAGGACACCAGAATCTCCTGCCCAAACACCCTGGGACAGGCCTGTTCCCTAGAACGGACTTTTAGT
The DNA here is from genome assembly GCA_003508835.1 of Eonycteris spelaea. Classification (NCBI taxonomy): domain Eukaryota; kingdom Metazoa; phylum Chordata; class Mammalia; order Chiroptera; family Pteropodidae; genus Eonycteris; species Eonycteris spelaea. The sequence continues at coordinate 3,368,150 of PUFA01000017.1, forward strand.
TGGTGGATCACCAGATGGCACTAATGCAGGAGTGGCTGCTTGAGGGGGTGTGGACAGAGCTTGGATATATGGGATGGAGTGTCCACACCTGTGAGGCCCCTCAGTTACCAAGAGGGAACTGCAGGTGGGAAGAAAAGATGGTGGGCCATGGACCAGAGCCCCCATTTGCTTTCTTGACCTAGGCCTCTCAGCTGTCAGGGACAGGCCTGATGTCGATGGATAATACAGCTCTGCCTCATCCTTCATACTGGTTGCATAGTGTTACTCTTTTCTCTTTAGCCATTCTCCTATTAATGGATCTCTAAATTGTTTCAACCCTTTTCCTATTGATAGCTATTTAGGTGCTTTAAAATTTTTTCCCCTTGCACAGCCTTTTATCAATACTAATGAATAAAAATGCCTTCGTGCACAAGCAGCGTCTGGGAGCAAGGCAAGTAGCATGCACAAAGCCCTGTTGCTGTGCAGGCCGCCCTGGAGCCGGCCCCTGCCGCCTCAGGCAAAGAGCCTGCTGACAAGCATCATCACAGCTGTTGGTTTCACAAGCTTGGCTCTCTACTTTGTTCCTGGAAACTTCTGGGTCCACCTCAGCTTACATCCAAAAAGTTATTTTTTCCTAAGTTGCAGAAGTACTTAGAACAGAAGAGAGGAAAGTGAGTGAAGATGACCACAAAGAACGTTTTCAACCCATTTGAACGGAAGATGAGAACCTGACCCACTGACTGTGAAGAATAGTGGCCAGAATGTGCCATTTAGTGCCATGGCCCTCCCCTTTTCACAGCCCAACGCCAGCCTCACAGGCCACTTGTCCTTTTCTCACCAAACCTGGTACTCTACTTCCTGTTACTGCATGTGCAGTTTCCTCACTCTAAATTCAGATTTGCCCCCTTCCATCTGCCCTTCAGCGCCTCTTCCTCCAGGAAGCCCTCCTCCATCTCAGCTGAAAGCTCTCCTCCTCAATTCCCATGATGCTCTGTTTGTACCTACCTTGTCTGCTTTTCCCCCCTCTTTTTTAGGTAATTTGCCTCTAGACAGCAGAGAGAGAAACTGATCCATCTTTAAATCTCTTCCTCAGTGCTTGTCAAAGCACCTTGAGCATAGCCAAGGCCCAATACTTGCTTGTTGAGTAAATAAACTGATGGACAGATAGAGGGGGCAGCTTGTTTTATGAAGACAAGCTGAGGCTTCACGGTGCTTCTGGAGGTGTAGCTGGGAGCAGAGCTGGGCTGAACTCTTGTGGGTGTCATTTGCAGATGAACCGCTAACCTTGGGGTGCCCTTGGACTGGCTCTCCCCAGGACAGTGGCTGTGGTCTGGTGTCCCGCCAGAGAGGCTGAGTTCACAATGTAAAAATTTCTCCTTTTCAAAATGTCTGATAAACTCTTGCTTGTTTGTCCAAGTGATGCTCAGAATCCCCTTCCCCTTTCCCAGTTTTATAACAACTGTTTCCCCTGAAAATGAAACATAAACACAACAATAGTTTGGGTAGATGTTTCTCAGTGGAATATATAGTTTTAATTTCTTGGTATGTGCCAGGGTGACAGCTCCTCAGCTGGAAAGGGGCTTTGGCATTCCCTGCTCTTTATTCTTGGCAGGACTGTTTCTTTTTTGTCTCATAATTAGGACGATGATACCTTAGATCTGACCAGTGTATGCACCCAACAGCTCACTGCATTGGACTCATAACCAGGGGAGGCGACCAGACAGGAGAGCAATTCTCTTCAACTCTAGAAGTAAACAAGGCCCAGAGACTGTCAGGATCTTCTGGGTAGAAGCTGAGGCACAACTGGGACACCTGTTACACCAACCATGGTCAGTGCTCTAGCCACGTGGACTCGGATGATGTAGAAAAAGAGGAGACCCCGAGGAGAAAGGACAGACGATCTTTTCTGATCTTGGGCCTGTTGACACATTTATGATTAGCTCTGATCTACTCTCAGATGGGCTAACTGACCTGGGGTGAGCCACCTGCCCCTCTGAGCCTCAGTTTCTTCATCCGTAAAAGAAGAGGCTGGGACAAGTTCAGTTAAAAGGAGGAGTTAGTGAGCACTTACTGTGTGCTGGGCACTGTGGACTGAAAGATGAATGAAGCCTAGCTCGCACCTTAGTCTGCTGAGGGCTGAGAGTCTGACACCTGATGATTTCAGTGTGGAGGGCAAGGCTGTGAAAGGTGTGACAGGGACACAGAGGAAGGACGCTTGCTCAGCCATTTGGGAAGCCTTCCTGGAGCAGGCGATTCCTGAATGGAGCTTTCCAGGGTGAATAAGTGTCATCCGGATGACAAGGGACTGGGATCCACAGGGAGGAATGACAGCTGAGTTCTGATGGTGTCAGTGCTTACGTGTGTTATTCTAATGCACCTTCCGTAGTGAACTCCCTGCCTTCATGGAGCCTGTGGTGCAGTCAGTCTCAACCTAGATTCACACCATTCACCTCCCCTTCTTCCTTTCCACCTATAACTCCCTGACATTCCAAATCCTCTCCCTTCTCCCCTCACTTGTCCAGAGTGGCTCAAAGTATGGACAGATGGTTAGATGCCTACATGGACATGCATTGTCCCCTGATCAGGTTCCCCCACCAACTGCTTTCTAGGGTCTCTAAATCCCTGCTGTTGGTCAACCTTTTGGATTCAGGCACGAGAGGGTCACTCTCAATGGAAGCCTGGAATGGAATTAACCTATGAATCCATGGGGACACATGGACCCCTTAAAAGGGATTAAATGGTCAGTGGTGCTGGTACCTGGCTGGTCATTGCACGTACCTTGGGATGTTTAAACATAGAGATTCCCCGGTCCTACCTCCAGAGATTCTGATTTTGTAAATCTAGGACTTGGACTGAGGGATCTATATTCCTTTTTTTTTTTTTTTTAATTTTCACAGGCAAAAGTTAAAAAAACTTTGTTTTCAGCTTTAGGAACCTCTGGATTATATCATCACATGATCATCAGACTTTGAAATAATAGAAAACAGATCACATGGGATTAGGGGCAGGATGCCCAATCAAGAAACAGTTTACAAACACTGGGTCACGCATTCATCTACCTTCAAAGCACTTTGTATGAACAAGCAAATAAATTAATGCAGGCATGAATGAATGTTTGGGGGAGTTTATTATGTGTCAGGGACTGTGCTAGTGGCTCCCTTTGACACTGACACGCTTAACCCTTACCAGCACCCTGTGGGAGAGAGCAGTCCCACTTCAAAGCTGAGAAAACTGCAACACAGGGAAGCTAGGTGGCTCACCCAACTCACTCAGCTGGCTCAGGGTGGCTCTTTGCCTCACTCTCCTACCTGGTCCTCTCACTGCCTCAGGGCGTAGGAGAGCAGAGTACACAGAAGCCAGCCCTGTGTTCCATCTGGGAGCCCTGAGTTATTCTACCTGGGAATCATCGGCTCTGCAGAACCCTTCGAGGTTCTCTCTGTCTGGTTCAAAGCTCAGACTGGTTTCCCTCCTCTTTTTTCCAGATTGTGAGTAAAGGCTCTTTTTTACATTATTCTTATTTTGCGAAGCCATAAAGAAACAAAGGCTATAGACTCCCTTGAAACTGGAGGGTGAAATTTGTCATTATATTTTTGGAAATGTCCTCCTTGGGTTACAAACTCATTGGCTCAGTGGTTGGGGAGGGTTAGAAGTGACAGTGCAGAGAGAAGCTGATGTCACAGGGCCAGTTGCCCGGGTTGGGCCAGGCTACCATCTGCCCTCTACCTGACTTTGATTCAGCTGGGACCCTCCAACCTTTGCAGGGAAAGACAAAGACAGGAAATCTCAATGCCTTCCATATGGGGCCATAGTCCCCAGGCCCTTTATAACAAGAACGTCCGGCTTCGAGCTTCCCTGAGATTTAGCTTGAGTCATACCCAGCCTTCTGGAACCATTCTCTTCTCCTTCTACGGGTCTGTGCCAATCACTGAAGATGCCCCTGCTCCCCTGTTAATCTCTCTTAGCCCTTCGTTCTTCATTTCATCTTCTCTCCTCTTCCCTTTCCCCATGTCATTTTCCATTTCTCTTAACGGGATTTTTCTGTTGCTCTCTCTCCATGTTTCTCCACATTATTGGCTCAGGGCGACTCATTACAACTAAACCAGGAAGAAATGATTCAAGAGGGGTGGATTTAGGAATTCAACAGAAATGACAGAAACTTGTCAAGATGGTCTCCAGTCAATAACAAGCGTTTGCCATTGGCATTGTATCTGAGTGTTGCGGCTGTGCAGAAGAGAAGTTGCTGAAAGAGAAAAGAAAGCCATTTGAAAGGGTTTGAAATCCTGAGGAGTCCTCGATTGTTCACAAAGGAGTCAGGGAAAGTCAGAAGGAAGTAGTCTGGAGAAAACACGGGGTAGGTAAAGTAGTCATTGATCACAGTTAAGATTAATGAGAAAAAGCGTTTATACGCATTGAATTGTTTTTCCAATTGTATATAACCCTAATACATGTTTACACCACTTTGTGGTTTTCAATAAAGAGTTCTGTTTTTCACATTTCATAGGCTAACTGAATGGACGCTCATGCTGCCCTGAGTTTGTGACATCTATGGGAAGCTTAGATGATTGGAGAGAGGAGCTATGACCAGGCAGCTTGTTCTCCCTAATATCAGGTATAATAGTTGCAGATAAAATGCCAAGGAGCAAATAAAAACTGAGTACTAGTTTTGAAAATTCAAACCAATGAAACTATAGAAAGTCATTCTCTAGATTGCTCCCATGTCTTGGCTATTATATATAATGCTACAATGAACACAGGGGTGCATATATCTTTTCTAATTTGTATTTTCTTTTTCTTCAGATAAATACCTAGAAATGGAATTGCCGGATCATATGGTAGTTCAATTTTTAATTTCTTGAGGAACCTCCATCCTTTTCCATAGTGGCCGCACCAATTTACGATACCACCAACAGTGCACGAGGATTCCTTTTTCTCCACTTCTTCTCCAACACTTGTTATTGTCTTTTTGCTAATAGCCATTCTGATCGGTGTGAGGTTGATATCTCATTATGGTTTTAATTTGCATTTCCCTGATGATTAGTGATGTTGAGCATCTTTTATCTGTCTGTTGGCCATCTGTATGTCTTCTTTGGAGACGTGTCAATTCAGGTCATCTGTTCATTTTTTTAATCAATTGTTTTTTTAATGTTGAGTTATATGAGTTCTTTATATATTTTGAATGTTAATCCCTTATTGGACATATCATTTAGAAATATCTTTTCCTATTCGGTAGGTTGTCTTCTGTTTTAATGGTTTCCATATACTCAATAATATCATAATAACTTTCTGTGGCGACAGATGCTTACTAGACTTATCATGGTGATCACATTATAAGGTACCTAAACGTTGATTCACTATGTTGTAACTCCTGAAACTAATATACTATTGTAAGTCAACTATACTTAATAAAAGGAAAAAGTCTGTCACAAAATAGTACACAATTCCATTTATAGGAAGTTCAGAGCCAAGCTAAACTAATCGATTTTTATCATGGTCAGAGTAGTGACTAGTTTCGGCAGAGATATTGGTGAGGACAGCACACAAGGGAGGCCACCGAAGTCCTGACGAAAGTCTGTATCTTGATCAGGGTGGCAATTGCATGGGCCTGTTCACTTAGCACACATTGATTGATATGGAAATGACCATTACATGTATGTTACATGTCATTTATGATTTGCGCACTTCTCCAAGTGTGATTCAATTAAAATGCTTTTTCTTTTTTTTTTGAAGTCGTTCTCAAGATGGAGTGATTTTCGGCATTAGTTTGTTCTTCACCTCGTGTGGAGAACTCCCCTTCCCTCGCCTCGCTGGACTTAGGAAGCACATCGGGGTCACAAAACCAACAGGGTTGGCACCAGAGAAGGGAGAGAGGCGGAAGAGCCCCAGAATGCCGGGGTGGGAGGGTGGCGGGTGGAGAAGACACTGAATTGGCAAATCCCTCTGGCTTCCCTGAACTGCCCAAATTAAATTCATTTTCTTTTGTGAAGGTTAGTAACCAGGAGACTTTCCTTCCACTGTTTCTGTTACTGAGATGATGTATTTTACACCCCAAACTCCTGGTGGCTGGCCCCTGCCTTGACCCTTTTATGACCCTGCAGACTGGCCTTAATTAGCTCTGGCTCCCGTTGACCATTGCACGTGTGTCAGAGGTTACCTGCGACCCCACTGACGTACTCTTCAAGTTCCAGGAAAAAATTGCTTGGAGATGCAAAATGCCTTGGGAGCCTTCTCCAGGCCATATCTTAAATGCCCCAGAATTCTTGGAGTGTTCTGCGGCCGACAGGCTCTGTGGCTGTTCTCAGTGCCGCTCTGTGATTCTGAGGTCCTGAAGGTGCCCCAGCTCTTGCCTGCGAGGACCTCTGTCTGGATTTCCGCTCCTCCAGCCCCCTGTGTTCATACCTTTCAGTCCATGCAGCCTGCCAGGGTCTTAGCCTGGGGCTCTGGGCCAATGTCTCCCCAAAGTGCAGTTTTAGCACAGTTTTTCTCTCTTTTTCTGTATCTCTTGTCCTTTGGGTGGTTTCTTCTTATCCTGGGCTTTACTTCTGTAGTGATTTATCCTTGAACCAGAGTGAGTCATGGTGCCAATTTTTACTTGTTCCAAGAGAAAATAGCAGAGGGCAGTTAGGTGCTGTGGTGTTGGGAGCCTGCACCGGGGTCCAAGCCAGGAAAAGAGTGAGCTTAGGAAATTCCTCAGAGATTTCCACAGCAACAACGCTTGAGGCTGCCCTAAGCTTCACCCCGGGCACCCAGAAAGAGAGACAGACTTGGATAAAATCTGTCATTCTGTCCAAACAACAGTTCCTGAGGCCTTTTTCCTTGGGACACCCTATTCTTTCCTGGTGAGGAGCCAGCATAGGGAGCTAACTTATCCAGCATCTGCCACAGTAGACACTTCACATACCATCTCCTGTTTCTTCTTCATAAGAACCCTTCGGGGTTTGCATCACCATGCCCATTTTACAGATGAACAAACTGGCCTAGTAAGTGGATGTGGTGTGCTCAAGTTCCCACAGCTTGGAAAATGGCTTCACGGGGAAGGGCACTTAGGTTTGTGTGGTTCTGAAGCCGAGATTTTCGCTGAGTAAGGAGCCACTGTGACGTGTCTTCATTTGTCTGCTGAGGCTGAAGATCTGTGCAGCTGCTCCCCACCCCACCCCCACCCCTGACACTGTTATAACCCTGCAGAAAAGGGCCACAAATGAGAGGCTAGGAAATTTGGGGGGTGGGAGGGGAGAAAATGGCAGGGCCTGAGGGCTTCAGCCGTTGCCCTAGGCTTGAGAGCCAATTTTTGTGGATTTATCCCTTGTTGATTACTTTTCCAGTCAACCTCAGATTTCACCATCAGCGGCCTCTGCATTTAGACAGAGAAGACCCTAGTGAAAATACCATTTGCTATCTGGAAAGGTCAGTACATAAGGCATTGTAATGGAATTCATGCCTTACCAAAATTAAAAGTTTAGTTTAGGTAGATATCACCTGGTAATCCTGAGACAAGAAACGCAGGATGGTGGGTGAACTAACTCTTTGGTAGTTTTACCTAAGCTCCAGGTAGAAATATCACAGGAAGTGGAAACCGTGGGACTGGGAGTTGGGATACTGGGATTTAGTCCTGGCTCTCCCACTGACTGGCTGTGTGACCTTGATGTGGTTTCTTTCTATCTCTGGGCCTCAGTTTCCTCGTCTGTAAAATAAAGGGGTTAGGGTACACAATTTCTAAGTCCGCTCCCAGGCGGAGGAAGATTCCACAGAAGCTGCAGCAGCCCCGAAGGCCAGCTCCGTTCTTGTCTACTGTCCACCTGTGTCTTCTTGGCCTGCTCCCAGATACCTTGCCCCTTCCCAACCCACCTCTGCCTCCAAGAATTGGGGTCTGCTGAAGACCATAGCAATGGTGACCTTGCCTTTAGGCTAAGGAGATTAGCCCCTCTGCCCGAGGTCTCCACCAGTGGAAGACACTGCATATGCAGAGAGGTTTCTGGGAGAGATGGATAGCTACCTCTGCCAGGCAGGTGCATTCTAACTTTGTCAACCTTTAGGGCTGAGGGTTTCCATCCCCTGCATGACACCAAGTCTTTGGGAGGAGGTGGTGGTGTGGGGCGCTGCTAGGATCTGCGCTTTGCCTGGTAGAGGATTTGCTCCCAAGCCCAGCAGATTTCTGAGTCTTCCTCCCCACTGCTTCAGCATCCATACACAGAGCACCCAATCACACAGCCCTTTCAGTATCTGAGTGTAAAAGCCTTGAGTTAAGTTACTGCAAAAGATTCCAAAAGGACCTTTCAAAGAGATGGGAGGCTGCTAGGACTCCTTGTGGCTCTGAGTGGGTCAGGCCGCCAAGTCTGTCCTTCTATCACTGAGGGTAATGACAGGTTTAAGACGCTTCTTTTCTCTACAAGAAGCTTCTGTTTCTCACCAGGACACCCCAGAATTTAGGAGACCGAGGCTCCAGTATATTTCTACAGGGGCTGGTCTCCCACTCGACCATTTTCTCCCCACCTCCAGGGGCCCCCTCTTTCTAACTACTCTTGTCCCCTTCTCTGTGTACACGCTCTCCTCTACCTCCAGCAGAGGGAGCAGCCAGGTAGCACCCTGAGGGCAGCAAAGCAGGAGAGGGGGCGGGTGCTGAGAAGCCTGGACTGGGCTCCTTCTCCTTTTCCTCACCTCAAGGGTACAAGTCAGGCTGGTGAGACTAATGACGTTGGTGGCTACACACAAAAGCAGCGATGGGGGTTGGGGGATGGGGAAGGTTGCCCCCAAACCCCTATCATGCCCATTTCCATCCAAGACTCAAGTGCAGCAGCAAAGAGGGGAGGAAGGAGAGAAGTGATGGGGAGGAGGAGGGGGTTACAGGGGGAAATAGGAAGAAAAGTCGAGAAAGGAAGGAGCAGGGTGGGACATCGAGAAATTGGGAAAAGAAAATGGGCAGAGAGGAAAAAAGAAAGTTGAAAAGTAGGAAGAGGCAGAGGACGGGATAAGAGCAATGGGAGGGGCTTCGGGTAAATGACAGTAATGAGGTATGAGTAGATCTCAAAAATATGTTCCTCTCCCTCCTCCCGACCCCCCTCCATCCGTACCTCCAGCTGTCTCTGGGCTCCCAATGTACCCATTTCCCCTCGTGGAGGCACCTACACTGGTTGGGGAGTTTTATGTCTGCCCGTTGTCGCCAGCTTAAGATGTTGGGAAATGAATCTCTAGGCTGGTAGTTCTGAGTGTGGCCCCCGGACCAGCAGCCCCAGCCTCAGCTGCTAACTTGTTAGAAAAGCGAATTCTCAGGCCCCACCGGGACCTACCAGGTCAGAAATTTTGGAGGTAGGGCCCAGCAGTCTGGTCTAGCAAGACTCCCAGGGATTCTGATGACAAAGCCGAGGCTGAAACCCACTGCTCTAGAGCAGTGATGGCAGATGCTTTACACACGTCGCAGTGAGTCATTGGAAGAACGCTGACTTATTCTGTGTGCACGTGTGTACTTAGAAGTAGTTCCTCACGTCTCAGCGGCTCTGGGCCTGTAGAAGTTGCCCAGCGCTGCGAGTTCCCCAGCTCAGCCCCTTTAGCCACTTCTGGGAGAGACACTGGAGGATAAGCACTTGGAGCACTGCACCCCGTCTTCCCGGTTCAGGGCAGACAGCCCCTCCCCCCCTCCTCACAATTCTCCCCTCCTGTGCCCTCTGGGATACCACACCCCCTTTTACCCCTACTTCTGACCATTTTCCCTCCTCCAGGCTCCCACCCGCAGGCAGCCCAGCGTTCTGTGCCCGCCCTTCATCTGCTTTCTTAACCACTCCTCTAGAAAGCAGTTCTCCCAGCGCACATCTGAGGCTCTGCCCAGCTGAAGGCCCCTATCCCCTGCTGCCAGGTGGCCATCTGCACTCCGATGACCCGCAGATACTTCAGACCGATGGGACCAAAGCTTAGCTCACCTGTTGTCCTACAGTCAGTCCCCCATTGCTGGATTTTGCTTTTCTGTTTTTCATTATTTTCCCAGTCAGCAAACATATGTCCTCAGTCATCCTCATCCTGTTTTGTCTCTGACCTTGCTCGCCTCCTTCTATCTTGCCCTAGCTCAGTCTACTCCAGACGCACTCGTTCCTTGCATATTTCAAGCTTTTTTCTCATCTCAGGGCCTTTGCACTTGCCATTCCTTCTGCCTGGAATACTCTTTTCTCAGATATCCATGATTGCCTCAGATTCTCCCTTTCCTTCGGGTCTCTGATGGCTGTCGCTCTAGCAGCAGGACCTTCCTTGATGGCCTGTATAAAGTAGCAGCCTGCACCCCGCCCACTGCTCCCAAGCCCCCCTACCCTGCCTAATGCTTCTCCATTGCACATCTCACTATCTGACAAAGGACAAACTAATAATGTTTGCCCCACTAGAAGAAAAGCTCCATCAGGGTAGGGACTTTGTACTTTTGTTCACCACTGAATTCTCAGGACTTAGCATAGGTTCTCAAGAATGAATGAATGATGAATGAATGAATGATGTTTATAAGGCAGGTCCTTTGTCAAGACCCCACCTTTAGACCCTCCATTCACCAAGACCTCTACAGCCTTCCCACCACACTCCCCATTTCCAGGTCTCTTCTCTCATTTCTATCCTCTATATTGTAGCCAAAATGATCACCCTAAAATTTAAACTCTGGTGAATCACTATCTGCTCGAAAACCTCCAATGGCTCCCCACTGCCTCCCAGATACAATCCTCTTGCTCTGGTATTTAAGAGCCTCCAAAAATCCTTGCCTTCCCAGCCTGTGGTCTCACTGCTCTGCTTTCTGCACCTTCTCCCCAGCCCCTCGGAGGAGAGTGTCTTTTCTCTAAATGTGACTTCCTTTCCAGATTCCTTCCACCCAGTCCTGCTGCGTTAGGAATTCACTCTCCTTTGCATGAAGTCCTATAACCCTTTCTGCGTGCCCTCTTTGCTATTTACTACCCAGGACTCAGGCTCCGTGACCAGACACCCTCTCTTGCTGGCTGGGCTCAGCACTCATTTTCCCACACGCGTTTATGGGAATCTGCGCGCGCTGGGCCCTGGGGATACCACAGCTGTGGCTCTGGTGGGACCAGCAGTGCAGCCAGTGAGGAGGGCACAGCTGTTGGAGACTGTAGGTTCTCTCTCAGTCTTAGGGATGGGGCAGCTTCTGCTCTGTATCCCCTTGGGCTCTAGAACTTAGTAATATGTTATCTCTCTTTCAGAGTCTCGGTTGCCTTGCCTGTAAAATGCAGACAGTCTATTTCTCTTATAATCTGCTTTTGTTCCTGAGCCTGTACCCCAGGTAATTCACCATGGCATTTTAAAGCCCACTGAGCTTCAGAAGGGTCCCCTGTTGGAGCCCTTAGGTGTTGTCAGACTCCTGCTGCCCAATGTCCTTGAGGGCAGGAGATGAAATGCTCCACCTTGCCAAGAGCTGAGGCTTCTCTCTCCAGGCAAGACAGTTTCAATGACAAACTGGAAACTCGTGGGGCTCAGCTCTGTGTTATCTCATCACCAGGAGGCTTCCTGCTTGGAGAAGCCCTCTGTGAACCCTACACTGGAGCTTCTGGGACATCAAATGGTCTTAAAAACCAACTGACTCAATGATTTCAATGTACATGCATTAGAGTCATGTGGATTAAATTTCTCTGAAGATACACAAGGGCTTACAAAGCAGGGGCAGAGAATACTCAGCTTGAGAGGAATTTGTTTTCTCTTTTCCTTTTTGTGTGACTGTGAGTGGTGTTATTATTGCTAAAACCCAGGCGTGCGGAAAACTGTTCAAGATGTCTGAAGCACTGGTGTACTGTCAGCTTCTCAAAGTCTGAGGTCTGAGTTGGGGATGCAGTGGGCAGACGGTGAAGGGTTAAGAAATAAAGTGGCAGCACCATGAGGTGTGTCCCTTCCCCTTCGGCCATTTACATCAGGGTCTGGTGCCCTTATGTTCAAGGAGGTTCACAGTCCAGTAAATCAGAGCCAGACCCCACTGGCGCCTGTGGTGGGAGACAGCTGGTGGGTTCTTCTGTGGGGCAATGCTGGACCTGGATTTTGGGTTGGGGCTGGGGACTGATACTGTTACCCACTGGCATCTCCCCACCCTCAGTGCAGATGGTGATCCTGAGCAGCCCAGGGTCCCTGCTACAGTCTCCTGGGGAATTTTTTAAAATCCAGATTCCCTGGCCCCACTGCAGGCCCAGGAAATACAAACTGAGACGTGCCAGCTCCGCCTTAAGGACTGAAAGCCAGGTCCACTCCCAGGAGGCAGGAAGAGCATGGCCCACGGGACTGAAGCAAACCCAACGCAAGGTAGGAAGTGATGTGTGCCATTAGAGAGGGCTTGGAGAAAATGAGGCCATTTTAGGCAAGGAGAAGAATCCAGAAAATTTTCATGGAGAAAGTGGTCTTACAAAGATGAATATAATTAACACCAGGGCATATTTTGTCTTGTATTGTTTTTAAATTATTTCAAGGATATTAGTGTTGTTTCCTTAACTGGTCTGTGAGTTATTTGAGAGTGAAACCATGTCTTACTCAAATCAATATTTTGCAGAGTCTAGAAAAATTAATTAAAAATGCCTAATAACAAATATTGGTCAAAACAAATTCTATCTCAGAAAAGCCAGTTCCATTTAATCTTAAACCCTCACACCATGTAAAGAATATGGATGCTGTGCATCTTATGTCTGGGCTTATGGAGAGAGTTTCAAATAATTATTTCAGTATGTTCTTATGAACATCTACTAAATGCCAGGGATTACATCCCTGATTTCAGGAAGAAAAACAATGACACAGGCAACTATATCCAGTTTGGTAAATGTTTTCTCAGAGGAAGTGATATCTAAATCGATAAGAGAATATGAAAGAACTTTCAATTCCCCACGAACAACTATGAAAGCTAGACAAAATATATAAGACAACTATTTTCAGGCACTGACAGCAATTGATGCAGAGCTCAATAGTTTAGAAAAGAAAAGCATAGGAGCTAACCCACACTCACCCCAACTCTCTCTATGACGCACTTTCCTTGTTGGCACAGGGAAATACAGTCCTAACAGAGAGCAGCAGTCTATACCCAATGAAAACGAGGGCACATGTCCATCAAAAGACATGTATAGGAAGGTTATAGCATCTCTACTCAAAATAGCCAAATTGAAAACAATTCAAATATCCATTAATAGAAGAATAAAGAAATAAATTGTGGTGTATTGCTACAGTGGAACATTACACACCAGTGAAGAACTATGAAGTTTATACATTCGTCCATATGTTAAGCCTCAAAGACATAATGTTGAGTAAAATAGGTCAGGTACAAATGAGTATCTGCTGTATTATATCATCTATATAAAGTTCAGAGACAGGCAAAATGAATTTATGGTAACAGGAGTCAGAATAGTGGTTACCTAGAGGGGCACTGATTGGGCAGGGGGCACAAGAGCTTTTTGGGGATATGGAAATATTTGTGTCATGTTCTGGGAGTGATTACATGTCATATACATAAGCAGAAGTTCACTGAGCTGTACACACTTTAGATGTCTACACTTATTGTATCTAAGTTATACCTCAATATAAAAATCTCCCTCCCCTCCTCTCCTCCTCCTCTCCTCCTCCTCCTCCTTCTCCTTCTTCTTCTCTCTCTCTCTCTCTCTCTCTCTCTCTCTCTCTCTCTCTCTTCCCTCTCTCTCTCTCTCTCAAATAGAGTCAGCTAGATATGAATGTTGGGGTGAGTTGAGTGAAAGGTAGGAGAGGGTATCACGGGAGAAGGGAACAGCATGTGCAAAGAAGTCTGGAGAACTAGAAAAACTGATATAATGCAATTCGACTAGTCTGAGTGTTAGTACAACAAAAGAGGTGGGAAAAGTGGAAGAAGAAGAGTGGAGAAGGTCGGCAGCAGCCCGATTAGCAAGAGGGCAGATGGGACATGAATTGCCAGTGTTGTGTGGTCCCTGAACTCAGCAAGAACTTCTAAGAGGGCCAAGCAGAGGCCTGCCTCTTTTTCTCTCAGGAGGAAGGAAAGCCTTGCCTTCTGTCAGCTAAAAACCAATCAGAGGTAGGGGAACACGATTAACAGTATATATGTATGAGAAGTCTTATTAGGATGATGAAAATGTTCTAAATCTGATTTGCACTGATGGCTGCATAACTTGGTCAATTTACTTAAAAATCATTGAATTGTACATTGAAATGAGTGAATTTTCACCAAAATTAACTCAAAATGGATTAAGGACCTGAATATAAACTTAAAACAATAAAATGCAAAGAAAAACATAGAACTAAACTCAAGGACCTTGGGCTTAAAAGATTTTATGAATTTGACCTCAAGGGAAGTAAGAGCAAAAATAAATAATGTGACTACATCAAACTAAAAAGCTTCTGCTCAGCAGAAGAAACTCAACAAGGTAAAGAGATAATCATCGAAATGGGGAAATATATTTGCAAGCAACACCTTCGATAAGGGCCTAATATACAAAGAATTCATATGACTCAATAACAACAAAAACCCAAACGATCCAATCAAAAATGGGCAGTGGACCTGAACAGACACTCTCCTACAGGACAAACAAATGGTCAACAAATATGTGAAAAGATGTTCAAATCGCTAGCAAATCAAAACCACAATGAGATACCATCTCACACCTGTTAGAATGGCTATAATCAACAGGACAAATAATGACAGATGTTGGAGAGGATGTGGAGACATAGGAACCCTCATACACTGCTGGGGACTGCAAATTGGTACGGCCACTATGGAAAGCGGTATGGAGGTTCCTCAAAAAACTCTAAGAATTGACCTATCATATGATCCAGCGATCCCTCTACTGGGTATGTAGAATATTGAAAACTCATATTCAAAAGACATTTGCACACCAATGTTCATAGCAGCATTATTCACAGTGGCCAGGACATGGAAGCAACCGAAGTGTCCTACAATAGATGATGGCTAAAGAAGCTGTGGTACATATATACAATGGAATATTACTCAGCCATAAGGAGAGATGAAATACTGCATTTGTAACAACATGGATGGACCTTGAAATAATCATACTAAGTGAAATGAGCCAGACAGAAAAGGTTGAAAATCACGTGGTATCACTGATATGTAGGATATAAACCTAAAAGCAACAATGAACGGGACAAACAAACAGAGACTCATGGACATGAACTATAGACTAGTGGTTCCCGAAGGGAGGAGGAAAATAAAAAAATAAAATGTTAAAAAAATGTATATAAAAGAAAAAACATATGGTATTTAAAAAAATAAACTATAAATGAGTAATTTAAAAAAATAAAACTAAAAATAAATGAGTGAATTTTATGATATGTAAAATATAACCCAATAAAGTTGTTTTAAAAAGTCAGAGGTGAATCCTTCTGTCCTCTCGATTGCTCTGTCTCAGAGGGGTCTTTGGGATCTTTCTGGCCCTCTCCCCCCACTCTGTCTTGCTGTCGCTTCCCTTGGCCCCACCATTGCCGTGTTTTAACTTGTGAGCGATCACATCCATCCCCTCAGAGACACCCCCAACAGCTCTCCAAGCAGCCAGGACCAGAGGAGTTGCCCCCCTGATGAGACACCGAGCCCTGACAGGAGACAGGAGCGGGCAACTATTGGTCCCTGGGTGCCTGCCAACTGCTGTCACATAACTGGGAGAAGAAAGTGTATTCATTCCACTTTTCAGATGAGGAGATCGAGGGCCTGTGAAATGGCTCAAGTTTTCGCAGTCAGGAGCAAAACTTATGTGGCCTCCGTCCAGGACAAGGAGTCAAGTCACTGGAAATGAGGGTGACCACATGTGAGGGTTAGCTTGGCAGCCGCTGGGCTCAAGTGCCAGACGATGGGCTGGATGAGGGGAGGTCAGGGCTGGGAGGGGTGGCAGCTCTCACTCACCACTTCTTGCCATCGATGTCATGCTGCTGCACCGTGTAGCCAAAGAAGGCTTCCCTGGAGCCGGGATGACCTGGGGCCTCCTGGTGTCCATGTTGAAGGTGTCTGTGAACCCTGGGGTGGGGAGAAGAGGAGAGGAGAGCAGAGGCGTCAGGCAGGTGGAAGTCCGGGCCCCAGGGGCATGGAGGGCCCCACTGGCAGGTCCCCTGTCTTGGAGAGTCTTGGCTATGGGGGAGTATGTTCTTCTATCCTTGGGGGGCCCCTCCATGAGGTGGTTAACATAGTCCCCGCTTTGGGGAGCCCAGAGTCTGAAGGGAGAGGCCCAGCCTTTTCTCTGTGGGGGCCATAATCCGATAGGGGAGGCAAAAATCCTACTCTTAGGGACACCTGGTCGGAATGGGAAGACCAGTCCCCCAGCCCCCAGAGAACTCCTGGTCTCATGGGGGAGAAACACCTGCCTTCTCCATCCTTTCTCCAGCTCTGCTTCTCCCAGCTTCTGCTGGTCTTCTTTCCCATTTTTTTTTCTCTTTTCTCTCTCTCTCCTTCTTCTCTTACACCTCCTCTCTCTCCATCTCCCCTCTCCCATCTTTGCCTGCTAAAGAGTCAGAGAACTGACTTCCAACCTCCTTCCCAAGTCTGGGGTCCTAGGGGCCCTGGCCCCAACACTGCTGGCTGACTCCCTCCTGCTGAAGCAGTCTGCAAAGCTCTGCCTGGCTTCAGCGAGGGCCGCTCTTCGGCTACGGCCGCTGAGGCAAAGCAGAGGGAAAGGTTACAAACCCTTTCGCCCTGGCCCCAAAGGCCTTCCTTGTTTGGCGAAGCCACACGTCAGTTTCCACCTGGTGGCAGGCCTAGATGTTGAGCCAAATGCTTCTCCCCTTTGGCATTTTTGTGCCAAATCACAAGCAGGAACAACTCACACCGGTATCGCAGTTGGGGTTTCCGCCATCATTTACCCTCAGAGGACTTGGGAGAATGCGCAAGCATCGTCCACATTTGGCAGAGGGGGTTCAGCCCCAGTGAGGTCAAAAGGCGTGTCCAGGGCTACACTGCAGGGCAGCAGCAGCAGAACTAGCACTCAGGTGCCTGCTCGGCGACTCCTTCCCTCCATTTTCAGCGCATGTTCAGCCTTGTTACATGTCTAAGCCACACCGTTGCCCGGCTGTCACTGCTAACAAACAGGACTACTGAATTTAGGACCCAGGGGGTTTAAGGGGTGGAAGCCCACCACAAGCCAAAAACTTTCAGATGAGTGAAACACAACCAGCAGACTAGAATTTTATCATTGCCACCCCTTCCGTGCACGGGACCCTTTATGTTTCTCAGAACATTCATGTGTCTGTTATCATTCGATCTCCATGTCAGCTCTGTGACGTGGGCGGCAAAAGGGAAACCAAGGATCAGAGAGGGGAAATGACCTGCCCAAGGTCCCAGAGCCTGCAGAATAGGGACTCCGAATTTGAGGCTTGCAACTGGGAGTGTCCTACTGTCCTCCCCTGGGCACTGGCCCCCTGGTCTGAGTGTTCAAGGGATGATGCCCTAGGACGCCTACTTAAATAAGGCCTATTGGACAGAAACTAATGGCTTTTTCCACACTTCCTTTTTTTTTTTTTTGCTCAGCCTGTGGACAGAGTAGCAGAAAGTTCCATCATTAGAGTCACAGAATTAGAGTCCCCAGAGGCAAAACTGGAACACCTTACAGCAGGGATGTTAGATATGTGCTATCTAACTTACCCTTATCAATTGATTATTAGCGCTGCCTGGATCACTGATTTAAGAAAGATTCTGAAGTCAAGTCTGGGTTCAGTGGGCAAGACTAGTGCGGTTGATGAGCAGTACCTGCTGAGGATACAGGAGAGAACAGTGGCAGCAAGTGGCTATGTAGCTGCCAACCCTGCGTTCATGATTCTTAATCTGCCACGTGAATTTAGCATCATGGAACTAAGAGGAGGCGGGGCAAGCAGAGTACATTAGCCCATTAGTGCCTTATTTACAAAGCCCAGAACATGAATGGACGCGTAGCCTGGACAGCAGCTGGCAGCGCTGGGGTCTCTGGTCAGGTGAGCATGGCTGCACGAAGGAGCAAAAGTCTTTCCCAGTGAAGACATGTTATGGAGGAGAGAGGCATCAGTGTCAACTGAGCAGAGCTGGGAGATGGACAGAGAGTGGACAAAGAAGTGGCATTGTAAACGGAGAACTCACTCTCTCCGACTCTGTCCCAGGAATGGACACACACACACACACACACACATACACGCACATGTACATATCCATATGCATGTATGCACACACATGGACACACACCATACATGTACACACATGCACAGGCCACATCCAATCTCTGACTGTGGAGTAACACTTTATCTGGCTCCCCGGCACCTCCTATCGATGCCCCCTGGAGGTTCATGGTCTTCCCCTTCAGGCATCTGACCCCAGCAGAGGGAGGTGACCTGAACAGGAGGAAGGCGTGCTCTAGTAGTCAGGAATCCAGACCCACCCACCGCTCCCAGGCCTGCACAGCGGGGAAGAACAGGTGAAGAAGAGGCCATAAATCGTGTCTTCGTGGCCTTCCCAATATCAGTGCTTCTTGTGCCAAGACGGCCAGAAGGATTTTTCCAAGACCTGTCGGATCTCATCAGTCCTAGACTCCATACCCTCCATCAGCTGCCCCACCCACTCAGTGAAAGCCAAACTCCTTACCTGCAAGGCCTCGCGTGAGCCCACCCCATCCCTTCTGCTTCTCATTTCCTGTGTTCCCCCTCCATCCCTCTGCTCCAGCCGCACTGCCCCCCTTACTGTTCTTAGAATGAGTCAGACCCATTCTCTGATCAGCATCTTTGCCCCGGCTGTTCCCTCTGCCTGGAATGTTCTTCCCCTGGTTGTCTGCATGGCTCCCTCCCGCAAGCCATTAGGGTCTCTGTTTCAATGCCATCTTGTCCATCACCAGGCCACCTTGTCACTCATCCCCTTATTCTTCACTTTTTCTCATAACATTGTCACAGATATATTACATATATATCTGTTTATTCTCACGTGGGTGATATTCTAGAATATTCATATGTTCTCTAGGTGCCAAGAGATGATGCTTTCTCCTCACAGTTACATCCTTAGTGCTTCAAATAAAGATCTCACTCATAGTTATGGTTATATATATTGGCCGATTGAATGGTCAGAGAAGAGGACCAGTATTTGGCTGGGATGCTTTCTCTCTTCAATGAGGAAGAGGAAAAAGAAAAAAAAAATATTTCCTGAGCACTGATATATTCTAGGCACTATTCTAGGTATTGCACCATTAATTTTATATGAATTAGTTAAATCTCACACCAACCCTGTGAAATATATATTATCATACCTCTGGGAGGTTAAATAATTTGTCCCAAATCACTCAACTGGGAGGAGGTTAGCTGGGGATGCTAGGAGGATGTTACCCCTGGGCGACCAGCTTTTCCTACGAAGGCCCGCTAGTGGGGAGGGACTTTTTTTTTTTTCCATAGAAAATCTTCCCTCTTGCCTTCAGGCTCCCATCCTCTTCCTTTGGGTTTGATTGGGAGAAGCAAATGAGAGAAAAGCAGAGCCCCTGTGCTCCTTCCCTCACTCAGGGCTCTGTCTAGGACCAGTCCTGTCTCCCCCAATGCCCCCACTCCCAACCTCCTGGGGGCAGGATTAGTGAGGTCTGGCCACAGGGGAGAGCACAAGAGCCCTCAGGCCTGGGGCACTAAGTTACAAAGTTCTAGTTTCTTTCCCAGTTGGCATTTGCTTCTGACCAAACTGAACCAACCAGAGAATGGATTTCCTAAAAGTGATGTCGAGTCTGCCGCTCTGACCTCGGCCCCAACGAGATCTCTGGCTGTGCCTCTAATGGTGCATGGCTTTCATGCTTGGGGAATGAACTCCGCTCAGAGATTTATGAACCCCAAATACCAACAAAAAAAACAAAGTTGTTTTTGATGGGAATCCACAAGCCGATTGCAGAGACACTGGAGCCGGATTGGGCGGCTTGCCACTTTTCTGCCCTTGATATTGATGACAGAGGGGGAAAAAACCACAATTCTTGGGCTGCTCTCCTGTGGACGGTAGCCAAAGTTACATCATCTGCTGCTCCCTTTCTCAGAATCTTATTTGTCTTTTTAAAAAACTTCACTGAGTCCCAAGAAGACACCAAAACCTCATGTGGAGGCTTGAGAGTCCCTGGGGCCCACAGTTCTCAAACTCGTCACCCCGGGCTAAGGTGGAGGCCACTGCCATGTCACCAGGTGGGGCGGTCACAGTTCCAGATGCTGAGGAACGCTGGCCAACACTTGTCCAGAGCTACAGTCAGCTCCTCAGCTCCACGGGGCGCGCTCACTGTAGCCTGAGGAGTGCCTGCTGAGCGTCCACACTGCATCTCATCTCCTCCTACTCCCCAGCCCGGCTACCACACAGCTGAATAACTTTCAGGGATCTTGGGAGAAAGTCCAAAATCTCCACACGGTCCCGAGACCCTCGGAGGCTCTGCAGCCTCATCTTGTGTGAGTTTTCCTCTGGCTCCCTTCGGTCCAGGCACCAGGGCCCCCTTTCTGCTCCCCAGATGCACCTTGCTTCCTCTCACCTCGGGGCCTTTGCACATGATGTTTCCTCTGCCTGAGCTTCTGTGATGACCTTCCGATCGCCTTCAAATCTCAGCACATGTCACACACACACACACACACACACACACACACACACACACACACACACAGCCTCCTGACCCTTGATTACATCAGGTCTTGCCTAATCTCATCTCCCCTCAGAACTCACTAACAGGTCACTGGTGACTCCTTTTCTTATCACAGTTGGTAATTATACACAACGAATGTGGTTACTTCTATCTCCTCATCAGGACGGTGGCTCCATGAGGGCGAGATGGGGTCTGTTTACTCATTGCCGGATCCAGCACTGAGCTGAGGACTGGCTCCCAAAACTGCTGAGGGGCGAGCAGGACAGGGAGAGAGTAGAGGCCCTACCAGCTTGGGGCGGTGGCTCGTGGGAACTGTGGGGAGAGAAAGAGCAACGCTGTCGCCGGAGTGCCCTGGTTCTTAGGGAAGGACGGGGCAGCTGTGGGCTGGGGTGCCTGCCAGGGAGCTTCTGGAAGTACAACCCAGCCTTGGCAACACGGGAGAATTGTGAGGTGGCCCAAAGGTGGCAGGCAGGAATTTCTAGTGTGAATGAGGAGCCAGGGGAAGGAGAGAAAACAGCCTGCTTGAGAAGGAGGTGTCAGGACTTGCCCGGCTCCTCGAGGGTGAGGCCGGGCATGGGGATCGGCTGGGGGTGCGGGGAGGTCTTGACTTCAGGGAGGGCTTGTTAGAAGCCTGGCTCCAGCCTTCATTCACTAATGGGGACCTGTGCCATTTACTTCTCTTTTCTGGTTCTTAGTTTACTCATTTATAAAACGGGAATAATAAAACTTACTCAAAGGGTGTTTGAGCAGACCGAACGCAGTCATGAGCCTGGGGCAGTGCCTGGCATGCCGAAGGCTCCCCAGAGATCTCGGTTGCATTGAACCGATTCAAGATGCCCTGTTCTCACACAATGCATATATATATGACTTTCTCTTGAATTGTGCACTTGAAACTTAGTGGATTTTGTTCATCAGTGTCACCATAACAAATAAAAACAATAATTATTAGAAAAAATACAGATGATAACATAGCAAAAAGAAAAAAAAAATTCCTGTCCTCCGAGGTGCCTGGGTGTCTTTGCCTCCGCTCTTCGCTGAACCTGGAAGGCCTTCCTTTCCTTCTCTAACGTCAGGGCCCATCCCTGATGACACTTGTGCTCCAGTGCGGTCCCTCCTCGGGGCTGCCCACAGCTTCTCTGGCTTTCTGCCTTGGAGTATAGCACTTTCCACACCTGTCTTCCTCTCTTATTTGACTGTATGACGTCCAGGCCGACGTCCAGCAGCGGCTTTTTCATTCTTTCTATCTTTGCACTGTGCCAGGACGATGCAGAGAGACTAGCCTGAATGATTTCTCACTTTCTGAGAACCTGTTCTCAGAACCAGGACCTGTTGGCTTCTTTCCGCCTTAGTTTACCTCCTAGCTCTCTGACGTCTGTGCTGACAGTCCCCCACCATGTAGATAATAACAATAAAACTTACAGCATACATGTACGTAACACTCACTAGGTACCAAGCACTGCTCTAAATTTATTGCATCCTCACAACAAGCTTCTGAAGTAAGTGTATTATTATTCTTCTCATTTTAGAGGTGAGGAAACTGAGGCACAAAGTAGGCAGGAAACTGGCCAAGGTCACATAGCTAGGAAGTGGCAGGGTTGTCTCCTGAGGCTTCCTCAGTCCTGTCCCACGCTGCCCGTCGCATCAGGCATTCCTCTCCCCTTTCGGCCTCCACACCCTTCAGCCACGTGAGTTCCTCCCTTTGGTGGTCTCACCCGGGCTTGTGTTCCCTGCACCCACCCCTTCTTAAAAACTCCCGCATCCCGGGTCCCACACCTTCAGACCCTGATCAACAGAGAACTGATCACCCCATGGGGGAAGGTCTGCCAGAAGGACCAGCCAGAGTCCTGAGGGCTTTGAAAGTCTGCAGGAAACACCAGATTTGAACCAATAGCAGAGGAAGCCACTCTGGGAACCTAAGAGCGAACAGTGCTCGGCAGCCTGCCGCTGCCCGGCCTAGCTCATTCTTTGTGCTCAACTCTCTGTTGTAGACGCACCTGTGTAAGCAAAAGCTTTCATTTTCCTTGGATGGTGAGCGCTGGGGTGGGGTGAGGGAGGCTGAAATGCTACCCATACTCTGCAATTACCCCCCTCTTCCCAGTTTTACTGGGCCCCAAGAATCTTCCCACCTAAAAGCAAATCACAGATGGGGGGTGAAGGAGGAGAAAGTGGCCTAAGCAAAAAGAAATGGTAAAATGGACCCTCTGCTGCTCACTTTGTTCCAAAGTGAGAAAGAGTAAGCTTTAGATGCCTGAGCTCTAGACGCATTTTTTGCTGCCCCTGCTACTTGCGCAAATTACAAAAGGGGATGATGGTTCTTGCTCTGCCCACCAGCCACCTCTCCCTTCTGCCCTGAGGCCATCGTTTCAAAGACAAGATTATTTCAATGGTAGGTTTGGGGGCATTGCTGTTGAGGCCCTAGTCTAGGCACTAGTGCTATATAAAAAGAGAGTTGGGGTTGGGGAGGACGTGGTCCCACCTTCTTAGAGAAGCTTCTAGCCAGTTGGAGGAAGAACACCTCCACTGGAGAGGAGATGGTCCCAGCACAGGGAACTCCCTGACTCTGGGGAGAAGTAGGATCTTGCTCTTTGGTGCCTGCTGCCCTCAAAGAGACCTGGTACCTACGCGCTCCCCAAGGAAGCCCTCGGTGGAGGCAATGTGCAGTCCTTCCTGCAGGTAGCTGCTTGGGCATTGGGGAAATTGTACTGCATGGTGAGCTTTTCTCTGCCTGTACCTCCACTAGCCAAAGGGTTTAGTGAATACCTGTTAAGTATCAGGGTTAAACCTACACCCTGAGCAGAGTGAATTCCGCACATCTTCTCCCCATCCCAAGACTCTGAGCATGTGAGGACCAGGACTGGGTTTCATTTCTCTGTTCAGGACACAGTAGGTGCTCAGTAAAATGTGTTGCATTAAAGTAGCAAATTCAGCTCTGCCTGCAAACAACTAAGAATACTGTCAAGCATCATGTGTATAAGATATTATACATAGTAAATGTTTTACTTCTCAGGATGACCCCATGAGGTAGGTATTATCATGCTGCCTGTTTTTTCAGTGAAGAAACTGAGGCACAGAGCTTCTGTAACTTGCCCCATATCACCTATCCAGTAGGTGGCAGAGCTGGGATATGAAAACAGGTTTCTGCTCCAGATTGCATTGTTGGTCCCAATCCTTCACTCCTCTGCATCCATGCCCTTTGCCACGTGACTTCACAGTTCCTCTCACTAAAGGGGTAGCTTCCCCTGCACCCCAAATTGGCTTTGGGCTGGGCCATATGAGGCAGAAATGAAAGTGTGCCTGTTCCTAGCCTAGGTCTTACAACGCCTTGTCTGTTTCTGCTTGCTCACTGCACTTCTGCCATTAATATGAGAAGTAAGTGCTCAGGTTAGCCCATGGATCCCAGGAAAAGGATGAGGAACATTTGGAGCAGGACTGCCCCAGGTGAATCACCCTAGCCAGAACCAGCTGAGATCAGCCATCCCACAGGTACATGAGACCAGCAGAGTCACTCAGTTGAGCTTAGTTAGGTCAGCTGATTCCTAGCTGACCCCAGTATGTGAACTAAATGTGAACTAAATAAGTACTGTATGCCACTCAGATTTGGGGGATTATTTGTTACAGGGCATTATTATAGTGTTTGGTAACTGATACAGTCTAGCTCTTAAATGGTGGATCATCAGGGAGGAGGAGGAACTATTTCATAGAGGGGTCAAGGATGAAAGGAAAGGGAGGCTGGGGATCTGTGGAGACTCATGGTTTTGGGGGTAGTAACCCAATCATTCTCTTCTCAAAAGTTCATAGGGAAGCCCAGTGTGAGGCAGGGCTGGGCCTGGACCTAGCCTGTCAGGGAGCAGTGCAGCTCAGCGAACAGGTAATGACCACACACTGAGCCTCAGAGCTGGGCTGGACTGCTTTGTCAGGACACAGAATGGCAGACACATAGCACAGAAATGCAGACAGACCCTCAGGATTGATTCTGGGCTCTGTAGAAAGCTGCGTACAACAACAAAACCTCCATCACATGAGGGCCCTCCTGTGCCTCATTTTCTCCTCCCAATTGCCAGGAGCTTCCCCTACCCCCCTCCCCCCGCCCCATCCTGACATTAACTACTGGATCAAAGATGATGTGTGCAAATATGTTATAAGAAGGAGAGGTTATTTTTAAGAGCAAGCAAGGATCTTAAGAAATCAAAAGACCTAGTGGTATCCAAACTTTTTTTTTTGCAGTGACTCTCATCTTTTGAACAAAATCTATATGTGGCAAGACACGAGAAGTTGAGGTTCGGGGTAGGGATAGGGAACAGAGAGTAGCTCCCCACCCCAGTGGGATCCAACCTATGCTGGAACATATTTGAGAACCACGTGATTGGGTTTAAGACCCTGTAGGTAAAAGAACTAAGGCTAGGAGAGGAGTGGGCTTTGTCCAAGCTTTTCTTCTTGCCCATCTTTATTCACTACCAGTCCTCATGTGGGTCTGCGATTCTCCAGGTTCTAAGCTGGGCAGTGGGGATGCCAACTCAGATAAGACATGACTTATGATCTTTATAGTCTATACCCATGTGGCATGCGTGAGCCAAGAGACATGTTTGCAAGCCACCAGAGTCCCAAGTGAAGCCAGAGGAGGTTGTACCAGGGCGAACCAATGCGGGTTCTAATCTCAGCTTTGTCACTAGCTTGGTCTTGTGTCCAGGGAGAGTCGTGACACCTCTCCAGATGGGGCCTCAGTTTCCCCAACCGTAAAACGAGAGGGTTCAGCAATCCGCCATCTGAGGCCCAGCCCCCGGCACACGTCTGAAAGGTTCTCTTAGGCAATCTCACAGCTAGCTTCCAGTTGTCAGCATGCAAGCATCTGTCTTGGGTCTCCGCAAACAATTTAGAATTGGAGGCCGGGCAACGTGGAGGAATGCAAACTCATCTTAATGTTGGTTGGAGCCAAACACATTTAGGAAGGGAACTCCCCAGGCAACAATGATCATATTTTTCATTCCTGAGCCAAAGAGAAGGATTGAAGAAAACAGTCATCTGCTGCTCTGCATTATCCAGGCCCAGCTCTCTCTCTCTTTGCTAGAACCGTGGAGACGTGGTTCCAGGCCACTGGCTGTGGCTCTGGGCACGCCCCAGTGTCAGAGGGACTCAGGCCTTGGTGGGGGTCCAGGCAGTGTGGTCACCTTTCCAAGAAGCCTAGCTCTACCCTGGAGCTGGACTGTGCTGCTAAAACCTCAGCGAGATTTAGAGCAAGTGGGCAAAAGGAACCAAGGTT
Source organism: Eonycteris spelaea (assembly GCA_003508835.1). NCBI lineage: Eukaryota > Metazoa > Chordata > Mammalia > Chiroptera > Pteropodidae > Eonycteris > Eonycteris spelaea. The sequence goes on from PUFA01000017.1 coordinate 3,393,914, forward strand.
CCTTTCAGATCCCTCTTATTTAAAAAAATGTGGACATCAGGCTGTGTGCACTGACTCTCTCAGTACACAGCTATGTGGCCTTGGGACGACGGAGACTTCTCCCTCTAGGGGAGAAATGGCTGAGGATCATTACCAAGGTCAAAGGCCAGAGGATGGACGTCTGACTTTAGAATAGCTGGTTCTAGGACTCAGAAAAGGGAATATGGCAATATTACGTCTGCCTCCCGAGAGCTAGGACTGCTGTGGTGTGTAGGACTGGGCTGGGTGTCAGGAGACATGGCCTCTCCCCTGGGTTCTGCCTTTAGGACTGGTAGAACCTAGATACGTTTCCTCTCTGGGCCTCAGCTCCCTCTTTAGAAAATGAGGAAGCCAGACCAGGTGGTCTAAAAACCATTATGGTTGGGCTGTTCTGGGTCTCTGTGCCCTTCTTCTCTAAATTCATCACCAAATCCATCTCCCTTGGGAGGGAAGGAGCAGACTGATGGCCATTGCCCCTGCAAGTGTCTATCAGACTGGCTTTCAGGACTGAGGCCATTCCCCCTCACCCCTCTAGCACTAGGTCCAACACAGTGCCACTCTGTTTCAAGCCACTCGTGAAAGTGAGCTGTGACACCTTCCCATCTTCCCCAGTGGATCAGCATTCAGCTGAAACTGGCCCCTGCTAGAACCGGGAGCCAGGAGTGGTGGGGGAGGGCTGGCGACGCCAAGCCAGTTCTTGTACCAGGCTCTGGTGCTCCCCTGTGCTTTAGAGCAAACGTCCCCAAACTCTGGTCTCCCCAGGAGGACAGTTTCTTCTCTTTACTCGTGCAAAAGGCCATCCTATTTTCTAGCTCATCTAATCAACTCACCAACGTGTTCTTTCTTTACAAAATTAATGATTGCCCTTTTAGATGTGACTTCGTGTTTTTCTGCTAGCCTTTTTCTCAGAAAGGAACACCATGGAGTCCGTCCCGTTTCACATTCCTCCACTGCCCTTCCTGTGTCTTCCCTCTGTTGGATAGAACCTTGTGTCTGGATGGAGTCTGGTATCCTTGGCTCCCTCCAACCTTGAGCAGGTCAGAATATGGCTGTGTGTGTGTGTGTGTGTGTGTGTGTGTGTGTGTGTGCATGCGCATGTGCGCACACGCACATACGAAGCCGAGGGATCAGCCAGAGGACAGGTCAGGAGGGGTGACAACAGGCGGAGCCCAGAGAAAGGAGAGGGCTTCAGGGATGGAAGCGCCTTCCGTCTGAAGGGCCAGCTCTACCCCCAGTCTGGACAGAGAAGGGAAGGGAGAGGAAATTAGTGCAGAGGCTTCTGCGGAAAGGCATCTCCCCACGGCATGAGCACGCCACTCGTTTCTTTGGGAATGTCTCAGGGAAATGATCTCATCTGGGAGAACCAGCGCGTCCCCAGCCCACACCCAGTGCTGCTCTGGCCGGGAGCTGCCCTTGAGCACGCCAGCGGCGGTTTCATGGTGGCTGCGGCCACATGTCCACCTTTTCCAGGAAGAAGAGCCCCAGGAAAATATGACTTTTATGTCCTTTATAATGTTCAATGGTGAAAAGAAACACACCAGAATTGGGAAGGCTTCCTGTGTGTGATGAGGGGGCGGGACATCGTCACTAGGCGAGTCTAGGTCCCACTTTGAGCACCGAGTCTTGAGGAAGCCCTCACACCGCGCAGAGTGTTAACTGGAAAAGAGCTTTCGTGGGTCACCATCTCCTTAGGTCCTTGCAGGTGGCTTCTAACACCATCTACACAGAATGAGCACTGTCACTCTCGCCTCCACCCTTCGCTCTGTTGCCTCTTCCCTTCGGCCTCTGTTTACTGCCGGCCCCTATTCTGCACCACCTCCTCCGTGGGGTCCAGCGCGTGTCCCACTTGCCCTGTCAATCTACCCGCCCTCACCCCCACCACATCCTATGGCTCCTCCCTGACACCCCTTCCCCCTGGGTGGAGAAGGCCCAGGGGACAGGACCCATGCCATCCCCTGGTGCCTAGTATTACAAATAGCAGGCACTCAACATAACATGAAGTGAACACACACACAAAGGGTGGCTGGGTGGTGTCTCCTCCAAGGGAAACACGAGGCTTAAGAAGGTTACCCGCTATGACCAAGTCTTCCAGCTGGTGGGTCACAGGTGGAGCAGGGATCAGCCCTCCCAGGGCAGGACTCTTACTCCACTCCTTTCTCGACACTCCTAGTGGGGTTCAGCTGCCACTCTCGGAGCAAGTGCCAGGGAAGGGCCAGGTGCCTCAGTACCGTATTTCATTTGATTCTAACAAGTGATTAGGGCTTTTTATCCCCATCAAACAGGAGAGGAAAGGGAGGCTCCAGGAGTGACTTGCCTGTGGCACAGGTGCTGGAGCCGAGGCCTCATCCTGTCTGCTTCCGGGCAATATACCCTTTTCGAGTGTCCCATCCAGGTCGGCTGTGTCTGTGAGAGGGCAGGCAGGGCTGCTGGGAGCTCTCCCTGGTGGGGTTGGATCAGACTCTCTACTCAGGCCCAAAGATGACGCCCCCAGCTGGACAAGGAATAGCTCTGTCTGTGAAGCTCTCCTTCAGGTAAAGCATGGCAGACCTCTGCTAACCTTGTCTGTGGTGACAGAAAGGGGGCACCAGTAACCGAGATGAGGGTGTTCTATCCCTCCTTGTCCCTGCATCCTGAACAGGGTCTGGAACACAACAGGCTCTCCACAACGTTGACTGAACAAACTCATGAATGAACGAATGAGTGAATGCACATGGATGAACTTATTAAATTAACTACATATTTCTCCAAGAAGGACCTAAGCAGATGGGACACAAGGCACCCTTCTTGACCCACAGCCCTGTCAATTCACCCTCTGCTCTCTCCAGCCAGGTTCTGCCATCCTCTCACGATGCACACTGGGCGACGATGGCCTCGCAGCCCCCAGGCCCTGGCTGGCCTACCTCTCCCCCTACTTTATTGAGTCTCCTCGTCTCATCAAGAAACAAAAACCAACCAAACAAAAAAGTCTGTTTCCTCATGTCCTATTTTGTGCTAAAACAAATGCTCACTAATGAGTGACTTATCACAATGTCCCTTCAAGTCTCCAAAACAATCGCCCTACGTAAGGAAGAATTCTCAAAATCGGAAACGATCAGACCCAGGCTGGACAGCCTCAGAGAGCAGTGAGGGTCCCATGGCTGGGAGTTATGGAGGAGACCGAATGCTTACTGAGGCAGGTGGGATGCCAGCATAAGCATTCCGAGAGGGGAGACGGAAGGAAGGACCGAGTGTTGGCAAGAGCAAGGACTGCCCTTTAAATTTTTAAATATGTCAGGCATTTGCCAATGTGGGTAAGCGGACGTCAACCTCATGGAAAATAGGCCTAAAAAATGAAAACAGTAAACACCAAGCTAAAATTCGCTGTCATCAACATTGTTTTTGCCCCCAGCCTTGGACAGCCATCTCATGCCTTCAGAGAACACATGGATCACCTCTTTCAGGAAGAAGACTCATAATTTTATGAAAGCCAGTGCATTTTTTCTGCCTTATCTCATCTGCCCTTTTTTGTCTAGGTCGAGAACGTGAACAAAACAGATCTTTTTTCTCAAGCTTTTAAGAGTTGGCATGAAAGATATAAAACAGACCAACATTAATATTATGAATCTCTGTGCTGTAAGTTCTTTTCATGTGCGATTACGTCTCTATCAACTAAACCCTAGCCCATGCGCAAAGCACAGACTCCAAACTGTGAAAACTGGAGTCAAGAGACGTGACCCCACGTATACCCCTGTAGGACCTGGCTGAGCACGCCGGGCCTGGGCTGCTGCTTTCCTCCACTCACCTCTCCGTGGCCCAGGCTCCTGCAAACCCAGGTCCCAGCCCAGCCCAGCCCTGCCCTCTGGGCCCCACAGTCGAGGCCCAGCTGCCCACGAACATTTTCATTCGGATGTCGTGTAGCATCTCACTCTTCACATGACCGAAAAGGAGTCTAGGTTTTCCCTTCCACTTTGGCTTTCCCCAAGTCTCCCCGTTTTCGGGACTTGGCATTACCACCCTCTCTGACTGCTCGAGTTGGAAGTGTAAAGTCTTTCTCCGAATTTTCCTTCACATCCTGCAAATTCTGCAGGTTCCACCCCTTCAGTTTCTCTCATATGTGCCCACTCTTCTCCATTTCCTATGACGTCACCCTGATCAAGTCCTCTCATCCGCTTGTGCCTCGACTTTTGCACGAGCCTTCTGACCTGGCCCCTCGGTTCTACTTTTGCTCAGCATCAAGTTATGCTCTTCTCAGGAGCCAGAGTGAACATTTAAAAATGCCAATTAGATCCTGGTACTTTTGCTTCAAACCCACACATTGCATTTAGAATAGATCGCAGACCCTTCCCCAGGGCCCACAAGGCCCTACAGGATCAGCCTGTTCCCGTGCCACGACCTTCATCTTTTCTACTTCTGGCCACACTGCCTTTCTCCTTGCTCCTCAAACACACCAAGCTCTTTTAACACCAAGGCCTTTGTATCTGCTATTCCCTTTGCCTGGAACACTCTTCCCCAAGATCGTTGCTCAGTTGGCTCCTTCTCAACTTCCAATTTGAACGTCGTAGCCTCAGGGAAATCTTCCTTGTCTGTGTATGGAGAACTCATTATTCTTACTCAAAGCATCGTCTTTATTTCTTTATAATGAAAGGTAATTGCAGATGGTTATAAGCTATTTGCTCACTTGGACACTGTCTCTTCTCTCACTAGAGTTTACGATTCAAAGGAAGGGACCAGTGGGGTGCTGGACCCTGCTTGCAGAGCCAACTGTGTGCAATCTTTCCATTCTGTGATGTCATGTTAGTGGCTTACAATTAACCATGGTGGGAGGGTTTAGTCCACGGTACTTGGCAACAATACAAGGGCCCTCCCCACACCATCCCAAGAGTCAGGATAGGTTGCTAAACGTTTACCAGCAACTTCACTAGAAGGGACTGTATCTGTCTGTCCCCTTACTTTATCCTTAGCATCTAGAACAATGCCTAACACACAATAGGCGCTCAATATGCATTTGTTTTAAAAGACAGACAAAAAAAAAATGAATAGAAGCATTCAGGCCTCTGGGAGCCTCACATACTAACCTGCCAACAAGGAGTTAAAGGGAATGTGATACTCTGAGCCTCAGGGAGGGAGGGAAGTTAGAATTCTGACTTTGTCTTCAGAAGCCCTGGTCTAATCCCAGCATGGTTTCTAAACTTGTTTTATGACTTAGGACCAGTTTCCTCCTCTTCCTGGGCCTGTTTCCTTAACCGTAAAAGGCACACACTGGACTATCTCTAAGTCCCTGAATAAAATTTAATAAAGCCCCTTTATGTACACTGTTGCCACTTTCTTTACCTCTGACTCTTGGGATCACTGCATCCATACTACACAACTGCAGAGGGCGCTGTTTACATTGCATTTGACTGAGTTACACGGTGCCCAGCCTGCACAGCTGTACGTGGCAGCTCTGCCCACTCTGAGCCTGGCCACTGGCCATTTCAAAGGGAGCCGACTTGGACAGTGAGTCCCTCCCTTTCCTGACATACTAACCAGCTCAAAGAGCTCAGACAGTTTGGTTTTGGTTTTCCAGCTCCTAAGATTATTTCCTGCTTGTCATGGGTGTGTGGATCAAGAGTCCTGTGCATCCGGGGTTAGCCCCAGCCCAGGGAGTGCTGGGCAAAGTAAGAGCAAGACAAAGCTCAGGATATGCAATTTGTGGCAGGGCTTTCCCTCGGAGGAGAGGAAGTAGGGCAGTGAGGACCCGAAGAGCTGCTGTGCCTGTCTGCCCTGGTCTTTGAATGCAAACTAAAAAAAGGAATTGTGGGGGCCCTTCCCTTCCAAGCCTGCAGGGCCCGCCCTGCAGTAGATACACCCACACCCGTCTGCAAAGTTCTCTGGCTGCGCAGAGCCCCACATAGATCCACCAGAACCTAAGTTAAGCTGGATGCTATTGGCTAGGCTTGGTAGGAACGGAGGGCACTGAAGAGTGGAAGTGTTTTGGTTCCCTGCGGGTTACCCAGAAGCTCTTTGGTTTTTGGTATATGTCAGTTACTCATGGTTTCAAAACTATCCCAAATGTCCACTGCCACTTTTAGGTCCTTAGAAGAGTCCAGGGTTCATGACTTTGCTGGAAAAAAAAAAAAAAAGCCTGCCTTGTGAGGTAGTGGACTCTGTCACTGGAGGGATGCAAGCCAAGGATGGCCACCTGCCTAGGATGTTAGGGATCTAAGTTCCCTCTCAGTCTGATACTTGATACCAAAGCCTCTCAAGAGGCTCCGGACCCCCAGGACTCCTCACAGACCTATGGAAGAGGAAGAATCAACCATGCACTGGGTCCCCATGCACTAGGAAGTTGTTTCCAATAAGAGTCCCTGTTGTCAACTTCTTTTTCATGTTGCATATGGCTTTATAGTCAGAGTTGAGGTTCTGGGTCAGGAAATGTTCGCAGAAGCTTGGAAGCATAGCCTCGAAGAGCTTTTGGAATCATGAAGGCCAAACATTTATTTTAGAAGTGATTAAGTATAAGTCTTATATTTAATATGGCTCACTCAAATTTAGTATCAGAGCCTGAACTCAACCCAGGGGTTCAGGGCTTTTTCATTACCCTAGGTTTGGAGGGTTCAATGATTAGTCAGAGACATGAGCCAGCCCCAGGCTTTGGTTTCCATATCTGTAACTTTCAGAACTGGCCCAGATTAGTCCATTTGGGCTAAATCATGAAAGCATCCATTTCTAAAAACTCAGTAAGAGCTGGAGTAGTTCTAATATTCTATCGGTCCTGAACTTTCTTGTGGGAATTAGTTTATAGTTGTTTTACTGCCCAGCAATCTGACCAGCAGCAGGTTCTGTAGAAGAGGGGGTGCTGGCTGGTGTGAACTGCCGAGGCAGTGTCAAGACCCTAAAAGGGGTATGTGTTGGAGCTAGGGCAGGATGGTATGATGCTACAGGGCCGACAAGAAAGTAAGAGGGAAGCGGGTGAATAGTACCTACTGCCCAAGGGGCCAGGCAGCCTGATGGAGAGTGGGGTTTCTGCTGGTAAAATAGAGAAGCCCACAGAAATATGACCATTTATTTGAAAGTGGTCCAGGAGGGCTTTCTGGGAGAGGAGGTCTTTCTGGAGCTACTAGGGCTCAGAGATAGCAGAGATCTCTTCTCTACTTTAACTTTTATCTACTACGGACATTTAGTAGAAAGGGGATTGGGGGTTTCTTCTTCTTTCATGGGGGCGACAGACTTGTTTGGGCTGATCTCTCCAGTGGTTCCTCTTCACCCCACCCCACCAGCTCTAGGTCAGCCCCATGCTCAGCAAAGGCTTTGATCTGGGCTCTGGTTCCATATAAAAGCTCCCTCTGCCCTCATGAGCGGGGCACCCTGGGCAGACCCCTCTTCCCTGGCCCGCTCCCATAAGTAATAAGACCAGTCTAGTGGGGCCACTGCCAAGTCAAATAGCACTGCAGAAACAGCAAGGGACTTGGCTAGCAGGCAGGAGGAAAGTGCTCTCCTGGGCCTCACCCTGGGGTGGGCTGAGTGTGAGAGAAAATGGCCACTCCTGTTGCCTGGACACCTTCCAGCTTCTCTAGACGTTCAATGAATGCGAAGGGGAGCTGGCCCCTGAAAAGGGCTTGATCAGACCTCTCAGGAGAGAGAGCCAGGGCACCTGAGAAATCATGCCACTTACCCAGATGGATAGAGTCTAGGTCTGGCCCATAAAAAATCCCCAGTCAAACCCGAACCAGTCGCACTTCAGTTCCGGGTGAGTAGGGACAGCGGTACCTGTCCTTTCTGAGGGCTGCACAGTGTAACCCAATGTCCCCCACAGCATAATGGTGAGAAAGATTTAGGTGGGAAAAGAATGAACATTAAAACTTGGCTACTCATGTGTTTATTTAATAGGTATTAAAAAATTACAAGCAAATCCAAACTTAGGTTTCACAGTACTGATTGCTTAGGTGCAGTTAAATAAAAAGACCAAGTTGATTTAAAGTCAATTTAGAGAAAATTATTAAGTGAAAGTAGTCAATGTGTTACACAGATACGTCCAAAGCCGTGTGGGCGGTACAGGAAAAGCAGCAAAGAAGGCAGGCTTTCAAGATGTTCAGACTTGGATTTGGATTCTGACTCTCTTGTTTCGTGGTAGCTGTGTGACCTTGGGCAAGTCACATAACCTCTCAGAACTGCAGTCTCTGGAGTCAGACTGTCTGGGTTCAAATCCCAGGCTGTGACTTTATCGCCTGGGTGACCTTGGATAAGTTACTTAATTTCTACATGCTTCATTCAGTTTCCTCATCTCTAAGGTGGGGGGAATAGTACCTTCTGACGCGATTGTTTAGATGAGTGCTCAGAACAAAGCCTGACGCACGGAAGGCCCTCAGTGAACGTTAGCAAGTATTACTGTTGCTAAATGTAATAAATTAACATGTATTGAGGACCTCATCCCTTCTAGACATTTCATGTGGTAGTCAGTAATTTTTCTAATTATTCGTACCGCTCTCACAAGGTAGACATTCTAATTTTAATCATACATTCTAAAGAGAGGAAGTGATCTGCCCAAGATCACATATTTAATAAGTATCGAGGCCAGTATTCAAACTCAAAGTCAGTGGCACAAGCTCCTCATATGAACCTCGCTGGATTCAGACTCAGTCTCTCCACCTGTACAAGTGGTTTCAAGTCATCCCCCAAGGCACCAGGGCAGAGTCTGGTCTGGCGGTTCCCAGCGGTTGGATTATAACGTAGCATGAACTGTTCAGCCCCTGCCATCTTCTCTAGGCACTGCCAGCTTCTTTGGGGGTGCTCAATGCCATGGCCACATTCTTTGGTACATGGATATGTCTGAATCACTACCCTTTCGTGGAAAAGAGGCTTTTAAAACTTCGGTTCCACCCCCCCCCTCCACCCTTGTTTCCTGGGAAGTCCCGTTACATAGGTTCGCGCTGTATAAAAACAAGGCCTTTCCCATGTCTCCTTGTGTCTCTGAGTCACAGTAAATAACAATGAACAGCAAGGGGCCAGCTGGGCCAGCCTGGGCTGCCTGCTGTAAACTGATTTGCCCCGTCCAAGGCCCTCTTCCCTTCGAGAGCCCCTTCCCCTCAGCAGCCCTCCTTGTCCTGCCCACCTGCAACTGCCAGTAGCCTCTTCTTGTCTGGAAAGAAAGCCGAAGTGTCAGGACTGAACGCGCCCTCCCCTAGGGGACTCGCATCTCAAGAAAGGTGACTGGAAAGAGGGTGACGTTAATGTCAAAAGGGATTAATTAATGGCAAGTCAGGCTGTGGCAGGCCAGGTTGTGTGAGATTTTCATTAACTGATCAATTCATTCCACAACTATGTATTACTTGCTGCCGCTGGCTGGCACTGCTCTGGACCCTGGGATATAGAAGTTAACATACAAGAATCCTTACTCCTGTGATTACATTCTGTTGGAAGAGACAGCCAATAAACGAAGTGAATAAATAAATAGGTAATAATGCTAGTCGTGAGAAATACCTCAGTGAGACTGAAGCAGGAGGAGGCTGGGAGTTTGGTTAGGAGGTACTGGAAAGGCCTCCACGGGAAGGTGAGGTTGGAGTAAAGACCTGAGGAAGTGAGAGAAGCGCTGTGGTGAAAAGTATTCCAGGCAGGAGAAACAGCGAGTGCAAAGCCCACGGTGTCTTGTATTTTTGAAGAACATTCTGGAACCGGGTGGGTGGAACAGAATGAGCAAGGGGAGGAGGAGAAGAGGGTGAGGTCAGAAGGCAGGGAGAGCCAGATCGCACAGACTCTCTTACTCAGAGTAGGAGGGGAGCTCTAGAGGGTTTAAAGCAGAGGAAGGACATGCCATGATCGGCCCTGCATTCTAGCAACATCCCTCCGGCTACTGGTTGGAAAAGCCTCAAGGAGACAAGGGGAGATTCAGGGAGTCTGTTAGGTGACTGTGGCCATCAGCTGTATGAGTCATCTTCCCCACAGTAGCCCCTAGGCCCCTGCCTGCCTCCTGGCCCTAGTCCTCCAGGCTGAGCAGAGGCGGGAAGATGAATAGTAGGCCAGAGCTTTCACACCAAGGATGATGTGGGACAAGTGGAACTGACAGACTGGGGGGTGGGGTGGAGGGAGGGGCTAGTTTTAAGATGTGCTAGAATACAGGCAGCTCCATATTAAAAAGAGAGGAAAGAGTGGGGACAATCTTGGTGACAATTTCAACACATTCAGAACAATCGGTGGGGCCTCTTGCTGAGCCTGCCGGTGTCTCTGCCCCTGGCTGGCCTCACCATCAGCAGCAAGCACATTCCACAGCTGATGTTTGGCTTGTGGTCTGGCCTGGCCCTCTCATTGGTTTCTTTTGCTCTGAAAGGCTTTTAAAATCAGAACCTGGGTTCTCTTTAAGTTTGGGCATGAATCACTTCTTCTGGGCCTGGAAAGGGGATGGAGGGATGGGAAGCCGCATGCCGTGAGCGCTCCCTCTCACTCAGGCCTGCATGCCACCAGGCATGTATATGTGATGGGCTCCCAATCAAACCACTCCGAGTCAGACTTACTTCCAACCTCCCAGCCAACATTTCCAACTGCCCGAGGGCCACCTCCACCTGCCCCCAAAGCCCTGCAAAGTCAACTTGTCCAGAACTGACTCAACTTCCTCCTCCTCAAACCTCCTCGTCCTCAGGTCAGTGCCACCACCCTTTGGCCTCCCAGACACCTTGACTTCTCTGGTGACCAGGACCTGTTCCATTCTGCCCTTCGTAGGGTCGCGTCTCTCAGCTCACCAGGCTTACTTCGGGCTCTGGCGGCATCTTGCCCGGTTCACTGCTGTGCCCGTCTCATTCCATGGGCTTCCAGTTGTTGCCCTGTTGCGTCCACCCCCTCTTCTCAAAACACAGGTTAGAATATGCCACTACCCTCCCTCAGGAACCTTTGGTGGCTCCCCATCTGCTAAACCCAAATGCCTTAGTTGGCATTCAGGTCCTTCCTTAGTGGCCTCGGCGCACCATCGTTGCAGTTCCCCATCGCACACATTCAGCATCCTGCTGAGTAAACAGCACTGTTTGCCCAGATACACGCTACCCTCCCTGCATTTACAAATGATCTCCTTTTCCTCTTTCACATCCTAGGGTCTTGATCTGCATCTCTCCTAGAGCCTTTTCTTACTCCCCTGCTTATATTAGATGTATTTATCTAAGGATCTTCTCTCTCTTACTAAACCATAAACTCCTTGAAGGACAGGATTATCTCTTAGATTTTATGCCCAAACCACTAGCACAGGTCTTGGCCCAGACAGGCTGCTGCGCTGAGACTCCATGGGGGGTGCAGGTGCAAAGAAATTCAAGACATTTCTCTTGCCCTTAATATCTTTTCATCTACTTAGACAAACGGTTGTTACATTCATTCAACACATATTAAGTGAGCACCTACTATGTCTGGCACTGTGTGAGAGCGGAGGACACAGAGATTGAAAGGAGATGTGGCTTCTGCTCTCAGTCCAGTGGGGGAAGATGTTCAGGCAATTGTAATACTATGTATGTGGTGAGTGAAGTGCAGGGTTATCTCGAGATCACACAAATGGGGCTCCAAGGTCTGGTTGAGGGGGTGAGGCTTTCAGGAAGAATTAGTGCCCATGTGGCGACCTGAAGAACAAGTGGGAGACAGCCAGGAGAATGAAGGTGGCAGAACAGGGCATAGGAACAATATGAGGGAAGTCCAGAGTGAGCTGGTGTGTTTGAGAAGCTAAGATGCTCATCTGGTGGGTGCTGCAGGGGTGTGCCGGGGCCCATGCACATGGTGCTGCTGGAGGTGATTCCCAAGCACAGGCCAGGGCCAGACCTTCAGGGTCTGGTTAGCTCTATTAAAGAGTCTAGATTCAGCCTACTAGCAATAAAGAGCACTGAGGGTTTTAAGGAGGGGAGTGACTACACAACTCAGTTTGTTTTTTTAAGGCTCACTTTGGTGTTGAAAAAAGTCTGGATGGTGGGAGTAAGAGTCACAATGACACCTGAGTTTGGGCTTGGGCCTCAGGGAGGTCCCAGGATCCTCCTGCTCTGTCTCCAGGCCAGCTTCCTCTAAATGTTTTGGAGCATCCATTTCCCACCCAGCCTGGGTTTTGCTTTGCCGGTCCTCATTCCTAGTCAGGCACTTACTTCACCTGAACACTTATAGTAGCTTGGGCTTCGTCTAACCCCTGCCGGGTATCTCTCATTTTCCCACAACCTCCGGTACCACTCCATCTGTCTGGGGGCACTTTTGACCAGATCCTCTGCCAAATTAGTCCCTGTAGCCCCTCTTTGTCTTCCCTGGGTCTCTGGCTTGGGGCCACCCAGTTTTATGGCCTTGGGGAGACACAGACTGGGTTACCAATGCATAACCCTTCAATTACCAACTCCCGCCCTTAGCCTCTCAAACTCTGACACCAAGTTGTGTCTCTAGCCCATCCTGGCTATGAATCCTGTGAGTTTCAGGCTGGGGAGGAGGACTGGAAGAACCGAGTCAGGAGAACTGGTAAATCTTGGCTTCACCACTCACTGATGTTGTGTGACGCAGAGCAAGTCATTTCTCTTCCCTGGATGGTGTTTTCTCTTTTGCTTGATTGGGATTAGATTTAGATTATGCTGGTGATTCTAAGCCTTGGCTGCCCATTGGAATTATGGGGAGCTTTAAGAAACACCAGTGTTGGGCTCCACCATGGAGAGCGATGATGTGTTCTGGGTGGGGCTAGGCAAAGGTTTTATTTTACACTGATATTCTCTTGTCTACTCAGGATTGAGGATTCTGAATTTGCTGATTAACAGCAATCTTATGATTGACCAAGAGGGGAGGCAGAGGTGGGCAGGTAAAAGAACCTGAGGAGGGACCCCTTATTTAGAAGTGTTAACACAATAGGACCACAGCAGTACAATACCTGTGGCGGAAGAAAGGCCAGTGAATTCAAGTTTTGCTTCTCACATTCGCCAAAGAGACGACTCCAGAGCCCAGTGTCAAGTACTTTAAGGCCTCCCCAAAAAGATTCTTAAAGTAGTCTTGGGCAGTAATTAGAGACAGAGCATCTTCTGAATTCTGCAGGTTAAAAATCATCCCCCAGCCCTGCCCTTAGAACTGCTCCATGGACACACCTGCATCTATGGGCCCCGGCACTTCACATGAGCCCTGCCATCTGTGTGCGATCCGTGCCCTCCTGTCCCTGCCATGTTCCTTGAGGAGGAGGCTGCACCTTTTCTTATTTGGAATCCCCAGAACCTGGAGGTGCCTGGGGTTTAGTGAGTGTTCAGTACATGTTGACCAAATGGATAAGTGACTCAGTTTCTTCATCTGTAAAGTGGGATCATGATGCCTCCTTGCCAAATTACAGGCTTAGGGGGAGGACCATGTGAGCAGAGTCGTTTCCTAGTTGTGCAGTCGCTCAGGGGCCCACACTCAAAAGAGCGCCTGCTTGGTTTAATGCTTCCTGTGGCCATCTTGAAATTCTGAATAATTTTTAAGCAAGAAGCCCTGATTTTCATTTTGCACTGGGTCCCACAGATTGTGTAGCTGGTAAGAGGTGTGAATAAACTCAGAGAAGAGCTCTGTCTACACTGTTTATGGAACTTTATGACTGCCATTAATCACTGAATATGAGGGGCTATGAGCTCCAGGAAAAGAGCAGTTCCGGCAGAAGGAGGGGAGCTGGACCTTGCTTTGTGGCCTTCTTCCTGGTACGAGGAGGCAGCAGTGTTCTGAGGGCCTGGGGTTGGGTCAGGGTGAGAGAGAGGTTGGTGGAGATTGGGGATGCTCCCAGAGGTCTACAGAGAATAATTTCAGTGATCTAGTCCTACCTGACTGCTACAGATATAGAAAATATACCATTATTTTGGCTGAAGCGTTGCTTTCTCCTTAAGTTCTTTTGATTAGGTTTCTAACATCATCTTTGGCCAGGAGACCTGCCCCTAAGTTCCTATGTGATCTTGGGAAAATCATAGGAAATCACTCAACCTTTGAGAGCCTCAGTTTTCCCATCTACCTGAAGTCCATACCAGCTTGGGCAGGGCCTCTGGCCTCATGTGGCCTATCCTGACTGATAGAACGAACCTATGGGAGAGCTCTTGCAGGCTCTTTGCAGACCGGAGCTACACACACTTGCTCATTTTATGGTTTTTCCGTGACCTTCCTGAGGTTCGGTTCTCCTGATCTGCAAAGAACAGCCCTGGAAATCTTCTAGGTCAGGATTCCTGGCAGCATGGACCAGCTGGGTGATGCTGCTGGAGGAAGAAAACTGTCAGCCCCCGCTGTGGAGGCAGCAACCCCTTCTCTGTGTCATCCTGTTTGGAAGCCAGAGCACGTTGCTATAGCAAGTTGCCTAACTCATCCCACATGCCACGTGGAAAAACCTCTGCCTGCTTTAGAACAACATAGAACAACATCACCCAAGCCACAGACTGGCTTCTTCTGTGTCATAAGATGAGGCCGCCATCATCCCCAAGAGCTGGGTTAGAACGCACCTGACAAGTGATGGAAATGGGCTGAGCAGTTGAACCGTGCCAGGCAGGTCCCCCACCTCAATTATTTTGTCTGCTGGCTGGTCCCCATGCCTGAAGTTCCACCATCAGTCCTTTATTCCTTTGGCTCAAGGCATAGACCAGTTAAAATGCAAACCGCTTTAGGGAGGATACAGGACGTTGCCATCACTCCTTAGTGCTTTTCAGCATGAATTAACTCATTAGGCCTGGAACTCAGATCAGGCTTTGATTAGGGGAATGAGAGCAAAGGTAGGAAGGGAGGAAAAGTGTGCCCAGCCTGTCTCAGGAGGGTGGGCTGGAGAGGGAGCCCTAGGGCAGAGTGGCCAAGAGCACTGGGTAGTGAGGGGCAGGTGGTAGAGCCCTACTTGGCCCTGAGCTGAAAGGCAAGTAAAAGAGAGAGGATCCCATGTTAGGTGGCACCAGGTGAGGACCACTTCTCCCCAAGCCAGCATCTAGATAGTGTCTAGCAGAGTCTGAAGAGGCATCTGCTACCCCGGGGCTGGTATCCCAGTGAGGATGGCCATATGCGCACTGATCTTATTTCCCCTGAAGACTGCTCCTTCAGGAAGGGCATCTTACTGGTCTTTCTATGCCCTTTAGGCCCAATTCCTAAAGAGATACTATGCATGGATTAACAGCAGCAGCTTTGCATCTCTTACTCAATCCTCATGACCTTGGACTAGCCATTTAACTGCTCATGTGTAACCTGGTGATTTCAGGTTAGTGAAATCAAGCAGCCATTTTGAGACCTGACTGAGATGTGAAAAGATGCTTGATGCAGTCAGTGGCTGGCATCAGCCAAATAATAAATGATGGGAAAGGTAATAACTGCGCTGTTCATGAAGGGCTTTCTGGGTTCCGATGCTGTTCTAAGCGCTTGATACGAATGAACCGTGTAAGATCATCTCACATACACATCAGCCTGTGAAGTCATTACTCTCCCCATTTTACTGTTGACGAAAATGAGGCCCAGAGGGCTTATCTAGGATCACCCAAGTGGAAAGCATTTGAAGCCAGGAAGCGGGGCTCCCAGACCAGGCATGCTGATTATTACTGCTGTGCAATAAGTGTGTGGGTGAAGGGGGAAGGAGAGACAGAGGCAGGGAGGGGGTTGGACCACACTGACTTTTTCCTCCAGGTGGGATTTTATTCATCCTGTGACTCAGGCCCTAAGTACACAGTCTGAAAACCCTTCAGGGAATTTTGGGGAGCTTATTTATTTTCAGTTTACAAGATGACCTGCTCCAGTCTGGGCATTCAACTAAAAATGTGTACTGTCAGGAATTACATGCTGGGGGCTGGGGATGGTTCCCCCTGGGTCACACCTCCCTACAGCAAGCACTCCAGACTGAGGGCATGTGAGTATTTTTGGAGCTTACAATTGTTTTGAGGAAAATAGTTTCAAATGGCTATATAACCTTTATGGTAGCTCATGGTTTGAAGCTAGTGAGATAGGAGGCATTAAGAAATAAAGAGAAGTAGAGATACCATTTTTAAAATGTGTTAGTGCATTTTTAAATCTTGTTTTATAGGACCCTCTTTGAGTCAGCCAGAGGTCATCACTACTTGGGGAGGATTATGATGGATCCTTTCTTTTTGCAATTGTAGAACATTGCTCAACTTTGACTCCCAAAGTAAGATTTTGGAGCCTATAGTGAGACAATTATCTCGAAAGTCTGGTATTGTGGAGAGAAAAGAGGGCTTCTTGAATTCTCTGAACACCAGACTGACCAGCAAGAGCCAAACCAGGCCAGCTTGAAACATAGTTTTGTCCTATGTAATGAGGGGAGAGGACCGAAGGGAAGTTCCCTGCTGCTTGAGGAAGCTTCCACTACAGAAAGCAGAGAGAAAGAGGTTCGGAGAGGGCAAAATTAGGGTGAATTGCTATCTGAGTTCCTTAAAGGCCCACACAGAAACAATGAGAATGGCAAGGAGTTAGACATCCCATCTCTGGGGGTTCCACAGTAGGATAGAGATGGGGGTATGGGAATAAGCAGACAGTGGGTGACACTCCACTCCCATCTCTTCAGGCCCCCAGAGCCTAATGTGGAAGGATCCAGAAGAGCCCCAGCTGATGGTAGCTGAGAGGCTTGGCCGACAAGCTCCCAGGAGGGTGGCAGTGGGGGAGGCAAAGTGACAAACTTCATCTCCTCTTCTCTTCCAAAGCTGATGAGAGGGGTTTGGATCTTTTTAGTCTTTGCAAACCCATGGTGCTGAGGACTGTGCTTTCTCCATGTGAGGTTTTTCTACTGAATAAGACCCCCACCCACCCACAAGGACACACAAGGGCCGTGCTGAGTGGGATGGTTCTCCTTTCCGAAACTATCAAACACACTAAAATCATATTGAATTCAAGACAGACTCAATGCCAAAAAAAACCAAAAAAACAAAACTTGAGTTCCCATCATGATCAAGACTTTGGGTCTGGTCTCTAGGTCAAGGGCTAGGGAAGTTTAAGTTTATTTAGAACCATGGCATGTAGGCCTCCTCTGAGCCTCCAGTAGTACCCCAGCACTTCCTCTAGACTTCTCTTATGGACCTGAGTTTGAAAGTTATATCTCTGTGCATCCTTAGGTCCTTTACTTAGTACCCTGAGTGCTGCCGCTGCTACTTCTGCTGATGCTGAATAAGAAACTCAACCTCTTTGAGTGCTTAGTATGTGCCTGCCAGCAATTTTCCAAGTACTTTATATACATTTGCTCATTTAATCTTTGGATAACCCTGCAAGTTCTATTATTATCATCCATTTTGCGGGTGAGGAAACTGAGGCACAGAGCCATTTAGTAACTTGCCAAGGGCACAGACTTTTAACTGGCAAAACCCAGACCCATTCCAGGCAGTGAGACCTCAGGGCCTTCGACCCCATGCTGTGTCTGATTTCTCCGTCTGTTTTTATGGGGCCTGGCAGATAAAAGGTACTCAATAAAGACTAGGTTTTTAAAGAATCATCACCTCATCAACTCTTACAGATGTGCTATGGTATTAAAGTCCTGGTCAATAGATCTGCTCTCTCTGAATGTCAGCTGGAAAAGTCTTTGGACTTGTCTTCTTTTTATTTATTTATTTATTTTTCTGGCTTTCTTGATCATTTTGTCCACCCTATCACCCTGCCCAGCCTGCAGCAGGAGCTCTGGAAAGACTGAGGCTCTGAATGGCCTCAGTGGGGACTCACTCCCAAGCTGGTCAGTGACAGGTCCCCTGCCCAGCCAAACTGTGTCGTCACCAGTAGGAAAGCTTCCTAATAATCCTGACATTGAGTCCATGTGATGAGAAATCAACATCAACCCCATGCTGAAGCCAGGCGAATGGACCCAATGACCCCTGAGATTCTTCCAATCTTCGGAGTACAGACTGACCACAGTCATCTTTGTGGTTTTAAAATATTCACCTTTTTGTTCTTGAACTAGTCCCAGAAACACACTTTGACACATGACTAGTCCCACTTTATGGCCTGTCCACACTCCACACACTCATTCGAGGCCCTGTTCAAATGGTGTCTCCTCCTCCAGGAAGCCTCCCTGGCTTAATCAAGTGGAACTGAACTTCTCTCGTTTGAACGGCAGCCCTTACCTTCTCTACGCTGTCCACTCCCTAGTGTCTTTACTTAGCTTTCCCTGGTCTTGCCTTGTCCCCAGCTCTAGGAAGGGCCCAGATTGCACACATGAGTGGGCCCCAGCCCCAGCTCCTTGCAAGCAGATGGTGTTCCGACATTGATTGATACGTTTAATGAATCCCATATTTCAAGAACCCAAACTGACCAGACATAACTCAGGGGTGGTTTCCTCCGTATAAAGGGAGCTCTGAGTCACAAATCCTGTCATCATCCTTTGCCCCATTCCCCAACCCGCCTCTGCCTGCATAAGTAACCACAACCCAACCATTGCTCCAGTCCTACTGTGCACCAAACCCTGTGTTAAGGACTTTTTTTTTTTTCTTTCTTTCTTTTTTTTTTTTTTTTTTTACAGTGCCTCAATCATCCCCACAGCGTTATTAGCTCAGAATTTCTATCTCCATTCCCCAGAGGAGGAAACCTATTAGAGAGATTGTATAACCTGCCCAAGGTTGTACAGCTAGTGGGCAGTTCTGAACCAGAACTGGAAGCCAGGTCTGATTTCCAAGACTTTGCTCTTAGCTTCCTGAGGTCCGGCCTGTCTGCAGCCCCTCCACCCTCAGATCTGGGGGCTTGGGGGTGTGTTCCATCTATCTGGAGCGCACTCTCTTTTCCTGTGGCTGGATCTCTTAGTGATTTGAAGACAGTTCCTGGAGTTGTTCCTCCGCCCATCGGAACGACCCAGAGTGCACTTTCCTCCTCCTGAAGTCGGTTCCTAGATGTGTGCTGGCCTGGTCACAGCTCTTCCCTGGCTTTCTCCACCTACCCGCTGCACCCCGCCACCGCGACTTAATGCATCAATGTTTGTTTTCAACTATGACGCTAGTACCTAAATTGAACTCCACCAGTCAGAGGCCCTTTCAACTACAGATCACCCCTGAAGCATCATTATAGACAGACTGGTAGGAGGGTGCACTTGTTTCCGTGGTACCCCGGAACTGGGGTGAACGAGCGTGGGCTGGGGGTGGTCTCCACCTGCGCCTCCCTGAGGGCGCCTCTCTCATTGCCACCGCATCTGCCCCCCAGTACCGGCCGCAGCCCCGGCCTGGAGTACACGCATAAGGAAGGGAGGCAAGGGGAGGCAAGGCGAGGCAAGGCCCGGCGGCCAGTCCCCGAGGCGGGTTCTGATTTCCGCCGGGTGAAGGGGCCCCTGAAAGCTTTCGCGGTCGATTCAACAGCGTTGCTGGCCGCCGCCCCCGCGTGGCGGGTCCGGCTGGGGTGCGCGGTGTGGGGAAGCCCGGGCCGGGCGCCCCAGTGCAGAGCCCAGGGCTGGCCTCTCGCTCCAGCCTTGCGCCCCGCCGGCGCCCGAGGTCCTCGCAGCGCCCCGACACCTGGAGTACATTAGGCGGCAGCGCGGGTCTCGGCGACCGCGGCTTCCCCGGATTATTGAATAATTGCATAATAACGAGCGCAGGGTGGGGGTCAATGCTCCGTCCCTGCCCCGAGTGTCAGGTAACGCTTCCGTGAGCCCTGGACTGCGGGGTTGCGCCCCGCTGCCTTTGGCCTGGCCGGCGACGGCTCGCCACCGCCTTGGGGCTGGCGCGCTAGGGTTCGCTCGGTTCGCGGCGGGACGGGCTCTGGGCTGCTCTCGGCTCCCAGGTCTCCCCAGCCCTCCAGGGCCGCCGTGCCCGGCTCTCCACGCTGCAGGATGCGCCCTCCGCGCCGCGCAGGAGGGCAGCGAGGCAGAGCTCGCTCCGCGCGCCCCTTCCCCTTCCCAGCCCCGGCCCTCGGCGCTCCTGAGACGCCCGAGTGCCCCTGGTGGTGGCGCGGGAACCCCGGCGTGGCCCTTGGAGTCCAACGAGTCCAGTGGGGAGTCCGGTGGGGCCAGCCCTCAGCGCTTTTCAACTCGAGCCTCTTCAGCTCTTCCCAAACAACAACCAAACTCCCGGCTCCAAGTCGCTTCCGCGCGCCTCCCTCTTTTGCGGAACTTGGCGGGGCCGCTAGATTGTAGCCAGTTCCTGGGGGACCCACGTCCCCAAAGAGTAGCTAAGATAGGACCCTGGGAGGCGCACCGCGTCCCGCTCCTGGCAGCTGGATCAGAGGCCCCGGAGGACCAGGGAGGGTTCCCGGAGGCAAGGGGAGGAAAGAGGGGCACGTACCTGGCCATAGGCTGAGCGCCCAGGCCATCAGGAGTCCCCTGGGCAGGTCCATGGCCCGTGGCGCGGCGGCGGGTGCCCGGTGTGGAGCGGCGGCGGGGGGCGGCGAGCCAGAGCGGCAGCCTCCTGGGCGCGGCGCCTGAGCCTGCACTGCGCGCCGCGCGCGCGGCTCCCTGACAGCCGGCTGGTTCAGAGGAAGTGGGAGGGCTCGAGCGGCAGGGAGGGGCGCGCGACACCACTCGTCTCTGGCTCGGGTCCAGGTCCAGTCTCGGCCCCTCTGCCACCTGGGCAGACAGGGTGCTGCCACCTGGGCAGGCAGGATGCTGCCACTTTGACGCCGTCTCCAGCTCTCTCTACCGCACTTCTGCCTTAGGAGAAAGCCCCAGAGAACCGCTCCTGGGAACCACCTCGCCAGTGTAGCACCTTCCTGTATACCACCACTACCCAAGTCAGAGTCTGTCCAGGAAAAGTGGTTTATATTCCTACTTCCCAGAGGAAAGAGCTTCACGAAGCTGAGAGGGGTATCTAAGGTGACCCAGGGACACGGGTGGTGGTGACTCAGGTCTCTCTTAGCCAAAGGGAGTGGATGTCCCTCAAAAGTCTATTCTGAGACATTCCCCTGCCTCCCTGCACCCTGGAGCTTGGGGACGAATATAAAGGCACAGTACTTCTTCTGACCCTGGATGAAATGCGGACCCCCTCCACACCCACTCTCCCCACCCCTCGCACCTGAGGCTTTCCAAAGCTTCCAGGAGGACTGTGCCCACTTTTACCATAACAGTGAAACTCTGCTTTGGAACCCAGCCACCTTCCTTCCCAGCTCTTCTAACCACTGACAATTAAATTCAACGCACGGTTGTTGCACAAGCTTTAAATCAGGCCCCGGACCACAACCCATGGGTGTGGAGGCTGGCCTTTCCAGCAGGGGGACAGCCGAGGCAGAGGGGAGGGTGGCAAGTGTGGCGAAAGTTACAGCGAGGCCCCGCATCACTTTTTCAGGATAGCTTTTCCTCCCCCCTTGCTTCCCGTCCTTACCAGGTCCCACCCCAGCTACATGTCATTAATTTTTCCTCTCCTCCTCCTTTCTCTCTTCTTTTGTCTCCATTGTGCTTAGTAGAGAAACTGCACAACAATTGGTAAAATCGTTTGCTTAGCTTTGCTCTCCTTGTCCAGACTGAAAACATCATGAGGGTAGAAATCTGTTTGGTTCACAACTAAGCACTCAGCCCCCACCACTAGGAACATAGTAGTTGGATAGATGGGTGGACGGATGGGTGGGTGGGTGAACACGGGGGTGTGAGGGTGCACAGAGGGTGGAGTTTTCTGTCTGGAAGGGATTGGAAGGGCTGGCTAGAAGTGACAGGCCAGGTCCTGGAGGATGAGGTGGGTTTTGAGAAAGCCCAGGTTCACATAAATATAGTAGTGGGCATGTGTCTGCCTCCCGAATATCACTCTTTTCTTGGTAGCTACCCTTGTTTTTTTGGTATCCTCAACTCTCCTTACCAGCCACAGACTTTGGGGAAGCTGATTCCATCCCTGGTGTGTGCGTGTGGGGGTTGAGGGGGAGCGCATGTGGTTTAGCCTGAAATGAATCAGTGTATTGCCATCCCCTGGCCATAGTTTAAGAAAGGGCAAAATGACAAAGTAAAAAGGTTTTCTGAGAGGCTTTCTTATTCTTCTAAAAGAGCTCCTAGAATGAATTAACTAATTAATGTTGTCACCTCCCCTTTTCCTACATCCCTCCCAGGATGGGACAAAGACCTGGAAATTGATAAGGGTCTGGGTGAGGAAGGGAGGTCTGGCCTTGGGATAAGGCAGATGCTAGACAACAGGATGGAGAAACCAAGTTCCAGGAATGTCTCTTTGAGCCCCTAAATTAAGCCACCCCTTGAGCCTGCTTCCCCGAGGGCTCTTTAATCATGCAACCATTGAGTCCCTTTTATTGTTTCAGTGGGTTTGAGTCAGGATGCTTTGAACTAGAGCATCCTGATACAGCTATCCAGTGGAATGCAAACCCCTTCCCTGTTTTGCAAATTCATGCCCTCCCAAGTGGTTCCCGGAACTGCAGGTACCTGGGAGTTGCCTATAGCACCTGTGAAGAATGCAAATTCCCAGAAGATAAGAGAGTCTTGTTGGAGACCACAGGCACTCTGCTGTGTGAGTGGGCTGAAGACAGTAGTACTCTGAGACTGCACACTGCTTGCAGTAAGGGCTCTCTGCAGTGAGTGTGCTGCCACTGGTCCTTGAGTAATTCTACCATTGATTAATTCCCATTGTCCTCATCAGGGCATGGGGGTCCTGAATCCTGTATGTGTGTCTTTGTATAACCTGGGTGGGTGGAGAGAGTGGAGAGGCATGCCCTCCCTTATTCTTTCAACCAATATTTGAGTGCCTATTGTGCCTATGCTCAAAGAACTAGTAATGGAGCTAAGAAGATGAGACATAACCTCATATTCATTGGCTTTGTCTTTATTTATTATTTATCATTCATTTAAATCATTTATT
Organism: Eonycteris spelaea; assembly: GCA_003508835.1. Classification (NCBI taxonomy): domain Eukaryota; kingdom Metazoa; phylum Chordata; class Mammalia; order Chiroptera; family Pteropodidae; genus Eonycteris; species Eonycteris spelaea. The sequence continues at coordinate 3,416,551 of PUFA01000017.1, forward strand.
ATTTAGTAATTTTTAAACACTATTTAAATCAAACAAGACAGCCTATGGGCGACAAATGCACGATCTATATTCAGTCTGGAGAAGCTCGGAGAAAGGCTTTATGAAAGGGGGGTTGAGTTAAGCAGTAATATAATTATAATCCTTTACACGTACATAGAGTATTTATTTATTTTTTATTGAGATGTAATTCACATGCCATAAAATTTGCCATGCAATTCAGCAACTTTCAGTGTATTCACAAGGTTGTGCAACTATTGTTACTAATTTTGGAACATTTTTATCAACCCCAAAAGAAACTCTGTAGCCATGAACAGCCACTCCCCATTCCCTCACCCCAGTCCCTAGCAACCACTAATCTACTTTCTGTCTCTATGGATTTGTCTATTCTGGACATTTCATGTAAATGAAATCATAGAGTATGTGGCCTTTTGTGTCTGGCTTCTCTCACTTAGCACATTGTTTTCAAGGTCCATCTTATCATAACATCTATCAGTATTTCATTTATTTTTATTGTCAAATAATACTCCATCATATGGATATACGATATTTTGTTTCTCCACTCATCAGGTGATGGATGTTGGGTTCTTCTTACTTTTTGGCTATTATGAATAATGCTGCTATAAACACTTGTGTACATGTTTTTGTGTGAACGTGTTTTCAGTTCTCTTGGGTCTATACTTAAGAGTGGAATTTCTGGGGCATATGGTAACTCTGTAATTATTTGAGGAACTTTCAGACTGTTTCCGCAGTGGCTGTCCCATCTTACATTCCTACCAGCAATGTGTGAGGGCTGTAGGTGATGTTTTGCTAATATTGAAATCCCCTTCACGTCTACGATCTTACTTAAAACTCACAAGAGTCCTGAAAGGAATTCTATTTATTTTTATAGATAAAGAGATTGTATTGGTGAGGATTCTTTCAATTGCAAGTAACAGAAACTTGACATAAACTGACTAAATCAGAAGGTAATGTACAAGCTCGTGCAACTAGGAAAAGCAAAGGTGAGTTACTGCAGGTATGGCTGGATCAAGAGCCTCACGTGAGACTCTTGTCTTTTTACTCTGTTTTCTCTTAGTTTTATTCTGCTCTCCTTTCCTGCATCAGGGTTTCTCCACCTGCTAGAAAGATGTAGCCCACAGTCCCAAGCTTACCCTTTACAGATTCTAAAGGAAGATAGCCTTCCCTCCTGGATCCAGCAGAAAAGTCCAGGGTTTTGGTACATGTCCACCCCTGAGCCAGTCAATGTCTGGAGAATAAGGTACTATAATTGACCCTGTCTGGGACACACGCCCAGCCATGAGGAGTTGGGAAGAGGGGCATTATGCCTGACAGCCCCACCAAGACTACATATTATAGGAGACAAGTTCCTTCAAGGAAACAGAAAAAGAGGGATAACAAAATGTACTGGACAGACAAAATCCATAGTTGCTAGTGGGAAATCTAAACTCCAAGCAGCAAAGGTTTCACCTAAGATCCCATAGTACCTACATGGCAATACAAAATCCAGGTGTTCTAACAGCAGGTTCAGAACTCATCACCTCATCACAGTTGGGAAAGCAGGTATTTCAGGCCAAGACTGTATGAGCATGGTGAACCCAGAGAATCCTATGGGCCAGTCCTATGGTTCTCAAGCCGTGGGTCTGAGCAGCTTCCCCGGGGAGTACCTACCTGGCTTTTCTGTAAGGGAAACTTAGGTGAGAAACCATTGTCTCCAAAGAAGCCCAGCCGTTTCTGGGTGCTGATGACAGAAGCCTCGTTCTTCTAGAACTAACACACTCTTCTTCCAGAAATGTACTTGGGGCAGCCCGATCTGCTTCCATTTTGGAGGGTGCTTCTCTCTTTCTACACTTTCTCTGTATTTTCACCTCTGTGACCTAGGGTGATCAGCTGTCCTGGTTTGCCCAGGACTGAGGGGTCTCTTGGGTTGCTGGACTTTCATTGTCAAAACTGGAACAATCCCTGGCCAAATGGGATGGATTGGCCCCCTTACCCCTATCTCTGCCTCACTTTCTTCTCCAATATTCTTCCCTTCTCCATCCTCTATTCCTCTCCCACTCTCTGGTTCTTTCTACCTTTTCTTCTCTGTTCCCAGGTGCTTCTAATACAGCCACTCTCCATGTCAGCATTGTGTGTGTGTGGGGGGGGCAGGGTCCACCTTGAAGTGCACGTTGGCTCCTGGAAGCCCCTTCACAGATCTGGCCTCCTCCCTGTGCCTTGTCCATTGATTTGTGCTCAGGAAATGCAAACTTTTTTTTTTTTTAGATAAACTTAAGCAAACTTACAGTTACTAGGAAAGCACATCTTCTGCCAAAAATAACATAATAAATTCCAAAGCAAAAAAGAAAAAGAAAAAAGAAAAAAAAGAAAGAAAAAATAGAGAAGAAGGCAACAAGATTTCTTTTGTTACCTGCTGTGTGAGAGACCTGAGCCACTGTTCTGGGCCAGTAATATGGATGATGGGGAGATGATTGCATTTGTCATGCAGAAGGGCTTAGAGGGCTTCCCTGGTTTATGTTTGTCATGCCTGGTCTCATTCCTGCCAACAGAGCAAGGACATTAGCTTTGAGTAAATGCATTTACACCTGTAGCTTATGTTTGCCCCAGTCATGGTCCACCTGCAATAGAAAGTCTAATCTAAAATGTTGAAGCCAGGTTGGTGTTACCGTCTTCCAAATGCTGTGCCTGAGCCCTGATCTCCATCCTGTTGCTGATGGTCAGTGACTGGGGTTTTTACTAGGATCAAGCCATGTATACAACCTGCACCAGTTCCAGAAAGTTATTTTCTGATCTCCATGTCTTAAACCACAAATATGTACAGCATTCTCAATAAAGAATTCAAAGGGAAGGAGTATGGCCACAGCACAAACAGACACGCAGAATGGATAAGGAAATATTCTTTGAAGAAAAGTATGTCAAAGGCTATGAGAGAGCACAAATTCCCTTAAAAGTCTAGGGCTGCAGTCAACATCCTAGTAGAGAGGCCATATCTGATGGAGCTTGGATGAGCTAAACCCTTGACATTGGACCAGACTGGAAGAGCCACATCGGAAACAACCATCACGGTGACAACAGTATGAAGAATAACTGCTTCGACTGAACGTTTAATATGAACTAAATGCCAGTCCTGCCTCATCTTCTTTAGTCATCAGCACAGCCCAGGTGGTTGCCCAGAGCTTTCATCCTGGCCCTGGCCGGACTGCCTTGTCAGAGAGGAGCCATGAGAGTTAGGGGTCTGGATGGGCTCATGGTGGGCTCTTGGGAAGCAGAGCCATGACATTAAACTAAGATGTGGGGCAGAAAAAGGGATTCCCACAGTGAGCATAGGCAGGTTTAAGGGACACGATGCTGAGCCATTCAGTAAGTGTATTACTGAGTACCATGCTGGGATGGAGTAGCAAACCAGATGCCGGTCATGCCTCCCATGAAGCTCCTAATCTAGGAGAGGAGGCAAGTATGTACAACAATAATCAAAACAACAGCGCTCTCTCACCAATCACTTACTGTGCTGGACCTTTTCCTTATTCATTTCCTTTAATCCTCATGACAACCCTAGGAAGTAGTATCATTACTATTTGCATTTTACAGAGGAAAAAAAAAATGAGGTTCAGAGAGGCAAGATCTCAGAACTTGTAAAAGGCAGACCTAGGATTTGAACCTGGTCTTGTCTGGTCCCATATTCCAAGCTCCTAATCCCTTGGTTCATTGCTTTGCAGCGCTGATTGGTAGACAGGACTATGATAAGCGCTATAATAGAAATGTGACCAAGTGCCAGAACGGGTCAAGGAAGGAGGTAACATCTGAGTTGGGCCTTGGAAGTAGCAGTTTTTTGGAGGGGAAGTGAGGAAGGGTTTTCTAAGTAGAGGAAGCTGCAAACATGCACAGGTCTGTGCAAGAGAGCAAGAGTTCAGGCCATCCCAGGGAGTGGCAGGCTGTCAGAAGTGGCAGAAGCGTAAGAATAGAAGAAACCCATCCACCACAATCCAAATTCCTGTTAAGGGAGAGAAGCATTCCTTCAAGTAAACCTCAAACGTGTAGATGTAAAGGTAGCATTTTCCATTATTTCTCAGAGTAACGTTGGTTCCTCATGGCTCTTTCTTCCACTTTCAGAGGAACCCTAAGTGCTCTGAGTCATTGCATCCCTGTCTCAAATGCCAGGCACAGAACGCCACAAGGATGCTCCTTGGCTATAAAAAGGCCCAGCTAAAGCATTTACATTTTCCATCTTTTTCTTTATTCCAGGGGTTGATCAAATTCCAAGGAGGTAAATCCCAGTTTTTTGTTTTTGTTTTTGTTTGCGGGGTGGGAGGAGTAGGAGTGGTTAAGAGATAAGGGCAGAAAAGTAATTTGGGGTCACATCATGGGGGATTTTTAATCGGCCTTCATTTGATAGGTAGTGAGAAGGCTTCAGTGGTTTTGGCGTGAGATGGGGGAGGGAGAAGAGGCATGTCTTCAAACCAGTCAGGAGGACAGAAGCCTGTGGCCCTTGACCAGTTCGAGGAGGTTCTGAGGAGGAGGTGCCAATTCCTCATGGATCATCTTTCAGATGCCCCCGTGGGTCCCCCCCAAGGCATCTGTGCTTTCATGCGTGTTGCTTAAGCCATCGTCTCTTTCCCGCCTGGGCCTTGGCGGGTGCTGTTTCCTCCTCTCACTATGGAGCCCTGTACGCCCCCTCACCCTGCTGCCTGCCCACACCCCAGCTCCCACACCCGTTACTATGGACTGGGTATTTATGTCCCCGCGCAAATTCATATGTCGAATCTTAACCCCTAAGGTGATAATATTAGGAAGAGAGGCCTTTGGGAGTAATCAGGTCATGAGAGCAGAGCCTTCATAAATGAGATTATAATCTTATAAAAGTAGCCCTAGAGAGAACCCTGCCCCTTCATCATATGAGGTCACAGCTAGAAGGAGCCATCTGTGGCCCGGAGAGTGGACTCTTGCCAGACGCCGAAGCTGCTGGCACCTGATCTTGGACTTCCCAGATGCCAGAACTGTGAGAAATAGGTTTCTGTTGTTTACAAACCACCCAGTCTGTGGTATTTTTGTTACAGCAGCAGGAACAGACGAAGACATCCTTCCTGAGGGACAACTCCGAGGTATGATTTACATCTCCCAAGGGAGTTCGGTGTAATTGAGCCCCAGTTCCCCAAAATGGCCACCTGCTCACTGCCGCTTCCTTCCCTTCCTTGTCTTACTTCCCATTCCTTTGATAGTGCCTCCTGGGATCACGCCTGCTCAAAATCAAAATACTTGCATTTAAATCCTTGTATCAGGATCTGCTTCCAGGAGAACCCAACATAGGCAGATGGTTCAGACAGGTGAAGCAACTAGCCCCAAGTTTCATAGCTGGAAAGTGTCTGAGTCAGGATTTGAACCCAGAGGATGTGGATGGAATGCAGATGCTGCCTTCCAACACTCTAATTATACTGCCTCCAGCCTTGCTCACATCTGTGCAAGCGCCTGGGATGTCTGTGGGTGCCAGAAATTTTGCTGTTTTAGCTTCTGGCTCAAGGTACTCTTTGAAAAAGAAAAAACTCCCCTTGGGGTGTAGATTAACCTTTTAGGTGAAATCAGCCATTCACGCATAGCATGAACTTTTTTTACCATATCACTTTCTTCTCCAAGGTCTCTCCACAGAGTAGGAGCTTTAATAGAGAAGAGAAAGAGGTACGATTTTTCAGAGACTGTGAGCTAGGAACACAAGCCCTCGTGCAGCAGGAGGGCCCCAGAGGAGACAACAGACTCTCAGAAAGCAGTGACAGGGTGTTGAAAATGAGCGTGTCCTGTTTTCTCGTTCTGCTGAGAGCCAGTCCTAGCCTCCTGGGCTGATGGCCTCAGCCTGGAAGAACATGCAGAGATTTTTGAGAATCACAAGTTGCATAACTGACTTTGGAAGTCGAAGAGGAGGGATGGGGAGCCCAGCCCAAGACAAACCATAAAAAATTCGTGACAATACGGCCAATGACGAAACCCACTATCTAATCTCCGCCTCCAGTTTGCCTTGCTAATCCCAGTGTCTAGAATTTTAATAGGATGGCTACCTCCTCTGCCACTCCTGCCACAGACTTGAGGGACGGGCCTTGTTTTCGTGATCGCATGCCCGCTATGTGGGAGCAGCAACCAGTGGGTGCTTGCTTGGAGAATCTGCTTGTCTCCACTTATTTCTGCAAAGAGGACTGACCTCCTGTGCTGCTGAGGGAGGTAGTCCCCATATCGCCCCAGCTGTGACTGCTCATCCTCAAGCACGTCCCAGAAATAAACATCTCTCAAGAAATTTTCAGCTGGGGGCAGAGGCCAAGTGATGTTGGTTTGGGATAGCGGGAGAGGTATGGTGAGGGTAGATGTTTTAGTTGATATATGGGTAACAAATGCTTTTGTGAGCATTTTTTTCTCTCTGAGCATTAGTGAGAAAAATGTAGGTGCAAGTGTGCGAGTGCTGAGCTTAAGCCTTCTTAAGAATTTCCCCCTCAGGGAAGGCCAACAATTAAGCACCACATGGAGGATTATTGCAAGGGAAGTAGAGACAGCAGCTTCCATAGCCTTTGCAGAGCTTCCAAACAGGCTGTGCAAATGACCAGTGGTTCCCGAAGTTGCCTGTGGGAATATGAGGGTAGGAAGTATAATAAACACGTGGGGTCTGGGCTCAGAGATACCTGGGTTAAAACTGCAGCCTGGCCTCTTATCAGCTGGGTGACTTGGCACTAACAAACGTTTCATCACCTATAAAATGAAAATGATAAAACAAGCTCTTATTGACTCCTCACCAAGTGCCATACACAGTTCCAAGCACTTGGCATGTATTACCTCCTCGAATGATCACTATGGCTCTATGAAGTTGGTATTATGATGATTCCCATGTTAAAGATGAGGAAATCGAGGCACAAAGGGGCCCATAACTTGCTCAAGACGCTCAGCTGGTAAGTGGTGGAGCCCGGAGATTGCCTCAGGCGGTCTGGTGACAGCATCCTCAGCCACTCTGCCTCTCAGGTTGCTGTGAGGGATAAATGAAATGCAGCCTATAAAATGGTTGGCACAGTGCCTGCCACATGGCAAGCTCTAATAAATGTTAGCTTTTATTATTAACAACATATGAAATCGTGTAAAACAGACTAGTCGAGCTATCTGCACCTTTGAGATTCTTGACAAGGCCTGACATTTGTTTCGCCCTGTATATCATTCAAAGGACTTTCCCAATTATGTCTCCTATCACCCTCCCTGAAGCCTTGTGAGGACAGGGGACAGTTTAGAGTGGGCATGATTACTGGATAAACTAGGATGTGGAGGCCCGAAGATCAGTGACTTGCATAAGGTCTCATACTAGCTCTCTGGTCATACTATCCTGCCCGAATTCATATCACAGAGCCCGAATTACATTCCAGGTGGGCCGAAAACTGCCAAGGGATCATCAACATGCACTCCTTTAGTATGTTCAATTCAGAATCTATTTACTCATTTTTATATCCAACTATATAAATTGTAAGGCAACAATAATGCTTTATTAATTTTTATACATTTTAATAATAGGTATCGGAAGGGCTTACAGTAAAATCAGATACTATATATCTATAAAATTACCACAAAAATAAACCATAAATGTAGAAGATCAAGAGTCAAACAATAGAACTGTGAGTACATTTTTTCAGTTTATAAAAGTGCGATCTCGTTTTAACCTCCCAACAATCTACTCCTGAACGCAATTGTGCCGTAAAACTTAGGCTGAGGAGAGCAGCTGTAAGGAGAACCATACGACTATGCTCAAATCTTTTACTCTTCAAAAACAAAACAAAAACAAAAAGAATAGAACAAGCCAAAACCAAAACCAAAAGAAAACAAAAATGTCCTACTCTTGTTGAGATTTGCCTGTGTTTTGTCAGTTACTAAGAGTAGCGTTAACGTCTGACGGTAGTTTCAGTAAGACTCTGGAGCCAGAATGCTTGGTTTCCAACCTCAGCCTGGACACACACTTAATTCTGTGACTTTGGGAAAGTTACTTAAGTGTTTCAGAATTCTCACCTAGTAAGTGAGAATATTTACCTCATGTGACTATCGCTAGGATTAAAAAGCTAACACATATAAAGTGTTTGAAAAGTATCTGGCACATTTGCTTCCGCAAAAATAAAAACAAAAATCATCTCCCACAAAGACTGTAGAATCATGTCTCTCTCCTTGCAGTTCTGTCACTTTTCTCTTCATAGATTTTTGAGGCTCAGTAATCAAGTGTATACAAATTCTTCATTACTTGAACCTCCCATTAGTATAAAATGTCTTTATCTTTAGTAATGTGTTCTGCCCTAAATCTACTTTGTCTGATATTAACACAGTTATACTGGCTTTTTAATTTTTTTGTTAGCCTTTGCATGAAATATCATTTTTCATTATTTTGCTTTCGATCATTCTGTATCTTTGTGTTTTATATCTATCTCATGTAAGCAGCATTTGTTTTTAAATTTAATCTGTTAAACTTTTTTTAAATTGGAGCCCTTAGCCCATTTACATTTTAATTGTTGCTATACTTGAATTTAAATGTATTATCTTAGTATTTTTTTCCTATTTTTCCTGCCCGATTTATATTCTTTTTTCTCTTTTTTTTCTTGCTTTCTTTTGGATAGATGATTTGTAATTATTCTAGTTCCCCCTCTGTTAGCTGGAAAGTAATAAAGTCATTTGCTATTCGTTAATGATTCCCTAGAGTTTCCAGCATGTATCTTTGATTTATGAAAGCCATATATTAAGAAGTGCTTTTATCTTCTCTCAGACAACGCAGGGCCTCAGAATATTTTCACTGCAGTTACTACCCACCTAATTTATATACAATTGTTTTTATTTTATTTCTCTCTATATTTTAAACACTGTGAGACTTTAATATTTTTTTTACAGCCAATCGATATTTAGATTCATCCACATATTTACCATTTCTGTTGCTTTTCTTGCATTTTTGACTTTCCATAGGAGATCGTTTTTTCTTCTGCCAGTAAAAATACCATTCAGTATTTACTTTAGGACTAGATTTTCTGGTGTCGAATTCTCTCAATTCTTGTTTATATAAAAATGATTATTTTTGTTTTTATTTCTGAAGGACATTTACGCTGGACATTATTTTTTTTTTTATCACATCAAAATTATCATTCCATTTTCTTCTGATTCTTGTTGTTTCTGATGAGAAGTCAATTGTCAGTTTAATCATTGCTCCTTCGAAGGCAAATGTCTAATTTTCCTATAGCTGCATTTAAGATTTTTCTTTTTTTTTTTTTTTGCTTTAAGAAGTTTTGCTGTGATGTAGGTTTATTTTTATTTAGCCTCCTGAGATTAACTTTGCTTTTTTTTTTTTTTACCTGTGAATTTAAGCCTCATCAGTTTTAGCCATTCCCTCTTCAACCATTGTGTCTGTCCCATTTTATTTCTCCTCTACCACTGGGACTCCAATAAACATTGATTAGAATTTATCACTGTATCTGCTATAGATTGAATTTTGTGTCCCCCTAAAATTCATATGTTGAGACCCTACCACCCCAATGTGCTAGTATCTTTAAGGAGGTGGGGCACTTAGGAGGCGATTATGTCATGACTGTGGAGCCTTCACGAATGAGATTAGTGCCCGTATAAAAGAGGCTTCGGAGAGCTCCCCTACTCCTTCTGCACATGAGATGTAGTGAGCCGACAGCCATCTCTGACCAGAAGGTGGGCCCTTGCCAGACACCGAATCTGCTGGTGTCTTGATCTTGATTCCTCAGCTTCCAGAACTATGAGAAATAAATGTTTGTTGCTTAAGTCGCCTAGTCTACGATATTTTTTTGTTAGACTACACTATGGTCTGAATGGACTAAGACAGTGTTCTTCACGCCACTTATCCTCTCTTTGCATTTTTCAATTATTTGTTCTTTGTATGGTTCATTATGGATATATTTTTCTGCCTTAACTCCCAATTTATTAAGTCTTTCCCCAGCTGACTCAAAACCTGTTCTTTAAGTTCTTAATTTTGGTTATGTAATTTTTCACGTTGAGAATTTAGATTTGGTTCTTTACAGTTCTCTGTTAAAATTTTAAATCCTGCCTTTTATCTCCTCAAACACAGGAAACATTATTTTAAAGTCTGGGTCTGATCAACTGGAGTTATGGTTTATTGCTACTGTATATTGTTTTTCATGATCCTCGCACATGTCTTTTCTGCTCCTGGGACTAGTTATCTTTGATTGTGCCTAGGTCGCTGTACTTAAAAAATGTTTGTAAAAATAAGTTGAGCTTGAATTTTATCTTCCACGGAGGATTATTTGCTTCCTGAATCCATTCAGATCACTTCAACGCTGTTAATAATGTTTGGGGATTGAGACTTTCTTGAGAACCCAGATGTCTAGGTGCTAGATTGCAGTTTATGTGAGGGCTGAGTTACTGACAGTTACCCTGCTCTTAGGGTTTAAAAGTGTTAGATGTTTACCATGAACCCCACTTTTATAGACTCTGAACTGTAACTTTTCTCCTATCCACAAACATTGTCAAAAATGTTTCCCAGTTTCTCAGTGCATCTTCTGGATTTGCAAATTCCTCCAGGGCAAAGGCTGCCCCAAATGCCAACCTTCCTTCTCCAGGCTTCCTTCCTTTTTCAGACCTTAGTCCAGTAATTTTTTACTACCTTGATAGTTTTTCCATACTTCCAAACTGATTTTTGGAAAATACCTTGTCCAGTTTTTCTAGTTCTCTTCAGAGGGAAAATTTGTCTACATTACTCAATTTGCCAAAATTGGAAATATAATACAAAATATGACAATGTTATTTCCTCAAGATGACCTTTCATAATATCTCATAAAACTCGGCAAGAATTTCCTGGTGAACCTTCTAGAGAATTTCTACTCAAAAGCACGTACTTATGGATGGTGATTTTATCCAGTCTTATAACAACTCAAAGACTAGGAAATTAGTTTATTTATTCAACAAATATGTGTTGAGTGTCTGATATGTTCCAGGCATTGATCTAGGCCCTGGAAATATTGTAGTAAGCAAAGCAGACACCTTTCCTTATCTTTCAAACTTTAACGTTGAGAAAGAGAGAAAGGTATTAAAAAATTTAAAAAATAGCTATGCACAAATATGATGAAAAATTGAGAGGAAAATTGACTGAGTACAATCAATTGTAATAGGAAGAAGATGAGAGTGCCAAATAGCAAAAGAATTACATCAGTTGTGCTGCTTTGAATGCAAGCTCCAGAAAACCGGACCCAAATGGGCTTAAATAATGACTGAATTTATTATTCCTCACAAAATTTTAAGTCTAGAGGTGGAGGAACATCATGACTCTAGCTCTCCTCTGCCTCTTCCCTTTTATTGTCCTCAGGCTGGTACAAGATAAAGTTTCAATTCTCTTTGTCCAGCCATGGAAACATCCAGAGGAAAAACAGGAAGCCACCTCTCTTCATGTCTCACTGGGAAGAACTGGGTTACGTGCCCTCTTCTCTACTAATCACTGCAAAGGGAATAAAATTGTCACGATGAACTGGACTAGCCGTGATTGTTTCCTGACTGGGAATGGGACCATCTTTCCTTGAGCCTTGTGTGGGAAGAGGTCAATTTCTCAACAAAGTTGGGATTCTTTTAGGAAGGAATAAGAAACAGAATGATTGTTAAGCGGACAATCAGCAGGGGCTTGGTAACACAGGTGGGGTGTCACCAAAGACAAACCATCCATTCCACGATTCCCCTAGAATCTTTTACATTTGTGTTCTAACACATTCTTCACAATAACCCCACAAACCAATAGTAATAGTTAACATTTTTGAATGTTCATATATGTAAACTCATTTAGACCTTACGACAGTCTGACAAAGTAGGTCTTATTATTGTTTTCATTTTAGAGTAGCAAAACTGAGTCACAGAGTGTTGAGGAGATTGTCCAAGGTTATGATTGGTGGCACCTGGATTTAAACCAGGTCATCTGTTTCCAAAGCTAATGATTTTAACCACTTTGATAAATTATCTCTAGCAAAGTAAATGAAGATTATTCTTCTGTTTATCAGATGAGTAAACTGATGTTCAGAAATGTGAGGCTCATTCATTCACTTATTCACTTAACAAAACTTTATTGAGTTCTTTAGTATTCCTAGTATTGCTAGACTCAAGAGATGCAGTTCTGAACAAGACCCTATCCTTAATCTTATGATGCTTACAGACCAATAAGATATTAACTATTGAATGCTTACTGTGAGCAATTTGGCACAAAAGTAAAGGCTGTAGCCTTTGGCATCAGATTCTAGGGTTCCAGGCCCAAATCCATGCTTCCCTGGCTGTGTAACCTTGAGCAAGTCTGTTTTGATCACCTCCTCTTCACACCATTGCTGAGGGAGCGATTACCACCCTGTTTATGGGGATGACTGAACACATAACACCCTACACGACACAGATGAGATAAACAGTAGTTTATTACTCAGCCTGGGGAGGGAGACACCACGCACCTTGCAGAGCCGCAAGGGGCTTCTCTTGGGAACAGGGTGAACAACGGGGGGGTTACAGGAGGCAGACTTTGTGGTATCAAGAAGCTGTGGTGCCTCTTGATTCTTGTAGGAGGATGTCATTGGCTTATTTGAATAATTCCGCAGGCTGGCAGAGAACGCAAATCTGCTCTTCAGGTATAAGCAAGAACTGCACCTAGCCCATCTGAAAAGAGTTGTGTGGCTAGAGAACCTTAACCACAAGAACAGTGTAGAGAGGGGAACTGCCCGTGAGGCCATTTGGGGCCCTCCCAATTTTACCAGTTATCATGATATAAGGCAGCACATAATATTGAACCTTAACTTTAGACCTGATGTCACTGTTTCTTAACCCTGCTGCACTTTTTTTCCCTGCTTCTGTAAATAGAAACGATAGTGCTTAATTTATTTGTTATTTTTATGTTTTGAATGAGGCCATGGGAGTTAAGCCTTTCTTACGGGGACTGACAGATAGTACAGCCATTGCTAAGTGCCAGGCATGGGCTGAGTGACTTACATAAGGTCATATGGCTGGTGAACAGTGAGCTCAGATTTAACCAGCTGCCTTTTTTTCTGGATACTTGAAATTTTATGTGATGTGCAACTGAGATCTGGTTCATTGAGAACGTATTTGTCCGTCTCTTTGTTCATTCATGTACGCTTATTTTTTCATTCATTCAGCAAACATTTATTGAGTGCCTACTATGTGCATGATGCTGGAACCATAAAGACAGGCTTTAGAAGCTCACAGTCTGATGGAGGAGACAGGTATGACATGGGTGCTATACCACCAAAGGTCGGTGCCATGAATGAACCCAGGGAAGAACCCCTGTAGGTAGGATTTGGGCTGGAAAGACCATGGGAATATGCCTCAGAGCAGCCCAATGAAATATCTCCTGTTCCCTCCCCCATGATAGTTGAGGTTGACGGCCTGTGCCCTACACTGGAGAATATCCCATTGGGATTCCTGGCTGACAATGGACAGATTTTGAATAAGTCAAGACTCCCAAGCATGAAGACACGCTTTCTGGTTCCTAAAATGTAGATGCCACTTACTGGTGGTGTGATCTTAGGCAGGTCCCTTCCCTTCTCTGGGCCTCAATTTCTTCATTCATTTAATAAGAGCATTGGGCAAAATGGTCTGGGAGGTTCCCTCCAGCTTTACCTGAGGATATGTTTTTAAACCCTGTGTCTCATGAGACCCCCTACTCCATGGAACCACTGCTGTTCCCTGAACTGACCCTCCTTACTCGCCCCCAGGCCATATAAATGCTACATGCATCCTCTGGTCCATGCTACACCCTCCTCTGGGCTGGTGACCAGCTTCTTCAGGTGATTGCTTCCAGGAGGAAAGTACAGATGACCCCGAACAACAGGTGTTTGAACTGCGTGAGTCCATTTATAAGTGGTTTTTTTTTTCAATAAATACAGCTGGCTCTTACTGCCAGTAGGTTTCATATCCATGGATTCAACCAATCACAGATGGAAAACAGTATTTTCGCATTCCCACCACAGATTTCCAACCCTGTATTGAAATTACTGATATGAAATAATAGCAAGACAAACAACAAAACCTAGTAATAAGAAAAAAACTGTTGCTTGCCTCTTCGACTGTCTTTGAGGTCGGCTCACCTCATTCATTTGGGCAGCTTGACTTTTCCCCAGATGGAGCTCTCATCTTTAAAGTAGACTGTGCTATGCCTTGGTGGCTTTATTTTTTATTCCATACTTGATGCTCCACAAGATTTCGGAAAAGAGAGCCAGGTTTTCTCCAAATCCGTTTGTTGTTCAAAGATCTGAGAGGGGGGCCTTCCAAGTCTGGATGGGGAGATGGAAATCCAGCAGCATCCTGGGAAGTCCCAGGCTGGCCTGGCCACAGCCCTGGGGGTAGGCGGCAGGCAGCTGGGTTGGCAGCTGGGGTAGGATCTAGAGAATGAGGTGGGGAATTTGCTTCTTCCTCCAACTGGGGGCGTGCGGATGTGAAGGGGAGCTCTGGTCCTGGGCTCTCTTGATCCCGTGTATCTGGAGTCTGGCTGGTTCAGAGCTTTGCAGAGGCAGTGTGGTGGGACTTTCTCCTGCCCTATTATCAACAAAAGCATCCAAGTTCTGTTTTCAACTGGAGGCATCAAGAGGACAATCATGTAAGCCCTGCACTGTCATTGATAAGTTACGTGACCTCGGCCAATTCCTTTACCTCTCTGAATCTCAGTTTCCTCCTTTGCAAAAGAGACAGATTGTGTTAGATTATCCAAAAGGTCACTTCAGGTTATAAAGTACATGAGAGGGTTGGATTATAGTCTCTTGGATCAGATAGAACTAGTTTGAATCCCAGTACCTCTTATCAATAGGGCACCTAAGGGACTTAACCTCTCTTACCTTCAGAGTTGGCTTGAGAATTAGATGAATTAGCACATGGAAGAGTGTAGCACAGGCCTAATGGAAAGGAAGCATTCAGTAAATAAGTTATGAGCCTTCAAAACAATGAGGGTAATTCATGAGTCTGAGTGCTCAGCTGTACTCGGTTTTCTTGTACTTGCTCTTCCTGGGGCAGACACTGGAAAGCAAATGCTGTAAAGTGTTCAGGAGCCAAAGGTAGCTCTTAACTCCACAAGGCTGGTATTTTTCATCCAGCACCCAAGTATACCTAGGGGGATCATCAGAGGGCAGAGGCTAGCCATAGCTGTTGCTAAGTGTGAGGCAGGTTGAAGAGAGCCAGCTGAAATCCAGTATATGCCCATGGATGCTAGAAGAGGCAAAGAACCATTTCTGAAGTGGACCATAATTGGTAAGAAGCTCATGATTCCACCTCCAGCTAGACTGACCTTGTCTTTCCTTTGTGTTTCATGCCATCTTCTTGTGAAGTGGAAGGTTATGGCATGTACAGTGGGACATAAGTATGGGAGGGGAAGAGGAGGCTTGGAACAATTGAATGGTGCCGGGGGGGACACTTGACTCTCCTTCACCATAAATAAGAGACTTCTCCTGTCTATGCTGCCCACAGCAGTCATAGACAACCTGCCAGGTCAGCCCTGACCCCAGAGATCCTTCCATGAGCAATATTCTTAGTGGACTTATTTCACTGCTGTGATAGTGTCAGCATCCGTGCAGCTGGGAGCTGGCTTCTTCTCTCTAGAACTTAGACTCCTCTTTTGCAAAGTGATGGAGACTTCTTTTTCCTGCATTATGGAATACGAGATATTATGAATGACTCTACCAAATGAAATCCTGGACAATGCTGAACAGAGGAGAAAAAAACATTTTTAATTGCATCGCTGAGCTGGCATAAAGATAAGGAATCACAAATGAGGTAAAACCAGAAATCCTTGTGATGTAAATTGGCACTCTTTTTTGAATTGTAGGTTTCTATCAAAATGTGGGGGATCTCGAGCTTCTGTTTTATGGTTTTACAGAATCAGGGAACACAACCACAAGCCTAGGGGCCACCCAAAGTGGAAAAATCTAATAGGAGATCTCTTTGCATAAAGCTAGAGCATTCCTAACAATCTTCATTTTCATTGTAAGTAAATAAAGAGTGAACTCTGCAAAGAGGATAAAGCTTGGAAACTAGCCTCTAGATTTTGTGTGTGTGTGTGAATGGAGAGGAAAAAGAGTAACTCTGAAAATTCAAAACTATAAGCAATCTTTATGTGAGTTCATAGTCTAAATTTATACTATCAGTGTAACCCAAAAATCTCAAATGAAGAATTTAATTTTAAGTTGTCCTATGTTGGAAGAAGCAAATACAAATAATCTCTGGAGGAGCTAAACCTAAACCCATCTCTTGAAAAATTCCCGCAAATACATAAAGGAAACTTTCAAAGGAAAATGAGCTGCTCACAGTAAAAAGAAAATGAAACCAAACACACAAGGAAATAAGGCACCAAAAAGTAGGGTCAACGGAAACATCTAACAGCAAAAGCATATCCACAATGACTTCCTACTCTGGAATTAGCAGACAGAAAAACTAAATGTAATACACTTAAAGAAATAAAAAGTATGTCATAAATATAAGCAAGAAATAAACAGATTTGAAACAGAATCAAATAGATTGAGAATTGAAAAATAAAGAAACTGAAACCGAAAAGACAAACCACAAATGGGCAGAAGAAAACTTCAACACATAAAATTAACAAAGGAGTGAATAGCATCCAGAATATATAAATATGAGTCAATAAGAAAATGACAAACAGTTAAAAAATACACACACAAAAAATGTGTTTAAGGATATCATAGGTTAAAAAGACATAAATGGTTTATATATGTAGAAAAAGATGCTTGAATTCATTAGTAATTAAGGAAATGCAAGTTAAAATGAGATATAATTACACACTTATGTGATAAGCAAAAAGTAGAAAGTCTCACAATACTAAGTATTGGTAAGGATATATGGAGCCATGAAACTCTCTTCTACTGCTAGTGGGAATGTAAACTGATGAAACTACTTGAAAAACAGTTTAGCATTGCCTAGTAGTGTTGAACATGCACAAACTCTAAAGCTCAAATTCTACTCTCAGATAAAGACATTTTTGCACATGTGTACTAGGGAACACTTTAAAAAATGTTTATAGCAGAATTCGTTGTAAAATAGCCCCAGACTGGAAACAATTCAAATGTCTATCAAAAGAAGATTCAAATTCTTTGCCTATTTTTAATTGGGTTATTTGTCTCTTTATTACTGAGTTGTCATAATTCTTTATATAGTCTAGATACAAGTTCTTTGTCAAATACAAAATTTGCAAAAATTTTTTCCTGTGTGTAGATTGTCTTTTTACTTTACTTTCTTGATGGTGTCCTTTGAGGAACAAAAAGTTTTAATTTTGATTATGTTCAGTTTATTTTTTCTTTTGTCACCTGTACTTTTGGCGCCATATCTAAAAAGTTGTTTTCTAATCCAAGGTCATGAAGATCCATACACACTCTTTCTAAGAGTTTTATAGTTTTAGCTCTTACATTTAGGTCCCTGGTGCATTCTGAGTTAATGTTTGCATGTGGCGTGAGGCAGGAGTTTAACTTTATTCTTTAAAAATAACTTTATTTTTTAAAAATATATTGCCCAATTAAAAAATGAGCACAGGATTTTTATAGACATGTCTCCAAAGAAGATACACAAATGGCCAATAATTACCTGAGAAGATGCCCAACCTCATTAGTCATTAGGGAAATGAAAATCAAAACCATAATAAAATATCATTTCAAAAAGACAGACAATAACAAGTATTAGAGAGGATGTAGAGAAATTGAAACACATATATTATTGGTGGTAAAGTGATGCAGAGAATTTGAAAGACAATTTGGCAGTTCCTCAAATCATTAAACATAGAGTTACCATATGAACCAGAAATTCCAGTCCTAGGTGTATATCAAAGAGAACTGAAAACATGTTCACATGAAAATTTGTAGCTGAATGTTCATAGCATTATTCATAATAACATAAAGTAGAAGCAACACAAATATCCATCACCACCTGATGGATAGATTTTTTAAAATGTGGTATCCATTCATCTGAGTATTATTCAGCCATAAAAAGAAATGAAGAACTATAACATGGATGAGCCTTGAAAACAATATGCTTAGTGAAAGAAGGCAGACATAAACATTACTTATTTTATGATTCCATTTATCTGAAACATCCAGAATAGGCAGATCTATAGAGACAGAAAGTAGATTTATGGTTTCTAGGGATTATGGGGAGGGAAAAATAGGGAATGACTGCTAATGAGTATAGGGTTTCCTTGGCGGGGCAGGGGTTATAAAAATGTTCTGCAATTAGATGATGGTGATGGTTGCACAACCATGTAAATACCAAAAAACCACTGTATTGTTAACTTTAAAAGGGTAAATTTTATGGTATACAAATCAAGACCTGTTTACCTGTACTGGTGATTACCTCTAGTATGTGTGTGTGGGGGTGGGGATGGGTTGAGCAGTTCTAACGTATTGGTAATATTTCATTTCTTAATTGGATGATGTGTATGTGGTGTTTATTTTTATTTTCATCTTATTTTTAATTTTTTAAAAATTAAATTTACTGGGGTGACATTGGTTAATAAGGTTAATAAGCTTCGAGTGTATAATATTATAATACATCATCTGTATATTGCACTGTGCGTTCATCTCACAAAATTTAGTCTCCTTCCATCATGATATTCATTTTTATGATTCTATAAAGTAAACACATACCTCTTGCTCACTCCTGCGTGCATGATGTGTTACAATAAGTAGAATGCAGGACTCACATGGTGTGCCCACATTCTATTCCTGACATGGGGAGCCGAATGGAGAATCTCTTCTCCAGCAGGAAGTAGCTCCACGCGCTCACAGTAGGGACAGGGGGATGATCCCTCTCACCCCTGGATGGCCTTGCCAGTGAGGCTGGAATCCTCACACTCTATTGATACAATTTCTTGCACCTTTTGTATTGACAGGGATGGCATTCGACTAACACATATTTATCAAATACTTCTATGAACCAGGCCCCGCGGCAGGTACTGGGGATACAGCAATGACCAGAACAGAGCTTAAAGCCTAACCATGAATACCGGACATAACCAACTAACCGCACAGCTAAAACTAAAGTTACAAATTGTGACAAATACAATGGAAACGCATCTGTTCTGTTCACCAGTGAATCCGAGACCCTAGAGTAGTGTCTGGCAAAGATGTGTTTGATGAGTAAATGAATGACTACAGATGAAATGAAATAAATTTGTTCTGTGAGTGAAAATGATGCCAACGCTTTGGCCAGGCCACCTCTCCCTGTATTTCCAGGCACTGTCAACATTGGTCTGACACGTCACCTTTCTCCACTGTTTTGTGATTGCCCTTCCCCACCTGAACTATGCGTTGTTCCTTTAGACCTTTCTATCAGGGTGACTCGGTCTTGCTGATGGGGGAGCCAGACTGCCTCTGAAGGCAATTTTGCTTCTTACTGCCCTGATTTAAGTTCTTGGGGAGCATGCCCCTGAGGCCACACACAACACTTCGTATGTGGTTATCACAGAGCAGCCCGGGTGGTCATTAGAGCCGTGTGACAGTGAGATGCTAATCACATCCCATCTGGGGAAATGCTCAGGGAGCTAGCTGAGAGATGCCACTTCTCCTATGTGGTAGGCATGAGCCTGTTCTGAGTGCCATCCATATTATCCAGGAAAGAAGCGGGAATCCTGGGCCATGGGCAGCTAGGAGCTGATGAACCCTCAGGCAGCTATTGGTTTTAGGGTCAGTGGATGTGGCGAGAGTGCTGGCTCAGCTGCTCACTATCCATGGATTGTAGTCAGATACTTAACCACCCTGAGCATTTACTTTCTCATCGCTAATGTAGGGCTAATGGTTCTTTTTTCATAGGTGAATGGAAGATGGGATGTTATTTTGCTTTTCTTTAAAGTTTTTATCTTTGGCCATCACAGCCATCTTGTGAGCCAAAGCAGATACTACTGTCTCCATTTGCACGTTGGGAAACTGAGGCTCAGAAAGGGCAAGTGGATTTTCCAAAGAAACACAACAATGGCAGGGCTAGGATTAGAGTGCTACTTCTTATCTTCCTTTGCACCATGAAGGCACCCACCAAATCTGCATTTTTACGACCACTTTGAACAGACTTAGAATTCACCCTCCTTGTCTTATAGACTCAGGTGAGGCCAGACGAATCCTTTTAGTGGGTAGCAGAGGGATTGTTCTATGACATCTGTGCTGCTGGGGGGCCTGCATGGCCTAGCAGAACCTTCATGGTTGTAGCTCTTCAGCCTGGGCCAAGAGTCAGAGCCCCTCCCCCAATTGATGACCATGGCCCAGGAAGGCGGACAGGGCCATGTGGCCATTGACCACAATCACCAGCAGGCCCCTGATTCCAGTAGCTGTCCCGGAAGCTGCAACACAGGCCTGTAATTTCCAGGCTGGGCCTGGACCAAGAGCAACCCCACTGCTGAATCAGTCACTCAATCAGACCTATCTTATTATTTCTTGGCTCCTTGGTTAGCAGCTTTGCCTCCAGGAAGGGCACACAGGAGCCTGCCTTCTGCTTGGCATGCCTGGGGCACTGTTGGGCCTCATTCTGACCTCCTCACTGTCTCTGCCACACTCTCCAGAGTGCCTACAGAGTCCCCCTTGCCTGGGGGACTCTATGCTCCTGACTCCTCACCCCTCATCCTCAGTCTCTCTCCGGCCCCCCTCATCAATCTCAAACCTTTCTGGCTCCATCCCACTAAATGAATCATGCATTTCTTCTCCTCAAAGGGCCCCAGCCAGGGTTTCTGCCAGACAATCTGACAATCTTTACAGATAACTGCAGGGCACGTTCCCACAAAAAATGGGAAAATGGCCCAGAAATTAGAGAGCCTCCCTTCTTCACCCTCCCCAATTCCTCCACCACTTAACAAAATGCCTGAGCTAAGCCAAAGAGGAGATGGTTCTTAGGAGAACAAAGCAGTGAATTCTTGCTACCTCCAGGTACTTATTTTGTTCCCAGGTGGACCAACAAGTGGAGCATCCTCTTCTGGACCCAATGCCCTAAAGAAGGGGCGGAGGGCGCTAGGCTGGTGAAAGTCTGGTATTCATTCCTGAAAGATCTTGGCATCTGTCACCACCCTCTCTGATGGTGACGGCTCTGGACCAAGCAGTCGCCTTCCATCAAGGCTCGTTGCATCCCTCCTCATCCCCCTCCAACTCCTTCCCACCAGGAAGCCAGAGTTCCCTTTCTGAAATGTAAATGTATTATGACTCCTCTATGCCCCCTCTTTGAAACCCATCAATGGCTCCTCACTGTTTTCAGGAATTGGCACTATCACGCCTCCCAAATCCTGCCTGCTCTGCCTGCTTATAGTTTTTCTCAGGCCTAGTTTCCCCTCCTTTGCTGCCCAGGCAGCAACAGCCTGCCTTCAGTTTCCCAAGACCACACTGTCTCCCACCGCTGGACCCTTGTACATGCTGTTTCTTCTGCCTGAAGTGCTCTTCTCCATCTGTTACCTGACAACACCTGCTTGTCCTCAGATCTTGGTCCCTGTGTTCCCAAGCCCAGCCCAGTCTCAGTCCTTCAGGGTCCCTGCTCATAGCTCCAAACCCCTCCCCATCACTGCAGAGTCATAGTGCAATTGCACATTTGTCTTTGTGGTTATTCGGTTAATCTCTGTCTCCTCCTTGAGAGCAGTGGCCTTGTCTGCTTTTGCTCACTCCTTTATCCTCAGTGTCTAGTACCCTGCTCAGAACAGGACAAGTGCCCAGTCAATATTTATAGAGTGAGGGAAGCAAATGCTCATTTTCCCGGGCGCCAAATTCCCATGACCCTGAAGCTCCTAATGGAGGTCTCACGGGGCTCGGAGAAAAAGGCATGAGTTGGGGGCTGTGGTTGGTTCAGTATGGGAAAGACACGTATACACATTCTCAAAGTGTGTGTGTGTGTGTGTGTGTGTGTGTGTGTGTGTGTGTGTTTATATCCAATATAGTTATGTGCAGGCATAATTCCATGGCCCAAACTCCTGTCATTGCAGAAGTCCTTCTACCACACAGCCGACAGGGTCACCAGCCTCAGACTGAACAGTCTGGTGACAGGGGGAAGTAATATTCAAAAACACAAACCCTTAAGTTAGACAAGACGGGGTTGGAATCCCAGCTTCATCACTGAACAAGCCATTTAACATTTTGGAGGCTTAAGATAGAGATGACGGTTTCTACATTATGGGATTATAGTGAAAATTAAATGTGATACTGCATTTAATGTACTTATTACAGTGCTTGTCACACAGTAGGCACCTAATTACTCATAAGTACCAACATCACTAAGACTCATATTTGATTCTTCTTTTGTGAGCAAGCTTTGGTTTTCGTCCTAGGTTATTGTTGATCAGGAACCAAGACTTTTTCATATCCATCGAAGCAAATCCACTGCCCAGAGCGTTAGCAGAAAACATAAAGCTCAATGAAGATTTTTGAGGAAGGATGAAAGCAGGGTCGTAGGTTACACTCCACAACAGAGCAGTGACAGTCCCCACACACTCTCCTCATCAGATCTGCTGTCCCCAAGGTCCCCCTCCCCTCAAGCTGCAGGGCTCCTCCTCCTCCACCCTTTCTCCATACAGCTCTTAACTACTCTGTCCAGCAGTTCAACGCCAGCCCAAACTCACATGCACCGTGAAGGGAAATAAACGTTCACGGTTTTCCAGATTTGCCTTTCTCAGCAGTGACTTAACAGCAGTGATCACATTTCACGGTGGACGTTTCCCTATGGGGGTTTAGTCCACTCTTAAGCCCACCTGCTGGTCATTATTCCACTTTCTAGCTTTACGGAGTGCTTTCTTTAAAAGGAAATTATGGTAAACACAATTTTCTTCAATTTTTAAGCAAATCATGAGCCAGTGAACTGGAGGGTGACTCTGTGATAAAGTCCTTTATTATGCTGAGCTGAAATCTGTCTATAATTTCTACCTCTGGAACAACTCCTCCAAAGTCCAAACTCTCCTTTACAAAAAAAATCCTCTAATACACACATTGAGTTCCTTTAAGAGACATCCCTAGTTTATTCTGGTCTTCGGCCTTGTCGAGAACACCATGTCATGCTTCTGACTTTGTTCTTGGCTGTGTGTCTGTGTGTCCTTTCAGCTCATACATGTGTCCTTTTCCAGTGTGTCTGATGCTACCGTATTGGATTTATCAAGGAACTCCCCTTAACATCCCTTCACGTCAGTCCTATCTGACCACACTCAGCCGAATTTTCATTTGCTGTAATAAACTCTAAGATACAGTCTCTCAAAATGAGATGTGAGGGCCACTGGCCTCTAAATTGTTTAGGGAGATTATTAAAAATGCATATTCTGGGCTTCTTCTCAGACCTACTCAAACCAAGCCTCTGGGGATGGAATCCAGGAATGGTGTTTTAAACAAGCCTCCCAGGAATTATAATGCACAGTTAAACTGGCAAACCACAGCTCTAAGGAAACCTGAGATGCACCTCATAAAATTGGGACCCCTTGCATATTTTATTGCTCTTACTCCCCAAGTAGATGTCTAAAAAAAAAAAAAAAACCAGATGGAATTCTTGAAGATGTTGGTGTGTTGGTGGTGGGGAGGACAGAAGTGGGTTTTTTCTTCAATGAGAGGAAGTTGTTTACCATGTAATAGAATATTCCTTTCCTGGAGCTCTAGTGACATCATTTCTGGAGCTACTAGAGTTTCCAGAAGCTGATGAATTGAGTTACTTCCAAATCCACTGGCCAGTTGCTCAACCATAATATGCATTGTGTTCAGGAATACTTATTGAGTACCTACCTTAGGCTGGGCACTGGAGATATTTTGGTGAAAAAAACAGACAGATATCCTGCCCTCATAGAACTTACTTTCTAATGGAAAAGAACTAAGCCCATAAGAACAAAAAAGGAGGAGACAAAGAAGGAGACAGAAGTGGCAGGTGAGTGATGTTAGTTCTCCTTTGGGGGAATAAAATGCAATGAGATATGGGGTTGAGGCATCACAGAGAGAGGTGACTCATGAGGTGGTCATAAAGGAGATGTCCAAGAGTAGAGAATGGGTGAGGGAAGCATGGGACTCTGAAGGTGATTAGGGACTGTGCCAAGATGAGACTGGATCTTATATCAGATTAGGGGGCCAGGATTTGTGCAGTAGTGTGACAGCCAATATATAGGTAGTAGTTGTTAGCTGGGGGGCGGGGGGAGTGAGGTGGGAAGATAGAGAGGGAAGTGAATATCAGGGTGAGACGGCGTGAGCCTGATATTTAGGAAAGTGAGCTATAGATCTGGGTGTACAGGGAGATAGATTTTTATATGGGTCCAGGCAACCTGGTCAAGGCTGGGGAGCCTCTGAGCAGGTAATTTGTAGGTTTGGTAATCCTTATGTGGTTCCATACCTACTGAACATGGTGTACTGGCTCCTCTTCTGACAAATAGGATATGATAGAGTGGAGGGCCTAGCTCCAGAGCTCACCAAAGGCACAACTGAAACATGTGTTCTGAACACCTGACAGGGGAAAGAGACGTCACATGTACTCGCACATGTGCACGCACACACACACATACACACTCACGCACTCACGCATACATGCACACGGTCACCTTCCTTCTTTTGTTACACCAAGATTGTTAAGTATGGGATGGAGATGAGATTGGGGTTACAAAGGCTTCTGGTAGGTTAGTTGGGACATCTGAAGCATAGAGGTTAAAGGAGGGAAGAGGATGTGGCACCTTCTGACATCTGAGGAGAGACCTATGACAGTTTCGTTCCAGCCCAGCTCTGCACTTCTCCTAGTCTGCAATCGAACTTTTCACAGTGAGTTAGCAATAATAGCATCAACAAAGGAGAGAGCTCTTCAAATAGCACTGAATTGGCATTTGTCCTCCTGAAGAGTGGAAAACACATTTTTGAGGTCAGATTTTTTTATAGTTGGGAAGTTGTTTTAACCAAAGCAACTAGCCTAGTGATGTGTCATTTTGACAATACAAATGTATGCTCATTATAGTCCCGCAGTATAATCTTTCCCTCCATCCTTCGATAAATATTTATCTTGTTCCACTATGCCCCAGGCACCGTCCTAGACGACCAGTGGGAAGAAGGACCAGCCCTGGCCTTCCTGGAGCTCATGCTCAGGCTAAGATCAGGCCTGTGGAGTGAGAGGCTTTGTGGTGACCAGAAGGGCTGAGAGCCTATACTGAGCTACTGTGGACTTTGTGGATGGACAGCCTTCCCTCTTCCCTCTCAGGAGACACTGCTGGGCCAGTGCCATCCTCACTTACAGAGAAGGAGATCATGAGTGTATAGAGTTCAGGGAGGCCCCAAGACTACTGGGAGGTGAGCCGTGTAGCTGAGATCTGAGTCTGGCACTGTCTGCTCCCAAAGATCACCCACCCTCTCTCCTCAGGAAAGTTCTCCTTGCTTCCCCACTGTGGTTCCCCATTGTCCTGGGGGCAGAGTGAAGAGAGATCCACTTTGGTGTAGCTAGCTTCCTATGGAACCTCAGAAACGAAGTCATGTCAGTTTGTGTGTGCCTAAGGTCGGTACTGAAGTCTCGGTTCTGATTTCCTCACCAGGCTCCTTCAGAACACAGCCTCCAGGTCTGCCTGCCCTGGGTTTTTCTGGTTGCCTAGCTCTATTCAACACTGACTCCAGCTGTGTGATGACCAGTGTTCTGGGCACTGGGGACACAGACATAGATGAACCAATGTGCCCGGTGTATATGAAACAGACACATGATGGTCGAGGAGGTCTAAGGTTGGGAACTCTTAACCCTGAGAGGGAGACGTGCCCAGACTTAAACCGATGCCATCTCTGTAAGGAAGCTTCCCCAAAGAAGCTTTGCTGTGATACCTTAGTGCCTAGCACAGAGCCTGGCATATAGGAGATACTCACTAAATATTTGTTGAATAAAAGAGTAACTATAGCCAGACAGTAAATGTGGGTGAGGCCATTGGTGCCTTGGGTTATGTGACCAAGCTGTAGTTTCCCCTCCAGAGGGAGCTCCAGAGAGCTGCGGCCACTTCCACTGGTTTACTGTTGGAAAGGTCTCCTTACAGCGACCTCAGGGGAGCAGAATCCATGACTCACAAGCCATGGTTCCAGAGGTGGACAGTGGAGCTAATGGAACCTCAGGGTCACTCTCTTACATGGCCCTTCTAAGGCTGAGCATTGTCTGCTGAAGGCAGAAGATGCCTGGTAACCAGCGGCCTGGTGGTGCCAGCACCACCTCACATTCCTGGAGCTCCCAACACCTGCCCCTGGGGGATGTCATTGAGGGTGTTGGCCCTGGTACTAACACCCATGTTGAAGACTCTGACAGCGACACCACCACGATTCAAGCTTTACCATCACTCTGCTCCTTGGGTACCTGTCTCGCAGGTGGGGGTGACTGTGATGGCTGGGCTGAATTGGACCAGGTGCCTGGTGATGACCCCTTGCGCATAAAGCACCAACTGAACAAGAAACTTCAGGGAAGTTCTTTATGTGACATTACCATTAACAAGCTGGGAAGCCTACTGTTCCAAGCTATCAACACCACAAAACGCATTCTGATAACACAGGCCAGAGGAAAGACTGAATTATCTCTCTTCTTTTCAGGAAAAGATTTTATAAAATCCTTATTATATAAAAAGGTGATCACAAGGAATACAGTCAGAAGTGGTCAAATATAGGGGGAAAGAGTATCAGTATCATTGAGGTATGTTAGATTGTTAATTATTACTAATTATTACTACTAATAAAAATATCATGGTAATCTACCAGAAGAATGTTTGTGAATTTTGTGTCATTTTTCATATTTTAAAATTTTACAATTTGTTATTTCTAATCTAAGTAAACATTCACTTTTATTCTTGGCTTTATATTTGTATTTTGTATATTTTTTCTCAGAGGGTCTCCCCTCTCCCAAATTGTATAAGCTTCAGGATCTGCACATGAATATGTCTGTATGGTTCATGACATACATTCATTATTGCTGTAGTCATTGTCTATTTTTTTTAATGTAGGTATTTATGAAGATTGTCAAACCACCACCCAATACCAAGAAAGAGAACACTGGTAACCTGCTCTCTCATCTCCCTTGAGATAACCACTGTCTTGAATCTTGTATTCATTATCTCCTTATTTTAAAAATGTGTTTAGCAAGGATGTGTGTTTAATTGCAATGTGTTTGTTTTTAATTTTTATAAAAGTGGTATTGTGCTGCTCTATATTAATAATATAAATGTATTCATGGATTGAAGACTCAGTAAAGATATCAATATAATATATAGAATTAATGCAATTCCTACCAAAAATCTCAGCAAGATACTTTGTAGATATAGACAAGATTATTCTAAAATTTAAATAGAAAGACAAAAGAACTAGAAGAATTAAAATAAATTTGAAAAAGAAAAATATTGGAAGAAACCAATCTATGCAACTTGAAGACTTACAAATAACTATAGCAGTTAAGATTGTGTAGTACTGGTGGCAGGATAGGCATGTAGATCAATGGAACAACAAAGAGAACTCAGAAATAGACCCACACAAATATACCCAACTTATTTCTAAGAAAGATGCAAAAGCAATTCAATAGAGAAAGGGTAACATTTGCAACAAATGGTTCTGAAGTAATTGACCAACCATAGGCAGGAAAATGAATCATGATGCAAACCTCACACTTTGTACAAAAAATTTTACTGACTTAAATGTAAAGCATAAAACTATAAAACTTATAGTAAAAAACATAGAGGAAAATCTTTGCTATCTAGGGCTAGACAGAGCTCTTAGACTTGACACCAAAAGCATGATCCATAAAAGGAAAATTTTATAAGTTGGACCTCGTCAAAATTAAAAGCTTTTATTCTGAAAAATACCTTGTTTCACCCTGTGAATGAAAAACAAGGTACAGATTGAGGGAAAATATTTGCAAACCACATAACTGACAAAAGACCAGTATTTAGAATATGTAAGGCATTCTCAAAACTCAACAGTTAAAACCCCAAACAATCCAGTTAGGAAAAGGGCAAATGACATGCACAGACATTTTCCTGGAGAGGTTGCACAGATGGCTATTAAGCACACAGAGAGATGATTGTCCTCATTAGCCATTAAGGGAATACAAATTAAAACTACAATGAGATGTCACTATTCTTAAGAGGGCTAAAATAAAATATAGTGACAGCGTGGAAACTGGATCACTCACACATTGCTGGTGAGAATGTAAAATGGTACAGCTACTCTGGAAACCAGTTTAGCAGCTTCTTAAAAGACTAAACATGCAGCTATCATATGGCCCAACAATTGTACTCTTGGGAACTTATTCCAGAGAAATGAAGAATTATGTTCATACAAAAACATGTACATTAATGTTAACAATAGTTTTGCTTACAATAACCAAAAGCTGGAACCAGCTCAGGTGTCCTTTAACAGGTGAATGGTTAAACAAACTGTGGTACATCCACATCAGGGAGTGCTACTCAGCAGTAAAAGGGGATAAGCTATGGATCCTCCGCACAACAACTGTACCAAATCTCCAGAAAATAATGCTGCGTGGAAAAGTCAGTCCCAAAAAGCTATACACTGTATGATTCCATTTTATATAGCGTTCTTTAAATGAAAAAAATTATAGGAATAGAAAACATGTGGCTTTCCAGTGGTTGCCAGGAATGGTGACAGAAAAGAAGTGTATATGGCTCTGAAAGGCCATCATGTGAGATTCTTGTGGTTGGAACTATTCCCTGTGTCTCGACTATATCAATGTCAATACAGTGCAGTCATGATACTGTACTACAGTTTTACAAGGTGTTACCATTGAGAGAAACTGGGTAAAAGATACA
This sequence comes from Eonycteris spelaea, assembly GCA_003508835.1. NCBI lineage: Eukaryota > Metazoa > Chordata > Mammalia > Chiroptera > Pteropodidae > Eonycteris > Eonycteris spelaea. Next base: position 3,445,280 of record PUFA01000017.1, read on the forward strand.
TGGATCCCCCTATACTGTTTCTCACAACTGCATATGAATCTACAATTAATCTACAGGTCCCATAGTTTTCTGGGGATGGGGGAAAAGGGAGTTGGTCAAAGTAATTTGAAAAGTTAAAGATGGCCTACGGATTTAACAGCTGCTGATGTTGACCATGATGGTGCTTGTGGTACTGGCTAAGTACTTTGGATCACAGCCATGGTGTACAGGAACCAACCTTCAGCATCGAGATAGAAGACCTGGGTTCAAATCTCAACTTTACCACTTATGACTCAGCCCCTTGGTCTGCCCTGATCCTTTCCTCTGTTCCCTGTGGTTCAGATGGGGTTGACCTGTCCTTGCTGGCCAGGTTTGGGCACAGGGCTGAGGTCTGGCCATTCAAAGACTCATCAATCAGGCCAAAATGAATGGTTCTGGTAGTAGGCTGTGATCAAGGCAGCACCAGTCAGAGTCTTCCCTAAGCTACCTCCTTTTCTTTCTCTTTCTCCTTCTTCCCCCCCCCCCACCCTTCTTCTTCCCCAAGAGCTATCAGGAAGGGCACTCTCTTCTCCTCTGGACCACGACTCTAAGAATGAGGTGGAAACTGCTTGGGAGCTTCTTCTCCAGGCACATGGAAGAAGAAATAACTTGATATTGTTAGAATTTGTAGATCCAGCCAGGCCTGAAGCCAGCTACTGAAAAAAATATCCTTTTCTAATTATGCTAATTTCACTGCGGTTTCTGTCATTGGAGCTTTAAAAAGTACAATGATTATTATTTCCTTTAAATACTTTGAGCCTGTTTTATTATCTATTTATAAATAAATATATTTATTCACCTATTTATTACACGAGTAGACGTAATAACAACAATAATCTAATTGAATGGTTGTACTTAAATAGATCTGTAGATGCATATAAATCTTTGTCCTTTTCTCCACCCCTAACCATTTGATTAAGAGATTTTAAAACAGAATACACTAAAAGGTCATAGTTGGAGGTCATCCATAAAGGTCATCTAGACTACCCATCCAATATTTGAATCTTTTCTACCCTCCACTTAACTTTCTTGAGGATAAAAATTACTTTTTTAAGCACATGGTGTGTTGGGAGGATCAAATGGCTTGATACGTATCAAAGCATTTTGCACAAAATGTAAGAAAATAGTTATTATCATACAATGAGCTTGTGGTCTGGCAACAGAGATAGGGAACACTCCAAGATCCTCCAGGCAGGCGTTCTTAAAACATAGTGCTCATGAGAATAACCCGAGGAGTAGGGCAGGCTGATCATCTCCTCCTTCACCGAAATACCCAGGTCATTCCGGTGTCACACTTTAAGAACCACTGCACTAGTGACTAGAAAAAAGGACAAGTGTTTTTGGAAAGGGAGCACTTCACAGCTTGCTGCTGATGACCAGAGAAGGGCACGTTAGGAAGTGCGGAAAAGGCAGCTGGTCTGGAGTCAGGATGGGCTCTTGGCCGAAGGGCTTCGTGGGTGTGGTTCTCCCAAGAGCAGACTTGGAGCTGAGGCATCAAGTGCAATGCACTGGTGAAGGGTGTGCTCCCATGGAAAACTGGTGAGGGAGTGGGTGAAGCAGGGTACGCCAGGGGGAGAAGACAAGCAGAAGGCAATTGAAAGTGAAGTCCCAGGTTCAGCCTGATACCAGGGGAGTTTTGAAGTGTGAATTATACCCCAGGACTCCCATACCGGTCAGTCATTGGCTACGGGGTTGGGGAGTTGTGTGGAGATCAACTCCTGCCATGTCTAGCTCTCCCTGTGGTGAGCCTGTTCTATGTCCAAGAGCAATGTGCTAAAGGTCATGGGTGCTAGCCACTAGCAGCAAAGCTCCAAGAAGCTGGAGGATGGGAGGAGCTGAGAGAATCTGGGTGGGCGCACCACCGTGTCCAGTCCTGAGACCTGGGATAGCACCTTGAGGCTGGACGTATGATCCGGGAAGGAGAAGGTAGAGGACATTTCAGAATCCTGGACTGAAAGTGTCAGCAGAGGGACTCAGGGTGGCGAGAGCTGCCACTCTCGTGTTATTTCTTGTATTCCCAGCAAAGTGCAGAGAAAAATCCAGAGCATTTGGGAATGCGACCCACCTTCCCACAGCCACTCCCTCTCAGCCCCCCACCGCACACACGAAAATGAAATATTTTTAGCTGTCTGTCTCTCCAGACAGGATTGCATAAGTAGGGGCTGTTTTTCTCTCCATGGGATTGTCGGGGGATGGTTAAACTGCACATGGATGGTAAAGTCATTTACACTCAGAGAAGCAGCCAGTGTGGCTTTGGGGGTTGGCACGTCCCAAAATCCTCGGCACAAAAAGGGAAAAGCCTGATGAACCAAGGAGGAGAGGTGACTTCATACAGGGGCTGATTTACTGCAAAGAATAATATACAAGCCCTCCCACTGCCCCTGCCTTTTTGGAATCACAAGATGTTTTAGTTGTGAGAAGAACCTTTGCAAGTAAATCATCTGGCCTGAACTGGTCATTATAAATACGAGAAAACTGAGGCCTCAAGGTAGAAAAGGGAAAGGGACTGACACTTGTGAAACTAGAGCTTGAGCCATTCCTAGCCCAGACGCCGTGTTGGACACTTCTCCAGATCATCCCATTTTAGCCCCAGCACTGCGGAATAAGATCATGAACATCGCTTCTATGAACAGGAATACAAGCTCAGAGAGGCACATAACTTTCCTTAAGTCTCACAGCTAAGCAAGGAGCTGAGATTAGAATCCAGACCCACCTGATGTCCAGATAGAGTCCTTGTTTGTTTTTCTCAGTCTTTAGGATAAGTGGGGGAATGGCTTTCTAGCCAGCCATGAAAGAGCCTGGCCTGCTTTTCATTGAGGTGTCAATGCTGCAGGGGGTAGCATCTGTTCTGTTTACTTCTGTGTCCTGGTACCTAGAACAGGGCCTGTAGGTACTCAATAAACATCCACTGAGTGAATGAATGAAGGAAGGAGGCAAGCATTTATTTTGCACCCCCTTTATGCAGCTGACCTGTCCCATGACAGAAGAAATAGCATTGGCACTTGAGGCGCTCATGCTAGAGGTGGTAGGACAAGACATACTCATGGAACATGCTAGAAAAGGGTCTCGGGTGACACATTTGCACATGTGAACTACTATTGTCCAAATGGGACTGGGTTCCGGGCGGTTTGGGGTGTGTGTGTATTTCACCACTGTTCTACCCTGCTCCACCCCATCTATGCTCTGGCCAAAAGGAACTTTTCTTCATGTCTTCCCAAGCAGAGCCTTGGCCAGAAATGGATTCCCTCTGATTCCCCATATCCAGGTCTCACCAGCTTTCAAGGCTTAGCTTAAATGCCATCTCCCACAGAGAGCCTTTTCTGATCCCTTCAGCTGAGGGGACTACTCCCAACACTTGACTGGTACCTGCCTCGTGCCACATGCCTGATCTCATTTACTGACTCCGAGATGGGGTCAAGTTCCCCACTGTAGCTCCAAACATCTAACAAGGAACCTGCATACCTGGTGCTCCCCAAGTATGTGATGAACAAGTGAATGGAAGAAAGGTTGGAGAGATGGATACCAGACAGACAGGGGCTCCCATATATTTTGGAGCAAGTAGGCATCTCCATGATATGATTAGAGGAGCATGGGATCCAGCTCTGCTGAATCAAACGCTCCCCAGCATGGTGCTGCCCCTGACCCCCACATCTCCTATTAGCCATTTACTCTTTGGAGTTAAAGTAGAAGTAAGAAGCCTCTGTTCCCCAGGTTGGATAAAGTCCTTGGCTTAATTTCGACTTGCGTATGGAGCAAGTAGCAACAAGCGATGTTTCTACTTGTCATTTACAATTGCAGAAAAGGCAGTATGACCATAAACACCTTTGGTATACGAGCCTGGAGAAATGGTTCTCAAATTGTTCTCTGAGCCACCCCCAAATTCCATAAACAAGTTGTTTCTATCTCTCTTATTGTTTTATGTGTCTCCCATTCCATTTGTTGAAACAAATTTCACATTAAGAAGTTTATGGATCAGGGAGGTGGAAAGATCGCATCCTGTGGCCAATCTACCTGTCTTTCTCTGTACATCTCAGTCTCACCCCCGTCCCCGCCCCACCTACCACAGGTGCCTGGACCTGCACGGCGTTCAGAAAGCTGCACAAAAGCAAGCTCCTGGAGGGCAGGAACTGTGCCTTGCTCATTGTGTGTTCCCCCATCACCTAGCACTCTGCCTGCGTCCAGAGGTGTTGAGTGTTTCTTCTTTGGAGGGGGGAAAATAGAACGGATGGATGAGATAATCTGAAGAATTGAAGCATTTGGTTAAATTACTGGTAAATATTGACAAGCGTTTTTTGAACACGGTAGGGAAATGGCTACAGGAACACAGAAAGCCAAGCAGTTGGCGGAGGGGGCAGGGAAAGGAGAAGGCCATTAGTAAGCCTAACCCTGCCTCTGGCGAGAGGGCAAGAGCACTGAGGCCCGCCCCCACTTCCTGTCACCTGGTGAAGCTTGTGCACATGCCTTTGGACACACCAGGTTTCAGGTCCGAGCTCCATTCATGCCCCTCCAGAAAATGCCTACTTGTTGGCCATCACTGGGCCTAGGGGTGTACACACAGCAGCGGGGACTCTGCTCAGGAGAGACGGTTCTAGAGAAGACTTCCTGCACGTGGGCTTGGGTTATTTGACCAAGGACTTTTGGTGTCCCAGGAGTCATAGTCTAGAGGGAAGGATGTGGGCCCCCCAAAGGGGCATTGCTTTGGACCTGTGAACTCCTTGGTCCTTCCAGAGAAATGCAGTCAGAAGAGGTGCAGTGTGGGGCCCAGGGCAGAAGCCTCCAAGGCCCAGGTCTAAGGTATGAAATCCAGGAGGGAAACAGTGACATGCTGAAGGGAGTAAACACAGTCACTACTTGACCCACCAGGAACAGTGTCTACAGAGGCGTAGAACGTGAACATTGCTCACTGATTTCACTAAAAACCGCGCTTTTGGAAATAAGAAACCAGGAGATTCTGCTAAAACTAAACAATCCAAGAAATAGCTGCATAAATATATGTAATTCTTTTTTAAAATGTGAAATTTAAACCAGAAAAGAGAGCTAAAAGCATTGAAAATTGGTGCCACTAGGGAGGAGAACCAAGGGCAGGGGACGGAGAGGACTACAGGTTTCATCAGTTTTTAGCACTAGGAAAAAAATAATATGTATGTGGCCTTCGATTCGATGCAAACTGAAACATAAAAGGTAGATGGTAGCTCTGTGGAGGATGGGTGTGGGTGCCGAGTCTAGAAGCAGGAGGCCAGAAGATGCCAGGAGAAGCCTGGTGGCAGGGACACAGGACAGGGCCTGTGGACAAAGGCTTCTGGAGGAGGGGCACCAAGGTGGGACTTGAGTGAGGCGCTCTAGGTCTGGGTCCTCAGAAGACTCGAGTCTGGGGGACAGAAGGGTCATTTGAGGATAAGAACACAGGGCAGGCGAGGCAGGCATCCTGGCTGGCCTGGGAGTGAGGGTGGGGCATGGAACCTCAGTCCTGCCTTGGCTGTGGCTACTGTGGTGGCCTGTGCGCCCCTCTGGTATCTTCCTGACCGTCAAGCACCTTCATGGCTGCTTAGGAGGGAGACCGGGTTCTCATGTCAACAGGGCAAAGCATCCCAGGAAAGGAGAAAGAAACCGATAAAATCGAATCTAGCCCTGAAATAAAAATAGCCAATAGTTGAGATTTTTAAGAAGGGAAAAACAAAAACAGCATGTGTCACATGAGTCACACATAGACTTCTCTCAATTACCAGCTTTTGGGCTCCAAAGAAAGCTTCCAACGGAGGAGCCTTGGAATGCCAGTGGCGAGGACGCCGAGCTCCGACCCCTCCTGCCAACCTCACGTTTGGCTCCTTCCAGTAAAAATTGCCAGCCTGCCTGTCGGAGCCCAATGCCTCTCCTGGCAGCTGGGTACCAGAAAAAACGAGTGGGCAGGGAGCCAGGAGAACTGGTGCAAGTCACGCCCTTTTCAGAATCTCAGTTTCCCCCTCTGCAAGCAAGGGGGCTGGACTGAACGGTCTCAAGGCCCATCTGGCTTCTACGTGGTCTGCTGTGCTCTAGTGTAGGAGGAGCAGCAGAGGTCAGTGTGGCCATTCCTTAGTGCGTATACAATTTTGTTAGGTTTGAGAGGTGTATCTTTTGTCAACAGGCTGTAGAGAGAGGATGCTGAACTCTGGCAGGGGCTCCCATGCAAAAGAATGGGCAGAATTTTGAGGGAAAATCTATCCATCCTATGAATTTGAAGGAGGAAGAGAACACTGTCTATGGGCTTGGCTGGCTGGCCAGGGAGGCTTCTCGAGGTGGTTTCAAGTTGGAGGATCAGGCAGATGACCACCTGTGTGGGCTGATTCAGGAAAGGGTACCCAGACGCAGGGGGATGGATACCAGGTGACCTCCATGATTGAATCTCTACCCCATCCATTGAAGGGCATGTTTAATAGTAATATTCCCTCTTCTCTGGGTCTGCACCACCTTGCTACATCTGTACATGCCCTTTCATGTAAAGCACAGGTTTCGTAACTTCCAAGGATTAAATCACGCATGCTCTAACAACTGGTGATGGGAGAGAATTTAAATGGTGTTGGGGGATCGTGGCTGTCATTTCACTCAAAGAACATCAGGACTGAGTGCAAGACGAGTGACAGTAATGTTTGTACCCTCAGTTAGTGTCAAGGCTGCAAATTTCACCTGGTGAGAACATCCTGCTGAGCTAAGCACATCCAGTGGGCTGCGTTCACTATAGACACCTCCTTCAGACCCAGGCCTGTGGGATTTCATCCTACACACCCTGTTGTACAGCAGGTCTGTGGGTTGCTGGCCTTTATTGACAAGAGGCTCCTGGTAGCCTGAGGGCAGACTGCAGGCTTTGAATCCTGGCTCTGCCTCTTATTAGATGACTGATGTTGAACAGGGTCCCACTGGAAACAGATGGCTCTTCATGGGGTTTAACTGAGCAAGTTTAAAGAAGGATCTATTTACAGAGGTGTGCAAAGGGGTAAGGAAACCCACAAAGGATGGGGAAGCCTACAGAGGAGGGTGTTCAACCTCAAGGTGGAAGGGGCGAGAGCAGGGAGTGTGTGATGGTACCTGGCGAGAGCTGTCACCTTGGGAGTGGGCCATAGGATGGGAGCTGTGTCCAGAAAAGAAAACTGTGGCCAGCAAGGAGGCAGCCAGGTGAATGCTCTGACCGCCCTCTCCTCTTGCCAGCGGCCCCTTTGGCTGAATCCAACTAGAAGCCGAAGACAAGGGAAAGTAAAGCTGACCGCAGATGAGCCTCTCTAGGCACAGAGCAGCAGGGAGAAAGGTGGAGGGTGGATCTGGAGGGGCAAAGGACAGCACACATGACCTTTCTGTGCCTCAGTTTCCTCATTTATAAAAGGTGAAGATAATAACACTTGTGCCATGGGAGTATTGTCAGAGTTAAATGAATATACCATATATCTGCATCTGTTGCTTAGAACAGTGCCTAGCACATCATGTAGAGTGTTTGCTATCACCCATTTCATTGCTATGTTCCCATTCAAATTTGTTCCCATCCTCTGGACACTCAAGTTTCCTTCCTCTCTTTTATTCAAATCTGTTCTCTGCCAGCTGGCTCTTAAGAAGGTCTGTACTAAGGTATATATAACTGATAATGGCTTCAAGAGTTATCTCTGTCTGCGGGCATTTGCATTTTCATAGAAAACATTGCATCATCCTAAGAGTGTGAAGCTCTAGGAATCTCAGGTCTTTTCAGTTGAGTTTGCAATTGCAGGTGAGTGGTCTCCTTGTCTTACATTGAATAATAATAACCAGGGAGAGGATATTGGGGGAAGAAGGAGGCTTCCTGTGGCCCCTGCCTAAGGCCAGAGCATCTGACAGGAGGAGGTGGTCCAGCTCCACCAGCTGGCCACTTGTCAACTCCCTGGAAGTCATTCCTGACCCTGAGCAGGCAGAAGCCTCTGAGTGAGGCTCTTCAAAGCTGGGGAGAACACCTTCAGTGGCCAGACAGCCAGGCATCCAGAGAGGGGTGACCTAGACCTGTCACTCAGGAGCCTGATAATGAGGCCAGGATTTGAACCAAGAGTCCTGACCCCCAGGTCAAGGTCCTTCCTTTACCCCGCACCGTTCACTCACAAGTGCACGCCCTTGAGTGGCCAGAGACATCCCTGGGCAGCCATCTGAACTCACCAGCTGGCCCTGGAGCAGCTTGGCCTTTCAGCAAAAGGGGAATGTGTGACCCAGGAGAGGCTCCAAGTGTGACTCAGTCTGAGAGCATGGACTCTTCAAGGTGCTGAAGCCCCTCCTGTTCAAAGCTCTACCTGGCAGTTGTGATCCTCTGTCCTGGGCATGTGGCCTTGGCAATGATTCTCTGTTCCCATCTATGGCTGTGCCCCCCAAGTAAGGCTTCCTTGACCTCAAAATGCCCCTCCCTCCACTCCACCAGGCCATTGGTCACATGCTCTGGAACAATATGAACTGATTGTTTATGCAGTGTTTGCTCACAATAGCAACAAGCAAGCACCCCTTCTTCCTCAGCCCTTTAATATCAAGATGCTGTCACACTAGGCGGGGCTAGAAAGTAGCTGTCAGCAGAAGGTATCCAAAAAACAAGTTTAGGCTGATGAAAGCATCTGGAAAACAAGCTCAGACTCAAGAAAGCATCCAAAAAATAAAGCTTGGGCTCAGGCTCTCTCCCTAGCTCCTGACTCAGTTGCACAACCCTAGGCCTTGCTCCATTGTGACAGGGCCAATGCCCCTCTGCCACATCTCAGCTACGTGACTTTCATGACCCCTGACCCAGCATCACTTACACCCATACCCCAGATTTCAAGGCTGAGAAGAGGAGGTCATGTGTCATCAAGGATCTTAGAAAAGAGAAAATCTTATGACATTAAAGTTGAGAGTTTCTTAATTTTGCGTGAATGTGTAGTTGTCCTGTGATCCAAGCTTTCATCAGATTCCCAAAGGGGTCCTGCATGAGTCAGGATATACTAGGTAATCCTGTGATAACAAACAATCCCAAAATCGGAGTGGCTGACGACACTGGAGACTTTTCAGAGAGCCCCTTGCTTCGAGTCTATCCCCTGCTCCTATCCTCCCCCTAACATCCAGCTGCCAGAGGTCGAAGCAAATGAAACAACAAAAGACAAACGTAACCACATTGTTTTATTAGCTGATCCTCTGTGTGATGGGCACATGAAGAACCAGGTGTTTTACAAAGTGCTGACTCATTTGATCTTGTGAAGCAAAGGAGGAAATGGCGGCTCCCAGGGACACAGCTTTGCCTGGAAGAATGGTGGCCGAGGGGGGTTCGGGCTCCACACACATTGGTCCGAGCCATTCAGGAGGCTTCTGTAGCACAGCAAGTCACCTGTCTCTAGTGTGGGGCATGTGGCTGCCTGGAAAAAAGTCTGGTGATGTCTCTCCACCAGTGAGCCTAGCTTAAAACATTTTAATGTGAAATCGAATTCATCATTTTGTCTCCAACAGCCTGGGATCTGGTTTAAAGAAGATGTTCCCCAAATATGTATGGAATAAATGAATTAACAAGTGAATGAATGAATGAATGAATACTGACTGACTGTGCTCAAGCCCCTTCTATTCTCTGGCCTCGGTTTTCCCACCTGTCCACGAGATGCTGTCTAAGGACCCCTTCATGCTGACCTCTGATGACTAATGTGACGGCAGCATGCCTATGTGGTTGGAAACCCTGCTTTGCCATTTCTGCTCAAATGGGGCCTGTGTGTCCGTCCTCCAAGCTGCCTTCTGGGCTGGCTGGGGATTTCTCCCCAGAGACAATTGCTCACACTGTTAGTCTGAGAGCCAGAGCCAGCAGCACTGTTGTGGCGTAGGTGAGGGTTCCCAGTGCCGGGCCTGAGGTCTCTGCCGCCACTGTTTGTAGTCAGACGGTGTGACTCAAGCAGCACAAACAAGAAATGTCTCTTCCAAAAAACCTCTTCTGCTGGCGCTTGAAATCCCGCCATTGTGATTTATTCCGTTGTGTCCAGCGTTGTTTGTGTGCGTGTATCCTCTTTATAAATGTTAAAAAAAAAAAAAAAGACTTGACAGAGTGATAGAGCTTTTAAATAAAATCAATTCTTGATTGCCAGCTTCCGTATGGGAGGTGGGGCCAGGTAGCTGCAAAGTTAATGATAGTGACATTAATATAACTACCATTTATTGAGCATTTACTATACGACATACTCTGCGTATATTGCTTACTTAAGTCCCTACCCCAATACCAAGAATATGAATTTTGTGCCTCATTCACAGATAGGGGATTGAGTCACAGAGAGGCTGAACACTTGTCTATACAGCATAACTGGGTCAGTGCTGCTTGTTTAACGCTACCCTACAAACCACCTGGCTTGTGTGGGGCTCTATGCAGTGCGGAGAAAGATATGGAAGTCGAATAGACTCGACACTAAGTAGAGGCATACAGAATGGGCCACGGGGGAGCCATGCGTGAGTGATCAGCAAGACTAAGCAGATTTTATTCTAGCTGGTTCCTAAAGAGTAAGAAGGGTTTTCCTAGACTGAGAAGGAAAAGACGGCAACAAAGCCTTGGAGAGTCGCCAAGACACTCTCGTGCTGAGCTGTTGGTCGCCTGCTCTCGGACTGAGACTTACCCTCTCGCCTCTCCTGGTCCTCAGGCCCTTCCGGTTTGGATTGCCAGGCCACACCCAGAGCTGCCTGTCGGCTGGCAGTGGATGGTTGGGGAGCACAGTGGGTGGAAGAGGTTGTGTAGTGAGGGCCAGGTCGTGGTAGGCCACGGAATTCAGCAACGGGGAGCCACGGAAGGTTTTTGCAGAGTGAGATTCCAGGAGGCCTGTTTTAAAATACTCTCTGCTGGGAAACTGTCACAGACCAGAGAGAGTTAAGGATCATGATACCGAAAGGCAATGAGACCTAGAAGGGCACCTGGAACAGAAAAAGGTCATTGGGGAAAAACTAATGCTGCCTACACAGGTACGGAGTGAATAGTAATGGACCGATGTTGGTTGATTACTTGTGGCACATGTATCCCTAAGATGTTCACAATAGGGGAAACTGGGTGAAGGGTGTATGGGAACTCTTGTTACTACCCGTGCAACTTTTCTGTAAATATAAAACACCCCAAATAAAAAGTTTGTTTAAATAAATATAAACCAACTCCTTCTGCAGGCAGCGTGGAGGATAGATTTGAGTGGGAAGGGCTACAGCATTTTCCTGGTGGTGCAGATGTGTGTCCTGCTGGTGGCAGAGGGGCTGGGGGAAGAGGGCAGAAATGAGAGACATACAGGCAGTGGGCGAGACAGAGCTTTGCCAACTGGTTGGATGAGAGGGCTGAGCTGGAGGCACAAGTCAAAGGTGATAGTCCAGCCCAAGCTGAGTATCAGGCACGGAGGAGACCTCAGGAAAGGAAGGGCTCGAGGTTGCAATAGACCAATCTCGGGGACAGGAGATGTGCTGCTTGCTCTAATCACGATGCTGTGTGCTGGTAGCTAGACTCTTTACACAGTGCTTCCCAAACCATTGGTGGTGAAGGGCCAGGTGTTTTTGTTTTTCTAAATGTATTTTCAGTTAATATTTTGGTCTACACCCTGTTCAGTAAGACAAGTCTCCTGGTCTTATGCCTGGATGTTGGGCAATTTCAAAGTGCTATAAATGTTTCTGAACATTTACCCTTTGTTTCTATTGTTTAGCTCACTGCAGACCAGTAAAAACACAGTTAATGGGCAGGGATTGTCCACTTTAAACCTCACAACTACCGAAGAGTTAGGGACTGTGATTCTCAATTTACAGATAGGAAAACTGAGACTCGGTATGGTTTATAACCTATCAATGTTCACACAGAATTAGTAGGCTGCAGAGAGCAAGGATTTAGTCTGTTTCTGAAAGCAATGTCCCCACTCCTGTCAGCCCTGTCCCCAGACTCTTTTCTTTGTGCCTTGCAGGTTGTTTTTAATGCTCCTCTTCCCTGGAGGCCGAATCATGGGTTACTTTGACTCAAGAAAAGGAGGATGTGTAGGGGAGCACGTTTGCCAGAGGTGATCTCACAGTCTGCCTCCCCAGGGCCTGGCAGTGGAGTGTGCAGAGAGCTCAGAGTCAGTGGAGCCTTTGTCAAGGTGGCCGGAAGCATCACCTTGACCCGGCATCATTCCCAGGGTCCTGCTGCCCATGGGCTGGGAGGGAAGGAGAGTCTCACAGCATCCCACTCAAAGCTGGTCCCTTTAGTGACTTCAGGCAGCAATCAGCAGTGACTACTAACAGCAGCGAGAAGGCTGGAGCACCCATCACATGGCAGGCACAGGGCTAAGTGCAAAGATGTCTATCTATGTTTACTTTTGCTCCGTGAAAGCATCGAGAGGATGAGCTCTCTTTGGGTTTTTATTTTTTACATCGGGTTTTTTTCCCACTCTGAGACTGAAGTTGGGCTTTGGGGCTCTATCTCCTTACGGATGTTTGCAGGAATAAAAAAGAAGTTGATTTGGAACAATCTTTTTTTGAGGCTTCCAAGAAAGCCTAAGCTTATAGAAGAGATGGTACCAGAATAGGGGACAGGCAGTGACTCTAGACAGTTGAGGTGGTAACAGACAGTGGAGATTTCCAGTCCTCAGGAAAGGGACTGGAAGTTGATGGGTTTGTGGGTAGGAGGCCAGGGTTCACTCCCTGGGGCAATGGCCGAACTATGAGCCTAGGGAGACGCATTCGTTCATCAAATGTTCACCAAAATGCACTGTGTGCCTGCATACGTCCAGGTTCTGGGGATATAGTGGTAAATAAGACAGACTTAAAACAACAACAACACATTTCTTGCACATTCCATTTCATAGAGTAAGACTCTCTCCTCCAGCTCCTCCAGCTCTTGGCTGTGATCCTCCCCCGTCCCTGAATTCTCCCACAGAGCAGAGGGACACTCTCTTGCTCAAAACTTTGATATTCAGTAACTCCATTTCAGCAAAAAATAGAGTGCATATTCCTTGCGGAGCTGGCAAGGCCATGCGAGTGGAATAAATTAGGTCTCCGTGTGACCGCTTGACTCTCCGTGTGACTCTCCTTGGCACCAGATGCACACATTTCCCCCTCACCCTCTGCACCCAGGCTAGCTCCTGCCCTTCAGCCTCATTCCCAGCACGTCTTTTCCACAGGCTCCATGCTGTGGCAATGCACGGCCACTCCTTACCACGCACGTTCAGGTCTCTGCTTCCTTCTGTTACTGTTTCCTCTGTCCGAAATCACTGTGGGATTTCCATCTTTTTAGTATATTGAAATCTTATTAATCTCCCAAGGCCCAGCTTGCATGCCACCTCTGCTAGGAAGACTTCTTGGATTTCCATGATCAGATTGAATGCTCATTGCTCTTTGTTCCCAGCCGGCCTGATTGACACTCTCATTAGAGCCTCCTCACTGTCCCCAACACTGAGCACACTGCTATAGGCTACTCTCTCGCCAGCCCTCACACACTGCTCCCCCGGGGTAGAGTCCACTGACCAAGGCAGTCGTTTTCCAACCTGTTTACCCCACTTGTTCTCATTATGCCCCCGATGACAGGGTCACACAGGCTCAGTGAATAACCAGTTCAGACTAGAGGAGGAGGACAGAGGCCGGGGAAAGGATGACTCCGGATGGAAGAGTCAAGGCTTACACGGTGGATTGAACTTGCTGGGGAAACGTTTATAGTTCTGACTGAAAGTTAGGAAGGACTTAAAACTAGGTTCATGGAAAGTCAACAGATGAAAGGAGAAAAGCCGTTGCTAACTCCTGAAAAAAACAAAAGCTGTTCAAAAGAAAGAAAATGTAATCATAGTACTATGAATACAGTACTATGTGTACTGTAATCATAACTATGTCAATACTGAACAGAGATTTAAGTAAAAATTGTGATATGACTATATATTAAAAGGAAGGGAGTTTGGGAAGTGTGTGTGTATATGTGTATGTATGTATGTAAATGTGTATATGCGTGTATGTGTGTACATGTATGATTTATGTATATGTGTATGTGTGTGTTTGTGTGATGTGTGTATATGCATGTATGTGTATATGTGTATGTATGTGCGAGTGTGTGTGTATATGTTTGTGTGTATGTGTGTTTGTGTGTGTTAGAGCTGCGAGGGAGGTGTAAGAGAACTAATTTGTTATCTTCGACAGTTCATGGCTAATGTCTAAAATTGAAAAAGAATCAGAATTATAAGCTTGTTACATAGAAATATGCAGGTTAAATGCACTCTGAAAAGCATTGAAAATGGTTGCCTCATTTTCAAAATCAGGATACTGCTGTTTTTGTTATAAATTTTATGGTATTACTTGACTTTTTAAAACTAAGTACATATACTGCTTTGATTAGAATTAAAATTTCAATTACAAAATTTTAAAGGTAGATAAAAGACAAGTTGAGTGCTGTTCCTCCCACACAGCAGACCCGGCCTCTGTTCCCAACCCGGGAGAAACGAGGTGGAGAAAACAAGCCCTCGGACCTCTGAACCGTTCATTCCCCGGGGAGGGGTGTCAAGGGGATCTCTAGGACACAGCTGGTACATCTGGTCACATTTTATTTTCATGCCTCAGAACCACAGGGTGAACTAGCTCCTCGTTAAACGCAGGCCTCCTGTGAGGTGGAGGCTTGAGGGAAGGCCTGACGGGGGAGGATGTTTGGGAAACACTTGCAAGCCTGGGCGAGGGTGTTTGTTTCTCCTCCGAGACCCAGACACTTCTGGTAACCATTGTTCCCAAGTGTGGTTTTTTGAAAACTTATTCTTTTCAAATTCCACCGGCAGCCTAGACTGATTCGTCCGTCTAGGAATTTGAGGGGCCGAGAGCAGAAATAACATTTTATAGGAGGAGGGGGATCAAAGCTGCCACACTCTGTGCAGAACCCACCCAGGTCCTGCACTTTGAAGATCACACCTCGTTAACGGGCTGAGCCTCACCAGGTTGGTTTTTTAACAAGCTGCCCGTCAGCATGCTCTGGCTCTTTGTCAGCATTTCCAGGCAAACTGCTATTTCTCCTGGTGCTGAGACAAGTCCCTGGTGACCCCACAGCAGGACCCAGGCCCTGCCATACAAGCGGTCTTGTGCTTTGTCCGTCGACATATATCGGTCTTCCTTCCCATGTTCTTTTCCCCCTGAAAGCAATTGCTTAGATTTCTTGAATACTTTACCGTTCATAAAGTGCCTTAGTTGACCTATGTAATAACAACATGGGATGGACAAGGATTGCTTCCATTTTACAGGTGGGGAAAGTGAGGCTCAGAGAAGAAGTGACTTGCCCATGATTGCACGGCTAGAAAGGGCAGAGTTGGGTATTGAACCCAGGTCTCCTGAGGCCTCAGGCAGAACTTTGCCCAACACCAAGGCACCTCTTAAGGTGCCAGCTTCCAGCACCAACGCGATAGCCCGTGTATCCTCATCATGGCATAGCACTTGGGCTTGCTCACCTGTCTCCCTGCCTTGGGTGGAGTCAGGTCTCCAGGCATCTCAGGCACCTGTTCCCTCCTCAACCTTAGCCTCTTTCCTAGAGCCTGGGTTTCAGCTACCACCACCAGTCGGATAGTCTGAAGCTAACTCACTCTGACGGGTGAATGAATGCCACTCAGCCCCTCCCAGGTCAGAGCAGACAGAGCCCGGGACTTGTTGTAGGTACAAATGCCAGCTCTGCAACTCATCAGCTGTGGCCTTAGGTAAACCTTAAGGCACTCTGGGTCTCAGTGTCCTCTACTCTGAAATGGAGGCAATACTTCTGATCTGATAGAGTTTTACAGGTCAGACAACCAAGGTGATCTACCAACTGTGCAAAAGAAAGAGATGATTAATTTCAACATTAATGATAACTGCTTTAGACCCCACCTTTTATGTGAAAGATGTGTCATTCCCTGCATGTTACAGATGGGAATACTAGACTTCAGAGACAGTAGTCGATTTGTCCAAGGCAAAGGTTTCAGGTCCACTCATTCCAAGTTTAATGTCCTCCCGCTTGCCACACGTTAAATATTTGCCTCCCATGTAAATACCCATCTTGTGCCTGGGTCAGTCTCCTTGTCTCAGCTTTCAGGGAGTAGCTAATAAATTCTTTCATTAAAAACTGTTATGCGTATTAGGATCCTTTGGGCTGCAATTAATAATTCAGAACTAAAACACAAGAAAAGTATATGACATCACATACCCAGCCGTCCGGGACCCCCAGAGCCGGTGAATTCAGGGCTGAATGCCACTGCCGGCAAGTGGCAAAATAGATGTGGCTATTCCGGGGGATTCGCACAGGCAGGATGGGGTGCAGGGAAGGAGGGGGTGTTTCCTGCCGAGTGTCTCTGCTTACTAGTGAGGAAGATGTGCCTGATGCTATTTCTCCTCTCTGAGCAGACGTCTCCTCATTGGTCAGGGCTGTATCATAGGTCCAGACTAAACCCATTCCTGGCAAAGAATAGGGAATTATCAAGAGTGGCGTAGGCTGATCAATACCCTCCCCTGGGGCGGCCTGGGCATGAGTGTCATCTTCTAGGACCTATGGGAAGGTGAGCAGCTGACCAGAATGTGGGCTCAGGCAAGAACCTAGAGCAGTGCTGTCCAGTAGCATTTTCTACAGTGATGGGAGTGTTCTTGGTCCGTGCTGTACACTGTGGAACAGCACGCCTGCCGTGTGGGGCTTGGCAGGTCGAGAGTGTGTATGTGAGTGTGCATGTGTTCACGTGCGCTTGTGTGTGTGTGTGTGTGTGTGTGTGTGTGTGTGTGTGTGTCCCTTGGATAGGTAACCAAGGGTCTGCCACAGAGTTAATAAACTTTCCTGGGAATACCTACATCTCTTTCCCTGACAATGGAAAGAGAAGCTAATTGCAAGTCATAAACTAGTGAATAACAAGGGAGAGATGAAAAGCTCCCAGGAGCCCAGGGTCGAACAGCAGGCAAGGACCACTTCTGGCCCAGAATCTTGGAGGAGAAACTCCCTCTAGGAGGCACTGGCTACCCCTAGGGCCTACCACGAGGCACTCAGGACAGAGGGCAGGCCCAGGTCCCGAAGACCTGCCCCCTTGTGTCTTTTCTGTCTCTTCCTCCCCTGTCCCCCTTCATCCTGGCTTCTGTCACTGCCACCCTTTTTCCCCTCACCTCCTTCTCACTTCTCTCCTTTCTTGTTCTCAGCCCCTCTGCCTTTCTTTCCTCCTTTCCCCTCACTTCTCCATCCCTTCCTTCCTGATCCTTTTCTTACTTCCACTCCCTCTTTTTTACTTCTCATCATCCTGCCAGATTTTAAACTCTGGTCAAAAAGTTTCTTCAAAACCCCTTTTCTTTCCTGAGTTTGCCAAATCCTCCCAGGCCCTGTCTCTTTTCTCCAGTTCCTTCCCCATAATTTGCCCCTCCCTTTCCTGGTACGTGATGCCGACTTGGAAGGGGATTCTTCTGGAGACACACTCCCTGGACCCTAAGTTGTGCATCTGACTATGGAAATGCCTGGTTCCCACAGCGGGCCCAGGGCAGGGGTTGGAGGAACCATTTGGGAAAGGAAAGAGGTTTCCCGGAGCCCCTCAAACAAACACAGCAATAGGAGGTGGGGATAGCTTGGGCCATGACCTGGCGAGGACCAGAGATTAGAGATCTCCCATCTTACTGCGTGGCCTGGATTTTTGGGTAGCCCATGGGAACGTGTGTTGAGTGAAGGCCTTAAGTCTGAGCCTGCACGTCAGAGGGACAGCCATGCTCCCACCCCTCGTCGTCCTGAAGGGGTTTCAGCAAAAGCTACAACATCAACGCAGGGCCTTAGAGCTCAGCTGGTCCATTGGCCCCTGCTCCTTCCGCAGTTGGAGCACCTCGGCCAGACAGGGCGAGATGGGCCCTGGCACACGCACAAGGACCTGGAGGTCTTCTCCCTGCTTCCAGCAGGCTGGCCTGCACTAGGGTACCATGGGTCCCCCATCTCGAAGGCAGCCACTGACTGAAATTGCCACTCCTGAGGGCTTCCCAAATTTCTGAAACCTGGGAGTCCCATCAGGGCCTAAGATGGTCTCTGAAGAAGAAATGACTTCATCAGAATTCTTTCCAGTTTCTGGTCTTCGCCGTATTTTTAAGGGCAAAATGCCATCACCCAGACCCTTTCCAAAAGCCCAAATGGATTCCAAATAGGACAGAAAGGGGCTTCTGCTCTCCAGGAAAATCCTCTATCCTGAGTTATAAACAGCCGGGTGGGTAACCCTACCCCAGAGCGCCTAGCTGTAAATGCTGGCTTTGTTCAGGGAAGGGGCCTGGGAGAGGTATGGAGTCTGAGTGGTGTGACTGCGTTCCCTCCCGGGGTCTGTGTGAGTTGGGCGCCAGTGATCCTGCGCCAAGTGGCACAGCCCACCCAGGCAGTGGTGGACCAGGCTGTGACCGCATGGGCCCTGAACACACAGACGGGATGGTAGGGAGTGTGGCCCGGGCTGTAGGGCTTTATCACAAACGGCCCTGTTCTGCTATCACCTCTCTGAGCAAATACTTCCAAGTTCCTGTGGGCCCTCCCAGGCCCTCCAGGTTCCTCCCTCACACCCACTCCTCCTCCCTCCATTCCTCCCTGCTTCCTTGTGTCCCAGTGCTGACTTTCCAGCATGTGCCAAGACCCACACCATCCTTACCTCCCTGCTTCTGTTTAAAATGTCTCCTCCTCACCTGTCCATTTGGTCCTGGGCTTCTATTAAGGTCTAAGTCAAAAGCTGCCACTTCCTCGAAGCCCTTCCAGATTTCTACCCAGAACTAAACAATTTCTCCTCTGTCTCTGACCACAGCTGTAAAGTACATTAGAACGAATCACAGTCTGCCTTGTATTAGTGTACATGTCTGTCATCCCACCCACGTAACTCTGGTCTATCCTTCCTTCCTGCATCCCCTCCCAGCACCAACCACAGTGTCCCATTTGAACTGAGTACTTAGCCCCCTTGTCTCAGACTGTCTCTTTTTCAAGAATTTGCATCAGGGTGACAGTAATAGCTAGCATTTACTAAGACTTACTATGTGCCTGGCCAAAATCTAAGTATTTTATGGGCATTAACTCATGTACCTTTTAGCAGCTCTATAAAATAGGTACTGAAATGACTCCATTCCACAAATGAGGAAGCTAAGGCACAGAGAGGTTGAGTAACCTGCTCGGAGCCACAGAGCTAGTAAGCAGTGAAGCCTGGATTTAACTCTGGACGGTCTGAGTCGAGTCTGTGCCCTTTAACTTTCACTTCCCTTCTCATAGTGGATGTGATGTGGCTAGTGGGTTTGAATCAGGGCTCTACCTTCCTTAACTGTGTAACCTTGACGAAGTCATTTATGTAACCCAATGTGTGAAATAGGGGCAAAAATAGTACGAATATCACGGCGCTGTGATGAGAGTGAACGCACGTGCAAAAAGGCTTTGCCCGGCGAAGAGAAAGCGTGCTCAAAAGTGCACTGTGCTTACTGCTCCGACTGGGACCAGTGGCTTAAACAATGACCCTGACCATCAGCTCACAAGCTCAGGTGCTGGCAAAGGACTCACACAGGGTGCACCCAAGTGGAGGGGCCACCTCTGTTCAGGACCCTGGTGAGGCCTCTCTGTGTGGCATGGGGAGAGGGGAGGTCAGTGTGAGTGTTTCCCACCTGGCATCTCCTTGTCTTATCTGCCCCAGCACCCCAGAAACAACCCACCCTCATTCTCACAGAGGCACAAGGGCAAATTTCCAACATCAGAAAAACAACCAACCGACCAACCAACCAAAACACACTCTGAAAACAATAGGGTTGTTGTCAGAGGCCCAGGACAACAAGATTCCTTTATGAGAGGAGATAGGAGAATTGTACTGTCACCTGTAACTGCCTCATAAGATGTGCGTGTGAGACTAGGCACGGAGATAATAAGCAAGAGTAAAATGAATTGTTGAGGTGGGTGTGGCACAGAGATGTGTATGCGCGTGTGCGTGTGTGTATACGTGTGTGTTTGTATTCCTGAACACTCTTTAATGGTGGGATTACATCCCTTTCCCCCACTAGAAAACACTGAAAGTAGATAATGTAGTTTCAGACACATTTGGTGTGTTGCCTGTACAGCACCTGTTCCCCCGTCTTTTGGCCAGTGGGTTCTGGAGTACTGATTCCAGGCCTGGCTTCCAGGTAGGGCCTTTGCCCCAACCCTGGCTTTTTAGAGCATCAGATGCCCTGGGCCACAGAGGGAGACTCGGAGGTGAGCATATGACCCCAGGCAACCCAATGAGACTCATTTCTGAGACTTTCCTTTGATTAGCTGGAGCTGGTGTAAGCCCTGGGCCACTGTTGGCCACATGCAGACGCCTGAGACTAAAGTCAACACCAAGAATCAGCGGAGAGGTGGTAAGAAGAGTGGGGTACTGGTGAAATTGTTTAAGCTTCTGGATGCAGGGATATGTGAAGGGAGATCTCTTCTGGTATTTCGCTCTCTGTGGGGGTTAAGGACTTCGTAGCCAGCCTGCCGAGGCCAAATCTTGGCTCTACTGCTTGCCAACAGAGGAAACTGGGAAGAATCTGCCCTCTGCCTCATATTCTCCATCTGTAAATGGGGATGAGAATGCTTAGTCCCAGGCTGTGTGGTGAGTATTCTGTGACAATATGCATAAAGCAGATACAAGCTCTAAATAAGTTTTGGTTATCAATATGGAGCTTGGCTTCTTTCTCTCTTGTAGCTCAAAGAGTCCTCAGTACTTCACGGAGTAGTGGTTGGAAATGTTCTCTCAGGCTAGAAGAAAAGAGCCCCAGGTCTGGGCTTTTTTTCTGCCTAATTGTAGCAAATAGGAAGCCCAGCTGAGTAGCTACACCTGTGTGGTAAAGGAACCCTCGTCCTACAGAGGAATGCTGGACAATTGTCCCTGCCATGACGGAATTGTCCCTAGGGCTGGGTACTCTGGCGATCGGTCCTATCTCTGCTTGGCTACAGTCCCTCAGGCCCTTCACCCATAGTGTGAGCCACTTTTGACCAGGCAGCTTGTCCTCTAGAACCCTCACCCTCCCACCCCGGGCGAGGGCCAGAACTAGCTGTCCTGGGTGTTCAGAGGCCTGGTGAGCCTGGTGTGCCCATCAACTGGGCCACAGCCTCTTTCTTCCCTGAGCCATTAGTCTCACTTGGATGAAAGGCTGCTGACACTGTCCTGGCTGTCCCAGCAGTGCCCTGTGCAACCAACACCTGCCTGCTCAGCCTGTGGCAGCCTTGTCCCCAGCGATGGGCTCTGTTGGTTCACACTAGGCTTGCTCCAAACAGCTGGACCTTCCGGAACGTGTAAAAGCCTAACACCTGCTTTCCAAACAAAATCCTCAGTGGGGCCAAACCAAGAGGATGGCACACTCAGTCATAGTAACAACCACCATTGATTAAACATGGGACAAGGGTTCCTTGATCACAGAGGGAGGGCCACTAACCCAGGCCTCTGCATTTGAAGTGGCCTCTGCCTTTAGACAAAAACAAGCCCAGACCCGAGGCTTCTTCCTCCCATGTGGCTCCAGCCCAGGGAGTAATATCTCCCTTTCTTGGCATCTGCTGAGCCTGAGCTCCCCTACCCACCCGAGGGCCCCTGTATTAGCTATCTGTGGCTGCATAACAAATTACCCCAGAGCTTGGCAGCTTAAAACAACAAACATTAATGTCTCACACAGTTTCCATGAGAGCCGGGAATCTGGAGTAGCTCAGCTGTGTGGCTGTGCTGAGGGCCTCTCGTGAGGTTACACACTGTCAGCGGGAGCTGCAGACAGCTGAAGGCTTGTTTGAGGAGGACCTGCTTCCAGGCTCACTCATGTGGTAGGAGGCCTCAGTTCCTTAGAGCTGCTCACGATATGGCAACTGGCCTCCCCAGAGCGATTATATATAAATATAAATTATATTTATATGTATATATGTATATATATACATATATACATATGCATGTGTGTGTGTGTGTGTATAGAAAGAGAGAGAGAGAAACAGAGAGAGAGAGAGAGAGAGAGAGAGAGAGAGAGAATCCGCTAAGGCACTACGGCAGAAGCTGCAGTGTCTTTTATAATCAAATCTTGGAAGTGTCACGCCCTTACTTCCACCATATTCTATTCACACAGACCAACCTGGCACCAGGTGGTGGAGACTATACAGGGAGGATGTGAACACCAGGAGGTGGGTCATGGGGCCATCTTGGAGGGGAGCTACCACGGTGCCCCCAGAAGGATTTGGAGCCAGAAAAGAGGGGGCAGTACAATTCAGGGTTAAAGAGAAGTTAGAACTGTGAACAGTGACAGCAATACTTCAATTTGACTAGATACCCACCCAAGAGACTTAGATTTTAATAATATGATTGGATCCCAGAGCCCTTGGAATTGGACTAACATTTTGGCAGGAACAGGATGAAGAGTGTGATGTTCTGAGCAGATCGAGGAGGGTGTGAGGTGTTTGGGGATTCGAGAAAACAGAATCTGTAGATTTGAGAATAAAGTGGGTTTGTACCTGAGACTGCTTGTCGGACTGGACAGGTGCTTCCTGGGCTGCACACAGAACTGTCAGCTGTTTTTTTGCTCGTGCGGTGACCCACACAGAGTGGTTGTGAATGAGTCTGAAGAGAAGACAGGTCTTATTGAGGAGGAGCTTTTGAGCAGTGCCTTGAAGGATGGAAGGCCTGTCAGACAGAGTCAGTGAAGGGTTTTTATTTATCTTTTCCAGGTAGATGTTAATGTCTGCTCTGAGCCCTTGGAGCCTGTCCAGACTTCAGAGGTTTCTCCCCAACCCCCATCCAGCTTGCTCTCCTTGAATCAGGCTCTCACCGGCCCTCATGTTCCTTCAGCTGGCCCACATCTGGCCTGGTTCTGCTGGAAACTCCATCCCTGAGGGGTAGGGGGAGTGGGCTGCTCCAGAGCCAGCAGCAAATTCCTGAAGCGTTAACAGGTTGGTTTTCATCAAAAGGCTTGAAAGTTTTGGACAGCCAGACACGTCTCTTCTGGGTAATGGTATTTGCAGGCCCCAAGGCCTGTTTTCCAGCTCCTGTGCACGGCAGCTCTCCGCCTCCTGACAGCCATCATTATGGGTCCCAGAATTCCTGAGTCAAGCTCTTTGAAGCCTTCTCCACCTCCTAGAAGCTTCCAGGGCCTGGTGTCTTACTAGATGGGAAAGAAGTCAATTATTATAAACTAGGCCTCCAAACAGGAGGCACCAAGGGCCCAGGCTCAGGGCCCAGCAAGCGCAGCCCAGCTCTGGCCCGATCTGCATGGCCGGCATCCCCCTTCCCACGCCATGATTTTTGCCCTCCCCCTTCCCAAGGCCACTGAGCAAATGAACTGGTGAGATTACGTAACTGATGAGATTACAAATGTTGCTGCCCCAACTATGTGCAAAAGTCTCTGCTTCTTTTCCTTCAAGCTTCCCCATGATCTATTTTCTTTGTGCAGAATTCAGTTGAGGCCATCCCCTCGGCACCTCCCACCAAATAATTTAAAGGGAGTGATGTTTCTAGATCAAGACAGGTTATCTTCGCTGACATTTGCAGTGGCATGGCAGAGTCCCAAACCCCCTCACACAAACCTAGGTAGGAAGTTAATGTGGAGCTGGGGTGGCTTCTCCTTGTTCTGAACACACCTTTCACTCCTCACAGGTAACATCAATGAGAGTGACTCGTGGTTTCTAAATGAGAGCCCCTGGTCAAAGGAATTTGCTTTTCTCCTTTTTTCCCTTCCACCGCCTCCCGCACCACCTCATCTGTGATGTTAGCGAGAAAGCTCTGGGAGGAGGACCCAGATGACTGTTTGCAGGATCCCTGGTGCTCTGCGGCGGCACTGGCCGCAGTCTCCAGTTCCACCTGAACTTGCAGGTGAGTCTATTTGAGGTTGAGAGTGCACCCTCTGCTCCTGGGTTGCTGCCGGGCAGGTCTGGTTTGAAGTCACTGGAGTGGCTCTGTGACCCCTGCTATCCACTCCTTTCAAACGATGACACCTAAGGCAAGATGGAGCAAGGAGGTACAGCATGTGCAGGGATCCCTTTACTCATTACGTCAGCATTCGGTCATTCCGAGATATTTTATGCACTGTAGTCCATGCCCCGGGATATGATGGTGAGTATGACTGCTGTGGCCTTGGTCTCAGGAGCTCTCATTCTGGTAGGGGAGTAGGCAGGCAGCCAAGCAATTGCAATACAATGTGACAAGTGCCGCTGTGCTGTGGGGCAGGGACACGGCTATGGGCTGAATTGTGTCCCCAAAGAAATATGTTAAAGTCCTAACCCCTGGTACCTATGAATGTGACCTTATTTGGGAATTGGATCTTTTGTAGCTGTAATCAAATAAACATTAGGTCATTGGGATTAATCCCTAAATGATTTGTAAATTTGCTGCTATTGTAAATACACGTTTATTTTCTACTGTGTTTTCTAATAGATCATTGGTATTTTAGAGGAATGCTAATGAATTTGATAGGTTGATCTTGTATCCAGCCATCTTGAAGAACTATTTAGGTTAGTTCTATTAGCGTGTCTGCCGAATGTTAGTTTTATTAAAAGATAATTGTATTATCTGTAATTGATAGTTTCATCTCGTCCATTACCATAGTTATATTATGGCACTCATTTCTTTTTCTTATTTTATTGCATTGACCAGAACTTTCAGTACTATATGGAATGATAGCCATGTGGTGGGTCTCCCTGTCTAGCACCTTAACATAAGAAGATGTAACTAAACTTAAAAAAAAAAAAACGTTTCTTAAGTATATTTGCTGTAGGATTTTAGTAGAGAAACTTTCTTCTAAAGTCAAAGAAGTTTCTTTCTTTTTTTAGTCTCTAAGAATTTTTGTCATGAAGAGATGATAAACTTTTAAATACTTTTGATGCATCTGTTGAGACATCATATGATTTTTTTCCCCCTTAGTTTATTAATGTGGTAAAATACATGGATAGATTTCCTGATACTGGACCATCTTCACATTCCTGGGATAAACCCTTCTTAGTCATGATGTGCTATTTTTAAAATAATTTATGAAGAATTACCACTAAGACAATAAGTGAAATAGTCAGTAATTTTCTTTTCCTTTTTTTCCCTACTATGATCAAGTTTTGAAAGCAATGTTATTGTGGTCTCTTTTTAAAAGTTAGGCAGGTTTCTTTCTTTCTGTTAGCATTTCTACTAGAGTAGACTCCAGCACTGCCCAGGCCTGAGGAGGTGACTGAGGCCATCTCACCGTGCGTTTTCCTCAAATCAAGGTTTTACCTCAGAGAATACTGGCTAATTACTTCTGTTTATAGAGATAACCCAGTCACTTCCCACCCCAACCTTCAGGGGATTTTAATGCTGATTGTGCTGCTCCTCTTACTTGTATGGCCAATGACACATACCTTAGATCTAGCTGTTTTAGGGTCAGGGTGCAATAGTTCAGTCTGAAGTTGGGGTTAGGGGTCAACCTGTGGCTATTATGTGGTTAGTTCTTGGCAGTTAAAGGCATCCTTTGAGGGTTGGGGTCAGTATTCAAATATGGCTCATGCTCGGAGTCCATCTCTAGGTCAGTCTCTAGGTGGGGTAACCCTGTGGCTAGGTTCATGGTCAGCCTATGACTGAGGTTTGGATCTGGCTCATGTCTGGTTTTAAGGGTCTCTGTGTAGCCAGAGTTGAAGTCAATCTTGCCTAGGGTTAGAAGTCAGTGTATGGCTGGAGCCATAGACCAAAGAGCAGTCCCCTTGGGGCCCGTTCTGGCCTTGGCCCCATGAGCAGCTCTCACTACCCTATGTGCTGCAGAGAACCCAGACTTGATCGCTTTGGCCAAACAGCCTCCGCTCTGGCATCTGTATAGTGTGTGCTCTGGCCAGATCCTTCTTAGCATCCTGGGCCACAGCAACCCTTGGTCCTGCCCCCTCACAGGGGCTCCATTTACCCCTGGGGGTGACCTGTCACTCTGCTTCCAACAAGGCCAGGTAACACTGCTATGAGATGGCACTGCCCTGCTCCCCTAGAGCCAGGCCCCCCAGCCCCACTTCCAGAGAAGCTAGATAGAGAACAGACCACAGAGGAAAATGTAGCTGCCTAAGGCAACATGCTTAACAAGCGACCCAGCAGCACTGCTGTAGGGAAAAGGGTCCTGGGTTCAAGTCTTGCTTGTCCCACCACAGAGCGAGCAATTTAGGGTAAGTTATTACTCTATGTGAACAGTTTTCGTATTTGTAAAATGGGAATCAGAATTTGTGTGAGGGTGAAATGAAATCGGATGTTGAAATTTATAATTAAGACTATAAAGTGCTATTACAAAGCAGAGGATGCGGTGGTGGTGGTGATGGTGATGATGATGATAGCGATGATGATGACAACAACGACAGTGATGGAGGGTGTTAACTGTTTATTTTCCTGGCGTCTCCTAGTGGGGCTACAGCAAATATAGAGAGATGAGATGAGCACCAGCTTTGGAGCTACACATTCTTCAAATACAGGCTCGACTTCTTATTAGACACGTGTCCACGGGCAAAGCACCTTGCCTCTCTGAGCCGCATCGTCTGTAAAGGGAAATGCTCAGAATAGCCAGCATTTCCGCATTTACTACGTGCACAGGTGTTTTTTTATGGAACGACTCATGTAAATCCTCACGCCATTATACAGGTGAGGATGGTGAGGCACAAAGAGTTCGAATAAAGTGTTCAAAGTCACACAGGAGCTAGAGGTAAGGGCGGGGGCGAGTCTTTACTCACGGCTGCCATGCTCCGCTGACCCCTTAAGACACACCCTCCACCTCCAGCACATTGTCATTCTGGGGATTCACGCTACAGTGGATACAAAAGGAACACCAGGCAGGTGAAGCGCTGGCCGGGACTGGCCCAGGGAATGAGAAGGACTCCGTGGCATTACCTGATGCGGCCATCCGTATACACCAGAGAGCATGTCATTTCAAAGACATTCGGAAAACTTTTTATTAACGGGTATGAACAGTTTTATTTATTTACATCAAATCACAAATGAAAACAAAATAAAGGCAGGTATGTGAAAGCCAAAAGCTCCTCACCCAGTATCTGGCACATCGTACATGCTCACTAAATGGCAGTTTTCTTCATCATTAGTATGTAAGCCCAAAGATCCCAAGAGAAATGTCGTGGGACCGAGATGTTTGTGGTACTGAATCTACGACCAAACCCTCTGTCCCGAAACTGGAAGTGCAGACATTCATATTTGACAAAGCCCCGCCATACACAAAATTTCATATGACCTTCATGGCCCCTCCTCTTTGGGAGGCACATTAGCCAAGACAAGTTAGATGAGCTGAGACAACCAATCATCCCCCTAATCTTAGTGCCTTTGCACAGCAAAAGCTTTCTTCTCTCTCACATTAGCATTCAGTGCAGGTTGGGTGGCTTTGCTCTGTGTCCTGACTCAGGAACCAGGCCTCCTCCATCCTTTAACTGCACCATCTCCATCTCCTCAGAGGGAGAAAATAGGGCTATGGGACCACCTGGATATTTTTAAGGCCCGACCGAATGGCTTTCATCACTTCCACCTACATTCCACTGGGAAGAACTTGGTCATAAGGCCCTCAATCTAACTGCGAGGAGCTGGGAAATACTCTGTGAACCTGGGAAGAGGAAATTGTATGGTGAGCACATAGCATTGTCTCAGCCACAGAAGATATTATTATTCCATTTCACAGATGAAGATACTGAGATTTGAAAATTACATGATTCGCTCAAGGTCACATGACTCAGAGGATCTTTGACTCCTATTTTCGGACTTGTACCATGACATTGGCTGCCTGGTGTGGGTGTTTCCTCCCAATGGCTGCTTCATCCTTCCCTTCTTCAGCACTTTCTCCTGTCACCTGCACCACAGCACAGTGACAAAAATGATAGCAGTATTTGACCGAGTGCTTGCTGTTCTCCAGGCACTGTGCTACACTTTTAGACACCTCATTATCTTTCATCCTCATGACAATCTCTAAAAGGGAGGTCTATTTATGCCCAAAGATCCCAGGAGAAAATGTTACAGATAAGGAAACTGAGGCTCAGAGAGTGGGAGTGATTTGCCAGTAAGTGGCTGAACCAAGACTTTGTCTCCGCCCCTCTGGCTCCAAAGCCCACGCTCACCACCACTATGTAACTCTGAATTATGGCCAGGCTGGGAGTGGGACGTTCTGGGCCTTAGGTGATGTGTCAGCAGCAACTTTGTGTCACTTTAGACTCGTCTAGCATTCTCATTTGGAGAAAATGAGGACTCCTACCAAGCCTCCCTCCTGCGGGGGCACTTGAGGGTCAAATGAGTGAAAGAATATAGTTAAGACTTCAAATTGTTGCAAAAGTGGAAGAGCTTTTACATACCCTCCAAACTCTTTGCTTTTCTCTACTTCTCCTTTTTGATTTCCTCGCTCCTCTTTGGTGACAGGACAAAGTGATGGTTATCTGAAGGGAACAATCAGGGTCTGTCCCTTGGAATGGCCTCTCCTCCCAGCCTCCTGGGGGTTTTCCAGTTTTCAGGCTGTTCTCAACAGCCCCGAGAAGACCCCCGCCGTTTCCCTCTGCGGCGATGGAAATAATTAGCTCCTTTCTTCCTATTTGGACAGTTGTGCCTGCTTGGGCTCTTAAATGTGATCTTTGTTTGCAGTGCATTTTCAACCCCTCACAGGTTCTATTTTTACTTCTCTTGCTAGAAGAGCTTCTGGATGAAGATTCCAGCACAAAGGGCCCTAATTAATTTCCCCGGCCTTTAAATATTTTTTCAAAGTGTGTGTTTGAAAAGGACATTTAAAAAATTCCATGACTCTGGAGGCGGATTCCAACATATTTCTCACCACTTTCCACTTGGAAAGCCACCTTCCCTGCCAGCAGTGGCCTGGCTCGGTGTTCTGTTTTGCAGCTGGTTGCACTGCTCCTCCTCCCTCCTGACCAAATGGACCGCCTTCTCCATCCATCTCTCAGACAGCTGAGGGCCCGCCTCTCAGGCCACAAGCTGCTTTCAGTTCCAGAGTTTGAGAGGGCCCAGGGAGGAGAGGGCCCTGGCTAAGGTCCGGGCAGAGGCAAAAGGGAGCCTCCAACAGCCAGAAACACGAAAGCACAGGACTGGGCCTTTGGAAAAACCATTAGAGTAGATTCCTTTGCCCTGAATCTTCATTCCAGAAGGGCCACTGAGCCAAACCATAGATGGTGACAATGATTTATTATTGATTTGGCCATCCAGCTTTGAAATGCTATTCCTCACGGTGCCTGTGTCCTCACAAGGTCATGGGGAGCCTGAGCACACAGTCCCAGGATGAGAGTGAAGCTTCTGTGAACCAGAACACTGGCTTGGGAGAGCCGATTTTATTCTTGGTGAGTGATTCTGGTTTTCAAGCTCCTCAATGAGGAGACGTTGTTTTGAAAGAGCAGAGGCTTTTTGAAAACACGCAAGAAAAGTTTCTCCTGTTTCAGCTCTTGGTCTTCGGGGTTAGGCTCCAGCTTCTTGGGATGAGTCCTAATCTGAGGTGGGGAGCTGAAGGCATTTGAGTCTGAGGGGAGTCTTGGGCCCTTGAGATCCCTGTGCCTGAAATCCCACTGCTGATGCTTCCTGTTTTAGGACTGGAGGCGCCACCCCTGGCCACAAGCAAATCCTTTTTAGCTAGCTCGTGAATGCCGTGAATGCCGTGGGTGGCAGTGACCAGGAACAGGCTCTTCTCCTCCCTGTTCCTCATCCGCTTCTCCGTTTCTCTCCACCCCTGGCCTCATTCCTCCACCTGCATTTTCTGCTCCTTCCCAGTTTCCCAGTCTTTCTTCTTCCTTTCTCTCTCCTGCCCTGAGGCTCTCCTGCTCTTGCTCCCAGGAAGCGGCCTCTGGTCCCTTTATTCTGTGCCCTGGTCTCCACCCTAGGGCTTCCCAGTGGCTCCCTAGTAACCCTAGAATGACCTGTGCCACTCCTTTCTGATAGGGTTGTTGGGGGACACAGCGGGGAGGGGCTGGCTGGAAGAAAGAGAGGTCTTCTTATAGCAGTAAATACTG
Organism: Eonycteris spelaea; assembly: GCA_003508835.1. Taxonomy (NCBI): domain Eukaryota; kingdom Metazoa; phylum Chordata; class Mammalia; order Chiroptera; family Pteropodidae; genus Eonycteris; species Eonycteris spelaea. Next base: position 3,475,122 of record PUFA01000017.1, read on the forward strand.
AGAAGTCAAGAGACCTTTACAGACACAAAGAAAGCTAGATGTGCTTGATCCCTCAGACCATGGGTCTCCAGATTCCAGGTTCAGCACCCTAGAATGATCTCAGTTCAGAAGGAGGAGCCTGGGCTGGGCCTCTGCTCTCCAGTCACTGATTTCAGACAGCATGCTGCACTGTCCAGTTCCAGCCCCCAGTCTGCATATACAGAAACAAAAGCTGAGCATGCAGGGCCTGTGGAGGCCCTCACACTTGTGTGCAAAGGGGCTGCTGCTATGTGGTTGTGCCCCACCCCAGGGAAAAAGTATGCTGCAGGGGTAGCCTCAGGAGAACCCAGTCCCAGGAGCCTGCAGAGAATGTGGCCAGGACAGACAAGGCCAAGGAGACCTAACTGTTCAGAAGGTATACGGATGCAGAGAAAAGTACCTATACACATGTGTGGTTGGAGTCCCAGAAGGAGATAAACGAGGAAATGGGCAAAAGCTGTATTTGAAAAGACCAATGGCCAAAAATTTTCAAAAATTATCAGGCAGTTAATTCTACTTTATTAACTCCACATTGTTAATTCTGTCCTCTTTTCTTTTTTTCCAGCTTTATTGAGATATAATGACATAACTGACATGTAACATTGTATACATTTCAGGTATATATATATATATATACACACACACATATATATATACACATATATATATATACACATATATATATATATGTATATATATATATATGTCACATCTTCTTTATCCATTCATCTACTGATAACAGTTAAGTTGTTTTAAGCCCCAAAGACCTAGGCAGTCTGGTTTTAGAGGCTGCCCTCTTAACTGCTCTGCTATATGGTCTACATAAATTCATTATGAATATTAATTTTTTTTATTACTGACACTGATAATTTATGCCCTTTCTCTTTGTTACTTGATTTGTCTTTCTAGAGATTTATCCATTTCATTGGTCTTTTAAACAACTGACTTTTGACTTTTTCATTTATTGTTTATATTCTATTTAATTAATATCTACTCTTATATTTCTCATTCCCTTGCTGCTATTTGGGTATAATTTGTTACTCTTTTTCTAATTTCTTGAAGCGAATACTTACATAACTGACTTCCAGCTTTTCTTCTTTGCTAATACATGAATGTAATGCTGTCCATTTCTCTCTAAGCATAGCTTTAGCCGTATCTTCAGATGAGTATTAAATAAACTAATTCCAGCCTCTATTTTCTAACATAGGCATAGTTAAGATTATACATTTTTGTCTAAGGTCAACTTTAGCTTTATAAATTTTGATATGTCATATTTATGATATCATTCAGTTCAAATTATTTTCTAATTTCCATTGTGATTTTTTTAAATTGTGATTTTAAAATCTGTATATTATATGAAGCATCTGGAAAGTTTCTAGTTGTCTCATATAAGAAAGAGACATACTTGGAATCATTTCCACTTGAAATTCCTTGAGATGTGCTGTATGGGGTAGTATGTGGTCAATGTTGATCAATGTTTTGCGTGCACCTGATGTAACTGTTTTCCTACTGATGTTAGGTGCAGGGTCTGTGTATGACAGTGAGGTAAATTTTGTCCATTGCGTCATTCAGAGCTATATCCTTACAGATTTTTTGTTGCTTGTTTCATCGGGTACTGAAAGAGCTATATTAGAGTCCTTATATTTGTGACTTATGTCTATTTCTTCTGTTAGCTCTGTTAATTTTTGCTTTATATATTTTGAAACTATGCCATTAGGTGCATAAAAATTCAGGAGAGTTGTATTTTCCTGATAGATTGTAACTTTTATCGTTAAGAAATGTATCTTTGATGCTAATAATTTGGCCTTAAATCTATTTTTTTTTTGGTTACTGTTTATACAGTATTTTTTTCTATCCCTTTACTTCGGTTTCACCATGCCATTATTTTCAGTTGAATCATACAAAACTACCATTTTTGTAAGTCGAAAATGGTTGAATATTGGCCATTTGATTTGGTTCAACTTAATATTTAAGGTGTTTCTTGTAAGCACAAATATATACATTTTTTTAGTCCAAAAATTCTTTGTCTTTTAAATGGAGTATTTTGTTCATGCCCCAATGCCTTTTACTTCTCAATATTTTCCTGTTTTACATTTAATTGGAGTATTTAGTTCCTTGCCTGACACATTTGGTTTTATATCTACTACCTTTACTATTTGTTTTCTAGTTTTTCTACCTGTTTTATGTTTCTTTTTTTTTCTTGCATTCTTTTGCACTAATAAAATATTTCTCATTATTCCATCTTCCTCATTAGTTTGTCAGTTTTACATTCTTTTACTATTATTTTAGAGATTGATTATTTAACTTATTACAGCCTAATATAAAGTAGTGCTTTTGTAAGTTCTTAGATAACACTAGAAAATTAAAACAGTTTAACTCCATTTATCCCCTTCCTCCTTTTTCGGTTATTGTCTTGCATTTCAATCCTATATATATTTGATACTTCATATTTCGTTACCTTATAAAGTCAATATTCATTTAGACTTATCTATACACACACATTAACCCTTTCTGTTGTTCTTTATTCCTTCCTATATCTTTTTTTTTTCCATTTGGAGTTATTTTACTTCACCCAAAGAACTGTGTTAGTGTTTATTTTAGCACAGGTCTAGTGGTGCTGAATTCTCTTGGTTCTTGTCTGTCTAGAAATAACTTTATTTTACCTACATTTTTGGAAGACTTTTTCACTGGGTGTAGAATTTGAGGTTGACTATTATTATTGCTTTATAGGTTGACTATTATTATTATTATTATTATTATTATTATTATTATTATATTATTGTGGCAATCTGAAAGTATTGTTCCATTTTCTTTAGGTTTCCATCTTATTATTGTGCTTTTGAAGGTATGCATCTTTTTACTTGGAATACTTTTAAGAATATTCTCTTTTTTTTGGTGTTCAAAGATTTACTACGATGCTTCTAAGTGAGATTTTCTTTATATTTACCCTGTTTGGACTTCGTAGCACTTCTTAAATCTCTAGCTTGATGTCTTGTCATTGCTAGAATATTCTTGGTCATTATTCTTTTCTTTCTTTTTTTCTCCCTCTTTAATTCCCTCCCCCCCCCCCACACACACACACTTCCACCCCTGACCTCTGGATGTTGCCATTTCCCCTTAAGAACTGGATCTCTGAAGGTGGAGTGTGTACCTGGGGCCTAGCGCCCCCGGGGCCTGGCACCCCACTCAGTGGGCCTGGCACACTGGTCATTATTTCTTTAAACACCACTTTATATTCTTCTCTTTTTCTCTTCTGGGACTCCAATTACATGTATATTTAAATGTATATTTAAACTTTTCATCATGTCTCATACGTGTCTTATTCTCCTTTCAGTTGATTTTGGTTTTGGTTGGTTTTAAACTTCAGACTGATGACTTAACTGATCCCTAATGATTTAACTAATTCTTCTGCTATTTCAATCTGCTATTGAGGCATCTATTGAATTCTTAATTTCACAAACTACATTCTTTTTCAATTTTAGAATTTGTTTGATTCTTCTTTTACAGATTACAGGTTTCAAGTAAAATTCTCCATCTTGTTATATCTTTTTATGGACCTTAATCTCAGTTATTTTAAAGATAGTGCCTGATCACCTTAATATCTACGTTGTCTATGGGTTTGTTTTCCTGTCTGTTTTTGCCTCTTATATCTCTTAGTCCTGTTACTTGGTACATCTAGTATTTTTGACTGAATACTGGAGAGCTTACATTAAAATGTGTGGAGGCTTTGCAGGATATCCTCCATAGGGCATTCCCCTTATTCTCTGGCAAGCAACTAGAGTAGGGCTGTCCCTCTGCCTCCTTCAATCACGGGCTGCACTTTCTTGAGGCATGGTTTCAGCCTTTATAACTGTGGTCTTCCTCTGATTTATCTTTCTTCCTAGTCCATGGCCCTCCAGTGGTCCCAGCCAAGAACTGTGTAATTCCTGGGTCCTTCATCCTTGACATATCCTCAATTAAATTTTCGTCTCCCAGGGACCATGGAAGTTTTTCAGCCACCTATTGCTTATCTTCTTAGCCTCGTATCCTGCACAGCTAAGAACTAGAAAATACCTGAAGGAGAAAAGTGCCATTGGCCAGGCTCACCTCTCTGGGCCTCCATTGTCTCTTGGATGGAACACGTCAAGTCCTGGCTGCCTCGGAGGCCCAAAGCTATACATTTGTTTTCTCTGCTTTGTGAGATAGCCTGAAGCTTTGCTGGCTTCTCTACCTCTTTGTGGGTAACCTCCACCAGGCTCCTCTGCCTCTCATCCTATACCAAATGTCCCAAGGAGAAAAATGATGACCTGATGTTGGGATTTTTCAGAGAGCTTTTTTTTCTCTTCAAAATCTTGGCTCCTTGAATAAGGAGTACTGCCTTGGGAGTACTATAACTCTTTTAAGAATTAAAAAAATACATATTTTATCCAGCTATTTCAGTTAATCTCAATGAAAATTTTTATCTGACACAAGCTGCTTCATCATAGCCAGAAGTGAGACTACACTTTTTCATTTTTTAAATATTATTTTAATGATTTTCAAGTTAGTTAAAATTATGTTTTCCTTAATGCCTTATTGCTTTTCTATGAGGGCATAAACAAATAAATCCTAAATACGTTCAAGTGGTTTTTTTGCTGAGTCATCTTAGGGTTATCTCCCCAATCAAATTCTAATAAATAAATTTTATAATTTTATTGCATTTATATTTTATAAACTGACATCCTAAGTATCTTCTTTGAACCTCAATCCAATCTTATAGAGTAAATAGAAATGATTTTTCCTATTTTGAAAATTATGACGCTGAAGCTCATTAAAATTTATTTAACAAAGAAGTTAAAAGAATTCTTGAATGACTGCTGCTAATGAAGTAGAGGAATCCTAACTAAAATTTAGTTATTTCAAGCTCAAAGTCTAGCCACCATTCATGCTTCTTTTTTGTTGTAGGCTTCCTGAAGTCAGAACCTTCCGAATATTCCACCTGGCTCACCAAAGGTCTGAGTGCACAATGGACACTCCAGAAATGCTTGCTGAATTAATTTATGTTGTGTTGTAGCAGCTGAGCAGAGGTGGAGGCTCCCGGCCTGACACTGGCCCTTAACTATTGCATCAGATTTTATTTAAAAGGAACTGAGAATAAGAAATTAAATTCTGGTGCCAAAAGAAACCCACAGGAATTTATGAGAGATACAACATAAATTCACTAAAAGTCTTACTCAGTATTTGTTCTCCTCTGTCTTATATTTAGGCACATCTGGGTATAACTAAATCAGACAAATCTGTCCCTCTCAGACAGGAAGCTTAACCTAGCAAGACTCCCACCAAAACCCCCAAATAAAGCAAGCTGACATCATTTAACAGTTAATGGGGCCTATTATGATCTAAAATGACAAGCACGTAAATTGAAGCCATTTCTGAAATAAGTCATTCAAAATTCCAGTGGCGAGGGGAACACAACCTTTATTTTCAAAGTAAATTCTGAAGCATTTTAAAAAGAAATGAAGAGTTGTCTATGAAACATTTCTGAGGAAGTCAGGAAGGACTACAGATGATTTGGAGCAAATTACTGATGAGCTTGTCAAAATTTGGAAAAAGTTAGCATCCTCTCCTTCTGGGTTGTGGGCAGACCCAACAAGGCTTTATGAATTACCAAGATGACAAGGAAATTTGACTTCTCGGACAGAGCTTTTTTGCAGGGTTTTGGGGGCAAACATTTTTTCTGTTTCTAAAAAGTAGAAATGCAATTTCTGTTCCTTGTTCACTCAATGAAGATCTCCAAATTCCTGTCTCAAGTTCAGTCCAATTTACATCTGTCCCCAGAACAGAAACCACAATTCATGAAGAAGGTCAAAACTGTCAACATTGTTTATAGAATGGACTCCTGAGGAGAGTCAAACTTAGCTTGCTGAATTTTTAAATTTTTTTAATCAACTTTATTGAAGTATTATTTACATATGTGCACACATGTATGTGTGTATGTACAGTAGAATGTACTATTAAAAGTGTAAAGTGCAAAGAGTTTTAACAAATGTATACATTCATGTAAACATCAAAATCAAGATATAGTACACTTCCTTCACCCCCAGAGGTAAGCTTGTGCCCTGTCCCAGTCAATGTCTCTTACGATCAGCCCCAGGTAACCACTGATCAGCTTTTTATCACTATAGCATAGATTTGTTGCTTCTAAAATTTCTAGAGTTTCAATGAATGAAATCCTAAGTATGGCTTTTTTCATGTAGCGAAATTATTTTGAGGTTCAACCATGTGGTTGCTTGTACCAGTAGTCATTACTTTTTATTGCCAAGTAGTATTCCATTTATGTACCACAATTTATTTATCCACTCACTACTTGATGGACTTTTTGGTTATTTTTAATTTCTGGCTTTTTTAAAAAAACCATGGGTCTTTCGTTGACATATATTTTCATTTCTCTTAGGTACAGAAGTAGAATTGCTGGGTCATATATATATATATATATATATAATATATATATATATATATATATATATAAAACTTCATTAAACCTGCCAAAATTTTCTAAAGGGATTATACCATTTTACACTGTCACCGACAATGTTCTACATCCTTTTAACTCTGGGAATTGTCAGTTTTTAATATTAACCATGCTAATGAATGAGTAGTCTTCTCTCATCGTGGTTTTTAACTTTCATTTACCCCATGACCAATGATGTTGGACATCTTTTCACAAACGACTGGCTGTTCTGAAATCTTCTTTTGTGAAGTATCTTTTTGAATCTATTGGACATTTGTATTGGGTTTTCTGTTATTACTGAGTTCTAAGAGTTCTTCATATATTCAAGATATAAGTCCTTTGTTCTATATATGTGATGTAAAGTTTTTCTCCTGGACTATGGCTTATCTTTCATTTATTAAAGATATTTTTCCAAGAACAGAAGTTTTTAATTTTGATAGAGACTGTTGTGGACTGCATTGTGTCTATACATAAATTTACATATTGAAACTCTAACCCCTAAGGGACTGTATTTGGAGACAAGGCCTTTTAGGCGGTAATTAAAATTAAATGAGGTCATAAGGTGAGGCCCTAATCTGAGAGAACCGGTGTCCTTATAAGAAGAGGAGACACCAAAGATGTGTATATGCAAAGAAAAAGCCATATGAGGACACAGCAAACAGCAGCCATCTGCAAGCCAAGGAAAGGCTTCACTAGGGACCGCTCACTATCAGACCCCTACTCTCCAGAACTATGAGAAACTAAATTTCTCTCAGGAACTTCTTGTTCTTGAAGTCTTGTTTCTTCCTTTTGTGAGAGGCGGTGAAGTCAGGAAAGACCTATGCTGCCATCTTGCTGATGCCGCTCTTTCACAATTTACTAACATATTTATTATTTTTGATGCTCCTCACTTTTTTAAGAGATCCACGTTTTCATCTAGTTTCATTTATTTTCTTCCTGAAGAATTTTCTTTAACCTTTTTTGTACTGTAGGTCTGCCAGTAATGAATTTTATCAGCTTTCGTTTGCTTGAAAAGTCTTTAGTTTGTCTTCATTTTTAAATAATATTTTTATGAATATAGAATTTTAGATTAACAAAGTGTCTTTTTCTTTCAGTATTTCAAAGATATCTTTCATCGTTTTCTGGTATTCATAGTTTGTGACAAAAAAAAGTCTATGGTATTGTTATCTTTTATTCTATAACTTGGAGTGTCTTTTTTCTCTAGATACTTTTAATAGTTTCATTATTGATTTTCAACAGTTTTATCATGGTGTGCTTTTATCTGGTTTTCTTTTTTGTTGTTCTGCTGGGGATTTATTGAGGTTCTCGGATCTATGCGTCTACATTTTTCATCATATTTGGAAGATTTTGTCGAATAGATCCTTAAACATTGTTCTGTTCTTACGCCTCTCCTCTGAGACTTTAGCAACATATATATATATTAGACTGCTTTTTGTTGTCCCATAGGTCATTATGGCTCTGTTTATTTATTTTTCAGAATTTTTTATTTCTGTGCTTCAGTTTAGATCGTTTCTATCACTGTATTAAAGTTCACTAAGCTTTCTTCTAATCTGCTTTTTAACCGCATCCAGTGAATTTTTTATTTCACATGTTGGATTTTGCCTGTAAAAATTCCATGTGGTTCTTTTTTATGCTTTTTTTGTATCTTCCATTTTTATTATTATGTTCATATTTTCCTTTAAGTCATTGAACATAATGAGTATATTTATAATGGCCTTTTTAAAGATCTTGTTTGCTAATTCTGTCATCTCTGTAATTTCTGTATCTGCTTCTACTGACCTGATTTTCTTGTTTTAAGTCACATTATCCTGCTTCTGATATTTCTGGCAATTTTTAATTAAGTTTTTACTTAATTGTGAATATATGTTGTTGAATATTTTATTGTCTTTCTGTAAAAGAGTGTTGTGATTTCTATATCAGGAGGTTAAATTCCCAAAAGATTAGCTTACTTCTTTCCAGGCTTGTTTAAATTTTTGTTAGGGCAGGTTTGGAGCTGACTGTCCTGGGTGATCAATAAGAACTATCCAATGCCTGGTTGAAGCCCAAACATCTTCTCACCTGTATGAACACTGGGAATTTCGACTTAAGGATCCACAGTTGTTCTTTGTCTGGAGTCATGGACTTTCAGCCTACACATGCATTGCTCATAATTCAGCAAAGATTCAAAGAAACGCTGATGCAACTTTTTGGATTTTTTTTCTGCATAGCTCCCTCCTCTCTAGATTTGCAGCCATGTTTGCAGCTACTTCAAAACTCCTGAAAGTTGATCTCTGTTCTCTCAACTCAACGAGGCTATTGTGCTCAGCTTGAGATTTCCTCCCTGTATTGAAGTCCAAAATGTGCCTATAGACACAAGCACATGGGTGTCATTGGGCTCCTCATGTTCGTTTCCCTTCTTTCATGGATCATAGTCCCATGCTCCTTATTAACCAGTGTCTGAAAGCAATGATTTAATATATTTTGATCAGTTTACTAGTTTATTATCGCGGAAGTCAAGTCTGAACTCTGTTAGTCTGTCCTGGTCAGATATGGAAATCCCATATAGTGAATTTTAATTCAGAAACTCTCAACTAGGCTGGGGGGAAACAGAGGTAGATTAACAAGTTTTTAGATCAAAAACACATGTAATATGTATACAAAAATATTGGCGAAAGCATGAGCAAATAAACAGATAAAGCAAACCAAGAGGAACCTGGAGTAGACTCACCAATAAAGCAGATAAGACCATGGAGCTGGAGCCAGTGGGGCTGAATCACTGGGTATCGGCCAGTTGGTGATAACTGCCACTCCTTTGTGCAAAAAAGAGAAGTCAAACCTGAACGTGTCCTCCCTAGGCATAGACCATGAGATGACGAGATCAGGGAGGTGAGCAGCCATATCTTTCAACATTTTCAAAGGTTACATTTGACATGACAGGCATTAAAATAATAGAGAAAGAAAGAAAGAAAGAAAGAAAGAAAGAAAGAAAGAGAGAGAGAGAGAGAGAGAGAGAGAGAAGAGAAAGAAAGAAAGAAAGAAAGAAAAAAGAAAGAAAGAAAGAAAGAAAGAAAAAGAAAAGTAAGCAAGCGTTAGGGTAAGCAGTATGAAATACTCAGCTGAAATATCTGTGCTCAAAATATGAGAGTCTAGAGAAGGTCAGCAAAGGATGACCTTATTATGACATTTTCCCACCATACCCCACCCCACACATGCTTATGTAGAGCCCCCATCTTAGATCCTTACATTCAGTAGCTTTCAGTAGCCATTGTGAGATCCAAACAAGGCCCAGCCTGGCCCTTGTCTCCCCACTCCCTAAACTTTCTTCCATGAACTCTATTTCCATGGCAGGCAGCATTCCTCATAGTTCTCCATGCGTACAGATGTCTTTGCCTCTGGGGATCCTGTGTATTTGGTGGGCCCTCTGGATGGGAAGGCCTCCCACCAGAGGGAATTGCATCCACCTACCAGATTTCTTCTATCTTGTCCCCATAGAGCCAGCCCAGCATCTCCAGCTCCAGCTCCATGAAGCCTTCTCCACTCACCTCTGTGTGTGGGCATGTGTGCACGCGCACACACACACACACACACACACACACACACACACACAGGCCTCCACACAACTGCACTTATGTTTGATTTTTGTTTACTTGTTTTTCCTGTTAAAGTGGAACTTCTTAAAGATAAAGCCTTTGCCTTCTACATTTTTACAGTATTTTATCTCTAGACCAAGAAACATGTTAGAAGTTTAACAAATGACTACTGAATGTTGTACTCACTTCCGCCTTAGGCACGTATGTGCCAAATGGACCTGAATACTCATGTCAGCCAATCCAAGCATCCTTTTCCCTTGCTGATTTCACTGCGTATTAAAGGCTGCTGAATTCTGGTTGAAAACTCAGCGACAGTTACAGCCCCTCTGCCAATACATCTGTTCTTTTTGCACGTGTCAGCACATGAGTCTTGTTACATAGTTCTTAGCTATGTAGGAAAGCACTTAAGGCTTCACCCCAGCTCCTTATTTAGATTTATGCCTCCCCAAATCTCCTTGGCTTCTCACTTTCTACTCAGTCCTAGGAAGGATAGTTTCTATATATGGCTCCTTTTATCATTTTCCTGATGAAATTCAGTAGTTTTGATCTCAGTGGTGAGATGATCTTTTCCTTATGCTCTGCCCCAAAGCTGGAGGCATCACCCTTGGGCCAAAAACCTGGCTTATAACTCTAAACCTAACTTTTCGTACTTGTATGACTTTATTCAAGTTACTTAACTTTTCTGAGACTGAGCTTGATCATCTAAAAAATAAGGGTATTGATGATAATTATTAATGATGTTAATTATAATGGTAGTTGAATCACAGGGTTGCTAGGGTAATCAATGAGATGAAATATGCCAAGAACCAATGCGATGTACATGGTGTACATTCTAAAATGTTGTTCTAATTATTATTATTGACCCTCCATACATGGATGATATCATCTCTCTGGTCCTCCTGCCTCTCATAAATACATAAATATTTCCAGGATCTGTTAAGTGTTATGCAACAGTGGGTGGTGTCTGCCATTGGCATTGAAGAGGGTGATGCTTTCTGAATCCTAACTTGAAAGTAGACAAAGTCAACTTTAATGTCAGCTCAGTAGGAGACTTAGGAACCAGAGACCAGGAATGTCAACTAAAAGAATTATTTGGAATTTTGTAACTCAGGTTGTTTAAGAACGCTGTATGATTCCAGAAACTTGGTCTTTGGGAATTGCATGATTTACTGAATGTTAGACTCTAGATATGCTGCATGATTCTAGATCCAATGGCTTGAAAGAACTTTGGGTGATTCTGAAATAGTTCGTGAGAAGGTTATATGATTTGCGTACGTAATATTTGTTATGCCATTTTATAACCTTGTGTGCATCTGAAAACTTGACCTGTAATAAACTTACATGATTCTGGAAACTTGATTGATTAAAACATTGTGTGATTCTGAAAACATTGCCTGAAAGAAATATGCCTGAATCTAGGATCCTGGCTATCATAATATTATATAATCATGCTGTGTTATTTCAGAAACTTGCTCTACAGTATTATATAATTCTGGAATCCTAGCCATAAGAAATTTAGGGTAATTCTGGAATTTCGATCTCCATGTACCTTGGCCTACAGGAATCTTACATGAATCTGAAAGCTTCTTCTGTAGGAATCTCATGGAATTCTAGATGCTTAATGAAAAGAAGCTCATGTGACTTGGGAAGCTTGGTTTATTGGACTTTGTGATTCTGACTCTTGGCTTGTGACATTTTAATGAATTTAGCTTTTGGCCTGAAGGAATTTTATCTACTTCTAGAAGCTTGGCCAATAAGAATATTATGTGATTCAGAATCCTGGCATATAAGAGTACAGCAAGTCAGAACTCTGGCCAGTAAGAGTGTAATGTGACTGTTTAAGTGACCTGTAACAATGTGGTGTGGTTTCAAAACATTAGTCTTTATAAGGTGTGACTATATATCAAAGATCATTGCTTGTGTTTTAATATCTATTCTTTCTTTCTTCCTTGGTTATAGATCACTTGATTTTTAGCTAGGCACATGGCCCCCTGAAATAATAACTAAATTCTTATTCTCTTTGCATCTAGATTTGTTCTTATGAGTAAGTTCTGGCCAATGATACTTAAAGAGAAGTGGCATACACATGACCTAGGAAATGTCCCTATATGAAGGGGCTGTGCCTTCCACCCATTCTCCTTCCTGCTTTTAAAATGTAAATCTGATTTCAGCAGCCACCTTGAACCATAAAATGACCTTGGTAGAGAAGCCATGAATTATGGAACATTGAGATGGAAGGAGCCTGAGTTCCTGACAGTGGAGAGTGCTATCCTAATCCTACATGATATGAGAGAGAATTCAACTGTTTCATTTAAGCAAGCCAAATCCATTATTTTAATCCAAAGAACAATAAGTGATTCTGAAGACATGGTGTGTAATTTTGGCACCATGGTCTGTGAATCCTTTGTGATTTAGACACCTTGGTGTGCTAAACTATCTGTTGCCAACTACATATCACTGCCACTCTCTTGGAGAGGAAAAGCCAAGAACTACATTTTCCAGAATTCCCTTCAGTATAGTTCTAGATTAGCTGGCCTAAGAGGGGCACTCATGTGAGGTTTGAAAGGTGGAAAAGAAGAGGCCATTGGTCTCCAGAGACAGTAATAGGCAAAAGCATGGGCAGATTTAGCAAATTATAACCCATGGGCCAAACTGGCCCACTATTTGCTTTTGTAAATAAAGTTTTACTGGAACACAGCTATGTTTACATATTGCCTATGGCTGCTTTTACACTACAACAGCAGAGTTGAATAATTGATACAGGGACCCCATATGGTCTGCAGAGCTGAAAGTATTTACTATTTGGCACAGTACAGAAAATGTTTGCCGGTTCCCACTGTAGAGTACATGGTTGGGGTTCAGCAATTCTGATTTAATAAGCATGTGTTGAGTATCAGATGTCTGGTGTGGGGAGAAGGGAGAGTCTTATTCATAAAGTAGGTATTATTTAAGGGGAACAATAAAGTATACACAGGTAGCAGGGTCTCAGACTTACTTATGTCACCTCCAGATGTTGAGAAAAATAAATAATTTTATTTTTCTTCCCCAATAATTGATCTGATCTCCTTCAAGTCACTATCCATTGGTTAACAGAGGTAAGAAACATTACAATTTAATCTACCCCAATAATTTTCAATTGCATAAAAGAATTTAGTCTTTTTAAAGCAATGCTTGGTTTTATTAGGTAAAAAGGTACAGGGCGTGGCAGTTAGGGGAGAGGTAGGTCATTGGATTTATGCAGAGTCCTCAAGAATTTGTGGCTTCAGCTGCAGAGGGGCCAGTCCTGCGTGCTCCTTGGGATGATGACTCCGAGGAGGCCTTGGGTGTGGCCCTGGCATCTACTGCTAGAGTCTAGTTGCTGTAACTCATGAACTGTGCTCCCTATTCCTCTGCACGGTCAGACCCTATATCATATCACCCCAGCTGATTTGGCTCCACTTTGATTCTTGCTGGTTGTTACTTTAATTAAAGCTTAGTCTTCAAGTTCACTCTAAATGAATAGGTCTTTACCTAGAGAAAGGAAACTCAGAAGTTTGTGGATACAACAAAAAAAGAGTCAGGTTTATTGTCATCTTCCAACCTTCTTAGATGCAGTGGGAGAGAAGAAGAGGATTCCTGGATGCATTAGAACTTCTTGCTCTCTAGGCAGGGTATTGAGTCCCTGAAGGGGGTGACTAGGTGCCGTTAGAGCAGCCTGCAGGTTCTCACAGATCTGGGTCATCAGAGGAGAGGTGGCTGAGATCCTCATTTCTATTAGGTGAGCTGACCAAAGCCGTGATGCATTGATGGTTTGGAAAACTGTTAATTCTTTTAAATGATTGTATCACGAGATGGCAATCACACACTTATGTTGCATATTTTCTGCCTAAATTCAAATGTTTGCATTGTATTTTAATTGTATCATGCTGCTTAACATTCATAGGCTTCTCCAACATAGGAGATAGCTCAGGGACCAAAGAGAATGTTTGGTCACAATGTAACAGAACTAGGAACTTCAGGAGCCTACCAAGAGAGCACACTGAACCAGAAAGGAAACCCATTCCTCCTGCAATATCTCTCTAGCACTCCCTAGTGACAAAGCTTAGCATTGTGCCGGCTGGCAAAGAAAGAATTTAAAGGGCCCGGCTCCATTTTTGCAGAGCTGGCAGTGAAGGACTGAGAAACAATATATTAACAACTGGCACATATGGGCTATATAAAAATCGGTAATTACCTTGCTAAAAAACAGAAATTTTAAAAATATTCATCAATTTATTCATTTAAAATAACAATAAACCCATTAGGTATTAATAGAATACATTTTTATAAAAATAACTATTTTCCAAAACAAATAAAATTAGTAAAAAAAAAAAAAGTAGCATGTTTTACATTTCTGAAAATCTCTTTGACGTTTGACTTAATAGAAGACAGCTGGTCTTCTATTCCGCTTCCTCAGTCAAACTATTGTGATATGTTGTTTTGGTTGAAGTGTATGAAGAAAATTTGCTTCTTACCCTGCCTCCCACATACAGCGAAAACTATGTGAGGTGATGGATATATTAAATAGATTGATTGTAGTCACCTTTTCACAATAAATACATATATCAAAACATCAAATTGTATACCTTAAATATATACAATTTTTATATGTTGATATCTCAATAAAGGTTTTTTGAAAGTTTTTTATAAGAAAATCTGTTTTTACACAGATATGTAGTTGGAAAAGAGAGGAGTTTTTTAAGAGTTTTTAAAGATGATTGTGACTGTTCTCCTTTGACAGTGCGCCCAAGCTCAACAAGTGGTAGTTTATTAAAGGTTAGTTGCAAAGAGGAATCTGAAATCATATCAATTAACTTTTCTTACTCGGTTACATCAAAATCCACCTGGGAAACGCTGCACTTTAAATGGATCTTTTGCCTATGCATGATCCTGAAACATCATGCATTGGATCTTTCAATGGATATTTTGCCTATGCATGATCCTGAAATATCACGCATTGATCACTGAGAAAATATTGGTTCACTGAGGTATTTAGAGCTCCCAAATATTGATACACTTCATTAATACAATATGAAATAATGAAATTTCTTAATATCACCATCAATCACAATGTATCGGGAAACTGTAAACCTCAGTGTCAAATGTAAGGTTTCCAAAATTCTAATTTGTACTTGAAGGTTTGAATTTTATAATTGGCAACAATTATTGTCAGTTATTTTTCCTTGAGCTGGTAAGCTCATTTCATTCATTTTCAAGATTGTGTCTGCCTAATACCCAAATTTGAATAACTATAGTTTGTCTGCCTCTGAAGTGAAAATGACATTACATGAAAAAAGGCCTACTTTAGCACCATTCAGTTGCACAAGTCTCTGTCCTCTAGACAACCTTCATACTTGTGTGTACGTAGCAGAACTGGTTTATGCATTTTCTGCCCTTTGTCACACAGAATCAGAATATTAAAAAGGCATATCCTCAACTGTCAATATTTAACAAAATGAATACTGTTTATTGCTTCATCAAGGACATTCTTAAGCCAAATTGATTTCTTTTTTACTGCAAGTGTTTGATGGTGAGAAACACAATCAATGACTACTAGGATAGCTGGTGCCCCTGATTCATGCTAAAGCACCAACAGTTTTAACCCCCTTTGCTTTTGCACCATCGGTGCAAATTTCAACACACAAAAAAAGGGAAAATAAACTTTCAGTATTGTTATGAAAATGTTTTTAATTTTGGAGAGCCCCCAAAATGTCTCAGGTACTTCCAGGATTCAGTGGCCAATACTTTGAAAATTGTGAATCTAATTAAAAATTTTATAACTGGGTATCATATGATTTCAGGGCTCTCATTTTCATTTGAATTGTTGGCACCAAGTAGCTTGCTTGCTTGCTTGATTTAGTTATCGACCTATCTATCTATCTATCTATCTATCTTTTGTTTATTTGTTTATTTGTTTATTTTAGAAGAAGTAAGATTTATTGAAAGTACATTTTAGGAGGAGATGGGTCATGCTAAGGAAGGCTCCAGCCTTATGGAATTTGGGAGGTGAAAAGATAAAAGATAAAAGACAGCGTATGCTTCAAGGGAAGAGCGGGTTTTTAGTGAAGAGGGCTGTAACTAGTACTATTTTATTTTTAAGGGCTATTGAGGCTAGGAGGAGCCATAGCACATAAATGATGAGTTCACATCAAGCAGTGTCAAACTACATGAATGAAGATTTTATAGTAGTTTGAATAGAGGAAAAAGAGATGAGAAAGTTAGATCATTACACAAGATAATAATATGCTGAATCTAACAGAATCTGTATCATTGCCATCAGAACCATAATCATAGTGCCAGTGGTGATTCAGTTTCATCATAATAATATATTTTAGAACTAATTATCCCCCCACTCCTGAAGCAAGACCCTTCTGAGCGCTTTGCCCAATGCCCTGTGAATGATGACACAGTTCAGTACGGCTGGAGAATAAGCATTATTACTGGCCCAGTTTGAGCTTCTGCTACTGGTCCCTCTAATCCTTTCAGGTGGATCTTTCCTGGGCTCATGTACCCTCAACTCAGAGAGTCTGCTAGGATCTGCCTGTGTTCCTTATCTCTACACTATGGCTCGGAACCTCTGGAAGGTAGCAGGATGGGGCTATCATACAACTCACCTCAATTGTCTTTTGTGTCTTAGGAATTACTGTTCTTTGTTGACTGAGGTCCAGGGTCTTGAAAACCATCGTTTCACGTTTCAGTTGTTTCAGGTAGGCCAGTCAATTCAAGCAAGTCCCTTACTTCTTCTTGGCTGGAATTAGAAGACCTCAAGTGTTTCAGGTCTCACCCTATCGTGTTCACCCATGAATTAGGCTGACTCATCCTTAACCGCATGATTTCTGAGCTCATCACTTTCTTGCAGTGCTTCCCAAATGCAATCAACACTAAGCAAATCACACTATTAACTTTCTGTCTTCAAACTTCTTTCCCTAGAGTGCATCGCAAGTAAGCCCAGGCAATGGTTTGACCAAACGAGTCTCCACGGAACGGGTCCACCATCTTTCCAGCCTCTATCATCAGTCTCCTCACTGCCTGCAACTGAGCCCCTACGAGAATGCCACATTTTTTAGTTGTCTGTTTGTGTGTCACAGCAGCATCCCGCTTCCAAAAACAAAGTTCTGTGTATGTCTGTCAGAATAGGATAAGCTAAGCTGTGCTAACAACAAATCCCAAAAGAACAAGAGTTTATTTCTGGCTCACACTACATGCTCAATGTGCAAAGAAGAAAGGTGACCTCACTCAGTGTAGTCACTCAGCAACCCGGTCATCTGAGGTTCCATCTCAATGCCTGCTTTCCCTGTTGCTAAGCAGGAAGGGAACATGGCCAGAATTGGACGCTGGCCCTGAAAGCTTCCCAAGAGGGTCATATATCACTTTTTGCTCACATTTCATAGGTCAGGGAAAGTCACATGGCTTCATTTAACTTCTAAAGATGGCAGAGATGCACAATCTTATCATGTTCCAAAAGGAGGGAAATGGGGAGGTTTTCAACCAGCCCCAATGCCTACTTGATAATCAGTGGTCAGTGTGTGATCTGTTGAGTGACACTCCACTATCTAGCACATTTAACACAAAATGCATGCTCTAGACTTCTCCTGGATTGTCAGAGTTTATTGCCCAGCAAAGGAAACGCTTAACTACCAAAGCAGTGCAAATCCAGAAGGCATCAGGCTGGACTGGAGGAGATAACTCAGGAAGGCTTCCAGCAGGAGGCAGCATTTGGAGCCAAAAATTCCCAGAATCCTCATGACCTGAGGCTTAGGTCCCACAGAGGTATCCTCCATCACTGACTCTGCAGCTGCCTGGTGACGTCACCAAGCCACGTCCCCTCTGTAGCCCTCAGCTTTCTCCCTGCTAAAAGGGGGACAAGTGTGGGTGGAAATTTCCAGGACAGTGGCTGGCATGTTCCCTTCCCCTGGCTGGGAAGTGTCTCTCCTGGACGAGAGCCTGGGGCTGATCCACAGCCACTATCAGCATCTCTCGCAGGCCTGCTCCAGGGCAACAAGTTGTTTATCTTGGTGTCTGAGCCCATTCCTAACTTAGCAGACACACAGACTATAAGCATCTGAGGGGCTGCTGGGTCTCCACCCTCACATTTCTACCATTTCTCCTCCCTCTCTCACCCCAGGGGTTTGTGTGAATGACTAAAATATGACTCTAAAGCCAGCAAGGCCAACTTCCCAGGAGCAGAATTGACGGTTCCCATAGAGACCCTCTCGTTGGCTTCCAAGGACCCTTCTCTTGAAGTTATGCCTCCGTGCCTCCTTTCCAGCCCCCATGTCTGTCTCTGAGCTCAGGGCTTCCCCTCCTCCCCCCACGACAACTGTAGAAATCTCCTGTCTGCTTCCTGCCCTGGTTTCCCCCTTCACCCTCCTCATCCATCCTGCATGTGTGGGTCAGTGCTGCCAGCTTCACCTTTGCGGCCTGCTGCCCAGAAGCCTCTGGCAGCTGCCTAGGTGAGGAGATGAAGCCCCACTGCCCTGGGTCCTTTCCCTCACCTCTCCCCCGCCCCTCCATTCAGATCAAGCAGTCTGCTGGACAAGTCACATGCTTTCCTCCTCAACTATCCTCCTCATCCTTTTCTCTACTTGTCCAAGGAGCATCTCAGGCCCCACCCTGGTGACCACACCAGCCCACCCCACGCTCTTCCAGCCACCAGTAGATAGTCAGTTGTGTCAGGTAGTGTTTGAGAGCGAGGACGCCAGCACCGGAGTGCGGAACCCACACTCTGGCTCTACCTGTCCTGAGCACATGGCTGTCTCTCTCTGTGGCTCAGTTTCCCCAACTGTATGAGGGACATCACATGGTGTTTTTCTCAGATTACCGGGAGGAGTAATTAAGAGACAACATGTAACCGTACGTAGTGTGTGTGTGTGTGCACACGCGTGTGTGTAACTAACGGCCTGTGGCAATAGTCATCATTTAATGCATCTATTGACGCATCCACCTGGCACACATGTACTTGTCCCTCATGTCTGCTAGGCTCTGAGCTAGCTGCAGGCAACACAGATATGCCTAGGACCCAGTCCACGCCCTCAGGAATCCTCTTTTAGCTAGGGGAGAGAGCCAGGTAAACCAATCTGGACGCTGGGTGACCTTCGTGGATAGCACTGTGTCTGTGCAGTGGGAGCCGAGCGTGTGGCGTGCTCCTTCTGCAGGGGGCAGAGAACACCTGAGCTGGGCTCCCACGATGGACAAGGGGAGGGCGCCGCACCCCAACTTGACCCTAAACGCTTAGAGAATGGGGATGAGATCGTAGTCATCTCTGCGCTCCCTCTAGTGACGGGCACAGGGCCCTGCGCGCTACAGGAGTTGAGCGACGTTCCTAAGACGCCGAAGCACAGAGAGGTTCAGTAACCCCTCTAGTCTGTAGCTTTTCTGTGCCTCGTTTTTCTGCACCTGTAGAATGATGGAACTAATAGTTTCCTCTGCGTAGGGTTATGAGGACTAAAGGAGCTACGATAAAGAGAAGTTAGGATGCCTGACACAAATGGGGTACTCAATAAATGAGGAAGGGACAAGCCTTCGTGGTTTTTCCCCTAACTTTTCGATCTGAGTGTTTAATTCACGTGTTTTCGCTTTTTCACCATATCGATATGAAAAGGCATTTGCTGCTGTAAATGTCGGGTCTCAGTTTATCTGAGTCGGACATCTGAGGATTTCCTCCCCTACCTGTCCCAGTCCCTGGGGATCACTAGGTGGTAAATTCAATCCTTCGGAGGAATTTGTGAGTGAGCCCCATCTCTCCACATTTAAAATTGTTGAGCTAGAGAACGAGGTTTCCCATTGGCCTTTCCCACAATCCCAGAAGCCCCCTGAGGAAGGCCCGGTGCTCCTTCCCTCCTCCCTCTGGAGCCCTGCCTGCCACCGAAAGAAGGGGTGGTCGTTACTGGGGGAGGGGAACAGAGCAGCAGCCAAGTGATATTGAAGGAGCCCAAGAGGCTTTTCTTCCTTGGCAGAAACATTCCTTTCTCAGGAGAGAAAAATCCCGTTGTCCCATTTGGGAAGGGCGGGAGGCGGGGCGGGGGTGGGGGCGGAGGATCCAGGGTAAGGAGGCTTGTCTGGGAGGCTGGGACACCCCCGTGGGGGTGACGGGAGCTGAGGTCACCTCCTGGGCTCATGTCCAGATAGATGTCCCCAGTGCCCAGCCCAAGGTCGTGGTTAGGAAGGTGGCACACAGCTGCACCAGGGCCCAGAAAGACTGTCAGAGCCAGTGGCCACCCAGAGAGTTGGCGTTTCCTCCTTAAAGGTCTCATTTCCTCAACACTGGGTCTTCTAAACCCCTAGACCTCACCCCATTCGGCTCTCCCTCTTTTGCCAGGTCACGTCACTCATTTTCTAAAATGCCAACAGTGAATTGTGCTTGCCACTCTCCATTCTGTGGGTAGAAAATGGACTCAAGGCTCTTTTCTGAATACAGAACTGCTCTCTGTTAATTGTCTCTTTTGTCCCACTTTTCTCTGTCCTGACATTTCCTGCCAGGAGGTCGACCAAACAAGGAATTGTCATGTTCATTTTGCAGATGAGGAAACCCAGCTCAGTTTGCAACAAGACCCCCAGTACTTGGTTTAGGATTCTACCATCCCATTGAAATTTTTTCCGTTTCCTCACCTTTCTTATACCATACACCAATCTGGGTGTGTGGAATGAATTTCCGTGAACCGGATCTTGACTCAGCTACCCCAAGGACTTCCAAGGTTTCCAGGGACCTGCAGGGAGTCTTGTCTAGGTGGAACAATCAGCAGCACTTAGCCCAGATCCTCTGGCTGCTCTATGTTGGTTTGGTTTCCTGGAGCCTAAGGTATCTAGATGGGCCACCGAGAGCTGTTGCTGGCCTCCTGCCTGGCCTGCCTTCACTGCCCAGTATAGTGCATTTTTCCTCCCTGCAGCCTGCTTGCCTCAGACCTGGTGCCTGGTACCCAATAGTCATTGAATGAATGAATGTGAAGAAGGGAGGGAGGAAAGAAGGAAGGGAGGGAGGGAGGTAAAGACCAAATGTTGCCTTGTTATGCTCTTGATCCTGCGTGCTCCTACCTTTATCTGGTCTTATATTGACCTTTCCCTCCAGTAACCTTGGCCTTGACTTTAGCTAGCATTTACCCCCTATCCACTTCATCATCTGATTTTTAGGTTGGAACAAAAAAAAAATGCTACAAATATTTGTTAATATTTTAGGCAAGCACTCAGGATATTTTCTCCCTCTCTTGTTGGATAACATCTTATCTATCTGATGGATTTGAAAAAATAAATTAATGCATAACCAGCCTCATTCCAGAAAAGACTCAAATCAGTTTATAAGATTAAATATAATACAAATAAAGTGAATTGTAAAACAAATAAATGCAGAAATAACAGCAAAGAGAAAGTGATAAGGAGGAGGAGGAGGAGGAGGAGGAGAGGAGAAGAAGAAGAAGAAGAAAAGAAAGAATGAGATAAACGCTTACCAAGATGTCCAGTAGAAATGCTAGAGATAGGTCAACTATCTGCCACTGAGTTTCCTAGCAAGCAATGCAAAAAGAGAAACCTGATTAGTTATAGAATTTCTTACTGTACCTAAGATAAAGACAAATCAGATGGAGATACTCACATGCTTCTGAAATTATGTTCCTCATAAAGAGGTTCTGTGAGTTGAATGCATCCATATTTATAGCCTCAGTAAACACAAAAAGAGCAATCATTTCATAGTACTGCTTCCTTTATTTTAAAAATACAGAAAATACAGAGACCATCACAAATATGTGCGACCCTGCCATTTACAATGACAGTTGTTAATATTTTGTCAGCATTACTTTAATAAATAAAAGAAACAAAACACCTCAAATGAAGTTCTCTATCTCCTTCCTGTAACTTCCTCTCCCCAAAGGCAACTACCATGATGAACTTGATGTCTATCCTTCTAGTCAATTTAAAATAAAGACATATGTTCCATAAACAACATTAAGTATTGTTTTTAATCTACATAGCCATATCTTACTGAAGACTTCATTGTTACTTGTTTTTATTTAGCTTAACATTATGTTTTTTAGATCAGTCCATCTAACACCACATTTTATTCATCTATTATCCTGTTAATGGACATGTAGATTGGCCAATGTTTTTCTATTATAGTCAAAGCTGTAAAGAACATATTTGCAGTGGTGGGTTGATAAATGTTTAACCATCAGCTCTCGGGGGGGGGGGTGGGGGAAGAAAAGAGCCCTAGTTTGTAGTGTTTGCTTATTCCGTGTGTAAAAGCTTCTGCCTTGACTGATTTCAAGATCTGACGTGAGTCACTGAACACAGAGTTGGGGAGAGTCAAACATAATCAGGTCTTGCGAGCTGGTACAAGTCAGCTCCAGCAAACCACAACACACACACACATCACCTCGTGCACATACAGCAGTGTTTCTCTAGGGACATATCTTAAAATGAAGCTGCTGTGGGCATTCTCAAATTTAGCACCTATTGCCAAATGGCTCTCCAGTGGCCTTCCTAACTTACACTCCTTCCGGCAGCATGGGAGAGTATTCGTGTCACCAAAGCTTTACCAATACTCAATACGTTCAGACTTGCATTTTTGCCAATATGATGAATGAGAAATGGTACAATCAGTGAGGATGAACAGCTTCTGATGTGTTTATTGATGACTTGTATTTCCTCTTCCACAAATTGCCTATTCACATTCTTAGCCCATTTTTATCTTTTTCTCAATGATTGATAGGAGTTCTTCCTACATCATACTCTCATCCCTTGTCTGGTTATGTGAACGGCAAATATTTTTAGTTTAACTTTCCAATCTTTTCTTTTTTGATTTATGCTTTTTGTAGTTTAAGAGATTCTTCCTCCCCTTCCCCAAATCATAAACATATTCTCCTCCTTGCTTCCTTTTTACAAATTCCTTTTTGTCGTATTACATGAGCAATACAAAACCTTTGCAAAAAAATTAGAAACTACATATAATCGAGGAGAAAAAAAACCCATTTACAACCCTATTACTCAGAAATAAGCACTGTCAGTATGTTGGTATGTTACCTCCTAGTCTATGTATTGTATGTATGTACATATATAACATATATAGATATATAATATACAAACACATGATATGTATGGTGTTTATACTGTCCCTGGTTGTGGGTCAGTGATGTCACCCCATTAAGGGTATCTTGCTATGTAGTGCTCAGCTCTCTTGAGAATTTGGTTTAGCACTTGTTAATCTGTCAGTCTTCCTTCCTGGCATTTAGATCTGAACCTTTTGCCTTCTCACTGGTTGGTTGGTTGGTTGGTTGTTTTAATGTGTCTGTCCCTGTGGCACCAAAACTCCTGCTGTCTCGAGCGTTTACTTCCCTTCCCTTCCCTTCACTCCTCCTCCTGCTTTGGCCCTTGGCTAGCCTCTGGCTGAACCAGCTAGGGATCTCTATGGGACAGGGTAAAGGAGCCACAGGGAGGATGAAATGGGAAAGGTCCTGAGCTGGGTCACTCTACTCTAGTCCCAGCTCCTCCATGGAACTGCTGGTGAGCATTGGCAAGTCACCTAGCTGCTCTCAGTTTGGGTAAGCTCCTTGCTTTCTGCTTCTCGGAGGATGCAAACTATACGTAGTAGGTTTTCCAGACCTGGGAAATGGTAGAGTCCACCAAGAGGTAGACAGGGGAGTTGCCAACCCAGATGTGCTTGAAGCTGAGGGTTCTCTAAGGAGAAACCTGCTTGCCTGGGGGCAAAGTTGGAGTTACTTATTTCCTGCCATCATGAGAATGCAGAGCTGCACAGACAAGCCCCCAAAGCAAGCTTGGAGGAGCCCTCTGGGGTGTAACGCTCTTTTTAGTTGATTTAGGTTCTTTCCCAACTTTGTCAATGACTTGCCAGGTGGCCTTGGCAAGTCACTCAGCATGAGCCTCAGGACTCCTGAAAACTCCCTTTCAGGAAGGCTAGTTAGTGATGCTAGTGGCTATGGAGTCAGAATCGCAGCGCTGAATTTAGCCCCGCCCCTGACCAACAGGCAGGTTACTTAACCTCTCTGAAGCTCTGTTTCACATTCTGTAAAGTTAGGACACATTAGCACCTTATCTCATATACTTTATTGTAAATTTCAATGAAATGATCCAGGTGCAAAGTAAGGTTCAACAGGTACATTTTGACAACCACTGTTTCCATTACTACTTACTGAGTTTCTGGGTTTCTGGCGTCGCCTGAGAAAGGTGGGCGTCATTCCCATAATGGCCAGCAGGTGGTGCTGTCTTAGAACAAATCCAGCCGCAGGTGGAAAGGTTTTCTCCAGAAGGCAGGAAAGGGAGTTAGGTCCCATGGGAGCCAGGCCTCTGTATGTTCCAAATCTTGTGGCCAGTTTGCTAAATGCAGATTCCTGGGACCTGCCCCCAGAGATACTGCTTCAGCAGAGTAGGAGTTGGGGCCAGGAATCTGCTTAAATATGTGCTTCGAGTCATTCAGATCCAGAGAGGATTTCAGACTACACTTTGAGAAAGATGGACCAGGAGTTCACATGTGCGAAAGTTCGCCAAAGGCTTTTATTCTCCCCGGGAAGGGAGCACCAAACTCCACCGCAAAGGCTTCCACTCCTGCCAGTGGTGGGGCAGCAAGCCTCCCTCTTCCCCGCTCTCTGCTCCCAGGAACCAGCGACCCCAGAAAGCCCCTAGGTTGAGAGAACTGCTTGAGTGAAGGGCTGGAGACAAGATCAAGGATGTTGTCATCGGAGAAGCTGTGAGGAGGAATGGGGAGAAGGCTGGAAATGAGGCAGAGAGGGTCCTAAACATGTTTGGGGGGCCTTCGACATGTGCGGAAGGCAGTCTGTAGTGTGTGTGAGGGGGTGGCTCCAGCCAGCTTGTGCGGAAAAGACTGGAGACTCATGGGCGCACGCTGTGCACACAACCTCCTTTTTATGGGGCTGTCACGGAGGCAGCAGACGAGGCTGGTGTCCCAGTAACGAGGCCCCCATCCCTCCTATGGCCATTTCTGCCCTTTGGGAGCTTTGTGCCCTTCCTGGATTGCTTCCATGTGTAGGTGGAACCAGATTCTTTTGTGTCCAAACACCAAGGACAGTGGAAGGAAGAGGCTACTTTGGGGGATGGCAGATTCAGCATCGGGAGGACCCGGATGGTCTAGGTGAAGAGAGGGGAGCAAGGGGTGTTTCAACCTCAATCTTTCTGGGTGTTTTCCTTTCCTGTTTTTTTCCTAAAGTGAAGCTGGAAGAACAGCAGCTTGGCAGTCAGGAGAATGAGTGCATGGCCTGGATCTGCCTCTCACTTGCTAAGTGTTACCAGCAAAGGACTTCTCCCTGGTTCGCAGTTTCCCCATCTGTGAGAGGGGAGTTTGGGCCAGCTAACTGCCAAGGCCCCTTCTGTGATTCTAGAACCCCAGGCCCCAGGTCCTAGCCAAATCTCTGCACCTCTTGCCGCCCCCGCCCCCCCCCCCCAGGCCTGCAGCATCTGGTTTTGGTCTGTGGAGGGAGAGGAAAGGAGGCCCATTGGTCTCTGGGCCTCCCATTCATGAAGGGACCCAGGTCTGCACTTTAGCTGCCAAACCAAAGACAGTTTTAGTCACTGTTTTGTAAGTTAAAAACATTAATGTGTAATTATAAACATTTAAAATAAACTGTTGTCTTTGTAGCTTTAGGTGCCATTTTTCATTTTTCAAATATACCTTGGTCTAAAGACATGAGGTGACCCAGGCTTTCATCCACCTGTGAGGACTTTGGCCTGCCAGCTCCAAGGGACCTGGGCCACTCAGTATCCCTCCCAGGGGCTCTGGGAGAATAGGCTGCCTGGAGACCACACTAGGTTTGTGGTGATTTGTTACAGCAGAAAAAAGAAATGATGACACCTTCCATGTGCGATAAAGGTCAGGAAGAGGGGAAGAGATGGAGGGATGTCAGGCAGCCTCCGACATGGGCCATGGGGTGCAGCGAACTCAGCCCACGTGGAAGAAACAGCCTCATTTGGGCTGGGGGACTTCTGCAGTTCTCAGGTGCTTAGTGACACCTGGGCAAGGGTGAGAAATGAGCCAGAAGGGAGACAGGGCATCAGTGCAGAGGACCTTACAGGGCAGGGTGCCATGGAGGGCTTTAGGCTCTAAAGGAACTGGATCTGGCGTGTGCTTCAGGAAGGTCACTTGGCTGCAGAGAGGTGGAGGACCAAAGGGGTCTGTGGGAAGGCAGTCGCAGTGGTGCTGGGGAGTGAGGATGAAGGCCAGAACAAGAAAGGATGCCTGGGTGGGAATGGCTACAGAGGGAGGAGAAGAGGGCAAAGTTGGTAGTATCCAGCCAATAAGGGACAAGATGCGTGTGTGGCAGGGGACAGGGAAAACGTTGGTGGTGACAATATGTTCCCAAGGCTTTTTCTATGTTTTATCCTTTCCTTCTCTGGGCCTCAGTTTCCCCGTCGGTACAGTGATATCTGAAGTTCTCCTAGGAAACGGTCTATGAACCTGAGGCGGAAATGAGACCATCCCATGTTCCCACAGGCCTCCCCTTATGGAGGCGTAGTTCCCAGAAGTTTCCACCAGAGGCGGGGTGGCCCACGTCTTAGAAACTCGAGGGCTCCGAGGAACCCTCTGTTAACCCGCCCCTCTCTCTCCCTGCCTCCCTCTCTCTCTCTCTCTCTCTCTCTCTCTCTCTCTCTCTCTCTCTCTCTCCCCACCCCTCCCCACCCCTCTCCTTCTCTCTCCCCCTTCCGGCCAACACACACTTCTCTTGGCATCTGTGTCAGTCTGGGTCCTCTGGTAAGCAGACATTGAGCCGGAGTTAGAAGTGCAAGTTGAGGTTTAAACTAGTGAATGATAAGGAGGAAGGCAGCGGTATTGGCCAGGGAGTCTCAGACCAGATGCAGATCTGACAAAGTCCCTGCCAAGGCCACCCAACAGGGAACTCTGCAGCCTAGTCGGAGAGTCCCGAGATAGGCTGCAGTCAGCTGGCCCTTGAGACTCGCTGTGTTCAGCCATTGGCTGAGGACCGCTTGGAAGAGGGGCTTCAAATTCCGCGGACAGAAAGTGCGGGAGGCTGTCCGCTAACGGTACCTCCGCCCCAATCTGATCGTCAAGATTTTTCTTGAGAAGGATTGCAGCCGCCCGCAGCCTCCTGTCTCTTAAAGCGCCGGCCTCCACAAACAACCCTTTTCCTCCTCTCTGCTCCTTGCTGGTGGGGCCCCTCTCTAGCTGCCCTCCCTCAAGCCCTCTCTTTCAGGTCCAGCTTTCGAGACCTCGTGGGCAGGGTGCCAGATCTTACACTAGTATAAGCAGGTCTTATACTAGTGCATTCAGCATGCATGAAGAGCCCGGACGACCCGAGGCACCAAGAGGAACCCGAGCCCTGCCTTGCTCACCCCGTTGTGAGATTTGCACAAATTACCACCTACCCTTCTGGGTTCCCCACAGCACAGTCAGGGTGATCGTCACCATTCCCAGGGATAGGATCCAAAATGAGAATGTAGGAAAGGGCACATTTCCCCCAGGGGAATGGCACACGAAGGATACAGGAGCCTGGAGGGTTTTAAGGGGTTTGTCTCTCCCCCACACCCCCAAGCACAGCACCACCTCTCAGTACTAGTTGGGTTCCAGCAAAGGGAGCTTTGAGAGGGTTTTCCCAGAATTATTTAGATCTGACAGGGATCAGGGTGATAAGCGGGTTTTTCTGCTTGTGCCCCACCAGGCTGCCGCCCTCCTCCCAATTGCTCTCAGGCACCATGATGCCCATCTGCCATTTTGGAGTACTTGAGCAGTGCCTGCAGCTCCACTCTCCCAGGTCCAGATGGTCATCCCATCCCTTCCTCCCCCTGCTCTCCCCACTGCCCTCCCCCTGGTCCCACTCAGAGCAAAGGGCCCGAGCAAAAGCCAGCACCGCCTCCCAGCACCTTCTCCTTCCAGGGTAGAGGGTCCTTGGCTATCCCGGAGGCCTACCCAACCTCCCTCAGCAGGGACAGAGGCATGCAGCTGGGGTGGGAGAGTGGAGGACAGACAGATTGACAGACACATTCACACACACAACTAGAGCCTGAGAAAGGACAAGCAGAAGATATACGACTTATTGTGACTGTGATCTATTATTGGTTATAGAGTTGAGAAAGCATAAACAAGTATGCTGGTGTATGCAGGGCCATGTGTTTATGTGAGTGTGTCTGAATATATGAACCCTTGTTCATCTTGCTAGTGCGTTTGGTGGGCCTGTACGTATAGCAATGCATGGGAATGTATATATACTAAAGTGTACCTGTGAGTGTGACTTGAGTATGTGTTGTGAGTTTGTGTATCTGCATACGAATGTGGATGAGGAGTTGGGGGGTGAGTGTCCTGCTCTCCCACAGACTTTGCCCCCCAAAAGCAGGCTGGCTGGGACTCCCTAGCTACTCCAAGCTGGGTGGAAAAGTAGACTTTGGGTGTTGGGCACTGGGTGGGCAATAAACTGTGAGTAGGGGAACCTTGGGAGACCCAAGAATGGGGCCCTGCTGAGAGACCCAGCTAAACCTCCTTTCCTTCATGTTATGATTGTGCTACCTCTACCCATCTCTTTTCTCCTCAGATTGTAAGCTCCTCAGATGTAAGCTCAGATTGTAAGATCCTCAGATTGTATTTCCCTCTTAAACTGGGAGCCTCTCCAGGGTAGACCCTGATTTTCACCCTTAGATAAGAAATTCCCAGAGTGTAGGGTCTATGTCTGCACATTTTTATCAGAATAAGATTACCAGATAAAGTACAGGATGCCTGGTTAAATCTGATTTTCAGGAAAAAAGAAGTGAATGATTTATTTTAGTATAAATGCATCTCAAAAATTGCATAGAATATACTTATACTTAAAAATTACTCATCGTGTCTTGAAATTCAAATTTAACTGGGCATTCTGTATTTTTATTTGCTAATTCTGGCAATCTTATACTGGAAGCCCCCCAAAGACACAAATAGATTGAAAGCAAAAGGATTGAAAAAGATATTCCATGCAAATACTAAACAAAATAGAGCTGGGCTAGGCTATACCAATATCAGGCAAAATAGATTCTGAGTCGAAAATTGTTGCAAGAAACAAAGAAGGACATTATATATTCATAAAAGTTCAATCCATCAGTTATGTACAACTATTATAAATAAATATGCACCTAACAACAGAGTCCCAAAAGATACAAAGACAGAATTGAAGGGAGAAGTGGCAGTTATACAATAATAGTTGGAGATTTCAATACCCCCCCTTTCAATAATGCATAGAAAAACTAGAAAGAAGATCAATAATAAAATAGAGGACTTCAACAGAACTATGAACAAATTGACCTGGCAGGCATACACAGAACACACCACACAACAATAGAATACACATCCTTCTCATGTGCATGTGGGACATTTTCCAGGATAGAGTATGTGTTAGGCTACAAAACAAGTCTCAATGAATTTAAAAACTTAACTTATCCAAAGTATCTTCTCCGCTCACAAAGAATAATAACTGAAAACCAACAACTCAAGGACAACTCAAAAATCCACAAATGTGTGAAAATAAATAATACACTCTTCAAACAACTAATGGGTCAAAGAAATCACAAGGGAAAGAAGAAAATTAGGGAAATCTTTGAGACAATGAAAACAAAAACAGAGCATACCAAACTTCTAGAATTCAGCCAAAGCAATGTTTAGAGGGAAATTTATAGCTGTAAATGCTTACATTATAAAAGAAAAAAGATCTCAAATCAATAACCTAAATTTAAGCCTTAAGAACTGAAGACAGATGAGCAAACTGAACCAAGTCCAGCAGAAGAAATGAAATAATAAAGACTGGAGCACAGATCAACAACATAGAGACTAGAAAGATAATAGAGAAATCAGTGAAGCCAAAAGATGGTTCTTTGAAAAGACTGACAATTATGAACAATTGTATGCCAAAAAGCTGGATAACCTAAATGGACAGATTTCTAGAAAGACACAAATTTCCAAAACTGACTCAAGAAGAAATAGAAAATCTGAACAGATTATAAGTAGTAAAGAGACCAAATCAACAGCGAAAAACCTCCCAACAAAGAAAAGCCCATGACCTGATGTCTTCCCTGGTGAACTCTACCATTCATTTAAAGAAGAATCAACACCTGTTCTCAAATTCTTCCAAAAAAGGAAGAGTCCTAACTCACTCTATGAGGGCAGCGATACCCTCATACCAAATCCAGATGAAGATGTTGTAAGAAAAGAAAACTATAGGCAAATATCCCTTATGAACATTAGATGGTCTAAATTTTAAATAATTGCTCTATTTATTGTCAAATGCACATGTGCGTGGCAAGGGATGTATTATAAGTTAGCACATTTTATTACTTACCCTTTAAGAAACGTGGTTTTCAACCTATGAGTCAATTTGAGAACTCCCAATTATATAGCGAGCCTTGACACACCTAAACTAAGCTTTCTATAAGGGATGGTTTGGAGAACAATTTAATTATAGTGAAATCTTTCAAAACTTCTGGCATAGTTTGTGTCTCAGCAAATTCAAAATGATCAGTGATTACACAGTCATGGTAAAAATGAAGAACTCGAGTTACTCAAGTCTGTCATCCTTCTAGAGCAATGGGTCAAATCATGTCAATGTTCTCTACTTTCAGCTCTTTTTTTTGATTTTTGGAGGAAGAGAACTTCTGAAGATTTTACTAAATCAAGTGAAAAAATTTCTGGCAAAGATATTTTACTGAAAATTTTTGACTACAAGAAACATTTGAAAACCACCATTATCAATACTGCAGAAAGATATAAACAGTATTGCAATTTCTGGAATTTTTTGTGAAATAAAATTTTTAGAATCTCTACCAGATCTACCCTTATATTTAAGACTTCTTAACTCTTTACTTATCTATTGCTTCGCCTGAAAATAAGTTTTCAAAGTTAAAATTAATAAAAAGTGTTATTTAATGAATTATAAGGAAAGAGATGGACAAATATGGCTACTGTCCTTTGAACATAAATTTGAGCAGGTCAATGTGAATGTCATTCACAGACTTGCAGAAGCCGTAATGTTATTTGTTACTGTGACAGACTAATATAGTAATAAAAGTTTTCCCCTGTTTTCAAAATCACTTAATGTGATTAAAAAATATTAATACAGTACGAATCTCCTTTTTTTGTATTTTAATTTTTAAAAATATTATTGGCATGAGTGTGTGTGTATATATACATATATACGTATACATATGTGTGTGTATGAAGTTAAAAAAAAAAAACAAAACGTTTTCACTGTCTCAATTTATTTTCCAGCCATTTAAATGATTCCTTTCATTGCAAGATTATAACTGAAAGTGTTTGTTGTGTGCGGGTGGGTGGTGGGTAGGGGTGACCGTATTCTGGGTGTCAGACACACTGGGAGGGCCACCGGCTGGGAGAAACATTTGTCTATGGCCCTGAGGAACAGGCCCACCCCATGCTCCATGCCTGCCTCACTCCTTTTTGGAGCCTTCCTGTGCAGCTAGGAATAATACCTGCTCGGGCCCTGCTGGGATACTGCAGCCTTAGCTGATGGTTCCACAGTATCGCCCTCTCCCCCAGCCTGGCTGCTTCCTTAACCATGTGGTTCTAGGCCCCCAGCCAGCAGGAAAGCAGACCGGGGTGAGAACAGGAGTTTCACGTGTTAATTGGTGCTAACTAATTCCTTGCAGCCCCATCTTTCCCCAGCACTGCGGGGAAGCAGCTGAGAACAATGCCAGCTTTGCACTCCGCATTCTGAACTCAAGCAGCCTCCTTCCCCAGGCCCTAGGTGCCCTGCCTGGCCTAGGGAAGGAGTAGGAAGGAAGAGGATGTTAATAATAAAGCTGTCAGCACTTTCTCTGTGCCAGGATCCTTCCTAAGCACTTTTCATGTATGTTAGTCATTTAACCTTCATAACAAGGCACGTACTAATAGAAATCCCATTTTATAACAGAAGTGGCTGATACGTTCTGAGTCCTTACCTCTGTGCCAGGCCCTGACACAGGTCAGGTACAGACTTCCGCTTGTGAGGTGACTGCTGACTTTATCCCCATTCAATAGAGGAGGAAGTGGGGACCCAGAGATGCTAAGTAATTCATACAAGGTCATACAACCAGGGCACAGCAGAGACAAGATTTGGACTCAGATCTGGCTGATTCTAGTGTATATGCTGCCGTAGAGAACACAGATCTGGCTGGTTCTAAAGCTTTATGTCTCTGATCACCACACGAAACATCCTCTCTGAGGGGCTCCCACTGAAAATCGGGTCTCCTATCCTATGGGGACCAAGTGGAGGTACCTGTAGCAATGCAGTCCCCTCTCCTCCCTTCCAGCCTCAGGTCACACCTGCTGGGAGTCAGGACGCTGAATGGACTTGCCTCCTGGCCCAAGATCCTTTGCTTCCCTAAGCTGCTGCCTGCCTCCTGACCCCACTGTGGCCCATTCCTGCTCCATAGGCTTCCTTCGTGGTTAAGGGGCCAATTAGGCTCCATGCTCCCGACTTGCCTCCCCAGGCCTGGGAACAAAATATCATTCTGAGTGGAGAAAGAAACCCGTGCCGCCAGGTGCTCCTGGGTGATCTCGGCAGGACACATGGCTCCAGAGGCCCACTTGTGGACTCTCCTGACTCCTGATTTGGTGGATCCCAAAGGATGCAACAACAGCACAGCACAGTGTGACACACACGCACACGCGACTGGTCTTATGGTCTCTGGAGCACCTGAAGCCACCCAGAGAGGAGAGGGCAAGTCCCATGAAGGACTCAGAGTCACTAAGCCCCACACTCCCTCTTGGATCTGACATTTTCTGTTCTTTGAGTTTTAAGTTTCAATTTTTTTAATCTATAAAATGAGCATCATACCAGTACTACCTCGGGGAGTTATTATAAGAATTAAATGAAATAGCGTATGATGCAGGCTGTAGAATAGTCCTGGCTCGTCGTATGTCCTACGGAAATGATGGCTACAATCATCATTTGTTATTAAGAAGCCAGTCCCCAGTGATAGCAATGGAGCCACCCCTGGGTGCTCTCTAGGGTCAGCCTGGGAGGTGTGGGGGTAAAGCTGGAGGTTTAGTACAAGCACCAAGTCTTCCAGAACCTGCTTTGCCACTGACTAAACTGTGAGACCCAGGGCAAGTTGCCCATCCCCCACTCCACCTCCTCTTCTCCCACTCCCCCTCACCCCACGCTTCATCTGTGAAATCAGTTGTAAGGATTAAATGAAACAATGTGCATAGAGTGCTTAACACAGTGCCTAGACATAAAAAGTGGTTATCATCATCATTATCACTACTTGCCACTTACTCTCTGAGAGGTCGTCACGGGGATGGGAACAAAGAACTAGGATTATTGTCTTGGTTTGTAACTAAGGACATCGAGACAAAATGACTGACCTAAACTCCCACTGCAGGCTTCTGGCACAGCTGGGATTTAAAAATGTAATAGCACCGATCCCTGAAAGCAACAAACCAGCTTGCCCTCCAAAACCGTGTCCGCAGGCGTTAGTTTGTTTATCTCAGCCTGAGGCCTGGGTAGGGGCGGGGGAGGAGTTTGGCCTCCAATTTTTAAAAGTGATTTTTATTTTTTAGATCAGTTTTAAATGCAAAGCAAGGCTGAGCAGAAAATACAGAGTTCCAATACACCCTTGCCCCCACACAGACGCAGCCTCCCTCCCTATCGACCTCCCCACCCGAGTGGGACGTTCGTCACAACCCATGAACCTGCACTTCAGAATGACCCAAAGTCCATAGTTGACATCAGGGTTGACTCTTGATGTTGTACGTTCTATGGATTTTGACAGGTGCATAGTGACATGTATCCACTCTTACAGTACCATGCGCAACAGTTTCACTGCCCTAAAGCTCCTCCATGCTCTGCTTACTTGTCCCTCCTCCCACAACCCTTGAAAGTCACTGACCTTTCTATTGTCTTCAGAGTTTTGCCTTTCCCAGAATGTCATACAGTTGGAACCATACAGTATGTAGCCTTTTGGGATTGGCTTTTTTCACTTCATACTACGCATTTAAATTTTCTCCATGTCTTTTCATGGCTGGCCAGCTCATTCCTTTTTAGTGCTGAATAATATCCCATTGTTTGGATGTACCACAGTGGATTTATCCATTCTCTTATTGAAGGATATCTTGGTTCCTTCCAAGTTTGGGCAATTGTGAATAAAACTGCCTACTACCATTAATATCCATGTGTAGATTTTCGTGTGGATATAAGTTTTCAGCTCTTCTAGGTAAATCCCAAGGAGTGCAATTGGCGGACTGTATGATGAGAGTATGTTTAGTTTTGTAAGAAACTGCCAAGCTGTCTTCCACAGTAACTGTACCATTTTGCATTCTCATCAAGAATGAATGAGGGTCCCTGTTGCTCCTCATCCTTGCCAGTGTTTGGTGTTGTCGGCGTCCTGGAGTTTTGCCCCCATTTTGCAGCTAAGGAGACTGAGGTGCCAAGAGGTAACGGCTTAGCCCAGAAAGTGACAGATTGCCCTCCCACTCCACCTTTTCCTACAAACATAGCTCTTGCAGTGTGCAGCCTGATGTGTGTTCTTCAGCGAAGGAGCCATCTTCCAGTGTGGTCTGTGCCCTTCCCAGCAGGCTTGGGGAAGGGTCTCACCTGCAGGGGGAGGCTGCTCTGGTGAGTCACCTGCACAAGCAGCCCTGCAGAGGTGATAGGAGAACAAAGGGGATCTGTTTCTCTTTCCCTCTGTGGGTGGCTGGGTGTCGTTGGAAATGAGTTTGAATCCTAGCTCTGCCACTCACTAACTGTGTGACTGCATTCAAGTACTTATCCTCCAAGCCCTAGTCTTCCTTCCTGAAAAATGAGTGCAACATCATGGGGTTGTTGGGAGGATCAAAGGAGACGGCACATGAAGTGCCTGCACGTACCGCTGCAGTGATTTAGAATTAGACCGTCTACAGTCATAAGGGACACTGATCTGGAGTTTTCTGGTTGTGTCTTTGTCTGATTTGGTATCAGGGTAATTCGGGCCCCGTAGAATGAGTAGGGGCTGTTGTGAGTCTTGATCATGAAACTGTGAGACAGTGGGGGAAACTTCTGGGTGGTGGCTCATAGCTGGTGTCCTCACATTGAGACAAGACCAGGGGGCAAGATGTTGGGACCAAGCAAAGTGCTCACAAAAATGGACTGGTCCTAGGGCCTTGAGAACCTCAAGTAGGAAACTAGGGGTGCTTTCAAGCTCTCCTGCTGTTCTCCCTTAGGGTTCAGTGAAGATCGTGGAAGCTGCACTGGTCTCATCCATGCTGAAGGGAACACTAGGGAAGGATCTGTATCCAAACAGGCAGAGCCCCACATGATATAGCCCTGGGTGGAGCCAGACCAGCGTCTAATCTTGTCTTTATCACTGCCTCTTGGGATGACCTTGGGTTCCAACTTTTCTGAGCCTCAATTTCCTTATCCATAAAATGAAGATAAGCCTCCTCCAGGACTATGGTGAAAACAGATTGAAACAATGGACCTAAAGCATCCAGCTCAGGGAAGGTTCCTGGAACTGGCCACCTTTCGATTCTTGATCTTGGGTCCCGATTTCTGATGATGGCAGAAAACATTAATCTTCCTACCTCAAGGGGTCCCCTGGAAGGATTCTGTCCTTGTGGAAGGAGGTTTGGAGGAAGAAAAAGAGGAGATAATGAATGATTGACATCTGAAAGCCATGCCCCAGGCTGCAGACAAGTTTGAAGATAGAGATCTAATGGTAAACATTCATTAAAGAGCTGCCAAGAATGTTTAAACCGACTTATTTGTAAGTTTCTGATGGATTGCCTTGCAATGTTGCTGAATCCTTCTCTCCCACCCTGTCCAGCCACTTGAGCCTCTATAACAGGATATTCAGGCTCACTCTCACCTTTTGCCTGGGCTCCTTGTCCCAAGACACCCACAGGACTCCTGTCCTGGCCTCCTCAGGGCAATACTGAAAGGTCACCTATTAATAGGCCACCCCCGACCATCCCAGAAATGCCCCCACCCTACTCACTGTAATCTTTATCTTGCATCATACTTAGCGTCCCTGATCTTTTCATTTAGTAATAACTTTGCTCATCGCACCTATAGAACAAAAGCTCATGGAGAGGCAAGGACTTGGCTTTGTTTCCACCTGCATGCCCAGCTCCCAGCACAGTGACTGGTGCAGAGTAGGCGCCTGTTAAATATTTGTCAAATGAATCATATAATTAATACCACTATCCTGGAGGAAGTAGCAGTAATGGGAGGGACCCCCAAGGGGAAGGTGATATTTTGGGGGAAAGAGTCTAGGCCACACAGTCCAGCCTCGGGACCCTTATGTAATAAGCCTTCCCCGCTAACAATGGGGTAGATTCTTACACACACTCACGTGGCTGCTAAGTGAGGGAGACAGGGTGAGGTCAGGTCCTCTGACCCACATCCAGCATTCTCTCCACCACACCCAAGCCACCTCCACTGCTCTCTTTGAAAGCAAATGTCACCAGTCTCAGAGGTAAATCCAGATCTGGGGGAACTTTGCAGCTCACAGTGAGGTCCACAGTTCAGCGGCCGCATCTGGGAGCCGGATGCCAAGGGGATTCATTAAAGTTTGAGAAGCCCTGCCTGCCAGTATATTTTACAGGAAGAGACTCTCCAGTTAGCCTTTACCTGGCCCAACCAAAACGCAAAGAATTGTTGAGCACAGAAGACAACCATGGCAGAGAGGGATAGAAAAAGTAAAAGGCAAAGTCCTTCTCAGTAGGGCAAAGATCTGCCAGCAGCCAGACTTTCTACACCTCAGGGGGCCCTACAGTTGAGTACTCGCTTCAAAATTTTTAAGTTCCCTTCCAGTACCTGAGACCAGTTGGGGCCTACAGTGCCACCTATGTAGGGTGCCTGTGAGCCTGACCTGGATTCTGCCTGGGCCTTGGTCCCCCGTTTCTCTCCTTTGGGTACTCTCTGACCTCTACCCTAGGCATGAGGTTGGCTAGATGACTCCCCACCAGCATCTCAGGGACTCACACTGGCCCCAGTTCCAAGAGAACGGTCTGGTGAGCAGGCTGTTCCCAAGTCTGGCTGGTGCCATATTGCTTGTGCAAGATCGAGAGCATGAGAGGTTGTGCCACTAGAATGGTGCTGACACACTCATTTCGAGTGATTCCCACATCAGACTCAGGACAAGTCCAGGCCTCTGAGCTACCACGATCAATCCAGGATCTGTGAGGTGGCTCCGGTCCATCTGTGTCTGACCATGGTATCACCTCTGGCCTACGGCACTAAGAGTGGCCGGGGTGGTAGCAAGCATCTTTTGCTCTGGTACCAACCTCCACGAGCACCTGTGGCATCTCTCCACCCCGTTACTGTCTTCTATGGCCTAAAGCATTTGTCATTTACACTTTGACATTCTGAATGGTCAATTGATGACCAGAAAACAAATGATTCTTCTCATTCTCCCGCACAGTGAGTAAGATTTGAATGTACCGTCATCATCGATGAAGCAGATGAAGACCCTCTGAGAGAATCGTTGGAATCCAGTATTCACAGTGGATGATACTGTATGATGACGCTGTATCATCCACTGTGGAAGACACAGTGGATGATACAGCGTCACGAGGAATGATGCAACCAGCATTAGATAAGCAGTAGTCAGGAACTGCAGGGGCAAGAAGGTTCACATCGTTTCTATGCAGACAGGTTCCCAAGAGCCATGCTATTACGAATAAAAACAGCATTATTACCTTTTTCTCATGGTGGTAGATAAGAAATAAACTAGGAATGACATATTCGACAATAAATAACATGAAGAGGCGGTTCCTGAACCTGAAGAAGAAAAGGCAGTTCTTGGATCCGACAAAGAATCTTCACATATGCTGATTGGACAATGAACAACTGTTAGTACCTTTTCTCTACCCATTATGTTACATCTTCATCAGTAAATCACTACAGTAAATTACTACACTTTAAAGTCAAATTGTTTATGTAGACATGAATCCTGCACACACAAGTTTGCCCAAGGCCCTATACACACTAAGGGCAGCCCCGACTGGGGAGATAAGCCTTGTTCTTACGAACTAGAGTTCAGAACATCTTACAGCAGGCAGAGAAGACCTTGGCAACCATCTAGTCCAAAGCTCACTCTTCACAAATGAGAAGGGATTGAAACACAGCAGTGACAGGTTCTCAGTGCACTTAACATCGACAAGCTCTAAGTGCTGGGAGCCCAGTGAAAGGAGAGGACAGAATGGCCTGGGTGGTGACAGGGGATCTCCCTGGAATAAGAGGATTTCTGCTGAGCCTTGAAGTGTAGCCAGACGTGCCAGCCTGGAGGGCAGGCTCAGAAGGGCCGGAGAGAGCGGGACTTGTGGGGACATTGCCAGGGACTGCTATGGCTGAGGGGCATCTGGGGAGGGGCTGCTGGGCTGTTAGTGGATCTCTGAGACCTTCCTCCCAGTCTCTGAGGCCCCACCCTTGCTCTCTAAATTGAGGAGCATGTGTCCACGAGGTAATCAGGACACTTGCCATTCCCACTCCTGCTAATGTCTTCAGCTCCAGCCTCAGAGGGGCAGGTACAGCCAAACCTGGAGCTACTAAGTCTGCACACAACCTCAAGCCAGAGCACACAAACATCAAAGCTATGGTCCCTTGCTGGAACTGTTTCAGGCCACCTCCCCTCACCCTTCTGCTCCCTGCCACGCCTGGGGAAAAGATTTTTAAAACCTCTAGTCAAGATACTGAAGCCCAAGTTAAAATTCAACTTTGCTCTCTGGGAGGTAGAAGGTAAAACAACTCCTTCATATTGGTTTTGCTGATTTATAAAGCACTTTCTCATCTGTTATCTGGCAGGGTGCTTGCCATGCTTTATGCTGTCAATCAGT
This sequence comes from Eonycteris spelaea, assembly GCA_003508835.1. Taxonomy (NCBI): domain Eukaryota; kingdom Metazoa; phylum Chordata; class Mammalia; order Chiroptera; family Pteropodidae; genus Eonycteris; species Eonycteris spelaea. Next base: position 3,513,937 of record PUFA01000017.1, read on the forward strand.
GGTTCTCAGAATCCCCTGGGAGGCTTATTTAAGCAGATTGCTAGGCACCGCCTCCAGAGTTTCTGAGTCAGTGAGCCAGGTGTGGGGCCCAAGAATCTACATTTACAATGAGCTCCCAGGTGATGCTGATGCTGGCTTGAGACCTATACTTTGAGAACAGCTGATGCAGGTGCTATCGAATTTAGAGCCAAACAGATCAAAGGCTGGAAGTCTGGGTCTCCAGTGGCTCTCTATTCAAGGGATGGCTTACGCCCTCTGTTGATGATTGGTGGCATGGCAGACTTTCTTCTCTTCTTTTTCCCCCAAACATTTTTTCATCTTAAAATGTTTGCTAGTTGATAGTTCTTAAGTAGATGGGTTTCTGTAATGCCATTCTACAAATGAGTGAGCCATGGGTTGGCTAGGCTATGTGCCTTTGGAATTCACATGCTCATATGTGGCAAAGCTTGAGCTAGAACCCACTGGGTTCCCTCCCCTGTGCCTGGAAGAGCCCTTATCCACCAGAGCTCTGGCTGTAGAAAGGACAGCAAAGGTGAAGTCAGACCTGGACCCTGGGCCCACCTTTCTTCACGTTAACTGTGAACGTAAGGATGCCATGTGGTCTCTCCCAGCCCCAGTTTCCTTTTCTGAGAAATGGGGATGATAAAAGTTGTTTATTCTACCCAGACTAGAAATATCGTGAGGACAGAACGGAAAGCAGAAGAAACGACTGGGAGGAAAGGTGTGGATTTCTACTCGCAGTAACAGCATCTGTGGAGTGGATACACTGCTCCAAGTGTTTTCTCCCATTTACATCTCATGACAACTCTGAGGCCAGCGTAACATTACCTGCCTGTTGGAGACGAGGAGACTGAGGCACGAGGAGGTCAAACAACCATCCTGCTCTGAGTGATGACATGTGGAGGAGTGGGAATTTGAACTCAGGTGTTGTGGCTCCAGAGCCCAGTGCTTAAACACTACACTGTCTGAGAATGGACAATGTTTCTGGAGCACATCTGTCTCCGGGCTGCACATGCAGGGTCTGACAGGGAGCTGGCCCAGAGCAAGCCATCTGCCCTTCCTGTGGCTGAATGTGCCATCACGGCCCCAGAGAGAGCGGCCATCTGGCTAAGCCTCAAGTTCCCTCACTGTGCTCAGTTCTATGGTTTCTCCCCACATCATCCATTTCCATACATCGGCATATGTGTACATTCACCTATCGATACATACAATCCCACACATGCTCATGCAAGCTCACAGAGCGGGCCAAGGACAAAGACCCTGGTGCCTCATGAGGGTGCCTCATGAGGGTGTGTCCCCAGTGAAGGACACAGCCTTCAGAGGCCCTGGACATGCCTGCTTTCAGGTAGCTCGCTAATCATCACTCCTCGGGAATGGGATGAAAGATGACCCTCCCAAGGAAGGGCCCCATTTGCCCTAGCACTCCCCCAAAGGCAGCATTATGTGTGTTGTGCAGTGGCCATGAAGAAAGGGGATGTGGGATAAAGAAAGAGAGGGCAAGTGAGAGTGAGACAGACAGAGAGAATGAGAGAGAGAGAGAGAGAGAGAGAGAAGAGAGAGAGAGAGAGAGAAACATCCACAGAGATAGGAAGATGGAGACAGAAACACACAGAAAGATAAGAAGGGCAGGGAGACATACATAAGCAGATGAGGTGGAAGGACAGAGCTGAAGGAGAGACAGGAGAAAGGGAGAAACCATGAAAGTCAAGGAGAGAGAAGGAGAGAGGAGAGCCCCATACCAAGTCATGAAGAGCAGTGGAGGGGGTATGTGAAGGTAAAGAGGACAGAGTGGGAAAGGCAGGCATGCAGATTCAAAGCACGTTGAGGTGGATGCAACAGAGAAACAGGTGGAGAGAACCTGGGGGTGGAGACATGTTGAAGGGGAGAGGGGTTGAGAAGACAATGAAGACAAAAGACAGAAAAAGAGAAATGAGAACCAGACAATTACACTGAGGGAAGGGGACTGAACAAGGCACACGTGCTGGAATTACCAAGCTAAGGAGGACAATTGTCTGTCCTTAAGCAGCTGATCCTGCAGCAGGAAGTCAAACACATAAACTGGAAATGATAAAACAATGCTCAAGTGCAGAGGGAAGGAGGCTCACGGACTTATGAAAAGTACTGCGGGGGCTGGGCATCTCTCTGGTCACAGTTCAGGAAGGCTTCCTGGAGCAGGTGACAGCTGGAGAAAGAATGAGGAAGAGTCCGGTGGGTGCTAATGGGGCTAGAAAGGTAAGAGTGTGATGAGACGAGGAATGTGGAGAAGCCCACACTGGTGGGTCTTGGAAGACCCTGTTTGGCTCTCATCCTGAAGACAGCAGAAGCCCTTGATGGGTTTCAAGGTAGCAGGTCTATGTGTGTTTGATCAGAGGGTGGGAGATGAGCCACAGTGGGGAGAATGGACAGGTCAGCACAGGCAGTAGGCAAGAAGACCAGTCAGGGCCCCCAAACAAAATAGAATGCTGCACTAGGACAGTAATAGCAGAGATGGAGAGGAGGGGAAGGATTTGAGGGCAGTGAGATGAGCAGCGAGTACCTAAGGGCAGGTGAAATATGGACGTGTGCCCTGGGGTGGCATGAACGAGGCAGCCAGTTAGGACTGAAGGAGCATCTCCCTCCTACGGGGCTCCACAGTTTTGGGAATCTCCTTCTGGCCCCTGCTACAGTGTAGCAACCGCCCATGGTCTGGGTTCTGTGCCCACATATGTGCGTCTTTCCTAGGAGACAAAAAGCTTCTTGCAAGCCCCCTTCACTTTGTTCAGTGGCACCCAGTTCAGGGCCTAGGCAAATGAACACACTAGGCAGGGCAGACCCTGAGGTCAAGATGCCTGATGCCTCTCTATAGCATGCTGGGACATGAGCTAAGGGAGAAGTCAAAGGTAGAAGTTAAAGCTGTGTTCAACTGATTGGGCAGCTCTCTAGCCTCTTATGCGTCAACTACTACTCGTAATGAGAAGAGGGGGAGGGAGAGACAGAGGGAGAGGGTGCACACGAGAGCCAGTAAGCACATGGTCACAGCCCATCAAAAAAGACAGGGCATTTAATGCATTTAATTTTGATAATTGTAATACAGTGAGTCAGGTCACCGTGGAGGTACTGTCAGGAATGCTACATAGAGCAGTTGCCATTGAGCTGGGCTTTGAAAGATGAACAGGAGTTTGTCACACAGAGAAAGAGGAGTAAAGGCCTTGGAGGCTGAGGAGAGAGCCTGGTCTAAAGCACTGAGCCATGGAAGCATCTAGAAGAGGCTATAGCTACTACCACCTACTCTTAGTTACTCCGCTATTTGTTAACACGTTTCCTCAGCCTTCCTCTGGTTTCACCCAGAGCTCAGGGGAAGGTTCGAGAAAGCTGAGACTTGAGCTGACTGCATCCCACCTCAAGTAAGAACTAGGAGACTTTCCATTTCCTGCCCCAGGGCATTCTCCAAGCTGAAGTGGTGTCTTCAGGGGCAGCCCTCAAACAGTGGGGAAGAGGAGTCTGTGGATAAATGCCTGCCAACTGACTCCTGCAACCAATCCTGGACACATCCCAGAGGTCTCTGGAGGAACTGGCCTCCTTGCCTCCAGCAGTGACCTTGAGAATACAATATATAAAGCCAATCTTTATATTGGCTCTTCCTCCTTCCCAATTTCTCTATTCCAGCCCACTTTTCCACTCCTGCTTCCTGGGACATCTTCCAATTAAACCACCATCATCCAACTCCTTCCTCAGGCTCTGTTTTGGGGAGAATCCAAACTGAGATGGGCCATGTTGCCGGGGATCCAGAGTGGGAGGTATTGTGGCATAGACATTACATTGCAGAAAACGCACATATTTCTGAGTATCTTCTGCAGGCGAAGCCCTTTACTTGACAAGGGGATATAGAATTCTTTGAGAGGGCCCTTCCTCTTCCAGACCTCCGTTCTAATGGGGGAGATGTGTCAGAAGCGGTGAGCCAGCAACATGTGAGGGATCAGAACATTTTCTTTCTGCCTTTGGAGCATGTCATGTGGGTTGTGGGCAGCAGATTGATGTTCCTAATTACATTTGGCTCAAGCTGATATTAAGTATTTATCTCATTCCCAGAGCCTACAACACTGGTGGATGGTGGGGAAGGTGCCAAGAGACATGCCGGGTAGCTGAAGTTGACAATCTGGGATTTTAAACATCCATGGACAAGTCACAGCCATGGGGAAGGGTGACTAGTGTTCTTGAGTTGTCTTTAATGGCTTCCAAGGAATGGAGGGTCCTTGAACGGTCTTCGGGTACAGCCTTCTGTCCTGAGGCTGACCTACCTACAACAGTCCACACAGGGACTGTGACCACTTCTGAGGCTGGGAATCTTGCTAAGGGGAAATGCTTTAGTCAGTCTAATCTAAATTTCTCTCTGCTGCGAGTCAAGGGTTTATTTTTGCTTGATTTGTTCTCAGTGGCATTAACTATTCACTGAGCACCTACTGTGTGCCCAGAGAAGATACACCCTTGTGCTCTGGATGCTTCCAGGGTCATAGTCTATACCAATAGGAAGCTCATGAAAACAAGACCAGACATTCAGATCTAGATGCAACAGGTAGAGTCAGCGGGGCTGGAGTTGTCAGGAGTGTAACAAGGAGGTGGGATGATGAGAAATGGGGACTATTTGGATTCATGCAGGGAGGAGGGCATTGCTGGCAGGTGAGGGATTTGGTCAAAGCCATGAGGTCCAGCATGGGAAAGGTCTGCACAAAGAAGATGCCTGGGAAAGGTCTGCACAAAGAAGATGCCTGAGGCCTGTGGCAACAATGCGACCCAAGAGATTTAGTAAAGTCACGCAAAGCGCTCACATGTGAAACCAGGACTAAGAGCTGTCCATCTAGTTCCCAAGACAGGTGTGAAGCTCAAATAAGGCAGCAGGTCCAGTGGCCCTGAAATTCATAGATCCAAAGCATAAAAGATTTCTGTTCGTGTCACTGTGTGATCTTGAGCAGGTCCCCTCCCCTGTCTGTTCACTCATTAGCAAAATGAGGATGGCAATTCTTTCCTCCTACCGTTGCATTTAGAATTATAGGAGAAAATGCAAATAAAAATAATGGGATGATCCACAAAACGCTCTCCAGATGCTGATTACTCTATTATTATTGCTGTAGTGTAAACAGTGTGCTCCTTGAAGGCAGGCATCCGATCTCTACTGTGCCCCACTCCCCCTCTCCCCGCACCTTGCACACAGGGTGTTCATCCACCGCTTCGACGACGACGTGGTGTACTTAATGGTGGTGTTAAATCTCGGTGCAGCCGGAAGCCAGAGCTTCCGGACTGGCAGGGAGGTGGTGATATATCAAAGAGCCCTCAGCCCTTCATCTCGGCTAACTCCTCCCTGCTCAGTCTCAGTGGTTCAGTATCTGCCGAAACCGGTTCTACTCAGTTACTTGGGAGGGGGCCTGCTGCTCAAGACTGGCGAGGTCACTTTCAGGTGATTGTCCATCCGGTCCCTGAAGCAGCTCCAGGATTTGGTGTGATCCAGGTCAGGATTAGTTCACTGAGCAGGACGCACCTGTGTTCCCCAGATCCGCTCTGCACCAAGGGTAGTGTAAACACACCTGGGGCAGGGCCTGTCCTGCCGCTAGAACGCAGCTTTTATCCTAAGGGGTTCGGTGGCAAGCTGGCGGCGCGCCGTAGAAAGCGCGGGCGCCGGGAGCAACGCCTGGGGCCCGCCTGGCCACGTGCCGTTGTCTGAGTCACGTCCCACTCTGGCCCTCAATTTCTCCCCCGTAAAATTGGCTACGATCGCTCATGGGCCAGCCTCTTCGGGAATTAGATTCCAACGACCGCTTACAGAACCCCGGCCCGTGACCCTGTGCTGGGTGGGGGTCTGCCTCAGGCAGGGACGCGGGCAAAGCTGCGGGGCTGGGGACTGCCACGCCCCTCTCCGCCCGCGGTGCGGCACTCACGGCCCGCGGGCCGACTTTGCGAACCTCTAGGGGGCGAGCCCGGCGGTCTTCTCTGCCCACGCGGCACCTCGGCCGTCTAGCCTGTGACTTCACCAGCGTCCCCGGGCCAGCGGAGCATTGAGAACCTGGGTCGCCTCCTACTCCCACAGCCGGCAGGTGCCAGGACCCCGCTTCGCCTAGACGCCTGGCGTCCGCGGGCCTGAAAGCGTTAAAGACTAGGGCCTGGGCGCCCGACTTGGGCGCCCGGCCCGCGGCCCCGGAGCGGCGGTGCCCAGCGGCAGGCAATCGGGCCGCGAGGCTCCGGGCAAAGCAGCGAGCGGGCAAGAGCTTCCTCCTCCTCCTCCTCTTCCTCCTCCTCCTCCTCCTCCTCCTCCCTCCGCCTCCGCCTTTGTAGCGAGTTCCCGGCCCCTCTTCCTCCCCCCGCCCCCAGCCCCGGCCCGCTCCCTCTCTCCCTTTCTTCCTGCCTCGCCTTCCTGCGGCGAAGGAGGCTCATCTATTATAAATGCACATTCGCGGCTGACATCAGCGACCAGCGGCGGGCGAGCGCCGAAGAGCGGTCCCTGCGCGCTGCCGGGCTGGAGCGCGGTCCCCCGGCTCGGCTGAGCCTCCAGCGGGGCGCGGGGAGAGCGCCCAGAGCCTCCCCGGCTGCGAGCGACCCGAGCCGCGCGGGACCCCTTCCCGCCGCCGCCCGGGCCCCGAGCGGACCCCGGCCGCCGCCCCTGCACGCCGCGCCCGCGCCCCCGCAGCGCCCCGGAGTTCCTGCATGACTGTCACAAAGGTAAGCGCTCGGGACCCACCGACGCTTGCAGCCCCGGGCCTCAGCTGCGGGGGGGCTGCGGAGGTGGGGGCGTGGGAGGGGCACTGGTGCTGGGAACATTCAGCTTGCACTTCCTTTGCTCCCCCAGTCGCTCGACTCGCTCTGGCCCCCAAGGACTGCAGAGGGAAGGGGGAGGATGCCGCTTTGGCAGCCACTGTGGTTTGGACAACATCCCTCCGCACCGGCCCAACCCCAGGACTGCATTTTTAACCCTTGTTTAGGATGCTGCATTTTTAACCCCTGGAGAGCAGTGTTGGGCAGCTCTTTGGTGTCCCCCATTAGAGCGCGCCGCGAGGATCGTCGCTGGCAGGGACTCGTACTGGACAGTGGTGCAGGAATGGGCTTGCTGTCCTGAGGAGGCCAGCAGAGGCCAAAGCCCACCACACCTGCCGGCCTGTGCCGCCCATCTCAGGGACTTGGGCCCCACGACAACGCCAGTCAGTGGAGAAGGTGCTCCCCAGTCCCAGGAGTTGTTACTGAGGTTAGGAAAGATTCTGAGGTGACGGGCTTGAAGATATGGGGTGGGAATGCCACAGGGGAGGCTAAGATAAGCATTCTGGCAGCCCCCATCTTAGAGGAGAGTTCTGGGACCTTGCCATAGGGGCTCAGATTTACTGGAGAGACTTTGGGGCTTACCTGTTGAGGGAAGGAAAGCGTTAAGAGGAGAGCAGACAGGGTTCTGGAAGGTGCCCAGCATTAGGAGACCAGGGAGACCTGAGTTCACTCCCCAGCTCTACCCTAAGCCCCTGAATGACCTTGGCTGGGCCCTTCTGCTTTGGGCCTCAGTTTCCTCTTGTGGAATGTGAGGATGATAATATGGATCCTGAGGGCCATGTTGGTGGTTGAAAAACTAATGAGATCATGGGTGCGAACCCACATTTTTGAGAGAATTCTGTCAGAGTAAGGAACTCACAGTCTGGCCTTGGCCTTGAGTTTAGTCATCCATGTACCCAAGGCCAGACTCCACTAGCTGCTCAGCTGGCTTTCAGCATTGGAGAGTTAGAGGCCAAAGAGGGAAGGAGGCAGCTTGCTTTTGGTCAGAGCAGTGGACCAGATGGAGGGTCAGCTATGGAGGCATCAGGAAGGGTGGTTCTGGCTCCTTTTGATAAACCAGGGGCTAACCATGCCTCCTTAACATCTGCCACAAGCAGCATAGTCATTCAGGGTCTTTGCTCAATTCCAAAACTGGGACTTGGAAACATTGTGGGAGGATGAACTTGGGGGCTGAGGAGCTATCTCAGCTCTGGCTACTATTGGCTGCTGTGACCCACAAGGTTAGGCTGCTTAGTGTTTTTGAAATGATGCAAATGCTATTCGGCTGGGAAGGATTATTATCATTAAGGTTATTAACGTCAAAGATCGTAGGGAAGAAGAGTAATGGGTAGGCCTGGATGAGAGATAAGGATGTGAGATTTGTAATAATAGCACTGAGATTTGACTTAGTGCCTCCTCTGTGTCTCTTTACATACGTGAGTTCGGCTGTCTTCCTTCTTAGGATGCCTACAAAAAAAGGTATGTTTAACCCTCCTTAACAGAGGGAGAGACTGAAGCTCAGAGAGGTATAATGATTTGCCTAGGTCACACAGCCAGTAAGTAAATAGCAGAGCTGGGGTTTGCCCTCAGATCTGTTGTAATCTATGGCCTGTGACCTTTCCATTGCTGTGCACTGTTGAGTACCCTGGAGATTTGGTTATTTCCATGGTAGAGGGGCACTACTTGGAGGCCTGGGCCCTGGGCTGGGGAGTCCATAAAGGTGGGCCCTTATCTGTTAAATCCACTTGCAGGCCTGGCCTCTTGGTATTTGGTGATTATTCACTAATGCTCCCCCTCCCCCATCCACCACCAAACCCCCTCTGTGTTTCTCTCCTCCTGCTCTAACCAACGTGGCATCAGTTTAAGCCAGCTGAGAGGATTAAGTAAAATCCGCATCTTAACCCTATCTTCTCTCCCATTGCCAGCTCTTTACAGACTAGCAGCGTTCCTATGGGGGAGGTTCCTATGGAGGAGCAGGAGGGATGCAGGAGAGGGTCCTGGGTGCAGTCCCGCTGCCCCAATGCCTGCTGGAAGAGGCACCTTCACAAGTTCTAGAAGAAACCACAGTGCTCTGGGAGTCTAAAGGCCTGGCCTCTGGTCCTAGATCAGCTACTAATAGGCCCTGCGACCTTGGGCCAGTCACTTTCATCTCAAGGTCTCTGTTTTCCCATCTGTGAAACACAGGAATTAGTTTCAATGATGTCTAGGATTATTTCTGCTGGGCCTTGGGACATCTTCAGCTTCAGCAAGGAAGTCAGATTTCAAGGAGATTGGGTGGTGCTTTGTTCTCTGGGATGTGGTCTGGTTACAAGACAGAGATGAAGAAGAACCCTAAAGGGCATCTAGGAGGTGATATCACTGCTTAAAAACAGGGGGCAGTAGGCAGGGAAGGGAATAGCTTAGAGGGGAGACCACAGCCTTTAACTGCTCTTTCTCCAGGCACAGGGTCATCTCTTTCTGATGAGCCTCAGACCCATACCCTGAGTCTTGTGGCAGGCCCCTGGAGGGCAGAGTCCTCAGGCCAGGGTTAGGTGTGGATTGCAAGGGATGATCTAGTTAGCCCAGAGAGCCTGGAAAGTGAAGGAGAGGAAGCCAGGTGGCAAGTTGCATCACCTTAGAGGAGGTCTGCTTCTGTTTCCCCTTTGCTACCTCCCTCTCATACATACCCCTAGTCCCATTCATTGTTGGGTACAGCTAGTGAAACTGCATATAAGGCCTGGAGAGAGGGGTGGTTCTTGTAGGGACTCCTGCCCTGACTAGCAACTAGTGCTACAGATTCAAAGCCATGCAGATCTCTAGATTGTGACCTTCTAGACTGATGGCCTTGTTTCTACTTATGACATCTTAAACTCTGTTTCACTGTGTGTGTTTTAATAAGCTACCTTAGTTCCTTTATGCAACGCGGAGGAGAAGAAAGGAAGAAAAAGAAAAGAGAGTAGAAGGAAGGACCAGATGCTGCTTCCCAGACCTTGAGCATTCGCAGGAGGTCAAGGCACCATCTCTTCCCAGTTTTAGTCCCGTATCCCTCCACAGGGCAAGTCAGGTGCAGGGGAGTAAGGCTGCTTTCCTGGTAATAAGACAATTTTACTCCAAATAATTTTATTCTTTGAGTTCTTGTGCCTGTTTTTTAAATAATTTTTCTGTCTCTTCCATTTCAGTTAGATGCTAGTCTCCAGTTCTAAATATTTGTTTCTAAACTGCCATCATCCACAAAAATAAAACAAAATACGTTAGCGTTGCATGCAGAATACAGGCCAATGGGCTATAAGAAAAGCCCGCAAGCTGTAATGTAGGACTTTGAGAACTCCTTTTGGCTACTCAGATGTCCTTTGATGTAATTTTTTGGGTTTTGTCCATGATGTGACCAGAGATGTGGCTTCTAGATAAGAAAGAGATGGTGGCTTATAGTGACTAGGCTTCCTTATTCCCATGTATGCCTCGTTAGGTTAGATGCCAGTGAGCTCAGTGCTTTCCAAGTTTACAAGGCTAGTTTAGCAGGTCTGCTGTCCAGGAACAAAGGACCTCGAGCAGCAGAAATGCCTGCTACACCTCAGGAGGACTTAGGAGAAGGAATGTAGGCAAAGAGGAGATTCTGGATGCCAGCACCCACTCTAAGCAGTCAGTTCCACAAGCAGCATGTCAGCCATGCCTTGAGCCTCTTTCTGCAGGTCAGCCTACTCTCCCCCGCCTCTGTCTGGCAGAGCTCAGCTCACTGCTGGGAGCCTCTGGCCCTTGCTGAATGTGTTAGGACCAAAGATGGTGTTGCTCTCCCAGGTAACTAATAGCAGTTAATTGACAAAGAGTGTGTGTCTCCAGAGCCCCATAGAGTGGCTCACAGGAGGACAGAATATTTCAGTGGTCATATCATCCCTCCCTCTCCCTTGACAGATGAGGGAGCTGAGGCCCAGGGAGCAGAATCGTCTCCTGCCTAAAGTCACTCAGCAAGCTTGAGGCTGATGGGGCTGGAACCTGGGTTTTCCTGACTGCTGGTCAATGCTGTTTCTACCTGGCTGCCCTGTGAGGGTGTCTTCAGGCGACCCAAACAGGGGCAGGTGTTTTGGCACCACTCCAATAACCCTACTGTACTGGCCCAGCCTGGACTACTGGTGTCTGGCTTTCTCCCTTTTGGGCAGCCTCTTCTGTCAGAGACAAAATGCTGGGGTTCAAGGTGTATGGGAGCCCTTGCTATACCCAAGTCAGGATGGGAAGGAGGGGAGTGCAATGCCTCTCTGCCTCCAACTCCCTGATCCAGAATGTAGCCTATGCAGAAGATGCCTGGAACCTTCCCTGCCCCCCCCCACAAGACATCTCACTCCCCAGCACCTCTTTCCTGCCCAGCTCTTATGGAGAGAAGCGATGTGAGAGCCAGCATGTCACTGAGCCTCAGTTAAAAGGCACACACCCAGCTCCCAGACATGTAGGGGCAGGGTGGGGGTTCTGCCTTTCCTGCCCCACACGCTCGTTATACCTCCTCCTTGCTCTCACTTCTTCCAGGTAACTAGCATTCTCATGCAGAAGGAATGAGGCTAACATTCACTCATTTGCTCAGCCAGCACCCTCAGAGTTTCTACTTTGGGCCAGGCCCCGTGTTAGGCATTAGGGCGACAGAATGCATAAACCACCACTCCAGTACCTTTGAAGAGATGGATGTAGAAGGAGTTGTGCCAAAGTCCTGAGTTAGGAGTCCCAGGTCCAAGAGACACAAGCCATGAAAGGTCTATCTTGCCTGCGAAACCCTAAGTGCTCAATAAATGCAGTCTCTTTTCCTTCCTTACTGTCTCACCCTCTAGACAATGAAATTCACTCTCCAGAAGAGCTCTGGTGAGTTACTTGAGGGTGCCCAGAGACCCTGTGTTCCCTTGCCCAGGGGAATTGCTACCTTGGCACCTATGACAGCAATTAGAGGCATCTGAGAAGGATCGTGAGGTTCCCCAGGGCCCCAGAATCACCCCACAGTTGGCCAGCCCTATAGAGTCAGCATAGACTTGAGCTCGGCCAGTTTGGGAGTGTGGACACTGCCTGGACCAACGGCCTGGCAGCATCAGGCCCTGGCAGCTCAGCGATGGAGTGAGTTTTTCCACTTCTCTCCCAGGTTGGCTAGCCTGGAGCAGACATGGCCTCAGCCGCCGCCGAGTCCTGGCTCCGGGGCAGCCCAGATTCTGATTTGGATATGCGGCCACAGAATTTGTCTGGTGTCCAGGGGATGAGAGAATGTGCAAATTCCCTCTGTGTCCAGCCCGCTTTCCTTCCCTCTTCTCTTGATCAGCTTGTTCTGGTTGCCTTCCTTTCCCTACATGTGGACACCCAAAGGCTCAGGCCCAGCTCAGAGCAGCCTGCAGCCTGGGGAGTTGGAGCAGCTGGCATGGAGCAGGCCCTGCCAGGGAGGACAGATGCAAATCCAGTGGCTTCCACATGAAAAGAAGCTGTTTAGAATGAGCGTCTCCTTTGTGGGCCTGGAGTGTGGGACCAGCTGTGAAGGAGGCACAAGTGTGGGGAGGGAGGAAGTAGGGGAGGAGCTGCCACCCGCCCTTCCTCACTCCCTCTCCCTTGCTCCCCACAGATGCCCCTGGAGGGGCTTCATAATTGGTTTCTGGCTGGCACCCTCCTTCCATTAATTAACACAGTGATGGGAGGTGCCCAGGTTTGCTCAGGACTGTCCTGTTTACAGACTACAAACATGGGTGACTGCACTGAATCCCTTCCACGGTCCCATGGTTGGGGGGGGGCGTTCCCCCTATTTACAGATGAATAAACACAGGCTCTGAGTGGAAAGATGGCCACACCCTGGTCGCAGAGCCAATGTGGGTCAGAGCTGGGATGCAGACCCAGATCTTCTGACTTTGAGCCAGAACCTTCTCAATCCAATCACATAATCGTCCACATCCTGTGAAGATTAATCACCATCATCATGAGAATAAGTTATTAAGCAGGCATTGGGCATGCATAATCCCACTTACTCTGTACAACCATGAGGTCTATCTATTCTGTCATTGATGATCCCATTTTCCAGAGGAGGAAATTGAGGCTCAGTGAGAGTAGGTGAGTTGCTCAAGGCGTCAGGTTTAGTGGATGGGGGTGTGGGGGTCTGTACCCGGGCTGTGTGACTCCACGGCACATGCACATCTAACTTCCAGGCCTCTTGTGCTCACATTCCACTCTGCTCCGCTCCCCACCTCTCCCAAGGCGGAGGGCCTCTGTCTATGTGTCTGTGGTCCCGGCACTGAGGTGTGCTTCACAAATGCTGCTTGCCTTGAAGGTGACATCTGTGGATGTGTCCTGCAGAGACGTCCCTATAGCCTTTGCTGAAGCTGGGAATCATGTAAATAATTTGGGGAAGGGTGCTGGGTGAAGAGGGCACCCTACACATGGCATCTGACACCAGATAAGGCTGCTTCGGCAGGACGGGCCAGCCCAGAGCCAAAACAGGTGTGACTGAGACACCTTCCCTATTTCCATAAAGCTAGCTTTGTGTAGGGAACACAGGTCTGTGGTCCAAGTCTGCAGCCCTTACCAGAAATGACCTTTTCTCGAGATGGCCCTTGATTCCCAGGGGGTGCCAACTCAAGAATGCTAGCTTTAGAGTCAGACAGATGGCACTGTATCATTTACTTGCTATGTGTTCTCGGGCAAGTTGCCTAACCTTTCTGAACATCTGTTTCCCTATTCATTAGTTGGGATTAATAATAGTAGTGCTTAAAAGAATCGTTATAAAGATTAAATGAGCTGATCCACACGAAGCACTTACCACATGCCTGGCAGTTAGTGTCAGCTGTTAACATCAGGAAGACAGAAAATTAAAGAAATGCTGACAACAAGTGTGCTGGGGGTTATGAAATGAGAAGCACAGGGAACTCAGGGAATAATAGCAGGGACCTGACCTAGTCAAGGAGGTCAGGAAGTGACTTTTAAGTTGAATCATGGGTGAGTAGGAGGTAGCAGGTGAAAGAGGGAGCAGAGGAGAGGATAATAGGCAGCATGGGCAAATGTTTGGAGTCAAAAACAATACATCGGGATTGCTTCCTGCATGCGTACATGGTGATGGATTGGTACGTGTAGGAGCTCGTTTAATCCTCGGAATGACTTCATGGTACAGGTTATTATTGCTATCCTCACTCTATAGGAGGAAAGAGGCACAGAGAGGCCAAGTAAGCTGCAAAAGGTCATCCAGCAAGGCAGAATAGAGGCTGGTCCGAACCCCAGCCACCTAACTCTGGTACACTCCTTCCTCTTCCCTGTGATATGATGATCCCAGGGTGGATGGCTGGTCACACAGCCACTGAAACCGACCTGGGCAAGAGGGGCGTGGAAGTGCCACATTCAGTTGTCCAGCCCTCTGCCACCCCTCACAGAGTCTCCCTGGCTGTACAGGGCAGGGCAGGGCCCCTCCTGGCCAGAAAGAGGCTCCAGGGAGGGGTCCTTTACTTTTCCGAAAGGAAACTTTGCTCCGGCAAGAAAATTTCCACATTATACTTTTATTGGGCTCAATTATGACCATTTTTATTCTTTAAATCTTTCTGATGATCTGGATTGGAGCCTTGGTCTTTAAAGTAAAACTATAGGTATGTGTTGTGTGTGTGTGTGTGTGTGTGTGTGTGTGTGTATAAAACTTTAAGAGTTAAAAGTCCACTAATTGTCTGCATTTTGGTTTCTGCCCTGCCTGAACTCAGAAAAGGTGGGCATTTTATATGGAGTCCATGCCACAGGCTTAAACTTACTGACCCCTGTGTGAGACAAATGGTGACACCCTGGGAGGGTCTGGCTCCTAAGATGGGGGTGTAGGGAAGCTCACACTGGGTGAGCGCTCACGCTCATCCCTGAGAAGAAGCCTCCATGCCCAGTGTCAAGCTGGAATGACCCTGAAACATATGGCCAGAGCTGGGGATTGGGAGGCTCTTGCCTCTGCTCCTTACTGTATGACCTTGGGCTAGTCCCTCGGTATCTCTCAGCCTCTGTTTTCTCACCTGTGAAAAGAGAGTTAGTACTCAACCTCACTAGGGTACTATAACATGTAAGTAATATGGAAATATGTAAGTAAGGTCTTTTGAAAATGTCATGGAAAAGAGATGGTTTATTGTAATGTTGAATTTGCAGGCCCTCCCTCCCCAACCACTACAAGTGTTTCACAGCCTTCAGTGTTAGGCAGTTCCATACAACGGCGAACCCACTTCTCTGCTGTGGTCCTGACTTCCAAATTGATTCATACTCTGTTGGTAGAAGAGACAAGTTCATCTCTTCTAAATAGCCTCTACATGTTCTTATTGTCAGGCTAGTTTGGTGCGGATGAAAAGTTGCTTTTCTCTCTTCCTGTTCTATTTTGGTTATTTTAATATGCCTGGGACAAATAATCTGGCTATAAAAATTGGGTGTCCTGCTTTCATTTGAAAAGTGAGCCAAATAAAGCATCAAAACCTTGATCTGTATCATCCTGGCTCCCTGTGGAAGGTGGGAGAAGATCAGTCTCAGGGCACAGTCTTGTCCAGGTCTCTGGGCAAAGAGAGCAGGACCTCATTAACAAATGACCTTGACCTTTGCTCCAGACATATTCGGACACCCCAGAGGCTCAGATCTACTTCTCCTTTGGGTTTATAGAAAGGAATATTCTCTACTAGCTTAAAGCATTTGCAACAAACTATTTAAACATCTCCAGTGGGATTTCAAAACTAACAGCTTTGTGATCTGGAATAGAGGGAATTTCCAGGACATGGAACGGCTGATGGAAAGAAAGGTGTCGGTGGAAGGGGACAAAAAGATTTAATTAGTGAGTTTTTTGTTCAACTTCATGAAGAAAATGCTGTTTTATGCCTGCCCTACTGACCTCCAGGTGAAAGGTCGGTTTGCAGGAATGCAGGGGAAATTTGGGATTCCGAGAAATTTGGAATTCTGGGAAAGGGGATTTCTGTGTACCTGAGGGTCCATCTGATAACTTTGTAACCACAAATCTGTCCTCTAAAGGCCCTGGATCTGCCTTCCTGCCATAGTCATTTTAATATCTGAGAACAAACTCAAGTTGTTGTAGATTGAAGCTATTTTAGGGCCTGAGTTGTCCAGTTAAACTGGCCTTTTCAGAGTCTGGAAATTTCTCTGCCTCGGAGCTCCCGTAGCGCCCAGTCTCTACTATACCAGCTGCAAATAAAGGCCTGATGCGTTATGTTGTTTGCTGACTGTTTGATGAGCATGGACCTTGACTCCTTAACGTCCTTGTGAGCTTGCCGAAGCCAGGGGTTGTGTCTGGTCCTTTTTAGTACCTTTCACAGCACTAGCCAAGAGTGTGGTCCAGACTTTGGTGTAAGGATACAAGATCGGGCAGGATTTGCAGCAGGCCTAACCTATTCTCTGATGTTGCTGCTTGGGCTACATCCTTTCTCCTGTAGCTCCGTGGGTTGCTAAAGCCGGAAGGGACTCTAAAGAGATGTAACGGGATCCTCCATTTTGCAGGGTAGAAAACCAAGGCCCCAAAAGGTCTACCTAAGGGGGCAAAGTGGTCAAACCTAGGGCTCCCTCAGGTTAATGGAGGGCTCAGGTCGGGTGAGTTTCAGTTCAATGGGTTTTTCTGCCCTGGGGCCTGGATGTGGCCCTGGCCGAGGCAGAAGGGCAGCTTCCGAGTTCTTTCTGCTCGGTCGGGGAGCTGTGATTACTGAGATATGGCGGCTGCCTGTCCTAC
The DNA here is from genome assembly GCA_003508835.1 of Eonycteris spelaea. NCBI lineage: Eukaryota > Metazoa > Chordata > Mammalia > Chiroptera > Pteropodidae > Eonycteris > Eonycteris spelaea. The sequence goes on from PUFA01000017.1 coordinate 3,530,357, forward strand.
GTGCCAGGCCACCACCCTGTCCTCTCCAAGGTGGCTTGTGAACCCCACTCTCCCTCCTGGAGGCCAGCCCTCCTGGCACCCTGGGCTGCAGGCGATCTTTCCCTCCTTTGTTTATGTGAAACCATTAGAAGGGCCTCTGGGTTGGGAGCCTGGGTTGCTAAGAGCTTTCTGCTTGCCAGACCTTATCATGCCTTGAGAAGTCTCCAGGCAAAGTTTTCCCTGGCTCAGAGGGAGGGAGGGAGAGTGGGCGGGGGGAAGGAAAGGGGGCCTCAGGAGCCACAAACAAAGCTGCCCTCCCTGGGCCCCTGGAGAACCAGTGCTGGAGCTGGCCGTGGGAGCCACAAACTCTGTGGCCTCCACTTTGGAAAAGCAGCAGGAATGATGCAGCGAGTTCTCCCGAGTTGCACAATGAGCACGACACATCCAGTATCTCATATAACCCCGCAAGTCTGCCGGTACCCCCACTTAACAGAGGGGAAAACTGAGCCTCAGAGAGGGTGGCACTCGCTCTGGCCCACACAGTGGGGAAGGGTGACCTGGGACCTGACCCTGCTATGTCTGATTGCACAGCTTTGTAGACACTTAGCGGGCCCCTGGCCTGGCAGTGGATGAGTGACGGTGCTGTGTGTGCTTACTTATTCAAGAATGCCCTCCCAGTCACTGTGCCAGAGTACACTACTATAGAATTTAGATTCCTTGGGCCTTTTCGATGTTATAAAATGTAAATTCCACTGGGAGAAGTAATGCCTTACGTGGTTGTCATTGACAAGGCCCAGCCCACTGATAGCAGGACCCTAAGTAATGAGAGTCAGCGGTTACCATGAGCCAGTTTTGCCAGGGGAATGGAGTGGAGAGGCTGCCCAGTATTTTGTTTACTTCCTCACCCTGGCTGCCTTGCTCCCCTGACCAATGTGCTGCAGCCCCCACCCCTCACCGTTAGTCAAATAAAACAAGTCTCTCAGATTCATTCAGAAATCATTTGCTGAGCACTTGTGTGCCAGGCCCAAATCACGTGGCAAAGAGAATGCAGGATGAACCCAAACCATCCCCTCCTCAGGGGGATCCTAGTCTAGTGGGAAAGACAAGACCACTCAGAAGAACACCACGGCTACAGGGATGTGGGGGAAGGGAGCTGGCGAGCAGGTGTATGGGAGGGCAGTGGCAGAGGTGTGTGCACAGAACTCTGAAACCCTGGGGGACCGGGCGGGGAGGTCAGGGAAGGTTTCTGGAGGCAGAGACTATTTTTAGCTCGGTCTTCAGGATCAGTAGGCAGAGGCGGGTGGATGAGCAGGGTAAGGCATTCCAAGTAGAGGGGGTGGTGTGACCAAAGGCATGGAAGAGGACACGGTGCAGCTTATTCGAGGAGAAACAGGAGTTCGATGCTGCTGGGTGGAAAGGGTAGGACAGCACAGTTAAACAGGCTGGAGAGGCAGGTAGGAGCTTCAGGTTGGAGCTTCAGGTAGGAGCTTCATTCTGTGGTGCTCAGGGAGCCCAGAGGGGTTTTAAACAGAGCGCTGACATTGTCCTACTTGTACTTTCGGTGGTCAGCCCCAGCCCATGTCGCCCTAGAGCCAGAGAGGTGATGGGTCATTTACAAAGCCTATGTACATGAGGTAGGGGTTCGGTTCCGGCCCCAGCCCAGATTTCCTGCGGGCATCTCCCTGTGCCTGGGAGTGGGCACTGCACGTGCCTCTCTCCATTGAGGAGATAGCCCCGGCTGGGACCACTCCACGGCACTGGCCTTTGCTATCCGCCTGGGGCTGTCAGAGAATTCGGGTGTGGGGGTTGAGAAGGTAGAAGGAGGGGGCCAGGGGCCAGAGATCTGCTGCTAAGAAGACTTGGTTATGGCATGCTGAGAAGACCACCGCAGTGGAATTTCGGGGCTCCTGCCTAGACCCCACCTCTGACGTTGTGTGGGTATGTGATCTTGGGTCGACTACTTCCCCTCTAGTTGGGACTCAATTTCCCTAACTGTCTTACAATAATATCACTTGGTTCAAGGCTGGGTGTGGGAGTGAGCTTAGGGATGTGCTTATACCGGAGCTTATTCCTGTCGCTGCCCAGCTTCAGGCCCAGGCCCACCCTCCTCCCTCCCCCAGCTTCTCCAGAACCTGCAGCCAGAGTCTCCTTCTGAGCTGTGTCCACACACACACACACACACACACACACGCACACGCACATGCACACATTCACCCAGACTGCTCAGGGTTGTGAAAAGTTCACAGAACTTGGAAGTCGAGGAGGAGAGTTCGAATCCCGGCTCTGCCACCAGCTTGCCCAGCGACTTTGAGCAAGTCATTCAGCCCGCGCGAACCTCTCATTTGATGTAAACATCAGCCCTTTGCACGCATAAAACATTTTATGAGTCAGCCTTGTCCACATCTCTTTAATACACCCTATCTGTGCTGATTTTGCCTCCTTAAGCCATAGAAACATTTTGATGAAAATTCTCTCCAGTTTTCAGTGGTGACCTGAGTATGGGGTAAGGTAGAGTATTAAGTGGGATACGGCACAAAAAACCTTCTAGATGACAGCGGTTAGGTGAATGTGTGCTGAACACTTAAGGTTTGTGCACCTGTAGTCATATCAGACATATTTACTATCTGAATGTTAATATTTTATTTTATTAAGTAAAATAATAATCATTTAATTATATTTATTAATAATAAAATGTTAGTATTTAATATATTTATATTGATTTTTTTTAATTGGGCAAAAAGTCCTTCTTAGCTTTCTGATTCAAGATCATTCTCTTCATCTACTCATATATTTATTCACTCTACCGTATTTGTGGCCCAGGCAGCCCAAGCACACAGAGGTGAAGGAAACGCAGATGTGTGAACTGTTGTGGGAGCTCCGAGGTGCAGAACCTTCAGTGGCTCTCTATTGCCATTAGTAATGATTCTCAATACTGGCTGCAAATCACCTGGGGATGTTCAAATGCTTGTCCCCAGGGCCAGCTTCACGGGTGTGTGATCCCTACAATGCTTGATTTAATGTTCTGACACTCTCCTGAAATTCTTCATAATTGTTGATCAGGGCCCTATAAATTATGTAGTTGGTCCTCCCTGACCACCTTCCCTGGAACAATAGAATCAGAAGAATCTCTGGGAGGTGAGGTCTGGGCCTCAGGATTTCTTCAAAGCTGAGTTTCTTTCCAGGTGCAGCTCTTATCCTCACACACTTGGCTGAAATAGAAGCTGGAGACTGGCTCTCTAGACACTTGTAACTGAGTTGGAACGATAAGACCTCACACGTGAGAGCGTCACAGGAGCAGTTCCCGGTGGCAGTGATCCATGAAGGAGCTCAGGGAGGAGAGGGAGATCACTGTGGCGTGGGATGGTTAAGGAAGGCTTCGTGGAGGAGGTGGCACATGCGCCATCCTGAGAAGGGTGAGAGAAAAGAACGGGAGAGAAGAAAAGACAAAAGCAGAATAGCATTTAGGAAAGGGAGGGACTCATTTGCAGGGAAAGAGGAGAGCCAGGTAACTGGAGTGTGAGTGTGACTTGAGCGGAGAGATGTGGTTGGGAAGCCGGGATGGGGCAAGAGCGGGAAACACAGGAAATGACCATCCGAGAAGTCAGAATGCTGTCGGTAGTGGGGAGCTGCTGAATATTCTGGGTCCAAGAATAATGTGCTCCATGAACAAACATTTGAATGAATAAATAAAAGGAGTGTTTGAGGGAGACTTAGGAAGGACCAGCCTGCTAAGTCACCAACGTTTCCAGACAGAACGGTGACCCACCTGTTCTTGGAAGCTCTACACTCTCTTCCCCATAGGCGGTGCCTGCCTGTGCAGGAACCCCATGTCCCCTGCAGTGCGGTCTTGGGCAACTGTGATTGAAGCGTCCCTAAGAACAACAGACACTGAGTAGATCATGTTCTCCCATTTCTAGGAAAGACAAGTGGTGGTGGTAGGGGCGTGCTTCTGGTAAAAACCGAGTTCTGCTCTCTAGCTCCCACCAGGTTCCCCAATCCGGGCGAGCAGCCCCTGCAGGAAGGTGGCTTTCCCTGCCATTTTATATTTCTCATGGCTTTGGTGGACTCTTCAGTGCCTGGGGAGGGCGTGAGGGTCCTGCCTGGGACACAGCAGCCCCCATTTCTGAGTAGCCAGCAGCAGATCAAACAAAGATCTGTTTATTTCTTAGTCTCCTAAAATATTTATGCAGGAAGACGAGAAAAGATCTCTGTTTATTGAACGCATCCTCCAGGGAAGAAGCCACAGGGAGCGGGCAGCTTCCCGTGTCTGAGAGCCAGTGAGCAGAAATGGAATTTCTTTGAATTTAAAGCCAGACAGAGCCTGTGTACTTGCAGAAGGAAGAGGGGTGGAATTTCTGGAGGGGGCAGAAAGCCCTCTCAACCTCCTGCCACCAGTCCCAGGAAGGCCTTTTAGCACATACTTTCCTGGTGACTCCAAATAATAACAACTGAAATCTCAGCCGAGTTTATATTCTGTATTCTGTCTCTCACATGCTGTGTGACCTTGAGCAAGTTGCTTAACCTCTCTGGGCCTTCGTTTCCGACTCTGAAAAGAGGGATGCTTCCATCCAGTTCTGCAGGCCCCTCGATAGTGTTTAGAGAATCAGAGAGCTGTGGAGCAGCTTTGCTCTGAGGTAGCAAAGGAGTGTGAAGGGGTGTAGGGAACAGAGTCCCAGCTAGGAAGTGTTTAAGGCCGGAGAACTGACTGGGAGCAGGACTGAGTGGCCAGCCAGGTGGCAGTCTCGGCTGAGGCCTGTGGGGTCAGGCCAGAGGGAGTGGTCCCTGGACCCAGGCCCACACTGGGGCCTCTTCCCTCCTTCCTCCTTGAGCCGAGCCCTGCTGTCATGTCCCTGAGAATGCTGGCAGGATTTCCTCCCAGGAAGGGGACTCGGGTGTCCGGTTTATATCCCTTGGGAATCTCAGGCACCAAGGAGCAAGGCAGTACTTCCCCCTGACAATGGGACTAACCTTGTCTTCAGACACGAAATTCTGTGGCTCTGTGCTCCAAGCCTTGTGGCCAGCCTCAGGTCATCAACTGTCCTCACTCAAGGAACCAGGACTCCCCGCCCTCAGTTCAGCCCCTGGTGCAAAGCTTTGGGACCTTCTCCCAGGGCCGGGGCTCTGTTCCAGCTCCATGGCTGGCTTGCTGTTCCTGTCTCCATGGTAGGCCTTCTAGAGGTAATGGTTAATAACAGTTATTAACATTAGGACAATCTGAATCTTAATACAAACTACCATCTACTATGCATCTGCTCCCTGCCAGGCCCTGCTCTGGCTCCGGGGACACAGAGGGGACCCATCTCCCCGACATTTAAGGAAGCCGAGTTCTGCCTGGGAGGCAGACAGATACGGATGCGGTGATTCGAGCAATTCTGAACACAGGTCCTGAAGGCCCAGAGCACCGGGAGACTGGACCAGGCCTCTGAGAGGAGGCGGGCTGGAGTCTGACTTTGTGGGATAAAATAGGATTTGGAAGAGGGTGGAGCAGGGTGGGCTGCAGCATGAATTCTGCCGCGGCACGCCTGGGGGGTGTTCCAGAGCTTCCAGTTTGTCCAGAGAGGTTTGGATGTGAAGGGTCAGAGGCTGGCAAGGCCCGGCGGGGGTGGGGAGGGGGAGGCGAAGATGGAGGCCGGGGCTAGTAGCGCCTAAGTCAGTAAAGAGATCTTCACGGGAAAGAGTCATGGTTGAGTCATCAGATTCCGCAACGATAAGTACTCATCAAGTACGGACTGTGCTAGCTACTGACCTAGGCGATGGGACACATCCACATCAGTGAACAATACAGAAAAAGTCCCTGCCCTCCGGGGACTGGCCCTGGAGGGCGGGGAGACAGGACAGAGCACAAATACATAAAGATTAGGATGTCAGGTGGTGGTAAGCGCTATTAAGAAAAATGCAGCGGGGTCAAGGGGCAGAGCGATGGGACAGTTAGATTGGGTGGCTGTGAAAAAGGGACATCGGTGCCCAGAATGGAATGAGGGAAGCATGGAGCCACGTGCATCTGGGAAGATCTCTCTGGCTGAGGGAGCAGTATGCTTACAGGCTCCGAGGAGGCTGCCTGCCATTGAAGGCGCAGTCATGAGGCGCTTGTCTGGGGACTGTTCGGGGAGAGGGTCGGAAGGGAGGGGGAAGCTGGATCTGGGTTACATTGAGTCCTCCTGCCTCCCACAGGCTGGCACTTGCTTCCTGCTCTCCGTTTGTTGACTGACTGCTTGAGAGTGGCTGCTCAGGGAGGATGACAGGAGCAGGGAGAGGCTGCAGGCCGGGATTCTGGTGGCCAGTTTGAGCTGAAGGGAGTCTGAGCAGGCAGAGACAACAGCATAGGGAAGAGAAGTCTACAGGCCTTGATGACTGGGTGGGCGGAGAGGAAGACGATAGCCAGGTGGTTTGGGTGGTCCTGGAGCTGCCTAGAGAAGTTGGACCCACGAGTCCATGGACATCACCACAGCAGGCTTGTCACACCCCCTCCATGGGGCCTCTGAGCCCACCCGGCCTCTGACCTGGGCTTGTGGGTGAACCAGAGCCTCACCGCTCCCTACCCTCTTAAGGATGCTCCAAACTGGGCCGTGTCCTCCTGCAAGGCTGGCAGGGATCGGGGAAGTCCTTAGGGGCCACCCTCCCCTGCCAGCCTCACTTCAAGTCCAACCTCATTAGTATTTTGAGCAGCAGCATATTTATTTTTCCCTGCAGGGAACTGGTGCCCTGCTCGTTTCAAATTGAGTAAAACCAAAGAGCAATTAAGAGGCACAGCCTTCTGGGGTCAAGGAGAAGTGACAGAGGGAAGCCGCAGTTCTGGCTGCTGGGCACATCTGCCGAGGGCTGGGCTGGGTGTGGAGGGGCAAGGAGGGAGGTGCTGTGGGGTTTGCATTCACCAATCATAAAATACGAATGATTGATGCTGATTTGGTTGCTGAACACGTCCCAGGGACAGTGCTGTTTTACACGTTTCTCATCACCCTTTCGACAGCCCGTGAGGCACAGAGAGAGGGCTGCTACTGTCATATCCATTTGTGGATGAGGAAACTGAGGCTCAGAGGGGATAAGTAACACGCCTAAGGTCACACGGCTCGTAAACTGAAATGCAGCCAGGGTGCTGTCCTGCTCCTGATGTCCTACGAGCCCTCGCCCTTAACTGCTGGCTGTTTTGTCCATTAAAAGCTTTGTGTTTAGCCAATAGCTTCTCCCTAATTTGTATTTCCTTCCCTTCAAAAAAAAAAAAAAAAAAAAAAAACAAAAAAAGCCCTTGCAGCTGTGGACACAGAGACTATACTGGAGTTACTGAGGCAGGAGGAGGCACAGGCTAACATCCCGGCCTCTGGCTGTGCTGTGGCTCTGTCTCTGCCTTCTCCTGGGGCCTGCACAGTTAGGCCCATTGTTCTTGGCCAGCCTGGGGCCAGCAGACCTGTGAGGGGGCCATTGTGGTGGTCCAGGCAAAAGGCCTAAGCCGCCCAGTAGAAAGAGCAAGGCCGGAGAGGAGACAGGATGCAGGGTGATGTTTTGGAGGTTGATGAGTTGATGGAAGTGCATATGAGGTAGAAGAGGTCAGTGTGTGACCAAGTCAATGGGTGACAAGGACTCTGGCCTTGCTGTTGAGAAGAATGGGGAACCTAGGAGGAGGCGATGGCTCTGGTCAGTGGCCCTGTGTACCAGATCCAGCCTCTCCCTGCAACTGGACCATCTACCTTATTACATAGACTTGGCTCTTTGAGCATTTTCAGTTTTAGAAAATCAGAACCCACAGAGGCCAAAGCTCTCTTCAGGCAGCCCCTGAAGAGGGGTGGCAGCCAGTGGCTGAAATCGGGGGTGTCCTGGCTTTAAGGAAACTGAACTGGGTTCCTAATGTGTGTGTGTGTGTGTGTGTGTGTGTGAGAGAGAGAGAGAGAGAGAGAGAGAGAGAGAGCGAGAGAGCGAGAACAAGAAGTGTTGCTATCTTAGCTTCTCTATCATTCAGGGTCAATGATTTTTGCTAATAGTGACCTTCTGGGGGGAAAAAAAAATTGATCCAAGGACAGAAATCCCATTGTCTCAGGAGAATAGGCCTGTTTTTAAAAACAAACAAACACACAAAAAACAAAAACAAAAACCCCCGGACCTTAGAGAAGCTAGGGGAGTTTAGTGCCCTAGAGAGGCAAATCCCCGCCTGGTAAGCTTCCTCCCCAGAGTCACCAGGCCTGGGGTGTCCCTCTGTAGCAGTCTTCTCTCCCCAACTCCTTACTTCCTACTTTTCACTCTACAGCAGACCTAACTCTCCCTCCTCTCTTTGCTGGGCCCCCAGGAGCGAATCTGTAAACCGATCTGTATTTAGGACACCGCAGGTTTTGTGAAGAAGCCTTGTCAGAAGAAAGTTCCAACTCCGACCGGCACTTCTGTGGGAGTGACACTGCTTGAAGGAAGCTGCTTGGGGTGGGACCTGGGGCAGCTGTGCCCTGGGCCGGCCCTGGGCCTGGGGCTGCCTTGGGTTACACTTCTAGGGGCAGGTACCACCAGCCTGTACTCCTGGAGCTCGTCGCCTCTCTGGGTGGCAGTATTCTTTGGCTTCCCACCATTTACCTCCTTGGCCCCTGCTAGAGCCTGCCCTCCAGCACACTGGTCTGTTTACTGTCCCCAAACTCAACTTATGCTTTTCTGCTCCCTCTCTACAGAAAAGGCCCCCTGATCCCTACTTTCTAGGCTAAGCCAAAATGCCACCTCCTCCATGGAGCCTTCTCTGATCTCTACTCAATCTACACTCCGTCCTTCCTTTTCATGTCACTGCTGTGTTGAGGCGGTTGTAGCTGCACATGCCTGTCTCCCCAGCGACAGAGCAAGGCCCATGTCCTGTGTGAGAGAGAGCACACAATGCCATGGATCCGTGGCTTGTTCCCTAGTGCCTGGCCCATGGATGTTCCAGTAAGGTTTTCAAAGGACATATTTGTATTTTTTGCATGGATATAAGAATCTATTCCACGTGTGCAATGCAGCTTCAGCCATGTGAGATGCATTTGCGGGCAAATCCATCAGAGGGTGCAGAAGGAAGGCTCCCGAAGGGCTTGGGACCAAAATAGAGAGTTTATTCTTCTTTTTTCACATCCCCCCATCACTGCTCACACAGAGGCTTATGCTGCCTTGAAAAATTCTAAAGGAGGGAAGTTGTCCCCAGTGCCTCCAGACCTCCGCCCAAGACAGGCAGCAAGCTGGTGACCTTGGAATAGTAGTGTGCTCTCTAGGACTCTGCCCTCCCCTGGGAGGTTACCATATGCTTTCCGGACGTCCGGGTCTCATTAAGTTCCAGCTCAAAATTCATCTTGTCTAATTGTGCTCGAGGCCTGAGTGAATTCAGGGACTATTAGACAGCCTCTGTGGGCCTGGAGTCTCCATGGCAACAGAGGATGCGTCCTAATGAACTTCGTCCGTGGAGACTGGCTCAGGGTCCCCTGCCCACACCTTTGCCTCTCCATGTGGACTGTTGCTTGGTGGAGGCCCACTCCAGAGGAGACTTGGGCTGGTGAGAGGGAATGAAAGCAGTTTGTGCAGCAGCCACAGAGACCCGTGTGGTGTAGCAACAATCCCTCCCGGTGTTGCAGGGATAAAAGATACTCACAGACGATCCCACAGCCTCATTGCTAGCCAGAGAGTTTCCCTCCCCAAATAAACCAACAGTCCATCTAAAATGCACACACACACATACACGTGCACGCACACACACACACCACCCACCCACCCCACCCACACCACACGCACACACCACATTCCAGTGGTTTAAGTTCCATTTGTTTTATAAATTTTCTAAAATGTGGAAATTGCAGTCTTCCCTGGAGGCCTGGCTCAAAAGTTACCTCATCCAGGAAGTCTTCCTGCAATATGTCTCTCTCTCCCCCATTCTGCCACTGTGCTGGTTGGTGCCTAAGGGACTTTTTCATCACACTTTGCCCAGGAGTGGACTTCATGATTACACATCAGGCTTGCTTTGCACCAGGTAACAACCTGCTAGCACAGTAATGCCCTGCCTTCCTCTCTGGAGCCCCAGATATGGACCGCCATGGCTCAGTCAGAAGGAAAAATGGGTCCTTGCCGGCAGCCAGTCTGTGACCTCGGTTCTCCATCAGGTCCAGGCCTGAGAGCTTCTCTGTTGATGTGGCTCCTAGGAGCCTTCCAAGACCCTGCTGCCTCCTGTGACTGTGAGTGATGCCAGGAGGCAGGTGCTCTGCCTTCTCCACCTGAGAATGAAGGGATGCACTACAACTGGGCCTTTGAGGACAGAGTGGAAAGGAAAAGGAGACTTGAGGAAGTGAAAAGTGCAGCTGGGGACAGCTCTGGCCCAGCCCCTCAGCCTCCTGGTTGCTGAGCCCCAGACCCCTGGCCCTTCAGACCCTCAGCCTGGTCACCCACAGGAAAGCCATGTAATGCGGGAGGAGGGTCAAAACGGAGAGTACAAACCCAGCGATTTCTCCACATCCACCACACCTCCCTCTCAGCTGTCCTGCTGAGTCTCAGTTCTAGAAATGACCTGGAGCGAGAGGAATGAGTGGGGAGGAAGCTGCCTGTCTGACTTTTAATTAAAAGAGACGGGACACCTCCCAGCTGGCCTTTAAGGCAATGGCACTCCCTGTGGTGTGTGTGTGTCACCATCTAAAGGGATGGATGGCGTGCAGGTGTGTGGGTGTGTGAATGGCTGACAGACAGAAGTGGAGATTGGAAATCTCTCCAGAAAGCTAAATGTTTTACTCACTTCTCCATAGCCCCTCCCCTTAATGCAGAAAACATGTCTTGAGCACCCGCGGTGTGCCAAGCCGACGCCAGGCCTGGAGAAGGAGAGATGGACGAGATACTGCCCCTGGCCTCCAGGACTGGAGGAAGGGCTGACACTGAGAGGCTGAGGGGCCTGCCTGTCACAGGTGCCTCTCATCCTGCATCCCCTGAGCATTGCTGTGTGCACTGAGGATAAAGTGGCAAATGCATCAGAGGTCCCAGCCTGCACGGAGCTCACAGTCAAGGGCGTTGTTGGAGCACAGGGTATGACCAGAACAGTGTGATGAAAGCTAGGATGAGGGAAGCACTGGGGGACCCGGAGCAGGAGCAGCTAACAGTCTAGGGGAATTGGAAGATCAGCCTGAGGAAGCGGCCCTGAAACAGAGACACGAAGGAGGAAGAGGATTTAGCCAAGTGAACAGCTGGAAAAAGTGACCAAAGTAGGGGGAACAGCAGCAGGTGCACAGGCCCCGAGGAGAGAAACAAAGGCTTTGAGGAGCAGAAGGAGGTTGAGTGCAGTTGGAGCATAGATGTGCCGTCGTAGGCTAAGGCCCGGGCTAAGGAGGGCCATCATCGCCCAATTCACAAGGACCATGGACTTGATCCTGTGGGCGGGAGAGGGAACTGCTTACTGGCTTTATGCATGGGAGTGGTACTAGATTTATGATTTAAAAAGATCACTTCAGCATGTATTTTTTTTTATTGAAAAATAACATTCGCAGTCCTCATTTAAGGCCACTCTTAGTGTGGTGGAAGGGAACAAAGGAGAGGCAAGGAGGGTATTGCTGCGTTTGGACTATTCGGCCCAAGTCAGGGTCTGACCCTGGACACACACACACATTTTACGTCGATGCTTTAATTCGCCTTACTATAGAAATTTCAGACCTAAAGAGAGATAAGCCAAAGTGGCTGTCACTGCCCTTTATAATGTGTGTCTTTAACTTTTATCTATTCCTATCATGCACCAGTTAAATAGGATCCAGCTATCATCTCCCTGGTTCCCAGGGCTCTGATAGCCCTGGTTAGAGGGGGTCCCCTGGTTTTGCCTGCTATGGGTTTCTCCTCCTTTTATTGCCCCTCTGGGGTAAAGATGGTTAGTGTGAGTTTCATGGTTCTCCATGTCAGTGAAGGAAGGTTCAGTGAGACAAGCAACCCAAGAACACCAAGAGGTCAGTCCTTTCTGTTTTCGAATAGAAATATTTCATAAAACATGTCTGGTCCTGAGCAAGCAGGGACTGCTTAGACAACTTGTAAGCACACATATATTTTCCTTGTTGGGACATGTATAATTTTATTCCCAGAAGGGGACACACAGTTTGGCAATCCCTTGCTTAGAACAGCTGCCCCATTAGATGAATACTATCTGTTTCCCCTGAGCAGGTAGGTGTTAAAAAACTTCCTGCCCACTAGGGGTTTGTCAAAGGTCTGTTAGGATAGAAGGTGAGAGATGTCAGGTGGCCTGGGCTTAGGGAACACACTAGGGAGAGAGCAGTAGGCAGGGTGGCTAATTAAGATGCAGAATTGTTGCTATGTCTTGTGCACCATTTCAGTCTCAGGGCTAACACAGCACCTGGGTCCTAAACTAGTTGCTGGATAGTTGAGTGGCTGACCAAATGAATGAATTAGTTGAATGAATGAATGATGGGAGGGTATGCACAGATGGGTGGAAGTTGGCCTGCAATCTACTAAGAAAAAGAATGCTTGTAGATAATGCTAACATGAAGCATGACGACAAAAGGGCCTTGGTGGGGATGAGCTGTGGAGACAGTGCAAGGTCCTCTGGCAGATGTCACGAGGCTGCATTTCTCAGAGCAGAGTTAGGTTGATGTGGTGTTGTGACTGCATTGTGTCTTCTCCAAATTCATATGTTGAAGCCATAACCTCAATGTGATTGCATTTAGAGACTAGGCCTTTAAAGAGGTGATTAAGGTTAAACCACATATAAGGGTGGGACCTAATCCCATAAAACTGATATCCTTATAAGATGAGGAAGAGAAACTAGGAGGGTGTGGCATGGAGAGGAAAGGCTGTGTGCGCACCCAGCGGGAGGGCGGTCATCTGCAAGCCAGCAAGAGAGGCCTCCCCAGAAACCAACCCGCTGGAACCTGGATCTTGGACTTTCAGCCTCCAGAACTGTGAGGATGTTTAAACCATCCGCTGTGGCATTCTGTTATGGCAGCCCTAGCAGACTAATACACATCGGGACTCTGGATCTGAGTTGGAAGGTCCAGGTGGACGGAACAGGAGGGCTGAGTGCTGCCTCATAGAATTGAGAAAGGCGGCTGGTCTCCTTCGAAAGTTCATATAGAACATGTGCACCCAGCAGATTCAGAATAAGATCCCGGGCTGTGGAGTTAGCCTGCCAGGGCCCACGTCCTAGCCCTTCCCACCCTCTAGTTGTGAGGTCCTGGACAGGTTTTAAACCCTCAGTTTCCGTATCTCTAAGGGGATAATAGTGGTAGTTACTATAACCCTTGTGTACAAGTAGCATTGTGAGCATTCAATTTCTTTTACATATGTAAAGTGCTCAGCACAGAGCCCGGCACATGTAACTCAGTAAACCCAAGCTGCCCCTCTTCACCCTCACGGTTTTCTCATCAGTGCCATTGCCCTGGGTGCTCCCTTCTCTCAACACGTTCCAGGGGCTCTAGCTATGGTCCAGATCGTCTTTGGGACCTCCTGGAGAGCAGTACCAGCGTCTAAGGTTGAGAAATCAACTTGACACTTCATGGCCAGCCTCCACCCAATCCCCAAACCATCTTCCCCAGCTTGAAAGGACCAAACTTATCCATCCAGATTGCAGCTAAGGAGAGGAACTCTTATGAAGGGCAAAGACAGGCTCTCACTGAGGATATTCCAAGAATATCTTGCCAGTCCTAAGTGGGATTTCACACCAGGAGTTTAAAGGTTATTTTTTTTAAAAGACGGTAGTGGTTGAGGGAATTTGATCTCAACGATTCCTCACCAAGGGACATTGATGGAAAAGCATGGTCTTCTATATGTACACACCACGATTAGAAATAACAGCCTCAAATTTAGCCTGAGTTCCTCACCCTTGCATTCCAACACTCAGAATCATGTCTTTAAGAATGTCTGGAAAGGTGAGATTCCAGGTACTTTTGTTTTATTTAGTTATACATTTCTGTGGTCGCCTTTATTTATGGTATATTTATTACTTGGATAATTAGGAGAGAATTAAGCAAACTTCTGAGAAGTCTTAAAAAATTAAAAAAGTAAAAACTCCAAACTTCCAGCTGCCCAAGACTGTTCTAGGTGTCTTAGGCGGCGTAGTCCAAACTTGTATAGCCCATTATGAAAGACACATAAAAGTAAATAAAAATTGTCCTTTTGGAGAGCAATTTGGCAATGTGCATCATAAACTATAAAAATGTCCATATCCTGTGACCTAGTAATCCCACTTCTGGGAAAGCGTCCAAAAAACATAACCTAAAGGGGGGAATGGCTCTGTGCATCAAGATGCTCATCACAGCATTATTTATAACAACTAAAACATGGGAGCAAACAAAGGCCTCACAATTTGGGACTGGCTCAGTAAATCAACCATTCAGTGGAACATGTATTTATTCAATGGAACATCCTGCAGCCATTAAAACTCCTAGTACCAAAATGGCTATGACAATGGTGAAAACATGCTTATGTGAAGTGAAAAGGTGGCTTACAAAGTCATGTGTGCACATGATTCGTAACTGTGTAAAAATTCTTTGGAAAGCACAGATGCTCTTAGACTGAAAAGTGAAGGGAGATTTGACAAGACCTAGAGGTGGGCTAGGGAAAGAGGAAGGGGGAATTCACAGATGATCTCAGGTTTGTGGAATGAGCGGCTGGGTGGATGAACGTCCCACGTACTGGGACTCAGGTGGCAGAGGAGCAGATTGGGGTGAGGAGAAGATCAGTCATTAGTCCCCGACATGTTAGGTCAGAGATGTCCGGTGTCCAAAAGGATGAATCCAAAGCTCAAGAAAGAGGCCTAAGCTAGGGATGGAAATTTAGGAGCCATTAACTTATAGATGGCTTAAGTCCCTGAGTAGGGGTGACCTCAGGCAGGGAAGAGGTTGAGGCAGTGGGTCTCATCCATGGATATTATTAGGGTCCCCCTGGGTCCCTACAGGCAAGTGAATCAGAATCTCTGGAGCATTAAACTGAGAGAGGTTTGAGCCTCAAGCTCTGCAGGGTTGACCCTGAGGAGGGAGAAGGCCTTGGTGGTGACTGAGAAGATGTCACCAAGAAAAGTCAAGAAGGAGGTAGTGGTCACTTACACCAACTACCATCCAAAGGGCAAAGCATGAGGCCATGGCCTCTGGACTTAGCAGTGTGGATGAGGCCCTTCGGGCTGGGATTCCATGAATCTAGACATGTATCAATGGGCCCCACAGTGCCAGCACAAGGCCTTACATACGGGCGTCAGGCTGTAAGCATCCTTCTGTTGAACTCAACAAGTTATTGGTCAGCCTCTTTCCTTAAAGTAAACATTTTCCATAACCCCAATTCTGGCGCATGGTCTGCAAGATTTTTGAGCTGCTTCTGGGTGAAAGAGGCCGTGTAGAAAATGCAGTTTGGATATAGAAACATTGGAATGATGGGGATGTTTTGATAGCTCTTGGTACAGTGGGGCAGGAGATTTGAAACTGGACAGGTGCAGAAAAAATCTGGAGCATAACTGAAGATAGAGTTACATTTTCCCCAATATCTCTGGTCAGTCTCTGATGGCTCAGGCAGACGGTAAGTTTCTTGAGCACAGAGGGGTGACATGGGAGGCACTTTCAGCATCCCCTGGAGCTGCTGGCATGGGGCAGGCATTTTACAGGTGCTCAGTATGTCTATCCTCCATTACCTTGGATGAATTCCGAGTCACGGAAAGGACACGACATACAAGAGCCTTCCCCAAATATCCCAAGCATCTCTTGCTTTCTCCCTGGATCCCCAGAGATATTGGGCCTTTGGAGTATGGGGCAGGGCTGGCAAGGGGCTGCATGGCTTCTGTGGGTCAGACATTCAGACAGGGCACACAGGGTATAACCTGTCTCTGTCCCACAATGTCTGGGGTCTCAGCCGGGAAACCACAAATAATTAGGAGGTGACAAACATCTGAGAAGCTGGAATCATCTGGAAGTTTCTTGAGTGTCATGACTGTCTGGTGCCTGGACCGACATGAGTCGAAGGGTGGGCGCAGCTGGGACTGTGGACAGGAGCATCAACACGTGATGTCTCTGTGTGGCTTAGGCTTCTGGTGGCATGGCAGCCTCAGAGCAGTAGGATTTCTTTCATGATGACTCAGGAGTAAATGTTCCAGCGAACAAGGCAGAAGCATGAGCTCTTTTCACCTAGTCCCAGAATCATAGTGTCATTTCCACATCAGATTCAAGGTAGGAGACATGGGCCCACTTCAGAGTCTTCTTCAAAAACGCTTCTCTGGCTGTCACTCCCAGCTCTCTCTAAGGTGGGTCAGATTTGGTCTTCAGAAACAGACACATGTTCATGTTCCTGCCTTTTCCAAGACCCCATGGTTTTTATTATCTTCAGTCAAAACCAGATGCCCTCCAGGGGAGCATCTCATGGCATAAGGGTTGGGAGTGAGGGACCCTACGAGGCCAGTGGCCACTCTTAAGATCAGCTGCAGCTATGGTCTACGACTTGCAAAGGGTGTGGAGATGTGCAATGCTGCCCTTGCGAGAGGATTTATCACGTTTCCTGCGACCACCTTTGGGCCAGCGTTTCCGTTTCCTTGGACTGAAGCAACCTAAACCAGACCTGGTGGCCTCATCTTGGCCACTGCAGGCCCAGAGACGGAAGTCAGAGCTGGGCAGTGCCCAAAGGGAGGTGATCAAGGTCTGGCCTCCTATGGCCGGCTGCCCATGGCCAGACCGAGGAGTGGTAGTTACAGTTTCCAGGCCTCCTGGGAAAAGGGCCAGCAAGGCAGGTTCTCCCTCCCCCACGCTCTGGTTCCTGGAAGACTTTGGCCTTGAGGACAGCTCCCTTGGGCAAGCCAATCTGTGGGTGCTGACCTCAGGCTGGGGTGGCGGGGATGGGGGGCAGCTCTCCACCTTTATGTGTGTGTGCGTGTGTGTTGATGGAGGTGCATTTCAGTTTTTTAAGGATTTGGCTTTTTGTGCAGTGAAGGGATCTTTTGGAGAAGGATGTAAACACTGAGGTTCGGGGAACATACTCCCCTCTTCTTCCCAGTTCCTCCTATCCCAAGGAGAGAACACCTCAGGAACTAGAATTCTTGAATGCTGGGTAATTGGGGTCTCATCGCTTTGTCCAGACTTCGAATGCCCTTTCCAGACTTCCCACAGCTAGAGCGATGGGGTTCCAGGAGGGGCCTTGGAACTCTCCATCCTCATCGTCATCGTCATCCACTTCTCCCATGTCCACCATGCCAGCCCTCCGTCCATTCACTCACCAGCCATTGTAACAAGTATTTATTTACTCAAACTCCTACTCAATGCCAGGTACAGAGGACTCAAATTCAGGCCTTGTCCTCAAGGGCAGCAGAAAGGAAACCAACTTGGGACAGGAAGAAGGGAAAGAAACAGTAGTGACAAGAACAACGTGGGTGCAGGGCCTTGTCGGGACCAGATGTAGCCGCCCCGCAGGGCATATTTGCTTTGTCAAGAGAACTTGTCTTCACCCTCAAGTGTTCCCTGCCCTGGCCCTTTCTTCCCGAGAGGAAGAGGATCTGGTGAACTGAGTCACACCAAGCCACTAGGAACGGCGTGTCTTCCTTCTCCCTCTGGTCTATATTTAAGAATGGAATCCTGGCCATATGAGCTTTGGGCAGAGGGTCCGTTTGTGGTGCACATCAGGCATCTAGGGTGAGAGTGGGAGCCTGAGCAAAGTAGGGTCAATGGAGAAGAAAAGGAAGGGAAATCACTGAGCTCTGGGGCCAGGCCTTGCCTCCTGCCTGCCAAGAAGTGCCGAGTTGTCTTTGATGAAAGTTTGTTTGGAGTTGGAGGGTTAGATGTGGAGTCGAGGGGTCTTCCTCTCTTAGCTGCGGTCTCCCAGTTCCTTCCAATGCCAGGCTGGAGCCCACTGTGGCCATTTGCTCCCTCACCACTGTTCTTTTCCCAGAGCATCCTGTGCAACTTAACCAAAGGCTTAGAAGCTACTGATAGAAGGCTGCTGCTCTGGCTGCCCAGGGGTGAGCTGGGGTCAGTTAGTGAGGACATGGGTTGGAGAGCTGCTTTTCACTGCACGCCATGTGGATGGGCCTTTTGGGCCTCATCACTGGCAATGAGGGCAGACAGGATGGGATGGGGCGGGGAGTGTGAAGAGGTTCCATTCAGTCCACTGGCTGGACCTGGAATCCACATGAATGACTCATCCAGATTGGCCAGTGAGCCCATCCCCGGAGGCTCTGTAATTGTGCAACCAGCTTCTCCCCCGCCCCCAACCCCTCCCAATCCTCCTGCCTCCCACACCCCTGACTTTTCTTGGTGGAAACCAGGCCAGAAACTCAGGCACAGACAGAAAATGATTGTGGTGATGATTCTATTGTTATTCAAAATTAACTAGGTGAATGTTTATTGAGTACCTGTTACAGGGTAGGCATTGACCATCTGTTGGAAATGGGTGCTGTCCTCAGGGAGCCTGCAGGTCTCTGGCCCAAGCGCTAGCATCCTTAGTAAATGTGGATGGATGCAGCCTTAAGAGGATAGGCTCCACAGAATGGCATGGGGTCCCCAAGACTTGCTTACAAAGCAAGTGGTGAGCCACTGCCTGCCCTGAAGTTCTGCATTTTCCTCATGACTCCAGGGAGGAAAGACTGGGGCTGGCTTAAGTCCTGGGTGCACACCTCCACTGCTTGCTCTTAATTTGACATCCAAGACCCCGTGCTGCCTGGCCCCACCCATATTCTGGGGCTTGCTCCCTCACTGATCTCCAGACTCCCTTGTTCCAGCAACAACAGACTCCTTGGTCTTTCGTGAACAGCCCTTGAACTTTACCCTCTCTCCATTCGTGCCTTTGTTTGTGCTGTTTCCTCCCCTCCCTTGCCCCTGGTTCTGCAGTTGGAATCTGGAATCTGAGTCAAGCTCCCATGCCAGATGTTCCTAGACTCCTTCCCCATCTCTCTGTCTGGGTCAATCAGACATTGTTCTGCCTCTTGCTCAGCATTGCCCTTAGCTGTCTAGTTCGGACACTGGATTGTGAATCTTTGAAGGCAAAATGTACTTTTTTTCTCAGAGCGAAGATGAAGCATAGTGGGTTACCTTCACTTAACCACTTACCTTTCTGTGACTTGGGTAGATGACCTAACAGGTCTAAACTAAGCCTCAGTTGTGTTACCTGTAGGATAGGGAAGAGAATACCTTCCTCCTAGGATTGTCACTAATGATGAGGTACCCCCATACCTGATAAGTATTAAATCTTCCATAAGTGTGGTTCCCTCCTCTCATTCCTCTGTGCATCTCCTGTGGTCCTAATGCTGTGCCTTGCACGGATAATATATTGAATAATTATTTATTGAATAAAATGAGTAACTTGAGATCAGAAATAAACCTGAGCATATACAGTCAGCTAATTTTCTATAGTGGCACTGAGAATACACAATGGGGAAATGATCATGTCTTCAATAAATGGTGCTGGGGAAACTAGATGTCCATATGCAAAAGAATGAAATTGGGTCCTTATAGCACACACAAAAATTAACTCAAAATTGATTGAAGACTTTGAAGACTTCAGTATAATGCATGAAACTGTAAAACTTCTAGAAGAAAACGTAGAGAAAAGGCTCCTTGACATTAGCCTTGGCAAAGATTTTTTGAAATGACAGCAAAAGCTCAGGCAACAAAAGCAAAAATAAGCAAGTGGGACTACATCAAACTAAAAAGCTCTTTCACAGCATCTATGAAATGAAAAGGCAACCCACAGAGAACGTATTTCTAAACCATATATCTAATAAGAGGTTAATATCCAAAATATAAAAGAAACTCATACAACTCAATAGCAAAACACAAACAACAAAAAAAAGAATAGGTAAAGGATCTGACTAGAAACTTTGCCAAAGGTATACAAATGGCCAACAGGTATATAAAAGATGCTCAACATCACTAATCATCAGGGAAATGCAAATCAAAACTGCAATGAGATATCTCCGCACACCTGTTAGGATGGCTATTGTCAAAAGAATAAAAGCTAGTAAGTGTTGGTGAGGGTGTGGCGAAAAGGGAACCCATGCCCACTGTTGATGGGAATGTAAATTTGTTCAGCCATTATGGAAAACAGTAGGGAGGTTCCTCAAAATACTAAAACTAGAACTATCATATAATACACCTCTGGGTGTATCCAGAGGAAATGAAACCAGTATCTCAAAGAGCTATCTGTACCCCCATATTCATTGCAGTATTATTCACAATAGCCAAGATACAGAAACAACGTATCTGTCAATAGATAACTGGATAAAGAAAATGTAGTATATATACACAATGGAATATTATTCAGCTTTTAAAAAGGGAGTTCTGCCATTTTCAACAATGTGGATGAAACCGGAGGACATCGTGCTCACTGAAATAAGCCAGACAAAAAGAAAAAAACCACATGATCTCGCTTACACGTGGAATCTTACAAAGCCAGATACACAGAAGCAGAGGGTAGATAGGTGGTTGCCAGGGGCAGGGAAGTGGGGGATATAGGGGACCTGTTGGCCAAGGGTTCAGGGTTGCAGTTGTGTAGGGTGAACAAGCTTAAAGATCTAACGCAGAGCCTGATGACTGTATACAGTTAACATACTGAATTGAATACTGGAAATTTACTTGAAGAGTAGATTTCAGGTGCTCTCACCACCCACAACAAAATGGTAATTATGGGAGATAATATGTTAATTAGCTTGACTGTAGTAATTATTTCACTATGTATATGTAGATCAAATCATTTATGACACCATAAATATATAAATTATTATTAAAAATAATTTTTTTAATGAGCGACTTGACTGTCATCTGTTCTGGACATATAAGATGTCCAAATCAGACAGGATTTTAGAGATCATTTGGTTTATGCCCTCCATTTTATATTTATATATCGTCCCACTTGATTTTTTCCTACCGATCCAAATGCCCCTAGGAGTTTGGTGTGGCAACCAAAGATGGTAGAGATTAGCATTTTCCTGGCTCTGCAGGAAGGCAGTCCTTGACTGTAGCTGGCTGCTTTCTCTGAGCAGGTTGTCTCCCTCGTCCCAGGTCTCCTCTCTTGTGCTCTTTCCTTTGGTGCCATGTCCCTTCTGCATTTCTCTAATGTCCCCTCCCTCTTACATCTTCTGCTGCTCCCCTCCCATTCCTCCCTCACCCTCTCCTCCAGCACCCTGTGCCTTTCAGTTCTTTTTGTGGAAACCTGATCTCAGACTAGATCCCACTTCCATCTTCCATACCTGAGGGTACATGTCTCCGAGGGTCCCATGTCTCAAAGAACTGAGGTTGTCATTTCACTTTTTAAAATGGCTTATCACCTTGCAGATAAGATACTCTGCTCCCCTAGTTGAAGAATTTCGGATTCTGTAAGGTGGGTCTGGAAGGCCGACATGGCTTCAGGCCAGTCCAGAAGGTTCACATATAGAAACAGCATCAGAGTGAAAATGCACCTTGGACACTAACCTGCCCCTGACTCCAACTCACAAACACCCAGAGATGACAGGTAGCACCTTCCATTCCATGCCCTGAAAGTAGCCAGGAGATAACCCAAGAGGGAAAATTTTAAAAAGCATTTTGTACAAAGCTTCATTTGTGTTAAGAAAACTGAGAAACATTCCCTATACTGAACGCCAACTAAGCGATGCCAACTGCATTTCCTCAGCAGGAGACAATGCACCCCGGCCGCTGAGTAAGGCTCGTGGGAACCAGTCCTCTCTGTGGATGGGCTCATGCTACCCATAATTTTACCTGCTCCATTGTATTTGTTTTTATATTTATCTTTTAAGTAATAGCTTTTCACTTTATAAAATGATATATGTTCATTCTGGAAATCTGGAAAATCAAAAAGTGTGAAGATGGAAATAAAATAACATCCTTTGTCTTACCCTCGTAAGATCGCTTTGCATTTTTGTGCTTTTCCTTTCACTTTTTTTTCCTGAATGTAAATGAGTATATCATACCTTTTGCATTTAATATTATATCATTATATCTGGAGCATTTCCCCATGGTATTATTTAGGCGATATTTCATTGATTATAATACTTCACATTTCGTGATCTCTGAAATTGGAATATATTTTCAATAGATAGCATGTGTAGTTAATCATGTCTTTCTTTCTCAGAAGAACATAAAAAAAGGTCAGTCCTACAACCGATTGAATGAGAATAGATGAAGTATAGATATGCTTCACAAGCATGATTTTTATGCTTCTATAATAGTCTATTATAAGAACATAAACATATTTGATTTTATCAGCCTCTTATTATTGGATATTTAGATAAGTCCAACTTTCCGCTTTTAAGAAACATTCTTATATGTGAAATGTGTCCACATTGCTCATTGTTTATTAGGAATTCCCAGGAGTAGGTATAATGAGACAAAAAATGAATGAAGATCTTAGAGGCTCTTGATGCACATACATGTACATGTTGACAAGGACCAAAAATGATTATAGAGGGCATTACACTTATGAAATTCTTATTTTCTATGAAGTTCTTTGTGCGAAGATTTTGAAATGATGATAATAAGGACAAATCAACCATGAATGACTCCATTTATTTATGAATGTGTGTGTGTTTGTGTGTGTATGATGGGAAGAGACGAGAGAGAGAGAGAGAGAGAGAGAGAGAGAGAGCGAGAGAGAGAGAGAACTGGAGAGAAGAGGGAATGAGAAATGCCCAACACCATAGAGGAGCCCTCAGATACAGGAATGGGTCGTGTAGAAGAGGGTGCTAAAAGTCTGGGGAGGGCAGGAGAGCTGTTGGAGTGAGGGAAGTTTGTTCAGTTAGATTTTGCAGACCTTTAAGTTCTACCAGTTGGAGCACAAAGACTAGAAAGAGCACTGGACTGGGTGGGGCCAGAAGACCTGGGTTCAAGCCTTGGCCTACTGATAACTTGCTCCCTAACTGACCTTGAACACATGACTTCCCTTCCTCACACCTCAGTTCTCTCTTCTGTCAACAAGGAAGTGGGATTAGATGGTCTTTAGGATTCTTCCTTCAGCAAATTAATAGCTTAGGAGCTCCCAGCATTTAGGGAGAGACAGATGGTGTAGTTGATTTATAACTGACCCAAGCCTCCCTCACCCCTAGTTCATTGGGGCCTGGAACAACTTTCTTGGTATCTCTTACCCAGGCAGAAAGTCATTGACTAGCCCGGGAAGTGCACAGGAGATCAGAATAGCCAGGTTTAGCTTGACGTGGGACTCTCTTCCCAAACAGACTTCACCCAAACTCCTGACAACCCTTTAGAGAAAACTGCCGCTTTCTCTTCTTCCCCAGGAATTCCTGAATGCAGATGACAGAAGCCTTAAAGTCTAGCTTGTGTGCTTTATCTTAACTGGTCTCTCAAAATCAGGGGGCAGACCCCTTCCTCCCACCCTCCAGGGTCATGAAAGTGAGAAACAGGAGTTAGAAACAGTGCTTTGGTTAGCCCATGGTTTGAATTGCTCTAATAAAGACCCAACGTGGCATAAACAAAATTACAGTCTATTTTTGTTCACATTACAGTCTAGATATATGTCCGGACTATGGACATGGCTCTTCCTTCCAAAGTGGATAGCGGCCCAGGTTCCTTCTCTCTTGTTGCTCTGTCACTGAAGATGCCTCTCCCCCATTCATGTTTCGACCTATGCGATAGGAGAAAAGAAGTGGAGCGCACTTTCTTCCTTTCCTGGAGATGACCTGGAGCTGCCACATATTACTGCTGCTCACATCCTATTGGCCACGACTTCATTACATGACCACACACTCGGTTGCAAAGGTGGCTGGGAAATGTAACCTTTTTCCCTGCTAAAAATTGAGACCCTATTACTTTGAGAAGAAGAGGACAAAATTTAGGAGGAAATGATCAATCTTCCTTAAAAACAGATCTTAAAGCCCAGAGCTGTAGGGCTCCAAATAGTTGTATGACGACAACAGCATCTTACTAAAATGGTTTACCAAACTGAGACTTGTCAAAATAGGTGGAACTTGACTCCTTCCCCTTCTCAACCCTCACATGCCTTCCCTCCTCTCTTTCTATGCAGCAAATCTTAAAGGAACAGCCTTCAGTCCACTGGTGGGTGGCAAAGCTCTCCCTAAAGGATTGAGAACAGATTTGGAATTGCAAGCATTTCCTTGGATTTTTAAGAGCCAATGAAGCACAATTCCACAGATTTTTATTTTAATACACAACCAAAAATTGCTTATAAATATTCTCTTGTACCAAACAAGGATTATCAAAACATGGTATTTTTAAACCCAAATCAATACATCCCTAGAATTTATTGGGGCTTTGAAATCAGAATTCTATGAAGATGGATGGTGCCTTTTGCAGTCCTTGACAAATTGCCTACTGTGTGCACCTGTACAAACTGCTGGAACACCTGAGATTCTCAGTAAGGACATTTTGCCCTCAGTGTCATCTTGAGTTGGCTCCAATATCTCATTGCTGCTATTGCTGCTTTTTAATTATAAATTGCTGTGAGTTTAACTCCATCATGATTAATTTAGTTTGTTGTGGGTTGTTTAGTGAACCACCAGTGCGCGGTACTTATTTGCATATTTGAAACCTGTAATTTTTCATTAACTACTGTGTCTTAAAGTATCATCTGTGTCCCACCTGCACTGGGATCTCTTACATGCTTGTTAAAATGCATTATCCTGGGCTCTCATCTAGACCTCCTAAATCGGAATCTCTGGGGTGGGCTCCAATATAAGCATCTCTGTGTCAGTGAGAACCTCTGAACATGTCTTTAATGTGTCTGCATGATGGTTCAAAAACAAATCACCCAGACCCTTATTGCTAAAGCATCTGTACACCTAATTCTCCAATCTGCTTATATAGAACTGGGTTGCATGTGGTTTATTCTACTCAAATATCCTGCAAGAGAAAGGATGCTGTTTTATCACACACAAAAAAATTGCACATCGCTCATTTTAGGACGTATGTAGCAGGTGATTCATAACACCCCTCTCTTATCCTCTGTTATCCCCATGTTGTTTTCCCACTGACATGGGTCCAGTCAAGATCAAGGAACATGGGTCCAGTCAAAATCAAGGGGCCCAAGACCTCAAGGAGCATACTAGACCCTGATAGGTGCCAACACCTGCTGGAGAAACTCTTTAAAGAAGGAGCAATAGGACCGAGACAAGGAGGAATCCTGGGTGATTCTCCACAGGTCACAGAGGAGACGTAGCTAAGCCTGAGGTCAAGGTTGTGGCTGGAGACTGCACTGGGAAGTGGCTGGGAGAATTTCAGCTCCCCCACCCCAGCCCTCTGGGGCCCTCTGGGGACTGCCTTCCTCTCCACCCCTACACTGTGCACTGGGGAAGGGGCCGGTTCCAGAGCCCCAGCGGGCCCTTTATCCACTGCCCTCAGCTCTGACTGGAGCACATTGTGTCCTGGCTGTGCCCCTCGCAGCCTCTTAGTGACGAGCCTGTTGTCCAAGATGGGCGCGCGGCTGGTCCGGGCCTGTGCCCATGTATTATGCATCAGCAGCTCAGACAAAGCTTCTGTGTGTGGAAGCCGGGTGGGTGGGGGCTTGGCCCCCACAGAGTCTTGTTTACCAGGCACTGGATGCCCAGAGGGTAGAATGGTGGAGGGTTCTGTATACAATAGATGGGCTCTGCAGTGGGGTGCCTGAGAGGAGAGAGGTGAGGCGTCACATGTGCCCCTGCACGCCTTCCTGGCTGAAGCAGGAGGGATGACTTACTTAAAGTTGAAGGCAGCCAGAGAAATGGTCCCTCCATCTCCCAGGGCTCCCATGCTGGCTCAGAATGCACTATTTGGTCATTAATAGAGCCTCTCTTGCTAACTCTGGCCCCAATCAATCAGGATTCTCTGGGGTACCTGTCATACAGCTTGAGGGTCACAAGACAGACTAATGCTAACCTTTTCAGGGTGGACAAAGAATCATTCATGGCCCCTGGACAGGGAGCCTCCTGAGAGGTGCAGGTCAGTCTTGCTCCTCCCTGTAAGCCCTAACTTGGGGGCCTGGTGCAGGACAACCACACAGTAGATATCTGTGGAATAAGAAAGGTTTTCTGAGCCTTTGTGATGGGCCCAGTCCTGAGCCAGAGGCTGTGTGTGGCTCAGGCCCTGAGGAGAAGCAGAAGGATGATGCATAGCCCTCCCTCCTAGAAGTTTACTGCCTGATGGAAGACAAAACATCACCTAGATGAGGATGGTGGGGGAAGCTGCCATTTTTAGAAACTCCTACTGTGGCCCAGACGTACTGGGTAATTGACACGCAGGGCTCACTCCCTCCTCCCAGCAGCCTTGTCCCAGGAGCCCTTTCTCCATTCTGTGCTGGCAGAACCCTTTATCCACTGCCCTTCGCTCTGACTGGAGCACATTGCGTCCTGGCTTGGGCTGGTTAGGCATTGTGTCCTGGCTTGGACTGCCCACGGACTGACTACATCTTGCGATTTGGTTGTGAACAGTGTAATGATGGACATAGTTAGGTTGCTGCTGGGGCCATGATTAATCAGAGTTACCTTGGGAGGCTTTTCAGAATAATAGTCATGTTTCTTCTCTACCACCTCATGGTCTGATATACATTTATTAGGGGGAGGAAGGTTAAGAATCTTGAAGAGGATTCATGTTGCTTGAGAAAGCTCTTCAGTTGTCTTAGTTCCTTCTCAGAAAGGTTTTTAGCCACATTTTCAGTGTTATTTATAGATTTCGGAATTTTACTGTGACTTCAACAGAAGGGAAAGGCTTTATTCAAGGTCACCAGTCCCCACCCCTGGCTGCCTGGCCCACTGGCCTCGCTGCCCTGCTGCACAACTTTAATAAAAGCCGGTGGCCACCCTGGGTCCAGATTTAAATGGACTGCTGGATGCCCTGGGCGATTGCGTGAGTCATCTAGGCCGTCGCACAAATGATTGTGACAGGCCATGAATGCGTCTATCAGCACGTGGACCATAGCACACTCGGGGAATCCCATGCTGCAGTCACCTGTGAGATCCCCCTATGCCAGGGCCTGGCCTTACACAGGGCCCCAGGATCTGCGACCTGCCTCCTAGATACTCACGGTCTCATGGGAAAGACAAGCAGACATGAGCGATTACACAATGTGCTGAGTGCATTTGTTCTAAAACCAAACTCATACAGGCAGACTAATTCCAATCACATGGTTCTGCTTTCAGAATTGGGGTTTTGAAAGGAGGATATAGGGCAGGCAAATCTGAGGTGAGAGTGCTCTGTGTGTGTGTGTGTGTGTGTGTGTGTGTGTGTGTGTTTAATTTTGAGCTTGTATGTGTGTTCATGTTCATTCTCAGCAGACTCTGTGATCCCAGATGACAGGTGACTGGTCCATTCCATTGATGGACAACAAGGCTAAAGAGAGAAAGAAATAGGATCCAATCCATGAAGAATTATGAGTGTTGGACTTGGGAATTTGGACTTAATTCTCTTAGTGTAGGGACATCGAAGGTATTAGAGCAGAAGAAGGTCAGAGATATTTTGTTTTTATTTGGAAGAAATCTCTGAGGATGAAATAAAGGGTTTCAAGGGAGAGGGGGAAAGGAAGAAAACTAATGTTTACGCACACCAGGTATTTAACTTACTTTGTCTCATTTAATCCTCCCAAGAACCATGGAAGTGAAGAGCAGTAACCTTGGTTACCAGATGAGGGTCCAGGGCTCTGAGGGGTTAAGAGGAAATGGCTCGTGGATTGTTGGGACTAAGTTACAGCCATTCCGTTCACCTCCAAGCCTGTGCTTTCCCATGACATCAGTTCCCTCCAACTCTACAAAGCTAGACAGGGGGCCATCCGGTACGGGTGACCCGGGGACTGGCAGCTAGGGATGAGCAGAAACCCAGAGGCAGCCCGGAGACGAGAGGTTTACCGGCCACTGTGGCCTCTTGTACCTGCAGATCCTGCAGCTGGACCTTGACATCACCTCTCGTTCTGGAAGGTGACTATCCATGGTTTTCTAAGTACTTTTCTATTTAATGCCTCATTTGTCCTCTCCTCACTCTTGGTCTGGGAATCAAGAGACTTGGTTCTAGTCCCAGCTCTAGGTTGCCACCAACATGCCGTGCGACCTTGAGCCGACACTTGCCCTCACCGGGCCTCCATATTCTCACCTAAGAAGTGGAAAGTAGCGTGTGTGCATGCGTGCATGTGTGTCTGCGAGTATATTTGTGAATGTGTGTATGTGTGCGTGTGCTCATATGTGTTTGTTGTCAGCGAACTTGCTGTGAAGAGGAGGACCAGTTGAGCTCTAGGCTTTCTTCACTGTACTCTCTCCTTATGGGATGGGCACTGCTGTCATCATCACTCCCGATTTACAGGAGACGAAAGTGGAGTCCGTAAAGGAGGTCCCGGGTGAGCCTGGACTAAGCTATTCTGTTCTTTTCCACCTACACTCGACAACCTGAACCTTGAAATCCCCACTGGGCCACCGTTCTGCTGGGTGGGTCTTCTGCCTGAATGGGACCCTCGGATGCTGTGGCTCAGCATGGGGCTTTCTGGCTGAATTCAGGCACCTGGATTGCCCTAGTAAATGCACTCTTCTGGATTACTGGATTTTCAGCTCCCTTCATAAATGTTTTTTGAGTCTCTACTGTGTGCTAAGTGCTGGGGACACAGAGGTAAACCTGACTTGGTCCCTGCCCTTCAGGAACCCACGGTTAGTGCTGTGGCTTTCAGATGTTTTTTGGCTGTGACTCCTGGTAAGAAAAGAATTTTATGTTGTGACCAAGCATGCACATGTGTGTGTGCATCTACCCACACAAATACACACACACATATATATTATATATTACAAAACCAAAAGTCATGCCATGCACTCTGATATTTTCTAATCTTTTCTGCTCTGTTTCATTTTTTATGCTGGTGGCAACCTACCACGTTGATTTCATAACCTGCCAGTAGGAGGTGACCCTCCAGTGTAAGAAACACCAGTTGAGTGTAATATAAAATTTATATGCAATATAAAACTGGTGTAATACAATAAACACCAGTTTATTATACTGCATAAAGTTACGTACTTGGGAAGGTGAGAGGCAAGGAATGGGTTCTTTTGACTGGGTTGGGATGAATGAGAGGATTTCAGTCAACAGAGAAGGGGGAAAGGCAGCCTGACTGAAGCGGCAGCGTGGGCACAGCCGGGAGACATGAGACTGTGTTGTGGAAGAGCTGACGCCGATGTGCCTGGCATGTGAGCAGCCCTTTTTCTGGGTTGCCACACTCGGTCCTCGTAATAATCCTATGACAGGAGCTCTTCGTGCTCCAGATGAGGAAACTGGGACTCCGAGAAGTTATATAACTTGCCCAGGGCCACGTGGCTACTAAGTGGTAGAGCCAAGGTTTGAACTCAGGCAGATCCACTGTGACCTAAATACGCGGTTCCTAAAGATGTGATCCTAAAGATACTTTGGGGCTAGTTCACGGGGATGCATGGATACAGCCTGGAAATATTTAATTTCATTCTGTAAGTAAGAGGAAAACATTGTACATTTTTGAGAAAGAGAAGCGACATGATCAGTTTTATCTGGGAAAGAGCAGAGTGGTGTCGGCATAGGAGACGGGCTCAAGGAGATCTGTAGTATGTGCATTTGGGTAAAATGCCTTAGAGCAGGCTTTCAATAAAATGCAAATTAAACACACTGAAACAACTGAAGAGCTTTTTTTTACAAACTAAATTGGAAGCTCCAGAGGGTGGGAATTGTTTTACCATCGCCTGGGGCTTCTGTCCCAGGGCTGGATGCCCGGTGAGTATATCATATAAGTGTAAACCTTACACTATTGGAGCAGGAAAGGGCCCTAAGGATCCTGTCTCTCTGTTCCTCAAAAAATGGATGTGGACCAACAATGGTGTGAAAGGCGGTTTCAGTTAATCCTAGACGAACATGGTTTAATTTAATTGTTGCACATTTATTTAATGCGTATTAGAAAAATGTATAGCTAACACATCAAACCAGCTACGTCACAGACAAAATTGCTCAGAATGAGGCGCAGGCAGATATGTAAATTTTAAGAAGGGTTGATGTAAACAAAATTCTTAAATAAATATGGTTCAAGTGATTTGTAGGGATGGCAAAAGCATGTTGGCAGTGGTATGGAAATTATGAAGTTTGGAAAACACTGATTCAAGTCAACCCTTGATCTGACAGATGATGAAACCAAGACCCAGAAAGACCCTTGTCTGTGGGCCTTGTAGGTTATTTTAAGCCACAGGAGTGAAGAGAGGCTTCCTTTTCCAACCTCATCTGTTCGCACATCCTGCTTTTGAATCATTTTTATCTTTCCAAATGCTTTCTGTCTTTTACTCGCTCATTCCCCTTTTACCCCAGCCCTACAAGGCAGACACAGCAGGGGTTTCTGTTTCTCCTGGTTTTTTTGGCTGAACAAACCGAAGCCCAGTGTGGGTGTTGGCCTCCCATCACCCAGCCAGCCATACTAGGACGAGGCCTTTCCATTGTGTGTGTCAGGCAGGGTCGGGAGGGGAGCCAGTTTCTGTGATGAAATGCCCCAACGAATGGTAGAAAGTCAGCTGGGTGTAAACAAGGCAGTCTGCTGACTGGACTCTGCTCAGGAGCAGCATGATCAGTCCATGCCCAGTCAAATGCCACTCCACTTCCGGGAGGCTGTCGTTTTCTGAACGAGCCCCAGATGTTCTCCTCGGCTGCTCATTAATGGGCTTCATACTCGGCTTGGTGTGAACGGATGATATCAGCAGTAAACATTCTCAACTATGTGATCCCCGCAAACCTCGCAGCAGCCTGCGTGGTGACCACCTGGGCCATAAATGATGAAGCCACCGCATTTATTAGGCATCTTTGTGGTGCCAGGCCCTATGCTCACAGATGGACTCTTACACTGAATCAGACACTGCTCTAGCCCCAAGGGACCCAGTCTGGCGAGAGAGTCAGACACATAAACAACTAGCCAGAGAACAATGCAGTATGTGCTGGAATGGAGCAATGTATTCTGGAGTGTTATGGGGGAGCACAGAGGGCGGAGTGACGAATTCTCACAGAGATCAGAGAGGTTTTGCAGAGCAGGAGACATCGAACTGTACTTGTGCCGTTCAATAGGATTTGCTGGGAGAAGAGGAGAAGGCATTCCTGACGAGGGACCAGCCTGAGCAAAGGCCCAGAGGTGACCAGGAAGGATCTACTTTAGCTGGGATATAGGACTGAGGGAGGCAGTAACAGAGACAAGCTACAAAGGAGGGTTGGAATTTGCAAGCCGGAGTCCATTGTTGGCCGGGGTCCCACACTCGCATGAACCTGGAGACCCGTGCTCACACACCTGAGACTAGAACGTACCTTTGGCTTCACATCTCTGCCTTTCCCGATGGGCGCGGTGCCCAATTGGCTGTGCCATCAAGTTTGGGATGATGGCTGGGCTGGAAGCAGCCTTGTGAGAACCAGGTGGGCTCACTTTGGTTTGGTGGTTGGTTTGTGTTAGGGAAGAAGTGTGGCTCAAGCGACGGGCTTTGGAGCGACACAGAGCAAGATTCAAGGCTCTGCTCCCAGCAGCCATGTGATTGTGAGCAAGTCGTTTCACCTTGAGCCTTGGTGAAAATGAGAATAATGAGATAATGGGTCCTTCCTCTTAGGAGTGAGAATTCGTGAGACCAAGTGGGAAGAGGACTTTGTGCACAGCTGGTTCACAGTGAGAGCTCAGGGCGTTAGTCACGACTGTGTTAGTGATGACGAGGTGGCAACTGCTCGCCGAGTGGCTGTGTGTGCAAAGTGGAGTATGTGTATGGACGTGAGTGTGTTTTTGAGACCATCCATCTGGGTGAAGTATGTGACCATAGTGTGAGAATGTGACAGCTGATTCACATTCATTTGAGTGTGAATTGACTAGACAAAACTTGGCTGAGAGCTGTTGGTGACCGGAAGGGTGTGGGATGGGGTGAGTGCGCCTGTCATTTACTCTTCGTTGGAAAGGACTCTCGAGGTGTCATCCAGTTCAACCCGAACCTGATGTGTGAGTCTCATCTCTGACGCCTGTGCCAAGTGACCTTCCGGTTTCTTGAATTGCCTCCAGTGAGAGGGAACCCATGACTCCCCAACACAATCCATTCTTCGTTGGATATCACCGACTACGCATTAGAAACAAAAGCAGCTCACCCCTCTGGCGTGTTTTTAGAGTCACAAGATACATCCCCACACTTCATTCATTCATTCATTCGTTCACTCATAGATTCTGAGCACCTACTATTGCTGGCACTATCCTGAATCTTGGGGATGCATCTGGGAAACAAGGCAGACACAGGCCCCGTCCTTATGGAATTTATAGTTTTGTTTTCCTTATCCCACAATACTTCTGTGAGGTAGGCAGGGAAGGGATTAAGATTATTCCCATTTAACAGACTGGGAAGCTGAGGATGATGGTGGTGGGGATGACAGCTAAAACGTATAAAGGCCAAGAATACGTCAAGTGCCAGGTGCTTTGTTATAGTTTATGGAATCTAATCTTCACATGAACCCTATGTGGTCAGCACTGTTAATATCATCCCCCTTTTACAGATGAGGAAACTGAGGCTCAGAGAAGTGATGTTGTTTGCTTAGGATCACACAGTGAGGAAGAGGCTCAGCTCCTCTCACCTCCACTCTGTACTGCCTCTGGAATCGAGGCCCCGAGACTTGCTGGAGCAGCAGAGCTGGGACCAGCACTGAAGCAGCTGGACTGAGACATGGTCCCTTTGCACATCATTGGAAGGTCGTGTGGGAAACCTGGGTGCATCCAACATGTGCAACCTGACATGAGGACTCCAGCTCTCCCTACCCATAGTCCTCCTCCTCAGCCCCACCTTGTCCATCCTAATGGGACAGTGATGGGTGAGGCCAGACTCCCAGCATGATGCGGTGGCCATCCAGATCTCAGACAGTGTCCAGGAGTCCAGTCAGGCAGAGGGGCAGACCCCTGGGGAAGGGCAGCCTGCAAGTTCATTCACTCGGGGAATCCCCACATCCAGGAGTCTGACACTCCAAGGGAGCAGCAGAGGCAGGCAAGTGGGGCTGGGGGTGACAACTACATGCTGGGTCACAGCTGGGGGAACCCTAGTTTGTGCTGCTTGCCAGAATGAGGTTGGAGGTGGGCACCTGGAGCAGCCCTACCCCTCACTGCCTGCATCACAGATCTCGGCAGCCGCTCTGCCACGGGGCTCAGGGAGCACAAACAAGTTTCTTGATGCTGGACTGAGAGGAAACCCTTTCTGATTCCTCCCTCTCTGCCCAGCCCTCCTCAGTTCAGCCTCTGGTGGGAAGGAGGATTTCAAATCCCAGGGGCTGGGTGATGGAAGAGAGGAGAGATGGACTCTAAGGACCCGGTCACAGGTCCTGCCTCATCTTGGCAAGCGACCTAACCTCTTTCTCTAACTCCTTATTCAGTAAATGGGGATGAAAAAAGCCGGCTGGATGGCTTTGATGAGGTAATCCGTGTCAAGGTGCTCTGTGAGCTTGAAGCCCCCTACCAAGGTAAGATATTAGAATTGACAGTGAACACAATGACTAGCACAAATAATAATAGGGTTGCATATATAATCAGAGTCTTTTAAAAATACTGTTCGGTGTTTTCCCCAGCCTGGAACCCATATTAGAAACTGCTGTCTCTGGGGCCTAGAATGATTATATGATGTATCTCAAATATTAATTCTGCACTGAAATCACAAATATTAATTCTGCACTGAGGGGCTTTGTAAACATCAGACCAGCAGGGTTCTGGGGTCCATCTCCCAGAGACTCTAATTCAGTGGATCTGAGGTGGCACTCGGCGGGGGCGGGGTGGGGGTCTCTATTTTTTACTTCATTACTGTTGGCTAAAAGCCCACCTACCCAGAGTGGGGACACTGCAGAACATGTGGCAGCCTGCCCAGGGACCCTGCCTCTGTGCTCAACTAAGGCTCCTCACAGTGGGTGTCCAGAACACTGTATGGGCAAAGGGAGCTGGGTCCCCTCAGGCCACCAAACAGGACTGAAGAATCTCTAAACTAGAAGCTTCCCACGGTTTCTTTTATGAAACTTGCTTTATTAAGGACCAGGATAAACATTTCTTTGGGGGATTTTTAAAAGTCAGGCTTATTGTATAATTTATATGCCCTAAAAGCCCTCCTTTTGAGTGCACAGTTCTGTGTGTTTCGACAACTGCATACGGTTGTATAACCACCGCCAATCGTGACCTAAAACATTTCTGAGGGGGAGGCAACTACGTTCCCAGGACAGTGAGATGAATCTGGCTGCAGCACGAGTTAGTGGGAGAGGAGACCCAGGATGACGGTTTGGTGGGAGGCGCTGTGACAGGTCTGGTTTTTTTCTGCCAGGCCAGATGGGGTGATGTGAGCAGGAAGTGTGCAGGTAGGAGAGGGGCCTGGACAGACCTGGGCTGACACCTGCCTGAGGGGATGACTGGGTGCTGGCCAAAGCCAGGACAGGGAAGGAAACGTGGGAAGGGGAGTGAGGCCGCCCTCCTTCTGGTAAGGCAGAGCCTTGTTGTTAGTGGGAAGGAGTCACAGTCTCCCCCACCGTCCCTCCGCTTGTTGTGTACTTCCCAGGCCCGCTCTGGGGTCTCACCAACGCAAAGCTGTTTGCAGAAAAAAGAGAATGAAAGCAGGTGGAAGCTGTGTCCCATTCATTCTCTATTCACACGACAAGCCTTCATTAAGCCTCTGCTCTACGTAAAGCCCTACAAGAGATACAGATCTCATGGACCTGGCCCCTGCTCTCCAGAAGCCTATAGTCAAAGAGACATTCGGCCTCTTTGTGCTATAAATTTGAAACGAAGTAGGCATGGTATAGGCAGTTGGCTGAAAATATAGAATGGTCTGAGAGCAGAGGGGAGGAAGGGGTTGATTCTACTGGGACACCTAGAAAGGCTTCCTGGAGGAAGTAGCATTTCCACTGGGCCTCAGGGATTGTATTAGCGGTTCAGTTATCATTTGTTGAGTTGAATCTCAGTAAAGGCAGCTTGATGTCCTTCCATCTGCTTCTCTACCCTTAAGACCACCAGGTTCGTGGAGATGGCTTCCTTTCTGCCCCAGACTCCCTGTTTACCCACATTTCTCAGCTTCTCTCTATTAGCCAACTTGATTTGCTGTGTGTCTGATATACCACCAGTATATCAATGGGGCTCTGTGCTGAAGAGGTTTATTTGCCCTCTCCTCTGTACCCCAAATATTGCATCCCTGTCTTCCAACTGGAAACCCAGCAGGAAATCTTGTATAAAGAGTGCTAAGACTCCCACCCCAACCAAAACACCGACACATCAGCATAGGAGAGAGAGGGGAAAGGGAAGAAGGGCCAACTTGATTTTGGTGAGCATTTTGCGTTACTTGGCAAAAATAATGACAATAAATGTTTAACAGTAATGATGCATTAACATAATGACCATATATCGTGTGCCTTCTGGATGCCAAGCATTTTGCATGCTTTATTTTGTTTAATTCCCACAGTAGCCACCATAGCTTGCCTGCTAAACACATACCCAGTGGACCCGAAAGGCCTGAATTCAAATCCCACCTCTGCCTCTTCCCTGGATGACCTTGAGCAAGTTACCTAACCTCTGTGCCTCGATTCCCTCCCCTGTAATTAGATGAAGATAATAGCACCTACCTCGTTTGGGTTGCTATAAGGATTAAGGCCTCTAAACAGGGCAGGATAAGAACATGGGAGGGAGGGACCCCTTGTCTCTGGGGACAGCCATTTGATTCACCTCCAGACAAGGCAGGGGAAAATGAACTGGAATTGGGCGGCAAAGGTGCTGTGACTTTAACTAGAGAAGAACCTGGAGGTGAGACCTGCAAGGAGATGCTGGGTGAGCCACGGGTGGTGTTTTGTACAGTTGTTACCCCTTGAACTGGGCTGTTCCACATTGGAAGTTCTGGAGTAGTCCATGTCTGAGAATAGCATTTAGGTCAGAAACACTGGAAGGTAATTAGAAAGGCTCCATGCATGGCCGCCATGTGCAGCTGTGTGAGTTGTGCCCGGCACACGGGCTTCTGGCAGAGGAGCAAGCGGAAGCTGAAATTCAGCCTATGTTCCACTCTCTGAGCGGCATCTGCCCAGAGGAAGGGGCACCTTTTCCTGTTTTCATAAACGTGCCCTACAGACTGGGATGGTTCTGACTCCACAGGAGAGGTGAGTGGAGAGAGACTCTCTGCAGAGATGAGTCTGCAGAGGCCAGACGATGCCGGGGGGTTGGCGGTCGAGGAACTGCAGCTTTGATTTTCGTAGTGACTCG
This sequence comes from Eonycteris spelaea, assembly GCA_003508835.1. Lineage (NCBI taxonomy): Eukaryota > Metazoa > Chordata > Mammalia > Chiroptera > Pteropodidae > Eonycteris > Eonycteris spelaea. The sequence continues at coordinate 3,566,393 of PUFA01000017.1, forward strand.
GAGGGCCTGAAGTAAGAACACAGCCTGGGACCAGATTCGGGAGGAAATGATGTGTGTGGAAAGGCTGAGCCCTGAACAACTTCAAAGGCGTCGTAATGTGCTCACGAAGTGGATGGGGGACCTACGAAGGGTCAGTGCCAGGAGCAGCCTCTGTGGGGATCAGATCAGGAAGATCCGAATGGACCGAAGGAGAAGCTGATTGAGAACCTTGCTGCTGTGACCATGACCTCAGCTCACTCTGGAGTCGGGGACGTGGGGCTCTTGAGCCAGCTCTGTGCGCGTGTGTGCACGCGTGTGCCTGCGCCATGATGGAAAGGAGAAAGAGCACAGCAGAAGGTGAGAATCCCTACGGACAGAGGCACTGCCACCCCGAGGGGCTCCCCACATTGCCATCGTGTTGGGAGGAGAACGAAAGGGGAACGGAAGGTGCCGGTTTTCGCTCGTTGCCCACCGGGCCGGTGCCAGATGTTTTGCGTGCGTGACCTCATTTTCATCACCCACCCCTTTTCCTCGTGGTTTCCGTTGTCATAACAGTATTCCGAGGAATAAAGAAAACAAATTCGGGGTTGGGGGGGGGCTTTCCTTTCAAATCGCAACAGTGTTGCTGGACCCACGAGGGGCCATGTGAGCGTTGTGTAGCAAGGGCAGCATGAATCTGACTATTGTTTTCCCCCGATGGTCATCGCTGCCCCCAGAGCTGAGCAACTTTTCCAGCAACTGCACAGGAGGCAGAGGCGGCTGCATCAGCTTCCCAGGAAGAGCTCTGCTGGAATGAGAGAAAACCTGGAAAGGGAATGGAGGGTCCTAGGTTTGCCTGGCCCTCTGGCAAGGGCAAGCCCGCTGGGCCTGGGTGGGGCTGTGCCTCCTCATGGTTTCTAGGTTCCTGGCTGTGGGAGAGGGGCCTCTGAGACATAGAGACCTCAAGGAGACAGAGCACCGCAGTGTCCAAAGACTCAGACATTTGCTACCCCCTGTCTTTCTTCTTCGTCTCAGTTGGGGTACTCCTGGCTACAAATAATTTTTAAAAATCAACCAATAATTACTCGATCTGTAGGCATATTTATGGTTTATTGTAGAAGAGGCCCGAGGGAGGAGGTCCTAGGGTTGGTTTTGTGGCTCAGCAGTGTCATTAAGGGTGTAGGCTATTCTATACTTCTGGTCTGCCTCATCATCGTGCTGGCTCTGGATCATGGGCCTGTCAGCTCATGAGCCCAAGGTGGCTGCCACAGCTCCAGGCTTTACATTCTCAAATGCAAACAAAGGCCAGAAGCAGCACATCGGCCAGTACCTCAACAAGGAGCTTTTCCTATGTGTCTGTCTTCTTTTATTAATAAGAAAAAAGTGTACCCAGAAGTCCCCCAGCACAAAACTGAGTCATAGGGCTCTCTTAGTGGAAGTAGGTGGAAAGGCGTGAGAGTGGCTGGTGTGTATGTAGCCTGTCAACAGCATCTCCCACACCTCCCTTCTCCAGGCACTTGTCCCACTGCTCCCAGGGAACACCTATATGTGGTAGTCATGGAACAGTTCTGAAGTTGTGCTTGATTCCCACCCTGCACCCCAAAAAAGTCAGTCATTTATCCAACAGTTGGTTATTTACTGTATATGCCGGACACTCTAAGAGAGACTAAGAGGCTGGAAACTCCTCTGAGGAGTAGGCATTGCTAGTCTCCGTTTTTACAGAGGAGAATTCAAGTTTCAAAAAATGAATGAACTGGTCTAAATTATGTAGGGTGCATAACTAGTGGTACTAGAATTTAGACCCAGGTCTGTCTGTTTTTACAGTTCCTGCTCTTTCCAGCCTTCAAAGCTGGCATGTGGGCCCGGCTCATAGCCTTCTAGAGCCTTCTCTTTACATATAACGAGAACCAATCAGACCTCAAGTATATACCAAACCCCCACTAGGAGCTGCAGCCACAAAACGCTACCGGTGCTCAGAAGGGTGGTGTTCCTGGCAGGCTGGTCAGAAATACCCTGGGGCCGACTCATTAGCCTTTTTATACCAGCAAACACACCAGAGAAGGTCCTGACACACCGGCACAAAGAGAGCCCCTTCTCTTCAGCTGTCAGAGATAAATCACTTCCACTTGCCAGTGTAGACACTCGCCAGTGTAAACTGGCTCAGAGGAGCTACCTAGGGAAGGTCACATGTTGTCCCTTCCCCATGGCCCGAATGGGTTCTTTTGGTTGCTAGAAACAGATTCTCTCTGTTACAGTTAGTAATGGGAGGCAAAAGAGTGACCAGCAGGCTGGCCTCACAGGCTCCCAGGGGCAGCCACACAACCAGGCGTCAGAAGCCTGGAATGACGTGTCAGAGCTACCAATGTGGAGACCCACCCGATTATCTTGTTACCTCAAGCCTGGCCTCTGAGATGGTGATGAAGCTCTCTGACTCCACCTCCTGCTTCTGTGGCCACTTCCTTGTGAAGGCAGTCGCAGGGCACACCCCTCCCGCCCCCACATTGCGTAACTCCAGGGGCCGCTGTTCACATGGGCAACCTGTGCAGGGCATAGCCTTCATGACCGTGTGTGGCAGCCCTGATGACTTGAATGTGCAAAGAAGATAGAAATTCTTCGTTTTCTCTGAAGCTGCTCTGACCTCACATAGGAGCCCCACTTCACGGGTTCATGGCCATAAGACACAGTCAGCCCCATCCAGTAGCATCAGTCTGATTCACTAATTTAAACAGTCCTGCGATGTAAAAGCTCAGCCTCTAGGGTAATTTGGCTTCTGCTTGAATAACTCCAAAGGACTCATCTTTCAGAGCTCCTCCTCCTCTGGCTTTTTTTCAAAATGGCATCTGGGGACATAGATGGCTGGGCTTATGTGACCTCAGGGGTCAGGGAAGGGAGACTTCTGGCTCTGCACTGGTCCTTAGACATGTCTTGATGATGTCCGCTGACGTGTGGCTGGCCCATCTCGTCCCAGGGTATTCTTTGGACATCTGCCACTAAAGTATGCAGCTGACAAAGTCATGGTCCATTTTTTCTTGACCCCGATAGCAGGGTCCATTCCACCTGGACCTTTGTCTCACCTTACCCTAGGCCTAGACTGTATCCCCCACAGCTTCTGATGCAGTTGGCTTGCCTCTCACCATGATACCTCTTGGTGGCCTGTGGCTCCCAAGATCTTCCATATCTTCCTGCAAGGGCGGCTGGGTTCTCTCTACCGGCCAAGAGCTAAAGGAAGCTCAAGAGTGTATGCCTGGCCTTCTCTGTCTGGCCATTTCCCTTGTCCATTTTATTTCTGTAGAGCCACCTCTTATTTGGCCCAGAGTCATCCTGAAGAGTGGTCTGTCTCCTTCTAGAATCCCAACCAAGAAGATGGAGAGAAACCCTACTACCCTCTGCCAGAGGCACCATCCTCAACCTACCAAGCACATTTCCCCCTAAGATTTGGGCCAAAAGTATGTTATATCAGGACATACATCTGAGCGTGCACTTCACCTTCTATTTTCCTTCTCATTCTCTCTCTTTCCATCTTTGAGGAATGGGCTCTCCCCTTCCTCCAGTGTCAGACTGGGACCTCTCTGTGATCAAGTCAGCCAGGCAGAACTCCTCATTTGCTAACAGGGGCAGATGGGAGTCGAGAAAAGCCTCTCAAATCTGGCTCTTAAGACTGTTGTGGAGCTGCAAAATCCTATTTTGGTTGTCAGAATCTGAATGTTTTGGATTCCTGCTTTTACGGTCTTAACCCTCTCTGGGTAAATGGATGCCATTAAGAGGAAGGGAGGGAAAGTCACAATCAGTAAGTGCAAAAGAGTGAAGCACACCAACATATCTAAAAAGTAAAAATGACCCTCTTCACACTTCGCTCCATCCTCCTCTCCACGCCTTTCTCTCAGCTTGTGGCTTCTGTCTGTGCTGCCAACCACGGGCTCGACATAGCTCACATTTAAACCGTCCAAGGAAGGAGGTGAGTAGTTGAGCAAATTCCACTGACTGTGGCTCACTCCTACTGGGTAGAGCTCTGGAGCTGAGCTGGAGATCACGTGGGGCACAACACAGCCACCTAGATGAGGCTGCTGCATCCCTTGCTAATTTGAGGGACAGAGGCTGTTGTAGGGGAATTGTGGGCCAAAGATCCAGGCACATTTCCCTTTCCTTGCTGATGCTAAATAAACTAGTAGATTCTTTTTACAAGGCAATGAGTGAAAGGTAGGGAACATCATGAGACAGTCATTAGTCAGAGGGTTTTCCAAACAAGAGCCATTTTATTTTCTCTGTAATATTCAAAAAGTTTCTACTGTAGTTTTTAAACCCTCAGCTGGTGAAACCCCTTGAATTGTTTCCAACATCCAGGAGGAAATGATGACTCCCAACACACACACACACACACACACACACACACACACGCACACGCACACACACACACACACACACCATACACACACACACACCACACACATGTATCCCTTGGGAACAGTGCGAGGTGGGCAATACAAAGAGTTTGTCCTTAAATAAGCTCTGTGCATGTGGCCTGCTGTCTGCTTCTCTGTCGGCAACTTGATGCACTGCCCTCCTTTACGCTCAGGATGATTAACAGTAATGTAAAGATTTTCAACTTTTCCTTTCTTACCTGGGGCACTGAGAGATGGGCCAGCTTCCTCTGCTCTAACAGAAAAGCTACAACTTAGCATGCAGACCATTCTCTTCCATGCCCTCTCCTGGTTGTAATTTAAAGAAATTATCTCTTAGGAAGGGGAAGGCCCTGGCTGAGCTACCCCATTTCCCAGGGACAGTTCATCAGCCCATCCTTTTTCTGCATCGCCAGGCGACAGGAAGCCAAGGACCTGGTCTATGAGGCAGTGGTCCCAGGGTCCCCCAGCTACAGGGACGAACGAGTAGAGGGCTCCTCAGCAGCACCCAGACGTAATTGCCCCTTTCCCCGCCGAGCACACTCGGCCCATTGTTTCAGGAATTTTCTTTGACAGGGAGCAGCATCAGCTCATGCTAGGTCTACACAACCATAAACACAAGGGCCCTGATGTGCCCTGGCTTAGGGACACCTGCATGATCAGACCCCCAGTAGGGATGGCGTCCTGCTTTGAGGGAATGCCCACCATGTGTCAGGGGTTGGGCCAGGCACTCTGAATGCAGGATCCCAAGTCATCCCAAGAGTCAGGCAGGGCATTTCCAGGTAAGGAGCCTTGGGGTGGCAGCTGTGCCTGGCATCTCCCCAGCTCAGCCTTTCACCTCAACTATCAAACAACATTTTTTTAAAAAGTTGCTTAGACTTACCTTATCAAGAGACCAGAGAGCCACAAGGAGGGTGTGAGTAAAAACTGTGGTGGAACAGAATTGGGCCGAGAACCAGAAGTCTTGGGCTAAATTCCACCAGCCCTTACTGAGCACTTACTACATGCCTGGTCTTGTGCTCCACAGTCTAGGAATGCAAAATAAAGCCCTGAAGGAATGCGTTAGGCCCAGCTCCTCCACTGACTCGTTCTCTGGCAGGGAGACTGTCAAGGGCAAATGAGATCACCTAAAGTCCTTTTTAATTGATTAATTTAGTTGACTGGATAAATTAATAAATTGATTGATTAATTTAATTGATTTATATGATAATTTTTGTATAATAGTTCACAAAACACTTTACACGCATTACTTCACTGGAGTCTCACAACTATATTAGGAAAAAGGTATGAATTACATCCATTTTACAGATGGAGAAACTGAGATTTAAGTAAAGGGACTTAGGAAAGGTCACAGAGCTAGGGTTTCAGAGGTACAATACAATACTCCTTGCTCTATAGCACAGGGACTGAAAAGACTTCAGCATCACCTGGCAACTTGTTAGAAATGCACACTCTCAGGCCCTACCCCAGACTTCCTGAATCAGAAAGTGATGCACACGCAAGTTTGAGAAGCACAGAAGGAGAGCAGTGTTTCTCAGCTTTAACGTATGTAACTGCAAATCACTGGGGAGCTTGTTAAACTGCAGGTTCTGTTTCCGTCCCGGGTGGGGCCCATTGTTCTGCATTTCTAATCCGCTCACAGATGATGCCCATGCTCCTGGTCCACAGACAGCACACTGGGAGGCTTGGGGGAAACGCAGATTCCCCAGCCCACTCCCAGAATGTGACCCTGCAGGCCTCTAGTGGAGCCTAGGAAGCTGAATTTCTACAAACACGCCTCAGGAAACTGGGGCGCACACCCAGAGGTTCCCTTCTCTGTGGTTCAAACTTTCAGGTATACACCCCAGGCTCATTTTCAAAAGTTTTTCTCCTCGACTTCCCTTCTCCATTGGCCCTGAACCATCCATCTGCTCTCCTGCCAAAGTGTGGGTTAAGGGGTGCGAGTGGGAGGCCATCCCTGAGCCAGCGGGGCCCTCGGTTCCTCAAAATAGGTCAGGAGTCTGGCAGGACCAGGCTCAGTGGCTGCAAATAGAAACCATCTGTTGAGACTGTGCCTTGAGTTCCACCACCCCGCCCTCGCTGGGCAGAGGAACACAGAACTCAAAGCCTGGTGGAGGGTGGGTACTTCCCTGGGTGGGGCCTGCCTGTCCCAGACACTCCCACTGGATCTGTCTGCTGAGAGAGGTGGCAGCTCTACGTCCCATGCTCCAACTCCCCACCCCCACCCCCACTTCCAGACAACAGCTTTATAGTGTGGATTGGTCATCAGGTGACCTTGCTGTGTAACCTTGGACAAGTCACTTCTCTCTTCTGGGCTTCAGTCTGAAATGAGAGGCTGGACTTTAGTGGACCCAAGGGTCCTCTCTCTGCCCTGGCAGCCTATGGTTACATGAAAGCCTTGTTTTGTGTGGGACCACATGTAGGGAAAGTTGGGCCCATGGGGAAGCAGACATCCTTCCCCAGCTTTCCGCCCGGGTCAGATCTGACAAGTTGGGAACTGGTCTGCAGATCCCATAAGGGGGTGGACAAGGTTTGTGATCTGGGAGCACCAAGGAGATTTTGGGAGGCTTTGAGGGGAAGTGACGGTCACCCTTCGTTATTCCTTTCCTCTTATTCCTTCGCTCATTCATGTATTTAGCAAGCGTTTGTCAATACTATATTAAGCCTAATGGGAAGCCCTGGAAAAATAAAGAAGAATGAGACACAGTTCCTGCCCTCAAGAACATGCAGTATGGCTAGGCAGTAAACATGTGAAGCAGAGATCCTGATGTGAGATCTAATTTCAGACCTCAGTTCCTCCACATAAGCGAACCTTGGACAATCCAGTTTCATTTGTAAGTGGGGATAATAGTTTGTATCTATTCCTTGGGGTTTATTATAGGATGTGATGAATGTTAAATGCTTGGCTCCTAGTAAGCATTTAATAAATGTTGGCTATTGCCATTAGTGCGATGAGCCAGGAAAAGGGATAGGTGAGATGATGAGACAAGACAGAATCTGAGGCCCTCAGGTAAGACCTCCCAGCTCAGGGGCCATTGCAGAGGAAAGTAGGAAGCTCTCCTGAAGAGCTTGGAGCAGAGGAGGCTGGCAGCTTTCCTCTCGTGAATCCAGTCCTGCTCAGCAGAACAGGAAGGCTGCAGAAATTCAGGGTAGAAGCCTGCTCCACGAATAGACTTTGTTCCTAGCTGGCTTGTGTTGGGTGATGGGCAGAGTGCAGCATCCATGGATGCCAGATCTGCGTCCTCCCATCTGCACACTGTTGAGACGGCATCGTCCCACCACGTTCATTCTCACTTGACTTTGATCCGCTCCCTGATACATGAGGCGGCAAGACAGAGCCGGGCAAAGGGAGGGATCCCCATTTCATGGCTGAGGAGACTGAGGGGCTTGGTAGAGCTGGTAGAGCTGGCCTGGAATCTAGGCATTCCACACGTGCACAGGGGGAGAGAAAGTCGTTGAGTGACTCTGGATCATGACCTTCTGTGACCCCTGTGCTTCCCAGCCAGGACCTCCTAGGTGTGGGGATTCGGTCTGATTCTTTTCTTCTCGGATGTGACTTTTGGGGCTAATTAATATTCTCCCAGTGCTGTCTAGTAGAATCTTTTGCAATGAGGGGAAAGGCTCTGTAATCTGCGCTGTCCAGTATGGTAGCCACGAGCCGCATGTGGCTATTGAGCACTCAAATTGTGGTTAATTTGAGCAATTCAATTTTTAATTTGATTTAATTTTAATTAATCTGAAAGTAAATAGTCACTGTGACTAGTAGCTACCGTGGGGGATGGTGCAGCTTTGGCCTACTCTTAAGCACATAAGCTAGAGCGGATATTCTCAAACACCGGTGTCTACAGATACGTGTCTTTTTATAACAGGCCCCTCAGAGGATTTCGCTGCATAGCCAGGTGAGGGAATCACCAGACCAGGGGCTGGGAGAGACTATCCTGAGGGGTGTGGTAAAAACCACAGAGTTCACGCAGCCTCCCGTTATCCCTCTGTCTGTCTCGGTGGTCTCTGCCTCTTTTTCTGTCCTCTTATTACCATCACAGTTTAACTCTAGCCTAACTACACATCAGTGATGCCACATTGATACCTCGAAACCAGCCATGGTGGGAACATTTCTACCCCAGAAATTGGCAGTCTACCAACCAGGACTCCACACCCCCACCTTCAAAGAGTTGATGGTTAATCACTTTTCAGCACACTACTGCCCTAGACCCACTGGCAGGCACATTCTTCAAGTGTTTACCATGTACCAAGTACTGTTTTAGGCATTGCCGATACTGCAATGAGCAGGAGAGACAAATCCCTGCCCTCCTGGAGCTGACAATCTAGTGGAGAAGTTAAATATATAATAGTGTAGTCGATATTCACATGTGCTTGGGGACCATCTCCATGAAAGGTCATTTTTCAAAAAAAGACCTAAAGGAAGTAAAAAGAGGGAGCAGCATTTTCACAAGGTTACGTCACAGCTAAAGGGCATTGAGTCTCAGAGAGGTTCAGTGACTCGTCCAGGTTGGCCTGGGTGAAGTGGAACCAGGATTGGAATGTGGGTCCCTGGCTGCAGAACCCTCCCTCCTAACCACTGCCGTGCTGCTGAGCTGTGAGCTCTGGCCTGGAGGCGGACCATGGGCAGTGAGTCAGCCTCCTCCATCCTGCACCCCTGCTGCAGCTGGCTGTGCCATAGGGGGCAGAGAATTCAGAGGCAGACCCTCAAGGAATCCCTGGGCTCCTGGAGGCCCGAACCCAACGGATTCAGCAATCAGGGAGTATCCAAGAGAGAAGGTGTGTGGTCCTGATTCTTCATGCTGAAAATGTCTTGAACGGCTACAACATCTCAGAAGTCCTCGAAGCCGGTGAGAACCCAGTGTCCTGGGATAGACCATAAAATGGCAGAGCTAGATGGTGGGCCACCTGGCTCAAACACTTGTGGGAAAAGAAGGAGGGATCTGCCTGAGGGCCCCCAATGCGTCAGTGGCTGAGCCATCCAGAATGCAGATTTCTGGCATCGTTCCTCACCCCAGAGGTTCTCAAACGGGGTTCCGCATGGGCCCAGGGCTCTGCAGTGCAGTCCTCGGACCATGGCCTACAGGCGTTCCCAGCCGTTTTCTAGACTTGAAAGCAGACAGCTCTGATTTTGCCCATTTTACATTTTGGAGTTCTGAGCAATATTTTATGTGGAGAAAGTGTTCTCCTGCTAAAACGGGAAGATCCTAGCCCTTCATTTCACAAAGGAGGAAACGGAAGGGTACAGTCCATCAGTAATTCCTGCCCAGCCTGGTGACCTTCTCAGATCCCCGGGCTGATTCACTCCTGCTCCCTTGTTTGGAAACATGCACTGTGCCCTTCCTGTGCGCCCAGCCCTGAGCTCGGGAAAGCAGAGCTGGCTCAGGGATGGAGGAGGGCCCGGTGTTCTGCTATCATGCACGGACCCAGAATGTTACGGGCAAACGCAGCAGAGGTATTGATAATAGTATCTGACGTTCATCAGCGTGGTGTGCCATTTGCAAAGCCCCTGTCCCCTATGTTCTCATGGCCTCATCTTCACAAGGATTCTAGAATGTTAAGTGTGGTTGACATATTTTGTGGAAGAAGACACTGAGCCTAGAGAAGGAAGGTGACTTGTCCCAGGCCAGACAGCTAGTGATTCAAACAAGACTGAAAATGCCAGCATTTCTTTAGCAGCACATGAACAAGGAGTGGCTGTCCCACAGGGCTGCCCCATGGGAACGAGTGCCCAGCAGCCACCAGGGCACACCCCGGAGGTCTCCTGGGCTCCTCCAGCAGACAGCTATCCGAGGATGCAGCCACAACTTCCCCCCTTACCTGAGCCAGAAACAAGAAAAAAACTGCTCTCATACATTTTTGTGTTCCAGTTAAAGGTCTGGATTTTAGTCATCATCATCTAGAAAAATGCATTCGCCGGCCACAATAAATCATTTTCGGCATCAGAGGACAGGCTACAATTTGCTTCCATGTGGAGTGTACATAGTGATTATCTCAGAGGAGAAAAAAGCCAGTCTCCATTTCTAAAGAGGCTCTAAGGGCCATCCAGCTGCAGAATGAATACTTCTTCCTTCCGGGCCCTCCTCCTCTCAGAGGGAGACCAGGATGGCCCTGGGCCCAGGGAGCAGACCCAGCTGCTGCACACATCTGGAGGCCAGAGCCTCTCCCTCTCTCCTCCTGACCTCAACCCAGCCCAGCCCACTCCTCCTTCTGCCAGAGCCTGGCCTTCCCTAGTAAACACTTAATTGAGGTCAGAGTCTCTCCCTTCCAGGAGTAAGGGGAAGGTAGGATTCATGATTGGCAAGCATCTACCCTGTGCCAGACACCTTGCCAGGCACTTTGCATTTTGTCATTTCATTGCATCCAGTGAACTGGGTGACTTTATTCCCATTTTATAGATAAAGAAACTGATGTTCGGAGAAGTTGAGTAATTAGTCTGACGTCACATAGCTAACAAATGGCAGAGCCAAGTTAGAAACCTTTGGATTCTCTCAGACTCTCAAAACCCCACTTGCTGTACAGTTTCTTTCATTTTGTATTTTGTGTATTATATGGAGCAACGGGGGGAGGGGTATGAGTTTGGGTGGAGAGGCTGAGGGAGAACAATGCACTAAGAGTCACGTTGTTGGCTGAAGTCTTGGTTCCGCCGCTTCCATAGCTTGTGACTTTGAGCTAGTCTTTGAACCCCGCTGAGCCTCAAATTAGTCACATATATCATATATACTATATGTTTTCAATTGATTTGTAATATCTGCCCAGCTCTGCCCAACAGTCGTCTGAGCGATAGCACATGAGGCAGTGTCTAGAGAAGGTCATGGCTGTGGCTGTTGGTGGTTTTTTGAGGCAATTTCACAGGCACTGGTCCCCTTGCTGATTAGTGTGATGTCAGCGACAAGGGACTCACTAAGCCCCAGCCTGAGAGCTGTCCTGAGTTCAGAGGCCTGGGCATCCTCATGACAGGAAATGAGATGAGATGAAGCTGCATGACAGAAGGACAAACACCACAGAGGAGGGACTTGGATCCAGAACTGCCGTGGGGGAGGATAAGGACCAGGATGAGGCATCAGCTTAACAATGAAACTGAGGTCACAGCCCTGGGGTAAGGTCTGGGAGAGGCTGCACCCTGCAGCATCCAAGGAACTGCGCGCTTGTGCCTGACCTTGCCTGTTGCCCTCCCACCATACTGAGAGATTATTCAACCAGAATCACTAGGATGCTCCTGCCAGACAGGAGCCCTGGACCAGGCCTAGGGTGGAGTGGGGCTGTGCAGGGCCAGGAGGAGATGGATGATCAGATAACTTCCAATCTAGTAATAGGAGCTGGAAAACATACATACCTATAGCTTAAAAGAAGTGGCCAAGCATCAGTCAGCTCTGTGGTATGCCCTAGGGGGAGACGGCAATAGCCATGAGAGCCACTGTCATTCAGGGTCACAGCAACCCAGCTAGGGAGGCCTTGCAATCCCTGTTTTACAGAGGAGGAAGGTCCCTGGCTGGGGTGGCAGAACCAGGGTTCCTACTAGGTACTCTGACCTTAACGTTTCTCTTTGTTTTAACACAATGACTTTCATAAAGTAAAGGAGCCCAATTATCTCTGGGCTAGAAGGCCTTCTGGTTCCATCCATTGTTCCATGTTACCTTGACTAGAGGTCAGCTGCCTGAATCTTGACCTCCTCCAGTGATGGGAAGCTCACTACCTATCCTTTTCCATCTCAGGCAGATCTAACCATTAAGAAAGTCCTTCCTTTAGGGGAACTCAAATGTATCTCAGTCTGGTGTTGAAAGGTTCAGAGAGTGTGTTCTGCCCTCACTAGAACTAGTTGGGGGAATCCACCAGGATCTGGGCTGGGTTTGGAGGTAAAGGGCAAAAAGCAAAAGGCCAGATTTTCGGGTTACCTCTTGGCTGCCCCCGCCAATTTTCCTTTGAGGTCTGGCAGCTCCTCCAGTCCCAGCCTCAGTGTGGCTTCCTCCCTCTGGCAGGGTAGGGAGGAGTTTTTTCTGTTCCCTGCCTGCACCCCCATGCGTCTGACCTCAGAATGAAGTCAGCCCCTTAGCAACTACGGTAGAAAGATCAGACCTCCTAGGGCTGAAGACACTCCACCTTGGCCACAGTGTGTGCTGAGGCATGATCCTGCCTCCTGGTCTTCTTGCCTTCTGTCCATCATCTTCCATAACGAACCTTAGCACTGGCTGGCCAGCCCCCTCACTGCCACCAGCCCGACCAGGTGCACGCTCACCCATTCTCCCTGCCCTCCCCTCCCCATTCTTGCTCCAGCAAAGCTAGTTAATGATAGGGGTGTCTTTAACCTGCATTGAACCAAACCAACTCCTAAAGTTTTTAGGGAACACAAGAATTGCTTTGAAGATACCACCAAGCAACATGAGACAAATTGCTGGGACAGTTTATAAGACAAATCTTCAAAAAGTCAATGCTACTTTAAAAAATATATATTTTAAAGATAATTGGAATGTTCTAGATTTAAAGGAGGCAAACGAGAGATCACAACAAAATGAAATACACGGGAGCAAAGTGGCTCCTTAACCTGGTTCAAAATATGGAATTGCTATAAAAGTCATTTTGGAGAATATGGACTGGGTATTATATGGTATTGAGAAATTGTTAATTTTCTCGGATGTGACGTGCTAATGTAGGAAATTGTCCTCCTTTGTAGGAAATGCATGCTGTGCAATAATGGGGCAGGAGTCATGACGTTTGCAACTTCCTTTCAGATGATTGCACGAAAGAAAAAAATATACACACACACATGTTCATGACAATTCACCTAAAGATGGTGGGTGATTATTGTACCATTCTCTCAACTATTTCTGTATGTTGAACTATTGCCTAATAAAAAGTTGGAGAAAACATGAAATGGACTGCAGAGTCAGAAAGGATAGGTTCAAATCAACGCTGCACTTGCTGTCTGAACTTGGACTGAGTCGGTTTCCCACCCCGTGTACCGCCCTGTAGTTCCCATCCAAGGGGGTTACAAGACCAGCCGATGTATGCACAGTGCCTGGTGCCCATGTGGGTGGATGGCTTCATGAAGCCCGCCCTGATCCCCTCTCTTCTTCCCTGACCTCCTCTTATTCCTGGAGCACTTACTGTCTGTATAGTCTGTTTGCCACCAAGTGTCATTGTTGGGTTATCGTAAACTTGTCAGGCATCGGTTTCATCTCCTCCACTAGCTCGTAAGGTATTTAAAAGCAGGGTCTGTATCTGCTGGTTTCCAGAGCATTTCTGAACTGACTGGACCTATGGGGGTGTGTACCTTCATTATCTCATTTTTAGTCTTCAAACAACCACACAAAGTAAAAAATTATGGACCTCATTTTAGAGATGGAGCACCTGAGACTCAGAGTCAAAGCATCCTCCCCAAGGTTTGTAGGAGCAGAAAGGGGAGTGGAAATGCAGCAATCAGAGGTCAGTGCCCGGCCATGTATCCCTGCTGTGGATACGTGTGGGGGAAGCTGCAGGCTCAGTGAGGAGGAACGATGGGTCAGCAAGGGCCCAGTCCTTTCTCTGCCAGCCCTTCCAAAGGTCCGACACAGAGAATCTCTATGATGAACCAGCCCTAGCTTACCAGAAAAACACTCTCTGTTTTTCCCCAGGAAGCAGGTCTGTATCATTCTAGCCTGCTTGGGGGCTGGGGTTGAGGGGGTGTTAACCCCGGGAGACATGCTCACTAGAAGAACATGCCTGCTGAGTGCAGACCCCCCAGCCTGAGGGCTCTGGCCCTCCAGGACACAGCATCTAGCTGAGAAACCCTAGGTCGGGCTGTGAGAGGCAACATGTTCAAGAAGAATGCAAGCATGCGCACTAAGAGCCTTGGCCACAAAAGCCTCTAAGTCGCTGTATATACACCTTGAGGAATGGGGAGCCGGGGAGATGGTGGAGAGAGGGAAGAAAGAGCAAGGAAAAGAGGAAGAAGAAAAGTCGAGGCGAGGTGGAGGAGGAAGTGGTAAAGCCAGATGGGAAAACAGACCCAGAAATGGCTGGCATCATTTGGGGCAGTATGCACGTGGTATGGAAAGTCTGGCGAGTTTGTTGATCTCCAGCCTGGAGGAAAAGGCTGGGGACCCTGAGAGCCTGTGCTCAGCTCTGCCCCCCCCCACTCCAACCTGCAGAGCTCTGGGGTGTTAGGAAAGGACAGGGTAGGAGGGCAGCCCCTACAGAGCCCAGCCTTTCCTCTCCTGCCTCAGATTCTGCCCTATTAAGTGAACATTCAGAGGGGTACCAGGCCTGTGCTGTGCCTATCACAGCAGCTTGGCACTGACTCCTCCTCATGCTCGGAAACTATTAGCCTCCTTTACATAAGAGCAGGTGGAGGTGGCTCAGAGAGGTTAAGTGGCTTGTCCAAGTCACACAGCTAGGCAGCAGCAGATGCACTTGCATCTATATCTGCCTGGCTCACAGTTCAGTTCTTGTACCCTTCCCTCACAGCTGCCCATAAGACCTTGCAGTGAAGGCCACAGTGAGGAAATGCACAGAGCTGGGCCATTGTTAACAGGCCTTGTTCAACCCATCCCAGGTGCCTGGCCATGGGCTGTGGCGGGGTAGGTAGAGAACTTGTGGTCCTGCTCACTGGGCTTAGGCTAGGAGGTGGCTCCCTGAGCCTTCTGGAGGAAGCTGAGCTTACCTCTCTGTCCCCCCACCAGGCTGAGCTCCCTTCAAGGAGGGGCTGGGCGTGTCATGGGCCAAATGTTCAGCCAGTCTCCCCACGGCATCCAGGACCCACTGGGCCTGCCCAGGAGGAGCACAGACCAGTCTTCAGTCCTGCTCAGGCCCTGGGGTCACTGCCTGCCCTCACGGAGAGAGCCGATGACAAGGTCTAGAGTAGGAGCCAAGGGAGAGGTGCTGGCTGTCCAGGGGTTCCAAGGGGCTGGCTGTGGGCTGCGGAGTCTGGGCTGTGGAGTCAGGGTTTCGTCAGGCCCTGAAGGCTGGCTAGAGAAGGGAGAAGGCATTCCAGGCCAGAACTGCGCCAGCAAGGAGCGGGAGGTTGAAATGAGCAAGCTCGGCTCCCCCTCCTTTCTCTTGCATGGGAACTCTGTCATCTGGAATGTTCCACCTGGAAGAGACAGAGTGATTTCCAACACTTGCATAACGGATTGAATTTTTGCCAGGTCCATGTACCACCCATACCATATTTTTCTTTGAATTGATTCATTATTTTTTAACTTAACTTTATTAGCAATAATATCTGTGAAAGCATGAATTCGGCATGCAAGTTATATTTTTTCTAGTGCAAATTAAAATAAACACATAACTACCAAAATTAAAAGCTTTATCTCTGTACCACGTGAAGGAACCATGAGCAACCACCTGGGACTCCACTCTGAGAATCGCTGATGTAATCCTGAGGAAGAGTCAGATGCCCAGAGAGCCAGAGGGCCTTGCCTGAGGTCACACAGCCAGGAGTGACCGACCGGGCTCCTGTCCAGTGTGCTTGCCCCTCCAGCAGGACTTTGTCTTGATCAGTCTTGGGCAGAACTCAGCAGAGAGAGGAGAAGGCAGGTGGCAGTGGGTACAGCGAGGTCAGCCACTGGTGGTAGGGAGGAGCAGAGAGTAGGGAGACTGGCCCTGAGGGATGGTGTGTGACCTGGGGAGTGGAGAATAGGTGGGTGGCAGTAAGAGGGTTTGCCTGAAGGTGAGGAGCCTTCCCTAGATTCTCCTCATTGGATCTGAACTTCTTCCTTCAATAAAGAAGCCTTTGTGGCTGAGCGCCTGGCTTTATTCAAATCAAATGCAAAATTTCGTTTTCAGTCAAATTCTCAGAGCTGGTTTCCTGATTCTGTGGCCGTGCTTCCTTTTGTTGTCCTTCCCTTGGAAACTTTATGTGAAGAAATGAGCCTGCCCACTTCTGTCCTGAGATGGGGAGGGATCCTCAAGGTACATCAGGAGATTCGGCAGGAAGGAGAGGGAAGAATAATGGCAAAGTCAGGCCAGAGGCATGTTCGTTTCACGGAGCATTTATAGAGCTTCTGCTGTAGTCAGGCCCCCGGCTGGGTGCTGGCTTGTGGCTCACTGGATGCGTGTCAGCCAGGAGAGCACCTACTTGGGCTCCACCTGTGATGGTGTCATTCGTAAGGTTCCCCATGGGAGGCACCATCCTACAGCGAAGCTGGACACCACTGCAGGCTGCCTGCCCCGTCCTCGCCCACCCACTTGTGCGCATCTGTGTTCTCCGCTGTGCGTAGCACGGGACAGGCATGTAGTAGGGACCGCTGGTTTTGCTGGTTGGTTGGAGCCTGTGTCATGGTTGATGGGCAGGAAGGGCTGGGGAGGGGCATCACCCCAATCTCTAAAACAAGGGCTCTCAAACTTTAGTGTGCTTCTGTCTCGCTGCAGGGGATGGGAGCTAGATTTAAATGCTAATTTCTGGGCCCCATGCTCCAAATAGTAAATTCAGTCGGTCTGGACTGGGACCCAGGAATCAGCATATCTAACAAATGATGTGGGGGAGGCTCAGAAACCTCCCCCACACCAGACGATTTTGATACAGTTGATCTGTGGGCCACACATCGAGAAGCCTTGCTCTAAAGAGTAGTCTGGCATAGGAAAAAGTCTCCGATTTCCAGTCAGAAAACCTGCGTTTGTGGTCCTATTGGACAAGTTCCTTCACCTCTCTGTGCTTGGTGGTGACAGTAATGATGACATATAGGACTAAGCAATTTCTGGGTGCACTTACGGATTAGAAGCCCTAGAGAGAATCAGAGGAGAGGATGACAATGGGTGGTCGTTTGCCTCCTTACACGTAGAGGGAGACCTCATCGTCCCACCTCTCACCGTCAGCAATGTTCTTCCTGAACACACAGCCTTCTCTGTCTGCCCCTCCTGCACTGAACTGAGCAGTTTCTGGTACACAGGAGGCAGCCCATACGGGTTTTGGGGTGGATGGTCTTCTCTGTCACATGGCACGTCCCTTGGAAGTGAAAGGACCCTACATCCTTTCTGGAAAGTGGAACGGGCATGTGTACCAACAGCAAGAAACGTGTGACTGCCCTCATGCCGCTCTTTGCTCCTGTAGGGCTTTATTAAAGAGTGTGTCCTCTAGCACAGGGCCGGGCACACAAGTCTTGGAGACTCCTTTCCTCTCCCGGTGTCCCGAGCGCGGCACCAGGGCTGGCCCACTTCCTGCATCCCTGGGGAGCAGCACCCCTCCCCGAGTCCAGCCCAGGCCCCTTTGGAAACAGCAACCAGCCTGACTCTAGTCTCTCCTGGCCCCCACAGATGTCCTGGCGTCCGCAATACCGCAGTTCCAAGTTCCGGAACGTGTATGGAAAGGTGGCCAACCGGGAGCACTGCTTCGACGGGATCCCCATCACCAAGAATGTGCATGATAACCACTTTTGTGCTGTCAACACCCGCTTCCTGGCCATCGTCACTGAGAGTGCAGGAGGAGGGTCCTTCCTAGTCATCCCTCTGGAGCAGGTAGGCACCTGGCACCTCCCTAACCCTGGCTACAGCCCCAGGGCAGGAAAAAAGCCCTCCTTGTTCACTACTGGGCCTGTTGCCCCTATTTGTCTCAGCCCCCCACCACCTGTTACTTCCTCATCATGTGTCCAGTGGCTATGCCTTCCCGAGGTTTTCCTGAGATTCATCAGAACAAGTGCAGGCTGGGATCCAAGAGACCTGAGGCCTGTTCCCAGAATTTCCCCAAAGGTGTGCACTTGGACGAGTCACTTCCCTCGGGGTATTTGGAGTTCCCGTTTACCTGAGGGACTGGAATGTCTGATGTCCAAGGCCAGGTCCAGCTCTTCCGTTCTGTGTCCTGGATGTCCTTTTGGTGTGGAGCTGGAAGGGGTGAAGACCCAGCCAAAGGCACATTAGGTATCTTCAAAAATGGTGCACTGGTAAAACAAAAACATTACAAGCACTCACTGAGAGACTGGAAATCATTTACTTCCTCGCTCACCCCCACTTTCCATCTAAAAGTTCCCCCCTTCTGTGACTGCCTTCATGAATATAGCAAATTAAATCTGCAAAGCCCAGATCATGAAATTTTGAAGCTCTGTCATTCAGGCAATCCCTCGAGGCCCGTGGGAGGTCACACGCCTCAGAAAAAGTGCTCGCTGTCAGTCCTACTTGTTTATGGCTGAGCTCTCCCTTCCTGTCCTGACTCATCTCCTCGCCCACCCTCCACCAAACTGCTCAGGGGGAGGAGGAGGTGCATGGGGAAGGAAGCCTTGGTTCTTGAAATCCACCATCAGCTGGCGGTGGAGGGTGGATTTTTCCAGTCTCCTGCCCACAGTGGGGGAGCACAGATTGAGAAAGATTTGGGCCAGGTCCTCCCTTCCACCAAAGGAGGCAGCGGCAGCGACACTGAGGTCAAAGCCTGAGTGAGGCACAGAGAGGTCTGAGAAGCAGTGGACTTGGTGGCAGGAGGTCTGGGTTCTAATTGGACTCGGCTGCTTGCCAACCCTTTGACATCAGACATGTCACTTAACCTCTCTGCACTTTATTTTCCGGTACTGGTACAGTGGGGCTCCTAAATCCTCCTCCACCTGTACCCGAGCTGTTGGCTTTGAGTGGGATAATGGACATGAAAACTTGGTGTGAACCACATGACATGGTTAAGATGTTTTGCTACTCCCTAGGGAGAGTTGTCAGCTCAGCACCTTAAGTTTGCAGATGCCCTCAGTGGCTCTAACACATTTGGAAGGATTCTGAGATGTAGCTTGCCTCCCCTCCAGAACCAGTTGGGTTCAGATACCTGTCTGCCTCAGACACCAGCTCAGCTCCAGCAGCAGCAGGTCTGCAGGTCCTCGGCAAAGTTCTTACTAGGGCTCAAGGGCATCGCTGGCGCCCTGCCATACTCCAATATGTGGCTTGCAAAGGTCAATAGTCAATGCCTCACGGAATAACAAAAGTTAATTGCCAATGGATTAAAGGCTGCAAAGGGACAGGAAGGGAAAGGAAGGGAAGGGAAGGGAAAAGTGCAAGTATATTAGAGGAAAATGGAGAGCATTTTAAAAATCATGCCATGAGAAAAGACTTTCTAAGCAAGACGAGAATCCCCAAGCCATAAAGGAAGTGATTAATAAATTAGAATAATTTTTTTCAAAGTAAAGTTTCTGTACTACAACGAGACATCTAAACAAAATTAAAGGAAACCACATAATTGAGTACAATAGTTAAAATATATAACAAGATACGTGTCCAGGATATATGAGGGTCCCAGAGAAATCAATAAGAAATAGAACCTAATAGAAAATGAGCTAAGGTATGAATAAGCAATTCTCAGAAGACAAAATATATCATTTAATCTGTTAAAGAGGAAAAGATTTAGAAGAGCGATGATCTTTCTTGTTGCCAAAGTTGTGAGAGAACAGGCACTCAAATGCACTCTTGGTGTATTTGGTGTATGACATCTGTGAGATGTACATGAGGCAACTTGGCAATATATTAACATTTGAAGATGCTGTTCACTGGTCCAGCCATTCTACTTCTAGGAATCCATCCTACAGAAACATTCTCGAGTAATGTATTCTGCATTTTTAGTACTTGATTTTTCACAAACATCAATTTTTTTAATTATTATTTCCAATAAAAATGAAATGTGTCTCTTGAATCACAAAAATGTTTCTAAACTCTTCCTCTCGATTTCTGTAATGGTACCAAAGAGTTTTACACTGTTGGTAGCACTGATATAAAATATGATCAGATTTTGTAAACACTTCCTGGACAGCAGAAAAGAAAGTACTCTTTACAGAGTATAAGTCTCTATAGAAATATACAATGTATCTGTATATATATATATATAGTCAATGCACACATAGCTTTTCAACTTTATTTGTTCTCATTCTCTGATATATTTCGTTTAGTTTGATGAATAATGGACTGATAGTGATGGCTCACATTGTCAGTTAGGTTCTTTTGTTTTCTCTCATCTCGTTAGGTTTTCACTTTACATACGTGATGGTTTGTGCAGCACTTTTATAATAGTGAAAATTGGAAACAACCTGCAGGTCCATAAATAAGGAAATGGGTGAACAAATTAGGGTGCAGCCACACAGTGGGATACCATACAGTCATCAAAATTAATGATGCAGAGCAGTCGCTCTTAAGTGTTCGGCCTCAGAATCACTTGATACTCTTACAGTATTTAGCATATTCAAAATTAAAACAAAGAAATTTCAAAAATATATATTTGTTAATTTACTTAAAATAACAATAATAAACCCATTTCATGTTCTTCCCTCAAAAAAAAAACACATGTTTTTAGAAAAAATAATTTTATTGTCCAAAAACGAAAAAGTAAGATTAGATGAATGGCATTGTTTTACACTTTGGCAAATCTCTTTAAATTAGTCTGGTTAATAGAAGACAGCAGGATTTGTATGTCTGCTTCTGCATTCAGCCTGTTGAGACATCGCACACCGTGCAGCCTCTGGAAGACTCCACAGTGCACCCTGGAGAGAATGAGAGGAAATGGCAAATAATGGCTTTGCATTATTATGAAAATAGTTTTAAACCAACACACTCCCAGAAAAAGTCTTGGGGATTCCCCAGAGGTTTCAGACCCTACTTTGAGAATATTTAATGAGAAAACCCTTATGACATTATAGTTGAGGAGAGAAAGGTAAATATTTAAAGTGCCATTAAAAAATTACGTATCCATCTACCTGTTGGGAAAAGACAAAAGAACACACCTAATGTTAAAAGTGGTTCTCTTCCAGTATTAAGATCGTGGGTGCTCTTTCCTTTTCTCCTTTTTCTTTAGCAATACTTTCTAAATGTTTTTTAGATGAACACTTAATATTTTGCGCTGTAGGGGAAAGAATCTAATAAAAGCAGTTCGTTGACATGACGTGCCAGCCCCTGAGGTCTCAGAAGCCACGCAGCCTAGAGCCGGCTGGGTTTGGCACTCCCATAAGCATGTTGCAAATTTTTCTCCCAGGCTAACACGTGCTTACGAACTTGCTGGAGAACAGGCTAACCTAATGGAGGCATACAAAGTGAGGGCAAGGGGCGACCGTGGGCAGGAGCGGGCGGTGGGGTTCTAGACGGCTGGGAGGAGGAGTTGGCTCCTCGTTCTGAGTGGTTCAGATTCTGTGGAGCAGGGTCCTAAGAGGCGCTGTTTTGGCATCAGTACCAAACCCCGTCCCCCAAACCCCCACCCTTCACCCCACTTCTCCTGCTGCCTGGGCCAGGGCTATAGGTCTCCTGCCTGCTGGGCTGAGGCGGGGCTTGCATCAACTGCAGGCAGCCGGGCTGGGGAGGTAGGGGGGGGGCGAGGAGGCAGGGCTAAGAAACAATAACAATCCTGCCGAATCCAAAACCCCCTCATTATCTCAGCAGAGATGAGCTGTTCCACATTAGCCAATTTTCTGGGAAGAAGATTATATTATTTCAGGTCCGGATTTTCTCCCTCAGTTTGTTAGAAACCTCTCTAAAAACAGTTTCCTGTGTATTCAATACAAAGACAGAAAAGATTCGGGCTGTTTCTTGGTGAATCCTAATGCTTGCTTTGAGCGTTAATTCTGATCCGTGAACTCATGTGGCACACTTTTGTCTCTCTGCTACATTGTCCCTACAATGGCTCCAGACTGTTTTCCTGAGCAACAATTAGGCCCAGAACCCCGTCTGCTTTTGTTGTTCTTTTCTGAATTGTTTTCCATCTACTGTTAGGTGTCCTTTCCTTTCTTTTCTTGCTTCTCTGAGAGGATTGGGCCAGATGAGACCAGCAGTAGCCCAGGACCCCTAAATTCTGGAGCCTTCTGAGAGAGACTCCCACTCTTCCAGGGAAAGTCTCTTTATTCCATTTCTCTCAAAGCCAGTTAGCCTGAGATTTCAATATTTGTGAGTAACATCTTTTCTCCAGGGTAGGAAGCCCTGTCCACAGCAATTCCACACAGTGATGTTGATGCCTTGCCTTTGTCCAGCACTCCGATCCAATGAACTCTGCCTTAATCAATCCCCTTGGGTGGTAGATGGAGCTATCCCCATTTTACAGCTGGGTAAGTGAGGCTGCAGAGGCAGGTGTGGAGTTGGGCAGTGCAGGAGCTGGACCTGAAACCAGCCCACTTATTTCTGAATCCATGACTCCTTCCACAGCCCACGAACTGGTGAATGGATGAGTTCTGGCTGGCTGGCAGTTCTCAAAGGAGTGGATTTGTCTTCCCGGGGCTCTTGCTGCTATTGTGAAGGCCAGAGCCTGGTTTTTTTCCTAGTTAACATTCAACTGCCAGCTCTCTCCTCTCTGGAGTGGAATGTTAAGCTGCAGATGGGGGAGCAATCAGCACCCTGATTGCCTGGCGCAGCTGGAAGAGCCTTATGAATATTCCAGAGACCAGGTACTGTGCCCAGGCCTGATTAACCACTTGAACCACCCCTTTCCTGCTGCACTCCGGGAGGGCTGCCTGTCACCTCCAGATCCAGGCCCAAGAAAGCCAAAGCTAGACGCGAGTCTTGCATGCCTAAGCTTTAGCCAGCTACCTAGTACCCCAACTGGCACCTGGTAGAAAAGAAAGAAGCCTGGCCTGGACATCAGGGTCTGGGTTCTACCCATATCCCAGTGGGTTTCAGCCTTGGCTGCACTCGAGAATCATCTAGGTGATTTTGATGGTCTAACATACCTACTCTTTTGGAGTCTCACCTCAAGTTCCAAGGTGAAAGTACAGTTATTCTCCCCAGCGGATGAAGAAACAGAGGTTCGGAGAGCTCAAGTGGCAGAATTTAAACCCAGGGCTCTCCTAGCCGCACGCCTGCCCTCTGTACAGAGGGTTAGGGAGAGGCATGTCTATTGATGTGCCTTGTGCTATCATTGCTGTCATTTGACTGTCTCCAAGTATCTCATTGAATGTGTTGACACCACATGTGTCAATCTCTTCTAGAAGCCAAGAGAGCTGGCATTTCCTAGACTCTATAGGAAAGCTCCCTCTCTGAAGGTCTGAAACCACAATTTCAGTTGGCAGAGAGAGGTGGAGAGAGGTGCTCCAGAACAGGGGACCAGACAAGATAACATTATTCCTGCAGTCCTGAGACGTGGACTGAGCACCCAGCCCTGTGCCAGGCACTGGGGACCCAAGTAACATCAGGCTTGGTCTCTGAGAGGCTCAGAGAGCATCCCATTTGTTAGCCAGGCAGGCGGGAGTTGTCTGAGAGGATCCTGCCCATGTCTTGCTCGAGCAACCAACTCCGTGGTCCATGGAAGGAACTATTGAACATGTCCATCTCAACTGCTCCTTCCAATAGTTCAGAGTGGCAGGGCACTATAGCATTCTCCAGAAGCGTGAGTCCCCGGTTAATTTATATTCAGATTTAGCTGCATGTAATGAAAATAATCCGATTCTGGGTTTGGGATGTTAAGCTGGTCTCCAGTTGGAGGTTGCTCCTACCTCCTTGTACAAGCCCCTCAACACCTGCTCAGTCTCAACAACTGGAACAGAACTTCCTCTGTGGTTTGGGGGCTGGGATTGCATTCTCCTCCCCAACCCAATCAGTGTGGCCTCTTTCTGCATCTTCTGTCTCTGATATTCAATGGCGGGAAGGCCTAACCAGGACTAGGCAGTTGCTCCCAGTCTCCCTGGCCCTGCTGGGGTGAGTGGTGGATGAATGGTAGCAAAAATCCACAGGCATCTCAGTGGGGAAAGCAGAGCCCTGGAACAGGACAGCAACACAGCACAGGGGCTAAGAGATCAGGATCTAGAAACAGACAAACCTTGCGTGAATCTCTGCCTTGCCACATAGTTACTGTGTGACCTTAGGTGAGTCATTTAATCTTCCTGTGCCCTGGTTTTCTCTGATGGGGTTGGACCCCGTGATCTCTAGAGTTCAATTTAGCTCTCACATTCTGTTCTCTTCCAATATCATTTTAGTCAGACATGTCCTCACCAATGTGCTGGTAGGTACTGTGAAGAATACAAGAGTGGTTTCTCAACCCTCAAGGCCCAACTCAAATGAGGCCGGCTCCATGAAGCTTTCCTGATCCCAGTACCTAGCCAGAGGCGTTTTGTGTCTATTGTTAGAGTATTTCTTACATGCTTCCTTATTTTCATGTGTTTAGTCTGTCCATCCATCTATCCATCAATCCATTCATCCATTCATCCACCCACCTAGCCACCCATCCATCCAACAAACGTTTATTGAGTACCTACTATGTCCTGATCATAGGACCAGGGATGCAGCAGTAAACAAGACCAAGTCACCGTCGGCATGGAGTTTGCAGTCCACTTAGCCAGCTGATTGGACTGAGAGCCCCAGAGGGTGGGAAACATGTCTGATTTGTACAAGGCCTGCACACGATAGGTGCTTAGCAAGGAGGCCTTGTGCTAACCAGATGTCATGTCCCAGAGGCACTGTGCCCCATTTCCCCAGGTGTGGTTTTCCCTTCTAGGGTCCTGGGATGCCCTCCCCTCCAGGCCCCAGGGACAATGTGGTGCCCTGCTGGGTCTTCCCAGACTGAAGGGTGCTTGCATCCTCCTCTTCAAGCCCTTGCAACAGTGTTACCTGACCCAACTGCTCTCACTCTGGAATCAAACCCAAGATTTGGAAGACCAGTTAGCTCCATGACTCACAGTATGTTTGAAGCCTAAGATTAAAAGAAGGGGCGAGAGTGCCCAGCTCAGTGCTGAAGCCTGGAATAAAATCGGGCTTTTTTGCTCACCCAGAGCCTGTGTTTCCATTCCGGATTTCTCTAACCTCCCTCACCATCACTCCCCACAATCAGCATTGAACACCTCAGTCCGTCTCTCTCCCATAAAAAAGCCCCAAATCTTCATCACTGCTCCCCCCTTCCAAGAGGTCTCCCCCTCTCCCTGGGGAATTCGGAGAGCCTTTTCCAAATCCATTTTTTGGATCTTTCCTCAATAGTTCTTTGTTCTTCAAGCTGCCTTCTGCTTGCTGCAATTTGCATCTCAAAGCCTGTGACAGCCTGAATGTACAGTAAGTGACTTTGGGAAGGGGGAGAAGGCGCTCCGAACAAGAGAGAAGTCACAACTTTATTCCATTTGTCTGAGGCCCAAGATTGACAGCCTTGCTTTGTGTTTTTCCCTTTTTTGGAAAAATGACTGCTTATTTTTGAGAATAGTGAAGGCAAGCTCTTCAGCAGAAGTGGAAATGTGACTCCTTTACTTCGAGGTTAGGGGATGGGTATTCTCTGGATTTGAGGTTCAGAGAGGGGGCTGGGGTTGCAGCCTGGCTGGCGGGTGTGCTGGGAGGTCAGAGAATCCGTTCCTCTGCCTCAGGCCAGGGTCTCTACTGGCCGTGCCTTAGCTTCATTGCTCTGATTTCTAGCAGAGCTGGGAGGCTGAACAGAACAGGGCTGGTTCCCTAGGACTCTGTGAACTTGGGCTGGACTCTAATTCTTCCCAGGGGCACCAGCCTGGACCCAAACCAAGTTGGCACTTAGCTCTGTCTGCTCCCCATTTCCTTCTCAGGCTAGAAGCCTCCCACACCTTTAAAAATCATAGTTCCATCCCTTAGCTGTGAACCGGGCAGGTAACCTCTCTGTGCCTCACTTTCTCTGTTTGTAAAATATCAGTGGTACTTGTTCCTCATGGTGCCATCGTGGTTAAAGAAGGTGCTGGGTAAAGCACTTAGCTTTGGTGTGTGCTCACATGGTATGTGCTCAGTCAGCGGGAGCTCCATGATGCCAAGGGCTATCACCACCCATTCCTCTTCCTCATCTACCCAGGCCCAGAAATAGCCCGGGGGCTCCCCAGCCACTAAGGTGGAGGTTTAATAGGAGTAAGTATCTCCATTGTCTGGTACAGTCCCCAAGCTCCCCAGCAGTGAGCCCCAGCAGTGAGCACCCACAGCCTAGTCAGTTATGCCCAAAGGAGTGTGGGAATAGTGGTCAGGGTCTTCACAGGGGCATGACTGGTGGGACTGTTCCAGACTGAGTGCCTGGAAAAGGGGGAAATTAGAGGAGTGGAAGGCTGGACCCATTTTGGTGCTGGATCACGCACCTCTGAAGTCGGCCCACCTGCTTTTTCAGAGTCCACCTGTCAGCCAGGTTTAAATGCAGTAAGGCGTGTAAAGGTTTACCATAGTGTCTGGTATACAGCAAGTGCTCAATAAACCCGCGCTATACTGCTTCTATTATAACTACTAGAACAAGCTTCAGGTTCGTGTGGGGAAGACAGTGCTGAAAATTGGGGGCAAGGGCTCTCTGGAATCTACCTGGCCCAGATCCGAGGCACGGGCCCATTGGGTTGGCATGAATTTGAGATTCTGTGCTCTGAGCCAGCCTGAAATCACACAATCTCCACAGTCTGTGCCCACCTCCCAGTGCCCAAGTTCAGTCTCACAATGACACAAAGCCAGAGCCAGGAGACTCCAGCAATCACATATTCCCATGTCGTACCCATGAGAAATCCTGGCCCCAAAGAGGAGTGTTTATCATAACAAGGTTGCACAGCATGCCTGGGCGCCCTCTATGCCCTTTCCCAGGAATCCTTGCACTCGACCACTTTTCAGAGTAAAAACCAGACTTACTAAGCACAGCGGTCCCCATCCTTTTTGGTACCAGGAACTGATGCTCTTAGGAGAATCTAATGCCTGATGGTCGGAGGCGGAGCTGAGGCGGTAATGCTATCGCTGAGGAGCAACTGCAAATACAGATGAAGTTTTGCTCACTCACCCCCAACCCCTCTCACCTCCTGCTGTGCAGCCCAGTGCCTAACAGGCCACACCACTGGTACCAGTCCCTGGGCCCGGGGTTGAGGCCTCCTGTACGAAGGTGTTGGTGATGACAATGGCTTCCCTCGACCATGGGATTTGCATTTGGTTAAGGTTAGAGTGAGATTAAGGAGACCAAACTCTTGAGACCCAAAAGAAGATGTTGCTAATAGTGGAATTCCCGACTGCAAGGAGACTTTCTCGCCAGGACAGCCCTCAAGAGAGACTTGCCTACTCTGCCAGGCCTGAGGCCACAGCTTTCGGCTCTCCTCCTCCTGTGTTCGTGGATTCCCAACACCTCAGGGAGCAAAAGCCATATAGGGTGCACGGGGGTGTAGAGAGTGGAACGAAGAAGACTGGCTTGAAACACGGCATCTCCCTGGGAGCTGATAGGGCCCTGAGGCCTTGGTCAAGACCTCTACTAATTGGCCCTTCCCATGGCAACTTCCAGAACAATGAGTGTGTGTTCTTGCCTGAGAAACTCCAGGCCTGATTTAGTCCTCAGGGCAGTTTCCTTTTCAAGATGGCCTTCCTCATGTCCCTGAGCTTATCCCCATGCCAAGGCCCTTAAAGCGCTAGGTCACCTCGATGGGTGGAGGTGGAGTGGGGGCGGGGTGGTGACAGCACTCACAGATTCTTAAAACAAGAGAAAACAAGAGTGGGCTCTGTGGCATCGGCATGGCCTAGTGCTGCCTGTCCTCCCCCGTTTCCATTCCACTCAGCCAAGAACTTGATTTCAGTTGCTAAGCAACCAAGGCCTAAATCTCCAGGTGAGTTGTCCCTCAGGTGAACACCGGAGAAGGAAGGTAGGAGTGGATGCTCTTGGGAAGCTGCATTTTCATAGATGGAGACACTGAGGCCCAGAGAGGGCAAGGGACTTGGTCCAGTTAGTTCGTGTCTTATGTGTCAGACAATCACTTGGGACAGCAAACCCTTCAGAATCCCCTTCCCTTCACCCTGCCTCCACCAAAAGAAGCACCCAACCAGCAGCAACACCTTAGGGACTTTCCATGAGAGGCTTCCATCTACCCAGACAGGAAGGCAGGAGGCCCCGTGATGTGGCACACAGGCTCTGGCATCGGTCGGCCTGGATTCAAATCCCAGCTCCACCATTTACTAGCCATGTGCTTCAGGCAAGTTACCCAACTGTTCTGGGCCTCAGTTTCCCTAGCTGCAAAATGGGAGAAATGCTAGTTCCCATTGCAAGGCCGTTCTGGGATTCAGCAAGGTGTTAAATGAAGCCTGGGACATGCACCTGGGCTCCCCACCTAGGGCACCAGTGCCAACCCACCCTCATAGCCCTCCTCTTCCACCCTATTACTCCTCTAATGTCAAAGGAGTTCAGCCTCAATCTTATCAGCCTTATGAGGTTACAGATGTAGTACAAAATTTTTCAAACTTTAGTTTTTAACACTGGCACATTTTATCCAAATAAAACAGGTTCTTAACTTTGTAGCGGGGAGGTGCATAGGCCCCTTTGGCTATCTGAAAAAAGCCCATGGATTCCTTCCCAGAAAAAAAGATTTCAAGTACATAAAATAAAATAAATAAGATTACAAAGGAAACCAATTATACTGAGATATAGCTATCAAAATATACGCCGGAATTGTGAAATAATAGTATATGTGCTTTTATATTAATACATTAAATATCATGATAAGGTCGAGAGCCTAATAAGTACTATACTGTCAAAGCAGTAATGAGCATAATTTTTGAGTTAGAAGTAGTAGGGTCATGTGACCTGATAATATCCATGCTGTCTATTGATGAAAAAGTTATAGCTTCAGTTATTCGTGCTCGGGTTTGTTGCCTACATTTATAAACAAAGAAATATTATATTTCAGTTAGAAGCTAGTAAAAATATAAATCCAGTTTTTCTGTTATCCCAGCTCACAGACCTCCTAAAGGGTCTGTAGGCCCAGATTAAAGACAGATCTCTGAAATAAAATCACAGAAAGAATATCACAATATAACATCAGGACAAACAGAACTGCCTGGCTGAAACAGTTCTAGGGGATCGATGTAACCTGCCTGAGTGCCCCCTCGACCTTGTGAATGGCCCTAAAATCCTAAGTTTTGCTGGCAGTGAGGAAGCCTGACTTTTCTGCCTGGTTCTTTGTGACCTTAGGCAGTCCCTTGTCCTTCCTGGGCTCAGTTTTTTCATCTATAAAAGGAGTTGTTGGACCTAGGGTCCTCTGAGGTCTTGTCCACCTCTGAGAGGCTGGGCGTCTGTGTTTCTCGTCCACCAGAGAGAAAGGCCTCAGAAACGGGGGTCTGCAGAAGCCCTGGACCTGGGAGAGGGAACAGCTGGGGCCAGGCTGGCTGATTCCCAATTGTTTGAGGCAGGAGGAGGAGGAGGAGATGCATGGTGCTCTCCAACACGACAGCTGGGGGAGCCTGGCTGGGGGCCTTATCCTCGCCTGCCATCTGTGCCTCCTTCCTGCAGTCGTCCAGTGGGTGGGGGGACGGGTTTGGAGGGGGGATGTGGATGGGGCCCAAGGCCAGATAGCAACCTAGGTGGGAGGGGGAGGGGCTGCCCCAGAAAAAGCCAGAGAAAAGCCTGGTTTCTTACTCTTGGGCGCTTAACTCTTTCCAGCCTCCCTTTTCCCACCTTGGTCTTAGTAGAGTTCTGGAGAAGGAAGGATGCACAGCCCCTGGGACCAGTTAGGCTACTGTGCCTTCAGGCAAGTTACTTAACCTCTCTGAGCTTCACTTGCCTCCTCTGTCCAATAGACATCATTCCTAAGGTTGCCCTTGGGACCCAAGTGGGGCTAGTGAAGTGCCCCCTACACAGTGCTGGCAGTGGTAAGCAGCTCCTTGTGGGCTCAGTGCTATAGGCCATCCAGGAGGGCTTAGGCCTGAGACAGAGAAAGCCCCTGGAATGTGACGTTGAGGCCTTAAGGTCATCCTAGACAAAGGCCTGTAAAGTGCTCTCAGCGCCCCCAGACACACGGGGCTTTGCAGCACATTTCTGCTCCCGCTCTTCCCCACTGCCCTAATTCACTCAATTCCACGCTCAGGAAACCTTACTCATTTAGAATAGAGTAAAACCTTCAGAGCGTTTAATCTTCCAAAACAAAGGACACAGTGAAAAGTATGCCTCTCATGCCCAGCTTCCAATTACTCAGTTTCTCTAACAGAGCAGCCAGTGTTAACAGTTTCTCAAGTGTCTTTCCTGAAATTACACACACACACACACACACACACGTAGATCTAGATAGATAGATAGATAGATAGATAGATAGATAGATAGATAGATAGATAGATGATAGATAGATAGATAGATAGATGTCTCTTTTTACACAAAGTATACTACTTATATTTTTCTCTCTATATCTTACCTTTTTCTGTGTAATTTTATATCTTAGATCTTTCCACATTAAATACAGAAAGCTTCCTCGTCCATTTTTGTTACACAGTATCCTACTGTTTGGATGTACCATCTTTTTTTGAGCCATATATTGCCTACTGACAGACATCTAGATTGTTTCTAGACGTATGCTGTCACGGTGCTGCACAGAGTGATTGTGGACAGGCCTTGTTTCACATATCTGTAGAAGAATTTCCTAGACATTGAATTGATGGTTCAAGAGGTATGTGTTTTCTCCCAAGAAGCAACACACACAAACAGAGAATTTCTTCCTGACATTATAGTAGGCAAAAATTGTTTAACAGAATACAGAAAACAATAATTATAAAAACAGCTGACAAGTTAGACTACCAAATTAAAAACTTTTGCTCATCAAAAGATACCATTAAGAAAGTGAAAAGGCAAAACCACAAACATTGAGATTGATATTTGCCATGCATATATCTGAAAAAGGACTGGAATCCGTAATATATAACTGAGTTTTAAAATAAGCAAAAAAAAAAAAATTTAAGGTAAATCTTAAGTAGACTGCATAAAAGGAGATGTGCAAATGGCCAAGAAGTCTGTGAAGAGAGAGGTGCTACTTCATCAAGGTAGTTCTAGTTAGCATTTTTATTGAGGCTAAAAATCTCTTTAGATGTGTAAGATCTCTTTCAACTTCCTTTTTGTGTGAATTGTTTCTCTGCATGCTGTCCCCATCATTACTCAGGAAACTGTAAATTAAAACCATGAGTCACTACTATACACCCACCAGAATGGCCAAAATTTGAAAGAGTGACAATATCGTGTTGATGAAAATGAGGAGCAACTGGAATGCTCATACTTTGCTGATGGGGTGTACAATCTTACAGCCATTTTGGAAAACTGTTTTGCAATGTCTAATAAAGTTAACCAAATGTGTACTTTAGGACTAAGGAATCTCACACATAGGTTAACACCCAGGAAAAATAAGTACATATTTCCACGCAAAAAAGACTTGTATAAGAATGTTCATAGCAGCTTTATTCATAATAGTCCCTAACTAGAAATGATCTAAACATCCCTCAGCAGGATAAACAAATTGTGGGAGATTCACAAAACAGAACAGTATACGACCGTGAAGAATAACTGTTGATACCCATAGTAGCATAACGAATCTTTAAAACATGTTGAGCAAAAGACAGACACAAAGTAGTATGTACTGTACGATTGCACTTATTTGAAGTTCAAGAACAGGCAAGATTGACCTGTGATGATGGAACTCAAAATAATTGTTGCATTTTGTGTTGGCATGAGAACCCTTTTAGAGTGATGGAAATGTTCTGTATCTTGATTGTGGCAGTATTTACACGAGTGTATACATATGTAAAAGTTTGATGAGTTGTACAGATAAGATCACTATATTTTATTGGAGATAAATATACCTTGGTTAATTTCAAACAGGGGGATAGTATGCGCTTTTGAATTTTTGATAGATACTGACAAAATTGTCTTCCATTGAGGTTGTAACAATTTACTTCCTCACCAGCAAAGTAGAATTGTGCCTTGTTTCCTCACACACACCCCACCCCACAATAGAGTGTTACCATACTTTTTACATTTTTGCTAAGATCATGTGTGGGAAACTTTCTCAGAGAAGGTTCAAGCAGCATTTTTTTTAATGAGGTTAAACTTTTTTTATATATACTTAAAATTTCTTTGCATTTCCTTTTGTAAAATGTCTTCATATCTTTTATCCATTTTTCTTTAGAATTATTGATTCTTTTCTTATTGATTCATTTCTTGCTACACATATTTAACTTTATATTAGGAAAATTAGCCCTTTGGGATATAAGTTGCAAATATACCTTTCAAAGGGTGCTTTTTTGCAATATAAGTTTCTTCTTTTAAATTTCAAGAAGCCTAACTTATAGTTTTTTCTTTTATGGCTTCTAGATCTTGGGACATAGTTAGAAAAGCCTTCTCTTTCCTATGGTTATAGATTAGTTTTTTGACAAGCCTTCCAGCACTTTTATAATTCCATTTTTATATTTAAAATGTTGATGCCATTGAAATTTATCCTGGTACAAAATATGAAGTGTAGATTCAACTTGGTTTTTTTCCAGATGGCTTATCCAGTTGTCATAATACCACTTAGTGAGCAATCCATCTTTCTTCCACTGATTTGAGGTAAAGCGTTTGCTACATTCTACATTTCTGTACGTATTTGGGTTCATTTACGGACTGTTCGTTCTTTTCTACTGATCTGTCTCTCTTTTTGTGTACCAGTATCACGATGCTGTGTTGCTGAGGCTTTATAATATGTTTTAATATCAATAAGGCAAGTCATTACTCATCACTGTCTTTTCGCAAAAGATAGCTGCCTCTTCTTGCTTGTTTATCTTAATATTTAATTTTAGAAAAAAAAACCTCTGCTGTTTTTATTGGGATTATGTTAAATTCATAAAATAAAAAGAGTGGGCAACTTTATGATGTTGAATCTATCCATGAACTTAAGTTACTTCTTCTAGTCTTTTGTCCCCACTGCAGTGTGTTAAAACTTTTCTTCACATAGATCTTAAACATTTCTTGCTACACATATTTAACTTTTTTTGTTGTTGATATTATATATAGGACCCGTTTTCCATTGTATCTTTTTCTTGGTGATAGTGTATTTGAAAAGTCATTGATTTCTGTATGATAATGTTTTACGCCTCCATATTACTAATTGTTTATAGAGGTTTTTCTGTAGTTTCTATTACGTTTTCTAGGGATACTAACTTATCATATGCAAGCAGTGATCATTTTAGCTCTGTATAATTTTTATACCTCTAGTATCCTTCTCTTTACCTCCAGAAAAGTCTTAAATAATAGTGGTGTTTTATTCCTAACTTTGATAGCAACAAAGTATTACCCACTGAATACTTTGGGTTGAGGGAGGTAGCTTTTCCCCCAACATGTTATTATGAAACTTTTCAAACATACCTCAAAGTTTAAATAGTTTTGCAGTGAACACCACCTCGATTCAACCATAATGGCTGACTATACCGTCCAATGCTGGATGCCTCTTTTGTTTGAGGCGGGGAAGGGTTCTGGACAGAGAATTCCTTGGGGACATTCTGTGTAGCTGGCACAATACCTGCCAACAAGATGCTAAGTCATCAGATGATGCTCAGCTGTACAAATACTGAAAGTGAAGCCCCAGGTAGCTGAGTGCCCTGCCTAAGTGTCACATGGGTGTCCGAAGTAGAGGGGAGCTGCAAATTTAGGACATGACATGGGTGATGTAATGCTCAGGTGAAAAGAGGCAAAGGATGACAGCCTCCCCCACTCCCCAGAGTTCCGAACTTCAACAGGACCCGGGGAGGAGGGAGAGCATTTCCAAGAGACAGCTGGTGGAAGTTACCGCTTTCTTTCTCTGTCTCCTGCTCCTGCCCAGCTGATCCCTCCTGGCAGAGCACCAGACAAAGAAAAGGAAGTGGCCTGAGAAGGTGTTTTCCTCCTCCCCTGAATGAGCTCTTCCTGGACAGCTGGGGTGGGCAGCAATGCTTGGGATTGAGGATTAGGAGATGAAGAAGGAAGGGGCCAAGGGACATTTGTGCCTCTTTCAACTCCGCGGTGGCCAGGGGGCCTCCGCATTTGTCACTTTTTATTTATTCTATTGTAATCACCTATTGAGCTTTAAAAAAGAGAGAGACACAAAAGAAAGTGCACAGTTTTATAGTCAGGTATAGTTGGGTTCAAATTTTGGCACTGTCAGAACTGGCTGCTTGATCTTGGTTATGGTGCTCAGCATCTCTTCTGGGTGATGAGAGGATCTGCAATTGTAATAGAAGTGCCAGTCTGCACCTGTTGAAGGAAGGTCCTTGGAGAATGGGCTTTGAGCCTCCCGTTTCTCAATCTCCCCTCACTCTCGTGGGGCCCTCCCCTACCCTGAAAGCTCCCAAAGCCTCCCCTCCCTTTCCAGATTAAGCCTGTCCCTACCCTGGCTCAGTGAATCTCTCACCCTAGCTTTGGACTCACCTCACTTTCCATTCCAACCCGGAACCTGTTCTGGTCCTTCCCACCTCCATACCCTTCTTCCTCTCATTCATGTGGATGATTCCTGCCTATCCTCCCCACACAGCTTCAGGCCACCACCTCAGGGAAGCCCCCCGGAACCACCATGCTTCTTCCTCCGGTCTGCCACCAGGTTCTGCTCATACTGGTCCCTGCCATGGGGGAGAAGGGCACTCGGTCTGTTTTCACACCTGTTTCTGCTACTACCCATTGGGCTTCTTGAGGCTGGGGACGATGCCCATTCATCCTTCTATTCCCAACAGCTAGGGTTCCTCCAGGATGCTGGACTGGGATCTTTTCGGTGGAGGAATCTTTTGAGGCTCAGGATGGTGACAACTCTTGACCAAAGCCCCAATTCTTCTAGACTGCAGGGCTTTGAATTTGAGACCCTGGGCAAGGGGAATAATGAGTGAGGTGCTATGGACAAAACAGAGGCTTCTGGCAGATCCCAGCCCAGCAGCCTGCAGTCATCCCCCATGGGGAGAAGCGCCTGCTTGGACACCTGGGAGAGTATCCAGTGAACCAGGCTAGTGCTGGGCTTCTCTACTCATCCACATGGCCCTTCTCAGCCTCAGTTTGCCCCACCCATGAGATGGGAAAGTGCACTGAAGACTGCAGTAATGTGGGTTTTGCCTCGCTTTGCAGAACTGCAGAAAGACCTAGTTCTGTTGTGTGGGGAGGGAGTTGCTGGAAGGGGGAGAGACTTCACACCAGTTGGCTCTGTCTCCTAAAGAGAATTAGAGTATGTGGCCATGAAGTAAGTCATGGGCTTTAGGGCTTCGAATCCTGACTCAGCTGCTTCCTAGCTGAGCTCTTAGACCCTAAAGCCTTGGCTTTGGTATTTATGAACTGGAGGTAATAAATCCTACTTGGCAGGGTTGTTATGAGAACAAGAATCTCTTATTCCTGTTGAGCATGTACAATGGGCCTGGGACTGTTCCTTATCTTACTGAATGTTCATGGCAATCCTATAAACAGGGGCTGCCCCATTTTACAAATAAGAAAACTGAGTGCCCTGACTTTTGGTGTATTACTGGGTGGTCCCACTTTCTCCAAGAGCAATGAGTGAGGCTCTCTCTGAGCTAGCTATGATTTTATGCCCCTGGACTCCAGAACTAATTCTAAATTTAGTGGAGTGATGATTCCAAGGGTGGCTTTTAGACTCAACAAAAAAATCTCTGAAAGTTTCCTGCTAACAAAAGGTTGTTTATAAATGACCAACTAGGTGGGGAACTAGATAAGGACCAAGAGTCAAAGTAGAAATATTGAGAATTATTAGTTTTAGATCAAAAGTGAAAAGGGACAATAAATGTAATGAAAGATTAATACGAAGTTAATATCTCCAATATACAAAGAGCTCTTATCAATCATTAAGAAAAAGGTAAACATCCCATTAGAGAAAAAAATGAGTACCTCATATAATGAGGTAATTCACAAGCAAAGAAATTCAAATGTCCAATAAGCAAATGCAGACATAATCAACCTTACTAGACATCCAAGATTTGCAAATGAAAACAGTGAGATCTTATTTCTCATTTAAAAATAAGTAAGTTAAAGATATTATAATATCTTGTGCTGTGAGGGGTGTGGGGAAATGGTTATTCTCTTGGGTTGCTGATAGGAATACAAATTAGTACAACCGTTTGAAAAGCATTTAAAAATATATAACAAATGTATGTTTTAAAGTGCAGAACTGTTAAACTAGCATTTCATTGATAGAGATTTATCCTTTAAAACATTCACACATATGTGCAAAGATTCAGCTATGTTTACTACAGCCTTTTTAAAGTATTGGAAATTATAAATCACTTAAAGACCCAAAAGTAGGAGATTGCTTGATATACTCTGGTACAGTCATACTATGAAATACAATACTGCCTTTTAAAAATGTTGTCAACAATATTTAATGTTAATGGCACAAGAAAATAATAAAATAAAACTCTCTCCAGCTGGGTATAAAATGGAGCCGACAGTCACTAGGACATAATAACATTTATTCCTCATCCATATTTCCCGACTTTCCTACCTTTTTTTTTTTTTTAACTACTTGTTTAAAAGGTAAGGTGAGAGTCTCTGAAATGTCTGGGGTTGGAGCTCACATTGGCAACCCAAGAAGAGTCACACATGAGGTCCACTCCTCTTTGGCCGTGGACCCACATGTGAGTGAAAGGCTCACCCACATGACTTACCTGCTCTGTGCCTCAGTTTCCCATATCAACATCGAAGATGATAACACCTGTTCTGCTTCCTTCACACCAAATGGAAAACCTGTCTGTATTAGTTTTCTACTGTCGCATAACAAATTACTCCGAAACTTAGCTGATTAGTTCTGGTCCAGAATCTCTCATGAGGTTGCAGTTAAGCTGTCATCTAGAGCTGAAGGCTCGAATGTGGGAACCTATGTTTCCAAGCTCACTCACATGGCTGTTGGCAGCTGCCTTAGTTCCTCATCACCTGGGCCTCTCCATGGGCTGTGTTCTCTCTCATGGCAGCTGGCCTCCCTCAGTGGTGATCCAAGAGAGGAAGGGCTCGACGCAGAAGCCAGGAACTTTTATAGCTCCGGCCACATTCTCTTGGCATCATAAGCCAGCCCTGGTGCATGGTGGAAGGGGACAGTGTGTACACCAGAAGGTAGAGATTACAGGGG
The DNA here is from genome assembly GCA_003508835.1 of Eonycteris spelaea. NCBI lineage: Eukaryota > Metazoa > Chordata > Mammalia > Chiroptera > Pteropodidae > Eonycteris > Eonycteris spelaea. Next base: position 3,603,405 of record PUFA01000017.1, read on the forward strand.
CCATCTTGGAGGTTGCTTCCCACCACATCCCAGGGTTAAAAGACTTTACAGGAAGAGGTAGCATTCTGAAGGGCATTGGGGGTTATGTGTCAGCTCCCCAAATTATGACTATGCCCAACATTTTCTGGAAGCCCTGGAGAGTGTGATGGGGCCCACAGGAATAATGAACAGTGATGGAAGGACACTACTCTGCTTGTTCACTGAGTGCAGCTTGGGAAAGACGTACACAAAAAATAATAGTGATTATCCCAGGGAATAATAGAACACCTTGGTAATGTGAAGTGTGTGTGTGTATGTGTGTTATGTGTGTGTGTGTGTACACTCATGCTTATGGGGGGTTTTCAAGTTGTCTTCTTTGAGAATAACTTTTGAAACTAAAAGTAAAATGTCTAAGGGCAGTGTGTTCATTTGACTTTCAAAAGAAACCAAAATGATACAGTGGCCCCACTTTAGAAGTGAGAAGAAAAGGTGCCACGAAAACCAGGAAGAACTCTGGCTCAGGATGGAGAGTTCTAGGGAGAGGTGGAAAGGGAATGAGATAAATCAAGGCACCTCCAGGTTATGAGGTGGGGACCTGCCACCCATGAACCTGTCCTCCTCCCTCCCCACCAAGTAGCCAGGTATCATAAGACCATGGGTAGAACTGCAAAAGCCAAGATGTGTGCTCAGTAACCTACGAGCAACCCCTGCGTGGCAGTTGGGTCACATGCACTTGGTAGAGGTGTCAGAGGTGGCCTGGGCTGAAAGATGAGCTTAGGTGGAGGTGAGTGTGAGTATATAGCAGCCAGGAGGACAGAAAACCCAAACCTAAGAATAGGCTGTAGCTTGGAGGGAGGAAAGCAGTGCCTGGGAACCACAGTTAGTGCTGGAGACCCAACCCAAGAGTGGGGGGCGTAGAGTGTCAGCTCTTCGGCTCTTCAGAGATACATATAAAAGAGATATCATCTGGAATGTTGGAATTGAAAGAAACCTTACAATTTATCATGGTCCATCCCATTGTCTTATAGGTAAGAAAAAATGAAGACGCAGAGAAGGAAAGTGTCTTGCCTAAAGTCACACAGCACTGTGGGTGGCCACCTAGGAAAGGGACTCCAACTCCTAAGAGTTGGCAAAGAAAAAAATGTTTGACTTTTTCTGTGTGGCCCCAGAAACAGAGCAGGCACTTATGGCAAGAATTATAAGGAGGTGGACTTTTACCTTAATGTAAAGAAGAATTTTCTAGTGAATTGAGCACAGTAGTAGCTACAGTTGATTGGGAGCATTCGTGCCAAGGCTGAAGCACGTCTCAGGACCCCCACCTTTGGAAGAACTGGTTGGCCACTTTTCCTCCAGTCTACTTTTCTGAAATAGGCTGAGAGCAGTGCAGCCACCGCCCTCTGCTGGTGGATGGCAGCAGCACAGCTTCCCCTGCTTGGCCACTATGCTGCTTTGTGGCCAGGCAAGGATTTCCAAATAGGAAGCGACCCTTTGGGGCCTGAGGGCTCACCACTGGGAGTTTCAGGAGAGGTGGTAGGGATATCCCCTGCACAGATGTGCCAAGAAGGCAGGCGATGTCAGCGGAATGTCCTACCAGTGTCTGTAACATGGGCATGAAGCCTATGAACCACCCTCAGGTAACTGACATGTATATCTTCTCAGGGTGACCTCCCTGACCCCTTCCTCTGAGCAAGGCCTCCTGACCTGACAATCCTGGGACTGGACACTGACCTGAGTGTGGCCTGGGCATATCCATCACCTACTTAATCACTGGGTGACCTAGAACAGGTGCCTCTTGTCTCTGGGCCTCAACCTAATGGTGGAGTAAGGGGCAGAGGCTCTGACCGCCAGAGAGGCTCATGGGTAGGAGCTCCTTTGTGAGATGCAGCATGAATAAAACCAAACTCAGTGCTGCCAATGGCTCATAGGTAAGATCTGAGGTTAAGAAATAACCCCTGGCATCTTATTCTTTCTTTCTTATCTCCCCCTCTCCACCAGAGCCTTCATGCTCCTTTCCTTCAGATCTGCCTCTAGGAAAGTTCCCATTTAGAATGACCAGCATCTCCCACCATTATGCCCTCCTTAGTAGTATCTGTACATTAAGAGCAGCAAGATATAGCACCAAAGGAATGAATCCGTAATGGCGAAATTTCAGATATGAGTCAACCAGGGAGTCAGGGATTCTTTAATAAGGCAGCAAGATCTTACAGTCAGAAAAGAAAAAATAAATCTTCCCCCTCCTTTTGTGCTGGGCAGACCGCAAGCTTGAAGTACAGTATTGTTCTCGGTTCTATGAGCCATACTTTAATTGGGAAATAGAGCAGAAGGTAATCTGAAGAAGGCAGCCATGACGTGAAAATACTTCTAATCCAGCATGAATTGAAGTGTTTGTACCCACTTCATCGTGCTGCAGAGTGCCCGTTTTAGCGTCTGCCTTCTGCTTTGCCATCAGTCCTTCGTGAGGGTTTCACAGTAACTGAGGGGAAGCAAGCTGTATTCATTTCCCTTCTTCAGTCACACTAGCCTCTGCTTGAGGCTGCAGATCTGCTCCTTCCTCTAGCTCATCTTCCCAGGGAAAGTGTCAGCTGCTGAGGGCAAGAACAGCATCCTCTATACACAGGAGGGGTGCCTTGGTGTCTGGAAAGGACTGGAGACTTGAGAGGAGGATATGAAGTCCTAGGTTCTAGTTTCGACTTTGCCAGTTTTTTGCATGACCTTGAACAAGTCAATTAAACCCTTTGAGATTCAGTTCTCTCATTTCTAAAATTAGGGAAATAATACCTCTCCCTGGGAGTGGTGCGACTCAAGTAAGATGTTTATAAACTCGTTTGTAAGCCATAAGCCAAAGTCATTAATTGAATAATACACACACATAACACACCCATCCCCTGCAAGGCAGCTTTGAGTTCTGCCTGTCCCCCTAGGTGATCTTAGCTATGAAATGGAGATAATAACAAGATAATATGTATTGAAAGTGCTTAGAAAACACTAACACATAGTAGGTGCTTGGTAAATGTTAGCAATGATTACATCACCTGGAAAAGAATTCATTCACTTACCTGATTATTACTGAGCACCTACTATGTGCCAGGCACTGTTGGAAGCACTGGGGACCCCACAGAGAACAAAACAGACAAAAATCCTAACCTTTGCAGGACCTACATTCTAGTGGGGGAGACAGACAATTAAGTAAATTAGACTAGAATGAAAAGTAACTAATGCCAGGAAGTGAAATAATTATGGAAGGGAGCGGGGTGGGAGGGTTGGAGGCAGTTACCACTTTAAATAAGGTGGTCAGGGGATCCGACTGGCTCACAATGGAATCAGATGTTCATTCTGATCCAATCAGCGTGGTGTGTGTATGTGGTGTCGAGGTGGCTAACGTGGCTGCAACCCTCGCATCTGTGGGTGAGAGCCATAGTCAGGGAGCCATCGTGAGCAGTGCAGACACTCCAAGGGAGGACCCCGAACTCCAACAGAACCTCCCTCTGGCCCACCCTGGCCTTTGACTTCCTAGGACGGCTCTACTGAAGGTCATTTTCCTCAGCTGTCAGGTCCCAATGACAGAGGATGCGGGGGTGGCTGCTTTAATAACAAGGATAACCGCCACTGACGAAGCCCACCAAGTGCCAGCACAACCACGCACTGCCTCGGTTCCCCTCTGAGATGCGGCTGCGATTCTCAGAAAGCCACAGAGGACTCGACCTACGTTTGTAATGGCACCTCGGGGACTGTGACCCCGCCAGGCCTGAAGCCCTGTGTGTACACCTTCCTGCTCTTCTGAGCCATCTGTCGGGGGTCCACCCCTGCGTGCTCCTCAGCCCTTCCTGCCCATCTCCCCGCACTTCCAGTTGAATGCTTCTCAAGGCTGACTTTTTTGAGCCTGAAGAGAGTCCAGGAATCAGAAAATTCCAGAACCTCAGAGGTCAAAGCTCCAGCACAAAGCTCCATTGTACAGATGGTACAAGTGGGGCCCAGCCAGACATAGACCAACTCAAGGCCACACAGCAGGTGGTGGCCCCGAGACCCTCCCTTTATCAGGCCTAGCTGAGGAGCAAGCGTCCCTTTCTAATGAATTTCCTTGAGCAGCCCGGAGGTGTTTTTTCTGGGAAAGGCCAGGCAGGGAGGAATGACAGGCTGTGACCCAGGGCGGGTTCAAGGATTTGCTTGGAGAGGCAAAGGTTATTTGGAAAATTAATGCAAGACGTCTATGGACAGAAAGAAAATAACAGTTCTTGCCACAGGCCTTGGTGTTGGGACTGTGTGTTGGGAGATTGTCCCCCCCCAGGGCCAGCCTGTCCCCCTTGCTAATGAAACAACCGTGCTAGGTCAGAGGGTCTACTCTCCCCATTGCCTAGCCCCCTTCTGGTGTGTTTGCTCCAACTCTCCTCTTCTGACACTCGCTTGTCACTCCCCTGCCCACCCTGCACCCATGGCTGGGTGGCCGGGTCTTCTCTGTCATGTCAAGAACAGATCCAATTCTCTAGCTCGACTGGCCATGGATTCTCTGCAACTGTAGAAAGACATGAGGCTGGTTGGGGCTGGGTGCTTTCTCCCCTTCCCGAGCAGAGATCAGCCTCATTGGCAATCCCCTCCCTCCTGGGCCTAGTGAGGCCCATCACCTTGGCCCAGGAGGCTGACTCTGCCCTTCTATAATTGACAAGAGCCCTCTTTGCACCCTAAGTGCCACTGTCCCTTCCTGACTAAGGCCTAATGTGCACCTGGCATCCCCAAGAGAGTCACTCGGCACCCATACACCTGGCTGCTAGCTTGCCCAGCCCTGAGTGGGTTAGAGCCTTCCCCACCCAGTCTGGGGAGACTGCCGAGCCAGGCACAGCCCCAGAGCTCCATGGCAGAGTGTGGGCTCTGGGGGACCAGCACACCCCAGTTTCTGTGCAGATGGGAGCCCTCTCTGCCATGCTCACACAGAGCCCCCAGAAGGTGGCCACAAGGCCATTGGACAATAATGGAAAAGGCAGCAGTGGCTGAAAGTGTCCCAGGGATCAGTCAACGGGACGGCCAGAGCCAAGCTCAGAGGAGATGCCTGTACTATCTCCCGTGGGGGCATCCGGACACACAGACCAGGCCTTGTGTCCCCTTTATTTTTGAGAATTAGAGTAACCTCAGGTGACTGGAAAGATAACGGATCTGGCTAGACGCCACGTGGCAAGCGTGAGAGGGATATGTTCCCCTCCCAGCCCCTCTGGCAGCCCAGCTCGGCTTGACAATGAGAGCCAGCCCCTGCCCTGGCCCTTTGGGCCAGTGAGGCTGGGTGTGGGACTTCCTGGATATGTCACCTGCTTCCCACTCTGTACTCACTCAATACATAGTTATTGAGATTCTACTAGGTGCCTGACACTGTGCTAGATGTTGGGGATACAGCAGTGACTAAAACAGAGAGATGGTCATGGAGTGACATCGAAGAAGTGACATCTAGGTAGCTAGTGCGAAACCCAGGGAGGGTCCTTGTCTGTCTTTAATGAGCAGATGAATGGAGGCTCAGTTTCTAAACATAGACTGCCAGTGCTGGAAGGGCCCTAACTGTTTTTGTTCTGCTCAGCAGACACTTCTGAGCATGTGGCAGGGGCTGTGCTAGGTCTGTGCTAGGGGTACAAGGATGGGAGAGACACTCGCCCAGCCTCAAAGACCTCAGTGTTGGGTGAGGAGACAGAGACAGAGCCATGAGATACTGAGCGCAGCACAGGTGGTCCTGGGGGGCATGCAGAGCACCGGGGTTGAGGGGCAATGCGAACCCTCATTTTGCATATGATAATGATAACTAGTATTTATTGAATGATTATTTGGTGCCTGGCACTATGCTGGGTGAGCTTATGTTTATCGTCTCATGAGGAAACTGCAGCCCGAGAAAGAAGGAGCTCATTCATCCCTCATTGGTGTGAGCAGAGCCTGCTAGACCCGGTTCCTAAGACCTTGGGGTACAGTCTGCCCCTTCTCCCACCACCTGGCCCCTGAGGATCACCCAGCCTCAGCAGACACAGCAGGCGGAAGGCTTGGGATGGGCTGAGGCACCTGAGGTTAGGGCTGCTCCCTTTCCGTTTAAAGGGCATTTTCAAAGCCATTGCGGTCCCAGGGCCATTGCCTCGGAGGCAGTGCAGCCCTTTCTTCGGCCTCTTTGATGTCTCTGACGGACAAGGCTGAGGGTCCGAGCCAGGGGTCCTCTGCTCTGCCCACAGATTCCACAGCTTCCACGGGAGCTGTGACGGCCCAGGGCTCGGTCTTGGTGGTGTCTAGGCAAGACAACAGGCCTTGGGCCCATGCGGGGTCCGCATGTTGTCAATGGATGGTGGGTTCTCTCAGTGAATCATCCCAAAGCGGGAAGGCAGAGGAGTGAGGGTGGTGATCCCCGCCCACTGCCGACAAAAGCAGCATCTGTGCCGCTGGCAGCGCGCGGCTGGGGGATCATGTGATCCTGGATATAGACTGACATTGTGTTGGGGGCCGGAAGGCAGAAGCAGCATGTCTTATGCTTCTTAGGTTTCATTTGTGTCCCACACCCTCCTGGGAACCCTCCATGATTATTTTATTTAAGATGAAAGTGCTAGTAATCTCTTGGGGAAGGCAACCAACACCTAGGATACCACGAGGCTGTGCTAAATGGAGAAGCAGGGCGGCATCACGGTTAGGCCCAGAGCACCGAAGAAGGCTGTATAACAAGTAACTGGTACCCATCTTGAGTTCCACAGTGCACAACCCTTGTAACTGTACAGGGGACTCTGATCGGACCCCCAGTTTATGGCGTCGTTAATTCAACAAAAACCTATTGAGCGCCCACCATCTGTCAGGTACCATTCCAGCAGAGAACGAGACCAAGCACCACCCCTTGCGTAGCCGCCATTCGAGTTCAGAAGTCAGACGGACTGAGGCTTGAGTCCCGGCTTTGCCGCGGTAGTAATTAATCTCGCTGAGCTTCATTCCTTCGTTTGTAAAACTGGCGCAATGGCGTGTACTGCACAAGGTGGTTGTGGTCAGTGGTTGAAATACCGTTTGGCTTCAGCTCTGACGCGTGGGAGCGGCTTGGGAAAGTCGGGGGGAAGGGCGACCACAGGTGTGGGGAAGTCAGAGGCGGCGTCCTAGCGGGAGCAGGAGGGCGGTGGCTCCTGAAGGGTGGTAAGAGTAGCAGAGGCCCAGAGGAGCAAGTCCTTCTGAGAATGGGTGTCACGAGGAAAGCGGGGGAGGGGAGCGCAAGGTTGTCGTGGGCCAGCGAGGAACGGGTGATTCGGGGACCATATTTTCCTAAACCGAGGCTCCGGACCCACGTGATCTGGCAAAGACGTTCTGTGTCCCTTCCAGATGCGGGAAGCAGTCTGAAGAAAGGTGGGGTCATAAAAATATTGAGATTTAAGGAGATTTCAGTATATTACTGGGACCTGAGGCCTAACATTTAAAATCGCATCTGTCTCTTGACAATCTAAGCAATATGACCCCGGTAGGGTTGAGGGAGGGTGGAGGTGGCAACGGAGTGTGTGGGCCCTTCAACGTCCGAGCAGAGAATCTGGATCTGATGAGGCAGGGACAAGCGGGCTAACTCAGTCAGGATTCCAGGTTGCTAGCGACAGAAGTCACCTAGGCCCTCTAAGCAGACAGGGATTTGGGGCCTTCACAAGTTTAAAGGTCTGGGGGAAGTGGAGCACCAGACTCGAAACACAAGTGAGCACCAAGCAGCTCCTGAGGGCGCAGAGCAGGAAGTTCAGTCAGTCCTGACCTTCCCAGGTGGCGGGATGTGATTGCCCAAGCCCCGTCATGTGCCCCCTCAGTGGCCAGCACAGGACCCTGAGTAGGAGGAGCCCCACTTCAGCTCTCATGATGGGGGCGAGGCACTGCATCCCATCAGCATATCACACAGTGGGAGAGCTCCCCAAATCAGGAAGGGGACTCGGATGCCCAACTGCCAAAGTGCCTACGAATGGTTACAATCACAGAAGATTCGGGAGGAGTTGCATGATGAAAGTAACGATTACAGAATGCCAGTCTCACACTGGGGTTTGAGAAGAGACAGCACCAAACGGGCCAGTCGGAAGACTGCTGAGGCACCTCAGGGAGACTATGGGCACGGTGGGCTGGAGAGGAAGGGGCAGATGTGAAGGTATTTATGGGGATTAACTTCTCAGAGGCTTCTGGGAATCCGCTCTGAATGCAGAGAGGTCCCCGAGCCACAGAGGCTTAGCAAGACACTCGCATGTGAACAGCTGTCAGAGCTCTAGGAGGTCACATGGCCCTAGGCAAACATACAAACTTCATGTCATTTGCCCAGTCTGATCATCAAGAAGGATTGCAGGGCTCAAGCAGGACCCACTGAGCCATTAGCAATGCCTACTGTAGAGACAGAAGCCCAAGGGTGACACATGGACCAGGTATTTGTTATCTCTGTCCCTTAGAATGTCTCCACTTATCAGAGGGAAGGACCGAGACCAAGAGAGGCAGGCCCAGGCCACACGGCCAGTGAGCAGGAGGGCTGAGCAGGAGGTACCTTAACTCCTGGGCTCTTGCCCTTCCCACTGAAACAGGTTTAGGGATGCTGGGCAGAAATAATAAGCCGGGGTGAATTTCATTCACACTGCAGGAGACATGCAGGGAGGTTGCAGGAGGAGCTTCAGGCAGAGGGTCGCCTTTCTCTCCTCCTTCCCTGGGCCAGACGACAACTGGAAGGAGGGATTTTATACTCCTGGCAAGAAGCCCCTGAAAAACGCAAGAAGGTCTGGCAGGACCTCTACTGAGATGGCCCCCCGTACAGCAGATATCCAGGCCTCAGGGCTAAAAAGCAGAAGACTGACCTGCAAACTGCTCTTGACCTTGACTGGCTTCCATCTCAGGGTCATCCATGCCTCCCTCCCTCCCTATTTGAGGTGGGTTTCCACTGGGGCACTCTCCATGGCAGGGCCTCTGGGAGGAGCAGAAAGGACGAGGTCTGCTTGAGGCCAAACATGGGGAGACGGTGAAGAGCCTGTAGCTGAACCCCACAGCAGTCCAGGCACTGTTCCCAGCGCTCGCTGCCTCCTGGGAGAACTTGGCTTTATGGCAGGGAAAGGAGAAGGCCAGTGCTGGTGTCGACAGCCTTGAGATGGAGCAAGCGCGCTCTTGCTCTTCGGATTTTCTGCCTGAACCAGAAATTTGGTATTCTCATTGTGAAACAAAACTAAGGCTTTCCCCCACAATTTGCAGAGTTGCCGTCGTGTGTTTTTTGCCAACTATTTTACAGTGCCAGCAGTTCCAGATTTTTGCCCATTCTTCACCTTCCCCACTTTGGGACACTGGGCATGAGGCGGGGACTGAGATGTGGGGAGACTTTCCTTTCCTGCCCCATCACACGTAAGGCCTCCAATGTCAGGAAACCTGCTCCCTGGGCTCCACGCCCTCCCTTCGGTCCCTGGGCTCCCCAAGCATTACATGGTTCTCACTCCGCCGTAATTGCACATCTGAGCCCTGCTGCAGTCCATTCTCCTGCATTAAATCATCGACGGCTCCCCCTTGCCCGTGGAGTGAAGTTCAGACTCCTTCGTGAGGCCAGTGAGTTCTTCAGCCATCTGGTCTGGGCCTTCCTCTGTGGCTTGTCTCTCTCCACTTATTTGCCTTTCCCACATATACCCAGGCCTCTGCAGGTGCTGGTCCTTCTGTCTCTTAAGCATTCCCCCAAGCCATCCCTAGCTATGTGCTACCAATTCTTTGAGTCTGTAGCAACTCTTCTAGGAAAACTGTCCTGATGTCAAAGTCTCCGGCACTTGCCCCTTGTCTGTGCTCCCACAGGCCCACCATTCCCCCACCAAAGCCCAGCCCAACCTGCAATTGTCCGGCTCTCTGTCTTCTCCGCAGACTGAGCAATCAGGGGCAGAAACCCTACCCCAAGTAGATTTGTCAGGCACAGTAGGGTTGGAGTTTTCTCATCTTTTCTATGTGTTTTAGCGCAGGGTTTTATAAAAGAGGCTTATAATCAGGAAACTGCAGGGACCAGCATGGACTCTGAGGTCCCAGGCAGCCCCCTCCCTAACACACACGTACTCACTCATTCATTCGTTGACAGTCACTCAATATCTTCCCATCCCAAGCTCAGGGAGCCTTTTATCTCTACTCCTGGAGTCTGCAAAAGGACACTGCCTAGAACCAGGACAAAAGTGGCCCCATCACCTCTCCTTGAAGAACCAGGTCTGCAAGAGCCAGTACCAGGAAAAACACAATTTCTTATTAGTCTTCCCCAAACAAATCCACCCCTTTTTCCAAGGGACACTTCCCAGCCCCTTCTGCCAGCACACATACATACACATATGTACACATCAGGGATTTTAACTGAAAAAAAAACCCTAGCAAACCCTGTCCATCATGAAAAATGCAAAGATAAAAGAATGAGGGAAAAAATCAAACAGGAAATCGTGAAGTCAGGAGGCTCTCCGAGGTGTCGCTGTGAGCTTCTAACGGGGGGCTAACCTTAGAGCATTCACAACATTTATCATACACTCTGCCTTTGACTTGGAATCTACCCTAAGCTCAACCCCAGATAGAGAATTTCTCAAGGTCGGAAGGGCAGGATCCGGAATGATCTCCTGGCAGGGGGAAGGGAGAGCATTTGTCTATTCCTTGGATGATTATTTTCTGGGTGCCAAAGATGGGCATGCACAAAGAAGGACCTGGGCTGAAGGAATGGCATGAGCAAAAACCAGAGGTGGGCAACAGGGTGACATTCATTCACCTAGCTTGAGCTCTTGCATTGAGCCGGGCACTGAATGAGGCCTCGGGGATGCCTTTGTCAAGGTCACTGTCTTCATGGTGTCTGCTGCCCTGTGGTGGGACCAACTAAGAACCAAGGGGGCGTCAGCCAAGTGGTGAGACCAGTGGGGGCAGGGTGTAGAGGTGTGTGCATAGTCATGTGTATGGCACGGGGTGACAGAGTGTGTCAAAGCAGCATCAGGCTGGGGCTACAACAGTTCTGATGTCTGGGTAAGGAGTTTGGCTTTTAAAGTCTAGTAATAGGGAGCCATCGGAAATTTCGGAGTGGGAGAGTTATTGCAGCAGAGCTGTACTCTAGGCAAATTAGGCAACATATGGAAGATGGATTGGAGAGAGAATTGAAAAGGGCAGACACCAGAGGCAAGGAGACAAAGCAGTGGACCCCCTTCGGAAAACCCCAGGCCAATTTTTCGAGCTCTAGCATGAATAGAGCTCTTCACCCAAAATAGATCTAGCAGACTGCCTGACAGGCAGAGAATCCAGGAGAGTCCGCCTCTGGACCAAATGGCTTTCTCTAAAAGGTTCTTGTCAGTGTGCACATAGACAACCTGCAAGGGGACATGGACTGACCCTTCTAAGGTGGCCCCTTAGAAGGCTTTTCTTTATTGGATCAGTTGGCTGAAGAGAACAAGGCCCTGAAGTATGGGACGTGAGACCAGCAAGCTCTGATGATGAGGACAAAGGGAGGGAAAGAGCAGAGTCAGAGGTCTGGGTAGAAATGGCTGTGAAGAGCTTGTATGGGGTGCATTCGTGTAAGTGTGTGTGTGTGTGTGTGTGTTGGGAGGAGTGACTTGCAAATCGGACACACCCTGGAGTGGGAGTACACCCACACTTTGGGTGAAGGGCACGCAATATTTAGGAATATGAGACACCCCTCTCACCCCTGCTGAGAAGGCCTCAGTGGTACCCAGAACTCTGAATCTGCACAAATTCTGGCTGTCACTGCCAGCGAGGTGGGGTGACCAGGGGCAAGTTTCCTCATTTATCAAGTTGTACCTTCCTAGGCAATATAAATCAAGATCATGTGCTTTTTGAAGTGTCAAGGGCTATGAATTGTGAGCAAAGCCTCCTTCAGACCCAGGAGGCTGGGACACAGGGGCCGGACCTTTGCCCAGGGCTTTGGGGAGAAGGACCATGGTGCCCATTTTATTATGGTTCTCTTTCCTTTAATATCAACTTCCACGTAGTGGAGAGCAAGCAGAGAGGACTGTAAACAGCCTAATCGGACTGTCTGGGATGCGAAGGGCAGCAGACGGAGGAAAGAATGTGATGACCATGGTCTCCCATGTGGAATCTTGGGGTTCCATCATTAGATCACCCAGCTCCTTGGTTCAGCATTATCCATTACCCTGGGTCCTTCTGATGTGACTGTTATCTTGCTATTTGCTTTATCCGTGGTTTTCGCAAATGAGCCCCTATTGAATGTGCAATAATGTTTTTTGATTTCTCGCCCCTCTCTCCACACCACTTTAGGTAACACTGACAGTCAGGCGGCCTCTGAGCCTGTCTTAAAATGCACAGGTATTGCAGGGGCTTCCGTGAGGCTCCAGCAGAATAGGGGGTTTCTAAGGTGGTGGTTCCCAAACTTTGCTGCCCATTGGAATCACGGGGACATCTTTAAAAAATACCGATGCCCGTCTCCCCATTCTAATTGTGATTAAATCGATAGGTACAACCTGGCACTGGGATTTTTAAAACTTGCCAGGTGATTCTAAAGTGTAGCAAAGTCTGGGAACCACTAGGGGAGGGGCAGGACTGGGTGAGAAAGCAGGAGGGACGGAAGAGTCCCCCAAGAGCAAGTGAAAGAGGCACAAGGAGCTACCAGCCAGCCCTTCCTTAGAACCCCACTGGAGGGGACCTACTTCTGACTTATGGCCACTTTTCTTCTACTTTATCAAGTGTCTCACCTACATTCCAAAAAAAGAGGCAGCACAGCTGAGGTGCCTCAGAGCCAGACAGCACCAAGTGCAAATTGCAGCTTCTCGATTCCTGGCTGTTTCACCTTTGACAAGTCACGTCCCAGAGCTCAGTTTCCTCCTCCATACAATGGATTGTTACAGAGGGTTATAAGAATTTCATAAAATTATATAGGGTTGCTACAAGAATTAAATAAAATAACGTCTATAAGTTGCTCACGGCCTAGCGCTATTTTATAAGCACTTGTCAAATGGCCTCATTACCATCATTCTCTTTTTCAGTGTTAATCGTGGGCATTGCCATCCTGCGTCTTTCTGACAGCAGACTTGATGTAGATCTCTATATTCTGTCCTGGTACACCAGAAGCGAGACCCTATGGCAGGTGTGCCTTGCTTCACACAGAAAGAAGGGCAGCCACAAAGAAGCAGAAAGGACATTAGCCCAGGTCTAGGAATCGGAAACCCTGAGAGGCCAGGGCTATGTTCAAGGTCACTCAGCCGGGGAGGTGGGGGCTAGAACTGGGCTTAGAAACCCTACCTCCTGCTCAGAGTCTTTTCTTTCTGCCTCGCTAAGCTGATTCCCCAGGTAACAAAACATTTTGCTTCTGTGTACAAAATTCAGCTTTGCAGCAATGCAAAATTCTAGGAAGCTGAAGCTGCAGTGCAGGTTGTTTTGAAAATATCTCATCTTTGGTCAGTTCACTGGGATCAGATAAAGCCTGGACTGAGGCCCAGAGCACCCGCTACTCCCTGGGCAGCCTGCTGGGTGAGCCGCACCTGCCAGCCTTTCTAAGGGAGGGCCTGGCCTCAGCTGCCCACATGCATGCCACACACAAACTCACTTGCGCGTGCGCACACACACACACACACACACACAAACACAAACACACATACCAAAACCCACTTTCAATTAATTATATAATTTTATTTCATTTCAAGTATCTTATTTTCCCCCAAACCATTCTTGTGGTAATGAGGGATAAAGAAGCCTGTATGAGTAAACACATTTATGTTCCACAAAAGCTTTGAAACATGTAAATCCGGTAGACTCCAGCCTGCATCTCTTATTTGACTAAAACCAGAGAAGAATATTTTTCAATCAAAATATAGGGTGTGTGCGCGCATGTGTGTGTGAGTGTTTTAAATAATAACTATCTTTTTAATAAAAGTTTTTAATGTTCATTGGGAAAAAATTAGAAATCACTAATATCCAACTAGCCAGAGATTTCTTCCACTATTAACATTTTAATGTATTTTCTTACAGACTGTGTATTTATTTTAACAGGTAGGGCTCATTTTATGTATATAACTTGATTCTGACTGTGTCATTAAACATTAGATCTTGAGCAATTTCCATGTCATTAAATATTCTTTGAAAATAATATGCTAAATGAGCTCATAATATTCCATTATTTTGGTGTACTGTAATTCACTGTGGCAATGCCCCATCGTTGGACATATTATATTGTTCTTCATCACAAATAGCACAGCGGTAAATGTCTTAGTGTGCTTCTTTCTTGATTTCCCTGGGATAAATTCCCAAAGTGGAATTATTAGTCAAAGTCCGCGAACCTTTTAAAAGTCTTTGAGACCCTATCAAATGTGGACCTGCAGGAAAGTTGCTCTACTCCACACTCCCTCTCACCTTGTAGAGAGCCCTGTGCCAGCTTCTTTCAACTCTGTCATTTGGCAAATTGAGTGTATTTGAGATACACCCTGATCCCCAGCACTTGGAGCCTCCTCAAGAAGACTCAGGGCATGCAACAGCTGCCATCCAACCTTTAACGTCAAAGATCTGTCCTAGTAAATGGGGCCTGGATTTGTCCTTTGAGGCCTCCAGGATTTGGCCCCCAAATAGTGTGACAATTTCTCTAGTGATTATAAACAGCAAGTAACAGGCTCCCTCACCCCTCCCCATGCAGCAAGGACTCTGCCCCAGGTCTGTTGGGCATGAAGCTCTCTTTGAGGTGCAAGGACCAGGTGGTAAGTGAGACCCAGGACCCCTGACAACCCTACCTAACTGGGACAGTTCTGTGAGCTGGCCATCTAAACAGCGATGCTAAGGTATGAAACATTAAAAAACCTGTCTCCACTCCTTAGAAGCTCGTTAAACCTCTATTTTCTTGGCTGTAATATGGGGTCACGAGGATTAAATTAGATTATATCAATATAATATATTAATAATAGCTATTAGTGTTGGTGTGAGTATTAGTAAGTGTACGAGTATGAGAAGGTAGCATCGTGTAGCAGCTAAGAACCAGATCCAGATTTGGTCTCTAGTCACACCCCCATACAGAAATTGGAACAGAAAACAAAAGCATTTGGGGGGGTCTGGGAAGAGGATTGTTCATATTTTTTTTTAAATTCAGAACAAGCTTCCTTCCTTTAGAACACCTGGTACATACATTTTGTTTGTTTGCTCTTTAATTTTTCTGTCTAGCACGCAGTAACTGTACAGAATTCATGAAGCCTAACACTACCAGGCATAGAGCACCACGTGTGATGTGCTTGTACTAGCTCGTTGTGAGAGTCTGTTCAATTTTTAATTTTGTAAGCCAGTTGTTAATATGGCCATTATTAAAAATTAAATCATGCAAACTTTCCATTAATTTATTTATTTTGAAAACGGAAGTACTAAATATTAAAAACTCATTGCTTCCTAATGATTTTATTAGAATCTATATTCTTGAGGTTGTTTACATCTGTTATACAATTGGCCTCCCATATTTACAGGTTCCACATCCATGGATTCAACCAACCACGGATCCAAAACATTTGAAAACAAAGTTATGTTGCTGCTGACATGTACTATGCAGTTAGGCCTGCAATGGTTGCATCTGTACTGAACATGTACAGACTTTTTTCTTGTCACAATTCCCTAAGCAATATGTATAACAACCATTTACTAGCATTTACATTGTATATGCTATTACGAGTAATCTGGAGATGCTTTAAAGTATGCGGAGGGTGTGCATGGGTTGTAGGCAAATACTATGTCGTTTTATGTAAGGGACTTGGGCATTCGCACATGTAGTATCCTCAGGGGTCCTGGACCCAATTGCCTGTATATGCCAAAGGATAACTGTATCTATGTGGTAGAAATATTATGTAATGTGAGCTACTGTGAGTCTCTTCTGACTCTGCTTTTGATATCTCCCTATAACTTGAACTTAGCCATGGTGGGAATACTTACACCGCTCAAATGGGCAAATGTTATAAACCAGAACCTTTTATTCCCCCAGAGAACCAGCTGTTAAATATTCACCAGCACATCACAGCCTCCACCCTCCATCCTTGTCCCACTTTGCTACGTCCCTCATTTCCCACTCCCCAAAGGTAGCTACTTTCATTGCTTTTAGCTGTCGCCTTTTGCACTTATCCCCTTACGTCTTTTTTCCTCCTTATTTTTTAATTTCATGCTTTTACTGCCATGACTTGATTTTAAAAATCTTAGACGTTGCCTATTGACTTCCTGTTATGGATGATGAGGATCTGGCTCTCCTCCAGCTGTCTCCCCTCTTACTACACACACACACACACACACACGCACACGCACACACACGCACACACACACACACACCCCTCTCCCTACCTCTGCCCTCCCAGCCTATTATAGCACAATTCTTGTTTACATAAATATTCAGGATTGACATGATTATAACTATGTAAATATTGTATATGTCGTTATGCATTATGATTTCATTAGCTTTCTTAAACAACATTTTTCCCTGGAATTAATAATTGTATTTTTAATTGGTTTGAATTCTCTATAGGACAGTGGTTTTCAGACTTTCCTTCTTAGCAACGGAACTCATCTTTAAAAACAGAGGTACTAAATATTAAAACAATATGTTTCAAACAAAATTTTATGTGGAACCCTACTACATCATACAGGAAAATCTGAGCTTCCAGGTTGAAAGCCTTCCCTTCAGGGCTGCCACGGAGAGCCAAGCAGGTTGTGTATTACACAACTCTGGGGTTACCATTCACATAAATAACAGTGTGATTCAGTGATCATTGTAATTACATACCCCACTGGCAGAATGCAGACATTATGTAAAGAGAGGTCCACCTAGTGTATACATTTCATCGGGAGTCTCTGCTTTAAAAAGACTTATTCCTTTCCCAATGCAAGGTCCTGACCTCTCCACATCCTGAATAGGTTCCAGTGATGTTGTTCATCAGTCCCTTCAGTGCATTGCCACAGGCTGCTGGCAAGAGCTGCTGTTAGCTGATGGCCACCTATTGACTGATTCAGGGTCCCTCAGATTTGCCTGGGCTGGGCTGGGCTGGGTGCCAAAAGCTGAATGTAAACAGCTTTGCTCAGGGATCATTCCAGTGCAGCCACTGGGATCCAATGCAAGGAATGGCTCTGTCAGAGAGAGTAAGTGAGCTGTAGAAGCAGACAGTGCAGGACCCGTGTGCCCATGGAAGTCAGACCTGGAAGAGGGAAGCAGGCCAACAATGAGCAGTAGGGTTCAAAAAGCTAAGCTGTGAGGGTCACCCCTGTGTGGAAATCGTAGTTTCACTTTCAGCTGGGTAACCTTGGGCTTGTTGCTTAACCTTTCTGGGCCTTAATTTCTCATGCCTAATTAACAGGGTTGTCATGAGAGTTCAAGAAGATAATGTGTAACCCTAATAAATCCCAGGGCCACATGTGGCTCAGTATTTGCTCAAAATCTCATTTAAGGAAACATAGTCCAACAGCCCGAAAGTAATTGAAAAAAGATGTTGCAATTCAAATTGCATCCCTCATGGAATTCAGAGGGGATCCCATTCCTAGCTGATAGCACTGCTCCCCAAATCCTTTCCTCCGATCTCTAATTTTCCCACGATGTACGCTGTCAGTGAAGTTCTCCTGAGAACAACGTCTGAGGCTTTTTTTTCTCTTTCTCTGCCTCATTCCTCACCCTCCATCCCACTGCCATTTTCTCTTAGGTCTGTTTTTTCTCTTTTAATCCTGCCATTGCTCGCTCTCTCTCTCTCTCTCTCTCTCTCTCTCTCTCTCTCTCTCTCTCTCTCTCTCTCTCACACACACACACACACACACACACACACACCCAAGACCTGGAAATGAGCTGACAGAGACGCAGACAGGAAATGGGTGGGGAGGGGTTATGGTCCGGCCGGAGGATATCCTGAAATCAATCTCGCCTATCGCACTGGTGAAGTATAAGGCACAGGTAACTGGTTGCCTTCCTCATTTTTCAGTCAAGGAACTTCCGGGAGGTGTGGGATAACCTGTGTAAGGTGCCTCTGAACTCCTAACCGCTAGTGGCAGATGGCCAGTGACTGGAAAAACCCATTCTATTTCCTCCAACTCCCCTCCCAAAGTTAGTATTAACCCCTCTATTTCCTCCAAACCACCCCCCCCCAAACTAATATTAAGATGACATACAGCTTTGCCTAACCTTTCCTTCCCTGCTACCTTTAAGGGTAAACATGGACTAACCCTTCCTTACCTCCTACCCCCACAACTCTTGTTCTATTTTGTGAACTCCATTTCCTTCACAGGAAGTCTTTCGAGTCGTGTACTGGGTACCTACCATGTGCCAGGCTTGTTAGGAGCTGGAGATTCAGAGACAAGGAAGACATAGACCCTGTCCTCAGTTGCTCACAAATAAAAAGAGGCTGAATTCCATGTGGTAACGTTGTAGTGAAGGGAAGCCAGAATGTTGTGAGAGCACAGGGAAGTTCTTAACCCATTGAAAGATCAGGGAAGTCTTCTTGGAGGAGGTGTCATTTAACCTGTACGATAATAACTACTCTCATATATTAAGCAGTCTTTATGATGAGAATCGCCATGCTAAACACTTTGCTAAGTACATTAGCTCATTTAATCTTTACAACAGTGGTAAGGGTCAGTGTTCCTATCCTTGTTTCAGAAATGAGGAAACTAAGGCTCAGAAAATTCATTGATTTTCCCACAGCCACATAGCTAAAAGCGGGCAAAGCTGTCATTCAAACACGGGCCTGTGTGACTCCAAAGACTACGCTTTTAACCACAGGGCACTGCGTACAGGTATTTAAGATGCACATTGAACAAGCCTGCCATATCTGGGGGCAGCATTGTTTACGTGTAGGCAGAGTAACGTATGTGCATGACGGTGTTTAGGTGGACACAGGGACTTAGACCTCTCCGCTGATTCCTGGAGCAGCAGGAAAGAGCCTCTTCCTGATCAGAACTGGCTGTGGCATGTCTCCTAGGGGACAGTGGGGAGTGTGGGTACTGAGGAGAGTGCATACACCCCAATGTCAGCAGCCTTTGGCCATTCAGGTGGACGGTAACATCTAACTTTAAACATTTTTACTTAAGGAAGAAACACCTCTTCCTAATTTGCTCAAAGTTGACAAAGTTGTCACATGGGCCGCAGTGCCCCCACTGCCCCATCACCATTCAGTGTTGAGGAGCATGCAGCTACAGAGCCATCTGGCCCAGCCTGATGCAAGGACCGAAGACGAATAAGACACTGTTTGGTCCTCCATGACCCACCAGTTTAAAAACCCAGAACAAAAGCTCTCCTTTCAGGGCCACCCCAGGGCCATCAAACTAATCCCCTTCTCTCTCTCTCTCTCTCTCTCTCCTTGGCAGACGGGAAGGATTGAACCTAACTACCCCAAGGTCTGTGGTCACCAGGGGAATGTGCTGGACATCAAGTGGAACCCCTTCATTGACAACATCATTGCCTCGTGCTCAGAGGATACGTCGGTGAGCAGGAGGGGTGTCCCCAAGGAGGGTGGGCCCATGGGACTCCTCCCTGCTTCCTCCTGGAGGCCTCCCTTAAACTCCCCTTCCTCTCCCTTCTTTGCCTAAGATGGGGAATTAGGAAAATGACTGAAGGAGAAAATTTATGGACTGTTTGACAGGTCTTGTGCCTTTAGTGTGATTTCATTTGGAGGTGTTGATTTTATCATTGAGAGTTAGAACAAAAAGATTAAGTATATGATCAGCACTCATCTGTGGTCTCAGGAGAAGGGCAAAAGGAGGAATATGGACACGGAGGGAGGGAAAGGGAAGAGAATGAATGAGCCGTAAAGAAAAGAGGCCCTGTTCTTGCAGGTCGGGCATGGCAAATGCACTATCTGGTTTTGTCCCCTGTGAGCCATGGTGTTAGGGAAGGACACCGGGCTGAGAATTGTCGTGACTTGTCCAAAGACCCACATATGTGGCCCAGAATTTGAATTCCATGTGTCCCATCACTTAGTGGGAAGACAGAAGAAATAGGAGAAGGGAAATGAGGAGGAGGGAGCAGGGAGGAGAAGGAAGAAGAGAGAACAGATGGGGAGATGGAGGTAGATGGGAGAAAGAGCGCAGAGGGGAGATAAAGAATCCAGGGAGAGTAAAATTTGAAGTTGCTGTCAGGCCACCGTTTCCTTGGGTTCTGCTGATTGTCACACACAGAAGTAGAGCCTGGTGTGGGCAGTGGCCTTTGTGTTTCTGGAGAGGGCCCCATGCCTTTCTTCACACTGCCCTTGGACAACATCAATGCCTTGGAATCAAGAGATTTCAGAGCTTGGCGAGCTGTGAAGAGGGGCTGCCTGAGCCCCTGGTGTTCCCAAGTGAAGGAAGATCAGCCTTTTAGTCAGGTCATAAGCATCTACCTAGTACTCACTGGCATAGCCTTGAGTCATAGGCTCTCAGGGTATTGGAACTAAAAGGAACTTGCAGCTCAGGCTTCTTGGCTTTCCAGACTCAATTGTGAATTCCTAAGAGCATAGACCATGGCCTATGTGGTTCTGAATCTCAAATATCCAACACAGAGCCTACTACCTAGTAAATGTTTAGTAGGTATTGGATGGGGGGGACGGATGGATGGACAATGGATGGATGGATGGATGGTTAGATGAATAATCATCAATGACTACATTGATGGTTAGAGAGATGACTAAATAGATAATGGAAAGATGGATGACTGGAAGAAAGGCAGGCAGGAAAGAAGGAAGGCAGGAAAGAAGGAAGGAAGGTAAGAAGGAAGGAAGGAAGGAAGGAAGGAAGGAAGGAAGGAAGGAAGGCAGGCAGGAAGGCAGGCAGGCAGGCAGGAAGGAAGGAAGGAAGGAAGGGTGACTGGATGAAGGTAAATGGATAGATGGATGAATGGAAATATAAATACATGAATAAAGATAGCCAAACTAATCAATTATTCAAAGAAAGAGAGAGAGTCACAGTAAATAGTCTCTATTGGCCAATAAATTTGGTGGGGGGCAGTCAGCTGGCACAGTATCTAGTAAGTGGGAGTAGAGGAGGGGGGCTAAGAGAATGGAATAGACTTGCCCAGCCCCGAAGGTCAACGTCCTAAGTCAACAGAAGAAGATTCCTGAGAGCAGCAGCAGCAAGGGCAAGGCCCCGTGAGCACAGAGATCAAAAATTGGCGGTGACACGAGCCATCAGGTCTGGTTGCTGTCTTTTTTTCTTTTTTCTTTTTTCTTTTTAATTGGGCTTTATTGGATTTCTGTTATTTCACATTTAGATCCTCAGATACTTACCTTTTTAAAAAATTAAGTTTACTGGGGTAACATTGGTTCATACAATTATGTAATTTTCAGGTGTACATTAGAATTTGACGTCTATATATTCTACTGTGCTTAGCTTACCACCCAAAGTCCAGTTTCCTTCAGCTACCTTATATTTGATCCCCTCTACCCACTTCACTCCCCCTGCCCCCTGCGGTTACTTTCTTTAGCAAAATGGGGAAAGTGACCAGAGGTTAGAGCACAGGCAGGGCAGAGGGTGGGCGCAAGGCGATGGAGCCAAGCACGGGTCCGGAAGCCTGAGGAAAACAAGGTCACTAGTTGCTTCCTAGGCTGAGAAGGAGGCAGCTGAAGTGATGGGGACTGAAGAGGTCAGTGGTCAGCGCAGGTCAGGCCTGGGCTCGGTGGGAGACAGGCAGGTGGAGGTGCTGCCCATCCTTCTCTGCTGGGTTCAGGGAACCCAAGAAGGAGTGCCAGCAACCACAGCCTGCTAAGGTGTCAAGTGCCTGTCACCAGCCATCAGGGAGCAAACACCCCTGAAACTTGGGGGTGCCTTATACCAACCTCCTCCACCCAGTCTGGTGGACACTTGACACACAGTTGGCCCTCACAGCCACCCTGTGAGCCAGGCACTGCCATCTCCAGACTGAGGGTCGAAGGCAGGTCCCACACCTAGGAAGCCGAGAAGGGTTTGTGGTCCCAAGCCCACTCTCTTCCTGCCCTACTAAGTCTCATCATAACATGAATTCACAGAGTCCCTCAGGCAACCTCAGGCCCCTCCTGGTGTCTTGTGCCAGGGGAGCCAGCTGGGAAAGAGCAGGGCAGTGTTCAACTTGCTGTGGGGAGGGACAGGTGAGGCCAGGGCTCTCAGGGCCATTGGCATCCTGGCTCCACCTCAAGTCGGACTTCTGCCTGAATCAGGGCGAGGGTGGGAGGTCACTGGCCCTGATAGCCCTGCTCAGTTCTCGCTCAGCACCTTGTCTGATCTAAGAGTCAGGTGCTGCATCCTCTGGGCCCCAGCTAATAAACCAGACATCCATGCTGTGTGTTCAAGAAAAGCAAGGCCCCAGCCCTGGCTACACAAGCCAAGGGCTGCCTTCAGTTTCGCACACATCGCCTGAAGGACCACAGTGTGCCCACCACACTCCAGGACACGGGGCTTCAAAGAGAGCTTGCCTATGGAATCTGGTTGACCTGGGATTGAATCTCAGCTTCACCATTTGCTAAGTGACCAAACATGTGTTACTCACCTTCTCTGAGCCTCAGTTTTGCTCATCTTTAACAGTAATAATGATGAGACATCCTTTTGACAGTTGCCAAGAGAATGAAAGGAGGTCCGTGTCTACCACTCTGCCTGCTAGTCTCTGTCCTGCCCTGGAAACGCTGCCAGTGGTGGGCAGCATCACACCCCTCTCACCGAGATGCGGTGCAGAATGAACTCACTGCAGCCACAGGGGGTCAGACAGGGCTGTGTGCCCAGGGAGGAGAGAGGGTTAATTTCGACCAAGGTTCAGGCAGAGCAGGGGAGGTTAGCGAGAGCTGGACCCTGGAGAAGCGGGACTTTGATGGCAGAGAAAGGGTTTAAGGAGGTCCAGGGGGAAGGCAAAGGCACAGGCCTGGAGGGAGTGTGTCATAGCTCGGGCCACTGTAACAACATACCACAGACCGGGTGGCTTATAAACAGCAGAAATTTATTGCTCACAGTTCTGGAGGCTGGAAAATCTGAGATCAGGGTCCCAGCATGGTCGATGTCTCGTTGTGTCCCACACAACAGAAGGGGCTAGGGGTCTCTCTAGAGTCTCTTTCATAAGGCAGCAATAGCGTTCATAACAGCTCCACCCTCAAGACCTAATCACCTCCCAAAGGCCTCGCCTCCTAGTACCATTACCTTTGCGGGTTAAGATTTCAACATATGAATTTGGGGGCAGCATGGACATTCACGCCATAGTAAAGTTCACATGGTATGCTTGGAAGGGGGAGGTATCGGTATGGCTGGAGCCCTGGAGTGGTGGCGGAGGAGAGGAGCGGGCAGGAGAAGGGCTGTGAAGGGAGGTTGGGAGCAGAGAGAGGGCTTGAGATGCCAGGGTGAGCAGCTGCGCTTTGAAGTGAGTGAGGCCTGTGCTTCTCAAGCCATCTGAGCATAAGCCGACCGGCATGCAGTGTGTGGGAGGTGCCACGCGCTGGAGGGGGTGAGGGGAGGGGAATTAGTGGGGCTGAAGGGTCAGGGCCGGCCTCGTGGCAGAGGTGGACAAGTGCTGGAATGGGGCTCCACAGAGAGAAGGGAGCACCCAGGGAAGGGATGTGAAGAGAAAGGACACAAGGATGCGGTGGGGGTGGGGGTGGCCCAGGCTGCCGATCCACAGAGAAGGAGATTAAGTCCCCAGAGCAGAGAGGAACTAAGCTCTTGCTCTGGCTGCTAGTCCAGCTGCCCCAGAAGCAGCGGCTCAGAGCCCCGCTTGGCCCGGCTGGTCTCGACCCCTTCCCAGCCTCAGGGCTGAGGGTTGTGCTGTGGAGCCAACAAGCCCTTGAGGCTGAAGCCCAGTCCCTCCTGGAGAAGGGCACACTGAGGCCCAGGGGCAGCGCCTTGCCCCAGGTCACACGGAGTCCGAGTCTCCAGCAAGTGGGAACCCAGCCAGGTCTCTGAGCAAGTCACCAACACCTGCAGCTTTATAGGGGAGAAAACTGAGACTTGGGGCCATGAAGGGCTCAGATCCATTAAATACCCAACATTTACATCTCGGTGTCCTCGCTGTGCAAAGCCCACATGGCACCTCAACCAAGTCCTGGGAAGGTGAAATGTACAGGAAGTGGAACCTGCAGCTCCAGGGTGGGTGAGGAGGCCTGTCAGCCTGCCCGGGCTGTTCTGGCTGACCCTTGCGCCTCCATCAAACACCATGAGGGTAGGCCCCTGAGACACCACCCTTGACCCACTCAGGCCCAAATGGTCAATGTGCTGTGTACCAGACATAACATCTAGAACCAGGATTAGAAGGTCAGTCAGCAAACCTACTATGTGCCAGGCACTGTGCTACACACCAGGGCCGGGGAGGGAACCACCCCAACGGGCCCAGAGAGAAGCCACTTCCGGAGGGTTTGGCCCACCTCCTGGAAGTGCCTGCGCACCCACTCTCACCCCTCCATGGCCCGCTCCTTGTCTCAGAACATTCAGAGGACACTGAAGGGATCTAGTGAGACTTCACCCCCGCTCCCATCTCCTTTCCGTATCTCCTATCCCTTGAAAAATCTCCAGTGAAATCCATCCCCCATGTCCCTCAGGCTCAGCTGCCCCTCCCCCAGAGCCCTAGGAGGTCCCCAGGAGCCTAACCCATCCCTCCAGGGAGAGGGGAACATACCCAAAGCCCTTTCCCAAGGGCTCCTGTCCTGAGGGAGGGGTGGGGGCTGTAACTCTCCTGGCATCTGGCAGAATCTGGTTCTTTCTGCCGCTGGGTGATGTCACCTATTGTTGAAGGGCTGAGCTTTTTATAGCTTCTGCGGCAGCTAGGGAGGGTGGCTGGCAGGCGGCAGGAAAGGGCTCTATGGGTTTCCAAGCCTCCTGCTCTCAGCCCTTCTCCAGCAGCCACAGAGAGGTTTTTGACATCTCAAGGAGAGAGAGAGAGTGGTCCCAGGAGAGTGAGGGGGGGCGAGGAAGGCAGGCCCCTCTCCCTGGTGAGCCAAACTTAGCACCTTTCTTTTGCCTTCTTATATTTCTTTTGCTGCTCCATCCAGTGGCTGCCCTCACCCACCCACCTGACCCCAGCTTCCCCAGAGATGATGCCTCTCCCAGAAGAGCTTGGGGTGGGATGGGGCAGGATGTCAGCCCTGCTGGAAGCAGCCAGAAGCCACCCACCACCCTGCCTTCCTACAAGCTTGAGAACCAGTACCTCTTGGAGCTGGAAGGAAGCAACACATTCCTTTTAGAGTTGGAAGGAGGCCCCAAGAGGCCTCACTAACACACCTAGCAGCTGTAGGGAAACTGGCAGTGTGGCTCATTTGTTAAGCAGTCAGCCTCAAGAGGCCATAGGCCTCGGTTCAAATCCTGGCTCTGCCATTTCACAGATGTGAAGAACAGGGTAGTTTGCCTTATTCCAGGCCTTGGTTTGAATCCCATCTCCTCCCTTCATAACTGTGCAACCTAGGCAAATTTCCTAACTTCTCTGTGCCTCATTTCCTTACCTGTGTAAAGGATAATCGTCAATAATAATAATAAGCACATATTCTTCCATGTATCCAGCTCCACATTTACCATTTCATTTAATCCTCCAGCAAAGCACCTCACAGGACTCTCAGCAGTGGATGCTCAATCATGCTTCGTTCTGGGCCCTCAGGTGGCCTCCCTCACCTTCCTGGATTTGAAGTGATTTGTTTCTCACATTGGGAAATAGCTAGGTGGTCAGAAGATATCAACACCAAGGTAGATTTTGAGATTCTACCTCTTGTTTAGGTGAGTGACGATAAACTCAGTTTCTAGTAGTAAACTAGAATAATTGGCAAGAAATGGGGCAGACGGAGGAGGGGAAGGGGGGAGGGTCCAGGAGTCTCCTGGCTCTGGACAAGACCCTCACCATTCCTCTTTTCTCATGGCAGAAGACGTGAGAGTTGCTGTGAGCTCAGTTCCAGGCACTGTATCTGTAGAGTGGTCGGTCAGATGGAAAGGCTAGGGCCAAAGCCGTGTCGTGTAGTACAGCTAAACTGGATGCTTCCAGAGGGAGAAACCGTATCTTGTAATTTCCCATTCCTCCCTATACTACTCCAAACAGAGTTGATTTTTTAAGTAAATACCACGTGTTTTGGAGCCTGTTATCTTCCCCCAGCTACACAGGACCACTGGGAACTCTGGCTCCTCCTCTGTGCTCCCATACCACAGATATAGACAGAAAGTACTGTCTCTTTGCTGTAGCCATGTAACAAGCAGATCCCCTAAACAGAGCATTCTTTCTCTTAAGAACAGTGTTGTGACAGGGGTCCTCACTAGGCCCTGGCCCTAAGTCACCAGCAGCCATGACCCTCAATGTGTCAAAAGCAGAGAGAGACCCAACCAGACACCTTCATAATCACGTCATAATTTCAGGGAGGAAATTTCTGCTGCATTCTATAAAATGGAGACAAACTTTATATCACATGCATTGACTACACAAGGGTAATAAAGTGAAAAATATAAATGACACCTAAAATTTGACCTATATAAAATTTGTGTACAATCCTTAATTAATAATAAGCAAGCATTGTTATGTATGAATAAGTGCTTAGTAATCTGCTTGGTAGGGCATATATTCTATCTTTAGTCTATCTTATAGGTAAAAGTATTCTTAGAGGTGAGAAGACCGAGGCTCAGAGAGGCTCAGTAACTTAGCTGAAGTCTCACAGCCAGTTAAGTTCAGAGCCTGGATTCGAATGGAGCTTGTCAGACCACAAAGCCCTCTCTTTTTTTGGCCAGCTGCTCCCTCCCCCGTGCACCGGGACACTGGTTTTATAAACTTATTAACCATCCTTGTCAGCTTGTCTTGACTTGTCTGCAGGTATCTGCTGTCTCCCCTACAAGACTGAAATATTTGAGACCAAGGACCCCCCCCCCCCCACATCTAAAGTGCATGACAAAGGTTGGGGCTGAGCATATTTTGTTGGATGAATATAACTGAGATAAACAGAGCTCTGACCCAGGGACCTATGAAGGGGACAGAGACACAGCTGGCTTGCTGGAGAGAGTGCTTTGCTGCTTTTCCCCTCCCCTTCCTTCCAGAAATCCGGTCTGGCAGACCCTATTGGGTTTCCTGTTGAATTGAAGTAACCTCCCAGAATAACCTCTGCGCAGACCCATAGCACTTCTCCCACACCCATCCACTCTTTGCCTCCACCAAATGCCTTGAGTATTAAGGGACTGGAATTCCTTTTCCAGCTACTTAGGCCCACTGCGAACGCCAGCTCCTCCTCTGAGCTCGTATAGCGTGTGGTACCAACTGTTAGCTGTCGCGGGGGATCAAGGAGTTAGTCTCTTCTCCCAGGGATACATTTAATGATGTCAACAGCAGAGACGTGTTGGAAGATGAACTTATACTGTCCAAACGTGTCATATGAGAAGAAACCAAGGCCCTGAGAGAAGTGGTAGGTATCACATGCGGGGTAAGGCAGGGAGCCTCTCTCCCCCTCTGTGGGACATTTTTCATCCGGGTTCCCCAAGCCCTCTGTGGAACCCTACTCCAGCAGTTATTGGTGAAAACAGCTCTCGGCTTCCCCCTCGCAGCCCTTCACCCCACGGAGTATGGATCCAGTCCAAAGGCTGATCCTAGCACAGACACAACCTGCCCTCCCATCCTCTTGGCTTAGCTCCGAGGTTCTTAAGCAGAACTGTCACCCCCAACGAATCCACCCACTTGGCTAGAAAGCCTCACGAAGCCTGGTTCCATTTAACCCACATGCCTCTCGAAAAGGTACATTCATCTTCATTCATCATTTGGACAATGAGTCTGAGCCTCAGAGAAGTTAACTGGCTTGTCGAAGTTCTTCCAGCTTGTCTGTGGTATTAGAGCCTGAGTGGACCCTCACTTCACAGCTTCTCTTTGTCTTTACCTTAGTCTGACATGTGATGCAACCCTGTTCTGGGAAAGGGTTTTTTTCTCAGACTCCACCCATGCAGTGCTCCTTTGGGCCTCAGTGACTAGGTGTGACACACACGGTCTCTGGCCTCCTCTGCCATCTGCCAGCCTGCTCCACACCAACCAGGCTGATCTGCCTGCAATTTCCCCACCCACTGTGCCCGACCCACACACGCTGGTTGTTTTTCTGTCTCTCCACTCTTCCCCACATCTCCAACCTGTCTTTTCAAATGTGGGCCAACATCCCCTCTTTTAACCCTGCTTCTCCCAGACCCTCCCACCCTGTCACCCCCAAGACTGGATTCGAGGCTCCCCCAGTCCTGTGCTCCCAGGGTGTTCTGCCTTGTGGGCCCCACTGTGTGCTGCCCAAGGGCAGGCACGAGGCAGGCTCAGCGCCCATCCATTGGCCAGCAAGGGCTGAGCTCATAAGAAGTGTGTGTGAAAGGAATGAGGCTCAACTCTGTTTCAAAAGTCTTTCTCAAAGGTCAGAGACCACTCTCCTGCCTCTGTTGACACTTAGGCACTGAATGACTCGGCATTTGTGTGTGTGTACCCACTTGTTCACTGTTCTCAAGAGATGGTATGAGGTGTCTGCAGACAGGATCCTCTGCTCCCAAACGCCCCCACACGGGCCCGTCATTCTGCCCCTTTAAGTCTCATTTCCTTGAGTCCGAAAGCTTCTTGAGGTTCCTAGCCAAGTGCAGACAGGGGTGTCCAGTAATCACAGAAAAAGACACCCAGTATTTCTAAGAATCAAAGAAATGCAAATCCAAACAATGGTTGAGATGGCATTTTTGATCTGATGGGCAAAAATCCATTTTTGAAGGTATAATTTTAGAGACATAGGCGAAGAGGCAGACTCTATTGATGAAAACTGGAACAGCTTTTGGGGACAATTTTACAGTAACTATAATGAAACATATCTAGGTATGTGTCCTACAGGAATACTCACACCCATACATGAACTTGTATTACAGGGCTGCTCATCAGGGAAGGAATTGTAAGAGGGAAAAAGGTGGACAGAACCCAGGTGACCATTAATAGAGGTTGATTAAATTCATCACGGCACAGTCATACAGCAGATGTCTCTCTGGCTACTTAAAAAGATGAGGTAGACCCATATGTAGTAGTGTGGAAATATGCCCACTGTGTTACATGAGAAAAGCGAGTTGTAGAAGTACATATATAATGGCATTCCTTTGGGTGAAAAAGAAAGAAGTGTGTGTGTGTGTGAGAGAGGGGGTGTGGGGTGTGGCGTACGCAGAGTGTGCTGTAGGGGAGTGCGCCGCGTGTGTGTGGAATGGTGATTGTGTGGTGTGTGTGCTTGTGGTGTATGTGTCTTACCCAAGCATCGGTCTCCTCTCTTCAAGGATCACGTTCCTCTGGTCCATTTGGGGACAAGAGGAATATGTGCCTTATCAGTGACTACTGAGTTATCTGCCTGCATCCCCACTCCACCATCCCGCCATTTCCAGATCAGACCTCACCCCAGAAGGCCCTTGCACAGGGCCTGTGGAGAAAGGACCATGGGGTCCTTGACGTCACCGCCCTCCCCCAGGCCCACCGCTCTGCAGGGTTGTGTGGAGAGCTGGAACAACTATGCTCGTGAGGACGGGAAAACATTCAGCTGCCCCCTAACCATAATCTTTTTCTCAAGTGTGTTTTTGAAGCTAAGAATGGTGCACCTAAGGGTGACCCCAGTCCCTGATTGGACCTGCCTTTCTCACCCAGAAGCCTCCTGGCCTGCACGTGCAGAGCTGGCTCTTCAGGAAAGCACATGTGTGGGAAATACTCATTTTTACAGTCTGAAGAGGAAGCACCAAGAAGGGAAACTGGTCAAGGGAATTTCCTTCGGGGCACCCCCAGTTCCCAGCCTTGCTCCCCTATCTTTGAGCTGGCTATAACTGGCTTTCTTTAACATGCTTTCTCTGTTTTTTCATAACCTTCGAACTGTAATCAAATGGCTAATAATCCGTACTGATATGGCATATCAAATTGTTCCCTTCACGTTGGTCATTTAGTGCTTCTAAATTTTATATGTATGTATGTATGTATGTATCACAATGAACATCTTTGCGCATAAAATTTTGGCTTATATTGGATTTTAAGAGTAAAATTACTAAGTCAAAGAGTGTAATATAAATGTCTTTATGGTTTCTACTAAAGATGGCCACATTTCTTCCAAAAGAATGCCTCTGATTTAGAGCACTTCCAACGCCAATTGAACCTACAAATTCCAGTATAATCTTGCCAGCAGTGGCTCTTTTTATTTTTTTAGTTGGCTATTTTAGAAGATTATAAATGGTATCTCAAAGCTGTTTTTCCTGTTTTTCTCCTTACTGGCAAGGGTGGAGTTCAGATTTTCAAAAGGTTCGTTAAAGGTGTCCCAAGTTGCTGTCACATGTGCTCTTTCCTCCCCACCAGTTAGATCATCGCAAACAGCATTAGTGACGATAATAACAACAATCAGAACAAGAATTATAATTCCTTAGGTCTTTGGAGCACTTTATAGTTTACCAGCTTTTACAAGCAGTATCTCATTTTGTTCGGCCCGTGGGTAAAGCCAAGCAAAGATTTTCCCCATCTGTAGGTGA
Organism: Eonycteris spelaea; assembly: GCA_003508835.1. Taxonomy (NCBI): domain Eukaryota; kingdom Metazoa; phylum Chordata; class Mammalia; order Chiroptera; family Pteropodidae; genus Eonycteris; species Eonycteris spelaea. Next base: position 3,633,687 of record PUFA01000017.1, read on the forward strand.
AACAGTTAAAACTCTGCAGAGTCTGTTGGCCTGAGAAATTAAGCCCACTAGGGCTGGTGTAAATAATCTGGGGGGTTATTCAAAGATTGCAGAGAAACTGCCCAGTTTCTCTCTCTCTGGAACCATATGGTCTCTTCTCTCTGCTTCTCTCCAGTCCCATCCTCCTCTCTGCAGACCATCTTTTTCTGCTTCTCTATCAGCATCCATGAGACTGGAAATGGCAGTTGCACCCAGGCTCTGCCCGCCCTTTCGTCTCAGGCTTTAACCTCTAATCAGTCGCTGCCCCTTAGTTCATCCTCTCTCAGGGGAGACTCTGAGCCCCCAGGCTCCCGCATGGGTTTCCCTTTGCTCAGGTGTCCATCCTGGGTGGGAGACAGAGTGGGGAACAAGGCTGTGTCTGAAGGTGAATCTCTTAGCAGGATGTGGGAAGGGAAGCAGAGATGGGCTTTTTAATACACTAGCTAAAAGCTGCTCAGTGTGCGGTCCTTTGGGTCTGGCTAGACCATAAAAAAACATGAACATGCCAGTAATAATAGTTGGCCAAGGTCTGCAGAGACTTCTCGGAGAACACCTCCCAAAGGCAGACAGGAGGTAGCCTCTTTCCTCTCTAACCACACCATGGTACCTTCCCACAGGCCTCAGTCAGGCTCTGCCCACCACTCTGGCCAGGAGGCTCCTCACCAAGCAAGTCTCTGAAAGCCTGGTGACCGAGAGAGATGTCTTCAGGGACTTCTCTTGGTCCTGTCCACCTAGCCTAGGCCCTCTGTCCCTCCTGCAGGTGCGGATCTGGGAGATCCCCGAGGGCGGGCTGAAGCGGAACATGACAGAGGCTCTCCTGGAGCTGCACGGGCACAGCCGGCGTGTGGGGCTGGTGGAGTGGCACCCCACCACCAACAACATCTTGTTCAGTGCTGGCTATGACTACAAGGTGGGTAGCCTAGTGGGCGGTGGAGATGGGGAGGGAGACAGGAGGGCATCTTTGGGGAAACATTGTTGCTCACTGAGCATGTTAACCAGTATCATCTCATTATTCATTCATTCATTCGCTACACACAACTAAGCATCTGCTGTGCACCCCATCATTCTGGAGTCCACAGAGGCTGGAGGCATCTGCACTGCCTCCTGTGGCACTGATAGACTGGAGGTGACTGCCCACTTTGTGCCCACACTCTCCTGGTAGGGAAAAGGAAAACCAAAGCTGCTGGAGGGAAGAGCCCCGGCCCGTCCCCCGGCATGCCCTCGGAAGAGGTGTGCCAGCCACTGGAACCTGGCAAGGAACATGTGCTTGCTAGTGGCAGAAACTGAGCCCAAGCTGGGCTAGGGTCTGCCTAAGGATATAGTGGATTTGTGCGACAGGGACGTATTAGCCTTTGTTACAGAACTCAACAACACCATCCTGCATCCCAGCACACCTCCACCCCGCACAAGGCATCTCTCCCAGGACCATCAGGTGGGGACCGGAGACAGATGCCCCATGACAACAGAAGCAGGCTGACCCTGCCTCCTGTGTGTCCACCCTCCCAGGTCCTCATCTGGAACCTGGATGTAGGTGAGCCCGTGAAGATGATCGACTGCCACTCGGACGTGATCCTCTGCATGTCCTTCAACACCGATGGCAGCCTCCTCACCACCACGTGCAAGGATAAGAAGCTGCGTGTGATCGAGCCCCGTTCTGGCCGCATTCTGCAGGTGAAGCCCACGTGCTTCTGAGGAGACAGGAAGATATTGGGGGTCTGGGCTTTGGCTTTCAACCAGGTCTGGGGAAAGGCAGCACCAGCTCCCTCCCCCATGCACCGGCCTGTACCTCTGTTGACCAGCCTGTCTGTGCTGGACCTTTCTCGGCTCACAGGAGCCCTGCCTTGTTCTTGGTAGGGAGAGGCTTTAATACCATGTCTCACCACTGCACCCCCTCCCCAGATGGGATTCATCTATCCTGCTCTGAGGGCCAAGCTGGTGATGCCCTTCAATGCATGAATCTCTGGGTGTTGACCCCACCAGGAGGGGATTTGGTCTTACTGCTCAGCCTGCATGGGACAAGCCTGGTGGAAATGGCTCGGGGTACCAGCCTCAGGGATGGCTCTAAGCGGGGAGGTTGATGGTGAATTTAGTTCCAGTTTTGATCTTTGAGTCTCCTGGGTCTTGACTGCGAGGAAGGGATTAAACGCTATTTAGCAGTAAGAAATTAACATTTCTTGGACACCTACTTCATGCCAGTCACTAGGTGGGATGGAAATTTAGATGAAATTTGAGATATATCTCCTACACAAGAAATAATCGATGGTGACCTGGTTGTGTTCACCTAGGAAGACTCCAGTCATTTACTACTACTACTACTACAAATAATAATAATTATTCTAGTTATCGGCATCGTTAGTATTAACCAACATTTACTCAGAGCTCACTGTGTGGCATGCACGGGACCACGGGCTCCACTTCGTCACCTTTAATCCTCATGACAGTCCTCTGAGGTGGGTACTGTTTCTCTTCCCATGTCACGCGTGGGAACGCTGAGCCTTGGAGAGAGTCAGAGACTAGCATCTCACAGTCATGAAGAAGCTATAATTCAAACCCAGCCGCATGGACCCGCAGAGCCTATGCTGGGCAGAAAATGTGTGAGAGAGCAGAGAACCCAACCTCCACCTCACGTCTGGGGACACAAGCCCAGAGAGGGTGAGGGGCTCCTCCCAGGTTACATTTTTTTTGGCAGAACGTGGAACTAAAATCCAGGGCAAGTGACACCAACCTGGGTCTTAGCACTGCTCCGCCAGCCTCTTGTTTCTACCTGATGCTGACTCATCCTGGCGGAGAACCATTCTGTGTTAGGAAGAAAAGGAAGTGTCATGGCTGGGTCTCCAGAGAGGAGGCAGAGGACAGCCCTGTTAGTAGGAACCCCTGATGAAGTGAGTCATCAATGACCCAGCATGAGTCCCCTATCCTCCTGAGCCTCGTTTTCTCATCCTCAGATTCCTGCCGGTAGGTGGTGTTGTGCGGGTTAAAAGAGACACCCTGCTGAGAGCACCCGCCAGTGCAGACCTTGCTTGGGCTGGGTCTTGTTTAGTTCCCACTTCCCTGCCCCTCCCTGCTCTGGGGCATGACGGAGAGGCCCGGTTTCCCAGTCCCAGTGCTGCACTCTTCCTCACCACCTGTATTTGTTCCCTGGGGCTGCCGTGACAAATTACCGCACATGGGGTGACTTACAGTAACAGAAACGATTTCTCCCAGTTCTGGAGGCCAGAAATCTGACATCAAAAGGGCCACACTTCCTCCGGAGGCTCTGGGGAGAATCCTTCCTGCCTCCTCCAGCTTCTGGTGGCTGCTGGCTTCCTTGGCTTATGGCTGCATCACTCCAAGCTCTGCCTCCACAGTCACGTCACCTTCTCCTCTGTGCCTGTGGAATCTCCCCTGCCTGTTTCTTATAGGATGGCACATAGGGCCACTTGTATAACCAGGGGACTCCCCTCATGTCTCAAGGCCTTGAACTTAAAATTACATCTGTTAAGTCCTTTTTCCAAATAAGGAAACATTCACAGGTTCCAGGGATTAAGACGTGAAGTATCCTCTGGGGGCCACCAATGCAGCCCACCACAGGACCCTAGTGTCTGGGCCCTGACTCACCAGCTTTCTCTTTCCTGCCAGGAGGCGAACTGCAAAAACCACAGAGTGAACCGGGTGGTGTTTCTGGGGAACATGAAGAGGCTTCTCACGACAGGGGTATCCAGGTGGAACACAAGGCAGATTGCCCTCTGGGACCAGGTCAGCTGCAAGGAGGCCGGAGGGTGACATAAAAGGACTGTAGCCCTGGGGCTTTGCTGGGGTTTGGGAAAGGGAGGTGCCATCCTGCCTGGACATAAGCTGATACCGGCCGCCTCCCCACAGGAGGACCTATCCATGCCTCTGATCGAGGAAGAAATTGATGGGCTCTCCGGCCTTCTATTCCCCTTCTACGATGCGGACACCCACATGCTCTACTTGGCTGGAAAGGTAGCAGAGGGTGGTGGAGGGACTGGGAAAGCCTATGGGATGCCCCTTCCCCTGTTGGGCCCCTGCTCCTGCCTTAACCCTAAGAAGAGCCAGCCTAACCTCTCATGCCTTCTCCTGACCCAACCTGGGTCTTATCCTCTTCCATAGAAACCTACCCTCAACCTGACATTTATTCTTACTAAAGTGTCCATGATTGAGAAGTCCTTTAGAAGTGGATTAGAGAGGGTTTTACTTGGAATAAAAATCAGAACCTAAAGTGTAGAGAGCAACAACTAAGGATGGAATTTGAGGCACCTGCCAAGAGATCTCTGACAAATACGGCTTTGTTTGCCAGAAAAGCTATCTACACACACACACACACACACACACACACACACACACACACACACACTACCACCCCAGGAAGTCCTCTGTGGCAGAGTCATCAGGATCCTAGAGGCCAGGTCTCCTCGGTTTTGCCCACCTCTGAGGTGCAGTGGAGGCTCTCCTCAGCAGACTCATGGACCAGGGCTCAGCCCTCCTTTGCCCCTCTGCCTTCCTCACTTTTCTTTCTCCTTGCTCCCAGGGAGATGGAAACATCCGGTACTATGAGATCAGCACTGAGAAGCCCTACCTGAGTTACCTCATGGAGTTCCGTTCCCCAGCTCCACAGAAAGGCCTAGGTGAGGGGTCCAGAGGCTGCCATGGCTATTAAGTTATAGAATGAGAGACTGGACTTTTGGCACATGGGTTATGCCCCACCCCCAGACCCCTGCCCCAAGTGAAAAATCAGACTCAGAAGGCCATAGCTCATGGGCAAGTCGAACAGAACCTACAGATGCTGCCTTGTGAAGGTCAGCCTGCCGGTCTTCAGCCACCCGTCACCTCCCACTTGACCAGCTCATCCTGCCATGGTGTTTGGCATTTTCTGCAATCTATGGTCATCAGCAGCCCATGGAGGCATGCACGGTGTTTTCATTCCTATTTACAAATGGGGAGGCTGAAGCTTAACATTTTGACACTGGTGGGAGGTGGTTCAGTAACTAAAGGTCAAAGTGGGGTCTAGACCAGGCCCCTTCCCAAAGCCTCTGGGAATCCAGGACTCCCAGTCCCCAGGAACGCTCTGCCTTTGCCTGAGAGGAGAAGTTCCAGGGTATCCTCATCAATGCATCCCAAGTCTCCCAGATTCTCAGGCAAATTCAAGAGAGGGCGTCAGGATGATGCAGTATAGTGAATCAGGATCAGGGTGAGAAGTTTTTCCACTCCACACTCTCCAGCCACTAAGGCCTTATAATAAAATCTTCATTCCTGTTAACTAACACTTGTCAGTGCATACAATTCAAAAATTCCCCCATTAGGGTCTGAATCACCCAGTAAGAAATTCCTTCAAGGGCTCCATCCCCACCTCTCCTTAGAACTTGAGTTTGGCTTATTCCCTCTGGGGATCAGGTATTATGGACAGGTTCTGAGGGCCAGCTTCAGAGACATAAGGGCAGGAAGGGCACCCTAGTGACCAATAGCAAAAAGAGGCTGGAGATGTGTCTGAGGTCCTAGTGACCATTCTACCAACTTCACCCTTCCCCAGCTCTCTGCCAACCCCACCCCTCTCACTGTCACCACTCCATCAGATAATATAAAAGGCAGCCTGGACTTTGGAGTCCAAACTAGGTTATATCATGCTTCAACTGTGTACTTAACCCCTCTGATCTCAGTTTCCTCATCTGTAAAATGGGGATAATAAAACCTATCTTGCAGGGCTGTTGTAAAGCTTAGAGACCATGTATACGAGGCAGCTGGCAGAACATCTGGATCCTCCCACTCCACGTTGTTGCTTTACAAACATTTATTGGGCACCAGCTGTGTGCCAGACCCTGGACTAGGTCCAAGGGTACAGTAATAAATAAAACAGAACATGGCCTTACATTCCACTGAGGAGCAGACAGACAATAAATAAATAAGAATATATTGGATAATAGTAAGTTCTAAGCAGAGAATCAAATGGGGTGCTAGAACTGGTAGTAACTAGGGAAATTTTAGACCAAGTAGTCAGAGGAGTCCTCGCTGTAGAGGTGACATCGTAAGCCTGGAATGTTCTAGGAACAGAAGGGAGGTCAGTGTAGACTCTATAACATATTAGAAGATGGGGAGAGTGTTAGGAGATGAAGTTACAGAAGTGGGCAGGGGCTGGATCCCATAGGATGTGTAAGACAGGGTTATTTGTCAAGGTTCTCCAGAGAAACAACCCAATACATATAGTGTGTATAGAGAGAGATATATCTATTTATCTATAGGTAGATATATAGATATACAGACATTTATGTAAATAGTTATGGATATCTATTTATCTATAGATAGAGATGATATAAGATATAGATATAAGGTGATATTAGATATATATACATTTATAAGGAATTGGCTCCATGTGATTATGGAGGCTGAGAAGTCCCACAACCTAATGTCTATAAGCTGGAGACCCAGGAAAGCCAGAGCTATAATTCAGTGCAAGAATGAAGGCCTGAGGACCAGGGAAGCTGAGAGTGAAAATCCCAGTTTGATGGCAGGAGAAGGTGAGATGAGATGTCCCAGCTCAAGCAGTGAGGCAAGATAAAAGGGGTGAACTCCTCCTTCCTCTGCCTTTTGTTCCATTCAGGCCCTCAATGAATTGGATGATGCTCACCCACACTGGGGAAGGCAATCTCTTTTACTGAGTCCACCAACACAGGAAAGGAGTTTGGATTTTATCAGAAGTTCATTAGAGGATTTTCCTTTTTCCTTTTCTTGGGTGGGTGGGTAGGAGATGGGACAATGTGATGTGATCAGAAAGTTTAGCTGAAGATTCCTCTGGCTTCCGTAGGGACAGTGGGTTTGGGAGAATGGATTTTTAAAAGGCCAGGAGGGAGGCAGAGAGACCAGTTAGGAGGCAATTGTGGACTTCTGGGCAAGAGAAGTTGATAACTAAGGGGATGGCATGACAATGGGGTGAAGAATGTGAATCCAGAAGATGTGTAGTAAGTAGGGTCAGCAGGACTTGGGGAGCAGGGGAGGCAGAGGAAGGAACCAAGGGAAACCGTTTCTCCTTGTTCTTCTCACCTACGGCCACTACTGAGCTTTACCATAAGCCTGACACTTTCAAAGATTCAGAGTGCCTAAGAAACTCACCCCAGGCAGGTCACATAGCTGCTAGGTGGCAGAGCTGGAACTCATACCCAAGTCTGCTGGCTCCAAGTCCCACTTGGGTACCGTTACGCCACTTCCTCCAGCTCCTGGAATTCCCTTATCTGGAAGAGCAACCTGCCATTCCAGTTATTCATGTCATGAAGAAAGAAGCTAACATTACCTGTGCTCATCACGTGCCAAGCAATTAATGAACACCTTTGCTTTCGATCCCTGACCATCTCAGGAAGGGCCACTACTGCCCTCCTTTAACCAGCCAAGGAATCTGAAGCTCAGAAAGATAGTGATTTGCTCAAGGACTCCCAGCCAGAAACAGAGGCAGAGCCAGGATTCAAACCCAGGTCTGTCCAACGCCAGAGCTTGTTTTCCTAATGCCACACTGCACTGCTCCCTCAGTCAGCGTTCAGTAGATGCAGCTGTTAAGGACACTGGCTAGTGTATACACAGAGACAATCATACATGCAGACACTCGGAGACTTATGACAGAACATCATTCAGGCTGCATTTAAACCTCGGGAGTACATGGGGAAAGGTTTCTCCCTTCCATCTCTATGAAGACTGGGGACACAGAGGCTTTGGGAAGGCAGTTCATTTCAAAAGATGATGGGTTCTATGGCTTATACTGTGACAACATTTTGTGACCTTGGGCAAGACCCTTCCCTAATGATCCTCAGGAGTCTCATCTATAAAAAAAGTGGATTAGATTCCAATATATCTGCAACCCCTTCCAGTCCTCAAAGGCCCCATTTATAAAGCATGCTCTTTGATGAGGCAGGCCTGGCTTATTTGAGACATTAACACCAGAGACAGAGCTGACTCAAGAAGCCCCCAGCCCACTCTGCATGAGTCATTGCCTTCAAACCTACTGCCCACCACCTGGGTCTTTCCCCTGGCTAAGGACATCAGGGAGGAGGGACACTGGGGACCCGGGACCCCACAGAGCCAGCCTCATGTGCCTGTCCACAGGGGTCATGCCCAAACACGGGCTGGATGTGTCGGCCTGCGAGGTGTTCCGCTTCTACAAGCTGGTGACTCTCAAGGGCCTGATCGAGCCCATCTCCATGATCGTGCCCCGGAGGGTGAGTGGGGCTCCCAAGGGCCCCTGCTTTGAATTCTAGCTTCTTGGCCACTGATTGTAAGCCTGGAGGAGCCCTTTTCCTGTGGACTGGGGTCTTCAGGCTCAGTTTGGGGTGGGGGGCGGAGGACATTCTAAGATGGGACAGTTGGCTTACTAATGAACTCAGGGTGGGAATTCAAGTGGGAGACACTGTGAACGCAAATCAAAGGCTTTGAGGCAGGAAAGCCAGTAGCATGGTGGAGGTCAGCAGAGAGAAAAGTCTGACTAGAGAGCAGGGGTTTTCCTCAGCAGCCCCCCATCTGTCCTCTCTTTTGTTCCCCCCCACTGCAGTCAGATTCTTACCAGGAAGACATTTACCCCATGACACCAGGCACGGAGCCAGCTCTGACTCCCGATGAATGGCTGGGAGGCATCAACCGAGGTAGGTACAGGAAGGGGTGGGCTTCACGGAAGAGGTGAAGAGTCTGCGAGCTTTGCCTTCAGTCTGGCTCACCCCATGTCCCTTGCGTATCCTCCCATGGAACTTCCACTCACACTCGGGCAACTGTCAAGCGTGGTGTAAATGAAAGTGCATCACTCGATGTTCCTTGGACTGTCAGTGAAAATATGTCCCTTGCCTTTTTTAGATCCCGTGCTGATGTCTTTGAAAGAAGGCTATAAGAAGTCCTCGAAAATGGTATTTAAGGCTCCCATCAAAGAAAAGAAGAGTGTTGTGGTCAATGGAATAGATTTATTAGAAAATGTCCCACCCAGGACAGAGAATGAGGTAAGGAATATAAGTTATTACCTCCACAGGCCCTGGAAGAGCAAAACCTTTACATTTCAATTACGGGCTTCAGGCCTTGAAGCCAGCTTCATTCTGAGGCCTTTTTCTTTCCATGACAAATACCTTAAGTAGCCTGTTATTGGCTTCCATTGCCTCTGACCCCAATAAATAGAGACTGAGATATCACAAGGATATTGATTCCCCTCCCCCAGTCCTCAAATCGACTAACCCACACAGCTACACGTCTCCTCATGAATCCATTCTGGAATGCTGCTGTCATTTGGCGTTATAAGAGATATAAATTCCTGACTCGCACGGGAAAGCCAGGCTCACGCATTCCAGCACTGCCTTCCTCCCTGGCGTTGTAGCAATGATGGGGTCTGAGAATTTCCTGTTTCTGTGGAAGAGGTCGGGTGTTTATGGAAATGCTCTTTGCACCATTTGGAATGGGCGCAACTCATTTAGGGGCAACCTAAATGGGCCTTGTCCACGCCCCAAAATCTTCTCCTTCCAACCACACCTTCAGTCTCTGGTGCCAGCAGAGCTCAGCTCAGCCAGGATTCACAGAATGCCTACTGTGTGCCAGGCCCTTGGCTTGACACAGCTGAAGTATAGATGGCTATGTGGACCCACTTGCATTTGAATCCTGGCTCTCCCATTTCCTGGCTGTGCCTGAACAAGTTACCTGACCTAAGTCCATTGTCTCATGGCAAAATAGGGATATGAAATGCTATGAGCATTAAAGAGATAATCCCTAAGTTCTACCTAGCACTCTCCCTGGCTCACATGAAGTGTTCAAGGAGACTAACTGTATTAGCTCTCTATTGCTATGTAGCAACTTACAATGACTTAAACCCACAAACATTTATTATCTCATAGTTTCTGTGGGTGCTGTGACTCAAGTTCTCTCAGGAGGGTGTAAACTGTCAGCCAGGGGTGCAGTCACATCTGAGGGCTTATTTACTTCCAACTTCATTCACTTGATCGCTGGCAGGACTCATTTCCTCACAGGTTGGTGGAGGAAGAGTCTCAGTTCTTCGTGGGCTATCGGCCAGAGGCCCCCTCAGGTCCTTGCCACATGGCCCTCTCCATAGGGCAACTCACAACATGCCAACTGGCTTCCCTCAGAGTGAGTGAGGAAGAGAGGGTGTCCAGGACGGATGCCACAGTCTTTTTGTGACCTAACTTTGGAAACCACATCCCATCACCTCTGCCATATTCTATGCATTCGAAGCAAATTACTAGGTCTAGCGACCCTCGAGGGGAGGGGATAGTATAAGGGCCATCCTAGAGGCTTTGTGTTACACCAACTTACAACTTAATCACTATTGTTTATAAAAATAAGACTATTCCTGAACTCTGGGATCTCACAATCTTAAAGGGGAAAGGACGGGTAAACTGATAATTGTTATAAAATATGTTTATGTGCCATTATAGATGGATGGATGAAATCATGTGATAAATGAGACCCCCCCCAAATAATCCCTGAGGAATGTGTGCAGGAGAAGTGGGCAGGAATAGATACCAGGAATAGATAGATATCAAGGAAGAGATGCAGTAACACATGTCATTTGTCGAAGTTGGCTGATGAGTACTTACAGGTTCATGATGCTATTCTTTATAGTTTTGCATATATTTGGCATTTTCCATTAAAATATTTTTTTCTGAGTACCTTAGGAAGGTAGAGGTACCTGAGTTGCTCTGCTAACCCAGGTGGATCGTAACAAGAGCCTGAGCTCGGTTCTTGTACCAGCCGTAGAGAAGGCAGAGTTGAATAGTAGTTAAATTGAATAATATTCAGCTATAGACTTGTCTATATGAATCAGAACTGAGGACCTGGAGGAAAATTTTAAAGGGTCTCTGAGCAGACTCTCCCTATACTAAACTTCTGCACTATCCTCATTGAAAATAAATTCACTCAGAGCCTGCTAATTCTGGTTTATCCCATTAGCAAATGGGCTGTAAATAGTATTGGTCTAGTGTGAAGAGGTAACCAGCAGTTTGACACAGGGAAAGAGACTTAGGGTTGCACAACTCTGTAACTACTAAAAAAATCACTAAATTGCACACTTAAAATGAGTGAAATTTATGGAATGTGAATTATACCTCAATAAAGCCTTTTTTAAACAAAAGCTGACAAAAATTATGCAAAAAAATTTTTGATAATTTGGAAGGCATAGGGATGTGTAGGAGCAAACAGCATATCTTCCCTCAGATGAAACCAGGACTGGTTTGTTAGTTAATAATAATAAAAAAGTCAGTTAAAGGAGGGGAATCATAAAAATGATATCTACATTCTTTAAACCATTTATTTTCATTTAAAACATATCGATTCATTCAATATATTTTGATGCAGGACCAAGACTATTTCTTTGAGGAGATCCCTGTTTGGGACCTGGTATGTCTTTGCTAAATAAATCGCACTTTAACTCCAACTTCCAGGGTTTTTTTTACCTGCAACAAGAACTTAAAGTCAATCTGAAAAAAAAATAAATAAAATACTCTACTTTTTTTCAAAGTTTTCCTCAGTTATTTTTAAGACAGATTTATTGAGGTTTAATTTATTTACGATAAAATTCATCCTTTGTAGTGTACAGTTCTATAAGTTTTGACAAATGTGTAAAAGTTTTAATAGTCATGTAACCACTATCACACAATCAAGATATAGACTATTCCCCAATCTTTTGTGATTATATCACCCACACCTCAGCAACATGTTTAGCATCACCTTTACCAAGATTTTTCTAAAACATTCAACTTAGTTTTTATAGAAACAGCAACTCTCCTTTGTACTCATATCTCATCAGTTTATATCATATTTAATTAAATGGTGTAATTACAGGAATAAATGAGACTCACACCAGGAAGGCTGAGGACAAACCCAACTGCTTGTTGGTAACATTCAACTCAAGCGTGTGGGGTCCTCATTAGCCTCTGCCTTCCAGAGCCCAGTATTCTGTGGGTATCTGTCAGTCTGTTTTACAGAAGAAGTGGAGAGACTGGTTAACCCAGTAGGCCATCTAAGTGAGGGTTTGTCAGATACCTGTGCTCTGTCCATGCCAGCAAATGAATCACTGCCCGGTACAAACTTTGGTGCGCCTGTGTTTGTCCCAAAACATCAGGAAAAAAGCTGGATTCCATTCTGTACCCTAAGCTTCCTCAAGAAGAGAAGGATGCGAAACATTTGAGAAAGATTTCCATCCAGAGTGGTAACTAAAAGTATTAGGTTTGGACCTCTAAAAGGATAAGCTTGGCATGTTTGGAAAACTGGCCTGTATGGACTCACCCCTTCCTCAGCGACCCTGAATCAGGCCTGGGACAAAAAGTCAGGTCTGTTTTTACTATGTCACAGTGGAAAGTAGGAGCCATGAGCTGTGTCTGGAGAAGGGAGAACTGTGGTGACTTTAGTCACCTGGGACATTAAAGTGGAGGGAGCAGTGGAAGACCTGAGGGAGGAAGACCAGAGGCTTCTAAGGGGAGAGTGGGGTTCAGGGTACCCACTCGAGAAATCACCTTCTCACTTGCTCTCTCCTGGCCTGGCCCTCCGTGGCCCCTTCTCTTCCTCCATTCAGCTCCTCCGAATGTTCTTCCGGCAGCAGGATGAGATTCGGCGATTGAAAGAGGAGCTGGCCCAGAAGGACATCCGAATTCGGCAGCTACAGCTGGAACTGAAGAATTTGCGCAACAGCCCGAAGAACTGTTAGCGCCCCGGTGGGGCTGCTTTCTAAGCCAATCTCTCCGTTGTTTCTACTTGCCCCTTAACTTCTTCTTATCCTGTGACCCCAGAGACAGAGCCAGGATGATGGAAGCTGGGGGAGAGCCTGAGGACCCCACCTGCCACCTCAAAAACTGGAAGCTGATCTTTGACCTCTTGACCTCATGCTAACAAAAGTCCCCAGCCTCTCCTGGAGACCCACCGCTGGCAGCCCCTTTCCCTGCCACCCCAGGAGCCTCGGCTTCCCCTGCTGGGCAAAGACCATGGACTCCCTGAGGGGTGCCCTCAATGAACCAAGGAGCAGAGGAAGAACCCAACACCCCACAGATTAGAACTGGAACTTTTCCCCTGCAAAAGGGCTGTTACTAGGACATCTCAGCACCCATTGCTGGGGCTTATAGCATCCCTGATGGACCACACTGTCAGGGCTGTATGGCAGGCATCACCTGTTCTCCCTTCCCTTCCCCCACCTCCCTCAGCAGCCCTGGGAGCCAGATCCACCTGACAAGGGTTGCAAGCAGCCCCGCTCCTTTCTGTCTCTTGCCCCGTCTCTCTTGACTTCAGGGAATTAAGAGGATTGTTTGCCAAGGCCATAATGACCCCTTGCCTTCCCATGATTCTCTTCAAAGCTCTTGCAATACCCTTTTCCCATTTAATTTGTGAGGCAGGCAGGGTAGAGAATAGTGTCCCCATTTTACAAATGACAAAACTGAGGGTTGCACTTACTAAGTCACTCAGCAGGTCAACAGTGGACCTAAGACCAGGACCTAGGATGTCCAACCCCAGGCCAGAGCCCTGCTCACTGCATCAAGATGCCAATCCCCTGGGGGCTTCACCAGTGCCCAGGTATCTGCAGAATGAGAACTGGAAGCCACTTCTACCGTCTGCCCAACGCCAGTAGTGCCAATGTGTCACACTGCCCAGTTGAGGCCCCTCACACTCAGTGCCCCTCCATCCCCCTGGCCTCCACCCTCTGCTCCCCACCAGGGCTCCCTCAGAGATGAGGCCTCTTCTTCCTAGAAGCCGAGGCTGAGGAGTGTGGAGTCCAGCCCTGGGGAAGGGGCGGGGGGGGGGCGAGGAAGGCTTCAAGGGGTGGATGATGCTCTGTGTGTGTCTCTCGCCACTATTATCTCAGCCACTTTCAGCCTTACACTTGTAGAATGACCACAGCCCCTCGCATTGGTATAGCACTTTAAAGTTTACATAATTCTTTGGCACATGGGATCTCATTTGAGTCTCACATTCGCTCCAGAATGTAGGGAGCACTCTCTCCATTTTGCAGATAAGGAAATTGAGCAGTGGCCCGAGGTCACGAGACTCTGAGATACCACGTTTCATTTGGTCTTCTACACATTTTCTTTCGTTTCCCTCCTTTTCTCCCTTCATTTCCCACTACCCACAGGGTTCATAAACACTGTTCATCTAGAAAAGTCACAGTTTGGGGGTGAGATCAGGCCTGGGAATCAAGAAATGGGTGTCCACCCTTCTCTCTCATTCGCTGGGATCTACTAGACTCATTATGCTCCACACCTGCCTTTCCCATGGCCACCCTGCAGAACACCCATCCACACAGGCCGGGGCTCCCTAAGCCCCTGCAGGTGACCAGCACAGGGAAAGCCCCCCAACCTCTCGGGCTTTTTCTCTGACAAAGTTTCACCATTGGCCAGCTAAAGCAGGGTCTCCTCACTCTCCCCACCCCTGAAGCTAGACAGTGTCAGCTTTCATCGCCCCCTCCCCACACTTCTTGAGCTTTTTTTTCTTCCCCATTGACCTTTGTGGTCTTCTGTGATTATTTATGCTGCCTCCCAAGGATAGAATTGAAATAAAATGTTTTCAACTTATCAAACCTGGGCATGGCCATCTCATTAACCCCAGGTGGTTGCTGCTCTTGGTTACCATGGTATCTTGATGTTCAACTCCCCAGGCACAGCTCCTTTGCCTTTCTGGAACAACAAACCACATCTGTATCTACAGATATAATTTCACACTTTCATTCACTTCAGCAAGGCTTCTGAACCTCAGCACTATTGACATTTGGGACCTGATAATTCTTTGCTATGAAGGCTGTCCTATGTGCTACAAGGTGTTTAGCGGCATCCCTGGCCTTTACCGACCAGATGCCATAGCAACCCCCATCCAGGTGTGATAAATAAAAATGTCTTCAGATATCACCCAATATTTCTTGGGGCGTCAAAATAGCCCCCAGTCGAGAACCACTGTTCTGCACTTATTCAGCAGGCATCTGCTCTGTATCTAGCCCTGTATTGGGATCTGGGGGCCGCCAACATTTTACACTGGAATGATACTTCTCGGTGTAGAAAAAAACTTCCATATACGCGGCTCTTGATCTTCATTCGCAGCAGCTCTAGGTGGTATGTGCTAATATTATTCCCATGTTCAAAAAGAGCAGTCAGGTCCAGACATGCTTGAGGTCACTCAGCTGGTATGGTGGGGAAGACACAAAGGGAGGTGGATATCATGAGCCCAGAGCCAGAGAAGGCACATGCTCCCAGTCCCCAGCCAGACTCAGTGCTGGGCCAAGTCTGTCCTGGGAGGAGGGCTGGGGCCTGTCATAAACCATGGATGCTCGGCAGGGACTTCCAGCCACTGGAACACCCTCATCGCTCACCAAGCCAGGGTTGTGACGGAGCTGAGTGGTCAGGCTGCAAGGTGGATAAGCATGTAGCCGTGTGGACACCACAGGAAACTCAGAAAAGCCAGAGGAGAACAAAGTCTTAGGAAAGAGGGCTGGAGAGAAAATGAATAAAGGTCTGCAGAGGAGCGGTGACGGGCTGCCCCGGCTCTGCCGCTGACAGTGTGTGACACTGAGTAATCCACTTCTCCTCCCTAAGCCTCACTTTCTCCATCTCTAAAATGAGAGGATTAGACAATTTCAGGGTCCCTTCCTGATCTGCCACTGAAGTTTCTATTATACAGCAGTTGGGAGAATGGAATAAGTCCCCAAGACCACCCATTGTCTAGCACAAGTGGTGTAAAGGAGAAATCTATGAGGGGAAGGAAGCAGCAGGATGGCTTCCTATAGTGGTTGATGCAAAAAAAAAGTATTTTTGTTAAACATGAATTTGAACAAAGACACCCCTGGAGTTTCTGCTCTAGATCAGTTCACAAAGTCCTGGGCTTGAAAGAACTGCTACAGTCATTGAGAGCCTGGCCTTCATAAGATCCTTCTCGTAGGATACTGAGGAAGATGGAGCTGGCTCCTTGACGGAAGCTCCCCCTGCCTGGGCCCAGGGAGCAGGTGAATGGACCAAGTGATCTTCTCATGCGTGCTTCTGTCCCACCAATTCTGAGCTTACCTGTTTGGCTCCTTAATCATTACTCACTATGTCAAATTGTCCAAGATCAAGGTCAAGTGTGATTTCCCCACCAAGTAACCTGTTTCCCCCACTGCATTTGTTAAGTAGCCCCTCAATTCCTCATGGCTGTCTGTGTGTCCTTTGGTTCTTCATACACTAGACTATGTTCCATGCCTAGTCTGTTATGCTGATCCTGTTCCAGTTTTGGCCGAACCCACCACATTGCCTCAATTATTTTAACAATGGAGGAGAGTAAGCCCACCCCACCCACCCGGCTCTTTGAACCCATTCCCACTACCATATTTTCCACCAGGTATTCTTTTCTTTTCTTCATAAAGGACATCTTAGGCTAAACTCCTGCTCCCTCCTGGGCATGCTTAGAACTCCTTGTCCTGCCCCATGAAATCTTCTTGGATTTTCAACTCAGTCTAACACACACTGAGTAGCTGGATCTATTCAGTAACAGGTGTTGGATCCAGAGACAGGAAAGAATCAGGCTTGCCCTCAAGGGCCTCCAGCCAGTGGTCAATCAGTGGGTATTATGGCTCCCAGCAGGTTATAGGAGGCTGGAATGAGCTTCACCCTGGAGGCTGGAATGAGCTTCACCCTCTGCTTCAGCATGGAGTAGACAGCTGTTGTGGAATTTGCTGACTCCCAGGTTCTCTTCCAGCCAGCCTCCTGAGATCCCGAGATGGACTTGGGCATTAATAGACTGTCTCCTGGTGCTGGGCAAACATCCCAGACTGCCAGTGGACCGTGCAGAACGTGGCTGCTTCTTCACTGTGGGGAATGACTTCATATTGAAAACACACCCCCCCCCCCACTCCACTCCCCTACACACAAGGCCTCCACCCTTCAGCCTTGCTGCACTGAATTGGAGCAGGCACTTACCTCGACCACAGGAAGCATTACCACATCCCCTGGGTTGGCCAGCCTGAGGACTGCAGACCCGTGATGCAGGAAGGGGAAGAGGGCCCTGTCTGGGACTTTAGCGGAAGCTCCTTGTATTCTGTGCATGTTTCTATTTGGTAACAACCTACACCTTGACTTTCCTTGGAATTTTAATTCAGTAACAAACACAATGGGTCAGCCTTTCTTAGAGAGACAAGGTGACCATCGCCAGGGGTCTGTCTGAGGGGTTTTTGGAAGATCGTGTCCCACAGCCTCTTCCTTACACATGGCCCGTCATACTGCCTGGAATCCTCCCATTCAGGCACAGTCCCTTGGGGTTAAGCATTGCCCTTGCATTGCCCTGTTCACACTCAGATCCCCCCAGATAGAGATGCTAATGTGAATAGGGTGAACAGATTGAGCGAAGGACAATGGGACAATGAAAAGGGTGGGTTCAAATGAGAGAAGGGAAGTAGGGACACTAGAAACAGACCTTGGATTTCAAGGTCATGGTGATTATTAAGGCAAGATTCAAAGACCACGACGTTTTCTAGGAGCTTGAATCCAGCCAGCAGGTGGCAGATTATGGCCTTCCTATCACGTCAATTTTTCCTAAAATGGGTTCACTCTGCCACCTGCCACCTGCCACCCCACCCCAGAGTTAATGACCCAACAGAGGCACCAGGGCCTCGTTGCAAAGCAGGCACACAGGATAGCCAGGATCTGAAATACCCCAAGGATAGGAGAAGGGAGGCTCAAAAGAGGTCAGCCGACTTTCCCACTACCCCCACCTCATCTGTCTCCAAGGAGCGGCCAGAGGAGGGCGCTCACCTCACCTTCTTCCCCAGAGGCCGCCTGCCCTGAATAGGTGGAAAGAGGCTGGATCTGAGTTTCTATCCCAGCCCAGCCCGTGACCTGCTCTGTGACCTTGAGCAGCTTCCCCGCCCCCGGCATGGAACAATGATAGGGAGGAGCCTGGAGAGTCTGCAATTCGATGAGGCTTGGGGCTGAGGAGGTGGCAGAAGGAAGAACAGGGAACTTGAAGGGGGGGGGGGGGGGGAGAAAAAGACAGGGAGGGAGGAGGCCAGCTCTGGGGCTCAGCAGCTCCAGCCCGTCCAGTCTCCAGGAAGTTCCAGATGAGAGAAACGCGAGTGGCGTCGCAGGCACGAATACAGCCCCGGGCCAGAGGAAGAGGGGTCGCGGCCTCCTAGCCCCGGGAAGCCGGACTACATGCGCTGCGACGAGGCGCCGAGGAAAGGCTTGGAAGCAGGAATGGACATCTCCCGTGCTGCTGCGAGGGAGAAGGATTGGAGGGCAGCCCCGAAGCAGGAAGCTGGGTCGGGGCTCCCAAGCAGTGGGCAGTGCTCGGGGAAGGGGGCGAGGGCGCGTGGGCTGCGGCAGTGGCTAGAACAGACTTTAGAATGCACATTTTTGGTCAGGGGGATGCAGGCGGGAGTAAGGAAAGAAGGGAGTATGGGGTAGAGGGAGAAGGAGACCTCCCAGAAATGGAACCAGAGTTGGGATGGGAGATAAGCCACCCCCCGCTAACAGATGGGGTCCTCCGCAGAGGTAGGCACGGAGCTCTGTACCTTTCTTAAACCAGCACCACCCCCAACAGGGGACCTCGGACAGTGCTGGCCGCACCCTGCTTAGCAAGTAAGTGTCCTTTGGACTAGCTGACAGAATGCAAAACCTTGGGTTCTTTTATCACTGAAAGGCCCGGCTGCTCCCTGGGGCTGCTTGGCGCTGTCATAGGAAAGTCCCCCGCCCGCCCCAGAGTTTCTCACCCTAACTTGTGCCCCACCAGCCTCTCAGGATGTCTGAAATTCACATACTTGTTTATCCTTTGACTAAATCATTTGTAATGATAATGAATATAGGTTATTTTTCTTGCTCTCTTTGCCTACAGGGAGATTTGAGAGTTTTCATTCAAAAACCATTTTGTCAAGTGCCTTTTCTGCATCAAGTATTATCCCAGGTGCTGGAACTAAGGAAATGAACAAGATACCTACGGCTCTTGCTCTCAAAGAGCTTCCACTCTCATTTGTAATTAAAATTCTGTGCAGTGCAGAGGAAAATGTCTGCAAGGACTGAGATGATTAACAGTGATTATCTCAGAGGGATAGGATAATGGGTTAATTCAATGTTTTTTAATATCCGCATTTTGCTATAATAAATGATTTTTCAATAAGAGAAGGTATTTTTAGTTTTAAAGGTATTTTAAACACACGCAAAAGCTTAGGGTTTGCCAGCAACTGTTTACCTGCGGTGGAATCTCCAGCTTGTTCTGTACGGTCCACGGTGGCACTTGGCTTTTCCCCCCACGTCACCACTGCCCCTCTGCCCATGTGGGTAGTTGGATGGGGTGAGTAGACTCTGGCCAGATGTCACTTCTGTTGGAGACTTTCTGAAATGCAGGGTTCTGACAGGAGGCCCCCAGCTCCCCGCCACTGAGATGCACAGCTCACATAGATCCCTGCACAAGCAAAGTTGGCTACAGATTTTCACTGGGCCTTAGCTCAGCCTTCCCCGAATCCACTTGATGCTGATTTGGCCTTCCCTGATCCCTCTAGATCTGGTCCCACCGACTGACCTCCTCCCTCTCCACCCCAAGTTCCGAATCTTGCCTGTGGAGGAGCAGGGTGCACTGGTTTTTCACGCATCCTAATTTCAGTCTACTGTTTGTGGCTTAAAACCCTATGGCCTGCTTCTCTGGCATTGAGTCCTTTCTTCTCTTCAAATCAAAACTCTTGGTTATCAAGAGTATTGTCTTAGTCATGGCTTTTAAAAAATTCCTGCTATCAGAATCCTGATCATCCCTCAGACAATAAATACTTCTGGCTGGCGTGGGGAGAAGGTACATCTGGGACTACAGATAGACAAATGTTATTTATAAAAACCACCCTCTCCACTCCTCTCGATATGCATGCATGCATGTGCACATGCACATACGCATATGTAACTATCATTAAAATGGCCAGAAAGATTAAGAGCATATAGGATGGGAGAAATTTAATTAATGATATGGAACTGAAGAACAGTGTTCATTTGCTCATTTTCAATTAACGTCTGTTGGACAATAGCATTACATTAGGTGCCAGTGATATAAAACAGATTGAGATATACAAATCACTGGCCTTAGGTTTCCTGAGGGATGCAGACATGTGAATGAGTAATTACAATTCCGTGTAATAACTAGTATATTAGAGCCATATATAGACAAGACCAAAACATATCAGACAGAGGAAGACCTCATGGTGAAAGATAATCTCAGTGCTACTTTTTGTTGACATATAACACTGTGTAAGTTTAAGGTGTATAACATGTTGATTTGATATATTTATATATTGCAATATGTGACCACCATGGTACTAGCTGACACTTCTATCAGGTCACATAGTTATTATTTTTTGTATGTGTGTGGTAAGAACATTTCAGATCCAGTCTCTTAGCAATTTTGAAGTACATAATACGGCGTTGTTGAATATAATCACTATGCCGTGCATTAGGTCTCCAGAACTTGTTTATCGTAAGTTTGTACCCTGTGACCAACATCTCCCCAACTCCTCTACCTCCAGCCTCTGGTAACCACCATTCTGTTCATTGTTTTTATAAGTTTGGCTTTTTTAGATTCCACATAGAAGTGCTATCATATAATATTTGTCTTTCTCTGCCTGGCTTAT
Source organism: Eonycteris spelaea (assembly GCA_003508835.1). Lineage (NCBI taxonomy): Eukaryota > Metazoa > Chordata > Mammalia > Chiroptera > Pteropodidae > Eonycteris > Eonycteris spelaea. The sequence continues at coordinate 3,654,271 of PUFA01000017.1, forward strand.
CTTGCTAAGCATAAAGCTCCATCCATGGTGTCACAAATGACAGGATTCTTTCTAGTAATCTAAGTTCTTGAAGTCAAAGCGATTTTCCACCAGGGAAGAGAGGGAGAGGCAATCTAGTCAGGGAACGGCATATGCAAAGTCATTGAAAACAGCTGGTGTGATGGTGCGAGTCTGGGGCTGGGGGGGGGGGCGGGGGGGGGGATCACAAAGGCCTTGAGTTTCCCAAACCAAACAGGAGGCTGCGATTAGACAGTCCGCAAAGGATCTTGTGCTCAGGCTATTTATTTGGAATGCACTTTTGAGCAATGGAAAGCCTCAGGAGATTTTTAAGCATCAGAATGATCAGATGAAATTTGCATTCAGGAAAAATCAATGGGGAGGAATAAAAAGAAAGAGAGACTAAGGGCAAGGAGGCTGGTGAGGAGTCTCTGGTAGTATCCAGTGAGATATAGAGGTAACTGAATTGGGAAAATGTGGAGCAATAAGGAGGGAGATGAGGGAAATGGGCTGCAGTATACAGTAAAATACCACGCTCTGAGTTGCAAAAGTTTAAAGGAATAATTATTTGTAGTGGGTCATGAAGTCAATTTAGTGGGTTGCAACCAGCTTTTTTGAGTGGAATAGAGTAGAATTAAGTACAACGGAAAAGAGACATTAGTGTGCATCATACACAATAAGGGTAAATATCTGTGAATGAAACTTTGTTCAGTACTACACGTGCGCACTGCTTTGTGTGTGAGAGAGAGGGAGAGGGTGGTGTACTGAGATGCAAGGTAAAATAAGTGTTTGTCACTGTGGGTCATAATCAACCAGTTTTGAAAGTCACTGATCTAGAACACACTAATAGTTCAAAGCAAAGAGTGATTGTCAATGGGATTCTCAGGACCGAGAGAGGCAATCTATGTGTGGCTGTCAGGCACGGCTTTCGGGAGGATGTTTGGGAGTGGAATGTGGGCCTCGGAGGATAGGGTATGGATGGGAGAGGAGAGGGAATGGTGTCCCTGTTAAATGCCTTGAGAGGTGGATCCCAGCGGTCCTGCTGAATTTCTTGCTCACCTTAGCCTCTCCTAACAGTCTCAGATGGTTATCTTGGGGGATAACATTTCAGTCTCAACACAGAAAAGCATCTGCTGACAGCTTATCTTTTCTTCCAGCACTTATGTAAAACCAGTCTGCCAATAACCATGTCTCTTTTGACCTTCTCTACAGGGGAGCCAAGTTTATTCTCAGAACAGTTCATTTGACTAACAAACAAGGGATATTTTCTGCTTTCATGAAAACTCTCATGGGAAAGAGAATTGAATGAGCTGAGATCTGGGTTCGAGTTCTAGCTAAGAAACTCATTCATATAGTTCCCGAACACTTCTAAACCCTACTTTTACCTCTCATAAAAGGGCACTGCCCAGCTTTTCTCCCAAACGTAAGAGCATCAAATCAAATGACATAATGGATGCAAACCTAAATTACCAGGAGTCAAGACCCATTACTTTTCCCTTTGGCCAGAAGGCCCAACTAATGTCAGAGCTCCCAAGGAATAAACATGATTTGGCAACCTTGTCATTGTTGTAGCAGATAAGAGAAGTTATTATTTTATCAGCTGGCACCAGAGTTCCTTTTAGAAAAGGAAATGTCATTGTGTAGAAAAATACCTTGTTAGGCCCCTTGTGGGTAGAAGGTGAGGCTCTGAGGACTTGGGTGGGGGAGGAAAAAACAAAGATAGTTGAATTGCTCCACCTAAGAAGTGAACAAGAATTTCAGGATGAGGAAGAACAAAGAAGAAAAAAGGAAAACTAAGCAAAATGGCCGGAGACTAAAGCCCTAGTGGGTAGAAAATTGAGGAAGCTTTTTAATAACAGAGATCTCTGGACAATTCTGCAACCCAACCCTCTTTACAATGCAATCCATTCCTCCAAATTTCCAATAAATGTCTAGTACACAAAGCTATTTTGTGAGAGCAGTGTTAGTGGGCATCAAAAAGAAAGGGTTATATTCAACTTTTGAGGCAATTCTGGGGTAGAGATAAAGGTATGGCCACAGGACAGCAAAGAAAGAAATTTAGAGTTTGAGGTGTCACAAAAATATAAGTCCAGAGAATTCACAGAAATATTGAAGAAAGCCTAATTTTTCCCTACCTTGTGAGTTCAAACTGTTAAAGAGAAAACTATAGGCCCAAAATGATGTCACTCATGCTGAAAGCCCATGGTACCAAACCTAGATTTAATACTAGATCTAACTGTAGTTTCCACTTCTTCCTGGAAACATAATATTAATCAACCAGTCTGTAATTTTCTGGTCAAGTGCCTGTAAGGTAATCTGTTGTATGGTGTCAGGTAGCCCCCTGCCCCCGCTTCATCCCCCATAGAAAGAAGAAGCAATCTCCATGATAAAAATTATTTTCCAGAGAAAACTGTCTCTGCCCAAAAATAATCCTTTCTTGTCATTTGTTAATAGCTCCCTGTCCCACCCTCCTTCCTATAAAAAGCATCCATTTGGTACAAACCCTCAGTGCCCTTCCAGTTGCTGCCTGATTCATGAATTGCTCAATAAAGCCAATTAGATCTTCAAATTTACTCAGTTGAATTTTGTTTTTTAACATTATCAATTAGAGTTGAGATGTTAGGATTACCCCAGTAGATAATATGCAACCAGTGGCTACCCAACTCTTGTCTATTATCAATAATAAACATTTTTCCAGCTTCCCTCTGGCTGAAGTTAATATTATTTCCCTATTTTTCATTAAATTTAAGTCACAATTTAAGAATCAACCACACAAGAGAGAGTACACCAGGCTTTTTTCTTCTCTGACTGCATCCTGACCAACATACTCTAATGCAGTTAGGTAATTCCTTTATGATAATAATCTATTGCATATGCATGATATTCAAAGCTTTACCATCTTATCTCATTGAACATGGATCTTCAAAATAACCTTATAAAGCAGAGAAAAGCCATGGATTATCAACTCCATGTTAACAGCGAGGAAAGAGACCCAAAGAATTAAAAAATTAAATTCGGATTAAATATGAGAGGTGATCTCAGCTCTTAAGGAATGTTGGAGAGATAGAAAAGTCAAATAATAGCATTAAAGAAGTAGAAATAAATATGAAAATAAATGTTTTAAGGAAGAGCATAAGTAATTGCCTGAAGAATGGACAGAGATCACAACGCATCCAAAATCAAAGCTGGACGGCTCAACCTTCTCACGACTCCAACTATTTCATTCCATCTCGAAGATCTCCCAAGGCCACCGTTGTCTCCACAATAGCTGTCTTACTAGTCTCTCTGACTCCAGTCTCGTTCCTCTCTAATCAGCTCTCCAGAGAGATCTTTATAACATAAAAATTGCATCCAGTCATTCCTCTACTTAAACTCTTAGTGGCTCCCACTGACCTAACCTAAAGTAAAAAATTCTTTAACCTCATCTACAAGTTTTTCTTGTTTCTTATCTCTCAGGGCACATCTCTTACCATTGGTTACCAGAAACTCTCTCTGCTCCTTGTAGTCTACTGTATAATAAAATAAATGTTTGGTCTTTGTTTCTGTTCCTGCCATGGAGCTCTTAAAACCTTTGGGATTTCAGGAGCGTCTTTTGTTATTCATAAGGGTTCCTTTTAGCACGCCTGAGTTTATTGAGGTGACTTAAGATGGGGCCTTTAATAGCCTCAGGATGGGGCTAGTCTAACCAGAAAGACCGAGCGATTAGAGGGTGGGAAATTTCAGCTCCACCCAGTGACCTCTGGGAAGTTGGGGAGGGGAGGCTGGAGGTTAAGGCCTATAAACACTCGTCAACAAGATCCTGAGAGCCTTGTAGTTGGTGACTAGGTCCACGTCTGGGGTGGGCGGTGCACTCCAGCTTCATGGAGACAGAAGTTTCTGTGCTCTGAATGCTTCCTCACTTCTGTGCCTCTTCATCTGGCTATTGATTCGTATCCTTTATAATAAACTGATAAATGTAAGTAAAGCACCTTCCTGAGTTCTGTGAGCTGATCTTACAAATTATCAAACCCAGTGAAGGGGTAATTGAAACCCCCAATTTATAGCCAGTCAAAAGTATGGGTGGGCTGAGACTTGCAACTGGCATCTGAAATGAGGACAGTCTTGTGGGACTGAGCCCTTAAGCGGTGGGGTGAGCACTAACTCTGCATAGTTTCAGAATTGAATTATTGAACACTCAACTAGTGTTAGAGAATTGATTGGTGTCAGAAAACATTCCAGGTAGGTACTTTTTGTTTTGCTTTGTTTTCCTGAACTGTTTTCAGGTATTCTTGCCTTCTGGCTTTCTGCTTGTATCACTCCTGCCCAATCTCCTGGTCTGGTTAATTTCATCTTACCTTCCAATGCCACTTCTCAAAAGAGGTCCTTCCATCACTAGAATGGTTAAAACCTATGTATGCCCTGCTACTCTCCTAACGTCTTTGACTTTCCCATCCTGACACTCATCACACTTCCCTGTTACTTATATAATTGTCTTCTCTAAGAACAGAAGTATCTCTGCAAACTCAATGATGAATAGATCACGTCTGTCTTGTTTCCCATCATATCCAGCACCTAGTGTGAGCCTAGTGTGTTGGAGATACTTAATATGTGTATTGAGTTCAGAATGAATGAATGGATGTTGTAATAATTCAGAAGAAAAAAGAAATCAATAGAGATTGAGGTAGTCAGGAATGCAAGGACTTAAATGACAAGTGGAAGAGGTCACCCACGGTCACCCAACACATCAGTGACAAACCATGGCTCCTTCATCCAATCCAGGAGCAACCAAAATACAAAATATTTAAAGTTTTAAGTTGTTAAAAAAATAACATTAATATGGGGATTATTCATTTTGTCCACTGAGTGTGTGTATACACACATGATATTTGAAAAAGAGGAGTTGGTTGAGAAGTCCAAAAAACCTAGAAAGAATATCCTGGAGGGGGATCACTTATATTTGTCCCTTTGGGGACAAAGTTTAAGCATATTTAGTTGCAGAACATTATAAAAATTGGATTCATTTATTTTGAAACAAGTCTATTGAGGCATACTTGAAATGCAAAGAATTACACATATTAAATGTGTCTAATTTTATGAGTTTGGACGTACATACACACTCATTATACCTTCATAACAAACAAGGTAATAGACATATCCATCACCTCCCAAAGTTTGCTATACCCTTTGTTTGTTTCTCTATTTGTGATAAGAACACTTAACACCCTCTTAACAAATTTTGAAGTGTGCAATACCATAATCAGGGACTAAAGCCATGGGACGACTTCCAAATAACCTGTTAGTGACAAAGAAAAAATCGAACGGGGAAGTTTTTGGTTCCTGTGGCCCAGTGAGATGCTGGATTCCAGGAAGTAACGATCTAGGAGGCTAGAAAATTTCACATTAAGATGCAGTAATAAAAAAAAAAAGATGTAATCCAGGAAGTGGTGCTTATATCCAGTAAAGCACGAGAGGCAGACATCTTTGCTCAGATTTTGCACAGGGAACTTCCTGAGCAAAGGGCTCAAGGTAACACGCAGAGCTTTGCAGGAGGTACAAGGGCTGTAGAGAAAGGAGAAGAAAGACAGGGCTGGATGTAGCGCCCTGTGGGGAGGTGGAGAGCCCTGAGGAGGGGCACTCCATCAAAAACATGTTCCTGACGTGACACAGAAACAGAAAGAAGCCTTACTTCCAGGTTCCATATTTGCCCCTTTCATCATGAAGGAAGAAAAGCTAAAAAGTACAGATGTTTTGACTTCCACGAAGCAGAAGGAAATTAAGAAAATATTTTCGTTAAATGAGGGAAATAAAGAAAAGGAGAGGGAAAAGGAAACAAAGCACAAACACCAAAGTACCAGGAGAAAATATCCACCAGTGAAGATAAGCAGTGATGGGAAAGCTCTCAAAGAAGATGGCAAATTCTGTCCCTTTTTGCTTTAAAACCCTAGATATGACTTCCAGCTTAGAAATTCCACTGACCAAGGCCGGAGACTGCAGATTCCTCTGGCTTCTGGAAACAAAGAGGGTTTCAAGTTCATGAATCGTATCAGTTCAAGAATCTTATAGTCACCTCCAAGATACCAGGGAAAAATATTAAATGGTGAGTCAGAGGACAGTAAAACAAGCTCCCCATGCAACACACATTACATTTTAGAATAAACAAGAAAGAAGAAGGCAGAACCAAGAATCTTTCTCCAAAAAAGGCTTCCAAAGGCCCCACACTCCAGAAAACTTTCAACAGAAGAATGGGAGCCAAAAAAATTCCTAAGGTGAAGGAGGAAGGTGAGTTGCTTACCTCCAGAAGTATGAAAAGGGTAATAAAAGGCAGAAGAGGCTTAAAAAATTAGGGTCCCTGATGGAAACTTTATCCAGAGCCTGAAACAGGAGAGTAACAATTTCATCCTTAGAGGGTCAGGTATACTGAAATAGATGCTACCTGCTAAGAACCTTAGCAACACAGAGGTTCTTTATGAGAAAATGAAACCTTTCGTCCTCTTCTCAGCAGGCCTGGTGGAGCTTGAACTGATACCTTAAAAATCTCCTTTCTGCGTTTTCAGATGACTCTCCAAAGTTCTCAACCATCATTTTTCAGTGATTCTCCTCCTTCCCAGAGAGCACCACGGTCAGTGAGGTATGAGTGGGTAGGGCAGGGTTCCTCCACGGGGTGGGCTAAATTGGTGCCAGACCACCCCGTTTTTAGGCAGCAGTGCATTGCTCTCCTGAAATCATCAGTGACTTTTCTCTCACCAGTGGGCCCAGGCCTAGTCTCCCACTTTAGCCTAGACTAGACCTTTCAAAAAAAGATTCCCTCTAGGATCAGACACCTTTCCCATCGTGATGTAAAATACCTCATATTTTACTTTAACCGGTTGATGTTTAGAGAGAATTCAAGTCAGCTTGGAAAGATTCTAGGAAGAACAAAGAAACTTAGAAATGGAGGAAACAATACTAAAAGTGTTAACGAAAGCTTAACTCTCTTTTAGTCATTGAAAGAGTATTAGGATTTGACAGTGACTTTAGAAGACAATCATTTGTCAAGTAATGGAAAATGCTGAATCATTTCCAAGTAATTAGGTAGTACAGATCAGTGCTATTTATCTCTGAATCAGGGTTGGTTATTTTTTTTTTTCTTAACTCACAAGGTCCATAGTGCCCTTTACACCCAATCACTTTTGGTGTTCCTGATAACACTGGTGCAAGGAAGAAGAAAAATTTTAGTAGTCTGAATCAAATGCCCTCTTCCAAATAACATAAAGCTCATAGAAGAACTTGCTCATCATTTAAAAGATTCAAATAATTTGGAAGTATACAAAATGAAGTCCTCTTCCCTGCTCTCTCACACCGGAGTATTTGGTGTGAACACCCTTAATTGTTAAATTATCCTTCTAGACCTCTAATATCTATTTATCACCTATCTATCTATCTGATCGATATATCACATACGCACATATATCAAAATGTCATCATGCTGTGCAAGCTGCCCTGCAGCCTCCTTTTAATTTTTTTAATGAGACAATACATTACGGACATAGATTGAGTTTGGTATATAAAGACTTTCTTCTTTCTTTATCATGGTTGCATTGTTTCCCACAGTGTGGGCCTGTAATGATAATTAACTAACTCACTTGAGGACGTTCGGGCTTCTCAATTTTTTAAAAAAAAATATTTCAAAATAGCATATTTGTATATGCTCAAGAGCACGGGGTTGCATCTGGCTGCTCAGGTCCAGTCCTATCTCTGCAGCTTATTAGCTTTACTCTCCCTGCGTTACTAGTGTCCATAACTATGAAACTGGGGTAGGGGGCTGCTACCTCATAGAGCTGTGAGGACTAGACGAGTTCGAATCTGTAGAGCACTTTGAACTGTGTCTGCCACATCACGAGTGCTTCTCATTGTAATTATATACAGCTTTGTAACTTGTGGTAGCATTTCTGGAAAATAGCTTTCTAGAAGCAGAATATCAGAGATGTGCCAAAATGCCTTTCAAAAATTCTGACCAATTTACATGGCTCCCCTTTCTGGTGTGACTCTTCTAATTCTTCTCTTCTCTTCTCTTCTTTATTAGGTCATTCCTTTTCAAGCATTCCCGATCCATGATTTCCTTAGTTCGAAGTAGCCTGGCAACTTAAATTTGAGCTTAGAATACTTGCCAAAATTTCAAAAATGTATACTCTTTAACCCAGCAGTTCCAATTCTGGGAATTTATCCTACAGAATGTACTAGCAGACTTGCAAAATTATATGTCTACATGGTTATTCATTGCAGTATTGTTTGTAACAGCAATAGACTGGAAACTAATAGGAGACTTGTTCAATAATTTATGGCTCATTCATACAATGAATTACTATATAGCCATTTAAAAAAAAAAGGAAAAAGGAAAGTAGAAGCTCTCTGTATCAATACAGAACAACATTCAAGATATATTTTTAAGTGAAAATAAGAATGTAGTAGCTAACACTTGAATCCCACATTTTTTTCAATTCTAAGATATACGTTTTTCACTTTATAATATTTTTGAAATGAGGATGTGTTATAGTCAAAGGCATGTCCTAATTTAATTGGAATGGTTTTTCTTTCCTAGTCTACAAAATAATGATGTGTTTTACAATCCGTGGCATATTGGATTTGATGAAATACAATAGTGCTTACCAAGTGCCAGACACTGTCCATTTCTATCTCACAACAGCTGGTAAGAGTAAGTGCTATTGTTTTCTACATTTTACAGGTAAAAAAAAAAAGAAAGAAAGAAAGAAGAGAGAGAGAGATTTGACCTTGGGCAGTCCTGCTGCAGGGCCCACGTGCACACTCTTGATACCACCCCTCCTATGATACCAGCACCACATATCACATGGAGGGCTCCCTGTGTGCCAGGTCCTGTCCTAAGTACTTCATACACATATTAACTCATCTGATCCTCAAATAACCATATGAGACAGAGGCTATTATTATCCTCATTACACAAGTGAGGAAACTGAGGCCCTACTAGTTTATGAAAATTGCTTAAAGACACACAGCTAATTAGTAGAAGAACTAGGGTTAGAACATCGGCAGTCTGGCTTCAGAGACCTTGGTCTTAATGCTCTGTATGTTACCTTTTGTGTAAAAAAAAAAGGGGAGAGAGTTATAATAATACATTCATATTTTTTAAATGGAATCTTAGAAGGAATTTAAAAAATAATGCAAAAAAACCCCAGCAATACAAATGTATCAGTAAGTAGAGGGTAGGAACTGAGTAACTAAGGAATGGTATGGGAATGAGTCTTTATTGTACACCTTTCAATGTTATTTGATTTTTGACCCAGGTAAATGTAGTACCTGTATGAACTAAAGCACCTTATACACAGATCTGCCTGACCATAGAAAACCTCCATTAATCCTGACCACAAATGTGATTTCAAGGCTTGAATCCATCATAACACCTTATGCACAGATCTGCCTGACCATGTCAATAGGAGGATGGCAGCATGTAACCCGTGGATCATTCCGCCCTTCTCTTTGATCGCTGTGCAGTTTCAGGCTGTTGCCACTAGTGAGTGAACATTAGTTGTGTTATGTATTGCTTTTTAAGTCTTTTAACTCACGATAGTGTTCAATTTTCCTCCATCATAATTTGGAGGATCTAAATCTCTTGAATATCTAGATTCTCCAAAAACATCCTGTCGTGAAGGACGAGGACTTGAATCATCTGTATTTATACAACACGATCATGGCTTCAGCTTTCAAGTGAATTTTGAATAAGCTTTTGGCTTTCCAGAAATGATGACTATAATGTCTACTTTGAATTCGTATTTAGTTTGAGAAGTTCCCCTGCTATTACTTCACGAAGGACATCACGTGATACATTTTGGTTTTATCAAATGGTGTATTTGAATTGGTAAATCAGCATCTCAGCCTGATGCTTCAGGCGGTGAATAGAAAGCAACCATCCTCCTAGTGTTAATTCTTCCAGGGTGCTGTTCCAGCACCAGTGGAAGGTATCTGGGTTTTTTCTAAATAAAGGCCTGAATAATCAGCTAATATGAATCCAGTCATCTTAGTTCACGGAATATTGTACTCAAAGGACTCAGGGCTCACCGAGGAGTCCCTGAGCCATCAAAAGAGATCTCAGTTAATATCTTTTTTTTTTTTTTTGATTTCTAGTAAGTTTTAAAAAATGAAAAAATATCCTAGTGGGAACAGAAGAATTACAGCATAATTTAAACATCTACATGAAAATAAATAAATAAATAAATAAATTCATCCTTCTAATACCAAAAAAAAAAAAAAAGAAAAGAAAAAAAAAAAGAAAAAGAAAAAGAAAGAAAGAAAGAAAGAAAAGAAAAGGAAAGGAAAGGAAACCCCAGAATGACAAAATTCACTACATTTGTGCTGATCAGAAGATAATTACAGAATTTGTAAAAATATTCATTCACAACACATGATCAGCAGCGTGGTCCAGTAATAGGCAACAAGTTTAAAGCTCCTGGATAAATATCTTCAGTTTTGTTGGCATGTCCCTGTGGTTATATGTATAATTTTGTTTGGAAATAAGATAAAAATCTTATATTTAAGATGGTCTGTGCATGTGAGGCTTGAGAGAAGCTAGCAAAAATCTAGAATTTTTCTTACAAAATAGAAATTAGGAGAAGACTTCTAACCATAGTTCTACTCTTTGGCTTTAGTTCTGCAGGGACTGATATAAGCCAGCTGTGTGTCAGGCATATCAGAGTTACTAGGATTCATTTCTATTATTTAATTAATTTGTGAACTCACAAGAAGGCACATAGGAAGAAAAATAAGTGAATTTAGCAATGCTACTTGGCCTTTGCATGTTGAAGTTCTTTTCATTATGGTTAACTAAGAGTTTACTATATTTTTAAAAGTATATGTAACTAGAATTCTCACCATCCATTTTCCATTTTAAAGAAGCTCTTTAAAAAATATTAATCAAAAGAAAGTGGGAATGGCTATATCAATATTAGATTAAAAAGATCATATAGAGTTTGCTTTTGAACACAATGGAATCAAGCTAGATATCAATAACAAAAAGATAACAGTGAAAATTTCAAACAACTGGAAACTAGAACCACTATTAAACAAAATCCATGGGTCAAAGAAGAGGTCACAAGAGAAATTAAAAAATACTTTGAACTGAATTCAAATGAAAATAAAATATATCAAAAATTGTGAAATGCTGTTAAAACAGTAGAGGAAAATTTTAGCACTAAACGAACACACTTGAGAAGAGGAAAAATTGCAATCAATAATCTAAATTTTCACCACAAGAACCTAGAAAAAGAGCAAAATAAATCCAAAGCAAGAAGAAGGAAGACAATGATAAAGACAAGAAGAGAAATCGATGAAATCAAAAACAGAAAAGCCATACTAATCAATGAAACAAAGAGCTGGTTCTTTGAAAAGGTCCATAAAATTGACAAAACTAAGAAAAAATGACAAGAAAAAATGAGAGGAGACATGAATTACTAATATCAAACATGAAATTGATGATATCATTACAGACCTCCAGAGATCAAAAAAAAGAAAATAAAGTAAAACTATGAAAAACTCTATACATATAAATTTGACAACTTAGATGACAAAAGACTAATTCCTCAAAAAAACACAAATTGCCACAACTCACTTAATATGAAATAGATATCTTGAGTAGTCCTGTGACTATTAATGAAATTGAATTCATGACTGAAAAACTCCCCAAAAAGAAATCTTCAGGACCAGATGATTTCACTGGAAAATTCTATAAAACATTTAAAGAACTAACACCAATTCTACACAATCTTTCCTAGAAAATAGAAGAAATACTTACTAATTCATTTTATAAAATGAGTATTACCCTGATACCAAAACGAAATAAAAATAGCACAAAGAAGAAAAACATAAACCAATATTCATCATACAGTTGTAAAACTCCTTAACAAAGTATTAGCAAAAAGAATTCAGTACTATAAAAATAATTATACACAATTACAAAGTGGAGTAGTTTATTCTCAAGATGCAAGGAAGGTTTGTTCAACGCTTGAAAATCAATTGTGTAATCCACATTAACAGTGTAAATGCGAAAAATCACACGATTATAGCAATCATTGCAGTAAAGACATTTGACAGTATTCAACATCCAGTCTACAGCCATGCCATCCTGAACATGCTCAATCTTGTCTGGTCTTGGAAGCTAAGCAGGGTCGGGCCTGGTTAGTACTTGGATGGAGGGCCACCTAGGAATACCAGGTGCTTGCTGTATGCTAAGAAAGAACGAAAGAAAGAACGAAAGAAAGAACGAAAGAAAGAAAGAAAATGCAAATTAGGAAATGCATTAGGAAAATGCAAATTAAATCTACCATGAGATATTACTACGTACCTATCAGAATTTCTAAAATAAAAAATTGTGACAACGCCAAATGCTGGCAAGAATGAGGAGAAAGTGGATTGTTTATATATGTCTGGTGGGAACATAAAATGGTGTAGCCTCTCTGGGAAACGGTTCAGCAGTGTCTTTGAAAACTAAACATGCAACGACCGTACAACCCAGTTATGGCACTCCTGGACATTTATCCCAGAGAAATTAAGATTTCTGTTCACATAGAAACCTACATATGAATGCTTATAGCAGCTTTATTTACAATAGCCCCAAACTGGAAACAACCCAAATGTCCCAGAATGAGTGGAATGGTAAAAGTATAGTACACCCATAGCATAGAATACTACTCACCAACAAAAAGGAGCATGCTAATGATCCATGCAATGGCTGGGATGACTCTCCAAAGGATCGCTTTGAGTGAAAACGGCTGATCTCAAAAGATTACACATAGTATGATTCCATTTATATAACAGTCCTCAAATGACAAAATCATAGAAATGGAAAACAGAATAGTGGTTGCCAGGTGTTAAAGAGGGATTAGGGGCAGGAAGGAAATGGGTGTGACTATAAAAAAATGCTACACAAAGGATCTTTGTTATGATGAAAATGTTCTGTATATCAACTGTTCAATGTTAATCCCCTGGTTATGGTTTTGTACTATAATTTTACAATATCTTACTGCTGGGAGGAATTGGGGAAAAGATGTGCAGAATTTCTCTGAATTATTTATTTCAATGACAGGTGAATGCACAATTATCTCAAAATAGAAAGTTCAATTTAAAAAAGCAATAAACTAGGAAAGATACCTGTAGCAAAGACACAAGACATGAGATAAACTTATTTTATAAAAAGCTTTAATATTTTTAAAGCTTTAATAAATCAATATAAAAATAGTAACTATCTCACCAGAAAGATAAGAAAAGGTGGACAGATAACTCAGAGAAGAAATACAAATCACAAATAAGAAATTGGAAAAATAAATATTTAACTTTAATAGTATTCAAGAAATACAAATTAAAACTAAAGTAAGATACAATCTTCCTCCTATGGAGTTGCCAAAAACAAACAAACAAACAAACAAAAAAACCTAAATTTAAAAACCATATCCAAAGGTGACTAAGTTGTAGGAAATAAAGCAATTCCATACAGTACTTGGGGTATGTAAATTGGCATGACCTTTCTGGAAAGCAATTTGCTAGTATTAAATGTAAAATATATTTCTAATTTTTGACCTAATAACCCAACTTCAAGTAATCTGTCCTAAGGAAAAATCAAAATGTTGTCAAAGATGTATGCACAATGATGTTCACACCAGCTTTGTTTGCAATAGACAAACTAGGAAATGGCCAGTATTTAACAATAGAGGGTATTTAACACTTTATATATGGTACATGTATACAATGGAATATACTGCTATCTAAAAAATTATGTTTTTAAAAAAATATTTAATGACAGGAAAATGATGAAGATATAAGTAAAAAATGCTAATATGTCATTAAGCAATTTTCCATTGGTCATGAGATTACAGATTAAAACAATTTTTTTCTACTTTTCTGTGTATTGCCAAATTTCTATAGTAAGATTTTCTTTTTTTAAGCTTGGTAATATTAGAATGATGTTAAAGGACTTTAGTTGAATACAGTTAATGAAATACAAAGTTGATGTTTTAAACAATTTTAAAAATTAGCCATAATCTTAATTCTATAGTATATTTTTGCTTATCATTATTTCATCCTGAAATTTTTTCATACATACAGAAAACCAAAATATATAAATATACATTAAACATTCATATATTTACCACCTAGCTTCTATAATTAACATATTGCTATATTTACTTTACCACGTATTCCTCAATCCATCTTATTTTTTTATTCATTTAAAAATAAGTTCTAGAAATCAGTGCCCTTTACCTCTAAAGATTTCAGCATGCACATCATTAGCTGAAGTTCAATATCTGTTTATGGTTCTTAAAATTTTAGTTAAACTTCACACACAGTGAAATACACCAATCTTGTGTCTGATGAATTTTTGCAAATGTATACACATGTGTAACCCACACCCCAGTCAAGATGCTGAATAATTCTATCACCCCAGGGAGTTCCCTCATGCCCCTTTCCAATCGATTCCCAGTTCCATTCCCCAGAGGCAAATCTGTGCTTGACTTCTGTCACTATAGATTCGTTTTCTTATTAAATGTTATGTGAGTGGAATCATACAGTATGTACTCTTTCGTGTCTGGTTTGGTTTTGCTCGGCATAATAGTTTTGATAGTCTTCAGAGTTGCTTTTATCAGCAATTAATTTATTTTTATTGGTGGGAATTATTCTATTATACAGATAGATATACCACAATTTTTTTTATTTACCTGTTTCTTTACTTACCTGTTTCTTTATTTACCTGTTGTTGGACATTTGAGTTGTTTCTGGGTTTTGGCTACTATAAACAAAGAGGCTGTAAACATTCTCATACAAATATTCCTGTGAGCATGTTTCATTTCTGTTGTGTAAATAATCTAGGCATGGAATTGCTGGGTCAAAGGGTAGGTAAACAATGTTAAAATTTAAAGAAACTGCCAGAACTTTTCCCAAAGAGGTTGTGTCATTTTATGCGTGTTCTGGTCGCTCCACATCTTGACCTGCTTTTGATGTTGTCAGCCTCTTTAATTGTAGTCATTCTGGTGGGTGTAAGTGATAACTCATGGTGGGTTTAATTGGCATTTCTCTGATGGCCAATGATGTGGGACACTTTTTTAACATGCTTATTTGGCCATTCGTATCTTCCTTCATGAAGCTGTCTGTACAAATATTTATTTGCTCATTTTTTTATTGGGATTTTTGTTCTTATTGAATTATAGAGCATTTAACCATTTCGTATGTCAAAAAACTTTACATGTAGTTCTTATTTGTCTGCATATTAATTTGTTCTCTGTTCTTTTCAATAAATATTGTATCATAATATTTCCCTTTTTTTCCCCTCCTGGAAACTTGGTTCATTTTAAAGTGTCCTAAGCCTTTTTTCCATTCTGATAGAGTTTTAGAATTAACAGTTTGGGTAGCCACTGATCAAATTTGGCAAAAATTTAATTTGTTACTCTAAAATCTCAGGGGACACCTAAGTCCAACTTGTGCTTCCATCTGTCGTCTCGAAGTAAGGTAGAAGGTAAGCTTACCTAAACTTTGTAGTCCCACTCAATACCGCCTGCGGTGGCTGGCACGATGGTCAGTAACTGCTGGTTTAATATTTCCTGTAGTGTAGTCCATTTCACTAAATACCAATCTTTTGGGGAGAATTTGCCTCCATAGTGTCAACAGAACTATCGCTTTACCATCCTATGTAAGTCTCCTTGCAGTGAGGACTCTGTCTTTCCGCTCTCCTTTGCCTGCTAAGGCATCGAATGGCAACAGCTTGGAGCTGGTCAGGATAGAAAGACTGTGTCAGGAACCTAAGATCTGAAGGTCAAAGAGACTTGCAAATGCTAATCTTCTAAACACCCCACCTTCCTTGTTGCCCCCTCTTCATACATTATAATAACAACTAGTTAAACCCAACTGTCTGCCACCTCAACGATCCTGTACTCAAGCATCAGAGCCATACTGACAGGTCCCCCTTTAAAGTTGCGGTCACCAGTAGAAGGTAAATGAGTATTTGCTTCACCCCTCACACCCAGGGTTCCCATGGTGAACCCCTACTCCCATTCTGCCCCTCTCCGCGCACCCCCCACTCCCCACCCCGGCGACCTTGCCTCTTATTTCCTTCAAAAGCAGATAAGGAACCCTGCCATCTTCCCCTCACCAAACCTGTCCACCTACCTGGATCTATATAGCCTTTCTCTCCCTTCTCTCCTATTACGAAGGATGAAGTGTCCTTTTTCCTCTACCAAAGGCTAAACTTCTATTTAGTTACAAGATCCGAGGCCTCTGATTTTCTGCAAGATTCTCTCCCATTTCTTCTACATCATTGATGCCTCCCTCTCTGCTGGACCATTCCTATCAACGCACAAACATGCTATCTCCCTACATTTCTGGGAGGCAGACACTACAGAGAGATGGCTTGTTCCCGGTCACACACAGTTCTCCTGGCTCTAGCCCAGGACCGTGCCATCATCTGTGCTGCCCTTCCCTATATTTCAAGCATTGAAAGGAGCTGCTGTTGATCTCTCAAAACATCTAGTGTCTCTCTCTACAGAGGTAGCAATCGGTTCTCCTCGTTTCTGAGGTTCAAGTCATTTTTGCTACAAGACATCTGTTCCCAGGGACTATGGGGAGACTGGTTTTGTCACAGTCTGGAGAACTGCAGAGATGAGTGGGAGGACCGTGCTGGGCCTGAGAGCTAGAGTCTTGAGAAAATGTGTGAAATTAGTCAAACCAAGATTTGGAGAAGATAAATCATGCTGCAGTTAGCTGTAGGCTGCACAGGACCTGAGAACTGAGGAAACACCTCCATACTTTAGGCCAGGAAGCTATGGGTACTGATACCGGCTTGTGCCTTCCTGGCTGTGTGATCTTGAGTGAATTACATATCTCCGAACCTCGGTTTCTTCATCTGGAAAGTGAGAGCGAACAATAACTATCCCCAAGAGAATTCTGCTGGGAGAATGAAATAAATTCACATGCATCAAGCTCTGGGCACATTTTGAGCATTCAGTGCAGATTAGTTTTATTTCCGCTTCCTTATTGGCCCAGCTGGATTACCCAGACACTCGTGGGAATGTAAGAACTGGGCTGTCTACATGTTGAGACCTCACAGTCATGTTGCTAATTCCTCATTGGAGTGCTCCTGCCTCTGCAGAAAGTCTGTTGCTTCTGCATGGACCCTTCCTCCTGCCACCTGGACGGTTTGGCAGGGAACGCCTGTACTAAACTTCATGTTCATTATAGACCTAACTGGAGGCGTCAGGGCAATGAGGGAAAGAATACAACAACAAACTATCGACGAAGGCTGTCAGAAGTCATCTAATCTAGGCTTTTCTTATACGACAAAAAGGTGACTTGTCTGCAATCACCTAGCTAGTCAGTCTCCAAGTCAGAGTGAGAGAGAATACAGGTCTCGTGACTCCTGAGCCCTGGCTAAGACTTGTAACACTTTCAGAAGGCCATCAGCAAGATTTAGTGCAAATGCATTTTTTTTTTTTTTTTACGACTAAGATCTTCCACGAACTGCATCATGATGGTTGATAGAGTGGACTTTATTAAACGTGAATCTAATAAGGATGAAAAATATACTTTATGTAGATTATCTTAATTATCAAGTGTTTTTTAGGATTCTCTTTTCCTCTTCTTATAGAAAATATTTGGGCTTCTTTTTTTCATAAAACTGGCATTTCTCCCCCTTTCTCTCTCTAAATAGAAGTTTTCGCTTTCTATTTTGTAATGTTCTTTCTTATCTTTTCCATAGTCTCACAAATCTATGAGACACACAGGTTAGTTATTATCCCTTTCTACAAGAAGCGTGGAAGTCATAGAGACCCAGATTCAAATGCCAGCTCTGTCACTTTCCACCTATGTTAGCATGGGCAAGTTACTTAACTTCTCTGAGCCTTACTTTCCTCAACTTTGAGTATGGTCATAATACCTTCACTGGGGTATTGTATTTTTTGTTGTGGTGGTGGTTTTAGGTATTAAGTTTTATGTACTATTTCCCAAATGTCCCTGAGGATGAGAATCTTCTGGGGGCTTATTAAAACAGATTCCCAGGCCTCAGTCCAGAACCATAGAACCAGAATTCCCAGGGGCCTGTCTGACAAGCCCCTGAGATTCTTATCAGGGAAATTTGGGGAACACTAGGCTAATTTTTAGAAAGCATTTATTGTTGTATCTGGCACTACGAAGCAAATATTTATTGAGCACTTTTATGTGTTCAATCTTTGAAACTGGGATAATAACAAGGATCAGTTATTATGAGAAACAAGCAAAATAATGTGGAATGCCCAGCAAACAGTAAATTCTAAATCTATGTTGGTGTTCTCACTTCATTGTATTGGTCAGGACTCTTTGAGGCTGAAATGGGATCATCCAGGGGTCTCTCCAAGGGATATGCCTCCACAATTCCCACCCTCTCAGCTCAGTACAACAAACAGAAAGTTTCTCATTTTCCAAATTCCAGGAATCAAGCCTTTTAACCTATGTGTGTCCCAGGCCTTGCCTTGTACCCGTTACTACGGTCAAAGTTTGGAATACGCTGATTGGCTGGCACTGGGTCACTTAATCACCCCAGGAACCAGGTAGGTAGGGGGCGTCCCCGTCTGAACTTCAGGAATGGGGATGGGCCATACCCATGAGTTAGTTCTTGTGGTGGTTTTCTGTAGTACTGTTGCCAGACCAAAAGGAAGTGATGTTTGGCAGGCAACTCCAGATGATCCCTGCATCACCTTGCCACAGTTGCCTAGGACATCCCATCAGGTTTAAATCTTTCTTCGGTCTCTCCCCTGCTGACACATTAGGGGCCTGCCTTGAGGGCCTCTGTCCTGCCCTTCTCTCTCCAACCATCTTCAGCCCTCTCCTTGGCCCTGCTCACCCCTGGGCCCAGCCTGGCACGGGGGCCTGTCCAAGGGTTAGTCCAGGGACTCAGGGCCGCCATTGTCCATAGCCGCTTATTAGGGATCCACTGTGGGAATCCTTCCAACCACGAACAATGAGTTTCTGAACCAGGATAAAAACAGCCTTTGCAAGTCAGCAAATGAGACAAACTGAATTGCTCATCCTCTTTCCCTTGTCTGCCTGGCTCTTTTAATGCAGTGGGTAAGAACAAGGTCTTCAGTGTCAGAAAGACACAGATTTGAGGCTTAACTGCCACTTACTAGTTGGGCTAGTTGTCTCTCTTGTTTGAGTCTGAGTTTTGTCCATGAAATGTGTGTGAGGATTAAGGGAGACAATGGATATAAATTAAAACAGAGCAGGAGCTCATAATCGAGGCTCATCACCATTAATCTCCCTTCAGGGACTGGTCTGCATCAAGAATGCATACCCTTTTCAGGGATGATCAACCTGACACTATGTGGAAGCCAAACCCACTGTGAATATTTAAAATCATAGGACGTACTTCCAAAACCACGTACAACAGAGCTATGCCGTAGTGCTTGTTCTATCCTGTCCACCCTAGGCTTGGCTGTTCTTCCTGGAAGACACTGTACTGTGTATCTGGTGCTTCTCACAACAGCTGGCCTCCCTGTGATCAGTGAGCCATGTCAGATATGGTGCCTAAGCCCAGGAATGGGAGTCCTGGGGTCCAGGCTGGGCTCTGCAACTGCCTTGCAGTGTGACAGTGCACACGTTACCCTCCCTGGGTTTTGGTTTCCTTTTTCATCAAATGAGAAGACTGATTGATTTCTAAGGGCCTTTGCTTCTCAAGGGTCATCCTATGGCATTTGCTAGTACTCTGGGAGGAAACTTTGCTCATCAGAGGTGTGATGGGCAAGGGTGAGTGACTGCTTCAACACAGGTGGCTCAGGAGCCACACAGCCTGGCTTACTCCTCAAGCTCTTTTCTAGCTGCATGACCTGACAAACCTGTATACAGAGTAATAGCACCTGCCTAAAGTGGCTGTGAAGATTCAATGAGATGCTTCATGCTAAGCACAGTACCTGGCACACAGCAAAAGCTCAATGAAGGTCAGCTCTTTGTGCCTCTCCCACTCTGGCTGAGCTTCCTCTTACTTCTTGCCATTCCTGACTAAGTTCTATGAGAATTCACAACAGACCTGGGATTCACCCTGGCTCCACCTCTTCTTCCAAGTCACTGGACCTGTTTTCATAAAATACAAGAGGAGGGACGATAGGAACGTTTGGTATGATATAGGGTTTTTCTCCTAGTCCCATCAGCATTAACCCACTCAGTATCACTCATTTACCTTACCTTTTATAGCATTTCTTTTCATATCTAAGTGAATCAACTAATCCTTAAATCCTCCATAAAGGGAGTCACAACCAGAACACCTGAGACCAGGCCAAGTAGACCTTGATCTGCCTCTCTCCCCCCATTCCCATGTCTTCACCAGCTCTGGAGGAGTACACTTGCCTAGTTCATCTTCACAGCTTCTCTGCTTACCAAAACCATTGGCCTTTGGGAGGCCACCTCCCTCCCTGTCCTACATACGGAGTCAGAGGATGTCTATCTGCTCCAAAGAGCAGAATGCACAGGGTACCACCCAGAGGGTGAGGTAGGCTGGTCTCTCCTGAGACTCACCTCATCTACCAGACCTCCACAGGAACTAGGGCTCACTGTGGGGTTCATGACTATAAGGCTGAGAATGAATACATATGCATATGTGCAAACTATCACAGTATACTGGTATAACCTTTCTGGAAAACATGAAACCTTGCACACATGCCTTAAATGTCAACTTTTGGTCCACTGATGCTACTTCTAAGCATCTGTACTAAAAAATCCACTAAAAGTAACAGAATGTCTACTATAGTGGTAAATTGGAAATAACCCAAACAGCTAACCATTAGATTAGGATTAAGCAAATCAGAAGTTAATGGACTACTACACAGCTACTTAAGATACATGCTTTTGAAGACCTTTTAGAAGTAGAAATTAGCACAATGATTAAAAAAGGAATAAATTTGTTTCACACATTCCTAAGGTTTTCAAGCATGTATGCTTTTTATAGCCTGAAAGCAATGAGGATATTCAGAATAAGGCCCCAAGTTTGGCTTAACTTATCGGTGACCGTTTTTAAAGTAACTCTTATCTTTATCTCTTTACATCTTTTGGATCTTCACCCCCCAGATGAAGCTTTTAATGAAGACAGCACACTGAGTTTTGCTTTGAGACCTAAAGTATCCAAACTTAGTATCAAGTTACATCTCCTATAAGAAAAGCTATTTTATCAGGTAAGCCCCTGTCAGCTAACAGGTTATCTGGAATGCATCTCAGAAAGATCAATGGCCTGCTGGACTCAAAAAAGCCATCCCCAAAAAAATCGTATAAAAAGATTTATTGAAATTTATCAATGACAAACAGACATAAAACTCAAAAGTTTGGCTCTTCTGAGGGGAGGAGAAAAACCGGTGCAGATGTTCTTTTGTACAGATGAAACAGGTCTAGGAAACAACACGTCACTTCTAAAGCAATCCAGAAGAGGGACATGAAAGCAAACCTGTACATTCACTAGGAATTTGCAGTCATTTCAGATTTCCACTAGGTAAGAAAATACAATTTTGTGTTAGTTTTTCCGTGCTCGGGTGTATGAAAAAAAACAAAACAAAACAAAACAAAAAACAAAAACAAAAAACCAGCCGACATGCAGCAATGTCTCCTGCGCTTAGGTTTGTAAAAATGGTCTAAAGCACAGAAGTACATGTGGAAGAATTCTCTTGTCATTTTGTAAAACAAAGCGTTCTATTATTTTACAGAACAAGGTAGGACAGTTAAAAAAAATCTTTTAAAGAGGTTAATGTTTGAGGATTTGTTTCTTCTCATTGTAATCACCAAATCCATTTTACTCATAATTCATAAGCCTGCTGCTTTCAGCTCTGTAGTTCATAGCTCTTAAGAGTGACATCAGAGTCTTCTTCGTAGAACGAAGCCCACCACCATCTGTGAAGAGGGAAAGGGAATGAGAGACTGGGACTGTCCCCCAACCAGTGCCAACATACGCCTTTAAGGTTGCTATTTAAAACCAGGGCGTTGGATGCCTCTAAGCAGGCCCAAGAAATGCAGAAATCGCGTGAACCAGAACGAGAGGTAAAATGTGGCCAGTGCTCAGCCGCTCCTGGCTTTGAGACCTGGCTTTGAGAAACCAAAGTGAGGTCAGCCATGGCCTTCCAACCAACTCAGGAGACTTGGGAAATACCGGGAAATGTAAGAGACCTCCAAACCATCCTCTCTGAGAGTAAAGAACAAATGCTATCTCTCACTTGGTGTGTGTACTCAGCTATTGCATTTACAGGGACAAAAACAGACACAAAAAAAAAAGTAGGGGAAAAAAATAAAGAGTGGCAGTAAAAATAGTATTTTATTCCACCCCCTCCCGCCCTCCCTCCCCCCCAACCCGCAGTACACTTTTCCCCTCTCGTTCCCACAGCAACGTTACAATCAGAAAAAAATAAGTTTCGGGGGGCGGGATTTGGGGGGGGTACGGGTAAAAACAGTCAAATCACAATAGGAATTTTTCAAAATAGGTTATTCCACTTAGTCATCATCTTCTCCCTCATCTTCAGGTTCTCGTTTTCGCTTCTGACCTCTCTCTTCTTCTGGAAGAGTAAGGAAAATATTTAGATTAAAATGATCCTGCCTCTACTCAGCCTCAGCCTGCTGGAAAAACCAGGGGACCACACATCTAGGAAGCTTTGCCATCCTACTGAGGCAGGAGATTTGTAAAGCCAGGGAGGCACCTACAGCCTCAGATGGGCATGTTCTGCCCATTGCCAAGTCCTCAGGGCCTACACAATCTGTCAACTGAAGGAACCAGCCTGCCATGAGCTGAGAGTAAAAAGACTGCCATACCACCAAGGTCTTCTTCATCTTCCTCATCGTCTACTTCCCCGTCGTTATAACCTTCTTCATCCTCCTAGAAGAGAAGATGTACATCAAGCATTAGGTGTGCACCAGGGCTAGGAACTTGCTGAGGAAGCCACCTTTCCTGACATTGATCTCAAAAAGTTAGGGATCATCTCCAGCCTCTCAGAGTCCCATGCAAGGCCCTACTATCTCGGAATGAATCTAACCAGAAGTTCTTTTGCATCCAGGACCCCTTTAAGAATCTTTAGAAAGTTTTGAACTCCTTCTCCAGAAAATACATCTATCACAGACAAAATATGCAAACAATGTTTGGGAGTTGTGGATTCTACCCCCAGGTTAAAGACTCCCGAGTTGAAGTCCCTATAACTCAGGCAGCTTTCCAATCTGCTGCTCTCTTGGAGAATGAGTTTCCAAGCCCACTGTCATATAAAGTAGGCTATCCTTTCATCTGTCCTCAATATAGTTTGGGCTTCAAGGGAAGACTCTAGTTTTAGCAAATCCAGATTCTGTGGGTAAGTCCAACCTTACCCTACCCAGCCCTTCACCATCTTGCAAACTTAGATCCCTTGGAGGAGAAGGGAGGATAAATTCAAGGCCCCCTGAGGACATCATCCCTGCCCCTAGAGATCCAGCCAAGTGTGTGACTTCATTCTTAACACAGGACTTTTGCTTTATCTGCTCCTAAAGTAACATGCTAGTTAAATCTCTGCATATTAAACACTGTTTCTAAAGCATCAGGCAAGCCCATTGCTTAAAAAGAACTGGTGCTAGACTTCTTTTTGTCAAGGGAAATACCCTTTTATAATGTCATCAAATAGTTCCTTAATCAGTCTGTTTGTTGAGACTTTTTGTGTGTGTGTGTGTATAAGCTCTCTTTTACTGGAAGCTGTTATATCTGCAGATGGTCAATGAGATTAAAACACACACACACACACACACACACACACACACACACACACACCCCTACACGGGGCAGCTCCGGTGACAGGAAGAACAAGACGAAAATATCCATTAGCCAACACGACTTATTGCCCTGTCCTAGGGGAACCTTTTTTTCCTAAGTCTTTATTTTGAAAGTCCTCGCAGTAGTCTTTGGAGGTGAGCCTAGCAGCCCGCACCTACAGAGAAGAAAAGCCCTGCTGCAGACAAGGCAGGAACCAAGCCTGTCGCAGTTCTTCTCTTCGCCTGGGCCTGCCTTTCCCGAGCCCGAGCCGGTCAGGCTAGCAGACCCTACCCAAGCGGGTCTGCGCAGGCATCTGCATGCCTGACCAAGAGAGATGGGAAACAGGGAGAAGGCAGGTGCCTTGTCCATGCTATTGTCATTTTAAGCCTCTCCAGGTCTAACGTGCAATTCTCAAAAAAGTTGATTTAGAAATCTGAACTAATCATGGAAAATGACTCTGCTATAGAGATTCAACACAGAAACACAAAACCCAGTGTACCGAGCCGGCACCTTGGAGAAGGGTGTGAAAGCCTAAAATATAAGTGGTCAAACACCCTTTGTCAGCCATTGTCCTTAAGCATCTTACTTACAAATTAATTTATCTTCTTGACAATCAGCGAGTTGATCCCTATTTACAACCTAGTCGTAAAATGATGCTTATTTCACAGATGAGGAAATAGGATCAGAAAAGGCTGAGGACTTTGTCCAGGGACACACTAGTAAATCTGTTCTATATATTACCACTCAGAGATCTTGTCAAAAAAACTGGGAACGAGCCAAGGTATTAGGAAAATGACACTATTTCCACTGTGTGCAGGAGACCCTTGTCACTCTGATTTGAGATCCAGCAGTGTCTTCTAATACACTTCAGGTTCAGGGCAGTCTTTGATTTCCCTAATACTCTTAGTGTTTAGTGAATATCTGAATTAACATATGAATGCAAAAAGGCAGAAAATAGGGACACGAATGCAGTAAGAACTAATTTTCACACAGAAACAAGGGCCAGGCTTACCCCAGCAGGTAAGTACCCTCTTTACCTGTCTCCAGCATCCCCTTACCCACTCCTACTCCAGCCTCTCAGGGCTTGCTGGAAGTCCGGCCTCTCCCAAACCAGGCCAATACAAGGTCCTGAAATGGTTTCAGTTCCTTAACCAGGGCTCCCAGGCTGCCAAAGGCTGGTCACTGAAGCATTTAGTGGGACTGATACAGAGGCAGCAAATAAGGCAGACTCAGGGAGATGGTGCCCCCACCCTGTCCAGCTACTTACCTCATCCTCCGCACTCACATCCTCCTCTTCACCTTCCTCCTCTTCCTCCTCATCCTCTTCATCCTCCACTACCTGAGCATCCTCATCATATTCTTCCTCTGTGCAGTGGAAATAGGGACAAGAAAGGAACTGGTGGTGAGCTAGCGCCTCCCTCACACAGCACAGGCCCAGGCTAACAGGCCTGGCGGGGGGTGGTG
The DNA here is from genome assembly GCA_003508835.1 of Eonycteris spelaea. Taxonomy (NCBI): domain Eukaryota; kingdom Metazoa; phylum Chordata; class Mammalia; order Chiroptera; family Pteropodidae; genus Eonycteris; species Eonycteris spelaea. The sequence goes on from PUFA01000017.1 coordinate 3,679,469, forward strand.
GGGTCCTCAGTGTGGAGCCCATGACCCTCCCACCCTCACCCAGGCTCCAAATCTGGGTGCTCTAATGTAAATGAACACACCCTAAAGTGATCTAAAAGATAAGCACCGTAAAGTGGTCCAAAAGATAAGCCCTCCTCCCCAAGTTTTATAAATATCAAAGATCTTCTGTGAAGGTTGAGAGCGCAGAGAAATTACTGGATCAGAGGAACAAGTTACAGGGCCCGGAAAGCTGAGAAGTCTATTTAGAAAAAGCATCTAGCCAAATTCCTTGCTGTAATGGAGAAATCTGAGGCACAAATGGAGAAGTGATTTGTTCAATGTCACACCTCAAGTTAGTCTAGGCCTAGAAACCTGGTCTCAGGACTTCAGTCCTGGCCCTATGCTGCATCACAAGAGTGACAAACTAAGGCAAATGAGGTATCTGAATATCTTGCAAAATACTCTCATCTAACAAAAGGAAAAACAAAATCTTGTGTCTGAATTAATTGGGCAAATGTCTCCAATCTCAACTTAATTCTGGCCGTGAGTACGTGAAGAGAAGCCACGTGGTGCTGGTGTGGGAAGGTAAGAGGGGGACAGGAGGAGGTGCCCCTTTCTTTTCCCTCTTTCCCTTCCTGCAGCCCTGGCTGCTCAGCACACTGCCAAGGGGCCTAACGTGCTACTACCTGCAGTCCACGCCCCTCAAGTGCTGTGGGCTGCAACCACCAGGGGGCCCCACAATCTCTCCAGCTCCTCAACTGGACAGCTAGATAGGGAAAATAACCCTCAGACCAGTCCATCTTCTAGGAGTGTTTGAGTCTACGGTCACACCAGAGAGACACTAGAATCTCATTCCTTGAGGGGCCTTTGGAAAAGGGAAAAGGCTGAAGTGAGGGTTCAGCTAGATGGTTTTTAAGGAGTCACTACATAATTGGAGAGTCTCGAAATGTTTCTCTGGGGCTCACACCTTGTTCTTTTATGGGAGTCAACCAATGAGACAGATTAGGGACAACAGTAAACAAAGCAGACAGCCCCACTACTCTCCACAGCTCTGAAGCAGGGTCAACAGCCAGCTAGCCTTCAGCAGCTGGGTAGGCAGCTCCCAACACCCAGCCCACCTCTGCAATGCAGGGAGGACCCCCGGCCCAGCCCTTTCGCTTTGCCACCCACCATCCTCATCCTCCTCGTCATCATCCAGGCCCTCCACATAGCCCTCGGCGTCGGAGTCAGGGGCCTCTTTGTCATCCCGGTCGTAGCCATCGAGATATGTGAGTTGCGGGAGGAGCTTGAACACGTTTTCTCGGTAGTCGTTCAGGTTGGTTACCTCACAATTGAAAAGATCTAAGCTCTTGAGGTTTTCTAACTTTTTCTGCAAGCAGAAAAATGAAGTCAACAGTGAGGGATTTGTGGGAGGTGAGAGGGGAGAAGAGATGGGTAAACAACCTAGGAAACAGGTAGGGATGGAGACAGCGTGAAGAGCTCAAGGGTGCATGTGGTAAAGAAACTATTTGGCGCTGCCCAGCCACAATGTCCACCCAGACCCATCACGACTGGCTAGTGGGCCTCAGTTTTTCATCTGGAAAATGGGGGAGCGGGGGAAGGTTGGATCTGATGATCTTTAAAAGCCTCATTTAATGCCAACACTTTTATTCTGCAATTAATTATAGCTTTGGCCTTAACAGCAAATACTGCGAAATTAAAATGCGGCTCACTTGGTGGGCAAATCCAAAAGCTTTGCTGCCTGACCCTGTGACCAAGAGGCCAGAGGGGAACTACAAAGGCGCCATGGCCAACAAACTAACTCTTCTGTGTATAATCATAATGATAACAAGATAATGGGAGTTAACGTAGCACTTTGTAAGTAACTCAATTTGTCCTTGAATCCTGATAAAGTAAATAATTATTAGTTCGTTATACAGATGAGGAAGTGGAGGACAGAGAATTGGGATTTGATTGGGCCACCCAGCTTCAGACCTGTGAGCTTACTCTTGCAAATACTGCCTGTCAAAAAGGACAAGAGAAAAAAACCAATGGAAGATCTAGGTTTTGTCCATGTTTTACTTAACATGTTTGCTTTGTCAAGCCTTTATCCCAGATGGGTTCTTGTCCTTATTATGTCTGTTTGGTGGCTAAGGAAAACAGGTCCAGGAAGTGAAAGGGTCACATAGCTAGCAAGGAAGAGTGCTACACCTGGACTTCCGACCTGAGACGTCTTCCAGGCATAGGCATAGAACACCCTATCCCAGGCTGAGTCCCTGTCTGTTCCAATGGGGCCAGGCCTAACTGGTGACCTAAAGCCACTGTCCCTCAGGGTCAATGTCATGAACTATGTTGCTTTCAAGAGCTCATGATTAGACCTGGTCATTCTCAGCAGAGAGTCAAGGGCAGGGAGGGAGTCTGGGCTGTTGTCTGGGTGGATGAACCTAATGCATCAATCTGATAACTAGGGAAATGGAAGCTACGAAAACCTGTGGTGGTGACAGTGGGGGTGGTGTGTGTGGGGGGTGGCAGGGTGTATGTGTCTGTCTATATAACTGATCTCTAATAGTGACTGAATCGCAATGTTTTATTTAGTCCTCATTCCTTGTGCCTCCCAAAACATACACTTATAGAACTTCAAAGATTTTTTTCTTTTGTAATGAAATTATGAAATCAAGACTTTCGAGCACATCAAAATAGTCTTGCTTTCCCCTAAAAGGTAAGTGGAAGACTGAAAAGTTCTATGGGAAGCATATTCTAGTAGCTGAACCCAGGCCACATATAAACAAGTAAAGTTTGAGCTCGAAAAAGAAATGCTAGCTTCCTGTTCTGTCACCCAGATCCATCAACCCCCCTCAAGCATCCATGGAGGGCAGAGTGCTTTTTGGACAAGAACCCTGCATACCCAAACTGGGGATGCCCCAATTTTCACCCTATAAGCCCAGAAAAGGGACACGTGGCAAAATTTGGCAAAATATCCTCAGGGCTTTTCCCTGATTCTAAGATGCATGGCTACTGAAGTCACTCTTTTGTGTGTATATTTAACATGTGTTTATTTCATATAGTATTTCTGTATTTCAAAAAAGCTACTACTGAACCAATGATACATCTTATAGTTAGCTGATTTCCTTAAAAATCAAGACAATACAGTCATTCGAATCCAGTTTATGTAGAAATCATTATTCTGACTATGACTTGCCCCTTTCTGGCTAATAAATCCACAAGGCCTGCATGGAGCTCCCAGATCACACAGCTCTCTGCCATCCCAGGGTGCCTATGTCAGGGTTAACCCATCTCCACCCTTCAGAGACACCGGCCTCAGGCCAGAGACCCAAGGAGAAAACAGGCTGGCCACCTCCAGGGTCAGCTTAATTCCTGAATGGCTACTCACTTCCCAGACAGACAAGGAGCCATGCAGTAAGCCTGAAGAAATGACAGCTCCAGTTTCCAACATGGAGCAAAAACTGCAAGAGGAAAAGCAACAGACTGGAAATTCAGACCAAGGTCCAGTCTCCAACCCCCTACTGCCCAGTCCGGCTATATGACCTTGGCCAAGTTACTTAATTTCTCTAGGCCTCAGTTTCTCTATGGATGAAGCAGAAACAGTCGCTCAGACTCTATCTCATAGCACACATAATGAGAGTTAAATAAAGTAAAAAAAAAAAAAGTAGAAAAAAAAAAAAGGACGTTATACAAATGTAAAAGTATTCCCTGATATCAGTCCCTCCCACCTCCCGCTGCAGAGAGAGAGGGGAGGACCCAAATGACTCACCAGTGGCTCTATTGTGCTGAGGTCTTTAATTTTGTTGCCACTTAAATTTAGATGTGTGTAGGTTCGGACACTTTTCTGCCAATACTTCCAGGCCCCCTGAGATTCTGTTATCGCTTAGTTCAAGCTAAACAAGGCAGGGAGAAAAAAAGGAGAAACAGTTCTTAAAATAAAGGTTTAGGCTCACGGAAGCCTAGCTCTCCACAGACAGGCAGGGAAGGGTAAGTCGTCTTGGAATCTTCAGGCGTGTTGGTGCAGGCATCTTGCTTCACCTTCAATCATGCTCCCTAAACATAAAGTAATGACCCTTCCTCCTCCCTACCCCAGCCTCCCCACGTCCACACTCCTACACTCTATTTACCTTCTTAAGTTTGTTTAACTTTGGTAAGTTTGCGACTGAGGTGAGGCCTACGTTGATTGTACTTAAGAACTCCAGTTCTTCAAATTCATCTGTGAGGCCTTCGATTTTGCCTTCATTTGACCGACAGTTGTCCAAGACAAGCTCTTTCACCTGGAAAGGGAAGGACCACATAAATGGAGGCAAGAAATGGAGCTGAGGCAGAAGGGTGTCAGGCCTCGTTAGAGGACAGGGAGACAGACTCAGGAAGCAGTCCATCATACAATGAAAGCAGTACTTTTTCTATCACTTTTAGAGCATCACACTGCACATGCCCTCCCCGGTCTTTCAGGGGGCATGGAGGTGGGCGGTGGTAGTGGAGAGCAGAGCTGCAGAACCAGGACCCACACCGGACAGGAGTCATGCTGAACTGGAAACAACAAACTCAGTAAGCCCTGCTGCCACTGGCAAGGTTGCTGGTCTCGGCCCAACCCTGATGTCACATTATTCCAAAACTCCATCAAAAAAAGAATAGCCCACAGCTCTAACATTGTTAGGGGACCTCTGAGCCTCATTCCAAGCTCATCATAGTCCCAGCCTGACTCACCTCCAGAGACCAGCTCCCTAGTGCCCATCCTCAGCTCCGAGCTCCCTTCACTGTCATGTGTCTGTGATCCTCTTGCTGCTGACACACACCCCTCGCCTGCTCTCGCCACCAAAGTCAAAGCCTGCTCACAGGCCTGGAATTTATCACCACGGTCACTGCTTGGCCTGTCCCATGGTAGAGACAGCCAACCAGGGGCTCCTCCAACTCTCCATTTGCTAGACCAGTGCCACCCATAGAACTTTCTGTGACAATGGAAACCTGTGCACTGTCCAAGAGAGAAGACACTAGCCACATGTGGCCACTGGGCACCTGCAATGTGGCTGGTGAGACTGGGGAACTCAGTTTTAAGTTTTATTTACTTTTAATTAAGTGTAAAGAAACATGTAAGCTACTGTATCAGATATCACAGCTCTCGACTTTATCTTTCAGGTTCCTGAGTAGATGCAAGAGATAATGGAAATCCACAAACCCAGGATGAACCCATAATGAAAAAATGAGGTTGCAAAGTCCAAATGTTGGTCTTTGGCGGCACTTCTGTGGCCCTGTCTGTCCCTCGCCCAACTCCTGGGAGGCAGTTTTCATTCGTTCCTTAGGAGTTCTTAGATTCTCCTCTCTTCTTACCCAAAATTTGGACCCCCAATCCTTTATTGCCCAGGAAGTAGAAAGAACTGACCAAAAGCTACCCTCTCATTAGGTTGTTAGAAGGTAGACTTGGCTGAAGGTGATATGCCAGGCCCTGGTACAGATGGCAGGGAGATGGGCTGAGGAAGAGTCTCAAGCCTGAAATGACCGAGGGAAGTCAGCGGCCTTAAAGGTAATCCTCCTGTCTGCATCTGGTGCTTGACATAGCATCCTCTGCCTGCTCCTTGCAGCCTCCAAGAAACACGTACTGCTGTTGTCTGGATATGCTGATCCCTGTGACTTCTGGCCACAGAAGTTCTCACCCATGGGTCACACGCACATTTTCTGAAGGGTCGTTCCTGCCCCCTCATAACTCTTTCTGCTCAGGGGTAAGCAGATGGGCCTTCTATCCAGACTCAGTGGAGGGCTGCTCCCTCCCCTGCTCCCCAAAGCAGGCTTGATTTGCCTAGTTTCTTTCTGTAGGACCCAGGATGACCAACTTGCTATCCAGGTGTCCCTCCTAGTCAGGAACCTATGGGCCAAATGCCAACTTGGAGGAAGAGAACCCACAAGCAGGCCTGCTGTCTCTTCAGTCCACCCTTGCCAGTAGGTTAGGCCAGGGAGCTCAGGGCACACTGGGACACAGCTCAGCACAGGACAGTGGCAATTTGCAAGGAGGGACAGAGACAGGCGTGGCAGCTCTCTCAGAGCTAGGAAACTCTGGGGCTGGGCATTGGTGCCAAGGCCCATCGTCCCTTGGACCTTTCCTGTCCTTTCCCACTCTCTTATTCCCCAGGGGAGGCCAGATGTCCAGGTCAAACAACCTTCTCAAGGTCAGTGGGGCAACAGTGCCTGGGAATAAATCCTGTGAGGCCTCCTGCCCTAGGGCAGGAAATCAGGGTAGAGCCAGGAAGCCAGGCCTGGGGGGGAGCAGAGCAGACTGAGGGAGATGGACTGTACTAGGGAAGGGAGGACCATCTCCTCCATCTGCAGTAAACTCTGGAGTCACAAGGGCCAATCTTCTTTAGTTGCTCGTTTCCTTAGAAAGCCCTGGGAATTCTTTAAGCTCCACCAAAGAAAGACAAATATGAGAAGGGATCCAGTCCACCCTCAATGATTTCAGAGGTGGTTTTTAGACGGGTCAAGGGCTTTCTCCTCCTCCTCCATTAGCCAAGGAGAAGGCCACACAGATGGGAGGAGGCGGTGCTGGGGAGTCAAGGGAATTCCTCCCGGAAGTCGGCCTCTTTCCTAGAGAAGCACAATGCTGCCTGGGAATTTTACAAACAGAGCTTCTAGTCCCAGCACCACACACCCAAACTGGTGGCCACTCCTCTCAGGGACAATAGACAAGTCACTATTACTACTGCTTTCACTAATAATAATGAGGAACCTTTCCTGAGCCCTCACCAGGCACCCCCTAAGCGCACACCTGCACTGGCTCATATAATCCTCACGATGGCTCCATGGGGGCATTCTCCTATTTCACAGCCTCGACAGAAGCACCTACACATCCTAAAGTGCCAGGAATGGTCATAGGAGGGTGTTTACTGGACCCAGTTGGTCAGCAATGGCTCTTGGTGGTTTTTCTGAGGTTCCCAAAATAAGCTCTCGCAGATCCCCAAAATAAATCCGACAAGCGACCCGGACAGTACCTGCTCCCCTTTAGCCCCTCTTCTAACTGTTCCACCAGCCAGGTGGGAGTCGTTCCCAGCAGTCCCCACCCAGTTACACTTCCTCCGTAACCAAAACACAAGATCCGAATCAGCCCTCCCTCAGATGACACTGTAGTCAGGGAATACAGATGTGGAGAGAAGCTGCGGATGTGGGACTCCTCTCTACAAGGAGCAAGAGGCTGCTTCCAATCACTGTGAAGCCTGTGGTGTTTGGAGGGCTGTGGCGGTTATAGGCCATGTCTGTGGGGGCCTCTGGGGATCCCCAGGGTATCTCCACTTCCTTCCTGGCAGGGGTTTCAGCACTCTTTGGGATGAGATCAAAGAGGAGGGGAAAGGCCCAGGTTTAGCCCCAAAGTTGCTGATTATCACTAAAAAGCTCAAACCACATTGGGGGCGGCAGGTAAACTGTCTGTGACGTGTCTGAAACAGACCCAGTAGGGAAAAGCAAAAACGTCAGCCCACAGTCAGCCCCACAGCCAACCCGTGGAAGTCATTCCGCCCACCTCCTGCCTCCACCAGCCTCCACCAAGGGCCGTACTTTCTTAGGGCTCCAGGACAGGCTACCGTGTTTCAAAAGTTCTGCCACACTCCAAAGTTCCTTAAATCACTCTCAACTGCTGCAATTCCAACCTCCCATCTCTACTCGGTGGCCATACTCTAAACCCTTCCATGCAAGAAGAGAACATCCTTTTGACATCCAGGGCATGTTCTGCTTTAAAAAAAAAAAAAGAAAGAAAGAAAGAATAAGAAATTTAAGGCCCATTTCCCCCTGCCAAATCCTGGGTGTGAGCTAAGTGCAAAGTTAAAATTAAACTGAAAATTTGTACTTTGGGTTTAGACTCTCTCCCAATTCCACTAGCCATTTAAAAATATCCAAATGCGGTTACGCTCTCTCTAGTCCAACAACTGGTTGTATCAGGAGCTCTTGAAACAGCCCAACATTAAACCTCCACAGGATCTTATGCTTCATGTGCCTCAAATGTCAACACTCCAGAGAAGGCAGAATTATTTGAACTCACCCCCAAAGAGAGATGTGAGTAGGGTGGCACTAAAAAGTTCCCTAGAAATCAGACTTCCCCACTCTGGCACATCCTAAAACACTTGTCCCCAAAACAAGGTCGCAACAGCCATTTTTCAACAGGAGCTGAAACATCCATGACCCACAAGAACATATCACTCTAAGGAACAACCCCATTGCTTGTTTCAAAACTGAAACTGTGAAATCATCTCTCCACAGATTGCTCCAATTTGACCATTCCTCTTGATTCTCAACACTATAGTCCTGGTCACAGTCATCTAAGTCACTCTAAGCCTGCTTCTGCCTCCCAATGGGGTCTCTGTGACAGAGATGTGGGTGGACTACTGGGAATAGGCCTGACCTGGAGGCCAAGGACACGGCTGGCCGGCTGTAAGATCCCAACCGGATGCAACCCTCCCCCCGCCCCCGCCCCAGGTCTCAGGCTCCACCTCTGCAGCAAGGGGATGATGGTATCTGTTTAACCTATAAAGAGCAAGCCCCAGCCTAGAAAACATTCCTGGCTTCCTGCAGCTTGGAGGTGGGATTGGGGGGGGAAGAGAATTCAAGTTCCTAAAGTGTCCTTAAGAGGCCCTCCACTCTCAACTTCCACCCACTTCCTCCAATCTCATCATCGCTCCCCACTTCTCACCCTTGCACTACAAATCCAGTTCCAGCTCCTCCCCCCAGGCCGTCCCTGCACCCAGCCCTGAGCATCCCAGGGCACCAAGGGCAGCTGCAGCATGAATCATTTAATCGTGTATTAAGCATCCGATCCTCCTAGAGGTCAGGGACTGTCCTTCTCTATAATCAGCCTAGTGGGGAGCCGACACCAGAGCAACTGCTTAACAAATGTCCTGTTTATTGTGCCAGGCATACAGAGTGAGTCAAGCTTATGGTGTAACTGGTCCAATACAAGTTGAATGAACCCCACCTTTTATAAACAGCAGCGTTTTTCCGTGTCTTGCGCCCCCAAGACAAGCATAAGCCCCTTCCTAAGAAGTAGGCCAACTGTGCACACTCCTCCTGACCAAACCTAGTACTCTCTGTATGTAAGAAACCCCTCTCTCCACACTGGGCACTCCTGTGACACTGTTCACCTGGGCAAATGCTGAGAGGACATGGAGGTGACAGTGAGCAGGAGGTGCAGTGGCCAGCTAGGAGACAGACGGCTGGTAAACAACTACAGTTCTGTGTGCCAGGTAGTTAGTAGTCCTGAGGCTGGGACAGAGTACATTTTTCAAATGCTTCCACCCCAGAGAGGACAGGCATACCAAAGGCAGACAAGAGGAATTCAGAAAGACCAAGAAAAGGACATACTATACCAAAACAGGCCTGGTCACATAATTTGTAGGGCCAAGTGCAAAATGAAAATGTGAGATCCCCTTGCTCGAAAATTATCAAGGATTCCAAGACAGTGACAGCAGTGCATGAAACCCAAGAGCAAGACAGGCCCCTTCTAAGCAGGGCCCTGTGTGATTGCACAGGCCACAGCCGTGAAGTTGGCCCTAATTTAAATGGACATCCTGGGCCTCAAACAGAGTCCTCAGAAGTCCAGAACCAGAGAGAAGGAAGCTCGAGTGAGAACAGCTCCTTATTCTCCCAGCACTTCCTGAGGCAACATGGAAAGGTGGACAGAAGGCAGGCTCTGAAGTCAGACAAACCTGGCTCAAGTCCACAGTCCCCACTTGGCTAGCTCATTTCACTTCTCTTGAGCTTCCATTCTTTCTAATGACAAGAATGCCCATTACCTAGAGTTGGAGTAAATGAAATAATGTATGTAGAGTATCCCCTGCTTGAAAAAGCCACTTGCTTGTCTTCTCCTAGATCCATAGTCACCTTTACAGCTGTGTCTACTGTCAAGGTACAAGAATGGGAACAAAGGCCAGCAGCTCTGAATTGCCTAAGCTGTTTGCAAAGCTTCCCATGGAATACAGGAGGAATCCCCTTAACATTTTGAAGAATTACGATGGTGTGTCCAAAATACACCCCTCTTGATTTTACATCCACACCTTTTTTTCTTTTTTTCCATTAACTTTGAGCCTTGATTTTCTTTTTCACCGAGCAAGAATTCAATAAATATTTGTAGTTTTGGTCTCGACCTTGTCAGTCCCTGACCAATTCTGTTTTCAGGCTCCAGCCTTGCACTGAAAAGAAGACTCAAATCAAATTGACCCCGTGTTTTTTCAGTGCTCATGGGTTTTAAATAGGTCAGCTTTTAAATGGGCCATCCCTTGTTGCAGGTTTCTAGCTAGAAGGCCAGACTGTTTGAGACACCTAGGTAGAGGGGAAATGGGCTGCTTCCCAAAGGTGTTTGATTAGAGTGATAAATGCTTGTGATTCTGTTATTTTAACCATAAAATCTAGTTTTGCTTAACAGTCACTGTGGCACAACCTGTGAAAATCAGTGAGGTTCCATGGGGGAAAAGTCAGGTTTTGGAAGAAAAGTCAGACATTTCAAAAGCTATAAATGCCTTTGGGATCATCTAGGTCAGTGGCTATCTGACCACAACCACAGCAGAAAATACATTTACAACCTCGCTCAGCACACACGTTTTTGTGTGCATGTAGGCATACACACTGAAATGAAGCTTACCATAAAAATTTCTTTTCTGTTTTTAAATATGACACACAGTTTGTAAAAACGCTGGTCTAATTTAACCCTTTCTGCAGAAGCAGCAGCAGCAAGGTCCAGAGTTGGCCAAGAGCTGAGGAAGCCCAAGTTCGTGATTCTTCTGCCACACTGCGTACACCACCCCACTGCTCTGAACAAAATTACAGTCCCCAGTGAAGATCCTGGAATCATCCACAGCTTTGTTTCTGCTAACAGGAGGCTATTCTGCAGCCTCAATGGTAGTAGCTAAGTCTCAGGGTTTCTACACCTTTTAAAGATCTTTAAAAATCTTAACTGAGGGGCAGGGTCTCACAGTACTTTAATAAAAAAAAAATCTCTCCAGTAAAATAAAAGCATCTGAGTGTCTGGATTTTGTTTGTTTCCTACAATAGAGCTCTGAAGGCACGGGTGGGAACACATGGCCACGGGAAGTCGGTGACGCCATCCTTATCATTTTAGGGAACCATGGAACGCAAGCAGGCTGCAGCAGCAGTAATTAAGCTGTCGGACGGCCAGGGTAATAGGCTACACAACGCTCTGGGAGGGCCCACATTAACATAAACCCTGTGACTGGCTCCTGCGCAGCCTGGAACCAGCTTCCTACCTTCTCCCCACCAGCGTGGGGAGGGAGGACACGGTTTCTGCCTCACCAAGACAGAGAAGCTGGTTCTACTGCAGATGCTTCTTCCAGCCAGAAGAACAGACTTAGGGCAGTAACCCCAGGACTGGCCTGAGTAGGTGTAGGGTCCGGGCTTTGTGCCTGTTTAGCTAGTGAGACCTAACAAGCTTGAGGTCCCTCCCTGATATTGTACTTTGCTTTCCTCCCCTTAAACCTCATTCCTCTCCTCGGGCCATTTACTGTGCTTCAAGGACATGTCAGTTCTGCCTCCTGCGGGAAGCCTTCCCTGATTGCTCAGCTCTGCCTGATTTAAGAGCATGTGAAGGAAATATTTCCAGAGCAGCAGAAAATAGGCCCAGAGGGTCGTCTGGGACCCAGGGTGAGGAACAGTTCCGAAAGGGAGAGATCAGGCTGTATCTTCTAAATGGTTGTCCATTCCTACCTTCAGTTGGAAGGTCTGGAGGAGCTGAAGCAGAGTCCAGTGAAGACACTGGTCCCAGCAAATGGTGCTGGGAGAAAGAAAGGAAGAAGGATAGAGGCACAGTGCTAAGGGTACTTGATGGGCAGTCTGAGAACCTGGACTCTGGTGCCACTTTGCCACTAACTTGCTGTGTGCCCTGAGGGAAGTCACGTATACTCTGCTGGTCCCCAATCTCTGGGCCACCAACCTGTACCGATCTCTGGCCTGTTAGGAACCTGGCCACACAGTGGGTGGGACATGAGTGGAGGGTGAGTAAGCGAAGCTTCATTTGTATTTGCAGCTGCTTCCCAGCACTAGCATCACTGCCTCAGCTCCACCTCTGATCAGGTATTGAATTCTCATAGGAGCACTGGTCTCTGCTCCCCTAATCCAAACACTAGACAATGGAGCCTGAGTACAGAAATATGATTCCTTCTGGCTCCAAAATTCTGTGGTCCACACATTTTCAGTCCCACCTATATTCAAACTCAGTCGCTGTTCCCCAAAAGTAGGTGGGAAATTTCATGGGACAAAAAAGCCCAGGATTCATCTCTAAGGGATGTCAGAAAGGAAATTCATGACACTGGGCAATTATCCCAGTAATTACTAAAATGGGAAAATCAATCATATGGTCTCCTAAAACACACTAGGATCACAAAAACAGCCCCCAGAGGTCTGGGCTATTGGGTTCCAAACATGTAAGTTCGGCATCGTCCCTTATGATGCCTGCCATCTCATAGGGCAGCGTGGGGTAGGCACCTCAACTCACGAGTCAGTCCTATTCCTTGCTCAACAACCCTGCGGTTCATAAAAAACCCACATTATCCACAATGATGTCATTAGAGAGCCACAGCACTGGCCCCATGCAACAGAAAAGTCACGAGGAAACTGAAGAGGAAGGCCTAGAAAGGAGGGGATAAATCCTGGTCAATCTTTCTAAAACATTGTTTTGATCATGTCATGTCGTGTCACCTTTCCTTGTCCCAAAGCCTTTAATGGCCACGAGGATCAAGTCCAAATCCAGGAGGATTTCCAGCCCCCCAATCAAACCCCCTGTGACTCCTCCCAAGGCAGTTTGTCCCCCGACTTCAACCCTCTGACAGCCCCCCTGACCTGCAGCAAACACGGTAACACCACCTGGCATTTCCTCCCGAGCCATCATCAGCTCAATGACTCCGCCTGCAGACCAACTGGAATTCTACCCATCCTACCCCTCACAGGGAAAACTGTCCTGGTCCACCAGGGCCCTCTGGGAGCTCCTGTGCGGCCACAGGACATCTGGTAGTCTTTTTTCCTGCTGTCTCTCCTCCAAACACAGTCTTGCTAAGGTCCACCCCCCCCACCCCCGTGCCCTGCTCAGAGGGGCTGGCTTTCAGTGAACACAGGTCACTCAAGCTAGGAGGGGAAGAAATGGGGCTGGGGTCTGCAGAATCATCTAGATTCTAAAAGGCCAACCCCTTATTCACTTTCAGAAACAAAATGCCCCACTAACTCCCCTCTTGGGCAAATCAACAAAAACGGCTTCCTGGGTCTTCTGTCCCAAATGACTGATCTGGCTCCTGAAATCAGACTCAAAGATTTACGCCTGGATGGGCTGCGACCACTTGTGGACAACTGGGACTGTCTACTGCAGAAATCCCACCAGAGTCCTTGGGTCAGCAAGGTCTGAAAAGGGGGCAAAGCCCAGGGTCTCTGCCATGAGTATACTGTGGATCTTGACGGCTACCCACTCCCTGTTAGCCCTCAAGTGGAAGAATGGCCTGAAAAACAAAAGTTAATTCAATTGCTAAGTTTTACTACTCAGAGACCTATGAACTAGCAATTCAAAGCCTCTGCCCTGCCCAGTCCACCAGTGTTATAACCCATCTAAAGATACCACGCATTCAGCCTCAGTGGTCAAGATACTTTCCATAGTCCTAATATGGGCCACTACTGAATTTCCAATTGGCTTTCAAAAAATGCTTCAGAGAATTAAGGGACCCCCATCATTACCAACTCCAGGAAACCAGAGGATCCAATCCAGCTTCTCAGGAAACGGAACCAACCTAGTGACTCACCCAAGATCACAGTTAGCCCATTGTGGAATCAAACTTTGGGCTGATCTTAATTTCCCTAAATTAGGACTCATACCCCAAAGTCATAGGCCTCTCCATGGTGAACTCTTTCAAGCCAGAGGAAACAGGGCAGGGGGTGGGGTGGGAAATAGCTGTTAGGAACAAGAGCCCCCAGCCTGAACCTGGCCTTCCACCCTCCCTCCCTACCTCCACACTCACCCAGCGGGACCAGAATGCTATGCTGAAGAGACAGGAAAGGCTAAGTGGTCTGAGAAGAAACCCTCCACCTTAGCATCCTTCCCTGCCTCCTCTATCCAAAATGACAGCAGCAATGACGTTGGCAATGACGGAAGCAGAGCAAACACCACTGCACTGAAGCTCTAGTGTCCAATCATCAGCTGGAAACTGCTGATTTGGGCAGAAACAGGAAACAAGCATGCAGAAGAACCTAAGGCTGGGGACTGAAAGTTTATTCTATCCAAGGCCACAAAACAAATCAGCCCCAGGTCACACGTAAGAAGCAATTCAACCTTAGCTCTTTCTCTCTTGGAGAAATGAGACACATGCAACTTGCCTAAGCTGGAAAATTAAATACTTACGGTAAAAGTACTGAGAGTAGAAATATAAGAAATGCTAAGGAGTAAATGTTAGTTCCACCTGTGTAATAACTAGAAGGGGGGAAATGGGAAGCGATGGAATGAGAGCAAGGAAGGAATGGGGAAGCAAGGCACTACAGGAAGGAAGGAGAAAAGAATGGAACATAGGAGAAGGAGAGACAGACAGACCGCCTGAGAAAAGGACACAAGCAGTCAAAAAGAGAAAGAAAGAAGTTACAGTGTTTATAACTTTTACTTTACTTTCAGAGTTCCACCCTCTTCACCTGAATTTTGGTCATAGAACTTTACCTATATTTACTGTTCTTAAAAATAGAGGTTGAGTTCATTGTCATTCACAGATCTACAGCTGCTTTAATCTCAAAATGCTAAAAAACAAAACAAAAACAAAAACTTTATAATCTTTATAATTCTTGAAGAATCGGGGAGGGGAGCTAGACAACTAGAGACTATGTGAAAAAGAATGTAATGACGTTAGTCTTCACCAGAAACTCGTGAAGGAGGTCCCTGCAGACACAGACAAGGTCATCCTGGGCTGTGCTGACAGGAACAAGTGGGATGAGCCAATGTCCTTGGTCAGGGCCCTAAAACATTCTTCTCCAACAGGACCAAACTTCCAATTCCAAACCTTGAGGCAGAACTTGATGGCAAGCAGGGTGGGAAGACATCTGAAAACTGTGACACTGGAAAACAACTGAAGGAATTAGTGACGTTTAGGTCGAGGGTAGGGGAAACTCATGATAGCTGTCTTTCTCCCATTATTTGAAGGAGTGTACATTTATTCTGTGTATTCCAATGGTTCAAAAACTAATATTAGTGTGCAAGAATTACAAAGAGGCAGTTTTCAGCCCAATATAAAACATAAAAGGGTGTTTAAATCATTAAGGCTGTCCTCAGAAGAATAGGCTGCTCTGGAAAAAGAAAAAAAATCAGTGAGCTCCCTATCCCTGTAAGCACATGAACTGGAGGCTGCTAAGTGTCTGCAAAGAACTCTACACCATAAACAAGTGATAAACTATTAAATGACTAATATTGTATGATGAAGTGCTGTAAAGAGATGAGTCTTAGGTCTTTTCTTCTCTGATAGTGCTATGGTTTGATTTCTTCCTCTTTAATGCAGCTATCACAAGTAATTGCTGGTAGGTGGCTGGTTTCTCAGGCAGTGGCATCAGCCTTGTTTGGACCACAGCAAAGGGAGTAAGACCCAAGACCTGACATAAGCCCAAGACTTCCCTTCCCCGTCCTTTAAAGGAAAAAAAGGAGCTTTACTCAGGATTGTGCTCACAATGCGTCCAGGTAGAAACGGGCTATCCTATGGCAGAATGTGTTGATGGTGACTGGCACATGAGAACTGTGTGGCTTTAGGTAAGACTTCACAGAGACTCAGCTTCTTCATCTGTAAGATGGGGAGGATCCCTACTAATCTCATGGTTTCCATGGGACTGGAGGAGGTAAAGTGCTGTCATGGAGGAAAGGAATTTATAAGCCACTTTCTCACCCCAAGACTCTGTACCCCAGAGAGAGCAGAGACAAGGTGTTATACAGCTCTAATTCCCCTACACTCACACGTAGCTCTCAATATATATTTGCTGAACTGAAAAGCATTAAAAATAACCTGGGAAAACATTCTGCCATCTTTTTTCTTCCTTTGAATTGCAGCACTTTGCCAGAAGCCTCCAGAACAGCCTCTCTTCACCATAATCTTTCACTTTGGGAGAATCAAGTCACAACAGGGCAGGATGTTCAGAGGGTAAACTCCCAGATATGGGGACAGTAACAAGGTCTGACACCTCTGCAGAAGGTTTGTTGCTCTCTGTGCCACCACAGCCTTTCTAAAACAGTCTGAGCTGATCCAGTTCCAGGCCACCATTGGAAGGGACTATAGACCATTCTAGGACAGGACCAGGGCCTCATGGAAAAGCCTAGAAAAGCCAGGGATACACAATACATCTGACTGCCTCAATGTACAGACAGGGAGACTGAAGCCCAGATAAGTAGAAGACCTGGTCCAAAGTCACTTCTGTTATTTAGAAAAATTTTGTTTAAAAAAAAAAACACACACACACACATTCGTTCTTGTGGTTTCAAAACCAAAAAGTATAAGATAAACAGTTAATTCTCCATCCCATCTAGTTAACCATCCCACCAGGGTTTACACATATAAAAAAAATTTAGAGTCTTATTTTCCTCCTTTTTACCCAAACTAGTTATTATGTACTGATCTTTGCCTTGCCCTTTTCCCTGGAGTTCGTGTAGTATCAGACATAAAAACCATTCTTGTTTCTTATCTGCATTGTATTCCATTTGTGTGGATGTGCCACTGTTTTCCTTAACCAGTCCGATATTGATGAGTATTTGGGTTGCTTTCAATCTTCTGCTATAATTCTGCAATACAAATAAGCTGGAGCTTATGTCATTTTGCATTTGCCCAGCTTATTAACCGAAGAGCTGGAATCAGATTCCACTTCTGACCCTACAAAGGCAGCAGTCATAGAACCTTGGAGTCCTCCAATCTAAGGGGCTCACTATGGTACCTATGTGGGCAAGTTACTTCACCCCCATTCATCCAGTGCATGCCACTCCGAACCTACCAAATGCCAGCGCATCAGGTGACCCAAAGATAAAAGTATCCTTGCCTTCTGCCCCCAGTGTCTAGTCTGGGAGGCACAAGCAGAAGGGACTCCTACAACACATAGGGACAGTTCAGTGTGCCTTGAAGGCCATCTGATTCACCCTGTCCAGAAATGGATGGTCATACCCACACCTTAGGGGCGTTGTCAAGGATCAAAAAAGTGATGCTTTCCAAGTACCTACCATGATACAAGGCTCATAACAGGTGCTCAGTAGGGGGTAAGCCTAACTCCTGTCCCAGAAGGGGTCCTGCTATGGCAAGTGCAGCAAGGAGCTCCAGGCAAAACACGCAGCCTCACCATGTCTGCTCCACAGCCACTACTACTCTTCTCTCATAGAAGGTCGGAATTATACTGCTGTTGGTTTTGAGGCAACACCTAAGCCCCTAAATATGTCTTAGCCTTCTTTTATTGAAAAACAATTTGGCCTTCTCCTACTTTCCAGACCCTCTTTAGTATCCTTGAGGCACCCTGGGCATGCTTCTCAACTGCGTGCACAAGCCCTCATGTGAAGCATGTCAGAGCCTAAGAGAAACCCAGATGTAGATAGACCCTGGTATTGAAAGACAAGGGCAGGCACAGAGAAAGTTAATTTCACTGGGGTTTCCCCAACATTGTAGAGGAAAAATTATTAAACCTGATATTTTTTTGGTTTACTTTAATATGTGTTCTACTTCACAACACATTTTTAAAAATCAGAAATTTTGGCATCATCTGTTTCACTTTCCTAGGGAAACAAATGCAGATTTTATGATAGAGAAAAGAAATGGAAGTCAGGAGTCCAGAGTATTTCCTTATTATCAGAAGCCCCAAAGTGGCTGGGAAGAGATGGATCAAAGTAAAGACTCAAGGTTCCACGCATAGCTCTAAAGACAATACCCAGTTTTGCACCCAAGCACAGCTCCTCAGTAGTATTTGACCTTGAGGATTACTTAATTAGCTTTCTGAGCCTCAGTTTCCTCATCTATTAAAGTGGGAATAATCCTACTCATTTTGTATTGTTTCTGTATAGATTAAATAGGAATAAATAGGGTATCTGATACATACATACTCGACAGTTAAAAATAAACAAAAGATATTTTTTCTCAACATCTAGCAAAAAGATGAATATCTAGTGCTTTCCTTTCAGAATCTCAAAGCAGAAGAACAGGCATTGAATTACCTAGCCCCCATAATACTGGGAACCCAGTTCCCTCACAGGCGAATTAATGAAGTCTTACTTCACCAGAAGCTCCTTTCAAATTCATGCAGGATGCCTGCTTGTAGATGAAAACTATCAGCCAATTAAGGCTCATCTTTGTCCTTGGAGAGGTGGGTAAGGGCTGGATTTGTAACCTGACTTAACTGTGGGCTTCTCTCCCTCAAATAAGCCCTGGGGGCCCTCTAAGTCCTGCTTCGTTGTTTTTGATCATAGGCATCGATAAGGTCTCCCCAGACTATCCAAAGGCACCTGGACCCTCACACTAGGTGGAAGGGCCTGAAAGGTCCAGATGGATTCCAAAGGAGCAATGGGGGCCCTCCAAGAAACTGCCATTTCAGAAAGACCAATGGAAATCCCACTGTGACAGGAGGCAAGTGCCTGTGGTTACCAAAATTGGGCCATATCCCTGCTTAGGCAGGAAAAAAAGCAACTCCAGGTGGTTAGCCCTTGCCTGGCTGACTAGCGATTATAGATGTGTTTAAACATTTCTGTCCCTCACCCCCAACACACCCAGCCATAAATGAGAAAATAAATCTATTATTGTTAATAAATGCAATGTGGAATTATACATTTTTCAAAGTGTGACTTCAAGAGGATAATAAAAAACATTCTGGGATGAAAAGGCAGAGGGGTCAGCTGGCCAGGGGAAGCGCCTAAGGTTGTGAGCAGAGTACTAGCCAGTTATATTTTTGTCTTACTTTTGAATCTTTCCTACTAATCAGCTCGTAAATTTGCATCTTCACCATGCTGGGCCTCAGCTTGCTCATCAGCAGATGATTTCTAGGCACTTCCAGATCAGCTAAGGTTCCAGCTCATGAGGGCCAGAAGTCCACTGTAGGTTACTCGAGTCTCTGCTCACATGTCACCTCCTCAGAGAGGCCTTCCTGAATCACCCACCCCCTTTAACACAGCTTTGTCTTCATAAGACCTCTCACGTCAACAGTCATGCCTTTGCTTGGCTAATTGACCATTTCCCTTTCAAAGTCATGTTAGCCTCAGAATAGATGATGTGTTCATCTGTATGCAGAATTTGGAGAACAGAACGCGGCACACAGCAAGCATTCAATCAATATAGCCATACCTCGGAGATATTGCAGGTTTAGTTCCAGACCACTGCAATAAAGCAAATATTGCAACCAAATGAGTCACATGAATTTTTTGGTCTCCCAGTGCATATAAAAGTTATGTTTACATTATACTGTATTCTATTAAGTATGCAATATCATTATGTCTAAAAAAAATGTACATACCTTAAATAAAATACACTCTTGCTAAAAATAACCATCCTCTATTGCTAAAAAATGCTATCACCTGAAACTGCTAGAAAAATAGCACTGACTGCTCTACACAGGGTTGCCACAAACCTTCAATTTGTAAAAAACGTGAAGTGCAATAAAGTGAGGTGCATCTTATATGAAAATGAATGGCCTCTCCACAGTACTTATTTGCAGAAATCACCCTCCTAACTCCAGTCAGCATCAGACATTAGCTAGCCATGCTGCTCATCATCAGGGACACTTGTGGCTGTAATAAGCCTCCTGGGGCTGGCAAGACATTTGCCCACATGGGCCTGATTTCCGGCCCAGTGGGCACCTTTCAGTCCACACCTGGACCTTGTTGGAGTCTACGGTCACTGGCCAAACTCGGAGGTGCATTTTCACTTCCACATCCAACCCTTCCGTGTGGCAGCTCCTGGTAATGACCATACTGGCCACTGGAAATGATGGAAGACTCCTGAGCACTTGAGGGCAGCTGCCTGCCCTAAGTGCCCCTTTGCTTTTAAGAGGACAGCATTCCATTTCAGCTCCCAAGCCTGCTCCTCTACCTCCACCCCTAATAGCAGCTCTGGAGGGCCCTACTCTAAGAGAAGCCTCCTTAGACACACAGACCACACCTAAAGATGTAGTCACACCAGCTCTCTTAACTAAGACACATAAAGGCATGTCTGCAATAGAGCTGCAAACTGGAGGGGGGCTAAAAGAAGAACTACTCAGTATGGCAGCAGGCCAACCTCTGTAGATAGGCCTCTTCAGGCCTACCAGAGACAGCTGGGGAGTTTTGCTGAAGTACATGACTGCCCACTCTCCCCAAGCCACACCCCGAGTACATCCAAATCTCCATGGGTAAGGGGAGACGTGCAGAAGTGCAAGGAACGCCCTGGGTAACTGTGATGGCTAGTTCCTGGCCCTCCATATGGAACAGGCCCCTGTGCCAGAACAGACAGATCCTTCGCACAGGCAGCCAGGCTGGAGACCACATGACGTCACCACAAAGCCTTCCGGATACACCCAGCTGCAGGGGAGTTGTGCTGGGCCCTGCAAGCCCTCTCCGCTGCCCTCTGGAGGGGGGAATAAAGAGACACTGACCAATCCAATGAGGGGAACAGAGGGAGCCCCAACGCACATCAGTGAGTTGCTACCAGAATTAGCAGACAGGAGAATGCGGCCGCATTACCTGGAAGTTCTGGAGACTTCTACATCTTTATGTCACCTGGGAAGGACACAATCTGCTTTCTTTCTTCCAGTGAGTCAAGGAAGACTTCCTAGAGAAGGACACCTCTCAGAAGCTTTATGAAAGCACTATGAAGGCCTAGGAGGAGCAGACTGATTTCTGTAGTCAAGTGGTGAGCGAAGAGGCAGGAAGGACCACTGACATAGGGCAACTGCTCCAGAAAAGGCTAGCCAGGCAAAGAGCCCCAAACTCCAACCCTACGACAAGAAAGGGAGGCCCTGGGGCAGGGGAAGTCCACGGCATAGCTAATGTTGCCCCAGCTCCACCTCAACAAAATATGGGGGCTCTGTCCTCTGCCTGGGGCCCCTCCTGGGGCAAGCAAAGACAACTCTCCCAACAATTGCTTCCACCATTACAAGCTTAGACACCAAGCAAGAGACCTCCTTTAGGCAGGCGCCTCCCCGTTTTAAATAGCTTGTTCAAGCCCAGGCTGGTTAGAATCTACTAAATTTCAGGGGCTGTCCACAACACACGCCTGGAACAAACCTTATTTATTTCAGTCCTGACAATGATCCCAGAGAAGCAGCATCACGGTTAGTTGCCATTTTACAGATGAGGCACCTGCCAGGTATCTTCAGGTAGTAGAGCTCTGTAGTGCTGGGCACCGCCCATTACACCTGACTGCTTGGCCCTGAGGTCCCCTCCTTCTTACAAAAGGCCCACCAGCCTGCCCTTTGATCCCCTGGAGACTGAGGACAGGCCAAGAGGCCAAGTCCAGCCCTGCTCAGTAAGTCCACTCAACATTCCAGCAGCAGCCTCATGAAATACAGGTAAATGAAAAATTACAAGTGTGATGAGCAGGAATGTGGTGTGCAGCAGTCAGGCCAAAGACCTTATCCCTGCTCCCCAGGAAGTTAGGTCCTATACCTTTCTTTCCTATTTTCTGTTTTCCTTGCTCCGTTTTCCTCTCCTTTTACCTCCACTTAGTTTACTTCTTACCTGCTGTGAAGTTCTGCACCTGCCTTAGGATGGTGGCTTCCGACTGTGCTTCAGAGCTCCCTTCAGAGCCTTCTAATAATACGGACTGGGCACCACCCTCAGAGGAGATTCCTTAGTTGTGTAGAGCCTGGAAATTTCTTAAAATGCTCCTTCCCCTGGTGGTTCTACACACAGCTGGGTTGCAATTGGCCCCCCTAACCATGCACCTTCTTTTCTCCTGTGCTGAGCTCTCCCCCAACCCCAATCCTCACAGAAACCTACACCACACTACCTGTCACATACTCCCCATGCCCAGGACACAGGAACTGGATTCAACAAATTCAATCTGCTATATAAATTCATGTAACTCCCTGCATCACTTTGGATGCTGGACATACAGGCCCTGTAAGTAGAAGTGGGCTCCCTTCACCCCTCCCTCTAGTCACATCATTTGGGCATACTGGTGAGGCCTCTATAGCTAAGGTGAAAGGTGGTCACATAATGTGAGATGAATCCCTCCCTGGGATGCATGCCCCTGAAAAGTAGTAATCCCTTTAAATTTACTATTACAGGATCTTGCCTCAAACCTATCCTCCCTTGCCAAGACACACACATTCACTCTCTTCCCCTCCTATTACTTCTGCAGGAGGCAGTAGAATACGGCACTCCAGCCCTTCTAGACACTGTGAGTTCCAGGTCTCAGCACAACTTTACTAAAGTGCCTCAGACACAACACGACAGGCCTCTCTCTCCTCCAGCTTCACTCTGGCTCTCCATCTCTGCTCTTCCAGCCTGCAGCTGATCCTGCCTTGACTTATTCCCAGTCTGAGGATAAGCAGGAGAAAGCCTCTTCCTTCTCCACTGACCAGCGCAGGTCTACTGATGGAATCCTCTCACCCTCTCTAGACATCTGCAAGAACAGCCCAGGGGTTGGCCTTGATGGACCCTAAAGGATGACCTGAGCAGCCTTGGTGGGTCTGTGTACACAGCCTAAACAGACAGCACTGAGCTGATAGGCAGAAACAGAAACAGACACTTGATTTACTGGGGATCTCAGGCACACCACTGGATTTTCCTCATTTATCAAAAAAGGGTTAGGAATGGTCTCCACTCCTACCCATAACACACCTAGAATCTAAATAAGAATGCTTGGTGAGGTATGGGCATTTCTTATATAGCATGAACTTTCATAACTGAACTAAAAATAAACAAACAACTAATTAGAGCAGTGGTCTCCTAAGTGGATCACCCTAGACAATCCACTGGACTTTTAATATCTTTTAACTTATCCTTAATTTTTAGTGTTATGTTTTATAACACACACATTTTTAAAAATATAGTATATGTGAATAATCCACAAGTAAAAGGTAAACATACTAGGGCTCAGGTTCAAATTTTTCACTGATATGGGATGTAAAAACCAAAAAAAGTCGAGGACCACTGGGCTGAGAAAGTATGAAACACCTACCCAGAGGCACACACCCACCCAGGGGGAAGCTGAGGGCACCAAACTGATAGCTGTTTCCGATGCTTTGTTTCTGTGGCTTTGTGCTTGGCTTACCAGACAGAGAGAAGGTGATGCAAATGACAAGAACATGCAAGTATAATGGTTCCTTCATCCAACTAACACTTCCAGAATGCCCATCATGTGCCAAGTACAGTGCTGAGCTGAAGATACACAGCGATGAGCAGAAACAGGACCTTTTAAATCAAGCAACTTACCACTAAAGCAAGAAAAATGCTAATTAAAACATTCACATTCAGGAATGTATAATTACAAACTCAAGCACTTCTAAGGAAATTTCTGTAAATTCTATAATAAAACAAACAAAAAAACCAGACCTAGAACTGAGGGGTGAGAGATGGAGATGGTAAAAGGGATTAGATGCTAGAGGTGATAGTAGCAGTGCAGTGGGAAGGGGGGCAAGGGAAGAGATGAGAGGCGGAGGCCAGCAGTGGCCAGTCCGTGCAGGACCTTGTTGGTCTTACTAAGGAGCCTGGACTTGATCCTAAGAACAATGGTGTACTTTAAGTAAAGGGTAACATGATTTCTTGCTAAGAGCTGGCTGAAGTTGGAAACATGGTTTAAAGGGGGCTGTGATGCAGGGAGATGAGCTGAAAAACAATAGAGGATATTTTGAATTGACAGAACTTATGGTGGATAGAAAAATCATGTGCGTGCATGTTGGAGGGAATGAAGGAGGTTACAAATGTCATGGGTTCCCTTCGAACATGCTGAATGTGGGACATTTTGGGGACACTCAGGTAAAGACTGGGTGGGTCCTGAGCTTAGCCTTGAGGTCAGGGCTAGAGATGTAAACATAGGACCCCATGTAGCACGCAGTGCCTACAGCTGTTGGTGAGAGAGGACAAGACTTCATAGGTAGGGAATACAGAAAAGGGCCCAAGACCCAGGCTTGACTGAGTCCAGTACTCCTGAGCTGCGTCTGGAAGGCAAAAGGCCACAGAAATTGAGGAGCAATCAGAGCTGTAGAAGACAGACCAGAGAAAGGGAGGGGCAGGGGGGAACATAGCGCATGAAGAGCAGAGCGAAAATACTGCTGCTGAGGAATCACATGAGAAGACAGTGAAGGCTGTTGGGGTTTTTGGAGTTTAGGAAGCAAACCAGAAGAGGGCTGAGGTGTGAGGTAAGTGAGGGAACAGAGGTGGTTACAGACAATTCACTAAGCTGCATGTAAAAAGGAAGACATGGGCAGTAGATAAAACGAGATAGAAGAATCAAGGGAGGTTTTGTTTGTCTTAAGATGGTAGCGACATCCCAAGCTAAAGAAGCATCCAAACGAGAGTGGCTAGATGCCTGGTAGGAAGAAGGGGACCAGAGGGTAGGCAGGGCCAAGACCGAAAGGACAGCTAGCTGGCTAAGCTGGGCACAGATTTGGTCTAGGAACTTCTTAGGAAACCAGGAAGTTTCAATTCTATGAGGGAGAAGGTCACTAGCTAGGTGAGAAAGGGCAGTTCTGGGAGGGTGGGGTGAGCAGTTTGATGAGAGTCTCAAACAGTTAGTTGCTGAGGGCAGTGACAAAAGGAGTTGCCCAGGAGAGGGGCAAGTTTTGACATTATCTTTAGCAGAAAGGACTTGGCAACCGGCTCCACAATGCTTAGATGCTATAGCTACACTCCCATCTAGAAGCAACCCATTTACTATTCAAGTGCTTGTGGAGAAAAATAACTGGGCAAGTTTAAATCTCTATAGCGTCTAACCTCTTTTCCCATCGAAACAAGCGTTTCTTTTTTGTATAATTTGTCTGATTTTTTTTTAAGTGAATGCGAACTGGTGTTCTAGTAGAACACACCACATAACAGTAACATCTAATGCTTATTGAGTACTTACTGTGTACCAGACTATGTGATAGATATTATCACACTGTCATTTTGCAGAGACAGGGAAAGCACTCTGAGGTAAAGGGGCTCTTGGCCCATGCCACAGCTGAAGTGGGTAGGGGGTGGGGGGACGGGAATGAACTACATGATGAACACCCAGGCAGTCTGGTAGGAGCACGTTCCTATCTAAAACTTTCTCTCCTCCAGGCTGGTAAAAGCGGGAGCCCCCAGGCAACCTGCATAGTATATGCAGCACACTGAAAGATGGAGGGCAATGTGGTGCTGAGGGTAGAGAGAAGGGTGTGGAGGAACATGCTTGGCTGAGGGCCACTGGCACAATCAAGAACCCTGGAAGGCATCCATCTGGGGTAGGAATTTAGGATGATTCCCTAATGCCATGAGAAACTGGGTTGGGAAAGAGCTAGAAGCTTGAGAATATGGGACCCAGAGATAAGCAGGCTTAAAAGCCAGAGAAATCGCTACTGACCCTCAGGGGACAGATTTCACAAAGCTACAAAAGGCATTCCCTCATTTCCCCAAATCAAACCACAAAATATTTGAGTGTGAAGGAAACTTAATATTCATCTTTTAAATGTCTTGCAAACTCTAACAAGTAATGAAATTAATTAATGGGTCAAAGCCAGTTTTGTTTTGTTTTTTTTAAACAAAAGTTTTTATACATAAGGGGGCACAGTTTTTTATGCAACATATGTATATACATAGTGGGTAGTGACATAAAACATATTTCTTATTGTTAGGATCAAAAAGTTTGAAAGCCACTGATCTAACACAACACCTCCATTTTAGGAGAAAACAGGCCCGAAGCAGCCGATGTGCGAGTTAGTTAATAGTAAAGCTGAAAACAGCACTCAAGTCTCTAATAGTTCTCTGGTAACTTCCTCACCAAACTGGAATCTCCGAATGCAAATACCTCTCTGGGAAAGACAGCCCTGACTTGAATCCACATTAGAGTAAGTGATAGTGGAGTTAAGTAAACTGATCTTTTAGATCTGCCGCCTGAAGCAAGTTTTGGTAAAGGAGACCATAGGTTGAGTGTACCAGGGCAGCTGTAGAGCTAAAACATATTTGAGTGAAAACATGGGGGTTGCGGGGTGTGGTCCAATAGGCACAGGACAGGGCCTGGTGTGGTAAAATGAAGACATTTTATCTTGTTTACAGACTTTGTAATAATATCATTAGGACAACTGGTTCTATACAAGGAGGCTGCTTCCATGTCTGGGCAGGTAGCCCAGGGCCATGGGTGCTTTGCTCATCTCGTTTCGACAAATTTTATTAAATGAGAAGTTCTGAACAACAGATGCCTTCACAAGTCTCCATCCCTGCCAGACTCCATCTCTTTAATGAAAACATCATTGTTGGGTATTTATCATTTGTCATACAATTATATTTCAATGTAATGTTATTCAGTCTAGTCCATGTTTCTCTACTTGTGTGTGGAAGGCAGTGGTGAGGACTAGTAAAAGGTAGTTTCTAGGAGACTAGAAAACTAGCTAGAACAGGGGTTGGACATATCAAAATGCAGTGGTGACGAGGGGAGGGCATGGCAGCAAGCAAACATGTGTAAGTGCCCTCTCTGGACACCATTGTAATGAGCCTCCTCTTTACCAAGTCAGATTTCAAGCCAAACAACTGGGGCCAAGCTCATTTAACCCAGGCTAATCACCACTCAGCAACAAGCTCGCTGATCCTCTCCTAAGTGACTATACCAAGGCAGAGAGGGCAGGCACAATGGTAAGGAAACGTCTGTAAGAATCCCATACACTCTCCATAAAGGATCACCAACAGCCCCAAATTTTCTACTACAATGTACTATGTTTAATTTGGACTGAAGCTCTGGGATGACCAGCTCTCAAAACTCAAATCAGGTGCCTGTGTTACAAACAAGGATGTGTAAGTCTAAAGTAAGTCACCTTGAGAGGCTGGTGGTACAGCAGTGGCCAAGACAGGGAACTGGGTCTGTCCCCATTTATTTATCTACTTCTCCTCTCCTAGCCGACCTTATATCCATTCCTTCAACTCATTAGCTCAGGCAAAAGAGGCTAGTGGTAGAAAGAAGGGCTTTGAAACCGAAAGCCACTTTGCTGCTGGTTCGTTCCCCACGAAATATACATGGTGGAAAAGCAGCAGGCCCAAACCAGAGATTCCAAGATTATTTGTGGTTTTCAATGATCTGTGTTGAGGACCTGATGTCAGCCACTGCGTACACAGCTGCTGTACCTTCCACAGGCCTCAGAGCTCAAACCATTGCAGTTCAAAGCATCTTCCCTATAGCTCTAAAAAGAAATCTAAAATTTAAGAGTAACCATTTAACTGCAAGATATGCAAAAGCCTTTTGAAATATTCTGAATATGTAAGATAAAGAATTTCAGTTGGTTGCACAGTGCCTCTGGATAGGAGTATTCAATTTTAAACTGGTAATAAGGATAATTTCTCTTCTGATGCAGGTTCTTGGATTGAGGCCAATTTCCATTAGGTATCAACTAGTTAAAGGGCACACATAAAATGACTTGGAAAGATCCCTAAAGTACCACCCAAATCAATGGCTTGTCACATGCTTAATAAATTTTTAAGAATTTAAAAAGCCAGATCCCAGGGTCTCTCCCCTGATCTACTAAACTGAAGATTATCTTTTTCTGTAAAGGGTCAGATAGTAGACTTTACCCAGAGGCAAAACTGACAGTACTACACAGGCACTTGTACAACTAGAAAAAACAAATTTCCACAATTCTTTTATTAATAAAATTATATATATATATTTGGTAATTAAGTAGAATTCGACAGTGGGGGAACATTCCACTTAACTGGGATTCAAAGTTGTCTTACATATATCAAATTGATTGCAGTGCTTGTATGTACAAATTATTCTTAGCTCATGACCTGTACAAAAACAGGCTCCCTGGGTGATTCTAGTGATGGGCATGTTTGGGACCAAATAGACTACCATTTTCAAAGTCCTTACTGTCCAAGTAAAGGTTTTACAGTGGAAGGAGAACCCAATTCTGCTGCATACAGGATTGGTTGTTCGACCTCTCTCATCCTCGATGATTCACTCTCACAACAGGGAAGATGTCACATTGCTTGGCCTACCCCGAAGGAGTTGCTGAGAGGATTAAGTGAGATGATATGAGGTGTTATTAGTATACTAGTCCTAGATTAGATACCAAGGACATGACAATTCTGTCCAGTATTTTTGGCTATAGATGGAGACTAATAAAAATGGAAAATGCATTACATGCAAGATCCCTTACAAACCACTGCCTAACAGTGGCTCCTGCTTCTCTTCTCATTAACCCAAAACACATGCCCCAACACCTAAAGGCCAGATTCATTTCAGCCTAACCAGAGGTGACATGCTAAACCAAACTCAAAGTGTACAGCTTCCCCCTTAAAATGACAATCCTGACCACCCCCCTCAACATCTTCAACCAAGAGGCTCTCTAGTCTTCAAATGAAACCTTCAAGGACAGAAAACTCACTAAAATAAGACGGTACCATTTAAAAGCCAGAAAAACAAAACAGCTCTTCCCCAAGGTATCTTACAGAAAAGCATGCTTTAGGGGAGGCAATAGAGAGCAGACATTGAGTACAGACTGGCTGTAATAACCTGTGTTCAATTTCTTTATGTGTAACATAAGGATAATAACAGTACCTATCTCATAGTGCAGTTGTGGGGACTAAATTAATATGCATAATCCACTTAGAACTGTGCCAGGCACAGCATGTAAGGTGCTATGTAAGCATTATTATTACTGTTGTTATTCTAAACCACAGAGCAGCTCAAAATTGTGCCTCATTGCACCCCAATATCTCTCAGAGAATAACATTATCACAGGCTGAGCACTTGAGGGCTAGATCAAGCCAGCTTTGTCACTTAACTCATTAAATGGGATTATTATTCCCATTTTCCAGGTAAGGAAATCAAGGTTCAAAAAGGCAGGTTAGGTTACGTTAACCTGCCTGAGATCTCAGGGGCAGGTTAACTTATCTCACATCTTTGTGGGAGGGGAATTCAAATTCAGGTCTGTGTGGTTCCAGAACCCATGTTTACTGTGGATTCAGCCCCCAGACTCAAAACTACCATCAGCATCAGCAATCCAGTAACAAAAATATAACTAACTGTGACTATACGGAGCTCGCGCCCCATTTTCTGCCTGTGAATTCCTGGTTGGCTTGCATAAACTAGAGTTAATACCAGGCTACTTGAACCCAATTAGGCAGTAAGTCAGACTGGAAAACATCGTGCGATGTATTCCAAAGGTCAAAATTAAACCTGGCTTCCTGGGCAGCCTTGGCTGGGCACTGCCATGAAAGTTAGTCTCCATGCAGACACCAGAATTTAACCAGCAAGGTGGTGCCTAACCACCGCTGTACAGGCTTCAAAAGTCCCATAGAGATGCCACCGACGATGCCTTGCCTGGCTCTGCAATCAAGACCCAGAGAAAGGCAGTTGGCAGAAAGACAGCACTTATTTTTAAAAGCAAACCTTGTTCCTTTCTCCTTTTGGTTTAGGGTTACTTACTTTGTAGCTACCTTTCCCTAGAAAATTAATAAAAATAGGGGCAGGGAAGGGGAGGGGGGCTCCCCTAGCAGCCTGCAGGGCGCTGCAACACCCACCTGAAACACCGAGCCAAACCTACCTTCCTGGAGAGCCAAGCCCCGAGGGCGTTTCCCCAACGCCTAGACAACTCGTCCCTCCCGGGGAAGCGGCTGCTGTCCTTGGCTTCAGTCAGGGCCACCAGGGTCGCGTGCGCGCCCTCTCCCCACCCCCAAAAAACCTCACGTACAATTTCTCCCCACACCATCCTATCAGTTCCGCGGAAAGAACAAACACTAAGGCTTCTAAAACGCCTGCAGGATGAAGGGCGAAATACCGGAGAGAAAAGGGACCGGAGGAAGTAGAGAGCATGAGGATGGGGGAAGCATTTGCTCGGAGGATCTTGGTCGTCCCTGTGCAACGGCCTCCACGACACTCTAGCAAAGCCTCAGGCCGTTGACACGGGTGGGAACCCCCATCGGAGCCCAGAGAACAAGTGTGGGGGGGGGTCCCCAGAGTCGGGTCTCCCTGCTGCCTCCACGTCCAGGGCCGTCTGGGTGATGGCGCAAGACTCTGCTCCCCCACCCCCCACAGCGACAACAGCCGCGGTGACAAAATGGCAGCCCGGCGCCCGGCAGTCGTGCCACAGGCGCGCAGGGCCTGGCGGCTGCCCCCGTCCCCCAAAAACGCCTCGGCGCCCTTCGGGCTCAGCCTCGGGAGTGCCCGACCGTTAAAAAACAATAAATAAAACACCTCGAGTTCCAAACCAGCTCGGGACGCCCAAAAGGCCCGCCCAGGGACCATCCCAGCTCGCCCGCGCCCCAGCCCGCACGCACCAAGCTCGGCCTCCCTGGCGCCGGCCGACTGGCCCGCCCGCGCCCCGCATGGAGCCCGACACCCGCATTTGCGGCCCGGCGTTCGGCGCCGGCCGCGCCGTGGGGGGGGAGGGGCGGGCCGCGCGAGACCCGGGAAACATGGCTGCTCGTCCTATTTCGGCGTCGCGGCGTGGCCACCAGCCCCGGATCAGAGTTGGGAGAGGCTCGGAAGGTGGGTGTGTGGGGGTCCAGGGGGGCAGCGCTGCGGGCAGGGGCGCAGGGGCGCTCTTCAGGAGCTATTTGTCTTAAGGACGTTAAAAAAAAATACTTCCTCCTCCCCACCCCTTTTGTCCCTCATTAGCTAGCTTTCTCTCCCCTCCCGAAACGTATAGATAGTGCCTCCCCCGACCCGCCGCGCCGCACCCCGCCTCGAGGCCGGGGGAAGGCATGTGGGCAGAGAGCCTGGGCGGCGGAGGGGGGGGCGAAGCGTGAGAAATAGCTCCCAGCTCTGCGCGCTCCCCTCCCCCAGCACACACTCGGGAAGTTTAAAGAGCCGGTTCGACCCGCTTTCGAGCTCGCTCCCAGTTGGCCAGTAGTGTGGATAGGGTTGGCCCGGCCATCCTCGCCTCCACACCCACCGCGACCCCGGCCCCCGGCTTGGCGCCCTTCCCCCTCTGCACGGGGGGCTTCCGGAAGTACGCGGGAAGACCGCGGCTCGGTCCCCTCCCCCATCACCACACCCAGCCCCCAAATCCTCCGGCTCCCGGTCCGAGCCGGGATGAAACCCGCCAGAGAAAAGCAAGCCGCGGGCAAATTGTTCGCGGCAACTTCTGCCTTCTCCGCGGAGCACCTCTCCCCGCCCTTCGCCAACCCCTCCCCGCCCTGCGCGCCATCAGGCACTGCACGTCTACAGTCCACAGCTGCGTTATGAGGGGAGGCACAAAAAGGATCTTGTTTTCAAAAGTCTCACTCAGGTTTGGGGGAGGAACTAGAGAAAAGAGGAAGCAAGGCCTGTCTTCGCCGGGAATTCGGGTTTCAACCAGCTGGAGGGGCGACAGGTCGGCACACAGTGCTCTCAACTCTGGAACCCTAGCCACCGAGGCTGGAGCGGCAGCCCTCGCGCCCGCGCTCTCCTGGTCCCCCAAGGGACCACAGGGGAGTCGGCCAGCGTTTCCGCCCCAGACCTAGGGTCTCCTCCGCTGAGCCGCCAACTCGCATAAAACAGTTTGAAAGCGAGGGAGCCAGAAATAAAAAGGAGCGTTGAGTAACCCACCCTGGCCTTCCCCCTCTTCGGAAGTGGGCTTTCGCCGAGCCTCCCAGTCCCAGCCGTGTAAGTTTCCTCCGGCCCTACTCGCGCCGTTGCCCAATCAATAACGGCGACGAGAAGGCAAACTCCCATTCCAAAGCTGCGTGTTCTCTCTGCCCGCATCAATCTGGACCCAGCCAATACCCACCACAGGCACCAGCTCCGGGCAGCTCGCGTCCTGACAAAGTTTCCCGTGCCCATTTATTAGCCAGGCTCCGAATGGCTGCCGAGGAGCCCACCCCAGAGGAAAACCGGCCGGGGGTGCGGACTGGGGGGACGCCACGGCTCGAAGGATAGCATCTTAGGGAGGCCGGAAGGAGCAGCGGTGAGGGGGGACCGGGACGTTGCCTTTGGGTAACTTGCAGGAGCGATCGCTCGAGGTGGGGAGGCGCGGGGATTATCTGTGCCTTTGCACGTTAGAAAATCCCTCCCCTCCTACCAATTTATCTTCCCTTCGGAAGGAAAGGAAGAAACATCAGCATCTGGCCCGAAGGTGGGGTGGAAAGAGTGAGGGAGAAAGAGAAGAAGAGGAAGGGAAGCAGAGAAAGGGAGGGAGGGAGAGAAAGGGCGCGTTCACGAACACTACAAAGTTACAAATATGGCTCCCCCGTCTCTCGCCTCATCACTGCAAAGAAATGAAGACGCACTTTAAACTCGAGCCATTCCCAACTCCACTGCAGCCCCCTCCCCATGCGCTCTCCCCGGGGGCCTCGGCCCACATTTATCAGAAACTAAACCGGACTCGCAAAGCCCAAAACTTATTGTGTGTGCGCGAGCGAGAGAAAGGGAGGGGGAAGGCGCGGGAGGGGGGCGGAAGGGGAGATTCATTTATAAAACATAAACCCCCTTTTTTTGTTGTTGAATCCGGGAGGCAGCCCCCTTCCTCCTCCTCTCTCGTTAATCTTTTCCCCAGACAGAGTCATGGGAGCAGCGAGCTCAGAGGATGATTTTGCCTCATTCTCTCCGACCCAAACGCGTGCGCCCGCTGGCCCCCAATGGGTGCACACTCGCACGCACACTCTCGCACCCACACTCGCACACGCGGGAGCACACGCACAGGTAGTCACACACACCAAGGGCAGCGGCGGCGGCAGCAGCCGGAACATGCTCGGATGGCATTTCAACCCCCCAACCTTGCAATTCATTTGCAGTCCGACCCCCAAATCCACACCTCCTAGGCGCCCCCCTCAAAAAAAGTGCCTCCCCGCAACGTACATACACATACACACAAAGTAGGAGAATGGACCGACAGAGATATTTTTGGCAAATGCTCACATCAGAGGGCGTCCTGTTCCGCAGCTCTAAATGAATCCGTTTGTCCATATCCATCTCTCGCGCTCTCTTTCTGCAGAGGCTCCCGCGCCGGCGGAATTCAATCAATAAACCCGAACCCACGGCCGCGCGTTTTAGGACTTTGAAGGCTCAACCAGCTCCGCTCGGTCCTCGAGCCCCCAGCACCCGCGGCGCACACAAACCTGATCGCCGTGGAGGCGGATCTTCGGCCTTGTGGATGAGCGGCAGCAACTTAAGCCAATCGTCGCTGAGGTCTCCGGGCAACAGCCAGTGGCAGTGGCAGCGGCGGGGGAAGGGACCAATGGGCGGGCTGCGCAGTCGGCCAGGGAGGCTCAGCCATTTGGTTGTGGTGCCGGAGACGGACCCCTTTAGATTTCGGGGCGGCTGAGGAGCGCGGCGGCTGCTCCGTGGCTGAGCGAGGGGGGTGGGAGGAATGGCGGGGGAAGGGAAGGTGACTGCCTGGAGGGCCGAGCTGCCCGGCCTTGCCAACCTGCCGCCGCCTCAGCGTTTGGCCGGGGGCGGGGCCGCAGGTGCGTTATACGAGGGGGAGGGGCGCGGCCGGAGGGATCGGGTCGGGGTCCTAGCCCAGCCCAGGGCTTTTCTGGGCCGCCCTAGGCCTGTAAGCGACGCCCACCCGGGTTGCGGAAAGACGCGGGCAGCAAGAGGTTTGGGGGACGCGGGCTGCTGGGCGGGCGGATGAAAGGCCTGGAAAGAGGGGGAGGGGTCACGGGTGCAGTGGGGGGAGGGGCCGGTCATTTTTCTGGGTCCCGCGTCCGAGCTGGTGGAGCGTGGCAACTGCCCCCACCTCCTCCTCGGGCTCCCACTCTTGCCTGTGGCTCACAACCCGCGCGCCCTTTCGTCTCCCGCCTTGTCCTAGTCAAACCGCGGCCATCGCCGCCCCTCTAATAAGTAAATAAAAGCAAGATGCGTCCACCTTTGGTTGACTTACCTCGTGGCCTCGACCCTCTGCACCGAGGGACATTTCAATTTGCTGTCATATGAGGTCAGCTTGGCCGAAGTGACGACCTAGAGGCACCCAGAATCTTGTATAGTCAATAAATGAATGAAGACTATAGATTAAGAATTGTTGCTGAATGTATTG
Organism: Eonycteris spelaea; assembly: GCA_003508835.1. NCBI lineage: Eukaryota > Metazoa > Chordata > Mammalia > Chiroptera > Pteropodidae > Eonycteris > Eonycteris spelaea. Next base: position 3,713,483 of record PUFA01000017.1, read on the forward strand.
AATATTAATTAAAAGTAGAAAAGGAAGGTGCTAATTCCTGGTTTTCTGGACCGATTTATGGACTTCATAGAGCTAGTGAAAGAACGGCGCAGTTTATTCTAATCGTCCACCTGAGTCATATGTTTCAATTTGGGTTGCCAAAGAGGCTCTATTTGGAGCACTTTCCCCAGGTTTTTCTGTTTGCTTTGTTTTTCGGATCACATTAATTGTAGAGACCTTAAAAGCCATAATCCCACTGGGTTACCAACTTCTATGGGCAGGCCTAGGACCTTGTCATGTACTAAGTTGGCTGCCCGTGGCTGTTAGTAAATCATGGGGATTGTTGTCAACAAGGAAAGATACATCTATCCTTCCATACAACTGTTTTTCAATGCTTTTCTACACGTCTACACTTCCCTACACTCTAAGGTAGTTTTTTCTTTTTGGATACATGTGTCTATTTTTCAGGGACGTGGGTTCAAGGGAGGGAGAAACCAGTATGTATGCTGCAAATTTGAGATGTTATGTAACACTAATACAGTTTCATTCTTGGGCATATAAAGTTTAGGAGGAAATAAAAAGTGACAGAATGTAAATGAAACACGTACAAAATGCTTACACCATGGAAGAAACTAGGAACTTTTAATATTGTAACCTGATGGATTGCAAACGTAAAATCCTGCAACTAAAAACCATTTTACTCTGTAAATTCTTTCAAATAAAATAAATAGAATTTGAAAAGTAATGTTTATTTTTGAGTAGCTGGGAAATGGAGAATAAAAATGGAAAGTCATTGTTTTATTTCAGATAGGTATAAATAGTATAGTTTGACTTGTCAACTGCTGACATTTGTCTTCATGTTTTGTTAAATCTTATTGAAGGCAGTTTGTGTAGTTGGAATTTTTTAAAATTGTATTGGTTTCATTATAAAACAGACTCCATATTCCCTCCCTTTGCTGGAGTCAGTTGTTATTTCTGGATATAATATTTCAAAACAGCTCTTCATCATAAGCACATTAAGTCAGTATGTGTAGAATCTATGTAACATAGGAGTCCTGAAGTTCATGTTCTCTAATGGTAAATGCTCATGTTCAATTTAAATATTTAACCCCAATTAAGTCTACACCTCTAGCAATGTGATACGAATGGTGCCTTTCTAGTGGCATAATCCCTTAAAACCCAACCAAATGCCGGGATGTTCCTCAATCCAGCTCTGCTAAACAGAAGCAAATAACTCACTTTATCATACAAAGACTGAAGAGGATGACTTAGAAGCCCAACCCCTCATTAAAGAAAGTGGACAGATACAAATTAAAACTACGATTGAAAAAAATTATGGCTTGATCACTAAGTCAAAATATTAAATTTAAGTTGTTTTTAGATGCACCTTTATACATTTTTATAACAACTTTTGGTGTTAGAAAATGAAAATAAGTTTTTGCCAGATGTCAATCATCACAGATGTTGAAATACCCAAAAAGTGTTTATAACCATTTGACAATACTTAATGTCCCATCTTTCCAACATACTTTGAAATAAGAGACTTCCTCTCAAATAGGTTTATTTGTAGTTTATTTTTAAGGAAATTTTAATGTTTTTTTAATTATCAAAAGGAAATAGGAATATAGCTAAGCTTAAGTTCAGCCATTTGCCCCACACTATTTGACCAAACCAAAAAAAAAACCCCTTATATTCCTTATTTTGCAGAGTTGTTTCTTATATTTCATTGCATGTTATAGTAGTAAATCAATATTCTGAATGGCTTTGCATATTAGAAGATATAGTAAGAAAAGAAGCCCCCTATCAACGAGTTTTGGCTGAATTTTCATGTGGAGTGGGAACAGAATAAGTTCCTAACTGCTGAGTGATTATACAATGGGGATTAGGTTGCGAAAGATGGAGAGTCTGTAAACTTCTGGAACTGGATTTGATTCACACTGAGAAGAATAAAAGATAAAATTCAAAGGTTTGAGCCCTTAGGGAGAAAGATGGACTTCCAAGTATGGAAAAATTATCTTCTTGCCTTCCAGAATATTTTCCATCAAGAGCCATTTCAAACAAATAAGCAGCCTATCTTGTTCTCTAGGAGATATGAACGATGTATGTCCTTAGCCTCTTGATACTTGTTGGAAAGTAGTTTTATAAATAACCCAGGTTGCTCATGCTGCCATTTTAGGTCAATTGCCCTTGTTTGATTTTTAAAGATGGAGACCTCTGGTTAGCATCCTTTTTATGAGTTAAGCTAATGTATTCATAGTTCAACTTTTTGTTGTTCAGCTTGAATCACATACACTGGAACCTTGCCATAATACTTTTTTACCTACATCAATGTTTTGCTGCCTGGACCCCAAAAGACAATGATATGGAAAGACTCCAGCTTAATTATGTTCTCTTTTGTCCTATATAAATAGGACATTTAGAAATGTAGATTATTCTTTTGAAATCCATGGTAACAAATGTGAGATTACTACAGCATTTTGATTTGAATAGCAAAGGACTGTTGATGCCTAGGATCTAAAAAGTTAATTATTCATACCTGTTATTTGCTTAATAAAGCTTTAGATGGTTTTAGTTTTTAATTATTGAATAGTTCTCTTATCAGTAAGTTGATCATAAAAGCACTGTTAGGTGAAAATAGTCATGTGATTTAAATAATAGCAAAAATCTTAAAAGCAGCTTTAAGATGGTTTATTCTGAAAAGAAAAAACTGCACACTTGTTTGGAAATTACTAGAAATTCTGTGAATCCATTTCTTTATCAAAGAAAATTTTGGGGTAGCAATAAGAGAAAAGTTTACCATTCACCAGGAAGAAAAACAGAGCCATAAGCTCTTGTTTTTAGTATTAAAATATGGCTATAAAGGAAAAAATTCGATGCTTTAAAGGCATATAACAGAATGACTAGAGGCAATCTAGGTTGAAAAAGTTAAAATGCAATTAATTTAAACTCTACTAATTTGTTCTAATGTATCTGGAGTTGAAGTTTACCTCTGTGAAGGAAAGGGTACTAAAGTCTATTAAGATATGAGATAGAGAACAGACTTTCTAAGAATTTTAATTATAGTTATTATTTGCAAATAGTAATTATAATTTTAAGCTATATATATGGTAAAATTGTTCTCTCAAATAATCTACTTTGAAATAGTTCTTGTCTATACCTAGAAGTAATTCTGTAATTTTAAATATATATTCTACAACTCTTCTTGAGTTGGAGATCAACTTAATGCATTCTGAGAAATTTAATTTTTAAATGTGTTTCTAGTTGAAATAGTAGTAGGTCCTCGGACAGTATATCCATACCCTAAACTTTCTCTAGAAATTCTGAATTCCGGCAACTTGAATATAAAAATTATACATTATTTGCACATGACCAAATGAGATAGCCACGTTAGGTATTTGGGAACTTCTATCCAGTAGAGGAACACAAGCTTTACTCTGCCGGATTTGGTTTTTTGTCCCAAGAATTTACCTGAAATCGTTTTATATGCCTTCTACATATATTTATTTAAAGGCAACTCAAATAAGTGTGGGGAAGCAGTACTACAGGATGAGGCAGAATAGCGGGCGAATAACAAGCTCATTGATCACAATGTGATGGCAGTTTTTATAAAAGCTAAAGAAACTATATTCACATGCCTAGGAAAAAAGTCTGGGAGAGTGTGCACCAGAAAAATGTTTTAAGTTTGTTTTTACAAAGGTTCTCTATGAGTGATGGGGTTAATAGTGTTTTTTGCTTTGTCTATTTTCTGTTGATAAATTCTGCAATAAGTTATTTTTAGTGAAAATATATAGGTATAGCAGGTTTGGGGGGTGTTTGTGCTAGTTGGAATTTTTGATTGCAAGCAGCAGAAACTTTCCCTGACCATGCAAGCAAAATGCAATTTCTTATAATGCTATCACAGAACAAAAGAACAGTCTGGGAAAAGAGCAGGAAATGGAAAGCTGGGCAGCCTGGAGCAGTCGAGATGGTGCTCCAGGTATAGTCTGCAGAGGACCCCACAACTCGGAAGTCATCTCTAAGCTATGGACTCAGCACCCCTCCATTGCTACACATGATCTGTCAGGAGCCTCTGTTTTTGCATCACCCCCTCAAGGTTCAAAGCCCTTGGCAGGAACATGTGCAGATGTCTAGCTGTCGGGAAATGACTGCCTCCTCTAGCTTCTATGGTGGGATATGTGACACTGCCTCCCATTTGTTTTAGGATTCTGCATCCTCCCCTGCCCCCCAAAAAAAAAAAAAAAAAAAAAAAAGTATTCTGATGCTAGGTCACCAAACGCAAAATCCATTAAAGTGTTCTGATTAATACTGTGAAGGTTTTCTAATGATCTAAATTACCTTTGTCTTAACTCCTGCTCCCAACTACTTACTAGGAAGAGACTTGCTATGGTCTGAATGTTTTTATTTCTATCCCCCCCCCCCCCCCCCTCAAATCCATATGTTGAAATCCTAATCCCCAAGGTGATGGTATTAGGAGGTGGGGCCTCCTCCTAACAGGAGGCAACTAGGTCACGAGCCCTCATGATTGAGATTAGCACCCTTATTAAAGAGGCCCCACAGAACTCCCTAGCCGGTTCACCATGTAAGGATACAGCTAGAACTCTGCAACCTGAAAGAGGGTCTTCACCCAACCATGCTAGCACCTAATGTCGGACTTATAGCCTCCAGCCCTGTGGGAAACAGTTTTTAAATTTATAAACCACCCAATCTGTGGTATTCTGTCACAGCAGATCAAACGGGCTAAGGACTGCATCACCTATTTAGGATCCACCAGAACAGCTAATATCTGAAGTTTGTAACTTTCTTTCAAATGCTGCTTTTTCCAAATCCTAGGCTAGAAGAATCCATATATTATTGTTGATGTCAATGATAACAAGGCAGAGCTGATAGTAACTTTGAGACTTTGAGAAGAAAGATCCCTAATAGAGAGATATGATTTTAAATTACACGAAATTTAGCCCTGAGGAATACACTAAAGATAGGATAATCTACATATTATATTTCATGAATAAAAGCAGATATCTCTAGATATCAAGTGATAGGACATCTTGAGTAGTGATGTATTACTGCTGATGGGTTTCTATCCACCACTCTGAGCACATCAGGCTCAAGTGCAGAACTAAGCTGCAAAGGATATGTAGTAAAAATTTATTGGAAGTAGGCAAGTCGTCATAGGCAAAGTAAAGGTTCATAAAAGGATGTAGTCATTTTAAGGACGATTTTGAAGAAAAAAATGCTGGTGGTGAAAAATGCAAAAACCACAAACACGTCAAAAGAAGCCCATATTCTTGGGAACAAAGAGGAAGGTTCGTAAATGATCTGCTTATAGAAAACATTAATTCTGGGATGTTGTCCTCTTTCCTCTTATGCCCCCATCATTTCAGGTCACTTAGCTTAGATTGCTTTTCAGCTAGAAACAGCAAATGATACCCTTGCAAGAACTCTGAACAATGTTATAGAAATTCAACTGTTTCCTAGTTTTATTTTTATAACTATTAAGCATAGTTTAACTATTACAGGAATAGAAGTTCCTTAGAAATGGCAATAACTTCTCTCCAGACATGCAGTGCTAAAGATTCTGTTCATTGATACAGAAAAGGTTCTTCATGACCAAGTGTTTTATTTGTTAGAATTTTACCTCAGATGATTCAATCCAAATCATGGCAGGCTGCTAATTGTTCAACAAAATGTATTTCCTCTTCTTCCTGGACACAGAGTTTGACTGTGTACCAGCTCCCCTTGTAGTTATATTGGGCCATAAGACTGAGTTCTAGACAGTGGAGTGGAAATAGAAGGATGTTTGCCACTTGGAGGCCTGAAAGTGACAGAATGACTTTGGAAACTAAGTGTTTGTTGTTCATGAAGCTGGAAAAGCCCTTGGCCTGGGTATCTAGGGAGAGCTGGTCTACCAACTATTCACTTGCTCATCAAAAGATGAACTGTGACCAAGACAGAAACTTCTATGGTTCTGCGTCATTACATGTTTCAGACTATTACTGCAGCCTATGCTAACACAAAGTTTTTTTCAGTCTTACTTTTTCTATTTACTTATGATTTTGTAGCTCAGTTGTAAATTTCAAAGATCTATTATTGTGTTTATGTCTTGGAATTACAGGTTCTCAGAAGCACCATAAAACAGAGATGAGTTAATATTAAGTAACAAGTACTTAATACAGAAAAGATAATTGTAAGAAAGAAAGTATAAGTGACAGGCAAATATGTCTGTTTTCCCCAAATTTAGTACTTGGCTCATAGTATGTACAAAATAAATGTGTTGTTTCATCAATAAACGAGGCTCCCTTTCAAGCTCCATACTGATATTTCAGTTGCCCATGGGCCATTTCCGAACAGCTCTCCTACAGGAACATCCATAGAACATTGTTGAAACTAAAATAATCTTCCCTGAGAGCCTCTGCCTACTTTGCCTCTATCAAAATACCATTGTGCTCCTCACTCTCCTGTTTTTATCAGTGGTACCCTTGGAATTGGCCTCTAATTACATAGCCAAAGAGTTGCTTCATCTTCTAAGTTTTATTTCCCAAATATCTTCCCTCCTTAAAGCCCACTTTCTCCAATGTATCAAAGGGTGCTCAAACAAGCTCCAGTTTCCTTCATGTCTAAGTAGACTCCATGTGCTAGTAGTTCTCATACTTCTGGTTTTCTCATCAATAACATTTCAAAAAGAGTGCTTTAAGGACCAACATAGGATCCCCAACTTTTAATTTTGTAAGATAAAAACATTCTTTAAAAAATGTATTCTTATGCATGGATAATATTCCTGTGTGTGTCTGTGTATCTCACATTTTCTTTATCCATCAATGGACACTTAGATTGTTTCCATGTCTTGGTTCTTGTAAATAATGCTTCAATGAACATGGCCATTTATTATTTACTTTTCTATAGGCTATGTTTAAAAGACTACTGTAGAGAGGACTCAACATCAGAATATAAAAGAGTCCTTTACATTAAATTAATTTTATGCAAACACTACAATATCTAAGATTTTCTACTCAAGTAGTTGAAAACGTCTCTGGACCAGCACTGGTGCTGAGGTCCTGATGTCCTCTCATGACCAAAAGAATGCTCCAGTCATAGTTCTCCTTCCTTCTCCTTCCATAGCCTCTCTGGTTCCCAGTGGTCTACCCTTCCCTCCCCCAACCTGATATGTAAACTCCCAACAAGGAGACCCTGCATTACGTTCCCACTGTTATTTCTAATTTCCAGATAAATTGGACCTCCTGCTATTCCCTTTTTTTTCTGTCTTTGACTATGTGATTCTCCCAGCTTATATACCCTTTCTTTTTTTCCCCCTAGTCAAAATTTAAGACTGAATTTGACACCATTGCCTTCATGAAACCTTTTTTGATCTACCCAAACATCTTTCCTCTCCTTGAGTTTTCATAACACTATAAAGGGTAGCAATAGGGCCACTTACTTCCGTGTACTGTTTGTTTACCCATCTCAAAAATAAGTCCTTGAAGATAAGAATAATGGTTAACATATTTTTGTTACCCCTGCATTATTGGAACATTAAATATTCAATATATATTTAATGACTAAATACTTTGAACCTAGTGGGCACCCTACTTTAAAAAGTCCCTTTGAAGCATTTAAATAACTTTAATGTCAAGTAAATAGCAATAGGATATTGGGGAAACAGAGATTGCCAAGTAACTTCTTTATTCTTTCCAACATGAGAGAAAGTCTTTTTTTCTATGACCGTAACACAGAAGCTTTTCTACTATAAAAAATTTATTTTAGGCTCCTACCCAGGGATTGAATTGTGTTAAAAAGGTGATTTGTTGGAGAGATGAGAATTATAGAGCTTCCTAACTCTTAATTTTGTGTCTAAACCAATGTTAGTGAAGGTACATAATATTTATTCCTTATAGTTTTACATTCATTAAAAAGCAAGAAGGAATGAGATGACAAAGCTCAAAAGATTCAAAATCATACAACTTCTAGAAGAAAACATAGGTGGTAAACTCCTTGACATTGGTCTTGGCAATAACTTTTTTGGATTTGACACCAAAAGCAAAGGCAATGAAAGCAAAAATAAGCAAGTGAGGCTACATCAAACTAAAAGCTGCACAGCAAAGAAAACCATCAACAAAATGAAAAGGCAGCCCATGGGATGGGAGAAAATATTTGTAAATCATGTATCTGATGAGGGTTAATATCCAAAATATATTTAAAAATTCATACAATTCAATAGCAAAGAAATGATCCAATTTAAAAATGGGCAGAGGAACTAGATAATCATTTTTTTCAAAGAAGACATATAAATGGCCAACAGGTACATGAAAAGGTGCTTAACATCATTGATAATCAGAGAATTGAGATATCACAATGAGATATCACTTCACACCTGTTAGAATGATTCTTATCAAAAAGAAATAAGTGCTGGCAAGGATTTGAAGAAAAGGGAACTCTTGTGCACTGTTGGTGGGAATGTAAATTGGTACAGCCACTGTGGAAGTAGTATGATCATTCCCCAAAAAATTTAAAATAGAACTACTATGATTCAGCAACTCTGCTTTTGGGTATATATCTGAAGGAAATAAAATCACTATCTTGAAAATATATCTGCACCGCCATGTTGCAGCCCTATTTAGCCAAGAGGTGAAAATAACCCAAGTGTCCATTGACAGATGAATGGGTAAGGAAAATGTGAGATATCTATATATCTATATCTCAATCATAAAGAAGAAGAAAATCCTGCAATTTGAAACAGCATGGATGGCCCTTGATGGCATCATGCTAAATGAAATAGACAAAGAAAGACAAATACTATATGAACTCACTTATATGTGGAATCTAAAAAAACTAAACTCATAAATATAGAGAACAGATTGGTGATTGCCAGAGGCAAGGGGTGGAGAGTAGGTAAAATGGATGAAAGTGGTCAAATAATTTCTCATCACAAGAAAAAAGAATTTATGTGAGGTGATGGATGTTAACTAAAGTTATCATGGTAATCATTTCACAATATATCCATATATCAAATCATGTTGTACACCTAAAACTAATAATAAATAATAAAACTAAATTATAGATCAAGTATATCTCAATAAAACTGGAAAAAAATTTAAAGAAAGAATGAAATGACAAAGCTCATCTATTTCACTCTTATTCAATAACTGAAGGAAATCTGAGCGCTTGAACTTCCATTTTCTATCTTTGACTAAGAAATCTAACATTTCTTTCTGTAGTGGTCTATGAAATATGAAAATAGATATGTAATTATTTTAGGTTTACTCCAATTATATGGATAGAAAAATTATTTTAAAAGATTAGGATGTGTATATTCTATTAAGCTATTAACCTCTTAAAAGATATGAAAATAAAAGGCAGAACCATACAGAAATATAGGACTTTCAACTTGGAATTTGAATTAGAGTGGGTGCATGTGGTAAGAGGCTTTTTATGTTTAGCCTGGCACTACAGCTTGAGTTGAGAAAAACATAATGGTTCCTTAAATTCATTCTTTTTAAAATATGAATCTCTTGACTTTCAGCCCTATTTATGATTGAGTACCTAACACTGGATTCACCTTGCTGCTATAAACAAAAAATAAAAGCTAGGCAAATTGTGTAAAACAACAGTTGCAGGCACTGGACAGCAACCAAGGCAGGCTTATTGCCCTTTAGAAAAGGGAAGCACATGAGGCCAGCCTCACATTCATCTCAGCACAGGGAAACAGAGCCCAAGCAGAGAACAGCAATCTGTGGGCAGAAGAAACATCAGAGTTTAGGTCTACTAACATAGCTGGGTTTGGAGCGCAAGGTCCCATAGAGGCAGGAGGTGCAAAGAAGGAGCCCTCCAAAATTGCATAAAAATTTCCCTTGGGTGCTTGACCCACTATTAAGATATGTATGAGCAGGCCAAGACTCCAAGAGATGTAGCAGAGAACAGTGCCTGGAAGACTGAGAGCTGAACAGAGATTTCAGAAGGTTGCACAACAATGGGAAGACATAAGAAGTTATGCCCAGCTTAATGTGGAATGTATAAACCTTCATGAATACCTAGGCAGTAAATGAAGACAACAGAAAGGCCACATCGTAGAATTAAGGACCATGAACCAGCAGTATTACACAATAAGAGTAAGGACTAAACTTAGACACTTGCTTCCAGAACCCAGAGGAAGGCAACATAATCTAGAGCCTTTTCACCATATTAACTGCTATATTAACCAGCAGACAAATTAAAAAAAAAACAAACAACCACACACACACACACACACAAACCCACTGGTCATGCAAAGAAAAAAGGGAAAACAAAAAACAAAAAAAATTACCATGAGATAAAACAGTAAAAGAAGCAGACCCAGAGATGATTCAGATTAGAGTTTAAAAACTTCAAAATCATTATACATGTTATGTTAAAGAAACTGGAGGAAAGGGTAGACAAAATGGATGAAAAGACAGTAATTCAGTGGAGAATATGAGTCTATAAATAGGGATCAAATGGACATTCTAGAAATTCAAGTTGAAATACCTGAATCCAAGAACTATGATTACTGTACCAATCTAGACTCAAAGTTAATCATAGAAAATATTTAAACTGAACACAGAAAGAAAAAATGAAATAGAACAAAGTACGAGAAAAATTTGGGGCACAGGCAAAAGGTCTAATACACAATTAATTTGAGTCCCAGGAGAGGAGAGAGAGACAGATATCAACAATATTTAAAGAATGATGGCTGAGAATTTTCATACTCTAATGAATGATAAAGCTCACAGATTCAAACATCTTCACCAACATCAAGCAGCATAATAAAACCATACCTAAGCACACCATAGTCAAACTTCTGAGAACTTAAAACTAAAAGAAAATATTTAAAACAGCCAAAAAAAAAAAAGATATAATATCTCTTGGGAAAACAACAATAAAGATAATAGTTGATACTTTAATAAAAATTTATGGAAGCCAGAAGGCAATGGAATAACATCTTCAAACAACTAAAAGGAAAAAAGAACTGCCAAACCAGATTTCTATACAGAAAAAAAAAAAAAGGTAAAGTACAAAGAAAAACATGTCCTCAGACAAATAGCTGTAAAATTGCATCCTTAGCAAGCTAACATGGTAATAAGTTATAAAGGAACTTATTCAGGTTAAAGGTAAATTATCCCATATCATCACAATGAGTAAATGAAACACTATTGACTATTAAAACAACAATCATAACAAATGTGTGTGGAGTTATAACATAGGAAATAAAACCTATAATAAAGTCAATAAAAATATGTAGGTAGGAGTAAATAGAGATAAACCGTTGTAAGCCTGCATTATTTGTTACAATGACAGGTATACTATAATAAATTAAGAACATATTTTGCAAATTCTAGGACTAACTGTTAAAAGGCTGATAATAAAAGGAAAACAAAAAAAGATAAAATGGAATATTAAAATACTTGACTAATAAAAACATGAAGGGAGGACGAAACAACAGATGGGGAAAAACAGGAAACAATTAGCAAGACGGTAGATTTAGCTGCAATGTATTTATTTCATAATCAGAGTGAATGTAAAGAAACAAAATTCCCAATTAAAAACATAGATTGTTAGATTTTTTTTAAAGACCTAATTATATGCTGCTTACAAGAAACACATCAAAATATGAAAACGCAAATAAGTTTAGTATGAAATGATGAATCAAATGTGTCATTTAAACAACTCACCAAAGAAAGCAAACATTGTTATGTTAATATCAGAGAAAGCAAACTTTAATACAAGAAGGTATTACTTGAAATAAAGAGGGAAATTCCATACTGATAAAAGAGCTAACTCAACAGAGAGCAACAACAATGCTTAACTGATATGCACCTAAGAACATAGCTCTAAAATGCTTAAAGCAGCAGCTGACAGAATAAAAGGATAAATCCACAATTATATTTGAAACATTCAACAAAGCTTTCCCAGTAACTTACAGAACAATCAGTTAATTAAAATATAAAATATCTAAATAACACTCAGTCAATTTTACCTACTAGTATTTATAGCATACTATACCCAAAAGGTATAAATACACTTTCTTTTCAAGTACACATGTAACATTTATCAAATAAAACATGTCTTGGTCCATAAAGCAAGTTTCAACAAATTCCAAAAGTCAAAAGTCATACAGTATATTCTTTCTGACCACCATAGAATTAAATTTGTCCTCACTATCAGAATTATAACTTCAAAATCTCAAAGTATTTAGAAATTAAGGAACAAACTTCAAAAATAATCCATGGGTCAAAGAAATAATTACAATGGGAATTATAAAATATTCTGAGCTGACTATAATGAAAAAGCAACCTATCAAAACTTGCAAAATGCAGCAAAAGCAGTATTCAGAAATAAATTTATAGATCTAAAGGTATATATTAGAACAGAATAATGGTTGTAAATCAATGATGTAAGCTTTCAGTGCAAGAAGTTAGAAAAAGAACCTCAAAGAAAATCCAAAAGCAGAGAAAAGAAAATAACAAAAAAAGCAGAAATCAATGAAATAGAATACACACATGTAGAAGAGTATATCCACATAGCCAAAAATTATTTTTTTGAAATTAATAAAATTGAAAAACCCTAGCAAAATAAAATAAGAAAACAGAAAAAAAAAAAACACAAAATACCAATATCAAGAATGAGATTCTATAAATAACTTTATGGCAAATATATGAATATTTAATGAATGGGCAAATGCCTTAAAAAAACAGAATTTACCAACATATAATAAAGAAGAAATAGAAAATCTGAATAGTCCTATATCTATCAAATAAATTGAAAGTGTTCTAACAAAACTTGCCATAAAGTAAACTCCAAGTACAGATGGCTTCACTGGTGAATTCTATTACATATTTAATAAAGAGAAGATACTAATTTTACAAAAATTATTTCAGTAAAAGATAACATTTCCTAATGCATTTACGAGGCCTGCATAACCTGTATATAAAACTTGACAAGGAAATTACAAAGAGGAAAATACAGACTGTCTTTCATGAACATAGGTACAATAATCCTAAACAAAATTTAGCAAATGAAATTTATTCCAGGGTAACAAAGACAGTTTAACTTTAGAAAATCAATTAATGAAATTCGCTACAATAGTAAAGGTGAAAGCCCATACTATTCTCTCAGGAGATCAGAGAAAGCCTTTTATAAAAATGAACAGCAGTTCAAAATGAAAACATCTCAAGCTGGGATGGCAGGTAACTTCCTCAATCTAATAAAGAGTATCTAAGGAAATCCCCTAGCTAACATTATACAATATGGTGAAATATTGAAAAAGATTGCCCTAAAATCAGGAAAAGGCAAGGATCCTCACTATCACCACTTCTATTTGACATTATATTAGAAGTCCTAGTCAGTGTGATAAAATAAGAGAAAGAAGTATACAGTGAAAAAGATTCAAGTAAAACTGTCTTTACTACAGACAACATTGTTGTTTACATTGAAAAAGAATTTTAATCGATGGAAAAAAACACTAAGACTGAAAAGTGAATTTAAAAACATTGCATAATAGAAGTTTAATATACAAAAATCAACTATTTGCATATGTTACCAACAATTTTTTAAATGAACTAAAAAAAACAATGATATTCAAAAACAAAATAGGAATAAATTTGACAAAAAGTTCTGTAAGACATTTATTTATACTGCCAACTATAAATCATTGTGAGAAAATTTAGCAAATGAATGGATATATATAATATTTATGGAATAGAGAATTTGATATTATTGTAAAGTGGCTATAATATCAATTTGACCTGTAGATTTAACATAATGCTAATCAAAATCCCAGGCAGCATTTTGTAGCTAATCAACAGGCTGATTCTAAAATTTATATGGAAACCCAAAAGACCTATCTTGAAAAGAATAAAAGTAGAGGACTTACACCACTTGATTATAATGCTACAATAAAAGTACAGTGAGGGTATTAGGGTATTGGTAAACTACAGTCTACAAAACAGAACAGAAAGTGCAGAAATAAATGCATACATGGACAACAATTACATTTTGACAAAAGATGCAGGTAATTCATCAGGAAATGAAGATATTTTTTAACAAAAAGTATTGGCACAGCTGGATATCTGTATGGAAAAAATAACTTTGGCCTTCATCTCATAGCATACACAAAAATTAATTTGAGATTGATCAGGGACTTAAACATAGAATCTAAACCTTCAAAGCTTTTAAAAGAAAACGTAGGCAAATATCTTCATGAATTTGGAGGAGGCAAATATTTCATAAGGGACACAAAAAAACTAATTAATTTAATTGTAATTAATTAAAATTTAAAAAGCCATAAAATTAAAAACTCATAAATTGGACTTTATAAAAAGTAAAAATTTCTGGTCATCGACATCATTAAAAAATAAAAAAGTAAGCCACAGAAGGGCTGAATACATTTCTCAATATATCCATTTATAAAGGACTTGGATCCAGAATGAATAAAGAACACAAATCGATGAGGGAAATACAAACAGCTCTATAAATGGGCAAAACCCTCAAACAGACAGTACAAATTAAACATGTACAAATGGCCAATAAGCACATAAAAGGAGCTCTACACTATTAGTCATCAGAGAATCCAAATTAAAAACATGAGATACCATGTCATACCCTTTAGAATAACTAAAATTTAAAGGAATGACAATAGTTTCACATTTCTTCCTTTTTTCCTTTCCTTCTTCCCTTCCATTCTCTTCCCAAATGATTCAATCCTAGAGCCGTCATGTGGAGCAGAACAAGATAGGTGCCACATGATAGAGATTTGGGTTAGAACATACATCAGAGCTCTAACAGGGTGAGGGGGTGACTGTGGTCAGGGACAGTCTATCATGGCATATTGAAGCATAAGCAGGGTGAGACTGGTGCTCACACAGAGGAAAGCCCAGTGCTAGATGTCTGAACCTGAAGAGTAGAGCATAGTCCATAAGGGAAATGGCCCAATATGGGAAGTTGAGCTGAGTGAGAAGGCTGTCGACATGATGATGGCCCAGCATCGAGAGTCTAAGTGGACTGAGGAGGGCATCCACTTGGACACGAGGCCCAAAGCGGAATGTGAACACAGAAAGGAGGGTATCCTGGTAGAAGAGTGACTTGGAGTGGAGTGGCAGAGAGTAAGCATATGGAGGAGGATGACCACATTGGGGAGGGGATGGCAGTGAACATGGGGACTGAATATATTCAGCAAGTGATTAAATAAGTAAATATAGTAAGTATAACACATGTCAGAGAAAGGAGCTACACATATGGAAAGGGAAAAAACCAAAGTGAACCCAATGAGTAGGACTGGAATTGGAAGAATAGCTATAGATTCATGGTTTTCAATACATGGAGAAAGGTATAGAAATAAATACAGATGTAAATGTGTGTGTGTGTGTGTGTGTGTGTGTGTGTGTGTGTCCATATATTCCCTAATTCTTTCCTGAGAGAGGCACTAGGAGCAGTGATATACCAATAATAATAAGCACACCATTACCTAAACACCATTCTTCACTAAAAGAAACTAAGCCACCTTGGAGAAATGGTTAATTCTAGGGCTGGGCAGGAAAAGTACAACATGATCCTCTGTGCCAGAAAGCAAATAATTGTTCTAAGAATGTTAGAGACATGTAAAAAGGACACAAAAGCCAGCCCGTAGGGTCAAATCTGGTATAATTTGACTATCAAAATAATGATAATAATGAATTATTCCCCACTGAAGAACATGAGAAATCATGAGTATACACAGATATCAATTACTACATAAACAAATTAAAAGTTTAGAAAGCAATGGAACAGTTACCTAATCTCAGAATACCTCCCCACAAAAGTATTAATTACAATAGGAAAGGATTAAGCCTTGCAGACACCACCTTATTTAAATGATCAAAGTGAACAACGTCAGTAAGAGGATGAATTAAATTCATGTGCTTTTATGACAATCTTGCCAAAGATGCATAACCTTAATGTAATTATATTTTAAAAAATCAGATAAACCAAAATTTGGGGCCATTCCACAATATAATACGTTAGGCATTTCAAAACTTTAAAAAAGGAAACCTGAAAACCGTTCCAGTGTGATGGAGAATAAAGAAATTTGACAATTAAATGTCTCATATACTTTTTGAATTGGATCCTTTTACTAGAAGAGACATTGTTGGGACAGCTGTTAAAGCTTGAATTAGTGTCTGAGAGTTAGACGGTCGTAATGCACAAATATTAACTTCCTAATTTTGATGGTTATATAGAAGAATGTCCTTGTTCATATGAAGTACACATTAAAGAATTATGGGGAGATGGGACAGCAGGTTGGCAACTTATTTTAAAATGACAGAAAAAAATGTTCTTTTTACTGTACTTGCAACTTTTGTGATTCTGTCACAAAATCTTTTAAAAATTAAATTACAATCTCTCACACAAAAGATACCAAGTGTTGCTGAGGTTGTGGGGCAGCTGTTCCACTCTGTTGGTGGGGGGTTAAACAGTAAACCACTTTGGAGAAACGTGTGTCTGTTTCTTATAAAATTAAAGTTCTACCTACCCAATGACCCAGTATTCCACTGTTAAAAATGTCCACAGAAGGATTTGTCCAGAGTGTTCTTAGCAGGTCTATTTGACAAAGCCCCAAACTAGAAAGAACCCAAATGTCCATCAATAAGTGAAGGATATATAGATTGTGGTTTAGCCATACAATGGATGCTATTCAGCAATTAATAGGAACAAGCTACAGGTACAAAGAACAACATGGATGAATCTCAAAATAATTATGTTGAGTGAAAGAAGCCAGACACAGATGAGTTTATGTTTATGATTCCATTATATGAAGTTCAAGGACAATCAAACTGAACTATAAAAATTAGAATAGTTGTTTCTTTGGGGTAATGGAGATTGACTGGAAAAAGGCCAGAGAGAACTTTGTGGGTGCAGAACTGTTTTATATCTTGATTGGTTGGTTACACGAGTGCATATATATTAAACCTCATCAAACTGTATACTTAATATCTATGCATATTATTTTTGTAAATTATACCTCAATTTAAAAAGCTTTGTGATCTGTGGCAGCTGCTGCAGAATGACCAGGAGGAGAGTGAAAAACAAAAACAAAAACAAAAATAAAATAAAAAGCTTTAAAAAAGTCAAAATTGTCTATGGCCATGCCACCCTGAACAAGCCCAATCCCATCTGATCTTGGAAGCTAAGCAGGGTTGGGCCTGGTTGGTACTTGAATGGGAGACCATCTAGGAAGACTGGGTGCTGTTGGCATAAAATAAAGTAAAATAAAAATAAAAATAAATAAAAAATAAAAAATGTAAAATTCACTAAATCATCAGCAGTGGTTTTTGTCTAGGGGATAGATTCTTTCACTTTCCACATTATGTATGTATTTCTGAGGTGTTTGAACTTTTTTCAACAAGCATATCTTACTTATTAACAAGAACCACATTTCAGATCCTAAAATATTACACAAAGACAATTTCTCTAAAGGGTGCTCAAGTAAGTAGTTATTTTACTAAAAAAATTAAGTTAGATCTTCATTTAATAAATACCAAAAGAAAAAAAATTCAGGTAAGTTGAAGAGTTGATATATGCAATCAAGTCATAATTGTTAATTAAGCCATAAATAATAGAAAGTAAAAGTTAATATTTATCTGATTTCTGAATGGCAAATAGACTTTAATGCTAAAAGCAATGCTAGGAATCTAAAGGAACAGATTTTTGCTGCATAAAAATATTGATATATAATAAAACAAAAATTAAGCGCAACAGGAAGTTGGGGGATTTATAAAAACCTATTTGACAGATTATAGGCAAAGTATGTGAATTCTAGAAAGCAAATTAGAACGGAGGGAAGGGAGAAGGGAGAGAAAGAAAAAAAGAAGGAAAGAAAAAAAGAGTGGAGAGTGGAGGTGTGAAGGGGAGGATAACGGAGGAGATGGGAGGGAAGTTAGGAAGAAAGAAAAGGAAGGGAGGGGACAAAAATGGCTAATCAACAAGTGAATAAAAAGTAAACCTGAAACTTTACCTACCAAATTAGCAAACTTTTTTATAGTAGTTGAGGGCAGCCAGGGAATGATTGCAAGACAAATTCTTGGTCATTACCTGTAGGAGTGTAAAACTGTCATATTTTTGGAAACAGATCTAGCAATATGTCTTTAATATGTTTATATTCTTTGAACCAGAATGGCGCTTTTTGGAATCTGCCAAAAGGAAGTAAAAAAAAAAGTCGCTCTTTTCCGGAGTATTCATAATAGCCAAAATAATAAAAATAACAAATAATAACATGATGGGACTAATTCGTTAAATCACGAGACAGCTGTTTGGATTATTCTACCTTTAAATAGTATGTACAATAAGTTTTTAATGACACGTTTTTCTTTTTATGCTTTTTGAAATGATCATGATAAATTTAAGATAGTATGGCTGGTCTCCAGTTTGGCTTCTAAACAGACATTCCCGGTTGGTGAAAAAACGCTGTCGGTCTCTAGACATACCACATTTCCACCTCCTCTCACTGTATTTCAAATATATTAAACGTTAAATGGTACCTCTGCCCCCCCCCCACACACACGTGTATTACTCAGCGTTCGTTCAGGAAAACTCAAGCCACTCTACGTCTTTTGGATCAAAAGGTTTAATACAGCATTAGGGGCTTACATGATTGTTGGGAGAGCCGAGAGACAGCGGACCTTAGGGCAGCTGCTGCGAAGGTAGAAGTTAACGCTGGAAGACTCAGCCTGGAGCGGGTGGCTCCAGAGACTTGCTGGGAAGCCTCGGTGACTCTCACATCTGTGCAGCATCTGGCTGTCACCATCTCTGGAGAATAATAGGTTCCCTTTTCTTTCTGCCTTCCAAATTTACCCCAAATTCCTTTCATGCAAACGCCAACCTGGAGGGGGGAGCATTCTGGGAAATGTAGTTCTTTGCTGCCCTGCATTGCGTAGGAGGGGGTGGCAGTGATGCTGAGTGCTAGATCTGAGAATCAGCCCCATACTTATGTGTCAGAGTCAGTCAGGCAAGTAGTCAGGAGGCCACAGTATTAGGGTTGAATAGAAAAATAATCTTGATCATAGATAACAGAGATTGTATTATAAATTTTATTATTAAAATAATTCATTTTCACGTGTGGCATTCTCAACTTATTTTGTAACAAATTTGCAAATCAAAACAGAAGACAAAGCTATATGATTTAAACGAAGTTATACAATCTTTTTAAGAAAGTTTGGAAAATGACAACATGTAAAAACTGGTCACTTGAAACCCTCATACACTGGTAGGAATGTAAAATAGTGCAGCTGCTTTGGGAAACAGTCTGGCAGTTCCTATAGCATGTTTCTTTTGGGGGTGATAAAACTGTTCTAAAATTAGATAGTGGTGATGGTTGTACAACTCTGTGAACACACTAAAAATCATTGAATTGTACACTTTTAAAATAGTGGTAAAATATACATAAAATAAAATTTATCATCTTAACAATTTTAAGTGTATGGTTCAGTGGCATTAAGCACATTTACATTGTTGTACAACCATCACCACCATCCATCCCCAGAACTCTTTTCATCTTGCAAAAATAAAACAGCATACCCCATTAAACAATAACTTTCCATTCCCTCCTCGTCCCAGCCCTTAGCAACTGTAGTTCTACTTTCTGCCTCTGTGAATTTGACTACTCTAGGGAACCTCATATAAGTGGACTCATACTTTGTCTTTTAGTGACTGGTTTATTTCACTGAGTATAATGACCTCAAGGTTCATCCATGCCAAAGTATGTGTCAGAATTTTCTTCCATTTTAAGGCAAGATAACACTCCATTGTATGTATATACCACATTTTGTTTATCCATTCATCTACTGATAGACACTTAGGTTGCCTCTACCATTTGGTTATTGTGAATAATGTTATGAACATAGGTGTTCAAATAGATTTCAAGACCGTGCTTTCAATACTTTTGGGTATATACCTAGGAGTGGAATTGCTGGGTCATATAGAAATTCTATTTTTATTTTTTTTGAGGACTTGCCATACTGTTTTCAGTATGAAATTTTACATTCTCACAAGCAATGCATATGAGTTCCAGTTTCTCCCTAGCCTTGCCAGCACTTGTTATTTTCTGTTTTAAAGAAATTCTTTTTTATGACAATCATCTTAAAGAGTGTGAAGTGGTACCTCATTGTGGTAGAGTATTTTTTTTCAGAAATTTGCATGTTATCTTGGCACAGGGGCATTTTCTCTGTATCATTTCAATTTTAGTATGTGCTGCTGAAGGAAGCACTCATTGTGGTTTTGATTTGCATTTTGAATTCTTAACTTTTAGGAGGGTGAATTTTATGGTATGTGAATTATATCTCAATTTAAAAAGCTATTCATTGAGAGACCCTAGTAGCCCTGAGCATACCTTATCTCCAGATTTTACTTTCTAAATGTCTTTCTTCACTAAAGGGGATCCAATCTAGGACAGAGAAAGTATGGGGTGAGCCTGGGACATTTCATTGTGCTGGAAAGCAAAGAAGTGCTCAAATAATGATGGGATATGTCTAAAAGACATTGGCTAAAAATGAATGACTGAAATTGATCGGAATATATTCCATAAATAACAATCAATGAATTCATGGTAATCACAAGGAGAAAAAGAGAGAAAAGTGATTATAGAAGAGTACTAGCAAATAGATGTAAAAGAAAATAAAATTTAAAAACCACCATTTTGCAACTCCTAATGAAACAATTGGCTCAAACAAAGATTGGCAATAGATGCTACAGCCATTAAGTGAACAATTATTAGGGAACCAAATATTCACATCCACCAAAAACACTCATTGATTGCAAATAAAAACATATACCTTTGCAATGGGGAAATCTGGCAAACACTACTTTAAACAAGTGATCAAATTCAACATCACCAATTATAGAAAAATTTGATATATGTGTTTCCTAATATGTCACAATATCACACACACAACATCAACTATTACATATTCTTACTAAAACATGTGGTCTGAATGTAATCAAGCGTCTCCAGATCAGATCTTCTTTTCCCAGGAATTCAGAGGATAACGGGACAAGCTAAAGGACACCAGGCAGGATATTCTATAAGGCAATTGACCTGAAATCTTAAAAAATTCAATACCATAAAAAAAAAAGCAGCAGCAGCATAGAGACTGCTGTAGATTAAAAGACACTCGAGAGACCTAATTAAACAATAATAACAACAAAATACCACACCTGTTCAGTAAGGTCCTCCTGCTGGCTACATATAGATTTTGTAAATTGATGCTAAAATGATTAGGTGTATTATTTATTGTGCTTCAGTGATAATCTAAAATATTTATTGTTAACACTATTTAATGAATGGAAAATTTTATTGAAATCTCTTTCATATTCCCTCCCCTACAGAAAAAGATATCATAATTGCATAAATAGCTGTCCATGAATGCCTACAATATACTATGTGCTTCGAAATATTTGTATGATTTATCATTAAATCACAAATTCAGCCTGGAAGAAAACAGAAATGCATGGAATAATTTTTCATTTTACTGGGTATGCAAAAACCTGTTATTGTCACTGACTGCAGTATGGGCCACTCCATACATATTTCTAGATAAAATTAAGCTTTTAAAATAGCACTGTCCAAAAGAAATATAATGCAAGCCACAAATGTGAGTCCAAAATTTTATATTTTCTAACAATCATATTAAAAAGTAAAAAGAAACAGGTAAAATTTTAGTAACATGTTTTACTTAATACATTCAAAGCATCATCATTTCAATAAGTAATCAATATAAAAGTTACCATCTTTCACTGTACTATTTTTGAAATCTGGTGTATAATTTACACTTTCAGCACATTTCAATTTGAACTGGCCATATTTCATATATTCAATATTGGCTCATATGTTGGAAAGTGCTGGTCTAGAATATAAATACTGAACTACTGAATCTAAATAAAAATGAGTTTTAAGTGCTATAGATGAACAGCATCAAATACAAAATTTTTAAAAGTGAACTTTCCTAATATATACTTTTGATTTGCTTTTGCACTAGAATTTTTTCAGGGATGAAAAATTAAGCTGAAAAATTTTGTTTACCTACCAAGTGACTAAAATTTTTGCATTTAGGATGAAAAAGTGGAGATAATAGTTGCTAGAGGAAAAGAAACTCCAATTTTACATATATGCATTCAAAATCATTAAACACTGAATTAGCTTATGATAGTTTGCTTACCATAAGTGTCTGAATGCAAGGGACATAAATATTCCAAATTCTGCCAATTCTCCCTTCAAACCTGCCCAAGCATTTTTCTGTTTAGGTTCTCTCTGCCCAGGCCTAAACCAAAGTTCTTTTTCACAGGTACCTGGGCTGGTAGAGAATGCTTCTCTGTTTTCTTTGCTTAGGAAGTTATCCCAGCCCTGCCTCACAGATGCCACCAGATCTGTCTTTCCTTTTCACATTCCTGCTGCACAAATACTCCTATAGGTGCGGCTCCACCACATGGCTGCATCCCAGCCATCCTGGCTGGAAGGTTTCTATTATCTGGCGGAACCTTGTCTTCCTACCTTGAATGCCACCCACCTTCCCTCAGTATCTCACGCTCACCCCTGATGTTGCACTTTCTGTCATGCCGTTTCCCTCAGCTAAGACATTCACGCCTCCTTCTGTCCATCTAAGTCCTATCGCCTTCCCTGCCTGTTATAAATTTCATTTCTTTCAAGGAAGCTTTGCTCTCTTGACTGTTGGCAGGCTACTCTCACCTCCTTCTGCCCACACTGGGTCACCTGTCGTCTAATGCCACTCACTGTCTCAGGATTTTCCCCATGTGTATCTTCAGCTTGCTTGTGAGCCTGCGGTATCAGGTCACGGAGTCTCACATATTACCGTGTCTTTGGCAGCACCCATGTGGGGCTAAGGCACAATATACACTCATAGATACTCACAGAACTGCCTTCTTAAGGCTTCTCCACAATTTAGAGATATCTAGAAAGTATAAAGACATACATAATGCTTGTCCTTGAAAAAAGTGTGAGACCCATGTCACTTTTGCTCATATTTCACTGACCCAAGACCAGCACGATATCACTGGGGTTGGGATATACTCTTTCTCGAGGAATTTCTACAAATTGCAGAGAAAGATATGTAATTCTTATTCAGGAAAGATGAGTCAAATAATTGAGAACAATAATATACTACTAAAGCATATCTAAACAATAAGGGCATTTTCCTACTTAATCACAACCCATTTTCACCTCTAACAAAATAAACAATAATTCCTTAATATCATTTAATATCTAGTCTATATTTTAAAATTTCCAAATATCTCAAAGCTATATTTAAAATTCACTGTATTCAAACTAGAATCCAACTAAGGACTAATGTCACATGGTTACATGTCTTTATGTCTTTTAAAATCTAGGACAGTCAAGAGCCTCCATTTTTTAAATCATGACATGTTTTTTTCAAGATACTAGAGCAGTTGTCCTAAAGCATGTTCTACCTGCTGGATTCGTTTGACTCCTCATGGTGTCGATTTACCCTGATCTATCCTTGCATTTCTCATAAAATAAAATTAGATCTAAATAATCAGTTAAACTCAGTTTAAACATTTTTGGAAAGAATATTCATAGGTAACACTGTGTTGTTCATGTTACATCACACCAGGAACATATGTCTTGCTGTCTTTCCATGAAGGATAAGATTGATCATTGGGTTAAGGTGCTGACAACCTGATGCTTCCAGTGAAGATTTTTCCCTCTTGTAATTATACCTGTAGTGTGAGACTTGAACTATGTGCCTCCCACCAATCTTTCATTCAAAGGCTTTGGCATTCATTGATGAGCCTGCCTAACTTAATTATTTTTTTCAGTTGTAGTAAATGATTATTTTAATCATTACTTCTAATCATTGGTTAGCTGGCATTCTTGTATAAAGAGGGCTTTCTTCATCATCATATCTAGTATATTTATGAGATAGATAGCCATTAGATTAAAATGAAAATTTTTAGGACCTTATACATAGAGTTTTTCATCTTTTAAAAATGAATATTATACCATGAACAATTTTCTATGTATTTCTTGAAAATAGTTTCATGATTGTATAATATGAATCATGGTAATGAATGACTATAATGAGTATAAATTTAACAAAAATATACAGGATCTGAGCATTATAAAAGTTTTTCATATTTCCTTGACTTCCATGGCCTTGACATTTGTAAAGGTTACAGGGAAAGCATTTTATAGAGTGTCAGTCAATTTGAGTTTGCCTAATAATTTCTCATGATTAGATTTAGGTCATGCATTTAGAATTTCTATCTGACTCTTTAAAAAAAAGTTTTCCTATTTATTCATTGAGATTCCTCATATATATATATTTTTACAGGTTCTCTATCAAATTTATTATACTTGTTTTAAGATCATTTTCAGCTAATTCCAACATATGAGTCACTTACGGGTCTGCTTCTACTAACCTCTTAATTACAGGTTACATATTTTGGCTCTTTGAATGTCTAAATAAGTTTTAAAAATTGTATATTGGTCATTGTGAATAATATGTTGTAGAAACTCTGGCTTAAGTTATCTTCCTTTAAAGAGTATTGCATTGTGTTATGGCAGTAGTTAAATTATTGGCAGATCACCTTGACCCTTGGGGGTTTAGTTTTAGTTATAATCAGTTTTGTCCTTGGTCCTCAGATGTGATCTTTACTCCTAAGGGGAGGCCCTCCTAGAAGGTCAGTAGAAAACTAAGGCTATTTACCAAACTCCTCTATTTCAGTTGAACTTAAACACCAAACTTAAACTTCTGAGTCCTAGACAGCTGCTAAAATCTTAGCTCAGTTCCTTAGCCTTTTTCCTTTTGCTGGGTTTCTTGGAATCTTGCCCCATGCACACACAATTTAGGAATCAGTCAAGGATTTTAAGAGAAATTTATATAAAATTTTTGGATCTCCTTATTTTGTGGCTTCTTCCTTTGTGGGATTTCCCTACCTCAATTTCCAGTGCTTCGCAATCACTTCCAAAACTCTGACTTCTGTCTTGTCAGCCTAGTAAAACTGCTACTCTTCTATTTCCCCAGGCACTGAAGTAAACCATGAAGTACCTTCAGGGGGAAAGCTCATTACCTGTGTACATCGTCTAGTAAGCATCCCTTTTTCAAGGATAATATCCTTCCCATTTCTCCCTACTATGGATTTCTCTCCAGTGCCTTCGTACAGGTATTTTTTACACTTTGTCCAGGATCTATAATTGCTATTGGCAAGAGAGTTAATCTAGTATAGGCTATTCCTCCATTACATAAAGTGGAACTGGATAAGTATGTTTTGATTCAAGAGTAGTTAGAATTACGGTAGTAAAGAATTGAAAAGGAGAGGAGGAGGAGGAGGAGGAGAAGGAGGAGGAGGAGGAGGAGGAGGAGGAGGAGGAGGAGGAGAAAGAGTTAGAATTAACTATAAAGACAAAGTAAATTGAACAAGCAGTATTAATATTTATGTCTTAATGAGTTCATTTCTGTTTGATACTTTAAGTATTTATAATGTTTAATAAAATTTAGCATGCTAGGTTTGAGATTCTAAATTATAATGTGTAATTGAATAATTGGTTTAAACTTGTCCCTGAATATTTAAATATCACTTATTTTATAAACAGCATGGGAACAATTAAGGGCTTTTTTGACTCATTATATTTATATTTAACTTATTGAATTTATAAATATTACTTAAATACTTTGGAGAAGTCTTTCTATAAATCAAATATGGAAATACCTAAAAAAGGAAACTGACTATATTAAATTTCAAAATTCAATTTGAAGTAATTAAAGCACTTAATTGAGTTTGTAAATGTGACCGAAATTAATACAGGCTCCTTATTCATGATTTTTAAAACTTTCTATATTTATAAGAAACATAAGAGAATAATATTATAAATTGAACCAGATTTTTGTAACTTTTATAAACTGAACAATTAATTTTAAACCAATATTCTAAGTGAGCATTCATTGACATAGATTAAGTGCATGCATTTGGATTCTACAAAACATAATTAAAATTGCTCCAGATCACAATTTATTTAACATCTGTCATCCTCAATTTCTTTTTCTGTAAAATTGGGATAATGATACCTCCTTAAAAGTATATATTTCAATAAATAATATATTCATAATGGTAATAATAATGATTAATGATAGCATGTTTTTGAAAGAGAGTTATAGAATATTTGACACACTATGAGTCCATTTTTTGGTTAAAAAAATAAGATATGCAAACATACTTTAAAAAAAATCTCTAGGAGGCTGTATAGATGACTTTAATTATCACATATAACTATCATTTCTAAATTTTCCACAGTGTAAATATATTATGATAGCTATTTGTGTGTATGTATATGTATTCATATATAAAACTTTTAGTTGTAGTTAATTATTTTGTGGGGTGGGAATATGAGTAATTTTTACTACTTGTTTCTTAATTTTATTTATTTTCTATGTTAAACAGACATAACACAATCAGGAAAAAAACATACACCTGAGCATTTTAAAGTTAAGAAAAAGACATCTTTCCTTAGTTTTACTCTTGCATGGAGATCTTATCGCAAGGGTTCAGGAAATAGAAAGAAATTCTGCTCAGGATCATCCATCAGCAGAAGCAATAAGTTATTAAAAAATCCTTCTTTAGCTTAAGTGCTTTGAGATTGGGGCAGAATGATTTCTATGCAACCATACTTCCTTCCTGCCAGTAAATGTGGTCTTGCCTCCACCATAATGGAGACGTGTGCTTTTGTCTGTCCCAGGTCTTCTGCTAGAGTGTGTGTCTGGGCAGACATTATAAGTTGGAGGGACACTTGTATGCTTTCCTTTTATCCTTTTGCCACCCCCTTTCACTCTTTCACTCTTCATGTTCTCTTTAAAAACTTTAACCACTCTCAAGGCCTCCCTGATTCCCTTCCTCTCCCAAGGGAGATATCCAAATGTCTTTCAAACTCCTTCTCTTCCCGGACCCAGGTCAAACTATTCAAATGTCTACTGGATGTTCCCACTCAAATTCAGCAAACCAAACACTAAGAGTTTCATAGCCTACAAACAAGATTTTGGTTCTTTTTGTGGACAGTGGTTAATGGGGTCTCCAGCTATTACTTAACCAGACAAGTTAACCTCATATATCATTTCTTCCCTGAAGTCTTTCCTGACTTGCTCTCTCCCAGAGAATAACCCTACTTACCTGGGCCATCAGGGCTCCTTGGCACCTTGAGTACATACCTCTTAAAGCATGTTTCACTTTGGACCAATACTCTTTGCTTAATTTTTCTGTCTCTGATAAGATCGTATTTTCTTTGAAACCAGGGATATATCAGGGTATGCTCAGCACCGACCACAATGCCTGTACAATGTTCTCATCACCTGTACTTTGTCTTGAAGCAAAAGGCAATGCATTTGGGCCTTAAAAATTTCTCCCCCACTGAGAACAGGCAATTCTTCTCTACAGAAGAATCCCAAATAATATATGTAGATGCCCCACCTCCTACTCCAAGTGTGGTTGGACTCAGTGACTCACTTTCAAAGAATAGCATGTAGAGAGGGAAAAAATAATAACTACAGTATAGAAACTGCAAACACCACCTTAAGCAAGTGATGAAAGCTAACATCAACAGTAATGTCATGTAGGTATCAAGTACCCCCGAAAGGATGTGATGAGAAGCATTCTTCACTTCTGTGTTATTCTTCCCCTAAACCTGTAACCCCAGTCTAACCGTGAGAAAACAGTTGACAAATGCAGATTGAGGGATATTTTACAAATACTTTACTTATACTCCTCAAAATTGTCAAGGTTATTAGAAAACAAAAAAAAAAAACAAGGAAAGGCTTGAGAAAATGTCACAGACCAGAGAAGACTAAGGAGACATGAAAACTAAAATGTAATGTGCATCCTGGATTGGGTCCTGGAACAGAAAAAGGACATTAATGAAAAAACTGGTAAAATCTTACACAATCTGAAGTTCAGTTAATGATAATGTACCAATGTTGCCTTTTTACTACTAACAAATGCACCATGGAGATTTAAGAAGATAATATTTGGAGAAACAAACTTGGTGAATGAGGAGCTCTCTGTACTATATTCACAACTTTTCTGGAAGTCTAAAATTATTCCAAAATTAGAGTTTATTTTTAAAAATCACTCCCCCATATACTACACTCAGTGAAGGCCAAAAGGTCAAATACCTTTATTTCGATATAAATGGAACTCAGTTAGTTAGATGCTATGTGGTAGAATTAAGAAATTAAAGCAACGTAATTTGTTTTTATTTTATACTGATTATAATGGTTGTGGAAGAGAATGTCAATTGCTTGCATATCCATTCTTTACTAAAAGACCCATGTTGGTATTCAGTTGAATGGCTACATTTACTGCCTCTCTTGTAGCTTGGGGTGACCCTGTGACTAAACAGAAGGTCAATGCTATGG
Source organism: Eonycteris spelaea (assembly GCA_003508835.1). Lineage (NCBI taxonomy): Eukaryota > Metazoa > Chordata > Mammalia > Chiroptera > Pteropodidae > Eonycteris > Eonycteris spelaea. The sequence goes on from PUFA01000017.1 coordinate 3,741,874, forward strand.
ACACAGAAGTATAGGGAACTTCCAGGAAATCTCCTTCAAAAGAAAGGGAGCTCCCTCCATCTTTCCTGCCACTGGTATGGGGATGGGAAGGCCCTGAGGTAGCACACCAGGCTGATGGGAGTCACAAGAGAGCAAGAGCTTAGGTCTTTGATGAAGTCTTGGAGGTGTCACACTAATCTTCACTGATACACGATCACACTTCCATTTTTAGAAAATGGAAAAAATTCATAAAAATGAAAAAATTCATTTAAAAAATGGGAAAACATAAGTGTATATAAAAGAAGATAAAAATGACCTGTAATTCCACCTCCTGTAGCCTGTTTTGACATATCCAATATCATTTATGAGAGAGATAGGTATTCAATAAAAAAAGAACTTCTCAGGATCCTACACACTGAGTTTTCTATCTTTCTTTTAAAAGCTTAATATTATTTGTATTTATTTCTCGACAATATTATTTTGATGATTATGTAATACTCGTTATGGTGATGAATGACCATGATGAGTATGAATTTGGTGTTATGCAAACTTACGTTCACTTCTCCCTTGGGCCATTCACTGTGTAACCTCAGGCAAGTTGTGCCATCTCTCTATAAAATGAGAATAAATGGAAAACTTACCTTTTAGAATTACTGAGAGGATTAAAAGACTTAATACATATAAAATCTCCAGCACAGGGCCTGAATCTTAGTAAGTTCTTAATAAATATAAATGATTGTGATTATTATTATCATCCTTTAATTGCTTCCCTCTTCTCGGACAGTTAACCTGTCAAGGTCTAATTAAGAAATAGAAACCACATGAGAACTTAGAACAGAAAGAATTTAATGCACAAAAGTGGTTACAAAGATCATAGGAAAGCTGAAAATGAAAACAGGGGAAATTAAATAACCCAAAGTTTAGAACAGCAGGAAGGCATTACCACCATTAGGTGTAAGGAGAGAGGGAAAAGGCAGTGCAACAGGAACCCAGGGCCAGGATCGCCTGGTAGAAGCCAGAATCAGTGCAGACCTTTCCTGTGGAAGTTAGAACCATGGAGGAAATGCAGCTACTTCTGGAGATGGCAATGAAGTGAAGACTGCTGGAGAAAATACTCTGGGTTCTTCCCTCCTCCCACTTTATAATCTCCTTCTGAAATGCAGAGCAGTGCAGGGCAAGAGGGTCTGGATGAAATGGATCTGATGGAAACAGACCCAAGACTGGTACGATCCACCTCCTTTACTGTTTGACATTCCTTCTCACCCTTCCACCTATATTTAACAACTTCAACTTGGAACACCTCTCTCCTGCAAATGCTTTCTCCTTCTCTCTGACAGGAGTTACAAATCCCATCAGTCATCATATTCTTCTTGGGTCCAAGCTCTACAGGTGAATCTCAGTTCTCCTCATCTAATTTGGATGTGGCTTCTCACAGTCTAGTCAATTCATTGTGAAATTAAACACCAACAACATTCTTCATATACAATACCAGGGGAAGAGAAGGGAAAAAAGATATCGATGATTAATGTGTATATAAAAATATGCATAGATCTTTCAGTTCTCATTTCTATAACTGGTCACCAGGCTATCATTAATATTTTATCACTGATAAAATATCATTTTATCATTGATATTTTATTCCACTACCCATTCCAGGCTATTCTGGCCTTCAGTCAGTACCTTAATCAGTTGGGGTTATTTACTTGGCGAAAAATACTTTCATACTTGAATGTTCTGAGTCCTTGTTATTCATGACTTTCTTCAGCTACTTTAATCTTTATTTGACCTTCATATTGGGCATGCAATTACTATTTTTCCCTATTCCAAATGGCACCCCAGTGACTCCCCTAGGTCCCAGATGGTCTTTCCTGTACCAGATATGTAGCAGAAACATTTTTCCCTTGATAATTGATACCAAAAAACCCCAGTACAGTTCTCCTTTCTCTACCTATCAATTCAGTGGCCTTTGTAAAAGAGGATTTTAAAAAAAAACTCAGATAATTTCAGATGGTTCTTCCAAACAACAATATATTCCTCACCATTGTCACCTTCTACTCATGGCCTGAACAGAGGTATACAACTATACACTTGATTATAAGCTAAAGGGTGTTCCTAGTATATTATTGGACATATAATATTGGCACCAAATTTTGGCAGCCTTTCTTTTGTCTCTTATTGATGTATTAGATGCAAGATACTAAGAACACCCTACTATTAATTCTCATTCATTATTTCTAATGTGTTTTTTAATTAGGAACTCTTTTTGGAAGTAAAGTCAGGAAATGTTTAGCAACAGTCTGTGTGCAGCATCTCATATGCACTTAAGTCAAATGCAATCAAGGTTGAATAATTTATATTTTCCTATTGACACAAAGACTATTTTGAACTTTCTATACAAAAAAAAGAAAAAAAGGAATTTTTCTGATGCTTCTTTCTGAAACTAACACACACATACATATACACGTAGAGCTATTTAAATGTCTTGCCTTATAGTGTCATAGTATCTTTAGGTTTACTTAGTATATACTTGAGGTGATATTGACGGTTACCAATAATGTGCATAGTAATATCTAATAGTCTTCTTGATAAATTCAAGCCTTTTGGGCTGAGTCTTTGTCACACTTGATTATTTGATGGTTGCTGTTTTCAACCTTGTAAATTGGTAGGAGGTATGTCATATTTGCCCTTTTTTATTTTTGTTCAGTTTACTTGCTTTATTAGTGTTATCTTTGATCCATGATTCCTTTGAAAGTCCAACTTTACAACATTTTGAGAGAGTTACTTAAGTTAAAAGGAGATAATATAGTCTGTGAATCCACATGACCTAGTGCCTGTACACTTCAGTGCATTGTCACGAGCTGGAAAATAGGAAACCCTCAAGGACACTGTTGTAAGTTGCTCTGGGTCACAGAGCCACCTCTCATCTCTCAGCTCCCTGTTTCCCCTAGATAACACATGGTTATAATGTTGAGGTGAGAGTTCTAGTGTCAATTTGATTATTACAAAATCATGCATGGGTAAAAATCCATTCAAACTGTAAGATATACCAATGGTATGTAATAGTATGTAATAGCATACTAAAAGTTCATCAGTATGACTTCAGATTCTACATTACAACTAACCTAAAAAATTGACCACAATAATCTGGAAAGATTATTGAAATATTCCTCCCTTTACCAATTAAGAATTCATATGAAATAAGATTATCTTCATTTACTTCTACAAAATAACATCAAAAGAAATTAAATGCAGAAGCAGATATAAGAATCTGGTTGTCTTCTTTTAGGCCAATCTTAAGAAGGTTTGTAAAAATTAAAGTGATCGTCTAGTTTTCTCATTAAATTTTTTTGATTTTTAAAATATAGTTATTTTCATAAAATATGTTATTTATGTTAATATTCAATGGGTTATTTTTGCTATTTTAAAGTTAATTGATAAATATTTTTACATTCTCAGATTAATTTCTAATATGGTACCGATAGATATAACTTTCATAAACAAAAACTCTTAGAATTGTCAATAATTTTAAAAACACCAAAAAGCAGAAAAAAGAATGTACCAGAATACATTAACGACATGGATAAACTTTATTAACATAATAAGGAGTGAAATAACTTCCACAACACTAGTATGATGCCTATTTAAAATATTCAAGGAGTGACGTCAGCATCATGGCTGAATAAGATGTCCCTCATTTGTGTCTTTTCCTCCAACAACAATTCGGCATCCATGGACAAAAATTCCTTTGTGTGGGAGTTGTGGGATGGAGCACCATACACCAAGGGACCTGGGAGGAGTTTCACTTACCGGTGTATTGAATAATAAGCACACAGACCTTGGTTCTAGCTGTAGACCCTATGGTGGCTGTGAACTGGCCATAGTCCCTAAGGGCCATGGTTTGGGAGCCATTGGAAAACACTATCTTAGATATCCACCCACAAATGAGAAAGCCTTTATGGAAGTTCAGATTTCCAGTGGAGAAGTTCCAGTACACTGCTGGAGCAAAAAATACAACTTTTGGTGCATTGGAGAAAACAACAGGGACAATATGATTTTACCTGAATCACCCTATTTCAAGGTGGCATAGTTTAGGGCCAAGAGAGTATTCTCCCATAAAGAAAAGAAAGTGAAAGCATGCAAGTTCCTGGCTTCCCTAGCTGTGTGAGGTGCTCCCAAAAGAGGCTCATTTCTCTTTCACTGCATCCAGAGTACTGAATCGTGAGCTGCATGACCAGGGGGTAAGAAGAGGCTAGGAGAGCAGCAGATAAAACTCTCAGAGGTCATTAAGGGGATGCAGATCCTATTAACTGCTCTGTGGACTCCATTAAGAAACTTGCATGCAAGCCACTGGGGACACCTTAGTCATAGATCTCTCAACTGCTCCACAGGCACCCACGGTGCTCTGTGCTTCTCACTCTCACCCCCACCATGACCAGCTCCCTGTGTGCTCCTGACAGTGACAGCAAGCTTTGGCACACAGCTAGCAAGCATGTGCAGAAAGACAGCCCCAATCTGCAGACCAGGGAGAGACCACAAACTTGAGCTTTAGCACCACCTTTGGGACAACAAAAAGGAGGCTGTCAGCATTCAGCCTGGTAGGTTTCAGGATGGAGTGAAGGAATACAAGCTTAAGAATTCTGCCACAAGAGGGAGCAAGAAGAATGGAGCCGATGTACGCACAGAAGTTCTGAGAAGGCCTCAGAATCTTTAGGTAGTTTTCTCCCAAAGCCAGTTAGCAAAAACTGGAAGAGGGGACTGCTGCTTCAAAGCAGCATGAAACATCAAGAAATGTGAAAAACAAAGGAAACAAGATCAACAAGACTGCGTTGGCTTTTTGAAAACATAAACAAAATTGACAAAATTGCAAATATTTAACTAGACTATGAAAAAAGAGAGAAGACTCAAATAAAATCAGAAATAAAAGAGAAGGCATTACAACTGGTACCACAGAAGTATAAAGGGTCATAAGAGAATACTACTAATAATTATACATAAATATATTGGATATCCGGAAGAAATACATAAATTCTAGGAAGCATTGAATCAGTAACCAAGAACCTTCCGACAAGAAAAGCCCAGATGGTTTTTGTGGTAAATTCTACCAAACAGTTAAAGAAGAATTAATGTAAATTCTTCTCAAACTCTTCCAAAAATAAAAGAGAGAGCACTCTCAAACTCTTTTTACCAGAGAAGCATTACCCTGATATCTAAGCCAGATAGATACTATAAGAAACGAAAACTACAGGCCAATATCCCTCATGAATATGGCACAAAAATTCTTAATAAAATACTAGCAAATCAAATTCAACAGCACCTTAAAAGAATTACATACCATGATCAAGTGGCACAATAAGTCAGATAAAGACAAATACTGTGTGATATCATTTATATAAGGAATCACCAAATGCTAAATTCATAGAAACAGAGTAGAATGGTGGTTGCCAGGGGCTGAGGATTGGAGGAAATTGGAAGATGTTGGTCAAAGGTACAAACTTTCAGTTATAAGATAAACAAGTTCCCGGAATCTAATATACAAACTGGTGATTATAGTTAACAATATTGCATTATATACTTGAAAGCTGCTAGGAGAGTTAATCTTAAATGTTCTTACCACAAAGAAGAAATGGTAATTATGTGAGGTGATGGAGGTGTTGACTAATGCTACTCTGGTAATCATTTTGCAATATGTAAGTTATCAAATCAACATATCATATACCTTAAACTTACACAATGTTATATGTCAATTATATCTCAATAAAACAGGGGGAAAAGTCAACTCAAAAGACTTATTAAAAGTGGTTGTATATGGGGGAAAGAGAAAGAGGAGCTGAAGACAGTAGTGAAAAAAATAGAACAAAAGAGGGGATTTGCAAGAACAATGTGAAGTATGGCATGAATTGAGGGGAGAATTACCTGTGTAGCTGAGGTTTACAAAAAAACCTTTCTTTTTTTAAAGATAGAATTGTAATGTGGCCAAAACAGGCCTAACAGATCTTATTGAAGCAAAATTCCTAGTAGATAAGGTTCTACTAGTTTCCCTATGTTGTATTTTTTATGAGTCAAATTCCTATGGAAGGTAAATTTCAATTTTCTTAAAATACCTCCCTTATCTTCTTATTAGAATGAATTTTTTCTGAACAGAATGCTAATCTTTTTCATTTCTCAAATGGAGATATGTAAAATGCGAATAACCTTGAAGAGAAGTAGCCTACAAATTAAATTTACAATAAGGAGTAAATGATTGATATTATATTTCCTTTTTAAGGATGTGTTTGATGGGAAGCAAAATGAAAAGAATTTCAAATTTCTTGAAAGGGTACGGGGATGGAAAAGAGAAGGCGCACAGAGGGGTGCATTAAGGTACCAAAGACAGATTAGGCCTCTCATAATCTTGATTAAAATTAGTTCTCGTAACAAATTTTATTTTTGGGTTGAAACAAGAAAAAGACCTTGCTTACATTCACGGTAATTTAGTTTCTTTAGCATTCAAGGTGTACCACAGATAAACCCCCACCTGTTTAATTTTCATTGTGGTTAACAACTATATAAATATTAATTTACTCTAAAAATATATTGTATAGGCATACATATTTATGTGATAGACTATTAAAATTCAAAGGGATAATGAACATACAGTTGAGGATAATGGTTTCCTGGGGTTGGAGGAGGAGGGGGCAAATAGGGAAGAGCACACAGGTAGCTATAAGTTACTAGTGAAGTTCTAGATACTATATGGAAGAATGAATAACTACAATAAAAAAGGTTCACGAATGGACTGATGGTATTGGTGCAACACGAATTAAGTATTATCACTAATCTAATTTTGTGTCTGAAATTCAACAGAAAAATAAATAAATAAATTTAGGGCCCAGTGAGGTGGGTGAAATCTGAGGACAGAGATATGTTAGCAGCAACTACCATGAACTCCATTACTTCTGCTAATAGAGATGGCAGCGTTTGCGATGTTAGACAACACGCTTTCCAGCAGCGGTCCTGGACTAGTGAGTCAGGCCAGAGCTATCTGGGGAGGCTGGCAGGTTTTGCCATGTCTCTTGTATGGAGTAAACTGAGGCAGTTCTGCATCTAATCTAAATGAGAGAGCCACTGAGACTGGGCCATTGGGAGTCAGTTCTGAAATTTGGTGGGCCAGAGCCCCCCAGTGTCACAGTCCCTTGGAGACCATCGCAGGGTACATCTAGGAGAAAGCTAAGAGAGATCTTCAATACTCTCACCACAAAAACAGAAATGGGCCATCTTATGAGGCAGGGAGGGAGCTAACGAGGATGTAGTGAGGAGGGCAGTCCTCCCATGTGGAGCCCTCCTCAGAGGTGTTTATTATACAGGAAAAGCCTAGAGCAGGAGGGAGAGGGGACCATCTCGGCTGTCAGGAGTCTTCCTGGGGCATGTGGCAGGTGTTGTAGAGGGAGGAATGACCAGGCCCACAGCTTCTAGCTCTGTGGGCAGCAGAGACAATGAATGGTGGCTTCCCCAGCCTAGGGTTCTGGTGGCAGATCAGGAACATTCAAGCACTTACTGGGAGAGCCCTCTCCAACCTGAGCCGGGCAGGAGGACCCTCTCTGACCTGCTACCAAGCCTCACTGTCTTCAGCCCCACGGCAGGCTTTTGCCTAGTGTTGGGGGGGGCTTTTTTTTTTTTTTTTTCTCTTTTTTTTTCTTACTTCCTGTGTTCTCTTTTATTTTTGTTTATTTTTATTTATTTTTACATATTTAAATGTTTATAAATAGGCAATACAGTATCATATTCCAGAATTCAAAAGCAATAAAAGGTTATATGCAATGAAAATTCTCCTTTCCATCCCCCAGTCAGTCCTTCTCTTCAAAGGCAACTATTGTCAGACCCTCGTAACTGTCAGAGATTTAGATACATGTGTGTACGCATATCTCAACAAACATGTATTCCTTTTCCTATCCTTTGCACACTAATGCTAGAATACACAGTTTTAAACTTTTTCCACTTAATTTATCCTGAAGATGTTTTCATTTAGTACCTGAAATTATTTGTATCAATTACATAATTTCCACAGTCTGCATGTATCATAGTTTAACTAGTCATGTACTGATAGATGTTTAGATGGTTTCTGATCTTTTGATATTACCCCCAAAATGGCATAACCTGGTAATTCCCATGTGTGAGAATATCTGTGAAATTAATTAAGAAGAAACTCCTAGACCAAAAGGGATATATATATGTGGTTTTGACAGAGACTGCCAAATTATCCACCATAAGTATAGCAATTTTCATTTCCACAAGGACTGTTAGACATTTTGTTTTCTTGAATCTTTGCCATCCGAGCGTGTTATCAATCTTTTTGCTTTTTGACAGCCTACTAGATTAAAAATGATATCTCAGTAGGGTTTTAATTTGTTTTTCCTTAATAAGAGTGAAGTTGAGCATGTATTCATATGTTTAAGATGCATTTTTATTTCTTTACTGTGAACCATCTGTTCAAATTCTTTCCTTATTTTTCTATTGAGCTATTTATCTTATTAGAGATTTATATGTCCCTTTGGGATGTACTTCGAGTATTTCTGGCATTTTTCTTTTGATTTTTCTTATGGTGTTTTGTGTATGTAGTCCAATTTATCATATACATGTATATGTACACATATATATGTATGTACATACACATATATTTTCCCTCCTTTTCCACAGCTTCTGAAGTTTTCATCATAGAAAGAGATTCCTTGTGGCTTACACTGAAATTTTTTCTTCCTTATTTATTCTAGTACTTTTATGGTTTCTTGCATTTTTTGAATATAAATTTTGATTCATTTGTCATTTGTCGTTATGTAAGTTGTAAGACATGGGTGTTTACTTTTCCTTGATGGTTACCCAGATGTTGCAATAGCATTTATAAAATGATCCATCTTTTCCCCACTGATTAGAACTACCACCTTTGTTATATTTTTGTCTGTATTTGGATCTATTTCTGAATCTCCTATTATTTTCCACTAATTTCAGACCACATTTTTTATTATTAAAGTTTTATTTTAATATCTGATAGGGCTGTTGGCTCTTAATTATTTTTATCAGAATTCTTCTGAATATTATTATTTGTTGTTATTGTCCTAAAAAATGAAAACCATTGCTTAAATACACACATACAGATAAAAAGTAAAACATATTAGCCTAAGGAAATTGACATCCTTGACATATTGATAGATCCTTCTCATACATGTGGCAAACTTTCATTTGTTGAAGTATTTCTTTGTGTCCCAAAGGAGTAATTTAAAATTTTCATGTCATAGATTTTGCCCTGGAATTCGAGTCTGTCATCATGTGGCCACTGCTGAACCAGTGGGAAGGCTCCAGCCTGTATTAACCTTAACCACTTTGGGGACTATGAGTGATAACTGTCACTTAAAAAGAAATCAACTTTATTGAGGTATAATTTACATACAATAAACTGTATCGTATTCATAAATTTTGACTCAAAAAATGTCAAAAAATTCAGTTTAGAATAATATGGTACATTGACGCTAAAAGGAGCGTGTCAGGAGGTTTTCCCAAGCCCACGAGTGTACAGTTTGATCAAAGACTGCTTGGTACAGTCCCTGCTGTATGTCCCTGCTGTCTTTGCCTCTTGCTGGTCATCTTCAACCCCTTTTTTGAGTCTGTGACCCCAAAGCATCATGGGCTTTGGAAGTTAAAACTGTAAGAAGCCCTTTGGAGGCTGAGAAGTCCAGATGACTAGTTCAATGTTGTATAGGAAAAAGAATGCTGTGTCAAGGCAAAGGAGACCCGGGCATCCTCATCTTGGCCCATCTGATATCCAGCTAACTGGCCAGGACTTAGAGCTTTTTTGATATTCAGTTTCCACAACTGTGACAGAGGGATGAGTAATAACTGTTTGGTCTACTTCTAGGATTGTTGTGAGTATAAGATAGAGGGTGTGAAAGGCATTACTAAAGTCAAAAGATAATGAAAATGTAAGAGATAATTATTAAATAGATAAGGAACATAAAATGCAAACATTCTAAACTCTGCTGTACTCAAGGTCATCTTCTTTTTGATTTGGTGGCACCAATCCAAAGAGCTCCGTATATTATTCAACAAATTCTACAGAGCTTACCCTTTGTCCAATCATTATGTAAATGACACAAACGATAAAAGACATGGTTATTCCTGCCCTAAAGAAACTCATCATCTGGTGAGGTAATGTATTTCTTTTTAAAAAATAGAATAGATTCACAGGCGCTGGTTACATGGATATGTTCACTTTGTGAAAACCCATGGATCTGTTTGATGATAATTTGAATACTTTTCTGTATGTATATTAGGTTTAATAAAGAGTCTACAGAAAAGCAAACTGAATTCATTTTAATTTTCTGTTTGCATTATCAGATTTGAATGTAGCATAGCATTTTATCATATGTTGAACTACAGTTTATTTACCCATTCTACTAGTGATGGACAGTTGGGTTGCTTCTAGTATGGGGAGATTGTGAACAGTGTGGTAGAAAATATCCTTGAATGAGTCTCCAGGGGCACATGTGCATGAGAGCTCTGGGAGTACAATAGCTGAGTCATTGCTTATGGGGATATTCAAATTTACTAGAAAATGCTAATTGTTTTTTGAAGTGGTTGTGTCAATTCTCCTTCCCACCAGCAGTGTATGAGATTACTCCCATTGGTATTGACAGATATTACAATTTTTGCCAGTCTGACCAGTGTTTTGTGGTATTTCATTTTAGTTTTACTTTGCATTTTCCTGATGTTGAACATCTTTTGATGTGCTTATTGACCTTTTGGACTTCTTTTGAGAAGTGTTCCCTCAAGACTTTGGCCATTTCTGCACTGGGTTTTCCTTTTCTTACTGATTTGGATTGAAGATTACTTAAGGATTTTGGGACTCTTCTAAGTGGACGGATATTCAGGGCATCCCTATGACCCAATGGGAAGAAGATATTGCTTTGACATCTCTGGAGTCACCAGCTCATCTTCTCTTAATATGTCACTGGGAGGAATGGATTTTCCATTATGTTTTTATTATTGATGTCTATCTTAATTGCATTATAGCCTATCCTTTGAAATGGTTGAGATTGGATTTATTGTCTAGTGTACAGTCAATTTTTATAAATATTCCATGTGTGATATGAAGGATGTATAAGTTGCAGACGGTTGTTGCAGGTCTATATATGTGCATTATGTCAAGCGTGTTACTCATGCTGTTCAAATCTGTATCCCTTATTGATCGTTTTGTCTGCTTGTCCTATTAATTACTGAGATGAGTATATTAAAGTATTCCATTGTACTACAGATTTGTCTATTTATCCTTGTAATTCTGTCCACTTTTGCTCAACATATTACGAGATCATGTGATTAACTCAGCTTGCCATAACAGGAAACAAAGCCCCTGTATCTGCCTGATAATGTGTCTGCAGCCCAGGTATCATGAAGCTTTCCCTTTCATCTCCCTTTTAAATCCTAGTTCTCTTACTTTACAAAAGTAAGGTAACTAACTCACTTGTTTCACTTTTTACTGTGCTTCTTTGCCTCTGAAGCACCAAAAGGCACTCTGAAATATTAATTATTAATATTAATCATGACACCATACATTGAAGGCAAGGCTTTGTGTTTTTCATTGATTAGACATGTAAGTGTGAAGAGCACAGCATAGCATTAGATTATAGAAGTTTTTGACATTTAACTCAAGACCATTTAAAGAGTTGAATGACATTGCATTACAAAATTCCTTCCGTGTCCACTCACTGACATATGTAAGCATGTTTTCTAATTATTTACATGTACAGAAATGGAAGCATAATAAGAATAGAATTTATGCTGAATGCTGTCTCACTCTAATAATCAGTAATATTTATCACAGATATATGAACTGAAAGATAAAACCCCAGCCATTATATTAAGAAATACATATATAATTTAAATATAATATAGGTAATTTAAAAATTTAAGAAATACAAAAATATGTTATTATGATGTTTTAGTTAATTTTATACTAATAATAATTGCAATGACAACTCAATCTAGAATTTTTAAAAACATTAAGAGCTTCTTGGTTGCATGAAATTAAAAAGTTAAAATACAATTTCCAATATTTTAGTTGCACATAAGAATGATAGGGTAAGCAATTTTTTTAAAAAACTTTTGAAATATAAAGTTATATTTTGTGGAAAATTTTGAGTTCAAGGAGAAAAAATAATGCTATAAAATTTTTGACTTTTTAAGTTAGTTCATGTATGCTTTGAATGGACAACAGCAACAATCAAACTGCATGGTTTATGCACATTAAAGAGAACGATATGATTCGTGCTGTTTCAGTACACTTCCTGCCTTTTGGGCATTCAAACCCTGTAGGAGACAAAACCATGCACTTCCTGGAAACTTAAGAAGAAGTTTCCTCCCTCAGTAGAAGTGTTTCAGTGTCTCAGCACATTTATCATAATACTCCCTTTTACATTTAGGTGAAGGTATGCATCAGCAAGGGCTTTACTGTCCGACCAGGAAAGGGGTGGAGCCACAAGCGGAGAGTGCCCAGAGCTGGAAATATTCTGAAAGACTGACCAGTAGACTATATTCCATTTTAGAGCTAACATCTGATCACCCACCTTACTCCAGCTAGAAAAAATAAGGGAGAAAACAAAGATGAACAAACGGACATATTTATGAAGTGCCTACCATATTTGGATATCTTACTAGCTCCTTTCCTGAACATTGTTTGATTTCCGTAACAATCCATCCCACAGATGGGGAAACGGAGCCTCAGGAAGAGAATAGGCTTGTCAAGTGTGTACAGCCTGTCAGTGGTGTAGTTGTGATCTGATCGTAGGCCTGTCTGACTTGTCTATATCCATGGTCTCATACTCAAAAGATAGGTGTGCTCTCAAGCGAATGACTTAACTTCTTTGAGCTCAAGCCTCCTCATCTGTAAAATGGCATAGTAATAGCTATTTTTCGCGGGTGGTATTCACAATCGAGGGAGTTAATGTGTAGACGAACTGAAATCATTAACATAGAGCCTCACCCACAAAAGGTGCTGAAGCTAAGAATGTTGACCATTTGGACAAAGTTGAATATTCTAGCATAATATTTCTGCCAGCAAAGGGATAGTTGGTATTTGGGACACAAACCTTTGGGAGTAGAGCTGTCACTTAAAGGTGACAAACTGAACAGGGACTTGCCTTAAACTTTGAAACCAAGCAACTAAGACTGAAGGTTGGACTTTGACTTGGGGGTAGCCAAAGGAAAGATGGCTGTTGTCTCCCAGACTCCTCCTAAGGGATCTGAAGCTAGTGCCTGTCCATTGCGACCCCTCTAACCACAAATTTCCCTCCAACCATATGTCAAAACAAAATAGTGAAGCCCACAAACCAATGGGGTTGAGAAGGAGTCACTTCAAGATGTTCCTCTGTGGTATGCAGATTGTTCTGAGTTAAAGGCAACTTTAGTCTTGGGCTCAAGGAAAATTTCTGCCCTTCCCTTAACAACCTAGAAGATCTTGAATTAGGCACCTTGCCATAATAAGCAATTATTAGAGATTAACCTCTTTCAGCCATCTGTAAGGCAGGATGAACTTCTATTTACGAAGCATCTGCTCTTCTTATCATTCTGCAAGACCCTTTCAAGCTCCCAAGGCACCTTACCCTTCCCTAGCTCAAGATGTCTTATATACCCATGTTCCCTTTCTATCTCTGAAACGCTCATGTATATGGGGTCTCTGACTCTCTTGTGTATGTGGGTTCATGTATTAAATTTGGTGAGTTCCCCTTGCTAATCTGTCTATGTCTATTTGATTATAGACCAGCCAGAAGAACCTTGAGTAGAGGAAAGTTTCTTCCTCCTCCACAGAGCCTATTAAATGTTATGCAGCAGAGGATTAAAACTTCATATTGCCTCACCAAGGCAGGGCAGCAGTCACAAGGGACACCATGTCCCCACTGTTCACTTCTACTTTTTTATATTACAAAGCAGTTTCAGCCCAAGATCCATCTTCAATCTAGCTGCAGATAGTAAGCTTTAAAAGAAATGGCAAGCAGAAACACTCTAATTAGATATCCTGGACTGAGACAAATCTCACTTAGAGAGTGAGGGCTACTCTTTATTATTTTTGAATCACTATCCACATAACCATCATGATCGTTAATGCATTTGCTATTCAAGGAGCTAACGTGTGCGTGCGTGGTGTCCTACACAAGCAAAGCATGATAAACAGACCTCGCATCTAAACTTTTTCACTGCAGAGATGAACTTACCAAGCCGGGGGCGTGGGGGTGGGGGTGGGGCGTGGGGGAAATCCTCAGGTAGCTGTGTGTTCCTGGAGCCATTGGTGTGGTTTGGGTGCCGTCTGTTGGCCAGTGACCTTCCCTGTTGGAGAGGTTATTGGCACTGGTCATCATCAGTTTCTTAGCCTTAGCTACATGATCACCCTGAGATTCTGATTTTAAAAATCTATGGGACTTCTGGTTTCTGTTCTGCATATAAGGAGCTTAGAAGCCGTCACTCCGTCCCAACCAGTAAATAAGCTGAACAGACTGAAAAACCAACTTTCTTAGGATCTGTAAGAGAGGTGAGGACACAGGGCAAACAGCTGCCCCCACGACTGAAGAGACCGACTTGAGAATACAGAGAACAACAACTTGATAGAACAGACACTCACTGCAGGAACCAGTGCTAGGTAAGAAACCCTGGACAGTGATTGATGAATTGCTGGCAGCTAAATGTTGAAAACTCTGAGAGTTAAAAACTCCAGGGGGACACTGTCATGGGGAGAGGAGCAAAATATTGTGAGATTTACCTCTAGGAGCTTGACCAGATTCCCGCAGTAAATATCAGAGAAAATAGCTCTCATGCTTCCGGCAGAGGGAGGGGGAAAAAGAGCCATTTAAAAATATTCCAGAGCACTCTGTTCTTTTTAACACCTGCCCTCAGGAGAAACTAGTTAAGCAGCGCCTAACCTGCTGGGATATTATCGGAGCCTAACTGGCCTGGGGGGAGGGAAATACCCAGCTCCAGTCAGCTCTAGCTATCCATATGGGAGAACAAAAATACCCAACTCCAAACCGTTCTAGCTAGACTCTCTCACCTGAAGGGAGAATAACAATTAAAAACACTTCCGAAGTTCACAGTCCAGAAGCACATGCTCACTGAAAGACTAAGACATAATCATGGGGCTATAGAATGCTTCCCTTCCCAACACACTTCACCACTGTATTTCTAAAGGCCAATTTCCAGTAGTTCCTTTTTAACTGGTACATCATGTCCAGCTACCAAGAAATAATTACAAGGTATACCAAAAGGCAAAAATTTGAAGAGACAAAGCAAGTATCAGAAACAGACATAGCAGGAATGTTGAAATTATCAGCCAGGAATTTAAAACAACTATAATTAATGTGCTAAAGTCTCTAATGGATAAAATAGATAGCATGCAAGAACAGATGGGCAATGTAAGCAGAGATGGAAATACTAAGAAAGAACAGAAAAAGAGATGTTAGAGTGAAAAAAAAACCCCATAATTATAGAAATAAAGAATGCCTTTGATGGGATTACTAATAGACTAAACATGGCTGAGTCAAGAATCTCTGAGCCTGAGGATATCTTAATAGAAACCCCCCAAACTGAAAAGCAAAGAGAATAAAGACTGAAAAAAGAAAAAGAAAGGAATATCCAAGGGCCGTAGGGTAACTACAAAAAGTGTGGCATACTTGTAACGTTACTACCAGAAGCAGAAGAAAGAGAAAAAGAAACAGAAGAAATATTTGAAATAATAATGACTGCAGATTTCCCCAAATTAATGTCAGACCCCAAACCACAGATCCAGGAAACTTAGAGAACATCAAGCAAGACAAATACCAACCAACCAACCAACAAACTACCCCTAGGCATATCATTTTCAAATTATAGAAATTCAAAGCTAAAGAGAAAATCCTGAAAGACACTAGAGGAAAAAACCACTTCGCCCTTAGAGGAGCAAAATAAGAATTACATCCAGCTTCTCTTCAGAAACTATGCAAGCAAGAAGAGAGTGGAGTGAAATATTTCGAGTGTTGAGAGAAAAATCACCAACCTAGAATTCTGTGCTCTGTGAAATTATCCTTCAAAAGTGAAAGACAAATTAAGTCTTTCTCAGACAAAATTTAGGGAATTTGTTACCAGTAAACTTGCCTTGCAAGAAATGTTTTTAAAAAGTTCTTTAGGGAATGAAAATAATATAGGTCAGAAACCTGAAACTACATTAAGAAAGGAAGAGTATCAAAAAAGGATTAAGTGATGGTTAAATAAAAATTTTATTTTTCTTAATTGATCTAACAGATAACAGTTTGTTCAAAATAATAATAGCAATAATGTACTCAATTATGATGCTTAGGTATGTTACATATGCTTATATATAAGAAAAATGGTATATTATTTTTGCTGTGAACCAAAAACTGCTCTAAAAAATGAAGTACTTAAATAAAGGTCTATGGTTGGGATGAACATTGGAATTGTTAAAAAACTTCACAGGTAATTTTAATGTGTAGCTATGACTGAGAATCACTGTGCTAGGAGGATTTCATTTAGAATTACCAATTGATGGTTTTCTTTGAATGATTCACTTCACAAAACATTGGTGAGCCCCTGCTAGGTATTAAGTACTGTGATAAGAGATAATGAGGATGTGGTTCCATAGTATATCGGTTAGCGTGTCTGCTTTACATGCAGAAGGTCCTGGGTTCATGCTCCAGTGGAGCCATGGTCCATAGTCCACAGTCTACAGCCATGCCACCCTGAACAAGCCTGATTTCTGATCTTGGAAGCTAATCAGGGTTGGGCCTGGTTAGTACTTGGGTGGGAGACTCCTAGGAAGACTAGGTGCTGTAAGTATAAATAATAATAATAATAATAATAATAATAATTAATAAAATAGATAAGTAAAAAAAGGAACAGTCCCTTGTCTTCACGTACATTACAGATATTAAGAAAATAAGTACATAATTCTTTAATAGTTATTAGAGCTAAAAACAGGGCAACCTGAGCTCATCTAGGGGTTAACAAAGGCTCACCTGAGAAACTGACTTTTGAAGGGATATCTGAAGAGTGAGTTGAAGTTAACTAGGTCAGGGTGGTGTAATGAACTTCCTTCAAGTATCCCTGCCCTTGGGCAAATGACCCATGAAGTTGGAGGCAGGCCCTCCTTGATCTGACTTGGTCTCTTTCCCAAGTAAAAAAAACACAGCTGGATGAGTGAAGATGATTACCTAGTCACTTCATAAGGTTAATATGAGAAAACATTAAATGCAGGAAATTGTTGAATCCAGGGACAAAGGTGTGTAGGTGAGGAAGGGAGAGAAGGGAGACAAGATGTAGAATTGAAAATCAAAGAAATGCAACTTAAAACAAAAAGGGCCATGTTTTATCAAGCCAAGTGCAAAGTGGATAAAACACAGCGCTGGTGAGAATGGAAAGTCTTGTCTCTGACCCAGCAGACTCACTGTTAGGAAGTGACCCTGAAAATAATAGGCAGAGATATGTGGAAAGTCTAGTAGAGAAAGGGAGCATGGCTAGGCTTAAGTAATTAGCATCCTAGCCCCCTCTGGAGGAGAGGTTTCTTTTTGAGACAGGAAGGGAGGGTAGGTATTATGTGGGAGGTTGTCTCAGTGGCTGAATTACCATTGATCGTATCACGTAGGATTATGTAAAAGCAGATTCATGTGGATAAAAACAATCTCTTCCATACTTTTAATTTCAGCTCAATTCAACACACTTAATGAATACCTTCTGATACAAGGCTTTTCGGCAGGGATGAAGAACTGCATTATGATGAGAATGGGTAACACCCGGGTCTCTGCCCTCCAGGGACATAGTGTAGAAGGGAAGGCTGAGATGTGAGAAATTCATATACAGTAATTATAATGAAATAAATAATATATTTTAGGTATAAGAATATGTGTTTAAAAGTGTTATCAGAAGAAAGGAAAAGCACAATAAATTGTAATTGTGCAAAGAGAGAGATAAGAGGTATGTTCTTACCACCTCCTTTCGTCAGGCTTTTGGATTAAAAGTATTATTATTTCTTAATGTTATATAAATCATACTTGAAACACTTCAGCCAGAATTCAAGCATAAATAATAAGAAAAAAATTAAAGCCTCCTTTTACCATTCCCAACTCCCCTCCAACCCCATATCTCTCCCCACATATAACTACCATTGCTGGTTTGGTATGGATCCTGCCAGAACTTATGCATTTATGTACAAATTTGTACATATGCAAATACGTAGTTTTTTGGTCTCTGTGTTTTATATAAATGGTAACATTCTGAACATTTTCTTCAACTTTTATTTTTCACTCCAATATATTTGGGGACTTTACATGTCAGTTTATTTAGACACACCTCATTATTTTTTTTAACTGGTAGTCCATGGTATGGCACAGCTTAGTTACTTAACTATCCCCATATGATCAAACACAAAATGGGCAAACCATTAAGATTCTACTTGATTTGAATAATCACAACAAAACTCAGACTGGGTGTGGTAAACACAGCCTTGTCTTGAGCCACCACTCCAGAGGGTCATGGGCCCACTGACAATTCCAAGATTTGAATCAAGTCACAGATCCAGAATGGAAGGGAAGCACTCAGCAATGGCAGTAAAAGGATAAACTGAGAATCTTACTCTAAGCCTTTGCCAAAGAGACTGGTGGTCTTTGACTAAGTAACTATATGCCAAGAAAAGAGAAAAACCATGAGCTCAACAGCCACCATGGTCTATCATTGAGGGTGGGGGATCCTAGTGGGTGGGGGTAAAAATGGTGCTTTGATTTGAATCTATCTCATAGTAGGTTCATTGGGATATAGACTTTAAGAACATGCAAAGATGTTTGGGGTGGGAAAGAGAAGCCTAGATAGAGCTCTTTGAATGACTAAAAATTAAAGAAATGAAGATTAAAACAAGATACCCATTTACCAAGCTCATTGGTAAGTCAATGCATTGTTTATGGGCTGGAAATCAGTGCGTTCCCTTTGACACAGCCATCCCACTTTTAGGATTATCCCATCGAATTATGCTCACAGATATGTAGAGAGAAGAATGATAGAAGCTGATGAACTTCTATTTTACTTATATCATGGAATTAAAGAACCCGTGGTATTTCGGACCTATCTGGCAATTATTTTCCAAGTCCCTGAAACTGGCAGAATCTTTACTCCGGATCCCTAATTCATGCAGTGAGTGCCATTATGGTTGGAAAACTCAACTTCCCCCTTTTTATCAAATCAAGGAGTAATACTGCATTTCTGGGAGGATTGCAGCAATTAGTCCCACCATGACAAACTTGAAAGATGCAGGAGTGATGATTTCTATCACATCTGCAGTTTACCTGATGATGTGGCTGATACACAGTTTAGAGAAATTTGGGGAATGGAATGACAATGACTTTAATTGCATCTGCTTTTACAGATATTTTTTCTTTCAAAGCTCCTGATGTGTCATTATCAATATGACAAGTGCTTCTTTCTTATCTCAGTAAACAATGACACCAGCAGCCGTTTGCTTTCCCATGGCAGGGACTTCAGAACACTTTCTTGCCTCAGACTTATTTAGCTTTATGGTTTTGTGCTTTAGTTTTGTACTTAGAAACCTTGATCATCTCACTGACCCACAGGATACAGTCCTGGTCCTCTACACTCATGTCATCAGGCTAAGAGGGCCTGATGAACAGGAAGGAACAGGTACCTAGCTGAATTGAAATATACCTGCAACTGAAGGTGGAAATATATCCCAAGAAAAATCGGGGACTAACATGTCAGTAAAGTTTATAAGAGGCCAAATCTGAAATTTGATAGATACTTGCTCCAGAATGAAAGATAAGTCTCTTCATTTTGTGCCCCTCTATCATCTTGACAGAGATACAATACTTTATAGGACACTTTGGAGGAGCAAAACCTTGCCAGCTTTGAGTGAGGCCCAGAGAAACAGAACACTTCCCAAACTATTCCAGGCTACGGCAAAAGTAATCTGCCACCTAGCCTTTTGAGCCCAGTACATACACTGATGTTCAAAGTCTCTGTGGAGATTGGGCCATGTGGAGCCTGGGGCAACCCTGAACATGAGAAGTAGCACGAATGCTACTATATACATGATCTAATACTTCCAACTGTAACGTCTCTGTGATAGCACCACATGATTCTTGTTAATATTTAATTTTTTGAAAATTGTGTAAGATATAGATAACATAAAATTTACCATGTCAACCATTTTTAAGTGTATAGTTCAGTGTCATTCAGTGCATTCACATTGTTGGTGTAACCACCATCCATCGCCAGAACTTTTTCATCTTGCGAAACTTGGAACTCTGTACCTATTGACAATAGCTTCCCATCCCTCTCTCCCCACCAAGCTCTAGGCAACCATTATTTTACTTTCTGTCTCTATGAGTATGAGTATGACTGCTCTAAAGTACCCCATGATTTAAACATTGACATCTTTATAGTACCTTTTGCTCTGTACAAAGTCCATATCTTTCCTCAATGCTCTTTAAAGAATTTCCTGAACACTCTTTACATTTGATTTTCCCACTGAGTTTTTGACTCAGCTTATCAAGTTTCATTAAAAAATTCAGATGAGATTTTTGATATTACACTGAATCACCATTGCTAAGGTGCAACAATTTAGCTTCATTAAAAATATAATTTATTAAAACAACTCCATTATAAAAAGTCATGAGACTCTAATGACTCCAAATAGAGACTTTCTTTTCTTTTTATATGAATAGTACTATACTCAGGTTAATTTTATTCAGGTGAGAAAAATTTTCTTCTTGTTTAACTGTAAGTATATTCTCAGGATGTTTTCATTATACCTACACAGAAAGATCAGACTCTTCCCATTAAATCTTAATGAATAAGTCGTGAGACTTTCTGTTAGTAACAGAAGGACAGGGCCATGGAGGGCATTGGGATGGACTCTAAAAACTTAGGTTATAATCTCAAAATTTCAAAATAGGTTTGTATCAGATAACATAATATTCCTAACTATATTTCAGCCATCTTGTACCATAAAATGATTTGACTTTTTCCAAATTCCATCCATCATATGCTGATCAGCCACAGGGTAATCTTTCGTTGACCCTCGCAAATGCCATAATTCAATATGGGGTGTGGAATCTGTGTAGCATGGTAGCCCTATAGTTATTGTCTTATAATTACACTCTTTTTGATGATAAATACACATCTTCAAGTACACTTTTTAAATCACATCAATGCAGCTTATAGTGTAATGTGGGATAGTACCCCTTCCTCAGAAGAGGAATACAAACCCTACTAATTCATGTATGGAATGTGTCCACTCAGCTCTTCTAAGTAGAGACAGTTTATTTTAGTAGTACAAAGACTGGAGAGGGTGACTTAAGGGCCCAAACTCCCATACAGGAATAACTGAGGATTAACTGAAAATATGAACAGAGTCCTTCCTTAGACTGAGTGGTAGAGTTTGGTGTCGGAAAATTCCTGAACTGATAATCAGATCAAAATCCAATGCATTACAGTTCTGTTTTTAGAAGCATCCTGAATTCACCCACTTTGATGATGGTTCTTCCATGTGGTGTAGAAAACTGAAAGAAGGCTTCTCTGAACGGCGTTCTAATTGTATCAGATTTAAATAAACTACTGTGTATGTCAGGTATTCAAAACTACATATAAACAACTACATGCTTATCATTAAAACTTTCTAAACATACATTAGAAAAGATATTCCCCTTCATATTTTACAAATAGTTTCTAAGGTAATTTTAATTAGATTTTGATTATTTTATATATATCAAAAAGAAACAGAGTTACATCCCAGATATAAAGGCTCAGTGGTTTACTCTGTTACTTGTCATTTTTAAGGATGGGACAACTAGATTTCTTGTGCTTCCTGAGGTGATGCAAAATGAAGCACATGGCCCCACATGTCCAGTACCCTTACCTAAAGAAAAAAAAATTGAACCTGAATCTAATCAACCAGTGGGCCCAACAACTTGTTAAACAACATCACAAGGATACAATTAGCCTAACAGTACCCTTATGTCAAATAATATCACTACTTTTCAGATTATTGATATACATGACTGAACTAGTTCCGAAAAAGATAAAAATGTACACACTTACCATAGTGCACAAGAATTCGTCTCACTGCACCTTGACAAGAACTGCTCATTATTAATTTTAAATAATGTATACTATTTGAATTGGGCAAATGGTATTTGTTATTAATTTGCACACAATTGAGGTTAAATGTATTTTCTCCCTGTTGATTAGCTATTTTTCTTTTTTTCTTTTTTAGAATTATGTGTTCATGTTTTTTATTCATTGTTCTGTTTGATCCTTGATAGTTTCCTTGCTTCTACCTATGAGGCCTTTATTGATAAATATAGTGACCATTTATCATATTTGTTGCAATCTTTTTTCAGCTTCTAGTTTGTCTTTTGTTTGTTCTCTCATAGATTTTTAACATTTTAATGTTGTTAAATCTACTGCTACTCTCCCTTGAGTTTCTAATATTGCTTTTAAACTTAAAAAGTTATTCCCCATTTAGAGAGATATTCTGTTTGACTAGAACCTCTAACGTATGGCTTGATGTCTAAATATTTAACTCTTTGATCTACCTAGACATTTTTGATATAAGGTATAAAAAGGGTCTAACTTATTTTTTCCTCAACAAACCTGTGGCTTGAGCACTATATTGAATAATTCTTATTTTCATGTAATTATAGTAAAATTATAATGTCATCAAGACCCCATGTTCCTCTGTTGTTGACCTGAAAAGACCACATCTGCCAAAATCTAAATTGCTTGGTCTTTGTTGTATTCTTCGAATAAAAATGAAGGCTAGCCTTTTCTTTCCTCCCCTATATTACAGAATAACAAAAAGTGATCGACTCATTTGTATTTTATGTCAGTGAATATGTTGCCTATTTCATATTTTGTAAGCTAATATCGTTTAATTTTCACTAACAGCAATAATTTTTCAGTTGTTTGGATGCACTATTCTCAAATTAGGAAAGCCAATTTCTTAAATTACTGTAAGTAAAATCCTGACTGAGTCTAGTTTTAAAATGCACTCTAAAGGGAAGTTCAAAAAAAAATTTTTAAATTACTTCACAAACAGAAAAAATAAAAACCAACATGTCTATTGAACTAAATAATAATGAAGAAATAAAGAGAAGGTGAATTTTGTCGTGGGAGGAGGGAGGCAGAGGGCTGCCCCCCAGAGGATCGTGCCAGAGTGTGTTGGCCAGACATTCCAGAGAAGCCATGAAATCCAGTGAGAACCCAGCAAGGCTGAATTCTGGTATGCTGCTGGAATACGTCTCCTAATATATTTAAAACCCAGTGTCGAAGGCATTGTCTGACTCTAGGCACACCACCGGGTTTAAATACATAAAATGATACCTAAGAAAGAATACATGCCAAGTTTACATGAGCCTTCCAGCCATTCTTGCATGTCGCAATTGAGCAAGTAGCCGGGAGCCACAGGGGCTAGGATTGAGTGGAAAAATAATCCAGAGTGAAGGTAGCAAGATTCTGTTATCAATTGAATTATTAATGCATTATTAAAGTATTTCACTTTTCACAAATCTAACATTTGAGTTCATTCTTTTACAAATTAGTGAACAAAGAAGCCAAATTATTCAAGCTAAACTGTATAATCTTTTCATAGATAAGAGCAGAAAAAATCAGAAACTGGCTACTGAGGGACCACTGCTTGCTAGACTAGAATGTGTTAAATTAAAGCTAAAGTTCGACATGCACCCTAGTTTACTAAGCTTTAGTAAGAAATATAAAGTGTTTGTATTGACATTATATTTTATGTTACATTTCCAGGGGAGAGGGGGAAAACAACCCCATAAATATCTGTCCTTGAAAGCAGAGAGTAGTAACATATGCTTCATAATATTGGTTCATCACTAAAGGCTAGAGCTAGTCTGGGAAGAAAATAGAAAGGTCTGAAACAACTGATGCCTTCATTGGACATGTAAAACATTTCCATCTGTTACTGTCATTAGCAGCATGACGGACCACTCTGTGACAATGCCTAGGGTCTATCTAAATACTGGACCGAAATGAAATTGTCCACGCAGATGTATAATATCAACACAAAATCTTCAAGTGTCTACTATGGCTCTCTCCTCAACCACTGCAGTTAACTCTTGGGATTATTCCTTGTGTGGGTCCTATCTCATCCATAAGGTTGCAGGGATGGGGAATTAACCCTTGAATAGTCCTGCTTCTGGTCTAGCTCCCAACCAGCTCTGCTATGTACTCACTGAAGAGCATTCCAGAGGGACCCACAGTTCACAGAGGAGCTGTCTCACAGATAGGAAGTTCTCACAGACATTAATTTATGCTTGGAAAAAAAAATAGACAGCATTTGGAAGAACCATAGTTACTTTGGTGCAAAATAAATTTTTGCACGTGAAAGGCATTTTGTATTTTAAACAAAGATTATTTTGCAGCTGAACATCTAGACCTAGATCTTTAAGACCTTGAATTACAGTTGAAGAATAAGCAAGAACAGATGGTGAAAGATGATCATGTGGTTGTGGGAAGTGCTGATGTCAGAGTAGGAAAACAGAGTTTAACTGTGTGATCTTGGGCAAGTCACTTGACTTATAAAGACAAAAACAAAATTTTTAAAAGTTAATGTTAAAGCAGATACATGTAAATACTGACATATTTAACACCCCTTTTCTTTTATATGATAAAATTATTTTCTGTTACAATCACTAAGAATAATTTTCCAGATTTGTTCTTCAGTTTTATAGCAACTATTTAAAAAAAAAAAGATATAAATTTTAAAGATATTTCATATATGAACTAAAATTTGCACTCAGTGACAAAAATTATATCTCATGATATATTTTTGAAATGTATATCAAAATTGGCACACTATTTCACTGCTTTCAATTTTAAACACAAGTAAAAACTTCCAGAGGTCACAAAGAATGATAGACTTGAAGTTATCTTTACAACAGTGTGCCATCATTGCCTATGTCAAATCTACAGTTGAGGGATACAGATTTTTGAATATGTAATGAAATAAAAGTTTTGGAGAGTATAGGGTCCTGCTAAAACTGTACTCCCATAAGTTAAATAACTAAAAAAACACTACTCAATGTTACTGACAACTAAGCTACAGTATTGTGGAGCTTTTGTGCTGAAACAGACGATTGTAAAAGAAAATGATGGTGTTTTTTGTACGTCACACGTTGTCCTCCAACCAATAGTATGATCTGGGGAATCCATAAATAATGATGATTTATGGTAGGACTCAAGTCTTGGAATAAAGTCATTTGTGATCAAGTGTGATGAACATCCTTATCTGTTGTTACTAAAAAAACAGTAAAATACTTGTAGACCTGAAAGATAATTATCATGCTAAAAGAATAAATACGTTACAGAAACTTCATTAACTGATCACAGTAAGATTTAAACTGCAATATCAGTCCAAACAAAAGCCACTGTAATTGATGAATGACTGAAAATAGATCAGCTTTACAGAAATGGAGGGCGTGGTTTGAACACTCACATCTGTGTTTGTGGGAAGGTAAATTAGTACATTAGACCCCCATTATCCATGGGGCATAAGTTCTAAGACGCCCATGCCTGAAACCACAGATAGTACCAACCCCTGTATATACAATGCTTTTTACTACATATACATACATACCTATGATAGACTTTAACTTATAAATTAGGCAGAGTAAGAGGTTAACAATAATAGCTAATAATAAAATAGAACAATTTTAACAATATACTGTAATAAAAGTTATATGAATGTGGTCTCTTTCTCAAAATATTATACCATAGTCGCAAAAGGTGAATAAAGTAGGCCTTATGACATAACATTAGACGACTATAAGGGTGACTTGAACACAAGTACTGTGACATCCTGACAGTTGATCTGATAACCGAGATAGCTACTAAGTAACTGATGGCTGGGGGCTAGGGTACACAGCATGGAAACACTGGACAAAGGGATAATTCATGTCCTGGGCACAACAGTGAGAGATTTCATCATCCTACTCAGAATGATGTGCAATTTAAAAGGTATGAATTGTTTATTTCTGAAATTTTCCAATAAATATTTTTAGACTTTGGTTGACCATGGGTAACTGAAACCACATATAGTAAAACCGTGGTAATGAGTACTGTACTAAGTTTTTAGAAGGCAATTTGGCCCTATATACAAAATTTTAAATGCAATGTCCTCTGATTGAATAAGATCGTTTATAAGAATTTGGTGCGCTGAAATATTGGTACATGTTTGCTAAAACACATGGATAAGAAAAACTCACTACTAAATATTTATAACATTTGTGATAGTAAAAAGTTGACAACTTAGATGTTGAACAATAGAGTTGAAAACTTTTTTATAAATCCATGCTGAAGAATACTATCAGAAAGAAGGAGGTAGATTTATAAGCACTGACTTGGACATAAGTCTGGGGCCTATTGGGGAGAGGATAGCAAGTTGCGCAGAACAGCATGCATAGTATAATTTTATTTGTAAAATAAATTTTAAAAAAGCAATTGGAGTACATATTCACATGTGTGCTCATAAATAATTCAGGAAATACTATATTCACAGCAAACTGTTTGCGTGGTTAATGCTTGGGAATGAGAGTAGGAGTGCTTCATTGGAATTTTTTAGGACGTACTTATATTACTTTTTGTTTTTTTAAGGCAGAATTTCTTTTTTGTTTCTTTTAAGAACCAGGGAGCATGTTGTCAATTAGGCTATAACTCTGAAAATCATTGTATTGACTACATCAGACACAAAAGACAGTGGTGATTGTATGCAAAAGACACCATGAATCCTGTAAGTGAAATCAGGTCTCTCCACACAATCCCAAGTACAGGGAAAGAATTACAAAAAAAAAAAAAAAAAAAAAAAAAAAAAGAGCTGATCTACCCTACTGTATTTTTGGCAAACAGTTTCAATTAGGTAACACATTAAAGTCACTTATCAAATATAATGTTAAAGAATTAAAGTTATATATCTGTAGCTATTCATATTGCTCTATTTTAAATTTGGAGGATAAAGAATGCTTTTCCTTCTTCTCTAACTTATTTCTCACTTCCTGGATCTACCCAAGCCTACATCTGTCTCTCTCTAGACACCATTCAATTAAAGTAAATTTTAAGATATTTTAGAATAGGAAGCAGAATCTGTCTGTGGTGGCTCTAAAAGAAGTGATATTTCTGGAAGGTTGCAAATGGGCTGGGTGAATGAAGTAGGTCAGGACATACTTGTGGGATCCAACAAGTGACCTAACAATTATTAAGAAACTGAAGAGCAATTATCCAGAGACCATAGGTAACTCACCAAGATGCCACTTCTGTCCCCACTCACTAGCAATGCCTGTCAATTGACTTAATGCTCTGAAAGCAACTAAGAACTAACGGAGAGTATTAAAAATGCAGAGAATTGAGAACTTCTTAAACAACAGCAGTTTAATTTTGGAAAGCATCATTTGAACTCATAAAGGGATTAAAAATAAACTTTTAAATGAAATATAATACACAAAAACCAAAGAACACATATAATAAATGTACAGCTTGTTGAATTTTCACAAACTCAACACTCCCATGTAATCAGCACCTAAATTAAGACATATTACATTACCAGTATCCCAGGGACTTCCTGTTCTTTTTAATGACAGTATGTATATGGGTCTGTTTTTGGGTTCTCTTGGGAAGGATTGACATTGTCACAATACTGAGTTCTCCAATCTACGAACATAGTCTCTCTCTTACAAAGGAAAGCTTTATGATTCAAAAGCCTCTCTGAGAAATGCAGAAAAATCAGGAAGAGGGTGACTAACTTCATCAGTTTCTCTGGGGCTTCTGAGAGTCCCTTCAGGGAGTATGCTTCACCATATTCTTGAGGAAGGCTGCGGGTGTGTTTCTTGTCTTGTTGGGGTGGATAAAGTTGCCACGTGGAGCCTCCAGTTTTCTAGACAGCACTTCCATTTCATCATCCTAACTGCTGGAGGTGTTTGTCATCCTCCTCTCTCCACAGGACATCCTCCATCATCTCTTGCACTTTTTCTCCAGATCCTCTGCTAAGAAATTTTAGTAGGACCCAGAGCAAAGCACTTAAGGTGGCCTTTCATCTTAGGTGGTGACCTTTCGTCTTAGGTGCAGGGCTCTTAGTTCCAGCCTCCTTCCCTGCTGGTCACTTTGGAGTAGTTCTGTTGGCTGTTCCTTGTGACTTGGCCTCCCATTCTGGGACTTCCCTTGAAATTCGTTCCTCATACTGATGTGTCTTATGGACAAACAGGGATACCTTCTTCACCTGGAATGCTTCCCCCAATTTTTATGATAAAAATTTTCAACATAAAGAAAAATAGAGTTTATATCCACATACCAATTAAGTAGACTTACTAACTGTTAACACTGCCATATTTCCCACGCTGACCTTGTTGTCAAGATGTTGTAAGGTAAATACAGACATCATCATATTTCACCCTAAGTATTTCAGCAGCATCGCTAAAAATTAAGAACACTTCCTTACCTGATCACAATAACATTATCATCTCTAACAATACTAGTAATAATTCCTTTATATAATCTAATATCCAGAGGTTACTAAAGACTTTCCAACTGTTCCCAAAATATCTTTACAGCTGGTTTATTCATTTGTGGTTATTGACTGTCTCTTTAATCTTAAACTATTTTACCGTTCACTTGTCGAAGCCCCACCTGTGGATTTGTCTCTTGCTTCCTCATAGAGAAGTGCGATTGTTTCTCCATCCCTTCCACTTCCTTTCAACTAGAAGTGAAATATTTTTTTGGCAAAAAATACTTCATAGGTAGTGCTGCACACTTCATATATCCTCATATTAGAAGGCACATGAATCTAGTTCTCCCAATATTTGCAGTGCTAAGAGTGATGCTTGGTTAAGATGATCATAGCCTGATCCTAGAATTGTAAAATTACATTTTCCTTCTCATGCTTAGCTAGTAAACCATGAAATAAACTTTGTAAACATGTAAATAGTGGTTCTTCTTCAATCTTTCACCTAAGGGTTTTAACATCTTTTGTTGATCTTTGCTTGAATCAATTACGTCATTAAAGGGTTATAAATTGATTTTCTAATTTATTATTCCTTTACATTTATTATCTGGCATTCCTCTGTAAATAAGACTTTCACTCATCAACAAGTTTTATTTGATTATTTGATAATAGTTCCTAATGAAAATGTGGGATAAATGCTTAATCATTTTCCTATAATAGCCTATTTTCAAAGTAAGAAGGTTAATGTTATAGCCACCAAAACTGTTAGCAACTGTTAACTGTTATTTTGTTATTTTGAATAGCATTATGGATGTATTATATAATATAATGAATTCTAAGTACTTCAACCAATTCCATTAAGTAATTTTTGATGCTCACATTGTTGTACATTTGGCTAGGAGTACCACTTTGAGCTGACTTATTCCCTTTGATAAGCTTGTATAAGCCTTTGAAAGTTTCCTTACTTTCTGACTTAACAAGATCACCCAGGCTCATCGGCTCATCAACTCATAAGTTAGTGACCTTAAACAAGTTTCCTAAATTCCCAAGCTATAGCTTCTTCACTTATAAGATGAAAAATAATGGTACCTACCTCATAGGATTAATATGAAGAATAAATGAGAGTGTTTTTCTGGCATAGTAACTTACATTCAATCAACAGATAATAAATCATAATTACTATTATTATTGGTTTAAGCTCTGCCTTTAACAACTCCAGTGAACTTGGACAAAATATTTGGTCTCTCTGGGCCTCAGCTTCTTCTATCTATACAATGGGAGATTTGGACTATAAACTTTAGGTTTTTTCCACTTCCAACATTCAGTAATTCTCTTCTGAAACAGACCAGTGGTTCTGTATAGGCTTGACAAGAAAACAACACAAAAGAAAGACCCCAAGCGATGGGCATTTATGAAAAACTCACTACTAACATTCAATGGTGAAAGATGGAAAGCTTTCTCCTTAAAATCTAAATCAAGACAAGAATGCCCTCTTTATCACTGCTTTTCAACGTCATACTGGAAACTCTAACCAGAGCAATTAAAACTGAAATAAGATGAAGGACACTGAAAGGGTGCTCTAAGACTGAGCTAATGTACAAAGGCTAGAGATAGACTCTCTTTCTCTCTCTCTCTCTTTTCCCACCCCCGCTCTGTGTATATGTGTTTCAGTTGCTGGCATTCAAAGAAATCTGTCAAAACACTAGCTGAACACAAGCTAAAGGAATAGAGACCTCAGAGACCACATATAACAAATATTACAGACTTTATGAAAATAATTTAGAAAAGTAATTAGGCAAACAAACAGCTGAAGCCTATAGCAAGCAACAAAAACAAACACTGAAGTAAAGAACAATCTGATTTGCAGAGTTGCCACATTATAATATTCAAAATATTCAGTTTTCAAAATAAATATGAAGTATAAAAAGAAATAAGTATGGCCCATTCACAGACAATATTAACAGAAATTGCCCCTGAGGAAGAATTGAACTTATAAGAAAAATACTTTAAATCAGCTGTCTTTAATATTCTCAAAGAGCTAAAGGAAACCATGAACAAACAGCTAAAGGAAAACTAGAGAACAGATATGAAGAAATAGCGAATATTAATAGGATTAGAAATGACAAAAAAACAAAGAACCAAACAAATTCTGAAGCTGGACAATACCATAATTAATGTGAAAAACTCATTAGAAGGTTTCAATAGCAGATTTGAGCAGGAAGAAGAAACAATTGGGGAACTTGAAGATATATCAATTTAAAATATCCAGATTGAGGAATGAAAGAATAAAGAATGAAGAAAACTTAACAGAACCTAAAAGATGTGCAGGACACCATCTATCACTCCAATATATGTATAATGAGGATCCCAGAAGTAGAGAAGAGAAAGAAAGGTGCACAAAGAATATTTGAAAAAAATAATGGTTCCAAACTCCCCAAATTTGATATAATACATGAATATACATATTCAAGAAACCCGACAAATTCCAAGAAGGATAAACACAAAGAAATCGACACTGAGACATATAATCAACATCTTAACAGCCAAAGTCAAAGAGAAAAATTTAAACGCAGCAAGAGATAAATGACAGCATGTAAAAGGGATCCTTGATAAGAATAAGGGAAGATTTCTCATCGAACACAGGTCAAAAGGGAGTGAGATTATATTTTAATGTTCTGAAAGAAAAAGACCTGGCAGCTAAAGAATGTGTATATGGCAAAATTATCCTTCAAGAGTAAAGGACAACTTAGGATATTCTAGACAAAAGCTAAGGAAACTTATCAGTAATAGAACTGCCATACAAGAAATGTTAAAGATGTTCTTCAAGTATGTGAACGAAAGAGGGGTTCTATGGAAAGTAACTTCATAGGGTGATTTGATTAAAAATTCCTAACTGGGCAGGTCATGATGGGTAGTTATGCTTCATGCATATAACTCTTTAGTAAAATGTTTATCTTTGCCATAAGCAAGCCCTCTTCATTATTTCTGTGCATATAGGTTAATACACTTTTGAAATAGCTACCCTCAAGAGAACACATAATTTTGTTAACTATCCTGTAATCTAATCCCCACCTTGCTTTCTCCCACCTCCATGCAATCTTCCTTAGTTCCTTCCTTAATTTTAAATGCATAAAAGAAGCTGCAAAAATATTCTCCGGAACATTTAAGATCTTGCTCTCCAGCATATGTCATCAGTTTGGTTCAAGTAAACTCTAACACAAATTCTCTACAGGCTTGGACATTTCTTACTTCAACAGGTTGAAATCAAACAACAATAAGCAGTAATTCAAAGCCATGTGAAAAAAAAATGTAGATCTCCCTCCAGTAAAAGTAACTACATGGATAAACATAAAAACTAGTATTGTGTTTTTGGTTTCTAACCCCACTTTTTATATTCTACATGATTAAAAGACAAAGCAAAAACAATCGTTATAAATCTATGTCAATGGTGCACAATGTAAAGAGAAGATAGATTTGTGAGAACAACAACCTAAAGGGGGAAATAGAGTTGTAGGAGGAGGGTGTTTTGGTATGCTATTGAAAATTAAGCTGGAATCAATTCAAACTGGATTGCTATAAATTTGATGTGTTGGAGTGTCAATTGCAATCTCCATGGTAACCATTAAGAAAATACCTAAAGATTATACACAAAAGGAAATGAAAAAGGAAGCAAATGTTATACTATGGAAAAATTAATTAACCACAAAAGAAGGCAATAATGAAGAAAACGAGGGATAGAAGGTATAAGATATACAGAAAACAAATAGCAAAGGGCAGAAGTAAGGCCTTCCTTACCAGTAGCTACTTTAAATGTAAATGAATTAAACTGTCCAACAAAAGGCAGAGATTGGCAGAATAGATTTTTAAAAATGATCCAACTATATGTCGTCTACAAAAGTCATTTAGACCTAAGGACATACATGAGTTAAAAGTTAAAGAATGTAAAAAGATACTCCATATAAACAGTAACCAAAATAGAACAGAAGTGACTATACTAAAATTAGAAAAAATATATATTTTAAGTCAAAAACTATTAAAAGGGGACAAAGAAGGACATTATATATTAGTAAAAGGTTAAAGTCATATCAAGAAGTTATAACAATTATAAACACATACACTAATGACAAACAGTGACAGAAAAGAAGGGAGAAATAGACAGTCTAAAATAATAGTTGGAGACTTCAATAACCCACTTTGAATAATGAGTAGAACATCTAAACAGAAGATCAATAAGGAAATATAATAATAATAATAATAACAACACTATAAACCAACTAGACCTAACATATATAGGAATTCTCCCCAACAACAGCAGAATACACATTTCACTCAGGTGCACATGTAACGTTCTCCAGGATAGGCTATATATTAAGTCACAGAAAAGTCTCAATAAATTTAGAAATATTGAAAGCATTCAAAGTATACTCTCCAAACACAATGGAAAAAAACTAGAAATCAATAACAAAAGGAAAAATGGAAAATTTAAAAATGTGCAAAAACTAAATAACATATTCTTAAACAACCAATGAGGATCAAAGGAAAAAAATCATAAGGGAAATTAGAAAATATTTAGAGACAAATAAAAATGAAAATACAACATAACAAAACTTCTAGGTTACGATGAAAGCAGTACTAGAAGGAAAAATCTATGCCTACATTAAAAAAGAAAAAAGATCTCAAAACAACAACCTAAATTTACAACTTAAGAAACTAGAAAAATATAGAAAATTATACCCAAAGCAAGCAGCATGAAGTAAGTAATGAAGATTAAAGCAGAGATAAGCAAAATAGAGAACAGAATTATCTATTCTATTCAGAGGTTATCAGTGAAATCAAGTTGGTTCTTTAAAAAGAGCAACATAATTGACAAACTTTAACTAGAATTACTGACACAAAGATGAGACATAAACAACTGAAATCATAAATGGAAGTAGGGCCTTACTACTGACCTTTAATCAATAAAAAGATTGTAAGAGTATACTATGAACAACTGTATGTCAACAAATAGGATAACCTAGATGAAATGGACAGACTCCTAGAAACATCCATTTTACTAAAACTGACTCAAGAAAAAATAGAAAATATCAACAGACCATTAAAAAGTGAAGAGATTTAATCAGTCATAAAAAATATTCCCAATAAAGAAAAGTCTAGGTCAAAGTGGTTTCACTGGTGAATTCTATGAGATACTAGAGAAGAATTAATACTGGTTCTCAAACTCTTTCAAAAGATATGCGGGAACACTTCTTAACTCTTCCTATAGAGCTAGTATTACCTTGATACCAAATCCAGACAAAGATATCACAGTAAAGGAAACTAGACCAACATATAAGTATAGATATAAAAATGCTCAATAAAATACTAGCAAACCAAATTTAACAGCATATTAAAAAGGATTGTACACCAGGACTAAGTGGGATCGACTTTTTTCACTCAGCATAATTCCTTGAAGATTCATTCAAATTGTTGCATGTATGAGTAGCTCATGCTTTTTTGTTGCTGGGAAGTATATCATGGTATAGATGTACCATAGATTGTTTAACCATTTACCCATTGAATGAAAGCTGAGTTGTTTCCAATTTTTTTGGTTATTATGAATAAGTTGTTATTAACATTTATGTCCAGATTTTGCATAAACATGTTTTCAATTCTCTTGGTTAAGTGCCCAAGATTGCAATTCCCATGTAATACAGTTGTTTCATGTTCAGTTTTATAAGAAAATGCCAAACTGTCTTCTAGCATGCCTACACCATTTTACATACTACCAGCAATTTATAAGTGATTCCATTTCTCTGCATCGTTGGCAGCATTTGGTGTCACTGTTTTTATTCTGGTCAGATATTTGTGTAGTGGTATCTCATGGTGATTTTAATTACAATTCCCTAATCATTAATGATATTGAATATCTTTTCACGTGCATTATTTGCCATCTGTATATCCTCTTGACTGAAGTGTCTGTGTTTTTTGCCCATTTTCTAATTGATTTTTTTCTTTTACTGTTGAGTTTTAAGAACTCTATATAGTCTAGATACTAGTCTTTTCTCAGATTTGTGGTTTGCAGATATTTTCTCTAAGTCTTTAAGCTTGTCTTTTCATCCTCTTAAATGGGTCCTTTTGGAGCAAATGTTATTGATTTTGATGAAGTCTAATTTGTCAATTTTTTCTTCTACAGATTATGCTTTTGGTGTCAAGTCTAAGAACTTTCTGCTTAGTCCTACATCCTAAAGATTTTCTACTATTTTTTTCTATAAGTTTTATGTCTGTGATCCATTCTGAGTTAATTTTTGTATAAGATGTGAGGTTTAACTTGAGGTTTTTTTTTTTTTAACCTATGGATGCCCAACTGCCCTAGCACCATTTCTTCAAAGTTTACCTTTTCACCATTAAATTGCTTTTGTGTTTTGTAAATAAATCAGTTGGGCATATAAGTCTGTCTATTTCTGGATTTTCTGTTCTGTTCCATGGATCTATGTATCTACCCCTCTGCAAATACCACATAGTTTTGATTACTGGTTATTTTTAATTCTAATGTGTAGTAAGGACTGAGAACCACTGCCACTGTTGGAGCTAGAAAAAGGGTTTCAAGAGACTGACTAGTCCGATGAGCTCATAATCTAGAGAGGTTCAGCGAAACGCGTACTGTACGTAGAGTCAAAAGACCTGGGTTTTGCGGTCTTATTGTATCAGGTTGTGGCTGCACTACCTTGCCAACCTTTAGCCTGAGCCTCAGTTTTCTCATCTATGGAACTGGGATGCTAATGCCCATTTAGCCTACCCTTCCAGTATACTTGTAAGTATAAAAAGAAATACAGAGTCTATGAGGTTTAGACTAAAGCCAGCATTCAAATATAAAGGGTTATTATTTGAGGAATAAGGGAAAAAATGAGATCCAGAGAGATTGAGGCCCTTCTGATCTGAGATCACCTTCTATTTGATTTGGTGGCATCAATCAGTAAGTTTAACATGGTATTCAATAAATACTTACAGAGAGCCCTCCTTCATCTGGGCACTGTGAAAAGTCCCTGGGGCACAAACATAAAAGGACATGGTCCCTGTCCTTACTTCCTTCACAGTGGGAACATATTCAATTTTTTAAAAGTTAAGTGAATTCAAATTAAATTTGTTTTGAGGAATCTTTTAGAATTCCAGGATCTTCCTATGTGGATGAATCAATGGAGCAATAAATCATTGTTCTGACATCTCTGGAAACTACATTCTCAGATTGTCATGGGGGTGCACAGTGACTTCGTAGAGCCAAAAGAACAGAGGAAGGGTTTTCCTGGACAGAACTAAAAAATTCTGAGGTTCATATGCTTGAAACCACTTCCCAGCTATTCCCATCCCCATTCCAGTACTTCCTTGCCATCCATTTATTAACAGAACAAAAACATTCCATGAAGCCAATTCAGAGTCCTGTATAGTGAATAAAAAATGTGTTTTATCTACCGTAAGTGGGACAGAGCCTGTTGAAAGAGGGCACTCTCGATGATCAGTGTGCTTCTTCTGTGTGCTCCCAGTTCTCATTTTATAAATTAAATTCAGCCCAGGTCTGTATGCAATGTAGCTGGATATGGAGCAGCTTTTTTTTTTTTTTTAATTTTATTAGTTTCAAGTATACAGTACATTGGTTAAACATTTATATAGTTTATCAAATAATCCCCCTAATTGCTCTTTTCTTTCCTATGGCTATCCACCTAGCCATTACTGGAGTAGCTTTAACAGTTAGAGAAAGACTAGATGAGCAACATTCCTCTAGATAGCCTCCAATAAAGAAAATCTCACTTGGAGAACAAAGGCTGTTATTATTGAATCATTTAAAATATTATTACATGCTATTTGGTGCACTTAGAACGTAAGGTATGAAAGTAAATAGCAAAACGCGCCCCAGTGCAACAACATCAGAATCCAGTGCTCAGACTCACAGATGGAGAGATGCTCTCCAGTAATTGCCAGGTACCCTTTCAGGCATTAGTGAAGTTCTGCTGCCCCCAGGTGGCTGAAGCTTTCTCTGACAAAGCTGCAGGTGCTCTCATGCTAAGTGCTATGATTTTTAGAATGGTGCAGTGGATGGATGGAAGATGGGTGGATTCATTCATTTGTTCTTTCAATTGGTACATATAGAACTATTTTATCAGGCACTGTGACAAGTGCTGTCAGGAAGTAACATTGAGAACTGACATCTGAAAACTGCATTGGCAATGACTAGGCAAGTGACTTATGATGATGAAGGCAGGAATTACCAAATATGTTTCTTCCCCCAAAGTCATAGCCTATTAATTCAAATCCACTGGGTTAATAGAAGAATACAAAGCAGGTAAATGTGAGCTTTAGGAAGAAAAGGAATGTAGGGAAAGTTCAAGATGGGGACAGAAAGAGAGAGTAGGTAGAACCCTTTGCCTCACTGCAAAAAAGAGTGAAACAGACTAAAATGACGAGATACCATATTTAACATGGCTTGTCCTCAAAGATGATGACACGTATTAGTAAGTCACTATACTATTGATAAGTATAGAAACTGGTGCATTCCATTTGACACAGCATTTCCACAAATAGGAACTTATTGTCCAGAATTACTGCAGATGTGTACAGAGGAAAGAACAGATGAAGAGACAGCATGCTGTTTATTTCACCTGGGCTTAAATAATGGTGTCACAGACACTTTGAGCTGAGGATTTCCTTCCTGAAATTGAAAATTGTGCTGAAAGTTGCCTCTGTAGCTGTCTTGCTATTCTTAGCTCTTTTTAGGATTCTGTAAAGCCTATATAAAACTCCCAGACTTTTAATTTCAATTGAACTAAAACATGCATTTATTGAGCACCTGGTGAACGTGAATGCAAGATTTTGGCTGTGCTGGGGGGGTGCAGTGCAGGGATAGCTTAGATTTGGTTCCTGGACCTCAAAGACCTGGTCTAGAGAAGATTGATTATAAAAACATAAAATACGGTAATTCAGTGAAATCATGGCTATAATATAGCATTATGGAAATATGGGATAGGGAAGATATAATACATTCTAACTGGAAGGATAAAGGAGAGGTAGATTCCTAGCAGATGTGGTATTTGGGATTTGAAACACAACAGGATTTTGATAGGCCTAGGAGGTCTGGAGAGGGGACTCTCTTCCTCTAAGTTGTAAGATTATGAGATGTTAATTACTTAGTTAAGCCTTTACTGAATATCAGCGAGATGCTATGTGAAATAAAGTAGCATAAGAACTACTATAAAGGGGAGATGAAGTACATCCCTAAGAAAAAAGTCATGACATGTTAAATGTTGCTGTGTGATTAAGTATCACACAATCCACAGAGCCAGAGGTGAAACAGAGATGAAGGCTAAATATATATATATTGGTAGTGAATTAGCCACTTGAAAAATATTTCAGTAGGAGAAAGCATGAGACATAAGGTACATGTTATTTCTATTGCTGCCTCCCTTTCCAAACTTCTAGATTTTGTAAAAACTTATTTTTATTTTTAATGAAATGAACAATGCATAATATACAGTATAACCTTGTTTGAAAAAGTTCAAGGAATAAGGAAAATATTTAGAGTAAAAAGTAAAATTTTACCTTCAAAATCTCCCATTCCCCCACACCCAGTCTCATTTCTCTTCCTAGAAGCAAGCACCACTATGAGCTTGCTGTGTTTCCTTCCAGAATGATTTCTGGTGTATTCATGAAAATATATATAACTGTGCTGTGATTTTACATAAGTAGATATGTGAGTTTTTGCACTCCTTTTTTAAACCTAATACCATATTTTGGAGATTTTTCTATGCTAGAACATAGATTATAGAGTACATAGAGTTAAAACATTCTTGTTAACTAGAATTCCATAGTAAGGATATATCTTGGCTGTTTCACCATGACCATTTTGATGGTTCATATGATAAAAGCCACTAAAGACTCAGCTGATTTAAACAAGCAAGCAAATGAACAAAAGGGACCCCAACTCTGGGCCTAACAAATAGACATCTTATTTCAACCTCTCACAGCCCTTCACCAATTCCCAGACCTGAGTCCACTTACAAATCCAGAGTCTCCTAGATAAAGGGAAAGCTAGAAACCCTTGAGTAATTCTGTAACAACAGAATTGTGACTCTTACTCCTAGCCTTTCTTTAAGGAATCAGTGGTCACCTATCGAAAATCTGCATGGACAAAAAGAAAATTCCAGTCCTCTGAGATTGCTGAACGCTGGCTATGATTTCTACTAACTCAGAATGTCACTGTAGTTCACTTGTTAGAGTGGGCTTGTAGAGAGGTGAGAGGATCAAAGGAATTAAAACCTGAGTCCACCTTACAGTAAGTTCAGTGGGACCCTAAACCCTTCCTGTGGTTGTTTTCCCAATTCTTGAGTGTACAGTTGAAAGAGATATACTCAGACACTGGCAGAATCTTCACTTGGTTTTCTGACCTTCAGAACAAGAGTGATAATAATGGAAAAGACTAAGTGGAAACCCATAGAGCTTTATCTTTCCTTTCTCAAATCGAAGAGTAAAACAGACATTATACTGATCCCTTGGTGAAGGACTATAGTAAGTGTCACCATCAAAGATTTGAAAGATGCATTTAACTTGCAGCTTGGTTAGGGATAAAAATGAATGGATCTTGAAGAATGACTAAGGATTATAAACTCAATCAGGTAATGCATCTAAATGCCAGCGCTTTTCCACGTGTGGTCTCTTTTGAGGAACATATCAACACAGGCCCTGACACAGAGCTATTGCTTCTGGCAAGTACTCCCCTCTCTTCATATATTTAATAGATAAAACATACCAGAAGCAATTTGCTTTCACCTGGAAGCAACGCCATCTTGCCTTAGTGTTGACATAACTCTAAGGGTCTGTGCCACTGTCTGGTAAGCAGAGATCATGATCATTTCACTAGCTCACAGGATATCATAGAGGTTTATCAGGTTGATGACATCTTGTGACAGGACCCAAAGAACAAGAAGTGTGGGTACCCTATTTATTTTGATAAGACACATGCAGCCAAGTGGGAATTAAGTCTTGAGAAAAATTTTGGTAAAGTTTCTGGAGGTCCAGTAATCTGGAAAATGTTGGGATATTCCCTCCAGCGAGAAGGAGAAGTAGCATCCTTTCACCACCAACCACACAGAAAGAGTGCAATACTTTTTTTTTTTTTTTTGGATTTTAGAGAAAATGTATTCCATTTGGAGGTATACCATTCAAATGTATTTACCCAGGGCCCCATTTTACTGTACTTGAATAACTGAAGCCCTTCCAGGTAAATCACATTGTAGCAAAAGTAGTTGCTTCTTATCACTCAGTAAGTTCAGCAGTGTTTGAGGAATCTGGTAGAGCTTAGCAACCCCAACAGGAGAAATACAGACCAGATGCCTAGGATTTTAGAGAAAAGCTATGCCCTCCTTGGCAATTATTTTCCTGTTTAGAAAGTGATCTTGGCATGCTTCTGGGACTCTGGTAGAGACTGAAATACTGAACATAAATCACCAGGTGATCCAAGCCGCCAAGGTAAGCTGAATGTTTTCTTACTCTCTTAGCTATAAAATGCTACTGCCAACTAGCACTTCATAATTAAGCGGAAGGATACATATGTGTGTTATTCATTTGTCTGTTCATACTCAGCTACATTTCTACCTTTCCATAGTCTTTTTGGTTATCATAGGGGCTAAAAGTCTATCAGACACATTTCTTAGACTCTATTGCCAGGTAGCTTCCAGTTAGGTTTTGACAATGAAAGGTAGAAGGTGAGAGAAGGCATATATTTTGTGTGAGGTTTTCCCCTCCTCTTCTATTTCTGACTATACTTCCAGACAGCAGTAGCAGTGGACAAGAGTGGGTCCCTGGATTCCCATGTGGTTCTAGAGATGGCAGTAGCAGTAGGTACTTTGGTGGTCACCGAACAAGTGATCCTGGACTCTGGCTGTGGTGGGGGCACAAAAGAAGGTGTCTTCAGGTCTTAGAGATCCTGCAGTGTCATGGTGGTGGTAGTACCAATGGCAGCATTGTCAGCGACAGGTGCTCCAGCTGCCTTACCTGTACAACAATCATTGGCTCTGTAAAACACTATTTATTAGTTATCCTTGCTGTGTAACAAATTACCTTCAAACTAAGTGGCTTAAAACAACAAACATTTGTTATCTTACAGTTTTTGGTCAGGAATCTAAGCATAACGTATCTGGGTACCTTTAGCTCAGGGTCTCCCTCAGAAGGCTGCAATCAAGATGTCAACTGGGCTGTGGTCATCTCCAGGCTTGCCCGGGGAGGATTCTCTTCCAGGTTCACGCACATGGTTGTTGTCAGGCCTCGGGTCCTTGCTGGCTTTTGGCTGGAGACATCAGTTTCTCAGCACGTGGGTCCCTCCACATGGAAGCTCAAAACATGGCAGCTGGCTTCCTTCACAGTGAATCAATAAGAGAGTGAGTGAGGGTGCCCAAGATGGAAGCCACAGTCTTCTGCGTTCCCATCTCCAAAGTGGTAGCCTATCACTTTTGTTGTATTCTGTTTTATTAGAATCAAGTTACTAGGTCCAGCCACACCAAAGCTAATATTTATTGAGTACTGTGTGCCAGGTCTGCCTCCTTCTGTTCTAAGACACAGGCATGGATGAGTTCAAAGCTCTCTCTTAGTATTTCTGAGACCCCTTAGGGCACAGGAACACTAGAATGCTCCTCCAATCTGAGCTGTCATCTGACCTGTCCACTTAACTGAGTCAGCCAGGCATAGCCATGAAACTGCTCTGGCCCCATGCTGGATGAGCAGCATGACTGAGAGGCTTGAAGTTTCCCCTGAATTCTATCCTGGAAAGGGAGATGTAAGCTGTCTCTGCAACCCTCAAAACTGTCAGGAGGCTCTGTATACAAATGGCAACCCCCACCTTTTCTGCTCCCAGAAACTTTACCCTAGATCAAGAAACAGACCTATATCATCCTGAATCCTCCCCTAATCTGTAGTTTATGTTCTCCTGTCCTCCAAGTTTCTTAGCTTTTGATATAAAGCCAAGTATGTCCACTAAAAACACAAACTAAAAAGAAAAAGAAACAAAAAACAAACTTTTCACCTAAGCAGCAGCTCTTAAAGAATTGCTTTGACTTTTAACCGCACCATTAATTAAAAAAAAAGAAAAATTCAGCCCCTCTTTTAATGTCTCTGTTCAAGATTCTAGCTGTTTTTCCCTGAGGCACGTGCATTAGGGTAATCATTGATCTCAGTGGTAGAATGAAAGGCAAGAGACAAGGAAGCTCAGGGAGGGT
Organism: Eonycteris spelaea; assembly: GCA_003508835.1. Lineage (NCBI taxonomy): Eukaryota > Metazoa > Chordata > Mammalia > Chiroptera > Pteropodidae > Eonycteris > Eonycteris spelaea. The sequence goes on from PUFA01000017.1 coordinate 3,783,610, forward strand.
GGAACCTCAGTTAATAAATACTTCAAATGTGATCCACTGCAACATGTCTTAGAAAATATACCCCCCTTACCTTAATATATATATATATAGTATTTAAAGTATGTTAAAGTTTTTGTTACACATTCCAGGCTGCTTTCTAAGTAGTTATAACTGTTTGATTCTGGAAGGCTGCTATATTTGGATTAAGCCCTAGTAGAGCACATTAAAGACTCATGCATGAACCTTCAAAAAGTTGTCTGCACTATCACCATATCCTTACCTTACTCATTCCTCAACTCATTGTAGTCTGGTTTCCGCCCAAACCACTCCACTAAAACTGTTTCTGCCAAGGATCTTGTTGCTAAATCGAAGTTCTTCTCTTTTTTGATGTCTCAGAAGTATTTGACAGTTTTGGACTCCTCTTCCATGAAGCATCTATGCCTTCTATGCTCTCTTGGTTTTCCTCGTCCCACTTTCAGTCTCCTTTGCAGGCCTATCCTCCGCTTTCTAGCCTACCCATGTTTCCCAGGGATCTGTCTACGGTCCAGTGACCGTCTCACTCTAAAAACTGCCCTCAGACGATCTTATACATCCCCACTTCTAGATGCTGATGCCTCAACCTCCAATCCCATCTTAGCTCTTTCGAAGGCCCTATATTCCACTGCTCCTGTACTGACCACTCCAGTAGGTCACAGCTCATCTCAATAGAACAATGTTGAAAATAATTTTCCTCCACCCCTATACCCCCATATTCCCCATCTCACACCACATGAAGAGGCGTCCAAGCCATAAATGTGAGCATCATCTCCTTCTCCCTCATTCCTCACATTCAATCAATTTCCCAGTCTGTGGATTCTAGCTCTAAATGTCTGTCAAATCTGTCCACATGTCCCATGCCCTCTTCCACCAAGACTCCAGGCCCCTATGAATCCATGCCTGGATTGCTGGAATATCCTTTTCTAATTTGGTTCCCTGCTTCTAGTCTCGCTTCCCTTCAACCAATACTTGATGCTGCAAGGAGTGAACTTTCTGAAATGCAAATCTAATTACACAGTTCCCAGCTTAATACCTTGCAGTATTTCTCCCACACCTCAGAAAATCCAAGCCCCTTGCATCCTGAGGCAGCGATGTGTGTCGGCAAATTTTTTAAAGTTATCATAAAGTAACACTGAACAGTTCTATGAATTTTGTGAACAGCTCTATGAATTTTAAGACATGTTTAGATTCTGTGGCCAACTATCCACCACCCCCCAAAATTCCTTTATGCTCTCCCTTTATAGCCACACCCTCCCCTATCCTTAACCTCAGACAACCACGGATCTATTCTCCAAAGCTATAGTTTTGTCTTAAAAAATAAATAAATAAAAATAAAAATAATTAACTTTTGAAAAAGCGAAACAAAATCAAAGTCCCTTGAAATGGCTTTAATAATGCTTCTGCTTACCTGTCCCTGCCTCACCTCCCACAACTGCGCCCCGCCCCTAACCCTTATCTTCAGGTCTTGGGGAGCGCTAAGATTTCTTCCAACATTTTTTGGACGAGGGTGGGGTGGAGCTTGCTGAGTGCTCCACAGTGCCCAGCACTTCCTCCATTACAGCACTTTTCACTCTGCTGTAATGACTAGGTTATTTGTCCATCTCTTTCAACAGACTGTTTCTTCCGCGTAGGGACGGTGTTCTAGGCTAGCTCCGTGCCTGTCTTCCACGGATGTGCCGAGCCCGGCCACTCCCATCCCCCGGAGCCTCGCGTTCGTCGGGGTGTTGAGACGTTCTGAGGCCTGCGCGGGGCGTAGGGCTTCTAAGTCAGAGGGAGCATGCGCACTAGAGCGGGTCGGTCGCCCCCCCCTGCGCGCGGCCCACGCCCACCCAGGCTGCGCTTGCGCTCTGGGCAGGACCGTTGCAGGGCGCCCAGGGCCCTGAGCTAGACCATCGACGCCAACACCCCCCTCTTTCCGCCCTGAGGTACCCGGCCTTGTGGCCCTAGGACGTTCCCGTCGCATGGCGGAGTGCTGCGGTTGATGCCCATGAAGTCCTTAGTCCTTCTATTTGCGCTGTTGCTATGGCCTTCGTCCTTGCCGGCGTATCCGAGTGAGTGACTTGCCTAAGGGCGGCAGCGAGTCAGGAGACATTCCTGAGGGAACCACGGGGTTTCGGGGTCCGCCTGAATTCAGGCTCTTCTTTTGCTCTGGGTTTACACAACTTCCAAACCCACTGTCCAGGGTCCTGGCCTCCTATGCCGAGGTGTGTCCCTCTCCTGCTCAGGACCTTTTCCTCGCGAACCTGCATTCCTCCGAGTGACCTGGCAACACAGTGATCCAGACAGTGGATCCCAGACTTGTCTGGGAATGCGCCAGGCTGGGCACATGGGGCTTGTGCGTGAGACCTCCTCATCCCAGCAGAGACGTTCCTTGATGTTAACCCTGACCCCTTTTACCGGAGAGTCGCTGGAGAGTCACTGCGGTGTGATAAAGTAGGGGCGGGCAAACTGCGTCCAGTGGGCCAAGGCGGCCTGTTTTTGTATGGCTGGCCAGCTAAGAATCGTTTTTACATTTTTAAGTGTGACTATGAAATGTGATCTTTTCGTGACATGTGAAAAAGTATGAAATTACAATTTCATTGTTCATAAATAAATTTATTGGAATACGACCACACTCATTCCCTTATATATTGTCCATGGCTGCTTTCCTGCATTATAACAGCAGAGTTAAGTAGTTGCCACCAGTGACAGTATGGCCCACAAAGCCTAAAATATTTACTGTCTGGCCCTTTACAGAGAAAGTTTAACCCTGTGGTAAAACATGGAGAACATGGATTGTTGGCAATGGTCTGGGTCACTTACTGACCGCCTGTGCACTCCCACAGAGCATTCTCAGAAGCACAGCATTCAAAACCTCAGTCAAAGCAAAATTATAACTTATGACTTGTTTTTCTCCAATAGCTGAAAACTGATAAGGTCAAACTCATGGGCGCTAAGACTACTATATTAACATGTGGACACCTTGAGGTATTTCAGTCTGGTACATGATCTAATATTCTAGATATGACTTGAGGCTTGTCCATCAGTCTAACTGTAGTTCATTGTAACATTTTGTAATGTTGAGGTTTGGTTTAACCAAATAAATAAAATTTAATATGTGTAAAAAATTACTAAAGTTATACATAGCTATATTTCAGAATCATTAAAAGGCCTTAGTTAAAAATTATATTTTAAGAATGAAATACAACACATCCTAAATTATGAATAGTAGTGGCAAAAGTTGTGGATAAAGTGTCCTAGACAACTACAATTAGCCCCTTAAATACTAGCACTTATTATTGTTAGCTATTTTAAGCAAAAAACCTTTGTAAAAATGTTCTTCTTTGCCATAAAGGAACAGAACGTACCAAAGACGATATTATCTTTTCTCGATGCCTGATAGTCATTATTATTAATACTAGTTATTGCATTTTGGTAGTTGTAGATCAGTAGGTCTACTGACATATATGGAAGGTTTAGTTGAGGTGACATTAATATTGTCATGTAGTACTCTTTGGGACTGCTGAATAGCAATCCTTGGATACTCACTTAAACTCAAAGCACTCACCTGCCAAACTTCATAATTTCATGGCCTGTTCTTCCCTTGTACCTTCGTCCCTAAGCTTTCTTAAGGCTAATAGGAAATGAAAAGATACTTCTCAGAAAAGGAATGATTTTGTGTTGAAGATATAGGTGATATAAGACATAAGGAAAATATACACAGGTCATAGATCCTAGAAGATATCTTGGAAAATGTAATTTATCTCTTATCCACAGAAGTAGATGAAGGGATATGTAAGGCGATGCTAACTTAGCTACGTTCTCTGTCTCTCTCATTCTTTTACTCTAAGTAATTTTAATTTTGTCTCTATTTTGGAATAGTATACCAAAAAAGCTAGTCTCATCATTGTGTTTGATTTAAATCAGTTATGCATTCTTTATTTTATATGGCCACTATTCTAACAATTGTTGGTGAGAGAGTCACATAAAAAAATGCCCTCTCATGCCAAAGAAAAGGCAAATTGGTTTTTAATAATGAAGCAACTTTGACACTTTTTTTCTAGAATACTAAGACTGTTGTTAGGTATCTTATACAAACATCTTGGATATTAAGTAATTACTTTTGTTGAAAATCTCAATACTTCTTGTAACTGCCCATATCTTTCCAATGGGTCCACGCCAAGTTTAGCTAGTACCCACTTAATCTAAATTCAGCTGGGCGTGAATGAGACTAGAGTGTATAGCAGTCTACACTTTTCTACATACACACACATCCTGATGGTGCTGGATAAGCATCTTCTTTCTATATGCTTAAATTTATATATATTCAATTAATTTCCCTATATCTGATTATTTCATAGTTTTAAACATTTTCCAATTTTAAAAATCATCTTTAATGTATTGCACCATGCTTCTCTTTTTAATGAGAATTCTTTTTGCTTTTTTAAAATGTATAACTTCTAAAGTATTACTAACATGATTGTTATATATTTAAGTACTATTAACTGCTATTGAAATAAATTATATAATTTGCCTTTAATAATTTTGAGTCACTAAATATTCAGGGACCTGACGCTACAAACACAGAATGTGAAATATTAGTTTGAGTTTTTGTTTTGTTTTTGTTTTTGTTTTTTTGGTTTCTCATGAATAAATTGTTTTTTTCCTGGTCCTCTCTTTAGATAGCTCAGCAAAGGTAGAGTTAATGATAGAGGATTCTTTTTAAGCTCGGATAACAAACCTCTTAACTGGCTTCTCTAGGCTGGTGTCAAAGAAGGCTCAATATGTCATTCTTTAACATCTATCTTTGTCCTTAGGAAGACCTTTGTCCTAAAGGACCACAGAAGGCAAGGGAAGTGGTAAGACAGCAAACAACAATAATTGTTCAAATCTGTTGGCAAATAAATTAAAAGGAGAAGCAGATCCTTTTTATCTCAGGTACATTCAAAAGGTAAAATTCACTTGTTTCTGGTGCTGCAAGTTCACTTTCCACTCTTTCAAGGCTCAAGGCTATGGCCCTTGTGGAGGGTCTTGCAAACCTGGGAATGAAGTATCATAACACACTTCACTAATGTTTTAGATAATGAGGAGTATGTCATCTAATATGTGAATGTCCAGAGGGTGGCCTTCAGGGGAGTAGTAGTTTTATTAACCTGTCCATTAATGTTTTTTGGGGGGTGGGGGAGTTCTGTCTGTCTGTTCTTTTGAGCTGCCTTCTCCGTTCTTTTCTTAGGATCCCATACGTTTTTAAAGACAGCTTGCTCTCGAGATTGCTTTGTATCTTCCCCTGCTCTGAATGAGATTAGCCATCCTCTTTCTTTGAAGGAGACATAGTACAACATGGTATCAGAGACCAAAGTTCCTGGAATCCATTTCAGATTTATGGGCTGGGGCGATATTGTTATTTAGGTCATTTACTGAACAGACCTAAAAGAGATATATTTCAAAGTCACGAGTTTTTTTGTTTCCATTTAACTTTAACATTATACATGGGATAACTTCTTGGTTTTTAATTCTTCACTGAAACTCAATTTGTATTCCTTTTGACAATATAATTTTATGAAGCTGTTTGGTTATCAGTTTCAGGATAAAAGATACCCCCCCCCCTCAAATTTATTATTTCCCCTGATTCAGTGGCTTACTGGACTCAGCTGGTCAGTTCTTCTGTTTCATATGGTGGAGCTGAGGTCACTCATACAGCTGTATTCAGCTGAAAGCTCAGCTGGGGTGAGAACATCCAACATGGCCTCTCATCTTCCAGGGTCCTTTCTCTACATGACTTCTCATCTTTCAGTAGTCTAGCTCAAGTATTTTTTACCATGGTAGCTTGCTTCCAGGAGAGAGTTTTACAGACCTCCAGAATGCAAGCTTTTATCAAGCCTACGCAGTGTCAGACTTGCTAATGTCCTATAGGCCAAGACAGTCACATAGAGCAAGCTCATATTCAGTGTGGGAAGACACTACCCAAGAACATAAATACAAAGAAGTGCAAAGCCATAAAGTTACATTTCTTTTTTTTTTTTTTCAGGTTTATTGAGATATAATTGACAAAGTTACATTAAAGTGTACAACATGATGATTTGATATACATTGTGAAAGGGTTCCCACCATTGAGTTAATGCACATCACTTCATATATTTACCTTTTTGTGTGTATTGACTAAAGTCACTATGTTATACATTAGCTCCCCAGGACCATGTCTTATAACTGGAAGTTCATACCCTTTTACCAGCCTCTCCCTATTTTCCCCAACCCTTAACTCTACATTACGTTTTTTTCCACTGGTACATTTAATTAATATGAATATAATTACTTGCTTTAGCTGTCAGCAAAAATTAAAACTTGAATTAACAGATTATAGGAAAATTGCTGGATAAATAACAAGATATAATGTTTCTTTTTGTGACCACTTTAAGTATACCCACTAATGAAGCACAGTTATTTGAGTTGGAAGTAGTACTTCAGCTCAGCTATTTAAGTTCATTTTAATTTGAAGGTGTCGTTGTTTTAGCTGGCAGTTCTTACATAATGATGGCATTCAGGTATTAATTCTTACTTGCAACACCTAACTTCTGTAGAGTAAGGACAATCTATCTTTTGTGAGCTCACTTCATAACATGGACGGAAAATACAAGCAATTTGTTCTCCAAACTTAAGGATATTCATCCAGAGTCTGGTCCACCTATTAAGTAATTCAATGTTTGGATATATGTTAAGCTTTATATACATGAGTTTTTAATATTGGTAAGCCATGTTGTTTTTCACTTTTGTGGTAATAAAATCATAGGTGGAGAGAAAAAAAATGGCGTAGATGATAGAGGCTCTGTTCATCCCTCTGATGACCAAATCAAAGTTGTGATGGAAACAAGGAGCAGCAGCAAGGAAAAATCCCTTGGGATCTAGAGGAACAAGCCATACAACTAGGGAGAAGTCCAAGAAAGCACCCTGCAACAACAGAAGGTAGGACGGGGCAAGGACGCGGGGCTACCAGGTCCGAGCGGCTGAGTGAGCCGGAGGCTGCGGCGTAGCTGCAGCCGCAGAGCCTCTAAAGGGGCCACGACCGCGAGTGCATTTTCGCGGTGTCGGACCTGCTCGCTCTGAGCACCAGTGCTGATTCGGCTGCTTGCAGGGGGCGCCAGGGTCTTACAGGGAGACATTGTCCGAGCAAGGGCCAAGGCGAGACCCGCTCTGTACAGAAGTGCCAGCAGTATCCATTGTTTCCTGTTGAGCCCTCTCCCTTCCAGTGTGCGCACACAGCGCCGCCATAGCCATGACATCATCAAACTGGATTACAGAGGTCGCTTCGCCCAGAGGATTCCCTGAAAACCTGCCTCCCCAACTCGTGGCTCCACCCAAGCCACATCCAGGTGTATCCTCAGCGAGTCAGGTGCTCCTTGCTGAGACTCACACTGGAGGCAGCCTCAGTTTCTGGTATGGCCTTTTGAGGCAACTATAAGCACAGCATCTGTGGATTGCTTGCTGAATCTTAACAGGTGGCCCGGAGGGGCAGAGGCTTGGGCTAAGTTTGGCCTGCAGCTGAACCCCTTCAGGACTGTGCCACTGGACACCTACTTCATAAATCCACACTAATAAGACGGAGACTTAGGAGCTTTGCTTAGTACATAGAAACAGACACAGAAAGGCAGCCAAAATGGGAAGACAAAGAAGCAGAAACCATATGAGAGAACAGAGATCCAGAATAATGGAGTCAAGTAATCTAACAGATGCAGAGTTCAAAACACTGGTTATAAAGATGCTCAATGAACTTTGGGAAGGTAGATAAATTCAGTGAAACTTCAACAAAGAGATAAAAAAAATGGAAATGGAATTATAAAAGGGAACCAGTCTGAAATGAAGAACACATTATCTGAGATGAGAAGTATATTAAATGGAATAAACAAATGAATAAAGAAGAGGATCAAATGCCCTATCTAGAGGACAGGAAAGCCATCAGACACTCAATCAGAATGGCAAGAAAAAAGATGCCAAGACTATAAAAATAATTTAAGGAGGATATGGGACACTATTAAGGGTCCAAATATTCATCTGATGGGTAAACTGAAGAAAATCAAGATGTTGAACAGCTGTTTGAAGAAATAATGATGGAAAACTTCCCTAACCTGGTGAAGGAAATGGACATAAAACCCAGGAAGCTCAGAGAATTCCAAAAATCAGGGATCCAAAGAGGCCCACACCAAGACACATCATAATTAAAATGCCAAAGGTTAAATACAAAGAAAGATATTAAAAGCAGCAAAGAAAACAAATAATTACATATAAGGAACACTCATAAGACTGGCAGCTGATTTCTCAAAACTATGCAGGACAGAAGGGCTTGGCAAAAAATATTCAACAGAATGAAGACCCAAGAATAATTTATCCAGCAAAGCTATCATTTAGAGTTGAAGGACAGTAAAGAGCTTCCCAGACAAAAATAAGCTGAAGGAATTTATCACCACCAAGTCAATATTACAGGAAATGTTGGAGGGACTTCTTTAAGAAGAAAAACATGTACAAAAACAGGAATAAAGAGTAGTAACAACTACATTCCTATCAATAAGTACCTTAAACGGAAAAGAATTAAGTGCTCCAACCAAAAGATAGAGTGGCTGAAAGGATAAGAAAACAAGACCCTTACATATGAAAAGGAAGGGGATGGAAAAAAACATTGCTTCGATGGACCTAAAGGTGTTTAAGTCAGACAGAGAAAGATAAACACTATATGATTTCACTTATATGAGGAATCTAAGGAATAAAAAGAACAAACTAATCAAAAACACTCTCACAAATATGTGGGGTTGGGGGCTGGGAGAATGGGGTGAAGGGCTAAAGAAGTACAAATTAGTAGCTGATTAATAATGGTCACTGGGATGGAGAGCCTGGCATAGGTAATGCCGTTAGCATTAATACATTGGCTAGGTGGAGGGTTAAAGGAGGGAGGGTGCAATTGGGGGGACCATTTTATGAACTATATAGATGTCTAACCAATGTACTGTATACTTGAAACTAATTAAAAAGAATTTTTTTTTTTTAATTATGGTTGGAGACCAGTCAAGGGGGCATACATAGAAGGTAGAGGCTGTGTACACCTCCTCTCAAGACGACACCAAAATTATCACAAAACTTCAGAGCAGCCAGCACACGGAGTTGCCTGAGGTCTGGCTGAACAGAAGAAACTAGGGGCAACTAGGGACAAAATAATGGGTCACCACAAACCAGTAGGAAGGGCGGAGATGTGAAACAGGTCCCAAAACTGCACGTGGCCATCGAGAATTGGGAGGGCTATCTTGGCCGCAGAGCCCCTCCCCTACCTGAGTAGTGAAAAGTCCCAGCACCACACTGAGCTCCCCAAGCCCAGTGTTCCTGAGCCAGGAAGAGAAGTCCCCACAACCTCTGGCTGTGAGAATCAGCAGAGGTTGCGGCTGAGAGGAGGGCTGCGGCTGTTGCAGATGTTCCTCTTAAGGGGCCTATGCCTGGCCTTACTCGCTGATGGACTCACTCTTTCTGAGCTCCAGTGCTGGGGCAGCTGCTCAAGGGACACGAGGGGACACACTGGGAGGCACTGAGTTGTTAGGCTTCAGGGTGAGGGCTGGAGGGTGGATTTCTCCTGAACAGACGTGCTGGAAGTGCCCATTGCTCGTTTGTTGAGCCCTCCCCACTTCCAGCTTGCAGGTGCAGGCACCGCCATATCTGAGTCTTCACCAACTTGGGTAACAGATCGCTCTGCCCAGGTGATTCCCTGAGATTCCACTTCTCCTAACTTGTGCGCCCACCCAAGCTACTTCTAGTGGTTTATTCTATACAAATGAGCTGTCTTGGCTTCTACTGCAGACTTTCCTGAAATCTCCTAAAGGCACACAAAACCCAAAGAGCAGCATTTCACCTCAGCATGCCCTGTACCTCTTGCTGAGTAGTCCCAAGCCCCGCACTAGTGGCAGCTAGCCTCAGTTTATGACTTGACCCTTCAAAGCACCTATAAGCCCCACATGGGTGGCAGCCATCTGTGGATTGCTTGGTGACCCTTACCAGGTGGCCCCAGAGGCACACAGGCTGTGACTGAACTTGGGCTACAGCTAGACCCCTCCCAGGACTGTGTCACCAGATCCCACAGCACAACTACTACATAAAGCCACTCTACTAAAGCTGGGAGACTTAGAAGCCCTACCTAATACATAGAATCAGACACAGAGAGGCAGCCAAATTTGGGAGACAAAGAAGCATGTCCCACTTGAAAGAACAAAACAAAGCTCCCAAAATAGAATTCACCAAAATGGAGACAAGCAATCTACCACATGCAGAGTTCAAAACACTGTTTATAAGAATGCTCAATGAACTTAGGGGAAGAATAGATAAACTCAGTGAGAACTTTAACAAAGAGATAGAAAATATAACAGTGGAGATGGAAAGCATAATAGAAAACCAGTCAGATGTGAAGAATACCATATCTGAGATGAAGAGTACAGTAGAGGGAAGCAACAGAGTGGATGAAACGGAGGATCAAATCAGTGACATTGAGGATGGAATAGCTGAGGACACCTAATCAGAACAGCAACAAGAAAAAAAGAATCCAAAAAAAAGAAGATAGTTTAAGGAGCCTCTGGGACAGCATCAAGCATAAAAAATATTTGCATTATAAGGGTACCGGAAGAAGAAGAGAGAGAGCAAGAAATTGAAAACCTATTTGAAAAATAATGACAGAAAACTTTCCTAACCGTGTGAAGGAAATAGACATACAACTCTAGGAAGTTCAGAGAGTCCCAAACAAGATGAACCCAAAGAAGCCAACACCAAAACACATCAGAACTAAAATGCCAGAGATTAAATACAAAGAGAGAATTTTACAAGCAACAAGAAAAAAGCAATTAATTACCTACAAGGGTGCTCCTACAAGACTGTCAGCTATTTCTCAACAGAAACTTTGCAGGCCAGAAGTGATGAAAACCCAGGACCTACAACCATGATTACTTTACCCTAAAAGCTATTATTTTAGAGTCAAAGACAGAAAAAGAGCTTCCCAGACAAGAAATAGCTAAATACCACCAACCTAGTATTACGGGAAATGTTGGAAGACTTCTTTAAGAAGAAGAAAAAAATATATATGTATCAAAAAATATAAATAAAGAATGACAATTACTACATATATATCGACCAGTACTTCAAATGAAAAGAGTTAAATGCTCCAGTCAAAAGATAGGGTGGCTGAATGGACAAGAAAGCAAAATGCTTACATATGCTGTCTACAAAGAAACTCGCTTCAGATTAAAAGACACACAGACTAAAAGTAAAGGGATGGAAAAGATATTTCATGATGGACCTAGAGGGCATTGTGCTTAGTGGAGTAAGTCATATAGAGAAAAACAAATGCCATATGATTTCACATATATGTGGAATCTATGGAACAAAAATAAATAAACGAACAAACGAAATTCATGGATACAGAGAATATTTTGAGGATTACCAGATTGGAGGGAGATGTGCGGGGTCGGTGAAAATGGGGGAAGGGATTAAAATGTACAAATTGGTAGTTACAAAATAGTGATGGAGACATAAAATACAGCATAAGGAATATAGCCAATAATATTGTAATAACTAAGTACGGTGTCAGAAGGGCATTAGATTTATTGGGGTGATCACTTTGTGAGTTATATAAATATCTAATCACTATATTGTATACCTGAAACTAATATTGTATGCCAACTATAACTGAAAATTAAAAAATATTTTTAAAATAATAGTTATATTTGTGTCTTTTAAAAAGAGCATTCCTGATTCCGGGTTAAATTATAGGTGCAATCACCAGTTGCCACATCATGATTATGGGCCAAGGGCCAAGTAAAAATGTATGAGTTCTTAAAGCACAAAGACCATATATATTTAATTGAATTTTAACTTTGTATTTTTATGTAAAAATTTTAAAGTTTATCTTTTCCTCTTTACTGAGCTACCAGGTTTTCCCCAATTATGTGGAACATTTTGCTACTACCTTTAACTTACTAGGTATTTATTCTTATACCAAACTACATGTTTAAATTAGCAATGTTAATTGGCTTTAAAGCCTTAGTTTTTCAAAATGTAAATTATATTTTAAGCATGTGATCAGATTGCATTCATACTGAGAGATATTGATTTTTTTAAGAATTCCATTTTGACTTAGAGTGCTTTGGGTATATATCTTTGTATAGCCTAAGTATCACATTATGTACACATAACTTATTAGAATCTATTAGTATTAACATTTTACCAGTTTGAGTGAAATGTAGAAACTGTACCTCTCTTTATGTCCTTTTACCATATCCTACTCATATGATTGTCCTAAATATTTCCTTTACATAAAGAATCACATTGGATGGTATTATATTTTTTGTTTCATCTGTCAAACAATTTGGAAAACTCAAGAGAAGGAAAGTCTATTGCATTTACTTATATTTTTGTTCTTTTGTTATTTTATCTTCCTTCCCAATGTTCTAGGATTCCTTCTATTATCATTTCCTTTCTGTTTAATGAACTTCATTTAGCCATTCTTTTAGGATAAGTCTTCTGGCAAAAACTTCTCAATTTTCCTTTATCTGAGAGATCTTGATTATCCTTTCATTTCTGAAGGATATTTTCCCTTGATAGCGAATTCTGGATTTTTTTTTTCCAGCACTTGAAAAGTATGTTGTTTCGTTTTGAACTCCATGGTTCCTCAGGAGAATTAGAATTGTTCTCCATAGATAAAGTGTCATTTTCCCTTTTGCTTCTTTCAAGGTTTTTTCTTTGTCTTCAATTTTTGAAAGTTAGATCACAATATATCGTGGCACGGATTTCTTTGGGTTTATTCCTTCCAAGACTCAGATGACATGAATGTTAGATCTTTTTGTTATAGTCTCACAAGTCCCTGAGACTCGGTTTTTTTGTTTGTTTGTTTGTTTGTTTGTTTTTTGTTTTTGGTTTTGGTTTATTTTCTCTGTAGCGATCAGATCAGGTATTTGCTATTATTTTATCTTCCAGTTCACTGCTTCTGTCCTCTGTCCCCTCTATTCTGCTGTTGAGCCTATCCATTGAATTTTTTTCATTTTAATTATTGTTTTTTCCAGCTCTAAAATTTCAGTTGAGTGCTTCCTTATATATTCTATTTCTTTACTGAGATTTTCTATTTCTTTGTTAAGACTTTTTATCTTTCATTTATTTCAAGCATGTCCATGATTTCTTGTTGAAGCATTTTTTATGATGGCTACTTTTAAATCCCTGTCAGATAATTCTAATATCTGTATAATCTCAGTGTTGGCATCTGTTGACTATCCTTTCTCATCCAAATTGAGATTTTTCTTGTTCTTATTGTGACTACTAGCTTTTGAAAAAAACCTAAGTGTTTTGGGTGTTATGTTATAGATTTAAATAGGCTTCTGACATCACTTCAGAAGTGGAAGAGGAGTGTTGCCTTCTTACCACCAGGTGGAGATGAAAATCCAGGTCCTCAGCCTTATCTACCAGAAAAGAAGGTATTAATTTATACTTGGTAGTAGCACTTCTGTGAGATAAGGGCAAAGGGTTTGAAGCACCTCACTGAAGCAGGATGAGGGTGGGAGCTAGGTTCACCACTCAGCCTTTGCCGATGGGGGTCAAGCTTCAGTGTTTTCTCTGGTGTTTGGCTAGTATAGAGTGCTTATTGTTTTAAAGTATTTTGTCTTGCTAGTCTACCACTTTCCTAGTTGTTTGGCTATAAAAGGAGCAGTCTTTTCTTGGGGCTCTTTTGTCTTCGTCCATTGGTGTTTCTGGGTTGCCAGATTCTCTAGCCCCCAGTCTGGGGTGTATGTGGCAAAAAGAAAACCCAGGGAACTCACTGCTATGTCATTGCTTGGGCCCTGAAGTCCCTAGTTGGTCTGCTTTCTTTCCACCCTTCAGAGTCTTCTTATGCTTGTTTTATATATAATGTCCAGGGTTTTTAACTGTGCTCTGGTAGGAAGAATAGGGGAAAAGTACATATTCTCTATCTTTTTTGGAAGTAGAGGTTCAGATATATTGTTTTAAAACATTTTATAGGGCTTATGGAAGAGACAATATGTTTTACAAGTAAACAAGAACATCTAAGTGAAGTATACATAGGTATTATGTGATCTGTTTTTATTTTTAATTTTGATCAAAATATGTTGGAATTAGGTTTTCAATGCTTTTGGCTCTGATTTTCAGTCTGTGTACAAAGTACTAGTTCTTAGAAAAGAGAACAAAGTCTTAATTGACTATTAGACATACGTCTAAATTATTTAAGTAGAATTTTATCTGAGTAGTGATTCTAAATAAATTAGAATGTAAATAAGTTGAACATTTTGAGAATTTGTCTAAAATTCTCCTTTAACTTTGCATTTTATAGGCATTCTTAACTAGTAGCATTCTTTTTACTTTATAAGCAGTTTGATCCCAAACCTCGTCTTTTTCTTTTAAAAGTCTTTAGATAAATACACATGAGATTACTTTAAAATTGTTTTAATCTACATATCCATAATTAAGAATGTCTGGAAATATAATCAAGGTAATGCCAAAACCAAATACAATTCATATTAAATATAATCGGAGAATTACAACTCTTAAAAACTATACATAGAACATTTTAATTGAAAAATTCTTTTGGTCTTTATGATTCTACAATAATGTGTAGGTTTTATAATAACCAGTTTTTAAGACACCAAGTATTTGGTTTGTAACATATTTCAACTGAAATCCCCTATTCACATGTTGCAGGAAGCGACACCCCACAGAGGAAATTGGACACTCAGAGGAAGGAGAATTTATCGGCTGGCGGAGCGCGTGGGGTTAAACAACACCATGCACGAGCTCCTCTTGCTTAGATTTATTACAGTTTATATACCTCTGCAGTGTCCATGCAAGGGGCATGTGATTCCTTTGTCTGAAGTTTTACATGCATTTTGTGACGCAGGATGGGGAGAGGCTGCAAGTGGGGAGGAATTTCCAGACAACTGGTCTTATCTATTTACAGGACATTTTCACTTGTAGAACCCGGGACCTTGGGCATTATCAGCACTGTTATAGGATTCTCGAGCAGAGAGATGGGACACTGAGGCTATAAGCAGGAAGTAGCTCTTATTGATGCCGGCATCGGCTCAGCGCATTCCTATCCAAAGGCTGAGCCCCAATTGTAACATAACAAGCAGTTTTACACAGTCTTGTTATTCCTACACAGCTTTAGAGATAAGGAAGAACATTAGTTGGATAGCAAGCTATGAATCAACAGATGTGAGCTGGAGAGTCCTTGAAGTGGGGGAGGTAGCTATGGGAAAACATGTTAGTTGGAGAGCACTGAGCAGGAGACATGGAGAGCAGTTAAGAATGGACTTAAACCGGCAGACTCGGTCATTTCTGCAGGCCCTTTCCTTTGCATCTTTCAGATGCCTCTTCTCCTCTCTTAACATTATATTTGTATGTTTTCCAAAACAATTCTTGAAAAGGTTAGCTATATTAGCTGAAGTACAAAAATCCAAATTCTATGTAAATTTGGATATGCCTTTTTTACTTTCCGGTTTTACATTCTGTGATAACTACACAATCAGCATACAAATGAAATGCATAAGAAAATACTCTTCTACAAAAGTAAAGTTTTTAAAAAGACCTAAATTTTACCATTATTCTTCTAAAATTTTAAATTATAGCATAAAATAAGGAACTTCTCAAAGAAATATTAAAATTGCCTATTTTCATTTTAGCCATATATTTTATTACCCTTTGAAGTAAAGATATTTCATATAAAAGTTCTCAAATTTGAGATTACATACTTTTAAAAACTATATTATTCTCCACTCTTTTTTTTTTTTGAGCCAAAGAAGAGGTGGGACTGGTTTAGTTTTCCTTTTTTTATTCAGTGTAGAAACTGTTGGTTCTTTGAGATTAAGGTGACATGGTTTTTCTTTTCTTAAAACTTCAGTCTCAAAGAGACTAGGTATATTACTGTGTAAGATTTTTAATGCTAGCATTTTACTATCATTACGTTTTATTGTAACTTTTGGCATGCCATCACTTTTTAGGAGCATAGAAGCAATTTTTTTTTTCTTTTGGAGTGTGCGGTTTTTCTAGAACAAAATCGTTCATTTTAGCTTTACTGATTAGGAAATCTCTCCAGAAACAGATAAAGGTATAGCCTTTTAGGTTTTTACCCAAAACACATTCAAATATATCCATTATTTTAAATAGATATTGTAGAAGAAATTATTTGTTTTTATACCTGTTACAAATTGGAGGTTTGTGTATGCAATTAGATATTTAAATTGGTGCTTGATAGTGCATTTTTTAGAACTTGAGTCTTACAAATATCATTTAAAAAACTCAGTTTATAATGTATTTGCAGAGACGATAGAGCACTAAGTTTTCTTGTTTTTTATTCAATTTCTTAAAATAATAAAATAAGCCGGTTTATTTACATATGTATAACCATTATTTGTAGTTTAAAATGACTGACTAGACCTAAAAAAAATTTTAATATCTTTGGCTACAGAAATCATAGTTTCTCAGCTGAGATAGTAAACCAAACCACCCCTAACTCTTTGGTAGAGAGAAAAAAATGTTATGAGTTCCATTTTCAGACCAATAGTCTTAAATTTAAGAAATTTTATATTAATTTTCTCTTCATTCAAAGTAATAAAATTATGACATAATGAAGCAGGGAAATAAAGTTCTTGGTTTATATGTCTTCAATTAGCTCTACTAACTAAAATATAAATAACATCTATTGATAAAATTAAATTATTATATACACTAGATTTTTACTTTTTTTAAGTTTATTATGGTAACATTGGTTAACAAAATCCAGTAAATTTCAAGTGTACAATTCAACAGTAAGTCGTATATGTATTGCATTGTGTGTTCACCACCCATAGTTAGATTTCTTTCTGTCACCACATTTTTGTAAACTCTAGTTCTTTAAAAAGGATTTTTTGTTTTATCTTTGTGTTAATGTCCAGTAACTGTAATGCAAAACAGGACTACAAGCATGACATTTTAAATATATAATACACATACAATAAAGTGCACAAATTGCAAGGGTACAGCTTAATGAATTTTTGTAGTTAATACCACTGTGTAACCAGCACCCAAACCACAAATAAAATATTACCAGCCTAGACTAGTTTACAAACATAATATTTTAATGTGTGCAGCTATTTAAAATCTTGCATAGAAATTTCTGTGACTAGAATTTTCTAAATTTCTAGATAAACTGGGTTTATCCAGAAAGAATATATATATTCATGTAACCACATGAATCATTAGGTTAACCAAATAAAAATAAAAATTTTTAATATGACAGATCAAACTGCTTATATTTTTCATCCATCTATTAAAGAACAAGTGTCCCTTAAATAATGTTGTAATGCTGCTACCAAGAAAGCATTGTCAATCAAGCATCAACAATCTCAAATTAGAATTAAAGAATTGAAATAGAGACTATATCAGACAGCTGTGTATTTAACAACAAAACTTTAAAAAACTACCAATAATCCCAAAAAGATAATTTAACTATTAATTAGTTGAGTGGAGTCAATTTATACAAAGGCATTTGTAATTAATGTTCAACCTCATTATTCAGTTGGTACTTTTATGTTAAGTTTTAATATTAATAAAGTGTTATTGACAAACTAATAATTATTCCAGTTTTAATCAAGATTTCCAGCTAAAGTAATAGTTGCATGGCTTATCCCATTACAAAAAGGAAAGCAATTATATATTTAGATGAGGGGTTTAAAATTAAGGTAGGAATGCCTTAAATTAATGTTAAAACATAATTGGACAATAGCCAACATATGGAAACAACTAAATGCCCATCCATGGGCAATTGGATAAAGAAGTTATGGTTCATATATATACAGTGGAATATTACTCAGCCATAAAAATGAAATCCTACCATTTATAATGACATGGATGGATCTAGAGGTTATTATGCTGAGTGATATAAGTCAGACAGAGAAAGATAAATACCATATTATTACAAGTGGAATCTAAGGAATAAAAAGAACAAAGTAATTGAAAACAGAGTCACAAATATAGAGGGCAATCTGGTGACAGCCAGAGGGGATGGGAGTTGAGGAGGTTGGGATAAAGGGGTAAAGGTTAAAGAGGTACAAATTAGTAGTTGATAGGTGGTCATGGAGATGGGGAGCATGGCATAGGGAATTCAGTCCACAGTAATGTAATGGCTATGTATAGAGACAGAGGGAAGATAGGGTAATCAGAGGGATCATTTCATAAACTATATAAATGTCTAACCAAGTACTGTATACTTGAAACTAATAATAAAATAAAATGCTTAAAAAGCAATTGGAAAAGATCAGTAAAAATTAATGTCTAAATATATTTTTTTCTAAATTTGTTGACTAAAATGGCCTAAGAACAATGTCACTCCATAACACCAGTCTTGATATGCACATTTAGTCCTCAGATTTTTGTTTCTAATGTTGTTTTCCTTTAGAAGAAACCAGACTCTTTGAAAAGAGCTGATTTTAATGTTTGGGAGATACAGTATAGACTGGAGGGCTATGAGTGGAAGTGGCATAGAGACGAGAGGGAGGCAGACAGGAATAACTGCCAGAGAACAAGCAAGGATGCTTTAAAAATTCAGAAAGTTACTTCAAAAAGGGACAGCTTACAGCAGCTCCAACTGGCTAAGTTATGACCATTTGCGTATAAAAAAGAAAATGATAATGTAAGTTAAGACTATAAAAAGCCCAGAGTCATAATAAAACTCAAGATTTTTAAGAACTACTTTGCAAAGAATTAATACTTTACTCAGATGAATTTTTTCAAGTATTTAAAAATATTGGTTACATTTAATTTTATTTGTGTTCCCAAGATAGCAAAAGTATTTCAAAATACAAAAACTAATACAAATCATTGCTTACAAAAATACTGTACTTTCTTCCTATAAAATATTTGTGGACAGGCTCATGATTTATTTGCTATTCCCCCCAGAGGCTACTCACAGACAAGATTCGTGTATTAGAAGATAAACTACCTTGTTGTTTCAGAAGTTAATGAAATGCGTCAGGATGGTCCATTCATACTAGAGAGCTCTTCCAACTGATCCTGATGGCTCTACCACAACAGGATAAAGAGAACTTGGTGCTCCAAAGCCAAGTGAATTTGATAATGGGTTCACCAGTTGTTGCTGGTTGCTACCTTACCTTCTCTTCTTCCCTATGTGGTTCTTGGAAGGAATAGAGTGGATAAAACATCCCAAAGACGTTAGAAGCCAAAGACTTACACATAAGGTCTTCTGCTTTCCTGGTCCAAAATAATCTTGCTCTGTAAATCAAATTTGTACTATTTAGTCCTAGAAGGTGAAATGAGAAATAATATATTTGTGTTGCTTACTCCTCAGGTGAAAGATATCTAATATTCTAGATTCCCGAATTTGTGGCTTCAAGGCCAAGAAAATTTAATGACTTAAAAATGTGTAAGAGGCATATCTCAAAAAAAGTTTAAACACTGACAAAAGCTGATTAAATAAAATAGTACATATAATATGATTCTAGTTGTACAAATATATTATTCATAATCTTGAAGACTGTTAATAAGTATATGAGAAGATAATACAACCCACATGGACCTATGGATTCAATACAATCCCTAGCAAAAGCTCAGCATGTTACAGCTTTTTGTGTGTGTGTGTAAATTTTTCAGTTTGACTTTAAAGACAAACTATAAAACACAAAACACATAATAGAATGCTCTTAATATAGTATGCAAAAGTGCTGTCACCCTGTGGTCATCAGAGAAAGTTGTAGCCATCCTGTGTATGAAAGAAAACAGGGAAAGTAAGGTGTACTTGAAATGTGGTGTTATCAGTTAATTGTCAAAAGTACTTTTATAGAATGTCATCACATGGGACATACCAAGTATCTGGTACTGATCTATTCTTAAGTACTCCTTGAAAATAATATTAACTCAATTATTTTTTCTTCATTTTTCCCTATAAAAATGTTTCGCACACTTACAACATTCTAGGCACCCGCTGAACTAGGTGCTGGAATATGCATTGGCGGGAAAAAATTAATCTTACCTTTGTCAGAAAAAAAAAATCCCAGCTTGCTTTTTTTGCAGAAATTAACAAGACAATACTAAAATTTACATGGAATTGCGAGGAATCCAGAACAGCCCTTAATCCTGAAAACAAGGAAAAAGGTCAAAGATTCATATTTTCTGATTTCAAAATTACAATTGCAGTACAAATGTAGTACTGGCATGATAATAGATATATAGATTAATCCAATTGAATTGAGAGTCCAGAAAGAAACTCTTACATTTATGATCAATTGATTTGCAATGAGGATGCTGAGAGTTCAGTGGGGAAAAAAATAGTCTTTGCAGAATATGGACACCATACAAAGGAGTGAAGTTGGACCCTTACCTCAAACCACATATAAAAATTAACTCAAACTGGATTATATATCTAAATGTAAGAGCTAAAACCATGAAGCTCTTAGTTGAAAATATAGGTCTTTGTGTCCTTGGATCTGGTAGTAATTTCTTAGATATGACTCCAAAAGCAAAAGCAACAAAGGAAAGAAATAGATAAATTTAACTACACCAAAATTTTAAAATTTCATGCTGCAAACAATAACCTTAAGAAAGTGAAAAGACAACTCATAGAGTAGGAGAAAAAATTTTCAAATCATATATATTGATAAGGGACTGGTCTCCAGAATATATACAGAATTCTTACAACTCAATAATTAAAAAAAAAAAATTCAAACATGGGGAAAAACACCAGAATAGATATTTCTCCAAAGATATACAAATGGCCAACAAATATATGAAAAGATGTTCAATATCAACAGCCATTAGAGAGATACAAATCAAAATCACAATGAGATATGACTTCATGCCCACAAAGATGTTGTAATCTAAATGACTGAGCATAACAAGTATTGGAGTGATATGGAGAAATTGGAACCCTCATCTACTGCTGGCGGGAATGCAGCTGCTTTGGCAGTTCCTCAAAGCATTAAACACAGTATTACCATATGACCTAGAATTCTACTCCTCGGCATATGCTCAAGATAAATGAAAACATACTTCCACACAAACATTTGTACACAAATGTGCTCATAGCAACATTACTCATAATCATTAAAAAGTGGAAACACCCCATCAACTGATGAGAGCATAAACAAAATGTGGAATATTCATATAATGGAATATTATTTGACCATAAAGGGAATGAAATACTGACACATGCTACAAATATAGATAGCCTTAAAAAATTATGCTAAGTGAAAGAAGCCAGTCACAAAAGAACATGTATGGTCATTTATATGAAATGTCTAGAATAGGCAAACCTACAGAGACAGAAAGTAGGTTAGTGTTTGCCTAGGAATAAGAGAGGTAGGGAAATTGGGAATGGGTTGATTTTAGGGATGATGAAACTGTTTTAAACTTAGATTGTGGTAATAGTTGCACAACTGTGAATATACTAAAAAGAATTAAATTGTATACTTTAAAATGTATTAAAACTATGGAAGTATTATAACATTGCTTAAGATTATAATTTAGTTACAATTATGTTAATGCTTTGTTACTTTAGATATTGATAAAATCCAATAAAATAAAGTGAATAGAACTTAAACAAATTTAGTTAATGTGATCTAAATTTATACTAGGCCATTTAGTAAGGGCCAGTTAGAAGAAGTGCAGGGGTTTCTGTAAATTTGAGCTGTTTAACTACAATGTTTATTTTGTTTTAGATAAACTTCAGACTTAGAAATTTAGAAAAATAAGGTTAAAGCTGTATCTTTTATTATTTTTTAAAAAACTGCCTACTTTGCCTAAAATAAAAGAACCTTTTTTTTATTGCCCGAATTTTCTTCCTAATAATTATTGGACAGTTAGAAAAAAAAAAAATCAGTCTTTCCTCTACAGCATTCTTCTATACAAATTTTTACCTGTGATTATTTCCTTAAGATAATTACTGGAGGCACAATTAATTTTATATTTGCCAGCATTTGGTTCATTCATTCAATCATTCAATCATTCATTTAACAAGTGCTTTTTTACTGTCTGCTTTGGTTCTAGGCACTGGTTAGATTGGGGATATAGAGAACAAAGCAGATGGCACAGCTCTCAAAGAGCTTACACTATGTAGCAATTAACAAATAATAAACAAATGTATAGTTAAAGTTACCCTAAGTTCTATAAATAAAAAATCGGTGTGCTAGAGAGAGACTAATGAAAGATCTGGAAGTAAGGAAGTGAGAAAGTTCTGTTACTAAGAAAGTAGCATACACAGGACACTCCTAGGTTTTATTGTTTAAAAAAATTTTGCCTCCATGACTGGCAGAATAAAAATTGTTTTTCACTTCCATTTCTTTTACGAAAAGTGAATTTTAGCAAGTTTTCATGTCAGTTGGCTTTTATGTCATTCCTTATCCCTTCTTCTTCCTCTTTTAATGGGCCATTCTATGAGAAGGAAATACATATTTTGAATGTATTGATTGTTAATTGAAATTTTATATTTCATTGCTCATTTTAAATCATGATTTATTATTTTCCTTAGGATAAACTCAAAACTAATTAATTTGTCCTTTACCTTGTGTGAGTGAATATATTCTTTTGTAAGTCATTGTCAGTTTCTACCCATGCTTTATAGTAGGAAAACATAGTAATTTGGATGAGTTGTTTTAAATAATTCGAAATACATCCTAATATATGAAAAGAGTATATTTTGGTCCAGTTGTCAGCAGAGCAAAATTTTGTATATTTTATTCACTTACTTCATTTATTGATTATATGTTAATATTCACATGTATTTTAAAAGAGTTGATTATTTCCAGACAATTTTATCATTATGTTCCTTCTTTTTGCCAGCATCCTTGTATTATGTTTTTATGACAGCATTGTGTAGTTGTTATGTGTACCTGCTTTGAAATAAGGCAGCACATGTTCGAATCCCATTCTTACCACTTAAAGTTGAATATAATCTTAGGAAGATTACTTATCCCTTCCAAATGTCCTCCTTTTCCTCTTTATAAAAGCACTTCTTACATTCAAAGCCCTTAATATCGTGCCTAACATATAGTAATTGCTCAGTCAGTCAGAGCTATTATGGTCTTTTCAATTACTATTTTCCAATTTCCCCTTCAGATTTCATACCACTTTTGTTCCTACAGTTGTTCTTACAGTTGTTTTACCATGTTGTTTACTTTCCTGTTATATCTGTCATGTGTTATTTCCTTGTATTATTTCTTTTCTGTTGTTCTGTTTCAAGAAGAGAAGTGCAGACAGCCTCACGCTGAGCTTTAACTTTCTGCTGATCTCAAGCCTGCTTAGCAGGTAGCCCATTCCGCTAGAGGCCTAGAGAGCAGTGCTGTGGTTTCTCAAGGTGGAAGAGCTTGATTAGCTACATTCTGGGACTTTACTATGCTTGGTTGGATCACTACCTGGTAAAAATAGACGGTATATTATAAAGTACGCCAGTGTGGACTACCAATATTCAATGTATAATTAATCAGCTTCTAGCTGACTAGTCTGGTCTTCATAAGAATTTAAATTTTGTTCATCCTTCTAGTACCTCCTGAAAAATGAGGAAAAGCAGGTTTCACAGTGGCCAGAACCAATTGTAGGGATATTTGAGGCTTGACTATCTTTAACTATGTTGGCTCCAAGCATTTTTATAAAGGTCAAATTGATTTTCAGGAGCAGTTCTGATTAGTAGAACTGAGAAAATTAATATAAAATATGTAGATGTTTTAGAGGGACAAAAGCAAGGAGGTGGGAAGTGTGTCGAGGAGGGAATGATGGATTTAATAACAGAACTATGTGGAGACAAAGGGTACATGAAGAAGGGAGAAAAAGCCAAGTTGAAGGTAGAGTGCTCTGTTAGGCAGCCATGAACAGGCTTTTTAAAGTGTTGCCTGAGTAACAATATAAGGGGATAATGAGTAGTTCAGGTATTTTTAGGAATCAACTAACAGTAAGTATCTCCTTTTCCTGTCCTTTGATAATCTAATTCATCTCTTAGTAACCTGGTATCCTATTTAAGTTAAATAGATAAGAGACAAGTTAAATGATTAAAAATTGAATGGTTACCAGACTATAATCTAATGGAAATGTCTTCTTAAAAACATTTAAGCCTTTTTTGGTAGCAGATTTTAAATTTGGTTATGAATAGATGCCCAGGATCAAAATTCTTTCAGAACAGATTTGAAAAATCATTTTATTATGGAAAAATTTCAATATACATACAAGTAGAAAGAATGGAATAATAAATCTTCCTATATCTATAATCAACTTTAACTATTATTAACCCAAATTGATTTTGTTTCACTGCTATCTCTACCCACATTCCTTTCCCTTTAACCTCCTTGATCCCTCTCCCAACTTCTCAGACTTGGATTATTTAGAAGTAAATTCTGACATCATACGATTTTATCAGTAAATAGTTCATCATGTAGCACTAAAATATAAGTACTTAAAAAAACACAACAATTTGAATTTCATACCTAAAAAGATAACCATACCTTAACATTAAAAAAAAAATCTGGTCAGTGTTCAAACTTTCCTGATTTTCTCTTCTAATTCATTTGATTGAATTGAAATTCAAATAAGATTTGTACATATAATTTGTTGATACATCTGTTAATTCTCTTTTAACCTATATTTCTTCCTTCATCTCTATTTTCTCCCTTGCAATGTAAATATTGAGGAAATTGGATCTAAATGTCCTGTAGTTTCCTGTAGTCTAGATTTTGCTGGTTACATCCCTATGGTGTAGTTTATATATATTTTTTGTTGTTCCATGTATATTATTAGTTAGACCTAGAGAGACCTTGTCAGATTCAAGTTTGACCTCTTTTGCAATACTACTTTATAGATGGTATTGTGTTCTTTTATCGGGAAGCATATAATGTCTGATTTTGTATTTTTTTGTGTGATATAAATGATCATCGGTATTGATAATCATTGCAAAATGATCATATTCTAATTACGAATGGCTTCTTCATTTATTAGCTGGAATACTTTATAAATTGAAACTTTTCCTCATCTTGAGCTATATTTCAATATGCAGTTGGGTCTATTTCTGTATTTTCTGTTCTTTCCATTCTCTATTCATAGACAGTACTATACTGTTTTATAATAGAGGCTTTATATTTTAATATCTAGTAGAGCTAACTCCTGTTTTTCTGGCTATTCTTACTCATTTGTTCTTAAAATGAACTTCATAATCCATTGTCCTATCTCCAGAGAACAATTAATGATATTTTATTAAGAGCATTTTAAATGTATACATTAACAGAAAGAATATGACATCTAACCATCTTTATGATGTTGAATCTTCTTGTCTGAGAACACGATGTATCTTTCTATTATAGGGTTTGCATTATTTCTTTCAGAAAGTTTTATTATATTCCTGTGTCAGTTTTCTGTGCCTGCTATTATCACAAATTACCATAAATTTATGGTGTCTCAACCTACCAGAAATTTATTCTCTCCCTAGATGCCAGAGTCTAAAATCGGTTTCACTGAACCAAAATCAAGGTGTAAGGCAGTGCTGTGCTCCCACTGGAAGCTCTACAAGACAATGTTTTCATCCCCTCTTCCACTTTTCTGGTGGCTGTTGGCATTCCTTGGCTGTGGCTACTTCACTCTAATCCTTGCCACCTACGTCTTCCATGTTACCACCTCCTTGTCTATGTTGTATCAAATCTCTGTCTCTCTCTTATAAAAACATTTGTAATTAGATTTAGAGCCCACCCAGATAATCTAGGATAATCTCCTTTGTCAAGATCCTTAACTTAATTACATTTGCAAGGACTTGTTTTTCATGTAAAGTAATATTTACAGATTCCATGGATTAGGACCTGATCTCTGAACATCTATATTTAGCCAAAGCAAAGCATAGTTCCTCATGTAGATTTGGGGCATGTCTTTTAAAATTTATTATTTGATATTTTATTTCATTTTTTAATTATTAAAATAGCATCTTCTTTCTCATTTTATCTCATAATTGGTTTATATTTATATATTGATTTTTGTATGTTGACTTTCTAACTTGCTACTCTACTGAATTCTTTACTTTTGTGGTAGCTTTTCGATGGATTCCTTTGTGTTGTCTAGATATAGAATTAAATCATCTGCATGTAAAGATAATTTTACCTTTTTCTTCTGAATTCTCATGCTTCCAATTATGTCCTCTTGTCCAATTATTTTGACTAATAGCTCCAATACCATGCTAAACAGTAATGGTGATATTAGCATCCTGACCTTGTTTCTGTCTTTAGCAGAAAAACTTCTAGAGTTTTTACCATTTAGTATCCAAATCACATTTTTGATGTTCTTTTTTAGGGACTTAAGTTTATATTTCAAAGTAAGGAATCTAAGCAGTTACCTTTATAGAGAATATTATTATCTTATGTAGTGCTCTGTAGCGTTTAAAGTGTTTTCAAACGTCTAATTTATTTGGTTTTATGAGATAAAAGAGCAGATATAGTATCTTAATTTTTCTGGTTAAGTAAATGTTCAGAGAAATTAAGTAATTACCTAAGGTCATGATGATAGAAAATGATAGAGCCAGGACCAGAATCAAAGATTTTTTTCTCTGCACTAGGCTTCATATTCATTTTATATTATCATTTCATATTTTCCTTCAGGACAATGCCATTTACACATATGAGAATACATAAGATATTTTACTTTTTAAAATGTAACTTTCAATGGTTCACTCTATTAAGTAATCGGGTATGTGTGCTTGTGTGTTTTTCATAGCTAAGTCTAAAGTCCCTTTTAATGACCAACTTCAGTCCCATTTCCGCTCCTTAGAGGCAGCTGCCCATATGAGTTTGTTGTTAGTCTTCTGTCTTTTTTTTTTTAATCCACAACATATGGTACTATGTCCATGATTTAAAAATATTAGTGTAAGGTTAATATCAAAATCTAACTTATGTTATATAGCTTCCTTTTTTGACCTGTCATTATCATATGGATTTGACGTATGCGAGGCGTTTCTAAGCATGACATAAAATTCAGAATCTACTTTTAAAATCTACATCTCTAGACAAGTGTAGTATCTTTCCACTGTCACATAGATGTTGAATTTTGTCTGAGAACATGGTGTATCTTTCCATGTGTAGAAGTTTGCATTATGTTTTTCAGAAGATTTTATTACATTCCTGTGTCAATTTTCCATGGCTGCTATAACAAATTACCATGGTGTCTCAACATACCAGAGATTTATTTTCTCCCTAGAGGCCAGAGTCTAAAATCAGTTTCACTGAGCCAAAATCAAAGTGTAAAACTGTTTGCATTAAAATTTTTTTTTAATTTAAAATATGCTTTCCATATTGATTAAACTTCATCTGGTCTAAGTTGTAACAGAAGAGTTAAGGAAGAAAGAGGAATGTAAATATAAAGCATTTTTAGACTATTTCGTGCTTGTCAAACAGCTGAATAAAAGTGCCTCCTGAACAGAAAGTTTGTTACTATATTTCATTTTGCCTGCAGAGGAAGGGTTCATTCAGGTAGGAGTTATACATTAGAGTTTGGTAAAAAGTGATTTACTTCCTTGAATTAAATCAATTTTTATCCACGATAGTGGTAAAATCAATTCAAAATTACAGGCAATACAAAATTTCAGCTCTTAACATTAAAACTCCTGACTCATGAGTAGGGGAGTGGAGCAGAATTTAGGAAATCTTATTCAACAATCTTTTCTGGTTTCCACATTGGAAATGAGAGGCTTCACCGCTCAGATGCTGCAAAATACTAACATAAATACAACGGTCATTTTTGTTGTAAGAGTGAAAAGTTGATGGTTTAGACTGGAACCTGCAAACTTTTCTGGAAAGGCCAGACACCATTTTCAGCTCTGTAGGCCATGTGTCTCTGTTGAACTACTCAACTCTACTGTTGTAGCCAAAAGCAGCAATAAACAATACAGAAATAAAATGGGCAAGACTAGCTGAGTTCTAATAAAATTTTATTTACAAAAACTGAGGGTAGATATGATCCACAGGTTGTAGTTAGATATTTGCTGGGTTGAAGGCAGTGGTATACTGATAAATGTCTAACAACTGACTTTTTGGAGAGATGGGTAAGCCCTGATTTATAGTATTTGCCCCATGATGGTTGATTTTAAGCTACCTATTTGACATCACTGAACAAGGAGGTAGAAAAAGATATTAGTAGTATATCATTATATAGTATTGCTATCATACAGATGTCCTACATGTAAGTAAACCTCAAGAGCATAGAAAATAGTATTATGAAATAATAAGAAAGTGATGAGTTTTGAATATTTATTACCTTGTTTTTAATATAATTTATTTAATTGCAAATTTAGATAATTTGATTTTTAAATGATTTCCCATAGAATCCCTAAAACTTTAATAAACAGCTCTGGTGAGCCAGTATGAACCTACTCCAGCACACTACTGTGTTGGAAGACATAATCAAGAATTTTGTTTTAATAAGTTGCCTACTGAATCATAAGTTATATGGGAGAATAAAAGCAAAAAGATACAGAGAATTGTGTTAAAATGCACCTTTTGCATTAATCTTGCTCATCTGTTTCAATAAGAATCTGAAAAGATAATTTTGCTCTTTTTGAGAGTTGACTGTGTCAGAGGTGCTTTATTTCTTGGTTCTTTGTCTCAACTTTTAAGTAATGGCATGTGAAGTAGGTTTGGGCCAGTAGATTTGTCAGTATGTCATATATAATAATAGATGTTACTTATTGGTGAATTTTTTTCCCTTAAGGCATAACTGTGACACCTGACGAAGAACAAAACTTGAATCGTTATGTACAAGTTTTACAGAACGTACTACTAAGTGTTCCCACTAGGGGCCAGGCCATGAGAAAAAATCAGAGTCTTCAAATAACGTTTATCCTATGAGATCGAAGGTATCAACATTTAAGGAGATAATTACACACGATGACACTTCAACTGCGAACCGTGTTCTAAGCAACCCGTCACTGATGGAGCTCCAACTTTCCCTGCTAGAGACTTCACACTGGAAGCAGACAGGGAAAAACAGACTATAAGTACCGCGTTCTGGTCGATTAAACCAAACAATGTTTCTATTGTTTTTACATTCAAAAGAACCTTATATTGAAAAAGAAGAGCCAGAGCCAGAGCCAGAGCCAGATGTGAAACCAACTGAGGCACCAAAGCCACAGCCAAATGTCACTGAATCATCCCCAGGTACCTTGAGGACTGACTTCGACACCTCCGCAGAAGATGTTCCTCAGCTCTCAGGAGAATACCAAACACTACCATTTGAAAGATACACACTGGTTTTGAGTAATGAAGACATTTTGAAAAAAATTTCAGATATTGATTCAGAGTACAACATGTACCTCATGCTGAGAGTCTCAAGCCAGAGTATAGAGAGGACATTCTAGCCTCTAGAGAGCACCTGAAGCGAAGCCTTGCTCTAGCGGCAGCGGCAGAACATAAGTTAGAAAAAATGTATGAATCCGAGTTTTTGCCATCAGAACGAAGTGGTAGAATTGATGACATTGCTACTGTTATTACCATGCTGTACAATTCTAGGTTTAAGTTATCTGAATACTTAGATATTAAATATGTCCCACCAGAGATGAGAGAAAAAGCTACTACAGTGTTAAATACATTGAAAAAAGACATATGTATGAGTCAAACAGAAACTCTAAACCTTATTAGGAAGTTATTAAACAACAATATAAAAATGTTAAACCTACTTGATGTTCCTTGACGAAGGTGATTTAAGCAAACTGGGCATTCATTCACAGGAGAAATGAGCATATTAATGATTCAAAAGTTGTATAAAAATATGTTCTATTGTAGTTTAATGTGCTAACATCTTTACATGTCGTGTTATGAAAATTTTTCGTATGCCCTAAAAAGCCTAATAATTTAAAATAAAATTTTGGTTCAGGAGTTCGTAGTTTTTTCTCATTAATTTAAAAAGTTATAAAGATCTAATCTTGAAAATGTCTAAGCTTTGGTTTTACTTGAATAGATTAGCTAAATTCACCCATTTATGAATTAAGAGACAGTGTGCATCCTATATATGTAGCTTTTTAAAATAATTGCATGTAAATGTAAAATTATAGTGTATATGGTTTTTATTACCCTTTCAGAGAAGCCAAGTTTTCCTTCTGGTAGCATAGGAGGCGCTTGTATCAGAACTACTTTTATTTGGCTATATGTGTGCTGCCTTTGAAAGGTGGATAATGTATTAAGATACATCTCTTTTCCTTTGTTGTTAAGCACTTTTGAAATATCAGTGAGGGACTGTAACCTGGATTTGTAGTGAAGTCATTCTCATTTATTTCTCTTTTTGTTTGCTTATATACATATGCATTGAAGTTTTGCAAATATTTTATTTGGAGTATGACTAACATTAAGGTTAACTGTGTAATATTGTAATTATGGTGCAGGTAATTCTGTTTCATGACTTTAACAGTGTTACATTTAAATTTATTTGTTTGTCTGTTTATTCACCAACCCAGTCATTTATAGTATAATAAAGATTTATTGACCTTTTACTATGTGCAGGACAAAATGCTGGGCTTTGGGGATACAATAATAAGACCTAGTTCCTTCTCTCTTTGAGATTATATTATAGCAGGAAAGACAGACATTAAACAAATAATTTCAACAAATTTTAAATTTCAGTTCTGACAAGTTGTTATGAAGGTGTGAGAAATGTGACCTCACCTAGACCAAAATAATGGGAACGCTACCCTGAGAAAGCAGCATTTAGGTGAGACTTGAGGGATGAGAGTGTGTATAAGGGGGAGGGAGGGATTCTATGCAGAGGGAACAGCATGTGCAATGCACTGAGTATGGCAAGTTTAAGAAGTAACTGGAGTATAGACAGTCAAGGAAGTGTATCTCAAGATAGAGTTGGTGAGGTATGCACGGTCAGTTGGAATAGAGTCTGCAAGGCCTTAAATTGCGTATTGAAGAGTTTAGCCTTTATCCTATGATCTATGAGAAGACATCAGTGGATTTTAAACAAAGGATGGGTATGATCAAATGTGTTTTTTAAAAAAATACCACCCTGGCTACGCTTTGGGAGATACGTAAAAGTAGATGTGTACGTAGGTCAAATTCAGCTTGGACTAGATAAAGAGAAGTGGCAGTTAAGAGGTAAAATTGGCAGGATTTGGTCACTGCATGAATATAGGACTGAGAATCACAGGGATTAAAAGTAATTTCCACACAATTAGCTGTATTATAAAAAGGACTACATAGATTTTATAACACTCTAATGTTTACTGTTGTTGCTTATTTTTTTAAAAAATAATTTTGCTATGGAAAATCTCAAACTTGCAAAAATAAACAGACTAATATAATAAACTCACATACCCATTGTCACTAATTATCTACTATAACCAGTCTTACTTCACCTAAACTCCTATTCCCTTTCCTTTTTTCCTATTTTATGTTAAAATAAATCCTAGATACTTTTTCATTTCATATGTAAATTGAACAGTGTGAAGCTTAATAAGCTTAAAAAAGAGACTATTACAATATCACACATAAACACTTAATTCTTTAATATCATCAAATATCTAGTCAAATTTCCAATTGTCTAATAATTTTTTAAATTTAGAATTTGTATGAATCAAGATCCAGGTAAAGTTCATACATTGAAATTGGTTGATTTGACTTGTAAGTCTCTTTCCATATAAAGATTTTCTTCCACCTCTTGAAATTCATCAGAGAATTTTGTCATTTGACCTATGGTTTTACAAACATAGAATTTGCTGATTGCATCCCCATGATGCCATTGAGCATGTTTTCCTGTCCTTCGTATTTTCTGTAAATTAGTAGTTGGATCTAGGATCTTTATCAGACTCAGGTTTTTCTCTCTTACCTTTCTTTTTCTTTCTTTCTTTCTTTTTTGTCAAGATGATGTCCTATTTTACCATTTGGTTGTATCTCCTTTTGTACTTTTAGCAGGCTTTGATGATCAATACCTAGATAGATTAATTCATCAGGTATTGCAAAATGGAGATATCATTCCTTCCTTTATTAGTTGGAATGTCTATAAAGAGAAACTTTCTCACTAGTATTTGGTTTCCCAGTGGTCCAGTGTGTATTGGAAATAATTAGTTTATATAATAATATAGCATAAAATATGTTTTATTTATTTAATATATATTATGTGTTTTATATATTTAAAATATAAATATAATAATTTCAAAATAATTAGTTTATAGAATCCTTCAATAGTGACCTTTTTTAAAAAAATTGATCTTTATTCTTTTAGAGCAGTTGTAGGTATACAGAAAAATTTATCAGAAAGTACAGAGCTCCAACAGACTTCCCTCTTCTCCCCCATAGTTTCCCCTATTATTTACATTTACATATTAGTGTGGTACATTTGTTACTACTGATGAACCAGGGTTGATACATTATTATTAACTGAAGTCTCTTGTCTACGTTAAGTTTCACAATGTTTTACATTCTACGAGTTTTGACAAATGTATAATTACACCTATCCACCATTGCAGCAATATACACAATAGTTTCACTATGCTAAAAATCCTCTATGCTTCATCTATTCATCCCTCTCTCTTCTTTTCACACCCCTTTTACCCCTGGTAATACTAATATTTTTACTGTCACTATACTTTTGCCTTTTCCAGAATGTCATACAGTATAGTTGGAAGCATAGAGTATAGACTTTTCAGATTGGCTTCTTTCACTTAGCAATACACATTTAAGATCCCTCCATGTCTTTCTGTGACTTGACAGCTCATTTTTTGGGTGCTAAATAGTATTACATTGTATGGATATACTACAGTTTATCCATTCACCCATTGAAGGACATCTTAATTGCTTCCAAGATTTAGTAATTATGAATAAATCTGCTATAAACATCTGTTTACAGGTCTTTGTGTAGACTTGTTTCAATTTTGACAGTTTTTTTCACACCTTTGAACATACACTATTTTAGCGAACTTTTACATTTCGCTAATCTGATAGATGAAAATGTTATCTAGTTTTAATATATATTCCTTTAATTATGAGTGAAACTGGACTTCTTTTCAAGTTTATGTTTTTATTTGTTTCTGGAAGTGATCTGTTCTTTTACTATAACAAGGAATTTTGTATTTTTTTTTTTTTACAAATATTTGGTTCAGTTATTATTCATCTTTTGATTTTTTCATGTAGAAATTAAAACATTTATAAATCAAATGTATACATTTTTGCCTTTGGGAAGCTTTATGTCTTATGTCTTGCTTTTCCTACTGTGAGTTTTTACAGCACTCTTCTGTTTTATTCTAGTGTTTTAACGGTTTTACCTTTTTGAAAGAAATAGACTTTATTTTTTAGAGCAGAGCAAATTAAGCAGAAGGTACAGAGATTTCCCATATACTCCCTATCTCCATACATGCAAAGCCTCCCCCATTATCAACATCCCTACCAGAGTGGTACATGTGTCATAATGAATGAACCTACTTGGACATCTTATAACCTGAATTCCATAGTTTACATTAAGGTTCACTCTTGGTGTACATTCTGTGGGTTTGGACAAGTGTATAATGACATGTATCCACCATTATAGTATCATACAGAATAGTTTCACTGGTCTAAAATTCTCTGTGCTCTATTTAACCCTCTGTCTCCCTCAACCTCTGACAACCACTAATCTTTTTACTGTCTTCATAGTTTTGCCTTTTTCAGAATGTTATATAGTTGGAATCATATAATATGTAGCCTTTTCACATTGGCTTCTGCCACTTAGTATATGCATTATGTTTCTTACATGTCTTTTCATGGCTTGATAGCTCATTTAGTTTTAGCTCTGAATAAGATTCCATTGCCTGAATGTACCACAGTTTATCCATTTACCTATTAAAGGACATTTTGGTTGCTTCTAAGTGTGGGCAATAATTAATAAAGCTTCTATAAACATCCATATGCAGATGTTTGTGTGGACATAAGTTTTCAATTTTGGGGGGTAAATACCAAGGAGCACAATCGTTCGATCATACAATAAGAGTATGTTTAGTTTTATAGAAACTCAAACTCTTCCAAAGTTGCTGTATCATTTTGCATTCCCACAAGCAACAGAGAGGATAGTTCTTGTCTTTCCGCAACCTCATCAGCATTTGGTATTGTCAATGTTCTGCATTTGTACCGTTCTTAGAGGTATTCTAAGCTGTAAGTGGTCTCATTATTGTGACCTATTAGTTGTTTTTTTGTTTTCCCCTCTTTGATTCCTGCCCCCCCTTCCACTCCTCACCTATGGATGTTGCCATTTCCCCTTAAGAACTGGATCTCTGAAGGTGGGGTATCTCCTCCCACACACTTAGGGTGTGTACCCGGGGGCCTGGTGCACCCGGGGCCTGGCGCACCCAGGGCCTGGCGCACCTGGGGCATGAACCCAGGACCTTCTGCGTGTAAAGCAGATGTGCTAACCACTACACTATGGAGCCACCCCATGAACTACTAGTTTTTAATTAAACTTCTATATTGTGATAATTATAAATACACATGCAATGTAAGAAATAGAAAGAAATCTACTCTTCAGCCATTTCTCACAACAGTAAATCCTTTAAAACTATAGTACAATATTACAACCAAGATATAGATATTTATACAAGAAACAATATATCCATCACCACAGGGATGCCTCATGTTGCCCTTTAAGGCCACGACCTCTTCCTTCTTGCCTTCACCTCTCCCTAATCTCTGGTAACCACTATTCTGTTCTACATTTTCATAATTTTGTCATTTTAAGAAAGTTACTCAAACAGAATGATACAGTACATAATCTTTCGGGAAGGGCATTTTTCACTCAGCCCAATTCTCCGGAGATTTATCAAGGTTATTGCATGTATCAATTCACTCATTTTTGTTGCTGAGTAGGATGTTTAACCATTCACCTGTTTAAGAACCTCTAGGCTGTTTCCAGTTTGGGGCTATTAAAAAACAAAGCTTCTGTAAACATTCATTTACAGGGTTTTGTGTGAACATGAGTTTTTATTTCTCTGGAATAAATGCCCAGATATCAAAATGCTTTGTTGTATGGTAGGGTAGTTGGAATGCAGGACAAGGAAAATTCTCCAGAGTTGGAGTGGGGTGGAAGGCTCACACCCTGCACTGAGAGAGAAGAGGGTTCTCGGTGGAGTGTAAGAAAGAATTCAAACACGCCAAAGTTCAAGTTCAAAGAAACGTTTATTAGAGAGGAGAAAAAGCAAAGACAAGAGAAAGCAAAGACATAAAACCAAGACAAGGGTGAAAAAGGGCAATCTGGTTTATATATCATTCTTTAGTTCCTGTGAGTTACAGTTAAAAACTTTGTTTACCCATTTTCCTTTGAGATAGACATACAGTGAGGGAGCATAAGAGTAGGTCGCATGAAAAGGTAAGAAGATGTAGCATGGAAGGCCTGCTGGCAATTCCCAGCCTTCAATCCATACATAGGTCCCCATGGTTTTAGCTATAGGGAATGAATGATTTTTGTGGAGGGTGCCACTTACAGACGGTTTTCCTGTTTTCTCTTCACCTTGTGGGGAAATAGGTTGTCAGGAATCCCAGCAGAACACTTCCTTTGCTCTGCAAGTTCTGCAGGGCCGATCATCATATTGCAGCCTCTGAATATAGCTTGATTTAACATTTTAGTTCTCTTGCCTCCTCTCTACATTAGCTGCACGTTCAGTTTTATAAGAAACTGCCCACTCTTTCCAGGCTGGATCCTTTCATATTCACCGCAAGCAATACGTGAGTTTCTCTGAAACCTCACCAGTATTTGGTGTTATCACTATTATTTAATGTTTACTTGTTTTAAAGTGTGCA
This sequence comes from Eonycteris spelaea, assembly GCA_003508835.1. NCBI lineage: Eukaryota > Metazoa > Chordata > Mammalia > Chiroptera > Pteropodidae > Eonycteris > Eonycteris spelaea. Next base: position 3,819,381 of record PUFA01000017.1, read on the forward strand.
ATTCAATGGTTTTAGTGTATTCATAAAGTTTTACAACCATTGCAACTATCTAATTCCAAGGACAAAGCCACTCTTCTGTATTGACAAACGGAGGCCTTGTGAGTGCCCATCCTGGCCCGAGGGCGCATACAAAGATCTGTATAAAACAGAGTACAGAGCACAGGGGTCAGACCTGGTCCAATCCTGGCTCTGCTCCTTACTGATTTGTGGCCCTGGGTAAATTGTTTGAACTCTCTGAACTTCATCTTTTTCATTCATGAAAAGGGAATGATCAAAATAACTTCGCAGAACTGTTACAGGAAGGCATAAGATAATGTCTATGGCATATGGTACACGGTCTGACCAGTGTGATAAAAATGTATTGGGCATGTATCAGTGTTTTAACAAGTCTTTTTATTCTCTGTGTTTTATGCTTTAACCTCTGAGGATTTACTGACCCTCCCAGGATTAGCTAGTTCTTAAAGAATGCAAATAACTGTGAGTGCACTTTTCATATGCAAACCAACTAATCCAGAACCCATAGGCCCACCCCAATTTTATTTTTTGCTCTTACACTGTGGGATACTATTCCCCATCCCCAATTACCCCAGGGCTAGGTACCAGACACGGAGGGACAGCCACTGTGCTCCAGAACCTGCCAAAATTATTCAAACCAGTCAATTCCAAATCTGCTTACTCTGCCTCACTCATCTCGTCCTTGGAAATGAAAACAAAGACTCTTACCCTTGATTTTCCCTGTTCCTCTGCCTCGGACCAACCTTGATGCTTCCTCCAGGCCCTCATGGTTGCCTGGGCCTCCTGATCGAAGGATTTGTGAGTACAACAAACTTTTTTTTTCATGAGTCATTTCTGTGTCTGCATGTCTTATCCTGTAATCTTGAGTATCTTTATCATAATCAGCACAGAACTAAGCACTTATTCTCCATTGATCATTTCGTTGAATCTCAGCACAATATATGAGGTTGAAGAGGAACTTTTCATTAAAGTGGCTAACCTTATAATCAGCTCTTTGTTCTGCTTCTGTAGATATGCTCGCTGCATAGGACGAAGGGCATCGTGACCTTGAAATGAACTAAAGACTCATCCCTCCTTTTGCTTGTTCTGTCTAGATAACAGATATATTGCTTGAGTTCCTGTCTGAAAATTTCACTGTGACTGCCTGTAACCCATAGCAACTCCCACAGTCTGTAACTGCCTGAGGACAAATTAACCAATCGGCCCATGCCAACTGTAAAACTGTAACTGCTGGTTAAGCCCTATAAAAGCAAGGTTGCATCTGAGCTTGGGGCCTAGATCTTTAGAGTGCTAGCTCTTCTGGGACTGCTGGCATAATAAATCTGAGTTCTCCAACTCTCCAAGTGCTGCTTGGTATCTTGACAGTCTGATTATTCTGCAACAAGATGGGTGCTGTTATATTTTGCAGATGAGAACACTAAAGCCTGAGTATATGTAGTTAAAAGTGATAAGGCCAGGATTCAGAATTTATGCATGCCAATCTGAAAGATCACTCTCCCAACCTCCACTCTGATCTGCCTGTTACCATTGAGTAGTTACCTCACTATTATTATTACATTAGCAGGCAAGAGTAGGGCAATTTGGGGTTCCCATAAACTCGTAAAGGGGTTCAGAATGAGTCACCCCAAGATGTGCCTCTGTGGTATGTGGATTGTTTTGAGCAAAAGGCAACTTTAACCTTAGGCTCAAGAGAAGCTGCTGCCTCTTCATTGACTACCTAGAAGAACTTGATTGGGGCCTTGCCCATAAGAAGACATTATCAGAGGTAACCACTTTTGACCTACCTACAGGGCAGGACAAACTTCTATTTACTCAAGTGTATTCTTTTTTTATCATCCTGCAATGACCCTTTGAAGCCCGCAAGGTGAATTACCCCACCCCTAGCTCAGGATGTCTTATATACCCATGTTCCCTTTCTATCTCTGAACCTCTCCTGCATATGGGGTCTCTGACTTTCTCCTATCTTTGGGGTTCCCATACAAATGTATGTATTAAATTTGGTTGCCTGTCTCACATCTATTTGATTGTTAGATCAGCCAGAAGAACCTTGCGGGTAGAAGAGAGTTTCTTCCTCCCCAACAGAGGCCTTTAGAAAGATCATTTTTCAAAAAGTGCTACATCTCCCATTTTAATTTGGCTACTAATTTTGTCACACTACCATTATATTCTGTGGAAACTTATGGGATATCAGCCCATAGAGCCTGTGGGGTGAGAGAGAGTGGGGGGACCTCTATGCTGAGAAGGACAGTCATCTGACTGGCTTCACAGGCAGGAGTTTGTGCTGCCCAAACAGGAAAGAATGTGAGGACTGGACATATGTGAAATGTGTGACCTCATTGTACAGATGGGGAAACCGAGGCCCAGAAAGAGGAGACTCTTTGCTTCCTTAGCTTACGTGTACTGAGCATCTCTCTGTGCCAAGGCTTGTCCTAGAGGCTGGTAATAGAATACCAGGATGCAGGAGACCCCAAACTTGCTGTTGTTTTAAATTTTTATCCTGAAGTAATTACAGTTTTATAGGAAGTTGTCAGTATGATATAGGAAAGTCTCATGTACCCTTCACCCAATTTCCCCCAATGGTAACATCTTAAATAAAACTACAGCATAATATTAAAACCAAGAAATTATCTTCACAACAACTCCACAGACCTCGTTCAGATTTCACCAGTGTTTACAGGCATTGCTCATTTCTGTGTGTACGTGTGTGTATGTGGGTGGTTCTATGGACTCTTATCACACATACAGATTTGTGTGCCCATCACCCCAGTCGAGATACATAGCTGTTCCCACACCACAAAGGAGTTCCTTACGTGTCCCTATTACAGTTGTCTCCCTACCCCCATTTTTAACCATTGGCCACTGCAAAACCTCTTTCCATTTCGGGCCCTGCTTGTGGGAGGCTCACATCCTAGAAGAGAGGGAGATGTGGATATAAATCTTGGTAATACATGAAATGTTATATGTAAATATATGTTAATACATATGTAAATACAGAAATGAAATTATACCATAACACTTGGGAGCAGTTAATGTAACATTCCTGAGGGTGTCTAAGTCGAATTACATCAGAAATGGGATGCTTTCAGTTATCAAAAAGAATGAGGTGGTGCTGAGTGAGCTGACAGAATGCTCTTCAAAGCAGATGGCGAAAGGCAAAGGACGGAACGGTATACTCCAGCATGTGTGCATGTGCATGTGCGTGTGTGTGTGTGTGTGTGTGTGTGTGTGTGTGTGTGTGTGTGTTAGGCTGCTTGTAATCCTGTGTCATGCATGAGCACACAAACCCAACACCACCAATGATATCACCCTGGAAAGCGGGTGCAGGACCAAGCAGGGAGGGACACTCTCTTCTCTTTCTCTACTCTCTGGTGCTGTTTCAGTTTTTACTATGTACTTGACTTTTTTTTTTCTTTTTTTAAATGAAATTAAATCCTGTTTGGTCTTCCTTAAGCAAGATTGAACAGTAATTCTGTATCCTCATATTCTTGCTTTCTCCTCTCCCCTGCATTTGCAAAATTCCTCCCCAATCCCACCCCAGAATTTAGCAGTATGAAAAAGGTTGCGCAGCCTCTAGTTGCCATGGCAGCCACTGCTCCTGACGATAAGATATAGGCCTGGCCTTCCCAGCCCTGTGTGCAGGAGGCTTGGACACCTCCCCTTCCCCCCAAGTCAACAGTAACCCTACCCCAACGTAGGTCCTGAATATTTAAAAGATGTCTCTAACAGCACTAGTGTGAATGAGTCAGCAGTGTTATTTCAAGAAGACATTGTGTTCAGTGCTCTGTGCTGCATGCTGTACACTCTCTAAAGACAAATGTTTTTACCTAAAAACATCTTTATACTCTGCCTTGGAGCACAAAGTGTCCATTCTCCACCCCTCTGGGGTAATCTGAATTAACTGCCTCACTGCTTTCTGAACATAAAGTCCCATTCAGAGGTTGTCTTCTGGGCAGCTCATTCTCTCAGACCCAAAAACATGAAGAATTGTTTATTGCTCCTTAAGGGGCTAGAAAACTCACATTGACTGTAAAAAGGAAATCAGGCTACTTGCCAAGGAGATGGGCTCCAAAAAGCTTTTGGTCTTTCTAGGTTAGTCAATGAAAGCAATAAATGACATAAAACTAATTTCTCAATAAATTATTGTGGCATGCTAAATTCTTAATAAGTTTGTCCAGTTCAAGTATGTCCCAATAGAGTCAAAACAAAGTAGAGTGAGAACTAGAGGAAAGAACTCAATTAGGTCTTTTGAAGAAGAGCGGGCCAGGGCAAGGAACATTTGTAGTGGCCCTTGTATAGGAGTTCCCTGGGTGAAGAAATGAGGAGAGCTAGCGTATGCTTAGTACTAAAACCAATGGCCTGACTCTGTCTGGAGATTTTTCAGGGGTTGTGGCCCAACCCCTCTGTATCTCCAGGATTTAAGAAGCAGGTTTAGGTGAAGTCAGAGAGATGCAAAGGCCTCCTGTCAGTTGGCTAAGAAAAGTTTGGTCAAGATGGAACCTGTAAGATGCCAGTATGCACTGAATCACCAGATATCTCATTACTTCTCTGATGGAACCAGTGATCTGGGAATAGGCTAGGCCGCCGCCCACAGGAATCATGCTGTGATTCCTGTGGGACAAACTGCACAGAGTTAAAGGAAGAAAAGGAAACAGGGAGGAGGGAGGAGGTGGACAAGGCAAGGTAAAGAAAGGCAGGGGAAGGCAATTCTGCTTCGGCGAACATCTCAGGCCATGAGTCACAGTGACATTCTCTAAAGTCTAACATTTGAGGCCGTCGGTCTAAGAAACATCCGAACACGTAGAGAATTTTTGTAAGAGTTTGAGCCAAACTGACAACACATGCCAGGGAGCAAGATCTCAAATGCTCCAGAGGATGGCAATTTGCAGCTTCTTTTATGCATTTGAAATTAAAGAGGGAACATAAGGAAGAGTACATGGAAGTGGGAGAAAGCAAGGAGGATTGGTTTACAGGGTAGTTAGGAGATCACGTGCTTTCTTGAGGGCGATTACAATGTATTTCAAAGGTGTTTAACCTAGATGCACGGAAGCAATAGACAGGGCTTGCTTAAGGCAAAGATAAACCTTTCACTAAAACGTTATATGTCTGGGACATTTCTACCCACCTTGACTTGCCCAGTTAGGAATTTATGATGAGATCACCCTGTGAGGTTATTTTCCATAGAAAATAACCTCACAGGGTTATTTTTCCATAGAAAATAACCTCACAGGGTTATTTTTCATCCATGAAGTTTTGTATTTCCTTCCTCTGGGACTCCCAAAGCCTGATGGTTCTTGGTATCTCTTAAAAACAAAGGGCAAGAATAATATTTTGATTTCTTCCTACGAAAAGTCTAAATTTATAGCTACTAACATTACTCCAAAAAATAATTTTTAGGAGATCGGATTAAGATATAAATTGACAGAGTTCCTGGATCAGCCTAGGATATTTCTTCCGCTTACACTGCACATACCCCAGCCTGCTTTTTCTTCCTTACATCTGGAATGCAGAGCTGAGCGTCATATTCTAAGTCATTGCCTATTGTGGAGGCTGTTCCTGGAAAGCGCCCTTGTGTTAGGGGACTAGGGATCTAGTCCCAGCTCAACCAGTTCCTGAGTTACTTCCAGGAAGCACGACCACTCTCTGGGCCTCAGTTTCTCCAACTAGAAAAGAAAGTTTGCCTACATCCTTTATTAAAAAAAAAAAATCTGCATCCACATTTTTTTTGGGGGGGGTCAGTTAAATTTTACCCACATAACTAAAAATTAATTTTAAATGTTTAGAAGCCACAGGAATAAATAATATCCAAGACTGCACCCAGACCTAATTTCTATACGTCTCTAGACTTCTCCAAGACCCAAAGTGGAGGTAGAATGGGGAGGAGGGAGGTAGACTTCCTTCTGCATCTAGGCCCCACAGCAACCCCCTCCTACCATTGACCTTTTACAAAAAGGAGTGTGTCTCACACGCATCACCTGTCTCCTGAACTGAGTGGTGGTGGCAGCGACAGCTGGCGCTTGTTGCATGTGTATTTGGTGGCTGCAACAATAAGTGGGGCCTGTGCTAAAGACGGAGAGCGCTCGGAGGGGAGTGGGAGGCCAAGACGAGACGTTCTTGCCCACATTTGGAGCTCTGCCCCGTACTAACTGAACCAACACCTCCAGGAAGGAAAAGGAAAGGGGGACAGAAGCTAGCATGGCTCCAGTCCCACCTGCTAGGTGTGTACTTTGGTATCTCAAGGCAGCCCAACGACTTCATGGACTTAGGTCTTAAGGACCGCTTTATACAGGTAAGAACAACGAGAAACAGGGAAAGGAAGCAGGTTGGCCTCAGGCATCGAATAGCAACCCAAGTGCCAAATTCTGTGGGTGGTGGATGAGCTGTAGTATTAGTAATGTAGGGAGGAAGCCAAGAGAATTAAAATATTAATAAAGCCGCAATCAGAGACTGTAATATACTGATCAGCTCTGCAGCCAGGCAGGAGGACACCTTTATTCAGAACAAAGGAAGATTTCTGCTGGGATTGCTAACAGCCCATTCCCACACCTGTGAAGGGGAAACAGGAACCAAGAGCCATTCCCTACAGCTAAAACCATGGAGAACCTAAAGGTTCAAGGCTGGGAACTGCCCGCAGGCAGTTTACTCTATCTTTTCATACTATGTACTCTGTCCCTTCCTTGCTGTATGTCCATGTCAAAGGAAATGGGAACTAATGAATGACTTATAAACTGAATTCCCTGAACATTCTGAGTCCCTCTTAGTGCCTTTACACACTCCCTCTCTCTCTTCTCTCACTGTCCTTCTCACTCTCTGCCTCGAGAGGACCACACTCTGTCTGTAGAATGTTACCCTTTACCAATAAACTTTCCTTTTGAATTTAACTTTGGCATATGTGTTGAATTCTTTCTACATTTTTTGTCAAAAGCCTTCTTCTCTCACGCTTGGGGAAATTTGCCCTGCCCTGAATCATCAGGACCATGACTCCTGGGTGGGAAGATGGGGGTCATGTGCACTCAGCTATTTCTGCTTCAAGAAGACTAATTAGGGTCCTTTTTTGTTTTTGTTTTTTGAACTTGGGAAACAAAGGAGGTGGTTGAGAATAATCAAAAACAATATTCAGAATGAGTGAAAGTGAATTGAATGTCTGTTCTGTGCCAGGTGCTTCCACAGGGATATGGGAGGAGGAAGATTTGTTCCAGCTTTCCAGGGTTTAAATAGGAGATAGAAAAAGCTGGCCAAAACTTTTATGTCCTTTGAAATTTTATGTATTGGTAGGAATGGTAATGGAACTTGCTAGAATGATGTTGGATGACCTTAACTGCCCTGTTTTCATAGAAGGTCATTTTTGGGTTGGGATTGGAAGGGAGGGAAATGACAATACTTCATCTCATTAGAATTATTTGTTACATCAGCAAGAGCTTGTGCTTTTTTTTTTTTTTTTTTTTTTTTTTTTTTTTTTTTTGACCCAGGGGAACAGTGGACAGGCCTCCAGGGGGAAATAATCCTGAGTAATTGCCCCTAAACAGCACTTGTGAGTCTCTCTCCTAGACATGAGTTGCATAGTGTGGAGGACAACTTTTTTTGGCTCAAAAAAATATATATTCCTATCCACTGTGATACTATGTCATGAGATAGGGAGCAGAAAGAAAAAAAAATCTCCTTGGAGCAGGTGAGGGATTGACTCCCGGAGAAGAGGTGGCTTTCGCAGGCCATGCAGTGAGTTAGGCTGGGTGTGTTCGCCGCTTTCTCCTGATTAATGCTGGAGGGTTTGGCCCTCTACTCCTGCTGACACTCCTTAGAGCTGCAGTGAGGCTTTGTGAGTGGTTGACTGGAAGTAGGGCTTCCTCTGTGGGATGCTAAGGAACCCACCTTAGTCATTCACTAAATATTGAGTGACTGTTACAGTCTGAGCCCTATTCTAGTTGAGATTCATTTGCAAATAAAACAGACACAAGACCCACCTTCATAGAAGTGACGTTCTAGTGAAAGGAGGCAGACAAAATACATAATAAAGAAGCACATTGTAGAACAAGTTATAAAATGTACATGTCTGGAAAGAAAAGAGTAGAGCGGTAATGAGGGAGAATAGTTTTGGGGTGGTTCGAGACCAATTTTAAAATAGGGTGCTCTGTGTAGAATTCAATGAAAAGGTATAAGGCAAGCAAAAGCTTGAAGGAGGTGAGGGAGTTTCGCCAGGCAGATCTCTTGAAGTAGAGTGTTTCAGGCAGAAGGAATAGGTCAGTGCAAAAACCCTGGGTAGAAGTGTGACTGGTATTGTTACCAGAGAGTGGGCATGTTGTCCAGGTTCTTGATGTCTCGAACAAAGAATTGAGCAAGACACCAAAATGCAGTAGAAAATAAAAGTTTTATTAGAATGGAAAGTACACTTTCCAGAAGCGGAAGTGGGCCTGAATAAGAGAAGCGTGGCTCAAAGTGCCGGGTAAACAAAGACTTTGGGGTTTTTTATCCCTTTCTGCTGTGGGTGGTTACTTTTCTTAGAGGAACAGGCTTCCTTGATTGACAACTAAGATCGACAGGACTCAGTGATTCATCATTTTGCTTCTGCGCATGTTTGTTCCCAGAATTCAGTTTATAATAATATTAATGAACTTCGTATTATAATGATGGTATAATGAGGCTCAAGTGAGTTTGGAAGGATGTTGGCTCTTCATTGTGCAAGTGCGAGTGACTGACTTAAACTGGTACCTAATTCTCTGCCTACTGGTTTCTTCCTGTGAGTTAAAAGATGCCTTCTGGCTTGCTTAATTGTGGGCAGATTAGGGTGGACCTCTTCTAAAATAGGATGACCTCAGCGTCTTTACAGGCAGACCAGAAACTCCCTAATTTTCTTGCCAACCTCTTTTCTAAGAGCCATAAACTTCCTTATTATTAGTATGGACGTTGAGGTTGAGGGATGGAAGGTCTGTTTTTTCCATATCTGCTTCCTGCTGAGAATGGCCCATAATCCCTACCTTCAGGGGTTTCAAGGAGCTCTTTCCTTTTCTGCCTCAGTCAGGATGGGGTCTTGGGTTTCCTGCTGAAGTGCCACCTCAGTCCTTAGACAAGGAAAAGAAAATACAAACTCGTTATTTAAATCATACATTATTAATTTCTATTCTTGATTGCCTATTAAGTGAGTAAAGGAAAACAGGCTTGGTTAATATGTTTTCTTACACAGTAAAAAGAAAAACCTTTGGCTTAAAGTCTCCTTCCCCATCAGGACTCTACGGGTTCTGCCTGGCTGAACACCATTTCTGCTTAAGGATAGGCTGATAACCCTTCTCAATAGCCTGAGAATCTGAGTCGCCAGGGCAATTATTAGGATTTGAGGAGCGTGTCTTTTTCCCCAAGGAAAGGAGGGAAGGAAATGAGGTTTTACTACAAAGATTAACTCTGCAGCTAAAAAGAGTAAGTCTACAAGAGATGTTCTGTTTTATTTCCTGCGAAAAGGTTAAGAATTTTACAAATGACGTCCTGTCTCGGGTATTTTCAAAAATCTTGAGACCAGTGTGGCTGGGGGCTGACTGAGGAGAAACACAGGTTGTGGGGCCAAGTCATGGAGGAGGACTAGCGGGGGGCGGGTGGTTATTCCAAGTGGGTTGAGGCAGCCTCTGAAGGTGTAAGTTAAGCAAGGTGGACCTCGTCTAACTCATATTTGAGTAGAATCTCCAGGACAGCTGAGTAGAGAATTTCCCACTTAAATGGCCAACGTTTCTAATCAGTCCTTTGTTCTGCTTCTGTAAACATGCTTGCTGCATAGGCCAAAAATCTCAGGTCAACTAAGAACTAACCCTTCCGGCAAGGGTTAGTGCTTTTAGTGTTTAGACAGATGTAACCCCTCCCCTTAAGAAGTATTGCTTTAGTGCCTTGTTAGAAACTGCCCGTAGCCCATAGCAATTTCAGGGCTCTGTAAATCACCATGCCCGTAGCCCATAGCAATTTCAGGGCTCTGTAAATCAGCCCAACAAGGGTATAAAAAGTGAAATTGCCCTTAAGCTCTTGGGCCCAGATTTTCAGAGCACTAGCTCTTCTGGGACCACTGGTGTAATAAAAACTGAGTTCTCTTTCTCCGGGTTACTGCTTGGAATTTTGCTGGTCTATTTTTTGAAGCTTTTGGGATTTTTCCATAAACAACTTATAGGGATTGAAGGTGGGGAACAGTGAGGTGAGTTAGAGAGCTGTCAGAATAGCCAGGTGAGAAGTGATGGTGGCTTTGGCTGGGGTGGTAGCTGCAAGAGGCAGACAGATAGATTATGGATCTATTTCTAATATAGAAGCAACAGGATTTGCTTGTGGATTGGATGTCAGGCATGTGGGGAAGAGAGAAATAGATGAGAATTCTGAGTACTCCATGGTTCTTAGTCTGAAACGTTAGTCAAATGGGGAAGAGGTTATTCACTGAGATGGAAGCACGAGGGTGGCTCAGAGTTAGGGACACCATTAAGTTTGAGATCAACTGACACCCAAGTGGAGATGTTAAATAAGCAGTTGGATCTATTAGACCACAGTTCAGGACCAAGGTTAGGGTTGAAGACATGCTCTCGTTGATGCACTTGAAAATCATGGAGCTAGATGAGCTTAATGAGGAAGTTAATCTAGACAGAAAAGAGTTTTGAAGACTCAGCCCAACTTTCAAAGGTCAGATAAAAGAACAGGATTTATCAATAAGTCAGGACACTGAGAAGGAGTCAGGTGTTGTGGTGTGATCAAATTTAAGACCCACGGAGCCTATTGAGATGAATTATGGGCCTTTATTAGCCAGCTGGCGGTGACTGACTTTCCACCCACCAAGCAGGGCCAGAGAATCAGCTCAGAGCTTCCAGAGGAGGCAGCTTATAAAGCCTAAAACCATATCCTGGTGGGCCTTTGAACAAGCAGGCAAGTAGATTACAAAAGCAGAAGCTGGCCGTTAGCATATCTTTGCACAATACATCTCCTAGAATCACACCTTTAACACTCACCTTTGTCAGAGGCTGCTATGGACTGAGAATGACCACTGGACTGAGAATGGCCATGAGGAGGTTATTGGAAATCTTATTAAGAGAGGTTTCCATGGGCGACCGAAGTCTGATTGAAGTGGATTACCTCCCAAAAAGGGACATGAAGAAGTGGAGACTGAGTATAGGCAACTCTTTCAGGAAGTTTTACTATTAAGGAGAAACTGATTAATAATAGCTAGAGAAAGAATGATCAAGCAGAGAAGGGGGAAATGACGCAGAAAGGAAGAGGATGATTGCAGGTCACTATCCTTCAGTGGATGAGGTGATGCGGGCTCCAAGGTGGTAGGCAGCCACAGGCAGGAGCACAGACTGGTGACCCCCCTTCTTCCCTGTCTTTGTCCACACCTCAGCTGCCTTTCCCAGCTCGTGCTGGCCTAGGAACGTGGCCGTAGCATGGTCTTCACCCTGGAGCAACCAGGAGAACTCTATGGGCTACAGACTCAGAGGTTTTAGACCTAAAATCAGGCCTAAGGATAATGAATACTCTGATATAAGGCTCGAGTGAAACATGTAATGTCTTTGACAAAAAAAAAAAAAAAAGGAAAAAATACTTTATTCTAAAAAAACAAACTACTGGGAACATGGCTATGTAAAAGAAGCACTGTGCCCCCATACAGTAAAACATGCTCCACTTCACCCAAGAAATGAGGAAAAGAAGATGTCATGAGTTTTCCTTCCACGGTGACGTTTTACTTCATTACTAATCAGATAAAGGCAAATAAAAACTGCAAGGTATCATTTTTTTTCTCTAATCGACAAATATTTTAAAGGATAATCCTTCGTCTTCACAAGTTTGGTGAAACAGACATTCTCTTAAAACATGGGTGGAAGTGAAAATTGGTTCAAGATTTTGGGATGGAAGTGAAAATTGGTTCAAGATTTTGGGATGTAATTTGGCTATATTGAAAGACAGAAAAGTTCATACGTTTGGAGATCAGTAATTCCTCTTTGGGGAATTCAGTCTAGAGAAACCATTGGAAAGTTGGAAAAAGATGTATTTACAAGATTTCTCACAAACTTGAGAAATTAAGTTACTATTAATGGAATAGATATAAGAAAATTAGCTGTCCAAACATGACTAGTTTATAACATTATGACATATTCATATTTAATAATATGGAAAATGCTTAAAATATGTTGATAAGTGAAAAAAGTTACAAAATGATTCCAAGTGAATCATTCAATACTATCTAAGAGATTATACATCCGCTTTTCAACTATGCCTAATCTAAAAATTGTCCTATTTGTTGAATAATTAAACATTTTTAAATACCATATTTTTTCTAGTTGTGTTTTCTGTAACACCAACTGCGATTGATTTCATTTCTGCCTATTTTAATTTCTTAAATTCTTATCCTTATTTAAATGAATGTTTTTCTTTCCTTTCTCCTTTTGAGGATTCTAAATATGCTTGAAGTCTATTATTTTCACTCTTCACAGAATGAATTCTCCCTATTGTTGGTTTGACTGGCTGTCTTCTTAGCATTCATTCTTTTGGGGTTTTTTGGAATACCAGCTTGCTGACTCATCTTGAACTGCGTGTGTGTGTGTGTTGTGTGTGTGTGTGTGTGTGTGGCCCATCTCTGGAAGTTTTGTGGTTGCTTCCACCCAGCCTCCCAATTCCTGCAGTTTAATATTGGCCATACCTTGGTGGCTTCGCGCTCTGGTCCAGGAGGATCAGAAGATAATGGGGGTCCAGTCACCAAGCAGCAGTAGTCCTTGCCCAGGTCTTGGCTAGGATGCTACATCAACTTCTCCTTTTCTTCTAAGTACAAAATACAAAGCACTGTTCCCCAACAATGGTCAGTCACAGCTTTCTCACCCCTCTCCCATGAGCAGGGCCCACCTCAGCTGAGGGGTTCATATCCCTTCCCCGCAGCGGAGCTCCCAGAAGCCTCTGCTTGCCTCTGCACCCAGAGCTGAGCAGGACCAGAGCTTCCACTTCATTTGCTGTTGCGTGTTTCTGCTTCATCTTTGGTCAACAGAAATGTTTATCTTATTTTTGAGAGCAGCTTAAAACTTTTTCTAAATATTTTATTTATCATTCATTACTTAGTATGTGGTACAGATGAGGATGCATCAGAAGTGAACTTAATGCCATCTTAGCCAGAAGTTCTATGTTGCAGCTTCTTACTTTTCTGATTTTGTCTTGTGGGTGTGAAGGAAGTGTTATTAGTGTTTATGTGCACCTTTTGTTGATGGCATCGCTTACTCCACTTCCAATTTTCCCCAGGCATTTCTCAGTGTGGGCACTTGAGTGCCTCCCTCGTATTCACCAGCCGGCCTGGCTCAGTTCTGGCCCCTCTGGTATCATGGGGCTGTCTACCATCTGGCAGCCATTTGAGGGCATCTCCCCTCCCACTGCCCGTAGCTGGTGTCATTTCAAAAAGCATCTCACAGTGCAGGGGTGTCTCCTGGGCCTCCAATAGTCAAGACCCCTTAGTCCAAACAGTACCAGAGCCACCTGAATTCCCTGCAAAAGAAGAGAGAGGACCCCATGAAATAAAAACAGCAAAATGGAGTTGATACTGTGAAGAGAGCAATCTGAATTGCAGCCAGGAAGCACCTAGGAAGCTGAGCTCACATACCCCTCCCTGTGAAACTGAACTTAACTACGAATGGCGACACCCTGGTACAGTGCGTGGAACAGGCTCCACATCACTGAGCTCTCTATAAAGAAATAAAATTTTCACCTAGCAGTCAATGACCTACAGCGGTGGTCCCCAACCTTTTTGGCACCAGGGACAGGTGCTCCTATGAGAATCTCCTGCATGATGATCTGAGGTGGAGCTGAGGTGGTGATGTTAGTGCTGGGAAGTGGCTACAAATATAGATGAAGCTTCACTCACTGGCCTGTCACTCACCTCCTGCTGTGCGGCCCAGTTGCTAATAGATCAAGGATCCTACCAGTCCAGGTTGGGGACCCCTGAGCACAGAATAAGTCAGCTTGCCAGCACCAATCAAGCTCTTTCAAAACCACTTGTATAGCCCCCTTTCAAGCCCCCTTTTTCTGTCTTTATAGACTCTTTTTGCAGATCACAGTTGGGTTTCTGCCCAAATCTGTGTCTTCCAATCACAATTCTCAAGACCCCCAAATAAAGCTTTTGTTTGCTTTGCAGTTCTTAGTCAAAACTGATTGATAATCCCCCCTCTTCAGAGGGCTCAGACCAGAGTCCGAGAGCAGAGCTAAAGAACAGACGCGTGCTTTCCCGCTCTTCTCCGGTGCCACCCCAAGCCCTCCACTGACACCATTCTCCTCAGTGGCTCTTTCCCACAGGCAAACCAGCTCTTGTGGATGAGTTCATCAGACACAACCCCACTCTGGATCCCATACTGGCTTACCTTCTACAGTAGACTAGAGATAAATCTTCAACTTAGCAGAGATTTTATCTGAGTGGGTGCATTACAGTGACTTTTAAAAATCATATTTTGAGCTTTTAGGTATTTTTCTGATTTTCATAATTAATGTATATAACTTTGATAATCATGCAAAAATGTTATTGGGGGAAAAAAATTCGGTTCTTCTAGAAAGACTCCTTTAAAAATTAATTTTCACAATGTTTATCATTTTCCTTCTAACAACTTGCACTGTGTCCAGGTACTAGGGTACAAACGAGACTTTTATCTGTCTGAACTCTGGCAAGCCTCTGCTGTTTCTCCTCCTCCAGCTCCCAGAGCTGAGTCCTAGCTCTCTTGCTTGTCTCATACCAAACCCTTCATGATGTGACCCCTGCTTCCCACTCCAGCTCTGCTTTCAAGCTCATCCCATCCCATGGAATTGTTTAGTTACACCCGCACTACTTACACGTCTCCAAACACAGAACGCATCCTCATTTTCATGCCTTTGCATTTGATCTTCCTGCTGCTCAGAATCCCCTTCTCCTTTTCCACCTGAAAAACTCCTAGGCATACGCTAAAACCCATCTCAGGTCGGTCACTTCCACTGAGAGGTCCTCCTGATGCTCTCTTCTTGGCGCGCTCTCTCCGCCATGCACATACTTCTGTATCTGCCTTTATTATGTTCGATGCTCGTCTCTGCATACCCACACAGGGCCTGGCATGTGATAAGTCTTTCATAAGGATTAGTTGAATGGAGGATGGTTTATTCATTCCACAAATATATATTGAATGCCCCCTATGTACTGAGCATAGTGCTGGTTTCCTGGAATTCAAATTAATGAGACACAGGTTTTGCCTTGAGGAGCTCATGCTTAGTGGGGTAGCCAGAGAGATGCACAGATAATTACAAGGACAATAGGATACAGGTAACTCTGCCTCATCTCTTCTCATTCTTCCTTTTCTCCGCTAGTTGGCCATAACTTGAAAGCATAATTCATATTTACTACTTGGCTCGTTTCTTTAAACATTTTTTCATTTGGAAACTGTTTAATACAATTCTTTATTATTTCTTTCTTCACTCTAGTATGAGGAAGACTATTTGACAGTCAAAGTATCCCCCCAAATTGCTGCTTCCCAAGCGAGTCAGCATCCCGTGACTGGAGGCATGCACGTGAGAACCAGTGACCACCAGGAATGGCTGGGGAAGGCTGGAAGAGGAATCAAAGCTAAAAAAAAAAAAAAAAAAAAAAAAAGATTGGTTGAACGCTGTAACCTCGAAGGGCTTTCCAAACCTGATTCTAAGAAAAATAAGGCAAGCCTAAACTGAAATCATGAGACTCTCTCCTAAAATACTGTCATCTCAGGGCGAACCCTGGGGCGGTTCCGTTTGTGGGAGAAAAACCAAACGAAGCGGATGTTCTCAGTGTGAACCCTGGGGCGGTTCCGTTTGTGGGTGAAAAACCGAACGAGGCGGATGTTCTTCATCCTCCCTGGAATTCTGTGTTAAATCATGTGGACCCAATGGACTTAATCGCTTGCCAAATCAGAATGAGAACATTTCTAGGGATCATCCTCAGATCATCTCAGTTCTGCAAACATTATCTTGCCTTGGGACTGGCCTACATGAGAACCGCTGAGCCTGGGGGTAGAGGAATTTGTGGGTAACAGCAGAGGGGCTTCCTTGAGCCCACATTAGATCAAGAGTCCTGACATGACTACCACCCGAAGAGCCCTTTAAAGTATCCCATGTAGGCCACAGAAGTGGAGAAATTTCTTCTACCAATCTGCTTTAACTTTTTATTTTTCAATTTTGTATATGTGTAAATTTTAAATTTTTATTTTTCGATTTGAGTTGGCATTCAATATTATTTTATATTAGTTTCAGGTGTACAGTATAGTGGTTATACATTTATACAATTTAAGAAATAATCTCCCCCATTAGTCTAGTACCCACCTGCCACTATACATAGTTATTCCAATATTATTGACTATATTCTCTATGCTGTGCTTCACATTTCCATGACTATTTTGTAATTGCCAATTCATAGTTCTTAACCTTTTTTGCTCAGCCTCCCCAACCCCCCTGCCTCCCAATCTGGCACTCACCAGATTGTTCTCTGTATATGAGTCTATTTCTGTTCTGTTTGTTCATTTTTTTGGTTTTTAGTGAAATAATATGGTATTTGTCTTTCTCTGTCTGACTTATTTCACTTAGCATAATACCTTCTAGGTCCATCCATATTGTTGCAAATGGTAAGATTTCTTTCTTTATGGCTGAGTAATACTCCATTGTACATATGTACCATAACTTTTTATCTAATCGTCTATTGATGGACACTCAGGTTGCTTCCATATCTTGAATATTGTAAATAATGCTGCAGTGAACCTAGGGGTGCATATGTCTTTTCAAATTATTGTTTTGGTTTTCTTTGGATAAATACCCAGAGGTGCAATTTCTGGATCATAAGGTAGTTCTATTTTTAATTTTTTGAGGGACTATGAAACTTTTTTCTATAGTGGCTGCACCAATTTGCAATCCACCAACAGTGCATGAAATTTCCCTTTTTTCACATCCTTGCCAACATTTCTTGTTTTTTGATTTATTGATGATAATCATTCTGACAGGTGTGAACTCTAGCAACTTGCTTTAAAGTAAAACAAAACAAAAATTATTTCTTTCACTTGGAAATAAACCAGAAACATCTAAGGTCACTAGTAGGATGTCCTAATTTTTAACAAATGACCAGATTTATCAGCCCAAGCTGATCTCTTACCAGGCAGGACAAAAAATAATAAGCACTTAGAATTTTAGTTGCAGAGTGGCTTTATTTAAGGAATCGTATAATTTCTCTTACATTTTTAACAAATAGAGCTTGCAGACCTCTGTCCTTCCCTGGATCCCTTGGACCAGGAACCTCTACAAATGACTGTTCCAGTATATTTTTTCATGGTATGTTGGGGCCGAGTTTAGCATCTTCCATAGTTAATGCAGTCTCCAGAGTCTGCACAACATAGCTGAGTCCTGCCAAGCCATCTGGACATGTTACTCTACCCCTCTGAGTTTCCCTTTTCTCATCCATAAAATGATACTGTTAGCGTCCACCAGGCGGGGCCATATCATGTAGTAAATTGAACAACATGTGTAAAGTCCTAGCACAGGGCTCAGCTCAGATTAAGTGCCTCAACATTTTTGTTGGTGATTGACATTTATGCGATCGTATAAGTCTCACATAGCTCACTGGCACTGAGCAGGGCCTGCCTCGAGTTGTTGGTGATTTTTTTATGGAGCATTTCTAGATCCCTTACTTGCATTCTCTTTAAGAGAGGGAAAGTAGAAGATATGGGGGCAGTGGGAAGGCAGCCAGTGTTCTTCCCAGGGAAAGTCTTGCCCCGCCCTTGCATTAAACTTCCTTGTTGGAATTTCTCTAGACCAAGCCAGCTGTCAGTCAACATATGGATGACAGAGGGGCTGTGGGTGTGAGCAGCTCTTTAAGAAACTCTGGAAGAGGAGGAGCTGGGGAGAGGTGAGCTGTGGGCTTCACCATAGAGGCTGCTGTACAGACAGCAGCTTCTCTGGGACCTGTGGTCTGAAAGACAGGAGAAAGGATGAGCATACCAGGAGACCCAACCCAGCCAGACCCTGAAGGCCACAGAGGGTGAGTGGTTCATTTGTCTAGCTTCCCATGCCAGGGACAAAGGAAAGGCAAGGGTTCTTTGCTTTTGGGGGGGGGGCGAAGGAGGGGAGAGGGCTCTACAAAGAGTGACTATGCCTGCAGAAGTCAGGAACTGAACTCTGCTCTTGCTTGGTTACTAGCAAGTTGTGCAATCTTGCATAAGCCACCAGCTCTCTCTGGACCTGTTTTCTCATCTGTAAAATAAGGAATTGGCCCACTCACGTTAATAACAATAGCTAGCACTGGTACAGTACTTGTCAGTTGTACTTTCCCAAATAGAATCTCATTTGGTCCTAAGGGCAGCCCTTGGTTGGAGGGATGCTTGTCACGTTTCATAGATGAGGAAACTATAGTGCAGTGGGATGAGTTATTCAGTTAACACAAAGCAAGGTTGGACCTGAAATCCTGGCCTCTTGGTGACAATTCTAGCCTCTGTGAGCATATTATTCCCTGGAACTCTGGCATCTGAATGAAGATCCCCAGTTCCTTGTCAGGACTTATGTCTCCCTCGGTACTGCCTTCTTCCCTCCCTCTCCACCTCCTATGCCCTCACCCCCTACCTCTCTCCACCTCCTTCCCAGAAATACCTTTCTCATCCTGCAGGCCAACACATATTTCTGAGACACCCAATCCCCACTCTCCCTGGGTTAGCACTTACCTGCAGCTTATTTTCCAGAGCTCTCTCTGCTTTATGGAATATCTTCCTGTGTGAGAGGTGAAGTAAGTGGGGGCTGTTTAACCCTCAGGGCAGCGTTTCTCCAGAGGTGAGCCTGGCTCACACGCATAGTTCATAAACACCCAGGGTTCTGATTAAATGTTCAGATTCTTGAGTCCCACTCCGAAGCTGTGTTTTAGCAAGCTTCCTCTGTTTCTAACAGGCATGTATCAGACAGCTTGAGAGCCACTACTCTTTAGCAGACTGCACTGTTGGGTTGTAGAAGGTTATCAATAGATTTCTTAATAGTGAACATCCTTAAATTACTGGAATAAGTCCTTCCTGATAAAGATAGGTTATTATTTTTTAAAGTAGATGTCAAGTTTTAATTTGGTTATATTCTGGTTTGAGTTTTGCTTCTCTATAAATTAAAATTGTCTATAATTTACTTTTGTGTGTGTGTTATCTCCATTGAGATTGGGTAATGCTAGCTTGGTAAAATAAATTGGAAACCTTACCATTATTTTCTACAAGTTGAGATAGTTTGACATTGGACTTATTCTTTGAAGATCAGATAGTACTTGACTATTAAAACAAGCTGGGCTTGACATTATTTTAAATGGTTGACATTTACTGCCTTTCTAATTTCTTAAATGATTATCAGTCAGTTCAGGTTATTACTTCTTGTAATTAATTAATTTCTCTAAGTTCAATAAACATTTGCACTTGACACTCTTATATTTCTGTAGCCTTCCATTTTCTGGAGTTCTATTGCCTTTCTCAATATTAATATTATAATTTTTTTCACTTTTTTTCTTTATTCATGATTTTCTATTTAGTCTTTTCAAAGAACTAATTTGTTTCTTCACTACATTGAGGCATAACTAATGTACAACTGCATATTTAAAATGAACAATTTAGTGAGTTTCAACATATAGATGTCTGTAAAACCATCATCATAATCAAAATAAACTTATCACTTTGATCTTTTTTAGTTTTCTAGTTCCTTAATTTTAGATTTTATATTTATTAGTCTATCCTTCTGCTTGTGTATGTGTGTACTTATTCTTCTTCTAGTCCTTTAAATAGAAGTTAACTCATTTATTTTTAATCTTTATTTATAAATATAGTTGATTCTTGTTATTTATGATTGTTATGTTCTATAAAGTCACTGTAAACACTGAGGCAGAGAATTCTGAACACTTACTTCTAGGGAAAAATACAGCCTTTGGTTCCTGCCAACAGCTGGGCACAAATTTTTCATCAAATGAGCAATATATAACCTTGTTTTATATGTGTTTCTGTTTAAAGACTCCTTTAACTTTGATTTGTTAAAGTTAACAAATAGAACTCACAGTCAATAGCACTAGAACTCATGTATGAACAAAGCTCATAACACGTGTTTTCTCTGTAAGGCACATCCCAGCCTTTTTGTGCTTAGAACACTTGACAGCACTTCAATGCTACTCTAGGGGGCTATTTTAAAGAGCAACATCACCAACAAACGCACAAAAATATGAAACATGCAGCACTAAATAGATAGTGAAAAAGATACTCCTTCACAGTATGAGAACTGAAACAAGAAGGCAAGATATTGCCTTATTCAACCTCAGCTGGTAACGTGTGCATCAGGAGATTCGAAATTCATCACTGCTTTGCTGATATCCACGAGAATTGCTTAAGATGCTGCAAGTAGTGATTTGGGAGTTACAAATAGCGAGTAGGTTAATTTGCAAATATGGAATCTCTAACTAATGAGGACTGATTTTGCTAAATCCTTTAAAGTTATATCAAACTTATAGGTACGGGTAAAACCATTCTCTCAAAGGAAAATTTGTAGCAGCACGATGCTATAAATCCTCACTCAGTGCCTCATTTTTGGTTTGTTGGGTCCTAATGCCTAAGGAAGTGGTGTTCTCGTTTCATCACTAACCTCTGTTCAGATTATTGGATAGATAGCTCACCCGTGATGGTTTTAGACAGCCGATACCTTTGGGGTTTTGTAGAATGAGCCCTGGACCTGCAGAGTCAAGACCCAAAGTCTGAGTTCTGGTGTGGCTTGTGCTATAAGTGTTCAAGCGGAGGGTGGAGGCCCTGGGGAGTGATGGAAAAAACACTGGCTTTGGATTGGAACTGTCTCTCTCTGTCTCTAAACTGCTGAGTAAATTTTGCTAAATTACTCAAATGCCATGAGACTATTTCCTCCCTGTAAAATATCATAGCCCACCAGATTGTCACAGAGACCAAGTGAAGTAGTGGGTAGAAAGTAGTTGGAAAATGGTACAAAACTGTGTAAATGTGAGTGGGAAAGTCATTGTCGTCCTGTTGACAGCACTCCCATAGTGTGCCATTTTTGACCTTATGTCCACGGTCTGGGGTCCATCTCACTGGGGCCCTGTCATTCCAGAACCTAAAGAGACACAAACCTAGGCCAGCCAATGGGAGATGAAAGAAGAGACAGTGACTTAGAGATGAAAGCAGCAGCTGTGAGGAGGCTCTGCTCCCATGGCCGTACTGAGTCAACCCATGGGAAGCCCGAGGCCCTAGTTAGAAGGAGGCAGAGGTCCTGGGACCACTGTAAGCCCTCGGCTTAGCCAAACCCATATGCCTGTCTCCTTTGTCTCTCAGCACCGTGAGTGCCAAGGAGGATGCCAAATGGCTTCAGTGGGTGACACAGCAGTTCGAGACCATTGCAGGAGAAGACCGAGAGATCGACCTGCAAGAATTCAAAACAGCCCTGAATGTAAAAGAGGCAAGTGTCCACTCCAGAAGTGGGGGCCCTGCATTTGTAGAGGAAGAGCAGTTTGGTTCCCAGGATGTAGTACCTCACAAGGAGAGCAAGGTTCCCTCTGGGGTCCCTGGAGTTCCTCCGGGCTTAAGGCTCCAATGCTAGCAGAATTGAAGTGTTTCTGTCTCTGCTAATGGGGCCCTTCCATCTCTCTTGCTTGCCATACCTCCTATGATCTTCAAAACAACACATGAAGTGAGAAATCAGTAGCTTGTCGAATCTTGAACAATATTATTGACCTCACAATTTCCACTGGCCTCTGGGCAGAGGTGATGTTATGATGTAAGCCTCCTTCCAGGAAATGAGTTTTTCACACCTTCGCACCATTCCCAGTCCTCAGTTTTGCGGTCCTCTGCTCATCTCCATAATAGTCGCATGCTTGAAAAACAATGGTGACATTAGCGGAGAGATCAGAGGAGTGAGCCTGCAGAAGCCACTTCTCTCCGCACCTGTCCTCTGGGCTGGCATTTGGTGGCCTGTGTCCTTGATAAAGGCGAGCCAACGAACATGTGAATGCCCCTGTTTGGATGGGAGGGCCACTCACTTGCTGGTACCTGTGGTACCACTAAGGACTCTAAACGCTCTGCCTCCTTCCATTGTAATTGTAGGGAAGGCAAAAAAGACCTTCTGCCTAACAACATTACCATCATAACAGGAAGCTGTGAAATGTTTTAAGACAGAGGCCATTCAGGATGGTAGAGAGTAATAAAGGCAAATATTCAATGGATCCAGGGAAAAGAGTAAAGCCAGGGCAGGCTTGACTGTCCACATTGGACTTCATGCTTCATGTGAACTCATGGTTTCTTTAAGTCAGACACGAAATCCCTGCAGGCTTCTCTCCCTGCCAGGAGGACAGCATCCAGGGCACAGCAGAGCTGGGAGTGACCCAGCCTGTCTTCTTAATTTATTTTTCCAGTGCCTAACACCAGACCTGGCAAGGAGGGGCTATGCAGGACATAAAGAGAGAAAAGAGAAAGAGAGAAAGAGAGAAAGAAAGAAGAAAGAAAGAAAGAAAGAAAGAAAGAAAGAAAGAAAAAAGAAAGAAAGAAAGAAGAAAGAAAGAAGGAAGGAAGGAAGGAAGGAAGGAAGGAAGGAAGGAAGGAAGGAAGGAAGGAAGGAAGAAAGGAAGAAGGAAGGAAAAGAGGGAGGGAAGGAGGAGGAAGAGTGAATGGGCATTTAGGAATAAGTCTTAAGTGTATATTGTAGGCAGTGTATAAACAACAAGGAAAAGACACAAGTATTCAAGTGACATCTACTCTATAAGTTCTTCTCAGGGTTTACTTTTCTCTGGAGGTCGCCCTAAGGGGGATAGATAGGACCGGGAGATCCTGCAGGGGGATCCGCTGTCTGACCCTTTCCCATGTTGAGTAAGGGCCATCAGAGGTCAGACTGCCAGGCTGATGTAGGTGATGGTATGTAGGACACAGAGCTTATACAAATGCCCAGGTCCGGGGCCAGAAGGGGGCTTGAGCCCCAGACACAAGTGCATCCTCGCTGTAGGGTTCTGAATAGTTCTTCCACCAGAGCCCAAACTTGCTCTTAGCAGGGGGGATGGGCCATGGACACTGAGGTCGTGGTGTGGCCTCGTTGGCGGATAGCACTAGAGTCCTGTCCGAATCCCACCACCCTGTCTCCACCCCTCTTCCCACCACAGCCCTTCTTTGCGGAGCGGTTCTTTGCTCTGTTTGATTCCGATGGAAGCGGCACCATCACCCTCCAGGAGCTGAAGGAGGCACTGAACCTGCTCATTCACGGCAACCCCATGGACAAACTCAAATTTCTCTTCCAGGTGTATGATGTCGATGGTAAGGACACTCTGGGAGAGAGGGGACTCAGTGGGAGGGGACAAGGGGAATCAGCCCATCTCTGTGCCATGCCCAGCACAGGGCTGTTTTCTCCAGGTAAGGCTGACAGTCCTTTCTCTCTCCATCCAATGCCACACCTGCGGTCTCTCTGCCTGGTCCCTGCCTCCCTTTGTGGGGAGTGGGGGAGAAGAGAGGACTCTGGCCCAGGAGATAAATGCCCTTGATTCGACCCTCCAGAAACCAGAGCTTTCCTTTTTTTTACTTCTTGGAAAAAAGAAATCTCTT
Organism: Eonycteris spelaea; assembly: GCA_003508835.1. NCBI lineage: Eukaryota > Metazoa > Chordata > Mammalia > Chiroptera > Pteropodidae > Eonycteris > Eonycteris spelaea. Next base: position 3,842,939 of record PUFA01000017.1, read on the forward strand.
TGTTGCTTTTCCTTTATAACAATAATAATCTAAGCCCGCAGTGACATTTTAGAATAGTTTAAATAAGAAAGCAAAAATTACCCATAATATTTTTCTATACTGTCTTCTAACTGACCACACACACACACATTTTTAAAACAAAGCAGGACTATACTATACATATTGTCTTGTATTACTAAACAATTTGAACCTTTGTTCATCTAAGACTATACTGCTTTATAACATCATTTTTATTGTAGTAAGTATACATAACATTAAATTTATCATTTTAACCATTTTTATGTGTACAGTTTAGCAGCATTAAGTATGTTCACACTGTTGTGCAACCATTACCACCATCTATTTCCAGGACGTTTTCACTTTTCCAAACTAAAACTCTGTACCCATTAAACGCTAACTCCATTACTCTCTCCTTCAGCCCCTGGCAACCACCATTCTACTTTCCGTCTCTATGGATTTGATGTTTCTAGGTATATCGTAGAAGTGGAATCACGCAATATTTGTCCTTTTGTGACCGGCTTATTTCATTTAGCATAATGTCTTCAAGATCCATGTTGTACCAGGCGACAAGATTTCATTCTTTTAAAGACCGAGTAACAACTAATTTATTGTACATGTGCATCTCCTTTTGTCTATCTGTTCACTTATCAATGGATGCTTGGGTTGTTTTCGCCTCTCGACTAGTGACTATTGCGAATAATGCCGCAAGGAACATAGGTGCGCAAATAGTTCTTTAAGACTATGATTTCAATTCCTGTGGCATGTACCCAGAAGTGGGATTGTGGGATCATATGGCAATTCTATTCTTAATTTTTGGAGGAACTGCCGTAATCTTTTCCACAGCAGTCGCACCATTTTATATTCCTACCAGCAATGCACAAGGGTTCCAATTTCATCATGTCCTTGCCAGAATTTTTTTTATATGTATAATAGCAAATCTAGTGGGTGTGAAATGGTAAGTCAGTGTAGTTATAACATTGTTTTTAGTGCCTGTATCATACCCCACTGTACGTATGTGATCCCATGTTCCGTGTAGCACAGCCTAGTAGGTAAGATTTCTGACTCTGAGGCCAGTTTACCTAGGCTCAAATCTCAGCTCCACCAGTACTAACCAGGTGACCTTGGACAAGTTCCTTCATGTCTCAATTTCTTCATGTATTACATGAGAATAATGGTCATAATAATACTACATACTCATGATGTTTATATGAAGATTAAATTAGTTAACTTACGTAAACTCAGAACAATGCTTTGTATAGGTACACTCTTTATAGATATCAGCTGTTTAATATTATTTACTCAGACCCTGTTACCAAAATGGAGAATTCTTTTCTTGTCCCCCTCCAGGGGTGGGGGGAATGGGCATTATAAATGATGCTGCAATGAACATTCTGTTATTTACATCTTTGGTGACTTTGTAGCTTAAAGGGTCTCAGAAGGCTTGGAATCAGAGCAAAAGAAGCTGAAATGGGAAAGAGGCACCCAATGAGACTGGGATGGTGAGTGAGGCCAGATTACATAGGCCCCAATGTCAGTGCAGTGAGCAATGTGGAGCCATCAAAGAGTGTTGAGCAGGGGAGACACAGGGCTGGACTTCTATCCTGAAAAGCTCAACCTAGCTGCAGACCTGCTCTTGGGCAAGGCCTTCTGGCCTGTGGGGTTTCTCTGGCTCCCATTCCCAGTCTAATCAGACATCATTCCTGGAATCCTTTTCCCTAAGTTGACAGCCCCCCCCCCACACACTCCGCCTCCCCCCCCCCGCCCCCCACTCCATGGGCAATTCACCATGCCTGCTTCTCAAGCATCCTCCTCAGACTCCACTCCAGGAGTCATCATGGGATCCTTTTCACCGACTGTTTTCTGGCCACCAAGCTTTGCTCATATCTGAGGTTTGACGGAGACGTTGGCCTGTAACAGGAGGAAGCAGCACACTCACATTCTCGAAGACAGAAGTGGGGAAGAAGACAGGGCTTCTTGCAGGCAATGTGAGAGTGACCTTAACAGAGAAGTAGGAGAGGCCTATCTGGCAAGTTGCAGGCCTTACTGGGGATCAAATACTTCCTGCCCTCTCGGAGACTGTTCTTCAGCAATGTCACTTAGCTGCCCTGGTGTAGGAAAGGAGAAAACAGGTGGTCGAATTCACCCAGAGATGGGATATTTTTAGGGCCAGGGAATAGAAGGACAGAAGGTTAAGGAAGAAGAATGTGCACGTGAGGATGATTGTGAAGGAGGACCCTGGATTTGCACTGCCCAAGGAGAGAATAAAGCTCAACAGACGAGAGGGTGTGAAGGGTGCAAGGGAGGGACTGGCATTCTGGATGTGCTCAGAAACCTGTTGCATGGTGGCTTTGACTAGGAAAGCGGAGGATAGGAGGTGTGGCCGGAGAGGGATGTGTTAGGCTCTGCACCGTATTGTGATTACAGACTTTGGCTTGGACCCAAATGATGATCACAAAAGTAATAAGACTTCGCATTTATGTGCAACTACCTTCTTCTAAATACTGTGTTAAGTACTTTGTAATTAATGATCTCTCATCCTTGAACCAGTTCTTAAAGGGAGGAATTATTATCCCACTTCCTGCGACAAGCAAAGCAGGCTTCACTACTCTAAATGCCTTATAGCCCAGCATCACATAGCTAAAACGGGCCGAAGAATGTTGCCACGAGTGTGTCTATATCCAAACAGGCCAAGGAATCACTAATGACGGGTCCCACTGCTCCTGAAGAATGAAAATATGTACAGGAAAAATGCCCCAATTTATCTCAGTTGATAGTGTTGGCTTCCTTTTCACATCACTTTCACATAAGGCCGCATGCTGGAATTGCGTGCCCAGATGTGGCCTGTCAGGACAATACCGATGAGCAGAATCTGCTACAAGTTGGGGAACAACAGATTCGCAGAAAGGCGTGCACCAAGGCCAAAGATTGTCCATGCTTGGGAAGGCGTTAATTTCTGTTGAGCTCCGCAGTAGGAAGCCATGGAACGTTTGCGAGCCGCGGGCGACACGTGTCCTACGACTGCCTGGGTCCTTTGACTGCCTGGTCTATCTCGCAGAAGGGAGTTGGTTGGCGGGAGGATGGAGGTGGGCGATCAGGAAAAGTTCATCACTCCCGTGCAATGACTGTGCAAGGCAGGGGTGTCTGCGGGTACAGATGGGGTCCGGGAGCAGGCACCCACTCTCGGCTTAATTCCCCCTGGGAACAGGCAGCGGTTCCATCGACGCGGACGAGCTGCGCACGGTGCTGCAGTCGTGCCTGCGGGAGAGTGCCATCTCGCTGCCGGAGGAGAAGCTGGACCAGCTGACGCTGGCGCTCTTCGAGTCGGCCGACAAGGACTGCAGCGGTACCATCACCTTCGACGAGCTCCGGGACGAACTGCAGCGCTTCCCCGGGGTCATGGAGAACCTGACCATCAGGTACAGCCCGGTCTCCGGCGTGGGCACTGCATCGTGGGGTTACACTCCAGGAGCGAAGAGTGCCCTGAACTCACTCGCGATCCCTCAGTCCCGCCCCGTTGCCCCAGATGAGCTCAGCCCAGGGTAGCCCAGCCCAGCCCAGCTGCAGATCAGCGGAGCCCCGCATTTGTAAAAGGAAATTAAAGTTATAAAAGGAATTCAAGTTACAAAAGGAAATTAAAGTTACTTCACATGAATATGCCTAGGATCACACGAGTAATTTGCAACGGCGGTCATTCAACTTGGTCAGGCAGCTACTATGTACCAGCCACTATTCTGAATAATGGCGGTGCCCTGCTGGGGCTGCATGTCATCTATATCAAACAAGTACGTAACTAAAGGGATGCCAATGTGATAAGGGCTGTGGAGAAATAATATAAATAGGTTGTAATAGACTCAAGTTTGTCTGAGTCCAAGCCCTGAATAGGGCCAGTTTGTAGTTCATTCTCTTTGTGTATTAACTTCCTTGTAGGTTATTTGCCACACCTTCTCAGCTGGGAAGTAAGGAGAGGTCATGAAAATAGCCACAGATGTGGCATCAGACAGACCAGAGTTCCATCCCAGCTCCACCTAGCTGTGTAACTGTAAGCAAGTTGTTTGAGCTGTTTTCTGCTCTGAAAGGAAGCTGGCCTGCTTGCCACAAGGCTCCAAAGAGTTAGGGGGCTGCAGAGGGAGTGGGTCTCTATGTTCAGATTTCAGTGGTCCCATCCGACCCCATCCAGATTCCTTCTGACCCCAGCACGCCCCACCGCATCCCTCTTGAGTGGAGCCCTTCTCTCGCAGCGCTGCCCACTGGCTGAAGCCTCCCAGTGCTCCGCCGTGCCGGTACCGGCCTCGCCCACTGACCTCCGCCTACTGGCACAACCGCCTCAGCCAGCTCCTCTGCTTGACCGCCTACGTGGGCCTCCACGTGCTGCTCTTCGCGCTGGCAGCTAGCGCGCACCGGGCCCTCGGCGTCAGCGTCATGGTGGCCAAGGGCTGTGGCCAATGCCTCAACTTTGACTGCAGCTTCATCGTGGTAGGGCTCTGAGGGCACAGTGTAGGGAAGTGGGCAGGGGGTTGATGTAGGCTCCTCATAGACAAAACGACCCACACGTGGACACCTGGGGTGCCAGGGCAGGATGACATCTTAGAAATCAACTGTGGTGACTCTCAGCGGTGGAGACTGAGGCCCAGAGAGGGACAGTAGCTTGTCCATAATCACACAGCTCATAAATAATACAGCTGGCATTGTTGTGCACTTTATTACGTTCTAATCAGGGTGCGAAGCACCTTCGATTTGATCTGCACAACAAGGCTGTGGTGGATCCCAAGGAGTGGGGCTGGCTCCTGGGCAGGGCTCCACCAGAGGGAATACTTCAAGAGGCCTCAAATGTCAGACTAGGGAATCAATCTTATTGATCCTCTGGGCCAGGGAATGAGGTCGCCGAGCATTTTTGCACACTCCTACAATTAAAACAAAACAAAACAAAAACAAACAGAAAACAAAGACCTTTCCAATAACCTAATATATGTTCATTTACTTATAAATACATGCATGCTCTATTATCATTAGCCATAGACTTATGGCACAATATAACTATAAGGCAAGGTTCGTTCTTAATGATCAGGGATGTACATTTCTAGTTTAAATACTCATCTTGATACTATCAGCTTCTGATTAGTGTGGATTGTATTTTTAACCTCATAACTGGCTATAAAAAGTTCATACCAGAAGTGGGAGATACGTGACTCTTTTCTTGGTCACTTGCTATTGCATTATTAATACTATTTTCAATCTGCCCTTTCTTTGCAGTGAACATTTTTAAGCTACTTGTGCTTTCTGTGAGGAGCAACTAGCTTAGTTAAATTAAAACCAGACAATGTAGTCTGCACATCCACACTTCCAGGTGTGCATAATTACATTGAAAGCAAACGAGCAAGTGAGGGACCCCCTCATCAAAAGTCCCTTAAAAAGCCAGGTCTTCCCCAGGACACCTCGAAAACCACACGTGACGTGTGCCTAGCTGACATATAGACTCAATGAGGGCACCACGTCAACATAGATATTAAATATTAGTAAAAGCGCATGTGCTTCTCATGCATTTGGATAAAAGTAATATTGGCAAGTGTTCTGTAACATTTTCTCTTCCCACTCCAAATTTTGGAGACCCTACTTTAGAGACCCCGCTGTGGGCCCAGGCTGGGGGGCTGGGGGAGGGTTGGTGATGGGGGCCTTTCAGGACACCCAGCCAGCTCAGGAAGACAACTGCTGGGGAAGGAGGACAGGACAGCGAGAGAGCCAGCTGAGGCTCCCTGCTGCTTCGCCCGCCAGGTGCTGATGCTCAGGCGCTGCCTCACATGGCTGCGGGCCACGTGGCTGGCTCAGGTCCTGCCTCTGGACCAAAACATCCAGTTCCACCAGCTTATGGGCTCCGTGGTTGTCGGGCTCTCCCTTGTGCACACTGTGGCCCACGTTGTGAACTTCGGTGAGTGGCCCCGGGGCTGGGGAGATTGTGGGACCCGACTCTTTCACAGACCACTCAGTTATCCAGCCCTCGTGTGTCCTTCCTGCCCAGTGTGTGGAAAGGGGCGCCTGGATAAGCCGGTGCTCTGGATGAAAGTCCCTGCGTGCATGGGTTTCTTATGGGGCGGAGTGGGGACCACCGAGGGAACGTGGAGTGGAAAGAGCTTGTACTTGTCTTGTGCTTGCCTTCAGCACTCCAGGCTCAGTCTGAGTCTAGCCCCTTCCAGTTTGGGGAACTGCTGCTCACCACGAGGCCTGGCATTGGCTGGGTCCATGGCTTGGCATCCCCGACCGGTGTGGCGCTCTTGCTGCTGCTGCTCCTCATGTTCGTCTGCTCCAGCCCCTGCATCCGCAGGAGTGGCCACTTCGAGGTGACCCGCCCTTGCCCCTTTGCCTCTCCCAGGCTGGGCTCCCACCTTCATTTCATGCTGTGTCCCCTCTAATTACTCCAGAGCCCAGGAAGGTCCCAGGCTAGTCTGTATATTATGCATATGATTTGAGTTCTGCCATTGGACTGTAAATATGTCTTCCAAGTGCAAATATTTTGCTCTAGAAGATTCTGCCTTTTTGCTCACTTGTCCTCTGGCCCTAATTGGCTTAAACTGGGCTCAAGATGGTACAGGGAGGGGAAGGAACAGGTTCACCAGGGTTCTAATCCCCACACTACTATTTACAGGTCACTCGGCTTCCTCATCTATAAAATAGAGCTATAATCTACCTTTGAAGTTATTTTAGGAATTAAATAAGATAATATATGTGAAGCCAGTAACTACACAGCTGGAACATAGGTGCTCCAAACATGTTAGTTTCATCTTTACTTCCCTCTCTCTAGCCTCCTCAAGATACAGGAGGTCACAGAGGATTCAGTTTAGAACCCTGGCTGTCCCCTGGACTGATCTGATCATATCAGAAATACACAGACAGAGCACCTACTCTGGGTCAGCATCCTCATTTAACTGATGAGGAATCTGATGCTCAGAAAAGTGGTACTTCAGGCCAAGGTCCCAAGCTAGTAGCAGGGAAGATATTAACTCAGCACTTTCTTCTCTACTCCCAGAAAACCATTACTGTCTTTCTTTTCGTCCCCAACCCCCTTCCCTGGAAGGGTTGATGTAATGGGCCATTGGTGCTCATGAGCCCTTTGAGGGTGCTCCACTTTGCCCAGAACATCCTTAGGCAGATGTATCAGATGTTTGCCACTGGCACCAGGAATCTTCTCTTACAGGCTCCCTGGTCCAGGCCCCCAGAACAAAGAAGCAAGGAAGCTTCCCGATCTTTCACCCAGCCTGGTCCCCAGGAGAGGGTGTGTAGGGCCAAGGCTCTGGGCTGTGCTTTTAAGGATGGCCCCGAGCCCTGGCTCTGCTCCACCCCAAGCCTGAGCTCTGGCAGCTTACTTTCCTCACACCCACAGGTGTTCTACTGGACCACCTGTCCTACCTCCCCATGTGGCTCCTGCTCATTCTACATGGACCCAACTTCTGGAAGTGGCTGCTGGTCCCCGGCACCTTGTTCTTCTTGGAAAAGGCCATCGGACTGGCAGTGTCCCGCATGGCAGCCCTATGCATTGTGGAAGTCAATCTCCTTCCCTCCAAGGTGCAAAGGGAGTCCAGGCGGTGGTAGGGCACAGCAACTGGATGCCCTATTTGACTCCCAAGGGAACAGGGAACCCCAGCACAGTGGAGGAGATAAGCAAAGCGCAAGACCCGGTCCATCCTTTAGGAGTGACACTATAGGAAGGGCAATGACAGGTAGGCAGGATACCACTTAAGGCCAGGTCTGCATAGAACATGCTCAGTTAAGTACCTGCAAGATGGCAAGCCCTACGCTAGGTGACAGAGACACAGAGAAAGCCCAGGCACTCTCCTGCTTGCCACAGGTCCACAGGCTAGCAGGGAGCCGGCCTTTTCATTACAGTGCAGGGCTGTGTTGGTGAGAGGAGAGTCCCAGAAGTAGAGTCCCTTTGTCTTTGAGAGTTTAGAGAAGACTTCAGAATGTGGGAGATGCCATATCAGGGTTTTGAGAGATGAGTAGGAGTTTGTTGGATAGACAAGACAGAGAAGGGTATTGCTGAAGGGATGGGCAGGGCCTGATCATGAATGGAGCCTTGTTCTGTAGGCTACGGGGAACCCCTGAGCAGGGTGAGGGAAGCGCGGTGGTATTTATATTCCAGCTAGATTCCTTTAGTTGCTTTGAAGAAGACGGCTTGGAGAGGACCATTTAGGAGGCTCTTGCACAGAGGTAGATGAGAGCTCACGAGGGTCTCGACCCCGGGGCAATGGCTGTGGGATGGGGAGAGGGCATATCACAGAAAGACTCAGGAGGTAACAGGGTGCATTTTGGGGTGAGAGAGGGAATGGAGTCTAGGACTCCCGAGTGTCCAAATGACAAATTTATGGAAAAAGGGAAGGCAGCTTTGGGTGGGCTAGGCTCTGGACTAGGCTCTGGATATAGAAGCTAAATAATGAGGGTGTGGTTTACGTCTAGGCTCTAGCATTAGGCAGCTGTGATTGGATTCAGATCCCATGGTATCCTAGCTGGTGGCCTTGAGCAAGCTATTTAACTTCTCTGAGCCTCAGCTTTTCATCCATAAAGCGAAAAAAGTATGTCATTCATCTTAGAGAGTTACTGTGAGAACCAGAGGTAAGAAAATACTCCACACGGCTCTGGAAGACAGTAAGTGCTGAATAAACGGAAGCTATCTTCCAGAAGGATGTTATTATCCCAGGGGAGATGTCCATTAGTGGTTGGAATGCGGGCCAAGTGCTCTAATAGTTCCAAGAAAGGGGCTAGAGCAGTCAGCGGGGCTTCACAGAGGAAGGGACTGCTGAAAAACAGCATTTATACCATAAGTGGGATCAAACCACGAGCCTTACTCCAGACACAGCCTGACTCCTCCCTTCTCTGAATTTTGCCCGTCCCAGGTTAGCAGATATGCTGCAGACACAGCAGGGTCTCCCGTCTGGGCTGGCCTGGCTTATGGTGGAGACTGGCCCAGCCTCTGTCCTCCTGGCAGCTTTGGGTCCGTACGGATGATGCTGATCGCCTTGTCTCCCCAGGTGACTCATCTTCTCATCAAGAGGCCCCCTCTTTTCAACTACAGACCTGGCGATTACTTGTATCTGAACGTCCCCACCATTGCGCGCTACGAGTGGCACCCTTTCACCATCAGCAGTGCTCCGGAGCAGAGAGGTAAGCCAACCCCTCCAGTCGTTCAGACATGTACTGAGTTCCGCTGCATGCCAAGCACCGGCAGGAGCCAGGCGCGTGGAGGTAAACAAGACCACTTCACAGACATGTGACAATTGAACTTCGAAAGATTAGTCAGAGTTTACCGTACTAGGAAGTTGGGGGAGGAGGCAGAGGGAGAAGCATAGGCAAAAGCATATTCCTGGAAACATGGAATAGTCTGAAGTTAGAGCTAAGGGTGGTGGGGTAGGGAGGAAGGAAGGGAGGACAGAGAGAGCGCGGAGAACAGGAGAGAGGGTCAGAATAAGCTTGAAAGGCAGACAGTGTGGCTGGCAAAGCCAATTAGAGCCAGGGTGGGACCAAGGAAGACTTGGAATACAGAGTTGGAAGCAAAGTGGATGGCACAGGCAGTTGGAAGCCACAGAGATCTTAAGAAGAGGACTAGCCAGCTCAGAGAAAGGGGAACCAGAGCACTTTCAAGGAGGCTGTGACAAGAACCTGGGGCTTCCCTGCTCCCTGTGGGCATGAGCCTGTGGACTCCTAGACGGTAGACTGCCTCACACTCCTCTCCGCCAGCTCTGTACCATTTCCATTTCTCTGTGGGTTCCCCACACCCATACGATGGCTCAGCAGACCCTCTCTTCGCCCATCTGTCCTCTGACCCCCACCCATGTGTGTACTTTCCTTGTGTTCCTGGCCTACCCACCTTACTGGTGCTTCTGACAGGAAAGGCTTTTTGAGGCCTGTTACAACGAGACCCTTGCTGGGCTTCATGAGGGGTAAAGGGGTTCTCTGACCCATTCCCATTAAAAGCTTTAGCTTCACTCAGGATGCCTCTGAGTTGGAGCCCAGCAGGAACCAGCTCCCGCAGCTCAGGGCACAGACCCAAGGTAAGGGTTCCCCTTGTTAGACTCCACACCTCCTGCCCTGGAAGTCACCTGAATGGTGGCCTGGATGTGCAACGGGAAGAAGGTAAGCATGGGGTTGGAGAGGGTGAGTTATTTTCTTTCCTATTTTTCTTCCCTTTTCTGTTTTCTAAAGAAGATAATGAGCTCTCAGAAAATTCAGACAATATAGAAATATGTATAGAAGAAAATTAAAATCCCTCAAATTAAAAAAAAAAAAACTATTGTCATTCTTTTTGCTGAACAGCCTTCCAGATCTCTCTATATATCTACACAGGTAATCAAATGCAGAGATAATTTTGCACACATGGGATCAGACTGTTCACACTGTTTGCAGCCCCTTTTCTTGGTGAACAGTATGTTGTGAAGATCTTTGCATGTCAGTTCTTTGAAAAAAAAAAAAGAACTTTTCCTTTTCATGGCTGCATAGTATTCCAGTATATAGCTATGACTCTGATTATAATGACTGTGTTTACCATATGATGGGTCATTTATCTGACCAATTCTTGAGGAAGTTTCTTCAGGGACTCGGCTTGGAATTTGCCTATCTCTTGAGCCCACGTTTCCTGCAACAAGCTTAGTGAGTCCGTATGGGACTGGTAAAAACTCTGACTTTGCTTACAGAGCTTGTTCACAGAAATTAAGAGTGGGAATCAGGTTGGCAGCTGTGGCTGATGGAATTTGGCCAACATTCATGGAGGCGTTTTACATATGAGTTACTGGGTGAGGGACTTCAGGTTGCATTTGTGTAGACAAGGCATAGCTCAACCTTCCTGGCGCTTGCACCCTGAAGGGGAAAGAAGCCTCAGAGAGGTACGTGGGAGCAGAGGTCTGAGGACCTGAGCTGCAGCCTTGACTTTTCAGTTCACTCCTCACAAAGCTGTGAGAGCATATACACACCACTCCGGCCTCTGTGTTACAGGGTTGAACAAGTCCATTCATGAACTTGGATAAGGGGGGGAAAGTGACATCTTTGTTTTCACGAACCTCTAGCTGAAAGTCAGCCTTTCCTTCAAATATGAATGCAGACAACAAACCACAGTAACGTTAACAATACCTGTGACTTTTTGAAATAAAAAGCGTAGATTCCTTTATATCACAAGACAGATGTCGCCGATACCTCATCACTGCTTCAGATTTCCAGTGGCCACGAGACTCCCTCTGGATCTCGTTATTTCACGTGTTAACGGAGAAGCATTTGTATTCTTAATTCACATATTTGTTTGTTTAATATTTTGATAACTGTCTCATAACTGGTTTCATTTATAGTATCTATGTATGCTACTTTATGTATTTAAAAACCTTATCCTAAGAAGGATCTATCCATTGCCTTCAAAGAACTGCCCCAAATAATTCATGGTTTAAAATAAAAGAAAAGGGTAAGAACCAGACTAGGAAAACTCTTAGGGACCTCCTCACCTTAATGTGTGGACTCTCTCTGTTCCCCTCAGCAGAGACGTGGTCACCCACACCCCTTTCTGCCAATCATCCACTCAACGGAGAATCTTAGTAAGCACCTGCTACCTCCCAGGCACTGGGCGCAATGAAAGATGTTGGTCCCACCACCTGTTGAGCACCTACTGTGTCCAGAGCCATTGACAGCCACCTGGTTGAATGTGGGAGGGGATGGTCCCCATGTTGGTGAGACCCTAGCCTGATGGAAGAGGCAGGGCCCCCACCACTGGGGAACTCCTAGTACACTCGGGCCGCTCTGACGCCTGACGCCTCTGCCCTGCCAGAGGAGACTGAACCCTTATTCCATAAGCTTAGATTGACTTCACTGAGAAATTTGTGAGGTCTGCACCGGAGAGATCTGATCTCCATGTCTGTGGCTGTGGCTGCCGGTCTGGACCTGAGGAAGAGCATCCAGCCTGGGACTTGAACAGTGGACACCCAGCCCCGAACACCCAGGGAGAGAGGCCTGCCCCTGCTGGAGCCCAGCATTCACCCCGCCCCTCTTTTTGCTCAGACACCATCTGCTACACATCCGGTCCCAAGGCCAGTGGACAAACAGGCTGTTGAGTCTTTCAAGGCATCAGACCCAGGGAGCTGTGGCTCCAAGAGACTGTCGAGGAGTTTGAAAATGAGAAGGAGCCAGAGGAAGCCCCAGGTAGGTGGCTGTGGGGGAGGAAGGGTCTATAGTGGTGGCAAACCCACTGGGACCAAGCTGCTTCCGAGCTGGTGGGCACCAAATATTGAGCAGCAGTTGTGTACACTGGCTGCGGCAGCATGAGGGGCAAGCAGCTGCAGGCTGTGTGGTCCTCGGAAGCCTGAGCATCCCAGACCCTCCACAGTCCACGTCCTCCATTAGAAGGTGAGGACCAATGGAAAGAAGGGCATTTGGAATCAGAAGAACTCGACTCTGTGCCTCTGCTCCAGTGCTTGCTGACTGGATGGCCATTGGCTCATCCTTTAACCTCTCTGAGCCTCAGGTTATTCGTTGATGAATTAGGGGTAATTCCCATCCTCAGCTTCCCTTTTTAAAGACCAATAGAATGAATGCCTGTAAAATATTGAGTGAACTGGGCAGCTCGATCCTGGTGGACCATTCGTTATCACCATCGACACCATTATCATCGCCAGTATCAGTATTAGCGTCACCATTGTTATCTTTTGAGCCCTGATGAAACCCACAAAGCTGACAAGTTGCTAGTGCCTAGAGTGAATACAGGTTCTAGCAGGGTTTCGGAGGAATACAGAAAAAATAAGAACTGCACTTGAGGAAGTAAGAATAGATAAAGGAGGCTGAGGGTGCCTGGACACTTAGTAGGCTGTATCACCAGGCTGGGAGATAGGTTCATGTGTGGAAACCCTGCTAAAGGTCAAAAAAAGAGAAGACCCTGGACCTGGCCCAGCCCTGTTTTACTTTGGCATAAATTCAAGTCTGGTGGGAAAACCAGTTGGCATCCTGCCTGACCAGGCTAAAGGACCCTTCTAGAATGGTGCCAAGAGTAAAGCTTTGGGATATGGAGGAGTAGGTAGAAACAAGAGAGCTTTCTCTACCGTTAATCAGGGGAAACTTTCTGAAGGAGGAAGCTGACTTTCAAAACCAGGTGGGTCATGGCCCACTGGGAATTGGTGGGTAGGTCCATTAAAAGCTGTGTTTCCTTGGGACCTTAGGCACTTCTGCCAGAGAAGAATTTGGTACAATCTTTCTGGCAGGCAGTCTAGCCGTATGTGTCAGCATTTTAAATGTATCTACCCACTGGCCCAGCAGTTCTATTTTTAGGATTTATCCTAAAAAGCCAATTGGACAGGTGCACAAGAAGTATTTTAATCACCTTGTTCATTCATTCATGTAGCAAATATTTGTCGAACACAGCACCTACTGTTTTTCAAGTACTATTCTAGGTGCTAGCGACATGTCCATGAGCAAAATAGACACAGTCACTGCTTATGTTCTGGAAAGGTAGACAATAAAGAAACCAAATAAATACATACTGTGTCAAGTGATAATAAACGCTATGGAGAAAAATAAATCAGGGTAAATGATAGAGATGGAAAAGGTGCTATTTTATGTATGGTGATTGTTAACAATAATGAGAAAATGAGGATAATCAAAATTCTACAATAGGGAAGTAGCTAAATAATTACTGATTACCATTATAACGGGATGGTAGGTCACCTAAAAAAAGTATGCATTGGCAAGCATGGAAAGCTAGTCAAGATGTAGTAAGTGGAAAAGCCAGGTAACAAAGCAGTGTTTTCATTTATGTAAAAGTGTGGTGTGTGGGGTGTGTGTGTGGGGGTGGTGGGTGTGCACATGAGAGAGAGAGAGAGGAGAGAGAGAGAGAGAGAGAGAGAGAGAGAGAGAGATACTGAGACTGGAGGGTCTTAGAGAAAATGTTTAGAGAAGTTATGTTTGATTCAGGGCACTTTTTCATTTAATTTGTTAATGTTCTATAATATCCGAATCTTTAAAATTAGCATGTATTAATTTTGTGATTTAAATAATAAAGTAATTCTCATTTTGAAACCAAACAGGGTTTGCAACCCCAGCCCCTCTTTTCTGGGGCCCTGGCACAGGAAGCAGTGGCCTCCCAAAAAGACGTCACGCTGGAGCTGACATCCTACAGTCCTGAGGGAACTCCATGGCAGGTACATGAAGGCCTGGTGCACACGGGCACAGAGGACAGGATTCAGGCTCAGTGGGGAACCTCAGCAAGCAACCGGGTTCTGGTAAGGCTGAGGAAGCTGGGGCTGGAGGCTGGAGAGCCAGTGGTTTGTCTCTCCAGGGATGGCAGGTCCTTGGAACTTGGAAGAGAGGGCCTCACGGGCAGGCCACGTTCAGGGAGCCCTGCACATTGCATGGTGTTTCTGCAGCCAGTCATCTGTGTACCGCCTTTATAACTTTTGCCATATTTACTTCCCACTGATAATATTTCCTACCTTTTTTCTTTACATCCCAACATTACTTTAAACTTAATTGTATTTAAAAAGGACTCTTTCAATGGCTATCTTTAATGGAAAACTAGCATCATGTGCCATAAACAGAAGATAGCCCTAAAAGTTAAAACACTGAAAACCAGGGTTACTGAAAGTTTGCCAGATGTTTCTGCCTGCGAAGGCGCTGAGCCTCCACTGCTCACTCCACTGCTCGTGTGCTCACGCCCTCTCTCCTGCTCACTCTCTCTCCTTCTCATTTTATTAGAAGAAAAAAAAAAGAGGAGGGATTAGTAAGGGTTAAAGATAAAGTAACTGTGATGTAAGGCTTTCTCCTTGCACTCAGAAGGATTAAAGAAGAATGGAAAGGGATCACTAGCTCTCACAGCACGTCTCCCCAAATGACAAGTAGTTCACCAACACCGGGGAACAGAGTGGTCAGTTGAACACAAAGAAGTGACGTGGAAGAATGTGAAGAGCCCTGGATGGGCAGCAGGAGGCGCAGGCTCTGGGAGAACTTGGGCGATTCATTGCTGGGCTCTCAGACTCAGCTCCTCTCCTGTGAAATGAGGGATTGGCCAGGATGACTGTGAAGGTCACTCCTCACTCTGCCTTCTGGCACCAGAGAGTGATGTATCACTGCAGCCCGTTTTGGGGTCTGTTTCCTTCACCTTCCAGAATTTGACCTCGATAAATCTGGTCTGACCTTCTACCTTTGCTCAGACCCAGAGGAGTCAGGCAGGCCTGTGCCCTGTCTTCAGGTTGCTCCCTGTCAGCTAGCACAGAGCAGGGGCCCAAGAATGGGGTAGAGCTGTGAGCCAGGTCAGCCACGCTGGTGCAGCTGGGCAAACTTCCAGGGGGAGCAGCCACTTCAACTGAAGGATGGACACTGAAGGATGCACAGGAATTTGCCAGCTGGGTCAGAGGCAAGGGTGTTCTAGGTCGAGGGAAAAGAATGTTCAAGGTCAGGAGATGTATCTAGAGACATGAAAGTTATTGGGAGTGGCTGGGGACAGAGCCGAAGATGTGACTAGAGGTGAGTGCTGTCCAGGCTGACTTGTATCAGACCACAGGAGCCGACCGTAAAATTTCCAGAAATTTTGAGGGCTCGTTATTAAACACAATCATTGGTGGGAGCCGTGATGGCAGCATTTATACCAGAAACAGTAAACACTAGCAATCAGGAGTTTGTTGCTGTTGTCGTCGTTTTTGTTTTGGAAGAGTCAGTTTTCCAGAACACCACTTCGGTTCTCCCTCAAAAGGTCTCCATGCTTTCAGTGATAATTGGAGCGGAAAAGTCAATTCCCCTTTTGTAAAGTTGTTCAGACCGGCAAAGACTAGAACGCCTCTGAGAAAGGCCCGACATGCATGCTCCCAGCAACCCACAGCTCTCTACTCTCCACAGGTCTCTGAGATGTCCCTTGAGAACCACCAATTCTGTAACATCAAGGTAAGAGGCTCCAGGACCCCCTGCCCCAACCTGCCTGTAGGGAAGGCTTGTTGTGGTTGTCAGTTCCCAAGCCCCACAAGTCCCCCTGACTGACTTCCAGGTATCTACAGAAAAAACCAAACCCTCCCATCATAGGTGCACACAGAGCTGCTGGCTGGGCCTTGCTCTCACCATTCTGACCTTCTAGGGCTCTCCCAGACGTGTGCTCAGGGCACAGGAGTGGAAGCCACTTAGACCTGGTCCAGCCCAGGAGATGACTGCCTGTGTATAAGGGGGGTCCTGAAGCCTTCAGGTCCAGCTCTTCTCCACACCCACCCACCCACCTCTCTCTTTCCTCTAATCCCTCTGGTGCACAGTGCTACATCGACGGCCCTTATGGAACTCCCACCCGTAGGATCTTTGCCTCTGAGCATGCTGTGCTCATTGGGGCTGGCATTGGCATCACCCCCTTTGCTTCTATCCTGCAGAGCATCATGTACAGGTGGGTGCCCCGGCTGAGGCCCCGGCCTGCATCCTGGGGCAGAAAAGAGATCCCCTTTTCTCCCCCTTTCTCCCTCCCTTCTCTCCTTTCACTTGTCCCCTTCCCCTCGCCCTTTTCTCTCTTCCCTCCCATGCTCCTCCACCCTCTCTTTTTCTGGGTCTCATCCCTCTCCTTCATCATAGGGTGGACTCTGTCAGCTCACCCTCACTCTCTGTCCCTGCACTGTTCTCTGAGGTCCTGAAAAGTCTCCTACTCACCCAAATTCAAGACCCTCTTCCTGCCTCCCCTAAGGTACCAGAAGAGAAAGCACATTTGCCCTAACTGCCAGCACTCCTGGATGGAGGCCATCCAGGACGACGACATGAAGCTCCACAAGGTGAGCAGGGTATCCTGTAGGCAGGCCTGGGACCCTCTCTCTGGGTCACCACCTGGAATAGAAGCCAGGCCCTCCTGTGCAGAGGCAGGGAAGGAACAGGTGACTTCTCCCCTGCTGGGACCCACTGATATATACACTTCTCTCAGTGCCTCAAATTCTCCTGGTGCCTTCTAAGTGTCCAGGCCTCCCTCTTCCCCCACACCCCTCGTCACCTCTGAGAGATGCTCTGAAGTGGTGTCTCCTTAAAGACCCAGGAGCTTGAAAGTCAGGCAGCCTAGATACGTTACAGCTATGATACTTACTAGCCAGCACCTGGTGGTGGTTTTAAAAATTAAAACATGTTTGCTTTTTGAAAATTCGTTATTTTGTATAGGCCACTTCAAAGAGTTTCTTAAAAAATAAGTAATGTTTATCTGACTGTCCTAACCTTACGATAGTAGAACATTGCTTGTTATAACAATAGATTATTAGATAAAATCCTGAACCATCAGTCAGGAACCTGGATTCTGGTCTGGGCAGGGCTCCTCCCCTCTGTGAGCCTCGGTTTTCCCCTCCACTAAAGTGAAGATACTAATGTGTGCCCTGCTTACACCAGGGTGATCATATGGACCCTGGGGATCACAATATGAGCATGCTGTGAACGAGGTAGACCCCACCTCTGAACACAAGGGCCTCTCTCTCTAGGTGGATTTCATCTGGATCAACCGAGACCAGAGGTCTTTTGAGTGGTTTGTGAGCCTGCTGACCAAACTGGAGATGGACCAGGCCGAGGAGCCTCAAGAGGGTAGGAGAGGGACAGGGCCCGAGGAGGATGGGAACAAGCAGGGGTGTTTAGTGTCAGGGGCTTTTAAAGAAGATATTTAGATTATTCCATTTCTTTCAAAAATGTAGGGGAGAGAGGGTTGCTTTTTTTTTTAACTTAAATGCAATATTTTGTGAAACGAAAAATCAAGCAGAAAAAAATCATTCATAATCCCATTCAGCTATCCATACTATTCTAGCTTTTTAAAAGAATTGCCTTCTGATGTTTTCTCTTATTTATTTTATGAACATGTATGTCCTTTTTTCCCGTTTTCTTTTTATAAGACTTTTTTTTTTTTTAATTCAGAACGAGTACTTGTTAAGAATTTCGATTTCGAGAACTTCCCAAGCAGATGCTCTGGGAAGAGGGCCCAGGAACATACATTTTAATATGCTTTTCAGGTGATTCTTAAGCACATCCTTTTGTAAATAAGTTTTTTCAGGGATAATTTATATACAATAAGATTTACCAATATAACTGTACAGCTAATATAAAGACATTTTGACAAATGTGTGCGATGGCGTAACCATCAGCACAATCGAAATAAGAAACATCCCTTTTACCCAGAAGTTCTCTCATCTCATTTTCAATCAACACTCTCCCTCGATTTGTAACCCCCCACTACCACTGCTCTGCTTTCTAGCACTACTACAGTTTTGTCTTTTCTAGAATTTCATATAAATGTAATTATGGAATACATAGTCTTTTCTGTCTACTTCTTTCACTTAACGTAATATCTTTGAGATTTATCTACACGTCACATGTATCAGTAAGTAGTTAGTTCCTTTTATTGCTAGGTAGTGTTCTATTTCATGGATATACCTCAATCTGTTTTTCCATTCTCTTGTTGATGGATATCAGAGTTGTTTCTACTTTGTGGCTATTTTGCATAAAGCTGCTATGAATATGTGCATACAAATCTTTGTGGGAACATATGTTTCCATTTCTCTTGGATAAATACTTAGGAGTGGGATGGCTGGATAGTATGGTGTTAAATTTAACTTTCTTAAGAAACTGCCAAACTGTTTTCCAAAGTGACTGTACCATTTTGCATTTTCATCAGTAATAGATGAGAGTTCCAGTTGCTCCACAACTCACCAACATTTGATATTGGCAGTCTTTTTCATTTTAGCTATTGTAGTGGGTACATAGAGGTATCTTAATGTGCTCTTAGTTTGTAATTCCCTAATAATTAATGATATTGAACATATTTTCATGTTATTATTTGTTGTTCGTATATCTTAAAATATTTTGTCCACTCTTTAGATGTTTGTCTTTTTTATTAAGTTGTAAGGATTCTTTACATATTCTAGAAACAGGCCCACTGTCAGCTGTACCTCTTACTAATAAATTCTCCCAGTCTATGGTTTCTCTTTTCATTTTTTAAAACTGTTTGAAGGACTAAACTTTGAAATTTTTATGATGTCCAATTTATCATATTTTTTCTTCTATTCTTCATACTTTTTGTGTCCTATCTAAAAATCTTAGATCTTTTTTTAATTACTGATTTTCTCCTCATTATGAATTGCATTCTCCTGCTTCTTTGCATGCCTGATAATTTTTTTATTGGACGCCAGGCATTGTGAATTGTGTGTTGTTGTGGTCTGGATTTTGTGGTATTTCTTTAAATAGTACTTACTTTGTTCTGGTACAGTTACATCATTTAGGATAACTTGGATCCTTCCAAGACTAACTTTTAACTTTTGTTAGGATAAGCCCAGGGTCGCCTTTACTGTGGGACTAATTTCGTCCAGTACTAAGATGCTACGCCTCTGACTCTACCTCCTGCCCTGTGTATTACAAGGTCTCCCCACTCTTGCTGATCAGCCTAGTGCGGTCTGGAAAATTTCTTTCACACATGTACAAATTAATGCTCAGCCAAAGGCTTAGGGGAAAACTTTATGCAGATTTCCAGAGCTAACTTCCTCCCTCCCTGACTCCCTCTCTTTCTCTCTTCCTTTTTCTCTTCTTTCTTCCCTCTCTCTTTCTGTCTGCAGATTCCTTTTTCGTATATTGCGCCTGCATATTTACCTTGAGCTCCATCTTCTGTCTTTCCCCACTCAGTGAGACCAGGACCAGGATGGGGCAATTGCAGGGCTCACTTCATTTGTTTCCTTCTTTCGGTAATTACAGTCCTGCATCTGCTGATCAATGTCTGGAAACCATTGTTTTATATATTTTTGTCCATTTTTCTAGTTGTTTAAGGTGAAGAAGTAAATATGATTCTTTTTCCTCCAACGTACATTTTTAATGTGCATAATCTGTTGGTAAAGACAAACCTATATCTATTTAGTGGGGGTGAATATTCAATATTTTCCCTGATATGGTGTTAATCAAAAAGGTTAGAGAGTGGTCTACGATGAAGATTAAACATCATAATATACGTGAGTTCTTTTACTCTTTGGTCCCTTCTTTTATACTTTCATCAAAAATGAATGTTTCGAATGTCTTCCTCCAGCCCCTGCGGTCTTCCCCTGCCCTACCTGAGTATGGCATTCTGCATTTTTTCCTAAACCAATGCTTCGTACATATGACAACATGTTTCTCTGGGTTACATCACAGTCCTCATGGGACATCTTTGTGGGATACTGAAGTTTTGTCTCATGTTTTAAAGTTAATCCGTTAGAATCATTATTTTGTTTGGTTTTGTTTTACTTATGGAATAACTTATCAAGGAGGAATAGCTTCAGATATGTTTCTAACTTCAAGAGAATTGGTATACTTTTTTATACTTGGTCAAGTTCATCTGCACTAGGTCTTAGCTGGCAGTTTAATTATCACAAGGTTGCTGTGAGTAAATTCAAAGTCTTCTGATCAACATAGTTTATAAGTTCAAGTAAGCAACACAGTTTCCTACAAAAAACATTCAAACAGATGTAGCTCACTATAACAAACATTCAAAGCCTAAAAGCCCAAGCCCTTTAGTAGATAACTATTAAACCTTGGAATGTTGCAGTAAATATTTATATAACACTGACTTTGCTCTAAATGCTTTTATGTATATTAATTAATTAGAAACTCGATTTCATGATAAGCTAGGGCAAAAGTTTAGATTTAATTTTAATTTCTAGTTACTTGTCTATAAATATTTGGTGTTTACTTCTTCCTAATCTGTGTAAACAAAGGGTAACAGCTAACCCAGTGCTTTGTGTTCTCAAAGCAACTCCAGTGAACAACTTTATTACCTCAAATTTCTACAAGTCTTCTCATTAACTACAACTGAAACTTGTGGTCTCTGATTTCAATTTTAATTTTATGCCGAGATTTGAGTTAAAAATTTTGTGACTTATTGTTTTTAATTTCTGTAGCTCAAACTTAATCATTCTGTTTGGTTTGAATCTTTACTCGATCCCTTAATAGCTAGAGAAGCATGGGAACATTATTTAACTGCTTTCTTTCAATTTCCTCATCTGGAAAATACTGGTACCTACCTCACAGGACTGTCGTGAGGATTCAATGAGATATCATCTCTACAGCACTTAGAACAGTGAGTGGAGCTTAATGACTTCTGAGTAAATTTAGTAGTAATAGTAGTAGTTGTTGTCATAGTAGTAATAGCAGTGGTAGTGGTAATGGCTCAGTACATTTAACAGTAATAAAAATAGTATTTAAATTCAGCAATAGCAGTAGTAGTATTTAACGGCTGTATGATCAATGATACAGTTAATGATTTGCTACAAATTATTTAACCAAGCTCCTACTCTTGGACATTTTATTTATTCTTAATTCTCTACCATCATAAATAAAGCTCTGTGCACATAGTTTTTATTTTTCCTCCCTTTGAATGATTTCCTTAGCAGAGTGTCCCAAACACAGCTGTTTTGGAAACGGTGAAACCACGCCAGGTCACCCTGCAAGCATGGTGTCTCCTCCTGTCTTCCCTTACCGCTCTCTGGAGTGTGGCGACTCTGGGAGGGGGAAGAGGGCCAGGCCTCTGGCAGGAGGCATCCCTTATAGTACATCGCCCTCCCTCCCACACCACCCAGCAGTAGTCAAGTTCACTGATATGTGAAATAAAATGTGGTGTCCCTAGTAAGGCCATTTGCATTTTAACAGTGACTATGACCTTAAGACAAAGGGAAAGTGCGCTAACTGGTGGCATATGAAATGATTGAGAGCGGGTTGGGACAGCACGAATCCTTCAGTCCAGGCAGAGGAGAAGGATGAAGTGATCATCAGCCCATGAATCCAATGTCCCAGCTCAGACCCTGCCTTTTCTGACTTGCACAGAGGTACAGGTCTAAGGCAGCACTTGCAAGTCTTTTCCTCATCAAGGCACACATGGAAAACGATAATGTTTGTAGGCCATATCTGGGGAAATAGAAGAAGCAGCTTGAACACAGAGGTTTCCCCCTGGAAGTTCCTATTACTCTGAGGGCTGAAAGGATTAGCACCTTAGCTAACCTGTCCCACTGCAGGCGCAGAACTTAGGATGCTTGGGCCTAATGAGTCTCTGTGATGCCAGCCTCTGCCCCGTCCCTTCTGTCCTCTGACTCTGCCTAGAAGCTGTTTTCACCCTGTCATGCCCTGCTCAGAGACCCTCTACCTGCCCCCATCTCCCAGCTGGGCATCCAAGACCTTTTGCATTCCCAGTCTCTGTGTCCAGTCCCCTCCCCTGTTTCTCCTTTCAAGGATCCTCTGACCCAGCAGGCAGTCACATTCCGTCCCCACAAACATCACGTTTGGTCCAGCCTCTTGCCCTTGGCTCACGCTATTCCTCTTAAGTTATCTTCCTTTCGCCTTCCCTTTGAATCTTGCCCCTCTTCCAAGACATAACTCAATCCCTGCCCTCCCAGGAAGCAGCTCTGTCTACTCCAGCCCTTCCCTGTATATCAGTGGCATTTGCCATCTGATCCACTCACTCCACTCTTGGCCCTTTGGTCTCAGTTATGTTTTCATGCTGTCTGTGTCCCTAACCTGACAGAGCAGACACTGTGTATAATGAAAGGGCGTGCACTTTGGAGCTCAAGGATTGCCATGCTGCCCTGGGATTCATTTCCCCTCTAGAAATATAACTCGTGGGGTAGTTGTGAGGCTCACATTAGACCATGAATACAGACTAACTTGTGTATGCCATGCACAGAGTAGGCCCAGCTCAAGCAGTGGGTGTCCTTTCTCTCTACAGCACTGGTTACATGGGGGTCCTGGGCAAACACGGTGGCAGCAGGTGTGAGTTTCAAACCCTCTTGGTGTCCCTCCGAGCCCACAGCGAGATGGCTGACACCCTGCCCTGTCCCCATCATGGATGCTGGCCCCACAGTGTACCCTCTCCTCCCACCACATAGGCCGCTTCCTGGAATTGCACATGTATATGACCTCTGCACTGGGCAAGAATGACATGAAGGCCATTGGCCTGCAGATGGCTCTCGACCTCCTGGCCAAGAAGGAGAAGAAGGACTCCATCACAGGCCTCCAGACACGCACCCAGCCTGGGCGGCCTGACTGGAACAAGGTAAAGATCAAGCTGGAGCCATGCAGCCTGCAGGGACCAGTAGGGCTGAGAGCTTGAGGTGGTAGCCAAGGATATTAGGGCCAAGCAGCCAGGGGCAAAGCAGGAGGCCAACATCTGGAGTCCAGCCAGGAAGTCAGGGCTGGAACAGGAAGCAGGGGACTTACCTTGGGATCCATCACTAGCTCACTTTGTGCCATCATTAGCCTCAGTTTCTCCATCTGTTTACAGAGAAAGTTAGCCTCCAGGGCCTGCCCCCGACATGATTCCCTGCAAACCAGAGTCAGAGGGCCCAAGTGGGCAGCGTCCTGGGAAGCACTGAGTCTTATCCCTTCCTGCCACAAATGGGGAAACTGAGGCCCAGACACATGAAATAGTTTGCAGTCTTCCTATTTCATTTCTCGGATCGGTTTTATTATTATTTTTCTTCCATGAGTGTTTACCGACAGGGGTCTAGAGTTTCATGAAGTGACACAGGATGGTCTGCTTTTCAAAATGCTGTTGGAAATCCAGGCCTAGATAGTGAGAACTAAGCGGGGAACGAGATGCCAGTGGTGCTTAGACAAAGAGAACTTTCAGCAAAGGCAATTCTTAAGCAGAATTGGGGTGTTAAAGGGTCCTCACTGGGGAAAATAAAAGCTTGACTTCAGGAAAGAGACATTTCCAATGGAGGCATGTGGCCAGCCGGAGGACAGTGTAAGGTTCAGGCAATGGGGGTTCAGCATGCTCCGCAGGGCTCGGCCATTGCCCGCTAACACTACAGCTAGTGAGGTACGTACGCACAGATGCGGCTCTTGAGCGAGGGCCTGGTTCTTATTTCGTTCTGGCCCAGACACTCCCCAGAGTCTGGGCCAGGTTATGGGTGGAGCAAATAGCTCCTAAACAAATGGCTGCATGTTGGACTGTGCTCTGAAGCCAAGCAGCTGTGCCCTGGAGTTCCTCACGCAGATGGACAGATGGCCATCGCTGCCACTGCCAACCCGTTACACTGTCAGCTCCAGGTGGGTGTCACTGGGTGTGCCCACTGTCCTACCGCACCTCTCTCTGCTCTCCCCTACCCCCGTGGACTCCAGGTGTTCCAGAAAGTGGCTGCTGAGAAGAAGGGCAAGGTGCAAGTCTTCTTCTGTGGCTCCCCGGCCCTGGCCAAGGTGCTCAAGGGCCACTGTGAGCAGTTCAGCTTCAAATTCTTCCAAGAGAACTTCTAGCCACACCTCTCCGAGCTCCACCCAAATCTATACCCTGGCCCCCTGGCTCGCATTGCCATAAGTGCCCCACAGGGACCAAGCCAGATGGGCCATCCAATCTTGCTCCACACACAGAATAGGAAGCCCCAAGGGGCAGATGGACTTCCTTCAGAAAAGGGGTACAGGGGGAGCCTTCCAGGGCATCAGCTCCTCCAAAAGTCCTCTGAGGGAGCCTCCTCCTGCCTAATCATCATGATCATTTGGAAACTTTATCCAATACTTTATTATGAAAATTTTCAAACATACAGGAAATTAAGAGAATTGTATAGTGAACAGTGTTACCTGCTTTTTAGAGTCTTCAGTTAACATTTTGCTGCCTTTGCTTTATGACATATTATCCATCTATACTTCCCTTTGTCCACTCATCAATGTATCTTACTTTTCTGATACATTTCAAAGCACACTTTGCCACTCAGAGGATGTTTCTTTTAATATAGATTCCTGAGTCCCACTCCCAGAAATTCTGATTCTGAATGCGTGGGGATGAGATCTAGAAAGTGCATTTTCTCCAAAATCTATTCTCATAGGGAGAGATAAGCAGCTTATTTTTCTTCCTTTCTCTATTTCATGGTCTTCTGATCATCTCTCGTGTTCTCTCTCTCTCTCTCTCTCTCTCTCTCTCTCTCTCTCTCTCTCTCTTTCTCTCTCTCTCTCTCTCTCTCCCCCCCCCCTCCTAGGAGTGTCTCTCCATTGCTCTATATGCTCCTCTCTCCTTGTTCTTCATGCACTGAGTTATCAGAGAAATAAGATGGAGACAGCACCCTTGTGTCCATGGGGTTTTAGAGGGCCATATCCTGGGAATCAAATAGCCTGTGACCTGAAGCTCAGCTCAGCCACGCCCCAGCTATAAGACCATGGCAACCCCTCTGAGTCTGTTTCTTCATCTCAAAAACGGGGTTGATGACATCTAGTCACAGCTGAAAATGAAATGTAAGTGCTCAGGACATTCATCTTCCGTCCCTGTGTGGCTCTTTATTGTCCGAAACGTTTGCATCTCTGCATCTCTCTAGCGGCTCTCTCTGTCTCTGTGTCCCAGCCTCTGCTTGTCACTCTCTTGCATCTGTCACTCTCTGGGCAGGAGTGGATGGCAGAGATGGCAGGTGCAAAAGCTCTCCTAGGAGACACTTTGGAGAGGAGAGGCCCTGGGCTGCGGGAGGGCTGGCCTCATCCTCTCAGATCTGAGCTGCCCTATCCTGCAAACCCCTGTGAATCGCACAGTTCCGGGGCACCCTTCACCTTGGAGCCAGTCTTGCCAGGTCTGTCTTTTCTATGACAGTCTCAAACACTGCCTTCAGAGGATGGGAGTCAAATACTTTCCAACGGGATTGTAGATTATGGCTATCTTTTCCACGGGTTGGAGGTCGCTGGGGTGGAACAGGAAAAGAAGCTAGGTGACAACAGTGATGATGACACCCTTTATTAAAAAAAAAAAAAAAGGCTGGGAGCCTAATCGGGGAGCCAGGATGCAGCAGGTGAAAGGGGGGGGGGTGTGCAAAGGATAAGGGAGAGGTCCAATGAAGGAATCTCGGGGCTGACAATGAAACAAAGCCGGAGGGAAACGTTCTCTTCAAAAAGAAGCGGTGAGAAAAGGGGGCGGTGGATGAAGAAGTAGCAGTGGGAGAGGACAGAACACGCTGTGCCGACTGGGACAAACAAAGATGGGGCACAGGACAGCATATTTGAGGTGCGGGACGAGCAGGAGGAGAACACGAGGAGGCGTGGGACTCAGCTGTCAGCCCCGTGGCGAAGGTGGTGACCGCAGCCGGATGGGGGCAAAAGCGAGGGGACCAGGTCTCCCGCAGCCGCCGCCAGCGCCGGCAGCCAGCATGCCTGGGAGGCTTGGTGTTGGGGGTCGTCGTCCGCCCATGATCGTGTTTAATTTCCAGCAAGCCTGGGGTAGGCGCGCAGCTCATACAGAGAAACTCAGACCTGGAGAGGTTACTCCAAAGTCACAGTCTTGGAACCCGTTTTCTCCTGTTGAGTCTTTGTTTTCCCCTCTTCATCAGACTTTGAAAGGCTTGGAAAAAAAACGATCGCTATCTGGAGCAAGGAAGTAAAGAAGGTGCCCTGATTTAGAGCTGGAGTACGTGAAGAGGATGTACCAAGGGCACTTGGAAACTTGGCAGAGCAGAGTCTGTTTAGCACAGGACTTCACACACACACACACACACACACACACACACACACACACACACTCACCATTTTACATTTTGTTTGGTCTGTCCATACTGTCCTGAAACACTGGAGCCCCAACCCTCAGTCCTCTGCCCCCTCGTAATAGATTTCGTAACAGCTAACAGTTCATTTAGAATTCTGCATTACGCAGAGGGTGGAAGCAGAGGGCAGAACTTTAGATTTTAAAATCCATTAAGGGCCCACGTGTTTGACGTACGGCCTCTGTGTCAGAAGGCTTTCTCGCCAGGCATTACAGTTGCCCACTGGAGGGCGCTGCAGAATCAGGGATCCAGGGAGCGTCGTTTCCTGGGAAGGAGGCTGGTTCCTGAGTGGCGGTGGATCAACGATGGGCCAGAGAAGACTGTGCCCCGCCCCAGAGCTCCCAATTCAAGGCAACACCTCTAGGCTGTCTTGGGTAGAACTGTGACTTCATAAGAGTTTATTTTCAAGATCGGAGTTTCTCTAGCTGCCAGCCCCTCACCTCAACACACGATGCATGCACAACCCCTCCCCCACAGCCTTCCCCCATACACACATACACACCTCCCTTCCTGTACCCCCTAGCCAGATTTTGGGCTTCCCCCTTTTCCATCTGCAAGGTCAGGACAGGCCTGGTTAAGGGAAAGTTCTAAGGTCTCGGCTCTGCCCTCTCATATCATCATAGTTGGCTGGACCAAAGATGTGGATGTACAGATGCAATCTGTCCATCTGGATGTTTCCCGATGTTTAGATAGGGCCATCCTGCTGTCAACAAGAAACAAATGCATCCGTATGGCTGGCTGACTTCTCCTTTCGCCCAGATGTTAGCAATGCTAGAGACACATCTGGGCCCAAGATGGCTAAGGCTGACACATGCACACAGCAGAGCACAGGCTCACTCCAGACAGAGAGTGTGTGCTGTGAGCTCCTCAGGGTCAGGCTTGTGGCCCCAGAATCTAGCACAGAGGGAAGGGCACACCAGTGGACATCAGGCCTAGCGTGGACATCAGCTCCCACCAGCCCAAGGGGTTACTTAAATGGAGTTATCCTTGAGAAGAATCCGCCACACATAACTGCCATTTCTAATCTGGGGAATGAAGGTGCAAACACGAGCCCCCTGAATGAATCGCTTTGCCAGGTTCCACGGTGCGGTTTGCTGTAATGACAGCTCTGCCAGAGACAGCAGGCATTAGTGAAACAAACTATTAGGTGGGCCCCAGGCAAGTGGCACAAGTGCAGTCTATTAATACACTTAGAGCCAACCGCATTCCTAGGAAGGGAGGGTGACATGGGCAATAGTGAGAAGTGTCACCGCCTTTCAGCCAGGTTGAGGTGAGATTAGAGATACCAGCCAAGACTGGCTCTGGGCAAATGCCATGGAGATGTGCAGTGGAAAAGGCCTTTGCCCTCTGAAGTCAGGGTACTGGGCTCCACATTTGCCTCTGCCCCAGTCAGCTGTGTGACCTTGGATATACCTGTGACCTCTCTGAGCTCTCACTTCCTCATCTATAAAATGGACATGAAGGACATCTGTGTTTAAGCGTTAGCATATGCATAAACATTTTTAAAAAGATACACGAAGATATGTTTATTTTATCTGTTTGCTCTGAGGAATGGGAATGGAGGAACGGGAAGGCAATAGTTTTGCTTTTTAGGGATAGGGGTTTACTTGTTTCTACCCATCTATAAAGCTTGAAGATTTTATGATAAACATGTATTAGTTTTGGCATTGTGTTTTTAAAAGAAACTCAAAATAGAATGTTAAGTTTTAAAAAAATACCCAGTTTTGATATGATTCTATTCATGTAACAAAAATAAACCGTGTATGTGTATTGTGCAGAGGATAATGGGTAGGAATGCATTGGAAGAGGGTGAGAAGGAGACACATCAAACAGTTCGCCGTGGTCACTGTGGAGGAAGTAGAGGGGGACTGACGTTTTTTTCTTTACTATTTTATGTGTTTACGTATTTCCCTTGTAATGTTGTTTCATGGCAAAGAATTTTTACACTACACACTTCACTTATTACGTGTGTGATGTGTTGCTTTTTCATCTATGTACTGATGTTATGTCCTGGGTATATTTTTTAAAAGAATAAGACAAAATGGAGAGATTGAGGTGTCCTCTATTGATTAATTCTCAAATGAAAGTGTTTCAGGCACATCTGGGGCCATAGGACTACCCCTCCAGCTGGGGGCGCTGCTGTCCTCTTCTGAAAAGTGAGGCTGCTACAGCTTCCGTATTCAATATGCAAAGCTGCTGGCCCTAGACAGTCTAAATATTAAACAAAGGCCCCTTCCAGGCTGAGGCTGGTCCAGAGAGACGGCAGAGGCCACCGACATTCAGGTAAAATTGCGTGCACAGGGCTAGGCCCAGCACCCCAGCCTCACGGTCCAGACACCTCAGGGAATGTTGTCTCTGCTAAACAAACACTCATGTTAACAATGCTTCTTGACAGATTGATGCACCTTTTTATGATATGTCTTTACAATATGATGACTTTCTCCTTTTAAGAATAAAATTTAGTTCAGACAAGATATTTTACAGGGAAATCCATCCCAAGGGAAAAAATACTCAAGCTAAATGACAGACAGGGCTGGAAAGAGACTTGGAAGCTCAAGGAAGCTCCCAGACTCCCAACCTTAGCCATGCAGCAACAGACCCAAATGGGCTGCCCTGATCCTACCTGCGGACAAATGGGGGGCCATCTTGAATCATCCCAGGTGATGGGAGAAAAGAGTGCATTTTTTGGTAAAGGAAAAAAGTTCTGAGATTCACCCAAATTTGGCTGGATAAGAGTACATATATGAAGCTTGTCTTTAAATAACCCTGAAGAACACTCAAGGGAAATGAATTATTTGTCTCTGTATCTCTGTGAGATGCTTGACAGGGTTTCATGAACGTTGCTACTGCAATGTGCCCTGGTCAGCTCCTGGCACGAGGAGAAACCCTTGACTCCTCTACCTCCCCCATTCTCCTCCCTCAGCCAATCACCAAGCCTTGCCAATGTGACATTCTACGTGTTTCTCAAATCTGTTCCCTTTCTATTGGCCCTGCCTTGGTTCAGCTCTTAAATCATCTTTGCCTGGACTATCGCTTCCACCTCTTGACTGGTCTTCCTTTCTCCAGCCTCTTCTGGCTCTATTCCATCCTCTACACCATAGCGTATCTGGTCACACAACTTTCTATTGGATAGTTGTTCTAATTGCTGTCGTCAAACTCCTGAGACTGGCACACAGGCCTCCCCCTCATAAGCACTTGATTAGGATCTGCCATTATTATTACAACCAGTATTATGCCTGGCCCTTGTCTACCTCTTGTGTCTTGCCAATGCCACTCTCCATGCTACAAAAATCCTATCTAACTTACATTACCCCAGAACACCATGCAGGGTCACACCTTTTAGCCTTTGCCTCTGCAGCAGCTGACATTTGGAGCACACTTCCTGGCCTTCAAATTTCAGAACATTTTATCATCAGCCCACCTGTGAAGACTGCCTTGCACGTCCCTCTCATCACAGAATAAACGGTCTACTTCATGTGACTGCATGTAACCAACTACTGAGCAAGGGTCCCAGCTCCCTGGCTTTCGACCTCCTCAGTCCGTGGCCTGCTAGGAACCGGGTCACACAGCAGAGGTAAGCAGCAGGAGAGTGAGAGAAGCTTCATCTATATTCGCAGCTGCTCCCAGCGCTAGCACACCGCCTCAGCTCCACCTCAGATGATCAGGCGTTATATTCTCATAAGAGCACTGGTGCCAGAAAGGTCGGGGGCCACTGTGCTAGAGCATTTATGACAGGTCGTGCATTTGCTTGTTTACTTGTCTGAGAACTTCTTGAGGGCAAGAGCAGTCGGTGTTTGTTGCCTTTTTTCCCCAGTGCCTGGCACAGAAGAGGTGATCAATGGAAGTGTTAGTGAACTGATGTGACTCACTTAAATCCCCATCTCTCCTTCCTTTCCCTACCTTCTCTGCTTCTCCCCTTCCAGGAGAAACCACCAACATCCTGCAGGTACATAGGACCAGACTTACGTGTGAACAGAGAGGGCAGCTGCCTTCAAGGTGTGACTTCAGGGGCCCTAGAAAGAGTCCTGCCTCCCCCCACTTCCCGTACCTCCACACTTGCTTTTTTTCTTCCAGAGGAGGTCAGGGTAATATAGAACTCCTGACGGCCCGGCCCGAGGGCAGGCACTTGCTGCTTCGGCTTCCTCTGTAAAATGAGGAGGTGGGGCTCAGGCTCAACTGTGCTTCTGTGACACCTCCTTCTCTTCTTCCTCATTCTTCTTCTTTGAACTCAAAAGAGATGAATGACTTAGAAAGAGCAAATGAATCACAAATAGAGAAAGCAAAAAGAGAGAGTAATTTTGCCAAGTTATTATTCAAAGGAGCTCTCTGGGACCCAGAGCGAGAGCAGCCCCATCAATCACCCCGCAGAGAAGGGGCAGGAGGTCTGGAGCAGCCACGGGATGTCTGAGACTGCTGTGTGTGTGAACTGCCAGGCTAGGAGCCTGGGGCCCTCTGCCAGGCAGCACAGAGGAAGGCAGGGAAGGAGGGAGGGAGACCAGGGACACTGAAAGAGGACAGTCAGCCCAAAGCCTCTCTGACCTGCTTTTCTTGCTGGAGGCCCTACTCAGGGCTGGACCAGCTCTGGGGAAAGCACCTCTCTCTCAAAGCAGAGAGGGAAGGGATGGGGGGTAGGCCCAGGCCTGGAGTGGGCTCCCTGGACTACTCTCCTCAAGCCTCTGCTACCCTGTGGGAGGCAGTCGCTGCCTCATCTGACCAGAAGGGGGGCCTAAGTCACATTGAGTCCTGCATCCCAGGGCTTGGCTATGGATGTCCTGAATGAGTAACTGAGTGGATAGATGGATAGATGACAAAATTTGTACAGTAAATTTTCTGCTTCTTTTTGTGTTTTATTACTTTACCATAATTTTTATGCATAGTTTATTTCTGCTTCTTAAATTGTAATTATAACCAACTTGGGGGGCAGGAACTAAATCTGATCCCTCTCTGTGCATAAGTTCTGCATCTAGGAGGGCCTTGAAAAATAAGTTTGGGAGAAAAGAGCATAGGAGAGAGGTGTAGAGTCTCCTGAATAACTTCAGAGACTCAGTCCACCTCTATGTCACGGTATGCCATCGCTTGGAAGATTATAGGCCCTCGCGCTCCACATTAGAGCACATCACGGTGCTAAGTAGAGGAGTTTGTTGAATTCCTACCATCCTGGGTGCTGAAGTTCAACAGTGGATGGAAGACCCAAGGTTCCTGCTCTCACTTTTCTCATCTGCAAAATGGGGACAATAATAAAAATGGTACCTATTAGGTAGAGTAATGATAAGATTAAATGAGTTAATATATGAAAGGTGCTTAAAACAGAGCTTGGCACATAGTAAGCTTCAGTAGATGTTTGTTATTCTCTCTTCGTCCGTCTGGACTACTATAAAGATACCGTGAGCTGGGTGGCTCATAAACGATAGAAGTCATTTCTCCCAGTTCTGGAGGTTGGAGTCGAGATCAGGGTGACAACATGGTGCAGTTCTGATGAGGACCCTCTTCTGGGTTGCCCTAATGCTGCCAGAGGCATCTGCAGCCCCTTGTCTTCAGGTTCTTTATGACCAGACACATTTAGGGGTCTAATAAATGCCTTCCCTCCCAGGGGAGTCCACGAGGCTACTGGTCAGGAACACCACACCCCTCCTTTGTACTGAAGCCCTGGTTATGCTGTGTGGACACCATTGCAGCAGACAGCACCCCTCCCTGTTCCCAAACTTGCTAGTTTGGGCTACAGGAAGTAGGAGATCAAATCACAGCTCCCCCAGCTCATTAGCGCTGCATTATAAATTCCAGGGATAATGTATGTTCTTCTTCCCCTTATTGCTTCTGAAATCACCTGCCTGTTTATCAAATCTGAGCCACACTTCCCCTCCCTCTGCCTTTGGCTCTGAGCTCTTCTTCTCCAGAAGGAAAACAGGGAAATGTTCCTAAGGCGGGGGCTGGGGGTTCTGTATTGAGAAGGGGAAGGCCAATTTCCTTGAGCTCATCCCCAGGGAAGGGAGAGATTGGGTGGGGGGACTTTGAGGGTAGGAGGCAAGAGGGTCTCAAAAAGCTTGTGACTCCCCAGCCAGGCCAGACTAAGGAAGGAAAGCCCCCTCTCATGCCCCTACTGTGCCCAGGAAAACCCTATCACGTGAGCTGAAGCCTACTAGTTCACCATTAGAGAATCACTCATTCATTCATTCATTCATTCACCCTGCAGCATTTGTTAAATGTCTGCTTTGTGCCAGGCACTGTGCCAAGAGATGAGGATGCCAAGTGTAATGTCAGTACACTGAGGTAGATGCCAGTGCAAGGCTTCACAAAGTGTGGTGGTGGCCAAAGGAGGGGAGAGTCAAGGTCAGGGTGGGGATGAGATGACCTCTGACCTTGGTTCTGAAGGAGTGGGAGACGGGGGTATGCGTGTGTAGGGGGCCAGTATTTGAGCATAAAAGTCCAGACACTGCACAGGCAGAGAGATATGACTGTTTATCTTGACGTAGCTGGAGAGTGGGTCAGGAGACCAGTTGTGGGAGATACGCCTGGAGACTGAGTTACAAGGAGCCACTCGAAGGGTTAAAGCAAGGGTGTGACAGGGTCCTGTTAGAAAGATGTGAGAAATAAATTGGAGGGAGAGAGCAAATTAAGGGAGAGCTGTTGGGGGAAGAGGACCTGGACTGGGGAGGGGGAGGGCGGAGGAGGGAGGAGAAAGGCTTCCTACACCAAGACTATTCAAGCTGAGACACAAACCCCTTTCAAACCAGCTCTAGTAAAAGAAAAGTTGATGGTCAGGATGGAATGTACAACCCACAACCCTAGGACAGGATAGACCCA
This sequence comes from Eonycteris spelaea, assembly GCA_003508835.1. Taxonomy (NCBI): domain Eukaryota; kingdom Metazoa; phylum Chordata; class Mammalia; order Chiroptera; family Pteropodidae; genus Eonycteris; species Eonycteris spelaea. The sequence continues at coordinate 3,876,193 of PUFA01000017.1, forward strand.
AGTCAGAAGTGAGGCTTGTCCTTTCTCCTTCTTGAGGACATGTGCGGCCTCTTGATACGACCTCACACAGTACCAAGACCTTTCACACTGGGGCAGTAGTCTGTGTCTCTTACTGCAGATTTTCAAGAGAGAGAATCTGAGTGGCTCGATTCACCTCCTTGCTGCGACAGTGGATTTATGTAGAGAGGAAGCAAGAAAACTAAAGTATGAAAGCAAGGTACATTCAGAGACTGCAATATGTTGACCAGCCCTGCAGCCAGGCCAGGAGGACACCTGCAGAACAAAGGAAGATTTCCGCTGGGATTGCTGACAACTCATTTCCCACACCTGTGAAGGGGAAACAGGAAAAACAGAGTCTTTAAGTGGCTGCCCTACACGAAATAAAATTACTCATTCTCTATGGCAAAACCTTAAGGAACCCGAGGATAAAAGGCTGGGAACTACCAGCAGGCTTTTCACGCTACGTAGTCTTATCTTTTCATTACATACTCTTCCCCTTCCCCTTCCTCGTCGTATGTCCGTATCAAAGGAAATGGGGAAACAAAGTCTTTATAACTCACAGAAAGTAAAGAATGATATATAAACTGGGTCTCACGACACTGGGGGTCCTCCTCAGGTCTTTCTCTCCATCTCTCTCACTGTCCTCATCTCTATTGTCTCTGTCCCTCTGCGTCTCTCTCAGGCTCTCTCACTCTCTGCCTCTGAGAGGATGCCACATTCTATGGAGTGTTACACCTTCTCCAGTAAACTTTCCTTTTGACCCTAACTTTAGTGTGTGTGTTGAATTCTTTCTACACTCTCCACCAAAGAACGCTCTTCTTTCAGTGCAGGGTTTAGTCTCCCCCAACTTGAGGAAATTTGCCCTGTCCTGCATCAGATTGGCTACCTCTAGCTCAGGGTCCATGTCTGGTCCTACAGCCATGGCTGGGTAGGGCGTGGCCTGGATATCATAGAACTGCCCCTTTGGGAGCTGTGACATATTCTCTAGAAGGGATGTGAGCAGGACAGATCGTGAGAATGCCTCTTCTGACTGCCGTTACTTGGGCCTCTATGTAATGCCTATGCTTTCAGGTCCAACCAAAGCCTTTTTCACTCTTTCGTGGTCACAAGTTGTTTTATATGTTGTATTGTGTCATCTGGCTGGCTTGGTTCTGAGGCTGGGTCCTTTCTTCCCCCTGCACATTTCCTACCGAGCACTTGAAAAGGAGTGAACAGCAGGCATTCAATAAAGACTCTTTGCCTGATCTTGGATTGTATCTAATGTAATTATCAAGTAGTTTCACTATTTAAGATTTGTAGTCATGTATTTGCCTATGGAGTTTTCCTTATTGTCAGTGTCTGGGAGGAAGCAAGGCCACCTGACCCTACTCTTCTTCCTCCCTCTCCTGTGCAAACTTGAACACTGACTTTGTTCTGGGCAACCCCAGGTGATAAATAAGGACCAAATTACTAGTCATAAAAATTCTGATATAGCCATGCCTGTGATGGTAAGGGAGAATCTGCTGGGGGTTCTGGGAAAGCTTCGTTTTCCGGTAAAGGAACAGGTGGAACTGGTGCCACTTCTATCTCCTGCTTCCTGTCTTGACCAAGATTCCTGAGCGATCCAATGGCTGTGAGGCAGAAGCCAATACACAGGGTGCATGAGGGGGAAAGACAGAGATCATTCAGGCGTTCAGGGAGGTGTCAAGCTCCTGCCTTCACCTGGGCTACGGTGCTTGGCACATGATCTCCTCTCAATAATTCTTTGCACATTGAGGGATGCCACCATTAGTTGGGAGGTGTGTTTGTCACTGTTGGGGCCTAGAGGAGTTCAGCATCTCCCCAATGGCAGCGGGGAGGGAGAAGTGTAGTTAGCATTCCCTCCATTCTTCCTCAAGTGAGGCAGTGAAGAATCATAGGTCATTAAAATTTAGAGAAGATTTATTAAAAGTATATTTTAGAAAGATAAAGCATGCCCCAAGGTGACACATGGTCTCAGTGCTATAACCAACACAGAAAGGCCACAAAAAAGAGGGCTCAGAAGTGGGAATGTCTGGATTATGTCTGGGTCATGATGGGTGGTTCCAAAGGCATTCCTAGGTGATTGGCAAATGAGGTCATTCTGTTGACACCTGGCTGTTATATAACTTTTACCTAGTGTTGATGCGCCTACCCAGATGCAGTCTGTTACAATTAGATTCATGAACTTCCAGGCATAAACGTAGTATTATAATGAAGCTTAAATTGTAGGCAGATTAGGGTAGTACCTTCTGCACAGGCATCTGTAGCTGGATTAGGCCAGCTAAGACTATGATCCTCCTTTCCTATGTCTCTGGGGTTGCAGGAGGAATTCTCTAAGTACCAATAGGGTGTTCTTTGGGTCGTCTCTGGGCTGGGCCCCCATTCTTTTGTTCCCCCATCACTCAGGTCTCACGAGCTACCTCACACGTTATTTACAACTAAATGCATTCCTAACTGATTCACTCAGTGGCTGTAAAACTAATAACAGGTATGTTAAGATTATAAATGGAATAAACTGGGCAGACCCACAAACTCAGGTGCTACCCTAAAATTTGAAAAGATACTGTGATGAGTCACCTGGTCCCCTAACGATCAGTCTTTTTCTGCCCAGAGTAGGGAACACTTGCCCTTCTCACCACTCAAACTTGCACTTTACCCCTCTCTGTCCCTCTAGGGAAAGGCAGAGTCCCTCATTTTCTTAGGAGTTACTGTTTCTTAGTGCTAGCCATCTGGCCTGGCCCTGACTCCCCGAGCTGAGGAGGCAAACAGGACCCAGCTCTTCCCAGGTAAAAGAGTGTCGAGCCCCACCAAACACCAAGAGGGGAAGGAAGAAAGAGGGGACGCTTTAAAGTCATTTCCTGCTACATGGCTCCAGCCTTACATTATCCCTGAAGTGTGCTTAACCTGCTAATTGCCAAACAATTAGCTTTAGTTGAGGCTGCTGCTTTCACAGACAAAATTTTAAGTTTCCTGTTCCTCAGCTACTCAGAGAGGCCCTGCCATCCTCACTTCCCGCCCCTCTCTCGCGAGCTGTTCTTGGGAGAGACCTAAAGAATTCTCTGTAAACAGATTCTGCACACCCTCCTAAGCTCCCTTCCAAAGGTGCTGAAAAGAAACTTTACCCTCAAGAGACTCCACAATTGCCAGCATGAGCATGTATAATTCCGCAGGGAAGAGATGCTGCCATTCACAGGTTAAATGTTCACTGAATGGGAAGGACAGTAAAGATCATGAAATAACCTGCTTTCCTGAAGTCCCCACTGTAGGCCTAGAAACTGACTTGGTGAGATCTCTTTTTAGCCTCATTACTTTGATATCCAATTAATGGCAAACGTGAAATTTCCCCACTCCTTCCCATGCTCCTAATTTTCTTGCCATGTTGCTAGCAATGTCACCCATGTTCTCAGAAATGTCATATAATGTCATCTGCCCTTTTCTTCAAAATCCAGATCAAAACCCTTTTTCTCTAGAAAGTATTCGCTGCCTCACCCTCCCAACCCCGTCACTAAATAGTCTGTTTGCATCGTGCTTCTAAGCACACACTTGGATGTGGTTTAGTAAATGCCTCGAATCTTTATACTTGCCTATGTCCAATCTCCTTGTCCAAACTAAGTTCTCTGTATCTCTCACAATGAAAGCCCATGGTTTGGTATACAAAAAAAGCTTGAAAATATTGCTACCTGTGTCAATGATCTATTGCTGAGTACTACCACTGCAAAGGTTAATAGCTTAAGGGAATCATTGAGGAGTATTATGAGTCCATAGGTTGATTGGGATCAGCTGAGTAGTTCTTTGGTTGCACACGATACCTGCTGGGGACACAGCCATTTGGCCTGAGCATCCAGGATGCGTCACTCGTGTGACTGATGTCTTGGAGGGGTGGCTGGAAGGCTGGGCTCAGTTGGGACACTAGAACAGCTGGGACTCACTTCTGACATATATTTTCTTTTCCTGTGCATTCTCTCTATACAGTGTAACACAGAGCCCAAATTTTGTACAGATTGGCTCAAGACCCCAGAAGCACAAAAATGTAAGCTTCTTGGGCTTCTTAAGGCTTAGGCCCAGAACTGATCCAATGTCACTTCCACATTTTATTGGTTAAAACAAGTCACAGGCCAGCCCAGATCCAATGTGGAAGGGACCACCCAGGGCGGGACTAGAGGGAGGCTGGCACTCGGGGACGTCTTCAACACTCACTACTCCCTGACCGAATCTCCGCAGTGTCTTATTGAGTCGAGTCTGCTTTTCTGAAGGGTTAATATTTCTACAAAGGACTTGGCTTTCTCTCCCTCAGACCGCTTTCCCCAAGAATAAAAAGCACCTCCCCGCCCCCACCTCCCCCCCCCCCAAACACACACACAGTGCTCATGGAACACTGCTACCTCAATCTGTAAAATTATGAAATTTTTAAGAGGGTGAATTTGTGTGTATGTTATGAAGGAAGGATTTATCACCATATTTTTTTTACCTGCTTATTTATAGGGTGTGTGAATAAGCACATAATCTCATTTGATCCTGATCTCCTTTTCTTTGTTAGAGATGAAGAAACTGAGGCTCAGAGTCATTAAGTAATCTGCCCACGGTGGTAGAGCTAATGTCTGTCTAACACCGAGACTTTCCCATCATACCAAAAAGAATTATTAGAGAATGAGGTAATGTGTCTCTGAAGAAACGAGACTCTGAAAGGCAAAATGGTCCAGGGTCCCTCAGCCAGGGTCCTGATCTCCTTTACAATGGGAACAGATGCAAAAGCAAACACAGGGCCTGGCACATAGTAGGTAGGTGTTTAGTAAACCCAAGCCCCACCTTTCCTCCCAAACCTTATTCTTCCACAGCTCGCTGTCATTGGTCCCAAGAATGCAGCATGTGTGATTGGCATAATTGTAAGCAGAACTAATTCTCTTTCTGATTGGTAGAAAGTCTGAAAGACAAGTTTACAAGGGCTCGTTCACTTTGTCTCACTCCTTTCCCTGCTCAAATTTCACCCAACAGTGTTTGCTTTTTGGATCTGTTCTTGGAAAGCAGAGGAACGTAACAAATTGATGCATCAACTGTGTGTGGCCAAGTGATTTATTCTTAATGTGACTAAACAAGACACACACCTGCCTATGGAAACATAATCACATTGAATCATCAGGGACTCAGATGGCCATTTAAGCAAGGAGAAGACAGAAAAAAACAGAGGAGAGGAGAGGAGAGGAGGAGAGAGGTGGGCTGGGAGAAAAAGAGATTGGGACTAGCTCCCTAAAAATTATGATTTCAACATCATCAGTGAAGCACCCCCAGTTAGGTCAAGTGCTCTACCATTTAGCTTTGCTGATGCCTGATAATTCATAATAAAACTTCCATTCCTGAGGTTTAATCAAATGCAGTACGTCCCGCACTAAAGTGTAAACATAACAGTAGAAGTATTGCATAAAACTATACCAACCGCTTCACTTTGGTGAGAATTACAAGATCTTTTACAAAAGCAGGGTTTTTTTGGGAGAGGGAGAATGGCCTTAAAACAAAGTTTATGGGAGTTACCAGTGAGGAGACCAAAGGGCACAGAGAGGAAATTGGCAGGGTGGGGAGGGGGTGGGGTGGGGGGTCCTGGAGACTTTCCTTCGTGGCTTTTCTTAATAACAGCTGCCTATACTGAGCATTTGCTCCATCTAGGTGCTGTGGGCACAATCTGATACGTGTGTAATTTTATTCAGTCTTCCATACAGTCCTGAGACTTCCACGTTGGTATTGTCCTCACTCTTTAGGCGAGGGAACGACAACCCAGCCTGTCTGGTTGTCCATCTCAGCCCTTTGATGGTGAAAAGCTCTGGATACAGTGGACTTTCTCAGTGGGATTCCCAGCACTGTAAATAGGGCCTGACTCATAGGAAGCACTCGGTAAATGTGTGTCACATAGTCGAGTGGCAGCGACGGGACAGGAATGCAGGCAGTCCAGTCCCAGAACCTACACTCTTAGCCATTTGCCATAACTTTCTCCTAGGTCATCCGCTCCCTCCTCCCCACTTTCTCGCCAGAGGGGCAGAAGGAATTTGGGAACTGCTGCCTTTAGGAGGCTAACGTCCTCCTTCATAGCTCTCTTCCCGAGGTCCCTGGGTCAGCATCGATAAGTGGACAGCCAGATGATTTCGCTTTGCACTCGAGTTGTCTCTTTCCAGATGTTTCTTCTCCCCAGTTAGGCTATAACGTCTTAGAGGGCAGGCATAGCATCTCTGCAAAGCCTACTTTGGTGATGGATACGTACTTTTAGAGTTGTAGGAGTTTCTTATTCAAAAGCAACATTATATCTTTGTGTTTTAACACAGATTGTGGTAGTTTCTCTTGAATTTCTTATCAACATCCTTCATCTTGCCCCTAGCATTTTGGACAGCAGCACATGAGAGAGATTATAAAGCCATAACTGAAGGGGGAACCCATCAGATTGGTCAATTTTTAAAGACTGAAAATATCTAGTGTGTCAAGAAGGATGGGGGGAAATAGATACTCTTACACTGTTGGTGAGGCCTTTTAAAAGGGCCAATCAGTAAATAACAGAGGCTTAAATAAGACAGAATTTTAATTTTTCTCTCATACAGAAGTCTGAGCTAGTAGGAAGTCCTGGGAGGAGGGATGCTCCATTCCGCAGGGTCATCCAAGGACCCACGTTCTTTCTTTGTGGTCATCCCGCCATCCCCAAGGGTACTGTCTTCACCACGTGGTGGAAGCTGGCTCCCACATCTGCTCTCCAAACAGCAGTCTCCAGGGTGAAAAAGGAAGTAGGGCAAGACCCAGACATTTCACCAGTATTTCGCATTGGCCAGAACGTACTTACATGTCCACAGGCAGCAACAAGAGAGGCTGGGAAATATCTTCTCAAGCTGTGCCAGCTAAAATTCAGGAGATCTATTGCCAAAAGGAAGAAGAGAGACAGTGAATATTGGGGGACAATCAGCAGTTTCTGATGCAACAAGAATTATCAAAATTAAAAGTGCATATATCACTTGGCTTAGCAATCCTAGTTCTAGAAATCTATGGAAATATTCACACAAATAAATAAAGATTATGTGTAAGGTGGTACTGGTGGTTTTAAAATATGTTCACAAATTCTTTGATATGCCTCCCTTCAAAAGGGCTGGACCTAGTGACTCAGTTCTAACAATAGAACATGGCAGAAGTGACAACATGTGACTTTCGAGGTTAGATCATAAAAGGCACTGCTGTTTCTGCTGTGTTCTTTTTTGAGTGACCTACTCTGGGGAGACCAGCCACCACATTGTGCAGACATTTAATCAGCCTGGTAGAAAGGCCCACGTGGGGAGGAACTAAGGTTCTCACCATCAGCGAACACCCAGGGGCCAGCCCAGGAGCAGTGAACCCTCCAGCCCTAGTCACACCTCAGTGACTATAGCCCAGCCAACAACTTGGCTGCAACCTTGTAAAAAACACTGAGCCCAAAGCCACCCAACAAAGCAGCTCCCAACTTGCTGACCAGCAAAAACCGTGAGCAATAATAAATATTTATTATAGTTTTATGACACCCAGTTTTGGGGTAATGTGTTCGGCAATAGATAACTAATACAACAGTCATTGCTTCCTTATTTGTAATAGCAAAAAATATTACAAATCGCAATGATGAGAGGTTAAATAAAACATGAGATTTCCATAGTTTGGAGCATGCAGCTGTTAGAATGAGATAGGGCTATGTGCAAAAGTTCCCTATGTTCTGTCCTTGACAGCTCCCTAAAACATATCATTATGTGAAAATAGAAAATTGCAAAAACACTTATGGTGTGGCCCAATTATATAAAAATACAAAAAAGTTGTATATACATTCGTGTATATGTACATCTGCAATAAGGCCATATTCATATATATGGCTTATATGTGTGAGCAAGGATGAAATGGTGCATAGCAAACTGCTGGCAGGGATTCTACCTGGGAGGAAGGAAGTGGACATTGCTGGGGCGCAGCAAGCAGAGGTGCAATGTGATGACATTTTGCTTCCTAATCTCATGCATTTATTGTTTCAGCCCCTCACAGCAAAAACGCATTTGTGTATTCCCTATGCGATGAAACAAGGAAGATCCTAAGAGAAAGAAAGGCAGGCAGGTAGAGAAGACAGAAGGAAGGCGTGTGTAGGGGAGAGTGGGGGATGGGACAGTCATTTGACAATTCATTGAGTTGTGACTACAGGCCCCTAATTTAAAAACAACATAAAGAAGCTGCCTCCCTGTGACTTTGCGCTTGCCAGGCCAACAGGGCTGTTGGGTGAGTGTTGACAGGCCGGAGGATGCTAACTGCTCCATTTGATGGAGCCTTTCTCCAGGGTCCCTGCATTCCTCCTGTAGGTTTGGGGTAGAGAGGGGGTATTGGGGTGGGAAGGATGTCCACACCCTAGGGCGCAGGGCCGAAGGTGCGCGGAGTGGCCCAGGGGGTGCAGGGGGAGAGGGAGGAGGGTTGGTACAGTGAGCCTGGAGCAGGGCAGGTGTCCCAGAGCCCTGGCTGCCCTGGGAGTTCTCCGTGCACCCTGCGGTGACAGTGGCACGCCCCGGAGTCCCAGCAGATTCTGCATAAAGGCCTAGAGAAGAATTGGGGTTCTGGGCACAAAGGGAGACTGGAGGAGGGAGCACAGAGAGGGTCGAGTCGGTGTGCACCATTATGAGGTTGTGACAACAATGGGCGAGAAGTGGGCCTTTTTCTCTGAGATCCTGCCGCCTTGTCACCTTGCTTGTTTCTCTCCACCCCATCTGGGCCCACCTGAGGCACCTTGGTGGGCTGAATCCAGGGAGAATCCAGTACTCAACTTCTCTCTGTCTCCTGGGCTGGCTGGGCCCGTATCCACAGCTACACCCATTCAGGCTTCCTGAGCCAACTTCTCTCGCACCAGGCTGGAGACAGAACGAGCAGAAAGGTGGCCTTACTGTTACTATCCCCTTGCTTAAACTCTTCAATAGCTCCGTTGGCCTTAAGGAGCTCACAATCAGAGCCTCATTAAGACCTTTAGAGACCCTAAACATTGCACAGCTAATGGGAACCACCGTGGATGTGATTTAAAATGAAAGCAATACTCAAATGGAACTTTACCAAAAAGCTGATCTCCCCGCCCTCCGCATCAAATAATTTCAACAGCAACAACACATTTTTCCCTTGCCTTGCAGCTCACTTGCCTGCCCATCAGATGACCCAGCAAGGCTTGCACAGACAATTAGGGTATCCCCCACATCTCTTCATCTTGCCCCCTCTCTGTGTCCTGCACCAGTCCTACTAACCAGTTTCTAGCTTCTCAGAGATTCAGCTCCTCCCAGCTTCCAGGCCTGTCCTAAGAAGTTCTCATTGCCTTGCAAGCTCCTCCCTCTCCACCTACCTAACTTTCACTTAACCTTCCAAGCCAGCCCGCGTTTTCATTCATCCAGCAGCTTCCTGATTTTCCCCTTCCCAGCTTCCCATCCAGGCTGGGTTAGCTGCCTCCAGTGCTTTTTTGATAGTGGGATGTAATGTTATGGCCTGAATGTTTGTGGTCTCCCACCCCTCAAATTCATATATTGAAGCCCTACCCCACCACGTGATCATATTTGGAATAAGGAAGTAATTTAGATTAAATGAGGTCACGGGGTGGGGCCTTGATCCAGTAGGATTAGTGTTCTTCTTAAGGACACCTGAGCGCTTGCTCACTCGCTCTTCCCCCCACCCCCCACCTCTCTCTCTCGCTCGCTCTCTCTCACACACACACACACACACACACACACACACACACACACACACACACACACTGGGGAAAGGTCATAGCAAGAAGGCAGCCATCTGCAAGCCAGGAAGAGAGCTCTCACCAGAAACCAAATCAGCTAGAATTGGATCTTGGGCTTCCAGTTTCCATAACCATGAGAAAATAAATTTCTGTTGTTTAAGCCACCTAGTCTAGGGGCTTTGTTATGACAACCTAAACTGACTAATATTGGTAACAATCCTGGTTCTTTTCTGTCACCCTCTCTGCACTGAGAGGTCTCTGCTTTGTTTATGGTTATACCCCAGAACCTAGCATGGGGCCTGACCCACCCATTGTGCTATATATATATATATTTATATACCAATACTTGAAATGAACCATTTATACATAGTGAAACAAATAGTACAGAATAAAAATGCACAGTTCATTCTGACACATGCAATTAATTAATTTATTCCTTCACATTGTTCAGCTTGTCGATATTTATTGAGTTCCTCCTATGGGCCAGACAGGTGATACTCAACATATATTAGTTTCTCTTATGCTAAAATAGACTTGGTGTCCACCTACCTTTGCTGGAACCCTAAGGGAAAGCAATTATTATGCCCTCTCCCCAGGTGTCTCATTGAACTCAGTATGTCCGTCATAGCCATAGAAATATCACTAACAGGCAATGCCAGTAGGAGTAGATCTGCAAAGTGTTTAAAATTTAGCAAGAAAGCTTTTTGCAAATGTCAACACTACCACTCCATTCCCTGCAAACCAGCATTCTAATCAGCAGGGCTGCCATTTCCAGCTCATTGAGCAATGACATAAAAATGTCCCAACACAATCAGTTCTCTAGAAGAAAAACACCAGAAGGCAGAAAAGAGGTCATAACAATCACAACTGCCTACTACCTGCAAAGTGCGGTAATTGTTGCTTCAGTTACGTCACCATCCTTACAAACACAGACAGAGAAACCAGGTCTCACAGATGTCAGATATCTCCAGCTGAGGCCACTTGGGGTGGCGGGGCGGGGCCTCCCCTTCACCCTCATGTCAGAGTGGCAATGACTTCAGAGGCTAGTCACAGGAAAAGAGCATGGCTGTGCTCCTCATGTCAGGGGGTGCTTGGGGCCCCCATCTTTTCTTCTCCCTCTTCAATTTCCCTCAGAGGCCAGGTGTAGGGATGTAATGATTTTGGAAATTTCGAGCAGAAGGAGGAAAACATTTTTTTTCTTAAAGAGGGGGAGCTGTTAGGGCGTTTGTTTATTGGGTTCCCAGCACTGCACCTCGCAGATTTGATGGGCTTTCAAAGCGAAGTTACTAATGGAAATTAGTCACTGCGGACTTTCCAGAGAAAGCGCTGAGAGAGAGCGGGTGGTTTGTGCTGGGTGCCTGGAAGCCTTGTTCCAGGTTGTTGCACCTGTGCGCAGACCGTAGTAAAGCCAGACAAGGCTGAAATGTTACAGTAGGGTCACCTCTCAGACTTGGCTCTATACAGGAATCATATCCAAGGAGGAGCCAAAGCAAAAGTATAAAACCAGGTGCAAAAGACACATTACCTGAGTTAGCCATCAGTGTCCCTGAGTATAGATCCGAGACTTTTAATCTTAGACACAGGCAGGCATGTATGCAAGAGCCCAATTCCTGATTCCTGGGTGGAGGTGGACAGGTCAGGAGCAAAATGTTCCTAATTGTGATCTCCAATCATTCCTGAGACCGTTTAGCCTTGTGCTCTCAGCTCTGGCTGCTTCCAATGTTATCTGGTAAGCTTTTAAATAAATACAAAAGCTCAGGACTCACCCCAGGTGAATTAAATCAGAATCTGTCAGGGCAGGATTTGAGCATCATGTGCTTTAAAGCTCTCCATGTGATTCTACCATGCAGCGGAAGTTCAAAACTTCTGATACAACCTAGGTATCCAGTGATCACAAGAATCAGCTGGAAAAAATCCTCCAAATAATTTTACCTAGGCCTCTCTCCCGTAGATCTTGATTCAGTGGGCCTGGCATGGGCCAGTGAATCTGTGTTTTCAACAAGCTCCCTGGTGGTTATTGTGGTCAGATAAGCTTGGGGGCCCACAACTGTAATAAAATGCTATATTCTTAAATTATCATTGTAATCACCACTTCTGACATCTTATATTTTTGTGAGTGTGTTATTGTTTTGCATCCATCTTTAGATTGTAAGCTCCAAGGGAGAAGAGACTTCGTCTCGTTAATTGTGTTGTTTTCGGTACAGAGAGGAGTGTAGGCAAATCGTGGGGACTCGATGTTTGTTAAATGAATGAATGTGTTTTTTGTGTTTTGTCATTTCTACCTTGTGAACCAAGTCAAGCATGAAATAGAAACTGAAAGAAACTGGAAATATATACACTATTTTATTTCATTTTCCTTTATAGATCTAAAGTCCCTTCGTTAGAAACTTTAAAATGTTGTTTTTTGTGTGTTTGTTTTATGTGGAACTTAATTTCCTTCATTTAATCATCAAGTTTGGATATTCGGAGATTTGAAGACCTAGAGAAAGATAAAAATGTTCCTGAGGAAAAAAAACTTTCAGAAATTTTCAAGAGAAAAATCTCCTATTCCTAGCCAATTTCTTTTCCTAAAAATTTCTGTTGTATTGCAGAATTTATTTATTGTATAACTACCATTTTCTGGTGCCACTGGGCATTCAATGAAAAATAATACACAGTCCTGCCTTCAAAGATATCCCAGTTAGGGGAAAGCTAGCCATGGAACTAGATAGTTATAGTACAGTGTGATAACATGTGTTACCAAATCTAAGACAGTTTTTGCTGTAATGTAAGATGTGCCATTAATTTATGTGCCACCAAGAAAAATGTGAAAGGCTAGGGACTGTAAGACCTATTTTAATTTCAGATGTGAAAATGGGGTGGGGGGGGATGTGCATTTTAGGAGTGATGAAACATGTTAAGTGCTGAGAGGTAAACTCGGACCCAAAGGACATTTGGCAGAATAAGCCAAAATGTAGGACTGGGGAGGGAGGTGGGGGAGGAGATATACGCTCAGTGCAGAGGAAGCAGTGTGTGCTGAGAGGCTGGAGCATGGCTGTGTGTTCTATATCCTAACAGCAATGAAAATGATTCAAGGGCTTTAAGCAAGGAGAGTAACAATCAGATTTGTGTATGTGTCTGTGCTGGGGGGATTCCTTAATTAGAACTTTTTTGATGAGCTAGTATGTTCATATAAGTCAAAAATTTTAAAGACAAAAAAGTGAAAATTCTTTCTTCCACCTTGCCCTCCATACATCCACCCAATTTCCCTTCCCAGGAGCAAACCATATTATCAATTTCTTGTGTGCCCTTGCAGAGATATTTAATGCATATACGAACAGATCTTTGTCTTCTATATCCATCGTTTCCTCTCTAAACCTTTCTTTATTTCTATTTAATTTATTGACTTCCCTTATTCCTATATCTCTTGCCGAGTTTTTAGCCATGTTTATTCTCCCTTTTGCTCCTCGGGATTTTGTATTTTATATTAAGAATGACTTTTGGATTGTTGTCTTTTTTCCTCCACTCCTTCCCTGAGCTCTGCCAGCTCAGGATTTGTTTCCTCCTATTTGTTTCCTGACCTCTTTCCTGACCTCTAACATGTGCACTTTCCTCACAGAGGCAATGACTTCACTGTTTTTTTTTAAATTTGGGGATTAGAATTTTCATCTGCTCCATGGCAACATTTTTTGATTCATCTTCTTTGCCTGCTGATTATGATTTTCTTCTTTTTTGGGGGTCATATCTTAGTATAGATTACTCGTCATTGAAGCAGGTGATGCTTTTCCTTCCCCAAGGACCTCCTGTGTAAGAGCATCCAAGGTTGTCTTCCAGGTAGGCTAAATTTTCCTTATGATCCTGGGTTGATATAAATGCCCTCAGCCTTGAATTTTCTCTAGCCAATGTTTAGGCTTTTCCCAGTGCAGTCGCCGCTCCTCTGTTGCCATGGAAACAGACCACTTGCTACAAATATGGTTTGTTTGGGTGATGCTTCATTTAGTCCCGGTCCATGCCAGCACTCATGCCACCAGCATGTGCACTGGCTTCCTGCCGGTGCAAGCGGGGGCTTTCTGTATTGCACCTCCCGCTCTGCCCCTCACCTTCTTGGGTGAGTGTTTTTCGGGCTGTCCCTGAGACTCTGCAGCACAGTGTCCTCACTCTACTCTCTGCTACGGGTGCCTCTGCTTAAGATCCATTGTCTGGGACAACCCTTTCACCTATATTGTGTTTCAGATGTCTCCTACTTTCAGTAAAAATGGAATTTGTGTACTTATTTCTCAATTCCTTTTTGAGTTTGGATTGTTTCCAGTAAAGGAAGGGGAGATTGCTAACTTGACCCCATCTTTAGATCGGAAGTTCTCACACTGGAAAGATCATGCTGGCTGCAGCATTGAGAAGAGACTTGAGGCAGAAAGAAGGGAGGTTGGCGGACACGTGAGGAGCTGCTCCTGCATCGAGGAGTTGATGTTAGGGAGGCAGAGAAGTGGTTCCAAGACAGGCACAGGAGGGAATGTTGATGACTCTTACTGGCTAATTAGATGTTTCAGTGGGGTTGGGACATGGATCGGGAGGAAGTGGAATATCTCAGGGTTGGCTGCCGGAAGCTGCTAGTGTCATAAGGTAGAGCTGGGCTTCCTCTTCCTGCCACTTTCCAAGCCTGAGTCCTCTGGGAAGGGCATGGGAGAGTCCTAGTGGGCAATGAACTTCCCACTGCTTCCCCCAGAAGGTTCTTTGCAGCCATCTGGATGAAACCCTTGACTGCTGGAAATGTCTGAGAAGACCTGAGGCAGTCAGAAGTTGAGTTCCTTGTCACCTCCAAATTTCTGTCCTATTAACTAAGTCTCCTGATGATGAGACCTGAAAATAGGGTGTGCAAGACCTTAAAAAAAAAAAAAAAACCTGGCCATAAAATGCTCCATAAAATTGTTGATATCCCAGTATTTCCTGCTAAGTCCTTACTAAGGAACATAGATTTCCTCACCTCCTGAGGTGTACCTGTTAGAGATCATATAGCTCACTCCCTACCTCCAGAAAGGCTTTCTAGGGCATCTAAAATGCTTAAACTTAGAGAACAGAGAGTTTTAGCTTTCTTTAGAGCAACACATGTAATATATATAATTTTATATATAATAAATATGATTTTTAAAAAAATTATCGATAAATCCTGGACATTTCCTTTTTTTTTTTTTTAACCTAATGTGCAGTCAGGGTTGAGAGAACCAAGGGCTACACAGTCGCAGAGATGGTCAGAGTTCAAAGGAATTTGCTGGCCCCAGGCCTGTTCCCTTCTATCTAGTAATACAGCAGTTTGCTTGTGTCCAAGATGACAGGCCTTCTGTTTTACTCCCTAGGGATGGATTGATGGCTGCTGACACAATCACCCACATACAGCGTCTTTTGCTTCTATTCTTTTTTATATACTTTTACCTTGTTTCTCCTAGGATGTGTTTCTTGACGTGGCCACACGGTCACTGCAGGTGTGGCCTCGATGCCTTCTGTGCACGGCTCTAATAATCTGGAGCGGCACTTCCAGTCTAACATAAGCTGTTTCCTATCGGTGATTTCTTTCTTTCTTTCTTTCTTTTTTTTTTTATTTTTAGCACCTACAGCACCTGGTCTTCCTAGGTGATCTCCCATCCAAATACTAACCAGGCCCGACCCTGCTTAGCTTCTGAGATCAGACTGGATCGGGCATGTTCAGGGTGGCATGGCCATAGACTTTATTGGCAATTTCTTTAGAAAGTCTCCTGCAATTCACAACCCAGTGATTAGGGCTCTTGAAGATTTACTTTAGCAAGGATGATCTTGGGATGTTGACTTTCTGCCCCTAAAAATCCAAGGTTGTAGTCTACAATGGAATATTCTACAGTCATTTAAGATGGTGCTTATTTAAAACAGGGTGTGTAGGGAGTTTTTAAAAACTTGGGAGAATGCTTATCATATTGTGAAAAGGGCAGGATACAAAATTGTACAATTTCGAGTATGAAAAATACATGTGATGGAGTAAAAAGAGACTTCTCATCCTGTCCTCCCCACCACCCCACACCCACCCCAATTTCCCTTCCAAGCGGTTAAAGCAATATGCTTTCTTGTCAAGTTAATGAAGGATATCTTGTCGTCTAACTTTGACAGAGAGGAGGTAAATGTTCTCTTGGGCTAATAAGGTCAGGGTGTTTGCTCACAGGAAATAGAGTTACAAGTATAGTAATGAGAAGAATATTAATTTCTTATGTGGGTCAAATATTATTCGTATGGTTGTGGGTTTATTTTTTTTTTTCCTGGAAGAAATAAGTCTTGGAGTAAGGAGGTATGTTTTATTTTAGATGCACTACGGTGAAGCAGCTATGGTTTAAGTGGAGACCCCCCCATGTTCTACCTCCCACCGTGTACCCCAGAGAACAATGCTCCACACCCCACGTCCCCACCCTGCATCCTACCTCCAGAGAAAACTACTTGTGAATGTGTCACCTCAGTGGAGAAAAGATATGGTCATTTAAAGCCAGAGCCTGGGAATGCAGGAGAAACAGGATTGGATTCAAGAGTTTCTTGTTTTCGGAGAATATGGGCTACGTTTCTGAATATAAAAAGGTGAAGAGTCAGATGGGCAACAGGATAAGAGGAGAAAGGGAAAGAGATCTAAGTAGGATAGCTTGTGGAGGTCCAGGGGACATCATGAGATACCCACCCCCACCTTCCCATCCCCGCCAAATAGGACTCCGATTATGTAAGACTTGGAGATGGTCTTCTGCCCTCATTCAGTACAGAACTTGAAACTTCCTTATAGTCCAGGGTCACTGCAGAGAAAGGTTCTCCAACCTCCCCCTGGTGGGGTGGGCCAAGCAGCACCCTGATTGAGAGCCATGGGCATGAACAGCGTCCACCCAATGAGGACAGCTGTGTAGCAAGCTGATCTCCTAACATCCCCTCCCCAGAAGATCCCAGAAAGAAGTTGCTCATAGGAGTTATAAATACATATGCACAGAAGAAAGACTAAAAGAAAATAGGCTAAAATGTTAACCATGGTTCCCACCAAATGTCTGGATTATGAGTATTATATTTCCCTGTATTTTTTTTTTCTTTTCTGAATTTGTCAATGTTGTGGTAAAAGCAGGCATGTGCTGTTTTTATAGTCAATAGAGGAAAAAAATCCCATGGCCATCTGTCCAGGGAAGCCTTAAGCCTGGGAGGTTTCTGAATGAGGGGTCAGAGGCAGATTTATGGCATGGAGATATGGCGGTTAGGAAGGGGTCAGCCTGGAAGGGGCCTCGAGACGGCGTCCAGTCTACCCTCCTGCCTCTGAGCCAAAGTACCTAAACAGGACACAATATCCGACTCCCTTCCGCATCTCAAACACTGCCCCTTGCCTCCACACCCTCCCACGCTAGCAGAATCGCAAGAGAGGTTGGACTTCAGGCTAAGTGTCCTTATCTCTCTTGCGGTTCCAGAATTCTGCTAATAGAAAATAGGGCACTGAAGGCTACCTGGAAAATAGGACATGATCTTCCTGCAAAGTCTTTGCTCTCAGCTGGCTCTAGGACCTGCCTGTGGGCAGTGTCCTCTTAGAAGACCCTGTCTCCCAAGGGGAAAGAAGTCAAGCTGAGCCCAGGTGAGGGGAGACCCTGGGAAGAGGGAAGGGAGGAGAGCTGGGTCTTGCAGAGAAGCGCCACCGCCTTCGCGGTCTTTTCTCCCTCCTTTTCTCTCTGAGGGCAGAAGGTGGTGTGCCAGGTACGTTGTGTGGGCCACGACAACAACAGTGAAAGCTTAAGGCTCAGTCCCTGGCTTCGGGGAGCTTATAGCCTAGGTGAGGAGGTAAGCCCCTCTGTGAGAGTCAAGTTCCCAGCACAGATTGCCCCTGTGCCTGGGGCGTAGGGAGGCGTGAATAAGAAACAACCAGGGTGATGTGATAGCCCCTGAAGAACGAGAGTGCAGCCTTTTAGGAGGGGTTAGAAGAAGCAGTCTGCCATGAGGCTTAGGCCCCACCATGTGTAGGGAGTTCCAGGGATGGGGGGATGCTGTGCTTTGGAGCAAGGCTACTACCGCTTTCTCCCACTCCCTCCTCCTCTTCTTCTTTGAATAATGGTCCCCCAAAGATGTCCATGTCCTAATCCTTGGAATTTGAGAATATGTCACCTCATGGCAAAGGAAGCCTTTGATGCTGTGATTAAATTAAAGATTTTGAGATAGAGAGATTATCCTGGATTATCTGGGTGGGCCCGATGGAATCACATGAATCCTTATAAGAGAGAAAATCAGGAGGCTCAGATAGAGACGATGTGAGGATAAAAACAGAAGCCAGAGAGGAGAAAAGATGCTACCTTGCTAGTGTTGAAGACAGGAAATGGGACCACAGCCAAAGTGATCTCTAGAAGCTGGAAAAAGCAAGGAAATGGATTTTCCCCCAGAGCCTCCTGACAACCCACTTTTAGACTTCTAACATCCTGAAAGGTAGACAATAAATATGACTAGTTTTAAGCCGCTAAGTTTGTGGTACCCTGTTATAGCAGCACAAGAAGCTGAGTACAGTCCTCTTCCTCCCTGTGACCCTTGTCAGGCGATCATTTGAGCTACCTTTAGAAACAAAAAAGCCAACATTTATTTGAAGTTTAGCAGTGAAAAACAGAGAAAACATGTTTACAACACAGAAAGTTGACTAATAACTGATTTCTTTAATTTATAAAGCCTTCAATAAGAAAAAGACCTAAACTAGATTTTTAAATGAACAGAGAATATGAACACGGTACCCGGGAAAAGAAGGGTGGATAGCTTTGTGCTAAGCAGAAAGATCCTATCAAATATGTTGCTGAGTGGAAAAGATCAAGCCACAAGACATCTAGAGGGAAGATATGACTCCTTTTGGGTAAAACACAAAATAGAGTCATACATGCAAAGAGAGTTACACATGTTCTTTTTTACTGGAAGGGATTTCTTAAGAGAAAACATTAGCAAAGAATGCCTTTAGGTGAGGAACAGAGGTAAATGGCATTTCAAAAAATTTTTAAATGTTCCTGCTGTTTAAATTTTCTAAACTTATGCTTTGATTTTTTTCCATTTTTATTGAGATATGATTGACATTTAACACTGTATTGGATATGAGGTGTATAGTGATGATTTGATACGTGTATATATTGCAAAATGATTACTATAATAATATAGTTAATAGATTTTTTTAAAAAATGTCAACAAAAGGCTAAAGAAAAAAAAAGTTCAACCAGCATAATAAAAGGCGGACCACATAGGGACAAATCTGGTAGAGAATCTATTGTGGCATATACGCATTATTTTCTTTCCAACAGAAGCACGGGGCTGTTCTGTGAGGTTTGCTAGTTGGGTTTCTCCTGGGGGGATAAAGAGCCAAAAAAGTGTAATAAATCCCAGTTCCCTGGGCTCCTGGCATCCCTGACGCTGGTTACCACGGCCTTAAGATCTAAACATCATTGTGTCTTCAGTCTGGTGCGTCTAGGGTTACGGGGAGAACAGATTTGCATGCAGGTCCCAGTTTTTCCACTCACCGTCCATTCAACCTCCAAAAGTGAGGGGACTTCTCTGGGCCTCTGTCTCTTCATCTGTAAAAACAGGGGTGGTGAGGGTGTTTGTTCTGGGGGTTCCTATGAGGCTTAAATAACGTAATGCTTGTGAAGTGCGTGGCACAGAGACTGGCCCAGGCAGGAACACAAGTTTTCTTCTCCATCCTTACCTTTCTTTTCAATCCCGTCAAGGGCTGAAGGAGGCCCTTGTTCAACAGGAGAGAGGTAAGAGCAAGTCTTTGTCTATCAAAGCACAGAGCCCTCATAGAGAAAACCAAAGTCATGCAGACACATATCTATTTTCACATTTGTGTGTCTGCCACCAGTTTGCCATCTCTGCCAAAAGTTTGTGAGCCTCTTACAGCCAAACGGGCACATTTGCCTCCACGTTGATCCACATTTGAATGCCCCTGCAGTAGCAGAAATCCTAGGTGTCGTTACCCACATGCCCACCACTCATGACCAGGCTTGGGGAAGAACAAGCCCACTTCGTCCCTGGAGCCCTGGCTGAGATGTGCTAGTTTTCTGGTGAATTCAAACAAGTAATGGAGAATTCCACTTTTAGCTGCTTCAGGTAGTAACTGAGGCTAACTACATGGAGCTTAAAGAAAAGCCAAACTCTTGGAATCTCAGGGTCTGGATATTGGAAGAGTCTTTTGGGGTCCCTGCTATAAGAGTGCCTCACACCAGAGGCCTCTCTGCAGCACCCCTCCCTGGTGGTGGGCAACCTTCAGCTTGATGAGCATGGGATGAGAGGGGTCAAATAGCCAAGGCCAGCACGGGTGGTTTGAGGCACCTCCTGCTCTCCCAGGCCTTCAAGAATATTGGCTCTTCTTCCCCAGAACAATTCTCTTATTCTTTTCTCTCTCATTCATTCATTTGTTCATTCCACACATTTTTGTGGAAGTGGTTAAACACCAGACACTGTCCTGGGCTCTAGTTAGTGCAGCAGTGACGATATAAACTCTGCAGTCAGAATGAGTCCACTCAGCTGGCCAAGGGAACAGTGAGGAGGTCCTGCAGCACAGGGGACTGAGCCCTGGCTAAAATAGAAACCGTCAGTCCCTCGGAACCTCCTAGCACCTAACACAGCGGGTGGTAGGGCTAGGAAGAAGTGGATTCCCACCCCTCCCCCCCCAGAGATTTATGGCCTGGGGCTCAGTTAGATTTCGGAGAGGGCGGGTGGGAGAGAAAAGCTCAAGGTTTCCAGCTCGGTGGTGATGGTGAGAACATACACAGGAAAGCAGGTTTGGAGCTGTGTGGTTTGGGAGGGTGAGACTGAGTTGGGTTTGAGATATGTGGGGTTTTAGGCCCCAGAGGCACCTCTGAGTGGACAGGTCCCTCAGGCGGTTGGATCTATGGTTTCACGGCACAGGAGTGACTTCCGGACTGGCAGTGTGGGTCCAGGAATGGTCCAACAATGTGTAGTCAGGGAAGGCACAAGGGGACGAGACAGCTTGGGAGAGAGGAGACCTAAGACAGCAGCACGAGGACCCTGTACGTGAAGGATCGGAAACAGTCAGGAGCCTCAACTTCTAAGAAGAGTGGCCCTAGAAAGTAAGGGGGACACACGGGAAGGTGATGTCATGGTTGCCCCGGGGCCACACCCCACTTTTTGAGGTCGATTTTCTTTGGGAAGCCACTCTTTCTCCTTAGTCTTTCTTGAGATTTGAAAGGGAAACGAGGAGACATGGTGTGAGTGAGGGGAGGAAAGGGTGGTTATTCTGGGAAAGAGGAATTTTTCTGCCGGAAGAGAGACCCCTTTGGCTTGGAAAGAGTAGGGAAAGGGTGCGAAGGCAGGCATCAGAGCAGCCATTTGTGATTGTGAGGGGACAGCCTGGAGCTGCTGGAGTTGTTCTAAGTGAGGCCTGGGGATGAAGCCTAAATCACAGATAGCAAGACAGAGAGAAACCGGCTTTAAATGAACGTTGCTTGGGCCACCAGACCAAGCTCCACTCTCAATCCGCCTCTGAGCTTCTCGATTATGAAAGTCAATAACTTCTCTTAGCTGTTTTAAGTCAGTTTGAGCAGACGTTTCATCTGTTTGTTTTGCTGCCTGCAACCCAGAGTCCTAATTAATGCAGAAGCTGAAAAAGAGACCTCGGGTCAGTGGGTGGAACATGGGACAGGAAGGGCGGTGCCAGGATGACACAGAAACATCGACGCTTCTGTGTTGCTGAATCACTGTCACCTACAGAGCCACAACGGCAGATTTTCTATTTTGCAGTCTCTTTACAGGTTTTTTTTTCTCTCCTACTGTATCACTTCCCTGGCAGTATAATTAACATGATTCTAAAGTTGCTTACTCACTAAAAAATGAGATGTTGTTGGAAAATAGGCTAGACTCCCTCTCTATGCGGCCTGCCCAGACCCTGAAGTCTTCCTCATAAACCAGGGTCACCGGCAGGGAATGGCACACTCCTGAGGTTCTCCCCACAGATCCACCTTCCCTACCATGGCCAAGTGGGCTCTCTGAAAAACTCCTGCTTGAAAAACTCTAGTGCTTCCCACGCGTTGCCGGAAGAAATAGCAAACCCCGTACTTAGCATGGCACATGCGATGACATATGGATTCTAGGTCCTGGGTCACCCTTGGTTACCTTCTCCTGAGCCCAGAACTGCACAACTGTTTGTAATCAACCGATTGAATGTGCTGTGCATTTCCATGCCTTGGGCCTTGGTTCTCACTCTCCCTCTGCGTGGAGAGGTAATTAATAGCAATAGTTGATGTTCATTGGTCATTTTCCAGGTGCCAGGCACTGTACTAGATGCTTGGATTATCTTGTTTAACCTTCGCAACTTCCCAATGAGTAGTACTGTTATCATGACTCAGCCCCTCACTCAGTATTCAGAGGCCAGAAAAGAGTTTGAATGTGAGTGGGGAGAACCAGGGGAGGACCTGGGAGGTGGTCGTGACAGTTGGAAACACCAGCTCAGTTGACATTGGGGCTCCTTCCCACCCAAGCAAAGGTCTCAAGGGTCTTACAGAATCCACATCATGCAGGCTAGGTCCTCTGGTCTGTGTTCTGCCCTGGAAGCCACAGGTGATAACTGTGCCCATATTTCCTAGACCCCAAAGACTGGAGCCTCTAGTATATCCATGCCAAGCATACGCCTCAGTATGCGTGTGTGGGTGTGTGTGTTGGGGGTGGACTATTAATATCTTTGCCAAGGTTGGGAACCAGTGTGACAAGTAGGGTCCTCGATGGCCTCTCCCCTCTGAGGTCTCCCTGGGGAATGGTCCCCCCTTTCCAGCCTGCCCCTTTCCTGGTTGGGAGATGCTTCTCAATTCTCTACTCTAGCTCCTTCCATCTCACCCCTCCAGAACTCCTAGTCTGATTAAATTCATCCAGGAGTGCTCCTCACGGAAGCTGGGGCCTGGACACACCCCTGGGTCTTTGCATTCCCCTCTCACACCTCAGCAATATTCTCTCTTTGGCCTGGATGCCCTCACCCTGGACTCACTTGGTGAAATCCAGCAGTCCTTCAAGACTCGGGAGACACCTCTTCCAGGAAGTCTCTGTGCAATCCCACCCCTTCCCTAGGAAGAGTAAGCCCTTGCTCTTTTTGAGTCCCCCCAAGCACCTCAGTACCCTGCCTTTTATAAAACGTTATTGCACTATATGTTTATCTGCCTGTGTCTCCCACTAGCGGAAGCGATTTGAAATGGGGAGATGCCTTATGAATCCCAGTGCAACCATCATAATTGTCTTGAGGGCTACCATGTGCTGAGTTCCTCCGACGGGCCTGGTACTGTGCTGTGCACTCACGGCCCTGAATTACTTAATCCTAACAACCCTGTGAGACGAGCAGCCACCTTTTAAAACAGAAGCACACTTGCCCACAGTCACATGATCACAAAATATCACAGTTAGGACTCAGATGGAAGTCAGTTTGAAGCCTTGGAGTCCTCTGGAAATGGTGGTTAGAAAAGGAGAACGGAAAGGGAAGAAAGAAGGAAGAGGAAGGAGGGAAGAAGAGAGAGGAGGAGGGAGGTAAAGAGGGAAGGAAGGACAGAAACGAAAGGAAGGAGGCTCCTCTGTCTGTCCCTGACGGCAGGCCCATTGGCAGCCCATTTCACAAGGCAAAGGAACTCCCCAAGCTGTGGGAACTTGCTGCATGGGAGGGACAGCTCCCCAGCCCCACCCCCAGCCCTGCCCACCTCTCCATTCCCAGAACCCCTTTTCTCCCTCCCTCCCCATCTTGGCCTGGGGGAAAACGCAGTTGACAAATCAAAGGCAGTCTGTGGAGGGGTGGTCCCTGGGCCAGGGCTGGAGCAGAGGCTGGGTTAGTTCACAGTTTGAATCCTGATGTTTACTTTCTTTCTTTCCACACTCAGTTGCTCGCTTTGAAGAACAGCCTCAGGGTTCATGCTGCAGCATCAAACAGGGGTGGAAGATGCATCTCTGGGTTAGCAGTGGGAGCCTCTAAAGTAGCTTAAGTCCTTGGTGGTGCCTGGCATATGGAATCCTGCACTGAGCCCTGAGCACTGCAAGGGGTTGGTGGCTTCCCAGCTGGGAGCAGCAGACAGACACACAGGCCACAGGCACAGACACATGAATACAATCATGCGGATGTGCCTGAGAGCACAGAGACTCTCACATGCACATGAGCACACCAGGCCCCAGTGTGCATCCGGGCAGCAGCCTCACACACATGTATACACAGGCATGCATGCACATGACATGTGTGTATATAGACAAACATCTACTCACACAAACACCCAGAGACACACCCAGAAGTCTCTGGCAAGGAATGTATTTTTGTCCTTGGCTTTCTGCCAGTGAGAGTTAATTTATTACATCTCTTAAATGTCTCTCCTAAATGTCCCTCTTCCCCATCTCTGCCACAGTACTAGTCTCTTGAACACCCATCTGGACCACAGGACAGTACCAACAGTCCCCAGCCTGGATCCCTGATCCCATTCAGGGGGCCTAGCCAACATGGAAGAGCAAGGGTTTTTGCAGTATCTGACAAATCTGACCTTGTCACTCCCCTGCTTAAAACCCTTCAGAGGCCTCCTCTTTCCTACAGGATGAAGTTCAAATTATTTGGCATCCAAAATGGGGCCCTTTGCAATCTGGCTTCAGCTGTGGTCCGGGCCCTTTGCAATCTGACTTCAGCTGTGGTCTGGGCCCTTTGCAATCTGGCTTCAGCTGTGGTCTGGGCCCTTTGCAATCTGGCTTCAGCTGTGGTCTGGGCCCTTTGCAATCTGGCTTCAGCTGTGGTCTGGTCTTAGCCGGTAGCATGGAGCCCTAGGCACGCAGTGCTCCAGCAGAGGGCCCCTGGAGGGAGCCACCCTGTCCCACGCTCCTGCTTTTGCTCACCCTGGGCTCACCACGAGAAATTCCCTCTTCCCTGCTTCCACCCTCTTCTGTGCGAAACGACCACTCATCCATCCTTCAAGGCCCGGCTTGACCAACATTCCCCACTTCACCCTGACATTTGAGGCATTGCCATTGTTCTGTCCCACAGCTCCTGCAAGCCTTTGCAAGCCTTTCTTTGCCCCTCACTATTATTATCATCATCACCTGTGTGCACACGAGCTTTCCCGCACTAAACCCCAAGCACATCTAGTACAGAGCCCAAAATATACCGGGTGCTCATCCAAGTTTGGTTTTGAGTAAATAAATGAATCAGTCTGTAAAATGATCCAATCACACTCAGTGATCTTTCCTGGCTAGGAAATACCCGCGCCTGTGCTGAAACTTCTCTGCACTCAGCCTCCACATGGGTAAGAGGGTGTAGTGCTACCTCCTGGCAGAGTTTAAGGCATGGAGATATGTATAAAGAACGTAGCTGAGTGGTTAACGTGTGGTACGCACCCCGCAAATGATCATCATAGTTGCTGTTTTAATTTCTATTTTTTTTTCACTGAGGTCCTCCACTGAGGTTTCCTGATTCTCGGTCTTTTTCACTGCCCCTCCGGTTCAATGCTGGGCCCCAGAACTGACGCATGAAGGTTTGTTGTTGCATGGCTTGACCCCAAGACTCCTGAAGGCGTTTCCAGTCTGAGGCTTCTGAGTAGAGTTCTTCCCCCAAGGCTCCCCGAGAATGGAAGCCAAGAGCTGCCCAGAGTACATTCTTCCTCTTGTCTCCCCAGGCTGAACGGCTGCTCCGTTTGGAGTTCTGTGAACCCGGCTGAGTTGGGACCCGGGGAGACATGAACAGCTGGGCCTTTCTGCTCCAAAAGGTAGAGTCATTGCGGCCAGTTCCCCAGCAGCTTCAGGCCCCACCCCACCCCACCCCCACCCCCAGGATGCTGCACATGTGGCTGGGGTTCCTATAGCAACCTCTGTGGGACCTGCTGTCCCTCCTTCACCACAGCAACTCCTGGACTTGTGTGAGAGGTGGGGATGAGGATGGGATGGGAGGGAACAGGACTGCCAGGCACTTCATATAAAAACACTTCACGTCCTTTAATCCTCACAATAACCCCAAGGGGTACATGCTATTATTGTCCTTATTTTACAGGCAAGGCAGTTGAAGTCCAAAAATATGGGTGTCTAGCCCAAGTTCACCCACTTTCAAACAAGAGAACTGGTCTGCCACCCTATCAGTGTATTTGTACTCAGGCAGTCAGCGTGGGGCAGCTGGCTGCAAGCAATAGAAACCAACCTCCACCTTCTTAACCTTGAAAGAATTTTTCAAAGGACTGTGGTACAGCTCCTGAAGAAACAAGGCGAGAGCTCTGATTGAAAAGACAAAACAAGCATTCCATCAGAATAAAGAAACTTCGGTTTTTAAAGCTTTTTGTTTCTCCATTTAGGACTCAGGTGCATGAGAGCCTGGGCCAGTGCCACCTGTTGGCTGGGAGAAGGCAGAGGCTATGAGTGACAGTCCTACCAATGGGACAGGGAGTGGTCCCCCCGAAAACCTTGGGATGCTGTTTCCAGAAGGGGACTGAATGCCAAGCAGGTCAAAAGCCGAGCTCACCTGACGACACCTTGCTGCGACGGGAAGCAGGGCAGGAAAGTTTCTCTGGGGAATGAGGAAGGACATGAAAGAAGCACGAACGCAGGTGCTATCTAGAGAAGCTAGAGCCGGCTCGAGGGGTCTAGGCAGTGAGGAGATGGATACCCGAAAGAAGGAAGCCGTAAGGCGACAGTCTTCATTTTCAGGGGCACAAAATGCACCCGTCTTAATTATTACCCACCCTTTTAACTGACCTCACACACACACACACACACACACACCACACACACACACACACACTCCTTTCTCTTAGATCTTTACCCAATATTTAATTTCCAGGATCACAGAGAATTATTCATCATTAGCCTTGGTTAGTAGAAAGAGTCCTAATCACCTCTTAAATTCTACATGATTTGCTTATTAGTTCGTTGTTTATTGCCTGTCTCTTCTGTCCCCTCGCGCATGTAAGATCGAGAAGGCAGAGGGTTTTTTTCCTGTTTGCTCACTGCTGTATCCCCAGTACCTAAAAAAGTGCATGGCCATAGTAAATGCTTAATAAATATTTTCTGAATGAATGAGGATGTACCAACTACACCGATAGGCATTTGAGAAAAAACAGTGAACTAAAAGAAAGATCCTGACCTCATGAAGCTTATAGCCCTGAGAGACAGAAACAACCACAAACATATATAGCAAAATAACTAAATTAAAATAATGAAAAATTGTGACATGTTTTGAAAGAAACAAACAAGTTAAAAAAAAAACTACAAAGATAGAAAATTACTTCAGATATGACAGTCACAGAAGGACAGAAGGCTTCTCTCAAGCAACATTTAAACAGAGACCTGAAGGGTGGGAAGAAGCTGACCATGAAAAATGTGAGGGCAAATTCTTCCCAGAAGAGGGAAGAGCGTGTGCAGAAGCCCCGAAGCTGGAAAAAGCTCGCTATGTTTGGGAACCGCAAAGCTGGAGCTTCGCAAGCAATGGCTAGAGGGATACAGGTTGAGGATGAAGAGTGCGCCAGATGCCAGGCCACCTGGGGCCTTGCAGGCCATGGCATGGGGCTTAAATTGCATTCTAGGTAGATTGGGAAGCTGTCAACCCTTAGTTGACCTCACAGATTGCAAGGACCTTGTCAGTTTACAATCCCTTATTTTTTAATTTAATTTTATTTTTTATGCCTACAGCACCCAGTCTTCCTAAGTGATCTCCCATCCAAGTACTAACCAGGCTCGACCCTGCGTAGCTTCCAAGATCAGATGGGATTGGGCTTGTTCAGGGTGGCATGGCTGTAGATTCGAAGGGTTTTTAACATTAGTGCTTGACTCCGTTTGTGATTCAAGCTGATCACTCTGGCTGCCCAGTGGAAACACATTAAATCAGGCAACAGGGGGCCCAGTCAGCGATTATGGCAGTTCGGACTGGGGCTGAACACAGGTGGCTAAGGTCAGAGGACAATGAGACACCTTCGGGCCACTTCTCAATTAGATCAGGGGCTACAGTCAGGCTGGATGATATCACCCTCGTGGGCCATAAAGTCACCCCCTTCCTTCAGTCCATTCCCGGTCTATGGGTGATGGATGGACCCACTGATGATCTGGCTGGGCCCTGTGCCTAAGTGATGGGTGACGGATGGGGTTGGAACAGAACACTCTGAGCCATGTGGCCAACACACTGCTCCAAGGAGGACTTTGGAGCCAGGAGTTAATTTAAAGAAAGGAGTGGGGGAGCTCTATATTCCTTCCTTCACTGCTCAATTAGTGGAAAGGGCTGTAGGGAGCTAGAGTTTTAAAGATCTCCTTAATCATCTTCTGTCTGCCTGGCAATGTGCAGGCGTGTGGCAGGATAATTGCACCTACCCATTAACGAATGCAATTAAGGCACTGGGGCCTCCAGCACCCCCTTCTGCAATTAAGTAGCAGATGAGGGGCTCATGGGGGTGGCCTTTGAAATGAATCACTTGAAGCTAAAAACTTGGAGGCTGGAAGTCTGGACAGAGACGATTAGAGTCGATAAAATCGTGATGAGGAAGGAGAGACTCATCCAATCTCAGCCTGCTGCAGCTTGAGGCCCTCCCTGCACTTGGATGACTATTCTTGAGGACAAAATAGAAGTTCTGCTTAACACGTAGGAGAGTCAATATTTAAAACCCACGGATCACCACCCCAGCCAGCCTCCTCCTCTTTGCCAAGGATACACCAGAGAGTGTTTAAATACGTGTGAATTTCTGCATATTTAATTTTGTGAGAAGCTCGACTATCTGGCGTATTGGCAGGGAGGGTGCCAGGAGGGCAGGCTCCTATCCTGGGGGTGGGGTGGAGGGAAGGGGACGGCCTTTTGGGTGGCTCACCATATTCTCCAACGTGGCAGTCCTGTGTGCCCTCCTTTCCCACAGGCCATCTCTTTTAACTGAATCCAAATCACAACGGCCTTGGAGGAAGGCCATGATCTCTTTGTAATGGAAGCTTGGAGACTTCAAGTGGAGCTGGGAAGCTTAGCAACTTCAAGGGAACCTCGGTCTACTTGACTTCCAAGTTTTCACTCACTCCACTATGCTGAGAGGCTCTTTGATATCTTGATGGCCAAGATCTTGCCCCTGTGGCCTTTAATGTCCCATGGGGTGGACTCAGAGGGACATTTCAAATGTTATTCCCAACTTTCTCCCTGCTCCTCCCTCCCCCTCTGAATTTCTGAAACAAGGCCTCTGTGGCTCCCCACATGGCTTGAGGTAGGACTTGACAGGGTGAGGTGAGTACCGAGGTACTGACCACTGTGCTCATCTCAAGCCAAAGGGAAAAAAATGAGAAAAGAAATCCCTCTTATCTTAACTGCCTCGCCCTATTCTCTTTATCTTCTCACCAATTACAAGTGCTATGAATCATTATGCGTGTGCTGATCATCATTTTCATTAACATCGCCACTGAAGCTCCAGGTGCTGAAGTGCATCGTTGAAATGCCGCACAATGTGAGTTTGCAAGGAGAAGACCTGGTTCTATTTGAACATTGCCGCACACTGAGATCCCTGCAGGGACCCAGACAAAGGTCAGGAGACCACAGCCTGCGTCTGCCCAGGGAGCCAGCTGCCCTTTCCTTCCCCCATAAGTGCCAAAGTAGCTCTGCTTCTGCTCGGAGTTGCTCAGGGTGTGAGTGGTGTTTCCTAATCCCCAATTCTCCCATCTTATTTCCCTGGTAACTTTGCTTTAGGTTTTGATTTAGCTTTGGTTTTCTCTGTAGCCTCAGTGAGAAGCTGGTTCCAGAGAGCAACAGAAGTGGCAAGTTAAATTGTGTTAACAGGGGAGCTACCTGCCAATCACCCCTTTCTTTGAGGCTTTTCTGAACTAATACCAAGACACCTGCTGCTTTCTCTGGCCTAGATTCTTCCTCAGTTTAGGACACTCCCACGTCTGCCTCTTTCCCTCCTGACTCCATCAAAGCTCCAGTAAGATGGGAAGAGAAAGGGGCAGGAGTCCAGTGCAGCTTGGCCTAGACGAGGAACCCTCACCTGTCTTCAACAGAGGAAGGGCTTCTGCAGCCCCCACATCCCTAGGACATTGCCGAGTATATAGAATGGCAATCAAGTCCTCTCTCCTTCCTTTCTCTTTCCTTATTTACCAAATATCTACTATGATCTGGCTAAGTTCCAGGGGCCGGGACCACATGATAAATAAGCTAGTTTCCTGTCCAGTAGGAGAGACACTCTGGTAAGGAACACATAATTACAACATGAGAAGTATTTCAGGAGAAGCCTAGTAGAGTCCTCCCTTTGGGAGCTTGGAGGAGGGGATCATTGATTCTGCCTAGGAGACAGACATTTGCATTCAGTCTTGAAGAAAGCTGACAGGGAGGGGTAGGCACAGGCTTTCCAGGAAGAGGGAAAGCCTGAGCCAAGGCCAGAAAGGTACAGCAGACATGGCATGCTTGATACCACCTCCTGCCTCCAAGGTCCTGTAATCATCAAGTTCCACAGAGCCAACCCTAAAGTGGAGAAATGGCTCCAGCCTCCCAGACTGCAGCCCCTAAGCCAAGTGGGGGATGCTAAAGGGCTCACGTGCACACCCCGTCCTCCTCCTCTTGAGGACAAGAGGAGGCATGGAGGTAGGAGGCAGCAGACTCCTGCTCTGGGTTTAGACTCCCGATTAAAGGAGAGCCCCCAGCACACAAACCTGGGGTGTTAACCTGCCTAGGGAACAGGCTGGCCAAGATCTCTCTAAGCCAGAGTGAACACACGCACGGGTGTGCGCACACACATGCACACACACACACACACACACACACACACACACACACACACACACAGCTACAGCCTGGCTCCCTGGATACTCTCACTGTCCACCCACTTCCCCTTCCACAAGCAGGTTTCCCTTCACATGAGTTGAATATCGCCGATTGCCCAATGCCAAACAGATGGAAGGAAAGAGAGCTCTCCCCAAGGGGTAAGAGGTGAAGAGCAGCAAGGTCACTGCTGACAGGTGAGGGCCGGGTTGCAGGGCTCTGCTGCCCTGCCACCCATGTGCAGCCGAGGTGTGGTTCAGGATGGATCTGGGAAGCCGAATATGTAAGGCGTACACACCCGCCCTTGTTGTTTCCTTCTCTTTTCTCTTCTTTTCACTCTCTTAATTTTGAAAATTTTCCCTCTTCCTTTTGCCTCTACTCTGACTTCTCTTCCCTTTGCTGCTGGTGGTGGTGGTGATGGGGAAGGGAAGGGCAAGGAGGTCATGGGAGTGGGAAAGAAAAAAATGGCAGCCCCTGACAGAATCTGACACTCATAGCTAAGCCAGGCTATGCTCTTATTAGATATAAATGATTTCACAGAATACCAATCCCAGACAAGTTTACTCTGAGACCAACATAAAATGAAATGATACAAGGCCACCTAATGATTTTGTCTAAGCACGGACAAAAACGAGGTCACTCTACCACCCACCAAACACCCCTTTCTTTTGGCCACGATGAGTGCCTCTATCAATATCAACTTTGTGTTCATTCTAATTGCCCCTCCTTGTAGATGAGATTCGTTGAGATATTCAGTCAGAATTGTCCCATTTTCTGAAACCATCTAATCTAGGGCAACTTCTACTTACTTAGGCCCTCTCCCAAGTCACCCATCAAAGCCCATGTGCTATAATGGGTTCTTTCTAACACCCTCCTGCGGGGAGAATGCACCTGTAATTTCCCCATGGGGTGCATTCTCCCTCTCTGCAGTTGGGAATAATCTCAACTCGTTTAACTATAGATGTGTTCCTGGTGGTCTTTGGCTGAAGGGCATCACAGAATTGGAGATTCCACCAAGATTCATCTGAGACCCTCACTGCCGTGGACCAGGACCTTCACTCAGCTCAGTAATAGTGCATACATTTTGGTGTTGTTGTTGGACGCATGCAGGTCCTGGTTTGTTTTTTTGTTTTTCAAGCTTCCCAGGGGATTATACTGTGCATCTTGGGTTTTGAGGGACAGGTGGCTGTAGTGGGGTCAGAAGGGCAATACCTGTACAGTACTGAACTCAGGCCCTGCATGTGGTCCTCAGGTACTATGAGCTATCACTAGTTTGTGCTCTGCCTTATTCATTTTGCTGTCCCTCTCAATAAATGTCTGTGGAATGAACAGATATTCCTGATGGGAGGCTGTGAATCATGTCAAATGTTATGCATCTCAAGTCATGCTGCCATTTTCCTCCCCCAACTATTTTCCTCTCTGACTCAGTGTTACCCCAGTCCCCAAGGTTGGAGCCTGGAGTTGGGAACTCTGACTCATCCCAGTGCCCTGTACCCTACCCCACACAGGATCTCTTGATACCCTTTACTTTCTGATCTCACTACACCCCAGTTCAGACTCTGCAGATCCCATGCGGCTTAGGGGTCTCAAGCTTCCTGCTGGTCTTCTTTCCTACATGGTTCATGGTGTCTAAGAAGTTCTTTCTAGAGCCTGGCCAAAACATGACACACTCCCAGCTCAGACACCCTCCATGGATCTTCATCACCTCCTAATGACGTTCAAACCTTTATCTTGACATTCAAGACCTTTCCTAATCCAGCCCCATTTCACATACGTAGCATACAAATGTTTTACTCATTAGCCCCATAAGAATTCTTCATCCCTTCAAGTCATTGTGCTTTGCTTATGCTGATCCTGCTGCCTAGAATGCCCTTCCCAGAGTTGTATCTATATAAATTCTGCTTATTATTCAAATTTCAGCTTAAATACTACTTCCTCCATTCCTGATCACCCCAACCAAAAGGAACCATGAATCCTTCATAATCTCTTAAAACTATCCTCTTGTTTTAACTCACTTATGACCCTTTGTCATATATCCACTGAATTGTGATTATCTTTATTCGCCCTCCATCTATGTGTGACTGGAGGCATTCTGGACCAGGGGCTAAGAACCCAGGCTTTACAATCAGGAAACCCTGAAAGTATAATTGCTTTTTCTTCCTACTAGTTCAGTAACCTTGGGCAAGTTTCTTAACTTCTTCGATCCTCAATTTCTTCACATGTGTAATGGGGAGAACTTAGTATGTTTACAGTGAGGATTAAAAGAGATAGTCATACATGTAGAATGCCTCACGGCGAACCTGACAGAAACAATAGTTATCATTATGGTAACAACCGTTATTATTACTAGGTCGAACTCTCCTAGAGCGTGATGCCTCGACTTGTGTGCCCACAGGTCACCACCTGAGATCTTGCTAAAATCCAACTGTGACTCAGAAGGTCTGGGCTGGGCCTGAGATTCTGCATTTCTAACAAGCTCCCAGGGGCTGCTGATGGATGCCGTTGGTCCAAAGACAACACTTGGAATAGTAAAGTCCGAGAGGGCGGGGCTTGTGTCTTGTACAGCAGTAGCTCTGTCACAGAATCTAGCATGGTTTCCTGCACAGAGTGGGGGCATCATCAGTTTTTAAAATGAATGCATCCTCATGGTGGTGGCAAGAATGATACTGCGCATAGCCTTCCTTACTCAGAAGATCACACACGCGCGCACACACACCACACACACCTCCCCCGCCTCCCCCCC
Organism: Eonycteris spelaea; assembly: GCA_003508835.1. Classification (NCBI taxonomy): domain Eukaryota; kingdom Metazoa; phylum Chordata; class Mammalia; order Chiroptera; family Pteropodidae; genus Eonycteris; species Eonycteris spelaea. Next base: position 3,909,352 of record PUFA01000017.1, read on the forward strand.
CCCCCCCCCAGCTAATCTAACCTTGCATAGGACTGAGATTTCCCAGGAGCCCAGCTGCTGTGTTTCAGAAATCAGTGCTCTGAGATGGAACCGGCTGTGCTCTAACCTTACAGCCCTGATTAATTCCCTCCCTTTGTTTGCCTCATTATCGTGATTAGGTTCTGCCCGTAGCATAGCAACGGCTAATTGTAGGCTGGTTGCAGAGTGCATAATTCCCGCTATTAAAATTTTATCGAGGCTTAATTGCGCTCCTTTCTGCAGCAGCAAAGCTTCAAAGTTTCAAAAGAGAGGCAATGTGGTTAGAGGAAGCCGATGATTTTTTAAATCTTAGCAAGCTTCGTAAAGCCCTGCTCTGCAATATCATTGACCTTGAGATGGTTTCCTGTGGCCAAAAAGAAGCCCATCATTTATTTATTAACCCTCCACAAGGTCTGCAAACAATCCCCTGTGGCCAGGCAGAAAGCATATTATGGGTCAGATACTATTACAAGAAAACCCCAAAGGGCAGGCCAACCAAATAGTTTGGCCATGTGGGCCTGTGGGCGGGCGAGCTGCAGTTTGCATGAGGAAGTGGTGCGGTGTGCAGACAGGTGTGTCAGATGGCCGGGAGCCACTCAGTGGCCCTTCAAAACCAGTGGCAGAATCCACCAGCTTTGAAAGCAGTTTTCTAGGAACTCAAGTGCCAATGTGCCCAGTGATGAAACCCATTAGCAGGTACTTTCTAAAAATGACTTCCAAACCTAAGTGATCACTAGCGTCACCCAGGAGCTTGTTAGAGCTGCACACTTCCAGACTCCAACCCAGACTTACTGATTCGGAATGGGGGCAAAGGGAAGAATGAGCTGGAAACAGCTCTTCAGGTGGTGCTGGGGCTGAGAGATGTTGAGAATCACTAACTTGCAGCCAGGGGAACTCTGGGAAACAAAAAAGGCAGCAGAACCAGCTGCCTCCTGGGGATCTACTCACTCACTCTGCTTAGCTCAAATGGGAACCACAAGGCCTAATGGCATGGATGGCTCTGGGTCAGTTGTTCTCAAATTGCAATGTGCGTTAGAATGACCTGGAAGATTTGCTAAAACAGATTACTGGGCTCTACTCCCCAGAGTGTCTGATCCATTAGGGCAGGGGAGGCGCCCGAGACTTAGCATTTAAAACAAGCTTGCAGGTAATCCTGGTGATGCTGCTCTAACGACCACACTTTGAGAACCACTGCCCTAAATGATTCTCCAAATTTGGACCAAATGTCTCTGAAAAGGACTCCATTGTGTTTTTTTAGCTCTCACATCATTGTGCATTGCTTTACATGAAGACTCTGTCCTTGTGTCTTGGGCATCTTTCTATAATCCAGAAACAGTGGTGTGTTTGTAATCAAACTTTGACCTGAACATTATGAAGGAGAAGAATCTGGGGTCCTGGATTTAAACACAGTAGAAACAGATGAATCCACTACTGCTTTACCCTTATGAAGTCAAGCAAGGCTTTTAAAAGGAGGTGGGAATTTGGGCTCTGCTTAAATGACAGGCAAGTTATTTGATGGGCTGACCTCAAGCTGGGAAAGGCTTAGATAAGGCGCAATAATGTAATTATGGTGAGTAGATGGGAAATAACCATGAGCGCATTTTATAGAGAGGAGATAAATTGAGGGAAGGCGAATGGTGAGAAAGCAGGGGTTGCAACTCAAAACCTCAGAGTCCAGACAAGTAACAGAAATGAGTTTGGTAGACAAATCAAATTAAAACTGTGGTTCCAATTTAAACAAGACAATATGGAATGGAAGGGCCTATGGTAATTCCTGGTCTTTCTATAAGGGGAGCCTCAACTCAACTCTTCCCTGTTGTTGCCATGGAAGAATATGGGCCAGGAACTGCTTGCTCTTTCAAATTTTCAAGAGAAGCTGGGAATCTGAATTCTAATGTGAGATTTCTGCACTTTAAAAAACTGAGCCCCAATCAAAATGTGTCTGTTGGCTATCAGTTTATAACACTAAAGAGTTCAGATTCTACTTCCTAGATCTTGATACACTAGGATGCTTCTGCAGGAACTTGGCACATTTTTTGCTTTTGGGGGTAAGGGTTAGTTATCAAGAGAGGAAAACAAAGAGTGAGAAAGAGAAGAAGGATGAAATTATGGAAAACATTGTAAAAAGAAAAAAGGAATCTAGAAGAAACCTGAGAGATTACATAGTCTATTCTCTGCATAGAAAATACCTCACCTGTACAACATTTCTAGTATGGTAGACTATTAATCTGGTAGTCCTTGTGGAGTCCCTTCCACGATGACTCTGAGCTTGGCCAATGGGTCATTATCAAGTATGATGCAAGCAAAGGCTTGATAAATCCTTGCAAATTGGAATGTGGCCTCTTAGAATGCTTTACGTTTAGGATCCAGCTGCCATCTAAAAAAGCTCGCCATGTGGAAAGACCATATGTAGAGAAAGAGAGGTCCCTGCCTTTCAGCTGTCCTTGCCAAGGTACCAGGCATGCAAGTGAAGCCATCTTGCATTGTCTGATTGCAACCATGTGAGACCCCAAGAGAGACAAGCGGAAGAATCAGCCAACTGAGCCTCAGTTGACCCAGAGTCAGAGCCTCAGTTGACCCAGAGTCATGAGGAATTAATCAGTGGTTGTCTTCAGCCACTGAGTTTTGGAGTACTTTGTCACACAGTGAAAATTAATGGAAATACCTAGTAAGTAGTTGGCCTGTAAATCAGATAGGATTCTGTGGTACTATAAAAAACAAATATTTGGTCTTTGTCCCGGTTGCTGGCACAGAACTTCTAAAACCCTTGGCATTCCCTGAATGATACTCTCTTTTGTATACAATGAGATGACTGGTGGCTGGGGACCCCTGGATAACTTCAGGATGGGGGTGGTCACCAGAAAGACCAAGTAGACAAGCATAATTAGAGGACTGGAATTTAGAGCCCTACCTCACCCCACCTTCAGGCAGAAGAGAAGGGCTGGAGATTGAGTTCAGTCACCAGTGGCCAATGATTTAGTCAATCATGCCTGTAACGAAATATCCGTAAAAACCTCCAAACTGCAGGGTTCAAGGTGCTTCCGGGTTGGTGAACACATGGAAGTGTTCGCACACACCCATACCTTGCCCTGTGCCTCTCATGAGTTATATTTTTTATGATAAACCAGTAAACATAAGTAAAGTGTTTTCCTCAGCTCAATGATCCATTCTAGCAAATTATCAAACATGAGGAGCGGGTATGAAAATCTTGGATTTATAGCTGGTTGGTCAGAAGTATGTGACTGATGTCTGAAGTGGGTACAGTCTTGTGACACTGAGCCCTTAACGTACAGGGTCTGATGCTAACTTCAGGTAGACGGTATCAGAATTGAATTGAATTGTTGGACACCCCGCTGAGGATTTGAGAACTGTAAAGATTCTGTTTGGCTGGAAGTAACATCTGAACCACAGTGACATAAACAAGTAAGAGGTTTATCATGCTCATGCAATGAGACATCAGCCTGTGTTTCATTGGACAGAACCAGCTGCACCAAGGGGGGCCAGGGAAATGTGACTAACATCCTAAACAACATGGGAGTTTGACTAGTAAGGAGGAAGGAGGGATGGGTATATATTTTGCAGTGTCTGCCACTACCTGCTTCTGCTAGGAAAAGAAACATCTTGTGTTTTTCTCACCATTTTCCCCTTCTCTACTAAATTTAGCCATAAAACCACAGGCCGAGCAGCCCCAACATCCAGCACATATTCATCCCATGCTTGAAGGGAAAGGTCTCTGTCTCAATTTAAGGCTCAGCATTTCGTATTTGTCTGTCTGCTTCTTCCAGTTTCATTTCATATGAAGCTGATTGATCTTGAACTTGATTCAGCCCATTGATATCACCACTACTGAGAATAGGTCTTAAGGCAATCAACTTTAAATTTGAAGCAATGGAGATGAGCAAACATTTTCAAATGAACATCTCTTCTGCAAACCTTAGCAGACTTCCAGGATGTTTGGCACAGAAGAAGAAGCCATAGAAGGAGCTAAAAATAAAGTCTGCAGTTTACATAGTTAGCCGGTGGCCATTTCATGAGTTAGAAGTACCTTGGTGGGAGTGGGAGAGAGGCAATAAAAGAAAATGAGATTGAAATTCGCTCCTTTTCTTTCTTTTCAGCAACTTCTTGGAAGGAGGAAATGGAGATAAATGAGACATAAAATAACAGAATTGAGACTTGGAAATGCTCTTAGAAACAAATCATCCAACCTTTTACCCAATTGAAAATAGTAATAGCTAATATTTGTCGAGTTTACTACATGCCAAACATTATACAAAATAATTTACTTGCACTCTTTAATTTTACCCTCACCACATCTCTGTCCTACTATTTTAACATCTGTTTATAGGCATCAAGTTAAGTAACTTATTCGAGGTCACAGTGAGTAACGGCAGGACGAAATTTCCTGGTTATGCACTGATCTCCTTAATTCTTTCGTTATCCCATCCCATGACAACTTCTGCCTCACCACTTCTAGTGATCCACTTCTTCTAGACAACTCTTTACTGGAAATCTTGGTTGCTCAAAAACTACTCATGAGTTAGCTAAAGTCTACTTTTCTGGAACTCTTGCCATCTGGTCTGCCCATCAAAGTAACACATAAGCCAGTCAGTCCCTCTGCTGCATGAGAGTCTTCCAGTATCTGCGCTCCACAATCATGCATCTCTGAGCCTTTATCCTCCAAACTAAACATCTACGGTCGTTCCAACCCTTCCCCAGAAAACCATCCTATAGGCTGTGCTTCTTCCTCTATGTGTACTGCAAATTCAAGCTTCTATAGACACAAGACTAGTAATGAAAATAAATAAAGCAGGACAGGTACAGTAAAATTTCATGGCCTTGTCATTCTTTTATTTTCCTTCTTTTCATAGCGACATGAATACAGAGATGTTTTTCTCTGCAGATTCAATGATAAAAAGCAACTAATCCTCAGTCTCGCTGCTGGGGGACAACAGGGAGTGGTGAGCACTGTGACAAACTGGCAATGACATGCTTGATCTAAAGGAAACAGATAACACTCAGATCCCGCCAAGTGTTGTCACTAAAAAATGGTGCCAGATCTTCTGAACTTTCCAAAAGTTGCTGGAAATCTGAGTTTCTATTTTAAAACTTTTGATTTTTATCAGATCAGATTTTTAAAAACTTTTTTTTTTTTTTTTTTTTACAGCATTCTGTAAGCCAAATAAAATGAGGTCTGCAGGCTGGATCCAGCCCTTGGGCTGCTGGTTTACAACTACTGTTGTTGTCTACCAGTTAAAACCAATACCCTGATGAAGGCTGGCCAGTTCTGAAGACAATGGACCCCTCGCCTTGCTTGACCAAAAACCATGCTTCTAGGAATGCAGACTAACTTTGCAATAGCTTTTTTTATTGGCTGTGTCATATTATACTTTAAGTTCACATGGAACTGTGGCCAAGTAAGTAACTTCAAGTCTTCATATAAAGTGTTGTCCAGCTTGACCCCTCCAGCCATCTTGTGCAATGATATTTTGAACCTTGCTACATGATGGTAGATCGTTAAGTCTGAACTCTCAGCTCTGGTCTGGAATTCCCAGATTGATTCCTGATCGAACTATATGTTTGGCCTTGGGCCACACCCACTGAAACTGAACTCACACCCATACCCTGCAGTCAAGAGTAGTGGGAGCCCTGCCCAATACCTGTCCTAGCACCTGGCTCTTTGCCTGTGGTCTGAGACCTAACTCCTGCGTGTCCGAGAGGACATGCATTGTTCCAGACGCTCTCCTTGGCCCTGTAGCATCCATTATCTCTCTTAATGGTGAATCCACTTACTTCCACTGCCATCTGGCCCACATTTGTCAATTGACCTTTTTTGATTGTCAAGGAATTTATATTATTCATGCTCTTCCTGCCTCGTTATTGTGAGTAATTGAGAGCAGGGCTCTGAGCTATTCAGCAACCTGCACAAAGCCAGCAGGATGTGCTCACTCAGATTCCCACTCTTTTTGTGAGATCTTTGTGAAATAGCTGACTACTTTCATGGGGTTGTTGTGAGGGATCTATTTATAGATGTTACGTGTTTATAATGGAGCCAGGCATGTGGTGGGCACTCATGAACGTTAGCTTGAAGGAGTAATAGATACAAAGCTCATCCTGGTCATTTCCTGGTCTCGCCCCCAGTAGCCGAAGGGGAGACATCTCTTCTCTAAGGATATGTTGCAAATCCCCTACCATCAACAAGCTCAACAGCAGGCGCCCTGAGTTGTTTTTATGATAAAGGGAAAGATTTGACTCAAGCGATTCACATGGCCCGACAGATGGCTTCTGGAAGACCCAGGCTTGACTACTGCCTCTGCCAAATACTTGTTGTGTGACTTTGGGCCAGTTGTTTAACCCCTCTGAGCCCAAAGTGCTCCATCTGTAAAACCGGGTTGCTAGTATGTAGCTTACAGCGTGATGGTGGGGTTTAAAGGAGATTTGTAGTAAAACAGCACCACATGGTAGGCACTTGGTACAGTTATGATGATGCAAATGCTAAGGTGCACTCTATCATTGGCCTTTCCCAGTGAGCAAGAGCAGCCTTCCTTTTTTCCTGCCAGATCGGCAAAAATTAAGTTACAAACTTATTGCTTGGTTGTAAAAAATTTCAAACGAGTGACACAGGCATTTATGAAATAAAAAGTTGGAGTCCTCTGCACTCCTGCCTACTTTCTAGAAAGAGCCACTGTTAGCTGTCTGGTATATGTCCTTGCTGATGTTTTTCTACACACACATGCAATTTTTAAAGCAATATTTGGATCATACTATATATACACTTCTGCAGCTTGCTTCTTTCTCTAAGAAGATTTTCATGGCCTTTTTTTCCAAGTCAGAGTATATGGAGCTAGCATTATAGGCTGAACTGTATTCCCTAAAATTCATATGTTGGAGCTTTAACCCCCAGTATCTCAGTGTGTTTCTGTTTTTGGAGATAAAGCTTTTAAACAGGTAACCCAGTTACAATGGGCCATTTAGGTGGGCCCTAATCCAATACAACTGGTGTCCTTTTAAGAAGAGGGAATTAGGACACAGAGACATCAGACGCTTGCGTGAACAGAGATGACCGGTAAACACGCAGCAAAAAGAAGTCCACCCACACATCAAGGAGAGAAGCTTCAGGAAAAACCAACTTGCTGGCACCCTGATCTCAGACTTCTAGCCTCCAAACTTTGAGAAAACAACTTTCTGTTGCTTAAGGCCCCCAGCCTATGGTATTTGTTACGGCAGCCCTAGATTGGTCCTAGATGGCTAATGTATCCAGCCTCTCATAAGATACAGAGTTTTCCATTTTATAGATGGTACAGAAATGTGTTTGCTGATGAACTTTTAGGTTGCTTACAGTTTTATGCTATTATTAAAGTGCTTCAGGTAATATCCTTGCAATGTGCTTTTTGAATATATGTGAGGATATCTGTAGGCTCTTTTTCCATATGATATGCACATCTTTAAAAAAATGTATAATTAGTTGTACCAATGGAAACTCCAACAGTATAGGCAAATTTCTACCTCCCTTTTCCCAAAAAGCATAATTTTAAGGACTTATATTCTGTGGCCATAAACATAATTAAATTGACAGTCCATAAAATATGACACTCTTGACCTTGGCTTTGCTCTGGCCTATTCTAAAAACTTGGCCCCATCAGCCACCTGCAGAAACACGCAAGACTCCTGAATGGAGGAAGCTCTCACCACACTTTATAGTCCCTTCATAGTGAAGGCAAACTCAATAAGAACAAAGAGACATGCTACAAACAAAAGTATTGATTTTAATTTTTAAAGAGTATAAATAGATTTGGATCGCACACAGTATATTGAATTTGGGGATAAAATATTTCATGACAACCTGCCAATATATTTGTCTTCTCATCTTTCAACAAATAGGATTGGGGGCTGCCGAAATGGACAGAGGTTGACAATGCCACTCAGGTAAGTGGCATTATTTTGATCTGAGTTGATGCATCTGACTAGCCTTTGGTTTAGACAGAAAAAATCAGAAATGGAACCATCTTCTGTGGTGGAGTGAACTTGCGGGTGCCATGGCCAGGTCCTTCCTGGAGAGTATAAGGGAATTCCCCAATCCTGAGTGGCTTCGCTTTCCCTCCCCTTGCTCTTACTCTTTTATATGTATGGATGTGCAAAAAGGAGTTTGTAAAAAAACAGAAGCCATGGCCTATTGGCCACTTGGAGGATGTGTGGAGGAACAGTGGTCATTCTGCATAGTGGCCTACTGGTTTGGTGCTAGTCTGAGAGAAAGGGTTGCTGTCAGTTGAAATACTTCTGGGCACTGATCTTTTGTACCTATCTGTCTCCCACCATGAACCATGGGTTACTTGGGAGCAGAAACCATCAAATTCATCTCTGCTCACAGCTCAGCATAGGTCCTGGGCACGGATCATCTGCTCATCTCTTGACACACTATTGAGATACTCTCATCCAGTTTATGACCTAAAATGCCATCAAGAGGCTGACAATACACAAGTCTCTAGCCTAAAACTCTCTCCTTAGCATTAATTCTAGCATTTATACCTACCCTACTCTACTCAAAATTTCTAGTGGCTCCCAATTTAACACAAAGTTAAGGCTAAATTCTTTGCCCTGGCACAAAAAGCCCTATCTGATCTACCCCTTCCTTGCCGACTTTCTCTCCCTGACCCCTTCTTCTACTTCTCTCTGTCTCACCCACCACAGTCAGCTACGAAAGCCTCCTCTCTGTTCTTTGAATGTGAGAGGCATCTCCCCCTTAGGGCCCTGGCTGTTCCCGCTGCCTGGCAGGCTTCCCCCATTGTTCGTGCTCACTCGGTGCCTCTTGTAAGTCTCTGTTCCATCCTTGCCTTCTCGGAGAGACCCCACCCTGACCCTTCTACTGCAAATGAACCCTCAGCATTCCCACTCTGCTTCCTCTGCTTTATGTCCTCCACAGCATTTATCATCGTCCAGCATGCTGCATATTTCACTTGTTGTTTACTTCTTCCCTCCCACCAGGACATAAGTCCACGAGGGCAGGGGTTCCTGCCTGTTTTGTTCAGCTTTGAGTCCTCCGCACTTAGAAGAGGTCATGTAGCAGGGGTTCAACCAAGATTTGTTTTCTGAATAAATACATAAATGGCTGTTGGTACACTTTTCCTATCATACATGTACATCATTCAAAATTCAAAAGGTACAAGATTTACAGCAAAAAACTCTTCTCCAACCCCTGTCCATCCAACCCCACTTCAGTTCTCCCCAATGGCCACTGATAAGTTTCTTTTCTATCCTTCTAGGATTTATAACTATGTATCTATTAGCTAGCTCTGGTTTTTAATTAACACTGATACTTGAAGGTATTCCATATCAGCACATAAGAACTTCCTCACTACTTTTTACAATAACATAGCATTTCATGATATACGTAAACCTTAAAATGATTTAACCTCAATTAATAGATATTTAGGTTGATTTCAATTCCTCGATATTCCAAACAATGCTGGAACATTGTATATAGGTTATTTTCATCACTATAACATAGTACATTTTAAAAATAACTGAACTTTTAAAATAAAAATTTTAATAAATGAACTTTTGGCCCAATACCATGTTTATGAGGACTGAGTCCTCCCTATGCCTCCAGCCAGGGCTGGACATCTCATTGTTCATGTTCCCTGCTTCTTGAGCTCTCATTCTGGGTGGGGCTTTTGTTCAGAGCCAGCTAAAAGTAACAGCAGCAGTTCATTGGATGCTTGCTGGGCAGTAGGCATCATTCAAAGGACTTTACTTAATCCCACTTAATCCTCTATTGGAGAGGGATTAGTATCCCCATTTATAGTTGAAGAAACTGAGGATCAGAGCGGTTAAGTAATTTACTTGCCTGAGGTTAAACAGTAAATATCAAAAGTAAGATTCTTTTCCAGGTCTCTTACCAGAGCCTGGACTTGTAATCCTTATATACTTAGCCTCTCTGTGCCTGTTTTCTCAGTCATAACATGGGGGATGATAATAGTGGTTATTTCATAAAGTTGTTTTGAGTGTGGAAAAGGAGGCAGCAAGGAATGGAGTGGATCGGAAACAGGTGGGAAAAGAGTTAGAGGCAGGTCTCCATGAATGTTTAAGAGCAGGCAGTGTTTCTCAAAGTGTCATCAAGGGACACCCACATTAGCATCACTTTGGATGCTTATTTAACATGCAAATCCTTGGAACCCTTCCTAGATTTCTTCAGGAGTGGAGCCTAGGGGTCTATATGTTAAACCAGCATCCAGGTAATTCTGATGCACGTTGAAATTTGAAAATTTCAGGCCCTAGGAGGGTGTGTGTGTGTGTGTGTGTGTGTGTGTGTGTGTGTGTGTGTGTACTGTAGCTTTATCCAGATAGCCCTACTGTGGCTCTATCAAAAACCTCTCTTCACCTTTCCTCCTCACTCCCCACATATGTTATGTTTTCTTCGTCACCTGCATAGCCACTAAACTATGCAAAAGTGATTTCTAGATTCTAAACCTAGAATTCTGTGTGCGTTTCTGATTTCTTTTTGCTGGGAAAAAAACAAAAGGAATAGATGGCCCACAAATTATGTGGAGCTGTGATCTGGAGTCTTAAAGGTACAGGGACCTATCTGGCTTTTGGTGTGAAGATCACCCAGTGCCCCTGGATCCCCACAGTCACTCTAGTTCCCTGAATCTTAGGGTTAGCTCTGACCACCCAATACTGTCTGCAAACTAAATAGGTGGTGAAAATTTAAGTAAACAATATTTATTAACATTATGATCATGTGTGGCATTTTCTGTTACTAAATGATCTGGTACACAGATATTATTCACTTAAATAATCAATCACTGTCAACAAATTACAGGATGCAGAGAATGAAATTAGCAAAGTGAACTATGGATATAAAATTCATTTGAAATTCAATTTAGTGACAACATTAGCTTTCAATTAGTCTGCCCAACTGTTTGAACATCTTCCTTTTGCACAGATTTTTTTTTTTTTTAATAAATGTAATTAACCTTTTTACTGTTCAATTGCTGTTGGGTGCAACAATATCATTATTACATGGCCTCTATTGTTTGGGAATGACATAATTAAACGGTGATTTGGGATGAGGGCATCAGGGCAGTCCTGAGGCTGTTTCTGTAGCTTCTACTCCTGACTCAGGGGTGGGGAAACAAGAGAGGTCCAAGCGGTAGGAGCGGGGGTGCGTTTGAGCTGAGGCTGCCACAGTGAACATCTCATATTGCTGCGCTGCTTCTGCATTCTCAAAGAAACCTTCCCCCAAACCTGTCTCACACTCCAGATCCCTCATTCCCTAGCCCACATTCAGTGGTTTGCATTCCACGTTTTCTGCCTATTCCCCGAAAACTCAGCCCCTTCCCCCACTACCTTATTTCCTTTCATGATTCTCTGACACCTTTAATCCAGTCACTCTGGCTGGAGAGCTGGAGTCCCTTCAGACTCCTGCCTCTCCCTGAGCTCCCATGGACAATAAGTCATGTCAGCCCTTCACATCTTCTTCCAATGGCAACTGCCACTCTCTCTTGCTGTCTGTGCCTGCCACAGCAGTCTGGGTCCTCATCTACACACCCTTCTTTTTCCACTGCCTTGTTACATCCTTGCCTCTACCCTCAATCCACCCTGCACACTTCTGCCAAGCTTTAACAAACCACTGCCACCAGACTCAAGTACCCTGTCACCCTTCTCCACCCACCCATCCTCCTCCCTCACCACCCACCATGGCCTCACCCATTCCACGTGCCTCTGCTCCTTGCCTGTGCCGAGGCTGCTCTTCAAATCCGTCTCCTGCTTGCCTCCAAACAGGCTCTGCACTTTCCCGCCCTCACATCTTTGCTCATGCCAGCCACATCATTTGGGGGAAAAACAACAACAACAACAACAACAACAACCACCACCTTTCTATTTCTCTTTTTAAAAATCTTCCCTAATCAGGCCCAGCCCAAATGCCACATCTGCTATTAAGCCTTCCTGGCAGCTCACCAGGCTCTGCAGATCGTTTCCTTCAAACGGCTCGAGCATTTGTTGTCTGAGACGTTCCTTTTGATCCTTAATAACATGCTTTGTTATTGTCCTCTGCGTTCTCAGCCGAATAGTACGTACTTTGAAAGCAGGGACATGCCTTGTGGTTCCCATTTCTTGTAGACAGTTTTGCCTAATGGGTAAAGCCATTTCCAAGCCTTTCCTCAAAAAGGACAACACCAGTTTCCTCCTTCTCCTATTTACAGGGCTGTCTTGAGGTGGACAGCTCAGCTGCGGTGAGAGCAGGCAGCTTGGGCCTTGCAGAGGTGCATAGTGGGCAGTCTGGCGGGATTTCGGTGAGGCAGGCAGGGGCCAGCACTACAACATATGGGCATGTTGCTTGTTCTGGAAAGCTGCCTTATGTCAGCTACACCTGAGATGGCCTTGGTTCTGAACCGCATCCTGGCTGGTATACATCTCCCCTGCACCGCTCCCCTGCCCCAGCATCACTTCAGAGTTGCCCCTGCTGCTGAGAGAGGTGGGGAGCGGCCATGTCAGCAGATGGGTGCAGCCTCACATCCTCCTTTCATCAGAAGCCCCAGAGACATAGTCACATTTAGATATTAGGAATCTTCTCTTCCTTGAGAGCCTGTAGCAGAATTCTGCAAGTCTCTGAGGAGGTTTCTTGACATCCTGAAGGGGGTGGCCCAGGCACTAAACTTGTCCACTCTTAGTTCTGAGGGTAAAAAGAAACAGCCTCACTCCTCTCTGTGCTATAGCTCTCCTCCCTTCATAACCAAGAGCCAAACAATTTCTCTCTACCTTAGCTAGCTACCACTTATGTGCCAAGAGCTGTGCCAAGTGCTCTGTACATTTACCTCATTTAATTCCCACAGCAACCCTATGAAGAAAGGTGGTTCCTGTTGTAGAGATGGGAGGTCTGAGGCTGGGAGAAGTTAGCAAACCCACCTGATAAGCAGAGCTAGGTCAGAAACCAAGCTGACCTCACCTGCCCCAGGAGTTCTAAAAACTCCTTTCCAACCACCACCCTGACCTCGCCTCCCCCAGGAGTTCTAAAACCTCCTTTCCTCTGGGAAGCCTCCTTCACCAGTTGCCTAGATCATGAGATTGCCCCAGCTGTCCCACCAGCATGAGCGCTCCGCCTGACCTGTGTACTTATGCAATGTGTGACTTTGGCGATCACCGTGCCATGTTCCCTGAGGGCTGACCCAGCATTCGGGCTGGAGCCAGGTGTCCCACCTCCAAAGGCATCTGGGCATGAAACGAGAGTCTAGGTGGGTCTCAAGTCTCCTCAGCTCACACACCCTTTAGGATACTCTCTGAGATAAAGCCAACAAGACAAACTCCTCTAGGTCCTTTCTTGGATTGGAGTTCTGGGTTAACATGTGCTCGATGCCTCGGTAAAGGACTTTATCTTTCTGTACCTCAGTTTCTTCCTCTGTAAAATGAAGACACCATTCTCTACTTCATTACTTGAGATGTAAAGGAAATACATTAAATACATTAAATACCTAGCACTGTGTCTAGCATATTGTGGGTTTCCCACAAATGTCGTTTTCTTTCAGATCCCAAATAGTAACCTGGAGCGTAACTGTGCTTGGGAGAGTGAAGTCTGAGTAATGCCCATATCACAGGTAGTGCTGCTGGTTTTACAGATTTATGGACCTCCTTCTTTCACTTAATTTTAGGTTAAAGATCCCCTTATCAAATCAGTGGCTCCCTTGTACTCAACAGAAGGGAGATGGTACGGCGGGAAGAGCTTTAGAATTGGGCTCGAATCTCGCTCCTGTCACTTATTGGCTGGGTAGCTTCTCTAGGCCTCCACTTCCTCATCTCTAAAATGAAAATAATAATGATACCTCTCGATTTGGTGTGAGGATTAAAGGAATAGTGTTGGGCCTGGTGCAGCTCTTAGTAAGAGCTCGAAAATGGCCACTGTTGTCATTACCATTCTTTTACCGAAAAGGTCTTTGAAGTCTTCCTGAGATGCACCAAATTCCTTGCTCGGAGCTAACCGTGTCTTTTGCATAAGTCATGGTCCAGAGATCTGACCACCTAATTGTGTGTGCGGGAAAGCTAAAGATGAATCTGATCTGGAGTTACAGCCCTGGTCTGAGTATCTATCTAGCTGTCTCCTTCTCACAACCACTTTTCTCTTGCGAAGTTTCAACCTTCAACTAGAAGAAGTAGCAAAAGCATAACCAGTGTTCCCAGGCCTTTAAAATGTCTCCGCTTAAAGCTCCAGAATCACAGAGGTGCACTCTAGTTTTCCTCAAACCCCAGCTCATTCCATGGGAAACAGGAACAAGAAGCTCTCTAGGGGAGCTCCCATAGGAGCATCTAGGACAGCGGCTCCAAACTCCGCTACTCGTTGGAATCACCGGAGCAACGGTCCCCAACCTTTCTGGCGTCAGGGACCGGTGCTCCTATGAGAATCCAATGCCTAATGATCAGAGGTGAAGCTGAGGTGGTGATGCTAGTGCTGGGGAGCGGCTGCAAATACAGACGAAGTTTCTCTTGCTTGCTGGCCGGCCGCTCACCTCCTGCTGTGCAGCCCAGTTCCTAACAGGCCACAGCTCAGTACCAGTCTGTGGCCCTGGGGTTGGAGACCCCTGAACCCTGGAGAGTCCTGACCCCAGAATTCTGATTGATTGATTGCCAGGGCACAGGGATTTTTAAAAGTTCTCCAGTTGATTCCAATGTGCAACAAAGATGAGAACCACTGAAACAGGAAACTCTCGAGCCTCTTAAGTGGGACTAGTTGCCTTACCTTAAATCATCTGCAGACTAAACCTGCCCTTAACTAGGAGTCAGGAAACTGGCTCATTCATTCATTTATTCAAGTATTATTGCTTCTAATGATGCCTCCAGGGCTCTTTCCTGCTCAAATCAGTAGGTAACTTCATCTAACACCCAAAGCCCTTTAGTTAATCCTTCATGCCATTTATCACTCTGCAAATCACTTGTTTTTCTTCACATCTGAATTACTTGAGGGTAAAAACAGGGCCTTATTCCCAGAGCCAAAAATTTTAAGTGAGGGAATGCACATATGAATGTATGAATGAATGAATGAATGAACAGTGAGAATTAATGCTCAGAAGGGAGGCAGTATCACAGAGAACATGGAATCTGGAGAAGATAGGTTTGGGCTCAAATCCCAGTTCTGCTACTTTACTAGCTGAGCTGCCTTAAGCAAGTTACTCAGTCTCTCTGAACCCCACTTTGCTTATCTATAAAATGAGGATAGTAAAATCCTGATAGTGCTATTGTAAGGAAGAAATGATATAATTCATCTACTGTGCTTTGCTTGGCACCTGGAACATAGTAAATGCCCAGAAGATGTGAGTATTATTAGAATGGGCAGGGGGCTGGTGTTAGAGCTTCTTGGCCATTCAAACAGGAAGCTCCATCCTGAGCCCTGAGTGTGCCAGTGAACAGCTCCCCCTGCCCTGGGTAGGGTGCCTGGAGGTGAGCAGTTGTTCTGCCTTTTAACTCTCTTACGCTTTGTGTCAATTACTGGGCAGGTGGGGGCAGCTGCTGTGACTGGGCCGCAGCTGCTGTGGCCTGTAAGCCCCCTGTCAGACTCACCCTGAGGGCAAATACGGCTCCGGCTTTTCCCAGCGCAGCCTCTGGAGCAGCTCCTCAGCTGCTGTCCTGGTTTTTCCTCTTGTCTGCCTGTGTGCTTTGGCAGTTCCAGCCCTCTGCACAACCAGGGCTAAAGACCAGGCACTGAGGTTCCCTTCCCCAAAGATCAAGTTACAGAGCGCATTCTCTGGCTCCACCTTGCAAAACATCAAAGGCTTGAGCAAAAGCAGTCTGGGGATGAGGAGGCAGCTGCCTACTTGGTATGATTCCAGGGTGGCTGGAAAAATCCCTCAGCCCCAAATACTTTCCTGTTGTAAGGTTTAACCTCCACCATTAGAGACCCAGTCTTGTCATTTGGAGCAGCAGATCTCAAAGAGTGGTTCCCCCAGCAGCAGCAGCAGTATCTGGGAGTTCCTCAGAAATGCAAATTGTCAGGTCCCATCCCGGACCTCCTGAATCAGGATCTGGGGTGGCAGTATCTGTGTTTAACACACACTGCAGGTGATTCCGATGTTTTGGTAACCCCACTGAAGGGAGGATGTTTTCCAGGAGGGATAAAACTCACCAGTGTGATAGTTCTGATTGATTGCTCAGCTTGCCGGGCTGTGAGGAGATTGGGACAGGGATGGAGAGAGGGGCGAGAAGGTCTTGTCTGGCTAGTGCTGCAGTCAGTCAGACATCGGTAAGACTCCTAGCTCTGCTTTCTGGTTGTGCCCCTGAGCAAATTATTTAGTCTCTTCGGTTTTGTTTGTACCACTGTAAACTTCAGATGGTACAACCAATCCAAAGAGCCAGAGATGAAATAAGGTATGTAAAGAAGTATACTTGCACACAATAGGTGCTTAGTGAATGCTAATATCCTCTCCCAACTCACCCCCCCCCCTTGTTTCTCATGAGAAGAAGTCTGGTTGGAGTGCCATGCTGGGCAGAGGGTCTCACAGATGGGTAATTGTGAATGTGGATGGGATGCCGAGACAGAAGGAGGCAGAGAAATGAGAATAGGAACTTCCTAACTCCCTTCTTCTGGTTTCCTCTGTTTTTCAGGATCCCAGTGCCTAGTCTCATCACCATCCTTCCTAGATGCTGGATGGGGCTGATTCTTTCCTTACGTTTCGCCTACTTCATTCTAACCTCTTTCCTGCATGTGACTTACAGTTCTAAATGTTTCCTGCAGGAAGATGACTGGTAGAAACAGAGAAGTAATGAGCTTTTCTGTAACTTGGGGTCTTTAGCCTTAAGAAGAGAGCCAGCAGTTGACACCAGAGTCCACCCTGGAGATCTGACGCTTGCCCAGGCACTGCCAGGGCCTCCCAAGGAGCCAAAAGACAGGCAGCGGAGAGCATCTCAAGAAAGGCAGATGTGCCCCATACACACAGATGTATGTGCACCAGAGCAGCCTGCTTCCTTTCTTTTAAAGCCTGTACATGCATCTTGAGCCTTAGATGGGAGAACAAATTAAGATCTCAGTCTCACTAGGCAGTCTCACATGATGTGGTTCTGGAGTAATGACACCCCAACTTCCCTAGCTCACCATCACCAGGAATTCCAGAATCAATGTTTCATCATTAGTTTAAGGGTTTATCCCATTCACATCTCCATTAAGCCATGTTCTAGGCTTTAGTTAGTCAGTCTGGATTCAAACCCCAGCATTACCATTTGTTAGTTGTCATATTCTGGGTTAAATATTTAACCTCTTTGAGCCTCGCTTTCTGCCTTTGTAAAATAGGGATTATATATTTGTGTACTGTGTATATATTTATAATTATTTCAGGGGTTAAAAATATGCAGTGCTATTTGGATTCCTTATGAACATATTCCCCCCCCCCGCCCCTTTTAAATGAACATATTTCTTTCAAGCTGCAGAAAGAGTGGAAGGAGTAAGGACTGAAGTGAATGCTTGTGATCAAAGATGGCTGGTATGTTTCCACTAGGACTCTAACTTGGGTGGACTTGCTGACGCCACTGGCACACTGCACTGTCAGGGCTGTGGAGGAATCCAAGACCGACTCCAGCCTCGACAGACAGAGTATGTGGCTGAGCAGAAATGTCTGCTCCAATCTGGGCAGGGGGCCTGAGCGCATGTGCAACCCACATTTGCCATTTCTGCTTTAGTTGCCTCCTCCCTGAAGGCAAAAAGTCAGCCTGTGACTGTTGCAATTACTGGCAGTGGAATTATAGAAGCCATTACCTGGGATCTTCAAAGGCTCACGCTGAAAGAGTACCTTAGTCTCTTAATGGAACACTGTCTCCTGGTATCATTTTGGAAGGTTGGAGCTGTCCCCAGTCACAGCACACCTCCTCTTGATCTTCATGATGAAAATCCTTAATATAGACTGGGGAGGAGAGAAAGAGAAGAGTGTTCTCTCTGTAGTGGCAGGAGACAGATGTGGGGTGGTCTGTACAGATTCTGAAGCCCGTTTTGTCAGGGGAGGTGGGGACTAAGAGGTGGGTCAGACCTGGAGAACCCAAACACTCGGAGGCACCTGAACCCCAGCCCCTTGGCCACTCAGGGAATCAGCAGGGATCTGCGAGACACACAGGCATTTTACATTATTAATCGGCTAGATCTTTTTCTTCCCGATAATCTCTCCCTCTACAACTGTGGAAGCACTTTGGAAAGCAGCAGCAGTGTGTCTGTGCAAAGTGTCCACGTGAGGTGCCAAGGCAGGCTACTGGCCCTTTAGAACAGAAGGTACCATGCTGGGGCCCGAGGGATTATGAGGGGCCATGAAAAGGTTTTGATTTTAGTATTTTTTGAAACTACAAGAAAAAATGAATATAACAATGAATATAGAATAATGCATCCAGTTGAGATTTTATCTGTTTTTATACCAATGCAATCATAACGTATAATTTCAATTTTTTTTTTTTGGTGGTGGAAACAGCCCATGAAGGCGAAAATGCCCAGGGCCCAGGGAAATCAGAATGCAGCCTGAGCATGCGGCATGAAAGGGATTTGAAAGGGGTCTGGAGGCGGAGCTGTGGTCCCACTTAAAACCTTGACCCTGTGACCTTGAATAGATCATTTATCTGGGTTTGTGGTTTTCCTGTGGTCCAGTATCCTACAAGTCAGGAGAGGACTGAGGGCTCTTCCTTTCCCCTTCCTCTCATCCCAGCTCTAGGAAGTTAGCTGTGAGCTGTGTGAACATGTGTAAACACGCACTAGGTATATAAGAGGTCAGATTTTCATCACCTAGAGGGAAGGTGGAGACCCACATGCTCGTCCTTCGGTGCCCAACTCAAGTCACTCCCTCATCCAACATTCCAGAGTAACTCACCACTCCCTCACTGAGCTTCTGCAGCCTGGACTGCCAGACATAATCCATCCAGGGCTGACAGCCTGCATATTTCCATCCTTTCTTCACTAGGAGGTTTGTCCATCTCGTGAGGACAAGCATTATTTTTCTTTTCTTCCCCCACCCCTTTGCCTAGCAGAGTGTTAGGCACATGGTAAAGAGGTGGGAGGACAGCTGGACAGAGTACTGGGTTCCCATCGTGTGACAGCCAGGCACTTGAACTCTGTGCGTGCCTCAGTTCCCTCATCAGTAAAATGTGGTGAGTGAATGAGGTCAGTGACTTGCCGACTTAACAAAAAGTCTAGTAGTGGGACCATTTTGTGCAATTGGAATCAGCACCCTAATGCATAGAACAAATGAAAAGAGAGCTGCTGAGGCTGAGGCAGGGGTGAGACACTCAGCCTACCCCTTCTCCTCACTGGCTGAGTGATTGGAAACCCAGTGAAAGGATTCCCAGCTGACCTTTTACACAGGGTAATGCTCTCCACACCAAATGTTGCATAAATACTCGTGGTTGGCCAACTGGTTTGATTTCTACAGGCCGGTCAGTCCTACTGCCACGCTGTAGTGTTCTGTTCCTGTGCCATGGCCCTGTGCCCGACAGTGTCTGGACATTCCATTCCATTCTGTTCCTTGCGTACACGGCTGCCCAGCTGGGCAGCTGAAATGCTGCACTGTCCCTCGTGGGGAGGGAGGGCTCCGTGTCTGGGTCAGGCTCATGAGTTTTCATCATATTTACCGTGAGACTTAGGGCTCCCTGGGAAGAAGAAGCTGTTTTGAGATCTCTCATCATAAGCTATCTGATGAGTGGCTGCTTTTCTCTAAGCTCCTTGGATGAAAACTGTCAGGGGAGATTTCCTAGCTGAAATCCTTTACTCCCTCCAAAGCTGTGGCCAGACACTCTCATGCACTCCCAGCAACTCGGACATCCTTTCCTTCCCAGCCAAGTATTTCACTTACGAGCCATGCACCCTCAGGGAAATCTCAACTCTTAAGCCTTGGCACCCTCATCTACAAAATGGGGACAGCGACACCTGCTTGCAAGGTTGGCACCCAGCTGGTACATGTCAGTGGAGATATTCTGGTGGTCAGAACATTCAAAGGCATCCATAGCAGTTGGTGAGAAGCCACTGCCCTAAGCCCCTGGATTTCCCTCACCCTCAAACACTCTAGCTACCCCCTGTGACACCCCCAGAAATCCACAGAATCAGCAGCCTGAAGGCCATGTCTGACCCAGCAGGAGCCTGCAGACCTGGTGCCAGAGATGTGGCCAGAGTCAGTTCTGGCAGATTGGTACTGGAGCCTTCCTGGCTCTCAAATACTTTTGTATTACCCTTGGCTGTGGTGCCGCAAAATAATGTGTCTGTGGCACCCAGGACATTAGTTCCTGGGACACCAGAGAAATGGCCATTTTTACAATCCTCATACTTCACATCATTGGGCCTCCTAAGTTTGCTTCCCTCAGTCAAAGCTCAACCAAAATATATCCCCTTTCACTTTTTCATACCACCCCTGCTTCCTCTATCGAGAGCTTAGACATTGAGGTCGGTGCCCTTGTTTGTATGTTGATGTTTAAAGACTCTTAGATACTCACTGTGGTTTTATGCCTGTTTCTGGATTTATTTCAGAGCAGATAAGGTAAAAAGAAGTGAACCCATTTCATACAAAGCGGTACAGGAGGGTCTCTTCTTCGCCGTTAATTTATACTGGCACATGCACAGGGCTGAAGCTCAGCTCACAATGTATGTTCAGAAGCCAAAGCTGGTTTTCCCCTTCACAGAAGCCCGCCATGAGGATTGAAAGAATCCATCTGACTTGCTGAGCACTGTGGCCAAGCACACCTTTTGAAGTAACATATTGCATGTTTCTTGGTGCCTGTAGATAGTTAAATAGTGGCCCTCTGAAAGATATGTTTATTGCATGTCTCCACCTGTTAGACTATAACCTCCACTGAGGCAGGGATCTTTGTCTTGCTTTTTCACCAGTATATTCCAAGTGTGCCAAGCACATGGTAGATGCTCAATAAATAGTTTTTGACTGACTGATGTTGACTCACTACTTTTTATACTGGCAGAAAAGGGGAAAGACACGGTGTAGGGCACACTCTTTCCCTGTAAGGGTATAAACTGGAAGCTGCAAACATTGCATCCACTCACATCCCAGTGGCAAGAATTAGTCACATGGTCATATCTGACTGCAAAGGAAGCTGGAAAACGTAGTCTTTATTTGGAGTGCTATATGACCATTTGTAGTCAGTGAATGTAGTTATACAAAAGGAAAAAGGAGAAAACCATCTTTGGAAGAAAAACTAATAGTCTCTACTCAAAATGATGGCCAAATAAAGATTGTACATTTCAAACAAGCCCCTGGATGATTCCAACGCAGTAGGGACAGGAACCCTGAAAACACACACATACACACACACACACACACACACACACACACACATCAATTTCACAATGTGTCTAAGACAAAGTTCAGAGAAAGAATATTCTATTCAGTAGACTTCTCACTTTGTAGATGAGAAAACTGAGACCTAGAAAGAGGAAGTAAATTTCGCAGATACCTAACAAGAGAAAACCTTAGTCTCTTGTTTGGGTAGTAGGCCACAAAGGGGCACAACTGACCTGCTACCTGGTGACAGCATACTTAGATTACAGGTATGTGTAATTCCAAATCAAGTCTTATTCTTAGCTCACCACACCTTCTCCTGGAAGACGAGCCAATGACAAGGGCAATACTTTAAGCCAGGGATTCTCAGTGGGGGACTTGCAACATCAGCATTATCCAGGAACTTTTAGAAATGCAAATTCTCAGGCCTCACCCCAGACCAGGGTGGGGCACAACAATCTGTGTTGTAACAGTTCTCCAGATGATTTTGATGTATGCTGAAGTTAACTTTAGGCAAAGGAATGAATCTCTAATCAGCCAATTTTCAAAACTCAGGGCAGTTTTAGGGATGTTTTTCCTGGGACTCCTCAAATAGCCTGTCCTGCTCTGAGAGATCATTTAAGGGCCCAGCAAATGGAGGGCCACTAAGAAGAACAGAACTGAAGCCACAGGTAGGTGTCTTCTATTGGGTGAGGTAGTTTCTAGGGACCCAGGGAGGCCTATGGCTCGGGCCCAGGGCACTGGAGGCGGTAGAAGCAGGCATTCTGGCCAAGGACCAACCAGTACCTAGTTTCCATCTCCTCAGAGACCCAGATCTATACTTTCTCACAGCCCAGTGGGTTCCTGGGCTGCCTAAAGATGCCAACTTCTTTTTCTCCCGGTTCCTGAAAACCAGCTTTATTTCTCTGTAAGCATAATCTGTAGATGTTCACAGTCCCTTTTCTTCTTCTCTTTCTTTTCCCCTTTGTTTAAAATAAAAATGTATCTAAAGGAGAGAAAACGCCATTCTGTCCTTTTCCATAAATATTAGCAAACTAGAAATTAGAGATCCAGGAGGAAGACTGCTTAAGTTCGGGGGCTCCTTGGAGATTCCAATCATTGAGATTTCCTCTCCCCTCCAACTGCAGAAAACCACTGCTTAAATCGAGCCCCCAAAGAATTCCCACTCCACTCACTCGTTTTGTTTGCTCCCCTTAGCCTTGGCTCTGTCATACTCATTGTATGACCTTGGACCAGTCACCTAATCCACTAAGCCTTAGTTTCCTTAACTGTTAAACAAAGGAGTTGAATAGAGTAAGCCAACTTTGTTTTCTTAGCATTAAATATAGAAATCTAGACATTTGGGTACAACTGATCTACCACCTAATGACAGCCTATCTAGATTACAGATAAAGTACCCAGGAAGAATACAATAGCCCATCAATCCCAACCCACAAATATGAATGAATAAACCCCCAATTTATTATTTTATTTATTTTTATTATTTATTTTTTTGTGATTGGTTTGCAGCCTTTATTATTTTTTTAATTATTATTATTACTATCTTATGAACAAGCCCTCAATTTAAAGAAAACAATATTGTCAGGAAAGTTTTGTCAGCATTTAATTTGTCCCTGTCCTAATGATTTAGGAAACCAGATGAAAAAAGAATCCTTTACAAGAATGGTCAGACAAGCTCAAGTGCCATAAGCTTAGTTTGCTGTGACCCACTCCTCCATCCATTCATCCATTCATTTATTTCATATATCTTCTTCCAAAAATTATTTAAGGCAGATTAACAAAGCTTAAAGCTATTACTTTGTTACTGTGGAGAATACAATACCTTTACTGTGTTGAGAGAGAAGTTGGGGGAGGGGAGGAACAGAAGACAGAGAAGCTAGAATAACTGACAAGAAGCTAAGAGGAAAAAAAAGAAAATACAGTCCCTATCCAGCAAAGGTTCATTTTCTAAGCAAACAATCCTTTCTATTTTTCTTTGGCTCTGTTCTAAAAAGGCCTCCACTGAGTAGTATCGATTGGGGAACTGGGCCACCATCCTCCTGCCAGGCAGAATCCATCAAGGCTGCACCAGCACTTGCAGGAGCTGGTTTTCCAGCTCTGACGGAAACAGGATCCCAGCGGGCTCTTTGTAGGAGCCAGATTGGGCCTAAGCATGCCTCGAAGAGAGGGGAGACTGAAGGAAAATCAAAAAAACTAGGGCGGAGGGCTCAGAGACGTTGAGATTGGTTTCCTCTGGATGCTGCAGGCCTGACACCAAGCCCCCCTGCCCTGTGAGCTGGCTCAGCTCCTTGGAAAAGCTGTCAGTCACTCAGGCAATCAATAGACCAACAGGTCTGTCTTCATTGAACAATTCTCAAGGTGTCCTGGGAAATGCCACCAAACTGAGGTGCTTGACCAATGCCTTGAGGCCTTTACTAGGGAGAAAATGTCTTCATTCACTTTAAAAAGTGAGCCACTCTTGAAAGAGGACCAGTGACTTGAAACACTAAAGGAAGGAAAGAGGAACAGAACATGACAATCTACGTTGACTGACCTTATAAACAGAGCTGACTCAATGGTAGGAAGTTAAAGTCAAGGGTCCTGAAATAAAAATTTTGGAAAGTGGACTCTTCCTCTTTGTGAAAACCAGAAGGAAGCCAGCAAGCAGTGCCAGGTCATACCTGAGAGTGGCGCTTGAGAAAGACAGAGTTGTTGTACTGTGAGACTTGAGAGGAGGGAAAGCCTTCTCTCAGCAGAGGTCAACAGGGGCCACTCAGAGGAAAATGGAACAGAGAATATGGAGGTTATGATATAACCGAAGGCAAAGTTGGAAGTGTAAAGCATGTTTGGGCACAGAGTCAAGGCCCAGTCTGACTGGAGCCCCACTAACCCCTGCCCCACATTTTGGCCTGGGAAAAGTAAGAATGGTGCCTGGGAATGGAATGGTACTGGCTCACATTTGTATGGTGTTAAGCATGTACACATAGAGTATTAAACTGGTGAATTTTAATAATAATCCTATAAGGAAGGCATTATTCTCCCCATTTTACAAACAGGGAAACTGAAGTACAGAGAGATTAAGTAACTAGCCCAATGTCATCTGTAAGTAAATAAAATGGTAGAGCTGAAATGTGAACCCAGGATCCTGGCTCCCAGAGCCTGAATTCTTAGCTACTGTGTAATCCTGCCTCTATCAGTATAATCGAGAAAGGGCGCCAATGTGTGACGATGACGATGCTTCCATGTTGCAAACTGTTGCATTGATGCAGAAGCAGCAGCCAGGCAATTGGTGATGCCTCCTGTGGCTCCTGAGAGTGAAGATACAGAGGGCAGGTGCCTGGGATGGCTTTCCAGGCCATCTGCCCAGTCTCTCTGTTCTTGGGGGGGGAGAGGAAGGAGTTGGAAAGTGACTGTTCATATATGTATATATACTTATATATGAAAAGAAGATGGAGGATATAGAAAGAGGATGGATACAGATGGATGTTAGACATATATATATATACAGCCAGCAGCATATCATCCCTTTTCTCCTGGCTAATACAAAGGCAGAGGTCTTTATGCTGAGCCAATCAATGACCAGTCAGAGCACTCTTTTCATCCATGGAAAAATCAATTAGTCAGTTGAACCAACAAAGAGTTAGCAACAGGATGACCCAAGGGATGAAACCTACTTCTGGGAAAGCTTATACTGTGTAGTTATTCATTATTCATTTAACCTTCAAAACAACTCTATGACATAGGTACTACTATTATATCCATTTTTACTGATTGACGCATTTCCCACAGAAAAATCCTTTTAGGTAAGATA
Source organism: Eonycteris spelaea (assembly GCA_003508835.1). Lineage (NCBI taxonomy): Eukaryota > Metazoa > Chordata > Mammalia > Chiroptera > Pteropodidae > Eonycteris > Eonycteris spelaea. The sequence goes on from PUFA01000017.1 coordinate 3,934,387, forward strand.
TGCATTTGTTGGTGGAAAGAGGCCTGGGCTGAGAATCAGGACACATGGCTTATAGCTCCCACTTTTCTGGTTACAAGTGTGTGTTGTTGGGTTAGTCTTCTCACTTGTAAAATGGGGCAGGGTTTGAAGAACAGCATTGCTAAAAGCTCCTTTCTGCTAAGGCTCTATGAATCCGGTACTGTCCTCAGCATCTTGCCTTTCCATGGCCTCTTGGGCCCAGAGGGCTACTCAGCTCCTACTCCAGCCTCCTCTCTCCTAGCACGCACAGGTTGATGGCTTCCACCCAAACTGTGCCCTTCTATACCACCTCACCCCAAGGCCTTCAGTGAGCATCTGTCATTGCTATCCTGCTTTTTGGTGTAAAGTTGGGGAAGGGTGGCACCCTGTTGGAGAGGGGTGACACCCTGTGGTTCCTGGCAAAAAAGCAGGGCTCTTCCCCCATCTGTCTGAGGGGAAGGAAGGAGCTTGGCAGATGGTGAGCAGAGCTGCTCCTGCCCCAAGGCCCTGGGTGACTGTCATCTGCCACCCTCAACTCACTCTGCCTGTGGTCTTTCTTGGCTGGCAGCACCCACCCTGCAGCCCAACCAGTCAGCCAAATGGCCTTTACAGACAAAGAGCACTGAGACTTGCTTTCATTTTCTCACCGCTTTAGATTTTGGAGTTGGCATTTTCATTTTGTTGCATGAAGAAATTCTGATTCTCTTCTGCTTCCAATACTCTCTGGCACTGGGTCAGGATCGAAAGAGGTCCTCTGGCCCTCTGCTGGGTTCCCGGTGTCAGAGGCCCAGGCAGCAGGGCAGAGTTCACTTCAGGGACTTATCACAGTGACATGGGTATTGAGAGAGCCACAGGCCTGCCTGGACTCTGGACCCAGCTCTGCCTTTTCCTGCCCCTTGGAGATCAGAATGTGAAAGTGGGATGGAGAAGATGACTTCTGAAGCTCTTTCCACTTCTCAGACCCATTCCTCTATATCAGAGTTCTTGTAACTAAAGTTTTATTGAAACAGCCATGCTCATGTGTGGTGCTTTCATGCTACAGAATTGAGTAGTTACAACAAAAACCATATGTGGCCACAAGGCCTAAAACACGAACTACTTAGCCCTTTACAGAAGGAAGTCTGTGAGCCTGACTTTCCATAGCCATTGTCACAGTCATAGGGGCTAGTGGGTTGGAAATGCTGGCTGCTCTCCATCTAGCCAAGGCTATACAATGACACAGGTCTCCTGTGGCTAGATGTGTTTCAGAACTCAGAACTGTTCAGATTTTAGTATGGGAATACATACTATATATATATGTCACGCGCCGGTGGAGTCTGAGGCAGCATTCCATAATCAAACACATTAACTTTTTCTATAGTAAAATCTTCCCACTACATGGGACAAATAAGATCATCAACAGGCTTCCATCAAGGCCAGCTTCTACCACCAAATACATCAGGTCAGGAAAGATGTGTCTGCTAAATGAGTTACAAAAATCACTTTGGTTTTCAGAAAATTAGGGATATCAGAATGGCCACCAAGGGATGAGTTGTAATTCTGATACTTTATTGGCCACTTAAGGTGGGGTGTGGCCTGGATCACAGTCCAGGAGGTAATATGATTATCTTATTTGATAAATTAGGAAACAGACTAAGAGAAGGCATGTGACCAAGGTTACCCAGGTAATGAGGGTCCAAACCCAGACCCAAGTCCAGATTTGTCTCCAAATTCTAATCCTAGCCTCTTTTAAAGCCCAATTTAATCACCCCACTCCACCACCTTTCCTTCCCTGAAAATGCAGGTCTACATTTACTTATGACTTTTCAATTTTTTTTATGCCTCAAAATCCAGCACTTAATTCTGTGCTCCATGGTATTGTGCCTGAGTGGTCTCATCTTTTCTTGTAGGTCAGGGTCTGTGAATTCCATCTTTTCTTGTCTTTTCCACAGTGATCAGCACGGGCTGAGTGCTCAGTATATCAGCGATGATGATCCACTCTTGATCAGAGAAAGTAGCCGACCTGAGCTGTAACTCCTCTTCCTGCGCCCAGAGGAATGTGGAATAGGAAAGTAGGAATTTCCAAGTGTGAGTCATGGAGTAGGGTAGACCCAAGCACACACTGTACTTACCCCTCATGGAAAGGAACGCTCCTTAATTGGAGTGGCTAGGCTCGGAAGTACCTACAGATGAAACTGAGACATACATATGTGCGTATTTTGTTAAACTGGAAAATGCCACAGGAAAACTGTAGACGTAGAATCCAGCTACTGCACACATACCCCTTAATGGTCAGAGGCAGCTAGCAGTCCGAGGTGACCACCCCTCTGTGGTTGGTGTCAACAAGGAGGACAAAGACTGAGTCGCGTTTAAGAAAGCATTTGGGTGAATCTCCTGGCTGAGAGCTCCTGTGGGCCTCGGATAATGCTGATGAATATGTGCATTTTGAAATGATCAGGAGTCAGTCTGAGAATCTATCACATATAAAGATGCCTTTGGGGGCAACTAACCCTTTCTCTACTGCTGTGAAGTCCAATCCTTTATGAGGTTGGGGACTTAGGCAACATCCCCACAGTCTTTATCATTATAAGCCATCATTGCCAGGGTGAGTTACTGAAATGCCTGCTTGCATATGGGGCTTGGATAAAGCTCTGTCTAAGATGAGACCCAGGTCCTCATCACTTCTCTCAGTGATCTTGTGGTCCATCCCATTTCAGCCTATGCACTAAGAGATCACATGGGATAGTGGATAAAGCAAGGCTTCTGGAGTCCAGTAAACTTGGATGTGGATCTTGACTCTGCCATTTAGTAGTTGTCTGGCTTTAAGTAAATTACTTAACTTCTCTGAGTTTTAGATTTTCACCTATAAAAAAGGTTGTTAAAAATATCTCTTTCTCAGGGTTGTTGTGGGATGTAATGAGATGCCCACTATTAAACATTTGTATAAGCAAATCTTAAGTCCCTTCCTTTCCTATCCACTCATTATTCTTCTAAGGCGAATAGTAACCTAGGTCAGGGAGGGCATAGATGTGGCACATGTGGTGTCCCTGACCTTCCAACGTGTGTGACAGGTTTTAATAATTAATCACTGCACTGTGCTCTGTCCTGCTAAGCTTAAATGAGGCCCCAGAATCTTCAGTACAGTGTTCCAGGCTGCACACCAGGTAGGCCCAGACCACTTTCTCTGTAATTCATTTGGTTCATCCCTTGAGAGTGGGGCCATTCCAGTTTGGGACTATGGGAGGCTCAGCAGGGGTCTATTTACATAAGGAACCAAGGAGCCTTCATGAAAATAACCTATTTTAAGAGAAGGGAGAAGGAGTCACAGAAGTGAGATTTAAGGATAATGGCCCACGGTGTGGGAGTGGGGATATGGATTCTGCTGCTCCGAATGACCTAGCCCAGCCCCATTAGACTGATGTCTGAGGCCTTATTGATGGGGAGGGCTACAGAAAAAATTATGAAAGATCACCTTCGCAATGATGGTTATAGTTGCTAATGGTCTGAGATAGCTGCTGCTTTGGGGCCAGCAATTGGCGCTCCATTGAGAGAGGTAGTGCCTTTTGGACACCTATGTCAGATGCAGGCCTGGGCAGGTGTGGGACTTGGGCAGATGTTGGACATAAGTGGCTCCAGCAAAAGCCCCAGAGAGCAGCAGCAGCAGCAGGGCCCTCGGTGGTGCCCCAGTACACCCTCTGTAGCTGCTGCACACTGTTGCTGATGGCTGAAGACCTCGGCTAGCAAGGCAGAGCAGATGGAGCAGGCTGGTGTCAGGTGCCCTGAGGCCCCTGTAAACATAGTGTGTCACCCATTGGGAACACTTGGGAAGAAATATGAGATGCCACAGATTAGATAGGAGGAAGCCAGAGAAATATTTTTAAAATAGTATTCTTAGAGCTCCCCTCCAATCCAGTCCCTGGTGGCCTAGGAAACTACAGAGCTGGTGTCTGATCCTGAGCCGTCCTGCATCTTATAAATATGTTTTCTGAGAAGTTTTTGTTTTTCATAAGCCTCTGGTATAGGCACTAGAAGCAGTAGCTGGATTGTATGCCTCATGGTGTCTTAGGTAATCTCTCAAACAAGCTGGAATGACAGTAGGCTCTTGAAAAGGGCCGGTCAAAGGAATGAAAGATCAGTAGTTTCCAATCACTGATCTTTATTTGCATTAGTTTTTTCTCCTCACTTCTCTCTCTTTTCCTCCCTCCAACATGTTTCTTGTTTCCTTAGTTTTCATCACCTCCATCTTTGTCTCCATTGTGAACGTTCTTTCTCATAGTTTCATGCTCCTGAGATCAGTCAATTTTCCATTAATTAATTAATTAATTAATCGAGTCAAGAACAGTTTATTGAGCTCCAGCTGTTCCTTTGTCCATTCACACGGGCACTTGACAAGATGTTTATTGAGCACCAGTGGCGTGTCTGAAATGATGCCAGGAACTAACCGATGGGGAAGCAGAAAGATCCAAACAAGATTTGTGCTCTCTGGGGTCCAACAATTTAAAAACAAAACAGACAGAAACCAGAAGCCACTGAGCTCCGCTGACCCATCAGTCACACCCTAATCAGTTGCCCCACATTCAGATTATGCCAGGCAGTCCACTGGCCCTGTCGCTTTGCCTCTTGCTCACGTGCTAATTAGTCTAATGTCACTGCTTTTGTTGGCCACATAATTAAAGCGGCATTTACAGAGGCAGCCAGGCCCTCTCCTCTTTCGTTCCCTTCACCCTGTTCCCCTCATTTTTCCAGTGGCCTTGTCTTCAGGCCCTTCTGCTCCTTTCTCAATTTGAATCCTCAGATCTCAGAATTAGAAGAGATCTTGGAGCACATCTGGTTTCAGCTTGCACCTTCCTGAAGCTGGTCCCTGGGTGCTGGCCCACACTGCCAGCAATAGCCTGCCCTCTCCACATAATGGATCTCCTGTCCCAGCTCACTGTGGCAGATTCATATGTTGGGCTCAAGTTGACCCACTTTGTCTGGCTGAAGTTAGAGCTCGGGATAATCCTGATTCATCTTTTGAGCTGAAGCCTGTCAAATATTGGAATTATAGCTATTATGTTCCTTTCAGGATTTTCTTCTTGAGAGTAAATATTTCTAATTTCTCAACTTTTCCAAATTCAAATATGATCTCTCACAATCTTGAAGAGCTTTCTCTGGACAGACCCTAGTTTTCCTACTAACCCCTCAAAATGTGTCCTATCCCCCAAATTGCCTACTATAAAGAGGTCTGTCTAGCAATTGAGGCCAGCTGGGCCATTGCCTTGTCTTAAGTGACCACTATAGTCCTACATGGGTATCCTAAGTTTGCATCAGTTACTGTTTGCACCCTATTGGCTCTTACTGAACTGACAGTCAACTAAAACTACCAAGTCTTTTCGACTTGGCTAGAATGAGATAGAGTTATATGTTAAAGTTAAAATAAACTAAGGATTACCTAGTAGTCCAATCACCAATTTTCCCAGAAAGAAAACTGAGGCCCAGAGAGGTCAAGTGACTTACAGCTTATATAAAGAGGGGCAGAGTAGGGACTCCTAATTCTTGACCTGTTACTCTTTCTACTACATCAGGGGCCTTTTGAATGGCTGCCATTTCAGAAAGGTAGAAAGCATCTTCTGTTTTCAAGTCAGTTTTTCTCATTCACTCTTTTGTGCTGTTGGGTCTTGGACCCAGTGCTTGACCTTGGGTTTAGTTCTTTTGGATTTCATCTTATTCATTTTTCATTCACTCCATCAGATCAATTCCAGCCTCGATTTGGTGATGCATTACTGTGGCAGGTCCTCCCCACCTTGTGCCGGAACCTCCTCTTGCTCTGGATGCTTTTTGTTCTGCGCCTTCTGCCAGTTTGCTCCACTGGAAGCTTGGCAGAGAAGACATTGCCTGAAGCCAGACTCGCCATGAGCTTCCTTCTCCTCACTCTCACCAGCTTAACTATTGTCTTCCACTGTGAGTCTCTCTCCTCCTACTTTGCCTCTCATCCTGCTTGTTAGGAGCCCGCAAATCCATTTCAGATTCTACTCCCAGTATGAAATTTAGGGGGAAATATTACCAGTAGCATTTCTTTCATTTTTGTGAAATAGCCTTTTCTGAGAGTTCACATTTTGTAGTGAGAAAATTCCCTGGACCAGGCATCACTCAGACACTGATTTCTATCACTTTAGGGACTCACATTATTTTTCTCTCCTCAGTTTTCTTGTCTGCATAATGGAAGAATTTGGAAACTCACAGCTAGTGAGCATCTGCTCTGTGATAGTAGCTATAATAGGGTCTTTATCACTTGCATTTCATTTTAGTTGTCACCACAAGCCTACACAGCAGGCAATATTCCCATTTCAAAGAAGAGAAAACTGACATCAGAGGAGTTAATTTGCCAGGGTACATCCAGTTAGTAAGTGGCAGAATTTCTTCACCTCCTGCCCTCTCTTGTTCAGTAATTATAAATATCAAATAATTTAGTAATGAATGTAAAGCTGCTTTGAAAAGTGTAAAGCCTCTGTAAACATAAGAGAGTATTATGAAAATACTGAGGTTCCTCACTTGTTCTCTCTCCTTCTGCTTTCTGTCACCTCCCTAAAGTATAAGCAGCTGCCTTTGGTCCAGACCTATCAAAGACATGTCATAAAACCATTTTTCAAAATGTCAAATGCCTGTGTACTTTAGCCCAAAGTAATTAAGGCCTTTTATTTTCACCAAGTCACAATGCAGAACGCTGGGGGTTTCCAGAATGTGCCCTTTCTCCTCCAACCTGAACTAATGGAAAACAAGACTAAGGCTGAGTCCATGAGAGCCCTTCGGTGGTGCCACAGAGGCCTGGCCTGACTTTGGCCGGTCTCCAGCAGTGACCACAGAGTGCTAAATAATAACAAAGTTGAATTATTTATCCAGGGGCCAATGACACATGATGGCGTGGTCCACTTTTAGCTGAGTGTCAGGGTCCCAAGGTCTAAGGTGAATGGATACCAGAGGCAGGTCTGTAATTCTGGTCTGTAGAAAATCACTTCCAGCCCCAGAATCATTCCACCTCCTACTCAGCAGGCAGAGCAAGAACACAGTGCCTGGAGGGCAACAAACATTTTAGTGACATTACTGAGTGTTTGCGCTGAGCCAGATATTTGTATATACATTTCCCCATTCATCTCCACAGCAACGCTTATTTTCTCTATTTTTCCTGATAAAAAATTGAGGCTCATGCTCCAGGTTACACAGTGGCAACAGGTAGAGCCAGAATGAACGCCTAGGTCTGACTTATTTCTAGGACACTATGTGGACTTTCTCTTAGAATTTTTCTTACCTGACAGTTTTAAAAGCCCAATCTAAGAAGTTCAGGTGGTGCCAAGAACAGTCTCGGGGAGCAATAGATTTTTAACATGGTTTTTAAAGCCCTTTGTGATCTGGTCCCATTCTAGCTTCTTTTTATTGCAGACACAGTGCTTTCTGTGATCAGAATCATCTGGAAGCTTTAAAATACATATTCTTGTATTCCACCCCTGGTTTACTGTAATCTTAATACTTGGAGCTAAGACCCAGGAATCTGTTTTTAAGCCTCCCAAGTGATGTGATGGTCAGTTGGTTTGGAAACCATCATCTTACATAAACCTCCTCTTTATTCTCTTTCCAAATTACCACTTATGCCCCTATTTCTATGTATTGGTTTAATGCCATGAACTTCCTTTAGATTAGCTTTTCTCTACTTCCACCCATTATTCTTTTAACCCAGCTCACACCCCACCTATAAAGATCTTGATCACCACAGCTTCCAGGAATGGACCCCTCACATGTATTCCATGAATATCTTTGGCCCTCAACTGGCACATATGTTTGTTGGAATGTGAGTTTGCAAGCTATAACAGAGACCAAAAATAATAGTTTTGCCTTGTTTAACACCTAGAAATACATTTGTCCTCCCTGATAGTGCAAAATAATCAGTCCAGTGGTGGCTTCAGGGCATCAGGGACCCAGGCTCCTGCTATCTTGTTGCTTGCCTCTAGGACAGTGCCTTTGTTCATGTGGTCCAAGATGGCTCATCACCATGCCCACATTCCAGCCAGTAGGAAAAGGAACATGAGGTAAGGGACAGCAATGACCCAGGAGTTAGTTGCACAGAACAATTCAGATCACATTCCACAGTCTAGGACTTGATCACATGACCACACTTAGCTGCAGTGAAGACTGAGAGATTAAGCTTTATCCTATATGACTACATGCCTGGTTAAAATGGGAGTTCTGTTAACTGTGGAGAACAGGTATTGAGGAACAACCTAACAGGTTTGTAATTTTCTGTCCATGTTTCCAGCTAGACCATAAGCTCTGTGAGAAGTGGGCCCCTGACTCATACCTGATTATAATCCATCTAGGTGTCTGACATATGGAAAGTACTAGATGAATGTCTCTGGTTGGCACGATAGATTAGAGTGATTGACAAAGGTCGGGAATGTAGGTCAGATTTCTATTCCAGTCTTTATTCTCTGTAATTTAGGAAAAGTTTATTAATCTCTCTGGGCTTCAGTCTCATAGAATCATAAATTTTAGTTGGAAGGCACTTTAGATATTATCTAGTTCAACTATCTCATTTTATAGATGAATAAGCTGAAAAAACAGAAAGGGGAGTGCCTAGTCTAGGACACAAAACTTCATAAATAGAAGAGCCAGAGCTCAAATCTCCTAGCAGCCTACTCAGCTCAACACTAAATTATCTCTCCATATCTGAAAAATGGGTACGAGGAACAGATGACCTCTAAGCTCCCAACTCAGAAACTCAGATGCAAATACATAGTCACATTTCTATCCCTCAATCAAATTAGATACAAAAGTATCACGGAACCGCTGCATCCTGCTGAATCCTGCTATATGCTTCAGCAGCTTAGACAGTCATTCGAGAGGCAGAAAAGTTCAGAGGGTTGGTTCCAAGGTCATCTAAGAAGGAAATCTATTTGCGGAAAGCAAGGGAGAGAGACTTGGATGATCCTATTCTTTGGTCACAAGCAGCAATATCCAATATTCTGAGAGGACGCTGCTCCAGGTGCCATGGAGCAGCTGCCCTCAGGGAATTTGGAATCCAGGTCGCACACAGTTAAATAGCAGTGGGAGAAGGTGTATGTAACATTAAACAGAAGAAATGTCACAAGGCAAACTGGCCATAATAATAATAACAGCTTCCATTTATTGCTCAATTGCAGTGTGCACCCCACTCTGTGATAGGTATTTATTTTATAGGCTTGATCTCATTAAATTCTCACGACAAGCTTCTGGGATTACTGAAGGTCATGCAGCTGGTAAGTGGTGATTAATTGTCAGAGGAGTGGTGTGAAGACAATAAATTATGGAACAGTTCAGGAGAGAAGCCTGTGGATAGAGTCGTCTGGGAAGGCTCTGGGGAGGAGGAGAGAGTTAAACTGGACCCTGACAAATAGGTGAGATTTGTGGAAGGGAGAAAAGGGGACAAGTGAGTGTGGGTGGCAAAAAAAAGCATATGTACAGGGAGCACCAAGTAAAGAAATTCCCAGATAAGGAATGAGAGAAGTAAACACAAGGATAAACAACCACACTGTGGAATTTTGAGGCTAGGGAGTAGTGGAAGAGAATGACATACCCACTGATCATTCTTGGAGAAGGATAACAAGTCATGCTGGAGTCCCATAGCTCACATATAACCCATTGCGAAATGAAAAAAAAAAAGTGACTGAGAAACTCTAAAGGCAATTGGTGTCAAGTGGCTTATAAAAAAGGATTTATCTTTTTATCCAGGAATCTCCCTCTAAAGAAAACTTCAGAAGCAGTATGAAAGCTGGAAACAACTAGATGTCTAATAATAGTGGAATTGTTGAATATATTATGTTGCATGTACATGACTAAATATCATATTGCTTCTAGAAAACATACATTGAAGAATATGAAATGATATCACATAGTGTCCAATAAAGAAGCAGAATGCAAAGCTGTTGTACAAAAGTTTTAACTTCAAATTATATATGTACATATAACAAAATTGTGTGTGGTGTGTGTGTGTGTGTGTGTGTGTGTGTGCATTCTCACACAGAAAAAAGACTGGAAGGAAAGACACTCATCATATTTACTGTGATTATTATTGCAAAGTGAGAATAAGGGTGGTTTTGTTTTTCTTTAGACTTTTCTATATATGTCAAGTTTTATTCAGTGAACATACCCTATTTTAGTAATAAAAAAATGCTCATTTAACATCTTTTAATATAAAATCTCCGTACTCTTCCATGAAAGGCTACTATAAACATTTTACTTTGTTTTTAAAGATAATTCATTATCTCATCCTCAAGTATATAGACACTAATATTCCAACCAAATGATTGTTCAGTAATTACTGAATCCATAGATTTTTTTTTTGAAAGGTCATTTAAACTTGATATTCCTGGGTCCCCGTGTAAACCTCCCAGCTCCATGGCTCCCACTAGATCAGAAACACTGAAGTCTTCCATTAATGTTCTCTGTTGCCATTTAGATAAATCGCCTTCCCCAGAGCCATAAATCCTAAATGAACGACACCCTTATTTCAGGGGACAGGCACCAAAGCCCTTTTCAAACTCAATGATTTATGAATCTGTGGCTTTCAGAATGTCAGAGGTCCTTCATCAATACCCACAGGGCCTTCCCAGGTATAGGAATGCATCACATCAGATGGAAAGCCATTACTGTACTCAGGTCAATGATTTTCACCTTTATTCTTCCTGCTTGGTTTGGTTTGGGGCTTTATTTTTTCCCTTTCATCGAAATAGTTGGGATATTAGCTGAGTAAAAGAGGCAGTGCATTAAATATGACTCGATCAGAATTCCAGTCTGCCTTTGCCCTCCCTGCTGTAGGGGCAACATGGAGGTTAATAACCGAGAGAGGTCCCTACGCACTTAACCACAGTGCAGCATCCCATCGCCAAGTGACAATTAGGAACTCTCCGTGAATGTCAATGACGGGTGATCAGAGCTTCACCCAAACCAGGCAGACCTCTGCATTACATTAGCTCAGCTCTCCATTCATCACTCAGCTGACAGCCTCCAGAGCTCCATGTGGATGGAGCACGTGGCTCATCCTTTCTGCTTTACCTAACGAAATGATCTATGCTACTAGGACTGAGTGGGAGAGGTGCAGGGGAGGAAACGAGGGAAATGAAACAGGCTTGTCTTTGGCATGCTTGGGCAACAGCTCAAAGTGTCTGTTTGAGACTTGAAAAGAAATACATCGCACAGTGATCTTGCTTGTCCCTGCTTGCAACTTTCTGGCTCTCAGACAAGAACGGTTCTACCTTAAAGAGTTCTCTTTTTGCAGGCAGCATGACAAATTGGAGCAAGCACATAGCCGGCTTTGTGATTTTGGACAAGTCACTCTGGACCTATGTTTTCTCATCCTTAGAATGAATAGGTTGGATGAGAACAGTGATTTTCAAATGGAGTTCTTCAAGGTCTTATGGTTCTATAGTAGTGCCTCAGAACCTACAAAGGTGGGGAGGCAGGGAAGCGGGTGAATGCCAGGCACAGCCATTTCACATAAGCTTATTGAAAGACTATTTTAAAATGTGCAAAGCATGGTCTTACATAATAATCCATTTGGTCTGCACAACTTTGTGAGGTAGTCAGGGCAGGTATTGCCATCAATTCCAGCTCTTATTGCTGCATAACAAACCGCCCCAAAACTTGATGGCATAAGACAATCATTTTATTATGTTCATGAATTCCTTAGGTCAGGATTTCAGACAGCCATAGCAGGAAATGCTTTCTATGATCTATGATGTCTGATACCTCAGCTGGAAAGATTCAAAGGCTAGGATTGACTTATTGGTCAAGGGCTAGATTCCTCTGGATGTATCTTCACACGCATGTCTGTCTGCTGGACACCTACACGTGGCTTTTCTCTGTGGTCTTGTCACAGGGGCTAGTTTGGTCTTACTCACACAATAGCAGCTGAGTTCAAATAGCTGGTATTCCAAAAGCAGATTGCATGGCTTTTTATAATCTTCACTCAGAAGTCACATAATGTTGCTTCTGTACTTTTATCGGTCAAAGCAGTCCCAAAGTTTTACCGATGATCAAGGAAGAGATTAAGATGGTACAAGAATCAATGTCACCTGTAAGAAGAGCTTGTGGAGTGGGAGACAGTGTTGTGACCATGGTTAGAAAGTACAATCTACCAAGCTCTCTTCATTTGAAAGATGAAGAGACAGACAAAGAATTAAGACACATCTACTGAGAATAGAGCTGGGACGTGATCCATTTTCTTCATATTTGAATTTCTTCTACTCTACCATGCTGCTTTTGGCTTTGGGCTTTATCTTTTGAATTAACTGGTCATTAATTTAGTGAAAAGACTCATTCAAATATGAAACCTTATCGTGGTGGTGTGTGACCAGCCCAGAAAAACAACATCTTTTAGTGGATGGAACATTTTGGTCCCATCTGTTCTCAGAAAATTGGAATGTTATTGTGGTGATGGTTTTGCAATATATACAAATATTGAATCATTATATTGTACACCTGAAACTAATATAATGTCGCATGTCAATTACATCTCAATAAAAAAAGAAAAGAAAATGGAAATGGAAAAATATATATGTTTTATTAAAATTAAGGTGAAAGTCTAGCTTCCAGTCCAGCATCAGGAGCGTAATCAGTACTTAGAAAAACGTTGTTTTGTTGTCTTTTTAAGGAATCAGCATTTGATGTTAAATCCTTTCCAATGTCAAGGCCATATAAACAATCTACTTTGATGCTTTGATTGTTTCTACTTGAAGCTTATTTCTCTTCATACATTCTCACAACAACTGTACTTACTTTCAATTTACCAATGAGAAAAATGAGACACGAGAGCCAAGGATATTGGGGAAGAGTTGGACTTAGGGGAAATTTGTGAAGTATAAAAATTTTCACAGATCCAGCAGCCATCAATTGCGAAGTGACAATACCTGATCCTATGTTGGACACAGAATCCAGAGACAAGTTAATAATGGTCCCTACCATTTAGGACCTCATAACCTAGAGGAGAATGTATCTAACATAACCACTGCTAGAGAGAGCTTGACCAAAACGGTGATGAAACACAGAGAAAACAGTAACATGCACTGCCTGGGAGATTGGCAGGCTTTACAGGGGAGATAATATTTAACCTGCACTTTGAGGTAGAGGTTAGAGCTGTTCAGGCAGAGTTCATGGAGCAGAAAAAAGTCCATCATGGGGAACAGACATGGGAAGCACAGAGACATGAAAGTATATGCAAGCTAAACATCTGGTCAGCGTTGGAGGAAGGCGAAAAGAGGAAAGGAGGCTGGAATAGTAAATTGAGGTCACGTTGTAAAAGAGTATCAGTAGCACACCTCCCTTCCTGTGAACTTTACCTTCCTCATAATCCCACTTTACTCCCACTTCTGAGACCTTGTTCTCTGCCTTTCCATGATTAAATTCTGTTCTGGAAAGTGTGATATCAGTCATTTGCAATGTAGTGTAAATGAGATTATAGCCTATAAGCTATAGCCTATAAGTTCTTTTTGGGGGAGGTTTTTTAAATTAGAAATGTAATTTCAGCTTATAAAACAAAAGGCTGTCTCTCTTAGTCAAAAAAAAAATGTTCATTTGGCCAGTGAAACCTCAGCCACAGTCTTGAGTCTTGTGGGGAAACATCTATCACTCTTCACCAGACACAGAATCCTGGGCTCAACTAGCCATTTGTCCAGTTCAATGTGCCTGTACCAACCTTTTTGAGCTCCCTCAGCCTCTGGATGAGAGCTTTAATTATCCAGAGAGCTGCTAACTACTTCTTCTTCTAAATAAAACACAGTACACCCCTAATGAACAGCTACAGAACTCTTAACCTTCATATACAGCAAGCCAAACTTCTAAGCATGGGGCAGAATGTAAATGTTAACAATCTCATAGCTCATTGCTTATAAAAACTCTTTTATGAGTGTCTAAGTAACAAGCGATTGTCCAGTGCCTGCAGCTAAAGTGATAATTCCACCTTCTACTAGCTGAATGAAATGAGTGCTGATTCTCTATATGAGAACATGGATTATAGTGACATTCAGGGAAAGCCAGACTTCACCAACACACTGACGCTGTTCATCCACAGTACTTCAAGGAAGGAATGAGAAAGTTTCCTTGGGTGATTGGTTTCCTTTCCTTGTTGGTCGATGTCAGGTACCGCCTGACCTCCTGGCTCATCAGTGCCCCTCTACCACTTGTTGCTAACCTTGAAGCCTTTCTGACTTGGTGTTAGAAGGTAACTGACTAATCATGAAGCTCCATTCTTGCTGCTTTTTCTCAGATTACTCTTAACTTCTTCTTCCTGCCATCTCCCACATTCTGACCCATAGATGGTCTCCTGACTTTTGTTTTACTTCTTGGACTAACAGTGTGGCTAGTTTTTCTTCATGCTCTGCTGTCCTCCGACTGTGATTCCCAAGGCCACTTTGTATCCTTCTATAATCAACACTCTACCTGATCCCTCCCTGAGTAATTATCGCTCCCAGAAGATTGCCATCGAGTCAGCCATGCTGTGACTACTGCTTATGTTCCTCTGACATGTCCCTGGGTTAGGAAAGAGGTTCTTGCCTTGTTCTCCTGTGTCCAAGCCTCTGCCTTGCTGCAGTCCTAGTCATTATCTTTTTGCTCCCCCCTCTGCCCTGCCTGATTCCTTTCTAAATGCTCCATTTCATTCCTTTGGAATGAGGGTCCCATCTCGCCCTCATTGTGAAAATTGTGCCCTCAGGGGCAGGAGTCCTTGGATCTCAAGACTCCTCCTTGTCATGATCAGCTAAGGATGAGCTATGGCTGCTCAAGACCCTGATCTTGACTCTAACCCCTTTCCTGTCCATCTCATCTTTGGTCACTGCATTTTGTCTTCCTTCATGGACTTCCTGCTTCCATTTGTTGCTGGGTCTACCCAGAAACCTGCCATATCTCGTCAATTAAGCCAACTGCTATGACAACCCTAAATCTCAGCAGCCTAACAGATAACAGGTTTATTTCTTACCCATAGTTCAGGTGTCTGCCACATGGTGATTCAGAACCCACTCTTTTATCCAGTGTTCTCTCCACCTTCTGGGGTATTGGAATCCTTAACTGGACCTTAATTCCAAGGTCCCAGAAGATTAAGGAGGAGATATAGCAAAAGATATCTCAGAAGATTTAGGGCCTGGCGAGGAGTGGAGTTCATTGCTTCTGCCCTCGTCACTAGCTAGAACTAATACCTGCTGGCTAAAAAGTGCAAACTTCCTGTGTGTCAGGAGGAAGTGGAATGGTTGGTGTACAAGTAGCATTATCTCTGCTATAGAGTGAAGGCATTTGTTTTCTAAGGGTTATCCCCTCTCTCTCCCTCCCCCTCCCCAGTTTCTCATTCTGTCCAAAGCCTAGAAACAACTGGACTCTTGAGAAGACATCTTAGAAGTGACAGAAGTTGTGGACCAGGTTGTTTTTTCTTCCCACTACCTGAACAGAAGATGGACCCCAGGGTGGAAAGCCCTCTGTAGAGAACCTCAGGCCCTACATAATCTCACAAATTGGGCTCTTTTCGACAAGTGTCAGCCTTTCATTTCGTCTATGAAATATCTCTCTCCCCTCCTGGGGACTGGCTTAGAGAAGAGATACTCAAGTGATAGGTGCTTCACAAATATCTAGATAGATGGAGGGGAAAATGGCATGAAGAATAATTTAGACAAAACAATGTAGATTGCTATGGAAACCATCTCTGGAACACACTGGGGAGAAAGAATCATTGTTAACATGGTTCATATTTTGCAGAGCTATCCAATCATCAAATTCAATTCTGGAAACTTCAATCATGCTGCCTTCAAGATGGTAGGGTTGTTAGAGTCACCGAATACATGCTGGTTTTCAGGGAGCCCTTTTCTTACCCATCTAATAATCTTTAATGAAGATAATGCTTTAATTAAGGCAACTTACTGTTTCCCCATTGGTTAATTTGAAATCAGTGAAAGGTCAAGTTACCACTAACAGAGAGTTTACAAAGATATTCCAGAAGTTTTTTATTCTGACAGCAGAGGCTTATAAGAATATGGGGGAAATATGTATTTAATTGAAATGCGCACAAGGAAAATAGGAGGTTTATCTTTTGTATTGTGTGGAAAGTGAAAGAGAAGCTGTCTTAAACTACGCAAAAGCAGTATTTCTCATATTTTTCTGCCTCAACACGTGTACAAAATTCTACAGGTGTGGATAACTCATGGTCAGTAATAACAATTTAATGCGGCTGTATTTAAACAGAACCTCTAGGGATTGCTAATGAACAGTTTGCTTCAGATGCTACTAAAAAAATGTCAGAAGAAGGGCTGTGGCCTTTTATTTTTGTATTTATTTTTTAATAAGTGAGACTTCAGATATGTAGGGTCACCATGGTCTAGGTGCTGGGCCTCAACCCTGCAGGTACAGGGGGCTCTATCTCTGCTTGTTCCCCAGCCTTCTTGAAGAAAAGGTACATGTCTTCTCCATAGACGACAAAGCCATTGTCTTACCTTTTGATCCCAGGTCATACTCCATGCATCTGAGAACTTCTGGAGAATATGTTTGTGTTATCTTCTCTCCTTTGCTTCCCCCTAGTTTTCCGAATACATGATATATGCAGGCTCAGGATAAAAAGAGCCAATTTGCTTGCCTGAAACAGATGCCAAGCTTTGATAAAATTATAGGATTTCTTCCTTATCTTCTTTCATTTCCTCCTACAAATATTTGTTGAGCATGTACTGTGTACAGCGGGTCCTCAAATAATGTTGTTTTGTTCAACATCGTTTTGTTATAACATTGATGAGAAAAAAAATCAATTTCTGCCTGGAGCTACGATGTGGAGTTTGCACATTCTCCCCATGTCTGCATGGGTTTTGTCCGGGGACTCTGGTTTCCTTCCATACCCCAAAGATGTGCACAGGAGGTGAACTGGCATGTCTACATTGTCCCCGTCTGAGTGAGCGTGGGTGTGGTTGTGAATGGCCCTGTGATGAAAGGGTGTCCTGTCCAGGGTGGGTGTCCACCTTGTGCCCTAAGGTGCCAGGATAGGTTCCAGCTACCAGTGACCCTGACATGGAATAAGTGGGTTGGAAAATAATTCTCTTGTCTTCATTAATCTTTCTTAAATGTATATATATCTCACATTTACTTCAGTGTTTACTATTATAAGTATTTTGGGTCTTTATTTAGAAGTTTGGTGAAATATGCTATAGGAACTTAATTCTTGTTAATATCAATTAGCCTATGGTAAAATTGGTTTCATTACACATCATTTTTCTTAAAGTTATTTTCCAAGAACATAGGCACATTAAGTGAGGACTTTCTGGCAAGGGGGAATAGATTGGATTAGTTCAAATGAGGTTCTTTTCTGGAGCAAGGATATTGCTGAACTAAAGCAGGGTTCTATTACGAGGAAAGACGAGGTGGGATTCTTGCTGTTGGCTAGGTAACCAAGAGTTACTGCCAAGGTGCCTTTTCATCAACTTATCTGCTAGCAATTGAGAACTTACTACATGGAAGGCACTGTATATTTCTGATTCTTATCTAGTCCTATGGCTTTTTTTTTTAATGGCAGGAACCATGGTTTATACCTCAAATCTTCACAATACCTTGTACTTAGTAGCCATTCAGTAAGTATTTGTTAATTTTTTTTTTCAATTTAACGGTGAAGGATTGATAAAATGGTATAGAATTAATTTTTTCTGGGATTGTATGATTCCAAGACTTAATTTTTGCCCTCACTGCTAAAGGAAATGGAAAATCACTACATTTGTGTTATGGTCATTTAAATCCTGGAGATGTAAATGAATCTCAATATATCTTCTTGCTGTAAGTTATATCCTGGTCAATTTATAAGTTATTGGACTCTTTGTGTATATGGCCCATCTATATGACTTTTACATATATAAAATGAATTTAGACAGGCAACATATGTAGCTTGACTAACTGATCTCCTTTTTATGTGGCTTTTCCTCATTTTTTTTATTTAATAGGGAAATTGCTCTCTCACTGAATCTTAATTCACAGTGTTAAGACTTCAGAAATATAGTTTCATATTCAGAAAGAATTTCAATCTTCTTACTGTCACACTCTGTTCTCACATGGACACTTAATATTGTCAGGATGTGAATTTAAATTTGATAGGGCCCCCACAGATGGAATTTTCAACTTTTTATGCTAGGTTAATATAGATTGGTAAGAGGTTGTTTGAGGGTTTTTCCTCTCTGTTTTCATGGAAACATATATTTTCCCATAAGATTGGATGACAGTAATATGTTTGTGAGGCACTCTAAGCTTTTGAGAGTGGAAAGTTTCTGTACTGCTCCAGGCCTACTATTAACTGCTTCTAAATGGCTCCAAGGTTGTTGTTATTTCCAAGTGCCCTGATGCTCTTAATAGTCTGAAGACACTGGAGTCTTTGCTCCCACCAAGAAATGTTTATTTTGGGGTTTTTTTTTCCACCTTCTTGACCTTCAGATGTAGCAAGTCATGGAGACAAATCCCTTGTCTTTTGCTCTTTGGGTAGTTTTAGTGCCTGATTATTGCTAGGATGTGAGTTTTTCGATTTTTGTCCAGGAGTAGGAGTAGACTGAACTAATCTCAAGACTCTTGTATTAGCTAGCTATGGCTGCATAACAGGATGTTAAAATGAAGTGGTTTAAAACAATAGACATGTTTTTTCTCACAGCGTCTGGGTGGATTCTGGGAGAGGCTTAGCTAGGTGGTTCTGGTTGAAAGATTCTCATATGGTTATATAAAAGGGTTGGCCTGGAGCTACAAGCATCTGAAGGCTTAAATAGGGTTAGACTGGGCTTTCCAAGGTGGCTCATTGGCTGGAGGCCTAAGTTTCTTGTCATGTGCACTTCTGCTTAAATGTCCATATAACAACAGCTGGCTTTCTGTAGAGTAAGTGATCAAAGAGAGAGTGATCAAGGAAGAGGCTGCAGTGCCTTTTACAACCAAACCTCAGAAGTCATACACTGGCACGTCTGCCATATTCTCTGTTAGAAATTAGTCACTAGTCTAGCCCATACTCAAGGTGAGGGAAATTAAACTCTACCTCTTGAAAGAAAGTATATCAAAGAATTTATGGACATAATTTAAACCACTACAACAACTCTTTTGATATCCCCGCTATGTGTTATTGGGTATTTGCAAAAACAAAACAAAACAAATAAAACAAAAAAAAAAAACCCTAAATCAGAGGTTTGTGGTCAGCAAATGCACAGGTGAATACTGCTCCCTCAGTCTTGGGGTGATTCATACAGAATTGCAGCCTTCCAACCTAACCAAATAGGCGTTCTCCCAAAACTCTAAAAGGATGGAGTAGAGGTTGGGTCTGAGAAAGCCAGATTTCTTTCAGCTTTTCAGATAATATTGTCTTCTGTGCCCCTGTGAATATGCAGTGGTCAGGAGGGAGCTCTTCCCAGGGCATGCGCAGAGAGTAGGACAGCAGTAAAGATGTGTGCTGAACAGGGATAGGTGCGTTTGGTTGTACTCACTTGGACTAACAGGTCAGATATAGACAGTAGACGGTAAGAGCAGAGTAAGAAGTTAGCTGTTTCTCTTCTGCTGCTGGTTGGCAAAGACCAGCCACAGATGGTGAGAGTGAGGCTATGAGAAGAATCCAGTCTTGGGATCGAGCAAGTGCCAAAGCCTCCCGCTGAAATCATCCACAGCACCCCTGAGAGATATGCAGGATCTGTGGGCAAAATTCCAGGCTTGGATCTTGAAAACAGAAACCATGGTAGTTCTGGCTCTTAGCACACAATGTGAGGAAGGGAGCACTTGGTACCAGGTGGAGAGGTTGCGAGAACAGAGTGTGACTGTCAGGCCACAGAGTGAAGCATCGTGCCATAAAGACAGATGGTGAGAGGGGTGCTCCCATCTGTGGTGGCTTACTGCCTTTTCAGCGCTCATCCAGCCTGTGTACCCTTCACACAGGGCCTCTTCTAGAGCTTCTACTTCCAAAGCATTTTATTTTATTTTATTATTTTTTCAAAGCATTTTAATTTAGAAGTCAAATGTTAGTGTTCCAAGCTTTAGTCCAGATTAAGAGCACTTCACAGCTTTTCTTTTTTTCTTACATTTAAAGACACCTGGGTTTCTGACACACTAATAAAGGAATCATAGAATTGAAAAATTTATGAAACCAGGTATTGGAGAGAAGATGCCTCATAAAGACAGAATAGAGTGAAGAATAAAGTCCCTTTACAGTACATTCCTGCCATTGAGATACCAGCGCAAGAGGAGAGGGGATGGGAAACATAGAAAACACACAGATATATACTTCAAGAAACAGATCTACTACATATGTCATTACCCTACTAAAGAAATTCTGAGGCTCTTCTGCTACCACCTATAGCAGCAGGTGGGAGGGGCCTACATGTAAGGGGACCTTCTCCAGCTGCACTCCTTACTGAGCAGGAGCCCACCAAGCCAAAGCAATGTACCAGCCTGGAGCTGATTTTACCCCCTTAAGACCTCCAGGTACCCAGAAGCCAGAATTCCCTTGCTAATCCTGAACCTGTATCCAGGGCCTATGTGCATGTCTCCTCTAGATCCTGAGATATTACTTCTGGACTGGTGGAGTAGCCAAGAAATTGACAGACAGTCTTATAGAGGGAAAAGTGGGAATAAAGCCTGGACATGTAGGCTCAAGTGCCCAGTACATTGCAGTATGGGGCCAAACTGTCTGTAGGAAGCAAAGGAGGGAAGACTGCTCTGTGTGGCGACCAGCTCTCCGCTGTTCCAGCAGGGAATTCCGAGAAGTCCCAGAATTCTAAGTGCAAACTTGGTCTTCCAATTTTTTAATTTCACAGATTGTTGGCTTGTTTTATAACTTTTACATATTTAGACATTTGATATGTGGGCCTCTAAGTGTAGCCTTTTTGTGAGCCCTACAACTGTTATGGTTGGTTATGGTTCCCCATTTGATACAGAAGCAAGCCAATGCAGCTTGCCTTGGTTTTTAAGGCCTTTTACTATTAGCTCTTCTGCAGTAATCTCCCATCCACCAAAATGACCTAACCATAGCCAGGCACTGCCCACATCATTTTCTTAGTGCTCAGGTTCACACAATTTTTCTCTGAAAGGCCCCTGTTTCTACCCTGCATTTGGACGGGCCATGCTACTGTTTTAAGACCCAGCCTCATAGGACTGTTCTAATAGCTCTTGTCTGAGTCACTTATTGGCACTCAAAGTGTTCAACCATGTATAGTCATATTTCTTATTACATACAAGTTGTAGTTATAAGATAAGGAGACATCAATATGCAACCGTTTTCAAACCAGGAAAGGAGACAAAAAAAAATAGGAAAAAAAAAAAGGAAAAAGACATTCCAGGAGAGTAGTGATAGAATCAGAAGAATGTGGTTAGGGAGGTACCAATGGAAGAGATGGTCAGCATTGTCAAAAGCCAGATTGGTCATTGGGAAAGATTTGTCTATTAGGAAAGAGGTCTTTTGTGACCATTGAGGGAAAAGCAGATTGTGTGGGCAAAAGCAACATTATAATGAGAAAAATAGAAATTGAAAAGTAGAGACATTAAATTCACTTTAATGATTCTCAAAAGTATGATTCTGAGAAGAATGGAGATAGAAGAATGGAGATAGCTTGAGAGGGTAGAAGAGGTAGGGTGGTTTTATTCTGTTCAAAGATGGGGAGATTGAGTGTTGTTTGTGGGAGAAAAGAACTAAATTAGATGGGGGAAATTGATAATGGGGAAAGAAAAGATAGTTAATTAAACAAAATCTGGAAATGGCTGAGATCCAGAGCACAAGCGCAGAGGTTAACCTTGATGAGGAGAAAGGGCACTTCTTGCTGCTATAGGTAAGGAAATGAGGAGAAGATGAATGAAGGTTACAGGATAGGCATAATAATGAAGAAACTGGGTTTAAGGGTGAAGAGAGTGGCTGTCATTGTAGAGGTTAGGCTGGGAGAGCCTGAATTTTCTGTGGCAGGTCCAGATTTTATATATTTAAATTTCACATTCTTAATTCACTCCTTTCACATTTATTTAATGTTCTGTGTGTGACAGACACCGAGGTCAACAGAAATACAGCTTTTCATGTAATTTTGGAATTTCTATATTGGTGACTCAAGTGAGATTTACTTTTTACTTTTCTAGAAGGCTTTAAATAGAAATAAATGCTCAAATCAGAAGAAAGTCCTTTGTCAGACCAGCTGTCTCTAGTTGGCGTTTGGAAAACACAGGCATCTCAACGATGGCACCCCGTTTGAGGTGGAGAGGGAGGAGAGGCCGAGATGGAGGAAAGGTAGTTCAGACGCGGGTTAACCGAGGAGGGTTGCGCCTTCAATCAGGAAGATGTGAACCTTCGCACACTTCAGGCCACGCCGTAACCAAGGGTAACAGCGCCTCTGTCTACACACTTGTGAAGCCAGCTTCTTCCTAAACGAGGTTGTTATCTACGAAGGTTAGGCAGGTCCAAAACACAAGCCAAGCCTTGCTATCCAAGTTACCTTCCGCAAATATCCACTTCCTGTCTATTTAAGGGTATTGCTACCATTCCCCCCAGTTTATTGATGAGGGGTCGAGGAGAGGAAGAGTCGGTGGGCGGGGCGAATCACCTTTTCTATTTTATAATTGGTCATAATAGCCTCAGAGTCCCGCCTCCTGTTTCTTCGCCGACAGGCTCTTAAGGCTGTCACTCGAGCTGCCGCTACCGCCTCTCACCGTGGCCACGCCCCTCACTGTGGCTGGGATCTCGCGGGAAGAGCGCGGGCTCGGCTGTGGCTGAGTCTCCTGGCTGCGCGCGGAGCGGGAGGGCTCACCTCACACAAGCGTTACTCGCGGAGAGGTTGGAGCTGCTGCAGCCGCAGGCCTGGGCCGCTCCTTCTCTGTCGCCTCCTTCTCTTCCTTAGGGCTCCCCAGTCCGCTCGCCCTCCGACGCTGCCCAGGTAAGGAAGCCTGGAGCGCGTCTCCGCCGAGGAGCAGTCGGGGAGCGGGGACGAGCTGCCGGGGCAGGCGTGCTCCCGACGGGGGCGGCTCCGGGGGCGGCTCCCGGGGCAGCGCGGCGCTGCCTGGTGGGCGCAAGGCGCGGGGTTCAGGAGTGCGAGGAGCGAGGAGGCGGTGTGGTGTGGATCCCGTGCGTGCACCCAAGGGCGGTGTAGCGGGTGCCTAGGCTCTTCCGGGTGTGCGGGCGGTTTATTGGGGGTCCCAGGGCAGTTCTGGCTTAGGATGTGGGTAGGTGGCGAGTAGAGGGTGCCGGGTCTTTGGGGTCGAGGGAGATTTTTCAGGGTTCTGAGGTTCCTTGACTTAGTGTACCGGGGTTCCAGGACAAGGGTTCCCTTTATCCGGGTCCTCGGCTTTTGGGGGGCAGAAGATTCAGTTTAGCAAGGTCCTAGGTCTCTGAAGGGGCAGATTATTGGGGTCGAGTGGGGGGGTGCTTTGAGCGGGAGTGGGCGTCCTGCTTCGCATTCCTGGAATGAAGAAGCAGTATATTAGGGTTACGGGGACAGGGTTCTGTGTATCGGGGTCTCCGGAATAGAGGGCGATGTATCTGTGTCCCGCAGGGGCTGGGCCGGGCGCCTTGGTGGGCTGCTCGGGGCGGAAGGGTTTACCGCGGAGACCAGCGTCTTTACTGGGATTTTTGCTTTGCCCAGAGGGGGGCGGTAACTTGGCAAGATCTCCAATCTTTTCCGGGGCGACAGAGCGCGTTAGTGGGGTCCCGGGTGGTCTTGAACGGAGGGTGCGGCTCAGCGGACGCTGGGTTGGCTGCGAGCGGGAGGGGACTCTAGTGGCATCCTGAGTCGGCCCAGTGGACAGTCTGCCTGGTCAGCACCCTGGAACAGGTCTTTTTCCGTCTAGGTGAGATGTACTCAAATACTTAGTTGGAGAGTTGATCCGTGTTGTTGCCTAGTTGAAAAAAAAAAAAAGAAATTGTGGATTTGTTCTGCAGTTTTCTTTTCTCTGCCCCCAGGATCCCTGTGAGGGCGTGCTGGTCTCTCCGCTCTGGGAGCAAGAGTGGCAGCACCTTAGGTGGGGATGTAGACGGTGGGGTTGTTAGGAGGTGAATGTCCCCAGGTTGAGCGTGGAAGCCGCTGAAGATTGCGTGGTTTTGGCTTCCCTCTCCTAGGTGGTGTGCTTTGCTGATACTGCATTATTAGATATGTATTAAAGCCTTGCCTGAATGTTAGGCAGAGTCAAGTAATGCCGGGAAGTGTGTTCTGCTTCACTTTGTGCTTTGAAAAGCTGTTGTGGAGAAGGATAACTTCAAGTTTAGCCTCTAAGTTACATACTGGAATTTGAAGTCCCAAAACTAGAACTCTGCAATAGTGTCGTTTGAGACCTGTAAGGGTGACTAACAGCTCTTTTAGAAAATCTTGCTTAACAATTTTATTGTAAAGGTACAGTTAGTCGTGAAATTTACATAGAGTTCTTGACAACTAGCCCAGACTTAGATGGAATTCAAATAAAATGACCTGTATATATGTGTATGTGCTTTTTAAAAAAATTTAGGTCAGAAAGTGCGCATTTGCCTGACAATTCTGGTTAGATGGCTGCCTGGATCAATTTGTGGTGACATAAGGAAATATCTAACTATGGGAGGTGAACACACAGAGTAAATAAATATATACATATATATGCCTTACCGTTAAAGTGTACAGCTGAAATTTACTGGATTTCATTAACCAATGTCACCATAAAAATAAAATAAAAAAAATAAATTAAATTGCAAAAAAAAAAGAAAGAAAGAAAGAAAAAAAGATGACTGCTTGATCATAGAGGCCTGTAAATGAAATCTCATGTGATGGGCAGTGGAGCCCATCCATACTCATAGTAATTCTGTGATTTTAGGTAAACAAACAAATTTGAGTATGCCAAAGCAAAGAATTTTGCCTGCCTTAGTCTTTTTCTTTTGATCTGAGAAACAGAAAGATTAGGGATAATGTATTTAATCCTTGAATCTTGCAATAATTTTGAAAAACAATGGAATCCTGCATAGCAATATTTAACTCTTTGGAGAGATTAAGTTTTCTGTTTCTTGTTGTTATAATTCAACCCAAAATACCCGATTGACTTTTATAGTTATCAAAACTGATCAGTTGAGCAGATACTTGTTTGGAACTACAGCACCCCCCCTAACTAAAAAACAAACAAACAAACAAAACCCCAAAATGTACTTTTGAAAGACAAGTGATAAGTTGATTTTAATAATTTTTTTTAAAGCAGCTTTTCTGATTTCTAAATAAACATATTGATCAGTCAACAGGTATTTGATTACTTGCTAGGTGTCAGGTACTGGAAGTATGACAATTCCAGCTCTCATGTAACCTACATGGAGAGAGAGAAAGACAATAAAAATAAATAAATATATACATAAGGTAATTGAAATGATGGTAAGGAAGAAATAAATACCTTACTGGGGGGTTAGCTCACTTTTTTTTTTAACCCCTGAATGATAATATAATTTTTGTCTTTTGTGATAACCGGAAACCAAGCAAGATTATGATCTACTTTCTGAATTATTAAAGAAAGATTAAATTATGATCAATAGAGTCTGGTTGTTAAATATATATTGACTCTTTAAGGATTAGCACCTCTTGTTATGTAAGCATATAAGTCTGTGAAGTCATTCATCAAACTTCCCAGTGTTTGGGGGATCCTTCAAGAGAATATTGCAGAGGCATGGAAGACAGCTATCAGTTTTATGCTTTTATATCATTGGAATCTATTACAATGAGCAGACATTACTTAAGTGTAAATTAGAGAACTCTAAAAATTAAAACATTTTGGTCACTATGCAAATTTGTGAAATGTACAATATTTATCAGGTCTTTTGTGAGTGTGCCACTTCTGCTTGTGTGTACTAGTGAAGGAAAACAATATATTGCAAGGATCTAAAAATTATAGGGTGGGTGGGGGAGCACACAACAAAATAAGAAAAAGACTGAGACCTATGTAAAATATTAAAACCTGTTAAAGACATTGGAAATTTAATTTTATAATTTAATCTTAGGCCTTTCTTTTTTCAAATTTAATTGTTTCCTGAATTTGAGAAAGGAAATTTTTAGATTCCCTACAGAATAATTGGGCGTGTGTTCTGGCAGAGGAGGAGGTGTTCTTATTGCACAGACTTCAGGAAGAGATTTCTTTTTGTCAAACTTACACATTTGATAGATATGTTTTTCTTTGAGGCATATGCAACATAAAAATAGTTTTATAGTTCATTATTACACTGCTGAAGATGACAATAGCAGAGTGTCTTTTGGATTATTAGTTGAAATTCTAGAATCATAAATATATTCTAAAGCAGTTTCTAGAAAGGATATCATAAGACATGAATCCCAGTCTTCACTGTGCAACTAATCGTATGATTTTAGGTAATTCCCTAGTCTCTCAGGGCCTCAGTTTCCATATCTATAAAATTAAAGCAAGAAAAGTTCCTGTCAGTAATCAATATAAACTCCCAGTTTCAAGGATTCTATTGCATTGGTTTTTATGTTACAGATCTGCAGAATTATGTACAAAAAGAGAGATGTCATAAGAGTAGCTAGTTCTCAGGATATAGTTAATTCGATGTAAATTTTATGTATCATATTATATGTCATATAATTTTAGAAGCCTCTTTTTAAGATACATAGGAATACTTGATTCTAGAATATACATTCATGAAGATAAATTATTTCCTTTTGATAATTTAGCTTTATCTGTTAAAACATTTTTTTTTTTTTAATTTCTGATCCCTGGTTCTATAGTAGAATATCTGTATGACCTTATTTAACTCTGGATGTAGAATGAGGCTCTAGTGTTTGACTCCCTTTAATTTATCCTTTCCACTACTGCCAAGGCGATTTTTCTAAGGTGCAAATCTGTTCAATGCTTTCTTAAAACCCATACTTCTTTCTTGCCTACAGCATTTCATTCTCACTATGGTTACAGGGCCCTTAATCACTGGCTTATCTCTTGCCTTTCTCCCACTGTAAACCTCAAGCTCTGACTGTAGTAATAAAATCAGTTCACTGAAAGTGCCATACTGTTTCCTGGTTTGGAGCCTTTTCATATACTCTCCCCACTGCTTAGAATGTTTTTCCTTTTCCTGTCTTGCTGACAAAGATGACTGATTTTTCAAGCTACAACTTAAGCACTATGAGCTTTTTTAAGTCTGGTCCTTTTTCTTTTCTACCCCACTGGATTATTTATTCTCTGTGTCTTATTCATTCATTCTCTTATGTTCCTTAGAATGCTGTAATTATTTATATTTGTCTCCTGGACTCAAAGACAGGGTTATATTTGTCTTATTTTTTGAATCTCTATTGCTTCTTTATCATTGTTGGTTTTCTTGGACATTAGTGATTTGTAGATATTTTACCTTGGCTGCTTTCTATATGGAAAATGATTGTTGCCTGTGTGTGTGGCCTTAATAATTGCTTTATATACATTGCCTTTAATTTTCAAAACATATCCTGAACATTTAATAACTTACTCAGGGTCATTATCTACTAAGGAGCAAACTATGACTAGATTCAGGTCTGTCTTAACTCCAGATTCTATGACTTTTCAAAATGCTACCCTATTGTCTGAATATGACTACTTATTCAGTGTATTTTAAATTATTAATAGCTACTTTACTCATTTTGTAAATTGAAGTAGGTTGTATGGTTTATCCATTCAGTTTTTTCAAAAAAGCTGAAGTAGAGAATTTGAGATTAATTCGACTTTAGAGACCAATGAGTCCAACTCTCTCATAAAGTATGTGAGGGAACTGGCAAGAGAAGTTGAATGACTCACTCAAGATCACACAACTAGTTGGTTGAGTTTCTTTGTTAAGCTAGTTGTGAACACTGGTATTATAATACCATTATTTGGAAGGAATGTCGGATGCCCGACTTCCCGCCCAAGACAAATAACTAGAAATTAGCCTCATCTCTCTCTAGATAGATACACACATGCATAGATACACATAATTCTTAATCCCATGTGGTTCTCAGCATATGCTAGATGATCATTAAATGATTGAAGATAAATTACTGATTAATCATGTACTGTGAGATTATCTCAAACTTACTAAAAATATTGGAGAACAGTTTCTAGTTCATGCTTTTTTTTCTTATATCTGACATAAAACATGTAATATTGAATTTAATCCATTCTACACATTTCTTTTTCCTTTTGCATTTTTAAAAAGACATTATTTATTACTTGCTCTCCTCCAGAAGATGGGAGAAATATGTGCAGAAAAGAGAAAATTCAAATTAATTAATTTTAAGATAAGAATTTCAGTCCTGGTTGGCTATTTTCCTATATTTTTTTCAACAATAAAAGCCATTTCTTTCTGACAGTTTGGTTTGACCATACATTACATTTTCCTACTCTTCTATACAGCTTGAAATCATTTGAAATCAGTGGGTAGAAAAACTATGAATCTGTTTTTGATTTCTCTTGTGTGTTATTAATTGATGTTTGGGGATATGTCAAGCAAAGGCTTTCTTTGATGGCCTTAAGTCATTTTAGAATTGGCTTCAGTTGGTGAAGGATGCAAATGAGAGACTCTACAATAATAGAAATCCTGAGAAATATTTTTCTCATTTGGAAGAGTTTTCAGTTCCCTTTTGAAGTGATGTCTAGGCTAAGACTTGAAAGATGAGAAGGTGGATGGGATACCTTGTAGGGAATGGGGTGGATACAATAGCACTATAGTTAGGGAACTGCATTTGTAGAGAGCAGATTTGAGGATATGCACGGAATTCAGGAGGGCTAGAGCTATGGATATCAAACTATAATGTGTATATGAATCTCCTGGTAGGAGAGGGGCTCATGAATTTGGAGTTCTAACATGTTCATAGGTGATGGAGATGTTGCTGGTTCAAGGATCACGCTTTGCAAACCACTGGCTAGAGCAGAGGAAGCAAGCCAGAGGAAGGAGTAGGGAGTAAAAGCAAATACCATATTATGAAGAATCTTAAAATAAATGTAAGGAATTTGGATTTAAAGCAGTGGTAACCCACTGAAGGATGCTAAATATAATAGTTACTTGGTGAGATTTGTGATTTCCAAGTGGGCAACTAGTGGTGGAAATAATCTTTAGGGGTAAACACCATCTGTATTTGAAACTATACAGATTAGTTAATGTCTGAGAAATGATAATTTACCCATTCATTAATTAGTATTATTTCTCTTCCTAGCAAACTCAGTCCATTTTGAGGAGAAAATTTGGTTATATTTGTTAATTTAGATGTTATATGTTAATTTATCAGTTCCTTCTTTTAGGGATATTACTTAATAAGTATTATAATTTAACTCATAATTACATTATTAATCTTGTTTGAAGGGATTTAATTTTTGTTCATATTTTACCATCTGATAGCCTTACAGAAAAAGTTTTTTATTGTATTGATTTAAAAATAAGCTAGTTGGTAGTGCTTATTGTATGGTAAGAATGATCTTAATGATACATAGTTTATGAGCTAAGGTGTCCTTGGTTTCCATAAATGTTATTAATTAGAACATTTAAACTTAATTAATTTTACCTGTTTAAATACCAGATCAGTTTTGCAATATTATAAACTTTATGTGTGGTTGGTAGTATGTATAAAATAAAATATTTTTCCATGATTTTATAAGTTCTGAGAATTTATTTTAAAAACTTAGAGAAATACAAAAGACAAAAATCTAATGACTCAAAGCATTGCTAAAATTATGGTATACTTCCTCCTCCCATGAATATATTTATTCATCTGCATAATGTTTATTTCCCCCAGGAAGTGGTAAATTATGAAGATTTTTCTACCTTGTTAGAATTGTTTCAAAACCTAATTTTTTAATAGCAGCATAATCTTCTATTGAGTGGATATATAATGATTTGACCATTCTCAATTATTGAACATTTTATTCCTCTGCTGATATTAATGAAAATCTTTATGTAAATCTTTCTCCATACTTGATTATTTTCTTAGGATAGGAATAAAAATATTCAGTCAAGAAATAAGAAATTTAAAAAATTATAGAAATCGACACATTGCTTTCTAGAAAGGTAATGGCAATTTATATGCCAGTATTCAATATTAGTTTTAAAAAGCTTTTCTAATTTGATAAACAGGAATTATCTTAATTTGTATTTCTTTGATTATCATTGTTGAGCATTGTAAATTTTTAAATAATTACATATAAAATCTTTTTAAGACATAATGCTTCATGTTATTTTTAAGGTGAAATATTTGAACTATAGTGAATGTTTTATTAGAGTTTTTCCTTTTAAAAGATAAATTAATTTTTTGACTAGTTATTACAGAAACATACAGATTTCAAGGACCCAAACAGTTGTCCTGAAGGCAATCACTGTTACCAGTTTCTTTTGTGTAGTTCCAGAGGTATTGTAGATCACGTGTGTATATCTATGTATGTCAAAACATTAGACAAATTATGGAGAACATTCATTAAAATACTGTCTAGTTCAGATGTGGTATTGTGTATACTAAATTGTGTAGTAAAAATTAGAAAGGGTCTAAAAATGATTAGTATCTGGCTACTGGCCCAGAAGGAAGAAAAAGCAGCGTCTGGCAGTATTTGGCAGTAATTTTCTATAAGACAAGTGGCCTTAGCTCTTTTTGTTATTGGATCGATTCTTTGACAATAGCACTTCTGTTTACAGTACCGATTCTACAATACTGTTTCAAAAAGCAAAGCCAAGTTTTTGATAAATTAGATCGTTCGTTGATACCTGAAACTCTTTAAAATACAAAAGCTATTTGGAGGTATTTAAGAGAACATTTAGGGGAAAGATAACTTTATTCTTAGATATTTTAGGGTTTCTTTGCCTGATGGTTACGGTTTTAGCAGAATTTTCATGATTTTTTGCTGCTTAACAGTAAAAAGTTTGAGCTTGTAATACTTGCAAATAAAAATAATTATTTTCCTACTAAACTCTTTTTTACCTAATTCAAAAATCAATCAGCCATGGTATAAACCTATTTTAAAAATATATTCTTAAAAGGTTTTTATGCTAATAGCACAGTAGTAATTCATCTCATACATCAAAGGTGTTTTTGAACTTGCCTTGAATGCTACTGCTAAATAAGTGGTTTGAGCAATAAGAGTCAGAGCTTGGATTCTACAGAGCTTTAATGCTTTAGGGAAAAGATATTTACTTTTGTGATAGATTTTGTTAAGGCCCTTGCATCCAAAAATAAAATTGGAGGATGACTATAGTTTATTGATTATTAACTCTCTGTGTGGGTTATTAGGAGAATTCCTATTGCTGGGATTAGTGTCTCCTATGCCAAATTAATTATAGGGCTGAAAGGCTGCTAAAGAATTTGTGCCTCATAGTGGTTGGTAATATTTGAGAAGTCTTAAGAAAGCATTTATCAGAGGTGGGAAAATACCATCTGGATTTTTTTTTTAATGTTTAATTTTGAAGTAGTTACATATTTACTGGAGAATTGCAAAGAGTGTACAGAGAATTCCCATGTATCTTTCACCCAGCTTCCCCTGATGTTAACATCTTATACAACCACTGTACATTTCTCAACATTAATAAATTCATCCTGATTTTCAAAAATTCAACAGATCTTGGTTTTGAACACCTATGTGTAAAAGTGTTTTAGCTGCTGACGTATGTTGGAAAGCAAGTAAAGGTTGCAAATAATAAAGCTGGTGACCTTGGTATCGTTCCTGAACAAGTTCTCAGATTATAGAACACATGTGTTGTTGGTACTTAAAAAAGAAAACAGTGATCACTAGGAGCCAGCATGAGTTCATACAGAACGAGTCATGCCACACTAGCCTCACTTCTTTTCTTCAGGGTAAGTAAACTAGTGGGTACAATAGGAGATACTCTGGCCACAGTCTATCTAGAATTGTATCTACATTTATTAGCTTTTAATTTTGTGCTAGACATTGGGTTAAATGTTTTACATAGATTGCCTCATTTAGTTCTGATTTACAAATAAGGAAGGGGACTCCCCAAGGTGAAACAGCTATAACCCCCAAAGTTATATAGTTATATATTTGACAGCCTTTTATGGTATCTTTGTAGACAAGAGGAGTGTAGTCTGATAATTACTTAGATAGGTGGATTTGTAATTGATTAATGCACTGATGTTAAAAGTAAATTGCCTTTTATTCTTAGTGGTGTGCCTCAAGATGCTGTCTTCCCACATGTCCTATTTAAGATGTTTGTCAGTTACTCAGAATCTTAAGGGGGGAATGCTAGAATGTTATGTAACAGAATCAGGATCCTCTCCTACACCCCATCCCCTTATTTTTAATAATCAGAAGAAAAGTTTATATGTAAGAAAATGTTATAATAATTTCATATTTGATGTGTTTATATTTGATAAGAAGAAAGCCCTATGATTGAATATTTTTTAAAATCTGCACAAATATAGAGTTGGAGACTTGGAGGGCTAACAGCTGTGATTTTTTTTTTTTTAAAGCAGGTGTGTGCCTGGGTGTGTCTTCTTACTTGTCTGAAGTTAGTGAGTCAGTGGTTTATTATAACTGCCCAAAGGCTAATATCCACTAAAAACAACATTATTTTGAAGGCTGTTGTCCAAAACGTAGTTGATTATCTTCATTTAGCTTGGTATTCTCAGTTCTGTTTGTCACACTTTAAGGAAGGCATTGACAAACAATGTATTCAGAGGAGAGTAATCAGTATGAAGTGTCTTGAAACAGATACTTGCAAAATAATTGCAACATTTGAGATTTTCAACTTGGAGAAAAGAACACTTTAGTGGGGTGTATGGTAATGTTTTTAAAATTGAGTAATTGAATGATCTTTAAAATTCTTCCTGTCTCAAATCTGTGATTCTGTGAAATACATGAGGAAACAGCATGCAGAAGAGGGATGGAAACATATCCTTTGCATCCCCAGAAGATAGAATTAGGGACAAGAAATGAAAGAGAAAGGGAAATATTGGTAAGTAATGATGTTTTTAACAATTGAAATGACAATAGAAGTGGACATTCTGTCATTGAGGCCTTAAAACATTTATTGAGTAGAGTTTAATCAAGCTGGCCTCTAAGGACTTTTCCAACTCCAATCTTTTTTTTTTTCTTCATTGATTATAATTTTCCATAGCAAAACTTTCTCTTAGGTATATGACTTATTCTCAACAACTTACGGTTTCATATAGTATCAAGTGTTAGTAATAACATCATCATCATCATCATCATCACCATCGTCACAGTATAATGCAGATTTAAACAACAGTAGAGCATTTTTCACTAGCCAGATTGACAAAGATTAACAAATTCAGTAATACACAATAATGGCAAGGACATATAGAATCACTCACTCTCATACACCATAGGCAAGAATGTAAATTTGTGCAGTTTTTGGAGGACAAGTTGCTTTACTTATTAAAATGATAAATGTTTATACTTTTGACTCAGTAATTTAAAGACTTTATCTTTTTTCATTTTAGTATTCATCACATTATGAAAAGCCCAAATTACTCTTAATATGAGTCTGGTTAAATAAATGGTAGTACAACCACATGATGGATGTCACAGCCACAAAAAGAAAGAAAAAAGGAGCACTTTTGCATGAGCTCATCTCTAAGATGTATTATTGTGTGAAAAAAATAAAGTTGTGGGACAGTGTTTATGATAGGCTGATGTTACTGTAAAAAAAGTAAATTGTGTATTTGTGGGTATAAATACACATATGCACACATTAGTAAACACACTCATGTTTCTCTGTACATAGACTTTTCTGGAAGGATACAAAAGAGGGACCAGTAGTTGCTTCTGGAGAGGGGATGGGAGATTGGAAATCTGAGATCTCAGTAAGACTTTGGTTTGTTTTGGTTGTGTATATTTTTATATTGTTCGAATTACTTTTTTTTGGTTAAGAGTGTATTAAAAAAAGTATATTGTAAATTTTTATTTTGAGGTAATTCTAGACTCACAGGAAGTTCCAAAATTAGCTCAGAAAAGCTCCATGTACCCTTCATTCAATTTCTTCCAATGGTAACATCTTACATAGCTATAGGACAATATCAAAACCAGAAAATTGACCTTGGTATAATCCACAGATCTTACTCAGATGTCACTAGTTTTACGTGTATTCATTTGTGTGTGTATGTGTGTAATTCTTTGCAGTTTTATCATATGTGTAGGTTTGTGTAATCACCATCACAGTTGAGATACAGAGCTGTCCCATTATCAGAAAGACACATCTCTTTATATCCCTGTATAGTTACATCCATCCCCCTAACCTGTAGCAATCACTAATCTGTTCTCCATCACTGTATTTTGTCATTTCCAGATGTTATATAAGCAAAATCATATAGCATGTAACCTTTGAGACTGAGCTTTTTTTTACTCAGCATAATTCTCTTGAAATTTATTCAAGTTGTTGTAGGTACCAGTAGTTCCTTTTAATTATTGAACAATATCCCATGGTATGGATGTACCAGAGTTTGTTTAATCTTCACCCATTAATGGATATTTGGGCAGCTTCTCATGGTTGCCTATTACAAATACAGCTGCTGTCAACATTTGTGTACAAGTTTTTGTGTGGATTGAGTTTTTTGTTTTTCTGGGATAACTGATTAGGAGTGTAAATTGCTGGGTACTTTGGTCAGTGTATTGAAGAAAGTGTAAAGTGTATTTTAAGAAACTGCGAAACCATTTTCCAGGGAGGTGTACCATTTTACGTTCCTATCAGCATTGTATGAGAGATCTAGTTTCTCTGTGTTCTTAGCATTTGGTATTGTCACTATTTTTTTATTTAGGTGTTCTAATAGGTATGTAGTGGAATCTCATCATGGTTATAATTTGCATTTTCCTGATGACCAACAATGTTGTGCATATTATACTTGCCATCTGTGTATCCTCTTTCATGAAATGTTTCTTTATGTCTTCCCATTTTTTAATTAATTTTCTTGTTTTTTTACTGTTGAATTTGGAATATATTCTAGATATGAGACCTTTGTCATATGTGATTTGCAAATGTTTGTCTATTTCATCTAAGTTTTCAAATTTATTGACGTAAAGTTGGTTATCATGTTTTCTTATTATCAATAGAATCTATAATGATGTAACTTCTTTCATTCCTGATATTGGTTATTGTGTCTCTTTTTCTTGATTAGTCTGGCTAGAGGTTTGTCAATTTCATTGCTCTTCTCAAAGAACCAGCTTTCAGATTCATTGATTTGTCTCTATTATCTCTGTTTTGTGTTTTGTTGATTTTTTGCTTTGATCTTTATTATTTCTTCTGTTTACTATTGGTTTAATTTGTTCTTTTTCTAGTTTCTAAAAGGTGGAAGCTTAGGGCATTGATATGAGACTTTTCTTCTTTTCCAATAAGCATTTACTGCTACAGATTTCTCCTTAAGTGCTTACTACTATCCCACAGTTAGCAGAATCCCACAATTCTGTTATGTTATGTTTTTCATTCAGTTAATAATACCTTCTAATTTGCTTCTCCCCTTATTTAACCCATGCGTTATTTAAACGTGTTCTTTAATTTCCAGATACCTAAGGATTTTTCTAAGAAATTTGTATTACTGATTTCTAATTTAATTACATCATGATCAGGGAACATACTTTATATAATTTGAATAATTTTGAATTTAGCCTTGTTTTAGTGCCTAGATTATGGTCTCTTTTCATAAGTGTTCTCCGTACTCTTGAGAAGTATGTGTGTTCTGCTGCTGTTGGGTAGAGTGTTTTAGAAATGTCAGTCAGATCAAGTTGGTAGTGTTGTCCAAATCTACATTAAGATGTGTAACTATCACCACTATCTAATTTTAGAACATTTCATCACCCCTGGTACCCATTAAACAATCATTCCCCATTCCTTTTTTTCCCCCAGCCCCTGGCAATCAGTCTATTTTCTGTCTTTATGGATTTGCTAATTCTGGATATTTCGTATAATGGAATCATGCAATATGTGCCCTTTTGTGTCTTGCTTCTTTCATTTAACATATTGTTTTCAGGGTTCATCCATGTTGTAGCATGTATTACTACTTTATTACTTTTTATGGCTGAATAATGTGTCCTTGAATAGGTATAACACATTTTGTTTATCCATTCATTCATTGATAGACATTTGGGTTGTTTCCAATTTTTGGCTATAGCAAATACTGCTACTGTGAATATTCGTGTAAAATTTTAAAATTAAACACCTGTTTTTAATTTAAAACACCTGATATATCTACCTAGGAACAAAATTATTGTGTAATATGGAAATTATATGATTAACTTCTTGAGGAATTACTATACTGTTTTCATGATGGCTATAACATTTTACATTTCCATTGGCAATGTGTGATGGTTCCACTTTCTCTACATCTTTGATGTTGTTATTATTATTATTATTATTTAAATTATAGCCATCCTAGTGAGTACAATGTGTCATTTCATTGTGCTTTTGATTTGCATTTCCCTAATGTCTAGTGATGCAGGCATCTTTTCATGAGCTTATTGGCCATTTGTATGTCTTCTTTGGAGAAATATCAAATCTTTTGCCCAATTTTTGATAAGGTTGTTTATCTCTTTGTTGTTGTGTTATAAGAGTTGTTTATATATTCTGAATGGTATAACTTTGTCAGACATGATTTGCAAATATTTTCTCCCATTCTATAGGTTTCCCTTCTACTCTCTTTGCTAGTATCTTTTGATGCACAAAATTTAATTTTGGTGAAGTCCAGTTGATCTGTTTTTTCTTTTGTGGCTCATGCATTTGGTGTCATATATAAGAAATCATTCCAAATCCAAGGTCATGTAGACCTAACTCTATGTTTTTTTCATGGGGTTTATGGTTTTAGCTGTTATGTTAGGTCTTTGCTCCATTTTGAGTTAATTTTTGTATATGGTGTGATGTAGGGGTCCAAATTCTTTTTCATGTGGATATCCAACTATCCCAACACTATTTGTTGAAAAATGTATTCTTTCCCTGTTGATGGTCTTGGCATCCATGTTAAAATCCATTCACCATAGATGAATGGGTTTATTTTCTAGATTCTCAGATCTCTTTCATTGATCCGTATGTTATCTTTATGCCAGTACTGCACAGTAACTGTAGCTTTAGTACATTTTGAAATAGAAAACTGTTTTTTATTTTAAAAATTAAGAGTCTCCCAACTTTTTTTCCCCCCCAGAGAGATTATTTTCGTCTGTTTTGAATCCCTTGCAATTCTATGAGGAATTTGCGGATCAACTTTTCCAGTTCTGCAAAAACAATTGTTGAGATTTTGCTAGGGATTGCATTGAGTCACTAGATCACTTTGGGGAATATTGCCATTTTAACAATTTTAAGCCTACTTATCCATGAACATGGGATGTCTTTCCATTTATTTAGATCTTGAATTTCAACAATCTTTTGTTACTTTCAGTGTATAAGTCTTGCACCTTTTTGGTTAAATTTATTCCTAACTTTTATTTTTTTTGGAGCTATTACAAATGAAATTGTTTTATTAATTTTCTTTTGTTCATTGCCAGTGTGTAGAAATACAACTAATTTTTGTTTGTTGATCTTGTATCCTGCAGCTTTGCCAAATTTGTTTATTAGCTTTACTATTTTTTCTTGTAGAGTCATTAGAATTTTCTATGTATCAGATCATGTCATCTGCAAATAGAGCTAGTTTCACTTCTTCTCAATTTGGATACCTTTCATTTCTTTTGTCTTGCCTAATTGCTCTGGGTAGAACTTCCAGTAGAATGTTGAACAGCAGCAATGACAGTGAGTTTTTTTTTTTTTAATAAAATATAAAACTTAGATTTTAACCACTATTGAAACATGTTAGATTTTTAAGATAGAATAATTTAGCACACCCACTCTTTTGATCAGGACATTCAATACCAAAAACTGTTATGGAAGTTTCTTATAGATTATAAGAAAAACAGTTAGAGGGGATTTAGGAAAACTGAGTTCTAGTTATAGTTAGGTGACCTCGTGCCAAAAAGAAAAAATAGATCAATGGGACTTTACCAAAATTTAAAAAATTGTACATCAAAAGATACTATCAGAAAGTGAAAAGAAAACCTACAGAATGAGAGAAAATATTTGCAAATCATATATCTGACAAGGATCTAGTGTCCAGAATATATAAACAACTCTTACAGCTCAACAACAAAAAGACATAATAGAGCTATCTTCAAGTTTCAATTGACCTATTTTCAAGTTGGCCGATTTTTATTTTTCTGCTCCAATCTTCTGTTGAACCCTTCTAGTAAATTTTTTATTTCGGTTATTATACTTTTCAGTTTCAGAATTTTCACTTGGTTCTTTTTTATTACTAGTATATTTTTATTAGTATTCTCTATTTGGTGAGACCTCATTCTCATGGTTTCCTTTAGTTCCTTGTGTATGATTTCTTTAAGATCTTTGAGCATGTTTAAGACAGTTGCTAAAAGTCTAATATGTCTAATGTTGGCCTTTCTCAGGGATAATTTATTTTTTCTTCTGAGTGGATCATATATTTTGTTACTTCACATGCCTCAAAAATTTTTTTTTTTATTGAAAACTGGATTTTTTAACATTATCATATAGTAAGTCTGGAGAACAGATTCTCCCACCACTCTGGAATTTATTTTTGCTGCTTTTTATGGAGTTTTAGTTTTTGTTTTTTAGTTGCCTTTCTAAATATTTTTGCAAAGACTTTGTTCTTTGTCATGTATGGTCATTAATATCTCTGTTCCAGTAGCTTAGTGGTCTGCTAGTGATAGGACAGTATTTAAATAACCACACATCTGTGTATAATTGAATTAAAGTATCTACATTTTGCCTACTATAACCCCACCTGGTTTTTGCAGTGTTAATTTTATTACCAGTTAACTTGAACATACTTGTAGAAAATAAAAATCGACCATATTTTTTACCTCCAAAACCAACCTTTTATATGCTGGTGGGTTTGTTTTTTCCTATTATTTTTCTGTGTATTATTTTTTTACATTTACATAAACAAAAGGTATCATTATGCATACTTTTTATCCTGTTTTTTGCCAATATTTGTGAACATTTTTACATGTAATAAAACATTTTTTAAAGCAAGTTTGTTTTTTTTTTTAGTGTTTGTCTAATATGTCATTATCTAAACTTATAGGAAATAAGCCATTTCCCTGTTGTTAGATCAGTAATCTCACCAGTAACCGAATACTGAAAATAGAATGTAACTGTGCTTCATAAGAGACATTCAGGTAGATACTGACTCCAACTCCCTTTTTTTCTCTGGGTGCCACAAATGCCTGCTCCATTCTTTTTTTCTGCACTCCAGGTCACTCTGTGTCCTCATAGTGTCTGTTACCGCCGTAACATCGAGTTGCATAGTTTTGATTTGCCATGAATATGTTTGCTCTTACATCCAAAATCACTCTATTTAACTTAGTCTCTCTGTGTCACTTACCAAACTGTTGCACATTTTGTTCAGGTAACTGCCCTCAGTGTGTCAGAGAACCAGGTGACTTGGTACATAGAGCTCTACCATCCATGGGCTAGGCATAGTGTATTCTCTAATAGAAGAGTGCAAGCTGAGAGGCAATGAGGTATACTGTGTGTATACATGTTGAGATGCTCAAGTGTAATCAAGTAATAATGTTGGAGAGGGCATAATGAGCAAGCAGCTAAAATCTTCAAGAAAGATGGGAAGCTTAGTATATACTGCAGATGTATTATCAACATGTCTGTTTTAGTTAGGCCTCTTCCAGCTGTATCAGAAGGCCCAATTCAGACAGCCTTATATAATATGGAAATTTATTAGCTTAGCAGAACTGGAAGTCAAGAGGCATAGTGGGCTTTAGGATTAGCTATTCAGTACTTTAATGAAGACACCAAGGATTCAGATTCTTTGCATTGTTCCACTCTGTCATCCACAATGCTGGCTTTATACCAAGTCAGGATTTTCCTTCTAGTTGTATGATGGTTGCCAAGAAGGAACCATATGTTCTGCAAGGAGGAAAAAGTTTGGCGTTCTCTTAGCAGAAAGGACAAACAACCAGAAGCTACTAGAAAACCTCTTTTCATATCTCATTGCATGATTCCACTTTTTGAACCAATTTCAGGCAGTGAGGATAGACCTACCCATGAGCTAAAGTCAGTTCTCCAAGTTGCTGTCACTTGGAGTTGCAGAATGGATATGGGAACCGGTAGTCATAATGCCT
The DNA here is from genome assembly GCA_003508835.1 of Eonycteris spelaea. Classification (NCBI taxonomy): domain Eukaryota; kingdom Metazoa; phylum Chordata; class Mammalia; order Chiroptera; family Pteropodidae; genus Eonycteris; species Eonycteris spelaea. The sequence continues at coordinate 3,974,401 of PUFA01000017.1, forward strand.
CCTTTGGTTGTGTGTTAGTGCTCTGAGGTTTTTTTTATCCATTCTTTTTTTTATTATACTTTCATAGTGAGTCAAAATATGCTTATTCATTTTTCACTGGTTTAATTGCCCATGTTCAGAGCTTTCTGTCATATAAAGCAATATAGCAATTATTAAGCATTCCTTTCTTTAAAAAAAGAATGTTGGGATAGTGAAAAGGTTGGAATAGTTGGCAAATTTGAATCTGTATCTCCTTGTAACCAATAATTTTTAACCTCTTTCACCTCCAGATAATTGACTTAGCTATCATTTATATAGAGACTTAAGTGATTTGATTTGTATCTCCTTTCTTTCTTCAAATGTTGCCTGAAGCATTGTGATAAAGTAGAAAGTGAGCTGGGTTATGATTAAGGTTCTAATTAATTCTAGCTTCTCTGCTTTCCAGCTATGTATGATCATGGGCAAATTACTTTATCTCTCAGACCTTCAGCTGTCTTCTCCATAGGCTGAGCTAATACTACCTGTCTTCTCACCAAATTGTTTATGGGAGTTAAAATGATGTGAAAGAAATATGAAAAGTATAGAGTAACACACAATTTTAAATTATCTTAATATTACACTAATTAAAGAGTAGGCAGTTAAAAGGAGGAAACATAAATAACATGGGAGATTCTAATCTTAAAAAAATAGATTCTGAGTATTCAAGATATATCAGAAGGTAATGTCCAGCTTCTTTTTTCTTTTTTTTTTTTTTTTGAAATTAGATGCTTAATGAATAAAAGAAATACTTTTTACATAACAGCTATGTGAATGCTTGATTCTGGTTAGTGTAACCTAATAGCTACTTTTGAAGTATTCCCCAGAATCTTTTACTTCAGATTTTTGCCCTGGTTTTGGTTAAAGCTGTTTTTGAAGATATCAACTGTGGAGCAGATTGTAAACTATAGTGCTTTATGTGGTTTGCAGGGTGTGATGGATATATTTATTTATTTAGGTTATTGACTTTTCTCATGTGCACTCTGTTCTTTTCCTTTCTTGGAGTATTCTTTTGAAGAACCGTGAGATTTCACACAGAAATGCGGTTGGAGTTTGTTGTTACCAAATAGATGTCACATTTCGTTGCTGAGAACTGTGAAGAGTAAAACCTCATATTGGCGTTGAATGAAATTAAGATGACACGAAGGAATTTGATTTTTAAAATACGATTTAATATATTCTTCATGTCTTAATGTAGATGTGGAGTCTGAATATGTTAAGTAGAGTATTAAGTAGAGTTTTTCTATATTTATTACTATTGGTGAAACAAAGTGTATATACTTCTTGAATTGATATCATTCACCCTTTTGTTTTGAGCTAGTTGCTATTATCTATCATGTTGGATTTTTCTGTTATATTGGAGATAGTGTCTATAGGCACTGAAGGGAGAGGGAAACTAGTATATGTTGGCTTTGTTATTATATATAAGTGCACCAAGTACCTAACATTTATGTCACTTTATTATTCCTCCAACCTGATGAGAAAGTATTAGTGTCTCCATTTTACAAAAGAAAACATTGAAATTCAGAGATTACGTAAACTCAAAACTACTCTAATGGAGGAATTCCACTCTCCTCCCTCTCTCTCACCCTACCTTCATTACATTTTTCACACCCACCTCATTTAATTACCACAACTCTTCTTTAAGGAAATGTTATTCTTTTTTGCAAATGAAAAAAAGAGCTAAAAGGAGTGTACAGTTTAAAAACTAAGAAAATGAGAACATGGGTACCACATTAAGGAATAGAATTTCATTTAAAAGTTTTTTTTTTACATTGATTATCTTTTAAATGATAAAGCAACCTTGCTTTTCTCATAAAAACACCACTCAGTCATGATGTTTATACTTTAAATTGTTGTCTTTGATTTATAGAAATGTTAAGAATGTTTGCATCCTTATTTGTGGGAGATTTGGTCCTTCATTTTCTTAGAATGTCTTTTTTCGTATTGATAATCAGGGTAGTTCCGGCCTTGTAGAATGAGTTGAGAAATGTTCCCTCCTTTTTCAGTTTTCTCGATGTTTTTGAGTATTAATATTATTTCTTAGATTTTTGTAGCATTCACCAATGAAGCCGGTTAGGTCTGAGGTTCCCTTTATGGGAAGATTTTAAACTACAATTTTAATGTTTTTGATATAGGGTTATTCTGATTATTTTTTTTAAGTGAGTTTGGGTAGTTTGTCTTTCAAGAAATTTTTTGTCTGAGTTATTAAATTTATTGACATAAAGTTGTTCATAACATTTTTTTATTATTCATCTTTTAGTATCTATTTTCTCACTTTTATTTCTGATACTGGTATGTTCCCCTTACCTACCGTCCTCCACCCCCAACTAGTTGGCTAGAGGTTTATCAGTTTTACTGACCTCAAAGAACCAGCATTTGGTTTAGTTGACTTTTCTTTTTAATTTTTCAATAGACTTTAGTTTTTAAGAGAAGTTTTAGATTCACAACAAAATTGAGTAGAAAGTGCAGAGTTTCCATATCCCTACGCTTCTTCCATACATACATAGCCTCCCCCATAATCGACATCCCCACCAGAGTGTTATATTTGTTAAAATTGCTGAACCTACATTAACACATCATTATCACACAAAGTCCATAGTTTGCATTAGGGTTCGCTCTTGGTGCTCTTAGTGTACACTCTCTGGGTTTGGACAACTATTTAATGACATGTATTCACCATTATATCATTATGCAGAGTAGTTTCACTGCCCTAAAATCCTGTGTTCCACCTGTTCACCTCTCCCTCCCCACTAACCTCTGGCCACCACTGATCTTTACTGTCTTCATAGTTTTGCCTTTTCCAGAATGTCATATAGTTGGGTTCTTATAGTTGGGGTGTAGCCTTTTCACATTGGTTTCCTTTACTTTGTAATATGCATTTAAGGTTCCTTCATGTCTTTTGATAACTCATTTCTTTTTAGCATTGAATAATTTACATTGTCTGGATATATCATAGTTTATCCATTCACTAACTGAAGGACGCCTTGGTTGCTTTCAACGTTTGATAATTATGAATAAGCCTGCTGTAAATATCCATATGCAGGTATAGATAGATGTTTTCAACTCATTTTTGTCACTAACAAAGAGCATGATTGCTGTACTATGTGGTAAGAATATGTTTAGTTTTCTAAGAAACTGCCGAACTGTCTTCCAAATTGTCTTTACCATTTTACATTTTACTGATCTCAAAGAATTAGCTTTTTGTCTTTTGGGCTTTTTCTCTTTTATGTTTTGCTGTCTTTTCTGCTATCTTGTTTTTTCCTTTTCTGTTTTCTTTTGCTTACATTTCTTACAGAAAAGGAGGAAACACTTTTCCGCTTAGGTTTAATTTGCTCTTTTAATAATTTCCTAAGGTAGAAGCTTAGGTCATTGATTTCAGAGCCACTTTCCTAAGATTTAGAAGTGTGTTGTTTCCATATGCTTGGAGATTTTTTAGATGTTCCAATTTTAATTTAAGTGCAATGTGATCAAAGGATATACTTTTATGATTTAAATTAAAATTTATCGAGGATGATTTTATGGCTCAGAAGGTAGTCTGTGTTTACTTGGAAAGAATGTGTATTCTGCTATTGTTGGGTGGAATGTTTTATAAATGTCAGTAAATTCCAGTTGGTTGAAGATATTATTCAAGTCTGTTGTGTTACTACTTTTCTATCTACTTGTTCTTATCAGTATTTGAGAGAGGAGTGTTTAAATCTCTCATAATAAGTGTGGATTTGTTTGTTCTTCCTTGAAATTCTATCAGTTTTTGCTCTGTATTATGAAGTTGTTATTAATTTAGGATTCTTATATCCTCTTGATGAATCGGTTCCTTTATCATAATGAAATGACCTATTTATCCCTCATAATAAATAGTCTGCTATGAAGTGTACTTTTTCTGATATTAATGTAGCTACTCCAGCTCGCTTTAGATTAGTGTTAGCCTCGTATATCTTTATAGTCTTTTAATTTTAACCTTTTCTGTTATTATCACAGTCTTCCTACAAATAATATTATACCACTTTATGTATATTGTGAGTTCAGGTGCAGTATATTTTCATTGTCCTTATTCCATCCTTTGTCCAAATGTTGTTATGCATTTTACTTCTATGTATGTTACAAACCCTATAATAGATTAGTACTATTTTTTGCTTCAAAGTTTTTCTTATAAAAACTTTTTAAAATAAGAAAAAAATATAGTTTGTTTATTCACATACTTTCTGTTTTGCTGCTTTTCATTCCTTTTGTATATAGATTCATGTTTTTGTCAAGTATCATTTTTCTTCTGCAAAAAATCTTTAATGTTTTTAATTGTGCAAGTCTGTTGACATATTCTCCCAGCTTTTGTCAGAAAAATTATTATCAACATTTTGGAAAGATATTTTTGCTAGATATTGAATTATAGTGTGTTGAGAGTCTCCAGGACTGTCTTCGTGTTCAGTGGTTTGCGGGACTCTGAAGACTGAGACTATGGTTGTACTCATGATTTATTACAACAGAAGAATGCAAGCTAAATTAGCAAAGGGAAGATGCATAGGTGAAGTCTGGAGGAAACAAAGCACAAGCTCCGGAGAATCTCAATATAGTTACACAGGACATGTTTAATTCTTCCAACAATAAATTGTGACAGCACTTGTGAAATGTTGTCTAACAGGGAAACGCAGAGATTCAGTGCCCAAGTTTTTACTGAGGGTTGTTCACATAGGCACCCTCTGCCTAGCATGTACCAAAATTCCAGACTCCCAGAAGGAAGGCCGGTGTTTATCATAAACCATATTATTTGCACAAATACTTCAGGCACAGTAAACCACCCTTATTAACTAGGGAATGTTAGAAACCTTCCCAAAATCCAAGTTCACAGACACCAGCCAAAGGCTAACCTTTCAGAGCAGCCTTTCTAAGGATAGAAGTCTTGAGCTTGCTATGTTAACTCTTTTTGCATACCAGATTGTCTTGTTTTTTCCTTGTTGCACTTTAAAGATTTTATTTTGTTGTCTTCTGTACGTTCTGAGGAGAAATCTGTGATGATTCTCACCTTTGTTCCATTGTTTCCTCTGGCTGCTTTAAAGGTTTTTATCACTGTTCAGTAATTTGTTTATGATGTGCATTATGGGTATTTGTGAATGTGTGTTTGTGTTTATTTTTCTTGAGATTCCTTGAACTTCTTGGAACTACAAGTTGTTATTTTTCAACAAATTTAAATTGTCTCAGCCATTATTTTGTCCAGTGTTGCCCACCTCTTTTGTTTTCATGCTTCTGTTGAACACAGTAGACTACTAATACTGTCTGTCCCACAGATCACTGAAACTGCTGAGTTCTTTTGGGATTACCCTTCTCTGTACCATTGTCTGGAAATGGTAGACAGAAAGATGGAGGGTTCTTTCATTTATTGCTCTTTGGGGGAAATATTCTGAGATCACAGTTTTGTGTGGCTTTTGTTCAGTGTCAGAAAATAGTTGTTTCCTATATTTTGTCTAGTTTCTAGTTGTTGAGGCAGAAAGGCAGTCAAATCTTTGTAGACTCACACAGTGATAACTTTTAAGTACCGAGTGAGGTAACATGTCGTGATAGAAAACAGTGGAGTTAGATTTGAAATAACTCAGTTATAGTCCAGGTTGAACCACTTATAGCTTATTGACTTTGGGTAAGTCAGTTAATCTCTTTGAGACTCAATTATTTCTATCTGTAAATACGTGAAGTGTGTGGGAGGTGGAGGATGTGATTATCGCCTGCGTATTGTACATGTCAGTATGAAGATCATAGTAGATAAAGATGTAGTAGCACTGTGGAAAATGTGTAAAACACTATACAAATACAAATTAAAGATGATAGTTAGATATTAATCTCAGCTCTTTCAAGTCCTCCTTCTTCTAGAAACTGTTTATTGTTTCATCTGTTTCTTTTATTATTGATAGTCTAAAAAAAGGAAATGAAGTATACGTGATTTGGAAAATGGATGGAAAACACATGATATTATCTTTTTCAAGGGTTAGAAATTACTTTTGAAAAAATTTATAAAGGCTCCTTAAAGTGTTCTGGGCTCTTTTTTTTTTTTTTTTTTTTTTTTGCTAGTAGAATTTGATTAAGATTCTTACTCATCTTCTTCTAGAATTTGATTAAAATTCTTACTCATCATCTTCTTCTAGAATTTGATTAAGATTCCTACTTATCCTCTTCTATATTTTGCAGATTCTTAACAGTTATGTTTTGTGAAATATTACAATGAATTTTCCTCTTTGGAGCATCTGTGAAAAGTCGTTTTTTAAAATCAATATGGTTGCTTCTTGTCTACAATGATTCTGGACTACCCTTTCCCTCCTAATTAGTATACACTGAGGGGAATCTGTGCATGAGTATACTTAAGGAGTTAAATCTGTCAGAACACAAATCACAATGATTGAAATATGAATGAAATATTTTGTACCTTTGAAATTATTCAGATTACTCTCCAATATGAGAATGTATCAGCAAGAGAATCCTCTTGGTTGGCCCAGTCATTCACTAAGCATGCATACAGTGCCTACTGTTTTCAGTCACTGTTCTACAACAGTATATTACAGTAAATAGACAAAAATTCCTGCCCTTATGAGCTTACATTTTAGTGAAGGGAGAATAACAAGTAAAATACATAGTATGTCAGATAGCAGTATATACTATTGAGAAAAACAAAGGAGGGAAAGGGGATTGGGACTGTTGGGAGACATGTGGACTGAAGGAGGAAAGATAAGAGAGAAGGGAACATTTGAGCAAAGACCTGGAGGTGCAGTCTAGAGCATTCCTGTTTTAAGGTAAAGCAAGTTCAGCTCCTCTAAGGAAGGTGTGTGCCTAGTGTGTTCAACGAACAATGAGGAGGCTAGTGTGACTGGAGTGGAGTGAGCCTAGGGGAGAATAGTTGATGAGGACAGAAAGGTAATGGTAGCTAGTTAATTTCCACTTTGTGGAAATTTTGTCTTTTAATCTGAAAAAAGAAGTTATTGCAGTTTTGAGCAGAATGATCACATAACCTGACTTATTTTTTAAAAAGTATCACCATTGGTGGATGAATGGGAGTTTGAGGCAAATAGATCATTTAGGAGACTATTGGCAATAATCCATGTGAGCTTGGTAAAATGGTTGGATTCTATTTTAAAAGTAAAGCCAACAGGTTTTGCTAATGGATGAGACATAAAAGGTGGAAGAGAGAGGGAGAGGGGAAGCAAGTGTAACACTAGATTTTTGGCCAGAGTTACTGGACGCTTACAGTTGTCATTTATTAAGATGGGGAAGATTGTGGGAGAGGAGCAGGTTTGTGGGTGGAGCAGCGGTGAGATTAATCAGGAGTATGGTTTAGAACATGTTAAGAAATACATATCAAATGTCCAAGTAAAAAATGTTGAGTACATAGTTGAATGTATTAGAGGATGAAGAGAGGACCAGACTGTTCATCTATTTATAAATAATTTTGGGAGCCATCCGTTGGTAGAAGGTATTTAAGCCTTCCACCTCAGGTATGAGTGTAGTGAAAGTACTGTTATGCGCCCAATTCCAGTATGTAGGTTTTTCCCCCACACCAAGCAATTCTTGGACACCCACTGGGTTTCTTACAGTTCAACTTGATTCTGATACTATCTGTTTAGAGACAGCATCAGATTTCTCAGGTTAAGGGCTCAGTCTCATAAGACTGCTCTCCTCCCACCCCTCTACTTCAGATTTCAGTCTCGAGTCCAGGTTCTCGCCTGTGCTTCTGACCCACCAGCTATAGTTCGGAGGTTGCAACCACTCCTCCTTGTGTAATTCCAAGGGTTTTAAGAGCTCTTTGCCAGAAATGGGGATGAAGACCAAATATATCTATTTATTATAAATCATAGTATCACAGAAGAGAGCAGAGGTCTAAGGACTGAGATCTAGAACATTCTATATTCAGAGTATAGAAAAATGAGGAACCGGTAGAAGAGAATGAGAAAGATGAAAACCAGGAGAAGGGGTGTTCTGGGAACAATAAAGTATTTCACAGAAGGTGCTATTGTTTGAGTCAGCTGCTGGTTGCAGGTAAAGTAAGAGGAAACAGAATTGATCATTGTATTTTGCAATGTAGAAGTCATTATGACTTTAAAAAGGGCAAGTTTGACAGATAGGTGGATCAAAACCCTGGCTGATGTGGATTCAAGAAAATGGGAGACCCACGTGAAGATGGTGAGTGTAGATAACACTTTGGAATTTTATAGCGGGGAGCTATGCACACATGGTATGTAGAGTTCAGGGAAGGGAGTTTATTTTTGTTTTTAAATATAGACTGAGAGTGATCCAGTAGAGAGGGAATAATTGACAATGCAGTGGAATGATAATTGCTAGAGCAATTTCTTTGAATAAGTGGAAGGGATCTAGTATACAGGTGGAAAGGTTGACCCTGTCCAGGTCCTGTCTTGGCACATGGACCAGTTTATTCATAATCAGTGATATTATTCCATAATAAAATGATCTATAGTCTAGTGGAGGTTGAGAGTTTACTATACTAATATAGCTAAAATTATACTATATACAATACAAGATCCCTCTTTGACTCTTATGCTATCTGTAAATGCTCGCATACACTTAAAGTTGGACAATGAATGATTACCTCGTCCCTCTATGCTCCAGCCTTACTGGACTACCTGTAGTTTTCCAAACTTACCATTGTATTTCATATTTTAATGCTTATAACTCACATTTGTCCCTTTTAAAGAAAGTATCAGTGCTTGCGCCCCTCCAAATACATAACTTTTCGTATGTCTCCTCTGTACCTGCCATATGTGTACTTCAGTCAAAGCACCTAAAACATCTCACCCAATACTAGATTGTTGATACCTTGATCCTACCCATTATTCAACTCTTGGTTCCTTCAGTAAAGTGTTCTGTTGTTTTTTTTTTTTTCATTGCTGCATGCCTATATTAATTACCTATTGCTGCATAGTAAATTCTCAAACTTAGCAGCTCAAAACAACATTTATTATCTCACACTGGATCAGGAATACTGGAACAGCTTAAGTGGGTATCTTACTTACAAAGCTACATTCAGTGAGTTAAACTGGGCCTGCAGCCCATCTAAAGGCTTGTCGTGGATAGAACCACTTCCTAGCTCATTCAGATGGTTGTTGGTGGGATTTATTTCCTTATTAGGCTGTTGGTCAGAGGCCTCTCTTAATTCTTTGCTACATGGATCTCTCCATAGAACATCTAGAGCATCTCCCTTAGAGCAAGCAGTTAAGATCGAAACGAGTAAGTGAGAGGGTAAGAAAAAGTGCCAGCCAGAAGGACATCACAATCTTTTTAACCTAATCAGAGAAGTAACATCCCATCACTTTTGTCCTTTAGAAGGATGTCACTAGGCCCAGCCCACACTCAGAGGAACAGGACATTACACAAGCATGTGAATGCCACTGAGTAGGGATCATTGGCAGTACATCTTAGAATTCTGCTGCCCAGTCCTCAAACCCTGGTACTATAAAATGCTTAACTTGTTGAGTAAATTAACTTTTCCCCCACGCACCCTCATAACTAGTAGCATGTCTTTGTAAGAGGGCTGACCAAGGGTCAAATTCAGTTTGAGCATGTCAAACAACTTACTACAAAAGATTCTTTCAACCCATGTTCCTGGTGTCATTAATGACCTGCCTTAATGAAATAAGTTAATATTAGTAAAAAGTTAAAATCATTTTATTTGTTTAGGACCTAAATGAAACCAGGGATGCTATTTAAGAAAATCAGAATATATGCAGTATATATTTTAATGGGAATTCAAAAAGTATTTTAAGAGCATGGTATATTTTGAGATCATTCAACCTTCCCAGTTTTTTCCAACACATATACCATTTTATGACCTGGATAGACATAATGATATATCAAAATCTATGCAATTGAAGTATAGTTAAAGTTGATCCCTACTGTAAGATAATCATTTTTCCTTATAAAAATAAACTTTTAGCAAGCTGGAATAAATATCATGGATTTTTATTTTTTTATTTTTTGCACAGTTTAACTGTTTGAGGCAATTTGATCTTTAGAAGATAACTAGGGAATCTCATCTTAGACTCATAACATGTTAGATATTAAAAATAACTTGTCCAACCGTATCTTTTTACAGATGAGGAAATGGCCACCCAACAATGTAGCCAGACTTGCTGGTGGAAGAGCCAGTGCCAGATTCTAGGCTTCCTGATTCTATTCAGCGCACTGTACCATGCCACATTGCTAAGAATAAACCATACTGGAACCACTTCGAATATTTAAAAATACTGATGCCTGTCCCATCCACAGACATTCTGATTTAATTGGTATGGGATAGAACTTTAGCATTGGGCTTTTTAAAAGCTCCAAGTTTGGGAACCTGCCCCAAAAGAAATTAGTGTGCTTAAGGACTTGGAACCAGAGTGAAATCAATGATAGTACAGACTTACATCCATTCTGATTCCTTAATCATGTATTTAGCTAGTTTTTCTCTATGCAGTAAGGGGAAAAAATCTTTACAGTGAAATAGCCAACAGTTCTGCTGAGCAAAGGCTTTCTTAATAAAGCTGTCCTTTCACTCATAGTGTATATTTTGTAAATGAGATAGCCTGCAACAAAATTCTTCTTAATCATGAAATAGGAGAACAGTTATTTGACACTGATCAGGCAAGGAGTCTTCTGCCATCTGTGTTGTGGCATGCTCTGCTGTTGTTTTAAACTAGATAAAATTTTAATTACTGTTAAACAGATTGTTTATGAGGTTTTTAATATTTTAGAGCAAGTATATAAATATAAAGAGGCAAAGAAATTGTTCCAAGTTTAAAAACAAAAGGCTTATCCTTTGAAAGTAAGTTAATCAGGGTTTGATACACTGGATTGTTTAATAACACTTTTCTCTGGCCTTTTTGGTTCTCTGTGTTGCAAAGAAGGAGAAATTTGCAATTTGAATATAACCACTCTGTGGGGCTATCATGTACTCTTTGGCACAATGTTTACTAAGCATTGTAATAGAAAATACTGATTCATTTTGTTTTAAGATATCAATTCTTTAAAACAACATCTTTCCTTCGTAATGACAGATGTGAAAAGTGTGAAGTAGAAGAGTTAAAAATAGGAGATTATGGTCAGATTAAAGCATTTAAGAATTTTAGATCTTTTGAAGTAATGGCAGGGTGATCGCAAGAGGCTGCATATTCAGATTGCTAGAGTAGAGGTTAAAGGGCATGTGTTAGTTTTCTTTTGCTGTCATAGCAAATCACTACAGACTTAATGGCTTAAACAACATAAATTTGTTATTTTACAGTTCTGTAGGTTAGTAGAATAACACAGGGGTCCCACGGGCTAAAATCAAAATTTTGAAATGGTGTTATTTTTTTCTGGAGGCTCTAGGGCAGGATTCTTTTCCTTGCAATTAGAGGTCTTAAATCACAGTTGTCTTGCTGGCTGTCAGATGAAGGCCCTTCCCAGCCCCTAAATACCACTTATTCAGGCCTTCACTTGTGGTCTGCCTTCCTCCATTTTCAAAGTCAGCATCTACAGGTCAAGTCCCTTTAACACTTCCAGTATCTCCTCCTCCTTCCATCTCATCTCTCTAACCCACCTTCTTATTTTCAAACTCTTCTGCTTTAAAGGACTCGCGTGATTAGATTGGGCCCACTTCAATAATCTAGGATAATCTCCCCATCTCAGTGTCCTTAACCTTAATTATAAACTGAAAATCCTTTTTGCCATGTAAGGAAAACTAGGCTGAGTAAGAATTGGGGCAGGGGTGGGCGGATAGTGGGGAAAGGCAAGGATATCTTTGGATGCTTGTTATTCTCTGGCAGAGGAGGCTAGGTTCCTGGAGTCAAGGAAGCCAAGTGTCAGTATTGATATAACTATTGAAAGTCTTCATTTATCCAACAGATAATTTTTGAGTACTTTGTGATAGGCATTGCGATAGGTACTAGGGTTGTTTCGGTGAACAAGATAAGGCATGGTCCATGCCCTTAAGTATATAGCAGTATACTTACAAAAACAAGCAAGACAAATACAGCAATGCTTTCTTTATAGAAGGTTCATTGTGTATTTTATATTTATATTGTGTATTTTATATTTAAAGCAGGCACTAGTGTTCTTTGTTTTGGCCCTTTCCTTACCCTACCTACAATAGCATTTTACATACTAGATGCTCAACAGATACTGTTAACAAAGGCTTACTTTGTTTTTCCTCAGTGTGTTAGGAATTTAGCTCTCTTTTCTGCTACATTCTACTCCAAAAGCAGTGAAGAATTTTGAGTTCAGTAATTCAGACTCAGATTACAATTTAAGATTTAATCAGGTACCTGCTGAAGAATTTTTTTAAAGGTCTTAAGAATTATCATGTACTCCATTTTATTTTTCTTAGTAAAACTCTAAAGTGCTAATGGTAGCTTAAAGGTGCTGTCATCATGTAAACAGGCAAACTTTTGCTCCCCCTGCCCCCTGCATTCAATAGCCAGAAAGTATTTATCCAATTAAAAAATAATCAACAGTTGCCTTAAACCGGTGTACATCAATAGATAGTGAAGAATTGCCAACCCAGAGGCACATTAAAAGAAACTTCTCAGTATGGCTTTTCTGTGGGTGTGATGTAGGGAAGAGGCATGAGAACTAAATGTTAAACCAAGCTGTATTCAGAGCCTGCAATGTGCTGCCAGAACAAAGGAAGATTCCTGCTGGGACTGCTAGCAAACCATTTACCCATACCCATTCTGTGAAGGGAAAACAGTCTTGAAGTTGTACCCTACACAAAATAAACCCAACTTTTCATTCCCTATGGCCAAACCATGGGGAATCTATAGAACAAAGGCTAAGATTGCTAGCATGCCTTTCACACTTCATACCTATACCTTTCATGCAACGTACCCATACCATCAAAGGAAAACAGGTAAACACAGTCTTTATAATTCATAGAAACTAGGAATGACATATAAACTGAATTCCCTGAACACTTGGGGACCTTCTCTGTCTCTCTCAGTCTCTCTCATTCTGTCTCTGAGAGGAGACCACACTCTGTCTGTGAAGCATTATTCCTTCTCTAATAAACTTTCCTTTTGTCTCTAACTCTGGGGTGCACTAGTCAGGACCCTTTCTCTCTTGGTGCCAGCCTTGAGTCCCCACTTGGGAGGATTCGCACCATCCTGCATCAGATGGGTACTTTTAAAAAAATGTTTAAAGACTTACTATCTGTTTTTGTTTGTTTGTTTTACTACTCTTAGAGTCTTTGTCTTCCTCATATATAATTCCCTATTGTGCTCCCACTGAGTGCTGAGTGTCAGTCTACACTTTATGGAAAAACTGCAGGATTCTTATCAATTGTTCAGAGTCTTCTAAAGATAATCTTAATTTTTTCAGTGATGGTCAAGGTTACAATTCTGTATTTTGTAGTTTACCAAAGCAGCAATGGGAAACTTTCGTAATGACAGATTAGAGTAAACATAGGTATGTGAGATTTATAGATAATCTACCCAGGTATTAATTTCAAACTTGACTATTACAGAACTTTTTGTCAGAACTGGGTAGAGTGGCTAATATACTTGTAACACAAGTTTGGGCTACAACGTGTGAATGTCACATGGGGTCTTAGTTTCCATATATACCAAGTTCTCCACCCAGAATTCCTTCATGATTCTTTGGCAATTTAACATTTTTAACAGATAATTTCTTATCAGTATGACTCTTTATGTCTTCAGACAAATAACCTAAATATGTTTATACATAATTTCACTTCTGAAAAATAACTTTTAGAATAGTAGATGGAAAATTCATTCGATTTGCCTATGTGGAGATGGCTGTTATATTAAGTTTGGATGATACTAACTTGGGTGAAGGAAAGTGATAGCTACTTTTATTTTACAAAGGTGATTGAAAGTACTATAATCTTTAAAGTGTTACTAGATAATGTTGATGTCTGTGAACTTTTTTTTGTTGCCTCAGTGTCTAGGAAAGTAGCACCCAGTTTGGATTTAGTTTGTATGTAAAAATTCTTATGAAATGGAATTTTTTGAAGAAAGCTGGAAGTACATCAGTGAATAGTGCATTATTAAAAATGACTGAGGTTCTCTTGATTCTTTTAAAAAGAAAGGGAAAGGAGAAAACCCTCCATGGTTATGGGCATTAAAATAAAGGAGTGGCTTACTTACAGTACCATAGAGAGACAGATGAAATTTACTGAATTATTGAAAGCTTTTGACAGGTGCATTGCATCTTTAAAAGTCAGATTTGAATTATTGAAGTAGCCTCTGTTTAGTAAATTGAACATCTATTGAGAAGATTAGATGGAGGAAAAAGCATGCTTTAATGGGTGTCAAAACTAAAATGGCCTTAGTGAACTATTAGAGAGATTACATACAAATGGCTTCAGTTAGAAAGGATAAGGTTCCAGATGTAAGTAATTTATTTTTCCAGATGTATTTATGGGGAAAATAAACCAAAATTCTTGGAGCAAGCCATTTCACTTCTAATCGAATGTGATATTAGGAAAACAAAAGGCCTTAAGGTAAAAACTATTTCTCACAGGAATTTTGTTTTTTATTGAAATTAGTACAATTGTAGATTGGCCTTTAAAAAAAAATCTCTGATTCTTTTAAAGTATAGCAATGTAGAATTGTTGCTAAATTTACTAGCATAACTGGGAACAATTGTATCCTTAAAAACAAGTAATCACTGAGTTTAACTTAAATATAAATATTTGGTTGAATATGATTTAAAAAAATAATATCTAAGATAAACTTAGGAATTGAATAGATTAAATAATATGATAAAGGCATTCAAGATAGTACCTTTGTACTTATTTTTTTTTAATTTAATTTCTGTGGTATATGGATTTGAATGTTTTGTGCCATGTGTACATATATAGTGTATAATGGAAGCTTATAGTACTGCTGTGTTAATTGAGGTAAGATAAATAAACTTGCAGAAGAATAGAATTAATTCTGAAGTAGTATGTTATTTGATTTACATTCTTGGCTCACCTTGTACTTATTCAAATAGAACAACTGATTTTTTATCTGATAATAAAGGTGGAAACAAATGATGATGTTTCACTTTTTTATTTTCAGAAAGCTCTATGCATTTAAAGTAGAATTAATCACAAAACGTTTTTTTCCGTTCACTGGAATTCTCTGACTATAAATCAGTATTCCTTAAAAAAAAAAAGAGAGAGATAACTTCAATTGAAGTTCTTCTATGATGCCATTAAGTGGAGATCAGTATTTACTCTGAGTTGAGTGGGGTTGCGATTGTTAGCAGATCAGATTCCTTTGTCAGGTGATGCAATGCCTAGAGGAAATGACATTTAGGCTATTGATCCCCCAGTGTTTCTACCTGTCAGGACTGAGCTGAGAAATTTGTCACTTGCTTCATCTTAAAAGTAGCCAGAATAAATGAGGATTTTTACAGACTATGAAATCCAAACTAAATATCCTGGAAAAATCTGATGATTTAAAGGTAATTTAAATATCAGAAATTTATTTTTTTTAAATGAACATGCATTAAAATTGACTTTTTCTGTGCACATTTGATGAGTTTTAACATATCTGTAGATTCATGTAACCATCATCACAGTCAGTATCCAAACAGTTCAATTAATTCATAAAACTCCTTCATGCTATCCCTTTGTAGATGTATCTAACCCACCTCACCAGTAACTCCTGGCAAGGACCATGTCATTTTAGTTCTGTTTTTTTGAAAAATGACTGTTAAATGGAATCATACAGTTTGTAGCCATTTAAGACTGTTACACATACATTTATTTACTCAGCATAATGCCTTAAGATTTATCTAAATTGTTTTGTATATATTCATTCCTTTTTATTGTTGAGTAGTATTCAGTTGTATGGATGTACTACAGTTTGTTTATCCATTCATTCATAGGACTTGGATTTGTTTCAAGTTTTTAGCTATTTGATAGAGAAGCTGTAAACATTTGTGTACAGGCTTTTGTGAGTGTGAGTCCCTTTCTCTTGAGTAAATGCATAGTTGTAGTGGGATTGCTGAATCATATGGTAAGTGGTAATTTAACTTTATAAGAAGTTGCCAAACTGTTTTCAAAAGTGGCTGTACCACTTTGTATTCCCATAGCAAAGTATGATAGTTGTAGTTGTTATTCCTATTTGTCAGCACTTAGTATGGTCAGTCATTTTAACTTTAGCCATTCTAAGAGGTTTGCAATGATATCTGATAGTGGTTTTAATTTACATTTTTCTAATAGCTAATGATGTCAATTTCTTGTCGCGTGCTTTTTGCGATACCTAGGTACTCTTTGGTGAAGGGTCTGCTTAAGTCTTTTGCCCATTTAAAAAAGTAATAGAAACTTTTATTTTGCAATAACTGTAGATTTATAGAAAAGTTCCAAAGATAATACAGAGTTCCTGTATATCTTTTGCCCAACTTCCCATAATGATAACATCTTACAAAACCAAGTGTGTTTATCAAAACCAAGAAACCAACCTTGGTACCTTACATTAACCAAACTCCAAATTCTAAACCTGGATTTTGTCAGATTCTCCATGAGCCTCCTTTTCTGTGCCCAGATCCAATTCAGGATTCCATACTGCACCTGTTACGTCTCCTTAGTTTCCTATGGTCTGTGGCGGTTTCTTACTCTTCCCTTGTTTTTTATGACCTTGACAGTTTTGAGTATTAGTATTGGTCAGGTATTTTGTAAAATGTCCCCCAATTTGTGTTTGTCTGTTGTTTTATGATTAGACTGAGGTTAAGAGTTTTAGGGAAGACAATCAGAGGAAAGATAAAGTGAAGTGCCCTTTTCATCACATCATATTGGGGTGTACGTGATACTGTTACTTGGTTAAGGTAACGGTATCATGGTTTGCTAAGTTTCCCCACTGTAAAGTTATTATTTTTGTCTTTCTATACTCTATTCTTTGGAAGTGAGTCACTAATTCCAGCCTACACTCAAGGGGATGGAGTGATTATGTTTCATTTTATGGATCGAGGTGTATCTATATATTATTAGAAATTCTTCTGTAAGGAAGTTTGTCCCTTCTATGGGTTTATAATCCAGTACTATGTTAATTACTTTTGCTGCTAAAATTATTTCAGTGTTGACCCCTGCCATTGTCCCTTTGACATGTCCTCACCCTTTTCTTAGTTCTTCCTTGATTTCTGACACTACAAGATACTCCAGGATCATTTTGTATTTTCTTCATCCTCTCCTTCAATCAATCATTTCTCTAAGGAGCTCTGTTTTTGTTTTTTGTTTTTGTTTTTGTTTTGTTTTGTTTTGTTTTATAGGGGAATGATGATTAGAGATCAATGTCTAGGTGCTTGGTGTACTCTTTGCATTGGGGTGTCACTGTTTCTAGGCCTTCTCAGAGGACAGAGCTAGGAATTATACATATGTTTACTGATGCATATAGCTATACATATACAGAATTGTTTCTTATAGATTTATCTGTAGTACATACTAAGCAGTATGTATGTTAAGTTCATACCGACGTCTGTGGCTCTAATGCAGTATCAGGATTTCTAGCCTTCTCTCCTTTGCTTATCTGTAACTTCTTTCTGACTGTGAGAAATCTGGCTTCAATCATCCATTTACTTTTTTGTTCCACCCGAGTATACATGTAAAGCAAGTTCAGAATTTTTAACCAGTGCCACCACAGAAATAAACTTACCAGTTAAAGCACAGTGTTTATGTACAGGTTCATCTATTAAAAGGTTCTGGCCCCAGCTATAATGTGTGTATTGGAGGGGAGTGTGCCTCACACCAACAAGCAATTCTAAGATATCAGCTGGGTGACCTACAATTCAACTCAATTCTAACCCTATCCAGAGGTAGTATCAGATTCCTCAGGTTACAGGCTCAGTCCTGTAAGACTGTGCTGTCTCCACCCCATACTTCAGATACTAGTCACAAGTCTAGGTTCTTATCTGTGCTCCTGATGCACCAGCTATGGATCAAAGATTCCAATGACTCTCTCTTTGAGTTTGATTAATTTGCTAGAGCAGCTCACACAACTCAGAGAAACATTTTACTGATTAGATTCCTGGTTTATAAAAGGATATAACTCGGAACAGCCAGGTGGAAGAGGTGCCTGGGGCAAGGTATAGGGAAAGGGTGTAGAGCGTCTATGCCTTCTCCAAGCTCACCATTCTCCCAAATTTCCACATGTTCACCAACTTGGAAGCTCTTTGAAAACCCCTCCTGTTTGGGTTTTTTGTTTGTTTGTTTTGTGGAAGTTTCATTATGCAGGCACAATTGATTAACTCATTGGACATTGCCTTTGGTGGTCTATTCAGCATCCAGTGTCACTCCTCTCCCTAAAGGTCAGGAGTGGGTGGAACTGAAAGTTCTAACCCTCTAATCACCTGGTTGATTCTTCTGGCAACTAGCTCCTCCTTAGGTGCTTTCCAAAAGTCCCCTCTTAACATAAACATAGTGTGGTGGAAAGGGGCTTGTTATGAATAATAAGACACCTATTTCACTTTTATAGCTCTGCATTATTTACAGGAACTGAGGAAAGAGACCAAATATAACAAAGGATGTGCCTATTGCTCTATCACTCAGGAAATTCAAAGGGTTTGGGGAACCATGAGCCATACATATATTTCTCATATGTATTGGTATTTATCCATGGTTCTCATAAATCACAATATTGCACCTGTGTATCCACTTCGTAGTCTGACATTTCCGTATTTTCCAGTCCCTTACAACCACTCATCTCTTCATTTCTATAGTTTTGCCTTTTCCTGTGTGTCATATAAATGCAGTCATATAATATGTAGCACTTTGGGTCTGACTTCTTTTAAGACTTAGCAGAATGCTTTAAGATTTATTCACGTTATTCCATGAGTCAAATAGTTCATTCTTTTTTATTTCTGCATTTGGTTTAACTTAGGCCAATGTGGAGCCACCCCTTCCTGGGGTGCCACATCAGAAAACCTATAAATCTTCTACTTGACCAGAAACACGTTTATCTGGTCAGCCAATCATCAAGAGCCAAGCCACTCTGGGCCTTACCCCAGATGCAGTTGACTGTGTGGCCCCAGCCAATCATTTTCTACTTTTCTCTTCCTTGTTCTTTATCCTTCATCTTATAAAAAATTCCTGCTTTCTGCCCGTTTGCAGTTCTCCAAATGGAAACTGTCCACTTCATGAAGAGTTAAGTAAAGTTCGTATCAGCTAAATTGTTTTCTTTTAATAAGTTTTTTAGCAACTTGTTGAAGGACATCTTGGTTCCTTTCAGTTTGAGTTGACTATGAATAAAGCTTCTGTTAAATAATTGTTATAGATTTTTGTGTGAATATAAGTTTTCAGTTCATTTGAGTAAACATCTAGGAGTTCAACTGCCGGGTTATATAATAAGTATAGATTTAACTATGAGAAGTTGCCACACTCTTTTTCAAAGTGCCTGTGCAATTTTTCATCCACCCAGCAATGAATGAGAGTTGACATACTTGTTTAAGTAGGCAGTCAACATAGGTTCAGACTGCAACTTCCTGTGGGTTATGATTACAACAGTTCAGTCTTCAAAGCCTTTGCCATGCTATTTGGATGTCTCACATGTGTACCACCCATTGGCCATTCTGGAACTTAAGCAGTGGTCTATCCCATAGTTCATGTCTTAAAGTCTATGTATACTTTTCTGAGTCAGATCTATATATGTGCTCCTGGAGGGTGAGGCCAGGAGTTCATAAACAACTTTAAAGTGTTGCTTTCCAAGTTCCTCCTTCTGATTCCCTGAGGCTCCCTTTTTCTATTTTCTAAACCGAAAGCTATGGCTTTATTTATCCATCCCTCTTTAATGTGCACTACCTACAACTGCACCCATATCCAGTGGCAGGACAACATAGGGTGAGAAAAAGAACAAGGATTTTCCACATCCTCTCGGGACCACAGATCCTAATCAGAGAGGGAGGTGTTGCCCTCCATCAGAGTTTGAGGGTCCTCAGGGCCTCCGTTGCCCACAGCTGCTACAGAAGGCTAAGAGGATGGAGAACTAAAAGGGCTGGGGAGAGATTTTCACACTTTCTTGTGTTAGGAGATCCCTTTCTGTCTCCTAGAGCTAGCTCTAGATGGCTTCTCCTGAAGCTTTCTCTGTGCTAATGCCTACTTCTGGATTTTGGACTCCGTTAAATTCAGGCTAGAGGATACCATTTGGGAAACAAAATGCTCTTTCCATGGTACTTCACATTCTGGTCTTATCTAATCTGCTTGCTGCTGTTTACATTTCAGAGTCCTCAAGTAGCTGCTCCATGTATTCTATCCAGATCTTGTAGGTACATTCACTCAGAGAGATAGGTTGGGGCTTGGTTATGCCATTTTATACAGTACTGGAGCCTGACTTAAAGGTTTTTAATTTTGTTCCACCAGGAAGTTGAGAAGATACTGAAGTTTTGATCAAATATATTTTGAGTTTGAAACCAGACATGTACTAGAGTTTAGATTCTTTCATTTGATTAAGGTAAGATTGTTTAATAAAACTTAATCATATTCTTACTATACATTTTCAAACTTATATTTTAATGTGTGCTTTATTACCACATTTTAACTTTTCAGTCTACCTTAGATTCTGACCTCAGAACGTATTTTCATGGTTCCTTTATAATTTGAGGCTAAATAATCCATGTTACAACTTCTAAGTATGAAGAGAACATGTGATTATATGTTTACTGAAGGTGTTATATATTGATAATCAGATTTGTTTGCTTAGTGCTGGAGTTGGCATGTTATGGCCTATAGGCGAATCCTGGTAAATAAAGGTTAATTGGAACATAGTCCATCTATTCATAATGTTGTCTATAGCTGCCTTAACACTATAGTATCAGAGTTTATTAGTTGCAACGGTGTCTGTATGGCCTGTAGGCCTGAAATCTGGTCCTTAAGAAAAATTTGCTAGCCTAGAAGATTAAATCAGGTGTTCTTACTATGCTGTGTAATTATATGTGATATCATAGCTAACCAATTTTAGTTGTAGGTGTTGTCATATATGAAAACTAATTAGAGATTTGAATATGCATATGAGTATGTATGCTCCTATCCCAGGCCTGACTTCTTGAAGTGAGGTCTGTATTATTTCTTAGGAAGAGGTATTCATTTTTTGAAATTATTGGTTTTTAAAATAAGATAATACTATGAGCAGCAAAATGCCAAGTGCTTATTTCTAAGTAGAAGTATTTATTTTGCTTACATTTGCAAAAATAAAAGTTTATGTGTTAAAAGTCTGGCTTGTTCCTTCTCTAAAAAAATATTTACACTAATGTATTTAATTATATTTTATTTTCTTGGTAAATTTAAAAACAACTAGTAATATTTTGAGAAAAATAATTATGTATTTTTAGTATCCAACCTAGTAACATAATAGTTTAGAGTATATGAAGTTTTAAATGAAAATATTCTTATATAAAACTACATTTAGTGGTTAAAGTTGGAATTATGTTTCTCTTCAAAGTTTATATTGAATCAGTTATACCTGTTTGTGATTCCTAAAATTATGAGTATTTTAAACACATAAGACAGAAGAAGAAATTAAAATTTAAGCCTGGAGAGTCTATAGAATGTTTGCTAGGCTTCTCAGGAATCTCTTGGCTGAAGGAAAAAAAAAAAAAAAACATTTTCAAACATTACATATAAATTAGAATTTCCAAGCAATATCAAATAAAGGAATTTTTCTTTTGTTTCGAATTGGTTTTGGACATCAAAATCTTTGAAAGAATATTTTTTTACTAGTTTTTATGTAATTTTAACCAAATAAATTTCTGAAATCTTCATCTCTTAAGAACTATTTGATTTGAATAGCAGCCTCTTTTATGTTGCATAACCTGAGATATATTTGGATTCCTAATAGGCTTCTGTGAGGCATCTTTGCTTGTGTTCTTATAAAGCACATTTAAAACTTTTTAAAATTTATTTTTTAAAGGGGGAATGTGAGAATTTATCTGTAAGAATGTCTGCATCATTTTATACCGTCATACATTTTATTTTAAATCAGCGTAAATTTAGAATTAGAGTACTTATACATTTACGTTATGAAAGATGGATAAAATTAAGCTGCAGAAAGAATCGATAGGACTCTTGGTAACTTGAATAATTGTATGAAGCCATCTTAGCATTATGTGTTTTAAGCTGTGGTCTAAACTGAATTGGCATTTGTGAAGTACCTATCTGAGTCATAGACTGCGATTTATAAATAAGAATTCCCTTTTAAATGATAGATGATATAAGAAAGTACTGCTAAAGCTTTTTGCTTCTATCAAAATTGTATCTTAAGATATCTTTTTAAAATCTTCCCTGATTTATATTTCAATATGGTACTTAAAAGAAGAAATAAACTTATAGAAAAGTTCATACTTTGATATTTTTCTTCCATATTATTTCCCATAAAAACTTAGATTTTTCTAGGCCAACATAAAATATTTTAAAAATTAAATACTGAGTCATTGCCAGTTTGACAGTAACATTAAAATTAGTTAAAGGTGGGGGCAGAATTTCCTCTTTAAATTGAATGTGCTGCTTTTCTACAGTGTTATGGCTGGATAAGAAAGAGCTTATGTAGACTCGTTTTAGAATTTTTTCTGATCATATCTTTGGCCATATTCAGACTGAAAAAGAATGTTAATGTCTTAGTCCATTCAGGCTGCTGTAACAATAAGATAACTAGGTAGCTAATAATCAATGGAAATTTATTTCTCACAGTTCTGGAGGCTGGGAAATTCAAGATAAAGGTGCTGGCTTTCTGATTCATAAATGATTATCTTTTCTCTGTGTCCTCGCATGGCAGAAGAGGTGAGGGAACTCTCTTGGAGCCTTTTCTATAGGGCACTAATTCTTTTCTTGAGGGCAGAGTCCTGATCACATCCCTAAGGCCTTACCTTGAAATACCATCACATTGAGGGTTAGAATTTCAACATGAATTTTGGGGTGACACAAATATTCAGTCTATAGCAGTCAACTTGTTGATTTTGTAGACGCTGATCAATATCATTGCATAGCCTTTAGGGCAGTAAAGAAACTAGTTTGGAAATGAACCTCCAAGGTTTATCCTCGCAGGAGATAATGTATAAAAATCTTACTTTAATTGACCACTGTGGGATTTTCTTTAAAAGAAACTTTAATGTTTTTATTAAAAGCTTTTCTTTATAAACAATCATTTTATTTTCTTCTAAATAATATTTTTAGGAAAAAACAATTTTACTCACAAAATTTGCTATCAAGAAAGGCATACACACATTTGAAAGAGTAAAGAGGAATAAAGGCTATTTTTTTAAAACTTCCTTTAAAAAATAGCTTTAAAAAATAATTTTAGATATACAGATAAGTTCTAAAATCAGAGCTTTTGTATATTCTTCAGTTTCCTTTAATGCTAATATCTTATATAACCTTGGTACAGTGATCAGAACTGAAGAATCAACAATGACGACTGCACTACAGACTTTATTAGGATTTCAACTAATTTCTTCATGAATGTCCTTTTTCCAGGATTCCACATCATATATTTGTCATATTTCCTTCATCTTCAATCTCTGATAGTTCTTCAGTCTTTCTATGTCCTTCATTACTTTCACAGTTTGAAAGACTACAGGTCAGGTATTTTGTAGAATGTCATTCATTTTGGTTTTCGTCGATGTTTTCTCATAGTTAGAATGAATTTACAGATTTTGGGAAAAGTAACAGAGAGGTGATGTATCCTTCTCAGTGCATGGTATCAGGGATTACATGATGTCAATATATCTCATTACTGGTGATGTTGTTAACCCTGATCACTTGATTTTGGTGATGTCTGCCAGAGTGCTCCACTGTAAAGTTACTGTTTTTCCCTTAATTAATAAATGGGGAAAAATTCTTTGAGATTACAAAAATATCCTATTTCTCCTTAAAGTTTTGGAGAAAATTTTAGCATTAATTGGTGGGTCTTGCCTGCAGCAATTATTACTCTGATGCTCTAATGGTGATTTTCTATTCCACTCCTTCTTTCTACATTTATTTATTATAATTTATCTGTTAGAAAGAGTTGTCCCTCCCTACATTTATTTAATCATTTATGTCAGTGCATACTCATGGATATTTTATTCTCAGGATTAGAATCACTGCTATTCTTAGTTATTTGGGAGCCCTTTGAAGTTTGCTTCTGTGTCCTTTTAGGGTGCTGTGTGTGTGTGTGTGTGTGTGTGTTTAAGCAATTTCTTACTTTCTGGTGCTACAAGATGCTCCAGGTTCACCTTGTATGTTCCCTGCCCCAGGCCAGGAATCACCCACTTCTCCAAAGAGCCCAGGTCCATGTAATTGGAGAATAGTATTTAGGTCTAATTGGAAACAGATATTTAGCACCCAACTTCTGGGTACTAGATGTGCTTACTGCTACTGAAATTTACTGCTTCTAGGCCTTTCAGCAGTCAGAGCTAGGACGTGTGTATGTGTGAGAGAGAGAGAGTGTGTGTGTGTACAGAAATGTTTATTTCTGTACATACTGTCTGTATATACATAAAACAGATTAGTTCATATTGATACAACCAAGTCCAGTCTAGCACCATAAGGGTTATTCTAGCATTCCCTTTTTGCTTATTTGTAACTACATTTACATATTTGCTATACAGCTATGGTAGTTTTAGAATTGCTAACCCATATTCCTATGAGAAACAAATTTACCAAACAGAATAGTATTTGTGTACAGTTTTTTTTTTTTTAATTTTTATTCTCACGGTATCCAGCCAAAATGCTATTTTCCAAAGTTAGTTAAGGCAGGTCTTCCACATCCCCTTCACACCATGCACTCATTTGTGATACAGTCAGATTCTTTTGTCACAGTTTGCATTCCATCTTTGGTTCCCTGACATCCTAGTTTGTTTTGTTGTTGAATCTGTATCCTATAAAATTCACTCTTTATGTTACACAGTTCTGTGGGTTTTGAGAAATGCAGAGTCATGTATTTACCAATGACGGTTCCGCCAAGCCCCGAATTACCTTGTGCTGTCCCTTTGTAGCAGCCCCTTTTCCCACCTCAAACCCTGGCAACTGCTTGTGTGTTTTGCATTTCTTTTGTTAGCTTGCTCCAGAATTTCACATAACATGTAGCCTCTTAGGACTGGCTTTTTTCACTTGACAAAATGCATTGAATATACATTGACCTGTTACATAAATCATTAGTTTGTTCTTTTATATTGGCTAGTAACATTCTGTTGTATTACCAAATTTTGTTTATCCTTTTACCTGTTGTGGATTGTTTCCAGTTTGGGGCAGTTGTGATAAGCTATTACAAACATTTACATAAAGGTGTTTTTTTGTTTTTTTGTTTTTATTTCATTTGAGTAAATACCTAGGAGTGGGATTATAGACTTTATTGTAAGTGTATATTTAACTTTATAAGAAACTGTCAAGCTTTTTTCCAAGTGGCTATACAGTTTTGAATTTCTACCACCAGTGTATGAGAGTTCCTGTCGCCGTGCGTCTTCGTCCGCATCTTGGTGTTGTCAGTTTGTTTTGTCTTTCAGCTGTTCCGATATACGCGTAGTGGTATCTTGTGGTTTCACATTTCCCCAGTAACTGATGGTGTTGATATGCCATCCATATCTTTGTGAAGGGGCAGCTGGTCCCTTTGATTTCTCTTGATTTTTCTCCTTTTATGATCAACCGGGTGGATAGAGTCTTTTCCAGTATATTTTTTTGATTGAACTAGTTGCTATCATCTCTGAATGTTTGGCTATCTTTTATAATAATACACATTTCCACATATGAGTTTTAGCTTTCTGTGCTTATTGCAATAGAATGAATATGTAATTTTTTTATAGAGCTGAGTCTTTAAATGATAATTTCATTATTATCCAAAGCTGGATGGCTTTATAAGAATCTATTCACAGATTACATCTTTGACTGAGAAGACATGTATGACAAGGTAAAATGTAATAAATTCTGCTAGTGCTAAAGGTTGACTTTGGATTGACAAATGTCACTTTAGAAAAAGAAATTTCAGATCTGAAGTAAGATCTTTTCCCTCCTTGACTATCAAATGAACAGAAAACCTGATACTTTCGCGGAATGTCTGTTAATATATGCAACCTTTGGTATGTTCTTATAACTAAACAGTTAGTATTAGGTGAAAGAGATTAGAAACGACTGTTTTTAAACTTGGGCCACTTTACCTGAACACTTAAAGTGACATGTTAAAAATACTTCAGAAAACTCGGCAGAATGAGAGACGTCCCCAGATCTCTCCCCTTGAAACAACAATAAGCTGAACATCTAAAACTCAACAAAAAACACCCAAACTGCACACCAGCACATCTGAGCATGGGATCTGCTCATAAGAGCTACCACAGGTCAAAACCCTGGGTATTGGGTGGTGGACTGGGAGAAATAAAGAAGCTGCCTCTCGCAGCCACGAGAGCTCCCTGTAGGAGGAGGCGGAGGGGAGAGGAGAGGCAGGTTCCCCGAATAGCCCTGCCTGGGAGTACTATGAGCTCCACGCGTCCAGTGGCAGTGCCATCATCAAGGCAGAAGGCAGAGAAACGAGACAGCAGAAAAAACAACAGTTGATTTTTACCAGCTGCAGTTGAGGCTGAGCTGCAGCCTCCAATTCCCAACCCAGAGGGACCCTCCCCCCATATCCTCCAAGACTAAACACTGCGGAGCCCTAGGGGAATCTGAGCAAATGCTACCGAAACTATTGCTAACACTGACAGGGACTGAAACTGAGGGTAGTGAGCATGATTAAATATTTTTCAGAAAACAAAAAGGCATTTTAAAGCCTTCATATAAAGCAAGGATCCAAAAGGCTTAGACACCACATACTAGAAACCAAAAGAAAAGCACTGCCTTTTTATCAGGCTAAAGAGAGACCTTTATATAATAAATCTTTTTTTCTGGGAAAAAAGCAGAATACATTTCCATTAATATTCCAGGTGGAGAAACAGTCCATTTAACACCATGAACAACCAAGGTGACAAAGCATTTCAGAAAGAAAAAGAAAAATCTCCAGAAAATAAGCTTAGAGACATAGAAATATGTGACTTAAAAATAAGTAACTTAAATGACAGAGAATTCAGGGTGGTACTTCTGAAAAAACTCAGTGAGTTCTGAAATGAGTCATATCAACAATTTCAGGAATTGAAAAAAACAGCTAGATGAGCAGAGCAAGGAGATTGAAGCCCTCAAAAAGAACAGAATAGATCTTCTGGAGATAAAAAAATACATACTGCAAGAGTTGAAAAACGAAATAGCATGCTTGGGAAATAGAGTTGACCAAATGAAGGAAAGGATCAGTGATAACAAAGATAGAAATCTAGAAATAAATCAGAAGGAAGAAAAATGAAAAATAATGAAAGAAATACAGGAACTAGCTGATACCATCAGGAGAGGAAACAAGAATAATGGGCATTATCGAAGGAGAGGAAAAGGAGCAGGGACTACAAAGCATTTTTAGGCAAATAGCTAAAGAGAATTTCCCAAATCTAAGGAATGAGGTGGAGCTTGGAATTCAAGAAGTCAACAGAACTCCCAATTACCTCAACCCAAAAAGGCCTTCACAAGACACATTGTATTAAAATTATCAAAAATCAATGACAAAGACGGAATTCTCAGGGCAGCCAGGGAGAATAAAATGGTAACTTATAAAGGAAAACCCATTGGAGTATCGTCGGACTTCTCAACACATATCTTGCTAGCCAGAAGGAGTGGAATGAAATATTCAGATATTAAGTGGAAGGAACTACCAGCCTAGAATAATGTTTCCAGGTAAGCTGTCCTTTAGATATGAAGGAGAAATTAAGACTTTTCCAGGCATACAAAAACTGAGGGAATTCTCGCTATGAAGCTTGCACTACAGAAATACTGAAAGGAGTCAGCTCACCTAAAACAAATGACAAAAAAATAACAATTAAAAAAACACACACACACATAATTAGGAGTAATATGACTGTCAGGCAAATAGAAGCAGAGGAGTACAATCTACTAAAAATAGGGCATTATAAGCTTAAATAATAAGAGAATTATTATAGCACGATAGTAGTGAACGTTCA
This sequence comes from Eonycteris spelaea, assembly GCA_003508835.1. Lineage (NCBI taxonomy): Eukaryota > Metazoa > Chordata > Mammalia > Chiroptera > Pteropodidae > Eonycteris > Eonycteris spelaea. The sequence continues at coordinate 4,002,355 of PUFA01000017.1, forward strand.
GCATACGTAGGGCAGATTGAGACAACAATGACTGAAAAGGGGAGGATTCAAAGACTAAATGGACTAGGATTACATGGACAGAACTCACCAATAAAAATGCACAGAGTTGCAGAATGGATCAAAAAACAGACCCAGCCATATGCTGCCTTCCAGGAGACACATCTCAGTTACAAAGACAAATATAGACTCAAAGTGAAATGGTGGAAAATAATATTTCAAGCAGATGGCATTCAGAGAAAAGCAGGAGTAGTGATACTAATATCAGACGACATCGACTTCAAAATAAAAAAGGTAAAGATACTGAGGGACACTTCATAATGATAAAGAGAATCATGCACCAAGAAAACATAACACTTATTAATATCTAAGCTCATAATCAGGGAGCCCCAAAATATGTAAAGCAATTACTAACAGCACTAAAGGGAGAAACAGACCAAAACACTATCGTAGTAGGGGACCTAAATATCCCACTGACGGATATGGACAGATCATCCAAACAGAAAATCAATAAGGAAATAACATCCTTAAAAGACACATTAGACCAACTGGACATAATTGACATTTTCAGAGCCTTCCATCCCAAAACAGCTGCTTATACTTCTTCTGTAGTGCACATGGAACACTACAGAAGGATCGACCATATACTGGGACACAGAGATACCCTCAACAAATATAAGAAGGTTGAATCATATCAACCATATTCTCTGATCATGCTTTGAAACTAGAGATCAACTGCAAAAAGAAAAGCAGGAAGAATCACAAATACATGGAGATTAAACAACATGCTACTGCATAATAACTGGGTCAGAGAAGAAATAAAAAGGGGATCAACAGATTCATAGAAACGAATGATAATAATAGTACAACATATCAAAACTTTTGGACATAGCCAAAGCAATCATAAGGGAAAGTTCATATCATTCCAGGCCTATCTCCAAAAACAAGAACAAACCCAAATAAACAACCTAACACTTCATCTTAAAAATTAGAAAAGGAAGAACAAATGAGCCTAAAGTCAGCAGAAGAAAGAAATCATCAAAATTGGAGCAGAAATAAATGAAATTGAAAACAAAAGTGGCAGGCAACACCTCTGATAAGGGCCTAATATCCAAAATATACAAAGGACTCATATTGCTCAATAACAGCAAAAAACACAAATGATCTAATCAAAAAATGGGCAGAGGACTTGAACAGATACTTTTCCCTAGTGGACATACAAATGGCCAAGAGATATTTGAAAAGATGTTCAGCATCACCAGCTATTAGGGAAATGCAAATCAAAACCACAATGAGATACCATCTCATACCTGTTAGAATAGCTATAATCAACAAGAGAAGTAATAGTAAATGTTGGAAAAGATGCGGAAAAAAGGAACCCTCATACACTGCTGGTGGGACTGCAAATTGGTTCAGCCACTATGGAAAACAGTATGGAGGTTCCTCAGAAACTAAGAATTGATCACCATACGATCCAGCAATCCCACTACTGAGTATTTACCCCAAAGACTTGAAAACCCATATCCGAAAAGATATTTGCACACCAATGTTCATAGTAGCATTATTCACAGTGGCCAGGACATGGAAGCAAATGAAGTATTCTATGATAGATGATTGGCTAAAGAAGCTGTGGTACATATATTCAATGGAATATTACTCAGCCATTTGCGACAACATGGATGGACCTCAAGATAATCATGCTAAGCTAAATAAGCCAGACAGAAAAAGTTGAAAATCACATGATATCACTTATATGTGGGATATAAACCTAAAAGCAACAAATGAACAGGACAAACAAACAGAGACTCATGGACATGAACTATAGACTCGTGGTTACCAGAGGGTAAAGGGTGAAGGAGGAGGGGAGAGGTAGACGGTGTAAAGGGGGTCAAATATAGGGGTAGGGGGAGAGTGAAGTGGGTAAAGTGGATTAAATATATGGTAGCTGAAGGAAACTAGACTTTGGGTGGTAAACACAATAGAATATACAGATGTCAAATTATAATGTACACCTGAAATTATATAATTGTATTAGCCAATGTTACCCCAATAAACTTAATAAAAATTTAAAAAAAATTTTTTAATACTTTAATATATTGCTTCATTTAGTTGAATTAGTAAAAATGAGTGGAATACTCATCATTTTCTTGCATTTTAAATACTGCTAAAAAAAAAAAGCCCTGCAATTCAATTAACTAAATGAATTCTCAGCTTATACTTTACTTTTATCAGAATGAAATAAAGACATGAAGTTTTAGTGATTTTTACCCTATTTGAGCTTTATATTTACTATTTCTGTTTTGTAAAGACCTGTATTTAATCTCTTAGAATATGTGCATGGGTGCCATGTTATTTAAGTTGATATTTCTGTTTGCTATATAAGGTCCTTTTAAAAAACATACTATATTATTACATAAAATATATGCTTAAATTGGGAAAATACTATATGCCTTAAAGGATAGTATTCCTCTCACATCATTTGGGTAATTATGATTGATTCTATTGACAGATTTCAGTTAACCTGATGTATTACCCCTATTTCAGTAGGAAAAACCAAACAGCACTTTATTTACATTTTCAGATTCTGAAATAATGTTAATAATATTAGAAGCCATTATAAATAGAAAGATGACTTTCTTGTCTGCTTTAGAATGAATACATCTCTTTAAACATCCTATTTGATAGTATGAATATATCACTGGTATTTCAGTGGCTAAATCCAGGTTTGATGTAGTTATGATGATGACAGTCTTTGAATTTAAGCCAGCAAGTTTTAAATTGGAAAGTGCAAACCTTTTTACAGTAGCTGCTCTGGTCATAACGTATTGTCCACCTTCTCAGGCTCTCGTTGTGAATAAGATATGACAGTGTTTTCCTAGCCTTGTGAAAGGGGGAAAAAAGTACTATATATATTTATACTATAAATATATATTTTATTTTCCCCATTCCTTTTCCTGAACAGCAGGGGGGAAAAAAAGGAAAGTGTGGGTTTTTGTTTGTTGAGGTCATGATGGCAGCCTACTTCCTTATTTATAGAAGACTCAGAAGGTGAAGTTTGTGACTTCAGTTGAGCATCCTTTACCACCCCAGACTAATAAAGTGGCAGCTACAAGCAGTTGTGCTTGTGTGACAGTTGACAGTATCAGTTTTACTTTACAGTGTTTAAATCATCATCTCTGAAATTGGAGAATTGAGGAAAGATGGAATTTAACTTTTGAGCAGTTGTTCTTTGGTTGACTTCAAGCCAGTTTACTTTGTTTTGTATGTTATTTAACTTAATCCCACAATTAGCCTACAGGATATACATGATTACCCACATTTTACAAATAAAGAAAATTTATCTAAGGTAACACAGCTAGTAAAGCAGGATTTGAACCTTTGTTTTCTTACCTAAAATCTATACTTTTCTCTCCTATATTACTCTTCTCTAAAATTAGAAAAGTGATGAAAATAATTAGAAAATCTCTCTACACTTTTAAGCCTCTGGGATGGAAGCTAATAATTAGATAAGACTGAGTCATCTCTAACTTACGTAGTATTTTCTGCATCCTTAAGGAGCTTCACTTTGGGAAAACATTATATGAGGGAACTGCTAGCATGATACTCATTAATGCTAATCATATGACTGAGTTTCTAACTGATATCTCAGAGAGGATCCTCTGATATTAGTGAACTAATAGCTTTCTTAAAAATAAAAATTCTCTATTGTCAGAAATACTACACATCTGCATTGCTGTTAGCAATAAAAATATCAAAAATTCAGCACATTCACAGTAACTTTTTAATAGTCTGATTAAACTTAGAATAATATTCGGTTTAACATTTGCAAAACATATATAATGCAAGTAATGCTTTAAACTGTTTTGTCAATAAACTCATTTTATGGTAAATCAGTAAATCCATTTGCATAGTGATTAAACCATCTTTTCTGTAGTAATGTTATACTTCAAAATTAACAACTATATAAAGAATTTTCATCAGTTGTAAGTTTTAACATTTTGGTTACATTAGTGATCTTACTATATACTTTATTTATCTTTTAGGCTAGTCATTAGTTATTTAGTGTTTTTTCTAGCATGTTAAAATTCTCCAATGACTAAATATGGAAAATATTTCAAACATAAAATCATATGGGAAATAGTTTCAGTATGTATAAGCAATCAAACTATAGACTTTTTATTTTAAAAGTGCTACATGTTAGTTGACGTTTGGTAAGGAAAAAGTCCAGAATTCAGTATTTCTTTTGTATTCCATGGTAAACTATATTGCAACATTAAGTAGGATAATACAAAAGCATTTCCTGAGCCTATTTGTTTTGATGTTGCAGTTAGATCAATAAAGGCAGTAAGTTGAAGTGGAAAGCATAGCCTTAGGAATCAGTAGAGTTGAATTCTAATGTTGGTGCAGGCAGTACTAGTCGTGTGACTTTAGACAAGTCATTAAACGTTCGGGCTGTGATTTTTAAGATTATTCCCAGCTCTTTGATTCAGATGCCAGAAGTCATGTACTAAACCTAACATAAAAGGTATATATAATTGGCCTACTTTTATTTACTGGTTCTTAATCAATAAATAGAGATTTTTATTTTGTTTTGTTTCTTTAGAATAGATAGTTCAGTACAACTATGCTGGCGAATTTAAGTGCTTATGGTACTACATATACCTGTAGTACTACAGTTACAGTACATGTAAAGAAGTATGATTTTTGTCATTAGGAATAAAAGACTAGAACATTAGCCAAATATTTTTAAAGCTTTCCCCCGCTTTTTTTGCAGGCAGGAGATAGAGAAGAGTTAGATTATTCAGTCCTCCGAGCCCTTAGTTCTGGGAATACCTGCAATACGGTGGGCATTTTTGCAGGCACCTTTTGCAACTCGGAATTTCCTGTCATCATAGTTAGAATATATTTTTTTATCACAAAGATAAAATATGATCTTAATTCTAAATAACTGATTTGTTAATAATGATTTTAAGGTTTTGAGAGGCCTTCGTTATGCCTTTTTTTACATCCCAGTGTAGGATGTGTATAATAAACAGTCGTTGATTGGGTCATCATGTATAAAGAATAAAATTAATTTGTAGAATAGTAAAGGTTTTGAAACTTGGATAGACATTAGGTTGAAAGTATACAACGTCCTGTAAAGTATGTTTAAATTTAAAATTTTGAACTTTGACTTACATTTTTAATTATTAAAGATTCTCTCACTTTTTAAAAAATATGATGGTGGTGTATTTCCTAACATTTTTCAGCATTTTCTGTGTGCCTGGCATTGATGTACTCATTTAATCCTACTCTGTGAAGTAGTTACTCTTGAAGCCCATAGGGTTATGGAAACTGAGATACAAACAAGTTAAACAACTATCTTAAGGACACAGAGTTAATAAGTGATAAGAGCCAGAATTCAAACCCAGGAGGAAGAGTTAGGAACTTGTATCCTTAACCACTGTGCTATATAGCTTCCTAATGTTATATATGAAGCTTCAGATTTTTTGACGGACTTAAGGCTCTAAAGTCACCAAAACTCACTCTCCTAAACACACATAACACACATACTTTTTTCAATTCTTCAATATTAGTTAAAGTCATTAGACTATCTTGTGATCATAGAATTTTCTGTCGCTAAACTGCTTATCTTTAGGTAGTTGGATAAGAATTAGATCTTTGACACAAATACCAATTTTGTTTCAAATTGTTAACAGTTTAAAAACTATTTCATGAGTAATAAATACTATTTTGGCAAAGTTCAAACATTGCTGTTGTTGAAGTGTCAAACTAGATAGAATTCTGAATACTCTATTAGGATAAATAGATATAACAAATAAAATATTTTTATAAAGATCTGATAAACCTCCTAGTCTGTGTAAATCCTGTCTCACAAATGTACTGATGCGGCTAATAGGAAAATCTGAGGTCATAATATAGCCAATCAGTCACTTTTTAAATGTAGCATTTTTACTTTGTTCATAGGGTTTTGTTATAAAACAGCATAGGAATAATGGCATCTTCAGAGTACTGCTAAATTGCCAAGTAGGAAAGTTCATACTAAAATGAACTTTGACTCCTTAGTGAAAAATCAAAACATGGCAACATGGGAACATTATAGGGACTTCATGTTGGAATTTCTAATCTGTAAAGCAGGACTTTTAATACAGATTTCATGTCTTCAGCCAGAGTAAGCCTGCAAACGAGTATAATCTTGAGTAGATGTCAGTAGGAAAAAAATACACGTAAAATTATTGCCTAATTAAATCAATGATGATTAATTGTTTAAATGTAGTTAGAGGCAGTAGACCATGTATGAGCAAGGAATTTGTTTTGCTAATCACTAAGAGTGTGGAGAATATTTGTTACTGCCCCAGGCCTTGATTATCCTGACTAGACTAATTTGTATGTTTTACAGTAAGGGTATCCAATTAATCATTAGAGATGACCCCTATTTATATAAAAGTATACTTTGGAGAGAGAATATTAGTATTAGTAAAGCCCTGTAAACAACACAAGTCACCAGTCTTAAATATTCTCATTAGAGAGCTGATACTAGTGTAGCAAATCAAATCTAGAAAGAAGAGAGAGAGGGAGAGACAGAGAGAGACAGATGTCATGAGCAAGTTGCATTTAGTATAGGAGCACAAGTTTGATTTAACAGTCAGAACCCAGTCAGTATAACTGACCAGATTAACAGAAAAAGAAAAAGAATATATTATCTCAACAGGCTTTATCAGGTAGAAGATTTGATAAAATATACCTGTTCAAGTCTTATTAAATGTCTTTAGCAATCTGTCAGTAGAATAGACCTTTCTTAATCTGATAGGAAGTTGTACTCCCACTCTACTCCCTCAAAAAAACCTACAACAAGCATCACATTTAGTGATGGACTAGTAAAAGCATTTATTTTGAGATAAGGAATAAAACAAGGACGCCACTTGTATTAACCACTTGTATTCACCATCATATTGGAGCTCCTAGACCCGAACTGTCCAATACTACATGTGGCAATATTTTTAACACTAAAAAAATGGACAATTTTGCACAGGAATCACCAAAGCTTTTAGTGTTTAATATTTAATAGTACAACTGACAAGGTCCAGGATGTGAAGTTGTTGTATGTTCCAGAAACTTGGGAAAATCACTCTATAAACTATATATATATGTGATAAGAAGAATGCACACTTTATAACATAAAACCTGTCTACACATAGTTGCAAAAGGCTGTTCGGTCTTCACTTGGCTTATAAAAACAATGTTCCACATTTCTGTGTAAATTAGCAGCTTTCAATTCTTTTATGTGGCAGGTTTCTTATTTTCAACTTCCAGTTCTTGCACACCAGCCTGTGTCATGAGGTCTTCAAAATTTTTCTCTGAGTCATCAATGTGACCACTCATGTCATCAATTCTGCCAATGATCTGATTGGTCATGGTCTGAAATTTATCTTGCATCTGTTGCAAGAGTGTCTGCACGACCTAGGTGAGATTCTGCATGGTCTTGAGGTCAATCTCAGCCATCTCCTCAGTTCCTAACTTGGCAGTGAAGTCTCAGACCATCACCAACCCATGTGTGGCAATTTAAATTTCAGTTGCTAAAATTAAAATTATAGGTCATCACTCACTGGCTATATATAAAATGTTCAATAGGCATATGTGCCTAGTAGGTACCATATATCACAAAGGTAGAACATTTCCATTATCACAGAAAGTTCTATTGGACAGTGCCAGCCTAGACCGTGCAATAGGGAGGAAGCATAATGATTAAAAAGAGGAATAAAACTGAAAGTATTTACAGAAGACTTGATTGTTACCAAGAAAATTCAAATCTGCAAACTAATAGGATTAAAAAGTGAATTTAGCAAAGTTACCAGCTTACTGATTTATATACAAAAATGAATTTTAGGCCTGTATACCAGCAATAAACAAAAAAAGTGAAAATTTTACATGACGTATCAGTATATCCAAAACATCAAATACCCAAAATTAATCTAACAAGACTTCTGTACTGAACATTTTAAGATGTTATTAGGAGAAATTAAGACAAATAAATGGAAGAATATGTCAGTTCATGGATCGAAAGACTCTGTGATTGAAAGATGTCATTTCTCTCCATTTAGATTCAATGCAGTCTCAAACAAAATTCCAAAAGATTTGCTTGTTCTTTGAAATCAGCAAGCTGATTCTTAAATTATAATGGAAATGCAAAGGACCAAGAATAGCCAAGATTGTTTTGAAGAATAACAAAACTGGAAGATTTATACTATAAGATATCAAGACTTATTATAACAAATTATTATACAGTAATAAAGACAGCGTGGTTCTGGCAAAAAGACAAGCCAATGAAACAAAATAGAGCCAACAGATACACACAAATATGGTCACTTGATTTATATCAAAGATGACATTGTAGTGCAGAAAGGAAAGGACATTTTTTTCAATAAATTGTGCTAGGTCAATTAGATATCCATGTGGGGGAAAAAGGGTGAATCTAGATCTCAGCCTCAAACCATATAAAGAAATTAATTGCAGGTGAATTATAGATGTGAAAAGTAAAATAATAAAGCTTCTGGAAGTAAGCAGTATCTTGAACACAAGCTAGGCAAAAATTCTTAAACAATATATAAAGCATTGACAATAAAAGAAAAAAATGACGAATTACACTATGTTAAAATTAAGAAATTCTTATACCATTAATATACCATTAGCAATGAAAAGGCAAGCCACAGAGTGGGAAAAAGATATTGCAACTTACATGACATATACCTGACAAAGAACTTAGAATATATAAAAAATTGCTACTCAGCAATAAGGAAGACAAACAATCCAATAAAAAAATGTGCAAAACACTTAAATGGTCACTGTCCTGAATGTATTTAAAAAGCAAACAGACATAGTAAAAAGATCCTCCATCTCATTAGTCACCTCATTAGTACAGATTAACCCAAGATGAGATACCATGCCTACCCTACAGAATGTTTAGACGTAAAGTCTGACAGTACCAGATGTTGGTGAGGTTGTGTTGCATCTGCCATTCATTTTCCACAGCTGGTGGGAATACAAATTGCTTTATCACTCTGGTTAATACTTTTTTTTTGTCATTAAAGCTGAACGTATTCATATTCATACCATATTTTATAATTCTTTTTAGTATATAGCCAACAGAAATGGAACCATTTTTTCACCAAAGCGTATGTGTAAGAATGTTCATAGAGTAATATGCACATAGCCAAAAACTGAAAACAATCCAAAATGTTCAACAACAGCAAACTGGATAACTAAATAGTAGCGTATTTGTATACATTGGAATACCAGACAGCAATGAGAATAAATGAACTATTGCAGTACACAACCACGTAGATGAATCTCAGGATTCACAGATAATGTTCAATGAAAAAAAGCCAGACACATAGATAATGTTCAGTGGAAGAGGCCAGTCACAAAAGACACATTGTATGACCCAGTTACACGAATTTTAAAAACAGGGCAGACTACTTAATTGTGTTAGAAATCAGGAGAGTTGGTCCTTTTGGGGAAGAGTTTGATAGGGAAGTAACATGAACAAATCTTGTATGGCTGGTGAAATCAGGACTGGGTAAATCTTATATGGCTGGTGAAATCAGGACTGGATAAATTTTATTAAAAGCTTCTATTTAATAAAACCCATTGAGATGATGTGGTTTTTCTCTCTCTTTTTCTGTTAATTTGGATTCCGAATATTAAACCTGCCATGTGTTCTTATAGTACAGTTCTGGGTACTGATTACATAGATGCATTTCACTTTGTGAAAATCAAAAGGGTGTACACTATATGTACTAAACTGTGACAAAAACTTTGAAATTTTTAATTTAAAAAATTAAAAGGATATTTGGAGAGTTAGCCAAAATTTTACATGTTCAATTTATAGGATAAGAAGAGATAAAGAAAAATTTATATTTCCATGGAAGAGTATCTTTCTCAGCCATGGCTTGATTAGAATATGCTCTGTAGAAGAACATTTTATGGACAGTTTAGTAATTAATCCTTGCCGCTATGAAGTTGGCTTTTTAAGTAGCAGCAAAACAGCAGCTTAATGAAGTGGAACTTATTAATGGTAAGAATTGACTTCTCGACTTTACTTCTCCTTTCCTAGCTTTCATTTTTCAGGCATTAGATAAAAATCAGTCCAGGATAATGATATCTGAGAGAAGAGAAACAAATGAGTTGAGCCCACAGTGTTTCCAAGCTGTAATGCAGGGAGAGGAAACCTGAACAGCCCAGGAGTTTCAAAGGCAGAGTTAAGAGGTCAGAGATGAGAAGGAAGCTAAAATTTTGAGGGCAAAATATTGGAGAGAGCTGCACAAAGAATGAGCACCAGAGACCTGTGGAGAGCCCTATTCAAGTCTTTGGCTCAGTATCCATATGTGCATACATGTGAAGTAACTGTTCAACACTGGGAAAAGAACCTCTGGAAGGAGTAGGAAGAAAGTCCTCAGAGATTACAGAGTGAGTAAGGTGGCCCCACCAACCAGAATGGAAAGACTTCCTAATAGACAGGCATTGGGTAAAGTCTTAAGAAGGGTGTTGCCCCAGACTAATGGCTACAAAGTGTAAAAGTAAGCCTTGAAGCAATCAGGTTCCAAGTAACTTAAGTATACCCAGAACAAAGCTCAGAAACACTTCAAGGAATATAAAAATTCCATACCATACAATCCAGCAGTCCCTGGGTATTTATTCAAAATAATTAAAATCAGGATCTCGAAGAGGTATTTGTACTTCTTTGTTCATTGAAGCATTATTCACAATAACCAGGATGTGGAAGCACTCTAAATGTTCATCAACGAGTGAATGAAAAAAGAAAATGCGGTATATACACAATGGCATATTATTTTTCAGCTTTTAAAAAGAAGAAAATCTATCATGCAACAACATAGATGAATTTTGAGGACCTTATGCTAAGTGTTTGTTTTTAGCTTATAAATCAGATCCCTTGTTTCATTTCTGCATTCAGGCTATATAAATTTACACCCAGAAACTGCTAGAAGAATTTAATTTTTTAGTGAAGAAACAGACATCAGTATCATACTTGAACATTCTTCCCCTTTCCAACCCAGGCAATAGTAAGGGGGTAGAAAACATTGGTGTCCTGTCTTCAAGTAGAGTGTATAATATTGAACCTCGTTAAACTCAGTCTGCTTCGTAAAGATGGAGTTTTAGCACCTACAAAAGGAAAGATCTCTATTCTTATTACAAATTTGCATGACAGGGCATAGAGAAGGTCAGTTTATAACCTAGATTCCTATTGGATTGTTTGGAGGAAATAGCTGCTTGGTGGTGGCTTAATAGAAAAGGGAAGATTTGTGTATCATCTTAATTTCTTATCCCTCAATCAATATTTGCCACAGTTTTAAACCTAAAGCTTATAAGATGTGGAATAATACTTTAAATTCTGCTTTGAAGGAGCAATTTTTAAAAAAACATGAAGCAGTGGGCTATATGGTGGGGCTTGTTGCAAGAAGAAACTATAGATGTTGATATATGTTTATGTATGTATAGATATAGATATATGGAATATACATGATACATATATTTATGAAGGAAAGAATTTTGATTTGGGAAGAAAAACAATATAAATTTCTCTTTGCCAAATATTTGTAATTTAAGTTTCTCCTTTGTAAATAATCTCAGTGCCAGTATTTGAGACTGTTTATGTAAATGTCAGTAAAAACTTAGTTTCAACCCTTAGAAAATGTATTAAAATGTATTTCTATATATTAAGAAATGTTATTTTGGATAAATTTCATTTTTACTTCTGCCACATTTTTATTTAAGTGAATGGTATTTGTGTTGTAATTTACATTCATCTCAAATTTAAAAACCAACAGAAAGTATACCCTGTGCTCAGCGTGCAATAAGGTCTTAAGTAGGAGTTAAATAAAGTTCCTACAGTGCTGAAGTTAATTCAATTTGGTAACCTTCCCATTTGCTTAAAAAATTGTACATCTGGGAAATCTTAGCTTAAATCTTATTTAATTCACATTTTTTGCTGATAAAATTTATGTTTCATATCAATATATCATTCTGTGAAAAGGCAGATTTTATTTGTTTCTTGATTGCTGTTCTTATCACCTTTTATGAGATAATAAAAATTACAAAAGCTTAAAGAAAGGTTTTCTTTTGGGGGAGGGGCAGGACATGTACTTCTCTTTTTTTCAATTTGCCCATTTGGTAAATGTTAACATACCACATAATAGAAATAGAAAATGAAAAACTTGTTGACTGTTTTCAAAATTTGGAAGGTACTATATGACCTTTGAGACATACTTTTTTTTTTAATGTAGCATGGTGTAGTAGTAGAAGATAAGAAATGAAGTATTATGAAAATGTAGTGTAAAGGCAAACATTGGACTAAGTGTTCAAAAATTGGGTTCTAGTCCTTTAATCTGGTTTTGGTTGCCAGCTGTAGACTTTGGACAACTTAGTATCCTCTGCAAGAAGAAAAATGAATCTAAGATTTCCACATTTTTTTAGATATATACATTATCTCATTTTGTCCTCAGGACCACCCTGTGAGATACCTAGGGGATAGTAGTACCTCTTCTGTTTTACTGATGAGGAAGCTGTGCTTCGCAGAAGCAAAGTAACTGGCAGTGACAGCAAAGCTTGTAAGTAGGTGGTTTGAGTCAACAGTTGGCTTCATATCAGTTTCCTACCAGTAAAATGGAGATTATACCCACTTTTAGTTATGAAAATTGTATGTGATTACATTAATTAATAAGGACTCAGAGCTGCTAGTCTCTTCTCTTTCCCTTTTTACAAAGGTCCTTCTTTGTCTTCCACCCTGCTTTTCTGTTAACTATTATTAAGAGAAATCTAAAATATGGGGGCTAGCCTTATGCTTTTTTTAATTGCAAAAGATTATATAGCATCAGAAGACTGGTATATTAGATGTTTCTTTTTATCATAAACATTAGAAAAACACTAAATCAACTAGCACATAGAGTTCACAGTATACTGTAACAACCTGACAGATTGTTCTTACATGATTCCTGCTAGCACATTCGACATTTTCTCCAATGTGATGCTTTCTGCATAACTTTGTGAAATAACTCAGAACTGCATTCTACTACATCTGTGTCAAAAATAAAAGAAGTCCTATAATTTCTCACATTTAAAAATCAGCTGGGCACTGATTTTTCCACATACAGGTTCTGCTGGATGGCCAAGACTTTATCTTTATGCCTTACAATTGTTGAAAATTACTACAAACAAGCAACTTAATGAACCTTTCCTCTTCTGTCGGTCTTGTTTTCAGGATTGCACCAAACTTGATAAAAACTTATTATCAGCAGCTATTTTGTAGAACTGCTTAGGATAATTCTACCAATTTGTATTATAAAGTCCCCCATGCATGAGCCATGCAGAGTAAAACACATCATTAGCTTTTTTCTCGGTTTCCTAATGAGGGGAGAAATCTTGCACAGCTGGAGAAGCCTGAAACTCCTTTCTAAACTGATTTATTTACATGGCATATGCTTAGTTTGACACATTGCTTAAAAGCAGAGACCTTTTTTAGTTAAGTACTATATAGTACTTCAAAGAACATTTTAGCTACACTATAATTGTTTAGCTTTTCTGGATACAAAGCTGCTCTTTGCTCTTTTAAAAAACATTCCTGTCCTAGTTCTTATATTATTGCTTTCAGTGTGAGATAGAATTAAGCTGAACACACTTAGAAGCTTTTTTCAAAAACAAATTTTAGTTTCAGAAGCTGCTGCATAATACTAGTAGTTTAAGATGTCTGCACAAACCAAGGGCAAATCATTCTGCTCTGATTGAGATGATGAGAAGGTAAGGAGAAACTTAGAGCAAGATAATATGCTATTGTGATCTGATATAAAGAACCTATGCTTTGAAGCCAGATAAATTTAAGTTAAAACCCACTGTGTACTTGTTAATAATTTTTCTTCAGCAGAATTAAAACTAGTTTCCTCAACTATGCTGGTGATAACAAGAGCTTCTTAGGGTTTGATTTCAGTAACAAAGTGTGTGTAGCACCTGACATAAAATGTCTCATTCCTTGTATCCTTTCCTCCTATGCCCTCAAAAAAAGAAAAGAAAGAAAAACAAACTAAAAACTTCCTTTATCATTCAAATGTGGTTTGGTGATTTAAAAAAATAAAACTAAACTAAATATGTTCATACAAGTTTGAGGATAGATGAGGGTAGCAGGGTTGACCTACCCATGGAATGCTGGGAACGATTTAATAGTTATGGAATACCTACAAAGGATAAGACATTCTGCTGAGAGATGATACTCTTTTGCCCATCTGTCTTTCCTCTTCTTTTTGGGCTACAACACAGATGTGGTGGCTGAGGCTTCAATAGCTTTCTCAGGCTATATAGTGTGATGTAAAAGGTAGAAAGTGCCTAGATTCTTGATGATTTGGTGCATATTAACTCTAGACTTCCTGCTTCCAGGTTTTGTCAACCAAAAGCCTCATTGCTAGTTTACTGAAAACGGAGTCCCCAGTTTGGGGTGTGGTGAAGCAGGGGAGACTTTATTCAGTGCCAATAGCTCAGTTGTGACACAACTCAGCTATGGAATAGCGTAGTTGTGAGACAGCTCAATTATGATACAGCACAGCTATGGAATATCACATGGCTGTGATAGGGCTTAGGCAGGGTGGTCCAGGTGAGGCAGCCTAGGCAAGGTGTTACAGCTCTCCTGTTACAGTTCTGCTCCACTCCAGCCAGACAGCCCCACCTCCAATATTACAGCTCCAGGCAGGGAAACAGAGAGACATAAGGAGTGTTACATGAAATCTATTGGTGTAGATTAAGGGGGCAGGAGAAAGCAAAGTAGAGAAATCTCTGGATTGGATTAAAAAATGGAGAGACACAAACTTCTTTTACATTGGTGGGGACCAGATAGGTAATCATTAATATTTACAGCATACAGAGTTCGTGCGTAGGGAACAAGATAACAATGAGGGGTCTTGTGCCCTGGTGCAGAGTTGTCCCCTAAGAGAAGAGAAGATTTTTCTAGCATTTCAGGTATGTTATCTTTGATGCAAAAAGACAATGGATGGGCTCACTTAAGGTAAAGATTAACCTTTGCCAAGGAAACTACAGGCCTAGGATATGACTACCTGCCATGACCCACTTTTAGGAATTTTTATATTCAGACCATCCTGTGTGGTTACTTTCAAGTCCCTGAGTTTGTAAGGCTAAACCCAGAGCTTGTCAGGTTTAGTATGTTATTAGTACTTTTAATAACAAGGGAATTTTAGAAAGCTTTTTTTTTTTTTACTTGCAAATTAAAAATATTATGGAGTCTTTGGAGTAAAACATGGAAAATGAGTTTATAAGTCAGTATACCTAGGTGAAAGGGGGCTAGCTTATGTGGAGGTGTAAATTAAAAGGGATTTTGGATAAAATAGGTTGAAAACTAAAAGATGCAGTATCTGAATAAACAATAGAATAGTAACTCGATATTCAGTATCCAAATTAAATTGTGCAACAGAAACAATAGAGAGCAGATTAGAAACTTCAGGCAACTGAATCAGTGACATGGAATATGAGTCTAAAAAGCTGACCCAGAATGCAAAGGAAAAGGAGAAAAGAGATGAAAAAAGAAAATATGAAGAAAAAGATGATAGACATAAAGGATAAAGAGATCCAACGTAGAGCTAACTGATGTTCTGCAAGAGATGGGAACAAATTTAACAGAAGAAATTATTAAACACCCTATAGGAAAACATTTTTCTAAACTGAAGGTGACCCTAGTCTATAAATCAAAAGGACTGCCAAATACTGGAAAATTTAATAAAAAGAAACTAACAACTATCCTGTTGAAACTTTGTACTTTTTCTTGTTAAAATAATAATAATCAGGCATCTGGGCAAGAAGGAAAACGAGCAAAAGGAAAGGGGGGAAAAGGCAGACTAACCTTACATTGCTTTTATAATTAAACATCACAGTTTGGACCCCAAAATGTTTTATCCAGCTAAGTTATTTGACTAAGATGAAACACAGATTTTTAGTTCTACAAGCTTCAAAGTGTATACTACATACCTACCCTTCTAAAAGAATTAGTTCAAAATATGTTCTGGCTGACGATTCTTCAGTATACAGGCAAAAGCCACAACTTGCAGCATTTTTCCAAATATGACTTTATGCTTAGGGTTTTAGCTAGCACTTAAATCAATGTTTTGTTAACTTTAGAAAGCAAGGGCATTAACTGAAGTAATCTCTCTCAAGTATATGGATTAATTATACTGTAAAAATCAGTATGCTAATGACCTTAATCTTCAGAATTGCCTAAAATGATTCTGAATTTGGGCAGCATACATATTTCATCATTTGAAAATAATACTAGTTATATACACTTGATTGCATATGGTATATTATAGTGATTCTCAAGTGTGGTCCAACAGCATAGATTTCTCACCTGGAACTGGTTAGACAGGTAGAATATTCAGCCCCTACCCAGATTTAGCGAATCAGAAACCCTAGTAAATCAGAAACCTTAGCAATCTGTGTTTGAATGAGCCTTCCAGGTAATTCTGATGACCAGTAAAATTTAAGAACTGTTGGTATGGTATAGTATATTGGTACCCAAACCTGATTAATCATCAGAATCACCTGGGAAGATCTTGAAACATCTTTTTCCAGCCCAGATGAGACTTAATATTCTGAGTTTGGGAATCCCTGGCATAATAGAGCTTGGATTCAAGACCTAGTTTCCCTGCTTGACTCCACAAGCTACTTAATATTGTTGAGCCTCAGTTTTCTCTTTTGAGAAAAATAGCACTCATTTTCCTGCTGTTTCATTGAATTGTTGCAGGAATTAAATGAAGAAATGAAATTGAAAGTAGTTTCCAGTATAGATAATGAATAGCTGTAAATATATTATCTTGTGTTTGGAAAGGGCTCACATTTTGGTTGTTAATGTTCTTCTGGAGACCAGTTTTTCTTTTTTACTTCATTAATTTAATGTTTTTGTGTTAATAGGGCTTCTTTCCTTCTATTAGAATGGAAAGGTACTTGATCAGGTTCCAGTCAACGTCTGTACATCACTGCTTTAAATTATTTAATAAATGTTCCTTGTATTATTCTCTCTGCCTAGTTTATGGTTGCTGCATTTTAGAAAGCCAGAATTGCTTTGGTGGTCTATTGGCACTCTAAAATTTTCCTACTGAATTAAGTGTGTCAGGTGGAACACTTGGTATGCTTAGAATATGAACTTCCAAGTTAAAGAAGTCATAAATAAATGGAAGACATAAATAAATGCCGAGGATGTGGAGTAACTAGAACTCTGTGCACTCTTGATGGGAATGTAATATGTTACAGCCACTGTGGAAAATAGAATGGTGATTCCTCAAAACTCTAAAATAGAAATACCATCTGATCTGTCAATTTCACTTTTTGGGTATATATCCAAAAGAATTAAAAACAGGATCTTGAAAAATTATTTGTACACCCAGATCTATAGCAACATTATTCACAATAGCCAAGAGGTGGAAGCAACCCAAGCATCTATCAGTTGGTGAATAAATAAGCAAATGTGGTGTATATGTGCAATTGAATATTATTCAGCCTTAAAAAGGAAGGCAATTCTGACATACACTACAACATGGGTGAAACTTGAGGTCACTATGCTAAGTGAAATAGGCCAGTCACAAAAAGACAAATGCTGCATAATTTCACTTATATGAGATACTTAACATAGTCAAAATCACAGACACAAAGTATATTGGTGGTTGCCAGGGGCTGGTGGGAGGAGAGGAATATGGAGTTATTGTTTAATGTTTAGTGAGTTTTAGTTTTACAAAATGAAGAGAGTAGGAGATGAATGATAGTTATAGTAGTACTATGAATGTATTTAATACCGCTTAACTATACACTTAAAAATGGTTAAGATGGTAAATTTTTATGTTATGTGGATTTTACTACAATTATTTAAAAATTAGGGGGAAAAAGAATGTGAGCTTTCATACTCTGGGCTAATAGAAGACACCGGGTGGTCTCAAACCTCTTTGCAAATAGAGCACAGTACAAGTGTATCTTCCCCAACTCCCAAGTTGTATTTTGAGTGTTTATACAATTAACGTGTTCTTTATTAGATAGTTATTCTTTATTTATATAGTTTGAAATTTCTTGTTTTGTTTTTTCCTGATGTGGCAATAAGTATGTTTCTAGGAGAATAGCAGAGAAAGCAAAAGTATTGGTTTAAGTTGCTTCAAAGCAGATTTGTGTTGAGTAACCAAGCAGGTAAATTTGAGCTTTGATGTCACAAGTAATTTTCATTCTGAGGGTAATTACACACAGCCTATATCCAAATTATATGCTCTTGCCAGAAATTAAACTAAGTAAAAAAAAAGTTATAGCATGTTCTAGGTTGTGGCTTTTGTTTTGTTTTTTGTTTGTTTGTTTGGCCATGGCTAATAAAGACAGTTGTGAAATAAAAATATTTTTATCTTAAGATTTATACTTTTTACACCCTAACTTTTTATACTAATGATAGTTACTCTCCTTATATATACTGCCACCTTGGGATTTTTAGAACACCAATACATTATTTTCAAAGCCTCAGATTAACATGGACTGATGAAAGAGTTATGCTCTGTTTCTGTCTCTAAAGAAAGGTTTTGCTTCAACAAGCTATCCCAGAACATAATAATTATTAGCAGAAATGAAGCTTTGTAATGTATTTGTAAGCTGTTGCTAGATTTGTGGAACCCATGGGGATCTTATTTTCAAGGGCTTAATTATTCTAATACACCTGGAGACCAGGTAGCTTTATTAAGGCTATATAAATATAAATATTCACAATTATGACTCATTTCTATTCTTTTCTTACATTAATATGGCATGTAATTATACTGTTAGATTTGAAGAAAATTCAAAAAATTCCAGTAGCTTTATTCAAAATGCTTATAAATTTTTAGAATAACTAGATAACTTAAACTGTATTTTACCTTTGCATACTATTGATTGAAGGTTAAAGTTCAACTTTGTCTAGAGTAAGACCTGTTAATGTTTGAGTTCAATTCACAACTGGTAACCTGTTAAAATTAGAATATCCCCTGGGAAAAAGTAGTCATCAGCTTCTGAAATAATATATCTGCTCGAAGATACCCTATGACATGTCAGTTAAAAATACAGTTTGGAGTCAGACAAACTAGAGTTCAAATCTCAAGTGAACTGTCAAATAATCGTGTGACTTAGGGTGAATTACTTAACATAACAAAAGCCTCAGTTTCATCATCTGTAAAACCGAGAAACACGATTTAAATCATGTTTATGTTCTCATTTCTCTTGGCTTTGCCCGAGCCCTCTTCAAAGTAGCTCTTGTGGGCTATTATACCTTAGTCTCTTCATCTATGAAATGCAAATCATGTGTCCCCTGCTCAGTTTCTTTGGATGTTTGCCTAAAGTATAATTTTATGTGAAGCATTGTGAGCCACTTGTATCAACGATTATTTTAACTTTGTTATTTAAAAAATGGACTAGCAAAATTACCTTCCCAGTTTGTCCCTTATGTGGGTAATTGACAGAGAATACCACTTGTTTACATTACTAGAAGTAGCCTGAGCACCAGAAATATTAGACTGTTCTCCTTTGAGTTAGAGCTATCACAGAATGCTTAACCATTTGACTGTGTAATTTAAATCTTGGTCTATCAAGCAGTAAACAGATGGAACATTAGTAACAGCAGTAATTAAATTGTAAATCTATTTTTAAAGAGTTGGCCAATATACAGTATTACAATCCATATTCTGTTGCATTTGTTATGTTCATTTTTTTTGGATTATGATTTCAGAATACCCAAATATGAGAAAGAAAACAAAATTGTTATTTTTTAAAATTGCATACTTAACAATGTGTGTTCATTCAGCAAATCTTTATTGAATGCCTGCTCTGAACCAGACACATTTCTAGCCACTGGGATCCAGGAGAACAAAATCCCAGTGCTTGTGGAGCTTGGATTCTAGTGGATTGGAGATGACTAATAACCTAAATACATATATGTAAGAACCAAGTGGTGACAAATGCTATAAGAAAAATAAAGCTAAGTAAGGACCTAGAGAACAATGGGGTGAGAACTGCTATTTTAGCTAGAGTGGTCAGAAAGAGTCCTGTTGATAGATTGACCTGAAGAAGGGGCCTGAAGAAGTAAGGGAACAAGCCAGTGGGTTTGCCGAAATGAGTGCCAGGTAGAGGGACTGGCAAGTACAAATATCTTGATTTGGGAGCATTCTTGGCTGTTGATCTTCTATTTGTTCCACCTTGAAGCTTTTCTTAACATCTTAAAAAGGTAAGGGAGAGTTACAGGCTTCCCCCAGTATGTTTCATACCATAGGCTATGTAACTTTTCTTGTCTCATAAGATTAGTTTCCCACTAATCTGGGACAGGGTAGTGCCTTACCTGCCACATAGTAGCTCTGAATAGGTGCTGATTGAACCAGTCATTCATTTGCTTATCTGTTGAGCAACTACTATTCCTTCTATTTATTTGGCACCAAAGAATTATAACAAATGTAAATTGTTAGATACATAAATAAATAAGAGAAAAGAATGAACAAGCAAACCTTGGTCTGTATTATTCAGAGGGAAGAAAAGGCTAATAATTTTTTCCAATGAAATCTTTTACAAATTTATTTAAAGGCTATTCTTAACTGAAATATGACCTTCATATTTTAAACACTCATGGTGATATCCACAGTTTTAATGTTTACTGAACTACTTTAATGGTTACTTGAAATAGGCAGTTAGGAAAATGAATTTGAAAAGTAAGTTATCACAGAAGAGTCCTTTGAATTACATATCATTTTAGAGAATAATTTGCTCTGTTCCAAAGGAAAACTGTTATATTTTGCTTTCCTTAATTTTTAACTACTTTTGTAAACTTTTTCCACAGTTTATGATGCTTACTGAATATTATTTTCTGAATGTTATTTTTAGTTCTCTGGAGTTACTATAAACCAATTTTTATTGCATTATGTTTCTAATAAAACAAATCTATAGGGTCAGCAATAGATGAGGTTTCAAGGTTTTTGAATTTATGGATTTTTGAACTTTTTTTTTTTAACTTGAAAGATTAATCTAGTTCATGGATGTGCCAAAAGCTTTAAAGTAAGTAGGAAGCTTCTCACCACCCAGCAGAAAACCCTCATTTTAGCTTTTAAAGTTACTATCATTTATACTTAAACAAAATATCAATGCAGCGTACTTTTTGAAATTTGAAAGTTTCTACCGTCAGTTTTCTAGAATTTGAACAACATTTTAATAAAATGATCACATCTAACTTTAGATAAGCCCATTTGGAAGTTAATACTGCATGTCGGCACTCAGGGTTCTCTTTCTCCCCATCTTCCTTTATCTCCCCTCCCCGTCTCCCTCCCCTCCCCCAAATGTCAGTGCCCAGTTTCAAAACTAAATATTTATAGACATTTTTAGCTTAAAACTTATATTTCTTTCAATATTTTCAACAAAGTTGTCTTTGACCTTAATTTTCAGCTTTTTACAGTTAAAAACAGTAAATATAATCATGGAAACATTGTTTACTAAAGTGAGATCATATTATATTGCTGTTTTGTAACCTTTTTAAAAATAATCTCCATATGTCTTTCCATCTTTCCTTCTTTTCAAGTCCATAGTCAGATTTCCCATTTCCCAGTGTAGGACCAACTTTCACATCTGTTTGTTATACCCTTACATCTCTTTGAAAAAAAAATCTAACCCAGTCTTCTTTTTCGTTTCATACCACTAATTTATTGAGGAGACGGGGCCAGCTCTTCTACAAGATGTCACACCTTCTAAATGTGTCTGGCTGCTTCCGTTTTTAACTTGTTCCTCTCTCTCTTATGTTTCCTATTAACTAGAAGTTAAATCTTAAGGCCTGAGAGATCCAAGTTAAACATTTTTGTTTGGGATGTATGATATTATGTACTGTTTATTTTAACTTACTAAGAGACACTGTATCTGGATGAGTGCCACTAATGAGACTGAATTTGACCACTGAATTAGGGTAATAACTATCACATCCCTTCATTGTAGAGTTTCATCTTTTTCTCTGTTTTACTAGAAAATAATGTATTTGTTGTTACTTTGCATAGTATGAATCTCTAGGTCTCACAGTATGAATCAAACATATACCTCATATACCTAAATACATAATACTTACCCAAAATTAGTAATTTCATGAAGGATTCCATAATGCTAATTTTCTGATTAAAAAAAATTCAACATTATTAGCCATTCTTTTTCTGTAAAATAGAATTTTTAATATCAGGGCATTGGTTTGTTCTCCTGCAAAGGTCAGATAGATAAATTTTTCCACTTAGTTACCAATTTTCACTAGCTCAGAAAATGACATGTTTGTTTGTTTTCTGGCTTTCTTCTTTTTAATATCATTGTAGACTCAAGATTTTTATTGATTCAGTGTGGTTCATTTAATATCAATGCTAATTCTCACAACTTTGACTAGTGGGGAAGGAGACTTTTCAGGCTGATTCCTGTTCTGTGTCTTTTTGCTATGATACTAGTTTTTAAATTATTGAAACGTTTAAACATAAACAAAAGTATTTTAAAAAAATAGAGTGAGCCTCCAACATATCTTTTAGATTCAGCAATTATTAACATAGTTCTAATCCTGTTTTACCTACTTTTTTGATCCCCTGGATTATGATCCATTGATATTTGAAAATTTTCTTTGTTTTCTGACATGGCAAGGCCCCAGACCTGGAGTCATCCATTTCTTTAAGAAGCCCTGACTACTTTTAGTAAGGAATGGTATCAGATAACAAAATCTAGGTATAAAGCTTATGAAAGCTTTAATGTTGATTTTTCTTTACTTTTCTCTCATGTGACTCATTACAATGGTGTTCTAGTTCTCATAAGCAGGGTACTCTCATTTGAGTCATAGAGAACAGGCACTTAACAAAAATGAGATAAAAAGCTTTATACTTCTATTTTAATTGGTCTAAATGTTGGGTATAGCTGACAAATGATTCAAATGTTGGCAGATAAGTTTTTTTAATGAAGGATTAAAAAAAATAAATACCATTTAGTACTATCAGTTCGCCTATATTACAATATAAAGAAATCCTCAATTTATAAATATTTGACTTCTGAAGCTTTGCTTGTACCACACTTTGGTTTTTACGTAATCAACACATTTTCTCATAATAATAATGCAGATGAGAAAATATGTTATTTCAGCTCTGAAAATCTGTGGTTTCCAAGATAGACCAAACTCATATCTTTGCCTCCTTTTCCTCCTGATGCCCACTGAAATAAAATGTATAGAAATAAGAAATGAAGAAGCCAGTAACAATAAATAGAAAGATTACCAAAGAGTAATAATTGAGCAGATTTCTGGATCTCTATTCAAGTACTGGAAGGCACAACTATATCCTCTTCTCACCTTCCCATACCCTGCCACCCCTGCAGTTGGACTGCAGATCACTGGCATGAACCCCAGGCAAAACACTGGGCAGATTTTCTTTAGAGAAATTGGGGAAAGCTAAGGTTTCTAGAGTACCAGTTATATCCCCAGAAAAAAAGGGGGGGAGAACATCTTTATTCTCATATTTAGAGGGTCTGCTGGCTCCCCACCCCACACCCTAAAGGAACAGCCCAATCCTAACCCACATGGAGACCCCCTCAGGAGAGCAGTCTAGCCAAAAACCAGACCATCTTCACAGTAGCAGAAAATCTATGTTGGCTACTGAGTCATTCAGGCCTAAATATGAATGAGTAACCAACGATCACCAGGCATATAAGGAAAACTACTAGCATGAAAGAGAGACTAAAATAATCAGAAAAAACTGCCAATGGAGGAAATAGAACTAATCAGAGAGAACTTTACAAAGAGGAACCCTAATATACTCAGAGCTGTAAGAAGATACTACATTCATTAAGTAAGAATAAGAGAACACAAATTTCCAGATTGAAAGAACTCACCAGTGCTAAAATAGTGAGTCAGATATCTTACTGTAATGCTTTCTCACAAAACTGCAGAATTCCTAGGAGAAACAAAAGATCCGGAGGAAAGTCATGTACAAAGTGACAAGTATCAGACTGAAATCAAACCTCTCATCAGTAACAAAAAATGCTTTAAGGCAGTAAAATATTGGCTACAACATTTTGAAAGAAAATAATATGCAACCAGGGTTTTATATCCTGCCAAGCAACTGCCAAGTTGTTTTCAGACAGGCAAGGACTCAAAGTTTACCTTCTCTTGGAGTTAAAAGAGTGGATTACACATTCACCATCAACCTTCTTGAAAAACAAAATTATTGGATAATTTTTCATTAAACACATTGATTTTGGGCTTCAATTTTTTTTTTTTTATCCCATTGGTACCAAAAGGATTTATTGAGAGGAAACAGGAAGGAGGATTACAAAGAATAAAATAAGTATTTGTGGATTTAACCACAAAATGAATTACAGAGCTACTGTGGCAAGCAGCATTGAGACTACTCCCTTCACTCTTAGCAGGCTAAAATATTACATTTATTGCACATATAACTAACCCATAATTTTTTGTATTTCTCAATGACCCCAGCAGCAGACAGCCCCACGACTGCTCGCATGTAATCACAATGGCTGGAACATGTGGCCAGCAGGGACATCAAAGTCTTCTCCCATCATGATTGCAATTGGCATGAGCTGGCTTATATTTAAAAACATCATTCTGCCTGCTATAGTGATTAGACTTGGGGGTAGAACAGTAGAGCAAGAGTAGAAGCAGAGAGACCAGTTTGGATATTGTTAAAGTATTATTCCAACTGAAAGATGACAGTGGCTCTGACATGGTGGTATCAGTGGTAACAAAAAGAGGTTGGATTCTGGGTATAATCTGAAGGTGGAGCCAACAGGATTTCCTGACTGATTTGATGTAGGGTGAGCAAGGAAGAAGTCAAGATTTCTGATCTGAGCAGTAGGAAAGGAGGAACAGTTTGAGGGGGAAAGATTAGAAGTTAAGTTTTGGATGTTATATTTCAGAAATCCATTGGACTTCCAAGTAAAGATGTCAGTTACTTGGATTGACACTTAGATATGTGCGTCTGTAGTTCTGAAGAAAGGTCTGGCCTGGAGATAGAATTTTGGGGCGTAATCAGCATATAAATTATATTTAAAGCTATGAGATCGGGTGAGATCACCTAGGAGTGACTAGAGATAAAGAAGATGTCTGAGGACTGAGATCCAAAAGCACTCCAACATTTAATGTTTGGGAGCTGAGAAGAAATGATCAAAGATAACTGAGGAGGAGCAGCCGGTGGGATATAAGGAGAACCAAGAGAGAATGGTGCCCTAGAAGCCATGAGCAGAAAGTATTTCAATAAGAAGTCATTGACTATTTCATACTGCCGAGCAGTCAGGCAGGATGAGTAGTAAAAATTCACTGTTGGATTTGGCAACACAGATGTCATTGTTTGCCTTAACAAGACCTGATTTTTTTATTTATTTATTTTTTAGACAGCTACTAAGTTGTTAGGACAAAATATGTATTAAGTTGTTTGGGACCAACTATTTAATAAATGGAACTATTAGATATTTCTTTTCACCTAGGGGCTTTATGAAAACATTAATAAGATACAAATGGAGACACAAAGTTTGGGAATCTGCCTTAGAGGATCATGCTGAGAATTTTAAGAGGGGAAAGCACCACTTGCTTTTTGTCTCTGCTGAAAGTTTGAGTTAGTAATTTTAAATCTGATCAGATCAAATGCAATTAATAAAATTCCCCTACTGAAAAAAGAAAAACTTATCTTATGCAGCATCAGTAGTACATCTTTGCATGAATTTTTCTTCTTGCCTCCATAGGTATGGTCTGAATATGCGTTGCCTGGCAGCTCGGGTCAATTACAAGACTCTGATTATCGTCTGCGCACTCTTCATTTTGGTCACAGTACTTTTGTGGAATAAGTGTTCCAGTGACAAAACAATCCAGTTTCCACGGCACTTGAGTAGTGGCTTCAGAGTGGATGGATTAGAAAAAAGAGCAGCAGCATCTGAGAGTAACAACTATGTGAACCAACTGGCCAAGCAGTCTGAGGAGGCATTCCCTCAGGAACAGCAGAAAGCACCCCCTGTCGCCGGGGGCTTCAGTAGCAATGGGGGAAGCAAAGTGTTAGGGCTCAAATATGAAGAAAATTGACTGTCTCATAAATGATGAACACACAATTAAAGGGAGACGAGAGGGGGAATGAAATCTTTCTTCCATTCTCTTGGGTAGAGAAATATTTTGATGTTTATGGAAAGATGGTTCAGTATGATGGCTATGATCGGTTTGAATTTTCTCATAGCTATTCCAAAGTCTATGCACAGAGAGCCCCTTATTACCCTGATGGTGTGTTTATGTCCTTTGAAGGCTACAATGTGGAAGTCCGAGACAGAGTCAAGTGCATAAGTGGGGTTGAAGGTTGGTATCTGTCTGCTCTACTGCATTTTTTTACCCTTATTATGTTGGGGAATAAGAACCCATAGGTGTTAATTATATAGCAAGTGCATACATAGCATGCTTTCAAGAGACCTTTTATCATGCTGACTTAGCAGGGAGGAACAGATTAAGTCTGAACCTAGGGCAGCTTTCTAGATGGTTGAAGGGTTGCAATAAGATCATACCTGATCAAATAGGATTATTCCATTAACCTACCTCAGAGTCAAATTCTCACCAGTAGGACCAAGGCACAGCATCTCCAGAAATTTTATGTAAAAATATACAGTTGTTATTTGGAAAAGGAGATGGAAAAGGGACAGAGACCATTCAATGGACTCATCAATGTCCCCAGTACAGTCTCATTACCAGATTATCCAGGTATCATCTCTGGATAGAAATTTAAAGTCCTCAGAACAATACAATACATACCATTTTCTCTGAGCTTATCCTGAACTCCTATAGTCTATCACCTGTTGTCTTTCAAACTTGGGTCAGTGGGGGTTCCTTATGAGTATATTAGTACAATTTAGAATTTGTACTTGAAACCTCATATTGATCAGAAAGCCAAATTGAATTTGACTTTTCATTTACTTACAATTTGTTAATTTAGTTTTCAGTTCTATTTACTAAACTTTGGGGTTTTTTTTTTTTCCGTTTCCTTTTATGTTTAGAAATACATTTGCCACCTGACGAGCAGCTCTTCATCTTTATTTTCTGTAATGGTTTTGTGGTTTTGTTTTTTTATATATAACTTTAGTCCAGCTAAATTGATTTATGTTTTTGGTAAATGGTACAAGGTTAGGGTCTTACTTTAGACATTTTCCTTAACATGTCTTGAATAATCTCTTTTCTCCACTGATTCACAATGCAATCTTTACCATTATATAAAAATATTTTGAATACTGGAGTATGTTTCTGGCCGCCTATTCCATTGATTGGTCAATCAATTCTTATGCCAATTGCACATTATCATAGTTATCACCCATCTTTAATGAGATTGTATAAGCCTTTTATTAATTGAAAATAATTCTATTTGAATTTTGAAAAAAAAAATCTCCTTGGAGAAGGAATATAGAAGTTAAAAAGTGTATTTGTAGCCTAGGTTTCTTAGCCTATGTGGTCTCTAATATCTTAAACTGTGTTGAAACTACATCAGAAGACATACAGTTTTGTAGGTGTCCAGTTTATACTGGGACTAGAATTACAGATAAGAGTGTATACCAACACATATACCATGATGCAGCAATACAGTATTCTGCACAGTGGGGTAATATTATATTTCCTATGTAGGAAATTACTAAAATAAACACTGATACCAAACATTTCAAGGTTTTCCTTAGAACTTTATAAGAAATAATCCATTAATGAATTATTTTAAGAATCTAATGTTTAACTATACAACCTTAATAATTCATTACAAAGTACTTGGTCTCAAGAATTACATTTTAACATCAAGGATATGAAAGAGAGTCACAAGCTATGTTTATACTTTAAGTTGCCTAGTCTTAACTGGCTTCTTACATGAGTACTTTAACCATCAGATTACATACTTAGTAGACCAGACCTTAACATTCTCTGCATGTATTTAAATTGTGCAAAACTTGAACGTATGAAACAGGATTATGAAACATGACATCTATAGCTATGAGCAAAAGTAACACATAAAAAGTCAGTCCTTAAAAGGCAATCTACAACATTACATTGCTGTATACAAATAGTGAATGAGAGTGAATGAACACTTAATTTTGTTTTTCATATCTGGTTAATTTGGTACTATTTTTTAGTAATTATGAAAAATGTAATACAGAATCTCAAAATTTGCTGATCATATAATATCCCTAGAAGTAAAACTGAAGAATGGTGTTCAGAACAAACTTATAAATATCTGGACATAGTTATTTATTTTGTTTCTCTGTTTTATAGGTGTACCTTTATCTACACAATGGGGACCTCAAGGCTATTTCTACCCAATCCAGATTGCACAGTATGGGTTAAGTCATTACAGCAAGAATCTAACTGAGAAACCCCCTCACATAGAGGTATATGAAACAGCAGAAGACAGGGACAAAACCAGCAAGCCCAATGACTGGACTGTGCCAAAGGGCTGCTCTATGGCTAGTGTGGCTGATAAGTCTAGGTTCACCAATGTTAAACAGTTTGTTGCTCCAGGTAAGTGATACATTATGTGTCTGCTAATTTTGTGTCCATTTATGGCATCCGACACTTCCTTAAAATTCTTCTTATGGTTTTAAAAAACACATTAGCAAACCCTTTATATTACATATATGAAGAAACAAATGGTGTCACCCAGATGAAATCCCTAAATTCAAGGTTATAAAAGGCATATTTACTGTGTGACAAGCCAAGCCAAAGATTGAATATTAAAGTCCAACTTACTGCCTGGTGTGCATCTCCTTCCAGGGATCTACGTCCTACAGGAGTGAAGTTCCTCAGTTTAATATTTCGGTACAGTATTTATTCTTTAACTTTTAAACTATTTTACATTAAGGTAACTTTGTACAAAGGACCATCCTTTCCTTTGCCTGTTTTTTACCAGTAGCTTTTAAATTTTTTCAAGGTAATACAACATTATCCACTAGGCCTGCTTCCTATATTGAATTTTGTTAATGCACTAGATTGTTTCAAACTTCGTATAAAACCATTTTATTAATAAAATCATTTATAAAATCAAATTAACTTTATGCAACATTTCCCCTTTTACTAAGACAGTGTCATTAATTAGGATGTAATGCATTTTTCTCCACTAATCAATATCTATGAGAATTAATGAGTCCATTACTTAAAAAGACAATGAAATAATTTTAGTTAGCACCTCAGGCTTAAATTTTCTATGGGGAAATGTTATCAAAAACAGAACTCATTCCCCCCTCTGGCCAACCTTGCAATTGGTAAAGAAAAAAAGAAAAAAGGTTATAAAACCCTTCTGTATTCTCTCCTTGTCCTTTATTGATGACTATGTAATTCACAGACCTTGAAAGCCACAATACAGATCTACTCATTCTGGATGGCCATAAGTAATGGATTTACGAGTGCTTAATGCAGTGAAAATAATGGGTGACCTTTTGTTTTTATTCTATGACTAGAACTTCTTTTCTCCTATGGCATTCTGTGATATTTCATCCAGTACATAGAGCATCTTTGCTTAGCTGGGTGAGAAAGTATGTAGAAATGTTTAAGAATATTAGCTTGTGATACTTAAGAGGTTATTGCAGTAAGAAATGATTAAACTAAGCAAAAGGACATTTGGTTTGGGGTATACCTGAGGTGCTTATTTTTGTACTAATAATGTTGTCTGGATTAGAATGGAAAACAACAGCCCTCATCTTGATCTCCTCAAGTGCTGGGAAGTTTTCTAGAACAATCTTTTGAATTCTATTTAAAGCAATAGATTTCATGATACACTTTTAGATTCCCTGTGTAATACAAAAGATAGATCCTCTTATACTAAATGAGGGACCCACACTTTAGCCCTTCATTCTGCAGCCAGTAGCTGGAGATAAAACTACTTCCTGAGGTGGTTTTAAGCATATAGCGGAGAGAACTCTGTGACAGTCACTCTGCCAGTGGGATACAAGCTACTTATAGTTGGAACTCCCTGCTGGAGGGAGTGTACTAGCTGGGGCTGGGGTGCTTGTTCTCATATCCTGAATGGGCCTGGTGTTGTGTTTGATTCAAATGTATGAGGGCGAATGACCTGAAGTTACTTGGGAGTTTTTGCTCCTAGCAGGAGAAAGAAATCCCAGAGGTGAGTCTGTTTTATTAAGACATGAGTATGGGAGATGAGGCTTCTTAGAGGGTATAGACCTCGTGGGAGATAAATTCAGAGAATCACTTTAGAGAAGAAATTGGAACTCGTACATAAAAGCATGGACCTAAGTAAGGTGAGACTCTAGAGAACAAGGGCCTGCATGCTGTCAGCCTTTTATTTTTTCTTTTTTGGCCTTGAATTTTTTTCGTTGAAAGGGACATCATCTGGAGGAAAGAATCATAACATGGGTCTGCAGCATTGTTTTATTTATTGAATAATGTTTTGTTCCTCTTCCTAATTTTAAAATGAAATGAATTGAAACTTTATACCTGTACTATATTAAATTAAGAAGCTTTCCCAAAGCGCTCTCTTCACTTCATTTCCATGACCTCACTTTCTCCTCTCTCTGCAGCCATTCTTTCTCAGGCTTCTTGTGCGCTTCTCTTCTACCTGACCCTTATCTCTCACTATTCCTGGAGCTTCTGAGTAGGGCCTTGTCTCACTTCATATAGGTAAACCTGTTAATTAAATGAACGAAT
This sequence comes from Eonycteris spelaea, assembly GCA_003508835.1. Taxonomy (NCBI): domain Eukaryota; kingdom Metazoa; phylum Chordata; class Mammalia; order Chiroptera; family Pteropodidae; genus Eonycteris; species Eonycteris spelaea. Next base: position 4,033,076 of record PUFA01000017.1, read on the forward strand.
GGTAACAGTTTGTGTTGTGTGTGAAAACACTGATTTAAAGACTACTCTTAAATGCTTATCATTCTTTGTTGCCTAAAGTATATGTACACACATCCCCAAAATAGACACTTGTAATGACTCCTAGGAACTGCGCAGAGAGAGTAGGGGTCATGAAAACTTTACATTAGTAGATTTAAAGCAGGGTCTCCAGATAGCATAACCGCCAGTAGAGCTCAGGCCCTTGCTTAGTACATTTCCGCAGTGGCTGCCACCACCGCAGGCACATTTCATTTGCTGCCATTCGTATCCTTCTGAGTGATGCTGACAGTTTATTGAACCTCTCTGCACATCTATAAAATGATAATTAAAAACTATCTCAAAATTCTTTTCAAGATTATGATTTTTGGTAGATCCGTTTAAATTGAGGATTGTTCTGTGTGGCTCAGTAATCCCCTCTAGTGGTGTGAGGTTTTAGGAAAACTGATAGTGGTTTTTTAAAAGGTTACATCTCACGATATCATTCATTAAGGAGTTCTTTGAACTAATCTGTTATATTGAGACATCATTTCATTGGATTTGTATACATAAAGTGAAAATCTAAGCAGGATTCTGAGAGAAAAATGAATACTTCTATAGCTTTCTCCCATTTGGACTTCTAAAGATGAGTCATTGTTACCCAGTTTGGTGAGAATGGATGTCATAGTTAATACTATTGTCAGATTAATGAGGCATTATCCTAAGAATGAAAAAATAAGTAGTACTCAAGATAGTCTGTTCTGCTGAATATAATTTAATTTTGAGTGATTCATAAGTCAGTGGAATCCTGCAGTGTTTCACGGATGTTGTATTGAGCATCAGATTCCATTTTACTATAGATGCAGGAAAATGCTAGAGAGAGATTGCGTGTTCACATTTTTTCAGTTAAATGGGTTTTGACTAAATTAGAAGTATACTTCTGAAACCACTTTTTAAAATATCATTCAAAGTGTCATTTGATGCATCAGTCTATCAAGATGTGCTTGTTCTTGATACTATTTCCATAAGGGTCTCATCAAATGAAGTAGTAAGAGCCTTGGTTCAATTATACCTACACTGGTAAAGTCCAATGTTAGGAGAGTTAAACGATCACCTAAACATGCTAATACTCTCCAAACTAATCACACTGTGTACACTGTCATCAGTTCACATTTCTAATCTTTGTTCCTGGTGACACTAAAGATTTCCTCAAAGCAGATCTGATTCTATGACTGTATTTAGGAAAAATAACTCTTCCACTGATTATTCACATGAGATGCCATTTCCAATACAATATCTTTTTCGTGGTTTTTGAACTTGTGTCTAGGAATCCTGGTTTCTAGTTCCTGCTCCACCACTAATTAGCACTTAGCTTTGGGAAAACCTTTTAACCTTGTAAAACCTCCATATCTTCTCCTAAAATGAAAATGACATTTCCTGTTCTACCAGCCTCAGCAGATTACTGTAATGATCAAAGGAGATAATTAATACATGTGACTGTGTTTTGAAATTTTAAGCTCTATAAAGATCAAGATATTCATATTTGCCTTTAGTGTTATAAAATGTGTACAACATATATTTATTTTTTGCTGTTGTTCTCACTGCTACTGCTCTCTGGTTTAATGTGCTCAGTTTCTTTTCTTGTAGATCTAGCCCAGCAGTATTCCAAAAGTCATCTTTCTGGAAGTTAGCCATCATCGCATTATACATATGCAAGAGAAATTTCCTATTTGATAATTTGACAGATAAAACAGCTTTTACTATTTTATCAGCCTCTGAAGCCAGTGGCTTCAGAATAATAAGAATAATCACTATCATATTTTACTGTGTTCAAAGCCACTATTTTTTTTTAATTCTCACAATTACTTTGCAAAGTAATATCTCTTTTTAACATGTGAAGAAACTGAGACTCAAAGAGTTATATTTATTGAACATCTCAAAGCTAGTAAGTGGTAGAGTAAGAATTCAAACAAGTTTTTTTTTTAACTCCAAAGTCTGTGCTTCTCCCTCCACCTACCCTACTATCCCTCACTTTTTGTTAACTACATGAGCCTATTCCTTAATTTCCAGAAATTTTATTCACAATTCCAGCAAATATCTGAAAACAAGCCTATCATTTTAAATAACAAATAGTGATTAAGAGTATGTAATGTAGAGCCATATTTGACAACCTGGGTTCAACTCTTTGTACCTTAGTTCTCTGTGTCTAAGTTCCTTATCTATAAAGTGAGAGTAATAATTGCACTTACTCTGTTAATTTGTGTGAGGATTAAATGAGTATAAAGCACTTAGAACATAGTAAATGTTTATTAAATGTTAGTTAAATAAAAATTTTTACATTTGTGTATAGCAATTCTTCTGTCCTCTTTCTTGCAATATTATGTGCTGAACCAGCTTTTGGCCATTTTTTTTCTTTTTACAGAATGGGTATACTAGAACAGTCATTGATTATTGATCAACTGGCGTTTGATCTAGAAAAGGCAGTTTGATCAGCAGTTCATTAGCCATTTGCTCTTAGCCCCCTAAATGTAAACCACACAGGCCAAAAGGTAAGAGCTTTGGCCTGATGCTCACAAGCCATTATGGACTCACCAATCTATCATTTGTGGTTGAGTAATAATAATAATAATAATAGTAATAGTAATCTGACAAAATATCGAAGTGTTAATTTTGTACAATTAGTTGTTCTCAAGGATGAATTGCAGTTAACTTTTAACTACAAAGAGATTTTATTCTAACCAGTCTTTGTTGGTATATTTTATCCCCTACAGAAACCAGTGAAGGTGTATCTTTGCAACTGGGGAACACAAAAGATTTTATTATTTCATTTGACCTCAAGTTCTTGACAAATGGAAGTGTGTCTGTGGTTCTAGAGACCACAGAAAAGAATCAGCTCTTCACTGTACATTATGTCTCAAATACTCAGCTAATTGCTTTTAAAGAAAGAGACATATACTATGGCATCGGGCCCAGAACTTCGTGGAGCACTGTTACCAGGGACCTGGTCACTGACCTCAGGAAAGGAGTGGGTCTTTCCAACACAAAAGCTGTCAAGCCAACCAAAATAATGCCCAAGAAGGTGGTTAGGTTGATTGCAAAAGGGAAAGGATTCATCGACAACATTACCATCTCTACCACAGCCCACATGGCTGCATTCTTCGCCGCCAGTGATTGGCTGGTAAGGAACCAGGATGAGAAAGGTGGCTGGCCAATCATGGTGACCCGTAAGTTAGGGGAAGGGTTCAAGTCTTTAGAGCCAGGGTGGTACTCTGCCATGGCCCAAGGGCAAGCCATTTCTACGTTAGTCAGGGCCTATCTATTAACAAAAGACCATATATTCCTCAATTCAGCTTAAGGGCAACAGCCCCTTACAAGTCTCTATCAGAACAGCATGGAGTTAAAGCTGTGTTTATGAATAAACATGACTGGTATGAAGAATATCCAACCACACCTAGCTCTTTCGTTTTAAATGGCTTTATGTATTCTTTAATTGGACTCTATGACTTAAAAGAAACTGCCGGGGAAAAACTCGGGAAAGAAGCGAGGTCCCTGTATGAGCGTGGCATGGAGTCCCTCAAAGCCATGCTCCCCCTGTACGACACTGGCTCAGGAACCATCTATGACCTCCGGCACTTCATGCTCGGCATCGCCCCCAACCTGGCCCGCTGGGACTATCACACCACCCACATCAATCAGCTGCAGCTCTTCGGCACCATTGATGAGTCCCCAATCTTCAAAGAATTTGTCAAGAGATGGAAAAGCTACCTTAAAGGCAGCAGGGCAAAGCACAACTAGAGCTCACAACCAAAATCATATTTCAGCCTCTGCTGTACACAAAAACTATGGGCCCTCTCTCAGCAGAGCATTGGCACATATTAAAAGGTCGTAGACTAGGTTATTGTGGATGACATCAAAGTGATAAATGATCCTTTAAACCAGCCTTCTGAGATAACTGCATTCCATGGTTTGGCTATTTAAAAAAGTAGATGGCATTTAGAGCAGGAGAGTGTTTAGTCAGTGGGCTAAGCAAAGATGTTTAACTTGGCCTTGCTTATCACCCTGTACAGTTCCACAGGTAGCCAGCCCAGTCCCTTTCGGTTTGGGAAAGCAAATGGTAAGTAGCTATTACTCGCCAACTGTCTAGCACTTACCTGAAAACTTAGTATGGGGTGCTTTTAAAATGTGATTATTTATGCTTATGTTGAAAGCAGACTTTAAAAAAATAATGTGCTGTAATACAGTAAATATTTACTTGTAGCCTGAATAATGGACTATGTGCAACTTTTTTAAATGATTTTTTTTTCTATAGATTAACTTCTTGGGGGCAAATGAGCATTTGTTGCATTTGTTCAATTTGTTTTTTACAGAGAATACTTTGAATTTATGGTTTTCTTGATGTGTTCAGGCTTCACAGTTATGTCATGTAAGCACAACTAAAACGAAATATGTTGACTGCACAAGAAATTACAAAAATATTATGTTTTATGAAACTTGATATACAATCAGTAAAGTTTTGATAATCATTCTATCCCTCCCCATTCCCCATTGTGATGGTTTTCTTGTCACTGGAATTTTGTATTTCATTTCAGACTACACTCAAGAGTTTTGTCTATTTGGGGGAGACATTTTTGGAACATTATTTGGGAAGCTTTATTACAGACCTAAATTTGGGAAAGAGCTAGTAATTTTGATAAGTCCACCACCACTACCCTTTTAGAATTTTTGCCCCCTTAAAGAAAAACACTAGGTCAGATATTACATACAAAAATTATAACAGGCTTTTTTCCTACTTAAATCATTCTTGGTCATCAACTTTCCAAACAGTTGACTCTGCTCATTATTCTTTTTCCTTTGCAATTTTAATTTTAAATTATTTCAGCTGTTGGATAGAAGTGATGCTACTGCATTTCCTGTACAGTGTAATCAGACCTTTATTTGGCTTTTTTATCTCACTATATCTCATTGCATCTATACCTATAGGCTTCCTAGCCACATACCCTGGGCAGTAATGTTTCAAGCATTAGGTCAGAAGTGAGGGAGGTTGATTTTGCTTTCTTTTGTTTTAGTGTATGACAATGCACTAAATCAATACTATAACTTGTAGAGATTGGAAATATAAAACCTCACAATGCAGTTTGTTTATGACCTGTATTAAACGCCCATCACAACTCTATGTTGCCCACAAAACAGTTGTGGGTTATTAGGTTTCCCCCTAGCTTTTGACCTTTGTAGTTCTTATACATTAGATGTCCCAACAAGAATATGTGGATGCCTTCATTTTTATTTTCAGTTCTCAAAAATAAACTTTCCCATTTTACTTCATTGTATTTGTTATTATTTTAGAACGGTCCAGACTTCTGTCTTGTGTTTGCATACTGGCACTTCAGATTATGGGAATCAATGAAAACACTATGGTACTGCTTCTGTGACAAATATCAGTGCCTTAACAATGTGTCTGTCCTTTTCCACTGAAAAAGGAAAGACATTTTGATCTAGAAATGGCATTGCTAGTTCATTGCTGTTGGTTTCACACTGCCTTCCACATTGCAACAGCAACTTGATTTTTCTTGTGACCCAGAATTTTCTAAGAGAGTGAGTTGAACCTATAGCAGCACCATCAGTACATCCTAGTGGTTCTCAAACTTTAGAATGCCTCAGAACCACCGGGGAGCTTATTGAAATACAGGTTCCAGGTATTCAGTAAATCTGCCCGTGCGCCATGGTAATCTGCATTTTTAACAAGTGTTCAAGTGATTCTGATTCAGGTGATCTGGGGGCATGCATGGAGGAACGCTGCCCAAGACCATCCATTGCATTTTGTTCCTAAACACCTATGGGGTTTTCTAGGGTTTTAAATCATGTAAAATGTTTACTTATTTTGAACTTAAAGAGAATGGGGAAGGTATTTTAAAGTTTTGTTTTGTTTCTTTAAATTTTTCTTTGTTTCAAGATTATGGGTATTAGTTTTTCACACTTATCGTGAGTTGGCTTTCATGTTAAATTAAATCTGTTGCCACTTCAGTTTTTAAACCAGCCAAAAGGTTCCAGATAAAGGTCAAGTTTGACCCTTTAACAGTTACTGTACATAAAGGCTTCATCCAAAAAACATCCAGTGTATGTGAGCAAATATAAAAATGAAACACAAGCACAACTCTCCGGATGTGGCAGTCCTTTTTCTTTGTCAGTGTGCAAACTTTCACTGAAAGCTGCTATTTTCATCCTTCTTGTAATTGTTTTTCTTGTTTTTCGTCCATTGTACATGTGGGTTATATACCATGTGTTAAATATGCAATAAAGTGTTTACTGGATGCCCTTCTGAAGGGTAGTCCTTTGTAAAGCTGTACAGACTTTGCAGTTTAAGCACAATGTGCACATGTTAGTTTTATATACAGCAAAACTTGATTTTTTGCAGATGGAAAGGTATTTTGTTTCTATACAAGGTAAATGGATTGTTTGTGCTTAATGTAAAGCTGCTTTATAAAATTGTAAAATAAAGTTTTTATCTTAAAAGGAATATACCTGGATATTTCTTTCTTTAATCATTCTAATTATTCTAATTATTTCCTAATTATTCTAAGATTATTTGATCCCAGCAAGCAGATTTATAACCATCATTTCCTGTTCAGCCTGTGACATCTAGTCAAGACAGCAAATGTTCATTAAAAGTCCTGTCATGCCCTTTAAGACAACTTGGGGAAGACTGTGTATCACATAGGCTGTAACCCAGGAGGTTTAGTCTATAGGGAGAACACAATGTCTACAAAACAGTTTCAGAAAATTAAAATGCTGAATTGTGCGGTCAGTCAGAGAAAGCGTTATAGAAATAGAGCCTACGCAGTGGTTTCAGGCCTGAGTACCAGGTGGAAGAAGAGGAAGAGTAACGTGAGCAAAAACAGGGTATCATGCCAGCTGTGAGGGATGCCTTTGCCATGTTAATTCAGGCTGGTAACTATTTTTATCTGACTTAGATTTACTTGAAAGTTGGTCCTTCCTGTATTTTCTCTATTTGCCTCTTCTCTGGAATAATAAACATTATTTAATCTCTCCCCTCACCCTTCTTCTCAGAGAGTAATGATTTAGGCTGCCAAATACATATAAAACCAGAGACCAGTCTGGCGTCTGGCTTCATGTTGTGTTTCATTGCACATTATTTTCGTTATAAACATTCTGTAGCATTTATATAATGGAATTCCAATAGATCACCAGTTTTTTCCAGCTGTTGGGTACATACATTTTGACAAGCTACTAATCTCCATTCTTGGCCTCTTTTCCTTCTCTGTCATCCTCAGTTAGGAAGCCCTAAGGGTGCAAGTTCTTGGTCTGGATGAGGTCTCGGACTGCTCTTGCTTTGATTTTGCTGTTTATAGCCAGAGTTAACACATTAGCCATTCTGCTATAGCACACTGAACATCACATATTTGTCTCCCCATTGCCCTTGAGAGGGGACAGACCCTCCATGCCACAGAGGACTTATTCAACAGTCTGTTGAGCTCTCCTTTCCTGGGGATGCCTCCTTCATATCCACAGGCCTCTGATGGCCATGTGACCTTGCCTCATCTGGCCATGACTTTTAAACCAGGGGCAAGTCAAGTCACTCAAGCTGGGCCAATCAATCTTTTCCCCAGGAATCTGAAATTGGGATGGGTGAAAAAACTGAAGCAGAGACACAGTGAACAATCAAAGATGAAAACAGTATCTTGACAGCTCCAGGCCCCGGATCCAATGCATTTCTGAGGCCAGCTGCATTCCACCCCTATTCCACGAGATACCACTGTATCCTTAGGATAAATTCCTCTCTGTGCTAAGTTGGCTGCATTTGATTTTTGTTACTTAGAACTAATGAGCCCTAATTCATAACGCAATATCTCCGTTACAGAGAAAAATGTAATGTAAATTCTACATTTTCCTCCAATCTGGACCACTGTATTTGCTAGGGTCGCCATGACAAAATAATACCGACCGAGGGGCTGAAATAACATACGTTTATTTTCTCACAATTCTGGAGACAAAGGTTCGAAGTCGCAGTGTCAGCAAGTTTGGTTTCTTCCAAGGTTCTATTCCTTGGGTCACAGATGGCTGCCTTCTTCCTGTGTCCTCTGTGTGTTGTCTGCGGCCTTATAAGGACATCAGTCATATTGAATCAGGGCCCATTTATATGACATCATTTTCCTGCAATTACCTCTTTAAAGGTCCTATCTTTAAATAAAGCCACAATCTGAGATCCTAGGAGTTAGGGCATTTTAGGGAGACACAGTTCAGCCCATGAGAACCACCTTCACTCTTAAGTACACAGAAACTGAACTAGCCAGGGTTGCCATTCAAGTTGTTGATAATAACGGCCCAAACTCAGAGGTCTTTAGGGACCATTAGGTGGGCAGAAATCTAGACTTGGGACTCAGGAGACAGGGCTCCCCAGCTCTGCCACTGTAGCATCAGGAACTTCTTCCACCCCATGAGGTTCCATTGCCTCATAAGCCCAATTAAAGAGAACCAATTGATCTTAACAGTTTTTATAAACAAAAAATATAACCACTAAATTTAAGCAGTGGCGTTAAAAAATATATATATAGGCATCAACATTAGCTGCTAGATTTTTATTCCTCCTACCATGTGCCATTTCCACCAGCCCATTCTAAATACCAAACTTTGAGGGATTGAAAATATATGTATAGCTATAGAGTCTATTAAAATAGCAAGTCGTGGTGAGATTTGTTTAATGACTTTTAAAAATCTCAAGTCTGCATTATTGTAACTGTTACAGTTAACAATACGGCGATAAAATATTGATTTTCATTTTACCAACTCATTAAGGATGTCAAATTGAAAATGGATGTGAATTTAAATGTTGTATGGGTGATGAATTTCAATGTTTGCTGCTCACTTTCTGATGAAATGAGATACATTTACCATCTGGTAAGCATGATTGGTAACTTATGTGTGTGCGCTGCATTTCCTGAATGTCAAGTAGCAGCAACACTAATTTTGCTCTTCTTTTCCCAGGAGTAAAGGATGTTGTAAAATGACAGGACTGTTGAGGAGCAGTAGCAAAGAGAACAACAAAAGGGGATGGAAAAAGCCCAATGAAGTATCAGAAATAGAGCAGGCCACAAACGGACCATGGTAAACAGATCTTATTAGGCAACCCCGAGCTCACAGAATCTAAGCTCACCACCTGGGAGAGCCGGTACCTTTCTACAATTTTGTGCTATTCTCATCAGCACCTGGTAAAACCACTGAGCTATGAATGGCTGCCCTGTTTCAGTTTAGAAAACGTAGTAAAAACAGCTCATCTCTTTGAGGACTAGAGAAGGAAATAAATCCCTAGGGCTAGGTGGGGATGGAGAGTTTTGGCAAAAGTGCATGATCTTAATTTAATGCCTATTATTCTGTCCTTTTTTTCACCAGTGAAATTAAACCCGTGTGATTTAATTGAACAGAGTGGGAGGCCCCAAACTAATTCTAAACCCATCAGTGGCATGGCAAGACAATCAGGGGAGTGTGTCTTCCCAACTCCTGCAGGCAACCTAGAGAGGCGCTAGCTTCATCTGGAAATATTCACCATGAGATATGACCCAAGCAATTCTTAGGCACTTGAATATTTATTCAAGTGTCTGGGCACAGCAAACTATGGTTCTGTGTTGGTATTTCTTGATAATCCTTGTTTTAAGAGCAGGTAGAGGGAACAAGCACCATTGTAAGGGCTCCCCAGGCTAAATCTCATTTACAACTCACTTACTCCAAGTCTGACTCTGGCAGTAGGTGGGAAAAGGAAATGCTGTTTAAGTAGCTTATTCCAGGTCATGCAATTCTTTTCCCTTAATACTTATTGACATCTTTCTACTAATCATGTGCTACCTGCCAAGACAGAAAAGATGAGAAGATCCTGTTCCTGCCCCAAGTCACAGCCTGGAGTGCTCTTCCTCTGGTAGACTTTGGGTACCGGCTCTTCCAGGTGAGTATCCTTCCCTTTCCTGAATCAAGGACCAAGCAATGGTGTTAATACAGCTAAAGTGTCCAAGGGCCCACAGTTGAGCTCTTACAAAAAAAAAACTCCACAAGCATTCTTTCTAATTCTGGAAATACAATGTGAACTTTACAGATGAAAAACAAACTCGGAGCAATTAAACAACTTGCCAGAGGTCATTCAGTTCTTTGACAAGCCAAGGTCTGGAAGCCAGGTATGTCTGACCCCAGATTCCATGTTTTGAACCATTGTCCCCAAGCAGTAATAGCCAAGATCCACAATCTCCTGACTCCGCCCCAGGGAGTCCCGCACAAGGTGCTCAACCAGGGATGCAGGGCTCAGCCCCAGTGCTCTCCCATAGCCGCCCAATGAGAAAATGAATCCATTTCATCTGTAGACTCTATATCAGATCCATTCAAATTGGTACTTGCTCCACTGAATGGTTAGAAGAGCCCAGATCAGGTAGTTTTTCAACAATCAAATCTCGGTATGTGCCCCATTGCTTCAGCATCCCTAGACCCATCTGTTTATGTTTGATTTGAGATGACCCAGCATCTCAGCCCCTCTGTAGGCCCTCCAACATCCTCTTGCTGTTTATTGTCTTTCCTAATGGACTTGCAAAAGCTATATATATCTTACAGAGTAAAGTGCTATGCTGTGTGTACGAATGCACACACACATGTGGAAATGCACAGAAAATACCTGGAAGGATGCACAGCAATTACCAGGCACTCTGCTGGCTGCTACCGATGCAGTGATGAGTAAGACTGCCCCTACCCCTCGATAAGTTGGAGAAGTAACAGATTCAGGAGGCACACATTTTTTTTATTCTTGGCTATGAAAACAAAACATGTTTAAAATATTACCAATTCCAAATTAGAGTTTGAATGAATGAGATTCTAAAGATTCCTTTCATTATTTTACTTTATCCTCAGCATGCTTCTAGGGGACCAGTGGAGTGGGCATCTCCTTCTAGTGGAGGGGCACAGGCGTGCATGGGTGGTGACTTTCCGGGGACAGTGCGCTGGTGGCAGAGCGGAACCAAACCCAGACCTCTGGACTTGCACTTTAAGTCTCTTCATCGGGCTGCCCTTACATCCTATATGGGAGCCCAGAAAGGAGCCTCCAGAGAGGGCGCTGCCTGGTGGGGACCAGGCAAGGCCTGTCTTGCCTCGTCTCCTTTGACCCTGAGCTTGGCCTGAAAGGGAGGTTGGGGGGACACTTCTGTCTTGGTTTCTGTTCATCTTTGGTTATCAGTTCTCCTCTATCTTCTCACGTCTACGCTCTCCTGATGGTGCAGAAGGAAGTGACCCAGAAAACCACCCAAAGGTCTGCCTACATGTTGCCCAGTCACCTGGTTGAAAGCTGGGTTTTATCTCGAGAAAACACAGGTCAAGGGAAAAAATACTCTATCTTAAGGTGCCAATTACTTCATAAACCTTAAGACAGTTTTGTTTAATTCCCAAGGAAAACCCAGGCTGCGTCTGCCCCGCGGAGGGGCCCCCACGCTTTCCCGTTCATGGAGCCCTGAGAAGGGCTGCATCGCACTGGTGGCGACTGAGCCGGTGCTCGCCAGCTGAGCGAGGTGACTCCTCTGGCTGCGTGGACACAGGGTTGCAGGGCCAGGAGTGTAGGCGGAGCCATCATTGCAGGAGCCCCAGTGAGGGGAGGGGGGGCAGGACTGAGCTGGGGTGGTGAGACATAGTTGGATTAAGGATGACAGCAGAGCCAGTGGGCAGGTTGTGCAGAGGGCTGACGAGGAATCAGAGCAGCTCCTGGGTACAAATAGCAGAAGGCCCACTGGCTGAGACCGGAAGTATGGATCTTCTCATAGAGGTCTTTTAAAGACTGGGTCCCCTCCTGGGCCTAAGAGGAGTACCTTTGCCAAGGATATTTGGAGGTATGAGGAGGAAAGAGGTGTGTGTGTGTGGTGTGTGTGTTGTACCTCAGTGTGTGTGTTATACCTCAGCGGCCACTTGATTCACCAGTGGGATTTTACCCCTGCCTCCCTGTGATCAATCCTGACCACATAGCCAGTAGAGACATTGTTTTAGAATAACAATCAGATGCTTAAAACTCTCCAATAGTTTCCCATCGCCCAAGAAACAAATCTGAATTCCTCGCCAGGCTCAGAAAGCCCACAGGAAGTGCCTGCCTCCTCCGCAGCCCGGCTCTCGGCTCTCGTTCTTAGCCTCTCCCCGTCACTCACTGTACTCCACTTTGAGACCTTCTCAAACAGCCAAGCACCAGCCCGGGGGCTTTAACCTCCACTCCCTCTGCCTGGGCCCTTTGTTTCCTGCTTTTTCATGAGGCTGCCTTCTCTTCATTTAGTCCTCAGCTCCGATCTCATCTCCTTGGTAAAGCCCCCCTGACCACCCAGCTAAGGCAGCCTCCAGGGTGCTCCTTCTCATAGGATCGTGCTCTATATGTTTGCGTAGCCTTTGTTCCCAACAGAAATGGACTTGTACACACGTCGGTTTGCCCGTGCACAGCCGCTTCCCCCACAGAAGGCTACCTTCTTGAGAACAGAAGCTTGACTCTGGTCTCTGCCTTATTCCTAGTTCCTAGCACAGAGCTGGCCCCTAGAATGGCCTCCATAAACAGTGGCTGGGCGGGTGGTTGAATGAATGAATGAAAGCTTCACAGTATTCTGACGCAGTTCTTTACACCCTCCAGCATCAGCATGAGCATCACGAGCTTCCTGGCTATGAAGAATCTCAGGCTCCATCCCAAACCTATTGAATCAGAGTCCGCGCTAGACCAGCATCCCCAGGTAATTATACCTTGCCGTTTAAGAAGCACTTCGTCAGTACTGACTCTCAGGCTTGCCTCGCGTTGGAATCCCCTGGGGAGTTATCCAACACACCGACGCCTGGCCCCCTCCCCGCAGTGATCTGACCTCATCTGTCTTGGTGTGGCCTGGACTGCACAGCTGATTCTGATGTGCAGCCAGGGGAGAACTAGCTGGTGTCCAGTGTTCTTCCCTGTTGGGAAGCAGAGAGCAAAGGACAAGGAAGGGACAGGGGTGAGGCTTGACGAGGTAGAAAGAAGAAAAATATGTGATTGCCTCCCTGTCTTGGGGTCAGCCATAGGCAGAGCACTTGTTTGCTTTATTGGTTGTATTCTGGCACCCGTCTCTTTGTTTCTAAGATGCTCTGGGCCCCACTATACTTCTCTTGAAGGAGGTCTCTGAAGTGAGGCCTGTGTCTCTTGTCAGACTAGGGCACCACACACACACACACACACACACTCACACATACACACACACACGCACACGCACACGCATACATGCACACACCACACACCACACCCACACAGTCAGCAGCCTGCCCACCACCTCTGGGAATCCAGAGCTTCGCCCCGCAAATCTCCTGGGCAAACCTGCAAGGAGACAGGATTAACAGAAAACTGAGAGAAGTCAGGAAAATCACACCCCGCTGCAGTCATTTCAATGGAAAGGAGAGTCCGTGTGCATGCTGAAACGACCCAGAAGAAATGCCAGGCTGTCCTCGGTTCTCAAAGAACAATTCCAATTCTCAAATGAAGAAAAGAGTTTGGGTCTGAGGACAGGACTCCTGCCCTTACCCCAAGCCCACCTCACAGCCAGCCCCACCCCCACCCCCACCCCCACCCCGCCAAGTTGTCCTCCACCCTTACTGCTCCAGAAAGCCATTCCAGAAATCAGACGAGCGCTGGGGCTAAGCTATGATTCCAGTCAAAATGTGCACTAAACCATCAGCTGTTTTTATCATCTGCACTTCGGTGTGAATGGAGAGACCAGATCCTTTTTTGAGAGTGGTTTGCTGGGAGGGGACGCTGAGGCCAGGGGAGGAGGAGGGTGAGGGAGACCTGGTGTGGCCCACACCACCCTGGCCCAGTGTCCTCCCTAGCTGCCTGCACCTCCAAGTTCCAATGTTTGTCTTACTCTCTGGCTCTGTGTCCTTCGAAGCGGCCTTTTAATGAGAGGAGGGAGCCATTAACTGAAGGCTTTCTCTCCCGTTCACAAAATCACTCACTTTGCCCTGCTGCCTTGAATCAATGCACCCAGCCCTCTAGTGACAGCACAGGGCCTGCCTGTGCTCTAAGCAGATCTCACAGCGCATTAATATATTGAATTGCCAGCTGAATTAAAGTAGAGTGAGAGGAAAAGGTGAGCAGAACTCGGCCCTGGGTCTCTCCTTTGCTGATTGCACAAAATTTCTCCAGGGATCATCGGCGACGCCCTCCCCACCTAGCTAGGCCTCTTTTGGGAGAGATGGGGAGACCCTTTGGAAAACTCTATGAAAACCAGGGATTCTCTCACCAGAAAAAAATGCTCAGAGAAATCTAGATACATTTCAGGACTCACGGTCCCTGCCCACAATTGTGGCGGTCCCCGTGACCTGAATGTTATTCAAAGATCTAGAGAGGGTCCCTGGACCCCAAGTGACAAGTCACTATATTTTTTATGTTAAAAAATATAAACTCACAAGCCTTCAGAGACCTGGCAGCTAAAATAGTGTAAAATTTTAACTGAGTCAGTGGGTAATAAGGAATGCTGGGACTGTGGCTAAAATGAAATATTTAAAATTATTTCACAAATTAAATTATCATTAGATGGACCAAACAAAATATACCTTTAGACTAAATTTAACTCGTGGGTAACATATTGTCTTAGGGTTTTCTAGGTTGCTTTTTTATATATATATCTGTCTCTACCCACTAACTGATAATGAGATCTACCGATTACCTAAGCCCAATCATCCCTCTAGAGCATAAGCCTATTTCTTCTCAGTCTTACCCGGTAAGACGTCTCTCAGCTTTTTCCTCCATGCTGTTACCAGTTCTTCCAGGGCTCTGCTCAGCTCCAAGGCCCAAGTTAAGCAGCACCTCAGCCATGAAGCATCCTGATGGCCAGAGCTACAAGGTGCTTCCTGAGCCCCCTGACTCAGTTGTAAACACCCATTCCCTGAGCCAGTGGTTCTCAGCCAGGAGCGATTTGGCCCCCTTGGGAACATTTGGTAATGTCTGGAGACCTCTCTGATGGTCACGATTTGGGGGAGGGGTGCTACCAGCATCTAGTGAGTAGAGGCTAAGGATGTTGCTAAATATCTGACAACGCACAGGACAGCCCCCACGGCAAAAACCATCTGGCCCAAATGTCAATATGCCTATGTGGAGAGGCCCTGTGGTGAGCTGGCTCTGAAGGAGCTCCTTGAGGGCAGGGCGGGGTTTGTTTAATGCTGTGTCCTCAGGCCTATGACAGAGAGGCTGGCAGTAGGCCCTCAGCTCGGGCCTGTCGAAGAGGTGGGGCTAAAGAGAAAGATCTCATCTCAACCCCAAATAGTGCACAGCTGAGTCAGGTGACCCCATGCACACTGGTTCTCCATACACAAGACAACTCATCCAAGGCTGAAACCATGAAGTGAGTTTGCCAAGAGAGTCTTCACAAGTTTGGGGAGCAGGCGTTAGAATTGTTTGTTTAGTTGGGCTCTTTATGTTGCAAGGACAGACTATACCCAGGGCTCCCTGAGAGGTGGAACATTTCATCGTGAAGAGAGATGTGATTGGAAACCCAGGTCTTGGGAAAAGCAGAGCAGCTGAGGGAAGGTTAGGCTGGAAGCCATCACTCTGGCACCCTCCATTAAGATGCAGATAAACCCATGTCTCTTCGCCCCCCCCCCGCCCCCCCTTCATATAGACTTTCCTGTTTACCCTTGACCTAAGTTCCTATCAGGGCCAAATTATCTGTTAGCCAAAGCACCTAGGGCCCATGAAATGTTTTAATTTTAATTTGTTTTTAATCAGAAGAACAAAAGAATATAATAATAATGAATCTAGCTGAGATTACTTTCATTTCTCTACCAACACAGCCATGTTACATTTAATGCTGTGTTTTTATGGAGAGAGGGGGCCTGCCCCCAAAGGCACTGCCCATCACCCCCTCCCAGGCCCTCCACACCGTGATCTCTCAGGTATAGCTCCCACCACAAACCTTGTTTCTTAATGAAATTTTCAGAGAATCCACTGGAGACATTTTGCATACAAACAAGTAACTGGGAAGTATGCTGACTTTGAGAATTTTTCTTGGGAAAGGGTTTTCCGGAATAGACCCCATTAAGTCAATTTAATTCCTTCATCAATTTTCTATAAAGCTCAGTTAAGCTATTTCCAATTTCTTTGCTTTTTCATTTCTACTTGACTGAAAATATTTTCATTGGGACCAATTCTCTTCACTTAAATTTTCTATCAGAAAATTCGTTCATAGGTCAAGCTTTTGTCAATATCACATTTCACTGATGATAGCTTCTGTCATGGCTGGTTTTCTTTTGTGAACTTTATTTCTACCACATCCATTTCCTGGGGTCAAATTTCATTCTAAATGTTGTCAAGAACATTTTGATTCTTTCATAAATTCTAGTAGGTAACGACCTAATTGAGCCATCTTAGTTTATCGATGCATTGGATAACAGACTTTAGAGTTAGTAACTGTTTTCCTTAGCTGAAGCCACAAGAAAACTGTGACTACATTTACGAGGTGGAGAGGAAGGGGGATGCAGGAGGGGAGGCAGAGGACAGAAGAGAGAAGTAGAGCAGCGCCGTCAGGTGTTGAGTGCATGTCGGAGGTCAGGATGTCCGGGGAGGGAGGCAGGAATCAGTGGGAGGATCAAAATATTCTTCCCTGGTCTAGTTTATCTTTGTCTACTCTTATCTTATGCCGTGTCACTTGACCACCCTTGGTCAACCGTGGGTAAGAGGAAGCATCTATTATAAAATACGATGGCCTAGCCCTGCCACTGAGTCAACAGCTGGGGCAAGCCATTGCTCCTCTGGAAGGAGGTAAGGTGTGAAACCAGGGGCCTTGGGCCACAGGCAGAACATTTCCATCTGGACAGTTCTCTTCGTGTCATCAAGCACTTCCACGTGTATTATTTCATAAGATTTCTAAACATCACTGTGAGGCAGGCAGTATTACCTTTGATTTGTAGATGATAAAGAAAGATAAGGTGAGTGAAGTGGGTCCTCTTGTTTCAGACCCAGGATTTCCCCATTATGCCTCACAGTCCCTCAGAGGAAGGGGCGTAAGGCATCTACAGAATATGTTACAGTCGGCAGAGGTCTTCTGGCTTGCTCCTAAGATTTCTGGGGGCCAGAATCAGAGTACAAAGGGAGGCCCCCTACCATATGTCCACATACTTAAAAGTTATTAATCAGGCTCACGAGCCCTTCAAAGAAAAATTTCTTCTCCCCCTACCTTGACAACTATACCTTAATAATTACAAAATTGACAAATGCTGTTTCTCATATGACTAAAAACTGGTTTTTATATGGCCAAAAGTAAAATATCAAAGATGACAGCAATGAATCATTCCTATGTATGTCTGAGTGTTCTGTTGATGAGCTAGTGATGTTTGAAAGAATAATAAAATAAAAATACATGTAACTGATATATTATTCCTTTTTTTCATAAAATTTGTCTCTTTATTACAACAAAATTCCTAGTTATGTTGTTATAATAAAGATTTTTACAAAACTTTTGTTCTATTGGCAGAAATGCCAAGTTAGACGATCTTTCTGCATTCTCGGACAGTTTTGCTTTAAATTCTATATGGAGAAACTTCAGTTTTCTGAGACAATAGCAAATGGAATTATCAATAGCTTCCTTAAAGCAGTACTTAGATTCAGAAGTGAACCATAAATTTTACATATCATGTTCAAACACTGTAATGGGCTTATAGATGATAACTTACTATTACAGGAAATGTTATATAATATTTTAATTTTCTCACACAAATTTCTATCACTTATAGATTTAAACATCTCCTGAAGCAGTATCTAGCTTGGTACCACTCAGAATGCCAGTCCATGAAATATTTGTTGCTGGTCTGAGATGAGAGAGGTTGTGAAAGAATGGTTTCCCAGGCACACTCTTTAATTCAGCTGGTGTTTTTTCATAGCGAGACTTTCTTGATGAAGGAAGCACTATGTTGATTTCTGTTTTTAAATTAGCATAAAGAATTCATGTGGCAGTTTTTAGTTCCTTCACATTTGTCCACACCAGGATATTATAAAGAAAACCAAATATACCAGTATTTTTCTTATTTATTCAAATGTCTCTCAGTTGAGACTCTGCCTTAATCTATAACGGCCAGAAAATAGTCTCTATAAACTGGACTATTTGAATATGAATCTTCTCCTTGATAGTCATCTGAGTATTTTATGTCTGTTTTCTAATTTCCTTATATTTTATTGGTATATCACTTTTATTGCCTATTTTATATGATTTGTTCTATTTATTTAAAAATTTCTCTAAACATTTAAAAATATTTTCAGTTCTTTAAAAAATGACACAGCCAATTTAGATCTGTTTTTTGAAATAAACTTTTGCAAACTAACATTATTAATGACAAACATCAGTTCATACCAACTTATTATGGGTAACACAAACATTAAAAATAATTTCATTTTGTCAAGCCCCATGGTTTGTTTTTTAATTTGAGAATCTTCTGCTATTTCACTGAATTCTTCTAATCATTTTATATCTTGTCCAAATTACTTCTGTTCCTTTTAAGACCATTTTGCTGGCCTTGCCATCAAATGTCTGTGAGTGGTTGTAAGGTCAAATTTGATACGTGTTTCATCAAGATGTTCTCTCTTGGGACAGATCCAGAAAAATCATATATAGTTGCCAAATTGTCCAAAGAATGACGCTGCATTGGTACAGTTGAAACCACATCTCCTGGTATGAACTGAAACCATGAACTATACACAGCACAGAGAATGCTTCTGCATTTTTGGTCAAAATTCTCATACACAGTTTTTAATGATCACATTAGTGGCATCATCAGAGGTTTACCCTTGACAATTTTTTAAAAGCAATGCCTGTAATTGAAAGCTGTTATTCAGTTTGTCACTATAATCAAAACCTATACTTTTCATAAAAGGCATAAAACCAACAAAATACTCCTTAATTTAAACTTTGTAGTAGTTCAAAACATGTGCAATAAATATTAGTCATTTGATATGACTTTTGCCTCTATACTACCTAATTGATCTCAGAAATATATATATTTTTTTAAATTTTATGTTCTATTTCTTCTCTCACTTTTTACCCTCCAAATTTAATAACCTCATTTTGAAGTCTATGTCCTAGGTAATTATTTGTTTCACTTTTTTAAAACTTTATCTCACATGTCTGCCTTAAATTTTAGCATCAAAATTTGAAGTCATTTCTAAATCTAGGTATTATTATTTTATTTTCTGTATATATTGTGTCATCAGTGCCCCTTCTCACTCAAAACACAACATTCTGTTTGGCTGAATATGGGGCACATCATTTTGTTCTGTAAGAATATCCGATCGATATTTTCTATTGGTGTTTGCTTATCTTTATTGAATACCATCTACGGTTGACTATTTATTCAGCTCTCTTTTTCCTTTCTAGTAATTGTATGAATGTTTTCTAGAGGCATAGATAAAATCTGCTCACTTATGTTGGCACTTTTAAAAATTTTAAGCAGATTGTTGCTGTCAAGATTTTCTATTTCTTTTTGCCTTTTTTTGTCTGAGCCCCACTTTCATAACTGCTCTATCATTATCTCTATTTGTACTCATTCTCAATGATCCATGGGATTAAAAATAAAATTAATTACATCAAGAGTATAAAAATTTCAATGTATTTCATTATAGTAATGTAAATTAAATCAACTGTAAAAATTAACTTCTTAGAAAAGAGATGAGAAAAATTTTATATTTTATAAAATATTGAAACATAGCTATTAAATTTTAAAGGCCAAATACAAATGATAAGTAATGAATATCAAAACTTCAAGTCAAAATTATTTATACCTGAAATTTTTAATTTAATTTTTTGAAATTATATCTAAACTAGTCGATAAAGATAAAACCTAGCATTCAGTTAAAAAACCTAGCAATTATCAAAGTGATCCTAACATTCAATGTTCATCTAGTTGGCAATATAACCTTTCCTGACTCTGACACACCCTATATGTACTGAATAAACCATTGCTAACATTTATTAAGTGCTTTTTGTGTATTTTGGCAGCCCTACAAGGTAGGAGAGATTATTCGCATTTTTAGGGTGGAAAAACAGAGAAATTATGGACTTGCCCAGTGTCCTCAGGTAGTGAGGGGCAGCACCAGGATTTGAACCTGGTTTTTCTGGCTCACTACCCACTGAGCAATACCTTACAAAAGGCTCACAGGACAGGGCCCTTGACAGGTTTGGAGCAGGTGGGCAGCCCCAAACCCAGGGTTTTCTCCGTCTTCACTCTGATGCCAGAGCAGCTACTTCTGGCTCCTTTAGGCCTGAGTCCTGGGGTCCTGCAGCCCCTGGCTTGAGGCTCTCGGTGGAGGCCAGTGGGGACCAGACCCGGGCCACGGGTCACACAGGTGCGGCAGAGCAAGACCAAGCGGGCGTCTCCTCCTGAGCCAACACAAGGGCGCCACCTGCAGGGCAGTAAGGCCCCTTCCTGAGCAAGCCACCTTGCGTCAGAGCGAGAACGACCCTGAACCGGCGGGGCTGGGTCAAGCCCACGGCGGTCCCCGCGGGAAGGAAGGAAGCCTGGACAAGTGCGACCAAGAAAAACCCACGCTCTCTCCACCTTCGAGTCAGTTACCCCTTTTCACTTCCTCCTCTGGCACAGGGATAGTTCTTCCTGATGTTAACTTCAATCCCTCGGCTGACAGTGGAAGAAGCCCTTTCACCGCAAAGAAACAGAGAATAAGAGCAGTGTTTGTAGCTGCCTACTAGCTTTTCCAGACATACAGCTCCGTGGAAATGCATCAAGAGTCCCTGTCCCATTCAAGCCAACCGGGCCCCTCACCCTGCTCTCTCTCAGGCCTGTCTCCACGGCTTAGGAAAGCGCCTCAGTTGGGCAGAGTGTGTCTAGAATCCTGCTCTCAGATGTCACCTCCATAGATAGCCCTCGCAACCCCGGGAGATCAGGATTGTTACTGCCTTTTTTCAAATGATGAAACAGAGGCCTAGGGAGATGGCGCGACTTATTCTAGAGAGTCAGGGACAGACCAGAAACAAAGTAGAAATCTGATCCCAAACGTAGGGTAATTTCTCCAAACACTATCTCCTCTTGTGGTAAAGGAGTGAGGTGTGCCCACTTTGTATGTAAATGGAGTTGTGCTCACTTGAGCATCCAGCCCCAGGTGCACATTCATGTGCTTTGCACAAGGGCATGAATTGGTCTTGCACATCTGTTTGCAAGACCAAAAAAAAAAAAAGACCTCACCTACCCCGCATCTTATACAAAAATTAACTTAAAAAATGGGTCATAGTCCTAAATGTAAAATGCAAACCTATAAAACTTCAAGAAGATACAGGAAAAAATATTTGTGACTTTGGGTTAGGTTAAGAATTCTTAGATACCAAAAGCATAATCTGTAAAAGAAATACTCGATAAGAAGTTGAACGTCATCAACAAAACCTTTTGCTCAGCAGAAGACACCGAAAATGAAAACACAGACTTAGAGAAAATAGTTACAGATCATCTCTCTGACAAAAGCATTATATTCAGAATATAAAGGAGTCAGCGATAAAAAAGAAATAATCCAATTATAAATAGGCAAAGATTTCAATAGATATTTAACCAAAGACATAAGTCACAAAAATACGTGAAAGATGCAGAAATCATTAGTTTAGGGTAATGTAACAATTTTTTTAATTTTTTAAATTTTGTAACAATTACAAAAAACTCAGAAATAGAGTAGACCCCCCTTATATGCAAGAGATATACTTCAGGACTTTCAGTGGATGCCTGAAACCAAGGACAGTGACTGAACACTGTGTACTGTACTACGTTTCCTCCTGTAATACATACCTATGATAAAATGTAATTTATAACGTAGGCACAAGAGAGTAACAATAACTAATAATGAAGTTGAACAATTATAACAATATACTGTAATACAAGGTATGTAAATGTAAAATCTCTCTCTCTCCCTTCCTTTCTCTCTCCCCCACCCCCCCACCACAACAACTACTAAGTGACTGATGGGCAGGGAGCAGACAGCATAGATTCGCTGGACAAAGGATGATTCATGTCCCAGAGGGACGGAGCGGGATGGCATGAGATTTCATCATGTTCCTTAAAACAGCGCATAATGTAAAACTTATGAATTGTTTATTTCTGGAATTTTCCATTTAATATTTTCGGACTGAGGCTGACCGCAAGTAACTGAAACTGCAGAAAGTGAAATGCGGGTGACGGGAGACCCCTGCAAGGGCACGGTTAAATCGTGGCACCCGTAGGAGAGAGTACGTTATCCACCCTTCAAAATTCATAGTTCGCTCTTCAGAATGACACAACGACATTTATGGAACAATGGATGAAGTACAAGAAACGGGATTTAAAGACGTAAACAAGATCACCCCAATTTGAAGGAAAATGGTGTGTGTGTCAGTACAAGTATTAAATAAAGGCTGAAATGCATAAAAATAGGGATCATTTCTGAATATGGCAGTTATAGGCGATTTCAGTTTTCTTCCATATACTTCTCAGAATCCTCCAAAATAGTTTCCGATATACCCATATTGCTTTTATAAATTGTCTAAGTGGAGAAAAAAAAAAAATGGTTGGATGTCTGGGTCCCTAAACCCTCCTGAATCATTCGGTCCTTCAGAGGAGATGCTACCCAGCAGCTCCCAACAAAGGGAGTTATGTGCTCCAGCCTTACCCAGAGGCCCTTTTGGGTGCTCTGCCCTTGGTGCTGCTCACTTTTCTCTTTCTGGACACTCTTCCCCTGGTGGTCTCCTCATCCTCCCTCTCCTCCAGCTGCTCTTCCTCTTTAATAGATACTCTGCTGCCCCTCTCACCCCCTTTTCCTTCTTGATCTTCATTTTGTCCCCATGGGATTTCATTCAGTCTGTGGCATCCGCGACGACACCCAGGACACCCACATCACCGTGTTCAGTCTAAACATTCCTTGTAAGCTCCAAACCCTTGCTCATCCATCCATCCACTCAGCAGATGTTTATTGCAAATCTATTGCCAGGCGCTGCTCTAGCAGCGACAGCGAAGGTGCTGCTTTCCCGGCCCTGACACTCTAACAGCAGGTTCAGGCAATAAACACGGCAACAAATAAATGAACAAATTAACTGCAGAAACTCCATGTTAACAAAATCCTCGGTACATTGGATGTATATGAAAACTCGGTAGCAGCAGTTCTCCAAGTGTGATGCCTAGGCGGGAACGTAGCCTTTCCTGGGAGCTTGTTAGAGTGTAAATTCTCGGCCCAGACCTACTAAATCAGAAAGTCTGTGGGTGGGACCCAGGATCTGTGTTTAACAAGCCTTCCAGGGGATCCTGCTTGGCCCCATAAAGGGATCCTCTAGGTTAGGGACCACATCCTGTTTATCTTGGTGTCTGTATTAGTTTCCGCTCTTGCAGCTCTAATGAATTACCATAAACAGAGTGACTTAAACAAGACAAATTTATTATTTTCCAGTTTAGAGATCAGAAGTCCAAAATCAGTGTCACTGGGAAAAAAATCAAGATGTTGGTACAAATGTGTTCCTTCTAGGGGAGAATTCATTTCCTTGCCCCTTCCAGCTTCTAGAGGCTGCTCACAATCCTTGTCTCCTGGCTGCATTGCTCTGACCTCTACTTTCATCTTTACACTCTTTCTCTGACCTCTGACCCTTCTGCCTCCCCCTTACAAGAACACTTATGATTCCAAGGGGCCCACTCTGATAATCCAGGATAATCTTCTTAAGATCCTTAATTTAATCACATCTGTAAAATCCCGTTCACCACACAAGGTAATATATTCATAGGATCTGGGATTAGAATATGAACATCTTTGAGGGGCCATCTTTTAGCCTGCCACACTATCTGTCACAGAAATCAGGGGCCAGATGAAGCCTCCCCTCCCCACACTGTGAGCCCTGAACTACCTACGAGCTTCTGACCTGGTCCCAAAGTGATGAGACCCCTCGGTGCTCCTTGGCACACTGGTCTGTCATTCAAATGGACAAATGCCATGTGCGTCACACAGGTAAGTCTCAAAATTGAGGCTCTACCAACCAGGATAGAGCCCAGCAGGAGATCACCAAGCACTGGGGCAGGTAGACATGTGATCTAAAGGTTGGCTATAAGGGAAATACTGAGGTGCCAACTGGCAAGCTTGGTACCTAGAGTCACCAAGAGAACATGCATTTTGGGTTCAAGTCCTGACTCAGCCATCTGCCAAGTGCATGAGCTTGAATAAGCCACTTAACCATTCTGTGCCTCCTGGGTGACTTTATCTGCTAGGTAGGGTGATAACACCAGCCTCATCAGGTTGTCATGAGAACAGGAGAGGAGGCATGAAGTACCGAGGGAAGGGATGCTCCTGCTGATAAGAGGTGAAATGAGGAGCTGGAGCCAGGGCCTGTGCTGGCGGGGTGGGGAGGGTGCTGTCCCTGACTCTGGGTTGCCTGGGATTAGCCCCTGCCTGGAGGCCCCCTTCCCCTGACAGTCCTGGGCATGAATTAGGCTTTAGATTTTGCATGGCCCTTTGTCTCTGTGAGATTTGCTGACTCCCTTTAGTCATTCATTAGGGAGAACTGAACTCTGGGCAGAGAGGAGTCATAGAAGCCCACAGTCCTAGGGCCTCCCTGTTGACCCTAAGGTTGGGCAGGTAGTGCTCAGGCCCGGCACTTACCAGCTTCCCTGACCCTTTAAGCTTCAGTTCCCTTATCCATTAGCAGGCACGATGCCTTCCGTCCCACCTCTCCTTTGGCCCTTGGTGATGAGGGCATGAGGGAGATGAAGAGTAACATGGGTATAAGCTGGGAAATGGAGGACCAGAGTTTTCAAGAAACAGAAAGAGACTCTGTCTGGAGTCTTCTCACCTGGGGCTTGATGTGAGCCTGAGAAAGGGCTGTTCGTTAGACTCAGGAAGATTATGATAAAGACATTAATGTTCTATGATTAAGGATACCGGCTTGGGGCTAAATGAAATATTTACACGGCCTTCAACTATCTTCTTCCCTCTCTTTAGCAACTCCCTGCCCATGCTAAAATATTTAGCAGAGATTTCAGGAGTATTCTCCAACTCAGCGATGGCTCAGAAGTTGACGTAAGAGTGAGGAGGATGGGGACCACTGCTCTTAGCAGATTCCCAGCCACCGTGGCTGCGGCTTTCATTGGAGCCCAGGACAATCCACTGGGCTCCCTCAGATCTGCGTGTTGGATGGATGGCACGGCACTTAGGTCTTTGAAAGGAGAACTAAATAAACCACCTAGGAGGCTGATGCGATGCAGGCTGGACCCAAAGGGACTTTCTAGTACACCTATCCGAAACCACCCCCAAAACAATTGCACAAAGATTTTCGATGGAAAGAAAGCCCAAGCAGGGAAGACAGCATCTAATGCAAGTGCAGTCTGTAACTCATGCAGTGACCTGGGGGTGGGGTGGGAGGAGTGGCAAGGCACTTGCCCTTTTAGGATCTCACTGTTCCTGGAATAGCTAGTGAGCTCCAGCCCTCGTGTTCTCAGGGTGACATGGACTGGAGCACTCCGTAGTTCCCATAAGTGGACGATCTCTCGAAGGCTCGATCCCGCGAAGCCTCGACGACTGGCTGGCTGACGTGAGCAGGAGTCCCATTTCGAACATTAGCTGCAGGGTACATGTGGCGGACCTCCGAGCAGACATATTCCGGGAGAAATTCTGTGTGTGCGTTTAATTTTGGACACAGGACAGGTGCCCTCTGATCACGAAGAAGGGCAGAACAGCACAGCAGCTGAGAGCGCAACCTTTGGTCCGGTCCTGGGTTGAGCCCCAGTTGCGTGACCTGGTATAAGGCACTGCCTCAACTTTCCAATTTATGAGATGCGGATAATACTAGACGTGGGGTTTGGCGAGCGTTAAATGAGACAAATGGCCTGTGGTAAGAGCTCGTTCAACTTTGGTTACGACTATCATTTTAAATCCTTTTGTGTGTATGCCAACTTTAATTGAAAAAAAATGTTTTTAATTATTATTTAAAAAAAAAAAAGTCCTCTTATCAAAACGAAGCCCTCCTGCCTGGTGAAATGTGTCGTGTAAATCTGGACTTCCACGCCTTCAGCAGGCTGGGTATGTCGCCGGGTTCATCACGGTCCAGAGCTGACCTGCCCAGCCAGCCAAGCCCCAAGAGAGCAGCGAAGCAGCACTTCCGCCTCCTGCCTCTAACAGCTCCTGAGCTGGGCGTGGACGGAGAGCACAGCAAGTCTTCCTCTGGCCTTTCCTGAGAACACAACTTCAAAAGGTCCACACCCAGACTGTCAGAAAAGCCTCAGGCCGGCGCCAGCCCTCCTCCTCGCAGGGATCAGCACACCGTCCCAACCCTACTTCTAGAAGTGTCCTTGCCCATCAAGGCTGCCCTTGAAGAGGCCATAGATAGCACGGGTCACCCCTCCACCTCAGGGGGAGGACCCAAAGACAGAGTGGAGAAGGCCCTTGCCTCCCTGAACCCCACCTGGGTTCAGACCTCAGCTCTGCCTTATACTACCTGTGGACCCTCGGCACCTTTCTTACCCCGTCAGAGTGTTCCCATCTGCCCCCACAGATGGTCTTATTAGTGAATGAAATAATGTGCAGAGCAGGTGAGAGTCAGAGGCTGTTACCTATAAACTCTCCCTCTGTCGTTCCACAAAGTGGGCAGGCACACTGAGCTAACAGGGCTGAGGGGGTCAGAGCATGGAGAAGCGGGCTCATCTGTGGGTGGGGACTTGAGGGCCTTACCCCACCTGTAAAACAGCTCTGCCACCCTGGCCTGAATGCCACAGTTTGCCTGAAACTTCAGCTTCTTTCAAATGCAAATACTCCACAGAGACAGCCGCATTAGGGCCTGTGCTCATTTACACCTGAGTTTGAATAGGTGCATCCAAGAGCCTTCTCTGAACACAAGGCAGACGAATAATAATGGCTATGACATACACACATCCAAAAACGTATTTCTTGCACACCCACTAATACTGCAATACCAGAAATCAGAAAAAGACCGCTCACAATCCCAAACCTAGTAAATGGGAACTCGGCTTTCTTCATGTCCCCAGATCCCCTCCAGCCCTTGTACGTGCACGGACACAACTTTGTCATAGCTGGACTCCTGCCCAGGGCAACTTTGCACTCGACACCACATCATCAGCCTTTTCCCATGTCGTAGCAATCTTCACAATTAGCTTTTAAGATGGGTGGGCTGCTGCTTCCCAGCACTCTGGAGCTGGGTATTTCGGTTGTTTCAAGTTCCCTGCTGTTAGATATAATGCTGGAACTTTGTTCAAAGAGCTTTTTCATTGTTTGAGGATTATTCCCTTAGGATGCATTCTTAGGTGTGGATTAAAGGGGATAAATATTTGCGTGGCTCTTGAAAGAGAGCCGGAGTCCAGATTTTGCGGAAGCTGCAGACGGCTCATACCTGGGGGCTGAGAGAGAGAGCTGGGTGTCAGGGAGGGGGTCTCCAGGTTCACTAGGGCAGGAGAGCTTTCGCAGGGGCAATCCTTAAAGGCAGTTAGCCCTGGAGGAGAGGCAGGCTGAGTGCAGATGCCAGAGGCTGCCTGGGGGTCCCTCCTTCCCACTCCTCCAGCCTGTGCGGTGTCCATACCCGGAGCCATGGGGGCTCACGGGGCTGGGAGAGGGAGAACCCCAGGGGAGTGGTGAGATACATGCACTGGATGACCCAGAATTCAGGCAGGAAGTGCAATCGCAACTGCCGCTGGGGAAACCCACCACCACGGCTGTGTGCTGGAGTGGTCGAGGCTGGCTCCGTGTGCTCTGCACACGGTTCTTTGTATATACAGTATGTCTGCTGTGTGCTGAGCCCAACCCAGCGCACTGCGGGAGTAGGATGGTGAGGGCACAGACTTTGGCTCTCTAGGCACCCCAAGAGTCAGTCAGCCGGGGGTTTGGACAACCTTGGGGTCTCCATGCTGGCTGCACATCAGAATCACTTTTAAAAAGACCTGGTCCCGCCAGGTCTTCTGATTGGATTGGTGGCTGATGCTGACATCAGCCAGGTCGGAGAACCACCGGATCGAGTATTATATTTTCTCGTTAGAGCATTTTTGGATGCAGGGACAAAGACCCTCTGAAGCTAGAAGGAGAAAACAGAGGTAACAGTGGGGCAGGATGGTGCTCGCAGAAGAGGGTGGGCTCAACCGCCTTTATAATCTCCTGTGTGCCCTTTCCCTAGCCATCCAAATAAAGCAGTGCATATCTCTACTGATGCAGCTTCACGGCCAGTCCCCTAGCTCTCCCCTTGCAAGAAGGGGGCTGCCCAAGCCCCTTGTATAGAGGATTGTGGGCCCTCGGCTGCTGTAAAGGCCTGGGAAGCTGGCATTTGAACAGAGGCGGCTCTGGACACCAGTCTGCTGGTCCCTCTCACGGCATCTCTGCTTCTTGCTGAGCATCTTTACTACTTAGGTCAAATGACCTTTTGGATTCTCTGGTTCACTTAGGTCAAATAACCTTTTGGATTCTCTGGTTCTTGATGGATACTAGCCCTGAGGAGCCCACTTGGCAAGGGGCAGGCCTAGGGCTTCCTTCAGGGACCTGAGGTTTTGGGCCCTCATGGTCTCTACCTGTGGAGGCAAGTGGCTGAGTGTAAGCATGGCCATTTGGCCTGGCCCTGGCCCTCTACTCCTAGGATCTTCCTTCTCTACAAACACTCTTCATGGGCCTGCCTTTCATGCTCTGGTTCCCTCAATCTTACTCCAAGGGCAGGATCCACACTCGGGGAGGGACAGTGCCCCCTACTCCAGGGCGGTTTGCCTGGGAGTCCGTGCCCTTTGCATGGAAAGCAAAGATTTGTTTCTTCTTGGCAGAGGATTGTCAGTACCTGGCCAACAGAATAGGGGTTGAGATGCAGGGTTGGGTAAATACATTCTCCAGAAGGGCAAGATGCCTTCCATAGGTACCCCATGATGGAAAGATGTTGGAGGAAGGGGTGCAAAGCATGCTATTAAAACAGCCATGGTCAGACTGTGAGGTGGTGGGAGAGGAAGTCAAAGGGAGGTGAGTTTCCCCAACTCATTGCCCTGAGCAAGATCCCAACCTGGCTTGTTGCCTCTCTCCTCCATAACACGACCTGATGCAAGAAGATGCCGTAGGAGGCTCTCTCCCACCTCCGCTGACATGAGGTAAGGAATTGAAGGAAGAGGAAAGGAGGAAACTGACCTCCAGGGACACCCAGGTGCTGCCAGTGGAAGAAAGACACAGCTTCAGGCTGACCAGTGTCCCCACAAAAGGTAAGTTCACACCCTAACCTCCAGTCCCCGTGACTGTGACTTATTTGGGAAACAAGGTCTTTGTCGATGTAATTAAGAAAAGGATCTTGAGATGCGATCATCCTGAACCCAATGCCTGGTGTCTTCATCCACATGGAAGAAGACACAGCAACACAGAGGGGAAGGCCATGTGGAAAAGGTTGCAGGCATGCTACCACAAGCCCGGCACCTCCCGGGGTTACCAGAAGCTAGAAGAGAAAAGGACACATTCTCCTATGGAAACATCGAAGGGTGCTGCCACCTGGATTTGGGACGTCTAGCCTCCAGAGCTGTGAGAGAGTAAGTTTCTGTTGTTTTAAACCACTGCATTTGTGGTAATTTGTTACAGCAGCCCTAGGAAACTAATTACAGCACTGAGCACTTGTCTGAACACGGGGGCTGAGGGGGAAGCTCTTCAGGAAATTCCCATCAACCAGTGCTTTCCCCGAGCAGCCACGTCGTCTTCTGTACGAGGCTAACAGTCCCCCTGATGAGATGATGGCCAGAAAAGGGCCTTGTCAGCAGGGCAGTGCCGACGGTGTGGGTGAGGTGGTCGTTCTAGATCTCGGCAGGTCCTGCTACGATTCTGGCCTCGGTTTTCTCATCCACAAAGTGGAGCAGTAAACCCCGCCCTGACGGCTCCATCACAGAGGAGATGGCAAGAGGGAGAGGACTGATGGGTTGCATAGGGTTGGGGGTGGAGGGCCGGGAGTGTGTGCCCTCACACATTAAATGAGGATGGTGGTCACTTTTGCTCTGTTCCTGCTGTCAGACAAGGCATTTTGAACAAAGAAGATGGTAGTCTGGGCCCACCAAGGAGGAGCTGGTGAGCCCCCTTAGGAGTAGGCACCTGGTTGGGAACTTCTGATACTGTGTGCCCTGAACTTCCAGGTGCTGGGAGTCAGGGCAGGAGATGGGGGACCCGAGTCATAGATGGGGTGAGACTAATTCTCCCAAAAAGGATAGCTGAGTTACAATGTAAGGGTGTCCAAAGGAGATGTGACATTTATGACCACCGCTCTCCTTTCTTCCCATCCTCCTTGGGTCCCTCTGATCACTTGCAGCACCCACCCCCCTTGTGTGGTCCATCCACCCATGGCCATGAAGAGACACGCTGGGCCCAACCCAACGTGGGTCAGTTCCAGAAATGTTTACTGAGGCCCTTGAAAGAAACAACAAAACCCCACAAGTCAAAGTCACTCAATACTCTGCAGTTTACAGAGCATTTCCAAATACATTCTGTGGTCCCCACAATCACCCTAAAGGAGGTGATGGTCCCCACTCTGTGATGGTCAACAAAGAGACACGACTGCTCAAAGCTTTTGAATACAGGTTGGCTGACTCCTGGTGCTCTTCTCATGTCAGCTCATGGCCTTTCGGACATGTCATGAGGTAACATGGGGCCTGTGCTTCTCTAGGAACATCTTGTGCCCGTGTCTCTCCAACTAGCGTGGCCTCAAAAATCCTCCCAGGCCTACAGTCCTCAGCCTGGCTTTCCGGACCCTCCCCAGGACTCCAGCACCCTTCCCTCTGCCCATGCCCACCTTTGCATTTTGGCTCAGCTCTTCTCCCAACTAGAACTCTCCTCCCAGTCACTGGTACATACCCCGGCGCTTCAGGTTCTCGGACTGCACAGGAGGCCCCCGAGCTACCGCCCTCCGCATCCCCCTGCTCTGCCCTCCCTGTGTGCTCACCCTCCACAGCAGCCTCTCCTCGCTCCTCGTCTTTCTCCGACGTGTTCCCGTTTAATCATTCAGCTAGATTTTAACCTCCCTAAGAGCAAGTCACCTGTGTCACCTGCTGACCAGGTATTCAGCCAAAACACACTGATTGGTTCACTGGTAATCCACTGACCACCTCCCTTTAGGTTGGGAGCCTCTTCTTCTTCCCTCTTTAGTTTCCCAAGGTGCACGCAAAGGACCTTCAGTGAGCCAGAGTCTGGTGGGGCACTGAGCATCTCTGTTCACCTTGCTGGTGCGGGGGCGGGGGGGGGGGGGGCGGAGGGGACGCGGGCAGGGAAGGGTGCATGTCTACACTGTGCACGCTGCGGCTTCTGTGGCGGTGGTGGAAATGAGGTAAGTGCTAGGCTTTGAACATCTCAAGCCCTATTGTGCCTCTCAAGTCCATCATTGTCATGGGCATTAAAAGAGGACATCAGAAAGCACACAACCTCTTACCTTCCCTATCGAAGGGCTTCGTATCTAATATCTCATTTAGCCCCACCAACATCCTTGGGAGGGGAAAGTGAGGATTATCAGAGTGAGGCCACTCTGAATTCAGCATAAGCTGGGACCAGAATTCGCTCCCCTAGGCCAGCCATTCTTGTCAAGCTCTGCTTTGCACAGGATGACTGACGGCCTACCTATTTGTATGCCCTCAGTCACTTTCCCTTCAAGAACTTGTCTGAAAGGACAAGCCAATCTAGACTTTACAAGATGTGCAGCCACAGGAAACCTTATTACAAAGCAAGATGCCCAATAGTACAATTCAGGATCCATAAGATGGGCCTTAGAGATAACCAACTAGAACCCACTCACTGCAAATGGGGATACTGAGGTCCAGAAAGGGACGGAGACTGTCCAAGGTCACAGAGCTGAATGAAGGTCCCTGGACTCCAGGTCCAGTGGTCCTTCCACTGTCTGTGCACTTAGCAAACAAGGCGAGACAGAAAGCAGAAGAAACTCAGAGACCCTGAGGCTGCAAAGGGGGAAAACCCCACACTTGGATCTGGGAGTTTCGTTCAAGGGTAAATGTCCAGGAGTTCCTCTGGGAGGGTGAAGGGTGGGGGCAGGAAGTGGCTGCCACCGGTTCCCTTAACACCTGGGAGTAGTCACCAAGTCTGGGTCCCAGGGACCAAATGTTTCTTTGCCCTCTGTGTCCCTTCAACCCTTATCGCTGTGTCTACTGAGTGGCAGAGGTCCAGACGTGGGAAATGGAAACCTGGTGGAAAGGGTGAGGGGTGGCAAAGCAACCCCCCTCCCCACTCCCACCCCATCCCACCCTGACTTCTTGGCCGTTCCAGGGAGTGCCAAGTAGAACTGGCAACAAAGCCAAACAGCCGGGAGGAGCCCCTCTCACCCGGGAAAAGGACATGTGGGGCGGGGCTGCGGGTCCCCAGTTGTTTCTTTCTTTCCTGGGCGCCCCGTGCCTTCTTCTTTAGAGCATCGTCAGAGGCCCGGCCCTCAAGGATGCCCGGGGCTCCCAGCCCTCGGCCCCTGGCAGTGGGAGTGGGCGCGGAGGGAGTGGAGGGACTTGGGGTAAAGGGGTCTATGCGCACCCCCTGCCTCCTCCGGGCGCGTGGCTTTGGTCGCACCAAAGCCTGGCAAGTGGTGAGGCGACCCTCTGGAGGTCACTGATTCCAGCCTCGGGGGCTGGTCGCTGGTTAGGTGCAGGCCCAGGGAGGGGAGGGGGCCCTCTTCCCGCGGCTCCTCCTCCGGCCTCCCTGCCCCGCCCGCCCCGCCCCGCGCGGGAGGGGATCGCCGGCAGGACTCGCGGGGTAGGCGCGCCGACCGGCCTGGCCAGGTGCAGCGCCCGCGTGTCGCGGACTGCTGCGCCCCAGGAGTGCCCAGGTGTCTGGCCTGCCAGTGTCGCGGCCCTGCGCCCTCTCGGCTGGACACCGTGGCCCTCGGAACCCAGGTAACTGAGGGCGGGACTCCTCGCCGGTGCCGCCGCTGGTCCCAGCGCGCGCGCCTCCCCGCCTCCCCGTCCACGCGCGCCCCGCGCGGCGGCCGCCCGCCGGCTCCCTGGGGCCCGCCGGCCGCCCCGAGGGCGGGTCCGGAGAAGTTCGCGCCCGGACGGCGGTGCGCCGGGCGGCGGTGAAGTGCAGCCCGGTTCCCCGCACGCCCTCCGCCCGCCTCCTGCCAGCGGGAGCCGAAGCCGTGGTGGGGCGGCTGCTGCGGGTGCTGCGGGCTTCCGCTGAGATCGGCCGAGTTTTGCCTTCTCGCTTTCCCCCTCTCCTACTCTTCCGAGCCTTTGCGTCCCGGCCCTCCCGCCCCCCGCCCTCCGCCGCCTCCAGCCCCTTAAAAAAAAGTCCTCGGATGGTGACTGCGGAGTTGGCGATTTCTTAAGGATGTTTACATGTGTGCTTCCCGCCTCCTCGGGCCAGATAACACGCGAGGACACAGGGCTGAGCGAGACCGGGTGCTAGGGAGGCGGCGGCCCTTGGCCCGGGGGCGCAGCGGTGGGGGGCGGGTCTGTCTGGGCGTTGTTGAATGAAGTGGGTGCCCAGGCACAGGGAGTCCTGGCTCTGTCCTGTCTGGGCTCGGCATCCTTGGTTTCTCTTCAGCCAGGGCTGGGCATCCTTGGCTCTCCCAGCATTTCCAAGCCTTAGTGGAGAGAGGGTGGCCCACAGCATGGCGAGGACATAGATCTACAGCTCAGTCACCCTTGCTGATTTGAGCAGGATGGGCTTTCTCCAGCCTAGGCTGCCAGGAGGGCTCAGCTCAGGGTGGGGATGGGGGCGAAAGGTGCCCTTTCCCATGCAGAACCAGAGGGCATAGGCTGGGGGAGGTCAGTGGATCTGAGAGGGGCTAACATGGACGCCTCTCTGATGTCATTTACCCCCACATGAAACCGGTCTTATTCCATTGGCAGATGGGGGGGGGGGGGGAAGAAACGAAAAGAAAAGAAAAGAACAAGAAAAGGAGGCTGTAAGAGGTTAAGTCATTTGCTCCTGAAAAGTGGTGGACCTGGACCTCAAACCACAGTCTTCAAGAGCCAGATGGTTGCTTCTCCATTTTTGCTTGCCCCTGACTCAGCAGGGGTTTGTTTCTTCTCCCTCTCCCTTGAGGTTCCTCCCTTGAAAGGGGTAGGCCAAGAAGGCACCTCCAAGAAGAAATAAAATCTGGTCAGGAGGCTCTTGCAGGAGAGAGCTCGCTCCTTGCTAAGCTAAGAACGGTGGGAGGGCAGGCCCTGTTTTGCTCATAGCTGTAGCTAGAGTGCCTGGAAGAAGAACTGAATGAATTACCCTGAAACAACAGAGGTTCTTTTCTGGCTGACGGCTCCTGCCCTTGGTTAGGAGAAGAAAGGGCACTCTGAAAGGTTGGACCAGAACGGTCGCCCACCACCACCGCCAAGGTCCTTTGACATCCTTATCCACTTGGAGCAGTTTGGCATTTTTTAAACCAGTGAGCACGTCCACAATCCCATGTCCTTTTCCAGACAGATTGGCTTTCGCTTTACCTTGAGTCCCTTTCTTGTCAGCCCGAGGAGAGACAGAGAGAGGTGGCTTACGTGCCCAGCTGGGCCTGCCCTGGCTTGGAGGCAGAGGCCCTTCGCTCACCTACACCCAGGCGTACCCATCCCTCCAGGAAATCTTATTTGGAAACATTAATCTTCATTGCCTCCTACTCTCTCCTTACTACCCCATGGGGGCAGCTGTGGACTGAGGAAAGAGAACCTGCTTTTCTGGGCCTCAATTTCCTCATCTGTAAAATGGGTACAACAGAATCTGCAAGGTTTTAAGAGAGAGCGAGGGGCTCAAAGAGTGCTGCCAGCTTCAGAGCGAACTGTAGTTATTTCCTCATGTGTATGTATGCCAGCCTGACCTGGCCCAGGTGAGCCGTAAAGCCCTCTGGGAAGCGACCATGCTTCTTGGAATCCTTCAGAGAGCTGACCTCATCCTGAGCACACAGTAGGTACACAGGAAGTATTTATTAATCAAAAATAGTCTCTACTGTATTTGAGAGAAACTCCTAAAATTGGGGGGGAAAAAGGAGAATGTTTAATCCCTCTTCTCCTTCCCCATGCAGTGAGGGGGTGCACACTACTGTATAGGGGAGGGTCCAGGAGGAGGGACAGAAGCAATATGGGAGCCTCTGGAGGCGGAAGTGGTCAGTGTCTTGTTCATCCAAGGCCAGGGTCAAGTAGGGAGGCATAGTGAGGGCCCTAGAAAACCTTCCTTGGCAGTGCCCTGAAAACTAAGGCTCTGCCAGGAACCCATACCCCTCGACTCCTAGCAGGCCCTGGTGTCTGCTTTGGCTCAAGCAGAGGTCGGGACACCCAGAGGTGGTCAGTTCTGTTTCCTAGAGGAGGCCACTGAGAGCATAGCTGAGATTTAAGCTCCTGCATCAACATGCCTCCCCCAGACCCCACTGCCCCTGCATACTGAGGGCCCTGCCCAGCTTTCTACTGCCGGTTCCTGGGCCCTTTGAACCCATAATTTCTCAGGCGGAATCAGCCTTAGAGATCATATCCCTTTACCCCTTCTCTTTATTTTCCATAATACTTATGACCATCTAACATCCTGTATATTTTACTTTTTTTTTCTTGTTTACCATCTGTTGTCCCTGTTGGAATATCAGCTCCACGAGGGCAGGGCTTTCTCTGTTTTGTTCACCGCTCTGTCTCCAGGTATCAGAGCAGTGCCTGGTGTGTAGTGGGTGCTCGATTAATAAGTGTTAAGTAAATGCTGCATCCAGCCCGCTTTTCCTCATTGTCTAGAGGCCCAGCGATGAGTGATCTGTTGGAGGCAGAACTGGAGCCTTGATTGGACTCAAGCTAATTCAAAGCGGGGTCTCTGTCCCCTGCACCAGGTTGCTGGAGGTGCTTCAGGCCAGCTGCCTCCAGGGCAGCTCCTAGGCTGAACAGATGTCCACCCTCACAGGCACTTTGAGAGAGCCAGGGAGAAGTGTTCCTGTCAGAACCCCATCGTGAATAGAAACCTCCCAATGCAGCCCTCCAAAGGTGGGTGGTTCCTCTATTAGTGGTGAAAATTGCGCCCTCTCTAGGCAGCCTTTTAAAGTCCCCCAGGGTGCTGGAGAACCCAAGGACCAAAGCCAGATCCCTGCAGCCCTGGGGAGAGGGGTGGAGCTTCAGGTTGCGTGGGCCAAGGATAACAAACCAGTGAGAGTGTGCAATCATAGGCATGGACCAGGAAGGATGAGGAAGTAACTACAGTTTGCTCTGAAGCTTGCATCACCATTTGGGCCACTCGCTCTCTCTTCCCCAAGGCCAGGGGAAGACTTGGGGCTCTGAGGCATCACTTAGGAATCTGATACAGGTGATTCTCTTAGGGGCCCCAGGAACTTGACATTCTGAGACACTGTGTGTAGGGACAAGCAGGATAGAGAAGTTCGAGGGTGGGATGTGGGGGTGAAAGTCCAAGAACTATGTCTTGGGCAGAAGCTGGAACTTTCTATGGGATAAAAAAATATGAGACACCTCCCCTCACACCAAGCAACTTCAGCCTCCGTTTTCCACCTCATTCTTCCAGCCACGATTGGTTCAGCAAAAGAATATGATCTATGTTCTAAGGCAAAACTCTGGGGCCAAGGGAGTTGATTGGAGGGGAAGAGACTGGTGGCAAGGAGACTTCTCAAGGAAGCTATTGCAGGGCACGGATGGAAGTTGGGGTCCCTGGAAGCATCTCTCCTCTTCACACTCCAGGCAATGTAGACCCTGCCTTTTTTCCTGATTCCTTAGAGGGGAGAGGACTGCATTTTTAATAAGTAATACAGTAATACACATTTAATAACAATTAACTGGGTTCCAGGCTCTGTTCTAAGCACTTTACATATATTAGTTAATCTTTACAATAACCCATGAGTTTGAAACTATATCATCTCCACTTTACAGATGGGGAAACTGAGCCTCATAACTTTGCCCAAGATGACACTTGCAGGGGTCAAGGGCACAGGACTTGGCCTGGGTGGTCTGGCTCCAGACCCTGCAGCCTTAGCCTCTATGCCATGCTGCCTCCATCAACCAAGTAGGCACATAGATGGGACAGAGAGCCCGGAGGTCAGGATGGTCAGCAGCCCCCTTAGGGAGGAGGCAGCTCCTGTGCAAGCCCTCACAGTAGATCCATGGGGAGCTTTGGCTTTCCCCCAAGCCCTGCTGTTGATCCCCAGATCTGTTTCTGTGGTTATCCTGGTTTCCCCAGTTAAGAGCTGGTATGCACCCAAGGCTCCATGTTGGGGGTCAGACTCCAGAAGTTAGGCCTAGAATGATGTGCGGGCCGTTTACCAGCTTGTTGGAAAAACTGGAGCGGAACTGGGCAGGGCAGGTACAGGGAACAATGATAATGCTTTGCCTGAAGACATGCATTCATAATGGCGACTCTGCCTATGTCTGAAGCCACTGTGGGTTTCCCCCAAACCCTATCCCCCAACCACTCCCGATGGGCTCCCTTGCCCTGAAGAGACTGAGGCCTACAGCTGAGACTTAGCTTATGCATTTCCATCCCCTGACCTTCTCTTTATCACCACTATCGCTACACGTTTCATGGCTTTCAGCAACAGTAGATGGAAAAGTACTCCTGTTATGACACGATGTGAGTCAGCCCTTTGTAAATAATGGGGTTGCGCTGTCAGCTCTGATGCCTGGACCTGTGCCCTAGTTAGTGTCTGGCCCATGGTTGGAGACACGGTGTTGGCTTCCTGCACGAAAAAGACAAGGATGACTCTAGATGTTATTTTGAAATTATGCACGATACCAGTGAGCCAACAGGTGTAAGAGACAGTCATTTTTGGCATCCAGGAAAACAGACAGTGACCCAAGGTGTAATTCCCACCCATGCCCTGTTCTCTAAGCCAGGGTTTATCTTACAGAGTTGTACTCACTTCCAGCCTTGAAACAGGCCAGGACCATCCCCAGCAAGCTCTGTGGGCACGTAAGTGGAAATTTTTGCTTAGTCCTCAAACAGGCATTTTGCCTGGACACACCATAGCCCCTGAAGGCATTCTTCCTCTTTGGTTATTTGGGAACCCCATGGCCAGAGTGACCTTGGTGGAGTCTGCCAGAGGCACAGAGCCCAGGCGTCATGGGCTTCTGGAACCTGTGGTCCCAACTTCAGTCACTCTGCCAGCCTGCCACTGGTCTTTGAGTTGTTCACTGTACTCTTGGGAACTGAAGGCTGGCATGGCTGGTGGGGAGCCCTGGATTCTAATTCTGACACTAACTCACAGTTGACTTTGGCTATATCTCTTCCTGAGCCTCGACTTCCTCATCTGTGAAAGAGACGGTTTGACTTAGATCAGGGACAGTTGACATATTGGATGGGGACTTTGCTGTGGGGCCATTGGGTGCACTGTAGGTGTTCAGCAGCATCCGGCCTCCACCCACCAGATGTCAGTAGCCCTACCTCTCACTTCTTTCTTTATGACCCAAAATGAGTACTCTCCAGCCATTACCAAATGTTCCCTAGAGGCAAAAACTGTCTCTAATTGATGATCTCTGGGTGAGATGATTTCTGAAGACCCTCCCAAGGATTACCCTCAGGACCCAGGAGATGGTTTCCTCTTTCCAGCCCCTGTTTTATAAATGTGGTGTGTGTGAGCCTGGAGTCCATGGGTCGGGGCTCCAAGGGCTTATTGGGTGGGAGGTAAGCTATTAGAAAAGGGAAGGCTCTGGGCCTGCTGGGTCTCTCACTGTGAGCCAAGGGCAAGTTCTCTTTGCCTCGCAGATCCTGGGTTACATAAGAAGCGGGGGGCGGGTAGGGGAGGAAGGCCTGTGGTTCACCCACGTGCTAAGGTCAGCTGCCTCCCAGCCAGTGACTAATCATCACTGTGTGCTCTAAGTACTCGGCTTCTCTGTGGTCCCCTCTCTCACTGCCCTGGGAAGGGACACAGGAAGTGAATCAGCCCACTACCCCCTGCACAGAGGAGGGAGAGGACAGGTCATGGTGGTGTAGAAGCAAGGGCCATGCACACTTACCCCAACCCAGCCCTGGTTTTTTATTTATGCCTCCCAAGTTAGCTGTTGATTATCTTTGTCCACGGAAGCCTTTTTTGACCTTGTTGCTTAATGGAAGGGCCAAGATTTATCTTCTCTGGGGGTGAGAGGGATTTATGGATGAATCTTGGAAGTAAATCACTATTCTGGGGACAATGGGCTATGAGATTTGGGGTAGAATTAACCCAAAATGGTTGGTTTGGGTTATTTTTTTTATAGTCCTCATCGATGGACTATAGACTGCCCTGGACTGCAGGCCAGATGCTGGAGCAGGAGCAGTGAGTTAGACGTGGTCCCTGCGTGCAGAGACCTTCAGGCGGGAGGACTAGATGTCAGTCCATAATTGCAGTGAGCTATGCACGTGTGCAAGCTACACAGAGGACGGTCTGGTCAGCCCCACCCAGGGCGCGTTGTGGGGAATTGAGGGTGTGGACAGGGTTTGGGGAGATGGTGATCGCATGCACAGGGTTTCAACAAGAAGAGGGAAGTTTGGGTTTTATTTTCACCTTTTTTTTTTTTTTTGCGGTAAAATACAGAAGACATAAAATTTACTATTTTTATCTTTTTAAAACATACACTTCGGTGTCATTCAGGACGTGGCACTGCGGCGGAACATCACCACCAGCTAGCGCTGAACTCCTTCCACATTACAAAGTTGAAACTCTGTGCCCGGTAAACACTAACTCAGGTTCCCTCCTCCGCAGCCCCTGGGAACCGCCGTTCTTCTTTCTGTCTCCGTGAATCTGACTACGCTAGGTACCTCATGTAAGTAGACTCATGCAACCTGTGGCCTTTTGTGTCTGGCTTCCCTGCCTCAGCATCATGTTTTAAGGTTCCTCTGTGTTGTAGTGTGCATCAGAAGGCCCTTCCTTTTGAAGGATGAATACTATTCCATTGGATGGATAGACATTCTGTTTATGCAGTCATCTGTCGATGGGCACTTGGGTTCCTCCCTCCTTTTGGCTATTATGAGTAGTGTCGCTATGCACATTGGTGTACAAATAGTTGTTTGAGTCCCTTTCAATCTGGGGGGCAGATACCCAGAAGTAGAAACACTAAACTTATGATAATCTATGTTTAATTTTCTGAGAGACCTCCATAATGATGAGGAAGAAGTGTCTGAACTAGATTTTAAGGATAAACATGAGATCTCCAGGCCTCTAAGTAGAGAAAGGGGAAGGGAAGAGAAAGGAGAGAGGGGAGAGAAAGGGAGGAGAAACGGGGAGAGCAGAGCCTAAAAAGTGGCACGAACCTAGTGGCACAGTGGTGTTTGTGCTTGGGGCTGAAGCAGGGTATGACTGGGGTCATTGAGTATGAAGGGTTCTAAACTAGGCGAGGGAACTTGGCCTTCACACTGTAGGCAGTGAGAAGCATTGAAGGGGTTTGTAATCAGGAAGCGATACAGGCACATTTTTGCCTTAGAAGGATGTAGCTGGGACTGATGTCACAAGTGGACTGGGAGGGAAGGAGGCTTAAGGCACGAGCCAAGAGGGAGAAACTGAGGAACACTGAAGCCACATCATTGGGGTGGGTGGAGGGAGCAGGTCCGAAGGGTGGCTGTGCTGCACAGGGTGCCCAGGTTTCGGGTTTGGCAGCTGGGTGAATGGCGGGTAAGCCTACAGGAGGAGCAGCTGGTTAGACAAGATGGTGAGGTGATAAGCTTGGACCCGCTGGGCTTGAAGGAAGCCCTGGAACCACCTGAGTGGAGACAAAGGCTTGAAGGGGTGTCTGAAGCTGTGCAGTTAGATGTTCTGGCACAGGGGGAGAAGCTGGTCAAGGGAAAGGGAAAGGACTGCTGTTGGACGGTACAGAGGACCCAGCGGAGTTTCAGGCCAAGACACCGGGTAATCTCTGCTCGGGATAGGTCCATCCCTGCCCTGTGCGTTTTGTACCAATTCAGACATTTTCACTGCCAAGCGCAAGGTTCTGTGCTTGAGGCTGGGCACTGGGGTGGAGATAGAGAGCAAAACATGAGCCAGTGACATTAATTCATGATTCGCCCCATAAAGCTTAGAAAATGGAACTTGGCCAATACCTTTGCACAGTTCAATATTTAATCGCGATCGTGATAAGTGGTATGCGAGAGGAATAGAGCATGTTATGAAAGTGTGTCATAGGGACGTGATTTAGTCTAAGGCAGGGTTTCTTACTTCTGCACTATGGACATTTTGAACCAGATAATTCTTGGCTGTGGGGCTGTCCTGCGAATTGGAGGATGTTTAGCAGCATCCCTGGCTTCTATCCGCTAGATGTTAGTTGCCACACCCCCACCACCACCCCAGTGTGACAACCAAAATATCTCTAGACGTTGCCAAATATCCACTGGGGCATGGTCACCTCAATTGAGATCCATTGGTCCAGGGGTCAGGAAAGGCTTGAGGAAATGACGTTAATCTGAGTTCTAGAGGACAGATAAGAATTTATCAAGATAAAGCCAGTGTGGAGAGTGGAGGAGAGTATTCAGGGCACAGGTGTATGCAAAGGCCCTGAGGTAGGAAAGAACATGAAGGAGACCAGTGAAGAGGCTGGTACAGCCAATGAAGAGGCGCCAGAAGGTGAGCAATGGGGGAGGAGAAGGGGACACCCAGTAGGGAACACAGGCAAGGAAGCCTTCTGGGGGAGGCCGAAACTGCCTGCAAGCTGGCGAGACCCATTTTGAGCATGTTGGGTTAGAGACCCCTGGGAGATCTCAGAAGCGATGCCTGGCCGGAGATGTGGATTTGGGAATTACATGCATACAGAAGGTGAGTGAGCCCTGGGGTGGATGAGCCAGGGAGCGTGTGTGGACCAAGAAGAGAAGAGCGAAGGGGAGGCCTCGAGGTGAGCTGTAAGAGTGCCAGTGTTCGAAGAGTGAGGACCAGGAACCTGCAGAGACGGGAGGAGTTCCCAGAGAGGGAACAGAGGAACCCCCATTGTGTGGTACCCTGGAGGAGTGTTCAAGGAGGAGAGCCTGGCCTGCCGTGAAGTCTGTGGCGCCAGAGCTGTAAGATGAGGATTGAGAAGTGGCTGCTGGACTTAGAGACCAGTGAATGCCACGGGGGAGGTCAGGCTGAGATAGCGAGGAATAGGACCGGCGGGAAAGGAGACAGCTGGCGGACAGCTCTTCCAAAAATGTGTCTGCAGAGATGAGGAGAGAGAGTGTGGATGCCAGAAAGGGAAGT
Organism: Eonycteris spelaea; assembly: GCA_003508835.1. Lineage (NCBI taxonomy): Eukaryota > Metazoa > Chordata > Mammalia > Chiroptera > Pteropodidae > Eonycteris > Eonycteris spelaea. The sequence continues at coordinate 4,075,111 of PUFA01000017.1, forward strand.
GGGTTAGGGAGGGTCTTTTTATTTGTTTATTTAATTTTGTGTTTGCCCCGCCCCCCACACACACATCTTTTTTTTTTCTTAGAAAATAAATGAACACGGTTTAGAATGCAAAAACTGTGACGATTGCACTGTGAACGTCTTCACCCCCGTGTCCCTTGGCCTCCCAATTTCCTGCTCTCAGAAACAACCACACTCGTTTCTTAGAGAGTCTTACAGAGATACTGCGTGAATGAATCGGTAAACACACCCGTAGAGTCTGTCCCCCAAATGGTAGCACACGCATGCGCTCGTCTGCCCCTGCGTTTTTCTTTTCCCGGTTAGCTGTCTCGACATGCTTCCAGATCAGGAGATAGCTCCTTCGTTCTTATTTACAGCTATGTGTTCCCCACGACATGGATGTCATAGAATTTATTGAACTAGTCTCCTGTGTATTGAACATCAATGTCCCACCGACTCACCTTGTGCTTTTGTTATTTTGCCGTGTCGGCGGGTTCACATGGGTAAGGTCCCAGAAGTGGAATTGATGGGTCAGGAGGTGTGTGAGTTTGTATTTTGAAAGATATCAGCCACTTATTCCCCACAGAATTGACGAGAATGTGTACTCCTACAAGCATGTATGAGAATGCTCATTTTTCCACATCTTCTGACATACAGTGTTACCAAATTTACTGATATTTGCCAATCTGGGAGACGAAAATAGTTTCTCAATATAGTTTTAATTTGCATTTTTCTTGCTGTGAATCAGGGTGAACACATTTTCATAGACAGAAGAGCCATTTTCATTTCCTTTTCTATGAATTGTCTATGCATATGTTTTCTCCAATATCTATCTGGTTGTTGGCCTTTTTTTTTTTTTTTATTGAACAGGGGGTTGGGGATGATCTTCATTTGGGAAACTAGTCTTTTGCCTAGAATATAAATTACAGGTGTTTTTTTTTCCCCCAGTTGATCAAGGAGTTTTTTTGCTGTTGCTATTATTTTTTAAGAATTATGAATGCTGATGGGAGAGATTCACTAGAGAGGGGTGGTCCTGGGCACAGAGGTCTGGGGAAGCATTGGGGTGCATTCCAGATTGGGAAGGCTGGGAAGCACCTCTGTTATTGTAACAGGCAGAAGCCAGGGAGGCGGGCGCTGGTGCCAGGGTTTAGTGGCCACAGTTGAGGGAGTGAAGCCACATGAGTTCATCCTGGGACAGGGTTGTGTTAAGGAGGTATCAGAGAGTTCAAGGGACAGGACGATTGCTGTATTAACAAGAGAGTGATTGAATTCACGAACCCTGGAAGCGGAGCTAAGTGACAGGAAGCGAGTGGATGGGAGTTCCACACCTGCTTTGATTCTTTATATTTGTTTGGCACCTATTAACCATAGGGCCAAACTAACGGCCCAAATTGTTTACATCTCCCCTTCTATCCAGACTCTTTATTCTGAACCACCTCCTTATCTCACTCTCACACTCCAAACCAAGATTTCCCCTGCCCTAAACGCACCCAGAGCAGGTACCAGACAACTAGGACAGCCCCTGTGGCCCAGAGCCCACTGGAGTTATTCAAATGAGCCAATCCTTAAACTGCTTACCCTGCCCCACTTTCCCCATAGAGACCCCAATAAAGGCTCTGGCCTAGACCTTCCCCTTGTTCCTGTCTCTGCCTCTGAGCCAAAACCTAGTTCTCCCCTTGTGGTCCTGTGTGGTGTGATGTATCCCCTTCTCTTGGGAAATTTAAGCAATAAATTCTTTCAATGGCATTAGCTTCCCCAGGTGCCATTCAGTTACCTCCATGATCCTATGGGTACAATGGAGACATCAGGGACCCTTGGACAGGGACAGACTCTGAGAGTCAGAAAACCACAGGTTCCAGCAAAGCTCCAGAACTATCACAGTGTGAGTGGTTGAATAAGCAAGCTCTCAGGGCAGGCTTCCTGGAGGAGGTGGGCTGGAGATGAGGTGAGGCCTCATGGTGAAACTACAGAGCACAGAGTGGGAGGCACAGGGGAGGGTATGTCGGGGGTGGGGGCGAGGTGTGTGATCAGAACTGAGAGGCTGGAGAAACTGTACAATAAGAAGGTGAGTCTGACCATGTATGGGGCAGGAGGAGACAATAGTGTCAAAGATGCAGGCTGGGTCCTCCAGGTGCTTTTTGAAAACAGTTTTTTAACGCCCAGTAATAACGTGCTTTGTGTTAACTCCCTCTGGGGGTTCAGGGAAGGGCAGTGAAGCTGCTTTTGATGAAGGACCTAAATAATGGCATGAGACCCAGCCCTGGATGAGGTCCAACATGACTCTCGACAAGACAGTAAACCCCCTTGCTCCCCTTCTATTTTGATATCACTAACACAGCCCCATCCCTGGATGAACTCAGCTACCTGCCTTTGCTCTACCACCTGCCCCTGGCACCGGCTCCCTCCTCCTGCCCTTCCCTTCTGCTGTTAGGCAGTGGAGGCTGTTCCCCTCCAGTCTCAAGTGAGCCTCCGCCATCTTGGCACCTTCTGCCTCCCAGAAAGCCCTCCCCTCTCCCAGGCCTCCCTGCCCCAGGGTTAGGTGCCTATGCCTGTGAATTGCTCTGACCTTACAGTGGCCTTTGAATTGAGAAAATAATTCTTGAAGACCAAAAAGTCTTCAAGACATGGAGAGAGAGTGATAATGGTGGAATGGTTGGCAGAGGCATTGCTGTTTTGGAGCTGGGGGCGCTGCCTCAACTCACACAGAATCTTTTTGGGGAGGGGCGGGGGGTAGAGAATTTGCCCATTTTAATAATGTTGGCCCAGATCCCAGTCTTCTCTGCCATAGGTCAATAAATCCACCAGAAGTTCGTAAACTCACGAACACAATTAGCGATGACTCATGCTACCTTGTGATTTCTTTTTATGTTGCATAGAGAGTTATTTACCTTCTTGAGCGTGGGATTTGGGGGGAAATAATCATACATTCAGCAAGTGCTTACCTAGTTCTTATGAACTCTGAACCGGGCCACGGCACTGTGTGTCTTACCGGTTTGTGGCAGGAAAGATCCGCACAGCAATCCTCCAACACACTCTGCAGAGGATAAAGGGAAGCCAGCTGGCTGTGGTTGGCAGAGAAGACTTCTTGAAAGAGGATGCACTCACGCAGACAGTGAGTCTGGAAGAGGTGGTCAAGGGGAAGAAAGGGGAAATGAGGTCCAGCGAGGCCACTTGTTTCTGGCATTCCACTGGCCAGGTGTCCCTGGAGGAGGTGGGGCATCAGGCCTCCCTGTGGCAGGAGGAGGGTGATGGCCACCCTAGGGCAGCAGGTGAGCGGCTAAGATGGGAGAGCGGTGGAATCCCTGCGGGCTCTGTCTCAGTGCGGGAGCTGTGCCTGCCGCAGCTCCTCTGCTGGCCAAGGGAGCCCTGGGGGACCGCAGCCTGGATGGGAGAGGTTGGACTCAGTGACTTTGCGCTTCTCTGAGGGACTGTGAGGCCTCGAAAACTTCCAAAGAGGGGTGGTTGCCTCCTAAAGGGTCCTTCGGTTGCCCCAGGCAAGACATAAGTATCTCTCCAAATCAGAGCTCAGTAAGCTTCTCTCAGGGAGTCCTTATGCAAGGCGGAGGTGGGCGCAGTAGCTGTGAGAAGGGTGCTGAGAGGGGAGCCCATGTCCAAGATCCGGGACGTCGGTGGTTTATTTCTTAAGTGTTGTTGGTACTCATCCTCTCTGGAACCTGACTGATGGGCTTAAAAAAAGGTAAGTGATAAAAAAGGAAATCGTGTGAAGGAGGACGAGACATTTGCCTTAACCAGAGGCTGAGGGTCAGAGGCAGGAGAAAGGGAAAGTGGCTGGCTTTACTGCGCTCCTCCCTCCCTGCTCCTCCCTCCCCGCTCCTCCCTCCCCGCTCCTCCTCCCTGCTCCTCCCTCCCTGCTCCTCCCTAGCCTTCTTCCGTTTAATCTTCACCATCCTCCCAGGGATAGTTCCTCCAAGTCTCCAGAGGCCCAGCGGATGGAACGCTGCTTTTCACGACTGGAGGCTTCAGGACGCACCCTGGGCCCAGCTCGCTGTGTGGCCCTGAGCAAGCTACCCAACGTCTCTGGGCCGGGTTTCACGCCTGGCTTCTCTCCCGGAAGCATCAGTTTTGTCTTTTAGTTGCCTTGTAGTCTCCTCCTGGTGATCAAGTCTTTGCTTGTCAGTGTGAGATTTCCTTCAGGGCCTGAAAGGAGCCGAAGAGGAGCCTGAGGAAGGCAACGCAGTGGTCAGGCTCTTACAGGCAGGGTGGTGGGGAGGGGCAGAGCCCTTGGCTGGGGCCCCCACCCCGCCTGCCTGGGTGTGCCGTGAACACCCCTCATGGTCTGAAGCCTTCGATTTGACTTTCAAAGCGAAAGCACCTCTCCCGATAAAGCAAGCCTTGGTCCATTAATGACAGCTTTGTGTGGGCTCCAGTGTCCGATTGCTGAGAGGAGGACAGAGGCCGAACCAGGCCTCTGGGGGTGAAATGATTCCTGGTCTGGGTTGGCCACAGAGTTTCACACACCTGGCCGTGCAGGCCATGCCTCCAGCATTGTTCTCTGCGTGCCTACGGGTGCTGGGCAGGTAAGGCTGTCCCATTTTCTACACTGGGATGGGGAAACTGAGGCACAGGACAGTCATGCAGCTTGTGCAGTCACTTGGGCCTCCCAGGGATGGCTCAGTCGGACTCGAACCCTTAGGCTCCCTGCCCAGTGCTCTCCCACAAGCTGTTTATGGTGGGTCCTACCACCGCTGGGTTCTCTGCCCCTCTGCAGCACCCATTCTGCTCTGACTTAGCCCCGGAAATGCCAACTGCAGCTCATTGTCGTGGAAATGAATTCACTTTGCTCAGGGAGGAAGACCTGGGCTTCTGTAAGAACAGTGAGGAAAAAAGACTTCCTTTAATAATTTCAGCTCATCGCCATGACACCTCCCTTCTCCCGAAAGTACCAGTATATTCCCGAGGCCCTTCCTTGAAGGCCCAAAGAAATGAAACTGTAGTGGGGAGATTTCCAGCTCAGGGTGAAGGGGGTCACCCTTGATTCACGTGATGACCACTTTTCCGCCTCCTTACACAGCTGCCAAGCCCAGCATGGCATTCCTAGGCCAAGCAATACAGAGACCTATCTCCAGGCGTGTTTCTACCTACGTGGTGCTTCTACTTCACAGCGCTCTGTGGGACCCTGCCGGGACCATGTTTGAGAGAGGCGTTTTAGGCGTGAAAATGATTTTTCCCTCTCACTTTTCATATCGAGGCCTGGCTTTCCCCCCTGGGCAAAGTGAACCATTTTTCACAGTGACCATTGGCTGTTGGGCCTTTGGGGGCAGGAAGGGATCACCAGGACAGCTGCAGCCAGAATCCCCACCCCCACACGGCTGCCTCTGGGGGGCCCTCGGGTTCTGGGAGGACCTCAGGCAGGGGCACAGGGCCCGCCTGGAGCCTCACGGTGGGTCTGGCCTCGAGGCTCAGGGAAGGCAGGGCTTGCCATTTCCACCTTCCTGAGCTCTAGCTGCACGTTCTTGGGGGCTGATTTCGAAGGACCCATTATTTCCATTCTTGATGGGTTTATGATTAATGCATTGCCTCAGCCCTTTTAAAAAGCCTGTGCTTAATAATGCTAGAATAATGACCCCGTGTCACATTTCAGCCACTGGAACTCTTAATCCACCACTGTATGCAAATGCGAAGTGTATTGCTTGTGACGTTAGGTTAGCAGAAGAAGTACCATCCTGGCGAGGAACAAGGAGGGTCGGTTTTCAGTCTACCTAGTAGCCTGTGGCAGGCCCAAAAAGGAAGGTGCTCCATCTTAACAACATCATAAGGGCAGGTGCCCTGTTGAACACCTACTGTGCGCCCAGCCCTCACACATGGGCTCTTGGTAATGCTTGAACAGACCAAGGAGGGAGTCACTCTGGGGATTATAAACGTGCACATCCAGAAGCATCTTGTGAAAATTCAGTGGAGTGTGAAATGCCCATACCAGGCCTGGAATAGACTAAACGCTCAATAAATGGGACTTCAAATCAACACCGTTGTCCCCATTTTACAGCAGAGGAAAGTGAGTCCTGGAGAGACTGCAGGACTCAAAGCCAGGTCGCCCTGACTTCAAGGCCCAGACTCTCACACTTCACCAATGGGAAGAATCGTATGGTAGGAGAGAGCTTCTCATTGGCTATGAGGCCTTTTGCAAGTCACACCCCTTCCCACCTGGGCCCTTGGTCCTTCTCTGACCCCCATTGTTCTTTAGCCTAGGCTGAGGGTTTGGGCACATGCTAGCCCCCTGTGTGGTCCATGTGACCTCCTTCCTTCTGCTAGTTCACACCGCCTTGGCTCCATGGCTGTCCTGACCATTTACCCCTCACCTGTGGGGTGTGTTCTTTGGGTAATAATTATGTGAAATGGCTCACCGGGCAGTTTGATTAGTTAATAATCCCCCCAGTCCTGGTGGGTGAAGCTCAGTGTTAATGATTGCCAAGGAAAGCTTGTCAGGAATGTGGATCCTCTGAGGAGGGAGGCCTTTCTGAGCACACTGGCCTAGAGGAGGACACACCCCAGGGGTACCCTGTTGCGGCCTGCACCCTGTACCCTGTCACCGAACTGTCCTTTCATCTCTTATCTTTCTGACTTCAGCACCAGCAAGCTTCCTGCTCACCCTCTGCCAGCCCGCTTCCTGCTCTGGGCCTTTGTTCTAAAGCTCCTGTCCCTGGGGTCACTGCTCCTTTCTCTCTGCCAAAGCAAGCCCTCCTCACCTTTGGGAGCCACCTCAAACACTGCCTCCTCTAGGAGCCTTTCCTGACTGCTTCAGCATTCCTGCTCTAGGTTCCTTCTCCGAACACCTCTGGGCCATCAGGCAGATTTTTTCTGAGCACTCCTCGGCATGTCGGGCGCTGTGCTTGGTCCCTGGGACCCTGCAGTGAGTAAGGTGCCAGCCTGCAGTCCAGGAGGGGCACCTGTGCAGCCTGAGGTGCGGCAGGGGTGCCAGAGGAGGTCAGTCACCTAGGGTGGATGGGAGCTGAGGGGTGCCAGAGTAGTATGATATACGGGGCTCTGGTGGACACTGAACGGTGAGGCAGACAAGGAATGAGGGTCAGGGCATCTCAAAGCAGAGGGAGCTGTGTGTGCAAAGGCACGATTCAGGAATCAGATAAGGATTCAGCTGTGGGTGTGTGGCGTTTGAGGCACCCATGCGACACCCAAGTGAGTGTATCTAGGAGGCAGGTGGCCTCTCAGTGAAGTCTGTCTGCTTCCCTCTGTTAATCAGACAGTTTTATTACTGTGTCTTCTCAGAAAGAAGGGATTCTCCTTGAGGGCAGCCATGGTTTCTATACCTCTTACCAAGGATCTGAGCATGGAGCATGTGGTCACTGAAGAGAAGTGGAATTGAATCTGAAGCTTTACCCACTTCGGTATCCATCACGGGACTCTCTCATTCTGCACCCCCACCCCCTGCCTCGCACACCTGCTTTTCAGCTCTTCCTGCTAGTTCAGATCCTTAGCTTCTGTACTTCTGAGCACTTTGGGTCCTGAGTGCCTCGTCTCCCAAGTGAATTCTAGGCCATGAGAAGGTGCACAATTACCAAAGCTCAGGGCAGCTGTTCCAGAACTGGGTCTTGCGTGGGAATCACTATTAGAGTTTGATAAGTAGGCTGCCCCCTGGGGATTCTGATTCAGAAAGCCTGCGATGGGCTTACCTGGTCAGCTATGTGTTTGCAGCAAGCCCCCTGAATGATGCGGATGCACAGCTGGGTTTGGGACTTATTGTTAAAAGCTTCTCTAATTCACCCCCTCCCAAGGCCAGTACCCCAGACTCCACCTGGACACAGACTGCACTCAGTGCCCGTGGAGAGGCCCTTCCTTGTTGGCGGATAGGGCCTTGTGGTTTGAGCTGAAGCCTGCCTCCCCACAGCTCTGGGGGTCTCAGTTGTGCCCTCAGAGGCTGCATGGCCTCCTCCAGGTTTCCACACCCGCTTCCTTGAGATGTAGGAAGGCGCCTGATGCTGCTGTTTTGCTGGGTCTCTCTCCTGTTCCTTTCTGTGGTCTGGGCGCTCTCACAGGCAGACAGCTCTACCTCAGACTTTAAGTTTCTCATCAGATTAGAAGCTTGGGAGAGAGGTGAAGATGGGATGGTGCCTACCCCAGCAGCCTGACATTTCCCTGTCGGAGATGGGGAACCCCCACCGTCAGGGCCTACATTCATCTTCCATCAATCTGGCAGGGACTTCACCCTTTTCCAAAGTGAGGGGAGGGACCTGTACCTACCCTGGAGGCCAGCGATCCGTAGCATAGGCTCCCTAGTCCTCCTGCTGCAGGGCTCGGTGGCAGACCAGCTGCGGGTGGGCTTTGTCCTCGCCTTGGCCTAGGCTCCCAGCAGTTTCAACTCCGGCTGTAATTTACAGTCCCCTGGGCTCCTCCTCACTCCCTAACTTGAGCTGTAGTGGGTCTGGAGAATCGGTATGTTTTAAAGCTCCCCAGGTGGTTCTAAGGTGTATCTGAGTTGACAGCCCTGGGTTAGATGCCCAGCACTCACCTGTCCAGTTCTGACAATGTGTAGAAAGTTATACTGGAGAAAAATAACTAAGGTCATCTCACCGTGTATATCACATAATACTAGAGTAAATCTTTTCATTTTATAAGAAGGTATTTAAAAATTTAAATCAATAAAACCATATATTTCATACAAATTATTAAATACGAAAATGTGTAACAGTTTAGAATACCAAGTAAATGTAAATTTATAAAACTAGACATTATAATTCTGGTCTATAGTAGCAGATAAACAAAAATGAAATATTCAAAACATTAAAATGTACGCACTTCAAAACCACAAATCTAGTCATGAAAAATTGAAGATGAAATATTATTTGATCCCTTTTAAAGCAGAATCTTAAATTCAAATGACGTTGGCAGTATCATTATGTCACAAGTATGTTTTTTCCTATAAATTTTCTAGAAAAGCTTTTGCTGACTCCACCCTCACTGGGGAATTGTAAGAAGATACATTCGTGAGATATCTTCAAATATTTTCCGCTGACAAGGCCTTTTGGCTTTTAGGTTTTGTTTTGTTTTTAGGAACTGTAGTCTTTTATTTCCTGGGAGCTATAGTTTTTGTTTCTATAGTATTTCCAGTTTGTCCTTAAATTCTTTAGTTTTACCTTGTTCAGATGGAGATTCTGATGCGATGTTTCTTGTATCAGTTTCAAAACTGTCATGTTGATATTCCGTATGTTAAGAAAGTCTGTAACTCGAGTAATAATTATTCATGCCACAGACTTTTGCGTTGTTTGCTGCCATGCAATGCCTGAGAAGAACTCAAGACATATTTTACACCTCAGTGATTTTTTTTGACATTGTGATTGTCTTCTTTTCAAAACAGATGCAAAAGTTGAGAGATTGGTATAATGAACTTCCATCCCTGGCCTCAATAATCATCAACTCAAGGCCAGTTTTCTTTTATCTCTACTCTTACCCACCACTCCTGCTCCCAACCAGATTCTGTTGAAGCAGTCTAAGACCTTTTCTCATTTTATCTGTAATTACTTCACTTCACACCTCTAAATGAAAAGGTGCTTTAAAAACATAACCATAGTATTATTGTACCCTAAGAACGGATCATTTCTCATTATTTTAAAATATCCAGTATCCAGGATTTCCCCATTGGTCTCAGGCCTTTTTTTAATAGTTAGTTTGAGATTTCAGATCTTAAAAATTATGAAATAAAAATTTTGGACCAGCAAAATACACCATTTTGGCACTGAAGTGCAGGATTCATGAATAGCGTATGGCAACCACTGGGCGGAAGGTTCTAGGGAAATGGGCCAGACCCTGCCTGTAGCATTCAGAGTGCAGCGGGCAGCAGAAGTCATTCAGTTGCTCAGCCAACATGTATTCATTCCTCAGTGACACCATGCCCACAGCAGCAAACCGGACCGACTCTGCCGGGCTTGACCTGAGAGGAGCCAGGGATGGACATTTTCAGATAGGAAGATATAGACCCTTTCAAGTGATATGTGAGTTTAGACTTGAATTGGGTAGACTTTTTCAAGAAGAGAAAGTGGAGGAAGAGGTGTCTCACCTGAATAAAAGGCAAGTGCAAAAGCGTGGAAGTGTGAAAGCCCCTGGTGTGTTCAAGGACAGAAACCAGTGATGATGCTTGGGGCATATGGCAAGGCTGGTGGGAGGAATCTGGGGCTGGGTGGGCTGTGGACAGCTTGAGGCTTTGCTAAAGATCGGGTCTTCTGCGACCTTCCAGAGGGGACTTCATGATTTTGTTGTAGGAGTGTTAAGTGTGGACTGTGAGTCTGAAGAGCAGAAACTTGCAGGAAATCTAAGGAGTTGTTGGATTTTCAAGCCCTTTCTGAAACCTTAAATCTCCTCGAGCAGGAGTCTTGAGGGGACAGGCCTCTGTCTGCCTCCATTTCCTCTGTGTCCAGGGCTAGGATGGGACCTGGCACACAGAAAGTGCTCAATACATATCTTACTGACGGATGACCTTCCAGTGCTCCCAGTGTGGGCACTCCTGCCCACCTCCACCTTCACCATGGTGATGACAGAGGGAGCCCTCTTAGACTTTAGGATTGAAAGGTGGTGGCTTTTCCAAAATGCATGAGCTATTTGGCTTTAGGACCTGGGCCCTGGCTACCCTGAATGGAGGATTGCAAGGCCAGCGTTGCCCCTGGGTCAGCAGGCAGGATGGCAGCACACGGAGTGAGGCCCAGATATGAGTTTCTTGGGTAGATGTGTGAGGAAATGCCACTATTTGCAAAGAATTTGCAAATATTTGTAGTACAAATTTGCCATGAGTTGGCTCACATAGCTAATTTCTTTAAGGCCAGCCAAGGTTTGGAGGACTCGTTCATTTATTTCCTTTTAATAGTATTGTTGCTTTGCTAAATAATAATAATAATAATAATTGCACATGTTCACTGTAGAAAACTCAGTGTTATAAAAAAGTAGAAAAAAGAAAGTAAAGCAAATCCCTAGAGCTAACCACTACCGTCTAGAGAGAACCACTATGCACACTTTGGGGAACATCCTTCCAAACACTTTTCTGTCCATAAATGCTCAATGTAACACAGTTTTATATAGATGGTGTTACAAGATTTATGCTCTTCCATAGCCTGCTTGTTTCATTTAGCAACATGTCACGACACCGTTTACTGCACAGGTCTGTAACATTTTTAATAGCCACACAGTACAGTTTTGCATGGATGTACCATAACTTACCCAGCCAGCTCTCTAGTACCAGAAATTTGGATCGTTTCCAATTTTTCTCTACAACGTGCTAAAGAATATCATGCAGGCTTTTTCAGATGTGCAAAAATCGCCTAGCAGTAAATATCTAGAATAGCTGGGATAGCTGGCACAAAGAAAAGGTTTGGGTTGCTCACTGAGTCCAAAAGCCAAGCTGGAAGGTCGCCATGGCAACCCCTCCCCACAGCACATGGAGCGCCCATTTGTCACAGCTCCAGCCAGGGAGGTGGGTCAGAGCCAAAGGGAAACAATCTGTTTTCTTGCAGAATATAAACCAAGGGCAGAAGGAGCATGAGGGAGCATTAATGTAGAATTCAGATGGTTTGTGGTGCAATGGTGATAGTAGTCACCGTTTATCGAGTGCTTCTTATCTGGTAGATTCCATCCTTTCTCATCCTCACAAGAGCCTCTGATACTTTTCCCATCCTCATTTAACTAAGAACATTCACGTTTAGAGAGTAGGTAATCGCCAGAGGCACACAGAAAACGATGGAGCCGGGATTTGAAATTGACTGGCACCCACTCCTCAGGATTCTTCTTATCCAACCTAGGGTCACCACCCTCTGTCCTGTCACTATCCTTGAGACCTCTCGTTCTGACTCTCCAGCTCCCTAGTGCATTCATTCCCACCACGTTTAGATGGGATGCATACTGAGCCTTCATCTGGGCTCTTCTCCAGGACCACCTTGGCCACCTGCTTAGCCACACCCTCCACCACCTCCACGCTGAATAGCCCCGAATTGTATATTCTTCCTACCTCAATGCCTTGGCTCCTACTGCACCCTCAGCTTAGAACGCCCTCTCTCCTCCATGCTGTCATGCTCCCGTTTATTTTTCGAGACTCAGCTCAAGTCTCACTTCTTCAAGAGGTCTTTCCTGGCTCCCTAGTTTGATGTCCCTCCTTCGCGTTCCCCTAGAAACATCTGGTCCTAACTACCAATCAGGGGTGCTTTGTGTCAATTGTTAGTGCCGGTCTCCTACCATAGACTGTGGGCTCTTAAGCGATGGAACTGTCTTCTCTGTTTCTCCATCCCCATATCCTACTGTAGCCTTGGACACAAAGCAGAGATTCAGTAAATATGTATTGTGAGTGAGTGGATGATAGAGCATATTCCTGTCCACTCTCCATCTCTGCTCCCAGCCCCAGGGCCAGTGGGAGAGCGCAGGGAATGCCTTACCCCAAGCCAGACTGCATGCGCGCCCTGCCTACCAGCAGCTACTCCCTGCTTCCCTGCCTCTCACCACAATTCCTATCTTTCCTCCTAGGGAAACCGAGGTACTAGATGAATCCTTTATATCACCCCTCTGCTCCTGCCCCACCTTTGTCAGTTTTGCCCCATCAGTCCCATGGACCTCTTTCTCATCCCTTGGTTCCTCTGTGCTCCTCTCCCTTAGGAAACGTAGGTGCTTTGAAATTCACCTCTCTCTGCCTCCTAAATTGATTTGTAGCCTTCGCTTCATCTCCAAGATGTGGTCACATATTTTTAAACTGCAAATCTGTGCAACTCCAATTCAACTTGTCTGCACACTGCGCTGGTCTGCTCTCTTCCGGCATGAGTGTCACCATTTTCAGCACCTGGGAGATGGAGCGCCAAGACTCCCCCACTCCCCGTGTGACCCCCCCGCCCCCGCTGTCTCCCTGTAATCAGACACCTGACCTTTGCCATCAGGGCCCTACTGCAGAGCTCCCAGCTGAGCCTGGCAGGACTGTGGAGCTGCCTGAAGGGAAGAAGCAGCCACTGTCACCGTGTGCAAATTTGGCTCAGGGCTGTAGGTCTTCAGATTTGTCAAGAGCAACTTGAGTCTAGGTTCTAATGTGAGTTCCCTTAACTTTTTAGTGTTGGCCTAGGCTTTTTCTTTTCTTAATAAACTATTTGTTAGAACAGTTTTAGGTTTCAGAAAAATCATGCAGAAGGTACAGAGAGCTCCGATATGCCCCCTGCCAAGTTTCCTCTTTTGTTAATATCTTGCGTTAGTATGGTACATTTGTGACAACTGATGAACCACTATTAATACATTATTGTCAGTTAATGTCCATAGTTTACACTAGGGTTCACTCTCTATTGTACGTTGATTGGATGGGCATTGACCAATACTTAATGTTGTATATCTATCAGGATAGTATCATCTCGTTATTTTTAAAACACTTGAGAAACGCAAAGTCCCTGCTTTCCACACTCTCTCATCCGATCTGCCCCTCCTTTTTGTCGTCGCTGCTGCACTTGTGTTCTCTCTCCTCACTTCACCGTATTCCTTGGAGTTTCCTGTCCCTGCACATGGACAGTTTCCGGTCCGTCTGGTCTCTCTCCCAGATGCCAGCTCCTGGAAGCACTCAGAGGAGTCTCAGAAGTCTAAACGCCTGAGTCTCCTCAGTGCCTAGGGCGTGAGTGCTTTGGGGATTCATTGTGCACTGAGTAAATGCCAGCACAGGGCTGGGTGCACTTGATAACAGGGAGAGAATGGCAAGGGACAGAGACCTGAGCAAATCTTAAGTTTCGGTGGCTGCAGAGAGGAGCGAGCAGGTGTCCCAGCAAGCACAGTTTTAGAGAGGGGAGAGTTGAGGACAAATACAGCTTTGGGTGGCAGGATGTTTGACTCCTTAGCAGGAGTGAGCAGAGGTCTCAAGGGCAAAGGGAAGAAGCCACCCCATAGGGCAGCCTCCTGTAGGAAAAGGGGTGAGCGAGCACGCATGGGAAAATGTTTGAGAAGGAAAATAAATAAAAAAGCTCCTCCCTGGTGGGGCTGACCCCTGCTCCCATGGCAACCCTGGGCACCCTCCACCGCTACATGCTCGCTCCCTGACTCTGCTCCCGGTTAGCCAGAAGAGGACACATACCTCCCACTCTGCTACAGCAGCCCAAAGGGGTGACTTGCTGTTCCTGTAACATGCCTCTGTGCCTTTGTGCAAGCTGTTCCTTCAGTTAGCTGTGCCCTCTCCAAACTGACAGATTCTTTCTGATCTCTTGTGCTCCAAACATATGTCACCTCCTCTGTAAAACTGAACCCTCCCCTTCTCTCCCAAATATGACCATGCCCCTGCCCACGTGCCTCCATACACCTTTGTTTCCATCACCCACAGAGCATCAAAACAGCCCAGTTGCTGGTCTGTGCATCTCCCTTGTTCTGCAGGGGCTCCCCTAAGGCTCAGCTTATGGTCACACCCCTGCATCCTAGCTCTCAGTACAGTGCCTGGCACATAGCACATTCACTACGTAAGTAAATGGATGAAGGGAAGGACAAATGAAAAATGGATGGCCTCAGTAGAACAGTCAGCAGGTTTGTATTGAATGTCTTCTTTTGTATAAAAAGAGATCCAGACTCCATCTTCAAGGAATCCAAATTGTGGTTAACCAAACCACCACACCTACATGTATCAGAGAACAATATGTAACCGAGCTAATAATAACAACTGCTATTTATTGAGGGGCTTGCTGCAGGCCAGGCTCTGTGCAAAGAGCCTCAAGTACATCATTTTATTCACTCCTCCCTCAGCTTATGAGTTAGGGATGGGACCAAGGCTGAGAAAATTTGGGAGTGCCCTCCAGGGCTCCAGCTAGTTACGTGAAGGAGCCCAGACCGGAGCCCAGATCTGCCTCCCCAGAGTCAGCGCTTGCCACACCCTCCCCATGTCTGGTGGTGATCAGGGAAAAAGAGAGAGAGCAGGGAAGGCTCCCTCTGGGAGAGCTGGGCCTGGGCGGCAGCCAGAGAGTAAGTGGAATGTCCCAGGCTGGAGGACAGGCCTGAAGCCTGGCCAGGGTGGTGGGACTCCCAGGAATTTTAGGGATGGGGTTGGGGCAGCCATCCCCTGAGCCTGGCTCACTCTGGGTGGCCCACAGTGCTAGCTGGCTGACAGTACCTGCCAAGTCCCTCCAGCCCAGCCCACAGGAGAGCTGGGTGGGGAGAAGCAGTCCCGGCACCCCTGTGGGGTGGGGTGAGGTGGGGTGGGGCTGGTCACCATGGCTGTGGACAGTCCCGTGTCAGAGGACACGGCCAGTGCAGCCTGCAGATCTACTTATCTCTGGCACACCTGCGGAGGCCATGCCCCTCCCACCCAGCGGGCCAGTTTCCAGGGTGCGGCAGTCGGGGTAGGAACAGGTTTCCGCAAAGGAATACTACCCTCATTCACTGACTGGCAGACACAACCCAGAACGTCCGACTGTTTCCCACTACTGAGAGCTGGCCCAGCAACTCCTGACCTAGAAGGGGGACTTCATCTGGGCTCCAAGTTACCTGGATGTGCGGCTTTACTTCTGATCACCAGGCACTCTGTGGGGGCAGTGGTTCTGAATGTTTCTAGCTCACTGAAACTCCACTGAAAGCCATGGCGCCTGACCCCAGTGACATACATAAATGTTCATGTGCACATGTGTGCCTGTACACACACACGTGCACACACAGTTTGACCTCAGGTTAAATTTCCATGGACTTCGGGTTACAAACCCCATCCTGATGGTTGCTGCAGCTGATGGTCCCCTCTCCTGAATGCGTTGTTATTTAAGTAAGAGTAACAGCACTCCTCCTCCTACTAGTAACACTACTGGTATTTATTTAGAATGTGTAGTAATACCTGTGTTCACATTCATTATTCTTTTAGTTCCGCATAACTTTGGCCAGGAAGGTATTGATATCCTTATTTCACAGATGACAATAATGAGTCAGAGAGAATTACTCAGCCCAGCCAAGCTCATATCTAGGAGATGGCAGAGGAGAGACCTGACCTTGGCTACCTTAAGTCCCGAGTTGTGCTCCCCTCCTGTCATAACTCATCAGAAGGCTGCCGAGGAGCTGGGGTTTCCCCTTTAGAACATTCTCCAAGCTCAGGTGGTCAGGGTGCTTGTCGACATACCAGGGAATCTTAGGAGGGTCTTGTTGTCCAGCCGGTCTTCTGTCTAGATCCCTGGAAGTTTTCCCCCCCAAATTCCGCAGACATACATCATGGCGTGTGTGACTCTAGCTGGGGGAACAAGCCATGGCTACCCAGAATCAGTACAGATGACCTGTGACATTCACACACTCTTTTTCAGACTTTTTTGACTGTGACTTTCAAGAAGAAGTACCTTTTATATCATAACCCAGCACACACGCACGGTCAGGTAGAACATAAACAAACATATATAACTTACCATACATAACAATCAGGAATATCACAGAACAATACTTATCTTTACTTTATGCGGTACGCTGATATTTTGTTCTATTATTTTCCATATTATTCTATTTTTAAATGCTAGTCATGACCCACTAAATCGGTTTTATGATCTACTGACAGGTTGTGACCTGCAGTTTAGAAAACACTGCATTAACAGACAGAAAAATTGTGGTTTTAATTAATAGCCATTTTTGTCATTTTGCTGAGGTGGGCATTTGGCTCTGGCTGCAGCCAGGCTGGAGTTCAGGTGTAAGTCATCGGTTATGGAGTGACCTCAGCCACCCTGGCTCACTCTCCTGGGCTTTGTTCTTCTCTCCCTGTGGTGGATTTAGAAACCAGCCCTGGCAGGGTGGGGCTGCTGGTCTTTCGAGTCCTGTCACACATCTCTGCAAATGTTCCCACCATTCATTACAGACCTCATTTAATCCTGACCTTGCCAGGTCCCCACTGGGCAACCTCAAACAACTCATGTCCTATCTGGGATTCTCATTTATAGAATAGGAAGCAGGGTGGATTGAACTTGTACGTGCTTCTCAAAGAAGGGGTTTGGCAGCAATTAGGTTGTAAATGATATCTGTATGCTGAATATATGTGTATATATGCATGCTGTGGGCTGAATGTATGCATTCCTCAGATTCATATTTTGAAATCCTAATGCCCAATGTGATGGAATTAGAGGTGGGGCTTTTGGGAGGTGAATCGGTGGAGCCCTCATGAATGGGACAAGTGCCCTTATAAAAGAGGCCAAGAGAACGCCCTTGCCCCTTATGCCCTGTGAGGAAATGGCAAGAAGTTGGCAGTCTGCCACCCGGAACAGGGCCTTGACCAGAGCCCAGCCATGCTGGCAGCCTGATCTTGAACTTCCCAGCCTCCAGAACTGTGAGGAATCGATGTTTGTTGTTTATAAATGTTTGTGGTATTTTGTTATAGCAGCCTGAATGGACTAAGACGATGTATATGTATATATCTATAATTTTTTTTTTTTAAGATTTGGAGAAAATAAAGTTTTATACTGATACAAAATAGTTAAGTTATGGAGCAAACGGCCAAACTCAGATACTTGTTAAAGATACATTTTTATTGTAGTAAATATATATAACATAAAATTTGCCATTTTAACCATTTTTAAGTGTACAATTCGGTAGCATCAAGTACATTCACAGTGTTGTGCAACCATCACTACTGTCCATTTCCAGAACTTTTTATCATCCAAACAGAAACTCTGTACCCATTGAAACAATACCACACCCTCCAGCTCATGGCAACCTCTGCTCTACTTTCTGCCTCTATGAATTTTCCTGTTCTAGGTCCTCCCTCATATAAGTGGAATCATAAATTACATTTGTCCTTTTGTGTTTGGCTCATTTCACTTAGCATAATGTTTTCAAGGTTTATCCATGTTATAATACATATCAGAACTTCCTCCTTAAGGCTAAATAATATTCTGTTGTATGTGAAGATCAAATTTTGTTTGTCCATTCACCTGCTAATGGACATTTGGGTTGTTTCCACCTTTTGGTTATTGTGAGTAATGCTGCTCTGAACACTGATGTACAGGTCTGTGTTTGGTCCCAGTTTTGGGGGGTTATACCAGAAGTGGAATTGCTGGATTGTATAGTTATTCTATGTTTAATTTGTTGAGGAACCACCATACTGTTTCCCACAGCGGTTGCACCACTTTGCAACCCATCAGCAATGCACTAATAACCATCCTCATGGGTATGGAGTAGATATCTCACTGTGGTTCTGATTTGCATTTATCTAATGACCAGTGATGCTGAGCATCTTTTCATTTGCTTGTTGGGCATTTGTATGTTTTCGTCAGAGAAATGACTATTCAAGTCCTTTGCCCATTTTTGAATTGGGTTTTTGGTTTTATTGTTGAGTCGTAGATGAGTTCTTTATATATTCTGAAAAATATTTGCAGTATTTTCTCCCATTCTGTGGACTTTTTACTCTCTTGATAGTGTCCTTTGATGTACAAAACATTTTGATATTTACATGCATTTTTAAGGTAAAACAGGAGTTAGAAGGCAGCTTGGGCTACTCCGAGACTCTGTCCCACCCCAGGAACAAGGTCAGGCCTCTGCGGTGGTGAGGACCCTTTGGTGATCATCTGGGAGGGACCTTCTGGCACAATGATGAAATGGAAACTGTGTCCCAGTTTGCCACTTGGGCTCTGTGCTGTTTTCTGCATAACCCGAAGGAGATCAAGACAGGAGCTCAAGAGGAGTGAGAGGAGCAGAAGTGTAACTCAGAGGCAGGAGCCCAAGCTCTCTGTTCTCAGCCAGCTCACAGCCCGGAAGCTGGGGCCTTATCAAGACCGGCGAGTGTTCAGACCACTCTGCCGCCCGCCAGTCTAGGACTGGCCCACAAGTATGGGCAGAAAGGTGAGACTGGTTCCGAACCTCTCCAGTCATGTCACCACTGGCTTCTCACGGAACTTGAGCTCCCTCTCTTAACCTTGTTTCCTTGGCGCAGATGTATGACCTCTTGTCTGAAATGCCATCGGCGATATTCATGGACTCAGGGGTAATTTGGACTAGATGACCTCTCAGGAGCTTCATGATCTCATGTGTCTAGTATTCTAAAAGCAAACAATGGAGAATCCCCTACCAAACAGCATTCTTTGTTTTTACTACATTTGCCTGACGATGAGATTTTTGTTTTCCAACATAATATTTTTTCAGAAAGGAGGAAGTGGCATTATAGTTGGGTCCATCCAGATCTTTCCATAGTCACTCTGATTCTTTATTTTGAACAATGAGCTGAATGTGCTGTTTGGGGAAGACATGGGAACTCTCCCCATCAGTGCTTGCTTGGGATACCCTGAAACACAAAATCAATTTGAAGAGAGAAGGGGGAAAATGTAATACAGATTGAGATTTGTTCCCAGAAATATAGTCTCCTAGTTGCAAGGAGAAACCTAAGCCAATCAATCATTCATTTATAATTACTGTATTTCATCAATTTTTACGTACACTTAAAAAAATTTTTTTTAACAGCTCCGAAATTAGGATTCATTTCCAGTCAGTGATGTGTTATGATTATAATTGGCAACATTTTTCAGTCTTAGTGGTACACAAGATAATGTGACTTCCAACTGAGAGTTTCTAAAGTTGAAATACAGTCTTAGGCTCTATCAGTATTTAGAGGTCCATGAATGCTAGAGGACCCCCAGAACCTCACCACCAGGTGACACAGCACAGTGAGAGTCCGGGGCTGACTCCTACCATACAGATATTTTCAGCAAGCAGGCACAAAAATGGTCTGATGGATTAAGTCCCCGGCGAGCTACTCTTCTAGGTTCTCTTGTGCACACCTTGCTTGAAAGGTCACCTGAGGCTGACGTGGCAGTTGTCTAGTGGCATGGGTCAGCTGAGCCTCTCATTGATTCAGGCCCGGAATCCTCCCTCTAAAGAGCCCATTAAGAGGGGCAAGCCATTCTGGGCATCCTGTCACTGTCCCTGATCATGCAAGAAGGAGCACACCCGTGCAACACTTCTCCCTAGTTCACCAAAACTCTGATTCATTTCTTCCAGTGTAACAGCATCCACAGGGCTAATTAGCAAACCCTCTGGTGTTAATCAAAAATAATCCCAACCCAACCAAAATTGTGGCCTCTGGAGTGTGAGTTTATGGTTAGTCTTTCAAATGGTAATTAGCCACCACCCCATGGTTTAAAACTAACATTTTCATCTCGCACTGTGTATGTGTGTGTGTGTGGAGTGTTTGAAAGCAAATTGCAGATAGTTTAATATTAGCAAATGACTACTTGGGACTTGGGATATATTTTTTAGCAGCAGCATTGAACACGGTTTCAAAAAATGCAGCTTTCAAATAAGATGGAAATGAGAATATTTTTCACTTACAGTGTGTAGGTGACGCCAAAAAATGGCTGTGGTTATGAAGATACTGTCATTGAAGATACAGATGATGCTTTTGAATACACTTATTTCTATGAACTATGAGTGGAAAAACAATATTTGAAAATTAATGTGTTGGATATGATTACAAATTCTATGTCTTAACTAAATAAATTAATTAATGTTATAAAAAGACTGTGTACTAACTAGTTCATTTGCATCCCTAGAAGTTATACACTTTTTTTTGGCCTGTCTTATTGGGAAAATAGCCCATCAGTTTATATTCAGC
The DNA here is from genome assembly GCA_003508835.1 of Eonycteris spelaea. Classification (NCBI taxonomy): domain Eukaryota; kingdom Metazoa; phylum Chordata; class Mammalia; order Chiroptera; family Pteropodidae; genus Eonycteris; species Eonycteris spelaea. The sequence continues at coordinate 4,095,617 of PUFA01000017.1, forward strand.
CACCTTATATATAAACATATTAGGAGGTTATAAGTTTTACTGGCTGTGTCCTTCAAGTCCTAGGATACACAGTGTGTAGACTAAAGTGTACGGGGAGGGTCCCCCATGAATGAGGTAGTCAGGTGCAAAATTCAGCTCCTATTAATTTTGCTTGGTCTTATAGCTGAGAGGACTAGCCTGAAACTTCCTGAGAGTGATTTTGTTGTTACGATTTGCTTTTTTCTTTTTTTTTTTTTTAGGACTATTTTGGGAGGACTCTGCAAGTCCTTGAGACTATAATGCAGCTCATTTACTTTTTTCAGCCGTTTTAAGACGTGTTTAAACTGTGGAGCCCTCTTTTAAATGAAATCTTCTATGGGGCACCGATCTGCTGTTGAAATACTAGCGAAGTTTCACATCGTGTTTTCATTTTGGAACACTCTGAAGCCTTTTTTTTTTTTTTTTAATTCCATCTTGTTTCTAGATCTCTGATTTCTGCAAAAAAAGACAACCAACCAAGCTGCCATTTGAAGTACTAGAAATTACACTCTGGTTTTTATAGTGTTGGTGAATTAAGAGCTTGGCTTGTGATGGAAAGAGGCTAAAAAGACCAGTGAGTTCATTTTATGTTCAATTACAGTCGGCCCTCTGTGGATTCAACCAACCACTGATCAAAAATTTTAAAAACAAAAAAGTTATGTTGTTGCTGACTTGTACTATGTAGTTAGGCCTACTACATAGTACATAGTACAATGGTTGCATCTGTATTGAACATGCGTAGACATTTTTTCGTGTCATTATTCCCTAAGCAATACAGTGTAACAACTATTTACATTATAGTAGGTATTATACGTAATCTAGAGACAATTAGAGCATATCAGAGGATGTGTGTAATGCAAATACCATGCCGTTTTACATGAGGGTCCTGAGCATCCTCTGATTTTGGTATCTGTGGAGTTCCTATGCCCAAACTCCCTCAGATACCAAGGGACGACTGTATATCTGAAACGATTAACAAAAAGCGCAGCGAATGTGTGATCAGCCATGCCATATAGCTTTCCATGATCCTCCACGGATGTTTCACGGTTTTGACAAATAGAAAGCTTTACATTTTAGATGCAAGACAATTCATGTGAGAATCCTTATTTCTTTGAACAGCAGGAAAGCATGCCACAAGAAATCTCACACTTTTGAAACAGCAAGGTCAAGTCTGGTCTTGCCTGAGACTTTGTCTCAACCTGAATTGGCAAAGAGGGTCGTTTAGTGTCTAGGTTGTAAACATCATTGCAAAGACTCTATTTACAATATATTGCACACATCTTTCAGCAGCAAAGAGAAATGAGTCCCACTGCTGTATGTTAGGACTTAATTTCCTTTTAACAAAAGTTAGTTCTCTTCTTAAGAAGAAACTTATAAAACCAGAAATCAAATCCTAACTCTACTTCCTACCCGCTGTGTAATCTTGGGCAATTCCCCTTAACTTTTTGATTCTTCAGTTTTCCTGTTTGTAAATATACAATTAATTTTCTACCTGAAAATTCACAATAATAGGAAGTGTTTGTTGGACTTGTATTTTATGGCAGGCCCTTTATGTGAGTTCTCTCTCTTCGATCATAATAAAAACCCTATGGAGAAAATACTACTATTATTTCCATTTTACAGATAGAGAAACTGAGGCATGGGGAGTTAAGTTCCAGCCGCACAGGAAATGGCATACTGGCCTTTGAATGCACATGACTTGAATCCAGTTCCTTAATTACTCTGTCAGCTTCCTGAGATGGCATAGTGAAGGTGAATGAGATAAGGCAGGTGGCAAGGTGACCTGCACAGGCTTGGTGCAGAGTGGGTGAGTCACCTTTCTTCTCAGGGTGACTTGTGCTAGTTAGTTGGTGCATATCTGTCTCATCTCTTGGTGACAGTCACTGTCTTATTCATCTTTTTTTCCCCTGTGCAACAAAGGAATAGAATGGTATGGAGGATGCCCACTTCCCTCTATCCTGTTTGTCACAGACCTCTACAGTGTTTATGTCCATTAAATTCTCACCTGTTTCTTCAAGCTGCAGCAGCCCACCAAGAATACCTAACTATACATTAACCTTTACCCTTAATCACCACATGATAAAAATGCAGCAAACAGTTGCTGAATGAAGAAATAGATGAATCACATACTATGTTTATTATCCCTCATTTTTGATCTTTAGTCTGGTCATCCTACCTGGATAGCGTGTACTGTGAGAATGGAGACCATTTCTTTCTTTCTTTTTTTTTTCTGGCCATGATATTGAGCTGACTCGCTGAGAACCAGAGGACCGATGTGGGCAGGTCCGCAGAGGCCCAGCCGTGGCCCCATTACTGGTTGAAGTTTTCCGCTGTGCTCGAGATCCCCCCAGCACTGGGCCTTTGCCTTGTGTCTTGCTCCTCAGTGACTTTGCAGTGCTTCTGGCTTGGCGATTTAGACCTGGAAAACCAAGAGAACCAAGGTGTGCTGGTGGCCCACAAACATCGTATTGTTTGTTTGCAAAGTATTAACTTTTGTTTTTTAACCTGGGTAAAACATACGTGTGCTTTCCATTTTTTCTTTATTCTTCTGTTATTTACAATTATTACATAACTTTTTATCGTGATAAAATATGCACAACATAAAATTTATCATTTTAACCACTTTAAATGTACAATTCAGTGACATTATATTCACAATGTTGTACAACCATCATTACCAGATTTCCAGAACTTTTCATCATCCAAAACAGAAGCTCTGTACCCGTGAAACAACTCCCCATTCCTCCCTCCACCCAGCATCTGTTCGACTTAATGCCTCTGTGACTTTGCCTATGCTAGGTACCTCGTGCAACATTTGACTTTCTGTGACTGGCTTGTTTCACTTAGCATGATGTTTTCAAGTTTCATCCATGTTACAGCGTGTATCAGAACTTCATTCTTGTGATGACTGAATAATATTTCATTGTATATGTAGACCACATTTTGTTTATTTGTTATTTTGTTTATCCATTTATTTGCTGATGGACATGTGGGTTGTTTCCACTTTTTGACTATTGTGAGTAATGCTTACATCAGTGTTTTTAAGAAAGAAGCAAGTTTATGACAATGAAACATAAATATATAGGATTTTGCTACATAGTTCCAGATAATAATACATAGAACATAAAACTATAATAAGAAGCAAAAGTATCAACAAACTGTAAAAAAAACCAAAACACACTGTAAGTTTCCAGGATGAACAGGAAAGCTTTAATGAACAGAATTGGACAAGTATTTGATGAAGGCCCAGGATGAGTCAGGCATACACCCTGAGCTTCCAAGCATCCCAAAGGGTCCTCCCCAGTGGTGGGGGTACGAGGCGTAGTCAGGAAGCTTCGCCTGCAGGCAGTTGTAGCTGGTGCTACAGGTGAGGCCTCAGGCCTTCAGAGGCAGGGACAGAACCCCTCCTGGGGGCTCTAAGAAGGCAGCAGATTTTGGCCCAGCGATAATGGGGGTAGAGGTGGCGTTGACTATGGTTCATTCTGAGCTCTGCTGTTTCTCTGCTAAACCCAGCCTGTATTTTTCTGTTTCTTGGACCTGTTCTGAGAACTTGAGTTTTTCTAGCACACATTAATTACAGGTGTTAAGCAGCCTTAATCCTTCTTTTAAACAATCTTGTTACTCCGCTTTGCTCTGTCTTCAACAAGTGCCGCCTGATTTACCTGGTCTAGTTCTTTTGTGTGTCTATATAACCATGCTCCAGCCAGACTTCTGAAAGAGCTCCTTCTCTTTGCGTGGTCTGGAGTACAACTTTCAGTTCTCTTCTGCCCTCCAAGATCACACCATCTGCCCACGTGATGCAGTGGAGAGTGAGCAAACCCAGCTCTCCCGCAGCTGTGCAACCTTGGGGAAGTTACTCCACCCCTCTGGCCCTCACGTGCAACATGAGGGGATTGGGTGACTTCTGTGTCCCTTTCTAACTCTATAATTGCGTGATTGCCCATATTATTTAATTACCTCCCTGCAGCACTCTTGGAGTGACTCAGCAGCCTGATAGTTTGGCTGTTGTTTTTAAGGAAGCCTGATTATTTTGCCATCACAAGCAAGTGTATGCCCCATAAACAACCTGACAGTCTTGATCCTGGCTGGAGTTCAACTGAGTCTGACTGGATTTCTTCATGTTGTGCTCTTTCAGAAGCAGCCTGGGCACCAGCTGGCCAGAGGCACCCCAGGCCATGGCAGAGCTTTGAGTGAGGCCTGGTGACAGGGAGCAGCTGCCACCCACCGGCCTTCCCCGCCTGGCTTCAAGATGCTGAGCCTGAAGCTCCCCAGGCTGTTCAGCATAGACCAGATGCCCCAGGTATGTGCTCCCGTTCCAGTGGTAGACTTCCAGGCTGTGACAAGGGTGTGGCCTCTGCAACAGGATGACAGACCAGTCTGCTCTGTGCAGGCCTGCTCTCTTCAAGGAGTCCCTCCCAGACTCCCTGGGGGATGAGAGCCTCCTGTTCCCCAACCTGTACTGACCCTGGAAACGGAAGTGCTCCCAAAACTATTTGTGTTGTAGCCTTTCCCTGTGACATCGGTATTTTTATCCTGAAGCAAAGTCAGTTTTTAGACTGTAGATAAAGAGAGGAAGCCAGCAGCATCTAGCTGGATAGAGATTTTTTTTAGCCCCCTCCCATGGGTGCTTTAAAGCAGGCCAGAGGTGAAGTCACCTGAGGCTTTGCCGTTGTCCCCATCACTTGCAGGAGGCCCAGACCAGGCAGGGAATCGAGGTGATGGGGAGGGTTGTCGAGTGGGCATTAGCCCTGCCCCTTCACGGACTCCTGGGCCAGGACCTCCCTAGCGTGGCCTGACTCCTCCCCACCTCCTCCACCATTCCCCATTCGTACACTCTCTTCTCCAGCCACACCAGTGGTCTCTTTAATCTTTCCACCAGCTTGGACATTCACGTCTCTTGGTCTCTGTCTAGAGAAAGCTTTCTCCCCTCTCCCCTCAGTCTCCTCTGCTGACTTCCTTCTTTGTGGGGTGGCAGGGGTCCTCTCCTCTGCCTGCGCCCCTTCAGCTGTTGGTTGGAGCCTCTGCAGGCTGTTCTGTGCAGCTGCCTCTCCCTTTGCATATCAACCAGCCGTGTGGCCTGGCCCACTTCCCTTCCCTCTTGGAGCCTCACCCATTGGGCAGGGAACAGGAGGGGGCCACCACCCCTTGGCGTTGTCAAATGTACGCTGGCACTTTCCTGACTAATAGATTACTCATGGGAAAGGGCAATTTCTCCCTTCCCTTAGAAGTTAGGACTTGGGTATGTGTCTTGTAATTTCTAGTCTCGCTTGTGCTTAAAAACAGTCCTGGGTACATTAGCGAGTTATTAAAGATTTGCACAAACAGTTCAAGGAATGGAATGAATATCAGAGACAAAACAAAGATGTCTAGGCAGCAACTTCATATGGAACATGGCATAACACTTTGCCAGGAAACAGGGCATTTTGTGTCAAATTGAGATCTTTTATTTACTACAGCCTTGGCATGCAGACTATAGGTAAACACATGACATTATCTCAGACACCTTAGTTCAGGGCACAGGCAGGAGGACTCCCTGAGGTGCTGCTCATGGCCTTGTGCTGTGTCTCTGCCACTTCCTATGAGAATTCAGGCAAGACTTGTAGTTCTCTAAGCCTCACGTTTCCTTATCTGTAAAATGGAACTAAGAAAAGTGAAATAGAACAATGGGATTATTACGAAAGAAAAGAAGCAGAGCCCAGTGAATGGCGGGGGAGTGTTATTGGGGACGTGGGCTTGGGTACCTGGGAACAGGGAGCCATCTCAACAGGCAAATGGTTTCTCCAGCTCAATATTTCTCAGAGTGGGTGCCTGGATCACCACCATCAGAATCAACTGGGAAGTTATTAAAATACAGTAACATTTGTGATTGCAGGCATCTTGGTATTGTTTTTGATTTTAATAAAAAGAAATACTTTCAGCACTTCATCATTTAATATAATGTTAGCTCTCTCTGTGTGTATAAGCGTGTGTGTGTGTGTGTAAATAATAAATCTTTATCAGGTTAAGAATATTCCTCTTTATCCCTAGTAGTCTAGGATTTTTTTTTTTTGGCTTTAATAATGAATTTTATAGAACTTCTTTTTTCTATCAATATATATTTTGAGGTGGTTGTACAAGATTCATTTAAGTTGTCAGTGTGGTGAATTACATTGACTGATTACTAAATTTAAACTAACCTTGCATTTAAATACAACTTGGTCATGATGTAATATCTTTTTAATCTATTGCTAGAATCCATTAGTTAATATTTTGTTTAGGATTCTTAAATCTATTTAATGAGTTGGTCTGTCATTTTTCCTTACTATCTGCCCTTGCCTGGATTTGGGATTAAGATTATGTCAACTACAAATGAGTTGGAGAATGTTGCCTATTTATTCTAGGGAAATTTTCATATAATAATAGAATTACACATTGCCCATTCCAAGGGAGCACTGTTTACCTTTTTGTCTACATGAATGGCAACCTGTAAAGGGGTTCATGGAATAACTCAATCCTACAGCTGAATTGCCTTTGTGGAAAAGATTTTTTTTAATAACAGCTTTGTTGGGATATAATTTACATCCCATAAAATTCACCCTTTACAAGAATCAGTTTAGTGGGTTTTAGGATGTTTATGTACACAAAGTATGTTGCACAAAATCATCACAATCAACTTTGGAACATTTTCATCACTGTAGAAAGAAATTCTGTACCAATCAGCAGACATTTCCCACTCCCTCCGCTCCCAGGCCTATGGCAAGCACTAATTTACTTTGTCTTCTGTCTATGGATTTAACTATCTGGGATATTTCATATAAATGAGATCATATAACAGGCCGCCTTTTGTGAATGACTTCTTTTGCTTAGCAAAATGTTTTCAAAGTTCATCTATGCTATATCATGTATTAGTACTTCATTCATTTTTTATGGCTGAATAATATTCCATTGTAGAGATATACCACAGTTGTTCATTTATCAGTTGATGGACACATGAATTGATTCAATTTTTTGGCTATTATGAATAATGCTGCTCTGAATATTTGTGTACAGGTTTTTATGTAGACATATTTTCAGTTCTCTTAGATATACACCTAAGAGTGGCATTGTTGGATCACGTGGTAACTCTATCTATACCTAGCTTTCTTTTTGTGGTGAAACATACTTGGTGTAAAATTTACTGCCTTAACCATTTTTAAGTGCACAGTGCAGTGATATTAAACATATTCACATTATAGTACAGCCATCACCACCATTCATCTTCATAATTCTTTTTTTTTGTCTTGTAGAACTGAAAATCTCTACTCATTAAACAGTAACTCTTTCATTTTTCCCTCCCCCCAGCCTCTGACAACCACCATGATACTTTCTGTTTATGATTTTGACTACCCTACTTCCTCACTTCCTCATTTAAGTAGAATAATACAGTATTTGTCCTTTTGTGACTGGCTCATCTATTTCACTTAGCATAAGGTCCTTAAGTTTCATTCGTGCTATAGCATATGTAAGAATTTACTTCCTTTATAAGGCTGAAATTATGTTCCATTGTATGTACATACCTCATTTTGCTTATCCATTTCTCCATCGATGGACGCTGGGTTGCCTCTCTATTTTAGCTACTGTGAATAATGCTGCTATGAATACAGCTGTGTACATATCTCTTTGAGGTCCTGCATTCAGTAATTTGGGGTATATACCCAGAAGTGGAATTGCTGGATCATTTGATATTTCTGTTTTTCAGGTTTTGAGAAACTGCCATACTGCTTTCCACAGCGACTATATTATTTTATATTCCCACCAACAATACAACAAGAGTTTCAATTTCTTCATATCCTTACCAACACTTGCTGTTTCCTGCTTTTTTTGTATAGTAGCCAACCAAATGGGCATGAGGTGGTATTTCATTGCGGTTTTGATTTGCATTTCACTAATGATTAGTGATGTTGAGCATCTTTTCATGTGTTTAGTGTCTATTTATTTATTTTTTTTTTTTTAGGCAAGGCAACCCTTGGTTGACCTCAAGATTATAAGGATCTTTTCAGCTTGCAATCCCTTATATTTTAGTTTTTTATGCCTACAGCACCTGGTCTTCCTAGATGGTCTCCCTCCAAGTACTAACCAGGCCCAACCCTGCTTAGCTTCCAAGTTCAGATGGGATTGGGCTTGTTCAGGGTGGCATGGCTGTAGACTAGTGGCTATTTTTAAATCTCTTTTGGAGAGAAATGTATTCAAGCCATTTGCCAATTTTTAAATTGGGCCTTTTTTTTTCTTTTTCTTGTTGAGTTGTAAAAGTTATTTATATATTCTGGATACAAGTCTTTTATTAGATATATGATTTGCAGATATTTTCTCCCATTCTGTGTGTTGGGTTTTTTTTTTCCATTTTATTGATGGCATCCTTTGAAGTACAAAAGTTTAACATTTTGATGATATCTATTTCTTTTGTTGCTTGTGATTTTGGTGTCATAGCTAAGAAAACTTTGGCTAATCTAAGGTCATGAAGATTTACTCCTATATATTTTTCTAAGAGTTTTATGTCTTACATTTTTGAGTTAATTATTGCATGTGGTGTGAGATAGGAGCCCAACTTTATTCTTGTATGTGTGTGTATGTATATATATATATGTATGTATACATGTATAATACATACATATATATCAAGTAGTTCCAGCACCATTAGTTGAAAAGACTATTTTTTTTCTCTATTAAATTGCTTAGGCACCTTTACTGAAAATCAGTTGACCGTCAAAGGTTTATTTCTAAATTCTAAGTCCTATTCCATTGACCTATTTGCCTATTCTTATGCTAGTACCGCACTCTCCTATATAGCTTTGTAATAAGTTTTCAGAAATGTGAGACTTTCAACTTTATCCTCCTTTTTCAAGATTGTTTTGGCTGTCCAGAGTCCCTAGAATTTTAGTATGAGTTTAATTTCTACAAAAAAAGGCAGTTGAGATTTGTTGAGGGTTGCATTGAGTCCGTTGATCAATTGGGGAGCATTACCATCTTAACAATGTTAAGTCTTTTAGTCCGTGAACATGGATTGCCTTTGCATTTATTTAGGTCTTCTTTAATTTCTTTCAGTGATGTTTTGTGGTCTTCAGTGTATAAGTCTTGTACCATTAAAATAGTTTTGTTAAATTTATTCCCAAGTATTTATTGTTTCTGATGCTGCTGTAAATGGAATTGTTTCCTTAAATTAATGTTCAGATTGTTCATTGCTAATACAAAGAAATAAAACTGAGTTTTGTATATTGATCTTATATCCTGCAACCTTTCTGAACTCATTTATTAGCTCTACTAGTTATTTTCATGAATCCTTTAGGATTTCCTATATGTAAGGTGATGTCATTTGCAAATAAATAGTTTTGCTTCTTCCTTTACAATCTAGATGCCTTTTATTTCTTGTCCTTGTCCAATTGACCCAGAGAACCTCTACCATGATAGTAAATAGAAGTAGTGAGAACAGATATCCTTGTCTTGTTCCTAAGGAGAAAGCTTTCCATTTTCCATCAAGAAGTATGTTAGCTGTGGATTTTTCATAGACGGGCTTACTGAGCTGAAGAAGTTCTACTACAATTTTATTGAGTGTTTTTGTATCCTGACAGGTTTTGGAGCTTGTGAAATGCTTTTTCTGTGTCTATTGACATGATCATGTGGTTTTGTGTTTTCTCTTTTCTCATTATTTTGTCTTTTTTTAACATTTGAAAGGCAGTTTTGGCCTCAGGGAGCCTCTTTATTATGTATTTTATATCTCTAATGTCTGTTGGTATTTTTATTATTTTCTTTCTATTTCAGGCTTTTTTGCTGTTTCTGCTCTTAAGTTAATCACTCTGCCTTCTAATGTAAACAATTAAATATATTTGTTTCCCTCTAAGTATTACTTTAACTGCAGTCCACCTGCACTGTTCCAATTTCTAATTTTCATTTTGATTTCGTATGTGACTTATGGTTGCTAAGAATAAGTATGTGTTTTTTTAAATTTCCAAATGTATAGAGTTTTTATGTTACTGATTTAACTTAATAGAATGTGATCTGAGAATGCCCCCTGTATTATTTCAATCCTTGAAATTTGTTCAGACTAGCCTTATGACCTAGCACATGATCAATTTTCAAAAATCTTCTAAATGTACTTGAAAATAATATCTAATCTTCAGTTGTCGAGGCAATATTCCATCTATACCCCCATAAGGTCAGATATTTTTATATTATTACTAATTTTACTCTGCTTAATCTATCATTACTGATATATAAACAGTTATGATGACAGATTTGTGAATTATTCCATGTAGATAAGTCAATTTTTGCTTTAGGTATTTTGAGCCTATGTTTTCTTAGGTACATCCAAGTTTATAATTGTTATATCTTCCTGGTGAAGTAAATTTCTTATTTTTTTTTAGTGATTCTCTTTCCGTTTAGTAGTGCTTTTTGTCTTAGAATGTGTCTGACAGCCATAGAGCCACTCCAGCTTTGTTATTTTTGTAATTCCCCTGGTTTCTTTCTTTCCTTCCTTTGTCTTTTAATCTCTCCCTGTTCTTATATTTTAACTGTATCATGTAAATGGCCCATAGTTAGTTGGATTTCATCTAGTTTGACAATATTTGTTATTTAACGAGACAATTTTACCTAACATTTATATTTATAATGATTATTGATATATTTGCATTTATTTTGAACATCTTACATGCTTTCTCTTTGTTCCGTTTGTTTAGTTGTCCTGTCCTTTCTTGCTTTCTTTGCATTGAGTTTTACATTCTTGTTTAGTTTAGTGGTTACTCTAGCTATTTTAACATGAATAACTGTACTAGGCAGAAAGGGCTAGGCTATGCTAAGTGTAAACATTCCTCCAGATAGCTCAATGACTTAACATAGAAAAGGTTTATTTCACACTCACATTACATAACTAAATGCTCAGTGGGGAACTGTGAGAGACCCCAGGGTGGAAGGTCCACCATCTTGTAGCTGGAGCTTGTGGCCTCCCGGTTTGCCAAGAAGGGGAAGAACGAGAGATGTCTTTGGTTGGGTTCCCCCCAAACAGACTCTGAACCAAAAATTTGTGTGCAGGAAGTTTAGCATGGTCAGTTCTCAGGGAGGACATCTGTAAGGAAGTGAGGAAGGCAGGATTGGGTAGAAGGAGAAGTTGCATCAGAAGCCTCAAACAATCACACAGAGTACTTTGGAGTGGGGTTAGCCCTTCAGACTTGTCCCAAATGAAAAAGAAGGCCAGGACTTTGTTCCATCATCAGTGGATGTATGCTCCCCCTGGACAGGAAGTATAACATGGTCAAGGTAGGTAGTGGCCTTTGGCCAAAACAGTTCTCTCAGAGGGATGAGTGGCTCGGTTCTGAAGAGGAAAGAGTTCCCTCCTAATTGCATCATGATATCTACTACAAAAAGGTATACTGCTTTCAACTGTCCTGACCTAGAAGTAACATTAACCAAAAAGAGTCAGATGGCTCCAACCTAACTGCAAGAAAGTCTAGAAATGTAGGAAAGCACATGGAATATTTGGTGAGCACCAGTTGTCTCTGCCATACCCAACTTAACTTCTTGGATCTGAGGACTCATGACTTTAAATAATTCTAGAACTTTGTTAGTTCTCTCTTCAAAGAAGAGATTCTTACAAGAAGATTGCATTTTCTCCTTCTGGGAAATATTATTCATGTCCCTTATGTACTGTTTTCATATTTTCTGTCTCTTTAATCTCTCTGGACTACATTCTGGATACTTTTGTGGTATCATTTTTGTTAATTAATTTTCTCTTCAGCTAGGCCTATTCTTTCAATTACTTTTTATTTCACTTATTTTAATTTCTAAAAGTTATATTACATTCTTAGTTCTGCTATTAACTATGGCCTTAAAAAGGTCATCTTGCTGAGTTTCAGTTTCCTCATCAGTAAAATGGGCTTGACAGTCCCTAGCTTTCAGTACTCTCATGATGATCAAATGAAACAGGGTCTGCCCCTAACATGTGCTGGGTCTGAATCAGGAGAACAAGAGAACAGACTGTATATCTAAATATGTAAAAGTTACAAGTGAAGCTAGCAAACAGTTATATTAAATGGTTCTGTTCTACATTGACAATATCCCTTCCAAATGACAAAAAAAAAAAAAAATAGCATGTAAAGCTCTGATTTTTATATAGCTAGAGCCAGCAAAATACCAAGGACAACTAGATTTAATTATTATTGCACATGTCTGGATGTTTATTCCATAAAGTTTATTTTTCTTGCCTTCATTTCAGCAAAATTATGAGATATTATTGTAATGAACGTTATCACATAATTTATGTTCTATTAACAGTGATGCCAAATTACACCACGATTCTTGAGTCATTAAATCTTAGCTTTTTAAAAATTAATTTAACTTGTGAGAAATTTTTTGCTGAGTTTCTTCTCAGTTCTGCTGAGGCAGAGCAAGGGGAATTATCAAAAAATATTCTTAAACCCAGATTTAGAATCAGAGATGGACTATAAATTTTACACATCAAGTTCAAACAGTGTAATGAAGCTGCATGATAATTGTAATTTAGAAGAAATTAAATATTTTAATTTCATATGGATCATCATCTTATACATAGCTGTTTTCACTCTCTTCAATTATCTAAATCCATACAGTACTGATTTTATTTTTTTAAGAAAAAAGATATTATAAATAAAACTGAAAATAGCATTATTTTGCTCACTTAAAATTATACTTCAATCTACAATGTCCAGAAAAAGAATCTATATAAAATTAATTTCAGGATTATTTGTATGTGAATATTTTCTTTCATAGTCCATAGACATTTTTATTTCTTTTCTTGAATTTTATTTTATCCAATATAATTTTGTTGTATATTTTACATGTGGCTCCTTTGGTTTAGAAAAATCCTGTATGCATTTAAAGTAATAAACATCCATTTTGAACCCCTTTAAAAATGAAATAGCCAAACCTAGATTTTTTTCAATTTTTGCCAACAACACCCCATAACGAATATCTGTGGAAAGCCCAGATTCAATTTTAATGTCACTTTTCAACAAAGATGGAGTTTGCTCTTTGTTCAAGGATCTTCCATTTCACTGATTTCTGCCAGTTATCTTATATCTTGTCCAAATTAAATCTAGTGTTTAATGGCATTTATTTGGCAGTCCCGTTGTGTGAATAAGAGTAGTTAATGGTCAAATCTGTTATGCATTTCATCAAGATGTCCCGTAGTGGAGAATATTCAGAGACTGTCCTACATAACCTTTGAATTGTTTCTGAAGGAAGTCATCAATTCTCCTAGTAAGAAATTGAAACCAAATACTGTCATTTCCATCTCTAAGATTGCTTTTAGACTTTTGGTCAAATTCTGACTTTGTATTAGCTTTCTATTGTTGCCATAGAAAAATTCCACAAACTTAATTTAGAAAAAGACAACAAGTTTATTATCTTACAGTTCTGTAGAAGTCTGGCAAGATCTCACTAGACTAAGATCAAAGTCATAGAGACTCTTGGGGAGAATCTGTTTCTTTGCCTTTTCTGGCTTTCAGAGACCACCCACATTCCTCGGCTCCTGGCCCCTTCCTCCATCTTGAAAGCCAGCAGCATTGCATCTCTTGATCATTCTTCTATAGTTACATCTTCCTCTTTCTCTTCTGCCTCTCTTCCATTTCTGAGGACCCTTGTGATTAACTGGGTCCACCTGGAAAATCCAGACGCTCTCCCTATTTTAAGGTTAGCTGATTAGCAACTTTAATTCCTATGACCCTAATTCCCCTGTGCTGTATAATGTAACATAGTCACGGGTTCTGGTGATTAGGGCATCGACATCTTTGAGGGCCATTATTCTGCGTACCACAGACTTTCTAATCATGTTATACTATGACCCAAGGGTCCCCAACCCTCAGGGCACAGACCAATACCTGCCCGTGGCCTGTTAAAACCGGGTCGCACAGCAGGAGTGGAGCAGCAGGCGAGTGAATGAAGCTTCATCTGTATTTGCAGCTGCTCCCCAGCGCTAGCATCACCGCCTCAGCTCCACCTCAGATCACCAGGCATTAGATTCTCATAGGAACACTTGTCCCTGGTGCCAAAAAGGTTGAGGACCACTGTGTGTAACCACAGACTTGCCCACGACAGATTTTTAAGTCAACGCCTCTAATTGAAAATCGTTTTCCTAGTTCTTAAATCAAAGACTGAATTTTTACAACAAATCTAAAACCTGTGGAATGCTCTGTTATTTCAACTTCCTCACTTCTTCTGTAGGTCAGCACTCTAGATGGTGCTAGTCATTCAGTGGGACTTTTCACCTTGGTGCCTACCCAAAATGAGTAATATTCACTTTTTAAAGACATTTTATGTGTCTTTTTCACTTTATTAGTCATTAAATTCCAAATATTCTTTGGATCCTCTATCCTAGATAGTGGATTTTTATCCATCCTTTTTTTTTTTTTTTTGGCCAGAAGAAATTGACCATCATCTTCTATAAATATTGTGTTGCCTGTACAAAAAGCAACCTTATACTTGACTGAATATCAGACAGTTATTTTTGTTTGCTTTGTTTTTAAAATAAATTTATTTATTTAAATTAGTTTCAAGTATACAGTACATTGGTTAGATATCTATAATGTTTTGGACAGTTATTTTTAAAAAAAATCACACCAGTGTTCTAAATTAGCATTTACCTGTAATTGCTTAATACCAACAATGGTTGGCTTTTAATTCAATATATTTACAGTTCTAGTAATTGCCTGTGGATTGTGCACAAGCGGTGTTAATAATTGAGAATCTAAGTATCCTCTCCTGCACGAGGCAGTGGCTTGGTGTCCAACCCAGTGTGAGGCACACTGCAGGCACTCACTAAGTGACAGGTTAAAGTTGATGCCTCAGTTCATGCCCTGCCTAATTCCCTCCCCATTCCCTAACCATGCCTTCTGCTCACACTTCACTAGGCTCTTCACTGGGCTCTATCCCCTGCCCTGGCTTTTCCTGTGCATGCTTTTAGGTTCATCTTCTCCCTCTTACCTAAAGGGAACCTCCGCTTCTGTGATGAACTGGATTCTAGGCAAGAAGATGACAATGTGATGCTGAGGTGGGAGCCTGGCTTGGGAAGCCAGAGGCAGCTGAAGCATCAGCATGCAGAGTCTAGCTAAAAACCATGAAAATGGGAACTAACTTTTTGTACACATCCCTGAGGAAAAAAAAGGAAATGCAGACACTCACCCCAGTCCCACCCAATTGCAGTAAGACCCCCCAGGTGATCTGCAGGCACCTGCAGAAGAAAGTCTGCGAGGCATTGGCTCAGAGACTTTGTCACCCATCCTCACCACTTGCGTGTTAGTCAGCTTGGGCTGCCATAACAGAGTACCACAGACTGGTTGGCTTAAACAGCAGATATTTTCTCACATTCTAGAGGCTGCAAGTCCAAGGTCAAGGTGATTCTCTGAAAGTTGATTCTCTGAAGCCACTTCCTTGGCTTGCAGGTGGCTGTGTTCTTGCTGCTGCTTCATGTGGTCATCCCTCTGTGCATGCACACTCCTGGTGTCCTCCTGTGTGTCCAAACTCCCTCTTCTTCTGAGCGACACCACATTGGATTAGGACCCACCCTAGCAGCTTCATGTTAACTTAATCACCTCTTTAAAGACCCTGTCTCCAAATACGGTTACATTCCGAAGTACTGGGGGTTAGGGCGTCAACATACAAAGCATGTGAGGGACAGAGGTCAGCCTGTAATGCCACTTTAAAGAAAATGAAACTGAGGCTCAGAGAAGTATGTGGCGGTCCAAAATCACCCTTCAGGTCAAGAGATGGAAAGCATCTCAGAAGACGAGAGCATCTCAGCGATGATAGTGTAAGAGGCTAGGGAAATGGAGACTAATATTTGCATTTAGATTTTGGCTTTGCTCCAGTATTTCTGGGACCTTGGATGTGTACCTTAACCTCATTGGGTCTTAGTTTCCTTTTCTGTGAAATGGGGGGCAGTAGAAGGCTCTCCCTCACAAGGTCATGAGGATGCCCATGGAATTTAGACAAGAAATGCAGATTTCCACGCCGAGGGTGCCTGCAGCCTCCCGACCTCACTCTGCCTCTCCCCTTTGCCTGCTTTCAAAATCCACTTATTTGCCACCTGCCAGAATCCTTGATTAGTTTCCCTAGGTGATTTGCAGCTTAATAGCTAGAAAAACCAAGGGTTTAAAAAATGGTTGCGGGGGAATTTCAGGCATCAGCTGGCAGGTGCGCAGGGTCTTTCGTGGAAGCCAAGCCCATGGCAGGCACTAAAAAGAAAACCTGCTGAGGTGCCCTTCCACCCTAGTGCCTGGGGGTTCTCACTTCTAAATAATAGGCTGTGCACAATTTGATTTCATTTTACTCTAAATTGCCCAGCCTGCAACCAGGGATACAAGGCAGAGTCCTACAAATCAATTCCGCTCTGCAAATAAGCCGGCTCCTGCTAACCTGGGGGTGCTTAGAAATGAGGCCCAACTACAGAGCATTAAGGCAATGATTGCAATTTGCCTTTTGGGGTCAAACTGTGTGTGAATACAAAATTGTTTTCAAATGTTTCGTTTGTTTAGATTTATGTAGCACGAACTCTGTTGAGATCTACTCTATGCAAAGCACTTTGCTAAGGCTAAAGCGGGAAGATGGGGCAATGTGGCCTGAATAAATCAAGGTTCAAGTTTGGGAGGGGAGGGACAGGTCAGAACATCACTATTCTGGGACAGAGGGGCTATTAAGGGTATTCTGGGACAGAGGGACTCCCTGTCTTTCATCCATCCTTTATTCATCTGTCCTTTTTTGGCGGAGGGGCTGCTTTACATCCTGCCCCTATGTCATGGTTTCTGCTGGTTTTTCACCCATGTCTGGGGTGGGGGGGCAGGAGAGCAGCTCAGAGGGAGGCAGGTTCTTTCAAACTGGGCCCGGCCCTGGCTTTGGTGCTAAGGTATCCTCCCCAGATCTAGGCCAGATTCTTAAGTGAGGTCAGGGTGCCCACTTTTTAGATTTCCCAGCCCCTCTGCTCTCCTCTGGCTTCTGACTGTGTCAGCATTCTCTCTCGCCTCCCAAAATGCGGGGCCCAAAGAAAGGCAGTAGTCACACCCTGACTAATCCTGGGCAAAGGGTAGGTGGTCTGCCCCTCTGGCTCCTGTCCATCACACTGCCCACCTGTGGTGCCGTGTCCTAGCTGACCTGCAGCCCCAGCCTGCTTCCTTCCTGCGCTCGGCAGGACCCTTGTCATGAGCTCTCCTGCTACACAGGATCTGCTGAACTCATTCATGGGAAGGAGTGAATAGTAACAATTGCTCCTTTCCTAAGTCTGCATTTTAACAAGCAGCCAAAGCTTTCGTAAAAAAATTTTGTGAAGGAAAAAGAAAGAAGGAAGGAAGGAAGGAAGGAAGGAAGGAAGGAAGGAAGGAAGGAAGGAAAGGAAAGAAGGAAAGAAAGAAGGAAAGAGAGAGAGAAGAAAAGAAGAGAAGAGAAGAGAAGAAAAGAAAAAAAAGAAAACAAAAGAAAACAAAAGAAAGAAACATTACGAGGTAGAACGGAAGACCCATAATTTCTGCTGGAGGGCCTAAGGAGTGCAAGCCCAGCCGAGCCATCCTTCTCATGTGAATCAACAGCTTAAGGCCGTCGGCCCATTTGCCTCCTTGCCGGCAGCCGTGGTGAGGCGGGCAGCTGCAAGCCAAGATTCCTGCTGCTCATTAGAGAAGTCTGTGCACTGTAAACCGGCATGTCAGCAGAATTGAACGATGAATCTAAAACTGGAACAAATCACTTTAATTAGTTAAGACCCAAAGCTAATTCAAATAGTATTTTTTCACTGGACCATAAACAAACTTCATTATCCTCCTTCCCCAGTTGACCAGTTTAACCCAGAATTGAACTAAGAAGGGAATGTACTGACCAGCTAGCGAATGCCTTCCGTTTCATAGGTGAGGACACTGAGGCTGAGGCCCTGAGAGGTGTGACCCAGCCCAAGGTCACATGGCACCTCAGTGGCCCACATTTGACTTGTTACTCTGAGAACCCCTTACTTTCTCCACAATTCCATGCGAACCCTTTACTCAGAACCTCAAGTGATAATTCACGTTATTTTCTTTACCGTGTATCTTTGCATAAGGGTCCTCCTTTAAACTAAGACGTTCATAACCCAAATGAGAGGTGAGTATCTAAGTAGAATTCTCCCAGCCTTCCCTTCCTTCCACAGCCCTGGAAAATATAAGAGAAAGGTGGAAAATTTATTGTGGCCTGATTTGTATTATGATTCCTAGTATTTTATTTGCCTCGGTTAATCTACTCACTTAAAATTTACTTTTCAAAGTTTATAACACATTCATCTAATTCAGTGGTTCTTAAGAGGGGACATTTGAGCCCCAGGGGACATTGGCAATATCTGAAGACATTTTTGGTTGTCATAACTTGGGAGGGGGTACAACGTGTGCCACTGGCATCTATTAGGGAGAGGCATGGATCATGCTTAAGAATACTTAGGACGGCCCCTCACGACAAAGAATTACCTGGCCAAAAATGTCCATAGTGTCAAGATGGAGAAACCCTGATCTAAATCAACACAAAGAGGGAAGAAAAGTCTCCTGTACATCCTGCTACTTCAACAAATGAAACTCTCCACTTTTCTGTTTCCTCCCAGCCTCTGTCCTACCATATGTACTGACACTTCTTCTAATTCTTATATTCATAGCTGGAATCCAATCTACATTCTGCTTTTTTCACTTAATGTTATGCCCTCAACGCTTTCCCCTCTTGCCATGTTTCTCCCAAGGATCATTTTTAACGGAGGTAATGCAGTTTGAGAGCCCGTATTTTACCTGACCAGTCCAAGTCGCTCACGCAGTTGGTTGCTGAGAGACTTGCCAAGTGGGCTGAATGAGGTAGGTAGAGGTGGCTCAGGCGGGCCTGCTAGGGCCAGCCTTCTCCTCTACCTCAGCCCAGGCTGATGCCATCATAGTCTTCATCATCAAAAGGCCTTTATGAAGCGCCTTGGTAAATATATCCTGACGCCGGAGGGATCTCCTGCAGAGATCTTCCCACCAGCCCCTGACATCTGGGGCATGTTTGCTCGGACAGACAGCATATATGTCAACCAGCCACGAAGCCATCCAAGGACCAGGCTGTAGGCCCCAGGCAGAGGGTGCCAGACCAGATTCTTAGGCAATATTCATGACAAGAGTAAGTGTGTCTGAGGATGGAAAACAGGCTGGATCCCCGAAGGGAGCCAGGGCCTTGAATTCTCTCCTCCAGCTGGCTGCAGGCTTCTTGAAGGACATGGGATGTTAGAAGCTACAGCGGGAGGAAGAGAGGGGAGCAGTTTGACACAGGTCAAAAACTTGGGGTCAAGTGTTCCAGGCTCAAGTGTTCAAGTGCACAGCCTGGGAGAAAAACTATGCCACCAGAGATGTCCTTTCTGAGACCTTCCCACCCGACCCGCTCACCGTGTCCCTGTTTCTCCCCCTACAGGTGTTCCATGAACAGGGCATCCTCTTCGGCTACCGACATCCACAGAGTTCTGCCACTGCCTGTATTCTCAGCCTTTTCCAAATGACCAATGAGACCCTCAACATCTGGACTCACTTGCTGCCTTTCTGGTACCTGCCAGCCCCCGTGGCCAGATGTGTTATTCATGACCTCTGGGAACTGGGGCTTCTTTAAAACATAGCTGAGGTGGGGAAGGCTGAGATGCCATGCTGGGGTTCGGGGACTCCCTGTGGAGTGTGGGCTAGAGCTGAGGTGAGTTTTAGGGCTTGGATTGTCATAGGACTCGTGGGGCTCCTCGTGGCTCCCATCTTCTCTGCTTCCCTGCTCCAGGGTCTGATTTGATGTTATTCCCTTTAGTCTTAGAGGCTTTCTGGGTCTTCCAGAAGCCCTGGTTAAAATGTTAGGAACTTAAGCAAGGCACATTTTCCCATCTGCAAAGCAGGAGGATAGTCAGCACCTCCCGCAGGGTTGTTTGTGAAGATTATGGGGAAGACATGGGAAAAGGCACTGGGTACAGAGCTGTGGCTGCCCTGTAATCATTCGGGAACCACAGCAGATGTAGGCACTTGGTCAGGTTAGCAGTTTACTGGAGCATCTAAGAGCCAAACTCTGGGGTGCGTGTGTGTGCACAAGTAACTGGAGTTGCCAGGAAGGTGAAGAGGGACCTTGCTGAGAAAGGAGGACCGAAGACCAGCTTCATACACCTCATGCCTGTGCATGACAGGGTCAGAGGTCAAATCATAGGATATCAGAGCTGGAAGGACCTCAGAGGTCATGCTGTCCACTGTTCCATTTAGACCGCCATCGGTAGACACAGATGTAGCCCAGGGCTTGCTTACATTACATGGTAAGTTCTGGCAGAGGCTGGTGTCTGGACTCCCCTCCCGATCATGTCAAGAAGCCAAGAGGGACCGAGAATGTGCACAGGTGGGATGGGCCCTAGGGAGGCAGCGTGCTCCATCAGAAGTCAGAGACAGACCCAGGGCCACAGCTCAGGGGAAGGTGCTGGAAACCTTCCCAAGGGAGGAGAGAGCATTTACGCTTGTGGTAGACTAGGGCAATCTGTAAAGGTGCCCCCGGCCTGCCGACTGTCAGGCTAGCAGCAAGACGCTGCCCATGGAGGCTGATTGTCGTTTTAAATTTAAGTCAGCCTAAGTGAACTTAAACAGTCCTAATGCTAACAAATGGTAACTTGCAGAAGGGAGTAGAGTCAGTGTCCCCCTGGTCCTTCTTCTCCCTGGAGCAGCCAGGTGACCTGCTCCTTAGCACCCCCCCCCCCCACAAACACAGAGCTCTCCTAGGGACAAGCATCTGTGACCTGTGTGTATGTGTAGCACCTAGTTCTTGCCATTGCTCCTCCCCTGCTCTGTCTGACCCACAGCCTCTCAGGCTTTGGAACAGCTGTGGGGTGTCCACTTTATGGACGAACCACAGGTAACTTAGGCTGTTCAGAAGTCTGTGCCACTGCAGAGTGCTGGCCAGCCATCCTTGTTTGTGGGGCCTGAGCCCTGTGCACAGATCCTGTGGGATGCCTTAGCGGTTTGACAGCTGAGCCACACTGGCTGAGGTGCCCCACCATGTACATATGTACTCCTACACTGCCAGGCCCAACTGGGCAACACAGAGTATCAGGAGGGCTTGGGAAAGCCGGGAGTAAGATGCCCTAAGGAAATGAGACCAGGGAATAATCTCGAGATGATCAAAGGATATATTTTGAGAAACAGAAAAGAGCTTAAGCTTTATTTCTGCTGGGACAGGAGGAAAAAGATCACAAGGACAGCCAGAGGATTTGGTGGTACTCCTTGGGCTCCGGCATGAAAAGTTTTGTAGTCTCCTTCCCTAGGAGAGTCTGAGGGAAGGGGGGCCAGCTCTCTCTTAGTGTGAAGAAGAGGGCAGCTCTGGAGGCAGGACCACCTCGCATAGGTTATAGGCTGAGTATACAGACAGAACTGATGCAGAGGCACGCCATATCTCTACGGAGAGATGGAGCCCAGAGACCCAGGCTTGCCTGAGCCTCAGCGTGGGCCTCGCCACTCAGAAAAGTGATTGCAGTGTTAGTGGAGGGCTTGTGTAGACGAGGAGGGAGAGAAATGTCTGCCGTCGTCTAGACTTTCAGATCTTAGCTGAGGGATTGTTTCTATGTGAGGAGCCTTCCTGTAAGGGGGCCATAGACAAATTACAGGGCTGGTGACCAGGCCAAATTTGGACCCTATGAGGGATGGTTGAATGCACCAAGGTTATCTACTGTGAAATTCAAAGAGGTGGGACGGGTTATGAAGACTGCCTTAAAATATTTGAGGGCTCGTTTTCTATGTCCCGTTAGGGAGAACTAGGGCTGATCTAATGAAGATAGATTCCAGGGAGACAGATGACAGCTCAGTGAAGAACTTTCCAATACTCAGAGCTACCTTGTCAGGTGGTGAGCTCCCCGTCCCTGGAAATGTGCAAGTGAGGCTAGAGAATCAGTTGGGCAAGATGTAAGAGGGATCTGTCACCACAGGCAGGGGGAAGGGATTGGACTAGATAAGGCTCTCTTCTTGCCCCTCCTGCCTATTTCCAACTGAAAACAGACCCCACTCACCCACCCTTGCTCATGGCATTTCACCAAAGTGAGAAAATGTAGGGATTGGCCATCCCAGGGGAATGGAAGGCAGAAGATAATGAGGCGGAGAATATGAGAGGAGCCTCCAGCCACTGGGATTGTGTGGGCCATGCTGTGTTCCAGGTTCTTCATGTGGAGGTTTGTTACCACACTGTATGTGACAGATGTCCAGAATGACAACTACTCCTGGCCTCTGCTTGTGTACATGAGCACCAGCTGCGTGTACCCCCTTGCATCCAGCTGTGCACATACCTTCAGCTCCATGTCCAAGAACGCCCGGCACATCTGCTACTTCCTAGACTATGGCGCTGTCAACCTCTTCAGCCTGGGTATGTGAGGCCCTGCTCTCAACTTCCTTCCCCTGGGACTGCACCACCTGCCTCTTCCCTGGGGAGTTAGGGTCACCATAAGGCTTTGATGGGCTTGCAGAAGAGTTGTGAGGATGCAGTGCCCCTGTGCAGGATCCCAATGAGTGTTTTGTAAGCAATTTGTCCACAGGAATGCTGGCAATACTTAACAATGGTTGTCTGGGGACAAACACCTGATCTGTGGTGTTTGCTGATTTGTGTGATGTAAATACTCCCGCTATGGGCGACTTCAAGCTGCCAACATGACATCACTGAACAAGGGTGGGCGAGGTACACCATAGTGTACTGTTACAGCAGGTCCTCTGTACTGATGCAGTAGATATGCTAATTGAATAGTTATTACTTTTGTTAATGTGACTCATTTAACTATAAGTTTATGTCATTTAATCTTTAATGATGGCCATGTTTACCAATCAGCTCACAAGTTTTCTGAAACTAATAATCTACTTTCACAGGCCAGGGTGAGCCCACTGCACACATTAGTGGTGGTCTCTGTTGTGCCTGGCAATGAAGGGGGTTGGTCACAAATCCTATGTGTCCAGAGGCTTAAAGGAGTTGCGATTTGCTCCAAGTGCCACAGGAACAGAATGGCGAACCCCAAGCTGGTGAGGGTGGGTGCTGACTCTCCAGCTTCCTCAGTTGTCCTTTAACTGTGATGCCCACTCCTCCTCCTGTCTTCCTCCCCCACTCGTGGGCATCCATCCGTCCTCTCATATCTCAGTTTTTAGCTACTTCTTCTTCCTGATCCTGTTCTAGGTGTAGAAGCAAAGGCATCATCTGCCCTTGCCCAAGATGGGGCCTATGAGGAGCCCATCTGCATCCCATTTTCTCTTTCTGTTCCTTCTCAAGCTACACATACAAACATACACACATACCACATATACATACTTGCACACAACACACACACACACACACACACACACACACACAGTCCTTTACTGCCTCACCTTCCACTCTCCAATGCTCTGCTCAGTCCCCACCATTCATGGTTGGGAAGGCACCGGCCTCCTCCTGACTCTCGGGATCCATGCAGCTGTGTGGGCTCCCTTGCCAGCTTTTGATGCAGGGGCCCCTCTGTGCTCCTCAACCCCCATCTCTTTCTCTGACCTCAGTTGCCTCACTCCCTTCCCTTTCTCCATCTCCTTTGCTGGTTCCCCTTCCTCTGCTCTCCTCCCTATGTGGGTGAGATCAGAACCCACCCTGGGCCTCTGCTCTGACATGGCTCAGCTCCTTGGGTGACCTTGTCTGTGCCCACGCTGTCCCCTGACACCTCTGGGGGAGCTGCTCCAATCCCCATCTCTAGTGTAAACTCCTTACCTGGTCCACGCCACATCAAGCCCTGTGACTGAGACAGTCCTGTCCCCTGCCCCTCCAGTCAGAAATTTGTAGGTAATCCTCAGTTTCCCTCTCCTCTCGCTCCCACCACCCTCTCTAATCAGCACATTCAGCTGAGTCTGTCCTCCATATTTTTCAAATTGACTTTGCCCCACTGGCTGGCTTGGCTCAGACCCTCACACCTCCATCCTGCACTGTTGCAACAGCCTCCTCTCTGCTCCCCCCATCCCCACTTTACCCAGCTGTCCCAGGGAGGTTTCTACAACGCCTTCTGAACATGGCACCCCTCCCCCTTAAAACTATTCAGAGTTCCCAGTTTCCTGCAATAAAGTCCACACTCCTTAGCCCAGGAGCTTGCACAGCCCTCAGTCACCTGCGCAGGCTCACTGTGTATGACAAGAGCAAGCACATTGGCATAATCGCTACGAGGCAGACTCTGAGCTCAGCTCCTGACACACATCACCAAGGGGTGGCATAACGTGGTGCTTGGTGGCCCGACTGCCACCCCCCACACAGGTTATATGCTCTTGGGCAAGGTTGTTAACCTCATCAAACTTCCATGCTCTTACCCACAAAACTGGCATATCTTCTTCATAAGAGTGTTATGAAGATCAAATGTGTTTTGTAAGTGAAGCATGTTGGGCAGCGCCTGGCATTTTGAAAGCATGGGGGACGGGGAGCCATCACCGTGATGCGCTCATTACCCTGGGAGCAGTCCCCTGAGGTAGGGACCATAATTATACCCACACTATAGGTGAGAATAATGAGGCGCAGTGAAGATCAGTGACCCAGATCACACAGCTTGTCAGTGGCAGAGCCGGAGCCCTGAGAGCCTGAGGGGGGTCCCTTCCTGTGTCTCCTTCCAGGCCCCCAGGCCTGCATCCACCTCCATGTGGCTCTGGTCCCCAGCCTTGTCAGTGGCCCCTTCATCTCTGCTTCTCACTGGAAACAGCTCCCTAAGTACAGATGTGTATCTTTCACATTTGGCTTTCCTGCCCATAGCCCACCGCCTGACACAAGGTATTCAGTAGACAGGGGCGGAAGGCCTCAGGGTTGAGACAGCCTGTGTGGATTCCACTGGAACTCCCAGCTCCATGCCTGCAGCCACCTCTCCTCCCCACTCTCACTCCTTCAGACCTGTGGAAACCCTCAGTCCTTGTAAGATGGCTTTGCTCAGCTTCCCCCTGATTTCCAGCTGTTCTTCCCTCTGGGCCACCCTGTGCACTTTCACTAGGTTTTGGTTACCTTAATCCCCCATCCAGAAACCTTCCAGTTGCTCCCTTTTGCCTGAGAGAGGAGATTCACTTTCCATAGACTGGCATCTAAAGCCATCTCCCATCCTGTTGCCTGGAATGCCCTCCCTGTCCTCAGGGCCCTGTCAGAATCCCCCACCTTCTAAGGAGGCTTCCCAGGTCGGCCCCTTTGCTGATGCCTGTCCATCCTGAATGTCTGCTTCATACTGCAGTCTGCCTGGAGGGACTGATCATTTTGCTTCCCACTGCAGTTCCTGGCATTGTCTGAGGCTTTGCTTTTGTAATGCCCGTGGAGCTTGGCACCTAGACCCCAGGCAATATGCACAAAAGCATCTCCACATCCTGGTCCAGATGGGAGCCTCCCCATGGTATCAGCCTGAGGAAGGAATTTGTCTGTCCCCCTGGAAGCAGTTCCCAGATGAAATCTCACAGGTGGCCTGCTAGACTGGGGAGCATTGTATCCAGGAGGTGGATATTCTGGGCCTGTGTGATTCTGGGAACATACCTGGTTTCACTAGACTCCATTTGTCAAATGGGATCAGAGACAGAAGCGACATGGCCCAAGTCCTGCTTCAGCCTTGAGCTAGAATTCCAAGTTCTCTATGTCTTTGGAATAACAGGTAACCTTAGGCCTAATCTTTCAGGCCCTGGGCTGAATGGCCTGTGGCTGTCTCTCCAGAAGGGACCTCAGCAGGTGAGGGTGCCTAGAGAGGCCCTGTGGTCCAGACCCCTGGACACACCAAGAGCCTTTGAAAAGGACAGTGATCTCCCTGTTCTTTCAAATAGAAGCTGCAGTGGCAGGTGTCATGAAGTTCCTTAGTTAACCCTTCTCTCACAAACTCCAAAACCTAAAAGCAAAGAAAACACTGAGGCTAACCTGTTATACCCAGCCGCTTAGCTGGCCAGTCCTGCAGCCCACTGATGATTTGCCTCACCTTAGCAAAGGTGCTCTCTCCCTGCAACGGTGATCTTTCCACAAGGAAAACCCCGTGCCATTGGACAGGTGAGATGTGCACTTAGAGCAAAGCTAAGCACACTAGGGTGTCATTGTGGCCTATAGCCTGTCGTTAAAAGCAGGGACTGTCACTGGACCTGCCTGTGCTTGAAACTTGGCTTTGCTGCTTTCTAGCTGTGTGCCCTCGGGTGGGTTATTAAACCTCTCTGTGCCTCTGTTTTATCATCTGCAAAATGAAGATAAGTGCAGGATGGTGGTTTTAAAGATTGTGCAAGTTAACGTATGTAAAGCCCTTGGAGCAATGTAAATTCTCGGGATAGGATCTGGGTGGATCTAGGTGGAGAAGAGAGAGGAGGCCATTTAGGCAGAATTGATGGCACACGTGAGGGTATAGCAGCAGGTCTGTGGGGTGATGAGGCTCAGCCAGAGGCTGGGCTTGGTCTTCCCAAGGAGTCCAGACAGTGCCAAGTCAAGTCGTGGCTTCTTGCCCAAGTCTGGTTTTTCCTCCCCAGGCTCAGCCATCGCCTACTCTGCCTATACATTCCCCGATGCTCTGGTGCGTACCACCTTCTATGACTACTACGTGACCCTGGCTGTGCTGAACACCATCGTCAGCACTGGCCTCTCCTGCTACTCCAGGTACCTGGCCACCGTATCGCAGATGGGACGGGGAGGGCGGTCCTGCATGCAGATCCATGGACTGTGGGAAGGGACAGCAGAAGATGCCCTCGGGAGCCTGGCACTCAGTTCCACGTGGACTTCCTGGCTGGGCGGGACTGGCTTCATGGGCACAGAGCCTGTGCAGTTGCTCAGGGCCCTGCAATCAGGAGGGCACCATACTTGGTTTAACGCTCTGCTGTTGTTATCCTGACATTCTGAGTGATTTTTTAAAAGGGGGTCCTACACTTTCACTTTGCACTGGGCCCTGCAAATTATATAGCTGGTCCTGTTGCCAGATAGTCACCTAGCCTCCTTGACTCTCGGCTTGCTCATCTGTAAAATGGGGCCAACAGTCTACCTTATGAGACGGATGTATGGATTACAGGTAACATACCTACCTAGAACACCTGGCACAAACCTGGCCCAGAGGAGCACCCCACAAACAGGCAGTCTGCTACTCGTGACTGAGTGGGCCTGCCTCTAGATACTTGTGATGGCTGATGGATGATATTCAGATATTGGACACATCCCCGGAGGAAACCCCATGGACATAAGTCACACCTGGCTCACTGGCTCTAATTCTGTTTGTTTGTTTGTTTGTTTGTTTGCCCATTCACTCAAGAAAGTGTATTGGAGTACAAGAGACATTGTTTTGAGGATAACTACTCTAGTTTATTCAGCTCTTTGTAAAAGTGACTGTCCAAAAGCTCCAGTTCCCTAAATTATTTAGGAAACCTCTCCACTGGTGGCGTCAGGGCAGCAGCCTTTGTAGACGGTGCCAGGGTGCTGGGTTCTTCGCAGGCGAGGGGCCTTCGGTGGCGCCGTGGTAACGCGGGCAGGTCGCACCTGACCATCCGTCCCCTCAACCGTGATTCCAGTGAGCCACGTTGAGTCTCCCTATCAGGTGGCTGCAGTCCTCAAAGAATGACTGTCACCTGCAGCCGTCCACTCTCCCTCTGCACAGGAGAAAAAGGAAGGAGAGGCATGCTCCTGTCTCTTCTTCACAGTGCTTTTGGCTCTAGCTTTCTTTGTGTGACACTTGGGTTTTGTAGGACCGAGAGGTATGCAAGTTTCACAAACTGGACAAACTGGCTTTTTTTTGTTTTTTGGGGTTTTTGTTTTTGTTTTTGTTTTTTAAGAACGGAAGGATAGATTCTTAAATAACATTAAGAATGCTTGCCCCAACTTGCCCTCCACTTACCTGTCCTGGGACAGGTCGAAGCATGCAGTTGATTTCCGTGAGTGTGAATCTCCTTTGCAGACACAGTCTCAGCATTGTGTTTTGTGTTAGTTTGTCCCATGGAAAGGCCTGGACATGGAAGTGGAGGGTGAACTCTCTCTTCCTTCTTCCTGGAAATCAGAGAGCTCCCCTGAAGCTGTGAGGCAATAGGGTCTGCCCACAGGGTAGAGAATATAATCAGATGCCATAGGATGGTTATTTCCTTCCTTCTTCCCCAGTTTCTCAGGACCTTGGGGATTAAAAGCTCTTTCTGAAGACAGCCCATGCCAGGCCAGTGCTGGGGGCTGCACAGATGATGGAGAGAGTAGGATGGAGAGAGTCAGATTCCTGCCTTAGATGAGACACAAATAGAAAAGTGACCGAGATGCTAAAAACCTCCCAAAAAGATGAAGTGTGCCCACAAGGCACTGTGCCTGGATGAGGGCTCACCAATGGCCTGGTCACATGGACCCAGACGCAACTGCATCTGGTCCTTGGACGAGTCACTGTCCTGTCTGGTTAGCTCCTTCAGGGGCCATGTAGCTCTGGTGTTTGGAATTTAAGACCCAGAGAGGTGAGCACTATGAGCTAAAGGGGCTGGGAAGGCCTCGTGGGTGTATAAGAAACAGTCCCAGAGTTCATGATCCAGGGCTGCTTTCCCATGAGCTCCCAATGCAAATTCTTGGCACATTTGATGCGTTTGTTTTGTTGTTTGTTTTTAAAGTTTCCTCAATTACCTATAAGCCACCAGGGTAGATTTTTTCCTTCTAGTGAGGAGTCCCTCTGATGGTTAGATATGATGAATGGATCTTTTGCATGTACAAGCCTGGTACCTTTGGACAAACTTGTTTGGCAAAGCAGGTTGGCCAGGAATCTCTTGAATGCCTGTGTTTGGGGGCTTTTCCCTTGTCAATGAAATGGATTATTTCTGTTTATTTATGGGGCACATTTGTGTCTATTTCATCCATCCACCTATCCACCCAACCATCCGTCCATCCAACCATTCAGCATTCTTTAGATGCCTGCCATGTTCCAGGCATCGTGTTAAGATCTTGGAATACCAGAAGGAGTGGGGCAGTCTTTACCCCCAGAGACCACCCAGTGATTAGGAGAGACAGACTGAAGATCACCCAGAAGTCCGGATGGAGTCATCATTTCCCCTAAAGGCCAAGGGAAATGGCCTTTGGAGTGTAGCATTACAGAATGTAACATAAACAAATAATGATAACACAGAAGGACACCTGCCTGGATACCCAGGGTTCTATGAAGTGGCATTAGGACTGAGTATTGAGACAGGCACAACACCTTAGCTGGAGAGGAGAGGACCTTTGGACGGAGAAAACAGCCTGGACAAAGGCAGGGGGGCTGGAAGGATGGGACTGCCTTGGGGGCAGCAAGGAGCTTCAGGGTTGCTGGATCTTGCACAGCTGGGAGGGAGATTGCGGCTAGAGACAGGCTCCAAAGGCAGCTGGGGATTTGAAGCGCCTCAGTATGTTCTACCGCGGGCGGCTCTGTGCTCATGAAGGACAGTAATCTTCCTAGGAAGACCATTCCTTGGACTCAGCTTCCATGCCCTGAGGGGCTTCCAGGTGTGTTAACAACCACTGACGTAGGGGGCTGTGCTGGGACAGAAGGGAAGAGGGGGCAAATGCCGGTCTCAGCAGCAGAGGTAAGCGGGATGCCCCGTTCGGAGGGCCCTTGTTCTCTTTCTGTTCCATGTTGACAGCTTCCCTGCTCTGCCAAGCCCGTTCTTTTTGTTTTCCTTCCCTCTCTTCGTGGTCCTCGGTGTCTGCAGAGTGCGGGGATAACTCGTGGGCAGGGGTGACTCCGGCCCTGATTAACCTCAGGAGAAGCAGGTGGAGAAGAAGCCACTGTAGAATCCGGGATCTTCGTAGAACTGCAATGTGGCCTCGGGCCAGTCACCACCCCCTCTGGGCTTCAGTGTCTACACCTTCAACAAGGGCATCTGAGAAGATGCCCTCTAGGCTTTTTCTGGTTTGGGCGGTCTACGATGCCAGTGTCTTTCCCAAGATTTCTCTCCTGCCACTCCCTCCTGCTCCATAGCTATGTTCATAGTATGGCCAGGGTGGTGGGGTGGGGGAGAGAGAAGCACCTTCTCCTTCTCTGAGCACAGAGAGACCAGGAACCTCATTAGTAGCTTTTCACTTATTCACATGCTTGCCGTCTGGTAATGGCCTAAATGGCAGCTTTTCCATTACAGTACACATCCTTAAGCTAAATCCCCACACGGGAACTGTGCACCCCCCCCCCGGCTGGTTTTTGGTCTTATTAGCAGAATTTAGTTCCAATGAACATACTTCAGAAAGCTGCTTTCTTGGTCTGTAGCATTTGAGAAGGGAAACGAGGGGATGTGTGACTTCTCTGTGGCTCTTAGCGCCAGGTGGTGTGACAGAGATCTGGCCTGCTCACACCTGCCAACCACCCAAAAGCCCAGGAAGGTGACACTCTCTTAGGGACGTTAGTTACACTGTTTGCCGTGCATCACGAGTCACCGTGGGGACTTTTATGTTCATCCAGCCAGAGCATCCAGCCATTGGTGTTCTTGACAAGTACTTGCTCAGTGAAATGCCTTGTGGTCAGTGCTGTGAGGGAGGGACAGGAATCATCATCAACGGTGGAAAGTGAGCCACCCTGGCACTGGTGCCGTGGCCGGTCAGAGCAGCGTGGAGCAGGCCCGGACGTGGGTGCAGAGGTCAGAGCTGGAAACAGGAGGCTCAGCAGACAGTGTTTCTCAGACACATCTGGAGGTCAGAGGGCTCAGCCAGATGACAAAGTACCGCTAGGGCCAGAAGCCGGCGCGTGGCAATGCCCACATCTCCGCAGCGCCCCACCCACACGCATACACACCCCTGTGCAATAGAATGGTATTTTCAAAGGCTGACTAGTTTGAAACGCTCGTTCCAGAATTCACTTGCAAATCCTTTTAGCTTTGTTGTAACAAGATTGAAGAGGTTTTAGAACAGGCTGGTTTTGCATTGACCCTCTCCTGATGGAGGCTTCTCCAGAAATCTGGTGTTTCCTGCCAATCTGGTTCTGGGCAGAGGAAGGCTGACTCCCTATAAATTGGTTCCTCAACTCTAGGGAGCAGGAACTGCCATACCAGGCGGGGCTTTGAGGCCTGGGGTACTTGGTGGGATTCTGAGGCTCCCACCCCTCCCTCTCAGAATCTCTGACTGTGGCGACACTCTCTGGCCTAACCTGGAATTGCACCTTAGTAGTGGTTGGCCCCTCTCCGAGGCTGCTGCCCCTTCTGCCTTTTATTCTCTGTGCCGGCTCTCTTCTGTTCTGCTTTCTCCTTTTTTCCCCTCCATAGACTCGGCTTTGCAGCTGGAGAGGCTGATTCGTTTGCCCCTGGGGAAGCACTTTATCAGGCCGGGCGAAATGTTGTCTCAAGTCGCAGGAAGTCCGTGGTTTGGGGGATGGCCCTCACCAGCCAGAGCCAGCTTTCTTCCTGTGTAAGTGGCCACAGAAAGAGCGCACTTTCACAGCGAGCTTCTTTTAACCCAGAAATGACAGGTGGTGGCAGTGCATGGGGAAGGAGGGAGGGCTTGCCATGGTCAGACCAGATCTGCCAGGGGGGCTGAGGAGGCTGCTGACCGCCCTGGTTCTTGGGGCAGTGGGAGTGTGTTCGGTTCGTTCCCTGGAGCAGAGGGGCATAGCTAAGGACAAAGGCTGGGTAGTGGTCTGAGGCCTGTTCAGCTGCTGGATGGGGTGTGGAACAGAAGCCAGATAACCCTGGGTTTAAATCCTAGCTTTGCCTCTTATTACTCATCCGACTTCAGACAAATCACCCAGAGCCATCTGTTACCTCGTATTCTTATTTTCTGGTACAATGTGGCTACAAGATGAGTCGGGGAGAGAATGGGCCCCATGACACACCTTTTTGCAAAAGCTGCCATTTAATGAGTGTTACTCTGTGATGTGCACAGTCATAAGTTTTTTGTGAGTGCCATTTCATCAAATCCTTGCAGCAAGCCTCTGCGGGGGTAGAGTCGTTATTTCTGTGTTACACACCAGGATTCTGAGGTTCACAAGGGTGACATGACCTGAAGGGTCACATGGTCACGAAGAGCAGAGGCAGGATTCGAACCCAGGGTATCCAGGTCAAACTCTGTTTATGAGATCACGACACTATGCTGCTTCACCTGTCCTGGGGTTTGTGGTTTACTCCAAGGCTGGGGTTCTTGTTTTGGCGGATGATGAATTGAGGTCCCGTATTTATCCTTCTCCTTCTCCTTGAGCTTCTGTGTTCCTTCTCCACCCCATGCCCGCCACGTGTGTCTCTGATTGATGAGCAGGGTCAGGAATGGAGAGATGTGCCTGCCAGAGGGCTTGAGTGAAGTTGATGCTTGTCTCTGGAGGCCATGGAGCTTCTCAGGCCCATAGGGCTGCCTCTTACCCTGGAATATGGATCCCCATGCTTGGCAGCCCCGAAGGCTGAGCAGAAACACAGCCTGGATGTCTACATCCTCAGACATGCTTCTGAGCTGGGCGCGGGGGATCCATACCTGAGTGGACCCAGCTCCAGCCCTCAAGATGGTTCCCAACCAACCAGGAGGTGTATATGGGGATCTCTACCATGTCTCCATACCCAAGGGTATGGGCAGCGGTGGCATTTGTGGTCAGGTGACTGCCCTGGCTCTTTAGGGACATGGATAACCTGGCCAGGAAAAATGGGCCAATGCTGGGAGAAGCAGCAGACTGTATTTGGGAGAGAAGGGTCAGACTTGTAGGCTAGGAGAGGGAGTCTGAGGAGCAGAGGTAAGGAGTGATGCAGGACAGAACCCATCCCCATGGGGTAGCATGATGAGGACAGAACTGTTGGGGAGGCTGAGAGGACCCGAGTGCCTTCCTTGTCCTACAGACCACACCAGAACGGTCATCCCTCGAGCCTCTCTGCTTCCTGGCTCTGTGCAATCCTCATGCAGCCCTGTGGGCCCCAAGGGGGCACCCAGCCCTCTGGCACACACTGAGGTATTGAAGTGGATGTCTGCCCCACCACCTGGCCTGGGTATGTGAGCATTCCTTTACCCGAGCCCAATTCAGGGCTGTGGTTTTGTGTGGACATCGTCTTTGCCCCTCAGCTCCCCACACCCTCAGCTGCTGCCCCTCCTTAGGCCAGGCTCACACCAGCTGAGTCCCTGTCATATAACATCCTGGAGCACCTGCCTGTCTGTGACAGCCAGTACCACTCATGTTAATGTAAGCCTCACTTGTCTTTGGATTTGAGGCGGATGGGTATTGGTGATAAGGCAGGGAAAGAAAGACCACATTTACTCAGTTTCCCCAGGCCAGTATCCCTGTGCATGGTAGTAAATATTCTAGAAATCTCTCAGAGTAATTAAACACCTAATTGAAACAGGGCTTCTGCATGGAAATTACCAGGGTGACTCTAACTAGTTAGGCCTCTCAACTTTGCATTTGTGCTCCTCTCAGAGACCTTTGCCACTGGGGCCACCCACTCTGACACATCTCCCTGTCCTGGTGGTCACTGTACTTCTAAAACGTTCTTTGGCAGTTAGATACCTTGGCGTTTGAAGGGCTTCTGCCCAACTCTCCTGCCTGGCTTCATCTGGATACCATTGTTTCTCCTGGTGCAAGGAGATCCTTTCCCCTGAGATTCTTACACATCTGAGGTTGAGCCACTTCCCTGGGGGTGGGGATGGGGGGGAGGGGTGAGGTCCGGAAAAGGCTGGTGGAGAAGCTGCTGGAGGAGGTTGTGCAAAAATGCTTGCCTCCCCTTGACTGCTTGCCCTTGGTTATTTTTAATTTGCATATGTGTGTGTGTGTGTGTGAGTGTGTGTAATTTACTAACACTCCTTTCATTCCTATTTCCCACCCACTCCTTCCCTTATTTAGGTTTCTGGAACTCCAGAGGCCCAGGCTCTGTAAGATGCTCCGCGTCCTTGCATTTGCTTATCCCTACACCTGGGACTCCCTCCCCATCTTCTACAGGGTAAGGGCCCAGCTCCATCTCCTCTGCCTGTTGGCAATACCAGAAAGTCAGTTGTGTCCTGAGCTCCTGGGGGTCAGAGCACCGCACTAGTCACCATAGGACATATGGGAGTGGAGACCCAGGGGCTCCCTTACTGGCACTTGCAGAGTAGTTGGAGACGGCGTGACACAAAGCCCTGATGAACCATAGGAGGTGTGCCAGCTGCCAGCGCTGACCGGAGGCTCAGGAGCAATGGCAGAGGTCTGGGCAGGGGACGCAGCCTGGGATTCCGTGGCCAGGAGAGCAAGCTCTGAAGGCAAAACTCTAACATTTACTCACTGTGACCATTTGGGCAAGTCATCGTTCATCTTGGTGCCTTGATTTCCCTCATCGTAAAATGGGCGTGGTAATCACACCTCCTTTCATCAGGCTGTGGAAGGATTATATGAGATCACGTGTAAAGTATTGGCCGGTGGCAAGAGACCAAAAAAAGCATTATTATACATTACATCAATTAACATGCAATAGTAGTGATGGAAAAGTGTTAATGAAGGCCTTAAAGGACAGATGGGAATTAGATGGAGAACACGAAGGAAGAGGGTGTAGGAGGGACGACGGTGACAGGGGAAGTCAGTGCCCTCTCAAATCAGATGGGCCTGAGTTCAAACCTCAAGCCTATTTCTCAATGACTTTGTGACCCTATGCGATGCACTTAACTTCTCTGAGCCTACAGTGTCCTAATCTGTGAATGGGATTACAGCTCCTCCTTCATGGGATGAGTAGAATGGATTAATCAAATAACAGATCTGCTGGGCTTAGTGGTGCCTGGCACATGGCCAGTGCCCCGTGAGTGTCATTCTCCTCCCAGAGGGAACCCATGGGTCTGATGCATGAAGTAGAAATGGGGAGGGCGGGGGTGGCACTGCAAAGAGTGACGGGGAGGGGCAGAGCTGGCTCCCTCAGCTGGGGCGCCGAGCACGTGCTCTGTGTTCTGCCTGTGTGGGCCTGGGGGAGACCCAGAGATGCAGGTGCAGCCCATTCCCCCATATCCTCCTCCAGGACGCAGACCATGCACAGGAAATCAGAGCAGAGAGAACAAGCTGGTCTCACATGCCACCAAACCATACAGCACAGGTTCTGTGTTATTAGAAGCTCAGTGGACTCCTGGCACACAGCTACAGTGGGCAGTGGGGTCAGGAGGTCTACCATAAGTGGTGATGTTGATGATCACACAGGTTCTGAAATTAGCCTGCCTGGACCCAGATCCTGTCTTCACTTCTAATTAGTGGTTTGCAAGTCACACCCTCCAGCTCAGCTTCCTCATCTACAAAATGAGGAAATAGAATCTGCCTTATGGCAATTGTTGAGGTGCCAATGAAACAATGTAAGTAAAAGGCCTGGCTTCGTGCCCTCTGAAGGTGGTGGCTGCTGTTGCTA
The DNA here is from genome assembly GCA_003508835.1 of Eonycteris spelaea. NCBI lineage: Eukaryota > Metazoa > Chordata > Mammalia > Chiroptera > Pteropodidae > Eonycteris > Eonycteris spelaea. The sequence continues at coordinate 4,130,851 of PUFA01000017.1, forward strand.
TTTATAACAATAACACAAAAACTATACTTAACTCAGAAACAGTATCATAGCGGTCATTAATACTTTTTGATGATTCAGAAGGCCTTCGAGGGATTTCTAGGCCTTAAAACCTTAATTAGGAGCATCAATTCAGGGATATGCTGGTTAGAAGTGAATTCAAGTGTGAATGATCACTTTTTACTATACTGACACATTACCCCCAGAAAAAACAGTGGATTTTTCTTTTCCTTTTTTTTTCTCTTCACATCTTTTGTCTTCCTTCCTTCTTTTTTTTCTTTTCTTTTTCTTTTTTCTTTCTTTCTTTCTTTCTTTCTTTCTTTCTTTCTTTCTTTCTTTCTTTCTTTCTTTCTTTTTTTCTTTCTTTCTTTCTTTCCTTTTTTTTTGTAAGTAAATAACCCTAAAGGTTCTCATGAGCATTTGGGGGGATTAAAATAACAATTGCCTTGGGTCTCAGTTGGTCCTATTCAGAATAGGAATTCTGCTCACGCGGTCCCTGAGAGTTCCCTTTCCAAGCCACAGCCCTGAGGAGGTGGCGGCCTTGGCCTACGAAGTCCATATGCACGTGTGTGCCAAGATGTCTGCAGGTGATGGCAAGAGGGCCTCCTCTCAAGACCTGATGTTTCTTTTGAATACCTGCAGCTATTCCTGTTCCCAGGGGAGAGTGCGCAGAACGAAGCCACTGTGTACCACCAGAAGCACATGGTCTTGACTCTCCTGGCCTCTTTCTTCTACTCTGCCCACCTGCCGGAGCGCCTAGCACCTGGATGCTTTGACTACATCGGTGAGTGTGTGGGGGCCTTGCTGCCCTTCCCCTCCCAGCTGGGGAGGGCTCCCATCCCTGACACCAGCAATGCCGCTAGAGAGGAGAGGCAGGGACAGGGAGAGAAGCAGTTCTATAGGAAGTTCTCCAGGTGTAGGCCAAGGTGAGTAGTAAAATTGTGAATTCATAGAGACCAGGATATACACAGCCAGCAAGTAGTCAGGGAAGATGGGGGACGACGGAGGAGAAGTGGGTCTAGGATTCTAAAGCATTCTTACGGGGCCAAGGGAGTCCCATATTTACCTAAACATGAAATCCCATTATTAAATGACCATTGAGGGCAGCCTTGGAGGGGAAGAGGAAAGACAGGGTACACATGGCTCTGAGGATACTAGATGGCAGGTACCAGAGGAGAGGAACATGTATGCTTTTGTCTTGTTCAGGTGGGGCCAGGAATCCTGGTAGAGCAGTGGTTCTCAGGTATGGTCCCCAGACTAGCAGTCTCAGCATTTTTGGGAACATGCAGATTCTTGGGCCCCACCCCAGATATTCCCAAACCAGTAACATGGTGGGTGGGGCCCAGCACTCCCTGAGAGGCTGTGTGATTCTCCAGGTGAGCCTGAGCTCACTAAAGTTAGGGAAGTGATGTGGTGGAGAAGAGGTGTCAGAGCCACAGGGTTCACGCCTGCTGGTGGAGTTCCTTCCCTCTGTCTGGGGTAGTGGGGCAGGCACTGCAGAATGCATCTCCCCTACCCAGGTTCTGGGACTGGCTGTCAGAGGGACCCTTGAGTCACTTCTGGTGAAGCCGATGTGTGCTTGGGATGAGAACTTCTTAGATAAGCTATCGTGGGGATCCAAGGGCCCTCCTTGTCCCCACATGGTGGGCAGGAATCTTGGTTTTCCCCAAGTCCATTTTGTTCATGATTTTCCATCTCTTTCTACCTAAAATGCATGGCCAGGTTTGCTCTCTTCATTCTGATTAGAGTTTCATCTCTTTTACTTATTCTCTCCTGCTGGAGAGATTATGAGCAAAATCCTTAGAAGGCAGATTTCAAAAGAGAGACAAGAGGGCCAGGGACATGGTACCTGTCTACAGAAACCTGCCGACCACATCCACCACCCCAGCCCCAGCTGGATGAAGTAGAGGTGGTTGTGTATGAAGTCTGGGGGCTACAGGAGAAATAGCCCTGGGCCTTATGTAACCAACTCCTTGGCTTCTTAATACCATTTTATTTTATCACCTCTATCCTCTCCTGTGGGCCTAGAGATACAGAGAAGAAAGACACCCCTATGGGGGAAATTTGCCGGACAGCTGTTAATGACAGATCATTAACAAGGGGTTTGAAGTATTCTCCATCCTTATATCACTGAGTGTGCTATAATGGGACTCCCTCTCCGGCCACCCAAGTGGGAAGTACTTGACCAGTTGGGCTAGTGTGGGCCCACAGGAAGCTCCTCTCCATTCCTGTTAGGTAGGATTGTTGAAACCACTCTTCTTGCTGTAGCCACACTTCAGATATGCCAGTACTCATGGCTCTTCCATCTTTTTTTATCTCCTGTCCCAACAGAGACAGGTTGGAGCTTCCATTGGTGAGCACAGCCAGTCACTTCTCTCTGCTGGGCACTGTGTCCTTAGAGAGAGCATGGCTCTCTGCTGGATGAGAAATCACTTTGCTGAATCACACAGATTTGGAAATAGTACACAGACCATTAGTATAGCGTGCGTGAGGCAGGGCTGGCTACGTTAAGTACACCTTCTTCTGGGGAACCCAGGCTGGGGTGCTGGCAGCTCCCTGCCACAAGGAAGCCATCGGCCACCCACTTGAGAAGGCCCAACTCTCCTACACTCTCATTCCTGATGCTGCTCCTGGCCAGGCTGCTCCCCTCCTGGGACACATTTATAGAATGCTTACCTGGGATAAGTCCTAGGATACAACGCTGGACTCTTTCTTGTTTTCGCTTTTGTTTGACTGAAGGAGAATCCTTATTTAACTCCTGTGTCATATTAGTCTGGTAGGGCTGCCATAACAAGAACCACAGACAGGGTGCCTTAAACAACAGAAATTTATCTTCTCACAGTTCTGGAAGTTAGAAGCCTGAAATCCAGGTGTGAGCAGGGTTGGTTTCTTCTGAATTCTCTCCCTGGCTTGCAGACAGCCATCCTCTTCCTCCCTCTCCTGTAGTCTCCCCTCTGTGTGTTTGCATGTCCATGTCCTAATCTCCTTTCTTATAGGGACACCAATCATAGGCCCCAGTCTAGTGACCTCATTTTAACTTAATTGTCTCTTAAAGACCCCACCTCCAATTACGGTCACATTCTGAGGTACAGGGGATTGGGACTTCAACATATGAATCTGAAAGAGGAAGACAAGACACCTGTGGTCTTCTCATCTTACTCCTGGTGTCTGAGGGTTGTCCCCCAAAGCAGTCCTTTGCCCTGGACAATGGACGCCTTTTCTCTCCAGGCAGCAATTGAGCATGTCCCTAACCTCTCAGCACCCTCTACTGGGCCCCACCCTCTGTGGATATGGACCAGTGAGCTGGGGTCCTACAAGTCATGGGGAGGCAGAGCTCCCAGTCATGTCTGGGATTACCCAGCAGCAGCAGGAGGACCACCTCGTTCATGGCCAGCAGAGACTGGCTGGTTTCTCCTTTGGCACTGAAATTAGAATCTGAGCTTATTAGTGTTGGCTCTTAAGAATTTTGTCAGAATGTGATGCCTATTTTTTCATGTGAAAAACAAGAGTGGCGAATTTGGTTTGCTTTGATGGCCTTTTTATTTTTCTCACATTACATTTTTAAATAAAAAAATTTTAAGTATATTTTGCAAATCACATAATTCCTTCATTTCAATATGCAATTTAATGATATTTTTAGTAAATTTACCAAGTTGTACAACATTCACCATAAATGAGGTTTAGAACATTTTTATCACCCCAGTAAGAACCTTCATGCCCATGTAACTGTTCACCCCTACTCCCACCCCCTGCCCAAGGCCACCACTAATCTACATTTTGTCACTATAGATTTACCTTTTCTGGACATGCGATATGAATGGAATTATACAATATGTGTTTCTTGTGTCTGGCTTCTTTCACTCAGCATGATGTTTTTAGCATACACAGCATGGAATGTATCAATAGTCATTCTTTTTTTTATTGCTGATCTTGGTGGCCTTTTGTGTGCTTGCTGTAGGTCACAGTCACCAGCTGTTCCATGTGTGTGTGATCCTGGCCACACACATGCAGATGGAAGCCATACTTCTGGACAAGACTCTGAGGAAAGAATGGCTTCTAGCCAACTCCAGGGCCCTGTCTTTCCCTCAGATAGCCGGAGCCATACTTCTGTGCCTCATCTTCAGCCTCATCAACATAATTTATTTCTCAGCTGCTCTGTATCGGATTCCCGAGCCAGAATTACGTAAAAAAGAAACATGATTCAGACCATAAGCTTTTTGTGTCAGATGTCAACATTAAGCTATAACATCCTAACCACCGTAAGCCAGTGGCGTGGTACTGGTTTAGAGTGACCTAAAATACTCATAATGATCGGTGTCTTGCCATTTTTGAATGGGTTCGTATTATTAAGATATTTAACTGGGGAAAATTCTCTAGATGTGCACTGATTCTGTATGTGTGATTTTGAAAGGGGAACATGGGTTCAAGTAAGTCCTTGTTCAGGCAAATCATTAATATTTCATTAAATTTTAAATTTATTAAAAATGAGTTTTCTATTTACATAGTTTGAGTAAACATTCTACCTTTGTAGCTTTACTATTAAACAGTTGGATTAAGTTTTACTACCCTTTTAGTATTAGTCTTTAAAAATGGATCTTGCTTCATTCAATGAGTTTCTTGTAGCAAAGCCTCTCCCAAGAACTTTCACAGTGAGAATGAGCTGGAAAGGTCAGTGGGGGAACCTGAGAAAGAGAAAGTTGGGTGTGTGGAAACCCTGAGGACAGGGAAGGCATTCCAGAATGAAGAGACAGGGTTTGGGCAGGGCTTATCGTTCTTTGCTCACCCAGTGAAGGAAATGAATAGAAAGACAGTCCTCTTTTCCCGCACGTCCATTCTACTTTCACGGCAGATTGCCATGTCTATGGGATTTGGATTTGGACTATGTGGATTTGGATTTTTTTAAAAAAGTTCACAGCCTATGGGGGGTGTCATATGTTCTGTTTTGCTCTGTTTTCTTATTGCCAGTTTGATGCTGCAAAGTATTATACAAGTGCAGGTAAAATGTGTTACACCACGGGAGTTGGCTAATTTAATCCCTGTTGGTTGTGCTCATTTGTCACATTTTGAATCAGTGACAGCACTGTTTTTAGGGAAGTTAGTTATCCATTGATGTTGCGGCAACTTTTGAAATATGCTGCACATTTTAGTGTTCATATGCAAGGATGCTAAAGACCTTGACAAGAGGTTGATCAAGTGTAGTGATTTTCAAGCTTTATTGTGGCTCAGAAACACTTGGCGAGATTGTGACAATGCAGATTCCCAAGAAAACCAGGAGACTGTGTTTTACTAGTGTGAAATGTAGGTTTCCTAAAGAGAGCGGCACTGCAGCAAGTCCCCAGGTGGTTCTGATGTGCAAGGAGCAAGGGCCAAACTTGAAGAAACGCTGGTATCAGGAATTCCAGAAGGCCCTGGCCTTACCAGCTTGGTTTTCATTGATATGATTCTCACCAACTCACCACCGAACGATGTGTCCCCCACTTTCTACTCTGCATAGTACTAAAACACTGAGCATTTTCTCATCTGTTGCATTACTAACTAAAGTTCAGTATTTCATGGTGTGTTCTAAGCATGCAGTAATGCTGACATAAAATAATGTGTAACGGAGGCCCATCAACCCCTGATCTACACTTGCTAATGACTTAAGGGGCCATCCACAATGCAGGATCCCCTTTGCTAACTCAGGAACACCTCCACGTCTTAGAACACCGCCTCCGTGGTTAACTGGCTCAGATACGTGAATGGCCTTGTAAATGCTCATTGTCTAATTCTCTAAGGACAAGTAGCAGACCATTTATATTGGATGAGAGTGGTCAAGAAATGTAATTTCATTAGTTTTATTTGTTTACTTTCTCTGGGTAAGGTAGACTGATCAAATTGTATGGGTTGGTAGATTTTTGGTACCTTGATTGCAAGCTGCATGCATATAAAATTTGTTTTTAGAAACAATCTGATATACATTAATGGAATTTATTTCAGCAGCATTTGTAGGCTTCCATTTCATCTTACTATAACTTCGATTTTATAGTGAAAAAAGGTAAAGTATTTAAATATCCTATTTTAGTAATGCCAAAGACATGAAGCCTTTCAAATACTCTTGTTTTATAACAATAAAACAATATTCTTTGTTTAGCTCAAATAATTAAAAGGTAATGGATGACTCGAACGAATTTTATACTTTTTAATCTTTGGTTATGTTGTTTTTTTCATCATGCTTAATGATGAAAATAAAATGTTAAGTCAACAAAATAAGATCAAGTGTTCATAGCTTTTTTATAATTTTGGTAAACTTAGTTCCATTGTATACTTTTGGAATTACAAATTAAAATTTTATAATAGTTTTCAGTACACTGATTTGGAAACTTCTATACGGAGTGAGAATGAGCTCAAATATTTTAATTATCATTAAGTATTAAGTCTGGTCTGGGTACAGTTTTGCCTAAGCCATTCCAGAAAGTCAAAAAGGTTTGCATGTGGTCAGGTGAAGTTTTTTTAATGTTGTTCTCAAAAAAACTGTAATGTCTCAATATACTTTTGAGATATGCCATGTCCCCTTGATGGCAAGTGCTCACTGTGGCACTCACTGTGTCTCGAAAGGGATTACGTGGCAGCAGGTAGATTCCGAATGGGATGGCCCTCTTCCTCCCCGCTCTGTTTGAGAAACACTACTCTAAAATTTACCAGACATAGTTGTGATCAAACTTAAACGCATTTGAATGAGGCCGTTTGGTCAACTGTAACTCCCTTCACTCACTGTAGAGTTTGATTTTCCCGTTGCTCAGTTTTAAGAGAGTAAAGCTCCAACTTCTTTCTAAAGATGTGAATTTGTCATTGTTGACTAGAATTAAAAGCAGGACGTTTATAAGCCTTTTTGAGTACAAAGTAATCTAAATATTTGGTCTGCTGCAATCTTTCTTGAAGTGTTTTTTTGTGGAACTCTGCTCATCTGAGAGGTTCTGAAGAAGATAGGTGGGATAGAATGGGAACATCAAATATGTAGAAGAAACACTTCATTTGGCTCTACTGTGTCTTAAATTTGTTTTGGTCAGCATACCCTTCTTACATTAAATGCCTACTAACACTGTATTAATGACATTTTATGATGTATTAGTTGAATGCCAGCCTCTGATTTTTCTAGTCAACAGCCCATTATGAATAAAAAGGCAAAGACCCATTTCCAAACTCAAGATGTTTTTCAATGTCTGTTTTTCTTAAACTCTGTGGGAGAAATAAATAAATAAAATTTATTTATTATAATATACTTGTCCTCTTTCCAACTTAGTTTGGTTATATTTCACCTACCACACTGCAAACACGTTCATTTATCATAAGAGATTCCTGTACATGTGTGCATCACTAAATCATTCAATGAATATTTAGTGTCTGGTATATATAGAACAAACATTATCCTAGGAACTGGAGATATAGAAGTGAACAAAACCTAGGCTATCCCTCCCTCATGGAGCTGATGTTCTGACCAGCCAGTCAGATGAGATACACAGATAAATTTAGATGATGGTAAGTGCTATAAAGAAAATGAGCCTGGAGAAGGGTGGGGTAGGAAGGTGAGAATGGATGGCACTATGATAAACTGACATTTGAGGAGAGACTCGATGGGTGGAAAGGAGCCAGCTGTGCCAACATGTGTTGGGGGGGGAATTAAGGGGGGTGGGGTTCAGGTCAGGGTAGCAGTGAGTGCAAAGATCCCAAGGCCAGTAGGCAGGCACTTGTCCTATTGGAAGAATGGAAATCTGGACAGCATTCCTGAAATGTGTAACTCTGGAAGATGTCTACATAACGGGACTTTTGAAGAATTCTGAAATTTCTCCTGAATTGTCTTCCTAGGAGATTGCCAGTGGGCTTTCCTATGCCCTTGGTATTTGCATGAATGCTTCGACTCTGTAATAAATGTACTTCGGACAAATAGAGTTGTCAGGTCTATTTTCTTCATCTCACCAACAGATTTTTAACACTGGCTTAACATTTGCCTCTTCCAGGGCATGGAACAAGGGACCTCAAAGATAATTTAATCCAGCCTTTCAAAAATGTGTTTGATGATATTAAATGCACATTCTGAGGCCCAAACGAACAGACACAAAATACTCTGGGGTGGAAGGGAAGGTGCTCTTAGAGTATTAAATTTTTATCAAAAGCCCAGGTGATTTTTAATATAAGGGAGTTTAAGAAGTGCTGATAAGAGTCCAACCATTTTTATTTTTTACATAATTTCAGACTTATGTTACCCCAAATAGTACAAAAAAATCCCCAGGTACTTTTTACCCTTTGCCCTTTAAATATTTATATAACCTTCTCTAATAGGAGAAAACTTAGCTCCCACAGTTCACAAGCTATTTACCTTTTGGCACAATCCTAGAATATATATATAATGTCGTTTCAAAATTACCCATGTCTGAAAAGCCTACTAATTAGAATTCAATATATGTTTCAAGTTCTTTTTGTCTTGAGCCTGAGGACATAGATAGTCTAAATTGTCTTAATTACTTGAGTTAGTTATAGCCCCTTTTCTGTATCAGTATGCTATTTATTCATTTGAAATATGGTTCAGATTGTTTCTTTTTGTGTCAATTTTTCAGTCCCCCAATCTTGTTGATTTCCTTAATTTGTTTTCTGAGTATATGAAACATTAGCATCCCATCATTCATTTTACAGATGGCCTGGGAATGTGAGATGCTGTTTCCAAGGCCACTGAGTGAACAGCAGGGCAGGGAGAGACCTCCCCCTCCCCCTGGGTGCTGCTTGTGTTGGGTGTGTCCCAGCTTCCAGAGCAGTCTTGTCTCCAACACTCTGGGCTTTGTCAGGTTCTGGTTATTGGTGTTTATTCAGTTCCCAGAGCTGGACTTGCTTAGCTAGGTGCTTGGATTAATTATGGGGTCAAATCTGTGTAGCACCAGCTCCTCGGTGATTTGTATAAGACCCTCCCCATTCAGTTTGGCAGTTTCTTATAAAGTTAAATATACATTTACCACGATACCAGCAATCCCACCCAAGAGAAATGAAAACATGTCTCCATAAAGACCTTTATACAAATAATTATACCAGTTTCATTTATAATTGCCAAAAAGTGGAAACAACTTAAATGTCCATCAACTAATGAATGTCATACAATGGAATACTACTCAGTTATATAAAGGGAACACATCACTGGTAAATGCAACACATGAATAAATCTCAAAAGCATTATGCTGCGTTAAAGAAGAGACATTCTGGAAAAGATAAAACTTAAAGGAAGTCAGAAAAGTGGTTGCCAAGGGCTGGGAGTAGGAATGGTGATTGACTACAGAAGGGCAGCACAAGAGAATTTTTATGTGATAAAAATATTACACATTTGTGGTGGTGGTTACAGGATGGTATATGTTTGTCAAATACATAAGACAGTACAACTAAATGGCAAATTTTACTATATGTAAATTATACCTCAATAAAGATGACTTTAAAAAAAAGCCTCCCAGCTCTGTTCTAGCCCCCTCTCCTACCCTCCCTTCTAGCTTGGATCTCTAATTCTATGGGGGAATGCAAATCTTTTACTGGTTATGGGGGGCCCTTTGTGGGAAGAGATTCGGATATGTTAAGTGTGAGGTGCCTGAGAGATATCCAGAGAAATGATATAACAAATTGGCTTTTTAAAGAATATTAATAAACTAGAGAGCTTAATATAGATACAAGTGAGGGAGGAAAAAGAAACCGGCCTGAAGAAAAGCTGGGGATGGTGCAATGTAACTGGGTCCTCGACTGGGGTGTTCTCTGAAGGGATAGATTCATTCCTTCCTTCTAAGCATTTACCAAGTAACTCCGTTGTTGGGCACTGGGGATGCAACAGTGCCATCTAGTGAGGTTGTGGGGATAAACTGGAGAGGAGATAGTAATAAAGTGATTGCAAATTGGGATGTGAGTACCAGAGCAAATCAACAGGTCCAGTGACTAGGGGAGTGCAGAGGACTGTGGATATAGAACAGGGGTCTATCATCCTGAGCAGGGTAAGTGGCAGACGATCTTCTGAGAGAACTGAGGATAAGGAGGCAAAGGAAGGGAGGAAGGAGAGCTTGACAGCAGACGGAATGGTGTGTAAGCCCAGTGTGTATGGGACACTGAAGGTCATTGTGGCTGGCGGGGGGCGGGGGGCAGAGCGGGGGAAAGGAGGGTGCAGGCATAAATGATAGGTGATGAGTTTGTAGTGCTTTGGGGCCCTGTTGAGGGTCTCCAGCAATGGGGAGCTACTGCACTGTTACTAGCAGGGGAGCGACATGATCAGATCTGTAATTTAGAGGTGAGCTGGCTGCAAAATGGAGCCTGGATTGGAGGATAGCAGCAGAGAGGCCTGTTAGGATACTGTTGCAGTCATCCAGATGAGAGATGGTAATGACCAAGGAGATGGAAAGAAGTGGAGAGGTTTGAAGGCTATTAGGTTGAACTGTCAAGATTTGGTGATTGAATTTTGGAATAGAAGGAGAAGCAAAAGTCAAAATGGTACCTTGGGCTCTGGTTTGGGTGGGTGGGTGCGTAGATGGTGATACCATCCACAAAAGGGGAGCAGGTTCAAGGAAGAAATTAGGATGTATTAGGTGTGAGGTGCTGTAGGCTACCTAAGTGGAGAAACCATAAGGCAGTTGTATATATGGGTCTGGAGCTCAGAAGAACAAATGTGAATGGTGTGTGAAGCCATGGGTGTAGTTAATAGTGTCTGGGGAGAGGGCCCAGCTAGTGACCAGTAAAAACCCTAAGTCACATTTAAGAGAGAAAAAAAGAATGCACAAATGAGGCCAAGAAAGAGGTGCTAGAGAGCTAGGAGAAAACACAAAGGCATAGGAAGAAGGACTGGGGAATATTTTTTAGTGCCGTAAAGTCAAGTAAGATAAGGGTGGGGAGGAGTCGATTAGATTCAACATCAAGGAGGTGGTGATCTTTGTGAGAAGAGTTCCAATGGAGAGACTGAGGCCAAAGCCAGATTGCAGAGTAACTAAGAGGTAAGTAGCCATCAGCCAAGCCCAAGTCCTAAGTGATACAGATCCCACCTCTCATTTGACAACAAATAAAGTTCTAATGGTTCAAAGACTTAAACATAAAATCAATACTTTTAATATAAGCACTAAAAAAATATAAGATTTTTAAAGTCATCTCAGAGTGGGGAAGATTTTTCCTAGTACAACACAAACAGAAGACATAAAAAAAAGACTGATAAATTTGACTACCGTAAATTTTTCTAAGGTGTCACAAAACAACATAAACAAAATAACTAAACTATGAATGACAAAAAATATTTGAACTTGTATATTGGATGAGGACCAATTTCTTTAATATATGAAGAGCTTCTACAAATCAATAAGAAAAATGAACACCTCAATAGAACAAGGAGGCAAAGGAGAGGTACAGAAGTTCATGGAGAAGGAAAACAAATGGCTCTTAATTATATGAACAGACACCCAATCTCATTAATTATAAAAGAAAATTTAAACCACATTGTGACTTTTTCTCACCAATTAGATCAACTTTGTTGTCTGAGAATTGTGGAGAAACGGCACTCATACCTGGCTGGTGGGATCGTACCTTTGGACTTTTACAGAGGACAATTAGACAGTATCTGTGAAACATGCACGCATATTGTGAGAAGAGTTGACTCGGCAATCCTGTTTCTAGGAATTTATCACCCGGGATTACTTGCATTGTGCAAAATGATGAATTCCAAGTTTATTCACTGTAATTATGTAATGGCAAAGATCAGAACCATCTTTATGTCAAACAGTATAGGCCAAGGCTATTAAATTATGTCTATCCTTAGTGGTGTTTGGTCCAGAAGAAAGTTGAGGAGATGGGACTAGAGTTCCACGAAGACACAAATGTAGATGCATATTCAACAGACATCAGTTTAGGGGCAAAGGTCGAAGTGACATAGAATCAGTTCATCTTATAACAGGGTGGTTCTGGACATTGTTCCTTGCAGCAAAGACAAAATTTGATTCAACTCTGAATGCCCAGAATCAAACACTGTTAAGAATTTGTTAAAACAATGTATATGTAGGAAAAAGCTGGAGAAATCAGAGAGGGTGAATCCAGGAAAGGTGAGGAAGAGAGAGAAAGGAAGCCAAGATGATGTGGCGATAGGGAAGACAAGAGAGGGAGTCTTAGACTGCACAGGATACAGCAAAAGACCAGGAAATTCATGGGCTGGAACCACAGTGCTGACTTCTGAATCAATCCTGGACCTGCTCTTCCATTGGATCTCTTGTGCTGTAGGAAAATAAACTCACAGTTTTCTCATCGGAAATGGAGGGAGTTGTACTTCACATATGAGGTCCCGGCTCCAGCCGCGCAGCGCAGACGCCCAGACTCCCTGCTCCCTTTCCGCGTCGGTCGCCTAGGAGATGAACGGCACTTCCGGCAGAAGAGTCCTGCCTTGGAAGGACCCGCCCCTTCCCCGCGGGCGGGTGCTGATTGGCCCGTTTGAAATGCGCCAGGCGCGAGCTCACCTGGGCTCGCAGCCGTGCGGCGGGGCGTGATCGAGCAAAGCGTCTCAGCCGCCGCGTCCCGTTTCGTGCAGCTCGTTTCTGCGACTCGCTGTCCCCGCCAGCCCTCCCCAGCGAGCTTGGCATCCGGCGCGCGCGTCTAGGCACCGCGGAGCCTGCTGCCATGAAGCCAGCGTGAGTATGGGGCCGCGGAAGCGGGGCCATGCCGCGCCGCTGGGGCTGGCGTCTCTTCGCGCCGCCGCCCGCCGCGGGCCGCGCAGTCTGCACCGAGCCCCGCGCTGCCCGGCGGAGCCCCCAAAGTGGGAGCCCCCACGTGGATTGCTCTGGGGGAGCCGTAGCGCCGAGACCCACCAGCTCGCTCCCCAATCCCCGGAGTCCAGCGCCCGCCGTCCGGCGGCCGGGAGACGTCGGCCTCAAGTCGGGCGGTGGGGGGGGCGGGTAAGGTTTGTGCCGCCACCTCGGTTCCCGTTAGCTGAGTTGCCTTTCACCTGGCTCCGGGCCAGCTCCTCCAACTCTTTAAGTCCTCCTTTTCCCTCCTGGCCGTCGGCGCTGCACTCTCAGGCTGCATTTTGCCCATTTAGTGCGCGGTCGTGTCGCGGGTGGAGCCGAGTGTTGCGCTCTGGTGTTTGGGTTGACCAGGTGGTCTCACGCCCTGGAAGGCCTGAGCATTGTGTGCTGTTTACAGCCCAGCTCGGTGGCCCGGAGGCCGAGACCATCCCATCGTATAGGCGGGTTATTTTTGCCCAGTTCTTTGGCAGAAGATGTATCCGCCCACATTCCTCATTAAAGTGGCGTTTTCTACGCGGTGCAATTCTTTGACCGCTACTGAGTAGAGAAATAATTGGGCAAAGAAGAGGGTCGACTTTGTAATTTTTATCATGTAGCTACTCATTTTCAAAAACAACTTGTTTTCTTAGCAGACCAAAGTCAATATCTTTCTTTTTTTTTTTAAGTGCTGAGTTTAAGTAAGCCTACCATAATATTATGGACTTAAAACACTAATTTGCTTTTGTTTCATCTGGAAAAATGTTTAGAAAATATTTTAATAATCTAGTGTCCAAGCCAATAATTTCACTTAATTTTTGTGTTAAAAGTTAAATCCAGCATATAGATACATCGGGGATGGGGGAGCATGCTAGAGAAATGGTAGAATAAATCATAATATCTTTTTCTATTGTCTCTACTGATTAAAAACAAAAACTTAACTGAGTAAATTTTAAAAATCTTACAGCCTTTATTCCACAATGAATGAATCAGGCAGCATCCCGTTTAGCGATTAGAAAGATCTGAGGAGCTGTACAAAATGAGAGACTTTTTTTTTTTTTATAGGCGGAAGAGGGCGAAACAGGCAAAGGGCAGATTGTTTCAGGCAAGGGCACCTTTCTTTGGCTGACCACAGGGAACTATGAGGTGGATTACCTCATTAGTGCTGACCAGGAAATTCCATACAGATTGGCTGAGATTACATTCCTGAGAGAGACTAAACTTGCAATTAGGTTAGGTATTAAGCCTTAGTTTGGTGATGTGGGCTTACTTAGTACAGCTGATTCCGTTTGCGGCCCATCTCCCCGCCCCCCCCCCCCCCCCCGCCTCCCCCGCCCCGTCACACTAAAGAGCAAGAAATTGTAGTTTGGGGAACACATTTTGCTTGAGGACAAAAGATGATAGGTTTTGAGAATTTGAATTTGAGTTGTTCCTTGAAGATAATAGATATAAATTATCTATTTGATGAAAGAATGGATTCCTCTATCTGCATTTTTTATAATTTATTAAAGTTATTCATTTGCTGTTCTGCCTTGGTAATGGCTGTTGGTGCAGTGTGTGCTTATGCACATATACAAATGTCTTCCAAGCGAAATGTGGTCAATTATCTATAGATTTTCAAATTTATAGTCCCTTAAAATGGTTGCTTAAGAAAATATCCACACTATTTTAAATATAAAGTAGGTATATTTAGTAGGTATATTTTGCTTTTAGGTTATGCATGGCACAAACATTTACTTACTAATGCAAGCTATTAGTATTGAAGTGATATTTTGTTTGTTTGTTTGTTTGTTTTTTAATCTACGACCAGGAGGACTAAGACACCCAGGAAACCTGTAGTGAAAAAAGGATCCCAAACAAGTCTTAAAGACCCAGTTGGGGTAAGGTCTCTCTGTGAATTTATGTGTGTATATTCTTTCTTCATATTTTATGTCTTATGTGTATCCTTGGAAGGGATAGAGAGGTAGAAGTGCGTCAAAGAACATTTAGTTTAAAAGACTATAATAAATTGCTTGAGGCGGGTTCCAGCTTTGAAATTTTGTTTCTGTGTAGGACTGGTCCAGTGAAGTGAAGTAATGGAGTTTTTGGTTGTCGACAACATTTCCTATAACTAGTTGTAATTTGAAAAGTTAGATAATGAAAAATCGTCAACTATCCCAGAGATTTCTTCATACTCTCTGAGATGGGGCATGACTTCTGCTTTGAGAGCATCCTCTCCCATCTTTAGGACTGTTATACACTGACTGATGGCACACTTATGAGGAAAGCCCCAAATTCCAATGCATTTGGGGACCAAGTTACATTAAAGCTTTGGTGTAGAACAGTTTAGTTCAGTCTAATGACTGACTATACATAATTGCATGTACTTCACAGTTTCAGGCTTGGGAACTTTTAAAAGCAAATGGCAAACCAAGAAGGTTGATTTGCATTGGGATATTTTAAATCTTCCCTTCACTGGAGCATGTTTTGGTCTGAGTTGAGGGAACCAGATGCTTTGCACATACAGCTGAACAGTTTTCCTCAACCCTACCACTGATAAGAAAAAACTACATTACAGCTTTGTACCTACTTGTTTGTATGTTAAGTGTTAAGCTGGCAAATTGTAACTGACATCCAATTCCAAAGAATTCTAATAGATTTTCAAATAATTCTCATTGTGTGATATGTTATTGATTTTTAAAGATTTTATATTAGTAGTATAACTATTAAATTTGTGCTGATACAATAGTGACAAGAAGCTGTGGATTTGGTGCTTTTGTTATCAATTTGTTTTAATTTTATGTGCATTTAAAATCTCTCATATCATCTCTAATATTGTATTTGATGGTCTCAGGTAGCTGGTTTTAGTTTTCATAGTTCTCAGTTTATGTTGATTGAATAAATGAATGAATGGGAAGCTTAAATGGTGAGTCAGGTAAAAAGTCAACCTCTGTTCTTTAAGTTTGTTCCTATATTTTCAGGTATACTGTAGGGTGCGCCCACTGAGCTTTCCTGATCAAGAGTGTTGCATAGAAGTCATCAATAATACAACTGTTCAGCTTCATACTCCTGAGGGTTACAGACTCAACCGAAATGGAGACTATAAGGAGGTACTTTCTATTGGAACCCAGCTGTTTTTACTTGATCTTTCCTGAGTGGCTTTTCCATTTTTAAATTTAACAAAATTTATGTGTTTCCACATTGTTGAAAGACTTATTTCTTTACTATAAGCATTATACCAAAAGTATTTTTAACTCCTGTGATATTTAGACACACCTTTGGTATACTGGGGTTCAAAGACTGCTTTTAGAGGGTAATTTCTTGAACTAGGTATTTATTTCTTCTTCTGAGCATGTGTTAGAGAGTTCAATGTGGAAAGATATATGGTCATGCTAAGAAGTTCATTTATATACATATGTATACTCAAATACACATGCACAAAATTTCATGTGTAGAGATAAAATAATGTTTAATAGATATTGTTTACTTGTATCTACCTCTTATAAAGTATTTTTATTTTTAGTAAAATGTTGAATAAAGTGAGTTCAGTTCAGTTAACGAATGTGCTAAGCTGGAGAGGTGGAAGGAGATTTTTAAAAATGTGTGAGACACAGTCCTTGGCCTTATGGAGCTTATAGCTTAGTTGGCACAGATGGTAAACAAGTACCTTCATAGAGATAAGACAAAAGGGTAGTTGTGCTATAAGAGGTGACTACGGGAATGCAGAAGAAAGGATTAATTCAGGCTGCATTGTCTACATTCAAGCTGCCATGTACTCCTTTGTACACTTCAGTGAAATTGCTCATCAAAGGGCAATCAGTGGCCTCTTTGCTGCTAAATTTGATGGATACATCTTTGTCCTCATTATAATCTATTTCTCAGGAACATCTTCCTTTCTGAAGCACTCTCCTGTCCCTCTTCAACCTTCCATGTTCTGTCTCTCCTTGGTCACTCTTTGTGGGTTCCTCCTCCTTTTCCAACCTCTAAATACCGATTGGGCTATACCTGGCCTCTAGTCTCTATCTATACTTTTCCATGGTTTTAAATGTTGATTACATGGTAATAATTCTGAAATGTTTATCTCCAGCCTAAACCTTTTCTCTAGCTCTAAACTTGAACATCCACTGCTTGGATGTCACATAGGCATCTCAAATTTTACAAGTCCAAAAGAACTGAACTGTCAATATTTTCCCCCTCTAAATCACTTGCTCCCCTATCTTCTTACTAAATGGTGCCACTGTCCATTTGCTCAAGCCAGAAACCTTGTCCCTACCTTTCTCTGGTGCCCCTCATATCCCATTCATCAGTACTGTGATCCCTCGTCTGAGCCCTGTTATTAATCATGGAGACCAGTGTTTCTTAAACTCTAGTGAAGGAATAGCTTTTTTCAATGCACTGTGACTGATGCTTTTGTGCAGCTTTGCCACATGGAACTAACCATGTCAACTAGACAACACAGGACAGGTTTATAGTCCGTTTACTGAGATAAGCCCATTGATCACATTCTGAGATGTTGCAGCCATGTCATGGCTACAAAAGTTTCTGAACATTTACTCTTAATTTCTGCAATTATCTCGTAAATTGGAAACAAGCAGTTTCTCAGAAGGGCACTGGTTTGCTGCCCTTACTCTGAATAGCATTGGCAAGGCTGTGCTGAAGCCTAACTGAACTGTCTGCTTCCACTGCAAATCTTCTCTAACCTATTTTCTACAGAGCAGCCAGAGTGATCTTTAAAGCATAAGTCAGATTTCACTATTTTCCTGTTTAAAATCTTGCAAGGAATAAAGTTTTCAAATAAGCACAATCCTGCTTAATCTGCCTCCTGTCCATCTGGCCCACATCTCTTAGTACGACTCATCCAAAATGGATTCCTTAGGTAAACCAGAATTCTGCTTCAGGGCTGTTCCCTTGGCTTAGACTTCTTTTCCTTTGGTTCTCAGCTTGGATAGCTCCTCATCCTTATGTTTCAGCTTAAATATCACCTCCTCAGAGAGTGTGTCCAGACTACCCCTTCAGAAGTAGCACCTCTCCCCAACTGATCTGTACTGTGTGAACTTCCTTGATAGCACTTACACCATCTATAGATTTATTTACTTGTTTGTTGTCTCTTCCCTGGTATAATGTAAGCTTCAAGGGAGATGCATCTTCTCTGTCCTATTTGCCAAACACTCAATAAATATGGATTAATGGTCCAAAAAGGCTTTACGGAGAGGTAGGCCTTTGAGGATGTAAAATAGTTGAAATCTGACTTACTGAATTTTACTTATTAGACTCAATTTCCAGTATGTGTAAATAGTACAAGAAGGTTTGGTGGGGACGAAAAGTTCTTCCACCTTGTGACAGAAGGCAACATTTAGCTCCATGGGCTTGGGGCAAGTTCCTCCTTTGTCTCAATTTTCTTCACCTGGAAAGGAGAGGTTTGTTTCTGAGGACTTGGAGGTCATCTAACTAACCTCTCAGCACTATCTTGTATGTATCCTTTCAGTTCTAAGATTCTTTGTTCTTTCTAAAGCTGTTTCACAGAATTGGAAAAAGAATTTTTACAAAGGTAAGAGTTAGCCTAGCTGAAATAGGTGTGTGATCTTTAATAAGTTATAAAATAAGCATAATCATTAGTACCTACCTCAGAGGTTGTAAGAGTGAAATGATTTGCCATGATGCTGAAGCAGTGCTTGGGGACATGGTCAGTCTAATTTTTAAAGTAGGAGTTTGGCAATATTTTTGGTTATATGGTTATTCTTTATTATAATCATGTTTTGAATGCATTTTGATGTTGAAGTTTGCTTTCTTAAAGGTCCAAATTAATTTAAAGTTTATTTCATGTAAGAACTTAAGATGGGTTTATATTTACAGTTTATTGCTGGTTTTAAAAAAAAACCAGTACATCAAATACTTGGTTCTATGCTGCTATGCCATTTAAAATGACACCTTTACTTAAAAAAAGAATGGAAAGCAGTAAAACGAAGTAGTACTTGAGAATTTTCATAAGTCTATGAGTCATAATACCTTTTGATTTTGGTCATTTAATTCAAACAAAATCAGCCTTAGTTTATGAAGCATTAGTGGGCTTAAGATTTTTCTACATTCTCTTCAATAGTAATAACTAAATATTTAACGATTTATAATTGATATAATTAAGTAGGTACATCATGACTGTTGTTAAGGGTTCCAAGTTTAAAGACCATTCGTACTTTGCCTCTACATCTTAAGGTTCATAAAGAACATCTGAATAAGTTTAAACAGATGCGTTTCTAGCCTAGATATAGTGGAATCCGTTTGAGCTTTTTTTTTCCTTCTCCACAGACTCAGTATTCATTTAAACAAGTGTTTGGCACTCATACCACCCAGAAGGAACTCTTCGATGTTGTGGCTAATCCCTTGGTAGATGACCTTATTCATGGCAAGAATGGTATGATTCTTGGAGCTTTGTTGGGTTTTTCTTTTTTTCCCCCTCTGATAATACTTTTTTGTTACTTAATACATTTGGTTTATATTCAGCTTTGAATTCGATTTGTCGAGGTGGTGTTAAAACTGCTACTTTGAGCTGGTTAATTTTTTAAGTATTTTTTAATACAATGAAGAAATATAACCCAGTGTGATTGCTTGCTCTGTTGTAGGTCTCCTTTTTACATATGGTGTGACGGGAAGTGGAAAAACTCACACCATGACTGGTTCTCCAGGGAAGGAGGGCTACTTCCTCATTGTTTGGGCATGATCTTTAACAGTATTGGGTCATTTCAAGCTAAACGATATGTAAGTGTAATTCTTTTGTGTTGTAACTGTCTCTCTTGAGGATATGGCCAAGATACTTATGGATACAGTAGTATTAAGGGAGAATGAATTGGCTACATTAGCATTGGGCACATTTTGAAACCTTATATATGTTTAAATAGCATTTACTATGTTTCTTATTTCTTAAACATGTCTCTTACTATTTAAGTCAAATTCTCAAAATCATAGTCTGATTTTTGCCCCTACTTCAGGTTTTTAAGTGTAATGATAGGAATAGCATGGATATACAGTGTGAAGTTGATGCCTTACTAGAACGGCAGAAAAGAGAAGCCGTGCCCCATCCAAAGACCCCTGCTATCAAGTAAGTAATTACATTTGTATGCCACACAGGGCCTAAGGGAACCCTGTCCAGTGGTTTCCTCAGGCATAGGAATGGTGAACATGAAAACCATGAAGCTGAGAATATGGTCTGACAGTTGACTTTAATGAATCACTACTTAGAGAAGGTGCCTCTCTGGGTGGGAGAGGGTGTAAAAGCCTGTGCTATGTATCTGGGAGGACATGGGAATGTTGGCCAACTATGAGTGTGAATAAAGTCATCTTGTGCATTTCTGCTTGTAATAACAGGTCATTTATGTTATATCTTTCAGTTTCCCCTTGGGATCATTTACTTTTGATATTAACTCCAATGTATAACATCAGACTTTTTGGCTTCTTTTTCCCCCTTTTTCAGACGACAAGCAGACCCAGAGTTTGCAGATATGATAAATTTACAAGAATTTTGCAAAGCAGAAGAGGTTGATGAAGATAGTGTGTACGGTGTATTTGTCTCTTATATTGAAATATATAATAATTACATATGATCTACTGGAAGAGGTTCCGTTTGATCCCATAAAGCCAAAGTAAGTAGTGAAAAGAGCCCCTTCTTAGCTGCTTAATCTCAATAAGTCTTAATTTCCTCAGCTGTAAGTGGTAAAGGCTTACTTTTGCTTTCAAATGAAATATAACTTGTATATCATGTTGGAGCTCAATGAGTCATTTTATTATTAACTAGATATGCAGGTATATTAGGGACCTACTGGGTTAAGACATCTAAGGAGGAGAAAGACCTGAATATTCATCTTAGACATTACTTTTGAAAACTCTTGGCCCTGGGCTATATTTTAAGAAGGACCTTAATTGTAGAAGGCAATGTCCCTATAGATGTGCCCTGGGGTTACCTTCAAGAACCTGACAGTTTGGGAGTTTGTAGCAATTTTAGCTATCTATGTCTTGCTGATCTGTATAGAATGGAGCCTAAAGTTGTTTTCTCTACAACTAATACACACCTTCCCTCATTGATGAATATGAAGTGAGATCTGTAGTGTCATTCTGCCAGAGTTAAAAGACTACTCCTTAGATTTCCTTGAGTCTTGCCAAGAATGAAGACCAGTTACAACCTGGTATAACAAATGATAAATTTGCATTCACGTCTAATGTTGATATTTGTTCCTGAGTTGATGGTTTTGTTCTTAAGCTAAATGCTTATCTTCAGTGCCCTCTTTGTTAGGGCCTCTCAGGGGATAAATAATACGAAGACCTGTGTTTTATATTTAACTTTTGTGTGTATGTGTAATCCAACATTACTGAAAAAATAGATGGATTTTAAAAAAACCATTAGACTGAGAACAGATGTCAGTATATCCACTTTTTTTGCATTAAACTACATAGACTACTTTTTCATTTGTTTCAAAATCCCAGTTCTGTGTACCCATTTTTCTAAAGTTTTGTGATGTCCTTCATTGCTACCAGTTTCATGTCTTCACATGTGTCAAGTTTCTGTTTGGTTTGTTGTAAGTGAAATTATTTTCAAAAGAGACTATTGGTTTTATTTAGTTAAACAAAAGGACTGACAAATGTGACTTATGTCTTGTAACCTTTCTGGTAACTCTTTGAATGAATTCACAGGGCTTATTTGGCACTGAATTTAGATTTAATTTGTTAGGGGGTGTGTAACTGCTTTGGGGCTGATTAACATTTAGTGTTTTTTTCCAATACAATGAAGAAATATTGCAAGTGGAGAATTTTAAAGATAGGACTCATTGTGACTGTCGCATACTGTGGACTGAACATGTTGCTGTTGATATAGCTGCTGTAGAAACAGTAACTTGTAACTTATACCTTATTCCTTTGGTAGGTGGAACAGTTGCAGCACGCCCATGAGGAACACAGACTTTGTGTATGTGATGATGCTGGCTCTTTTCTTAAGGAGAAGGGTGCAGTTATACTAGTTTTTGGCATCTGTGGCATGTTTGCATGTAGGTGGTTTTTCATTGGCACTGGGCTGGCTACTACATATGAGCCTCACCTTGCTTCCTGAAAAATCTGCCGTTGAGTGTTGGCGCTGGTAAATGTTTCTTCCCCAATTCACAAGACTTAGACCAAACTGGCAACGTCCTTTCCCACCCTTATCTTACCATGCAGACTAAAACTTGACCAGCTACTTTGGAAGGATTGCCACTCCTGGTATATACCAAACTCTTTCTGAATTTTTTTTTCCCTTACACTAAAGTCAGAACCAGCTCTATCTGTTGTTCTTTTAAAATTAGGACAATGCTAGATTTTGATGCTTAACCTGTGCATGTGATGTTGCTATAATACTACTTTTTTCTGTTTAATAAGTCTTGTTTCATGTGCTTTGTTAGAACAAATTAGAGCAAAACTTTTAAAGCAAAATAGGTTCCTGTTATCCTGTTAATGTAACTAATCTTGACTGTATATCCTTATAGTTATAGTTATCTTGTTTAACATTTTTCTGAGGTCTTGCTTAAGCTTATTTCCATTATAAGAGTAGGTGTCATTGTTGCCTTGATTTTAGTCCCAGTCTTAAGTGGAGATATTAGTAACTATTACTTTTGGAAACTAATGTTTTTTTTTCTTTCCTGTAGACCTCCACAATCTAAATTGCTTCGTGAAGATAAGAACCATAACATGTATGTTGCAGGATGTACAGAAGTAGAAGTAAAATCTGTTGAGGAGGCTTTTGAAGTTTTCTGGAGAGGTTAGAGTTAAAATTAGATAACTGTAAAATGATAAATATATTTACAGCAGTACTTTTTGGCTGAGTAAAAAGCATGTGTACTGAAATGGCTGGGTTCAGGTTTGATCGATGATTTTTCTGTCATCATAGGCCAGAAAAAGAGACGTATTGCTAACACACATTTGAATCGTGAGTCTAGCCGTTCTCATAGCGTGTTCAACATTAAATTAGTTCAAGCTCCATTGGATGCAGATGGGGATAATGTCTTACAGGTAAAGTTGTAGTGTGTGGAATTTTTCTTGTTCTAACTAAATCCTTAATTTTTGGAATTAGATAGGAAGGTTTCATTATAATGGAATTGCTCTAGAATTAATATATATGTAAGTGATGACTTTAACTGTTGCATCAGATAGTTTTGGGAAATTGGCTGTTGAATCTTAAAGCCTGGAATTTTCCTGTGAAAAGGATTTACAAATCTTTATAATTCTCTTTAATAGTGGAAGTAAAATAAGAAAAATGTGTGATTCATTGTTTTATTTCTAAAGACTCATATGTGGAATTTCAGTTAATGGTTTTAAAATGTCAGCAATTAACTTTCCAGGGAAGGTACAGTTCAGGAGATGGCCAATTATAAGTTGTCCTTCTCTTGGCTGATAGGCCAATAGGGCCTCCTATCTATTGATCACTATTTTCTGCTGAGCCTGTCATGCTACAGAGCTTAACATCAATTAGTAATGACATTTGCACCTAATATAAATCATTTCATAATGTTAAGCTATTAAAGTGTAATTCTATTCAAAATGTATTATGAAATTGTGGTATCATGGAGGTTTCCAGGTGGCACAAGGAGATGGTACAGCATAGTACTGAAGACCACCAGGGATCAAATTCTGATTCCTATTAATTTGCTAGCTATCTTACTTAACTGTAATAAACACCTCATACTGTTGAGAAGATTAAAGGAGGTAGTACATATAAGTTTCCTCCACTGTTTGGTTTACAGTCAGCACCCAATAAATGTTAGCTAGAAAATGCTTGTAAGTCAAGCTTCCACGTACAGTTGATTTCTTTTGAATCACATTTACTATTAACAATATCATTTATGTACCACTTGACTTTCATTTCTCATAAAAATTATTAGTGTATTAAATTATTAGATAAAATTATTAAATATTTGATTATAGAAAAATTTAGGATAGCCTTGTTCTAGACTCACTATTTAGCAGATGTTCATTGAGCCTCCTGCTGAGTGCTAGGCGGTGTACAAGGCGCTGGAGATAAAGTTGTTAGAAGGCAGAGTTCCTGCTCTCATGGAGCTAACTATATAACGTAGAGGACCAAACAATGGACACGTGATCATTAGTGTTATGAGTATATTTATCACATGCTTTTAGCAAACTCTTCCCTAAAACTTATAGCCTTTGCCCCTTCTGGTACATTTTCATATTATGCAAATATAGTATAATAAAATTTGTTGATCTGAATATATTTAAAGAACATTGTAAATCAGTATAGCTCATATTATGTTGTTGACATTATGATCATCCCATCAGGAAAAAGAACAAATCACTGTGAGCCAATTGTCCTTGGTAGATCTTGCTGGAAGTGAAAGAACTAACCGGACAAAAGCAGAAGGGAACAGGTTACGTGAAGCTGGTGAGTGAAGCATAGTACTTTCTTAGTGCTACAACTTTCAAAATTGCAGTGTCAGTTTATCAATCTTATTTATAGGAGGTTTACACATAATTATGTTCAATTTCTTAACTCAGGCTTCGTTTAGTGGTCAGTGCTGTTTCTTTAGTTATGCTGATTTGGTATCTTACAATGCACTGATTTCTTTAAGAGCATAGAGAAATTACTAAAATATGTTATATTCATATTGAAAGAGTCTGTTATATCTATTGCTGGTATCGTTAGTACTGGATTCTTAAAGTGAAGTTATTAACAGTCCAGCATCCAGAGTGGTAAAAATCAGCTTCCAAAGATAGGAAAACTCTTTGAACACAAATCCAATTGAAAGGAAATCTTTCTCTTTTTTTTTAATCTTCAATTTTGTATAGCCATTGAAGTTCTGTTTTATGTTAACATTTATGTAGTACCTACCGTGTGTCAGGACTTGCACACAGATATAAAGGATGGAGCCTGCCCTAGAGAGCCCAGTATAGTACAAGAGATAGGCAGATAACTAGACTGTTGCAGTAGAGTGTGTTGGAAATGATCACAGGTACTGTGAGAGTAAAGAGTAGAGGAGCTGCCTCATCCAGTCTAGAGGTGAGGAGCATTGAGGTTGGGGTGTAGGGAAAGAATTCATGGAATTGACACTTAAATTGAGGAGTGAGCCCTATGAAGGATAGAATTAAAGGCATTATCCCTGACAGAGGAGGCAGCCACTTGTAATGAGACCAGTCCTGAAAGAATATGGCAGGGTCAGGTAGCTGAAGTGGAGGATATGGGTGATGAACTGTGATAATTGAGGCAGCAGAGCAAGGCAGTGTCATGAAAACCCATGTCTATCATATTAAGAAATCTGAATTTTATCTTGAGGGAATAATGGTGGCTACCAATTATTAAGGGAATAGTATGTCATAGCATGTACTACGCATGGGCTTAATTTCTTGATTCTGACTTCAGGAGTGTATCAGACTCATTTTTCAGGTGAGGAAATAGGTTGGGAGAAGTAATTTTCTTAAGGATGGAGCCTAGGTTCAAACCCAGGTTGTTTGGACTCAAAAACTATTGTTAGACAGCCTCCTCTTAAAGTCATTGGAAGATTAGTCTTTTAGAAAGATCATTTTCCCCGTTTAGAGAATTAATTTACCAGGGGCAAGTCTAAATATGAAAAGCAATTAGGAGCCTTTTGCAGTAATTCAGGTAAGTAATTGTGTGGTGATGGAGGCAAAGGTCAGACAAACTGAGCTAGTTAGGAAGTAGGTCCACCTGAATGTGGAGAGTAAAGAAGAAGAGGAAGATCTTGGTTGAGGAGAAGCAGTTTGAGGAACAAGTGTGGGCAGTTAATGAGCTTTGGATATGTTCAAATTATTCGAGTGGAAGTGCCAGTAACTGCATGCAGAGGTGCGTGGATTTGGAAGGAGAGAGATTTGACTTGAGGTTTATAGGTTGAGATTTTGCCAGTAGAGAAATGTTTGACGCAGTGGAGGAGATAAGAGTATATTCATACAGAACAGATAGAAACAAGAGGAAGAACCAACAAATCCTTGAGATGATTAATTTTAAAACCCTGGGAAGGAGAAAGAAGGTGGTAGCTAGGTGACTTGACAGGTTATGAAATGACTAAAAGATACACATACAATGTTATTTATGTATGTGTATGCAGTAATGCCCCCTTATCTGCAGTTTCACTTTCCATAGTTTCAGTTACCTGAGTAACTGCCATCCAAATATATTAGATGGAAAAGTCCAGAAATAAAAATTCGTAACCTATAAATTTTGGACCATTCTGAGTAACATGAAATCTTGCATTGTCCTACTCGGTTATCAGATTGACAGTGCTGGTTATCAGATTGACAGGTGCTTGTGTTCATGAACCCTTATTTTACTTAACGATGCCACTACATTCACATAACTTTGTACAGTATTTCAGTTATTGTTGTTAATCTTTTACTGTGCCTAATACTATCCATGGTATGGGGTGGGGGGCTACTGTATAAAAAGAGGGAATCTGGAATCCAGATCACAAGAAGGGTTAACCTTGATGGGAAAAGAGGTAGATCTGGATTGGGAAGAAAGTAGAAACCTGAAGGTTCTGATGCTTAGGGGATAGAAAATAGAAAGGACTGTCGTTAATATGGATGAGAAACAGGTGTGACTAAAGTTAGGGAGTGAGAGCTAGAAGAAAAGGAAATTGTGGTTGAGACATGTGACAGCTTCAGGTTTCCAGAGGCGCAGTTCAGGGTTTGGGCATGGTTGTGCAGCTACAAGGAGAGATAAAGATTGACTGGAGTCGATGTCCGGCCCATTTACACTGTTAGAGTGATCCTCATAATACTGAAATGGCCCAGGAGCTTGCTTATAGAAGGAACATTTGAAGGTAGCAGTGAGGAATTAGGAAAATGCTGGCCTCCTCTCTTCACTATCCTTATAAAAGGTCAGGCTTTAAAAAACAAGCAACTTTTACTTAAAAAGGCTCCAGGAATGCAGGGGGAAGCACTAAACTTATGGGAAAATAAGGGTGAAGTTACAGGGCTTTCTGCCACGGGTGCAGGGTGACGTCTGGGGACACTTCTCAGAATATTTCTGAATGGATGACATAAGATATATAGGATTACAATTAGAGATTTTTTTTTTGCCTACATTCATAATTAAAGGACTTGCTAAATTTCAGAGGTCAGTAAAAATAAAGATGTAATTTATCTCCTGTATAAGAATACAGATTACCTAAAATGTACCCATGGGCAACATAGACCTCAGGTTAAAAACCGCTGACCATTAGGAAGAAGGGTGATTGGAACGTTCTGTGAGACGTATGAGGATTTCGGGAAGTCTATTAATGGGTATGAGGATTTAGGGAAATCTATTAACAGAGCACAGTGGAAGGAGAAAAGACATTGGAAGTTGGGGTCAAGAAAGAGAAATCATGAATCGTGGAATGTTATGGAGATACAGATGAGCCATGTGTTTTGAGAGGTGGCCAAGGATGAAGGATAAAAGCATAGTGGAGTTAGCTGACCTTAGTCAAGAATTTGATACAAAACAAATCCTTACGTACTTTTGGGAGTTTATGTAGGTGAAATTTCCTGTGTTATTGGACCCTTGTTTAATCTGTCAGACTCACCTTGGTTCAGAAATCGGAACAAGAGTGGTCAGAAGTAAAAAGTATGCCACCCAAGAAATCTTTAGCTGCAAAGGGGAGAGTTAGCTGGATCCTAAGACACTTGACTGTCAGAAACAGGAGCCCCTTTGGGTGCCAGGGAATCTACAGTGTGAGTAGAGCCAACTATAGCCTGAAATTAACATGCTTTTGAGATAATATTTTAATGAGAGGATATTAAACATCTGCATTTAATATTCTCTTTCAAAAATTTGAGCTCTGGAAGAAACTGGGTCATGAAGTGTAATGTTGCATTCAGTGGAAAGTCCTTTTGATAGAATCTGTGAATGACGGGATTTAACCTCTCTTAAAACGCTGCTATTAAAATACTCCTGAAATAACTGCCGGATCGTGAACAGATAGCTCTTTAAACTGAGCCACTAAAATCTGTTGTTTGTAATTTCCATCTAATACTTCTATAAAAGCGATTTTATAAGCAAACAGACCATACTCTAGCTACTCTATTTTGTTCAAATAATAACCACTCTGTTGTCATTTGTGTATATTTTCCTGTCAGGTAACATTAACCAGTCACTAATGACACTAAGAACATGTATGGAAGTCCTGAGAGAGAACCAAATGTACGGAACTAACAAGGTAAACAACAGCCTTTCATCATTTGTATAGTTTTGTTTGCCTTTTTTTACCTTATATGTTTATCTTTATGTGGATTTGAATGTATTTATAGATGGTTCCATATCGAGATTCAAAAGTTTCTACAACCACAGTTGTTCAAGAACCTACTTTTGATGGGGAAGAAAGTACGCATGATTGTGTGTGTGAATCAAAGGCGAAGATTATGAAGAAAGCTTGGTAATTTAATGTATTTATCCTATACAATCGGAGTTTCTTCAGAGAAAACTATTTGGGTGTGACGAATGACATTTTTAACATTTTTTTAAAAAGTGATACATAACCATCAGTTATAGAAATGAACTAGTACCAATTTGTTTCTTTTAGTAATTCCTTAAGAAAGGCTTAGATATGTTTATTAGTAAAAAATTTTTTAAAAAGCACTTCCATTTATTTTGTATCTTAGCAAGTCATGAGATTTGCGGAAGTGACCCAAGAAGTTGAAGTAGCAAGACCCATAGACAAGGCAATATGTGGTTTAACACTGGACGGCGATACAGGAATCACGCTCGGCAGGTCCAGTTGGAGAGGGTATGATTTGGTGTTGGGGCATTTGCCCACTAATTAGTTTGTGTGTCTCTTCTTCATTCTCTTTCATATAAGAGAACTGTTTATTTCTCTTTCCTCAAAAACCAAGTGCAAAAAAAATCTGAACCAATGTATGAGATTTCTTTTGTTACTATAACATTTTTTCTACCTTTCCTTTTTATAGTTAATTTTTAAGGAAGTAGATTATGACAACTAAAAAGCACATGGTTAATTGGGTTGGGCTATAATCACAGTGTTAAACTTTTTAAAATAAGCTCTTTCTCTCCTGTGTAACTTTTTATAATTTTTTATAATTCAATACAGAGCTACTGGTTACAGAAGTGGTTTTACAGAGTTTTCCACCTTTGCCATCCTGTGAAATTTTGGATATCAATGATGAGCAGACTCTCCCCAGGCTGATTGAAGCTTTAGAGAAACGCCATCAGCTCCGACAAATGATGGTTGATGAGTTTAACAAACAATGTAAGGGCAAAAACCATTTGCAATCATTTTAACTCCAGAAATTTGCAATGAATCAGTTCTGTGGTAGGATAGATCTTTATAAAGAAGGGTTTTTTGTCCTGTACTTTGTAGTCCTTAAAGCATTGTTTAATTAGACTGATGAACTTTACCCACAGCTCTTTTTTATATTCCAAGAAAGTAAAAGCAAATAAAAGTTGGCATGTATTCCCTCCCTTTTTAAAATTAACAGTGATGGACACAAAGGAGTAATAGCTATTTTGTAGTTCCTAACTAGTTACTTATTTGCAAAGCACTTACATCTTAATAACTGTGCCTTTGGGCAAATTAATCCTCTCTATTTCTTAGATTCCTTCTGCAAAATGGAGATTATAATTGTTCTACCTCAAAGGGTGTTGTGAGGATAAATGAGATAATGTATGAAAATCATGTAGAAGAGTGAACAGCCTAGTACATAACTAGTCCTGGATGAATGTACCTACTGTTTTTATCATCATCAGT
This sequence comes from Eonycteris spelaea, assembly GCA_003508835.1. Taxonomy (NCBI): domain Eukaryota; kingdom Metazoa; phylum Chordata; class Mammalia; order Chiroptera; family Pteropodidae; genus Eonycteris; species Eonycteris spelaea. The sequence continues at coordinate 4,160,288 of PUFA01000017.1, forward strand.
TTATTTTAATCTTCACAAGGAAGGCGTGAGATAGTGGTATTTATATCCCCATTTTGAAATGAGGAAATGTGCTCAGGAAAAATAACTTGCCTAAATCATATAACTAGTAAGTGGTGTACTAGGGATTTCAAGTTGAATCTAACTGTCCCTAAAATAAATCGTGTTATTTCTGTTTTTCATTTGTTTTCTGAAGCATATTATTTACCCATAAGTGTTGGGAAGGGGATGTCATAGCACAAAATGAAAGAGCTAGTATTTCAGTTATAAACAAAGTTTCTAGGAATGTGTCTTTTGTAGGTTCTAGAATCAGATTCTTGATTTCCTTCCTTTTCTGATTATAAGACATTCTCAAAGAGAAATTTGCTAAACAGCTATATTTTTTATATAATATCAGCTAATAAAAGTAGACTTCATTATTTTGGAATTTGAGTAAACAAAACCTGCATGTTTTTTGTTTTAGCTGTTACTTTTAAAGCTATGTTGCAAGAATTGACAATGGTGTTTTAATAAAGAAAACTACATTCAGGGAAAACTAAATGAAAAAGAAAAGGTGATTCAGGACAGAAATTGGAAATAGAACGACTGGAGAAGAAAAACAAAACTTTAGAATATAAGGTTGGTTTTGATGTTATAATGATATACGTGCTGGCTGTTTACTACTGACCTTTGACTTAGCTATTCTACTATACAGGCCTGTAACCACTGCTTACTGATAGTTATCACTGAGTCATTTACTAATCTCCATCCCACCCCAAAAAAAGAGGAAATGTGAGTGAAAAGTATAAAAGGGATATTATACTCTTTAATTTTATGAATTCGATTTAAGCAGTTGAAGAGAATGTTTTCTGGCCCAAACAAGTGAGCTTTCAAGAAGAGGCTTTCTAGAGTTTAGCTTTGGTTGTAGCTTGTTTGTTTGTTATTACTGGGTAATATATGTTTGTTCCTTTATTTACAGAAGATCATTTAGGGGGTACACATTCATTCTAGAGAGAAGCCAGTTTCAACCAATACAGTGTTCTCTATTCTGAAAATAGCCTTAAATGATATTTGAGGCCTAAATTTTAGGGGAAAGTACTTTTCACATGAAGTCAATTATAACTTAGTCATTCAATGAAGAACTTGTTTAAATATTCTCATTTCTAGGAATGGAGGTAGGAATTCATATGAAATTTTAGGGGAAATTGCTTTCCCTGTGACTTTTCTTTCCACAACTATGCTTGTATAAATAAATTGTGAAAAGGATTATTTTAGAGCTATATGAAATTTTTATAAACCAAGTATAAACATAATAGTCTGCCTTCCAGATTGAAATTTTAGAGAAAACAACTACTATCTATGAAGAAGATAAGCGCAATCTGCAGCAGGAACTTGAAACCCAGAATCAGAAACTTCAGCGACAGTTTTCTGACAAACGCAGACTAGAAGCCAGGTTGCAAGGCATGGTGACAGAAACAACAATGAAATGGGAAAAAGAATGCGTGAGTGTCGTTCCTGTAGCGATTAATTGCAGACCAGTGATTTATTTCAAATCACAGTGTTTTGGATTTCTGTCCTTGGGGCAGGGTTTTGGTGGTGGCAGTAATAGTAGCCTATTCAGTTCATTCTGTTTCCTTTCTCTGTTTTTAAAATTCATGACAAATTAATTAGCATTCTATAAAGGCATAGCTAGGAGGAATTGGAGAACTGTCATTTTTAGGAAAAGGTGTTTCAATAATCTTGTGTACTTGTTTGGTATAACTGAATTGGAATATATGCTGCCATTGATAATCTGTAGGAGCGTCGAGTGGCAGCTAAACAGCTGGAGATGCAAAATAAACTCTGGGTGAAAGATGAAAAACTGAAACAACTGAAGGCTATTGTTACTGAACCCAAAACTGAAAAGCCAGAGAGACCCTCTCGGCAGCGAGATCGAGAAAAAGTTCCTCAAAGATCTGTTTCTCCATCGCCAGTACCTGTAAGTTATTTGTAGTTGTATCCGAATTTAGGGCTAGAGAAAATCTGTTCAGAGTAGGTGGCTATTTCTATGAGAATCATTTTTTTGTTTTATATTACTTAATATATTTGTCAAAGTTCCATATAATTTTTTAAAAATTTAGTATAAAATTTAGTAAAATTTCGTATAAAAATTTAGTAATATAGTACAAATAATTATAATGTTATTGTCATGTGCTAAAATTATAGAAAGTTGTTCCTCTCAGTTTTTCAGTCTTGCTCATTAATTTCTCTCAATTTTTTTAGCTTTCTAGTAACTATATTGCTCAGATTTCCAGCGGCCAGCAACTCATGAGCCAGCCACAGCTACATAGGCGCTCTAACTCTTGCAGCAGCATTTCTGTAGCTTCCTGTATTTCGGAGTGGGAGCAGAAAATTCCTCCGTACAACACACCTCTCAATGTCACATCCATTGCAAGGCGTAGGCAGCAGGAGCCAGGACAAAGTAAAACTTGTCTCGTGTCAGACAGAAGGCGAGGGATGTACTGGACTGAAGGCAGGGAGGTGGTTCCTACATTCAGAAATGAGATAGAAATAGAAGAGGATCATTGCTGCAGGGTTCGTGCCAGTATTATTTTAAAGCATTGTAGCAGTAGATTTTAATCTTGTGTTGTTGTAACTTGGTTCAGAAAGTTCAACAGAAAGATGGGCGAGCTCCAATATAAACAAAGTAATTTTTATGTTAGTTAATTTGAAAGGTCAAATCACCCCAAAATTGAGGCCTAGCTCTTCAGCTGAAAAAGCCTAAATACATTTGGCAACAGAAATAATGCCTCTTGATGTTCAGTGAACACAGTCACTGGGGCACATTCCAGAGGGATCTGTGCTTTTCAGTTCATAAGCTAATGAGCATGTGAATATGAGTGGCTTAGAGCACATCTTACAATTTTTTTCTTTTGGATATCTCTAAATTAGATTTTTTGCTGCTTTTGAACTTTTATTTTTAAACTGTTTTCCCAAACGTTTATTTTGAAAAATTTCAAACCCAGAGAAAAGCTGAATGGTAATAACATCTTTCCCCCTTAATTAGATTTACCAATTGTTAATTTAGATTCATAATCATTTTTTCCTTGAACCTTTGAAAGTAAACAGACTTCATGATACTTTATCTCTAAGAATAGGACACTGTCCTATATAACCACAAACTATCACACCTAAGAAAGTTAATGTTTACTTAGAATAAATATCCTCTAATATGCAGTTATGTTTACATTTTCCCAGTTGTCCCAGTAGTGGCTTTTCTTTTTTCAATCCATAATCCTATCAAGGTGAATACATTGCATGTGGTTATTATGTCTCTTTAATCTCCTTTAATATAAAGTAGTCTCCCCCCCACTTTTTTTGTTTTTCATGACATTGACTTGGAAGAGTCCAGGCCAGTTGTTAGTAATTACTGAAGGTTCACCGTGCCCAATCAATTGCTTTTAATCATAAGACCTTTATTTCAATTTACAAGGGCTCTGCCTCATTCAAGGATGTTTAAACAAGTTTATCTTTATGTTTTTGTCTTAAGGATTATGGTAAAGTTTTGCCTTCGATCTGAATAAATGAACCAAGTTACTACTTGTGAACTTACATTTAGTAAAATCTTAATATAGCTGTTTTAGAATTTTTCTTCTAAACAAATTAATCTTATAGTAAATATTTGCTTTAGATTTTCTTGTATAATTTTGGGTACAGAAAAATTTCATTCAGGTGACATGCATTCCTGCTTATTAATGGGTGGTTATGAATTCCAAGGTAATTTACCAAGACAATAGAAATTTTAAAGTCTCTTAAGTTCTTTACTTTGCAGATAATGCTTTAAACCTTTTTTGGGAGCAAATTATGGTGACTGGTCTTTCTGATCAACTCTAATAAATCCCCTATATTTCATGAAAGCTCATAGACAAAACTATTCAAGGCCTTCTATGCCTGGTCAACATTCATGTAATACCTAATATGGCAATGAGATATTTAAGAGGATTTACTAGAGATCCTTTCATTTCTCACGTGAAATCAAAATCTCTTAGAAGTGCAGCAGAAAAGTTTAGGCTAGTATCTGTGTTTCTGGATTCATTGGTCAAAATTATGTCAGGTGGACTGAAATTATACTTCAGTGAGGATGAAATTTTAAGTGTTATTTATTTCATAAGATAGTAGACTGTAAGGTCTATCATCTTTGCAAAGCTTGATTCAGATATATTGCTAAACGTGTTCAAGAAAACTATCACTTTTGCCAAATGGTAGAATATGAGATCAATACTTTCTTTTCAACGATAAGCCAGTGTAAGAATGGAAAGTTTCCTGCTTGCTGTAAGGCTTAAGTATCTTCAGAGGCAAACTATTGCCCATGTTTTATTATCATGATTTGTCACTGGTGTTTCCTTTGTTTCTTATAATTATATAGAGGAAATGCTTCAGGTCTCCAGACATGCATTTTGAAATTGAGATCTTTATACTTGACCAGCTTCAAAGGGTTTGGCCTGTGACAGACTGTTTCATTTGCTTCAGTTTTTACAAAGATGTTTGAAAAGTTCCAAAAAACCCCTCATTGCTTCAAATATTAACTCTCCAACATGTGAAATATTTTTTATTAGGTTAAATATGCTAACTTTAACTTTCACAAATTTACATGATGTTTGGAAGTAACTCGTTTTTTATTGTATGATAGAGACTTATTTGATACTATATTCTCTGGTTCTTGGAACTTTATGAAATGTTTGGGAGAAAAAAAGTTGGTGTGTTTTAGCCATTATTGTGTTTGAATTTTTCATGAAGTTCTGTTTAGAGATTTTAAAATTTCAGAAAGTAAACAGAAGTACTTTCTTTATATTCTTTTAATCATTTTATACTTAGGATTTTTACTTATGATTATACCTTATGTTCTTTAGCATTTTGTACTATACAGCCCTTCAGCTTTTTTTTTTTTTTTTTTTTTTTTTTTGTCTTTAGAGTGTTTTCTCTTTTGTTTAGAGGCCTATGACATGTTTAGGCTTTTATTGATCTTACTGAAGCTTTTAACATAGTGATGGACCTAACAGATTACTTTACAATAGCAGGCAGAAATATTGGTTTTTGATCAGGAATGCAAAATAAATCTTTGTCTTGAATAACACCTACGTAGGAAAGACTAGCAGAGCATCGCCCCAGTTTTTCCTTCTTTGTTGAAAGGGAATGCATTGGTAGAATGTATAATATACAACCTGGTGTTAAAAGATGTTGGTTTTGTGTTTAAATACAAAGACAACATTTAAATTATTTGAATACCATATTTAGCTTTTGAAAAGGTTTACGAATTTGTTTTGATATCGTCACCAGCTAATGTAGCCAAACCTGCTGCACTTCTAATAATACCTTTAAATTAATTCTGGGTTATGCTTGTTTCTTGATTCCTTCCAACCTGATCAGAATGTACCACCACTTCGTCTCCGACACAGACGATCACGCTCTGCAGGGGACAGATGGGTAGATCATAAGCCTGCCTCTAACGTGCAAACTGAAACAGTCATGCAGCCACATGTCCCTCATGCCATCACAGTATCTGTTGCAAATGAAAAGGCACTAGCTAAGTGTGAGAAGTACATGCTGACCCACCAGGAACTAGCCTCCGATGGGGAGATTGAAACTAAACTAATTAAGGTAAAAACAAATTTACATAGGTGAAAAAATATACAAAAATTCAACCTAACAGAAAACCATTTACTCTTCTATTCCTTTAGTGACACACAGGCAGTGTCAACTGAAAAATAAATGGGTATTTGATATGACCTCTGTTATAAAACTAAAGTAACTGCTTAGGTTGCAGACCTGTTAAACTGGGACTATGTGTAGAAGACTTTTCCCCTGATCCTTGAGTTAATGAATAATCAGGGAAGTAAAATACAAGTCTGGAAAAAAAGTTTTTCATTTCAAATTCAATTTAAAGGATGGTTCTTACTGTTACTATAGTTTCATATAAGACTACTTCCATTCGAATACGAGGGGGGTGGCACATCCAGTGAGGAAAGTATAAGGCCTTAGAACATTTAGAAACTTCTGGCAGATTTCTTGATCCTATGGATAGTATTATATTATAGGTTAAACAAAAAGGAATATTTTCTGCAGTTAAGAATGTTACTGATTATATTGCATGGGTCTTTAGTGAGGGCTATGTACTCAAATTTCTAAAGTGTTTTTAATAGTACAAACCAGTTCAGCAGTCCCAAGCACCATCTGATTTTGTGGATGGGAGTTTTTATAAAATAGTAATTTTAAGTTCAATTTGAAATATATATATTTATCATTTGGGTGTATCAAAGTGTAATGTGATCTTTTCTCTTGGCTCTAGGTGACGTTTATAAAACAAGGGGTGGTGGACAATCTGTTCAGTTTACTGATATTGAGACTTTAAAACAGGAATCACCAACTGGGTGAGTAATCATTAAATGTATCTTTTTAGACAGCTGTGATTTTCTTAACTGCTCATTCTTGAGGAACAGAATAATAACCTATAAAATGTATCATTAATTCTCTAAAGAAATGCAGTAGTATTTCCCTATTCTAATATTTTTCCTGTTCTTAGATGCAAAAATAATTATTGCATCATATTCTCCTTTTTCCATAGTCGAAAACGAAGATCTTCCACAGTAACACCTACCCAGCCAGATGGTGCAGAGTCTGAATGGACCGATGTAGAAACAAGGGTAGGGGTAAAAATTAAATATCTGTCTGCTTAATTAAAATTAGGGATGCCATTTATTTTTAAGCCTGACAAAGCTTGTAGTTTTTTTGTACCTGAGGTCTGATCTCACATTTCCAGCACAGCCTATAGGCCTGTCTTAGCAAACCAGTGAAGGTTACTTGTATTTCTTTAGGGTCTGGTCTTACTGGAGACTCTTTGGCTCAAAGCCCGTTTTCAGCACAGGGATAGGGTCCAAGAATCGAGTCTTAAAGCGTCACTCTAGAACAACAAGAATTCACATCAGATTTATGGGAATCTCAGAAGCAGAACTTCCCTATGGAACTGTTATTCCTGATGAGAAGCTCATATGGAAAAAGCATGGGAAAGTGGGGGCCAGGAGGCCAGACTTTCTCAACAACTCCTTTACCTTATCTAAAATAAGGAAATTAACCTGGATGATCTCTAAAGTATGTGATTAGTATTTTAACATAGGTGCCTGTGCTGAACTAGAAAGCAATGTTGGATTTCACCTTGGTTGAACCTAACAGAATTGTGTTTTATAGACTGCTGAAGAGAAACTGATCTTTTCCTCTTCTGTAATTTTCCTATCAGTGTTCTGTGGCTGTAGAGATGAGAGCAGGATCTCAACTGGGACCTGGATATCAACATCACGCACAACCCAAGTGAGTAGTGTCTCTTTTCTCTCCGCTAATATTTCCACCACCATCCTTTCTCCCTACCATCCCTTCTTTTAAAAGAATATGTAGGTTCTTGTTTACCCTTTAGACTACTGGCCCTACTGGCACACTACAGTAGGCAGCAGCAGTGCTAATGACTTCGGAAAGCTTGGTAAGAGCAATTAGAGCTGCAAGAACAGGAGATCATGGAAGACTGGCTCACTCTTTTTCATATTTTGCCAATGCTAAAAGCTTACAGAAGCCGAACTGAGATCATCTATAAAGGGGGGAGGCTAAAGGCTCTTCTTGTAATTCATTCTTTCCTAAACTTGCCTCTTGGTCTTCTTATTGCACTTAAATGTTCACTAAAGTAAAACAATGATGGAATTTATGGTTGGGAAAAAAATCATACATTTCCTTCTTTTATTAAACACATATCCAAGAATTTGGCCCTTTCTTTTTCCATATTAGTAAAACTTCTTTTCAGATATCTACTTCTATTAATCTATGTGTCCATATTTAACAGGTATTCCTTAGACCATTTGGAAAATCATTGTAACAGGATAAAGATGCGAAGTCCTATTTTTTAAATTTAGCACAGATAAGCATATTTTATAGTTATTTACTTTTTCAGAAGGACTTGAATTTTTTCCATGATAAGCCATGAATTCTCTTAAAGCCCTCTTACAGATTAAATTGAATGTGTTATTAATTGAGAAATCCAACTCTAAATGTTGGTTTTCACATTTTAGGCGCAAGAAGCCATGAACTGACAGTCTCACTAATGAAAGAACATTTTGTGTAAGTGATTTCTTCAGGACCACGCCAGAAGGAATCTTCTGAGTCGTCTTATAGAAGTCCAACTTTGACTATCACAGACCTCAGATACATCATACACTGGCCTAGATCAAAGATTCCCGTCTGGTTCCAAAGACATCTAGGATTCAACAAACTTTATATTATATGCCTTGCCATATTTAATATTAATAGAGAAAGACCTCCCCCCTTTTCTCATTGCTGTATGAACTTTTTAATAATGCTATTTTTGTATATTTCTGGTAAACTTATAAACTAATTCATGCAAGTCATGCAAGTATTTGTCTTGAGTGATTAAGGAAGAATATATCTAGATCACGCTTTATTTTTTATTGTGACTTTTCCAGCTCTTGTCTGAATATTAAGGTTTTATAAACAAAACAAATGCTGCTATTGATTAGCTGCAAGAATGCACTTTAAACATATTTGACAATTCAAGCTTTCAAAATAAAGATGTCAGTGACTGGCCAATAAATACTAAAACCATTTTAAGAAGTCTTTTTGAATTTTGTATGTATATATTCACTGTCTGACACTTAGATCTACCAAAAGAATTGAAATAAAAAGCACTAAGAAATAAAAGTTTGTGAGAGTCATAATATATATTCTCAGCACCTAGCATTGTGCTTAGCATTTAGCTGGCACACATTTGTGGGAAGAATTAAAAGAAAGCACTAAAGGTTTCCCTCACATTGGGGCTACTTGGTTTAGCACACAGAGGAATGGCTTTAAAGCAGGGGTATTTCCCCTGTCAAAATGAGGAATCGTACTCCAACCCACATGTATTACCTGCTGGAATATCATGGCCCATGGACAATCCTTAATACACAGTGTTTGACCTGGAATCTTCCTTTTTTTACTTAATTCAATTGACTTAAGAGCCTTCATAAATTTTGAAGAATGAAAATTTTAATTCTTAATATTATACCTAAGTTAAATCCATATACAAAAAGAATGATGTTAGCATGGCAGCATGAATCCTTCATTTTTTTCTCTACCCTTTTACTTACAACTAAATGGCCATTCATAACTGAACAAAAATATCTCTGCTCAGTACACTAGAACATCTAAGGATTTTTATTTTCAAATGCTTCAGAAAGGTAGATAGGCCCTCAGAGGGGCCTTTCTGATCCAAGGGAGCCAGTGTTCCTGCCCCACCCCACTTTTAGTGATGAGATTGGGTGGGGGTGGGGAGGGGGGGCCGGGACGGAGAGAGCAAAACAGGCTGGGCACACAAGGGAGACAAAATTTGTAGAGGTCCAGCCAAGCTGATGGGAGAACCAGGTACACCGACAGATGGGATGGAGACCAGTTTGGAGGCGAGGAGAAAGTCATTTTCATCCAATCAGCAGGTGCCTTATTGCAATTGAAGTTGAAGTGGAAAGTTCCCCTTCATCCCTTTTATACTTGGAGGGGTGGAGGTAAAATTTACTCATAATCCCCGTCCCTCTCCGCACACACAAAGGGCACTTAAGGATTCTAGATTCCAAATCCAGGCTCTACCGCGCAGTCATCCTGAGCTAGTTACCAGGTACATCTTAATTTTGCCATCTATAAAATGGAGATAATGGTACCAATTATGCTGGGAGAATTAAAACTACACCATATGGCTCAAAACCTGGGACATAGGCGCTTAAATGCTACTTCTGTAATGTTGCAAGTTTCTCATTTCCTCTTACATTCATTTATTTTACCTGAGACGCTGTGCTAAGCACGGGTCCTCCAAGCAGTCACATCGCCAGCTTGGAGTTAAGGGAGTGGAGCCGGGATGTCATTAAATGATCGTCTAAATAGTGTTATACGAGTTACAGTACCTAGGGTGACGCCTATATACCTAGGTAACTTTTCCCTTAAAAAGGTTTTACTGTTTACGCGCCCTGAACTTCACCCAAATCAATAGAATCGACACTTAACAGGTGGCTAGTAATTTAACGACTGAGGGAGATGCGTCTTGTGCGCAAGCGCCTCCAGTGGGCGTTCTGCTCCGCCTCTTCCGCCAGGCGCAGGCGTGGATTGGCCCGCGTGGCCGGTATAAGAAGCGGCGCGCAGGCGCATCTGCCCCTTTCCTCAGCTGCCGGTAAGGTGCTCGGTCCTTCCGAGGAAGCTAAGGCCGCGTTGGGGTGAGGCCCTCACTTCATCCGGCGACTAGCACCGCGCCCGGCAGCGCTTGTCCAGCACTTACACCATGGCCTCTGTCTCAGAGCTCGCCTGCATCTACTCGGCCCTCATCCTGCACGACGATGAGGTGACGGTCACGGTGAGTGTGGGCCTGGCGGGCGGCGGCATGCAGCAGGCAGATTCCCCGCCCCCCAGTCAGTTAGGCCTTCTGGCAGTAGCCAGGGCCTCAACACTCCCACAGTGGCTTCGGGCGGGGTGACCGTCTGATGGGCCCACGTGCGGGTTGGCCTGGGGTCTCGGCCACGTGCCCGCCTGGGAGGGACTTGAGTACATTTGCGGCTGCGCTCTCTGGTTTTGAAATCCTTTAGAGAAAATTGCGTAGCGCGTGGGTAACTTAATGCGCACATAATATGTATTCCAGAACACTATTACCTTTTGGGTGTGATTTCCTTGAATTCCTTTGGTTCTCTTAGGCCCTGTGGGGCCAGGCTGCATGGCGTGGAGGAGAGCACATGAGCTCTGCTCCACCTCCCAGCCTTGACTCTTAACTTAAAATAGCTGTATGACTTGGGCAAGTTCCAGCCTGTGAAATGGCAGAGAACTCACCACTGTGTAAGGTGCCTGGCACAAAGGAGCAGAAGTAGTTTTTGCTCATGACAGTGGAAAGGAGTTAAGAAATGGTCGTCTTAAATACACAAAATACAGATAAAATATTTGAACTGGATAAACGCAGTTTTGTACACATTTTGAGTGACTTTCAATTTGGAGTATTTTGGAAACATTTAGAAAGCTACACTTTGATCTGATTTATTGGTATTTTATTTGTTTTAGGAGGATAAAATCAATGCCCTCATCAAAGCAGCCGGTGTAAATGTTGAACCTTTCTGGCCAGGTTTGTTTGCAAAGGTAAGGTAGTGGTGGCAAGGTGATTTGGGAAGACCTGCTAATTTAGTAAGTCAGGTGGTCATAATCCACATCCAAAAGTGCCATAAGGCCTGATATTCCACTGGACCAACTCTTAAGCGATAGTTCCTCGAATTTCTATCTCTAGGAGCTAATGAAGGTTTCAGTTTGTCTTGACTGTGTGTCTTTCCTTTCTTGATCTCAGACTGATTTCTCTTTCTGTCCTCAAACCATGGTAAAAGTATTAACCAGGTCATTACTTCTAAGAAAGTGTCACTCAGGAGATAACTCCCATATTACCCAAGCAGATCTTTAAGTATGATAGTGTGCTTTAATGGAGATTGGGTATGGTGGTCTTCTATTGACTACTTACTGTGTTGGGACATAAAAGACAAGGCTACCTGCCCAAGGAACTTGATATATGGCAAGTGAAGCCCATGTGGCCTCTTAACTATTCACCTTGCATCCTGCAAGTGCTTTGAAAGGTTGAAAACCATGTATTTACATCTTTAGTAAATTCTCTTGGAAAAAGTACTAGAATTACTTAGCAGCCTGGACATTTAAGTTTTTGGAATCTAAGTAGCAAGCTGTCACTGGCAGATTCCAGCAAAGAATGAAAGAAGAGAAATATATAGTGATGAGAATTGATCACTAAGTTATAAAGGAAGGGTACTTTTTTCTTGGGTTTGTTCTATAACAATGACAACTAAGCATTTGCCTATGTATGCCTTTGTGTTGCAGGCTCTGGCCAATGTCAACATTGGGAGCCTCATCTGCAATGTAGGGGCTGGTGGACCTGCTCCAGCAGCTGCTGCCACCAGCAGGAGGTCCTGCCCCCTCCACTGCTGCTGCCCCAGTAGGAAACTATTGGAGGGAGGAGTGGAGATTTAAAAGCTGATGGAATTCCTAAAACAGGCAGCTTGATGAGGGGAGTCCTAGGATATTTTGACTGTGTTAGTTGGAGGGCCTGGAGCTCTATGGAGTTTAAAATATTGACAGGCGTGTAATTGACTTTTTTTTTTTTCTTTTTAAGCTGAGGAGAAGAAAGTGGAAGCAAAGAAAGAAGAATCTGAGGAATCCGATGATGATATGGGCTTTGGTCTTTTTGACTAAGCTTCTTTTGTAGTATGTTCAATAAAAAGCTGAACTCTGCTGCTTTTGGTTTTGCTGAGTGTCTGGGGCTGTGCTATGTAGAGGTGGTCTCACTTCTGTAAATCTGGCATTCGATCTTTTCTACTATGACACAAGCTGGGGTCTTTTTCCTCTGCCACCATCATCTCATGATGGGAGATAATAAACAAGCTGGACACTACTGCAGTATTGAGAACTGTATATTAACTGTTGCATCCTTGGTTTAGTTCAATAATTCTGAAGGAGTAAGGAAAATTCAGGTTAAGTCCCAATTAAAGTGGATAAAACAGAATTCCAACTCCTTTGAAAAAGGAACAAATGAACTAGCTTGGGTGGGGAGGAGTCAACCGAACAAATGGTATGAAGTGGAAATTGGATCACTTCAAAATGCCAAGGCACTGTAGAACTTGGATTTATAAAATGTGATTGTGTGTTTAGAGCACCTATGATGTGCCAGGCACTTAGGATACCTTGCCCTTCTGTCTCCTCCATTTGATGAGGCATGAGATTCAGGAGTTGATGAAAAGTAGGACTTTTTAGCTCCACTCCATTGTACAGGACCATTTGTAAGGTACAACCAGTTGGGGTATATGGCTGGTGTATCTTGAAAAAATGAACATAGAACCCAGTAATTCCACTTTGAGGTATTACCCAAGAGAAACCACATGTGGACGTCAAGAGATGTCTCTGAGAATATAAGCAGCACTTAAAAATAGCAAAAATCTCAGTTTATTAACCAGAAAATGTTCTAAGCAGTGAAAAACTACAGATAAGTTGAGTAATTACAGAACATTACCCTTTTCACAAGGCTCCAAAATAAGATGTATCATGCAAACAAAAAAGGATAGTGAACTAAGGACCTTGAAAGGGGGGAGAGTACAATGAGAAAATACATGTTTTACTGTCCAAATTTTGGAGTTTTCTCATTAGGAAAGGGCCATTGTGAAGCAAAAAGGAATGTGTCCTGAAACTGACCCACATGTTAAGTACCTACCTTTCTTCCTTCCTCATCCATCAGCTAACTTGAGTGCCAGCAGTGCTAATCTCAAGTGTGTCTCATTCTGCACAGCAGTTCCATGGTCAAGACCCCTTGAGGTTACCATGCCTGAGGTTACAAACCAGTAAGTGAGTGAAAGGGTTAAAATGAGTCCTTTACTTCCAAAGTTTGTTCTCTTAGCATCTTTTCCCATGCTCCTGCTCCTTCCCTTGCCCCCTGCATCAGTTTCCTCATCAGCATGATTGTGCCTACCTCAGAGCTAACAGGAATGCCTTACACTTAGCACTCAAGAGTCAGGAGGGAATACTGACACTGCTGAGGAAATAGTCTGGATAAAAGAAAATTAAAAAGGAAAACAGCATCCAAGACAGCTGAAAATTAAGTGACAAATTGGGATGTTATCAAATACAGTTATTCAACAATATAATTGCAGATGTCCACTACAGCAAGACAAGTTATTATGTCCTACCCTAATTTACTCTTTCCAGCCCTAGGAAACCCACCTCGAGCTATATTAAATCTCTGCTCTACGTTCCCCCATACTACTTAAAGTAGATGTATAATTATGTATTTGTGACAAATCATTCTTTTCACATGGTAAATTCGGGGATCAGGGCTGTCTGTCTTGCTCACCTGTATCACTAGTACTTATCCCAATGCCTGGCTCATTGTTGGCGTTCAATATATACTTAATAAGACTTCAACCTCTCCTTTATGCGTGAAGAAATCGGAGCCCCAACAGCAGGAGAAACTTGTTGCAGCAGAGCCAGATGACGGAGCCAGACCTGGACTGGAAGCAAATCTCTTGCCACTAGTACGCCGAACAGCAGCAGAAAACCTGTCCTGCCCCACCACAATCATTCATTCAATTCATATTTAGTACGCACCTTCCAGGTTGTCAGGTACAGATGTGGTGTTCAGGTCTGCGGTGAGAACGAGGACCCAGAGGAGGTGGAAGGCCAAGACACTGGTACAAGGTTTGGCCTTACTCATTCTTTAATCTTAAACCCGCAGACCCGGCTCCACAGACGTAACGCGAGGGTGTCGGAGATTCCCTTGGGTGATACCCGAGTTAGGCCTTATTGATGAACCGGAATTTCATCAGGAGAGAGAGTAAAACCCAGGTATGCGTCCCTGAGCCCACATACTTCTTTCTGGACACGTGATGTGTCACTCCTCGGTCACGTCCAGCTAACGCCTACGATAAGGATGCATAAAGGTTCGGAGACTGAGGCCTGGTGGCCGGTTGAAGCATTCTCAGCTCATGTCGGCCTTTCATTTACAGAGAACCGAGCTCTTGAACTGGCACAGGTGCAGGAGAGCCTTGCGACTCCGCGCAGTTCTAACCCACCGCTGGCCAATCAACGTCCGCATTGAGAGGGGGCGGGATCATAGGCGGGGCTAGAACCCGAGTATGGCCGAGAGAAGCCGAACTTCTCAATTGCACTGAGGCCTATTGACCACCGGAGGCGCTCGAGGAGCGCTGGTGGTGTTTTGCGCATGCCCATTAGCAATAGTCGGGCTAGTAATAGCTTTTTAAATCTGGTTTAGTGGCCGCATCGCGGTTTCGGGTGCTGGTTAGTGGATTGAGGAAACTATTCTCTTGTGAAACCTCTATGTCAGGAGATTCCAGCACTTCCGTTAACCAACAGGAATAGGATGGAGCATATTTGTAAATTGGGAATAATGACCCCGTTCCTGCCACAGGGCTGTTTGGGAGCTGGGGAGCCACAATTAACAGGACTGTTAATTTTTCAGAAATTGGAGGGGCTTTAGTGTGGAAGGGAAACTCAATTTATTCCAAGTAGCTATGGAGGGAAGAACTCTGGCCAATTTTGAGACAGTTTGAGCTCAAAATAAGGGAAATTTTTTGAAGCATTAGGTTGAGGCTGGGATGGAGAAGACAATGAATGTCTGCTTTGGAAGGAGTGTGGACTAGAGACTTCTTCCAGCCCTGAGATCCCAAAGGTCTTTTGGGATGCAGGGTCAAGTGCTCTTTGTAGACTGCCTAGGTTGATTCAAATCCCATTCTGCCACTAAATTGGGCTGTGACTTTTGACGAGGCACTTAAGAAGGCGAGGTCCCTGTTTCTTTCTATGCATCCGGGGGAATAATGACGATACCTTACAGAGTTCTTGTAAGATTAAATGAAATGGTACATGTAAAACACTGAGTACAGGGTTTTTTTTTTCAAAAAAAATAAGCATTTCTTTGCTGTCTCATAACATTGACACAAAAAATTAAAAAGAGAATCTGAGAAATAAAACCCGTTATTGGAGGAGCTGTTTAATTCTTACACCCTTTAAGTATTTATGGACGCAGCCGAATATTAGATTTTCAAGATTAATGGAATTAGTAGATTGGTAGAATTGCATTCATGCTAGATGGCTTTGCTTAAAAAGGGAATTTTTGAAAGTTTTCCAGATGCTGGCTGAGTGCTGCCCCACAGTGGCTAATCATAGGACTGCCAAAATTGGCCTCTTCTTACTTGAGGTGCCCTGGGCCATGGTGTGGGAGCCAGGCAAGCAGGGGTGTGTGAACATAGGCCCAGGGGACGAGCAAGTCAGTCCGTACCTTGAAAGGGGAAGGTATGTTTTTGTGTCCACCAGTGACCCAGCCAAGAGAAAACCAAGTGTACTTTATTATTATTTTATTATTATTATTTATACCTACAGCACCTGGTCTTCCTAGGTGGTCTCCCATCCAAGTACTAACCAGGCCTGACCCTGCTTAGCTTCCAAGATCAGACAGGATCAGGCTTGTTCAGGGTGGCATGGCTATAGACTATGAATTATGGTTCCACTGGGGTGCATACCCAGGACCTTCTGCATTTAAAGCAGACATGGTAACTGCTACACTATGGAACCATGTCCCCAAGTGTACTTTAATATGGCCTTGCCACCTATGTAATTTACCTAGAACATCTGACTTTTCCTCTTAATACGCTCCAGTTCATTTCTTGTCTAAAAACTAAAAAGAACGTTACTGAGCTGCAGTGCTATTTGGCGTGCCCTTGGCTTTCCTCCAAGGTTGTTGGAAGAAATAGCCACATGAAAACCACAACTGTTTTGCCATAAAACTTGTGGAAGCTGCAGTTTCTTTACTGTCCCCTAAATAAGATCACGTATGATTTTTTTTTTTAATTTAGGGCCATGAAAAAGTTTGTATCCTCTGAGGAATTAGTAGCCATGCCTCTTTTATAATAACAAGAGTTCTGTGACTTACCACACTTGCTTCTCTACCTTAGCTGCTAGAAACAGCACCAGGCTTGATGCCCAGTCTAGCAGTTAAATTAACCCAAATGGATAATGTATTTGCTTTCTACTCCTTTTCTGGTCTCTTTAACCCTGGATCCTCCTTGTCCTTGAAGAAGCCCTGGGGGCAGCCTGCAATGCACGACTACTGTCCATTTCCATGGTGTTCAGTCTGGTTTGTCCTCTTTCTGGTGCATTAGCCTTGCTACTCCTTCCTGAAGGCAGGCAGTAGATCTTCCAGAGCAAGCACAACATGTTAGATTTACAAGGAACTCAGAGAGCATACAACCCTCTCCTTTTTTACATTTTAGAAGAGGAAGCTCAGAGTGACAAGGTGATGTGGCCATCCAATTTTGGAATCATACCCAGGGAATCTACCATCCTTGCCCCACATCAGGTTACAACCCCCTTCCCACCACCCCCACCAGCTTGTCAGTGGAAGGAGCTGAGTTTCCAGGTCTCCTTGGCTCAGATAGCATCAGTGTTCCTGCTATTCTGTCTCACAGGTAGGGAGGGCAGAGCCCAGGGCCTGGCTTCTGGGCACAGTCCTTGGGGCTCTCTCAGGCCTAATTTACCCCTCTGCTCCAGCTGCAGATCCTGAGCTGCACCCTAAGTCTCAGGATCCAAGTCTCAGAATGGCACAGGAGTCCTTGCCCTCTGCTGAGGCAGTGCCCAAGAAATGTGACCTCAGGGTGGCCTTTTGCCTAGTGGCTGTTTGGACCTGTGCTACTCAAAGTATGGTCTCTGGACATGTGCTGGCTCACAAACTATTGTTACCTGTTCATATGCAGACAGGTACAAGAAGTATTTACTGAGAATTTGAGCAAGCATTTATAGCAATTGGAAATTTTTACATTGAAGCAGCATTTCATTTATTTTACTAATTCATTTTTATTAAATTATACAAAAAGTTTTAGCCCCAGACAGGCTGGAAATTAAAAAAAAAAAAAAAAAAAATCCCCTGGTCCTTCTTCATAGAAGCCTTTGGGAAGCACTACTCCTGACCTCCTTTTCCAGCCTGCACTGGGCTTGAGGGTGCTCCCGGATTGTAGTCCTGCGAAGTTCTCCTTTGGGGCAGAGGGGGCGACAGAGACATAGGTAATCTGTCCTTCCCAAAGAAAGGCTAGCTCATTCCCCAAGGAGCCTCTATTTGACC
Source organism: Eonycteris spelaea (assembly GCA_003508835.1). Taxonomy (NCBI): domain Eukaryota; kingdom Metazoa; phylum Chordata; class Mammalia; order Chiroptera; family Pteropodidae; genus Eonycteris; species Eonycteris spelaea. The sequence continues at coordinate 4,177,974 of PUFA01000017.1, forward strand.
CTTCTGGACGCTAGGACACAGGAGAAAGGCAGGGTTTCTTGTCCTTTGCCTCAACTGAGAGAAAAATCACCAGGGAGAACATCCAAGAGACCCAGCTACGTGGTGATGTCAAGAAAGTGAGGTTCTTTGCCAGGGGCTTTCTTCCCAGGGAAGGATAGATAGCTCTGTGGCTGGGGCTCTATAGCACAGGACTCTGAATCAGGTTGCCCACAATCAGTTACTGTGAGGCCTTGGGAAAACCATTTAATCTCTTGGAAAGCCCAGTTTCCACAAGTGTAAAGGGACCATATTAATGCTACCTATCTCACAGGGTCTTGGAGAGTTAAGTGCATAGTAAGGCAGATGGAAAGTAAATTCAATCATTGTCCGAATATTAATAACTTTAAGGAATGAAGCTTATCACTTAACCCATCTACGATTATCAAATTTTCTTGAATTACGAAATAAAAAGTATGTTACCATATGCTGTTACACTACCTTTCTTTAAAAAGAAATGATTCTCCTCTCCTTGGTTCATTTAAGCTCTTACCTCATTTTAACTTGAAGCCTAACTTTACCACTATTTGATACAAAGTTTTCTTAAAGTCTTCCATAAACATATTATTTAATCCTCAAATGGGGCGCAGAGAGCAAGGCCAGTATTAAACTCAGTTTACACATAATGCCTAGATCCAGCCACAAAAGTAATTAGTCTTTCTGATTTTAAATCCTGTGTTAAAAATTATATCGTCTATACCTCTTAATGTTAAGAATGGGTGGGTGGATGAGAAGCTTCTACTAATACACTAAAAGGAGGAAATATTTACATAATAAAAATCACCTAAAAAGTTGAAAATGCGGCAAGGCACAAAAACTCTTGATAATACTGTAATCTTTAAGAAACACGGGCAGGTCCGACGAGATGTATAAAGATAGTGCTCAGACACTCAAAAGGGGCTTCAGAGCAAACCTAAGCCAGTAAAAGGACAACACCGACTGGCAAATTCCTTACGAAAACTGTTGTCTCCCACATGTCTTTCAGGAAACGCACAGAGCGCGAGGAATAAAGGAAGCCAAGGAGGGATTGGGGGAAAGGTAAAAACAGCAAATAAAGCTTTCCTGGTAGACCGAAGGCGCGCGAAAGCTGGGGCGGGATGGAGGGAACTCTCAAAGCATCTGGTCTGATAAGAGACCTGGAAGAGCACGGGGGAGGCGTTCGTTGGGGAATCGGCCGCCCGCGGGCCCCACCCTGTGCAGCTCCCCGGTGTTTTACGCTCGTCTCGTTCGAGTAGGGGTGTTGGAGGAGGATCGAGTAGGGGTGTTGGAGGAGTGAGCGTGGGAGGGGAAAGCTGAGAGAGGAAGAGACCTAGAGTAGCGACAGGTGGGCGCGGATCCGAGTCGAGATTCGCGGGTCCGCAGCCCGGCCGCACCTGCAGGCCCTCAGAGCCGCCGTAGCTCCGCCCCCTCGGCGCGTGGCGCCCATGACGCTGGGCGCGCGGGCGCTCTCCTTACAGAGGTCGCTCTTGTCCGAACGGTCGGGCCGTGCTGCGCCTGCGTGGTCGGGAGGGGAAGTGAGGCGGTTTCCTCGGCGCCTTTTCCGGCGGCGGCGGCGGCAGAACTGGGAGGAGGAGGTGGAGGCCGGAGGGAGCCCGCGCTCGGGGCGGCGGCTGGAGGTAACCTCCCGGGCCGAGCTGGAAAGGCGGGCCACCTGGACCTCCGCCCCGCTCTGAGCTCCGGCAGTAACGTTTCTCCCTCTCTGTGTCTCCGCAGGCGGCGCACCGAGTTCCCGCGAGGATCAATGACCTGACGAGGCGCCGGAGCCTCGCTGCCTCTCGGGTGGCCTGGGTCGGTGGTGAGCCCGGTGCTCGCGGACCGGCGGCCGGGCCGGAGGGCCGTAGTCTCTCGCTCCGGAGGGCGGAGAAGGCGGAGGAGCGGGCACCGCAGCGGCGCTCGCGCGGCGCCTGCGGGGGAAGGGCAGTTCCGGGCCGGGCCGCGCCTCAGCAGGGCGGCGGCTCTCCCGGCGCAGACTCAGGGCCCCGGCGGCGGCGGCGACCGGAGGAATCAAGTTGTGTGGCCGGTGATGCCCGAGTGAGCGGCGGGCCTGGGCCTCTGCCCCGAGGAGGCGACTCCCACGCAGGCCGCACAGGCGCCCGCGCGGCTGGGAGGCTTCGTTTCGGTTTCGCGGCGTCGGCGGCGGGTTTGGCTTAGGGGACCCGGGACACCTGAATGCCCCCGGCCCCGGCTCCTCCGACGCGATGGGGAAGGTGCTATCCAAGATCTTCGGGAACAAGGAAATGCGGATCCTCATGTTGGGCCTGGACGCGGCCGGCAAGACAACAGTCCTGTACAAGTTGAAGCTGGGCCAGTCGGTGACCACCATCCCCACTGTAGGTTTCAACGTGGAGACGGTGACTTACAAAAACGTCAAGTTCAACGTGTGGGATGTGGGCGGCCAGGACAAGATCCGGCCGCTCTGGCGGCATTACTACACCGGGACCCAGGGTCTGATCTTCGTGGTGGACTGCGCCGACCGCGACCGCATCGACGAGGCCCGCCAGGAGCTGCACCGCATTATCAATGACCGGGAGATGAGGGACGCCATAATCCTCATCTTCGCCAACAAGCAGGACCTGCCTGATGCCATGAAACCCCATGAGATCCAGGAGAAACTGGGCCTGACCCGGATTCGGGACAGGAACTGGTATGTGCAGCCTTCCTGTGCCACCTCAGGGGACGGACTCTATGAGGGGCTCACATGGTTAACCTCTAACTACAAATCCTAATGAGCATTCTCCACCCATCCCCCGGAAGGAGAGAAATCAAAAACCCATTCATAGGATTATCGCCACCATCACCTCTTTCAATTGCCACTTTCTCTTTGAATTTGAACTCTGGAGTTACTGTTCTATGGTTTGGGGGGGATTAGGGGGTTTCCTTTTAGTTGGTTTTTTTTTTTTTTCCCTTTTGCTTTTGCTTTGCATTAAGATGCTCTGATCTGACATTTGACATGAACACAAAGTGCTAGATGCTCTTGTTGACTTCCAGCAAATGGGATGGGGGAAATATAGCATTTCTTGGTAAAGTCCTTTATAATAATGGTTTGATTTTTTTATTTCGAGAAAATCTTTTTTCCCAATGTATGCTTTTTTTCCCTTTTTGCCCAGTTTCCTTATCTCTTGCTGTAGATGGCTTATTTTGCATTCATGCAGACTATGTTGCAAGTCTGTTTCATCTAGTAAACTGAAAATTATTGCTTAATCAAACTGCCGTTTGTCTTTTATATCTAAGGCCTTCTCTTTTATGAGTTCTGACTTTAACTTAGTAATTTCAAATGTGACCTTTTATATCTAAGACCAATATAGTAAACTTAGCCCACCAAGGCAAATAATGAGTAATATTGTAATATGTTCCAGTTGCACATCAGTATGTTAAACAGGTAATATAAGAAGTTCTTTGAATGTCAGCTATAAAGTTCTGAAACATCATGCATGAGTAGGGATTAAACTCAATTTCCCCATTACGTAGCTAACTTACACGCTGCATAAAAATATGAAATCGTAACCCATCAAGAACACAGATTTTTGTGACTGCAAGGTTAGCAATTTTGCTGCATTTTCCTTTTTTTTTTTTAGCTTTAAAAAACTCCAGAAAATGGAGCAATGACAGTATATCCACGCACAGTCAAAATATTTGTAGATATTTTAAGTGACTTTTGGGTAAAACTGGAATATATGCTTTTACCATGTTTCAGATGTCTAAGACCAATAGTTTTAACATTACTAGAATGTTTACTTTGTTCATTAATAAAGCATTTAACTTCAAATTATATGCAACTTTTACCTAGTTGGAAAAATATGCATTCCTGTTTTCACATTACAGCAACTGAAGATAAAAGTCTATAGAGTGATCCACACCTCCATTAATTAGAGCACTGGAAAAGATATTTTATAAAAAAGGTATTTAATTTTGATTGTAGGATTAACTCATGCAAAAAGGATCTGTTGGTTCAGTAATACACTATCTCCTTTAAGGAAAGAAATGTGATGAATGAATGATGTGTAAACTTGAGAAATAACAAAGGGGAAGTTGGATGAAGAGAAAGAACCTACAGGTAGATGACAATGAATGTAAACTTATTTTTCTTCAAGGGTAAGCAGTGTGCCCAGTGGTGATTTCCGAATCCTAACAAGATTACTTGCTACTGGTTAGGACCAGTAACTAGATTATTGAGACCACTATGATAATACTTTGAACCAAATGTTAATGCCTGATACAGAATTGTAAAGCAACATCTGGTTCTTATATAGCCTTAAGGATTAATTTTAGAGATCCTCAAGGAATTAAACTTAGGGAATCTCAGAAATGTAGACTGCAAAGGCAGTATACAGGAAAAGATGTAGGTTTTATGAGGGTGTCTGAAAACTAAAATTGAGCAGGATATCATGGTATATAGTTGGACAATATTGGCCCTTCACGCTTTGGCCATATTGTATAATGGAGCTTTTACCAAAGATGTATGAGAAGCATAAGGCTAAAAAAAATTATTCAAAGTACAACTCAACATTTTACTTAAAACAGATGAGCAAAGGTGTTACGTTGTAGGCTCCTGATGGTGTAGAGGGATTTTTGAATTAAAAATGCAACTAAAGTATAAAGTTCTCTTTCACTTTAGTAGAAGTATCTAGAAATGAGGCTGACAGATTACATCTCAGAACATTTTAGTTTCCTTTAAAATTCCCAAGGCTCCACCATAAATTTAATTCTCAGTGTTTTACATTCTAAGGTACATACATGTGTAATACAAATATCAATGCTATAATAACATCCTGAAACAAGACAAGCACAAAGGTTTAAATGCCTAAACTGGAGGAAACTTGAAACCCTCGTGTTGAATTCTTAAATGTATTTCTAACTTGTGACAGATAGATAGGCAGCCATTTTTTTGTCTTAAAATAACGGGGGGGGGGCATAATTAAAATTTTATACATCAAGCGATTGCTATTGAATGTTGCAGGTGAGATGTGATTATTTTTAGTTTATTTGAAATGTCTAACTGAAGGAGGGGGGGAGGGGAAGCAAATATTTGAAATTTGGAAAACCCTAAACCTTTTGGTAAGTTGTAATTTAAATTTTCTTGAAGGATATAAAAGGCTGATAATTGATGTAGTTAACTTGAACCATAACCATTGGTGATCATAGGGCAGGCAATTAGCCTGCAGAAAAAGTTACAATCTAAGAATTTGAAAAATGAGATCCTGAAGTTTTTGTTTAATTGCATCAATTTCTGTATTTTTGTGAATTTATAAACTGCAATAAGTTTTGAATGAGGTTAATCTTGTCTAATATAAGTAAATGAGTCTGTTGACTGTGATTGCCCCAAACTAAAAAGTACAGTACTTGGAATTGTGTTCTTAATGGTTGTAGTGTTGGTAAAGAACTAATATGCAGAAAATAAAGGAATTACACAGTGCAGTTTCTCACGTTATGTTACTCGTTTGAATTAGATTAAGTGGGACATGTGTGTTGGGCCATGTTCTCCAGGGATATATGGTAGAGAGTAATTTAATTTGGTAGTCATCTAACTTTTATAAGAATAAAAAGAATCAATTTGATTCTTGAAATGCTGGCTCTGTAAGGAGGTTTTGCCCTGATTGAGTTCCACAAAACTTAATCTGATAATTAATGACATAAAAACAGTTGGAAACTTTAAGGTTCTGTAGCAGTTTTTATTATGCTAGTTTTTTTTTCAAAATTACAACCTTATCACTTTTAGGAGTACAGAATCGTGTCTATAAAGAATTGGCCTAGAGTCATCTTAAACCTTTCCAAATGACTTGGATTTTAAAGTTGAATTTTTAGAAGCCAAAGTTGCTCCTCTGATAATGTCAGAATTGTAGCCATTTAGAAAGTAAAAGGGTAGATGAAGAATAACTTGTTGGGTAAAGGGGTTATTTAGACACATTTCTTCTTTTTTAAGCATTCTCTCATATCAACAGTTTGTGTAGTTTGATTTTCGAATGTCTAGTGAGACCTCTAGTATGATTTAACCCCCACCTTAATGTTAGTAATATATTTAGTATTGTGATTTACTAATAGCTATCAAGTATCAGTTTAGGTAATAGCAGTAGAAACTATTTTACTCTTTATTGGGTTTTTATGTTTTAATATGTTTAGAAGTACAGTTGCCATAATCTGAATGGTGGTGGCACTTAGTAAATTCCCAAAGTTATTTTCTCAGTACCTTGTCAAGGTTATGGTAAGACAAATCTTGTTTAATTTTTTAACAGGTAAAAATTATAAACTGTGGGAGTTAAAAATAACAAGTCTTGACTAATCACTGAGCGTAATGTATTTGGAGTATAACATTCAATAGAAGCTAGCTTTTTGCTTTGTATTGAATGGCAAAAACAAAGTAGGAAAGATTACAATATTAAGAAGTTTATAAAAAGAATATATTGGGAGAAGGAGCCATAGAAGAAGCAAGGTAACTTTTCCCTGCTTTGCTAAAAGATAAAGTTGCCAGACTGGATTAGTGAGTTGAATAGAATAGGGAATACTTACAGATGAGATCAAAGAGGCAGAACAGATCTGTGGAGGGGTTTAGGAATGATGATTGAAATTTGTTATTAAGTAAGCTAAAGTAATGGTAACTCACAGGGAATTGGTCTATAAGGGATAACCTTATTTTGTAGGACAGTGGGAAAATGCTTTAATTTTAAACCTTTTTTCCCCCTTTAAAATATTTTATGACTACTTTAAACAATTTTAAAATGAAAGTATTTTTCAATATTATCCTTGAATACCTTTTCACTTGTTAAATTATTTCATTTGGATACTATATTTTCCTCCATAGTATTTGTTTTTAAGTGTGAGGGTAAATAGATTTATTAAACACCTACTAATATACCTGACATTGTTCTAGGGGATGGGAGATACATCAGTGAAAAAAATCTGCCTTCATGTAAGTTATCTTTGTGGTGGTAGGTGGGGATAGGGAGACAAAGATCAGATGATAAATAATATGTGATACACTTACATACTATGCCATATATATATATATATATATATATATATATATATTATATATATATATATAGACAAGTAGGAATGTGTTCAGGTAAGGCTTCATTGAGAAGGTGACATTTGAACAAATATTTGAAGAAAGAATATCAGTGGAATTGGCATAGTAACAAAAAGATAATATGTTTAACATAAAGCAGGAGTGGGGATACCGTGGCCAAGGGCAAATCTGGCTATAGCCCATTTTTATAGGGACTGAGCCAAGAATTATTTTACATGTTTAAAGGATATTTAAAGACTACAAAAAAAATGTGAATATGCAACAGAGACAGTATTTAGCCTGAAAAGCCTAAAATATTTACTATCCAGCCCTTTATGAAAAGCATTGGTTGACCTCAGATCTAAAGACCAATTTTTAAAAATATTACCAAAATATACAGGAAATCAACAATTTAAAAGACCACTGTTAATGAGTCTAATCAAAACTTTGGGAAACAGTGGCACATGTTTACCACATTTGAACATTTAGTGATCTTTGAGACTTTATTGAGTAGTCTAACCTGGATTTTTTCCTCCCTAAATAAATGTGAAATAAGTTTTTCTGCTTAAATTTTAACATTCTCTAAAGTTTCATGAATTATTCATTAAAATATTTTTCTTATTTTTATTGTAGTTTTAGTGGTCTTTGGGTATAAGTTAAATATGCTTCTGTTAAGGTTCCCTTTCCTCCAGATAACCTAGGTTAGTTTGGAATAGGTTCAGATTAACATCATTGAACTGTGGCTTTTAGTCAGTTGGTATTACTGTAATTAAGACCTGAGTCCAGTATTTTACATTATGAAACTTTGTAAGAGAAGGTGTTTTATTGACTTGGAAACTAATATGTTACGTGCTATTTGGTTTCTTTTAGTATTATTCCTCTTAACCAATATAAACTAGGAAAAATAATTTACTTCAGACAGGAATTATTTTTGCCTAGAGTTGTATACTGTTTACATTGTAGGGTATGAGAATCTATAACTATCATAAAAGAGAAACTAAACAAAATAATTTAGGAGTTATGGAACTAAATTTTATAGAATACATATTTACAAATGGGCTTTAAAAAATAAAAATACATAGTTCATAGAAAGACCTGTGTGAAACTGGTTATTCATGACCATAAAAGCTGTTTCCCATTATGGCTGGATAGAATGGCCTGAGAGGCGAAAAAAATATAATTTGTTATGGGAGTTATAGAAGCAGGGATTTGGATATTTGAAGTTTATTCTAGTATGGCAAACCAAAGTGCTTTATCTCCAAATCTTTATTTCTAAAAGTTTTATGAATAAGTCCTAGGATGGAGCTAGTCCTAAAGAGATCAAATTGGAAAACACACTAAGAATAGTAAGAGCATTTTTTGGTTATTTGTCCTGTGCCAGGCATTGTTCTAAGCATTTCATGCATGTTAATTCTGTTAATCCTCACAACAACCTTGGGGAGAGGGCTCCCATTTTATAGTTGAGAAACTGAGGCTTGGAGAGGTATATGTTAATAAGTAGCAGAGCCAAACTTTGACCTCTGGTAGTCTGTACTATACTATGTGATTGAGGTGAACCAGTGGTCAATAAATGTACTGTGTGTGTGTATTTGCTTACAAAAAACTTACTTTAGTATCCCATAATTTTCTTATTTGACCAACAGATTTCGAATCCTTGTATAATTTGAGCCACCTGTATAATGGAGAACAGTATTAAGATTCTGTTTGAGAAACTTTTTACCTGTAAAAATCACGTTACTACTCAATAGATTGTGACTTTTACAGATCATTGTGAAAAACAGGAAAAGTCAAAAATTTCACTGATCTATTTGCATGCTTATTTGTATATAGGCTCCTTTTAATTTAAGGAAAAATGTATTAGAAAATTTAGAGTGTATAACTTATATTGCATCTCTACCTGATAAATTCATAACTTCAGACATTTTAAGTATTGTTTAATAAGTGAATTTCCTGTTTTTTAGACCCCCATTACAGCTCGCTTTTTTAAAATGAAGTTTCCTCAAAGAATACTATATCCAGCAAGGACCTAGAATCTAAGATAAGCTCAAGTGCTTGAATCATGTACTTTGGAGTTTAAACTGGAATGTAAGGGTAAAAATCGATAATTTTCGTAAAATACAAAATGCCTTAAAAATTCTATTTGTAAGTAATTTCTACATGATGTAGAAATTTAAGGCTAGGTAAGACATACACTTGAAATGTTCAAGTAAGTATTCAAGTGCTCTATCAAACACTAGACAGAGAAGAGAGATTATATTGTGGGCTGGAGTTGGCTAGAGAAGGCCAGTGGGGATTAAATTGGACCTACAAAAAGGAATTATGCTATTACTATTTATTACGTGCTTATTGTGTGCTTGGCACTATTCTAAATTCATTATGTGCATTATCTCATTTAAAATGTTTGACCAAAGGTACAATGGTGGTACTCTACATGTAGTATTTGGGAAATAGAGAATAGACTTTTCTGACAAGGGCTGCCAGACTTAGCAAATAAATATACAAGACACCAGTTAAATTTCAATTTCACATGAACAGTAATTTGGGGTATAAGCATATCCTAAGCACTATACTAAAACTATATACTAAAAATTGTTTGTCTGAAATCTTATATTTTATCTGCAATCCGATGTCTGACTTGAGTGGTAGGAGAGGAGGTAAGGTTTAAAGTGGAAGTTGAAAATTAGATTTTTAGAAGCCCTCAAGAGCCAAACCAAATAGTTTAGATATTTTTGTGTGTGTAATGGAAGCCACTGGATTTTTAAATATTTATATAGCAAGAGAGAGTCACAATGTTTAGGAATATTAATCTAGTAGCTTTGTATAGACTCATGTATCAGAGTCATAGATAGAGGCTGGAACAAAGAAATCCTTTCAAGAGAATTTAGGTGAGAAAATGAGTTCAAAGTGTGGCATAGAGAAAATGAGACACAAGTACAATAAAATTAATCAGTGAACATGTTACTGGCGGAGGGAGAAGGAATTAAAGATTTTGATCCTTAATTCTCATGTAAAAGATAATGATAGCACCATTGATAGAAAGATATGAATAGAGACCCTTTCATAATTGGTTAAACGATCTCATTTGCAGTCTTGAAAAGTGGCTAAATCAGTTGGGCATATTCTCTTTTGTCACTATTCTTAGAGCAGTGCTGTCCAATATAAATATAATGCAAGCCACATACGTAATTTGAAATATTTTAGTAGTCACTTTTTTAAAAGTGAAAAGGAACAGGTGAAGTCAATTAATAATGTTTAACCCAATATATGAAATATATTATTTCAATGTCACCAGTATAAAAATAACAAAGAGGTATTTTGCATTCTTTATTTCATACGAAGCCTTCAACATCCAAGTGTATATTTTATACTTAAAGCACATTTCAATTTGGACTAGCCATATTCCAATGCTCAATAGTCACATGTGGTTACTGGCTATCATCAAACAGTTCATTATTAGAGGGTGGTTATCCCTAACACCATGCCTGCTCTTTCAGTAACTGCACTAGAGGGTACCAGTTAAGATCATCGAGATACAGTGAACTTTCTAGGCCAGGGATTGGTAAACAATGGCCTATGAGCCAAATCTGGCCCATTGCCTGCTTTTATAATTAAAGTTTTATTGGAACCTAACTATAATCATTTGTGTATTTTGCTGCGCAAAAGCAGAGTTGAATAGTTGTAATAGAGATCATATGGCCCACAAAGCCTAAAACATTTACTATCTGGCCCTTTACAGAAATTTGCCAAGACCATCCCTAGGCTCAAAACTAAAGTTTCAAGGATAAAACACATACTTCATATATTTAAATGAGTTTTCATAAAGAATAATGAAATAGTTAAAAGATAATGTATCAATTCATTTATTCGCCAAGGATTTATTTACTAGGTTCCAGGCACTGTATCAGGCTCCAAAAGCAGGAATAAATAAATGTCATTAATCTTTAAGAAGTTCAAAGTCTAATTGAAAAGTAGAGATGTGTACACAGATAATTAGAAAGATATACTATAATGGTGCATTGAGTACACACCAGTGAGACACCTTCCTCTGGGGAATAGGAGGTAGAAGAATGGAAGGCTTCAGAAGAAGAGGTCCATATGAGGTGAATTTTAAAGCATGAATAGGAGTTATTCAGATAAAGAGATGGATGACATTTTAGGAGTGTAACAGTTATGAGCAAAAGCCCAAGGAGTTAGCATAACAGCATCAGGAATTGATAGCTAGTTTATGCCTGGAGCATAGGATGGACTGGTATGAGATGAAGACAGAAAGATGGTCAGGGGCAGGATCATGAAGTGCTTTCGGTTTTTAAAGAAACTTTGGATTGTATAATTTGGATACTGGGAAAATCTTATAGAATTTTTAAGTATGAAACTGCATGGAGTTTACATTTTAGGGAGCTTACCTACTGCTATGTAAATGATAAGTAAAGATCCTAGGCAGGAAACCTACGTAGATTAGATGTGAGAGAATTCCCTAATTGAAGTAATGGCTATGGTGGTAGAGAGAGGAGAACACATTTGAGAAATACTTGAATGACATTTTGCAAAGTGTGTTCTGTAGAACACTGATCACAAAAGATATTCCTTGGAAGAAGGGCTTCCAAATTATTTGGCAAATGCTTCATATTTTATCTGCATTTGGGATTCACAAGGCACTTTAGTAGTATATCGAAGGTTCTTAGAAGTCCTACTTTGTGTTTCCCAAACGCATTTGATCACAGAACCCTAATATTTTTTCAAAACAAGTACCCATCACTATCGTATAGAACAACCTATACATCGTATAGTTTGAGAAGCCCTATTTTAGAGGCTGAGTCAACAAGTTTTGGCCAATGGAATAAGAGGAAACAAGGGGGAAAGTCTGCTAATGAAGGTTACAATTATAAAGATACAAATTAGAAGGAAAAGAGCAAGTTTAAGGGGCAGAGGGAGATTACATGCCCAATTTTGACAGCCCATTTTAGGTGCCTATGGCATAAACATCTGCATGGAGATAACCAGTAGGTAGGGCAGGAGACATCTAGGCCACAGACAGAGGTGTAGGAGTTAGCTTGTAAGTGGCTTTGGAAACCATAGATGCTAATGAGATTTCTTGATGGCAGAGAAGAATTAAGGACAGAATTAAGAATTAAGATGCTAATGAGATTTCCTGATGGTGAGAAGAATTAAGAACTACCTCCCTGGGGTGCACCAATATTTAAGGGGTGGGTTGAAGAAGAGGGTGTTAACAGAAAACTGAGAAGAAATGGAAGATAATGATGTCATATTCTATAGGGAGATTAAAAAGGTTGAATTTCAAAATGAATTCTGTTGAAGTCACATTAGAAAGTCATTGGGATCTTCCTGAGATAAATTTGAGTGAAGTGGTCAGAAACTAGTTTGCAAAAAAAAGAGTCAGTACAGAATTTGCTAATAGAAGTGTTCCAAAAGGCTGGAGATGAAGGAATGATAATGGATGTTCAGGGCGTGAAAGAGGGAGATGCATGCAAAAGTTTATAAAAACACTGTAATATAGGAGGGTCGTTTAATTTTCAAGACATTGTTCAGATAAATATTGTGGTATTGATTGTTGGGGATGGAGTGGGGAATGGAGAACATGTGCTACCTACCATGAGTTTCCTAGAGGTAAAGGAAAATTAAAGAATCCATTTGAAAAATGTTAATCTTAATTCCTTCAAGCTGCTTTTTTTGGCGGGGGGAGGTATAGTTAGGGCTCTCCTCTTGGGAATGCCTACAGTGACCATGCCCAAGTAAATTCTAGTTCTACTATAATTACAGATGTAGATGGTGGCGTCCCTGTCTCACAAACGCAGAGAATAAGTCATGGTGGCCATGACTTGACCAATAAATCACAGCAGTTGATGATATAGCTGAGACTAGACTCAAAATTTCTTTGTATTTATCACTCATATAGCCATGGAGTGAAATTTAAAAGAATTTCTGCTATGTAGGTACCATGCTGATTAATTTAATTCCTATTTAACTAAAATACACACTTACCAATTTACTACGAAAATTCTCTTAAGATTTGCAGACTGAGGTTTAATACTTTTTGTCAGCATCAGTTTGAATTTTAGGATACAGTTGACCCTTGACCAATGGAATGTTAAGGGCACTGACACCCTCCACCCAGAGCTGAATTTTTGACTCCCCCAAAAACTTTACTAAAGGCCTACTGTTGACCGGAAGCCTTACTGGTAACATACACAGTCTATTAACACATATTTTATGTGTATTATATACTGTATTATTACATTATAGTAAGCTAGGAAAAAGAAAATATCACTAAAATTATAAAAAAGAGAAAATGAAAGAGTACAGTACATATTTGTTGATACTGTAAGTTCAAAAATATCCACAGGTAAGCGGACCTGTGCAGTTCAAATCCGTACTGTTCAACTGTACTGTATTTTCTTCCACAATGATTTAGAAGTTAAAGGGGAAAAAATCTACAGGATGACAAAATGGGCTATAGAATTAAATAATAGTACACACTACTGAATAATTATTGTGTACCTGCCAATGTGCTACAAACTTTAAATGTAATCCTCTCAGCAGACTAGCAAAATAGGTGGTATTAGCTCCCATTTTACAGATAAGAAACTTAATGCACTAAAATTTAAGTAATTTCTTCATGACATCACAGCTATTAAATGGGAAAGCCTATCTTCAAACCTAAGCCTTGTTGACTCCAAAGCAATAGCCTTTGGGAAGAAGAGGTTTTAACAATCTGCAGTGTGTGTGTGTGTGTAATTTTTTTAGCATTGAATCCAATAAGACATGGTGGTTGTGATCCAGCAGATCTGTCTGTCATCAATCCAATTGATGTGTGTTTGTGTGTGCTGGAGACAAAGCAACATTTGGGAGGGGCAGGGTCTTATTCGAAGTGTATGAGGAAGACATTTCCCTCCAGTGAGTGAAAGTGTTGGCAATTTAAGTAACTCCCAAACATTCTTTATACATCCACTAGTACCTGAGGGCCTGGTTGAAGAGAAAGACTTTGGGATAGGGGATAAGTAACAAATGGTAGGAGGAAGAGGCATTGCTCTCTCCCATTTTATGTTAAATAAGGTGGCATCAAATTAGTTTGAACTCTACTTTGGTATATCTTCATATAGGGTATAGTTGGAAGTTGCTCTTTTTCAATAGCAGTGTCAGTACACACGATTTCTGAACCCTTCATAACTGGCTCTATCTTGTCTTGCCTTTGTTTGGGGAGAAGGAGCCAGCTGTATTCTGTTTCTGTTATGCATTTGGCCAGGAGTTCTGGGCATGCGTAAACCTGTCTTTGGTGTATTCGTGTTTCATTCTCTTCATTTGTTTTTGTGGGTCTGGATTTTGTGTTAGGTAAACTCATGAACTTATTCATAAGGAACTCAACAATTGAGGCATATAAATATTTAAAGAATTCATGGGGGAGAAAATGAAGCACAGACTTATTTTCGAAGGTTTGTGCAGGGTGGCATAAAAATACATATTTTAATCTTTGTGCTGGTGACAATTTGACTATTCATTTATTAGAGATGGGGAAAAAATCCCTAATTTATTTCAATAACTTTTAGGAAAATCCATGTTGCATGTTTGAGTTTGATCCCCTGTTAATTGAATTATATAATAGGACTTTAATATCAAAAATATATACAAGCCTGCAGAAAGACTTGTTTATTTAAAAGATTATTATGTGATGGCAAGCTCTATAGTATCAGCAGTTTATTTCCCCCTTGCACTGAATTAAAATGGAAGGGGGAGGGGAAGGCAAGGCAGTGATAGAGCCAGGAGGTTGAATCACCTAAGGAAATGAGTCAGTGGCTATGAACCAAAACTTTCCTTTTTCTGAGGCTTTGACTTTGAGAACTTAACATTGAATTATTTAAAATATCTCTTGTTTGCTATCAGTAAGTTAAAAATAGAGTGGGGGTTTTTCTTTTTGAAATCTTTTAATATTAGTATTTGGGATTCATTCAACAAAATTTAGTAGAAATACAGGGATATTAAAAATAGTAGTTATATACTTAAGCTAAGAAAATATGCAGTAATTTAGTAATAAGGCATTAAGTTGGTATTTGTGTATGTATGTGTATGTGGATGATATATATATGTATATACATATACATATATACATAGAGAGAGAGAGAGAGAGAGTGCGCACTCTATGTAACCAATAGTGATTCTTAATCAGCTTGTAAAGTAAGACTTTTGAGGTTCGTAACTGATGACTATTTATGGACTTAGGACAAACCTGAGGTGCTGGTAGCTATTGACACATCATATTTCTATTTGATATACTTGAGTTTCTTTCTAAACCATGAATTGTTTCTTAGGAACCTTGAGCCCTTAACTGAAACAAATACTTTGCATTATAGCTTATTTTTGAAACTAAAAATCTGAGCTATAATTATCAGGTT
This sequence comes from Eonycteris spelaea, assembly GCA_003508835.1. Lineage (NCBI taxonomy): Eukaryota > Metazoa > Chordata > Mammalia > Chiroptera > Pteropodidae > Eonycteris > Eonycteris spelaea. The sequence continues at coordinate 4,193,418 of PUFA01000017.1, forward strand.
TGAGGGTAAAGATAGGTAGGTATCTCAAAGTAAATACTAACACTTTTATATGAAAAATTCTTAGCCTTTCGTGGCTGATTGCTCATCTTTATGATTTGAAATCATAAGAATGCATTTCACACAAGAATCTAGTATTTAGAAACCTACTTGAGGAATCTTTTTTTTTAAATTAAGTTTATTGAGGTAACATTGGGTAATACAATTATATAATTTTCAGGTGTACATTACCATTTGGCATCTGTATATTCTATTGTGTGTTTACCACCCAAAGTCCAGTTTCCTTTAGCTACCATATATTTGATCCTCTTTACCCACTTCACCCTCCCCCTAAACCCTATATTTGACTCCCTTTACCCCGTCTACCTCACCTCTCCTTCCCCAACCCACTAGTAACCACTTGTCTATAGTCCTCTGGTAACCACTAGCCTACAGTCCATGTCCATGAGTCTCTGTTAGTTTGTCCTGCTCATTTGTTACTTTTAGGTTTATATCCCACATATGAGTGATTTTCAACCTTTTCTCTCTGGCTTATTTTGCTTAGCATGATTATCTCAAGGTCCATCCATGTTGTCACAAATGGCAGTATTTCCTCTCTTCTTATGGCTGAGTAATATTCCATTGTATACATGTACCACAGCCTCTTTAGCCAATCATCTATCATAGGACACTTCATTTGCTTCCATGTCCTGGCCACTGTGAATAATGCTGCTATGAACATGAGTGTGCAAATATCTTTTCAAATATGAGTTTTCAAGTTTTGGGGGTAAATCCCCAGTAGAGGGATTACTGGATCATATGGTAGATCAATTCTTAGTTTTCTGAGGAACCTCCATACTGTTTTCCATAGTGGCTGTACCAACTTGCAGCCCCACCAGCAGTGTATAAGGGCACCTTTTTCTCCGCATCCTCTCCAACATTTATTATTACTTGTCCTGTTGATTATAGCTATTCTCACAGGTGTGAGATGGTATCGCATTGTGGTTTTGATTTGCATTTCCCTAACAGCTAGTGATGTTGAGCATCGTTTCATATATTTGTTAGAGAGAAGTGTCTGTTCAGGTCCTCTGCCCATTTTTTTTCATTGAATCATTTGGGTTTTTTGTTGTTGTTATTATTGGATATACTTGAGGAATCTTACATCCTATTTTTATCATCAAGACAAACTTAAATCTTAGTACAAAATATTATTTATTATTTATTTTACTGAGTGTAATAATATGGTAGAGATATCTTGGAGAAAATATTTTAAATAAATGCTAATAGGTACTCTTATTGTTTGTTGGATATTTTGTTGAATAGTCTAAATTTTAGACTAGCATGACAAATTTTTTAAATTACATGTTGGGTAGCTAATCTTCTGATTACTATGGTTGGCAGGGTTATTCTTTCCATATGCTTAGACATGCTAACTTTTCTCCTTTCACACCTATGGTGGTTTCTAAGCTGTTTTTGTTTTGTTTTGTTTCTTGCTGCATGTCTCATCCTAATAAAAGTTAAAGTAGGTTGCCTACTGGTACGCTTAGAGTCTGTGTTGCTTTGCTGAGCATGAAAATAATGACTTAGGAAACTGTAACTTTTGGACTCTGGATTACAATGTTAGAAACACTAGAGAAATGAGGACCTGAGTATATTCTGTGTATCATGCTGTGAATGTTATTCACAGCATTGAGGGAGGCCTGAAGATGGAAGAGATCCCCCTTTCCTCAAATAGATCATGTAAGAACCTTCCTACCATTCCACTTTGAGTTTCCTACCTGACAGCATTGATTTGGGGAAAGAGCATAGAGTTTTGAGCCAGACCTAGGTTTGAATCCCAGCCCTGCTAACTCAATAGCTAAGTGATGATGGAAAGTTTATGTCATCATCTGTTTCCTTTTCTAAGAATGGTAATGGTAATGTCACCCAGCAGGGTTTTATCATGAAAAGTAGTAACTTAGAAGAAAGTCTCTAGCATACATCTGGCGTGATAAGCACTCAATAGAAGTTAGTTTTATTTTCCTTCTTTCCTCTAGTTTAATTATTTTTTTTAAAAGGCAGAAATAAAATTTAAGATTTATGGTTAGTATCATTCAAATATTTAAAGCTGAAATCACAGAGAGCATTTGAGAGCTTGCTCTCAGGCCTATGTCACCAGTTTGGCTCAAATAAACTCTTATAAAAATAAAAATAAAAAAGATATTTTATGACTAGGGGATGTATTAAAATACATTAAAGTGGGAAGTGGGATTATAGATGAAACATATTGATTGTAAGTTGATAATTGTTGAAGTTGAGTGAATGGGTGTATGGGTGCTCATCATTTGTATGTTTAAAATTATCCATAATAAAATTTTTTTTTAAATTATGCTGTACATAAAAGAAATTCGGTGAACAAAGATTTTCTCAAGGGGATGAGGAACCAATTATTTGTGGTACCTTTATAGAGATGATAATTGAGAACAGTCATTATTGATTTATGAATGGTGGTAGTTTTTCCCGTCAACTACACAAAATGTGTACTCACCACTTCTTTGACTAAGAGGAAGGAATGTCAAGAGGGAAGCCTGAAAAAATCCTGAAGAGGCTTTTTGTCTAATTATCTGAGTCACTCCTCAGGGTGGAGGTTTATGGCATGGCTCCCAGCCAACATAATTTTCAGCTGGAAAAAGAGAAGTTGGGCCAAGAAACATAGTAACCAAAATGACTGGTATGACCCTGGAACCTGCCTTATATACAGACATTCCCTCTTTTCTTTCAGGATAATAATAGGTACCAGTGTTTCCTTTTCTGAACTATATTAATTTTTAAGAATGAAGGTATACTGAGTTGCAAACAATTGAAAAAAATTCCAGAGAGCAACAAAATGGGGATCACTTACCCATAGGGATATGGCTGTTCTATACAGCATTGAGCTATAGAAGAAAAACAAAGTGTGTAGGACTTTCTTGTGTTTAATGATTGATTAAAGACACACAGATTACTGCAAAAGGCTAAAGATCTACTTTTTAAAAATTCTTGCAAATCTTGTTGGGGTGAATTCTAGAGATTGATGTATTTGGGAAACATTCTTGGAAAAAATGGTAATGTCACCCAGCAGGGTTTATCATGATATATTTAAATAATTGGCATTCATAATATAGAAATATAATTATATTAATATGCTTAGTATTTTGATTGAGCTTAATATCTTAATTATTAAAGAACAAAATTAGATGTTGAGTGTCGATTCAGTGAGAACAAGGATTTTCACCTCCCCATTCTGCATTTATAAAGTAATTGTTTATCTCTTGAAGCTTTCCTGGAGGATGTTGGTATCCTTACCATAACCTGGTATAGTAAAATGATATTTAAGTAATTTTTCATTAAAGTCTCAATTCAAGAATTATGATCATTCAACAATGAAACCCATCTGTAGAACATTACTATGAAAGAGGTATAAGCAAAGAACAATGAGAACCAAAAGGTTGATTTAATTCTAATGGGCTTGGGGTATAGTGAGGAAAGGAGGAGGTCAGGGAAGAAAGAGACCTAGAAGGGAACTAACGTTTACTGAAAATTTGCTATTGTGGGTACCAAGTCCTCTTTTGTACTTAAGTGTCTTGCAAGAACTGCTTGCAGTGACTTGAAATTAATAGCAGTTGTTCCCGAGTCGGACTGCGTAGATTCCCATCCTGGCACCTAATAGCATGTACTACTATGAGGTCTTGAGGACATAATTATATTAAACATTATTCATTTTTTAAAAATCTGAAGTTTAAATTTAACTGAGTGTCCTTTATTTTGCTTGACAACCCAACCACAGGGGATTGAGTTAGTAAACGCTTAGAAATTGCCTAGAAGAGTGCTGGCGCAAGTAAGAGCTCAATAAATGATTAGTCTTTATTTTTGAAATTGTCCCATTTTATAAATGATGGAAAACTCAGGTTAAATCATTTGCATTTTGTTCCACAGATAAAAAGTAGTTTATCTGGATTGCAAAATTCTGCAGCTACTTTAGAAAAACAGTTTGAAATTCCTCAAAAATGGTAAGCATAGAGTTACCATATGACCTGGCAACTAATTCCAGCTCATGCTCTTGGGGAGCAGATTAAATAGCGGTGTAAATATAAAGGTAAGGGACCCTGGGGCCCTCTTAGCAAATGGCTGTCATAGCATGAAATGGACATCCGTCCAAATCAGGACAGATGATAGATACTTCAGTATCCGAGGAGTTGCCAGTTTCTTCTGAGAGGGAAAGCAAAAAGTTAATATAAACATTTGGCAACTTAGAACTCCCTTTTTAGTTGCAGTAAAGGAGAACTAAATGCTTCTAGAATGACTTAAACACATTGCTACTGAAGAAATGAAACTCTCCTTTCAACTGATACAAGTTAAGTGTTTTAGTTGTTGGCTCTCCTGGACTCTGTGAACCTCAGAGAAAAGAGCTGCCGCCAAAAGCTGCTGCATAATTTGTGGAATATGTGTGTGCTACATATTTCACTGGCTTCTCATTAGACATATATTTGAACGATCAAGTGAATGTTAATTTTTGTGCATAAAGATTCACGTGAATTTATTGGCTACAAAGGTATGCTACTGTTTGAAAAATACTAATGTGAGCAGCCATGTATATCATTTAGAATTTTTTTTCTGCAGCAAGCAACAATGAACAAAAAGACAGCACCTAGAGCCTAAAACAATCAGGGGCTTATTTTCTCACATAGGTTAAGTCCAGGGGCAGGCAGTCCCGGCCTGGTGTGACCTAGGGATGTAATCAAGGACCCAGCAATCTGTGTTTTACCACGCTGTAATCCATAGCATGCTGACTTGTTCATTTATGATCTGATGATGATGGCCGCTGCAGCTCTGGGTACCAGTACCCACTTTTAAGGCAGGAAGGAGAAGGGAGCAGCTCCATTGGCCAGAGCTGTGTCACATGGCCTCTCCTAGTGCCAAAGGGGGTCCGAAAACAAGCACTGAACTTTTCCAACCTCTCTGGTAGAAGAGAACAAAGATGAAAAGGGTTCGAGAATGGGTTTTGAATTCGCTTCATCAAAAGGAAAAATGATCAAAAAGTTGAGAAATCCTGCTTGAAACATTCAACAGGATTTGGATAAGTCAAGAGGAGGAAATTCCAGATTCGGCGTTCAGTATGAACCAAGGGTGGAATGCCCACTGTGTGTCAGTTCACGGGGTTTGAAGAGCCTAGCACCATTAGGTGAAGGGCCAGGGGGAAAAGTGAAAGAGATTGAGTGTGGGGCTTAGCCCGGCTTAGTAATCAGTAGGGCACTGCTAGAGGGTTTGAGCAGGGAGAAAATACACGAAGAAAAGGGTGAGAAATATATGGCATACGAATAGGAGGAGGTGAGCGGGGAGGTCAGGAAGTCAGGGTCCTGCTGTGGCAATGCAGTTGTGAACTGCCAGTTATGAAGGTCGAACCACATGGGATTCCAGTATTCAACCACTTTTGACCTACACTATCATGAGATTAATTCATTCATGTTCGAGGCAATGGTGGGATGTCCGAATGAAAAAGTCCGGTAAGTAAATGAAGATAAAGGATAATTTTCTGAGAAAAATTTGGTTATTTAGGTAAAAGTAGATACTTTTCACCATATATTTCCTGGATGATTTCATTCCTTTCTACACTGAAGCTGTCACTAGCTGATGGCTTAGCCTCCACATTTATTTCTAAACTCCACACTCATATTCAGCTACTCACAGGACATCTTCCCTCAGATATCCCAGTAGACTTTTCCAACTCAACATGTCAAGATAAATAACATTTTCGTTCCTTCCCTTTGCCTCCTCTCTCTCATACTTGCCTCATATTTTTTGTCTCATTCTGTGATATCAACATCCAACTAGCTGACTATGCTAAAAACTTTGAACTTGTCTTTGATCGATCCCTCTCCTTACTCCCTACATCCTTTTGCTCATACATCTGATCAATTCTGCCTCTTGAATCTGTCCCTCCTCTGCATCTCTCACTGCCTTTCTTGTACTTTAGGCTCTCATCACCTCTCAGCTGGATTACTGAAATGCCTTTTACTTGCTTACATTTAGCAAGGAACATCCAAACTGCTCCCAAAGGGATTATGTTAAAGTATAAATATGGCCTTGTCTCTTTCTTGCTTGGCCCCTCTTAATGGCTTTCAATATGTAATGAATAAAGTCAAAACTTATTACGAGGGCTTAGAAGTATTTTCCAAAGCCCTCACTTTATCTTCAGCCTCACTTCCTTTTACCTCCTAGAGCTCCTCTAAGTTCCTCAACACTAGACCCGTCCTTTTTCTAAACATGCTATGCCGACATCCTTCTGTACCTTTGCATTTATTGTTCTCTTAGCCCAAAATTATCACGTCTGCCTTCGAACATTTTGATCATCTTTAGCAATATCTCCTTCCATGGAGACTTTTCAAGTGTCAGTCACACCCTCCATTCGCTCTCACGGTAATTCACATTAACTTTTTTTTTTTAAGTGAGGCACCCCTTGGTTGACCTCACAGATTGCAAAGACCTTGTCAGTTACAATCCCTTATTTTTTTATTTTTTATGCCTACAGCACCTGGTCTAGGTGGTCTCCCATTCAAGTCCTAACCAGGCCCAACCCTGCTTAGCTTCCAAGATCAGACAGGATCATATTAACTTTTAAAGAGCATTTACCACATTATATTGTCACTACTCAAATGTTTTCTTCTGGCTCACGGACAATGTCTTCCCGGTGTGTTCCAGTGTCTAATACAGTGCCTGGTTCCTAGTTGGTAATATGTATTCAGTGCATTGCCATGAATATGGTTAAGTTGTCCCCAGAAAAAAACCACTAGGACAGGGGAGCTAGGACTGATCCAAAGGGAATGCTCATAATTAGAGGATGGAGAAAAAGCAACAGAGAATCAGTCAATGAGATTAGGCCTGAATCCTTCATTTACCATGTTACAGAGTACTGTACCAGGTGTGAAGAAAAAGCATGCTGATATGTTAAGCTAATAATGTATTTGGCTTAGTTTTGTCTCCAGGTTACATCCAGTCCAGATATCTAAAGTAGAACTTATCCCTATTGCTTTGATTTGTAGTTTCAAAACAACTCTTACAAATACTGATATATTTTCTTAAAGAAACTCAACCTGTAGGTTTTTGTACTGAAGTACAAGTTATTTTTGATTTGATGGGGAGACATACAGAAGGAAAATGTCTGAATCTAAAAATCATAGGGGTAAGTCCCTTTCTAGGCCCTCACCAAGTTGACAAAACTTTTTTGCCATGTTTTGAAATCGTACACTTTCTTGGGATGTCATTGACATGTTCACCATTGGTCTGACTACACTCGTTTCCAGAGGAAGGGGCATGAGGGAGCTTTGGGGGTAATGGTAATATTCTGTATTTTGATAGGGATTTGGGTTGACATGCACTTACTAAAACAGTAAATATATGCATTTTTCAAAACTCCACAAACATTAAAGTATGTATTCGCTGTATATAAATTTTACATTAAAACGATAAATGAACATTGAATTATAGTTAATAATGGGTAAGAAGTATGTAGAGGAAAGTGTACTGATGTGTGTAATTTTCTTTGAAATGTATCAAAAATTAAAATGGACTCGTGATGATAGAGGGATGAGTAGAGGGATAAATGGAGTGATAAAGCAATTTTAATAAAATGGACATGGTTGAATCAAGGCACTAGGTACATAGGTGTTCATCACAAAAATTTTTCAACTTTGCTGTTTATATTTTTTCATGATAAGATGATGGGGAGAAATGCCTTTATACTTTCTTTAATATACTTTGGCTGGATGTATACTTTGTTATTAATATTTCACATAAATGTTTAATTGTTTCCTCTCAGGGGAATGTGTGTCATAATTTTCTCAATTTATATAAAGTCTAATTTAAACTATTTTACAGGTTTGATGGGCCTCAATCTAGATATAACTCACTTTGAATATGAGGTGAATAGTAACATAGTTTGATACATTTTTTCCTTGATATACTGTGTTGTTGTGGGATATTTCCAGGGATATTGGTCATGAAAGCCAGACATGTGCCCCACACAGGATTCAGGATTTTCCATATCTCTTATGACCTCGAAAGAAACTCAGCCTTGTGACATTTTTTTAAAAAAGATTAAGAAAATTTCCTGTTATGTTACCAAAAGACCTGATATATCAATAATGCTGGTGTCAACACACATCTTACCATCTTGCTTACCTCTTTTCACTTAACTGATTTGGAAATCAATAGCTCATAGACCAAGAGTGTGGTCCTCTTTCTCTCAGAAAAGGCCAAGGTAAGCCAGGAAGATTCTAGTTTGTTCTCTCTCCAAAGTTTTGTAGTGATTTACTACATAATGACTGCCAAGGTTGGCAAACAAAAGGTCAGTCAGTTGGGATGGCTGAAGTGCCTACTGGTTGGGTCTGGGAGGAAATGCAGGTGGAGAAAAGAAAGAAGCTGATGAGATGGTGTAAGGCAAATTCTCTAAATCAAATTTAAATTCCTTGGCTACTTCCAAGAAGAAGAAAAGTAGTTGACGAAAATCACATGGTTCAAAGCAGATGGATTTAGCCAAAAAAAGAAACCTTTGAGTGATGGAGATGTAATAAAGAAATGATTTAAGTTGCCATATTGCATTGTCTGATTTTAAATATTAAAAAAAAAAACTCACAAACCACAACTATTTTATTTTTCATAAATAGGCCTTTGTATCGTTCACCACTAGCCTATGCTTTGGGCTTCTACCAAAAATATTCCAGAGGGATTCTCACATTTGTACTCTCCCTCCCCTTCCCCCCCCCCCCCCTCTGCTCTCCTCTCCCTCCCTCCTCTCTCTCTCTCTCTCTCCCCTCTCTCTCTCTCTCTCTCTCTCTCTCTCTCTCTCTCTCTCTCTCTCTTCTCTCCTTTCTCTACTGAGTGCCAAATGCAAACCAGACACCAAATCCTGCTCATCTGTAGTTTATAATCTAAGGAGGGAAGACAGTGAATCCGAAAATGAATAAATGGATATTTTGGAAAAGTGAGACGCTTCCATTGAATGGTCATGGAAGGCCTTTCAGAGGAGGTATCATTTGAACTGAAACCCAAACATCATGGAGAAGGAATCAGCCTTGGGGAACTTTGGAAACAAAGTGTTTAATGAGGTCAGAACAAGTGTAAAAGGCCTGGGTGGGAAGAAGAGCCAGCATGGGCCACTATGCAGGATTCTAGCTTTGGGTTAGGAAAGGGATAATTTTGGCCACATTTAAGAAGTATCCATCTAGTATTTCTATTTTAGTGAGGGTTTTTCATCAAGAGGTGATATTGTATTTATCAAATCCTTTTATAGCATCTATAAGGATGATCATAAACATGAACTTTCTCCCAAGATTTATTAATATGGCAAGTTATATTAGTATACTTTTTAATATCAAACTAAACCTGCATTTCTAGAATGAAACCCACTTGTCGTGTTATTATTTTAATGTGCTGCTGGATTCTGTTTGCTAACACTCAATTTAGGCTATTTGGCATTGATAATCATTAGGGATATTGGTTCTGTAATTTTTTTTTCTGAGTGATATCTTTGTCATATTTTGCCTGTTACAGTCATTGATATTATTATAAAGTAACATTATCACTAATAACATTATTATAAATTATTAATTATATTTAATATAATAATTATATTATAAATCATACATAGTAATAATATTAATAGTAATGTTACAAAGTAAGAATTTAGTTTGTAAATTATTAATAATTTTAATGCAAGACAGCAGTTTAAACAGCATTGTAAATGTCTCTAGCGATTTTTTTTTCTCTAGCGATTTGAAACTGTGGTTCTCAACCTTGGCTACATACTGAAACTGCCTGGGGAACTTAAAAAGTACCTATACCTCCAGAGATGCTGATTTAATTGGTCTAGGGCACAGCCTAGGCTCCTGGATTTTTCGGAAGCTTCCCAGGTGATTGTAGGCAAAGTGCGGACAAAGTTGAGAATCACCAGCTTAGTAGAATTCCTCCCTCCCATCCCCCCATGAAACCATCTGGGTGTGTGCTTGAATGGCAGAGTTCTTTGACCACTTTCTGTTCCTTCTGTATCGTTGGTCTATTTAGATTTTCTGTTTCTTCCTAGGAAGTTTAGTTAAATTATACTTTCTTAGACAATATTCACATCACCAAGACGTTCCAATGTATTTGAGAGTTTGAGCAAAGTCACTTTCATGAGTGTTTTCATTTCTTCAGTATCTGTGATGACTTTTTTCTTGTTTCATTTATTTGGTGTATCAGGATTTCTCTTTTTTCCTCCTTGATTTGTTAGATAAGATTTTATTTGCCTTTTTGTTGTTGTTGTTTGTTTTTAAAGCACAAGCTGTTGGGATTTATTTCTACACTTTATCTGTTTTTTAATTCATTAATCTCTACCTTTATCTTTATTGCTTTACTCTGTTTTCTTTAGAAAAGAAGCAGGAAAAATACACCTACCATAGTGAATGGTCACACCTAATATATTGAATGGTCAGAGCTTAAAGGTTTCATTTTTTCTTTCTTATCCATTTAGACATAATTATTATCTACAGGTATGAGATTCGTTGGGACCGTTGTTTAAGTTGTATCCCTAAGGTCTGATTTATAGTGTTTTTATTATTGCTATATTTCAGGTATTCTGAAATGTCAATTTTTATTTCCTCTTTGATTCAAGAGTTGTCTATTAAGGAAGGTTGTTACTATCCTCAATCATCTATTTCTTTAGCCAATATCTATTAATTCTCTACTATGAACAATGATGAGATTATATTTCCTCTTTGTCTCATTTCCCTTCCTTTTAACATCTAATTTTAGTTATATTATCTATTATCTATATTATATTATTATTTAAAAGATTAATATCTTTTTTAGTAACTGATAATTATGCCTATGTTCTCATTAATTGATTTCTCGATTTAAAGAAATCTTTTGGCCCCCAGCTATTAAAAAAAATTGAGAAATCAGTATCCTACCTTTCCCCCATTCCCCTCTCAACTTTCTTATTCGAATTGTTTTCACTTTGTCATAGTTTCTAACATTTTCATTCAGTTCTGAACCACATTCTCACTTTTGTGTTAGTTTTAGTCCCACAATTAAGCAGATTCAGTGCTCACAGACAAATCTTTACTGTAGCTTTTCTATATGTCTTGAAGACTAAAATTTGTCCTCTGATAATTTTTTCAGAAAGCACTCACAGGAACAATATTTCCTGAGTCCATGTTCAAAATTGTTTAATTCCTTTAGTGTGAGTGATTGTTTGGATTATTTCTTTTCTTTCTGGGGAATTTTCTAGGTATTGCTACACTCTGTCTAATATTGAATGTTATCATGGAAAAATCTGAGGCTAATCTGATTTTTCTCCCTTTTAAATGTCATGACTCCTCCCTTCCCCCACATGCATCCACCTTGGCTGCTCCAAGAATCTTTCTTTATTTTAAAACAATCTTTTATCTCTAAAGTTTAGTAAACTTATGACCATTCTGGATCAAGATTTTTGTGGGATATAGTATGCCATTTCAATTCATAAATTCAAGTCTTCTTTTATTCCAGGAAAGTTTTCTTGAAATATATTTTTAGATATTTTTTCCTCACTATTCATGTTATCTTCTTCAGGTCCTCTTATTTTGAGAATACGTAATTGCTTCCTCCTGCTTTCATATTTATGTTTCTCTCTGAACATTTTTGTTTTTATTTACATTTCATTTTGTATCTTTTTCTCGTTTCTGACTCCTATGTTCCATATTGTATCTTTTTACCCTTATCCTGCTTCCATTTTTGTATATATCTCTAGCAGGGTTTTCTTTTTTCTTTTTCATTCACTTTTTTCCTGAGTTCTGTGGGCTTATTTATATTTCATCTTTAGTCATCTCACCCTCTCTTCTCCAAGTTATTTCTTTGTTTCATGCTTGTTTTCCGAAAACAATTGCTTCATTACATTTCTTTAAAATTTAAGGCAAAATGTGTCCTCAAAATTTTTATCTGCTTTGAGGAAACATTTTCATGGAGATTCTTCATCAACATGTTTTTCTTCCCTCTCCCCCCTTATACCTTTGGTGGTTCCTCTTTTATTCTTATCTTTGAATCAGGGGAATTTTTCCTAGGTTAACTATTCATTTACAAGAGGTTTGTGTTGTCTGGGGGCCAAGGGCACCTTCTACATCAGCGAGAATTTGTCTTTTGATTCAGGGTTTTACATGTGAGATATTTTAACCTTTTCTTCTCCCTAGACAGTGAAGATGGGCAGCTGCAAGAGCTAGTCTCTTTTCTTTCCTCATGAACATATGACTCCCTATGAAAATGGCATGTTTGTGGGATTCTAGTTTAGTCCCACCTCCTCTGCTGCTCAAAACCAACCTAGATCCAGGGAAACTCATGCTACTGGTCTGCTCATCTGAATTAGATAGCTAGGGCTGCCAGAAAGAAGTACCACAGACTAGTTGGTTTAAACCAGCAGAAATATATTCTCTCATGGTTCTAGAGCTACAATACTGGCAGCATTGGTTCCTTCTAGGGACTCTGAGGGAGGATCTGTTCCAAGGCTCCATCCCAGCTCCTGGTATCTTCTGGCAGTCCTGGTGTGTCCTGATTGGTAAATGGATCACTCCAATCTCTTCCTCCATCTTCACATGGCATTCCCCTCTCTGTGTCTCTGTCTAAATTTCTGTCTTCTTATAAAGACACCAGTCCTTGGATTAGGCCCCACCCTTTTTACTGTGATTATATTTGCAAATTCTGTTTCCAAATAAGGTCCCATGTACCAATAAGGTCACAGGTACCAAGGGTGAAGACTTCAACATATCTTTTGTCAGAGACACAATGCAACCGTATTCCCATTATTACACAAACGGAGCTATTGATTTTTCACCGCACTATATGCATCTCATTGGTTGGACTGTTAAGCTCTTTCTGAGATATGTAGCCTTGGGTGCCCTCTCTCAGCCTCCTTTCATGTTCAAATTCCCCTGCTCTTGGCACCCCTTCTATCTATTTTGCGTCTAGGAAGCTCACCTGTCTTAAATTTTTACTGAAGATGAGATTTTTATTCCCATCTCTTGTTTCCTTTTTTTATTGTTGTTGAGTGGTTTCAACAACCTCATTCTTTAAGGGTCACTGACACACCGAAGTGAACAAGAAAGGAATGCGCACTGTTTTTAGTCCTTATTTCAATAAAATAGTCTCGTGTCCTAGCCTCAGTCTAGCATGCCAGTTCTACCAACACTGTCTCATAGGCAGGAAGCAATAGGATTTATTTATATTGAGACTTAAAATTTCTTTATAAGAATTATATAGAGCTGATATGCAATTATAAGAATTATATTGAGCTGATATGCAATTATAATTACTTTTTTACTTTTATATAGCAATCAGTGTAACATGATAATTAGAAAGTTAATATTTTTCTAAATATATAACAAATCTGTTTATGTTGTATCTTAATAGCCATATATTATTTTTAAAAAACTTTTAAGATTTATTTTGTTCTAGTTGACCATTTTTAGGCATTTTAAGAACTCTAAAACTTAAAGTGTTCATTTCCAGGAATAGCCATCACATCTTATATAGAGAATACTTTAAAATTCTTAGCCCCCAATTATTCCTGGAATCTGCAATTTATTGAGACTTATTCTTATAATACTTTCTACTATAGACTGCTGAATACTTGATTCCATTAAATGCCAATAACAAGCCTGACGTTGCAAGTCTCTCCAAGCTTGTCAATTTTGAATTATTACCACTTCAGCTTCAGTGTGATTCTTCTAAATGGCAGAGTCAGCAATTGTATGCTGAGAAGTAATAGATACACTCAACATACAGAACTGCTCAGAACACATGAAGCAGCTCGTTTTAACCATTTCTTTGCTCAGGACTGTGAAAGGTAAAATGTAATTACATAAATGATTTTTCCCAGGGTTGGCATTTGGGGAAAACATTTGTCTACATTTTGAATAACAGTATTCCTGAGCAACCATTAACCTATTTAGAGCCTATGTAGCACATTATTTATGGATGTGGACTTGAAGTCCATCTGCCTGAGCTCAGAGCTTGGCTCTACAAGCTGTGCGAGCTTGGGCAAGTTTCTTGGCCCTCCTGCACCTCAGTGTCTTCATCTGTAAAATGATAGTTAATGTTGGATTAAATGGGTTAATTATATAAGCACTTTTGAACTGTGCTTAGCCCGCCTTCAGTACTATAAGAATGTTAGCTATCATGATGAGCACTGGTTATTCTCTTTCATTTACTCCCTGGACCTACAGCCAAACCAGCAGAATAGCAGCTACTGACTACCTACACTACTAATTACTAGCCAAGTGATTGGCAGGCATTCAGAAACCATTGTTGAAAGAAGTCACCGACTGGATAAGTTGTGGGTATAGGAGAGGACACCAAGCTTGAACCCTTATGGCAACATCTGCCAGACAGGAAGGTGCATTCAAGAGATAAAGCACCTCAAATCTCCAAGGACAGTGTTTGGCACATGGGTGTTCTGCAGCTGTCCGTGGAATCTGAATAGTTAATGACATTATTTCAGAGTGGGAATGTTTAAACCCCTCCTTCCAGCTGCAGAGAATGAAGGCTAAGGTATTGAACACCAAAGAAGGATCATTTCTAATAGCAAGAAATCAACTTATAACTTTGTAAGCAAATAAAAAGTGCTGGCCCAGGAAATAAGTGTTGGAAAAAAAAAATGAAAAGAGATTAAAAATATTAAGTTACTGTACCTGGTCTGTTCTGTAAATATTTTAACTCTCGTGAGTTAAACTTTTACCTTCTTGTTCAGAAAGGACTTATACATTTTTAACAATGAAAAGTTCTGGGCAAGGTGCTTGGTTTCCACTTTTGTCTGTGAGGTATGGCAGTCATACTTGTTGACTCTTTCTGTGCCCCCAACCTCAACTCACTATTTCTCATGAGGTATTTTAGTTTTCTTATGGGCAGACAAAGACCTGTAAAGCTACGCTGGTGCAGGTAATAGGAGGACTGGAGATCAGATGGGAAATAAGAGCCCGATTTGGTAGGTCGGGTGTTGCTATGAAAAGGACAAAGGCTGAGGAGTTACAGACGGAGCTTCCAATCTAGGCTTCGGGACTAACGAGGTGGGTGATTTTAGGCAGGATACTTAACCCCTTTGAACCACATTTTCCCTATCTGGAAAATGGGCTTAATATTACCTTCTGAGGTGGCCGTAAGGATTAAAGATAATCTATGTAAAATGCGAGGTACAAAAAAGCCCTCGACTAATAGTGTTTTTTCTCACTATTAACCAAAGATGGAAACATCTGACCTGATTCTGTTTTAAGCCAGCTTAGTATTTCCTGTCTCCAGCAATAAGGTGAAAACAAGAATATATATACATATACATATATATATATATATATATATATATATATACACACACACACACATATATATGAAAGAGAGGATAGACAGACAGACAGACAGACAGACAGATGATAGATGATAGAGTCTATTCAAGGTCTCTGAATTACAGAGTAATGAAGACTCTAAATTTTTAGAAAATCCATTATATCAAATGATAAAATCAATATAACCACTTGCTCACAAAAAGACAAATGAGTTTTGATGATAGCTGAGTACTGTGTAAAGTAAGATTTAGACTTTAAGGGTAGAAGTTATCTTCTTTAGGATTCCCGGAAACAGCTGCTCTGCTGTGGCGTACACAGGAAGTACTGAAAAAATGCCTGTTAAGTATTTTAGTTAAGGGCACTTTATACGTATGTATAAACACATTCATTTTTATTACTCATTTTTGTACCTTCAAGAATGAATCTTAAAAGAAAAATTGTAGTCGAGGAAAGCTTTTGCTCGAATTATCAAGCAAAGCTAGGCTTGAACACTGATTCATCCTTTGTCACTGTCAACAACTCCTAGTGCTGTATAAAACGAGCAAGGCTGGGTAGGCGAAAGATGTGAAGGGAGTAAGCAATAATGTGAACGGCGCTTCTATTTTTTTTTTTTACCTATGTTTTAACTTTCTTTAGTGAACTTATTACTTTTATTTTTTAAACTCAGATCTTTTCCCTCTCATCATGGACGTATGTGTCCCACCCATCCCCCACCCCAGCACACACTCACACTCTTTTGCAGATGCATTTTTGGCTAGACTGAAGCTAAACTAAAATATTACATATAGAACTGAAGGGCTGAATGAAAGGGTCCTCATTTCATTGCTCTCTTGAGATTTAAGTACTGATGTGTCAGAACAAGGTCTAAAGAGGTTTGGTTCTTGTGTATAGAAGCTGGCCTGACAGCCCATCCTTTTGTCCATAATCTTGATTTTTTTATATTGGTTAGGGATCCCAGAAAATATGTGAAAATGTTGTCATACGACAGATTTGAATTTTTAAAATCAAAGTTACATGACCACATAGTACAGAGTTAAAATGGTTTTTGTGTTATCTATTTCTGCATAACAAATTACCCTAACATTTAATGGTTTGAAACAATAATAAACATTTATTATCTTATAGTCTGTGAGCCAAGAATTTGGGACAAGCTTAGCTGAGTGGTTCTGGGGTCTTTCAGGACCTTTTATGAGGTTGCAATCGCGATGTTAGCTGGGGCTACAGATATCTGCAGGCTTGAGTGGAGCTGAAGGATCCACTTTCAAAACGCATCATTCTCATGGTTGGCAAGTTGGTGCTGGAGTCGGCAGGAGGCTTCAGTGTGTCACTATGCAGGCCCCTCCAAAGGGGTGCTTGTGTGTCTTCACAGCATGACGACTGCCTTCCCTCAGGTCAACTGTTCCAAGAGAGAGAAACAAGCTGCAATGTCTTTTATGACCTAACCCAAGAAATCACGTTCTATCATTTCCACAATATCCCATTGGTTACACAAGTCAGGCCTCTTCCTTGTGGGACTTCAAGTGTGAATACCACCAGCCAAGAATCATCAAGGTCACCTTGGAGGCTGACTACCAGAATTCTACAAAGTTCGATATAAAATAATAAAATAAATTTAAAAAATAAATCACTCTTTCACACTGTGGAATAGAGATGGGGGTGAAGGTGTATGTGAGGAGATTTATTCTCTCCTGAGATAACCATTTTCAACTTTTAGCTGATTTTTTTTGTTGTTATACTTACTTTTGATATAAATTTTCTCTCTCCTGTACTTTTTCTCATCATTTGCCCCTGTTAGTGTGTCTGCTTCCAAAATGCTTTCCTCACTCTTTATATTCACATTCTAGTCTACTTGGATTTGTGGGTAAATAAAAGTGTGGGGTGCTGATGAAGAAATTGAGGTGTCCTTCTCCGAGTAAAACATTGAAGTTTTAGGAAATGATTTCTTTGGAATGGTAAAACATTTACAAATTGACAATGTTTAAAATTATTTGTGTAATAAAGACATTTGAGCATCAAGTGCTAATGTGACACATTATGAAGTTAGATTTATTAGATGTGATTTCTGGCCTCAAAACTACCATCTTCCAGGTATCTAGGGAAGTGCTAAGATGAATTTAGATATTTGTTAAGACAATTCGATGTTGTATATTTATAAAAATAATACCTAATTAATCTCCATCTAAGCTTTTTAGTAGATTTACCTGTTTGCAAATTCTACAGGGCTATATGCTGTCCCCAGTACCCTGGAGGACCCACTTCAGGTGATGATGCTGTCCTTCAGAATTCACAAAAAGAAGGCTCCTTGTTCTGAGGGCTGTCTGAATTGGGCAATGAAGAGCCTTGGGAAGGGTAGACTCTAGGCACATTTAGAGTTTCTGTTTTTCTTTAATAGTTTTTCAAGCTTTTTCTAACTCTACCAGTCATCTATCAATGTTATCTGAAATCAACTTGTACCTCACGGTCACTTCTAAGTTTTTATTCCTTTAGAATTGCTGTAGACCAGGAAGGAAAATAACCAAATGTGGATGAAAAGGATGAAAAAGGGGTTCTACAGAAAGTAACCTCACAGGGTGATCTGATCATAAATTCCTAACTGGGCAGGTCATGGTGGGTAGTCACTCCCCAGCTATATAACTTCTTTAGTAAAAGGTTTATTTTTGCTTTAAGCAAGCGCTGTCCATTGCTTCTGTGCAACTAGGTTAATATACCTTTGAAATGCCTCTTTTTTAGACCCCTCCTTCTAAAGTATGACCACCCTAAAGAGCGCACACAATCTTGACTATTTTGTAATCTGATCCCCTGCCTTGCTTTCTCCCACCTTCCCATAATCTCCAGTATGCCCCCTCCTTAATTCCAGATGCATAAAAGAAGCTGCAAACTGTCATCTCTTGTAAGTTTGTTGCTTCCAGGCATATCCTCTGTGTGACTCAAATAAATTTTTATGAATATTTTTTACAGGTTTGGATATTCTTCTGTTGACACAAACATAGTTCATTTAAGTCTAAAAATGGATATAACACTATTAATAAAATGAATAGTTAAATGCTCCTTAGGCAATATTACATGAATGCAAACCCTGGGACCACCTGGAATCCAGCTGCAGGTTGGAGGGAGCTCATTGCTGGGTAGGTCACAGTAGAATAGTTGTGAGTTAACCCAGGTAAAATGCTGACCTGATAGTCCTGAGTTACTTGTACAGGGTAATTCCAAAAGAAGTCTCATTGGGGCATTCCAAGAAGGCAAATGCCTAGTGTGGGGTGGGTGTGAGCATCAGTCCATCAACTTCAGCTTACCAATTCTGTGACCCTGAGCAGTTTATTTCACCTCTCGAAATCTTAATACTTCCTCTTTAAAACGGAAGATAAAAGTACCTATCACATAGGTTGTTGTAAGGATTAATGGAAAAAAAATGCATGTAGAGTGGTCAGCATACTGTCTGACATACAATGAGCTTTCAAATATTAGCATTTATTTAAAAACACAAACACACACCTTTACTATATTTCATCATGGGAGTCCATTTTTAATAGGTAGGACACTTTAAAATGAGAATCTTCTTCTTTTCAGCAATTAAAACCTCTTGGTTAAAGAACAGTGTTTTGGCAAGGATGAGTCTTTGGAATAGCACTTAGAATATGATTATGGGATGGAATGTACCCGTGTATGTATACATCGAAGACTCTAAGGCTTTGGAAGGCATGGGTTAATATAGGAAGTGTCCCTGCAAGAGTCAGATTTTGGCTCGAGTTTAAAAGGCTGGAGGAGATGATATGGAGAATTTTAGACAGACCACAAAAAGAAGGAAGATACTCATCTAAATAAGTTAAGCAGAAATTAGAGAGAGGATGAGGTTAGGTGTTTATCAGTAGGGAAACTTTCAAAGAATTGCATCCTATGTAGCTTAAATAAAAGTGATACTTGATTAGTTCATGGAGGTAAAATGCATGTGAATCTTGGCTCCAGGCAGGGCTGGATCCAGGGCTCAAATGATGTGGCCTGCGAAGGCCCCCACCTCCACCTGGTAAACAGATTCTCTCCAAGTGGTGAGCAAGACTCACTTTTTTTTTTTTTTTTTTTTTTTTTAAGTTCAGTAACCAGGGAAAAAGCCTTTTCTGAGCAACCAGATTTCAAGGTCTCTGGCCTGACCTGGATCTTAGGTCTAACTTTCTCCCAGTCACTGTGACCTTGGAGGAATTGGGGTGTGCTGGGGGAGGGTCAGCTGACTGAACCACATGGATGGGTTCACCACTACCAAGCGGAGTTTTGCTCCTGGCAGACAGGATAAAGGATGCTGGGCAGGCAAGAGGAACATAGCCACAGCAGGCTGTGCTCTGCCTAACCTCCCACACCATCTGCCGATACTCCATGGGCACACTTTCAGCTTGACACCAGCCCCCTGAGCCAAACAGAGCCCCCATGAAGTGATTGTGGAGTCATGTGATCACATGAGTTTCTGAAAACCTCATCGTATAGCAGATAGTTGTCAAGAGGACTGAGGGTAGACAGTTCCTTTGTTCCAAGCTACAACAGAATACAAAGTGGCAGAGCAAAGAGTGGAGTGAGGGTATGCTCAATGCAGCCACTGGGACCTGGGATCGGGCTGCAGGTTGGAGCCCAGTGCTGGGTAGGTCACAGCAGCAACGTTGTGAGCGAACCCAGGGAAAACACAGACTTGCTAGTGCCGAGTTACACGTGCAGCTTCTGTCCCAGTGTTCTCATGTACCATATGCAGTCTCCAGTTCCATGGCATATTACTCTTTATCCCTAGTAGAAAAAAATCTCATGAATATTTTTAGAAAATTGTTTATTTACAGTAAGAGTTAGCACACATCCTGTGCTTGATATGCATGCATCAAAGACTTCTGTGTAAGGAGGCACGTGGGTCTGGGACATGGACCAGTGGAAAGAATGAGCACAGATTACTAGAATGTTTTAGAAATCCTTTTCAGCTTCAGATAAGTGGCTAATTAAATTTGGGGTCGGCTACTGGAAAAGTGCCAGTTATGGAAACGAGCATCTGCTGATCACACTTCGCTTCAGATGCTTGGCTCCTCACTAGAGCCGTGTTGGAAAGAAAGCAGGGAACTGCTGCTAGCACCGTGACGAGCAGGCGTGGTAGGAGGGGTGATTCATCATATTTACTTTCAGGCGTTCGTCTTGTAACAAGATTAATTCAGTAGAACTCCACTTCTAGAGAAAAATGGACCGTTTGCTGTTGTAGATTCAGGCTCAGGCACAGCAGGTGGATTTTCCAAATTGCCTCATCTGACATTTCCTAGAAATGTAAGCTAACATTATTCCATTTTTTGGCAACTGGAAAGTTATATTTGAACGTTCTACAAATCAATTGGCAGGACTGGGAATTTCCAACACTTAACTATCTCTCTTGAGCTTGCATTTGATTTTGTCAAGTGATTTTTAACTGTGAGACAGTCTTTTTTAGATCTGGAAACCATCTCAGAAAATTTAAGTCATTTGCCAAAGGTCAGTGAATAATATACACATTAGAACTGGAAACTGATGAACATCGATTAAATCCAGTTCTCTTATATCTTGGGAGTCACTTACAGAAAGTGACTTTAATTTGTGAAGTGTATAATTTTGTTTAGCACATGGAATAAGTGAAGATTTTTGACATTCATCTTCTCCTGGCTTTTTCCTTTTGTACTTCTAGGGTGTGCTTACTGCGGTGTCTGCTCTTACCACAAGTGAGCATGGAAAGCTGCAAATCACATTTGCTCTTCTTCTAGAAGCCCACACTCCTGCTCTGTTGGGCAGATCCAACAGGCAAATCCACTTTGCCAACAGTAACACAATATTCCAGGTGATGATGTCCTTTGATCTTTTCAATTGGAAATGGTAGGACTAAGCAAATCACAATGACTTCTTAATTATTGGATGTGTCTGATCTTCACCAGTTGTCTCTAAGATACTACTTTAATTCACTATTTTAATATATTTTTCTATACTCCTTTGGGTTTCTCTACTCAATAATTGTTTAGATTATTCTTTGGTGTTTTAGCTTGTTTGTTTTTTGGATATCATGGAATTCCCCCATATTTCTCTTTATCCTTGGGGTTATTTAATGTAAATATGGCCTTTTCTTGTATATACAATTTCTGATCCTTGAAAATAACTCTTAGGTTGATAAAATACAGATATTTTCTGAGGTTTTGAGACGAGAAGAGCCAGTGGTCAAGTTTGGATTTAGACTTGTTTATTTAGGTAACTCTGGTACACCGAGGTGGATGCGGCCAATATGTACTTAGGACTCGTTTGGAAAGCCAAAGAAAATTTGGGGCTAAATATAGATCTTTATAATTATCAGGTCATAAGTAAAATGCGAAACCATAAGAATAGGTGTAAACACTCAAAGTAGAAAGCATAAGGTGAACAAAGGTTAGTATCAAGGGCAGCCAGGTGAAATATGAGTGACTGGGGAAGAGAGAGGAGGACAGTGCATTTGAGGAGATTGGTAAGTGAGAAGGTAAAAAGTAGAACTGAGAGGTTTTTCATGATGGAGAGTGTTGACTATGTTTCTTAGGCCGAAGAGGAAGAGGGGCATTGGTGGCTAGGGAGAAATTGAGGAAAGAAGGGAATGGGGCCTACTGATGGTTTGAGGTTTCAAGACGAAGAGGACAGTATCAGAAGCACCATGGTGAGTCTTAGAGGAGGGCACACATTCCTTCAGCTGGAAGAATGGAGTTGAGTGAAACTATCAGATTTGAAAGGAGGGCATTATCAGTCCTGGTGACCTTTTCTTTCCCAATGACACAAGAGGCTGCATCATCCGCTGGACACAAAAGGAGCCCTGGTGGAGTTGGGGAGCATCTTTATAAATTAAAATATGTGATACACCTGGACTTTGTGAAACTCATAGATTACGTTTTCATTTTGGAACCTAAGTCATTTTTCACTTCCTTCTGAACTCTAAAACATCATGGTCAAGAGCCAACTACGTATGCCAAAAACCATCGAAGTATGAGGGTCTCCACCACTGCTTATAAAACTCACCCTGGGAATTTCTGACCAGCTGAAGACTTGCCTTCAGATGTGCAACTTGATCTAGTGTAGCAAATCTATGCAGAGCTGATAGATGGAAAGATTGATAGCTGAGTAGTTTATGCCTTAACTAACCTGATAAATTGACTCACTCTTTGAGAATATTATCTCTTCTTTGGAGATAGAGAAAAAACTCCTTGGGGTTGGGAGGTTTCCTTAGAAATGTTAGTGTTCCTGAAGTAATAATAGGCTAGAAAGGCTTTTATTATGGGATGCGTGAGATAGCTAAGAAACAGAGAGAAACAAAGGTGGGTCATTCCATGACCTTCAGTTCTTGTCAGTCACAGTTAGGAAAATGTGAGGAACTTCAATATTACATTGTTTATTTATATGTCATATAATACTTATACATACTATATACTTTAGCTTCGCTTCTGGTGAAAAATGTGCCAAATGTGAAGTTTCAGTTTCCCCCTCTGTTTTTAACATTCTTGCTGCTACATGAAGCAGAAACTCTTTCTTTAGTAGAGTGATCAGCCATGAGAGAAGGATCGAGAGGCGGAGATAAAGACTTCACCCTTAGACTTTTAAAATTTGCTTTGGGACTTCTTTGGCGTAGCACAGAGCAGGCTTGCCCCACGCACCACAGAACTCAGCAGAAGCTTGCCTGTTCTCGTCCCGGCTTCACACTGCACCTCAGGGCTGGGTACAAAGTAGCTTTCAAACCTCAGGTGTGGCCAGCCGGAACTTGTTTATTCTTGGCTGGTGGCCAGTTTTGAGGCCACGGGTCCTGAGGCTTTCAAGGTCCTGCCGATCGGCACACTCAGTTACACACGGGTTGGGGACAGTGGGCGGCCTTGGGGAGACTTTGCCCTTCCTTTAGCCAAACTAGCAAAACAAAACCCTTAAACATAGAGTGAGCAAAGTGAAAAAGTTAAAGAAAAATAGAACAAGAAGGACTGTAAAGATTTGCCTTTATGTGAAACTTCTCTACCTTTTATTTTTAGAAGAAAATTAGTGAGCATGTATTAAGCATTGGTAATTTATAAATATTCTCTAAGACTTAGGAGCGCTCACTGTTGCACAGCTGTAGGCGACCTTAGACCTCACCTAGTTTTTCCCTTTCCAGAGCTTATGTCTCTGTCATGCCCTGGATCCTGATGAACCTCTGGAAAAAAAGGAGATTCTTTAGTCAGATACGCATCCTGAAGCTTTTTCCTCCAGTGCTGCCAGATGAAAGAGAAGACTCCTTTCCTCCCTCAGGAGGCTGGTGATCTCTCTGATCACCACGCCCATCGCTCAGTGCTGGAGAAGGAGCAAGGAGCAATCACAGATGTGGGAATGATTTGTCCCTGGCTGTTGTCATGATCCCTTGGATGTCTTCCTCCTGTGCACGTGACTGGGCTTGGAGACAGTCTGTGAGTATCTTTTTTCCTCTTTTTATCAAGTGTTCTTTGTTTTCTACTGAATCTTCAAACACACCTTGTGTCTTATTTACTATTGGCTATATCAAGGATAGTGTTTTCTAGCTTCCGAAGAGCTTAAAAAACAGGCCATATTCCAATTTCTCTAAGATTTTGTTCTGCCTATAAGCAAGGAGACAAAAATAGCCTTCTAAATCTATGGTCCTTAGTTTATCTTCCCTCTTCACTTTACCAGGAAGTCAACAGGATCCACGTGCATCAGAGTAGAAGTGAGAGGCGAGAAATGAAGAGGTTGTCCTGAACTTAGGTGCCCAGTAAGTGGTTCAGTCCCCAAGCCCAGGAAATCGCTGGAGTTATCTAAAATCAACAGAATTCCAGGGCCAACGAGCAGGGCAAAGTACACAGCAGGAATCAGGGTCATGGCTTACAAATTGATCTGGGAGTGAAATTATGAGCCTGCATAAAGCTTTTACAGGGCTTGCTGCCAGAAGATAAAGTGAATGAATAGATTTCCAAGGTAGTTAATTTAAAGCTGGAGTTTTCAGAATTTTAACACCCCTTTATTCACTCTAAGTGTTTGGAGGTGCAGGGGACATTCGTCTAGTTTGCTTGCATTCTGCTCAGCATCCCGTTTCATCTGCAGTATTGGGGAGGCGCAGCGCTCTACGCTGTATGAAGGGTGGTCCCCCTCTTCCTACTCCAGGCATCCAGGGAAAGGCACAGGACCCAGGCTCCTTCTCTCTTCTCTAGGACTTCGAATATCAAAGGAATGAAGCAAAGATTCAAGGCTAGTTCAGAAGCCACTCGTGTTGATGGTATCATTCTCTGGGCAACAGTGGGATACTAGCAGGGGCAGATTGTCCTGTGGCATGACCTTGACTGTGATCCTTACTGCTCATTCTCTCTTGATTTCCAGCCCATTTCCTGAGCTTTGTTCTCCAGCTCTCCCACCCATCCCTTTGAATTGTTCAATATCCTTCCAATACATTCCAGCTTAGATAAAAATTAGTTAGGGTTGGCTTCTGTTGCTTGCAACCCAGAATTAGATTGGGCCACCTGACGTTCCTGTTCTCTAACCTAAAGAGGTGTTTGCTGGTTGGTCTCTATTTAGAACGGTCTGGAAGTAAGCTCGGTGTGCCCCTCTACATGAGGGCAGCTGTACTCAGAGATTTTAAGACAAATCTAGAGTCAAGGGTTTCTGGCATGTTCCCAAAGTGGACACAACCAACAATGTAGAGGAATTTCATTGAGTATGGGCTCTAATTAGTCAATATTTGCAGGTATAAATCCCAGGCAACAGGTCTAGGTGGCAAGAGATACTGAGTTTGTTTGTTTTTTTAAAAAATGTATTTATATCTACTTAATTTCAGCTTCATCTTTTCCTACATAACAAGAAAAAAATGTATTCTCAGGCATACCTGACTGGCCTCAAAGCCCTTCACCCCAAAAGTCATTTAGAAGCTCAGGGTCTCATAACACCAAGATACAGGGGAGGTCCTCTGGTCACCAGTCATTGGACACCCATTGCCCTGCCCAGCACAGACCCTTCAAACCTGTTGGCTCTATTTTTCCCTTTGGCACTTTGAACATGGGGATCTTTGACGAGGCTGCTGCATTGAGTATTATCTCACTAAGCATACCACAAAAACAAGCCTTTGAAGATTTGGTCACCTCTTGAAGGCACTGTAATGGAAATGGCTCTGGTCCCTAATGCTTGAAGAACCCATAGACCTCTATCCCTCCCTCCTAACTCCAGGAACCTTTTAGTCTGATGAACCTTCTTGTTTCCCTTACAATCCCTGTCCACCCCTCCCCAATAAATTAATGGCTTCAGCTCCTGAAAACAAAAATCAAGTAGGAAAATATCTCATAGGCAACCTGTGCTTTCTGCTCTGCCACAAACCTCCTTGGAGACAAGGAAGCACAAAACCTATTTTCTACTCTAATGGGAGAAGGGAGAGTGGTCACAACAGGTGGAAAGGGAATAAACACAAATTAATCCATTTTTAAGTCTTGTAAATAACAGTTAAAATTAATGAGGGGAAAATAGCAGTGATGAAAGGCTGTCAGCTGCCAAATAGAAGGGTGAAATGTATTTGGTGTCACTATCTTCTGTGATTCCTTAAAGTTGCATAAGAGATGCAGTCTATTTGGGTATGAATACTGTCACTCCCTCCTTTCTCACCCTGTTTAGAGTCAGGAATGAGGAGTGTTTCTTGTCTACGTTCTGTAAACCAAGTCAGCATTTCTATCTAATTAACATGGGACTTCTAATCTAGCTAGAAACAAATATTTGTGTTACAAATGAAATAACTTGTAATCCAAAGTCGAGCTTCATACTGAGTCCCACGTTCCAGCTGCTTCTTTGAGTAGAATCCACTTACGATATAGACTTTCCAATCGTGGATAGCATGGTGGCTTAGGTGAGATATCTCTGACAGCATGTGAACCATATAATTTACTGGTATACTTGTAATAAGCATATGCTAAAGTTTTTTATTTATTATAGATGCTGATTCCAAGAAGCAAAGAATCCACATTTGGGGAATTTACAGCTCTAGTTCGTTCTACATATATGAAGCCTGGATCCTCATAAAACTGATGAATGACTAGAAGAGGGAAGGTTAGATCTTTGCATAACCATAACCACTACTGACTTCGAGTCACAGAAACTCTCATTCAAGGGGCTTCAACAAAGCGAGATTTATGTTTCCATTTAACAAGACCAGAGGTGGGGTGGGGCTTGGATTGGTTAATCCAGGGGCTCAGTGACATCATAGAAGACCCAGATTCCATCCTTCATTCTCTTTTGCAATCCTCTATGTGTTAGCTCCTCCCTTTATGGTCCCAAGACTGCCCAGGCACTTCTAAGCATCAAGATTTCCAGAGCAAGAGGAGAGGAATGGTTCCTTCTTGCTTATTTCCCCTTGATAACAAGAGAATTTCTCCTAGAACTATGCCCCCCTCCCCCAATCCCAGCAAATTTCTTCTCATGTCTCATGGGCTAGAATTGAATCAAGACCACTCCCTCAGGGCTTAACCCAGGGTGCCCTTTCTACAGCACATGGCCATGGGGACCAAATCTGTGCTTTCCCGAGGAAGGAAGGGATTTAGACAGACAACCAGCAGTGTTTATCATGCCAATTTATACCCCATGAGCTTATAAATTCTTTTATACATTTCTGTTCTTGTGTTTCTCGCATCCTTCTCCACATCCCCTGGGCTTGGGCTTATCCCAACTGCCACCATGCCTCCCCTAACAGCCTCAGGTGTCTTATCTCTCCAACCAACACACCATCGCATACCCCTACTACATGTCCCAAGCAGCCTTCTAATTACCTATTTAAGAAAGTGGAGAGAATTTCTTCTTCCACTGACAAAACTGGAAGAGAGCTCAGAATTCTGTCCTTTCATTCATTCATTCACTTAATGTTTATTGACTGAATTCAACCATGTGTCAGCTTGGCATGGTGTTAGGTGCTGAAGATACAAAGGTAATGAAAACATAGCTTCTGCCCTCAAGGAACTTGTAGAGGACATAAGTAAACAGGCAAACCATCCGCTGCGACGGTTGTTATAAAAAGCACATTATAAGTAGGGGGTCAGTGAACTGTTGATTCCTTAAAGTTTCATAAGAGATGCCATCTCTGTGGTTCAGAGGAAACGTAAGTATTTGCTGGGTGGACTAGGAGCCAAGCGACATGGCTGAAGTTTCTGAATTATTGGCTTGAAAATAAATTTTTGAAGAATAGTCAATTTACAAATTAGGGGCCATATAAAGTGTTCCATATTAAAAGGAAAGCATCGAGGTGGGGATGGGGGGGCAAGATTTAGATTCTGCAGCTTTTCAAAGCAGTTGGTGACTTTATTCTTTAGTAATCTTACTGGAAACGTCTCTTTTCTGGAATTCGATTGGAAGTATATATATGATGTTAAAATAGATTCTACTAACTGCTGAACATTTCTTTTGAACTTTCATCAAGTTTCAGAAGAAACAAAATATTTTAGAATGAGCTCTTTAGTGATTGGGATCTCCCTTACACAAGATCATTTTCATTTATTTCAGAGAGTTGTCCAGGAGTCAGGGAGATGTTATATGATTTGAAGGCTCTACTTCTTCTCATCCTGAACTCCCAGATGGCTTTCCTGGCTCCTCTTCAGACTCATCCAGTCATTGTCTCCCCATGTTGATCCTTTGCTCTTTGCTACTCCCTATGTACACCTTCTCCCCTGGAGAGGGCATCTGCTGTGCAATGCTTCTATCACAAGCATGTGAAGTACATCCAAATTCATATTTGGTTCTGTCTCACTTCCAAACACTGATCTCACATTTCCATGTAACTGATGGATATTTCCAATTAGGTATATTGATAATAATTCAAACTCAGTATACTTAATCATCATACCTTCCTTCATCATCTCCAATTCTATTCCTAATCTTTATTCAAGACCAACCCATTCAAATCCCATCTTCTCTATAATAGGTCAAGTCTTATAGTAGGCACATGTTTCAAGTGCTCGTTACGGGACTTGATCCATTATAGACCAGAGTATAGAGTGCTAAGCAGGTGGTCAGAGTTCTAGGTCTCACATAGCACATGTTGTTCCTGTGGGTGATCTATTAGATAATGAGTGACAAATCATCTCCATCATCTCAGCTAAAACTTATCTCTGATCTTCTAAAACCTTCATTGTCTATGTAAGAAAGAGCTGTTGTAAGTACTTAACACACAATGACTCATTTAATCTTCACAACAGCCCTGTGAGATAGCACTGCTTCCCTTACCTTTTGTACAGAAGTGGAAACTAAAAAGAGGTTAAGAAACTTACTTACAATTACAAAGCTGGTAAGTGATGAGTTTCCTCCCATGAAAGCCAGAAAACTAACATTATAAGAAATATTTAAACTTAAAATAATGTTTTAATGCACTTAATTTTCAGTTTTCAATATTTTATCAACCACGTTAATGTCCTGGAAGAAGATTAACCATTAAAACATACACTGAACCGTGTGTGAAGGGATGCACATTCTTCCTTTGGCCTTGGGTTCCAGTAAGTCTTGGCACAACATTATTGGAGCCTGTCTTTATTTAAACTTTTGCTATTTTGTGCATCATAGAGTTTGCATTAATTCAATTTTTAAAAATATTGCATTAGAATATTGTTTATCTTGATCAGTAGGTTGTTTTGGCACCCTCTTAAATTCTGTGCTGGTGAGTGCCTCACTCTATCCCGGCCTTGAGTAACGGAGCTGGGATTGAAACCAAGGCAATCTGCCTCCAAGTCTGTGCTCCTGACCATCGCACTACTCATGCCTTAGATTCGTTGATTTTTTAAATCTATCTACATATCACAGCTATTTCCAATTAAACTAAAAATGCCTTGAGGGCATAGATCATTGATTATATACTGCCTTCTTGTATTCCCAAAGCATGTAGCATGGTGTTTGTCTGGCACATAGGGTTCTTGATAAAAGTTGGCTGAAAGGGACTCGAAAGTGACTTTTCTAGTGGGCTGAAATTTACCATCATCACCAGCTACTGTTACCACAATTGGTAGCTTGGCTTTCTTTACTGCAATTTCCCTCTTATACGTTGTATTTTAGTTTCATAAAAATAATTACCTGAATATCTCATATAAAATGATGAATGAACACATTAATAATTAAAAAATATGAAAATAAAATGCTTTCTTCACTCCAGTGTTTTCTTTTTAGTGAAACTTTGTAGTTTTTGGAAATATATAGCCCTTGGGAAGAAAAACTAGAAGGTCTAGTTTTGTAAGTGAACAGTCCACAGTAGCAAAGAGAAGGTAGAATGTTCATTGACATAACTGTCAGTTCTTTAGCTTCAACGTGGTAGTTTCTGTAGGTACAACAGTTCTGAGACTTACGCTTCCCTACAAACCCTTGTTTCACCTTCTACACCCACCCCACTGTGAGATCATCTTCACCTGTGGGTGTGCCCACCCCAGTGTGGTAATGTCACTCCAGGTTGGTTATATTTTCTCCAGCACTACTCTGGGAATGACAGGAAAGGGTGAGTATTTTCTCTCCTGCTACTGAACTACTAGAAATGTGGCTGTTTTAGAGGTGGGATCAATGATGAATGTAGCAATTTCTTCAGGGTGCATTACATAAAACTCTTTAGGAGGTGGGAGTCCTGCTGACAAAATCAAGGAAATGTATAGCACCAGGGAACATTGGCAGCGGGTGATACCCAGAGGGCTCCTCCTGCCAAGCACTGCCATTTCCAGGGGGTCCTACGCCCTTCTTGCCAATCCACTCCTGGGCTGTTTGAAGAATATACAAATCACTTTGACTTGCTTGTTTGTATATTAAAATCCTCTGAGCAGGTTTTGGCTTCTCTAGAATTTTATTTTGGTGTATTGTATACTTCCTAGTTTATTTACTCATTTTACAAAAAAGCCTTTACAGCATAGAGCCAAGCAAACTGTCACCTGCTTGAAATTTGGGAATCATATTGCTGTTTTCTTTCTTCCTTTCTTTTTTTCCACCTATAGCACCTGGTCTTCCTCGGTGGTCTCCCATCCATGTACTAACCAGGCCTGACCCTGCTTAACTTCTGAGATCAGATGAGATTGAGTGTGTTCAGGGTAGCATGGCTGTAGACTCACTGTTTTCTTATGTGCCTGGCTTCTACAGGGAATAAAACACTACAGCTGTTAGCTACTCCTGGGCCCATCTCTACTGGTTGCCTAGACCCTCATAGACTATAATGGGGTGGCAAAAATCTTAAAGCTTAACCAACGCTCAAATCCATTGGAGCTTCAATTTTAATATTAATAATCTGAGCAGAGAAAATAGTTTAGTAGGTCACTGAGATAAACTGGTGAGAGAGTCTGGAGTGTAGCGTGAAAGCATGTAGCAAAAAGAGTTAGAGCAAAGTGAGTAAAAAAGTTGCAAAGGGTAGACAGTGGCAGGGCCCAGTGCTGAAGTTCTGGTGCTGTATGGTGCTGCTTTGAGTTCTCAGGGAAGGCAGGAAAGTTTTGAAAATAAGGCAGCCAGAACTTTATCTAAGGCAAGTCAGGCTCAGACCAAGGCACGGCAGAAGTTAGCAAGCATCCTTCTATTCCTCCTGTATCAAGGCCAGTT
Organism: Eonycteris spelaea; assembly: GCA_003508835.1. Lineage (NCBI taxonomy): Eukaryota > Metazoa > Chordata > Mammalia > Chiroptera > Pteropodidae > Eonycteris > Eonycteris spelaea. Next base: position 4,224,287 of record PUFA01000017.1, read on the forward strand.
CTGTGTGCATGACAGGGTGCTTAAATTTAGAGACATAAGGGTTTAAAGTTGATGTCGAGACTTAGATTTAGATGTCAAAAGATGACGAAAGTGACAAATGCGGAGGTCTGGAAAGATGTGATTCAAGAAACATGAATGTAGGGTCCATCCTGGGGCCAGGTGCTGACCATGGGGCTGGAGACACAGACACAATCAGACATAAGTTCTCACAGAGCTATGATCTGTCCAGCTCACTACAGGTTTTCAAGACTGAATGGTGTTAGATAAATTGCAAGCACTCTTTCAGAACCATGTGCTAATATTTATGGAAATTATAACTAGAAAGGTCCGCAGCGATAGGACTCCCTTTACTTCTCCTTTAGGGTAGTATTGCCTACACTTCAAATAATCTTTCTACTATGCATCTTCCATGCAGTGTTTCTTCAACACCTGCCTTGACTTTTCTGCTGAGCTCTGCTCTAGCACACATTTGCTTCCCCAGGGAGCTAATTACAAGCCTCTATTTTGTAAGTAGAGCCTACTTACAATAAAAGCTTGTGTCAAAAGCAGCACATACCTGTATGGAAATCTCAAAGTGTATAATTCCAGAACAGCGATGAATCAATGCTCTTGGATGTGTTCACCATCCAGGTGATGGTTGCTGGCCAAGTAGATGCCTAATAAATATTTATTGACAATAACCATCATGATAATGATGAAACAACCTAGCGCATGGTTATTTGGGACATTCTCTTTATAGAAAGAGGCAGAGGAACTTCTGTGTTCATCAAGATCAGAGCTTGGGCTAGAGCATCCTTAAAGGTAAGTGTATACACCTTTGCAGGCCCATGAGGTTTTTCAGTAGCCCTTCTCTATCTTGAGAAATAATGTTTCTGCTGGAATAGTAGCTGAGAATATTTGAGTGTTGGGTCTCAAGCTTTGGATTCTTAATCACAGCCTTTCTTGCTAATGTTATAATCTCTTTTAGGCCTTTGGTCTCTGAGCCAGTTTCGAATTGCCATGATGCTGTTATCATTGCCTCTTCTCCATTTCATGGGTATGAGGTGGAAGGCAGGGAAAAGTAGAAATAGGAACAGTATAAGTGTTTGTTGATTTATTCAGATTTCGTATTTTGAAGAAGAAACTCAGATCTTCAAATTGTCTTTTATCATCTATTCAAGGTCTAGAGCTCCATAGAGATGCCCTTTCCTTAACACAAAATAAACACAAACTCTGTTTTCAGAGCTTCCATGCACTTTTGTGTTTATAGATGGAAATATCTATGGGACTAAAAATCTGCAAGCCTTATTGCAGATTCCTAGTTTCTATGGGATTTTATAAAACCTTCTACGGGTGAAAATCCTCCTCTGTCTTCCTTCCATCTTGAGGCAGGGTTGAGCATTTTATCAAACTGACAGGAGGGAAATGTTTTACCTGCCTGACTTGTTCTTACTATTTTATTCAGGTTTCACTCAGTGTTTCTACACACTGCTGGGTGTGGGAGGCGTGACTCACCAGGAGAGAGGATCTTGTTCTGTGCGTAAGTCCAGGGTATTGCAGGATGATTGAGGAACTTCTCATTCAGGCTTGGTGCCATTTTGTTCCTCCCCTTGTTCTGTCTTGGATATTTACTTGACTACATTCTCCCAAAGAGAACCAGTCAGTTGAGTATTCAAATATTAAATTAATTCCTCTTTCTGCACAAGTGGCCAAACAAGTTTTTTACTGGAAGCACAGACTAGTGCCTGAGGAAAGATGGGGGTGGAGAGAAGAGAGACTGAGTTTAAAAGGTAAAGGAACTTGCGGGAAATTGCTTTTCTGTGTAATTACAAGTTTTATGACACTTTTCCCTTGTGATTTTTGTGCATAAGTAGACTGAGAAAATATTTTTGTGAGCATAACCTTACATTAATTTGTGCCAAGAAGCTTCCTCTTTCCTGTTGCAGCACCATCCACTTGGTCCACTAGAGCTCAGAGAAGAACCTGATCCCTGGCCATCTGACTCTACTGAGTTGCATGTTGCTCATAACATCTCCTCCCTTGACCCTCTTTAAGACTAAGGACTTGTGCAGAACTCTAGTGGCTCCAAACTTAGTACAACTATGACAAGGAACTAGTTGAATGGAAGCTGCTACAGGCAGGTGAAGGGAGGCAGCTGTACACCAGGGCACCCCAGTTCCTCCTGCGGATGAAAAGGGGGGTTCTACAGAAAGTAACCTCACAGAGAGATCTGATCATATATTCCTGCTGGGCAGGTCACAGTGAGTAGTCACGCCCCAAGCATATGACTTCTTTAGTAAAAGGCTTATCTTTGCCGTAAGCGAGCCACGTCCATTGTTTCTGGGCATCCGGGTTAACACACATGCCTCTTTTTCAGAGTAATCGTTCTCAAGAGCGCACATGATCTTGTTAATTATCCTGTAATCTAGTCTCCATCTTGCTTTTTCCCACCTCCATGTAACCTTTCTTACGTTCCCGTGCCTTGATTCCCAATGCATAAGAGAAGCTGGAAACTGCCATTCTGAGAAGCATTTTGCTCTCTATTGAGATCTTGCTTTCAGGCATATCCTCTGTTTGGCTCAAATACATTTTTATAAAAATTCTCTACAGGTTTGGACATTCTTACATTGACACCCCCCAGGCTGGCAACACTGTCCTCGTTCTCAGAGGCTTGCTCACCCCTGTGCTCTTCTGTTTCTCTCACGTAGACACTTCTAGAGCTGGGTAGCTAGGCTACATTTCTTACCCAAAGCTTTTTAAATCTTTTAAAAAACTTAATGTTACTAGTTTATCAAGCATTATACCCAAGGGCATTCAAATAGGTATTTTGGATAGTTGGTCCCCAAACCAATTGTACATCGGAATCACAGCAGCAGGGGAAGGGGGAAAAATGGGCTTAGAAATCCATATTCCAGGACCAGCTTTATTGGTGCATTCTACCAAAAATTTAAGAATTAACACCAATTCTTCTCAAGTCTTCCTAAAAATTGAAGAAGGAATACGTCCTAACCTCATTCTAGAACAAGGCCAACATTACCCTGATACCAAAGCCAGGAAAAGATACTACAAGAAAAGAAAACTACAGACCAGGTTTGCTTATGAATATAGATTTTAAAATCCTCAACAAAATGCCAGTACATCAAATGAGCAACATATTAAAAGGATTATATACATGACCAAATAGGGTTTGTTCCTGGATTGAAAATATGGTTCTACATGTGAAAATCCATCAGTGTAATACACCACATTAATAAAATGAAGGGGGAAAAAAACACATGATCATCTCAGTTGTTACAGAAAAAGCATTTGACAAAATTCAACACTCAGTAAATGAGGGATAGAATGAAACTTCCTTAACATGATAAAGGCCGTATATGAAGAACCCACATAATACTCAATGGTGAAAGACTGAAAGCTTTTCTCCTAAGAAGAAGAACAAAAAAAGGATGTCCACTTCTATTCAGCATAATATTGAAAGTTCTAGCCAGTGTGATTAAGCAACAGGCATCCAAACTGGAAAGGGGGAGTAAAATTATCTCTGTTCACAGATGACATCTTATATATAGAAAATCTTAAGGATTATACAAACACATCAGTTAGTGCTAATAAACTATTTCAGTAGTAGCAGAATACAAATTTAGTTACATTTCTATATATTAGCAATGAAAAATGTGAAATGGAAATTAAGAAAATAATTCCACCTACCGTGGAATAAATACTTAAGGATAAATTTTTAACTAAGGGACTCAAGACTTATACACTAAAACTTACAAAACATTGCTGAAAAAATTAAAGAAAACATAAATAGATACCCTGTGTCACGTATTGAAAGACTTAATGTAAGATGAAACTACTAACCAAATTGCTCTATATATTCTATGTAACCTCTATCAAAATCACAGTAGTGCTATTTCAGCAGAATAGAAAACTCATTCTAAAATTCATAGGGACTCTCAAAGGACTCTGTCAAAAACAATCTTGCTAAAGAAGGACAAAGTTGGTCTCACACTTCCTGATTTTAAAACTTTCTACAAAGCTGCAGTAATCCAAGCAGCATGGTACTGGCATATGGATAGACATATAGACCAATGGAATAGAATGGAGTCTGGAAGAAAACTTTTGCATATATAGTCAAATAAATCTTAGCAAGACTGGAAAAACTGGATATAAAGAATGAAATTGGACCCTTACTTTATACCATATACAAAAAATCAAAATAGAACAAAGACCTAAACTTAAGAGCTCAACTATAAAACTCTTAAAAAAAAATAGGAGAAAATTTTCATGACATTGAATTTGGTATTTCTTGAATATGACATCAAATCACAGGCAAGAAAAGCAAAATGAAATAAACTGAGTTTGAACAAAATAAAAAACTTTAGTGCCTCAACGGTCACTATCTAGAGAATAAAGAAACAACCCACAGAATGGTAAAAAAATTTGCAAATCATATATTTGATTAAAATTAATATTCAGAATATATTGAAAACTATAACCCAACAACAGAAAATCAAAACAACCTAATTTAAAAATGGACAAAGGACATTTCTGCAAAGAAGATATACAAATGCCAATAACCACATGAAAAGATGCTCAGCATTATTAATCATTAGGGAAATACAACTCAAAACCATATTTGAGATATCACTTCTTACCCCTTAAGATGGCTATTACAAAAACAAACAAACAAACAAATCACGACAACAACAAGAGAAAACAGCGAGTGTTGGCAAAATGTGGAGAAATTGGAACTCTAGTGCGTTGCTGGTGGGAACGTAAAATGATGCAACTGTTGTGGTTCCTCAAAAAGTTAAGCAGAATTACCATACGATCCAGTCATTTCTCCCAACAGAATGAAAAGCTGGGACTGAAATAGATACTTATACACCAATGTTTATATTGGCATTATTCACAATAGCCAAAAGGTGGAAACAACCCAATCATCCAATAGAAGAACGCATAAACGAAATGCGGTATATACATATAATGGAATATTATTTCATCCTAAAAAAGAATAAATTCTAATACAGGACATGACACAGATAAACCTTGAAACATGCTATGTGAAATAAGACAAACGGAAAAGTGCAAATAGTTTATGAGTCCGTTTATATGAGATACTTAGAAAGTAGAATAGATGTTACCAGGAGCTTGGGAAGGAGGTAATGGGGAGTTATTTAATAGATGCAGAATTTCTGTTTGGATATGGATAGTGGTGATGGTGGCACAAAATTGTGACAGTATTTAATGACATTGAATTGTACATTTAAAAATGGTTAAGATGGTAAATTTTATATTATTTTTATTTTACCACAGTAAAAAATAAAAATTTTTAAATACACATACCAGGGTCCCAGTCTTGAAGAGGCCGATTGGTTGAAATACTTTTAGTAGATCTAAGTGTATTAAATTTAAAGTGCTGTTTTGAAATCTGAGATTGTCATGACCACATTGTTTTGGTGTTAAGGTGCCCACTCATTTAAGTGATGGTGACAATAGTTCAGCTTGTTTTTTAAATGTCTGCACTTGGCAAAATAAAAATGAGCAATCTTGAATTTTTGAAATTTTAATGGTTCATTAAATACCAAAGTCTGAGAAACTTTGCTCCAGAACCAACCTTTTGAAAATATTGTACTAGAGACTGTTTCTGTTGTTTATTTTATGTGTACAATAAGGAATGGGAAGGACTTATACATTTTTCTGTCGTTCGTAATATCCTTGAGCAAAAAATGGCAGAGTTGAAATAAGCAGTACTAAGGTCTTTCTCTTGCTATCTGTTGCAACGTTCTTCCTCAGAAGGAGAGGAGGGTTTGGCCACGCAGAGCACAGAGCGAGGTGAAGGTGGGGCCTGGAGAACAGACAGAAAGGAAATTGTTTTGTCGGGGGGCGGTGCCTTGAAGGCCTTCCTCACCTTGTCAGTTTGGGGACTGAGGAAGGGCAGGGCAGAGGAACAGCCATTTCTAGGGGATGCCTCTGCATTCCAGAAGAGGGCAGGGGGCAGAAGGGAGGGAGTGCCTCTGTGGGAGCCCCGCCCAACCTGCCCTTTGGGCGGATTAGTTAATTATTGAAAAGTGCTTCAGCAGCACAAAGGCCTGGAGACATTCCCTGTGCTGTTGCTCAGGCCTGTGTGGGAGCTGGCATTTCTGAGCCCCTGAGGCTCTTCTGAGAGGCTACAGACAAGAACAGTTCTTTCCCATTGTGGTACAGGCCTTTCAGGGTTTGATGCAGAGAGGCAGTCTCAGAGAATTCTTTTACAGAGCATTCTATCCCAAGAGTGAAGTTGAGTTTATTTTGTGATAGGATTTGTAAGATATTTAGATAAATAAGCATGCCGATTTTAGGGGTTTTTTTTTTCTGTTTAAAACATTTTTTCTGTGGGTTTTAAAGTTTACATGTAGATCATTTACACATAGACAAGAGTATACAACATGTTATAGTCTATGACTTCTGATTTTTTTTTACTTAACGATGTCCCCTGGCACTCTGTGTTAGTACGGTAGGTTTCCCAATTGTACAGCGGTGTTACAGTTTCTTTATCTACTGTTTTAGTGAAGGACACACAGGTGGTTTGTCATTTTTCATCATTACAAACATTTTAGCAAACATTCTTGTACATGTATTTGTGTGCGTATGTGTAAGTATTGCTGAAGGATGTAGTCCTAGAAATGGAATTTCTGGACCAAAAGACATGCACATTTCAATTTTTGCTAAATTATACCGAGGTTCTCTCCTAAAATTCTGTTTTAATTTATATTGCTACCATCGTATTCACCAACACTGAACATTATCAATTAAAAAAAAATTGACAGCATCATATGCAGGAAAAGATGTCATTTTAAATTCCATCCCTCTGATTTACTAGCTACATTGTGGGTCTTTTCACATGCCTACTGACCATTTGAATTTTTTTGAACTTTTATCTTGAATTCTAAAAATACAGAAAAGGTACACAAGTCCTAAGTGTACTGCTTAATGAATTAATACCAGGTGAATTCTTGTAATCACCGTGCAGGTCAGGAAATAGAATATTCTCAGACCTCCTCCTACATCCCTCAAAGTAATCACTATCCTGCCATCTAACCCCTATAAATTAGTCGTGCCTGTTTTTGAATTTCACATAAATGGAATCATATTCAGGCACTGTTGTGTCTGGCTTCCCTCATTCAACATTGAGTTTATGAGTCATTCATGTTCTTGCCTGTAGCTTTAGTATATTCATTTTCATTGCTTATTCTGTTCCACTATATGCATGCACCACAATTTATTTCTCAGTGGACATTTGGGTTGTTTCCCATTTATACCTCTTAGCAAATAATGTTGCTATAAACATTCTTACTCTTTTTATTATATATGCATACATTTCTGTTAGGTATATACCTAGGAATAAAATTTTGGAGTTATGAGCAATGCTCTATCAACCGGGCCAATTGTATTTGTGAATTTCCTCTAAGTAGTCCTTGCACATTAAATATTAGGTGCTTTTTGTTTTTATTATTGATTTGTATGTGCTCTGTTAATTCTGTGTGATATCTGTTGTAAATATTTTTTCCTAGTGTTTATTTATATTGCCTTTTATTTCATAAAAATAAAATTTTTCTGTGATCAAATCTGTAAATCTCTTTCTTTGTGGTTTCTGGGTTTTATATGCTGCTTAGAAAGTGCATCCCTATCTCAGCGTTGTAAATATTCTCTCATGTTTCCTTCTAATACTTATTTTATTTTGATTTTCACATTAGGCTTTTTGATCAGTCTGTAATTTATTTTGTCAGGGTCAGAAACAGAAGCTAATGTATTCTCTAACACTTAGGAGATGAATAACATTTTATCATTTGCTGCTTAGATCTTTTAATATTTATTTTTCAAAATCTCAAGACAGATGATAACATGAGAGAGCTAAGAAACTATCAGATATTTTCCAAAAAATTTTTTTCCCTAGATTGAGCCTGAGTTACAGTCTAAATAGGGCACATGCAAATAAACAAACAAGCAAACAAGCAAACAAAACAAACAAATAAGGCAAGTGTTCTAAATGGTCATTGCCACGCAAAATGCCATGCATATAAATGACCAGTGACTGCTTATCATTGACTATGTATCTATGAACTTTAAAGTGCAGTTCGCATGGGCTCGTGTGTCTAATGAGGAGGAAACCTCCATTCTGGCATTCTGAAGGCAGCGTGACTGAACCCCGGATCTACGTCAGGAAAACCAGAGCTGCTTCTTTCCTCCTCAGGCCCCAGTTCCTCCCAATCCCAGTAGACACCCGGAAATGGATTGTGTGCTCTGGGCTCATCCCCGGTACAGACAAAGATCCAGTTGGAACTTTCCTGCAAACCTCCAGGGTCAGCTTTTGGTTATAGACACGACTTCTTTGGGCAGGACTTCCCTGCCCACTTGAGGGAAACTATTTCCTTGACTGACTGGGTGATGGGTAGGGTCACGTAAGGGAGAAATGTGTGTGAATTCAGTCCATTATCCCCCTTTATCTGAAATGGCGCACCGGCTTGTCCGCCTGCAATTGGCAGCACTCAGAGTGGCACTGTGTGGCTGTCCGCAGACTCTCCAGTTGCTCGTGTGCGCGGCAGTTTTGTTTTGCTCGCTCTTCCTCTTTCTTTTCTCCATACACAGTTTTGGGAAGGCCGAATACCTGAGATTTAGTTAACAGATTATAGGAGCTTCAGCGGGGGTGAGGAGAAGACACATCCATCCCCCTTAGCTTGACGAAGCACTTGGTTGAAGGCTGACGAGTTTGTGTGCAACTGTGCACTGTCTGAGCTGATTTTCTTGGAAATTGCTCTTCTGGCCAAACTCCAGAAATATAATCCAAAAAGCGGCCTGAAATCACAAGTTTTACTGCTTGTGTTCTTAGTTTCACAATTTAAGGATTTGGCTGGTGCCTGTCCTGAAAGCTGGAATTTTCTACTGTTTGTAGCACATGGCATTGAGTGTGTGTGTGTGTGTGTGTGTGTGTGTGTGTGTGCGTGTGTACACACAGCAAACACACACATGTGCAGGGCACACGGGCTTGGGCTTGTCTGCACAGGCATGTTTCACAGCTGAACTGTTTATACCTACAGGGAGGCCATGATTAAAGAACACAGTGCATGGCCGATTTTCTTTGATTTCAAGAATCGTACATCTGGATTTATAGGTTAATGTCGTTGGAGAAATGCAATGGAGAATCTTGCATATAAGTGCAACTGATCCACTGGGAACAGGGCTTGGCTTCTAAAGTATCTGAAGATAATTTGCTTGGGAGATTTCACTGTGCCATTTGTTGGAGTAACAGGTGTATTTGACCACACACTGGGGGAAGTAAAGACCTAGGCTTTGAGGAAGTCGAGTTTGAGGCCATCAAAGGCAGTTATTTATATCAGAACGATATTGAAAGCTGAGAACTTTCACTTTACCACCGTCACAGAACTAGTTTAGAGAAGAGGAAGGGCATGCATTTTGCCTTATTAAATATCTACCACACCAAGAGCTTTTGGTGTGGTTCACATTTCTGACATCTGTACCCAGCTCCGTTGTCAACAAAAGAGTGCTTACACAGTCTTCCTTCAGCTTTGTTTGTGGTAAAACGGCTCACTTCTGATTGGTTGATTGATGTGTGACTTGATTCTTGCTTTCTTTCCCAAGATGTCCCTCACCATGTAAGCAGCTTTGTGTGTACGTTGTGGGGAAGGGGAAAGACCTGTCATGTCTGAGCTCAAAATGAAGACACTGGACTCTAACAACCCCTCAAAATAATACACTAGGAACTCTTATGTTTGCTAGTATAATCGATGAAATCTCATGTAACTAGCTTCCATTTTTATGTCTCTTGAGTTCTAAAGTCTGTCCCCACAACCTCATTGGCTCTTTTGGTTTTGGGAAATGAGTATGTTTTGGGACAAACATGTCAGAATTATAAGGGAGAAACTTGGCCTTGGAGCAAACTATGTTATATGCTTGACAAGAATTGAGAAACAAAATATCAAAGATTTTCTGAGACAGTGTTCAATTTTTGGTTCTGAAATAAGATCCCAAAGCCACAGAAAGGGAAGCATCCTTACAGCTCCAGTAGGTCATTCACAATCTTTACTAAAGAGCCAATGGAGAACATTTTTACACAGAAAGATAATGTGTCTGTAGGAGGAGAATTTAGTCCTGCTTCCATCAGGGCTAGATGGAAATTGAAAAGAGAGAACTTGTGGTCATTTGCTGTAAATGAGAAGACCAAGGAGTTAGAAGTCCAAAAAGCAGAATACAGAATGATAGCGCAGTAAGGAAATGCTAGGTAGCAGGAAACATGAGCATATTTGCATAAGTATCGAGATTTTTCTGGGTTTGCCTAATCCCAGTCCTTTGGAGTTTGCCCTTTATGAGGGTAACATGGTTTAATAGTGAGTAAATATTAGTTCTCATAATTAAAACCTGTTGACATGAACAGGAAACATTCAAGGGAACTCTGCAGGTGCCTACAAGCAAGGGTGACAGTAGAAGGATCTTGGTGTGTCTGCTCCCTCCCCCCCCCCACCCCGGGTGTGTCCCTGGAATGAAGCCACTAACGACAGGAGAGGAAACAGATGGCTTGTAAAAACTATGAGCAGGGTGGAAAGGTTCTGAACTTATTAAGAAGCTGCTAGCCCTGGGGAGAGTATGAAAGACATCTGGGGTGTTTGCATTTTTGTTTATTGAAGGAAGAAAGGCTTCGCACAACTTTCTCTCTCTCTTTAATTCATTCAGGACATTAAACTTCCAAGATTACTGTTATCTTGGGGTTTGAATTTGCTTTCAGCTTCACTCCAGGTTTCATCACACGTAGTAAAGAAGAGGTTCCAGCATGACTTGAAAAAAAAAAAAAAGAAAGAAAGAAAGAAAGAAAAAAAGTCAGCCCGACTGCTAAAATGCGATTTTGCGCCATGGGCGCGTTTACTTCCTGGAGGGAGCCATGTGATTTCTCCCTCCTCACCACGCTGCATTCCTTTCATACCGAGGACTGGCCACATCAGGCTTTCGGTGAATGGGAGGCATGCCCTGCTCTGGCTCTGTCTTAACTTTCTTCCAAACCAAAGTGGAGACCATAATCCATGGCAAGAAATAATACATGCCGTGAGAGGAAACTAAACAGAGCGGATGGAAAATTAATCTCATTAGGGAGATTTCTTGGTGGTACATTTGAAATGAGCCTGAAAAATGAGGATTTTGACAGATGGAAAAGAGTGTCACTGGTATTATTATGGCACTAATGTTCAATAATATCTTCATGCATCGGCATCTGTGCAGGACACTTGGAGCCTCAGCACACTGCTCTGCTGGCAGGAGCACCCCAATTATCCTTTGGAGGGTCATCTTTTTTCCATGCTCCACCGAAGTGGTTTAAATGGGGCTGACCCTGTCCTAGCCCCAGGCTTAGGCGTGTGACTCAGACTAGCCAGTAAAGGAATCATATTCCCTTACACAGTGATTGGTTCAAGGGTGGGCATGTGATCCAAACTGGGCCAGTCTTGAACCTTTTTCCAGAACCACTGGGTCAAAGACATCCTCTTTCTGCAGGGTTGCCGAGCTGGTGGGTTGTAATTTAGGAGCAGCGAGCGTCCTGTTTTGTTCCGACAGAGGGAGAACCTGAGATGAAAAGATTCCCGAGCACCTGGATCCGGTCAAGCCTGAAACTACTCTTGGGCTTTTCAAGTCACTCAAGCCAATAAATTCACTTTTTAACAAGCCATTTTGTGCCTTTCCTTTGCGAACAAAAAACGTCCTAGCTAATATAGAAATTTTGAATAATCCTAAAATAAGCAAAAACAACAACCCCAAACAAACCGACAGACAAATAAACAAAACAAAACAAAAATACTGTGAGGTTAAGGAGTGAGCAAGATTCACAGACAGGTTTCTGGTAAGAGAAAAAAAAAAAAGTCTTCCTGTTGCTAACATTTTCCAGGTCAGCTTCCTAGGCCCCGATGACTTAGACATTGAAGACTTTATTCTTAAAACCCCTGGTCTGAGGCCTCTCACCAGTCTAGCTGACTGACTCCTGTGTGCTGGATATTTTTCCATGAATCAGAAATGAAATATGCAGTGCCGTAGCCACAAAGCAACGAAAACAGCTCATTTGCCTTTCGTGTCTCTCCAAGCTTTGTTTTTCTGGGTCACACGTTGTAAGTGAAGAGTCATAATGATAATCCAGTTTGGATTTATTAACAGTTGAATAGATGATTGAGAAAAGACTCATTAATCACGAGAAGCAAATTCATTGCAGAAGAATTGCAAACAGAGGATGGGACAACTGCCTTGAGCCAACTAATCTTCTGCCCCTTCGGGAAAACTCTTGGACGTTTGAATTAAATGCTATATCTGAAAATGTGAGAAGATATGCCATTACTGAGTGCTTACGTTTCCTGGGTACTAAGAAACAACACGATGCGCCAATTCTTCTTAATTTCAACTCTGCGAGGTAGGCCCTAATCCCAATCCTGTTTTTCAGGTGAAGAAAGAGGCAACTACCAGTTGCTATGCAACATCCATTTTTCTCCTTGTTCCCCACAGAGACAACCCTAAGCAGTTAGTGCTTCTAGTTCAAAGTTTAGGCTCTCTGAGCAATTACTGTGGCCTCTCCTGCAGCTATTGATGGCCATGAGATTCTGTTCTGGCCAGTGAGACTTGAGTAGAAGTCTTCTGGGAGGTTTCTGGGAAAGCTACCCCCAAACCTCAGTGGCTTTCCTGATATGGGCATTGCCTTTTTCTCCTTGTTCCTCCCTTCTCCCTGCCTGGAAGGTAAGTACGAGGCTGTTGGCAGAGTAGCCATGTTGTGAGGCCATGGAGGACAGCCTTATTCTAAGGGTGGTGGAGCAGGAAGGCAGAGGAAACTGGGATATTGCTGACACTGTAAAGCCAGTGGTTCTGCCCTAGAAGGGTCACTTTCAAATTCCTTATGTGAGGATTTTGTTAACCAATGTCATTATATAAGTAAGTAAATAACTAAATAATTAAATAAATTTCTTATGTGAAAAACAAACCAAACCATATTTGTTTAACCCAGTGAGGGTTTCTGTTGTGGGCAACTGAATACAATCCCTGTCATCAGTGCAATGAGAGTGATTTGCATAGGCTTTCACAGGTGCCTAGGCAGGGAAAACAAGGAAATAAGACAAAAGGGGAACAGAAGGTAACCAGGCAAAAGAACAAAGGAGAGAAGTGGGAAAAAGGATTATAGCTTGAATAAAGGTATAGAAGGGAGACACAGTATCACTTCCGGCAGAAAGCCATAAGATGGTAGGAGTTGGAAATAAAGTATAAGGCAGACACTGGTGACAAATGCAGCTGGAGAGGTGGTCCATTTAGCTATTGTTGCATACTAAGCTACCCTATAACTTAGTGGCTTAAAACTACATTTTAGCATTCTCATCATTCCTCAATCTGAGCTGAATTCATATGGGTGGTTCTCCTGTTCATGGAGCATCTGTTGGAATTGGAACATCCAAGAAAACTTCTTTACTCCCATGTTTGGGATAAATGCAATAGCTAGGGCTGGCTGTGTACCTCTCTCTCTCTCTCTCTCTCTCTCTCCCTTCCCCTCCCTCCCTCTCTCCCTCCTTCCCTCACCTCTCCATGTGGATAGCTAAGGCTTCCTCACAGTACGACGATCTCAGGGTAGTTGGACTTCTTACTTGGTGTCTGGCTTCTAATTGAGAGGAAGAGGAAGCTGCCAGTGCATTTAATGTCTGGGCTTAGAAGCACCAGGACATCACTTCCACTGCACTCTGTTAAAAAAAAAAAAAAATAGAGTCACAAAGCCAGCCTTGAGTCGGGGAGAGGAAGTAGCTTCTGCTTCTCAATGGGAGGAGCAGTGTGCACATATAGGGAGAAATGAATTAACAGTGGTTATCTTTGCAGACTACCTACCACGGAGGTAAGAAGGGTACAGATAAAGGACAACCTTGTCTGCTTATCAGGTAGTTTGATGTGAACACCAAACCTGGAGGATTGTCCTTGCTTCATATTTGATCTGAAAGGAGAATGCCTCTCAGACTGCCCTGGCGCATTCGAGTACCACAGACTGAGTAGTGCGAATAGTAAGAGGAAGGGTTGGAGTCTGGCCTTCCTGAACTCTCTCCAGCTTCCATGTAATGCAGACTGGACTCAGAGTTTCTCATATGTTATAGGAGATTGTTGAGTTGAGAGTCAGAGACCCTATGGGTCCTCAGTGGTGAAAAGCATGGTTAGCCCACGACAGAGGCTGGGTGGGCCTCTCAGGCCAAGGGCTGAAGAGGACACTGGCAAAGAACTTCTGGAGTCAAAGAGGCAGGGGAAGCTGAGCGAGCTGAGTCTACCTGGGAGAAGGACCAAGGACCTAGCTAAGCCGAAAGCACAGAGAAGGAGGTGCCTTGCAGTGGAGGCTGGCGAGGATGTAGGGGACATGGGGTGGCTTCTGGCACCTTGTCTTCTGCCTCCCAACCCTCATCCATAGGTTATGAAGACAATACCCTCCCACCCAATGAGTTACCCAGACACCATTTTGGACAGTAACAAGGGAAAGGAGAGACAGTTTAAAAGCCTGAGAATATGCTTGAGGGAAGACTGTGCTTAAATTGTCTTTCCATAGCACTTCTTGGACTTCGCTTAAATTACCCAGCAAGAGAGGCTCTAAGGAAGAATGATGAGTCACAACAAAATAAAGGAGTCATGTTAAGTAAATTTACAAAGAAATAATAAGAATAATGATACACGGAGGATAGCAGTCACCTCTGTGAGGGAGGAGGGGATTGTGGGAGTTCATAAAGGAGCTTCAGCTGGTTTTAGAGATAAGGTTTTATCTCTAAAGTCAGAGACTGGGTATGTGTGTGGTTATATTCTTTTTGGCTTTTTGTGCGTTTAAATAGTTCATAATGCAACGTTTTAAAAAGCTGCATTTCTGAATAGAATTGTGAGTTCCCAATGCCAAGTTTAGGTCTTGAACATATTGTATGGAAGCGGGGACCTAGAAAGAGGCTTGAAACAGGAGTCAGATTTGCTTGCTAGAAAAATTGCGCTGGCTGCATTTGGTTTCTGCCTGCTTCCTGCTGCTGGGTGACCACCCCACTGTGTGTGCCAGGCCTTCCCTAGTGGATCTCCCCCATTCCCGTCACCTCCAGATAAGCTTTAGACATCCTTGAAGTACTGTTGCACAGCCTTCAATTTGGATTTCTAAACACTGGGCTCTGTGGAACCCTCATAGACGCAAGTAGCTGATACTTGATTGATATTTCTCTCCCCTGGAACCCTTCCCCTTTTGAAGAAGGAATATGACATTATTACCTTTACGATGAGTTCGTTGACAATAGCAGAAGCATAGAGGCCAGTCAAGCAGTTCTGAATGATGGCAAGGTTGGAGGGCATGTATATTAGAGGATGACAACCTGGCCGGCCCCTTCCCTTCTGCCTCCCATCTCCCTTTTTTTGGTTCAATACGATAAATGCAAGACAGTGTCAGCCCTGGTTTGTTCCTATGGACAAGCTGGGCATCCTCTCTTTTGCACAGACCCTGGAAATCTCTTTGTTTCTTAAAATTTGAATTCTAATGCTGAGTTTAGAAGTTTAGACTCCGAGTTGAGCAGAGACTGCTTTGAGCTCTAGGGAAAACTTGTTTCTGTTCCAAACTGAAATCAAGACAATTTAGGAAGAGCCAAAACAACAAAGTTGCATTTCAGAAACATCACTCTCACAATACATTTCTAAAAAAAAAAAAAAAAAGTAGACCTAAATTATGGTGCGAAAATGTATTGGTAGAAAAGTTAGAGGGTTTTGGTTTCCTAAACCAACACTATAATCAAAAGTAATAGAGCTATAAAATAAGATAATCAAGAAAGGAAAGTTTTCATAAAAAAAGATTTTAATGAATCATTCCAAACTGTTATGGCATGTACTCTGAGATCTTAGCATTACTTTCAGAGTGACTTTCTTACTTTGGAACTCATATAAACTGTAACCTTCTGGTCTACTATACTAATTATAATACGTACATGCAGATAAGCTCATGATTTTCTTTTTCACCCAAACCTTGGACTTTCACAGAACAATGCAGGAGATATCAAAAAGTCCATCACTTCTTTCCTCCGCCCCCAGACTTTGAACATAAGCCATCTCAGACTGCAGGGTGGTCATTTCCTCTCAAGAACCCCTGTGGAAACCGGCTCACTACTTTGGTTTTTGGTTTTGTCATCTTGAGCGTCTGATGTTTTTTGCTGTCCCTCTAGTTCTTAGGACCACCACTGCCACCTCTGATTCTGGGTTGCCCTTCCGGGATGGTAGCGCTGCTCCAGACCTTCCATCTGTCCTTATTCTGGGCTGGGCGTTAAACAGCTAGCAAAGGAATCGATTACCTGGGGAAAGGGTGTGCTAGGGAGGTCCTGGAGTTGAATGTGGTACTTTCCCCAGGCTAGCATATTTGCATTTTAATAGGGGTCTCCTAGGGTGACAGAGTGCTTATTTAAAGGGGTTTCCAGGCATTGAAAGAGAAGGAGGAGGGAATAAATGGATCCATGCTTTTCACATCTAGAGATGACTACTGCTAATATCTTGATAATGATATGAATGAACATTTTTACCTTTAGAAGGCAAATCGAGACACTTTTATGTAACTCAGAAGTTGCTCACACAGTTTCTCTGTATACCATTTAATAACATTTCTTATTCTAGTAATCCCACTTCTGGGAATTTATCCTAAAGAAAAATCTAGAATAATAACATTAGCTATCGTGTGTTAAATTTTAATTGTATATCAAGGATTCTTCATACATTCGATCACTTAGGTCTACAAAACAGATAACATCAGCCTTCACCCAAGGCTGGAAAAGTGAAAGACTTTGTCCAGGCCCTCTGCTAACAGGTCAGTCTGGAGCTGGGGCTCAGTGTCCGGAGGGTACCCCAGGAAAAGGTGTCACTCATCTGGATCTCCTCAGAGGTGAGAGTACCTTCTTGTCTCAGAATCTCTTTTCTTCCCCCAAATGCTCCAAAGACTCTGGAAGGGAGGAATGTGACCCAAAGTCTTGCCTTCACCTTTGGGGTTGGGTGGCGACAGGTGACAATGCCCGCAGTGCCACCCGCCTGTCTAGATTCAACTCTTTCATAAAAGTTCTTTTTCCATGAAGCCTTCCGTCAATCTCTCAGACCAATTTTGTCTCTCCCTTCCCTGTTCTCTCGGTGTTTTGGAGCTACGTCTATATAACACAGATAATATTCTACTGCCTCCCAACTCATGAACAGCATTTCTCAAAATGTGTTCTTAGGATCCCAGTCAGAATTCTCCTGGGAGCTGTTAAAAGTGCAGAGCGGCTGAATCAGATCTTCTGGCAGTGGGTGGGGCCAGAACCCGCATCTCGCAAACATTTCGCGTTGCTCATAGCACGTGGAAGAGAAACTGCACTGGCACGCATGCCTCTTCAGAGCAGGTGATCTGTTGCAACGCCCTTTGTGTCCCCCAACGCACTTAACACCATGACGTGCCGCAGACATAAGCGTTTGATGAGTTCAATGCGGAGATGTATTTCTTAGAAAGGAAATGAGAATGGGGGACGTAGGAAAAGTGGGATCGTGGGCATGGGATAACTGGAGAGGTTGTCGTTTGAGCGCTTTTGAAGGAGAGTAGATGACGTGGGGATTCTCAGGGTTGATTTTGGGTGCCCACTATTGGGGTCCTTTGAGTGTTACCCATGGATAGTCAGTCAATGCCTCCCTCCCCTTTTTTTTTGTCCATAGACACGTACTTTAGTTGCAGAATTTTTTTCTTGAAACCTGAGCTTTCAATGCCAGAATGTGAAATTGTGTATAAAGTGGGTCACAAGGAAGTGATAACTAATGCACAGACTATTTTAACTGCTGAATCAGAAATCTCTATCTACATGATGAAATATGCAGGAAGGAAAATAAGCAGATGATAGGAGTGGAAGGGATCCTAAAATAATATTTTCACAAACAATTCTGGCTCAACATAGGCTGGTGGGGCGGGTGGGAGCTCCAATGATACACGAAATAAAACTGCTGAACAAGAAGTCTTTCCACGTGACGTAGGACTTCCTGAGGCACATGACCACTCAAACCCACAGTCTGACAGGCTTTGGCAATGTCACGCGGGCATTTTAGTCCCTCTGCTTCACAGCACATGCAGGCGGGGCTTAAAGAAACCAAAGACAAGAAAAAGCAAAACCCACAAACAAAACTTAGAAATCTGGTCTAGTTGCTCTTCTTAAACAAACAAAACCCCCCTTTTTTTTTCTTTTTTGGTTTGTTTCAGAGAATTTTTTTTTTATTATAGCAAAATATATAGAACATAAAAATTACTGTTTTAACCATGTTTAAATGTAAAATTCAGTGACCACTGAGTACATGTGCAATGTTATGCAACCATCACCACTGTTTATTTCCAGGACATCTTTTATATTCTAGACAGAAACTCTACACCCTGTAAGCAATAACTTCCCATCCCCCACCCTCAGCTCCCGAACCATCATTCTACTTTGTCTCTATGAATTTGCTTATTCTATGTACTTCCTATAAACGTAATCGCTCAATATTTATTCTTTTGTGTCTGCTTATTATACTTAGCACAATGTTCTCAAGGTCTGTCCGTCGTAGCATGTATAGCAGAATTTCATTTCTCTTTATGACTGAATAATATTCCATTGTTTATGTGCCGCATTTTATTCCAATTCTTCAACTCCCAGTATGTATCGTTGGAGCTCCCCCACGCTACTCCTCAGGCCCACATGTTGGGCCAGAATTCATTTGTGAAAATATTATTTTAGGATTTCTTCCATTCCTATCAATTTCCTTCCTGCATATTTGATAATGTAGATAGAGACTTCTGATTCAGCCATTAAAATAGTCTGTGGTATATCATATAATAAACATAACACATTTCGTTTATCCCTTTGTAGGCTGATGGACAGTTGGGTTGTTTCTACCTTTCGCTATTGTGAATAATGCTGCTATCAATAATGGTGTTTAAGTATCTGCTTCAGGCCCTATTTTCAGTTCTTCTGAGTTTATAGCAAGAAGTGGGATTGCTGAATTGCACGGTAATTGTATGTTTAACTTCTGAGGAACCATAAACTGCTTCTCCTAGTGGCTGCACCATTTTACAGTTTTTACAGTCCTACCAGCAGCTGATATTCTTGCTAATACTTGTCATTTCCCTTTTCCTTTTTTTTTTTTTCAATAACAGCCATCTTAATGGCTACAAAATAATATCTCCTTGTGGTTCAGATAGATTTTTTAAAACAGAAATCATACCGAGGATGCATATTATATGCTACTTCACATAGTTCAAGTTTGAACAGAAATTTGAAATCATAACATACTGAAAATAACACTAAAGAAGTTTGTAACTCATTTTATTGTGTACGGTATCTTTTCATTTATTCTATTTTTGGTGTGAAGTTCTAAATTGCCCTTTTTAATGCTCATCTTGAGTAGTAGTCAATTTTTTAATTGGTATGTTTTCAATTTTATCCAATGTCCTAAAAATTATTTTTGTACATGACATTCAAAGATGTTTTAATATCTGATCACAATTGTTATTACTTCTGGTATCCTATTGAATCAGCCTTTGGGTTGAGTAGATTCTTTTGATTCCATTGTTAAGTTACACAGCATTTTGTAGTTCTTAGGAACAAAGATAAAAAGTTGATTTTTTAAAGTTGAGCTGTGGTCTTTTCTTAAAACACTTATTGTAGTCAAATAACAGACCTATCATATTGAAATACTCTCTGTTAAATGTTAATTTTCTTTTATCATAACCAACACATATGCTAAAGGGAGAACTTTTACAAACACTTAGTCAGTAAATATTTGAAGGCCTACTATCAGCCAGCCATTGTGCTAGGAGCTAGATACACACTGGTGAGTAACCAGGCCTCATGGCACGTGGTCTAAGTTTTCAGAAAAGGATAGTCTATTATTTTTCCTTCTTGACTAATAACTTAAGAGATAACTCACAAAAGTTCAGGGATACATTTGGCCCAGGACCAAATTGTACTTACTGATTTGATTTCTACATATGTCTTCCCCAAAAGGATTTGAGTTAGATAATAAGAGATACATACAATAATGTTAATATACAGAAAGGTAGAATCAGAATTAGGAAGTAAGGGAAATTAACAACATACTAGACCTAAGTTGCATATTATGTATAACAATTACTATTATATAATTACTATGTTACTGTGTTTGACACAAACTCTAGGAATGCATTTGCTTGAAACAAAAACATGCGATTGATGTAGACTTAAACAAGTAGAGCCTCATTTATCTGATATAACCAAAAGTCTGAAATTATTTAATCCACGGCTAGTACTACAGCAACTCTCTATCTGGGACCCAGGCTCTTCATCTTTTTGCTCTGCCATCCCATCCTTGATGTAGATTTTTGTCCTCATGCTGTCCTCATGCTGTCACTACAAAATGGTTGCTGTACCTCAAGTCAGGAAGAAAAGAGAAGGGCCAACAGGCAAGAGCTTTCTTCTACCTTTTTTGTTTTTTTTTTTTTTATTCTGAAAGGAACATCCTGTCAAGTGTCTATTTCACCTTATTTATAAGCTAAAAGTTACCTGTCATGGTTTCCATCATGGACACGGTAGAAGTCATGAGACTCCTGGATTAGAGATAATGGACTTTATTATTCACAACATAGAAAGTAGCATGAGCATCAGCATATTTGTGGCAGTTCTCCTTGCCCTCAGTCCCAAGGGGGCAATACAGAATGGCCCACAGAATGTCCACAGGAAAGCTGAACTTAGGGACCTCAGATCTTACAAAATGGTCAGTAGGTAGGCCCGCCTGTTGCTCTGGAGTAAACAATATCTCTGTTTTCCAAGTTCTAAGCAAGCTTCCCCTGTGCTCTGGAGAGCAGTATATCTTCCAAGGTTGTGTGCCATTCAAACATCCTTGGGAAAGTAGTGTAAAATGGTGTCTCTGTTTGCAAGATATACATGGCATGTGATATAAAAGAGTTGTGAACAATTGTCTCCCAACAATGTCCTTCTCAGGGATTTCTGCTTATATTTTACTGGCCAGAAGTTACATATGGCCACCTCTAACTGCAAGCGAAGCTATGAAATTGAGTATTTTTGGCTGAGCACATTGCTGCTCTAAATAAAATTGTGGTTCTCTTAGTAAGGAAATGCAAGTGAGGGATAGAGAGCTTCTTGAGCAAGGAAAAAGCTGTGCTCAAGTGTTTTCATCTGTGTTATCATTAATCACACATATCTTTTCCCGTTGCATAACAAATTTTATGACACTTTATTTATTGATCCTGTCAGAAATAATTTGTACAACTTAGACATAAAAATTCTTCTAGTCAAGTACCATCTTACAAATTTCAAATAAGCTATTGGTAGCTTAGTGAAAAATTTTAATGTCACAACTGCATAAAATCTAAGTGTACAAGCCTGTGATTTCTTAGAACTCTCTCCATTAAAAAAATTGTATTAGTTATTTTTACACACTATTTTGGGGGGGGTGATGAGAATAACTTCTTTTAATTTAAGAAAATGTCATGAAATTTCCCATCTTTGAGTTCCTGTAGCCTAAAGAACACGCTCTACTTTGTGAACATATAGGTGTTTTGTAAGAGGTTTATAAATATACCTTTTCTGCTTTCATTTATTTTAAGAGGATTTCTTCACCTCATGACAGTCATTTGGGCCTGACAATGTTACCATGGTAACTATGCTCCAAAATGCTGGTTGACCGTAACTATTGATTCTTAGCACCCCAGCACCTTTCACTACAATGCTCACCTTCCTTTCTTGAAGGAGCCTTTACTCAGAGTACGTTTAGGTCAAGGAGGCCACACCCAGTAGAGATTAGGTATTAGAACAGAAATCTACTGAGTTTTCCTCCAGGAACCAATCAAAAGATTCCATTGAGAATCTTGGCTAGACCCACATCACGATGACTTACATTTCCACTGTAACAGATAGGGTGAGAGCTCAGAAGCTCAGTCAATGTATCACCTAAGGCATGGAGGAAAAATTTCCAATGTGAATGGACATGCCTTCCCCAAAGACAGGTTTACGAACAAAGTTTCAAAGCCCATACTGCATGATTTTGAAATAAAAATGTTTCTCTCCTGAAAGGGAGGGAGAGATTTTAATCTGGGCAGTGCCTTGGGAACTTAATGATTGATCCAAAATGGGATCCAGGGGCGTTACGGAGGGCAGTAGCTGGATGATCTCAAGTGGAGGTCACCCCTCTTCTCCGTAAATGGGGAGAGCTTCTCCCCTTCAGTGAGATTTTGTGTGCGAGAAAGGGGAGGCTTGTTAGAGAGAGCGGCTCTGAAAACTTAATTCTCCTTGCCAAGAACTAATGGACTGTCTTCAATGTGCATGAAAAATATGTTCTGTATGTGACCAGAGAAGCCAAAATGAGGCCTCCACAGACCTAATTTGGCATCAGTCTATCGCCATGTGAGAAGATCTGGATGTGCTTATTTTACTCTCTGCTGTAACTAAGAAAAAAAACAAACGCCCTGCAAAGGTTCATTGAGAGAACCATCAGTTTGGAAGAAGGAATTTGAACCAAGATAACATTAGTTACATTTTATTTACATGTTTCCTGTCACTAAGTTGAATGAATGCAATTTAGCCTTTCACCATCAGATTAAAACTGAACCAAATCAGCATAGACTATCATTAAATGAACCTACTCGCACACGTGCACACAGATATCTTTTGATATGTCGAGAATGACTGATAGAATTAAAGGATCGTGAGACCGAATGAGACATTCTTACCATCTTTGTCCTGTGTGGGGGAGGCCAATGTGTATGTTAGTGAAGTGGAAATCCAGGGAGAAAGTGCAACAGAAGAAACGGCTCACCTGTTACTTCTGGCAATAGCTCGCCTTCATGGAGTTCTGAGTAGGAGCCAGGCACTTCTTCAGTGCTTTACAGGATTCTGTTGAAGGCTCGCAAACAGCCCTATCAGGTGAATGTGATTATAATCCCCACTGCACAGTTGTGGCAACTGAGGCACAGAGAAGTTGAGCGACTTGCCCAACATCACACAGCTAGTTATACAGAACCTGTGTTCCTTGTGTAAAATGATACAGACCACAGCTGCCCTCCCCCAGGGCTCAGGGTCCTCCGAGCAAAATGTTATAGCAGGAAAGGGAGAGGAAATCAGGCTGTGGTACACTGGAGTGGGGAGAACAAAGGGAGGCCCTGAAAGTCAAGGCAAGAACAGCGTCTCCAAGGACAGCGCAACTTCTAATCAGTGAGGTAGCGGTCAGGCTCCATGGCCTCAGAGGCCTGTCCAGGGTTTCTTTGCTGCCAGGGTCACGTTGCTCCACTGCCTGTAGGGGTGCTGTAGCCCTGGAAAGGAGCCCAGCCTGTAGGGCTGCCAGGACCTGGCTGGTTTTCTACTCAACGACAGAAGAAAATGTCATTCCTCGGTAAATTCTCCTTCAAACGACCTTTCTGAGATAAGTCCTGTCTGTTTCACTATCTGCCCTCCTTAGTAGATCTTCTCCAGCTCCAAAAAGACGCATCCTCTGATATCCAACCAGTCTGCAACATCCTTGGGTACTTGTGTGTGCTCCTAGGAAGGTGGAGTCATTCCCAGTATTGTTGCTTTTCCACAGGGATCCTGTCCTGACACTATTGTGATACCTGAGTACAGACTGGCTGATCAGCAAAATGCACCTCTTTTTAGTTCATGCTGCCATTGTCCCTGGAGACTAAAGCTCTGTTTAGTCCAAGTAATATATGAGAAATGTTTGGAACTGTGATGTCACCATCTGTTGTTGGAAATTGAAAAGCAGAGAGGACATATGCCAATACCTTCTTTTGGAGTTTCTTTATCTGCCCTCGCAATATAGCAACAGAGCCTCTTCAGTCTTTCACCATTTATCATTTGGTCATCGGAATGATGAACACTCTGGCCCTAAAATATGCATTATTATAATCTGTTGGTTAAAAATATACCTATAGCTCTAATAAAAGTGATGACTAGACCAATGAACACACTTTCAAAACCAAAATCGAGCCCTCCTTAGTTAAACCTATGATGTCAGGTCACATAGGTTTCGTTTTAAACCAATGATTTAAAGCATAATTTAGCTGTTCTGAAAACTTTAACTTAAAAAAAAAAATCCAATTGGGGATAATTGTTCACATCTGCCTAATGATGTTTCTATTTGAAAAGACATAATAGAGTGTAAAATTTTGTTACAATAGCTTTCAGTTTACAATGGAAATCAAAATGGGAAAATTCACATGAAAAAACTGGATACTTCTGAAAGGGATTCTTTATACGAGGACTCAAGGTAATGCATTATGTTAGCAATATCAGACGTTGATTTTTTTCTTATTTTTTTTTCTTTTGTGAAGGTGAGTTAGGGAGGAGACGATGCTTTGTCTCTATCAAGACAGTAATTCGCTTCATTATTATTGTTTGACTCTTTGCCTTGTGTGCACTCTTCATTGCTACTGAGCCCCACGATGCTCTATCTATGAAGCCTAAAATATACAATCAGGGGGCAGAAGGCCTCGGGAGAACTGAAAAAAAAAAATTATAGTCCTGGCCTCACTTAGTCATCTGTCCCCAGGCAGGATCATTTCTGGTCACCCATGAAGATTTGGAGAAGCTGGGCCCTGACACAGCTGCCCATGCTGTGGCCTTAGTCCTTGTTGCTCTAGGCTCCCAAGGCCATACCTGTGGGTTGGAGAATGCTACTGCCAGAAAAAAAGTTAGAAACTGACTCTGGAAGAGTAACCTGTGTTGGAAAGAACACAGTTCCAGGGAAAGAAAGGTAAGTATAAATGAGGTCTGACTAGAGCATGACAGAGAAGTTCAAGTGTGTTATGAGTTAAATGGAAGCCAAGATTCTAATGAAAGACTAATGTGGTCTAATAAAAGACAGTAGGTGCTCAAAATATGTTTTTTAGCTGGATAAATCAGAAGATGCTGGTCAGAGGATCCTGGGTGGGGGTGGGGTAGGGAAGTAGGGAACCAACTTGGGATGTTAAGGATCTATGGCGAGAGTACTTTCAGCTCGAACCAGGAGTTCTCCTTAGAGGAACAGGCACCGAGCAGCAGAACTGAACATGGAAGCTGACCTTGCTGGATAAGTAGGGTGAGGCAAAAACTGCTATTTGCTTACCCACTATCTGCTCTTCCCTTTTTCCTTAGTTACAACCCAGATGTTAATCTGGGTGGCAGAGTGCCCAACTAAAAGACTGTACTTGTCAGTCACATTTATAACTGGAATAGCCATTGATATAAAACAGAAGTTGTTGGCTGGGTCGTCGGAGAAGGGAACTTAAGAGGGGCCAGACCTACTGACGCCTCATTTTTCTCCTTCTTCCCTTCTGCGTCTTCCCGGAACAACGTGATGCTGGAGCTCCAGCGACCACACTGGGCCACGAAGTGAACTTGAAGGTGGGAGCTGTGTGCTAAGGATGGCAGAACCAAAAGGTAGAGGAAACCTGGAAACTCGAGGACACGGCAGCGCTCATACCAGCCAGACCCCAGCCTCCTTTTATACGCTGAGTTTCTATCTTGTTGAAATAATAAGACGTCACCAGCCTAGGGACCTTGGGAAGGCTTTGGCTGAAGAGTGAAAAATTAGGGTTTTTGGTTTTCGGTATGTTTATTTGTTTAAGCAAGCTATACGATGAACGTAATTTGAAATGACAAAACATAGTCTCTGAGATCAGTTATACAAAGGAATCAAGGGGTTTTCTTGTTCTGTTCCGTATTTATTTGGCTTAAACAAAAAAGAGGCCTTATTCATTTATGCCACTGAAAAGTTCAGAAATCAGGTGGGCTGCAGGTAATGTCTTATGCAGTAGCTAAACAACTCAATGAGGACCCAGTGATTTTCCATCTTTTCTTAGTCTCCCATGGTGTTGACTTTATTCTTAGACTCTCTCAGCTGATGAAGCCTTGGCAAAGTTTCCTTGCATCTGGGCCAGGTAGCCACCTCCAGACCAATCACTGTGGCTGGGGTGGCTAGGACAATGGAGCCCCATGGATGGCTTAAGCCTACCAAAGCCCACCCAGAGAATTGCAAGTGGGTCAATCCCTCCCAGCTGCATGGCTGGAAAGAATGGGATCCTGCTAGAATGGGACCCTGCTAGGAAAGGGAGAAAAGTGAATGCATGGGAGGAGGTCACCGTGTGTCCTGCATCTTTCTTGGCCAACCTCATCAGCTGGTGTTATTTAAAGGGCTTCTGTTATTCAAATAGCAACAGTCTTTTGCTCCCAAATCCATTTTTACTAGCCAGAAAGTGAATACTTGTTTGAGGAAAGGTGTGGGATTTCCAGAGAAACTTTGCTACACTTACTTTCATTTATTGATTCAACAGTAAATGTTTCTTAGGTGCTGATTATATATCATAGAGTCGGCAGGCCTTGTCTGAGAGGATGGGCGTATATTAAGATATTAGGATCAGTGGCTAGCACATAGGGGCATGCAGACTCTTTATGAAGGTCAGGAAGCAAGTATGAAGGCACGAGAAATAGGACAGGTCAGTCTTGCTAGTGATGAGGGGA
This sequence comes from Eonycteris spelaea, assembly GCA_003508835.1. Lineage (NCBI taxonomy): Eukaryota > Metazoa > Chordata > Mammalia > Chiroptera > Pteropodidae > Eonycteris > Eonycteris spelaea. The sequence continues at coordinate 4,250,782 of PUFA01000017.1, forward strand.
TGGGACTAGGAGCTGGGTATTGGGAATGCCACAGACGGTGCACCTGTGTGGGTCCCTCGCCAAGGGCCCCGGGTAGGTTGTTGGTTCTGTGAACTCAAGAAGAGTTCAGATGGGAGAGTGTGAATTTGGGGCTTCAAGCTCTGCCTGTTTTGCTGTCTGAGTCCCCGAGGGGTTAGGAAGTCTTTGAGGATGGGTGGTAGAGTTAGGGGTTCTTAATTTGGGCTTTGGGGGTAAAATGTGAGCAAGTGAGAGTGACATTTCTGAAACTCTCAGGGAGAATCTTCCCCAATCCAGTTAGACTGCTGCTCTCCTGACCCTAGAGCAGCTTCTTGGGGTTTTTAGTTTATCATGACACAATTCTTTTTTCCTACAAGAGTCAGAGAATAAGGGCTTCATAACCCAAATAGTTCACACAGCATGGCGTTTGTCTCTATTTAAAATCATCTCTTATGGGATTCAATTAACAATGTACATGTCAAATTATGTCACACGCATTACTTGCTCTAATTTGATTAGGCTGGGTCAGGCAGTCCCTGAACTGATGGAGCTGTTAACCTCCCAAGCAGACCGTCACAGCTGCAGTGCCCAAGTTGTCCTTGGCCTAAGCTGCATCAGGGTGTAAAATCCCGCTATGAAGTATCAGGCAGTGCTATGTGAAAGGTCAAACTCATGACTACAGTAGACTGTCATCAAATCCCTTTATCAGGTCTTTGCCCCTGAATACTGAAGTATGTGGGTTTGAATCATGGCTCTGTCATTTAACACCTATGTGGTCTTGGGCAAGCTCTTTACATTTTCTGAGTCTCATTTTCCACATCATAAAATGGGAATATTCACGACACTTCATTTATAGTAGTGAGGATTAAATGTAATAATGCATGTAAAATGTTTGTCAGAATGCCCAGCACTTAATAACAACTCAGTGCTAGCTGTTTATTAGTTAGTAGTAGTAGTAGTATTAATTTTTTATCTTCTTTATCTTGGGGCTCCTTCCAAGACCACCCACAGTAAATATTTCAACAGCCCTCCAGAAACCAAGAGGAGACAGGCGGCCTTCCTGGAGGGTACACAGGGTAGCCAGAGGAGCCGCCATGGTATGTTGACATCTGAATTAATAAAATGGGGCAAGAGCAGCCTTGAGTTTAGGAACAGCTCTGTGTGGGCAGAGAAAGCTTCTTTCTCTGCCTAGGGGAGATCACAGCGTGGCCAGTGTCAATTGGTCTGCAGATCTCCAAAGACCCAGACATAAGGGTGCCAGTCATTCTCTCCATTCTATATAGAGGCAAACCGAGGCACAGGGAAGTCTACACACACATGCACAGTTCTTTCCCCTACCTCTCAAAGGACAAGTGAAACTGTGTTAATTATAGAGCCGAAAGCAGAATCTCCCGCCCAGATGACTTGAGACTGAGGCATCTGGGTCACAAACCACAACAGAAGCCGATAGTGGGGAAATTATCTGGGGTTCCTTTACGTGCGCCAAGACTATGCTTCCGACCCTCTTCCACTTCTAAAATCTCTGGGCTAGTCTGGCGGCCCCTTTGTGGGTATAACCAGGAGGTGGTTTGTTATAGAAAAAGCCCTGGATTATCATCAAGGGACCTGTACTCTAACCCCAGTCCTGTCAAACCAGTTGAGTGAGCTGGGGAAAGTTACACAATCTAGGCTGATACCTTCAGAAATAGAAGGTTTGGACAACACCAGTAGTTCCCAAAACTGACTGCTCAGGAGAGTCACTGTGTGTGCTTTGGGAGAAGGAGGTGAGAGAGCTGGAGTCTGGGAGCCTGTGTTTTGAATGTATTCTAGGTGATTCTGAAGAGCAGTCAAGTTGGGAACCCTGGAGCAGATGCTATCCTCACATGGCTTCAGTGTTTTCTGACCTCAAAACCCCTCTTAGTGCAGTCCACACAATTCCACACAATCGCCCAGAGGAGATGGCAGCCTTCCTAGTGAATCCCCATGAGATAGTGGTGTGTGATTCCAGGGAGCAGCCGACATGCCGTAGCACCCTGCTTTAGGGCTGCCACGTGTGCTCAAGCTCTGGGACTTGCCATTTCTTGGCTGGTTCAGTTTTGGAGCCTGAGAAATGGGCTCTCTGGGGCACTGACTGTGACCACCCACTGCCTTGCTCCCGAGGGCCTGGGCTTTGTCACCATTGTGCTGTGGTCTGGAATACAGAGCCGGCCCCAGGTCCAAAGGCATGTCAAGAATCCCGGCCTTGTCCCCTTGAGGCCGGCATCCTTCACGTGAGCTTTTGAATTCGGTCATGTGTCTCCCCAACTGTCCCAGAGTTACAAAAAGTCACCGTTTTAATGAGGAGCTTTGGAATGCTAAGGCTAAAGTTTCCTTTAGCTCTTCTTTCAAAAGTTTCAATTATGCGTTAATCCTGACATTCTTTGGCTTTAGTAAATGGGGAGGAGTCTTTTGTGTTTGTTTGGGGGCCAAGGCAGGAACACGCAGTGGCTCTCTGGGCTGACTGATCTGGAAATGTGTGTCTCGATTCCTTCTGAGTGGCAAAGAGAACAGGGGAGTGGTGGCCCCTTACTGCCAAGCAGACAGCGTGAGACGGTGAGAGACGGCGAGAGGGTGTGCCTTGGCTGTCCGGGTTGACCATCACCTGCTCTTGCCCATTGTTACGGTGCACCAGTGAGAGTTTTGTGTTGCCAACAATCTGGTTCTTTGAAAGAAGCCAGAAATCACAAATTTACTTGAATTTTTTCAATTTTAGAAGAATGGCACATTTATTTTAGAAAATTCCCCAGACCAAGCAAATCACATCTTTAGCTACAGAGACTCTGAGCAGACAGCCTGGCCTCAAGGACTGGTCTGGTCTGCTCTCTTCTGCTCCCAAATAAGCAGAGCCTCCAAAGGAGGTTCTTAAGTCATAAGAGCTAAACCTACCTCCTCCTTGGCGATTTCCTTTGTTGGAAGGGTAAGGAAGGATCTGACTTTCTAAGGCCCTAGAAATCCCCTTTCTTGGCTGCTATGTAAAACCCACTGCAGTGCCCTGGATCCTCGCTTTCTCTCTCCCTCTGACTGCTCCTTGCTCCCGATAACCCCTAATAATGGATAGCTCACTCCTGGGACTACCTCAAGTATGACACCCTATATACAGGCTATAACACCATCTCTTTACCCACTCTAGAAAAACATTCAGACCCAAGTCATCTTATGGCATGGACAACCTCGAACTACCACGTACTTTTTAAAGGTAAATCATTTATGTACTTTGGTATCCTACCAGAAACCATTTACTCATGACACACATTACAGTGGATGAGTAGTGGCTCCAGAATTTCTACATAGGAAAATCTTGGGAGTGACATTTTGTTTGAAAGCAAAGAACAGCTGAAACACTTCTCCAAATGCTTCATTGTATATTAAATACTCTTTTTACTTAAAAATGCACATTTATTTAAAAAAACAAAGACAATCTCCAGGAGCCAAGGCTTGGCCATGCCATTGTGATTGGTCAGGACACATGCAAGGACAACAAAAGGTAGAGACCCTCCCACCCCCACCCCTTGTTCTAGATGGGGAAGGGGCTGGGCAGGAAGAGGTCCCAGAACAACCCAGATGCAACACAGGCCCCACTGCTCGAGAATCTATTCAATGTGGAGGTTAAGAATTTTTAACCTAGTCTCTGAAAGTGCCCTAGACCAAGAGGATGCGTTCTTACCACCAGACTGAGCCATTCTGGATAAAACCAAATCCACTCCTTGGCAAAGGTCAGCGGCAATGTCAGTAATAACCCAGATACCTGCTCTCATGGGCAACTTCTGCCAGGCTGCCAGTTGGCTCATTGTGACCAGTACACAGCCCTCCGGCCCTGATGCCATGGCTTTTTAGCAACAGATAGCATGGGGGGCAGGGACTTGAACCCATTGCTCAGAGCATATCCCATGGGATCCTGCCCACGGTCTCCTTGCTGGGATCAGCAAACTCAAGGGACACCAGAGAAGATTTCCTTAGAGTTAATTTCAAAGTGACTTCTAAACTTTAGAAAGGTAGAATAAAATCGAATACCCTTACTTGCCAGGAAGTGGTTGAATTAGCACCATAATTCTGCTGTTTGGTATTATTTCAAGTAAGTGATCTGAGTGCAACTCAGAGGATTTTACTATTTAAAAATAAATAAATAGGCAAACCACTGACCCCTCACTAAATTGGTAGTTCTCATTACACTTAATAACTGTCTCACCGACACATAATTCTGTTCTGGAAAACCAGTCATCAGCAACTGGCAGGAACTTGCACCGTTCTTGCTTAAATTTATCTGTTAATAGATGGTTTGATGACTTTTTTTTTTCTTTTTAAGCAGTAGCAATACAACGCAGAGAAGGAATGTGATTTCTGTAGCTTATATTCCTCCTCAGGAACAAAGAAATTTGGCAGCACATACACACAGGTATGGATGTACACACAGGTGTGGACCTTCCTTCAGAGTTACACACCATTATTATTTTTTTGTAAGAGTGTATGTTTGGGGACAAGGGGACAAGAAGCAACTTCTGCAGAGAGGGTGGTCCACACTACAGCTTCCTCTGTCCTAAGCCACCTCCCTGTGTCACCCCTGGGTGTGCGCTGTGCTTCATCTGTCTCACTGAGCTCACCCACAGTACTTCCTCCACCGCCTCCCTCGGGCCTGGCCTGCCAGGAAGTCCAGCCACAGCAGAGAGGCTGTAGCTGAGCATCTTCATGGCCCCGAAGGCCAGAGGCAGATGGTGACACCTAGGGCAGGTCTGAGGTTTGGGGCCACTTTACAGCATGACCATGTTCTACTTTACATTTTGGTTTAGAACTCCACTGAATTTCTTTGTCTCAAATGCCCTCGTCAGTCTACCGGTCTCCTAAGGCTCCTCCGGCTTGTTATGTCTTAGTCTGCCAAATACAGATAATAAAATTGTGGATGAGACAAGAGGTTTGGTAACATTATTTCCTGGTGATATGGGCAGTAGACGATATATGTACAATTTATCAACATGCATTTGGCCTAAACATTTTCACATGCAGCATCTTGAGAACAGAGTGACTTCCTTATTTATTTTTTTCTTAAAGAAAGATAGTAATCCAACAAACACAAATCACCTGAGAACATTTACTCTTTTCCAGGCCTTATTGTAAGACCACGAAATTCAACACCAGAGAACCCCTGTCCTCTAGAGTTTCACAGTCTGGTAGAAAGATATTCTTGCTAAAAAGGAAAATCCGATTACTCTTGCTTCTCATGTTAGGTCTTTATATCCCAGGGTGAGCAGCAGCCTGCCACGGTAGGTAAGAGCATGGAGCCGGCAGCTAAACATGGTCTACACCTTCCTGGAATCAAAGGTCCTCAAAACAAATTGCAGGGAACGTGAATTATTTTTTTCATTAAAATAACCATGAACTCATTCTAGAATAGCATACGAAAATCATATAGCCCACCCTACCTATCCCCCAGGCCCCCCAGTTGCAGCCCTTCCTCTACGATGTCTCCTTGGTGGAAAAGGGGTTACCGCTTAAGACAAAGAATGAAGGAAGAACAGAGGGACAGAGGAGGCAGAGGGAAGAAACAGGGCCTGCCAGAGGGGCAGTGGAGAGAGGGCACCGAAGAGGTGTGTGAACCTCAGAAAGCATCCCTGCGAGGAGAGGTTAGGGGCATTCCTGTAGAGGGCCTCGGGCCCAGTGAGATGGAGAAATACAGGAATGCCTTTAGGGACTTCAGCAGCTCTTCATTTTGTTTTGGAAGAGGGGGGAGACATACTGAGAGTTTCAGACTGAGAGGAGACACAGTCTTTGAAGCAAGCCAGGGTCTTCTCAGTCGTAGCCTTGTCTGCTTTGAATTTCTCCTCCACTCACCCCAGGAAGTGGGGAGCCTCTCCAGTGACTGAAGCAGAGAAGTTGCATAGAACAGAAAGAGCTGAGGGAGGCAGGCTATGCCCTCCAGCGCAGCAGCCGGGCAGGAAGCTCTGATGAGTAACTTTGGTTTTAGTTGGAACCCTGTCATGTTCCTGTTGTGGCAGCGGTGAGGAGTGCGGCTAGATTTCTTCCTTCTTTGCAGTGAACAGGGTGGGTGGGGAGGAGATGGAGCAGTGGACAAGTGGAGAAGTGACTTTGGGAGGAGGTGGAAGTCACCGTAGAAGGTTTTCTATTCACAGAAGGATTTCTGCTGTGGGGAGAAAGAGGGACATTTGCCTATGGAACAGCATGCTGGAGATTCCAGAGGAGGGGCCCGCCCAGGCCTCCTGACTTGTGGCTTTAATTACCCAGTTAGTCATTGGTTTACTGTCATCCAAGTCTAATAAGCGTGACTGTGACCTGTGAGCAAAAACGTTGCCCAGGCAAAGAAAAAATAAAAGCTACTCTGAACTGTCTGGCAGGCTGAGGCAGGATCCTCAGAGCCCACCAGCCCTGTAGAAGTGGGGATTGCCTACGTTTTCTTTTCTTTGGAGTTGTAATCTTGAACACAGGGTCCCAGGCACAAGCCAGTCTGTTTAAACTGGAAAAATTTAGGAGCCAACAACATAAACTGCTCAGAGAGAAGCTTCACCAGCTCAGACTACCCCAGGAAAGCAGAACCCAGATTTACAAGCCTCGGAGGGTGTGGGTGAGGTGTTGGGACCCTGACACTGGCTGCTCACCCAGTTTTTCATGGGAATCGGCAGATCCCTGTCAGCCCTGGCCCGCTGCCCATGCCCTGGGAGGAATGGGTGTGTTTGCATAGTACCTTCCTGCATGGGAATAGGCAGGTTTTTGTCCACCTGACCTTGGAGCAAAGCCTGAAACTCGGCAGGCACAGCTCAGGCTTCCATTTTGAGAAATCTGATCCTTGGACCTGAACACTCTGCTTTGTGTTTTGCACAACGGGATGGTCCTGCTCCTCAGCTGGTGAAAGTTTTGGCTGCAGCTTCCCTCCTGAGCACTCGATGGCTGTCGGTTTACTGTGACTCACTGCCATTATAATTGCCTGGATTTATATTTCCTGCATCTCATCAGAGCAGCCGGGACCCATCTCCCAGGCAAGGCTTTCCACTCAGAGGCTGCCAGGCCAGCAGGAGAGGAGACCTCCAATCCATCTGTCAGCATTTGAAAAATTTCATCCACACATACTCCTCTTCCGACCACCAGGTCTGTTTTAGTTTTCCTGAAATACACAAGCTAAAGATGCCTGTCGGCTTGCTCCCTCTCAGAGGCAGGATGCAGCCCCTTGAGGGCTCAAGGGGCCCCAGCACACTGGTTTCTTTGTGAGGTCACCTTTGCACTGGTTTCTGAGTGCTCTGGCCTTCTTCCTGGTAGCTTCACAAGTTCTGGTTTGCCAGAGTTCTGAAGTTGTTTCAATTCAGTAAAAACATAAGGGCCTTCTGAGTGCTCAGCCCTGTGCTTCACATGGCGGAGGACACAAAAGTCCCCAAGGGGAGCTCTGGGGGAGCCGAGTAGTCAGGAGTTATCCAAAATAGGTCAACCCAGTTGGAGTGCCAAAGAGAAAGAATTCCATTTCAATTAGATTGGGGAATCTTAATGATTCAAAGCTTATGTTTACATATTAAAGGTTCTGAGAGGTCCTTTTTTTTTTTTTTTTTAACCCACCATTCCCAAACCCAGCATGTTGACCATGGACGCTTTTTATAGCATACCTCCTTACATCTCAAGGAGCTAATTAATTCATGTCATTTGGAATGTAGTTTAGGAAGTGATTTAACAGTGGACATAGGGGTGGCATTTTAGGTTGTCCCAAAGATGGGGATGTGCTACTGGCATTGAATGGAAGGGGAAGCTAGTGACGCTAAACTTTATGCAGTGCAGCCCCTTCCTAAGCCGAGAAGTGTCTTGCCTCAAATGCCCACAGCGCTCCCCTCACCCACTGAGCAGCAGCGGTTGGACAAGTGCTCGGGACTGTGTTTTCACGCCCCCTCTGCAAGTTCAAACGCCTGTTGCTATTTTCTCCCCCGCCTGCCCCATTCCTTGCCTTCTCTTGTTGGCATTACTGGAGAGGGTTCCTTCTCGGCCTTTTGTGGGTCTGGTGTGAGGTGGAGCTGACGAGTGATCAGAGGGCAGGGATCCATCTACTACGGAGATGAAAAGAGGGTGTTCCTTTCACCTCACCTGGCATGGAAAAGGGTGCCCTGTGGCTCAGGTGTAAGCAAAAACATCTGACGCTTAGCCAAAGTCAGGTGACTTAGGAAGGAAAGGGAGAATGGCGGGTGCAGCTCTCCATCCTTCCGGGGTAAAACAGCGGAGCCACCAACGTCCACAACCTGCAAGGCGAAGTCAGCGATCTGTTACGGCCCTGCTTCTGTCAAAACAGAAGCCGCCCTTGGCGACTGGCAAATGTTGTCTGAAACTGCAGTGTGTTTAGCAAAACAAGGGTGGCCCATTGACACAGTCACCCCAAGGAGATTCTGGCCCTGCGACCACGCGGCAGCAGGGCCCCTCGGGGGCGGGGGACTGATCTCAGAGGAGCTGGCTGCATTTCCCGCGCCGCCGCCCGCAGGGAGGAGCCGCTGGGCTGGGCCGCCCAGAGAGCGGTGGGCGGCTCCCGCGGAGGGCGCGGAGCCGCCCAGCCACCCGGCGTCCGCCACGGCCGCGCGGGTGGAAGTGAGCAATCTGACTTCTGACCGAGACGTGTGGTCGTCACCAGCCTTCTGGCCCACACTCAGCTAAAGAAGCAACGCCTGTCAGCTTGCGATGATCCTCTCCCAACCCAGAACGTTTCACAGAAATTGCTTCTGTGGCCGTTCCCCCCTTCCTCTTTCTCTCTCCGGATTTGTGGGTGTAAAAGGGTGTGGTGCTTCTCCCCCCCCCCCGCCAAAATGACCTTTAGGGCAAAGTCTTACCAAGTGTGCAGTCCAATAGCCCCATTTTATAGATAAGGACACTGAGGCCACTGAGATCAGATTGAAGGTCACGTGAGCTCCGTGCCAGGTAGAGGACCCTGGGGCCTCCACCCCTTGGGCGTATGCCGCCCACATTCACTATTGTTTACCTTCTTTGATACCGTTAAGCGAAATGTTGATTTTTCTCTGTTAAGAAGAATTACTAAAGCTTGGGAGTGGGAAGGGTGCAAAAGCCTTTCACCTTTAAATTAAAAGCAATGTCTAACGAGCGCCCATCAGGGTCATTCTGGCTCTTAGGGAAGGCCAGCTTTTGAGATTACTGTTTTTATTCGGTTAGAGCCCAGTATGCATGCCTCATGAAAATTAGACAATATCGTGTAGAAAACTGTTAAAATGTAAATGACTTTTCTGTTCAGTAGAGATGCAAATGGTTTCTAATCTGGCAGGCAAAAAAAATAACGTCAAGTAGTATACTAGTTGGTGCTACCCTATAGGACATTAATCAATTTCGTATCTAACTTTGCAGTCTTAGCTTTCAGCATTCTTTCTTGTTCTCAGAGTGCACAAAATCTGTTGTGCTCAGTTGGCCCTCTATTAAACAGCTTTGTCACCCTGCGCGTTTCCTTTCTATTGAATTAATTAAATGGTCAGCACATACTATGTCTGGTCAAGGCTTCGTTCTCTTCTTCCTCTATAGTCCCCTCTCCCTCCAATTCCCTATCAGCTGAAATGCACACTGAACACCACTGTTGATTCCCTGACTCAAGTGGAGCATACATATATGGCGTCAGGGGGATCTGGGGATATGTGCACCCTAACTTTGCAGAGTAAAATCTCTGTGATTTTCCGAAGTACATGAGTACCGTGAAAACTGTACAAATTTAACATGTTACTCCAGGTAATCTGTACCCCTTCCTCTCACATTTTAATCATGCCAGGTCTATGATCATGGGCTGGGGGCCCTGGCCCTCAGGACAACTGTTATGCCCTTGGTCTCTGTGAAGAAGAGACCACACACAGTCACACCTATGACCCTACCACCCTGGGCTGTGCACCTGGTCCCAGCAGCAGCCCACTTACTGGTTGGTTGGTCAGCCAGCGAAGGCTTAGCTCCACTACACCAATGAGATCCTCTGTGTTGGCAAACTTGACAAGGTGGCTTAGAAGGCACACTTGGTAGTAAAGGAGACAGAGACAAGGCAGACATTTGAGGTCCTGAAGCAGCAGACGTTTGCATAAGCAGCAGAAAGAGCAGAGGCAGAAAGGAAATACCTGAGTTGCCCTAGTTGCAGAACAAGAAGGCAAGGACTGATGGAGGCTGCTGCTGAGCTGGTCAGGAGATAGAGTGTCTGTTTTTCAGAGCTGTGTTTGATCTCGGGAATGAAAAAAAGGGGGGGCTTATACAGAAAGTAACCTCACATGGTGAGCTGATCATGGATTCCTAAGTGGGTAGTCACGCCCCAGGCATGACTTCTTTAGTAAAAGGTTTATCTTTGCCTTAAGCAAGCCCCATCCATTGTTTTTGTGCATCTAGGTTAACACACTTTTGAAATAAGCATAACCACCCTCAAAGAGCACAATCTTAACTATCCTGTAATCTAATTCCTGCCTTGCTTCCTTCCATCTTCCTGTAATCTTCCTCGTCCCCTTCTTAATTCCAAATGCATAAAAGAAACTGCAAAACTTACTCTCTGGAGCATTTGAGATCTTGCTTCATGGCAATGTGGTCAGTTTCGGCTCAAATAAACTCTTATAAAAGTTCTCTATAGCTTTGGACATTTCTTACATAAACCATCTTGCTTCCTGAACTGTATCTGGGGTTCTGTCAGGCTCCACACTTTCATTCAGCTGCTCTGATTCCTTCCAATGGGCTGAGTCATGTGGCCTGTCCTTTGTTGCCATTAGACCCATTTGGTTTACAGCCCTTATTTTCTTATCTATGTGTAGCCTTAAAAAAAAAAAAAACAAAAAAACCCACAGTGCTGGAGGGAAGCTAGTGGGTCCCCACACCTTCTAATCAAAAGACCTTGACCTACCCTCTCACCTTTAATAATAAGTTAATTACTAATACAAGAGTCTACTGCTTTTTGTTCTGTCAACTCTCTCCAGAGTCAAGGATTTTCTAGGAAAGAGCAAGTTTCCTTAGTAGAGGAAACTGCCTTTCCTCTCTGTCTCCCTCTATCCATATATCTTTGATCATTCATTCATTCTCTCCACAAACACACCATGGATTCTAAAGGAATAAGGCAACATTCACGCTTTGAAAGAGCTCACAGTCTTGCAAGCACCAGGGTTAAGAGAGTGGGGTGATTGCAGGAGTGAAGTGAGAAGATAGGTGCTGTGTGCATCCTGAGGTGGGGGCACCAGAACCTGGGGTGTTGAGGTGGGGGTGGGGAAGGGCACTCTCTTGCTCCATGGCCTGCATGGGAAGCTTTTCTTCCTGGCTCTCTCAGGATTGCTGGCTTTCATGCCTCTGGCCTGGAACCACATGTAACCAAAGCCATATGTTCAACTTAGATTAATTAAAAGGTGGCCTCAGCAAATTTCTGGTGCTGCTTCTAATGCTTTTGTGTTATAATATCTTTAATATTTGTTACTGTGTGTTGTTTGTTATGTTTAACCCTGCAGCTCAGATTTTACTAGTCTGTAAAATTTAAATGGTGAGAGACTTCTGGTCTTGATTTTTTAAAATAAAGATTATTTTTGGTTTATTCCATGGAATTTATCTTCTCTCCTCTAGGTTGGTCCTGAGAGAGTCCACAGTCCTGACTTTTGATGACTGTAATCTTCACCGGTTTTAGGAAATGGTGAAAGAAAAGGCTGTGCTGTAAATCCCAAGTCCTGATCCTCAGTTCTGAGCACCAAACTACAGAAAAAAAAATTAAATTCCCAATCCAGTGTCTAACTGTAGTTATCCAAGTACCCAAGTTGCCAGGGAGAAAGAAAAGGAGGTGCCCTCTTTAGCAATGGGCATCTCAGGCTTGGCCCAGCCCTGAGGCTGGGCATCCCAGGCCAACAGAGAGCAAGTATACCCATAAACCCCACTGTGCTCCCGACGCTGTAGCGCTCGCTCTGCAGAAGCAAGGGTACTGCTACCCTGGCCATTCTCCTGCTCTCCCACACAGACCAACAGCAGTGCTGGTGACATAATGGCAGATTTGGTCATTTTTATTTGGGAAGGGGAGTGTTGTCACAGTGATGAGGAGTCTCTGTACCTCGTGCAAGTCGCCTAAATTCCAGGTCTAAGCCTTGGCTTCTACCTGTGAAGTATGGCCTGCTACATAGGTGACAGTGATGTGCATGTGCGTGCAAAAGGCCTGTTTTGTTCTCCTGGCCTTTTCCTTGAGGGGGTCATCTAGGCATTTCCTGCGGCCTCCAATCCCCCAGGCAGGGTGGAGGTGTGGGTGGGTGGGGTGCTGAAAACATCTCCCTCCTCCCCTGCCCACCCCCCACTCCCACCCCCCAGCTAAGTGCAGTGATATCTACCTGCATATCTTGCTGGGCCGGTTTTGCCAGGACCTGGGGTTCCCTCAGGCTTACGCAGCATAGGCCCCTCATTCCCTGCCTAACTGCTCTTTACACCCAGTTCTTGTGTCCAGGGAAATCTAGCCATGATTTCAAATAAGAAACTATGATTCAAAAGACATACTGATGCGCTGTTCCCAGGCCCGTGCCGCCCTGTCCGGCAAGTGGCGACGCCCTCAGCATCTCCCTCGCCTGCTTTGGACCACTCTAGCTTTCCACTGGGGAGAAATGAATTCCCCCCTTTAGAGGTTTCATCCTCGCCCCTCCCTTCTCGTTTCGTTACCGTTGGGGCTGATTTGTCGCTCCAACGGCAGGGAGGGAATAACGGCCCAGAAGTAAGTTAGCATTTTTCTTTGGTTCTTCCTCATTGACCCAATGAAGAATCACAGGTCAGTGTGGTTTAGGAAAGATTTATTATTAAAAGTATATTTTAGAAAGACAAAACACACCCTAAGGAGGCACATGGTTCTAGCTAAGAGCTGCAACAACCACCATCACCAACAATCACAAAGGCCCCCAGAAGTAGGTATGTCTGCATTATATCTGGGCCGTGATGGGTGATTCCAAAGGCATTCTTAGGTGATTGGCAAATGAGGTCATTTTGATTGACACCTGGCTGCTATATAACACTTCACCTAGTGCACACGTGCGTACCCAAAATTCTACTACCATTGGGAGTTCTTTGGGCGGTCTCTAGGCTGGGCCCCTATTCCATTGTTCCCCTTTCTCCCATGTCTGACTAGCTACCTAACAATGTCCTTCTCTGTGGCTCGCCCATGTGTGTGTCTCTCTAATGAAGAGCACAGAAATTAGTAAGCCAGGTTTGCCTCTGAGGCAGGATTTATGAAAACCGGATGCCCCTGGATGTAACAGTTGTAAAACATTGTTTTGGCTACTCAGCGTTGTCCTGACTTTTCCTGGAACATTGCCCCTCCCCCACCAAGTGGTGAGGTTGATTCCGCCATGTCTCAGCAAAGACTATCCACCTGGCCAATCAGCAGTGCTTTGGGGGACAGGCCCAGGCCCAAGTCGCTCAAAGAAATTAGTCCCAGAATTTTTGTTGAAACTATTGAGAAAGAGAATCTGGCTTTCCACAGAGTTCACTAAACTGGGACAATGTGATCCTAAGGCTCCTGATGGCCATCTTGTCATCACTTGGGGAGGGAGAAGCATAAAGAGGAAAGAAAAGCCGAAAATCTTGATGATACTCTTAAGCACCTGAATCCAGCTGTGTGCGAAGCCCCGGGTTATTTGAGCAGATACGGTTTTTTGCTAAAGCCCTTTTGAATTGGACTATATACTACTTTCCATTTAAAGAGAACTGACTGCTAGCTGGCTGGATTGTAAACTGATTTCTAGCAATCAAAGATGATGTGTTTCTTCAGGTAAAGGAGACAAAAAGAGGCGGAGGGAAAGGATAACAGAGAAACCTGGGTAGAGAGGCTGGAGTCCGTAAAATGCTGCCTCACATTCTCTTGCTGCTTATCAAAACCATTCCCCTCCCTTCCTCCAAACCATGCAATCCGTGTCTACTGCGCTTTTAGTGACACATCCCTGAAAAGGAAACTCGGAGAGACTTGTTCTGGTCACGCAGAATTTTCAGACCGTAGCAGGTTTTCTCCCCGAGTAGCCTTTCCTTGAGAATCCTTCCAGAGACTGTTCTGAACCACACCCCTACCCCAAGCTGTCATGGAGAATAGTGATCTGGATGCCCCATCCACGACTTGGTAAAAGTCCTTGGAGTAACTATTCCACTTCCAGAGATCTTCAAACCTTCAAACCTTCAAACCGCAGCCTCACGCCCTATTCAGGTGCCAGTGAGAATTAGATTCAGCTTTTAATGACCTCACCCTCCACCCGCAAGAGAGTTTAAGCAAGACAGAAATCTATTTTCTTCTCATGTAAATGAAGTCTGCATTTAGGTTTCCTGAAGTTAAGAAGCCAGCATCTTTTTATCTTGCCTTCTCACCATCCTCAGCATTTGGCATATACATTCCGTTCCTCCCTCCCCACTCCCTCTCTCCTCCCACCCCCACATACCGCTTTCACTTACATCATTGGACAGACACAGACGCAATCAACAAGGGAGGCTGGGAAGGCACCCTTTACTCTGTTATGCCAGCTAAATATTGGAGGTCCACTACTAAGGAAGAAAGGTAAAAATTGACACGGGGGGATACTAGGAGTTTCTGCCATACAGGTTACCCCATAACCCCTCACAGAAACAGCTCTGATGCTGGTGTTGCTGAAGAGCCCGTTGGGAAAAGAATAATTAACTTCGGACACAACAGTAACAGATGCTCTCCTGTTAGGAATGCTAAGAGAACGGCCCGGCCCAGGACCACCTGTGGAAGCCTTCCCCATCATATCTGTCTCGATCATTCAGGGGTCACTGCCCTTAAGGAGTAAGGCCTCAAATCCTATCTCAATTTCTCAAGGATAGCTGGATTTAAAATAGCATTAGATCAGCAGGAACATCTTAGGAAACTTGCCGGGAGCCAGAGAGCAGGCAAAAGAGCCCTGTCCCTACTTGACCTCTTCTCAGCTAGAGATTAGACAATAGCAGCTTTCTTAGTGAAAAAATAGAGTCGGGTGTGTTTCTTGATATACTTCACCACCATTTGACACTGAGGACTCGTTTATGAATAAATGAACTGTGGAATTCCACATAAGGTTGTTTGATCCCAGAGTTCCTTCTGCAGCTCAGGACTGAAACCACCTGGCAGGTCATCCACAACCATGCAACGAACTGTCTTTAGGGGAGGACCCCAACCTCCCCACGCACTGCTTAACATTTCCAAAGTGCTTAAAACGCTGGTGGGCACTTAGGGACTCAGTCAATATTAGTGGAATATGGGCCTGAGTAGCCTGTGTTAGAAAAGCACTCATTATTATTATCATTTGTGAAATATTTATTACATGTCCACTATGTATAAGGGACTGCTCTAAGTGCCATGGTGGGTCACAGAGATTTTAAAAAAAACACTATTTTTGCCCTTAAGTTTACAATTGGAATAAAAATTGTTTCACAAAGCTGTCGAATCCATGTCGATTATCAAAACAAAACAAAAAGAATCACGAGGAGAAGCTGGGGGTCCTGCTTCCTGCATTTGTAATTGTGTCTTTGAAGTGGCTGGTTGCTCAGTCCCTATGCCTGTCTTCTGGCAGAGATGGTGAGGAGTCACGAAGTTGCTGTGGGCCAGGGCTTGGGGAGTCTCAGGCAGAACCCTGTCCTTGGAAACAGCAGGGGCCGTGCCTTCTGTTTGTTCTTGTCACCGTCCGCTCCCTAGCTGAGCCTTTGCCTCAGTTTACCTCTCTCCAAGCTGAGAGCAACTACATTTGTTTCTTCTTAGCTCTTTTCCTCCCTTGTCCTCTGTGATGATGGAAGCAATGATATCTATGAATTATGGGGAACTTCCTGAGAACTGGTTTCACACTAAATCTTTCTTAGGAATGTAGGAATGAAACAGCTGGCTTTTCAAAATAACTATTTTGTTTTGAATTAATCTTCACACCAGCTCTTCCCAGGAAAATGATGGAGGAGGGAATGAGAGCAGGATAAAACGCCCAGTGGAGAGTAACATAAGATGCCAGGTGACCTGGGGGAGGAGCAAAGATTTCCAGGGCCTGATCTTCTGCCACCAGACAGGTGAGGGCAGTTCTTTGATCTCTGGGCACCCAAGTCCTCCAGGTCCATGCCTTGGGCAGCCACTATCTCTAACCCAGGGCTAGAGCAAATTCGCTGTGCCTAGTAAGCTGTGGCCTAGATTAAAGGGGACTGCAAAATCATCACACTTTTTTTTTCACTCAGTGACTCATTTATTCATTCTATATTCATTCAGTGTTTATTGAGCACCAATAGGTGCCAGCTGGAAATCTTGCCTCCATTTGCCTCCCAGGAAGGGTATGCATGTGCATCAACCTTTCTGCACAGTGAGTTTCATTTCCCAAGCCTGGTTTTGGACTAGAAAGGAGATATTACTCAGAACCTTTTCTGAGAGCTGTACCTCAAGTTCTTTGGGAGGGGTCCCCTTCTCCAAAGAAGTCTTATACATCCGTGGCCCAGGTGGGCAGCCATCTCCTCGCACATCTTCGTGGGCATTCAAAACCAGAAGCAGGTTTGCACAGTCCGCGTTGTCCCCAGGGAAATCGGCGGTGACTGGCTGTTACTAACAAAGACTCTTTGTGTCAATGTGGCTGAGTCACCTGACAGGTCTGAAATGTAACATCCTCCTCTGGGGCCAGGGAACTGAATCCAAAAGACTCGAAGGACAGGTCAAACTGAAAATAAAATGTAAAGAACTAAAAGCAGAGTTTTGTATTTAGTGATTCTCAAAAAAAAAGACGAAAGAAGGAATCCCATCTTGATGGTGTTGTGCGTGAAACTGACTTGGAGATTTTGGTTGACTGCAAGCTCGCTGTGAACCAAGGGCTGATCTGGCAGCTAGAACCCCAGACAACCTTTGACTGTGTTGGCAGAGTCACATGTGCCTAGAAAAGGAGATAGGAGCCCCCTGGGCTTGTTATAAGGAAGGCCATGTCTGAAATATTTAGCCGTAATTCTGGGTCCACATTTTAAGAGACACTTTAATATATAGAAGGATCCCTTACAAGTTGGTATTAGTGTAGGTACAACTCAACACGAGAAACCATTGATATTCAGTCTTTAAAAAACAATTTATGGACATGACATCTTTCTTCAAATATTTGATTGGTCAGATGGAAGAGGGAACCTGGAAAACTGAAGGTGGAGAAGGGCTCCATCATTCTCAGCTCATCGTCGAGACCTTCTGGTGTGGACTTCCACAACGTCCAGCTCCTTCCCCTCAGAACGTGATTTGCATCTTCCTCTATCCTTTCATTTCCTCGTGCCACAGAGGACAAACTGTTCCTCCTGCTTTTAGAGGTTGACCTCATCCTCTCTCATCTCCTCTAGGACACACCCCATCAATTAACCCCCTGGTTCTTCCTATGGGCCTGCATGCGAATTGAGGAAGATGATAATTTGGGTACTCATGTGCCAGCTGCATTGCGATTTATCTGCCTTACCTTGATTAAGCCTCACACCAACTCAGTGAAATAGATGAGATCCTCTCTGTTCACAGAGAACACTGAGACTTGAAGGAGTTCAGTGACATTCCCAAGGTCACAGTTGCCAAGTAGTGAAATTTAGGAGTTAATTCCAGGTCTAGCCACCCCTAATAGTCTAAACTTGCATTTGGGCTGTTAAACACTCTCCTCTCGTTCTCAGCCAAATTCCTATAAAGACATCTCTTTTCATGTGCCTACTTCCTCACCTCTCATTCTCTCCTCAGTCTGTGCTGTCTGCTCTCTGTAGAAACATCTCCTCCAAAGGTCATCGGTGACCTAATAGTTAATCCTGATAGTCTTCCCTGGGTTCCCATTCTGCCTGCCCTTCTGTAGCACTTGACATTGCTGACCACGCACCTTCTCCCTCTTGGGTCCGGCTGAGCTCACCACTCCCACCGTCACCTCCCATCCTTCTAATCCTCATCTCAGTTCCCTTTTTCCATGTGTCACTAGTCGGGACTCAACTGAAATTGGAAACCAAGGATCTGTGTGTGAAATTTCCCTGGTATGTGTGAGGATAAGATATAGGGCGCAAAGAACGGAGCGTGATGGAGAGACAGCTCCAATAGTCCAAATGTCCTCATCCCTGTCGGGTGGAGTTATAAGGGATGGGGAAGCGTTAAAGGGCAGAAACAAAAGACCAGGAATGGGGATTGGTACATTCTCAAAAAAAAAAAAAAACAAAAAAAAAAACCCAGAGATAAACAAAAAAAAAACAACAAAAAAAAAAAAGAAAAGTAGGGCAAAAGGCAGTCCTTAGGGAATGAGATGGTGAACTTCAAGGAGAAAGCTGGCTCAGCTGCTGAGAAAAGATAACCATGATACAGAGCAGGTGAAGATTGCTAGAATTGCAGATGACAAGGAATTGAGTCTATATTGTTAGCAGGCTCATCTTCCTAGACTCTGAAACCCCCTACAATCACGACAGGAGGGGTTTTAACTTCTCTGACTCGTGCCTGAATCCCATGTGAAGCTTTGTCCTCTGAAGCAACAAGATTTTGTCTCCCTTGGGTACATCTTCAATTTTCCAGTTTGTCCAGAGCTCAGCATTCTTATTCCAGTTAAGCAGCACCACAAATCCGATGCTGTACTGAGTAACATAACTCCAGGAGTGCCCTTCACATGGAATATCCCATGGGGGCCCTAACCACACTGATAGCACAGTGCCTAGCAAAGGTAAGCACTTATTGAATGGACAGATGAATGAATAAATGAATTTCCTGTGAGTATTATTCCAATTTAGTTCAGCAACATTATTTGAGCCCTTCTGTGTGAGGGATTGAGACAGATCAAGATGAGAGAAGAGAGTAGAGAAACAGCTTGATGCCCAGGTGCTAATAGTCTAACTGATTCTAAATCGAGGCAAAACCTTAGAGGGTTCCAGATGTAACCTTAAGTTCTCTCTTCTGGGCTCAGCACTTGCAAATCTCCTTTAGAATCTCAGAAACTCTTTAGCTTGATAAGTGACAAGAAGATAGTCTTGATGAGACCACTCAAGAATATTTTGCTTGTCTTGGGTCCTGGGCCTCACCCTCAAGAAGCACCAGGTGAATAAAGTTGATATGCATATGCCTTGGACAGAGCTGCTGCTGAGCCCTAAAGGGAAGGCCCTGGAGGCTGCCTCCAAGAGAGGGCCCATGGATTCTCTCTTCATGTTCTCCAAATTCGGGGGCAGGGGAGGGTGGTTACTGCTCATCCCTCTTGCTTCATCTCTCATCTCATTTTACTCTGAAAGGAGTCAGAGGATCTCTTTTCACTTTCACTTGGAAACAACCCCTACCCCCAAAACCCTTGGAGCATTTCTTGGAGAACCACTTCTGGGCTGTTTCCATCTGCACCAACAAGAGCTGGAGCATCACACGAGGCTTCTCCTCCTAATTTCCAGAAGTACAGGAAAAAAAGAGAGTCCCAAATCCCTCCCTGCTGTTCCCACATTAAAACAGTCATTTGCCCTGACTCTGCTGTTCTAAGCAGGGATGCTTCAGTAGAGCAAGCTGAAGATTCAGCTGACAGAAGCATAGGTCTTGGGAGGCTGCCACCACAGGTGTACCCTTTGAGACTTCCAGAAGAAGCTTCCCTCCTTGTTATTTGCCTGGCTGGCCATTATGTTCTTGCTGCAGGCCCTAGTAGCAAGGTTCCAGCTACATAAGCTATAAAAACCCAAGCAAAACTGGAGCATCCAATGTTGTGAGGTCACTTTTGGCTGACAGGCCTCCTCTGTCAGCGCCTCTTTCCTCTCCACCTCAAACAGAGGGAAAAAGACAGCCTGGAGGTAAGAAGCCAAAGACAGGTGTTAGGACACTGGGGAGGAGGGGTCTGGTCCACCAGACAACAGGGAGTCCTTTTACACACAGGACAGCTTTGATGTGGGGGGTGGAGCAGGGGAATCCAGAAACCCTCTGATAGAGGTTGAACCCCAGACCCAGAGTCTCAGGACTCCCATTCTGTTTAGACCCTTGAGTTAGGCCCCACACAGGGAACCCTGGAACGGGACTGGCTATGGTGATAACTGGCAACCTTAGGGATGCATTCGTCTGCAGACGTATTGCACTATATTGTAAGAAATGTTGATCCAACATTTATAGACTGGAAGAGTCATGGATTTACGGTTCCTTTTGGAGAAAAAAAAAATCAGAAGCTATTGCTGAACTGGGTTTTCATGGCAAACTGGTCTGTGCCAGGTAGACAGAGCATGTGCCTTACCGTTCTCCACACTCTCCATCACACCCTGTGGCATCCCTCACACGGTGGCCAGGTGCTATTGACCTCGCACTTGAACTGCTGTTTTTCTCAGAAATAAAGAAAGGTTTCTCTTCTATGCTCTTTAGCATTAAAAATGATTTTTCCCACACTGGATTCCCCAGCTCCCATTGGCATTTGAATTTGCAACCCCTGAACTAAGAACCTGAGTCAGCCAAGTACATTTCAGTTGCAAAAGACAGAAAATAAACCCACCTAATTCAAACAGAAATAAAAAGAGGGGGTGGCTGGCTCATGGGAAGGGTATTGGATAGCTGCAGAAGTAAATGAAGGACCGTAGGTTTCACAGAAAATGGTCATCCGACCCTGCCAGGACTCTCTCCAGCTCTGCGTATCCTCACACATTGCCTGCATTCTCTTTAGCAGAGATGCCGTTGTCATGTGGTGAGGATCGTGGCCACTAGAAGTCCCAATTTAGAAATCCCAGTTGAAAAAAAAAAGAGCTTCCTTTCTTTACTTCTGAAAATCAATCTCAGGAAAGGATGCTGGCCTCACTTGGGTCATATGTCTTAGAGCTGCAGGATGTTTTCTTTCAAATCCAAAACTTAAGTAGCTGGTCATTGTTCTAAGCAGGTCACAAATATTAGTTTATTTAATCCCTATTTTTTAAAAAGGCCACGAGTTAGGTCCCATTACTCCTGCCATTGCAAATGAAGAAAGTGGTATTCCCAAGGCCACATAGCTGTTAATTGGTGGAACTGGAATTTGGAGACAGGTAGTCTGGCTCCAGAGTCCACATACCCTCATGTTATGGCTGTACCCCCATTCTTTGGCTATACCCCATGCTGTGGTTGTACCCCCATTTTATGGCTGTACCCCCATGCTCTGGCTATACCCTATACTGTGGTTGTACCCCCATGTTGTGGCTGTACCCCCATGCTGTGGTGGTGCCCCTATGCTATGGCTATACCCCATGCCATGGTTTTACCCCATGCAATTATTTTGCAGGTTTGCTGTGTAACTCTAGAGGAGCAAACCCTGAACTTAGGAGACCTGAATTTAGGAGCATGACCTACACGGGTGACATGGAGGGGATTAGCATGTGCCTCCCTCCTTAGGCCAATCACAGCTGTCAGGGTAGATGGGAGACTGATGGTAGCACATATCCGGTGTCTGTTGGGGGTCAGTACAGTGAGAGACAGCACCTTGTGCCACATTTACTGGGGGGAGGAGTGGTTCCCCACGCAGATGATAATGTATGACAATCTCAAGAGCATCCAAGGTCAGTTATGGCTACAGCATCTGCTTGTCTTCTTGCTCCCTAAGGACGTCTGAGATCCAAAATGGCCTCCAGGAAGGATAGTCTAGCTAAAGGTCTCTGAAAAAAATTATAGGTTTCATCAACTAAACAACATAAGATAAACAGTCATAGTTTAACATTGGTAACACAAAAAAGCTTACTAATAAGAAAACTCTTTAATTGCTGTCTATGTATATACTCTGAGCCTCTTATAACTCAACCTTTTAGTTGAGAGACCCCATACAGGTACCTACCTTCATCTGTAAAGTGTGGGGGTGGGGTTGGGGGAATAAGGCCTCTTTTTGGGGTTGTTAGGATTTGGTGAGATAAGCAACCATTTAGCATGGCTCATGGCACATGGAAAGCCCTAGAAAATGTTAGCCATTAAAGAGCTAATTTTCACTTTGGCCCTCATGGGCAAGTGTCATTCAGAACCTTCTCTTCTTACTTTTGACCGTATCTTGTGTTCACCTCTTAGAGTGACACAGACTCATGCAGTTACATAGATTCTTATGTAGAACTTACTGTAAAATACGTAAAGGCAAGACGCCCTGAATAAGGTGAGGGCAGAGGCTGGGCAAGCAGTTAGTTAGGCCTCTGTGTTGTTCTCCACACAGAGCTCCTAGGAACAAAGTCTGAAAACCAGATCTGAGTCTGTCCAGCACCACCACAATATCCACTCTGCTTGCACTCCACAAGTGTATTATCTATTTCATTATTCACCCCAAAAGTTAGTGTCCAAAATCAATAACCATTTTATTTGCTCATGATTTTATGGGTCAGCTATTTGAGCTGAGCTCCTGGGGCTACTTACGCAGTTACTGGCTCAAATGGCATTGGTTTGCAGTCTAAGATGGCTTCACACCTCTGGTAGTCGGTGCTGGCTACTGGCTGGGCTACTTCCTATGTATGGTCTCTCATCCTAGGAGAGCTGCTCTGAGGCTCTTCATATGTAGCACCGAGTTCTAAAGAGGGCAAGAACAGGAGAAGCTGAAAGACCTCCTGAGGTGTGAGTGAGGCAGTTGCATAACTTCACTTTTGCCAGATTTTCCTGGTCAAAGCAAGTCACAAGACCACCTGAAATTGAAATTCAAGTGGTGGAGAGAGAGACTTTTGAGGGGAGTAATGTCAAAGTCACATTGAAAAAAAAGTATTTATACAGGAATGGGAGGAATCAGGGACTACTTTATTTTGTAATCTACCACTTCTCCTTATTTTCTATAACTTTTTCTCAATAAACTTGGCCTGTGTCTGGAATACAAAGATGACTACTGGTAGATAATGTGCGAGATGTGGCAAATCCTGCTAGTTCCCTACGCATCACTCATTCTCCATTTCTTTCTTATTTAGAATTTCCATTCTGTTTTTCAGGGTGGCAATGTGTCCAGTTACAAACTTTCACTTTCCCAGATGCCCTAATAGCTGGGGAGACCATGTGAATAACTAGAAGTCTCCCAGGCAGGGCCTCCAGGAGAACTGTTGTTTTCTCGATAAAAAGGAACTGGCTACATGCCACTTGCCTTTTGCCTTTTCCCCTTCTCTCTTCTTGTCTGATTCCTGCCTGGATCACATACACAACTCTTAGGGGTAGAGCAGCCTCCTTGAAATCATGAGGATGTTGCGAAGGATGCCAGAATAGCAACACAGAAGAAGCCTGGTCTCCAGTGGCACCATGGCCCCTCTGTTCTAGTCCTGGACTCCCTTACCTTTGAGCTTCTTGTTTCTGAGAAAAATAAGTTTTCCTTGGTTAAGTCACAATTGGAGCTGTGGTTTCTGATGCTGAAACAGGGAATGACGAGATGAGACTGAGAGGGAGGGCAGAAGGCTGATGGTGAAGAGCCATGACTATTGGGAAGACACCATGGTTGCTATGAAAACTGCCTTTGTTATGCACAGGGGTGTTTGTGTGTGTTTGGATGTGCACAAGTCTGGATATATGTGTATTTGGGTGTGGGGCTGAATGTGTGCACGTACAGAAATGTTATGGCTTTTGCAAAATTTAAAATCAAGTCGAAGTCCAGATTTT
This sequence comes from Eonycteris spelaea, assembly GCA_003508835.1. NCBI lineage: Eukaryota > Metazoa > Chordata > Mammalia > Chiroptera > Pteropodidae > Eonycteris > Eonycteris spelaea. The sequence goes on from PUFA01000017.1 coordinate 4,274,237, forward strand.
GAAAAGCTAAAATAATAAGTTGAAAATGAGGAGATAAGTTTAATGGCGATGACTATAAACCCTTATATTTAGATTTTTTAAAAAAGATGTCAGCATGAGAGAGCTTAGTTTCACAGCCTGGGGATTTAAGTTGACTGCAATGGCTTAGAATGAGTTCACAGAAGGAAACTCTGACTCACCTCTCCAACTATAATGATTATCTAGGACCCAGAACACAGAAGGCAGATGTCCCTCAGCCTCTGCATGTCAGAGCACTGGGAACCCGCACCGGTCCATCCCAGGGCTGGTGAATGGAGCCCAATGAGAGGAAGACCAGGATGCCATCCAGAAATCAAGGATTCTGCAGTAATGGGTCCATCCGAAGAAAATGAATTGTTTTGTGCCATAGTGTTGTCCTCATCATGGAGTTTCAGAGGCCACACGTTTGAAGATTTCTGAATTGGGGAAGAAGTTGAACGAGATAACCTGTAAGATCCCATCTATCTCTTAGATTCTGAATATAAGAAAGTTTGAACTCTCAAATCCAGGATCACATAATATACTTTTGGGGCCAAAGAAGGCAGGAGAAGAGAAGAGAAGAGAAGGGAAGAAAGAAGGTGAGTGTTAAATCATGGAAGAAGCTTGGCCAGGTGAGAAGCCCTAGTCCTGAAGAGCTAGGTCTTCTGAATATAATCAGGTTTGAGAAATGGGTCTTCATTAGGGTAGCTCTGGTCCAAGAAATGGAGCCATATGACTCATGATATGGACATACAACTTTTGTTTTATTCCAAGACAATGCAAATGACAGCAGACATTCCAGACCTGTGTCTGAAATGTTAGAATGCTCTCAATGCAGCAGAATTCAACCACTGATGTCATCTGGCTGTTTATATAATGCTCTTTCTTTCCAAATGGGCTTCTTTAATTTTTCTCAGAAGAAAAACTTGCTGAAGACATAGCATTTAGTCTCTGGCTCAACCAGAACCCAGCTGCTCCTCCCCCTGGCTGTGCTGCCCCAGCTCTGCAAAAGTACAGATGATTTGCTGGATGGTCTGGGAGTCTTGGGTACTTCCCCCTCAGCCCTGGTGGCTTCCCGAAGTAGTTAAAAATTCTGGTTTTATAATGAGAACCACAAAACTGGAAGCGTTCCTGAAAGAACAGCTCAAAACTTGAGAATAAATCTCGGCATTTGGAAATAAACACCTGGGATGTTTTCTGGGATGACTCAGGCTTCACCAGCCACGCCAAGAAATTACATGGGTAATCATCAAGCCTGAGAACTTCCAGAAAATGCCCAAGGCAGACATTGAAGTAGATAACTCATCTCTGAGAACATGTCTTTCAGCTAAAAATTGCAAAACTCTATGCATCTCTGGTTCTGAGGAGCTGCTATTTCCCTGTGCTGAACCCAAGAAAGAAAGGCAAGTTGCATAAGTGAAGCATGGCCCTGTTCTTTCCACAGGCAGCCTGCCCAGGTGGGACTAGCCCCGTCAGAGACTTTCACGTACACTTTCGCATCAAGGGTCCCAGGTTCCCCCTGAGTGACCTGCCCCCCCCCAAAACAGCAGATCCATCACCCATGGGTAGAAGGGCCTGGAATAGCTGGGTGGGATGTGAAATAAAAAACCATGATGATCTCAAGAGCCACTCCCCTGGAGAAAGGTGCTGACGTGGCTGTACTCTCTGAAAAACATTTAGACAAAAGGAAGCATCATTGCTTTATATACAAATCAGCACCAGCTCTGGAAACCAGGGGAGCCCTCTCCCCAGGCTCAGAGTGCCCCCAGTCATCTCTGTTTTGCTCTTGCACAGAAATAGGTCTAAAAATTTCAGGTCATCAGTTGTCAAACTCGAGCTTCCCATTTCCTCACTCAGCAAGTGGTAAGACTTGGCCATCTGGCCTGAACCTGGAACTGTGGAACACTCTGGGCCTGGGGTCTGGAGCTAGCTCAGAGCTCAGGGCTCAGGGCTCAGGTGTTGGGGCTTCTTCATGAGACCCACAGTCCTTTCTCTCCATACTCCTTCCCTTCTTCACTCTTCCCTCACCAGCCTCAAATTACTAGAATCACAGACCTTAAGAAACTTAAAGATCATGTTAGTTCAAATGTCCAACTTTACAGGAAAGGCCCAGAGATGAGGTGTAGAGATGCTGACTTTTGAAGGACTTTCAACTAGTTAATAAATGAGTCCCTCATTAGCCAGCTCATACCATTAACTTTTTCAGGGCATGACCCTCTTCCCTACTTCTCTCTTTCCCAAACAGGGTGCGGTAGCCAGCCTTCGATGTGGCTTCTAAGATCTCTGCCTCCTGGTTTTCACACCTGTGCATAGCTCCTCTCTCATTGTACCAACGTTGGTCTTTATGACCAGCAGAATAGCAGACATGATGGTATGTCACTCTTGAGATTAGGTTATAAAAAAATGTGGCTTCTGCTTTGGACTTTCTCTCTCTTCCTCTCTTTCTCTTGGCTCATCTGCTCTGGGGAAAGCCAACTGCCACATCATAAAAACACTCAGATTGGCTATGAGAGGCTCACATTGTGAGGAACTGAAGTCTCTGGCCAACAACTAGTGAGGAACTAAGACTTGTTAACAATTACTGTTGACTAAGCTTGCAAGCATCCCCTTCACCAGCTGAGCCTTCAGATGACTGTGAACCCCTGACAACAGCTTAACTTCAGCCTCATGAGAGACCATGAGTCAGAACTGTCATCTGAGACATTCCTGGATTTCTAACTCACAGAAACTGTTAGACGATAAATGTTTGTTGTTTTGCATTGCTAAATTTAATAGTCATTTGTTATGATTATAAAAAACTAGTGTTTTTTTCTTTGGAAAAAAAATAAAAAGATAAAGAGATGAAGAGAAATCCCAGTTTACCAGTCAACAAGGCCTTGTCCTATACCACTTGAAGAGATGAAACTATGGCTAATCAGGAAAAAGCTTCGCTGGAGGCCTGGGGCAAGTGCCTCAGGGGCGCAGAACTGGCTCTTTCCAGGCCTAAGTGAGAGAATTCCAGTTAGCGGGCTGCTAGAATGCACCAGCTCTCTTTATAGAAGTTGTGAGCCCGAGGCTCATGCAAATGCTAATAACATGCATAATATATAACCTTACAAAGTTTTAGGAATGGAGTTCCTCGTTGGTGGCTTTTCTGTAACTTAAAGGTACCCCCTTAAGTTAGAGGTGATCTCCTATGATTTGGGCTCCCAGTTGGATTGGAGTTTACATGTAATATTTTCAGAGGCTGCAGCCAAGATAGAGCCTACCCTCACTCACTCCCATGAGACCAGCCCAAGCCTATCTGCCATACACACTCCTCCAAGAGAAGAAACTCTTTGAAAGGTGCCTGAGCAAAAAGCATCTTATAAATGCATACATTTTACTGAATATGGTCACAAATGAGCTTTCTGACAGACTTACTCATTGTAAGGTCCAAAACTGTAGGGTCCTTAAGCGATAGGCTCTATTCTACGCACCCAAAGCTCTGTTTTGTTTTCTCTCCAGAAAACCTATAGTTGGAAGCATAACATGCTTTCCAGTGCCCAGCATTTGTCTCCTAAAATATAGCTAAACTAGGTTAATGCTTCCCCAACCCCCCTTTTTTTTGTTCTTGCAGTGTAGATTCAGAGCCTCTGGGAAACTTCCTAGTTTCTTATTTTAAAGATCCAACAAGAATATAGCTGTTATCTTCCGTTGGGGAGAAATTTCAGTTGAACACCCTCGAAGTAGACAAGCCAGTGAGGTGAGCCTGACTGGCTCTCCCGGGTCAGTTAGAGACAGGGAGAGCTGGTGGTGCTCACTCTGCAATGTCATGTGTCTTACTATACAAAATAATGCCAAGTTCATTTGGCTGGGGGAGGGCTGCAGGCGCTTTCAGGACCTATTGTATGTAAGCCAACAACCTCATCTCTCCAGCTGTCCCTTCTCCCCTAAAGGAGACCAGGAAGTAGAAGAAAATAAAGTTGGAGTCAGAAGTCAGTTTCCACCCACAGGAACAATGGTGTAATTGTGTTTCTCACATAGCGGCAACTGTTCTCAAGGAGCATTAAATAATATTATGCACATGCTGTTACCATCATGAGAACCTCACCATGGGAACTTCCGGATGTGGTCTTTTGGAATCTTTGGGATCTGGGCAGACCATTCCAGTAAAAGACAGATTCTATAGAAAACTCAGGGAGTGGCCAATTCTTAGGTGACTTCTCCAAGTGAGAGAAAATGCAAGCATGTGCTTTAGGTTACCTCAAAATCAATGAGAATCTTTCTTAATGCAAAAGATACACTTTCTCCTTAATAGGAAGGTAGTCCTGGTCTTGCTTTTGGAAAGCTTCCAGGAACAGAAGCTAAACTGTTACCAAACTCAGAGGAAAGAAAGAGACCCTTAGAGCTGGAATATTATCACTTTACATGGTTTCCTGCCCTTGCTCTGATCTTTACTCAAGCCAAACCCTGCAAAGTCTCCAATTAGGGTGTCCTGTGTATGTTTTGTGATTCTGAGACTTCTCAGAGCTAAGATTGAGGTAGAGAATCACAGACGCAGTGCGGCATGCTAATAAGAGCAAGCAACTTGAGTGCTGCTTCAGGCACTTGCTAGCTGCTGACATCAAGAAAATTCCTTAGCTTCCCTCAACCTCTTTCATCTGCTTTACAATGGCATTAATACATACTTTATATTTTGTGAGAGAGACGTTAATGAGACAATATATACGAATGAGGCTTGAAACTAAAAAATAATCTCTGGGATCCATTTAATTGTGTCTGATCTACCACGTTAATACTCCAATGACCTAGGATCAATAGAGGGGGCCTTGCCATGTGCCATATACCATGTGAGACCTCATCCTGGGCCTGCCTGAGAGCCTTACTCTACCAGATGATGAGAAATCTTCAGTGGGCAGACTTGTTTGTCCTGAGGCCTCACCAAGACAAGGGAATGATATTGTTGGAAGATCTTTGTTTCAGTCCCTCTTTATTCTGTCCATCTAATATTGCTTTCTCTCTCCAAATGTGGTGTTACAGGTCCAAGTCTGTGTTCTATTTCTCACAACCTGTTACATTTAAAGATCAAAAGGCCAGTTTCCAAGAACTCGCTGATCCAACACTCACCCCTCTTCCGATGACTCTCAAACCTCTGTCTCTAGCTCTCTCCTCAATCCCAAGTGCCTACTGGTAATAACTAGCTAGATGTCTACCCTACTTTAAGTTCAATTTTTTTTTAAAAGGACACCTTCCTCTTAAAATGGTACTAACTCCTAACTATGGTAACCTAGTAAGTAAGGCATCCAGTTTTTATTTCTTTATGTTGTTATTTACTCTCTTACATTTCCTATTCTGATCTGTTACCAAAACCTTGTACATCTCCCTTCAAAATGGCTCTTGAAATCTCCTCATTTTTAGGTATTTTCATGCTATCCTGATTCAAGTCTTCTTTCTCTGACATCTGATTTATGCCCCTACTTCTCATCACCTCTTTACCTCCAACTCTCTCTCTCTGCCATTTATCTGAATACAACTTGATCTTTGTAACAGTCAGGAGAGGCTAGGTTGCAATAACAAAGGACTCGAAAATCTCAGTGGCTTACCATAACCAAGAATTACTTCTTACTTATGTTATATATCTATCATGGACTGGCTCTGACTCTGCTCCAAGTTGTTTTCATTCTGGGACCCAAGCTGATGGAGCATTCCCTATTTGAGACAGTGCTGTTCTCAATACAAAGGGAAGAGAGAGCATGCTGAACCATGCTCCAGTTATAAAAGCTTTTGCCTAGGAATGTCATACATTCTTTTTACTCACATTTTATTGACAAAAAGTCAAGGTCATCTGGGTAGGGGTGTATAGTCTTCCATAGGGAGGGGAAATCACTAATTGTGAGTACGACTACAATCCGCCACAGTACTTATTTCTGTATTTCAGCTTTCCTCTTCTCTCTCATGACTCGAATGCCATGTATTGAAACCTCAGCCGTCTCCTTGTTTTATAAAGCCTACTCTCTCTAGTTCAGAGTGATTTCTCTTTTTTATCACCTTTAGTTGACTTTATAATCAATAGCCCTCACTACAAGATTAATTTCGGGTGTTTGCCCATAGCCCTTAAGGTAGTCCGGTGATCCACTACTCCTGGCCACGCTGACTGGACATTCAGGGGTGGCAAGTGACGCAGGATGGCCAGAGTAGAAGCGCACAGAGGCCTAGGAGCTAGACCAAGCAAATATAAAAAGAACTACCAAACAACTACCAAACACGAAAAAATATACCACTTGGAGCGGTTGTTAAGTCTGAAAGGATGCCTTGAGGTAGAGTCAGAGCAGACGGATACCCTCTGCACGTTGAGGTTAGGAGAAAGATAGAGAAGGCTCACCGGCCCTCAGAGCCATCTCAAGTCCAGTGCTCCACATAGACTTGTATAATACGTCTCTATTTTCTGGAGACAATTTGAGGGTCTCTGTCTTTATTACCGATAAAGCCACTTTGAGTTTAGAGAAACATCAGTGGCCAACTTGTTTCACGTGAATTTAGTTTGATCTTCCAATTTAGACTTTAGACCCCTAGAAAACAAGGTGTGTGTTTATGTTCTCCATGGGCCTGGCACACTGTAGATCTCCATAAATATTCTGGAAATGGTTTACTGTCGGTTACCACATACACATGCCTCATTGTCATCATTATCTTCTTTGAAGCTAACTTTTGATAATTAACCCAAAGCATTATTTTGAGGCAAATGAAAAAGGAAATACAAATTTCCTTACCCAGGAAACAGTCTTTACGCTTACTTAGCAGAAACTTTTGGGAAGTTCGTAATCGATGTGCTGTGGACCGTCGGCACAGAGTGAACTTTGTGGAACTGCTGTAGCCCAGTCTCCAAGCCTCTCATTCCGGGCCCTCAGGGTACATGGGTAGGTTTCCGATTCAGTCTCTTAAAGAGGGGGTTAACACCTGGTTATGGTGGGGGGAAAATGGTAAAAATGAAGAACCATTGGCAGAACAGGAAGCGACACAGATACTTAGTAGCAATGAGTCCTCGCTTCGCTTTAAAAATGCCCCATGTGCTCCAAGCAGCTCAGCATAGACTGTCATGCTATGAGATGGGTACAGTGAGCAGATGAGAGGAGCCGCTGGTGGCCTTTCGGCCCGCGGGCCTGTTTCTGCAGAGCCTGTGGATGTCCTTTGCCCCTCTTCCCCCGTGTTTTCTGCCTTTTAATCCCCAAAGTGCAAAGTAAAGTTGGGGGGACAGGGGCAGGAGAGACCACATACAGTTTTTTTCATGTATATGTTTGTGCATTCAATAGAAAAAGGCTTTGGTCGGGGCCTGAAAAGACTGTGGACCACTTTTCTCACCCAACTAGGCATTTATTTTATGTCAAGAAAAGGGCGAAAAAAATAGATAGATAAATTAGATAGATAGATGCCAGACAGATAGGTAGATATATAGATAGATAGAGATATTCACAGACAGACCTTGCCAGATAGATAGAGATATTCACAGACAGACCCTGCCAGCTAGCTTCAGTCATCCTTGGGAAGCACCCTTGTTTAATATGGCTCCCAGGCAGTGAGCAAAAAAGGCTTTTCTGAAGGCTTCAGTCTCACTGGACATGGTCGTGGTTGTCTGCCTGTAAGTGGAGAGAGGATTTCCTGAGACTCTCTGTTAAGAGGAACGAGCGGCGGAGATTGAAGCCACTCTCGATGTCTTCACGCCCCGATGTGAGGCAGCAGAGAAATCGTCTGAAACCAGTGACTGTCCCCAAACTCCCTCATTCGTTGGCATTAGGGACTTTGTATTAGTTTGCTTGGGCTGTCCTAACAAAGATCCCCATACTGTGTGGCTCAATCGACAGAAATTTATTGTCTCAAAATTCTGGAAGGTAGAAGTCTAAAATAAAGGCGTCAGCAGGGTTGGTTCTTTCTGAGGGCCGTGAGGGAGAATCCGTCCCATGCCTCTCTCCTAGTTTCTGGTGGATGGTTGGCAATCTTTGGCATTCCTTGGTGTGTAGAACCATTGCCCCATCTTTATCTTCACGTTCGCATGGTCTTCTCCCAGTGTGCTTGTCTATCTCCAAATTTCCCCTTTTAATGAGAACACAAGGCACACTGGAATAGGACCTACCCTAAGGACCTCATTTTAACTTTATGACCTCTGTAAAGATTTTACCTCCAAATAAGGTCACATTTTGAGATACTGAGATTTAGGACTTCAACATTTTTTGTGAGGGCTGAGGTGGTGGCGGGGAGGGACACGATTTAACTTACATCAGGCTTCATTTCATCTGACTCAATACGAGGAGGTCTACAGACAGATTTAAGTCTGCCCGGCTTGAAATGCCCAGGGCAGGGGGATTCCATTACAGCATCTCCAATCTTTTTGTGGTTTCTCTGGATCGTCTCATGTTCTCGGCTTCGCCTGATTATTCTAAGCCTTCGAACCTCCTTGGGAAGGGCAAGAAGGAGCATGGAAGGCTGGCTGGCTTCCTGGACTTTGTGCGACTCTGCGGCAGGACTCTTCGGAGGCAGACACTAAGGGAAGTAGTAGGAACTCAAGAGCCTTCGGCTGTGAGCATGTTGTTCATGGAGGTGGAAACGCTGAGGTCAGGCCTGGCTCTGGTGTGGGAGTCAGAAAAGAGAGGAGGTGCAGGGAGCACGGGGTGGAAGAGGGGACCAGGGAGGAGACATAGGGGGGTAGGAAAAGAGATATTATTATTACATTTTCTGTAAAATAGGTAATTTGCGAGTAGTGCAGATAAATGTTCTTTTCATTAGGCTAAAGGAAATTGTGTGTAATAGTTAAGATTGTATTTGGCTTTGGGTAACAGAAAATCCCCAAATAATAGAGGTTTTATAAAGACTGACCTTTATTTTTCCCTTGCATAAAAGAAGTCTGGAGACAGGCAATCCAGGGCTGGTATGGCAGTCCCGTGGTCATCAGTAAACCAGGCTCTACTTAATACACTGCTCCCCAGCCTTAGCATGTCTCCTCATGGTCCTGATGGCTGCTCAGCCTCCACATGTCAAGTCCAGATACCAGGTATCTGGAAAAAGAGGCTTCTCAGAGACTCCGTAAGCTACCTATGTCTACATATTATTGGCAGAACTCAGTAAGGTGACCATGTAAACTTTTCTCTGTGTACCTAGGAAAAACTGAGGATTTGTTATTAAGAAGAAGGAATGATGGAGGGCAAAGAGTGGTCTTCACCACCACTAAACATGAAGGAAAGACAGTTACTGTCTAAATTCTTAAACTTGTCCTCGAGAAGGAAAATGTTTCTGAAGCATAAATTCTTTGTGTCCTGAAGGATTTCCCCTTCCAACCTTGTGTTTCACCTTGTATTTGAATGGTTCCTCAGGTCTCAGCTTCAACTTCAGCTCCTCAAGGAGCCCTCCTGGGTCCCTGTCCTCTGCTCCCAGTGCACCTCATGCTTACTCGTGGAAGCTCTTTGCTCCCTGGTCATTACTGAATTATCTGAAGTTATTTTTGTAAGGCCCTCCTTCCCTGCCAACTAGGCTGTAAACTCCATGACAGTGGGAACCTTAACTCACACACCATTATCTCTGTGGTTGCTGTAGGAGGGGAAAAACTTCCTTCTACCCTTTTGGGTTCTGTGACTGGACCTGACAATCCAACGGACATAAAACATATTAACAGGAGAAAAGTATATAAATTTTATTTAATATTTTTACATGTGCACGGGAGTCTCCAAAAGGAAAATGAGTACCTGAAGAAGCCATTAGGCTCAAAATCTTATATACATTTTTTTAAACAAAGAGCAATACAGTGTGGGGAGGTGACAAGACAAAAGGGCTTGGGCTAGGAGCAGTAAATTCTGGGCCAGCGATTCTGAAATACATGGGGGAAAATTAACGAAAGATAAGTGTCATTTTAGTATGTATGTATGTATGTATGTATGTATGTATGTATGTATGTGAGGCAAACCCTTGGTTGACCTCACAGATTGCAAGGACCTTGTCAGCTTACAATCCCTTATTTTTTATTTTATTTTATTATGCCTACAGCACCTGGTCTTCCTAGGTGATCTCCCATTCAAGTACTAACCAGCCCCGACCCTGTTTAGTTTCCGAAATCGGACGGGATCAGGTCTGTTCAGGGTGGCATGGCCGTAGATGATAAGTGTTATTTTAGTAGGTTTGTTTGCACAGGTCCATTTTGATGTCTTCTCCAAGTTTCTAGTGATAAGAATATCCTTCTCTTCCTGGTGCAGGGAGGACGCCTTTCTCAGGGGGAAATTTAATGACTTGCTTTTAGGTAGAAAGGGGAGGGTCACAGAGGCATTCGTACATCTGCTGTTTCTCAACTGCTTTCAGCTGAAAATAATCAACATGCGAAGTGACATAAATTTGGGGTGTCATGTTCTGAACCCGTTCATAAACCCTCTATGAATATTTAACTGACTGATTTTGAGTGATTAGAATACTAGAGAGGTCCCAGCTTCAAGGCCATTTCCAATGAGACCTCTCTTTAACTGACTATCCTAGCTGAGACCAGGGCAAAACCTTTTCTCCTGTGCTGTACACCTGCCAGGATCTGAGCAGCCCGAGCACCCATGTTGGTGGTCTGAGAGGGATGTGGGTTGGGGCTGTCAGAACAGGTTTTCGGAGGAGGACTCCCACAGCAAACTCCACTTTACAAAACCAGCAAAAGCCAGAAGCACGCCCAGGAGGCAGGGGAACGAAAATTGCAGCAGTGTGGGTGAGTTTTAGATCTGAAAATGCAACTGGCTGTCCAATATTTTGGGAAGAAAAGTAGGTCACTGTCCTCCCTTAGTCTGAGGACATCCCCAGGCCCTAAAGGGGAAGGAAGAGTTGTGTGATCTCTGGCATCACAGACTGTGGGTAAGTTTGGTCACACTCAACTTTATGAGAACTACCTGCCCCACACCCCCTCATTTTCAAGACTCCATAAAAAATCAGGAAAAGATCAGTTCAAGCTGTTCAGCCTTTAGGTCTTGGATAGAAAATCTCCCTAAAGCAAGCTTTTTAAGCAAAAGTCCATTTGAGCACCACCCAAGCAAAAAAGCAGGACCCATAATCCAGAATGGCTCACAAACCCTCTATTTTAAACTTGCCCAATTAAAGAAGGAGTATTCCTTTCTCTGGCGTGGGATCACAGGGTTTTAATGGAGGGAGCAAGAAAGAGAGAACTTGTGGGAGGCCTTGGGGGACACACTGCCATGAGGCTTGGGAGATCTGTGGGCGGGGTTTCCTCCAACTTCCCCAGTCCTGGGAGAAATGAGAACAAGATTGAGAAATGAGGACTCATGTCTAATCTGTCAGACGAAAAAAAAAAATCACCCCCCCACATCCTGTCCCTCCACATTCACCATTACATTTAGTCATAATGATCAGGCATACTCTAACCACTTCTCCATCTGACTGAGTAGCTGAAAGTGACATGCACTCTGGTTGTGATTTGGGGCTTTTTCTGGGCCAGGGCTGAGATGATTAGGTGCTGGAGTTATCTCCTCCCGGTTTGCATGAGCTGATTATTAAATATTCAAGATTTTTGTAAGCCAACTGTTAAGCCATTCGTAACTTGAAATCTGCCATGGAGGTATTATTTACACTATGGAATTAGGCAAATCTTACAAATTAGGGTTTTTTCCTTTTTTCAGAGAGCTGCTTTGCCAGCACACACTGTATTATGTACTCAGGAGGAACTCTGAGAGGATTGGAGATGGCCGGAGAGAGAGGGCATTTGGTACTTTCCCAGCATCTTTGCCATGTCTTCCTTCTCTACTCTTCATACATTTCCTCAGGGTCATTGTTTTCTCTGTAGAAGCACCTATGGATTCCACTCCTCCTCCATCAGAGAGCGGGAAGAAGTTTGCTTTCATCACCCCAGTGCTGAAGGACTCCACCATCACAAACTACAAGAGCAGGGGGCTCATTTTCTTGCAGAAAAGAGACAGAAAAGTTGAGGAGGTGACTTTATTGGCAACAAATCAAAGTAGACATGGGGAGCCTGAGAATCAAAGGTTGGCTTCCTTCAAATCCCCTCATAACATTGGCAATCCACGCTTGCCAATTAAGGCTACAGGTGATATTTCTTATGTAAGTGGATCCTTCTGCTTTAGATTCATTGTCAGAGGTCACCAAAGGTTAAAAGGAATCAAATTATTTTCACAAAAAGGAAAATAAAGGAGACCAGTATTGGTACAGAGAAAGGTTTTTAAACTTTATTGCCAACTTGGGGATGAGGCATTTGCAGAGACAGATCTGTGGTACTGTAGACTCCGGAGGTCTGCAAAGGGGGCCAAGAACCAGCCTTTTGAATGACCCCTTCTTCTACTCCATCATTCCGCTGCTGGTGGCCTGAGGACTGCACTTTGAAAACTGGGTTAAAGAGGGTGCTCAGGAGGCACTTCGTAGATGGTGGATTGACCCCTGAGTAGGACCCTGCTCAGTGCCCAGGGCCTGACTTACCACAGCTGCTGCTCTTCGGTATTCATCCACTGGGACATGTGGGCTCAGCAATGTGCTGGGAGGTATGGGAATGGCATAGAAACATAATAGAGCATTACATTTCTCAGTAAGGAACAGGGTGGAGCCTGGGAGAATAGTTCTGAGGCTCAGAGAAGAGCAGCTGGGTAGCCACTGCAGGGCCAGTAACCTCTAAGAAAAATAGGAACAGCCCCAGGTCTCAGCTTCCACCAAGCCCTGCCACCATTTGCCCTGGGAGAGCCAGAAAGAGGAACAGGAGAAGGCCTAGGTGGTGGCCTCCATCTTTGGGAGGCCAGCCCTCCAAGCTCCTCTCTACCCAGCTGCCCTGCCTGCAGCCAGAATGCCCCAGGGCCATGCCCAGTGCAGGGGCAGCCTCCCCATCCAGGCTCCTCCTCTGGGATTCTAGGATGACAGTGAAGTTTTGTTTCTTGGCACAAGTCCAAGGAAGCCCTTTCCCCATGGGCTCAGAGAACACCCCGAGAACTATGGAAAGCCATCAGAAGTCAGTTTTTCTTGTTGGAAGTACCTCTCAAGAATTTAGATTTCTAAAGACTGGCAAACTCATCTCAAAAACTCAAATCTACTTGCAAAAATGAGGTGGAAAGGGAATGTGGCATCCCACAGATGGGCTCACTCTGGAGAGAGGCACAGGTCTGTAGTGGTCCCCTCTCTACCACACCTGTACACCACCTCCAGGAAGACATCCCATTCTCCATTCAGATGGCCCAGCACTGTCAGAGGGTGTCCCAGTAATGGAGAAAAAGAAAAGATGCTAAACTTGGCCTCTGCCAGCTGTACACTGTGTCATCAGAGGAGAATTCTACTGCAGCCCTTCCTTCCTTGGCTGTGCTCTTTATATTTCTAAGCCATTTCCTGTTTCCATTTCTAGGTCATAAGCCAGGCTTACAGTTGGTGTGATTCACTCGCCCAGGAGTCTCCACTATTATTTCCCTTCAGAGACCATTGATGCCTCTTAAGAAGAGATAAGAGGGTGCAACTTGGAAGGACAAGGTCTTGGTTCATTCTTAGGAAAACACACAAATTATCCTAGGCTTTATGGGATGCTGCATGACTATGCTCAGAACTCGATGCCTGCAAAATCTGCGACTTACTTGTTTTGCATTCTCTGCTGTGCTGATGACCAGGTCCTCAGTTCTCTGGAGGGATTGGACAAGTACACTTTTTGAAGATTTTCGCAAAGACTTCATTGGAAACTTTGCTTTGCCAAGGGAACAGGCTTACCAGAAAACTATCAGGCAACAGCTCGTAGTCCCTGAGGAAGGCGTAAACAAGAAGCCATTCAAAAGCATCATCTTCTAGAAACTAAATTTCAAAATAAGGAGGAAACCACAGCTCAGATGTGAGATGATCTTCAGCAACCTGGGTTCACTTGAAGACAGAAAATAATAGGCTTTGCACAATTCTATAACCCTCCCTTTATGATTTCTAAGCAGCTTACTCATCCTGACTTCTGCCACTCATTGGGGAAGGATTAATCCGGGGGAACACTGAGTACTAAAGACAAGGCACTAAATAATTTGGTCAAGGTCAATGTGCCAAGTCAGCATCAGGCTGCTATTTTTGTCTCCCAGTTCCATTCTCTGAGTTTTCTGTCTGTAAAAATGTATCATAAGCTGAAACACACCTGAGATGGCACAGAAAATGCTGACCTCCAATCTTTCCCCTTTCCTTTGAAAGAGCCATGTCTTCAGGACGATCCTGGGGCCCGGGCCTGGAGTAGGGTGCTTGCCGGGCTCACCCATGCTGTAGACACAGGCACAGCAGGGAGGGGAAAGGAGGAGTGGGGAGAATAGGCAGAGAATGGCCCAGAAACTCAAGTTAGCTTAGAAAACTCAGGTCAGCCTAGGAAATAGGACTGTCGCCCTAAAAGCAGTCTGGAATTCAGAGCCTGGCCTCTAGAGACTCTCTATGTCCTGACCACAGTGAGATTATTTTCAAAGAGAGAGAGGTACTCTGAGTCTAGTTATGCAGAAAAGCAACAATGCCACATTCAGATCTACAGAAAACAGAACCCTAAAATGTCATCCTCTTAATTATAGAGGGTGTAGGGAAACAGGAATTCTTATACCCTGATGATGGGAATGTGAACCGAAAAAATTTGGTTGATTGAAAACTTAGTACTGTACGTTAAAGGCAGAGAATACTCTGTGTTCACCGAGTTCTGTTTTCCTCCAGGACACACAGGAAGACTACATTTCCCAGCCTCCCTTGCAGTTAGGAGTGCTCGAGGGAATGAGTTCTGGACAATTGAAAGGTGAGCAGAGGAAGCTTTGCAGTTACTTCTAAGCCTGGCCCTAAAACCACCTGTGCAATTCTCTCTGTTTTCTCTCTCGTCTCCGCTTGCCCTCTCTCCCTTTGCCTTTCAGCTGAAATCAGAGGGTACAGTGGAGAAATCCAAGGCCTGGCAAATGGTTACAGATGACTGAGCAGAGCAGCCTCCACCCCAACCAGATGACCTACTGTAACATAGAGAGAAATAAATCTTTATTATGTTAAGTCACTGAGATTTGGGGGGTTTCGTTACAACATTTAGCCTATCCTGACTGACGTAATACCAAAATCCTTTAAAAAGTCCATAAGCTTTGACCTAGCAAGTATATCCTTTGGGACAAATCCTAAGAAAATAATAAAGAACAGTATTGCTTATAATAGCAAAAAAAAAAAAAGTGGACATTAATCTTCAATAATAGAAGATTCTTTAAATAAATAATTGAGATTTGAAAACACATATTAGACACTTAATATTATTGAAATGTATTTAGTGACATGAAAAACCTTCATGATATAGTGTTATATGAAAAAGAGCAAGTAACAAAGCAACGTGGAAAGTAGGACCCCCAACACCATTTATACATATACATATGCATAGAAAAAAGTCTGGAAATGTACCAAAATAACAGTGATTTTTTTTCTAGTAATAGGATTACAAGTGCTTTTTAAAAACCTATCTCTTTTCTGTAGTTTTATGCTTTATCTACAATAAACATATATTTCTTGAGTTGAAAAAAAATCGTTTTAAGTAACCTGCTGGAAATGGATGGATCTCCTTTGAACTTGAAGGCTGGCCTTGCTCTCTCTGTGTATAAATGTATTCCGTACAAGGAAACTCAGGTCCCTTGGATGCTCGACTGGTCAGGACCTAAAACTCCACCATTCATAAAGTTAAACATCTGTTTGATCTTCACCATGAGGAGTAGCTCTCAAGCCCTTCACATAGCTTCGAGGCTCAGTCTCACTGATAAACTTACTTTAAGGAAGGAAATGCTTTTTCATCACAATGTTCTTCCAGTTTTCCTCAGAGTTGATGTGCCTCAGAACTCTCTTCTTCTGGGATCCTAATTTAGATGATTTTGGAAAATGTAGCCACAGATCTTTCTTCTCCCAAGACAAGCTGGGTGATGCAGACCATACTCACACTGCAGAGAGCAGGACAGGAAATTACACCCTAACTATAGGTCTTTATTCAGAAACCCAGCAGCCTCACCACAAAATACACTCAAGATCCCTGAAGCCTGGGGCCCTGACTGACAAGATCAAAGAGTCTTATGTAATCTTGCCAAGTGAACTTTGGACAAAAAGTAATGCTGCAGGTTTTTGTTTTGACCTTTCAGCCACATGATCACACCAGAATTAAGTTGTAACTTCAATTTTTTTCTGTCAAATGACTCCCTACCCTTTTCAACAGACCCTCACACAGAGAATAAGCCACCAGGTTTCCTTTTGAGTAAGGTTCTTGTGTTCTGTGAGGGGACCATATATTAACACAACCCAAGTATATACATTGGGTGTAGCAGACCAAGCTATTTTAGTTGAATTCAGTGTCCTTTTGGCAAGCCACATGTCCCCAGACTGAAGACATGTAAGGGAGGAATGACTTATTTTTAACAGGGGATCCTGATGTACCCTACCAGGAAAAGGGGCTTTTTGTGGAGCAAATGAGGACCAAAGCTTGAGGATCCAAGCGTGCCTACAAGAAAACGTTCCATTCTTCTCCAAGACTCAAATCCTACCTGCCCTTCAGAGTACCCACAAAGTCCTCCATGGGCTGGTCAGGCCACGCCAATGTCTCTCCTATCTCTCCAGATCCCCTCCCAGGGAAAAGGCCATGTCATTGAGTATGTAGCCCTAGTGCTGTGGGCTCCGAGTGAATACCTTCTGGGCCAATGCTGTTAGCTTCATGTCAGTGTCCAGCTTAGGACAGCTTGGGGTGCCCACTCACTCAGAGTCTCAGCCCTTGAAGATTCCTCTTTCTCCAGGTATTGGGAACCGAACAGAGAATAGTAGCTAAATAAATAGGTGTTGGAGCTAGACCGTTATGGGACCTTTAGCAAGTCACTTGTTTTCTCCATGCCTGGTTCCTCATTTATAAAAAAAAGTCTTAATAGTTTTAAGAATTAAATGAGGGAATTCATATGATGTACTTCGAACTTGAAAAACAGTGTTTCCATTTTTTTTAAGATGGCCCCCAAATTCTTTGACACACCTGCCATACAGAGGTGGTGCTCTCTGTCACCTCTCCTGGAATCTGGTCTCTGAAACTGCCTGACCAATAGAATGTAAGTAAGAAATGCCACACCACTTTCTGGCCCCAAGCCTTCAGAAACTGGCAGCTTGCACGTCCTGGGTTTCACTCACGGAACCCAGACACCACACTGCGAGGGAGCCTGGTCACATGGAGAGGTATGTACTGGCGGAAAGCCCCAGCTGAGGTTAAAGCCAGCATAGAGCAACAGCGCTTTTGAGATGACTCTAACTGCAGCCACTGTCTTACTGTAAGTACGGAAATCAGAGGTCAGAAGCCCTGAGCAAGAACCACCTAGCTAACCCCCAGAACCATGAGCAATAAGAATAGAATGGTTGTAGTTTTAAGTCATTAAATTTTCCAGCGATATGTTATTCAGCAATAGATATTTGAAGCCTTTACTTACTGCTTTAAGGAGGTCTCACATTGGTCCATAGTGATCTTAGCCCTCACCTGCCGTCCTTTCTCGGCAGCTGGACACTTGGTCATGCTGCTTCTTCCTCCCCAGCTTTGTACAGTCAGGTGTGCCCTTTCCTTCTCTCCCCAGCCCCCAGATATTCTTGTAGGTATCTAAATCCAGCCGCAGAGCTGATTCAAGTTTTCTCCCCAGTGAAACTTCTTAACTCCCATGATAATCAGTGCACGCAAAGAATTGTTGGGGAGGAAGAATATTGCCCCATCCACGGCAGAACAGCTTCTTGCCATCATGTGCTGCCTTCTTCTGTTCACTACATTTTCTATCTAGTTAGATCTTGTTTTTCCAAAAAGAATGTAAATTTTTGAGGGCTGGCATTCTGCCTTAATTTAATTTTTTTGTGCAATATAAATTTTTTATTTTTTGAGCAAATTTTATTTTATTTTATTTTTTTAAAAAAGTGATCATAATCAACTGGAACCAGTTGAGTCTGAAAAGCCTCAGTCCATAATGATCCTCGAAAGGGTCAAAGTCAAAATGTGCTAGAAGAAAATTGCCCTGACCGACATGAGTGTGTGGGTGCCCCAGTTCTCAATAAAAATAAATAAAACTGTATGAGGATAAATCATTCTATTATTAAAACCGGGTGACGATGGTTCATATAAATGAAAAGTCCAGGGGTCGGAGGGTAAAATTTCTTAGATTGTTTCAATGTTGTCTCCTTACTGGGTAATTCAAATAGTTATAATCTGCCTAAGGTGTTAGGAAATACTTTACCTGAGTTGATAATGTAAACATCTTGACACTTAGGTCTGGCACTGGAAGCAGCAACAGACCTGAAGGATATTCAGCGGCTGGGTTGGGGGTTTGCAGGAAATGGTGCTCCTCGGGCGTGCCAGCAGTCCCCTCTAGGCTCATCCACAAGCCTCTGTCTGGGGGCGTGCTACACGATGTCTCCTGCTCTGTGGAACCACCTCCATAAGTTTCCCCACCATGTGCCAGCCAAGAGGCTCAACATGCTCTATAACTGTTGGCTCCTCTTGGGCAGCCACATGCCTCCGCCACTGGGAGCACCTTCTCTGTCCCCAGCTCCAGGCTGCATTAATGGTGTCTTCTCTGTGCTCCCACAGCTTTTAGTACTTATTTTCATCCCAACCCTCACGCTGCCTTTCTGTGTCTGTGTACGTATCTATCCAACAGATTGAGTTTCTTGAGGGCCTTCACAATTATTTTTCTCTTCCTGCTCCCTGTAGTAGCAAGACTCTCCTTAATAAACTTTTAAGTGGATAAACGAGTGCGTAAAGGAATTAATGAGTGAATAAACTTCTACTCTTTCCTTACAGGTTTCAACAAGCACAGACTTCTTGCTTTTCTCGAATGTGTCCTTGTCCCAGCTCACACAGTAGTGCAGCAGCAAGGTCAGCTGCATAATTTGCAGGACCCAGTGAAAAATGAAAATGCAAGCCCACTAGTTCAAAAATTACTAAGAATTTCAAACCAGTAACAGAGCATTACACTAAGCGAGGGGTCCTTTTAAGCACTGGGCCCTGTGTGGCTGCATGTTTTATATCCGTGAAGTTGGCCCGTTAGCAGCTACCTGCTGATTGCATCAGCCTTGCATACCACGCCCCTCCTTAGTTTTTATTTGAGGAACCACAATTTCCTATCTCTGTGGCTTGGATGGGACTGCCTACCCCTGGAGTGAGCATGTGATCCTGGTCAGACCAATGAGAACATCGTGTCTTCCTGATCATGATTGGTTCAGGGATGGACAAGTGACCCAAGCACAATGGATGAGAACCATACCTCAGAAAGGTATTCTTTTTTTGCTGGTGCTACTAAATTGGCAAGAAATAAGCCTAGAGCCTCTGGGAGTCACCCCTTGGGGAAACAAACCCTGCCTGAGATAAAGCTGATACTGAAAAGTAGAGCCGAGGAGATGGAACAGTAGGGGGAGAGATTTTTGCCAACATCATTGAAGCAGTTGATTGAGCTGCCCCTCTGGACCTTTTTCTTAAATTTGTACGAACCAATAAATTTCTTGGCCTAAGCTAGCTTACTTTGGGTTTCAGTCCCTTTTAATCAAAACAGACCTAATGAATGAGTGGGAACTTAATAAATACCTTCAATTTGAATAACAGCAGCATCAGGGCTTGCAGGAATCCATTGTTTAGTTCTAGCACTCATCCTTTGCTGGTTCCATTTGACTTGCGATCAGGGCAAGAAATAGAACAGCCCAGAGGGACTGTGACTGGGTTATTGAAATGGGAATGTAATAGGATGTGAAGGACTTCTCTCTTCCTCATGCGGTTTTGTGTATGGGGGAAACAGGAAAGAGGAGCATGGATGGAAGCCCTCTTTGCTTTGGAGATTTGAAAACAAAGTTTTTATGTGCATCGTGTTTTACTTTGAGAATATAAAAGGATTTGAAAAGATGCAGCTCAGGCCAATTTAGCTTTCTGCAGACCGCGAGGGTACCAGACCCTTACAGTTAACTCTGACCAGCCATGCCAACTCTTCATCTAAAGCCAAGCTTCCCGGAGTCTAGAAGTCCAGAGGAGCCCTGATCTCCCCACCCCAGGACTCAGGCTTGCCTGTTCCGCCCCCCTCTCTGCTCAGAGCTGCTGTGCCAAGGCCAGCAGGGCAGTGAGGTGTGACCACATCCCACCTGCATTCTTTCGCCAGTTTCATTTGGAATCCTGAGCAAAGGTCTCAGATTGCTGACTTTACTGCCAACAGCAGACATTATCTATCTCTTGAATGTGTTGGCAGGAAAGTCAAATTTTTAAATCTCGAGCCAGCCAAAATTCTGAGGCCAGTTGACTGACTTCCCTCATGACCTCATCAGAGTCACCCTTCTCTTCTGCTCGGAGTGAAAGCCTCATCTGTGCTCTGCTCGACTCCCAGCCCAGCACTGGTTTCTGCACCATTTCCCCCTCCACACACTTGTCTCTCACTGCCACCTTCCTTTTTGGGGTGGCCGCCTCTGTCCCATTGTGAACCATCGCTCCATCCTACTCCTTCAGGCTCTTCACTGAATACTTTATGCCTTCATTGAAGCTAGACCTTTCCAAGGATACCACCTTCCCCCATAAGCTCCTCACAATTCTCAGGTGGAAACTTCCAGGACTTCTCCCCACTGCTGGTCCTGCCATCATCCCGAGAAAGTTTAATTTTCTAATGGATGTCTCAGCCAGTGTCATAGCATCAAGTTTGTTTACCTCTTCAACTTCAGTGACCTTTGTCTTCTCTCCATTTCAGCCATGTTCTTATCCTGTATAGTCTCCAAATTCTGAAAAACTGAAATGTTAAACTCCAGTATCCCTAAAGTTGTTTAAACACACCACACACACACACACACACACACACACCACCTCCGAATCCCATTTTCTAACTTCGCTTCCCTGGTTACCAACATTCATACTGTCAAACATCAGCATGTTTGCTTAACTGAGAATTCTGGTCAATGGTCAACTCCATTTCCCCCAATTTCACATATTCAAAAATATCTTCTGAACCTATGTCTGTGCCAGGTACTGCCAGGCAAAGCTCATGAAGCTTCATTCTAATGAGAGGATGTTGAGGTTTCAGTTACTTACTGCTGCATAACAAACCTCCAAAACTTTGTCAGGAATTGGGTCAGGGCTGGGTCAGGCAGCTCTTCTGCTGCTCTGGGCGTCAGCTGGGATAGCTCGCTCATTGGTATTCAGGTACGGCTCCATGCACTCCTACTCATGGAAGCTTGGGCTTCCTCAGAGCGTGATGGTCTGAGGGGAGTCAGGCTTGTTACATGGCAGCTTCCAAAGTGGAAGCTGGCAGGCCTCTTAAAAATTAGGCCCAGAACGGACACAGCATCCTTTCCGCTGACTTCTGTCAAAGCAAGCAAAAGTCATAGACCAGCGCAGAGTCAATGCAAGGAAAAACAGACGCCACCTAGTGATCGATTGGTGGACTAGCATGTGCCTACATGGAATGAAGAATCGAAGGCGGCTACGCTTAGAGATTATCAACTATAGACAAGGGAGACAATAATATATGAAACGAATTAAACAGAAAAATACAGAGATGGTAATGAAGCTGCTCAGGGAATTAAAACAGGGTGATCTAAGAGAAACCACTGAGTCGCTCCTGTCAGTTGAGAAGCTTGTCCAAGAAAATCTCTCTGAGGAAGTTGTATTTAAACAGCAACTTGACAGGCAAGAATTGACAGCTGTATGAGGATCCAGGCAGAGAGAAGAGCTGCCGAAATGCTCCAAATGGGATGAACTGCATGGATTTAAGGAACAGAAAGAAGGACCGAGTGTTAGGGTGTGGACAATATGCCACTGTGCAGTTGGAAATGAAGTCAGACACGTAGGAAGGACCAGATCAAGTGCGCTATGGTAAGCAGGTTGGATTTTATTTCAAAAGCAGCCAATGGAAAGCCATTAAAGGGTTTTAAACAGAGGAGGGACATGATACAACTTACACTATGAAAAGGTCACTCTGGCTGTCTTGTGGGGAACAGGTTGTAAAGTACAAGCAGGGAAGCAGCAGGACCAGTCAGGGGACCACTGTGGGAGTCTGGACCAAGGAGATGGTAGCTTGTTTGGCTCCTGGCTGTGGGGAGAAGAATGGAGATACGTTTGGGGGTTGGGTCATCAGGAAATGTTAAGGACTGAGCTTGTTCTGTCTCGATTCAAGTCCCCTTCATGCCTGGGTGATCACTGCCAAAGCCTCCTGCCTGTGTCTCACCCATGCCCCACACTCAGTTGTCCTTAAATAAGACCCTAGAGTTTTGAAGATTACAGTCATGCATCACTTTAACGATGGGGATATATTCTGAGAAATGCATTGTTGGGCTGTTTTGTCATTGTGTAAATATCACAGAATGCACTTACACTAGATGGTATAGCTTACTGCACACTTAGGCTGTATGTTACTGTACTAAATACTGTAAGTAACTATAACACAATAGTAAATATTTGTGTATCTAAGCATATCTAAACATAGAAAAGGTGCAGTAAAAATATGGTATAAAAATAAAAAATGGTTCACCTGTGTAGGGGACTTATCATGAATGGAGCTCACGGGACTGGAAGTTGCTCTGGGTGAGTCAGTGGGTGAGTGGTGAGTGAACGTGAAGGCCTAGGACACTGCTGTACACTGCCGTAGACTTTATAAACACAGCACACTTAAGCCACACTAAATTTATAATACAACATGAGATTAAATCCAGCACAAGAGAAAATGACGCAATCACAAGTCAAGGTAAACACAAGATGTATGAGGCTGTTGCCAGCAATAACATGGCATTACTATTTTACAGCAAATTTTGTAAATAGAAAAAGTATACTCTAAAATAATGATAAAATATATAGTATAGTAAATACATGATCCAGTAACATAGTTGTTTATTATCAAGTATCACATACTGTACAGAATTGCACGTGCCATATTTTATATGAATTACAGCACAGTAGGTCTGTTTACACCAGAGTCACCACAGATGCGTGAGCAATGTGTCACACTATGACATTGCCATGGCTACATCATCAGGCGATAGGAATTTTCCAGCTCCGTGATAATCTTATGGGACAACCGTAGTATTTGCAGTCCTGTTATGCAGTACGTGACTATTTTAGATTTAGTAGCTTTGCATACGATACGGCCCTGCGTGATAGGCCCTGCCCCGCTTCCCCCTTAGGCCCATTTCCAGTCCCTGTCTCACAGATGCCCTTTGCTCCAGCCACATCTAATTATTCGATGTTCCCTGACCATGTCCTAGTTCATGAGCCTGTGCCTGGAAGTTACCGTTTCTTCTTCCTAAAATGTTTCTTCTCCTCCGCCTCCATTTGTCATCCAACCAGTTCTATTCCTCCTTCAAAACCTGATCGGTGTCACCTCTTCCACTGAGCCTTCCTTGTAAGCTCCATTTTGTTTAGACGTCTGTGCACGCAACACGCAGCACCATAGACATCCAATTCCTTGTCTGTATCCTCCAGCTGACCACGGAACCTAGCACATTCATCCTAAAGTGAAGAAAGGGAGAAATTTAAGAAAGCTGATAGTGCCACGATTTTCCCTTAGGGTGCGAAAATGTGCATTACAAGGTCAAATCACAGCAACAAAACAAAACAAAACAAAAACAAAAACAAAACAAACAGCACTTGATAGGTCCCTGTACTGAGTTCCTTCCTTATCCCGGGATTATCACTTCACAGGCCTGCAAGCCTCTAAGAGAGAGAACTTATGTTCCTCTGTGCTCCAGATTCTCCAGGAAGGGCCTGGTCTCTGCACACACAAAGTATTAACATCACTGCTGATAACAGTATTGACTCCTGGCAGAATTTATATTCAGATTGCCCTCCCCACGGCAATGTCTCTGGGAAAATTTGAAAAGCCCATTTCAACATGAAGTGCTCTCTGATGGTTCAAGGTAAATACGTTACGAGCTGCTGACTTTCAAATTTAGACACAGACTTGATCCTTGCACTGAACTTTAGACTCTCAAATCCAATTGCCTGATGGACTTCTCTACCTGAATGTCCCCCAAACTTGGCCGGCCTAAAAATCGAACTCATCATCTCTCTTGCCCCCATATATCCATGATTGGGGATCTGCCAGTATATAGAGCATAAAGAATTTAGGACTTTGGGGACTTCACAAAATGGATTCCACGGGAGCCATGACATTAATGTCAACTGGCACAGTTCACCAGACCCCCAAAACCATAGCAACATCAGCTGTCGATGACTGCTGTCGATAAGCCCCCAACTACAGGAGCCGATTAGCGTAAAATTTTACCGTGTGAGGACTATATAAGCCGAACACCGCAGACAGACGATGCTCAAGCATGACCTGAGAACATCACAAATGGGTACGCTGAGGGGCGAAGCCTCTGACCTTCTGCCCATCACAGCTGCTGGCTTGGAACCTTCTCAAGATCATCCACCCGCCAATCGGCAGAGCTCACTTGGGAGACGCATAGGACTTTCATCCCTTTGCTCTGTCGCGTAAGACTCTGTCCTTCCCCTCTCTGTGTTGTTTTAACCTGCGTGGGTACCTGATTGGTTTATCCGAATAAACCAATAAACGCTATCAAAGGTGTTACTCCAGCAGCTACTTTCCTTGCTCTTGACAACCAGTAACTTACCAATGAGTCACTGATGAATATTTCCTAAGTTCATGGTTCTCCTCATTCCTATTGTCAGAATCCTGGTTAAGCCCTCAGCTTCTTGGGCCTGCACAACCACTTCAGCCCCTTTGTCAGCTTCCCTGCTCCTGGCCCGCATTCTTCCGGTTCCCCAGGTGTTCTAAAATGTAAATCTGATCTTGTCCCTCCCTAGTCTGGAACTCTTTAATCGCAGGGCACAGGTTATCAAACTTTAGTTTGCACCTGAATAGCCTTGAAAGCTTCTTACCAAGGTGGATTTGAGCCTCTCTCCAGAGCCCCTACATTCTAGGATGTGCTGGGTGAGGCCAAGGGGTGCACATTTGTAACTAGTGCTCCAGGGATGCTGACAGAGCCTGGACCCGGCCTCCCTGAGAAATAGCACGATCCTTGTGGTGTATCCAAGCTCCTCGTCCACTTTACCAAGCCCTCCTCATGTGTCCCTTGCTCACCACTCCAGCCTCATCCACCCCTCCTCACACACCCTGCTCTCTGTAATACTTCTCACCTTTGACCTTTGCTCTGTTTTGCCTGCTGCCAGTGATGTCCTCTCTGAATGACCCCCCTTTTCCATGAGGTGACTCTTCCTCATCCCGGTAATTTTGCTACCCAGAGCATCAGCATCACCTGGGAACTCGTGGACCTGGGTGATTGAAATGCACTTCAGAGAATAAGAAGTCCAGATTGAAAACTCTTCTCAAGAAGCACAGTCTTCCAGGAAGCCTTCCCAGACTGACACACACTCATCAAGTATTCCTCTAACTAAACACTGGTGTCAATGTAAGAAACGACCAAATCTGTACAGAATTTTAATGAGTTTATTCGAGCCAAACTAATGACAATTGCTGGGAAGAAAATCCTCAATGGATAAAGAAAACGTTCTGGAGATGGCAGTTTTACAGCTTATTTTATACATTTGTATCCAAGGAGGAGACGTAAGAAGGGTTACATGAAATCCAGTGGTAGTAGATTAAGATGGGAAAGAGCGAAGCGGGGAAATCTCTGAGATTGGATAAAAAGTAAAACAGAAAGACGCATACTTGTTTTTCATTGGCAGGTACAGGAAAGATAATAACGAACATGATGGCACTTAGAGATCGTGTTTGGGGGCAAGATAGCAATGAGGGGTTCTGTGGCCTTGTGCTCTGGTGTGGGTTGTGCCCTGAGGGGTCCAGAAAAAAAGGGAACACTCTGATATTCCAAGGGTATGTTATCTTAGATGCAAAGACAATAGACAGGCTTACTTGAGGTAAATACTGACCTTTGTCAAGGAAGCTACAGGCTGGAATGTGACTACCCGCCATGACCCGTGTTTTGTGAGGAATGTTTATGTTCAGACCATCCTATGTGGTTACTTTCGGTCTCTGAGTTTGTAGGGACCCTCCATGCTGGCCTCCCCTGAGCTGGTCAGGTTTAGTGTGTGGCCCCTCTTTGTCCACACTGGGTATCACTACATTGCACTTGGAACATTTCACAAGTTTGGGCTCCCATAATCCAGTCACAGAGAACTATTGTATTTAAAGCATTGCCCAAAGGAATATTTTAGTCCCCAAGTATCCCAAAGTCAAGAGCAAATCCCTTTATTTCTCAAGGTCCCATCCCCTGTCTTGGCGTCTCTACCCCATTTCTTTTTTGCTCAGCCCCACAAGAGATGTCCCCAACATGCAGGGTTCCCTGCTTCACTTGGCCTCTTGGGGGATGCAGTTCCTCTTCAGCCCTGTCTGCCTGTCTTCTGAGCACCTGCCCCGGTGATGTGGTCTCTTCTCCCCTCAGAGATGGGGCAGGCAAAAGGGAGAAGGAGGCAGTCCAGCTCTCTCGGAGGGTTTAGCAGAAATGCTTCTTCATGTATCTGCCTCTCCCATCCTCAAGCAGCGAGTGTCCTGTTCAGCGCTGCACACCTGAGGTGTTCTGCTCTGGATGGGAAAGGCAATGGCCTCGGAGCCACAGGCCTGTTCCCACAGGCAGCTCTGCCACTGCCTGCCAATGTCATCACAGGCAGGCCCCTACCTCTCTCTGCTAGTTCTTGGTCTGTAAAAGGGGATATTAATACTGCCTGGTCCACCTTACTCCTTCCAAAAGGTGTTTCTAAGCCACGACTGTGCCTGGGTGTGGTGCAGTGTGTGTGTGTGCATGCACGCATGCACACACACACACACACACACACACACACACACACACACCCTCTCTATGTTTCCTCAGCCCAAACAGAACAGAGCAAAGGCCCAGTCTCCGTCACATGTCTTTGCTGCCACAATACCGTGAAAGCCCTCGAGAGCATCAACAATGCCCAAAATAAGGGGCAGACGCAGTGAATAGGCCATGCTCCACAGTCATCATCCATTTCTAACTGTGATGATGAAGCATGGTTATGTTGGTGAATTTGAAATCACTTTTTGATCACAAGCTGGGAGACTTTTGTAAACCTCACCAACACATTAAAAAAGTGTGGGTGAAACAAATGCGGAGCCCTAGATCTGATGTGCAACCCAGAGACCTAGAAAAATGGCAGAACGATCCACTCTCGCCCTGTTTGGTTTCGTTGTACTGATTGATGACCTTAGCTGGCATCAGGATGAACACACATAGGAGAGAAAATCCTGGGATTCTTTTTCTAAAGATGTAATTTATATACATATAAGTAAAACATCTCAATGGGGGGGGGGTGGAGAGAGAGAGAGAGAGAGAGAGAGAGAGAAGAGAGAAGAGAGAGAGAGAGAGAGAGAGAGAGAGAGAATGAGAGAGTGAGCGAGCGCTAAGCCTGGATCAGGGATCAGCTGTCTGTCAGCTGCTGTTCTGAGTCTCAGAGCACTGGACAATGAGGAACTCAATCCCTTGGCATCCACATGAGTGTCTAGGCTGGAGATTGTCCTTGTGGGGCCGGCTGGGCATCTGGCACGTGTGGAAGTTCTCACTGAGGAGTGTCCCAGAGCCCTTTAGCACACACAGAGGGACACCCGCAGTCCAGGGAGCTCCACCCAGCGGGAGCCCGAGCTTGCTTTAGCAGAAGCCTGGGGGAACTGCAGGACCTGGAGCCTGGGTGCTCGCTGAGGACATCTATGGCGTCTCCGTTTTACCTTTTATCTGCTGAGTGGAGGGCTAGAGGGTGCTATAAACTGGTATGGGGCCAGAGAACACAGGTTTTTATTGTGAGAATGGTTAGAACTCTTAGGTGAAAATGAGATTTTGAAACTTGGTTATTCCCCTCCTCCTCTTCACATTTTATAAATACCAATGATTTATGACATACCTACTATGTG
This sequence comes from Eonycteris spelaea, assembly GCA_003508835.1. Lineage (NCBI taxonomy): Eukaryota > Metazoa > Chordata > Mammalia > Chiroptera > Pteropodidae > Eonycteris > Eonycteris spelaea. The sequence continues at coordinate 4,302,037 of PUFA01000017.1, forward strand.
CCACATGTATATTAGGCACTGGGCTATGTGGTCTTAGTTAACACACTTCTACACAAACTTGAAAACAAGGCTGAGGAGCTGGTGTGATTTTTAAAACCTAAAATGGAGCCTGGAGCTGACTTCCATCTCCATGCCCCCTACTGCACTGGCCTGTCCCAAAGTATACTCAGTGAGCAAATTTAGGAATGTCTGCATATTTTTGTTGCCTTTGGTTTCAGGATGCTATTAATTGAAAACACACACACACACACACACACACACACACACACACAGAACACCCTGTGGCCTGAACAGGGAAGAAACAAACCCAAAGAGTTAATGCAATGGTTTAATAACGTCAGGGATCGAGATCAGTTTCTTTGGATGTTCTTGGTTTCCCCTCATAATTCTAAGATGACTGCAGCAGCTCCAAGCTCATGTCTACATATGAAAATGTCCAAAGACAGGATTAGGCAAGTATCATCTTGTGTCATGTCTTAAGAGCAAGGGAAACCTTCCTAGAGTCCCTAAACCTGATTTTTCTTACCCCCAAGGGCAGGGCTGCAGCACATGCCCAAACCTAAAAGCAGTCACTGCTAAGGAGGATGGCTCAGACAATTGCATGCCTCCTGACATGGGGGAAAAGCCCAGGAAACACACCGATCATAAACAAAATCCAGACCATCTGAGCAAAGACATGGAGCGGGGAATGGCATTGAGTAGAACATCAACAGAGTCTTCCACTCCCTTCTTGGAGATTCACACTGCACACTGAGTGTATTTAAAGCTCCGTATAGTAAAGAAACTGATTTAACTTCTGCTGGACCCAAGGCTTCTCAACCTTATTTTTCTCTGAGTTCTTATAACTTCCTGCAGGCATGTTGAGAAAGGCTGGATCCCACATGGCTGGGTCCCTCAGTTCAGTGACAGCCCCGAGAGCTCTTGAGCACGTGCAGCCTTGGAGCAGAAGGCGCTCTGTGCACACACTGAAGAAGGGCGAGAACAGCTCAGTCATTTGAAGCAGAGCGCTTTCCTTGGCCCAATTAACCAGAAATAAAGGCAGGAGTTTTTTTTTTTTTCTTCTGCAGGCTCCTTTTCTTTCTGACCATTCTAAAGTAATAGGTTTAAGACACTAACTTTTAGTTGAATTTCTTTCCACTAACCTTACCACAGGGAGGGAGAAAATGATGGCTTTTAATAATGATTGAAGAGGGACTGATGGTTAGGTCAAACCAGGACTGCGTTTCCTCCCATTCCGCATTGCTTCAGCATTAACAAAGCTTGTAAGAATGCTCTCCGACTCGCTACTTCCCTGCGGCCACTTCTCAGAAGCCAGCAGCCGCCAGAAGCCCGAGGGGCTGGTCGTCAGCTCTCGCAAAACGCAGCTCCACAAACCTCTCCCTCTCTCTCTTCCTCTTTAATCCTCGGTCTTTCCACTTACCCTCTACCCCACTCCACCCTACTTCCCTGTGTCTCTTCCCTTGTGGGAAATTTCTTGCTGGTTTACAAAAAAGGGACCTTGCGGTGTCTTTGACGCTGACATTGAATGAAAATACAAGCCCTACTGTAGCCTCTGCTAGGAAGCCAGCCTGGCACCCTTATCCCTGCAGGCCCTCGAAAAGGACTGAGCAGAGGAAGAGGTTGGGCAGGCAGGAAGGCCACACGTTGCCTTCGAAATAACCAAAGTTCAGCTTGATTTCCTGGTATACCCACTGTTCTCTATTCTGTTCGTCCTGGGGTCCTGCTGTGGGCTGGTCTTTGTTCCCACTCTTCTACGTGGGTTTTAAGAGGCAAGGCCGTGCCGCTGGGTATGGGCGGGGAGAAAGAGCACCCTCAGCCGTCACTGGCTTCCTCAGACAAGTTGTCCTGCAAGCTGATAAGCTGAGTCCTCAGGGCAGGTGTCTGGTGGAAAAGACTGGTAGGGTGAGGTACAGTTTGTTAGGATCACAGAGAAGAGCTTAGCTCACTCTACTTCTTCCCCAGGCCTAAGAACAGTGCCACCAACAAGTACCGTTTGCAACACGGAGGTTCCCTGGACCCTGGGTTACGGCCATGTCTGGGACGGACCCTGCACAGGCTTCGCTCTCCATCCCATGGTCTTCCCCTCCACTGCATAGTGCGTGTCTTCCTGCTCCCTGGAGTCTCACTTCCTTGATCTCTGCACCTCCCATTTGTTTTACCCTACGTGCAAAAACATGTCTCCCATCCATTCACTTCTCTTCACTTCCATGGCCTCCACCGGAGTTCATGTCACCGCCATCTCTTCCCTGAACTGGTCGGTCACGTTTTCACTCTTCCATGGCCCAATCCATTCTCCCCGGTCACAGCCGGTGTGACCTTAAAATAGTTCTCTGCTTGAAACCTTTCGGTAGTTTTTCACTGGACAAAGAACAAAACTGGAACTCTTTATAGTGACTCACAGATCCCAGCATTTTCTGACCTGCCTCCACTGGTCATTGTGATCAGCCATGCTGGCTCCTGTCAGCTCTGAGGAGGGCCAGCTTCCTGGGCTTGTGACCAGTGCAGCTGCACAGAGCTCTGCACTCTGAAGGGGTCAGTAGGTGGGTGGGGGTCCTGTGCTTGGAGTTTAATGCTCTGGGGTAGCCATCTTGAATTTCTTAATACTTATGTTTAAATTTGTGTTGTGTAAATGAAGTCTGATAGGACAATGGAACATGCCACTTGCACTGGGCTCGGAGCCTCAGCTAACCCATAGTCCTACCTCGTGCCGCCTTCCTACTTCATAGGGCAGGTCCCATCTGACTCCCCATTCTAACCCCTCTCCACCTTCTACCTGTGACCTGCCGCCCTCTGCCAGAAGCAGTGACCAGGTACACGGGCAAGGGGAAGTCCACATTCCATTGTCACCCTTTACCTCTAACAGGGGCTGGGCATGGTTGCAGGGAGGGTCAAAGTCAAGCCCCTGATATGACCTTTCAGGACTGGGCATGGTGGCAGCCATCTCGGTCAGGGCTGAAAGTCCAACAGGGTGTTTAGCAGGTGACAACTGTGGTCTCTCACCCAGTGTGGATCCAAGGGTCAAGCATGTCCTGGGACAGAGGTTGCAATCCTTTGGGGGCCTCCTATCTGCTACGACGTGGGGTGGTGAGCCCCTGGGAAGGAGAGATTGACTCCCCATCCCTGGCCGAGGGCTTGCATTTTCACTTGCACTGGGCTTAGCAAATTCTACCGCCAGCCCTGGTGCTACGAGTCTCTGGGTCTCTGCCCAGACTGCTTGTTCCATGGTTGTTCCTCTTCCTTCAGGTCCCAGCTCCTAGATCACCTACTCAGATCATCCTTCTCTGCTTCTCCTGTCCAAAGTAAAGTCAAACCTGCTATCTTCTCTCTGTTTTCTTCATATCAATTATCATCATTTGTGAAAATGTATTTGCTTTATTGCTTGTTTTCTGTTTGCCAGAAATGTTAAGCTCCACAAGGGCGGGTTGCTTGTCTATCTTGTTTACAGTTAAATTCACATTCCTTAGCACAATCTTTATGACAATGTCTGGCATGTAGTATATTTGTTAAATAAAATAAACAAATTTATTTCAGACGCTGCATGGTGATGATGGTTCTCATTTAAAGCAAACATGACCCCCCGCCTCCCAAAAATTGCATGATGGGTCCACAAGTCTTTGTTATTTTATTCTCCAAATTTTTCTATATTCTAAAAATGATAACATTTTAAGGAGGTCTCAGAAAGAAAACAAAGTATTTGGGATTTTTTTTCTATACAAATCCTGTAGGTTTTATTTTGTGAGGGTCTTTTCACTTCGGTCTGCATAGAACAATGAATCATTTTTAAATTATAAATAGTTTTCCACTGTGTGCTGTAGCTATGACACACTTTAGCCGTTTTCCTACTCCTGAACAACTAGGGTATTTAAACATCTTTTTGCTGTTATAAGTAATGCCTCCCTCCCTGAGCATGTGTATGAGCATTTCTCGAAGTTAGATAATAGAATGAAGAACTGCTGCGTTCACAGGGCTTGCACAGTTTTTCATGTAATAGATCCATGCCTTTCAACTACTCATCTCCTTCGGCACAGAAGGGAACTCCTGGGAGGCAAGGTGAGCGAGCAGATGCACGTGGCTCTGAGCTGACCAATGCCTTTCGTGTTCCCTCCCTGACGTCGCACTGCTGCCGTTGCCTCTCCCACCCTCTCTGATCCCTCGGTGGATATAGAGAAGGTCCTGGCAATTACTTATCTCAAGGGGGAAAAAAAAGAAATGATTCCCTGTCTATATTTCTGCTGAGAGTTACTGCCTCCTCCTCCTCCCTGTGGGGTTGGATGGGAGCAGAAAGAAACTTGAGAAAAGGTATAAGACATCTTTTGTTGTAAAATAGCAGAGAATTGCTACTTGGTATTTTCTTGATTTTTGTTTATTGAAAAACCTGACTCCAGCTCCTCTTGAGTTCGAGGTGGACCATGGAAAGGCTTGGGGCTATCCTAGAATTTAGGGGCTTAGCCTGGGTATGGATTAATGTCACTGGCCCCAATGCAGAAGTAGAATCCCGTGGTGCTTGTTTAGTTAGTGTTATGGACCGAATGACTGTGTCCCCCAAAAGTCACACATTAAAGCCTTTATCCCCAATGTTATGGCATTCGGAGATGGGGCCTTTAGGAGGTAATTAGAGTAGATGGGAACATGAGGGTGGGGTCCTAGTATGATGAGATTAGTGCCCTTATAAGAAAAGACACTGGGGAGTGTGCACTCTCTCTCTCTCTCTCTCTCTCCCCATCTCTCTCTCTCTCTCTCTCTCTCTCTCTCTCTCTCTCTCTCGTGTGTGTGTGTGTGTGTGTGTGTGTGTGTGTCCAATGAGAAGCCAGCCATCTGCAAACCGGGAAGAGTTCCCAGTTCTCTCCAAGAACTGAATTGGCTATCGTGTTGACATTAGACTTCTCAGCCTCCAGGACTGTGAGAAAATTCTGTTGCTAAAACCACTCTGTCCATGGAATTTTGTTATGGCAGCCTGAGCAGACTAACACTGTTGGGTGCCAAAGGAGATGCCACGGGGCAGATGGAGTTCATGGGGACTTGGAGCAGTGGCTCGTCACCAAACTGGTACCGAAGTATGTCAGTATTTTGACAACTAATACAAATATACTGTGATGTACCAGCATTGTTCATGAAGTTTACATTACAGAGGAGGCAGGCAATATAGAAAATAAGTAAAGTAAATAGTACGTCAATGGTGTTATGTGCTATGGAGTAAAACATGTAGAGGAGAGGATCAGAAAGCACAATGGAGGTGGGAAATTGCTCTTTTATGTTGCAGGAAGGAAGAAAGAGAAGGAAAACAGCATGTTTGCCATCTTTTAAGCGTATTTTTCTAGAATTTGTACACTACACTTAAAGCCCATTGCTCAAAACCTAGTCACAGAGCCACATCTTACTGCAAGAGAAGATGGGAAACACAGAGTTAATTATGAAAAACCACGTGCACAGCTATTGTGGAGAAGTGAGTTTTCATTACTGAAGATGCAGAGAATGGATACTGGGGAACGACCTTCCACAACAAGGGAATAACATCAATAATGGGGCACATTGACATCATGGACTTCTTAATGTAATGCCCGAGAAGAACCCGGCATGTTCTCGGTTGTATTCTTGCTAAAAAAGTTTAGCATGAATTCTAATCAAGAAGAAAAATAGATCCAAATTAAGGGATATGCTACAAAAATATTAGCATCATGAAATACAAAAAAAGGATGGGGGAACACTTCTAGACTGCAGGAGACTAAAGAGATGGGGTAACTAAAGGCAATTAATCACCTTTAATTGGATTTTCAATTGAAAAAATAACTATAATATTACATAACACTATCCATATTCACTTGAAAAATTGAATGTGGACATATAGTATATAATATATAATATTATTATATTATTGTTAAATTTCTTGAATGTATTGTAATTATGTAGAAAAAATATTCACATTGGAACCTTTAGAGAAGTGTCATGACATCAGTAATTTATTTTTAAATAGCTCAGGACAAAAATGTGTACATATATGTGTAGAGAATATACAGATGTGGCTAAATTCCTGACAATTGGTGAATCTGAGTGAACGATATGCAGGTGTTCATTGGGTTATTCTGTAAACTTTGCTGTAATCTGATCTTTTTTAAAAACAAGGAGTTGGAAACAATGGTACAGAATCCTGGTGACGCTGAGGAGGACAGATTGAAGAAAGGACAGAGCTAGGCTCAGGCATAGCTGAATTAAGCACTCCATCTCCTCAGAAAGTCTCTCTCTGCGTCCATCAGAGCTCCTCTCTGCAGCACGGTCTTCTCTCCGGCTGCAGACAGGTTTTGTCCAGGCAGCAGGCACATGGCCACGGGTCTCTCTAGATTCCCAGGCTTCCAGCTAGTGACCAGAGAGAAAAGAAGTATTGGACTCTGCTTCAGCTTGAAAAGTCCTGAGGAGGGACTTCGATGATCCCAGCTTGGATCACGCACCCACCCCTGGGTCAGAAAACGGCAGGAGAAGAAAGCAGTGTAGCCAGGACTCAGTGTCAGCTGTGTAGTCCAGACGAGGGACGGCTCGGGGCTTCACGCAGGCGAAGACGCCAGGAGGGAGAATCAATTACACATGGTGGGGTGGGGGGCAGTGAAGCGGAGGAATTAAGGCTGATTCAACATTTTCTAAATAGGGTGACTAGGAGATAAGGCCCTTAACTGAAAGAGAAAATACCAGAAGATAAGTTTGGGGTGTTCTATTTTGAACATGATGAATTCAGAAGCTTCGAAGCATCCAGGAGAAATCTCACAGACCGTTGGACACAGAACTCCGTAGCTCAGAAAAGCATTGGCAGTCCCAGCTGCTTGATGACGGTGTGGGTGTGCCAGCTTCATCCCCAAAATGTGGAAGGTGTCCAGCAGCCTAGCAGAAGAGCCCTCTCCTTGTAACTGGGCCCCTAGGTGAAAGAGACCCTGACCAATTGCAAGGGAGCAGAGGCTGGAAGCCATGAAAAGGCATTACATTCACATTTCTGTTTAATGCTTCAACATTTGTGACTCAGCAAGGGCTTCTCCTGTGGCTTGTTCAAAAAAAACACTGCGAGGTGCTGGGCAAATATTTGAACCCGCAACGGCCTGAACCGCCCGGTCGCAGAGCCTCCTGCCTGGGGTAGGCAGCCCTCTTACTTTCTTCAAGCCCAGCCACAGCAAGGGCTGTAGAGCCACTTAAAGCTCCAGTCCGGTTTTCCAGAAACAGCCCCCTGCCAAGAAACGTGTCACTGGGGGCAGGAAGGAAAGGAAAATATAACCGAAGGTCCAGGGTACTGGCACGTTTCTCCAATCTTCCTCCGGAAAACAGAGGGCTCCCCTTTCTTTCCTGTGTGATCCTTTTACCTTCTGTGCCCTGGAGAAATCGAGTCTGTGGTTACTATTGAGATCTGGAATGAGTCAGACATGGATTTGGATTCCAGTTTCTCCATCTACCAAATGGGAATAATAATGCACCTTCCTCCTGGGAGTAAGTGAAATTTAATGAGACGACGCAGGTTAGGAGCTTGGCACAGTGCTCAGCGCAGGGGGGCTGCGAGCCGAGTGTCAGCTGCTCTCCCCAGGAGCATCTGAGCAAGGCCACCTTTCCTGGTGCCTCTCAGACCTCCCCGGGGAAGGTTTCCACTCAGAGAGCAGAAGAAATCAGCCTCAAATAGGATGCCCAATAATGCTGTAGGGAGGGCGGCTGGGACTTCACTCGTATAAGCTGCACACCTAAAATAAGCCCAGGCAGAAGACTGGGAATTTCCTATAATCTTCACTGTAAATGTCCTATTTATAAAGCTGAGTCACTGCAAGTCGTTTCGCAGCCACTCAGCATGTGGAGACAGGCCGTAACAGGAAATGAGGAGCACACCCAGAAACAGGGCGTCACCCACAGGCCTGCGGTCAATCTGGCCTGCTCTTCAGCTCTCAGAAGCACCTTGACCAGCTTACCTCGACGGGCTCGGGCCATTCGCGTTACCAGACCAAGCTTACTTTCCATTCCATTGATCCTTTTTTCCTGGCTTCTTTGACCCAATCAAGTGCCTTGTTTGGGGGCTATAACTTTACAAGGAAGGTCTGGCCTCTTCATGGCTTGCTGACAAGCAGTGCCAGGCCCATCTCCCTTGAGACCCACGGAGTCTGACATCTGAGTGAGATGTGAAGGCGCCTGTCTGTGTCCCTGCATAACAGACCAGCGTGGCTCTCTCCTCTCATCCCAACCCCTATTTAAAAAAAAAAAAAATTCTCCTAAGAGAGTTTCTATACTTTCAGGGCTCTAGGTACCTGGGGTACAGAATTCATAAACGGCAGAGGTCAGCAAAGAACAGCTGCACTAATGTGCTCACCGGTCCATCCAGGATAAGCCCTTAAAGAGGGGAAGGAAAGGACGGCCTCCTCATGCCCGGGTTTTACAGTTACTCAGCCGGCCGGGGCTGAAATCAGAGTCACCAATCATGGCCGCTAGACCAAGACCTCTGCATCCTGCTTCCGGCAGCTCGGTCAGCGCTGTGCAGGGCAGGGGGGCCCCATGCCGCCGTCCCTCGCGTGTGCAGAGACGTTTCCAAACCAAAGCAACCACAATACTCAGCTACGGCTCTCCATTAAACCAGGCAAACCAGCTGCCTGGTTCAAACGTTCTCAACTCCTGGCCTCCTCCCTCAGAAAACTTCCTGTCAGGGCCAAGTGTGGGGCCTCGACCTGGCTGTGCCTTGCAGATCCAGCTCTGACTTGTGGGTGCTCTGGGACTGCAGGGAGTTCACACCCTGGGAAGTTCCTGGGCCCCAGCAGCTTTGGGCATTAGGGTCACAGCAGCGGGTGATGATAAGCGCAGTCATGAGGCAGGACTCTGTCGGTTTGTCCACGTGGGCTGGTGGCGGGAGGGGTTGGAGGTGCTCACCCTGTCTCCCGGGTGCTTGGGCTCCTTTCCCGGTCCCCCTCCACGCCACATTAGGTGACCAGGGCTTCTCTGGGTGATACTGCTGGATGGTGGGTCCCTAGTTCATTTACTCTTTGGAACCAGAGACTCTTTTACCACCTACTGATACTTCCCAGGCCCCAGACTAACCGCAACCCCATCAAAGTCCACCTCAAAGAGTCTTTCCCTTTCTTTTGTCTCTTTTTCTCCTCTCTACATCTCCCTCCTGCTCTCTTTTTGGTGACATCCCCTCCTTTTCTCTTTCCTGTTTCCAGAGAACTTTAGGCCACCTTTTCTCCCGTCACAGTGGTCACAGCGGTCAGTGGCCTGACTAGCGAGTCTCTGAATCCACGGAGAACCCAGATGTTAGCATCACAGAGGCCCAAGCCCCTCCTTCCCTGTAGTAGAGGGAGGAGAAAACATTTTCCAGTCCTTTCCTAGTGAGTCATGAGCTCCAACTCGCCCGCCCCACCCCCAACTCCCACCACCCATCCACCACCAGAATATCAACTTAGAAAAAAGGAAGACTCAAACACATAAGGTTCAGCAAGCTTGCCACATACAGGTCGACCCGCACAAATCAGCAGCTTCTCCCCCACCCACAGCAGCTACTAGAAAATATTACTAAAAAGATGTCATTCACAATAGCAGTAAGAATTACAAAGTATCTAGGTATTAACTGAGAATACACAAAAGCTTCTAAACAAATTTTAAAAATTATAATAGAAACAGAATGACCTGCATAAGGTGAGCACGTCCCATGCTTTTTAACTGGATGACCTAACACAGAATGACTGACCTTGGATGGCCTATGAAAGGACCTGATAAAATTAATGATTAACTTACAACTTTCATGCAATCCTACTCAAAATTCCAGTCAGATTTCTTTTTGAAGAACTAACTAAATAAATCATTATGTTAACTTAAAAAAAAAAAAAGAGTGAAGAGGGGAGCCTTGCTCAATCAAATATCCTCTAAAACCATAGAAATAACAGCATGCTACTGGCTTGGTAACCATCAGGCCAGGGGAACAGAATAGAAAGGTCAGCAACCCACCCACGTACTACATATGTATGTGTATATATTTTTTAAAAATATAAATTTTTTACATTAAAACATACCTTCTCAGTGGCGTTACCTCAAGTTGAGGTTTTGTTGGGGTATTCTGCTACACTAGTATCATCATAACAGGTGTTCCGCAGGCCTAACTTTCTGGAGCCGCCTCCTAAAGTCAACAGCAGCAACACATCCCCGTGGTGCGAGCCTTGAGAAGCCGAGGCATAGAAAACGGAGGCAGGTCAGTGCACAGAGCCACAGGGCATCTGTCTCTTCCCCCACAAAGATTGTTGTGTAGCTAATGAGAACACAAGCCCTGAAGAGCTGGAGGGTGAGCTGAAGGAGATGGACTCAGTCTGAGACCAAAAAACAAGGGTTCCACGCAGCAGCCCCGTTCTGAGAGTCCAGCAACTTTTACTTTACCTAATCCAGGCAGATATCCAGCTCTCCCGAATTCCTAAAAGCATAAAAATTTTTAAGAAAAATATGTCATAAATCAATCTCATAAATTTTGTTTCTACTCTCTTTACCTACTTGTCGCTCATTCAGAATTTCTATAAAATAACATCCTTTCCCATTGTTTTAAGCAGGATTAGTCTAGGTCATGCTGTATTAATAAGCAAGCCCCAAATCACAGAGACCAATATCTTGATAATTGTTGAAGTTACAATATGGGTCGGGCAGTTCGGATATAATATTTTCTCTGCTCTTATATGCCTATGTTCGAAAATTTCTATAATAAAAATTTTAAACATCTCTGTGGCTTAAAGCAAAAAAAAAATTGTTTCTTGTTTGTATTACATGTCCATCATGGATCAGTAAGGTCTCTATTCCACTTTGTTCTTAGTCCGAGATACAAGATAGCAAGATTTCACCATCTGGAGTATTGCCGATTCCATGGCAAAGGAAAAGGAGCCATGTGATGGTTCTTAAAGTTTTTGCCGAGAAGTAAAACATATCATGCTGTTCACATTTCATTGGCAAAACAAGTCACATGGCCACACTTGACCCCAGTAGCTCAGGAAAATATGACACTACTATGTGCTCAGTAGAAGGAAAATTGGAAATATTTGATGAACAGAACTAATCATCATTACAGCCTTGAAGTGATGTGAATCTAAAAATTAAAGGCAAAAAGATGCTCTGATATACCATAATTTCCCCCCAATGGATTTCACCCCAAAAAACAACCCCGCAGTGTGGATTACCAGGCATTTCCTTAGAATACCCATCTTTCATCTTGGTTCTTGCTTTTACCAAACTCTGTCTTATGACATTCCCAGGCAGAGCAGGGAGGAGCCTGGTGCTTTTCTAGTTCACTGGGTTATTGAGACTGTTCTGAGTAGCCGGTCTTTCTCAGCTGAGAGCCCTGAGCTTGAACTCACCAATGTCAGGGGCTCCTGATGAGAGCCTTTGGATCATCTTACCCAAAAGCATGCATCTTGCAAGTGAGGAAACTGAACCCCAGAGAAGGCAACGACCTCTGTTTGCTTTAGATTTGCTTTAGGAGTTATGGCCTCCCATGTCCCTTTGTCTTAGCATTTTCCAAAATGCTCGTAGCTGAACTAACTTTGCAACCTGGTTATCCTGGGCCCTACTCCAGGGCTCTTTCTGTCTGCCATATTCTATCTAACAATGCTGTAAATTGCCATGTGTTCAGCAAGAATGAGAGCAAGAGCGAGAGAGCGAGAGAGCGAGAGAGCGAGAGAGCGAGAGAGAGAGAGAGAGAGAGAGAGAGAGAGAGCTATTTAAATAGTGCCAGCAATTTCGCCTGCTATTCCATTCAATGAAGGAATATGGATCTGCTGCTCTCGAAGGTTTGGTTTCTGTCTCTTTCTCATTGTATAGGAATTAGCAAGGCTTTATGTAGTTCTGGCACAGCCCTTAGATACAGGCCAGCTCTTCACCTGGGGCTCAACTGAAGATGCACTATGTATTCTGTTCCAAAACTGAAGAATAAGCAGGTCTTATTGGACTTAGCAAGGAATGTGTCCTGGTCTCCAACATGGCAACTTCTGAGACAATTTTCAAGAGTAATTTGGACCATTTTCAGTGTCTTTAGAACCTCAGCCTGGGTGTGATGCGCCTCTGCTCTAATCACTGCCAACGCAGGAGGCGGGCTGCCAAGAAAGGACCATTTAGAGCAGCGCCATGTGTTAAATTACCCTGTGGTGAGCTCTTGCTGGAGCATCTTATGGGCAAGGGAGCATGGCGAGAATGAAAACGTGAACAAATCTACACATCGCTGGACTATAAAAATCATTAAAATATTGAAGAATTTAAAGACTTAATGATGCAGCAAAGATGGAAAATACTTTTAACTACAGATCTCAGTCGTTAAAAATGCATTTGGCATGCCACATTTACTTCCCATGACGATAGAGTAGGGTGTGAGGGGGTTACATTTAGGGCAAGATTGCCACAGTTCCCCAAGAGGGCAGGATAGAAAAGTAAGTGACAATCGCACTGAGTGTCCAATAAGGCAAAAGGTGCTCTCATTGCTTTTCTGTCACCACTTGAAACTGCAGCCAGTTCACCACTCCAGAGACCTCCAAACGGTGCAAGATGCAGAAAGCACGTTTTGAGAGAGATTCCCTCAGAGGGAAGATGCCAGAAAGAGTCTAGCTTAGCAGAAGCATCGGGAGGTAAGGTAGCTGGAGAAGCAACTCACCAGAGAACAAATTATTCTTCTACCGAAGCATATTTCCTTTTTCTTACCAGTCCTTAGTTATCGTATTAGTTCGCTGTATTAGTTTGCTTAAGGTCGCCTTAAAAAATGTCAGATACTAGGTGGCTTACACCACAGAAATTTATTTTCTCCCAATTCTGGAGGCTGGAAGTCTGAGATCAAGGTGTCAGCAGGGTGGTTTCTTCTGAGGCCAATCTCCCTGGCTTGCAGGTGACTGCCCCCTGTTTGCCCGGCCATGTCCAAATCTTCTTTTCTTAAAAGGACACCAGTCATATTGGATTAGGGTCCACCCTAATGACTTCATTTTAACTTAATTGTCTTTTTAAAGATCTTACCTCCAAACTGGTCACCTTCTAAGGATCCCAGCATATGAATTGTTGGGATGGGGGGAGGGCACAATTCAGCCCATAACAGTTACTAAATGATTATAACACATCCAAAAGGAGGCCTTGAGGATTTTGTTTTGTTTTGTTTTATAGGGAAAATAAAAAGTTCATGGTGTATGGAATGGCTTCTACCTTTCTAAAGTGTTTGTGTCAGTGTAACTCCAGCCCACAAGGGTGAACTGCATGAACAACACTTTTTCAAAAAAGTTAACATTGGAGAGGCTGGGTGAAGGATGTATGGGAACACTCTGTGCTATCTTTTCAAGTTTTCTGTAAGTCTAACATTATTTGAAAATAGAAAATTAAAAAAAATTTCTTTTAAACTGCACAGACGGTGAAGGAGCAAAAGCCAGGGCTGTTAGTCATGGATCAGTTAGTTACACGGTCTGATCTTCAGCAAATAATCTACCCCTCCCAAGCCTCAATTTTCTCATCTGTAAAACATAGGAATTAGGTCGTGAGCTGGCGTGGGGGTTGGCGCTCTTACTTGCTTCAGTGAGCTTTCCGTGTGGTGGAGACAAGAAACTTGGAAACTGTCTTCTCAGATTGCTTCACAACTAGGTTCGGGTTATGAATTCGGGTCCTCAGTAGGAGATTTGAAGACAAAAGTGAAGCAGAGGCTGAAAAGGAAGTGCGGAGGCTGGCGTTAGCATGCCAGGGTCTCATAACCAGGCTGAGGGGCCTGCGGAGCAGTCATGGTGAGGGGGACAGCAGCAGGGGATTGCCCTAGGACTCTTTCCCAAAGGCGTGCTGGCAAAATACGAAAAAGTACGTTGCTGCTCTGTCGTAATAGCCAAGGACGAGGAACAGCCATAATACCTGTCAGTAGGAACCCAGCTGAATAAACTGTGGCATATCCACACACACAGTGGGATGTTCTGCAGCTCCACGAAGAAATAAAAATAATTTTCTGTGCACTGCTCTGACGTGATCTTCAAGATACATAGTGAAGGGGAGAAAGCAAAGTGGAGAAAGAGCATAAAGTATCTAGCAAGGGGATAGATATGTATACTGAAAAGAAATCTCAGAAGAATATACAAACACAAAAGGTAGCCCAAAGGATCTCTTTTAATAGTAAAGCTAGTGTGATTAGAATGTCAGGTCCTGAACTCTGGGGATGAAATTAGAAAGAAAGGGGCAAGCGCGCCTGCCTGTTTCTCCCGGTTCAGGCTAGAGAGTGAGGAGAAGCAGATGGCTGGGGGGTCGGCGCAGAAGGGCAGTGGGCATTTCCTCAGTGCCTGCCGTTTGGAGCACCTGAGCCAGGCACTTCACATACTTTTGTCTCCTTTAATCTTCCACAGCTTTGCTTTGAGGTAGGTATTTTTATTATCTCCACTTGATAAATAAGGAAAGGAGAGCAAAGAGAACTTAGGCATCCTGATCAAATTCATAAAACAAGTAAAGTAAAAGGGCTTCGTACCCCCGCCTTTGAGACCCCAGTTATAGCTGCACGCTCTTGCTACGGCCCCTGATGGAGCCCTTAGGCCATGGCCACAGGGAGGTAATGCCTCCTTAGGATCCCAGTTTCTGTCTTCTTCCTCCACCCACTCCTGGTGAGACACCAGGCCTGGCTGCAGAGGACGGGCCCCAGCCCAGCCAGGGCATCTCACAGTCGCCCACCTTCTCCCTATCTGGCTGCCGGGGAGGAAGAGCCTCGAAACCACTGGCTTTCAATTTGATTGCATAATAAAATGACCCGAGGAGTTTCAACAACAACAACAAATTGCTGATGTTCAGATCCCACCCTGGGAGACTCTGGTTTAGTAGGTGTGGGTTGCAGCCTGGCCATGGGGTTTTCAGAAGCTCCCAGGTAACTCCAGTGAGCGGCAACTTTGTGAACCGCCGCTCTGAGCTCTTGGTGTTTCCATGTGTGGTGGGGTCCAGAGCGAGCTTCTGAGAAGGGAGCACCATCATCAAAACGTGATACTGCTGCTCAGCAGCTGTGCACCAAAACTGCTGAAGGGGGTGCTGACAGTGAAGGAAGATGCGCCAGGGTGAACGGCCGAGGTGACCAGCAGACCAGCGAGCCCTCTTGCCAACTTGAATGGTGTATTAATTTCCTAGGGCTGCTGCCACAAATTATCACGGATTAAAACTACAGAAATTTACTTCACCATTCTGGAGGACAGACGTCCAAAGTCAAGGTTTATTATTCGGGTTGGTTTCTTCTGGAAGACCTGAGGGAGAACCCATTCTATGCCCTGCCAGGGCTTCTAGTGGCTGCAGGCAACCCTGGGAGCTCCTAGACCTGCAGACACAGGTCCAGTCTCCCTTGGTCTTCTCACTGCTTCCCCTCTGTGTCTCAAATCTCTCTCTCCTTTGTCTGATAAGGACACCAGCCATCGGATATAAGGCCCACCCTAATTCCAGCATGATCTCATCCAAGGTCCTTCACTTAATCATATCTCCAGAATTCTATTTCCAAATTAGGTCACCACCACAGGTACTGGGGATTAGGACCTGGACTATCTTTTCTTTTCTTTTTCTTTTTCTTTTTTTTTTTTTTCGGAGGGAGGAGGGGTGGGCACAATACAACCCACTGCAGATGGGCCACAACTCTCACTTTCTAACAGCTGCCCTCCTGAATGCGGATTCCGAGCAGAGGAATGACCTGACCTAAGTCCACTTCCCTCAAGGCAAACGTGGTGGGCCTGGCACACAGCGCTGATCGCTCTCTTCAGAGTGCTGCATTATACAAAGTGCTTTCACGTGTGCTCACTAGCGCTTGGCCCCAAAGCTGTGACATTTCTGTGCTGTTGCATAAAGGAGGAAGCTCAGGTGCAGGGAGGCTGAGTGACTTGCCCAGGCTCACAGAGCTAACCAGGCTAGTCCTCCCACTCTAAACGTCCTGCCCGTCTGTTGGAATGACTTAACCCTACTGTCTTGGAAAAAGTGGGAGCCGTGGAGGCCCTTACCTGAGACTAGTGGCCTGAGATCTGGCTCATGCCAGCTATCCTTCAGCGCTGGTTTTACAAACACAGGGACCCTTGTATGTTCCAGGCCCCTTGGCCTCTGGGAGGAACTGAGTAAATGTGAAAAGAGTGATATTTGTTTGCTTCCAGCCCTAGCTTGCAGGAAGCCTGCTTGATAATACACTGTGGAATGAAACACGTCTATTTCCGAGACTTAGCAACCCGGAGAACCAGCAGACACACTTGGATGCACAATGAAAGCAGAAGTGGTGGGTCCAATACCAGCCTCCTTGCTCCCGTCAACTCAGAAATGGATGAAAACCTGTGACCAAAGCAGCCGACGACGGGCGTTGGTGCTGTTACCTTCGGGTGGGTGCCTAGTTTTCCATGGGTTCCTTGTGGTCTCCAGCCGAGGTGGGAGTCTATAGAAGCCACAAGTCAAAGGAATTGCTGGATTCTCGGGTGACTTGGATGAAGAGAGTCAAGGAACTTTAGCTTGACCTGGCCCAGGAATGCGCTTCTTAAGATATACATTTCAGAGGGAAAGGTAGATTTTATAAAGATGAGTTCCATGTGCTTATCTGACATAAGTAAGAAAGTGTACACATTTGAATCATAGTTGTTCCTTTTACCAACATGGGTATAGATTAGATGAGTATGGTGTTAGAAGGTCCCAAGGAAATATGGTAAACATTCTGCACGACAGGACCATTTGCCCGTACCGGACATGAAAACCACACCTGATCCTTCTCCTTCACCATCAGAGTGTTGCCGCCAGGAGTCCCTCAGGCTCCCGCTCTCCTCCACCAAGCAAGTCAAATATTTTAACGAATGCACACATTCCATTTCTCGTATTCATCATCATCTGACTTATCTGTTATGCCACACAACAAAGCTATATTTTATGTGAAAATACAGTCAGATAACCAGGGCGCCAGACTCTGCACTTAAAATTCCTTCTTACTTAGAGCAAGTTGATGCAATCTCTTTGTAAGATAATTTGGAAATATCAGTTAAAATTTAAAATACAAATATCCTTTGACCTAACAGCTTCACTTCTAGGACTTTTCCTCCATGAATAATAATGACAGTAATAATAACAACCACAAAACCAAGCCAAAAAAAAAAAAAAAAAGAAATACAGACACATGTGTGTAAATATTTATTTCAGTATTATTTGTAAGAACACTAGACTAGACCCAATTAAAGTGTTCTTTAATAGATGATGGCTAAATTCTGATAACATGCAAACAATGGAATTCTATGAAGTCATGAGAAAGAATGAGGCAAATCTTTGTGATAATATTGCATATGGAATGTAGAATAAGATACGTTAGTTAAGTGAAAAAAAAACAAAGGAAAGAGAAGTGAATATAGAGCATGTGCGATGTGTAGTATGTTTTTTGTGTGCGCGTGTATAAAAAGGGCATCAAAGCACTCATTCATTTATCCAAACTAAATTACCAGTAAGTTCCTCTTCTTCATGTATTTATTGCTATTGAGATTTATTGTAGATTTCTGAAGACTCGTTATATAATTTAACTTGTTCAAAGAAGCCATAGTGCCATCACCACTGACACAGAAGGAGGAAGGAGCTTAAGACACTAGGTTCCTCATTATAACCTCAAGAAAAAATAGAATAGATTTGCTGCCGTTTCTTCCCTTCTTTACCCTCCTCACGGAAATACCTGTTCCCTTTAAGCTGGTATTGGTGGGTTCTCGGGGGTGGGTTCATGTAAGTATCCTTTAAAAAGATCTGTAATACCAAGTCTGGTGCTCTCTCATCTTAGTTTTCTCATCTGTAAAATGGGGATAATTCTAGCACCTAGCTCCTACGGTCGTCATGGAGATTAAACAGGTATATATAGGTAAAATACATACCAAGTACTTAACCAGTGCTTTTGCATCCTTAAAAGCCAATCATTTCAGAAAATCAGTCGCATTTCTGCACAGTAAGCATTAAAATCTTCAACCTCCTCATTGTCCCTTCACTCTTCAAGCTCTCTGAAGCCATAAATTAAATAACAGACATGACCTTTGCCTCCTAAGTTCAACAGAGAAGCTTTTCCTAAGCAATGGTATCTATTGCAATATGAATTAATGTAAACTATTCATTTTATTTCAAAATTACTTTGAAATCCACGGTCATTAATTTCAAACCCGGATTTGCCTTTGTACTTAATTATTAGCACTTCTCCCAGGAGTAGAGAATGCAGTGTTTTTATTCATTTATATGAAGTGTAGGTGGCCACCGTGGCGGCGGTGCTGGCGGCGGTGCTGGTGGCTGGCGGCAGTTTCTGAAAGGATCCAACAGAGCTCTTGGGTTGGTGCATTAGAAACTCCCATTGGCTGCTGCAGAAACGAGACACTATCTCAGTGGAGGTTCTGGGCTAAACGTGTAAGTTTCCCAACTATGTAGGCTGGATATGAGAGTCCAGAAAAGGAGGTAGCTGTGCCATCCTGAGCAAGCCCTTAGTGTCTGGACCTGAGTGTCATCATCTCTAAAACAAAGGCATTGAATTAAATGGTCTTGTAGTTCTTTCCAGTCCCAAACTCTCTAAGTAGATACGAACCCTGTCCCAGAAAGCTGCACTCTTTTTGTTTTCCCTTTGTACTACACCAAAACACTCCCCTCTGACCCCAACATTTACACCACACGCAGATGTGGTGAAATAATAACAACAGCCCCCATTTATTGAATGCTAAGTGTCAAACGCTCTATATACATCATTGCACTTAATGCTCACAATAAACCTTTCAGGTAGCTATCGTTTTCAGATACCCAGAGAGGCCAAAGTGGGAGTCTAGATTCTTCTCTTTAAAAGGGAAACCTGGACTAGGTTACTAAGGCCCCTTCCAGTTCTATACCAGTCTATAAATCTAGATCCATTGTATTCTTTTTTTAAAAAATTTATTTAAATTAGTTTCAAATATACAGTACATTGGTCAGATATCTATATATAGTTCATAAAATGATCCCCTCAATTGCTCCCTCCCTCCCCTGGCCCTCCTCCTTGCCATCATACTAATGCTAACTGCATTTCCTCTGCCATGCGCCCCATCTACCTGACCAACTAATCCACTGTAATCTTAAGCCTCCCAGGTCAGCTACATTTGGGGTGGGGGCCAGGAACTAGGCAATCCTTATGGGATTCTTCCTGACATACAAGGTGTGAAACGGCACCAACGTCCTTGGATTTCTACTTGCTGAATTTGTTTTGTTTTTGCCATGCTGGTTTTATGAAGCAGCACCAAGGAGTTCCCCCAGAGCCCTTGAGAGCTGCCAGGGGAGATAGAGATTCCGTACATTTGATTCCCAGCCTCCACCCTTCCTATCAAAACTCAGCCCGCTCCATTGTTTCCCTCAGAGAGATTCGGCTGAGTTCCCCTCCTGCGGGTTTTCAGCTTGTGTCAGGCCACGGGGCAAGGCTGAACCAGAGCATAGAATATGACCTCACTTTCCGTGTCTGGTTTCAATGCGCATATCTAAGTCTCTGATTCTACCGCAGCTGCTCATTTTCTGAATCTTTCTCTTCCATCCCTGTCTTAAGCATTCTGGTCTACCCAGCTAATCTCTCTCTCTCTCTCTCTCTCTCTCTTCTCTCTCTCTCTCTCTCTCTCTCTCTCTCTCTCCTTCTCTCTCTCTGAAAATAAACATATCAAAATTAAGACTGTTCCCTGTGACAAGAAATCACATACAAAAGAAATGAAAGCCTGAGTTCTTAAAGCCTCAGTCACTAAGGAATGTCTCTGGAACTTTCTTTCTCTTCACAGGGCTGAGCGCTACAATAAATAGAACTCATTAGAGAGACAATCTCAGACTAAGAAACACATACATTTATTATGGGCAGCTGCAATCGTCTGAGTTCCTGGAGGGATGTGGGAGAAGACGCATTCATTTACTGCTCTGGAAATGGTTGATTGCCAATGGCACCCAAAGGAGCAAGTTCTCAGCGTCATAGGTGCCGCCCACCAGGTAGCAGCTTCCACACAGGTTGGGCTGAGTGGGAGGACTTCTGGAGCAGCTCCCCCAAAACCATCCAACGAAACAGCCCAAGGGTGCTTAGTCTGTGACCTGCCTATAGGGTGGGAGAGGGAGCCCAGCCCCTCGTCAACCCCTCAGCGATGAAAATCCTGCCATCTGGAAGGGGAGGCACCACTTCACGTCCAGTTGGGCCTTCCCTCTGGGTGGCGTTTAGCCAGTAGAAACACAGAACACCCAGTTAAATCTGACTTTAAGACAAAAATAATGTTTCAGTATAATTATGTCCCAAATACTGCATGAGACATACTTTTCTGTTAAATTCAAATATAACTGAGTGTCCTGTATTTTATCTGGGTACCAGTACCTTCTTGAAGTCTTCTCTCCTGCTAGGCCTTCCTAGGGAGTGTTTATTCACGCTGCGTGCTCTCAAGCAGAAATCTGTGCAGTTCTTTCTCCTGGGATTCTCAGGGAAAAGGTAAAGACTTCAGGCCCCATCTACTGAATAAAATCTCCAGGGGCGGGACCTAGAAATACAAATTTTATCACACTGTTATCTAGGTGATTCTGATGCACATTTGTATTAGTTATCTGTTGCTTCTGAATAAATTACCCTAAAACACAGTATCTTAGTTTGTGTGGGTCAGGAATTTGAGATTGATTTAGCTTTGTGATTCTGGCTCAGGGTCTCCCATGATGCTGCAATCAAGATACTGGTTCAGGCGGCAGCCATCTCACAACTCAGCCGGGGCCAGAGAATCTGCTCCCACGCTCACTCATGTGGCCTTTAGTAGGTCCTCACTGGCTATTAGCTGGAACATCGGTTCCTCATCACATGGCTGCTGGCTTTTCCTAGAGCTAGGGATAGGAGTCGGGGTGAGGGGAGGGAGATCCCCAGGACAAATCCAAATCCAGACTACACAAGATCATGAATACCAAGAGGCAGGAATATTGGGTACCACAATATTCAAGTTTGAGAATTACTAATACAGATCAGTCCTCTATATCCTGCAACCAAGACTGCATTTTAAAAATAGGAGCCAACGTCTGTCTGTCTGTCTTTTCTTTCTTTCTTTCTTTCTTTCTTTCTTTCTTTCTTCTTTCTTTCTTTCTTTCTTTCTTTCTTTCTTTCTTTCTTTCTCTCTCTCTTTCTCTCTCTCTCTCTCTCTCTCTCTCTCTCTCTCTCTCTCTCTCTCTCTCCTTTCTTTTTCCCTGTTTCCATCCTTCTATTACCTCTTGGGGGTTTGAGACAATAGTTTGAGGAAGTAAGAAGAATAAGAAAGGGAAAAATGATCAAAATGACAATCTTAGGAGAATAGCACAATGTCAAAATTTAAAATGCCTGCAAATATTGTTTTAGGAGAAGGAAATTCTTTGCAAATCACATGTGTATATAGCTGTGTCCTTCTAAAAAAATTTGTCCTTCAATGTAACTCTTGAAGAATTCCCTGTGGGGACTTCTAGAAACATAATAAGTAGGATGACTAATTGTCTCAATTTGCCCAGGACTCTCCCCTGTCCAGGGAAATCCTCCAGTCCTAGCAGAACACAATGGTTGGTCCCCTTCTTAATAAGGAGACAATAATCACATCAGCCACTCTGCTCCTATCTACAGACTAAGTAAGTCCACTTCATGATGAAATGGAGAGGGCATGGGCACTGAGCTAGGAGCCCATGAATGTGTGCCTTTGGTGCTAGGCAGCCTTAAGCTAGCTCATCCGGAAGACCCGCCCATGAATCTGCTTTAGTGAAGTTTAAATAAAATAATGGTGCCCATGGGAGTGCCTTGTAAACAAGAGGTGTCATACAGATGCTCTTTACAACTAATTTGAAGAGAAAATTGCTCCTAGCATGAAAGGGGACTAAGATTGTTATCCCTTAACACTTTTGCAACCAAATCTGACATTTTCTCTTTCAACTAGGCTGGCTGTGCTGACCTCACACGAAAAGGTGAACACAGCCTACAAAAGCCATGTTACACACCTTTAATTTTCATTTTAATTTTCAATTTGACCCCCCAATTGATGTACACTGTTCCCTCCAGAAAATGCTAAGCCTCCAAAAAGGACAGTCATCTCTATTGTACCCTCAATGACAAGTTTCCCAGAAAATCTGCAAAGATTCGATAGAAAAGACATGATTCATTTTTCACAGCTGTGATGGTGTGACTCCGTCTTCTCAGGGAGAGAACCTTCCCTCACCCTCCTCCACTTCCATTCCTCAAGGTTTGGGAGCCTTTTTTGTTGGCAAGAAAGGCAGTCATCTGTAAAATTTGTTCAAGTGCTTATCCCCTGTTTTTCTTCTGCCTTTACTGGTTCTGGGCAGGCCTGTACATTTATACGATGCAAAGTCTCTACTTCAAAATAGACAGCATCATTTTGCACTGACTGCCTTTCTTTGGGGGTGGGCCATATAGCAAGAATGGCCATAATTTGCTTTTGTCCATCTTTCTCCTGCACCTATGCCTGTCCTTTGGCTGTGAGTCCCAGGCACCCAGCAACAACACTGGGCTGATTATGATGCAAAAGAAAGATGATCTGGGTCTGGTCCGTTCCCTGCCGCTTTATAGCCATGAAACCTAGAACCTCTCTGAGTCTCAATGAGAAGAATGATATCTGGCCTCCCTGCAGCATGGGGTGCTTTGTAAAGATCAAATCAAACAAGATTAATGTAAATAAAAGATCTTTTAAAATCTTAGAGTACCATATAATTTATAAGGTGTTTAGTTTTTATTAGAGTCCTTCCTTTGACATGCTTCAACTATCTGTCCAGCTGAGTATTCCTATATAGTATTATTATTTGCATGGTTTACTAGGTGACAATTTCTACTTACTGACCTTCGCAAGCTTTTAACAATTACAGTCATCTTAATACTGCCACAAAGCTGTTGCCTTTTGATTTCTGTTTAACAATTTTAATATTAGGAGGTAGATTTTTGCCCCTGCAATTTAGACCAGTCTCCAAAGTGTGTTCTTTCCCAATGGTGATATTTCAGTTTATGCAGAATTTACCTTTTAGTTTTATACCATTTCTACGTAGTTATAAAGTGTTTTAAAAATCTATTTTTGAAGTCATCAGTTCTATCTCAAAAATTGATTTTTATAAAATGGGCAATGTTTAAGCAAGTCTTAAACAAGCACTATAATTAAAGAGAAGATTATAAAATATTTTTTTCCTGATTCAAGTTGCAGGCTAGCTTATAGTTAATATATATTAATTAAGACATTACAACCATTGTCGAAAGATATGACAAAAAAAAAAAAAAAGAAAAGTTCACTTACAATCCCACCAGCCTGGTACAAGTAAATAGACTGAAAATGAAACTAAGTAAATTGTTTAATTAATGCATTTTTCTTCCAAAGAGAAAGAATGGGAGAGTAGGGCTCAAAGACTCAACCTTATACCGCAGCTCTTTTTCTCCCTTCCAGGGCATTTGGGGAGTAGAGGTTAGGGTCAGGCCATGCATAAATGCTCAGAAAATTTTTAATGTAGCTGGGCAAAGACACTGTACTGGTTAACTTTACGTGCCAATGTGGCTGGGCCGTGGTGCCCAGATATTTGGCCAAACATTCTGAATGGTTCTTTAGGGATGTTCTTGGATGAAATTAACATTTAAATGAACATTTAAATTGATTAAAGCGGATTGTCCTCCCTGACATGGGTGGGCTTCACCAATCAGTTGAAGGCCTAAAGAGAACCAAAACTCGAGGTGGTCGACTACAGAGTCCCTTAACTTCTCTCAGCCTAAAGCACTTTGCAAATACTGCTATATAATGTCTGGTGTAATATTTTATTTGTCACATTTCCTAAATTAACAGTAAGAGCTAACATTTGAGGGCTTTATGCCAGGCTCTGTGCCAAGCACACTTATTATTTCATTAATCCAACAACCCCATGTGGCGAACAGTATCCTGTTCCCATTTTCTAAAGGAAGAAGCTGAGGTATAGAGAAGTTAAGCCACTTGTCTTAGGTCACACAGCTGAGATGCAGCAGAGCTGAGACTCATATCTAGGTGTCTTAGAACTAGGGAATGTTCTCCCTAATGATTAGCTCTGTGACTATGGGTAATTATTTAAGTGCTTTAACTTCTAATTTTCTTGTGTGTACCATAGGATACCTATTTACCTCTGAGGCCTGTTGTGAGAATTCAGAAAAATCACTTTGGGCGAGGCATCTAGCATCGTGCCTGGTGTACACTTAAAGAGTACGGTGAGAACTTCTGCTCTGGATCCCCGGTGTCCGCCAGCCCCTTTGCACAGGGGGAAAGCCTAAGAAATCTAAGTTACTCTACAATGCAAAATCTCTCTCTTCTCTCTCTCTCTTTTTTTTTTTTTTTTTTTTTTTTTTTTTTTTTTTTTAGGCAAGGCAACCCTTGGTTGACCTCACAGATTGCAAGGACTTGTCAGCTTACGATTCCTTATTTTTTAATACCTACAGCAGCTGGTCTTCCTAGGTGATCTCCCATCCAAGTACTAACCAGGCTTGACCCTGCTTAGCTTCCGAGATCAGATGAGATCAGGCTTGTTCAGGGTGGCATGGCTATGACAAATGCAGAGCTGTTGACAAATCCAACATTCCTTAAAATACTGATGAAATACATCTCATATTTAGAAACATAGCTGTAAGACTGTTGTATAAATTTGCTAGGGCTGCTATAACAAAGTCTGAGTGGCTTCAACAACAGAAATTAATTTTCTCAGAGTAATGGGTGCTGGAAGTCTGAAATGAAGGTGTTGGCAGGCTGGTTAGATGGCTGCTTTCTCCCTGTGTTTTCACATCATCCTCCCTTTGTGTCTGTCTATGTTCTAATTTCCTTATAAGAACACCAGTTATATGGGATTAAGGTACACTCTAATGACCTGTTTTAACTTAATTAACTCTTTAAAGACTCTGTCTCCAAGCACATCACACCTGGGGTAGGGGGGTTAGGACTTTAACACGTAAATTTTGGAGGGACACAGTTCAGCCCATAACAAATTACACACACACACACACACACACACACACACACACACACACAGAGACAGACACACTATTATCACAATAAAAACATTCTTATTTCTTGGACATCTTCAAAATTGTGGGGGAGGAACAAACTTTCCTCTGGCCTCGAGGTTCCTCTGGTTGGCCTAATAATAAAATAGACATGAGACAGATTAGCAAGTGAAAATCACCAAATTTAATGTATACATATTTATGGGAACCTCACATACAAGAGAAAGTCAGAGACCCCACGTGCATGAGCGGTTCAGAGATAGAAAGGGAACAGGGGCATACAAGACATCCTGAGCTAGGGATGAAGTAAGGTGCCTTGGGAGCTTTAAAAGGTCATTGCAGGATGATGAGAAGAACATATTCTTAGTAAATAGAAGTTTGTCTTGTCCTGTAGAGAGGTCAAAAGAGGCCATCTCTGACCATCGCTTATTATGGGCAAGGCCCCTAATTCAAGGTCTTCCAGGTAGTCAAGGGAAGAGTGGAAGTTTCCCTTGAGCTTAAAGCTAAAATTGTCTTTAGCTCAAAATCTACATACCACATCTTGGGGTGGCTTGTTCTGAACCACCACAGAATCAATGACTGTACATGAAGAATATATTTATATTCACTGGCTAGATTTGAGAAAATATATGCATGAATATATTCATACTCATATGCATAAGTACTCCTTGAAGAAAATCTTTCAGTAAACTTGTTATTTTGGTAAATTTGACAGATTGGCCATATAGGGAATTGATACTTTGTGGCACTGTTTCTCTGAGAATTAACAATTGGGCATATTGATCCAGAGCTGATGTAAAGCCTGTGTGACCAAAAACTAATGGGTCTTCCCACCCCTCAAGAATATCACACTGTTATCTGAGAGAGAAAAGCACCCAAACCATGAGCACCTACTGAAACGACAGCAGCAATGAGTTGACAGGTAGCACACGGATCCTTCTCAGGGAAGAAAGGAGGAGGACTTCGAAACCTGGGGAAGGCCAGCTGGGCGAAGAGCTTCCCTGGGAGACTCCAGATCCTGGTACATGGACTGAGGGTGGGGGAGGGGGGCAAGATAACCCTAGAGGTAACGCCCATTTCCCACCTTTGTATTTCTTTCTCTCCCTTGTCCTGAATCTCCCCCAATCAGAACGGCCACATGGCCATTTCTGCCACGAATTCCACTTCCAAGTCACCCCAGCAGTGAATTGTTTGAATCATAAGCTCCTTAATGTCGAGACCCAAGTCCCCTCCTTCATTCAAGGGCATTCGTGGTAAACTTTCTCCTCCACACCTGTATCCAAATTTAGCTACATCTTTCTCCCTCCCTCCCATTAGTCTTTTTGAAAAGGTGACCCTCCTTTTTTCCTGCGCCCTGGATCTCAACTCATCTTTCTGGGTCCTCCACACCTCATTGGTGGATTACCGACTCCTCCCTGCACTAACCACTCTGCTTTACTTCCGCAAGTTCTCTCCACTTTATCCCTTTTCTGCAAGCCTTCTCTCAACCGGCGACCCTCCTCGTTCCCAAACTCTGTGAAATAAGCTACCACTCTCACTTTCTCCACTCTGCTGCCTCCCTTTTCATTCACATCTACTCATTTCTGTATTCCCTACAGTGAGGTCCACCTATATTTGGCACCCGGGACGAGGTGCTCCTATGAGATATAATGCCTGATGGTCTGAGGTGGAGCTGCAGAGATGCTAGCGCTGGGGAGGAGCTGCAAATACTAATGAAGCTTCACTAGCTCACCCACGGCTTCACCTCCTGCTGTGCAGCCCGGTTCCTAACAGGAGCCGGCACCCGTCCAGGGCTGGAGATGGTTGGGGACAATGCTCTACAGACCTACCCTACACATCGCAGGAGTCAAGAAAGATAGCTGGATTAATTACTGAACTACCGTAATGGAATACTCCTTGAGCGATAAGTGCAAAGAATAGGATGCAAGATGACACTTGCTCTTATCTTTGAGGGGGGCGTGGAGTTACCAAGACGAGACAGGAATGTGAAAAATGTCACCAGAGCCACACTGTGAACGAACAGGACAGAATTTTCCAAATGCGGGCATCCAGAGAGGCCCTAGAGGATGAACACCGTCTTGTTTCTGCCCAGTGCTTACTCGGCACAGGGTGAGATATACAGTCAGAGTAGATGAGTGCGAGGAGACCAAAGGGGAACCTGACCACTGTGCCACCACTGGGGTATATACAATGAATGCATGTAATCAGAATTTGGGGACCTCTTTTTGTTGCAAAGGACGCCATCCTTGGAGAGAGGAAGGCATCAGTGGACACATTGAGCTCGGCGCAATGGACGACGCAAACGGAGCGTGAATGGCGTAGGGTAGCGGAGTTTCGGTGTCTGGGGATAGATGGAACCTGGCCGGGCCTCCCTGTGGCTGCGCCCGCGGTTTCCTCCGCTATGAAAGGAGGGTGACAAGGAGGGTGCGCAGCCATCTAGGGTGATTTTCCACACCCCGCACCGCACACTACGCAACCTAGGACCCCGCCCTCGCAGGCAGCCAAGCGCTTTCCTCCTCTGAGCAAGGCTGGCAGCAGAGAGGAAACATAACAGCCAAGCCTTCCCCTGAGAGTTTAGCTCTAGGAGAGAGAGTGCTGTCCATCCACCATCCGAGGCCCTGAAGGGCCTTGGACCCCGGAGATGTCCAGCGCCCACCTGTCTACGAAGAGGCTTCCCAGGGCTGGGCTGCTTTCAATGAGGCCTTGGACGCTTTCCCACACCCAAGCGGCCTTTGAGCGTGCCTGGGAGACCGAACCCCACACCCTTCTGAAATACGAGAGGAGACACAGTGTTTGACTGAGGAATCCTTTCATCTGATAGTTTTGAGGCGCCAAAGTAAATACATTTGCAAAAAACAGGACTCTGCCATGCTCCAGAAATAATAGCGGCAGCAGCAGGAACGGTGGCAGAGAAGTAGTAATAAATGATAATTTTTAAAATGCTTCGCTCTGTCCTGGGCTCTGTCCTCTAGTACTCACTCCTTTTAGGAACTGGCTCCTTCACATGACACAATTCGCACCTCGCCATTTTCCCCAGTACCCATCGCAGGGCCTGTCCCACTGAACACAACTGAGGAGACATGGCAATTCTAGAGGTCTCTGGGTATCTTCTGTGAAGGAGAAGACGGATACGACTTGGTCCCATATCAACTAGGGTCTGCAAGGAAGAAAGCCTGATCCACGATCTTCTCTCAACTCCCTGCAGTGAACCTTCAGCTAGGGACCCTGCTCATTCAGAGATGAAGTCGATCTACAGACAGCTGCTGTGAGCTGAGGGAGCTGCTTGCACCCCTGGAGAATTAATGGGCTCTGTTTATTCTCAAACGGAGCACTGCTGGCTGAGAAGGGGAAGAAGGAAGAAACCTTTGTCAACTGGAAGCACCAAACACAGTAACGCATATTCCCGTCCAAGTTGACATTTGGCCCTCACATCTATTTTCCTAGTTGAGCATCCTCAGAACTCCGTGGATAGGCAGAACAAATGTCACCAACCATCATCATATTCCCATCTTACAGGTGGAGAAACAATCTCAGACTGAGGGACTTGTCCAAGGACTCACAACTAGTCAAAAGCAGAGGCAGGAGTTCAGCCTTCACCCCCTGGCTTCTGCGTAGTCAGGAAGTTTCTACCAAGTGGTACTGAGGCAAATCTTTAATTGAGAGAGGGACAGGGTGACCATGGTGGTGGTGGTGGTGGGGTTTACCTGGTCACTCTCCTAATCATGGTTAGTACTTAGCATTGATTGGAATGATGCTAGCAAAATGCCCTGGGAACCCATGGATAGGTTAGAGAGTCACGGGAATGCTCCTGTGGTGGGAGAAGCGTTTCTGGAGAGATTCACAAGCTGGAGCCATATCATCCTCCTTCCAACTTGGAGAGGCTGAGCAAGCCACAGTCCTGGACTCTTTACAGAATCCCACTCTCCTTGCTGGGGTCCTCATGGGAGGACAGCAAACAGTGCCATTCTTTTTGCTAGAGAATAATGGTTACATTTTTCTAGGGTATCCGGCAAGTTATGCCTGTGCTTTAGAGACATCATTAAGAAAAATAAAGCCGAAGAATTCCTCTAGCCTTTTATCAGTTAATTACAAACCTACTTACAGCCCTCACCCTTCTTTACACACACACACACACACACACACACACACACGTTCATGTCATATGGTCTGCTCACATTTCACAGGTCTGGGCAGAGATCTTTATCTAAATGCAAAGCTCTGAATTGCTAAGTGGCAATACTAACTTGGGTCTTGTGTTAAGTTAGCTTTGATCACATTAAGCAAGATCACATAAAGTAGCACTCATATCAATTTTGACAGTCCTGAGCCCATCCATATGTAATCCCAACATTTAATCTTGTTTCCTATTGGTTGGTCATTTAATTCTCCTACATCTGTAGCCAATTATCTGTCAATCATCAAAGTGGCTTTTAAAATCAACCCCAGGACTCTATTGTTGAAAAAAATAAGTGAACAGTTGGTTTATGTTTTTCATAAATTAGCCCTTGTGAGAATCAGGGATTATTCTGGAAAACTTGAAATTATGGTTTTATTTTAGATTTTTTTTTCAGTTTGGTTTCAAGATGCCATTTAGTTACAACATAAGGACCTTAGACATCCCAAAACAAGACATTACAATTAATTTTTTGAGCTATTTTACCAATTTATCTGGAATAACATGAGGTGAATAAATTGTATTGAGTTTCAAATCTGGTGATATAAAAAAATTAGTCTCACTTCAATCTTTTAAAATACCTTGATTACTCTGGTATTACACCTTAAGTCCTATAATGGGTATTGTGTTTATAACATCTGTACCCCAAAGTCAGCTTCGTCTCCGTTCTAGGGCCCCCTTCTGGAATATACTGGGAAAGGCAAGTTGTACTTTGCATGTCTGAGTGGCCCGCCCCGCGTGGGAGTTCTCCCTGGACCCTTCCAGCTCAGCACTGTCCATCTGCTGATCTCTGCCTGGTCTTCCAGACCCCTCATCATGTACAGGATGCTACTGTCTTCCTGCGGACACCCCGGAAGGTGAATGGGGGCAGGGATGTTTCTTACACTGGCCTCTTCACTTTGTGTCACTACGCGTAGGCCATGCCCAGGTGTATAGCTAAAGGGAATTACAATAAAAGAGGTAAAAAATTAAAACTACACTAAATATGGGCTTTTCCCTAACCCAAGAGAAGAGCAGCACCGAAGTTTGACCTTTCTTAGATGACACCTTCCGTTCCTAATCTCGCTCTCTGGATCACAGACCTCACTGTCCAAGAACCTCTCCTAACAGATATTGTCACTCTCCATCCACTTTCCAGACGCCTCTCTAACCATCGGGGTTAGTCCCGCTCCAGAATCCACCCACTCTCCTACGTAATTCATTTCTTAACCCTCGAGTTATTCCCTCTAAATAATGATCCAAGATGGGGATGGAGAGGTGGAGGAGTGAACATCTTCTGGGTGCAAAGGTGGTAGATTTGTTCTTTTGTTAACACAGTTAAATCAAATCCCTCCCACAATGGGTTTTTGCTTCTTCACTTTTGCTTTCTGACTAATGATGTTTACTTTTGTGGTTTGATAGGTTAAGATTTCCGCAGTATGATCGGCAACCCACATATTCTAGGAAGCTTATAAATCAACTTGCTAAGATGATTTGGCTGATATGATGGACAAAATGAAGGCTTAAAAAAGGTTACTTCCTGGGAAAAGTAGAGGTTGAAGGATCTTTTAAGATCGAGAGTGGGATTTGAAGGGTAGAAAGGCTTGAAGGCTCTAGCAGTTAGGATCTACTCCACTGTGGGGGTGGGGGGCGGGTAGGGGAGAAAGGAACCAACCCCAAACCAGCAGAACAAAGTTAACAAGGTTATATAACTGGAGAGTCCAGGGGTTGGGGCTGGCTTCAGGCATGGCGGGTTTCTGTGGCTCAAACTGAATCATCAGGACAGTGTTCTGATTTCTCTCTTTGCTTCTAGACTCTGTTTTCCTCTGTGTTGACTTTTATTCTTGGGTAGCTCAAGGCTTATTTTATCCTTAGCACTAAGCTACCCCAGAAGAGAGGAAGTGCTTCTTATCCAGGAGAGTTCTGCAAGGTTAACTTGGGTCATGTGACACACACTCCTAAACTGTGGCTGGGGTCATGAGGCTGTCTGGCTGGGCTTGGTCACAGAGCAGAGGAGTCAGTGCAGTGGGTTCTTAGAAATTTGGTCTGTAGCAGATGGTTGGGAGAAGGTCTGATAGAGGACAGAAGTCACAGCTACGATTACCCACTACCTGAGAGGATCATAAGCAAAGACAGATGCAACAAAGCACACTGTA
The DNA here is from genome assembly GCA_003508835.1 of Eonycteris spelaea. Classification (NCBI taxonomy): domain Eukaryota; kingdom Metazoa; phylum Chordata; class Mammalia; order Chiroptera; family Pteropodidae; genus Eonycteris; species Eonycteris spelaea. The sequence goes on from PUFA01000017.1 coordinate 4,333,259, forward strand.
TCCAGGAAGGTCCACTTTGGTAAGACGGCAAGAGGGAAGCAACACAAGATACACCAAAGAGGGCTATGAATGCCAGCACGGGAGTTTCTACTTAACCTGGCAGGCTCTGGGGGAGATTTTTGGGCAGGATGATGAACAGTTTGGAACTCCGTTCGGAGAGCATTGCCACCACTGTTTGCACAGATGTGTGCGGAAAGATATCGGAAGTGGGAGACTTAAAGGAGCATAAATGAGAGGTAATGAGGCCTGACCTGAGGCAATAGCAGTAAAATCAGAAAGGGGAGGAAGACTGTGAGTCCCTCTGATGGGGGAGTGTACAATACACTGATTTTATGTAGAGGCCGAAGGAATGAAAGATGGTGAGAGAATGATGATGTCATTAGTCAAACTAGAAAGTGAGGTGGGAGAAGCTGTTTGGCAGAGATTTTGCTCAGACATGGACATGCTGCAAGCAGAAGATGCCAGGCAGGCAGGGGAAGAGGCGAGGCCAAAGCTTAGGTGAGGAATCAGAGCCCGAGGTCTCAAGAAGGGACATCTACAGTAAGCTTGTAGTTGGAATCATGAGAATTGCCAGATCTATGAAGTACGTAAAGGTAGGCGACAGAGACAGAAAAGGAACTAGTAACCAGACGTGGGCAGAGGAAAAAAGTTAAACCTACTTAAGTCTCACGGGAGGGGAGTTCCACTCCCAACAGAAAATGAATTGGACCTCCGTGGTCGACATTAATTTCCATCATTGGTTCTGTATTCTTCATTTTACATTCTCTTTGTTTCTTTTCGCAAGTGAACTCACAATCAAACCAAATCCGACGAGCAGCCATTGAAGCTAAAGATGTATCGCTTTCTGAGCACGAGTTATTTCAAACCTGGTCTAAGCTGTCTTGGAGACCTGAGTCTCTTGTCATTAATAAAAATATTCTTTTTTTGGACTCCTCTCATTTTCTAGAATAAGGACCAAGTATTAAAATAATTGTCCAAGCATCACTGTGCTGCAGACAACTAAACTGTTGACTGGCAGGTAGTATGATTACTGTGTTGATTTGGGGAAAGACATACAAAATCTGAACTTGGCACATGAAAGGCAGGTTGGAGGATTCAGTGTATGAAGTATATAAATGGGAGCTATATGACCATCAGCATATTTGAGAACTGCTTGCCCCTGAAGCCAAGGGAGAACACAAGATATTTTCAAGATTTCTCTTTTATTGTTTCTCCCTTTTCCAACTATTCCTTGAAATCTGGTGTTTCCCAGGGTCTTGAATTTTTTTTTTAAATATACATTTAGGGTGATCTATAAGACCTCATCTTTCACTACCCACCCTCCCTTCTGGCCCAAACCTACATACACATTTAGCTGCCTATTACATTGTATCTAACCAGGTCTACAGTGTGCTCAAGCTATGCACTGCTAAAAGCACCACTGAGAGGGAACACAACTCCCGTTGTAGATATCAGTATTGTTTTGAAGTTAAAACAAAAAATTAAAAAACTATAACCGTTGATTCCAAAGTTGTACAATTTGTATACATGACAATTTCCTGGCAGATGGCAATAAAACCTCTGGTTCTAATAAAATCAGGCTATGACAACACTTTTCCAACAGAAAGTATTTTGAAGAAAAGGAACCCTTTCTGATGTGCATGAAGGCACTCTACGGACTGTGGAGGCCTTGACTCCGTCCGCATGCTCCATGGGCACCTACCCCACCATTTCTTGGTCAATCTAGGTCCATAATGGCTCTCAAATCCATCCCTTCCGTGCCATTCTTACTGCTGCTGCCCGAGTTCAGACTCTCTGACCCCCCGTTTCCTCTCACCCGGGCCATTGTCAATGCTGCCTTCCTCATTTCTTTGCCTCATATTTTGCCCTCCTTCAGTCAGTCTATCCTCCAGACTGTGGTCGGAATGTTCTAAGACAATTCGATCAAGTTATGCCCCTGTTTAATATCTTCTCATTGCCTACGGAAATCCAACTTACACTCTCCTGAACATGGTACAGATGCTCCATGACCCCCTGCCCTCCGGTCTACCAGTCATTTGACATATACATCTTATGTTCCAGCAACCGCCACGTTTGATGCAGTTGCAGGCATTTGTCTAGAACACCTGACAGGTTGTCCAATGGATTCTAATAATCTTTTAAAAATCTAACTTGGTGCCTAACACAGTACCAATGTGTATCCTGGACACTTAGCATAGTACTGGTTTGCTGACTGAATTAAAATGAATAAATATGTCAAATGTTTCAGAAAGGTCCTGGAAGGTGGATTTGATAATGAGAGAAGTGAAGAGAATATAAATGTATTGAGGATCTTTTAGACTGGGTGTTGTTCTAGATGCTTTATATATGGAACTTCAACTTCAGGTTAAATATGGAAAAATGCTAACAGCAACTACATCTTTCATTTGCTGTCCCCTCTACAGTATTCTGAGCGTCTCCAGGAACTTCTCTACTAAGTTCTGCTCCTGCCCTCTGAGGCCTCCTCTAGTCTGCTGCATTGGGACTTTTGTGGTTTCAATGGGGGATATTTTTCTGTTTTGTTTGTTTTGGTATTACTTTCTGCTGGGAAGTACCAAATCAGTAATGCCTTGTATCTTATTAATGTTTTACAGGATCTTTTCGGTAAGAGCAATCTCTTGAGTCTTCTCCCCCGTGACTTCTTACCCCCGTCCTGAGATGAAGGCAGTGTCTAAAGAGGAGATGAAGGAGTCACAGTGGAATGTAAATGATAGGCATACTGCTAAACTTAGAATCCGTTTTTGACAGACACTTTTGTTTTTTTGGCCCACGTTATACGTTGTTAACTTGGGAAAACTTCGCATCTCTCTGGTTTGCAAGAGTTTACCAGACTGAATCCTCACAGTGAGCAGTTGAGATTTTTGCTGGGGACGTGCCTTCTTCCCTACGCTCATCCCCATATATTATCAAGTTTAAACATCACCACAGTGCTAGGTAGCATTCGCTAACATTCAGTTTTACTTGCCCAAGGACATAGAGCTAGATTAGGCGGTAATCACGTGAGCCATTTTCTCCTTAAGAGAAAAACAGAATGTTCAAGCTTGGGTGCATAGAGGGAAGGTGATAGGATTTGGACCTGGGCTGGGGCTGTTTCCCAGAGCTCCCTGGGGATTCTGGTTCTACCTGCCACACGGAGTCTGCTGTTCTCTCCCCTTCCTTGGGAGCTCGGGTTAACCACCCCTTACTTCAGACTGAGAGTAACAGACTGAATGTGGGCGTTAGATACATGCTTGAGAGAGAAAAGTTTTGAACAACAGAATTAAAAAAAAAATCCTTGTGACAAGATTTAGAAGGAAGATAGCTTTTTAAAAAGCACATTATTGTACCTACATTCATAAATGTCGCCGAAATCCAAAGACATTCTCTGGTTAAACATTTATTAGTTGTGGGAGTGTGAAACTTGTTTTTCCTGTTTTTAAGTTTCAAGAAGCCAGGCCTATATTCTATGTGAATTATATGCCATGAGATTATGCTTTATACTCATTCTGAATATACATGTGAAGTTTCTCATCTAGGTTTTGGATAAAATATGTTGTTTACATTTGAAGCAGCCCAAATGTATTGTGTACACAAGTACCAGTGGGTTTTCAGGACAAATTCCTAAAAGAACAAGGTCAGGTACTGAATGTAGATACATAAGGTTGTTTGTACTGTATACACATAACTCTGGCGATGACTTATCAAAGAAATAATGAGCCAACACATAGACCTGGAACTCAGGCCGTTAATGCCTGGACTTCAGTAGATTAACAAATTGGAATAAAAGTTAACCTTTAAAAAATTTATACCCGAGAGTGTTTAAAAGCACTGATCCATTAACAGACTGTCAGTGGTACTTCATTAGAGCTACTAACATGAAGGAAATGTGCTAACTACTCAAACATTCAAGCCTATATGAACTGCGTCTAGAAACAGGTCTTTTTCAAAAGGCGTCATTCTGTTTTGCAAGGAAGAAAAGCATTGTTTTTAACCGTGTGAATATTAAACTGTAAACTCATTCATCAAAATAAGTGTTATATATAAGTAATAAACATTTCTAGAAATTAAGACCAGCTAGTGTTCATGACAATCTTTTCCATCAATTAAAAAAAAGGCCTTGAAAGTTTAATATAAGGCAATTAAGAACATGTGCCACTTAACACCGGCTGATGGAGAAGCAGATACAATTCAAGGTTATTCTCACTCTTGTCTGTTGGTGTGTAGTCTGAAATTGGATTAGTTAAGATAAGCTCCTACATCCCACCACATGTATTTATTACATGGTAAAAGATCGTTTATCCAGGAGGCAACTGCTACATAAGTGCTTTAGAGTTACCTTGTTCTTTTAGAGTTAACACACCTAAATTCTGAAAATAGTTATGCAGATACATCAATTCCCAGAACTTCAGAAAAATGACCTGCTGCTGTACTTTAATTACCTGCTACCTAACTGGTTTCAGCTTAACAGAGATAAGAACCATGAAGGAAAAACTGACTCAGGGTCCAGGGCGGTGGAATGTTAGTTAACTTGGAGCTCCAGCTAGCAAGCCCAGGTTCCCGTATTTAGAAATGAGGGTTTCCTCTACTTCTATTGGCCTTCGAATGGCCATGGAACTTGCTTTAGGACCATAAAAATGAACAGCAAAGGGTTTTCTTCCACTATAATGTCTTCTTTTTTTCTAAAATTGCTTACTTGTTCAAATAACAGTGCTGTGGAACAGCGCTTCTCAACCTCCTCTCACACGAGGTGCCATGCCCACCATGATGGGGGCGTGATATTCACATGGGTCCTATGCTCTTGCAGAGACACTCAATTTTACCCTGAAACACAGATAAAAATCAACTTGCATTAACACATCATCTCAGTTCCCACAGGTAAAAGAATTCCACCCTACTATAATCACATTTATTGAATACTTATTACATGCCAGGTACCTATATATTGGATATATTAAATTCATTGAATCCTCATGGCAAACTACGAGGTAGATATTATTATGATCCTCACTTTACATATGAGGAAACTCAGGCACACAGACTTTAAGTAATTTCTTTAAGGTCACACAGATAGTAATGGCAGAACTGAGATTCAAACCTAGATAATCTGGTCTCAGGGCCTGTGCTGACAGTTTTCAGAATGCACATGGGAAAAACATTATCGTAATTTGCTCTAACATTTTTAAAGTCTATTATTTTGAAAACTATTGTTATTAATGAATTACATAAAATGTATCTCACAATTGGACTCACAAGATCTTCAAAGAACTCCACAAATACATAAGATCTAAGATGATGTCTTAAATGACTCCAAACACCTAAAAGTTTTAACCTTACTGGTGAAAATGACTTGAGAATTAACTGCTTTCTTGCCCAAAGTTATGTAAAGTGAAAACTTTGCATTTCCATTACTTGATTTTCAGTAAAATTTTGTTGCTACAATTTTTTTCTGTATCTGTATTAGCATGAAGGTCTCTATTGTATGAAAACTGAATATTCTATTTTTACAATGTTTATTATCAATGAATTAAAAACTCTTTAAAATCTTAATATGCCTTGAAGAAAAACTGAAAGTCAAATAGCTGGGCAAAGCTTACAGTATTGTGGTATAGCCAGACAGAGCTTCAGACTTTTGATGTAAAAGCTACTTACTACTCTAGTGGGGATGGTATACTGGTTTGAAAAACTAATTAAAATTAATTAGAAGTTTCAAGTACCTTAGATGTAAAATCATGCATTATATAAAAAGTACTTTCAAGGTGAATTTAATTTTCAGAACTTGAATTTAGCCTCTTAAATGTCTGTCTCTCATAGACGATACCAATTGCAGAGAAATGGTTTATGAATTGCAATTTATGTAGCTTTATGAATGACACGAAAAATTTCAAAAGGCATGTCAGAACGCAATGGACAAAAAGGTAAATCAAGTACAATTTTATAAGAAAAAAATCCAGTTTCGCTTATACTGCAGTTATGATCTGAATGTCTGTGTCGTCCCCCCACCCCAAGTGTCAAATTTGAATGTTGAAATCTATTCCCCCAATGGGATGGCATTTGGAGGTGGGGCATTTGGGAGGTAAGTCCCGAGGATGAAGCTCTCATAAATGGGATTAGTGCCCTATAAAAGGGACCGCAGGGAGATGACTTGCCCCTTCTGCCATGTGCGGTTACAGTGAGGACAGCTGCCTGTGAGAAGTGGGCACCTTGATTTTGGTCTTCTCGGCTTCTAGAATTGGAAGAAATAAACTTATTTATATGCCATCCAATCTGTGATAATTTGTTAGAGCAACCCAAAGAGACTAAGAAAACCATGTTATATTCTGAAAGCAACTCATAATAGGCAGGTAGCTTTGTTCTTTCAAATCTAATTTGCCTTTAAAATGCAAGTGTGAGTCCATTTCTATTTTAACAACTTCCTTCTATAAACTATTTAAAGACGAAGTCAAGCAATGCCATCTACAGGGAACCTTTAAAACAACAGTCATATTTCTATGACCCTCATTCTTGAAACGAATACAGTATCTGGAGTCTGAGTTTCATATTATCTTTGGCATCATTTAACAAGGAAACTTTCAAGAAAAAAAGGCAAGAAAAAGTAAAAAGGTATGCTGTGTAGAAAATCCTGCTACCAATCATTCCCAATTATTAATACTTCTTAAAATAATTAAAAAGAACATACATTCACTCTAAAGTTTACTGAACATATGACCTATGTTACCAAACGTATGGACCCTTGGTTATGAACTGTAGTGGGTTAAGGTTCAAAGCAATACAGCCTCAAAGATCTTTAAAGTAATGACTGGCATACAGGGAAGACTCAAATCATTAGTGACTACAGATGTTACCAATTTTCTTTTTCCAGTTATTGAATTTCCCTTTCCTCTTGAGTAGCATCACTTTTACCTTCTTGGCCAGATTCTCTAAATTTTCAGGTAGTCAGAAAGTGGTAAATTTTCCTAAGAATACTTTCCCTAATAAAAGCTGGTTCTATCTGTCAACTAAGTACCACATATTTAGGTTCCATTAACTGCTTAGGAATCTGCTTAATGAAATGCTAAAGGCAGTATGAACTGCAAATTTGAAAAAGAACAGCAAAACGAACTTTAAAGATTGAAGGAAGCCTGAAGGAAAGAGCTGTTCTCTTGGCTTTGATCCTTAATTTCTCTAAATAGGCCTGTTTTTTTGCTCTATTTCTAAAGCTCAGTCCTGTTTATTTTAAAACTCTTATTTCATAAAAGATTCCACAATGGATTCGAAGATCTTCCCCTCCCTAACCATGGATAGTTTGTTTTTATATTTCTCCTCCCTTTGCTACGTTTCCTTATTTCAATAGCTCTCAATTTAGGCTAAACATGAAACGATTTGGAACCCTTTAACAAAAATACCATGTCTCTGATATAATTGGACTGGGATGGGGCCTGAACATGGCTTTTGTTTGCTTTTAATTTTCCAGGTGATTGCACATGCAGCCTAGTTTGACAAGCAATGCCTTATTGTGGGGGCTCCCTAATTGGCTGTAACTGCATTCTGATAAGTGGTCTATGGTTTCATTATGCACTACAATCCCCCACTCATGTGGAGCACCAGAGGTTCATTCCTGAGCAGCTCCCCCCAACAATGCAGTCCTTTGAGATTTGAGAGTTGTCTGTATTCTGGCTGATGCCCCGACTAAGTGGCATTACACCTCACTCATCTGTTGTACCTGCCTTTTAAATCTCACGTTGCTGCAGAAATTCTCTAGGTCCCATGTTATCAACTCTCAGGCTGGCAGGACCCATCTTCAATACCTCTCTGCCTGATAGTCCCCACATTACCTATCCAACTACATGGAATAAAACAACAAATGTGCTAATCTGGGTAAACACAAATCCAACCAGGTGTGAAAAATGCTGGTCTGCTCTTGAAGGTACCCTGAATTTTATTCTCTCAGGCCTCCCTCCTGTGGTTTCTGAGATGCACCATTTCCTCCCTCATGAGAGAGCCCAAAGGACTAAATCTCATTCCTCTACACTGCAATCCTCCAAAAGGAGACCTCTCCCAGGCCTCCCTGATCATCTGTGGAACAGTGGTGACAAGGTATGTCATATGAACTGGCACCCTTCTGTAAGCCCTGTAGTGCTCACTGGTACTAACCACCAGTGGTCCTGATCTTAGAATGTGGGAATTTGGTACCTTTTGATCTCCACTCTGGTCTTATTCCAGAATAGTTTGTAACAGAAAGACTTTTTGTTACAAATTACTTAGCTATAGTCAGTAGCTTAGGTCCCCAGAAACAGATAGTGATGAATGCATGCCAAGTGACTTCTTAAGGGGGTATTAAGGAAGTGGGAACAGGACAAGGAAGAGGAGTAAGCACACTCAAGGAAGGGTATGATTCTGACAAAGTTGCATAGAGGTTGACCTCAGGCCTGATTCCTCCAGGAAGTTTTGGAGTGTAAGGTGTACCTGTCCAAAATAAAGGAACTGGGCTTTTATACAAGAATAGCAAGAGGGCGCTTCAGGCCAAATGTATTGTATATTAGGAGTATAGTGAAAAGGGAAGGAGGGTGACAAAATCCTAGGGATCTGGTGAACTACTACATCTGGTCAATATTGAACTTATTTTTACAAGTTCCATGTCATGGAACAAGCTAGAAAGTGGTCTTTGTCCTAGGATTTCACTAACAAAAGCTGGTACTGACTGTTAACTAACAAAGTACCACATATTTAGGTTCCACTAACTGCTTAGGAATCTGCTTAATGAAATGCTAAGGGCAGTATGAACAAAGTATTTGAAAAAACAGGGAAACAAACTTTAAAGATTGAAGTAAGCCTGAAGGAAAGAACTGTTCTCTTGGCTTTGATCTTTAATTTCTCTAAAGGGCTGCTTTTAGCTCTCTCTGGAAATGTTATTTGCTGTAGACATTCATTTTCTTCAAATCTATTTCTGAAACAATCACAAAGTCAAAGGATCTCAAAAATAATGTTTATTTTAAGACATAATATGTGTCACCTAGCACCAATGCCTGCTAAGTACCAGAATTCTACCAGTTACTATTACTCTTTGGAACTTAAGTTCTTGATAGATCTGTGAGATGATTGTCATAACATAAAACAGACACTACAGTCTCAAAATCATTCACTAAATGTATATAGAACTACATTGGTAGTTATTTAAAACCTTTGTTTCACATAAACAAATTAACACCAGTGGTTTTGGCCACATTTTCCTTGAAGACTGGTATGAGGAAAAGTGCATGAACCTGAAAATGGGCTTTTTATTCTCACTTCATTCTCAAATGAAAACTTTTGTAAAGATGACTTTCCTCCTCCCAATCTCCTAATTTTTAACTTTCATTCTTACCAACTCACTACAGTATAATTTACTGTCTAACTCACATTGACATGTATGGTGGAGGCATATAAAACATTTTCAGGCTTTTTTTTTTTTTTTAACATAAAAGGAAGTGGAAGATACATATAAAAACCTGCTTTTAAATTTACCTTTCTTGAAAACAAACAAAAATTTACTGGTTTGAATTAATTTTGGCAGACTTTAAGCTAATCTTAAGACCTATTTTTATTTGAAGAGTAACAAATACGCAATTTTTTTTAAAGTAGAACTTGATGCTGAGCTAGAAGTAATCTAAGTTGGACTTTGGGCCTGCTGGCAGGCAGGTAGTCATTTTCCGCATTGCAGACAGCCCAGGATGGTTGTCGTCTATGTATCAGATGTCTAAGGACATGCTGGAAAAAATCTGTGAACACAATCTTCCCATGCTATTTTCAGATGCTCCATTCACATCTTTAGCTTACCCAAGTTGTTAGAGGCTTATACTAAAGATTTCACGATGAAAATTTCTGTAAGAAAAAAAAAGGAACTTTACGACTGATTTCTTATTACAAATTAAATACTAGGTAATACTATCTAATACTAGGTAATATGCCTAGAAATGGCTGCATGCAATTCAAATGAATAACATGCATAATGTTTAGAGATGATTCTTTGCTGATACCTAAAGCATAAGAAAACAAAGAAGAAATAGATAACACTGAATATCATCAAAATTAAAAAGCTTTGTGCTTCAAAGGATATACTATCAAGAAAACAAAAAGACAACTTACAGAATGGGAGAAAGTATCTGGGAGTTAACTATCTGGTAAGGGTCTAGTATCCAGAGTAATAAAGAACTCTTACAACTCGACAATAAAAAGACAAAAAACCTAATTTAAAAAAAGGCAAAGTAATTCTGTAAAAACATACAAATGGCTAATAAGTACATGAAAAGATACTTAACATCATTAGTCATTGGGGAAATGAAAATAAAAGCCACAACGAAATATCTACTTCATATCAAAGTATGGCTATAATCAAAAAGATGGACAATGACAATTTTTGGCGAGAATATGGAGAAACTGGAATACTGAGACATTGCTGGTGGAAATGGTACAGTAGCTCTGGAATAGTTTGGCAATTCCTCAAAAAGTTAAACATAGAGTTCTAATATGACCTAGCATTTCTAGTCTAGGAATATACCCAAGGGGTTTAAAAATGACTATTCAGAGCAAAAGTATTCATTAGAGCCAAAAAGTGGAAAAAACGAAAAGGCCCACTGACTGATGAATGGATGGATGAGGGTGTGGTATATCCATACAAAGGAACATTACTCAACTCTAAAAAGGAGTCATGTGCTACTACATGACTGGACCTTGAAAACACTGTGCTGAGTGAAAGGAGCCAGACACAGGAAACCACATAGTGTTTGATTGCATTTACAAGTTTCCCTTGTGCATTCCTATGAAAATGTTCATAATATGAAATGGCATAAAGTGAAGAGTATCCTTTCTTTCAATTTTTGCCACTTTGCTTTTAGGAAAGACCCATGTTAGTATAGTAATGGCTTCTTTTGTAAAAATGAAAAACCTCTCCGGATTTCTTTCAGTTAGAGAAAACGGGTACTCATGAGGTCATTTATAAAAGCAAAGTGGCATAATGTAAACTTTCTGAAAGTGAGGAATACCTGTATATGAAATGTTCAGGATAAGCAAATCCATAGAGACAGAGAATAGATTGGTGATTGCCAGGAGGCAGGAAAAGGAAGTGACCGCTAATGGGTATGGGTTTTGTTTTTCCTTGGGGGTGGGGTATGAAAATGTTTAAAATTTGAAAGTGGTGATAGTTGTGCAACTCTGTAAATACACTACAAACCACTAAATTGTATGCTTTAAAAGGGTGAATTTTATGACATGTGAATTATATCAATTTTTAAAAAGAAATAATTTTTTTTAAAAAAAGGCTTTATATTTAGGAAACAAAATCTTTATGCCTCAAAAAATTCTACTTTCAAACTACACAACTTCAGTTAAAACTGAATCCCAAGGCATAAAACCATATTTATTAACCTTTGTATCTCTAGCATCATGCCACATAAAAGTTGATTGATCTGAATTATTAATCTCACTGCTCCTCTTACCTTACAGTCCTAACACCTGGTCTTGATTCCCAAAATTATCAGTTATTTGCTTTTGGCTAGAATTCACATAATCAGAAAACATCACAAACATATTTAATCAAAGCAAAGATAACAGAAAAATTATTAAATTGGACATCCTTAAATCATAAAATTGATCATGTCCCTGTCTTATACCAGTCACATATACGAAAGATGCTGGGGATTAAAAAAAAAATGATGAAACAATTCTTCCTTTCTACAGGCTCAAACTCTAGGCATCACGGAGGCAACCTGCATAAAATGTAATGGTTATAACAAGTAAAGGAAGCAACAAAAGGAGAATACACATATATTCTATTTAACAGAGTACATTTTTCATTATTGGGCCTTGTTATATTCTACTTTTTAAAATTTATTTTTAATATAGTTGACATATAAATTAATTTCAGGGTACAACACAGTAATTCAATATATTAACTTCCCTGACCAGGAATTAAACCTGGCCACAGTAGTGAAAGTGCGCTAAATCCTAGCCACTAGACAACCAAGGGAAGAGCTGTTATATTTTCACTTTGACTATTAAAAAAATTTGAATGGTTGGAAGAAAGTTCACAAAGGTCAGAGCTGGCATTCAAAAATATCTAAGTGATAACAGAAACTTATAAATAGCTAAGTTACTTGTCTGAGGTAACATCCAATTATAAAGCTATATAATTTACAGCTAGAAAGGACCTTTACAAAAGAAGCCTGCCTTAAAGGAAGAACCCCGAGGCTAAAGTGATCTGGACATTGAAAGCTAGTGTCTGAGTCCAGTGAATCATCATAGCTGTTTCTCAACATCAAAATCAACATTTACACCACATGTAAGCTCAGACAGTGCCCAGCTAATGAAACCTCAGAGGATAAAGAGCCAGAAATGTATTTACCGACTTCTTCTTTCTGATGTATAAAATATGAATATCTTCGCTTCGATATTCTTCATCATGTTTTTCCAAAGGAATTTTTTCAAAGTCAAAGTCCAGTTGAAGGAGCTATAAATTTAAAAGAAATATACTTTAAATTCAATAATATGAACTGTCCTGTGGTGAGAGAAATCAGAATGGTGGTTATGTTTGGAGGAGTACTGACTGGGAAGAGGCACATGGGAACCTTCTGAGGTCGTGAAAATGTTCCATTATCCTTATGTTGGGTGGTGCTTACTTGGGTGTATACACAGGAAAAATTGAGCTGAGCACTTGACATATGTGCATTTTACATGTTTTAACTGAAAATGTTTAACAATATAAACTTTTTAATTATAAAGTTTCAAAAATTCATCAATATTCTTATTTAAAAAAAAAACATGAAAAAAATTTTAGCATACATCTGAATCAGTCATATATTTGCTTTCTCATTTAACCAAAGCAGTCCTTTCAGTGGACAAAACTGCATGGCTACATATATGTAATGTGATGGATTTCTGCCCATAAAAAGGGTTGAGTGACCACTAGGGGAAGACGGGTGAAACTCTATGCTCTACTTTTGCAAATTCCTGTGAGTTTTTATTTTAAAAAACAGGAAAAAAACCCCCAAATAGATAGGATATCTTGGTCGAAACTTTCACAAAAATGTAAAGGAAAACACAGAAGTAAAAATATATCTCATGCTATGTTTCTATGACGTATTCTCCAGAAGTAATACATACATCATTAATTAAATCATTAATATGTTCCCAAAAGCCAGCAGGTTTAATAAGGAAACACTGAAAACTTTCTCAGAAAAGACAAGAGCATCACCATTATTTTATACTGTTCCATAGATACTAGATCAATTAATTAAAAAAAGATATAAATGATCAGAAAATATTTTTTTTAAAAAAGGGAGAAGGCTTAGTAGAACGGCAGGCTGTGAAGAATCCTGGGGTTCATGTTTTCCTCACTCAAAATTACCATAATATACTTGAATACACAGTCACATACAGCCTCCCTGAAGGGCAATCACTACAAAGATAGATCTAGTTGAGTTACCCACCTCGAAATATTTTTTCTCAATTTCTGGATTTTTTCCCATCGTTCGTTGTTCATAACAACATATAATACAAGTCTCAGATCCACTGAGATCTTTTAGAGTTTTCAACAATGGCTCCAAAGACTGTTCAAAAAGAATATAATTTTTATGACTTAAAAAATTTATATTTTTACCATAAAAGGGGGTAGAGGAGGGGGAAGGGGTAATTATAACTCCCCTACACTTTATCCATGTTTGAATCGATCCAACAAAGTACATGTGGTTAAAGCTCTGTTAACTAACTAATGATTAGTAAACTCCTCTTAAGTAATCCACCATTGTACTGACTTCAGTTTCCAAAGAAAGGATTCAAGTGACTGCATTTTGGAGTTCCCATGAGAAAACACATGGAACTAACTTCACTTTTAAACGTTAGTTTTATTTAATCTATTTAACAAGATTTAAGCAATCAACAATTAACCTACAAAAGCAAGTCTGACCTAACCTGAACATAAACTGGCTCAATGCTCATTATTTGAAAAATGACCGATATCCATAATGCTACACAAACTGATAACTTAAAAAAAAATCATTCTCTGAGTCTAATAAATCTTGCCACAGAACGACAAATTATTTACAATGCAACTTAACTCTCAAGGTCATAGTTAACATGTCATTGAACTCGGAATATCTAAATAAAAAAAAAGAAAAAAGAAATTTTAGCTTTTCCAACAGATCCAAATGGCAAATCCTTTAAAAATTTTACAGAAACCGCTAGTAAAATGCACACTTTTCTTATCATGATTCACAGGCCTATATGTTCATCACGAGTGTATACAGTCCCTGGAGACATTTACTTTCTCCTGTCTCATCAAACATAGGACAAATATCCTGCATTCGGTTATCTTAAAACGTTTAGAAACGTGTGCCCTAGAATCCAGGAACTACATCTAAAGGAAGAGGCTTCACACATCATCAAATACCTACCTCTTCGTAGTATATGCAGTCAGCCATCAGAATGTAGTCTGGCGGAGAAGGAAAGTCTTCTATTTCTTCCCCCCTTAAAAATGTCAACCAAATACTTTAACTGTTACTTTGATAGTTTAAAACATTCTTGTTTTAAAAACAAGACCCAGAAAGTCCCCTCCGCATTAACCATGATTTTAGTGAAACACAACTCAAAGCAAACTATAAATCGTTATCTTAATATAAGCTGAAAGGCCATACAAACCATTTCAGTACCTTGGCGTGAACAGAACCAGTGACAAGATGCTTGTTCATATTAATATTCATCTTCAGCAAGTCTTGCAATTCCTCAAGATCCGTGACTACAACATCTGCCCTATAAAATAACGTCGATTGAGGCGTAGGCACAAGGGTGGGAAGCCAGTAAGCAGGGTTTCCCCCTAAAATTGGTACCCCCTCCCGCCAGCTCTTACCCGAGGGTAGCGGCCATGAGCCCCACCGCGCCGGTGCCAGAGCCCAGCTCCAGCACCGACCGCCGGCTCAGCGTGTGGGCCCCATCACCAGAAAACCCGGGCGTTTCCAGGTATTTAGAAAGGACAATGGCAGCATCCCAAACTACACAACCCACGCCGCCGGAGCCATACTGCTGCAGTCGTAACACTGTGCCATCTCTCTTCTCCAAATCTCGCACGAAGTTCCGCAATGGGTCACCCACCGAGGACTCCAGAGGAGTCGCCATTGCTGCCCGGCAACAGGATGCGGCGCGCACAGTGACGTCATACCCACGCGCACCTCCCCCCTCCCAAGGCTCGGGCTTGTGAGGGGCTCGACGCCACCTAGTGGCGGAATTGGCACGTCGACACGTGCGCGAAGGCACAAAGCCCGGAAGGCAGCATTACCTGGGCGTGGCCGAATGCTAGGCCATCTGTTTCCCCTACGAGCTGGAGTGCCTCACGCTCTAATGATCAGTCTGGTAATAATGAACAGTTTGTTTAAATCACTTTTCCAGCTAAAGTTGGTATAATAATCTTTACAAATCAAAGCCAGCCTCATGTCTTACCTGGTTGGAGAGTGATTCACACAGTAGTTTACTGGCCTTAAATCCAGGTAGTTTCCAAGATCCTACCAAGGATGGCTATAATCCTGTTTATCAAGAGTTTCCTAGCATGCTTTTATTTTTCAAATGAATTTATAAAAATAGGTGGCTAGAAGCTTGCTGATTGCGTTTAGCAGCGAAGGCAATGTCATCCCTCTAAAATTTACATCAGTTAAATGCTTTGGGATTATGTAACTGAAGTACAAGAATATTGAAAATAAAGTGTATAAATATTTCTACAAAACTCAAAAATCTCCCCCCTTGTTTTTTATATTGAAAACACATTTTAAAAGTCTTTTAAAAATTAAGACTGGGGTGATTTATTAATCTTGTTAAGAACTCTGATACAAAGCACAGTAAAAGGCCTCAGACTAGTAAATAAACAATGTGGCTTTTGGCTACTTTACAACTGCTGCTACTGGCACTATCTGCAAAACACACTTTTTCATCACTTTAAATGAAGGAGTCCAAATGGAAAATAAAAGTTTTACTCACTTCTCTGATTAAAAAGTTTAATAAAGCTTTAAGTATTTGCTGTTTTAAATATTACCAATCTAAAAAAATATTTTAAAAAATTTTAGTTAACACAAGATGTACAGAGGACGTTATTAGGTCTTGAGGGCAAGCAGTTGGTTCCTATGCTGTAAGAAACTTTTCCTCTTAATTTACGAATTAGTAAAGTAGCAGATTGTATTATAGGCCTCAAGTCACTTAAATTTATATGTTATTAGCATTATCTTTAAATATACAATATAAACAAAACTGTACATACATGGCATATTAACTGTTTTCCAAAACAATAGGCAACTCATTAGCTAAAGACACCACAGCCTGTAAAAACAAAAGGCACCTCTGAATAATACATGCCCTTTTCTCCTCTATGATTAGGTTAGGTAGTCTTTGTTTACATTTTGACAAAATAATAAACACAGTGCATTCTATTCTTTTCATTCTATTTTTCATTTTTGTATTCAGCAGCAAATTCTGGCATTTAAGACATGGCATTAAAAAGTTTAAGAACACAGGGTATTATTCACAATTCTCCTAAATGTAAAAACTACAAGTAAAAACTAGAAGATGGTCAAAGAGGTTTAGAAATCAATAACACCATATATCCCCTATTATTTGTGTAAATTTATTGCCTTAAAAAGGCAGTTATTACTCAAATTTGAAAAATTCCACAAATGCACTATCCCTTTTTAGTGCAATGTCACTTTAAAACATATTTTAGCAGAGTCTACAGTGCAAATATAAATTCTTTATACTGGCCTTGTGGCAGCACTGAGGATCCAAGACAAGGCAATGCTACTGATCACCTGAGGATAACGGTAAAGGACTTTTGTATTTTTATTTTTCCAATTTTTAAAAGCTTATTTGATCAGTAGCATTTTTAAGAGCATTATTTGTAAAAAGTACTAAAATACTAAAATACTATGCCTTTTTTTTAATAAATTAAAAAAATCCTTTACAAATACCATTCCAGTGTCAATGACTACATATGGCTAAGGTCATTGGGGAGTTTCTGCATTTTCTAGCAAAGGCAGTCTATACAATGGGGGGTGTGAAAGCTCCCGTTTGTAAGTCTTTGGTGGCAGTTTTGGGAGGTGAGGGCTTGAAGTCTGCCTTGGTGGAACAGGGGGAGCTTGAGGTTGAGCAAGATTATTCTGACTAGAATTGAGCGCGTAGCTTCGACGTGGCACCCTTGGAGAGGGTGTGCTAGGAGGAGTGTTTGGCGAATTTGGACTCGTACTAACATCTCTGAACCAGTCTGGATCTCTGTGAAGATGTCCCAGCGGAGGGGGCTGAAGGTTAAATGGACAGTTTATAAAGTGTTCTGGAGGCCGGAGGGGAACTGGTGGAGGGGGATCAGGAAGAGGATCCCTCGGCGGCGGTGGAGGTGGACTATGCAGAGGCCCATCGAATGCACCAGCAGGAGCAGGAACTCTGGGTTTTACCTTTGGAGGAGGAGGCTGTCTTGGTGGAATAGCAGGGGGGTCATCATCAGATTTCATATTTCCCTAAAAAGAAAAGTAATTGTTATACTTCTGTTCTCCTAAAAAATCTATGAGAAAATGTTTTTAAATGATTGAAAAATTCTTATGTGTCATGTTAAATCCAGAGGCTCAAAACAGGTTAATCTGATTTCATGATCAGATTTATGAGAAAATGATTTCCAGTTTAATTCAGGGTCCGGTTTAATATTTCTATAATGAGTTGTTTTAACTGAAATCTTAGAATATAATGCCTTGGTTGTGTTCCTTTGTGTATACATTTCATAAATTCATCCATTTTAATAATAGGCAAGTGAATGAAAAGAATATATGGTTATGTAGATATGAAAGGACATGATGTCAAGAAGACTTAATATCCAGCTACTCTTTTCTGGCCATCTACTTCTAGATGGCCAGTGAGGCTTAAAGTCATGGTGTACAAAGTGTGATCCAGGAACCAGCAGCATCAGCACTAGTAGGGAACTTGTTAGAAATGCAAATTATTGGGCCCCATTCCAGATCTACTGAATCAGAAACTCTTGGCTGTCTGGTTTTAACAAGCTTTCCAGGTGATTCTGATGCAGCCTAAAGTTTGAAAGGCACCAGTTAAAAGTTTGAAGAATGCTTTCCATCTCCATCAGAAAGAAAATGTACTTCTTTTCTTTTGAGTATCTGTGAATATGCCTATTTTGAAAAAGTATTATGTGGATTAAACAATTATTTAAAGTACTTTTCAAATAAAACAACCCAAATGTTTAAAAACCATAAAGGGTAGCCAAATTATAATTAATAGACAGACTCTTCATAAGATAAGCACTATTTTAAAGATTCCCAGCTCTGAAGTTGAGGCAAACCTAAGTTCTGTTGACTACCTTCGAATTTGAAGCATCATGATCAAACTTTTTTCGAGGAGGAAGAGGAGGAGGAATCAGTGGCTCTTCACTAAGTTTATGTAAACTACCACACGAACTGAAGAAAGACTCTGCAGGTAAAAAAGATTAGTTTAACCACAATTCCCAGTGCAACCATTAGACAAACTGAATTTAAATTTGTGATCATCCCTGCTATGGCATCTGTTAGACTGTATTGTAGCTGACTGTTGGTTTCTCTATCTTCTCCATTAAACTGTAAGCTTTCTGACATACTATTTAATTCAGATTAATAATGACATTCTGCTCCCTGAAAAGCTTTTTTAAAATCTACAACAGACAAAACAAACATATTTGTATAAACTGCAGTAGCTACAATCAGATACATTTCTACACAGGCAATAAAACTTCCATATAAGAGATCATTGGTAGGGTTGTTATCACATAACTTTCTCTTTGCATGTCTCTCATTGATAATAGACACAATATATAACCACATTAAAGGAAATTCACAAAATATTAGGGGAAATATTACTACTAAACAAGCCACCAGACATAGAATAAGAACTATTTACATTTATTTCTTTTTCATAAAATTAGAAAATATCTAAAATTATGGACCAACTCCCTATTTGATATCTTTCTCCACACATAATTATCATAATAGCAGAGACCATGACTCATTAATCATCATATTGAGATTGGGTTCATAGAGTGAGTTAGGAAAAGTTGATGAGTTTAAATTTTAAACACACTGAGTACAAACTGCTTATGGGACATACAAGTAAAGATTTCGAACTCATTATTCCATGTCAAAATTGCTACCTGATCATGTGATTGCAGTCACCTCAGGGGATCTTGCTGGCTTAGGGTGCCAGTAGTAGAAACAGAATATGTCTATAGGGTGTTGGCAGATGGTATAGAGGTTAGGCAGAGCACTATCTGCTGTGGATATATCCTTTTGCCTGTCCAGCATCCTCTGCCCTGTCATTGGGAGAACTCTTGGTGACAGGGAATCACCAAGAGGAGTGATGGTTAGTCAGCCAATTCTTCCCAGTGCATCCCAATTCCAGTCAAAAAGTAGGCATAGGACTTACTTTATAACTCTCTTAACATGATTAGATTTTTATCTGCCATTCATGTATGCAGCCATATGCTTCAGTGAAAGCTGACCTACTCTTAGCTCCAGAGATGGGCCCTAATTAGATCAAGTCAATCAGAGTAATCCTATTTCTTCAACCAGAGTGTCCAGTTAGTGTAGGCACATGACCTACTTTAGACTAGTAAAACCTGAAAGCAGATTTGCTAGGGCCTACTGAAAAAGAAGTTCCTTGCTCTTTTGGAAAAGCTCTGGAAAAGATACAGTCTGTCTCTGTATCTCTTTCCTTCCTACTTGAGTGAACAAAGAAGCACATAACCTTTAATTCTCCTGCCACCACTCTTACAACCTTGAGAGAAAACAGCCTTAGATAAAGCTGATAACCTGGACAAAACAATGAAGAGTCAAAAAGAAACCATGCCAATCATCTATCGTAGAACACTTTGGTTGCTTCCATGTTCTGGCCACCATGAATAATGCTGCTATGAACACCGGTGTGCAACTCTTTTCTGATATAGGTTTTCAAGTCTTTGGGGTAAATTCCTAGTAGAGGGATTGCTGGATCATATGGTAGATCAATTCTTAGCTTTTTGAGGAACCTCTATACTGTTTTCCACAGTGGCTGTACCAATTTGTAGTGCCACCAGCAGTGTATGAGGGTTCCTTTCCGCATTTTCTCCACACATTTGTTATTACTTGTCCTGTTGATTATAGCTATCCTACAATAGATGATTGGCTAAGAAGCTGTAGTACATATATACAATGGAATATTACTCAGCCATAAGAAGAAATGAAATATTGCCATTTGCGACACCATGGATGGACCTCGAGATAATCATGCTAAGCAAAATAAGCCAGACAGATAAAATTGAAAAACACATGCTATCACTTATGTGTGGAATATAAACCTAAAAGCAACAAAGGAACAGGACAAACAGAGACTCATGGACATGGACTATAGACTAGTGGTTACCAGAGGATAGGGGGAGGGAGAAGAGGGGGGAGGTAGATAGTTAAAGGGGGTCAAATATAGGGGGGTAGGGAGAGGGTGAAGTGGATAAAGGGTATCAAATATATGGTAGCTGAAGGAAACTGGACTTTGGGTGGTAAACACACAATAGAATATACAGATGTCAAATTATAATGTACATCTGAAAATTATATAATTGTATTAACTAATGTTATCCCAATAAATTAAAAGGAAAGAAAGAAAGAAAGAAAGAAAGAAAGAAAGAAAGAAAGAAAGAAAGAAAGAAAGAAAGAAAGAAAGAAAGAAAGAAACCATGTCTTAGGTTGTCTCTTCCTTACAGAACATATACACTCATGGAAGCAGAAAATATTGAACAATGGTGGGTTGGCTGTGAAAGTTTTTGAATCTGGGTCTGACTCTAGTTAGACCACTTAACCCCTTTGCTGTATTTTTCCATACCAGGCACTTAATAACCCTTACTGAAGTGTTAACACAATTTTATTATCTATCAAGAGTTTTTCCCTGCAAAATTATAGTTTTTGTGAGCATTTTAAATAACTTAGTTTTCCAAACTAGTGAATGCACAATAATTTACTAAATGATTTCTATAATGTTAGCTATAATAAATTACTTCCAATTTTTTGCCATTCATCAATTAACAAATATTTATTGGGCACTTTCTATAGTGCCAAGCACTGTTCTAAGCACTAGTGATATGGTAGTGAACAACAACAGGCAAAAATTTATGTCCTTATGGAGCTTATATTCTAGGTTTAGGAGAGAGAATAGATATGGTAATTAAGTAAAAGTGTAATGGCTACGAATCAGGAGAAATATTAGGTAGGGAAGGGGCATAAAAGGTAGGAGGAGAACAATTTTAAATAGTGATTAGGGAAGGCCTAACTCAGGTAACAATAAGCAAAAGCCTAAAGGAGGCAAGGAAACATGCCATGAGGCCAAATGGGTGAAGAGTATTCTAGCAGAGGGAATGCCAAGAACAAAAGTCCTGATGTGGGAATGTTTCTTTCTTTCTTTTTTTTTTTTTTTTTAAGAAGGCAGAGTAGCTGGAGCAGAGGGAGTGATGGAGAGGACTGTAGATTATGAACTCTGACAGATCAAAGGAGGCCAAACTGCACAGGGCCTTGTGGGCCCTCTGAAAGCACTTTGGCTTTTACTTTAAGATGGAAAGCCATTGGAGGGCTTTAAGCATAGGTGAGACGAGTTTAACCTACATTCTACAAGGATCTTACTGCTGTATTGAAAATAGACTGAAGTGCGGAGGGTGGGAAGTTAGGGTGCTACTATTAGAAACCAAGTAAGAGCTTATGGTGGCTTGGACCTAGGTGGCAGAAGTAGAAAAGGTAAGAAACAGTTAGATTCTGAATATATTTTGAAGGTATAGAAATATGTAGATGGATCACATTTGGGGTATGAGATAAAAAGAGAGCTGTAAAAGATAACATTTTTGGCATAAGTGATTAGACAAATGCATTTAGAACTGAGATGATGAGGCAGTGGGAAGAACAACTTTGAAAGTGATAAAAACAAGCTCAACTTTGGAAGAGGTTAAGTTTGAGATTCCTAGTAGATATCCAAATGGACATGCTGAACAGGTCACCGAATATATAATTCTAAAGGTCAAGAGAGAGGTTCTGGGTTCGGAAAAAAAATTGGAGAATTATCAGAATATAGATGATACAAGACAGAATGAGACAATCGAGTGAGCGAGAAGAAAAGAGGTCCAGGGACTGAGTCTGAGGGCCTTCCAATGTTAATAGGTTAGGAAAACGAGGAGAAACTAGTTAAGAGAGGCTAAGGAGCTAAAAGTAAAGTAGAAACCAAGAGGTGGATGAACAATGTGACCTTCATGTATGTGACTTCTTCCCCAAAGGTTTTCGATATTTTGTATAAAGGAAGGCAGAGACTTTTTGTCTTTCTTGTTTGCTACCAAATTCTCCTGTGTAAGTTTCAGAGGAACCATGATCTTATAAACACCCTGATTTTTGGACTTCTAGCCGCCAGAATTGTGTTCTTCTAAGTTACTCAGTTTATGGTACTCTGTTACAGCAGCAATAGAAACTAATATACATGGTAAAAAATATTTCCACCATGAAACAACAAGGAAATTAATGACATACACAAACTTCAATGAAGCCAGGAAACATCTGAATCCTGAAGTGTCAGTGCATGAAGGTGTTTAATACAATGTATATGAAGGAAACAAATGGAGTAAGATGAAACCCAAATGTCTAAGGTCAGTGTTACTGACAAAGAGCAGCAAATTTGCCCCCACAAACCAAAAGAGGGATTAGGAGTTAAAGACACTCGGTACAATGGAAAGCATGGGCATAAAAAAGATGATCTGATTAAATCTATATAAGGGGCAATTATTAACTCCCCAGTATCCACTTTGTGAGGTCAGACAACTACCTCATTGCAGGAGACTGGGGGGTTTTATTCTCTGGAGAACCTAATCTTCAGACATGGGAGCACTAGTCTGTGCTGAAAATACAGATTTTCATATTAAAGGTTAATTTGTTCAGTGCCACATCTCTTACACCTAAAATAGTGCCTGCACTTATAAGGCATTTAAAAATTATGCATGAATAACTTATGAGTGAATGATATGGGACACCTAAACAGGAAGTACAAAAGCTAGAAGACAGTGGGAAAATGTCTTCAAGATTCTGAGTGAAAATGATTTAAAATTCTATACTCAGCCAATACGAACAATTGAATGTATAAATACAGTTCTAGAAATGCAAGCACATAAAAACTTTATATCCTATGTATCCTTTCTCAAGCAGCCACTGAGGATGTGCCCCTGCCAAAGTAAGAGAGCATATCAAGAAAGAAGACAAGGAATCCAAAAAATAAGGATCCATTACAGGAGAGAAGTGAAGGGAATTTCTAGGATGACAGCAAAAGAAAGTTCTAGGATGACAGCTGAGTCAGAGGCCAACAAGGCACCAGTCCAAACCGAAGCATGAGGACAAAAGGGCAGCAGGAAGGAAATTTCCAAGTTAAAAAGCAAAAAAAAAAAAAAAAAAAAAAAAAAATCCTGACAGCTTCCCTGAGTGGTGTGACATGATGGAAAATCATGCTGTAGAAGGGTGTAGGAAGATTGAGCAATAAATGTTTTCAAAAATAAACAAACGAAAACCCCAAGCATTAATGAGGCTATTATTAACTTCAGGAAACAGAGCTGTACAAGGAAGTATAATCACAGTATACACTATCTTGGCTTAACAGTGAAATATTTTCCCTAAATGTGATCAGTATATTAGGCAGAGCTAAATCCTCACCTACCATAACAGGAAATCAATAAACACTGTGTAAAATTAATGGTTCAAAAGAGATAAAATTATTAAAAAATCACTTAAAAATGTGGAAGTGTCTCTGGAGAAAAAGAAAAGGGCTGCAGAGACATGTAATAGGGAACTGCTGTTCATTTCATTTTAAGTGTTTTAGCACTATTTGCTTTTAAAAACTATGCGTATGTCACTTATAAAAATTAAAAATTAAAATTTAGAATTAAACATTTAAAATAATAAACGTACTTTTCTCATAAGACAAGGACTTTATTGCTACTATCTAAATTCTATACATTTCACTATGATAGAAGTAGAAGTTCTCCAGATTGGGAGAATTATTCTCGAAGCTGTTGTGACCCTTTTGAGTTATTTTAAACAACTGACCACAGAAAGAAAGGTGACAGCATCTATGTCATAAATTATGAAATAATTTAGAATGGCAGAATAGTGTTTTACTTAAAATACTGCTTTATTAAGATCGTATGAGGAAATAAGTGATCAAGGACTAGTCTGAGAACCTGAGAAACATTTAGTATATTATTCTTATGGGAAAATAAATTGGAAGAGATGGGAGATTGAGGAGGCAACTGATATGAAGTCACTGCTTATTCTCTGCTAAGAAATTGCAAGGTGCTCTAAATAGTTCTCATCTGATCCGTAACAAACTTGGAGATACTAAGTAATTTGTTCAATAGTCACACAGGCCCTAGAATATAGGTTGTAAAATGATAAATACAATCTATAGTAAAGTTTAAATAGTACCCAGCTGTAAGCAAATAATTCAATTTATTAAAGAATTTCATTCACTTATTAAATTTTTTAAATGTTCCTAAAATCCAGAACATGCATACACAAATTTAATTGACTCAATGATTATCTTTAAATCATTTCATTAGAATCAACTCAAATTCTTACTTACTTGAATGTGGCAAGAGAACTGGAGCAAAGATGCTATTGCTGCCTATTGGAATGAGAAAAATTAATTTGAAAAAATATATGTATTATTTTTATTTTTTAAACATGTTTGCATAAAGTAACATGTCATAACATACACAGAGTACAGAATTTTATCATCATCTTTTGCCATGCCAGCTCATTTAAAGAAATGAACCCAGTACTCTCTGTACCTGGAATGCTTTTTCTTTTTTAGCTTAAGTAGTTTTCTCTTTATCAGTCTCTTTTTAAATTTCTTCACAGACTGTATTTGCTTGTTTTCTTATTCATTGTTTATTACTCTCTTTAGAGTAGTACTGGTGCCCAAAAGGTATAAATGAATCTTTGTTGAATAACTCAGAAAATAATATACATAAATAATTCATGAATCATACTATACTCCCGTGTTTAATCACTGTTTTCACATTCCACTGTCACTTTCTGCGCTAATATAGTTTGAAAAGGATTCTACAGTTCTCTAATTAAAATAATGAGAATTACCTTAACCGTAAGATTCATTTTACGAAAGTTTACAACAAATACATACCACAGGAACTATTGAGATCCACGTCTAAAAACACACTGAGGTCTGAAGAAGCAGATACTGGCGGAGTAGATGGTGTGTTTGGAGAGGTGGTGCTGACACTGTTGATTCAAGCTCAGTTTCAGCAATCCGACTAAAGCTTATTTACATGGTTCTCTTTCCAATGGTGTTGGATGACCTCGTAAAGTGCCTGAGGTAGAGCCATGTCGGCCTGTATTAGGCCTTATTCCAGGAGATTTCAAAGAGAAAGTTGATTTCCTAGGCTAGGAAAAGTAAACATAATTACCATTGCTAATTTGCATATACTTTATTTTTACAGTGTAGTGCTACTTTATTCTTAGCATATAGTTAAAAGAGTACAATAGAATCCCAATCGGCAAAAAAAGCCAGTAACATTTGAGTACAATACTTTGGGATTTGATTGACTTAATTTTAATATAGACTTGATATAAATCAATCTCTTTTCATACTGAAGAAATAAAATTATTAAAAATCTACATGGGAAGAGTTCCAGGAAACATGATGAAGTGAGAGATGTCCCTAGATCTATCCCCTTGAAACAATAAGCTGAACATCTAAAACTCAACAAAACTGCACACCAGCACATCTGAGTGTGGGATATGCACATAAGAGCTACCACAGCTGAGAACTCCGAGTGTCGGGAGGTGGACTGGGATAAACAAAGAAGCTGCCTCTCAGCCACTGGAGCTACTTGTAGGAGGAGGAGGAGGGGAAGAGGAGAAGGAGAGGTGAGTACCCTGAACAGCCCTTCCTGGGAGAGTTGAGTTCCATGCAGCCAGAGGCAGGGCCCAGTCATCAGGACAGAAAGCAGAGAAGCGGACAGCAGAGAAACAACAGTTGGCTTTTACCAGCCACGACTGCAAAACTGAGGCTTAGCCACAGGCCCCAACCCTCAACCCAGGGGGCTCTCCCCTCCATACCCTCCGAGATCAAGCACCATGGAGCCCAGGGGAATCTGAGCAACTACAGAAACTGTTGCTAACACTGACAGGGACTGAAACTGAGGGTAGTGAGTGTGATTAAATATCTACAAGAAAATAAAGGCATTATATAAAGGCATTATTAAGGCTTTATATAAAGCAGCAATCCAAGAGGCTTAGATGCCACCTACTGGAAACCAAAAGAAAAGCGCCTTCTTTGCAGCAGGCTAAAAAGAGACCATTGTATGATAAATCTTCTTTCTGGAAAACAGCAGAATACATTTCAATTAATGCCCAGGTGGAGAAAACAGTCCATTAAACATCATGAACAACCAAGGTGACAAGGCATCTCAAAAGAAAGAGAAAAATCTCAGAAAATAAACTTACAGACATAGAAATGTGCAACTTAAATGACAGAGATGGTACTTCTGAAAAAACTCAGTGAGTTCGAAACAAGTCATATCATATGAACTGAAAAAAGAGTCATATCAATAAGGAATTGAAAAAACCAGATGAACAGAGCAAGGAGACTGAAAACCTCAAAAAGAACCAAACAGAACTTCTGGAGATGAAGAACACACTGCAAGAGTTGAAAAATGAAATAGCAAGCTTGGGAAATAGAGTTGACCAAATGGAGGAAAGGATCAGTGATATCAAAGACAGAAATCTAGAAATAAATCAGAAGGAAGAAAGAAAACCAAAGAATGAAAAATAATGAAAGAGAAATACAAGAACTAGCTAGCTGATACCATCAGGAAGGAAACATAAGAATAATGGGCATTATCGAAGGCGAGGAAAAGGAGCAGGGACTAGAAAGCATTTTCAGACAAATAGTTGATGAGAATTTCCCAAATCTAAGGAATGAGCTGGAGCTTGGAATTCAAGAAGTCAACAGAACACCCAATTATTCAACCCAAAAAGGCCTTCACCAAGACACATTGTATTAAAATTATCAAAAATCAACGAAAAAGACAGAATTCTCAGGGCAGCCAGGGAGAAGAAACAGTAACTTATAAAGGAAAACCATTAGATTATCTTGACTTCTCAGTGCACAAACTTACAAGCCAGAAAGGAAGAGAATCAAATATTTAAACTATTAAGTGAAAGGAACTACCAGCCTAGAATAATGTATCCAGCTAAGCTCTCCTTTAGATATGAAGGAGAAATTAAGACCTTTTCCAGACATACAAAAATTGAGGGAATTCTCCACTAGAAGGCCTGCACTACTACAGAAATACTGAAAGGGGTCAGCTCACTAAACAAAATGACCTTCCCAAAAACATACTTAGGAGTAAAGTGACTATTAGGCAAATAGAAGCAAGAGCAACCCTTACTAAGAACAGGGCCTTATAAGCTTAAATAATAAGAAGAGAATTGCTATAGCAAGAACAGAAAGAATGTTCTGCATACATAGGGACAAATGAGATAATAATGACTGAAAAGGGGAGATTCAAAGATCCAAATCTGCAAAGGGGAATGGAGATAAGTCATGCAGAAGAAAGTGTGAGTGTGTGTATGTGTGTGTGTGTAAACTATCCTTTACATATTTGTAATGGTAACCACACCAAAGATTCAGAACTGAAGTATATAATATAAAACAAGAAGAACCAGAGGAAAACCCACAAAAGCCAACCAAAATAAAGAAAACAGAAACACAAGGACAAGAAGCAATGGAAACATGAGCTACCAGAAAGCAAAGATAAAATGGCTATAAGAAGACCTCATATTTCAATAATCACCCTAAATAAATGGACTGAACTCACCAATAAAAAGGCAGAGTTGCAGAATGGATCAAAAAAAAAACCCAACCATATGCTGCCTCCAGGAGACACATCTCAGCTCCAAAGACAAATAAGACTCAAAGTGAAAGGTGGAAAATGATATTTCAAGCAAATGGCATTCAGAGAAAAGCGGGAGTAGCGGTACTAATATCAAAAAAATAGACTTCAAATAAAAAAGGTAAAGAAAGATACTGAGGGACACTTCATAATGATAAAGGGAATCATGCACCAAGAAGACATAACACTTATTAATATCTATGCTCCCAATCAGGGAGCCCCAAAATATGTAAAGCAATTACTAACAAACTAAAGGGAGAAACAGACCAAAACACTATCGTAGTAGGGGACCTAAATACCCACTGTCAGAGATGGACAGATCATCCAAACAGAAAATCAATAAGGAAATAACATCCTTAAATACACATTAGACCAACTGGGCATAATTGACATATACAGAACCTTCCATTCCAAAACAGCTACTTACATTCTTCTCTAGTGCACAGGAACATTCTCAAGAATCGACCACATACTGGGACATGAAGATAGCCTCAACAAATATAAGAGGGTTGAAATCATACCAACTGTACTCTCTGATCATAAGCTTTGAAACGAGATCAACTGCAAAAAGAAATCGGGAAGAACCAAAACATGGAGATTAAACAACGTGCTGCTGAAGAATAACTGGGTCAGAGAAGAAATAAAAAGAGGGATCAAGAGACACATAGAAATGAATGATAATGATAGTACAACATATCAAAACTTTTGGGACATGGCAAAATGGTCATAAGAGGAAAGTTCATATCATTACAGGCCTATCTCCAAAAACAAGAATGAGCCCAAATAAACAACTTAAACTTCATATTAAAACTAAAAGGAAGAACAAATGAAGCCTAAAGTCAGCAGATGGAAAGAAATAATCAAAACTAAAATTAAGCAGAAATAAATGAAATTGAAAACAAACAAGAGAAATTAGGAAAAATAAATCAACAAAGAACGGTTCTTTGAACAAGTTAATAAAATGACAAACCCGTGGCTAGATCACTAAAGAAAGAAGAGAAAGGACACAAATAAACAAAATCAGGGATGAAAGAAGGGAAATTATGGCTGACATCACAGAATACAAAGGATCATACAAAATACTGTGAAAAGGTATATAATCAAATTTTAATAACCTAGAAGAATGTACTTAGAAAAACAATCTTCCTAGACTGAATCAAAGATCTGGAAAATCTAAATAGACTGATCAGCAGTATGGAAATTGAAACAATCATCAAAAACCTACCAAAAGTAAAAGTCCAGGACTAGATGGCTTCACCAGTGAATTCTACCAAACATTCAAAGAAGATTTAATACCTATTCTCCTCAAACTCTTCCAAAAATTGAAGAGGAGGCAATACTTCCAACTCATTTTATGATATTACCATACTAAAACCTGGTAAAATAACATACAAAAAGAAAACTACAGACCAATATCTCTCATGAACACAGATGCAAAAATCCTAAATAAGATACTAGCAACCGAATACAGCAACATATTAAAAGATTATACACACGATCAAGTGGGCTTCATCCCAGGGGCACAGAGATGGTTCAACATATGCAAATCGATTAATGTGATACACCACATAAACAAATTAAAAAATAAGAATCATATGATCAATCATTAGATGCAGAAAAAGCCTTCAACAAGATATAGCATCCATTTATGATCAAAACACTTAACAAAATTGGTATAGAAGGAAAGTACCTTAATAATAAAGGCCATCTATGACAAACCCTCAGCCAACATTATACTTAATGGTGAAAAACTAAAAATTCCCTCTAAATCAGGACAAGGCAAGGCTGTCCACTATCGCTACTGTTATTCAATAAACATTGGAGGTCCTACAAGTGCAATCAGACAAGAGAAAGATATAAAAGGCATCCAAAGAAAGACAACTGTCACTATTTGTGGATGACATGATTCTCTATATAGAAACCATAAAGACTCCACAGAACACTACTAGAAACAATAAGCAAATACAGTAAAGTCTGGATACAAAGTCAATGTTCAAAAATCACAGTGTTCCTATACACTAATAATGAAGTGTCAGAAAAAAGAAGTAGAAAAAATAATTCCTTTTGCAATTGCAACAAAAAGAAAACCTAGGAATAAATTTAATGAAATATGTGAAGGACCTATATAATGAAAACTACAAGACTCTATTAAAAGAAATTGAAGAAGAATAAAAGAAATGGAAAGATATTGTGTTCTTGGACTGGAGAATCAACGTAGTTAAAATGACCATGTTACCTAAATCATTTACAGATTTAATGCAATCCCCATCAAAATCCATTGGCATTTTTTAAAGAAATAGAACAAAAAATCATCAGAATGCGTATGGAAGCCCGATGCAAAAGCCATCCTGAGGGGGGGAAAATGCTGGAGGGATCACTCTGCCCAACTTCAAATTATACTACAAAGTGACAGTAATCAAATGGCATGGTTTGGCAGCACAGACACACGGATCAGTGGAACAGAATTGAGAGTCCAGAAGGAAACACACATATATATATGGGCAAATAATTTGACAAAAAAACCAAAAACATACAGTGGAGAAAGGAAAGCCTCTTCAATAAATGGTTCTGGAAAAACTGGAAAGCCACCTGCAAAAGAATAAAACTAGACTGTTTATCACCACACCAAAATTAACTCAAAATGGATTAAGACCTGAATGTAAGACCTGAAACAATAAAATGCATAGAAGAAAACATAGGAACTCAAGGACCTTGGACTTAAAGAGGATTTTATGAATTTGACCTCAAAAGCAAGGGAAGTAAAAGCTAAAATAAATGAATGGGACTACATCAAACTAAAAAGCTTCTGCTCAGCAAAAGAAATCGTCAACAAAGGTAGAGACAACCATCCGAATGGGAAAATATATTTGCAAGCAATGCCTCCGATAAGGGCCTAATATCCAAAATATACAAAACTCATACAACTCAATAACAACAAAAAACAAATGATCCAATCAAAAAATGGGCAGAGGACCTAAACAGACACTTCTCCCGAAAGACATACAAATGGCCAACAAATATTTGAAAAGATGCTCAACATCACTAGCTATTAAGGAAATGCAAATTAAAACCACAGAGATACCATCTCACACCTGTTAGAAGCTATAATCAACAGGTAAATAACAAATGTTGGAGAGGATGCAGAGAAAATGGAACCCATACACTACTGGTGGGACTGCAAATTGGTACAGCCACTAAGGAAAACAGTATGGAGGTTCCTCAAAAAACTAAGAATTGATCTACCATATGATCCAGCAATCCCTCTACTGGGTATTTATCTCAAAGACTTGAAAACCTATATCAGAAAAGATATTTGCACACCAATATTCATAGGAGTATTATTCACGGTAGCCAGGACATGGAAGAAACCGAAATGTCCTATGATAGATGATTGGCTAAAGAAGCTGTGGTACATATATACAATGGAATATTACTCAGCCATAAGAAGAGATGAAATACTGTCATTTGTGACAACATGGATGGACCTCGAGATAATCATGCTAAGCAAAATAAGCTCAGACAGAAAAAGCTGAAAATTACATGAAATCATGTACTGTGACTCTAACCTGGGTTTAAAATATATATCCTTAGCCTATTAAACTTCACATCACAGAGGGTTGGCCCAATTGTGAGAGAATGGAATGCAATAGTAGCTTATCATTCTTTTCTTTTTTTTTTTTTTTAAATAGTCACACTCTTATATGTGGGATATAAACCTAAAAGCAACAAAGGAACAGGACATACAGAGACACATGAATATGGACTACAGACTAGTGGTTACCAGAGGGTAGGGGGTGAGGGAGGGGAGAGGTCAATAGGGTAAAGGGGGCCAAAATGTAGGGGAGTAGGGGGAGAGTGAAGTGAAAAAGGGGATCACATATATGGTAGCTGAAGGAAACTGGACTTTGGGTGGTAAATACAGATGTCAAATTATAATATAAACCTGAAAATTAGAATATACATATATCAATGTAAACCTGAAAATTATGTAATTGTATTAACCAATGTTACCCAAAAAACTTAAATAAAAAAAAATCTATGTGAACTTTTTGCCTTCAAAACACTTGAACCTAAAGTTCTTCAAGTCATCAATATCAATTTTACAAATATTTACTGTGGGATATAATATATACAACATATTATGCCAGAAGAGTCAGGAAAAAAAAGACCCTGCTTTTTTCTTCCTAACAGTAAATGACCAACTTCTACAACGGCACTTTAAAGTCTTTGGATAAAACTGCTATCATGCCCCCCACCTTGACCTCTTCCCACCTTTTAAAAATTATCATAGTAGTAACCTAATGAAAAAACATGAACTCAGACTCAGATAACTTGAGTTAAAATCTCAACTGCGTCAATAACTAGCTATGCAGCCTTGAAAAGTTATTTAAATCTTTGAGCCTCAGTTTTTATGTTTGTAAAATTATTCTGGTTCTCGCTTTCTCACAGCTTTTCCCTTTTTCTAGGAAGGTTCAAAAGTGTATTGATAAGTAAGTGGTACTAAAGTAAAGGATAAATTAGATTTTATCAAAAGACTATTTTCCCCACAGTAAACGTAATTTTTAGAAATAGTACAGTACTGCAAAAACATTTAAAAACAGCTATTAGAGCAAATTACAATTTTTAATAGAAATAGGCTCTTAATACTGTTTTAAAAAACAATTTTTCCAAAATTGTAATGCACTTACAAATCGAGGTGGTTGTTTGCAGTTTCGGGGTTCAATTTCTAGTGACTTGTTGAACAAATAATCTGTAAACTCTTTTTCAGAAGCACTTCCCTGGGGTTAAGATTTTCAAAGAATCGCTGGAATTAAATATCCATAGCACATGTTTTAGCTCTTATTAAAACATTTATTTCATCAGTTTAAATAAAAAAAATCAACAAATTAAGAGATCATAGTATCTGAAAACTCCAAAAGGATTGCTGATTCCATCTTTCAATTTTCTAATAAAACTATAATTTCTATGGAAGTTATATATTCTAGTCTTAAAAGTTCTACTAAAATGAGCAGATTTTCATTATTACTATATTAATAGCTCAGTACCTCTCAAATTAATATTATTCTTACTCATTATAACAACAAAATTATCATCACAAGTTTATCAAGTGTTTACACAGAATTATAGTTATAATCCAAAAGGAAACTTCAACAATCAAAAAAAAAAGTAAAGATAAACTGGATTAAGGTCTATTCAAAAGTAACTTTCAAGAATGATTATAAAATGTAAACTAATCTGTGCTGCCTCTAGGAAAATAACCTTTAGTCTTTATCAAAAATATATTCTAGGCTTAAATTTAAGTTTTTAGGCAGAAAATTTAAATAATAAGAGTGAAAAAAATCTAACCAGAGATCTCACTGTTACATTTCACTATTAGAACATCCTTCCAATGTTTTAACTGTGTGTGTGAACAGATGCACAGATACATATATTACATATTTTTCTGCAAAACTGGGATCACACCATAGTTTTTAACCTTTTTAAAAGTTTATACTCAATTTTTTCTCTATGTGGTTTACAAGATACAAATTTTAACTCTATCATTTCATCAGATGGATGTTCCAAAATTTATTTCATATAGGTGCTGTCTTTGCTATTATAACTAACTCCTTGTACATAAATTCTTATACATTTTTGATGATTTCCTTAGAATATTTCTTAGAAGAAAATTACTAAATTTACCTTTATGTAATTTTGAAGTGGTTTAGAAGCATGTACAAAAACAAATACTGGGTTTTAGCTTTGGCATTGACAAAATAGCTATAGAATAAAATCTTCTAAATTTAGTATAAAATTCTTCCATTTTTTCAGGCATTCTGCCAATTTCAAGAAAATTATATTACTCCTTTAACAATATTGAAATAATTTAGCTATGTTAAATCATATGAACCAACAGTAATTTAAAGACTTCTGTAAAAGTTATAAAGAAGTATTCTTGGTTTTCCAATCTTTTGCTCTACTTTTTAATACAATTTGCTTGGTTAACTATGGTTTGAAAAGTGAACAGCAATTCTGTCTACATTTGAAACTTATTTTGACTCAATCATAAAGAAAGCACCCTCTGTACCTCCCCACCCCCATCCCCAAAAGACTGCTTTAAAGGATAGTAGGAAGGCGAGACAGGATCATAAAAAACCTATTAGCAGTTACTGAGATATAAATGCTTAAAGTACTATTCAAGTACAATCAAGTACAATGTGGGAAAATGTACTGTGAACTCTAACCTGGGTTTAAGAAGATATATCCTTAGCTCTATTAAACTTCACGTCACAGAGGGTTGACCCAATTGTGAGAGAGAATGCAATAGTAGCTTATTATTATTTTCTTTCTTTCTTTTTTTTAAAATAGTCACACTCTTAATTACAAAAATATTTGAAACACACTATTTTCTTTAGTGCAGGTATCTGTCTACATTTTCATAATGGTATACTTTAAGGTCAGTCTTTCTTAGGATCTTAGAGTATTTTGTGCTGAACTAGGAACAAAGAATGGTTACAATCTTATATTTTTGGAGGGCAGGAGTGATGGTGACCATTTTTACTCAATATGTCCAACCTGCACACCACACCTGAAAGTTCAGCAATTTTTAATGTGACAGGCGAACTTATTCTGATCAAGTTTATTTTATGTTCTGGATTTCAAATAATTATAATACAATAAAATTCATTTAACATAAATGTAATAATTACTCTAATTTAAAAGGTATATTTACATCTTACAATACCACAGAATCCATATTATGAATTACTCAAAATAGAACATCAATTGATAGAGTGTTAAACAAATCATTTTTGTTATACATATATACATTCCATTCTACAAGACCCTTCCTCTATTTAAATTCAGTTTTCTTATGAAGAGATTACATAATGTCATATAGACATGTAAAATATCTAAAATGGCTACCAATCAATGACAGTACTAGAAGAAAATTTTTTACTGCACAGACATCAGAAGACTTCTTTTATTCCATTTTGTCATTCAGTTTTTCAATGTGTTACCTGAACCAGTTATACAAAGAAACAATGCTTTCAAGAGAAAGTACCTAATAATATTAATAACTTCAGATTGTTAGTGCTGAATATCTATTTACCATTTCTATTTACTATTAACTAATTATGTCATCTTCAGAGAAAAATAAAGAGCATAATGTGTGGTTATATATTTCTTAGAGATAGCAGAGATTTAACATGTTCTCTTTCAAAGATGAGCAAAAAAAATATTTACCCTCATTTCTGGTTCTATCCGTAAACAATAAGGTTGATTCTGATACTGCTGAATTTCTCCAGTAATTTCAGCCACTTTCCTCCTCTTACTGAAATTGATTAAGTCTTTCCCTTTCTTTTTTAAAAAATCATTATTCCCTTCTTCAGTCTTCAGAATATTTGTTAAATATATTCCTAGTAAAAAAGTATTTGAGAAAAAAGTTATAAAGTTGGTTACTTAACCATTGAGAAAAACAATTGATCTAGTAAAGTTGAAAGACATCCTATAATCTAGCAATTCTACTCTTAAGATATTAAGTCTCTGATATACTTAACAATTAATTAAAGATTTTTTTTTAACATGGAAACATTAAAATAAAAAGTTTTAATTTGTCATTTCTTAGACCAATAGCCTAAAAAAAAGGAGGATTCATTCCCAAAGTCTAAATTACAAATCTATTCTAAACATTTTACTATTTGGTTATAAATATATAATGCCAATGATCATAAATGATTACTGATCGATAAATTAACTTTTAGCCAATTCTGGTTAATCACACTACATATTTATAAACTAATTCTCTATTTTCCCAAAGCTCATAATTTAGGTTGAAAAAAGAATTATTCTTACTCTGGGACAGTAAAGAAAGTTTTTAGTTCCTTTTTCATGCATAATTACTGATTCATTTAAATCAGTAGTCTCAACTGGGGGCAATTTTGTCCTCCAAGGGTATTTGGAAATGTCTGCAAACATTTTTATCACAACCGGGTATGCATACGTGTATGCTATGGTTTGAATGTTCAAAATTCATATACGGAAATCTTAACGTCCTATGGGATAGTACTAGAAGGTGGGGCCTTTGGGAGGTGCTTAAGTCATGAGAGTGGAGCCCTCATGAATTCGGTATGTGCTTTATAGAAGAGACCCCACTACTTTATGAAGAGCTCCCTACAACTTTATCAGGTAGGTAAGTATCATAATCTTCATTTTACAGATAAGGAAATAAAGTGTTTAATTTTTACTTATCAACATAGACAGATAATAAAAGTAAATGGCTCTCAGATATAAAATCAGGACAAACTGCCTCTAAAGAATGGTCTCTTTTGGCTACAGCACACTCTCCCCCAAAATATAAATCCATATTTAGTAACTTACCAAAAAAAGGCACACAAGGTGGATTGATTGACTTAAGTTTTTACTAGGTATTTTTTAAAGTGGTCTTGACTCAATTCCACGGCTTCATCCAAAATTCTCCTTTTCTTTCCTGCAATGCCTTTCAAATATATAAATTGAGTACAATTTTTTTTTATAATTCAATCGTATTTATGGATGTAGAGTTTTAAATTTTATAAAATTTCAAATATTTGATAACAATTTTTTATGCTGAGAAAAATTGTTTTTCTTTCTATGCTCACCTGAAATGATTCTCTTCCTATCTATAAATACAACATTAAAAACCTATTTTTCCAATATAAATTAGAGGATTAAGTAATTAAAAAATTATTTCTCAGAACCTATTAGTTATAATTCTGATTAACCTAGAGTTTAAAGTTATATATATTTAGGAGAGAAATATAACCCCTTATCATTCAAATATTTTCCACTGAAAGGTCTTCTGGGGCTAAGATAAGGTTTTGGTAAGGAGGAGGCTATGAGAGAGAACTGAACAAAAATTTAATAAGTCAAGTAAGCAGAGTCATTCCTTTATATCTCATTATTACATTTTATTATTAAAAATTGTTATTTAAATTGACTCAACACCAACACACACACCCATAGAAACATTATATGCAATTGAAACCACTCAAACACATTTCCTTTAACTTAAGGAAGAGCAAAGGTGGACTACACTGTAACTTTTATTCAGTACTATACAAAAGCCCTAACTAGCATAGACAAAAATAAAGGTCTAGGAAATGAAAAAGAAAAACTGTCAATATTCACAGAGGGTATGTTGTGAAGAAACCAATAAATATACATATAGAGTGTTAGTGAATAATGTAGCAATATCTGTAATAAAGCCAACAGGCAAAAATCGACTATATTTCTAGATATCATTAATAAAGATTTTAAAGAATATTCTAATACAAATCTGGATCTGTGAGATCTCCATCAAGGAAACCATAAAAACTCTATATAAACAAACAAACAAACAAACAAACAAACAAATAAATAAATAAATGGGAAGCTATACCATGTTCATCTCATGTGGGAGAAGACTCATTATTATAAAAATGTCAGTCTTTCACTAATGGATTTATATAGCCAATGCAATTCCTATCAAAATCTTGACTTAAAAAAATGAAACTTAACTGATTCTAAAATTTATATAGAAGAGCCATGAATCCAGAATAGTCACTCTTGAAAAAGAACAAGATTGGTGAGAACTTGCCCTACTATACTTTATCAAAAAACTGATATATAAAGTTATGGTAATTAGACACGTAGCACTGGCACAGAAACAACCAAGTACATCAAAGGAACAGAACAGAGACAACAGAAACAGATCTACATATTTATGGACACTCAATTTATGACACAGCTGGCAGTATAGATCAATAGGGAAAGGATGGACTTTCAATAAATGTATGGGAGCAAATGGCTAGCCATACGGAAACAAAAAAATGAATTAAACTCTAACCTCAATCATAGTTAACTCATTTCCAGCTGGATTAAGGACTTAAGTGAAAGACAAAGTATTAAGATAATGGAGGATCTGTTAAGTAAGACACTAAAAAGCACAAATTACGTTAAGAACTTTTGTTCATTAAACGATATCATAGAAAAGGAGAAAAGGAAAGCTTAAATCTGGAAAAAGGTATTTACAACACACATAACTAAGAATTAAAAGCCAGTATATGAAAACTCAAATTCATAAGAAAAACTCAATGAAAATAAGTCAAAAAATTTCCACACTAAGAAATACAAAGAATGAATAAACATTTAAAAATAGGTTCAAACTCATTAGAAATCAGAGAATTATAAACCAAAACCAAAAGACTGAAAAAATTAAAAGAACTGACAATATCAAGTATTGATGCGAACGTGGAACAGCTAGAACCCATAATATTTCTGGTAGGAGTATAAACTGGTACATTTACTTGGAAAAACAATTTGGCATTATCAAGTAAAGCTGAAGATATCCATATCCTATCATCAGTAATTATATTTCTACATACATAACTTAAAGAAATTTGTGCATATGTACCAGGATATATGCAGAAAATGTTCATGGCAATATTACTGACAATAACCCCACTCTGGAACCAATCCAATGACCATTAACTAATGAATAAAATAATTTTGGTAAATTTATTCCTATACTATGATACACCTATGAAAAAGAATAAACTATAGCTACAAAAACAAATAATGGATGAATTTTAGGAAACTAATACTGAATGAAAAAAGTCTTGAAAGAATTATATTTACATATAATTATGAAATGCACAAATGAACCATATATTGTTTGAGATACAAATAGTAAAACTACAGAAAAAACAAGAAAATGTAAGTGTGAAATTCAGAAATGGTAGCTAGCAAGAAAGGAGATGGGATTAGAAGTTCTCAAACTGGATGCCAGGTATACAGGTGTTCTTTGTATTTTTATTCTTTATACCTTATACATATTTTAATAATACTGTTCTGTACTCAATATTTTAAAAAACAAAGCTTAACTTCTCAAATGAATGCACTACTTTAGTTTTCAAAATCAGAATTGAAATGATTATTAAACTGATTAATACTTGACAATATTTGTTAATATCTTTAAATATATAAAAAGTTCATACAAATCAATAAAATGCAAACATCTAAATAGAAAATGACATCCAGGGAAGCAGTTTACTCTCCACTTCCTTTAATCACAACCCACTGAAGAACCCAATGTTAAAAAAAAAAAGTAGGTATCCTCCCACACTCTTTTCAATGCTCATGCAACTTCACTTAAATGTTGTTTATTGTTTTGTATTATATCATATTATACTCCTTATCTGACATTTTAAAAATAACTTCCCCATAAAATATCAAATATTCTTCCAAGTCAATATACATAGATCCTTTTCACTTCTTTTCTGTAACTGAACAAATATTCTACATTAGCAAATAAAAAAAGGTGTAGGATAATGTATTCACTCATTCTTCTATTGATGAACATACAGGTTGTTTCTGGTTTTCTACAATTGCTACTACAATTAATGCCACAGAAATTACATCTTTGTACATTAACTTTATAGTCTGTTACTTTTATTTCTGGATCCAACAGTATGTATATTTTAATTTTAGCATACATAGACAGATAACTTTCCAGAAGACTATAATTCACATTGCCAAAGGCAATAATATTTGCATGGCTGCATCTCTAACATTTATCCTTCACTTAGGCATTTAAAAAAAAATTTCTAGGTACAAAAGCAAAGGCAAATTCATAATAAAGAGATTGATATGTTTAAATAACAATGATAAACCATCCATATACGAAAACATTATATAATTTTTTAAAATTAAAAAGCAGATAAAGACAAAATAGAAAGGTGATTATATGGGCAATAGATAAGTGTTAATATCTTTAATATATAAAAGTTCATAAAAATCAATAAAATACAAACACCCAAATAGAAGAGAATATGGAAAATTCTAAAAAAATTAAAATGGCCATAAATACATTTAAAAAATATTCAACCTCACTAGTCATTTTTCAAAATACAAATTATAAAAAATTAGTTTTTTTCTGGCCCATGAAATTTATAAATAAGTTTTTAATAAAGGAATACCTAGGGGGATTTATCATATCACAGTAGAGACCTCCTCAGCATTAGTAATCAAGTCTTAAAATGTACAAATACTCTGACCTAGGTATTCCACCTCTAGAAATTTATTCGAGGGAAATAATCAAATTCTTACCAGATTTCTTTATATGAATGTTCCATGTTAAATTATTTATCACAGAAAAAATCAGAAATAACTGTCCCACAATAGAGTATAAAATAATTATGGTTTGTCTACGGGATAGAAACCATGCAGCCATTAAAAATTTGTTTTAAGATAAGCTAATAAAACAAGAAATGTTTATGATAAAAGGTACAGACCACAAAATCTCTGTCCAATGGACCTATCTATTTTATTATTAACAAATGTGAAATATCCTTCTATACTTTTGGTATCTCTTAACTTCCTATAATAAACATTAAACATACTATTATAATGAAAAAACAAATTTAAGGTTCTAAAACAGTTCTGTCCCATGTTACCTTTGTAAACTAAAGGTAATTAAAGTAATTTTTATATTTAATATTTAAAATCCTTTGTCATTTATTTGAAACTATCAATCAATGTGTCATCAAAAAAAAATCCATTTGGAACTTCATTACATTTTAGTTAGCATATTAAACAAGGTTTTAAGTCCCATATTCTTTTAATGAATTCTGGGCTTTTTAGTGTATACTGATGGATTTTCTAATATCTTGATATTACTACATTTAAGGAAATAAGATAGATCTACTCAAGATTGGTGGTAGAAGAATCACTTTTCTTCTCCCAAAATGATGAAATATGTAAGCCCAAAACTTACCTCAAATGTATGGTCTAGTCTGTATACTGACACTGAATTTACTGCACTGACTATCTCCAATACACCATTGAAATTATTCAAATCTTGAAAAACTTGCAGAATTTCTATAATTCTACTCAGTACTGCCACTCGTTCCTCAAAATTTTTCTGCTTCCACAATGCACCTAAACAAAAAAAAAAAAAAGAAAAAGAAAATAGTCATGCCTTAGAACCAATTTCTTCACTTCATGTAGAA
This sequence comes from Eonycteris spelaea, assembly GCA_003508835.1. Lineage (NCBI taxonomy): Eukaryota > Metazoa > Chordata > Mammalia > Chiroptera > Pteropodidae > Eonycteris > Eonycteris spelaea. The sequence goes on from PUFA01000017.1 coordinate 4,374,242, forward strand.
AAGAACATTTTCAGCCAAGATTTTACCTCATATATGACTGAATATTATGATTATTAAAAATAAGATGGGGAAGAGGTGGATGGGATAAAGGGGGTCAAATATGTGGTGACAGAAAGAAATCTAACTATGGGAGGTGAACACACAGTGTAAATTATATATGCCTTACTGTTAAAGTGTACAGCTGAAACTTACTGGATTTAGTTAACCAATGTCACCTAAAAATAAGCAAGCAACAAACAAACAAAACAAATAAATCTGCCACACCTTGGGGGCGGGGGAGGAGTTAGAGATAAGGCAGAATAAGTAAAACTTACTTTTTCAAACAGAGCGTAAGATTTGTAGTGTGCGAATCATTTTTAATAAATTTGGAGAATTTATTTCTTTATCTTCTTTGGTCCATACACTTCCTACAAGTTCAGAAGGTTGAACTTTCCTGTAGAACCAAAAATTAATGCAACTTAACCCACAGAGGATTATTATCAAAATTATTTCAGTTTCCAAAACTTAGTAATAAAAAATTAACCTACAAGATAAATGGGCAAACATAAGAGGAGGTATTTCCCATTGGAACAGACCTGACTAGCCACAAATAAATATATAAAAATTACTTTATTTCTTACTCAGGGAAAAGAACATTAAACCACAATGAAATCCCATTTCATTTCTATCCGACTAACAAAAGCCTGATACCAAATGAGTAAAAATGTGAAAAAAAGCTCCCAATACTGATGTGCAAATAAAGTTGATAGGACTACTTCATAAAGCAATTTGTCAATGTCTATAATACTGAAGATATACATACCAGATCACCCAGCAATTCTATATATAGGTATATAATCTAGATACAACAGGTTATAAAGAAAACATTTATAGGGATGTTCAGGAAAGCATTGTTTGCAAAGCAGTGAAAATCCCAAACAACCTAGAGGCTCATCATCAAGAGACTGGATAAATTATGGAGTATTTATACACTGAAAACCAAAAAAGCAATGAAAACAAGCAAACTAGAGCTATATTCACCAACTTGAACAAATGCTAGAAACAATTTAAGTAAAAATAAGATGCAGGATGATACATAAGTATAAAGTTTTAAAATGTACAAAACAATGTATATGTTGTTTATATGAATGTTTGTAAGTATATAAATTATAAAGACATATATAGAATAGTAGACACCAAACAGGAGAGTCATTATTCTTTGGGCGAAGAAGAATGGGATTAGAGAGAATTACGCAGAGGATTTCAATTTTATTTGTAATGCTTTTGTTGTTTCATTAAGCCTCATTATATTATTTTCTGCATTTTTTGAAATACTGAAATTTAATAAAAAGTCAAACAAAAGAAAGGATTAAATCCTTATATACAGTCAATTAGGATTACCTAATTTAAAATATTAACCAGGGCATTTCCATCAACGTCCATAGATTTGGTTATTAATTTTTAAAACATGTTTTTAATCAGTAAATTTTGAGTACAAATGGATACTTGCTAAACAGTTTTTGAAATAAGTCTTAAAATGGTTCTATTATTTCACCAGAAATTTAGTTTATAGTGTCAATGTTTTAATGTATGTTACATGTCTTCCATAATATACATATCACTTAACAAAGGTATTTCTATGTTCTGAAAGCCATCCACATAGAGCTAATTGCTTTTTCTGATATTCATTCATGTAATATTCACTCTATGAAAAAACTTGATTCAGTATTATTGTTTTGTTATCTCAAGTAACAAGTCCTTTCATTCCTATCACAAATTCCACAATATAACAAAACCACCTAAATTAAAAAAAATATATAATGTGACACTCTGAATCAGATGTTGACAATCTCTGACATGTGTGCTAAATTCTCAACAGTATAGCCAGGGCAAACCAGGGGCCCAATTCTACAGAAAGCAAAGTTTTATCTCCAGTGCATTCCTACATTCTCCATTAGCACTAAGATACATATTCTTACCTTTCTCTGTGTAATCTCTGTAAAAAAAAAACAAACAAATAGCTGCTAGCCAGTATAACTAGGGGTGTGGGGTTGAGAGGTAGTGTTACCTGCATGCCTGTACTCTTCACAGGACAATGGGTTGTAAATGAAAAATGAAAAGCTTAAATTAGGAGGAGGAGGGGACAAAAAGTGTTAATGCACTGGAAAGGATAGTAGTTTAAAAAAAAAAATTGATAAAAGAAAGTTGCTCAAGCAAGCTAAAGGAGAGAAGACTGTGGTTAGGAAGGAATGAGAGCTTGAATTGGTAATTTTGGAATAAGAATGATGCAAGATTCAGAATATGACCATGAAAGATGTTGATTTGGAGCAGAGAATGACACTTCCAGTGAAAACTAACATGTTAGGTTATAAATGGGTTGATCTGTGTGGATATAGGTAATGGAGGAATGCTTTATATATACAGACTGATGTTGCAGTACAGATTAAAATAAACAGCCAATCACATTTCCAGTCAGCCTTATAAATGAAAGTTAATGTTTTGGAAGTTTTCAGTATGGTTTTTTCATCACACTATTTCAGAGATAACTTTCTTTAAAGTTAATATCACTTCAAAGAGCTGAAGTATTTGAGACTCCTTAAAAAGAAATTCTTCTAAGAATTTAATTATTCATTTGCCTAACAAACATAAACCAATCAAAACCCAAATAAAATTTTGATTACGTCGAATCTTTAAAAAAAGAAAAAGGAAAAAAGAAGAAAGCTTGTCTCACTCAATATTCTCTTTATTTAGTTGCCAAAAGCCTAGCATCCATACTGGCTTAGCTCAAATGATCAATAAAGCAATCTGAGAAAAAGTATTGGGAGCAGGAGATTGGTGCCTGCCTTGAAAGTGGTTGCTACTCCACTGCATAATCTTCTCTGTGCCTCTGCTCTTGTGAAGGATTGCTAGTATCAAATCTAGGCCTAAATAGCAATACTTTTAAGATTTTTACCTGCAGAACAGACTGTAGTTAAAAACTGTGCTATGAACTTTCCACTATCCCACAAGAATAGATGAAGTATTTTAAGCATTTATGAATAATTTGCTAAATGTTCTGAAATAGAGGGATGTTTCAAGGTTCTTGAAACAGAGCATCAAGTTAATGTTAATTGTCTACCTGTAAAGATCAGATTCCAAAAGTGTCAGCTGACGTGCAATTTCTATTGGATGAAGTGTCATGAGATCAATGTTTCAAACTGTCCTGGTCTGCTGATATGCCATTCAATTGGTGGAGGTGGACTTTCAAAGGTAATATTGTGGCTTATTCCATTTGCCTGAGCTTGTTTCTTCCTCCTGATGATCTTAGCAATTGATTCTACCCATTTCTTCATGGCTTTCCCTAGGGGGAAAAAATGGCTTTTATTTAATAAACTTAACTAAAACTTCATCTAATCTTTAACCTTCACCCAGCTTCAACGATATCAACTCAGCAGCATCTTCTTGTTTCATCTAACCCCAACTCATGCCTCCCTCCAATCCTCATGTTATTTCAAAACAATATATCACTTCATCCATATTTAAGTATGTATTTAAAGTTAAAGATTTTTAAAATAACAATACCATTATCACACATAAAAAAACTTCTTAATATTATCAAATATCTAGTGTTCAAATCTCCCTATTGCTTCATAAATGTTTTCTTACAGTTGGTTGTTTGAAATAGGATTTATATAAGATCTATAGGCTTATGGCTCAAGACCTCTTTAATCTATGGGTTCCCTCTTTATCTCTCATTTTGCTTGCAATTTATGTTTTGGAAATTGAACCATTTACTCTGTGGTGTTTCCCAAGTCTGAATCTTACCAATCCCATCCCTGTGATGTCATTACCATGTCTCACTGACCCTGTATTTTCTGTAAATCAGACACATAGGGACTTGATCTGATTCAAGATTAATTTTTTTATGAATATCTGCAAGAATATTTCTAAGGAAGCATATAATATCCATTTACTTCTTTTTGTGATGTTACTAAGAGTTGAGAATGGTAATATTCTATCACCCCTCTTCCTTACTAGCTGCAATACTTCTATAAAAAGAAACTTTCATACATCAGCTACTTGATTATCCTGAGGTATAACATGTATAGGAAAGGTCTTTAGACATTAGCTATAGCATTAACATAATAATTTACTTGTTTTATTTTATTTTAGAAGCTTCTTAGATCACATATAATCTAGTGTCCTTATTTAAAAATTAACTTAAGAGCTATAAACAATTTTAAAGCACACTTTATATACCTTAAACACTGAATAAAGGAATCACATTCTCTGTTCTAAGTAAAATTCCCTTACGAACAAGTATGAGATGAAAGAAGCTGGGCTTAGTTATGGTATTCTTAATTAATGCCTTATACTATTAGATAAATCATAACTGTTCTTGATTCAGTAATATACATTTGATGATACATACATTTGTTCAAATATTCATGGCCTAGTTTCAGTTCATGGGCTGTGTTCTGAAACTTCAGGTAGGAAACTCCTATCTTTCAAGTGCCAAAAATATACCAAAAACTTTTCCGAGGGAAGCAAATATTATTTAAAAGCTGTTAACCATTTAAAACTAAAGAATAAGATTAAGGAGAATAAGGAAACAGGTAAAATTATACAAATATTTATTAGACGAAGTAATGGCAACCTTGACATGAGATAAAGTTGAAGACTTTGGACTTCTTTAAAAGAAGGGTCCTCCTTAAAAACTTGAAAAGGCAACGTTCTAAGACATCAGGTGGCTTTAAACATATCTGTGCTCCTTACAGTCTATAAAATAATTCCAAATGTTATTACACCTTTTTAAAAATGAAAAATTGTTTAGCTTCTTAAATTAAGTTAACAAATTTAAAATAAAATTCATGTGCGACATAAAATTCAATCAAACCTTTAAATAATATACCTCTTACACTTGAAATGAAGGATTCTAGTCTTTCAAGCAACTCCGAATCTCTTTCAAAGTCATAAAAATGAATGTGTTCAACCCAGTGCCGAAAAACATTTAAGATTCTGATAAAATGGGGGAAAAAAACAGTTTAGTAAAATCTAAACATTCAATTTCACATCTTTTATTTCTCTAATGCCATAGTGAAAGCTTTATACAAAGGCCTTTATACAAAGGCCATTATAATACTCAAAGAATCTGTAATTTGTATTTAATAATATTTTAAATGCTTCAATAATATGAAGACTTATTATTTAAAAATTATACTTTCAAAAATATTTATAAGCATAAATATTGTAGTTCCTGTACTTAATTACTGTTTATGTTAGAAAAGTACCTTTTCTTTATTCATATGTACAAAATTCATACTCTATATTGTATAAAAGCTATTTTTAAATGCTTAAGAATTTTTTTAAGATAAAAATTTTAACATATTTTCACATTTAACAGAAAAACAACTAAGATTTAGTGTATCTGATTCTAAATTCAAATGCTATCATGAAATTTCTATGTAATTTACAGGTATGTCCCCATTCTCTTATTTATTTCAAAAGACAAAATATTTGTGATAGAACTATTTTTGTTTTGCAGTACCACAAAATATTACATATAACTTGCAAGTAGAAATTTAATCATCTTTACAAATATATCATTCCACTCTCCACCAGATTTATATATACTGAAAATTAATTAGATTAGCATTATTTCCTTCATATATTTCAATGAGTGATTATTTCTAGTTTAGTTTTCTTCTCCTTAACTGAGATAATAGTTTTTTCTCTCAGACTAAGAAAAGTCTTTTAAATTCCCAGTCTTGTCATGCTATCTATATTAAAGCCCCTTAGTCACGTGTGCCTAGTTAGCTCTGTGGCTTAGAGAACATTTAAGGATATCACAAACTGTTAACTTCTAGTTTATACTAAGTCAAGTCAAATATCTGCTTCCATTTCTCTCCTTCCTAGTTACTACAGCATACAGTATAATTTAAAAATTATCATGTAATGAAGGACACTGGACTTTGGGTGGTAAACACACAATAGAATATACAGATACTAAATTATAATGTACACCTGAAAATTATATAATTGTATTAACCAATGTTACCCCAATAAACTTAATTAAAAAATAAATAAAATTATCATAAGAGGAAAAAAAATCTTATAATTAGCTTTCATCAAACTTTAAAAACTTCTGCTTGTCAAAAAGACACTAAGAAAAGTAATAGGCAAGCCACAGATTGGGAGAATACATTTGCAAAACATTTATCTGACAAAAGACTGGCATCTATTCCTACTAAATATACAAGTCAATAATTAAAAAGACCAACAACTCAAAAAACAGGCTGAAAATCTGAAATAGATTCTTCACAATAAGCATAAATAGCCAATAAGAGACAATGAAAAGTTCTCAGCATCATTAGTCTCAGAAATACAATTAAAACCACAGAGAAATACCACTATTACCCACCAGTGTGGCTAAAGTATAAAAGCTGACATCATTAAATGTTAATGAGAATTACAGAGCAACTGAACTCTCATAATTGCTGGTGAGAGTGAAATACAATAAGATCACTTTGGGAAAAGATTTGGCAGTTTTTTAAAAATTAAATATATACCTACCCTAGTGACCCTGCATTCTACTGAGTTATTTACCCAAGATACCACATAAAAAATACATTCACAAAAAAAACTTGTAAAATAAAGTTCATAATAATCGAAGACTGAAAAGAACCCAGGTGTCCTTCAGTGGGAAAATTAATCAACTGTGGTATATTCCTATAATAGAAGAAATACCACCTTAGTAATAAAAAAAGAACTATTGATACAAATAACAACAAGCTCAAAGCATGTTCAGTGAAAGTCAGACAAAAGTATATATATGTTAAAATCCATTCGAATGGAATTTCTAGAAATGATTAAAATTAATCTATGTAGGAAAGTGAATATTGCTTTGGAGACTAATGAGAAACAAAAACTAACTAGAATAGGCATAAGGAACTGTCTGGGTAATGATATAAATGATAACATTTTATATCTTGAAAAAGTTTAGACTATAGAGATGATGTATTTATTAAAAATTCAAAGCTAACAATATAAGATACATATGTGTCACATATGTGTACACACATTTTAGAACAAAAGGACAATAAACAAATACCATTAATGATATACAAGTTGAAATATTTAAGGAGAAATGTACTTCAATATACATTCCCAAAATTATATTAATGGACCAAAAGAAAAAGAATGATAAATAGATTATGTGATACAGTAAGTACAGCAAAAACATTAACAGTAGATCTAGGTGGTAGTATGAGTTTTCACTGTAAAATTCTTTCAACTTTGCCTTATGTTAAAATTCTGTAATACAATGTTGAAAGAGTTACTATCATTATAAAAATTCTCTAGTCTCCTTTTACCCACCAAGGGAAATGATCAGAGCACCTAAGAGATGCCTAAAACCATGGATAGTACCCAAACTCTATCTATACTATGTCTATTCCTATATAGACTATTTCTGATAAGTTTTATTTTTAAATAGGCAATTTTCACAGATAGAAGATTCGTTCTTATCATGACCTTAGTAACCTTGAACACAAGCACTGCAATACAAGACAGTCGATCTGATTACTGAGACAGCTACTGACTAACAGGCAGATAGGGTAGATAGTCTAAATACACTGGACAAAGGGTGATTCACGTTCCAGGCAGGATGAGCAGGACAACACAAGGTTTCATCATGCTATTCAGAAACAGTTTGCAACTTAAAACTTATGAATTGTTTATTTCTGGAATTTTCCATTTAATATTTTCAGACCATGAGTTGACCATGGGTAACTGAAATCACTGAAAACAAAACCATGGATAAGGAGTGACTATGGATGCTATCATTGCTAAAAATCTTTTGATGCTTATAGGATGTTTAACAACCTGGCTTAGATTTCAAGGTCATTCTATCACCACACTCCATATAATTCATCTCATCTATTACTCTTTGCAATTACAATGTCTTCATTCCTCTTGATTCAATTTCCTTACCTATTTTCTCAGGTTACCATTCTCATTTCTGCCTTTTTTGCTTTTGTTCATAATATTTCCCATAACCCTTGAATACCTATAATTACCCTTTTGCCTATCTAAATCCTACATCCTTTAGAGATAAACTCATATTTTACCTCTTCAAGATGCCTTCCTTAATTACTTCCCCTCATCTTAGCTATTGCTGAAATTTTACAGGGATGTATTTTTCTAAGCCACTTAAACACTTAAAGTAGAATAATGCATAGCTGTTTCATATATCCTTTTCCCTAAATAAAATCATAATATCCTGGTGGCAAAGATGATATGCTGTTATTGCTCCATTTACCATACAAAATATAGGACTGAGAAAACAGAAAATGCTTAGAAATAAATTCTTGAAGAATATACATGTCTAATCACTACATTGCACACCTGGAAACTAATATAATATTGTATGTCGACTGTAATTGAAAAAAATGTAAAAATAAATTTTAAAATGTGATGACTACTAAAAAAAATGATGGCACAAACTGAGATTATATTCTGCCCCTAGTATAGCAACCTCATGTTGTACCTCATGTCAAGAGGCTTAACTTAAAGTGTGCAGTAGTACAAAATATCACAGAGCTAGCAGAAAAAAATTAATTACTTCTTTATTGCTGATACGTAAATAATTTCATCTTCTTATACTAAGAATGTCATATTGAAAGTTTAGATAAAAACAATAGCTGGGAACACTTATTATTCCTATAAAACTGTATTTACTGATGGCAATTTCCTAGAAAATAATTAATAAACCCAGTTCCAAAGTTGCAATTTATTGGGCTAACAATAATCAGGAACCTTACATTCAAAGAGAAAAAAATATTTAGATCCTATACAATTTAATAAAATTATATCAGTTTTCCTAGGAAAGGGGTAATTACTTTGGTTCTCAGACTGTAAAAAAGGCTAATAACCAAAGAAGCTTCCAATGTTCAACGTTCAGTGGTAAAAAACAAAACAAAAACAAAAACAAAAACATAGGCTTAGTAAGTCAGACAGATATGGGTTTAAATCCTGTCCTACCACTTCTTTATATGACTATCTCAAATTACTTTATCCTGCTAAGTTTCAACTTCTCTTATATAAAGTAGAGATCAGTAATTGTACTGTGAGGATGAGATAAAAAGATAAAGCATTTAGGCACACAATAAGTAACTAATAAGTAACTGGCAGCTGCTATTATCGAATACATTTTTAAAATTACTAAAATAATTTTTTAGATAAAGTAATGAATATCTATATATTCTTGGGAGAAGAATGGGGAAAGAGCTTGAACTTCCATAAATATTATTAAACTGTAAAAAAGCCCCAATTACTAAATGATAACAATGAGATATGAAGGAAAAAAGGAGGGAGGGGTGGTTGACAGTAGGCAAAACTCATGTACAATTTTATAATTTTTACTTAGTAGTATTCTGGTCTATATGCAAATGATTACATTAGGTATCCTGGTCTATAAGCACACCATATCACACCAGGGATATCTCATGCAAATGACATGTTATATTTCAATAATTAAATTTTTCAGAGTATTTAAAAGTAACTTCACATACAGCTTTAGAAGTTAATTTAACTGCTATGAGGTTAATAACAATACCTATACCTGAATGAAGATGTATAAAACTTTTGTGCTAACTATATATTGAAAATTGAAAATGGCACATAAAATAAAAACATTTAAGCCAAACCTAAGTTGTAACTGGTTGGACGTATTCCCTTGCGAAACCTTTTAAGGTCTGCACTAATTGGCTGCTCGCCTTTCTCTCACTGCCAATTTATCTGCTTCAGTAGGTTCCGGCTCTGGAATTTCAAATCTAAAAATAAAAGCAAAATGAGAGAAATTTTTTCACTGTTCATACATAAATGAAAAGGATTTCAAATATGACAGGAAAAATCTTTTAACTATAAAACCTTCTTTCCTACCATTTATATGAAAAGTATAATTACTGATAAATTTGCTTAAAAGCATTACATATTACAAAAAATTGCTCTTCAGCTACACCAGTACCAAGGTTTTATATAGTTACTTTTATCAAAAAAAGTTTAATAACTAGCACTATGTTGATAATATAGAAAAAGGTCAATGAAAAAGATCCGAGAAAAGAATTTTTAAGGAAATATAACCGCTTTAAAGAACATGGTATAATCTAATAATATATCCTTAATATCTTTAGAATAGTAGATAATTTTCTTTAAATAAAAGAATATAAATCCAAAGAAGCCCAAACTGAATTTCAAACAATATTTAAAGGACATATTTAAGTGGATAATGTTAAAACAAGTTAAAAAAAAACTGCCGCAACCATAGAAAATATAGCTATAATCTAATCTAATCTGTGTGCTTTCCTATTTTGGACAGAGAAATACAACAGTAAATCTTCTCAGCTCATTCATTACAATGACTCAGTCTGGTAAACTTAGTGTCGCAGAACAACACACTGATAGAGGTCAAGATAAAATTCTGGTGTGTTAAGTTAAAATGTGAACAAATTTATTTGGAGTCCAGATACTATATTTTTAACCTATAAAACATTAATGCCCACTATATACTTGGTAAAAGAGAAAAATTCTATCTAAACTTAAAAAATTTGATCATAATAAGAAAAAATGTTAATTTTTAGGTCTAAGTTGTAATATGTTTTTGATAGATTAAGAAATACAAATGGAAAATTTAAAGACTATGGCCATGCCACCCTGAATGTGCTGGATCTCGTCTGATCTCGGAAGCTAAGCAGAGTTGGACCTGGTTAGACTTGGACGGAAGGCCCACACCTAGGAATAACCAGGTGCTGTGTTAAAAAAAAAAAAGAAAGAAAGAAAAAAAAGAAAGAAAGAAAAATATATTACAGATGAAATAAACTGTTTAGGATTTACTTCAAATACAATTGTCCCTTGGTATATCCATGGAAGGTTGGTCCTGATGCTAGTAGAGTCCTCTACTGATGCTAGTAGAGCCTTTAGTCAGGACTCTACTTCACATCCTCAGATGTGGCTATGAAGGAGGATGAGTAACCCTTGAATAAAGAAGGCAACTTAATCCAGGGTTACAGTGTTGAAGTTGTTAAGGAAACAGATGACACATGAGTTGATTTTATTGAAGTTGGATGACTGATAAATGAGGTTATCTTTTTCTATTTACTCTTATGTTTTAAAATTTTCCATAATAAAAAGTTCACCTTAAAAGTGAAAAATAAAAGTCTCTTTTAAGGAAGTATTCTTTTATTGTACAGAAAAAATTTAAGATACATAGGTTATCCTCTAAAATGGGTCTTTCTGATTACCACTATAACTATTTCTAAGATCTGAAAAGAACCCTGTTATAAAAAAGGATTTCAGTAAGCACATGCTTTAAAGAGAATAAAAATAGTACTATTTTAATACCAAATAAATTATGTTCAAAAACTACTTGAATACATACTGGGTACCCCATACTCTGCAAGGTACCAAAACAGATAACCTTTTACAAAATGTTATTATAAGTGAAATAAATATTTTTCTTACCGTTCATTAGTAAGCTTAGCAATTCCTGTGGTTTACAAAATGAACGATATGTAGTAAGAAAAGTACGAACAAAATTGGGATCTGAAAAGGTAGAGCATAAAACAGGTTGCATGTTCAATTTATTCAGCATATTTGGAGGTCTTACTTCCTTTTTCTTTTTATTTTGGCTCCTCCACTGTGGCTCTTCCTGCCAATCGTGGTATTTCTTGATAAATGAGGATTGTTTTCAAATTCAAGATTCATGAATATACAATTTTTATGAATATTTAATAATGAAGTTAACAATATTAAATTTTAGAGACGTTTACTTAGTTATTTCTTTTGATTCTGCAGTATTCTTTTTATTTTAGAGGCAATCCTTTTTTTTTCCAGGCCTCAATCATTTTTGAACATTCTTGAAAAGCCTTTAGATCCTTGGCCCTAGATAATCACTTGCAATAAGTTTCACATACCTGCATACATATGATATGTTAACCTTTCAATTAATTTCACCACAGTTCCTCCTTTAATAATGGGATTCCACTTCTACTTTGCAAGTTGTCTTCAAAAACAATGTTTTCCTCAGAGTCTTTTACCACAAAACGATATACTTCAGGACTTGGTAATCTCAAAGGTTGTTCATTTTCTTCTTTCAATAATACTGAATCTAGCATTCGATCTAGGGTACTACGATAATGAAGAGAAATAAGTGCTGCCATCCAATTGTTTTTCTCTTCGGCGGACTTAGCTGCAAATATTATACTGTTTTCATCTTTGGATACTAACTCAAAAGCATGTTTGTACTCACAAGTATCTTCTTTATCACATATTTGTATTTTTCTCATGACAAATTTTTCTTTTAATCTGTATTCTGCACTACTGTAACCTGGAAGGCGTGACTGGCTATGATTGGGTTTGCAGCTAATCATTAAGCCATCAAAGAGAAAAATATGCCTTTCATGTTTAGCACCAATTCTTGTCAATGGACCTTCCATAATGAATTCATTACAACACTGTCCAATATCTTTGCCTTCCCATCCATCAATGTTTTTCTGAATTTCATTCATTTTTTTAATAGCCAGATGCTTGCTTCTTAATTGGCGATTATAAAAAGGGCAAACAGGATCCCTAAAAACAAAATATGACAACAAATTTAGCTTATTCAATGGCTAAGCAACCCTAATTGCTTTAAGTGTAAACTACCTCAAATCAAGTGACAAAAACATTAAATAAACAAACACCATACTCTGTACACAGCATTTATTTTCTTCAACTAACTTTGCTTATAGTGACACGTCTCAATTTCATTACTATGAAAGGGAAGTACTAGACGCTCTATATTTCGTTCCTTTTGCCATAAGAATTAAAATTATAAATAATCCTAACTTTTTATATAAATTATAACAAAACATTAAAAAATCTCTAAAAATTTTATTACATATATCCTAACAATATGACAATGCCAATTTTAAGTCCAAAAGAAAAATGTAAAAGTATAACTTTCAAGATTGCAACTATCACTGTAAATAACACTTCTTGAGAAAACCAGGCATCAGATGTAGATGAAGTATGCAAAAACATTTATATTTTCAACAGTTTGGAATTACCCAGGTCGGCGTCGGGGTGAATACTGCTTGTAAATTCGGTCCATACTACCTTGGAGATTCATGAGAGCAGTAATAGCTTGGTTCAAACATTCTCTGTCTTCTTGTTCTTCACTACATGCTTTCAATTGCTAAGAAAAACCAAAAAGAAAAATTAAACATGCATTGTTCAATTCTTTCCTTTTTTTATAATTAGAGGAAGCAGCACCAAATATTATAAACTCTAAGTGAATTTTAAATATACTTAATAAAAAGAGCTATAATTTTAAATAATTATGTATACCTGATCCCTCAACCCAACCCTCTTTCCACATGTGTAAATATAATACAGATATAAAGTCCTATTACCATAGCAATGAAGAAAAAAAAAAACTCTGATAATCATTTGGACACTTCCCAAGTATATAAAAGTAGTTTAAAACTTGCAAATCTAAAGCTTAAAAGTGACTTTTATTTATTAGTTAACTGAATAGAGAAAAATAAGATAAATAATTTTGTATTCTTTAATAATTAAATCCTTAAGTTTTAGAGATTTCTAAAAGCTTGAATATCTCTGTTATATAAAATAAATTATTAACTTTAGCACTTCAAGCAATCAAAACTTTTCTGGAAACAGCACCTCACGAAGAATTAAACTAATATTTTTTACAACACAAAATTTAACCATTCTAGTAACTATTAAAAAACCATCCTTTGATGGTTTTTATCTATTAACCCTTAGAAACAAGAATTATAAACTACATTATTAATCTTAACAACTCTGACCTTATTTTATTTATCCAAAAATTTCTCTTGTATTTTATTCTCAAAAGGGAAGAAAATTTACATTGCTCCAATGTTCTGACAGAAGAATTCAAAGTGGAGCATTAAGTAGAATATATGGATACAAATATACATTTATGCAAGAATATGGAAAATTAATCACTTCCCACAAATTTTCTAAAATTCAAAATCTATTTCAGACCTTAAACTACCTTACTAGAATTCTGTGATAAATTTTCTTTATATTCCACCAATAAATGGAAAACCATTCAGTGATCGTTCCTCTTTCTCATTAAGGAACTAAATGGATATTGTTTGAGTAACTATGTCCATTACCTCTCATTTCTATGTCCTAGGAATTATTCTCTATATGGAACACAGAGCCATCTGATATTTTTCAAGATACTCCAACTAATTTAAGTGACTATTAGAAGTAAAACATTACTCTCCAGATTAAGAAATAAAATTGAGAGATGCAAGAAAAAAGATAAGAAATACAAAATACCAACAGAAGTTTAAAAAAGGATCAACACTTGATTATTCTTCTAAAGGTGAAAATTACTACCAAATCACTTACTATGCTATTGCAAAGATTTCTTTGAAAGATTCTTCTCAGCTTCCGCTCTAAAATACTTCCTTAGTAAATATGAGTATTGATATCAAATACTTACGTTTTTAATTATTGTTTTTGTTGGTTCAAATTCCCCAAACTATCCCTAATTATGAGATTCTATAAAAATAACTTGCTTTTCAATTTAGATGTATGGAGATATTAAATTTCTATTGTCTATTTGGTTCTTCAGGTTGCTCATAATCTTCCATAAAAATGGCTATGTCATTTTTTAATATCTATGTATAATTACAGGCCATGAAAAGAAACAAACTTCAGGCTATTTAAAACAGGATTTTCTGATGATATAAATATATAAAAAATGGCTCTGTTTGGTATAACTTTAGTCCAATAATTTGCTAACATTGCTGAATTTTCAGCAGTGAGAATAAATATCAGATAAATGAGTATCCATTAAGACATTTTGAAAGAATGTACTTGAAAGATAGAGACATCTGAAAAAAATGTATTCTATAAACATCTTACACTTAGAAATTACCACACTGAACTACTTGCAGAGAAGTCATGCTCCTTCACACCCCTATGGCTTTCTACGTATCTTCCTCTAACCCTCTTTATACACCTGGTGAATTTAACCTCTATTATATAATTGAGATGTCTCCTCCCTATGAAGCTACTTCCTGCCCCACCAAGTATTTTCAGTAACATTTTGATACTGAATAACCAATTTTTAACATTTTGCCACCTATGCTTCATCATTCTGTGTGTAAGTGCATGTGCACCATTTTTTTCTCTTGACTATTTGAGAGTAGTTTGTGATACTAACTTTTCTTGTTGAGAAAAGGAATCACTGCTGAATGCTTCTGAGATTGTTTTTGGAATATGAGAAAAACTCCAGTGTATCATCAATTACTCTCAAATAGTATCATCCCCCCTTTACTCCTTTAATATTTCAGCGGTATGTCTTAGAACAAAAATATTCTTTATAGTGATCATGTTCTGGATTTTTAACATTGGTAAAGTTCTATTATCTAATTTACAGTGCATATCCAATTTCGTCACTATCCCAATCAAGTCCTTTTGGGTAATTCCCCACCCGCCCCAATATAAGATCCAGTCAGAGTTGCACTTAGCTCTTATGTTTCTACTGTCTTTGAATCCACAATAGTTCCTCAGCAATTGTCTTTCATGGCTCCCAAAATAACACACCAGAATAGTAGGCTAAACTCCTATTTACCCAATGCCCATGTGAATTTTTTGTAACTTCCCTAGACAGTTACTCCTGCCTCAATTAGTCCATAGTACTACTTATATTAGGCACTTATACTGTAATAATTTGATATTCATCTTCTTTATTAAACCATTATAACTCCTTAACCATGGGGATATGTTTTATTTATTTTTAGTATAATATCTGCAAATGGCAGGTACCCAATAAGGTAATTAGAATGACTGACTTGTATAAATACTTGTAATTTTGTTAAGTGTTTAGAGAAATAACAATGAACATTTTTTGAGCTCTTAATCTGTGAATGCTCTTTTATGCATTAGCTTATTCAATCTTTGTTACAACTCTGTAAGATTGGTACTATAATTATACACATGATATAGATGTAGAAATCAAGGCACAGAGAGGTTAAATAATCCACCCAAAATGAGCTGAAGTCTGTATTCAAACCTGGGAACTCTGACTCCAGGGTCCATGCTTCTTGCCACACTACTACATTGCCTCTCTACAAAAACACCAGATACAAGTATGCAAAGTACTTGGTCTATGCCTCAGTCTGGTGACCGACCATAAGTTGAAGGGGATCCCCTCTATGTTAAAAACAAACTTGATAATTATATTTAAGAAATAAAATGAAGTATGCTTTTGGAAAAGAGGTCTAAAAGAATAAATGCTTTTGTAATATATGCTTAAACTAAGTAATAAAGTGGAAATAATCTCTCAGTAATGTGTAGTATCTTATGAACTTGACTGAAGAATATATTCCTTGCTTACCTGATAATCAGTTGTCTATAAGTATATCCTGTCCAAGATTTTACAGTTCATGTCAATTTTTTAACTCTATAAGACTTCATTGAAATACTATGCTTCTCCTGAGTTCCTATAAAATGCTGTATCTACTATAGACATCTGTGTGCCTACAGCAAGAGAAATTTTAATAAATTATGAACTTGTCTGTAATTCATACTAGGAGTTCAGTTTAAATGTGAAATAATATGTGTAATCAATTCTTTTTTGGTAATGGTAAATTTCTAGATTTTCATAAAAATAGAATATAATAATTTGGTGGGAAATTCAACTCATTAAAACCTATCACTTTTCATTATGTGCTTTTTAAAAAAATGAATTATCCTTCAGATGTCTTTAAGTGATGTGTCAATACTAAACAGTAAATATAAAGTAGTAAAATATTCTTCATAGTCTTTTTCAAGAGTCAGAACATTTCTTTCAACAGACATTAAGCCTGATGTTATGAATACATTTATACACACACACACACACACAGGAACACAAAGACAATGACAAAGCAAATGTTACCTGTTAACAATTAGTAAATCTAGATGAAAAGAGCTCACTATACTACTTTTGTAACTTTTTTCTATGTTTTTCAAAGTAAAAGGTAAAAAAGTATTACCTAAAAACTCAATTGTTTTACATTTGAAATATTGGCTTATCTTTCTTAATAATAAAAGTTATTAACAATATGTCTTCTTGTGAAGCTTTAAACTAAACTAAGATAAAGTTCTCTTAAGAGGATAATTTTTATTCTTTCCATTACTAAATTTCCAAGGAATGACTAGAGAAATAAAGAGAAAAAGAATGTTATTTGGCTTCGAATTAATTAATTTTGAAGTGAGAGTAGATATGTTCTTAATAACAGGATAAACATAGATTTTTTTTCTTAGAATATAAGAAGTATGTTATGAAGTTACTTATAAATAAAGGAATGTATGGTTTTTTCCATTTTCCTCTTACATAACGATAAAAATATATGTTAAGAAAAAAATCTAAAACTTATCTGAGAAAAAAATAGAAAGTGAAAGTAATTAGCGATTAATTCCAAAGTGGTTTAAATGTAAAAAGAACAAAAGAAGAAACATATTATCTATAAAATAAATAAATCTCCCTTGGTATATAGCCGAAGCAGATAACTTCAAATTAAAATGGCTCCAGGATGGTGTTTTCTATTCCCAAAGGAATATGATAGCCTTAAGTCACACTGGTCCAGGCTTCTTTCTTATGGTTCTCACCCCAAACTGAACATAACATGAAATTTATTTTAGATGTGTACTTGAGCCCAAACAGTATCCCAAAAAGGCAATCTATCTACAGAATAGGAGAAAATATTTGCAAATGATATATCTGATAAGGCATTAATATCCAGAATACATAAAGAACTCCTATTGCAACAAATATACAAACAACCCAAGTAAAAAATGGGGAGAAGACTTGAATAGACATTTCTCCAAAAAAGATAAACAAACACCCAACAAGCACATGATTGCTCACTATCACTAATTACTAGGGAAATGCAAATCAAAACCACAATGAGACACTATCTCACATCCATTTGGATGGCTACTATCTAAAAACAAAAATAACAAGTGTTGGCAAGGATGTGGAGAAACTGACACCCTTATACACTGTTGGTGGAGGTGTAAAATGGTAACAGCTGCTATGGAACATAGTAATGTTTCCTCAAAAAATTAAAAACGTCTGCTTTATTTTAATTAACTGACTAACTAGTCCCAATCACAATGGCCAAGAGCACTTGGAATCCAGTAATTAATTGGTGGCAAAAGTAGCTATGGCCTTAGGATGAGTCAGGCCATTTTAGCTAATGTACTGATCTTAGATGTAGACCTCAGGGATTTAGAAAGCCAATCATCCAGATAGGAGGGACAAGAAGCTTCAATTATAGAGTCAAACCAGGATTTTTAAATGTTGCAAATATTAGAAGATAACTATAATACTAATACTAGGACTTCCAAGTAGACAGGAACATTATCCAAAAAATTTTAGGAATCAAATATACATCTGGGGCTGCCAAAATATTATTCATATAAAGCCTACAATCTTTCTTATGAGTTCTTTATGGACCTATTGGTCTCCATGGATATATATACAATCAAGTTGCTAATCTATTTGTGTACAAAAGCTGGTGAGCTCCAGCATTATACACTATAAGTAATAAGACTCCATGAAAAAGAATTCTTCAGGTAGGCATTCATTAGAAATCATCAAATGAATACCTTGCCTACATGCCTACAAAATACAGAATTAGAGTTCTTCTGGATTTTATTTTAATATTATCAATGAGTTAGATAAGTCTGAACAGGTTGTCTAAATCAACAACCTGGTATCCTAAAGGAGAGGTATAAAAATGCTCAAGCAGAAAATGCCTTGCTTATAAAAGCAATAAAAAAGTTGGGGAAAAAATTTTACTGAGCAAGATACATTAAAAATGGAAATAATCTAAAAGTAGGCAAAAGTCCTGACGTGTTAGTTGGAGTCAATGAAGATCAGTATCTATGCTGTAGAGAAATGAGAATGGATGGTCCCCAGAAAATCTCCATCTCTCCACATGCCCATGTGGTATCTTAAAGATCAAGGGAAAATGCATATGGAACCTGAAGCGGAAAAAGAAACACTTGATGAATTCTGATACCTGTCTAAAAGCAGCAGATATTCTTTTATAACTATGTAATACTGTTTTAAGGTTTCAAAGAATGAACTATAAAATCACCCATGTCTCATCAGTGAAACTATTAGCCTTAGGGTAAATATGGAATATACTCAGGTTTAGTTAACGCACAGCAATAAAAACAAATAGGAACGCGGAATGCAAAGACAAGTCACAGAAAGTATTTAAAATGGCAAAAGACTTAAATAACTCCACAAAACGTTATCCCAAAGGCTAATAAACATACTATACCCAAGCTCATCAATAATCAAGAAATACAGATTAAAATCATCAGAGACAATTACAAATGTATAAGAGATGAGAAAAACTTTAAAGTTATGAAAATATGCATAAAGAGCAACATGTCATGCATTCTGGTAGGAGTGTAAACCATATAACCTACTTTGGAAAACTGCTTTGTATCATCTTATTGAATCTGAAAATATGCATACCCTATGACCAAGCAATTCCATTCCTGAAAATATACTCCAGAGAAATGAAATGTATGCACATGTGTACAAAGATCTGTACAGAATGTCCATAGCAAGTATATCAGTAAAAGCAAAATAAACCAGAAAAGAATAAATAAATTATGGTTTATTCAAACAAGAAGAAAATTAAAACTAGAGCAACATACAACATCAATGAATCTTACAAATATAACTTTGAGAGAAGATAAACAAAATATGTACAATTTAATCTAATTTATATAAATTTAGAAACACTCTGTATATTAATGATACATAGGTGGTTAAACTGGAAAAGAAAAGCAAGGAAGAACTGCCATTAATCAGGTAGTTGTTTATTCTGTTACACATTATATTCACTAATGTTTTATTGTTTTTTCATACTTTTCTCTAGGTATGTAATAATCATAATAAAGTTTATATATGGTAATAGACTCCATAAAAAAGAATTACTGAGGTAAGTGTTTATAAAAATCATCATATGAATACCAGCCTAAATACCTACAAATATAATTACTTACTAAGTTACTGCATATAAGATCAAACCATTGTTGCTGTGTGCCTCCAAAAATTAATTTTAACAAGTGAACTTTTTTATAATGTTAGTACTCTGAGATTGTATATTATGAAATGACAGATAAAGATACATTTTCCTGTCTCTATATACCACCTGGAAATGACATGAAGATAAGAAAGATAGGCTTTTCTCCATAGTCCATGGAAGGAGGGTAGACATTTAAGTCCTTTATTTTTATGAATAAAAAGTAACATGATCATATCGAAAATTAGCTTTTAAGCCTCATAAATACAAGTAACCATTTACCTTACCTTCAATAATTCAAAATAGTGCCAACAGTGATACACTGGCACCAGCATAAGGCGTGGAAGGACATAACGAACTGCTTCTTTAAAACCATCAGCAATGGCCTGCAAAGCAAAAAGATCAAATATTACATTTCTGATATCAAAGATATATAACAGCAGTGCCTAACGGAAATAGCTTTTAAAAATACAAGATACAGACATGAAAACTACAATGGAAAACCTGTTCTAAATTAGAATCAAAGTGCTATCAATCAAATTTTTTCTCCTTCTGCTTCTTTAAATCATTAGGTAAATACATACATTTCTTCATCTCTTATATGGCTAAAATAACTTTCACAATAACCCTCTCAGCTTTTCTTCAAAAGTTTTGGGTTTCACATACAAACCCAAATTTTGAAAAGTTATGTACCTTCTCGTACATTTTTATGTCACCACTTGAAATGTTTTAAGTTTAAGTAGTTACAAAGGATGTATTTTGGGGGATATTACATGTATATTGTAGATATGATTTAAATATATTTCAAACAACGATTGAGTTTCAGATTTAGCTCGTTTATGAAAAATGTCTGTCATAAAACTTAATTGACAAAGCCAACTTTTACTGTCAAGATAAACAGTCAGATCAGACTTAATTTCTGCAAAAAGTCTAACTTCAGTCTTAAATTCAAATACATGTTAATGTCACAGTCTTAAGTACAGAAAGCATCTGGAAGATTCTAACATAGCGTATCCAGGTATGAGAACTTTAAATTTACGAATCTCCCTCTCCTTTATTCTAATGTTCAATGAATGATAAAGTACTTTTTAAAAAAGTTAACATTCACCCTTGTTATAACTATCTCATTTCTAAATTCTTAGATAGCTATGACAAAGCATAGGAAGATATGATACATTATTTCAACTATCAAGAGTTAACAATCAGTAGTTCTCTCAGAACTCTTTTGCTTTGCTTTCAATGAACTTGCCACATTGAAATTTATAAGGTATTTGGTCTCTACCCACAGTTCCTGGCTCCCCCAAAAAATAGCAGCTTCCCCCAAACCCTTGGAATTTCCTAAGTTTCACGTTATAAAGTTATCTTTAGTTATGAGATGACTTTTGGACTTTACACAGAATAAGGGCTAGTTGCCAAGAGATCCAACCCTGTGATTAGAAGTTTGGAATTTACGGTCCCACTGCTTGACCTCTGGGTAGGATAAAGGGGCTGGAGACTGAGTTCAACTGCCAGTGGCCAATGACTTAGTCAATCATGACTACATAATGAAGCCTCCATAAAAACCCAGGACAGCTCATTGATATTTTCAGAGAGCTTCCACATTAGGAAACTGGAATGCTTCCATGTGCCACCATGCTGGAGCCCCAAGCTCCATATGGACATAAGCTCTTCATTTAGGGACCTCACCCTATATATCTTTTCATCTGGCTGCTGATTCATCTCCTTTAATATCCTTTTATAATAAACCAGTAATCTAACAAGTAAAATGTTTCTCTGGGTTCTGTGAGTCATTTTAAGGAGAGAGTCGTTAGAACCTCCAATCAATAGCCAGTTGGTTAGATAAGGTAAGAGCCTGGGTTTGCAGGTCTGAAAAGTGTGTGTGTGCACGCATGCACATGCACATACACCGGCAAGTGAACGAGGTGGGGGGGGGGGTCAGGTTGAAGGTGGTAGCTTGGAAACACAGTATGGTAGAATTAAACACTTAATTATGGAATTTGATACTATTTCCAGGTAGACACTGTCAGAATTGAGTTGAATTCTTACTGGTATCTGAGAATTGTTTGTCAGGGTTGGGGGAGAGCCATACCTTCCCCTTGAAACTGGATCCAGGAACCCTATTCAGAACTCTATTTCAGGAGCAATACAATTGTTTTTCCCCTGACTGGTGCCCTGGAAGTTTTACACTAAGTGCATAATGGGAAATTTAATATGGCCATAGATAATGTATAAAAGAAATTGGAAAAGATAATGCAAAAATACAAACAAGGTGGCTGGCAAACTAGAAACTGATTCCCAAAAGTTATCTGTGCCCTTATATCACCTGCAAGATCTTGGTGAATAGCTAGGTTACATATATCCTAGTTTTGAAAACTTAATAGTCTATAGAATAAATCATTTTCTAAAATTTATCAGGGATTTAAAAGTCACTCGTGTTGATTTTAAGTCATTAAGGTTGACTTATTTAAACTAGTATTTCTCATCAGATAAATACAGACAACAGCAACATATAATACGAAAAAAGAATATGATATGCTGCTTTTAAAATATATCCTCATAGGTCTATGGCCATGCCACCTTGAACATGCCTGATCTTGTCTGATCTTGGAGGCTAACCAGGGTCGGACCTGGTTAGTACTTAGATGGGAGACCACCTAGGAAGACCAGGTGTTGTAGTGTTTAAAAAAAAAAAAAAGGGAAAAAATATACATATCCTCATAGGTAAACACTTCTATAATTCTTATATTGTTTACTGAAGTTAAATTATAATTTGTTCAACAGACTTGACAACTATTATTTGGGCCAAAACTCTTATACTTAAAGTGTGCTTTACAACTTCTAAAGAAGTTTTATTATTTTTTAAATAAAGCATTACTTCTACAACTTCATTATTATTATTATTATTATTTTATTATTATTATTATTATTATTATTTTAGGTGAGGCAACCTTTGGTTGACCTCACAGATTACATGGACCTTGTCAGCTTACGATCCTGTTTTTAAAAATTTTTTTTATACCTACAGCACCTGGTCTTCCTAGGTGGTCTCCCATCCAAGTACTAACCAGGCCTGATTCTGCTTAGCTTCTAAGATCAGATGAGATCAGGCATGTTCAGTGTGGCCATAGATTTCTATAGCTTTTAAAAGTTAATACAGTACAAGTGAGTTTGGCCTGAAAAGGGATTTCATCTAACTCTGAATTTCACTGACTATCTGGGACAATAGCTTAAATAATTAGACCCTAAACATTCAAATCCCACAGTAAGAATTAATAATAAAATAAGAATAAAAGAAGTGTTGTGAGTACTTTCAATAAATATGCAAAGATCTTATAGGCTGATTATATGATTTAACATGTTTACTTTATTGTTGTTATATATAAGATTCAGCTTAAAAACATTTCATTGAAGTAAATTTTGAGAATTAAGTGTAATTTTTATTCTAAGTTGACAAGTTTTTGAGTAGAAGAAGATAATAATGGGAATTCACAGTAAAGAAGGCAGGGAAAAGATGGTAAGTTCAGGTTTGAACATTTATATCTGAAGTGCCCATGGGACAGCTAAGTGAATTATTTCAAAAGGCAGCTGGTTACATGAAAGTGTACACATAAACATGCATAACTGATGCTCAAGAGTTATGGTTTAAAAACACAAATAGGAAGTCACTGGCATATAGGCAGTAGCTAAAGCAAAGGGTATGAATAAAGTCACTCAAAGAGAGTATGAGAAGAACAGAAAATCAAGGGCTAATAATAGAAGTTGGATAACACTTGCAATTAAGGAGACTGATAAGAAGAAAATCAGAGAAGATGAAAATTAAAGAAAGAATCATGGGAGCCAAAAGGACGGGAGACTAACGAATACTACAAACATAAAAGTGAAATCAAAGTATCCACTGGATTTGGTTGATAAATTCATTGTCAGGGGAGTTTGTAGTGTTACATCCTAATTAGGACACAGATGGTAGAGTAATGAAGAACAGTAAAAAAGTACTGTGAAGATAAATGGCTGCAAAGAGAAAAAAACAAAACAGGGAAGTAATGAAAGCTTTATTTGCTTGTTTTAAGATAATAAAGATTTGACCATATTCATATGCTAAGGGAGAAGAGCCTGTCTAAATTCAACATCTATAGTAACAAGTAGTGAAGGATCATCAATGCCAATGTAACCTTCTTTTAGTGTTGAAAAAGTAAAAATGTAAATTTCATTTGTCTCTCTCCACTTATTCTCATTTTATCTAACTGCATTACCGAACCAATTAACTTGTATATTTCTAATTAACATACTTAACTCCTTTAAACTATGAGCCTGATAAGAGAAATCAGTATGAATAAACATCAGGATATTCTCCACTCTTTTTGATTTCACTTCTATCTGGTTGAGAATAAGAACGTGAAATAGCTCTCCATATTCATTTCTATTTCCCAGATCTAGAATGTGCCAAAGTTTTTTGGTCAATCGGAATTTGTGATCCCTGACTAAAAAAGATTTCTATACTAAGGACAGATTAGTTTTTTCAATCTAAAATAGGCTTAGAATTAACAGATTTTGAAGGACTGGTAAAACAGATGCTCAGTTGTTTTATGAAAAGATTCCAGAATTACAAATATTTGAAGAATAAGATGGTAAAATATTTTTTAGTTGCTTTATTAAAAATAAATAAATAATATACATTTAAGTTTACCTGAAAGTGCAAAGCCACTGCAGGTCTGGCCATCAACTTACTGAAATGTTCATTAAATTTAGGTGAAAGAATGTCCTGTGATAATGTTTCATAAGGATCAAATGCTTGCTCCTATATTTTTAAGAAAGAAAAATATGTTAGGTTTAAAAGAACATTTTTTCTACCAACATGGCACAGATTACTTAACAGCAAATTTTTATTCAAGTTCTCAACTAGGTTTCAGAACTTTTAGCTCTCACTTTGTAGGAACAAACAATAACTATAGTTATAACTGCCAAAATTTTTAAAGTGTAACTAAAGACTGTGAGCTATAGATGACAAGAAGTTACTGGTCTTATAATAGGTCACTGACTTTGTGGTAACAAGTATCAAACTATTAAAATGCTTATGTAAATTCATTCCCAAGAAACAAAAAGTATATTTATTAGTAAAAGAAGGCTGGGACTTGAAATTTCAGTTAGGCTTAACTAAGTTAAAATAAGTTAACACTTAGAATACTTTCAAGGGAAAAAAAAGTGATACACATACTTTTTCCACTCATTCCTTTTCAAAAGAAAAAGAAAGCAAGGACCAATTTACAGCAAAATAACAAAGCAGCAACTGCCTATATTTCGTCCAATGTTTATATTTAAATTCCAATTATTTGATAATAATCAATATGCCCAATGTTTAGTTAGAACTAAGAAGTCTGTTTCATTTTTGTATTTTAAAGACCCAGTATGTTTTTCAGACATAACATGTGTTGGTGAGGATACAGAGGAACTAGAACCCTTGTCCACTGCTCATGGTAATGTGAAACGGTGTAGCTAGCCCCTGTGGAAAGAGGCAGTTTTTCAAAAAGCTTAATAAAGAATTACTGTATGACCCAGCAATTCCGCTCCTAGGTATGTACTCAAAAGAACTGAAGACAAGGGCTCAGATGCTTGTATGCCAATGTTCATTGCTATTATTTACAATAGCCAAAAGGTAGAAAAAATACAAGTGTCTATCAACAATAACTGGATAAACAAAATGTGATATCTACATACAATGGAATATTACTCAGCCATAGAAAGGGATGGAGTTCATCCATGTCATAAATGTTATGACATAGATGGACCTCAAAAACATTATGCTAAGTAAAATAAGCAGACATAAAAATACAATTATTATATGATTCCATTTGTATCAAATATCTAGAATCAGCAAATTTGTGAAGACAAAAGTAGATTAAAGGTTACCCAGGGTTGGAGGGAGGGAAAAATAGGGAGTTGTTGCTTAATGAGTAGAGTTTCTGTTTGGGGCGACGAAAAAATTTTAGAAATAGATAGTGGTAACGGTTGTATAATATTGTGGATTTAATTAATGCTACTGAATTGTACATATAAAAATGATTAAAATGGCAAATTTTGTTATATATATTTTACAATAAAAAATAAACATTAGAAAATATACTGTTTTTGAACCAGGATATCTTTAAGAGTATAGCAGACAGCCAAACAACAAATTAATATGCCTAGATATCATTAACTAAAAACTTTCTAAAAAGAACCAAAACTGAGTATTTTGGTTAGGCATCAGTAACTGAGTATTTCTACACTATCAGTTTCATTGTGTACAAAACAGATGTAATAAAAATGGTCAATGAGTATGACGAGACATTCAACATCATTAGTTTAAAAAAAAACAAAAGTAAAAAAATAATGAGATACTATTTGTTGGTTTGTTTTTTTAACCAGCAGACTGGCAAAAATCAACGGCTTAATACCCAAAGTTAGTGAAAGTGTAGAAAAAAATAAGGCCTGCAGATACTAGAACTTATTTGGAAGCAAATGTGGCAAAATGTTTCGGTTCTAAAAACATACGTAGTCTTTAGTACTACAATTCCTCTTCTAGGAATATATCCTAAAATAATTATTAGGCTATGAAGGCGTAGTATGAATATGTTTGCGCTATTATTTACAATGACCAAAACGGAAACAGCCTACATGCTTAACAATAGTAGATAGTTATAATGTTATGATGCCTCCATAATAATATGGTACTATTTGGACTTTAAAAATTGTATTGAAGTATATTCATTAACATGGAAAGTGTCTGTGATATACTCACTGAAAAGAAGCAGGTAATAAAAGACTAAGATCCTATTTTGAAAGTAAAACAGATTTGTTTGTATCTACAGAAAATAATTGTAAGAATAAATAATTTAAAAAGATAACATCTCTGGATATTACAAAATGGATTTTCATTTTATTTATATTTGCCTCTTTGTATATTTTTAAAAAATGATCTGACTACTTTTACAATCACTCGAGACAACAAAATGATTTTCACTTTGGAAATGATATTAAAATATAAATTTCCTTTTTAATTTTTGGAAATTAAAACTAAAACCCACAATAGCTAAACAGCTATGGTCAATTAAATTTTTCACCTTAAATGCACTCCCATTAAAAAAACCCTAGAACTTACTATTCTATCAACTTTCACTATTATTATCATAAATATACTATAAAGTGTCATTATAAATACATTGTACATATAGTTTGCTATTGCTTAAATTATACATATCTTTTACAACAGCCAGCAGTGTCTTCCAATTTTCGGTGTGTCTTACTAAATTTCTTATACATCATTTACATAAGAATATAAAGTAGGTTTGTAAACTTACTTCTGCCAAATCTTCAAAACAGCTGCCAGCTAAGGGATGAGGACTGCTTTCATCAGTCATTTCAACTGTGTCTTCAATCAAACCTAAAAGTTTTATAGTCAACTCATGTATATCTGAAATATTACTGAAAATCTTTTCAATGTCCTGATAAAAGAAAAAAAAAGATTAAGACATAAGGTTGAGAATTTTGTTTAAAAGTTACTAAATATAAGTAATATAAATGTTAAGGGTGTACTTTCTTTGAATCACATACCAATATATTTCAAGACATAGCAAAAGTTGATCACAAATAAGGAAGAGAAATAAAAACTCTTTGGATTACACACAGTAAATTTTACTGGAAAATACAGATTCTAGATTTTATTTTCCATTTACAGTTGACATACATTATATTAGTTTCATGTGTACAACATTATTATTAGACGTTTATACACCTTACGAAGTGCCTACCCCAGTAAGTCTAGTGCCCATCTGATACCACAGTTATTATATTATTATTGACTCTATTCTTTATGCTTTATTTTACGTCCCTGTGGCTATTTTTATAACTGGCAATGTGTACTTCTTAATTTATTTTACCTTTTTCATCCGTCACCCAACACTCCTCCCATTTGGCAACCATCAATTTAAATTGTTCTTTGTATCTATGAGTTTGTTTCAATTGTTTTTTAGATTTCACACATAAGCGAAATCATACAGTATTTGTCTTTCTCTGACTTATTTCACTCAGCATAATACCCTCTAGGTCTATCCATATTGTAGTAAACAGTAAGATTCTTTTTCATGGCTGAGTAATATTTCATTATATACATGTACCACATCTTCTTTATTCAAACATCTACTGAAGGACACTTAGGTCATTACCATGTCTTGCTACCGTGATCAATGCTGCAATGAACATAGGGGTAACATATATGTTTACCAATAAAAGTTTCAGATTTTTCAGGTACATACCTAGAAGAGGGATTGCTGTGTCATATGGTAGCTCTATTAAATTTCTGAGTAATCTCTATACTGTTTCCATAGTGGCTGTACCAATTTACATTTCCACCACCAGGGTATGAATGTTTCTTTTTCTCCACATCTTCTCCAACACTTGTTATTTCTAGTCTTATTAATAATAGTCATTCTAGTAGGTGTGAGGTGTGGTATCTCATTGTGGTTTTGTTTGCATTTCCCTTATAGCTAGTGAAGTTGAACATCTTTTCATATATCTGTTGGCCGTTTCATTTGTATGACTTCTTGGGAAAAGTGTCTCTTCAGGTCCTTTGCCCACTCTTTAATTGGATTCTTTTTTTGTTGTTGAGTTGTAGGAGTTCTGAATATATTTTGGATATTATCTCCTCATCAAAGAGGCATCATTTGTAAATATCTTCTCTCTCTTATTTTCCTTTTTGTTTTATGTTTCTTTTGCTGTGCAGAAGCTTTTTAGTTTTATGTAGCCCCATTCACTTATTTTTGCTTTTACTTCCCTTGGTCAAGTTCACAAAAGCCTCTCTAAAACCAAGGTCTGTAAGTTTAGGATCTATGTCTTCGTCTATGTATTTTATTGTTTCAAGTCTTATATTTAAGTCTTAGCAATCCGAGTTGGGTTAATTTTTGTGTATGGTATCAAAAAGCAGTCTAGCTCCCTTCTTTTGTATGTGGCTTTCCAATTTTCCCACTATCATTTATTGAAAAGGCGTTCCTTTCTTCATTATATGTTTTCAGCCCTTTTGTTGAAAATAAGCTGCCCATATATATGTGAGTTTATTTCTGGGCTCTCAATTCTGTTCCATTGATCTGTGTGTCTGTTTTTCTGCCATTACCATACTGTTTTGGTTATTGTAGCTTTATATTATAATTTCAACTCAGGGAGTGCGATACCTTCAGCCTTTTTTTTTCCCCCTCTCAGGATTGCTTTGGATATATGGGGTCTTTCATGTTCCATACAAATTTGATTTGTTTTTTTTTGTTCTATTTCTTTGAAAAATGCCACTGGGATTTTGATGAGGATCACATTAAATCTGTATATTGCTTTAGGTAATTTGGCCTTTTTAACTATGTTGATTCTTCCAATTTGTGAACATGGACTATTTCTTTGTGTATTCAATTTTTCTTAATGTCTGGTACTTTTCAGTGTATATGGCCTTCACTTCCTTTGTTGTTTATTCCTAGGTATTTTATCCTTTTTGTTGCAATTACAAATGGAATTGTTTTCTTCATTTCTTTTCCTGATATTTCATTATTTGTATATAGGTAAAAAATCTTTTTTTTTTTTTAAGAGTATTTGTCTAGCTGGATTCTTTAGAGCTGACTTTCGAAGTTATAGAAGAAAAAGATGACCAAAGTTAACTGGATCCCCATCTTATTCACCCCACTCCTACCCAGTCTTCTAACAGAGCAGCTCTGTCATTGTTTATATGACATTCTGCATAAACTTTTATTCTTAAACAGTTCCACTGTTAAAATTTAAATAAACTACTGCCTTAAAGTACTTAGCACAAGACAGAAAAAAGCATGTCTTTTCAGACCACACATCTTTTTCATCATCTTAAAATGAATGACTATAAATCTTAGGTATTGCATAGCAGAAAAAGATTTCATTCCAGTGTACCCCCCATTTATCATTTTGTGTCTAATTTTCATCATCACCATATTTATTACATTGGTATTACAATTCACATACATTAAAAACCCACAAATCCTAGTTAAAAAATATTTTTGTTTTGCATATAAAGTTACTGTTTATGGTTTTAAGCTGCTATTTGACTTTTGCAGTAGATGGAATTTCAAACCCAAAAAGGTACTTACAGAAGGTTTAAACAGCTTTTTGTCAGAAAGAAAGGCTTCTCGAAACACTTTTATGATCATATTTAGTTCCCGTAGATACTGTCTTTCTTCTGCAATTTCAGTTCTGACAAGATCATAGTAGTTTAATTCACCTGAAGAAGTAGGTTCATCTTCACAAAGAGAAACTAAACCTATGTCATCCTGATCAAACATGTCCATCAAAACCTGAGAAATAAATCAATAATGCATCAATTTATTTCCCTTACTTTTATAAAACCACCTCAAAAGTACTTGCAATTTATTAAAATATAAGAGTTGTGTGTATTACAGGTAAATAAATATGAAAAAACTTCAAAGTAAAAGAAATATAAAAAGCTGAAGGGGAAAAATATATATTTCTGGAAATAAGATAAACCTAATAGAATAACTGCTATTATATATGTGTGTGTGAGAGAGATACATACACATACATACACATACAAATAACAGCCAAAAAGAGCATACCTTTGCAGAAAAACAATTTGAGCCAAAATCTTTCAGCCTTTTACTTATCATTCATTACAGATGATTATTCTTTTAAAAGTCAGATTCTTTATATATAAAAGATGACAGAATTCAATGAAGTGCAATGTACATAAAATGCATACTACTACACCTGGCAAATAGTAGGCATTCAAAATTGTAGTTCCTTGTCCTACAGTAAGTATGCATTTGGGTAGAGTTTAAAGGAGAAAAAATGAAATGATACTATAGTAGAGGTGTGCTATGGATTAAAAGTGTGATACTTCTCTGATGTATATTGACTACATTGACAACTGCTATTAAATTCATTTGTTAAAACCAAATGATGTTAAAATTGCTACAGCAACAATTTCCCCTTGCAAAAATAGTAAAGACTGCTACTATGGACTTAAGTCACTCAACAGTCAAGAACTAGTTGTAAATCAAAAACAACAGGAAAAAGGTGACCACATGTTTTAGAATTAAAAATATTAAAGAAAAATTGGGACTACTTAATTATATCTTCAAAACTGACTGAACACTACTTTCTTAGAGTTCAGGGGAAAAAAAGGTGTAATCCCAAAAAGGAAGTTCCAAAACGTAAAATAAAGGCATGAGAGGAAATTCTGACAGCACACTATGAGATAGTCATTCATTCATTCCCTCATTCGGAAATTGTTCTGATCTACTGATCACCAGAATTGGTGCCAGATATTGGTAAAATACAGCAATGAACAAAATAAACAGGAACCCTGCCCTCCTGACCTCACTGAATCTAACTCAAAAAATTTTTAAATGTGATCCATTTTTTCATTCCACTTCATGCTTTCAATTACTAAGTAATGACCATCTCTTATAACGATATGCAAGTCTTGTAATGTGACCTCCCTGCCACCGGTCTTCCTGCCACTGGTCTTCCCAACTCCATTTCCAAAAATTTGTTCCATTTTTAAAATGGTACTAGATTTCCTTGCCTTTGGCATAAAATCCTCATTTTGCAGGGATAAAAGCCATTCACAATCTAACTCTAGTCCACTTCCCTGGCCTTATCTCCTGATACTCTGAAATCCCTCTCCTCCTCACTCCCACTGCATACAACTCACTTTCCTGCCATCAAACATCATCATCCCCAATTCTCAGTCACTTTAGATCTTTGAAGAGACTACTGGGGCTGCGCAGGGAATTAGCTGATGAAATCTGGTTTTAAACATACATGCAAAAGAATGAAAGGCATGGCAATGAAGAGTTTTGTCTTACCCACTAGAGATATTTTTAAAGTAGTCTATACTTCCTTTCTCTAATTTCTTAACTCCCATTCACTCCTCAAGCCCACTACTCTATTCAAACCACTCACTAATGCCTTCCTAGTATCTTCTTGTTTTCTGTAGTTGTTGACACAGCTGACCATTTTTTACTTCTTAAAACTCTTTTCTTGGCTTCTGATACCTCATTCTGTCAGTGGGGCCTCCTCAACCACCCACCTTCTCTACCACAACTGCAGGACTCCATTTTGGGTACTACTTTGGTCACACAATACCAAAAGTCCTGAATTTAAATGCTACAAGGGTCAGGCAGATGACATTCTGATAACATTAAGCAGCAGTGGGGATTGTGGCAAACTGGAAAGTGTATGCACCTGAAGAAGAAGGGCACTGTCAATGCCAGCTATTCTGTGTCAGGATTTTGATTCTGAGTATGGGATCTAGATTTTTATGTGACATTTTAAGATCTGTAAATATAGATGGTAAATAATTCAAAATTTTAAGAAACAAACCTGGAGACCCTTCTTCTAGCAAGCCACTAGTGTGAAACATCTGCTATGCTTTCTCCTAAGTGAGCTCATCTTAGATGATTTCCAATTACTATATAAATGATAATGACTCCTTACTCTCAAGTGGTTCTGGGAATAGGCAATTTTACTAAAAGTCAGAGAGAAAAACAAAGTAGGAAAAAATATGTAATCATAATCTTTGAAGTCAAAATAGAAATAAAAAGAAATTTCTACTATGAAATTTAAGTGAAAATCATTTTTGAGACTATAGCATAGCACAGTGGCTCACAATCATATTTGCTCATCAGAATCAGCTGAGATGCTTTCAAAAAACTTTGAAAATACTGAGGCTTGGTTAGAGGCCTAACCCAGGCTAAGTAAATCAGAATCTGTGGGGTAAGGCAGAGGCATCAGTAATCTTTAAAAGCCTTCTGGTAATTCTGATGTGCAAAGGAGAGAATCACTGACATGTGCCATGTCCCGGGCAGGGGTCATTCGCCCTCAGAGATCTGTCTAGTTTAGACATCTTCTTAGTGAAGTGTTCCTCATATCTCCTACACCAGAGCTGACTACTTTCACCACTATACCTCTGACTTATTTAATAGTTTTTAATCACATTGTGCTACAATTATTTGTTTACATTTTTACTTCCAACTAAATAAATTCTTCTAAACTGGGATTGCTGACTTGTTCACTGTTCTATCTTCAATGCTCAAGACAGTGACAGGCCCATAACAGGTACTCAAAATGTTGATTTAAAAAGGAAGGGGGAAAAAAGGAAAAGTAGAAAGGGAAGAAAAGAAGAGAAAAAATAAAGACTCAATTTCTTCGTCAGTAGCTTATAGCTACAAAGGAAGATAAATGTAACAAAAAATTATCAAAAGGAAATAACTTTAGCATTGCAAAGACTTTCTCTCTACCTGTTTTCCACTATTCTATGAAAACAAATACATTTTTCAAAATTATTTCTTACATTTAAAACTATCTAAATACTTTGGATATATTCTCTTTCTAAAAATATAAAATTCAGACTACTTTTCTTAAACTGGTTTGAGGCTTTGGATGTTTTTTCCTGTAGGTAAAGATTCTTGATGAAAAAAAAAAGATTTCCATCCTGTCATATGCTGGGGAAAAAAACCCTGGAAATATTATAGTCTGTAAAGCCAACATTTTTCTGTCTTCCAAATCCCGGAATTAAAAAAAATTACTAATATAATCATGTGTAAAAAAGAGGGAGATAGACGTGACATACAGTCACTATTTTTCAAGTTACGTTTAAATACCTTTTAACACTTACCTTATCTGCACACATTGACACTTTAATGTCCTGCTGAGATATTTCATAATGTCGAATATTAAAAACATAATTACCAGCCAATTTCAAAATATCAGCTGAGATATACTCTAGTACAGCCACAATATATAAAGACACATGGTAGTCCACTTTGTACCCTAAAACTTCCTGTGGGGAAAAAAAAATAGTTCTAAAAAATATAAGTACTAGTTAAACACTTAAAAATTTCACTTAACATTCTTACTTATGAAGAACTTTCAATAAACTGAATGTCTAAATTCACTACTACAGGATATAAAATGAGATGTTAGTCCCAGTATCAAAGGTTTTTTTTAAAAAAAGAGATATCTAATCTTAAAAAATCTGCCTTTAGTATCAAATAAGAAGAAATAGTTAATTCTAATATAGAAACCTTGGGCTGGATCTCAATGAAAACCTCTTAAATTGATACATTATCCAAAACTCATTTGAGAAGTATTAGCTATCTTCAAATACCTTGCTCTAACCAATATCCCCAAATTACAATGGTTTCCATTCAGAAGATATGTGCATGTGGAAGGAGAACTTGAAATTGCTACCAAGGTGTATTCAAATCCATGCACACCAAGTATTTTCTATAGGCTAAATAATATTCCCTAGTCTACTTTCCAATATATATAAAAATACCTGTGATAAATACAGATCAATTTAAAAACAGTTCTGTACTCACGGTAGCTTTTGACATTATATCTTTTCTTAATCAAGAAAAGGATGAAAATCAGTAAGGGATAGTAGTCATCAAAAGATGCCACAAAGATGCATTAGTATCATCAACTTTTACTATTACTTGAAAGGCAATCTGATTTTATCAAAATACATTGTTTTATTTTATATTCATATTAAGAAATATACACTTAAGTATACACACATGCAAGTACACATATACAGTGACATAGGACATGCTATACAAATACCATACACACCAATATTATATAAAATATTGTTATAAATAACTTTCTCATTTTTTTTATTACCTTCAGTGAAGGATGGATTTTGTCCACAGGCAACAAGAGAGGATTTCTTCGTTTTCGTTTCTCTATGGCAGACTGTGCATCAGCAATAGCCCATTTATCAATTGGATGAGGAAAGGTTTTTTGAACTCGTTCCTGTTCGAATCATAGCAATACTATTGTTAATAGAAGTGCTCATAAATAGAAAATTCATATGAAATTAAACTTTATCACCATCTTAATGCTAGTGAATAACAGTAACCTAATGTTTTGATTTCTGTAATAAGTAAAAACAAAAAAAAGATCAACAAGACTGTCAAGATTTTTCTACATAATTCCCATGGGTAAAGAAAAAAGGTGAAATTTTAAACAGAAAGCTTTAAGTGTAAGTATAATTAAAATGGAACTGAAAAAAGAAAAATAATAGGAAAATTAAAGCTGCATGAAATAACTCTATCAGTAATAGGTTTCAAATTGTTTACCCAGCAGAGGTGATTAACTCATTATCAATAGTTATTTTGCAGTTACTTTCCTTTTTGCTAATCTTAGAGCTTCAAATATAGAAAAGCTTTTAAAAGAAAGATATCATGTATTCCTTAGAGGAGCAAGTGGGTGGTAGAGCTCAGAATGGCCTAAGGAAATATATCTCTTGGCAAAAAAAAAAAAAAAAAAATCCAAGCCTTTTAGGTTACTATTATTGTTCATCTCATCTTAAATTTAACCAGTGATTGGCATCAATAATGAGAAGTAATGATAATGGAATCAAACCCCAATTCAGCAGAATTTCCTATTTTTTAAATTGTAATCTCAGCTTTTAGCATAGTTAGCTATTAAAAAATGTTTTTATTATATTTATTTAATGTTCAATTCTTACAGCAGAAAATAGGGAAACAAATGCTTTAATTCCAGAGCTCCTGAAAATCTTAATAGATCAATTACTCCAAATTAATATTTTTTTCCACACTGGAAGTTGCTGTATTATAGAAACAATCTTCAAAAGAAAGATGATATAAACAGTATAGAGCAAAAGTAATTTCTGAAAGCTATACTGACATATTTCCAGAAATCTAAAAATACTCCCACATAACCATGCCAAAACAAATATTTTAGCACTACATCATTCATGACTTTTTAGAGGTATATCACACACATATTGATTACCATATATAATCAGTGAGTCAAAACCCTTAAGATTTATGCTAGTCCTTTACTGAGGTAATATTTATCTGCAGTAAAATGTACAGATCTAAAATGTACAATTAAATGAGTTTGGAAAAACACGCATGTGTAATCATCACCCTAATCAAAATATAGAGCATTTCTATCATCTCAGTCTCCACCCATCATAGGTAGGCAGCCAGCCACCCACCATTGTGATTTCTATCACCATTAATTTTAGTATCATACAATATGTACCCTATGGGTCTGGTTTTTTCCTGCTCTCTATAATGTCTGTGCATTGAAGCAATATTACTGCATATGTCAATAATTCTTTTATTTTATTACTGAGTAGTATTTCATTTTATGAATCTACCACAATTAGTTTACCCATTTTATTGCTGATGAAAATTTGAGTTGTCTTAATTTTTGGCTATTATAAATAAAACTGTTTGGATATTTATGTATAAGCCTTTTTGTAAATATTTATTTTCATTTCTCTAGGGTTAAATACCTAGGAGTAAAATTGCTGGGTCACAGGCCGAATATGTATTTAACTTTATAGGACACTGCCAAACAATTTTCCAAAGAGGTTATACAATTTTATACCCCCATAACTAATGTAAAGAATTCTAGCTGCTCTACATCTCATCAACATGCCATGTTATCTGTCTTTAATTTTATCCCTTTGAGTGGGTATGAAATGGTATCCGACTGTGGTTTTAATTTCTATTTCTCTGATGACTTATGAGCTTAAGTACCTTTTCATGTATTTACTGACCATTAACAGATCTTCTTTTATCAAGTCTCTGTTCAAAGCTTTTGCCCATTTTTGTAAGCAGCGTGTCTTTTTATTACTGATTTGTAGTTGTTTTTTTTTTTTTTAACATATTCTGGATATAAACCCTTTGTAGGGAAACATATTACACTTTCTCCTAGTTTCAGACTTACATCTTTTTTTTTTCTCGTTGATATTATTCTTTAATACTTACTGTATTTGAGTCCTCTGTAAAAAAAAAAAAATTTGCTTAACTCCAGGTTATAAAGATATTCTCCTGTATTTTCTTATAGAAACTTTATAGTTTCAGCTTTTATGTTTAAGACCACAATCCACCTTGAATTAATTTTCTGAGATAGTTTTAAGGTTTTATGTTCCATAAATTTCTCTAGTTCTAGCATTTTGTTGTTGTTGTTGAAAAACTTTCCTTTCCCCATTGAATTGCTTTGATCTTTGTTGAAAAGGAACTTACCGTATATTCCACATATGATTTCAATGGTTTTAGTTTCTATAACAATTTAGAATGATATATATTTAGATTTAAAAACTAACTTGCATAGTGTTTCAATGACTTTTTGAAATAATAAAATAGTTTTTACCTCCACATCTTGAACAGTCCTTGGTTGGGCCATGCATAATTTATTAAGCAGCTGAAAAATCAGCTCTTCAATATAATACAGAGATTCTTCATTAGCTGAGAGACTGGGATGTACTTGCTCCTGAACCTTTTAAAATAAATTTTTCAGTCAATGTACAGGCAAAATAGTATTTACTGAACAAAAATCAGAGAATCTTATATATAATAATATTCTTCTGAACAGTTACTCAAATACATACATAAAACACAGAAACTGAAAAAAAAAAAAAGCCCTTGTATTTGTTGGTCTCTGTAAACTTTTTTTTTTAACTCACAGAGCACATAGGCCCTTAAACTTTTCTGGATCCTATGAAAACCTATTGGCCTCTCTCCTCACCACCAAAAAAGCATACGCACATAAAACAGTCTATACAATTTCAGAGGAATGACATATACCCAGAAGTTAACTTATATATCTACTAAAAGCCTATGAACACTAGGTCATGCATCCCAGCAATAGAGGTATCTCTGAATAACCAAACTACAAATTATAGAGCTGCTCTACAAAGTAGATGCTAGTCAGCTATCTTTTATATGCTCTTGATTATCACCATGTAGCTGTGGAACCTTTTTTGTTGTTAAATTCTTTAAAGTTAGGACCTAGTAATATGTATCCCCCCTCCCAAAAAATAATCCAGTAAAACTGGATATGAGAAATGATACTGTAAATGATAGTACCTACCACACAACAGGTGCCATGTAAAATTTGTTGAAAGAATGACTGAGAGAAGCATATACTATTAGAACTTTTCATACCATTGTATTAGAAGGATATAAGTGCCACTGACATAAAAAAGTAGATGGAAAATTTAAATAGTCTATATTTATTTTGAAAAACTGATTCAGTAATTAAAAACCCTCCTTCAAAGAAAATAGCATGAAGTTGACCACTTCATCTAAATTCTCAATATTCAACCTAAATTAACTATAGCCTCTTGTATTTTGTAAAGCCACAAGATCTTTAGTGATGTCCCTTCTTTCATTACCAATATTAGTTATTTGTAACTAATACTCTTTTTCTTGATAAGTCTCTCAGAGGTTTATCAATTTTATTAATCTCTTCAAGAACCAATTTTGGCTTTGTTGATCCTCTCTATTTTATGTTTGTTGTATATTTCATTTATATTGGCTTCATCTTCATTTTTTCTTCTCCTTTTTATTTAGTTCTTTTTTCTAATTTCCTGAGATGTATACCGGGTCATTATTTCTCAATCTCTCTTCTTTTTGTAATATGTATATTTTCTCTAAGAACTACTTTTATAAACACCCATAGATTTTGATATGGAATATTTTTGTAGTAACCTATTTCAAATAGCTTCTAATTTCTACTGTGGTTTTTTCTTTGACCTTTAGAAGTTTATTTCATAATTTCTAAATATGTGGGATTTTTAAAGTTATCATTTTTATTGATTTCTAGAATAATCACATTGTGATCAGAAAAGAAACATTCTATGATTTCCTTTTTTTGAAATTTAAGACTTGCTTTTATAGCTCATGATATGGGCCTAGATGATTTCACTGACATACTCATCAAACACATAAGGAAGAAATGCAACAATCTTAAGCAAACTTCTCCAGAAAACAGAAAAAGAACAAGACAGACATCCCAATTTATTTTGAGGCTAGCCTTGATATAAAAACTCAAAAAGAAATATGAAAATTAAAGGCCATTATAAATTACACAACATGACTAAGTTGGGTTTAACCCAGGAATGTAAAGTTGGTTTAATGATGGAAAACAAGCAAACTAATTCACATGCTGACAGATTAAATGATAAAAATAATGTGATCATCTCAATAGATGTTTTTAAAAAGCATCTAAAATTTCGACATTCATTCATAATAAAATCTCGCAATTGACTTCCTTAATTTGATAAAGTATATCAACAAAAATGCTCCAATAAACATCATAGTTAATGGTGAAACTGAAAACTTTCCTTCTGAGATCGGGAAAATGACAAAGATAATTTCATTATTTCTATTCCACATTGTAGTCGAGGTCCTAGATAGTGCAGTACAGCAAGAAAAAGAAATAAAATTATAAGAATTAGAAAAGAAAAAACAAATTTGTATATGATGTGATTGGCCATTGTGATAATGTTATGTGTCAACTTCTGGGCCACAGGGTGCCTACCTTTATGGTTAAACATTATTTCTCAGTGTGTGAGGCTGTTTTTGGATGAGATTTGAATTGGTAGACGGTAAGCAGATTGCTCTCCCCAATGTGGTGGACCTCAATCCACTGAAGGTCTAAAGAGAATAAAAGACTGACTAAGAAAGAATTCTTTCTCTCTGCCTGTCTTTTTCTCCTATCTTTGGTCTAGGACTTGGACCAGAACTATAATCATAGCTCTTCTAGATCTCCAGCTTACTGACTGCAGAAATCTGGGATTTCTCTACCTCTATGAGTATGAGTGAGTGTGTGTAAGTGTGTGTGTGTTTTTGTTTCTCTGGAGACCCCAGACTGATATATACATGAAGGAAAATCAAAATATTATACAGATAAACTTTTGAATTAGTAAAAAAAATTTTATTCTGTATAACAGCATCAAAGTTAGGAAATAAAATGTAAAAATATCATTGACAACAGAATAAAAAATATGTCATGTATCTTGAAATAAATCTTACAAAGTGTAAGATGCCTAGGGAGAAAACTACAGACTCTGAGAAAAATTAAGACCTAAGTAAATGAAATATAATAGCATGTTCATGAACTATCAGACAACATTTTAAGTATATTGATTCTCAAACTGATCCATGGAGTTAATAAAATCATAATCAAAACCAAACAGGTTGTTCTACTGAAAGTGACAAGATAATTTTAAAACATATATGGAAATGCAAAAGGCTAAGAAAATCAGCCACATCTCTTAAACAAGTATAAATACTTCTTCCAATTGTTACTGAAATTTATAAATTGGGATTTATAAATTGGAGTATTGGGATTTAAAAAGCTACAATAATTAAGAATGTGATACTGGCATAATGACAGACAAACATTGAATGGAAAAGAAGAGCTAATACAGAAATATCCACAGATTTTACCAAAAAGAGGTGGCACTGTGAAGCATGGGGTGGGGGACGGTAAGTGTTGTGAGCAGGCAGGGGAAGTGAATGAATAATGAACTGGATACTCATATGGAGAAGAATGAAACTCAACTCCTACTCACACTTTAAACAAAAATCAATTCTAGTTGAATTTTTTTTCTCTAGTTGAATTTTACGCCTATTAAATCGACCTAAAAAGTTTTGATCGTATAAACAATATCTCCATGACTTCGGGATAAGAATGGATTTCTTAAATAAAAAAATTACTCCCATAAAGGAAAGGGCTGATAAACTTAACTACATTAAAATTTTAAAGTTATGCTTATCAAAAG
The DNA here is from genome assembly GCA_003508835.1 of Eonycteris spelaea. Classification (NCBI taxonomy): domain Eukaryota; kingdom Metazoa; phylum Chordata; class Mammalia; order Chiroptera; family Pteropodidae; genus Eonycteris; species Eonycteris spelaea. The sequence goes on from PUFA01000017.1 coordinate 4,414,949, forward strand.
ACAACTTTAAATTAAAGGCAAGTTACAGAGTTGGAGCTCTCTGTAACACATAAAACAAAAGGACTCATATTCAGAATTTTAAAGAACTCCTAAAACATCAACAGGAAAAAAAAATGATAAAAATCCCTATTTAAAAAAAGGGCAAAAACACTAAACTAGCGTATCACCAAATTAGAAAATTCAAGTGGCCAATAAACATGAAAAGGTGTTCTAGCTCTTTAGTAATCAGAGAAATTCAAGTTAAACCACAATGAAACTATTATCCATTCAACAGACAACAAAATTAGTGAGTCTGATAATACCAAGTACTAGAGATTATGTGGAACAGTGGGAACTCTCACACGTTACCACTGGAATGCAAAATGGCTCAACTACTTTAGAAAACTTTGCCATTATTTACTAAAGTACATTCTATGCATATCCTAAGCAGCAATTCCATTACTGAATATATAGATATCTCCTTTAGAGCTTTAAAGTCCAATGTAATAGACACTAATCAAATATGGCTATTGAGCACCTGGAATAAAATGTCTCTAAACTGAATGAGCTGTAATAGTAAAATACATGCCAGATGTCAAAGATCTAGTATAAAAAAAAGTCAAATATCTCAATAATTTTTTAAATTGATTACATGCTGATTTATTGGGTTAATAAAATATAGTATTAAAATCATTTTCATCTGTTTCTTCTTACTTTTTTAATGTGGCTATGAGAAAATTCTAAATTACAAATGGGGCTTAGAGTGTATTTCTAATTAAAAACACTGCTCTAAAAAAAATAGATATATACATTTACCAGAAGACATGTATAAGAAGGCTTATAAGTAACATTATTAGTAATATTCCCAAACTAGAAAGAAACCCAAATATCTATAGAGTAGAAAAGATAAATCGTAGCATATTTGTACAATAGCATACCTCACACAAAAATAACTATAGTTCATAAAATGTGGACATATCTTCAAAATAATGCTGACAGAAAGAAGCCAGATAAAAAGAACAGATACAACGGGATTCCATTCACAAAGTTTAAGAAGCGAAAAATTAAAATGTAGTGTTTAGGGACACATGCTTAGATGGTAAAACTATAAAGAAAAGCAAGGCAGTGATTACATAAAAGTGGTTACCTGCTGAAGAATTCCACTGAAAAAAGTGCTGAGAAAATTGCTGACAAAGTGCTGTTTCTAACCTAGATGATGGTTAAATTATATATTTATATTTTACGCATTTTCTGATTGTGTTACTTGTCACCATAGATAAGATTTTCAAAAGTCAGAGAATCATCTAGCAAAAAGAAAATCGAAAGGTGCTATTACTAACAAGTTAAGTCAAAAGGGCAATCCTAGTCCCAGATCAATGAATGAAATTAAAAGAGCAGAATACTGGAAACAAAGAGAATATCCTACATGCTTAGGGTAAAGGGAGGAACTGGGTCATATACAAAGAATTAGACACTAGACTAGCTCCAGACTTCAACAGCAACACTGGAAGCTAGAAGGCAATGATTTTCCAACCTAGAATAAGATCCTAATAAAATACTGATCAAACGTCACAGTGAAGACATGCTTATTAGACAAAACAAGGTCAGAAATTTTATCCCCCACATACCTCTTCTCATCAAGCTTCTACAGTCTGTAGCACACTAAAATATGAGTATAAGTGAAGAAAGAGAAAAATATGGGTTAAGAGAAATGAAGCAACAAGTACAGAAAAAAGCCAAAGGAACACCCAGGAAAAAGTGAAATTATGAGAGCTGTATAACAGGCATCAAGGTCACCAGTTCAAATTGGAGCATTCAAAAGTTCTGGGAGAAAATGTCTCAAGATGAAATTGACAGAGTTTCTGATGGATCTATAATTTTTGAGAGGGTATTTAAACAACTGGTAGAAAGTAAGCTTGACTTAATAAGTACACAGAATACTACAAAAACAATATAATAAAACTTTCCTATAAATAAACATTTATATTGGAAGTTTAGCAGTAGAGTTCATAAGGTTGTTCCTTATATCCTTCCATAAAAGCCAAGGGCCCTACTCTATGAAAAGTGCATGAAAATTAGATCATATCTAAGTGGGATGGTTTTTTTCCCTGTGATTATGATTTTAGTAAATAACCAGCCAAGCAACTTCAACACTGAGCATCAGTTTTTTTATGCCAAACTTATTAAAGTAATTGCAAATATGGCATGTCATAAAAAAAATATACAATGTTAAAATTCCACCCATAAATACTAAGGACATCAAAATGACAACGAAAGACAACCAAACATACTTTGCACTTGGAAAGTATTTACTATCTCAGCACCCTAAGAGATAGTAAACATAAAATTACCACACCAGAACTCACCTATATTTTTCTTAAAGACTAATCAGAAAAAGTGCAATTAAAATAATTTTCAGTCTTTAACACTAGAATAACAAGTCAGACCTGTATTTTAGTTACATCATATTTTCAAATTGCCAGAGGGTATTTCCTTAGACATACAGACTGTAAAGAGAATAGTCATAATACTATACATCCAGGCATAGACGCATATAAAAAGCATTACATTTTAAATTAATTTTACCCCAATAAACACTAGATTTGACAAACTTCAGAATGTTATTTCCTAATTTTTTCAGTTCTCCATAGTCATAATAAAAAAAAATTCCTACTAGTGTATTTGTTCAATCAACTAACATTTGAGTTTCTGATACAATGTAGAAATAAATCTCTTTGGCTACACAGTGTGACTGACATTTATTATGCCAAATTCTTCATTTCATTGCCAAGATTTCTGCAAGGATGCAAATATTAACACAAGAAGTTCTGTTTGTTATGAGTAAAACATTCAATTAAAAAAAGGCTGATTCTAAAATTTGTAGAGAAATACAAAGAACTTAGATTAGTCAAAGCAATCTTAAGAACAAAAAAAAGGAAAAAAATAACAAATTCCATTCTGAAGATATACGGTAACCACTACAAAATATTGCTGACAGAAATTTTAAAAGACCTAATAAATGTGAAGATATATGGTATAGGCTGGAAGACTCAATATTGTTAAGATGTCAATTCCTCTCAAATGATCAAATGCAACACAATCCCAATCAAAATTCTAGTAGCTTTTGTAGAAACTGATATGCAGATTTTTAAATTTTATGGAAAAACAAAGGTTCTAGACTAGGCAAAACTCTGGAAAAGAACAAAGTTGGACAGCTCAAAGTACCTGATTTCAAGACCTTTTTTATAAAGTATGGTGTGGTACTGATGTAAAGATAGGTAGAAAGATCAATGGACCAGAACAGAGAAATCTGGAAATAAAACCACACATATACAGACAAATGATTTTTGATAAAGGTGCAGAGCCCTTTAACAAAGGAGAAAGAATAGCCTTTTTTAACAAATAGTGGCAGAACTAGATATCCATGTGCAAATAAATCAAACATAACATACATGATATTCTCACCACACATAAAAATTCAAATAGATCATAGGTCTAAATGTAAAACTTGGAACTATAAAACTTCTAGAAGAAAAAAATAGGAGAAAAGTTCTGTAACCCTGGGTTACCTAAAGAAGTCTTAGCTATGACACTAAAAGCACAGTCTCCATAAAAGCAAATACACTGGACTTCATAAAAACTTTAAACTGTTGCCCTCTAAAAAATAATATTAAGAAAAAAAAAGACAAGATATAGACTAGAAGGACATCCTTGTAGAGCGTATATCTGATAAAGGATTTTTAGTCATACATAAAAAACTCTCAAAATTCAACAATAACAAACAACTCAACAAAAATAGGCAAAAGATCTTAACACTTCACCAAATAATGGATAGCAAATAAGAACACGAAAGATGCTCAACATTATTAATCATCAGGGAAATGCAAATTAAAACCACAACAAGATACCAGCACACCCCTATTAGTATAGCTAAAATTAAATTATACACCAAGTGTTGGCAGGAATAACTGGAATGTCTCATACATTGCTGGTGGGAATGTAAAGTCATAACAGTGAGAATGGAAAATAGTTTGATAGTTACTTAAAGAGCTAAGCATACAACTACTAACTGAACCAGCCACTCTGGTAATCATCCAAGAGAAATGGAAATATATGGCTATCCAAGACATGTACACAAATGTTTACAGTAGCTTTATTTGTAATAGCTGAGATCTGAAAATCAAATGTACATCAACAGGTGTATGGATAAACAAACAGTGGTATAACCACACAACGTAATACTACTAAACAATAAAAAGTAATAAACTGTTGATATATGGAACAACATGAATGAATTTCAAAATAATTATGCTGCGTGAAAGACAAAAACAGAGTATACAATGTATGATTCCATTACCATAAAACTCTAGAAAATGCACTCTATATTGATAGAAAACAGATCAGCAATGGCTTGGCGATAAAGAGTGGGGAAAAAAAGGAGGGAGAATTACAGAATCAAAACTAGGCCTGAAGGATATACTTATATCTTTATTGTGATGGTTTTGCTGATGCATACATACATAAAAACTTACCAAACTGTATACTTTAAATATGTGCAGTTTACTGTATGCCAATTATACCCAATAAAGTTGTTAAAAATATAATATTCTAAGGTAGCATTTTTGTGATCAGTGTACATAATCAAGAATTGAAACCACAGTTGTATACTATACACTCATTAAGGTCAGGAACCATCTCCTATGTTTTTGGTTTCTTCCTATTCCCCCACTCCTTTAATCCTGACACACAGGTAACCTAGTACTTACCATGCCTTGCATAAAGAAAACACTCAATAAATACTTGCTAAATACACAGATTCATTGTAGCAGATTTCTTGGCCTGGTTGAAATCTGGAGACTGGGGAAAATGAAGAACTCCATAACATTTATTTTTATTTCAGTGCATATGTACCTGGAAACTTAGTTATCCCACATAACATTATAAATGAGGAGATTCCCACTCTACATTCCATTGTTCTTGCTATCTATCAACATTCAGTTCTCCAGAGAACATTCAGATGGGAAGGTGGTTGGGGAATAAGTGAAAAAGGGGAAGGGATTAAGATGTACAAATTGCCAGTTATAAAAACAGTCACAGGGATGTAAAGTACAACAGAGGGAATATAGTCAACAATATTGCAATAACTATGTACAGTGTCAGATGGGTACTAGACTTATCCATGTCATCACTTTGTAAGTTATATAGATGTTGTACACCTGAAACTAATATAATATTGTGTGTCAACTGTAATTGAAAAATGAAAAGGGACTTCTGGTCAAAAAAAAATTCACTTTCAGAGTCAGTGCTCTTAAGCAGGGTGCAATGCTTGACAGGTTTTCAATGCAGGTTATTTCAAATGTAGTTTAAGTACAGGCCAGGAATCTCATTCTATTTAGCTTAATATTAGTAAGGGCTTACCATAAAATAATCAAAACATGTTGAAAAGACTAGTAGCTGAAACTAAAATTTCTGTCATTCAAATTTGTCTTGATTGCAATGAAATGATATATGACTTGTAAGTACATTCCCACACAGGCCATTAGCCCCTGCAAAGCCAAGAAAGTACAGGCAAGATCAATGGTTCTCTACTTGTTCCTGTGGCAGGGCATTTGAAAGTCATAGTGCCCTTAGCAGAACATGAAATATTAAGATACTTATACTTCATCACAGTAAGCAGGGATGTTAGTATAAATGAATATAAAATTTAGAACTATAGACACATGTTTGTAAGAGAAAACAAAACGTACCTCTGTATCTCTTGTTCATGTTTTTACAATGTTCCACTACTCACTAGCAGGTAAACTGTAGCAGGGACCACAAACTTAAGAAAAGTTTATGAGGAAAAAAAAAATTGAAAAAAAAATACTGAGCGTTTTTCCCCCCTGTGAACTGGGAAAAGAGCACTAACATGTTTATTCAGTCAACGTTTAAGACTCCTTGAGCCAAACATGCACACCCTTCAGCATACTACCAAACTACAGATGTACTCTCTTACAGATTGGCCCAACAAGGAGCCTGCACTCACTCAAGGAGTAATGCAGGTTCTCCTTTCCCATCTCTCCTTCACAACTACCGTCTTTCCACTTTACTGAAGAAAGGCAGATCTCCTATTTATCCTGAATCTCACTCTGGTGTGTTACCCTGCAGTGCAGTAAAATTCATTCATTCATTCATTCCAGGATACTAAACAAAGAGACAACTGCAAATATTTTTTATTTAAGTATCTTGCTTCTTCCATCCCTAGCCTATTGTCAAAAAATGCATCCTACAGAGAGGGGGAAAGCTCATAAGAACAAAGAAAATGAAAGCATCTTTAAGATATACTAAAGACAACATTACCTTATGTCATTCAGGTGAAAATATGAAAAGCAAGTTTTCATACCTTATCTTTCTATTTTATAATTAGAATTCAGAAGTGAGATGACTAGCAAATGAATTAACAGATTCATTTGAATTAAAAAATTAGGCCAGACTTTGTCAGAAAGATAAATATGATAAGGCTGGCTGGCTTGACAATTAAAACAGACCTTCCCAATTAATTAGGTCAATATCTTCCATAAAATGAATGATTGTGATAGGCAGAATTCTAAGGTGGCCCCCAAGATTCCCATCCTCTGGTATACATCTCTCCCCTTTGAGTGAAGGCAGCATCTGTGAATATAATGGGTATCACTCTTGTGATCAGTTTACCATAAAATGGCAAAAGTGAATAAGGTCTCTAACTAGATGAATTTGAGTTAATCAAAAAGGAGATTATCTTGAGTGGGTGCCTCAATCAGGCGACTCTAAAAAGGGTCTAGAAGCGTGTGAGACAAGAAACTGCAGCAGATGCATTCCCGTTGGCCTTGAAGAAGCAAACTGGCGATTATAGGGAGGGTCACGTGGCAAGGAATGGAGGCAGCCTGTAGGAGCTCAGGGCCTCAGACATGCAACTAACTGCAAGGAAATGAATTCTGCCAGTTACAACACAGGCTCGGAAGAGGACCCAGGCCTCAGAGGAGACTGCAGCCCAACGAAAACCCTGAGTTCAGCCGTGTGAGAATCTATACAAGAGCCCAGCTGAGCCGTGTCTGGACTTTCAACTTACAGAAACCGGCTGATAGATCAATAAATTTTTTGGAAGATCACAATATGAATTTTGGCATATAATCTGAAGGAAGTTTTAAAAATGAGTTTGACTGCTTTATTTTTCTTCTATTTATGTTAACAAGGGTTCTCAGGGTTTCCATTTACAGAAAGACCCTGTCTCAATCTAGCAATATTCACCCATGATGCATGAATCAATTTAAACATAATGCAAAGAGATACATAGATGTCACTGATTAATGCATTTTCAATAAAGATTTATGATTATATTTTATGACATTTATGTTCTTTTGAGGAACTCTGTCCTACTAATAATTCAATCCAAAAGAAATGTTTTAAAGCTTTATGATCATTAGGGAAACTTTTAAATATTCAAGAGACTTTTTTGTTGTTGCAAAATACAAATACAAAGGAGGGATCAATCAAAAAATTTTAAACATAAAAATATTATATCAGAATATAATTATGTAAGGGAAATGGAACAAAAAGTTCAGAGAAAAAAGAAAAATGTAAAATTTCCAACTGTTAAAAAAAACAATCATATATACTTTAAAAGGATGATTGGTATCAAATTGCGATGGTATTTAGATTGCACTGAATACATTTAAAAGACTGATGGAACTGTTTTATTTTAAAACATCAGTATTTAGGACGCATAAAATTATATCCTTTGCAACTATTTCAACTTTATTAAAGTTGAAAATTTTTAATGTCAACATAAAAATCTGTGAATCTTTCAAAATTATTTTGGGAATACAAAGTTTGAAAAAAGTTAGAAAACTTATTTTAAGAGAAAGCATCAAGACTCAGTGTTGATTAGTTGTGAGTCTGGTATGAGAGGGAAGGGGAAGATGAAGGTTTCTAACTTGAGAACTGAGCATATGACATACTGGATATGTAGGTTTCTGTAAAATGATAAGCTTGGACTGGGTCATGTTGTGAACTTCTACATAGGAATGTCCAGGGAGCAGGGGATGTAGCAGTTTTAGGCAGGCTGCAAGATAAGGCCTCTTTTCTAGAAGACGATGCTTGCCCAAAAGACTTTAAGGAGGTAAAAGAGCCACTAATGTTTTATCTGCAGGAAGGTTGTTCTAGGCAGTAGAAATAGCAAGCACGAAATCCCTGAGGCTAGAACATGTCTATGTGTTATAGGTATAAGTAAGCCAGTGTAGGACAGGAGTAGAGCAAAAAAAAAAAAAAAAAAAAAAAAAAAGAGAGAGAGAGAGAGAGAGATAAATAAGATCATCGAGGTAAGAGGAGGAGGGAGGCAGCACCAGACTGTAGAGAACCTAGCAGGCCACTGAGAGGACTTTAACTTTTCTTCTGAGAAGCAGGGCGAGAGTTTTGAACAAAGGAATTACATAATCTCACTTAATCTCTATTGTGTTAAGACTGAATGGGACAAGGGAAGAAGAACGGAGACCAGTTAAGAAGCCATCTTAGTACTTTAGGAGATGAGTGATGATTTGCTCCTAGGTAGTAGAAGTGGAAGAGTAAGAAATAGTGACTGAATATAGCTATATGTGACATAAAGCTAAAAAAGACAGGGTTCAAGAATAAATCAAGACTTGTTTTGAGCAACTAGAATGATAAGAGTAGTCATTTAGTGATATGGGAAATACTACAAAAGGAGCAAGTTGGGGGGGCAGGGGAGAAGTAGTTCAGTATTGGTTGAGATGCCTATCCCACATCTACATAGACATATCAAGAAAGAAGTTGAATACCCAAGCTCAGAAGAGGTCTGAGCCAGACATATAAATTGGAAATCATCGGATACAAGTGATATGAAAGGCAATAATGCTGGTGGGTTCTCCAAGAAATAGACTATCATTAGAAACAGAAGTCCAAAAACTAAGCTCTTGGAAGGTGAGGATGATGTAGTCAGAGGAGATGAGGAGGAATCAACAAGGAGAAGACCTAGAAGAAATAGCCAGAGAGAGAGAAAACCAGCAGTTTGGTGTCCTGGAAACCAATTGAGAAAGAATTACAAAGGGCTATGTAAGAAGTAGTATTTGGCTTTACGGTGGTTTAATAAGAAAATTGGGTAAAAAAGTTTACTTGGAAGACAATACAGTCTCACATCTAGATCTTGATGTTGTTTTGTGTTGCTTCATCTCCACACATTAAAATGTAAAGTGTAAAACACTTTTTACATTTCAAAAGCTTTCTACTTAACCATCATATGTTCTTATGTAAAAAAAGAAAATAATTTTAGCTTGTTAATTTTTAACGTGACTATATCAGATAATGCTAAATCCATTAGTTCCATTAAAATTCCTTCCTGATTCAAATATGCAGGCTAACAGAGGATATAATCAAACTACTATTCCTTTGAAAGAGAGGCCATGGTTAATATAAAAGACATATACCTGATTTATATCAAGTGGTAACACAAGTAATGCTTTGCATACTCAGCATAATATACTCTAATGGGATAGTATTGCTCCAAAGATACCATACAAAAATTAAACTGAAAATAGAAGATGACTTACTAAATCATGGCTGACAGAGAGCTAAATGCAGCAAGTTAAAATGCATTTCTAATGCTCATCCAGTTCTAGCTGAACCCCTGGGTCAGTTTGGGTCATTATTAGTTTGGAATAATTCCAAATGACTCCCTGGAGTTCTACTGTTACAGTTAGTGGCTTTAAGAAATCCAAAAGAGGCCTCATATCACAAAACGTAAGATCTCCTGTTAGTTTCTAGCTTTCGGTTGATCTTTCCAAAAAGCAATTTTGAACAAATAATTACTTTGTTACATAAATAATCTTATAGGACATCCTTAACCTGGGCTACCCAGAGTCTCCCAACTTGCCTCATCTTCTCCTTTTGACTTAGTCTTCCTTCTTTAAAACAAGTCATGTTCCTACCTTTCTCTTCGCCAGAAATCCTTTCTCCCCCTTCTTTTGTTAATTACTACTGATCTTTCAGATAATTATTTACTTTATTTTCTGTCTCTCCCTGGCCTCTCTGCCACGGCCATTTAGAATGGAAGCTTTATGAGAGAAGGGGTCTTACTACAACCTTAGTATCAAGAACAGTGCCTGGTAGATACGAGGCACTCAAATACAGCACAATGTTACTTCCTTGACTTTCTCATGTCAGTGACATCAATTTTATTTCCTCAAAGCACACTATACTTTTCTTCTAGGCCCCAGGAAAGATGCAGTACAGTCTTCTAAAACAGTTCCACAGGACATGGGTACAAAGGCAAAAACAATCTTTCAGGTTTCACAAAAGCATTTCTGAACACACCCCTTTTTCCTTGCCTACTATTAATTAACTCGGACATTCTCTCACACCTCTTGAATTTTAGACAGATAGATATCTAAGACCAAACTGTAATGATTGGGGTCAGAGTCGATATTTAACCTGAATCAAATTAGACTCAGGAACAAAGTAATTCAACCAATTCTTTCTCTCTCTCAATGACATTGTAAATAAAGACAGTAAAACAACAGATATTTTCTTTTCCACAGCTAGCCTGATGAGGAACACCATAAAGACAGACATCTACAAGGGAATTGAGGGCTAAAAAAACTTGATAAAATGATATTAAGGCATGTTTCCCATATGAAGAATGCTCACACTGACTTTTCTCAGCATACAAATAGCATATGTACAAAGTACCAAAGGCATTTCAAAGACACAGGTAATAAACTGCATTTACAAATATATCTCATATTCTCCCCCCACCCCCCAAATAAGATAGCTTCCATGTTTCTGGGGAGCAGTGCTGAAGGCATTTATGTTTCTGGCTCATATAGTAAGACATATCCTTTAGCAGTAATGTTAACAATGCATGTATTATCCATTAGTGTCATTTTGCACTGCTTTACCCTTTGTAGTTCTATATGTATTTAAATGCCCAAGGTGAAGTTCTGTTTTAAAAGTTAAAAAACAAAAAGTTAAAGAACATTTCTACTTCCAAAATTATCTTTCCATAAATCTTTTTCAGTGTTCATGTTTCCATGTAATGAAATGAATATTTAATGTTGGTTCGAAAAATCCCTTGCCAAAAACAATTAAAAATCCCTTGTATTTTTAAAGTCAACAATGATGACTTTGCCAAATATATATGTATTTTGGTTTTCATAAAAATTAGCCAAAACCTGAAAACAAGCAAAAGAGATTACTATATGTTCATAAGTGCAGGACTGTGCTTGAACCTTTGATTGCTCTCTAATGACTGGGTTATTTTACAAATCTATAAGATTAGAGATTTTGTCTGGTACAGATGCAAATTCTAATCAGTGGAAAAGGTAACTCAAAACCTACCACTTATGTTCCTGTAGGATATTAACTAATTTTGTATCTAATCCAACAATTTACCTTAATATTCCTTTATTAAAGTGCCCATAAATACCTACCTCCTCAAATTTTCATATGAAGTGGTTTTAACATCTTATGAGTTCCCTCATTAAGTAATAAGCTGAATCAAAATCACTGACACATGTTCATTTATATTTGGCGAGTGTCAATTTTACCTTTCTGAAAATTATATTTTAACAGATTTGGAGGTTCCACCATGATACTACACTGCTTCTTTCACATATACACATATAAATATTCCTTATAGAACTCTGAGCTCATAATTGCTCTCACATAAATAAACCAAAACTTCAAAGTTAATAATTTCAATCTAGATGGTAAACACCTTTAGAGCAGGGCCTTTCTTTTCATTCATCTATATATAACTGGATCCACCATGGTGCCAAGTACCTAAAATGTGTTCAACAAATGTTAAATGAAGCTAGAGTATACCACATGTTCAATAGCAACACCAACAGGGGGAAAAAATCCTATTAGTCTACTGGTGCTTCTACTACTAATAGTAGTAGTCTTTGTAACTACCTGGCCGGCTGGAGAAAGAAAGCCAAGTTCTAGAACCTCTGAATGTAAAAACAGAGCCTCCCCAGAAATGACAGGAATTCTCAATGTGTAAAGACCTGGGTGGCAGGTACATACCAGAATTTATCCTGCAAAGAAAGAGTGACCTTGAGCTCCTTAATAGCTAAAACTCTTAGCAGGTACTATAAACCTACATATGACACTACAAATACCACAAAACTGGACATAATCCAAATTACTAACACCTAACATTTTCCAAAAATATAAAAAATGGGTCTTCTGTGGGAATATACTTCAATTATAGAATAGTAGACTAATAAGTTAAATAGAAATTGTTTTTCAAATTCACCTTGAAAGACCAAGTTTTCTTAAATGTATTTACTCAATAAGCAAAGGATAAACAAGAACTGTGGAATAAGACCATACAGATCTATAAAGCACCTGAGTTCCAGGGAAACAAGCACAACATATAAATGCAAAATTAGTCTAATGCAATGGACTAGGATTGCATGCTAGTCCTGGCGTTGTTTCAACCTAACCTGAAGAAAGAAATCTCTGTGCATGAACGATTACTGAGGTCGAAGCTACCTACTGAATAAGTTATGCAACACATACTCAATACTATTTGCTACCAGAAAATACTAATAGGCAGATACCCCCATCACATTGCCAACAATACAGGCCTACCTGATAACTGTACTCACACTTCTGAGCGGTTGAATGGTCAATTACTACCTAAGCATTTCATCCTTTGCTTTTAACTCAGGCCAGAGTTCATTATCACCACTCAGCGCACTTTACATTTCTTTCCCTCGCCTTATAACAGAATCAGGTGGCCCAAGCAAGGAAGGTCAATTTAGTGCTTTAACACCTAGTATACTAGTGAAATAACAACTGTCCAGCTGCCCATCACACTTCTTCCAAGCTCTTTAAAAAGACATGACTTGGCCCAAGGAGGCAATTTTTCCTTGCAAGAATTATGCAAATAATGGAATATCTGAAATTGAGCACATAAGGAAATGTTTTTACCTTTAAAATATACTATTTCATTTCATAGAAATTTAATGTATAAAGATTTAGTTTCCAAGTGCAGTCTTTTTAAATTATTTTTTATTATAAAATTATTGGTTATTTTGCACAATAGGCAGAAGGACTAAATTTGCATCAATGACAAGGAAAGTCCATGTTCAGCAAGCATATCTTATCCTGCACTCACTTATGATCTTTAAATGTCCTGACCTTACACAAACGGTCTATTATAAAAGTGACAGTATAATTATTACCTAAATTCACACACGAAGACTGACACCACTACAAGGAGAAATGTACCCAGCGATGAACTCAAATTTAAAAGATCGATTTTTATGAGCTACGCCTTTTTTTTTTTTTTTTTGGTCCCAAACTGCACTTAGTGAAGAAACAGACCAAATTTCATAGGGGAACTCTCTCGCAAACAGGTAGGACACCTTTTGCAGGAAGTGAGGAGCTCTTTAAAGTGACCTCAAAAATTGTAAATGGAACAGTATACGGCTCACTGACGTTTCACACACGTGAAACACATTCACGTTATGAAAAAGTACTACCTCTTAAGTAAGTGGGCACCCTTCACGAGCAACTTGCCTAGGGGCACACCCCCAAAGAACTTAATTAAAAGTAATTGCCCGGCCTGGAAATGTGTTTTTTGTTTTAGAAACGGTCTAAATACCAGCGGGACTTTCTCTTGCCGGAATCCAGCCTGAGGACAACAAATTGGTCAACGGCGGAAGTTGCCTGACGAAATGACTGCAACATGAAATCCAGTTTTATGATCATAACAAAACCCTCCTTCCGGGCCGGGCAAAACAAACAAACAAACAAAAACTTGAGAAAACGTCCTTGGGATGCAACTGGCAATTATGAGCCCCCCCGTCGCCGGCGAGAGAGCAATAACTCGGCCCGCGGGACCTGAGCCCTGGAAGGACGTGCAGTTCCCGGTCAGAAGCTCCGAGGGGCCCCGGGCCGGGCGCCCCTCCCTCCGGCCGCCCGGGCCGCCCCTGCACCTCTCTCGTCCCCCGCGCCGCCCGGGCACCCGCACTGACCTTCCGCAGGGCCGAGACTAACAGTCCCCGCCATTTCGGACTGTTCTCTTCGCTGAAGAACTCGTACGGCTGCGGCGCCTGCTGCATGGCCCCGGCAGCAGCGCCTCCGCATCGGGGGCTGCCCGCGGGCCGAGCTGGGCCGCGCGGTGGTCTGACTGGCAGGGCTCGGGCCGCCTCGCCTCGCCTCGCCGGCCGCCGCCGCCTCCCGCCTGGGCCGCAGCTACGGCCGAGGCGGCTCGGAGGCGGCGCCGGCGGGCGGGCGGGGGCTCCGAGGGCGGCTTCCTCGGCCCGTGTGGCCTTGCCTGGCGCAGCGTCCGCAGAGGAAGCGCGGCGGCCCCGGGCCGGGGAGACACCCCCTCCCCGGCAGCTACCGGGACGGCGGCCTCCTGTCCCCGCGGCGGTGCCCGCTTCTCGGCGGTGCCTCCTCCTTTGTTTGGGTCCGCTGCCCGGCGGGGTCCGCTGGCTTCGCCCCCGCCCGGACTCCCGCTACGGCCGCGGCGGGCGGAGAGCGGCGGCGGCGGCTCCTCTCATCGTCTCATCCTCCGCCCTGCCAACCCGCAACGCCGCCCTGCTCAGCCTGCCCGAGTCACCTCCAGAGGGCCCTTGGGACCGACCGGGCGAGCGCGTCGGGCGAGCGAGCCACACTCCGGCGCGCACAGGGCTAGCGACCGCCGCCGCCCCTTCTGCAACCGCGCACAGCGCCGCAGGGTCGCCGCCGAGCTCTGAGTCCCAACCTTCGCCGCTCGGCCCGCCCCCTCGGCCTGGAGCTCATTATCCCAGGTCGCGGGAGCAGCCCAGCGCGGAGCATGCGCGCCGCGGAGCGTGCGGAGCGGCCGGCCTGGCGCGGGGGCGCGGAAATGTGGGGACCCGGCTGCAGGACTCTGCCTCTCCCCGGGACTTGCTGGGAGCCTGTTCCAGACTGACTCCCCAACTTCCTGCGTTTTACACAGACTCTTCCTCCTCTCGACCTTCTCAAGACAATTCTGAGTCCTCGAGCGCCTCGAGCCCCAGGACTTCAGTCGTGGGAAGTAGGATGGAGATGAGAAGAGAAAGGGGCATTAGGGCTGGGCACGATATTTAACGTTTTTGTGTTCTACGTGGCTATTCTGTATATGAGAGATAGTAACTATTTCATAGAGTGGTGTGGGAACTGAAGGAGGTGAGACGTGGAAAGCCCTTTAGCACACCTTGGGGTCAGAAAAAGTAAATGACAAGTACGTTAATGAAGCTTGAACTTAAAGAGCCTTCACTTGCACGGTCCCCTGTGTTCACAAAATCGTATCGTTTTCCTAAAACTATCCAAAGATATTTTTGAATTGTTTTCTTAATGGTGTATTCCAAATTGTGGAGGCGTCAGGTCCCACAAAACCTGAACCTGCCCTTGTGGCCCAGCCATATTCAACAGCAACCCCCAAAAGATCCCTAGACCATAAGCTTTCCTGAGTTGAAGAGGAATGACTCTGGAAACTTCATTAGCATAAACTTATCCCACTAAAGATGCTGAGTACATGAATTATAATAGATTGTTCCCAGCCACAAGCAGTGAGGAAGAGGACAGGGTGCAAGACAAATGCCTGTGCCTCACTTCAGTTCGAGGATAAGCAGCTAAGCAATTTACCGCCTCCTCCCCTCAAAACCCACCATTTTGTCATTTAGCAAGATCAGCATGACAGAGTTACAGTTGGAAAACTTAAGAGTTAAATTTTTCTAATCCAAATATCCACTGAATCAAGAATGTCTTCTAATAAATGGCGACATTCACATTCCCATGTCCTGGGATAAAAGTTAGAATAGTGAAATGTTTATATTTCTCTAAGTATTCTTTCAATCAGTGAGGGCAAAGACTTTGGCTTACATAGTGTCTTTTCTCTCCTAAACTCCAGCCATAAACTGTTAAGCTGTCAAACTACTAGATTGTGATTGTATTTTCGTATAGAAAAGTTGTTAGTGGGAAGTTTCATTCTTGGCCAAGGATATGGGAAGCCTCCCCTAGGCCAAATCTGGCTTGAGACACATTTTGTTTAGCCAAGGCTATATTTAAATTTATTAAATTGTTAACATTTTAATATCAAGAGCTTTATTTATCTGGATTTCCAGCTTCTCTTGACAAAGATCTGGCAACACTGGGCCCTGCTGCATTCCTACAAGGGAATAATCAGCAGTGAGTAGTGGCTGCCCTCTTGAGCAGAGTATGCCATCCCATTTCCAGTTGGCTATATTCCCTACCTGGCACTCTTCACCCTTTTATGTAACCTGCCTAGTCTCTACAGGCATCTGAGTTGTGATCTCTGGACTAGGCAAACAGAAATGAGATCCAAGAATGACACCAATAAAATGTTTCCCAACCAGACAAATGGGCCATCTAGAAAAATATATTGGATCTATACCCCACACTCTACACTATGATGTGCCAAAGATTTAAATATAAAAATAAAACTATAGAATAGTTTGTTTATAATTATTCTGTAATATAAATTATAACTATTCCCAAGTACAAAAAACCTTTCTGCTATAAAATCTAAAAGGTCAATACATTCTATTTTTTAAATGTATGGCCAAAAAAAAAAAAAACCACCACCAGCTAAGCCAAAAAACAAATGACAAACTGGAAAAAATATTTTCAACTCATTTCTTTAGTTGTTAATTTTCCTAATATCTAAAGAAGTTCCAATGAATTAAGACTAAAACTCAGTAAGAAAAAAAAGGATAAGGATATGAAAAGACAGTTCAGAGAAAAGGAAATACATCTAACATATTAAAGATGTTCAACTTCATATTATGAAAAATGCAAATTTAAATTATAGTGTTATCATTTTTACTTATTTGAATAGCACAGATCAAAAAGTTTGATTATACACTATGTTGGTGAGAGTATGGAAAAGAGATACTCTAATATATTAGTGAGAGTGTAAATTGGTTCAACCTCCATCAAGGGCAACTTGACAATTATGCATGAAAGTTGCAAAGACACATACCCTTTGACCCAGCAAATTCTAGGAATATATTCTATAGATATACTTGCTCAAATGTGAAATGACTTAGCACAAGGTTATTCATTGCAGTATTATTACAGCAAAAGCCAAACAAAAATACACTCGAAATAAACAATTTAAATAATCATTAGTAGGAATAGGGACTTGCTCAAAAAATAATCGTACATAGAATGAAACCTATAAGGTCACATAAAAAGAACCAGGTCACTGTGTTTAAGGCCATTTGAACATTCTCAAAGATACACAGCAGAATGAAAAGAGCAGGAAGTATAATATTCAGAGGTTACAATGTGCAAAAAAAATTGAGGAGATCACACACACAATATAACCTGCAAAGCTGCACAAGACATGAACAATTCTTGTTACCTCAGGGATGAGGACTAGGTGGCTGGAGGAGAGGACTTCACTGTGTACCTTTTTGTGATGTTTGAATTCTCAACTATATGAATGTGGTATTATTCAAAACATTAATTAAAAGTCATTTTTTCAATAAAAAATTTCTAACCTCATAATAAGCACCTGCCTCAAGTGTTAAAAATGAAAGTATTCCACCTAGGAAGACCAAGTGCTATAGGCATAAAAATATATAAAATTAAATAAATAAAAACGGAAGTATTAAACACACTAAGTGCTGTCCGTCAGTAACCAAAGCAATATCACAGAAAACAAATGTCATTGTCGCTCACTTTCATGGTTCATTGTTGTATTTAATTTTGGTTCTCTTACAGTCCACCTGCCAGAGAGAAGCTGGAGCAGGTACTCAGATAAATTATTTGCCCTGTAATGGGGAGGCTCATGCCCAGAAGCCTGATCCCCTGTAAGAGATAGCATACCAAAAATAGTTTCCCAAGAACTAGGATTTTTAATAAAATTCTGAAAGATTGACTTATTGGATTCCCCTCACCCATAAAAGCAGTGTGTGTTTTATGTTATATACATTCTCCTATGGAACAGAAATAATGTTCCCTGGTGCTCAGATATTGAAGTCAGCCAGATATTGCCATCACTACCAGATGGAAAGCCATTTTTGTGAGAAAGAGCTCCACTTTTTAACCAAAATATAAACTACTCTACCTCATTTTTCTATTGTACACAAAGCCAAAAGTGTTTTTTAAAGATTGGCGGCTACAAAGCTATGATAGTTCAAGTTTTACAGACAAAAACTTTATCTGAATCAGAGTTTTTATGAAATTAAATTATGTTCATAACACCAAGGCTCATTAAAATATTTTTAATATTAATATACATTTTATTCTTAGAAACACAAAACTTTTAAATAGTATATCAGTATCACACAACAAACCCCTACTGACATAAATACAAAATGTTTTACAAAGAGACTAACCTACACATTCAAAACACTTTCAATTTTTTCACTTATTAATTTTGGAGAGTATAGTAGAGATCCACATGGAATGAGGGTACTTTAATTAGGACAGTTATTTTTGTAATTTCAGTCTTTCACAGCTTAGTGCATATGTAGTCCTCCCACTGATGAAATAGAAAATTGTAATATTTTCCACTCTTCAAAGTCTTGTAATGGGACAGAAAAATATCCTGTTGTCACATTTCTTGAAGGAATCAGTTGTTATGAAGAACTATTGGGGCTTGCTTCCTCTATGAATGGTTTCTGAATGCTTCTAATATTCTCATCCCAAATTTCAAATAATTGCCTAGTCTATTTACCTGGGATGCGTGCTACTTCTTGAACATAAGCTGATGATGTGTAGCTTTTCAAATTAATGGGATAGGTAGCTCAATCAATGTAATCACTGAGGCTTGAAATGAAAAGGTAAAAAACAGAAGTTTTTCCTATCAACTAAAATGCATATCCTTCTAACTCATCTATCACACAGCTTCGGCGTGATAAAAGGAAAGGAAAAAATCAAGAGTAGATTAATCCTGAGAGAGTGTATGTGAGGGAATGGATAAAAATGTCTCACCTAAATGGTGGTTCTGTAATAAAGGTTTCCCCAATCAGTAGGCTGCCATATTTTCATTTACATTTCTACTTTCCTACTTTCTGAATTGCAAGAATCATTTCAACAGATACCAAACACATTTATACAGCATGTAATGTACAGTCTGGCGCTGGCCAACAATTTTAAATGCTCATGAAGTACACATGCACGTAAGGCACTTTTGCGGTTTACAAAAGTGAATGCCTCAAAGTTAGGTATTTTCCAAAAATAAAGAAATATCCTCATAAAAGTTTATAGGATCCCTGAGAAACCAAGCAGGCATAGATCACTGGTGATCTTGGCCAATATTTGTGAATCTTGGTGTAACTGAACAAAGGTATGAGGTAAATAATTTTTTAAATTACAGAGTTTTGTATATCAGTGCCAGGATTCTAAAACTGTTCTCATAAAAACCTATCAGTTCTAAGTTCTTTTATTTTCTTAGCCACAGAAAGCTGATGAGTTGTCAACAAGCATTCACAGTGTACTGCTGTTTAGATTTAGTGATGAATCTACACCAACTCATTTATAAAGAGACTGGGAATAATAAAGGCTTTGAATTTCTCTACAAAGTTTGTTCTTAGAAATATTATAGCTAAGGTAGAATCTTATTCAAACTACTTAAAAATGTAAAATTTCATATATATTTTAAGTGAAGAACTTTAAATTCCCAAATACAAATGTTGTTGCTCTAAATAATGTGAACTTTTCCATGACTCTTCAAAATTAAAAGGTTTGCAACCTACAGTATAATTTCTTGTCTATGAGAGACAGAAAGCTTAGATATTAGAAAGCCAAAAAGTTAAAAGAATAAGCAACTTTTTATGCCATTATTCCCAGACGTTGTAAAAGAGCCAAATCTCTTGATTATGTTTGGTGAGGACAGGTCATTAACAAAGTCAGGGATTCAGGACAGATACAACTGTACCTTTCCTCTTTACTCACAAAGTATAAGAGCATGGACTTTAAAAAATTATTATTTCTATGTTATATCCTTTTAACAATTCAGTGGTTATCTAAATGAGATATCTAAAAATATTTTCAAGCCATTTTTCTTAAAATTAAAGAATGCAATTAGTACATTCTTATTGCTGAAGGTGGAGATTACAATGCACACATAGCTCCTTTCATTATTTACAATTTAAATCTCTGTTGCACTTCATCTGCAATCATTCCAGAAATTGCAAGGGAAGACGTAGCAGCAGGGGAAGGTGCATTTCTCACATGAAGAATACGATTCCAATAACCCCAACTCCTCCATCAAATACAAAATCTTCTACCAGATTTCCATTTCTATCCAGGGCTTGGGCTCTTACTCCAGCTGGTCCTCTGCAAAGCCAAGAATGGTAGTCAACTGACTGGATAAAATAGGACACTTTAAAAGTCAGCATTTTCAAAGTATTCTTAAAGCAATAAAGCCTTCTTTATTCTTCTAAATGCACAATCATGTGGAATCAACAGGGTTGTATTTAGCCAAAGGCTGTTAGTTGTAGCCTATAAAACTTACATCCTCAGCCTAGAGCATAATGCCAGTCACTTCACAGTGCCAATAAATGCTTATCAAATGAATATACAAATAAGTTAGTTATAATAGCTGTTCTTCCCAAAGTAGCAGATAAATCCATATTTAATTAGAATAGATGTATTTTTTAAATTTATAAAATTAATTTGTTATAAAATTAATGGGAATAAGGCTCTTCTGATTAATACAGAGCAATGAAAGCAAGTGATATACATGTCAGTTGCATTCCTATATCTGGTACAGCATTCTATTTTGTGTGTGTATTTTGTTTCGATTGTACACTATTAAAATTTATAGAGAAAAATGTTTTCAAATGGCAGAGAGTCTTTTTTTGTAGTTTGTTTTTATTTTTAACAGTTTAGCCTTCAATATCAGGATAACCTTCAATTAATTAAACAGAAATGACAGGAAAAACACAAAAATGAACTTGGTAGCATATGAATACATTAATATATACATAATATTAAGAGCCTTTACTACTAAAAGTTCTGTTTTATAACACTTGAGTTTACAAATTTGATTTTTTTTTGTTTTTAAGATAGTTTAAAAATTCACCGATGAAATGTAAACAAAATATTTTTGAAATCCAAATGCACCTTCATTGAAACTATTCCAGAAAACGCAGTTTGAAAACAGCTGCCTTATACCCACTGCCAAGACTCAAGAAATCAGGCAACAATATTAAACACTTTTATTGATTCTGCATTGGCCCAATGCAGATAAGTACTCGAGGAAGATACGAAGAACAATATAAGAGCACTGCCCTCTAAGACCTAAGCCTGGCAGAGGAGAGATAATGATAATAGCTATTACTTACCAAGTGCTTACTCTGTGCTAGGAATTCTCTCATTTAGTACTCACAACAACTCTAAAAATTTATATTTAACAGCAAAGAAACAGAGTAATTAAGTGATTTGCCTGAAGTTACATAGCTAGATGCTTCATTTATAGAAAGATAAACAGGGATTACAACAAGGGTGAAAGGTTCTATAATAAAAGTAAATACCTGTTCTCCTGTTCGACAGAAACCTGCAGGAAATCTGGACAAGAGATTTTTGAGCTGTAAGGATTTTCAATTAAGAATCAGATCTAACACTTAGAACACAAGATAGAATAAGACCAAAACTAAAATTTCTTTGGGTAAGGATACATATCGGTGTGTCAGCCATCATGTGGCCTATGTCATACATTTTATATTTCTGCTTTTTCACAACTCATCGAAGCAGCATTTCTCCTCTTTTCTTGGACAATACTGCTGCTTCTGTCGAGAGTTTCTTCTATGAGTTTCTTGTCCCTCCCTTTTTATCTGGCAGAAAGCCAATGTGTACGGGACACACAGTGGCATGACCAGCCACTGATGGTGAGTGTTGAGAGTAAAACTTTCCTTTCTACAGTGGTTTAGTTAGTACATTCCCTTTACTCCTGCTAAATAAATAGAAGTTAATACTCATTAACTAGAGTTAAAAATGTGTCTACTTATTTTGTTTACAAACACCAATTATGCTCTCAAGTTCCCTATATTCCTGCCCAAGTGTTCAAGACCTATGATTCAAACTATAAAAAACAATACACAATATTTTAAGTTTTTCTAAGGATATCACTTTATTTCAAACTAAAGTAACTATTTAACATGAAATCTTTAAACTACCAAGTTTCTCATGTTCTTTCTTCGGTACCTATTGCAGCTTTAGGGGTTTCCTTTGTATGATTACATATAGGCATTCACCTTCAGAATACCTCAGCTTGAAATGAGAATCATAATCTGAAATTTCAGGTAAGATAAACTATAAACGTCTTGAGGGTAAGGACAGCACCTTGTAGAACACCCCTTCTTCACTCCTATTTCTAGATTTGTGTCTGGTACACAGGAAGTATTCAATAAGGTCAGAAACTTTTAATTTTTTAACTTCTACTTTTTAAAAATTCCATTTTAATAGATAAAAAACACAAACATTTAATGGTTTAGCACTATTTGTAGCCATGTATTTTACTATATTTATAGCTAACTTTAATGGGAATGTACATCCTAGACCCTTAAATATGTCCCGAAACAATAGGTAAATATATAACTCATAGCACTCATTCATCTGAGAAGCACTGTATTTACTGTTTTATTGTTCTGTGACAGGCATTATCCGGTGGGCTTGAAAACATCTATGACAGGCTACACCTGACATCTTTGGCCAGTTCCAAATAAGCTAAAAGTAGAAGTTCACATGATCATATTTAAATTTATAATTGTGGTATGAGGAAAATAAACAGTTCCATGTTAATTTCCAAACATGAAGGAAGGGTATTTTGGCTACTAATCTTCAACCTAACTGGATTGTGACAAGAGAAATATGGTTTAGGGCTTAGGACATTTTCAGCCTTTGTAAATGTTTTTTGAGGTCTTGACTAACACAAATATTCTGTAATGGGTGGGGGAGTTCTAGAAATCCATTCAATCAAGTATTATTCAAATCTATATTTTATTTGCTTGATCTCTCCTATCAATAGACATGTCATAAAATCACACACTACAATTGTGGATTTATTGATTTCTGCTCGGAGATATGTCAGTTTTGTTTTCTGTATTTCATATAACATGCATCAAATTCAGGATGACTTTCTTTATCTCTAATAATAATTTTTGGCTTATGATGTATTTCATCTGAATAAACCCAGTACTCATCTTTCTTCTAATAAGCATTTGTCTAGCACATAGATGGAATTTTTAAAATCTGACCTGATAATCTCCACCTTAACTATTAAGCACATTTACATTTATTTTAATTATCGGTATGTTTGATTTCTACCATTTTATTGTATGCTATTTAACCTGATTATTCTGGGGTTTTCCTGCCTCCTTTCTTAACTTACTGTGTTTTCTATATTTTTTCCTCCTTCACCTGATTTGGAAGGCAAATAATCGTTTCCATTTTTGTGTTCAGTTTTATTTATTCAGGTGGGATTCACTGTGTATCCTGAATTTTATGTATTTTTTTGTAAATTCTAGAAAATTCTCAAATACACTTCTTCATAATATTGTTTCTTCTCAATTTCTCTGGAACATCTATGTGATACAGGCTAGACTCTTCTCATTTTCTTGTCCACATCTTTTAATTTCCGCATGATATATTTATTTTGCAATATTGTTCTCTGCATTCTTCAGCTTTAACTTCCAATTTATTAATTTTCTCTTAAGATCTAACCAGCTGTCTTAGTTATTTGAGTTTTAAAATTTAAGATAAGAACTGTATTTTTCATTTCTAGAAATTCTAATTAGTTTGTTTCCTAATTTGTCTAGTGGTTGTTTTTTTTTGTTTTGTTTTTTGGTCTTATTCTTTTTCATGTTTTCCATTCTTTTTGTTTTTAATTCATTGGAGAATATTCACTTTATGGTTCCTAAAATTACTCTCACCCAAAGATGTCAGGGGTCTAATTGTGGCATTTATCCTACCTGCTTAGTCTCACTTATGACGCCTTGTAACTTTTGATGGTAAATTTCTGTTCAGCAGGAAATACTATGGAAGTTGGGTTGAGGTTTTGTCCCTTCACAGAGGTTTTACATTTGCTCCTATCAGGTGCTCCAGGTTCATTACTATTCTGGGAACACTTTTTTTTTTAAATGAAATTTTTAAACATGTACAAGAATAAAATGAACAGTATAATAAACTCCCAAGTACGTATTACCCAATTCCAATAATAATCAATACAAAGCCAATCTTGTTACATCTATATACCCACTCACTGTCCACCTCTCTCCACTGGATTATTTTAAAGCAAATCCCAGGTGGCACATCATTTCACATCAATGTATATTTCTTTTTAAAAGATTCTTAAAAATAATAATAATGCAAAACTAATAATTGCTTAGTATTAACAATATTCTATCTATGGTGAAATTATCCTGATTTGCACTTTTTCTCTCCCTAAACCATTTAATGTAAGAGAAGGAGGGAAAGGGAGAAATGGTTAGTTAGAAGTGGGATCCGAGTAAGTCCGGACCTACTTTTCAAACTAATTTCTCAGCTAAGATTCCTAGATTAAGCTGGGTGTTATAAATTCAAACCCCAAGCACTTGTGGGAAGGGGGTAAAAACAAAAACAGGGCCCTAAATTTTCAAAAAAAAACAGATTCCATCAATCCCGCACTCCCCCCTTCCCTCAAGACCAGGGCAGACAAAATGCTTTAATACTTTCTGGTGCCAAGGAGAATTGTTTTCCTAGACTTCCTTTTCTCTGAGGGTGTAGCCCTTCAAGGGTCCCTGGCTTTACACGGGGTCTCAGTTCCAACTTTTACAGACCCAAGGCCTCTTTTCTAGTAGTTGAGTGAAAATTAAAATATAAGTCCCTAATGTTTTATATCTTGTTTTGTGTGGTAGATACATGAGTCTATATAATTGTCAAAATTCACTGAGTACTTAAGACCTGTATTATTTTACTGTATGAAAATCACATATCAATTAAAACTAAAACTCACATATTTATACCAAAACTAGCAAATCCTCCCTATCCTTCCTGGACAGCATCAGAACCAAGTCCTCTTAGTACTTGGGTTTTCAATTTCCTCTTCATTTTTGCTCCTAAGATCGCCTCTTACTTTTTTGCATTCTCAGCAATATGTAGTTCAAAGGATTTTTATTATATTTTTTCTCCATACTTTCTTAGTATTTTGTAGTGTGAGGGTTACCAAATTCTCTAGACTAGTGGTACTCAACGACAGTAGAATTTGCCCCCTAGAGGACATTTAGAAATGTCTGGAGACATTTTTGGTTGTCGTGACTAGAGTACTCTGGCATCAAGTTGATAGAGGCCAGGGATGCTCCTAAACATCCGACAATGAACTGGACAGTTTCCCATAACAAAGAATTATTTGCTCCAAAATGTTAACAGTGCCAAGACTGACAAAACCCTGATCTATATCATCTTTACTGCAAGCATATTTGGCTTTCACCTTTGCATTTCACAATGACACAGTATGATCTTTAGCTGTCACTCATGATAAAAAACATCTTGCCTAAATAAGAAATTCCCCAAAGAAGAAATTTTCAAAGTGAAGGGTGGAGAACCAAGGGGATCTTGGCATATACATCTTTGTTTTTATATCCTTACAATGCTTAACAAATAGAAACTGCTGTTAGACGACCACGTCAAAATTAATCACAGAATAAATTAAAGGACATTGGAGCTAAAATTAAGAACCTTAGAGGTCATGATGTAACAATGAAAAGTTTGTACACCTAATGAATATATTTGACAGATTATAATTTTACATTCCAATGTTCACCAGTAAGTTATTGCCCAAGATGCTCTGGCTAGGCAATGAGAAGTCAAGCCAGATGCCCTCAGGTGGTTCTTACAATTTAAGGACACCAGCCTGAGCTAAATAATTCATTAAAAGCACTGCTTCGATGCCCTTTCACTATCTAGAACTGCTTAATTTGCTTCTACCTCAATATTAATGATAGGGATTGATGGTTTTACTATAGTGGGTTGCAAGATAGGCAAGACCTGGACTTCAAAATTTAGGAAATTTGTTGTTATTACTATTTAATATGTCAGGCATGTTACAAGGTACAGAGAATAACAAAATTAACACATTTTTTTTTATGAAACAGCTTAAGAAATAAAGCTATTAAGAAATAATAGCCTCCTGTGGAACTCTCTGAATCCCATTCTCTTCTCTCCCTGAAGTAACCATCTCCTGAATTAGATGTTTGCCACTGTACTTGTTTTTATTTTCACATTACATGTGTGATCCATAAATAATATACGGTATTGTGTAAACTTATATAAATGGTATCAAACATATCTTCTATAACTTCCTTTTTGTTACTGATAATTTCCTGCATACAATAGCTACAGAAATGGAGTAAAGGGGAAGGAGTAAATTGCTAAATATGTACAACTTCTCTGTCTACAAAGAGAAACTCATCTGTGATTGGACTGAATTTGTCCCTAAATGCACCTGCCTACAGTGCTGTACTCCCTTCTTTACTACTTGCCAATGAAACTGGTAACTGAAATTCACACCCTTATACCCACAGGCAGAGGAGTGTTCACCAAAACCCACAAGCCCCAAGTCCAGTTCTACCATGTGAAATTCACTGGTATAAAGAGTTTTCCTCAGGCTTCTATGAAAGGGTGGTAATTAAATATAGGTAATGAATTCACTACAACTGTTTAAACACAGAATTCACTATCCCCATCTATTGTGTTTTCCAAGGA
The DNA here is from genome assembly GCA_003508835.1 of Eonycteris spelaea. Taxonomy (NCBI): domain Eukaryota; kingdom Metazoa; phylum Chordata; class Mammalia; order Chiroptera; family Pteropodidae; genus Eonycteris; species Eonycteris spelaea. The sequence continues at coordinate 4,441,631 of PUFA01000017.1, forward strand.
ATACTAGTAGCATTGACAGATACCAGATTTGACCAACCTATTTTCAAATATAAACATTACAAGGTGCTAAAGTGGACCACTGAAAACATAAAAGCCTTTATTTATAGGTGAGTGAAAGAAAATAAAGCCTAGATATTTTTATCACTTCCATTTCAGAAGGTAAGTAGAGGGGTGAAAGAGATAGAGCAAAAACATTACCAGGGTTTTAACAGTTCTAAGGATTCAAAGAGGCTGGTCTAAGAATGACACATTCGAGTCAGATTTAGACCAGGATGCTCCCTTCAGGGAGACAGCTGACATGATTATTGCTCTCTTCCCAGATACAGAGTCAAGCTGCTGACATTTTACACCAGGCAAGTTCAGCAGCTGTTACTGAGACAACAGACACTTTGCTCTCTAGAAATTTAGGGGATGGATTCATAAAGGAGGGGTACTTCAAAGTACACTGTTGATTAGGCCTAATGAATGGCTTGTTCAGGGAAAAAGGTGAACACCCGAAGAGAAAAGGAAACAGTGTGGGTAGTATTTAGGACAATTTAAAGATCAAGTCCAGAAAACCTTTCATCTTAAAAAAAAAAAAAAACTGTTTTAAGTAATCCTTCCTTTGCCTCATTTCCTTGTTACCCACATAACAAAGTCTCAGACTGATGGTTACCACACTACTTCCAACTTCTGTCCTGCAAATAAAGTCCCTGAGTGGAGTAGGACCCAAGAAAGAAAAACAGAACAGTAGAGAAGAAACAAACTAAGATGCTAGGTATAGGAGTGTGTCTCTAAAAAGTGTTAAGAATCAATCAAAATAGATGTTTTAATGTGTTTATTACCTAACTAGTTAACATGGTGATCATTGATCTTAACTGAATTAAAGATAAAAGGCTTTGGAATCACAAGAGGCAGAGGCCAGGGAGATTTTAAAAATTTCAAGCAAGATGTTTGTATCACAAGCGATAGCTAGACACAATGGAGAAGGCGGCATCACAAAACAGCTGCAACGAAGATTTCAGTTTAATGCTATAAGGTAGTCTAGATAATTATAAATGGACCTAGTTCGAGGACTAAGGGCCATGATGCAGCAAGGTCCAATACAGGCACTGCAAAAGGAACTCAACATCTTGTTAGGAGAGAGCACACAAAGATTCAGTGGACACACTGTCTGCTTCCAGTGTGCTTACAAATCACCACCTCAAAAGTTCACCTAGGTCATGACTGTATGTACAATCCTATGGTTTTTCCTTACCTAAGTATATCGCTGATAGTAATCTCAGGAATAAACTTTTGAAGGTGCTTCACTGTTGCACTGAGAAAACAGGCTTTATACATTTCATTGACTCCATAGGAGAAATTCTGTAATGCCAGTTTAAACAAGCCACTGAAAGCAAAGAAAATAAAATCTTTATGAGAGAAAGAAATTTTTTATTACTATAAAACACCTTTACAACTATTAGATTTAGATGGGGGGAGGCATTACAAAAATCTAGTCAAAGTCAGAAAAACCACATATTAAAAGAAAATCAACTTTCGGCCAATTAAAGAAGAAAACTTCATGAAAGGAATACCTTCCAAACTCCAAAGGTAAAAACCTTTCAGACTCAAATTCCCAGGGAATACTGGTTACAAACTAGGATTCTATAAAGCCTGCCAACAGAAAGGCTTTCTAATACAAATATTTCATGCTTTCAACACGTACTTAAAAGGCACTAGCAGATCTTGAAATCAGGGCATTAAAGAATTGAGGCATTTACCCTACTTTTCTTCTCTCAACAGAGGTAAAATACCCTAGTAGTGATCCTCATATGGGACTGAAGAGTCCATGTGTGTGTGTGTGTATATATATATATATATTTTTTTTCCAAGCACACATGCTGGGAAGCCCCATCCTAAACCTTCTGCTTCAGAATCTGTGGAAGGCAAAACTCAAGCACAGTTTAAAAAACTTTCTAGTAATTTTCATATGAAACCCACTGGAGAACAACACTGCTAAAAGGACCCCCAAAATACCTCATTGAGTTCTTAAATAGTAAAAGAATCTATGTACCAACTCAACACAATATTATTGTTAGCGTTCCACAAAAAGGAAACAACTTTGGCTATCAGAAATTTCTCCAGTGGTTTTCAAAACGATAGTAACTGGTTTGAAATAATCTTATCAGAGTGAGTCATCTACTGATTTTAAGAGCAATTTCTTTTTTTTTTTCATACTCAACTAGAAGTTTAGCAAAACAAGATTTGGGTGGTCAGATGTGTGACTAGTTCTTAGTCTTGTTCTTTTAAACCAAGACATACCCCTGAATTATCAAGATTTTCTTGAAGTAGTTAAAACATTATGCTTATTCCACAAAGCTCTTAATTTGGACTAATTAAAAAATCAATATACTAATCACAGATATGAAGATTTACTCAAATCAAATATCGATAAAGACAAAATTTCCCACATTAAAAATATAAGCACTTAAAATCATTTTTTTTTAAGTAAATAAAGTTACCTCTTGGTAATTACATCCACAATATCTCTGGCACTGAAGTCAAAGGGTTTGTAGCCCTCTCGTTTAAATGCAAGAACTGCATTAGGCCCTAGCCAAATACTGCCATCCATCCTTGGTGTAAAGTGAACTCCTAGGAAAGGAAACCGGCCATCTGGGACCTACAAATTTAACACAGGGAAGAGCTGTTAGCCCAATTTCATTCTGCATTTTAGTATGCGTTCAAACATTTAACTGGAAATATAAATCACTTTCTTCCCATGCATTTAATTTTCATTACTTTAACCTGTACTCAGATATACTTTTCTACTTACATGCTTCTGCCTAGAAATGCCAAGCAGGAAACATTGATACTACTGGCACTAATGTACACTGTCTCATCTATTCCTCTTCCTGGGTAAAGAAAAAAGAACTGTCCTACTTCAGGTTATTCCCTGCCCTGGCCTCCCCCACAACACTCTGCCTCCCAACTAGGGATATATGTGGCTGGCAAGTAAAATCAGAGCTGCCAGAAAAACACACATTTATAACACAAGTTTTTATAAAATTAGAGTATATTAGGTTGAAGTAGATGAAATGGATGTTTTGGCAAGGTCAAAAACAGTAAGTAGCTAAATACTAATAATTTATTTCAACCTAGTAGTTCCAGACAGAAGAAGGAACTCTTCATTTAAAGGGCTCTGTCGTCTATACCATGAAACTATAGAGTGGCCACATCCCCTTTTCTGAACCTAAAGTTAGTGAACTGAGAAAGAGGGTTGGATAGCTGGGTATGCTAAAAGGGAAAGTTCCCTTATGAGTGCTCTTTCCACCAGAGAGAAAGAAGAATCAATCAGGTTGTCTTTTGATATCCCTTCCCAAGGTAAACTCATGCCTTCTGGAGACATGTACTTATGGGCAATTAAGTATAATTTAATGATTATGATATCAGAATAAAGATTTAGGGATTTGACATAAGAGAAACAGGAGAAGTGCTTACACAAAAAGCCCTTCAAAAATTGCTTACTTCTGAACCAGATAAAAGTTGTTTCATCCCCTTTTTGCCAATAGTCATCTTGAGAAGGGTGAGAAGGCAGGAGCATCATTACCTACCGGATAAATATTTCCTTTTACAAGATAGCATTTTTCTGGCTTCAAGAGCAGGTAATCTCCCCGGAAAGGTACAATTTGAGGATCGGGATTGCAACCACTTAACTCAGAAATACGGTCTGAGTAAAGTCCTGCACATGTCACAACATACTGACATTGAACTTCCTCTCCCTAGTGCAAAAGAAATGAATAGTGATTTGTAAGAAGCAGAAAGGAGAAGATAAATCAAGAGTAGAAAAACAGATGACAGAAAAGATAATAAGGGTATAGAAATAGACTTTTTTGTTGTTTTTATTCCTTTTAAAACAGAAAATCAAATACAAGTATCAGCAAAATACTTCAGGATTTAGGTGGCACCTAGAAACTTAGAGTAGTGGCATGCAAGAGGATGTCTCCTTAAATTTTGTACTATAAATTAAGATACAATGGTTGACCTAGTGCAGATAATTAACAAAATGCACACATACATACACATTTACGAGTATGGAACTTAATTATTTGTTGCCGGAAGAAGCAAACTTCATTTGGCCTCTTTGTATTTCAGACAGCTTCAATTTGGCCTCTTTGTATTTCAGACAGCTTCTCCTGTCTAATCTATGAATAATTATCCTATTATTCTCCAGTTGCTTCACACTCCAGCCTTAACCCACCAACAACCAATTCCTCCTTCCCAATCAATATCTACTTTACAAACTGAGGTTATTTTCAAAACCTCATTCATTCATCCACATTTACTGAGAACACACACTACAGTCAAGGTTTGCTTTAACATCTAGGAGACCGCTAATCTTGGGCTGTTGTATTTTCCCATAAATTTTACTTTGTAATTATTATTTGCCTGTTTTCAGATTTACCCTGCCAGGGTTAGTCAACTTGCTACCTTAAATGATTTCATTTAACCCTGATTCATCACCAAACTCCAATTCCCATCTCTACTTCTTACAGAGTGAACAACTAGCATCTCCTCACTCCAGGTAATTTCTTGTTCTTAAGATTTCCTCCCTAAATGACCTGTTTCTGAGGCCTTAGCATTCTCATCTGTCTCATCATTCTTTCTTTCCCATCATTATTGATTCAGCCTTATTCTATTTCTGCATGCATCCTATTTTTGCCTAGCTACAAGGTAAACCTCTTTTCAAGAGTTATACAAGTCACATTTCTGACAAAAATCAGATGAAACTTTGTAGTTGATTTCAAACTAGCTAGACTAAATCATGATAGTTTTAAGACTCTTGAAGTTAAAGGGCTATGTCAACAACAAAAAATACCTTCTTCTAAATATCTTTCCTGTTCATCTAGAGTTATATACCAAAGTACGAGAAGTATTTTTATGTGATACAAATCTATTTGTTCCTACTTTGAAAGGTCAGCAATTGTTTTGTTCTTAGAACATAAAATGTAGATAAGCTCTATGATAAATGTAAAGATAAGAGAATTTGCAGAATGGTTCAGCATGCAAATAGCCTAGAAGTTCTCTTTAAAAAACCCAAGGAACATTTCCAAAGAAAGAAATGATTAACAACTATCTTAGGTTTCTGAGATAATTTTATGCTACATATAAAATAATAATTAAATTAAGTAATACATTAATTTCACATCCAAAATGGAAATTTAGGTAAACATTGAATGATGCATTTGTTCAAACATATATTTCTTTAAAAAATCCAACTATGCATCTTTTTTGCTATTTCATAAGTGAAACAGACTTCCTCCCATAGGCAATCTATACATCTTTAGTTTGCAAATCCTCTCCCAAAAAGTTTACTTTTAAATCCCTTTCTTAACCTCATAAAAGCATAGATGTTCAACTTGGTAAGTTGACTCAAACTTTTTAATTATATTATTTAACTATACTAAAGGAAAGTGCCAAAATACAAGGCAACAATTACAGTAAGGGGAAATATATATCCACTGGTATCCCATAGGCCCCTGCGTATCTTCCATCGCATTATGCCATACACTAGTAAAAATGTCCCTTGGGTGAAGGCAGGGGCAAAAACACTTTTAATTCTGTTTTAAATGGAGATCTTGGTTGCTCTGCCACTTGGGCCACATGACCCAGCAGATGTGATGGTAACAAAGTGACTGTGGCAGATAGTGATGTTTTATGAAGACTTCCGTAGTCCCCTGTAGGCAAATCAGAGCACAGAACTTTAGGATTTTGGAAGCAAGTTACAGTACCCTTTGCAGATAATTATCCTCCTTCTGAGAAAGTACTTCTGGCTTTGACTCAACACTCGACCACAGGTTACCAAGTTACCATGTGAACTACCCATTATTAACAGGGTATTGTCTGACCCACCAAGCCATAAAATTGGGTGTGTACAGCAATACTTTGTCATCAAGAGGAAATAGAATATACAAGATCAGTGTTGTACAAGTCCTGCTGGCACAAATAAGTCACAGAGGTAAATGGCTCAAATTCCCATGACCCCTGTTCCTGTTAAATTACCTCCCCACTCTCAACTTGCTCCTGTCCCCCCATGGGAAGTTCTCTATGATCACTTCACCAAGGAAGAAAAAATAGAGGCCTGGTTCCCAAATGATTCTGCACAACATTCTGGCACCATTGAATGTGAATAGCAATAGGACCAGAGCCCCACTTGGAAGTGGCCCTGAAGGGCTGTGGTAAAGGGACAACCTCCCCGCAGGCAGAACTTTGAACACCATACCTGGTTGTTTATCTTACCCAGAAGGAGAGATGGCTAGAAGTATGGATCTACACTGCTTCACAAGCAATAACTAGTGGTTTGGCCAGATGTCAGGAAAAGGAGCTCTGGAGAAAAGGTATGTGAATGGACCTCTCCAAACAGGCTTAGGGGTAAAGATAATTTGCATATGAATGCTCACTGAAGAGTAACCACAGCAGAGGAAGAATTTAATAATCAGTAGACAAGATGACCTACTCTGCAGATGTTGGTTAGCCTCTTTCCCCTGTCCTTGCCCAGTGGCTTCACAAACTAAATGGTTATATCAGCAAGGATGGAGGTGATCCATGGGCTCAGCAACATGGACTTACTCACCAAGGCTAATGTATCTACAGCCACTGCTGAATGCTCAATCTGCCAACAGCAGAGAGCAATAGAGACACTGATATGGTCCCTGGATCTCTTCAATCAAAAAAACAGGCAGCATTTAGTCCTACTGGAACAGGTATTTGCTGTGGATATAGATTTGTCTTTCCCGCCCACAATGCTTCTACAGAAACCATCATCTGTGAACTTACAGGATGCCTTATTTAACATTATGGCATTTTACTGACAAGCATTACTTCTGATCAGTGAGCTTATTTTACAGGAAATGAAATATAACAATAAGCTCATGCTTGTGGAATTTACTGATTTTATTGTTTTCCCCATCTCCCTGAAGCTGCTGGGTGACAAAGTGGAAAGGGCTTTAGAAGATTCAATAACAGCACTAGCTGGCTGGCAACATCTTGCAAGGCTGGGGCAATGTCTTCCAGGATGCTGCATATGTTTTAAATCAGTGACTAATATATGGTATTGTTTCTCCTGTAGCCAGGATTCACAGGTCTGGAAATCAAGAGGTAGAAACAGGAGAGGCTCCTGCTCTTAATCCAAATTTATGCTTCCTGTCTCCACAACTTTGGGCTCTAATGGTTTAGAAGTCTTAGTTCCCAAAGCAGAAATACTTCCATTACAAAATAAACAATGGTTCCATTATGCAAGAAATTGATACAGTCACAACTGGCCACTTTGGGCTCCTCATGCCAGTGAATCGACAGGCAGAGAGGATAACTGCACTGAATGGGGTAACTGATCTTGACTCTCGAGAAGAAACAGAGGTGCTACCACCCGGAGGGCTTGGGGATCATAAAGAGTATGTACGGAATACTGATCTCCTGTTATCTCTTAGTATATTAACCTTCATTAACCTTCATTGTTGTGAAGGTTAATGGAAACCACTACAACACACAACGTGCAGGGCTGCTAACGGCAGAGACACTTCAGGAATGAAAGTATGAGTTAACCCACCAAACTAGGAACCGAGACCAGCTGAGATGCTTGCCAATGGCAAAGGGACTATGGAATAAATAGTGAAAGAAAGAAATTATATCAGCTAAGACCACATGATTGGTGATATAAATAAGGAATGTAGTAGTTATGAGTATTTCTTCCTTACTTTGAAATATATTTATCTATAATTATACTTATTTCTTATTCCTCATAGTTATAAACTAAATTGTGTCCTCTACCCACTGCCCCCCCCCAAAAAAATTCATATGTTGAAGCCTTAACTTCCAATGTGACTATACTTGGAGAGAGAGCATTTAGGGAGATATGAAGGTTAAATGAGGTCACAAGAGTAAAGCCCTAATCTGATAAGAGTGGTATTCTTATGAGAGAAAGAGACACCGAAGATTGCTTATGCTTGCATGCTCGTGTGCTCGCTCGCACACGCGCTTGCTCTCTCTCTCTCTCGCTCTCTCTCTCTCTCTCTCTCTCTCTCTCTCTCGCTCTCTGCATATGTGCACACACAGAGACGAGACCATGTGAGAAAACAGTGAGAAGGCAGTACACAGCGAAGAGACATCTACAAGCCAAGAGAGCTCTCATCAGACACAATCCTGATGGCACTTTCATCTTAGACTTCTAGCCTCCAAGCCTGAAAAAAAATAAATTCTGTTGATCAGGCCACCCTGTCCATGGTATTCTGTTATGGTAGCTTGAGAAGACGAATATACTTATCTTTGTCATTTCTCCATTATATAACACAAAGTTTCTCAACTTTGAAATTTTGACGTTTGGGTCCAAATACCTCTTTGCTGTGGGGGCCTGTCCCTCACACTGCAGAATGTTCAGCAGCATCCTTGGCCTCTACTTACTAAATGCCATAGCATTGCCCTCCTCTACCAGCTATGAGAACACAGAATTGTCTCCAGGACATTGCCAAATGTCTTCTGGGGGGCGAAATTACCTCCAGTAGAAAATTACTGATATAATATACTTAAATAGTGGTTAACCTTTATCCCAGTATTGAAGTTATAGGTCTCAAAAAGGGAGCATTTCAGGAAGCAACACCCAACAGAGGAAACTGGATGTTCAGACAACTTTGTTAAAGGAAGAATTTATTGGCTTGCAGAGCACGTGGGGTTAACAACTCCATGCACGAGCTCGCTTTGGTTAGATTTAGTACAGTTTCTAGACCTCTGCAGTGTCCATGCAAGAGGCGTGTGATTCCTTTGTTTGAGGTTTCACATATGCCTCATGACTCAGGATGGGAGGGGGAGCTTTGGGTGGGGGGCTGTAAGAGGGGAGGAATTTTTAGACCATTGGTCTTACCTATTTACAGATCATTTTGCCTTGTAGAACCTGTGACCTTGGCATTATCAATGCTGTTATGGGATTCTCAGAGAGATGGGACACTGAGGCTATAAGTAGAAAGTAGCACTTGTTGAAGTCGTCACTTTCTCAGCGATTTGTATACAAAGGCTGAGAATTAAGTGTAATATAGCAATCAGTTTTACACAGTCTTGTAAAAGGGGTGTGAATGGATGCCAAGTTGAAAAGGGATGGGCTGGAGGGGTTTACATGTGTCAGTTTGGTAAAGCTAACAACTATGCTTGACAGAATCCCTTACCCTGTATGGTTCCAACTTAAAGTTGACCAAAATATAAGTTGTTTGCATATGATTTGGTAGGCAGAAGTAAAGCAGCAGCCATTATTCTCTGAAGGTCATTCTAGTCCAAGGTGGTGACAAACACCTACTGCCAAGTGAATTACAGCTCTAAATCCTCCCAGTTACTGGTCGGACTACCAACTGCTGCCCTGGCCCACTACTTAAGTAGACACAGAGGCAAGGGATCCCCCAGATCTCCTCATGAGCTTTGCATTTGCAGGTCTACTTCAGTAGCTTGACACTCTTGGCTTCTCAGATACACCTCTGATTTACCAACTCCCCTTCTGAATCTTTGCTCCGCCAGATCCTTTCAAAATTACCTAAGATCTAATTCCTATAATAAATCCTACTATACTCATTGACAACTCTGCTTTCCTGACTGGACTCTGACCATTCAGTGAACACATAGTGAATGCAACACTTCTATGCCATTTTAAGTTCTTGTCTCAGCCTACGTGAAGATGAAAGAAAGCAGTCCGTCCCCCTCTGTACAACCTGCCCTCTCCAAGTCTTCTAATTAGCAGAGAGTTAATAAGTTAATGTAGATAAGTAGGTAAAACAATAAAATATCAGTTTTGCCTTAAAATTAAATATTCCAAGTGCTCATAATCTTATTCCTTGCCAACATTCTCTATATGAATACACATTCCGAAGCTGAAAGCCTTCTTAGAATAAAAGTTGTTGCATTGCACTCAAAGAATTTCTCTCAGAATAACTTTACATTAGATAAATTTCATTCAGTGACATAAAATGCAGCACTGTGGTTAATTCAACTTTTTAAGGAAGGAGACAGAATGAAAATAGATAAAATAATGAAAGTAGTTTTGCTTAAGAAATCTTTACCTTTGTATTCCTTATAACAATTGGATATTTCATCTCTGAAAAAAAAAGGAATTAGTGAAAGATTTATTTTTAGCAAAAGATGGTATACATTATTTGAAATATACTAGTAACAAATTTAAACAATTTCCTTCTGTAATAACCATGATTGTTTCTCACATTTCATGCTTTTTACCAAGTAACAAGATTAAACTAGTTCATATTTGACAATATAAAAACGCTGGCATGTTTTTTCGATTATTTTATATGAATTCATTTAATCTATACTTATCTTTCCCCACCTCAGCTTCAACATAAACAGTCCCAACTTTTCTCTGAACTGCAAACCCAAACACCATGCTATAATGATAAATAAGTATGTATTTTTCCACAGGACTAAATGCTATGACACTTGTCTAAGTGTTGGTTACCTGAGACCTTGCAGATTCTAGGTTGTGGAGAGAAGCAAGAGTTAATCACAACACAAAAATTTCCAATAATAAACTATTTATAAAATTAGTTACCTATCAGACACATGGGATCTCAAATTCTTATAAAGCATAGTACGGCAGGTGAAGAATATGATCTACTTGTATCATAAATTTGATTGATTATGCTAGCTAGCTATAACAATCTTAATTATTAACAATTTCTCTCATCATCTTAGAATTGAGGAAGATATTGAGAAGGACTCAGGTGGCCCAGATCTCCTTAAAAACCTGTCAAGAATAAACTCAGCACTACTTTTTTCTCCTTCAAATTTTCCAAGAGCAAATTCAAAACTTACAAACTGATTCATTATTTTAAAATTGTCCCCAAAGCAAAACAAAACAAACTTTAAGTACGGGACGAGGCCGGGGGGGGGGGGAGGGGTGGTGGTGCGCTGGTCAGAGGTCAGGGAAGGGGTTAGTTCAGGATGGCTGAGTCATATGCTATCCCCAGACAGTCTGATTGAGTAAGACTGAATGATGCTAAAGTTTGAATTTTTAACAAGCATCCCCAAGGGATTCTGACTCTAACCTAGAGGATAAAGAAGTGTTTGGGGCTAATTTTATATAAACAGCCATGGCAGTTCAGGTTTCAGCACCAGTCAGAAGTGCCCAATCAGTCCAAGTTCTATCAGCACAAGACTCACTGCAAGTCCTAGTTCTCCCACATCCAATCTCACCCTTGGCACTTCTGCACCTGCCTCCAGCTCTGCACCCTCCTCTAACCTAGCTCCTGGTGTCTCCTACCAGTCAAAAATAGTCTCAAGTTTGTTTAGAAGTCAATACAAGTATCCAAAGGAAAAGACAAGGATGGCTTACCATCTTCACTTCTTGAAGGACTTTCTCCAGCCATTTCAATATCTTTTACTTCAAAACTGGTCAAGACAGAACCACCTGCTTCTTGGAAATCCTGGGCAAATGACAAAGCCACCTGACGATAGTCCACAATGCCAGTATATGGGCAATCAATAGCCATTAGACCCTGGGACAGGATTATAAAAAGTCAAGACAATACAATTAAAAATCATTGAATACAGGTTGTTCAATAAATTTTATTTTGCACTGAATTTTTTTTATTATTTTGATGGAGAGCACACATTATTACTTCTTGGCAAAATGTGGGTTTTAAAGAACAATTAAATTTTGTTCTGCTCAGTGCCTAAATTTGATCTTGAATATATATAAGGCATCTAACAGATATAAGAAATAGTATTAGCTAAATACAAAAATCTCTTTTCTTAAAGGAGTTAACTTTTCCAGGCTCTTCCAGCAGCTATGACGAGTTTTTCAGTTTTATTTATCCTTCATCATATCTGATTCTAATTCACATCTGATTCTGAGTCAAATTCTGTATCACCAAACAATTATGTTTTAAATAAACTCCACTGAGACTTTCCCAGTAGTGGATCATATATCATACACACTAAGAGAGAACTCAGAATTGTTCATATGTTTGCAGAGCACTGATTTATTGGCTATAGACTCTATTTTCAAGACTGCAATATTGGAGATTGTATGTGGTTAATTCAAGATTTGTCTTCAGGTAATATGAGATATTAATAGCCTGGGTTTTTTGTTTTGTTTTGTTTTTGTTCAAGCTCTACAGATGAATGGTCTGCAACCATATGTATTTAATTGTTTTGGAATAAATGTTGAATGTAGATTGGTCTTCCCTGATTCTGAAGAAAAAAATAAAGAGTAGAATTTCACACACCAAATATTGACTGCATTTTGGGGAATTCTTGGTAATAGCAGCATTTTCTATTGCCTTATTATGTATATGAGTATATCAGTTTTCCCTAACAATTTTCCCTAAGAGAATAGCCTGATTCCCAAGACAACTAAGGCCCAGAAGCTGAGTGTGACTGGTAAATGCTGTCATCCTCATTGTTGGACAATATAAAAATAAAATAATAGATTTGACATTATATTATTTTAAAACATCTCATTCTTTATTCAGTGCCCCACCCTACCCCAATACATTTATCTGCTTACCCTTTAGAAGCTTTTGACTTTGCCACCCACTCCTGACCAGTGTTACCAGATGGCTGGCTAGCTTACTCTAAGGGTAAAGGCCCACAAACACCCAACAGCCCCTTTTCACAAACTGAAAGCAACATTTGGAAAAAACTTCATCATTTTCCTGACAGGCTTGCTTCCAGAATATGAGAGCATGTGCCTGAGTATAGGAAATCATTTCTTCTGTTTTGATACAATAGATACACATAAGATTTTATACTAGATTTTTATTGCCTGACAAGCCTAAATTCACAGGTCAGTAGTATAATTCAACTTCAATCTATAAAAGTATTTTGGGTACAACAACCTTGGAATCTAAATTAAATAAACACCAAGAGTTTAGTCACAAAAACTTCCTTATCCAGCATAAAACTATGTAACCACTATGATAACAAAGGGATAAAAACGTGCTGTAAAAATGCTTCAGATGAATAGTTTTTGGAATGCCTCTCAACTATTCTCCTTATTCATCATATATGCCTATTACCCAGTACAATGCCTGACATATAGAAGGCACTTAAACATTTACTGAATGAATGAGCTTTTGAGGGTTGTCTTTAAACATACTAGATTTTTTTCCCCCTCTAGACCTTTCCTAAAAGGTCTCTTTTTTTCTTTCCCTTTCATGGCTTGGCATTGCCCCTCTCCATGAGATGCTGGTATGCCTCACTACACATGTTTGGTGGGGGAAGGTAAAGTGAGTCACTGCTACCGAGCAATCGAATGCCCTGGCCTAGGATGGGGCTGGTGGACAGGCTGGCAGCCGGCCAGGAGCTGGGCATGCACTGTAGAGGTTAGCAGATCAGAGCTTGAAATCTGAGGCCATGGTAGGTCAGGTGGCTGGAAAAGAACCAGGAAAGCAAGACAGAGAAAGCTAAGAATCAGAAGTCAGTCGAGAGGACAGAGAAACAATGAACATATGGTTGACCAATTAAAGAAAAGGCAAACAGATCAGCATAGCTAAAGTCAGTGTCACAAATAGTGTCACAATTTGCCCAGAAAGAGAGCTATCAAGAGCTTTCCTCCAAAGTCATAGTTTACAGAAGCAGTTTAAAAATTTCCAAGATGCTCTCCGGGGAATACTTAATCTTCTTAAAGGGATCTGGTCCAAGAAGCCCTTTAGAGCTGCTCTTTTTTCTTTCTTTCTGGAGGGCCTGGAAGAAACATAAGAAACCTTGTACTATGGAAATTTTGCCCACCATTCCTGGTAGTGGTGATGAGGTTGGGGGAGAAGAGAAAAATTTACTCAAGATATCTTTATGAAATAACCAGACTATATTTTCCACTATATATCGCCACCCCTAAATAGGCTTTGTTAATTACAATGTGGCAGTATATAAAGTAGATCACTTCTGTAGAGGTCTCAGAGAAAAGCAGTATATACTTCTTTTATGTTATACTACTTATTCATCTCTCATGTGGGGGTCCACCTCTGAAAAGGCTTTCCCAAACTCTTGGACTAAGCTAAAAACACTTCCTTATATTGCTACAAGACAGAATACCAGTTCTATCACAATCTTTCACTATATTAAAATTTTATCTTCTGCTACACTATAACTTCCTCAGATTGACCATCACGTCTTACTCATCTTCATATATGCAGTGCCTAACAGTCTTTGGCACATAGGAAAGAAGAAAATGTTGCCCATACTGAACAGAAAAAATACCAGTTCTGAGTCAGGTTTGGGGGTAAGAGATTCTTTAGGAGCTGTGTATCCTTGGGAAAGTAACTAAACCAGTTTCTTATCTCTTAATTTTTTTTTAGTAGACTTTACTTTTTATAGCAGTTTTAGGTTCACAGCAAAACTGGGCAGAAGGTACAGAGATTTCCTATATACTTCCTGCCCCCACATACGTACAGCCTCCTAATCTCTTAGGAGACCCCAGAGAGCTCCCTCGCCCCTTCTGCCATGTGAGAACACAGCTGGAAGATGACTGCCTATAAACCAGGAAGGAGGTTCTCACCAGATACCAAAGCTGCCAGAACCTTAATCTTGGATTTCGACCTTCCACACTGTGAGAAATAAATTTCTATCGTTTATAAACTGCCTAGTTTACAGTAGTTTGTTATAGAAGCCTGTACTAAGACAAGCTCTTATTCACAACCCCAGTTTTACAATATTCTAGGATTTCTCCACAATGCTTTTAAATAGCTACATTACTCTTCAAAAGTATTGATATGGCTTAAAGGAAATAAACAGAATAAAATAATGAGTTACATGTAAAACATCAGGAAAAAGGCAAATGTAAACCAAGGGGAAAAGAACATATATATCTAAGTATCCCTAATTACCTTAACAAATAACCCCTCAAAAACCCCCAACTCTGAAAATGAAACCAATGTGAATTCACTAGAATTGCTTAAATAAGCACATAATATCTACTGCCTCTTAAGGATTAACATATGCTGGATGCCTTATGACTACTATTTCATCTGATTCTCAAAAAAACCTTTATTTTACAAATGAGGAGTCCAATGCTTAAAAAAATTATCCACTCAGGTCAACAGCTGTTAAAGAGGCAAATGTGAGATTTGAACTTATGTCTGTCTGACTTCTCAACCACCACATTATGCTGCTCACCTTATGTTAGATTCCAGCTTATGGGGGAAAAAGAGGATATAGTGAGATAAAATAAAGAATATATAACAAAATTCACACCCATGTAGATCACCTAATATCATAAAAGTTAACACGCAGTGTAGTACAAAAATAATGGTCTTTTTGATGAATGGTCTGAGCTTCCTTGCAGCCAGGGCACACTGGACAATGCAGTCAAATGATTCACAGTGTCCAAAGATAAAAACAAGCTAATTGTGCTAAGGAAAAACAAAATTATTCTTAGAACTGAGGTCTGAAATTTCTCCTGCAGATTCTGAGAGAGAGATGTTGTATAACAGTGAATAATCTATGTCCTCGACCATATTATTATAGTAAATGCCACAGTGACCTTCTCCTTAGGCTGATGCCATAAAACTGAAGAACAATTCAAAGAGAGTAATTGGTAATCAAGAAGAAGGTAGAGGAAAGCAAAACACTGTAGTGTAGGTGTGCCACTCTGATGATCTGAAAAGATGTACAGAAATGACTGGTCTAAATATCCTCCGGACTAACTCCCATAAATAGTGTTTCTCTAAACCAAGCTTCTGATAAGCATACTCTTTGGGACAGGTACCTGTGGTCCAACTATTGTATATTGTTAAGAAAATAGTGGGGGATGGGGAACAAGAGATATAGCCTTTCATTGGACCAGTCAGTGGAACTAGGGGTTGGACTGATAGCTTTTGAAAAGCTACCAAAGAAAGTTGATACACAGAGTAACTAATATATTCACGTCTCTTTTATAAATAAAAGGAAGATCTGTTTTCCCCATAGCATGCTTTAAGCAAGCTACTCTAAACCCACACTTCACAGTTGTGCAAGGCTTATCTTCTTGAAATACAGAATGGATATTGTAGTCACTTGCCTCAAAAATTTTCAGTGGCTCCTGCACCTAATAATAAACTTTGAAGTTATTAGCATGAATATTAAGCCCTTTAGTGGGCCTAATCCTACCTTTCTATTATCTCCTTTTATTTCTCCCTGCACACCTTACGATCTAATTATAGCTCAGTGCTTTTCAAACATGTCATATGGTCTCAGACCTTCTCTTGCCTTTCCTTATGTTCTTCAGATCTGGTATTGCCATAGGGAAAGAAGAAATCAGGTGTCCAGAGTCTGTGACAATGCCCTCTTGTTTGTCACTCTACTGCTTTTGTGACAGGATTATCTGTTTCTATTATGATTCCTGCCTCCTGTAAATTCACCCTCAGCCTTCATGTCACAAGACTAAGCCCAAAATGAAAATGTCCCTGAGAGCATGTGTGCAGAGTTAGTGAATCACTTACCCTACAATATGGCTCCTTCTTTTTTATATCCTCCTGCTGGATCAGCCTCAGGCCCTGGACACCATTCTGCAGGCCTCTCTCATACAAGGCCTGAAGTCTGGGAATTTCTTCTTGTTCAACAGCTACTATGAGCTTCAAAAAGAAAAAGAGAGATAAAGAATTTGGATACAGTTAAACATACCATCAGCTATGAAAGATAAAGTCAATAGGAAATTATAAATTATGACACAACTCAAATTAGGTTGATTTTTTAAAATTGTTTTTTTCATGTGTCTACTTCTCCCTTTCTTGATGACCTCGTTCTCCTCCTTCACCAAAAAAGGTTCTTTTAAGAAAACTACATTATAATAAAATTTCCCCAAAGGTGAAATGTAGCCTCAGTTTCCACTTCTGATATCACAGTCGTTACATGCATCTTGGTCATAAGCTACTGTTATCACTACCACTCCCTCAATCCCAGGGAAGAGTGGACCATGGTTGCTTAGTCTTTACATTAAAAACAAAATAGAACAAAACAAACAACAGAATGGCCTTCTTGCTTCTATAAGAGAATGTAAAACACTAGTACCTCAGAAAGAAGGCCAGCATTCAATATAATGGCATATCACTAACAGAAAACTATTTTATCTCCTGGAATAAAATACATTACACAGTATTTACTAATGCATTCTGTTGCAGAGGAAGAAAAAGGTAAATTTACCAACTTTACTGATTTATTTCTGGGCCAAGTATCTGTTTGAGATAGTTTCTTTCTTGCTTAACAGTCCCCAGCAAAGGAAAGCACAGATGCATGTACACAAATAAATTAAAATTACAAAGAACCATTTCATGAAAGGAGTCAACAGAAGTTTCATAACACTTTTAACCAAGGTGGAAAGGTTATTTAAATCAACAAATAATTAACCTTAAAAATAAAAAAATAATCGGAGGACACTATCAAGAAAGTAAAAAGACAATTCACTAAATGGGAGAAAATATTTACAAATTACTACCTATCTATAATATGTAAAGAATTCTTATAACTCAACCATAAAAACTGTAAGTACAGTTTTATAACTTGCTTTTTTTCAATAACATCATGTCAGGACCATTTTCCATATCATTAAAAAAAAAATCTTTGTAGCATTTTTTAATGGTGACAATAAACTTTCATTCTTAAAAAATTACATGGAGAAGACTTATAAGGGAATATTATGAATAACTACATGCCAACAAATCAAATAATCTATGCGAAGTGGATAAACTCATAGAAAGACACAAACTTCTGAAACTGACTCAAGAAGAAAAAGAAAATCTGAATAGACCTATAACAAGAGATTGAATTAGTAACTTGAAAATTTCCCACAGAGAAAAGCTCTAAAGACTTTACTCATGAATGCTAACATATAAAGACTTTACTCATGAATGCTAACATATGTTTAAATAAGAGTTAATACCAATTTTTTATAAACTCTTCCAAAAAACAGAAGAGGAGGGAACACTTCCTAACTAATTCAAAAACCTGATGCAAAAACTTGAAAATACTAGAAAACTGAGTGTAGTGATATTAAAAAAAGGATTATATAGCATGATCAGGTGGAATTTATTGCAGGAATGAAAGATCAATTTAACATCCAAGAGTCAATTAATGTAATATATCACAAAATAGAATAAAGGACAAAAACTACATGATTGCCTCAACAGAAACAAAAAAGGCATTTGAGAAAATCCAACAGCCTTTCATGATTAAAAAGCACTCAAAAACTAAGAATAGAAAGGAACTTCCTTAATTTGATCAAGGTAATCTACAAAAAACCCACAACTAGCATCATACTTAATAGTGACAGTGAATGCTTTCTCCTCAAAATCAAGAAAGACACAAGGATGTCTACTTTCGCCACTTCTATTCAACATTATATTAAACAGTCTACCTAGGGATATTAGGCATGATAAAAAATATAAAACGTATCCAAATTGAAAAAGAAGTAAAACTATCTTATTTGCAGAATACATGATCCTGCATATAAAAATCCTAAGGAATCCACACACCGAAAAGAAAAACTGTTAAACTAATAAATAAGTTCAGCAAGATTGCAGGATAAAAGATCAATATTTAAAAATCAATTATATTCTATATATTAACAATGAATAATCCAAAATTAAATTAAAAAACAACTTCCCTCACAAAAACATCAAAAAGAATACAAAGAATAAATTTAACAAAAGAAATGCAATTTCTATACACCGCAAAATATGAAACACCGATGAAAAAAATAAAAGATCTAAAGAAATGGAAAGATTCTCATGTTCACAGTTTGGAAGATTTAATACCGTTAAGGTGGCAACACTCCCCAAATTGATCTCTAGATTCAACACAATCTCTACCAAAACCCCAGCTGCCTTTTTTGGAGAAATTGATGAACTGACCCTAAAACTCATATGGAAATGTAAGGGACCCAGAAGAGCCAAAACAATCTTGAAAAAAAAGAACAAAGTTGGAGGACTCACGATTCCTAATTTCAAAACATAATAAGAGAGCTATAGTAATCAAGGTAATGTGGTATTGGCATAAGGACAGTCATAATAGAATTGAGAATCCTAAACATACCCTATTACATTTACACTCACGTGATTTTTGATAAAGGTGTCAAAACAATGTAGAAAGAGCAGTCTTTTCAACAAATGGTGCTGAGACAACTGGATATCCACATGCAAAAGCATGAAGTTGAAACCCTTCCTCACACCATACATCAAAATTAATTAAAAGGTGATCATACACTGGAGTACAGGTGCAGGTCATGCCACCAAGAGCAAGGTCTGGGGAAAGGACAGTAAGCCAGCTGTGAAGGTGGTAAGAAGCCCCTGAAGGAGTCCAAGAAGCAGGCCAAGGAAATGGACCAGGAAAATAAGGCATTCAAGCAGAAACAAAAAGAAGAGCAGAAGAAACACAAGGAGCTGAAAGCAAAGGCTGTGGGGAAGGAAATTCCCCATTTGCAATTTAAAAATGTGGCAAAAAAAAAAAAAAAAAAAAAAAAAAAAAAAAAAAAGCTGTGCCTTATTCCTGAGGCAATGATGATCTTTAATTTCATTCCTGTTTAAACATCTGGATTCTCTGCCATAACATCTGCTGCCACCTATAGCTAGAATGTAGTGCTGTCTTGGAGCCAACTGTATATTTAAGAATACACGTTTGTTTAAAAAACAAATCATACTGTGGTCTATTTCTCTTTAGATCCTCTCACTTAGCCATTTCTACCTTAGCTGTGAGATCACAATAAACCCAGTCCAGAATCTTGCTGAAGTCTGCTCTTCAGGCTTTGTCCTACCCCAATTTTATATCATTTGGAATAAAACCAGCTCATTTGAGAAAAAAAAAAAAGTCATGATAGATCTGTCAGAGCTAAGGCTATAACAAAACTCAGAAGAAAACAAGTAATTTTTCATGATCTTAGGATAGTAATGAGTTTTTTTTAGATATAACTCTAAAAACACAAGCACCAAAAGAAAAAAGTATAAATTGGACTTCATAAAAATTAAAAACTTCTGTGCTTCAAGGGATACCATCAATAAAGTAAAAAAGAATATCCACCAAATGAGAGAATTTTAGCAATATTTTTTAAATTACTATTGCTATTACTATTATTTTACTTTAGTAATAAAAAACATTTAAACATTTTAGCAGTATTTTAGTAAATATTGGTAATAAGGGACTATATCCAGAATATATAAAGAACATGTACAATTCAACAAAAAAGACAAATAATCCAATTTTTAAAATGGGCAAAAGATTTGAATAGACATTTCTTCAATAAAGGCCAATAACATGAAAAGATGCTCAACATCATAACTAGGGAAATGCAAATCAAAACCATAGTGATATACCACTTCACATCCACTGGGATGGCTAAAATAAAAGAGACATACAATAACAGGTGCTGGCAAGGATATGTAGATATTAGAAACCTCGTTAATTGTGCTTGCTTCAGCTGCACATATATTAGAATTCTCATTAATTGATGGGAATGTAAAATAGTATAGCACTTTGGAAAACAGTTTTGCAGCACCTCGAATGTTAAACCTAGAGTTACCATATGACCCAGCAATTCCATTCTTAGGTATATATCCAAAATAAATAAAAACATAGGTCCATACAAAAAACATGTCAATAGCAGCATTACCCGTAATAGCCAAAAAGCAGAAACAACCCAAATGTCCATCAACTGATAAATGAATAAACAAAATGTGGTATACCTATGCAACATAAAATATAAAAAGGAATGAAAACATGCTAAGTGAAAGAAGCCTGTCATAAAAGACACATGTTGTATGATTCTATTTACCTAAAATGCCCAGAATAGACAAATCCACGGAGACATAAGGTATATTAGTGGTTACCAGGGGCTGAGGAGAAGTAAGACAAGGAAGTGAAGGGAATGGGGAATGGCTGTTTCTTTTTAGGGTAATGAACATGTTTTAGAGTTAGACAGTGGTGATAGCTGCACAATTCTGTGAGTATGCTAAAAATTGAATTGTACACTTTAAAAGGGTGAATGGAATAGTATATAAATTATGTGTCAATAAAGCTGTTACTTTAAAAATTACATGAAGTTAGTCACACCATCTTTTTTAAGTTAGTTATTCCCTAATATTAGATTTTGTAAATTACATAACTAGAAAGAAAGAAAAGGCAAGTATATTTTTTTACTTAACATCACATAAATAAGAAAATGCTAGTTACAAATAAGTCAAGGCCCTAATAAAATACCATACCTTGCCACATTGCTTGTAGGAAATTCCCTTTTGGTTACAGTACTCATAGATGAGGGATGCACCTTGTACACATAATTTAGCTTTCAGAGATTCAGGTTTATAATAAATTCCACTATGTATGACACCACTGTTATGTCCAGTCTGGTGCATAGCTATTAAACAAGAGAAACAGGATAAGAGAAAAATACACCACTCATACAAAACCTAAGAAGTGGGGGAACAAACAGAGTTGAAGCTATCAGAGACCACATTATTTAAAAGTCTTACAGTCAGAGCACTAGGTAACTTCTTTTAGTGGCCATCCCTGGTGTCTGTGTTACATCCCTTCAGCCAGTCTCTAATTTCATGTACAACTTTGGTGCACAAACTCACCTCACACTACCAACAAACCACTTTAAGCGCCCACTATAGCTCCATTCTGCTCCAAGACCTTTTCTGATGTGGGGAAGAGAATTCAATATCCCTAGGGGCAATCCTCAACCTGTGAGGAAATGCTCCTCAGAGGTCCCAGCGGAATCAAACCTACAACAGCAACTTTGATAATGTATGTACCCTCATGTGGCTTTTCCTCCTTTCCTGTTTGCTCTACGCACTCCCTCACCCGTTTCCTACATAACCTCTCAAATAAATAATCTATGCCCAGGTCCTAGTCCCAGGCTTTGCTTTACGGAGAACTCAAACTAGGCTACTAACAGTGACAGTCAGCATGACAGACACAGAATTGACAAAATGAGTAGGTGCTCAGGTTAAGCCAGAAGAGCAACACTGATAAGATACATACCTAAATCCTTCTCCTTTTCCAGAACACCAATGGAAAGTGCTGGATGTCGCAGGATGAGTGCTCTGGCAGAGGCAAGCCCCACAATTCCGCCACCGATAATGACTATATCAAACGATCTTTAAGATAAAGTCACCTTTAAAGTAATGCATGGTTACAGTAGACCTTATCAAACTTCACATGCATAATTTTTATCATCCATGGATAAACTATTAATTTGTAATCACTAAAAGCAAATATTTATTGGGCTTTATTCTATTTGGCTTCATACTCATGAAAAACACCTTTAAAAGTTACCTGCATTGCTGGTCTCTATAATGTATTATCAGCTACACTCAGAAGGCAGGTGGCTAGTTGTCCAAGCTGCTCTACATCTCCACAGTACTCTGCCTGGGCTGGCTACATCAATGATAATCCCACATTAAGCATCACACTCTTCTCTACCACCTAGTCTTTTAAAATTCAAGTATAGTATTCTTGAGGATAAGCTAACCCATGAAGTCTTTAATACCTTAGCGTGCAAGAATTTTTTTTTCTGTTGAGGGCACAGCCCATGAGAACACCGAACCTTAGGGAAATAAATGGTTCCAAAATGGGTTCAGAACCATAATTCTAACCATTAAAAATTCTGATTACACAACCATTTCAAAAATTAGAAAGGGCTTGTATTATTTAACTCTACAATGAGAAGCATATAAGATTGCCTTTAGCACTGACCTTATGGTCAACAAATCTAGGTTTTATTAGGAACACGACCAATCTAGCTTCTTCTGCACCCCACCTATTTCATCCCCTCCTGTATTATAATATTTTGATGCAAATCCTAAACATTATCTGTAAATATTTCAATGTTATTTCTAAAAGGCCTCTTCAAAAAACACACACAATACCATTATTCACAGAACAAAATTAACAACAAATGTTTTATATCATTGAATATTCACTGTAAAACTTTTGGAAGAAAACACAGGAGAAAATCTTTGGGATATAGGGCTAGATGAAGAGTTTACACCACAAACATGATCCATAGAAGAAAAAATTGATAAATTGGACTTCATCAAATAAAAACTTTTGCTCTGCAAAACATCCTATTGAGAGGATAAGAAAAACCAACAAATTGGGAGAAAAATACTTGCAACCTACATATCTGACAAAGTACTCCTATCTAGAACATCTATTAAGAACTCTTAAAACAAACTAGCCATTTAGCAAAGGAGCAAAAGATATGAACAAACATATCATCAAATAAGACACACATATGGCAAATAAGACCATGAAAAGATGTTCAATACAATTAGTCATCAGGGAAATGCAAATTAATACAATGTGCTATCACTACACTCTTATCAGAATGGCTAAAATTTAAAAAAAGTGGTAATACCAAATGAGAATGAAGAAATACTTCACATACTGCTGGTAGGAATGTAAAATAGTACAGTGATTCTAGAAAAAGAGTATGGAAATGTCTTTGAAAACTAAACATGTGCTTACTGCAGGTCTTAGCAACTGCATTTATCTCAAAGAAATGAAAACTTATGTTCATACAAAGACCTGTACATTGTTTATAGCAGCTTTATTCATAGTCAAAAACTGGAAACAGCCCAGATATCGTTCAACTGGTGAATGGTTAAACAAACTGTGATACATCCATACTATGGAATGCTATTCAACAATTAAAAGGAACCCACTATCTATATAGGTAACACCTTGGACGGAGCTCAAGGACTTTACGCTGTGTTAAAAAAAAAAAAAGCCAATCTCAAAAAAATTACATACTGTGTGATTCCACTTATACAACATTCTCAGATTGAGAAAATTATAGATCTGGAAAATAGATTAGTGGTTGCCAAGGGTAATGGAAGGGTGTAGAGATGGGATATGAATATAACACAGTAGGTAATACAAGGGATATCTTTGTATTGATGGAACATTTCTGTTTCTTAATTGTAGAGGCATTTACACAAATTAACACATGATTAAATTACAATAGAAACACACATGTACAAATGAGTTAATGTAAAACTGATGAAATCTAAACAAGCTCTAAGGATTGTGCCAACATCAATTTCCTGGTTTCAAAATTTACTAGTTTTGGGGGTAGACTGGGTGAAGGGTATATGAGATCTGTTTTGTTGAAACTTTCTATAAATCTATAGTTATTTCAAAATAAAAAGTATACACAAACCTTCCCTAGTCCTATTTTTCTTCCCTTAAGCTTTCCAAGATAATTGTCTACATACCCTAATAATGAATCACAAATCCCATTCCACTGTAATCGTCCTCCAATCCACCAATACATAGCAGCCAAAGTCAACTTTTGAAACATCAACATTTTATTAATCCCTCTTCTTAAAAACCCTTTAAAAGCCTCCCAAAGCTGTTAGAATAAACTTCCATGTGTAGTTAAAATAATTCTGCTGTGATCATCTCTATTCTGCTGAATTCCAGTCACACTCATCTTCCCCACTTTCTAGTTCTAGAAACTGCTAACAGCTTTACAGCTTTAAAGCCTTGACATAAACCATCCCCTCTACAGAAAGCAGAGAAAGACAGTGGATTCTAGTGTGACCTCCAAACTTCAAATCACTGAGCACTGATTTCTGCAGGCTTAGATAAGCACCTAAGCTGGTTCTCACAGGGTTAGCTATGCAGTGTCTGCCAGGAACTGATTTCAGGCTGGTTTCAGATCTTCCAAGTAACACCGATTCCAGTTAATAAACAGCCTATCTGATTGCTTACGGTCAAATTAAAAACTGTCTTTAATGCTCAAAACCTACCTGCGGAGAGATTAAGATCTAACTCACAACTGAGCCTAAAGAAGCTATGATAACCCGTCCATAGTTAAATAAGTGGAGGGCTTGTATTCAAAGACAGTTTCAGACCTCTACTCAACATTTCCTCTTATTCTTTTCCTCCCGCCCCAAAACAGCACATAAATCCTGTAGGTAGATCCTGGGATCCGAGGTTGGAGCCCAGGCTCCACAGGATCCCGCCTTTCTCTCACGCCTGGGACAGGGCAGTACAGCAGGGGCACAAGTCCAGCACGAGGCACCTCTGAAGGAAGATGCAGCGCTGGCAGCCAGGCAGAGCCAGCGGCTACTCACCTAGTGCTGGCCCTGCGGCTACTCTGGCACAGCAGCCAGGGCCTCCCCGGCACGGTAGTACATGTCACGGAGAAGCCCCCGGGGAAACCCCCGCGGGCCCGTCCGCGGGCACTACACAGGTAACGCAGGGCCGGCACCATCGCCTACGCTCTGTCCCCTACCTCAGTCCCCAGAGGCGGCCACTAGAGCCTGACACAGACCCGGCTCTGGCGCTCTCTGGCCCCACCTCCTACGCAGGGACCAATGAGGCGCGCGCCTTCGCCCACGTGGGGGCGGCCGCAAGCGACCAATGGGCGCACGCGGCAGAGGGCGAAGGGCAGGCGGGCGCTGCCGTAGACGCGAGGGACGCTCGTTCGCTCCCTCCCTTCCACTCCGTGAGTAGAGAGGAGCTGGGCCCGCAGCGGGGCGGCGCCCGGGTGGCGGTTAGGCTCTGCCCTTTCGCTTTTCCCCCTCACTGGGCTTACGGAAAACCTGTCCCACTGCGTCGCGCGCTTTCGACCTTCACTGCTGAGCGGACTCAGAGCCGCAGGAGAAAGTCCGGGCGTGATTATGGTGAAAACTCGTTTGCACGGGCCCAGCGGCCTGGCCTCTTTCTCTCTAAGCCCGCCCCAGCCCCATCCTGGGTCTGCGCGAAGCGGATTACTGGGCCCCCGCAGTCTCCACCTGGGTCCCCACCTAGCGGAGTGCCCACGGAAGGGGTGCTCCCCCGTCGCTCCCCACGAGGCTCTTTGTCAGAACACGCCTGATAGCCTGAAGTCTTCTGAACTTTTTGTGGGGCTCCTGGCGGTGTCATTCAGTATTCGTTGGTCCTGTAAATATTGAGCGCCTAGATGAACCAGACGGCTCGGTCTCTGCCATCATTTAGCATTCTCTTTCCTTAAACTAGGCCGAGGTACCATTTTTAAATATGCTGTACAGGCTTGAGAACGGCGGCTCACCTGTACAGGTCACATCTCACCTTTTTCCTTATCTGTGAAATGAGGGAGGTGGACTATGTAATTTCTAAAAAGAAAAACCTAACTCCGTGAAATTATGTCATTATCACTGTGCCAGTTTAACACCCATTCTCTGCTTGATGGCAGTTTTTAATTTTTACGGTGAGAACAGCTGAATAGAAAAATAGAATGTACACTTATTGCCGGAAAGACTTTACTTGCCTGTTTGAATTTGATAGCAGTCATCAGTCAGGTGACTGGCGGAAATCCATTTCACCTGCTTCAGACCCTCCTTTGTGAATCAAGTAATAGTCATGTGTCTCGGATTACATGAGATAAGGCTCATCAGGTTTTTCGCGCAGTGAAATACTTGATAAATGACTGCTTTTATTTGCTCAAATGATATTACCTCCTGGATAGGTGTACATGTTTCGCTTTATTTGTGAAAACAATGTAGAATGTTACCTGCTCGTTCCATCACATAGAAGAAGAAAAGATGTTTTTTTAAGTCAATTTTTAAATTTTGAGATAATCATAGATTCCCATGTAGTTGTAAGAAACAATGGAGATCCTGTGTACCCTTTACTCAGTCTCCCCCAATGAAAACATCTTGCAAAACTATAGTACAACATCACAACCAGGAAATTGAAATCAACACAATCCACCGATCTTATTCAGATTTCCCTAGTTTTACATTTATACAACTATTTAGTTCCTTATAGTTTTTGTCACATTTGTAGGTTCTTGTATCAGCTTCCCTCCTGCAGTGCACTCCTTCCTATTTTCCCTTTCTAAAATTTTGCCATTTAAAAAATTTATATAAACAATTACATGTAAGTTCAGAATTGGCTTTTTTCACTCAGTATAATCCCTTCAGATCCATCCAAATTGTATGTATCGATGGTTCCCTCTTATTGCTGAATAGTATGTTTAACCATTCACCCATTGAAGGATATCTAAGTTGTTTCCAGTTTTTAGCTATTTTGAATAAAGCTGCTATGAATATTAGTACACAGCTTTTTTGTGTAAACCTGTTTTTGTTTCTCTGGGATAAATGCCCAAGAATCCAATTGTTGGGTCATATGTTGGGTCACATGATACAAAACACATTTATTTTTGTAAGACATTGCCTAACTCTTTTCCAAAGTGGCTGTACCTTTTTACATTCCCACCAGCAATATTTGAATGATCTAGTTTCTCATTGTCACCAGTATTTAGTGGTTTCACTTTTTAAAATTTTAACCATTCTGATAGGTACATAGTGGAGATGTTTATTTTTTAATTTGTACAGGATATAGTTAATTTGTTACTAGGTTGAATACAGAATTATACACTCCAAATGTGTGGCCATCTGGGCCCATAGTAGTGACTTTTTACTACTATGATTTTGAGCATGTGCTTCTTAGTTTAGCAAGGTGAAAGAAATCACAATACATGTGCTCATTTTATAAAATTTTTTCTGCTTACCCTCTCCACTATGTTGGACTGTACATTAATTTGTTTCAATTAAGTGATTTCAACTTAAGAGCTCACCTTATATTTGTACACCCTGTAATGTCTTTGGCTAGAGACATTTGTATTCATGACACCACCCTCCTCAGCTGAGGATTCATGTTCATCTTCCATTGATGTCAGAACCTATAAGGTGTTTAATGAGTGCCATGTAATGTTGGTCTAGAAATGGCCTTTGGGACCTTTCCTTCTAATTTCTAATGAATTGCTCTGTTGTATTTCACTAGACTCTTCAGTAAAAAGAATTGGCATCAATAATAGGTTATTTTCAATGAGGTGGGATTATAATTCCCTAATTCTTATACCACCCCGCCACTCTCTCCACATTTTTACACCCTCAAGAACTAGTTCACTTATTGGTCTTTTGACTGCTAAGTTAGCCATCACTTTGAATAATTACATTTGATATATAAAAACAGAACTTCCACTTTTTATTTTTTACAATGTTTTTATGCAAATTGAGACTCTCAAACCTACTCAGAAACTATGTATCGTATTTTGAGTCATTATTAAAGGTCCAAACTTCTCTTAAGTTACAAACATAATGGCAACTTTTAGAAACATCTGTTACATAATATGGCTCTAAGCCATGTTATGGAAGAAGTTTTTTAATGATTTTAATTCCTGAATTATTTATTGCAGCAGTAATTTAGTATTATTTTTTAACTTGCTTTTAACTTGGTCTAATTCATTAGAATTAAGTTAACCAACCCACCACTAGAGGGCTCCTCTTTCCCTGTAGAAAACATTCCCAGTAGTTGCTTGAATTTATCTGAAATTCCTAAAACCAATTAGCAGTTGAGAAAGTAAAAACGTACCAATTAATTTTTTTACCTTTATCGCCAAATAAAAATTTGATTTTTATATTTAGATTTATTGTGATATTGTACTTTTAGAGATCATAGCTAAAAAATTTGGTCTTTTTTTAAGCTGAATTATAAGGGGGCCAAAATGAATCAAGTGAAAGTACTTAAATTTTCACAGATCGCTCTTAGCTGCTTAACAGTTCTCTGGTTTATTTTTTTCCATGGAACTATATCAACTATTGAAGACTACTAATGAGTAAATATTTGTTAAACTTCCATTAGGGACATGGCTCTGTTAGGTGCAAGAAAAATGGAAATGGAATGTGATCCTTGCTTCCTTTCACTCTGCATACTTTTTTCTGCTTAACTAGAAACTCTTAATCTTTTAAGACCCACTGCAAAAGAAAACTAGTGTGAAGCCTTCTTTTACTCCTCTGTGCCCTGACAGAACTTTTCATCCCTTCTCTAAGATACCATGTTGCATGTTATTTTTATGTCATCTGCCTTTATTAGACTATGCATTCAATAAGGACAGGAATCATTCTTTGTCTCTATTTTGTCTGTTTTTTTTTAATCTTGCCATTGTATCTCTTGCACTAGGTGTAGCAGACCTGCAATAAGTATTTATTAAGTGAATGGATGGATGGATGGATGAAGATGGCATTTAAATAAGGTCTTAGGTTGGGTAAGATATCCACAGACAGGATTGGGTGGGCAGGGAGGGACATAGAGGGAATGGCTAAGTTGAAGCTGGAAAGGCCAGGTTTGTAAATGAAGGTTGACAGTCAATGGTTGTTAGAGGTGGCACAGGTGGAGAGAGCTTTAACAAAAAGCTGGGAAGGGCTGAGAACATGATATTATGGGAAAGGTTTGCAGTAATGAAGGCAAAGTGAGTGGAAAAGGAAAGTGGGTAAATAATTACAGGTTGTCCTCACACCTCATCTGTCACCATTCCACAATCTAACATCCTTTGTCACTTCCTGAGCTCTAAGATGGTTCCCACTCAGGCCTCTTTCTCATCCTCTTTTTTTTTTTTTCTTCCTGAATTGTAGAACCAGCCAATGACTAAGGATAGAACCTTAGACTGGTAGTAGAACTAGGTTCAAGTTTCAGTACTGCCACAATTAGCTGTGAAACATTGGGCAAGTCCTTTTAAACACATGCATTTATTAAAACCCCACCTTGTTCCAGAAAGGATTTAGGTGTCAGCAAGTTACTTAATATCAGAGCTTTGGTTTCCTCATCTCTAGATGAAAGGTTTAGTCTAGGTGGTCTGAATTCCTTCCAGCTCAGACCACCATTTGTGACCCTGATTCTAATGATTTGTTGGTCATCTCTACTTCTGCCAACACTTCATATATAAAATATGGAAAACTGGGGTGGGAAGGACTTGAACCTTGTCCTCCTGACACTGATGTCTGAAAGTAGCACCATCATCCTTCCAGTGACTCAGGACCAAAACTTAGTGTCATCTTGAACTTCTTGCCCCTACATCTCACTTAATGAGTCATGTGGAATCCATTCTGTAATGTCATTCCCATTCTTCCCTCACTTGACCCTTTCCATGGTCACATATAGTTGAAGCCTTGTTAACTGTCTGTCTTATTTTATTAAACTTAATCTTGTTGCTGCAGAGTAATATTCCTGAAGCATAGCTCTAACAATGCCACTCTTCTGTGCTAAAACCTCTGCCTCTCAACCACCTGCATAAGACAGTTCAAATTCCCTGTCAGATCTTGCCAGAGCCTGTGTCTCATCATCCCATGTGCTAACCAAACTGAACTACAACATGCCTTAAATATTTCTGCTCACTTGACAGTCCTTTTCCTAGTATCTTTATTAAAATCCTAGTTTGTTCTTAGTTAAACTCTTTTAGGGTTTTTATCAGAGTCTGTCCTTTATTTCATCTACTTAGTAGCTTATTTTAGCTCACTCCGCCCTGCCTTAAGTTGTCAGCTCCTCAAAGGCAGAGACAGTTTCATTTATCATTATCCCTCACACACACACCTAGCACACTATCAGAGAAACTTGAATTGAGATCAATCAGATTGAAACTCAATTTAAAATCACCTTCTCAACTCATTTATAGTTTTACATCTGGAAATCATCTGAGCACATCATCTCGTTTTATATATGAAAAAATCAAAGGTCAGAGAAGTGAAGTTATTTGCCCAGTCTTTCCCAACTGCCTTCCATTATTCCTCGTACTGTTCTAGTGACACTATTTGCAGCCTTGTCATAGGAAAATCTGTTCTCTTCTTTCTTCCTGGATATAAATGTCTTGACCTTGACACATTGCTCCCTAGGTGATTTATAGTTTACCATTTGGATAATGGAAGTGTAGATTGGGAGTGGAGCTGGTTTCAATGTATTAGGTGCACTGCCTGAATGGACACCAGATGGCAACCTGCAGGAAGACGCCAACTAAGGCTAGAACAATGGAACTTAAAGTCAAGGCTGGAAGAACCACAGAGACCCTCTTTTTTTTTTTTTTTTTTTTTTTTTTTGCAGCAAAAGAAACTGGGAAACTGAGACATGAGTGACTTGCTCAATAACTATTGAGAGGCAAGTGAGTCATTAGCTTTATTAATTGACTTTGGAGTTGTTAAGTAAGTGACTATATGTATGTGACTCTGATTGCTCTATATACTTCTTTGTGTGTCCAGATCAAATAATGCTGTTTGGAAAAATTTCCCGGCAGTTATGTGGCTTAAAGAAACTCCCATGGTCATGCGACTCTAGATACTTCTGGGGCTGGCTGAATGCAGTGTTTAATAAGTAAGTTACTCTTATTAAAGTGAAGAAACATGGGGTTTGTTAAAGTTAAATGAATTCCCAGTAGCTACTTGGTTATTTTGTATATTTCAAATGTTTTTTGTACAGTAGATGCAGTACCAACCTCATTTTGTTTAAAAACAAATAAAACATACACATAAGCACTGAATAAAGACAAAAAATAGTTTAAAATATTCACTTGACTGCTTTACAAGATTTCAGTGATTTTTCTTTTCTTATTTGGTTTTGCCATGACTTTCAAGTTTTCTAAAATATTTATTACTTTTATAATCTGAATAGCTCAGTAAATGTAATTTTAGAATATTTTATTCTATAGCTTCTTAAGGGATATAGCCTTTTGAATACTATCAAGGAAACTCAGGTTTTTAAAAAGTGAGTTGGGCATTCTTAGAAATATTTCAAAATTGATGAAACTACTTCCTTGTTACTTAATATAGCATTAACACCACTACTAGAAAAAAGCCATGTATAGAAATTAATATCACTTAATGAGATTAAT
This sequence comes from Eonycteris spelaea, assembly GCA_003508835.1. Taxonomy (NCBI): domain Eukaryota; kingdom Metazoa; phylum Chordata; class Mammalia; order Chiroptera; family Pteropodidae; genus Eonycteris; species Eonycteris spelaea. The sequence continues at coordinate 4,473,231 of PUFA01000017.1, forward strand.
TTGAACTTAGGTTCAAAATTATTCCCTCTTTAATCTTTTATTATTAATAAAAACAACCAACTGTACCATTCATTCAATGCATTTTGTCTTTAATATATTGTCATCGAGTACCTCCTGGTGTCAAGCACTGTGCTACATATGAATCAATGAAGACTCATGTCTGCCTGATAAACTCATATAAAAATAATATGCCTTAGAGAATGCAGTCAGCAGCAATGTAATGGCTAGGTGTAGAGCCAGAGGAGAGAAAAGAGTAATCAGGGGGATCACTTCATAAACTATATAAATGTCTAACCAATGTACTGTATACTTGAAACAAATAATAAAAATTTAAAAATTTTTAAATATTTCTGTAATCTTATAAAAATTAATAAAATAAAAAAAAGTATGCCTTGACAGTGTTCACTTGGAAACAAAAATAAAAGTAGAAAAGGTAGCAGGTAGAGCCATTATATGTTGTTTATATAGATCTCATTAATATACTTGTCTCCCTTTTCAGTCATTTCATACGAAAAATTGTTGCTATTCTATATTTATGTTGGTGAATACAGTTAAGAAGCTAGTGACTGTAGTAAAAGCTAACTGCTTTTGTTCTCTTTGCAACAGAGTAGATTATGAACGCATCAAGGATGTTGGCCCTGACAGGGCAGCCTCTGAGTGGCTGCTGCTGTGGGCCATGGTGCGCTACCATGGCCAGGAGAGGTGGCAGAAGGACTACAACCACCTCCCAACAGGCCCCCTGGACAAATACAAGATCCAGGCAATCGATGCCACTGACTCTTGTATCATGAGCATTGGATTTGATTACATGGGTAATTCCCCTATCATTTGCTTATGGGAAATGCAGCCGATTTTTAGTGACATTTTGTTGCAATTGAATATTATCGTCATAGGTGTATTCTTTTTACCAGTACAGTCCAGTTTCTTCCTATGTATGATATTTATTTTTAAATTAAATAGAAGTTACAAATACCTTCCTCTCTCCCCTCACCGAGCCCGTCTCTACATGACTTGGTTATGTGGTTTATTGACTTAAAATTCAAGACCTTGTTTGTCGAATTCTATTTGTCAAAGTTCTGTCACTGAGAAATACTCAGTAATGTAAGAATAATTATATCCACACAGCTTCTGCTTATGTGGGCATTTCTTTCCTCCAATGCATGAGAGTCTGGCTGCTCTATCAGCACAACACATACTGTTTTTATTAATAAGGTGTCTAATTGTTACACTTTTCCTGGGACTGAGAGCTTTTCCAGGATGTAAGACTTTCAGTCCTAAAACCGGAACAGTTCTGTGCAAACTAGGACAAGTGATCATCTTAATGGTAAAGTAGATTCTTAAATTGAACTTTTTTTTTAACCCCCAGAGGGCCTACAGCATGTTGAAAAAATAAGGTTATGCAAGTGTCATTATATCGAGGATCACTGTTTGGAGAGACTCAACTTGAAAATTTACAAAAAAGCATGTTGGAAATGGAATAATTTCATGTGGGAATATCACAGACAAAGGCATCATTGCTTTACATCGTTTAAGGTAGGCGGTCAGTGCCAAAGTGGAAATTTGATAATGATGTTAAGGTGAATAATCAGAATTCAAACAGTTGAGGGGTAGTATCTTTAGCTCTGAAAATATAATTTAAGAAAATGACTTAACTTTCATCTATAACACTTTAGAACAGTTAAAATTATTAATCTTAACATGTTAAGGTTTTATTGCATTTTTTAGGGGGCATCTTTTTAAAGAATTAAATCTGTATAAAACACCTAGCATGGTGGCTCCTACAGTAAGCTCTCAATAAACACTAGCTAGTATGCTTCCTCTCCGTATTTTAAAGTAATTTTCCTCATGTTCTGCCAATAACTTATCACAGGATGTTTGAGAAATTTTAAGCATTAGAATCAAAAGTCCTAGGTTGTTTGTCTCTTATCAAGGCTGCATCTTTTAATAGCAACTTGAGTTCCTTTTAAAACTTTCCCAATTTTTTTCCTTTTCTAGGTTAAAATTCATATTTTATATCTCACATGCAAAGGAGTTCAATGCCATAATATACATTTAGTATTTGGAAAGATTCAGCTAGAATTATTGCTGTAATTCAGAACAAAACTTTCCAAAGTCTGGCTTAGTTCCTAGCATGAATTTAATTTAAAGTAGTACTCTAAGACTACCGTTCTAAAAGTCATTTTGAAAGCATAGAGTGACATATACATATTCTGTGTGTAATTTTTTTCTAAAAAGTCAATAAATTGAATTTATTTTTAATGCTGCAAGAGTAAAGCCAAATTGAAGTAACTTTTTTCTTTCTCTTTTTACAGAAAACTCAAGTATTTGTTGTTAAGTGATCTTCCTGGAATAATAGATAAAGAAAACCTTGTCCAAGCCTTTAAGACGGCACTACCTTCTCTGGAACTAAAATTAGACTTGAAGTAAAATAATAATAGGTGCCTTATTCATTATAAAGTATCATTTAAAATTGTTGATCCTAAACAGCATCAAGTATTATATAATCATCAATAGAACAAGGATAGTATGACATTTTAGAAGCAGAGTCCATCATATAGAAGATATTCACATGTGACTCACTAGTTACTAACCTGGAAGTACAGAGTTTAAGTACATTGAATAATTTTAAGAAAAATGCAACCGAGGTAGCATTTTAATTCTAATATACTCATTTTATATAGATATCTATACAGATATCTTGATATACTTAGTTCTTTAAGTGACTTAAGTGTACAAGATATTTATTGTATTTTAACAGTCATTTGTTACATTTTAAAATTATTAAAGCATATTACTATAAATATACAATTATGAAAAATTGGAAGCTAAATTTCAGATTCACCGATGAGTCCATTATGCAAAGTAGTCAGTGGTTGTTGAGGCATTCATCTGGCTTCCTGGCATTTGCATGCCTTTCTCATGATCCTGCATTCCTGTGTTTTTTATAACATGCATCCTTTCTCTGAATAGTTTCTGGCTAATTTGTCTATTTAGTAAGCTTTGTCTGGTGTTTTATTAAAACTAGACATAAATACTTGACTTGGCTGAATTCAAATCATCCTGCTGATTGCAATAAAACATAGGAAACAATCATGAAGACCAGCATGGCCCTATTTACTTTTTGTTTCAATTTAAACAGAAAACTTTAACATGTCAATTATAATTTTTATTCCCTCATATATGGACACTACTTCCTGTGAGTGCAAGGGACTTCAAAAAAGTGTATAAGCACAAAATTCAATTTATATCTAGAAAGCTGAGATAAATAATATCATTAATAGGTAAAAACAGATCCTTATTCATACCTGCCTGAAGTGGTCCTGATTCTTTTATTGTTATATGCCATTTCATTTATGGATTTGTCTGTTTGGTTTGAACATTAAGCTGCTGAATATAATCTTGACTGGAAATAATTTTAAAGTAAACTCTATAAAGCAGCAGATAGAAGATGAATTTTAATTGTGTTTAGAAACCAACTTGTGTCAATAGCACATAGCATAAATGATATACTGTTTACTAATATGATTGCCACTGTCATTTTTTAAAAATCAGAAAATAGTAAATTTACAAAAAGTCAAGGATATAAAAGTCTTGTGAAACAGTGGTGATCCCATGCTGAAGAAAGAATTGTAGATATAAGTTAAACATAAGTTTACATTTAATAGAACTCAGTAGAAAAAAAATAAGCACTTCTATCTCATTTGTTAGATTACTGTGTGGTGAGGCAACTGGTTCACCACAATTTAGTCTGGAGCTAGTTTTCTTTTCTGAATAGTTTTCTGTCAAACTATTAGATGAATTAGGCAATTATAGTCACCTGCCTCATCAAGCATATTGTTTTGGGTTAAGGAAAAAACCCACAAAATGTAAACTACTCACAGAAGTTGGATTTACTTCCTTGAATCAAGGCTGCATAACAAGAATTAAATAATACTGGGATTAGTACTTAGCTCACTATCAACTCTATGAGAGAAGCTACATACATCAGGAAGCCTTAGGGTATTAAGCTGGCGTAGCAAAAATTATTGAACAGTTGTCAGAATTGGGTGGATTACTTAGCTGTAAGTGAATAAGGGCAAATGCTGTCGTGAAGAAAATTAACATAGTAAATTGAGAGTATAGAAGAAATGTTTTGAAGAAACAGGAAAATACACCTTCAAAAACCATGGCTAAGAACTGCTAAAAAAATAGCAGTACATCAACCAAAAATGGCTTTGAGATATAAGAAACAGACATGAACTTTATATTGCCCTTGTGTCCAGGTGACAAGAATGAATAAGCTTTTCAAATAGAAGCAATAGGCCAAATGGAAGCTAATTATATGTCATCACTTTAAGTATCACTGTGCAAAGTTAGGAATCCTCAACATCATTTTGGACATTTTTATTAGTTGCTAGTATAGTACATACGTATACACATATATACACATACAGTGTAAAAAGATATTTCAGAGAAAATATCAATTTACAACCTAATGTCTTTTCATGACTCAAGCAAAAGCTCACAATTTCTTCTAAAACCCAGAGCACTAAGTCTTGCCTGTAGATCTGTCTCCAAGTGTGAGGCATAGCTGGAGAGAATGAACTTAATTTCTTTCAGGTTGGCAGATGCAGTTCCTGCCAAGCCTGTAGGTCTTGATCTACCCCTTGCTCACCTGGGTCATCTGCCAGTCTTCATGCCATTGTTTGCAATGGAATAGAGTAAACAAGTGTAGATGGATTAGAGGAAATTCAACCTGCCTGCAAAAATGACTAAGATGCATCCTTTACTAAAGATAAAAAGACTATGTAGGAAATGTCTATACACATATCATTAAATATATAAGCATGTAAGTTAGTCTTTTTATAACCCATATGTTAAATGGTTTGAACAACTCTTAAATATTCCACAAAATATTTTAAAATATAAAATTCAAAGAGAGAGCAAGCAGGAAATGGAATTTTACATTTGATTTCAAGAACCAAAACCTTCTTAAATATGATGAGACAATCTGAAAAGGCAGAAGAATATAGGACTCAAGATGACAAAGATCAAAGGAAATACATATGGGCATTTTGTAATCTATTTTTCATTTGTTGCATATGGTACAATTGAAGCATAAGATTTTTTTTTATATCTCTAATTTTGCCTGATGTATGGACAGTAGATACCATTTATATAGCTGTCCATAAACTCAGCTACTTTAAAATAAAAGCCCAAGTGAAAATCCAAGTTTTTCCTTTGTGTTCTAGACACCATCAGCCAGCACAGAAGACTGGCTCTGGAATTTCCCTTCGTATCTTGCCACGTGACCTCCCCCAATTACTTAAGTTTTCTCAACATTGTGATTGTTTTCAATCAAATTATGTTTTATTTTCTTCGAGTTATTCATCAATTCTTCTTATTATCAGTCTCCAAGCTCCTTAAATGTTTGGAAAATGGTAGTTAAGTTTCTTGGTATTACAGTAGTACTTCTTATTATCCAAAGCTGGAAGGTGCTGCTGCTAGTCAGCTGAGGTAGGTACTGCAACTAAAAATGTAAAACACAGAATTAGGTTCAAGGCTGTACACCTTTTTCACTACTGATAACACATGACACAAAAGAGGTAAATAAGTAAATTTTTCAGCACAGAAAGTTTTTCTGCAACAGAATCCAGAACCTGAGCGAAGACAAAAGGTTTAAATTTGGTCTCTACTTTTTCCTTTTAAAGGTTTATTTTATATTAAAAGACAAAACACACATTAAAGAAAATTTGAAGAGTCTGAAAAAGGAAAAAGTCTGCATGTTAACCTTATTGGAAAAAGCACATATTCACAGGAGTTAAGAGCTTCCTGGGACCTTAGAGATCATTTAAGCCAATGCCTCGTTTTATAGCAAAGAAAACAGATGTCTGGAGCACTTAGGCGATTTGCTCATTTACTCCTTAAAAGGCAAAACTGCTCTCTTCCTGCTGCCAGAAAATCTTTAAATTTATTGTCAATGTCAAATGAAGGTAAGGAGAACGCATATTTCTTGTATAGTACTATATGGCCTTAGGTATCTGAAAAGTGGCTACTTTTTATTTTTAAATCAAACGGTTGAATCCTTCAGTACATACAAGCAATATACATAAATTAGTGGGGCTCCCCTATTCTTTCAAGTAAAAGTATTTACATCAATACCTTTACTCTTGAACACAAAGAAACAGATAAGGGGTAACTGGGAGGAAAGTATTTCTGGCCTGTTTTGCTACCTGGGTCAATAAAATAAAGACATTTTTAATTTAAAATCTCTGGTCTATCTTAGGGCCCTGGAATTCATGCAGTAGCTGTGGCCGATGGCCTCTCCACCCTCTTCCCTCTTCCAAACCTCATACACCACTAGGTACCATTCAGTGTGTTGTGCAGTAGAGGCTGCAAAGGGAAAGTCTAAGGCAACATAATTTAAGGAGTATCTAAGGTAGATCCAGAAGTGACCAGGAGCAGCCAGCTCATCTTAGCTGTGGTTCCAATTAGTCCTTCTAAATTATTACCACTTTTGGCCTGTGACAAGACACTTATTGGGAGGCTGTTTGCCACCTGACACCAATCACTATTCTTCATAGGTTTGTGAGAAGTTTGGAGGTTATTCTTTGGTTAAATGTACTGTTCTGCTATCACTGAAGGCACTCATCACTGCATTCACCCTAGCCAACTCTAATGATTAAAAGATCGGGAGGAAAACAGTTCCTTTTTAGGATAAACCTGGAATGTCAATAAATACTGAAGGTAAAAATGATGACAGAACGATAAATCTGATTTCACTTTCCAAGAAGCATGCTCAGCTGGACTCACACCTGTGTACCTGGCTGAGACCTGTGCTTATGCACACCAAAAACCCTGGCCCCTGTGTGGCAGTTGGGCACTACAGGGCAAGGACACTTTTAGGATTCAGGGAGAAGGGGCCTTAAGAGGCAGCTATCGTGGGGACCCTGGTTAGTCAATCATGTGACCTGTCTCCTGGGGTTGGAATAAGGGTGCTGGAGCTGCAAATCACAGTTGCCACTTCAAGTATAGATTCAGACTCTACACTAGGTAGCAGGTATGAGATCATCTGAAGCTGTCACCTTGGATGCTTCTGTAAAGCAGTGGTACTTTCGGCTCTGTCTTAAGGTCTTCCTCGTTGGTTTGTCATGATTTTTTCTTTTGCCCAAATCCCCTATTTCTCTTGATGCTTGACAAAAAATATGGGTGTTGCAACAACTGTTCACAGGTCAGTCTCTCAGCAGGATTCATGTGAAGACAGCCCTGAAAGAACATAACAATTCCATCTTAATTTTTTCTTTGTAAGATTAAACTTCAGTTGAGAACAAGGTGGGGAAGAATAGGAAAAAAAAAAAAACAATCATGATTTTAGTTCCTTCCATGATCATTCCTAAATGGGTAACTGCATAATAGTTTCTAAAAATATTAACCAAAAAAAATCATTTTCTCCACCTGCTGTTCTTGAGGCAGTTGGTGCTCTGTCCTCAGTGCACAACATGAATAATCCACTTAGCCTGTTTGGTCCCTTGTAAATACTTTGTGAAAACTAGTTTAATTTAAAAAATAATACCTACACATGGTAAAAATAAAATGCATACAAGATTCAGCAAAGCCTCTCCACCATTCTAGTTCTTCCATTCCCCTTTCTAAAATGTGGTTTTTTTTTTTTTTTTGGTATATTCTTTGAAAAATAGTCTATGCATTACAAGCATGTATGTGCCTGCATTGAAAGAAAGGCATAATATCCATCCCTTTATGTTATATCATTCTTAACTATTTGCTTTGTCAGTAACTAGGCTGTATGGCTCATATTTGGCTTAAATCTCAAAACCACATATGCCAACGAACTCTCATTTTTTTCTATTATAAATGCATCAGTGACTGTATAAAATATTTTTTGAAATAGGTGAGACATTGACAGTAATTTGCAAATATTTTAATTGGTACTTCATTTACATATGACCTACATATTTCTTAAAATGTGTATCTAAAGTTTTAAAATCAAAACCTACTTCAAACATACTAGGGAGTTAGCTATTTAAAAAGATCCTATGGCTAAATATGTTTTGCAGAAAAGGATCCTTTTTTTAAAACAAACACCACTCCTCTGAAATGTCTATTTCATGTAAATTTAGATTTCAAATACAATGTTAAGTTTAAGTGAAAAACAGATGTTTACACTGTAATAGAATTGACCCATTTTAAAAACTGAAAATACATATACTTTTCAAAGGAGGAGGAGAATTCTAAAAGGAACACTTTTCAACCCATAGATTCCTCAATGATAACAGCTGCTGTGTGCTTCCTGGTTTTCTAGAAGCCATGATTTTACCTTCAAGAGCCCCAGAGCAGGATAAGAGATGTTTGGAAATTTTAATTCAAGAGGTTCCTGTTTTAAAAAAAGAAAAAAAGGGGGATTTATATACAGATTATATTCAAATATACGGTTACTTCAGATTGCATTTCTTTTGAGTGACAGTATGTTCCTGGCACCTTCCTTGCCTCCTCCAACATACGTCTCACCTAAAACAACCTCCCGATGCCTGTTTCACAAGCTGCTTTTCTCCCCACCTCCAAATGGCTTTTCCAAATTTTCTTCCTAATGACTTCTTTCACTTCCTGAAGAACTGATATAGGTAGAAAATTGAGAAAACACTAGTGAAAGAAAAAAAATGTCGAGCAATCATTATTTTCTTTCTTTCTTTTTTTTTTTTTGTGCTTCAACTTATATAACTTGCCTTGCCTCAGAATAACTTTTGCACTTATACTGGCATTTATATAAAGTAGGCCCCAATTATTTCATTTATCTATATTAACATAAAGGGAGCTTCAAAATAGTTTTGTTGTTTGTTTTTGGTGAGGGTGTTGTTTGTTTTGCTACCCAGGTGAACAGATGCTTCTTGGTTTTCTGAAATAAACACTGTTGTCTCTTCTCAGAAGAGCCTGCTGTTTCTTTGATCGTCCTGCTGTTTAGAGTCTCCCAAGCAGATATTTAATCAATCTCCATTTGGCCATATAAGACTATTTTGCTCCAGTCACATGCTGGAGACAGAGGAATAACAAACACAATAAAATGGGAGGAATGCCCAATGTCAGTAAGACAGACCAGTTAAAGAGATATACCACTGACAAAGAGGCTAATCAAAGAAGGGAGCTGAGAAAATAAGAGCCAGCCAAGCTGAGTAAAATAAGTGGCTGAGTGCATTGCGTGTTACAGATGGCAGCGTGTGAGCTGGAAGCTGGAGTGGCTGGCCAGGCTCTGTGAATGAAATACAACCCGGGTGCTGCGAGCACAGTGTTATTTTGGACGGGGAACTGGCCAACACCAACCAAATCTCAAGTGTGCATTTATTAGCACTGATAAGAGATAAGAGCCTGTTTTAAGATCAACAGGGGACGAAATTCTAAAGCAGATTTGTGTTAGCCCTTGAGAGTAGCCCTTCCCTCTCCCTTCCCCCTCACCCCCCAATAGCTTAAATATTTCTCTTGCTATTTCTGTGTGCTGAATCTGAGCACCACCAGGAATTGACATGACATTGCTGACACTGAACTTTGCTGCCTCAGCAACAAGGCCTGAGATGAGGCAGCCTGGTTGGCTGTGATATGATAGGCCTATCCTGCTTGCTTAGCCGGTTTTCCCAGCCCCAGAAGCAAGCAGGCCTCCCTCCTGCAGGGTTACTGACCGGCAGAGGGACTCCAGCACAGATGTTTAACCAGCACATCCCTTGCACTGCTTCTTCCTGTGTTTCTGTCAACAGGAAATCCCCTGCAGGACAACCTCTGGGAAATCATGGGAAGCATTTTTTTTTTTTAAATGAATGGGAAGCATTTTACATTTATAAAACCTGGGTTGTTTCTGAGGTTTCACTGGTAGACAAGTGAACAGGAAATCCCTAAGGGATATTTAGTGTGGAACTGGGAACATCCAGGTCACAAGGGAGCTTGGCTAGGTCACCTCACATATGCCAGGTGTCGTTCCCTCCTCTCGGTCCCAGCACACCCGCTTTTCCTATTGCTAGAGAGAGAGGCAGGAGAGGGAGGCAGTCGGGAAGTGGAGGCCTTCACTGTGAGACAAGTCAAGAGGTTGAGGGGACACACAGCTCACATGGAACTTGACAGAACTGTCGTGTGGAAACTGAGAGATGGGGGTGTTCGTTTCAACTTGAAAGTAACTTCCTTAGACAGCAGAAACTCAGGATTTCACAAACCTTAATTGGGTTCTGCACTGTTTTTAATTATAATGCAGGCTCACTAGAAAGCATAATATAAAAAACCTACAGAAAAAATCACTCCACCAGAGAGATATCCCCTGTTAATATTTTTGTATATATCCTTGCAGCCATTTATTTCACAAATTTAAAAAGCTTTGTATGATATTCCAGAGGGGTCACATTATTTTATATTGATATATGTAAATACATGTATTATATATTAAATATATATTCAAATTATCTCAAATTAAATATACTGTTTTAAAACCTCTTTTTTAAATTTAGCAATATGTTGTGTACTTTTTTTTTAACCAGGTGAATACATAAGAAATCTATTTTTACTGGCTATGTATTTTTATTGTAAGCATATACCATATGTTATTTAATTAATCCTCTACTGTTAAAACACTAAAGGAAATGATTTCTATCAAAGAATGCTACATTTTTATTCCTTTGTCTAATACTTTCATTGGAATAAATTCTTGAAAGTGGGCTAAGGTTATGCACATTTTTAATTTTTCAGTATTTTTGGAATGAATGTGTTCCCCACATTGGCCATAGAGGACAGGCACCAGAGTAAGGCTGACCATGCAAGTTCGTTACCTTTTTCCCCCAGTCTGGGGAGTGAGAGCACAGTGGAGTAGGAGATTTGGGTGCTGCTGATTTTCCTGGATGAGTCATTGTCTAAAAATTGATTGGCTCTGAGCTACCTAGCTTCAGCTGCTGAAAATGATGAACAGGTGAGGTTAGGGCAGGCAGCGCTGCACTCCTGTCCATCATGCTAGCTAAGCTCTGCCATCAGCAGCCTCTAAATTAGCACCGAAGGCCAGGGTCTGACTAGCCAATTTACCCCAATTTTCTTTTTCACTTTTAAATTGACCTTTCAGTGCGGAATGGGCCATGGGGCTCAGACCAGTGAGTAACTACCAAAACCTAGTTAGCCTGCAACTCCACGTGTAAACAGAATGATCACCACTTAAACAGGCTGGCAACCTTAGCCCAGACATGCAGAACTCTTTCCAAAATGGGTCACTCACCATATCCTCAGGGTCTGGAATTTTCACTCCACTGAAGACTGATTTGTGTTAAACACTTGCTGGTGTCTAGGAATGAGGTCTCCTTTAGACAAGAAGAAAGAGGAAGGTCAAATGAGATTGATTAGCAAGCACTGATTATAGTTTCCCTCCACTAGTGCAGTGTCTGCCTGTGCCTACACCTACAAAGACTGAAGTTTGCTCTTCCAAGAGGCATTAAGACGACCTTCAAAAACCCGTACTGAGACCTACAGTGGGCGAAGCACCGTTTGAGGCACAGAGGAGGCATGCACAGAAATGGACAGCCACAAGGTTCTTGCCCCTCGAGGCTCACAGTGTATTTAAGGAAATCAAACAACTCAGAAGCGCGTGCGCGCACACACACACACACAAATCAGGTAACACCCTCTTTTTTTTTTTTTTAAATGGTGAAAGGCAGCAACTACAAATCAAAATCATATTAGCTGAATCCTGATGAGTCAAGATAAAAGTGTATTGGCCTAACACTGAGAAGAATGCCTGACACATAGTAAGTACTCAATACATATTTGAGGAAAGAAAGAAGGGAAGGAAGGAACAAGGAAGGAAGGAAAGGAGGAAGAGAGGGAGAAAAGGAAAGGGAGGGAGAGAGGGAGGGAAGATGGAAGGAAGACAAATCATGAAAGATCTTGCTAGAATGAATACATTTCTAAATTAGAAGCACCTCTCCTTGTTTCCCCAAGTAGTGATCACCTGAAAATCCCATTTTATCTACTGTTTAGAAGCTCTTATGATGTGAAGCAATGAAAGAAGCATTTCTGTATTATGTGAGGCTTACTCTGCCCACATTTCAACCGCATCAGCTAACATCGGAATTTTGTTCAGAGACTATAAGGAAACCCAAAGGCACGTCTGGGGCACACTAAGGCCCATTTCCCAGAGCAGAGTCAAGGACAAAAACCTCTACACCAGGGCCCCAGAAATGTTGCTATTGGACTGGGTTGGAGTTCCTACCTCAGGGTATCAAGTCGTCTGACTTTAGCAATTTGGTTTGGAACTTAACCTCTCACTCAAATCCAAAAGCTGCTGTCTCACCCCATTTTGGACCAGCAGCCCAAATATACTCTCTAATACCTCGCCCCTAGTCTCGGTGAGCTTCGTGATGAGAACAGTGCCTGTACCTTTACAACTTTCTTCCATCAGAGAGCTGAGGAGGAGGGGAGGGGGACACGAAGAGGGTGTCCTAAAATCACCCAGGGAAACAGCAAAGGAAGGCTCAATGTCCCTGGAAGGGCCTTACATGTCACTCAACAGAAGCCATCAGCAAGTATTTACTGCATATACTACGTGCAGACACTGGTGGAGGACAGATGAAAATAAAAGACATGACCTCACCCTGGGCAGTTTATAATATCTTTGGGAAGATAAAAGTACAAGACAAGACATGGTGACAACAGGTGCTATAAGGGTTTAGAGGAGGAAAAGCTCACTTTAAATCAGGATACACAGGGAGCAGGAACTAAACTTCCGGACTTTTGAAGAGGACAATTACTGCTTGCAGGCCTTTTCATCTGTTCCTCTCCTTCTGTCTCTTCTCCAACCCCCCCTTCACCCCAAATCTTCTCCAACCCTCCCCCTTCACCCCAAAAGTAGAAAGAAAGGAAAGGGCTTGGAGATGGGAGAGCAAGGTGACACTAGAAGAAAGAGCCTCTCTTCCTGACACTTAGAAGGTTGAGAATCCTCCTTTACAGCATCCAAGTAATCCAAACAAGCCTGGCAGGCTGAAGTCAAGGACATCAAAAGAACGAATTACCACTTCGTAAATGAAATAAAATATGTTAGCATTCTGTAAACTGCTAAGCCCTTCTAGAAATGGATGTTTTTATTGTTTCTATGATCATTAGTCAGAATTTGACTTGATCCAAACTATGCTGAAGAGAGAATCTTGTGTCTTTTTCGACAATTAGCACATACTCAAAATTGTTGATCCTTTTTACTAAAACAAATGTGGACACCTTGAACGAGGTCATTTAAATGGGACGTTGAGAGTTTCCCTCCTTCATAACTGTGAAGGGCATTAGATGAGACTACTTAAAGATTGTTATCTAAAATTCAAATATGCCTGGGTGTCCTATATTTTTATTTGCTAAATCTGCACGGGCAAGGGTAAAACTACCCAGTTTCCAAAAGCGGGACAAAGACACCCCTTACCCAAGGTTTTCCTGATCAGGTAGAGCTGATCCACATCCGATTTTCCTGGCCACAGAGGCACCCCTGACAGCAGCTCAGCAAAGACACAGCCAATCGCCCAAACATCTACCGGGGGGCCATACTGTGTGTCCCCAACCAACAGCTCCGGGGAGCGGTACCACCTGGTAGCCACATAGTCCGTGTAGTAGTCACTCGGTCCAGCTGGCCGGTGAGGGACATGGAAAACAGAGCAGTGGAAGCATGGGGTCAAAAATGGGAGGGAGAAGACCCAAGACATCGAGCTTGTGCCCCATCTTGTGCCTTTCTAAATCCACATTTCTCAATGTTTGTCGCACAATAAAATCACTTGGAATAAAGTACTTCTTAAATTATTGATGCTTGGTCACCACCCTAGTCCAATTAAACCACAACCCCTGGGTGGGTGGGGGGGGAGATCAGTATAGTTTTTATAGTTATATATAGTTCCCACATAATTCTAATCTGCAGTCAAAGTTGAAAACCACTCTTCTAAAATACTACTTCTGAAAAGTACTATTTTTAGCAAAAAATGGTAGAAACCAGGAGGGCCACATACTTTTTAGTAACTCTTTACTATGATATAATTTTAAACAGCTGTATGTGTCTATATGTTTTCAATAATTACGGAATTATAATTTATATCAAGCCTATGCCTTAAATACACAAGAACTAGCTTTCAATAGCATTTAGATTGAAATCATATAAAGAATCTTTCCATCTTCTACACTTAAGAAAGACTTCAATACTCACTTAAGAGCCGAGCAAATCCAAAGTCACAAAGTTTAATCACTGAATGTTTTGTGATGAGGATATTTTCTGGCTTCACATCTCTATGTATGCACTAGTCACAAAAATTAAACCAAAACAGATTATTAAAGAGCAACTGTAATATATGGGATAAATAAAACACATGAATATTTAGCAGACATTTGAGAAATCATTTGAATCTCTCAGTGGCCTTTTGGATAACAGCAAAACAGCAGCAAATTTTACAAAATAGCAGCATAAAACAAATCTAATACCATACATATCATAGCCTGAATCATCCCAAATTCCTAAAGGATCCAAAAGTCACAAGGGTGAAAGGGAAAATGAAAGTAGGGTAGACAGATTTAGCAAATAAAAATATAGGACACCCAGGCATATTTGAATCTTAGATAACAATCTTTAAGTATCAATATGTTCCATGCAGTATTTGGGACATACGTACATCAAAAAGTTGTCATTGTTTATCTGAAATTCAAATTTAATTGGATGTCCTATATTTAATCTGGCAACCCTAAGTTAAAGGGAAATGTTAAAAGGCTCTGGACGAGGTTTTCACTGTGGCTGCTGGAGCTGCAAGTTGGTGCATAAGCAGAATTCATCATTCAGTTGTTTAACAGAACAGAACACAGCCGCCTGGTAAACAGGACAAGCCCTGGGCCTGCTGAGATAAACTAGAAAAGAGAAGGGCGGAACCGGGAGCTTGCCAAGAGACCTCCCTTCCAGCTCTGACATTTGTCCTGACAAGATAAACAAGAGTAGGCAGTGCTCACCCTCTGGAGAGAGTCGCTAGATGTCAGCTCCATCCCACACACATCAAGTGTTCTTTGAGCTGCATCCACCCCCACGGGATGTAGCCTACACTCCATAGTTTAGACTCAAATCACCTGTGGTTTCCAAACCACAGCTGACATTGTTTAACAGGGAGATGTGAGAAGAACGTTCGAATCTCCACATGATTTTCTTATTAAATAATTTTCTTGGCAAAGAACAAATCAACAACCTAATTAATAATTACACAGAAACAACAATTGGGTTAAAATATTTTTACAGAGTTCCTAATAATCTTCCCTTCTTCCAAGTGTTTTCCTCTCTGGAGAGAATGTTGGATCCTTCTGCAGTGAGAGACTCTGTTTGGTTTGCAGCTGAAACCCTGGGGTATTCTAAACTTTCTAGAATGTGGTGAGAAGACCGAGTTCTCCTTAGGCCTGGCCTGGTTCTCACTCCCAGGAACCTTCAGGGTGAGAGATCACTGTCAGTGTTTCCCTAAGGGTATTAATTACTCTGGAAAAAAATCTGGGAGACAGTTTCTGAGTTATTTTATTACAGTCTATCTGGTTCTCAGCAATTAATGGCCCTGAGATCGCCACTCTTTTACCACTGGCTTCACATATTACTATAAATGGGTACACCCATGAATATCGTGGTGCCAGATGGTCAGAAGTACTTGTGAGCAAGAATGTGCTCTTATTCTGTTTTGGGAATTCTTTTAAAGTTCCTGCTCCCTCCCCCCATCAGCACATGTGGCCAAACAGAGTGTCAGGGGGCTTTCCAGGGAACTGTGGTATGCACTGTACTTGTCTTTAGCGTCTCTGACTTCCCCACCAGGGCCGTTATGCAGTCTCTCTTGCTCCCCCATCCTAAAACCTGCTCTCGGGAAAGTGCTAACCCTCACTTGCAGTAAATAGCAATATAAGGTATCCACGCTCCCTGCTATATACATGCACTTTGAAAAGGACTGTAGCCCTCCACGAGGTGGAGACTCAGTAGGGAGAAGTGCTGGCTACTCTCATATTTGATCCTTCCGAGAAGGCAGCGTCAGGACAAATCACTTAGAACAGCTTGAAGATGGGGATTCAGGCCCACCAACTAAATCGACCCCAGCATTCGTAGGATACATGTTGCAGTCAAATTGCCTTTGTAGCCAAAATGAAACTATAATATTGTAATCTGGCTTCTGTGTGCAGGGAACAGACAGTGTTGTATTAGAGGGGCAGCAGGCTTCCCAGCATCTATAAGTCACACCACCTGGGCCCACCATGCCTCCACTAGGCCTCGCTGTATCCAGAGTGTCCGAGGCTTCCACTGGGCTGCTGTGTTTCAGACCCAGCACTCATATCTCACCAAAGCAGACACTAGCACTTGTGCATCATGCTTGGGACTCTACCTACTGCAACTGAACAGGCATGAGTCCTGTAGGGTTTCCTGCGCCGATTTCAGAGTAGTTTGAGGGTACCTGTACAGACTCCAAGTGAATGGGATGCTACCTTAAATCTGAGTCGTTTCTGATCAGTATACAGGTATAACTACTTTCTTAAAAATCATAAGAGTGCGTCTTTTATGAATTGTGAACACGAAGGAATAGCTAGATTGGCACTTTTAGCCTTTATTTACCCCCAACCAGCCTTCTGTAAAGAAGATTTGGGTGAAAAATTGTATCCATGAAAAGACAATATAACTTTGAACAAAGGCTCCACCTCAGCTTAAGGGTAATCTTCTGATTTTTCAAGGGAAATCATAAGACTTACATTGTGCTTATGGCAAAAATTTACAGCTTGCAACGTCTGCCAAGTTATGCTCTTCACAAGATGTGCTGGTACCCTAATGAAAATAAAGAAGCAGCACAAACACATTTTTTAGTGTTGTCATGGAATCCAGCTAAAAAAAAAGAAAAAAGGAAAGCCAAGAGTGGCTTAACCAGTGAAAAATCCCAGGTGGCACATAGTCATCTAACTCATGAAATTGTCATTTCATAGGTCCAAAATGTAATGAGTGTGTGATCAGCACACTGCTGAACTCTAGGGACAGCACGCTAACAACAGTGCTACCCTCTACTTCTACAGGGATTTCAACAAGTATTTATGACCACCGACCTCAAACATCTGCGAACAATGGCGGCAACGTGACCTCCGTTTCTATAAGAAGCTTTGTTGTTTTTGTTTGTTTGTTTTGACAATTTCCTTCATTTATTTATTTATTTACCTCCCCCACCCCCGCCCTTCCCCTTTCCCATTCCCTCTGGTAATCATTAGTCTATTGTCCATGCCCATGAATCTCTGTTTGTTTGAAGAAGCTTTGTGGTTGATGGAAAGTTAGTTAATACATAGCATAAAAGGTGCTGTTTATTTTTTCAAGTTGCCCCAAACTAATGGCTTTGCAGCAGAACTCATCTTCCATATGTGGGCACATAGTTTTTCCAGGCTCCCCAGGCCACATTTTTTTTTTTTTAAGGTAATGAAGATTTTACTGAAGACAGGGAAATGGTTTACATCGCACACCATGTATCAAAAATTAACAATAATTAAAAATCCACAAAGGCGTTCTGGTTCCTTGACCACACTGCTCCTCGCTGGTAGCTAGCTGCACCCCCATCGCATCTTTCTGCCTATCTTCTATTGCATTGTCTAAATTTGATGCCACTTTTCCCAGCACTACTCTGACTCTAAGGTTATATGACTGGGCAACCAGTAGCCCCAGCAGGTCCTTTGTGGGAATTAGGAAAAGGCATATTCTCAGGGAGGATTAAAAAAAAAAAATTAGATAATGAGTGGAATGGACTTCAGAAAGAGTACAATTATTTTCAGAGGAACCCCCCCCCCCACCAGCTATACTTACTGATTTTACAAAGCAAACATTGTGGTCCTCAGCCAGAATTAACAAGTAAACCAAGGAGGAAGCTCTTGTGTGGTTGTGTTAAGGTGACTAAAAACATCACTTCCAGCCTCTTGGAGGGGTTACAAGGTCACTGTTGTCACAGACCAAATGTTCAGGAAATCTTTTCAAGCAGATAAGAGGATGCTTGAGCATTGGGACAATACAAAAGAAATAAAGAGGCCACTTCCAGGAAGAATGGCTGGGACAATTCTGCACCAGAACTATGTCCCTAGGGTTGAGAAAGCTTCTCTCCAAATTTTTTTTCCTTAGAAAAACTCACCTGTCTAGAAAAATACAACTAAGATGAGACCATTTCAAGGGAAATGCTCTCCCCTCCGACCTCTACTTTTTGTCAAAAAAAAAAAAAAGGAATATATTTTGATTGTTTAATGTATTGAGTATTAATGTCAGGTTATCAGTGCCAGGCAACTTTAGTCTCTAAAAATGTTTCTCAAAAGAAATTATTTAAAAGGAGCATTTTAAAGTAAATTATAATAGTACATCATTAATGCTCCTTAAAGGCTGAGCACATTATTACACAATTCCCAAATGTAAAAATTCTGTACAAACTACCTAGTGCCATCTTGGGTTAGCTACTCACTTCACTGCTGTATTACTCTGTTTCTTCTCTGAAATGCCAGGGCCTCAGACTCTACCTCTAAGATCATTTTTAGCTGCTGATGATAAGAGCTAGGTTTTTCACTATTGGAGAAGGGAGTTACAAATATGCAAAGGGAGAGTAATAGAATTTCTTCTGTGGTATTGGACTGGAATTGGATATACACATACGTACAGAGGGTGCTGTGCTAGAAGGGGTGCTATCTTATATGGAGTGTTCCAGAAAGCTTCTCTGCTTAACGACATCTGACATAACGGGTAAGCGATGAGATGTGGCCCGATTGGGAATATATATTAAAAACAGAGACTTCAGCAATGGGATATTACTCAGCCATAAGAAAAGATTAAATACTGCCATTTGCAAGGGAAGTAAATGCAAAAATAAATGAATGGAACTACATCAAACTAAAAAGCTAATGCTCAGCAAAAGAAACTGTCAACAAGGTAAAGAGACAACCATCAGAATGGGAAAATATATTTGCAAGCAACACCTCCAATAAGGGCCTAATATTCAAAATATACAAAGCACTCATACGATTCAATCACAACAAAAAAATAAAAGATCCAATAAAAAAATGGGCAGAGGATTTGAAGAGACACTTTTCCCCGGAGGACATACAAATGACCAACAAACATGAAAAGATGCTCAACATCACTAGCTATTAGAGAAATGCAAATCAAAACCACAATGAGATACCATCTTACACCTCTTAGAATGGCTGTAATCAACAGAACAAGTAATAACAAATGTTGGAGAGGATACGGAGAAAAAGGAACCCTCATATATTGCTGGTGGGACTGCAAATTGGTACAGCCACTATGGAAAATAGTATGGAGGTTCCTCAAAAAGCTAAGAATTGATCTACCATATGATCTAGTAATCCCTCTACTGGGTGTTTACTCCCAAGACTTAAAAAATCATATTCATAAAGATATTTGCACGCCAATGTTCATAGCAGGATGATTCACAGTGGCCAGGACATGGAAGCAACCGAAGTGTCCTATGATAGATGACTAGCTAAAGAAGCTGTGGTACATATATACAATGGAATATTACTCAGCCATAGAAGAGATGAAATACTGCCATTTGCGACAACATGGATGGACCTTGAGATAATCATGCTAAGCAAAATAAGCCAGACAGAAAAAGCTGAAAATCACATGATATCACTCACATGTGGGATATAAACCTAAAAGCAACACAGGAACAGGACAGAGACCCATGGTCATGGACTATAGACTAGTGGTTACCAGAGGGTAGGGGATGAGAGGAGGGAAGAGGTCAATGGGGTAAAAGGGGTCAAATATGCGGTGACAGAAAGAAATCTAACTATGGAGGTGAACCCACAGTGTGTGTGTGTGTGTGTGTGTGTGTGTGTGTGTGTGTGTATGCCTTATTGTTAAAGCGTACAGGCAAAACTTATTGGATTTCATTAACCAATGTCACCATAACACACACACACACACACACACACACACACACATACATACATACAATAAAATCAGCTGATTAGCAACCTTAATTCCAATAAAAATAAAAATAGAGACTTCAGGATTTCCCAAGGGATTAGATATGAGAAAAAGAGAGAAATCAAAAAATGAAGCTCTAGTCAGCTGAAGTAGCCGGTTCATGCTGGGGCCTCTTACTGAGGAGAATGCTGGGGGAGGGGAGGGTGAATAAACTAAGATGCCTATTGGACATCCAAGGAAAAACTCTAAGTAGGCAGTTCTGAATTCAGAAGGAAGGTGCAGCTAGAAACATAAATTTGGGACGCATAAGCATATTGATGGTATTTAGAGCCCTAGGACTGGATGAAGCCACTTAAGAGAATACAGATGAAGAAGAGGATGTCAAAATCCAGAGGCCCTGAGAGATGCAGAAGTCAGACAGACAAGGGGGACCCAGCACTTGAGGGGGTGGAGCACCAGATGAACTAAGATGACACTCTGGATAAGAGTGTCACTAAAGCCAATTGAAGAAAATATTTCAAAGGACTTCTGGATTAAGATGGTGGATTGAACAAACCCATCTAATTTCACTCCATCCCCAAACCTGACTAGAACTACACTGAGAAATTTTTTTAAAGATAAAAAATCCACACGGTCAGAGAAAATAGGAAAAGAGATAATAATAGCAAAATACTTTGGAATTTAGAAAGCAGGTGGATAAATTATAACTGACGATGGATCCTAGAAAGCTGAAATCTAAGCCCAGAGAAGGGAACATGCAGGACCAACCAATTTACCCCAAAGAATCCTCTGCAGCCAAGATCTCCATGTAAGTAGGAGGGAAGGAAAAGAGTGGAAAATCTGTTTGGGAAACAATTAAACCCTAGTTCCTCTTCTGTTCTATTTGAATGGGGAACACTCCTCACCTACCCAGTAGAAGGCCAGAGTTTTGTTTTCTGGGGAGGATGTAATAGAGGACATCTGGTACAGTTGAGATCACGGATCCTGTTCCCAAAGAAGGGATTCGACGATTGTATATATACTAAGTGTTGAATGCTGGACTCCTCAGCCCTCTCCCAGCATTAGGTTCTGAGACAGCTGGCAGCCAGACTTCATTCTCCAAACAAAATATTTTAAGACTTTTGGGGAGGAAGCTCAAAAGGAAAGATCTGAAGATTGGGGTTCCCTCAGCAAACGCCCAGTTAGATAATCTCACAGCGAAGTTCATAGTTTCCAACAGTTCCCTTACTCTTAACCAGATTATATGGCATATAACAAGATTATATGATGCCGAGAAAAGTCTCGAATAAGAAAGTTAGAGACCAAAATAAACAGAAAAAGGCAACTTAAAAGAAACAGAAACTACGGGGAGTGAAGAAAACATTTTTTTACAAAAACATTAATACCTCAGAGAGGATAGCAACAGGAAAACTGTTGCATCTGTGAAATAAGAACAGTACACCACAGGAAAACAAGAGGACTAAGGAGTCAAACATCCAAATAACAGAAGGTCCAGGAAAAGAAAAAGTAGAGAAAACAAAGAATAGGAAGTCAACAACAAAACAATTCAAAAATTTGTTCTCAGCCGAAAGGGTTCACCAAGTGCCAGCATAATGGGTGAAAAGCAAGGCCCATGATTTTCATAATTCAGAATGCCATAAACAAAGAGAGGATTCTACAAGCTTCTGGAAATGAAATGAAATAAAATACAAACCAAAACAGAGCTTCACAAAAAAGCAGAAAACAGAATGACAGCAGTCTTATTAACAGCACCAGAGGTTCAAAAGCACTTAAAAAATGCCTTCAAAATTCAAAAGAATATTATTTTCCACCAAAAACAAAAATACAAATCTATACCCAAACAAAATTTTTAATTGCATGTGAAGAGAAAAATAAAGACTTTTTAAACATGCAAGGGCAAGGTCTCCATCTCTCTCCCCCCTCCCCCTCTCTCCCTCCCTCCATCCCTTTCTCTCTCTCTCTGTCTCATCTCACATACACTCTTTCTCAGGAAGACCCTAGAGGATGTCCTGCACTAAAAAAGAGTAAACTATCAAAGATGATTACACAAAACAGAGAAAACTGGAGACCTGACACAAGAGGGAAGCAATGGGAATCTCTAGGAGATGGTGAAGGAAAATGACAGGGTGACAATTGCACTCCAGGCATAGAAAAGCAACTCATCCAGATTGGGTCAGCATGACTCAAGAGCCAGGCATGTTGAGGGTTGTCATCACCATGCCCTCTGTCTTATGCCATCTTAAATAAATATGAAAATATTTAAGAAACAAAACTTAAAAGCTTTGAAGAGTTTGGGTGTCTGGCAAGACCATTCGGGCTAAAGCAGCTATTCTTAAAGCTGTAGCGTACACTGGCAAAGCTAAGAAATTCACTCCACTTTCTAATGTTTGTTTTCCAACTGGTGGTAAATGGTGATCATTGCTGAGCTCTGGGGCAGGGTGGGCAAGGACTGGAACAGTGATGAAGGGAAGGGGCGCAATTCTCTCTCATTCTTTACTGCATTTAAGAGGCCTCACTGGAATTCTAGCTCAAAGACAAGCTGTCCCTTCGGAGAATCATGAATAAATGAATAAGCCCAACCTTAACCTGTGAGAGGAGTGGTGTTTGGACTTTTGTCCTGGGCCTGGTTCTCCTTCACTATGAGATGAAACTATTGAACTTCGGACAAACCATATCTCCATTTCTTCCTCCTGGTATATAGTACTCAGAGGAGCTGAACAGAATCCAGCCTGGGTCTCTCAGACGCCCAGCCAGCTACGCAGGTCTGGTGGGATTTGCACTCTAAGGATGTCAGCTCCCCAGACCTAGAAATGTGGGTCTAGGCAAGGTATGAGAAAATTAAACAAGGACACTTGCTTTATTTTCTGTCCCAAACCAAGGTGGGAGGGTTCATGAGGCACGTCTTCATTCCCTGCACAATCGGTGGTCTTTCTTGGGGTCTCCAGTTCAGTTGCCTCGCTGAGAGCTACAGCTGTTCCTCTAAAGCCCACTGGGCTGCGGCTCGGCAGAGGCCCTCCTTTTGGGGGTGGGGTGCGGGATGAGACCCAACATCCACTAGCAGGAAGAGGTGGAGGAGGAGGGTACTCTTGACTCTCTTGACTCCTCCATCAGTGTGAATTCATGGCATTCCTCCTGCCTCCTCTGGGAATTTTGTTTCACCCCCAGGAACATAGAGGGCTCTTAACTGTTTAACTCCAAGGAAAGGTGAGGATCGGGCGATGGGATCTCATAAGGAATGTCTGCAGTCTCGAGTTCTGTGTGACTTTACCATCTTTGTGAAGGACTGGAGATGGGTGTGCTTGGCTAAAATAAGTACATAAACCCAGAAAGAGAAAGACAGGAGGAAGTAGTAATCCAACCACAGAGAGATACAGAGGGGATTCCAAGGATGACAGCAAAGAGAAGTCCCAGGAAGACAGCTGGACAATAGGCTTCTAGTGAAACAAGCCAGGCAGATGGAGAATGGGGGCTATAAAGGCAGGATGTTACTAAAAAAAAAAGAGTGTATGGATTATCTGATTTGATTATCTTGTGGAAAAGTCTATTCAAAGGCTATTAAAAAGAGTGAGAAAAGTTAGCAATAGGTTAAAGTATATTAAGCAAATTTAAAAACAAGGCAAATATTAATCTGCAGAAGAAGTACAAAAGGAGACCTTTTGTACTATTTACATAGGCATAATCATGGGAACGGTTAATACTGAATTAAAAAATTTAATGTAACTATTTTGGGGGAGTAGAATGAGGAAGCAGAGGGAATATACTATAAGAAAGCAAAATTCTCATCTATCATAATAGGAAGTCTAGAGATAATGTCCAAACTGATAAATCAAGAAATAGCAGTATATCACTTTTGATTATATTATATTGTATATAATATTATATTGCTGGATTTGATGTGCTAATAATTTTGCTAAGGATTTTTGCACCTAAGTTCATGAGGGATATTTGTCATTTTCTTTTCTTGAAATGTCCTCATCTGATTTTGGTACCAGGGTATAATGGCCTCAAAAAATTATTTGAAAAATATTTCTTTCCCCTATATTTTCTGAGTCTGTGTAGGATTGCTATTATTTCTTTCTTATATGTCTGATGGAATTCATTCATCAAATATTTTAATAATAAAATTCAATAGCATAACTATAAGGAGAAAACGTATACATCCACAACATTGGTGGTAAGGTGAATTGGTTCAGTTTGGCAAACTCTACAACCCAATAAACCCATTTTGAGAACTTCTAATAGAATAGTGCACAATAAGTAAAATCCATTGTAGGGAGAGTTTGATAGCAGAATCATTTATCAAACCAAACGCTAAAAATAGCCTCAATAGTCAACAATGAAGGAATGGTTAGATGGTAATGTAACTACAAGTATACTCTTACAGTTATTAATAATACATCTAAAGATTATATTGCAACATACATAGAAATGCATATGAAAGACTATTAAGTGAAAAACAGAACTGAGGGAGGAAAAATGTCATCTCAGCACAGCAACATGGAGAAAGTGGTGTTTTGCTTAGCAAAACAGCCAGCAGTTGAGGGCTTTTAGAATGGTCTTCAAGCTTGCAGACACAGACACTTAATTTTGCCAGCACACCAAGACAGTATCCATTTCAAAGGAGCAAGTGAACATTAAACAAACTTACCGGCCTGATATATAAAACCAAAATGCCAATTTATTCATCCACGTTAAAATCCCGAGTACCAGCTTATACTTTCTTTGTGGGCAATTCCATAAAGAAAGTCAAGTTATAATCAAATGGTGTTTGGTCAGCAAAGAATCAGGATGAAGGAAAGTAGGCGATTTGACTGATTTTTGACATTAGGCTGCGATAGGTTAATTCCCCCCATTTCCAAATTAGGAGGGTCTTGTCATTAGGTAAAACGTGCAATCTGTCCAACCTAACAAGCCTGGCAGCCATTCTGTCTCTTTGAGGTTGTTCTCCGTATCTCTGCTGTGATGGATTCTATGTTGGTTCACAAAATAACTCTCAGAAAGAAATCTTCTCTCTCTCCTATCCAAATGTTTGGGGAAGAATGGACTGTGATCTCAACATCCTAATAACAAAATTGAAATGAACAGAAAGAAACATAAGCACTGCTATGTGAAAGTAAAGAGATCAAACTGATTTTTTTTTAATCTTAGAAATATGAGAGATGAAAGAGATGATGAGGAGAAAACACAGTTTTCCAGCATTCTTAATACAGCAGCTGTCCTTTCCACTACGGCTCTTCTAATATCTGTGACAATGCAAGAAGCCAAACAATCAACTTTCATCAAGCTTTATTTCTACACAAGACTACAACAAAGAAAAGAAAGTGCTGGCCAAGCTCGTATAGAAATGACATGTTCTTAAGAATTTACCCTATAGAACTATTTATGCAAGTGTTTGTTCACTGTAGAAAACTAGAAACAATCTAGTTTATTACAATCTAGTCCCCGATTTATTAATGGGGGACTGAATTAAAAAAATGGTATGTTTGTACAATAAAATTCTATGAAGCTACTTTAAAAATTTGAAAGTAGATGTGTGTGAATAGGCAGACAGCTCCCAAATACACTTAAAAAATGCAGAACAGTATGCAGAGTATAATATATATATACACACATAAAAAAATTAGAAAACAATCTCTCAAGCTATCTTTATTTCTCCCTATATGATTCTGTAGTGCTTGAAACATTTTTACAACAAACAGTGTGTCATTTTTAATCAAAAATTAGGTTTTCAGGGTTCTATAAAAGTTCTGAAATTCCATTGTCAGGAACTGAAAACTTGTAGTAACAACCTTTACCCACCAGATGCTCTTTGAACAAACTATATTAGAGTCAGAGCAGGGAACGGAGGTAAAGGAATCTGTACGGGAAGGAAGCAGTGAAGTATTGTGTCTGGCTGCACCCACAGAGGGGCAGAAAAATGAGGAGAGAACACCTAAACTAGTCATTTATGAAACTTTGAGATAAGAGAGACCAATAGTTTATATAAGTGCAAAGCATATCTACAGAAGACAAGCAATAGTAATTTGCTTGGAATGAGGGCAAATATAAACAACGTGAATACAGCACCGGAAATTATAAAAGACACATATTTATGTCACTGTAGCAGGATACATATCTTGTGGCATAAACTGGCTTGTTAGTGTCAACATGAATTTAAATCTTCTCTAAAAGCTTTCCAAAGTAGTACAAGAAATTACAAAGTAGTACAAACACATTAATAAGAAGATGAATTACTGTCTATTTCAGATTCAAAGTAGAGAGAAGTCTTTGAGCCCAATTTAGCAAATATAATTTTTAATCATTAAAATGTTACATAATAATGAATGGAACATGGAGAAAACATTAAAAAACAAATAATATAAAAATACCTAAACAGTTGAAACTCAGAGAGAATCACTATTAGAATGTGTATATTATTTATTTTTCTTTCTTCTACCTACATATAAGATCAATGAAAATGAAATATGTATTTTTACTATAGCATAATTTTTTCATTTTGCAACCACTCATGAACATTTTCCTATATCAAAGTATGTTTTATCTATATACATGATTCTTAATGGCTCCACTGTATTTCATTGCAAAGCTATACTACAATTTACTTAACCAATACTCTATCACTGGACATTTCTGTTGTTTACAATTTTTTCATTATAAAAAATACTTTAACAATATACACTTTTATAACTAAATCTTTACACAGATACTCAAATAGTTTCTTCTGATAAATTATTAGAAGTAGAAGTGCTTGGTCTAAGATTATGCCTCTAAGGCTTTTAATACATGTTGCCAAATTGTTCTCTGGACTGGTTGCTCCAGCGCTGTACTGATAATATCCTTTGATATTAAGTTTTAGCATTTCTAAATCAAAGCGACTATTTTTAAACAAAAATATAATCAAAACCTTGTTACGATTATTCCTTTAAAATTATTTTATATGTTTGTTAACTAGATCATTCAACGACAAGTAATGGGAAAGTACCAAATGTCAAGAATTAAGCTAGAAGATACTTGCAATACACAGGTGAGATGGCACAGCTCTTGCCCTTGAAGATTTTATAGTTTACTGGGTAAGTGAGGGACACAATAGAAATGATCCCAGAAGACGGACATGGAAGAACTCCTGACTCTACAAGTGTGCTAAGATAGGTATCACAAGGGAGGTTATACTTGAGCTGTATTTGAAAGACAAACAGGAGTTTTCCAGGCAAAGTAGAGAAGGTAGGGCAACCCAGGCTGAGAAAACAGCATATCCTGAAGCCTAGAATGCAAATGATTCCATGGGATGGAAAACCAGTGGGAAATGGGGTGATCTCATAGAGTAGGCGAGAACTGGTATCCCATACTAGAGTTTTTACCACACCAGTATAGCTTTGGAGAGCTAGTAAAGCATTTTATGTATAGGAGTGGCATGATCCAGTTTGTATTTTAGACATTTGTATTTGGAAATATAGTGATCACAGGACATTCTTGCAGTAAGTGTGCAGACCTAAGAAGGACCCAACCTGGCATCGAGTAGAAGAAACACCAGCATTACCACATTACCCTTTGTTGATATTGTCTAACAGGTCAAATACAAAACTCAAGGAGAACCAAAGTCTTCTGACCTCTAAGATATTAGATCACCAATTCATAGCATCATAGAGCTGGAAGTTCCCTCAAACTTTATCTAGTACTAAACTCTCATTTTCACAGGTAAGGACACCTGTAAGCAACTTGCTGAAGGTCACACAGATGATGATCTACTTTTACTGCAATGTACTTATGAAGTTTTACAGTAAGAGATCTCTAAATTGGAAAAATGTTTCATGATCTTTGGTTGACACAGTTTAATGACATTTACTTTTTAATGATGACAAGCAAAAATTTTAAATAGCATTTAAAAAAGATTGGAGAATTGCCAAATAGTAAAATGGAAAGCAACTTTTATTTTAAAACAAACAGACAAAATCCTTAAACTTCAAAATAAATGGATATGACCTGGCTTAGAATAAATCTTATTTTTCAAACTTGCTCATTTATTAACATTCCTTAAGTCAATCTTATATTTGACATACCAGAGCACGTTGTCATTAGGAAATAAAGTCGCTTATACTTAACCACATATATCTACTGATCTTTCCCTTCTCTAATCCACCTCCATATTCAAGTATTTTCTATTTCTTGGAACATATATAACATATTTAGCTAGTGAAGTTTTTTTTAAATCTGCTTTTAAAACTGTAATCACTCCTCATCCTGTCCTTTTTTCTTCTGCTCAAACCGTATGCCAAAAAAAAAGTGACTCCCAATTGCTTTCAATTCACTACTAATCAGTTTCCAAGTGACTTAATCTAACATAATTAATCGAACTCCTTGCAACACCTCCCTGCACCATGAGTAACTTAGACTAATAAGTTTAGTAGAAGTGTCACTTGCAATCTGTCAAAAAGATCAAATACCAACATACTAAAGGTTTTTTCCCTTGAACACAGAATTTCTCTATATTAATAACTTTATAAAGGTAGGTGTCTGTTCTCTTGACTCTCTCTGGTTGTGCAAATTAACATAAAAAGCCTGTGCCATGGTCTCTACCAAATGACAAACTACTTTAATCCCACATGCCTGCAGGTTATAGTAGATTACACATTACTGTCACAAGGCAGAGCTAGCTCTTGGCCAAGGCTGGAAAGCACTGTTGAAAGAGCCTCAATCTCCAGCCACTAAGTGTGAATATGAGCAGGGATAGGGCACCATTCCATCATTCTGATCTATAATGCCCTCTGAGTATTGTCCCAGCCAAAGTTGGGCTCCCAGGATCAGATCAAAAGGAGAGAATGGAATATCCTTTCCTGCTCAGCTTCTCTTAAATCTTCTCATTTATCAACTCACAGGCCACCTTCTCCATGAAGTCTTCCTTGACATAACCTGCTTTAAATCACATCTCCTAGGGGCTGCTAATCATTCCACTCTCTCATTCTGGCTACAGTGATTTGTTCTAGGGATAGCTGCAGAGCCAATCAGAGTCTTCCACTAGACTTTATGTGCAGATGCTACCTTCTACTAGAACTTCCTTCTAACTGGTTACATCAGTTGATAAAAATCTACAGCCATGCTTTCATATTTTTCCCTTCTTAACTTCTTCATCACACACACACACACACACACACACACACACACACACACACACACACTCCAAAATCTACCTAATAAGGGAGACTCGTCTGCAGGGCAGAATGAAGCCAACACAAAGAAGAGTTGACAGAGAGAGAGAGAGAGAGAGAATGAGAGAGAGAGAAACAGCCACTACTACGCTGCTCTACCTTAAGATACCCAGCTAAGGAGTGGTTAGAGCCAAAATCCAGCCTGCATTCTCCTAACCGGGCAAGGGGCTACTCTCAACTAGAGGAAGGGACTCCCTCCTTTTTTGTCACAGTCTCAGTCTGCTCACTAAGCCTTCTTCCACTACACCCAAACGAGTGGCATATGTTGGAGAGAGAGAGAGATGTGTGATAAGATCAGCAGAGCCTTTGAAGTCACCCCAATCCTTCACAGTTACAGTCACACATTCCTTTCTCACCACACTTGATTTAGCTGGGTTTTGTTGCTTGTAACCAAAAACATCCTGGCCAATACAGCAGACCAGACACCTGATTGCATCAGGTGAGACATGTTCATTTGCCCATAAAGTTCCCGTTAGCCACTGTCTTTGGACTCTTCCTTTCAACCTCCAAGTCCTTAGTCAGGCACAGAATAACTAACATCCTTTTCTCTCTTAGAGACTCAGCTTCTATGCAGAGATAAAGTACCAAAGAAATCAAGTGCAACCTAATAATGCTGCTGCTGCTTTCTTCATAGAAATGATTAGTTATGATCTCTTTCCCAATGTTTTTGGTAACTCCTCCTCTGTTAACCTCTAGCAGCAGAGTATGCTGGCCAAACACTGGCTGTTCTTGCCTGATGTGAAAAAGGATCATTGCTAATTTTTTACAAGTCCTGGTGTGTTTTATTGTGTTTTGTTTGTAAGAGATGGATCACTCACCCTCTTTGGTATCTGTCCAGCTCATGGAGAACCGTGTGGTCACAGTATTCAAACACCAGGTGAAGCTTCCGCTTCTTCCGGAAGACTTCAATAAGGCTGACGAGGTTGGGGTGCTTGAGTTGCTGAAAACAACGAAAAGCAAGGGTGCTAAATGTGAGTTGTGACAGACAGCTTTCTTCAGTTTTGATCTAATGAAAAGAAGCCTGTTTGTCCTTTAAGAAGTTTCTTGTCTTGGTTGAAGAAAGCCCTAAACAGTATTAACTTACTTCTCTCTACAGCTGTTAGCAGGCGGTTGGTGAAGGCAAAGAGAGATATGAGAAGGATGGAAAAGAAAGGAAAGAAAGGGGAAGTTAGTTAATACAACGCATCTTTCACATCTCGATGAAATGTCCCTTCTGTGGAGGCTTCTCTGATCTCCCCAGACTGTTTCAGTGCCCCTGTATGTCTCCTTCGCTCCGCCTACCCCAGAAGCATGTGTCCTTCAGAATTATTTGGAGTTACAAAGTAATCACAAGGAAAAGATTGCTTAGTAATCATTGTTCAATTGATTGTTTAATGTCCTCTACCGTCAATAGATATAATAGATGCATTCAATAAAATGGAAGAACCATGATATCAGGGTCTGTTCTCTTATTTACTCAAAATGACGTTGTACCCTCAGCACGAGGCCTCACGCATAATAGGTGTTTGGTAATTATTTGTGAATGAATGAGTAAATCATGTTTCCTAGATTGAGGAAACATTTTAAAACAGAAAAATGAGGAAGCCCCTCCAGTCTGATATGCCTGAAGGTATGCATGCGGAACAGGGACCAGGGCAGAGATACTTTGTTATTAGAACAGTCAGGATGTGGTGATGTGCTGGAGGTGAGGGGTAATGGAAAGGGAGGTTGAGAATGACCAAAGGTTTATATAAAGGAGCAGATGGTGGGGCCATCAGTGAGAGGAGAAGCAGGTTTGGGGGTGGAGTGGAAATTCTGTTTTTGGCACATTGGGTTGCTAAGGTCTCTGAGATACCAAAGTGGAGTAGTCAGGTTGCCTGGTGTCTGAGCTAAAGGTAAAAGCTGAGAGTCAGCATAAGTGTAAGCAAAGCCATGAATGGATGAGATTGCCCAGAAGAGCGAGTGAGAAGGGAAGAGGCCCAAGGAACCCCAGCACCCAGACATGTGGGAGATGAAGAGGAAGCAGAGTAGGAGAAAGGGAAGAAGGTCCCCCAAGATAGAGAGAGAAGACAACAGAGTGTGATGCCATGATGCCACGGGCATATCGTGGAAGAAGGAAGTGGTCTAAAGTGATGAGTGCTCTGAAAGGTCACGTGGGGAGAGGCCTGAGAGGTGCCTGGCAGGCTTCCCCAGGGAGGGGCTGTGTGGCCTCCCGACAGTGGTGTCAGTGCAATGGTGAGACTAGGTGCGAAATCCTGCGGGTTTCACGTCTCAAACCACATTACTCCTCTCTCTCTGTTGACTCCCCTGGCCTCAGGGGCGACACTCAGAGGGACATCTCTGGCCCTGAAACCAGTTTGTAATCAGTAGCCTGGGGGTTTCAATCATAGCTCCAAGAATGTGAATGTTTGCATTCACGAGGGTTTGGTGTTTCCACTTCAATACTGAATGGGCTTCTTTAGGGATGTATAGAGGAATTAGATGAGAAGAATCAAGCAACATGATGGATAGATGTTCACAGGCCTATTCAACATGTTTATTACACATGCCAGTGATATTAACAGAACAGACTAAATTACCATATATACTACAAAAGATATGGTTCAAGGCTCATTATAATCTCTTCCTCTTTGTGAGTATGCAAAGCCAAAGCCTTGGGCCTGGTCTCATTCTTCAGCATTCAGATCTCAATATTCTTACCAGGCCAGTCACCATCATCCTTCTGTTATGCTCTATCTAGAAACCTGGGCCATTCAGACTCAGATGTAGTTCCTCGTGTATAAAGTTTCCACCTTGCTGTTCCTGTTTTACTGGTTTTCCTTTTATTTTCTCTCTGTGTTTTAAATACTGATATTTCCTATTATTCTGTGCAGTGAAGCATTTTGCCTTACATTAAGAAAAGGATTCCATTTTTATCAGCTGAATTTAACCTGAGGCCTACTTGGTTTCCCTGCAGAGCTGGGAAGGCTGTGTCCTTCTTGGACTGTGCCCTCCATCTTATTATCAGCCCTTTGTGTTCACTGCCCACCCATCTGTGCTGATAAGTTCCGGCTCTTACATTCTCTAAAGTCAGGCTCCTACATTCTCTAAAGTGAAATGTTTGGCCCACTAGATTTTGAAGAATTTTGTGGCAACATTTCAGATCAGGAAATGTTGCTCTGAAAACCTAGTTACTAGAATTCTCTTGAAGATGCTAAAGATCCAGTAATACTGGGCCTGCAGTCTCTGTGGCATCAAGGAGCTGGGGCTGAGAAGCGGCTGTTCATTTTAGATAAAGCCTGTGTGCTTTTAGTTCACCACTGTCCCCACCACTCCCTACCACTCCTTGACACCAAGACCAAGCAATAGCTGCCCTTTATCATCGCCTTTGCATTACTAGCTTTCTTATATTAGAATTTAAAGTGAAATAGTTAATGTATCCATGTTTCTATCAAAAGTGAGAAAAAGTACAACCAAACGGAAATGACTCCAAATTTCAAGACAAATAAGAAAGTGTAACTCAATAGAATATTATTCAGCCACAAGAAAGAAGGAAATCTTGCCATTTGTGACAACTTAGATGGACTTGAGAGCTTTATGCTAACTGAAATAAGTGAGACAGAAATAAAACAAATACTGTGTTATCACTTTTAGGTAGAATCTAAGAAGAACAAACTCAGAGGTTACCAGAGGTTGAGGCATGTGGGGAAAATGGTGAGGTACTGCTCAAAGGGCACAACTGTCTAGTTATAAGTTAAAATAATTGGAGACCTAATTACAGCATGGTGATTGTAGCTAATAACACTGTATTATAGACTTGAATGTTGCTAAGAGAGTAGATCTTCAATTGTTCTCACCACAAAAAAAGAAATGGTAACTATTGACAGGATGGAAGTGGTAGCTAATATATGGATTGGCGACCATTTAGCAATTTAAAAATATTTCAAATCGACACTTTTCATACTTTAAATATATATTATACAATGTCCTGTGTCAGTTACATTTCAATAAAGCTAGGGAGAAAATGTGTATTTATTTGTGGAAATGAATGATTTCTCCCACACCTGCCTGGCCTGTGAAGATTTTGGGTATGTAAACTCTACTCTAGGGGGTCTTCACTAGTCACATGATTTTAGATTGACCAGTGTACAGACCATTTCATCTGTGGTCTCTCCTATTCTTCAAGTGTCAAGGATTTTCTGGTCTGTATGCTTCATAGGGAGAGTGGGAGATATTTACCTGTCTGTGCTTTAGAGAAAAACAACAGACCATTTTCTCAATGGTCATACCCTGTTTACTTTCAAAACCTTTCTTCTCCTACAACTGTGCTTAATAACAAAAGAATACAGATTAAAGTTTAGAAAATGGGAGTTTTAGTAAAAAATTATTTTACAAGCTTTTATAATTTTTTAACTTGACTGTAGGTCTTAGTAACATATATACCTTTGCAGAATCTTTGGTCAATTGACATTCACCCAGAATGGAGAAAAGTGATGATCCTCCATGCTTCACTTTATAATTAATCTTGGGTATTTCTGAAGGATTCCCAGACCTGCATGTTATGATACTCTCAAGGACTTGAAACCAAGCAAGGTTGAGATCTTGTCCAAGAAGCAGAGAGAGAATCAATGTTCTTCATATTTTTTCTCATTTTTCCTTCTCACCAAAATGAATGCGCTCAACTAAATCATGTGAAAAGTTAATGGAAGCAGTGCCCAGTTTTGCTTTTGATTCACAATGAAAACTCTAAAGTTCACCTTTACCCCATTTAAGGACTTTGGAAATGTAGGTATGCTCATGACAAAATGATACACCATTGAAGAATTAATATCATAAAAGGTCAATTCTTCTAAAAATAATATGTAGATGTAATGCAAATCCAATCAGAATCCAAATAGAATTTTTTTAAAAGAATTTTTAAAAATTACTTTTAGGTTCATACAGAACCATAACTGTCTAAAAATCATCAAGGAAAAAACTAGTGGGGGCAACTTGCTTGAGCAGATGATAAAATTTCAATAAGTGCCTTCAATAATCGCCTTCCCCCATCCCCAACTTCTTCACTCTCATCTCAGTCAGCAGGCCACTGATTCGGAAATGAATAAACAGAAGCAGTGGA
Source organism: Eonycteris spelaea (assembly GCA_003508835.1). Lineage (NCBI taxonomy): Eukaryota > Metazoa > Chordata > Mammalia > Chiroptera > Pteropodidae > Eonycteris > Eonycteris spelaea. Next base: position 4,507,453 of record PUFA01000017.1, read on the forward strand.
GTCAAGAATCAGATACAAGTATTTAAGGGAAAGTAACTTATGATAAAGACAGTACTTCAACATAGTTGAAAAAATGTGCTTTATTTAATAATGATTCTGGGGAAACTGGCTCCCCATCAGGAAAATTAGAACCATATATCACCACTCCATATACAACAATAAATTTCAGATATGTTAAAGTTCTAATGTAAAATAATATAAATACTAGAAAAAAATTAGAGAACTTAGTGTAACTTTAGGACGGGAGAGAGAATCCTAAAAAAACAATACAGGAAATCTAGAAAAAAATAGGTAAGTTTGGTGACATAAAAATAATGTTAGGAAGATGACAAAAGTGCTGGAGATGAATGATGGTGATGACTGAACGACAATGTAAGTATACTTAATGCCACTGAACTGTACACTTAAAAATAGTTAAAATGATAAATCTTACGTTATGTATATTTTACCATAATAAAAAGTAAATAAAATAAGATTTTTTTTAAGCACTACAAGCTATGTCAAAAGACAAATAATTGGCTGGGAAATATTTGTTAAAGTTATGACAAAGATAGGATCATATCCTAATGTTAAAAGAAATTTTATGTGTTATAAAGAAAAAGACGACCCAGAGGGAAAATGGGCACAAGATATAAATAGGTAACACAGAGAAGAGGAAATACAAATAATCAAGAGACAGATAGAGAGAAAGATACCCAATCTCAATGAGATACCATTACACATCTATTAGAATGGCTGAAATTAAAAAACAAAAAAAGCTGACACACCAAATGCTTGTGATGATACGAAACAATAAGAACTCTTATTCATTGCTGGTGGGAATGCAGAATGAGACAGCTGCTTTGGAAGACAATTTGGCAATTTCTTACAAAGCTACAGACAGTTGTTCCATATCATCTAGTAATCACACCTCTAGGCATTCACTCAAATGACTCAAAACTTATGTCCACGCAAAAACTGCACACAAACGTTTATAACGAACAGCTTTATTTATGATCACCCCGAAGTGGAAGCAACCAAGTTGTCTTCCTGTAAGTAAAAGGATAAACAAATTGTAATAGATTCAGAGAGTGGAATATTATGCAGTAATAAAAAGAAATGAGAGATCAAGCCATGAAAAGCCATGTATGAAACTTAAATGCACATTGTTAAGTGAAAGAAGCCAGTCTCAAAAGGCTACATACTGTCTGATTCCAATTATATATGACATTCTGGATAAGGCAAAGCTATGGAGAGCACAAAGATCAGTGGTTGCCAGGGGTTCAGAGGACATAGGGAAGGGTAGAACGTGAACGGAATTTTTTTAGGGCATTGAAACTATTTTGTATGATATGGTAATGGTGGATTTGTGACATTAGACATTTGTAAAAACACACAGAACTTTAAGCACAGAGTGACCCTTAATGTATGTAAGATTTAAAAAATTATTTAGGAGGCTGGGGAATCCTAGGAGGGAATGCAGACTGTGACAAGATCTAACTGTATTACAAATGTGCGAAATAACCTCGCTGAAGCAGGTGGGGGAAAAGGTGCTGACCTAAGTAAGTCTGGAAATGGGTAGAGCCTGTAAGACTAAAGGAACTACACACAAGCCCTGTACTCTCGTTGATAAAGTTGTTTCCCATGAGGGTATAGATTAATAATTCTGATACTGCTATATATGTGTCCTGGAACAATTAGGTACACGATGCTAGATAATAAGAGCCAGGTTTCTGCCTGAGTATACAGATAAGCAAGGAGAGGAGACGAGTACAATCTTTAATCTAATCAATCCATGGATTTGAGTTGGAGACATCAGTATGAACTCATGTTTAGCTTAATAGAAATATAAACGATTACGTGTAGAAATTACTATAGATATCGTTCTATACACGGGTTAGTACATACACATATATTACCTTGTTCTGTCAACTGAAACGGCCTAGAAGAAAACCACCACACTACAGGAGCGACAAGTACGCCTAGTGCTCAGATCTTCTTTTCTAATACTATTCTCCAACACAGGGAACCAGGGCTCCATGGAGACAATGGACAATTCGAAGTAGGACAGGAAAACGACAAGATGAGGCTAGAGCATCGTACAGTGTCGGAAAGTAAGGAAGTGCTGAAACAGCTACACGGGTGACTTCCTTCCAGGAAAGTAGAGTACGGAGAGGCAGAGAAAGAGTAAGTTTATAGTGGGAGTAACCCTCTCTCAGCCAGGCGATGTGGTCTTCCTCCCCAAAGTCCATAACCCCAGTCTAACCATGACAAACACACCAAATTCCAACAGAGGGGAATCCTACAAAACACCTGACCAGTACTCCTTAAAACTGTCATGGCCATGAAAAACACAGAAAGTCTGAAATTTCCAGCCAAGCGAAGCCTAGGGACACATGCCAAGTAAATGTAATGTAATATCCTAGATGGGATCCTGGAACAGGAAAAAAAAAAAACATTAGATAAAAATTAAGGAAATAGGAATAAAGTATGAACTTCAGTTAATATAGCATATTAATCCTGGTTCATTAATTATAACAAATGTGCCATACTAATGTAAGATGCTAATAATAGGTGAAATTTGGTGCTGGGTATATGGGAATGCTCTATATCAGGGATCCCCAAGCCCCGGGGCCACGGATGGGTACCTGTCTGTGGCCTGTTAAGAACTGGCTGCACAGCAGGAGGTGAGTGGCAGACGAGCCAGCGCTAACATCACCACCTCAGCTCCACCTCAGATCATGAGGCATTAGATTCCCATAGGAGGACTGGTCCCTGATGCCAAAATGGTTGGGGCTGCTACCTCTATGATCTTCTCAATTTTTCTAAAATCTAAGCTGTTCTAAAAAATAAAGTCTATTGAAACACATACACACACACACACATACACACACGTACATACACCCTTTTATCCAGCACATCACCTTTGGGCATATACCGTATATAGATAAAAGCACTGTTGCATAAAAACACACATACAAGGATATGTATTACGGCACTGTTTGTGAGGCAAAAATTGGAAACAATACAAACATACTTTGAAAGAAGAGGATGGCTAAATAAATTGTGACACATTCAAATCATGAAATATTAAATACCATGCAGCTATAAAAAAGTATGAAATCGAGGTCTCTCTATGGACCTAATGACAATGATGTATTGAGTGAAGAAGGCAAGTAATTTTGTAAAAATATATGAAATTAGAATGTATATTAATATATATGAAACATTATTCTATATTCATTTGTCTCGTATTCCTATTTAAAACATATACTGAGCCCTACTCTGTGACAGACATTATTCTAGACTCTGGGATTACAATATTTATCAAAGGTGACAAAAATCTCTGCTCTGAGGGAGCTCATATTTGAGCACGCTATTGGTGATAAGTTTCATGGAAAGAAATAAAGGAGGCAGGGGGCATGCATAGCATGGTGGTGGGTGCAATTTAAAACAAGGCGATCAGAGAAGACCTCGCTGTAAAGGTGACAAGTAAAAAAAGGTCTGTAGAAGGTGAGGGTCCTGAGGATGTCCAGGAAAATGTTCCAGGCAGAAAGAACGACCATTCTAGAGGCTCCTGTGTAGGGCCCTGCCTGGAATGTCTGCAGAACAGCAAGGAAGTCGGCGGTTTGGCCATCCCTTGTGTCTTGGCTTCCCATCCTTTTAGTGCATCTTTTAATTTAACCGTTGCTGCATCAGCCGCCTTTGCACAGATGTAACCTGTAGCCCCTCACCTCAGCTGCACTCTGTTCTCTGGGGCTTCTGGGGTCCTGAGGTATGGGATACTGGTGGGACGATTCTAAGGAAGTTACACTCCATGGGGGAGAATCCTTGACTAATGGGGGACAGGAAGTGGTGTGTATATGCTCCTCTCTTCTGATTCTCCTGCGCCTTGGAGAGACCTGGCAGAAAAAGTCTCTTTTCCCTCAGGCATTGGCTTTTCCGCCTTCCCTATTTCCCTTTCCTGTCCTCTATTCCTGCTCCCTAGTATCATTTTCCAACATAAGCTGCTAACAGAGTCCCTTGTCTCAGACTTTACTGTCAGGCTAAGACAATCAGTACTAGAATGGTTCTAGCTAGCAGATCCTCAGAATGGGATTCTGGAACTAGACCAACTGCCAGGCAGATGGCAAGGAGGCCCCCACTGCCAGTGGTTAAGTGAAGCGAGAGGAAGCACTGGGGAGCTGCAGCGATGCAGTTATTAAGACTTTCCTCAGTGGTGGTTCTGAATGAAATGCAGCTTGGCTTATGCAAAGGTGTCACACATGAGTAGTATGGGACAATAATAATCATGGGGATTATTGAATGAGCTGGCTTTTGTTAACACCTTTAGGTCGTTGAAAATAGAAATGGGAACATGATAGTTTCAGGTTAGCCACCTGTCAACTATGGGAATCAGAGACCTCTATGGCAGTATTTAAAGAGACATTTATCTCCTGCGGACACACGATAAACTGCTGAAATCAGGCTCCGGACTTAATTTTAAGAGTAGAAGAGATTTAGAGAGAAAGAAACAGACAGAGACAGACAGAGAGATAATGTACAGCTGCAACAGGTCTCTTATCCTAAAGTCAGGGCTCTGATGAGAAAGAGAGGAACCCAGAGGTCTGGCATGGAAACATTTATGGGGATGAACCTGAGAATCTTAAACCCTCAAATTTCCCTGAACCCTCTGGGGTGGGAGAAGCAGCCTCTGTCCCTTGGCCAAAGGTAAAGGGCTCTGAAAATACCTCACTGAGGCAGGTGCCTCCTGATTCTATTCTTGCCTCCTCCCAGGACCCATAGACCAATAACTGGGATGAGGTTATAGCAGTGCCTGAGCAAGACAATATGGTTCTTGCTCTAGGAAGAAACAACGGTATTCAGAGAATTACAAGACCTGCCTCATACGTACCAGCAGGAATCTTGAAGGTGTTGGACCACGGCAGTGGAGAAATACAAGGCTAGCCAGGGGGAAATTCACTGTATGGGAGCACCGTCCTGTGATGAGGGACAGTGCTCTCATGCAATTTCTGACAAGGACACCTGGTAATTTCGAGTAGAGACCGAGCACCTGACCATAGGGCTTCAGGTGATTGTGTGATTCAGAGCTGCCCCTGTGAACTGGGTAATAGAGATCCACTGTCACAGACTGCATGGATGCAGCAGCAACCCACTGTACTGTGACAATGATATATCTGTGATCAGACTCAAGCATATCCAGAGGGAGCAAGCAAGTTGCAAAAAGGCGGCCTAGCCTCCCATGTCATCCACTCTGTTGCACTGTCACCTTTCCTTCAACTTACATGTATGGTGCAATGGGAGTTTCCAAGTAATGAAGGAGAAATCCCCAAGTCCAGCTCACAGGTGGATCAGCCCATTATGCTGCACCAGTTGAAAATGGTCTGCCACCACACTACAGCTGCACTTGGCGGAGGCTTTGAAGGGCAGTGATGAAAGAGAATCTTCCCACTGAGCAGAGCTACAAGCAGTACACTTGGTGGTTCACTTTACATGGAGGGAGAAATGCACAGACCTATGAGTAGTGCCCGATAGCTTGTCGTGTAGATTTAAAAGTCTGGAAGGAACAAGATTAAAAGATCATTTGGAAAAAAGGCATAAATTGTACTTGTGGGAGTGAGCACAGAGCTTGAGGATTTTGGGGTCTCATACAACTGCAGAGGAAGCATTGAGCAACCAGGCAGAGGATACCTTTTCTGGTGGGTATCAGCCTTCTCTGTCCTTAGCCACCCTAGTGCTTGTGTAATCAACCCATGAACAGGGTGGCTACCGCTATAGGAATGGTGGTGATACATGGCCCAAAAGCACAGATACACCTCTCTCTCCAAGGCTGATTTAGTTACTGCTGCTGTTGTGTACCCAATCTCCAGTAGCAAAAACTGATACTGTGTCAACATGCACGGTCCTTTCCGGAGACCAGCTGCTACTTGGAGGAGGGTAGCAATTTGTCCCTACTGAAACTGATGCTAACTCTAGATATGGGTTTTGATTTTCCTGCCTGCACCACAATCAAGGGCTTAGCAAATGACTGCTTTACTGGCATGGGAGTCCACATATTAGACCAAGGCACCCATTTTACAGCAAAGAAGGCATGATAATTAGCACATGGCCATGGGATCCATTGGTTCTATTATACACCTCAGCGCCTACAACCGGCCAGCCTAATGGAATGATAGAATCAGTTACCCAGCCCTTTGGGGGTCTGTGCACTGAACCAGCAGCCACCACATGGGGCTGTGTTTTCAGTTAGCTAATCTGCGGGCCTGGGAACCAGGAGTGGAAGTAGGATTGGACTCTCTCATCAGCGCTCTCAGGGATGCACCTGTGGAAACGGAGCTTTCTATACCCAGTATTCTCTCGCATTTGCAGAGCTGTATGCGTAAATGATTAGCCATTGGAAAAAAAAATCCAAATGTCCACTAATAGATGATGAATTAAATAAACTGCAGGACTTATAGTACATTCAAATGATAAAACGGTACGCAGCTATTAAAAAGAATAAGGTATGTCTATGTGTTGACTGGAAAGATGTCCAAGATATATTGTTAAATGTAAAAATTACAGAATAGCATACACGATATGATTGCATTTGTGTCTGTGTCTTAAAAAATATGTATATACACACATATATGTGTGTGTGTGTGTGTGTGTGTGTGTGTGTGTGTGTGTATCTTTGTACAAGCACGGAAATCATCTGGAATGACACATGAGGGACTGTGGTTGTTTAAGGGGACAGAGATGGAGAGTGAAGGGCAAGGTAGGTTTCCTATTCACTTTACATTATTTTGTACCTTCAGTTTTTTTCTTACAGAAGCATATATTACTTTATTATACCAATGGTTTTAAAACGGTCTCTTCACTGTATTGTAAAACCAAGATAGATATTTTTTAATTAGTTTCAGAGAGCTAGTTAATAGAACAGCCTTGCAGGGGAACTATTTTCATTATTTAAAAAGCTATTTAATTATTACCACCATGTCTGGCATAGAGGGAAATATCTGCATCTATCATGGTATAGCTGAGGAATCATTCTTTACCACTCTCTTTTGATAAAGGAAAGCTGCCTTGATCCCACATTTCTTTAAAATGCCGAGATGGTAGATGCCGTGGCTAATGTTTTGTTCTGGGGACTGCTAGAGAAGGAAAGAGTGAGACACACGGAGTGGAAGAGTACTGAAAAAGCTGGATCATGGGTGGAGAGGTGGTGGGGGGAGGCTGAAGTTTGTATATTTTAGGTTTGCTGTAGACAACACGAATGGAACAGAATGTGCCAGGCTGGTCCTCTGTCCAGATACCTGGGCTGTGATCTCTTCTGGATTCTTCTCTAGACCCAGCACAGGCTAAGGATGTACACAGCAGCTGCTCATTCTGTATTATTGTGACTAATAAAGTATATGAAAAGTACCAGGAAAGAAGCAATAGTACAAATGTGATCAAAATGAAAATTAACAGTGACATAGCCAAAAACTAATGCAGCGAGGTACTAATCGTTATAAAACATACTACTTGTTTGTTTTTTTACGTATGGTCGATAGCATCAGTTGTTTTAGAAACTCACCCTTCATTATTCTAACAATAACAAAAAAATAAAGTTCAAAGATTTTCAACCTGGCAATGATATCCAATAGCATTTTTACCACAGTGCTTTTAAAGTTAATAAGTAATAAAGAAGTTTAATAATTAGTAAGAAAATATGCTCGTTGGAAGCAAATTTGTGGCCTAAAACATCAATCTTGCCAAATAAGAAGGTGAATTAAAACATTAAAAAAATTTAAAGTGAAAGACACAAGCCTGGCCCATTTAAAAATTTTTCCATTCCATATAAAAAGTACTACCTTCTAGAGTGGTTTGACTATTCTCTAATAATTATGTGTAACACAGGTTGTCTACCTATAAATTTTATTTGCTGGAAATAAAAATAATTTAATTGGGAAATAAAAGCAACAGTAAAATTTATTTTTTATCACTGTGCATTATAAAATCACTTTTTCTGCATCTTCCTGCTCTATGATATTTAGACTAGAGTCTAAGGTGTGTGGCAGGATGTGTGTGGGAGCATTTAGGGCACTGACAGGTGGTGGTATGTGCTTAATCTCCTTACAAACGGAGTGTCTTTAAGAAAGTAATGAACCAGCTTGTTGATTCCTGCTTCTTTTGTTCCTGAAGTATTTATGTGGCAGCTTTATTACTTAGGAGTTCACTACAAAGCAGGAGTACAATCTTTCTAGATAAACACATTATGAGCCAAGGCAAAAAATCTTCTAATAAACAAATAAAAGTCTGTTACTATTTGCAGTTAGTATGTTATCTGGTAAAAATAAAATTAAACAGGTCTCCACTTGTTGAACAAATAAGGAGAGATGATAAGTGAATTGTTTGGTTTCTATCATTGTGGGCAAGGGAATGCTCTGCTTTGTCTTCTCTGCTGTTGACAACCAGTTTCCATAAACTCCTAACATCTACCTACATCTTAGTAATGGACAGAGTGGGGCAGATCTACCAGCCTCTAATGAGAACATCTGCATATAATGAAAAATGTATAATTGAGTGGCCCCAAACTGAGCCCGGAAGTAAAACGCTGCCTGTAGATGTGCTCGGTTTGGCTTGAATGATGTTTTAATTTTTTTAATTACTTGTCAGTGCTTTCAAGTCAGATCTCATTCTCACTAAAAGGATCTGGGGCTCCTTGGAAAAATGGCTGATTCCAGAGATGAGGAAGGATGAGCCTGGGACATTTTGTTGTGTAAATAGTAAAGAAGTACTCAAGGAATGATGGGTATCTGTCAGACAAAGGAGCTGGACCCAAAGGAGCCCCAAGGCCAAACATGTGCAATTAGAGAATCAAGAAGAAGAATGACAGTGATGGTTTGTAACATGTCGAATAATAATAGTAAAAAAATCCATGCGTTCATAGTAATACTAAAAAGTTTATGTATATGAGGTGTGGGGTGGTGGTAAAGGAAAGCTCTTTTTTTACAGAAAAATTATAACTAATCAATATAGAAAGAATTATTGACAATCACTTTATGATAACTTGTTATAATTGATTGAGGCAAGGCTCTTTGGGTGAAAACGAGGCAGTCACACAGTTTCAAATTATAACCCCACAAATTACTTATTAATTGTAAAGGAGAGAGTGTTTCTTTACAATTGGGAAATATGGCAAACCCATCCTAACCATGAGATTAAACTGAAAGCACTAATTCTGGGACAAACTGACATCATGCATTTCCAGATGAGAGTTAGTGTGATGGACACATCCTTGCCTAGGTAGTGTTCTTGCTGAAAATGTTTACGCTGTATCAAGTGATGTGGAAACAGCTTCAAAAATGCCAGTATCATGACAGACCCAAAAAAGAATTAAAAAGTTGAGGAACTGATTAAAGGAGTACTAAAGACACATGACAACTAAATGCAATGTATGGTCATTGATTATAGATCATGGGTTTAAAGTGTAAATAGATGATAGACAGACAGATATAATATAATTATACATAGTTATATAACTATTATTGGGACAATATGAGCAATTTGAGCACAGATTGTATGTTAGATAATAGTATTGAGTCGATGATAAATTTCTTGAGTGTTGAAATCATATTGTGGTTACATAGAAGAATGTCTTTGTTCTAGGAGATTCATGTTGCATACTTAGGGAAATGATTCAGCCAAAAAGTGTGTGTGTCTGTGTTGTGTGTGAGAGAGAGACAGAGACAGAAAGGAAATAAAGACTTCTAAGAACTGATTAAAGCATCTAGTTAAGAATACATAGGTAGTCATTGTATTATTTCCACTTCTATATATTTTGAAATATTTTTCAAAACAAAAAGTTATGGGGGAAAACCCCAGGAGATTTTACAGAAAATTCTGATTTCTTGTTTTGTTTTGTTTGTTTCGTTTTTAAGAAAGACTCGGAAACTCTAGCCCCCCGGAATCGCAGTCCGTGGAGCTGAGCAGTGGCGACCCACTTCACACAAGACACAAAGTCTCCAGTTTGCCTTAGTCTCTGCTCCATTCTGTCTTTCATTCTGCCTGCTTTACTCGTTTGTTACCAGTGGAATCTCCACAGATGTTTGAATTTATAATCTCATATAAACCGTGACACAGAATTCTGAGCATGGCTAAAACAATTTATAGAAATATGCTACTAATCCATTTCAGCAAGCCAATGAAACAATTTGAAGAAGAGGGACCTAGAAATTAGTTCCAAATGGCAACAGCAGGACTAAATTCTTAAGACGTCACAGGATTTCCCATTGCGATTGTATTGAGCTGGGTAATATTATTCAACTAGTATTGGGGAAATATTCCTTCAACTAATACTGAGGGAGCAGAAACCTTTAAAATTATGGAAGTTCTAATTGGCTTGTAATGCTAGGGAGGATTCACATGGTATTCTGTTAGCGTGTAGTGGAATAGGGCCTGGCACAGAACACATGGAATTAAGCACTTAAGTGCTTTGGATAACAGGGAACCTTGACAGTTATACTCCCCACTGCACGTTACCATCACCAGGATGGTAATCTGACCAACACTATTTCTGGTCTGATATTTTAAAGCAGTGAACCTCTTGGGGGAGACTGTGTGATGTGCTTCCCTCCAGTGCCTCTTTGGTACTAGCACCCATGTTTAAATCATACCTTTCTGCTTTCCCACCTGTGTTTCTCTCTCCTTTGTCACTGCTTTTTTTTGACCCTCTACTTTCCTGCCCGTGCATCCTTAAGGCAGCTTGACATCTGTTAGATGTTGGTTTGAGAACACTCTGCTCCCCTTAGCAAAGAGTCAGTGAAGCAATGCCAAACAGAGACATAAATCATGGCGATAAGGTGGGCCAGGTTCCAGGAGGCACCAGAGCTTGCCCAAGGTCACCTAACAGCTATGAGCCAGATCAGAAACTGCAATTCCAAACTGTGGCTCTTGTCCCATGCAGTCACGCAGCCCACAGCCTCACTGGAAGGTTACGGAACGTGGGGAGACGGTAGGAAAAAAGGGGATGCTCTGAACATTCAGTGGGTTGTTACTATTCATGACTAATTAAAGTCAAATAAGAGCATGTTTCTGGCACGAAGTATATACTCATCATTCTCACTTTCCCATATGGACCTTTTTCCCATCTGTTTTACGTATAGTCTCCTAATCACCTCCCAATGAAATTTTAATACCACAAATAAACTATTTATCTGCAAATGTACTATTTGTATATCTGCGCTTTGCACATGAAAAAAGTTAAGACGTTTTCCCCCACGCCCAAGAACCAAGTTTAATCCTTTTTGGGGTGATGTGTGTGTGACGTGCCATCGATTCGGCTCCAAGTCCTGGTGACCCTACGAATGAGAGACGTCCGCAATGTCTTGTCCTCAACAGCCCTGCTCAGCTCCTAGACTCATGCCTATGGCTTCTTCTGTGGAGTCATTCCATCTCATGCTTGGTCTTCCTCTTTTCCAGCTGTGCTCTATTTCTTCCAGCATTCCTGTCTTTTCCAGAGAACCCCGCCTTCTCATGATGTGCCCGAAGCAGGACAGTTTCAGTTTGGTCACTTATGCCTCCAGCGGTACCTCAGGCTTAATTTGCTCTAGTATTCACTTGCTCATTTTTCTGGCAGTCCAAGGTATCCGTAGAGCTCTCTTCCAACACCGTATTTCAAATGAATCAATTTTCTTCCCTATCAGGCTTTCTCACTATCCAACTTTCCCATCTCTACATAGTTATTGGGAACATGAGGGTGTGGGTGATCTCAGCCTTGGTCTCTAAGGTCACATCTTTGCTCTTGGTGATCTTTCCTAATTCTTCCATTGCTGCTCTTCTGAGTCTCAGACGTCTCTTGATTTCTTGGCTATTGTCTCCATTTGGATTGATGACTAAACCAAGGTAAGCAGAATATGAACAATTTCAATGTCTTCACTGTGTATTTCTTCTGTAGTCCTGATTTTTGTCTTCTTGATGTGCAAATGCTGTCCTGCTTTGTCACTTCTTTCACTTTCATTAGAGGTCAGTTCAAATCACTGCTACTTTCTGACAGTAAGATGGTGTCATCCGCATATCTTAAGTGATCCTGTTCTCTATATTAGAATTCTCGCAGTTTATTGTAACATTTATAGTAAAGTTTAAAATGGACATTTCTCCCTATGCTTACTCTCATCTTTGTTGGTGGCAAACCATAACTCTTTGCCTTATTAAATAATCTATGGCGTTTTTGAATGAGAGTTGGAAAGAACTGTTATCCCAGTAAGAATCTGCACCAAGCTTCCATGTTAGCCATGAGTACCACAGCTAAGGCCCTGCTAGAGCAAGGGCAGGATAAACCCAGAGGACCAGTCATTGGGAGACTTCAGAGTGTGATGTGTGATGTGTGATGTAATGTGATGGTTCCGATGTGTAGGAGCGTGGATGGACAGATCAAAAGAACTGTGTCTACATTCTAGCTTACTAACCAGGAGGCCACATATTGTTATCCCATTTTGCATCTGTAAAATGGGATAACAATACTCACCTTCTAAGATTGTATAAGTGCGATTTGTGCATTCTAGGTAATAATCCATGGCATTTTGCCCAAGTCTACTAGGTGACCAAATGGCAACATGTGATTCCGTTTCCTAGTTGTTTCTCGTTTTTCCTGCCTTCCAGAGGGTGGTTTGTCCCAGACAATGTCCTAGCTGCTGCTTTCAGCCCTTGATTGATATTGGTCTGATCTACCCAGAGGTTCCCTGTGTCATCCACACTGCTGAAGGTCTGCCCACGCACCTCCTAGTGGCACTGTCCTGTCCTTCACCTCAACTCCTCTAGAAGAATCTACTCTTTCCACCACTGCTGACTGGAATTCTTTGCTTCTTCTTCCAATAGTTCTACCATTTTCGTTCCACAGAGAGAAGGTTCAGCATTATAGAGCCTTGGGATTTTAGAAATATAGTTATTTTTGGTTGATTGGTTTGTGTTTGCTTCGAACCACATGGCTCTTCTCTTTCTGGACACATGTTATTCTCCTGAGGGTTGAGTTCAAGTACAGTCATCTGCTTTATGCAGAAATAGTGCCCACTTCCCATCATAGGGACTGTGATGACTCCAGCCTACCATCCCAGACTTCTTGAGTTAAGGTGACTTTCTTTGAGAAGTTTTGTCTCTCTCCATAATCTGGTTTCTCTCATGGCCAACCCACCTCTCATCCAAAGTGTCTTATGTTTGAACCCTACTTATGAAAAGGGTTGAATTCTTTCCTGTAGGGTTCATGGGTCATATACAAATCAGAAAATTTTGTACATGCTGGTAGAAGAAGGTCCACATCCATAGTTTAGAGATAACTGTGGGTCATGTTACATAAAGATTAAGGATAGTGTCTGTAAAGAACCTAGTAACATTCCAAATAAAATAAGAGGTAGCCAAATCTCCTTGCTGATCCATGAATTGGTATTTTATTTATGCTATTAGAGCTGTTTTTGGTCATAGTCCAGATTAGTAACTCAAGGTCATGGCTCCAGCAATTCTTTCTCTCCAACAGCATCATTTTCTCTTTACTGGATTAAAATCATCAGCATAGAAACACACTTATTTCTCCCATATTAAAAACAGCAACAATAAAACCTCTCTTGACTCCACATTCTTCCAACTTCCTCCTACCCCATTTCTCACTTGTTTTTATAATAAAATTCCTCAAACAAGTTGTCCATATCACCATCTCCACTTTGCTCCTCTCATTCTCTTGACTCTTCTCTGATGGTTTCATTCCTACCACTGAAATCCAAACATCCCTTGTCAAGATTTCAGATGATTCACATAATTTCAAAGCCAACGGGTAATTCTGAGTATGTACTTACTAATGGTGACCTTTGACACCATTGACCAACCCCTCATTCTTGAAACACTTTCTTCACTAAGCTTTTAAGAAAACTGCTCTTGGGATTTTCCCATCGCATCAAACAGCCCTTCTTGCCTCCCTTGCTGGTTCCTTTCTACCTTCCTGACCCCCAGATGCTGGGGCTCTAGGGTTCAGCCTTGGGTACTGTCCTCTCTACTCTCCTTGGTGACTCAGTCTTGTGGCTTTAAATACCATTGCTATACCAATACCTTCCAACTTTACATCTGCAACCTGGACTTTACCCTGAATGCCAGACTTGTATATTTAATTGCCTACTTTACAGTCTCCTTGGATTTGCATCTCAAACCTCACATATCTAAAATAGAACTCTTCACTTCCTTTCTCCAAATTTGCATTTGGGTCTCCCCATCACAGTGAGGTATCTCTTCATTCTTCCAGTTACTCAGGTCAAGAACTTTTGAGTCATTCTTGATTCTTCATCCAACCATCAGATTCCTGTGTGCTCTTCTCTCAGAATCAATCTAGAATCTGACCACTTCCACCGCTACCACTCTGATCCAAACTCCATCACCTCACACCTGGATTACTCCAAAAATCCTTCCAAACGATCTTTCTGCTTGTGGAGATGGAGCAACCAGCAGCTAGAGAAATCCTAGGATATGTCATGCCAAGGCATCTTCCGCTCAAAACCCTCTGACGGCTCCCATCTCATTCAAAGTGAAAATTGTAGTCCCTAGCATGGTCCACGAAGTCCTGATGTTCTGATGCTCTTACCTCTCTAACTTCACCTCTTGTGACCCTCACCCTTACTTACTGTACTCCAGACACAACAATCTATTTGCTCCTCCTAGGACATACCGGAACACGTGTAGAACACATCACTTGATCCTGCCATAGGGACTTCCAACTTACTATTCCCTCTGCCCGGAATGCTTGTCCATGGATAGCTGCATGAGTCATCCCTTCACATTTCCTTTCAGCCTCTCTTCAAATATCATTTACCGGAAAGGCTTTTCCTAGCCATCCTATATAAAAAAGCAAGCCTCTCCATCACTCTTTTCCTCCTTATCCTGTTTTACTTTTCACCACTGGAACCATAATTGTTTATTTATACTCAATCTCTCCACGTCTGTGAGGGCAGGTGCCCAGAACAGTACCTGGTACATGGCAGAAGTTCTGTAAAAACTTGCCAAATGAACACATGTCAACTATATTGTGCATAAGTATCTCATCAAAACACTGACAGAAAATACTGAATTCCTCCCTTTTGTCCGACAATGGAAAATGAGTTTGAGAAAGAGTAGGATAGCTGCTTTGAGCTCAGGTATTGCAGTGTAATGTTATTACTGTCACTAGATTGGCACTTCATTTTGTTCTTAAAGTAGAGTAAGAGCTGGCTAATTTTAACTAGAGCAATTGTTTATTCCTTAAAAAACCTAATTATGTAACCTAGAAAAAACTGTGATTCAAAATTAAAACCTTAAAGGGTTAACTACAGTAGGACCTTATGGTGAAGAGTGAATTATATTTAGTCTAGGAAGCAATTTATTAGTACAAATACTGAATCTGTCTCACAAAACTGTCACTTTTGTCCCCAAATGATATGAAATAATACTTTTTAAAGTGTTTCAAACTTTCAGAAAAATGTCTTCTAAGAATATTAGCAAAACAGATTTCTTGATAATAATTGTCATCTTCAAAAGCCTTTACTAATGGATAGCTACACCTTCATATAGGTTTTCACACCAAGAATGGGAAGAATTATTGACGTGCTGCCTTAAAAATTATAAACTGATTGCTGGACAATTCACTTTCATGATCTTATCTGCTTAAGAGGAAACAAATACAATTTTTAAGAGTCCATAGCAGCTTTGGGGAGTTGCTTCAAATTGTTAAATAAACAGTTTAAAAAACATGCACAGAAGGACTTCTCTGAGGATGCACACAGTTCCAATTCTATTATCAAATCCAGGGACCATTACATTCCTTCGTAGTACTAGTATTTTGTTGTATCAGATATAGGTCCTATTAAGTAGGACATTACTTGACCTGGAGAATCCTTTCATTCCTGACATAGTTCTTTCATGAGATATAGGTTGCACAAAACAAAGTAAAAACCATAGAAAATGATATCACCATTTTCATTAATGGATAGTGAAATGCCAAAAATAAGGACAATGATGAACACCAGACACACGATTACACATATACACTTACATGCACCAGAAAAATGTATATATATAGATGTTATTTATAATTGTCAACTTCTCTTTGTTGGGAAGACTGCTTTTTTCTAAAACTGTGTCTCTCCGAGATTTTTAATATTAAAATGTCCTTTTTAATGAAGTGATAGTGACAATAGTTGGTAGTTGTTTTTTTAAAAATGCTGACAACCTTATCTCAATCTGCAAAAAAAAAAAAATTTTTTTGGAAATTTTACTGGTTCATGAAATCCAAAAATCCATAAATGACAATTTTCTAATAAAAAAAAAAATCTTGGCTAGCTTCCCTTCTTCAGGAGAAAGTCAAACTACATACCCTGGCATTCAAGGCCTTTTACATCTGGTCTTGGCATATCTTTCTAGCTTTCCTTATCATAATGGGAGCAGTCAGGGGGTCAGCCCCTGCCTGTCCTCACCTGCTTTGGCTAAGGTCACTGGGGTACCTCAGCCTATTCCTGGCTCTAGTTCCTGACCTTAACAGGGAGGGGCCATTAAAAGCCACAGCTCAGTGCAGAATGTGCAAGGATAACCTTAAGAACTCAAATTCACAGAGTCACTGAGCTGCAACTCTCTGTGGGCCCACAAGCTCACGGCTTGGTATTCCTCCTTCCCCTGGGCACGAAGCTCTGCCTTCGATTCCAGCTCAGATGGGGGCCTACGACACTTGCCTATTCCTCATCAATTTCTTGTTTTCATGGGCTACACATGTACCCTGAAGTCAGGCTCCAAACCTCAAAGGCCATCTGGGACCAAAATGCAGCTATGTGCTGACCACCACACCCCAGGGCCAAACTTGTATTGCAGGAAATTCCTTACACCCTATTCCACTGGACTCTGGCTTTTTTCCCCTTCCCTTCTCTCTCCAGCCTCTTAGTACCCAGCAGGCATCTTGGCCAAGGCTTTGGGGTTATTACTTGTGCTCTCAATATACTGCTTTCCACTTATGCACCTTTACCTAGGATAGACTGTCTGTCTTGAATACCTTCTCTCTCATTCCATGACTCCCTAAACATCTCAAAGTCTAGCTTAAATGTGCCTCCAAACACTTTATTTTCATTATGCAATAAGTATTTAGAAGCTTCTTCCTGGCACGGGGTCACAAGATAAATGACACAAGCCCTACCCCTTAGAAACCCAGTCCACCAGGATGAGAGCCGAGGGGAAATTCATCTCATTTCCCTTCCATGAGTTATGCGCCTGAAAGACAGGGTTGTACAACTTCGTATAAACATGTTTTAGGCACAATGGGGCTCTATAAGTACTGAGTAAATTAATGAAGAAAATGTAACTTTAATATATCCTCAATTCATTTATTCAACAAATAAGTACCCATTATTTGTTAGGAATATCACAGAATTCTGAAATGTTAGGAGTTAAAATGACAGACTCTATCGAAATCTAGCCCATCACCTCATGTAGAACAGGAGAGTGGGGTGCTGTGTGCCTTGAAATCAGGCTCCTGTGCACACGACTCTGGCTTTTAGAGCATGTCGATATTCAGTTATTCAAAAAAATACATCTGACTTCCTAATTGATTGGCAGCACCTACCCTTCCCAAGACTTTAATTTTTTAAATAATTTGATCTATCTATTGGAGGCTACTACACACCAGGTAGTTAGTTGCTAAGGTGAGGTTTCCATCCCACAAGAACTCAGCCAATTCAGTGAGCTACACCTGTAAAGCAGTATTGCTAGAGTGATGCGAGGTTCAGAGAGCATTCACAGGTGACCTTCAGAATCAGAAAGAAACAGAAACAGATGTTTCTTTTTTTTCCCCCATAAATGCACCCTTTGAAATATAATTTTCACCTTCTCCTCCAGGAATAGCCTGAAAAAGTGAAAAACTGCCCATCAGCCCTGAGAGAAATGATGAGAACCTCTCCCTGTGCAGAGAGGGTAAGGAGGGCAGAGCGGTCCAGGGGCCAGGCGGTGGGATAGGTAAACACTTGCTGGTCTCACCGGCACTTAGAGAGAGGGTAGTAGTGGTTTGGAAGTGTCTTAGAATAGATAACATCCTGCTGGTAGAGAACATTCTAAACCCAAATTGAGAAAGTGTTCCTATGACCCACCCACTTAAATTTATCCAAAGTCTGCTACTTCGCATTCCGGGTCCTTATCCAGAGACAACCCACATACTCAAGTCATGGGGGAAAAAAGGCTTTTTCTCTGGAGAAAATGGAGAAGCAGGAATAAGAAAAAATCTGAGTGTCCCACTCATCTCCTACAAGGTTGCTCTTTCCTTCTCATGTAGTTAGTTACACACATCAGAACACAGAAGCCCTGACTATTTGAAACCAAGTTAACCACCACTGCTTTCATTACATGTCACATTCTACCTTGACATTTGGGTTTCAGTTTCACAGAAACTCAGGAAAGAAAGCTCTTTACATCAGAGGAAAAAAAGTAGTTTCAGTCTACAATAAACATGCCCCCCCCATTATGGCCTCCTAGGGTTAACTAATAACATTGTAAAAGTGATCATTTCATTCTTTTGAAAAGAAACCTTCTCAAGACAGGGCATGATGATGCTCAGTGGAAGATAAGTGTGAGGTGTAATGAAAGCCCATCAGCTTTCTAGTGGTTTGAAAACAGGTGAATGATTAATTCTCTTAATGTACTGAGAATATCAACAGAAGACAGCTTTGAAGTTTAAAAATTGTGAATGCTAGCAAACCAGTTGTAGTAAGTTCTTATACTATCAAAGATGATGGCTCTCAAAGAACCAGACCTACAGGTTACACGAAAGAGAAGCTATTGGGAAGAAAATGAAAATATCCCACAGCATCTCTGAAAGTGAACACTACCTTGCCCTGAATTTATGTCTCTGCTTTCTAGTTCATTTTATAATTGGTGACTTGTGCACAGATGTCCCAATTATATCACAGGACCAAAGTCCATGAAGGAAGGAGATGCAACCAGATCTCAAGGCATTATTTAACATAATATGATTCACTTCAATTTTTTAATCCCTGAAAATTCATTTGAAAGAAATCCATTACCTTGAGCATTCGGATTTCTCGAAGGGCGATTTTCTTTATGACAGGGTCATCTTCTGATTCCAGAAACCTCTTGATAGCCCACAAATCTGACCCGTGTCTCTGTTTCTGCATTTGAAAACAACTCCATAGGATCCTTCACCAATTTTCCCAATTTTTTCATACTTCTCCATCACAGCGGAATAAATCTTCTTAAAATGGATCTTCACATAGTTCGAAAATGTCGCTTATAAAATCTTGGCATGAACTGCACAAGAGCCCTACTCAGCGACGGTTTTTGTCAAGGACCTAGAACAGAAGAACGGCACTAGTTAAAGAATTAGGAATTGAGCCACGTCTTTAAAGCCTCGCCCCTCAGCAGTGGCAACGCGACCAGGGATGGCAGCCTAAAGTTAGCTGCCTTCGGTAACTCAAGGTTATATACCCTGCAAGTTAAAATGTAACCCGTCATGCTAAAACGAACCCGAGTTGTAAGATAATCTGTCTTTTGAATGTTTTAGTCCATCCGATCTAAGACATATGAGCTGGCGGAGGACGGGGAAGGCTAAGGGCTTCCCCGGTTCCAATTTCGGGTCTGATTTCCAGGTGGCAAGAAGACACCGCCCGGCTCCCCGCGGGGGCAGCAGCGAGGCCCGGGCGGAGCGGCGACCCCGCCCCAGAGGCGCACGCCCCGCGCCCCGGCGCCCCGCGCCTCCGCCGCCAGCTCAGGGGCGCGGGCCGGGCGCCCGGCGGGGAGCAGGCCGCGCCGCCTCGCTGCAGCCCGGGGCCACCTCTCTCGCCCGAGAATGACTCGCTGCGGCGAGAAGACGCCGTCCGCGCCGCCCGGGTCTCCCACCCGCTCCCTGGCCGGTGTGGCGCAGCCTCGAGCAGCGCCACGTGGCGGCCGGGGCCGCTCGGCCCGGCCCGCGCCTCCTTCCCCGCCCAGGACTCACGGCGCCGCGGCTGCCGGGCCGGCCTTGCTCCCGCCTCGCCGACTCTCGCCCAGTTGCGCTCGCCGCCGGCCAGGCCCTCGATCCCTATGGGAACCGGTCCCTGCTCCCCGGCTGGCCTGGGCGGGGCCGCCGCGCCCGGGTTTCCCTCCTGGACCCGGCCGCAGTCCTAGCTGCAGGGAAGGGCTCTGGTGGGTGGCCCTCGGTCCCTGAAGGAGCTGTTCAGACAGTGGGCCTGGGGCCCTGCACGTCCTTCTGCTGGGAGAGGAGGCTGGCAAGATTGCAAATTCCAGCAGGTCAGGGAAAAAGGCAGCCGTAGCAAAGTGCTGGGGAGACGCCTGCGCTAGGAGTCCCTCTCACCCCCATGCAGAGTCTACTTCACGGCATAGCGGGTCCCACACCGTGTGAGGAACTCTAATTACTCTCCTGTATTCTCTGCTAGACTTGAGGGCAGCTTCTGTGTCTGTCCTGATCAGTGACCTCGCATCCAGTGAATGAATGAATGAATGAATGAATGAATGAATGAATGAATGAATGAGAAGGGAGGAAAGGCGAAGGAAGTCAGCACTTCCCTCTACTGGCTTGGACGGTGAAGGTGCCCCTTGACCGCTGACTTGCACTATAAATGGGCCCTCTCATGTGGGAGATGGAGGCTTACAGAGCCTGCCTTTATTCCCATCCATAGCACAATGACTGGCTCCTACTCGCTCAGGTCTGTGCATAATGGTAGGAAGTTAATGGATCTGGGGAAATCATGAAATAAGGCAATTTGCCACTGGGCAGATTGCCCCAATACTTTATTATCTATCCCATTCCATCTTCCCAGCACTGAGGTGGGTGTTTGCCCTGGAAACAATGTCTGAGGAGGAAAAATTAACATACTGTCTATGAAACAGGGACCAATCCCGTGCCAAGCAGCACGCCACTAAATGTAAATCTGTCCCATGGAGCAGCTGGAACTGGGAAGAGAGGGATTGGTGACTGCCTTGAAAATGGAGTAGATGGGATCCTGGAGTGACTAGAGATCATCTGTGAACCTCCAGTAACTGTTGCAAATGGCAGCTACTGATGGGGTTTCTGTCTCTATAGTTTTGCCTGTTCTAGAATGTCATATAAATGGAATTATACATTATGTAAACTTTTGAGCTAAGTAAGCTTCTTTCACTTAACATAATGATTTGAGATTCATCCATCTTGTTGCATTTATCAGTAGTTCATTCCTTTTTATTACTGAGTAATATTCCATTGTGTGGTTGTGCCATAATCTTGTTTATTCATTCCAAGTTGAAGAACATTAGAGTTGTTTCCAGTTTTGATGATTATAAACCAAACCACTATAAACATTCATACATGGTCTTTTGTGTGATCATCTATTTTCATCTCTTTTGGAAAAACAATGCTTAGGCGGAGTACTCCTGGGTCACATGATAAGTATATGTTATTTTAAGTCACTCCAAAATGTTTTCAAAGAGACTACCATTTTACATTCCTGTCAGCAATGTTTCAATTACTCTGCATCTTTGTCAGCACTTAGTAGGTCAGTTCTTTTAATTCCAACCATTCTAATTGATGGATAATGGTCTCTTGTGTCTTTAATTTGCATTTCCTAATGACTAATGAACAGTTTTTCATATGCTTATTTGCCATCAGGATGTTTTCTTATAAATTCTAGGGAGTTTTTATATATTCCTTGTGATTTTCTATGTAGATGATCATGTCATCAGCAAAGAGGGGCAGTTTTAGTTCTTCCTAACTGGTATACCTTTTATTTCTTTTTCTTGCCTTATTGCACTTGATAGTTCCTCCAGTATGATCTCAAATAGGAGTGGGAAGAGTAAATACCCTTATTACTGATTTTAGGATGAAAGCATTCAATCTTGCTCTTCTAGGTATAATGGTAACTAGATTTCTTTGTGGTAGGCAGCCTCTAAGATGTCCCTTTATGATCCCTGCCCCCTAATGGTCATGCCCTTATAAGCTCCCCTTCCCTTCAGTGTAGACTTGACCTAGTGACTTGCTTCTAAGGAATGGAATATGGCAAAAGTAATGTAATAGCACTTCTGAGGTTAGGTTACAGGAGACTATGCTTTTCACCTGGAGAACTCTTTTATGCTCTCTCGTTTGCTTGCTCTGAGGAAGTACAGATGCCGTGTTGTGAGCTGCCCTATAGCAAGGAAATGAGGAAGCCAATAGCCATTAAGAACTTAGGCACTCACATGGGAAATTGAATCCTGCCAACAACTGACTGAACTTGAAAGTAGACCTCCCCTCCATCCCTCCTTCCACCACTTCCAGTGAGCCTTCAGATGAGACTGTAGCCCCAGCTGAAAAACATAAGTTCAACCTGACGAGAGACATTGATCCAGAGGCACCTAGCTAAGTCACATCTGAATTCCAGACCCCCAGAAATTGTGAGATAATAAATGTTTGTTATTTATGTTTTGGGGTTATTTGTTATGCAGCAAATAGAACTCATACAGAAGCCCTTTATTAGATTGAGAAAGTTCATTTTAATTCCATTTGCTGGGGTTTTTATTTTTCTTTTTAGTAATGGATCAATATTGAATTTTGTCAAATGCTTTTCTATATCTATTGAGATGATCAAATGGTTTTTCTTAAGTCTGTTGATATATTGAATTACATTTAATTTTTAAATGTTGAAACCAACCTTGCATTCCTGAGATAAAACCAGCTTGGTTATTATATTCTATCATTTTCCTACATTGCTGGAGTTGATCAGAAATACTTTTTTAAAAATAATTGTTTTATTTTTCCATTACAGTGAGCATACAATATTATATTAGTTTCAGGTATATAACGCAATGATTAGACATTTACATAACTTACTAAGCAAACACCCTGATGGTCTAGTACCCATCTGACACTATACATAGTTATTACAACATTATTGCCTATATTTCCTATGCTGTACTTTACATTCCCCTGACCATTCTGTAACTACTGATTTATACTTTTTTTTACTTTATTTTAAAAATTATTTTATATTAGTTCAGGCATACAGTACAATGTTTAGACATTTATATAATTCATAAAGTGATCCCCCTGATCACTATAGCACCCATCTGGCACTACACATAGCATAGCCATTACAATTATATTGACTGTATCCCCTATGCTGTGCTCTGCATCCCCGTGACGTTCTGTAGCTACTCATTTGTAGTCATTCATCCCTTCACTTTTTTCACCCAGTCTCCCAACCCCTTGGCAATCACCAGTTTGTTCTTTGTATCTGTGAATCTGTTTTCATTTAGTTTGTTTCTTTTGTTCCTTAGATTCCACATATAAATGAAATCATGTGCTATTTATCTTTCTGTCTGACTTATTTCACTTAGCAAATACCCTCTAGGTCCATTCATGTCACTGTAAATGGTAAGATTTCTTCTTTTTTTTTTAATGTCTGAGTAATGTTTCATTGTATGTATGTATCATAGTTCTTTATCCAGGCATCAATTGATGGGCAGTTAAGGTGCTTCCATATCTTGGCTATTGTGGCTAATACCTTACTGAGGATTTTTGCATTAATGTTACTGATCTGTAGTTTTCTTTTTGTGTAATGTCTTTGTCTAGTTTTGGTAACATGGTAATGCTGATCTCATAAAATGAGTTGGGAAGTGTTTTTTTTCCCCCCTTATATTCTGTAAAAGTTTACATTAAATTGACATTATTTATTTCTTAATGTTTGGTAGAATTTGCCAGTAAAGCAAGCTGAGCCTAGAGTTTCCACTGTTGAAATATTTTTAATTACAAATTCTATTTCTTTAATAAAATATAGGACTGTTCAAGATATGTTTTTTTCTCAAGTGAGCTTTGGTAGTTTGTGTCTTTCAAGGAATTTGTTTATTTGTTGAATTTATGGGCATAAAGTTGTTCATATAGAATGATATTACATTATTATCTTTTTGTGTCTACAGGATATATAGTAGAGCTCCCTTTGTCATTCTTGATATGAGTAAATTTTTCTTTCCTTTTCCTGATCATTTTGACTAAGACTTTTCAATTTTATTGATCTTTTAAAAGAAACATCTTTAATTTAATTGATTTCCTCTATGTTTTTTCTGTTTTTCAATTTTGTTTCCATTGCTTTATTTTTTTTCATTCTGCTTGCTTTGTTTTTAGCTGCTTTTTATTGTTGTTTTCTTAAAGACGGAAGTTAGGCAATTAATTTTAGATCTTTCTTCTTTTCTAATATAAGCCTTTAGTGACATAAATTTTCCTTAAGCACCACCTGAAATGTATCCCCCAAATTTTGACATGTTGTATTTTCATTTTCATTCAGCTCAAAATATTTTCTCATTTCCCTTGTGACTTCCTATTTGACCCATGGGTTATTCTGAAGTGTGTTGTTTAATTTCCAACTATTTGGGGATTTTCCAGATATCTTTCTGTTACTGGTTTCTAATTTAATTCCATTGTTTGTAGAGAAATACTTTTATACGATTTAAATTCTTTGAAATGTACTGAGGTTTGTTTTATGGCCCAGAATATGGTATATGTTGGATGTTTCTTTTTGACAATTAAAAATTATCTTGAAATGAGATGAGAAAGTCAACATGAATTTCTCCAGAGCTACCTTGTCTGAAGTTCATACCAGGTTAAAGTTAGTCTGTAAAATTAACTTTATGGTTCAGTACCCAAGGAGCCTGGGACTGTGCCAAGCCCAGTGGTAGTAGAAGTGGGAAGCAAATACACCAGTTCTTTATGCCCAAGTCAGCAGTGAACCAGAAAGACGCATGTCTCGCAGCTGCACCAGCTGTTTTGTTTGGGTTAAAATATGAGAAAACAGCTTTGAAAGGGAGACAAACAGTTGATGTCACCATTTAGCACCAAGAGAAGATTCTATGGTCTCTATCCTGTCAAATCACAGGCAGTCCTTTCAGTTGGCAGAACTGAAATTGGTTTTGATATTTAAGAATTATAACTCTTCTGAAGTCTAGTTCTTGGGAAGCTGAGGAATGGCCTGATATGTTTGCTCTTTTTCTTAAGAAAGTGCAGAGAACAGTGAAACAACATTATTATTTTCCACTTATAGCGGTCTTTTGTTTGCAGTTCTGCATAATCAGAGAACATATAGTGTCCCTGGGATAACATGAACAGTCCTGTGGTATTTTAATCATTCAAGGAAGCAATATACATTCAGTAGAGTATCACATGGTAAGAGAAAGAGCCTGGATTTGAAGTCAGAACACCAGGATTTCTGCCTTCTTAATGGTGTTTGATCTTGTACAAGATAATTCCTATTGCCTAAACAACAATTACAGTAACTATTTAGCTGGTGCTTGCTTCATGGCAACATTTTGCTGGGTATATTTTATACATGAGCCTCACAACTACCCTAGGAGAGGGGCATCAATATTTGGAACGCAGGCAGTCTAACTCCAGAAACTTTGCTCCTCAGCGATTTGCTAATGCAACCTAACGCAGAGCGGTGGTTGTCAGGATCTTTGTGTTAATGTATAGGATACTAGGAGTTGGCCATGGTACTTATAATGCAGAGTGTAGTGCCCTCTTTTTTTTAAGCTGCCAGAGAGATGAATCTTGTCATTGTGCTTCCTTCTCACAGTAGCTCAGTAACTTCATCTGTGTGCACGAACTTCCATGAAGATGGGCACAACACTGACGCTGAACCCAGAGGCAATGCTTGAAGCTTTTTCCCCCCTAATTATGTTTCCTGTTAGGAAAAGAGAGTTGAGTCAAGTGGTTTTAAAATGACACTATAAAGCCGCTTCAGGAAATACTTGAATTTACTTTCCCCACCTTAAGTGGATTTGGAAAGGAAAAGTGTCCAGGGAACATAAAGAAAATAGTTAATAACTGCTATTTAGGGGCATTAGGGTTCAGGCTCAATAATCGCATTGTTTCTAAATCTTTATAACGATCTTACACAGTTGTATTAATTAACTGGTTGGAATTGTTAAGTGCCCCATTTTATAAAAGATGCTGAGGCTCTGGGAGGTTGGTCAGTGAAGACAAGGCACCCAGCTAACCAGGGCTGAAGGCAGGTTTCAAATCCACCTCCTCCGATTTCCAAACCCACACTCTGGCAGTGGTGAATAGAGTTACAACAACAAAGAACACCTGCAGAAAGGTCCTCTGTCCTCAGATGCCCAAGAGAGCTGACAATGGGGCAGAGCGCTGGTCCAGTCCTGATTCACAACAACCTAAAGCAAGCCAGGTGTCAGCCAAATTCCTCCTGACCAGTCACTGCTAACAGTCACAAAACCAGGCATGTAAATAACTTTCCTTCTTATCTGGAGAGAGTAAAGCCTGGTGAAGCAACGCAAATGCTGGAAAATCAATTTAAATAAAATGAGAGCCTAGCAGCCTTGACTTATATGTGAGCCCAGCCAACATAAAGTGTTTTCAACCCTAATTAACATAACCTTAGTTATTTTGTATTTTTCCCTTTAAATACTTATTGCATTTTATATATGTCAAGCCATCCTTTTAAAATACCTTTTCTAAAAACTCCTTTCTGTCTTCCTTTAACAACCACAACACTTTGCATTTTCCAGTCAATGTACAAAAGTATCTTTCTACTGAAAGTAAGTCTCAGAACTTCAAAGTGTACATCTCTTTGCCACGTTGGACAGTTGATTGCTAACCATACTTACTCATTAGGCACTCTAAGTACATTTCTGTGCTTTTATGACTTTTGGATCATGAAATTCTAGGGCAAAGGTAAATTTATGAGACTGAATAAATAGGAAAGAACGCTAATGACTTACTGAACTTGAACTTAACTCCTGTGACTGAGAGCTGTTTGGAGAGCAGACTGTTATTGAGCGCAGATACGCGTCGGACACCACTTCTCGAACTGGGAGTGGGAAGTGGCTTTCCCAAGATGGAGCACTGTATCAATGCGCGGATCCAGTTCTGTCCCGTCACTCAGTGGCTTTCCTCCAGGAGGAAACTGGATAGGAGAACTCGAAGGGCTGGTGTTTCCAATGTACTCTTTGCTTTTCAAAGTACTTTGGAAGGGTCTGTGAAGGAGGGAGGGTGCAAATGGTATTTGAGGAAACAGATACAGGAAATTTAAATGACTCATCTAGAGTCAAAAAATAAATTTGTTCTAAGCAACAAACAGGCGTAAAAACCTGGGTCTCATTTCTCAGTTGTACTCTTTGTACCACACTGTGGCTTCAAATTAGACAGCTCTAATTGTGTGGTTAAAGAAATACAAACCTGCTTTAATAGCAAAATAGGAACATTCATGTGCGTGACAAGATGAAGAAAGAAGGGAGAAAAGCACAGGAAAAATGAATTATTTGCATTTAAAGAATATTCTTCACTTTAGTGAGATTTCTTTTTATACAGATTATTTTAGAAATGCATCCATTTCTCGAACGTTGTTAATCCTACAAGTCCTCTCAACTTTTCCTTCCCTTAAAGAAACTTTGTGATGCATATTCATTGGTATCTAAACAACTCTTTGTACAAACAGAAACCTCTGGTACCCTAGATACATTTCC
This sequence comes from Eonycteris spelaea, assembly GCA_003508835.1. Taxonomy (NCBI): domain Eukaryota; kingdom Metazoa; phylum Chordata; class Mammalia; order Chiroptera; family Pteropodidae; genus Eonycteris; species Eonycteris spelaea. The sequence goes on from PUFA01000017.1 coordinate 4,534,879, forward strand.
CATGCCAACCATTGAGTTTTTAGGCGTCTATTGACCAAAAGATCTAAATAATTTCATAAGATCATAGGTCATAGTTACAACCACAGGCAGAAAACCTATTGTTGTAAATAGTTTTCACAGGAATGGCTCATCTTCCAAGACTGGTAGTGAGATATTATTGTGTAGGTTCTTGTAAAAAATATTCATTTAAACAATGTTCATTCCAAACAGTAAGCAATCCTTCACCTTAAACAGAACATATTTATTTTTCTACAGTATCATCTGACCTGATTTTCCCAGTTTAGAGCATGAGTTCTAGGGCCAGACTACCCGGGATCAAATCCAGCTCTGCTAATGAACCATCTAGAACCAGAGCAAGTTACTCAACCTCCTTCATGCTTCATTTGTGGCAGCTGCAACATAGAAATTAGTTACTTCTTAAAGCTGTTTGAAGATTAAATGAGCGCTATGTCCACATTAGCCCTCATTGTTATTATCGTCATGATAGTAATAATCTCAGTATACTAATTTCTCTGTTTGAATGGGAATTTCATTTATTAGTAAAATGTATTCCATACTTTAATGAAGACATTTGTAAACTTATAGGTTCACCTAAGGCCTATCAATCAAGGAACATTATCTTCTTTCTAGCCACAGAGAGTTCTAAGCAACACTCCTAGGGGTCTGTTTGGGAAGCCCGTGTTTCCCACCGCCCTCTTTCCACCACATCCTGCTGCTGGCTGCTCGTGGGACAATCTTTAAGAGTGGGGACAGACAGCATGATGTAGGGCAAGTCAGACTTGGGTTCCTAGCTGGGTTCTACCCTTTTTTGACTGTGTGAAACTAGGAAAATTACTTCCTGCATTGGTCTGAAATGTTTTTTAGTCGTTTTTTTTTTAATTAACCTTTTTTATTTTGAGGTAATTATAGATTCACATGTAGTTGTAAGGAATTATAGAGATCTCATAAAATCTTTACTCAGTTTCTTCCAGTGATAGCATTGCGCGAATCTGTAGTACAATATCACAACTGGATGTTCACATCGATAAAGTCGGGCTACTTGTTGCCTTTTCCCCATCCCTGGCTCCTGGCTGTGAATAAGTTTTTCTGTGGGTATGTGTGTTTATCTCTCTCTGGTAAATACCTAGAAATGGCTTGATTATATGGTAAATAAATATGTTTAATTTTCTAAGGTACTAAGGTACTGGTTTTTCAAAATGGCTGTACCATTTTGCATTCTCATCAGCAATATATGAGAGTTGCAGTTCCTCCATATCCATTCAAGCACTTGATACTCTCCACTTTTTAAACAGTAAAATACACACAATGTAATATTTATGACTACTAGAAAATGGAACTCATTAAAAACCATTATGGAGTGAGTGGCAGATAAGATTTCGTAGATTGCTTAAGTGTCTCGAAATTCTCTCCTGATATGGACGGGATATACCTAGACTTCTACTGCTGACTGAAGTGTAATTTCCTTTCTATATTCCATTCTTTTGTTTTATAATCTACTTTACTCATATCTTTGATCACCCATGAGTGCCATAGCTTCGTTTTGCTAGGTGTGACAGAAATAGTCTAAAAATATACTGTCTGGTACATAGTACATAGCTAATTAAAATCTTTTGAATAAATGCGAGTTCCGGCACTAGGAGAAGCCTTTAGGGCATTAGTCACTCCCTGCTATTCATTTCCGTAATTCAGTCCAAAGAAGAATGTTCAGAAATTATAAGAATATGTTCTCTATACAATACCACATTGGGATATTGGTACAAGTAATGCCACAAGTAAGGTATGAATTCACAGGAAAAAGATTCTTTGTCCCTGTTTGTACTCAGTGATAATGACAGTAATGGAAATTAATTATTTAGTGAGGAACGATTTCCTGTAACAGTGTAGGTACCAAGTCGAATTACACATACAGGCCTTTCCTCAGGCATTAATTCCAGAGTGGAAGACAGAAATATAAATAATTAGAATAGTGTGGCAATTCTTAATACAAGCAAGTATAATGTGTGGTATATGTATTACTTTAAATTATTTGCATGTTGGAGTTATATATGGAAAGGCTAACAATCAAAAAAATATTTCAAGTTTTCTGTAGTTTGGTTCCACGATTACTATCTTAATATTAAGTAGAGACAGTATGATAAAGGAAAGTGCATATGTGTAAATCTAACACACACACACACGTTTCAAGTTGAGAAGACAAGATTTAGCTTTTAATATAATGTGAATCATGGATGCATAGTAAATTTCTAGAGTGTTCAGATGACATTGGTAAAGCATTCTTAGAGGAACAAAGGGGTAAAGTTTGGGGTTGCTACAATGTGCAGGCTCAGAGAAGACCCACAATATGGGTGCTCTGACTGCTGAGGAGGGGCTGCTGCCTGGCCACTGAAGATGCATCATAAGGCTTGTTTTGAAAGGGCTCAAAGAAGCTGGAGCTAGGGAGAACTTCTAGTTAAGGAAGGGCAAGAAACGAGAAGGAAGTTTGTTTTCCTTCTACTGTTCATTCTCCCCCAAGTGGTTCCAGTTGGTCCAACCTAACTGGAATGGATTCTTGCTGAATGGTATTCCAAAGCATGAATATGACATTTTGTTAATCCATTTACCAGTTGGTGGATATTTGGGTTCCTTCCACTTTCTGGTTATTATGAGTAATGCTGCTATTGACATTTGCATACAAGTGTTTGTACGGACATGTTTTCTCTTGGGCAGGTACCTAGAAGTAGAATTGCCGGGTCATATAATAAATGTTTACATTTTTAAGAAACTGCCCAACTGTCTTCCAAAGTGTTGCACTGTTTTACATTCCAACTAGCAAGCACCCAATTCTTCACTCTCTCAGCAATATTTGCCTTTTTCATTTTAGCCATTTTGGCGGGTGTGTGAAAGTATGGCATTGTTGAATTTGCATTTCTCTGATAACCAAGAAAGTTGAAATCATATTTGACTACTGGGATGTTACCTTTTGCGGCATGCCTGTTCAGAATCTTTTGGACATTTTTCTATTGGGTTATTTGCCTTTTTTTTTTTAGTTCTTTGTATCTTCTAGGTAGGTCTTTTGTAGACATATGTAATGCAAGCCTCTTTTCCATTCTATGGCTTATCTTCTAATTCTTGCAAAGGTGTCCTTAGATGAACAAAGCATATTCATTTTAATTGAGCTCATCATACCAGCTTTTTCTTTTATAGTCAAAGGCTTAATTTGCTTACCCCAAGTTCGTGATGTTTTCTTTAAAAAGCTGTGGTTTTATATATTTTAAATTATTTACAACCTATTTGGTATTTATTTTCATTTATTGTGCAGTTGATTCCTTTATCCATTATCTTCAATAAAATTTATTGAAAAGACTGTATTTTCCGTCACTTTACTGCAGTGTGTTATTCATGAGGTGACTAAGTATGGGTGTGTTTCTGGACTCCTCATTGTATTTGTCTGTCTGCATGCCAATGTCACACTATCTTAACTACTGTAGCAGCTTTATCAGAACTCTGGTAGCCTAAGACTCCTAGGTTTGGTTTTCTTATTCAAGATTGCCTAGACTCTTCTGGCCCTTTGCATTTTATGTAATTTTAGAATCAGCTTGTCAATTTCCATAAAATACCTTCTGGGATCACACTGAATCTTTAATTAAATCAACAGACATCTTTACAATATCATATCTTTGAACACATTAACATGGCATCATCTGTCATTTATTTAGGTCTTTTTAAAAATTTTAGTGATGTTTTCTAGTTTTGAGTATACAGATCTTGTACTCGTTTATTACTTCTCAGGTATTTGATGGTTTCCTATATTGTAAATGCTATCCTTTACAATTTCAATCTTTGTTTATTGCAGGTATATGTATATAATTGTTATTTAAGTAGTGCATCCAGCTGTTTCCAAATTCATTTATAATTTCTAAGTTTATTTGCAAATAATGGCATTTTTTTTCTTTCCAAATCTTTAATCTTTTCATTTCTTTTTCTTAGTTTTCTTGGTTTATTGAACTGACTAGGACCTCCAGTACAATGAATAATAAGTGGCGAGATTAAAAATTTTTGACTCATTCCTAATGTCAATCTAGATTTTTAACAAATGTTTCTTACTCTTCTCCTAAGTAAGAACCATTAGGGAGAGTTTAAAATTCTCACTAAAACCTAAAATGACCTCTTCTGCTAGGGTGGGTATGGGAGTTTCTTGGATTTTTGACACAAGATATCAGTAATTTCTCTAATGAAAAAGCACATAAGGAACTTGAAAAAAGCAGAATACAAAAGCCCCATGATAAAAGACCATCAATGTGTAACATAGTGAAAGGAACAAAGAATGAAAATGTTCCCTTTATGCCCTTAATGAACCACATGGTGAAAAATAAAGATCCAACTTTTTTTTCTAACCATGAGCAAGAAACTTTAATGTACAGCTTAATTCTCCTAACACCCACATGAAGTGGCCATTATTTCCAATGAGCAGATAAGGAGATGGAGGCCTAGACACGTTGAGTGAGTTGTTTAGGGTAAGTGCTAAGTGGTCTGGCTGGTATGTGACAAGTGTTACACTGAAACGTGTCATCTCCATGTGCTTTAGAAATTCTGAAAACCAGAAAGTCTGGGTTAAGCAGCTAGAGTTGTCATGTAAAAGTTATGGCTTGAACTGTGCTTTGATTGAAGTAACGGATTTAAATTTTTGGTGAAAAATCAGCTTCAGGATGGGAGAGACATTATGAGTCAAGCAATGAAGGTGGAGTGATCACGGCCTCTGTGTGCCAGTATTCCAGGCTGACTGGTGGGGTAGTGGGAAAGAAGGCTGAACAGGAGGCTTAGCCAAAAAAATTGTAGTTTGATGAAAACACTTTCTCACAAGACCTTCTGGATTTACCTTCCTCTGCCTCCAATTACTTTCTAGCATTCTACATTATGCATAGATTAGCTATAATCGATTAATATTTGCCTACTCTGTGTAAGGTATAGTATAAGCTGGACTTGTTTATTACATGCTGTCATGTAATAAACATGTTTTTCTTGAAGTTAAAATTTTCTTTTGCATTAACCAAATGTAGACATGTACATAACCAATTAGTCCTATAAGGTTTGTCACCAAAAAAAGCATGACTCTCCTTGTCTCTCCTCCAACACCACTTTTCTTTCTTCGAGATTATTTTTGTCACTGAATAAGCTAATTCTTGATTTTTAATTTTTAGGTACTATCCACTGATTTCCCACTGTGGAAGATGATTTAGATAACTTTTCTACCTCGCCTCCAAAACATCATGTCCTCTCCCAATATGCTGCAATTTTTATTAGATTAATATTTGCTGTTAACAATTATTATGCTATTAACCACTGGTCATAGTTTACTTTTCTAATACAACATTTTGCTTTCCTTAAGTTAATAACTGCCAGTTTTTTGTTTGATTTCATTTTAGATGTTTTTGCCCGGGCTGAGGGGGGGAATATATAAAATCACTGATTGAACCCTGGGGGCTTAAAGAAAATCCCTTCCACCTACTTCTGATTTCAGCCACAGAGATAGATAGTTCAATATAAGCTCATATTTATCTCATATTCTTTCAATTTTCTGCCTCAGGGCCTTCAAATATTTAAGGAACCCACTTGGCCCAAGTACAAGTTGCAGCAACTCAGCCAGTGAGGACTGAAAGTCTGTAGGTGAATGTTCCGCCCACTTGTCTTTTAAGAGAGAATTGTGGGAGCTATCAGAAGACCTGGTGGATTCAAGCTGCCATTGTCTACTCAGCACTGACCTCAACTGTATCCTTGTATTGACCTTCCCCTTTCTCCTTTCAATACCACAAGTCCCTGACAGTCCTATTTTCTGGGGTCTCTAAAGTAAATGTTATCCATGTTCTTTTCTCAGGCTGTTTTAGGAGGAACCTCTCACTCTGCTAGTTGTCAAACTCTTAAGATACTGAGATGCATCAGTTGTTTATTGATATTTCTGAAAGTCTCTCCAGACCTTCAGATATGCTTCAATTATTTTCTATGCCTGGTATAGTGTCATCTTTGGACATCCTATCACCATCACTCATCACCTGAGGATTTCCTTCATTTATCTCCTGCGTTGGATCCCATTTTCAGTGCCTTGTCTTCATTTGCTGGGTTTATGCCCTCATTTTTATGAAGCACATCTTCTAGTAAGTTCTTGAGGAAGACTCTTGTGGGAGGTAAAGTTTTTGAGATCCTGTACAACTAAAAGTGTTTTCATTTTACTCTTCGTTTTGGTTAATAGTTTATTTGGATCCAGAATTTTAGGTTGAAAATTTCTTTCTGAATTTTGAAGGCACTGTTTCTGTTGAAATTTGAAGCTATTCCGATTCTTATTCCTTGGTATCTGACCTCCCATTTTTTTCTTTGGAAACAGCAGATCTTCTCTTTGACTCCAGTGTCCCTGAAATTTCATAATGATGTGCCTTGGAGTATGTTCTTTTTTCCCGCCTCTTCATCCATTGCATTCTTTCAATCTAGAATCTTAAGTTCAGTACTGGAAAAATTTATTGAAATACTCTACTAATTTTTTCTGTGCATTTTGGATCACTGGGAGATTGTGGATATTGGGCTTCCTGGCCTATAATAATTTTCTTAACCTTTTTTTCTACAATATTTCCATTTCTTTTTGATTTTATGAGAAAGTTCAACTTCATATTCTAAACTTTCTGTTAAATTATTCAGGTATGTTATCATATTTTTTAAAAGGTCTTTTTGTTTTTTGAAAGCTTTTTTCCAGTCCTACTCTTGATTCATAGTTGCAACATCCTCCTGAAGATATTTTTTCTTTTGATTTTTTCTTCATCTTGTATAGACTGTTTCCTCTAAGTGCTTTTCTTCCCCAATTGTTTTTTTCTCTTTCATATTAGAGGCTTTCCTCAGATGTTTTATAAATCCTGGTTGTTTAATCATGTTTAATAGCAGAGGACTAAAACACTAACTGCAAGCTCTGGATGCAGGGGAGGGTGCACTTGTCAACTCTGAGTTTCACTGTAGAGTTACCTGCTGGGCAGTTTAGCGAGGACACCTTTGATGTCAGGATCTATTTAGGTCTTTCCACTTGGCCAGACAGACTGCACAGAGAAGTCTCTTCCAATATTGTTAGGATGGGAAGATCTGCTGCCAGGATTCAGTGAGAGAAGGAGGATACTGGTTTTTGTATCCAGTATGTAAATATTTCCTGTTTTGAGTATGGAACCCTGCCATCTATTGTATCCAGTGCCCTTTAGTCCAGAGGTCCCATTTAACATGCCCCAAATAAACAGCCACACACTTCCTAAAATCATATGTACATTTTTAAAGGACAATACTTTATTTGCATAACATTTTATTGTTCGCATATTGCATAGTGAAAAGAATAGAGTCACAAGACTCATGGTCTGGCTCAACCACTAACTTGCTCTGTGAATTGGGTAAGTTTCTTAACCTTGTTAATCCCTTATTTCCTCATCTGAAAAATGGAGATGATGATACTACCTATTTTTACAGAACTGCTAAAGACCAAATTGAGATAGTTACACTCTTTTCCTCTTAAGTTACTGCTCAAAATGAATCTACAGTTTGCTATTGCTAACCATCTTGTTCATCAGCTCAATGCTAACTAACTGCTCTCATAAAGGCATTCAGACAACAGCTACCAGTGTGACACTTTAATTTGAATACTAACAATAGCAAAAGAGAAGCAAACTCAAAAATGGCTTTAGTCTTTCTTATTTTTAGAATACTGGTTTTATAATATTTATACTATCCATCAGGAATTCAATTTCATTAAAAAATTTTTTCTTAAACCTACTCAAAATGAATACCTACATAAGTGAAAACCCCAAGATTACACGTGTAGCTGCTTTACAGTGTCCCCTCTGGTATAGTATGAGTAAAATACATATTGTGGGCAGTTAAACACTTCCCCCTCCCCCTACATTAGGGATAATAATATATGAAGATTAATTTCTTATGCATTATCCCTAATGTAAAAAAGAATCACAGGTATATTATACTGCTTGTCAAGAATACATACACATGGTAGTCACACCTAGACACCTCTTCTAACAATATTTCAACCATCATCAATATTTTCTGTATAACTCCTAAAACTATTCGTAGTTGAAAACACAAAACTCCCTTTAAGGCAATTCTGGATAATATTGTATTATAAAATACTTGTGTTAAACAAAATTGTATGTACTGAACCTCCAAACACACTGTCTTTAACCCTCCAAAGTACTACTCTTAAAAGGTAAACAAAATTTTTATACATTATAAAAAAATTTAAGCTGCTCTGCAACCCTCCTTTGCTAAAAGTTAGATACATTACACCACTCCAGCAAGAGATTAATAAATAAAGATTAAATATTCTATTTTACAAAAACATACAGAATGGCCAAAGTAAAAGTGATAGGCTTATTTGACAATTTCTTTATCAAATTATGTTCATTAAAAAAGAATAAAACATGGTATAAAATGAGAAAATTGTCACTGAATTTATCTCTTTGAAGATAATCACATGAGTTGTTACTTAAAAATATCATGGCACCCTTGTTACAAACATTTTTTTTTTAAAGACTGTATTTCCTGGAACTATAAGGACTATTTATCTCATAGCTTTTATTAAGCAAACTTGATATAACCACCACACAGTGGCAAGAGATAAAATAGCTGTTTCCAGCTACAGAAAGTATTGCATTCTACCTTAAAGCACAGCTCATTTGAGACGTAACCCATAACAATTAAAGCAGATAACAGTGTAGTTTGTACTGGATTTCCTTAAGATATTTTTGCTTTCAATGGAGTATATTCATTTTCCTGTCATTTCAGATCAGTTTCTGTTGCTTAGTAACTATTTTCATGTCCTGCCAAAATGTAGAGATTGCTGTGTGCAGTTGGATTTTCTGTTGGCCTACTTTCCAAAACGACAACCCTGCAATTAAACCAAAAGAAAAGGTTTATGTAAGAGAAAAACCAGAGACTGCATGTTTCAAATACTGACACCAAACCAGGAATGAATATCATTGCTCACATCCTCATAAGATTACATAAAGATCACAGCTTTACACTTCACGGCTTAAAAACAAAACTGCAGAAGAATTGATGAGTTGATAAATATAAAACATTGAAAACATCTCAGGACAGTCTCACTGTCTTATTCCATCGAAAAACGAATTGGCTTACTCATATATGCCAACAAAAAGTATATAAAAAGCTTTCGAATATACACCAACAAGAAGGCAGAAGAAGAACTGAGAGAATAAAACAGGATTCCTAAGAGACATGCATCTAAATCATTCTTCAAGGTATTTGAAAAAAAATAAACTATGAAATGGGGCCTATGTCCTTTGTCCATGGAACATGGGCAGGGAAGGAATTCAAAGGACCAAATGAAGAAAAATCAGTAGAGCGCCATACCATGGGATTAACACTGTAGTTGATGGGCGTGAGAACAGAATAAAATATAATATACCCATGCAGAGAAAAAAGTCTAGAAGGCAAAATTGTATAAATACATAAATTGCATATTTTTTCTAGCATATGAATTTTCTACAACTAGCATATTATTGCCTTTGTAATGAAAACAATAAGGTAGTTTATACTTTATATTGTATATTACAGAAGAGAAAGGGAAAATAAAATTACCTATAATATAACTGCCCAGGGTTAACCATTAATATTTTGACATACTTAAGGTTTTTCTTCTAGATATAAATATCTATATTTAAACAATAGAAAATTTAAAACCACTTTAAAAATTAAGAGAAAATAAAAACTCTGGTTAAGGCATATGTCTTAAATCGAGAAGATGCCCAAGTTAAGAAAACCAGAACAAGGCAATAATCTAAAAAAACAGTAGTTTTGGGGGCTGATCATGACAGAGAACAGAGGAAGAAAAAGAAAAGAGTTGAAGGAGAAAATTCTGGGGGTGGGAATAGAAGGAAACAAATAACTAAGAGAAATGGCTTCTGACACCTATCCTCTACTAAGCAGAACTCTCTCATACTATGACTTGTCAAAGTGCTTTTTGCTCCAGGATCACTGGATGATCCACAATTTTTTTGTCTGCCCTTCACGGAGAAGTAAAGACCCTCCTATTCTAGGGTCTTTAACCAGGTGATCCTCAATCCTTTCTCTTTTGCAGGACTAGTTACTAAGTTGCCATGCTCGGTGGGCTTACCTTTCCTACTCACTAAGGTAGTTGCCATTTTTTAAAAAACCCCTTTTCTCCTTACAAATGTCTTCTTAAAATTTTTATGGGTCCTAACTCCACACCACCCCCTTCTTTAAGTGTCTAATATTTAAGCAATTACTTACTTTGTGACTACAATGAATTTGGAGACCAGAGGTTCTCAATCCTTGCCTTGGGACTAATGCATGTTATTATAGACAATTTTGTTGCAGCAATAACTTTTGGTGAAAAAACAGGAAGGAATGGGTATTTTATTAGCTGTAGAGGTATGTGATATAAACTTAGGGGAACAAAAGCTACTAAATATTTCCATAAAATGGCATGGGTTGGAATTTGTCTTTCATTTTTATCACAGAGACCCACACAATTCCCTCTACTTTAGACTGATATCAGAAACTGAGTTGAAAATCTTCTGATATGAAAGCAAATGTAAGAAGGTGTATATTTTGTTGGATTTAAATAGTAATAGTTAATAGAAGGTAGGTAACATGCTAGAAAGAAATGATGAAAACAAAGGAACCTGAAATATGTCAAGGTATTAGGGACAAAAACGCCTACATTAACACATTTTCTCTTGGCTGAGTATCACCATCTCTAGAATGATGATCCTCAAAAGACTGCTTAATTGACTAATTAAAATATTCTCTCTCTCAATGAAGGTACAGAGAAATTTCTCAAAGACGCTGAAAAACCTTCTAAGAGTTCTGTCTGAAACACAATCATGAGCTGACAGCATAATTAACAACACAACCACCAAACACCTTCGGTAATTACAACAATCACACTATTACCTGTCTGATCCTAATAAGCGGAAAACTCTTGTTTCATCTGAAATCTCCTGGGTAACCTATGAGAGAAAATACCTATCAGCGATACCTTAGTATTATTTAAGTAATAACTGAAAAATCATTTAGATAGAGTAATTATTAAATAGGGTTATAATTTCTCATAGTTAATGCCTCAAATGAAATAAATTTCAGGAAGAAGTATTTTTTGACTGTGTATTAGTAAAAATAAAACAACATTTATGCAACACCTGTTATGAGTCAGGTACTTTCCTCAGAAGGATTATTTGTGGTATGTATTGATTCCCTTATTGCTGGAGAAAAAAACGAAAGCTCAGAGAGGTTAAGTAAATTGCTTAAGGTCAAAGAATTGGTAGACCAAAGATTTGAACACAGGTTTGCTGGCCTGCAGAGTCCTCACTCTTTCCTTCCTATCACAGCACAGATTTCAGCACAGCTGTGACGGACATCCCATGGCGCCGATGTCCCTCTGCTGCCTTCTCCAAAGCTGTAGAAGGCACTCAGCCACACGCAGGCACTACACACCAAAGCGTGCAGAGTTTACATCCCTGGGGGCAGCCATTAACCAACAGGGATAAGAGCTGGTTTATAAATTAGATTCCTCACCTTCAAATGAATCAGTTCTGAGGTGTGTTCTATACTATTCCTCAGCAGTCGGCATGGGATTAAGCTCTGGCTGCCCATAGTGGGAACCAGCTTATTAATGTGCCCTTGTTGGCTTTTTGCCCCTCTCCTTCTTACATTCCTCACTCAGTCACTTGTTTTCTGGGATCTACACCCACATAAACCTCCCGTACTTCAGTCCTGGTTTAAAGGTCAGCTTTTGGAGCAACTCAAACTATGACAGTGTGGATATGAAAAAAACATAATAGCTTGTTAACAATGGATTTACAGTCTAGCTGGGAAGACAGAATTAATAAACGAGTTAGAAAATAAATTAGGTGCTACACAAGGTGGAGCTAATTTTCAAAGTATTAAGTTCAGAAATATTCCAATCATTGTGGACTAGAGTGGTTGAATATTACTTTATGAATATTACAGGTAGGCCCAAATTGAAGTGTGAAAACATAAGCAAAAAAAGTAAGCAAGATGAGTTAAAAACAGGAAGTAAAATTTGTACTTGATACAGTAAACAGGTGTTGTGCTACAGATTTCTAACCAAAGGTGTGAAACAATGAAAGTAGCATTTAAGGGCAACTAATCTTATGGCAGTAAGTAGGACTGTAGGCTTCATTAAATGCAGGGACCTGGTGACACTTAGTGACATGGGCCAATAACTAGATAAAATGATATATTTAAAGTCAGTAGATTTATGTCATCTTCCCTTGGAAGCTTTCTAATTCCGCATTCATGTAAGAGATAGAAACATTCCGTTACATATGAGTAAGAGTATGAATTAAACTAAAGGTAATTCAGAGAGACAACTTTAAGCTTGAAAATAAGTCCACAGGTTTGTGAGGCCACTGTATACAAAAATTACACAGAAATGTCTCTGTTAGTATTGGCTCAACTATTAGGACTCATCTCTCAAGGTGGGAGCCCAAGTTCTATCTTCTGCATCCTGATTATCTCAGCTAAAAATGATTTCTGGAAACCCTTCAAATCCTCCTACCTAGCTATGGGCAAGTTACTGAACTACTCTGCCTATAAAAATAGGAATCTGAATAGTACCTAACATCACTGGATTATTAGCCTTAAATAAGCTAATATTTGTAAAGTGCCAAGAACACAGTTATAAGGGCTTGAAATTATTTATAATCATACTTCATTATGCCTTATGGTACGATAATAATAATATTTTACATGTTGTTAGTACTCAAATATTTACTGAATGAGTTAATTTTCTTAAGGGTTTGTGCTTGTTTCAGCAACACATATACTAAAATAATTTTCTTAGATTTTTCCTTAGTCCTGTTATCTAATACACGGTAATTTAGAATTTTAAATACAATATTTTAAAAGAAGTTATACATTTCTAGGTGATGGAAAAGGCTTATTAAATTTAGGCAAGTTTAGCAACTATATCTACAAATTATAAATTAAAAGAATTATGTAAACTCATGTTTGACAATTCCTTGTGGCCACTGAGAATTGCACAATAAATAAAAAACTGAACATATGATGGAATAATACTGGCAATTTTGCTCTACCAGTTCATATCATTAAAGCGACTAAACATAGTAATGCGTATTCAGAGAAAAATGTATAAAATAAACATTTCAACATTTAAAATCTTTTCTAAGAATCACTGAAGGTAATTTGAGAAACCTTACCTCATCTGATTTGAAGCTTTTACCCTGCATTCCATGTTTCCAGAAAGCTAAAACACTGTCTTGAAGGCATACTAAAAAAGATAAGGGAGAACTGAAACTAAAATAAAGCACAGAGTGATTCATTATACATTTTCCTTAACTGTTTTTAATAAATGATAATGTAAGGTTACCCAAGTGCTTGGTGCAAAATTCCACTGTCTAGACCATTAGTTCCCAACATTTTTGTGGCTAAGCCATGCCTAAGTTCAAATAATTTATTGAGGCAGGGTCATGCAAGTTTTCAAAGACATAAAGACATATACAAAAGGCATTCATTTAAACATGGGTTAACTCCTGATGAGTTGGTATCAGCATATTAATATTTCTTTCATATACTATCTTTTTGTCTTAGGTAAATAAAATAATAACATACACAATTGGATTTTTGGATAAAAACATCATTATTTAAATATCGTCATATAATTAGAAGCAGCTATTATGAAAGCATCTTTTATTTATGTTCATACTTTCCCTGTTACGAAGTGAAAAAAAAAACCTATCTCACAATCTAAAATTTAACCACACACTGAATATTTATAATCTTAGAGCCAATTCTTACTCAGAGGGTCTCTCAATTATAGCACTCATGCTGCAGTCCCAAGCTCCAGCTTCCTCAGACCTCTAGCGCATCCTCCCTGGGCCTTTGCCCTGCCTGCGGACCCCAGTGCCCACATGTGGATTCACAGATGTGAGTCAAGTTTGCCCACCTTCCTAATAGCTTCAGGTTTCAGGAGCGACAATGATCCCACAGTGTGGCCCCTCCTGTCCTCCCACCCATCTCCCATGCTCCTATGGCAGCCTGAAGGTCTTGGAGGGAAACTTGTTCTTACTGTGCTTTGTCCATCTCTGTGTCCTGCTTGGTGCCAACCACAGGCCTGGGCCCAATGAGGCAATACATGTGGGGTCATTTAGCAGTTCAGAAACAGAGTGAGCAGGCCCCATAATTAGAGGAGGCAGTAGAGCCTCTGGGCCCTTCCTGGCAAGGGGATCGAGTAATTAAAGTGCAGTGAGTAAGGAAGAAAGAATGAGGGAAAGGACCCATTTGATTGTTGCAGAGTTAGCCATATGCCCTATGCCAGCAAAGGTGAAGTGAGAAAGTGATTGAGAATTGCTATATTTTTTGCTAGAATACTGACTCAGTAAACAAAAGTTAAGAATGTCTTCAAAACATAATTTTGCTCAATAAAAATAACAGTATTTTACAATAACAGTATCACACGAATTTCACAAACTGGTATGAATACAAAACCCAGTTACTCATTTTATTTTTAAAGGTTATTTAAAGGGACTCTTTTTACCCGGGATCCTTGTAATTTTTCCAAGGTTCAATGGCAAGGAGAGATGGTAGCCTAGGAAGAAAAACTTTTGTGTAAAAATTAAAATCCCCTATAAAAATTGGCACGTATGAAAAAGCTGAAGTACCAGCATGTTTCAGTTTAAATGAGGAGAAACTAAAGATCTTAATGGCAGAATCTCTACTGAAAATATTAAATCTTAGAAACTGGCATGCAAAAACCAGGACATAAAGAAGTAAAAGAAGAAACTAGTTCCAAAGTTCCTTTTGTCCTGGCAGCTACAGAAAGTTTAGGTTTTCTGCTTCAATAAATCAGATCTTGCAATTGTAAGCAATTATTCTATGTAAGATTTGACACAGAGGGCTGAATGTATTTTGTGACAGGGCAAGAACTCCAGTTGAGAAACTATTAAAATCTTAAAATTTAAAAAACTGTCTAGATAATGAGAAACACGTATTTAAAAGTATATATACATTTAATTCTATACTTTTCTATCATCCCTAGAGAAAATACTGACATATAGTCAATGAGGATGCAAACAATAATAAAATACAATACTTTTTACCTTAACATCAATGAGTGTTAAAGAGTAAAACACTCATTAACAAGGAAGCAAATTAAAATGGCACATTAGTTTCCAAGTCCTGTAGGAAAGTAGTTATTTACAAAGAAATAGGCCTAAACGCAATAACCTTCAACATATAAGCGGAATTACCAACAAAGAACTATAGCATATCTAATATCATTAATCATATCACACAAATACCTTCATGAAAGAATTGAAAGAAGTATAATTCACTTGATGCAGCAAAGGAATAAACAAATTTTTAAAATGATATCAAGTTTTAAATATTCAGGGAACAATAATAAAAGATTTATTATGGTCTAGACCTGTACTGTCCAATAGATAGCAACTAGCCACATGTGGATATTTACATTAAAAATTAAATTAAATTAAAACAATGAAAACTAAAAACAGCACAAGTATTTAACAGGTATGATTAATGACTACTGCATTTATGAGCACAGAGAACTTTTCTATATTACAGAAACTTCTATGAGACCGTGCTAGACAACTCTACGTACAGAATGAACAAAAAACCAAGTATTCTAATAGCATTTTTTTAAAAAAGGACTTACCTACAGATTCAATGCGAAAATCAAAAGTTAGCTCAGAGGCCAGTTTCTTACTTGATTTTAATTTTCCTTGTAGATTAACAATTTTTACAAATTCTTAAAAAAAGAAAAATCATGTCAAGACTGGAAATTCAAATCTGTTAAAATACATATAACTTGATATATGGATTTTACATGGATAAAGAACAATATTTTTAATAAAGTTCAACCATTTATCTTGATTCAAGTATGTGCAGTGGAAAAATATCATTAATGTTTTATAACATATAGTATAAGAGTTCCTCCTTTAGTAAATGGTGATTCCACTGCTATTTTTTTTCTTTATATAGTATATATTGAACAGCTACGTTCTCACTTTTTAAAAAGTAGAGTGTTTCTTTAAAAGTGGCTAGGTTGGTACAATGAGAACTGAATAATATATGGTAAGAAATATTTGCTGTCATAACTTTAGTACTGAGAATTACTGTACAGAGGGGCAACAAATAGAACTCACGAGAGTCACCAGTTCTTTGTAAGTAAACTCTGGGATGGGGCTATACATGATTCTATTTCCCTTTCATTTACTTGTTTTTTAATATAACCATCTTAACTCTGACTTGGAAGATATCTTCTTTCTGCACTGCCTTCTCATCTAACATGATTTGTGATTTCAAGCTCCATTGCTGCTTACGAAAACCAATTTATACTACATAGTTGATAACTCATTTTTGAAGTCTATTCCTTAAAAAAAAAAATCAAGAAAATCAACTTTCTATTTACCTTGAATAACTGGGAAATGGAAGCTTAGTTAGTCAAAGGTTTTAAAACATTTTTTGATAAAATACATAAATCAACAAAATGAAAACTAAGCACAATTTATTTTCCTTGGATGACTCAGAAGGTATTAAAGCTTTAACACTATTAAAATTAAATTCTGATTATCTAATTATTTGGTTAATCAGTACAGATTAACTTGTCTGGGTAAAAAGAATTTATCAAATTCACGGGTAAAAGTCCAATCTTATTGGTAGTCAAACAATCAAATACTTAAAAAAAGGATGATGGGTGAGTGACTTTGGTTTTTGGTTTACTTATCTATAATATTAGATGATCTTTATGTATTTATAAGGTAAATCCACTAGGGAACCCTTAGAGATTAGAAATTAGGACAGAAACAAAGGCAAATTCAGTAGCAGAACAATTTAAAAAATAACACTGAACACTTATGGGCAAGGTTCAGTAATTTAAAAAATTCTGGAATGAATCAAACATGGCAAAAATTGCCAACTTTCAAATATAATTCCAAGTTTGGGTGAATTTCAACTTGCAGGATTTGCTGCATTAAAATAAGGGGGGTTTTAAGAACCAGAGTACGTTGTTTATAAAACTGACACGATACCTATTAAGTTTTTTCCTGCTTCTCTACTGCTTACAGTATAACACACTTCCATTAATAATATCTCTTCCTATATCAAAAGAATCATAGCTAGCAGATGAAGATGTCAAATCTATCTGTATATTAAAACCTCATTCTGACATGATCCCAAAGTTCATGTTATATGACTCTTAAGAGACCATATTAGTAGGATTATGTGCCACATAATGATGATTTGGTCCATGGCAGACCCCATATATGATCGTAGTCCCATAAGATTATAATGGAGCTGAAAAATTCCTTTTGCCTAGAGATGTAGCCATCATAATGCTATAGTGCCATACATGACTCACATGTTCATGGTGATGGCGGAATAAACAAACCTACTGCGCTGCCAGTTGCAGAAAAGTGTAGCACATACAACTATGTGTAGCACATTATACTTGATAATAATAATAAATGACTATGTTAGTGGTATATGTATTTACTATACAATACATTTTATTGTTATTTTACTCTACTTATTAAAAAAACCATTTTCTGTAAAACAGCATGCCATATTATGCTGGCAGCAGCTACATTCATCTCATGTTTATGGTGTCTCTTGATTGTATCATTTTCTCTTGTGCTTGATTTAATCTCATATTGTACAGTACACACTGTACAAGCTTGTAGCCTAGTAGTAGTAGGCTATACCATCTAGGTTTGTGTAAGTGCATTTTATGATGTCTGCACAATGACAGAATTGCCTATCAGTGCATTTCGCAGAATTCAGTATCCCAGTTTTTAAACGGTACATGACTGTATACCTTCTATTTTTTCATTAATTACAATGACCTTTGAAAAAAAAATCTCAGAATAGTTTTACACAGAATTTTATACAGAAGAGTTTTATATACAATTTTACCCCAAGGTTATAGCAAACTGTTCTAATATAATGTTCCAAAGAAGGTCAAATAAAGAAAAAAGTCACAAATAGTACTGACAAATCAATTTATTACTATTTAACTACACCTACAGCCAATTTAGGTTTTTCATCAATAAAACAAGCCACTTAAAGTGAAAAAATAGAAATCTTGAATTATAGTTTAATAGAATCACTTCCATGAAAAGACCTGTTATATCAAGTAATATGACAGAATAAACTTTGAAAGAGTACTTACTATCTAAACACACTAAAACGGTATCTCTCTCCAACTGTGTTACATGAATGGAATCTAACTGTTGGCTGCCTTGGGAGGGAAAAAGAAAACAAGGTTACAACACCCTTTAAAAACTAGAGCTTAGAAAAGAACACAAATTCTGACTTTTCCTATGACTTAAAACTAGTCTTTGAACTTTAACATAGAAATTATATTTTGTAATGATATGTTATCTTTTCAGAAAATATATGTAGGTCAATTTAGAATAAATGTTAAGTCTTAAGCATGGCTAACTGAGTTAAGAAAAGTTCAATATTATAGTTAATTAATAGCTAGTTCTAGAAAGGTGAGTTACAAAAATAAAATGAAGCAAAGGGAAAATATGGGAAAGAAAGTAAGACCCATGCTATACAATGACTATACTTAGATCTGCACTTTACAGTAGCCCATGGGAAGATGGAAACAAGATCAGTTAGGGACATCCCTGAGATAAAAACAGTAATTCAGGAAATGCAAAAGGATTAATAAAAATGTGATCAGAGAAATTTTCATGGTGGTGGTGAGTGTATGGGCAGGGGGGTTGTGTGTAGGTGGGAGTTACTTTTTAAAGAGGACATTGAATAACAACATTATTGTCAACAATATCTTTGAAGGAAGCAACTTTCATAGCTTTGCTGATATTTGCAGGGCTGTTTATTTTAACATCTGCTAATAGATGTAATAACATTTTGCAAAACATTTTTTGTTTTACTAAAAGTGTTTAAGGCACTGATTGCATAATTGTTCTAGCTGAATCTAAGAAAAGATTTTAGATTATTTAGAGCTGTCCTTCTTAACTACTTTTCTTTGGTAAGACCATGAATCTGCCTATTAAAAACCATATATTTCAACATAAACATGAAGTTTTATATATTATTTTGAGGGGCTTTTAGAAAACTTCCAAAGCTCATACATAGTGAAAAATTCAGATCTACAGGACTGATAAACTGTTGGTCCCTAGGGCAACACTCTAAAAATAGTTTTCTCTGCAAATTTATGTTCATGTATTTATTCCACAAATATTGAGTGCTGATAATATGCTAGGCCACATCCTTAGAGATAAAAGATATGCAATAATAAATCGGACTAAGAGTCTTGGAGCAGGAGTTCATTCTAACTGTTAGGCTTGTTGCCAATTCAGGGCAGGGCCTCAACAATGAACATAGCTGGGAGGAAGATTAACAATCATTTGTGAAAATGGAGAAGCCTAATAAGGATGACCTTTGCTCGAGGGTGATTTGGATGAGTACCCTCAGGCAGAGTCCTGGCTCTTCTCAGGAAGTATTTTTGCCATTGCTTTAGTTTTAGTCTAAAAAATGTTGTAAGTGGATGAAACAGTATTGCTCAGGTGTAAAAAACAAACAATAAGAAACACCTCATCTTTCCCTCCCCAAATTTCACAAGAGGACTCAATGTCTAGCCTTGAGCATTGTAACCTCCTAATACATCATAGGAAAGAAAGTTACAAGCACACATTAGATGTTATGAAATGACTCCCTCTTTACTATTATATACTAACCAGCAAAAAAAAAAAAAAAAGTTGGGCTGTCGGCTGGAAATTATTTTGATTTTTAAATAAATTGATCTATAACCCTTATACTTGGCAGTAACTACATAACAGGAATACATTTCTATTTGGGCCGCTTATATTTCATGATAACAAAACAATGTAATTTGCACCTCTGTTACCTATACTAGGAAGGTATGCCTATAACTCAACCAAAAGTATTAAACAATTAGAAAGAAATATGGGGTACAGGTGGCGGTAGAACATAGAATACATTCCCATTTTATTCTACTGGAAACTATGACTTGGTTCATAAGAGTGAAATAGTCCAGTACACGCTGTAACTGGCTTGTACCGGATTGAATTTTCAGGAATTTTGTGAACTAGATGACATCAGGTTGGTAATTTGAAATTGGCTGTAGTGGGAGTATTTATATGACAGAAACACACAATGGCTAACAAACTAGGCTTCTCTGTACCCCAAGAACCTGTTGTTAACCATTTATCGGGACACTACTAGTTCATTCTGATTTTTATTCTGAAAGTAATATTAGTGGATCTCCATTAACTTCAATAGCTGGGTTGTCGAGTTCTTGTAATTTAGTCTATAAATGATCGAAAGCTAAAGATATTTAATAAGAACCATCAAATTTAAGATACTTACAACAGACTTCTTCACATGGTGATAAGGAATGTAACAGAGGTTAGTAATGAAATAGTTATAACTAAAGCTTGCTCGACTTCATATGTAAAAATGGCTTCATAAACTTGGGGTTACAAATGATCAAATAACATCCTAACACAACTAACAGCAAATTAGCAAAATGAAGACCCCTCCTTCATTTCACTTATTATGTAGATTTAAAAAAATAATTGAGTTGTTCTAATTTTAAAGTTTGAGAACAAATTTCCCGGCCTTTTCAAAATTTTCACTAAGGCACTTTCAATAAAGTTCTAAGCTGACAAATCATTCGCAGAAAGTACTGAGATATGTCCCTGTATCTTTAAATGGTAAAACTTGCAGGTCACACATCAAAAGCACTTGAATTCAATGATTCTAAGAAGTGTGTGTGTGGGGGGTGGGGGGACGGAATTGATAGGGGAAAAAAATAAACCTCAACAATTAAGACCTTTAAATGTCAGAAATAATTAAAATTCTCCTAGGTAAAATAATTTGTATCAAATTGCCTCAGGCCAATAGAGATCACAAGCTATAGCCACAGGCACCTCTGGGCTTAACTGGGAAACTATGTCCTATAGGTTTTTACATGAACTTGCCCAGTGGTTGAAACCATTCTGCAAAAGCATCAATATTTTAACATAAGGTAAAAAACACTTACCTGCGCCAATTTCTGTAAACCATGAAGATGCTGAGTTCAAATTGATTGTCTCAAACTGAACTACCTGATTTGATTCGGTGCCCTTGCTAATAGCTACACACACCATAGGGTATTCTTGTTCTGGTATTACCAGCATTTCAAAAACATTCAAAGGGCTTGGCAAAGGAAAATCAAAGTGCTGCAAAAAATAAACAAGTATAATTTAGAAACAATCTCTCTAGTCATACTGTTGTTGAATAAGTCAATGGAAAGGCTTTTTCTTGATTGATTGCCTGAATTCTAAAAAAGGACTACCTCTGAAATGATCATAAGAATAATTTTATCTAAAAATGTATTTTCGAGAATTGGCCATATTGATCTTTATGGCTGTGATACTTCTGGAAGTTTACTGACATAAGGTAAAGAGGAAATCTCAAGGAAAACAAACCCCTAAACCAAATAAAGACCTGTAAATAATTATAAACATACTAATCCTTGATAGTAGCAACAGAATCTTAAAAATTTAGCTTCAGTTACACACTAGTGTTTTCTAAAGAAGAAAAATGTAAAGAAAGTAATATATACCTTTATCAACATGAATTTCTGCATTGGCTCATACCACTGAAGTAAAACAATTCCAGACTGTAAAGCTCCACAGAGGTATTTATGTCCTGTGTAAGGGTTTCTGACTGGAAAGAAATAAAATAAAAGACACACTCAAATAATAAATACCTTTATATGAAAATGTAATTAGCTTAGTGAAAAGCTATATTCACCTAAAAACTAACTCAGCTTTCTTTATAAAGGCAGTGCTACTACATGGGGAAAAAAACAAAAAGCAATGCAATGTGGCCTTCCATGAATGTAAGAACTATGTAAAGCGATTATTTGGCTGATAAAGGAAAATTATTGTTTCTCTTCACCAGGATGTAAAAAGTAGGTAGAAAAAGGAAAGATGACGTCTTTTTCTCTTGGCTCTGTTCCCCTTTTTTACTTTCTTATCTTACAGTTAAATTGTATACATTTACTTCCAAACATATTTAATACATTAGGTTCTTAACATAGGAGCTGTTTACAAGAACAGTATTTTAGCACTAAAACACCTACACCGGTATGCAAGCTAAAGAGCTGCTTCTTAAGGAAACTGACCAAAAGAGATAATTTGGACAAGAAGGTCTAGGAGGCAAATGAAATCTATGATTTAATTTATGGGATAGTAGTTTATAGCTGTGTACTTAAGACAAGGTGAAAATAACTATTTTACATCTTACTAAAAATGTCACTTCCTTGACTCAAATCTACAAAAACTCATATTGGTCTTTCCTTCTCCTCAATTTGATTCCCATCAAGAAGGATTAAGTAGTTATCTGCAGTGAGCTCTATCTTAATATAAATTTATAGCTTAGATTATAAGCTTCTAGACCTTTCTTGAGTCATAGATCTTGGGAATTTGTCTGGTAACAGATATGAACCTGATTCTCCCTAGAAAAATGCTCATGAAATTTGCTCACAACTAAAGAGTATGCTGTGGAATCATAAAAATCAATGTATAAGCTCAATGATTAAAAAGAATAAACAAGAAATTAGGAGCGCAAGATCTGAAGTCATGAACTGGGTCTGTTCCCAAGTTCTGTTACTCTCTAGAGACATAAGAAGTATCATTGGTCATTTTAGGGTTAAGTGAGATAATTGTAGTACAGAACTAACCTTCCCCATCAAGAGGTCTGGACTTTGTACTCCCTTCTGGGAGGTACTCTCTAAGCCTCAGGAATGTCATAGCTGATAGGAGTGTCTTATTTTGCCTGGGATTTTGAGTCACTGGATAGTCTAACAATATAATTTATTAGGGTGAGGGCTGACAACTTTGGATAGTTTAAGTGGGGGATGGTCATGCCAGAAAGACCAACAGTGTGATTTAAGGTAGGGGCTTTGGGTCATGCAGTATCAGTTGCCCCCTACAGGGGCTGGATATTGAATCAGCCCTGTGGGCAATCAATTATGCCTGTGTGATGGAGCCCAAATAAAAACTCTGGACAATGATGCTGGAGTAATCCTCCCTGGTTGGCAATGCTCTGTGTGTACTATCACAAATCACTGCCAGATAAATAATGCTGTCCATTACTCCACGGGGAGAGGACAACAGAAACTCTACACTGTACTTTTCCCTGACTCTGTCCTATGCAGTTCTTCCTCTAGCTGATTTTAATCTATATCCTTTCCCCCGTAATAAACCATAACCATGGGTATAGCCACTTTCAGTGAGTTCTGTGAGTCCTTCTAGAGAATTTTTTAACCTGAGGGTGGTCTTGTGTGAACTGTTTCCCTTAACTTCATAGTTGGCCAAGCTCCTGTAATAATAATATTCATAAAACACTAAGCAATAACTGTTAAATAAATAAATGGTAAGTGTTAAATATATGAAAATTAGTGTATTAGCAGAGATACAGCCTCAGGGACTATGGTTAAAAATCTCTAGGGATGCTATGCTGTGAGAAAGCATTAGGACTATTATCTCCAAGCATTTTTACACCATGTTCCTCTATACATTCTTGTGCTTCAAGAGCTCCTTAACACCTTATTAAAAACAAATATAAAGCCTACCTTCTTTCTGATTTGATACTATAAGACACTTGAGACCATTTTAAAGATGTTCAAAGTGCTAACCATCCAGTTTGAGAAATAGCATTTACTCACCTATGCAACATTTGTGGCAGCCTTTAGTATCAGGAATCTTTGTGGTTAAAGCGAACTTTCTGAAAACATAGGACAATGTAAATGTACTCTACAGCAGTGTTTGGAAACAAACAGTGATCTGTGAATCAGTTACAGCAGAATCAGTCAAAGAGCTTAAAAAAACCCTGTCTTGGACTGTAACTCCAAAGTATCTGATTTTATAGGACTGAAGCAGAGCCTGGGATCTATATTATAAAACTCATACAGGTGATTCTCATGGACAGTCAAGGAACGCTAATTTTTCGAAATATAGATGACGTGTATTTTAGTATAAACTATCTTTCAAAATTAAGACAAAGGATGTTTTTTAGTGGACAAGGCATACTGGCTGTTTTAAAAATAAACACTAACTCCTCTCACCCTTGCAGAAGCAAAATATTTTGTACCTTGGTAGAATGCGGTCTGGAAACCTATGAGTTTGAATATGGGCAGCTAATCCTGGTTTTTTGGCTTGTTCAAACAAAGCTATAAGATTATGAGAGTAGAGTTGAAAGGTTTTTCCTATAAAAGAGAAACATGTTACTTTTATTAGAATCATATACAGCAGAGAAATACAAGTTTCGAGCAAAAGAAAACATAATTACCTTCTAAAATGAGGAGTCCAGAGATGTTCAAGAAGCCAAGCAAAATAGAAAAACACAAACAAAAAAAGCAAGTTAATACTATTGAAAGATAATAGTTAAAATAAATTTTAAAATAGACAATTATGTTTTTTAATATACAAATTAGGTATATTTTGATTGACAGATGATCTAGGCAGAATATATGCAAACTTCAATGAAGCCAGAAAGAAAAATTATTATTCATGGCTGTATGACAAACTGAGTTACAATGATGTGCATGTGATTATTTTAGTATAATATGGAAAATTCTATAAAACTATATTAAATTATTTTCTGGGATAGATCTATTATCTATAATTTATCAAATTACCTTAGATTAAAAGTGATTGAGAATTAAGTCTTTATAACAGATTGAAATACTAAGTAAAGCAAACTAATATTATATGCCATAATACAAGGATAACAGCAATATTATTCTATTATGAAGTAATTCTATTACTTCTATATAATCAAAATCATAGCTGTGTTAAGAATGAGGACATAAGGAAAACATCTGATTCCTTATTATACATGATATGGTACTATAACAACACAAAACAGTATTTATCATTTTGGTATTAGAAAATTTAATATACTGTTTCATCTCAAAAAAATTCTCTGTATTTTTTTTAGAATGGAAACATTCTGCCTAATTAAGCAGCTAAACTCATATGTAACATGTATATGTGCACACCCACAAAACCACAGACCTTTATGCAGAACAACATTTTCTCCTATTAAGCTCTGCTATCTACATTCAGTGTTATGGATCATTTTACTAGAGTATGGAAAAAACTAATTTATATGTTAACCTTCCTCTGTTTTCCTGGAGTTATTTTATAAATAACTGAGTGGTTCTTAAGCTTATTTCTAAAGATAGGTATGAGTAAGGATAAAAGCAAAAGCAGTAAGTTAGAAGAAAGTGATCTTACATGTGTACAATTTAAAATTATTAACTGAACACATAACTGAATTTAAATTTATTTTCATAATAACAGTAATATTTCATAATAACGGTACATAATAGCGTTAAGTAAAAGTAAAAAAACTGGGGGGAAGCATAATTCAAATCAAAGAGTTTAACTGCTCTTTTGAGGACCTCAGCTTTTTAGAAGCCATATATGCATGATCAAATAACATGCTCTTCCGTGAAAACAATCATCAGCTCAAATATGTAAGTTCTTAAAGAATCTCTCATTAGGCAATGGTTAATGGAAGAGTTCAAGTTACCCATATATACAAACACGTAAATTCATGAAAATAACAGTTTTTAAATTAGGCCACAATTCATATGATCTACCTATCAGCAATTACGAATGTCATCAACACTCATGGTTTAAAAGCATAAGCGGCTTAAAGGTACACTTAACATTGAGGAGCCTGATAGGACTGTAAATAGACCAGGGATAAAATCCTCATATCATCTACTGAGATACAGAGCATGACAGAGTATCAAACAAAATAATTGAAAAAATTTTAGAAATACTGAAATTATTTAATTATTCAACGTTGAGTAAGTGACAGTGCTATTTTAATAGTTAATAGCATTAGAATTAAGTAAGGGACAGGGCAAAATAATTAATTATCTTTTTTTTTATTTGTTTATGCTTACAGCACCTGGTTTCCCTAGGTGTTCCCATCCAAGTATTAACCAGACCTGACCCTGTTTAGCTTCACAAGATCAGACATCGGGCTTGTTCAGGGTGGCATGGCCACAGACCACAGATCCTGGTTTGCCTTGGGGCACAAACCCAGGACCTTCTGTGTGTAAAGCAGACATGCTAACTGCTACACTATAGAACCACATCCAATAATTAATTATCTTGTACTCTACTATCAGAATGAAAGCAAGTAATAAATCTCTAGGTAACCACTTAAATCTAAAATGTAAAAAAAAGTAGGTTTGGTAGGGTACGAATTTTTTTAAAAGGCCTAAAACAACCACCATAAAAAGAAAATCATAAAAACAAAATTAGAAGTTTCCTCTTGAATCCACTTGTTTTGAAGACTTTAAAGCATTGGTCTAAGATGGTTATTATGTGGTCCATAATAACATGAATTCTACCAGGAAACATTTGTACCAGTCTTCAGAGTTTACCAAGCATCTGGATATCATCATATCTAATCCTTACAGCAACCTCATGAAGCTGTTACTGTTACCATCCTCATTTTACAATTAAGAAAACAGACAACATGGATGGACCTGGAGGGTACTGTGCTGGGTCAGATGGAGAAGGACAAGTACCACGTGATTTCACTTATACGTGGGATCTAAAAAACAAGGTGAATGAACAGGCAGGGCAGAAACACTCACAGATACAGAGAGTGTTTTGATGCTGCCAGATGGGGGGTTGAGAAGTGGGTGATGGGAGGAAGAGATTAAAAAGTACAAACTGGTAATTACAAAATAGTTGTGGGGATGTAAGGTATAGATAAGGAATACAGTCATTAATAGTGTATAACTGCATCTTGTCAGACGGGTACTAGATTTATGGGGGTGATCACTTTGTAAGTTATGTGTCTAATCATTATGTTGTACACCTGAAACTGATGTAAGGTTGTATGCCAACTGTAATTGAAAAATAAATAAATTATTAAAAAAAGAAAGAAAACTGAGGCTGAGGGTGGCTTGCTCAAGATCACAGAGAAAGAAAGCAGTTAGACCCTCTACTTCTTTCCCTTCAATTGTTAATTCTCAATAGAAGGCAGGAATAATGTTAGTGACAGTGGGGGCAGCTGAGTGGTAGTAGATGGCTTCCGGTGACAATCACTGTGACATTTCTCAGATGTCTGGACTCTGGGCAGGTTTGAGAAGTGCTAACTAAATTGAAGACAGGGTCACTTCTCAAAGTTTCTAGAAGCATGTGCAAGTCTCAAAGTTACTATACTATAGTTACCTGGAATCAAAAAATAACATTTAAAAATAATGCATACTAAAATCTAATTTTTCCCCTTGTCTATGATTTATTTTCCACATTATTTTCATCATATACATACCTGATAATGACATTAAAGTATTATTGATAACATAGAGCCAAGTACATTTTCGTGGAAATAACTATAAAGAGAAAAAGATAATTAAAACTCTAATTTTCATTCCCTTACCCCTTAACTTCCAGATTCTAACAGTCTGAAACACGATAAAAAAAACTACTTTCTATTTTTCAGTAGATTACCAAAATCTTACAGAAAAACCTTTTAACAAGAACATGTAAAAAGTATTATTTCACCCCTTTAAATATTTAAATCATAAAAATTAAAACTGAGGCCCATATAAATTGATTTAAATTTAAGATTCTTTTTACTCAATTTACCCAACAAACTATTTTTAAGTTAAACTCCTACCTGTTCCATCGTTGCCTCATGTAGTTCATTGAGATTCAATGTGTAAATACCATCTTCAGTTCCAAAAATAATGTACTGATCTAAAATAGTTGAGAGAAGTCACCAAAATTTACTATCGTTTTCTGAAATCATTCACTAAAATAATGGCTCTATGTTTTAATGACATTAGGGTTACATAGCCACCCAACCATGCAAAGAAAAATTATTTTCTAAAATCCATGCCACCTTCTTTACCTCTTTCCCCAATTCTTTTATTTTTAAAAGCAGATATAGTCTTTGTTACTAACTCACTCTGGCTTTATCTTGTATACAATCCTTTTGAACATAATTTTCGTATCTCAAAGAGTTTTTATTATAGCTATATATTTTTGCCAGACATCTCAAATACTCTTTGTACAAAAAACTATAAGTAGAAGTTGTAAATTATGACATGCCAGAAATCATGAGCACACCAAACCTTGGTTTCTAAATATTATTTTCCACTTAAAAAAAAACAACATGGGCTTCTTAGAGAAGAAACTGATTCCTATTCTGGGGCAAGGAAAGTATAAAATGAGCCTACAAATCTTGCTGTGCCAGATAGTAAGGAAGTGCAAAAATGATAAGGACATATCAAACAAACATAGGAGCGCCCACTGTTCAAAGATTCTGTTTTTTTTTAAGTGCTAAAATAACAATAGGTGATAGATTATATCTCTGTAAATAAAAAAAAAAATTCATAAGTTCAAACTGATAAAACTAAATGGGGAAGAGAAATTGTCAAAAGATGTCAATGAATTGTCAACAGATGCTAAAACTAGTTGGTGAAAGCCTGATGTTCAAGAGGATATTTAATATAGTCTCAATATATCACCACACTAAGTACTTATCAATTAGTTTGGGAAATTAATTACTTAAGTAATTACTTATTCATTGGGAACAATAGTAACTCGACAGTTCTAGGAGAAAGCTAGTAATACCACCCTAACCTACTGGTCAATGTTGACATGACTAGTATTTGGACAAGCTGATACCATGTGCCTCCTGATGTGATGCACTGAGATGAGCATGATAACACTTCAGAGACACTCCTGCCAAAATAACCTGATCTAAGCATGAGGACTCATTAGACAAAGCCAACTCAGGGACAGTCTACATAAGACTGTTAAGATCAAGAGAAAGAAAGCCTGATGAACTGTTTCAGAACTAAAGAGACAAGGTAGCTAAATGTGACATGGAAAAAGGAGTGGGAAGACCATAAAGGATATTATTGGGATGACTGATAAAATTTAAATATGGAGTGTAGAACAAAGAATAGTATTACATCAATGGTAAATTTCCTGATTTTATAATTGTAGTATGGTTATATAAGAGATGATTCTTATTCCTAGGAAAAACAAGCTGAAGTATAAGCAGAAGAGGAGCATGTCTTCAACTCATTCTCCAGTGATTCAGCAAAAAATGTACATATAGAGAATAGTAAAACAAAGGGAGCAAAATAGAAGCAACTGATGATTTTGAGTATACGGGAGTTTCCTGCACTATTTTTCTTCTCTGTAAGTCTAAAATTATATCTAAATGAAAATTTACAAATACACAAGAAACCATTTCCTTACTGTTAAAAATATTTTTTGTTATACTTTGTAGTAAGTGGCATTTAAAGCAGATAATTTTTATGACCTTATATCAATTAATAAAATTTATTAATGAATTAATAATATTAGCAAGTGGAAACAAACATTTCGTGAACACTCTCTATTGCCTAACCTCTGTTTGCTAATTGTCAGACCCCCCCAGGTAAGCTCCTTGCTTCCTTGCAATAAGGTGAGTTGCACTAAGAGTTCATCTGTTATAAACGATTACATTGAGAACCAGAGGTGTTAACTATCTTTTGGAGTCAGAGTAATGACAGATCAAGAATTCAAACTCAGATCTATTTGATTCCAAATTTTTGTCTCTATGTATTGCTTCCTCACTTTAAAAATATAGTCTAAATTTTTAAAAATAAATTTTATTGGCCATCATTTTAGACTTATATAAAAGTTGTAATAGTACAAAGAATTCCTGAATATCATACACACAGATTTCACGTATGTTAACATTTATTACTTTGGCTTTATCTTTTCTCTCTCCATACACATATTTTTTTTGCTTTCTGAACTTTTTTGTTTTTTGTTTCAGATAAGTTACAAGCACAATATCCCTTTACTCCTAAATACTTCGGTGCACATTTCTCAAAGAAAAAGAAAAAAGTTTTATATAACCAAAGTACCATGATCAAAACCAGGAAATCAACGCTAAAATGATAACATTATCTTATCTACTGACTTTAATTATTGAAATTATCAACTGTCTCAGTACTGTCTTTTTATATAAAAGAAAATCCAACTTAAGATTGTAATCAGTTGTGATATCTTTTTGGTTTCCTCTTTTAACCAGAAACTGATGTCTCCTTGGCCTCCTTATTTTGGGAACAGTTTCTGTACACTTTTAAATTCTAATGCCTTAAACCAAAACTACTTACCTACATGGGTTGCTGCAGGTACCTACACTATTTTTAGTCTCTAAGTCATATTTTTTTAAAATAAACAACCTGAGTTCACCAATCATAAATATCCTTTCTGATAAACAAATATTTTATTGGAGATATAAAAGTTCAAAAATTTTACCTTTTGTATCAGGATGTATCCAGGATGTTGCACAATTGATTTTCAAAGGGCAACCATCAAAAACTTTGGAAAAACAAGCTCCCATCTTAATTATAAAGAAAAAACATTTGACTTATTTGATTAAATAATATTATATATTTAGGAAATAGCCAAGATTATTAAGAAATACTAAACTGACTCTTCTTTGTGTATACTTATGGTTTCATTACAAAAAAAAAATCCATATTTTGATATAATCTAATCCCTTCTATCAAGAGTCTCATATTCTTTCCTTGTGTAATCTATATTTTGGCACAAAAATATCCAATTAATCAAAACATCTATATACATCAATGATACCTTCTAGGAATTTTAAGTAACTACTTATGTTTAGAATTAACAATAATGTGAAACAAATGATTTTATTGAGTAGCACAATGGTGCTTATAATTGCAGTATAAATCCTTAATAGTGATAACAGACGAAAAGACTAATAGTCATACATTAGACTTTTCATGAATAAAAAGGTACAATTTATAAAACATCCTATTCATAAGATTGGCTAAACCACCTTACACATCAGTTCTACTGAAGGGCCAGAGGACAAGCATTAACATACACTTCCCTGTTACTCTTCATAGTGTATAGTTCAATGTGAAAATGGCTTCAGGGAAGAAAGATATTTAACTCACAAAATAAAGAGGACATAGTACTATTAATATCATCACATTAAAATTAAATTGGCTTTTGTAGGCTAATATGAAAACCCAACTGCCTGTGTTTATAAAAGGTGAAACTACAAATTCTACCCAACTCGCTCAAATCTGGGTACAAGGTACATCCAAATGTATTTAACCTTTGTATTTATATATCTTTCCTTTCATTGGAGCATGATATTTGATAGCACATAAACAATCTTCTGCTGCTTCTGAAGAGATAAAAATTGGCAAGTGGCTCACATAGAAATATTCCTTACCAGCACTTTTGGGGTGGGTGGGAGGCCATTGATGACTGGTTTCTATGGGGAAAAATAATTTTAACACTATAAGATCTCTTAAACCTTAGTAATAACTTTATACATTTAGAAATTCAGTTATTCAAATTCTTTAATTAAACAAACTATGCCCCTTGTATAAGAAATACAGTACTGGTTACAACTAATTACCAAATGCCCGTTATACCTACAGGGAAATCTCGCTTGTCCTTTTTTCGTGGTAACTGTGGTGCTTGTGCTGACCCTTCTGTATTTTCACTCATCAGTTTTGAAATACCATCACCATTTCCTAAAGAGAATCATGGTTAAAAGTTGAATGACCATACAAATAAGTACTTTCCTTGAAAAATAATTTTTCCTTTCCCTTAATACTTGTTTTCTACTTGGATAATTTCTTTCTAGGAAATATTCACTACTGTCATACAAGTTAAAGTATCTTTGGGGCATTTCTCGGAGTTCTATAGTGGTAGCATGGCATATTTAGCAGTGGTCTTAACACAAGAAAACAAATGTCTTTTTATATTGTGAGAAAAATGAAATCTGACCTATTGATGTTGATATTCAGGGCCTCTCCTAACTGAACTTCATTATAGTTTTTAAGTCCTATTTCCCAGTAAGTACCCTTCAAAAGCCCACATTTCTCCCATACTAGATTGTATTTCCCACACAATTCATATTTTCCTGCTTCAGTGTTGTGTTATTTGTCCATTTTTTCTTGATCTCCAAGAATGCCTGTAGGCACTGCCTTGTCCTACTGAAGGCTCATCAAGCCCTTTAATACTCTGCAAGGGCCTACCTCCTTTCGTCCTTAAATCCTTACCTCCCTCAGAAATCTCTCATCTTCTATTACATATAGTCGATTACTGTAGGAGACACTTATACAAACTGTCTTATCTAACGTTATGTGTATGTGGGTATAACTTCTGCTATAGATCATGGACTTCTGGAAGTCAGGAACATCCATTCATCTTTCTAGATATTTAGTAAAGGATCAAATTAGGATTGAATTGGACTCAATCTATAGCCTATCCATGTGGCATTTTAAAAAAATCTTCATAATGCTTTAAACACTAAGATTGACTAAAAAAAAAGACATTCTTTATTATGAACAAGACGGCTTTCTTCTCAGTATTTACTTTGATCTATTTACCCAGATCACAGTATCTAGCTCCAGGGCTGCTAATACTGCTAGCCATACCAATAGAGGACGTCTCGGCTACAGGAACACAACTTGGGATACTCTGTCTTCTGAGAACTTGGGGAGCTCTGTTCTCTGAATCAGGGCAACGTTTTATGGTTGATGATTTTTCTTCATCTAGGAGGTTATCTTCAGGGTAACTGTTTATCCTTGGCTAGTGATAACAAGACACAAAAGTACTTCAATAAATTTGGATATAAAACAGTAACACTTCATTACCTTTATACATCAAAGACTTCAAGGGGAGGAGGATATGCTTTTTTTTCTTTCTTTATATAGTTGAACTTATTGGGCAAAGTAAGCAAAGTAAGCAAGAGCTGAGTTACTGTCCCAACACAACCATGAATTTGCCATGTGATTTTTAATCAACCCTAACTCTCAAATGATAAAATTATTATAACTAATAAATTACATGAACAATGCATAAAATCTCAATATCTAGAAACAAGCAAAGGAAATTGGCTTAATGAAATATGACCACTGAAATGTCAAATTGTAGTAAATGAGGATTTTGTAAATGATGACCTCCCCTCTTTAAGTAGCCAAGTATTTTCTCAAATGAGTAATAACCTATTTTTGTCTTTTTCTAATAGTTATTAAAACACTGCATTTGTTATGAAATCTCCTTTAATGTATTTTACACATTCATACACCCCCTGAAGAAAACTATATTTATCAAAAATATATTTAAGATGATTTTGAATAAATTTAATAAAATTATTTTTAAATTTAATTATTTTTTAAACAAGGATTTATTGTTTAAAATCTTTAAGTAGCTCACCTTAGGAGGTAGGGGAGGTGGTATTGCCCGTTTCGAGGTTGATCTAATAGAAAGACAAAAATGCAATTTAGATGGTGATAAACAATCGTTATAGAGACACTATTCAATGTGTGTTGAAATCTTTATAATCAGGGGTCAGAAAAGACAATTAGATCACAGTACATGATATTTAAAAATCTTTCAGAAGACCTAAGACCTCATTCTGTCAAATTATGTAACTATAAAATAGAGATTTTTATACAATGAACACAAGACTTTTTACTTTACGGTTATGCTTTGCTACACTTAATATGTAATAAAAACTAAATTAAACTTAGTAAAAAACAAAGTCAAAATTTTAGAGTTGGAACCCACAGTGAACCATAGATTCAAATGGCCATAGGATCAAGCCCTTTGTTAGCCCAAGTGGGGTCCACAGACCAAGCAACACTGGCATTAACTGGAAACTTTTACAAACATAACTTCTAGATCTACTGAATCAGAATCTGCATTTCAACAAGATCTCCAGGTGAACCTCCAGGCACAGCAAAGTTTGAACATCACTGATATAGCCCACTGATTCCATACTCTTATCACAGTCACTGCGATCACTTGGGAAGCCTTCAGGATTCTTAGATTCAGTCCCAAAGACTATTATTTTATAGAAAGGGTTGGCAAACTTTTTCTATAAAGGGCCAGACAATAAATATTGTAGGCTTTCCAAACCATACTGGTCATAACTGCTTAACGCTTTTGTTGTAGCGTGAAAGTAGTCATAGATAATATATAAATTAATGAGCATGGCTGTGTTCCAACACACCTTCATTTATGGACACTGAAAGTTAAACTTCGCATAATTTTCATGTGTAACAAAATATCGTCTGTTCTTTTGATTTCTTTCAATCATTAAAAAATGTAAGCACCATTCTAGTTTGTGGGCTGTGTGAAAAATAGGCAGTGGGCCAGATGTGGCTTATAGGCCTAATGTGGGAGCCCAGAAATCTGTATTTCCAAAAGGCTCTCCTGGCACTGACTGCACAAATAGGTTTAGAACAACTCAGCTAGGCCACCCCTGTCACTTAACTGCTGAGGGAAGACAGGTCTAGAATATGAAGTAACTAGATTACAAAGATGAAATTATTGTGGCTTTCTGATTCCTACTAAAGTATTTTTTCCATGACATCATGTGGCTCATCTTTCAGTATATTAATATTACATAAACTATATTCTAACTTAAAAAACAAAACTCAAAACCCTTAAGGATCAACACATGATGCCTTTACACTGAGAAGAGGCATAATACAATTGTTTTAAGAATGAAAATTAAAGCTTATCAAGATAAATCACTTCCCCCAATACTGCTCTTACATGATCAAGTAAAATAAAGTTATTATATTAGTAAACAACTTACTTTCCAGTATTTGCACCATCAACAAAAGGATTCCACTGAAATACAAAGTTTGGGTCTGATGATACTCCCTGAGAAGGTAAAAAATAAGAGATTAAAATGTTACTTTATAAAAGATATTAATATTTTTATTTTGATTCAAGAAAACATTCCATGTCATAATTGTTAATCACCTTGGCTTTCAATCAATTTTTAATCCCCAGCTAGATTTGCTGTCATTTGAACATATTAGGTCAATGACTCATTATCAGTTGACTAAAACTTAAGACATTCCATAAACTTACTAAATATAGCTTCAAGTGTGACAAGCCCTCTTTACCAATATGCTAGTATATTCCAAAGCAAAGCAGAAAAACCTAATCCTGAATTATTTGCATCACTACTCCATTAGCATGGAGAACTAAACAGCATATCATCATTTTATCATTTTATTGGTGCTATTATTTTTTCCTACTAGCATAGACATTAAGAGTTTATTATACAGCAATAAATATAGTAAGAAGAGCACTACTTCCAAAAGTTAAAGATGAAGAGATCCATTAACAGAAGATAATTACCTTAGAAACTATATTTTTACTAAATCTTAAGCATAAAGTAGATTAAGATAACATCTAGGCTGACCCTAATATCTTGCTCTATTATTTCTTTCCTTTCAGATAGGAAAGGGGTAACCAAACAGTACTCTTAGAATAAGAGCAAGGGCTAAAAAATTAACAAATATTAACAATATTAACAAATAACTATTAAAAATAATAAAGCAATGCAAAAATGTACTAAAACCTATCAGAATCAATAAGACAAAAGATTCCGAGAGCTTGGAGCTGAGTATCAAATTCCATATACAGTACTTAACTTTGTGTAAAAGTTTCAGAAAGGTCGAAATGAATGGTTAAAATGGTATATTACACATTGTACACTAGTCAAAATAACCTAATTATAAGTTTTCTCAAATTTTAATGTGTAAAATACTTTAAAGTCATAATTCCTACCATTTCATCCCGTGCTTCTGTTTCTTTTCTCAGAGGAGGTTCAAATTGTAACTTGTCAACTGCAAAATAGGTAACAGATATTCACAAACTATTTTAAAATGTTAATCTCGGAAATGTAATAAGAAGCATGTGTACTGGGGTAAGGAGAAGGAAGAGAGGAAGGAAAGAAATGATCTCTTATTTTGTTACAAGAGTACCCCTTTCTTAATGCTTACCAAAAGAAAGTAGCAATTGCATATCTTAACAACTCTACTTAATTCTCAGTTGAAGTCAGAAAATTAAATAGCATTTTTGGTGTATAACAGATTTTTAAAAATTAATTCAAAGTAGATTACTAACAAAACCATTTAAGAATTTTGTCTAAGTTCCAGTCTCTGTTTTGAGAGCTAATTTAAGCTACAACTTTATGGCAGGGATGAACCCCTCATAAATTACCTATAATTATCTAAAAAATACAAAACAATACAAATGATATTTGTCAAATTAAATGTTACAATGTTACAGTGGTATTCAAGAATTTAATGTTCATTTTATCTGGCCTACTCAGACTGACTTTAGAATTATTACAAATTACAAATACTCAGAGTACTTGCTTTATATGAACTATTCTAAAACAGAGAAAATGATGAATTATTACCTACTTATAGAGAATCATAAAATTCTAAAATCTAAAATGACCAAAAGGCCAAAAAAATTAAAATACATTTGCATCACAGAGTATCCTAATTATAATCCTGGCAAACTAAATACATTAAAAAACCACTTTCAAAACATCCAGTTGTCCTTATCGCTAAAAACAAGAGTTATAAAGAAATACGAAGTATGTACATAATTCATTACCTTAAACAAAAACAGTATGCCATAAAATTTATAATAAAAGACTGGAAGACATTCCATAAAATATAGTATCTACTTTTTAAAAATAACCTAAAATAAAAGCCCCTTGTTCATTAATACCTAATTTCTTAATATAATTAAAAAACATCTTAATTCAAGAACCACTACTATTAAGTCACAAAGAACCATTTCACTCATTTGAGACAGAGAGAAGTTAAAGTTTTGGGTTTTTTTTTTTTTTTTGGTCACAACTAGAAATACTGACAAGCAGGTTTATAGATGAACTATAAAAAGTATAAATATAGAAAAGAAAGTCTCATTTTTAAAATAGTAAGAATTATCTATCTAGCAAACTCCAAGACAAAAAAGTTCTTAAAGAAAATGAGTTTCATAAATTTGAATTAAAGATATAGTAAAATATGAACATCCAATGTATCAGTTTCAGTGTCTGAAAATAAACTGAGAGATTTCATTTATACTAGTATAAATATTTAAGATGTTTTGTTTTAACATGTAGGTAAAGTATTCCTTTAAAAAAATCAAATTCTGACCAGCCTAAAGTTACTGCAGTCATGACTCACTATACAGCATGCCAGAGCCTTCAATGCCATTGTTTTGTATAGTAGACTGGACCCAAGTTATTTTGTTTGAAAGAAAATCCTGGCAATACCTTTGGGTGCATCTCTATGGCCTATGAAAATACATAGGTGGGAAGTTTTCTATTTTATAATCCTCATTTATCTTCAAAAGATAATGCAGGTTCTAACCATAATGAGGTAACAGGAATTAGACTTACTGTTCTGCTATAAACAACTACATACATGTAACACAAATAAGTGTGTGTGTGTGTGTGTGTGTGTGTGTGTGTGTGTACAAACTATATGAAGCAACTATTTTGAGGCAATGGATAAGGTAGATAGATACCACAAGGTTTGAGAGAAGGGAAATACATAGTGGTAAGATCCACATTTATCCTGGATTTTTACCTAAAGGCATTTTCCAAAATCAGGCACAAGGAAGTGAAACCCAAAGAGAGAGTAACAGTCTCAGTGAGTGCTGGAAACAAGAATGGAGTTTGAGGCTCTTGGGCATAGAGAAGAAATGCGAAAATAGAAACCATAACCAGCCGATAAAAACAAACAAATAGATTCAGAGATGACACAGATGTTGAAATTAGCAAACAAGGACTTTAAAACAGCTATTATAAATATGTTTAAGAATTTAAGAGAAAAGGTGGGTACACAGTGAGCAGATGAAAATTCTCAAGAGAGAAATAGAAACTATGTATGTATACATAGAAATTATATATCTATACCTATATACATCAATGAAAGCCTAGATCTGAAAAACACAATATTTAAAATAAAATTCATTAATGGGCTTAAACAGCAAACTAAACACCACAGAAAAAAAGATTAATAAACCTGCAGTCAGGACAACAGAAACTATGAATGAAACACGTATATACATGGGAGACAGGGAGAACAGATCAGAGCCTCAGTGACCTGTGAAACATCAGTCAAACATTTAACTGGTGTCCCAGAAGGATAAAAGAGAACTTGAGGTAGAACAGAAGAAATAGTGGCCAAAATTTTTCTAAATTTGATGAAAAAATTAACTCGCAGATCTAAGAAGCTCCATGAACCCCAAGTAAAACAAACAAAAATATACCCAGGCACATCAGTCAAATTTTTAAAACAAACAAACCAAAAAATCCACAGAAGTTGCATAGTGCATTACCTACTAAGGATTCAAGTGATGTACCTAGATATTTTCTATTTTGTATCTTTAAAAAAAATCTGAATTGATGTTATGAAGTGGGTAGTGATCTGTGGTTAAAAAAAAAATTGATATTGAAGAACACATGTGTATGTTGTACTTCAGATAATGTTTTATGAATAGTTTTTCTGTCATCAAAGGCTTCATTTTGGGTTATCATGTTATCTACTTCTAGGAGGGATCAGTTTGTTAAAAAGCATTAACTTTAACAAAGGCAAAGAAAAATTGCTGCAGTTTTTGTTTCCTACCTGGGAAAACTTTTCTTTCTTCTCTAGTGATATAAAAACTCACTTCCCTAGAATTGTTATAAGAAGATTTGTAAGATAATACATCTTACTCAAAATCTCCACTGCCTTTATTATCCTAACATAATGGTAAAGCAGGGTGATGGTCCTTGTATTCCTGTCTCTCAATTACAGACACAGGCCAATTTTAAATCAATGCACTTATCTCAGGAGGACACCTCAGTAGGACAAAGAATCTTCAGAAGCAGATCAGTGCAAAAAAAGGACCATTTGCACACAAATCTGTTGGATCAAGCTGATAAGACATGAAATAGATCATTTGCCAAAGACACATAGAACAAGATGATTGGAGACACTGTCATCCTTGAATGTGCATACTACAATTCTCTATTTTCTTTCCTCTTTTTATTTTTTTTCCTAACTTTTTTTCCTCTTTGCCAGTGAAGGTTTTAGATAAAAGACAGATACTTGTTATCTTTTAAATATGATACCTGTAGAGTTCCTATTCTTAATATTGCTCTTTGCAGCCTTAATCAATCCTTTGTATGAGTCCAATACCTGGCTAAACTTACTTGTGAGTTAGCTAAAATCATACAATCCAACCCACTGTAGGGCTATACTCACTTTCTTTGTGGATATCTCTCAACTGCCTTCAGTGCCAATTCCTTGTAATCGGTTGATTTCCTAGATAATTGGACTCAACCACTAAGTGACTTTTCAGATGACAAAACAATTTTTTAAAAAATAGGTAACTTAGCTAATACAGCCATATTATCGATCAGGCTGAGAAAGTAATCTATCATGCCATTCATTAGGCTGGGAGGACAGACACAAATTCAAACACAAAGTAAATCAGAAACTACGTTTTTCTCAAGTGCTGCATATGTAAAGTATCACATGATGATCCCCTCTTTGAATTACTATGGCTTTCTTACTGAAAAACGCCATTCTCTGAAGTTACAGACTGTCAGAAACAAATTCATTAGAATGAATCATGCTTAGAAGGTCTAAATCACTGACAAAGAGAAACAGCCTCAATATCCAACCTAGATATGGTTGGATAAAGGAGTTTCTGAATACATTACAAATTTCCAAGGAAACAGGCCTTTGGGTCTATTTTTACAGTAAAGACCTATTGTTCACCCTTTTATACACATCCCTACTTTAAGTTCTCACTTAAATTACACTTGAACTCCACTCTTTCCAAAATCCTATACTCTCCCTTTGTTTGATGAAAAGTTCCATGGTTCCTCTGGTTTGTGCCCTTCCTCACTGCAAGGAGTCAATGAACCTGATGTTGTTGGTCTATACATTTTGTCCCTTATAGTCTTGAATGAGGCCAGGATCATAATTGTGTCTACTAAAAATACATAGTAGGAATGCTTATAGTAGTTATTATAGCCAAAACTAGAAACAATTCAAATGCCCATAGACCAAACAATGGGTAAATTTTGGTATAATCATACCATGAAATATTACATTCAATGAAAACAGTGAACTATTGCTACACATGATGTGAATGACTCTCACAGACATAATGTTGAGCAAAAGAAACGAGGCAAAAGAGTACATATAGTATAATCTCATTTATCTGAAAGTCAAGATCAGGTAAAAACCAGTCTATGGTGACAGATCAAAATAACGATCAACCTGAGCAGTGAGAGAGCAGGGAAATACAGGGAGGTAGAAGGGTACTGACTGTGAAGGAGCACTGAGGGAGCCTTCAGAAATTCTGCTTCTATAGCTTGATCTGGGTTATAGTTTAAAAAACTGAAACAAAAAATTAAGACTAGAATTAACTGCATAAAATCTATTTAAACAAATAAACAAATAAACAAAAAGCTATGAAACACTCCTGATAGATACAAAGAAGACTGGAGAAAATTTAAAGATAAATCACCAATAAAAAGACTTTCAATTCTATCGTTTTGTCTGGTACTCAAAGCATGATATTAGTACTCTGGGCACTCATGAAAGAACTAAGTTTTGAGCTTATCTCTGAAAAAGCTATTTTGGTTAAGAAGATAAAATATCATAAAGATGTCAATTCTTCTGCAAATTATGTACAGTAACCTAAAGTTCTCAGTAATTCTTGAATAACTATTTAATTAAACAATCTGGAAAGTTGAAGCCCCCAAAACCCCTCTCAAAAAAAAAAATGTCAAGTCTCCCAAAGTAAGCATGTAAATTTATGAGGTCTCAGTAAAACAGCTGAGAACTTTTAACTAGTTAAGCTGATTCTTAAAAGTTCATGTAGGGAAAATACAATAGCCAAGTATCATAATAACAAAGAAAAGCAACAAGATGTGTGTGCGTGCGTGCGTGTGTGTGTGTGTGTGTGTGTGTGTGTGGTGGAGGGGGGGAGTAAGAGGAGGACAAGTCCTAACAGATATTAGACTTTAATAGGTAATAATCGAAAGTATGCTACTGGCATATGACTACACGTGTTAATGCAACAATTTCCAGAGCCTTAAAATAAATGCAGTGATTTTGTATATAATAAAAGTGACATATCAAATTCATTATTAAAAATATTAAGTTTTTAATAGCAATGAGATGATGGGTGGTCATTTAGAAACTGAAGTTAAATACATATTTCATACCTTCCACCAAATAAATTAACATCTTATATATTAAAAATGAAACTGTAAAAATACAAAAAACAGTAGGAAAATTCTTTTATAACCTTAACATCAGGAAGGCCTTGTCAAATATAACACAAAACGCAAAAGTTATATAGAAAAGATAAATCAGACTACAGTAACTGAATACTATACAGCTGCATAAAAAAAGATAGCTATATATTAAAATATCAACTTTACTATTTTTCTGCCTGATACTTGAAGCCCAGAGAATTCGCTTGGACTATATATAAAGATAGTACAAAACATCTGCGATCTCGAACTAACAAAAATAGAACCTTGGTTTAACTATGAATAGGTCAGATTTAAACAACCGACATGGGAAGAATATGCTAACTCTTCTCTGATCTACATTTCCAATGCTGTATCCAGAAAGCTAGAAATACTTGGGTTCAAGAATACTCAGACTTAAACAAAATGCTCATCTGTAATAATTCTAATTAGCCTAAATATTTAATAAATTATCTTCCTCCATTATGGTTTACAATTTTTATTTATCTTATTTTACAGCAAACTACTTTAAATTTCTTTTGAAACAAGTATGTATTTAAGACAATATACCAATATTTAAAACTTCTTTGCAAATCTATTCTTCTAAATTATTAGGGCTAAAATGACAACTATTGTTGATACACAATTTTTAATGTCGATTAATTTACTGAATAAAAATTAGTTTCCCTTTTTAAAATATGTATTTTAGAAAAAACATCTTCATGTTAATTTGACTAAAAGAACTGAAACCAACCCAAAATGGCAAATATAGTAACTATAATATATCAACTCAATGAAAGAAGATGCAACATCTAACATATGGTTATAAAGGGCAGGCTAATATGTGGAAAATACTTCTAAATATGGTAAGTAAAATTTTATGTATATTACAAATCAGCCATGTAGAAATATACATGGAAAACATGAAGGAAATTCAGCAAAATATATCTGTGGGTTGGTACTGGGTGATGTAGTTATAGGCAATGATGATTTTCTATTTTTTCCCTCTTAGAAATTTTCTGCAATGGACTTATATTACCTTTATAATATAAAATAAAAACTATTTATTGTAAATCAAGGGAATTCCATTTCAAACCAGAAAAGCAATCTTCATTTTAAAGGTATTCTGGTATGTTAAAGTATATAGCCTCTATTAGTTTGATTTCATTATTCCATAAAACCCACAAGAGCACCCAGTTCAATCCTCCAAAACCACCAAATGAAAATGTATACCAAATACATACAATTTTTTCTGAAGCTGTCCGTTCAGCTCTGGCATTCCTGTTTGTATCTTTGGTATGACGAATGATGGGCTATGGATGTAAGCATAAAAAATTTCAATGATAAAGTTAAAAGGTCAAACTTTCCTGTTTAATTAAATGTTCACTAATTGACAAACATGACTACCTATTAATAAGGTAATTAATAGGACAACAAAAAATACAATGAACACTAAGATACTTTAAAAGTTTATTTCCTTATTCCACATTTATACTATATAAAATATTGAAGAGATTCAAAGAAAGACAGAAGTCTTATCTTCAAAGAGCTTATAGTCAGGAAGATAAGACACACAAATACTATAAGATTGAAAACGGTAGTGCTGTTACTAAGAGATTACTATTAATGCCAGAGATGGAGAAATGACTTCCCACCTGAAGCATATAGAAGTTCTTCATGATAAGAGCTATAATCTGATCTGGGGCCTTGAAGGACAAGTAGAATTGGATGGCAGTAAGTGGGAAATGCATTAACAGCAGAAAGGAATAAACAAGTGAAGCAAAGAAAGGAAACTTAGTGTATTTAGGGAATGGAATTGTTATTATTTAGTTTAGTGAAGAGATAACAAAGCTGGAAAGACAGACTGAGAGAGAAAGGCTCCGATGTTAGGCCAGGCCTCTCAATTTATTTCCTTAGCAAAGGTGTTTTTTGGAGATTTTATAGAAAGGGAATGGTATCACCAGAAATGGCTTTAAGATTAATCTGATAAAAGAGCATGGATGCTGAGAGACTGAGGAAGAATATTATAGTAAATAAAGTGAGAAGCTTACTACTTCCACCCAGTTTCATAAGTTCCTGATTCATTTGAAATTATGCCTTCAGCTCAACCCCCATCTACCAAATTTTTGATGACTCTCATTCACTGATGACTCAGACGTGACTCATGTTTTTTTTTTTATTCTACTTCAAGATCCACCATCATACCGACAGACTTGTTCTAGACTTAAGTTTTCTGATCTCATCTCCAAAGACATTCTCCCAAACTTCAACACACTCTCTGCTCCTAAGATCACACCCTGGACCTTGTCATCAGCTCCAACACACAAATTCAAACTACACTGCAAATTTCTCATCCCTTGAGCTTACTCTTATTTATTCCCATTACACTTTTTTAATGTTCACACTGGAATCTCCCCATCCATCGTTACTTTCTCACACTCCATCAGCATTTCTTATCTACATTTTTCTTCCTAACCAGATTATATCTGGTGGTCCATAATTTCAAGCAATCTCTTGCAAATACCCTAAGTTCCCTTTGCCCCACGCTCCTTCAGTAACTGGCAGGCCAAAATGACAACCATGGATGAATTAAAGCAGCTACTTTTGTGTTTACTTCTGGGGTACCAATCACTGCTGGAGGAAAATTACACAGCAGAACATACTGAAAATTCATCTCATCTGAGACTTCAACTTTTTCCCCACAACACTTCTCTAGTCATTTAACCCATCCATTCTCCTCAACATACCTTCTCCACTCTTCAAACCCACCTATTTTTTCTTCACACTTTTGGAAAATGACTTTACCACTTCACAGAGAAAATAGAAGTCATCAAATAGAAAAAAACTGTCAGCTACACTCTCAACCACCTCTCTAATGTAAGAGAAGTGTTTCTTTATTCTCAGATCAAGCCCCTCTTCAAAACCAAGATCCCAGCCTCTCCTTCCTCTCAGGTACTTTGCCAATTCATCTTGCTTCTCGTGATTCCTCTATCTCTATCTATTGGATCCTTTTTGTGAGCATTTAATACTATTCGAACATTTTTGCCCCACATAAAAAACAATCATCAATCAATCCCCCACCAAATCATTTCCCTCCAGCTATTGCTCTATCTTACCCCTCAGTTACCCAACTAAATTTCATAAATGAATTACTATACTTTATCTTTTGAACCATTTCAA
Organism: Eonycteris spelaea; assembly: GCA_003508835.1. Classification (NCBI taxonomy): domain Eukaryota; kingdom Metazoa; phylum Chordata; class Mammalia; order Chiroptera; family Pteropodidae; genus Eonycteris; species Eonycteris spelaea. Next base: position 4,579,276 of record PUFA01000017.1, read on the forward strand.
TCTAGTTTCACCTCAACTATTTTAAAATTATCTTTTTAAAGTAATCAAATGCAAACACCTAAATCTAAAAATTTCTTAACTTCTAGGCAGTATTCTCACTGAAATCTTCCTCCTTAATATTTTTTATCTATCTTTTGCCATTCCCCTTAGCCTACCTGATTCTTAAATTTTGGGAGAAATCTCAGGATGCTGTCCTAGGCTCTCTTCTTTTCTCATTTTACACACTTCTTTTTGAGTGATCACTTACCCCTGAAGGTATCAACTATATCTATGTCTAATACCTCTCAAATTTGTATCTTTAGTCCAAACTTTTCTTCCCAAGGTAACCACATAGCTCTAACTCCTTATGAGCCTTCTCTATTTGGAAGTCCTGTGCAACATCAAAATTAGCATAAATAAAACTGAACTCATCTTTCTTACCAAATATGATTTTACTCTAGTATTCCTAACTTAATAAATGGCACTTTTATATCCATCCAAATGTTCACGTCAAAATCTGGAGTAATCCTCCGTCTCTCATTTCTTCATCCAGTCACTAACTCTCTCATATAATTCTTGAATTAGACCACTTTTCTCTATCCTTGCTCTATCATACTGATCTAAAACACCACTGTCTCTACCCTGGATAACTTCAGTATCTCTTAACAGGTTTTCTGGAATGGAATCATCATTCTGAGTCAAAGAGATCTTTGAAAAGATATACATCTTATAAGTTAACACCCTTATTCTTTAATGAGTTCTACTGCCCTTAGGCTAAAGTCAAAATTTTAAACATGGTTTAAATGGCTCATGTCTAGTCCTGTAATTTTATCTCCAACTACTTCCTTCCTTGTTTTTGCTCTAACCAGACTAACTTATCTTTAGTTCCTCAAGTACACTGTCTTCTCTCTTATCATCAGGCTTTTACACATGAAATTATTCCTGCTGCTTAAAACACGTTTTGCCTGCTCTCTTCCTCTAATTCTGATTTATCCTGCAGCTTTTCAGCTTATATATGACTTTTACAGTGTGTCCTTTCTTGCCCCTATGATATGCCTCCATAGCACCTAATATTTACAGTCCATAACAGTTATCACACTTATAAATTATTTGTCTGTATTTCTGAATCTCCTGAGATCATACCATAAGTTCTTTTAAGGAAATGACAGTATCAACCCTCATACACCATTGTATTTCCAACTGCCTGGAACAAGGTTTTATATTTCAAGGGTTGAAAAGTATGGTAATATTATTAAAGAGAATTAGAGAACTTAGAAGGTAGAGTGGATTTGCAAAACACAGCAAAATGGTGTGGGGGAATAAAAGAGATTGGTTATTTCCATAACCAGTGAAAGACTAATTGGGGAATCAAGTAACAGTCTATTCTAAATTTAAGCTAAAACAATTTAAATAATTTTTTAATTTTTAGGGGATTAAAATCTTATTAATTGTTACAAGTCTGCAAATGATGATTTAAATAGAAAAAAATCTATGTATGGCTGCTTTATTTAACATTTTCAATTCAAATTCATTAAACATTTAACAAAAGAGTCATTGAGTACATGACGTTCATTTTAGTACATGATAAGACTATGCTATATACTAAGCAATGATGTTTTCAAAGATTGTTTTATGACATTTCTATTAAGTAAATACATAAAAATGGTGTATTAATTAAGTGAGTAGGCCTTAAAGTTAGTTTGCCTAGATTCAAATCCTGGTTAGACTACTTATTAGCCATGTGATTCTTTCTTCTTCATTTTATCATTGTAAAATGAGGATAGTAATAGTACCTATTGCAAAGGACTATTCTGAGTATTAGATGAGTTAACATGGAAATTATTTGGCCTAATACTAGGTACACAATGACTACCCAATGAGTGTTTGCAGTTTTCATGACACTTATGTGGTATAAGTTAAAACTTAAGAACAAGAAGTAGAAAATTTCCTTCAATAAGTAGTAACACATAAAGTTTAGTTCTATAGTCTTGCCAGAAGTGAAGCTAGAGCTATAAAAATAAAAGCATAAAAAGAAATAGATTCAGAGAAACAAAGAAATAAAAAGGAATAATAAAAGAAAAGGAAGAGACACTAGTGAAAAAAATACAGTTGTGTTACATATAGGCATAAATAGGTACCTGCCAATAAGTATTGTTAAATATGACATATAGTGAAAAAATAATTCTACAATATTTTCAGAGACAATTATTTTCAGAGAAGGCAAGCACAGTTATGAATAATAACTCTATGTGTAATTATATAAGAAATAATTCTGAACAAGTATTGGAAAGAATAAAATTTCTATAGGAACCTCGACTTAATTTTAAAAATTATTTATATTCTGTTATTGATCATTATAATAAAGAAACTATAAATTTCTGGAAAGAACTAGGATTAAGAAATGATCATGCTATGTGTATTATGCCAAAATTTTTAAAAAAGCATTAACTGGTAATTATATGCAGGATAAGTGTAGTTTACATTGCTAATTAATCTTTGTAGCCAAATCTGTGGGTTTAACTACAAGACTGACATAGAAAACAAACTCCAAGGCCAAATTAAACATTTATTTTCAAATATTAGGTTGCAAACATTCTTTACCTCAAAGTCGTCATCATCTCCTTCAGTGTAATGTGCATGGTTGTCTGGATTGTTCACTTTGTCTAACAGTTCAACAGCCAGGGCCCTGGAAAGACCGGGCTGCCCTACAAAAGTGTGCTAAATAAAAACAAAACAAAACAACTTCATGAGTATGTTTTTACATCTATGAGTTGTAAAGATGTTATTTGTGCTTTTCCATTCATAACTATCAGACACAAGCTTATGGGAGCCTACCAATACAAATAAATTAGACAACGAATTAGTAAAAATATTACAGAATCTGTAATTATATGTTATAAAATTAAGGAAATTTTGTGGGGTAAGTTTATAACATGAATATACTAGGCTGTAAAATTACAACCTTGGCTATAACAATGATATTCATTACGTTGTTATAAGAAAAAAGCAAACATTAAGTAAAATTACATTAATTTACAGACACAAAAATTTTATGACATTTAAAAAACATTCTTAGATTGCTGTAATCACTGACCTTTTCTACTATAAAAGCATTTTACAAACACATATACAGCACATTCTATAAATTCACATTAGAAGCTAAGAAAAGCAATTAATTTTAAATGATAGCAACATTTTTAAGTTTCTTTAAGGCAGGGGTTGGCAAACTACAGTTCATGAACAAAATCTGGTGCACTGTTTCTTTTTGTAAATAAAATTTTATTGAGTATTAAAGCCATATTCCTTCCTGTGTACTGTATATGGCCAAACTGAGTAGTTGGAACAGAAACTGTATAGCCCACAAAGCTTAAAATGTTTACTTTTTGACTCTTTACAGAAAATCTGCTGACTCTTGCTGTAAGAGATCACTAACATTTTAAAATTAAAAAACTTAAATACTTTTGTTTTAGTGCTACACCTAATTAATGCACAACTATAAAAAAAATTCCCCTATAATATCAAAGACTTACAGTCAGAAGTCTTTCAGCAGTTGGTCTTTTTTTGGGGTTTTTGGTTAGTGCTATTTTGACAAAATTGTGGAATGTTGATGACCTTCAAATAAAAAGAGATATGTATAAAAGTATTTCACTTATATTAGTTTTTGGTGTTATATAAAATTAACTTACAAATAGTTAGAAAGTTTGAAATATAATTTTTTCCTTAGGCCTTTTAACTCTATATAAGCCAAAAAACTAAACCAAAAGCACAGTATATTCCTTGAAAACATGTGTCAGTTTCATCTCTCAAGTAAAACACAATTAGTTAACAGAATGGTAATATACGAACTCTAAAAATTACACTAAAAAGTAGAAACATGTATGTGTATCATTTATAGGATTTATAATCTTGTGTTTTAAGAATTAAATTTAAGAATTAAATGACCTTTTCTTATTGCCTAATTTACATAATATGTAAAGTTTTACTATATCAAAAAAATTGGATGGCATGGAGGTAATGTAAGAAATTATTTAAAACCCTTAAAAGGTCACTGACTCTCTCATAAACCAAGGCAAGAGTTTTCCTTAGCAACCAGAAGAGTTTTCCTGCTACCTGCATTGATGAAGTGGGGGAAGCAGAAAGACATAAATTAAAGGAACCATGTTTTGATTTTTGATTATTAACAGCAAAGAGGGGTATTTACACTATTGTTAAGACTCTACTGGAATGGGCAAGAACCAAAGAGAATAACTTTAGTCATTACCAATGACAGTAACCATACAGCAGTTCTCTTCAGAGAAATCAAATCACTGCAGTATATTTGGTGACTTGTGGAGGAAATAACGTGAAGTAATATAGTACCTGAGACTGGGGAAGGTACTCCAATGGTAATGACTGCTCTGGAATCTAATTGTGAATTCAGTTGTTATAGCTAACAGTCAGTCATTCCTGCCATAAAGCCTCCAGTTTCAGTTGCTTAGAAACTTGGGGTAACAAGGAATAGGAAGAAACCCATGTCGATACAAAATAATATAGCCAGCAGTAGAATATAAAGTCTTTTATTTCCATAGTGTGATTTGTGTTTCCCTCCTGGCATCATCCCCAGAATGACCTGGCTCCTAAATAATACCATGCACAGACAGGCTAATAAAAAATAAAACAGTAGTTTAGAACCTGTTTTGGGAATGGGCCTCTTAGGATCTGAAATAAGATATAAACTGTCTTCCCCCCAAAATAAACATACTTATATATAAAACCCTGGAGGACATAAACCCCAAAGAGATCTACATACTCTACATGAAGAATTACTGAATTTAAGAACTTGGAGGACATGGTTCTATAGTGTAGCGGTTAGCACATCTGCTTTACACACAGGTCTTGGGTTCACAGCCCAGTGTAGCCATAGTCCATGGTCTACAGCCATGCCACCCTGACCAAGCCCGATGTCTGGTCTCAGAAGCTAAGCAGGGTCGGGCCTGGTTAGTACTTGAATGGGATACCACCTAGGAAGACCAGGTGCTGTAAAAATAAAAAATGATGATAATAAATAAAAATTAAAAAAAAAAACTTGGAAACTTATTTCTATAGTTTCTTCTATAAAATATATGGGAGGACATTACCAGAAAAATAAATTTCTATTTTTACCATCTAATTAAAGATGCTCACATGAATCACATTGCTTTACTTTGTACAAAAAAGAAGACATTAGGATAAAAATAAGTAATAACTTTTTTGAATATTAAGAAAGTAAGGTAGAGAAAAGTCAATAAGGATTGATTTTAAGTGACATGGTGTCTGGGAAACCTTTCCATGAAAATCAACATGTAATTAATGAAAGAAATATGAATCCCCAAAATTTTTATGTATTTACTTCCAATCCTTTCCTCGCCACACCTGTGCTAACCAAACCGCTAACACATACGAAAATGATCAAGTTTTAGGAGAGCAGTAGTACATCATGAAGGAACACCAACCAGAAAAACCGAGATCCTTGCCACAGCTCTGCAAGTAAATTAGATCCGTAACTTCTGGTAAACTGTTTACTGCCTCTCGGCTTTGGTTTCATCATGTATAAATTTTAAAATAAGAAAACTGAATCTGTGTCCCTATCAACCATAAAATTCTACAAATCTATCTATTATTTAACTTACCATTTTGTTTTGTCCTTTAGTTTTGGTGGTTGAAAATTACTTTTTGACATTAAGAAGAGGGCCCTGAAATTAAAACTTCAGTTAAAGATCAATACCAAAATACTTTTATCACTACATCTAATAATCTGAATATTTTGTAATAAGTTTATATAAGATTACCATATATTGGAGGTGCTCATAAAAACTGGTACGAAATATAGAAATTAAGTTTTTTATATTTTGAATAACCAATGGAAAATTTTCCCTGGCTGTGGAGAGGATCTTTAAATTTCAAACAAGCTCTTATTCACAAGGTAAAGCTACCAAAAGTTAGAGAAGGGTTTCATTACCATACAGTTACATAACTAGTACTATAGTTTAAGTGCAAGGCTACGTAAGTGTATATTATTATTCTGTTACACACATCTAACATTAAGTTGTATGTTTAACCGAAGATTTGCCTCTATAATTATTTTGGGTATATATAGGCAAATCATATCCACTTCCTAGTCTATTTTCCTTTTTAGACAATAATTTTCCACATTCTTTCGTTATAAACAATACAGAAATCAACCTAAAAGAAAACTCTCTATGAATCTTCCTTTGATCAATTTTCTATGGGCTATGAAGGTAGAAGAATGGAGGATTTAAGAAGAAAGTTCTAAAATGCTCTATTTATTTCCTATAAAAGCCTTTCCAGGTTTCTAAACAAACTCCTTAGTCTTTTATTTTTAATACCAAAGATATTGCCTCTTTTTAAAAATTAAATGATTCATATATAAAGGAAAATAGAAAAAGAAAGAAAGGTCTATGCTCCTACCATCCTAAGACATTATTTAAAATGTTCTGCTCTTCTTTTTAGTCTTTACCTAAATGTTAACTGATCACTACATCACTGTATTAGGTAATATTACATTTGGCTTTTTTCACTTATAATCTATTTTCCATGCTCCTTTAGTTTACACATACATAACAGATATTCTTACTGATAATTTGCTTAACAATTCACCAAACAGTGGACATTTAGATTTTAGATTTTTTCCCTATTATCCTGAAATGGATAATTCTTAGCTTGTTTTTTTCCTTGAATTATTTCCTAAGTATAATTTTCCAAGTAGCGGAATCACTGAAACATGGGATGGCCCATACAAATAATGTCTATTATTTTCCTAAAGGTCTGCACTTAAATCTATCATCTGTTAGGGGAACAAGTTTCCTATTCTGTTGATTTTCTTTTTGACTTTACACTGTTTATTTTAAAAGTTTAAATTTTAGCCCAATTTATCTTTTCCTTGAAAATATTAAAAACCCTTTCAAAAGCTCTCAAATTTTTTTCCTAAGGGACAATATATCCTAAAATGTAAATGATTACTATATGAAGCATAGCTACCTCTTCATCATCCCTAAAGTAAAAATAATAATAATAATCAAATGAGAAAAGAAATAAAATCTCATCTGCAGTCTATCATTTATTCATAATTCCACTTAGGACAAATAAAGAAAAAAGTTCAATTGATGGAAAAATGAATGGAAAGACTTTAAATAAAGACTTTTAAAATATAACTGCTATATCCTAGTATGATTATTAAGGGAAATTGTTTTATAGAAAAGCTTCAGACAGCATAGACGATTATCCCCTGTTGTCTTAGGAACAGCAACACAAGAGAGAAGGTTTTAAGAGATTATCCTAAAATCCCTTACAACACTTTTACTATTTTAACATACTTGAAAATGAGTCTGGAATACCTAAGTTTTCAGTATTTCACTCTCCTAGAAGATCTTATTAATAAGTGCATAATTGTAAATAGTGAGAACACCTCATTGGATGAAGGTCAAACATAGGTGGCTGAAGTTCTCCAAGTTCAATTGCTGTTATTCCCACTGCCCAGATATCACACAGCTGGTTGTAGCCACCATTCTTTTCTACTGCTGCAACTTCTGGGGCCATCCTAGAAGAAACCAGCAAATATGCCATTTTTATTTTTAAAAAATGATATAAAATCTGCTACTTTTGTGATACTCAATAGACTTCTTGGGGAGGGGGAGAAAAGGCTGAGAGGTGTTCACAAGGAAAGAAGACACTTTACTAGGAAAGACTTATAAAGATCACGTACATACACAGAGACACACACTCTTTAAATTCATCTTGAATCCTCTCCTCTAAATACTAGTATTCTGAGAAAAAATTGTGCTGTTTTACTTTAGTTTCTGTTCTGTGTATCTTGTTATACAACACGGGGAAGAAGGAGAGGAATAACACTTAAATCCTCATGAATGACAAAAGAGATGAGAGTTAGAGAATGAATTAGCAGGGAGCTCAGGGGATGGGGAGTATGGACATTTTAGTCAGAGGAAACAAGTATAAATGCAGGGAGATAGGGAGAGAGCACAGAACACAGAGAGGAGACACCACAGTGCTACTCACTGCATGATCTACAGACTGATATGGGGCATAAATTATTTGTTACCAGTCTGTGATAAGAACAGAAATTGAGAGTAAGCATTTACTCTCATCCAAATACACAATTTTTTTGAGTATTTTATTTTTCATTTATTTTACCAAAGTCTTAGTCTATGATGGACAGGAAGTTTAAAAAAGGTCATTCACCATATATAGTTTGAGAGAGTCAATAGTATTTGGAAAATGAACCTTAGAGGTGGGGCTAGATAATGATGGCCTACTGATTATGTAAGGAAATTTAGACTTTATCATGGAAATGAAAGATTAATTGTGGGGATAAATCTGATCTGAAACTCATGGCAACACGAAAGATAGTGTGAAAAAAGGGGAAATCAGAGTTAGGTAGATGAGTTAGAAGACTATTTCAAAAGTACAAGGGGAAAAAAATAAAGGATTTTTCAAAGGCGGTGGCAGAGGGGACAGAATAAAATAGGTTGTTGACTAAGGAGACTGATTTGAGAATAAAATGTTTGTGGCTATCCAAGCAGAGTTATTCTCAGACAACTGTTGAATACATACAAGACTGAAGGTCAACTGAGCAGCTGAGTTTATCTATTTGGGGGTCAGTACTGTATTATGATAGCATCTGAAGTTATAAAGCATAGATGATACTGCTCAGGGGAAATATTCTTTTATTTTTTTATTCTTCACTATTTTAAACTTAATTTATATTTATATTGAATATAAGGCAGAAATTGCTTTTATATTCACTTAGGTTACAAAAGTTATATCACACAATGTCTTTCAACGTAGGTGTGGTTAAGCATATAAAATACTTATACTAAAATGCCAACAAATGTACATGCTATAATGCAAGTACTAATACATAATAACGAGTAAAGGAGCAAAGAGAAGAAAATAATCACCATGGAGCAAGATGACTGAAGGCAAGTTTCAGAGAGGAAAGAAGCTGAGCTGGAACCCAGAGAAAGCATATGGGTTTCATCTCCTCTGCCCACTAGAATCGGTCAGTGGTGGCTAACTGCGGCACCAAGTTGGCCAGGGCTGTTGCACTTCCTGGCTCAACAGAAAACAGAGCTGTGACCAATTGGTCTGTCATGGGTGAAGAAAGGCAGAGTGTACGCCACTCTTTAGACAGGGCAGGACTTAAGATAAACACAAAAGACAGATATACTAGGAAGTAATAAATAGTATCTGGAATAGTCAGGGTACAAAAAAACTAATAATTTTGGCTAGAGAAGAGTATTCACACCAGGGGGGACGGCGGGGGGGAGACAGTCACAGAAAGAGACTGAGGAGGTAAATAGGCAGGCGACGAAATAAATTTTATAGGTAATCTAACTCACGTATGTTTTATTTTAACTTTATTTATGTGCTATTTATTGGGGCCTTATTTCTGTTGTTAAAAGTGATAACGCGTTGACTGAAGAGAACTGGGAATATGGGAAAAAATATAGAACAAGTTAAACATTATCCTACCCAAAAAGCCACTATTTCACATATTTTCATCCATAAATTTTAAAAACACACTTATCTTCTATAAAATGGTATTATATTACATATGCTACTTTTAATCTCTCTTGTACAATTAACATATATCATAAACCTATCCACTGACCATTCATCTTTTATAACACAATTTTAATACCAACAACTTATTCCATTGATTTGAATGACTACATAATTTCCTTAAATAATTCCTGTTGTATATACATTTTCCCTCAATTTTTCATTATTTAAGCATTCTGATAAAGCTCTTCATACAGAAATCTGTATGTCTTTCTGATAAATTAATACAAGTAGAATTGAGACTAAAGAACATAAACATTGTTTAAGGTTTTTTTAAAACATTATTGCTAAATTATCGTTCAAAATTATTCTACCAATTTTCATTTTCACTGGCAGATATTTAGTGATAGTGATAGGTATTACCCATGATTCAAAATATTTTCCAATTTGATAGAAAACAATGTCTTTGTTTAGTTAATTTGCATTTTTGGTCATCATTGGGGGAAATATTTTTCACATTTTACAATGTCTTATATGTATTGTTTTAATAACTCTGCATCTAAGAAAACACTCCTATTGGTTTATTAAGAACTTAATATTAACAATATTAAAATTTAGTTTGTTATATTTTAGCCACTATTTCCTAGTTTGCTACTTGCCTTTTACTTTTGTTTAAGATGGTGGACATATATATAGTAGCTTTAAATTTTTATATAGTTGAATCTATCAATTTTTTCCTTTCATGGGTTATGCTTTTATGCCAAGAAAGGTTTATTGATCTCTCAAAGCAGTCACTGACATTTCATTTCACTTTTATATTTAACTACAAAATTTATTTTGAAATTAGTACAACGAGCTACTTTAAATTTCTTTCCAAGTAATAAAGAATTCAACCTTTCACACAAACTTTAAATGTCATTGTTTATAATATTCACTAAATGATTTTACACTATTAAGGTTTATTACTAAGCTTTATATAATATTTCAATGATCTTTCTTCATTAATGAAAGCAGTGTTTTAGAATGATTATTTGTCAGTAACTGGTAGGGTGCATTTAGGTGGCTGGTGAAGACTAATGGTAGGGTAGGATGTGTAAGTTTTAACAACCAGAAAGTGGAAGTCCTAGATTAAAAGCAATAGCCAAAAAAAGGGGGGTGGGGAGTAACAAAATGACAAGAGATTGTCAAATGAGTCTTTCTTTTGAAAATCCAGATCTATGAGTCAACTTAACACAACACCTTAGAGATAGTAGGAATTATTAGCACTTTAACACAGGGAAAGCTGACCAATGAAAATGAGTATCAAAGTTCCCTAACCCCATCAGAACTATCATAGCCTCGAGGAGTATCAATCTTCATACTTTCAGTCAAATATCAATTGTATTACTAAGCATCAATACTGAAAACTAACCTTGAAGAAATGGAAACAATAAAATTCAATGTTAATAATGTCTTACCAATAAGGTGTGCCAATGAAAGATTTTCTCTTTGCAATGGTAGCTGTTATTTTTGCAGGCTACACCAAAGTCAGCTGATGGGGGAAAATAGAAAAAAAATTTTAGTTCTTTTTAAATAAAACAACTAAAATTTCCAAGTTTTACTGTTAGGCATGGCATTATTAATAATTCAGATAATAGTGCTAAGGAAATGTATATAAATTGAAAACCTAAATCCCTTCTTGCTTGGTTTATAGTATATTAATTAAAAGAAAATAATTTATTGGCATTTTACTAGAATGAAAACATACTTCATTAAGAACAAATTTAATAAGAATATTTTTAATACAAGCACACTGAAGTTAATTTGGAAAAAAAAAGCAAAAAATAAAACACCCATTTAGATTCCTTGCATTCTAACACAACGAGGCTACTATTTGGTGCTATTTAAAACAAGTCCCTTTTCCTACGCATAAACCTTTTTATTGTTAACATGGATGTAAAAACTAAATACACATACAGTTCATTTTTGTCACTTAACAGACCAGGGGATTTTACTCTTACTCTTCTCTTCTTAAATATTAATTTTGATGACTGAATAATGTTCCTTAAGTTGATTTATCATAGCTTAACACTTTCTATTGTTAGAACTATGCTCTCATTTTTTTCTGTTATAAATAATGTTATGATCAATACTTGTGTGTATGGAATTTCATTTTAGGATTAATTTCTTTAAACTGAATCTAAAAGTAAAATTACTGAGTCAAGAGATGAACACTATTGTGGCTCTTGATATGAATATTAAACTTGTATAATGTCAATTCTCATTAAAAGATTTTTTTTTAATTTGTAAAAAAATATTAGGAACTTAAAATAACATACCTAATTTTATATCACCATGATCTGTCAATAAAATATTTGCACCCTAAAACAAAAATACAAATACTATTTAGTTAGCATCAAAAATTCCAATAAAGTTATCAATTTAAACATATTAAATAAACTTACTTTTATATCTCTATGCATTTTGCCTTTAGTATGCAAATAGGCAAGACCCTGAAGTTAAAAAAAAAAAGGTAGCATTAGATAAACTGCAAACTGACACCTAAATGTTCTTCTTGAATTCTTATTGACTAAGAAAAATGGAAATATCTTTTTTTTGGAGGGTGGGGGAGGCCTACATGAGTTCCTCTTTACTAATCAATGTTTACTATAAGATTTCAAATTGATTTTCTGGTAAAAATCTGAAATAGTTTACTGTAACACCATCACCACATTCAAGATAATGAATATAATCATTGTTCCCAAAAGTTCTTCCCACAAATACTGATCTGCTTTTTCTTCATTAAAACAAAACCAAACTGCTTTTTATTATAGGAAACTTCACATATAAAAGCTGAGTAACAATATAATGAACCCTTATGTGCCTATCACCTAGACTTATCAACTGTGAAATCACAGCCAATCTTGTTTCATCTTGACTCACATGTCACACACTCCCCTTCCACCAACATATTATTTTGAAGTCCCAGATTTCATAAAATTTCATTCACTAAGGCAGTGACTTTATAAAAAGTATATAACCACAATGACATTATTATGCCCTCATAATGAATAATTCTTTAATATTATCAAATGCCCAATGTTTGCAGTTGCTTAAGTGCAATCCAAACAAGGTTCATATACTGTAATTTGTTGATGTGACTCCTACTTCTTTCAAACTGTAAGATCTTCTGCTACTACCTTATTTTTCCCTCGTAAGTTTTTGTTAAAGTGCTGTTGATCTTGTGCAGTCTCCCAGGATTTGGATTTTGCTAGTTACATCCTAATGATGTTGTTTAGTATGTCCTCTGATACCCTGTATTATTACTAAATAAACACTTAGATCTAGGGCCTTGATGAAATTCAAGATTGAATTATTTTGCAAAATTAGTTCATGGGGCGCTGTACCAGTCAGAGTCCAGTCAGGAGACTGAAAACAAGAGTTATTTGAACAATAGAACTAAAAAGGCACAAAGAGAGCACTAAGGTGTTACAGCAGCAGCAACTGCAGGAAGCTGCTGCCAACTCTAGGACTCGGGGTTGGGGAGGGTGGTGGGGAGAGGCTGGAATTATTACTTGGAAACCTGAAAGAAGAATTCTATGCCACCGAAATTCAGATCTCTTGAAAAGGATACACTGTTCGGCTGGTACTGATGTCCATGAGGAATTACACAATGTCGGGCTATCTTTTAGTGATATTAGCAGTCATTGAAGCTGATCTGCTTTCTGTCATTATAGATCATCTTTTAATTTTCTACAGATTTTTGTGAACAAAACCATACTGTGTATTCTTTTTTTGTCTGTATCTTTCATTTACAATAATTAATGTAACATTTCCTTGTTAACATCAATACTTCATTCTTTGTTACTGAGTGGAAGATCCATTGTACAAATATATCAAAATTTGTTTATCCATTTACCTGTTGACATTTGTAGTATTGGGCTGTTTCCAGTTTTTGGTTATTACAGGTAAAGCTACTACAAAAATTCACGTGCAGTCGTATGATTTTTTTCCTCTTGGGTAAATAAATACCCAGCAGTATAATAGCTGGATCATACAAGTTAAATTACTGGTGACTGCCAAACTATTTTCCAAAGCAGCTGTACTGTTTTACACTGAAACCAGCAGTGTATGAGAATTCCAACTGATCCACATCTTCACCAACCTTCCTAAAGTCAGTCTTGAGTCTTTTCAATTTTAGCCATTCTAATTGGTGTGTAGTGGTATGTCACTTTGGTTTTGGTTTTAACACACATTTTCTAAAAACTAATGATGCTGAGCATCTTTTCCCATGACCTGCCATCCATATGTTTTCTTTGGTGAAGTGCCTGTTCAAATCTTTTGTCCGTTTTTTATTAGGTTGTTGAGTTTTGAGAGTTCTTTATATACTCTGGATACAAGTCCTTGATCAGATATATAGTTTGCAAATTTCTTTTAGTTGACAGCTTGTCCTTTTATTTTAACAGTGCCTCTTGAAGAGGAGTTTTTAATTTAGATGAAGTCTAATTTACCAAGTTTTTCTTTAATGGATTATGCTTTTCATGTTATGTCTGAAAAGGCTTTGCTTAACTCAACTGCAAAACTTTCTCCTTTATTTTCTTCTAGAATTTCTAGTTTTAGGCTTTATGTTTAGATCTATGAAATTGTTATGCATGGTGTGAAATATGGTTTGAGGTTCATTTGTTTGCAAATGGATATCCAATTAGTCCAGTACCATGTATTGAAAAGCCTATCCTTTCTCTACTTAGTTGTCTTTACACCTTTGTTTGAAAATCAGTAACCATATGGACTTTCTATTCTGCTCCATTAAACTACTTATCACAAATGAATGTTGGTTTTGCTACATGTTTCTTCTGTGTCTGATCATGTGAGGTTTTCTTTTGTTTGCTAATATGGTCAATTATTTGACATGATTTTTGAATGTTAATCAACATTGCATTCTAGGATAAACCCAGCTTGTTCAAGATCTTTTTTATATAATGTCAGATTGCCTTTGTTAACTTATTACCTCCCTTTTTAATTTCTGCAGCTATATTTATGAAGGATAGTAGCTTGTAGTTTTGTTATCTTGTAATGTCTGATTTTGGCTTCAGACCATAGAATGATTTGAGAGGAATTCTCTATTCTTCAATTTTTTAGAAAAACTTGTATAAAATTTTCTTCTTCAAATGTTTGATAGAATTTATAATTAACATCATCTAGCTTGGAAATTTATTTGTGGGAATAGATGTAGCCTATTCAGACAATTTCTAATTGAGTTTTGGTAGTCTGTATCTCTCAAGGAAATTGTCCATTTCACCTAAGTTGCAGGCTTTATCAGCATAAAGCTGTTCATAACATTTCTTGGGTATCGAATATCTTTGTTATCCTTTTAATAATTGTAGATTGTCATAATACTGGTAATTTGTCTTCTCTTTTTATTTTTTTTGATCCATATGGCTAGCGGTTTATCCCTTTTATTTATCTCGAAGAATCAGATTTAGGTTTCATTGATTTTTCTCATGTTTTCTGCTTTCTATTTAATTCATTTCCACTCATTCATTATTTTCTTTTACTTTGGGTTTAATTTGCTCATCTTTTTCTAGTTTCTTAAAGTAGAAGTTGAAAATACTGATTTCAGACTTTTCTTCCTTTCCAAAAGAGGTTAAACATCTCTTTGGTGCTATTAACTTCCTTTTAAGTACTGTCTTAGCAGCATCCCAGATTTTGATGTGTTGTATTTTCATTTTATTTGTTCAAAGTACTTTTTAGTTTCTCTTTTGATTTCTCCCTTGACCCATGGGTTACTTAATAGTGCTTTACTTAGTTTCCACATATTTGGGACATTCCAGAAATATTTGTTAATTGATTTCTAATTTAATTGCATGTGGTCAGAGAGTACAGTTTGTATTCTTTGACTCATTTTAAGTGTATTGAGACATGTGTGGTCTCTTAGTAAATGCTCTGTGGGCACTTGAAAAAGCACACATATCTCAGTTGAACTAAAACATCAGTAAGGTCAGGCTGGTTGATTGTGTTATTCAAATCTTCCATATCCTTACAGATTTTCTGCGTATTTGTTCTGCAAAATTACTGTGAAGGGGTACTGAAATATCTGACTATAATTGTGTATTAATCTATTTCTCCTTACAGTTTTTGCAGGGTTTTGTGCATTTATTTTGAAGCTGTGCTATTAGGTAGGGGCATAAACATTTAGCGTTGTTATGTCTTTTGATGAACTAACCTTATTTAGTAATAGTCTTTGCTCTGAAGTCTATTTTCTCTGATATTAATATGGCCAGTCTGGCTTTGTTTTGAATAGTATGGTGTATTTTTTATTTCCTTTTATTTTTGACCTATTTGTGTCTTTACCTAAGTATTTTCTTATAGGCAGCATCTAGCTGGGTCTTGCCTTTTTCCATTCTAACAATCTCTGCCCTGTTTTTTTTAAATTTTAATAAAATTATATATATTTAAGGTGTACAACATGATGATTTGATATACATATACACAGTGAAATGATTACTTGCATCAAAGTGGTTAACACATCATCGCTCCCATAGCTTGTTTTTTGTGTGTGTGAGAGCGCCTGAATCTATCCTCTTAGCATATTTTCAGTATTCAGTACAGCATTATTAACTACAGTTATCATCAGTAATCAGTTAACATATATGATTTCAACTTTATACTCTTCTACCAACGTCTCCCCATTTCTCTTCCCTGCCTTTACCCAGTCCCTGGTAACCACCATTCTACTTTCTGCAACTGTGAATTCAACTTGGTTAGATTCTATATATAAGTGAGATCATACAGTATTTGTCTTTCTGTGCCTGGCTTATTTCACTTAGCATAAATGTCCTCCAGGCTCATCTGTGTTGTCACAAATGACGGGATTCTCTTCTTTTTTATAGCTGAATAACATTCCTCTGTATGTGTGTGTGTGTGCACACGCGTGCACACACACACACACTCATGCGCACGAACGTGGAACACTTTATCCATTCTTTTGTTGGCAGACACCAGATGTGGAAGTTTGCCAGCACAATAGAATTTTTAAATTAGAATTAATCTTGGAGGACATCCCTTCCAAAAAGACTCATTTTATACTTGGGGAACTAGAAGTATAGAAGACATTATAGTCATACTACAGGGCCAGAATGCAAACTCAAGCTTTTCCTTTGTGTTTTACTTCCATTCAGTACTCTCTTATAGAAGCAATGAACTTTGCAAACTAGGATACAAAGAAAACTAATCTGTCGATAATTCTCTGCTATGAGTGTATGTTTGGCTTTGTATTTTATGTGGATATGAAGAGTAGATCTCTATCTGAATATTATGGAAATACACAAAAACACACATATGGGGGAGATGATTTATTTTCATATATCTAAAAATAGGATTTGGCATGGTATGTCTTTTAAAGAATGTGGAAACCAACTCCTCTCAAAATGACTAGAGCTTTCTCTTACATCAGGTCAATTTCCTAGTTTCTAAAATTGGGAAGAACATACAGAATGTCAATCTCATTGCTAAACAAACTACACAATCTAAGAAGTGTAGGGATAGAAGGATCAATTAACAATTATCAGTTATAAATTACCAAAAATAAAAACATAAGTACTATTACTTAATTCCTCTTACTAATTTAAATGTGTTAAGTATATAAATACAATTGTTAACTGCTAACTTTTTCAGTGAGTAGTCTATCAGGGCACTGAAAAAATAAATTGGGAGAAATGTTGCACACTCTATACTCCTACTAAAGAGTTGCAACCAACTTTAACATATTAAAAGCTCTCAAAGATCTAAAATAAAGTAACCTCTGCTTAATACCATGTTTAACAAACTTAGAAAAAAATTTTGCTATCAATGACTCATATTAATATCATAGAACTAGAATTTCTAGATAATATTCTTGGTTGTTATGCTAATTTATTCTCTTTTGGGGAAAAATGGCAAAAGACCGTGTATACCAGAGTCAGCTTAGATGAATTCCTGTGACTCATTTACCAAAGAAATAACTAGGCTTACAGAATTACAATATGAGAACTTAACAGAAAAATTTGGTTTACTCTTATTCTTTCGGGCAGATCACCATTTTATAGTTTTCAATTATGAAACTAGAACTGCCTTTCTAGCTATAGCAGCAAATGTAGTACCTGTAGAGTTTCTCTGCATACATAGGCTATTTGCAATTCTGATAATGGTCCAGTAACTAGAAAGAAAAAGACCACACTGTTACACATTTTAATACAACAGATTAAAAAGTTTACTTTTAAAATGACAAACTATTATAAAATATCTTCTATATACATCACTGGATGACCTCATCATAACCATAAATTATTCTTATAATCAGGAAACAACAGAAAAAATAAAGATGAGAATTAGAAATGTACTTTAAAATTGGAAGATTTGCTCGATAACAACTTTGGTCAGTGAAAATATTAGGCACCCATTATGTGCAAAGCATGTAACTAGGCAACACAGGATGTTCTAAAGAAAGCACTGGACATGCTCTCAATCCTGAACAATTTTTCAAAATAAATCCGAGACATTAGAAAAACACGTATAATTAAATACAGCTATACGAAGACATAGAGAACCATAAAGAGGTCAATTGTTGAAATGCACTAAAAGGCATCATATATTTTTTAAAAGGTCAACATATTATTTCTTTAATATAATTCTTTACTGTAGCTATCAAACAGGAAAGCTTGATCTAGTACCTTATCTAAGAATTTAAAAAGTAAGAAGATCACTTCTGACAACCAGCTCTCTCCCTATTATGAAATATAAAATATAAGTACCCAATCAGAGGCTTTGGAAATGTCCAATACCATGAGAGAATATTTAAAATCTGGGGTGGCTATTTACTGACAGTGAAACTAAATCAGGTAATCTTGAGAGAAATATTTTACAGCATATTTTGCTCACTCACTCTCTATACCTACTCAGGTAGATAAAATTTTGATTCTTAGTAACTTGATGGAATAGTAGTAAAAGAAGGAAATCCACTGATTCTATTAACAGTTTATTATAAGTGTAGCTGTTCTTGATTACCATGCTATCTAACATACTATTTTCAGAAATGGATACTTCTTAGATTCAATTTAATTAAACAAATATCAAGTTTTAATAATGGAAAGTAGAAATTTCATGAAGAGATAAAATTAATGCCTTAAAACAATTAAGTTTAAAATAGGTAGTGAAAAATGTCATCTAGTTTTATTTATCCATATTCTTGAGTTCTAATGCTATAAAAGTATGAATGGAGAAAAATTATAATTATTATATAAAAACTATATAAAAGATAATTCTTCATAAAATCATTGAAAAAACTTTTAAATCAAGTGGCAAAGAGCTATTTTCTACCAATACTTCTTTAAAATTAACAATAGAGTATAAAAGAACAGTCATTCTAGTATGGTATATAAGAAAATAAAAGACAACGCAATAGAGAATTTTCTTTTAAAAAATGAAATTAGTTCTCACTTTAAAAACTCTGTAATATTTTGTATATTTGTAATATTTATATGGGATTAAATATTATTTTAAATAAAAAGAGGCAGTGACCAGAGTTTAGACATTGGTCACAACTTTTCTGTCACAGGTTATATGTTGTGACAAAATTAGATAATTATTATTATTAATTTATAATCAAATGATACATCAATACATTTTCATTACAATTCAAACTTTTACTTATGAATCCCACTTCAATTAATGACTTATTAAATTGACATGTATTTTATTTTGCTGTACATTTACATTTAGGCATACTTTTAAAAATATAATTTTAAAAAGTCTAAGTGTGATCAATTATGCTATACATATTTTTTCATGTCATTTTTTCCCTTTAAAAAAGGCCTTGGAGAGATATGCCCAGGTCAATATAAACGGAGATACTTCATCTTTTTAAGTGCTTCATGACATTCCATATTATAAATGCAGTGTATATTTAACCAATGCTCTATTGGTTGACATTTTAAAAATCCAACTTCTACAAGCTACAAATACTATTTAAACTGGAATAGCACTTATTTTTACCTCTACTATGGCTGCATTAGTAAATTGCACTTGTAAATTTATAAACTGCATGAAATTTGATAAGACTGTCAACATAAAGGTTTCAGCATAGAATGTTTAAAAATACTTAAGTGTTTAAAAATACATAATTCTTACTAAATTATACAATGCATAGTACAATGGGAGTTTTATTATCCCATATCCAGCTAAATTAAAGGTATTTTATGAAATCTATGCTTAGTCTTATAAACTCTAGAAATTATGAAAATTGTCAACAAAACAAATTGGAAGCTAAACTGTAGAGCTAAAATAAGAACTATTTCTAAATACTATTATGAGGTAAAATCATATCCAACTCAAAAAACTGCCTAAATTAAAAGAATGCTAAATATTCCATATTTTTAAAAATATGTATTTTTTTTAATACAGAAATATTATAGCAACTAAATTGCTTTCCTAATTAGCAGGTTAAATTATTAAGAGAGATATGTAATTTCCTTTTATGTGAGAGTTATCCCTCTCATTCCAATTCTTATTTATAAGAAAGCTCAGACAGTTTCATTTATAGGTAACATACTTTCCTAAAGACTACATCTATAAAGTAAAATTTGGACTTTTCAAGTACTCTTGAATTTCTCAGTTCAAGTTCCAGTAAATTTAACTGAATAACCAACAAAAATTAAATTTTGATTTCTTTTATGCAATATTCCAGAATAGAAGAATGTAAAATAGTAAATCTACCTGTTAATATCCCTGGTTAACTATACATATCAAACAACAATCATTAAAGTCAAAGTCAGTTTTAAAATATAAAGACAAATTAATAGTACCATGATAAATATCCTGAAGTGATCCACCACCACAGTATTCCATACAAATCCACAGTTTTTCCCGACTAACATGAAAGAAAAAGAAAATTATATATTAGCTAGTAATTCTCAATCACTGACATACCCTGAAGCCTTCACTCTTCGGCATACCAGGATTTAGGATGGATTACAGAGTGTAACAGAAAATTGCCCTGCAATCTCTTTTCAAGATATAGAAAAGCATATTAACTTCAGCTTTGTTTCCATCTTATAAGATTTAGAATATTATCACTT
Source organism: Eonycteris spelaea (assembly GCA_003508835.1). NCBI lineage: Eukaryota > Metazoa > Chordata > Mammalia > Chiroptera > Pteropodidae > Eonycteris > Eonycteris spelaea. Next base: position 4,599,903 of record PUFA01000017.1, read on the forward strand.
TTATAAGCTAAAACACTTACTTGTAATCACATTCATAATATTTCATTAAGGTTGCCAGATAAGGCATAACTGCATAAATGGAGGTGTCACTATTAATATTACAGAAACCCATAAGAAACTGAAAAATTTTAGAGCTTTAGAAAATATAATTTAAAAAATGTATTTATATGGGTCTACGTTCATGCCACCCTGAACACGCCTGTCTGAACTCGGAAGCTAAGCAGGGTTGGGCCTGGTTAGTACTTGGATGGGAGACCACCTAGGAAGACCAGGTGCTGTAGGCGGAGGGGGGGGGAGGGGGGAAATGATAAGCCTCAACAGCACTGACATGAAGGGAGGGAGAGTGGTAGCAAAGAAATATAACATACAAAGAGAAACAGATGCTTTCGTTTTTTACCTGAGATAACTCCCAAAGTAGGCAACAATATTGCAATGTTTACATTCTTTAACCATAAATATTTCTTGTTGAATCAAAGAAAAATCATCTCCTGAAAAACAAAATGATAATAACTTGGTCACCATGTTACATTTAGAATCTCTATATATGGGAAAGAAGGAAGGAAAACTTTACAATAAATATTTGATAAACATTAGAAATGAGGAATTAGACATTCTTAATACTTCGATGGGAATGAAACAGGTACATTCTTTCTATAAAGCCAGAAGCTTTATAGAAAATCTTTGAGCTCATAATTTCATTTCAAAAAATTTTTTCTTTAGATATGCAGAGATGGATGTCCCTAGGGTGTGACTTAATAATGAAAGAATGGTTAAATAAATTATGGTACAGTTATAGATATTACAATATAGATAAAACATGTTTTAACAAGAAAATATGTTCATGATATACTAAGTAAAAAGAAGTATTTTATATAATTATGTAAGTATATATGTATATAGGAAAAATATATCAAAAATATATAATGTTTATGTCTAGGTGGTAAAATTAAAAGTAATTTTGCTTCTTTTCTTATTTGCATTTTCCAATTTATCACAAAGCTGTTTGAATTATTCAACTAGAAAATCTTATATTAAAATGAAACACTGGTTATTTATGGAAATTTTATGATTACAGGAATACTACCTAAAATAATACTGTCACCACCAACCTTCTTTTTAAATAGAAATAGTGTTTATTTCAGTAAAAGGAGCTTGTGAATTGAGATAAAATGATTGCATGTGTATTATATAAAGGTAATATAATGTAGAAGTTAAGACATACCTGGATTCAATCCTGATGTGGCCATTCACTAGCAATGTAACTTGGACAACATAACCCTTCTGAGCTACAGGTGAATCTATTCAGTAGCATCTGGATTAATTCTACCTATTTAGTTTCCTTATCTACCACTTTCCTTAGCATTCTCTACATTTTAGTAATACCAAGCTGCTGGTTGTTTTTGTAACAAATTCTTACGTCCCCCATGTTTCAGTTAAGAATATTGTGAGGAAGGTGATATACGTAGAGTATTGAATACAATGTTTGACACAGAATAAATGCAACAGCAATATTACTATATGTTAGAGATGAGAAAGATTCAAACAAAAGTGTTCTTTATTAGGACATCAGTGTTAGATACTGGTTTGTAATGGTCTTTTGACCATTACAAAATGAACCTAAAGCAACTCCAGGTTCAAAACCAGTGGTGTCCAGATAGGCTCTGGCTCTAACTTAAAGTCATCTTAGAAAATATACAAGGCTAAGAAGGAAAAACCAAGAAATTAGGTCTTCAAACAAAGGTCTCATACAAATCAGAGATTTTTTTCAATCCATATTTCCAATGTTCAATTCAGAGTCAAAATAAAACCTTAAATATTTTCTGCATATCGTAAAATACCTTCAAAGAATCAATCATTACTGATGTGGTTTCTATATATATGTAGTTTAATACACAACAAATTTATAATTACTTAGATTCTCTTTTCGACAGTCCTTTCATATAAATGTTAGTTGATAATCATTCAGTTAAAGAATATAGTGTGCTAATAATTTTAAAGAATTAGATAAACCAAATAAGGGTATAATTTTCCAACAATTTTGAGTAAAAATCATGGAAGAAAATCTAGCTTTTATTTATAAATTTGGAAATCATGTATTACATAAATTACATATACCTTTAAAAGTGCACTATAATTAAAAATTTACTTCGGCATGTACCAAATAGTTTCTAAAGGTAAGAAAAAAAATATTTCTTAATAGTCTGCTAATAGAAGGGGATCAATGGAGATCATCCAAAACAGATATGCAGAGTGGTATATAAAAAAATATCTGGAAGGAAAGAGGAAGAAACACCTCTTTGAGTGGGAATAGGACATGATGTCAGGAGAACTTCCCTCAGTAAAGCTACGCATAAGTCATATCTTCATTATACTCTTAAACAATAAAATAATCTTGGATTGCTTTAACTCTATTATCTCTTTCCAACTCACATGCTTTTGTAGGCCAGAAATTTAGTTCTTTTCCAGAGCCTCACAAAACGCTGTCTTCATTAATTCACACAGGTATGTTGTCTTTTCAAAAAGATTTATTCATAGTTATCATTTTATTTGCTTTTCCTTACTTTTTTCAAACCCGCCTTACCATCTGGGATCACATTCCTTTTTTTGATGTTTTAGACTTTGCTTTTGTGAGAGTCCATCGGTACCATATACTATTAGTTTGTCTGAAAATGCCTTTATTTAAGCTTCATTACTGAAATATATTTTCATTGATAGTCCTTTTCTTTCAGCTCTTTGAAAATATCTATTCACTGTATTCTTTCTCTTCATCATTTTGATAAGCCACTCTTAAGTCTTAATACATGTCTTTTCTCTGTACTAAATGTCTTCCTTCTCTAGTTGATTTAAAAGTCATTTGTTTCAGTTTTACTACTATATATACACGTGTGCATTTCTTATTTATTCTTAAATATTTGGTTTTTCTATCAGTTCTGAAAAAAATTTCAACATAAATACTTCAAATATTGCCTTTGCCCAATTTTATCTCTACCCTGATGAGATCTGTTAGATCTTTTCACTCTGTCTTCACATATTTATATTCTTTCATATTTTTTATCTTTGCTTCTCTAGGCTATATTTTGCATAGTTTCTTCATTTCCTCTTCAGCTATGTCTAAATTGTTACATATACTAAATTTTAAATCTGTAAACTATTTTTCACTTTTGGAAGATCGATTTGGTTATTTTTCAAATCTGCTTATCTTTAACAAGTTTCTTTTTCCTCAATAATTTCAAATCATTCTTTTATAGATCTAATCAATATATAGAATATATAATCCAAAATCTGATGTCTTCATGGGTCTGTCCTGTTGGTTCTGCTGGTTTTTGCTCAAGGCACCTTTATTCCTTGTGTCTTTTGTGATTTTTGACTTAGAGCTCTTATTTCTTGAAACTTTATTTGCAGGAATTCTCTGAAGCTTGAGTTAAAGGTAAGAGACTACATTAGTTTCTACTAGATGTACTACCTTACAACAGGGGTCCCCAACTCCCAGGCTGTGGACTGGTAGTGGTCTGTGATCTATTAAGAACTGGGCTGCACAGCAGGAGGTGAGCGGTGGGCAAGAGAGCAAAGCCTCATCTGTATTTGCAGCCACTCCCCAGTGCTAGCTAGCATCACCGCCTCAGCTCCACGTGGCTCAGATCATCAGGCATCAGATTCTCCTCATAGGAGCACCGGTCCCTGCTGCAAAAATGGTTGGGGACCACTGCCTTACAAGACATCTGCAACTAAAAAATCGAGGTTTTTAAAGCCACAAACGTAGTGTGACTCCAATTCAAAACAACATTACTGACATTGTTTGCAGATGACACAATACTATATATAGAGAACTCCACAGATTCTACCAAAAAACTCTTAGAACTATTTAATGAATAAATTTGGTAAAGTAATAGGATACAAGATATTCAGAAATGGGTTGCATTTTTATACACCAAAAATAAACTATCAGAAAGAGAAATTAAGAAAACAATCTCATTTACAATTGCACCAAAAAATAAAATACCTAAGAATAAATTTAACCAAGGAAGTTAAAACTATTAAGACACTAAAGAAAGCAACTGAAGATGACACACATAAATGGGAGGATACCCTGAGCTCATGGTAGGAAGAACATCGTTAAAATGTCCATACTACCCAAAGCAGTCTACAGATTCAATAAAACCCCTATCAAAACACCAATGCACTTTTCATAGAACTAGAACAAATAATCCTAAAATTTATATTGAAACCAAAAAAGACCCCCAATAGCCAAAGCAATATTGAAAAAGAGCAAAATTGGAAATATGTTGTCTGATAGTAAGCTATATTACAATGCTTACGAAAATAAACTCAATATAGATTAGAGACTTAAATGTAAGACCCGAAACCATAAAACTCCTAGAAAAAAAGTCAATAAACTCTTCAACATTGTCTTAACAATATTTTTTTTGAATATGTCTCCTAGGGTAAAGTCAAAAGCAAAAATAAATAAATGGGACTATATCAAACCAAAAACCTTTTGTGCCAAAAAGGAAACCATTAATACAACAAAAAGGCAATCTACTGGATAGAAGAAAATATTTGCAAATGATATGTTCAATAAGGGGTTAATATCCAAAATATGTATAAAGAACTCATACAGCTGAACATTAAAAAAAAAAAAATCTGATTAAAAAACGGGCAGGGCAAAGCACAGAAGAGAAAATTCTCTAACTCCAGGACAAAAGAAGGATAAATCTCATCTCACAAAGAGACAGGACAAGATCATGAACTAATTGAGAGCATGCCCCTGCTGGAATGATTTGCTAACAACTGTAAAAATTTGGAAATTTTCACAGATAAGTTACAAGAAGGATCCCAGTTGGTGAACAAATTTGGTGAAACTGGAGGTATCTTGTGTTTCTGAGTTGATTTCCAGGGAATGTAATACCAAGGAGGAGACCATGAATTTTTTGACCTTGATGACTATTAAAAATGGTAGTCGACATGGGTCCAGTAAAATGTGCCTCACCCTCCAGCATCCAATGCAAGAAGCATTATTTGTGGTGGAATCCAAACAGATTCCTGCCTTATAATGGAGCACTTCCAGAACTTAATCCATGAGCACTGGATATTGAAAAGAAAACCAAAATAAAACCAGACCCAACCTTTCCCTTTGGTTTATCATGGTGTCAGAGCAGCAGCCTACAACTAAGTACCTGCATGCCACTTTGGACTAATTTAAACAAGAATCTCAGTTTTTAGTTTTACTCAACATTGAAATTGGTTGCTTTCATATTTGTGAAAAAAAAATAGTATTTTTAACATTTATACATAGAAGCAAAAATACCTTAACTGTTATAAACCTTCAAAAGTTAATAGAAATGAGATCCTATAGTTTTGTTTCTTATTCTGAATGGAGAAAAATTAAACTGCTACATTTCACAGTGAACCATTTACATGGCATTCTCAGCTTAGACTGCATAAGAAATATATGTGGTGAAATGTTGGGGCGGGGGAATAGGCAAAAGAATACGAATAGACATTTCTCCAAAGAGGACATAGAGATGGCAAATAGACACATGAAAATACGTTCAACATCACTGGCAGTTATAAATACAGTTACAGAGATGTAAAGTACAGACTGCTACCATAGTGTCCCTATAGTTTCATGGACATTTGAAAATTACCTGACAGTAGTGAGCACTGGACTAATTGGTTTTCTGAAAAATGCCTAATTAGCTGTACAGTAAAATCGGTTTTCCCTTTGTATCTATTTTTAGCACTGATTATATGAACTTTAGAAATGTATTTAGTACTTATTAGTACAAAAGGCTTTTACCATTGCTTGATATTGCAAATATTCATTTAAAGATCTACTTTTTGTATTGTATATGATATTAAAAATTTTAAGTTTCTGCATTTTTATTTTTAAAACGTATTTAAAAAGAGTATTTTTAAACTTGAACATCCAACTGTATTGAAGTGGTTAGATAAATTAGGCTACATTCATGTCATTTAAAATTATTTTTTATTGCGGTAAATTTTAAAAAATACAACAGTGCAGTAGAGGTAACAACAGATACTTATATGGTACATTATATGATCTTAGAAATATTAACTTTATTCTCAAAATAATCCTCTGCATTTTTACTATATATTCATACGTAGATGAGGAAACTGAGAGATTAGATATCTTGTAAGAAAGTAAGGAAAAATCAAATGCTAAAACCTAGAGAAATAGGCAGGGCCTTGAGAGGCAGGCTCAAATCTTGAGGAAACTGTTTTGAACCAAATAAAATTGTGACTTGCCTTTTATGTGGCACAAAGGATAGGAGACAAAATCTAAGATCCATCCTAGGTGAAGAGTCATCACCCTACAAAATGCTGGGACCCCAAAAGGATTTTTATCTGGGTAAGCTAAAAATAAAATATAGAGACACTATGGTAGCAATCTTGTCAATGTGACAGTTTTGGCTACCACTTAGAAAATATGAAATTTTTCCATTAAGCAAAATAAATATAAACTGTAAATAGATAGAAAGAACAGTCACTTCTAATAAAACATTTTCTTTGGGATGCCTATCTTAGATTCTGAAAACTTGCCTAACAGTTTTAAATTAACTAATTTAGAACCTGACATTGAAGTTCATCTTTTTTACTATTTAGTAACAAAAAATATACCTTAATTTCAATTTTATTTTGTGTTCAAAAGCAAATTTGCATCTAACGGAAACAAAAGACCCTAGCATTGCAAGTGATTTTTACCTATTAAATAGCAGAAAATGTCTCTTTAGCCTTTACTAGTTTTCTGTATCTATTATTTAAAAACAATAAAAGGATATTTTTGGTGGTGATCTGTAGAAAATAACATTTTCTACTAATTTGGATTTGAACTTTCCAAACAGTGAAGATAGGGTGCCAATATTTTACTTTACAGACTATTTTTAAAAAATCAAGATTATTAGATTTTTTTAAACAGAAGTAAATGCTGAAAAGCAAGGACATAGCACTTAACCAGAATAGCTGACATTTGTCCTATTTGGCCAAAACTCCTACCTGGGGATTTCTTTCAAAAACATTAACAAGGCAAACTAATGGCTGTTTAAATCTTTATAGACTTCTTGACTTATTAAAAATTTACTCTACTTTCTCTGCTTATAGTCCCAGGAAACAAGATGAGATATTACAAAACAACTGAGAAAGGTTTTACACATCTATTCAGATATTTAAAGATTCTTGCCTATTTTAAAAACTGTCTACATTAATGAAATACATTTAACTTGTTATTTATTTAAACACACTCAACTATTTTATGAATATTTCAATTTAGCATTTTTAAAAACAAGCAAGGAAACAAAAGTGTACTGCATTAATCACTCTGGGTGCTGATTTTGATAAATTCCATCCCAGTAAGCAAAACTCACAGTTTTCAATAAACTATAATTTGCCTAACTTTAAAATACTATCATACCGTTTCACAATAAAAGAGGGAAAATGGAAGGAGAGAAGAGAAGGGAAGACAAAATAGGACTCTGATGATTTACTTTCCCAAGAATCATGTTCCTGTTCTGCTGTCGGCTGCCACTAGCTACAGACTTGTTTGAGCAAAATGAACATCTGTAAAACGAGTTAGAGGGCAGGCTGAAATTCAGACACAGACAGGAAAACATGGTGACAAACATCATCAAAATACCTGCCTGCTTTTCTCGGGCAGTTGTGATGCTTGACAAAGAGATGGAAAATGCAACTAAAAATAAAAATGGCATCACTGCTATTGTTTATTTTCAATACTAATCACTGGTAAGCCAAACTATTTGAATGCCAACATTCGTAAGATGTTGCCTAAATTTCATAAGTATCTACTATTAAAATGAGATAAATCATTCTTTAAAATCATCATTTGCCTATGTATATGAAGAGCAAGAAAAGTAGAAGAAATGTAGTTAGCATTAATAGATGGCTAAGTGGAGGGCCAGGGGAGGGAAGGAGCAATTGGGGGGATCATTTATGAACATTATAGATGTCTAACTAATGTACTGCATACTTGAAACTAATTTAAATAAAAAATTTTTTTAAAGAAAAGAAAAAAATAGGGGACATAGGAAAGAAAGCTGATTCATTTCTTTTTCAATTATTTTTATGGTGAATTACAAAAACAATTCTCCATGCTAATCTATTTTTATTTTTAACTCTAATGTTCACTTTAGAATTTTTGTGAGTATTAGGAAAAGCCTGAAAAGCAATTTGTTTTTCAGTAAAATTTTAAATATAATTAATTTAAATTAAATTTCCAGGGGCAAGTTGGTACATATAGAATAAAATTCAGGACTCTAAAATTACTATATACTTTAATAATCTATTTTTAACTGGGGTGAAAAGTATTAAGTTTACAGCTGCTATTTCATTCACTTAAAAAGTCTTGTTTATATTTTGTCAGACGAAAGGTTTTTTCTAAGTCATATTGCCAATAATTATCTTCTCATGTCTAAATACAACTCTAAACCAGTTCATCTGTTAAATCAATACAAGGAAACACTTCTGTATTACATTGGCTTTAGTGTAATTTTTTTAAAGCTGCAGAATATAGTTAAGAATTCATTTCTGAACTATATCTGTCTCCAGAATTATCTGAAGTATCTGAACCAAATGTTGGGAAAATTCTTTAGCATACCATCATATTTTTGACCTAAACATTTCTTTAAGTCTGTTTCAGAAATGTGAAAAACACCATCAACTGTGGCTTTACTGAAAATGCTAAAAAAAATCATAGTATAAAAATCTATGGTCATATAGAAAAAAGAATTTTTTAAGGCAAAAAAAGAAAAAAAAGAAAACTCCACAAATAAAATGTAATGAAACAATGCAAATGAATAAAATCAATCACTTAACGGAAGATCAATTTCTCAAATTCTAAAGCAGAGAGGCTGAAAATAAATGAAACTATTTACTGAAAAGTATATATTTAAACTATAAGAAAAACTTATTTCTCAGGTAACTAATTTTATAGTTGCTCCTTACTAATTTTTAAAATTATAATTATTATTAACCATGGATCAAAATCTAAATATATAATAAATATTAAAGTCTTATTTGCTGAACATCACAGCTTAGAGAAGATATACTATATTGGTGCCGAAATGAAAATTATCAGGCCTGCCTTACAGTTTTCTCTAACAATATTCAAGGAGGTAAATGTCTATAGATTTTTTGAGAGTGGTAGAAAAATGTGTGAGCAATAATTTTATACCTAGTCAATTAGTCATTCTTATTCAAAGGCATTTATAATATTCACTTGTACAAAGACTGTTTTATCGAGTGCCCAGTATGTGCCTATTGTGTTCCAGGTGTTGAAATGTAACAGTGAAGACAAATCACTGTTTTTATGGATCTTGCATTCTAGGAGAGAGACAGACCTTAAACAAATACACATATATATGTGTGTGTGTATAAAAAATATCAGGCAGTCACATGTCCTAGGCAGAGAACTAAAATAACAAGGACCTGGGTGCCTACTTTAAATTAGGTAGTCTCTCTATGGACATGACATTTAGGTTGAAACCTGAATGACTAAGAGTCTTCTGAGCAAAGATCACAAAAAAACAGTACTTCAGAAAGAATGGAAAGGCTAGTTTAATCTCATACTGTTTAAATAAAAAGAAAATAGAGGCAGAGAATTTGAAAAGATACACGATAAACACAAGAGAAGTAGACAGAGCAGATCAGGTAGGATTTTATAAGCAGGGTTGAAGGTCTGAATATCATTCTAAGTGGGTTTGGAAGCTCCTCAAAGGTTTAAGCAGGAGAGCCCTATGATTTGTGTTTCAAAAAGATCACTCTGGTAGCTTTGTAGAAACTAGATGGTGGCAGACAGGAGGTATGGGAGAGGAAATAGATACACAAGAAGGGTGGAGATGGCAATAAAGAGAAGTATATGGATGCAGGATATGTTTTGGAGATGGAGTTGAAGGAACTTGCTGACTGACTCTGGAGTGCAAATAAAAGAAAGAGGTCAAGGGCAAAGCCTAGTAACTGCTTGGCAAAATGGGGAGGATTGAGGGAGGAGCAGGTTTGGGAAGAATAATCAATTTGTGGATTTAATAAATATTATTCCTAATACCTATATGATCCAACCTATCAATAGCTGATACAAAATAAGTCAGAATGGCAAGGACATGGCACCAGACAAAATACTTTTTTAAAAATTATTATTGGGGCGGTTCCATAGAGTAGTGGCTAGCATGCCTGCTTTACACACATAAGGTCCTGGGTCCAAGCCTTAGTGGAGCCACAGTCCATACCCCAGGTGCGCCAGGCTCCCCCTGGTGTGCCAGGCTCCCCTGGTGTGCCAGGCTCCCCTTGGTGTGCCATGCCCCGGGTACGTGCTGCAAGCACATGGGAGGAGATGCCCAGCCTTCACATACCCAGTTCTTAAGGGGAAATGGCAACCAGGAGATGTGGGGGTGGGGGGGGGATTTAAAAAAAATTGTTATTGTTAGTTTCAAATATACAGTACATTGGTTAGACATTTATATAGTTTATAAAATGATCCCCCTGATTGCTCTTTTTCTCCTCTGGCTCTCTACCTAGCCATTACATTAATGCTGACTGAATTCCCTATGTCATACATTATAATTCTTAAAATAAAAAAAACACACACTTATGCCCCAGTACAATAAAAAATTTTGAGCCTAACCGCCCCCCAAATAAACTAACAAATGTCTTAAAATTGATGAAAAGGAGCTGAAGAAGCATGGGGAGTATAAATATGCAAAGTTCAACATTTTTAAATCCTGGAAGTCAATGACTGTTTCATCAAGTTAATAAATCAAAAACACAAATTTAAGTATATTATTCAAAGTCTTACAAGCCATCTTCTGATAAAATTAGACTGTTCCTTTCAAATTATCAGTAATAAAAATAAACTTCTAGCCATAATTTTTTAAAGTTTCAAAAAACAGTAAGAACAAGAAATAAAAAACCCACAAGAACAGAAGATCAAATATCTCATAAACTATAACATAGTGATAGACCCATCTACTAAAAAAAGAAAGATTGATACTGGGTTATAAAATAACACTCAAATACAATTTCTTATAAGAGAAACACCTAAAAACCAATGAAGGATTAAAAAACAACAGGAAGAATTAAAGTAAAATATTAGGTCCAAGTATAGTAGCTCTCCCTATTTGTTATATGTTATATAAATGTCAACAAAAAAAGGTAGACTGTCAATATCAATGTTGGACAACATTATAGTCAATGCAAAAAAGGAATCAAAGAACACTGAAAGTAACAATTCTATCAGAAAAATTATGAAAAATTAGCTGAAAAAACTATCAGAAAAATATGAATTCTGTAAAACTGCCAGGAAGAAAATAAATCCAATAAAATCAATGACTTACATAAATATCAACAGTAACCAAATAGAAAGTTTAAAAGGGGGGAAAAGTGCCATTCACAATAGCAAAAAAAATCATAAATATGAAAATTTACATGGCAAAAGCTGTATTTTCCTGAAGGCCTGAATAACAAAAAATCCTTATTATTGTCAAAATGCCAAGTCTTCTCAATTAACCTCGCAAGCTTTTTTTTTCTTTGATAAAAATGATTTTAAAGTTCTCTTAGGAAAAAAAAATATAAAAAAAGAAAGGGAATAACTGAAAAATAAAAGCAATGAAGATTATAAAATGCAATGAAAAGTTAGAGTAATCAAAAACAGGATAATACTAAATTACAAATAAGAGAGAAAAAAAGATCACTGAAACAGAAAATAAAACTCATGCTTACACGGAAATTCAGTTTACGACAACTGAGGCATTTTGAATCTATGAATAAAAGACAGTTTATAGTAAACAGCAAACTGTCTAGCAATTTGAATAGACCTAGAGCTCTCCTTCACCCCTTAAAACAAAATTGTGCCTAATGGAATACTTGAATGTTGGAAGGAAAAAAAGGAAAAAACAAGAACAAATAGGAATTAAATAGTTTTAGAACTCCTAGGAGAAAAGGCCTAAGTATGAGAAAGAGAGGAATAGACATAGGAGCAAATCTATCTAAAATAAAAAAAAAAAAAATCAACAACTTTCAAACAGAAAAGTACCATAAGCTGAGTATGAAGACAGAAGACAAACTGGGGACCACTTAAAACATATGAAGTCATTATTCTCAAAGTGCATATGGCTTTAAAAATCAGTAACATAAAAGGCAAATAACCTGACAGAATTGTGCAGAGCACAAGTATAGACAATTAACAGAATAAAAAATGGTCAAACACTAATATAAATCATCAAGCATTTACTAAACCTCTATGTTATTCTTCTGGGAGAAAGATTTTAAACATTAGTCAATCTTTCTATACGAATGAACTCAAAGTCAGCAGCTTTTACAAAGCAAGGCAGTAAGAAATTCCAACCTTTCGAAGAAGCTTAATTTATGGTCCCAGAAATTAATCCTTATGTGTTAAATAATAGGATCACATAATGATATATTTTACTTTTTATGGTTTATTGAGAATTCAGAATTGTAGGATTTAATTCATTAATTCATTATATGAACTATAATCATAAGTAGGCCAGACCCTCCAGTCAAAAAAGTGAAACAGTACTATACCAAGCCCAGTGTACTCACTGAAGGCAGAGGATAAACATCTTTCTTTCCTCTGCAAACCCAATTCATTCATTTTCTGGACTATAACTGTCCCTTGAACGTAACTTGAACATTTGCTCAAGTGACTCCTCCAGGAAAGCAAATGCTTGCTTAGTTATGTTCCTTTTATTTGTGATAATGACATTTTGGAGATCATTCTACGGGGGAAATGAAAATAAAAACTACAATTAGGGGGTGGCTCCATAGTGTAGTGGTTAGCACCTCTGCTTTACATGCAGAAGGTCCTAGGTTCGTGCCTAAGGCGGAGCCACAGACCATACTCCAGGTGTGCCAGGCACTGGGGTGCGCCAGGCCCCCTGAGTACGCCCGGGGTTCCAGGCCCCAGAGGTGCCCAGGCCCTGGGTGCACGCCATGAGCATGTGGGAGGAGACACCCCGCCTTCAGAAATCCAGTTCTTAAGGGGAAACAGCAACATCCATAGGTCAGGGGTGAAAATTTGGGGCGGGGGGAGGGAATTAAATGGGAAAAAAAAGCTACAGTGAGATACCCCCCTTCACATCCATTAGGATGTATGCTATAACAAAACAGAAAAATAACAGGTGTTGGCAAGGATGTGAAAAAATTAAAATCCTTGAGCTCTCTTGGTAAGAATTGCAAAATTATTAAGTGGAACTTAGGGGGACTCTAAAAGAGTATTATTATAACAATTTCTATTATCTAGGAAAAAAGGATACTATGCTACATCAGAAAGCTTATACTTAAAGTGTTGAAGTATATGCTACCTCAGTAGTATCTGTCTAATGAATCATACACACAATGATCAAAATATTTGAAATGTAAAACCATTTTAACTGCTCAGATTAAGAAACTGTTTGCCTAATTATGGTCACACAATTACTCTACATGTTTAAGTTTATAAAGCAGCAAATAAACAGATCATCAACCATTCATCTATCTGGTCAAAAATTACTACTCCTCATTCCAATGACATCTTTGAAAACTAGAAAAATAAATCCTAAAATTTACATGGAATCTCAAGAGACCCTCAACAGCCAAAAGAACCTTGACAAAGAAGAACAAAGCTGAATTTACTCACATTTCCTGATTTCAAAACTTACTACAGAGCTAGAGTATCACAATAGTGTAATAGTGGTATAAAGACATATGTAATCAGTGAACAGAAGAGCCCAGAAAAAAACCTTGCTTAGATGGTCAAACAATTTTTGATAAATGTGCTAAAACCATTCAAAGGAGAAAGGACAGTCTTTTCAAGAAATTGTTGAAAACTGGATATCCAGAAGCAAAAGAATAAAATTGGACCTTTACCTAATACCATATAAAAAATTAACTCAAAATGGATCGGACCTAAAATGGTAACTCTTATCTTTAGTATGACACCAAAAGGACAGACAACGAAAGAAAAAAAAAATCAACACATTGAAAACTTCATGAAAATTTAAAAATGTTGTGAATCAAAAAACCTACTAACAACAAAAAGGCAACCCACAGAATAAAAGATATACAAATCGCATGTCTGATAAGGGATTAACATCTAGAATATATATACAGAATTTTTAAACTCAACGACAAAAAAACAAACAATCCAATTCAAGAATGGACAAAGGAATACACATTTCTCCAAAGCAGATATACAAATGGCCAATAAATACATGAAAAGATGCTCGATGTCACTAATCATCAGGGAAATGCAAATAAAACTATTAACCCATTAGGATGGCTGCTGTAACAAACAAAACAAAAATAACAAGTGTTGGAGAAACTGGAACCCTTGGACACCATTGGTAGGAATGTAAAATTGTACAGCCATTATGGAGAATAGTATGGTAGCCCCTCAAAAAATTAAAAATAGAATTACCATATGATCTAACAATTCCATTTCTAGGTATATACTCAAAAGAATGAAAGCAAGGTCTTAAAGAATGCTCATGTTTATATAGCAGCAGTGTTTATAATAGCTGAAATGTGGAAGCAAGTGTCTATCAACAGATGAATGGAGAAGTAAAATGTGGGATATACATACAATGGAACATTATTCAACCTTGAAAAGGAAGGAAATTCTGACATATGTGACAACATGGATGAACGTTAAGGACATTATGCTAAGTGAAATAAATCAGTCACAGAAAGACAAATACTATATATATATATCACAAGAGATGGGAAATAGATGGTGGTTGCCCTAGGGGGAAGAAGGGAATGGAAAGTTATTGCTTACTAGATACAGAATTTCAGTTTTACAAGATTAAAAGTGTTCTGGAGATGGATGGTGGCAATGTGTATCACAACATTATGAATGTATTTTATACCAGTGAACTGTACACTTAAAAATGATTTCAATGGTAAATTTTGTGTTATGTGTATTTTACTACAGTAAAAAAAAAACTTGGAGGAAAAGAAAGCTATTACTGCTCTCATTAGAAACTGAGCTGCAACAATATGGATGTGCCTTGAGGAAGTTATTAAAAATGCAATAGATCTACCTTATATGTGGAATCTAAAAAACAAACAAACAAGCAAGCTCATAAATACAGAGAACGAACTGAAAGTGATGGGATGGAGAGGTAGGTAAAACGGGTGAAGAGATACAAACGGTAGGAACTTCTTCCTATAAAATAAATAAGTCATGGGGATATAATGTATAGCATGGTGAATATAGTTAATAATATTGTACTGCATATTTGAGAGTTGCTAAGAAAGTACACCTTAAAAGTTCTCACCATAAAGAAATAAAACTGTAATATGCATGGTGACCGATATTAACTAGACTTATTGTGATCCTTTCACAGTATATGCAAATATTGAATCATTATGTTGTATACCTGAAACTAACATAATGTTTTATTCAATTATGCCTCAGTAAAAAAAAAAATATTTACTGACCTAGGATATGTCCTTTATGTAATGTTGGTGGGAGACAGCATACAGTGTATGCAGTATATGTTAACTTTGTAAAATGTTTACATAGGAGTAAAACGGAAGGAAATACACCAAAAGGCAATAATAATTCTGAGTAGTAAAATAATGAATTATTTTAATTTCCTTCTTTACACGTTTCTGAATTTTCTATCCTTTGCAGTGAACCTGAGCATAACATCGATTCCAATACTTTTTAAAAAAGATTCCATTATTAAGAAAAAAAAGAAACTCTTAGGATATCAAACTAATAAAATTGTTTCAAGTTTTAGTTTTTTTTGAAAGCAAACTACTTAGTATGTTTCAAAAACAAAAAGTCTTCAGACAGAAAGAAGTGTTAGATAAATAAGCATTAGGCTAAGACAAGAATTACTGAACCTAAATCAACCAGCCAGGGAATAGCTGAAATATAAAATGTCATTATCCCAAATATTACTGAATATCACCCCCAAAAATCAATGAATACTTTCCTAATCAAACTCTCAAAAAAGTTAATATTAAAATCACTATAATCTTAAAAGAAAATTTAACACTGTTGATTTGTTTTCCAATTTTTGAATGTGCATATTTCAAATTTTATTTAGCAACAAAACTATTATATCAAACTTGTATTTAACTAAAAACCTCCAATGCAATTTAATCTAATCATATTTGAGATATCCTAGTGCTCTGACAACATATAAAGATTTCTTTTGAAAGGGAAACAAGAAAGGAAATATGCATGGTAAATGCTTTTAGGTCCTATATTTATGAACTGCACAAGAAAAGTGTTCAAAACTGTCTTGAGAGTTTTAATACATACCAGGCTCCAATTTGATAATTTTTACTGCAGCCAACTCTCCCGTATGTATATTTCTGGCCTAAAATGAAAATGAAAATAAAATGTTTTAAAAGTTTTATCTATATAAAACTTACTTGTACTATGTTAATTGCTTCTCAATCATTTTTAACAAAGAAAAAAATTCTTTATTTCAATAAGTATACTAATTTTCCATTAAAGAAAAATAATAGTAAAAATACACACAAAAAATTATCTTTAGTTCACCACTCAAAAGCAGCTACTGTTTAAAACATTGGTGTACTTTCCTGAGTCTTATACTTGAGTTAATATTTTAATTAAAAAAAATATGATCCTTCTACTGGGCATTTATCCCAAAGACTTGAAAACCCATATCTGAAAAGATATTTGCACACCAATGTTCATAGCAGCCTTATTCACATGGCCAGGACATGGAAGCAAACAAAGTGCCTATAATAGACGATTGGATAAAGAAGCTGTGGTACATATATAAAATGGAATATGACTCAGCCATAAGAAGAGATGAAATATTGCCATGAATGGACCTCCAGATAATCATGCTAAGCGAAATAACCCAGATAGAAAAAGTTGAAAATCACATGATATCACTTTTACATGGGATGTAAACCCAAAAGCAACAAACGAACAGGACAAACAAACAGAGACTCATAGACATGGACAATGGACTAGTGGTTTACCAAATGGTAAGGGGTGAGGAGAGGGAGGAGGCAGATGGGGTAAAGGGGGTCAAATACGTGGTGACAGAAAAAAAATCTAACTATGGAAGGTGAACACACAGTGTAAATATATGTATGCCTTATTGTTAAAAAATATATAATGAAAAACCAGCCTAGGAGTGGTGAGCATGCAACAGAGCATATGATGTCAAATTATAATGTACACCTGAAATTTCCGTATGGTTATTAACCAATGTTACCTCAATAAATTTAAAAAAAAGAAAAGCAAGGAAAAAATACTCATGGTTTTCATATATTTTATAAATATAGTCAAAGGTTATTAAAGGGAAATAAAAAACCAAATCATCTCTATCTTATTACCCAGAGGAAAAAAGTTAACATTTAGTATGTGTGTTTCCTTTTCTGGCCTCTGTGTGCATGTGCGCGCCCATGTGTATGCGAAGTGTGTATGTGTTGTAGAAGAGAATGATGCATCGGTTTTCTACATGATTTACAAAGTCATTTAATTTTCCAATGATGGAATATATAATTTAATTAATCTGCTATTGTTGGACATTTAGGATTTTAATATTTTGTAACTATAAACACAGGGATAAATATATCTTAGCTTTTTATCTATCCACAGCCTGAATTATTCTCTTCCGATAAATTCCTAAAAGAAAAACTATTTGCCACTTAACAAAATATTATGGGCAGACTTAGTATAATTAGTGTGGCATTGATTACCATTGCAAATATTTTAGCTCAATCAGTTTATCAGTAAGGCAATCTACAAGAAAATTGTTAGGTCAAAAGGTATGTGTATTTAAAATGGAATATTGTCATATTGCTCTAAAAAAAATTATGTGAATTTATACTCTCGCCAACCTTGGATATTAACTCTAAATCTGACATGTACCATTATAGATATAAATTTATTGTTTTTAAAGTTATATACTTTTTCCATGATATGCATAATTTTAAATGACTACATAATATATATAATCCCTCCCTTACTGCTTTGCCCATTTCTTTCCCAGAAGTTGCTTGTCAGAGCTGGGAGTCCAGGGTCTCTGCTCCAGGCCTTCCTTCTCCTGCCCTTCTGAAGTCCATGCTTCCTGCCACCCCTTCCCGTCTCTTACTTCCATGCTAACCCATAAGGGCCTGTCCCCTTCTCTCACTCCAAAGCTGTCAAAGCCAGGGCCTGGCTGAGGCAAAGAACTGACAGTCATGTCCCCCATTCTCCTTCTGTCGCTATGGGTATATGCAAGCTATCCCATGGGTGTGCATTAGGGAGGGGATAATTTTTCATTATTTTTCATTATTTCATTATAGTTTTTTCATTACTTAAGATTTAAGTGGTTTGTAAGTATGAAATTACTAGGTCATAGGTATGAATATGAACACTGAAGGCCATCAACACATGCTGCCTAAAGAGCCTAAAAGCACTGTACTACTATTATACTGTCATTGTTGGTATGAGCACTCATTTTCACTGCACCCAGGGCACCCATATGTAGAAACACAATTTAATAGTTTACAACATCTACCACTAACTAAATTAGATTTGCATGTGAACTTTAATACTTGGCAGGAATACACGATAAAACTGAAAAGTATGATTATACTAGTTTGCAGGATTAAATAAATCATGTTACCAGAGGAAACGAGAAAAGAAAAAGGGAACGGAATAAAAAGAATGACAAAGAACGTAGGAAGACATTCTTAGATGGGATACATACAGAGAGTGAGAAAAAGAATAGAATGGGGGAGAGAAATACAGAGGTAAAGTCACAAACAGGAAGAAGAAAAAAAAGGATTGTTCTACAGCAAAGGTCACATGCGAAGTTCACATTTTCCTAATCTGTTCTGGGAAGGAGAGGTCTCAGGAAGAGAGAACAGACATTTTAATTCCTCCCACCCACAGATACCCCTCTCCCAATCACTAACATATTTAGAGAAATGAGAACAGCAGCCAAAAGTTTCACACCATTCCTACCCTCTCCTCTTTCTTGCCCTTGGACAAAAGAACTGTTAGCTTCAGGTCTTGTCCCAGTTGCTAAAAGCTTTCAGCATTTCAACCTCTTTTGGGTTTTAAAAAGTTACGTGTATATAGAGTTAGGCTGTCCACTGCTCAGTACTTCAAAAACCAGTGAGACTGACATACAGAAAACATAGCTAGAAGTTACAGAAAAAGTAATAATTGATCTCCTGGGGATCTTGTTCGGTGGGTAATAAGATATGTGTTAGAAGACAAATTCTGTAACAGTGATGGCAATTATATTTGTAAAGCTTTATAGTTTCAAGGAACTTTCATATTCATTACTTAATTCTATTTATTTAAAACCATATAGTCTTAGTTTAGTGAAGTGACTTGCCCAAGGCCATTCTGCTGACGGGGCAAAGAGTCTCAGTTAGAATCCAAGAACAGAATTCTAAAGTCAAGGTTTCACTGGATCTTTCATATTAGAATTCTCTTTTTCTTTTAAATGCAACAGGCTCATGTGGACATGAACATGCAATCAGTCTGCAAATTCTGTTATTCCACCTGCTAAATATCTCTTGAACCCATCTCCTATACTCCTCCATTGCTAGTTTTTGTAAATAAAGTTTTAAAAAAATAAATGCAACAGGTACTCAAGTATTAATGCATAATATTTAACAGATCTCAGGAGTGAATTCTGTTGAAAAATAATTTACAAAGTAATGTACTCAGCACCTTTTACATTAAACTAACAGTTATTTTCTATAATAATTTCGATGTAACAGAATGTGAACTCTTATGTATTTAAAGTCTTAAAGAAATAATGTCAGAGTTGAACATATACCCACTTCTACCCCTAAATGTTGGTACATTTCTGCTTTTCCCATTCCCCTAAGTGATATTTTAAAAAATTTCACTGGAATCCTTGAAAACAGAAAAACATCTATGGACACAGTGAGGAAATTACATATTGAGAAGAAAGATTTAAGAATAAGAGACACAGATGGCACAATAAAGTAACACGTATGTACACTCACAAACAGTGACAGTTGAACTACTCAACGTTCTAAAATTCAGGTAAGGAATGTAATGTTTAACTCATGTGAAAGAGAAAGATGTTGACACATCTCCATCAACAAAATATCTTCTGGGTATTCACTAATTCCAAGCAAAACAGGCATTAGGACAATGCACCCTGCTAGTCACTGGAAAACAGAAAATATGAGTCTATACTTCCCAATTACAGATTATCTAACAAGGGCCAACAATATGTAAAGATCTAATATGCTTCTCTGAGAGTTTGGAACAATTCCAGTTTCAGTCATATTAATCAGGAGCAAATGACTTGGTCTCTAGTTTGAAAACACTGTCCTCATTCTGGTACCTTTTCCTTCCCCTGCCCTCCTTGCCCGCTTAGCCTAGTTAATTTAGACCATCCTTTAGAATGCAATTTAGGTATCACCTCCTCCAAGAAGTCTTGCCTAATATCCAAAGGCTAGCTTAAGTATGTTCTCTTCTTAGCTCTGGGCATGATTGGACGATGATTATAGGAAGGTTATTACTCTCTTTACTTAAAAAACAAATAAATAAAATCCTCTACAACTCAGAACTGCTATGAAACTCACAATATACTGTTTTAAATGCTCTATTAATTTTCATTTATGGTGATTCATTTTTCAATTCTTATTACTATGAATTTAAAGCATCTGAGAAAAAATTTACTTGTAAAAAATTACAAAATATTTTGTTTTTAAAAATTCAAATAATATATGTAAAAGATGACAGTCCTCTTCCCTCCTAATCTCATCTTCCTGAGGTAACTCTTGTTAACAGTATAAAGTACATCCTTCCGGACATTTAATTAGTTTGATTCTTAACCACACATATACTGATAGTTTGACAGTTTCTTACAAAGCTAAATAGTCTTACCACATAATACAGCAATTTCCCACTTCCAGGCATTTACCCCAATAAGTTAAAAACTGATGTCTACACAAAAACCTGTACAAGAATGTTTATAGAAGGCTTTATACATAATTTTCCAAAATTGGAGCAATCAAGATGTTCTTCAATAGGTAAACAGATAAACTGTGGTATATATATACAGTGAAATATTATTAAGTGATAAAAAGAAATGAGCTATCATGCCATGAAAGACAGATAGGAACTCTAAAAGCATATTGTTAAGTGAAAAAAGCCAGTTTGAAAAGGCTACATACTATGATTCCAATTACATGATGTTCCGGAAAAGGCAAACCTATAGAGAGAGCAAAAAGAACAAAGCCAGAGGTTTGAGCAGAGAATGAGGAATAAGTGAAGCATAGGGAATTTCTAGGGTGATGAAATGAAACTTTAATATGGTGGATACAAGTCATTATGTATGTCAAAACCTACAGAACTGTACAATACAAAGAGTGAACCTTAATGTAAACTGGACTATAATAATATGTCAACATTGGTTCAATTGTAATAAATGTACCACACTAATGCAAGATCTTAATAAAAGGGGAAACTGTGTACAGGGGTGTGGATGAATGTTAACTCTATGTATTATTTGCTCAATTATTTTGTAAATCTAATACTGTACTAAAAATTACCATTATTTTAATAGAATATACATACACAATTATTTTAAGTGTCTACTTTCAGACGCATTTGTAATTAGAATCAATACAAATATGTTCTGTTTCAATTTAATAGAACCAACGGGAAATGCAGGAACCAAGGACAACTTGATTTTTTCTTAGAGATTCTGAGGGGTTCAGAGAGAAACAAATAATTAAAGGATGGAACAACAATCACAGAATATTTTGTGTTTTAAAATTCAGCTACACAGTGCATAGGTCAAAATATATTAAATGTAGTTAAGTAAAAAGCAAAGAAAATACTGTAAGCTTTAACTCCCATTGATAGGAAAAATACTTAACTGTCAGTCTCCATTTTGAAGACATAGTTCTGTTCTCTCCAAATGAAGAACTGATGGGCAAATGTTCATATTCTGTAATTTTCCAGCTGGATTTTTAAAACAGAAACCAGTACCAGCCTCTTTTATAATGAAAGGAAAAGAGGCTTTCAGAAAAAAAAGATCTAAACAGAGACTTCACAGATCCAATTTACTGAAGAGAAATCTTTCAGAAATTTAACTATACAATTTCAACTAAAATCCAAAGCAGTCATATGTAATGTTGGTTTTTGAAACCCAACATTTCCCTGCAACAAGATAACTGTGATATTCTCAAATATTTTTATTTTTAACTGTAACATGCAAGAATTTGAAGAACCCATTATATGCTTACAGAAGGAACTAGCAGAAGTATCACAGCACTTCTACAAAAAGGATCTAAATATATTTCTGATTCCTATTTATTTTAGTAGGTTATTGGTATACACTAATATTTGGACTTAAGAGTATACTAAACACTCAAAATCTAACAAATATTTTACTATAGTAAATTTCTTATTTAACTCATGTTAATCAGGAATTGAAGTTACTGAGTGGAAAAATAAACTAATAATAAATGTGGTCCATGTCACTATAAAATCCATAAAAAGTCTTTTCAGTTAAATTAAGTTTCTATTCTCATTGCCAATGCATTTCCCTTTAACCTCTTAATATTTTCAAGTCAATTTACTACTGGAGAAGTATTTTGACTCAAACTCTCCTATCTTGGATTTTTAAATTCATAGTAAAAAGTTACCCTTAGATTTCCACTTGCACCAAGAAAAAAAATTAAAGATGTTTATCTTTCTAAGCCATTTTCTATTTTAACAATATTATCTAGTTGCCCGTTTTATTAGCCATGAACTTTCCTACATACTGTGAAATTTTTAATGTGACAATTAAAGGAAAGGTTTTATGTCTATACATTTCACCTACACATTTTCAACAAAGAATAGGAAGATATGACTTAATGTACAATAAATCTCAATAGCCGTGAAGTTACAAGATAATTTTTTTTAATTAGGGTAAAAAAAAAAATGAAACTGACAAGTAATGACAGTCTTTGAAAACTATGGCAACCAAGATCGGCTCCACGAAGATAAAAGAGGTCAGCTCTTATATTCCACTTTTCTGTTCTTCACATTAGGCCCTTCATCCTATCCCCCTTTAACTTCTTTCTAGGGTCACAAAAATATTCCATGAAGCCAACTGGGGGCATCAACGTTAAATATGCCCCCTTCCTCCAAAAGTATTCTTTAACATACCAAGAGAAAATCCAGACGTTTCAACATTTAACAAACAATCTCTGGTGGCCAGTGACTGCTCCTCTGAGTCAGAATTATGCATTCCAGATTAAACTTCAATACAAACGTGGCAACACAGCACCTATAAGGTCTGTAGGAATGCAAAGTAGCTGGTTTGTCCATAAAAGAAGTGAACAGTCAATTATGTAACAGGCTGTAAAACCTCTATACCTGACTTCTGTATGGAACATTGGTTCATTCATTCAACAAATAATACCGAATACTTACTATGTGCCAGGCATTGTTGTTGATACTGAGGATGTAATGAAACAAAACAGTCCTTGTCTTCACAGAGCTTTTATCAGTTGGAGAGACAGAGAACTGAACAGTAAATACAATACAGTGTGAGAGATGTTCTCAAAGATGATACAAGATAACTTAGCAGGTTCTGAGTCTAGTAAAGGTTGACTGGAGAAGCTTCCAGGAAGAAGTAAATCTAAGCTGAGACTTGATGAGATTTGCTGGGGAGTATGGGGTAAGGGATAATGGCAGAATTCCATACAAAGTAAAAAGAAGAAAACATTTTAAAGTAACATTATCTTGTATCAGGGAACATAAGAGTGTAAGGAGGGGATGATGGGAGATAAGATCCTGTGAAGCTCAGCACAGACTATCGCCCACCACCCTCTAGTAGCTATCACCTACTAACTCTTTGGTCACCCATCCTTGTTCATGTAAGACTTTATGGCCCCTGGCTCACCGTCTTCCTCTCCACCTCTCTCTTATCATTCTTAGAGACTTCAAAATCTAGATCTCCTCTCTGACTTCTCATTCCTTAACCTACCTAAATTTTCATTTCAAACACTGTACTTCCTGTTCATAACCTCCTATCTCACTTACTCTAGTCCTTCCATTCCACCAATTCTTCATCAACCCAATGTATTCCCCTATGACTACCAATTACCTCTCAATTCCTCACATCCTCCTTTAACTATTGGCATTCCATGGTCCATCACTCAATTTATAATCACTCTTTTGTAAACATCCTTAACTTCCTTATCTCTCTTTCCTTCTATGATATTAGCCTGGCAAAAATCCTAATCTGATTAAACCCAATTATGCACTAGTTCCATACTGGTATCAAATGGGAAAAAATTACAAAATCATGCTAACTGGTCTTATTTTTCAATCATAACAAAAATCTCAAACTGAGCTTCTCCAGCAGGTTTGATTTTCCACTCTTCATAAGATAAGGGCTATTTTACTCCTGTGTTCAATGCCTCGATAATGCCTCAGTCTCTTTGTTACTCCCTCCTCTTTTACCTACCTTGACTGATGACTGAATTTCACCTTTTCTTCATCTAACATTCTCCCTTAACAACCACCTCTAGGACAAATCTCTCTTCACTATGCTCCAGACTCCTAAATCCATGGAAACATGATAAGCATCTCAACCTTAACATAGAATGCTTGGTTTATCTCCTGTTCCACAAATCCATTCATCCTTACATGTTCCCAGTCTAAATAAAATTTACAGCATTTGTCCAGTTGCTTAAATTCAAAACCCAAGGTCATTCTCCATTTCTTTTCACATTTGATATATAATCAGCAAATCCTGATGGCTTAAAAAAACCAAACCCATGCACTTCACTCTACCTCTTTTGTTATACTCTAGTCCAAGCTTGTCTCCATTAGAAATTGGTAAACTACTTAATGTGAAATGCAAAGAAATAGCAAATCGAGGATAACCCTAGTTTTTGAATTGTACAACTGAGTAGAAAGTGTGATCCCATTCACTAAGATGACAATCACAGGAAGATGGACACATTTTATGGGGCGGGGGGTGGGGGAGACAATGAAGGGGCATAGAAAAGGGACTCAGATTTGGACATGTTTAAATTTTAGGTTCCTATGAAAAACTAACTGGTGATATCCTATAAACCACTTAATAGACAGCTTCTGAAGCTCAAAGGTTAATCTAGATTGGATATATATTTGGGCATCATCAGCATTATTGAATCCAGGGAGGTAGATGAGATTACTTAAGAGACTATGCAGAGTCATAAGAGTCAAGAACAAAATCTTAAAAAATTACTCACATGTAAAGAATAGTGAAAATAGACAAAACTAAACTAAAACTATTCCCATGATACTCTTCTATTCGAATTCCAGTTTGGAGAAACTTAGAGATCATCTAATTCAATCTCCTTTCTAAAAAGCAATTCTCTTCTACTTAGTCTATAAAGATCATTTGGTCAACCTAATACATTCATTTTAAAGATAACTTTAGTTATATATAAGTTGTTATATAAATTTCAGGGAAACCACTTTCAATACAATTATCAAATTTATGTGAACAAAATATAATAAGGGGGAGCCACTTATGGCACCCCTTTCACATGAAATATTTAAAGTAAAGATTAGTCATTCATAATTTTAGCATTTATTCATTGAGTACTTTTTATGCATCAGATACTTAAGGTATGAGCATAGTATTGGTAGAGTGACAGCAAAGAATTGCAAAGATGTATCTACCCTGTTTGAGTTTCAATGGGACAGATTTTAGATCATTACAGGAAAGTTTTAAAAATAAACTGCTCCTAAATACAGTATGTCCTTATTAGTTAAATAAGTTAAAAGACCATTTGTCAAGGGTAGGGTGAGGGATAAATGCATGTGTGGGAGGTCCTCTCTGGAGCAAGTTATTTCCCAGCTGTCTTTCAGTTACACAGGTCTGCAGAGGCGCTCCCTCTTCCATGGCAGGAGGCTGTCCCACCACCAGGCAGACGTATCCAGGGCCTGAAGCCTTCCTGTTAGGTGACCCCAAATCTGACCATGTGACACATAGCTCAGGACACACTAAAACCTTAGTCTGTTAGAAAACACTTCTTCTTTCTGAAAAGAGTTTTTCTAACCCCTTCCTAACATTAATTTTTATTGAAAAACAAGTTCCTTCCAGAGGATTACTTAAATTGAACTCATTATCTGGAGATCCTAATGGTGAAGGAAAGAGTTTGACTTAAGATTGAAAGAGGCAGGAAAGATGTGAACTCTCAATCACTATTGGTGGGTTCAACTTTTGGGGACAATAACTGGTCAAAATTCACTAAAACCTTAAGATAACTTAGAAAATCTAATTCTAGAAATTTACTTAAATAATTAAGGATATGAGAAAGGAATCTGTTCAAGGATATTGATCACATCTTTGCTTATAACAGGGAAATCCTAGAAACGATCTGTTCAACAATAATGGATTAAAAATCATGCAATACAAGGAAATAATACACAAATATTACATGTGTATATTTACTGCCATGAAAAGTGATTTATGATATGCTGCTAAACAAAAAAGTACATTATCAAATATATATACTATAGAAAACATTATATGTAATGATTATATATGCTTATCTATAATATACATTATGAGTTATGTCTACGTCCTCAATATATAGTTTGTAAAAGTCTAGAAAGATGTATGTGACAATGCTTATATTTTGGTAAAAGAAATACGAGTAATTGTTTATTCCTATATCAAATTTTTTGAAATGAACACATATTACTTAAAACGTACTTTAAAGATAAAAGGTAGGAAAGAAGTCTGTCTATGCCGAGGCAAGGAAAAGAGAGGCAAAATAGGAAGGCAAATCCTCCCCATCAATCTATGCTACTACAGAAAGAGTAACAGGAAATTATTCCTGGGGGTTTGGAGAGGGGGAGGCCAGGGGAAGGGTAAGGGACCCAAGCGTCTCCACTGTCTATTACAATTAGGAAAAGAGCTAAAAACCTTAAAATGCAAAATGTTATTAGTAATTTATTGAAAGTTATGTCTACTAAAATATATTAAGTAATGCTCACATTGGCTCCCCCAATGTGGGTAAGATGAACGGCAATAAAAGAGGGGCAAGAAGGCAAAGAGCATCTAAAAAACGGGATGCATGTGTGTGAGAAGTAACATATCAAGCCAAATCAAGCCTGGGCTCAGATTTGGAAAACACAAGGTTAAGAGTAATAACCAGGAGGATAACTAGAAAAAAGTGCCTCTAAAAATTGGTGCTGAGACCTGAACCTTATATGTATATTCAAATTGGTCCACAAAAATCTCCCACTTCTCAGCAGAGGCATGAGGCTGCCAAGTCTCATCTGATCATCTGACCACGATGTGTATAGAGCTTATTATGTTCCAGGCAATGTGTTTAGGGCTGGGTGTACGGCAATGAATTCAAGGATGCAGTCCTAAGGCAGCTTGTTATAGTGGAAAGAACAGATTACAGAGTCAGAAGGTCTGGATTCAAGTCTTCATAGTGCCATCTATTAACAGTGAGATCTAAGGCAAATAGTAAGTTTCTTCTTGGGTAAACTAGAGATGATAATTTATCTGTCCTATCTACCTCATAGGATTATTGTGAGAAACAAATAATACACTGATTATGAAAGAGCTAAACAAACGTTAGTCACCCTTAGTCATTTCAATCCGATTTCATTTTTATAAAAATGTTGGAAGGTGGGGCCAGTATGACTCATAAGCCCAAACACCTCAAGGACAGACCAGGCCATCAGCCTGGTTTCCCACATCATCGCAAAATCTCAGTGGGAAATTATGATATTTTACAGAAATAGAGTTACATTAGACCTAAATTCATCTTGCCCTTTTCAGAGTTATCTACCCTTTCTAATTTAAATAGTACTTCATATAACTGCAACACAATAGCCTTCTAATAACACTCAAACATGTACAAATACTCAAATAATGCAAAACTGCCAAGTGCAAGTGCCTCCTCCAATTTATCTGATCTTGGACTAAGTTCTCAAATTGACAAGAAAGCGCTGAAAACACAAGTATCATTTGTTATAATAAGAATCATGTTTCTCTTCCTGTAGACTTGGTCTTTAAACCACAATTTAAGGTTCAGAAGTGGTACTTTTATAAATTTTGAAAGCAAAACTAGAATAAGAAATTTATGTCAATCTGCATTCTAACCTATTTGTTTCCATCGAAACCATCGTAAATGATGGTTAAAGTGAAAATGCTAAGCTTATGTAAATAAAAATAGCTAGAATACTAGATGTATTATAAACCTAAGGCCGAGGCTGTATCCATAAGTCAATTTGAGAACTAGAATTTATGTGCCTGTGCCTATGATGGCACTGTTTTATGTCTATCTTCACCAAGTTTAAATATTTTAAAGACTTCTTTTACAGTTTTCACAACATTTCTATGAAAGTAAAAAGGAGTTTTTAAATAATTTGCTTCCAGCCATGATACAGAGCTTCTCATCCACCTTCAGAACCATGTTCTTTTTCCAGGCTGTCACCAAAAAAAGCTAAATAAGTAAGAAAAATACTAAATAAGAGTTTAACCAGATGAAATAGTAAACATCTATAATAACAATTCATCCTAGTAAGAGGTTTTATTTTCACTGTAACCTTATACACTATTTAACATAACATCTAATCAAATAACTTTTGATAAGATATCCACTAGCTTAATAAAAAAAAGTAATTCCATATAAAATTTTTGAAGCACAGTCCTTATTTTCTGCTGTTAACCTATTTTTCCAAGTTATTCTCTCTCACCCTAACAGGAAAACCCAACAGTCTCTCATGTCAGACTATCAGGACACAGAAATGATAACATATTCATAGTTAAACTATGTTACTGAAAAAAAAAATGTGGGTGATGTTTTGAGATCAAACGTCAGAGAAATAACAAGTAGCATATACATCCATTCTCTACCATCTTCAGATCTGGGGCCATTAGGTATGTTGACAGACTTTATTTTTATTAACATAGTAGAAGCAGCTACATATCCTTTGTTTACAAAATTATGCTTTAAAAAAATGACACAGGCAAGGATAACCTACACCAGGCTGCCGACCTTAATTTAATTAAAATGTCAATGACCTGTATTCATGCACCGGCCAATGAAATGTGATGACAATCATTGTGTCTTAGTTCTAAATCCTGACCCAAAGTTTACAAGTTAGCTATCGATATAGGTTTCAAGTGATTCAGTAAAATAGATATTTAAGACTTCCTCTGATTACCCACATATCCACTTGACTAACTCCCTCACTTTCCTCGAGCCTTTGCTCAACTTTGACCTTCTCAATGAGGCCTACCCTGACCATCCCTTTTATAATTTCCTAACCTGTTTCCCCTCTCCCACCCTGCCAACCTGATCACCCTTAACCTGTTCAACTTTTTGTTCTTTCCATATCTTTATCACCTCCTAATATAGAATATAACTTATTGCTTATTATCTCTCTCCTCCCACTAGAATTATGTTTATTGCTTATTATCTCTCTCCCCCTACTAGAATGCAAGATTCATGAAAACAAAATCTTTCTCTACTTTGTTCACTGATGTATCCCAAGGCCCTAGAACAGTGTCTGGCACATAAGAGTCCTTCTATAAATACTGGTTGAATGTTAAATATTCTTTTTCATTCCGTCACCCCCTGCTCCATCCCAGTTCCCCATTCATCAAAATGCCTCATCCTAACCATACTCAGATGGGAACTACTGGGGCTGGAAATCATTCAGTGGAGGCTTCACATCAGAGAAGAAAGGGAAAGAAAGAAGAAAGGGAAGAAATGAAGTTTTAAATTTATCCCCTATCTTGGTTCCTAAAAATCCCATCCGAACTTTCTGCCTTTAATGTCCTTTCTAAATTCTCAATTCTTCCTAAATTCTTTTTCTGATTTTCTACTCTAAACTCAGCAACACTCCTGGCCACTTGGGTGATAAGACAATTTTAAAGAATAATAACTGAAAGTTGTAATCAGTTTCAATGAAAAGGAAAAAACTAGAAACATTTATATCATTTCTTTTTCTCTTCACAGCCTAGGTGCTTCAAGGAGTGATCAACATTCCTCTGCTTCCTTATTTACCAATCACACCTCAACTCTTTTGCTTCTTGATAAACCATTTTGACTTTTTACTTACATGACCACTATGTTGCTCACTCCTTCAAAACGTTTATTGAACACATATTATGCACTAGGTAAGCATTATGCAGGCTACCTCATTCAGTGGTAAGCACAAGGTCCCTGGTTCTCATGCACTCTGAGTAGAGCAGAAGACTGACAGCAACAATGATGAGTGATGAATGATGTGTATTACGGTAAGAAATCATACAGCAGATACATAGGACCTTATCTAAGGGACAGAAAAGGCCTCCCTAAAAATGTGGTGTTTAAGAAGGAAGCCAAAGAATAGAAGAGAAACAAATGAAAGAGAAGAGGAAGAGTGTTCCAGGAAAAGGAAATAGTACCTGCAAAAACCTGAAAGACAGAGAAGAGAGTGCATATAAGGAACTAAAAGAAGTTCAATATGGCTAGTCTCAGGGGCTTAAAAGGCATATTATTCTAAGATTTTATTTCATGGACAAAGAGACTAAAAGGGAATGACATGAAACCTCAGATTTATTTTTTTTGGAATAGCAATACATTTTCCTCATTGCAGTGAGAGGAAGGCAATAAGAATGGATGCGGATGACAAAGATGGCTTTTTTTAAATTACTTATTTTAAGATGAGCTTCTGAAACTCCTGATTTCTATGAAAAGAACTTCCTCAGACCTCTTTGTTTCTTCTCAGCTGCCTTCAATATGTTATTTTCTTCTGCCATCTAACACTACTCTCCTCGACTCTCCTACAAACTCCTGTGTGACCTCACCTATACTTCACAGGTACCACCCCATAATGTGATGATGACTCCCAAACCTGTATCCCCAGACTAGATCTCTCAAGGCCAGAGCTACCATCTATTACAGCAGTCCCCAACCCCCCAGGCTGTAGACCATATTGGTCTGTGGCCTTTAAGGAACGGCCACACAGCAGGAGATGCTGGCAAGCAACCGAAGCTTCATCTGAAGTTTCATCTGCATTTGCAGCCGCTCCCCAGCACTAGCATCACCGCCTCAGCTCCACCTCAGATCATTAGGCATTAGATTCTCATAGCAGCACTGGTCCCTAATGCCACAAAGGTTGGGGACTGCTGATCCATTAGACATATCCACTTATGCAATGCCACATGTCAAAAACCAAACATAAGATCCGGACCTCATACATTTTGTAGTTCCTAATTCTTTTGATAGCACCAATGTAGTCACTCAAGCCAGAAATTCCAAATGTCACTGACAACCTATTTTCCCACCATCAATCACAAGGGAATTTTGATCATCTTCTAAACATGACTCAAATACGTCCCTTCCATTCATCTCCAGTACCAGTGCCTAAATTTAGACTTGCATAAATTTTCATCTGGATTATTAGGTGACTTGGTACTTTTCCTTCTAGGAGCATTGTCTAATTCCTCCTCTACATCATGAAAGATTTCCTCCTAAAGTGTTTCTTCAGTTTACAGGAAGAAGTCCAAATTCTCTGACATGACACGTTATCCATTATCTGGTCTTTTTATGCCAGAAAACTGCATGTGCTCTCCATCTATGAAATCTCTGCCAGGTTTGGTAACCCTGAATCTGGAATGCAGATGCAGATCCCTCAAAACTCATGATTTCTCAAGTCACCAGGTGTTTGCACACTATTCCCACAGCCCGGAATATCTTTCCCATCTTGTCCACCTGGAAATTGCCCTGCATTCTTTTAAAATCTAGTTAATGCTTCCTCCTCTGTTAATTTTCCCTGGTTCAAATGATAGTTCTCTCCCCTCTCCTCCCTTCCCCAATCCCCAATAAAGACACGGCTAGGCATTTCTTTCACTTCTACTATGGCACTTATCAAATTATGACTGTTTACATGTCTGTTTTCTTGGCTAAATTATGTTCCTTGTTGATGGTGTATTTTCTCTTGTTTGCATCCCCATATCCTAACAAACAGCTGGTACTCAATAAATATTTCTTGAATAAATGAATGCTTATGGAAGATTTGTGATGAAACAAGCTGTCTCTATATAATGGAATCTTGGAATATTCCTCAAAGTGTCTAAACCCATTCCAGAATTGTGACTTCTGCCTTGGGGGAGAGAAAGGAAGGGCAGATATAAGAGGCATTAATTACAGTGGACCCAGTTCATCAGCATCCAGAGGAACCCATAGAACTGATAAGATTACATGACAAAATTTTCTACACAAATTATAAGATTATTTATAATAAAAAAAAATGTTTTTAATCGAAAACAAGAAATATGAAACTTAGAATGACCAAATGGGGGTTCGTTCAATGACCTTTAAAATGATATTTTTGAAGAATATTTAATGAAGAATATTTAATTTAAATGTTCATTCTAATCAAGTAGAAAAAAAGAGATATATCACGATCCTAATTTTATAAAAGCCATTTTTAGAAACATATTGATTTTAAAACATTTAGAAAAAAAACTATACTAAATCATTAACAGTATCTTGAGTAATTTTCTACAACTAAGGTCATTCAACAAATATTTATTGAGCATCTATCTGTCTGCTGTTTACAGTGATGAGCAAGAGACACCTTTGTTCCTGTCCTCCTGGAGCTAAACATGTTATATTTGTATAAACAACTAGAAAAAGCAAAACAGATTAGGAAAAAAAATACATGAGGATTGTCCACTCTAAATTTAGATCCCCCTGAAAGGTAAAAATGGTTCTTAGAACTCTGCAATCTAGGCTGGGAACAATTCTGGTACAAATATTTGGATAAAGACAACCTAAATATCTTGTACTGTGATATCACAATTGCCTAGATCACTGCAGACAGAAGGTAGTAGAGACACTAATCTCCACACTTCCTCTTCCTGTTAACACATTTAAAAATTAACAGTAATTACAAATGAAATTTGCTTAGTTGAAATTTCATCCTTCATTCATCTTCAACCAAATTTCTTCTCTTTTGTGTTTCTTTCCGTTCAACCACTTCTTGCTCTCACCTCCAATGATTTACCCCATTTATCTAAATGAATCTTTACATTCTTCTTTCAGCCAAAAAATAGCCAGTTTAAGATTGAGCTCTCTCCTCTAGGAGATTCTCAGGAAAGACAGGAGCATCAGAGGGGATCTATGGTTTTGAAGAACATAAAATAATTCACAAAGAATCTCAAAGCTGTAGTCCTTTTAAAGCTCCTGCTTAATAAGATATCGCAAATGTAATAAATGTAGGGATAACATCTGATTAGAACAGCAACTAATTTACCTTCATTATTCTTCACTGTAATTATTTTATTAGTTTATATCACTTATTGGAAATATTCTAAAACTACCTAGGGTGTTCAGCTCATCAGAAACACAGTGATAAATAGTAAAATTACTCTAGCTGCTCTGAGCTTAAAAACTTCAGCACTACAGCTGAATGGTACATGTTTTTAGGAATATTAAGGAGTAAATATAGAATGACAAAATTCTGTAGGAATTAGAGAGTTGAAAATGGATATGCTATAAAATAGTTTTCCAGAAATATTTTTCCTAGAGAACTCAAATAATTGAAATGTGTAATAAAAGTAAACATGTAGGCTATCATTATAGGCATTACAGGAATACAGAGTATTAAATGTTAACTTAGTGTTGCTATGTCAAAAGCATATGCAAAAGCATAAGCCCACAGAACTAGTTGGTAGAATTACTGATATTCATTCATCACATTTTTAGAAAGCACTTACTCTGTGACAGACACATTTCTAGGTTCTGTTAGACATAGAGCAGTGAAGGAAATAGATAAACTCCTGCCCTTATGTAGTATGTTAGTGGACTGGGATAGATAAAAAAATAAATAAGTAAGTAAAACATCATGCTAAATGGTGATAAGTGCAAAGGAAAAAATAAAATGGGGAAAAAAAGATGGAGAGGGTATAAAAGCAAGGAAAGAAGGAAGCAAGCCATGTGGCTGTCTGAGAAAAGACATTCTAAGCAAAAGGAATATCAAGAACAAAGGCCCAAAGGTGGGAAGATGCTCATTTTGTTCAAGGAAGAGTAAGAAGGTCAGTATGGTTAGGATAGAATGAAGGAAAAGGAAGAGCAGTAGATGAGGTTGGAGAGATGGCAGGGATGGAATGTCTCGGGCTTCCTGGAGGAACATTTGAGGAAGGCTTTCATGGACAGATAGGATTGCAAAAGGGGGTGAGAGGTGATTCCAAGTAATTAGAATAAGGGAAAACAAAAGACATGGAACCGGAGTTGAAGATGTTTCGGAATCAGAGGCTGGCCTAGTGTAGAATGAGTATACGGCTAAATGTGAGGGAAGAGGGTCATGGGGAGAGGTGGTGATGATGGTGGTATATAATAAATATTAGGTCCCTAACCCTCTGTTTGGGAGCTGTAGGAAAAGGAGGCACCAGAGTGAAAGAAGTATTAGCTGCCCCTTTAATATAACTCTTTGCTTTCCCTGGCAAGAATAAAATCCAGCTCCAGATAGTTGCTTTAGTTGTTATATTTATCCAGAAAAAAAGGTAGAGATCTTGGGATTTTTGTGGGAAAAACAGTACATACATACTGAATCATAAGACAAAGATGAGTAAAAAAAAAAAAGACTGAGAACGTGAACAGCAATTTCAATGTTTTAAAGAGCATTTCACCAAGTGGCTAATTCACCGCTAAACAGTTGAGAGTTAACTACCTCAGATTCTACATAAAGAAAAAAAGGGTTCTGTTATAATTATCCACTTTGAATTCAAAAGTATACAAGGCAAGAGCTGGGACCTACCTCACAATTCAACATGCCTTTTCTAAAACAGTGCCTAGCACAGAAGATTCAAATGTCTGTTTAATGAATAGAAAGCCTACCCATTACAGTCCATCCCATGAGGATCCAACAGTGCTAGAGTTGTCATACCACCACCTTGAATTGCTAACACAGAGGAGGATACTAAAGAAAAGCAGACAAGTAAGAAGAATGTTTTCCTTCCACCTGTGCAAAACAACATACCCCACATGAATCTACTGGTTAATCCCCCTTATGACACACAAGGCACTTTCAGCTACATGCAGGAATTTTGTTGGGAATAATGGATATATACCATGATTGAATCCAATAAACGAAGCTGTCGCAAAATCAAGGGAATTTCCCTTAATATACCCACGTGAGTTACATTAATGCTCCTTTTTGGAACAGAAAAAAAAAGCATAAGGCAATCTGAAACAACCTCCTTCCTCCTTGAAGAACTCAATGGACTTAGGGAATTGGGTTTCTTCTCTATGTTTTCTTAAATCCCAAATTAAGAGTTACTCACCCTCATGATTTGTCTCAAATAATGCACAAGAGCACAATAAAAAAGAAAGCAGCTCTTATCCACTTTTGGTCATGGGATGTTATACATCTCTGTGAGAGGAACTGCTAAAAGTAGAAAAAAACTATCGACCAGATACAAATGATTAAATTTCTGCCAGAAAAAGCATCTTTCTACATAGGATGTTTGTGCACACGTCATTATGACCCAGGATTAGACTGTGTACAGTTAAAATCAAATAAAGGGTTTCATATCACTTTTTAAATCAACTTCATCCATTTTAGGTTTTCTTTTAAAAAATGCAAATGTCGGAATGTCAATATTCTGTCCTGTCCACATCTTCCATGAAACATTTTTTCATGCTAAGACTAGAACATCCTCAAGAGGAACTCCATAACCAGATCGAACTCCCTTCAATAACATCAATAGAGTTAAAATACCTTTATACCACACAAAAGTACAACGGTGGTTTGCAAAGGTGTGGTTAGTTCTGCTCCTTGGTATCGATTTGAGCAAGCAATGTACAGGGCGTTCTGAACGGAGTAAAGGAACCCCGGCCGCTTCATTTCCAAGATGCAACAATACAAGCATCATTCCCCGTCCTTACACTTCGCCAGAAAGTAGCCCTATTTCCTGGGAGCCAGTCAACCGCAGGAAAAGAGCCCGGCTCGGGGCCAGTATCCAGCTTGCCTCACCTTATAGACGTCCCCGTAGGTGCCGCTACCGACCCTCTGGACAAGCTCGTAGTCCTGCTGCGGGTTCCGCCTCAGGATGTCCGCGGCAGGCCGCAGCGGGGCCTCCATCTTCGCTCAGCGCCCGGCCCCCACTGACTCTGCCCGCGGCACCCCGATTCCCGCTAACGAGGACGAGTGGCGCCACTTCCCAACATGGAGCCTCTGCCCGCAACTCGGCCTGCACGAGGGACAAGCAGAGGCGATTCAGCGCGGCGGGCTACGACCCCGAGCGGCCCAGCCCCTTCCCTTCCGCCCCACCGGAGAAGCGGGCCAGACAGGGTCCCCGGCGCCTAGCAGCCCCGTTCCGGCCGCGGCCCTGCCCCGTCCCCGGCCGCCCGCGAACTGTTCGGCCCGGCCTCCCAGCCCGCGGGGGCCCGGGGCAAGCTCGGTACCTGCGCGGGGCGGCCCTGCTCTTTGTTGAGCACCGCGCCCGGGACCTACTTCCTAGCGGGCGCCTGCGTCCTGCTTGCCAGCGCCTGCGTCCTACTTCCCAGCGCCTGCCCGTCGCTCCCAGCCTGGCGCCACCGCCTCCCGCTGCACCGCACGTCCCCTTGCAGGCGGCGGAGGCGCGTACGGTCGCCACTGCCGCTGCCGCCGCACCACGTTCCCCAGCCGGGGCTGCGTCACCGGGAAACACGTTCCCGGCCAGCGTGGGTCGGCGCCCAGCTGCCCGAGCGCGCCGGCTGCGGGACCAGAGTGCCGCCCTGAGGCCTGGTCGGGACACGACAGCCTCCCGGCCGGGCCACTGAACCCGTCCCCCTCCCCCCCACCCCGGCAGGGTGCGCCCTTCCTTGGCCCCGGCTCTGCTGCTACCCACTCGCAGAGATTAGGGACGCCCCTGGGCATTCGTGGGCCGACCGGCCTTCGCTAAACCGCCCCCAGATTCGTCAGGTAAACTCGGTGACGGGTAAAGGGAGAAGGGTGGGCACGAGGGCGATGGCAACGCAGGCCTCTCACGGAAAAGGTATGTTGAGGGCACTGGGCCAGAAGTAACCTGGCAGTGGGGCGCCAGGGAAGGAGGTGGAGGAGTGCCAGGTTAACTAAGGTGTGGCACACCCTACTGCACCTTCCTGTTTCAAACCATTCCCAGTGGTACCAGTTTAAGGCTACACTGCACACCTGCACAACCTGTCTTCTGCTGAGTTTATCCGAGACATTTCTGAAAGCTTGAATTCCTAGGAAGTCTCAATGGCACTTATCCATGTTGGACACATGCGGTTTCTCACCGCGGGTATTGCTCCTTTAATTGGATCAAGAGTTCTGCAGAAGCTAAAACAAAGTCAGGGACCACAACCTGGTTCTGGTTCTACCACTTCGTGAGTTTGTAATCTGGGACAAGACATCATAGTTGGCAATATCTCAGTATCCTTATCTGCAACTTGAGGAGGATAAGGTTTACATTTGACATCCAAGAAAGTGTTTATCAAGCATTTTACAGGATTATAAAGAGGGCTAGCAAATATAAGAGATTTTAAAATACTTCATAATGCACAGAATATCAAACAGTAATTCAGGGAAGTAATTTGGCTGATATTTCACAAGCTGGTTTACAATTTCAGTTCCAGTCTTGTTCTGAAGGTAGAAGTAAAGTTGCTGGGTTTATGTATACTGACAAAGTTATCTCTAGAGCCCAGTAAGGGTTTTGAACAGAAAAGCCAGAAACACTCAGTGCATTTAGTGACTGAAAAATCACAAAAGAGCAAGTTGCAGATGTTGACTTGCGGCTTTGAACATCCAATTCAATTCTGTTCTTGGGCAATATGCTTTTTGTTGTTGATCATTGTAATCAATTGTATGATCTAGAGGTTAAATTCACACCTTTACAGGATAGGGAATATATATTTTCTTGTGCTCCATGAACAAAGGGTACTTATTTAGGGAACATAAGTAAGCTCAGACTTACATGCTCTATGGACAAAGCCTATGTGTTTGCTGCATTGAAAAAATTGTTGAAGAACAGTTCCTTCTTTCAAAGCTTCTTGGCACTTGTTTTGGTGGGCACATACTTTTGGCTTCAATGACTCAAAATCTTTTCAAATGTTCTATTGGTATCCTAGTACTTGTTTACTGTCATAGATTCTTTTTTCTTTCCTGTGACCCTACAAGCATTGATCCTTTCTCTAGTCTGAAATATATTTATTCTTACTTATTCCTGCATTATTCCAGAGAATTTGAGGTATCGTATAGTTATAGAAATACTATAACACAAAACAAAAATAAGTAAATGAGGAAATAGGTATGATGTTAAATAGAGGAAAAATAGGACACCAGAACAATATAACAAATTAGCCAAAGCAGATGGTTTTATAGTGTTTTTGAGATCACAAAGAACCAATTGATGAAAAGAGAGGCACATTTTTTTCCTGATACTAAGATTTTAGAAAAATTTACCTCATGAGCCTTCATAAAGTGGAAACTTTGAATTCTCAGTTTGAAACAAGGATAAATGTCCTTCTGATAATCCTTCTTGCATGTTATTCTTGAAACACAATTAAGCAATAAAAAATTTGAAGTCATCGGCCTCAACAAGACCCTGGAGTACAGATATTTTATGTTGCCAGTAATGGAAGATCCATATGCCTTAACCATCAACTCAGAGGTGGATAGCCTGGAAAAAGTCGTGATTCTACTTGGTGGTTAAAAAAACATGTCTGCTATAATCATTATTTTACTTGTACCACAATTGATGCAAAGGGAAAAGCATCCACTTTATACTACCTCCAAAAGAATCATAAGGATTTTTTCATACTTACTGGTTGAGTTATTTTAATAAGGTTGGTAAGTCATAACTAGTGGTTAAATATTACATGGTTGGTAAAGAAATTCAAATTCAGGTTTCATAAAAGAAACATGCAGTGCATAAATTTAATTTTACATCCTAAACAATTAAGTAATAGTTTCAAGGTTGGAGGTTATGCAATAATAATTTTTAAAAATGTAGCTAAATGGCTTGAGAGGCCCTTCATCCAAATTTTATCTTATTTTCTTAGTGTCTTCATAATATCTGACATGTAAATTTATTCCAGCTTTTCTTATAATTTTCATAACAACCTATAATAGTTGTTCTGGCTTTATAGTATTTTCTCCCTTCTTTCAAAGTTCTTTAGTAAAATGCTAATTGCAAACTGTGACTTCTGGTATCAACTTTAGCCAAGACCGAATTTTAAAAAATTGAGTATGTAAAAAATTTTTAACTTCTATGTAGAGAGGGGTCACAATTTACCAGTCAAGACAGAATGGCTAATTAAAACCCTCAAGTGTGAAAGAAAGAAGTATGAGGACACTAATTTTAGTCTATGGAAAATAAAGGTTTAAGCAATATAATCTCCTGATGAATCTTCCAACGTAAACTAGTTGCAAAGTGTAACTAACTGTGATTGAGCTGACTGCTCTATAGTTTTGTTAAATATAAATTAATTAAATGTCAGAAGACATCTGCCATAATTATGATTTGGATTTTCAAATGGTTAATCTTAAACTGTACTTTTTCTTACTAATTAGGTCCAGTTGTCTGTTGAGCCAAAAACCATGTTCTCAAAGTACGTATAGGAGAATGCTATTTTGTTTTGGATAGCAGTGGAACATGTACCTCATTCAGAACCAGTATCAGGTCATTACCATGGGAGTTTTAAAATGAGGAGTTGAGAAAGGCAGTGCATGTTCCTTTTTTATTCAAATTGAATTGCTCTTCTGGTATGTTCAAATGCTATTTCTAATACCCTGATCTCCATAGTTGTTTTGAAGTGAATTTGTATCAAATTTTCTGTATTCAACTCACAAATCGGTCCTGACTGCAAATTCAGTAACTAAGAAAAGATACAAATTACAGGTAATCTTATGTTGTTCCTTTTCAATTTCTACATAACACATGGACATAATGCTCAGGAGGGGTGCCTAAAGTTTGCTCACACCTCATGTAGACTAGTATTCTGAGAAACCATACTGCCTTATCCTACAGCTACAGAGCTCTTGTAGGATTCTAATAAGTTCTTTTTCCTTACCCCTTTAGGGCAAGGATGGTAATGGCTTCCCACTGTTTCTAGTCTCAGAGTGCTTCTCTATCTCCTGTTGATTCCTTTAACCCTGTCCTCATTTTTATAAATAGTCCTTTCATTAGATTTTCTTTCTGTGCTCTTTCTGTGTTCTGACACTGATAGGTAGGTGAATGGGAAGTAGCCTCAGGAAAGAAACCGTTGCTTTCTGGGATGGTGTTCCATATCTGATGATCACTGGTATAAACTACTTGCCACAGAAAATGGAACAATGGTATTCCATAGCATGGAGTGGCATCACAGTTA
This sequence comes from Eonycteris spelaea, assembly GCA_003508835.1. Classification (NCBI taxonomy): domain Eukaryota; kingdom Metazoa; phylum Chordata; class Mammalia; order Chiroptera; family Pteropodidae; genus Eonycteris; species Eonycteris spelaea. Next base: position 4,640,235 of record PUFA01000017.1, read on the forward strand.
CTCGAATAACTATCAGTAGTGGCACGTGATGGAGAGCACAGCATTGGAAGATCAATCTCTAGCACTTAACTGTTTTGATAGTGATGATTACTAAAATTGTGGTGTCATTTGCTCTGATGGCTTCCGTGAGAATACATGGGAAAAAAGACAAATAGGGAGCCTTCAATTCCAAACTTAAGGCAGGAGTAGAAAATCAGAAAGTTTCTTTGGCATCTTGGAAGAAACTTATCTCTTGTAGCTGCAGGGCAAATACGGCTGAAGATCAAGCCCAGGGCCTAATGGTAAAGCCTCCTCAGTTATGATGTCAATTGAATATGAGAACTAGATCAGTTATGCTGTGGTAAGAGCATTGGTATAGATGGACTGGGACCCTGCTACCTGAAATGGAGCATACAGGCAGATATAAATGAGGTTGAGAACTCTGAACAAGAGTTAGATTTCAGCATAGCCTTGATAAAGACGGACAAGATCTGTTCTTGGAGGAGACAGCTTATGCACCGAAGAAACTATAGGATGTTACCAAATACTTACGTGTGACTCAGATGTGATTTATTGACTTGAGTAGCTGGTAGTCCTCTAAATTGGTTACTAGAAGCTGGTAGTCTATATGCTGAAATGCCAGAACTTCCCTCACATGCTGTAGTGGAAGGAATGTAAAGATTCATGAAGATGGGAATGTTAGACTTGCTCTATTATGTGCTGAGTCATGCTGTATCCATACCATCCCTAGGAGAGCCCACAAAATTTACCTTTATCAAGGCATTGAATAAAGGGTCACAGATATTCTTGAAAAAATCTTTGGTGGATGTTCTCGGTTGGAGATGATGATGGGAATGCCACAATGAAGTCAAATCAGGATCCATGATTTCAGTGGGAATACTGAGACCCTGGTAGAGGCCAGGTGGAAGATTCTTAACTGTTAAATACACGGTCAACACAATTACCATGTTAACCTTCAGAAGAAGTGATAATCAGGGTCTTTGCATGGATCTTTGGTGGTGGCCTATGATCACCAAGTCTATAAGAATTAATGGAACCATTAATATGTAAGCAGAAAAATTTTATATCTGATGAGCAGAAACCTAACTGAAGTCACTGTAATGAAGATTCACCTAATTCCTTTACTAAAGCCAATTCAGAAACCCAGAGTCCCTTAATTGACAAAGATGCCAGGTTCCTTTGAGGAAGGATCCTGCAGTGTGGCCAGGTATAAACAGGCAATCTCAGAGGGACTTGTGACCTTTTACCAGGGTGATTGTGAACTGAGGAATGGGGAATTCTCACACCTTCTAGAGGTTAATAATATTGGCCCTGAATACTTATCCTTCCAATCTCAGAATACTACCAGAATTCCAATGATCAGAGTTGAGACCTAGGAAAGTCAAATGCAGTCTTGATAGAGGTCCATTTCATGGTGGGTACAGTGGGTCTGAAGACCTGCGTGGGATTACTTTTCCAGTCCCAAGAGGAATGTGGAAATAGCTACACTGAGTAGCAGAATCCCTGCTTTAGGTTATGTGAAGTAAGAGCTATTATTATTGGAAAGGCCAAGTGAAACCTCCTCAGCTAATCCCACCCCTGTGTCAAAGTAGAAAATCAAAATTAAATTTTGTCAGTGGAGAATTACAGAAATTAGTGCCACCATTAAAATTCTGAACAATTAAGTCTTTCCCATTTAACTCATCTGTTTGGCACATGCCAAATTAGTTTTAGAAAATATCTACAGATTATTAAAAATTTAATCAATGTTGATGTCAGTCATTATGTAGCTCCACATGTGGAATCTTCTCTAGTGCAAATCAAACAAATCAACCCAGCCCTCTTGTGTAGAATTGTTTCTGTGGCATCTACTGTACTCTTTTTTAATGGGACTCACCTAAAAATGATTATCAGTCTGGACTGCTGCTAGACATTTAGTTACAGTTTATGATGAATCTTCAGCCTTCATTTATCTTGATCTTGATGTAATTTTGCTATGTAAATTTGAAAGGCAGGCCTGTTCAGTATATCAGTACAAAAATGCATGATACCCTCTTTACTAACATGACCTTGATTTTAAAATGAAGAGAAAATGGTGCCTGGTAGATAAATGCAGATTATTTTAACTTCCTTAGCTTTATAGATTAGATGTTGCCAGCATGTTTGTACTAATATGTACCTGCTCTAGAAAACAGATATTTTGATATCCATATTAATGCAGTATATTGCTTTGTATATTTCTGTGACTAGATAATGCTGTTAAATTCTTTGAGAGTGTATGGGAGGGGGTGCTGTTGATTTTTGTGTGTGTTTTCATTGAAAATGTTGCATTACATCTTTGGCCACTGTCTTCACGCTCTGGGGGTGGGCTGAGGTAGGGAGGGTGTGACGCTGGTATTTGTGTGAACTCGGGTTTGTGATGCTGAGCTTGGTTCAGCCGTTTTCTCCTCCCTTTTCCTCCCCGCTCCTTTCCACCAGCGCCACAGCAACATCCTCAGAGTCTGAGAGAACTGCACCCAGCGCAGGCAGAACCTCCCACAGTCAGCAACCTGCGGCCAGCTTGAAGACCGAGCGCAGTGACTGCGCCTCGCCGCCACGGGTTCCTGGACCACCATGGCCAAGAACCGCAGAGACAGAAACAGTTGGGGTGAGTAGTATATGGTGACTTCTGCAGCCTGCACGGGGACTGGCCCTCTACTTTCTGCTTCTGGAGACGAGGAAGGCCAAAGACTGCTCGGCGCCAGCGTCCAGGGCTGGGAGATGGCTACGGCCGAGATGCTCCCTGTCGGGCTAGAGGAACCATGGCCGAGTGGTACCCGCGTAACCAGAACCGTCCTGTGGACGAGGGCTGCAGCCTTGCGCAGGCCGGAGCCTCGGGTTCTTCCCCGCCCCCCTTAGTCCGCCTCCTCCCAGCATTTGGACAGCACCCACCGCTGGCCTCCCAGGGACTCACTGGTTCCGCTTTAGCAATAGGTTGGCAGAAAGCCACAAGGGTGGCCGGGGCTGTTGTTAGTCGGCCGAGGGGCGAGGAGTCGGGGATTCCCAACCCCCGCTTCCCGGGGAGCTGCGAGCTCGCCTGCTTGGCAGCGCGCGGGCTCCCGGCGGGGCAGGCGGTGCTGGAACAATGAGACGGAGCACGCTGGGCCCGGTGGAAGACTGGCAGACCCGAACAACCCAGGAGAAGGGGCGCCCGCCTGGAAGTCCCCCAGCGCTGCAGTACTGATTTTCATTTGGGGTTGGGTGGGGAATTTGGGAAGAAGGGAAGCAAAGTTGTGATTTCCAGCCTTCTGCCCCACCCGACCTGGTATATCCTATTCAGGCCAGCCCTATGGGTGCATTGTTCTTTGATTTTTACCTTTTGGAGATATTGGGCTCATGATTCAGCACCAGGCCGAGGGGAGGGGAAAGGAGAGGCTAGGCCCAGTGTGTTCACGCCGCGAGTGGGTGGGCGGCGCTCACGCAGGCGGAGACGAGAGAGCGCAGTGATGCAGGAGAAACCGCGGCCCCGCCCGCTCTGCTGCTTCAGTCTTGGTTCAGGACAGTTAGTGGGAGCAGGTTGGGCGTCTTTTTCAGCCTTGAGCTCTCAGTTTCTTCCAGTCATAGTGCTAAACTCAGTACCATCTTAGGAACTTAAGCCTTTTCCGGAATTTTATGATCTGAACCAGAGCAGAACTCAGGCTGCTGTGGCTTGGTGGGTAGAAAAATATTGTCTTCATTGCTTTGAATTATTGTTTGGAAAGTTTAAGCCCACTCGATGTTCAGAGTTCCTTGCTTCTCTTCCATGTCTCAGTGAGATCTTTTCTATAACTGTCTATTAGACCAAGAGGTATCAATTTTAATTTTAATTGGTTATTTCGGTTTACTTTTATTAAAAGTCTGATTTTTTTCCTTGCTTCTGATTGGTCACAAGACAAACTTAACTCCCAGTAGAAAATATTTACGTTTGAGAGATTATCCAAGGTTTGTAGTAGACGTAGAGTTAAACAGGGAGGTCTGCTCTTATGAAAAAGTGTTTCTATTTTCTGGAATCACCAAACCCCCATCTTAGTAGGTGTGAGTATTGCAATAACATTGTTTTCTTGCCTTCTTCTGAAATCTGAATAAGCTTTTTCAAAGTGTTTCCTTTCCACCCCTCCCCTTGGCCTCTAGAATAATAATTTCTTGAACACTCACAGTTAAGGTATGTATGTTCAGGTCAATTTGGTCTTGATCTCCATGCATTGTTGACTCTACTCTGTTAAGAGACAGACATGTGAAAAATTTTTAAGATTAAAGTTTTTATCCTTCATGAAACTTTGGATCATTGTTCTTCAGTATTTCCTTGGTTACAGATTTCTTGTGTAGTGGAGGTTTTTTCTCTTGGTAATGTGGTTCTAAAATGGAATTTGCATAAAAATCACATTGGGAATTTATGAGAAATGCAGATTCTCACATTTTCTAACCAGAGCTTTGGAATCAATAGGTCTGAAATAGGGCCTAGGACTCTCCCTTTTAATTAGCATTTTAGAGCAATTGAGAAGCAGGTGGTCTTTGGATGCTATTTTCAAAAATACTATATTAGATTACTCATATTTGATAGAAACTTATCTCAGACAGTTCACCCAGAAGTCATCAAGAGAATTTCAACTCAAATGATGAATTAGGAAAAGAAATACCAGAGTTAACTATATGTTCACTGGAATTTTTCACAGAAAAGAAGTAGTGGAATTGCAGAGTCTTATCTTGACATTCTATGAAAATGCTTTCCTACTCAAATTTTTCTTTGCTATAAAGAATATATGATATAAATGCCTTAGAAAACATAACATGTTAAGTAAGAGATAGAGGTTTTGGCAAAGTGTTAGCCATATTTGATTCCATTTTATTACGAGCACATAGTAGAATGCTTAACACATAGTGGACATTTAATAATAACAGTAATAGCTAACATCATTGAGCTAATATCAATGAGTTAGGTACTATAATCCTCAATTTACATATTAAGGTAAATGATACAGCCAGGGTTTTAAACTCTGGCCTTTTAAATTCAGTTTTTTTTTCTTTATGCTCGTCCATACTGCCTCCTCTTTAAATGGATAATACTTCTGCACTGTATAGAACTACAGTTTGTAGAGGCACATTCACCTACATTATTGCATGTGATCTTTAGCCCCTTAAGTTGGCAGGACATGTTCGCTATTTTGTAAATGAACAAACTGAGTCTAGGTAGGTTAAATCCTTGGTGAAAGTCACATATTTAGTAAGTTAGAGGACTAAGATTAGAACTTGAGGTCGTCTTATCATTTATTTTGTATATCATGATACTATGGAATGTTTTAAAAGATAATGGAAAATGGTGTAATGGGAATGGAGAGAACAAGCCCTCAGAGATGTCAGAGGTCTCAGATACAAAAAAACCCTCAGTGACAGTTTATAAAAGACTGATCTTATCATCTACCTAAATAAATATTTTTTTCAGACATGTTAGAAAGCAAAAGGCAGAGGGCAAAGGTAGACTATTCAGAATTGGCATAAAGCGTTATTTCCAAGAAAAGGGCAAGAGAGATATTTTAAAATCTGTACAAGAGACCCAAAAATTCAGATAAAGACATATTATTATTACCTGAGTGGTCAGTGACCTGTTAGGTCCTACACGGGTCCTGGAGGGTAGAAAGCAGAAAAGCATCTCTTCTAATACCCAGAGTTGGGGGTGGTATTTGAGGATTATACCCAGGAATACAACTGGGAAGCAGGTCTGTAAGTAGAACTGAGAATCTCATTACCTGCACCTAGATCTACACTGAACTAAAAGTTTGAATAAATTTAAGCATTTAGAAGTCAGTTCTTTAAAAGTAGGTGTTATTATCTACTGATTCTGAGACTCAGAGAGCATGAGTAACTTGCTAGAGGTTCCATAATTTATCAGTTATAGACCTAGAATTTAAATTTAGAGTTATTTGCTTCCCCAGTCAATGTGATGAGGACAGAGAACTAAATTAGTATGCCAAAAGGTGCCACAACAAGTCTGTCTAGGCTTAAGCTGACATAAGAAAGCAAGCTCTATAAATTTGATCACCTTGAACTAGAAAAGAAGGCAAAGAATGTGTTAGTGTGGAAAATAAAGAGGACAGATGAATATCAAAGCAGTAGGCCAAAAAGCAGTTTTTCAGAGTTGGACTTAGAGCTTAAGTACTACCAGAAACAAAACAGAAGTACACCCTTTTTGTTTATTCGTTTTTGTTAATTACAGTTGTTCAAAAATTTGGGATACCACATGGGAATTTGAGTTTTCTACAACATAACAGTAAATGACAGTGCAATATTGCTTTAGAAAAATAATACTCTAAAATGTCAGCCTTTCCTGCCCTTAAAAAAAAAAAAAAACTATCTTAGCTTCACAGTGAGTGTAGCAAATGTCTATTTTTTGGAAAGGCATTTGTTGAGAATTAATTTTTAGGTTTCTGTTTTTGTTTTTTGAGAAAAGATTAAAAACAGTATTTTTTTCTTTTTTCCAGTTTTATTAAGAAATAATTGACATTCATCACTATAGAAGTTTAAGGTATATAGTATGATGGTTTGATTTACGCATAGCGTGATGATTATCACGTAGGTTTAGTTAACACCTATCATCTCATTTAGATAAAATAAGAGAATAAAAAAATTATCCTTGTGATGAGAACTCTTGGGATCTACTTTTTAACTTCACTTAATATCATACAACAGTGTTAAATACAGTGATCATGTTGTACATAACATCCCTAGTACTTATTTATCTTATAACTGGAAGTTTGTACCTTTTGAACCCCTTCCTCCAATTCCTCCCACTCCCACCCCTCACCGCTGGTAACCACAAATCTGATCTCTTTTTCTATTGATTTGCTGGTTTTATTGGTTGGTTGGTTCGTTGGTTGGTTAGTTAGTTGGTTAGATTCACATATAAATGAGATCATATAGTATTTGTCTTTCTCTGACTTATTTCATTTAGCGTAATGCCTTTAGGGTCCATCCATGTTGTTCCAAATGGTAGGATTTCCTTGTTTTCTATGGTTGAATAATATTCTATTGTGAATGTGTGTGTGTATATGTATGTATGTGAGGATAGATAGATAGATAGATACATACATACATACATACATACATCCAAACATACATACATACATACATACATACATACATACATAAATACATAGATAGATACATAGGTAGATACATAGATAGATACGCATACATATACATATATATCACATCTTTTTTTACCTATTCATCTATTCATGGATACTTATGTTGTTGTTTCTATGTCTCGACTATTATAAATAATGCTTCTGTGAACATGGGGGTGCAGATATCTTTCTCAGGTTAGTGTCTTCATTTCTATTGGATATATTCCCAGAAGTGAAATTGCTGGATCATATTTTTAACTAGTTCTACTTTAATTTTTTTGAGGAACCTCCATATTGTTTTTCATAGTGGCTGTACCAATTTACAATCTCGTGACGGCACAGGGTTCCCTTTTCTTCATATCCATGACAGCACTGTTATCTCTTACCTTTTTGATGATGGCTACTCTAACAGGTATAAGGTGGTGTCTTATTGTTTTAATTTGCATTTTCTTAATTTCCTTAATGATTAGTGATGTTAAGCATCATCTTTTCATGTACCTGTTGACCATTCGTTTATCTTCTTTGGAAGAATGTAAAAATAATCTTGAGTATAGTATAGTTACCTCTTGATCTTTCTTTTTATTGGATGTACTCTATTTTTCACGAAATGAGGCTATTTGTTTCTTTTTACTTGCCTCAGTTTCTAAATATCTAGTCCTTATGAAACAAAATAAAATTTCTAATGGGTCATACATGTACTTCCCTACAGACTCTCCTCTCCCCGTTTTTCTAATTTAATTTGCCTTCCCTACATCTCTGTCAAATATATTTTTTTCCTATAGATATATATGTTTTTATACTTTGTGTCTGTGTACACTTTGTCTTGATGTCTCCTAGGTTATAGCTTTGCTCTATTCAAACTCTGAAGCCTTTATTATCTTTAAAACCAGTGACTAAACTATAAGTGGAACCCATGATTATCAGGAAAATTATCATCAGGGAAATGATCTACTGTGAGTTACTTTTAGTCATTAAAAACATTGGGGTATTTTTAAATTTAGAGACTCTTGCTTTTTTATATAAAAAATTCTTATGAAAATATCTATTACAAAATAACAAATAAAACATAGATCTTGAGTTTTGAAAAGAATAGTAAGCACCTGTACCCCCCTCCCAGCTGAAGAAATGTACTTTATCAATATTTAGACCTTGTTTCTGTGCCCCATTTTAGTGGCCGCCTCTCCTTAACCCCTCTCCAAAGATAAATACTTTCATAAACTTGGTGTTTCCCATTTCCTGATAATTTTAATAGCTGTATATAATATGTATTTAATATTATATATAATGCATTATTTCATTTTACATTTTTAAGAACCGAATATAAATGGAGTCTAGAGTATGCATTTTTCCACAAAGTACTTGGTATTATAATAGGCACGAAATGATATTTTATTATGGTTTAAATCTGCATTTTACCAATTACCAATCAGGTATGAGTATATTTTCATATATTTATTAGTCATTCATATTTACTAAACTGTACCTGTTTGCTCTTTGCTAATTTTTTATTAGGTTACCGTTTTTCTTTTTGCTTTGTATAAGTTCTTAAATATTTTGATATAAGTCCTTTGTTGGTGATTTGTCTTACATATATCTTTTGCCACTTGGTGATATGACTGCTCTCTTGATGGTATATTTTAATAAACAGAAGTTTTATATTTAATGTAGTCAATTTAATATTTTCCTTTATGCTTTGTGCTCTTTATATTTTAAGAAATCTTGCCCTACCTCAAAGTTATAAAATATTCTCCTATAATATTTGGTTTAAAAATTTACATGCCTCTTTTTCTCATTTTTTTATGGGAAAATACACATAACATAAAATTTACCATCTTAACCATTTTTAAGTGTACAGCTCAGTAATGTTAAGTACATTCATGTACAGCCATCACCACATCCATCCCCAGAACTATTTTCATCTAACAAAACATGTATATCCATGAAACACAAAGTCCCATTCCCTCCTCCCAGTCTCTGGCAACTGCCATTCTGCTTTCTCTTTCTTTAATGTTGACTGCTCTAAGTATCTTATGTAAATGAAGTCATACACTACTGTATTTGTCTTTTCATAACTGTCTTAATTCACTTAGCATAATGCCCTCAAGGTTAATCCACGTTGTAGCGTATGTCAGAATTTTCTTTCTTTTTGAGGTTGAATAACATTCTATAGTATGTGTATACCACATTTTGCTTATCCATTCATCTATCGATAAACACAGAACACTTACTATTTGTTAGGCTCTTTGATCTTCATTTAATGAACATTATTTCATTTAATTATCACAGAGTTTCTCTGATGTATGTACAATTTTTAGTCTCATTTTTTGGACACAGGATAGTGAGCCATGGGGAAGTTAAATAATTTCCACAACATCATATATGTGTAAGTTGTGAAGCTGGGATTTAAACAAAGGCTAACTCCAGCATCTGTGATATGACAATATAAAAGCTATTATCTATTGAATATAAAATTCATTCTTTTTAACTTTGCAGAGAGAACAACTCTGATTCATGGCTCTAGGCAATGGTTCTGATGTCTCTAGATGCTTTGTACTATTGTTCAGAAAGTATTGCTATATATGTGTCCTCATTATTGAAAAACTAAATTGCATGTTAGATGTGCAGTATTTAAATAGCACTACTTTATAGATGAACAGCAATATATAAAGTTATAAATGTTACATATATATTTGTGTGTATATATATGTGTATACATACATATATACATATATATACCAGTGTGTTCTGATGACTCATTTAGAAGTATACCAAGAAATACAATTGCCTTGTTTTTCTCTAGTTACAACTTACCAAATAGACATAATGAAGAATGTCTAGTTAAGTATATTTTCACAAACTTAGATGAAAGGTTATTTAAGAGTCCAGTTTGTTTCAAAAATTAACATTAAGGGTTGATTTGAGGTCAGTATTATTTAAGGTTAGGTCATATATCTGATCTAAGGAATTAATTGGTAAATGTTTTGACTTTCTGTTCTTTTGATACAAAACAAACAAGCCCATTTATGTGTTGTCCATGAGTTGTTTGATTTCCACTAAAGAGTCAGAATATTATAAATAGAAAGGTCTGGATGAAACTTATATACCTGGGGTCTATTCACAGTTAATAACTATGTAGACTTGGATATCTCACTTCCTAGTGGTATGATCTTGGGAAAGTTACTTAATCCAATTCTTAATTTTCTCATGTGTCAAAAATACAGATAACAATAAATACTTTTCTCAAATATTAAAAGGAATAGATAAATAACACAAGAAAGCATCCATGATAGATTGTCTGATACAGAAATTCTATTTCCTTTTCTTAGGCAAAATCAGTTACATGTTGGCTTTAGTTTCCTAAATCTATAATAATACCATAGTGTTTACTGTGTACCATCTACTGTTATAAAGTGTGTTACATGCATGTATTAATTTAGAACAACTTTATGAGATAGACACAGAGAGATTAAACAACTTGCCTAAGTTTACTCAACTGGGAAATGGCGAAGCCTTCATTCAAATCTCAGCAATCTGGTTCCAGAGCTTGTGTTTTTAACCATTATACTATACTGCCTTTCTAAAGCAAGGGGCTGTAGGCTGTATCAGTTATTTATTGCCCATTATGCTGCATGATAAACAATCACAAATCTCAGGGACATAGAACAATAAGCATTTATTGATCACATATTGAAATGGTTGTTAGGTTACTCTCTTCATCCTGACTTGGCTCCCTTACATGGCTGGGGTCAGCTTGCTGTAGGGGTTGGCTGGGACTGGACAGTTTGCCCCTTTTCCGAGTGTCTCTCATTCTGTAGCAGACTAGTCTAGGAATATTTTCAGGGTAAATGGCAGAGCATGTCTGCTAGAACAAATCATGTGGCTGACGCCAGAGTCAAAGTGGGAGGACATTACAAAGTTATATTACAAAGGCAGTGGATATAAGAATGTGTCACTTGACACATTGAAGTTGTTTTGTAATATAGCACAAGTGCCAAGGTGTAGGTTCCCAAATTCTTGTATATTAAGGATTAATTCTAAAAGGTGACCTCTGTCAAAAATAGCATTTCTGATAATTTAATAGAAAACTCCAAAAACATGGAAGTGTGCACACACACACACACACACACAACAAATTTTTTATAAAAAGTATGCTGAATTTTTTCCAGGAATACTTAATTCAGTCAGTAGTTCCAAGGTAGTGGTGATGATGATGACAACAATAGCTAATCTTTATGAGCGCTGTTCTCAGCACTTTGTATAGTAATTCCCTTAATCTTTACAACAGCCCTATTAAATAGGTAGTATTAGTAGTTTTCATTTTCCAGATGAAGAAATTGAGAGGTTTAGTTATTTCCTAGGGTCACACAGCTTTTTTGTAAGATCTCCACATAAAGTAACTTTCAACACTTTCTTATTTTTTAATTGAATTATTTGCAGACCTCTTTTCTATAGATTTGAAGATCCTCTGTAATCTGGCCCTAACCAGTTTAATTATCTGTAACTTCCATTGCTATGAGCTATAATTTTAGACAAGAGCCTAGGATTTTTTAGATAGGAGGCATGCATTAGAAGAACCTGAACGAGGTGCTTTAGATATTTATTCCAAATTCAAAAATATGTGATTCTGAGTACACTAATGTATTTCTTCCTATGTATATTCAGCTTTAAAAGTGTTGGAAGGCCTGTTCATGTGAATAACTAAATTTATTCTTAAGAGATGAAGAAAGTGTCAACTAAAGTCACTTTATTCCTTTGCTCCAAAAGTAGAGTCCTTTGCTTTGATTTTCCTTGTCACTCAGTAGAGATCTCTACCTGACTTAGAGCTTTTTTGAAAATAAAATTCTGTTTGACTTGGTCACATGATCAGAAAAAAACAAATGTAAATCTTCTGAGATATTGTGCAAATTACATTAACTAGTTCATTAAAATGAGTATTTCTAATCCTACTGTGCTCCTGTTTCAGATGTTTGAGAGTTGGGAAGTACATATCCATTTCTTGGTATTTTGAAATGATTAGCTAAATAAATTGCTGTTGTATTCAGCAGGTGGGTTTTCAGAAAAGACATATGAATGGAGCTCAGAAGAGGAGGAGCCAGTGAGAAAGGCAGGACCAGTCCAGGTCCTCATTGTCAAAGATGACCATTCCTTTGAGTTAGATGAAACTGCACTAAATCGAATCCTTCTCTCGGAGGCTGTCAGGGACAAGGAGGTCGTTGCTGTATCTGTTGCTGGAGCATTTAGAAAAGGAAAATCATTCCTAATGGACTTCATGTTGAGATACATGTACAACCAGGTATGTAAGAGGTGCTTTAATGTTTTCTTGTTTCTATATTTCTGTCACTTTGTGTTTTTATTTAATAGTGTCCAATATTTCCATTTCTATTATTATGTACCCTAAGTATGAACTAGTTAATAAATGCTATGGTGTAATCATTCCTACTGGTACTTTGGGCACCAAACTACATAGGCCACTTTTGTCTGATGCCATTTCACTACATTTCCCTTAGAACATAACTTTTAAAAATTTTTCTGAAGATAGATACTTTATAATGATATGTTATAAACTTCACATTATAATGTTTAAAATGTTAAATAACTTCTGTCATAACATTTTTATCGTAATCATTTCCCCTGATATTTATTATGACATTTTTCAAGCATGCAACAAAGTTAAAATAATTTTACAGTGAACACCTGAGCATCCACTACCTAGATTCTACCATTAATAATACTCTTGCTTTATTATTTGTGTCTCCAGCTATTCCACCCATCATTCCACCCTGTTTTTGTCACTCATTTCAAAGTAAATTGCCGACATCGGTATACTTCCCCTGTAAATATTTCAATATGCATTATTATTAAATACTTCAGTATTTATTTAGTTTTTTCTTTTGTTGTAAAATTTACATAGTAACATGCACAAATCTCACTTGTACACTGTATTTTGTTTGTTTTGTTTTGTTTTGGAAAATGCATATACCTGTGTAGCCTCAACCCCTATCAAGTATATTTTGCCTTTACCCCAGAAAGTTCTCTCTTATCTTTTCCTACTCGGTTCTCCCCCTTACCTGATGGTAAAAAGCAACCAACAGTGCCATGACACTTGAGACAACAGTATGTCACAGAAATGAGATTTTAAAGGTACCTAGGATAAACCAAAAGCATAGGATAAATAGGAGATTAGAGTTGAGCAACAGAGGTTTGAGAGTGGAGAGCGTACCAGTATTTTTTCTATTTTTTTACCCCTAGCAATTCTGATGCAAATGTGGACATAGAGGTAGAATAGAAACACTACCCAAAGAAACTTTGTAGTATGTATCTGTACTGTAATTATCCATTTTAGATTGATCTTTTATAGTTGGGTTATTTTTGAACAAGTTCGTAATGTCAATTTTAACATCTATCTCTAGTGTCAGTTCAAACAAATCAATAACAGAACTATTAAAATACTTCGGGCTTTGAAAACAAGCAAAACTCTTATCATTATTTCTAATATGACAACATTAATATGCTACTTAACACAGGAAAATTAAATGGGCAAAATTAGTATACATTATTTGGGATTATACAGTTTTAGGCATATTCATAGTTTTAACTGTTAAATAAACATTAGAGTGAGATAATAACACTCGTCATGTTGCTTGTGTTAAATAGCATTTGCTCATATTAAAGTATAACAGATTTGTTTTGTTTTTGTTTTTTTGCACCTACTACTAGGTGCCTCTCCTACTATTCACTCCCTCCTCCCCTAATACCAAAGCAGTTGTTTATATTATTGTTTTTATTCTGATATAATATGCTCTCTCATATCCTTATTTATTTATTTTTGGAATGCCCTCCCCAAGTTTGCTTACCTGGAAAACTTCTAAGCATCCTTCAAGTCTTAGCTCAAACATCACCTCTCCTATGAAGTCTTACTGATCAAGAGTTAGTTATTTCTTTTCCTATGCTTCCATTTATGCCTAATATATACTCCCAATTTATTATGCATATATTGCATTTTAATGGTTTGTTAGCATGTCTGTCTCCCTGTTAGGCTATGAGCTTCCTCCAGTCTAGAATATCTTTGTGCCCCAAGACTTAGCATAAAATGTAGCAGATGGTTGCTTCTCTGTAATTACTTTTTAGGTGAATAAATAAATTGTATCAATACAATAGATGTGCATATTTGTTTTCTTTTGACTAGAGTTGGAGAGGGATACAAAACGGAATGGATGAATGGAAAATACTATACCTTATATTCAGTTCTGTATCATAGATTTTCTTAATTTATAGGAGTCAGTTGATTGGGTCGGAGATTACAATGAACCATTGACTGGTTTTTCATGGAGAGGTGGGTCTGAAAGAGAGACCACGGGAATCCAGATATGGAGTGAGGTCTTCCTTATCAATAAACCTGATGGTAAAAAGGTATGATGTGAACTTCTTAAAGAAAATAGATTTTTCACTTGAAACAATTACCATTCTTTCAAAAATACTCTTTTGAAAACTAATTTTTGGCTGCTTGACATGAATTTTAAAAAGAAAGTGGGTAGCATTTTATTGCATGTTCCCTATTAACATTTTTAGTGCTCAGGTAGGCAAAATCACAGAGACTATAGAAAAGTAGATCAGCAAGCTAACATATACTTTGCTTTAGTGCTGTTTCTGTTATGTTGGATTATCAGTAAAAAGTAATCATTACAGTATTCAGTAGCTAATTAATATTTTTTATTTTCTGTGGCATTCTTGGCACATGTAAAATATGAAGTGTTCATTATTAATGGTTTACTTTAGTTCTTATGGTGTTAATTTTGTGGGAACCCTAATACTATACAAGTTCTATAAACTATCAATAATGTATTCTACTTGCCTGTAGGTTGCAGTGCTATTGATGGATACTCAGGGAACCTTTGATAGTCAGTCAACTTTGAGAGATTCAGCCACAGTATTTGCCCTTAGCACAATGATCAGCTCAATACAGGTATGGAATAAAATAAATCCATTTTGATAGATGTTTCTTTACCTAAAAATATGAATATGTGTATTTCTACATATGTGTGGGAGTGGAATAAACAACAGAAATGTTAAGTCATCTATATTATTTGGCTCAATTTGCATACCAGTGTTTATGATTAAGAGTAGAATTGTTTTTGTTACTGTAATGTAATTTCTGATCAATTTTCAAATTGCTTACTTTCATCAGAAAGTATTTTTACAATATTATTGATAATATTTTTCTGTTTAAAGCCTTCAATAAACTTACTGGTATTAAATCTTATAATGTGTGGAGATACATTGGGACCACTTATTATAAATTGTATTTAATGAAGCAAGATTTATAAATGCAAAATTTTATTTAAATAGCTAGTAGAAACATCTTAATATACATATAAGAAAGTAAATATCTTATAAAAATTTTTATTTTCCCTGCCTTTTTCTTTCTCTATCTTTTTTAAACTATTGTTTTTGAGGTTATTATAGACTTTAAAAGTTGTCCTTAATGTCCTTGGGAGTTTTACTATAACCATAGAACACAAAGCATAAAAGATTTAAAGACAAATTTAAAATATTTTCTTTTTGCTGGAAAGAAGAGATAGTAGGCAAGAAACAAACCATTAGAGAAAGGTAAGATAGTTTAAAAAGGTAGGAAGAGCAAAGTGGTTAGGATGAGTAAGTCAAGGCTGAAATGATAAGCAAATAGAGAGAATGGAGCTAGTGAACCAGCAATGAGGGCATCTCACGTGGTTAGGATAACTGGGAGAAGGTGGATAGAAGGAAGACCGAATTTTTTTTTTTATAAAGGACTTTAAGGTAAAATGCCATGATTATAACCTATGTTTGACTGGCTTTTAACAGTATACGTTCTTAAATGAATGAGCCTTTAAAATATTGACTTAATATCTAATTTCTTCATAAATATAAGCCATTAATACAAGCCAATTAAAACCAGATTTACTTTGCCTTTTTAATATGTATTATTTACTATTTATGTTTTACCTAAAGACATTGAATATTTTCACTGAAAAATCTAAGTCCTCGGTAATGACTGTTATTATCTGAGAAGCAATATGTTATTTAAATAGGTACACAAAGTATACTATTTGTATTAGTACATAAAAATATACACAGCCTTAACTTTTCTTTGGTGTTACTGATATTTATCCCCCTCTAAAAATGTCACCTTAATACAGTACTCTGTTTCTCGAAGTAATAATGCATATGTATAAAGGCATGAACATGATATTCAGAACCTAACTTCCATATAATGAAACTGTCCATAGACATAACTAAGATAATCAACTGTGAAGGAGTCAACATAATTTTTCAAGACAATTTTATGTATAGGTTATTCAGATTTAAATTGCCATTATTTTCATGTGCTTGTAAGAGGGAGTATTTTGCTGACTGATTGTCAGAATAGGTTCATAAAGTAATTTTAATATCCTGTCTCCAGAGCAGGTGGCTGTTGCATTTCTAGAACAATTTTATGATAATTGTACATTGTTATCTCTCAAGATTCTTTTCCTCCTCTCATAAGGTCTTATAAATATCATTGTACAAGAATGTGTGTAAGAGTTCAAGTTTGTGACAGTTGATATTTAGAAAAGTAGAGAATGACAAAGTAAATACTTAGGATGATGCTAATTATTTTCTCATTTTAACTTTATTTCTTAATCAAGGTATATAACTTATCTCAAAATGTCCAGGAGGATGATCTTCAGCACCTCCAGGTAATAATATTTATATTCTTTTTCAATATCTCATAACCTTTTGAGCATATATAGCTCAAAAGTTCGGCATGTATAGCAGAACTTCAGGATTTTGTCGGGGCTTCTTTTACTTAGAAAACTTCACAATTCAGAAAGACTTGGAAACATAACCAAATGGAGGTGTCCGATTTTCAGGTTTCTTGTTCCAGCCTTGTATGTTATGTCCTTTTTAATTCAGTTTGTAAATTCCTTTGCTTCTGAAATCTACTTGCTGTCAGCTCTGTGTGTGTGAAAATATGTGGCAAATTAGAGTGGAAAAAGAATCTTAGATTTAAAAATGACCCAAAATATGAAGTTGAAGTCTTAAGGTTAGGAATTTAATAATCATTAGTTTGATATCGGTTGTATGCCAGATTTTTTTCCCATGGACCATTTTATATCTAAGAACTATGAGGGGCTATCCGATGATAGATAACTCAAAGAATTCTGTTTTAGATATGAAAGAGACCTCAGTAACACCTAATTTATACTTCATATTTTATACATGAGGAAAATTCGATAGAAATAAATAATTACTTGTTTAAATCCATGTGGTTAATTAGTGGTAGAGCAGGAATACAAATGTGGTCATCTGACGGGGCTTGGTGCTCCTACCCTCCAAACTATTTAAATCTCAAGGAGGTAAAGGTTAGATACTTCTTAAAGGCAGTTCATAACTCTGTGACACTTCCTGCTTTCAATTCGTGTTATGCTTGGTTACATAGCAAAAACCAATTGTTTCTCTGATAGTTTCCCTCTGTATATTTTATAGAAAATTTTGCTTTCAATATATTATTTTATCTTGGCAATAAGAGCCACATGCAAATTTAACAGATTGCAAAGGATGATATAAGTGGGGTGATCTGTGATATTGGAAATGTCCTTTGAATTCATACCCATCATTACTCCCAAATATATTTCTTGTACATCACACTGACCATTTATGACAAATAAGAAGTATGCTAAATAATTGTTAGATGTTTCTTATAATTAGTACAATTACTTCTCCAGGCTTGTGTCATAACCTAGCCAATTACATTCCAAGTTAATGACATGGAACTGTTCAATACCAGTTTAAGGATTTCTTAAAAAGGACTGATTTTTGGACTTTGATCTTGAGTAAATTATCTTTTTTGAGATCATTTACAAAATTTCCTATAAATAACAATATCCTAATTTTCCTCACAAAAGACTGTTACTAAATGATTCTAATGAGAGTGTCTAATCCCTGGACCAGCTGCCTTTTAGATATGATATTCCAACTTTTATTTAATCACTTTAATAGAATGCCTAGTAATTACCCTTAGCTACCACAGGAAAGGAAGGGGTGCGAATCCTCTGCGTCAGCATTCTTTCCCAGCTCTGAGAAGCCACTATGACTTGTCATTCTTGTGTGTGAAGTGGCATTTTCTGTGTATGTATGGGGAAACCCACTTGGCCACTTTGAATGAAATTCTCACCACAGGCCCAGTCACACTCACCCCCTCGGGTTTATGTTTTCCAAAACCTTACATTTCTGGCAATACAAAACTGCTATGGTACCTCTCAATTGGGAGCAATAAAAAATAAGAAACAGCAGTATATTTGATTTTTCACTTTTTAATCCAAATGCCTATGTGCCTTTGTAATAATCCAGGCCATGTGTCATCAAGATTCCTCAGGCAATAACTTTTGTAAATATATACGAAATAGTTTATGGCTCTCTGGCCTAATTATGCAAGTTCTACTTTGAAAGGTCGTTTAACATGTTTCCTTCTCCCCATTTTCCCTACAAAAAATTGTTCAATATTCTAGATATAAAAGGTGTTAGCTTTAAAATGAAACTTTATTTTTAAAATATACCTTATCAGAATTTTAAAATATCTAATTACTGTAGCTCTGTTTTATCTAATACTTAGTTCCTTAAAATGATTGTTTTAATTGTAATAATATAATACTATGTTACAGCTAGGGAGAAAATCTGAATGGAAGAAAGCCCAGAAGTGAAACTTTGCAGATACTCAAGTTTTCTGTGTGTGTGTGTGTGTGTGTGTGTGTGTGTGGGGCATGTGCACATGTGCATGGTTTTCCTTCTAGCTTTTCACTGAATATGGCAGGCTGGCAATGGAAGAAACATTCCTGAAGCCATTTCAGGTGAGTTGGGGTAAAATGATATTAAATTCTTATTAGATTTTCCTGAAGACCATAAGCAGGTATTTTAATTAATGGAGAGGATTATGTTTCTTTCTCTTTTTCTTTATTTCATTTAAGAAGCATGATTGAATACCTATTTAATGTTACTTGATGCAAGGAGAGATTAAAAGTTGAGAAATAAAAATTTAACAATTTTTTTTTTTAAGTGAAAAATAAAAAGAGGAATGAGATTTTGGTTTCTGCAAAAATATCAGCTTTTCTCTCTTGAACCCAACCCTAGAGAAATCACAGAGACCAAAAGAAATTGTCAAACATTAAACCTAAAAGCAAACAAACAAGTCTCCTGAAACAATAGAAAATGGGCGCAAGCCACAGCAAAAGCTGCTGAGCACCAGAGACAGGATATTGAGAGGGGCAAGTTTGGGGGGGTGTTCTTTTCTTCCTTACACATTGATGTGCATGAACCATTACATGCTCCACTGAGTATCAGAATAGCAACCAGCTCCGCCTTTGCTGGGGACAGCAGGATAACATCAGGGCAATATCTGAGCTCAGATTAGGTGGTATAAGTGGACAGTGGCCCCTTCTTCCCCTGTCCCTCTTTTATATCAAGAACCAAGAGATTATAACTAAGTCAAATAGCCCTTGAAAACAGTCACCTGGAGGAGGCACAGATTTAAATGCCCAAGACTGTCCACCTGAAGCATGATGGCTTCAGTCTAGGCTTATTAGAGGGGGCTCAAGCTAAGCCCTATAATTGAGCCCCTCCCTGCATATACACATCATCAACCAAGATGGATCACGCACTGAGGGGAATTTGAGCACAGAAGGAATCCAAACAACTGATAAAAGGCAAAGTAGAATTAATGACTCAGATGGCATATAATTTAAAATGAGCTATATTATCTATTGTCATAACAAATCATCCTAAAATATAAACATTTACTGTCTTACACAGTTTTGGAGAGTCAGTAACCTGGAGTGACTTAGCCTAGGTGGTTTTGGCTAAGAGTCTCATGAAGTCATGCTCAAGCAGCTGACCAGGGAGGCATTCTCTGAAGATCGAGGGTCTGTTTCCACTTCCAGTCTCGCTCACATGGGTGTTGGCAGGAGGCTTCAGTTCCTTGTCACATGGGCCTTTCATATAGGGCTGCTCCCAACAGGCTTCCCTCAGAGTAAATGAGCCCATTGTCCAAACCCATAGTTAAGAGTGAACCTTAGGTAAACTATGGATTTTGAGTGGTTATGATGTGTTAGTATAGGTTCATTCTTGGTAAAAAATGGTATCAACATCATTCTGGTGAGTGATGTTGATAAAGAGACAGATAGTACATACCAAATTTCTGTACTTCCCTTTCAGTCTTATTGTAAACCTAAAATTGCTCTAAAAATTAGTCTTAAAAAAGCAAAACATTCAAAAATGATAAATTGAACTTATAATTTAAAAAACAGGCAAAGGATGTATAGACAAATCACAGAAAGGAAACCTGAATGGCTAGCACATTTTAAAGGATGTCAAGTCTTATTGACAGTCAGGTAAAAATTAAAATGGGATACCACTTTACACTCATTAAGTAGGCAAAAAGTAAAACATGGGTTAAAAGTGAATGAGAGCTAGGATTTGGATACATGGGAACACAAGGACTTTTGGTGAAAGTGCAGATTGAAGCAGCCATTCTGTGGAGCAGGGGAAGTCTATAAGGATATTCATTGGAGCATTGATAAAGTAGCAATGGGAAGTTGGAAGCAACGTAGGTGTCCATCACTAAAAGAATGGGTACTTAAAATATGGAGAAAAGCGTACACTGGAATATTTTGCAATATCCAATGGCAGTGAACCAGAACTATATAGGGTAGCATGAGTAGAGTGTTAGAATTCATACTGAATTAAGCAGCAAGAAAGTTTGAGATCTATTACATGATATTATTTATGATTATTTAAAACATTCTAATACACAGTTAAGGAATGGGAGTGGGAATCTGGGAAAAATATGATAAAGCAAAAAGGGGCCTTTGCTGAGAGATAAGGAGTATGAATCTCTTCCATTACGTCTGGGGAAGGGGATGGGGAGAGGAGGCGAGGTAGAATAAACCAGTTTCTGCTTACAATCTTCTACATAGTTTACAGTGTCTACTAGATTCTGTTAATTTTTTTTAAATCATTTGTCAAGTTGATAGTTGAAGTGTTGTATGGTAATTACGCTATTTGCCTTGATTTTTCTCTTCTCTGAATTTGTTACTCTTAGGACCCATTGTCATAGACTAGAGAACTCCATTGTAAATTCTAGAAAGGAATGTTAAGTCTTATCAGCAGGTGTTAGTGCTTCTTTCTTTGCCAGATATGCTAAAACCAAAAGAGACCAATCAGTGCTCAGATAGAAAGATCAGTCAATTAATAGATAGAGTTACTGCTTTGGGTTAAAAAAAATAATAAAACCTGAAAACAAACAATAGAAAAACTTTAAGAGATCATTACTTGTTGGTAAACTGTTGGCATTATGAAATGTCATAATGCCAAAAAGTTTTGACTGAATGAGTTAACTGTGACTCCTAAAACAGTTTTGGACTTGTAAATCTAAGTGTCTGAAATTGAAATATGAAATTCATTAAGTAGCAAAAGTGCCTTTCAAAGATATTTAATAATATTTAAGACTAAAGCAACCAAATTCAAAATTATTACACATCATGAAATTAAAAGATAAAATGCAAATATATTCAAATATCAGAGCATTTAAGATAGCAGCAAAATATTTCACATTTAAATTGGAAAGAGCATAGAGGGAAAAAATTCCAAAATAAAATAACTTTTAAATAAAAGTTCAATTAATTTAGCAAGCTTTCTTAGCAGTTAACCACTTCTATCGTCTTCCTCCAGAAAATTCGCTGATACTGATGTCAACCTATGTCATCCCTATAACCAACATAAAACACATATTTATATATTCCATATATTTGTAATATTAATAGCTATGTATTTTATTACCATATTAATATGTCATCATTTATATAGCCACTTCCCACTTATTGAGCATTTTGATATTTTTTCACTATTCCTCATAGTAGTGATATAACATTCATTTTGAATAATTTTCTAACAGATATAGTCTCCAAAGGGAAGTTAATAAAGACTAAATCATGTTTTTCATAATTCAAAAAATATATGTGATTATTTGTAGGATATACATAGAATAGGTCCATCATTTGCTCCAGTTGCCTGATTGGATTTAATTCATTTAAAAAAGTGTTTATGACTTCAAATATTTGTATCTGAGAAAATTAGAGTAATTCATATTCTTGATTTAATCTCTACCTATATGTATGAATAAATCAAGATTCAGCAGTGTGGAAAACTGATGGCTTTTGAAATAAGGACTGAGATTCATAGAAATCCTTACACGATAAATGTAATACAAGCATGCAGATTATCTTTGGAGGAAATGGGGCCAGTGTGTGTGCTGAGCTAACCCATACCAGTTCATGAGAGCTAATTAATAAACATTCAGGAATTACGTAAGCCAATTATTAAACAGTTAGTAGCTTGGACTCAATCACAGTGGGCATATTTATACCACAGAAATTGTCAAATGCTACATATCAAGACATTTCGTTGTTGGGAGAGCCAGTTTACCAGCATATCACTGGATGGGAGCATAAGGGCAGGGAGCTTGGGGATTTGACACTATAGATAATTAGAATATAGATTGCTGTTGAAAAAATAAGACTTCATATTTGATCCTGTACTTTCATGTTGTCTTGAGAAGATGCCCAGTAAAAAAGACCAAGAAATGAAACTAAAATCGCCTAAGAAAAACGCAAAATATAGCCAAGCCCACATACTTGGTTTCATTTATTCTGGTTCATGAACTTCTATTTTGCAAAAAATTGCTTCCTAGCTAACCTCTATTTTCAAAATACATGTTTTAGGTATAAATGTTCTGAATACAAATTATTATGTTTTATTTTGACAAAATTGTTGACAAAATTAGGCACCTATTTAGGGTAGATATAGGTCTTTTTATTTTATTTTATCCTTATATATAGATATATTCTTTTATCCTGTTATATATAGATTTTTTTATTAAGCTTATTGGGGTAACACTGGTTAATACAATTATATAATTTTTAGGTGTACATTATAATTTGAAATCTATATATTCTATTGTGTGTTACCACCCAAAGTCCAATTTCCTTCAGCTACCATATATTTGATCTCCTTTACCCACTTCACCCTCCCCGTATCCCCCTATATTTGATCTCCTTTACCCCATCTACCTCCCCCCTCCTCACCCACTCCCTACCCTCTGGTAACCACTAGTCCATTGTCCATGTCCCTGAGTCTCTGTCCAATATAGGTATTTTTAAATTCTCTTCTCCATAAGAATATGTGCTTTTCTCACAAGACTCCACAAAACACACACGCGCGGCGCACACACACACACACACACACACACACACACACACACACACACACACAGAGAGGAGGGGCTCCACTCAAGGAAAGAAGATGTTAGCCACGGATTTTATATCCAGCAAACTTGATTTTTAAGAAGAAAGGACACAAACTGTTACCAACATGTAAGAATGCAAAAAAATATTGTTCCCATGAGCCCTTAATTAGAAATTATTGAAGAATGAGCATCAGATAAGCACAGATGACATAACTTCACCAAAGGAGAGAAAGAAATACACTCTGCCTCCTATAGTCTTGCCAAAGAAATAAAACCTGAGTCAGATCAAGCCCCTGTATCCAGATGCCATTTTGAAGGAAATCCAGAGGACAAAAGAACATGTTGAACTGCCCCATGGAAATGCAATTAGCAAAGTCCAGGTCATGGAAATTCTACAGGTCAGATTCCTAGGTTCTTCAGCAGATGCACTGTAAGGGAAGAAAACAGGTGGAAGAGGAACCTGTAGATTAAAAGAGAATTAAAAGACATAACAATTTTTAATGGGCAAAATTAAAAAATTCAGTTAGGAATTCAGAAGATATAAACTTAGATAGATCATTTAAAGATAGGTAATTTCATTAAAATATTCTAATTTTTCTCAATTTCCTACATTATGTCTTAATCTAATTTATAAAAGCATACTTTAATTGGCCCTCAAGTCGTAAACTTTGTGTTTTATACTTAACTTTGAAGTACATTGCAGCAGGGATTTTGAAGTAAGACCAAACTTTAAGTGCTAGCTTGCTCTTCCGTCTCTGCCTGTGTGACTTTGGGCAAGTTACTTATGTCAGTTGAGAGTGGAGGTGGTTCTTATAATCTCTTCTGAAAAGAATAATAAATTATAACCTATCTCTTGGGGCTATTGTAGGAATGCATGAAATACCATGTGTACAATTCCTGGTATTATGGTTGGCATATAATAGACATTCAATAAATGAAAGCTACTATTACATTGATTTCAATAGGTCTGGGACGGAGCCCAAGAATTCCATACTTTTAAAAGCCTCCCAAATAATTCTAATGGTTGTTCTAATTTGGGAAACACAGTCCCTTATAAAATCCTTCTGTATGTGAACAAATATCCAGCTTCAAGGATGATTAACAGTACGTTTCTTAGAATTGTGGAAAAACTGGAAAACATCTAGGAGAATGGCAAAATAAACTAATGTCTATCCATGTGCTAAAATATTGAGTGGCTATTAAAATAAAAATCAAATAGCTAACAGTGCTATGCGTCAGGCGCTGTTCTAAATGCCTCATATATATTAGCAGTCCTATGAGGTATGTTCTGTTATTATCCATATTTCAGAGATGAGGAAACTAAAAATGTACATGACAATACAAATAAATTGTGAATCTGAAACATTTCTGAACTATTGATAAAAAAAAAACATTTATAATAAAAATTTTGCCTTGTTAGAGGAAAGAGTGAATTATCTTTCTCACAGAAAAATATTTCAAAATCATCATCTGAAGTGATCAAATCCTTTGCAGCCAAAAATTGTAGGAAAAAAAGTATTACAAAAATATGTCAGTTATTTTTTCTGGAGTGTGTGTGTGAAAGAGGAGTGGTATTCGTCAGCTTTTCTGAATTTGAATTTTTTTTCTCATTATAAATAAATATTCACTTTCAAACCCAGTTTTGTGTTATTTTCTTATTGAGCCCTCACCCCAGAGATTGTATGAACTTCTGGCATCACAAAACCTGGATTCCCACCCCTCTGCATACCATGTATGCATAATGAGAGCCCCTGATGAAGAGAAAGGGACAAATGTAATAGAGGAAACATATTTAACGAGATAATAGAAGAAAACTTTCCTCAAATAAAACTTTAATCTTCATAAAAAGCTGTTCAAAAACCACCAAGATGAATGCACCCCACCGAGTGATGAGAGACAATGATGCCCTTAAACTGGCTGAATGGCACTATGTAACTATAGTCAGTTTTTGAGTATTTTCTATTTTCACTTAATGGAAATAGGAGGATAATCTAAGAGGGGAGAGACTGCTTGGAAACTTTCAAAGCTTTTATGTTTGATTTTAATTCCATAATGTAAAATATATTCAAATGACAATATTTTTTAATTAATTTCAATTAAAAAATAGGGAGGTGGGGATCGTTTTATACATTATATAAATAACCAATGTACTGTACACTTGAAACTAATAATAAAATTAAATTTAAAAAGAAAAAAAACCAGAAAGACAACTTAGAGTTTCCTTATCAACCCTTTCTTCTTATTTCTTAGAGTCTGATATTTCTTGTTCGAGACTGGAGTTTCCCATATGAATTTTCATATGGATCTGATGGTGGCTCCAAATTCTTGGAAAAACGCCTCAAGGTTTGTTAGATATTTAGGTACATGAAATTTCACAAGTGCTAATCTAGATTCATTTTTGTTGAATTATTTGCTGAATAGATACTCAGTATCCACAATCTCATTTGACCCTCATAGTATCTATATAAACAAAGATATTTAATAAAATAGTTTTAGAGTTATAATTTTCAAATATCAATTATTATGATACAGATAACAGTTCTTTTGTAGCTATCTGTAAAACAATGATGTGTTCCCAAAAACAAACTTAATTTGAAGAATTCAATTAGTTAAAGACCAACAAAGCAATATCTGGATTCATGTTTTAATAAAAGTTTAAAAGTTAATTTAACTGAAATACCTAATTTTGAAAGCCTCAAAGCCAATCTACTACACAGAAAGTGAAATTAGAATACTTTCCATTTTCCATCTCATGACAGTTCGATATTGAATGAATTGTTTACATTATCAAAAAATAACTACTGAGAAATCTGGGGGGGAAAGTGAAAAAAAGTTCCTTTATAGTCAGGATCTTTTAACTTCCTTTTTAAGGTTTATAGTTACTTTCTAGGGTAGTTTGTGCTATTGACTGTCAAATAGATGTGGGGAAAAAAGAGGGCGATTTAGCTTGTAGATAAACACTCAACTATTTAGGTGCCCTTCTAGAATTTAAATGCATACCTACTAGGTAACAAGAAGCTGTCTTGAGTTATCTACTGAAAAGAAGGTAGAAATGCCTTATGATCTGTTCATGTCTCCTGTGAGTACTTTGAATTAAAATTGGAATTTTTAGGAACTAGCTAGAGTAAACCCCCCCTAATTTGTATTAAAAAATGGGAAGGCATAACTGAGTTAGCATAAGAATAGATATT
This sequence comes from Eonycteris spelaea, assembly GCA_003508835.1. Taxonomy (NCBI): domain Eukaryota; kingdom Metazoa; phylum Chordata; class Mammalia; order Chiroptera; family Pteropodidae; genus Eonycteris; species Eonycteris spelaea. The sequence goes on from PUFA01000017.1 coordinate 4,666,856, forward strand.
TGTTCATTGTAATAATAATGCCATATGTATGCTATAGTGAGATAGGGCTGTGTGGCAGATTCACCCAAGACTTCATTCTTTTTTTAGTATCAGCCCTGTCATGTCTATTTTATCCTTGTGGAACCAGACTGACGTAGAAAATATAAGTTGCCACAGAATTCTTTGCAGCTGAATTTATGTTGAAAAAAGTTTAAACTTCAGAATGATTTACTACTGCAGGTCTCAGGGAACCAGCATGAAGAACTACAGAATGTTCGAAAACACATCCATTCCTGTTTCACCAAAATTTCCTGTTTTCTGCTACCTCATCCTGGCTTAAAAGTAGCTACCAACCCAAACTTTGATGGAAAACTGAAAGGTTTGTCTGTCTTTTAGTGAACACATTTACATCACTTTTGTCTGATTATCAAAATGTCATTTTATCCACTGGGCTTATGACTTCTGTTTTAGTTCATCGACTGATGTGGGGCTGATGAATAGAAATTGTCAGGAAAATTGGGAATCCTGGGCTGATGGTAGAGTGCTTCCTTGGGTGAACTGTGGGATTCTACGGTTGCTGAGTATGTACAAACCCTGCATTCTCCTGGGAGGCAGTAACCCCGCTCACAGAGGTCCCTGCTCATCTGTGCGCATTGAGAAAAGCTCCTTAACGTCTTCCTCTTTAATTTTCTTCCTTAAATTAAGGGGAAAATAGATGCCTATGTAATTGGGATGTCGTATTAAGTTAGAGACTTAGAGATTGAAATATTGCGTAGTGCTAAATTCTAGCTCTTTAATACTGCTACAAAAGAATTGAATTACAAATTATTAAAAGCCTCACTAAAAAGGAAATTCTCTTCTGGACAAGGATCAGTTTTTAAAAAACCAAAGCATTAGAGTGTTTGTTTTTCAATAGTATATATACTAAGAGTATGTAATTCTCTCTTAAACAGAGGCGTGTCTAATGATTTAAGATTCCAAAGAACTCAACTTGTTAAAAAAAATAAGAAAGAAGAAGAAGAGGGTGAAGAGTAGGGGTCTGGGGAAACAGAAGTTTAATCTCTTCTAGTGGATAATCACCAGGTCTTTAGATATTTGCTTTGTAGTTATACAAGGTAGTATAAAGACATTTCTGACAATTTTTTTTTTTACTTGTTAGCCTAGGATTGAGTACACCACTTAGTTCAAACATTTGGTTAATTTACTGTAGCCTTTCTGCATTGTGCCAGGGGTGGTGAGACATAAGTTTTTCAGCACAATTTTTCTCAAAGGTCTTTAAAGTTACTTTTTAAAAAAGGACAACATAACTCATATCTAGTTTTATGGAATTGGTTTGAAAAGCAAAGCTATTTTTTCTTCTGTATCCACACATTTATTCTCAGATACCTTATATTTAACTATGGCAGTTAGTATCATAGATTGAATTTCAAATTTCTCAATCATTAACATTGTTTTTATACATTTTTAGATTATCTTACTCTTATACAATAGACAAATAAAAGTAGGCTATTAATACATGGATTCCAGGATCCTATCACTGACAAATTCCAACCCACTGGTGAGCACACAGACCTCTTAATACCATGTAGTTACCTAATGGTTTCAATGTGTTTTGAGTAAATTACATAAAAAGAAGGCTCCCACCAGGCCTCTCTTTCTTCTTTGGAGTTGGGAGAGCCATAAAGAAGCAAAGGAGGGGCAGGCTTTCAACAACAGCCCTTTATTAGGACAAAAAAATAGTCTGGTGTCTATGCCATGCCACTCTGAACAAGTCCATTCCTGTCTGATCTTGGCTGCTAAGCAGGGTCAGGACTGCTTAGTACTTGGATGGGAGACCACCTAGGAAGACCAGGTGCTGTAGGCATAAAAAATAAAATGAAAAATAAGTACTCTTGCTTCTTTCATTCCTGTAGTATACAGCTATAGTTATTAAGTTAAGTGATACTTTTTGGAATGAAAGATCTCAGAAAGAGAGTGTAAGACAAATCATGCAGATAGAGAATTCCACTTTTTAACAGATTTGTTCCCCATCAGATTTTACTTACATCTAAACATATATTGACCTACACAGTTGGTTTACAGTTACCATAAGTTTGAAGTTTACCATAGTAGCTAACCTGAGAGAAAGAGCAATGAAAGGCAGCTTCAGTTTCCCATCAAAAGTTCCATTTTGATGAGGCTTTGTAGGACTGTTGCAGAATCCTTCCGTATGTGGAAATGTTCTGCGTTGTCTCAGTTTCTCTTGGGCAGTTTTGATATTTTGTTGTCTACATTGTTTTTCCATCCCATCCTGAATCTTATACTTTGTGTGATTTCTATCTAGGATGTCTTGTCTACTGGCCATGTTGTTCTCCAGAGGGCCGGCATCTGAGTGCTCACCGCTGGGGAAGAAATGTCTCTAAATAAAAAATTGTGCAAAAATTGTTTTTTGATAATAGTTTCTCATACACTTTTACATACTTATAGAAATAATTTTCAAGTTCTTATCAATATTAGTGATCATTATAATTACTATTTTTCATGACCCCTCACATTATTGAATTTCTTACTGTTTCCAGTGTTATTTAAAACTATATACTATGATCATATTTAATGAAGATTAATTTAATAGCTTTCCACATAGGAAATCAAAAGAATTGGAAGTATTGAATCACATCCATTCATGTTACATTCAACTAGTTATTACCAAGTGCCTACTGAATACCTCCCCTAGCATAGCAAATCCAGTCTCTAATTTACAAGGAGTTACCTTTTTCATCAGATTGCTCAGTGTGATAGTGCCCCAAGTAGAATGACCAAGTAACCACACCATAAATTGTGGAGCTACATCCTTACCAGTTCCAGTTAAGATTTGAAAAAGCATAACTAAGCACCATCGCAAGGTGACTATTTTTAAAAAAGCTATTGCTAGTGACTTATGTGAGTCAAGTAATCCCAAGAAAGTGTCTTCCTTGGTTAATTTACAGAGCAGCGCTATACCAGTACATCTGCCCTGCGGCATTCTTTTAAAGCATGTATCATGTTCTTAATTTTATTGACAGACAACCACTTTGGCCTAGCCCTTGAATTCCTAGGAGGATTTTACTCTTGTGGCAGGAAATGATGAAAACAAGACATTATTCTGAATGATCAACCATCCACACATATTAATCGAACACTTGTAGTGGTCCAGAACTGATTAGTACACTTTGACAAATAGATCTGAATGGACTACAGATGTTCTGGGTCATGTATTTATTGTGTTCAACTAATACTGTTAGCAAGAGCTCACCATTGGTGTATGTTATGAATATATTATTCATATTTTCTGAATCTAAAATTGGAATCCCTGGCAGTGGTCTCTGAGAAGAAAGTTAGACCATGGCTAATGCCATCTTCAGGACACATTTTTAACCAAATATGCAGGTTATTTTAATAATTACCACAATTACTGGTACATTAGATATTTAAGTGTATCTTATTCCATTCCAATTTTATGCTTCTATAATTCTATTTCCATCTCCTATACAGGTAGACATAAATAGGGCACCGAAATTTCAAAGCTGTACAAAACATGAAGCAAAATAAGTCTGAAAGATGTCCAACGTCATGCTAAGATGCATGTCATAAAAGTAGCAAGCAAGAGAAGAGGAACATGAATTCTTACATAAACTAGTATTTCAGTGTATACTGAGACTATAAAAACAAACAGGAAAAGTGCAAACACAATCATAAGGTTTGCATCTTTAGCCTTAAGACCTCAGAAATCACCAGTCCCAAAACCTGAAATCTCAAGTGACTCTGCTGAAATTCAGATTTTTAAAAATTATAGGTGGTTACTGCATTTACTTAGCTATCAAGTCTTTGGATATATCTTACTTTTTACATGTATTATGTGTATTTGTTTGTTTGTTTTGAAATAATGATTTAAGGAATTATCAATGTGTACAAAAGACTTCTCTGATGATATATTTTCTGTGTTACTTTGATAAATCTGTAACATAGGTTATGTGTAATCACTGGTGACAAATATAATAGGTAAATAATTCAGACTTCCTCTGATATGCTCACTGTTAGGCCTCCATGCCTTTTCTTGCCATGCTATTTTGTGTCGCTGAATTTCACCACTAGGGGTAGCATCATCATCATCACTACTATCTTTGAACTCGTGTTCTAGTTACCACACCTATACCGAGTTCTATATATTTTTCACAAAGTGAGCACACCAACACAGAACAATTTGGGGATATGTTTTCTGAATACATCTTTTCAGCCAGTAAATATTTGGCTTTTTCCCAATTTATGAGCCTATGTATATGAAACCACAAACAAGACTTACATCAGAATACATGAAATAGTTATGTGAATGGGGTGTAAATTATTTGTCTAACATATTTAATATCAAGAAAGCTGTTTTAATCTACGGCCATGCTACCCTGAACAAGCCCGATCCCGTCTGATCTTGGAAGTTAAGCAGAGTCGGGCCTGGTTAGTACTTGGATGGGAGACCACCTAGGAAGACGAGGTGCTGTAGGCGTAATAGATAGATAGATAGATGATAGATAGTATGATTGATAGATAGATAGATAGATAGATATAGATAGATAGATAGATGGGATCGTAAGCTCACAAGGTCAATCCTTGCAGTCTGTGAGGTCAACCAAGGGTTGCCGTGCCTAAAAAAACAACAAAAAAGAAAGCTGTTTTATATATAGAAGATAATTGTGTAATTAAAGTGGTGATTAGAAAGACTAGCAGTAGAAGTTTGGGCAATGAGGATCATTCACCCTCGGAAAAGTGGTTTCAGGAGTTTAGATGATGGGAAAGTGAATAATGGCTTTATCACAGAAGAAGAAATGGAGAAAATCAAAGGATGTTTTATTGTACAGCATGGAAACTGGATAGGATTTTTTAAATAATGATGAATTTGCTTTCACTTGTAGAAATAGATGATGAATTCATCAAAAACTTGAAATACTCATTCCTTGGCTACTTAGTCCTGAGAGCCTAGATATTAAAGAGATCAATGGGAACAAAATCACCTGCCGAGGTCTGGTGGAGTACTTCAAGGTATCACTCTCATTTCTAGTGCATTGTGAGTACTTAGATTTGACATGTTTTGGAAGGCAGTTACTATTTGAAACTACTGCAAAAATTATAGACTCCATAATATGGGGGCAAAGGTATGAGGACTCTATAAAAATAAAAAAAAATTATTGTTCCCAAGAGAAACTTACTTTCTGAAATTATTTTTTAGGAAAAACCCTTGAGTGACTTCACTCTTCCCTTTTCTTGAGGGAAATATATTTTGATGTATCTAAAAGTTGAGTCTATTTTTTGGAGGGGGGTGTTTCCCAGGGTCCATACCACATAATCCTCAGTCATGACCTATACTGAAGATTTCCAAAGGCTATCTATACATTGCCTTCCTACTGCAGAAAATACTTCCATATTTTCTGCTTCTACACCAAGAGCCAATTTGAAGTGGAATTACTTTAAATTTGCATTTACTTGTTTTCCTCAGGTAGCACTGAATAAAACATTTTTCTTTTTTTTAAACCAATCCACATATAGTAGTGGAGAATTTCAATCTAATTTGTGTATTGATGCTCAAGGACTAAAAATCAATTTTTAAAATATTCAAAATGCAGTCATATACCTGCCATGTGATTACTTACCTCTATCACTCTCAGCAATAAATGACATGTTGTTTATCTAAAATTTCTTACTGTGCATAACACTGTGGAGAAGCTTACAATTTAGTAGGAGATTTGGGCCCTTACACAGATCTGTTCCTTAAAGCTTATGAAATCAGCAGGTACAAATTCCTGTGAGTAACTGAAAAAGGTAGTTAGTTACTCCCAGCAGAGGGATTTGAGAAAGTTTTAAAGGAGGTGGAAGTGAGATAGCCTTTAAGAAGAGTAGTATTGGCAAGTGGAAATGTGTGAAAAGGGCATTTCAGGAAAAAAGAGAACAAGAACCAAGGAGGAATTAAAGTATGAGAAAAAGTAGATAGTCCCTGAAACTGCCAAGACCTTATATTTTTGAACTGTCAGGACCTTATATCTTAAAATACAGTTTAACATAATTAGAGAAATAGTGAATAGAATTACTTGAACATGAGTCTTTTTTCTTTTTTTCCTTTTAGGCTTATATAAAGATCTATCAAGGTGAAGAATTACCACATCCCAAATCCATGTTACAGGTATTTATTAATCAGGAGGCATGACATTTTAAAGCATACTTATTAAAACTAAGCTTTCCTTAGCTTTATGCTATGCTAAGCAAAAGATCTGCTCCAATCTGGCTGTCTGAAGTTAGCCATATAAAAATAGTGGACAGAATGATTTATTAGATTATTTGTCTAGTAACTGCCCATTGGGTGTTCAGCTAAACATTTTCACATACCAGCCTCACTTGTGCCGAGATACAAACACTTGTATTATTGTTTAGAAAACAGACTCATACTATGATTTAGATCACACATGTAACAAGTAGAAAAGCAAGCCCAGGTTTTAAACAAATGGTCTCTCCACATAAACACTTAAAAAGGAGAAACTAGCGTTTTCTTCAATTATTTAAACATTTCTTTAAGTTCTTTAATACTCCTTCTTGTTATCAGTGATACGTTGTTCTATGAATAGTACTCCCTAAACTTGACATATTCTATCTCTCCTCCCTCCCTCCTCCCTCTCTCTCTCTCTATATATATATACACACACACATATATATATATACATATATCTATATCTATAGATATAGATATAAATAGATCTATAAAATTTCCCATGTGTTTGCATTTATAGATTCCACCCCCCTACATTTGATAAGAGGCTTAAAAATATTTTTAAGAGGAAAAATCTTCCAAATGAAAATTCATTTTAGAACTATGGTTTATTGAGTAAATTTCTATGTATCATACATTTTGAAATTTTAGTTTTACTAAATTTTAAAAATTTAGTGGAAATATTTCAACATTTTCAAATTATTTGATGACTGTGAGTTCTGCACATTTCTTATACATGATGCTCAAAAATGAGAAATGCCTGTGGAACTTTAATAAACATGAATTCCATTTTACATCATATTTTGTACTTTATCCAAAGGCCACAGCAGAAGCTAACAACTTAGCGGCCGTGGCAACTGCCAAGGATACATACAACAAAAAAATGGAAGAGGTAAGAAATAATATTTTAAATGATGTTTAAATAAAATCAGTATTTCTTCCATGAACTCATTCTTTTTTTCTTCCAAGTTATATAGTATGCATATGCAAAGGGTGACTTTGACTTCTTTCTCAGCCTGTGTATATCACATTTATATTTATTGTCTTCCTAAAATATTTTAAAAACAGAACACTATGTATGCACAACTTTAAATATTTTAAATGTTATCTCTATAATAGACACATTTTTATTTGCTTTATTTTTGCCAGATCTTCCCACCAATTTAAGATCTATTGGCTAAAATAACATATGCTGCCTCTCCACTATACCTCCCTACATCCACAATTCCAATATTTCTATCTGAAATTTAAAAACGTTAGGAAAAACAAATTAAATCTCAAAGGCCAATATTTCTACATACCATATTTCCTCTTAACTTTCTTAATTAGGATGCATCTCATAATTATTATATATATATATCCACTAATGTATGATAGGTCCTTTTTTTCCCCTGAAAATGTTATAAAATCAAAATTACATTCAAAATTGATGGATCATTAGAATCAAGGGAAATATAGTATATGAAATGATGTTTATGACATAACTAAAGGATAGTTAGATAAGAGTATCCTTTATGTAGTTAAATAACTGAAGTGAATGGTATAAGTAACTGAGAATTTCCTTGTAACTTTTGAAAAAAAAAAAAATGAAAATGTGGTCCAGGAACATTTAGTTTCCATTTAGTCTTTTGAAGAAACTGAATGGGCTCCATTGAAACAAAAATCAGTGAAACTGCCAAAGAAAATGTTTTTAACAATTTTATTTTAGAGCTTTATAGCATTGCTTATTGTTTCAAACTTCATTGGTCAAACTTACTTCAGTGCAGTTAGAAAACATTTCATAGATGGACTAGCTTTCTTGAATTCAGATTCATTCTGTGAGTGCAGTTCACTTTGTGGCATGCCTTTTCTCCTTGAGGAACTTGAATTGTTGGGATATTCTTTCCCATGTCAAAAAGAAAATAAAAATTAAGAATGACTTTATATAAGTCAACTGTAAAGTACCAGTCCCATTTATAGTCACGCCTGATAAATAAACTATGGAAAGATGCAGGTTGATAATAGATATATGCAAGTTCCTTCGATTATCAATGTATGCTAACAAATTTAGCTGAGTGAAAAATTTTGATACAGTTCCTAATTTTTCTTCACTGCATAAATAATACTTCTCCATCTGATACAGATTTGTGGTGGTGCAAACCATTTCTGGCCCTAACCTTCAGACCAAACATCTGGAGCTTAAGAAGAATCTGTGAAGCTATTCCGAGGGGTGAAGAAGATGGGTGGGGAGGAATTTAGCCGGCGTTACCTGCAGCAGTTGGAGAGTGAAATAGATGAACTTTACATCCAGTATATCAAGCACAATGATAGCAAAAATATCTTCCATGCAGCTCGTACTCCAGCCACATTGTTTGTGGTCATCTTTATCACATATGTGATTGCTGGTGTGACAGGATTCATTGGTTTGGACATCATAGCTAGCCTATGTAATATGATAATGGGACTGACCCTTATCACCCTGTGCACCTGGGCATATATCCGGTACTCCGGAGAATATCGAGAGCTGGGAGCTGTAATAGACCAGGTGGCTGCAGCCTTGTGGGACCAGGTAGGAACACTTTTAATTCTCTCCAACTAAATTCAGCACACATTTGAATGCCATCTATGTACCAGACACTATGTAGATGTTAGAAATATACAAATGAATGTATTTGGGGCCCAGTTTTCAAGAACTTCAGAATCCGTCAAGATGGCCAGATACAACTAACTGTAAAACAGTATATGAAGTCCTGCACAACTCTTTTCCAGTTAACATTTCAATATTTTTCAAAATACATGGATTAGGCAGTGTTTTTACTTTTTCTTATCCTAAAAGTTAAAGCCGTTAAGTGTATGAAACAACAGTTTATTTAGCTATCGTAACTTGATTATATATTAACCTTACTTCATACTTATAATCTATCATCTGACTAGCATTGGCTTGGGGTAGCATATACAAACTGGTATCATAAGTCGTTGTATCATTGTCTCTTTTAGTATAAACTCCTAAAAGCAGTATCTGATTGCTTCAGATTATCTCTATTTGAACTAGACATTTACACCAGGCCATGAGTCCAGGTCAGTCTCTAGATCAGCTGCACATAGGTCAGCTTTACTTTATGGTCCAATTAACCATAACCTAGGGCGTCAGGGTCACCGTGGTCCATTGTTCAAATAATTGATTATGGACAGGGGAGACAAGTATAAACACACCTAGACCAATAATTACCTATGTCATTCTGGAAGTGTCTTCAGTTACCTTATGAAAATTTAGGGGAATTTAGTGAAGCTAAAGTTGAGATTCTTCACAAAATTTTGGAGTTAAGACTTTTGAACAGTATGGTGTGAGGTAGCAAATAATAGCTACAGTTCTCTTTAAAACAATTGTAATGGTTAATCGATTTACCATGTGCCTTTGAAAAATCTAGTTGAGACAAACTAATGGTAGCACCATAGGGAACAAATGGATTAAAAACTGGATCCTTTGAGCCACTGTCTCAAATAGCTCCTCAACCTCAAAAGATTTAAGGAGGGTTGCTTGAGGTAAATCCCAAAGCTCTCCTAGAATATGCTGCTGAAACCTTTAAGGGATACATAGTTGGACTCTTCAAAAGGTTCATATAAAATATGTAATCTAAACAGAAAAAAATCTATAGGAGTATTTGTTCTTAAATGCTCACAAATTAGTATTGTAAACAAAGCTGAATATTATAATGCTATTACTGAAGCAGGATGTATACCTTTCTTTTCTCCCTTTTAAATTGCCTTTGCCACAGGGAAGTACAAATGAGGTAAGTCACATTTTTTAATTTAAGAATTCTATTTATAAACATTTTTATAAACATATTCTTATTTTATAAACTTATATTGATAAACATTAACATATTATTTATAAACATTATATTCTTATTTTATAAGCTGACCAGCCATTAAAGGTTGTATAAATGTAGATTAGAAAATCTTTAGTGACTGCTGTGCCTGTGCTCTCCTAGCATTTACAATTTTAATTGTGAATTTTTAACATGATTTTAAAATATTTTATTCCAGACATCATGTGATTTGATCTGAATATGAAACACAAGAATGAATATCATGAATATTTTATCTATTATTTCCTAAATGTGTAGAAAATTTCAAAATTCTTAACCTCTAACATTGTGCATTTTGCTCTACTGAAGAGTGAAACGAGTAGTTATAAATCTTGTGAAAACATAACTACTGGAGAGTATTTATTGACACTAAAACCTTTAGACGTTTTTAACTTGGGCTTTTGAGTAACAGTTTCCTGTACACTTTAAACAGGATCCAGTGAGTATGCAATGTATCTTTCTGGGCATGCTTCAGACATAACCTGTAAATGGACATTTCTCCTACCATTCTATCACTTTCCACATGTGCAGATCTCTGTACCTGAGGAAATATCTGAGCTTCCAGGAAGGAATTATTTGTTACATAAGAAAAATTATCTCTGGAGATGATTTAGGCCATTGTCCTCAGGAAGCAAAACTGATCTTGGAGAACGTAATTTTTTCCTCAGTGTCTGCTGTTACATGTAACTGGATTATGTCCTCTAATAAAAAAAACTATGATACATTTAATATTTACAATAAGGAATTACTTTATGTAAAATTCAGTAAAACAAATTCACTAAAGTAAAAATAAATTTTAACTTTGTCAATCAAACATTAGAACATATCAAAGATTTTAAAAGAACAGTGTTAAACTGAATGTTAGAATCAGAATATAAATAGAACTAAGATAATACCATGTTACACCAATATGCATTCATAGAAATGATGGTACCAAACTTAAGAAAATCAAAATAGCCATATGTACTCAAAAAGATGAAAATTAATGAAATTTCCTGAGAATCAATTACTAAAGAATATCCAGCTTTTAAAAATATTCGGACTTTTTACAGACTCCAGAATTACCTAAGTTGGTCTTAACCAAGTTTTCATTTTGTGAACGTCAGAGAAGGGAATGAATCTTAGGCAATAGCTAAGGGAGGAAAAAACAATGTAAAAACATTTATGAACACTAATATAAACCAGTATATAAAATTTCTATGATTCAGATACTTAAATAGACACAAAGAACAAGAGGGTTTTAATGAGGAAAGGCTTTTTGAGGTAATGTTTCTGAATAAGGTTTTGCAAGATATGAACTAATTAATGGAAATAAGGTAAGAGAACATTTAAGTGACAGATCCCCAGTATGGCAGGGGAAGGGACAACATATGTGCTCATTTGCATGACCATATCAGGAAATAATGGAGAATAAAAGTGGTCCCATTCTGAAAAACCTATAAAGACCTGATAACAAGTAGTCTAACTATGTATAATAAAGTAGCTATTGGCAGTCAAAAGTTACGAGCTTCTATAATTCCTTTAAAACTGGTAATATTCATAATATGTGTTCTCAACACAGCCCTGGAGCTCTGCTCCAAGTGTGCAAGGTAAAAGGAAACATAGTCTGAGAATAAAATATCTACCACAAAGATCAGTCCACAAAAGTAGTCACACTGGAAAGTTGAAAATACTTTTGAGTTCTAAGATGTTAGTTCTTCATTTATATGCTATATAATGCTATAGATTCCAAATATAGCTTACTAAATTTTATCATACTATAAACTAATTATACTAAAAGGAAAAATTTTACACATCTGTGTTTAATAAAAATGTTTCATAATCTGGATTCTTGCATTTCTAGGCTTTATACAAGCTTTACAGTGCAGCAGCAACCCACAGACATCTGTATCATCAAGCTTTTCCTGCACCAAAGTCAGAATCTACTGAACAATCAGAAAAGAAGAAAATTTAATCCAGATTTTAAAAAATACAGGTGCATGACCGTCAGTTAAATATTGTTTTATGTCTCCATGCAAACATTCAAAGTGCTTCCATCAGAACAAAGTAAAATACCAAACACCTCTGAAGACTGCAAAAGGGTTTAGTTCTTTTACTTCAGTGTTCAAGATGTATGTATGCATGGTTATATCATTTTGTTAACATGTACAGTTTCTTGACTTTGTCTTCAAATATGCTGTTATAATTTAAAGTATTTGTCTATTTATGATGACAGTACATGTGTTCTGCTTGAATTTACTAAATTCTACTACTGGGTTGTAATTAAACCATGTAGTAATATTACTCCATGTTGGATATGCTCATTTAATTTCTACAGAAGAACTGTAAAATTATTTCACAGTCGTTTGTTAAAGTATAGCATCATAACTCAACAGGCTTGATTCAATCTATATCATCTCACATATACCATGAGCTTATTTTTTAAAGATAATTAAGTTTTTCAGTTGCTTTATCAAAAACTATATACTGCTTCTTTTATATTATGATTTAATATAGAATATAAACCTCAATCAAAAATGCACAAAAAAATCACTTTATTGTATATGTATTTGAGTTTCATTGCATTGTATATTTTTTCATTTGGTACACAAAGAAATGTATCATTCATAGGTCTATTCTTTTAACATGTGAACTATTAAAAGTTTACTCTGGTTCCTATGATTAAAGACAAATGCTTACTGAATTTGGAACTGCTTGGGAAATATTGATACAGAAATGATAAAGGTTTTTTTTTAATTCAAAATGCATTTTTTTTAATGTTCACCCCCATTACAAATTTTGGTTTCCATTTTAAAAATGTATGCTAATCCCTTCTAAGTACCTTCCAGTCATCTTAAACTAGTGAATCTATGTTGTATTTCTAATTACTAAAATCTTGAGTGGAATTTCACTGAGCATAGCTTTAAGAGAAAAAAAAGTGTGGTAATGAAAAAAGAAAAGTAATGTTTCTTGTTTGGGAGCTCTAAAACAGTTATTTTTAACTTTCTTAGAAATGGCTAAACTTTACAGTAATATAAAATAAGGAGCAACGGAAAATAATTAAGATAGAAGAGTATAGTTCAAAATATGTAAACTTAAATCTTAGAAAAGTTTGATCACATACCTTGCAAAATAACTTTCCTCTCTGATAAAATTGTACTAGCTTATTTTCATTTTTCAGTACCCCTTTTATTATACTGCTTCCTTTGCCTATGTATCTCCTGAATGGAAAAATCGAGTATTGATAGCACTATGTATAAAACATGGACTCAAACACGACACATTTGGTTTCCACAAAAATATATTTAATAAGCTTATTGTATAAAATCAAACATTTAAGATTTCCAACATTTTATCAACAATTCAAATTCGCCGTTATCTAACTGGGAGTGCTTTGTATTTTGGAAGATTATCTAAACTAAAAATATATTTACATATTTACAAGATGTGTAAATATAACTGAAGAGCTACTTCAACTAATGTTGAAGTTCACAGAATTCTAGAGACTTACAGGCTAGAAATGCCAAAGATTTGTCTGCAATCAAATGTACTACACCAATTATGAACAATGTCTTAATAAGCATTAAACCAAAAGGAAAAAAATTGGGATGGAAATACTGGGTTTTAAAATTCTGTGACAAACTCCTATAAGATAAAAGATATGTAAAATCAATTTATTGGCAAACTTCTTAATGAATCCCTGATTGTCATTTTTGGCAGCTCAACCCAGTCTGTTAAGATGGCAGCATGCTATGCTGTCATCAACCCTCTACTGTCTTAATAGAGCCATGATCGTACATACTGTAAGAGCTCTGGCTGAAAGTAAGGGTGTAAGGTTAGCAACTTTGAGTGCTGTGCACAGGCTAATAAATTTATGCCTAAATTTATTATTGAAAGATTATAGGCCTTCCTCCCTGTCATACCATAAAATGCTTTCTCAACACATTTTAAAGAGTTCTTTACATTTTGGGGGGAAGGGAACCCCATAAATTATATATTAAAAATTATCACAAAAAGGTCCCAAATCTTATTTTATGTTTTGAACTATACACAATAGTAACAATTTAAACCATCTGATTCCAGACAATGTTCCACACTAAAGCAGTAAACATCTTTTCTTAAATACTGCATAGGTTATATCTCATTCTGTTTTTTAAAGAAAGGTACTGCTATTTAAGAGTTTACCAAGTGATCATTTCCTGTTTAATATCTAGTTATTAAACAGGAAATTGCTGCATTTGTCTCCATTGAGAATATTCAAAGCAGTTCCTAACATGCAGCATTTAGAAGTGTTTGCCATGATGGCTCTTAAAATGACACTCGTTTTTTTTTTTTGCTCAATAAGAGTATTTTTGATAACAAAATACACGTAAAATTAGAATTTTATTATTTCCAAAAAGTAAGCTGCCTTTATTAACCAAAGAACTTGTTTGCAGCCTTTTTCTGTGAAAACATTTTAAAGCCCTTATAAACTTAAATTTTATTTTTAAAAATTAACTTAAAAATTCTTGCCATGTTGCTGGGCATACCACTGCTGCCTCTGCTTGCGGTTTTCCAACTCTGTGAGAAGAGCCTGTCTGTATGCTTCATACATTTTGACAATCTGTTCCAGTTCTTTCATGAAAAGCAACTTTAACATTCCCTGGTATGTATCCAGGTCAGCTAGCTGGAAGAGTTCCCACTTCAGAATGTGGTCATATCTGTTTTAAAACACAACCATAGCAATGTTCAGAACACACATATAAATATGTATTTATAGCAATAAACTGGTCTATTTTTATAAATATCAAGCTATAATTAAAAATAACTGAGTTATTAAGTGCTGTTTAAATATATTATTTTTTAGGGAAAGGAGAAAACTGCTAATATTACTTTCAATTTAAGTTAAAAAATACCCATTTCTTTTAAGCATCAATTATTCTAATATTAACACAACAATTAAAAAAAGATTTCAAACCACTGTGGTTCTATAATTTCAGAAGATACATTCTATGCTATTCATAAGTACAGCCAAAGTTAACTGTCAGGAACTTAAGTTCAGACCACATCATACCTGCAAACAACAATACATAAAAATTGGCAAGGTTATTTGTGTTATTAGTGCTGATAGAGCTTTTTGAGGAACGCTGTTCACTACAGCAAACAAGGAACTAAGCAGAAAAAGGAATGAAGAGGAACCATCATTCATGGGTTGAGTTTTTCTGAGGCTGGGTATACAGTATTAAAAAAAAAAAAAGCAAAAGGAAGGAATAACCTCTTTTCAAAATGAGAAAAAGTAGACTGTAGAAGAATTCACAATGTGGGAAAATACCCATATAAAATCATAGATGTAATTGAAAAGGTATTCTTCAACGGTAGGGAGATCACATACTGAGTATGCCACAAACTACTAAAGCAGTAATTTACTCTTTGATCTGAAAGACACCTGAAGACAGCACTCTAATCCAATTTTCTCGTTTTGCAGCTGAAAAAACTAAAAGAGGCTATATATCTCTCTTGCAAAATTGTTTAGTAACTAAAAGATCAAAAAGTCAGAGAACTATGGACCCAGATGCTTCAAAGTAATAGTTTTGAATGCTACTATCTACTAAGACTAGACATAGTACCTGAACTAGAGCAAGGTATACATCTATATGATACTGAAGTTATACTTCTCAAATCATATTTCAGAGAGGACATAGTCAGGAGCTTTGATTATAAATTCTAGTAAATTTATTTTTAATAATTATCCTAACCAAAGGTCCTTTGTTTGATAATTCATTTCTCATCTTATTCCCAAAGGATTACTTGTCTAATATAAATTTTAAAAGGTTTTTAAGAAAGGGAAACAGTAAACAAATACTGAGCAGCCAGTATGGGCCACATACTGCTTAGAACACTGACATACGTTTCTGTATAACTTCAGTATATGTACCAGAAATATCAGGAGCACAATACGCAAAACTATAAGGTAAACATATTTTGCTGGATCTCAATTTTACTCATTTAATTAGTGAATGAGTGCTGCAAATATACTAATAGCTATACTTGATAGCTTTATATTCTCTTCAGTGGGAAACTGCAACCGCTTGCCAGCATAAATTGGGGAAATACTGCAAGAAATATACTCAATTAGCCCCACAAAGAAACGGTTTTAAGGTATATTCCAGAACCTCTGCCATTCACGTAGCTTAAGTTTTTACTTAGTGCTTGAAATAAATTCATAATTCCTAACGAAAAAAATCTTAATCTTCCAGAGTCTAAATTCCACAACTAAGGGGCTTTCAGCGATGTCTACTGACTCAAGGTGCTTAAATTTATGCCAGGGGGTAACCTACAAGAATGTTAAAGCTCATTTATCACCTGTGTACACTCTAGTAAGGAAAAAGAGAAGAATAAATTGGCAAATATCACACTGTTTTTAAAACAAATATTCTGTATAAGCATTCAAGTTTTTTTAAAAAAGGAAGAGAAAAAGCTACAGATAATTTCCTGACTTCCCAATCACAGTATTTAGCATCAAGCACAGAATTATGATAGAAGCAACAAAACCAGAATAATTAGAGAAAATCCTATGCAAAGAAGAAAAATCACTATAAGACCACAGATGAGAAAAGTATGCAATGCACCAATTTCCATTCCAAATTCTTGCCCCTGCTGTTTCTATACAGTTACTTCCTTTTTGCCTATAATATATCACAATATGCCTGCTTTTCTCTAAAAAAAAAAAAAAAAATTTCCATTCTTCCCCTAACTAGCCAAATAATCTGCTTCCCCACGTTTAAATTTTACCCACCATACTCTAAATATACAGGTAAAGCATTCAGAAAATAAGCTGTAAACCATTCCACTAGCCTATGCTTATAGCATCTCTTCTGTTTTTCTTCGGGCAGGATTCTATTCAAACACTATTTACAAATAACCCACCTATGCCAACGTCAATTCTGTAATGCTACCAAAAAATGTGTTCACCCCCAGTGGATGCTGTCTTAGAAGCCAAAAGTGCTGCTTTTCCCAGCTCCAGTCCTCTACACCTGGCCCCTATAAAAGTATGCCCACTCTTTCTTTCCACCTACATGCAGAGCTAGGTCAAGGACACTGCAGGATCACCAAGCAACAGGAATAAAATAGAATCCATACCACAGTACTCTGGGGGTCTGGCAAACTCGTAACTATCTTTAACCCTTTTCCCATTTAGAAAAAAAATGCAGCATGCTGCCAGCGTTAATTTTACGTAAACACAGGCTCTTCGAGGCTGAAGCATCACACCAAGAAAGGCAGGTAAGATTATTATCCCCATGTTTCAGGAGAGGAAAAACACAATATCTAAATTCAGTAACTTGCACAAGGTTATTCGGTAAGTAGGTGACAGAGCCAAAGATCACACTCAGTTTCCTTCCTGAATGATCTTAACCACTGTTCTATACCTCCATCCCCAATAATAATAATCATTTACTAAGCTCTGTCAATATGCAAAGCACTGTGATAAATACTTTAGATGCATTATTTTATTGAATTCTTAATAACCTTAAAAGTAGGTATTATTATAATCCTCAATTTACAGAAGACAAAATTAAGTTAAACACCCTGACCAGGGTTACACAGCTAAAAAGTATCAGTAAATATAGGTCATCTTATCCCAGAACTTGCAGATAATACCTGTACAATTCCTCAACACCATTCTGTTGTTTCAACCATGAACCTAGGACTTACTTGGGTCCTCACTTTTATCACAAGGCGTTGTATCACTGATTTACAACTCAATCTCCCCCTATGAGAATGTAAGCTTCTTATTGTATCCCTAATATAGTTACATGTCTGCACACGAAATAAAGATTCAATAAATGTTTACAGAATATATTTCTAATCAATGATTTTCAAATTTTAAAAGCTGTGATATCCTTTCTTCAAATAAAATATTATTTAGAAATATATATATATATTATTTAGAAGCCCAAATTTATTAACAGAAAAACATGGTGCTGGATGGATTAAGCAGCCCAGAGACTCCATTCAGTTTTCCACTCACCCCTTAACAAAAATTTGTGCTGTAAATTCACTTACTTCACAGGAGCTCGAGCATAAACCTGAAGCCAGTCAGGAATTTCTGCGGTATGATATGGATTTGCAGGTACCAGAAGGGACTGATTTCTCTCAGTTTGCTGTGGCTGGTATGTGACAGGAGGAGGTTGATCATACCGAGGTACACTAAGAAGAAAGAAATGACATTCATTAGGATAAAGGCCCTAAATCTAAACAAGAAATTATAAAGAACAAATAATATTTAAGCATTTTCCAATGAGCCTCTTGCCCAAACAATTCCTTCTATCACCTAAAAATCCATAAAGGTCTAGCTTTTTTAAAAAAAATCATACTGTAGGGGAATTAAAATCTACTTCCTCTTGGAAATTAGTAGGTCACTAGTGATGAATATAAACTTAAGCTAAATCCTTACATATTTTTAAGAGATTTCTTCTGGCTGCCATTTATTCTTTTCAAGGATACTTCAAAGGAGGCTATAAAAAAGTTGGAGCTAAGTTGTAACCATTACACAGAGGCTTAAAACTAGAATCACAAATTCTAGTATTTACTAGCAATAACCTGTAAATTTATGTTGGAAAGATAGAGTTTCTCTCAAAATGACAATGGATATTTTCTTCCTCCTTAAGGCTGAAAAGGGGGTTTAGAATACATAATACAGTAGGAATGACTGTGCTTAAAATATCCACATTAATTGTAATATTTCCTTTTTGTTTTTACCACCTTAAGAGAGCATATGTGATTAGAATTGATCAGAACCTATTTTAAACCAGACTTAAAAAAAAAAAAGACTATGCTTTTAATTAATTCTAATAGCGTGCATCTGTTGGGGGATGGGAGCACAAGAGAATAGCAAAGCAGGAAGGGAGCTGTTACATGGGAAAATGATAAGGAGAGCACTGAACCACTTGAAGGCTAGGCTAAAGACTGAATTCTAGGAGGCCAAAATGGTCAATTCCAGTCTTGGAAGCAAAACGGGAAGGGCCTGCCTCCCACATTAAGATTTCTGTGTGTATCATAAAAGGTCATTGCAATACTAAACTGGAATTAAAATAAGTGTTAGACTGTGGTTAACAATTTAAAAATCAAAGTGCAAACGGCATTGAATTTTATCTTCAATTCTTCTTTCATAATAAGTAGGTGCAAAGTAAAATATTCCTTGATAGCACAATTAGGGGTAGGGAGAAACTGAGGTTTTAAAGATTATGCCAGGCGGGTTTTAACCTCAGTTTGGCCACTTAGAGATTGTATGAATGTAGGCAAAACTGTTTTACTTCTCTAAGCCTCAGCCTCCTAATTTGTAAAATGGAATAAATTCATAAAAAGATGACTGTTCTCAGGATTAAATGAACTAATATAAATCAAGAGTTCTGTATATGGATTAATAAATATAGAAAATCAAAATAGGTATTAATACTACCTAACTATATAAATTTAAGGGAGGTGTTTATTTTTCTTGTTTAATTTCTACAGATTTGCTGAGAAAACAAATTATGAAAATGCTTTGTAAACTATAAAAATTCTGTAATAATGTAAGGTTAATGATGATGAACAGAAAAGTAAACTCAACATACTCTCAAATCTGGTTGTCTAGACTACAAAGTCCTCTGCTATCTCTGTAAACACATTTTACCCCCATCATTCATTCATTCAAAAAACATCTGCTATGTTGCCACTACGTGCCCAACTCTGTGTTGGGTGCTGGGGACTCAGCAGGAATAAGTGGGACTCATCCTTGCTCTAGAGTGGGGATCATGACTGGGTAGGAAGGGGGACTCTGAATTATCCTCATGTCATAGTCCTGAAAATGGAGGCCAGGGAGGCATTGGCTTGCCTGAGATGGTACAGAATAGGTGAAGGGGCCAGAGCCCACCACAGGCAGAACAGTTGGTTTGGTCCTTTTGCAGGGAAGACCACCTCAGTTTTTCAATAAAGACTATCACTACATGGAATCACTAGAAAAAAACTGCTTTTCAAAGTTGAATTAATCCAAATATGTAAAATAATTAAAACAACACAATAGGTGAGAATATTACAATGTATTTTTATAATGATTTTAATGATTAAAAATGCCAATGTCTACTATAACCAAAGATTTGTATTATGTTAGATGATACTAAATAACATCAATTAACATGCTGATAATATTCTATCCATTTTTAATCTTATGGTTCAGTTCTTGAAATCTCAATGTAGTTAGCTGTAAACATTTGCAACTTCATTACTAAACTACTAGATTTTTTATGTACTTTGAAATCCAGTGTTTATTTCACATTTACAGCGCATCTCAATTTGGATTAATCACATTTCAAGTGCTCAACAGCCACATATGACAACTAGCTACAGTATTCAGGGGGCTAGAAGTCTGGCCAAGTGAGATCTATTGATAAGCCCTGCATCAATCAAAGTAGCCCAAAGGATCACTAGCTACATTTATTAAACAGATCTAGGATGTTTTGTGTAGTTCCAATTTTCACATTCTTGCCTGGCAACAGTAAGAAATAGAACATAAAATGTCTGAAATTGAATAAAAACACCAAGATGTTACAATTCAAAAGTATATTTTGACACTTTAGGAGGTACATCTGTATTATTTATAGGAATTTAAACATAAAGAGACAGATGTTTTATTTATTTCAATTTTTAGGTATCTATAGCGAAAACATCTGGCACATTAAAGCAGAAACTGATCATAAGAATACTACCCTGTTTTTGAGGTTGTTTAAAGAGAGGTATTTTTTCTTAAATTATAAAGTGATTCATTACTAAATATAAGTCCAGAGGAAAGTGTCATAAATTTTGAAAAACACAGCTCTCAAATATCAAACTTCAGGATGCCTTTCTCTTTGATGAAAATATGAGCTCAAAATCTAACATCGGACAATCTCAAAACAAAAAGTTGAAAAAAAAAAGTCGATACCTAGGAGCACAGGGATGCCGATATTGAGCCTTCTTATTTGTGTGATCTACGTAATAGGTTCCAAATTCTGATGACTCAACTCGCTCCCATCCTGGAGGAAGTCCTTCTCGCTCAAGAGGATGGCTCCAATGAGTTGTATTTGTGTTGTGATCTATATAATATTTTCTCCCTCTCATTGTCCAGTCCACAGACCAGCCAGGAGGAAGGGGTAAATCTTCAGAACCATGGTTGGTTAAATTTCCTAAAGATGTAGCAGCAACTCTTCCAATACCTGAGAAGGAAAAGAGAAATAGAACAATTACTCAAAACTAAAATAATGCTATTTGAGAAACAGTTATAAAATTCACTATCCTGATTATACTCTTGTTAAAATTCATGATTTTATCATTATAAATAAAATGTGTCATAAACCTAGCTAGTATTACTACTATTTAATTACAAAAAGAGGGAGAAAGTAGTCTCTCTCTTTAGAATTAGGGCTTTCGGTTGAGGCCTCCATCACCAGGCCATACAAACATTTAACTACCAGTAAAGCTACTTAAGTATGTATACTGCTAAAGGAAAAGTGAGGAAAAGAAAATTTCATCTCATTCAAGATTTAAGATTTGACATTTCTTTCTAAAACAGCAAAAATGAATTTGTAAAACTATTCCCAGTTTACAATTTCTTAAAAATAAGCTGGCTGTACCCTAGTACTACTAAGTACATTAATCAAGGTGGCAGGGTATAAGGTTAACATTCAAAAATCAATTAAATATCTATATACTAACAACAACTGAAAACATTTAACTACTTATACCACTTTTAATGGCTCCAAAATAATCAAACATTTACAAATAAGCCTAACAAAATATGTGCAAGATCTGTATGCTAAAAACTACAAAACATTGATGAAAAAAATAAAAGATGCCCTACTACGTTTATGGATTGGAAGACTCGAAATAGTTAAGATGTCAATTCTTCCTGAAATGATTTTTAGGTTTAAGGTAATTCCAATCAAATGCCGTTGAAGTTTTATAGATATAGACAAGCAGACTCTATGATGTACATGAAAAGGCAAAAGAACCAGAAAAGCCAAAACAAATTAAATAGGAAGAACAAAGTTGGAGGGCTCACACTATGTGATTTTAAGACTTACTATAAAGATATAAAATCAAGGCAGTGTCGTACTGTCAAAAGGACAAACAGATCAATAGAATAGAGAATTCAGAAAAACACTACACATATATGGTTAATTGATTTTTGACAATGGTGAAAAAGCAACTCAATGGAGAAAAGAGAGTTTTACCAACAAATGATACTGGAACAACTAGACATCCATATGTAAAAAAATTACAACTTATACTTCCCACCTTATATAAAAATGAACTCAAGCTGGATCATGTATCACGTGTAAAACATAAAACTATAAAATTTTTAAAAGAAAAAGTAAGTCTACGGCTATGCCACCCTGAATACGCCCCATCTCGTCTGATCTCGGAAGCTAAGCAGAGTCAGGCCTGGTTAGTACTTGGATGGGAGACCACCTAGAAATACCAGATGCTGTAGGCTTAAAAAAAAAAAAAAGAAGAAGAAGAAAGGAAAAAGCAAGATAAATTCTTGTGACCTTTTGTTACGCAAATAGTTCTTAATCAAGATACTGAAAGTATAACCCATAAAAGTATTGATAAACAACTTCATGTGAATTAAAAACATTTGCTCTGTGAAAGACAACGTTAAGAGAAAGAAAATCAAGCTATAGACTAGGAGAAAATATTTACAAATCACATAGTAGACAAAGGACTTTAGAATACATAAAGAACTCTCAAAACTCAACATTATGAAAACTAAATTTTTTAAAAAATGGGCACATGATTTAAATAGGCACTTCACCAAAAAAGATAAAGGCAGTAAATGAGCACATTAAAAAATGCTCAATATCATATTAACTATCAGGAAAATGCAAATTAAAATCACATGCAATGATAGTACACATCTATGCAAATGGCCAAAAAAGAAAAAGATAACCCTAAGAATACAAATTTTGATGAGGATATGGAGCAACTGGAACTCTGTATGCTGCTGGTAGGAATGCGGAATGTTACAGCCACTTTGGAAAACAGTCAAGTAGTGTCTCATAAAGTTAAACATATGCTTTCCATATGATGCAGCAATTCTATTCCCAAGTATTTAACCTAGAGAAATGAAAACTCATCTTCACACAAAAACCTGCATGTGAATGTTTATAGTGGCTGTATTCATAACTGCCCCAAAGTGGAAACACATGTCATCTTGAAGAGACAAGATAAACTATAGTATAACCATATAACAGAATCTACCAGGAGTAAAAAGGAACTATTGATGCATGCAACAACAACAACATGGATGAATCTCAAAGGCATTACGCTGAGTAAAAGGAGCTAGTCTCAAATGGCTATAAATTGCATAACTCCATCAATACGAAATTACTGCAAAGGCCAAACTACTTGGACAGAAAATTGTGGTTGGCAGGAACTAGGGTTGAGGGCAGGGGTTGACACAAACAGTGAGGGCATCTTGGTGGGTAATGGAAACGTTCCATAAACTAATTGTGCTGGCATGACATGCATCTATACATACATTTAAATTCATAGAACTCTATATTTTTTAAAAAAAGTTGTTTACCATACGTTATTTGGTACGTTGGCTTTGTATTTTTATTCCCCAAACTCATAGCTTAAAACAAGATTTAGTTACAAGTCTATAGTTTAATGATAAGCTGAGCTCAGTAGGAGTTTTTCCTTGTTGCTTTAACAAGAGTCAACTGATATGAGGCCCTATGACAAGCAGCTCTCCATTCCTCTGTGAACGAAGCTGCTACTTTTCTATCCCTGCAATCCACTCCATTCCAACTATGCAAGCCTCCTTGCAAGCATGGCAGGCACTGGCTATTCATTCTCCCTAGAACACTCTTCTTTCAGTATCTGCTTGGCTCACTCTCCCACCCTTTTCAAGTCTCTTCTCAATCATTTCAATGAAACTTCTTTCTCTTACTACAAACTGCAATCTACATCTCCCCAGATTTCACTTACACTATTCTACTTTTTCTGGTGTCATTTAACCTTCAAATTTACTATATTATATATTTTGCTTATCACCTTTCTTATTCCACAAGAATGGAAGATGCACGCAAAACAGAAATCTTTGCTTTGCTCACAAACATCTATAACAGTGTCTGTACAACAGAGCACACGGTTGTGTCCAATAAATAAACTACACTATGAAGACAGTGTGCTATTAGTGGAGGAAAGATACACAGATCAATGAAACTGCACAGAAAACGTAGAAATTGACTCATACAAATGCTTAACTAATGTGAGACAAAAGTGCGAAAGTAACTCAATGGAGGAAATGGCCTTTTCAACAAAGGGTGCTGGTGCAACTGGACATCCATAGGCAAAAAAAAATAAATAAATAAAAACTCTGACCTAAGCTTCACACCTTATATAAGAACTGACTCAAATGGATTACACATAAATATAACAGATAAAACTACAAAACTGTTTAAAAAGATATATGGGAGAAAATCTTTGGGATCTAGGACTGGGCCAAGAGTACTTAGACTTGATACTAAAAGCACAATCCAGTCTATAGCCATACCACCCTGAACAAGCCCGATCCTATCTGATCTTTGAAGCTAAGTGGGGTTGGGCCTGGTTAGTACTTGAATGGGAGACCACCTAGGAAGACCAGGTGCTGTAGGTGCAAAAGATAAAATAAAATAAAGAAATAGCAAGCAAGTAAGTAAAAAATAAGGGATTGTAAACTAACAAGGTCCTTGCAATCTGTGAGGTCGACCAAGGGTTGCCTTGCCTGAAAAAACAAAACAAAAGAGCACCATCCATAAAAAGAAAAATTTATAAAACGATTTTAGCAAAGTTAAACATTTTTGCTCTGTTAAAGTCCATGTGAAGATAATGAAAAGACAAGCTACAGACTTAGAGAAAATATGTGCATACCACATATCCAACAAAGGACTAGTATCTAGAATTTATAAAAAACATTCGAAACTAAACAATGAAAACACAATTCAATTAGAAAATGGGTAAAAGACATATCACCAAATAGAATATATAAATGACAAATAAGTTTATAAAAAGAAGTCTGACATCATTAGCTACTGGAAAAATTAAATGAAAAAAATGAACTATCACTACACGTGTTAACAGAATGGCTAAAATAACAGTGATAATACCAAATGCTAGTGATGATGTCAAGACACCACATCACTCATACACTGCTGTTAGGAAAGTAAAGTGATACAATCAATCTGAAAAACAAGGGGCAGTTTCCTATAAAACTAAACCCGAGATTACCATACAACCCAAAAAGTACACTCTTAGGCACTTATCCCAGAGAAATAAAAACATATGTTCATACAAAAAAAAAAAATACACAAATGTTCACGGCAGCTTTATTTACAATAGCCCCAAACTGGAAACAGTCTAGACCTTCAACCAATGAATGGGTTAAACATGGTAAATACATTATTCAGCAATAGAAAAAGAGGAACTACTAATATATATAACAACTTGCATGAATCTCTGGGGAATTATGCTGAGTGAAATAAGGCAATCTATTTCACAAGGTTACATACTGTATGATTCCATCTATAAAATATTTTTGAAATGACAAAATTTTAGAAATGGAGAAAAGATTAGTGGTTGCTTGCCAAGATTGGGAAAGGAAGTGGATGTGGTTATAAGAGGGCAACAGAAAGGATTCTTGTGATGCTAGAACTGTTCGCATCTTAACTATCATGGTGCAGACATAACTTTATGTGATAAAAGTATAAAACAATACACAC
This sequence comes from Eonycteris spelaea, assembly GCA_003508835.1. Taxonomy (NCBI): domain Eukaryota; kingdom Metazoa; phylum Chordata; class Mammalia; order Chiroptera; family Pteropodidae; genus Eonycteris; species Eonycteris spelaea. Next base: position 4,692,691 of record PUFA01000017.1, read on the forward strand.
ACACACGAGTCTGAGTAAAACTGGGGAAATCTGAATTTGATGGGTGGATTGTATGGAGGGAAGTGAGGAAAGTGTATAGGGGATCTCTGCATTATTTCTTAAAACTGTATTTGAATTTACAAATATCTCGATAAAAACTTCAATTAAAAAACAGAGAGTAGTATAATTCCTAGGTCTAATATACATGTAAGAATTGTCAAAAGTAGCTGAGATCAGCAAAGAATGGAGTGAAAATAAGAACAGAGCACTGTGAAAAACTAGCTAGCCCCAAACACTACCCTGGTAATTTATTTTTCCTTCCACAATCCTCTACTCTCCAGAAAACACAGGAGCAAATTTCAAATAACTATCACAGGAAAACCCAATTTACTCAATAATGTGTAATAAGAACAGCATAACATTAATTCTATAAAAAAATTAAAGAAGCAAAAAGTATAGAATTTATTAAAGAGAACATGCAGAAAAATGTTGCCCTAAAGCAGAGAGAAAAAGGAAAAAAAACCGCAACTAAATATTCTGCCATAAATCGAGAGAAAAAAGAATGAAGCAATCGACTCTCTGAAGGACCACAAAAAGCAAGAAACCAAAAAACGAGATAATAGAGACAAGAAAAATGAAGACAAAAACTAGGACAAACATGCAGTCCTCAAAACTGTCAAAGTCATGAAAAACAAGAAAAGACTAAGAAATTGTAATAAACCAAAGAACACTAAGGAGATATAACAACCAAATTCAATGTGGTACTCTGGACTGCATCCTGGAACAGAATGGACATTAATGAAAAAACTGATGAAATCCAAATAAAGTTAGTTAATTTTTGAAAAATCCCTGAGTTCATAAAGATAATAAAACATAAACTCACAGGTTACCTTAGGAGATGGCTGGGGTATCAATTCATTATTCTGAAACAAAAGTAAACAAAAGGAAAGATCTAGCATTTATTCTATGAACAGCAACCAAGTAACTGATAAGGGAAAGTTCTTCATTACAGAATTTCAACTAATAAAGAAGAAATGACAGTATTAAAGTATCATCATTTGCAACACCTAATGAAATACTGGGTCTAGCTAATGATCATTAATGGCTGCCAAATCAGTAAGTAAAAGGCTGAAATAGAACTTCATGATGGATGAACGGGGCTGACGTTTAATCCCATGATCAATTTAAACATCACAAGAGAAATCAGTCATTATATGTCTCTGGAATTGATGCAATATAACGTTCACAACACCATCTATAAAGTATTGTGGTAAAAAGGAAAATGCAAAAAAGAAAACAGAATCACTCTTGCTCAAGTACCTTTTGGGAAGAAAGATACATTTCTAAAACAGATGAACACTAACAAGTATGAGTGTCTACTCCGTCCCTGGCCCTTTCCATATGCACTATGTAATAATCAGAACAGCTCTTATGAGGTAACAGAATCACTACCAATATACAGACGAGGAGACCAAGGTTCAAGTAAGTCATTTTACCAAAGGCCACACAGATGGTATAAGGTCGAATGACAATATTACTAACCATGTAATCTTAGCAACAAAGAGCATCTGTAATTCTTCAAAGAAAAATATGACTGCCACTAATTAAGAAAAAGCAAGCTACCAATTTTAAACTCAATCAGTGGAAAATGAGAACTTGTTTCTGAGTCAAAATAACTTCCATTTGCAGGAACTAAATGCACACCTTCCATTTATATAAAATACAGTACAATATTCATAAGCTAAACATATAATTTCCCAAAGACATGCTAAAACATTATTTTGTCTACCAAGCTTTCACTAGATATGCCTGCAAAGAACTTAATCTCAGATAACCAGGCAGATACCTGTGAAATCTGCCCTTACAGACAAGGCTCAAAAATTCTAGTTTCCTAATTTTGTAGTGGCTACAAAGACCAAAATGGAATCTGGACCTCAATAAAGGTCTACAAAGGTAATACTAAACAATTATAGCCCATGTTATAATCAAGATATATTGATTGAGAGATCTAAGTAATGAAGCAAGACAACTGTCTCCTTGGCAACATAATTACAAATAAAGTTGTATCCCTAAAGATTATTAACCCCTCCTCAAAAGATGATTAAGTATTTTTGCATATTCTGGAGTAAACAAACTTTTTTTTAAATCCACTTTTTTTCTAAGCCTGACACTTTCCATTTTAAGTTTTATAATTTGATGTCTTTAGTGGTCTTTAAAAATGAGTTTTCAAAGTACGTGCTTAAAACTGTATAAAACTAAGTGCAAAACAAAGGAATTCAATCTGCCTTTAGTATTCTAACTAAAGACTTCCTGTTAACAGCAGGATTCCCTTCCTTTGGCACATACAGTTAAGTGCCTGGCTGATAAGTAGGCCAAAATATTAAAGGTCAGATTTCACAGTTAAAGGTAGAACTTGCTAGACCCTAAAACCCTTTGAGATATAATACAATTTGTTTTTGTGCTTCTGCCAAATACAATAAAATGAAGTTAACCCCTGAGATAAGTGTTTCTGGAAAGTCTTAATAATAATAGGCAGGAATTACTAACCTCGTTAACTCATTACAAAACCATTTCCTTCCATACTTTTTTTATATTTATTACATTAGTAACAGCAATCAAAATTTAAAGCTCATGAAAATAAATCTGTTTATAGCACATCCTTACCCACCCACATATTTATTTTTTCCTTTCAATTCATTCAACTTCCTTGAACTCTCTTCAGCATAACCCTTAAAAATATAAGTCCCAAATCTTTTCAAAATGAATTCAAGAAGCTTCTTGCTATTGTCTCACATTCAGATTTTTTAGGCTTTTCTGTTTGGTTAATAATTGGTTATTAATTCTTCCCTGCAACCTAAGAGTCTCCTTCAAAGCAGATTTTTCCTAAAAGGTCAAACATTACATCTTATTGCTCCAATATAGGAGTCAATGTAAAGTAAGATTTCTCAAGTATGTATAACTTCTGGAATAAAAGCAAATCTTTTTAAAAATGACATTCTTTAATTTGAAAAAAGTATCCAATTAACTTATATTTATTTCTAAATAGTAATTGGAAAATTGTTTTAAAGTCTGTCGTTAGACTTAAAACTGTCAGACTGCTCCCAAGAGATCAGTAAAAATTTGGTTCTTGAAGTATTTTCTCAATGATATTTTGCAAATCAGAAATTTAAAACAGGATTTCAACATGATATTATTAATTCTTCATACTTTTATTCAGGCAGAAAAGTGTTAATGAGCTATCAGTGATGTTTGTGATATAAACATGCATGGGAAAAGTGAGCGCAAAGAACAATCTGTATTAATCGTAAATAGGTTAGCTATTCCTGCTAACCTTCAGCTACCAAAACTGTCTTAAGACTACAGACTTGATATCTCTGGATTGATCTACTTATTCAGCCACTTATTTTTGGAGCTCCTCCTATCTAGCCAGGAGCTGTGCTAATCCTTTAAGACTCCTTTTTGCCTCATCTCTCAAACCCCATTAGGCCAAGTCTCATCAATGCAAATGTGTCCCATTTCTCCCCTTTTCCAATGTCCCCAACCTAGGTCATGACAGTCCTCATTAACATAAAATATTAACCATCGAACATGAACCAAATGAAAGATTAGTCACTGAAACTACGCATAAATATCATATTAAGAAACTAATTCAAGCAAAATGCAGGGATACGAAACTTCACAGATTTCAATTACAATAATATTAAAAAAAGAATGCTGTGGAAAAAAGAAGGAAATAACTAAAATATTAAGAATCTCTGCTATGATGGGTACTTGTCTGCATTTTGAAAATTTCCTATAATAAGCAGATACTACTCTAAAAGAATATAAATGAGCTAAACTTACTATTTTGGTTGGAAAATGATTTCTGAGGTTTAAAACAAGATATTAGAAATAGCCAAAATAAACACTGAAGTATACAATTATCTAATCCTTTAACCTAGAAGTTCTTTAAAAATTAAAGACACTCACCCATGCTCATTAGTTATTTCTATGCCTAGAAAACCTTTCCTCTACAATGCCCCAATGAGACTCCAATGTCGACTTTCACAAAGCTGCTCTTAACAACTATTTAACACTATTCCTCAATTTTCAAAACTTTAGCGATTTACTCTCCCAAACCCGTAATTCTCATTTTTCCTTCAAAAATGTCATAGATTTGCCCTTTCCTTTCCAATACAACCAGTACCTGAAGTCCTCTTTTCTACAGTAGTATATCCTGTGTACAACTAGTAAACTAATCTCTAAACAGTGCTTTCATAAATTACTTCTTTCTGAAATCTACAATAGTTTTACTTAACTCAAATGTAAATCCTATAGGTTGTTGCTGGACCACAAATCTCCATTCCACTTTACATCTTATTTCTTCAAACTAGGCAGAACTATACAGTTCCTTGGATTTACAACATGACTACTGTTTTCACTGGGCTATTCCCAATCTTCCACCTAAAATGCCCTTCTCTGCCCCATTAAAACCCAAGCTCAAAGCATAGTGAAGTCCTACCTCGTCCACAAATCATTCTCTAAGTATTCCAGCTTACCCTCTCTCTCTGAGTCCCTATTAAACTTACAGTCAATACCACAAAGTATACAAACTATTCTGTGATATTTTATATACATTGTTTTTGTTCCCCCAAATAAGGTACCAGAAAGGAGTACCAAGAATGTAAGGGAAAATACTAGAAATATGATTCATACTAAACGTTTTCTACACTCAAAACACTCATGCTCCAACTGGTTTTAAGTCACCTTGTATGAAATTTTGGGAGCTGAAATATGTCTCATGTATTTTTTTAATTTTAATCTGCCAAAATTTAAAGCCTATAATTTACAGGAAAAAATAATCTAATGAAAAAGTTTAATTTTCAGCTTGCTTCAGTTTATCTGGTGTATTCTGGTACTTCAGGAATAGAGCAGAAATGCACTGCTCCTCTCTTTTGCAACTTGTACAAGAATCTCCAGGTCAGCAAATACTGAAAGCAGATTTTAAAAAATTATATGGCTAATGTTTTTGCCCATTCCAAAATAGAATAAAAAGACATGCTTAACATGCAATTAATCATTTCACAGTAAGTCTTTTTGATCAAATTGGGAACTAATTATTGAACTATGATTTGTTAAGAGAAACTGCAGGTTCTAGCTAAGTAATGTTGTAGCTGCCCATAGTATCACCTACCACGCCCAATTCTTACCTATGTGCCTTGCCTTTCCCAGGTTTAAATTCCGGTTCTCTGAAACCCTAACCTTCCCATTCTATCAAACCTAAATCTAGGTTCAATCCAACCACAGACTTAAATTATCTAGGTTTTCAAGGTTCACAGTATTAACAGTCAAGATAAGTACCAAGTTTTTATAAAATGAGTTAAAATTAATGGACACAAAATTCTTTCACTCAGCGTAGGTTAATGATTATTTGCAAGCTAGCTTAGCAAGCCTGGGAAAAGAGAGAAGTATTTCTCTAGGAATATCTGTTGGCTCCCCAAGAAAATCTAGAAAAGAGTACCTTTTAAATTAAGTGTTAATGAATCTAAACTAATGTAATAGTTCTAATTTTAAGTTACCTGAAGCATGCCTCCCCTGATTCTGTGACATTCTTTGGAAGAGCTCGTGGTTGTATTCATAATATCTACAGTCTTCATGTGTACGATCTCCAAGTGGGCGCCTTCTCTGACCATCAAAATAATTATCTGAATAATAATATCGGGAACCAGAGTCTCCATTTTCAACAGCAAAATTAACTTCTGTTAAAAATGACTGCGAAGAGCCATATTCCCTAGGGACATCTGCTAGACTCCTGGCAAGATAAGAAGGTGCAGATAATCTGTTGCTTTCTCTTCTCATTATTTCATGAGGTGTTCTTTGAACTGGAGTTCTAAGGAAACTGTGGTTTCTTGAAACTACTCCATCTCCAGAAGCTGAAAAGGCATTAGAGCTTGACTCTGGAAGACAGATATCAGTTCGTCTTGGAATGGTTGGACCGTGCCGGATGAATGAAGGCATGAGATCTATAATAAAACGAAGAATAAAATGACCACTTTAGTAATTAATAAATATGCTTTTCAAAAGTTGTTTATTTATATCTATCGCCCCAAAATACAAAATTGCAATGGACTTAAGAAAACGCAATTAAAACTTTTGATTTAAGGTAGTACTTACTTGGACATTTTAAAGTTGAGGATGAGCAATATTTTCCCATTCAAATGTATTTATAATTTGTACAAATGTGTAAAATCAAATGTATTCCACATATTACCATACATAATATAATGAAACATTAATAAACATAAATATGAAATACATATTAACAAAATATTCATGATTAAATGTAAAAATAAGAAACAATCTAATGAGTAGTTACCAACATAATTTAAGATTATAGTTTTTTTGATTTCACTTCATTTTCGAAATTCCCCAAATCCTTCTTCAAGCGAACACAATTTCAAAAATAAAAACAACATAATGCTATTCCCAAACATGTGAAGGTAGATTCCCTTAAAAAGATTTTTAAATTATAACCTGGTCTTCCTACTCCTGGAATTATGTAGCACTAGTACAGTGCTCAAAAGCTGGAAAACCAAAAATTTAGCTACATAAAGGAAAAAAATTAAAAGATCTCATTTCACAAAGGTACACAAATGTTGAATTAGTTCAAAAACCGCGAAGCCTGTCAACAACCAAAAAACAAACAATCCAATTTAAAAACAGACAGAAGACTTGAACAGATATTTCTCCAAAGAGGAAATACAGATGGCCAATAGACATATGAAAAGATGCTCAGGGCACTAATCATCAAAAAAAGGCAAATTAAAACCACAAGGAGATTATCACCTAACACCTGTTAGAATGACTATCATCAATAAATCAAAGAACAAGTGTTGGTGAGGATTTGGAGAAAAGGGAACCCTCATACACTGTTAGTGGGATTGCAAATTAGTACAGCCACTATGGAACACAGTCTGGATGTTTCTCAAAAAATTAAAAATGGATATAACTTTTGACCCAGCAATTGCACTTCTGGTATTTATCCAAAGAAAAGCAAAACAATAATTCATAAAGATCTATGGACCCCTATATTCATGGCAGCACAATTTACAATAGCCAAGATGTGGAAGCAATCTAAATGCTCATCAACAGATGATCGGATAAAGAAGTTATGGTTCATATATACAATGGAATATATGCCATTAAAAAAAAAATGAAATCCTATCATTTGTAACAACGTAGATGGACCTAGAGGTTATTATGCTGAGTGAAATAAGTCAGAGAAAGATAAATACCATATGATTTCACTTATATGTGGAATCTAAGGAACAAAAAGCCCAAACTAATCAAAAACAGACTCACAAATATAGAGGACAATCTGGTGACAGACAGAGGGGAGGATGGTGGGGGACTGGGAGAGTAAGGTGATGAATTAGAGGCATACAAATCAGTAGTTGCTGGATGGTCATGGGGATGAGGCGCATAGCATAAGGAATGCAGTTAGTATTGATGTACTGGCTAGGTGGAGAGCCAGGGGAGAAAAAGAGCAATTAGGGGGATCATTTTATAAACTACATAAATATCTAACCAATGTACTGCATACTTGAAATTAATAAAATTAAAAAAAAATAAATAACCTCCAAGCCTGAAACTATGGCTCCTTTAAGAACAAGTAATTATAACCCAGAACAGAACAGTAGAACAATGCAGTTCAGGATATAGTACTTTGGAATACAGAATTTAAACAGCTTAGACATTCCTAGTTAGAAAGCAAAAACACCCTTTAAAAATGAAGAAAACTGGATTTGGAGACCATTTTTATGAATTAAGTAAACAATATAAGAAAGCACTCAATAAGCTTCAGAAGCAAACTCTAGACAGAAATTAATATTCAAATAAACAAGGCTCAACATTTGGTGAAACTAGAAGAAAACACCCTATCAAGTTATTTGCTTAAAAGTAAGGCAAACATTTCATGATTTCAAGCAATGTTTAATAACTTTATTTGCGGCAAACTGCAAAAATCACAAACTTAGCCGAAAACATAAGAGACTGTGTAACTAAAAAATGAACTGTTAATACAAGTTTAAAAATCAAGTTTCAGGTTATTGATGTACTCATCTGATCTATTTTGCTGTTCTATAAGAAAGCACTTCAAATACAAGGATAAATGTGGGAAGCTGATGATGTGGTTATAATAGAAAAACATGCTCTCCACCCCTTTCTGTGTGATCTTGGACAAATACTAGGAATCTCTATGAGCAGTTTTCCCAATTATAATATGAGGTAATGCTTAAGTCACAAGGTTACTACAAGCTTCCAAGAAGGAAACTTACACAAAGGGCCAGCAGGCAGTATGAGTACCAAAACGTCAGTTCCTTACCTCACAAATGATCTGAACACACAGCAAGAATTAAAAATTCAAAATATTCAGCTGGAAAACCAGAGTCAAATACTTAACTCAACAGAAGAAAAGTGCGGGGATGGGTGATAGAAATACATCTTATTATAGTTAAAAAAAATTTGTTTTCAGTAATTCTTCCTGAAATATGATAGAAATCATTTTGAGTACTTTGTCTTTTTGGAATCTTCGAAGATCTTATTTGAAGACATTCTCATGAATAGGACCAAATACACAAGATTGGGGGTTCTTTACCCTGAGATCTAAGACTGATGAGGCTTTGGGTAGCGGCTACAATAGCGAGGGTCAGTTTTCACCTCCTCCTGTCTGCATCCAGCAGCAGAGCTGAGAGATTCTATCCAAGAATTCGCACAACTTTCAGCACAGAAGAGTGACACACTCAATGTCTGCAAATACAAGGTATATCTCGACGTGCTAGAAGAAAAAGTGTGCCCCAGTCTAACCACTTTTACTCCTACAGCATCAGGGAATCAGTAGTCTGTTTCCTAAAGAGCCTCTTTATTCCAGTAAAACGAACAACAATGCCGTAAGGAGACAGGGAAGTTTGTTGTTATTTTTAGGGGGCCCACAGGGAGAAGGGGGGCTAATAGAAGTTTCTTACTCTTAATCGGCTTTCAATATCAACAAGAGTTCAGACATAATGAAATTAACAAAAACCCCAAAACTATTTCACAGAGACCAATAGGAATGAAAAGGCGCGGGGAGCGGCGGCCGCCAGGGACAGGTATGGGTGCGCCCCGCCCGACACTTACTCCGCAGCAGAGGCGAAGTCTCTTTCTTCATGTACTTCCCCTGCACCTCGGCAGGCTTAGACACTTCGTTTTTGGTTTTCTTTCGGGACAGCATCCTGGTCGCCGAGGCCCCAGGCCGCGCCAAGCAGCCTCCCTAGGGCTCCGCGCCGGGCGCCGGCAGTCCCCGCCGCCACCTCCGCCGGCGCCGCCGCCTCCTTCCCTCCCGAGACGCCGCCGCCGCCGCCGCCGCCGCCTCCTTCCCTCCAGAGCCGCCGCTGCCGCCTCTCCGCAGCCCGGGGTCGCCCGCAGGGACTGCTGCATGTTCGGGGCGCTAAGCGCGCCGGCCGCCGCTCCGTCGCTTGTCAGTTCCTTCCCGGAAGTCTTCCCGGTCCGCGACGCTGCCCGAGGACTCCGTGAGGAGAGGTCGGGAACGCCCGGCCAGGGCCATGGTACGCCGCGGGCCGCCTAGTAACCGCTACCGCTGCCGCCGCAGCCCCCGCCGCCGCCTACGTCCCGTAAACTTTCGCCGCGGCCGCTGGGAATTCTGGGAAACTCGACGCCTCGCGAGCGCCGCCGCCGCCCCTCCCCCACCCCGGCTCCGGGGCGCGGCTCCGGCTGCGGGACGCGGCGCTGGTCTCCCGGCTAACGGGTCCCACCGTCTGCCCCAAGGAGCAGCGGCCCCTTCGCGCTTCCTCGGCGAGAGGCAGGTCCGAGGACGGGGAACCGCGAGGATCAAGGCGGCCAGACTGAGCGCGGGAGTCGTCGCGAGCTCACTCGTGGAGTCCCTTCTTCCTACTGATTTTTTTCCCCTCAGGACCTTGAGGGAGCTGGTGACGCTCCCCGAGACGCGTTCCCGTCATCATCTTGAGTGAGGATGTCCGTCCCTCTTAGAGTTTCTTGGGCTGGTAATTCAGGTCCCTTGTAATGCAGAATGCTTCGAGTCGAAGGACCACAATCCCCACCCAAGTTAGTGCAGCACCAAAAAAATCTAGATGCTTCTGTTGAAAACATCCCTGTGCCCAATACTAATTAAACAAATATAAATCTATAATCTCCTGTGTGTCAGGGAGTGCGTCCTTCTGATGAAGGGGGGAAAACGGAGGAAGATAAACTATTAAAATAGAGTTTCTACCACCTCTTTAGATAAATTTGAAGTTGGCATATTTAATTGCTCTCGTTAAACTTAGTAGCCACATACTTTGTCTTGGATTAACTATTACATCTTAGAGTTTTGAGCATTAAAAGGCAAGACCTGGAATTTTAAATCTAAAATAGACCTTATATCTATATAACTTAGAGCTGTCACATGTAAACGGCAAGATTTGGAAAACAAGACGGGATCCAGCCCTAGTGACAAGTCTTTCATAATGGAGAATGCTTTCCCTGAGATCAAAATATAAGAGGTGTCAAACTGACAAGCAAGGAATTTTTTACTACACAAGATTAGGATGATGGTCAAGTCTTGTTTCACTGTGAACAAACAAGACATTTTATTTAATGTCTGTTTCCATCTTTGCATCCCTAGGTACAGAGTTCTCACAATTCATTCAATAACTAACAAAAATTTACTGAGCACCTATTATGCTAGGCACTGTTTTGGGTGCTTGGGGTATAGCAATAAACAAAACACAAGAATCCTTACTCTGGTGTGAAGAACAACAATAAAGAAGGAAAATAAGTAAAATATACTGTGTCACATAGTGATTGGTGCTTAAGTGAAAATACAGCAAGAAAAAGCCTGCGATTTTAGGCAGTGTATAGAATGACCAGAGGAGACTGGAGTTATGTGACAAAATGAGAAAATTGGCAATGCAGCTATCTGGAGGAAGAATATTTCAGGCAGAAGAAACAGCAAGTGCAAAGTCACTGCAAGTCACCATATTTTTAGCAGCCTGGAAGTAAAAAGGTCTTTGTAGCTAGAGCAGAGGAGGAGAGTAGTGGGAAATGAAGTTGGATAGGTAACAATGGCTAGGGCACCTAGGGCTTTGTAGGTCATTGTAAGAAATTTCACTATGAGCACAATCTAACTTAATGTTTTAATAGGTCACGCTGGATGCTGTGTTGAGAACAGACTGGAAACAACAGTAGAAGAAAGATTAGTCAGAAGGTATTGCTGGGTGGACCAGAGTAATAGCAGTGGAGATGATCAGAAGTGGTCATATTTTGGACATATTATCAAGACAGCCAACAGCATTTACTGACAGATTGAGTACAGAGTGTGAGAGAGAACTCAAGGATGAGCGTGGGTATCTAAGTCTTAACAATAGAACAGAATGGAGTTCAATAGAATAGCAGATTTGTACTTTGAATGGAATGTAGAAAAGCAGTTACTTGTTCCTATGGTTCAGATACTAAACTGTCGGGAGTGTGGATGGAGAACAAAGAATAATGAAATATAAATGAGACAATAAGATATTGTTACACAAAGGGTATGAAAGCAGGAGATGAAGGAGGGAAGGGGGTGCCAACAAAGTGCCAGGTTTCTGCCCAGGGTTTACCTCACAAGGATAAGAGAACAAAAGGATACTAGGATGTTAAATAAAGCCAGCTCTTCACACCTGGGGTTTTCCCACAGACTGAAATACAAGATACCTTTCCCATTCGTGGGGGAAAGACTCATAGAATTTTATAGTTGAAAAAGAATTCTGAAATCAGCTAGGCTAACCTCATTTTATCGATGTGGAAACAAAACCAGAAAAATTAAATGTTTGCCTCAGATTATATTTCTGGTTAGCAGCAGACTAGTCCCAGAACTGGAGTGTTCTATTTGCATTTGGGGCCTTTTTCTGCTACAGCACATTAAGAATTCTACTAATGTGAGTCCAGAGTGTTTCTAACACAGTTGTTTTGAAAGCCATCCATGTTCCATGTAAAGTACTCCCCTTTTCAATGCTATTTTAATTCTCTGAATTACAGCAGAGAGAAAGCCTCAATTAGGTGCTCTTTATAAGAGCTGGAATCTGCCTTTTTATCAAGGAGGGCGCATTCCAGAATCAACAATCTGCAGGCAGCCTCAGCAGTAGCAATGCACAGCAATGTGTGAACTTTGAATCCAAATCCTTACATATAGATGCTTTTGAATTTTTCACATCTGTTTTCTAGAAATTCCTGGACTTCTGAGAGTTTTTATTAAGGAATCCAGATTTTGTAGCTATAATTCTCCAGACATTGCTCTTGGTAAGGCTATCGGTGTATTACATAATAGATATTTTTTTCCCCTTGCAATTGCATTCTCAGTGACGAAAATCAACCATTAGGGAGTTACTCATGTCTTATCAACAACTTTTTAAAAGTTAACATTAAAAAAATTTTTAAAGGAGGCAATAAAGTGTTAATCTGAGCTAACCTCATAACTCTCTGGCTCTTAGGTTTCTCATCTGAAAATAAAGATATTGGACTATTTGAATTCCAAAGTGTCTTTCAGCCCTACAGTGTTGTCACATAGGCGGAAGGAAATACACACAAATAAGTTGCCCTAGTAGGATAATTGACATATAGGTGATTTCCGTTCTTTAAAAATATTTATCTTTATTGCTATGTTTTCACTAAAAAAAATGTTAAAGAAAGTGTTGACATATTAGCATTATATAAAGTCATCGTTGGGATAAAATAAAATTTCATGCGTGACTGCTGCTTTCAAAGAGAGCCAAGGTTCTTATGCCATTTTTACTTTCTCTAGCAAGAGTCATGTAAAATTTTAATGGCTGAGTTATCTAACAAGGGATTGTTCAAGAAATAACCCTATGTATGGAACTTCTTCAAAAAAATAAAAATAAAAAGGAGAGAAGCTTCTACTCTCCAATCCGCTCTTCTTGGTCATGTAACAAGATAAACTTATGTCTCAGGAGGAAGTAATAATTGTGGTAGAATCTAGGGCTCTTCAAGCCTCCAAAGTTTTGCTCTTAAAATCTGGGAGAATACAATGCTCAGGGTCCTTTTAAGCAGAAGCTTTAGTTGTTTCTTAAGAAGGATAAAGATGTGTGTGATGTGTACACACACTGAAAATAAAAAGGCTTAATATTAACAACTAAGGTGGGTTACCAAACTTCTCTATGAATTATCCCTAACCCTGTAACATAGATTATGTAGTAGTGTAGAGAAATAGTATCACAAGTCTGATTAAAAGGAGTCAAGCTGGGAAAATGGGTGTCCCTAAGCTTAGCTCTTCTTCCTATATACTGTTATTGCCAGAATTGAGAAGTCTCCTGAGACCTTGACACCTAGCCAAAGTGAGTCTTTTATTCTTGGCAATGCTAGCCTTTGACTTCAGTTGGCTATCCTTTTAGGTCTTTCTGTATCTTTGTCTCCCTGACCCTAGAAACTTTTACCTTCTTCCAAAATTGGGCTTTACCTTTAGACACTTTTAACTTAACTTTTAACTACTCTTTGCAATTACCAATTTTTACTTGGTTTATGGTAAGATTTTTTTTTTTCAAGAACTCAGTAAAAATTTACTGACGGCTCTCATTATATCTGATGTATATCTAATGTGGAAACACCTGCATTCCTTCTACACCACATGCGAGCCAAGGGATACTCAGAAACATCATCTCTACTCCATCTTCCTCAATAAGCCATGCCACTATTTCTCTTTTGCTGTGGCTAATCCATGCTGATGCAGAGGCCCTCTGCAAAGATGAGTCCCTAATGAGAATTGGGATAAAATATTCTCAATAATTCCAAAAAGTTTCTCAATAGCTGTTGGGATGGATTTCACAAGCCTTTTAACTCTTACTCCAGCCTGGGATCTACTCTCTCTGCTCAGTCTTTCTTCTCCCTGTCAAAACTCTCTACTTCCAGGTCATGTCTTCTGGGAACTTACTCCATATCATCTCTTCCCTATCTTTTGGACTGCTTTCTTGAAGGTTCTACTTGATGTAGGGAGGAGGTATGAGAACTGGATGTTAAACCAAGCTGTATACAGAGACTGTGATGTGCTGTCAGAAATCTAAAGAACAAAGGAAGATTCCTGCTGGGATTACTAACAAACCGTATACCCATACCGATACTGTGAAGGCAAAACATTATTTAAGTTGCACCCTATGCAAAATAAACTCAATCATTCGTTCTCTGTGGTCAGACCGTAGGGAACCTTTAGAACAGAGGTTGGAATTGCTAGCATGTCTTTAATACTGCATACCCATGTCTTTCACACTACATACCCATACCATCAAAGGGAAATAGGTAAACAAACTCTTTAAACTGTAATTCATAGAAGCTAAGAAGGGCATATAAACTGAATTCAATAAACTTTTCTTTGACTCTAATTCTAGCATGCACTTGAATTATTTCTTGAGCACAGTCAAGGACCCTCCCTGGGTGTAAGACTTGAGTCCCCACTCAGGGAGATTCGCTCCATCCTGCATCATCTTTCCTGACTAACCACAAAGGCATCAAAGGACAAACTTGGTCCAGCCAAGTATACCATGGCTCCCCTCTTTTTCAGAAAGTGGGAAATTTATCCCAAGCCATGTAGGTCAAACGGCCTTGGGCAACTGTTGAACAGCGTTCCAGGGATCTGGTAGAGCCCAGCCCTCTGATTGAGCGGGAGTCCATCGGTCCTGTCTGTTTTCCTACCTCTCTTCCTCTAACTTCCTAGAAACTTGGCACCTCCATGGGAATGGCGAAGAAGACCTGCTGAGGAACGCACCCCACCCCGGACTCCAAATTAAGACTGCATAGCAACAGAACTAGTGAGCTGCCCAGTAGTCTTCCTTCCCTTCCTTTCAGCCCCTTGCTTTCATTTTCCCTGGGGGCTCACTTGAGGGTAGGCGAAGCTGTGGGCGGCAGGAGGTAGCCCAGTTAACGCCCCTTAGTCCTTTCCTTGACCCCTCCCCTCTGTAGCGGAAACTAGTAGCGGGGACACCGTAGTTGCCCAGGCTAAACTCTCCAACCTCATCGTCCCCTGTCTGTCCTATTCTCATTTCTGAATTGGCTCTAGGCGCCATTACAATCCAGAGAAAACACTAATGGCTGGAGCCGAGCTGGGCCACCGCCTGACTGCACCCTCTGTCTTCGTCCAAGTAGTGCGGGACTTCAATGTAGCTTTTACCCCAGAGAAGCTAGCCTTCTTTTTCCCTTCCTCCTTCTGTATTGTAGCATGGCCATGGGGCCCTACACGTTTTGTGTTGGCTGGAACCATGATGGGCTTGCACGCCATCTCCCTTTTGCAGGCAGAGGGCCACACCCTCATTCTAGACTTTCTGGCTAAGCTGCACTGCCACCTCCCTGTCAGCAAACCAGGGGTCACCATTTGGAGTCTCCCGTGGGCATGCGCGCCCCTCCCCCTCCCTTCCACTTTCCCCAGCAGCATGTACACACACCAGACCAGCCAGAGTCCACTAAGAAGGCAGGGTCTGGGCCAGGTCAGCTGTTCTGGCAACACTGAAGCTGCTCTTCTTCATTTGGTACAGGACTTGAGTCCTTACTTGGGGGCATTCATCCTGTCCTGCATTAAATTGACCCCTTTACTGAGACAATAAGCTTTTAGCCTTAGGGTGCAAGGTAAATGTGATTTAAGGAGAAGGAAATGAAAAATATATTTGTTTGAAATACTTTCAAGACAGCAGTTTAGAGTTCTTTCAGTTAGAACTAACGTAGGGAGGAGGCAGGAGAACTAAAATGTTAAATCAAGCTATATTCAAAGACTGCAATATGCTGGTCAGCCCTGCTGCCAGGCCGGTTGGAAACCTGCAGAACAAAGGAAGATTTCTGCTGGGATTGCTAACAATCCATTTCCCATATCAGTGAAGGGGAAACAGGAAAAACAGAGTCTTTAAGTGGCTGCCCTACCCGAAATAAAATCATTCATTTCCTATGGCTAAAACCACAGGGAACCTCTGGATTAAAGGCTGGAAACTGCCAGCAGGCTTTTCACACTACATATTCTTCTTACCCTTTCACACTACATACCCTTTCCCTTCCGCTTCCTCACTGTATGCCCATATCAAAGGAAATGGGTAAACAAAGTCTTTATAACTCATAGAAACTAAAGAATGATATATAAACTAGATTCCCCCCCCCCCCACCACACACACAGTTTCTGGGATTTTTCCCTTGTCGTGGGTTTTTGTCTTTGCTTTCTCTAGTCTGCATTTTCATTTCTTTAATAAACTTTCCTTTTGACCCTAATTTGGTGTGCATGTTGAATTCTTTCCTACACTCACCAAAGGAGCCTCTTCTCTCAGTGCAAGGCTTGGTCTCCCTCCTGTGGGGAAATTTGCCGTCTTGCATCAGAACCAGAATGTAAAGGATTAAGGGGGGGAAAGAAAATGTCCTGTTCTATATGGAGACTGGCCATGTAAAGGTATCTCCTCTCTCTCCTGGAGCTCTATTTAATTGACAGTGGAAGATAAACAGGGAATAAGCTCACAATTATAAGGACAAAATATGGGCCAGTCAATAGACATGACATCAGTGAATTTCAACTAGAGAGTGATGGGATTTAGGTGAGGTGGAAAGGAGATGCAGAGAGCCGATGAAGCACCACAGAGGAAGCCACAGCCTAAAATGCTTGAGAAAGCACATACAGCCAAAGACCTAGGAGAGGCACAGGGCTCACAAGTATCTGGTTTAGTTAAGGAAGGTAGGGAAGAAATATGGAGTTGAAAGTAGCCATTAATTATAACTCAAAACTCTACTATTCTCCTGCCCCCAGAATTTCAGGCAGCTAGGCACCTATCCCCCAGAAAGGGGACATTAGTGGTCTTTTCTGGAGAAATCAAATGGCCTCAAAACAAAGGTCTTAGCATTCTAACATTTGTAGGTCCTGGAACAAAACAACCAACTCTTCATGGGGAAGTCTGCCAGGCAATGGGCCCTGATCCCTCACATAGACTCTCAAGTAGTGGGTTTTTTGTTTGTTTGTTTTTTTAATGTGACATTCTTACATATAAATATGCAACCAAGAATCACTAGGAATTGTAGGAAAAATTACATCATGAGAGATAACAAACAGAAAAATAGACCCCAAAGAAATAATTCAGAAGATAGATGAATACTTTAAGCAACAACATTTATTACTATCAACAGATATATTTGAGAGAAGATATTGCATCCATAAATCAACAAAAGGATGCTATAAAAAAGGTACAATAAGAAAGCCATAAAGAGCTCCTGGAAATTGAAGATAGAAGTTGCCAAAGAAAATATTCAGAAGAAAAGGAGGTTGAACAAATCTCCCAGAAAACATAACAGAAAGACAGAGAGGATATGAAATATAAGATAGATAGTCTCTATACAAGAGGTCCAATATCCTGAAAATGTGAATTCCAGAAAGAGATAATAGAGAAAATGGAGAGAACAACATCAAGAAGTAATGCAAGATATTTTTTTCAAAGATGAAGGAAAGGAATTTCTCAGTCAAAAGGATATCTCAAGTGCCCCTCAAAATAAATGAAGAAAGATCCATGTCTCAATATGACATTGTGAAATTTCAGATCAAGGATGAAGGGAAGATTATAAAGCCTTCCCTTTAAGTGCACGACAGGGCAAATTTCCCCTTGTGGGAGAAGACCAAGCCCTGCACTGAGAAAAGAAGAGGGTTCTTTGGCAGAGTGTAGAAAGACTTCAACACACATGCTAAAGTTAGAGTCCAAAGGAAAGTTTATTATAAAAGGTGTAACACTCCACCGACAGAGTGCGGTCTCCTCTCAGAGTCAGAGAGTGAGAGAGCCTACGAGAGACTAGACAGTGAGAGAGACAGAGTAAAGAGGAAAGAATACCGAGAGAAAGATACTGAGAGGGACGGTGAGAGTGAAGCACTGAGAGGCACCCCCAGTGATCTGGGAATTTGGTTTATATATCTTTCTTCAGTTTTTGTGAATTACAGTTTAAAGACTTTGTTTACCCATTTCCTTTGATATGGACATACAGTGAGGAAGGGGAAGGGGAAGAATATGTAGCATGAAGGCCTACCAGCAGTTCCCAGCTAAGTTCCCCATGATTTCAGCCATAAGAAATGAATGATTTTATTTTGTGTAGGGCAGCCACTGAAAGACTGTTTTACCTGTTTCCCTTTCACAGGTGTGGGGAATGGGTTGTTAGCAATCCCAGCAGAATCCTTCCTTTCTTCCTTTGTTCTGCAAGTGTCCTCCTGGCCTGGCTGCAGAGCTGAATAGCGTATTACAGTCTCTGAATATAGCTTGATTTAACATTTTAATTCTCTTACCTTCTCCCTACATCAAAAGTGAAGGCCAATTATAAAGGAATAAGAATCAGACTAGCATCCAATTTTTCATTATCAACAAGGACTGCTTATAAGATAACAGAACAATGCCTTCAAATAAATGAAGGAAATCAGTTTCATTTTACAATTCCATATCCACCCAAATTATCAATCAAAAGCAGGGGGAGAAGAGATATTTTCATATATGAAGGAACTCAGAAAGTATACTTCCCACACCTCCTGTTTTAGTAAATTATTGGAAGATAAATTCTAACAAATGAGAGAAAAAATTCTTACACACAAAAGAACAAACAAAATAAAATAGGAAAATAGGGATTAAAGAAATAATGTAACTCAGGAGAGTAATGAATTTAAGTTTCATTTCCGCAGCTGTATAGCTGGAATGCAGTGATATTGGAATTGGATTTAAGAGGGCTCCAGAAGGAAGTACCTAGGAAAAGATGGAATTTAAGAAATCTGTACAATTTGGAACAAATTAGATAAAGGCTAAAGATTCATGGGAAAATGAAAGGCAATGAAACATGAAAAACTTGGGAGACTACAGCATTGTAGGCCCTTCTGAAATATATACTTGAGGATAAAATCCAACAAACCAGAGAGTAGTCAAAATTTAAAACTCAGGATTGGAGGAGTAGTCAAAATGGATAGGTGGTAAGCATTAAATATTTTAATACAGAAAAGTCTAAATAATTGTGAGAATTAGGTTTTTAAAAAACTTAGACTTTGCCTTGTGTTTTCCCATGTCATTACAACCTAAAAAGATTTTACTTTAAAGAGCTTAATATCTTTAAAAACTTAACCCAAATCATGCTTTTAGTCAAGGCAGGTCTGAACGGGACATTAAATATCCAGATTCTTTGTCTTTGGCTGGTGATGCTGTTTATCTCATAGTGATCAGGATTGAGGACTAGAAATAACAATGTAAACAAAGAACAGATTCAGTGGAGTGAGGAAATGGGAGGGCATGAACTGGAGGTTGTGGTCAGAGAGGAATTTCAAGAGTTTTAAATGATAAATTACTAGGTGAGACCACATTAAACAGTGGAATAGTATAGCTATGCCACAATTTGTTTATCCATTCATCCATTGATGGATGTTTGGATTGTTTTGAGGTTTTGGTCATTATTAATAAGGCTGCATAAACACTCATGTACATGCCTTTGTATGAACATGTGCTTTTATGTCTCTTGGTTAAATGAGTAGGAAAGCAATGACTGGGTAATGTGGTAGGTATATTTTTAACTTTGTAAGAAACTGAAAAAATGTTTTCCAAAGTAGTCGCACCATTTTACAGTCTTACCATCCTCACGCATACTTGCTTTGTTCAGTTGTTTCTTATTAGCCGTTCTAATAGGTACGTAATAGTATCTCATTGTGGTTTTAATTAGCTTTTCCCTAATAACTAACGATGTTGAAATTTTTTTCATGTGCTTATTTGCCATTCTTATATTTTATTTGGTACTCGTTCAAATCTTTGGGTTTATTTACCGTTGAGTTTTGGGAGTTCGTCTTACTTGGTAAAATCCCTTTAAAAGAGAATGTGTTTTATATGACTTGACTCCCTTTAAATGTATTGAGACTCGTTTTATGGCCCAGAACTTGTCTATGTTGGTAAATGCTTCATATGCATTTGGTAGTGTTCAAGTCTTCTATATCTGTGGTAGACAGACTAATAGTCCCTCAAAGGTGTCCATGTCTTAGTCATCATAATTTGTGAATGTTATTTCCCATATGCAAAAGGAACTCTGAAAACATAATTGGTTTAAGGATATTGAGCTGGGGAAAGTATCCTGGATTCTTCAGGAAGGCCCAATTTAATCACAGAAGTCCTTAACAGCAGGCAGCTTTTTCCAGATGTAACCAGAGGAAGATGTGAGTATGGGGAAAGAGTCAGAGAATTTGAATGTTGCCTGCTTTGAAGATGAAAGAGTAGGGCCATGAGCCAAAAAATGTTGGTGACCTCTATAAGCTGGAAGAGATAAACAGATTCTCTCCTAAAGACTCTAGAAAGGAATGCATCCTGCCTATACCTTGATTTTAGCCCAATGAGAACTGCATTAGACTTCTGACTTACAAAACTGTAAGTTAGATTTATATTGTTAAAGCTACTAAAATTGCCACCAAGAGAAAAAAAATACATTTGCCCATGTAGCTGGCATTTTCAGTGCTCTTTATTTTTTTTGTTTAGATCCAGATTTCTTTTCTAGTTAGTATCATTTTCTATCTTTGTAAACAATTTCCTTTAACACTTCTTATAGTGCAGCTTTATTGGTGATGTACTATTAAAGCTTGCTTATGTCTGGAAAAGTCCTTATTTCACCTTTTGGGTTTTTTTAAAACAATTTTTTTGTTTTTAATTCATTAGATAAAGAATGCTAGGCTAGCAGTTTTATTATATTTCAGTACTTTTTAATTTTATTTTTATTTTTTTGTTAAGTTTATTAGGGTAACATTGGTTAATACAATCATATAATTTTCAGGTGTACATTATCATTTGACGTCTGTATATTCTATTGTGTGATCACCACCCAAAGTCCAGTTTCCTTCAGCTACCATCCTTTACTTTCTATGTGTGTCCTTGTATCTGAAGCGAGTCTCTTGTAGGCAACATGTAGATTTATTTTTTATCCATTTAGCCACTCTATGTCTTTTGACTGGAGTGTACATTTATACCTAAAGTAATTATTGATAGGTATGTACTTACTGATGTGAATTGTTTCTGGATGTTTTGTAGTTCCTGTATTTTTTCTTTTGTTCTCTTAAGGCTTGACGATTTTCTTATGTTTTATGCTTAGATTCCTTTCTTTTGTGTATCTGCTACAGGTTTTTGCTACAATGAGGCTCACATCTAATAGCCTATCTATGTAACAGTCTATTTTAAGTTGATAGCAACTTAAACTTAAATGCATTCTAAAACTCTACATTTTTTACCACCCCAACATTTTGTTTTTGTTCACTTATATATGTTTGTGTCTTCTTAAACTGATTATTATTTTTATTACCTTTCTCTTTTAACCTTCATACTAGCTTTATAAGTAATTAATTTAATGCCTTTACTATATATTTACCTTTACCAGTGAGATTTATACCTTAATGTTTTCTCGCTACTAATTAATGTCCCTTCTTTTCAGTTTAGAAAAGTCCATTTACCATTTCTTGTAAGGCCAGTTTAGTGGTGAAGTTCTTTATCTTTTGCTTGTCTGGAAAACTATCTGTCCTTCACATCTGAATGATAACCTTGCTGGGTAGAATAGTTTTGGAAATATTTTCTTTCAGTACTTTGAATATATTATGCCACTCTCTTCTGGCCTTCAAAGTTTCTGCTTAAAAATTTGTTGACTTATAGGGGTTCTCTTGTAACTAAGGATTTGTTTTTCTCTACTGCTTTCACGATTTTTGTTTTATCTTTAACTTTTGATATTTTAATTGTAATGTGTCTTGGTGCAGCTCTTTTTGGATTCATCCCTTTGAACTCTCAGGGCTTCTTGGATCTGGTTGTTCGTTTCCTTCCCTAATTTAGGAAAGTTTTCAGCCATCATTTCTTCAAATAAGTTTTCTGCCCCTTTCTCTTTCTTCTTCTGAGATCCTGATAATGCAATGTCATCCTACTTGATGTTGTCCCGAAGGTCTCTTAAGCTATATTTACTTTGTTAAATTCTTTTTTCTTTTGCTTCTCTTTTTGGGCGAATTCCACTGCCATCTTCTAGATCACTGATCCTTTCTTCTGCTTCATCTAGTCTTCTCTTGAATCCCTCTAGCATATTTTTCAGTTCAGCTATTGTATTCTTCAGCTCTGTGATTTCTGTTTGGTACTTATATTTTCTACTCTTTGTTAGTTTTCACTATTTATCCTTTTTCCAAGTTTGGTGAGCATCCTTACGACCATTACTTTGAACTATATCAGGTTAAATAGTTATCTTTGTTTCATTAAGGTTTTTTTTCTGACATTTTATCTTGTTTCATTTGGAACATATTCATTTCCTCATTTTTCTTGACTGTGTTTTTTTTTTTTTTTTTTTTTTTTTTTTTTTTTTTTTTTTTTTTTTTTTTTTTTTTTTTTTAACTTATTAGATGAAACAGATACCTCTCCCAGTCTTGAAGGAATGGCTTTCGGTAGATGAACCTTATCTTTCAACCTTGCCATAGCTCTTGGTTGTCCCTTGAACTTTTGTAATTGTCTAAGCAGTATGATTATTCTTGATAGGTCCTAGTTGTTGAGGGTGTGCTAAGACTTGTCAGTGTTCCAAATGGAGGAATCTCAGTCAGCACCTAGTTTTAGGCTAATTGGAAGCCAGATTCTCAGGCAGTAGCTTTTCAAATATGTAAATATATGTAATCTCATGGGGCTGCAATAAACCTTGCTGGCCTCCAGACCAGGTGATTCAGAGTTGTTCCTTGGGTGACAGTTGCAAAAATCAGGGCTTTCGACAAGTATTTAAGCTCCTTTCTGAAATGTACTGGAGAGCTGTAGTGCAAAAATGTGCCCCCCTGCACTCACATCCCTGGAGGGAATCTCAAGAGGTTCATGTCCCTCTGGTAGATGCTTTAAGAGGCTGAGGTAGAGCACAATAATAGTATCCCTCAGCTTACATTCCCTGAGTGTACCTCTGTAGCCTCTAGATGTGTGGCAAACTGGATGTCTGCCCCTCAGGTTGAAGCTCCAGGGCAAATAATTGGCCTTTTTCACAGAAAGACTGGGGGTACATTTTAGTCTCCTGTGTTGTGCCCTAGGGCTGGTAACCTGATAAGAATTGTATCTCCACTTTTTTTTTTTTTAACTCCTACAGCACCTGGTCTTCCTAGGTGGTCTCCCATCCAAGTACTAACTGGGCCTGACCCTGCTTAGCTTCCAAGAGCAGATGAGATTCGGCATGTTCAGGGTGGCATGGCCATGGACTGTACCTCCCAATTGTTAACAGTCCTGTGTGAACCAGGAACACAAACTCCTCTGGCCACCACACCCAAGAGATCATGGAGCATCCCCTTTGTGGACTTCATGCTCCCGCTGGCTTTCATGGCACCAAGAAAGAGTGCAGGGCTAGCGTGCACTTGTTGGCTTTTGCTGGGCAGTGGGAGAATGCTGGGCCCAGGAATACCTGCAGGTACTAGCAAGGTAGGGGAGAGTGCAAAAATGTGCCCACCAGCACCCACATCCCTGGAGAGAATCTCAATAGGCTCATGCCCTTCTGGTAGATGCTTTAAGACTAGCGAATGAATTTCCTTCATATGCAGTCTAAGCACTTTCAAACTCCTGCTTTTGTACTGGGCCTTGGGGTGAGTGGGTCACTGCCTGAGCCTTTAAGAGAAATATCTGTTCTCTACAGCCCTTTGGGGCTCCTGAATGTATGAATGTATTTTTTCCCAAAATTTTTGCATAAATCTTACTAGTCTACCCCAATCAAATCATAAACAGAAAGTCAGGAATGTTTTTATTTTTCTTTAGAGTGTAGTGCACATAGTAGTTATTCAATCTACATTGATTAGATATTGTTTGCCAGAAGTAGAAATTGATACGTGTTGCAACATATTAATATGGACAAATCTGAGCTTTGGGTCCTAAGTCTCCTACGTAGCAGGCCATATGGCCTTGAGG
Organism: Eonycteris spelaea; assembly: GCA_003508835.1. NCBI lineage: Eukaryota > Metazoa > Chordata > Mammalia > Chiroptera > Pteropodidae > Eonycteris > Eonycteris spelaea. The sequence continues at coordinate 4,716,582 of PUFA01000017.1, forward strand.
AAGTCAGAATTTTGCTAAGTTGCACTTTTCTTATCTGTAAAATAGGGATAATAGTAATTCTTGTTTCATAAAGGTAGTGTGAGGTTGGTATAAAAGATCTGAAAATAAAACAAGGCTCATGAGATGGGTCTAATTTGGCCAACATTTCTATTTTACATTTCAGTATTCAGCATATTAATGTGTTTTCAGGTTAACTTTTGTGTCTTTAACTGCACATAGCTCATCATTCACAAGCTGCACAAGTAAAAAAGTCTGAGTTATCCATAAAGGTGGCAAAATGAAATAAAGCCACCTCTGAAGCACCCAAAATCCCAAGCAGAACCTTGCCTGATTAAATCAGGATTCTAAAAGTAAATTATGAACCACATCAAGGACAGGAAACATAAACTAGTTGGTGTGAAATCATCGATTCTGTGACCGAAATGGAGTACCAGTGCTTTAAATCACATATGGATCATTGAGGGGGTCTTTTTAAAAATGCATAATCTGATGCATTAGGTCTGGAGTTGGGGCTGAGATTCTGCATTTGCAGTATTTTTTGTGCCAAATTTTGCTGTTTTCACTCTAAACACCAATGATAAATACACTGCACCTGTTTATAAAAGTTCAGGGTATATAGAAAACAAGAGCCGTGTTTGCAAAGTTATTTATTTACATTTTGAGCTCACATTAAAATCTTTCTAGGATAGAATGGCTAAGGTGAAATATATAAAGTCAATATAAATACATACATACATACATATTAATCTTTATCTGAGAATCCTAGAGATGGCTTTACATGAACTCAAATTTTCCTTCACAAAATCAATGTTCCCTTAAATCATGCAGTGATAATGTCTTCCCATAAGAATAAATTTAACATATCTTTTGGAAAAGCTGAGAAACAAAAAGCTAACTTGGATTTATTATTAAACAGCTATCTACATGCCATAAAATCGAAACTGTTTTACAATGCTAAGATGTTCAAATAGGTTCATACATGATATAGTGAATAAGTTTTAAATGTAGAATGCTTTGGTTATTAGGCTTTGACTTGGTTTTTGGCTTATTTGTATAATTATCATTCTAATGAGTCATTACATGTAATCCGTTCAAAACCAGTACTTGCCTTGATTGGGAATACCTTTAAGATGCTGACAATAGCAACACACTTCTCTTTTCCTTCACTCAGAAAATAAAGAAGTTACAAAAATAAAAAAAAAATTCATTCTCATATGTTAAAATCCACCATAAAGTCTTACTCATTCTCCAGAAAAAGTTTCTTACAATAATACCTGCCTGGGTGTTGGTACATTATTGAAATACTAGGCCTGTAACAGCTTGTCCTATACCTTGAAAGCCTAGGACTTGATCTATTTATGTAAAATATGTTTAAGATCAAATACATAAGCAATTCATTTGAAGCTTCTGGGAAGGATGTGCATTTAAAATAGTTTTTAAAACCTGAATTTATCAAGAGTTTTAGAAAAATAAAGAACTGTGGTTGTTCTACCCCTCCCCTTCTACTCTCCCTTCAGAAATTTGGGCTTAAGTGCTCAGGCTTCTAAAAAGCAGAAGAACGCAAAACAGAAAAATTTAGGTTTTACTACTCTACTTCCCTCTTAGTGCAACATACGGTCACAAAGGCAAACTTTGTGACATGAAGATCTCATCTTTTTAAGACAATTTAAATAATTGTTCTTAGGAAATCAAAAGAAAGTTTAACCAGTCTTTTAATAAACAAGCAGCTATAAACACTTATAAAATAATACTTTGTGATTTTAAAGAGGGCTATAATAAAGTCTGAAAGCAAAATCTAAACACTTAATAGTTTAATCTCTTTTAAAGGTCTTTTAAAAGCTATAAGCAATATTATAGATTGCCAGTTAAATTCCCACTATAATACAAAAATAAACTGCTGCACAAATGTATAAATTTAAGGTAACTATATATTTCTCACATTGATCTTTTTACCAATCTTATAAGTATAAAACAAGGAATTAAGCACCTAGATGTTGGTTAAATTAAGTTTCATTTGAGCAGCATTTTGATTTTGGATAAAGGGATTCTAAATGTAGTCTAAAACTTTCCAGAGTCATATTCACATTCATTGTACAATTTTATATACATATAAATACAGATTTATAAGAAATAAACAAATTAACCTATAGCTTTTATAATGTAAAAAATGAAAAACACACTTGTGATAACATGCTAAGTCAGCTATTTGAGAAATATGCTTGGTGTTCAGTTCTGATGTCAATAACCTTGAGTAACTTGAAGCGTATCACATAAGTATACCGCAGATACTTAGCTTAGCCTAGGCCTACTCAGTCTTAGGTGAAAAAGACTCTCTGTTAAAGCCAATGCTGTAAAAGTAGTTGCATTTACTAGTAATATTTGCACTGGAAGAGAAGAGGAGGGAAGGGATGATAGTAAATATCAAAGGCTTTTAAGTGTAATTCTAGGGAAGGATTAAAATTTTTCCCAGGGCTAAATCAGGACTTTTTGATAAGCGCTGTGAACTTTCATTCCCATAAACCACCATGACTTGTCAGGGCTCTTACAGGAAGTACTCCTGAGTTGGCAGGTGGGACTAACAGTATATGGGTAAGCCCGGAGGAATTGTAAAGTTCCTTCATGAAAATTATTTTGTTGAGATTGAGTTTCTGACATTATATGACTTCTCAGGCAGTTTGCTTCATCTTTTGTTTCTGTCTATAAGAAGTTTGATTTTGCTATTATACCTCTTATAAATTGGGTTTGGCCTTCCTGGGATACACCAAAGTGAATTTTTAAAAATCTAATTGCTCTCCCACAAAAATAAATACCTGGCTCGTATAGGCTACAAATAGATTTCCCTGTGGGATAAAAAGTTATCCAATCTAAAATGTTTACTGTTCTATGTAGTTCTGATCTTGAGAAATCTGGTTTGGCACTCCTTTACCTCAGAATGGCATGCCAATGATTATCACAGTAAAAACTTCTTATCATATTTGATGTGTAGAGGAACAGGAAGTATGGAAATTCTGACCTATTTACACAAACAAGCAAATGATAATAATTCTTCCATAAGTAAGAAGAAGCTTTTAACTCTTTAATCAAGGCCCTTTTTTCAGAAGATTACAGTCACTAAAAGTTTAGAAATAAAAATTCTACTATGGTTCTAAATATAAGACAAATAAATAAGATCATATGATTTATACATTTCAAATTCTGAGAGGCCCTACAGTATTTCAGGAAGACAGTTAAAGTATTGTTCCCTGAGCTCTTGAGGCAACCCCAAATGTAAGTTCGTGAACTCTAATACTTTAGAGAGAAAACTACATGGTGTGCTTACTCCTAAGAGTAGCTGTTTACTTCTAAGTGGTTTGTTCAGTGCTTTTCGTATAGTTCAAATGCTATAAGAATGTGGCTTTATCCATTGTTAGAAGACAAGCTCCCAAATGAAAACTTATAAGAAGGGGACAAAAAGTCTGTTTAAAGAAAGTTAAGTTTTAACATTAGTTAACAGTCCAGTTGAGTAAACTAGTTTTATATCTGTATTACATCAAGAGTGATTACAGGTGTTAGTAGGTAGAGTTCTATGGACTCTGGCTTTTCTAACCTCAATGGTTATTAAGCCCAGTTTCTGTTACCAAATAGTCTACCAATTAACTCAAAGAACCAAACTATTAAAAACAGAACGATTTTTTCCATATTTAAGTGTGTAAGAAGACACACATTGAATTTAAAATAAACATCAAAATGACAGATCTCAAACTTAAGATATCTGGAATTTAGAGCATTTGTACATAATTAGTTTTAAAAACTCATTCACAACTGGAGTTTTAAGGTTCTTGAATTGTTTTCAATATCTACCTTCTTGGTGGCTTTTATTTTCTGAAAATTCAGAACTTGGGAATAATTAAAACAGTAAAATATGTGAATATTTGTTTGCAACTCCCATTAGAGTCCATTTAGGAAAACTCATTACAATGAATGGAGACGCCAATGATATTGCTGGCAGTTTTAGGTTGGGCTTAACTTTAAGCTATTAAAGGTTTTTAAATTTAAAAAAATGTTGAGAGAACCTACTGAAATGTTCCATCCATTTAAGTAAAGTGCGCAAATATGAATGTATCCTTTGGCTTTGCTATGACCTCAAGGGAGGTGTAGAAATCAATGGGGCTGGTGTCAGATTCCTGACTATATTACTGAGGCTGGCAATCTTCTCTTCTAGGAGGTAATTTTTCTTTTCTGCTGTTTTTTGTCGCTGTTCAGTCATTTCCAGAGCTTTCAACAACTGGGCATTTTCAACATACAAATCCTTCACCATCGCATCTGCTTTAGTATTCTTGCAGAGCTAGAAACAGAACCAAAAACATCTTGACTCCAGTTCCACAATTCTTTGACATCTGACATAAAGACAGTTTTTTAAATAAAGGCAAATGGGTTCTATCAATTATATTCTTTTATTTTACAATAACGCTTTAACATTAGACTAGCATCAGAGATACAAGTGGAGCAAATCCACTTATTTCAGGCTGCTTCTTGGCATAATATGTTTAGAAGTCACTGATGAAAAGAACAAATAGATAGTTGAGAGTTCAAAAGTAAAAGTTTTTTCCCAAATAAATTAGGTATTATTCCTTTATCCATTCTCTAAAAATATCAAAATACTTTTATAACTTGTTTCTGAGGTATAGGGTGTGAACTGTGTTTAACTCTGTTTTTAACAGATGCGATCTCCTGATTATTTAAAAAATTGGCTCATGTATTATAACAAAGAGATAAGATTTGGGCAGTTACTCTTCCTTAACTCTTCCTCTTTTGCTTAGAGCCTTGTCTAGAATATATAGTCTAATCTTTGTGGTCAGAATATATAATCTAGGTTAAGGTGGGAAAACTTGTCAGTGGCTTTTGGATGATTTTATTGTTGCTCCTGTTAATATCTTCTGATCCCACTTCTCTCATTAACTCTTCATTTTACATCCAATTTCAAGCAGGGCATCTGAAAGTATAAATGTTTATAGGGATAGAGAACTGAAGAGTGGCTAATTTATTAGTATTTCACAGGGCAATGATATAGACTATAGAAGCCCCAAACCTAGATGACTGACAAGTATATATAACATAGTAACCTTCTTTCTTTTGAACTATTGTAATATAACTTTTTCTTCCTCCCTCCCTCCCTTCCTTTCCTTAGAAGACACTTTGATGGCTTTTTATTACCTACAGAATGAAATTCAAACTCCATGGCTCCATATAGAAGGCTTTCTACTGCTAGCTCCTCTCTCTTTAGTTTCTTCTGCTTCTTTTAGGACAGAGTTATGCCAAACTATTAATGCCACTGTTTGTAGATGTCCCGCCTATATGCTGTCATAACTCCATGATGTTTCCATAGCCTAAAATGCCCTTCCCATATTTCTTCACCTGTAAAAATCTTACTCGACCCTTACTTAACCCCTTACTAGGGTTAAGATACCTTCGGGAAACCTTTAAACTCCTGGGGACTGGATCAAGTATTTCTAGTGTTTCCCTCTACTGAAAGCAGAGTAGACCCCATTTCCTTTAATTCTGAAAACTACTACCTAGCCAAGCGCTCAGTACTTTGTAAATGAACTACAATGCACAAAGACAGATTTTTTTGTTAGCTGTTCTAATGCTTAGGACAGTACATGGTACATAGTAACTGTGTGCTGAATAAATGGATGAAAGGACTGATCCAATAAGTGATTATTGTAGGGGACCTTTTTTTTTCCATTCTGTGTATTAAGATGTAGGGTAAAAGAAAGTTCCTATCTACCTCTGTGTTAAGACCCTCTCTTGAGAGTCTTAAATTTAATGTATCTAGAAAAGAAGGTGGGGCAATTTCCTCCCTCCTATTCCCATCAGTTCAACTCAATCTCAGTTTCCAGAAAAGCTATAAAACTTTCCTAAAAAGTATTTGCTTTTGCATGTCTCTTCAGTGGATGCACATATAAATTCTAAACAGGCCACACCTTCCACCAGCAGGTGAAAAGGTTCAAGCTGCTTAGCAGTCTTGGCATTCAGGGTCTGGATTCTAATTCAAAGCATAGCCTTTTGAGTCTGGTTATAGTCATAAAGTACTTTTTGAGGTTGTCACAGCTGTTACAAACATGAAAGCTAAAGTTCTATTTAACATCCTACAATTTTTTACCAATATACATTTTCTGCTTATTTAACTAGAAATATTTCCTGTGTTGGGCCTAAAAAAACCAAAAACCAAAAACCAAAAAAAAAAAAAAACCCAACAAAGAAAAACCTGAGTCATTGTTAACAAATACACCTTTAAAAAATTATGGATGAACAATGTACCTTATAAGAACGTTGAAAAAATACTGCATAACACATAATTTTTGAAGTGGTATGAGGAGAGTGAATCCTAAATTCTCCTATACATTCACAGAATTTGCCTTTATTAGACAACAAAAATTAATGGCAATAAAGGAATGTAAAATTGGAGTTAAAAGTGGACTGTGAGGTGGATGGGTAGAGATGACCTGGGAGGCTCACTTGTTCTTTGAGCTGATTCACTTTCTCCTGAAGAAGCCTTTTCACCAGTTTCAATTTCTGTTCAACTTCAATCATTCGTTCCTCCATGACAGTTACCAGTTGTTCCTGGTTTTCCTGAAGGGAAGAAAAAGAAAGTATTATCATTTGAAAATCATGCCACACTGAAAAGAAAACACTAGTAGTTTGTTTTCCCCATAAGATGCCTAGAGAGAGAAAGGACAGCAAATGTTTGCCTCTGTAACAGGAATGGTGGATTTCTGATGAAATGGGAGTTCTGCATGGGTTGTGCATGTTAGAAAAGTAAACCCATCAGAGAAAGAACCAAAGATTAAAAAAAATCTTACCTGTGTTACCATCTTCCCCTGAGATAAAGCAAAATTCTTAAAACCCATAATTTAATTACCTGTGTGCCCGTCTAGTAAAATAGGTATTAACGTAAATTATGACTTGGGTCTTTGGAATACTGTGGGCCTCTCAACGACAAAACAGAAACTGAGTCTGTTCAGGATTGCCTAATATTTCCAATCGGCTTGCAATAGGTGCCTCTGATTTTTCTTTGAAATGCCTGATTACTGTGAGCATGTTCGTGTTTCTTTCCTTGTGATAATCAGCCTCTTCCTGCCAATTATTCTATTCATCTGTTTCCCGGTCTGACTAGTCAATGTGAAGCAAACATCTGGATTGGAGGATGGGTTTGCCATTAGAACAGATTTAAAATTAAAAATATTCTCCCCAAACAACTCCTAGATGAAACAAGCTAGGGCAGAAAAGAGCCCCAGCTTCTCCTCACCTCACACAGCAGTTGACAGATTAAGGATTATATGGGTTTTAAAGAACAGACGGACCAAGAGAGAGATTTAGAGTGCAACTGAGTGTCCCTCCCTAAAGTCCACCAAAATGTCCACGTAAGGAATTTCGGATTTTAAGAGGTTCTTTAAGTGTTTAAGCAAATGGCTGATGGCATACCTGCCTTTAAAAATATTCTCAAAAAGGCATCCTTTAAAAAGTGTGCAGAATGACCAAACATGAGTTGAAAGCCAACATTTGTTTGGTTATTAAATAATAGCATTTATTCAAACATAAACAACTAAATATGTGACAAATTTGAAGACGAAAATTGTAAAAAATAACATTCAAGAAATCAGGCCTAGAGAATATCTAGCATTAAAAAATCCTATATTTTAAAAGATATAAAGTTCAAACATAAAATGAAAAATGCCTGACTTCTACTTGCCTTGAAAAAAACAAATCAAAACAAACCCTCCACGATAACAGGTAATTAATTCAAAGAATATGGTATATGGCAAAGGCTGGGAATGAGGGAAAACAAAGGCAGTCATATATTTAAAATTTATTTTATTGTTTCATCAAAATTTTCCTTTTTCCTGTCAAAAAAGTATTGTACATCTTCTACAAAACAGTATAAATAACCCTGATTTTCTTCATATTCCATATATAAAAGTAGTACCTTTTATTAAAAATAGTTACAACATATGGAATGAGAAAATATATAGAATACATCCTTTCGAGAATCTCAAATCCACATTCTTTAAACGGTATAAATAAAATTATTTGGAACAAGTTGAAATCTGTGAATTCTATTCACAAAATCTGCCATTTCTACATAAATAAATAAGAGCCATAATAATAATACTGCAAAGGCATCATTATCATCACCATCGTCATAACTTAAAAGAGCACTTGATTCCAGCATTTTTCAGGGCATGTCTCTGTGTAGTATGGGTGAGTGTGTGCATTTGAGTATCTGTCAAGGTAAGAAATGCCATCAATAGCAGCCCAGTTTTCACAGGTGCCCAATCCTTCTGTAGGAATCTGCATGCACCGCTCGCTGCTCCGGTAGCAAGGCCTAGAGAGAGAAGGCAAGTGGTACACTTCACCCTGATGTCCAGATTGTTTTTGGGGGGGGGAGTCTAAATCACACGTTTATAGTGCAGACAATTCTTAAGCACACACATTAACACCACATGTGCAAGCAAAGCAACACAAGGCAGAAGAAATCACATCACTCCACACACAGACAACGTGCAGATTTCTAATAATCTTAAAATTGGTGTCAGTTCAGTTACCAGGAACAGGAGAACCTGTAGGGGCATTCTAGTGAGAGTAATAAGTAGTCCACCCTGCCATCTGACTGGAGGAATTATTTTTTTGGTACAAAAATCTTAACCTTTTTTGTCTACTTAATCCTGTAGTAAATGGAGTAATGGGATATCTCTTCTTAAAACATTGGTGGGTGGGTTGAGAAGAACATGCTTTGGAAAAAGTGTATGAGAAAGCAAGGAGCAGAATCTTAGTCTAGTCATTTGGTTTAAAATGTCCATTAAAGATTGAGATCCTGGTTTTATAATTCTGTAATGAAGGGTTGAAACCTCTCTCCAACAGCCTCTCTTTACGATTTTAATTCAAGCACTTCATTGTAATATTTGGAAACTGAAGTAAAATGTAAGAAGCTTCTGAAGACAGATTGTAAAGCACAAAAGACAAAATTTTAAGTTTCACTGGAAATTTTGCCATGTGGCGCACAAAACACTGCACACAAAAGACGGTGCTTCTGAAGTGGCCAGGGCCAGACTTCATCTTTTCAGAGCATCCATTCTGTCCTAGAGAATGGAATGAAACTTCTTGGAATGGCACCTGTAATGTAGGATGGGATTTCTAACTAAAATGGCTTTTTAAAAACTAAATTAATACTAGTTATCTCTTATATGCCTTACTGTTCAGAATTTAAAGTATTATTCTGTGTCAGAATCTACATTTTATTTAAGTGACTTATCAACTTATTAATTTCTTATCCTTGAAAAAAATCATGTTTCCCCAGAGTTAATAAATCCTATATAGACTTTTGGGAAACGAAGTTAAAGCTTTTAAAATTCATTGTATTCTAATGGGAATAAAGGATGAGATTTTTAAAAAAGTGACAGAAAAAAGAAGACAGAAGTACATGACGACGGCATAGCTATCCACTAGGAGAGGAAACAAGAACTGCTCTGGTACATCGTTACAGTGTTGATGTGACTTCGCAAAGCCACTCCGAGGGGATTACACTGAAAAGGAGTTGGGTATTTGAAAACGAAGAGCGTCCAACCGGACAGAATTTAGAATTCTACAAACTATTTTAAAAATTTTATTTCTAATTCTGAATAAACTAAATAGGCAAGACCAAAGAGTTCCGAGACTTCTGAAAAAGGATGATCATGAATGAAGCACTGAAGAGCAATAACGATTTGAAAACCTAGATAATATCAACTTGTGCCTGGTAGTGAGCCGAGATAATGCTAATTCAAAGGGAAGGGGAGGAATATCTTTATTTCCTTAAAAATAATTTTTTAAATGATGCAGTTTGAAAAACGCAAAGTGAACTATTATGTCAACTAAAAAGAGTCACTGACTACATGTTCTTTGTTAATTGCGAAAAAAGTCCCCACTTGTGAATTCCATGGGACTCTCAGCAGGCAGCAGCTCTCTGGTACAGGAGAACTCAAGATGCTTTGTTAGTAATGTATATCCTAGAGTTGCACTTGAATTCTGTAATATTTTTGGTATTAGGCAAAAATATTAAATTAATCGTGCACTATGCTCAAGTGATCCTGATACTTTATCATTATGAAGGTGCAAAGGAGACCCAGAACATTTAATTACTCAGCTTGGAAGCTGAGAGTTCAAAAACAGCACTGCAAACAAACCCAAAACCAAAACAAAAAGGTCACTGTAGTTCTGTAGATCTGTAACACAGGTATGGTGTAACTCTGACAGAAGATTTATGTTCTCCAGTCCCGCTTTTAAACTGGTATAATTTTAAATAAACAGGTAAAATTAAAGTAGGTCACCTGAGTTTACTCTTAGAGGAGAAACATACCTGTGGTGTGTTGGTTTCGGAGGTCCTATTTTCAAGTTCCTCCTGCAGGAGCTGGTTTATCCTCTCTGCCTGCCGCAGCTGGTGTTGCAGCTGCAGAAACTGCTCCCTGGGCACCATTGGACAGGCTTGCTGCTGGAGCAGCTGCAGATCCCAAGCATGAGGGGACGGGCTAAGCATCACAGTGGACTTCAGGTGCTGCATCTGGAGGACAAGGGCAGAGCCCTGGTCAGCTACAGTGCCTTCCTCACAGAGCTGCCCTTCAAAGTGTCAACCAGAAAGTAATGAAGCCTGTGACTCACTGATAACGTGCTCCCTCACTCTTTAACTGTAGGGTAAGAGGTATGAATCTCACTTCATTTTCCCTGACACTAGAGCATTTGATTATCCCTCTTTAAAAAAACCACCCCACCAGGGTTGGAATAGGAAAATGGCTGCATTTTTTTTTCAAAGAATCTCATCTTGCAGCTACAAAATTTTTAACGTTTATCAATGTTGTTCTCTTAAATAGCAGGCAATTCTGGGGCATCAGGTGATATCCCAGAACATCTGGGAAATGAAGCACATGGACTAGAAGTATTTGTTCAAGACAATGAGGAAATGGTATGTGTATCATATGCCAATCAAAGCTGGGGAGAGGAAAAAGGAGAATGCATTGCATCTGGCCAGTGAAACATGCCAGTTCACATCTGTCAACACATTCAGCAGACACAGGGCTCAATGGAAGGCATGCAACAAATGTGACCAAGTACTAAACTCAAGAAGAGGTACCTCCAGGCTTGTGAGAAGGGGAAAAGGTTCTCTAGGATACAACTATTATTAAATGTTGTCATGAAGCTTCAGAGCCACTATCCATTTCCTTATATATAAATTTCTGAGATGGGCCATTACCCATGTTGAAATATTTGTTATAGATTTTGAAAACTGGTCACTTTATTTTCAGGAATAAAGTATATGGAGAATTATGATCCCATGATTTTATATCAGTGGGATGATTTTCTTCACACGGGTCTTCAAATACTGAGTTTTAAATATTGAGGAAAATCCTGATATAAGTGTAAAAAGACATATTCCACATGAAAATGAATACTGGCTCTTACCTTAAGTACTTATTAACTGTTATAGTCAATAGAAATGGTTATATGAACAAGGAGTTTAATGAGATGTCTCCATGCTATGAAATTCATTGAAAGAGAATGTTCTACCTTCACACACTATCTCAGGCAGAGAACTGCACCCTTCTCTGCTAGTTCCAACCACAGAATTCTAGGTACAGGTTAGCCACAGACAAAACAAAACAAAAGAAAATTACAGGAGTTATAAAAAGAAGAAAAGTATGAGTCACAAAAAGAGAAAGAACAGTACAAATTGAGTATATTGTATACTTGAATACGTGTGCTCTAGTCAGTAAGAACTTATAAAGGATCAACATTTACATTTCTGTATATAAATTTTACAGATATTAAAATATGGCTTTAATCCTACAACCCCTTCCTCACGTATTGTAATTTGGTTGGTTGGTAAGCTTCGCACCTTTATCTCTACTCATCCCAATATAATTATTTAGAAGATTCCTGATCCAGTATGGAATGGCTCTCAAGTTAAATACTTGCCATTTGCAGATGCACAAATATAAATATAACTTTGTTGTTCAAGTGTCTGTACTATTGGCTATCATAGGTACACAGCAGACTTGAGAACTACTGATACAGTCTGTAACCCTTTTTCTTTTGAATGCTCAAAATGAATTATTTACAGAACATTGCCTCATATAGTTGAAAAAGCCGTGGAGTAGGAGTCGAATTCTTCCATTTCCTAGTCAAGTGATTTGGGATCTTTACTTACATTGGGGTAGGGATATGTATTCTATCAGATCAGTGGCTTTTAAATTGTCATAGAGGGGCAAGGAGAGGCTCCTTCCTCCAAGGGAATGCATACATTATATCAGAATCACCCAGAAAGCTTTTCTTAAATTCCTTGACCCAAAGATTCTGATGTAGGAACATCTCCCTGACTGTCCCTGCCCATATGCAAACCTTATGAGAATCCTGGGCAGAATGAGAGGAATGTATCTTCTTCAGGTGAGTTGGACACAAAAGAATGGTGTGAAAAACCACTATACATCTCCCAAATTGGCCCAATCTATAAACAACATAAATAAAAATCCAATTTGTAGGGCTGGTGTGAGGGAGGATTTTTGCTTAGTGGTTATTGTTTCTGTTTGGGTGATGAAAAAGCTTTAGAAGTAGTGATGATGGTTGTAGAATATTGTGAATATAATTAATGGCACTGAATTGTACACTTAAAATAGACAAAATGGCAAATTTTATGAATATTTACATTTTTAAAATTAATGTAACATACTCAAAACCATTGAAGTGAATTTGCATAGTATGTGAATTAGTAGGTGAATTGTATAGTATGTGAATTATATTTCAGTAAGACTGCTATAGAATCCAATTTGTATAGGTTTATGCAGAGTTAGTAGCTCAGTCTTATTTCCTAAAGAAAGTTTTGTAAGAATAGTGTAAGATGTTCTTTTCAGCATTCCAATTGAAAATTCATGGTTTTTCTTTATTTAGCTCTAGTGCCAAGATACTCAATTTCCTTCATCCATTAGCAAACTATTTACTACTAGATCAGGGAGAAAATGAGGGGAAATTACTTATGATTGCTAATAACCTAAAGTAGGGCTAGAGGTAAGGAGGCTTTCGAGGCCAGCAAGAGCAGGTAGGAGAATTGGTTGTTGGCAGTGTCTGGAGAGGATCTAGCAGTGATTAAGAATACCCTGTTACTTTTCAATTTGTTATTAGACATGTCAGGCTTAGACTGATATCTTATTCATTACAGTTTATAATTATTTCATCAGAAGAACATATCTACATCTAAACACAGCCCATAGCTCAAGGTTTTGATTGCCTTTATTATATGCTGACAGAAGAAAAAAATGGTTTAGATTTCACATTTTAAGTTTCAAGAATCTCCCTATTAGTGGATAAATCAGAGAACATAAAAGTGACAAACCTTAGTGGTTCATTTAAATGTCAATGTGATATGTTTGCCAATATTTCACATTTAAAATCCAAGTATTATGTAAAGCTATCTTTGCGTGTGCCCAGCTTCACAAAAGAAAATATTTAATATTTTTCTTCTTATAATTCTGGCTTAAAAATATTTGTATACATAGTACTTTTGGAGCACAAAAGACATTTTCTATCCAGTTCACTAAACATTGGATTAATATTTTCATCTACCCAAAGCAAAATATCTCAATGAAATTATAACTTATTAAGGATTTGTATATTAGTTATTTTACAGCCTATAATTGTTCTCAGTATTCAGAAAGCAATCTAGTAAACCGAACTTCAATGTCTAAGCTGACAAATTTTACAAATCCATTTTTATATTTAACAGATGTACCTCTCACAAGGCAGTGCTGAGTTTACTAATGTAATAAAGTGGCAACATGTGAGCGTTAAACTTCTCAAATCTAATGCTCTCAAATGCCCTGCACAGATTTTCTGACTGAAGAGGTTGTTAGAGAGCGATCATACTGATAAAACACTATCTAACATGGAGGTATCAAGAAAGTGTTACAAACCATAGCAATGGCGAGAGGGCTTGGGACCTCTATTCAGTTTGGACAGAGTCCCTGCCACTTGAATTTGCTGATAGACAGGTCCTTATATTTTAGGGTAATCAACATTATTTCTTCTTCTGTGAAGCAGTATGAATTCCTATGACTAGTAATTAAGCTAAAATGCCCATTAAATTCAGTAAAATAGGCCAAAGAATTCATCCTGGCAGCATACTTACATTTCACTTTTCTCATGATACAAACTCAGTGCTGTGTTAGTCTCTCCCAACAAATGCCTCATTCATGGATTAAAATATTCTCCATAGCCAAGGCCATTTGCTTAAAAGCTTACCTCCATTAGCTGCTCATCCAGTTTTACTTGTTTCTTTTTCAGGCCTTCCGTTTCCAAATGAATAGTTTCTAATTCTCGTTCAAGGGAATTCATCTGACAGACCTGTTAAAAAACAAAAAATTCCCTTTAAAACACAAAAACAAACAAACAAAAAACCCCAAATGGAGTTCCCTACTTTATTACAGCAAATTGATGCTAGTCAGAAATCACAAATCTTGGGAAAAAGCTGAGTTCATTCCTCCAAAGAAAACAAACAATATAATGTGGGCATTAATTGGAATATTACTCGGCCATTAAAAACAATAAAATCTTGCCATTTGTGACAACCGATTGGACCCAGAGGGCATTATGCTAAGTAAAATAAGTCAGAGAAAGACAAATACCATACAATTTCCCTTATATGTGGAATCTAAAAACAATAAACGAACAAGCAAAACAGAAACAGACTCAGATCAGAGAACATTTTGATGGTTGCCAGATGGAGGGGGGTGGATGAAAAAGGAGAAGCGACTGAGATGTACAAATTGCCAGTTATAAAAGCACTCACAAGGATGTAAAGTACACTTAGAAATACAGTCAATATATTGTAATAACTATGTGTGGTGTCGGATGGGTACTAAACTTTCAGGATGATCACTTTGTAAGGTATATAAATGTCTAATCACTATTAGACATGTTGTACACTTGAAACTAATGTTGTATGTCAACTGTAATTGAAAAATAAAGTATTTTTAAAAAATTCAGTGCATTGATTATGTCTAAGTAATCTAGTTTTAATCACCACTCCTCACATAGAACAGATAACTTTTTTTTTTTTAGGCAAGGCAACCCTTGGTTGACCTCACAGATTGCAAGGACCTTGTCAGCTTAAGATTCTTATTTTTTAATTTTTTACGCCTACAGCACATGGTCTTCCTAGGTAGAATAGATAACAACACAGTTGGCTTTCAAACTTTGATGCCACTCATTGCATGAAATACATTTTATCTCATAACCCAGACAATATACCCACACCCATGTATACATATAAATGCATAATCAGTTATAAACACATATCACTGAAAGAAAACTCATGAAATAATACTTATGATGAGCCATTAATAAAAAATGCTAATGTTTCACGAAATCGATTTCATGATCTACTATGGATCTGCAGTGGGAAAAGCACTGTCTTAAGGCAAAGTTAAAAGGGTTGAAACTGGGAGTACATAAAACCTGACTTCTACAACTCCTTTCTCCAGTTTCAAGATGAAATTTGAAGATTTTATGAATATCCAAATTTTGGAATTCTCTATTACATGAAGACTAATGAGCTACACTGGGATTCAGAATATTGCTAAGTAGAAAACATGACACTCTTCTAAAAAGTTGATTTTTGCTTCCATCAAAAGGGACTGAAGGAGAGTAGCAAGCATTGTTAAACGAAGTGTAATCTCTCCAGGTACATTTAAGTTCACTGTTATTCTAAGACCTATCATTAGACTTTTCCCTTTGTGAGCAGCTGGATGGAACCCATGGTCTTCCTTGAAAAGTTTACTTGAATGTACTTGAAATTAAATGACATTTCAGCTTTAGAGCACACCCAGTCTTCTTACTGCCAAAGGTCATCATAACTCACAAACTTAAAAACATCTTTAATAAAATTTTTATAACAAAGTAAATGGCAGTTCATCATTTTCCCCAGATGAACGAACCACCATTTTCAGAAGAGGAAGATAACAGTGAAAATTCGAACTCCCAGAGTAACACTGGTCTAGAACTCTTCATGGAACCAAACACGGAAAGCAAACTGAACTGTGCTACAGAGGTTTAACCTCCCATGTTGTCTCTGATGACTTCCTCCTCTGGTCTTCACACCTCTGCATGGTCCCCTCCCACACTATACCAGGGTTAGTCTGTGTGACCCGTAGAATACAGCAGAAAGGATGGTGTGTCATCTCTGGGATTAGCTTATAAAAGGCACAACAGCTTCTGTCTAGCTCTTTCTGGATCTCTCTCTCTCTCACTGCCACAGCCTGAGAAAAGGCCCAGGTGGTCAGGAGTTTAGGCCTCCAACAGCCAGCAAGAAAAGCCTCCTCCTAACAGTTTTATGAATGAACCTGGAAGTGGATCCACTAGTTCCAGCGAAGCCTTCAGATGAATCCAGCCTCAGCTGGTATCTGGACGCCAACTTCATGAGACCCTGAGCCAGAACCACTCAACTAAGTTGCTTCTGAATTCCTACCCACAGAAACTGTAAGACAACAAATGTTTGTTGTTTTAACTTGTTATACATCAATAGATAATACAGATCTTAAGATGTTCCTAATATTCAGGCCCTATGTATTTTACTAAATTATGAAGGCTTTGTAATATTAATGAAGATAATGAACCGTCTTCTTTATGAAAGCTTAAAGTTAATTGCTCCTTTTCAACCATCACTCAATCAAAAAGAAGTATGACACTGTTTTGATAAGACACAAAAGCACAGTATAGTACAAGAAAGAATCAAATTCTGCCAATGTAGTCATTTCTTTGGAAGCACACAGGGGAAGAAACACACATTTTGGATACATAATCAGAACATGGACACATGGTATAAACTCTTGAAAACTTACCTTTCTGTTAGTAGGAGATCGTTCCTTTTGAAACTGTTCACACTCCCTCTTTAAGCTCAACTTCTCCTGCTCTGTGGGCTTGAAAGTACCTGATGAGTTTAGATGTTTTTGGTGCTTGGGAAGAAGGCTGGATTCCAGGTGACGAACCTAACAAGAACAAATGTATGAGGAAGAAATGCTAATATAATCATCCAGCCAGGAAAAACAGGGAACATAAGTAAAAGTTGTATTCAGTGCTTGGGTGTTGTATTAAAAACATTTTTTTTTCTCTCCAGTAAAGTCTGCCAGTTCTTAAAGCCTACTTTTTTGGATTTCAAAAGATCCTTTCTAGGTAAATCTATTTTTGGTCTGGTTAGGTCTAAAAACCCAACACTGTAAGAAACAGATAGGGAAAAGGGGACTTCTGGCTCTATCTACCAAACAACTAGGAGTCAAGAATACGGTCCTAAGCACTTTTGCTGTTGCCTAAGCATAACTTTTAGGAGTGAATGAGGTGACAGGCCCATCAACTTTGTATTGGACTGTTCACACCTGAAACAATATTTTACACCAACTAAATTCCATGAGGACAGTGACCATGTCTGTCTTGTTCAATACTGCAGCTTCAGTGACAACCGAGTTTCAGGCAGAGTAGATGTTCTAAATGAGTATCTGTGGCTCTTCAGAGAGTTCCTCCTTGAAAACGTATTTAAGTTAAACATGGCTGGTTGACTACTTAGCAGAGGTTAAAGAATTTAAATGTTAGTTTCATGGTTGGAAAACCATTCTAACCTTGAAAATTTTAAATATAATCTTTAAAAGGCCATTCTAACCTCTAAACATTGAAGTAACCTTTAAAAGGGGGTACCTTTTCTCTTACAAGGAGTTAGACCTACAAATTTGAGTCTAGTTTTGCCATTTTGTGCTATTAATCTTGGTGGATAGCCTATTTGAATGAGAAGATATAGTTAACATAATTTCCATGATCTATATTTTGGATATAAGGATTAAAATCACAGATTTTAATACAGAACTGCTTATACAAAATGAAAAATATTGTATAAACCTATCAGGGTAAAATGAAATAAAGGAAAAGATAAATTATACATTCTTAAAATAAGTCTGCCATAGCAGAATACTCAAATCCATACCTGGAACCATTTCAATCATATCAAATGTTATTTTCATATCAAACCAAGCATTTTCAAACATACACCACCATGTGCAACTTTTTAAACTACCTTCTCCCGGGAGTGTGTTAGTTCCGCTCTGGTGTTCTGTACCCCAGTTTGGAGTCTCTCATTCTCTTGCCAAAGCAGCTGCTGTTCCTCATTCCTCAGATGATCCAACTTGTCCCAAGACAGATTTTGCTCCTGGTTATGGAATCCTGATGTGTGGGTGGCTACTCCTGGGCCCAGTTCTTAAGAGAGAATTGCAGAGTAAAGCCTTACAAACAAGCTGATTTCTACTTTGTCATATTTACCTAATGACAGTAATTAAAAAAATTTTTTTTTATTAGTTTCAAGTATACAGTACATTGGTTAGACATTTATATAGTTTATGAATGATCCTCCTGATTACTCTGTCTTCCCTATGGCTCTACACCCAGCCATTATATTACTTAGTGACAGCAATTCTTAGTAAGTATCTTCAACCTTCACCTTTATTTTCTTATGGGAGTGAGTGTATGTATATATAGTTACCAATAAAACAATATTATCAGAGTTTGATTTCAAAAAAGGTTTGCAAATTCTCTGTTTAAAATGGTCTTGGCAAAACAGCTCCATCAAGTCTAACAGCAAAGGTGACTATAGGGCAAGTCTCAGTTCAATACAGGGCCCAAGTGCATAGAGACTGCTGGCCTTAAAAACTGCTTCATTCTTATGAAGATATGCTTTGGACAGAGATAACTGCTCTTTTTGTTAATGGAGGTCACAGAGGGGACTCTGAAATGCACTGCTAACTTGAAAAGCTTTCATAAGCTAAGTTCTACTTTCATTTTCACATGTGCAATCATATCCTTTTTTAGACTCCAGAGCACATACTGTCCATGTAATTGAGGCCTGAACACAGAAATATACTTGAAGGTACCAAAGTGATTTTTTGGATCCTGAAAAATGCTTTAAAAAAGTAAAAAAGGTGGCACTACTAAATAAGCCTTTTGCTTTTTAAGCCAAAACATGAAAAAGAAAGTTACAATCTCATTCTGAGAAAAATGTCAGCTCAGAAGTAATTTTTAAAAATGGAAACAACTACTTTATTTAAAAAAACAAAACCCCCCCCAAAAAAAAAACCAGTAAAAAAGAAAAGTATCACCAAGAGAGAATAATTGAATTAATGCTTACTTTTATGATAGGTTATACTTCAATAAAAAAAGAAAATTACCTTGTCACCAGTATTCTGAAGTTGCTTATGTAAAGACATTACTTCTTGTTTTAAAGCCTCCTTTTCCTGCTGAGTTACCTGGAGGTCAGATTTAATCCGGGACATTTGCTGGTTTACATCCTGTAGGGTGTCCTCTAAACTCTGAACCTGAAGCAGGAGAACAGTCTTATGCTGTGACCCAAATCGTCATGGTCTCACCTACAGAATGTCCTGGTATGAATGAACTAGGACAAGAGAACACCACGGTCTCTTCTGTTTCTACTTATTATATCCAGCTCTTTACAGTAGCTCTGTGGAAACCCAGTATACTATGCATATTTACGGGATGTTGAATTATATGTAGGATAATTATGAACTATGCCTAGGGCAAAGTCTTGCTGATATAGCCATCTGGTATATTACCAAGTGACATCTTACAGAACCAATGAGTACCACTGACCTCACAAAAGATGGTTTTACCTAATTTTATGCAAATTATGTTTTAGCCTGTGGTGTTTATAAAGAACCTCTTAGCTGAAAATAAAAATATGTACTTGTAGAACCCCACTCCATGCAAACATCTCAATTATTTCAATTAAAAAAAATAAGTTTGTAAAAAGAATATTGTCAGAAGTTTTTATAACAGTGCATGGACCTGCTTTAGAAATCCTATTTCTAAATTAGGAACAAGGAGTCCTTTTTACACACTGTTCTCAAGCTTTCATAAATAAGTAATCTCATGATGATGAGATAATCTCATAATAATGAGCTTTGAGGAAACTATTCAAATTATCCCACCATACTATAAGGATGTATCAAATATTAGTCAAATTGAATCATTCTGAGCCTTTTTAGGTCAATTCCACCTGGAACACTCTTTCCACTGGGAGTTCTGTTAGATGATGTAGGAAAATATTAACCATGTAGATGAAACAAGAATTGTCCACGTACCTTTTCCTGTGAAGCCACTAGCTGCGACTTTAAGCTTTCACTCTGGTGTTCCCAAGACTTCTGTTCTTGCTTCATAGTTGCAATTCTGTGCTCTAAAAGACTGGATTTTGCCAACTGTTTCGGGAAAAGAAAAGAGGTAATAGGTACTTTTTGCAATCATATCTAGCCTCAATTTACATGCCTCCACTTATGCTGAAAAGATCAAGTCTCATCTCTTTACGTGGGGGAGCAGAGCAAGGCAAAAGTTTTCCTGACTGACTCCTTTTTTCTACCTTTAATTTTGAGGAGTCTCTTTCTTTCTCATTGTCCCATATTTTATAGGTGAGACATGGTGGACCAGAAAGCAATTAGAAATCTCAAAAGAGGGTACCCAGATAGGAAAATACAAAATGCCTATTAAGGCAGGTAGGACAAAAGCAGTGCTTTTGGATTTGCTAGGAAAATACAATAGAAAAAGTGTTTGTCTATGTAATAGACCTCAGATTATTAAATAATATGATATTTGTATTACATGTAAATAGAATAGCGATATATTTAATATATATTAAGTGGCATAGTTACTTATTAAAATGAGGCAAACTTTATCTTGCTGTAGTTAATAGCATAATGCCTGTTGAATGCTATTCTAGGGGACTTAGTAAAAATTAGGCTAACGCAGGAGGCTCACGTAGCATTGTTCATAGAGAAATGCTCATTATGGTACATACTGTAAAATAATGATAAAAAGTCTTGTTTTTACTACCTTATCAACACGGCTATTTAATTCTTCACTTAGAGCTTCCTTTTCTTTCAGTAGTTTTTCATTGTATCTTAGAACGCTAGAAATTTTTTGCTGTAAGTCAGAGAGATCGGGACCTTTGTGCAGCTGTTAAAGAGATAAACAAACAAGCCCCCATCACATCTCATGGCTGTATTTATAAAGAGATATTTATAAACAGGTCATTTTCGTGGCTTCTACTAGTTCTCTATCAATAGATATTTCAGAGGACATATAAACTCTAGGACTATAATTAACTTTAACAAAATGTTCCTTGCTAGCTTCTTTCCAGTCTCCAACTGACTGCTGAAAATGTCTGCTCAGATAGATGCAACAGACAGACATTGTTAAATAATGGTTCTAGCTTTCTGTTTTCCCTTCAGGGTAAAATAACATACTGCCATCCTGTCATCAATTTAACTTGTGTACAGTAGCACAATAGATTTTCTTCAAGCTTTTTTTAATTAGAAAAAAATCTTTAAAAAAAATCTCAGTCAAGACAATAGAATTGGCATGAACCAAGTATGACGTATCAACACAAGGGTGAGTTTAAAAGTAAAATAATCAGTGATGCCTAAATTGACTTCCTGATAAAATGTTGCTAGTGTGGACACAATAGCTTCCTCATCTCCGTTTACGGAATCAAGACAAACCAAAGACTTTTTTTGTTGTTGTTTCTTTTCAGCGTCAACCATAGCACTATTGACATTTTGGGCCAGATAATTTTTTTGTTTGGGGGGCTGTCCTGTGCACTGTAATTAACAGCATCTCTGGCTTTATCTATTAGATCCCAGCAGCAGCCCTACCCAACACCAGTTCTGAAAATCAAAAATGTCCCTAGACTTTGCTAAATGTCTGAGGGTCAAGGGAACATCTCCACTTCCCCCCAAACACTGCTTTAAAGAGACTGATTATTTCTTACACTTCTTAAATCTTTCCCACAATTCATACTTTAAAAATTTCCTTCCACTTCACTTGGCTTTCAAATTTTCAATTCTTTATTATCATTATGCTTTTATTGACAACTTTCAACTTTCCATCTTAAATTCTTTTACATTTAGTTTTGCTAATAGTATGACAAAATAGCCTTTAAGAGTTGAATCTTGTCTTCAATTAGCAACAAATTTGGCATACCTTACAAATCTAAACAAGTGAGAAGGATGTAGGAAATATATTTTAAAACACTTGGGCCTTGGTTTAATAAAAGACCTTTCTCCTTTGCTCACTAACTTACTACTCTACCTCCGGGCTTTTACAAAGTTTGGTACCACTTTGGGTGTCTACAAACTGGCATGTGACTTCTGCTGATGCTATTGTTTTTGTGAATGAGGAGGCATTATGTCATACAGAACAGTACATGCTTTCTAGGTCCAAGCTGTATGGCAGCAACAATGGGCTGACACCATCCTACTCTTGTGGTCCAAAAGCATGCCATGAAATAACTTTCTGTCCAAAGCAGACCGGGCTCACTGTTTTTCCATCTCAAGATTTCTATCAATGCTTCTGTAATAAATAAGTAATAAAATATGCCGAACGATGTCATCTTTGCTATTTTATTCCCAACTCTGCTCCTTTTCTCCTAATCTCTAGCTTAGCAAAGTCAAAACGCATACATATCTCATGCTATGGATTTGGAATCCACCATTATCTTAAAGGTTGAACAACAGGCAGACTTTCAAAAGGTAAAGGAGAAAAGTATGGCTAAATGAATTAAGATGACGTTGGTAATAACAGCTTTGGAATAGTTATATACTAAAGAAGAGCCCTGATGGTTTTAACTTCTGGAATGTTTATATGGACAGACAGCTTCCGTTAGGGCAAAACAGATATACTTCACGCAGCAGCATCTGACTTGAAAACGTTCTTTTAAAGCATCCATTAGGTACCAGTACTGTATTAGGTATCATGAGAGACGCAAATTTCCTGAGAGTCTTATAATCCAATTAGGAAATCAAGACCGATAGGAATTAATTAGAGAGTGACACAAACATAACACTCAGTAGTATAGACTAAATATTTCAGCATTCAGGGAGGGACAGCTTTATGCTCCTAGGCTGAACAGATATGCAAGAGGATTTTATAATCTAAGAGTGTTATAATAAAGTAATGCTTTGTTGAT
Organism: Eonycteris spelaea; assembly: GCA_003508835.1. NCBI lineage: Eukaryota > Metazoa > Chordata > Mammalia > Chiroptera > Pteropodidae > Eonycteris > Eonycteris spelaea. The sequence continues at coordinate 4,739,650 of PUFA01000017.1, forward strand.
GCAAATAAATAAAACAGAATTAAATTCTATTATAAATCAGATTGCTCAAACTGAAGTGGTCCTATACTCAATGAAACATTCAGGATAAAAAATAAAATAGGATGATGATAGAATATAACTTTAAGGTGCACCCTCTTCTATATTTAAATATTTGAAACTTTGGAATAGGCTTCTTAAAGCCAAATTTATAAGTGAGACTGCATCCCTGATAATACTTTAGAATTTACTCTATGCTTTAGATAGATGTCTCACACTTGCTCTAAGAAAAAGAGATACGAGGGACCAGCTTTGCCTGTGTCTCGTGAATCTGGGTGAATAGATATTAAAACTATTCTTAGATAAACTTAATATCACTTTATTACCTGGCAAGAAAAAAGCAGAGCAACAAGTTTCTTAAACTGAAGTGGTTGTGATTCATTTACAGTGAAAGGATTTCACTCTATAACAGGTATGTGACATAATTGAAACAACATTTAGAGAACTGACAGTACAAGCCCTTCTAGACTTGTACTGCAAGTCCTCAACTTCACAAGGCAACAGGCTCGTTGATGAAAGTCAGTAAAAGGATATTCGATAGCCAGAAAAGCCAGACGATCAGGCACACGTTGTCCCATGAGTCCCTTTCCCCTGGACTCCTCTTAAGCAGCAATCTTACTTGTTTCATTTTCTCCAGTTCATCTTTCAGAAGGAGGTTTTCCTGTTCCACAATATGAGTCTGTATTTTAACTTCAGAAAGTTCTGCTTCCAGAGAAGACATTAAAGTGGAGGACTAGGAAAAAAATGTAAAAGTCAAATAACATACGTATTCATTTATCCTGGGGACACTTACTGGGTTCACAAAAGACAGCGTTAAGGACACACCAGTACAAGTGCAATACCACACTGTTTCATGACCATGCTTATACTCAATGGAGCTAAAACTACCTTTAGAAGACTCTCCACTTAAATGGCATAAATGTGATTTCTAGGGTCGTTTTTGCAGGTTTCTCCACTGTAAAGTTACTATCTTTTCTTGGGGGACATACTTTGAGACTATGCAAATCATATTTCTCCTTAAACTTTTGTTTATTAATTTTAGTGTCTATCGATGTCTATAACAATTATTACTCTAGAGTTTCCCTGATATTGACTTTCTATTTCCTTCTTTCCTGCTACATTTATTAACTGAAATTCTACTGTACGGAAGACAGTGTTTCTCCTCCATTTATTTACTTATTCAGTTTTTTTGTATCAGTATGGATCCATAGATATTTATTGTATTCTATATTTACTTTGTCACTTTTATGCTAGACTAGGATTACTTAGTTGATGAAATTGTTCCAGCTTTGGCCATTAGGAGCTCCTTCCGTTTGCAACCTGTGTCCTTTCAACATGCCATCTCTTTTTGCGTACTTTTTTCTTTCTGGCACCATGAAATATTCCAGGCTCATCTTGAATTTTCCATGTCCTAGCCTTAGAATCCATCGTTTTTCCTAGGAGGCCTGGTTCCTTCTATGGTAGATAGAAACCAAGATCAGAGCACTCCATCTACGTATACACACCTGTATCTCTATTCATCTCTGTATATACTAAGAAACGTGAGTTTATACTAATATCTTGAATCCCAACCCAACATCAGAGGCTTCACACTAGCCTTCCTCACTTCTTTACTTACAACTTCCTTCTCCAATAGTGGGACACTCAGTTCTTATTGTCCACAATATATTTACTTATTTGTTCAATTCTAATATACACAAAGTAGTTTCAGAATTACTAACCTGCACCCCCATGAGAAACTCACTTACGGACTAGCCTTAGAATCAAGATAACTAATTTGCAAATTACTTAATTCTTCTTTATTGTGGTTATGTTACCCATTTATAATACAGTTATGTTAATTTATTAGTTTGTGTTCCATTTTCGTATCCCCCCACATCTTGATTGGTTTTAATTGTGTGTTCATTTGGGGGGTATGTGAAAAGTATGTGAAACATTACTATGGTTCTAAGAATCAGAGCTATGTGAAGAGATATACTCAGGAGTGTCACACCCTTCACCATCCCTTCTACCACGTTTCCATTCCTCTCTCCATCCCTTTTCTACCCACTCACTACAGGTAACCTTCTCTTTAGTTTCTGGCTTATCATTCCTCTATTTCTTTTACACAAATGAGCAGATATATGTGTATTTTCTAATGTCGCTTTCTTTCTTACTATAGACACTCTTAGATAATCTTTTGAGCTTTTCTTTTTTCACTTAACAGTATGTCCTGGAAATCATTTCATATCAATAGAGTTCTTTCTCATTCTTTTTATCTTTTTTTTTTTTAAGCTTCATACTGCTACTATATAGTGGGGCTATCCCCACCACATTTATCCAACCACTCTCTTTTGTATGAGCATCTAGGTTATTTCTAACATTTTACAATTACCAACAATGATGCAATAAATAATTGTGCATATGAATTTTCATATTTTTGAAAATGTATCTTTAGGATAAACTCCTAGAAGTGGGATTGCTGGGACAAAAGGTAAATTCATATGTAATTTTGTTAGGTTCGGCCAAATTTCACTCAAGATGGATAATATGAGTTTACATCCCCACCAGCAATGTATGAAAGTGCGTTTCCCCAAAGCCCTGTCAATAAAATGTTGTCATATTTACAAATTATTACTGATCTCATAGGATAGAAATAACATATCAGTGTTGTTTCTATTTGTATTTCTCTAATTATGAGTGATTTTGAACATTTTTTTCATAGGTTTGAAGGCCATTTTAATCTTTTTTTTTTTTTTTTTGGTGGATTGTTTATTTGTGTGTTTTCTCCATTTTGCTATCAGATTTTGGTCCTAAATCCTTTGATTTTTTAAGAGTTCCTTACATAATAGGGATATTAGCCCTACATGGTGTAAATATTTTCTCCCAGTTTTTAATCTTTTTTTTTTTTTTTTTGGTGGATTGTTTGTTTGTGTGTTTTCTCCATTTTGCTATCAGATTTTGGTCCTAAATCCTTTGATTTTTTAAGAGTTCCTTACATAATAGGGATATTAGCCCTACATGGTGTAAATATTTTCTCCCAGTTTGTAAATTGTTTTTTTGACTTTATTTTTTTTTTTTTACCATGAAAATTTTTTTAATTTAATTTTTTCTTTTTTTGCCTCTGGTTTATGAGTCATAGTTGGACAATCTTTCTCTATACCAAGGCTAAAGATGAATTCATCCATGTTTTCTTCTAGGACTTGTATAGCTTTGTTTTTTATATTTAGCCTCCCAATCCATTTCGAGTTTATCTTCACACATGGTATAAGACGTGGATCTAATTTTATCTATTTCCAAATGTCTACGCGGTTGTCTAGGCACCACTTATTAAAAAGGTCCATCTTTGCCCCCAATGATTTGAGAAGCTATCTTTGTTATTTAGACAGTTTCCATTTGTACTAGACTTTCTGTCTATTCATGTGCCGGTGCTATTCTAATTATTAAGACTTTATGTATCAAAAACTTAACATACACATTTATTTCTTAGGCTCTCCTCCAAAACGGCTTCCCAAAAAACCCAAACCATACCTGCACTTTGCAGTGTTCCAGTTCTTCTCTCAGGTTCGACTTTTCTTCTTCCCATTCCTTGGATGTGCTGCGTCCTGGCTCTTTATCCGTCTGGCAGAGCACTTCCGCCAGACGTTGATTAAGTTCTTGCAGTTCTTTCTGATTTTGAGAGTTCTTTTGGCTAAGTTCCATATTTTCCGAATCCAACTGTTGGTTTTTGGTTTTCAGTTCTGAAATCTAATTAAAATTGAAATAAGTTTTTAAAACTAGTTTTCCTTACTTCTGCCAAAACACAAATTTAGAAACGAATTGCTTTCCCCCTTATATGTAAAGTTACACACACACACTAACAGAAATAATGCCTAATAATTATTACAAATTCAGTCGATGTGTATGAAGAAGTGACACAGTCCATTCCCACCCCACACTGGCAGCCACTGTTCACAGCTGGATACGTATGTATCCCTCCGGGTTATGCTCTATGCATACACAAAACCCATATACACATTGAGATTTTTTTCTTTACAACAAAAATGGGAATCATTTCAGATGTCTGGACAGTCTGCTTTTTTCACTTACACTGTCTTACAGACTCTTATCTTTCCAAGTCAGTGCATTTAGAAACCACCACATGCTATATTTTTTAGTAGCTATAGGGTATTCCATGTATCAAGATGTTCCATAATGTATTGAATCTAATTATATAGAAACAAAACAGGCTTTTGGAAAATTCATTTACACATGGTATAGCATTTCGTATTTAGGAATATTATTTTTGGAAGGGAGGCTGCAGGGTTAGAAGGTATGCATATACGTTACTGTCTTGATAGACAGCCCCCAAATGTCTTCCTCACAGTGCTACCAATTTATAGGCCTATCAACAAGGTATGAGTACATTCATTTACTCACCCTTTTTTTTTAATACTACATGATATCAATCTTTAATTTTTGCTAATCCGACAGATGAAAAAAAAACTCATTTAATTTGCACTTTCCAAATAACTAATGAGGTTAACCATCTTTTTATTTGTTGTATTCTTTTTTTCTGTGACTTGACCATTCATATCAATTGTTAATTTTTCAACTGGCTTTTGCCATTTGTTTCCAAGTGTAGAAAATATATTTTGGATGTTAACACCTTGTCTATTTCAAGCATTTCAAAGTGTTCTTATCCCCAACGTCCTTGTCTTTCGACTGTTTCAGACAGATTAAACGGCCTTCCCCTGCAAAACTGCATGTTGTGAGATTATATAAATTGGGAAGTGAATGGCACGACTATCTGAATGAACAACAATTCTGTGAAAAGATACACCGATTAACTGGTATTCTGTTTCTGTGAATTCTGCCCTTAATTTTCTGCTTTCAATCATGGTAAGGAAAGAGGAAAAAGCTAATCATTGAAACTACTTGAGGGATAGAGCTAGTATTACACAAATTTGGTTTTAGGGGTATCATCTCCCCATTCCCACTGATTGTAAAGCTTGCATTAAGCACTCAGAATCTAGAAATAATATATACATTACTATACCCACAAAAAAGGTAGGAACCTAGTGTGGAATCAGCATGAGTTGAGTTTTCATTTTGAAACTCCAGATTTATAATCCTACTATCATTAGCTACATGTTATTCCAGTAGCATGCCCTGTAAATTTGTAAATTTCAAATTAAAAAAAAAAAAAGAACTTCAGAATTAAAAAACACTGGGAAATATTAAGTATATCTCCTTACCTGTTTCTTTAAATTTTCAACCATTTTCTGAACTGCGGCTTTTTCCTGTTTTATAGTTTCTATTTTTTGCCTAAAGGGACAATGAAAATATACTTAGAGTTTGGCTTTAAAAGTTCAGGTAAAATAGTTTTAGTCCTTGCAAAAATGCCTTAGGTAAATTTAAGTACATGTCTTACCACATTTCTTCCTGAGATCCCATTTAATTTCTCCAATTGCAGGTTAGAAATGCTATCTTCTTCATTAAAAGTAGCTTCTTTGAGGTAAAGATAATTTCATTCCTCTTGAAGCTTCTCAGATTCATATCTTAAGTACAGAGATTTAAAAAAAAATAGTTACAAGAAAGCAGTCATCTGGCATCTTTGGAAAATACTTTCTAGTATCTTCCAATGAAACAAGTATTGCATGCCAGTTAAAAAGAGAAGTCTAAATTAGTCATCTCTTAGTACTTGGAAATCAAGCTATGACATATTGACTCATTTCTTTTGGGAAGCAAGAATTTCACAAAAAGACGTTAAGGGAAGTATGGAGATAGGAATGGAGACGTGATGCCCACTCTGGTGGCTGATTTTCTCAGTGGACAATAATACTGTTTTGAGCAAATAATTTATCTTAGTCTCAAGTCCTACTTGCTTCAAATAGACAAGAGTGATATTACTAAATTGTATTAGCTTTAGTTTTAGGGCCCAGGGTATCTTAGAGAAAGAAAATTCACTACATAAATAAAAGGGCCACACTGAAATAACACAGTAATGTTTACTTTGATTTTTTTCATCTCACTTGCATTCTGACTTTTAGAACTAAAAATGGTCTGAAGTAAGAAGAGGAAAAACTCCATCCAGAATAAATTATTTTGTTTCATATCATTAAGATATTTCAGACATGATGTAATATTTTACAAGTTTGTTTTAAAACTGGATTTGCTAGAAGACTACTGTAATCATATTTTATAAAGACAAGGGAGCATTGGTTCAAGTATTTTCATTTTTGTCTTTATTTTTAAGCACACTTCTTAGGCTCTGACAGCTCCTCAATAAAATGGTATGTTCTAAGATAAATTTCCATTATTAGCAGGTAGTTCGAGTGATATGAGGAAAAAACTATAAGCCACAAAACACATTTGCCCTATATTAGTATAAGAAGAGTTTTCTACCAAGCAAGTTAATACTACATAAAAGGCATTCATTCTCATATAACATCTTTCATCAAAATGAGGAAAATAATAGCAAAAACAAAACAAAACAAAACCTATCCAAATGAAGTGCTAGAAAAGAGTTAAAGACCTGACATATGTTGATGATGCACATGGTTAAACAGCAAATACTCCCTGTTAAGAACTTTCACACCCCAAATGACATTTATTTCCTACAGAGGAAGGGAATGCCTCCTAGGCAAGGTTATTCTATTTGTTAATACAACGCAGAAGCAGAAGGAAGTCTAAAGTACTGCTCTCTTCTTGAAGACTAACAGGTTAGTTTCTCTAGGTACAGCAAGCAGCAGAAGTTAGATTTGGCCAGGTGCCGTGTGGGATTCTGTGAACTTTAGAATTTATATATATATATACATTACCTCAGAAGTTCAACTTTTTGCTGCATCTCACTGCATGTGATCTGCAAGTCATGCATCATTGCCTTCAGCTCTTCCTCCTTTCCTCCTTGAGAAGGTAAATCCTTTTGCTTAACTAAGTTAGTGACTCTCTCCCTCAACTTTCTAGTCAGCTCCTGCAGCTTTTTTTTCTCCAGTTCTAACTCTGCTATCATGGCCTGACGCTGAAAATGTTTGTCCTGAAGGCCTAGGAGAGCAGTGTTTTCCTCCAGCATAATTTGGTTCTGTTCTCCAGGCTTTTCTTGATGTGTCCGGATTATTCTGCGTAACCAGGAGATTTCATGTGCTTTTACTTTTTCCAGCATCTGTGTGTTCTCCTGCTTAAGGTACTGGTTTTCTTGATAACGTTCTTCTATAACATGCTGTACATTCATAACCTTTGGCACACACTCTTCCAGTGTCTGATTTAGTTCAAGTACCTTTTCAGCAGGTTTGACGTCCAGGTTCTCTAAATGGGCTTCCCATAATGAGAAGCAGTCACACTGTATCACTGCTCTTCCTTGCAGCTTCTCAATCTTGTCTTGAAGTCTCAAAACCAGAACATGCAGTTCCTCGTTTTCTCTTTTGACCTCATCGTAACTCTTTTCCAGGCTAAGAAATGGTTCGGTTACTTCTTCAACTTTTTTTAGCTCATCCTGTAATCTGAAAACTTCTGAAGTGAGTTCTTTGTTGTTTTCTAGTGCTTCATCGTAACGTGACTCCATCACTCTCAGCTCTTCCTGGAGACAGTCGTTTTCCCTATGGGCATCTTCATATAATAATTTATATTTGGGGAAGGCTCAGGGATTCTCTCAAGTACATTTAATTTCTTTTTTAGCACAGAAACGTCAAAAAGCAAGTCTCGTTTCTTTTCAGAAGCCCGATCGCAGTCTGCACGTAAGATCTTCAGTTGTCCCTGAAGTTGGCAGATCTGATTCTCTAGGTCCCAGGTTTCAGTCCTGGTCTCCTCACTATTTTCAAGCTCGGAAAAACTCTCCATCGATGCTTCAGAGTCCTCTATTTTGACTTCTTGTCTCTGACCAGAACTGGCCCCGGTACTCCCCAGATCCCGGGCCTCCTCATCTGGCAGGTCACTTGGGACACGCTGCAAGTTTACACCTTCTACTTGCTTCATTCGATTTTGCTGTAAAAATGGCTCCATTTGTTCCACAGAATTTCCGACAAACCCAGTGGCCGGCTCATCTAAACAGGAAGCATTGCTGACCCTGGCTCTAATTTTCTGCAGCCTTTGCTGCAATCTAGAAAATTCAGCAGCCATTTTCACGTTTCCTTACTCTCGTTCGTGAGCTCTCAGGCTTAAGAGGACATCTCCATTCTCTTCCAACAGCTGCTCTCCTTTTGCTGCAGCAAGATCATGCTCCACTCCCTTCTGCCTCCTCCCCTCCTACTTCCTGGCAGCCATTCTGGAGCCTAGAGGGAGAAGATGCCACCTGCTGCATTTCCTTAATTTTATTTGAAGCCGGAGATTTCCATGCTCATCTCGCTCTGTCTCGATCTGCTTTCTCGCAGTCACTTTGTGGGACACTCTCCATGACCAGAAGCTTGGACATCATTTCCTGCCTCTCCTGTCACGTTCCATTTCTAGCCTTTCAGACGCTGGCTGGCCAGCTGCTCCGAGATGCCTGCCTGGCACAGGACCTGCTCACGCTCCTTCAGCTCTCTTTCATGACTGCTCTTCAGCTCAAGTATCTGGTTGGACAGTAGACTTTGCTGACTTTCAGACACATGTCTTAGATCTTCCAGGTCTTTGAGTAGCTGCTCCCGCTCAACAACCATGCTATCCAAATGTTCTTTGTACGTTTTCTCCAGCATTTCCCTCTCCTGGGTCAGGACCAGCGAAGCAGCTTTCTTCTTTGGAGAGTCTCTTTGAGCTGCTCCTGGGCCTTCTGCACACTCCTGGGTGAGCTCGTCCTTCTCGAACTCCCACTGGGATCTCTCCTCGTGCTGCTGCTCCAGGAGCTCCCTCAGCTCTTGGCGGTAATGCCCCTCAAGGCTCTGCAGAGCATTTTCGCATCTCTCAGTGACTTTCTGACAATCAGCCTGAAACTGGGCTTCTATCTGATACGTTCTTCTATTACACTCAGTTTCCATTTTTTCCCTAAATGTGGTCAACATACAACATTACTAAAACTGCCATCAATCCCAGAAGCAAACAAAAACATTTCCTATGCATAGAAAAGCTGCCAAGCCAACAATACTTTCTAAAAATGATTTTCACTTACTCCCTATGTGATTCATTATTACTGAGAAGAGATCTCATTTCTGAGAGCCAAGACTGCTAGACATAATTCATTTAAAAAGACTTAGTACTTACCTCTCTCTGCATTTGGAAGGAAAATTTAGAAATCAAATTCTTTGCATGCTCCTAGATATACTTGGTTTGGGATTTTTTTAAATTCAAGTATACAGTATATTGGTTAGACATTTATATAATTTATGAAATTATCCCACTGATTACTCTATCTTCCCTTTGGCTCTACATATAGACATTACATTACTGCTGACTGCATTCCCTATGCCATGCTCCCTGTCCCTGTGATCACCTATCAACTACTAATTTGTACTTCTTTAACCAAAAACTTAAACTGATATTTCACATTAAATGATCAAATGCATATTGACATAACCCCTAACTTGGGAAAAACATAAAATTCTTTTAATTAAGAGAATTGGAGAACAATCATCATGTAAACCACACATATTAACAAATTCATTATGCTTTTGCTTCTTGTTTAATGAAGTAGCTCTGAGTTCATCAGAGTATGACGTGCCAAAACCCTCAAATGTACCTCATTTTATGCGAGTAAGGTAAGCACAGAGCAGTTTTACAACTCTGGGAGAAAATGTACCTTTGCCCAGAATCTAGCTTATAAATAGCTTTTCTCAAAAAACAAGAGGACTGAAGTAGGAAGAAACCACATTTTGTGAATCTCATTCTCATGTGTAACCTTAAAAGATACAAGTCAGATACAAGGCATAATTTACTCTTAAAAAAAAAAAAGTTTCAATAACTGCAAGATAGGCTTATGTCTGAACAATGGCGAACAGGTTAAAAAACTAAAAAAAGATCTAATCGATTGATGGGCTATTGCGCCTTCTGATTTATCAAAGTCTCTTTAACTGTCTGGAACTCTGAGTGTCCCCGAAGGATAGCACCGCAGGTGGCTCCATTTCCCCCATTTTCTTACTGCCCTCCTGAAGTTCCCTTTGGTGTTTTTTCTAAGAGCTGTTTTTGCAACTTCTCTTTCTCAAGAGTGTGCTTCTCCACCAGGCTTTCCAGCTGCTCCTGGTGAAGCCGCTCCAGTTCCTGAGTCAAGCCTCTCACCTTCTCTTCTGTCCAGGCGCCGTTCTGCGTAAGTCCTTCCTCTCACGGTTAAAGCTTTCCTCCCTGCTTCAGCCTCTCCTTGAGCGCCACCTCATGTTCCACCGTCAGCTTCTCCTGAAGGACAGCCTTCTCCTCATCCCACTTCGCCTGCAGGTGCCTTTTCTCCTCCTTGTGTCTGCAGGCGGTCATATGCTGTGCCTCCTTGAGTGCTACTGCCTGGCCCTGAAGTTCTGCCATTTCATTTTTAAGGTCACTTATCTTTTTTCCAAAATGTGCACTTCATTCTCATACTTCTGCTTCATGTTCTCCTGCTCCTTTTCGCAGGCGACCTTGGTTTCATCTAGCTGCTTTTCATAGTGGTGCACCTAAGGTCAGAGAGCCAAACCACCACAGTGTTACTCGACCTGAAGCCACAGAAGTGTGATGGGGAAGAAGTCCCTTTCCTACAAGACATTCCTCGGTTTTCCCATTTTGTTTTAAAGTAACAACTAAAAAACACATTAACGAAGTATAGTAAGTCAAGCATGGTTTGCTTTCCTTTATCTGAACTTGGTTGAATCTTATTAGTTTCTGAACAACTATTAAAACTGACTAGACTATCACGGAGACACCGTTCGTCTCCCTAGGCAACCTCTCCAACTGCGAACTGAGGGCCTTAACAAACTTAATTAAATTCGTGTGTTTACTGAATACCTATCGGGCCTTGTGGGGACACAAAGGTGGTAAGGCATAGTCCCTGCCATTAAGGAGGAACCGGTCTTGACATGGTTATGGCAAATACCAAACAGGTATACTACAAGGCAGCATAAAAAATATAAAAGATATAGAAAAAAGAGCTACAGTGTAACCAGGGGATTCAAAAGACAGAAAAATCACATTGGTCGGCAGAAATTCAGGAACTGGTTCATGCACGAGGTAACATTTGATATGAACTCTGAAGGATAAGTAGACTTTCAAGAGGTAGAAAGAGGTAATAACATATAATAGCATGAGTAAAAGAAGACAGTCTGATAAGGAACAGCAAACTACCTGGTTTTGGCTAGAGGATAAGGTAACTCAGAGGAATGGTAAACGAGAAAAATAGAAAAATAAGTTGAAGTGACAAGGGAAAGGGTCTTGGAGGCCAAGATTCAGAACTTGTACCTTATTTAGGAGTTAAAACTATATCAAAGGGTTTTTTGCATTTTATTAATTTTTTTTAACAAGGTGGAAATAATGTAATGGCCTTCAGGTTCCAATGAGGAAAAGGCCTTGTCTTTGGCCTATGAAACCATCCTAAGGAGGTTTCCCAAGTAGCTGGTAAGACACAAGAGGAAACATACAGAGAGTGCTGTTCTATGAGAAAAAAGAACTGAGAATGTCCTACATGCAAAACCTTGCCAGACCTTAGAGAAATCAGAGAACAGGACTGATGAGAAGGACATACTTTATCTTCAAGCTCCAGTCTTAGGCGACACAAGTCCCTGTGATGATGTTCTTTCATCTGTTCAATGACCAGTTCCGCCTCGATGCTCATATTCAGTGGATTGCATTCTTCAGAACCAAGCCCTGAAAATACACAACATCTGTTGACCCTGACCTTTCAATAACACAACTGGCATCTGAGGAAGGGCATCCAGTTTTACAAAGGAATAATTTTCAGCCTAAACTGCCACAGATGAATCTACTAAAACACAAATGAAGCCAACAGAAGTCTCTTTGGTTTCAAGCATTAGGGAAAATAAGAAAAAATGAAGGTGAGCAGATTCTTTCATGGACAGCAGTAAACCAAACCTTGACAGAATCCATCTTTTTAAACAGTAGGGGGTAGATATGGAAACGTTGCTTAAACATTCTGTGGCGTGAGGAAGTTTGGTCAAACCAACCAGCCTTCTATTCATCCAACAAATCCTGAGCAACAAATTGGCAGAGGAGCAATGTGGCAGGAGAATGAATAACCAGCCTACTTCCTGATATGCCTTGAGGTGTTAATTTCATGGGTCAAGATATCCAACCCACCACTCAACATTACAGAAGACTGAGTATTGTAAAATTAATTTCCTGTAGTTTGGGTGGAACTTAATCTTAAATTATCAGCTAAAATGTTTTAAATATTGATAAAGATTGACTGGGACTTTAAAAAACATAATCTGTTGGGAGGGTCTATAGGAGAAGCTAAAGCTGATGGGAGGAGTTCTCATACTCTACATAATCACGAGAACCCCAAAGGAAGAACTCTGTTTATAATAAAGCTCTATGGTTCTAACTTCCCCTTCCCCTGACTTCTTTTTCCTTTATATAAATACCTCTCCCCTTGGCATGCAGGCCAGTGTATGCACGTGTCTCACCACGTCTGCATGCACTGGATTGCAACTCTTTCTTTTCCTTGAATAAATCCTTTTTGGTGATGAAACACTTAGTCGATTATTTTTCAGTAGACAAACAAGTAGGCATAGGTTAGGAACACAGAAATAGGCAGTCTGGGCAAAATTTTTCAAACTCATCCATATGAGCTCACCGTTGCAACCGCCCATGATGATTGCTGGACACGGAAATGTAAAGTGTTACGTTGGGGCTGATTATGTCTATTACTATATAGAAATCTCTTAAGACAGGAGAATGAAAAAATTTTTCATGTGGGGGTACACAGGCAGATGGGAGAAGGGGCATAAGTCTGGCCTCTGAATGAGCAGTTTGGCTTTGAGCTTTTGCTTCATATGTCATTGCACATTCCCAACGGAGAAGTGATACTTGGGGTGTACGCTACCCCAAGTGCTGCATCATGTACCCATGCGGAGAACCCCCAATACTTGGTCATCTATGGAAAAGGTCAGAAGAGCTTTTGAAATGTATCATATCATCACTTGGGCTCCATCCTTACACTACAGTAAGGCTATAGACTTAGAATCAGAGGAAAAGTCTTAAGGCTTTTTCCTGTCCCTGCCTCAATCCCTTATTTATTCTAAAATAAATAGTTGAGCAGCAGCAGAATAAGCAACCCTTTCAAGAACCTGTACTCCTGCAACAAGCACCAGTAGACAAAACTGCAATAGGAGAATTTATTATGAGCCCAAATTCGAACTCAACACACTGGAAGCAAGAGGCAGGAGCCCAGCAGGGAGGAAAAGAGTTGATAAAGGATGTAGAAAGTTCCCCAACAACGCTGCCTTCCAACCTTGCCACTCAAAATCTTCCTTAAAGGCAGAGGCAACCATCACTTACTTATCTTACTTGTTATTTGCAGGAGCAGTGTAGACATTTAGCACAGACAGCATAAGAAAACCAAATTCTTTGGTTTCTGGCTAGCTCGTTCTCCAAAAACATCATCGTCATCGTGCCAGTTAGGCACTCTTTAAGGAAGGGAGGATTCAGCAGTAGCTCTGCTGAACTCTAACACTTTCAAGGCCTAGATTATCAGATTTGTGGCCAGTTGTTTTTTTTTTTTTCTTAAAAAAAGCAAATATCCTTGTGGTTTGATTGTTCCATTCATTCATTGATTCATATAAAACTCAGATGGAAATATTCTCATAAAGACTTCAAGGATAAATGAAAAAAACAGACCACAAGTGAAATAGCTGAAGAAAATAGTATTGCCAGTCTTTTTTCTTTTTGGATGCCAAAGTTTTTCAATTTTACATTCAACCATGGTTCTAAAAAGAAAGTCAAAGGTAGAAACTCTGAAAAGACCGTGTCTGAATGGCTTGCCTTGGTCAGGCTCTAGGCCACCGCTGTTAACATCAAGGTCTTCCGACAGCGAGTTCTTCACGGGGTTTCTGAAAACTCTGCCTTGTGTACGATACTCTTCCAGCTCAGACTGGAGTTCATCCACTTGGTCTTGTAATACCTGGAGTTTAAAAACCAACACGAGTCTTAGGTGTGACACCAAAAGCATGAGCAACAAGATAAACTAGACATCATCGAAATTAAAATCTTTTGTGCTTCAAAGGATACCATCAAGAAAGTAAAGATAACCCACAGAATGGGAGAAAAGTTTTTGTGAATTATGTATCTGATAAGGGACTTGTAACTAGAAGATATAAAGATTATAACTCCAAGATAAAAAGACAAATGACCCACTTAAATATTAGGCCAAGAATCTGAATTGACATTTCTCCAAAAAAAGATATACCAATTAGCAAATGAAAAGGTACTGGACATCATTAACCATTAGGGAAATGCAAATCAAATGAGATGCCGCCTCACACCTGCTAGGATGGCTAAAATAAAAAAGACAAACTATATAACTATTGGAAAAGGTGGGGAGAAATAGGAACTCTCACACTGGTAGGAATGTAAAATGGTGCAAACCTCTTAGAAAAAGTCTGGCAATTCCTTAAAAAGTTAAACAAGACAGTGAGCATCTGACCCAGCAATTCCACTCCTAGGTATGTGTATGCATATGTCCATACAAAAACTTGCACACAACTGTTAACAGCAGCATTATTCATAACATTCAAAACAAATGTCCATCAACTAATGAATGAATAAACAAAATGTGGTATAGTTGTATAATGGAATATTATTCAGTAAACAAAAAAAATAGTACTGATATGTGCTATGACATGGATGACCTTGAAAACATTATACTAAAAACTAAGGAAGCCAGTTACAAAGAACCATGTATTGTATAATTCCATCTACATAAAATGTAAAGAATAGACAAATCTATAGATACAGAATGTAGATTATTAGTTGCCTAGGGCTAGAGTCATGGGAGAGAATAAAGCTAAGTGGAGTGTGAGTTTCTTTTTAGGTGATTAAATGTTCTAAAATTGATTATGGTAGTGGTTACACAGTTCTGTGAATATCCTAAAAAAAAGCGAATTGAACATGTTAAATGGGTGAATTGTATAAGTACGAAAAGCTGTTTAAAAAAAATAAATAAGTGGACGGATTTGGGGAATTTTTGGAGGGTAGAGCTGACAGATATTACTATGACATTATTAACTTTAAAGACATATAAAGAAAATGCATCTACTTGATAAGAGCCAAACTTAATTGCAAAAGTGGCATAAATGTTTCATTTCTTTACTCAAAATGTGCATATATATTTCTTGAGAAAGCACACCACAGGCAACCCCATAGGGGGTGATATTTTCCTCATTTCTGCACAAATACCATGTTCAGCTAAAGCAGTTAGAACTCAGTTATGCTTACCTTGTTAAAATAAACAAGTATTCGTGGTTTAAGGGAAAAAATTCAAACTCCCAAGCTTAGGAGAGTTACTTTTTTAAAAAAATCAAAGATTGCTATTATTTATACAAGCACTTTTTGTCTCTTCTGGCAGGAATTTGTAATGTTTTATTAGCTAAAGATTTGTGTGGTTTCTGCTTCATTTGCATTTCGTAAATGAAGTAATGTATTCAGGAAAAAAACAACCCACAAGATGAAAGCAAATTACATCCGATTAGGTCTGTAATAATCAAGCAGGAAAGGCTAATTTTGAAATAAAGCACATCAACATGACCACATATTCCTCCATTCAGAATAAAACAATATTTTCCTGTAAGCATTAGTGATTTCTGACCTAGATAAAGCAGATTTAAATGCAGTTTGTATGGTTTCCTAATATTTTAGGATAATTACATTAAGAGCCAAAATTTGGGTTAAGTGCTTCCTATGTCCCAGGATCTGTTCTAAGCACTCTACATATACTCACTCATTGAATCTTCACAACAATGCTATTATTTTTACCATCTTATAGATGAAGAATTGAGGTGTCCACAGATTAAGTGACGTAATCATGGTTACACAGCTAGTTAATGTTCATGGTGAAGCAGGGCTTGAAAGCCAGGCATCCCTCCACTTACTAAGTTCTCTTCAGTCACTCACCCTGCACTGCTGCTCATATTCGTTTCTCATCTGTGTCAGCCTCTCTTCTTGCAGAAAGAATTCAGCACTGCTGGGATCGAGGTCACCAAACTAGAAAAGTAAAAGAGAAACGCTGTCATTTTTCCCAAGGGTCCTTCTTTGACCTCGAACATACCAAAGGCCCCAGTTTCTGGTATTCATCCAGTCTCCTGAGTATGACAAGAATGTGACATTTAAGCAGAAACACTACCAACTGGATGATGGGAAGAACATACTAGAGTGATGTGTTCAACTAAGGCAGGGATCATTTCTCAGTGCCATGCAATGTTTCCCTCACATCCAACCTCTTAAATTACATCCCTGCAAAAATTACTGCCACCTAAATCGTTTCCTAATAGACATTTTCTTGGTGTCATTGCTTCTGCTCTTTTGAGTAAACTACACTTTGGGCTGCATATCAGGAAATCAAATCTAAACAGATTTACCTTTTCTGCTAACACATTTTCCAAATTTTGCTGAAGTTTGTTTGTAATATTTTCATATTCTGCCAACTTCTCGGCATTTTCCAGAAGCTCATTTTCAAGACGACTGTTTTCCTGAGGAAATTTGGGGAAATTAAATAGGCACAGATAAAAAAAATAAGCAAATGGTTGTACCATTTTATATGAAACATAAATCAGTGCTCTAGATTGGGAAAATCCGTTTAATTTGAAGGTTTCAGATTAGACAAACATAAATATAAAAGAAAACTGACAATTTATCTTACAACCCAGACGGCTGCCTCCTCTTTATTTCTGATCTTATAGAACTGTGCTGTCCCATATGTTGTCACTAGTAGTCACGTGTGGCTATTAAGCACTTGAAATACGCACGGCATAAATTGAGATGTGCTGGAAGTATAAAACACTCACCAGATTGCTAAGAATTAGTACAAAAATATAAAATAGCTCGATAATACTTTTTGTGTATGATTACATGTCAAAATGGTAATGTTTTTAGATACTGGATTAAATAAAATGTCTTGAAACTACTTTCACTTGCTTCTTTTTACCTTTTAATGTGGCTATCTGAAAAATTTAAATTACATATACGGCTTGCATTATATTTCTATTGGACAGCATTGCATTAGAAAATTCAGTGACACAAAAAAACTTTCTCGACACAATGTCAAATGAAAGAAAACTGGCTGTGAACACATGGGTCGGATGACAGCAAAAGAGAAGTCAGAAAAACTATAAAATGTAGACTAGATCTGAAATAAATTTTCATTGAGTAATGTTACAGCTTAATTTATACTTAATTTACAATTTTTTTTGGTTTAAAGATGTAAAAGCCACACGTATAGAGTTTTCATAATTGCTATATTTAAATTACTAGAATAAAATAACACTTCAACTGAAGTCCACAAAATGTTTTTTTCTGTAACATAATACTTATTAAATTTCTACCTACATTTGTTAAAAATGTGCCACTTGACATATTTTCTATTCCAATGTTAAAGGCTGATTGGAAGAACATTATTTTCAAAGTATATTTTGCCAAAAGAATATAGAGCCAATACATTTTAATACATTCTATTTCACACCCTCACACAGCAATATGGAGTAAAAAAGAATGTGCTTAAAGCATTTTAAAAAAATACTACCTTCCCCCCAAATGCCAATTCTACAACTCTAACCTTTCAAAGCATGTCTAAATTTAGGCGTCAAGACAATGGGAAGCAATATCGGTGTATCGGGCCTGTGCCGGTGCTCTAGACACGAATTCTGCTCCTGACCACAGGGCACACACAGTCAGACTGCGGGGAGGGAGCAGGTACAGATACGATTACCTACGACGTCATAGAAAACATGCTACCTCTGGCAAGAAAAGAATAAGTGAAACAGGAACAAAGAAGTAATTTAGCCTGCAGCGTTGAAGAAAGCAGTGAAGGAGCATGAAAGCCCACTGAGGAACCGTGAGAGCAGATGGCAGGTGCAGCGGGGTTGGGGACATGGCACTGGAGGTTGCCGGCAGCTCATGAGCTTCCAAGGGTATGAGGACAAGGCCCGTTTCAGGGGCCTTCAGTGCTACCTCACAGCACTTTTACAATGGGTAACAGCATGACCGCAAGTGTCCTTTAGTAAGGTGACTCTGGTGGCCATAGGGAGGTTGGATAGCTAGAAGAAAGGCTGCACATTAAGTCCATTGAGAAACTGTGATGAATTCTGAATCTCTTCAGAGCCTGTGGAAATGAAGAGGGAGTGGCTAACTCTCTAAGAGCATTTCAGAACATCAAGAGGACTTTTAAAGACTGATGAGTGAGGAAGACTAAGGATTTTAGCTTCTGTGACTTAACAGCACATGGTGATGAGACTGATTAGGGAGAAAGTTCTGGAGAGGAAGTAGTCTGACTGTTAGGAAGTGAGAATTTAGCTCAGTTTTTGATGTGTGGAGTTTTGGGAACCTTTCACAATCTCAACAACAGTGAATATTCCATATGTACCTATTACTTTCCAGACACTGCATATGTAGCATCTTATTTAATCCCTATATCTATGCTATGGGGTAGTTATTATAATAGTGCCCATTTTGCACATTAGGAAACAGGTTTGTGTATCTTGATCAAGGTTTTCCAGTAGCAGTGGTACCTAGATTGGAACCAAGCAGTCTGAGTCCAGCACCCTCTGCCCCCATCTCTAGACTACACTGTACCATATTAGCTGGTGTCATAGTCCAGTAAAGAGAAGGATCACTTCCTTTATGAGGCACAGGAAAGGAGAGGAGGATGTTTAAAGGCAAAGGCACATTTGGAAGCAGAGAAGCAAAGCCGATGAGCTCTGTGTGGAGACATGGCCGTTTGCTAACAGTAAGCGGTACGGGGAGGGCAGGGAAGGGAGAGGGCATCACCCAGGTGCCAAACAGCCCTAAGGACCCAGTGCAACTTCAGGAGGGAAGAACAAGATAACGCTAATCAACACTGCTTGCAAACCAGAAGTCTGGATACCCCTGAACTCTAGATCCCAGCAGGGGCTCTGCCATGTCTGGGTCATGACTCAACTGGGTAAACTTACAGGAATCCTTGGACTGGGCTCTGTGCAGACCTTGCCTATTAAAGAGCTGCAGTTTTCCATGTGGCATCCCCACCAGGGCACAGACCACAGAACTAACAGGATGATTACCTTCAAAGAGAGGGCAAGGCGGTCCCGGATGTAGTTCTCTTCGGTTTTCGCCTTTTCAACCTCCTGCTCAAGTTCCAAGCGCTGCTTGCCCACCTGTTGCATGATCTGCTCTCTCTCCTTTCGGAGCTCATGCTTTAAGGCTGCTATGCGCTCCTTGTACTCTTCATCCAGTTTCCTGCGAGGACGAAAGGCCAAAAAGCTGCTGTCAGATCCTGCAGAGATCCCCGTGCAGACCCACCACAAATGGAAACACAGAGGCAGAGATGGGAAACAACTTGAGAAGGTATCTAGTGTAGTCTGCTTTCCTTTAGGCTTAACCACGCCTAAGTCACTCCAGCCAGGTGTGGCCAAGCAGGCAGGCCGGCTGAGCCCCACTACCTTGGGCCAGGTGGGAGGAAAGGAGGGACCTGGTCCTACCGGTCGCACCTGAGGTTGTACTCGTTCCGCCGCTCTATGGCCGCGTGGTGATCGTCCACCTCTGAGGCCATTAGAGACTTGAGCTTCTCAGCTTTGTCCAGATCTGACCGTAGCTTCTCTTTTTCTCTGACCACCTGATCGACTCGCTCCCTAGAATCAGAAATAAACCAAGTTAATGGGAAACTGTTTCTAAGCAACGAGCAGGCCCCCAAAAGCTCTCAACTGGCTTGCTTCGATACAAACATAAAACCAAGACAACAAAAACCCTTCCAAAACCAAAGACATTCATTCCACAGCTCCCTTCAGAAACCTACATGCAAATCTAAGCTCTACCTCATTTTCACAAGAGAAAGATGATAGCCATATTTGCATACAGAATAAAAGAATGTATATCACAGGCATCTGGATGACTTGCTGGACAAGTAGAAAAGGAAATGGAGCAGGTGAACCTTCCCCTCAACTCACAGCAAATGCCGGATCTCGGCTTTAAAGCTGGCCAGTGCCGCCTGGTGAATGCCATTCTTGGTAACCAAAAGTTC
This sequence comes from Eonycteris spelaea, assembly GCA_003508835.1. Classification (NCBI taxonomy): domain Eukaryota; kingdom Metazoa; phylum Chordata; class Mammalia; order Chiroptera; family Pteropodidae; genus Eonycteris; species Eonycteris spelaea. Next base: position 4,759,736 of record PUFA01000017.1, read on the forward strand.
ATTTTCAAGAGCCAGCGTCAATTCTGTCAAGTTGACATTTCCATCAAGACTGAAATCCAAGGCCTATAAATCAAAACGAGTTCAAGACAATCACAGTTCAGTTCTATCCTCTGAAAGCAGAAAATGTGAGTTAACAAACTTAGAGAACTGAATTTATACTCTAGAAGATGAGTGATTACGTTTTTTTAGTGATTGCTAAGGAACAGCCTTCAATCCAGAACATAAGTTCTCTTTAAGAAAACCGTAAGACGGTTATTTGCCTGTTTTTTTTTTACTTAATGCTATCTGGCACTTTATAAATAAATGAAATGGTATGATGCTTTACCAGCCAGAGATCAGTTAAGAGCATCTCCCTTGTCAATAATTCAGGGATTTAAAAAATTGAAAGTAGTTAGCATCAGACTCCTGATTAAAGGGAGTAGGAAAAGCTACTTCTTATCTCTGAGATATTGTGATTAGAAGAATTAAGGAGAAATCACATCAAGTCACAGTCTCAAAAAAAAACTGGATTTTTTTCTCGACCCTTCCCCAATTTCTCATTTTTCTCCCATGTGAGCTGCCACACCTTCAGGATCTCCTGGCTGTTCTCAATGCCCTCTTCCTGCCAGGAGTCAAGTATTCTCTCCACTGGTGCGTAGCCCATCCCATCATCCAGGCAGGAGAAGACCCGAAAGCCAATGGTACCCGTCTTCGCAGATGGGGTTGTAGTACGTCGACCGCTCTCATCAAAAGACTGGAAGAAAGAAATTTGAGCAAGCTCAGGCTTTTCAACAAGACTTTGGTCAAGACTAAAATTAGTCTGTCTTGACCACAAGGAGCAGAAGGCATGTTTCCCTAATTTACACTGCTAGAAAAAAGTCATGTAGCCCCTTTGATCCCCTTTCCCCAAGTGAGTCAAGAATGCAAAGCTTATCAAGAACAACTGGTCTGGTAGAGAGTTCACTGACATAAATGAGATGTGTCTCTACCTAACGCCAGGTTTCTTCCTCTGATAGCATTAAGGAGCAGTCAGTGGTCTCCCCACTCTGTAATTTATGGTCATTCCTGGAAACCCAACTTTCCCTTCACAATGGTTTAGTCTGTCTTTCTTATTCTCTTTTCCTTCAGACAACAGATTAAGTCATTAGAAATTACTCCAGAGGCTTAACTTTACTCACAAAGAAACCACTTCCTATGTATTTCTTACCTGCATGGAGAGGTGCCTTTTCAATTGTCTATATGGAGTAGATGCTGACGGTGTAAGGGATTTTCCATTTTTGAACAAGCCATAGAAAAAATCTTCTACACTCATTGTACCATCGGGATCAAGATTATGGAAGACTTCCTCAAGCATCTAGAGAAAGGTAATCATATATTTAAAATATTTCACTCAAAATAGCAAAAGGCCCAAAGTACACATCTGGCCAATAGAAATTGACACCACTGTTGATCCCCAAAATATAACATGACCCTTTATTCTCATTCCACTGAATGAATTTATTTTCCTTTCCAGTAACATGTCTTTCCACTTCACACATACTAAACAAAAGTCCATTTCAATAGCTTCATAATCTTTAAACATTAGTCTAGCAATGAACTGTTTTTCTCTTTTACTCACTCTCTTAGAACAGGTAATCTTTAACATTACTATACTTATTCTCACAAATTAAGACATTACTTAAAAAATATAAACATATAGTTTCTGATGTTATAACAGTAAAAATTAGTTGGACATTTATTGAGCTAGTATACTGTGATGACTCCATATGATATTGTATTATACAGAATTTTTGAAATTGGTATGTCAGCACAGCAGAATTTGGTCTGGGACAGACTGCAATGATGTAAGAGTTTGGGTCTGAAACCTGTGACTTGGGATTTAGACTGTTACTTGGAACAATACTATTGCGTTTTGTGTTTCTATTTTAATGCTTTAGTGTAGGAGAAATGAAGACTGGATATGAAGGATTTTGTGAACGTCCAATAGAAGGGTTCCAGGAGAGGTAAAGAGAAGGGAATTTTGCCTATTTTGTACCCTCTGACAGTAATCAATATATAATTGGGGAAGGGGAGACTGGACTACAGTCCTTTTTGAGGATTGCCTAGGAGACGGTTTGTTCCTTAGTACAACAGAGGAATGGGCAGGAGAATAAAGCAGATGAATCACTAACACCATAAAACAGGGGGAAGGCAAAGACCTCCTTCCTCCTGGCAGTCGGATCCCTCTTTATTTGGAGGGCTAACATTTTTCTATAGAGGCATGATTCCAATGTACCAAACAGAAATCAGATGAGGATCCTGTTAAAATGCAGACTCTGATACAGTTAAATCTGGGGTGGGGCCTGAGATTCTGCATTTCTAACAAGCTCTCAGGTGATGCCCATGCTGCTAAGTAATAAGGAAACAAACAAATTTACTCTTGCTGCCTTAGAGCCTACAGTTAATTGGGTCCATTCTAACAAAGGCCTCTTGGTAATATATCTTCAAATTTTCAATATTCATTTCATAAGTCTGGACTATTGCTAGGATTCGAATCATCTCAGAATTGTTGATTTTATTCCTCATGTAAGTGCTTGAGGCATTTGTTTTATCTCAAATGCTTTTTTTTAAAAAAAATATTCATATCTAATAGGAAACATCTGTTTCTATTCTTATTTTTATACCACTTCCTCTGGAGAGGAGGCTAAAACAAGAAAACTATTCTAAAGAGTGGAAATCTTTGGAAAGCAAGAGTTCCTAATAGAGAATTGTGTGATGAAACCAATGAAAGATTCTGGGCAAGATTCTGAGGTTGCTAAGATCCCTTAGCTTCTTGGTCTCACTCTTTTCAACCAAAAGAACACTTTCGTAGAAGACGAGGCTTTCAGGATCATCAAACCAGAAGTCACAATAAAAGCCAGGTATGCCGACTGAAGTTAACAAGCATATTTTGACACTAACCTTAGCTCTACACCATGTGGCCTGGTGACCCTGGACAAACTGATGCATAACTTCCAGATAGCCTAAATACCCATCACCTCATCTATTCAAAGTGGTAGAGCAAGTGAGTGCTGCCAATTATTGCACATGGGGGAGTAGGCAAGTGGTGAATAAAAAGGATGTGGATTCAGAAGAGGGTAGATGAGAGCAGGGTTGGGCTGAAAAGAATGTAAGTCAAATGGGCAACTGGGGAGCACACCCCTTGCAGCCTTGCAGGGGCCTGATCTAGAACCCAGAGGGACAATCTTACTCCTCACAATACATTAGCCAGGTCTTTCGACAGTTGATTTCCCGATGTGTAAGTTGCAAAATAATGCACCAGAACAGGCACCACGAACCCAAATATCCAGAGAGTCCAGGCAGGTGATATAAATAAATGGGGCAGGATGGTCTTGAGACATTGGAAAGTAATGCCATTTAAAGCTGTGAACTGCATGTCCTGTCCAAGGAGCGAGGCACTTCTCACTGCCAGCAAAATGGAGCCAAATCTTCTGATCTTTAGAAAAATCTCCTGGTATTAAAAAGTGCAGCAAAAAGTTCAATTTTTAAACACTGGGCAGGCTGCATAAAATCGCCTTTGGGCTACACTTGGCAGCTGGGGACAGTGTGTCATCCCTGCCCTATAGATGTTTTCGTGTCTGGAAAGCAGAGTACTAGTTATACCCCCTTCCTGGTAATGGCAACAAGCAGCAGTAATCTCTCTCTGTAAAATAAGGGGCAGACTAAATCTAAAATTGCTTTCGGTTGTAAAATTCTAAGATTTCAAAGTATATGGTGATGAGATCATCTTGAACTTTTAGCTGCTCTGTGGTCTAGTGCTAGTAATACTAAGTGCTATAGTATTTCATGATTTGGCAGGGGCGGGGGGGAACACTAAGTAAATGCAATATTTAATAAGCAATCTTTTACTCATCCTCGGAGCAGAGGAAAACAACTAAATATGCTAATTCTTTTCCCAGATTCTGAAAACTGTACCACAAAAGATGTGATTCCTGCATATGGCTACAGTTTATTCCAAAGGCTGTTCTTAGATAAATAATCCAAGTTTGTGCAATATCTCTTGGCAAAAACCACCCAAGGTTCTACATACTACACTGGTTTATAATTTAGAATGATGCATTTAATTTCATGACTCAAAAACCACCACTGAAAAGTAAATGACCACTGAGCCATTAAAAAGGTAATCAAAGGGTATATAGTGGTTGCATATACAAAGAAGAAGGGGGTGGTGGCGGTGGAGGGGGGGAGCTTTTCTGCAAGCCAGGCTACTTAGAAATTTTTAATGATAAATCTCTTTCTGACTTAGGAAAACAATAGTGCCTATTCCCTGAACAAATGGCATGTTTTCAAATATTGCAATCAAATATTCCCAAAGCTACAGCTATAGCAGTAACCTCTAAATCCCTCCAATTCTTATTTTCAGCTCTTTGAAAGACATATCTTGGAATTATTTACATTCTTATGTTTTATGATTACTCATGTGCCCAGTTCTACCTGTTCCCCTCTTAATTTTTCAGATAACATAAAGGTCAAAATTTCACCAAGCAAGAGTTTTTTGGGAGTTCCTTCACGACACTTCTGCATACCTTTAAAACCACCAGCCTACCCTCTTCATTTCCTCATGACCAAAATATTGGGATGGCTCCTGGCTGGTTTCCTAACCAGAGGCTCTCTTTACACCAATATGTCCCACAAAAGAAGCCCAGACCATCCTCGGCAAGTCAGTTTTTCCTACACATTACTTAGTCTGCTGGAAAACCTACTCATCAGCCCAGCCTTCAAAATATTCCCTCAACTCAAATGTTTAATCCTTCCTGTATGCCTTTTTTCCATTCACATCTGTGCATGCCATGTCTACAAATTTATCTGACATCATGGCTGCACTGAGCTAGTGTATGATGATGATGTGGCATAAAGTGCTTAGCACACTGAGAAGCACACGGTATGGACTCCGGAAGTGTCAGCTACTACAAATTTTTATTTCCTAGAGCACAACGTGAGCTCCTGAAAGACAATCTTTGTGGCTGACTTCCTAGGGAAACGAAAGAGAATGGAGTCTCTATAACACACTGCGGGAAGCCCAAAAAGATGGCTGTCCCTAACCTGGGCCCAGTTTATCTTTTATCATGATTAGTATTCCTGAATAAAAACATAATGCCAGGCTTACCTCTCCATCGACATTCTGCAAACCATACTGCTCGCAGATGGAGATCAGCTTCTTTCGGTTCAGGTGACCATCACGGGTAATCCCCAAATCTTCACAAACCTCCTGCAGTTTCTCTTCTATCCAGTCTTGGGGAGGGGAAGATCCACTTTGGGAGGCATTCAAGTCATCTGGGTTCCAAAATCTTAACTGGCCTGAAATAAAAGCTTATAATGTGTTGTCTCCAAACAGATTGCAGAGCGATACCTATTCTCAAAGAAAATTGTGCTCTCTGAAAGCAAATACTGTAAGACAAAGACTATACGTGTTGATTCCACTTTTTGATTTGATTCTGAAGTTCAAATGAAATGGAACCATTGGTCCTTTGGCTGCTACTAGTGCAGACAGGCACTTTTTGTTCACTGGCAGTCATACCCGTGTAAGAAATACCTCCTGCTCAGTGATGCCAAGGTCCTAGTCCTGTTTTATTCCACGTGAAAACATGCACAGGCTTAGGCTTTTGTGTGATCAGAAGAGAAGGCTAGCTGAGAGGCGTTCCAAAGAGCTTTATACACCCTGCCCCAGCTAGAGCTACCAGACTGTATTATCTCCATTTTCTTTCTAGTCTAAGCACTAGGACTGCTTTTATTGAGAATTTCATGATAAATATCATAGAATAATCATAAAGTCCCAGGACTAACCTGTTCCCAAATCTTTGCACATACGACTATTCTGATGGGCAAACAATCCAATGTGAAAGAATAAATGGTTGCAAGCTGCAAGCTACTACTCAGCTTTCTATTAAGGGTAAGTTCTATTTGAAGACGTAAGGATCAAACTACATATTTAAAACTACATATCAAAATGTATTTGTCTTGTATTAAAAGTTCTCAGTTCTAGTTAAATTCTCCACTCACCTATCAGAGATTCTGTAAAGTCATTATATAAACATGTGATAATTACCGGCACAATTTTGTGTGTATGGAAGAACCTTGGAGGGTTAGGAAGAGCATTTAGCACTACCCCTACTATTTATCAAAGAAATTAAGCCCATTACTACTGTGTCTTTGCAGGTTGGAGACCTAGAGAACATGTAATTAAGTATATTTAAGTACAGTTAACCCAGGGTGGGCTGTGAAGCCAGCTGAGGTTCTGTCAGCTGAACAACAGTGCCATCTGCTGGCCAAAAGATCAACGTGTTTTGATGCTTAAATACATCTAAAATCTGTCAAGAGATAGGTCACTATTTAATTTAGGACTGTTCACAGATTAATTTTAAAGTCTATAGAAGAAAGTAATTAACCCATAAGTGAAATTCTACATCTTCGTTCCCATATCTTGCATGTTAAATGTTAGGATTTTAAAACTACAAGCTATCAACTGGGAATTAATTTTTAAAATTTTCTTAAAAGGTACTTCTTAGCTGGCATGCATGACAGTTAGAAAAGCTGAGAGAAGCAGAAAGGCAGGCGTGGAAAGTGCCCTGTGAATGGCGGCACTTGCTCCCAGGCGGGCCCGACACGAGCTCAGTTCCTACCTTCTGCTTCGTACTCCTCACTGTGTTGCATCTTCCAGTGCTAGAGAAGGCAAGAGAAAAAGATCACTGTGCTTGAGAACTTGTTCAGTTTTTCCAAGACCAGATCACTCTCTGGCTCCGAGATCATCACCTGAGTGAATCACATGATTTAGAACCCTCTAGTGCTTTCTCCTCAGTCAACGAGCCAATTGAGAGGAGACTCCTAAGAAACACCACAAAACCTTCTGGAGCGTTTCACCAAGGATTTGAGGTCACTTACTCATCAGCAACACCTATCGCCACCAATAGAATTAAGCCGGAGCAAATACTCAGAATACATTAACCAACAAGGGTTCATATGCATGCGTTTACAAATTTATTCTTCAATAAATGTTTACTGGGTGCCAAGTATTATGCTACATCTTTGGAATACAACTATAAACAAGACAAACGTTTTTTGCCTCGAGAAGTTTACACGCTAATGAAGATGTGCAGACAAAACAGGAAGTACGATATTAAAAAGTATATTAAGTGCTACAATGGGGAAGTTCAAGATGTTATGAGGATACCTAAACGGGCTCCTTCAGACTTGGGAGGTCAGGGCAGACTTTCTGAAAGAATGTCTAAACCGAGACCTGAAGGATGAGCAAGAGAGAGTTAAGTGAAAACAAAGGAGAAGTTACTATTTGCTGAAGAATGGAGGCAAAAATAAGCCTGGTGTGTTTGTGACACAGTGAGGAGACTGAGATGCAGCCCCAAATAGGTAGCTAAAAAGCGCAAGTTAAAATATATATTGCTGGTAAATGACATTAAAAGCAGTGAAATGTATCTGAACAGGGCCATTTTGCCTCCTTATCTGCCATACTACTACTGTATATTTTGTGAGTCACAGCATAGAGTTGTGCACAAAAGCACTCGGTGCACAAAGACAGCCAGGCAAGGGCATAAGTCAGAACCAACACTCATGCCTTGCTCCACTGGCCAAGCATGGCAAAGCTCTGCTCCAACCAATGGCAACAAGCCAAGGTCTGCAGTGGCCTTTGGCCTTGCCAGCGAGCTGCCTGATGGTTCCTGTTGGCAGGTTCTGCAACCATCGTAGGAAACTCTGTTGGGAAAAGGTGTAAGCCCCCATTCAAAACCCAGTGGCTGTTTCAGCAAAGAGCCAACTTTACGGATGAAGCTGCCTTTGACACCAAATAACCAGCCCATTCTCTGTGATGTACAAGATAAGCTGATTTCTTAGAATCCTGAAATAAACTCAACAGGAAAATGAGCCTGGTTAGCTCCTGTCTCCGGAGCTTGGATTCCTCAAGGCAGAATGTGTGCCACCTAAAATTCTCAAATTAATGTTGCCGGTTCAGTAGCTTGTTCTCGTTGATATGGGCTGAAGTACTTCTTTCAGGCAACCTAAGCACGTCTGCTCTGTTCCCCTCCACACTCACTTCTGCTTGTCCCCTCCTCTTCTGAAGGACAACTGTCCACCAGGATTTCACAGTTCTTTATTTTCCTTAGAAACATAGTGAACAGTCTACGGCCATGCCAGCCTAAAAGCCCGTTTCGTCTTATCTCAGAAGCTAAACAGGGTTGGGCTGGTTAGTACTTGGATGGGAGACCACCTAGAATACCAGGTGCTGTAGGCATAAAAAAAAAAGAAAAGAAAAAAAGATAGCACCAGTTCAAGGAGTTCACCAAGTTTTGTCACACTAAAACGAAAACCACACACTAAAAATGCTGAGATGGATTCTTGCCATACAGAAATGGTATAAAAGGCCGTAACTCAAAATACATAAATTCACTACAACTCATTCAGATTACTGCTGGAAGTCATTAATATACGGTACCCGTGGACACAGAATTAGTGTGGTATGATTTTTCCTTGTTTGTGATTACAATTTTATCAGCCCACATTTCCACATAAAAACATATCTCAAACCTGGAGGATGTATAAGGCATGGAGGAAGTGGGAGGGAAGTGGAGTAACTAGTCTCCATATATTTTCTTACATTGTTCTTTCTAGGTAGAATTCAACTGTTTTACACACACACACACACACACACACACACACACACACACACAACGCACACATAAAAAGTTTTAAATCAATAAAGCCCCACTAATAAAAGCATCCTGTCTGTCTGTCCTTTCATCTTTATTTCCTCATCCAACAGAGGAAATGACTTAAATGCTCATATTATTTTGGCACCCCCAACTGTGGAAATTGATTATTCAGTGTATAAGTTTGATAAATCCTAAAATGAAATCCATTAAATCCATCTAAAACAAATAAAATAGGTGTCTATGATCAAGAACCATTTGGTCAAAATAAAACCTACCAAATCGCAAGTGGGGGATAATTTTGAATAGCACAAACTGACAGGAGCAAAGGCTGGAGAACATGTTTCACTGGACCCCAACAATAAAGGGAGCCTCTGCTGGAATACAGTTGGAAAAATGCACACACACCTGCAAAAAATCCTTGGCAACAATTCCTAAAATAACAAGGTGTGTATCCTGCTACATAAAAGTTTATTTCTTACATTTGCATTTATTTTAAACAGTGAGCAAATTAGTTCAGAGGAGCAAGAGGCTACAATATACTATCTCCGACGAGTCTCTGGGACTGGGTGCATGTGTCAGATTCACTCCCAAGAGCAGTACTTCCCTGCTGCCTAATTCTCATCCCTGACTAATAAGAGATCAAGTGTGGGTGTTACAGCACAGATGTGGGAGCCAGCCGCCAGGCTCGGAATCCTGGCTTACCGACCAGGTTAGGTTTGGACCAGTTTCTTAACCTCTTTTGCCTCAGTTTCTCTATCTCTAAAATGGGAATAAAGTCATACGTATTTCACAGAGCTGAGCAGAATGCTTAGAATTGTGCCTGGCACACAATAAGCACTGTGAAATGTATTATTTTTATTGGACATGTGTTTATGTAGCACATATCAAAATTTATGTTGGCAGACTTTCATTACCATGGCCTTGGGGAGGTATCAGTTATTCGTATAAATCTGTAAGAAAAAAATGCCAAGTCCCCAGCAAATATGCAAAGAACACAAACAGATAATTCGCATAAGAGGCAACACAATTAAACAAATATGAGGAAAGGTTCATTTAAACAGTAATCAAATGAAAACCAAGGAATCATTTTGTTCCCATTAAATTAGCTAAGTTATGATTTAAATCAAGTTATGATTTAAAACTATTAAATGTAAATGTAAATGGATATTATTCTTTTAGTAAAGAAAATGGCTTAATGTATCAAAAGCCATAAATATAGTCATAGTCTTTGACACAATAATTTCATGATTTCTGATGGCAAGACAATCAAAGAAATAAAAATGTATCCATAAATATCTACATTTAGCATTTTAATGAGTATTGAAAACAATGTAAATATTCAACAATGGAATATAAAAGTACAACGATACACCCTAACATAGTCATTAAAAGTATAATTATAAAGCCACATACGAGCATGGAAACACATCTTATGAAATGTTAAAAGAGAGACAATAACAAAAATGCTATCTACACTATGATTACCGCTGGCAAAAATATTTATACAATTAGACAAAAACTGGAAGGAAACAGAGATCATAAAACAGATGCAGTTGGTTGAGGGAATATGGGGAACAATTTTATTTTCTTTACTGCTATAAATGCTGTTTATACAATATAAATAGGTACAGCTTCGCTATTTGTTTTTGCCCACCTGCACTCGAATTCTCACTAAATAATTTCCTGTGACTTGGGGGTGTGGGGAAGGGGGAAGTTCTCTCCCTTTGGTAAACCACTGCAAAGTCTGCTATGCCCTCCAACACTGTGACCTGTGACAGATAGAGGAGGCTGGGTAGGAAGCCCAGGTGCTGTCCAGGAGGGTGAAAGCTGTTGATGCCAATGCCTCCTAAGCTAAGCAGAGTGTGGAAAGTTGAGGGACATTCATCTGAGACCTACTTTGGGGACTGTGACCACAACAATCCAAAAGAGGCTGTCTCGAGACAGCCTAACCCAGTGGCATCAGGAATAGCACAATCTTCTAAACCCCAGGCAGCACTAGCAGCTTAAATGATTTCACACAGACAATGAGGCAAGGGGTAGTGAAGTAAGAGATAACTTGTTTTAAAATCTTTAGGGGTAACAACTTCCCAAGCATTTCTCCCATGGCCCTGTGTAAGAAACACAGATCCAACCAGGAGAAGCAAGCTTCTATTAATGACTACATTTTCATTCGAAGACCACCTCTACTGGAGACAGAGTTTGCCATCCAGATGAAGAGGGAGGTAAGCACATGGTGGCAGGATATTTGTTATTAAATTACAATGGGGGGGGGGTTGCGAATTCAATTCATTCACAGCTCATTTACTTTCATTCTCACTGCCTGGAGCCAGTAGTTCCAATTAAAAAGCAGGAGGAGAGAGAGGGAAGGCAGGTTAGAAGGTTGGGGGATTAGATCATTTGGCTACTGCAACAGCCAATAAAAGGAGGCATCATTCTGGAACAAGGTCGTTTAATTGCTGTTGGTTAACGCTGAGCGGTGACAACCTGGCAGGTGGCCTCTGGACACAGATCAGCCATGAGCACTGGAAAGGAGATAATCACAAAAATCTCTGGGAAAGCGTGGGAGAAAGGGAGGAACAATTGCTGGGATGGGTTCTCAGCATAATCCATGAAAACGGATTTTTAATTTCTGCCCTGAAATCTTATGTAGCCTCACGCTGGAGAAATAATTGATATTAATAAATATTTTTTAAAAATCATTCTGTGGGGCTTTAGTTACTCCCAACTCTGGAGGCAAAATTTGGTGGCATGTGTGAGCCTGAGGGTCTGGCAAAGCTGTCTGGGTTAGATCTGGCTATGCCACTTTGTGTGACCCCTCACTGCCTTACTTCTTCTGCGAGGTGGGGATATCCGCCTCATGGGGCATGAAAGCATATACCCGACACTTAGGAACTGTTAGCTATTGCTATTATAACTTCAGCCAGAACAATGATGTGGTTAGGGATTTGGACTCCAGAGGTCAGACTCACCAAGTTCAATTTCAGCTCCACCCCTTACTGTCTGCGCAACCTGGGCAAGTTACCTAACTCCCAATGTACCTCAGTTTCCTCATGGGTAAGTGAATAGCAATGCCTACCTAAGAGGGCCTGCTAATATTTGAAAAGTGCTTAAAACAATAACTGCTACAAATCAAGTGCTAAATGCCAGCAAACACATACAACAATTATTATTCCCATGACCTGGGTGTTCAAAACTAGGACAAGGGCAGACAGAAGAAAGAAACAGCAGACAGGCCAGGGCCAGCTTTAAAAACAAACTTAGGAGAGACTTGTAGAAATTACAGCTTTGAGTGGTGACAGAAAGAAATCTAACTATGGGAGGTGAGCACACAGTGTAAACATATATATGCCTTACTGTTAAAGTGCACAGTTGAAACTTATTGGATTTCGTTAATCTATATCACCATTAAAAAAAAAATAAATCAAAAAATAAATAAATAAAAATAAAATGTTAAAAAAAAAGAAAAGAAATTACGCTTTGAGCATGGTAGTTATGATAAATAAATCAACTTTTGACTCAACTTAGGAGCAAGACCTCCTCAGGGTCCCTCCTCACAGTGGACAGAGTCCCCTGGTTGGCATAGCAGGCAGGAGCTGCCTGGGTAGCCACATTCCTAGGCCAAGTGTACTGGCCAACAGCCCCACTGAGGGTCAGAGGTTGCCTGGCCCCAAAATAGCTACTACAGAGGCAGCCGCCGTCCCCTCAAGCAGACAAAGAGATCTCCCCCACCCGCCTTGTGAGCTGTGCATCTCAGTGTTACGCCAGCCCTTGTGGCCAGCTCTCTGGTTGTCTGCTACAGCTGGACAAGGGTGCTCTGCACACATGGGCCGCACAGGCTACACTCCTTTCAGGAATGCTTTCTTGGGAGGGACACCTGCTTTGCTGGACTGCAAAGCAGATGGCCCGAGACTCTTGGCTCCCGGGCTTCCAGCCCCAAGGCTAGGCAGCATCTGCAGCCTGCAGGCCTGGCACGGCCCCTGCCCACAATAGCCCAGTCATAGCCCCCACCAGCCATCTGCTCCAGTGCAGACCTTGTGCCCTACAGAATGTACGGCTAATTAAAACGATTATGGGGGCATACTCGGGCTATTCTTTCCCCACAGAAGTTGCTGAGCTGATCTCAGCAGCCTTAAACGGATATTTTTTTTTTTTGAAAAGGGAAAGCTTAGAAGCCCAGAGAGAAGAGGAAGGAAATTTACTAGAATAACAAAGCTCCCCAAACAAACTGAGCTATAGTGTCCATTTTACAAGAGCAGCATACTTAGCTAAGCAAGGAAGTCCCTTAAAAAAAAAAAAAAAAACAGAAAAAGAAAAAAAAAATCAGTTTAGGAGAATGCTTATGATTGAAACTGTAAGACTTTTAAAAACAGCATCTATGGCGTCTTTAACTGAGTTCTCAACACTTAAAAACTCACACTCTGGGCCAAGTACTGGACACTAAGTGTGGCTAGGAGGGCTGGCTAGTGTTTCTGCAGGGACACAGTGCCTGGGACTTTGGTTCATTTCCTGCTGTCCTGCCTTTGAAGGCAGAGCAGGCAGTGAAGAGAGCCTGACTGCCCAGCCTCTCAATCTATTCTGAACCCAGGGACAAGCTGCTCACTTGCAGGGCTGTCTCAAGAATGCAAATCAGTTCCTTTATCTTTAAAAGCAATGAAAGGTTACAAGTATGTACTGGAAATAACAGGAATTAAGGTATGACTTTTAAAATACTGTCAAAAAGACTTCAGTACTGCCAGTGTAAAGAAATGCTGAATTTAAAAGAGTTTGAGCCTTTTGCCTCTTTCACTAAGGTTAGGGACTGGTTTTGGTCATGGATTTTAAAGTCCTTAAAGGAAAGGCATTTTTTTTTTTTTTTTTAAGATCTGCTCATGGCATCTTGCTCATCGGATTTGTTCCCAAGGGACAGGGAATGAGGCTTTTCTATTTGGAAAACACTTAATGGTATATAGTTGGAAAATGTTACTATTATCATTAAAAATGACTTGTTGATTGTTGACTTGTCTGTTTGTTTCCTAGTTAGAAAATAAATATTAGCAACTGTTGACCTGGAAGGAGGTAGGGGTGGGGGCTGACTCCAGGGGAATTCCCTTTGGGACCAAGTCAGGAAGACCTAAACCAAAGCAAAGCCTGAAAGCCTTCAATTTGAAAGCTGAGTCTGTGTTACAGAGACATCTTATTACCTTTGAAGAGGCTTCTTTATATCACTTTCAAGTGATCTACAATTGCATCTCAAAAGAGTGTTTCATCTCTGGGAACAGCCAGATGATCTAATAAGACTTAAGAAATACAAAGGGAAACACTGGCATTCCATTAATAAAGAATGTATCCTGATGATGTCATCTTATTTGATGGAAATAAATGGTAATAGTAGGGAAACTGCTCATGTACTTTGTCAAAGTCAAAGACTAGAACAAAAAATGTAATGAGAGTAATGGGAAAGTGGGTACATTTGAAATACAAAATTTCTTAGCGCAACTTCTCTCAGTATTAAGAATTTTGCTCCGGAATTAAATATTTACTCTATCCAATATGAATGAATAATTCACGAAGTTTAACTGCAGTGTTATGCATATATGATTTTATGCAGGGTAGTAAAATCAGCATTTAAAATTTTTTTTTAAACTACCACTCTCTTCCATCACACCCAGAGTGCCAACACAAAGACTTGATTTGCTTGTCTATTCTTGAGCGAATGGAGCAGTTGGCTTTAGCTTTTCTCTCAGGTCCTCACTTAAACTGTCTGGTTTTGGCTTACGCTATTGTCTACAGCTGAAGAAATAATTGTTTGAAGCCTCTGGCTCTTGATAAGAATCTTACTAGATCCCATTTATTCCCTATGGAGGAAAACAGTTAACAAGGTGTCCCCTGTTTTCAACGAGGGCAGAAAGCAAAGTGGCCCTGCCCCAAACTGTATTAATTGAACAACCTTTCCTACCAAGTCAGTATTACAAAATAGAATTGAGAGTGTTTTGTTTTTCTGCCCCCTTCCACCTACCCTTAGAAGAAACATGAGCATAAAATTCAAGGTCAGGTCAGCAGGCACTATAGATATGCATATGAAAGGGGAAAAAATGGACTCTCTGGAATCTAAAACCTCACTTCTGTCTCTTAATGAAGTATAGCAAAAATAATGACACCCAAAACCTTCTCAGTAATCACACCTTATGCTGGAATCAAGAACGTGCCCTTTGTTGGTTGGGATTAATTCAGAATAGAATGTCTAGTTGAATTGCTTTGAGCGAAAATGATCCCATGAAAAAAAGAAAAATCACTCTCCTTTCAATACCACACAGAAGGAGAGGTCAGACTCCCAAGGGATCCATTTGCCAGATAAACACACTAAATTGGAAGGTAGATGCACTTTTCAGCCTGATGGTGGAACCCACCTGTCAC
The DNA here is from genome assembly GCA_003508835.1 of Eonycteris spelaea. NCBI lineage: Eukaryota > Metazoa > Chordata > Mammalia > Chiroptera > Pteropodidae > Eonycteris > Eonycteris spelaea. Next base: position 4,774,804 of record PUFA01000017.1, read on the forward strand.
TTGTGAATTAGCACGTTCTGCTTCAGGGTTCCAAGTGAAGTTCAGTAATACACATTTCAATGTGGAAAATTTAGCAAGACTCCAGTGGCCTTTGCCTATGGAATAGCTTTACTGGCTTGTAAACTAAACTTGGGAGGGGAGGCATGCTTAATAGCTAGGGTAGATATCTTCCGTTTTAAAAAGAAAGAATAAAATTGCCTGAATAAAGCTGGAGGGAAGGGTAGAATGGAAACTAATTAAATGTTTACAATTTATGTTAGGGCTCTAACATACGTGAACTGAAACAAAGTAGAACACAATCGAAAACGTTTCTAACAAGGTTTATTCTCATATATCCTATTCAGGGGATGAGGCATGGTGGTGGGGCGTTCATTACCCCATAGCAATGATATAGGGTCTCACCCAAGGCACCAGATCACAAGATCCAGGAGTCAAAGGAAACCCACAATCAAAACCAAGAAGGCCTATCTCCAGCTCTCCATCTGACCTTTAAGAAATACTCATGCCAGGGAGAGACCCAGCCCTGCTCCCGCCCTCCTTCAATATTGCCCAGTGGCACTGAGATCAAGTATGAGCCACTAGTAACAAACACACCCAAGAAATAAATTCTTAATGCCCAAGGGCAGCAGACAAAAGGGCCCCAGGCACCAAAAGGGAGAAGCAGTAGCCAACAGTACCATAAAGAACTCCTGACAGATTCTGAACTCTTTAAAAGTGAAGAATAAATCTCACAGATCACTGAGAATTTTTTCTTCCCCACAGTCCCCATATGGGACTACTTAGATACGGAAGATTATCCAGTACTCTGATGAGACCTAAACAGCTTCTGTAGAGGGACAGGGATATTTCTAGCACAAGCCCATGCTGCCCAGAGCGTAAACTTCTGTTAGCAACTGAGTGTCCCTAAATGGCTGAGGCTACTATGGAAACTGGCCAGGGCATAGGGCTGCTATCCTGACCCAACAGCAGGTAATAAGACTGACACGTTGATTAAACTATGCCACTAGACTATGTATCCATGAGTGTGAGCTACGGCCAGGGTGACTGTACAAAGCTGGGATTGACCCTTCTTACTGCCGACAGGAACATCACAAGTGTCACATGTGAAGCTATTAATTTTTCAAAGTGATGAATCGATTTGAAAACTGACAGGCTCAATTCAGCTGACAAACACTTCATTTTTCAGCAAGAAAGCAGCTGGATGAGCTTTGGTTTGAGACCACCATCAGCCATTTAAAAAGACAGAGTAAAAAAATGGCAGCTGGTACTTCTTTAGGCTTTCTGGGGTGGGATATAACAGACTATCAAAGTTGAGTTGGGAGAAGTCTTCCAGGGGAACAGAAAACGAGAAATGACCCTCTCCAGGCCTCCAGGACCTATTCTACTGATGGTGGCATTTGAACACAAAAGCGTCAATATTTAGCGTCAAAAGGTCATACCTGAGAGGTTCTGGAGGAGTTAAGGAAGCTCAAAGTACGTTGAGGTCGAAATGATTCTCCCAACACACCCTTTTAGTCAGATACAAGCAGCAAGATTTTGCCCACTCAGGCCTCAACTCTTATCTTTAGACATGAAACCAAAGTCTCACTTTTTAACAGTAAATCTCACTGCTAGTCAGAAAAACAAGGATATAAGAAATAAGCTGCCAGCAACAAAATCAGCTCTGCCCAAGTATCCCCAGATGGCAACTACAAACTACCTTAGCAAAAAATAAGTAATCATTTAATTTCTTAGTACCAAATAATAATGCCTCGGGTAGTAAAAATAGTTGGAGAAGGGAGATGCCAGACTTAAAAGTGTTCTCCAAATAACAAAAGCTTGCCTCCGAAAGTGTTGAGACATGTTTTCATCATTTTATTCATAGGGAAGCATCTTGGATACATTCCACAGGGTTATAAGTCAAGGCTACAAAACAGGCTTTCTGTAATAAAATGACAGCCTTCCTGAGAGCAAGATAAATATTATGAATACTGCAATAACCAAAGTATGCAAATTAGTTCTCTAATGGACCCAGGAAAGAGTCTGAAACCAAGTGAACTAAGACAGGAAGTAGCCTCTGCCTCAGGCCGACTGGCCCCCAGTGATGTGATGTTCTGGGCAGCGTTTCCTGTCTTGCTTCTCATGGCCTTCTCTCTTTTCAGCTGTTACTTCTCTCCCACACTATTCTTGCACCATTTTGTGGTTTCTCTCCCTGTTCTCTAGCTGCTTTTCTTCCTCTCTTCTGGCTCACATTTCTGACACTGCTCTGTCACTTCTGGGGTGAGGCCAGGCATTGCTTTTATTTAAAAAAATGGTACAAACTCCTGAATGGCAGACCAGTTACGTGTCTTCTACACTGCAGTACTTATGGCAGGTTTCATTTCTGTTCTGTCCTTGGGCTCTTTCTAGTTACCTTTGAGTTTGTAGGTATTCTGGAAAGTTGAGGATGCTAGATGTCTGATTTCTGGGGGAACTACTGAAGCAAACTTTCTGTAGAGTTTGGTATGCTGAACATGGACGTTAGATGGCAATGCACACGTGCATGCACATATACACGCACACCTCCAATCAACCTACGATCTACAGACAACATTAAGAGAGTTGAGGCACTCTGTCTCTTTTCCAGTTTAGATTAGTACCTGAAATATTTGCATCCCTAGTCTGGGCTGGGATGCACAAGACATATTTAGAGCTTGCTCAGCATGGCATTTTCCATCATGTTCTATAAATGGCATGTTGGTAAATGAGCCGTAAAGAAAGAATAAAGAAAATGTTACTGCTTCTCCTTTATTGGCACATAATGGCAACGTGTAAAATGAAAAGCAGGGAGATGAGGGAGGCAGGCGAATCTCTGATTGCTGGAGAGCCAGATGTGCCTGGGTGTCATGGAACCAGTAAGAAGAACTGTGGGCACTGCTGAGTTGCTGCAACGAGAATCAAGTTTTAAAGCTGCTTTACTCCACCACAAAAGATAAGATGCCGGTTCCTAAAATGCCTAAACACACTGCTTTCACTTCCTACCGGTCACGGACGCTGTTTTATAGTCAGGGGAGTGGGGCGGGTGTTTTTCACACAATTAAAAATGACAGGGCCATGGAGGAGAGATCTACTTCTAAGAGAGCTATAAGTGGCAGGCCCCAGATAATCTGAAAAAAAAAAAAAAAAAGAATCCAAAAATGTATAAATATAAAGCATGCCCAGAAATGTGAGCTCTCTCAAAGTTGAAACAGAGATGAAAACATTCAAACAATAGAAAAACTAGCCATATGTATCCAAACAAAACCAAGAAACAAGATTAGCAAGTAGATGGCAACTTAGAAAAGCCATAAACTCCCTCAGTTCTCCCGTCTCTATACCACAGTGATGTGGGTATCCGTGATGCAGTCCAGATGGATGTGCCTGTCTGAGTCCTTACCTCATTGTGGTCACCAGTTGGGATGTGTGAAGGCCGTGCTTCTTCATCTAATGGCTCAATCACTGTCACCTCTGCAAACTCCTCCACGGATTCTTGAAACTCAGGTAAGGACCTTCGTCCGTAACGCTTCCCACCTCTAACATATTTGGGCTGAGCTTCTAGTGAGCAGTCTGTGCAAAGAGACAAGAGTTGAGGCCACATTACATGATGATCTCAGCCCCTAGCTGACCCTCACAGCCGTCAGACACAGCCTCTTATATCAGCCCCAAAATAAACGTCACCATTTGCCAGTTGTGGTGGACGTGGGCGTATGTGAGCCACCAGGTCAGATGCCGAGCACAGCTTCTAATCCTGAATGATTTACAACACCCCGAGTGTATCTCAATACATGAGGGGAGAGAGTCCATGTCATCGGGGAGGGATTTGACTTAAAAGCACAGAATTAAGAACAGGACAAAGCAAGGGGTCTTATTTATTCTTCTGTTTTTAAGCTAGTGTGTTGCAGAGAAAGGGAAAGGATGCCATCACACTAACAAGGAGACACACTGGAGAAAGTCTTAGAAAATCATGATAAAACAAACACCGTATCAGCACTCTAAAGTTAGTGTTCACACCAATTAATTTGAAACACACCCCTCGTACCTCAGTGACTCCTTTGTTAACCATCCCACTTTCTGATCTATCAGAGAAACAGGATGACAGAACAAAGAAACTGACACGGCGGATCATAATCAATTAATGACAGCTCATCGCTTATATGCAACCTGGCATCAAGAGCTCATTATAAAATTAAAAGCTGTGGAATAAAATAGCAAATGCAAAACTGCATTAAGAAAAATGGTATAGTATGGTTTTTTTCGACTTCATGAGCTTCAGGCTGTACAAAAAAAAAAAAGAATTGTGCATAAGGAGAGTCATCCTTTGACCTTAAAGGACTTCAGCATTCTGACATAACAGGTCGCAGGGATGACGCTGACCACCTCCACCACCACCATTGTTTCCACCACCACTCCCACCACCATGCCACTACCACTAAGCCGTCTACAACGGAGAGCTTTAAAGCAATAAAATAAATACTTCACTCTATGCAAATGCCATCATGGATACAGATTTTTTTTTTTTTAGCACCTTGCACAGAATTAGGAGAGTAAAATATTCTATTAACAGGCAAAAGGCCAGCAACACTTCGATTCTTATCATCCACACAGACACACTGTCTCTCTGGAGAACATAATATGAGTTCTGTTTGAACACAATCCTAACAAGATATGTCTGAACTCAGACACGTAGATTTTTAGGTGAGGTATGCACACATACCAACAAAATGAAGGTGGTTGATTAGATAAGAACTAAAAGGACAAAATCCTTGCTTTATCATCACTGAAACCACGTCACTTGGTAGTTTTCCTGGGATAACAGTGACATACTTTGCCTCTCCTCGCCCCATTGCCCTTCCTCTGGTATAAGCTCAGATTTCACAGATGTGGTCAGAAGCATCCTGAAAATGTTCAGCAAAGCCCAGAGTGAAGTATTTATGCTTGCTCTATAATTTCTAGCAATATTTATAACCAGCTTTTTAAAAGTCCCAGCCAAGTCATTGTTTTAGGTCGAGTGATTCTCTTACAGCAAGTATTTAAGCATACAACATTTATAGTGAAAATTACATGCATATTTGAAGGTACCTTTTATCAGAAGAGAGTGTGTCAGCTTGTGAGCATTCAGGAGTGGCCCAGACACCCGAGCTACTTGTTGGCAGCTGACACTCACAGATGCTAGTCAGATAAGAGGCAATGCAGAACCATCCTTAATTTATGACATATTCTTACATTTTACCAGCAGACAACAAGATACATCATTAATGATGATGGGGGCTTGGAAAAGATCAAAAGGAAAACTTATAACAACAGAAAAAGGAACATGGGATTTTCCCAGTATGAGAACACAGTCGTGGTCTGGAGAGGGAAGTGGCAGAGGACGTCTTGATGCACGCTGCGCTTTTTCAGAGGAAAAAGAGTAGTGGGACAGAGCAATCACCTTGAAAATTTCACTGCGATTTCATCCAAAACCCACCTGTGGATGAAATGGTTCCCTAGCTATTTATCACTAAATACCCCATGCCGTGTAGGGAATAGTGGTGGATTTGAAACAGCTCTTTTTCTAAGCAATGGAAGGTAATAGACTGTGAACCATCAGGGACTCTGTGGGGTTCCCATTGATTTATTTACTTGCTTATTTTTGCATTGCCAAGAACTTAGAAATTTTTAAATTACATTTTATTATAACTAATTTTGAAAAACTTTTAAGCGAACACCTTTCACAGAATGTACATACATCGCAAATTAAATTTCTAGAGAAATTTATTAAACTGTATCATCTTTTTGGAATAAAGATATTAGCACACACAAAGGGCAAATGGGTATTCAGGTTTCCTCATATTGAATCTCCCAAATCGTCCATGTGACCAGCAAAGAATTAGACTAATCACACCAATTAAAAACAGTTACTTCTTTGCCTTACACACTCACATGTCCCTCTCCTATTTGGAACATCAGCATCATTGTACTTACATAACAAGAAAAAAAAAAAAAACAGCAAAAGTAAGGAGGTCCAGAGAGAACATACATCGTTAACAGCCATTGCTATGTTTAGTATCTGAAAACTGTGATTCTCCTTGTCATTCTCAACCAGGCCTTTCGAAGTCCACAGCAGCAGTCCACTAAGCAGGAGGCCACGGAGGGAATTTTAAGACACTCTTACACATCCAAATTAAAGAATGCCAGACCCCTTTCCTTACCATGCCGAACGCACACTTGCAAAACCGCAGCGAGGCAGTTTACTTTACGAGAGCATCCCGATGTAAGTTACATATTTCAGGGTTTCATACTGGAACAATCTGATCTGTGCCAGATAACACGGAGTCATTTGATTAAGAAATAAAATAACTTACATCACATAGCTTTCTATAATGTAAGTAACTGCTCTCGTCATGAGCTCCGAGGAGAGATGTGAAATGCCGGTGAAACAAACGAAATATACAGGGCTGCTGTGCTGTCAGGGTTTTATTTCCTTGGACATGTATTTATGATTCTACCGGACTGTCAAGCTTCTGAGCTGTTTTCCCTTCTTTCCCATTTTCTGTTTCTCTTATTTGTCATCACTACATAAAAATAAAAATGGACTTTGAAGGAAATCAGACAAGACTCCTGCTTAGCGAAGTCTTGGACCCCATTTCTGGAGAGCTTATTATGGGGTACACCAATCATAATAAGGTGGCTTAGAGGCAGCTCTACCTGATTTAGTTTGGATGATCTACGCTTTAGTCCCTAAAACAAAAGCTTGGGTTGATTCAATTTTCTAAAGACTGCTAGAGTAATACAGAAGCAAATAATGGTCTCTATAGAGTCAATAGTCAAAAAAAGAAAAATCTAATCACAATTCAAAAGACCAAAACAAAACAAAACAAATTTCCTTTCGGCCTTAGAAATTAAACAAAATCTGGATGCTCAGATACCATATTCTTTATTCTGTATCTCATCTGTCCCAACTCCAGAACTGTAAGAATGTTCACCTTCCAGAATCAGGATGAACCAACATACATATGTAGGACTCATGACTAGAAGGCCTTACAGTTACAATAAAAAGAAAACTGAAATGCAATGTCAGTGAGAATGACCACTAAGGGGATAAGCCAGCTGCAGGCAAGGAAAACAAGTGACCCACCCTCCCCATCCTCTCCCAACTCCCTTCTTCCCCAACTCTAACTGGGCATAAGTAACTCTCTCCTAGGACTGATGGCACCACCAGTGTGATGCAGATTGCCATTTGGAACATTGAGCTCTCCGATGGCCACTGACAAAGCAATGAGAACCCAAGAGGAAACTGAAATAGTTACCTGAAAACCTAAATGCTTTCTTTGCAAAAAAATACAAGCTTAGACCGGGAGGGAAGTGGTATCCACAGATCCATGTGGGAAGTTAAAGGAGAGTTTCAAATGTGCACTCCAGTATTAGGCCAATTCACTTAACTCACATTTAATGAACACCTGTCATTATGCTATACCTGCTGAGGAATAATGAATATTTTATCATTTTTGAATCAAATTTCCCAGTTCCTAAAAAATTGACTGAGGATATTTCCATGATAAAAAGAAAGCCCTGCCTTTATGGTCCTGATATCTTTATTTTGGAATTGCTCATGCAAAGCCTTGTTTCCTGCTTCCCTTCCTACCCCATTTAGTCAGCCTGGAAAATTCCCCAGACAGCATCCCCTTCCCAAGGACCTCAGCACCGGGGTACCGCCGAACTGAGGCTCTCCAAACTACAGTTCTGCTGAGCTCACAAGATTCCCAAAATCCATCTGGAAACAAGATGGAGTCAAAAACGAAGCACGTGCAAATCTCATGACAAGAACCTCATTAGCTTCCCTAGGGAAAGGCAGCCAGGCAGCAAGTAAGCACCACCAGCCCACCGCTTATCCCCACGTCCCTGCCTACTCTAACGGTGCCCTGACACAGGATTCCACAGCAAGAGCACAAACTCACCTGCTTCTCCAGAAGAGAACAGGGAGAGAAAGAATCGAAGGGGAGATCAAGACTGAGAGGGAGGGAGAGGCTGGGGGGAGGGAGAGACACCGAGAGAGAGAAGGAGGGTGGGGAACAGAAGATGGGCACAGACCCAGAGGCCTGTGGGGGTGGGGGGACCAGGAGGAACAGATTGGTGAGGGGACCAGGAGGTAAAAGGAAGAGTGGGTAAGAGGACAAGGAAAGTGTAAGGTGACTGGAGTGGAGAAGAAAGAGGGAGGAGAGAGATTCCAAGGAAGGGAGGAGAGAAGAGAGAGAACAAAAAAATAAAAAAAGACATCAGGAAAGTCTTCCAATGTGATTGGCCATTCCTCTGCCCCCGATATGCGCCCTGCCTCTGCGGGAGGTGTCAGCGGCATGGTCATCACCCCACACTCGCATGCACACAGCCCTTCCAAGGCAGCTGCCTCGGGGCGATGTCACATTGCTCCCAAACTACTTCTCTCTCCTGATTGATGCCCATGTTCCGCTGGAGCTTTCAGGTCCTCCCTGGATGCAATGACAGAATTGTAGTTGCCTCTACTCCAGCTCCTACCAGTCTGAATGAAGCATCTTGATAGACCACAGTGGCTTCCGAACACAAAGGTACTGGGGTGGCTCAGAATAGCCTAGCCTGGGAGGGAGTTTTCAGGGGAAGGTTAGCACCCTAAGGAGGCACTATCCAGCGCTGACTGGTCTGACTCCAGTCTATCTAAGCCCTACGGCAGCTGAAGATCAGTCAAAAGGAAAAACTCTTTGAGTAGATACTAACAGGACTGCTTCTCTAGCCTGCTCCTGGGAGGAGCCAGCGCACCAGGGAGAGGCACCCACATGGGGCCCCAGCAGAACGAAGCCAGAGAGTCTCACAGCACTCAATCCCACAGGAAATTTCCTTCACCGCATTCTTTGTGGTGGGTAAGGTTAGTGGCAGTCACACACAATGACGTTATCCAGTCTGTCATCTCAGAAACTGGAGCTGCCTCCATCTCATTCTTGCCCTCATTCCCTTTTCCTTGTTATCTCCTTTCCCTTCGCCGACAGGCTGAAGTAAGAGGGACATACCAACTCTCTAACACTCTCTGCAGAAAATGATCAACTTCACAGCCTGTTTGGAAATCTTCTCATACACTGCAGTTGAAATAAACTTACATCAGGACTCATGAGTAAACTGTTTCATTATCAAAATTCTCACCAGTCCGATTTAATTTTAAATAACATGAGTATTTTTTCTGCACATATATATTTTTAAAGACTGCTTTTTTATCTTTAGTAAAATCGTCGTAAGTATTCTTCTATAGCACAGTTTAATAGCTGTTTAAACTTTGATTTCAGATACATCATAATTTGCCTAATCAATACATTGCCAAATACTTATGCTTGATATGTATTTTTTATATTTTATTATTTATTTATTTGTTTGTTTGTTTAAGGTGAGGCAACCCTTGGTTGACTCACAGATTGCAAGGACCTTCCTTGTCAATTTACAATCCCTTATTTTTTTATTTTTTACACCTATAGCACCTGGTCTGCCTAGGTGGTCTCCCATCCAATACTAACCAGACCCGACCCTGCTTAGCTTCCGAGATCTATTTTCATGTTTTAAATGGCTATTCTTATTTATACACACATCTTCATGCACACCCATAATTATTTCTACAGCATAAAATCTGAGTGGCATTCATTACCCAAAGGCATTTGTATAGTTTTTGGTGACTACTGTTTTTTGTCATTCCAGAAAGGTCCTACCATGTTACCTGACCACCAGTGGGTATGAGGGTTTTCAATTCCCCTTGAATTCCTGCGCTGACTCCTCCCACCCTCTTTTGTTGGTAGTGGTGATAGTGGTAGTGGTTTTATTTTGCTTTTAGAGAGAAAAGTTCTGCTCCTCACTGTCAACATCTCATAGATACCAAAGGATTAGGAGACTAAGTTCTACTTATCTTATTCAACCAAAGAGAGAACAATGGAACACGCCTGGGCCATCTGTGTATAATAACTCCTAAAAACAGGAGTGCCTTGCCTAAGGCTTCTGAAGTTGCAAACACCATTCAATCACTGCGACTCAGGATGTAGCCCAAAGCCTGTCCATAGGAACCACTTCAATGACATCTCCTGAGTGAATGAAAAGGTAGCTATCTGTTTATTATATTTATAGCTGCCTCAAAATATAGGAAAAATAATTAAAACTAGGGTGGTTCCAGGGCAGCTCCACAGTGTAGTGGTTGGCACGTCTGCTTTACAGAAGGTCCTGGGTTCACGTCCCAGGTGGAGCCACGGACCATACCCTGGGTGTGCCAGGCCCTGGGTGCCACTGCCAGCGTATGGAAGGAGACGCCCGCCTTCAGAGATCCAGTTCTTAGGGAGAAACAACAATATCCATAGGTCAGGGGTGGAAAGAGGGGGGAATTAAAGAGGGGGAAAAAATTAGGATGGTTCCTAGAGTTAGGAATGCTTATTTAAAAAACAACAAACAAACAAACAAAAAACCTCCAGTCATCTGCACCAAAAACCATGCCTAGTCTTATTTTTCTAGTGATTGGGCTTTTGCAAATCCGAGTCTTCCCTCACCAGATTAACAAAGGAAAGAAAGTCCGCATTAACCATCTCAGGAAAAGAAAGGGCTACCTACATTATGTTACATTGACTACAGAACAGAAATCTAATGCCAGATGCATGAAACGAGACAAAATCTCTGGAGAGCAGATCCAACCGGCATGTGGATGCCACGCAGCTTAGAGCATGTGCCAGCATTTCCATCACAAAAAGCCTATCATCCAAGGCTGTAGCAAATTGAATAAATGACTAATAATTAAGTTGTTGCCCCTCACTTATTCCAGGAAAACAATTTAAAAATTAAATTGTACAGGTAAATATGAGGGAGTTATGCCACAGGCAATATTAATCAGGTTGGAATTTACAAAGGCTTTTCCTACAACTCAAATCCATTTCTTGGACCTTACGTGAATTTCAGGGTTTCTCACTGTGTTTTTGTTACTGTTGTTGTTATTTTTGCTTTTTAAAGAAAACACTTGCCTAAGATTTAGAATCATAAATATCAGAGTTAAAAAGATGCTGAAAACAATCTAGTCCATAACCTCTAATTTTAAAAATAAAGAAACTTTACCTCAGAGAAATTATAAATGGTAGAACCCAAGACTATGGAAATGAGTTAATTTTATCTCCTCTCAAATCCTATAATAGCTGTGTTTGTTTTTTTTATATATAACTGCCTTTTATTAGGGGACTATGAGAGCATGTCATATATACTGTCCACGTGTTTCTAGCAAGCAAAACTTTGGTGTCAATTTATGTTAGGTAAGATTTTACAGAAAACCAAGTTTTTTTATAAAATTAGATAATGTCATTTAGATATTAGGAGACATCACAATGAAATCTTGGAGCTGAACGGATTTTAAGTATTTTCCAGTACAATCACTTTTACTACGAGGTAATCAAAGACCACAGAGGTTATGATATATACGGCCACCCGATTAGAAGGGCAGAGATGGATTTCCTAACTCCTGGCTCAAGGTTCTTTCCACCCTATCAAGCTGGCTTTCTATATTACAGTCTGGTAGAGCACCTGGTATTTTAAATGTATAAAAATTCTAGATGTTATAAAAAACAATCAGTTTCCATTGAAAGCCCATTTTCCAGGGCCATGCCCTATGACCTGCCTATGTTTTCGGTCATCTTCCATAATTTAAAGGTAATCTTCTCTCTCAAAGTCTAGTAGGTCCACTGATTTCTAAAGGCAAGACGAAAATACCGCAGCCCTGGCCCTTACGGTAGAAGATGAATTATGTGCTGAACCGCCAAATAATGCTGAGGACCCAGGCCTGTCACTAATGACCAGGTGAAACTTGTTAATCACTTCTTCCTGCTGCCTCTAGCACTTGTCAGAATCCTTCTGGCCAGGCTGCACTGGACTGAGGACAGGTTGCCCCTAGCTCATCCATCTGAAGGTTAACAGCCTTATACTACAGGCTCCTTGCGTCACATCCTTGGTGATACAGCATCCGCACCTCCTCTGTCACTATCTGTGAGATTTCAAGTAGGCTATGTCCCTCAGGCCTCAGGAAGCTCATGGATAAAATGGCAGAGTTCTCTCCAGCCTGACAATGATATGGTCTATGACTTAAGGGATAGTCATTTTTCATAAAAGGGAACGAGAGAATAAACTTGGGTGGCCTCTTGATATACTACACTTGAATCCTGACCCTTCTTTCTCTGTCTCTTGCCAGCCAAGCCAGTCAGCCTGTGCAGGTAGAGTCACATTTAGAGTGGGTGGGGGAACAGTCAAGTAGAAAAGAACTGCATGATCCCCAAGATATAACTGAAAGGGCCAAGGTGGGAAAAAGAAAAAGGCCAGAGAAGAGTCAAAAAAGGGAAAAAAAGAGAAAACAAAGAATAGGGAATGTGGGAGGAAGCGCTGACCTCACTGCCTCCTATTAGATAAAACACTTAAGGCACAGGCTCAATCCTAGATTTTATCTGCCAGACATAACATCAGGGACGTGACATGAAATGCAAGATGAAATGCTATATAAGTGTGCTGCTGCTTCATTCCATGGATTTAGGGCAGCTCTCTAACAAGAGGTTTGCTCCACCTACCCAAAGGATGAAGCACACAGCAAAACTATAAAATCTTCTGTGTGTGCCTCCCGGAAGACTTGTCCAAATTATGGTTTTGGGCCTGCCACAGTAGCGAGGGGACACACATAACTCTGAAAACCACCATCTGGAGCCAGATTCATAAACGTTACTTCCTAGCTGTTACCAAGCTCAGTCAGCCATCGTCTATGTCCTCATGCCACTATTTAAGTCTCAATGGCACACCCTTCACATTTGTGGTCACATAAAATCTGTATGTTATGACAATTTTCTGGCAGGTGACAGTACAGGTTTTGAAGAAAGGGCAGCAAAAGGTTTGTTTGACTAGTGGCAGGACCGCCCTTCCAAACCCACATAAAAGCACATTATCAGCCTACAGAAGACCATGGAACTTATGCTTATATTTCCTATGTTCATGTTAACTAAATGTGGTGATGTCACCACAGCTCTATTCAGGGTCCTTAGATCTTGCAACTATTGTGTTCAATATGACAGACAATCTTAAATAAGAAAAAGCATCAAAAAAAAAAAAATGTGAGATCTCCATAAGAACAAGACTATGTCCCAGCAGTAGTCGGCTACAGAAATTCTAATGTTTAGTCTAGAAAATCTTGAGATGGCAATAACTCCCCTCCCAGGCTCATGTCGGCTTCCAAGAGCCTGGCAAGACTCAGAGTTGACAGTAATCTTCCTAGGGGTGGCCACCATAGGCAGAAAGAGGGAGACTCAATCCAGAATCCAAACAGTGCTACACACAGGATGCATACATATGCCACAAACGTGGAGCATTTCAGAAGGGCGCAATGAAGAACTGGATCACCAGTGAGTGTAAGAAATGAGTTCCCATCTGGTGCTTCCTCTAAATAGGCTCTCACGTTTGAATGACTCCTTGTAGTGACAAAATATTAATGATTTCTCCTCAGTCTCAAAAAAACTAGACTATATTTTTGATCTTTTTCTTTCAGGCAGGTAAAATTTACAGAGTAAATTTCACCCTTTCAGCACACAATTTTTATGGGTTGAAAAAAATCATAAAATATGGAACTACCAACCACACTCCACATTTTAAGTAGTTTCATCACCCCCAAAATTTCCTCATACCCTTTTATAGTCAATTCCTAGCCTTAACCTGACAACTACTGGATTGGAAAAATGCAATACAAAATTCAAAGTTCTAGAAATTCCCTTAATATTTACCATATTTCTCAATTCGATTTAAGCACATTCAAACATAAAACTCATATCACCATATTCGCAGACATGCCACAAGAAACAACCAACCTAGGTTTGAACACTGAAATTGGGATATCTTATAATAAATGACATTTTACCATAACTTGCAACAAATTTTCTTAGAGATACATAAAATAATAATGTGTTTTATAATCTAGGGTATCTCTTAAAAAATCAATGAAGTATATTAAAGTCATAACATTCATTGAGTACTTACTATGTGTTAAGTATTGTGCTAGGCCCTGGAAATAAAAAAATTGAACCACATGGTCCTCAACAAACTATCACTTGAGACGGGAGATAAACAGTTATAATATAATGTGGTGATACCTATAGCAGAGGGTTATCCACGCAATAGGACTGAATAAAATTATCTCTAGAGGTAGGCCACCCTTCTTCTATCGGGCGAAATTCCCCCCAATTCCCATCCTTCCACGTCCACAGGAATAAGGATAAAGGAGGTATCATTCAGCCTCACTCATTTAGGGGTGAGTTATCGCCACATCATCTGACATACCACCTAAGAACAATCCAATTATTTCTTCCATAATTCACTGTTGTTGGAGGGAAGTCTCATGTTAGTGTTCGACAGCTGCAAGGCTTTTATGATAATATCAAAAGACAAGTCACTGAAAATAACTGTTCAATCTGTGAAAGGCAGTGTCCCAAATTTTTCGCAGACATGCTTCAAGGTCCCCAAATTCTTCCTTGTACAACTTTTAAAGGGGAATGTAGAGAAGACAAGTTAGTGTCCTTACCTGGTTCTTGAAAGGGTTCTTCATTTGATAGAGTTCGAGACAAGAGAAGTATTAATGCTTCTTTAAATTGGTCAAAATGTACCTAAAAATAAGGAATTAAAAATAAATTCAAAATAGTTTCCACAATCTTAAGGAAACAAATCCATCTACATACAAAGTACCAGAACTATTTTTAGCATCCTGAGAGTCTTGAAGTAAGTCATAATCTGCTTTTGTTCCTTTTTTTTTTTCTCAATTTCTCTAAAGCACTAAAGGGAAATGGGCTGATTATTTCTGACATCCCAGTGTCATAAACACTAATGTCAATATTTATTCAACGTTGCAGAGAAAAGCTATATAGCAAAATCTTTTTATAAACTCAGAAAAAGATATGTTTTGAATTCTTCTTTTCCTTATCTGACTAAGCCCAGAAAAGAAAGATATTAGGTTGAGTATTAGGAAAAACTTTCCAAAAAAATGATCCATTGTAATGATACCCCAAAGATGCTTTCATCTCTTAAGATATTCCAGAAAGGAGTTATTTATCTTCTGAGGATGACTTGAATATAGTCTTGCCTGGGGCAGGTACATAATATTTATCTCCTAAGGCCCCCATGATTCTATAAACAAGCAGAAATCAATAGCAAACACAAAGGATAAAAGGAATTTGGAAAGCATTTTCCTGAATTCTTAAAAACACAGTTACCTCCACTAAAGTAGGAAAGAACCTGAGTTTTACTTAAGTAAATACTCAGAATAGAGATATCAATTTGGTTAAAGGGGTAAAATAGATTTCTTTATGGCTGAGTATATTCTTTTATAATGTAAATTTATGTGATCTCACCCTGAGGCAGAAGGGAGAGATGATATTTCTTCTCACCATTATTCTAGTTTGATGTGGCGTCTATTTATACAGAAGCCCATATGTAAATACAAAGTTGGTACATTTGTAATTTGTGCTGTCTTGGGTTTCTTTGGGTATCATAACAAAACATCACCTAGAAGTTTAAATATAGGTGACAGATAAAAAAAAACGCTTTCAAATTAAATTTAGAAAGGCAACAAACCTCAACAGTTACCTAAACAACAGAGGGGGGGAAAACCATACAATGTTGCCGATCCAGAGAAGAATCCACTGAGATTTCTATGTCATGAAAGTGTGTCTTCTTGCAAATGACAACACTCTGTCAAAGTATATGTGATTTCCCTGCCAATATTAGATTGATTGGAATCACATTCCAAAATCATATTCCTTTAGATCACACATAGGCTAAAAAGTGACATAATCTACAGGGCCAGGGACAAAATCTGTCAAGGGAGGTGAGGCATCTGCTAAAGAGCCAAGACTGCACAATCAACGAAAGGGTTAAAAGACTGTAGAAATGTAAGCCGTGCTAATTAGGTTTCACAGACGACGGAACTGCTGAGGAGCCGGCGGGAGGAGGGGGACTGGGTCCTGCTGTGTCCTAGAGTCAGAGGTGAGTTTCAGGCACTGTGGCATTCCCGCTCCAGTTCCCTGGGGCAAGGCCATCTTCTCGACCAGTTTACGGACACCACTTCCCCTCAAGGGCACTTGCAGGGTTTTACTACTTCCTCCCAGAATCAGGTCTCCCTCTCAGGGAGGGTGGGGAAGGGTTAGGAGCACAGGCTCTGCACTGGAACCACTTGAGTCCAGGTTCTGACCCTGGCTCAGCCACTCACTTCCTTCTGCGAAGTGGCTAAATTACTAAACCTCTTTGAGCTTTAGTTTGCCCGTCTGTAAAAAATGGGGCTATCTAACAACTGATATGTATGATTCATTCAACAAATACTTATTGAGCACCTGCTGTATGCCAGGCACTTTCCTAGGCCCTGGTGATACAGCAGTGAACGAGAGTGACAAATCCCTGCTGCCATAGAGCACAAATTCTGAGGAAATGTCACAGTGAGTCAGGCAGGTACAACGCTAAGAGCACTGCATGTATTTTAGGTTATTTATGGTACCACCACTCATAGCAGTGTTAAGGAGATAATATGCGAGTTATATAAAGTACCTAGAGCTTCCTGGCACTCATGAAGTACTCAGCGAGGGTAAGTTAATACTACTAGCAGGTATTGTAACAGAGCTGTTCCCATCACTTTAACATAGAAATAGGGCCATATTCTCAAGCAAAGCAACTGGCCATGAGAGTAACCAAGGAAGCCAAGTGGAAGCTGTGTGTGCCAGGGGGTGGGGTGGGGAGGGGTGACAGCAGGGAGACCCAGGAGCCTGCTTCACCCCCAGGATCTGTGCAGTTGGCCAGCACTGTAGAAACTGATCCTGTCTGCTTTGTTTAGGGACCCCACCTTTAAGTTCCTCCTCTCAGTTAAGATATTAATGGAGATGACCTGAATGAAACTTAAGTCTTTCCTTGCCACAACTATGAGTTGAACAAAAAAAGAGGCTCCTGTTTCAAAAGGGAGGTGCTTGCCTTGAGACTTTCAAATCTTTTATTCTTGTTTCCATGGGTCTCTGCAGGGTCTTCTAAAGGCATAAGTTTTGGTAGAGATAACTGGAAAGAGCTATTCTGAGTTTCATCCTAACAGTTTAATTCAGTGAGTATTAGATATGAAAATCACCCAGGGGTCTCTGTACCTTAGTTTTATTCCCCCTAAAAAGTGACAAAAACAGCTATAACCTGGAAGTTAATTTTAATCAACTTCCAAAGCTTTACTATATGCCACATTCAAGGGATTACTCAGGTCTCATACAAACACACCAACTTTTGAAGACAGTATTATCCTCATTTACGCGGAAGTTGCTTATCTCTCAACCTCAGTGGTCTAGAGCACGGCAGACAATTAGGAAACAAGTGGTGTCCAAAGCTGAGGAAGACATAAAGCCCACACGCTCTTCTCATAGAAAATGCTGCAGACGCAACTCAGGAGTTATGTATTTTCACTCTACCTGATTTATTATGAGCTTCGTTAGCCTGTTTCCCAGTCCTCTACAGATTAGAAGCAGCAAACGAAAGGCAAGGGCACTCTGAGGCAAGTGCAAGAAGTAACTATTGACATATTAGGATTGAGGAAAGACATGAACTATCCTCCCTCAAACAAAAATAAAGTATAATTTTTAACACGTCAACAAACTACTTTTTAAACTATAAAAAAAAGGCATATGAACTCAAAAAATTACTATGTTGGAGTTATTTAGTGTTGGTTCAAGGCTCTATGTACTGCTAAATGAATCCGGAAGGTATCATTCTTATAGAAGGATAAGTGAAAGACCAAGAAGATTTTAAATGATCAAGAACCACCTTATGATGTTTAATAACTCTTTGATAGGGCAAAACATTAAAATTTTTTCAATCCCCCATGGTTAACATTTTGTTTTTTAAATCTGACACTAATTGGGGTAAGAGATCCAGTTATTAGAGAATTTTATTGACGTGGGTCCTGGATAATACTAGATGGATGGGGGTATTAGTGTAGGTTCATTCTCTCCTGGGCATTTGATCATTTGGCCTTCACAATAGTCATGTGAGATGGTCAAGGCAGGCCCCCTCCTGAGAACTGATGAGAGAGGCTCAGAGAAGGTCTGTGCCTTGCCCAAGGCCACACATCTTGAAGTGATGGGGTTACTTGGAGAACCCAGGTCTGCTCCACTCCTGGTCTGACCCCTCAAGGTCAAATCCTCAACTTTACACAAAGCTACTAGGTACAAAACCATCTACTAGGGCTTCAGGGAATAATCAAGAAGATACATAACCTCTGCCCTCAAGAAGTTTATCGAATGTACTCTAGATTCTAGAGTGTGGGAGGGTGGGATAGGGAAGGAAAGAAATTTATTAGTAACTACAAGGTAGAATCTGGTTAAGTATTTTGAGTGAGAAAAAATAGGCTTGTAGTGGCCTCTGACAAATGAGCATATCCTCCCTGGCCAGCAGGCAGGAAAATGGGGACATTTTGTGACAGTTGTCTTCTCCAAGATATTCCCAGGCAGAGCTTGAAGGTTTCCAAAATGGACTTATATTAAATCCACCATATTTTAGAAAAAAAGGTTCTATAAAAGACTAAACATGAGTATTCACTTGGAGGTTCTTCAAAATAAAATCCAAAGGTGTCTTTCTGGTAACCCTTTCTTCCCCAACAACAACAAAAAAATCTAAAAATCCAAAAACAAAAACCTGGCAAGCTGATCAAAACAAGTGGAGCAGTACGGGGAGGGTGAAATGGGTAAAGGGGGTCAATTATATGGTAACAGATGGAAAATGGACTTTTGGTGGGGAGCATGCTATAGTGTATACAAATAGTGAATTATAATGCTGTACATTTGATACTTATATATTATTAATTAATGCAACCTCAATTAAAAAAATATTAGAGCAGCTTTAAGTCTTAATTTGATTTTTATTTTCCTTCGTGTAAGGGCATACGGACACTGGATCCTCCACTTTAAACAGCAGTGAATTTCACATCTTTCATGAAGATAGTTCTCTAATAGAGGCAGGTGACTGCTATTTTCCATCAATGCTCATGAATACTGATGTGGCGGAAAAGCCCCTTAGGGCATAACCCAGAACCAAAATGTTAATAAATGCCCTCTATTGTGAAGAAACATGCATCAGTGGGCTCACGAAGTTCAATAACTGGAATCTTTAAGTACTATTTTTCTCCTCCAAGGGAGTTTTACTATTGTATTATGCTAAAATTTAGAAATCTTCAGAAATATACAATGCAATTAAATCTCACAAGGTAACAAGCTTCCCAGCTGTGCATACCCCGTCTGGTATCTCCTCATTTGAATAATAATTGCTGCCATTCATTTTACAAGCATTCCTATATCTTGTATGCCTCAAAGGGCAGTTTGCAGCAATGGGAAAATTACATGACTGACTGAAAACACACATGACATTTAAACTAAATTAACAGGAAGACTAGTCAAGTCTGATATTTTTTGTCATGTGTCACTACCGCTTAATAGAAATTTACCTCATCCCTTCGCTCTCCAAATTTCATATAAATGCTTTTTTTTTAATGGACACGATTTGTCTTTTTAAAAAAAGAATTTAAGCATCACATAAGAAACAAATGCTATTTTAAACCACAAAAGAACAGGAAGTAGAATAAAGAAATTAACGTTGCATAAAATCATCTTGTGCAATCTTGGAGATCAAATGC
Organism: Eonycteris spelaea; assembly: GCA_003508835.1. Classification (NCBI taxonomy): domain Eukaryota; kingdom Metazoa; phylum Chordata; class Mammalia; order Chiroptera; family Pteropodidae; genus Eonycteris; species Eonycteris spelaea. The sequence goes on from PUFA01000017.1 coordinate 4,794,482, forward strand.
ATACAGTTTCCATATGTATGCAGGCAGCACTTCAAACAGGCCGAAGATGAGAGAGCTCAAGCCAGGGTTCAATAAAGTGAGCTCGTTAAATAAGACAAAGGCCTATCTGACTGTCATCACACTTAGGAGGTTTATATCTAGTAATACAAAGGGAAATCAATGAGAGAACATTCAAAACATTGTGTTAGTTGAAATGGGTATAGAAACATGGACTCATCAGAAGGTCAACGTCAAGGAAAATAATGTTTGTGGCATTATGCAAAGAGAAATGACAGAGGAACAAAAAAACACAGTTTCATAATGAAAGACATAGTTATGATATGTTGCCCTCTAAATAAAGCATTCAGGTTATTGTAGTTTAGTAGCCATTTACTGCAGATAATCCTGAGAGAGGCAAGGCCATTTGAAAAGGCAAGTTCTAAAAACCTAAAGCAACTGTGTGAATTGTGCTCCAACACTGACTAAAGAGCCCTGCCTATGGATGGAAATAGATGCAAACCACCACACACACAAGTTTTTAGGAAATCCATTCTCTACTCCAATGAGATTTCTCAGAAAATTGTTACTGGGAAGCCATTATTAATCGAAGACCCATTCTAGGTGCGTAAGAGATGGAGGGAGATACAGACATGGTGGTTAACTCTGTACCAGGCTCTACGATGTCTTCGATATACACAATCAAGTCAATCCTCACCACCATCTTACAAGGAGGGTATTATTTTTCCCATGATACTAAGGAAGAAACTAAGGCTTCGAGTATTTAAGATAAAATGCCCACATAGCTAGAAAGTGACAAGAGTCAGTATATGAATTCAGGTCTGACTTCAGAAACTGCTCCAATAGTACACTGTCCCAATGTGATGATGGGCTGAGGAGAGATGGAGAACGAGATTCACTTTTGCATAACTGGAGTCTGAGGAGGCTATGGAGACATGCGTCCACATTCAAGGACTGAGAAATAAATCTGAGTTTCCATTCTGGTGCTGCTTCAAATGAGTTGCCTGGTCTTGGACAAGTCACTGTACTTTTCCAAATTGCAGGTTCCTCCATCATACAGATGGACACTGAAGAACTTTAAGTCCCCTCATTTATACAAGAAGCTACTCATAAAAGTATCAGTGGAATATTTTAGAAATCTAATGAGCATTCTTGACCATTCTTCCTCTGGCAAAAACAAAGTAGGTAGAAGAGAATAACCATGTAACTTTCCCCTCTGCCCTTGCTTTCAGTCAGGCTAAATATGTCTGAAACCCTGAAGGTTTGCAGTATGCAAAACTAAAGTTAATTATGCAATGAATTTAAACAGGAAATGTTAACACAGAATAGAAACAAGTCTTGTAACCTCTTACTCAGACTGTCTCCTTGTGTATAAATGAGAACCACAGACCCTTAGGCATTCAATTCAACCCCAGATGAGAATGTTGTAAAGAAAATGAGTGAGTCTATGGCCATGCCACCCTGAACGTGCCTGATCTCGTCTGATCATGGAAGCTAAGCAAAGCTTGGGCCTGGATAGTACTTGCATGGGAGACCACCTAGGAATACCAGGTACTGTAGGAGTTAAAAAAGAAAAAAAAGAAAAAGAAAATGAAAATGAGTGATGGAGAGACAGCCCAAATCACAAGACTAACATAGGAATCAGAAAATATCCTTCACTATTTCAAATTACTCTACAGTGTTAAATAATAAGATACAGTGAAGGTTCAGACATTTAAAGGATGCAATGAGAAATATTTTCAACATTCCCTCCAATGCATTCAAAAAGCCTCAGATCAAAATTTTAAAAAGGAGCATCAACACAGGGTAGCTATAAATAGGCCCTATTTGATGATATATGCGTAGAGAACAAATCCAAATAATCGCCACAAGAAAGTACTTCTGTATTTCTGATTTACTTTTCAAATAGTTAAAACATGCACAAAATCTTTAAAAGCTTTTAATGAATTGGAAACAAGCAAATCCTCCATATGAAATTAATCTGGACATTTATAAAAGGACCCAAGTACTTTAAAAGGAAAAGTAGGAAAGCTGAGCTAAATTATGCATTTGTACAGTTATCAAATTTTAATATTAAACATTTCGGTGTCTTCATGACTTCTGAAGTACGCACAGCACGTTACCTATGGAGTCTACATACCTATTGGACTCCTGAGAAGCCAATGGTGAGTTCTGCTACCAGTGTCTTGTTCTGATTCTAAAGAGTGCAAGGACACGGGGGCCCTTCACATCCAGGTTCGTATTAGAGAGTATCGCAAGGAAATTCACCAGAACCTCAGGGGCTGTTTTTTGTCAAAGCTAGTCTATTCCACGGAAAAGGAAAATGTATTTTTTAAACTAGATATAACTAAAGACTTCAATAAATCCAAGGTCAATTATCATATTTATGTCCTGATTTCTAGTAAAAAAAAAAAAAAGATAGGTATACAGAGAATTTATTTAAAAGACACAAAAACTGGCAGCACCTACAATAGGTATTAGTTGCTTGGATGAAATAAAAGCGCTAACGTGGTTCCCCTTCTTAAATGTCTGTAGTATTTGCTCCCAGGATTTACCTGCTGTGTACATTACCTGACCAGACTATTAGTTCTTCGGTGTCTTTAAAAGTCTCTTGTCTTGGGATCTCACCACCTGACAGGTGCTTAACTATAACAAAAATATGGATGGAGCTCTTTTGATAAACTAGTTAGAAATCCCTACTAGCAATGCGCTCTTCTTTGAAATCACTGACCACAACTTTAGGCATTTCAAATACTTCTACAGTAACCACTGTGCTCAGGGGATTAGGGCTTTAAGTTATAAAGTAAGACTAGACAGATGAATTTAAACATAATTTGGGGGTAAATGGCCTATGATTAAAATACATGAAAAAGGCAAGTTGATTTATATTACTTTCCTTAACAACTATCGAAAAAAACATTATGTTTTAAGGAAAAAAGTACAAGAAGTTATTCAAGGTGGATTTTAAAACAAAAAAAAACCAAACATGACAAGTCATGTTCTTAGTTGAGGGGTACAAATGCTTTTCATCTTATTTGATTTTCAAGGAAAAATGGTTAATTCAGCTCAATTCCAATAAAGGTAAACTGGGAATTTCTGTTTTATTTGAAAACGATACTCATTAAGATTTAAAAGATAACAAAACCATAAGCATCCAGGAAGCTGATGGATACTAATGTATCCAAAAGCCAATCCTGTGGGAAATGCTAGTTTACAACGAACATAAACAATCTGCAGCCATACCATACGGCTAACATCTGACATGCAGGACACACATAATGCATATTTGTTAAATGAATGAATACATGGATCTACTTAGATTTCTCATGCTACTATTTCTTTCACCTGTTTTATTAAAACAAATGCTAACCTTTACAAGTTCTTTATAAATACTATCTAAAGAGAAAAAAAAATGACTGGCATTAAAAACTCATAATTTTCAACTATGACCCTACTCAATATATCAAGAAGGTGATAGCACCTGGATTGCTTCTGTGACTTATAAGGAATTTTTTCATTATATTTAAAAGGAAATATAGGCCATATAGAGAGTATCTTAGCATATGGCTAAGTTTTGTGCTCATCTGAGTAGAATAATTCAGTTTCATAAAAAATGCAAATTTAACAGTAGTGCATTAATTCATGCCAACACTGCTCTCAAGACAATCACTAGGGACCTCCCTCATGAAATCAATATGCATATATCTATTTAACTTTTATCACAGGCTCACTAAGTAAATATCACGCTATAGACCACTTAGGTATTCATTATTCAGAGGCAAATAGCAAATGTAAAAAGCAGTTTGGTAGTGTCAAGCTATTAACAAATCAATCGATAACTGCTCCCCCTTTTAGTATGCCAAATGAGGGCAAAGGTGTGCAACATCTGGAGAGCAAACTGTTAATCTGCTGCCTAGGTGGATCTGTTTACAGCAGAGGGTTCCATATTTACACTGACTCTGACACAGTCTCTCCAGGAAACCTTAAGTTGTATTATGTCTTCTCAGGCTTTAGTAAGTATTAAAAGAGATCCACTCTTTCATACTATTCCTTAGACACCAAAAGGCCTCAATCTCTGAGGACTACAGAGGGAAACACTACTCTTGGCTCCCCAAAGTGTCTGAGATTGAGGCAGAACTAAAAAACACAAGTGCATTGCATGATGAGGAGAAAATAGTTTAATCCTCAAATCCTTCATTGCTAGTGCTTTCAAAGCAAGATTTTTAGCACTCTTTAGAAATCACATATGTTAACAAGCAGCTAATGCTCCCAAAGTGACCAAGAATGGTCCCAATTTTGCAAAAACTCAATTTTTTCCTTTAAGTGTGAGCCCCAGTAAACACCACATTCATGATGCCAACCCTCTGAGCAATATCTTCTTTGTGCATTAATTTCAGGATGATCGCTACTCTCGTTCTGTCCAGTCACAAGAGCCCTTACATTGTAACACTGTATATAAGGTCACTTACCCAACTTGCCAGCTAAGAGACAATGAAAATGAAATGAAAAAAAAAAAAATGGAAGTTCAGTCACTGGCATGAAATTGAGCTTCATGACTGCTTCCTCAATTTGCATCACATGATAAACACTATCATTTCAATGACAGCTATAGAACTCCAAAAGTATTGCCCATTTTACTCTCATCCATTCAGAAAATCAACAGCAAAAACCAAGCAAAGCTATACACATGATGCTCTTATCATGAGAACAGGTCCTAACATCATCATATATCTTTCCTACTAGCAGCAAGAGGGAAAAAAGGACCCCTTCTCACTTTTTACTCATCTGTGACTCAGTCTCTGGAGAGAACATGACTATCTGTTGTCAACACAGAAGTAACCATCAGCACACATGTACATCCCTGCTGCAAGCCCGTTGTGCTGGGTTTTAATTGAACCTGCACTGTATTTACTTACCCTCCTGTCTCATTTCCTGGGTGAAGAGTTTAATTAATACCTCACTCCAGAAACAAGTCACACACAAGAATAGCTTTATTGGGAGTAAAAGTCATAACAGCAATCTGCAATCTGCAATCTCACTGCATTTCCCTTTTCCGCAGTGGAAATCTGTCTCCTCTCTTGTCTCAATGATGAAAGTGGAGTCCATAGAATGATTCACAAAGAACAAGAAAAAAGTTGGAAAACATCCTCTTATCTATTTTTCTCAAAGATGGCGGTGTTCACTTCTTTCCAGAGCACAAATTACAGCAGGCCCTCCTCACCTGAGCAAACTGCACTGTTGTGGCACAGCCATTACATTCTGTTTGTTTATCAGGTTAAGAGCTAGGAGCACACACAGCCAGGATGTTAGAAACAAGTTGCAGTAAGTGTGGTTTGCCCCACCCCCAATGCCCCAACAGAAACCGCCCCCACTTCCCACTGCCGGAGCTCTCGCTCCAAGCTTACCCTGCCCAAGAGGTTGTCCTGAAGCAGCGTCTCTTGAAGCACTGGGCCCACCTCCTCCAAGCTCAACATGTGGCAAAGGTCCGTGAGTTCCTCCTGTCCCAGGGACCCAGTGCCCGTTGTGTCAAAACTGTCAAACAGCTCCTTGAGTCGGGCCTCATGCTGGTCCTGCTCCACCTCATCCATCCCATAGCCCACAGCGCTCACCTGTGGGGGACAGAGACAAGAACAAGTTGTGGCAGGCCCCAGAGTCCTACTACCACCCCTTGGCATGCAACCCCCACCACATGCTAGCCCCTTGGGAATGCTCTGTATGTCCTGGTCCCCTCATGCTGATGGATCAGGATCTTGATGAGGGCCAGCAGGAGAGGTAACACTGCACACCTCCCAGCAAGACCACGGGTGTCTCCAGGACCCTGGCCAGTGGAGCTGCTCCATGCCTTCACATGGGGCTCGCTCAGAGGTCGGGTCACCGTGGGGTAACGTTACCAGAACGAGTAAGTCTCCTAAGCAGAAAGGCACCCTCCTCTCCTGCCTGGCCCTCAGGCCAGCAGCCAGTCTATCAAACTCAAAACTGAGAGCCGTTCTCTATCAGCTCATCTGGCCCAGGACTTACAGATGGTGAAAGACCACTTCTGACATCCAGTCCTTTTAAATCAACTAATTGTTAGCAGCAACAGACTGCAGGGCCAGAGCTCTCACAGAAGTCCGCAAGCTCCAGACGACCTGCCCAGATGTTGTAATCAATCTGCCGGCTTGGATGAGCTGTTCGGTTTCTCTTCTTTTAGCCTAGATGCCCCCTTCTGTTGTTAGCCTGGAAGGCTGCAGCAAGAGGCGATGCACAAAACACCGTCCAGTCCGATACAAAACCACCTCCCTGTTTACATGAGACCAAATGCCTTTTACCCAAGTTCCTCAAAAAGCAACTCAATTAACTTCATTGGTGCAATTACAGGAGGTGTGACAGGAAGAGTACTCCCCGAGGCTTGTTTTAGTCCCAGGGAGGTTTAGGTAATGCCCAGTTGCCTAGAGAAAGGGGAAAACACCGCTCTAACCTTTCAGACTGTGAGGTTTGAAGGAGCCACAGGCCATATAAGTCATACGGAATCTCAGGGAACCTCCACCATTGGCCATCTCATCTCTGTGCATCTGTTCATTCTGTCTGCCATCTCTGTGACCCACCCACACCCCAGGCTTTCTGTTTTTCCATTTTCCTGGGACCCGTAAAAACATGGCGTCAATAACTCTCTGAACCATTTTTGCTAAAAATATATATTATAAAATACTAGGTACATCACGCTTATTGTTTGACCAATAATTCATTTTTAATGTGCTGGGTCTTCCAACGAAAGCCTGAAACCTGCACATTTGAAGGTACCTTCATCATGATGCAACAGAAGCCAAATACGACATATGCCCTTGAGAAGGTGACCTCATCCCATCTGAAACATGGCTCTCAGAAACAGCCCTTGATTATAAAAAGCTGTACCTTTAAAGAAATTCGTCTTGTCAATTATTTTATCACACTTTTTTATTGTGATAAAAACCACATAACATAAAATCCACCCTATTAACAAAATTTTAAGTGTGTAGTACAGTACTGTTCACCATATGCACATTGTTCTCCAGCAAATCTCTAGAACTCTTTCATGTTGCATGACACGCTCTATACCCACTGCACAGCAACTCCCCATTTCCCCCTCCCCCAGCCCCTGACAACCACCATTCCACTTTTAAAAGCAGCACCTTTAAACCAAGCTCTTGGTCAGAAAACTCTAACTTACAGGTGATGTTCCATGCAGCAGACGATCACAATATGGGAAACGCGCAGGTTAAAATGTTGAGCCCGGCCAGAACTTAAAATAGGACAGCCCTGAACTCCAGTGCTGCTCTAGGTTGCCCGGCTTTCTTTCCATAGACAACTCTTCAAATCATGACAAGTTAAAATAGGGCCCCAGCCATTCCAAAGGTGTCAGTAGAACCAGGTGGACCCAGAAGATGGATTCAAACAACTCTGCCTTGTAGCTCGATTTTTACTGGGGCCACTCATGAACACGAAGGGGCACCGTTCTGGTCCAGACTCCTGGTCTCAGAAGGTCTCTTCTGGTAATTATCAGTTTTTCTATTACTAAGGTGCTGCTGGCTCTGGCTACCTTCCCAGAATTGGTCTGTTGGGTTAACTAATCACCATGTAAATGTTTTCAAAATAAGTCGAGAGTGCTATATAAACATCAAAGCATCAGAAAAGAAACCCCAAGGTGTTAAGCAAAGCCACAAAACCCGGAATTTAGACAAGGCCAAGGCTTGGCTAATGAGATTCACCTAGAGTCTGCAAGTTAATTGTCAGTTGGGATCTGCGAATCCCCAAGGTGTTCTGAGATCTTCAAGGTTGCCATAGCTCTCAGACTCACTGAGTTTAACAGTCCCCTGAGCTATAATCTGACCAACTTTATAAAAGCCAGGCAACTCTGTTTTTGCTTTATTTTTCATATTAAAAAAACAAAAAACAAAACAAAAAAAACCCCTCAAAAGTGAAAGGATTCTAACACTTCCCACTTTTAAAATTATTTTTAAGGGTAAGGATTTGTCCATCTAAATCAACATCATTGGGCCTTAAAACTCACAGTGCACTGAGAAATCCTGATCTTATCCACAGCTTTGAATTGATAAGCTAACATGCCCTGCTCTTTGGGAGGTCATCGTATTTTCACTAAATCAAGCCTCTTTCATTTTATGGCAGCTTTCTTCTCTTTAATGTCTTTATTTCATCTCCCTCCTTCCCAAGATACTTAGGAAAACATTCTTTTGATTGAAGGGGAAAACAGCGCCTCACCCCTGCAGAACACATGATAGTACGGAAGGAAATATCTAAAAGATGTTACATATGGCGACAAGTTGTCAGTATTCTTCTGGCACGGAATGCATTTTTTACTGGTTGATATTATCCCCCAAATGTTCATCAGTAATTTCATGTGCAAGAATTTTTCTCCCCCTACTTGCCAGAAATTTCTTTATGGGCAAGGTCCACAATTTCTATTTCTTCTATAGCTCCCTCCAAATGCATAGTACAGTGTGTTCTTCACACCAGGACACAGTCAACATTGTGGACTGAGTGGAGATTCCTCGAGTGGAAATTTAACCTGAATGAGAGCTACAGAAATAAGCATATGAAGACTTTGAAATGCCTATTTCTTCCACAAACAGACCTCTACTTCCCCCATCCAACCCCGTTTCAAAGGCATTTACAGTTCTAAACATAATCAAGCAGAAGCAGAAAGCCAACACCCACTGCCAAACTGAACTAAGAGAGCCATCTAAAGTTTGGTTCAGGGAGTTAATAAGGGAGCCAACGGATTCACAAACTTCAGCTGCATTGTTTTTGTTGTGAGGAGATGTGACTTTGGAGGAGAATCTGTACTAAATACCATCCCTGGTCCCCTGGTTTATAGAATGAGAAGAATAATACTCATCTGGAAGGGTTGTCCTGAGGGTTATATGGCAAGCAAGAAAAAGAGCTAATCCTAGAAAAAGCTGATACAGGAAGGAAACTGAGAAAACCAAGAAAATACCTACAACTTACAAAAGAGGGGTAAACTGAAGAGAGGTAACTTATACAAGTTACCTCTTGTATTCCACAGCTCTCCCTCTGCATCTTTGAAGGCCACACATAGGTCTGCCATCACAGATGCAGAGGGAAAGCTGCGGAACGCCAGAATGGGCAGGGGACATATTACATATATTAAAACACATTACTAAATGGTAATAGCGGGAGATCATGTTCAGTGCTTCCTCTATCTTTTAAGGGAGATTATTGATAAACTTAATGTCAAAGAAAAGCAGAAAGACTGAACTACTATAGTTGAAGGTTCAGAAGAAATTCTTTTTAAACTTCTCAGCATTTAAGTCTGGCCTATGCCGTGTACACATATAATCTCATTTAATCCTCTTCGTTCTTTAAAGTAGAGATATTACCATTTAAGACGTGGAGATTGGAGCTTGGCAAAATCAAGCAACTTGTCCAAGGGGACAGAGCTAACATGGGGGGTGGGGCCTAGTCTGACTTTAAACCATACTGTCTCTCAATCCTATTCATGTACACAGAACACATAAAAAATGGGATCAACTGAAATGCTACTGGCAAATCACTTATCTACACCTTTATGTGTTAACCACATGTACCAAGTACTAGAAACCACCATGGAACACCTGATGGCCACAAACTCCCAAAAATTGGAATGGGGATTAGTGGGGTTCCTTCCTCCCTCCCTCCCTTCATCCACATATTGAATAATTATAGCCCACAAGGCACTAGGGATACACAGAATAAGTAATCTCCTTTTACTAAAGCTGCTATAGGATTTAGGGAAGGAAAAAACAAATTTTTATATAAAAACGATCATGTAGAGTCCCATATCTTCAATAATGGGCATAGTCTAGGAATTGACAGTTGTTAAATTAATTCCCCCAAACATTTTTATGTCTAATCTGTGCAGTTCAAGGCTTTCCAGAGTCAAAGCCTAAATGACATCCATCAGTGGCAGGAATCTTTCTCAGAGATAAAGAAAGTTGGGTTTGGAGTGATAAATCTTCCTTCAAATGGCAAAGAACAATTCTAGTTTTATAAAGCCTGTCATAAACCTGGGTGTCCCTTCATCATCTACCTTCTCAAACTGTCAGAAGCCTTTACCACTCCTTTGGAATAAAAGGGCCAGTGTGTGAGCAATATTTTGGAGTTCTTACTAGGGGTGGTTAAATAAGAGGCAGATGAACAGAACCATTAATCAAAACATTTACCACCCAGTAACCACTCATAATGAGAACTATTCGGAGCATTTTCTTTCCAAATAACTGAAAACAAGGCTGCCAAAATGTGCAGACCCTGACGAGGATGTCCATTACTGATTTGTGTCATTGTGTTCCACTCGGCAACCCGGGCTGATGAAATCACAGTGCCAACTGGGACTGGAAAAGAGATAGGTGGAGGTGCAGCTGGAATAATGAACTCCCCAACATAAGGCCAGCATGAAGTGGATACATGAACTTATGAACTTTCCAGCATCCAAGATATAGAAAAGAGCGTGTAAGAATGGCACCATGGCCAAAGGGGATGTCTATTCTCCGTCAGTGGGAGTGAAAAAGGGACAAAGCCTGGCAAGGGAAAACCAAATAATAAATAAGCACAATGCCAGACCCCCTAGCCCAGGCCTTTTATTTCCCCTCCAGATGGTCAAGCAGCTGAACAGCTACGAGGAATGTCTGGATGTCCCTCTTGGCTCAGCCGCTTTCCCTGGGTATTATAATAGATGCTTTTGGATCTGCATTCAGACATAGCTGTTGGGGTCCACAGACCAGGCAGTGACCACCAAGTGACTAATTTTGTTACTTTATAACTAAAGTGATAAACAGGCATAAACCCTGCTTTGGCAAAGCTTTTCATTCACGCCTTCAGCTTTCACCATTTTGGGAAGTCAGAGCCTCATAATGCCCATGATCAAATTTAAATGTTTCTTCTTTTTTTCCGCACTTTATTTGCTGCACAGATTTCCAGTCCTACTATCTTGGACTAATTTCAGTATAAAATGAAATAGTGACAAGAATAAAATTAAGTTTAGCAAAAGCTTAATAGAAAAACCAATCGTCCTCATTTATATATCTATATAGAATGTTTCTGCCAAAAACTACTGCTGTCCAAACTGATTACTGTCAGACTGCTTCTTCTCTACTCAGCACCTCACTTCTAGCTAGATACCAAAAGCACAGGAATATCACCAAGAATATAAATCATGATACAAAAACATAACACAAAAGCTTAAATGCCACCACACACAAGGAAAAAGTCACATTAAATTTGAAAGAAAATAACCTTTGCTAACTACACTATAAAATTTAATTTAACTAAGGGTAACCCACTAGAATTTATTCTAAAACATAAATAAACTGTAGTCTTTTACTATCCTGAATGATGTAGAAAAGACAAGCTTTTGTTAAACCTGATAGCTAGGTGGGTTAGCCCATCAAGTCATTCACTTAGGAAAGCTGGAGGAATAAAATCATTAGCCTACCACTTTGGGTTCAGGACCTGTAATCAGCTACTAAGTGAAATTGCAGAAGCAGAAAACAGCTGCTTGTTTGTTACTTTCTTAAAAGAGCCTGCTTGTAACAACTCTCACTTCTTGAGCCATATTAACTTGAATTAATGTAGAATGCCTCCAGCTATTAGAACAGATCCCTGATGTAAAAGAGCTTTTCTTTTTGCATCTATAAACAAAAGATTTTCCCAACCTTGTTTCTGAAGTGAGCCTTAGAACATAATATGTAATTTTCCACCTAATAGCTAGAATAAATGGTTAATTGCTGATATAAGTTGCAATAAAAAGCAATCTAAGTTCAAAGTTGCTCACTTTCATATTCCCATAATCTTTTAAAAATTCTATTTTATTTGTAAATAGGATAAAAATATCTTTTTGCAAGCTTCAGTAAGTCTTTCTACAAGACCCTGCCCAACAGATGTAAGTTCAATAGCCAGAATTCACACCACATAATTTATTGGCTTACAAATGAATTGGCATCTATAAAAATAAACCTCCTGAAAAGGCTTTAGGCTGTTTGAATCCCTGGAAAACGCTCTGGCTAAACTTGCCAACCCTTTATCAATGTAAACCTGATAGAATGTATTTTCATTATCAACATAAAATGGAAGAACCAAGATTGGTGAAATGTTAGTTTGGAAAGTCATTTGCACTGACATTTAAAAACAATTTACTTAAACAACATTTGACTTATGATAAGAATATTGCCTATTAAATTAAGATTGGCTGTTCAGAATTCATTGGAGCTCTGTTCTCCCCCTCTGTGACAGTTAACATCTTTTGATATTAAGGGTCATCACATATCTAAAATGAAAAAAGAACAAGAAAAAAGACACCCATGACATTCTGAGCAAGTACCTATTAAAATGACTGATCCTTTACATTTCAATGCAAAAACAGTGCCTGTGATAGCTTCCTTTCTGTTGGCCCCTGTAAAGATTTTTTTCTGCCTCTGCCCCATGTTCAACCACTTGGAACATCCATAATTCCTACCCTTTATCTATACGGCAGTTAGGAATTTTTTTCTCTAAAGAATCAACAGAGAGTAGGTAAAAATAAACAGATACGCAAACAAACTCCCTAGCAGTTCACTTAACCTCCCTAAGGACACCGACAACAGCTGAAGAAACCACAACAAACTGGTTTTGTAGCCAACCTGAAATGTCACTTTTACACACAGTCTGGGATTTTTCACAGCCCCCTTAAACTCCAGAGCAAGCTCTGCCAGTATTCCATCCAGGTCAGCTACCAATATGTTAGTCACTAGAGAAGATTCAAGATAAAATTAAGCTGACACAGAAAAAATACATTTCCTTACAGACTGTCAAGCCTCGGGAAACATGTAAACATATAAATTTATGTTAACGTATGCAAGGGAGCCCAACTGAGAATCTTGGATAGTCTCAAGAGCTTAGCCAATGTGTCACAGTGGACTTTGTTAGGATTCTAATCCTAAAAAGAAAGCTATGATGTCAGTCACAGAAAGACAGCCATACAATCTGTTTTGATTTCATAAATTCGGGAGTTGACTTGTATGGCAAGCTCATCTCAGGAGTCCCTCAACACTAGGAGAGGATCTGCTCCAGTGAAGTAAAGAAAGCCGAAGACCTCATAAAAGATAAGTCGTCTAGACACAAGGTAGATTATGGAGCAACCTTTCCAGCTGCTATTTCATTTGCAGGGCTGAGGCTAGGAGATCGCTCCTTCCTCTCTCTCTCTCTTTCGACTTCGCAAAAAGAGCTTTCAGCAGTGAACAGTTTCCATCAGCTTTGTCCTTTTGTCAGGGATCGGTTTGGTGCCTGCAGAAGCCCAGCCCCTAGAACCCTACAAGCTTCTCCAACAACACTCCACACTTGCATCCTGCTGGTCTGGCGATCAAGACTTTCAGACAACTAACGAGTGTCATTTTGTTCTTAACTCTTTCTTGGTAGTAATTGCCAGAGAAAGTCTTTCTACAAGCATTGATCTCACACACCTTCGAAAATCCCCACTTTAAGAGCAGCTCTCCGCTACCCAGACAGCCCAGGCTAACACCCCGGGTTTCCCCAGACAGGTTTCTCTTCAGCTTCTTAATCATAAGTCTGCCTGGCTGGCACAAGGCAATAGAACGAGCACCCTTTCTGCTCCCTCCGGGACTCAAGTCTACTCCTGGACAAACACACACAGTGGCCGCTTTTAGCTGGCAGATGCGGGCTGGGACCACGCGGGTAGAGGAGGCGCCCGGACCCGGCTGCGCTCCGCGGTGCGGCCGGAGGGCGGACGCGCAGCCCACGTCCCTGGCAACTTGTGATGCCGATGCGCCCCGACCGGCCTGCTCGCTTCACCCCCAGAAACCTCAGACACCCCATTGTACCGCCAGGCCCCCGCCGTCCTCGCCTACCTTCTGTCGGCCTCTCCGTTGCGCCGGTACAGCCGGCCGCCTGCCTCCAGTGCTCTGCAACGCGAAGGCGGACGCTTTGTTAGGGCACAAGAAGCGGGACAATACTTTGCAGGCGGCGCCGAGGTTCTGGGCGGGCGTCCTTCAAAAGGACGAGCGTGGGGACCCGCGCGAGCGTCATTTCCATATGTAAGGGGCCAGCTTTCACAAAAGCGCGGCTCCCAGGGGCGACGGCGCGAGTCCTCCGCAGAGCCGGCCCGCCCCCGCCAGCCTCTCCCGCTACTCCACGACCCGCCCCTCCTCCCGCCCCCGAAGCCACCCCCTCCCCGCCTGGTCCCCCGGGAGCGTCCCGGCCGGGCCGGCGGCCCAGCCAGCCGCTTCCTCGCTGCTGCCCCTGCCTGAGCCCAGCCCTCGGGGACAGCTCCCGCCCTGGTCCCGGGCCCCGAAGGGGAAGCCCCAGCCTGTCGCGGTGCCGGGCTCGCAGGGCCCCGCCGACGGCGCGGGGGCAGAGCCAGGCTTCCGCTAAGGCCAGGGTCCCGGGTGCGGCATCCTCGCTTACCGCGTCCCGGGGCTTAAGCGCCCGGCGCCGCCGCGGGCACCATGGCTGCGGGCGCGCTCAGGGCTCGCAGGCGGCGGCAGCAGCAGCGGGACGGCCGCGCCCAGCGCGCTCGGCTCCCGGCTCCGCCGCGGCCACCCGGAGCTTTGGACGCCGGGTTGGAAAGGCCAGGCCCGCGCGCGGAGGCGGAGCCAGGGCGGCGCCGGCCCGGGCGCGGCTCCTCCTCCTCGGTCCGCGCCGCAGGGCCACGGAGGGAGGAGCGCCGAGCGCCTCCGCGGCGCTCGCGGGGTCTGTCGCCGCTCCCCACCTCCACCCGGCGCTCGAGGGGTCTGTCACACCCCCCACCTCCACCCGGACTGCGCCCCAGGCCCGGTTGTCGGAGCCGGAAGGAGCCCGGTCCCAGCTTGGCTGGCGCGTGACCCTGGGGCGGTCGCCTGGGAGATTTTAACTTGGAAACGCCAGGGCTCTGTGGGGTGCAGGTGGAGGAGGCCGCGCCCCAGGGTCGCCGCCGGGCAGCGGCTGGCGCTTCCACCCTTCGACCCCCTGCCGGCTCGCTTTCCTTTCTTTCCAGACGCGCCCGCACACACCCGGTGGCGCTAGGGAAACCCGGCCGGCCACTTCTAGGTGTGGAGGAGAGGCGCCCCCCACCCCCTCCAGCCCGTGGTACTTTAAGGGAGGGCGTCTGGTGCCTCTCTTGCCCCCCCGGCGGTCCTTATTTCTCAGCTCTCGGCACTCATTGGTTGTCAGTGCACGAAGGGTCCAGGGGAGCTGAAGGGCTCTAGACTCGACTCTCGATCCTTTGGGGCGAATGCAACCCTCCCACGGGCTTTCGCACCTGCCCACTCTGTCCTCATAGGCTCCCACTCCCTATCCAGCCTTCTGCGGCACATCCAAGCCTTGGTCCCTCGCCACAAAAGACAGAAACTCCTGGGAGCTGGCAGTTCTCCGGCCGACCGTTGCTCGACATTTACCGCCTCACTCGGGCCCCACCCACCCTGCCTCCGCAAGTCTTCTGCTTTCTCACTCGCCTATCCCTACACTTTTGATCAGGATGCAAACAGGATTCCAAGACCAGGCCTGGAAGCGGCGGCAGCTGTGGGCTGGGGAGATACCCAGGGCTCTCCGAGCTGCAGGGTTAAATGTGTTGCCCTTGAAGAAGGAGCCGCCTGATTTATTATAATCCACAACCTGGTTATTTCAGAAGAAACTGAAGAAAGCTCCCATGCTACTGAGAGAACAAGGGATAGGCAGGAAGAAAACTAGCGTTTGAGATTTCGGTGTGCTGGAAACTCGATAAAAATGATCTTACCTAATCCTTGCACCACCTTTAGGGGGCAGACATCATTATATCCATTTTGCAGAGGAGGAAACTGGGCCCTAGAGATGTTAAGGACCTTCCTAGTACTTGGCAGAACTAGGATTCACAAGCAGATCGCATAGATAAAATTGCATAGCACTAAGTACACACACAAATGAGTGCATGTGAATGTGGCAACATCTGAATACGGCCCTAGGATTGTATTAATGTCAGTCTCCTGGTTGCAACATGTTATTGGGAAAAATTGGGTAAAGGGTCTTTAGAGGATCCCTCTATATTATTTCTTACAACTTAATGTGAATCTATAGTTAGTTCAAAATAAAAGATTTTTGTTTTGTTTTGGTTTGTTTTTAAATAAAGCAGTTCAGTCTTATTTTAGAACCCAAGCTCTCTTCCTTAAACATGATGGGCCTGGGAAATAAGATAGAGGAGAGGTTCGTGTTCCGTGTGTACACCCACACGCATGACTCTATGCATGGTAGTTCAGACCAGTAATAATTATATAACACACATGGACACTGTTTGTTAAGCCAATAGCTAACTTGTTACCAGAATACTTGCAGAGGTCATTTTATAAATAAGAGAATAATGTTCTCCGGGGATTTAAACAGCCAAAAGTCTGAGAAGGTAAGAATGAAGAGATGTTTTTGTTCTACCTAAACTCTGCCATGGGAGCCTCACCTGCCTAGGTTTCTCTCCAAACATCTCTTTTCAACCTGCAAGAGTCCTTAAGGATGAGACTGCTCATTAGTTTAAAGAAGTGATTCTTGGGGGCAGGGATGTTGGAAGCAGCATTCACTCACTCTCTGTGGAGGAAGTTCAGAAATGGCGATGGTTATATAATTTGAGACATAAGATACTCTTCTTGATTGACAGGAGTGCATGGGGTGGAGTTTAATGCTGGGGGTTAGAAACTAGAAATCACATTCAACCTCCAGCCTCCCTAGAAAGGAGGGGGAAGTATGGTGTAGCTTTGCAAGAGCAGCCCTACCAGGGTAGGTAATTTAACACAATGCGCTCAGAGTTTAGGTTGTACAGGGTGAACAGTTTTAGTCCCCTCAGGTCAGTGGAAGAAAACAGGGACTTACCTTAGGACCTGTCACTTGAACTTTTCTCTGTTAAACAAAAATGAAGATAGCAACAGAAATAGTAGCCACGCTCCAATTCTACATTATATACGATATAAGGAAAAATGAAAAGAAATGTAAATGTTTACCCTGCATTAATACCCTTTACAAACCACATTTCATTCTTATCTTTTGCAGTTGATCTGCATCTGATATTAACTCATTTTACTAAGAGCCTGTTGTTCAGAAACCCAGGTTTCTTAAATTATTTGTATGACATTTTCAAGTGGCTTTCTGCTACATTTTCCAATATTGGACTAGCTTTCTCATATGGTTAAAAGCTAAGAAATTAACTAAAGAATAATCAAGGGAAGAAAAAGTTATTGTTTGTTTCTTCCTGTAACTTCAAAGTAACTTTGAAATGATTAGCTTAGAGTCCGGACAACAAAACTGAATTTAAAAAAAAAAAGGAAAGAGAGAAAAAGCAAATTCTGGCTTTGTAAATTTCCTGGGATCTACAGAGGTATTAGTTTTTCTTTTTTCTTCTGGTCAGCAGAAGGCTATAGCTCTAAGCAAACTGAGTCTACCTCCCCCCAAACTCACAGTTGGTTATAAGTTATATCTCATTTACAGAATAGTTAAAAGCAAACAAACAAAACAAAACAAAACAAAACTCTCCTGTCACTCTGTACTAACTCCCAGGTCCTACACTTCTTTAAAAATGACTTTCTTATTTTTCTGACCATCTGACCTAATTCAAACAGTCTTCAGGTAAGTTGCAGAACCACATCAGGGAGGGCTAACTGGTTAAAACAGATTATCAGTTATAGTCCAACCCAGGGACCGTAGGGGTGCAAGAGACATCATACTCTTCCCCAAGACCCTAAGAAAATGGGCGGTGAAAGGAATAAGTGGAAAATTTGGGTTCCAAACATGCACGTCATAGACTGGGAGTTTCAGTGATAAAATGTTGGTGGTAAAAACCTAGGAAGTTGCCAGGAAGAAAAGAGGAAAACAGAAAAGGGATCAGAAAGAGACAGAAGGCAAACTGATTTACACTTTTGCCCCTGTAGGGCCCTTGCTAGGAATTAGGATTCTCCCTTCATTGTCCCTCATGAAGTACATGAAAGAGGAGGAAACAGGGATTTGGCACAAATTAATCAATATTTTTGAAGTGAGCATTGAGCACCTACTCTGTGCCTACGACTGTCCTGGAAGTTGTGAGATATGGTTCTTGCCCTTGAAGAATGTATCGCTCTCTCATATACGAGAGAGTAGGGGTATAATGTGAGGTGACATTTGATTCTAATCAGATTCTCCAGCTGGGGGACACACATGCATATAGCATGGCAGAGAAGACAGAGGGTTTCCTTAAAACATAGCCTCTAGCAGGTCATTCAGCCCATCGCTTTTCATATCAGATCCTAGATCTCCTTCCGAACACTCAAGGCCCTACTTGACCCGTGCACATGTATGTCTCTTCAGTGTTCCCAGACAACCTACTCTCCTTCCACTCTGCTCATATATGCTTTAAAACTTCCTCTTGCTTCTCTTTCTGCCCATAGCATCAGCGCAAAGACATATATGATGCCCTGTCTCTGTCCACCACTCTTTATTTGACCCAGTAGATAATGCACATCAGGAAGTGTGTCTTTGGAGCTCATGAGCTGATCATTTAGGTGCTTTCCAAATACCCGGCAGTAACATGGAGAAGAGATGTTGCATATGTGTGCATGGCGATGGGGCGGCTGATAATCATTTTTAGAACTATCTTTTTTCATGTACTGGAATCTAGAAATATTCCACTGTTCTAAGACTGTAAGTGCCCAAAGATTTGACACCACAGTTCATTCAAAGTAGAAGGAAATTAAATTCTAGTTTAAGGAACATTGGTGTTCCTTCCCCTCACATGACATGAAATCTTTACTTAACAAAAAATAAGACCTTTGACTAGAAAATGGTGTAACATTTTTTTTCAAACAAGATTAAGTTTTCTAGAATTTGATGCACACACAAAAGAAATGGGAACCCAGAAACATATGTGAAATAGTTTCAGAAATAGATAAGTAAATAATAAAACAATCCTGCCCAATAGAAATAGAATGTGAGCCACATGTGTAATTCAAAAATTTCCAGTAGATAAATTTTCAAAAGTGAAATTTTTAATTTTATTTAAATCAATATACCCCAATTCCTATCATTTCAACATATAATCAATACAAAAATTACTAATGAGATAATTTACATTAATAATTGTAGGAAGTCTTTGAAATCTGGTGTGTATTTTGTATTTGCAGCACATCTAGATTCAGACTGGCTACATGTGGCCAGTGGCTACTGTATCAGACAGTACAATGTTAGAAAAAGAAGATTCCAACTTCACATCCCCACTTCCTTGTTGTGACAAGGAACCTGGGTTTAGGAGGGTTTGGTGCCTTGCTCAAAATGACCATACAGTGACTGCATCAGACCATTAGCCTTGGCCCATCCACCCTAGGACTTGCCTTCTGTGAGGGTTCATTGGTGATGCAAATAGCTACCTAAGAATGAAACACAGTGTTTAAAAACATTTTTAAAAATCACCACCCTCTAAAACCTTTAGACTCCCAAAAGTATTTTAAAAACTAAAATTTCATAAGAAAATAGCCCAATATGTACTATGTTAATACTTAGAAATGACAACCCTGCGAGCCATGTGTTAATGCTTGCCACACAGCCTACCTGCTTTCTACTCAGCTGTATCAGACTCTGCAGGGTACCCAGCAGCGAGAAGGCTGGAGATAAGAAGGCAGTCACTGCTGTGCAATGCCTGTTCCCCAGGGGTGTGTCGGAGTGGTGTTTCTCCATCCTCCATCCTTCATCCCACTCACATCAGCTCCCGCTGGCGTCCTGAGGACCCATGTTGCTTTCTGTGATTAATTTCAAAGACCTTGAAATAACTGAGTGACTTTTTGTCTTCTACTCTGGACAATTTGTAGTGCTTTCTGAACCAAGCCAAAGCTTAATTCAGGGAAAATGATCATTTCGAAAACTGAAAAGTGAGACCAATAGGAAGAGCATTGCTTCTGATAATGACATTTGGGAGTAAACTGAATAATGAGGGTATCTTTGCACCTGGATTGATGAGAAAGCAATTAGATATGTCATTACAAAAAGCAGCATAACTCTTTGATTTGCATTGCATTTTCAATGGAGAGAGAACAGGCATGGTTCTCAAAGGATATAATTTAGGCCTCTTCGTACTGAAATATTGAGGTCAAATGATGATAAATCTTATGGCAGCAAGCTCTGAAAGTCCTATTTAAATCTATATAAAATGACATTTTCAAGACTGAAGTTTGAGGGCTAATGCTGAGATGCCCAGATGCCATACTCAGACTTTAATAAAAATGTATTTTGTCTAATTCTTTATTAATGAGGTCTCTTCCCCCACATCATGTAGCCTATCTCTGGGTACCCTGAAGTACAAACAAGATAAAAGAAAATGTCAGCAGAGAAAAAAATTAGTTCCTATTTATATGTCCCCAGTCACAGGTCAAAGTCAAGAACAGGTCAAACTATGCACGCACGTGTGTATGTGTGTGTGTGTGTGTGTGTGTGTGTGAGAGAGAGAGAGAGAGAGAGAGAGAGAGAGAGAGAGAGAGAGAGAGAGAGAGAGAAGTAGGTGTGCTGGATTGCTTCAGTTTGTTCCCTCAGATGTCCTCTCTGCCCTTCTCTCCTGAGAGGCCAACCTAGATGTACTGCATTAAGGGGCTCCCTTGCAAACTGGTGTTTCATTTGGTCCAGCTGACAAAATCACTGACGGAAGACTGGAAGGAGGAAGGAGCATGAGGTTGGGGGTAGTTATTCACCTAGCTCGCTCCCTATAGGGT
The DNA here is from genome assembly GCA_003508835.1 of Eonycteris spelaea. Classification (NCBI taxonomy): domain Eukaryota; kingdom Metazoa; phylum Chordata; class Mammalia; order Chiroptera; family Pteropodidae; genus Eonycteris; species Eonycteris spelaea. The sequence continues at coordinate 4,815,160 of PUFA01000017.1, forward strand.
CTCTGTAGGCTGGAGTCTCTATATGATCTTAAGATCATACCTTCTCTCACATAGCCGTCTCCACACAACTCTTCACTAGCTCTCCTCTTGCCAATGAGGCCTAAGATTGGTCATAAAATCCCAGACAACAGCTTCCAGGCAGGTGTTATCCTTGTTTCTCTGCACCCAGCTGACCCCTTTGTAATTAGTCCTTTTATTAACTATTCTCCAAATACCTAATTGGATTTCATCCACTGTTTCCTTCTGTGTATACATCTTATGCTCCAGAAACAATGGCCCTTCTATTAGCTTAAAATAACTTGAATTTTCCATTGTCCAGCATTTTAGGTCAGTTCCTCATAAGCAGACCCTGAGATGAAGATTTGTGTGCAGGAGCTTTATTAAAGAGTTGCTCCCAGGAGAAACCTGCAAGGGAGTGTGGTAGAGGAGGAGAAGCAGGAAGAGTAAGGCAGAGTAAACAGAAGAGGAGAAGCCAGCAAGGGTATGATTTCAGACAGAACCTCAGGGTCAGCCAAGTCCTGAGTGGAGTCTGGGGCATACACTACACCTCAATGTTTGCCCTGACTTGAATCAGGGAACCTGGGGTTTCAATTTCCTGCACCAGTGAGTCAAGAATCCAAGGACACTTGGGCCAAGCACTATCAGCTTTTACTTTACATATATCCCCTGTAGTTTAAAAGTATTTAGGGAGGGGAGACACATTGATTATTAATTGGCTTAATAATGAAATTATTGGCAGATAGGAAGAGAGCTACCTCCAGATACCAAAAAAGCTCACAGCAAGTGCTAAGGGGACACACCCTTTGAAAAAATACGGTACATAATTAAATAGTATTTGCTGTTATTAGACTCTGTTTTTGCACTTTAATATTAGTAAAAAATCAAATCAGGGCCAATAGTCGTCTTAAAGAGCAAAGGCATCTTTATGGGAATATTAGCTACCAGATGCAGGTAGTTGTTTTATGGTATGTGTGCTGTGGTTTTGGGGGTGGGGTGGGGTGGTATCAACACTTGCCATTTCCCTCTGAAGCTTCTAACACTTGGAAATTTGTCATAGAAGCTTTTCTCATCTGCAGTTCAAACACTTTATTTTCAGCAGGAATTTAGCTGAAGTCGAAATCACCATCTGGCATCTCATATTGAACCAGGTTCTTTGTGTGCCAAGAACTTCTTCTCTTGGCAATGATGTTGATTGTGATCTTTCAAAAATGTTTCTTGAGTTGGCAGCCTTGACTGAACAGAGCAAGCATCCTGTCTTGGAATTTAGGAAGAGATGTGCTGAGCAAGTTATTGCCCCAGGAAGAAAAGTGTGAGGTGAAAAGTTGAACCTTTGGTTTTGAAACCATATATCTGTTATTATAGAACTAAACCAGTTAGGGAACAAAATCTCCACAATATGATTAGTAGTAGCAAAATGTCACACAAGATTTAGGAAAGGAGTATTTAATTCAAACCAATAAGTGCTATTTAAGCATTTTTCAGATGTGAAGTGATAACCTCCATGCCTTAGGGACATAAGGATGACTAAGAAGGGGTCTTTGCTCTCCAGCAGTTCACCATCTGGTGGCTGGGAGATGCTTAGGTGGACACGGACAGTCTATAGACTAAGATGTGTGGCTGCTACTCCTCTCAGATGCTTGGGGATCCTTTTACCATTTCCACGTGCCCTTCTATCTATCAGCTCTGATATGCTTTTGCTTCCAATGGCCTGAACCTATGACTCTGCTGCCCTTAAGTACTATGCACGTGTGCAGAGAGCAGAAGTACTTGGGACCTTAGCTCCTAGCCAATGACTGCTCAGTGTGGGAGTAAGGAAGCTCAGCTCCTTCACCTTAGAGCCAACATAAATTGATGTCTTTGTGGATCAGGCTGTCTACTCCCTCTGGAACTCACCCTTGCTCAGTCTCTTTCCTTTCCCTCTCCTACTTCCCTCATTCACTTGCCAGTCTCTTCTGAAAGCATTTCCTTAATAAAACACCTCCCTGCAAATCTTCCTCCAGGATCAGCTTCTGGGAACCTGACGCAAGACAAGGGGCCTAATAAGAATATAAACACAATGCTATGAGAACACAGAAGAAGTGAATAATTCTATTTAGAGATAAAGGAAGTTTCCATAAAAGGAAGGGTATTTGAACTAGGCCTTGAAGGGTAATTTGGATTTTGCCAGGTAAGTGGAATTAAGGAATGTCATAATAAATCTGGGGGAAATTCATATATGTGTGGGAATAATGAAGCCAATGGTAGGCAGTGATAGGAGATGCTGCTCCTAAAGTAGGCTGGGATTAACTGAAGAAGAGTCTTGAATGTAGTTAAAAATTTGGGGCTTTTTAAAAATTGTCAGTAGTGAGCCACTGTGGGTTTCTGAGCAGAGGAGAAATACAATACATCCCTCTTTTGGAAAATAATTAAATAGAAATATAAAGACTAGGTTGGAGAGATAAGAGATAATAGCAGCTGGTTTGGGGGGCACTGCAATATTCTAGGTGGGGATGATGAGGGACTGACTTAGGTTACTGATCATGAGAATAAAAAGGAAAAGATAGATCTAGAGAATGAATAAATGGACTTGTCCACTAACTGAATGTAGGTGGGAAAGTTAGAATAATCAAAAGGGGCTTAAGTGTTGGATTGGATCAGAGAGCGAATGATGGTACCATCAATCAGAAAGAGAACTCAGGAAGTGAAAGCCAAAGAAATCAGTGAGTTCATTTATGGATACGTTGAAATTGAAGGAGATACCTGAAAAAAAAAATCTCTAATAAAAAAAAAAGAAATTTGAATAAAGTCTTAGAATAAAAAACAAAGGGAACATTTCAGGATATTCAAAGACTCAAGGTTAGACCAAAGAGAGACACTTTTTAAAATTAGCTTTTGGATAGAAATCAAAAAACAAACTCAACCACAGAACCTTGGACACCTGTTAGGAATAAAAACACTTAAAATGTACTTGTGACAAAGGGCAATGCTTCAATTTCATCATGATTTTACTTTGCTGATTAAAACTAGAATGGGGAGTCTCTACAGTCTAAGGATTAGATCTTAGATATTAAATTTGTCTTGCTCTTTGCAGCAACCTATGAAAGCGGAGTCCTATGACAACAGCACTGAAAGAAGAAAAATAACACTTAATGTTTGTAGCCTATTATCGAATGTAACACATTGCGGGTGGAGGGACAACAGGAGAAATAAATCCATCAGCTGACGGTGGTCATTTCCTGGCCTTTAATTATTGCTGTTCATTTGCTTATGGCCTTGCATTGATTTTTAAAAAATAAATCAATATGTCCATGTGGGAACTGTCATCCCTGCATTGCATTGACATTTCAAGCAGCTCACAATTAGAAGAGAAAGCAGAAGTCCAAATTCTTAAAAAATGTTTCAGTTTGATGAAAAGTCTACTTTACACAAGACACATTGTTTCAAAAGCCAAATGAATTACAGGGCAGCAGAAAGGCCTTGCTATTCTGGAACAATGTTGCATGTAAACTCTTCTTTTCCAGAACACTTAATACTTAGAAACTAACGCTTTCTCTATCCTAAGGTCAGAGGTTGCAGACTTCAAAAGCCAAGTTACTCATGGAAATAATAGAGGAAGGGAAGATAGAAAACATAGGGGCAAGAGAAGGACATTAGTTGTGTTTATGCATTCAGTCTTTCTTCTTCCTCCCCTCCTTTCCTTCCTCCTTCACTCAGTTTTCCCCTTCCTCCCTCCCCTACTTCCTGGAATACTTGAGCACCCACTGAGTGCCAAGAACTGTACCAGAAGTTAGAGATAACACACTGGGCAAGGGAAACATGCGTGATCTCTGTCCTCAGGGAATTTAAGTCAATCATACTTGATTTCAGATTGTACATATAAATAAAAGTCAATATCACTTGTTTTTTCACTTCTGTTTTCTCTCACCTTAGTGTTTTATGTTAAAGTAAATTAGATTCACCCATTTGTCTGGCAAATGTGCTAGACATAACCTAGCTAGGCTGCCTGCATTTGAAATCTAACTCTCACTTAATAGTCGTGAACATTTGGTCAAGTGACTTAACCTTTTGACCCTTTGTCTCTTCATCTATAAAACATAGGTAATAATAGCACATGCCTCATAGGACAGTTTTGAGTATTACAGGAATGAAATCATTTAAAATTTAGAATGTGCTCTGGTACACTGTGGGTGATCATTTGATGTTATTCACTATTATTTTTATCACTCACAGGAATAAATAGATGAAACACACCATATCTTTCAAGGACCTTACAGTCTTCCAGGTGGAGACAGACAGGTACACAGATAAAGGCAATAAAGTGTGGCAGGTAAAATGATGAAGAAAGAATGTTTAGGCTATCATTGGGGGCCGGGGTGACACAAAGAAGGGAGTGGTGAATTCTTTCGGTCAACTCTTTTGAGATGATGTAATATCAATCCAAAATAGTTCTTACTTCCCTGACCCTTAGGTAAATGATCCTTCCCTATTAAATGCCTGTTTTGCTTGCTTTATTTACCCATAGTTATTGCACTGTGAATGATTATGTAAGCACAAATGAAAGCTTTTCATGAAGGGACTCTGTGGTCCCTCTGAATAAAGGAGCTTACCATAATAGGTGAAACTAGGTTACATTTTCCTGATTTCTTATGTTCGGTAGCATACTTCTTACAGAAATCAGAGTCGTTCGTGCAAAGGGAACATAAGCCTTTTCTCATCCCAGGAGGTGATTTTATTCTTTTTGTCGTGACTGTCTAAGTCATGACCATATAATTTTATTCTGGCAAATGGGAACCAAAGTATCTAAGCGTTCTGGAAAGACTTTCTCAATATTTGACCCATAGGAGGAAATACTAGTATTCTTCTCTGGATTTTGCTGGTCTGCATGTGATGCTGGCACTACTGTAGGCATCTTTGACCATGAAGGGAGGTACTGCTGACATCCTGAAGGTGGTAAGTAGAAAGATGAAAACAAGTGAGTCCCTGGAGACTTCCCTGAGCTGATGGATTTACCACCTTGGGCTTTGATCCACCTCCAGACTTCTCATTGTGTGAGAAATAACCCCTTAGTTGTTCATGTTGCTTTTAGATGGTTTTCTTACTTTCAGTTAATTCCTGTGGTAGCTCGTCTCCAAAGATTTGGGCTACTTCCACACAGAAAAATTTTACATGCTCTTCTTTTTAAGCCCAGACCTGGACTTATGACTTGCTTTGACCAAAGAAACATGAGCAGCATGCTGGGTCTTTCGGGGCAGAAGCTTCCATGGCCAGCCTGTGTTTTGCCACATGCCCTCACCCCCGCCCCCCAGTCGGGGAAGCATGTTGAGACAGAGCCTCTGCCAATCCGTTCTCAATAATTCCAATAAGTAGGCCTTGTTGTCCCTTCCATGATAGACTTGTGGCATGAACAAGAAATAAACTTTATCATTCTGAGCAGCTGAAATTTGTTTGCCTTTGTTACCATGGATAAGTCTAGCCTATTTGGGCTGGGAAACATCCTAAAGGCTGTAGTGACTAAAAACAGTGAAGTGAAGGCAAGAACTTGAGATGCAGAACTTAACTCTGCGAAACTGCACAGTTACTGGAAAGAGCAGGCTCCACACACTTGCTAGTTAGTGAGACGAGCCTTGGAATGGTAAATAATTTAATCCAAATGCTTTAAAAATGTCTTCACTTCAATGCATTATTCAGAGTAAATTAATCACAACTTATTAAGTGTCTCTTTAGTATCTCTGACACTTGCCTCATCATTTTGCCCCACCATGCTGTTTTTGTAATGACCTCGGAATGCACTCGCCTAACATCCCACTGACCTGGACACCTACCTAGGGGGCTTTCTGTAATGGCTCAATGATCATATAGCTGAATTTCTGTTGTACAAATATGAAATGAAGGTGATATATTAGCGAGGGGGGACAGGAGAATGATGACGGTGAGAGCTAACACTTACATAGCACTTGTTCTGTACCAGGTATCATTCTAAGCACTTGATACATAGTAACTCACTCAATCACCCCGTTATGAGGCAGTTATTAGCATTCTCTCCTTTATAGAGGAGGAAACAGAGGCACAGAGAAGTTAAGTGTCTTGTCCAAGGCCATACAACTAAAACGTGGTGACATTTGGATTTGACTCCAGGAAATCTGGCTCTGGAGTTATGTTCTAACTATGATGCTTAACCAAGAGTGGCAGCGGGTATTTTGGGGCAGCAGCCACAGGTTAAGGGCCCAGGCGAGCTTCACCTGGCTTAATTCTTATTGTTTCACAATTTGCAGACTGGGCCTACATCCTGGTTTCCTCAATGGTAAGATGGTTCAACCTGCTGCTGAGGCTTTTGCCCTCTGTGAAGTGGCGGAGGCATATAAAGACCCTAGTATCAAGCTGGGTGTTGGTAATGTTATCAGGGTTGCTGTAGCAGCCTAAGCAGACCCCCAGACGTGCAGAAGTCTCGGGCATGTGAAGAGTCATGCGCAAATATGAAGTGAGTGGAGATTTCTCTAGGAGTCTGTAGGGGAGTACACACTGTAAGGTGGCAACAGGACCTGGGAGAGGCTGTCTGGAGAGTCACTTCTCAGATGTGTAGACATAATAGCAGCTGAGACACACTTGGCATGCTGGAACAAATGGCTGGGTAAGCCATTTGGACCAAATATGATTTGAGAGAGTTGGGGGGGGGGCGGCATTTTTCTGAGATCTAAAAGGAGTGCATAGATGTGTGCATGAGTAGGGAGATGAGGGCAAGGAAGTTGGATCTAAAATTGTTTCAGAAAAGCTTTGGAAATGTGTCTCGACTGAGAAATGTAATAGTTTGAGAAAATACAATTAACTACCAGCAGGTCTTTTAGGTTGAATCTCCAAAATATATTTTGAAATTGAACACTTCTCATCATCCCCACTGCCAACACCCTGCTTACAGCCACCATTGTGTTTCTCCTGGACTCCTGCATCAGTCTAACTGGTCTCCCCGCTTCCATACTTGTTCCTGCCCCATCCCTTTGCATCACAGGAGACAGAGTGATCTTTTAAACAATGCGGTCCTTTTCTGTGGCTTCTTCCCACTCTTAGACTAAACTCCAAATCTTTACTATAAAATCTGGCCCTGCCTAACACCTTGATTCTCATCTTTCACTGGTCCCTCCCCCTGCACCACCCTCCAATCCAGCTCCTTTGGCCTTCTTTCTGTTATCTGAGCACGCATGAAGCTCTTTCCTGCATTAGCTGTTCCCTTCGCCTGCAATGCTTTCCCCCAGGCTCTTTGCACAGCGGACTCTTTCTCTTGTCTTGATCCAAGAATCACCTTCTCTGATTTCCCAAACACCCTGTGCCCTGCCCCTGACCCATTCTCAGGCACCTTCTATGCCATTAGCAGATTTCCTTTCCTTCACAGCACTCATCTGAAATGGTCTTGTTTGTTCATTTGTTTATTTACAGGGCTGTCACCAGCCTCCCCTCTTAGGCCGATTGGGTGTTTTTCACCAAGTTCATGGCTGTATCCCCAGCACCTAGATCAGTTTTCAGTGCACGGAGGCTCTATAAATGAAGAAATAAGTAATTTACATTTAATTTCCATCAGTAATACATTTCAAACAGTTTACTTATGTGTCCCAGTGGGGAAAAGAAGGAGGAAAAAATTAATTATATTTACATTTAATTGAATATTGATGTATTCTTTGGATGATGGCAATGGAATGGTGATATCTGAACACAATTTCCTGAGGTTAATCTACACCTAGAAAATATGAAATTACATTTGGCTCAGAATAAATTATTTTTTACATAGAACATTTTAAACCCAGAAGCCATAATTGATAGATTCTTATTTTTAAATATTATGAAAATGTAAAATATAAGCTATAATGTCTCCAGAATAAAGAGTGAGAGTGAAATGTTAAAATCTAGCTAGCCATATTTTCTTTACTGATTTCTTTGAATAATTTAATGGTACTGAATATTTATTTGGAATCCTTGGAAATGTTAACATCATACCTGGGTATTAATTGCATTTGCCTATTTCTCTTATTTCTGGATTTGATTCCACATTCTTATATTTAAAGATTCTTAATGAAGAGCCACCTGGGAGAGATCATCTTCAATCCACATAGGACTAAATTTGGCCATATTTGCTGATTGTGTAAAGAGCCCTTTCTAAGAAGTAAATATTAATGCTGACTGGCTTTGAAAAAGGATCCCTTGGGGCAGCTCTTCTCCTTCTTTCCATTTTTAGACACCTCTGTTAGCTGCCTTAACACTTGAGTGAAAATGCTTTTAAAGGAGCTTGAGAAGATTTGGAAAAGATTTCATTTTTAATATCCCAGATTGCATCCTCTGCATTTGGTTGGTTTTGTTACATGTGCTCCATCTGTGTTAGAGATGTGGAAGACGCAGTAGGGGAAAATGGAAAGGGCAAAATTGTTTCTCTAGTTCTCTAAAATGTCTAAAAATTACTTCACACGTAAGATCTAGTGCATGGAGTAACTTGTAACTTCCACAACGCTCACTACCCAGGTGCCTAGCCTGCCTTCCAAAGCAGGGAAAGGAGAAATTGCTTAGACAGTTTATAAAGTCGAAAGCCTTTTGCACAACCGCTACTTTGAAAGACTTCTGTAAGATTTCTTATCATTTCAGGGAATTGAATAAACGCATGGATTGGTTCTTTTATTATGACTATCAATACAGAATATTATCGATTTACTTGCTGGCTACAGTTGATCTGGGATTTATGATACTTTCTTTTCATGTGTCAGGATAAAAAAAAATCTGAAAAACAAATTATTTCTTTGCCTATCCTCAGCTGCACCTGGCAGTGAAAGAAGTTGAAATCTTACTCCTCATTGGACATTACATCCAATTTCAAGCTTCCATTATCTCTCTTTTTTAAGCCACTGATGAATACCTGGTAAAGTTTTTCGTTTCTCTGAAAATCAGCCGGTTATTGTAATCGAAACACTTCATGAATTGGGTGTCTGGAAGATCTAAGTGCTTTTATCTGTTCTACCGTTGTTTAACATTATAGTTATGTATCTACTGAGTGTCTTGTAGCCTTAGAATGTGAACTTCTGGAGACTAAAGATCTTTTATGGTCTTTGGTAGCACCAAATAAAATAGAGATTCTTCAGTATCATCTCAAAAGGGACTTTAACCTGGAGCTATAAAGCGACACTTCTTTGTACGTGTGAACAGAATCAAACCTTCAACCAGCAAAACTCACAGCCCACAACTTTATGAACATACTGAATTGAGATGATGACAGCATCCTGGTTTGTTAATTTGGGGAAGACCTTTATTTTAGAACTGCTATAAATAAAGTATTTTAAAACAAAATGGACTGTTGGAGGTGATATTTAAATATCATGTGATATTTAAAGCTGGCTTTACAATTTACAAATCATAGCTCAAGCTGATAAATGTATACATTAGTGCCTAACCCACATAATATCAAATTTTCTCATGTCCTATGACTCATCTGAGAGCTTTGTTCACTTGCCATCAATATCTCCTATCCTGTTACAAGACCTTGTCATCACCTAGAACTGCTCCACCTCTGAAATTTTGAACTTTGAAATTCCACTCCAACCTCAACCTTATACCCTTCCATTCCCTGTATCCTCATCCCATCTATTCTCAGTCTTTTTTTTTTTTTTTAAATTTAAATTGGGTTAACACTGGTTAATACAATTATATAATTTTAAGGTGTAGATTATACTTCGACATCTATATATTCCATTGTGTGATTACCACCCAAAGTCTAGTTTCCTTCAGCTACCATATATGTGATCCTCTTTACCTACTTCACCTCCCACCCTCCTATATTTGACTCCCTTTACCCTGTCTACCTCTCCCCTCTTCCCCCACCCCCTACCTTCTGGTACCACTAGTCCACTGTCCATGTCCCTGAGTCTCTTTTTCTCAGTCTTAATAAGGCATTGGCCTTCAATCTCTCATCCAGCAGCCCCTGGGCCTCTTGGGTTAAGAACACTCTCAGTATTAGACACGACCCCCTTACTCCTCTGACTTGCTGCCACAACCAACCAACAAATCCTCAATCTTGGATCCACCCATCTGTTTTCTTCAGCCCTTGAGCGTTACAGGAGAAAAATCACATCGCACATAATCATGCAGTCAGGTGCTAAGGCAAATTTTGAATTTCAAAATACAGCTGGGTACTCAAGACCACCTGAAATTCTTTGATCATTCCTAGTCGATTCTCTATATAATTGACCTGAATTAAGACCTGTGAGACTGGATAACACAAGCCACAAACACTTAGGACAGCGAACTATCTGATTTAAAGCATATAAAGTTAATTTTTGCCCTGGATTTCATGTAGGTCAAACTTTTCCCATTTTTCATATGTGCTTCCTCTTATTTTCATTTTCTTTCACAGTGTTCCAAATAGATTACTTCTTGGAGTAATTAAAATGTTTAGAGGAGTATTAAAGAGTTTAAGATAGTCACAAAATATTTACTACACACTACATGCCAAGCACCGTTGTAGGTGCTAGGGATGCAGCAGTGAACAAACCAGACAGCTCTGCCCTCAAAGAATCTATATTTTAGTGCGAGGAACAGAAAATAGGCAAATCCGTAAAAACATACACTAAATCTAATAGGTGGGGCTGCAGAGTCCTGTCGTGGTGATGGCACCTGTGGTGTGCTGTGGATAGGCTGCTCCGTGTACTGGGTGTGAGCATGAGCCAGCCTGCCTGGGTTCAAATCCCAGACCTGGCCCTTACTATGGGTATGCCCCTGGGCAAGTTACCCAACCTTTCTGTAACTCAGCTTCCTTATCTGTAAAATGGAGAACTTCACAGGACCAACATCATAGGGCTCTTATGAGGATTAGATGATTTAAGACACGCATAGCATTTCCCCTTGTAAACACTATAAAACTGTGAATTATTTTACTTTAAATAGTTGTCTCATTGCCCCCAACCTCACATTCACAGCCCAGACCCTAGAGGCAGAGAAAGCTTCACCGTGAAGAAAAATCTCCTTGCTTAGAGGAGCCCGTCACTTCCAGGGCCCCAAGAGAGACCCTAGCTAGCCATGTGTTCACATGGCGCTTTTGTCAAATTTGCAAAAGTGAGATATTATAATCACAATTGGTTAAGAGGCCATCTGTTTCCGTATGTTCCCCTTGTACCATGGAGCAACGAAACGGCTGTGGGCATCTGGGGCTCCAGCTAAGAGGAAGTTAAGTTGGAGACATTTATTTTGGGTTTAGGGGGGAACACCTGTGTGGTTTGGTCACTTCCATATCAATTTCAGTTATTGCTGGTCATCCCAGCATAGAAGCAGCTCCCAGGACCCCTACTGTCCTCTGTGTCATTTGTGCGGAGCTGGACAAAGTGATGGGAGTGTGTTCCATGGGGCCTGGCGGCAGAGGCATGGGGGTAGAGGGGCACACAGGGTGTGAATGTACAGAGTCAGCAGTTAGTCTGTGGCAAGTTCTTGTAATCCTCTGATATATAAAATTGTTAAGTAAAGAATTGGGTTCTCAGGACATATTCAAAATAGAAGGCTTTCCCAGTCAGGACATAGCAGATAGTGCAGCATTACTAGTTATTACTGGATTATTGTGGACTGAATGTTTGTGCCCCTCCCTCCATTTACATGTTGAGGCCCTAAGCCCTTATGTGATGAGGTTTGGAAAAGGGGCCTTTGGGAGGTGATTAGATTTAGATGAGGCCATGAGGATGGGGGTCCTCATGATGGAATTAATGACTTTATAAGAAGAGACCAATGAGCTTGCTCTTTCGCTGTGAGTACACAGCAAGAAGGTTGCCGTCTGCAAACCAGGAAGCGGGTCTTCACCAGAACCCAACCCTGCTGGCACCCTGATCTGGGACTTCCCAGTCTCCAGAGCTGTGAGAAATCAACGCATGTCGTTCAAGCCACCCAGTCATTATAGTGGCTCAGCTCAGACACTACACATTTTTTTTTTTTTTAGTGGGAATCATGTCAGAATTGTAATTCTTCCGTTTGCAGAGCAGAACTTGATAGAAGCACTATAAACAGCAAGTAGGCGTGTGTGTGAAGTTGCATGCTCTATGCAGCCCCCAACAATATTCAAAAACAAATTTCAACTAACCACCTTCGAAGAAATCTTGAATTATCCTTTTACTCTCTCTTTAGCGAATATTACAAAAATTATTGTCATTTTAGTGATTATCAGAGCTTATAGCCAAACAAGTAGGGAAAAAACTGTGTTGTAGAGTTGTGCCAGTGGATGAATAGAAATCACATGATTTCTGAATTTCATAGGGTTTGTAGTATTTTTCTGCTTTTTACATTTTTATGATTTGTATGGTTCCTTGTCTCATTCTAAATAATGTTCATTTTTGTCCTAATTTTGCTTTGGTAAATTTTGTGTTCTTTTTCGTAAACAGATCTTCCTTCCGTGCTGCAAACAGCTCCAGCCCATGAGGCCCTGGATCCACTTCTGTGTGGAGGAAACAGGAACGAGGGAACGACTTCGGTTTTCTTCTCGTCTCATCCGCACTTAGCTGCCTGTTCCAGTGAACGTAATACCCTCTCTCATGGAAGAGGAACCGATGGCACCACGCCTCCCCCCCCGCCTGTGTCCTGAGGGCCCCTGGCCTCCCACCCCGCACACCTCCTCAGGGGCCTCCTTCTCTCCGCTGACCTCCTTATCATGCTTTTGCTCTTCACTGGCTCTTTTCCGTCAAACCAAAAACACGCTGAAAAATGCCATCCCTTGATTCTGGCCACCCCATTCCCGGCCTACCTCTTTTGTAGAGGCTTCTCTTCTCCTCCCGCACTCCTATCCCCCATTAAGTGTCTTGAAAGATGAGCTCAGATGTATGGTCTCTTATCTCTTCATGCTTCAATTCACTGAGATCTGGTTTCTTACAGCTTTTGGGACTGTCCCCTTAAGTCACCACTCTGTGACCTCTGAATAGTCCTCATCCTGTCTGTCCTCTCCACTGTGCCTTGTAATGGACACCTTCTCCCCTGTGTCCTTTCTGCCCTGGATCCCCAAGGCCTGTTCTCTGGGTTCTCCTGTCATCCCTCTGACCACTTGATCTTGGTCTCTTTTGCTGCCCCCTCCTCTCTCCTCAGTTCCCTTAGAGACCGGTGTCTCCCAGGCTCTGGCTCTACCTTTTATTTTCCCATATCACATGCTCTTCCTGAATATGTTTGTTTTGTAATAAAGTCTATGCCATTCACTCTGAAATGAGATTTCTATTCCTGTGGTTGCTCCTGAACTTTGTAGCTGTATTTTCGGCTTTCCACTGGACAGCTCCAACTGTGTGTTCTGTGGGCTTCTCACACTCGGCTTCTCACACCCAGCTTCTCACACTCGGCTTCTTACACCAGCATCTTCACAAAAGAAAATCTTCATTATCGTCATCGTCCTCTCCAAACCTCTCTTCCCTCTGCATTCTCCATGGTGGAAAGTGTCACCATCAATCATCCAGTCACTCAGCCAGATATTCTTGGGGTATCTTTGTTTTCCTCCTTCCCACTCATGCCTCACCTCCAATCATTAACAAACATTATTTATTTTACCTTAAAGTCAGGTATTCTTAACTTTTTTTTATATCATTAGACTTCTTGAAAGTATGGTGAAGATTTTGGATTGCTTCTCAGAATGTTTTATAATGTATAAAATAAAATGCAAAGGTTTACAAAGAATATCATTTTTTTTGAAATACAGTTTCCAAAATTATAAAAAGTTTCAATAGATAATGCATGTAATAATGCACTAATGTAATACTAAATGCTCAAATCCAGGGTCAGGTCTAATTACTATCATTTTAAAGTAGCGATGAACACAAATTGTACTCAGAGATATCTGCAACCGAAATGTGATGTGAAAAATCTGTGATTCCTATTGTGACAAAGCCATAGATACTACTAATTTATTATAGCAATTTTTTACATTAATAGCCAAAGAATATGACAGTTTTTGATAAAAGTGAAAGTAAAGATATAATATTTTTCCCACAAAGTTTACAGACCCCTTGAGTTCCCGGATTAGGAACATCTGCAGTAAGAAATGAAAATGATGTGCCTGTGACAGAGGTGCTAACTAATGCTACAATGTCAATCACATTACAGTACATAAATGTGTCGAATCAACGTATTGTACATCTTAAACTTACTTAATGTTATATGTCAAATATATATCAGTTTTAAAAACAACACACTGCTTTAAACTTATCTCTGGCACTCGCCTCCTCTTTTCCACTCTTCCTGCCATGACCCGATGGGGGTCTTTATGTCCACATGGAATCCCCACAGGCACCTGAAGTGACTCCTCCTTCTCTCTTCTAAGCCTGCTCTTACAACAGTGCTCCTGGCACACCTGAGAAGAGCCACCCTTCACTTTTTGAGTGACCCAAACTGCAAGATAATCAAGGAATTGGAAGAGAGGGCTCTGGAGCGAGATTGCCTCAGTCCGAATGAATCCTAGCTCCACCACTCCTAACTGCTGGCTTTGGAAAAAGTCACTGCCCCTCTGTGCCTCAGCTTTATAATGAAAGCCACAAGAGTGTTTTTGCAGGGTTGTGAAAACTAAGGGATGTGATACATATGAAATGTTCAGAACAGGGCTGTGATTTGCAGAAAAGCTCAAGAACCAAAGGACCTTGTTATCACTTCGTTTCTCTGCTATTCCCTGCTTGGCCAACTGGTCCTTCAGACGCTGCTCAGGCATCTCCTCCTGAGAGCCTTCCCCAACCTGGGCTGGCCGGGCTGCGTGGGGCTGTGGGCGATGGCCCTGCCTGCCCACGTCTCAGAAAGTTCACCACTTAACTGGTTCTTCACAAGAATGAGGGGTCCTCTGGGTGGGAATTGTGGCCACCTCCCTTTACAACCCAGGAAGCACCTAGAACCAGGCACAGGGTCGTCGTTCAGCGGGTTTAGAGGCTAAAGAGAGGTTACAAACTAAGGACAAAGTATTAAAATAAGGAGCAGGCAGTTCTCTTCTATTCTCCTGACAATTTGCTTTTCAAAGTATTGTATACTGTGTGGACTTATCTTACTGTTTTTCTGAGTGGTGCTGTCAGTATCGAGTCCTCTTCCTGTCCAAATCTTGGGCCTGATAGCATCATGCTTCTGAAAAAGAGAAACGAAAAAAGTAGTATGTGGTGGGGGTGGGGAGGCAAGGGGGAGCAGGATGCTGGGTGGAGGAAGGAAGCCCCCAGTCTGTTCCTCAGGAAATAGGTCTCCAAGGACACCATAGCCACTTAATGCTTTTTTTTTTTTAATAGCCAAGGAGACTACAACAGCAGGAGCAAGAATTTACCTACATTTTTAAGGATAGAAGAGAAAACCTTGCTGTGTGGAGTCCTGGCTGAGGGCATGTCCAATGTGACAATGGCGCTGGCTTTAGAGCTGTCCTCGCTCCTTTCTTTTAAAGCATTACAAAATAATTCATTTCTTGGGACAAGATTAAACAATACAGGAAGGTAGAAAGAAAAAAACCAAAATTGCCTCATTCCCAAGTCCTCCCCAGGCAATTCCTGCTTCTGTGCAGACTTTAAAATACACACAGGGATGCTGGCGGCCACATGTCCAGTAGGGCTGCAACCATGCTCAAAAAATCAGAAACGTAAAATTACGCCGAGATTTGTCTAGAGAGACAGCTGGATGAAAATACCCCAAGAAACACATCTGACATAGGGAAAGAAACTATTTAAAATATAATACATACAAGGAACACTTCTTTATCAGGGAAGGCCTGTAGTGTAGGAGTGGAATGGAGAGGGGGCTCTGGCTTTTCATTCAGGCTCTTCTCTTTCCATTGGTCCCTTCACAGGTCAGTGCCAGGTGACTCGTCCCATGCTTAGGAGGGCAGTAGGGAGGGCCTCGCATTTCAGGGTGCTCAATAAATTGAGGTCACCTAGCCTCACGCTGGAATTGTTTGGTTTGAAAACGCCTGGATTGGAGGTCCTTGATGGGATAGGGGCGGACACACCAGCTGCCAGGCTGGGCTGGGTAGAGCCAGGAGGATTTTTCAGCCCCTGAGGGCAGGCCTTTCCCTTCTCCCCATAAAGCAATCCTCGCTCTTCCAACTTGTCACTGCCAAAGGTAAGGGAAGCAGCACCTGTAGGCTAGGTCTTTGGAAAGCAGAAGCAACAGCTGTGGGAGGAAAAGCCCAGAGCAGAACAGCCCCACTGAGTCTAAAAATAAAACCCTGCCTGACATCCTAACAAAGGCCTCTTGTCAGGCACAGCAAGAGGGGCTGTCCTGGCAGCTCCTTGCCAGGCACTGGGGAGTGAGCCCAGACCCTCCCTGTCTCTGGATGTCACTGCCCAACACCCGATTCGGGTGGACCAGCCTGCCCTCAGTAAACACCCCTTTAACTGCCTGCCCCCAGCCTTTTTTTGCTTCTAGTCCTCTCTCACTGCCACCTCGTTTTTTTGGTGTTTAAAGAAGGTTTGGCTGTGGTATCTTGTTTACAAAATCTCCTGCCCAGTGAAAGCAAAACCAGTTCCTCTCAAGCTGTTCTTCAGCCTTCAGATAGGCAGGGGTGAACTGAACCTGCCTTCGAGGAGGAAGAGGAAGTGCCGCTGCATTCCCCCAGTTAGGAAGGAGCCCTCGGCAGGAAACCAATTTGCTCTGACCATGAAGTGCTGTCAGCTCCGGCCCACTGGGGGATCTCCACAAAGGTGGTCCCTGTTACCTCTGCACCACACGGAGCTTGTGTTTGTGCTGGTGGGGTTGGACTATCTTGCTCCTCTCCCTGGTTTCAACTTGAATTGGTCAGGAAGAGGTTTCTCAGCTTTAAAATGATAGAACTCCTAAATAGATTTCAAAAAAAAATGTCAATAGGAAAAGCACACATTTTGGGAAGCAAGGAAGCACATACTAGAAGAGTAAATGCTTCTAACGCTTAATTTTTAAAGGTTTAAAAAATGTTTGTTTGGTTTAAATCGTTTTAAACAGAGCTAGCCGGCATCTCGATGACCAGTGTCAAACTGGCTCAAAGGTGTCAGGGTGGTTTATGCTCCTCATCAGCTCACTGCTGCCTCCATGTGTCTGATCTAAAAACCACAATGAAGAACATGTCAATTTGCTGCTTTGCAAATAAATGGATGGAAAATCCCCACTCGTCTATTAGCTCCCATGACAATAAATTGTATGAAATTAAAGCAGTGTTTTCACTTGTTAATGAAAGCTGTATAACGCAGGTGAGTTTTCACCAAGTCTTTCATTTTAGAAGACATCATTATATCACCTTTCTCTTTCTCTTTTTTGCAATTCATTGTGAGTTCCCTGAAGGGATAAATTTAATCCTTAGAGGGCGTGGTTATGATTACATTAATGATATAAATCCTGTTAATGAGACTCCCTTCCAGAGAAACTATGTGACTTATTCATTGATATGCATTAGATGTTATTTTATTAGCATTCAATAAAAATCCTATATTCAGGGTGATTGTACGTTTGCACAGAGTCTCTGATGTGTGATGACTTCTGGTGCATGGCTCAAACAAATACACATCTAAGTGCAGTCTCCTCATGTTCACCTGCTACCTTGGTCCTCAGTAAGCAGATTGGATCCCCATTTTGATGTGAAACTAGCTGCCTCTGTGGGTTTGTTTTAATTGCCAATTCTTCCTGTTTCTCGCTCATTCATGTAGTTTCTCTGATTCACTTCTTGTTTCATAGAAACTGAGACTGCACAGAACATTGCTTCGTCCTGGATGGAATTTGGAAAGCAGCCTCCATCCTGAATAGATCAAGGGGCTGCTCCCTTATGCAGAAAGGTTGCAGCAGGCTTCTCTTCAGCATTATAGAGGAGATGGCCGCTTGCTCCTGATGCTTATCCCAGAATCTTTCTACACTGCAGTGACGGTCTTGGTGTCACTTCCCGAAATCACCTGCTAAAGCACCCTCTGTGGTTCCTGAGCGCTTACCTATCGATCTTATTGACCTTCCACTGTTTAATCCAGAAAGAGCTCTGAGGGACAGAGCTCAGGCTTTATCTCCTTCAAAGCAACCCAACAACTCTGGTCAAAATTCTGTGCCTACACAGGACCCATGTGGGTAGATTCTCTTAGCCCAACACTAAGTCTGCTGCCAAGGCAAAGTTGTGAAGGGCAGGGTCTGAATGGGCAGTCAGTATGACTGAAAGTAGAGCACTTGGCGGAATTGTCACCGTGTTTCATCATTCCTTCAGTCACCTGTCTGAGGCTTCTGTGACTAGGTCAAGATTCACTTTATGGCCCTGGACGGTAAGGCAGAGATTCTAAGATACAAACTGAGATACAAGTTCCCGTATTTCTGGGCCATTTAAATTGCTCTGAACAAAGCCTTCCCTATAATTCTTGTGTTATTCCAGGTTCGCACATCTGTAGACATTTAACTCTAAGAGTTAAGGCACCCATCAACATCTGCAAAGGCAGCTGAGAACCTGGCAGTAGGGGCTCTGGAATTTCTGTACAGAAGGAGTTTTGGGTTACTATCTGATTGAATGTAGGGACTTTTGAAGAGAATCAGTCAGTCCTTCAATATTTCAAACAATATGCTTTTTCCAAGTATAAAAACCTGGTGCGAAGAGTTTAATCAGGTCCAGGTTGAAGTCTCTACAACAGAGCAAGAGATGTGTGATTGCTTAACAATTTTAGAAGTCTCAGAATAGTGGGGGACAATGCCACCTAGACTTTAGGCTTGGCAGCTTAGCCTGGAGGAGTCCATTTTTCAACCTGGAGGGAGGCAGCAGAAGGCCTGCCCCCCAAACTTACCTTTAGCCTTGTGCCTTTGCCTTTGCCACTGACCTCTGCTGTGTCCCCCCTCCTTGCCACCTTCCAGTCAGGGTCATGCAGTTTTAATTGCTGTTGTGTGTCCATAGAGGAGGGGGTGGGGAGAGTCAGGGCGAGTGGAAGTTTTTGAAGCTACAAAAGAAATAGAGCATACCTTCTTGGATTGTTGGTTTTATATGGTACAGCTGCTGGAGAAGTAGGCTTTAAACTTGTATTCCAGATAGCAGGAAGGAGGAAAGGATGTCCCTTTAAGAACACTTCTGGGAAGTCACATATATTACTTCCTTTATATCACATAGCCACAACTATCTGCAAGGAAGACTTTGAGAAGTGGTCTTTATCAGAGGCAGATATATGCCATCTGAAATCTGATAGTCCTATGGCTTAAAAAAAAAAAAAGAAAAGAAAGAAAAAGAAAAGAAACTGGAGACTAGGGGTTATTTTTAACAAACTCCCAGGTGATACTGATGCATAGTCCATAGACCACACTTTGAGTAGCAAGGGGCCGATTTTGCATGACCTGAGACTTCCTACCTCTCCAACCTTTGTTTTCTATCTCTGTCCCCCTCATTCCCTATACTTCCTGCTGAGGTGTGAGCACTTCAAGCTTGTGTTCCCACCTAGGCGACTTTGAACTTGCTATTCTCTCTGGCTGGAACTCTGCTCTCAAATCTTGTTATTCAGATCTTAAATAAAATAGTTTCTCTATGACCTGATTTCATTTTAATAGTACTTATTTGAATTTACCTTATGATTTTTTTTTGTATGACTGTTTTTTTTCCCTCCACTCTCTAGAATGTCAGTATCGTGAGAGCAGGGAACTTATTTGCTTGGCTAACACTGGATTTCCAGCACTTAGAAGAGTACTTAGCACAGATGCTTAACATGTTTATAGAATAAATGAAGAATAATATAGTTTTCCTAACTATAATGTCAGTTCTTGAAATCAGGAGCCATAGGTTATATTTCCACTCTCCTCCACAATGTCTAGCGTGATATAACATATACAGTTGACATTTAATAAATGCTTGTTGGGTGGGATTGCACGAGTGAAGGGATACTTGGCGAATCTTCAGGTAGGTCAAAGGTAGAGTAAGGCAGGATCCCACCTTTACATAGAGCTTGCTGGCTACACTAAGCTTGGAAGTTGGTTCTGGATGGAGAAGGAGAGAACAAGTCAGTGGACCCTGCAACAGGCCTCCACAGTAGCCCTTCCAGCACTTTTATTTTTCTTAGGTTCTTCTTTCCCATCATATGCAGTTCGGAATTTTGTAGGTGTGAATCAGAGCGTGCCAGAGGAGCCTATAGAGAATGCATGTGATGGAGAGATTGGAATTTTGTGTCACTGGACTTGCTACTGTACAGAGCCAAGTTTTTCAATTATTCATTCTTACAAAATACTTATTGAGCACCTGCCTTGTGCCAGATGTTATGCTAGGTGCTGGGGATACACATAACTTGTATATATGACATTTTCTCCCAAACTTGACAAGTAACAAACACTGAATACAACAAGGACTCCTGACTCATATAGTGCAAGACTCTGGACTGCATGGTACACACTCAAGCCCTTCTGCCTAAAAATTGTGTAGCAGGTCACCTTACAATGCTACTCAATGCTCTCAGATGCTACTCAACGCTCCCATCTGGATTATGAGCTGGTGTTTGCTAAGTAATTTGTGAGGGCTGGGTTGGGAGGGCTCCTTTGGGAACTCCATCCTTTTTGACGCATAGCAGGCAGGAGAAGGAAGAGCATCCCCACCCCCACCCTCTCACATTTCTTTGTCTCTCACACTGTAAGGAAGGGAGGGGGGAAGTCTCCTGCTGATATCAATTTTTAATTCCTTTTGATTAGTGGTGAAGAAGAAGAAAGTGGCTGCATGGCCTCCTTGGTATATTAGTGTATGCGTTTGTAGTTATTGGTAATTAAACTTCTATGTTAGTCTATAAGCCATAACACTGATGATTGTCTTTTTAAATGAATGTGGCTAGGAGCCTGATAAAGGCAGTATCAAACATATTCAGTGATGAAATAACATCAATACTGTGTATTTGTAGGCTGAGGTTTTTTGTTTTTTTTTTTTTTAACTTCAAAGAAGAGCTTTCATATCTATGATCTCACCTCACACTACATATTATTATTTTAAAACCCCTCTCTAGGGGCAGGTTGTTCCATGCGTGCAAAGCCAGGCGGGGTGAGGATAATGAAGACCTGCCTCAGGCTACCCAATATCATTCGCAGACAGTTCAGCCCACACGCCACTGAGGCCCCGGGAGGGCAGGGTTTCTCTCCCTGCTTGTTTAAAGACTAAAGGCAAAGATGAAAACATACACTAATTTCAAGCTGTGCTGGGAGCACACAGACTCTCAGGCCGTGAACAGGGGAACTAAGAAAACGAGGCTACTTTCAGGAACACCTTCGGAGATTCTACAAACAGTGAAGAATCGATTACTTCAAGCTAATGTCAGGCATCCGGAAAGCCCAGAATGGGGAACCTTTGGTTTCCTGGGACCAAGAAGCCAGTTCTGTTTACTTTACCTATGAACATGACTTTTTCTTGTCTTCTACAATTTCTTCATGCATGAGCTTTCATTTTTAGGAAGATTTTAAAATCTATTCTTGTGTAATCTTTTAGCTATTCTTGTTTGACTTCCTCCAGGGTATAAAAACAATGTTATTGTTTTCCCTAGGGCTGGACTGTGTGGTGTATGGAGGTACCATTACTCTGAATTTGTTAGAGGGACATTTTAAGAAATAACTCAAATAGAAGTCAAGAAAAAAATAATCCTGGATGGTGAGACACTCTGCTTATCTGTCTCTATTGTTCCACTTCACAAAAATTCAGGCTGTACCTTCCCTGGGGTGGACACTGCGAAGATTGCTTCAGAATATCCTCCCTGGAGATCTGATGAGATGAATGGACACTGTAGGCGGTGGTAAATTCTTCCGCCCTGATTACTCACAAAGCAGAAATAACTAACCTGTGATTAACTATTTTAATTCTCCTCATTTTAAGGGTGAGTGGAAGAACTAGTAACCCAGTTTACAGCTACCAGTTAGTCCCACCTATCGCACAGCTCTGGCCGTGGGATGTTTGACACAGGTAATTTTCTTACTCGATACCAGGTACCCTTTGAAAATTAGTCTCACCTTGCCTGCTCTTTGCATAAGTGTAGCCGGTGCTGTACCCTGTATGCAGTGGGCACTCAATAAGTACTGTGTAAACGCAGCTTATCATCTGTCATTTGGTCTCTCTGGGTCTCAGTCTCCTCTATGTAAATTGAGAGTACTGGCAAATGATTGCTTATATACCTTCCAGTTTTAATATTCTATGAGTCCTTTTGGATAGCCTTTTAAAAATATCTCCCATCTCCAATGCTGTTTCTAAGCAACAAAACAGTACTTCCCTGGACTCCTTGCCTGACCTCTTCAGCCCACAGAGATGTTTCTCACTGAGCCCACAGCATTATGTTATCTGTAACACATATTTATTTATTATCTGGTTTTATTTAGCTTTTCATCTGTGTAGATTCTATCCTTATGATTAGAGTGTAAGCTTCCCAAGCCAGATACTATATAAAATGTGCTCAGCAAATATTTGTTATAAATAAATAAACAAACAAATAAACAAACATAAATAATATTATACCAAGAAATAGCCATAATTCTATCTAGAGGGAATTCTGGGCTACGGGAAGCAGAAGAATCAAGGGTGAACCCTAAGTTTGTGGTTTGGGACACTTGGGCCTGAGTTCACTGTTCTTTTAAGATAGGGAATCCTGAAAGTGGTTTGGGGAAGGAGGAGGGGAGGCAAATTTAGTGAAAAGCTGCATTCTCTACCTCCTTCTTGGAGATTCTCAAAGGACATTAGCCAAGTAATATTGAGACATGAGTTATTGGTCAAAGGAGCACATTTTATTGAAATTAGCTCAAAGTTTCCCAAATAACTGAACATGATTTTGGAAACACTGATGTAACTTAAGAAGAGAAGCTGGGCTAGGAAGAAAGCTGCAGGACAATAACTTTTAAAGAAGGGCAGGAGGAATTTGAAAAGGAGTGTGCAGAAAGGTAGGCAGGAGTTTAAACCCCGGGCTTTAATCTGGCTCCATCTTTCCACTGACGGAGGGACAAACTCAGGCTCATCTCTTGCATGGAACAACAAGGCACATTTGAACGTACAGAGTTCATGGGAGAAAGAAGGCATCAAGAGCACTTCCACATTCACTCTCTCATCTCCTTCTTCCCAAAGAAATCACCCTTGTTGCCAAAAGAAGCCTATATTGACACTCTCAAGTTCAAGCACCAAGAATACCTCAATCTAGTCTTGTAACTATAATGAATTGTCATTTTAGATCTGATATAAGCGAAGACAATACAAAATCTTAAAACATAGAAGAAAAAATGCTGAGCTAGTTAGCTTACTCACTCCCATCATCCGGGACTCTCCTCAAACTTCCCTTTAATGTTTCATTTCAATCTCAGCAGCATCAATTTAAAAAAATTTTTTATTTGTGTATGGAAAGCTGAGAAAGGGTGAAAAGGTGAAGAAGGGAAAACACAAGGTACTACACTTCCATTGTATTCATGCTGGTGGGATTGTGCAATGGGGCAGCCACTTTGAAAGCAATTGAGCAGTTCCTCACCAAATTACACAGAAAATGACCATATCACTCACCTGAAACTAATATAATATTGAATGTCAACTGTAATTAAAAAGTAACAAAAATTTTTTCAAAGAAAATACATACATACATACATACATACATACATACATAAAAGGAGTAAAAATGACCATATGATCCAGCGAGGGGTCTGGGGCTTGCTTTTGGTGTGAAGAAATGTTCTAAAATTAAATAGGGGCAATAGGTGCACAACTCTGTGAATCTACTAAGACCGCTGAATTGCTCACTTCGAAAGGGTCAATTTTACAGTGTGTGAATTGTCTTAACAAAGCTGCTATTCCAAAAAAAAAAAAAAAGAAAATGCAAGGAGGATGAATACTTCTTTTTCAAGATGAAATTTTCTCCAAATAGTAAAAAAAATCAGTGATTTATTGTCTGCCCCTTCTTCAGTCCTCAAATGTTTTGTTTACCGCCACAGCTATGTAGCCCCTGAGACAGTCACTCTTATCCCCCATTCCTTTTCTCCAGAATATTTTCAGCTGGTAAAATTAACCTGTCTTTAATTAAGGTATCTTTTTCTATTTGAAGCTCAAATAACATCCTCCTTTTGGTTTCTGACATGTTTGCACCCATGTAGAGCTTCGTCTTGACATTTCCGTGGTGTTACACAGAACCTTTGTTTATATAATTTGTGGGCACATTTCTTAGATCACTGTTCCAGGAGTCAGGTTGCTGAGGTATAATTCATATTCAGTCAAATTTACCCTTGAAAGTTTTCCAATTCTGTGACTTTTGGTGACTGTGTGTAGTCTGGTAACTACAAGCACACTTGAGATATAGACTATTTCCATCACCCTAAAGTGCTCCCTCATGCCCCCCTCCCAATATCTAGGCCCTGGCACCTCCTCTCTGATTTCTGCCTTTATGACACTCTTCAATTTTTATTCTGTGTTTTAATGATTTATTCTGAGATAAATCTCTCCACCAGGCAGGCTTTGCATCCCTATAGTACCCAACGTGGCACCAGACACCTAAAAGTTGTTCAGCGAATAGATGTTGAATAAATGAATGAATCACTTGTTTTTTAGATAGTGCTCAATCATGCCAGGGACTCTGCTCTCTGATTTCCAGGATGTGCCATTTGAAAAGAGGCTATTCATGTGGGAAAAGCTTTCTCCTAGCATTTAATTTATACAGTCTGTAAAAAAAAAAACAAACCCATAAGCCACAGTGATTTCCAACTGCAGAAATTTTGCTGAGCACTTCAAACATTTCCCTAGACTTGGGGCTTACACGTTTGTTTGCTCCATCAGCATGCGAACTTCTATCCTCTCAACCTGAATAAACAGATGGAAACAGGATCTGGGACCAAATGCAGCTGCTGCTCTCTCTCCCCTATCGGCTGCCCATCTCTGATCCTTCCCCCTCCGCGTGGCGTGGTCCAGGCTCTCATCCAGAGCTCGCCTGAGTCAGTTCTGTGAGATTCCAGACCATGAACAATTCCAGCTGTGGAATCTGACGTCTGCGAGAGCCGGACTTTAACCTTTCTCATCACTCAAGCTGTGGCCCTGTGAAAACCCTGCTGCAGCCGGCTCGTCAGTCAGGCTGTGTCCCTTGGTCCTTCTAATTTGATTCCTCTTTTATCAACATTCCCGGAGCAATTACAAGAGGCAGGGAACAGAATTCCCCCTTGCCTGAGCCGTTGTATGAAACAGCCTCGTCCTTGAAAATAACTGCCGTTTCTCGAAAGGTGTGGTACTTTCTTCTAGGCTGGCCTACTAGCTCTGCGCAGATGGGTCCCCAGGCACTCTCTGTGGGTTGGCAGTCCCCTGCTGTGTCCTTCGCCCAGCTGGCAAAGCCCAAACAGCACAGGCGCCCCTTGATGTCTGGGAGGTTGCAGCTTGCCTCCAAGATGGAACCTTGATGCTGACATCAAACTGTGACTAAACCTCATTCAGTCTCTTCTTTCTTTGACCCCGCACTTTGCCCTGTGGCTTCCCTGGAGCAGCACTGGGGGAGGATGGTTCCTGCTCCTAGGTGACAATGCAATATGAGAGCCTGTGTCCTGCCAAGCCTTTCAAGGTGTCTCCTGATGCAAGGTTGGGGTTCTATTATGCGCAGCTCAATGAACAAAACACCCCAAAGGTGTTCATTGTGGCTTCATGGAATAACTGCGTAGTTCAGAAACCGTGGACAGATAAACCATTTCTCAATGGAAGGGAGCCAAAGAAATTCTTTGTACAGTAATGATGACAGGGGTGTGTGCTTGTGTGAGAGACGTGGGTAACTGGGGATGAGGACACTTCCAAAAAAGAGAAAGACGGAAGACAGAAAGAAAAAAAAGAGTCAACGTAGAGGAAAGTTTATATTCTTCATGAAGATCTCCTAGAGCTGTGACTATCAAACTTTTATTTCATTAGTACCATAGTAGAAAATACATTTTACTTCATCATGCAGAGTATGCGCACACATATACAGATGTATAAAGAAAACAGAAAAGAAAATTATGTAGAGCTAGCTATAGGCATGGAAATTTGTTTCTATTATACATCTGGGTCAGTGTGTGTGTGTGAGTGTGTGTGTGTGTGTGGAGGGCGGTGCCCCGCGAGCAGCCCCCGATGCCACTCTAGGCCGCGTCCCACCTCCGCGGTGGGGTCAGGCCACCTGCGTCGCCCCGCGGTTGCCGCCTGCCCAGCCGCCGCCCCGCCGCCGTGGCTGGCTCCGCGGGGCGGGCGGGGCGCGGCCCGGGGCTCGCGGCGGCGGCAGCTCCCTCGGTGGCTGTTCGGGACACGGTGCGAGATGGAGACCGACGCGCAGGACTGCGTGGAGACCGACGCGCAGGACTGCGTGGCCGACTGGTGGGACATGGTCGTGCGGAACCTGCGGTGAGCGCGCTCTGTCCTCCCCGGGAGCGCAGGGACAGCTCCGGCTGCCCCGGGATGGGGCAGAGGGCGGGGCAGAGGGCCTCGGAGGCCCTCGAGCTCTGCGAACCCCGGGGATCTTTGGATGAACCCTCATCCTCAGCCTCAGCCCCTACTTTGGGGAGGGGGACTCGCGGGTTTGATTTTTTAGTAATATATCCCTTTGGGGCTTCTGAAACGGAGATTCCAAAAAGATGGTACAGGTTGCAATAGCTTATCTGCCGTGACCATTTTACTAATATGCAGGGCAAATTGAAAAATACTAATAATAGTGATCATAATAATCTATGTTGCAGTCTTGGATGAAATCCTTTTAGGTCAAGGGACCTACCTGGTGGAAGGAGGATGGGAAAGCCAGGTCCCTGACTGTGGACTCTCTGGCATGCGTTTGAAAAAAAACACACCTCACAATGCTAGAGAGGAATTACAGGGCCTTGAAACCATAACCTGGCATCGCAGGTGCCAAGTTCTTACATCCTTTAAATCGGAAATGTCTAAGTCAGTGGGTTTTTTATTTTCTTCCTCTCATGAATCCTTGGCCTGAACAGCAGTCGTTAACTGCCTGAACCCACCAGCAACATCTCACCAGTCTTGTTTGCAATGAAGCCAGGTATTAGTTGGGGACACTGGACCCAGGAAGTTGGGTATCTTGTTTTGTTTCGTTGGAGTGGGAAAGTATCAGCATTTTTGTTTACCTTTCTTCTTGCTATTCCTTGGTTTTTGTTTAATTTTTGCTGATGACAAAATATGCAGGAATCGCATCCAGGCCCAGGGACTTCACTTTGGAATGTCTGAGTGGTGACGACAAACACCAGTCTCCTCCATTCTATTCCTTCTGCAGCTCAGGGCAGGAAGCAGAGAGCAGCTCTCCCCCGGCCCCACAGTGCAGCTCCAAGCCCCACTTCTGGGTTGGGTCTGACCACCACTCAGACTTTCCTGACCGCACTTTTCAAATTTCACATTCATGGGCCTTACCTCCCTAATACGGCCGGCCGGTTGTCCTGGGAAAGCTGGCGTTTACTGACTTCCTCTCCTGTGCTCTGTAGAGCAGATAGCTAATTACTTAACATATATTTGGCAGAGAATCAAAGCTGCAGTTTGTGCTTTCAGAGGACGACTCACTTTGTTGATAATGGAGTGGGAAATCGGGAGTTGGGGACCCTCTATTACTCGCCTTACTAATTACTAAAACTTAAGTCTCAAGAGATTCTTCCTGAAGGAATAAAATACTAGTGCGTTTCTTCATCCGAGCAGAAAATTACTGATCTAGTTTAAGACGTGCTGAGGCTGATATCCAGCATCTGGTATCCTTTTTGTTCTTGGAGCCAAGTTAGTTTAGGTCAGCATACATTGATGGAGGGTGTGCTATGTGCCCTATTTTTCAGCTTCAACATGTCGTTCAACAAATATTTATGGAGCTTATCTCTATGCTGGCCCCGTGGAATGTAAAAGAACCATTATATGCCATGTGGTTCTTGTCCGGGGCCAGGCATAGAGTTGGAAAGACGGGGCTAATGTTGAGAAAACAGTCAGAAAACAAGTAAGGGTCGAACTGAGACCCTGATTATAATTAGTGGGAGGGACGAAAAGAGAAGAGCCTCTAGAGAGGCTTTGACAAAGAAGAGACACATGAATGGATGCAAAGGAAAGGGAAGATTTGGTTGGGAGGAAAGAAGAGGGGAGGACACAGATGTAACTTGGTGCTTGGTGATCAATACATGTTGGCTGAATGAATAAACGCAGAGGATGAATGTGCGGCATGCCTTAATATTTGGAGTAGCCGTCTTGCCAAATGCAGTTAGATTTGGGTTTCCCGAAGCTGGTTTGTAGATACCTCTGAGGATGGAGCGTGAATGATTTGCCCTGTAGCACTCAGGCTCCACCAGGTTTCTCCAGCAAGAATCATCCAGCTGGGTTCTGTGGGCCCTGCGGGATGCTGTGCAGTTATAGCCACAGCTGATCAAAGGGCAGGCAAAGGAACACCAGAGCATCAAGGTGGCCGTTTGATGTGGCTGGCCGTTACTGGGGAGTGGACCGAAACTGCACCCTCTGCGCAAATAAGGTCTATTAGCCACTGGTGACTTTTGATCCCCTACTGATCTAGGAGAAGTCAGATCGACACCCCCCTAGTTGAAAGAAGCTGCTGTGCATTATTGATGCTCTAAGGCGTCCGGTTGCTGTTTTCTTCCCACAGCGCTTCTCACAGAAGTGCCTTGAGCTATTTGAGAGAAGAGTCCTGTATGAATGATTCTTTAAAAACAGAAACATATTTCCTTCTACTGCCTCTGCCTCCTAAGCACCCTGCTACCTTCAAAAGATGACTTAGCAGGAGCCTAACAGGTTGGGTAGCTGGAGTTCAGAGAGGCAGGAGAAAGACAGCCAGAGCCGGCCAGCAGGAAAGGAGCAGAAGAATTCAGACTGTGTTCGGTTCTGCCCATTTTGGTTTGATCTGTGGGTTTTGATTTCTTATCTCGAAAATCAGAACAACAATGTCCTCTCCTTCCTATCACCTTCGTGGAGGCTATTTTAAAGTATTATGCAACAAGCATTTTCATTCCTTTCTTGCTGATTTCATGAGTCGGCAGTTGCCCATGTCTGATGTATCTGAAGAGCTATTCATATCTTTTTAGCCCACATATCTGTTCCACTCCCTGCAGAATAGCTGGAAATTCATCAGAGATTCATTATCTTCTCCCTTCATCCCTCTTCCAAACATATATAAGCTCTCTGACCTTTAAGTGATTAACACTTGAGGGAGGATTTTTTAAGAGGTCTTTCTTGGATACTTTGGTATCAGAAAGCTCCTGAGAATACAGGAGCAGGAAAGGGGTGGAAAGTGGGATGGGGGAGGGACTCTGACAGGGCAAAGGCACGGAAGGGGACATGCGTTTCCTGAAACAGCCTCCTTTAAGAGCCAAATTTGGCAGAGAGCATCCTTGTTCCTGGAGCTTATTTTTGCTTGCATGAATGGCAAGTTGAACTCACCAGGCGTATGACAGCTCACTAGGGATCATCAGAGAACTCTGGGGTCAGATAGACCTGGGCTCATGTGGCTTTGCAGTTCACTGGATTTGTCACCCTGGGAAGATTACTTAACTTTTCAATCTCCTCATTTGCAAAGTGCAGGTAATAATAGTTATCTTCTAAAATGCCTATGGTCTAGCAGAGAAATCAGGGCAGGGGAAACAGTTCATTAAAAATGCTTTCCAGCCCCCACAACCTCACAATTTGATTACGTTGAACAGTGTTCACATTGACAGCTCCCAGTATGGAAAGGGATTTATTTAATGAATGATGTGGACGAAAATTGGAAGCAGGAGATGAAGACACTGACCTCTTGTATCCCTTGTTTCTCAAAGGTAGGAGGAGACAGTCAACCCGCATGAGAGATATGGCTAGAGACAGAGGTGGCATTAGTGATCCCTCATGGATCATAACTTGTCTACTGATGGTGCCCAGTTTGTGTCGCAGGGAACAGTAGGGTAAACAAGATGTGCGTGGGCCCACTGTGTCCCACTCTCTGGCCCCAACTCTGCTGTGGCCAAGCTCCAGGTCCTCCCTCACTCCCTACCCTGCTCTCTCCAGGGATGCCATACCCAGAAGTGGTGGTTTTCTCTCATTGGCTCATTTATTCCTAAGACCCAGGCACAGGAGTGGGGATCTGATGATTATTCGCTCATTGCATTACTACTACCACTAGCTAACACATACAGCACTGAATTGTGATATGATTGGCAACTGTTAGATTGAATCCCGTTTCCTGATGACTTCGGGTCCAGCCTTGGCCTTCGATGGGGCTGCACTAAGGGAAAAAGCCTGACTGTGGTGTATCCACGTTCCCTCCTCTCCTGCCCTGTCACACTTGGGCTTTTCCAGCAGCTGGTTGGAGCCCTGTCTTATCGCTTTCCTCACTTGGTTGTGCCTTAGTGCCCAGACCTGCTCTGCCCTAATTACATATAGTTCTGTAAATCCTTAAATGCCAAATTACCTATAATTCCCCACGTTAGTCTCAGAAATTTGATTTAGACGTTAAAAGAGAGAGAGAGAGAGAGAGAGAGAGAGAGAGAGAGAGAGAGAGAGACTCATTTTGAATATCTTGTTTGTTTCACAATATTTTGCAGATCTTTTCCACAATGCTGTGCAACACTTGGAAGAAAAATTGCCACTCAGTACAATAGCTTTACTAGTAAATCATTAAAAGAACACATTTTCCCTCCTCTGATGGACATGCTAGTTTTTTTTAATTTTTGTAAGTATATACCCTTCATGAGTTTGCCTATATATATTTTCCCAAATAGAGAACTGACTATCCTGAAAGTTGTGGTACAATGAAAAAGACATGTCAGTTATAAAGTTGTGGCTAGGGTTAAATATTGTCTGAAATCTATGAATATTGACTTTGGGCTCTAGCATGGGTCCTTGCAAAATCTGTTGTACACAGATAGAAAAACGTGGCCTGTGGGTAGGGTTTCAGTTCAGGAGCTCAGTCTTCAAATCAGCTGCTAATACGGATTATTATTGCTTACCGCATTCTCTGCTTTTTTACGAGAGAGAGAGAGAGAGAGAGAGAAGAGAGAGAGAGAGAGACAGAGAGACAGAGAGACAGACTATACACTTTTATGCTTTTCCCACTGAGTGCTGTTAGTCAGTGTAAGCCACAGCCCTTCCAGCACATATGTAATGCTCTTACCCACATGTCCTCAGGTATACGTTTATCCTGGACATTTCATGGCTTGTAGCTAATGATTAGGTTTCACTTTAAAAAGAATGCTTGACATTAGCAGAACACTCATTATTTGTTTCTAGATCCTCTTACCTTTTGGGGGGAGTGGTCTCCTCTGTTTTCAGCTTGAGATAAGGATAAGGATTGAATAAACTATTATGAGCTACTATACTGGTGCTATTTTAAAGTCTAGCTTTATATATATATATATTTTTTATTTTTTATTTTTTTATTTTTATTTTTTGGCAACTCTTCCGTGGGCTAGTCCTAGTTTATAAAATATGATACTTAGCTAAGAATCTAGTGTAGTGACTTGCAACTGGGAAATGTGTTAACTGTGAGGCTAATTACTTCTTTTCGATTGTGATTAAAAGACTTAGAATGTGATTCTGAGAGTTGATAATGATTTCTTCTTTCCAGTCAAAGCACCATTTCTTGTTGATTTAAAGAAACCAGAGCTGATGATACCTCACACAGTGAACTTCTATATCAAAGTTGAACCTAGGGTGATTCTGGGAATCTGGTGAGTGCCCTGACTGGATACTGGGTAGCTTGATGGATGGAGTTTTCAAAGTACAAAGGCAAGGGTGAGCAGTGCTGTGTTACTTGCCCGTGGAGAGGTTGAGGTTCCTTGGAGGCATCTGGAAGCTATCCATACACCTTCCCTTTGTACTGATATTTGACCTGCTTGAATTTGCTTTTCAGGAACTTTACTTTGGAATTTTAGGTGTTGCCTTGTGCTTTGGGTCTTTCACAGGCCCGAAGGGCCTGGCTCTGGCTCACTCTCCTGCTTTATTCCACACCACCCTTCCACTCTACTGCAGACCCACTGGTCTCCTTGCATTCCAAGCCACTCTCACAGGACACACTGTCTGCGACAATTCTTTCTATCCTCTGCTTCCTCCGTGTCTGCCTGCTGCCTAACTGCCTACTCATCTTTTGGGTCTCAGACTGGTAATTTTTAAGGAAGCTTTTCCTCATCATTTTAGTTAGTGGCAATTTGTGTTTATCTCTTATGGCATTTCTTCCTATTGTGATTAAATAAATGTTTGTGCAATTGTTTGGTTAATATTTGTCTTCCTTATGAGACCGTAACTTTTGAAGGTGACTTTGTTGGTGGTTTTCACTGCTTAGCACAGTGCTTGCACAGAGAAGGCATTCAATAAATATTTGTTAAATGTAGTCGTGAGCAAGCATTCTATTATCTTTTTTTTGCTATGCTAATCTCAATATTTTCTTCTGTTTGGTTCTTCTACTTTTTCTTGGCTGCCAAGCTTCCAGGGCCCTGTTTTATATTTCATATGATCACAGGTGATCATAGAATGTTTAGGAACCAATACGGGTTCGTATAATTTCTTCCTAATCTTCAGGGTACAGTTCAGCTAAGAATGCGGAAATTTGAAAATGTTTTCATTCTTCGCTCTTGCCCCATTGGTCCTTGGTTTGGTGAGTCAGCCGTCTCGGTAGCTTATCTAGCCTGCAGTGATGCCTGCCTTCTCAGCACCGAGGCCCTGGGATTTGCTGTCAGACTTAAACCCCTGAAGACTGAAGGGACTGGAGACTTGTCATCATGTGGCGAGTTCTCCAAGTCACCTTATGACATGACATGTCATATGGCAGTGCTTAGATATTCAGGGTTCATTCATTAGTTTCACGAGTGGAGAAATGGGAGCTCAGACAGGTGTTTAAAACAAGGCCACTGGATTTCCTCAGTAGAATAGCTTAGTTTCATGTTACAGTTCTTATTTCCTACCTCAACTGGTTTCCTTTACATTCTATCCAACTTATCTGTTCAGCCAAACCAATAGTAAGTGGCAATCTATTATCTTTCACTTGTTTTTCACTGCATTTTGATGGATTGCATTTAAGAACTGCAGTCTTGGACGATTGTTAGGTGTAGGAGTCAGAAGAACTAAAACAGTAAATAGTCAAAAGGAGTTGTCTCTGTGCTGGGGGAGGCGGGGCAGGCAACAGTGGTTTTCATTACAGACGTCTTGTGGTATTCTGATTTTTACTACGTGTGTGTATTACTTCGACAGTTTATATCTATAAATTTATGTAAAATATATTTATATCTATCTCTCTATCATCATCTATCATCTATCTATCATCTGCTTACCTATCATCTATCTATCTACCTATCTGACTGAGATAAGGAGTGTTTTGAAATTCGGCAAGGGTAGAGAATTCTCTTTGTACATGTTTGTTAAAACCTTTCCTTGCTCTTCAGGCACACAGTTCCCAGCTGCCGGGGGGAAGAAGCTAAAGGGAAGGATCGTTGTTGGTATGAAGCTGCCCTTCATGATGGCAACCCAATTATTATTTATCTTCATGGCAGTGCAGAACACAGGTCAGTGCCTTCACTTGGATTTTTTGTTTGTTTGTTTGTTTGTTTGTTAAAGAGAGAGCATTTCAGCCCTGTGGGAGAGTGAAAGGTTTTCAACTCTGTAAGCATGTCTCCACATTTTTTTTCCTTTAAATTTGAGGGTGTTCTGGAGGTGGGCTTCTCCTTTAAAAAATCTATGTAGTCTGTATGTATAATAATGTGGATCCTTAACTGAGAGGGGCACTAACTTCCAAATTTTAGATATTAATTTCAAAGAAGGCAGTGGTTTCTTTACTAGCCAAGAGTGTCTGAAATGATGGATTGAACCCATGGATGACAGGAAAGGGAATAAGCATGAGATAGGGGGAAGGAAGAGCAATTTACCTATCAATAGTGTTTTCACAAAACTACATGGAGATTTCTTTATTGAGCATGGATCCCTATGAGAGAGCACCTGGAATTCTGACTGTAGGTGCTGGGGACCATCTGACTAATTCTCGTCTAGAATACTGATGCCTCAGCTTACTCTCTGTGGTCCCAACCTTGCTTTGTAACAAAGAAGCCTCCCAGAAGCCTGGCTCTCCTTTGATGTGCTGCCAGATCCTTCAGTGGGGCCTGTGTCATTATGGTGGGTGATGATTTCAGCGCTGACTGCCTTGGGGAGGGGCAGCATGCCTCAGAGACCCACAGACCGTCTTCTGTCTCTGGAGGGACACTTCAAACTATGTGACAAGCCCTGGAATCTGCCCCTTGGCTTCCTTGCCTATGTCTCTTTTTCTCACTGTCTTTTTCTGTCAGCTGATGGCTTTCTCAAGGCTTGCCTTTGCTCAAGGGGCTTTCTCGAGGTGTCCATTTTAGAGTCACATTAACAGAGATTTCTTATGAGTTTAACATTTCCCATCATTGTTTAATATTGTCCAGGTAGTGCGAACTTGGATATCGTGTTTCAATGTCCTTATTTAAAGAATCATGTGGACCATGCATTCACGTGTGCCCCTTTGTGTGAATCTGCTTTGTGCATATTTACTGGCTCTGGGGTGAGCCCCGCTTAGTCCTGTCCCCACCTGGAAGTCTCATCTTGCTATCAGCAGTACTGAGTTGAAAGGAAGCCAAACTGGAGGCAATGGCGAACCTTGCTGAAAACAGTGGTTCTAGACTTGGGGTCCACGAAAGCCCCAGAGGGGCCATGAACCCCCTCACCAAATTTGTACATAAAATTTGAAGTGTAAATACACTTTTTCTGGGGTGTGTCCATCGCTTTAGCCATATGTTCAAAGCCTCCGTGATTCACTCAAGTTTAAGAAACTTGGCTCTAAGACAAAATTCAAATGGTTTTTGAAATGTCCGCCGCCTTTCAAATCATCTTTGTCTCTTCTTTATTAATGTAGCTCATGTAGTGTTGACAACATGGCTATTTTGGGAAAGCGTATTTCTTGAACCTCCAGTGCTGTGAGTCTCTTTTTCCCACTTCGGCTCACGCTTAACGGCAGAGTGGACACGGAGCAGGCAGGTCTTAGTTTACTGAACATGACTGCATCATCTTTTCTGAAAAGCCACTTTATGGAACTTATTCTCCTTCAGCTTCTAAAAGTATTCTTAGAAATAAGCTTTACTGTGTAGCAGGGTAGGGGATGTACTCGAATGCTTCTTCATCACATGCTTGTGTTGAGAAGCGCTAGGGGCCTGTGATCCAGCGCTCACTCCGAGGAACAAGGCAGCAGTGGGGAGCCATCCATCATTCACCCTGACACATCCAAGTGGGCTGTGACACCAAAAACCATTTCCCTTTCCCCTCATTATTTATTTCTCTAACCTGAAAAAGATAGGTCTGAGATCAGATGTAAGCAACATGATGGTGATTTTTATTGAACTTGTCATCCCAATTCCTAATTCTTGCTCTTTTTTTTTTTTTTTAAACCTTTTTTACAGGGCAGCTTCTCACAGGCTTAATCTAGTCAAGGTATGTCTGAAGGGGCCTCGAGGCACCAATTTTATGTCTCCATTTATTCTCTTCTGGGCTACAGCCGTAAGATCTTCAGCATGGTTATTCACTGAAAAGCTCCCCATAGTGGGTTTGGGTGTCGGGCCCAGAATCCCAAGAATGGGCTTCTCTTCCTGCATTGACCATGGGGGATATAAATAGATGTGAACAACTGAGTCCTAAACACTTTTATAAACTTATTACCTTCTTCATCACCAGATGAGTTGAAGACATGTTTATTGCTTTTTCTGAGGAATGAGGGATGGGTTAAGAGAATATATTAAGTGTGAAAGTCACTCCTTCTAAGAAACAACTTTTTTTTTTTCCTTTTGTGGTATAGGATAAAGACATAGACTATTTGCTTTTAAAAGTCATTCAGGCTCTGGCCTCAGCTCCCTAAAAGGTTTTACAGAGTGGAATGGTGGCCACACTTTGCTCTCCTCACTAGCTTGCTACATGACTCCAGTTTGCTGGGGGCAGCCCCTGCACTTCCAAGTGTGAGGGACATGGCAGGCCCTCTCTGACTCAGAGCTTGCCAGGCAAGCTCTCTGTTTATCCTCTCCCACACTCTAGTTACGTAATCTGCCGCAGGTGATCAGGCAGCTTGTCCAATTACTACTGACCACAGGACAGGATCTCTCCTCCCACATGGCAGCTCTCACCTCAGCCCTTTCCTGATTTAACAGGATGAGTGGGGCCCAGGACCCTGCCAGGCCCAGCATCTCCAGCAGCTTCCCTGTTCAGATAGGAAGCCTCTCTTTCACCACAGCCTTCTCGGAGCTGACTCTGGATGAGTAGTGATGGTCTGGATGCAGTTTTGTCTAAGAGGATGATGCTTGTTATTTTTTAGGTTTGCTTTCTGTTCTGTACCCCACTCTTTGCACGCTCCATGTGGGATGGTGGTGAAGCTTATGTCCGTGACAACATGTATTTTTTCCTCCTCCTACTCTTGGCAAAGCTGAATTGTATGTCCCCTATGTGCACAGAAAGAAGAGTTGGAGGAGTAGGTGTGAAAAGTGGCCAGATTATCCTTATGGTAGTTGGGATGGGTGGAGAAGGTACGGTAAGACATCTTCCCTGAGGCAGATTCTGATACCACTTACCACACTATCATTTCCCAGCCCAACCAACCCGACCAAACTTCCTTAGCCCTTCCTTAGTATTGCTACAGAAAACTTGAAGTATTTAGTTTATTCTTCTTTGGGGATTTTTTTTTTTTTTCCTAGAGATAAATTCTTAGGAGTAGGATCTGTTGCTGCTGTTCTTGAGTTGTATTGGCAAGTGGTCCTTCAATTTACAGCACCACAAACAAACATTTTCCTGGATGCTTAACTGCCATTTTTGTCACATAACTTTTTTTGAAGGGAATATAGTTTAAATTGATATTAACAAATTTTAGTTAGTTCCTCATTCTTAGTTCAGTTTGTATTTAAAAGTTCCCAATGAGATTTAGCCACCTAGATCTATGGTGTGGGAGAAGCACAGCGTTCGGACATATACAGACCCAAGTGTGAATCTTGCTTGGTTCTGCCTCTAACCATTTGGGTGACCATGAACAAACTGCTTAAACTCTCCAAGCTCAGTTTCTTTATCTGCAAAATGGGGGATAACACCTACCTTATAGGACTGTTGTAAGAGCTTAGTTTTAAAAGTGTCTGCACAGTAAAGTTTGTCCTTTTTTCTCTCTTCTCTTTCTCGAGCTATATAATTAATTTTGTTTAAAATTTTGTTTCTTATTATTTGCTCATTAATCTGCCTGGAGCTTGGAAGTGGTTTCACATATTCCAGTGATCTCTTTATTTTCGATATTTATATTTAATATAAGTATCTTCCCACTCTTTAATTGCCTCTCCTCCAATTCCATATGGAGTTCTTATTCTTAAAAAAGACATTTACTATGTACCAAGACATGTTAATGTCATCTCATGTAATCTTCCAAAAATCGTGAAGGCAGTTACTATTGTTTTTTACTTTTCAGAATAATATTTACATATTTAAATGTTAAGTGGCTTGTCCAAGGTCACACAGCTGATAAATGGCAGAGCCACAGTGTGAACCAGGCTGTTCGAACCTGCTCTGCCATGCTGCTTTCCTTCCTTCCCATTGAGTCTGATCTTCTCAAGGTTGAAGTCGAACACCAGATTTCAAAAACATACCTTCTCCCTACCTATTAGACCGTCACAGCTAGGGTTATGGAACTGTTGAAGAGGTAGGTTATACCACTTTTTCTTTTACATCTTCTAATAATAGCTCCTTTGTCACCTAGGTGCTGAGTGATGGTGGCTTTCATGTCTTGTCTGTTGACTACAGAGGTATGTGTTAAGAACAGTGTACAAAGACTTTTCAAGAAGCAGGAGGCTTTTGATGACCCTCACTTCTGAGGTGGTGACGCTGTGCTTACCTTTCCTTACTGCCAGGGTTCGGGGACTCTACGGGTAAGCCCACAGAAGAGGGACTGACTGCGGATGTGATATGTGTCTATGAGTGGACCAAGGCCAGAAGTGGTACCACCCCTGTGAGTCTCTGGGGCCACTCTCTGGGCACAGGGTAAGTGGGGTCTGAAGAGGGTCCCCAGGGGGTCCTTGAGGCTTTAGGCGGCAGTGCTCCGTGGAAGGAGCACTGATCTAGAGACGGGGACTCTTCTCTGGTCTCTCTCTCTTCCCACAAGTGGCTGGAGTCCTAGCCATCTCTGCGTCTGTGTATAAAACGAGGGAAGGTCCCTTCAGCTCTATGATTATCTGGGACTCTGAAGCCTATTCCCGAACTCTCCTTGAGAGTTTTAGAGGAAAGGATTCTAAATGTAGGGTCAGTGGAACCCTGTGAAATCCTGTGCAAAATTTTGTGTCTATGTGCATTTTCTAACCAGAAGGTCCAGAGCTCTCACTAGATGACCATACTGGATGCTGCATTTTGTACTATTTACTTGACTGTTAAATCACTGCTTCATATATGTACTAATTTTTATTGTTTTACAGAGTTGCAACAAAGCTGCAAGAGTACTAGAAGAGAAAGGTACTATAAAATGCTTACACGGTATAATTTCTTGGCTTGAGGTGGGAAATTAAAAATAATCAGGAGACTCTTGTGCACATTTTGAACACAGAGATACCTAAAGCACTCCAACTTTAGACAGTTTCTGATAGTGAAACAAACTTTCTTTTTTTCTATTTAATATAAAACAATAGCTGCTTTTCAAGATTACGAAATTAAAAATAAATACTAAGGAAAGAGTTAAAATTATTTTTAAAAGAGCCCTCACTGTGAGGTGACAATAAATGTTATTATGGAGTAATTTGGATTATAGGAGAGGGCAATAATTATGAAATAATAGGCAGGGCTCGCTTTCTGCAGCCCTTCTTACATAATATTTATGTTAGCATTTCTCAAAGTATGCTGAAAACCGCCTGTATCAGAATCTCCTGGGGGGTGCTTTTTTAAAACACAGATTTCCTGGATCCCAGCTATTTTAATAAATTAGAATCTCTGTGACTAGGACAAGGTGATTTTGATGTGCATTAATTTCCATGTGTATTTTTCAGCTCTAGGATTGCTATTTGATTATATAGAATTTATAGGTTTCTTTAAAATTTTTCTTGTCATTGATTTCATGAATATATTAATCACTAGTATATATTTAAATTATGTGCCTATATATGTAACAAATGCATGTGAATTTGTGTAAATAATTTTAAATGTGAGAATTTTAATACTTTAATATCAATATAGTAAAGCTTTAGTAATTATTATAATTTTAATAATTTTACTATTTGCCATTTACCATAAGTTATTTTAAAGTCTATATACAATAACTCTAATATCTAGATCTTTTGTTGATCTATTTCTATATTGGCTTTTTCATTTTGGGGTGGCTATTTTTCTTTTTTATGTCTAGCTATTTTTAATGAAGTGGTAGCCATTGATTATAGAAAATTGTAAACATAATTTGAGGCTAGGGGTAATGTTATTTCCAGAAAGAATTAATTTTTTTCATGAAAGTCAGTTATAGTAGAAAGATATTGCTTTAATCCAATCAGAGATTGAGCTGATTTTAAGCTGGGTTTCAGTCTTTATGAGAGCTGGTTTATTTCTAGTTTACCATTACTCCCAAGGTGTCATCCTTTGAGTCAAAACAAAAAGCCTGAGAAATTTGCTAAGACTTTTCTCCTTGTCAGATCCTGAACTCTAATTTTGTCTTTTTTGGTACCATGAGAATGCTGAAAGTTCTGCCTAGTTCTAAGCCTCTCGCCACCATTGTTGTTTCAAAATGTCAACTGCTTTGAAGGACAAGGCAGCTCAAACTCTTGACATTTTACTTTTGGTATTGGCTCTCCAAAATCTCACTGATTTAGTAGCTCTCAGATGCCTTTAAACATAGACATATATATACACATATCCCCCTCTGACACACATTTTCTAATTGTTCTCAGAGGAAGTGTTGGCTAAAACAACCAACCTACTCAGGCTCTGGCATTCTTAACAATAGACTGTAGAACACTCTTCCTTCCCATAGTTCTTTGCTCTCTTAAATTATCCAAGCCATGAAAATCTGGTTGTGTTATAGAAGTTAGTGGTTTGCAACTACCAAGTACATTAAATCTCTTGGGTGGGTGGGTGGGAACTTGTTAAAAATGTACTGAGATTCTGACTTCTGACTTGATAATTCTGATGTGCAGTCTGGGCATTTGCATTATTAATGAGCTTCACAAATGATTTTGAGACAGGTAGTTCATGTACAAGACCTTGAGTACCCTTATTATGGACAAGTGATATGTAAACATAATAGGGGAGTTATTTCTTTTTATTTTTTTCAAGGATCCCCAGTTGATGCTATTGTCCTGGAATGTCCATTTACCAATATGTGGGTTGCAAGTATCAATTATCCCTTGTTAAAGGTGAGGCTCTTATCTTTGCAAGATGTCAAAGTATTTCCGCACACATACTTATTAACCACATTCTTGTTCTTAACAAAGTTTATATGTTTCTGAGTTATTCTAACTTGAGACAGGTTATTAGCTCATTGCTATTTAAGGATGGCACAATAGCTTTTGGATTTGGTAGTCCTTCTGTTTTCTTCTAATAGATTCAGTAGTTTCCTAAGAGCCAAAGCTTTATCTCTTAGCTTTTGCAATTTTTAAATAGATAGACTTGATCAGATTTCTTTATTACTGTTCTTTTTTAAGTGCCAACGAACCTCTCATACATCATTTTGGGCCCTATGAATTTTAGCCATATCTTTCATGATGTTATGATAAGAAAGTCTCTAGAGAATTCAAAAAAGCTGCCGAATGGTTTTACACAGTATCCCAGATAGAGAAGACAATCTTTCTAAGAAGATAAAGTATAAAGAATTGGGTGACAAGATGTAGTTTTAAAAAATCTGTTGTGGAGATTATTCCAATGTTATAATTTTTTTATTTTTTATTTTCTTCTAATGTTATAATTTTATTTTAAGTCTAACGCTCAATTGCTTATAATCATACCTCCATATGAATGTCAGAAATGAGAGACAGTCACACAGACGCACACAGACACACAGACACAGACATGCATGTGCACACACACACACACATTTTGGAAGGCATCATAGGAGTATTTTAATCCAACTGTCTGTTTTGGAATCTTTTGTACAATAAAACATCTTAGAACTTCTTGGACTTTGCTTAACTATTCCAGAGAAAGTTAGCTCACTACTTCTGGGATGGCTAGTTCCCAGAATCATACAATCCTGAAAATGCCTGTACTATCTACGCTCCAACTCCATCAGGAATTCTCTCTACAATCTAAAATACTGAATGCTGATTAATTTAAGATTTAATAATAAAACATTTTCCATTGGTTCTAGACAATTGGATATTCACTTCAAGATAAGCATTAGTTGAGCAATTCTTATATCGCTACAAGCAATTACTAATAAATTCACTAATGTGTGGGTATTTAACAATTCAGATATGATCTTTCTATTTACTTTTCTTTTTTTGAAATTTTGTAATTTAAAAAATTAATGTAATAGGGAAAATACATGATTGGACAAATAACTATAACTGAACACCCATGTAACCAACACCTAGGTCAGGAAGTTAGTATCAGCATCCGAAGTCTCCTAGATGTCACTCCCAATCCAATAAATCTCATCGTAGATATAACCCTTAGCCTGAATTTTATGGTGTTCATATCCATGCTTTTCTTTATAGTAGTATCACCCATGTGTGCATCTCTAAGCAATAGTTTTGTTTGGTTTTGAACTTTACATATTAGTAGAATTATATAAGATGTATTCTTTTTTTTTTTTTTTACCCAACATATATTAGGAGGATTTTATCTATGATGTATAGCTGCAGTTTGATCATTTTCGTTGTTGTACAGGTATTTCATTGTATCAATATACTACAATTTATTGATCTACTGTCTGTGGACAGAGTAGCTTTCTGTTTGGGGTAATTAACAATATTATTGTTATATGTTCTTGAACAAATATTCTGTTACATGTACATATTTCACTGGAGTACACCCTGGGAGTGGAATTGCTGGATAAAAAGGTGTACATATGTTCAGCGTTAGTAGTTACAGTGCCACACAGTTTTCCAAGGTGACTTTGCCACTTTACTCTCCCACTTACTGTGTATGAGAATTCCAATTGCTTAATATCCTTGCCTCATATTGATATCTCATTGTGGTTTTAATTTGCATTTCTCTGATGACTAATGAAGCTGGGCATTTTTTCATATGTCATTAGCCTTTTAGATATCATCTCTTATGAGATATTTGTTCATGTCTTTTGCTCATTTTTAAATTATCATCTTACTTTTTATTTGTAGAAGTTCTTCACAGGAAGAGTCATTAAAGATTTATTTGCCCTATTTTGTTTTGCCTTTTTACCTTCCTTAATGGTTTCTTGTAAAGAAGAGATGTTCCTAAATTTCATGTGAACCAGTTTACCAACATTTTTTAGTGGTCAATACTTTTAATAAAAGTATCCTGTTTAAAACTCTGCTCACCCCAAGATTATAAAGATACTTTTCTATGTTATCTTCTAGAAATGTTTATCTTTTACATTTAGAGCTATATCACAGGCATGTATTTTTGTATATTTAGGATGTAGAAGTCTATATGGCTATCCACTTGGCCCAGTACTATTTACTAAATGAACCCGCCACTCTGGACTGCCAATGTTTGTATGTATCTGTCTCTCTGTCTCTCTCTATGTATATATAAACCTGTTGGTAGATTTTGATTTCTTTCCCATGTCTATCTGTCCATGGTCATATGAATACTCCATATTTAATTACTGTAGTTTTGTAATATGTTATATCTGGCTTTATAAGTTCTTTAGCTTTGTTCTTTGTATTCAACACTGTCTTGACTATTCTTGACCCTTTGCATTTCCACATACATTTTGAAATATACTTGTTGATTCTCCAAAAAAAAAATCTTTCTGGGAATTTAATTGGGATTACTTTGGATCTATAGATCAATTTTGGGGAATTGACAGCTTTTTAATAATGAGCCTTTCAATTCAAGAACGTGGTATTTACGAATTAATTTTTAAATTAATTATTTATTATTTGGCTTTCTAAATTTCAGTTTTAGGTCAGGTTCTACTAGTAAGCAGAGCCTATGGCAGAGATTTGGTGTGTATGATTTATTGAAAGAGTACTCTTCAGGAAAACCTACAGAGTCATTTGAATGAGGGCTGTAGGATAGGGAAGGACAAGATGTAACCTCAGGAAAAGTCTAGCTTTGGCCTGATCTACATAGGACGCTAAGG
Source organism: Eonycteris spelaea (assembly GCA_003508835.1). NCBI lineage: Eukaryota > Metazoa > Chordata > Mammalia > Chiroptera > Pteropodidae > Eonycteris > Eonycteris spelaea. The sequence continues at coordinate 4,858,212 of PUFA01000017.1, forward strand.
TTTGAGTAAAGGGGGATAATTGTTTCTGTCATCCCTTGAGGTGAGAGGGTTGGGGAAGGTCACATAACCTCCCAGAAGCAATGGCTTCTGTCACAAAAGGGCAAGGAGAAGGGGGGTAACCAAAGCTTATAGCAAGAGTTAATTAGTTTTTTGCAAAGAACCACTGAGACTCTGTTGATCATCTGTTTTGTAGGCTATTTTTATTAATTTCTGACCTTAACTTTATTATTTCCTTTTATTTTCATTAATTTGTTGTTATTTAAAATTTTTCTTGAGATGGTATTTGGATAATTTATTTTCAGCATTTTCTCTTTCCTAATTTATGCATTACAGCAGACTCCACCTAAGCCACACTTCAATGGCATCTCACATTTTAAAATACATTTTAATTATAATTTAGTTCAAAATATTTTATGATGTCTCTTCTTTGACCTATGGGTTACTTAGCAGTATATTTCATATTTTCTATACATTTGGGGATTTGATATTTGTTACTGATTTCTAGCTCAATTCTGTCATCATCACATTGAGAATATACTCTGTATGATTTCAAGTTTTGAAATTTCTTCCGAGCTGCTTTATGTCCTGACATATGGTCAATGTTGGTGAATGTTCCATATGCTTAAAGAGAACGTGCTCTGCTGTTTCGGGTATAGTGCTTCATATGTGTAAATTAGGTCAAGACTGCTGATCGTATTATTTAATTCTTTATCCTGATTTTTTGACTAGTTGTTTTATCAGTTACGTGGGGGAGAGTATTAAAATAATTACCATGATTGTGCATTTACGTCTATTTAGTTCTGTCAATTTTTGCTTTAGATTTTTTGAGGTTATATTATTAGAAACGTATATCTCATAATGTAATTTTTATATTTTCATGTGAGTTGATCTTTTTCATCATGAAATACCCCCTTTTGATTAACAATGTTTTTTGACTTCAAGCTAACTTTGTCTGATATTAGTATATGTTTGTTTTGAATAGCGTTTGCATGGTACATCATTTCCATCCTTCGACTTTCAATTTTTCTGAATTTTTATATTTAATGTAAATCTCTTATAAGCAGCATATAGTAGGGTTTGATTTCTTTTCCAGTATGACAAATTTTTGTCTGTTAATTATAGTATTGAGTATATAGTATAAATTTAGTGTAATTGTGATATGTTTAGGTTTAAAGCTACTCTCTTACCATGTTCTCATCTATTTGTGTCAGCTGCTCTGAATTCTTGAGCCTTTCCTTTCTCGCGCTATTCTGACTCAGCAGCTGTGTCTAATGGAGAACAGAGGCGTTGAAGGTCAGGCTTAACCCTCTGAGCTTCCCTTCTCTCTGGGAGCTAGACCACTCGAGAACTCACTGCCTTGGTTGGCCTCTGACCTTCAAAGAAAAGTTTCAAAAACATCTTTTCCAGCTTCTCTAGTTGTCTTTGGCACAAGATTTGGTCTGTAACAATTCCTGCATTATTAGAAGCGAGAAACCTCTCGTTATCCTAAAATTGGGATTTAATTTTAAACGCCATAAAACCTTAGTTTAATCGGCACTTTGATGGTGGAGAAGTGTCCGGCCTCGTAGTAGTGTGCCGTCTGTAAGAGTCTTGCCTCTGGTGTGACCTTCCTGGGTTTGATTTCGAGGACTGTCATTTAACAGCTGAGTAACCTTAGGCTAATTACTTTTGAGGCTTTGCCTCATCTGTACAATGGGGTACTAATAGCATTTCAGATTGCTGTGATAATTAAATGAACTAAGGAATGAAAAATTATAATAGTGCCTGGCACGGAGTAAGCATTCAATGGCCATTAGCTATTTTTATTATCAGTGGAGTGCCATAACTCTAAATGTTACTGTTTAATAGGAAAATGTATGTTATGGAGACTTACAGTTGTAGTAGAAGGCATAGATCCTTACCCTCAAGAAAGCTTCCTGTCTAGTTGGGGAGTAGGAAATTAATGGGGATATAAACCAATGACAGGGATTTCCAGGTGTCACTTTGGAATCAATTTCATTACTCAGAATAGGAAGGCAGCGTGACACAGTGGAAAAACAGCATGGGCTATGGAGCCAGAAAGATTTGAGTTCAAAACCTGGCCTCTGCACCTAAACCAATTTACCTAGGTAAATTATTTTTCTTCTCTGAGTTTTCCCATTTTTATATAATGGCATCAATGCTGTCTACTGCATAGGGTTGTTCTGAAGATTAAATTAGATAATCTATGCAAAGTACCCAGCTGCTAGTAGCACTCAGCAAATGCATGTTCTTTTCCCATTCTTTCTATTACAAATAGACTAAGGTTAAGTGTTAGGAGAGAACCCAGAATGATTTCAGGGTAGAGAGAATTCAGGGAAGGGAAGAGTCTTGTGCACAGGTGTGGTCAGTGAAGACTTACTGACTGATAGTACCTAAGCTTTCTTGAAGGTGAGGGAGAGCAGTTAAGTAACACAGAGAGGATGGGAGAATGTGAGTCAAGGCACATGGCCAGAATGGGGCAAATATGTGTTATAAGATAGCTGAGAATCATATAGGCTTCCATATAAGACCTTTCACACTTGTTACCCTTTTACACCCTCGCAGTGACTCTGTGAGTCTGGCATCACTGCCTCTACTTAGAGCTGAGGGAAATGGAGGCTCAGAGGCTTGCCCAAGAGCCACGTACCCTGTTAGAGGAAATGGGACTCAGTCCTGCGATTTCTAACCTCAGGCAGACAGACTGAAGGTGTATAGCCTCTGGAATGGAGAGATTGTGGCCAGATCTGGATGGGCTGGAGCCAAGCGAGGAGTTCGTTTTTGTTTTTTAAAGTAGCGTGGCACTCCCAAAGCTTTTGTAACAGATTTTGTGTAACTGGTATTTTTAAGAATATTTATCTCGTGATAGTCTAGAACAGAGAGGAGGCGGGGAGACCATTAGAAGCCCATCGCTGTGGTCTGGGCTGGAGGGGATGGCATGACCTCTGGTCTCAAGGGGCACCCTGGCTGGTGAGGAGTGAGGAATACGGGAGTAGATTGACTTGGGCTGGCTCTCTTCCTTACTCTGGTGGAATTTGAGATGAACTGCCGAAGGGCTTCTCTTTTTGAATTTCCCTCAGAGGAGTCCTGATTCCAGGTGTGGTAGAATCAGAAGACAAAGAAAAAAGAAAACAAAACAAGAAATTTTGCTCTTAGTATGGGTAACATGAGGGAAAGAAAGAAAGGGAAGGAGAGGCAGTGTTGGGATCTACAGACGGCGCCTGAGTTAAAACCTGTGATACCAGGGGAAAATGTGCCACCCAACAAAACCCGGCACCCCGGAGGTTCTTGGAATCAGCAGGCCGACACCAAAACCGAAGCAGAAGTCTGTCTTTACTGGCCCCAACCGACAGATTCTGTACCCAATTTCCTACCGAATTCCCTGCAATGTACCAGAGTTCCTACAATGACAGGAATTACCTTTTAACATCAGAAAAAAGGTTTTGTTCTTTTTAAGTTTCACAGTGGAACACCACCACAAATGACATGCTATAGCCACTATAATTTCTCCATAGTCATAAAGGGGCAGTGATATGCATAATCTCAAAATTGCTTCTACAGTGAACACAATGCTTTTCTTTTAAAAACTGTGAAGCCGTGCTCGCTGGCCGCAGCCTGCTCTTCTGTACGTATTTCCTTCCCTAGGCAACGTCCCATTTACTACACCTAACTCTCTCCCCACTCCCCTCTCAGGCACAACAGAGACATGTAATGCTTTGCTAGTCTTCCCTCTTTACAAATTTATTCCAAGGAATAAAATCGAATAAAATTCTGTCACACTAAGATAAAAATGACTGATAATAGCTTAAAGTTTACACCAGGGTTATTTACATAACAGATTGAATCCATGTTTAGCAAATATTTATTGAATGTTCATTAGGTACCAGGAACTTTTCTAGGTTCTAAAAGTACTACAGGGAATAAGAAAGTTGTGGTCTGTCCTATGAAGTTTATATACTGGAGAGACAGAGAAAAGACAAGTACACAGTAAGAGTATTTTCTGTAGTAAGAAGTGCTGTGAAAGTAATAGAATAATGTGATAGAGAATGACTGGGTGGTGGGAGGGTAGGTTTCAATAGCCGGTTAGGGGAAAACCTTTCTGAAGAAATATCATCTGAGCTGAGACTTGCTCTTAGTATGATAAGGAGGTCTTGGGGTGAGGGAAAAGCAAGGGCAAGGGCCCTGAGGTGTGATCAAGGCCGATGTGTTTCAGGAGCAGAAGGTAGCAGTGCCTGAGGGGGGACAGGAAGGCGTTCAGCGAAAGGAGGTGAGGCTGGAGATGGCAGCAGCAGCTAAACTGTTGGGCCTTGAAGGTCAGAGTGACATTTGAGTTTAATCCAAGTATCTTTGGAGGATATGAAGCAATAGAGTGATAGGATGTGATTGGCACGTTTCATCACTGGTTTACCCGTGGGAAACAAATTATAGTAGGGCAAGGGTGGAAGCAGGGGGCCATTGGAATTGTTGGTGTAATCCAAGAGATGAAGGGTGGGTGAGGCTGGGTGATTATGAAAATAGAGAGAAATGAATGGATTTGGGTTATAGGCTGGAGGTGGATTGAAGTTTGTGAGGAAGGTGCAATATTGTTCAGGGTTTCTGTTCTTTCCTCATTTTCAGTTGAAGTGGAGGTTTTTAGGGGATATAAACTAATTTACCTATTGACTTAATAAATATATAGTAAAAACTGATTTAATTAGCATTCTATTTACTGGAATTTGTCATTAAAGAGAAAATTCAGTACCTTTAGAATGGCAATTGTGGTCATTAAAATCTAAAACACCTTTAAAAACATTGCAATATTAAGCCCTATTAAACATTTTATAATGTTTGTCCTACAAAACCAATTATCTATGTATTGCACACTTTACCAGAATTTTTAACTAATCAGAATATTCTCTTTCCCCAACTAAACCAGTTAATATTGTTCGCTGTAGAAGCAATTTTTAGATTATGCATACCATTGCTCCTTTAAGAACATGAAGATACAAGTTAGTGGTGCTATTTGTATTTTATAGAAAGATGGTAAGTCAAAACAACAAAATGTTATCAGTGATAGTCTATGGATGGTGGGATTATATGTGATTTATTTCTTGTGTTCCTTTCTGTTTTTCTCAAATTCCCTACTGTAACATAAATTACTTATAAAATCATAAAAGTTTTTGTTTTTAAGAAAAGTTTATGATATTTAGAGAGGTACTACTCCATGTATCACCATAGTTCATCATGGGAACTATGACATCATTTTTTTCCTCTTTAATAGATTTACCGGAAACTCCCAGGATTTTTACGCACACTTATGGATGCCTTGAGAAAGGACAAAATAGTCTTCCCTAATGATGAAAAGTAAGCTAATGATAAAAAGATGTCCATTATTATATTACCATATGTATAGGATTCTGGAGGGTAACTATCATGTGACCTACTGGGTGGGTAGATGAGAAGTCTGAAAGATGAGAAATCTGAAGAGTAAGCGGGTACTAGGATTTGGGGTAATATATCTACAAATTTTTAGTATTTGATATTTTCTCATGAGTAATTGATGACTTTGCGGATTCAGAGTTGTAGATGGAGGGCCCATCAGGACCTTGGAAAGGTCCTCTAGGGTCTAGCCTAACATTCCTCGGGCGAATCCCCAACTTCTAGGTCTTATGCCCCATGTAACCATCTGCTATCCAGTCTACTAACCTGAGAGCAAGTCCACTAACTAGAATTTGGCAAGTTACTCTCTTGCAGGTGGAGAATTTGAGTGATTGCAAACAGGTTGTCATTATCAGTATTTTTTCGACACACTTGAGGGATGTGACTTACCAGGAGTAACAGTGCGTCATGGTGGCACGGATGGGTGGCTATTAGCATTTGGGTGGGGATTATTGTTGGAGAATGCCACTGAAGTGAGGAATAAGCCATTCTTTATGCCACAGTCTTTCAAAATTACCATACTAGGAGGCTGACCAGGAAGCTAATCACACCTGTTTCTCGTATGTTCATCCTGTACATTTATGGGGAAACGTAAATAAATTGCCACAAAGCATTCTCTTTGGTGTATGGTAGTTCTTCTTATTTTGGGTTTTGAGTTATTTTGTTGTCTTGAACAGTCTTAATTAAAACATCCCAAATATTATGAGATAAGGTAGAATAAGGAAAAAGATGAGGTTCCTCTAACTCTGAACAAATTCAGTATTTCAGTGTTTTTATTCATTATTCATTAATAAAAAATCACATAGAAGTAGATTTAATTAAGTAAATACCTAATAAATTGTACAGGTAAATAGAAGAGGGAGGGTCTTATCTAAAAGAAAAAAAACGTATTGTGTGAAGTTTATTCTATATGAAGTTGTTATTCTTGGGAGGGAAGGAAAGAGTTCTTGTATTCTGGGCAAACCTCATTTTTTTTTTGCTAAAGCTTTAACTTAGAAGAAGAGGCAAATCCCAATGTATAATTCTTGAACTGAATGCTTTTCTTCTACTTTTTCCTAGCGTTAAATTCCTGTCTTCTCCCCTTCTCATCCTTCATGGTGAGGATGACCGGACAGTGCCTCTGGAGTTTGGAAAAAAGGTAAACCAAGAGCTCGGTCCTTACTGAGACATGCTGTACTTATTTCACCATCTTGTCTTCCAGTCAAACTTTGATTGGAGCCCAAAGCAGGGTCTTTGACATGATATGGGATTCTCTACGGTCTAAATAGCCATCACTGTATAAGCATCAGTGCCCTTGCTACTCAGCTCAAAGGAGCGTCTGTCGTGGACCCTGGCTCCTCATTCGGGGGTCTGTAAATCTACAAGTGTCAAGAAGATCCCACACTGCTACGGGAACCTCCACGTAGTCTCTCCTGTAGTACCTCTAAAAGTGGGGATGCAGTTTCTTTTCTTTTAGCCAGAGTGGGTCCATCGCAATTTCCTTTCTATTTGCAGGGAGGTATAGTCAGTGGAAGGACGAGGCTCTATCATTATTCTATATAAGTTGTACAGCTTTTAGTTCTTTAGGCAGTCAGTTGGGAATGTGGAGAGTCCCCATACCTCTGACTTAATGGGACTAACTCCACAAGTTGGCAGTTTCTGTACCCTTTTGGGAAATAAGATTGGAAAAACAACAGCTTTGGTTATTCAGCCTTTGTGTCTATTTCTGCCCCTTGCAGCTCTATGAAATTGCATACAATGCATATAGGAACAAAGAGCGGGTCAAGATGGTGATCTTTCCTCCTGGCTTCCAACACAACTTGCTTTGTAAAAACCCCACACTATTGAAAACTGTGAGGTAAGAGTTGCTTTGCTAAAAGTGATCTTTCCTTAAAGGCAATTAGGGTTGTCTGGCTTAGACCATGAGGTGGGGAAAGCATATGAGCTAATCTAGGTCCTTTTTCTGCAGAGATTTCCTGAGCCAGCAGTGGGCCTGAGATCTGAGAGCAGTGGAGACCTTCAGTGAAGACTTGGTCCAAACACCACCTGTGATGTTTATTTTCTTATGTAAAATTCTATTGGGCTGTTTGGATGAGCTGAAGTCATTGACATTTCTACAAGTTACTTGACATCTACAAAGCATGGATACTAGGCTTTATGGAAAGTTCTTTAACAAAGTGGAACGTGCTGAAACTTCACTGTGGAATTTGGTAAAAACTGGATCCCATCTAAAAATGTGTAGTTACCAAACATCCTGGATATTTGTGAATAAGGTGGTCTTTGGTTTGGACTTAGCAGTGTAAGAAAGGTGCCCCAATGTAGTTAAGTAATTTGTATTTTAGTTTAGTTAATTAAATGGCATTTAAAAATTCCAAGCAGTTTTCTAGCTTTCTGAATGGCATTGGGGAGAGTCCTACCACACTACTCAATTTGTCATAGAACAACACATTTTGGTACTCATGTAGCCCCTGGAAATCAACACTTTATTTTTTTAGCCCTAATATAGTTACACATTTTTCCCTCCCAATTCCCAGAGATACTTAACTAGATTATTAGCTAACAAAACAAAGAATGTTGCAAAAATGTTAAAGTCCAATAAGAAGATATTTTTCCTAGAGACATTTTACAACTTACTTTCCATTGGCCTTGTACACCCCATTACTAGATTCATTAGATAAGGAAATCTTTAGATCTGAAGGCTCCATGTTCCAGATGTCTCTGGCGTATTCCTTAATTGTTCGGTCGCTGGAGAATTTGCCTGAGGCAGCTATGTTTTTGAGTACCATCGTGTTCCAGGCTTTTGGATTCTGTAAACAACACAGGAATATAAGGCCTAGGACCTGAGCTTAATGACAACTATCAATCCAAACATATCCAAGCACATTTCATGGAGAAAATGACCAGAGTAAAATGTAGTGAATCATAAATACATTTGTTTCACAGTTGAGAGCTAACTAGGGCAGACTATGAGTTTCTCCTATTTAAAGTATATCTTTCTCTAAAGAATGAAAACATATTTTTTATCTTCAGAGAAACCATGGACATAAATTATATAATCGATAGTTTTGCTATAGTTACAATATTTTGGCATGTAAGCCATATTTCCCATGCTTTATTTTGAAGGAAGACACCTTCCTTTAAACTACAGGGGAAGGGAAGGGACCAACATTCATTATCTGCTAGATGCCATGTCAGGAGATGTACTCAAACTCTGTGACTCACAGAGTTTGAAAAACACTAATCAAGACTGTTAGCTATCAGGCAAACCATCCAATGAGAGACTTTATGGACCTACTTCTCTTTTCTTATTCTTTCTGAAGGTAGATACCCCAGGAGGTTTATATTGAATCCCAAATACTCCATTGGGGTTTCAAAACAAGATCAATTAAGGGTTTATCCTTAACAAAATACTGTACTATCCAAATCTCATAATTTTATAGAAAAGAATATAAGAAATGATTGATTTCACAGCCTCATGATTTTGTAAAGAACGCTTAAGAGTTCATTGGAAATGACCAGAACATTATTTAAAACCAATAGCAATGCATTGTAAGCATTTGAAAGAAAAACTGAAATTACCATTATTCTTTACGGTACTGCAGAACAGAGTCTGAAATCAGTTTATTCAGATTCTGGAAACTTGCTAAAATAAGAGAATAAAAGCTTCCCCTCTGCACTTTCTTTAACTGTTTATTTCAATGTTGTTAATGACTAGACTTCCCAACCACGTGGGATTGTTTTCTAAGCCTCAATACAATACAATTATTGTTAAGAGTTAGAACTGCAGTTTGCACTAATGAACAAGAAAGACTGAACCAGATGCTTGGCTTCAGATGGGTGCCCTTTGGATGGGGGCCATCATTTTAACAGAAGAGACCCATTGTACAAAGCCAACATTCGCATGTGTGCTTGCCCGTGCTCATATTTTCCTTTCCTGCTGTTTCATTTCTATTTCTTTTCTCCTGTAGCCTTTCTATATACAAGCATGGGTGGAAACCAAGAGAGAAGAGCTAGAGGCTGCCATTTTTTCCCCTCTGTCTTTGCGTTCTTGCAGGCTGTATGTGGCTGCTGTCTCCAGGACTCAGAAGCAGGGACTCGGTCCCTCCGCTTAACCGTAGTACTGCCTCTCTTTACTTAACTTGAATTTACTCTGGTCTGTACATTTTTGGCAGACTGGATATGACTCTAATAGAAGATAAGAGCTGCGAAGCAGCACGGGCCTTGAATGATCCCAGTTTTGAACCCCAGTGGGATACCCGGGATGACTTTAGGGACGACGCTGTTACCTACTTTGGGAAAGGGAAGAAGAAACATTAGTAAAGTATGTTTCTGTTCGAAGTAGTTACTGATGTGTCCACAGGGCAGGAGGTGGTGATTTTATGGAACCCTGTGGTTCTGTTGTATAATAGTTTTCTAGTTGGAGGGAAAAATAGAGACCATGTGGGCAAGGGCAACCATGCCCAGAAGGCTCAAGGACACTGGCCTCAGTCTTGGTGCAGAGCCAACCTCTTCCAGCATCTATTCTTCTGTGGTGTCTGCAAGTCACTAAAAGTCTTCCCTCAGAGATAATCAACCTTTCCATGTGTTTACTAAATGCATAGAGGGCTGCATTTAGTAAATGATTGAGATGTATAACTCTGCATGTGAAAAGTTACTCACATGACCCTGGCCTTTTTCTTTTCTTGTTTTAGTATAGTCTGTTTTTTGTTCCTTTCCTTTCCTTTTCTTTCTTTTTTTTTTTAAAATCCAAACATGAAACTTCCCTTCTCTGTATACATTTATAGTCTATTCATATAGCCCCATTCCATGGGTAGTCGAGAAGAGGTACTTAATTTTGCAATTTTCAAAGACTAGGGGGTCAGTCTTTATCCCAAAAAACTAAGGCTCAGCCTTAGAATCATTTCAGCAGGTTTTTTCAACACTGGTGGTGACCCTGCCCGCTACTGGGTTAGGATCTCTCAGAGAGGGGCTGGCACCTGTATGTATTTTTAAAAAGCTGCCTTAGCAATTCTGATGTGCACTAAACAGTTTCCTTGAGGTGAGGGAAGGAGGGGCCTTGAATTTGTCTAGGCTGGGGGCCCAGTGCCCAGCAGAGTGCCTGATGTGGGGAAGGCCCCAATGACTCTCTTTTGAATAAATGACTGGGTAAAATGGATATGCCTGCTGCATGGTAGGTGCTCAATGAGTATCAAATTATTTATGATTTTTTAATTTGGATTTTAAAAAATTTATAAGTGCTACTGAACTATCAAGTTGGGATTTGAACTCTGCCTGAACTTGGGAAAAATCAAGTTTTGATCTGAATAACCTAGACAGTTGCCTCGCTTCCCTTTTTTGATTGGTCAGTGGGGCCCTTTTTATTTAAATTCAATAAAAAGAAACAAAAGTTTTAATTAAGTATAATAAACTGGTTTCCTTTATAAGTCTCCGCAATGTACTCACCATGTAGAGCTGACTGACTTTTTCTTGACACTTGACATAGGCTTCATAGTCTGCAAACACTTTAAACCTGTGTGTGTGAGAGAGAGATTGGAAGAAAACAAAACAAAACAAAAGCCATAATTAACTGATATGAGCTAAGTTTCCATTAAAAATCCTCCTTTGCTTAACATCAGGCATGGCTGGTTCACCAAACTCATATTTCTATTTACAAGAATTTTAAATAGCCCTCAACCTTTCTATGGTTCTTCCACACATAAGAATGTCATCAAATGGATACATCTGAAAGCTAGGTACACCAGTGGGAGGAGAAAACGAATATAAGATTTGTAGGTCTAATTCTTAAAGCTTCCTAGCATTACTAGTGGAAAATATTTCATTTTTCTTTCTAAACCTAGGTTAGTTTATCAAATCACAGATCTTTGTGAATCTATATAGGTGGGTTGTATCTGGCTTAAGATGTTCCTGTCCCTTTTTCATGGCCCAAATAATATCTTCTTGGGGAACTCACCTATCATGATAAAACAGCATGTTGATTAAGTCTTTGAAGAGGTCAGGCTGCTTGGGAGAATAGAAACCGTTGTCAATTTGATCAATGGCCAGCTTCAGCTCTGGAAGTGCCTCGTAATATTCTTTTGCCTCGTATCTGTCGGGGTCGGGATGTGGGTATGGGTGCAACAAGAAAAAAGTTCTGTTAGTCTTTGTGATTAACAGCACACTAGATACCACATTAGCTGTGAAAAATGCATTCAGAAATACTAGCATTTATAGAAGTTGTTGTAAAGCTCAATATGGGTATAAATAATATCTGACTAGATCCTGAAAAATTTTCCCCCCATTAAATGTGATTAGTTCTTTGTAACTGAAGACATTAAGGACAGTAGATAATAAAAATTCTAGTCACAGACCAATGTCTGTTCTGGTAAAATATAATTTTCCTTTCAAAGCAGACTTTACAGCTCTATACAAGCATTGTGTTAAGGGGACCATTTGCCCTTTGGACCCTTAAATTTGTTGCTGAGTAAAAATTTACTTCCAAAAGTCAGGAAGTGTATCTGACACCCTCCAAATTTTGTGATCCCTATAGTTCCTTTGGTCAGCACTCTTTATTTCTTATTTGAATCCAGGTTAATAAACTTATTCAGAAATTATGTAAAATGAGTATTCCTGGGTGCTTCTGTACATCCATACCTATCCTCTCCCACACTTCAGTCCATCTCTTTGCAATTTTAGGGGATATTAAATGCTTTAAATTATATGCAAAAACTTCAATTAGCAACTGGTTCATCTTTTGATCAAAGTAAAAATCACAGATGTGGAAAAATGACTAGCTCCTCAGGCCAGTGCTGTAATGGCTGATAACATAGAGCGATAACCCCATGCACCTGGGTCCAAGTTGCTTTTTCTCTTCACTTGCTGGGTTTAATAAGACTAATCTGTGGCCAGGAGGCACCCCAGACTCATGGGGATGTTCTGCTGCCACCTTTCGTGTGACTCCACCTTGATGGGATGCCTGGGTGGGCAGGTACCCTTCTGGGAGGGCTGTTTTCTCACCCTTTCTTGTCCAAAGCAGCCACGTCATTTACTCTCATGCCAAAAATGAACAGGTTCTCTTCCCCGGCTTCCTCTGCCATTTCCACATTGGCCCCATCCATGGTCCCGATAGTCAGGGCCCCATTCAGCATGAACTTCATATTGCCTGTCCCTGAGGCTTCGGTGCCTGCAGTAGAAATCTGCTCCGACAGATCGGTGGCTGGAATGACTGCACAGGCAGGCGTGTTAAAATTAGTGATTCTCCCCTCTAGATCTGCATATAATATTGTAGCCGAGCACTTATCTAGCTGGCCTGTTTTGATTACTGAGGTAGTACTTGTCATCAAGATAAACACTGAAATCGTGAAGGACAGATTTCACTCTTCCTTTTGTCCGTTTCTGATGTGCTATCTTGGTGGTTATGGCTACAGTGCTAAATAACTCTATGCTTATACTACTCTCCCTTGTTCTACAAAGAGCAGCAACGGACTCTGCTATAAAGTTGACACTACATTTCTCTTCTCCTCTTTCTTCCTTCCAGTTTTTGTATATTTGATTTTTAGTTCTTCTACTTCTAACTATAACATTTAATATATTGAAAATTTTCTTTCTTGACCCTTAAAATTCAGAGGCTCTCCTGGCTCTTCTTTCGCAATCTGAGGGGACTGAATTGTTCCTTGCACTTTCACTGCAGGGAAATGTGCCACATGCAGTTGAAGTGTGTCTCGGAATAGACACCAAGCCTCTGACTTTCAGCCTGATTTGCACACAAATTAGTGCTGCTTGCAGCCTCCCACCCTCTTCCCTTTGACTACAAAGTCAGGACAAACTCTCTGCTTTACTCTGACAGCTTGCTTGTGGAATACAGAATCTTCGTTTGCATCCATAGGAATCTAGCTCTTTTTCCTTCATGCAGACAGTTCTTAAACAGTAACATCAGAGGACCCCAAACACCTCAAAGACAGAAAGGTCCCTTTTCAATTTGGGAAACAGGTGAAACACAGTTGGCATTGGCATAGGGATGGGGCTCTGTGAGCATGGGATGAAAAAAAGCAAAGGTCGCAGTGGTAGAGAAAGGGACGTTGGCTTCTCGCCAGTCTGGCTGTCCTCACGAGGGAACTCCATGCTTGATCTCACAGTGCCCATCTGAGGCACATCTAAGGCTTGCGCTCTGGAAGCCTGACTTCATCCTCATTTCCTGTTGCCACATGAACAAATGACAGCTATTCCTTCCACAAAGTGACCAGAGGAATATCTGGGGACTGGGGAATTGGTGTTCTGTTGCAAAACTGGGGCTGGGAGCTGAAGACCTTTTTTTTTTCTTTTGTAGAGTACAGTCTGTACCAAACCTCAGGGCCACTCCCCAGTCTCACTCTCTCAGAGGAAAATGTGCTTACAAATGTAATCTGACTCTGAGGACAGCAATCTCATTGTCAGCTGGGTCACCTACAAGCTCTTAGCCGAGGTCCTTATGCTGCCCAGCAGTGACACCTTCTATCCCAAGTTACTGGCTTCCTGAGCTCAGCCGTCCCATTTTTCCATACTGTGTAATCCTTCCCTAGAATTTGACCTGACCACACATGGTTTGTGGTGAGAGCATTACCTCTTTCAGCAAGAGACACTCTGTAGTTCTCCAAGAAGATGACTTTCAACTTGTTTCCAACCATGGGGTCATTATTCACCACATCCGCCACTGAAGTGATCAGCTTTATGATCAGTTTGGCCATGTGATATCCTGGGGCAGCCTTGGGGAAGAATGTCAAACACAATGACAGAATGTAGGCATGATGAAGTAGAAAAATGACAAGAGATTAGAGGCCCCGAGTCCCCACTGAATAGACTCAACTTACTTTGCCACCAATTATAACTGTTCTGGGCACAAATAACTTCTTAGGGTCTTTCTTAATGCCTAAAAAAGATGGAGAAGTGGATGGAACAGAGGATGGCCTCAGGTGGCGAGATCTGCACCCAGAGGGCTGCTTCTGCCTCCAGGGGGGTTGGGGGCTACAGGGCTGACTCACGATTGTACATTGTGACCACATGCAGGCAGTTCAAAAGCTGTCGCTTATACTCATGGATCCTCTTCACATGCACGTCAAACATGGACGATGGGTTGATCTTCACTTTGTACTCCTTCTCCAGAAACTGAGAAAACTTCAGCTTGTTCTCCTGTTGAGACAGTGTACGGGGCCAGAGCTTGTGACTTAGAAGCATCGGGTGGTCTGTTTTTAAAAAGTGGAGCATAAACCCTCAATTCAAGTGCTGGGGAAAGGGTCCACACAGAGAAGCCTCACCTGCTTCACATTGGAAATTTCTCGGAGGAAGACGTCATCATCCAGGAAGCTGTGTAACTTTGTCAGCTGGCTCAAGTCTTTCACATAGTCTTCCCCAATTTTCTTTTAGTTTAAAGGAAGAGGTAACTTTAATCAGGGTTGGCAATCAAGCCCAAATGATCATTTTTTTGTCACTCTGTGCAAGTGCTCATGCTCACCTACAACAGGATAGCTCACAGAATGGCTTTATTCACAGAAGAGGCTAGAATTGCTGTGGGGGAAGAACACTTTGCTAGTATCTTAAATGTATTTCAGTGGTAGAAAGTGTTAAAAACAGGACATCTACTTAAAGAAGGTGACAAAGAACCCAGGTTCCAGTAGCTATTTATCTGACCTTTGTTTCCTCTTTACTAAACAGGGTTACCATCTTCCATTTATGAGTCTTATGAGTACTGTTAGTCAGGACCAGGTATATAATTTGTGGGGCCCCTTGATCAAATACTAAAAATTTCATGGTGGCTACATCAGATAATTAAATCAAGCACAGAGCCTTGTGGGGCTGCACAAGTCACATGCTGATGAAGCTGACCCTGCTGCAGATAGGATCTGCGAATTTTAAGTGCATTCATATGCTTCCTGCATTGCAGTCAGGCTTCCCCGCCTCTCCGCCCTTCTGAGTTACCTCTGCTATTAACTCTGCAAGCCCAGGGTTGCAGAGTAAGAGCCAGCGCCTTGGAGTGATGCCATTGGTTTTATTCTGAAACTTGTCTGGTTCTAGCTCACTGAAGTCCTTGAATCTGGAGATAGAAGAGACACGCCACTGAATTTGGCTGAAATGGCAGGTTCCAACATGAATTAAGTTGAGTTATAATCAAGAAGTCAAGTGTAGGTTTAGAAACATTAAATAAAGGTGGAAGGAGCGACTGGCAGCAGCGACAGCTGTCCTTCTAAATAGAAACCCATTTGCAATTCAAAGTAGTTACAAAAAATTCCAAATCTAATCACCTCCATATGATTTCTTGGCGCTGACATATATACCAGACTTTTCAGCAGAAGAGTTTGTTTTTGTTTGTTTGTTTGTTTTTTGCTCCTAAGTCTAGAATTAAGATGGTTCAGAGACAAAGGCTTTTTCTTTTTCAAGAGAAGGGTACTTTGTATAGAAGAAAAGTACTTTTAAATAGTTTGATGGGGCCTTGCCTCATCTCCAAAGCAACCCTGCGTATACCAGCACCATCCCGTACTGGAGCAACGCTAGACCCACAGCCACAGAAAGGAAAGCTCACACTTGGGTTCACAATGTCCGAGTGGATTTTAGCTACGCCATTCACAGCATGGGAGCCCACAATGCAAAGATGGGCCATGTTGATCTTTTGCCTCCTTCCTCTTCTACCAGGGACATCCTTCTCAGACGGTCGACATCTTTAGGAAACAAGGCCACGATTTTCTAGCCAAAGGAAGAGAAAGAACTTACTGGTCACTTTCAAAGTTTAAAGCAACACTGGATAACGCTGTTCACTTTCCAAGCAGGATCTTTGATGGAGTGACTATAAAACTCCCCCCTTGCCCGCCCCCCTCCGCGGCCCTTCACCCCCACGGAGAGGTGGGTTAGCCTTAGGGAGATGCCATCCTCTATTGTAGCACTTTCAAAAAGGTGTCTAACATAGTCCCACCCGACTTGGATACTTTTTGATGTATCAATGATTCAAAGATGGTTGGGCCTTAAGTTTGGTAAGAGGGGACATCGTGGCCACCCTTAATATCAAAATCACGTTCTCAAAAGGAGTAGAATCTCTCAAAACGACTTACATCTAAATGCTTCTGATTTATCTCATAAATAATTTGCAAATGTCGAGGAAGCAACTTCTCCACCAGCTCTACAGGCCAGCGCTCCAGGGCTTCTGGGAGCACGGTGTGGTTGGTGTAGGCGAAGGTCTTCTGGGTGACTTCCCATGCCTGAGGGAAAGGGAAGGCTTGGCTGCTTTTCTCTGCAAAAAGGTGCACACTCCACCCCACAGGGCCCAAAATTTCCTCAGCTCTCTTGGTCCACAGCAGGACAGGTCTATGTGCTTATATACAGTCAGACACACTTGGTTCCACCAGGTCCTTGAATGGTTCAGAGAGTGGAACGTGTTTTTTTTGGGTGGGGGGGAAGGTAGCTCCTGGAAAAACTAACTGATAAAACTTAAGACAGCATGCTGAAAAGTCTCCTCTACTATTCCATGTCTTTGTTTATTAAATAAACAAAATTTGAGGAATAAAACTTAAGGAATATTGTGAGAAGGTACAAAGTATGTTTAAAATGGTGACTCTCAAAGTAATGGAACGCTTTCAATTAGCTGTATTCTGAGGTTACAGAGCTTAATTTAGAATCTTTTTTAGAGACAAAAATAGTAAGCACAGTATAAGCCGTAATACAGCTAGTGAGCTGAATCCCATTAGGAATGTGTTTATTTCTTAGCCTTACTCCTTGTGTAAAGCAGCAGCTAGGGTAAATTTTACCTTTAAGTGTTGGTAGTTAGCTGCAGTAATTATTTAAAAAAAACACACATCACAAAGGAGCTTTGGGAAAAATCTCTCAAGCACAGATATTTTGGTTAATTAAAAGAAAAAGAAGCCAAAGTGATCCAGACCTTGGACCAGGGCAATTTTTCAATATCCACAAAAATCCTCATCAGCTCAGGGATGGCGAGCGCGGGGTGAGTGTCATTCAGCTGGATGGCAACCTGTGTGGGGAGAAGATGTCGACGTGAAGGTCTGGCTTCCTGGACCGCACAAAGACCGAACGACATGCCACTTTCTTTGGAGCCTTTTAGCCTTTTACCTACTCAACATTTTTAGACCTGCTAGCGGAGTAAATCTGATCGGAAGTCCTCGTCCCCTCGGTTGCCCCCACCTGTGTTCACAGATTGAACACTTGCCTGATCTGGAAAGGCGTCAAATGCAGCTTTGGCATTATCGGTGGACCCGAACTTGGATGATTTGAAACGTCGGATGATATCTTGCAAGGTAGCAGCCACCACAAAGTACTCCTGCTTCAATCGTAGCTCCTTCCCTTCAAAAAACTGCAAACGAGAGACTGAATGAGAGTGGCTCACACTGTTAGATGTGGCCAAAACTTGTTCGGTGTCTCCTGTCCAGAAACCCTTAAGGCTAAAACACACTGGGCTTCTGGTGGAAGATGGCAGGTTGGACGCCAAGCATTAGCCCTTGCTCCTTTCTGAACTCCACTTAAACGACAGTGAAGAGATTTTAAAAAGGCATACTGATAAAGGATGAAGGGAATGGGAGAGAAGACAGCAACAACTGTTTAGAATGTGAAAGAACAGATGAGTGATAACTGAGCCAGAAGGGCCAGGAAAGCTGAATACTGATCTGGTAGTGGAGAAGAGCTCCAAAGCAACTCAATTTAGACACTGAAGCCCCCAAAGGATCAAGAAACAGCACCAGTGTCTTGGGAAGTAGAGTGAAGATGCGGCAAAAGGTCAGTTGAGAGTCTGTCTGAGATGCAGTTGGCTTTGGACCTCATCCCAGTTCCCTTGGCTGAGCAATTTCCTTTCCCAACTGAAGTAGAAGCTGGAGGTGTATTTTGTGGAGATGGTAAAACAGGAGTCTCTGGACTGGAAGGCAGCAGGTACAGGTGAAGGTGGGGTACTACTCTAGACTGAAAATGGGGAAAAGGGGGTTAAAGTAAAAGTTAATAGTACTGAATATGTTGAGACTCTCAGTCTTCTCTTAACTAGATTGTAGAACATGGCCAGCCAATATTAATTCCACCAGGAAAGAAGCTGCAAGAGTCTTCTCTGGGGAATTTGAGCAGCCCAAGAGGGAGACCCAACGACAATGACATGAGTGCTACCCAGGACATGGCTCCACAAGATCACAATAGAGTGAAACCCAAATAGATAAACCCCACTCGAGTACAGAGCTACTCCAAAGCTTGTGGGTACCACTCTTAAATTTTATGGGCAGCTAAGGATCACTAGACATCCAAGAAAACCTTGTAAAATAAAGAGTTCAACATAAACAAACAAAAGCCAACTTAGAGGAAACAGATTAGAAAAGAGTATTACAAGAATACTATCAATATCCTCAGATAGATTAGAGAAGATACTGTATTCAAGAAGTAAGATTAAGATACTTTAAGGAAATATCTAGAGAAAAAAAGATTACTTGGACATTAAAACATGATATACAAAATTAAAAACCCAATAGAAGGATTGGAAGAGAGATTTGTAATCACGCAGAAAATTGAGCAAGAAGACAAAGAGATGATAAACATTACGAAAAAATGGTAAGAAAACTAAAGGACTAGTTGAAGATGTTCAATAATTCTAGACCATTTCTAAGAGGACTGTAGTCCTGTGTTCCCAGAATGAAGGGTACCTAGGCCTGATGGGGGAAAACAGACTCACAGCAAAGCACCCTGCAGCCCCATTCGGTGCACTCGGATGTAGGTGACTAAGGGAGGGATACAAGGAGGGTGAGAGAAGTGGAGGGAGGGGCGTGTAGAGTGATAGAGGCAGACAGGAAGCTTTCAAAAGGGAAAAAAGCAGGATTCAAACAAAAGATCAAGAATTATTAGAATTGCATTGTGCTTCTTAGCCACACTGAAAACTTGAAGACAACGAAAAGAATCTGTTCTGCATCCAGGCGAACTATCAATGTGAGGGCAGAATAAAGACATTTTCCAATATGCAAGGTCTCAAAAAAATCGACCTTACATACATTCTTTCCCAGGGAGCCCTTGGAGCATGTGCACTGCCAGACAAGAGAGTAAATAAACAAAAAGAAAGACATGAAATCCAGGAAACAAATGATCTCAGAAAGTAAATGAGCACTGGGGTTCTCAGAAAAATGACAGTGGAGCAGGCAACCAGAAGAAATTAAGAGACTTTTCAAAAAGACCTGGTTAACAGAATACCTAATGTGTTTGAATGTATCAAGAAGAAATTTCTACAGTTGAGGTAAGGTGTAGGCTAAATTAGGGCAAAATACTCAGAAACTTAAGCAAACAAAATAATTACTAACTTCAGAAAAAACGAAAACTTTTTAAGAAAAAATAATCATTATATGATGATACATATATGCACAGATCAGCATCCTGAAGCATTTACATAGTCAAAATAATTTAAACACTGATTAAGGAGCTACTGAAAATTATGCTGTAATTATGTTAAGAGAATGGGGACAGGAAATATGTGTTTGTGTGGTAGAGGTGGGAGAGTATGTGAAGGAGTGAGCTATATTTTCATCTTCAATCGTGGCGTGTCAACAAACAATTGTAAAAGCAGGAAAACTGAGAAGTAATAACAGCATGTTATTAGAACTATGGAGGTAAGAATCCAGAAAATTAAGAGCAAAGGGATGTAGCTGCTTCTGGGAAGTGGGAAATGGAGACTGTGTTATTATATAAGCCTCACAGAACTGTTTTTCTCTTTAAACTATGTGTACGTAACTGATAAAAATTTAAAAACCAAACTAAAAATTAAAAGTCATTAATAGGAACTGTTTTGATTGATATCTGCAATGGGAATTTATATGTGGAGCTTGGAAATTTTTTTACTTTCTTTTGGTCCTTTTTATATTGTTTACATTTTTTTCTAATGGTATGTATCATGGTAAAATTATAATGAAATCATTGTTCTAGAAAAACATTATGAATCCATCTAAAATACATTTAAACATTTAGGGAATTTTTAATGTCCTAGAAATAAAATGGTTAATTAAATAATCACTGACCTCAAGAAGCTCAAACTAATGGGGAAAGAGAGATGTGTAAAAAAGGCTTTAAATAAAATGCAATGGTTTATTTTTTTGAAAATTAATGTTATAGTTAAGTATATATACAGTATTTTGGGAATCTGAATACTCAGGTAATTCTTTATCTGAGCCCTGAAAAATGAGTAGGAATTTGTCAAATGAGCACAGAGTGCTAGAGTATTCTCTGCAGGCAGAAGAAGCTTGGGCAAGGCATTCAGGTAAAAAGAACAGGCAAATAGTCCTGCACTTCTGGGGCCTCATTGTCAGGGCCAGATCATGGAGGGTGCGTCAGACAACTCATGCCCATGTTAATGAAGAACTAGGGAGCACATCTAAGATTCTGTGTTTCTCTTACATGCGATTAGAAGCCTTTAAAGAACTTCAAGCAAGAAAAAATACAAGTATAGTTGCAGAGGGAGGACAGTTGCAAAATTCTTGGAAGACAGACTAATGTCTGGACTAGGGCTATGGCTAAGTTGGGGAGAAGGAAAGAGTTTGTTCCTGTAATTACAGTACAACAGTGATTTATCAACTTGTACTTAAAAATAAGCATGATCCCAAGAGCTACCTTTTACCCAATGAATTTAGTCAACTTTGTTCTCATGCTAACTTCCTATATGCTATCAGTAGCTGCAGATGGTTATTTCCAGGTAAAGTGAGGTTTGGTCCTTACTGAAGATAGGAAGATGAAGTTCAAACCCCTTCCAGTTAAACAGTCCTGCAGGCTGGGTTTGGCTATGCATAATGGCCCCAGACTTGGAAGGATTCTACTTTAACTGACCACGAAACAGAATAACCTTTTGCTTTTGGGTTAGAGATTTCTCTGAAATTAATAAAGTCACAATGTTTCTCCAAAGGAAAGAATAACATACAGCATTTTACCCATATAGAAGTCAGAGCTAAATATATTTAAACCAGCAAAGAATCTACAGCAGTCATCTGAGATCCATTTCCAAGTGTTTTTATTTTTAGCTAAACTATTCTTAGTGTAAAATTAGGAATAATCACCTATAAGAGTAAGTATAAAGAGATGAAGAAGCGGCATAGGAAACAAGTGTTTGCTCCTGATTCCACGCTGAGGTTCATGGCCCACCTCGCCTAGGGGCAGAGGGCTGGAAGAGCTCTGTCACCAAGAGGAAGAGGCCAGGCGGGAAACCTCCAGGGACTCCGAGTGTGGATGAAATTTCTGTTTGGCAAGGAAGTAGTGCCTTACCTCATCTTTTATATCCAAGTTTGTTTTGAAATACAAAGAACTGGTACACAGACCTTGCCAATTAGTCATGGGGTCACTAATCAAGGGCAAAATACCAATTCTGATTTCACAAATTACACAAATTTGTTTTCCTTACTTGGGTGGGAGGGGAAATCTAGACAATTCCAGAAGAGATGTGGAGATTATTTTGCGCTGAAAAAATAAATCAACATTAAAGCTGTGCTTTATATGGCTACTGTATAGATGCCTCTGGAATAAGCTGCTTCTGTTTCCACTGAGACAACAAGCTTGAGCACTCACGTTATCATTGGGATACAGCACCCGAGAGATGTTCTCGGCCAGATTTCGGTCCAACACAGCTTGAATGTAGTCTCCGACATTAACTGAGGGAATGTTAGAAACATGAATAAATAGAAAGGCCAGCCACTGTTATCAAAGTCCCTTGATCTCACCTGATGCTTGCTGTATAGCATGTGGGATTCCTAAAATTCCTAAAAATCCAAAAGGATTTCAACCAATTTCAACACATCTTCATGGTCTGATTCACAAGAAAGTCTAAGAAGGCCAGATGGAAGGACTGCTTTAAAAATGTCCTCCAAACTTGCTCCATAAATTGGCTCTGCTTAGCCACTGAAGAAACTCAAGGCCTTTTTTCAAGCTCAATTTGGTTCTAACTAGTGTTCAAAAAGAAGCCATTGATGTCGTACTTCCCAAGACTCTCTTTTTGTGTCATCTTTGTAGAGCGGAGTACTAATTTGCATCTGAGATAAAAAGATTAAGCATAGGCACAAAGAAACAAGAGTCCATGCTGTACTCACAGTCTTGGAGATTAAAGTCCTTGGGGGCCCGAGCAGACCAGAGGCGCATGGTGTTGACGGTGTTATTCATATACCCAGGCACTGGGGTGTCATATGGCAGGGCCAGGACCACCTGTGGGATTAAATCAAAGCAGCTGCTTACTGTTTCCCATGTGTGATGATGTAGGTTGAACAATGGGCTGGGAGGTGGCAATGGGAATTCTGTTCCTGGCTGTTACTGACTCAAATTGTGTGATGCCTAAACCAAGACAAGAGCCCCAGGACTGGAGTGATGGGTATAAAAAGCCATTATGTATTCTCCTCCCACTGGAAATAATCTGATGGCTGGAACCATCTAGACCGATGGTCTACTGTATCATTTTCACGTTGACTTCTTTGTGTCCCTTGCCTGGATCTGGATGTGTATCTTTTATGTTTCAGATCTAGCCATTGCTCTAAGAATAAAATATAATGTAAAAATAAAATGAAAAATGTGAATCTGTACCCATTAAAAACAGTAATCAGCATAAATTTAGCGTAAGTTATTCAATGATCTGATTACAAATATGATAAAAATCAATGGAACAGAAAATTTGTGAAGATAGATTACATATGTTTAAAATGCTATGCTAGATTTTTCAATGTTGCATGATTTGACAAATTAGCTGATAATTAGCAGAGATGGGTCTAAGAAGTGAGCTTTGGAAAAACTAGCTCAATCTTTGTGACAGTCATTGAAACAGAGAACAGGAAGATGAACTGTGTTTCACGTGAATTTAAAATTTATGTGGGAAAAGACTCATTTCTATTCCCTGCCTCATCAGAGTCAAGCTCTAAGGAAAATAATTGACAGGTTAATTGAATAGGAGGATGCTTGAGATCATTCAGTGTAACCTACTCATTTCAAAATTGAGGAGAATGAGGCTGAGAGTGAAGTGACTTGCTCAAGGTCACAGTCAGTGTTAGGGTTGAAATCTGAACACAAATCTCTTTAATTGAGTCTGCTGAATTATGAATGAATGAAGCATTAAAGCGTATATCAATCAATCACACATATTCAGTCATGCTTTTATGAACTCTACGACCTTGAAGTAATAAACCACCCTCTCTGAATAACTTTCACTAAGAAATATGGGTCTCTGGAGATTTTTAAAGGCAAGTTGTGATCAGCCAGGAAAAGTTGTTTACAGAGAGTGGGTTGAGCTGGGTTCAAACACTTTGTCCTCCTGACCCTTAAAGCATAACTAAGGAGGCGGGGGCGTATGGCTCGGATGTCCCTTTAGAGACTTCAGGTGTAACTGCAACTCTGACTCCAGCCAAGGCCATGCTTTCTCTGGGATGCTTCTGTTGTGAAGCATGAGAGCTGGGACTCGTCTCATGAGCAATCTTTAATCTCGGACCCCATCGGCCTGGCCGTTTGCTCAGAGCTACACTGCTGTCTGAGCCTCTTTCCGAGAATCCTCCTTCTTTCCTCTTTCCTTTTCACGGGTGTCATACCTGCATTGCAGTCTGAAAGACTTGCTTCTGCTCCCTGTCCCTTTATCTTGGCTTTCTCCAATATATAACTTATGCTTCTAATTCTCCCTGGGGTGTGCTTCTCAGAGGAACCGAACTGACACAAGAATAAACTGAATTGCTCTGTCTACTGGACGCTGCCCAGAGCATGCATACACCACGTCTGACCTCATGCTTTCTGACGTTACCAGTTACAAATTTGGCGCGTTGCATAAATCCATAAAGTTCTGCACTGCCTGGGTCACTCACCTTATATTACATCAGCCCCATAACTTTGCCTTGTGGGAACAGAAAAACATATTCTCCTTAACTGATTTTCTGGTTTGATTATGAAAATGTCTAGAGGTACTCTAAATACAAGGGAACTCAACAGTGAGAACTACGCACAAACAGAATGCTCCCAGGGTTGACTATGCAAAGCTGTATAGATTTAAACAGATCAGAAGTTACTGGAAATTTTAGACATCCAATCTATAACAGGTACCTGCTAATTTAATACCAAATATATGTATGGATTATTTAGGCATATTAATGACTGATTTGTTTGTAGCTCTCTTGATCATATTTGTAACCACTTGTGACTTAGACTGTTGCCTGTATAACCAAAATAAAAAAGACAGAAAGAGACTTATCTTGGAATCACAGTATTACTTTATTCCGTATACCATTATACTATAATGACCTATTTTAGCTTCTAATCTGTTATTTCGTATGCTGAATAAATTCTTTTTTAGATAGGAAAAACCTTTTTAAAAAGTCTTCTTTTTTCTGAGCTGTGACTAGCTCTACATGGATTAGCAGAATAGAACATCGGTTTAAAAAGTCAGCTATAACATGGGCTAGGCTTTTCTAAGACAAAATGAAGCATTTATTCGTGGAGAATAATCCACAGACCAACTGAATTTAGCATTACAATACTGAATTCCACTCCTGATTTTGGTTTGTAAGAACAACATTTACTTGATCCTTACCATTTTCTTTAAGATTTTAGGGAATGGCCACTGATACATCTTTTCCAACCTGAGTCATATTCATTAAACAAATATCTCAGGTGGAGCCTTCAATGACTGAACACTGCAGTCTAGTAGTTAACAGAGGTTATTTAACTATCAGGAGTATGAAGGCAGCAAAACACAAACCACCTCTGGGCGTGCTGAAAATGAACTGTTCAGAGACAGGGCAGCACTCAAATCTAGTGGCAGGATAAATCTAGTGACCATGAAGTAAGTATACTTGGATTGACGCTAGCATTATTTCTCTAGGAGTGATTTGGCACAAAATAAGAGTACATTTCGCAATATTTTGCATTATTTTTCTTTACTCTGCAATAACTTTGGAAATTCTTCAAATAAATATTGCATTTTAAAAATACTTTTTAGAAGTTACAAGTAAATGTACATGTGGTGGTGGAGTGAGGAAAAACATTTACATTTATTCAGTCTCGGTATCAACAACTTTATAGAAAGTTGGAGAGCTAAACGTTCTGGGATTACAGAACTGATTAATCTCTGGTAAAGCCGATTGCAAAATGCCCTGGTAAGTCACTGACCCTGGGAAAGTTACTTCTCTCTTGGCATCAGCATCCTTGTCTCCAAAATGAGTGGGCTGCACTAAGAGGAATAACACATTTATTTATAAAAATGTACTCTATTATTCAATACACAACCTATCACGCTCAATAGCATGCACACATTACACTCTACGCTTTGTCTTCACTGTGCCGTGCTATGGGAAATGCCCAGTAGGAGGACTCCGAGTACCTGGGTGTCGACCCACTTGGTCCCAGTCTTGCTGTGCTCCACTTTTCCGTAGAAGTGCACGGGCAGCATGAAACTAGGGCGGGCTTTCTCCCAGGGGTTTCCATGCCTGAGCCAATCATCGGCCTCTTCCACCTGCAAAAAGAATATGCCTTAGAATTTGTTTTTCAGGAGATCTGAACCCTGGTCCTTTAATTAAATTGAATTAAAATAGCTTTAACTGAATCACTTTGAGAATTCTGTTTTGGCAAGAAAGTGTGTGTTCTGTCAATCTCAATTCTTATTGTCTTACAGCCTAAATCAACAACAATACTTGCTAATCCTACTCTAATGTTTGATATTTATTATTACATTTAATCCTCGGCAACCCTATAGAAGGAAACTATGATTCTCGTTTTTTTAAATTTATTTTAAAAATTTTTAATTTTTCAACGAGTTGATATACAATATTATATTAATTTCAGCTATACAACATAGTGATTAGACATTCATATAACTTATGAAGTGATTACCTCGATAAGTCAAGTACTCATCTGACATCATCCACAGTTATCACAATATTACTGACTATTTCCTTATGCTGTACTTTATATCCCCATGACTGTTTTTATATATAATTCTTCTTTAAAAGATGAGAAAATTCTAACTTGCTCAAAGTACACAGATAGTGAATGGTACAGCTGAGATTTGACTTTAGGTCTGTGTGTTCTAGAGCCTGTGTCTTAACATCTTTGAATACAACTGTCTAGCTGGAGTGAAAGAGAAAGGCCCTCCAGGGCTGTTTGACAGTTAGATATCTGGACCCGATAAATACCACATGAAGGTTTCAGTCAAGATTCTTGTCTACAATGCACAGACTGGTTAAGAAATGCTACTCGTAGAAACCTCCCTTAATAAACCTTATTTCAGTAAAGGTACAGAAGACTATTACATTTTGCTGTCTTTCTTTAATCTGTATATAATTTTGATTTGTAATGACTATTAATTATGGTTCTTTTTGAAAATAACATAGGCAGAGGTAATAAATTTTAAAAATTTTGTTTATATTGACAATTCTAATATCTTATAGCTTGCATTTAGGGTACACTGAACATCAAATGAATTTTGGCTTGCAATAAACAAACAAGAACAGCAAGAATAACAGAAAAAACATTTGGGGGAATGTATTTTTAGTGTAAAGATATCAGTGAAATCTTTAAAATATATAAATTTTAAAAAAATGGAATTGTGTTCTGACAAGAAGGGAGAGGTACAAAGTACTTGTCAATGAAACAATGCAGTATGGTTATTTTACCTACTTGAATCCTGACTTTCTCCCCTGAGAAAACTCAGCTTTAATTTAAGATATTGCTTATGAATTAGGCCACACCATACTGGATGCCTCAGAACACCTAAATATAAGTTCAGTGCTTGCTCTAAGCACAGTGTGGAGAGAGAAACAAACATAGCTAATGTTTTTTGAGATATTAGACAAGACATTAAAGTCAACAGCCAGATAAGCAAATATTTATTCAAACATTGACCATAACTTTTTATCAAGAAAGCCAGTAAGCCACCCATTAATATTAACTACCAGCATAATGATGAATGAAATGGGAACTCAGAAAACAACTTTAGGTAGAAAATCTGGGAGTTAGAGAACTGCTGGAGGCAGGGGGATGTTATCAGAAGCAGGATGAAGCCTAAGGGAAGGCTTGAGCAGATCTGAGTTACTCAGCAAATTACATCTTGTTAAAATGTAGATTCTCAGTCCCAGAGAGGTCTGAAATTCTGTAGTTAAACAAATCCCCAGGGGCTACATGGTGCAGCCAGGAGCTACATGGTGATACAAAGTCAGTAACTGTAATTCAGAATTTAGACTTCCACTATCCCAATCATAAAAAGAACAACAAATTTCATTAAAATTTAACAAGGAAATAACTGAATTTTATCAGCTGATAAGAAACTAAGTTAGAGTCCACTAGCACGTGTTAATAACTAGGAACTCCACGACAAATAAATGAGGATATCCACAAAGGATGAAAACATCCTCATTTACAAAACACTCTACGCTGCCCTTAGTCAAGGGCAGGTTTAAGATTTTCAAAATCTGGCCAATGTGAACACTTCCTGTAACAGGAAAGGACTGTAAGGCCCGTTTGTCTCATTTCATCACTGGACGGTTGTAAAACACACCTAAAGGTAACATAGGAAACAGGAAGATGCTAAGGCAGGAAGAGTTTTCCTCTTAAAAGTCATAGGAGAATGGACAACATATATTTTGCTGAGAAACGGAGCAGGATCACACTGTTCTGCCCTCCAGCAGCTTGAGATGCTCCTAGGAGAGAGAATGGGCTCTGGGCTTCCTGCCACCACTTCCAGCTTCCTACAGAAGTCAGAGGCTGCCCTCACTTTCATGAGGGTACTCTGTTAAGTGACAAGGGACTAGACAGCTGATTACTCTTCATGCCATCCAAAGTTGGTCTGATTTTTCCTTGCCAAATAATGGCTGATTTTAATGTCACTAGGTTAATGAGCTCTGTAGGAGAACCAAGTGTCAAGCTTGCTTTTCTTAATTTTTCTCTTCCTGATTCAGCAAAGAATCAATTAATAACTCCCTCAATTTTACAAACTTTGTTCAAGGTAAATTGGAAAACAGATATTTCAAAACCACAAGCTGGTCTCAGCAGATCAGAGGAGAAAGAGAGAGCTGTCCCCTCACGCCCCCGCTATATCCACAGAAGCTGTAGGATGGTGAAAAATCTCCTGTACCTCACTTTCTTCCAATGAATCAACAAAGTGGTCTATAAATATAGATTTCCATGTAGCCAGTGATCCCCACACTAATGTGCTGAGCCATATGAGGGGTGGGGGCAAGATGAGAGAGAGTTTTCATTTACAGCCAAGTGGGCTGTTGGATCTGAACCTCCTGGATGAAAGAGAGCTGAGACAAAGCTAGTGTGCCCCTGCAAAGTGAGGGACAGTGTGCCAGTCTAGGTGAGGGGCAGCAGCCAGGACTTGGCATCTCTCTAGAGGAATTATGCAATGCAATCGGTATTCCAGCCAGCATAGAAGCAGAGGTCAGCTTAGGGGGCTCTGTCAATCACTGAATTCTAAGTAATGCTTTTCCCCTCAATTGTGGGATACACAGGACATGAGCAAACACCAGGAATAGTCAAAAAAATTTGCTTTCTGATGGTACAAAAACTGAAAAATGTTTCTGGGAACACCAAGTATTCAACAGTAGTAACCAGAAGATTGCTGGGTAATGGAAACTATGCATGACTAGTTATAGCAGGTTTGGCACAGGTTCTAAGAGAAAGAAAGGTTCAGTAGGTACTGTTTGGTTCAGCTCCAAAACACCTACTCTGAGAACCTTTCTACGCAGAATTTAGGCATGTGATCGTCAAACTTTAATGGGAGGTTGTTGCAATCATCTTTCCCCTTCTTCCTCCCAGTGGCCAGTTATTTTCAGAGGTCTATTACTGATAAGGTTTCAATCAATGATCCCTATTAGAGTTCAAGGTAAGTCAAGAATTTTAGCAATGAAATTATTTTCCTGGGGGAGGGGGTGTTGGTTCAAAATGAACATGTTATTACTGCAAATCTTCTTTGAGAAGAAATTTCAAAAATGAAAAGTCTATCAACCTTTAAAAATCTTCCCAGCTTGTACAATTTTCCTCAGACTTCTCTGTACCTGCCTTTGAAAGAGCAAGGACATATCTGATGTGAGTGGGGGCATGCGTGTACCCTGAAGAGGCATGCTGCTTTCTGGGGAGACACTTTTTGTTTTTTACAGAAATGGTTTCTTTTTTATGGTATGTATTTTACGCTTGTTCTTTAAAACCCTATCCTAGCAAAAATGAATGTGGCAAGTAAAATTATGTGGCAAGTAAAATGTGCTTGTGACTTGATTTCAAGTCATAATGAAAGTGATGATAGCTAGGGAAGCTAGCTTTGGAGACTAGCAAAAGCCATTTGGTCTCTCCTTTATCTTTAAGAATGTTGGATAATATATACTTTCTTGGTATGATAGGAGAGAAAGGGATGGTTTCTTTGAATAAAGAGCCTTTAAGAGTAGCAAAGATAGTATGTATGGTTAATAGTGACCTTTTGTAAAATTTTGAGGAAAATGAACTTGAAAAGAATCTTTATGAGATTTGCTGAGTTTCTTTTAAATCTTTCACACAACAGTAGTTAAAAGATAAAAAACAAAATCCTTATACATTCTGGGGTACAATGGCCACTACATAGGACATTATCAAAGATTAAGAATGGGTACCATGTATTGCTTAGTCAGGTTGTGTCAAATGCTGGTTATACCAGAAGTGCCTGCCAAGATAAGCTTCTCACCATGTAATTCTAGATTATTTCATTAGGGGAAGGGAATCAATTGTTTTGTTTTCATAGCTTTTTATGATTATAAAATACACATTTCTTACGGAATATGAAACATGTAGAAGTGTAAACAGAAGACAGTAAAAGCAACCTGTAATCCTATCTCCCAGAGATAATTACTGTTGGAGCTTTGATGTATTTAGTTTATATGACTTATTTAAGTCTATACTTCCTTTTTTTACTAACATATCTCATTTTATTAAAATTAATAAAAATGTTAATGGCTACTTCAATATTTTATCATATGCCATAATTTATTAAATTATCCATTTTTTAGGCAAAATTAACATTTTGAGTGCCTATTTGTGTGCCGAACATTTTACATATTTTCATAATAATTCTGTGAAGCTGGTATCTCTATTTTTCAGATGAGAAAACTGAGGTTTCAGAGAAGTTAGGTAACTGAATTGAGGTAATGTACTTCATAAGGGTAATGAGTCACAATCAGTCTTCAAATTAGACATTAAATCTCAAATTGGCCCTTAGCAAAATTTGGAAGTTTATCTTTCAATATGCTTTCAATGTTCTTCTGAGACTTTTTCCTTGGTGCATTTTCTCATCATAGCAAATCTTAAAGTTCCTTCCTTCCTCAGACCAGAGAGTGTCCAAATATCAAGGGAGGGAAACAAGGATAGCAGTCACACTAAGCTTAATGTCCCTCTTCTCCCTTGGGATTAGCTCCAACCTAGGTCCCCCCATCCAATCCCTGAGCAGCTGCCCTCAGAAGGACTCTTGGAAGTGTAATGGGGCTTAGGGAACTCAGGTGTTCTGGAAAGCGATTCCAGTATCTTTTTGTCAATGCTGTATGTGGGACAAAGCTAGGGAGAAAGTGTAAATCTCACTTAGCATCAGGGAAAACTGTCCACAGTAGGTCTCACTGTAGACTCAAAGAGTTCCCAAAGATAACAGAAACAAATGCCTAAGAGATGGTTTGGCTATATAAAACTAGAATAGTTTGTATAGATTGATTACTATTTGCACAAATATACAGAGGACTATAATGATACATATTCAATATATGCCAGATTTATTTGATATAATAGCTAACAAGATTGCCTTCTTTCACCTTATTAAAAAATTAGAACACTGAACTTACGTACCTTGTAAGATAGGCATGTTAAGGAGGGCATGACTGAGTGTATTAAAGAATACTGAACATGGCCCTGGAAATCTGGAGATAAACCCATGTTTGCCAGCAGTGTGATCTGGGGTAACCCCATTTCTTAAGAGCCTCAGTTTTCTCAGCTATAAAACAGCAACATGTTCCCTACCATGAAGGGTTATTGGGGGAAATCATGAGTTACAAGATGTGCTTCTCTATTTTGCATGCTGCAGAGAATGAACGTCACACATTATAGGTGGTCCACATTCAGTCAGTCAGTGGTAAATATTTTCAGAGCACCCTCATGAGTCAGGCGCTGCATCAGATGCTGCGGATCTGGTGGGGAATGATACTGGCAGGCTCCCTGCTCTCAGGGAACTTACATCTCAAAGAGGGAAGACTGACAGTATTCACTGATATCAACCAAATGCACGAGAAATTAGTGGAGCACTAGGTTAAATACCTGTAAATCATAAATCATCCAGAACACTATGAAGGAGAAGTATTTTAATGACAAAACTTTAAAAACATGGCTCACATACCTGCCATCCATCTCGGATCTTCTGATTAAAGATTCCATATTCATATCGGATGCCATATCCATAGGCTGCGAGTCCCAGGGTTGCCATGGAATCCAAGAAGCAGGCTAAATTAATCAAAACACAGGCAAAAGGCAGAGTCGTTAAGATTAGTCAAAATTTTAAGTCTTTCTCTAAAAGACATAGCAGCCGCAGATCATTTTTCTATGAGAAACCACATTTGTATTTTAAAGCACAGAGACTACTGCATAGTGGATTATTTTTTAAATAATTTCTTAAATTATAAAAGGAACACTACAGAAAAGTTAGAAAATATAAAAATGTGTAAAGAAGAAAACGAACATCATTTATTACCTCATCATCTAGAAATAACCACTGTATACATGTTGGCATTTCCTTTGAGAACAGATAAGGAAGCTGGCCTGCATTAGATAAGTCCATTATTGTGTCTGTCACTCACACTGCCCTTTCTAAGAAAGCTCTCCATGGCTCCCTGCTTGAAAAGATAGCCCCAGACAGTATAATTTACATGTGACCACCTGACTAGCTGGACATCCATGGCAGGCTCTCTCCAGCTAACGAAATTCCAATGTTATTTAGATAGCAGGTGGGCATATGCTATAGGGAGGCTGAACTAGAAGTGAATCTTGCTTGACCCAGTCAAAGCTCTACATAAATCACAGTAATTCTGTCTCCTTCTCAAGTGACTGGCTTTGGCATGGATCTGCAATGATGTTCAATACAATGAGAGGTACTAGAAGTCTGCTGGGTGCAGTGCCTTCTTGCTGCTGCCATCTTTTTCCCATGAGGGGAAAGCCAAAATAACCACAGAGACCCAGAGTCCCGACAGAACTACACTGCTGAATAAACTAATCTTGGAATGGCCCAACCTCTGAACTGCTTGTACTGTGATAACATATGTCCTTGTTGATTGAACCACTTTTTGCTAGGTTTTCTGTTACTTATAGCCAAGAGCATTAATAACAGAACCTAATCCAGAATGGCCAACCAACAGGCCGGGTAGGGATCTATCTTGTGGCCCGAGGCAACTGAGGGGTTACATTAATCAGACTGCCCACTCAGGAATTTGAACTGAGAAACCCACAGAGAATAATGAAATGTACAGTAGAATCGAACGCTGAAAAGCACATTAAAAATTGTAGATCAAAGAGAAGGGGACTGAGTAAGGGTCATGGTGGAGCCCTAAACTAGAGAAACCCACAAAAGCCAATGGCCAAGCCTTTAAGTTATTGCAACAACAATGGTTTTCTAGTCCCTGTGTCACGTGGCCCAGCTCTGTTCTAGTTCCTAATCTCTTGGGGCTATGGCTATTCATCTTTCCCTGGGTCTTGATCGAATTATCCATAGAGCCTAACCAGAATGCGGTACCAACATTTTCAGTCAAGTAAGAGATAAGGTCATCTAATGAGAATTACTCAGCCTCATTCGCCACTTCACTCTTTGACCTTATCAGCCAACTCAAAGAGCAAGATTATTAATGTCAGGCAGAGTCAGGTTAATCCAGCCAACAAATATTGAAGGTCTGGGCTTTATATAAAGGGAAGGCAGGCTGGTTGTCATTTTTAGATGTGCATGCTATTGGCTCTGCTGTTCTTCCTACAATCCCATGGAAAGTCTATTAAACAGCCCAGTGATTGACTTCATAAAGTAGCAAGTATCATGAAGGAAGTATTTTCTATTACTAATGGCAATGTTAAAGCACACTGCGGCTAAAACAGTAAGGATTAAATAATACGAAATACATGGAAATAGATTTCTAGTAACTTGACAGTGTGTGTAAAAGTAAGATTTTGGAATCGTTTCTAAAAGAGAAGAAATAGACATTTATTTTTCATAGAGTACAATCTGATACATACATGTCTGGTGGCACATGTTTATTATTAAATTTAAATTTCACAAGTAATACATTAATACATCTTCCTTACAAAAAGAATTAAAATGTTACAGACAGAACTAGCATTCCCCCTGATCTCCACCCCCTATTCTCACTCCGCTCTAGGGAAGATCATAGGGACAGTTTAGTATTTCAAATTCCAGACTTTTTTCTATTAATTTACATATATGTACATATATATACTAACAGAAGATATTGATTTTTAAAAAACATAAAGGGTAGCATGTTGTGTGACTTTTAATACAAATTGCCCACCACCTCCACTGGAATTACATACAGATCAAATCTATTCTTTTTGATTGCTGCATGTTATTCTGACATGAATGTTTCACTACTTATTTACCTATTCTATTGATGAACATTAGGGTATTTCAATATTTGGCTTTCACGGATAACACTGTAACATTTTTTTTCACATGCCTCCTTGTGCACATATTTGAGTGTTTCTTCAGGAAGTAGAATAGCTTGGCCACAGGAATGCATATATTTAACTTAATGGAGTCGATATTATATTTTTAATATCTTCCTCTATATTTGTTGAAAAATCATTTCCTGAATTCCTCTATATTTGTTGAAAAATCATTTCCTGAATAAAGCAAAACTCAAATTGCATCTATACAAAAAAAAAGAATATTACCTAAATTGTATCAATAATATAATAAGTATATCATTACCTACTAGTCAATCAAAAAGCAAACTGTCATGTGCACAAAACAACACAATGGTTTAACAGCCCAGGTCCTATCACACAAGTTGGTGAATTGAGCAGCTGTGAACAAATAACCGTGAAGAGGCCACTTTGGAAACCCTTAAGTGCACAGGAAGGATCTAGTTAACTTTAGGGTTTTAAGCAATGTCTTCAAGGGTTTTAAGCAATGTCTCTTATTGTTCAAGTTCCCTTCTCTGTTGTTTACCTAGAACTGATTAAACCACAGTGCAAACTCAAAAACAAATATTCCTGTAACCAAGTCACACCTTACACTTCTCCTAGGAAGCTGTCTGGTTCTTAGCATGGTCATACACGACATCTGAGATGGCATCCACGGCTAGACACTGTAACACACTAACCACATCACTTACCAGCAAGCCTCCCAAGACCACCGTTGCCAAGCCCAGCATCTTCTTCCATTTCCTCTAACTCCTCCATATCCAATCCAAGCTGGGGATGAAAGGAAAACAATACTGGATATGGATACAACTATAGGCCATTTCAGAGAGAATAGTCATTTCTTAAAGCCTTGGATCAGGCATCCAGGTTTACATGTTTACTCAATCCTGTCAGCTCCCTTGTAACTGATTCTGGCACAGTTTGCAGATGCAAACTATGAGATGGCATAGCAGCAGCTTGGAGAAAAGTATGGGCTCTAAACATCCAATACTGACTTATTTCTCAGCTATATGATCCTTGGCAAGCTATGAAATCTCTCTAGGCCTCACGTCCTTTATTTACAACATGAGGACAACAGTATGTATTTCATGTAGGGTTGTTGTGAATTAAATGAGATTATATAAACAAACCATTTAAAATTTTTCCTGGGCAAATATTCCTCAATAAACGTTACTTAGCATTATTTCTTAAAATTATTTTTTTGTACTGCTGAGGTAAAACCTCAGAAATAGTCTAGTTCCAAGCTGACACTAATTGGGCTGAAGGATTTTAAAAATTGTCCAAACATATGAGGTCAGATTTTCCAGGTTGGAGTAAAGTTCATCTTTTCATGACCAAACATATTTACTCAGTAGGGTCAACGGTTGTTAACCCAAAACCAGTTAGTGAGTCACCTGCCCATGACCAGGGGCCAGAGAGTAATCAGAAAAACTTCAGTCTTATGGTCTAGCTGGATGGGGCTAAAATCTACTTCTCTTTGGGGTGAAAAAGAGCCGTGGGAGGCCAAGGGGCATTTGTAAACTTGGGGATGTATGCAACTGGTTGCCAGCCAGCTCCCTGATCCAAAGTGTTGCGATTTGCACGGCCAGAGGCCACTAGCACCACTGTGGACTCACGTCAGAATGCTGCAGCCCTGGAGATCAACCCTTTAGACTGCTCATTCTACAATGTGGAAATTGATGGCCAGATAAACTAAGTAACCTGTCCTATGTTGACAAGACAATAATCTAGCCCATGCTTGGCTAATGATGGTCTGTTGTGAAATGACTGCATTCTTATCTGAAAATTTAGCAGTCCATATAA
This sequence comes from Eonycteris spelaea, assembly GCA_003508835.1. Classification (NCBI taxonomy): domain Eukaryota; kingdom Metazoa; phylum Chordata; class Mammalia; order Chiroptera; family Pteropodidae; genus Eonycteris; species Eonycteris spelaea. The sequence continues at coordinate 4,894,017 of PUFA01000017.1, forward strand.
TTAGGTATTATTTAAACCGGAAATATAATTTGTACATTTGAAAACATATGCATAAGATGAAGACATGTATAAGGTATGCTTGAAATTGATGCTCCAGTTTCCATGGCCACCTATTTGGATCCCTACCCTTATACAAAAAGTTGCTTTCTCACACAAGTTTGATAACTAAATCTTCTAGGAGTTCAAAAATGGACTTGCTTCTGTTCATTGTTGAAGGGGTTTTCAAATTTGTTCCCTGGTATGACTAGAGTTTACTGGGGTCCCTGTGCAAATTAACTACTAGTGTTAACACATTCAGGATTTTTTAAATTCTAAAAATATAAGGTTAACACAGAACATAAACCTTGAGCAAGTAGACATGGGTCACTTTATCCCACCTGGTTATATGCTAGTCCAAGGGAGGTATATTATTTTCAACTGATATCAGGGGAAGACAAGAAAAGGGAAATGGAGGGGAGCTCCCATGAGTCTTTCATAGGAAACATTCTACCGAATCCATGTGAAGAAAAACAGTCCTCAGTGAAAGTAGCTGACCACACAGGAGGGACAATCTCATACAAGGAAAAGGAGCAGTCCGAATAATCTCTTATTTAGAATGTGTTTTTGCAAATATCCATTCCTTTCAACTACATTGAAAAGGTTAAAGACTATTTGTTTTTGGTATGGACATCCCTGAAGTTCAGGGGAGAAACGGCTAACTATGTTCATAAAAACAAATGAGCATATTAATTTTATGGCCTGCGGCTTCTCATTTAAGGAGGAAATATATTTTATATCTCATTAAGCAATAGAAAAGGTATGATGATAGAATTTTAGGAGTTTATTATTTTCAAATATTGCCTTGAATAACAGTCAAACTCTGATCACTTTTTAAAAGTAGATAGGATCCCAAAGCAAACTTGTGATTCTGATAGCAGGGATTCAAGCATTTATAAAAGGCTTGTTCAGATGCTAATTTCTAAAATGTAATTTGCTGGGGAATGCTGTTAGAAATGTTGACGGTAAAAAGAAAATTCTCATTAGGTAAAAGTAGTTCTCTAACTTTGTTTCTCTTAAACCGAAGATCACTAGTAGTTTATATTTCTAATATTTAACAATTTGTGATAGCCACGTCTGTAGAAGCAGATTTTTCTTTTCTTTCTTTCTTTCTTTCTTTCTTTCTTTCTTCTTTCTTTCTTCTTTCCTTCCTTCCTTCCTTCCTTCCTTCTTCCTTCCTTCCTTCCTTCCTTCCTTCCTTCCTTCCTTCCTTCCTTCCTTCCTTCCTTCTTTCTTTCTTTCTTTCTTTCTTTCTTTCTTTCTTTCTGGTGCTGTATCCCCAAGGTTCCTGAATTGAATTTGAAATTTAAGGGGAGAGAATAAGAGAAATACAGAGACAATGTACCTGGTAAATGGCCTCATCACAGGCATTTTGCAGGCCAAGGTTGATCATGGTGTTCTGTAATGTTCGGCCCATGTAAAATGTCCAAAGAAAGGTAATAAACCCTCTGAAACAAAGAAAAGAAAGGTCATGTTAACTCTATGAGGCCAACCTTACTTATCAACATAAAAACTCAAGGTCATCAATGAGAAACACAAAGGCAGGACTACTTTGATACAGGTTCAAGTGAAACTCCTATAGATGTATGAAAGGCTAAATAAAAGCATACTAATAACTGGCTTTGGGAAAACCATTTAATATTCTATTTTTGGCAAAGTAGTTCGATATCTTTTACTCCTAGGGAGAAAAAAAAGTAAACTCATTAAACAAGGTTCAGTGTTTTCTGTGTTTTCTTACTTCTTGCTTATGAACCTCCTGAATTAAGCACATGTTTCAGACAAACAGAAGTTAGACTGCCATAGGTCATCATTCATTTGGAAAATATTTATAGGATAAGAGTCAGGTGGGGTTGGCTGGGACCATGTCAAGTCATCTAAGAAACACAAAGATTAACTCCTTCAAAGTACATATAATGGCTAGAAACAGTCAAATTCTCCTTCACATTACCATAAATAATATTATAATGAATTATTTTAGAATTAAATTATTTTAGAAAGTCTATGAACTAGCAACAACAACAGACTACCTTGGGTTTATTGATGTTTGTTCTTGATGAAATGAGAAATTTCTCTATCAACTTAGAAACTGGCTTTCACATAGTAAAAGCCAGCTACATACAGTCATAGTTGAAAGGTACAAAGGTCAAAACTTTAAAATACAAGTGCAGTTTACTGTTTTTTAAAAGAAGGGGTCAATGAGTAACTTCATTATATCCTTTTACAATATTTTTCTCTCCTTATCAGTTCCCCTTTTCTTTTCCACGGAACAGAAACCAAAAATCTATAAATGCATCAATATAAAGTAACCTCCAATTTTAGGGACTCCCATTTCTGAGTGAAAAGAACTAAAAAGTATTTGGTCAACCTGAAAATATAATTCAATACAACAAATGCCTGTTATAATATTTAATTCATTAATTACATAATATTTAAAATATTGTATGAAAATGTCAATTTAGAAATTTCACTTTTCCTTTCTTTTTATGAAACATTGAAATTGTCTTCACATGGATAGTCAACATCCGTATTTCATGGGTCATCTAAAACTATTTTCCAGAGCACATCAATATTTTTATCCAAGTTGTTTTAATGTCTAGAATGCTGCCATTAGGGCCCTCATCAGCCTATTGTATACCTTTGTGTGAGCTGAGAAAAGGTATCTTTTCGGGGCTGATGTGGCCAAAGGCATGCATGGTGCCACTCACTCCCATGGCTGGTGCCCTAGTACATGAGGCCACTTAGTCACAGGAAAGAGTATGACCTCAAGCTACAAATACCTATTTGCATAACATCAGGGCAGTTTTCTTCACTTTTCCCTGGGTATATTTTTAAGATCCCTAAATATAATCATTCTGTATTGCTTTTTACTTTTTAGTGATCTATAAAAAGATTGCTTATAAATATAGTAGACATATATTCCATACCTGCAATTGTGAAGTCATACTCTTTGGAATAATGGCTATATCTGTTAAATTTCTTGGTCTTCCTTTTAATTATTCTGAATTAGCATGAACTTAAGACATTTTAAGATATTTCAAGGACTTCCTTAAAAATGTTACTGCTTCAACTAATTTACAGAGCACCTTATTATATAACAGACTTTACAAAGACGTGTATTTAAGATGATTTCCTATTTTCTCATAAATAATTTTTTGGGGGACCTCACTTTATATTTGGGGATATATAAGACCTCAAAAAGTAGATCTCCCCTATTCTCTGTGACAGAGAATAAATGTTTAGTGGGTTCTAAACATTTATCATATACTCTGGTAGTAAAATATTTGAACATCTATGCTGTACTTTAAAAATTATATGCAAAAAAATAAATAAAATTATATGCATGCACTATTACTAATTATATGTATTTTAGAAAAAGTAGACATTTCCAAAAAGCATACAAAGATAAAATAAAGATAAAATAATGAATTTTTAAAAAAAGGTTTAATTTTATTTATGGCATTAACTAGAGGACTTGGGTACTTCTGGGAAGACACATGGAACAGGTGGCAACAAAACTGAGACTTGCAGGACTGGCAAGAGTTGAGCATAGAGATGCAGACAGGAAAGACCTTCCAAATGAAGGGTGTGGTGCAGGCAGAGTCCCAGAAGTAGGAAAAACAGAGCATGGATGAGGATAGCACACTGGCTTGGTAAGAGAGCAAGGTAAGTCCAGGAAGGTAATGGGAGATAAGATGGGGAGTCCAGGTTCACCTGGACTGAAACGGGCCTTCAATGCTTAGAGACTGTGTCAGGCAGTGTGAGCCAATGATATGTGAGCAGAGGGCAAGCTGTGTTGCTTTTTAAAGCTTAATTGGACTACAAGTATAGAATGAGATGGAATTACAACTTCAAATACCTTCAGGAGCTAGACAGAGAAAATACTTGTGAATGGAGGTCACTTAAAACAATGAATACTGGGCAAAGAACTGGAGTATACAAGTCCTGCCTGCCCAAAGGCAGTGAAAACTAAACTAAAACTAAAACTAAACTAAACTAAACCTAAAGACGTCTTGCTGGCCAAACAAAACATGTCTGCTAGCTATATTTAGCTGCGCACTGCCAGTTTTACCACTTCTGGGAAGCAAGGTAACCACTTAGAAGTCTAATTCATAGGCCAGTAGCCAGGGTCTCACTTAGGCAGAGAACTGTGACTGCAGAAGAGATTTCAACGGAACCTGCAGAAACCAACCGAATTTGGCAACCTGTAGAATGGGGATTACAGAAGAAAGTCAAAAGTGAGACTAAAGTTTTGTGTCTGGGTAACTGTCACAATGGTGCTTCCATTAAAATAAGAAACAGAAAATGGGGCAGGACTGAGAGGAATAATGATTTCAGTTTGAGGAAACAGGAAGAGATCTAGGTACGTTCACCAAGAACTTAGAAAAATGTAGAAACAGAGTTTGAATTAGAATTCAGATTAGAGATCCAGATTTGGGATTTATCTGCATAGTTACTAGAAAGCAGAGGAGGTGGGAGAAGAGCTTGAACACACTAACTGGCTCTACTCCATGCTCTATGAGGGCAGGGACCTCCTGTTTAGGTGAATGGCTGTCACAGAGTAGAAACTTTATTAACATGTGTGGAATGAATCTTGTTCACTGTTGTATCCCCAGTGTATCACTACCAGAGTAACTGGTTTACCTGCACACAAGTAGGGAAGGAGAGCCCAGTGAAGAAATTAGCTAAAGAACAAGGAAAACTGTAAAGTACCATAAGGGCCACAGAGAAACATAGAAGGCGAGTGTGTTCTATGGTACTTGGTGATAAATGCTATGGAGGTGTGTGTACGTGTGTGTGTGGGGGGAGATGGAGGTGAGGTTCTTAAATATGACTCATCATCTCACTCTCCAGCTTAAAGATTTAATAATTTTTAATGCAAAGGACAATCCCCTCTGTGCAAATAAAAAATATGCAGTAAATATATGTATAAACAATGTTTTTTTCCCTAGGGATATATTTTAACAGTTGCTACCTGAGGTCCAGGCCTAGGCCTCTGGAGTGAGGAAAAGTTACTTTTTATTTGAAAACTTTGTTACAGCTGCAGCCTCTTAGTACAAAAATTTACTTTCTTTTCCTTCGAGATTCCTTGGGCGCTGGGATTATGGACTATTCTTTTTTTTTCATGTTTTACATATTTTAAAAAATTCCTAATGCATTTCTCACGGCCTGTTTCACCCTTTCCAATCTGCCTCCAACCAGCTTTTCCAGTTTCCTCTCCCGACACAGACTCAGACCCACTTCACTGCAGCAGCAACAGGTACTCTCTCACCCTCACTCTACACAACACAACCTCTCTCCTTGCCATGTCCTCAACTCTCCCCATCCCGCCTTCCCAGATTGGCCAGAAGCTCTGTCCGCCTAAAAGCTTCCCCAGGAGGGTTCCACCCAGCCCGCGCGCAGTGGATTGAGATGACCTGTGAACAGCCTTCCGCAGCAGCTCCCGGGTAAATCTTGAGTCCAGCGCATGCCCTGGCCCACCGCCTGTATCCCGCAGGAATCAAGAAGTCCAAGAAAGCTACATCCCACTCACTGGAACTGGGGGAAGGAGCAGGCTGAGTTCTGTCCTTGGGGTCACCCTCAGGCAGTCCCTACGAGGACTCCTGGGGCATGGGGACAACCCCCAATCCAGTCTTCTTCCAAAGGCTCTACGGGCTGTGAGGCACCTTCTTCCAACTCCTCTTTTCTGCTCCGCCCTTCCCGCCCCGGGCCCTTCAGTGCCTACTATCATTTGGTGAACTCTATATTCCTGTCTCCCCTGCCTAAATATTAAGCTTCTCCAAGGCAGGACTTTTGTCCATTTTGGTCAGGGTGGACTGCCTGAGGGCCTAGAACTGGAAGGTGGGGAGGATGTGTTAGAACTGGTCTTGGCATACAGGCAGGAGGACCCAATACTTCTCGATAAAATGTTGAAAGTAAAAGAGTTTGTGAGATAAGTGGACAGAGACAGGCGAGGGAGGCCTGAGCATTTGCGGTACCCAGGAGCGGACAGTAAAGTGGTTTGGAGGGGGCTGGTTGGCGTCGCGAATGGGTGGGTGTTGGATCGCCGCCTTGTTCCCTGGGCGGCCCCCCAAGGCCCAGACACTTCTCCCCAGACTTTGGAGGACGCTTCCTCGCCAGGGGGAGGAGGGGTCACCCACGACGCGCGGCTGCTGGAGGAGCCCCCTCCCGGCCCCGCCTGGCCCGGGCCGGTACCTTGGGGCACTTCTCGTAGTAATACTGCTGCGTGCGGATCCAACGCCCCACCAGGTGGTCGCGCACCGTGTGCGCCAGCGCGAAGTAGTAGTCGCGGGGGTAGCCACATTGCGGTCCTTGACCAGCGTGAAGTGCAGGTGCCGGTTGAAGCCCTTCTTCAGCTCGGCCACGTTCTCCACGCCCACGATGCCGCGGATGCTGATCTGCCGCCGCTTCTCCTGGTCAGTCAGGGGCTTGGCCATGGCGGCGGCGGAGGCGCAGCGGGAAGGACGTGCGGCCCGAGGGTGCGGCAGCGGGGCAGGTCGGAGACGGCCTTGCGGCGCTCGACCTCGCAGCTTTTGAGTCGGAGGAAAGTTCGGTCCGCCCCTGGGTGCGGCGTTGCTCCTGTTCCTGGCCTCCCGCTGGGGCGACAGGGGAAGGACCTGGCCTCTGCCCGCCCCCTGGGGCTGCGGGGCGGGCGCACGCCGGACCCCGGCCGGCGAGCATCCGCGCCCCGCGCGCCCGGACGGGGCGGGACTCGGGGCGGGTTAGGGCGGGGCCGGGGCGGGGCGGGGCGGCGGCGGGCCCCGGGCCCTGGCCCATCCCTCTCCGAGGTTGAAGGAGGAACCTTCGCAGGTCACGTAGGCGCTAAGAGGCTCACTTCGGGATGGGTGGGGTCCGGGAGGGCACCATTTGTCCTGCCTCCTCACTCTAGGCTTTGGGATACTGAGCATATCTGTGTGCGAAAGCTGCTGGTAACTTTGGTCGTACAGGTAGTTATTCGCTATGTCATTATTTCTCACCTGGAATAGGTTACTATGAGCATCGCAAGGGAATCTTGAAGGGTCCTTTTTCTTACTTCAGTTGTCCAACCTCCCTTGTCAGTCCTTGGCATTGCCTTGCTTTGGATGCCAGACCTCAGAAAGTAGTTCCTGGGCGTCCCCTTCCCTTTCCTTTCCTTTCGATTTTGAGGTCAGAGAGGTGGGTTTCTTGTCTTCTCACACGCGCGCTCGCCGTGTCCAAGGTTGGTAAGAGTCAAGAAGTCCTGAGTTGGACCTTCCGGGCCGACTAGGAGGGAGAGACTATTACCTCGAATAACTGTTTAACGGGTGCGGGGCAGAGTAGGGAGGAGAGAGAAGAAGAGAGGGGGGAGGGAGAGGGGGAGAGGGAGGGAGAAGGGAGGGAGGAGAGAGAGAGAGAGAGAGAGAGAGAGAGAGAGAGAGAGAGAGAGAGAGAGAGAGAGAGAGGATTCACAGAGCCAGTTGCCTCGTTCACACGAAACAAAGCAGTCTGTGTTAATTCGCAGTGCAGGCTGATCATCTTTTCAGAGTTCACCTCCAGCTTTAGTGGTATTTATTTGTACGTGTTGGTCCCCCCCCCCCCAGACCTTGGCAAAGGCAAACACATGGTATTTTAGGATGTCAGAGGCTTTTTCTTTTTCAATAAGAGGTAGTATTAATCTATTATTTTAGAAACAGTTCGTGGCCAGAATTGAGGTTTCGTTTTTTTTTTTTTTTAAATCTTAGTAGAACTGATGAATAGATTTTACTTTTAATAGTAAACCAAAGCTGATTATTTTGAGTTGATGCATTGGTGGGGATGGGATTATTTGACTCCGGCTAAATGTCGCCCTCACCCTAAAAAACGCAAGTTCCGATCTCACAGGTCTGGGAAAATATTCCATCCCTTGTCCTCCCAGCTTCAGAGGTTTAGGCCCTAGGCCTTTGGGGGCAGAGCCGAGATTATTAGGCCTCATGCAGTACCTGTGATACCGATGACTTGCGTAAAACAGCATTTATAGGAGACATGGAGATGCAGACGTGGCTATCTACATGAGGCCAGACACATCCTGAATGAAGAGTGAGAGCCGAAAGCATCAGCATGATTGATCTTGAAAATAACTAGGCCTGTGCGGTAACGTTTAGGGGTGGGGGACTGGCAGAGACGTTCCTTTGACAAATTAGATAATAAAACATGTGCTTTTAAAAATCAGCTTTGAATCCCCCTTGGATGGTCACATGAGCCAGTTTTGGGTTATTCACGTGTTGATGTGAAATAGCTCAATCAGCTTTAACAGCTTCAAGAATGAATGGGGTGGAGCAGTGTTATGAGGGGACTTTACGCCTGAACAGATCTTACTCCCAGGAAGATCTCTGAGCAGCAAAAGGCAAAATCATGTCTGGGCACTTGGATGGGCAGTAAGGAATTAGGGGGTACAAAGGGAGAGGTGGAAGACCCCAAAGGCAAATTTATTGTTTCTTTGTTTTGCTTAAGACAGTTTCAAATAGGTGGAGCCTAGTCCTGGTATCTACTTAGATGTAGTACTAAATTCTTGTTGGAAACCCAGGATAATGAGGAGCTAATAAACACACTATTTACTTGGTTCAGTATCTGGTCAGTGATCCAGTACCCCTGACCTGAACATCTCTTGAAGGGGAAAAACTGAACTACAGAACATCCAAACTATAGAGAATGTGGAGAGGGCCCATCCAACCTCATGTTAAGGAGAACATGATGGTACCAGGTGATTTGGGTACTCCATAAATCCAGTCTTAAATGATACTAAATCATATGGTCAGATGGTCAGAGAGTTGGTCCCTTTTACTTCTCTATTAGTCTTTCTTTCTGTAAGGTCTTTGGTGTGAACCTATCTTTAACAGTCATTAATCTGTACTTCTAAGCAGGCTCAGACTCTAAACTCTTTTCAGGTTTTAGCATCTAACTAGAATTTAATCACATTGTCTTCCATTTACAGTACAGGATATTTTCCCAGTTAGCATTCTGAAATAAAATTTACTTTTTAAATGTTGAGTTCAAGTGAATTTACTTGAAGAAAAACAATGTGGTTTGGGTGGCACATGGGTTGGCTAAAAGTATAACTGAAGTTTGGGAATCAGTCTTCCAGATCTTTTTGATATCTAATATCCACTTGTTCTGTACTGGTCTAGGTCACTGAGGCCTAGAGAGGTTTAGTTATTTGACCAAGAAGATTATCTTTAAAACACTTGCTTTCCCTTCTCCCTGACCAGAAACACCGAAAACTGTGGTTCCCTGGAAAAGTATGAGATAATTTGCTCACATCTATTTACACCAGCCTTACCAACAATGACCTGTGTTGTTCTTGTTTCACATCTGCTTTTTCCCTGGGACTGCTGTGGTGAAACTGTACTTATGAATAGCTGAACAAGCTGGTCAGACCTCACAGGACAAGTATAAGTTGCCTACTGTTGGAAAAGCACCTTGGGAAAGTGTATTAGTCCAGGTCTTCAGAGGAGCAGATGCTAAGATAGGGCTAAACACTCCGGGATCTTATTAGGACAAATTCCTGTGGGAGAGAAAATGAGAAAGGGGCCAGGTTAGCCTGGGAGAGTGTCCAAATGTGATGCAAGTCTGACCTCCAATGAAGGAGAGAGGGAGGGAAGAATGGGAGGGAGCAGCCCAGAATGCCTTGCAGTCCCAGGAAGATCCCCCAAAGGCCACTGGGCAACTCCCAAACAACAGTCAGCAGTCACAGTACCCCCATGCTCTTAGTCGTTGGTGGGGCTCTCCCCTGGGAGGTATTGCTGCTGCACAGACACAGCAAAGGTATCTGGGACCCTTGGTCAGTTATGCTCCCTGCAGTTGGAATTTGTGAGACCCATTCTAGTGGCCACCACAGAAAGATTTTAGAGAAAGAAACATAGGTTAACAGCCACTATATTTCAAAGTAGGGCTTATTGTGTTAGCATGCTCCTCAGAAGTTCATCACAACAGGCAACTAGCACTTTCCAAGGGCTTTGCCTAGACTCTGACTGTGCATTCTCTCATTTAATCCATTCACCAACTCTCTAAGGCAAGTTCTATTTTTCCTCCCATTTTACTGATGAAGAAACCAAGGCTTAGAGACATTGAGTAGCTTGCTCAAGAGCACTTAACAAGTAAGTGGCTGAAGAGGTTATCAAATCTTTGCATATTGTTTTTCCCTCCTCTGAAACAGGGTTGGGGATCTGTTAAGTAAACCTGAATTCTATCTGCACCTCATCTGATCTACTTACCCTGTCTACTAGGTTTGTTTTGAACTGTTCTCTGGCCTTTTGAACTACTCCTACTCAGTTCCAAAATCCAGGGAAGTGCCAGAGGTCCAAAGTGACCCCCCCCCCCAAGGTCATTTGCTCCCTGGAGTTGGGCAGAGTGAAACATGAGCCAGCTTTCTGTTGGAACAATGCATTTAAGTATATTCCATTCAGTATATTTAATGTACAGATCTGTCAACCAAGGTTACTACCTGGGTACTGCTGTTTTAAATATTTAGTGAGATGACTGGAATGCTAACTGGATTTTTTATATATAATTGAATACCTTTAGAACCTTTGACAGCATTGCTGACCTCACTGCATCTCTATAATTGGCTATGACTATGACCATTCACTTTGTACCTGAATATATTTGGCTTGTCTTGAAGCAAGCAGGGTTTTCCTGGCATTTTCGGGTCCTGTCATATTTGATTTGCTCATTAATACAGTAGTTTGGCTTGTTAGGTGTGGTCCAGTGGGAGTTCCTGAGAAGCCAGAAATATTTAACAATCCATCTTCTCTCTGTCCCTCAAATCATTTACAATTTTAATATGTCTATCATGGAATATGCTGAGACTGGAGAATCACTTAGTGCCTCAGTTCGATGTCTGCGTAGTAAGGATAATGCTCTCTGTTCTATTCACTCCACAAGATCACTAAGCTCAAAAAAGGTATGAGTGGATAAGTGCTAGGAAATGTTAAAAGCATTATTAAGATGTCAACTTTTGAGTTGAGATTATATTGTGAAATATTAGCCAATGTTTGCCTTTTCTCTTGGTAGTTAGTTTACTTTTTCCATATGTACCTTGAGAAGCCACTCTAGCACTTGTGCTTATAATCTCTAGGGAAGGATGTGAGCCTAGGTTAATGTCTGGGAGACACACTAAGAGTGGGCCAAGGGCCGGAGAAGATGATACAGTAGGTGCAGTGGGAGTAGAGGTGGCAGTGGTCATAGAGGGAGAAGCCTGGAGCCTGCTTCTATGGGAAGACAGTGGAAACACCAGGTAGCCCAAGTATCTGAGAACAGCCTGGGAGTTTACTCTGCATCCTGGGAAGATCCAGGAAGTAACAGGACCCCAGGGAGGAAGCAGCTGCTTAGAGGCTCTCAGCAGTTGGGATTAGACATGTTTACAAAGACTCTCCATCCCCAGGGAGGCAAGGGGCAGCCCTTGGCTGAAGAGTGGGTACTCAGAGAATACCCAAAGGAAGAGATGTTAAGGCCTGGGGCTTCCCACCCCACCTCTGCCACTTGTGCCTTGGTCCTCAGTTGAATGGACCAATTGGCTGAGATCACAGTTTTCCCCTTCCTGGAAAAATGAAGGTTCAAATTAGAAATTAAGCTGATTGTGTGTGTGTGTGTGTATAGATAGGTTGATAGATAGATAGATAGATAAAATAAAGCTGCATTTCTCGCACACCTGAGTTTATACATCAGTTGTATTTGCTTTGCCCTGTAGTATTGTTACTTATGCAGCAAGACTTAAGTTTTAGAGAAAACTTTCCATTTGTTATGGAAATGAATGAGGATATTAATTCTGGGAAAATTTTGCAAAGAGATATGAACAAATGCTGACAGAAAAGGGAAGTGAGAAATGTGCTAAGTATAGTTTCAGCAGATGATCATGATGCAACATGCGCTAGAGGCAGCCTCCCTGTCACCTTATCTCCTCAGGGCCTTTCATGCAAACCCTTAGTAGGGCCCACGTTTTGACTTGCCCTTTGTGCCCCATTGATTAATTGTGGAATTTACCATATAAAACAGATGGCTCCCACACAAATATTGTTGGTTTTTAGAATTTTGTTCTCTTAATGGGTAAACCTAAGGAATCACAAACACCAGTTTTTCAAATACCAACTACTTTGACTTCTCTGAGCTGTTTGATTACCCATATTTAAAGCTCTAAAGTGAGATGTTAGATGCTGAGGGGTAACATTTATTAGCTTACAAATATATAATGCAGAGGAAATAGCTTCTATTTCACTTAGTATTTTCAAGGATGGAGCCTGGGATTCTGGATGATTTATTGAAAGCTGATCTCATGCACACGTGTGGGGCTATTGTTTTGTATTTCTTGTTGTCTAGATGGATTATAGTTCATTACATAGTTTGCGTAGCATAACCTGTGTCTGTTTTTCACATTCAATGTTTTAATTTATTGATTTTTTAGGAAAATATTTTTATTTGTTAAGCGCCTACTATGGGTCCAGCATTGTGCTGGGCACTTGGAATACATGTGCAAACCAAATTGACTATAGAGTAGCCAGACACATTGTTTCCCTAGTATCCTGTTTTCCGGGAACTTTCTCCCTCTCTTTATCTGCCTCCCATCCCCTTGTACTTGAATATAAGTTCATACACTTATTGTGAGAGTCATCATTTTCTAACCTGAACTAGGTTTTACAACCGTGACAAAAGAAGGACCAGGAAGTATTGGCCAACTTGGAAAGTCATTGATACTATCATTCAAGAGGATGGAGGAGGAAATAGAACTTCCGGGAAGAAAGAGAGACACCTGTAATCATTTGGCTTCAAGACAAATACAAAATGCTCTTTCCTTCCTGTGAACTTATATAGCACTTACGGTGTGAGCTAATTGCTTTTTCCTCTAGCACTTTTTGCCTTGTGTTTTCATTTGAGTATGGTGCCTCGACCTAGTTTAAAAGTTCTTGGTAAGGCAGAGAGCATGGCCCATAATTTTTGTACCATTAACAGAGAGCACCATGTCTTCTATACAGTGGGAACTCATTCAATGATGTTTTGCTGACATTTCCAGTTTAAGATAAAAATAGGAAGTTCACTCAAAACCGTCATACATTTTTGAGGAAGTCAGTGTGAGAGCTGCAGAGACAGGCTTAGACCAGCAGGTGGGGGAGTTTGCCACGTGAACACCACATCTCAATCTATCCAGGGGTTCAGCAAAGGACGTCATTGTAATTTCAATGACTGCTTTTTTTCTCTTTCTTTGCTCCAGATATTTATGCACCAAAACATCCTGGGAAAATTACCTACATTCTGAAGATGCTAAATCAGAATTGATTATTCTCATCATTCTAGTCGGAGCATAAAGTAAATGCCACTTTCTCCCTTTCGAAATCTTAATGTGAAAGAAAAATCTTAGATGTAAATATATTGAAATCTAAATAAATAATTTGTTCTGATATGGAACACTGAAGAAATCTTAAAAATGAAAAAAGCATGGAATCTTAACACTCTCATGCTCGATTTGTAACACACTCAAAGCTAGCCATGCTGGTGGCTTGAGCTTCCTAGTCAACCACGTGAGTTTACAGTGCAGATTAGTGGGATCTCGGTATTGCTTTACTGGGATCTATCATGAGTTTTTTAAGCCTGTCAGGGCATATCTGTGAACTGGTGAGAGAGGCCTGAGTGAAGTCAGTGTGCCCAGGGGTGGTTGGAGTCATCCGGAAAAGAAGTCAGGCCAGGCCCGTCAGGCCAGGCCGTTGCCGGGGTTTGGATAAATATGGGCCTGTCTAGCAAGCCATGGGTGGCTGGTGGAGGCTGAAGAGCTTCTTGGGTGAGAACTCACCCTAAGGGGGGAAGGAGTGTGGTGAGTAGCTTGAGCTAGGAAGAAGCTTTCATTGTCAGAGGGAAAGAGGAAGTCTGATTTGGGCATTGTAGCAGTTTCTTAATTCTGTTCTCTGTCTAGGTGCCTATAGCATATGTTCCATTGGAGAAAGGGGACTGTCAGTAAAAACTGAAAGAATCTTCTTGCTAAGCTTTAAAAAATACTCAGATCCCAGAAACACTGTCTTACTCCCCAACATGAAGAGACAAGTTATCCTCTTGTACTTCATTCCTAGACAGCTTAGAGGAGGGTTTGGAGGAAGCGCTGTGGTCCGTGGGCTGAAGTGTTGCCAGCAGGTCTGGGAGGACGTGGAGACACCTTCTGGAGACTCCCAGAAATACAGGACTTGGTGCCTATGGGTTGGAGATGTGGTAACGCAGGCAAGTGGGAGCAAGACCAGTGAGTGACATTTGTGTTGGAGTTAATGAGATGCCCTCTGACTCAAAGTCTCTCAAGAATTGAAGAAATAGGCATTACCTATATACTGTTAGGATCTTAGATTTATTGAACACTTACTAAAAGAACCTTAATAACTATGCCTGCCTTTTGATGTATAAGCTCTTTGAAAACCCCTTTTTTTGAAATCTCTTTTTTGGGCAATATTTTTATAGCCGTAAAAGATACTTAGAGATAGGTGTATAAGTCTTAAGTTTGTATAGCAATGAAATTTTGCAAAGGAATAACTTATATAAACTCCACTCAGACTGAGCTACAGACTGAGCTACAGTTGGAAGCCTCTCTTGAGCCCTCTTCTATCTTCAAGGTAACCACTACCCTGATTCCCAAAATTGCAAATTACTTTTGGCTGTTTAAATCTGGTATAAACGGAATCATACAGCACAACTCAATTTTGCCTGACTTCTTTTACTCACCATTATGTCTGTAAGTTTCATTTATGTTCTTGCCAAACACCAGGTGTTTTCATTGTTGTATCATATTCCATTTTATGAATGCAGCACCATTTTATTCTCGATAAATCCTGGGCATTTTGGTTTACTCTCCGGTCCTCAAATCGCTTAGTCTCAAGCATAGAGGCACTTCTCACTTAAGATTGGTACTAATTTATATAAGTTAAGGAAGCTTCTTTAAAGACTTGGCAGGGAAGGTGGTAATAGAAGAGAAATATCTCGCAACACAGGAAATATCTTGAAATCAGATATCACACATCACTGTGCCTGAAGACTGTTAGGCAACAGTGTCAGGGGAAATTTCTTAGTGGCCGTTTCTAATTTTAAATATTACAAATAAAAAAAAAGAGGATGAGACAACATGGATGGCCCTTCGGGATATATTCTAAGTGAAATAAGCCAGTCACATTAGGGCAAATACAGCATGATTCTACTTACATGAGGTATCTAAAATAATCAAATACATGAACATAAACCATTTAAATCTAGGAAATGGGGAGAAAGCCTATTTTCTCTCCTCCCAGATCACTGTCCAGTCCCAGCTGATAATATGCCCTTCGTGCCCCTCTTAATGAACAGATGTAGCTGAGAAGTTTGACCAAAATCAAGTGTTGAAGATTTGTGCTTGGTAGTTGTGACTGGTTTGCTTACATGTATGCGGAACAGCTTATAGGGAACAGTGGACGCATGAAGTAATATTGAAGAGGACATGATCCTTCTCCTCAAAGAACTCATATTCCCTTACGTAGTAAAACTTAAAACTCGAAAAATGTTAAATCTGTTCTTGAGGAGCCACAAAACGCACAGAATTTAAAATAATGGAGCTTTAATTTGTTATGCCAGATCTCCAATGGACAACTTCGTGTTTAAGCGGGGAAGCGGAGCAGCCCACTGAGTGTGTGGATTGGTGCTTCTTTGCTGGTTGGGGACTAAAGCAGAATCATTAGGCGTGAAGCCCCAGAGCTGACACGTGGGGGTTCACATCCAAGCTCTGTCACTTACTGGCTATGTGACCTTTGACAAATTATACAAACGTTATCCTAATTTTTAAAGTGGGGGGATAATACTAATGCCAACCTCAGGGACGTTATATAGATTTGAGTTAATAAATACAAAGTAACAGCAGCAATTATTATTACTTGCCCTAAGAAACACTAGTGAACTATGCTGAAAGAATATTAGTCTTTTAATGCTATTCGAGCCCAAAACCCTTTGTAAGTCTTTTCTCTCCCTCCATGTCCACACTGAAAACATTCTAGAAATGTGTATTTAATGATATACCGACCAGTCTCCTTTGCAAAAATTGATAATCAGGAAGAATCTCAGTGAGGTTCTGTGTCAGGCATTTTACTTATTTTCTAACTTCATTCTCACAATCACGCTATCCTATAGGTATCAGTACCTCCGGTCTGTGACCAACTAAGGCTATTTGAGGTTAAATTAACTTGTCTAAGTTCATATCAAATAAGCGTTGACCTGGGCTGGAAACCTGGTTTTTGTGACTCAGAAAGTCCATGTTGAGACATTTTCAGATCAGTAATATCCAAAGAATGATTTTTTTCTCATCAACTTTGGGGATCTTTACGCCGTGAGAAAAAAATTCCTAGTTTAGTTTTGAGTAGAGTAGAGGCAGCAATTTCTTTTGTTCATTGCTTGGAAAAGATGTACTAGGAAATATTGGCTGTGGCCCAGTTTTGACTCAGTTGCGGAAGCTCTGTTGTTTTTTTGAGCTATACCAGTTGTGAGTGTTTGGTATTCTGAGACATAAAATCAATATGGAAGAGAATTTCTCTCTTCACTGTTTATTCTCCGCCGGGATTGAAATCGAGCCTTTTTGCTTCCTGCCATTTCTAAAACATTTGCTTTTGTAAAACAAAGAACACATCCCGGAAATTAGAGGCACAGACTTAAACAGCACTTATTCATTCAAAGCATGACACTTTGCTCATTTTGCTGCCAGCACCCTTCTAAGTCATGATGTCCTGCCCTCCCTCAGCTGAAAGGCAGACACAGGACTCAAGCAGAATCGGACTCTGTCTCTCTGGAATCAAATCTGGAGCAGAGACGAAAGATGAGAAGGAGCTTTTGTGTGGCCTCGAGGGGCTTGGAAAAGACGAATTGTTCGTTGGTTCCTGCTTCCTTGATACCCAAACTGCCCTGGGTCACATCTTTCTGAGCTACCTCCTACCATTTTCATACCTTCCTTCTGTGCCTTTAGGTCAGCCAGAGTCAGGTTTGGTTTTCTTGGTAACCGAAGACTCCTAACCGGTGTACCTGGTCTGCAGGGGCCCTCGTGATCTCGCCTCCTGCCAGCCTCATCTGGCCCATTCTCCTCCCCCTCTCTCTCCCCGCAAAAGGTGAGCTGCACGGACTCTCGTTTTGTTTTGGGGTAGAATGGTCTTTTATTATTTCTTTAAAGTTTGCCAGAGAGTATTTATTTGATTTTTAAAAAAATTGTCTAGAGTAGGCAGAAGAAATTCATGATCTTGGAAAATGTTTATCAGAAGGTAAAAGCTGGCACTGCCATAACTGGTTGGTCAGGACACAATCACAAATTGATCAAACATGAAAGATATTCCTGCTTCCAGGCCTTTACCCCTTGGCTCTTCAGCCCAAATGTCACCTCCTCAGACAGGTAATTGAGGTAATTGCTGACCGCCCCAAAATATTCTATCTCATTAGCCTGTTCGATTTCTGGTTTGGTATTCATCACTATTTAAAATTACCTTGAGCTTTATTTACTATTTGCTTTTCTCTATTAGAATAACAGGTGTAAGAAAGTGGAGACCTTTTCTATTTTACTCACTGATACCCTTAGTACTTACTTAATACTGTTTAGCACATAATAGATGCTCATTAAATATTTATTGAGTAAATGAGTGTTTCGTGTGTGGTACACCCTTTGTGTGGCAACTATGATGTCCTGTGACTAAGTGGTTAAGAGCATAAGCCCTGAGTGAGGCTGTTGGGTTCAAATCATGGCTCTAACACTTGCCTGTTGTGTGAACTTAGGCAAGTTACTTAACCTCTTTGTGCTTTAATTCTCTCACTTTTATAATGGTAATAGTAAAAATGCACAAATCAGAAGAGGATTAAGTAAGATGATTCACGTAAAGCCTTTTGTACATTGCATGGAAAACAAGATTCCATATATGGCTCTTAATATTATTTGAGTATTTTACTATTGTAAAAAGTTTTGTCAGGTATTGTAAGATGCAAAAATGACTTAATATTGACTCTTTTGAAAAAAAAAAAAAACAACCAAGCCAAATACAACATTAAATGTACACAACTTTAAAAAACTTCATTTATACTAATGTACATTTATCCCCACAAATACATTCTACTTTCCACTTCAGAACGACAATCATGATTAGGGTCTAAAATGCTTGTGTTCCTGCCTGATTTCAAATTATACAAAGCAATAATAATCAAAACAGCGTGATATTGGCAGAAAAACAGACACAGACCAATGGAAGAGAACTGAGAGTCCAGAAATAAACCTCTGTATATTTGGGCAAATAAGTTTTGGCAAAGGAGCCAAAAACATACAATGGAGGAAAGAAAGCCTCTTCAATAAATGGTGCTGGGAAAATAGGAAAGTTACATGCAAAAGAATGAAACTCGACTGCCATCTGTCACCATATATCAAAATTAACACAAAATGGATCAAAAACCTAAATATTAGACCTGAAACAATAAATTGCATAGAAGAAAATATACTAAACTCATGGACCTTGGACTTAGAGAGGATTTTATGAATTTGACCTCAAAAGCAAGGGAAGTAAAAGCAAAAATAAAGGAACTATATCAAACTAAAAAGTTTCTGCACAGCAACAGAAACCATCAACAAAACAAAGAGACAATCAACTGAGTAGGATGAGGTATTTGCAAACAACAGCTTTGATATGGAGCTAATATCCAAAATATACAAAGAACTCATACAACTCAATAACAAAAAATAAAAATCCAATTAAAAAATAGGCTAAGACCTAAACAGACACTTCTCCCAAGAAGACATACAAATGGCCAACAGACATATGAAAAGATGCTCAACTTCAATAACTATTAGAGAAATGGAAATCAAAACCACAATGAGATACCATCTCACATCTGTTAGGCTGTCTATCATCAACGGGATAAGTAATAACAAATGTTGGAAAGGTTGTGAAGAAAAGGAACCCTTGTAAACTGCTGGTGGGAATGTAAATTGGTACAGCTACTATGGCAAACAGTATGGTCGTTCCTCAAAAAATTAAGAATAGAATTATCATATGGCCCAGCAATCCTTCTTCTGGGTTTCTACCTCCAAAATTTGAGAACATTTATCTGTACAGATATATGCGCCTTGTTGTTCATGGCAGCATTATTCATGGTGGCCAAGACACAGAAAGAACTGAAGTTCCCTTTTGGTAGATGACTGGATAAAGAACGTGTGGTACATATATACAATGGAATATTACTCAGCCATAAGAAAAGATGAAATGCTGCCCTTCGTGACACCATGGATGGATCTTGAGATTATCATGCTAAGCGAAATAAATCAGACAGAAAAAGTTGAGAACCATATGATTTCACTCATATGTGGGATATGCAACTAAAAGCAACAAATGAACAAGACAAGCAAACAGACAACAGTTTACTGGTTACAGAGGGAAAGGGGGGCAGGGGAGGTAGATAAGGGTAAAGAGGGTCAAATATAAGGTGGCAAAGGAAAATTTAACTTCGAATGGTGAGCATACAATATGCAAATGATGTATATTCGAATTGTACATTTGAAAACCTATATAACTTTATTAACCAATGTCACTCCAATAAATTTAATTTAAAAAGTGTTGTGTATTAAGTATGGCCATAAGCAGTTTCATGTGGCATAATGGTAATGCCTGCTCATGATCTGGACCTTGTTAGCAGACTTGTGATGCTATAGGATAATTTAAACACATATCGAAGAACACTGGATTGTGTGCATTTGTTTTTGTTTTTGTTTTTGTTTTCTATTTGCATTTCCTTTTTGGCTACGTTGTATTATTGCTATTAATTGTTATAAATATAGGTAAAGAATTTTTCTGGGCAGTAGCTGGGAGCTTTTGACAGATTTGGACATCTGAATGGTGGTTCTTGACACATCGGTTGGTCCCAACAATGAAAAATCTGTGATCCGTTCTCAAAATTTTGGCAATTTTTACTTTCTTCGATCATACTATCCAGTGTACGATTATTAATTTTGTGCATAGACAATATATTTTTTCTTTTCTATTTTGCATTATAGTGGAATCTTTTAAAAGATCTTTTAAGTGACAATTATGATATGAATTTAAATTTCCCAACTACCACTGCAAATAACTCCACAGAAGTAACAGACTGAAGAACCAATGCTCCCCCACCTCCGCATCCTATTAATTTCCCAAATGTACAGGCAGTAACAACCATCTGAGTACATGCCACCCACTCATTCTTTACCTCTGCATTTTCAACCCTGGCTGCAGGTTGGAGTCAGCTGGGGAACTTATAAAATCCCACATTCTCAGGCTGTGTCCCCGACTAATTAAGTTAGTAGCCAGGTATCAATATTTTTAAAGTTCTCTAGGTGATTTCAATGTGCAGTGGAGGTTGAGAACCACCATTTCATTAGTAGCTAATGAGTTTCTTTTGACACATGTAAGATGTATTTTCGTTGCAGAGATATTAAAATGTGAAAACAAAAATCAAAAAATAACTCTTGCATCTGAGAAATAAGAAAATAAGGTATTATTGTTGTGGTTATTATTAATCTAGCCCCAGGAGGATTCAGAACTTGAAAAATATCATACTGGGTACTTGAAAAATATCATATTGGGTCAGACGCATTTTACGGAAGAACAATGTTCATTAGTTATCTTCTTTTACAGCATCTTTGAAAGTTTTCACTAGTAATGTGCCCCAGGGGTTATTAAGTTTTCTTTAGTTACTCCCAAACACCTGCAAGAGGCTTAAGCATGAAGCTTCTTAAAGAAAAGAAGCAGGTGTGAAATACATCTGAATATCTTCTTATTGAGTCTGCCCCTGTGTACTTTTCTCTCTTGTTTCCTTTGGGCTCTTAATTTGACATCCCCATTGCCTATGGAGGGGCTGTCAGTGCTTCATATAATCCACTGAGATTCTCTCTCTATCCATCCCCAAGGCATGGAGAACAGATGCTCAGATTTTCTTAACATCAAGTGTGCCCTTAGCTTGATGGGCAATTAGCTTACACATAGTGTATGTATTATAGGTGGTAACTACACTTCATTCTTGGTTACAGTTGAAATCTTGAAGACATGGAATTTAGTAGTGATGTGAAGTTTTGTCTGATCCTCAGAAGTTCCTAAGATTGACTAATTTCTTTCTGATAGATATTTGTAATATTTTATGAGGGTATATCAGGTCTGAGTATGTCACTATACCTAGATAGTTAAGGTTTGCATATTCTGCAATGCCTCTGGTATTGCCAACTATGGGACCTACCCCTTGAGAAGCTGCAATTAACCCTCACCTGCTCATCATTTTAAGCCTGCCCAACTGATAAGACTGGAGACTTATTTCTTCACATCTGACAGCCACACAGCTTACCAGGCAATTAGGAAAATATATTGAGTGGTCTTCTCACAGATCACATGTGGAAATCAGCATTACATAAGGAACCATTAGGGTCCTCTTTGACCTCAGATGACCATTTTGTTATAAACTCATTAACTACAGCATTGCAAACACAGTCCAGAAACAGAATGCACAGTAATTCATATTTAACACCTCAATCTTTTCTTAAAAGTAGTTTGTTAAATGGCACCATAACAATAAATCAATATATTCAATAAATCTATAGTACTAGAAGTGGGTTTAGACAGAATAAAGATAGTCCCAGTTAATTAAAGAAGAAAACAACAAAGATATATAGGCAGAGATAACAAAGTAGAGTTTACAATTAAACTATAAGTTGGACAGGAGTTTTAGAAAACTGATAAGCCAATGGCATAAAGTAATTATAGAGACTTCAACCTCCTGAGAAAGATCAGATGAATATTTGCATTCTCTTCTGGTATATTAAAGTTTAAATATTTTATGTTTAACACCTTGACATCTGGAAAGTGAAATGATTAAGAATATAGTTTGCTTTCCAAATACTTAACCAATTTTCAAACATTTTTCAACATTTTTGAATAATTTATATTTCCTCTTTTGTGAGTCTATTCAACATCTATTGAAATCTCTATTTCTGAGTTATATGTGCTGATTTTAGTAATGCTATACCATTTTGATTATTGTGGCTTTGAAATAGATTTTAATGTGTCATATAAGTCAACTTATTGTTTTTTCTCAGAATTTCCTTGCCTATATTCTTCTATCAATTTTTTCAGAAGGGTTTAATAAACATTTTGTTAATTTCCAAAAACAAAACAAAACAAAACAAAACAAAAAGGCATTGTCTCCCAAGAAGGTGACAGTAAGAATCATCATGGACACTCAAATGGGATCTCAGTAATAAAAAAGGGAGGGGATGGACCTGTGGTACTATGAACAGATTGCACATAAACGGATAATACCTAACGCTTCATATCACTCATTATGGATCAGTTCTGTTCTGAGTGTTTTATATATATTATTTGATTTAATCCTCAATGCTATTTTTATCTCACTTTAGAGATGTGGAAACTGTGGTGAATTTTCATTGCTTGCTCCAGGGCACGCAGGTGGCACACCTTGAAGCCGGACCAGAATTCATTCACTGTCAGATGCTGTGCTCTCAGCCCTCTACTATTACTCTCAGTGTTGTGTGACAATGCAGAGTGTAGAGGCTATTAATAATTAATACTTACATTTAA
This sequence comes from Eonycteris spelaea, assembly GCA_003508835.1. Classification (NCBI taxonomy): domain Eukaryota; kingdom Metazoa; phylum Chordata; class Mammalia; order Chiroptera; family Pteropodidae; genus Eonycteris; species Eonycteris spelaea. Next base: position 4,916,612 of record PUFA01000017.1, read on the forward strand.
CATGTCTTTCATCTCTATTGCACAAAGCACTTCTACATGCTTTATATCACTGTGTGTCCCTTTCTTTGTGCAGAACATGTGCAAATGCATATTGAACACACTGGCCTCATTAGAGAATTTTAGCCAGGGTTGAGAACCATTGATTTTTATGAAGTTTCTCTCATCGAGGTGATTTCTTGTGATTATACGCATTAAAAATCATGGCCAACACAAAAGATGGTTTGTTCATCAGTTGTTATCAGGTAACTAAAATTTAACGTGTAGCCATGCTTATTAATGAAATTATCTTTTTATCTTCATTAATTTTAGAGAATTTTAGAAAAAATATTGAGGAAGAAAGCAAAAGTACCAACCAAAATATTAATCCTTTTAGACTACATGGTGAATGTTTATTTTTGCCTGTGGGAGAAGGAAAAAAGATGTGAACAAGATTTACAACCACTGGGGTTGTAAGAAGTATTTTGAATTGCTTCCTTAATGGTAGCCAGGTTTGACTCTCTCCACCATGACAGCCCTCAGGAAAGGGGCAGGGAAAGTCCATGACAGGAAGGCTTAGAAGGAAGTGTAGATGCGATCTTCACCATTCAGGAACAGTGAGCAAGACAAAGCCCTTCCACTGATTGAGGGAAGGTGGAAGGAAAAGAAAAGGTAGGGTCCAGAGGTCAGCAATTCTGCCTTGGGCTTAGCCTCAGATCACAGGTAAGGTAAAATAGGTACAGACTCTGAGGTACAGTGTGAGGGAGGCTCTAAGGAGAGTCCTGGTCATGTCCAACATGACCTTTTAAAAGCGTACAATTCAGTGATTTTTAGTATGTTCACCAGGTCATGCAATCATCACCAGTATTTAATTCTGTTGTAGCTAATTCTGTACCTGCAAGTTTTCTTAGCACAGCTGTAGCCAAGTGGAGCAGATAATAAATTCAAAGGATCAGATTGATGTTTCTGTGTGTTTAATTAGGTGTTTCCATGGTTTACCTTTATTCAGTACCCCAAATCTGTGTGTATCCAAAAAGCTGGTTCTTCAGACAAAGACAAGAGGTAGGTAGTTTCAGTTATGCGTGATGTCAGACCCAAGTTTCCCTAAACACCAGTCTCAGTGGAAGTAGCTGGTATATGTATTTGAAGACTATATACAGGTGTCTTTAGCATGCTCATATAAATTATATGGTAGTGTGATCCAAGAACTTCTTTGTTTAATTACTACAGTTCCCCTGATTCATAAGCAGAGGCCTTTATTCAACAGTAAGCCTTCCTTTCTTACCAGTGAGTCGACTAGACGGGCAAAAGATTAATGTTTGCTGCGTTAGAGGCAGAAAAAAAAAGAATCTCATTTCCAGAAAATGGGATGATTTCTTGTAAATAACTTACTCACTTCCATTAGGAAGTAGCAGAGATCAGAAGGTCCATGAATCTTAGTACCATGAAAAGAGTAAAAAATGGCTAACGTGTTCCATTAGGGAGTGAACAGAAGAGGGGAAAAAAAAACACAGAAGAAAAATGGGACCAATAGAGAAAGAAGAAAAAAGCATCAGGATAGGGAGTGAGGGAGAGGAGCAGAAACCTGGGGAGATGCAGAGCCGCAGCTGCTGTCAATGTTTCACTCCGAGATTGTAACCTTGATCATCTACTTCTCGGTGATGTTTTTCTTTTAATCGAAATCAAAGGCAGTTTATTTCAAAAGGCTGTTCACAGTGTAAAGGAGATCAGTAATGTTGTAATTATTTAAAAACCATCATAGGGTTTAGCTATACAAATGTACAAAACATAATTGTATTATGTAGCCAATACGAACATTCAAAGAAATGTTGACGGAACCAGGTTGAAACAGTCAGGGACACCATGTTTTGTGGTACAAGTTTGTGGCGTCTCGAGGAGCAGGTTTGTTAAAGTAAATCCCCAGTGTTTGGAGGCAGACTCCAAAAGCATCCAAACTACAAATGTCTCCTGCTAAGTTAAGACTGAGGAGTTAAGTACCACCAGGAGACAGTTCCAGTGCTCTGAGGTATCTGGTGAAGAACTCGTGCTTTCAAGACCTCTGGGGAATATCTGTGTATTTCCAATCACACTTTACCAAAGAAATATTGCTCTGACAAAGGTAAATTGTCATCCCAAGTAGGCAAAAAGGTCTAAAGAAATTCTAAAGAGACATACGATGCTCTCTCATAAAAACTATTTATTGGCACACCAGAAATATCATTTTCTTTTCTAGTACAGTAGCTGTATGCATCTCTAATTGTAATTCTGTGTAAACTACATGTTACAAGTCACTAGAAATCTAATTAGCAGGATGAATTTAATAAAGAAGGAGTAACTATGAGTCTACAGCGGCCCAGCCATCAAGTCTCGTTGGAGAGTAAATCAAATATCAAACTCGTGTTGCCCTGCAACAGAGTTCTTCTACAGCCGAGAAAAACCAAGATGAACATCAACAGGATAGCACCCATTCAATAAATTAGGTACACGTGACTAGAAAATAATCAAAATCGAGTAAGCACAAAAGTAAATAATTAGCTATTTACATATATTACTTTTTGCCAAAACTTTAATGCATTAGCTTTCCCATCCCACGTCTTCCCTTCTGTTTGTAATTCTTTGTTTGTTTGTTGTTTGTTTGTTTTCCTAGTGAATTTCTTGGCTTGCTGGCAAATATTTAGATAACTAATGAGAACTTCTTTTGAGATCCTACATTTTCTAAAATTTCATGTCAAACTAAAGAAACTGAAGGGTAACTCATGTAAGCCTATCTCTATAATAGAGAAGTAAGAAGCGTTGTTATTCGGTTCTCAGTCTTAGCAATGACACACAGCTCCATTTCCCCCCCAACATGATTTGAAGTACTCCAGAGGGTTAGTTTGTAAATGGCAGCTGAGTAGATGGATTTCTCATTTGTAACAGGCACAGAGAGTACACATGGAGATAAATGTGTTGATCCTGAGAATGTGAATGCTGTGGACGGCAACTTGAGGTCCCCCATTACTGACGATGGGCCCTCCTCCTTCTGGCCACTGTCTTTCTTTCACATTTATTTTTAAGGCTTAGTATCATATCAGCATTAACAAATAAGAATGCTGACATCATTTCTACCAAAGAAGGGCTCTGTAATGGATGGAAGCAGGTACCAGAATTAAAACAGCACGATTGAAAAGTGATCGAGTTGGTATGTTTTCTGGTGCCATGGCCAGAATACATGGATTTTTAGCATCATTCTAGGAGATTTAAAAGATCTTGCCAATGAGCCTCTTTGCCCAGTGTTTATTTCCTTTCTAGTTACAACAATTTGTAATTATTTTATTTTTGTTTGTTCTCCCAGAATATAAGCACCAGGAGGGCAGAAACCACACCTGTGTATTCACCGCAGTTTCTCCAGTATCTAGAACAGTGCCTGGTCCATTGTAGGCTCTTAGTTAAAAACTTGGATTAAGTAAATAAACCAAATTGTTAGGTCCCCTGGTCTGCCTATGTCTAGAGATTTTCCAGTTTCACTGAGTGACCAGAGTTCCTGGTCTGCCCTAATGATCCTCCCCACTGTGAACTTTTGGGGTAGCTGTGTAGCTGATACTTTTGTGCTTCGATGGATAGTTAAGACTTTTCAATGCTACATTCACTCTGCCCACCTCCCAAAGATTAGTTATGCAGAGTTATTAACACTGCATGGGAGGTAACAGGGCAAGAACATTCTAGGAGGTAAACTGTAAGCTCCAAATTCAGCTCATTCTTTCCTTCCTCTCCCTACAACCTCTTTGACAGGAAGCTCAAGAAAAAAGCTATCAGGAGAATTTCCTCTTGACAGTGCCATTTCAGTAAGTCGCCAATGATCAGAAAAGAACAAAATATAACTCACCCACATAAAAACTTAAGTTAAATAAAAGCAAAATCTGGGAGTGGAAACGGTGGCATGGTGGGCTGTCTAGGTCTTCTGTTGGTTGGAATTGCTGAACTTGGAAGCAAACACAGGCATTACAGCAGTAGAGAGGTTGGAATAAAAAGGGATGGAGCTGTGGGGTGTAAAGACTGCAGAGGACCAGCTTTTCTCTCCTCCTTCTCCCTCTCCTTCCAGCTCTCTGGTGCTCCTCCACTCTCTGGCTGAGCTCCTTGCTGTTGCTTTTCAGGTGAAGGTCAGAATAGGCAGCTGGCGCCTCCACCCCACGTCCTTAGGCAATTGATGCTCTGCTTGAGTAGAAGTCAGGGACTGGGAGCCCGGTGTGAAGCGTGACCTGGAGGGAGAGACTGTGAGTCCTGGAGGCACCCTGCATCCTCCTCCCCAGGGCACGGTGGATATGTTCCTACTTCAAAAGGGGGTCTGCTCACTTTAACATCTATTCTAGAACACATTAAAGGGAAGTCTAGTAGAATTCAGCCTGTGCTAAGAACCTGGCCACCATGGTGGGCTCCCAAATCCTGGAGATAATATGGTTCTTATCCACCTGCCTCTTTAAAGATTCTAGGGGAGACTGTCTTCCTTATGACTATAGACTCAGGCATTGATCTGCAGGTAGCAAAGCCTATTGGCCACATCGTAGTGATCACTGCCAAATCCATAGTTAGAGAAGAGATGAGCAGACAATACTTCCTTTATTATTTGTCTACTCATTATTCCAATTAGGATAAAACTTTCATTTTGAGATTGCATAGATGATTGCCAGCTATGAAGAAACATGGGCATTTATCCTGTTCACTGACTTCTGTCTGACCTCAGTGGACAAGGCTAGGACCATGAAACCACTGTCATCTCTCCCTTTCTTCCCCAGACCATCTTTATCTAAAGATACTCAGAACAGTTGAAAATGTGGAAAATTTTGAATGAGCTTTTTCTAAGATTCACTTCTAGAGTAATTTATGGTTTTCTTTCTTTCAATGTGAGGGCTAAACCTGATAGACTAGATTTCATCCTCCCAGAAAACCCCAACTAGTTGCAGGAAGAGAGGAGAGCAGAGGTCACTGGGTTGATTACTGTACGTACTGATTCTCAAGCCTTAACTAACTTAATTGCTGAATGAGGTTCACAGCTGACAGTAAAGTTCCAGCTCAAGAGGGAAATGAAAGCAGTGGCTGGCAGGGCACATCCTTCGGGCTCTGATCTTCTTTCCCACTGCCCCTACCGCCATCACTCTAGCCCCCAGCCTTTTGGTCCTTCCGTGTCCATGTGAGGCCCCTCGTGGCTTAGAAGCTTTGTCCTGGCTGTTCCTTCTGCCTGGAAAGTTCCACACAGCTCACTCCCTCACCACCTTCAAGGCTCAGCTTACCAGTGACTACAATAAGGCCCACCCACACTGACCACCCAATGCCCTCCCAACCCCAGCATTCTTGATCCCCATAAGCCTCCTCCTAGTTTTTCCTTTATTGCACTATTGCCTTCTAACACACTATATAATTAATGTGGCAATTGTGCTTCTTATTTGCTGTCTGTCTTGTACAACCAGAACATGAGGGCAAGATTTTTACCTGTTTTGCTTTCGCTGATAAACAACAATACTTATAACGGTGGCTTACATATTAAAGGGACTCAATAGATAATTGTTGAAGGAATGGATAAGAAGAACCTATTGTTTTCTATTATAATTTTCTAAATTATAAGTAACTAACTTTTAGGCAGGAAATGTGTTTTATATCCCTGTAGAATCAAATAAGAGTGCAGAGAAGACACTCAGAATTTCTGATGAGGGTGCTAATACTTCAGTCCTACACCCGCAGCCGCCCCTCCCACGACCGCCCCTCCCCACCCCGCCCCAGGCACTCATGAAACTTTGCACAAGTCTTTTGTTTTTATGCTAACTGGTTTAAGAGTTCCATTTCTACTAGAGATGAAATCAGGGCTCAGAGGGACGATAGTTAGCGAACCATGAATATGATTCCAATTTCCCACTTACTGTTAACTAGACTGTGACCAAGTATAAGGAAGGGGCTCAGGCTGGTTTGGAATCATGTCAGTTGTCAGCGTTGATCCCTCTCTTTCCTCCTATCCTGCATGTCTAACACGGTTGGCTTCCCTCTCCTCGGGATGGATTTATCTACCTGCCAGGAGCAGCCTGTGAGGCCCAGCCAGCAGAAGCCTCTTCAGGGGCACGGCGCTTACCTGCACGTTCCTGTTCAGGCTGACTGCCGGGAAGAACAGGCCCTCCACGTTCTCGAACGCTATGGGCCCTTGCTGCTCATCGTTGATAAAAAATGTCAAAGTTTTTCTATTTAAGTCGAGGAGGACCCCTATTGTGGCCCCTTTTGTGATCCCTCCCTCAGTTCTGTGGGGAAAGAAAACAATTAGGTTTCACTTGCCTGTCGTCCTTCTAGAAGCTTCCCTTTTGTATGGTCAAACCAGTGTTTCTCAATCTGTTTAAAAGCATCATCCCCCAATCCCAGGAGCCTTTTAAAACATATTTTTTTCCTAATCTCTCCTCCTCACATAAAATTTTAATACCACAGATATACTCTGTATCTGTTTACGTGCTGTATGTATATCTGTGCTTTATATATAAGAAAGGTAAGATTTTTTTTTTCACTCTCCACAAACAAATTTCACTCCCTTGGGGGAAGTGTCAGCCTGAGTTGAGAATATATAGGTTCAACCACGCTGTTGTGCTACTGCTGAGGGAGAATTCGTTCATATAGAGTCTCTACCACTGAGACACAGCTCAGAAAACAAAACATTGCAGACCAAGAAATGCGCTGTCAGAGTTCTGTCCATAGCTATGTCATACCCCTCACACAAAAGGCGTGAACTCAACATCATTTAGTGCAAAATGATTTAATTTAAAAATCAAAATAAATAAGCACTTCAGCTGAACCTAAAACATATGCATGAAAAATTGGATTTGGAGATTTATGCTACCCATTAAATAGAGACACTCATTCCAGAAAGATGGTAGTTTTTGACATGTTGAGTTTGAATTGGGGAATTGAAGGCTCTCTATAAAACGACATCATCGAAGAAGAGGATTCTCCTTTGTAAAGTAATTATGCTGTAGGAGATGGAGTGATTTTTAAAGAACCCACATTCAAATGTCATTTTACAATGAATTATGTCTTATGCTTCAGTTGATGGTTTCACAAAAGCTATTAAGCATGATGATCAGATTTGTCTTTTTTCTCCTCTTCGTGATCTAGTAATATTGAATTTCATCCTCGTCTCAGCAGAGCACGGAAATTTAAGAGTGCTGTTCTGTTCCCCTGGCATGCAGAATACAGACTGCACATAGTTGTTAAAAAGTAGGTTTATGAATTGCATCTTGTTAATTCATAGCTTCAATGACAGCACAAGTGACATGCAGTTTGCATGCAAGAGACGCGTTCAGGTTTAAGAATGTGTTTCTTTTCATAGTGTGACAGTTTTGATGTTATTCACTCCATCGCTCCAAAATAAAGAAGCTAAAAGGGAAAAGATACATGGTATATGGGTGATGGCATCAGAGATCTAGTGACAGAGGGTGCCCCCAAAATGCAGATCACTGAAGATAATGGCTTACCTATATCTAGTAGGATTGATATCAGGCTTAAATGGTATGTGTGTTCACTTAGAGTGATAGTGAATAATACACACCCAAATGGAGGTATATAAAAAATAGCCAAGGGAATGGAAAGTGGAGGACATAGGAGTCCTACTGGCTGGAGAGGGGGCAGCGAAGAACATATAGAAAAAGCTGAAACAGTTGAATTCACTGTCTTACCATTGCCTGACTCACTTTCCTTTGATTTGGCTGAATAAAACTGAATTTTTTTTTTTTACAGACACTGATGAGACTGTACCCTAAGGAAATGTTTGAGAATAAGAAGGACCAGTGTCCATGAAAGACACTTATCTATCTAGGAAGTTTGTGAAAAATACATTTGAGGTAGAAAAGCAAATGAAAAAAGGAAGTCTAAGGAAAATATTACAATATGGATTAAATTATAATTGCCTATATTTTGGTGTTGGAGAAAAACCTAAGGAGATCACTATGTTCTCTTTCCCCAGTCAACTGAATCCATACAATCAATCATAAGACAGCTCTTCAAGTACGAAGCTATCGAAATTGGCGCCCATAAGATTTAGTCTATTAAATGGCTTCTATTCTGAGCAGTGGTATTGATAATAATCATCATAATAATAACAATGGCTTCTATTTTTAGGTGCCTCTGCTGTGAGGCATTTTTGCCTATCCCATTTAATCTTGTGAATATTCCTGGAAAAATATTATTATCCTAATTTGGTGGATTTGAAAATCCAGGTTTAGGAAAACTCAATAACTTGTGCAAAAGTGCTTTTCTGATAAGTTATAGGACTGGATTTTAGAATCCTGGAATGTTTTCCTATAATAGATACTCATGGCGATTCCTAGTTTCCAGCTATGGGTGGAATATAGCAATGAATAGCCTAGGAAAGTCCTCATGTCTCTGTCATTATGCAAAAAAAAAACAAACAAACAAAAAAACAATCAACCCCCCCAAAAGCCCCCCAAACAAAACAAAACAAAACAAAACAAAAAAACAAAGCAACAACCCCCCCAAACAAATAAACAAAAAAACCCTTACTAAGATGGACTCAGTTAAGACTCGTAGACATCTGTGCTACTAAGTGAAGACCGCCTGCCTGACTTCCTTAATGTTGTCTATTTGATATGTCTTTTAATTTGGGCTCTCATTTTTGACCAGAAGCCAACGTGAAGAAGGCTCGGTTTGGGGGCTGCAGGGTACCTGTTGGTGTGCGAGTTGTTGTGCATGAACCAGCTCCGGTTATTGTCCACGTACATTGCCCAAGCTTTGTCGTCCTTTCCTAACATCACATCCTTCATCACATCCATGCGAGCCACGCCAAAAGCAGGGTCGGGGTGGTTGTCATAGCGATCCACAGTTAATTCCCAGTAGTGGACGCCCTTGGAGAAGCCGGTCTTCCCCAGCACCACCCGGTCATCATAGCTACTGCAGGTCACAGTCAGGTTGTCATTGGAGAAGATGATGTCAGAGTGTGCCGAGCCAGGGTCAAAAGCAAACCAGGCCACTGGGAACAAGAGAAGGGAGTGGGTTACTAAGATGGACCCAATGAACTCAACACCATAACAGGCTCCTGGGTGGGAGAGGAGCATTGTGTCCCGTTTTCATGCTGCTATGCAGGAAGGAGGCATCAAGGGCCAGAAGGGGCTGTGAGTGGACAGACAGGGGTCCTGGGAGTTGGTACTTTCTGCGCCCAGAAGCAGATGGAGGACACACGACTAATTCAGCAGGGGTTACCTGGTTCAGACTGCACTCCCAACCAGGGGATCCGGGAGTGAAGTGACATTGATTTTGGAAAGTGCAAGTCCCTTCACCTGGTGACTGGCAGAACGGTGCACCAGGGACATAAAGGGAGAGGGATGTGCTTAAGATGCTTGTGTAACCCTGGGGTGGGGAGGCTAGGATCTAGAGTCCCAGATGGAGGAGGGATAAAAACAGTGTGAAATCAGAAAATATCCCTCGGCAGGATGCTAAAATCTAGTCATTGTGAAAATGTCCTCACCATCAGTGAAAGCTCAAAAGCCATAAAGCTATCAGCAACATAAATGAATTTTCATGCGTGATTGTTAACTTGGACATAAGACAGGTTGCTTCGTAACTTGAAAATACAATTTGTATGTTACTCCTAACACTAACATGTAAAGTATTTTGCTAGCACAGTCAGTATTTTGGACATTAGGTGCAGAGAGAATGATGTCTTGTATACATAGTTATGCCCCGAATTTTAAATGCTGCCTACGAATAAGACGCTCTAGAAAGATGTCACTGCTGATTTATTGAACCTGTGAGTCACCTCGCGTGCACATAGGTCTTTGCTATTTGTAACAGAATAAGGTTAGTCCATACCTGCCAACAGCTTTTTAATGTCAACTGTTGTCATTCCAAGTGAAAGGCATGGGAGAGAGAAATAGGAAGCAAAGTTGACATTGATAAGAAAGCGGCTCTTTTGATAGGCTAATATCAAAAAAATGAGTTTAATTTAAAACACACAAGCATTACAACAGATGGTCTGACTGTACCTTCACCACCTTTAGCGCTCATAAAGAGTGCTTTGCATTGACGTATAAGAAAACTGGGAGGAAAGTAATCTTTAAAAAATTTAAAATACAGGTATCTCGGATTTTTCTAAGTATTTGAGAAGCTGTTATAATGAAATTTGAATGACAATTAGACAATTTTATTGACATAAAATAAGCTACTGCCATTTATTTTGTGAAGGAAATTGGTGCGCATAACAATCACATAAGTAAAAGGTAACAATTACAATCGGTATACTTGCCTAATTGAGAGTAAGGTGCAGATTGTGTCTCAAAATTGCATCCTATAAAGAGATACTACACATCAAAGCTATGAAACAACAACCAGGGTGATAAAAATTATTTGTATACACTAAAAGCACCAGCTGAACAGAGTTACCAGAGGCCTGATTCATGAAAAACCAAAGCCCTTCCTATGTTAGTTTACTTTGCTGGGGAAAAATGGTTTCTCTGCCTTTTGAAATGCAAAGTATATCTTTTTTTTCCATTATCAAATCCTCCTCCAGTTGATTCTGAACTGTACAGCTTAAATTTCTATCACCTTCCAAGTTCAATCTTTTCCACGAACGTTTCCACATCGAGAAGGCTTACTGTTTAAAAATGAGAAAAATGCGTCCAACTGAAATGGAGAAAACACGGGGTCTTGCTAAAACTCCATTCTTCATCACTATCCCATGAACTTCTAACTCGAGTTATGCCAAAAGGCCTTCGTTGCGACTTGGGCCCAAGTTAAACGATACGCTATTTAGCTAAATGTAAATGTAATACATATGTCAATAAATACACCTAATAATTATTAATAATGACATGAAGTAAATGTAGTAAAAACAAAAATCACCTCATCTTCTTAGATTTACTACATCAATCCTTCTCATCTAAGAGAGGGGAGGTGGGATGGTGGATGGTGGGGGTGGGAGTGGTCTCAGAGATATATTAAAATCACCTGTGGAACTTTTTCAACCACTCCCCCCGCTGCCTTAAGATCTGGATACCCCTATCTACCCCATGAAAAGTTGCATTGGGGTGGAAGAAGCAGTCTTGTCTTAAAATGTTCAAAGGCGTGTAAACTACTGTTTCAAGTGGTGTCAGGGACTGATCTAGAAAGTGTGTTTTTGTTGAGCTAGCTAAGGTATTCCCTGGAAAAGATTGCCCAATTATTTTCAACTTGATAAGGCCCTTACATGCTAATTTCTAAAACAATTAAAGGATAATACACCGAATTAAAAGAATTTCAGAAGAATTAAAAAAGCAATTTTAAAAGGACTAATGATTGAGTCAAAAACCAAAATTTAAAGATTCTGATCTTCCTTTTGGCCACTCGCTTTTACTCTGAGATGAACTCACATACGAAAGAATCACTTTCTCCCAGCTCCACGGCTGAATTTTATGTTCAGTTGCCATCATCACTTCAATTCCTGTTCTTGAGCTAGAGCTTAGCGAGCACAGAAGTTTTAAAATGGAATGCGTTTTAAACTGGATCTTCATATCCACCTTTGGCAATAAATTTGTAGAATCTGAATAGGGCTTTTAAAAATTTTAAATGAATCATGCCTTGTGCAAGTCTTTTTCAAAACAAATTTTCTGAAATCTTTTTACATTACTTTAAACACACATCATACATTCAAGATTCAACAATACAGCTATAACAGTGCTGTCAAATGCAGCCATAAGATATCCCGAAACCCACATTTCATTTTATTCTTGAGACAATATACATTACAAAGACTATTACAATATTTCAGTACATTAGACACAAGTGAAAAGGATTCCATAACAAAGCATGTTTAAAAGCCAGTAGTGCACAGAAAAACAATCAGAAACATAAAAGCACAAGAAAAATGTCATTTTAAAGAGAGCTTGAAGTCCCTGCACCCTTTTTGCACTGCCATGCTGTGGCCTTCTTCATTCCGGGATGTGGGATGAACAAAAAGAACAAAATAAAAAACAAAAGAAATCTTTGGAAATGTGAAATGTGCATCACGTGTATCCATGATTACAATATAGTCCTGAAGAGATCAAATAGGTTTGGATTGTAGATATTTCAAGATTCTATTTGCTAGACAGTTCACTGTATGGTAACACGAGTCTAGCTTCCCTGAAATCAGCCTAATGCCCTGTCACAACTCATTTGGCTGTGGAAAACTTTGGGGAGGCCAGACTTTTCTATGATGCCGATCTTTGGGCCTTAGGCTAGTTAAGGTTTCTAATTCAGCTAGTGGTGGTCCTGCCCCTTTGCTTGGGAAAAACAGCCGTGAGCCAGACTATCCTACCAGTGAGCATAGGCTTTGGCAGAAAAAAAACTCATTTTCTGCTCTCTGGTTTTTCTGCTTTGTGTGATGCATTCTGCTGCTGGTGGATTTTGACTTTTATTTTTTCAATAAAGATCTCTTGAGTCTATGTTTAATCAGACCACTCCAGGCTGGATGCACTGATCCAGTCTCCCAGCCACAGCTGGTTTCCTGGATTCAGCAGGGTTGCAAACCTCCAAACTAAGGCCTCCCCTTAGCCAGCGCCTGTGCCATGCTATGCCACTGCATGTAATGACAGAACAGGCTATCCATGGTGGTTCAAGCTTGTGCAAAAAGAACAACTTCACTCATCACTTTCCAATGCCATTACACATTGACCACAACTCAATGGTGGGTCCTCACACCACACAAACAAGAATGCCACAAAGCTCCATCATCCAAATGCCCCTCATAGCAGAAGCAGGCCACAGACACAGAGACCAGCTCATTGCCCTCTCCACACACATGAATGGCAAGAACAAAACAGGTATTTCAGAGATGCCCTCAAGGCACAGAGATCAAGAAGAAAGGTCAGAGGAGCTCAGCTCACCCGGTGCATTGAGAGACTGTAAGGAGGAATGCAAGCTCAGCTGGTGGGGTGAGGATCGGAAATCAAAGTAGGATCTCCCGGGGAAGCTGGGTTGTAGATTAAGGGTGGAGGAGAAAGGACTCATTCTACGGAGCGGCATTCTTTCCGAAGGCACTGGAAAAGGGGGTGTCTGTTCTTCTGAATCTGTGTCTAAATGTAAGATCAATGCAAACTGGAGATCAGAAATCTGCCACTTGCCTGTGTGCAATCTCCTAAGACCTGCCTCCCCGATGCATCTGTACAAAGCCTCATCCAGCCCACAGGTGACACAGGCATTTACTAATCCAAATTGGCTTGGGACTGGGAGGGAATTCTTGGCAGGTCAGAACCCAAGACCAGAGGACCCTTGGAACTTCACAGAGAGTTGTGGTCATTTCCTCCCAATTTTTCATAGTAAGGAACGTATTCTGGAATGTTTCCTTTTAATTAAATGTCTTTAGAGTTGAATTTGGAAACTTTAGAGGGAAACTTTAACTATCGATGACCAAGAGGCGATTACTTCACTCCCTTCAGCAGCCTGGGAAGTTACTATCTGTCCAACAATGGCCTCTCAAAAGGTGTCGTCTATTTAGGAGATGATGATTTTTACCAATCCTGCACTGTTCCATATTTTTCCTTTTCTCTCTTAATATATTTCCAATTTCTAAATGAATGAGGTGATTTTTATATACCAGCACACTCAAGACTTGCTCTTCGAATAGGAGAGGAAGAGAGGGCTGAGCAAGTAATCAGGGAAGGAGCGCTTCTTCTATTTCTGAATTATGATCAGGCCCTAGGGACGCCACTTGAACATCTCTGGTCTAATAATTAACAACCATGGGCAGCAGTGAGGTACATTGGCGGCAAAAAAAAAAAAAAAAAAAAAAAAAAAAACTATCTATCTATCTCTCTATATATCTATATCTCTCTCTCTCTATATATATATTTTCAGATATTCAGGTCTGGCACGAAGATCACTATTATACCAGAATAACAACTTATCAATTACTTGATCCAGTTTTAGAAAGGCCTGTGAGGTAGTTTCTCTAAATTACTAAAATTACTCCTTTCTCTTTTGTCAGTCAGTAACTGGTTCTTTGCAGTAGCATGGCCTGATAAGAGATAGAAGTTTTACTGATTGAGGCCTTCTCAGAACTCAGTTTGATAGCTATAATTTAGGAAATACAGACAGCATGTCCAAAACCTCGTTGGTGGCAGAGGGTATTCCTGGGAATATTTTTCTGGTTTGAGTCTGTTAGTTTGCTTCTCTGTGTTGAATCCACACTTTATCCTTTGAAAATGCTATTATGGGAACATTTGAGCAAAAAAACCTGGAGTGCATGTGTATGGAACATGATCCCACTTGAAAAGCTTAGAACAAGGGCATTGGCAAATTTTAAATTTAATATGCAATAGTTTGCCCCATTTTCATTTCTGAACTTAGAATATTAAATTTGGCATTTCAGGCTTTAGATTTATTCTTGAGAGGATTTTTTTTTTTTAAAGAAAAGTATAAACCAGATCTCAGAGAAAGGGAATTGCTATTTATGGAGTTAAGGGGTTGTGATCCCAATAATACACATAAATTTTCTTCTGCCTAAACTTTGTATGGTTTGGATGACTTGACATATGTGATGATTTCTTTGTTCATAAACAGTAAATCAGAAATAATTCCCATTATAACTGTCTCAAGGGGAAATTAGTCTTTTAGTTTAATGAAAATATCTAAAATACAACAATATAGTAATATAGCAACAAACTGACATGAGCTTCTTTTAGGGAGAAAAGGCATTTACAGTGATATTTATGTCAACCAAAGATTTTATTTACAAAAATTGGCTTGAAAATGTATTTTTTTCACCAGGTGGTCATAATTAATTATATTGAAAATACTTGCTGTTTTAAAAATTAAGGGAAAGGATATATATAGTAAAATGACTTTCAGAGTATACTGAAAGTAATCATCTGAAAACCAGTGAAGAGATGTGTACTGAATCCAGACCTTGTGGAGCACATACGAGCCCATTAGGGGTTGTACTTACCTTTTCTATTCTCAGCACCAGGAAGAACTTAAAGTTGGTAATGATACTACTTTGCGGCGTGGGGCTGAGGGTAGCTATGCTTATTCATGGGGCTAACAACTTGCCACTAAAACAGATACTGTTTTTTCTATCCTTTTATGTGGCTCCATCGTGGATTGATGACCCAGTTTTCCTTGTCGTCTCTCTCTTGAACTATGCCCTCTATCCAGGCGAGATTATTTAATATCTACATTATCCAACCATTCCATTTCTGTCTTTGAATTTTTCCCACCTATGGCTTCCCATACCCTACCAGCTGGGCTCTTACCCCATTTTCTCTAATCAGCTCAAAAAAAAAAAAATTCCTACCTTGTCATGAAAACTTTCCGAATGAATAGCAAAAGAGAGAGCATGTCCACTTGATCCCGGCCAGACAAAACAAACAGTGCCTTTTATGCTCATCCTCATGGCATATAGTGCAAATGTTTGGTCAATTGCCTATGGGTCATCTATGCCATTTGATATTATTTTAAATTGCAGGAGTCTTAGAAGACACTTAACTCAATAACATCTAAAGAGCAATCATCAAGTTTCCCTTTGAAATCTCCTGGATCGAGGAACTCAAAGTTTACAGTTATTTCTTATATTGGTCTAGATATACCTCTTTGGGAGCTCAACTTGTCAGCTGGGGCCGTACAAAACAGATTGCTATTTCTTAAAGGCAGTCACCAATCTCCTTTGAATATTCCCTTTTCTGGGATAAATAGAATCTATTTCCACTTTTCTTCTATGGTATGCTTTTCAAATTTTTACTTTTGTTATGCCCCGCTGGCCATGTTCATAGATATGAACAAAAGATGATAAGACAATATCAGAAACATTACTGCCACTCCCTGGTTTAGCCAAATAACACAGACTCACACTGAGCATACACACAGCTACCCAAGTGTGCATCTGTGTTGTACCTATGGGATGCAGGATGTGTATCCTGCTTCCTCCCCTCCAAAGTACAACTGTTGAGATCTGGAGAAGGCTTCTCAGCTATTAATAGTCTATTAGTCAAGACAAACAGGAATGAGGTTATTATTTTCTTCAGAATACGCGATATGAAGCTATGTTTCAGTTCACAGCTGATATCCAGGATGATGATCATTAGTTTTTAATGTATAGATCATTAGAGAAAGACAAGTACCTCCTTAAAAGATTTTAAATTTCTTGTCATGTTTCATCACATGCAGTGATTCTGTTTGTTGAAGAGCTTGCTGAGTAAAAACAGTTTAGCAGGAAAGAGCAACGGAAAACAGCATGCTGGCTGAATACTGGTGCGGCCACTCTAGACATATCTGTAGCTTTGGGATGGGGACTGTTTTCATAATGGGGATGGGTCAAGACACACTTTCCATCAACTCTGTCAATAACCACCATTTTCTTTTGTCCTTGTCTGGGCTGTTTTCCTTTCCCACCTGGGATTGCTGGATTCTGGGGTTGGAGCCTCTATTTGAAAGAAGCAATCAAGAATTATCAAAGCAAAGGTTGGCTGGGGGATCTCACTTATTATTTACTGACTTTTGGGTTTGAGGAGAAAAAAGAATATCTAGGTGGTGTACTCTGGTTTGATTTACTGTATACTTCTTTTGTTTGTTCGCTAGCTAACATTTATTGAACACCTACCATACGCCAGACATAATATGAGAACTGAGCAGCTGGGAAACACATTCACAGGAGAGCTGATCAGAAGAAAAATAATTTAGGAAAAAATCTGTGTCTTACTGACTGATTTTTATACTCCTGGGAGTAGAAGTTTTTTTGACTGATCCAACGTACACAGAGTACTGAATATTTCTATGAATGTTGTAGAACATTTTGGAAATGTAAAGTATGGTCTTTGAGGTGTTATTTTTGAGTTCAAAGAGGGAAAGCAAAGTGACGGGGGCTCCTTATAACAGTGTACACAAATCCAGCTTCCCTTGTGGGCTGGTAGAAGACTTGGTTGCCTTCCTGTCTGGTAGTGAACAACTTCATAACTTAAGCAGTCCTTGGGCACTGGTCCAACAAGGTGGTTGTATTTCCAAGTGTAGTAAAGCAAGATATGTCACTAAGGGCTGCACGGGCAGCAGTAAATATGAGTTTCAGTTTAATTACAAACCAGCTGTAAAGGAATTTCCTTTTGTTGGTAAGATTTTAAAAGAGATAAAGAAATGAATGAAGGAGGCTCAGTTTCCTTCAGTGGTCTAATAAGCATCTAAAGTCACAATTATGTCCAACTGGTACATCCAACTGGTACATAATTTACAATGAAAGGTGGTATTTTAAGCTTTCTTAAATGTGGCATTAATTGCAGTTGAGAAGTAAGAAACAAATCTGTTTTGAAAACCTCCTTTTAAAAGAAGAAGTGACACAGCCTCTTACCACCCCTGGGACAGTTGCATGTTCTTTCACAATGTCCTCCACTCCAATTTAGAATACCATGGCATTATTTATAAGGAACTATTATCTGAAGAGCTGAAAATTCCTATATTTCAAACAGATACAGGAGATTCCAAGGGACTAAACTGCTCCCCAGAGTGTCAATTGCAAGGTGCATTCCCCAGAACCAAAAATAGGATCTGGATCCAATTCCGTCCTATGGAAGAATTCAGGAAGTTCCCTGGGTTATCATGTACATTGTCAAAATTAAAAGGAACAAAGTCTCTCTCTTTTCTGGGCTCTGAGAATTACCATCATGACTTTCACCTTGGATTTTAAAAAAATCTACCCAAATTTGTTCAAGTATGATTTACCTCCCTTGAAGGATTTTGTCCTGGAAATGCATATTTTTTCTAACTAAATTATTTTTGGGAAGGGTGTGATTCTCTGGATCAGGAAAAGCAAAGTCAGAGGCATAGGAGAAATATCTCCAGTGGACCATATATTTTTTCTGATCTGATTCCCTATCAACTATTTCCCATTAGCATTGAATTTTCTGTGTCATGGCAGATCTTTAAGACCCACTAAAACCCCTGGAGGAAGCAGGAGGTATCTACATCTGTTCATAGTAGGTTTTTCTGAAATAGTTAACAGCTTTCAGCAGTAATTTTGGAGAAGCAGTGAAAGAAAACCAGGGAATACAATTGTAAAGGTATTAAAGATCATTTGCTCTAAGTCTGTAGTATTAGAGACAAAAAAAAAAAAAACCCAATAAACAAAAAAACAAACTCTGGAGTCCTGAGAGGTTAAGGAACGCATCTGATCTCACTGCCAGCTGTGGTGGTGCTGAATAGGAACCTTGGCAGGATCGATTCCTGGTTCATAAAACTTTGGAGGTGACAAGGCCATCGCTGCTCTTTCGTGCCTTGGAAATGTACAAACGGTAAAGTGCATGCTACAGGCCACAGGGCACATTTTAGTGGTCTCAGGGGTGACCCAGTTTTGTGTAGGTGACCTAAGATCATTCTCTAAACCCTGTTCTACAATGAAGATGAATCTTTCTTCTCTAGATAGAGCCATTCCATGGACTGTGCTAGTCAGGGATTGAAAGGCAAACACATCACCCTCACAAGAAGAGGGCGAGTTGAGGCATTCCCTGTTCTTTTCTCTGAGATCAGATGAGGTTCTTTCCCCTGTCCTGCAAGGTTACAGCTTCTCTGGGGAGGCTCTCAGTACATCAGGGTTTAAGAGTATAGTACTTATGCTGGTCCCAAATCACCATGAAATATCTGCAGAGATTTTGGATAGATGCATCTGGGGCCATTCTGGGGCTATACTCTGTCTGCACCAGTTAATATGCTCTGGGTTATTTCCTTTGATGTGTGGGAGGAGCTATCACATTGGAAGGGGTAGTGTGATGCAGAGAGTCTAATGGGTAAAAAGAAGGTATTTTAATCTCTATGAATAACACCTTCTCTGCCCCCTTTTAGAAAGCAATTTCGAAGATGTAACTTCAGGAATCCCAACCCTTTTATGTCATTAGATAAACAGTCCTGGAAAGTGCTGGGGAGATGGTGCCTGTGGACAGTCATAGAAGAGGATGTGTGAGAGCACACTTTTTTTCAGTGCTCTGAGCACCTCTTTGCTGGGAATGCTGGAATTTGCAGCCTTATTCAAAGCCGGATTTGCTAACTATCACTAGACCTTCTCCCTGATTTTCGTCACAGTTGAGATCTGAAGGGCTGAGAGCTTTTGTGAATAAATAGCTCTGTGGTTTCAACCCAAACGAGAGCTCTGAGTCCCAGACCTTGGCATGGTCTTTCAAGGATCTTGAACATGGGGCTCCAACATTCCTTTTCCTTCCGAGGTAGCAACCCATCACTGCCAGCCAAGAGCATCCACTGGTACCAAATGGGGAGTAGGGGCTCTTTAGGTGAGCACTCATGCAAGGGTAGAGGTGGGGAGCTAGAGGAAGTGCAGACATGTGACAAAAGGACAGGACCTGAGGAGGAGCTTAGGTATTATGCTGGAAATGACAGCTACTCCCACACCTCCTTTTTAAAAGCAGAATGTAATTCTTTTCAACAAAACTCTAACATGACTTTTTCAAAGTGCTAAATTTCTATATCTGACTGGGGTTTCTGGATAACCTCATGAGACAGCTACACACTACTGCTTCATGTTGGCAAGATGTTTCAGACACCTAGCAGACAGACTTAGGGTAGTTTTCCCTCTTTCTTTCCTTTTGGTTGAGTGCAAATCACACTGTTGTAATTGCACTGGGCATTGGAGGATGAAAGACCTGATGTGACACATTATTTAACCTCTCAGAGGCTCAGTTTTCCCATATATGGAGTGGGACGATGATAATTGATGATGATGATGATGATGATGATGATGATGATGATGATAATAATAATAATAACAACAATAATAATAATAATAATACTTTCCTCATAGAGTGTGGTAGGTGAAATAATGGCTTGCCCCAAAATGTCCACATCATCACCCCTAGAATCTGGGACTATGTTCCCTTACAGGGCAAAAGGGCCTTTGCAGATGTGATTAAGTTAAGGATCTTCATTTGGGAAGATTATCTTAAACTATCCAGGTGAGCCCAAGGTAAAGACCTGTGTCTTATAAAAGGGAAACAGGAGGGTCAGAATCAGATTGGAAGATGCTATGCTTCTGGCTTTGAAGATGGAGCCATGAGCCACGATGGCTTCCAGAAGCTGGAAAAGAAAGGCTGGACCCTTCCTTAGAACTGCCTGAAGGAGTACAGCCCTGCTGACACCTCACTTAAACCCTTTCAGGATTCTGACCTCCAGCACTGTAAAGTGATACATTTGTGTTATTTAAGCTGCTAAGCTTGTGGTAACTTGTTAAAGCATCAACGGGAAACTAATATATGGGATAAATCTGGTGTGTTGCAGCAACAGAACAGACAGGGGCTTAGACATGAACGAGATGTACCGTGGTATAATCTAAAGTCTATATAGCTGTCATTTTTCATGGACTATTTCAGTGGACCATGAAGAAACTTAGAAGCTTGATGCAAAATGGATTAGGGTTTATTATCACAGTTTTTTGGCTTATTTCATATTGTGCTTCCATAAAGCCTTAGATATGCCTAAAATCCTCATTACCAAGGGTTCCAGATAACACACTGACTTTTAAATGCGTTAGGTGGAAAATTTACTAAAATGCACTATATACTTTCTAGCTTTCTTAATCAGAACATGTGTCACAGAATGTTCTCTTTTGATCTTGATTTTTATTTTTTGGTCTGTTCAGTTTTTCCAGGGACCTTCCCTGCTCAATGCTGCCAATAGCCTCAACTCACTTCTGTACAAAATCCTTCTTCTCTCTTCTAATGTGATGCATCTAGGCTGCTGTGCTCTTTGCTCTTTGCAAGCTCAGTGGAACTGTGGGTAAACTGAGCTAAGTGAGACCAAGGGCTCCGCTGTGAGGACAGCACAGGAGCTTCTATGCCTGAACTTTGTCTTTTTTTTTTTTTTCTTATTCCAATCAGAGGTCATTGTGGCTTACTTCTTAATTGTAAGAAGACTATCTAGATTGTAGGGTAGATATTGTAGTTCTAGAGAGGTGAGATGGTACCATAGTTTTTAGGTGCTTGGAGTCAGGCACCATGAAGTTCAGGAAGGAAGAGTAAAGTCCATATGCTCTAGAGCCAGAGGGACGATGCTTTATGCATCTCTGAGTTCCTTTTCATATTTAGATCAAGGCCAATTTTGAAGTTTTGGCCTTGCAAACAGTTATTCCCTGTTGGGATCTCTCTCTTCCCGCCCCTCCCCCCTCCGCCCCCTCTGGGAGTCTTCCTTCTTTAGTTTATGGTCATTTTGCATGCACCATGTTATAACTTTTTTCATGTAGCTCTTAAATATAAAACAACCAGAATATTATTCCTATGAAATACAAATTAAAAAAAAACCCTCTTTAAGAAACATTTTTACTTTCAAAAGCGGGTTGCAGGTCAAAATTAAACCCTAAATAGTAGAATTAAAGTGATAAAAAAAATGGTTCATACATTTCTGGTGTAAAATGTATCTGAAAAGCAATTTAAAATGTTCATACTCCCTTGGTCCAGTAATTCTGTTTCTAAAAATTTGTCCAAGGAAAATAATCCTTTTTACACAAAGATTTGTGCTAAGAGTATTTATTGCATAAAGAATGCAACCCTCCACGTTCTAATTCCCTGCAGGCTTGGTGAGCTGAGCTCCAGGTCTGCTGAGAAGGTCTGAGGGAAGCAATTCCCTGGCTCTGAGAGCTGAGGTGGGTGGGAAGGAGAACTTCTCTTTTCAGCCACTTAACTAACAGTCTTCGTGAGTTATGTGACCCCAGGAATATTACCTTTGGTCTATTTCATTTTCGCTTTAGATTAAAGAAAAAGAGAAGGTATAGTCTGTTTAGATAGGCAGAGGGAAATAGAGGAAAATAAACAGGAAAAACTTCCTATCTTGTTCTCAGCTTTGTCCATTTTTTTAAGTTGTAGTCTCCCAGACACAGAAGGAGCCTAGAACTCCAAGGATTAAAAAGGTCTTGTTACATAATATTTTTAATGGATACTCTTTTGCAGATGGTCAAGGACTGTGAAACAGCCATAATGGCTATTAAATGAGTTGCTTTAAAGATATATACAACCAGGGTTATGTGCCTTATTTTAAAATTTCATTAAAATTCTTAATTGCTTCCATTATTTTTTTTTCTTGTCAGTGTAATTTGGTTAAGACTATAACTGGCCTTATTCGCATGGCTGTCTTGGGTACATCCCCAAGAACTTGCTTTCACGGAACTAACCAAACCTGAACTCATATAATAATGCATTTCCTTTCCTTTTTTCTTTTGCTAACACATTCTTTATCATTTCCATTGAATTAAATTATTTTTCATTGTTTTCTTGACCGATTCCCCTACATAAATTATGTCTTTCTGCTGGTCCCCTTTCTTTTTTCACAGTGTTTATCATAACTCATAAGCATGTGACTATTCATGTGTCTATTACTTTAAGGCCTGTCTCCCTTCCTAGGCGGCCAGCTCCATGATGCCAGGGGTGATGTCTGCTCCACACTCCATACCCACAGCCTAGTATGCAGTTGGTTGGCACTTTCACACACTGACCAACAGATAAATAAACAAATTTGCTTTTGAAAAAACAATCAGAATTCATAACATTGTGTACATTTGATCTCTTCTGTATAACGTTACCTTTTGGTCAGCAGAAGCTTTTTTGATAATTTGAAGAGTATAAGTGATAAGCGATTTAAAACTTCAGACTAAATGCATGTAAATATGAGTCGACTTGCTATCACATATGTAATCATACCCTTCTGTGATACAGATTTTTGTCTTGAACTTTGGAAAGGAGTTAACTCTTGCTAAAAGGATGCAAAAGATTTTGTTACAGTAGAAAGCCAAAATCAACCACACATCACCACCAAGAGCAGGAAAAAAAAAAAAATCTCAAAAGTAAACCTTTCAAAAAACTGTAGGAAATGATTAATAGAGTATAAATTCAATGAATACATCAAAACTCCATTAATGGCATTTTTATCATTGAGTTCTAAACAACAACAAAAAAGATATATAATTTTTTAAATTTTATAGGCTTTCTCTGCTGTTACAGATTGATCAAAAATTTTTTTATTAAAAAAATAAGCTATTCATTACATTCATTCTTGCTCACTCTTTGAATGAATTAGAATGAGGGAGAAACAAATAGAACAAACCAAAGTTATGGAGAAAGTACGTGTGTGAACTTTATTTCATCATGAGAAAATCACTTCTGTGCAGTAACAGAGAATACTGATATCTACACGATGATAGGGTTTCCTTTGTATGTAGATACATACCTTATATTTGTACACAATATAGAAAATTTATGGAGTAAGTTAATTTCTACAGTACAGTTTCTTTGTTGGAAGAGGACTTGTTTCGTTAGTTTCTCTTAGAAAACGACCCCCAGTTCTGTGACTGTGGTATCAAGGACCGCAGCTCCAAGTCTGTAATTTATTAGACACCATAATCTTATGACGAAGTGAAAGCTAGAAACTACATCCTTCTGCAGGATGAAAGGAGAGACATAAGTGCTCAGGCTGCTATGCTAATAACTGATCTTTGCAGACCAGTATGATTTCCATGATGTGTCATGAATAGAAAGAGTCTTCCCGTGAAGTCTGATGACATGTTGACAACATTGCTGCGAATGGTCCCACTGTACTAATGGCATGCACCTCACTCTTCAATCAAACCTTGACACCCATGGGAGATAAGGCCATCAGCATGAAGGGCCTTCTGCATTGCATTTAGGAAAAACTCTGGGAGGGTGTTCGCGTTTAGCCATGGTACTTTGGGAAATGAGGCCACTGCTTTGAAGCTGACAGGTCACCGCAGAAAGAAGGTGCTAAAATGATCATTCCAGTGGGAGGCTCTCGCTATCTCATACTTGTACCCTGAACGGGCCACGTGGGCATTTTCCCTTCAACAAATCCTGCTCTTTGAACAGCCTGCCTCACAGACTTAGGACTGCTTCCCACATGTGGTTTTCATGGCCAGGGGCCTATCAACCTTGCTGTGGGATTTGAAGTTGTGCTTGTTTGTAACCATGTGAACCATTTTAGGGGTGATTGGCACATGCTGAGGTTTGTGGGAAGTGGGGGGGAACACCACCACAGTTCTTTTAGCTAAGGCCTTGAATTCGACCCAAATCAACACAATTAGTTCTGCAGAGGGAAGTTATGGAGAATGCTGGTGGGGTGTGGTAACTTCTGTGAGGAAAATGACACCCAGAAGGTCTGAAATGCTTTGGCATTGACCACAAATATCTCTTCATAGGTTTAATTTCATATATTGCAATTGCTTTTAAAATGAAAATGTTGAAAGCCTCAGTGGTTATATCTGGCATCAAATGCAAGCCCTTCTTCTGAGAAGGATGGCTTGCCTTTGATGACCAAAATATTTACAATATAGCCAAGAAGCCAACATTCTCTAAAGAGTGACCTCGTTGGTGACCTTAGGCAGCCTAATCAGCCTAGAGGGCATGGAAAAGGTGAAAATGGCGAGGTAATGCGGAGTTGCCTCCTCTTCCTTCTGGTGCCCACAGGGAGCCTCAGTCCTGGTGCCCCGGCCTGGGCTTTGGGTGTGAAAGGAAGCCGTCCACGCTGTTAAGCCAGGAGTGGCCGACAGGCCCACTCTGAATGGCTCTAGCACCCCACACCCATCGGAAACACGGTCAGCGAGACAAATCCACAGCTGGAAAGAACCTCACCCCACCCTCAGGGTCTAGCAAGCACTACAAAGCAAGTGAGAATCATCTGGGCAAAGTGGCACACACGTGTATCTGGAGAATGGGAGCCTGCCCTCCTAGAGCCTAGATACATTGGTCTCACACACTGGGGGACATTCAGGCCTTCATTTTTCAGCTTCTTCAACTGCAGCTTATTTAGAATGTTATCAAAGGAAGCCGGCGGCCCAAGCCATTTGCACTGCCGCTGTGGACTCTTTGGTTTGATCGCATCCACATACCATGGGCTCGCTAGCGGCGGGACAGGAACAGCGGCTCTGCGCCAGAAGGCAGGGCAAGTCACGGAAACACTTGAGAATGTGGGCAGTGGTGGGGTTACCTCCGGCTCGCCAGCCGTTTTAGACGCCGCGCAGCTCTCGCTCTGAGGGGTACTGCTGAAGGGCCTTACCCTCGGACGTTTGGAGGACCAGGGTCTTGCTGTACTGGCTGACTCCTGTTTTGTTGAAGGCCTTGACGCGCGCGTTGTACGTGCTGTTGAAGTGAAGCCCGTCCACGGTGCACATTGTCTCCTTCCCAACATACACTTCCTGAGGGTCAAAAAAGTAACAGGCCATCATTTAACGGGAATCCTTGTGGGGGTTAGGAAGGTAGGGTTGCCCGTGGTTAGGAGCAAATGCTTTGGCATGAGCCTAATCTGGATTGGAATCCTGTGAGATCCTGGGCCATTTAATTGACCCTGTTTAGTCTCAGTTTCCTCATCTGTAAAATGGGGACAGTAATACCCACCTTATGGGGTTGGTGTGAGGCTTATATAGGGTCATGTGTGCAAACTGCCTAGCTTAGGGCCTTGTATTTAGCATGGGCCTGGCAGCTTAATGAATGGTAGTTATTAGCAGGGCTAAAAAATTAAAATTGGGTGTTACAGTTAGCATTTTACTTATTATTATTATTAATATGGCATTTATACAGTGTATAATACCTATTGAGTTCTTTATCCATCTGTGTGATTGGTAAAACCAGGTTTGGAAACATGAGGGTGGTCTCTATGCTGTGTTCATAACACCACTAATAGCTTCAGAACTATCACAAAGACTACACTCAAAGCCATGGGAGCATAGGTTTTCATCACAGTACAGAAGGAAGGGGGAGGAAACAGGGAAGGGAGGAAGAATGACATTTCAAAGCCTTAAAATAAATCCTGGCATAATCCATCTTTAGCATAGGTTAGGCATATGCCTCCCTCTTTAGCTATATACTTTGTAGCATTATGCTGATGTAATGAGTAAAAATAATTTGCATTCAAGCATGGCCTTAAAGTGACAACTCTCCAGTTGGATACCGGGAAGATCAGAGTCTGAGATGGCAGCATGCTAAGAATTCTATATGAATTATATAATTGACTCTTAACGATGCATGAGGTACATATAATTAGCATCCCCATTTTACAGATGAGGACCTGAAGGCTCAAAGAGGTGAGAAATGGGCACGGTCACACAGCTAAGTGGTAGAGTTTAGACTTGAGTGCGGGCATTCTGACTCCAGAGCTCTCAATACTGCATGTACTTTCTCTTAAAAAGGGTAGGACAGTTTCTATTCAGAGATTCCTTTGTCCATCTTTGATGGTACAAGGAGAAAGCAGACCCCGGTTGAAAGGTAGGTGGGCCCTGCTGGGATGGCCTGTCCCCAGGAGAGGTGGGATAGCTGGGCCTGAGACTCCATGTGGGTCCTCTGAGGTGGGCACTGGTTTTGGTAATAAGCACTAGGATCTCTGCTTACCCGGAACTGACCACCATTGCCATCATCCAGCTCCAGAATGTATCCTTCAGCGGGCACGGTGGACAGAGGTGGCTGTTTCCAGGACAGCGTAGCACTGTTGTTGTGGGTGCAACACTCCTCCAGCTGTAGATGGGGGTTGCTGGGACTGGAGAGGAAGCTAAACAGAAATTAGTGTAACCCTGGCTTCTGTGTAGTTGTAAACATTTCAGCATCTTGGACTGATAAACATGCAGCTAGACTAGGTAGCTAGCCCGAGGTGCATGGGGGACCCGAGGAGGATCCCTCCCTGTCTCCTGGAGTGGGGTGGTTCCTGAGCTACTGGGCTGCCTTTCTTTAAGCCCTTAGTGTCATTTCCTACCTTTAATTAGAGGGGAGACAAATGCTCTGTTGTCACCCCCTTGGGCATCAAAGGCATCATCCCTAAGGGAAATGTTTTACATGGGGGATAGATTTCTAGTCCAGCCCACTAAAGCCTATTTTATCCAAAACACAGATGACAAATTTATCATAAAATTTAGTATAAGCCTTAAACCCCAAGTTTATAAACTTAGAACTGCCTATTCTGAGAAACAGCTCTGAAATCACCTTGTTGCTAAGGTCCTATTATGTTTTTTTCCCATTATTTTTTTAAAATTTATTTTTTTTAATTTTATTTTTTACTAGTGATTCTACTCTAGGCCTATGTACATAAGTATCTATAACAGTGGATTTTTAAAAATCGGTACCAAGTGACACAAACAATGATTTCTCCATTTTGAAACTTCTAAGGAACTTGACATCATTCTTTCAAGGTAGCTATACCTTGAAAATAGCACAAGCTCAAGTTCATTCTTTCTGTAGGTATAGAATAGTCAACTGTGAGCCTAGAGAGTAGTATGGGAGCAGATGGGGCCTGGCAGGGGAGAGTTAAGGTGTCCTTGTGACCTTGTGAGAATCTGTTTCGTCACTAGTCACAACATCTCCATGTCCCATTTCATGCCAGGAGTCTTCTGTATTACTTAAAAACCGCAGATTACTTAAGCTTTCAGACACACAGGTGTAGAAATGTTAGGTAACAAATAATCCAAGTTCCTAATATATAAATATCTGGGAACAATGTTTTTATCAACTGCTTAAAATTTTTTTTTCCAGCCAAAGCATTAATTTATTTTTGTAGCACTTTAACAATAAGAGAGAACAGTTTGGACCTCATCCAGGGATATTCAGATGAACAAATGCTAATTGTGGAACACCTGGTATGCTGCACCAAAATTGGACTGTGAGTGTCATGCATTGAGATAAATCTGCTCCTTGCCAGTCACCCCAAGTAAGAAGATGGTTAATTTAACGACAGTTTCTGAAACAGGTTCTATGGTAGATAACCTACCAAACAAAAGCAGCCACTATACCATGACAGATGTGAAGGTGAAGCAGGTTAATTATCTTACACTTAAGAAAAGACTGTGATATATTAGAGGAAAACCATGCCTGAGTTACCAGATCAAGCTTAATTAAATTAAAATTATGACCAGTTAATTGGAGGTGATCAGTTTAGGAAGGGACAACATGTTTCAAGTTTCAATGACACAGAGTTCAGGTGGAATCTCATCACGGAACAATGGCTTCTGCCATTAGAGGTCCCAGAACATCTGGATTCAGAGGAAAGGAGATAAATTCATTGCCTTGTTCAATAGAAAGACTATAGGACTGGATGGAGGAAGGAAGAGAGAGAAGAGGTCATTCCTTCTAATGATTTCTAATGATCATCTATACATAAATGGGCATCACCTAGGAGTTGTAATTAGAGGGTTAATTTTAGGTCATTAAACATATTAGAAACTTACTTTGTCATTTAAATACTTTTTTCTTATAAAAAGAATACATCTTAACATATTAACTGTGGAGTAAAATGTGACAAGTTTAAGCAAATTATTCTTCAGAGGGCTTCTAGAGACACAGAATGATTCTCCCTGGGGATATTTGCTTTTAACTGGCCTTATTAGTTAGAGCTACCACAAAACAACAATTCCTAGAACTCTCTTTATCCCTTTAGCTCCCACATCGGTCTTCATTTTCCCTTTGGTCATGTTTCAGGCAACTCTATATTTCATGCATTTTAAAATCAAAGAATAAAGTTACAATAAGATATCAATAAGATGGTTTCAAATTGAATCATACAAATGCTTGTAATGTCTCTGATAAAAAACTCAAATTTCCCTGTCTAGACATAGGTATAATTCAAAGATGAATTGAAATACATGGTGTCATGTGTAATTAAATGTGAACTTCACTCATAAATTTTCAATGGCTATACTTTATCTATCTATCTATCTATCTATCTATCTATCTATTTATTATTATTATTTATTTAGGCAAAGCAACCTTTGGTTGACCTCACTGATTGCAAGAACCTTGTCAGCTTACTATCTCTTGTTTTTCTATTTTTTTACACCTATAGAACCTGGTCTTCCTGGGTGGTCTTCCATCTAAGTACTAACCAGGCCTGACCCTGCTCAGCTTCCAAGATCAGATGAGACTGGGCTTGTTCAGGGTAGCATGGCCATAGACTACAGTGGATATACTTTAAAAGACAATATTAAGTTATGAAGATCCGTGAGTGGGAAAAATCTCACCACTCACTGATCTTCATAACTTAATATTGTTCCAAGTTTAAATAAATAAGCAAGCAAACAAACAAACAAACAAAAAAGCAAAGAGAAAGAGAGAGAGTGAGAGAGAGGAGGAGAGAGAGAAAACTAAACGAAGGAACAGAGAGACTTTGCATGTCCAAATCTATTTCTCAATGTGCTCAGAATTATTTTTTCTTTTTCTTTATTTACCCTAAAGTGATATTGCATATAAAAGGCAAATGTGACTATATTAAGGCTGACATTTTAGAAACACATTTTATTGTGGGTGTTATGTTATCCCATTTCACTTTATTATGTATAAAATAAATGGTCCATAAGAATCCAAAGTATTTCCA
This sequence comes from Eonycteris spelaea, assembly GCA_003508835.1. Taxonomy (NCBI): domain Eukaryota; kingdom Metazoa; phylum Chordata; class Mammalia; order Chiroptera; family Pteropodidae; genus Eonycteris; species Eonycteris spelaea. The sequence continues at coordinate 4,945,895 of PUFA01000017.1, forward strand.
AATTAATTTATCTTTTGTGTTTTGGAAATGAATAACATTACAGTTCCTGGGCTGAACTATAAGGAAGAATGTTTTATTGCAATTCCTGTCACTAAAGCTGCCATATCTACCTTAATCTTAACACTTTCATGATCATTCTTAGATATCGTTTTTCCTAAAGGACTAGTTTCTCCTATCTCATCAAAATTTTAGTACTTAGCATCTTTTAGCTTATAAAATCAAGCTTAGGGCTAGAACTCTCCTCTTTGATACAGAGGGCAGCTGTTCTCATGGACTTCCTTAAAGGAGCCTGGTGAAGCTATGGCTCAAAATTAAATTTTGCAACAGCGTCTTCTTATAACAAAGTTTTCAAATGTTTTACCTTTTTAAGGCCGTTCTAGTTCAAATCATATCTCACACTTTTCGTATTCATTTAATTCCCCCTTTCCCAAATCTTTCCGACTGTGAATACTCAGCCATCCAGAATTCCTCTGTGAGAGATATCACGAGTATGGCGAGGACATGTAGGAAGGGAAATTGGCCTCTCACCCTCAACATGAAAAATAATGATGGGATACTTTTGAGCACTTACTGAATGCCTGACAGTGTGGTGAGGGCTTTTACATGTATTCACTCATTTAATTTTTACAACAACCCACGATAACCACCAGTACTGTACTATCTCAATTTAGATGAGGAAACTGAAATACAGAAATTTTTCATGGCTAGTAAGTGGCCCAGATGGGATATGAAGCCATGCCTGGCTCGAGGGGCTGTGTGCTTACACTGCATTATACTGTCTCTCCAGTCTGTTCTTTTGTAATAGTGTACTAGAGGGACGTCACCACTCCTAACTCCAAGGGGAATGTTTCTTTTTGGTTCCTACATGTGAATGATCAATCTACCCAAGAGTTGCTGGTGTGGATTAATGAAACAGTTCGCTGTAGGAGCTAAGGTGGTTGAGAATGCAGGTTCACTGAGTCATCTTCTCTGGAGGTTCCTTTGTGAACTATCATTCATTCCTTTTTATGGTGGCTGAACAATACAAAGGAAAGTTTAGACTTTAGAAGACCAACAAGTTGTTTCTGGAAAGCTGCCACTAGTACACTGTTAAGGATAAACGTGAACACAGGTTTTGAGGACCAGCCTTTCAGGCCCCCAAACCACAAACAGATTGCAAGCACGTCAGTGTGTGTGCTCATGCTCGTCACTGCAAACCTCTGGGCCTTCTTTCTCCGTGATTTAAAGGAGAGTCTGTTCAGATTACACTGTCCTTGCTCATGACCTTGGTGCATACTCAAGGCTCTCAACATTCACAAGTTAGTGAAGATAAAGCATCCTTAGGTGAGTAGAGGCACTTAAGAGGAGGTGTAAGCTATTGGTCTATGTGTAAAAAGGTTTGGTGGAGTGTTAGGTCACTATTTCATCCTGATTCTGAATGAACACAATGGTGTTTCATTTTAGCTCCATGACTCATGAATCTTGGGATACTTAGACAATTCTGGGGTAATATTTTTCTGGGCGAGAGTAGGTATCTGAAATCTATTCTGAGCCAAGCAGCAGAGCCCTTGATGGACTAGGGAAAGCATCTTAAAATTTCCTTCCCATGACCTGGGAAAGACTTGACAATACCAACTTAAAATTAAGGAAAAAATGTTTCCATTATTCTCTAACAAAAACAGGAAAAAAATTTAACCCGTTGATTAAAAAATAGTGTGAGAGATCAAACACCACTCCCAATTGTCTCAAAAGAGGGCAATGTGATTTTCTAATAGAAATGCAACCAGAAAACGTGTCATTACAACTTAGGGATGTTTGAACTAAGAAGGTACCGACATTCTTCACTTAGATCTCAATTGCTTAGGGGGTGATATGGAATCGGAAAGAACAGATTACTTAAATCCTTAGCTAATAAAATAATTTCAGGTAGTGCGTTCTTGCTGGCCTAAGAGGAAACATTTAAAAACTAACATCAGAGCTATCCTCTTTGATATTAAGAAAAAAAACATCAAAGATGAAATTTTAAAACCGGGGGATGCTAAAATTTTGATGCAAGATGTAAGCAGATATTTTAGATTGTCAGTTTGAGTCATAACTTTAAATGCATATTTTAAGTAATTTTGAAAATATTTTTGCTTTCTACTATTATCCACAATTAGAATATAATTAGAACAGTTAGAAAATATTGCATTACTCATATTATTAGTTTTACAGTGATCAAATTCCTTTAACACCATTCCAAATACTATTTAAATTTTGTTCATTTGTACAGGAATCTTGGAGAGTAGTTTCTTGAAATATTTTTAGTGAGAAGCTGTGAGAGTGAAATTTATTAAACTGACTATGAATATTCAATAAAAAAATGTCTACCACTATACTGGTTCAGTCATATATGTGTTAACATATCAAAGAGGCCAGTAGAAGTCTTAACTACAGCCAATCAAGTTGTACTGTGTCATTACCTTTTGCCTTTTTCTTTCCATTGAAAACACCTGACAGATAAAAATTATTCAGATTCTAAAGAAGACTAGGCTCTCACTGAATTAATTAAACTTAATGAGCACAAGACAAAGCGTATAAATTAACTCTGCAGAGGGATACCAATCAGAAGTAAATTAAATTAAGATGAAGTGTTAAAAAGAAAAGAAAAATGGAATAATACCAAATGGCCTGTTATATTACCTTCATAAATAACTGTCCTGGATAATTTTGTGTTCCAAGTGAGTTCTGCTGTGAGCGTGTTCTGAATTTTGGCCTTTAGAGTGCTTGGCATTCTCTGCTGTGTGTACAGACTTCAATGGATTGTACACACAGCCCTGTCTGTGCTTATTCCTGTGTGCAGCCCTCAACAGCCAAGGAGCAAAGCTTCAGGAATGCAGTCTGGGGTGAACAGCGTATGAACCTGCAGTTCCCATGCCAGATGAAGGGCCTGCTCACTCCAACACAATTGTTACCATCCTGCCAAGGGGCCTGGACTCAATGGTGGGCAGATGGACATGACTCAGAATGACAGCGAGCGGGGGAGGAGTGGACTCTACCAGCTAATGAAATGGGGGAGGAGTGGACTCTACCAGCTAATGAAAGCATTTCAAAGTCCTGAGGCTTTTACCCTCTACCTGCCCTTCCTCCTGCCCCATCATCAAGGCTAATTAGGTTGGCTCATTTTTTCCTCTTCCACCAAAGCCCTTACATTGCCCTTTTGTGACATACTTTCTCCTTTGAGCTACTTGTGACATAACCTTTCAATGATTTGACCTCATTGAAAGAATTGGGTACAGAGCGAGGCTGATGGAGGGGGATTTACCTGGGGCTCTATACACTATTCAAGTGGCTACAGTTCACAGGCTACTGTGTAGAGGTTAAAGAGAAAATTTAAAAAAAGAAGGGATCGCTGCAACAAAAAATTAAATTTCTTAAGTTTAAAAGAGGCATTTAGTTATCCTTTGAAGAAGCTGCTTAGTGAGGATCTAACTTTACAGTACAAACTAGAAGTTGTAGGTCTGGGTTCTGGAGCTATGCTCCCTGGGTTTGAATCCCAGGCCTGGCACTCACTAGCTTTGGAGCTCAGGCAAGTAACTTAGTTTTACTGTGCCTCGGTTTCCTTGGCTGCCGCCTAGGGCTGTAAGAATGAGTTCATCTATATAAAGCACTTAGGAGAGAATCGAGCTTGGTAAGCAGTCAATAATGTTAATGTTTTTGTTACCGCAATGAAGTATTTTTTATTTAATTGCAAAATGAATTAAGGTATCATCCCAAAGCAATACATATTAAACACAAAGTGAGAAAACTGATAATAAAAGAGGGCAAAATCAATTAAAAGGGTGAGAGAAGTACATGTACCGGGTACAGGGTGAGTGTGACTGCATGATAGAGCCGGCAGTCGATAGCCCTCAAACTTGCTGGGGTATATGGTTCTCTGCCTGAGAAAGGGAAGTGTTTAGATTTTTTCCAAGAAACAAAAATTTCAAAGCACTGACTTCTAAGTCATTATTACACGAATGCTGAAATTGGGAGATGCAAAGCACAAATCAGTTTCTTTGGTTTTAAAAAAGATCAGAAAATGACAAAATATTTAGAGATGAGTAGAGATGGAGAACGGTCTCATGGTTGTCAGGATTGGAGATGGTGGAGGGGAAGAAGGGTGTGGGTGTGACTATAAAGGGGCAGCACGAGGGAGGTCTATGTGGTGATGTAATCATTCTGTATCCTGATTGCAGTGGTGGTTATACACCTGGCAAAATTGCATAGAACTGGACACATACACTGTGCCAATGTCGATTTCCTGGCTTGGACATTACATGATAGTTATGCAAGATGTAACCGTTGATGGAAACTGGATAAAGGGTACATGGGATCTCTCTTTACCATTGTTACATCTTCCTGTGAATGTATGATTATATAAATTTATAAATTGTTAAAAAAAACTATGAGAAATATTTTTCAAGTGAATATTATTTATACTGCCATTAAAATATCATTGCATGGGTTGGCTTGAGTTTTATTTTTCTTTGAAAAAGTTATTTTCCTTAAGATAATTTTAAGGATTTAAACTTCCCCTCAGCCACTACTACATCTCAGGGAGATCTTGCTATATTTTTCAATCGTATAAAGCAAAAAGTTAAAAAAGTTAAAGAGTTTATTTTAAACTTTCATTTTCTTTCTGTATCCAGGATGGCATTTTCCTGACCAGTACTGGCAAGCTGACTCTGATCCTCTAAATCCACACTCCCACCAAATCCTCCCACTAAATCCACACTCAGCCTTTTGCTCACTATCTCTATCTGGGTGGAATCAGCTGTTTCAGTTCTGAACAATCTTGATTTATGTCAATACTTCTGAGTTATTTATATCAATATAACAAGGTTATATTAACATACAGTGATGCTCGTTCTCTCTCTTTTCCTCTCTCTTTTAATGTCAGCTGTTCCCTTATTCATGATGCTGAGCACGTGAAATCTCTAAGACTCTCAAAGTGGCAAGCCTTGAGTTTATCTGAATTTATCTGACTTTCAGAGACATAGGTTACACAGCTACATGGGTATGCTTCCATTACCTGGTAAGCTAGGAGACACTCCTTGTCTTTGTAACACTAAACAGAGGTGTGTGTATGTGTTTACTTCCCCACCTCTCAGGTGGTTTATAAACCTGGCAGCTGCCTTTTTGCCTTTATCCTGCTTCAAGCACCAGTCTCCCCTGGAGATGTTGCTATGATTGGGGCGATGTGGGGACATACCTTTCATCTGCACGAAGTCGAGCTGGTGAATGGATTGCAGCAGAGGGCTGTTGTCCAGACTCAAGTCGAAGTCCGTGGTCATCCTGGGAGTGAGCGTGCCCTTCCCCCACTGATCCTCAGTCAGGTGCACTCTCCTTATGAGGGCGTCAGAAATCTAATCACATCAAAGACCACAGCCTAAGAAATACAACACCACGCTGGACGGAAGCAGAAATCTGCTCCTCGACTCTACCGGAGTGTGACCACCAAACCACCTTGGGACTCACAACGTCCCTTCTCCAGTGAGGAGCCTATTAGGATGGAGGTGACCCATGATTTATCACAAAAATCTGGACACTTTTGTGAGTCACAGGGGGCACTGTAAATAATTAGCAGCTGTTAATTGCTCTAACAGACAAACCTAGATATATGATCATGCTGTTTATGACTAATCAGCTAAGAGCCAACAACATTAAGTAATGATGTGTTGGTGATTAACTAATCCTACAGAACCAACCACCCTGATTCTAATATGAGGTGTGGGTATCCTGTCAAGACTTGGAAATGAGTTTATAGAAGAGTTTAGAGAGGCTGCATATGATAATCTGTAAAATGAAGTTTCTTATACTTTAAGCCATCATATTCATGTATTATTCTATTCTTTGGTAGAGAATGCTTTCATTTCTTATATTTAGTCTCCATCATTCTTGGACAGTTTGGTAGAAAGTGAGTTGCAAGGGATCTACATATTCTTTAAAAAAAGGTCCCTTAAGAATTTAGGTAGAAACTTAAGTAAAATTCAGCTGACATCAAACAAATAACACTGAGAAGTCATGAGACATTCAAGGAATAAAAATACCTCACTTTATTTGAGAAATCACTGACTTCCAGGCCGTGAGAGGTATCAAGAAGGCAGAAAGAGAGAAACCTTGCATACTTAGACATTCTAGCTGATAAAACTGTCTAGGATATATTAACGGAAAAGAACCCAATTCTTAGGCAAGGCAATAACTCTGGTTTGGAGGAACTTATAATAAAGAACTATGTTTTTATGATTAAACCCAAGAACAAAAACAAACACATGAATAAGCCCATGTGCTTCTTAATCTTGTAGCACGTGGTGGCAGAGACTTCCAGGAAGTCAGTGGAGTTTAGCAGGCACTCACATACACACTGCGTGTGAAGGCAGGTTCTGTTATAAAGGGGACCAGGGCCATAGGGCGTCTGGCCTTGGTACACTCAGCCTCATGGGACATTGAGAATGAAGCAGACACTAATTAATACTTACCTGCAAAAAGCCACTAGGATCATTTTCCTTAATCACCTCCAGGCAGTATTCCATGAGACCCGTGGTCTGGCGCAATTTCACTGTGCAGTGAGAGATCTGATCTCGAACCACCTAGGAATGATGAAAGAACAAAATGGTCCAACATGGCAGAAAGTAGAAAAGAAGCAAACTGGGACTTCGGAGAGCTTCTTCAAACCAGAATCCAAGAGCATCGTGGAATGGAATTAAATTTATGAGGCGATTTGTGACATTGTCTGCTGTGGACAATGGCTCTAGAGGACAGACTGGATAATGGTTCTAATAGGAACTTGTAACAAAAGGACTCATCAGAAAGGCGTGGCGACTGGAACCCTGGGAAGATGGTTACCTTGGTGCCTCATGGGACATCTTCTACAAGTTCCCCCGGCTCCCCTCTTCTAGGAAGCTGACGACCCTAAGCTGCTCTAAGTGGGAGGTCGTGGGGAGTCTTAAAAGGAGCTGCAGCTTCTGCTCTGTGACACAGTAGCCCATCTTCTCCCACCCACTACCTGTCCCCCTCAACAAGAAATCACCATCTGAACCCAGTTCATCTCTCATTCTGATTCTCTTTCTTCGGGTGGGTGATGGGGTGGGGCTAGAGGTGGAAGTTGCTGAAAGACAATGAGCTAATGACAAGCCAGAGAAAGATGAATGCAGAATTATGTTTTAAGAATAATTCACTTAGAATCAACTCATTTGGAAAACAGTTTTAAAGGCTGTTCTGTTTGCCAAGCTGTGAGTCAGCTTCCACCTAGAAAGGCAATTTCTGCCTCTGGGAAGTTATCTTTGCCCAAGGATTGCATGACAATCCTTGAAAAGGTTCTTTCTTCAGAGATGTTAGTCTTCTGTGTCCTCTGCTCAGTGACCCAAATCCTGAAGTTATTTTTGAAGCATAGAGTTGAATGAGAATTATCTAGGAATCTCAGTCACTCATATCCTAGATATCTATGCTATTTTTCAAAAGCCTCAACAACATCCAGCATTTCAGATTTTATGGATAATAACTCAAAGTTTTAATAATAATAATTAAACAACTTTTTCTTGTTTACCATAAACTTCTTTTCCTTTAACGATTATTACACACACTTTCCAAAACAACTGGAAAATAGATGGGAAAGAAACAAACCATTTCACCTCTCTAATGCAAATTTTTAAAGCCTTTAATATTTCCTTTTAGTTCTTTTCCTTGAGTTAGATTTCTTTACAGCTGCAATCATAGTATGTGACAATTTTAGCCCCTTCTCACTTAACACTATATCATGGTCATGTTCCACATTGCCACCATCAAAAAACGTTCTGGGCTACATAAATATCCCATCGAGTGAGTTATCGTAATTTATCTAACTATTTCTGTTTCCCTATTTTTGGACAATGAGGTTCTTCCTAAGTTTTTGACAGTCTATCCATTCATTATTGCTGGTCTTTGTTTCTTTTCTTCTTCTTCTTCTTTTTTAATGTGAGGGTCTAGTTTTTTTATTGTGATAAAATACACATAACATTTACCATTTTAACTATTTTTATTTGGATAGTTCTGTGGCATTAAATACTTGCATATTGTTGTGCAAATTCCATTCTCCACTCTCCCAGGCCCAGGCAAATACCGCCTATTTTCTGTCTCCGTGGATTTGACTGCTCTAGGACCTTTATACGAGTGGAATCATACAATATTTGTCCTTTTGTGACTGGCTTATTTTGCGTAGCATGTTTTCAAGGTTTATCCATGTTGTAGCTTGTGTCAAAATTTCCTTCTAAGACTGGATAATATTCCATTGAATGTATATACCACGTTTTATTTATCCATGCATCCTTTCATGGACACTTGGGTTGCTTCCACTTTTGGGTTATTATGAATAAAGCTGTTATGAACATGACCATACACTTATCTGTGAGAATCCCTGTTTCACTTCTTCTGCGTACACACTCTGAGGTAGAATTGCTGGGTCATATGGTACTTCTATTTTAATTTGTATGAGAAATCCTCACTCTATTTTCCACAGCAGCCTTACCATTTTACATTCCCCCTAGCAATGCACAAGGGTTCCAATTTCTCCAAAGCCTCACAACACTTATTATTTTCTGTGTGTGTGTGTGTGTGTGTGTGTGTGTGTGTGTGTTTAATAACAGCCATCTTAATGGGTGTGAAGTGGTATCTCACTGTGGTTTTAGTTTGCATTTCCCTAATGATGAATGATGTTGAGCATCTTTTCATGTGCTATTGGCCATTAGTATGTATGTGTGTGTGTGTGTGTGTGTGTGTGTGTGTCTACGTATGTGTGTGTACTTTTTTTGGAAAAATATCTATTTAATGCCTTTGCCCATTTTTAAATAGGGTTGTTTGTTTTTATTGTCTTTCGATGCACAAGATTTGTAAATTTTCATGAAGTCCAATTTATCTACTTTTCCTTTGGCTGCCTGCGCCTTTGGGTCGTAGCCGAGAAATTATTGCCGAATCCAGTGTTATAAGCTGTTTGCCCTATGTTTTCGTCTAGGAGTTTTATAGTTTCAGTTCTTACAGTGAAGTCTTTGATCCATTTTGAGTTAATTTTTACACCTAATGTTAAGTCCAACTTCATTTTTTTTGGATGTGGACAGCCAGTTTTCTCAGTATCATTTGTTGAAAAACTGCCCTTTCTCCATTGATTGGTCTTGGAACCCTTGCCAAAAATAATTTGACCATGTATGTGAGAGTTTATTTCCTGGCTCTCTATTCAATTCCAGTGGTCTATATTGTCGGTCTTTATGCCAGTACTATGCTGTTTTGATTATTGTAGCTTTGTAGTAAGTTTCGTAATCAGGAAATATGAGAACTCCTATTGTATTCTTTTTCAAGATAATTTTGGCTATTGGAGTCTCTCAATATTTTGACAGATGATTTGTTATTGCTTTTAAACTTTTATATAATTAAAATAAAGAACAAATGTAGGATATAAAATCTCTATCAGAATTGATGAAAGAAACCAACTTCGATGTGAAGATGATCTGTTTTGTTGTTTTGGTGGGGAGTGTGGAAGAGATCAGATTTACGATTCACTGGTTGATTTATTTTCTTCTGGCATCTAGTATGTTTCTGTCAAATCTGCTGGTCTGGGCTCAAGGAATGCAAATTATTTTATTTCTTAATCAGAAAAGAAACAGGAAGGTTAGGTTTCTGTTTCTTGGGTGGGGAAGAGAACCGCCTAGCTATGTGGCACTCCTCTTTGCTGGAGAAGGCTTAACTGAATTGTCCTCAGAAGGTATTTCTATATGTTGGTTGCCAGTGCATCAACACTGCTAAGTAGCAGGAACCTCAGCAGTCACCATGCTCTGCCCAAATGGCATCTGCCCCAGCACTCTACCTAACTTTTTGGTCCTGGAAGTTCAACTAACACGTGCAAACCAGGTCTGAGCACAGTAACCCAAAGTGAGCCTGCTTTTGAGGCAAAATAGACTAAATTGTTGTGTTTAATTTCCAGAGCATTCAGCTCCATGATAATTTTATGACATAAATGTGGTGAAATAAATACAATACTCAGGCCTCATAAAATTCTATGTCTGTTTCTACAAATTTCCTGCTCAAGCGAGGTTTACGTGGTGCCAAAGGAGCTGTCCAAGTGTCGGGGCTCTCGGGCTACTTTTAAGAAGCTTAATTGTTGCACTGTCAAAGTGTCAGAGTTTCAGCGGGGTTTGCCATTGGCTCCTGAACGCCACGGTTCAAGCTTCTTGGAAGGATTCGATGTGCCTGAGTTCCTGGCTCTCAATTCCCACTGTTGCAACAATGGATTCTGGTTTGTCTTTTTACATTTTAATCAACCATTTCACAATAATCACCATAGCCTGTGATAAAATCACTGCTAAAAATTAAACTACAGGGTCCCAGAAGCAGCATTTTTGGATGTGTTGTATCTGACTTCTAGTTCCTGAATTAATTTAGAGAGATTTCCCATCTTATGGAAATCAGCCAAATAATTAGAACTTTTAAGTGTATGAATATTTTTTCTCTAATCGAGTATCTTTATTAGCTCTCTTACTACTTTCTTCACCCTATTATTTCTACTCATTGTTATTATTTATTTCTATGTTGTTTGTTTGTTTATGGAAAACAATTCCTAGGAATCTAGGCCATGTTGCTTTTTCTGCATTTCTGTGCTGTGGTTCTGATGCTCTAGCGAAGCCCTTGGCACCCTGTTTGCAGCAGCTGGCTGGACTTGGGAGTGCCTTCTCTTAGGAAACATGCAAGTTGCAGGAATGACACAATAGGGACAGGAATGACACAAATAGGGACTGGGAAACAATCTTCCTGCTTTCATCTGCATTAAAGCCTAAACCATCTCTTCTGGGACAAAGAATTAATTTGTGTTCCACAGTTTCAGAAAAGGCTTTTACCGTTTTATCAGTATTCACCATCTGTTCTGGATGGCAAGTGCCTATTAGTTACTTGAACAGTTTTATTTTGTTAAGTGCAAAATTTATAAAGGTCATTTCTTGGGTCAGGATATGACACTAACATCTATTTGGAAAAGGGGAATCTGAGAATGGACTGTCGTGTCCCTTTGAACGCTCAGACTTTTTCAGTATCATAGAGCAACCTGTGATAGGTTTTATGATACAAATACAAAATTTTGTTTTGCCTATCTACAACTTCATTTTCCCATTCTACCTCTAACAGACCTATCTCCCTCCACCTATCTCATATAACATATCCAATAGCATGAACTAAAGTCAATTGAGGGGAATTTCATTATTTTATCTAATTTGACCTTGACAACCTTCCTCTGTTCACCTCTCCATCATACATGTGGCTCTTTAAATTTTTCTTTATTTCTTCTTTTAGTAAAATCTCTTCTTTCTCATAGCATTCTTTCTCATCATGGTACCTGGAGGCATACCACTAATGAATTTTTAGGCTAAGTAAATAACGTTGTCTCTCTATTTCAAGAAATTCTTTTGAAATATAATCTATACCTTATGATCACAGTTGAAAACAATTTCCCCTAAGTATAAGGTAATATATTTTTTTTTCTGTTTGAGGTATAGGTACTTTGAAGTAATATTTTTTTCCTGTTTGAGGTACAAGTACTTTCAAGATGCAAGCTTGAAGAATTTCTTCATTCCAGGTCCTTTTGTTCAGTAGAGGGAGTGTCTATGTGTTCCAACATATTTTGAGGCAAGATGACCAGCTAATGTTTGGAATGGACTCATCTGTGAGTTACAGGTGAAGTGATTTGGATGTCAGATTCATGTAGTAAAACAAAGAATTCTCCTGTTTTTTTTTTTTTCTCTCCCTAGAGTAGAATGGTATTTCTTATATTATCATTACATTCATTGAAACTTAGAGTTATTTTAAATTAAGAAAGAACATCTTTATTTTCTCACATGCCACCATCCTCTCACATAGTTTTAGGCAAATATTTTCCCCATTCTCTTGAAATCACTCTCTGTACTTGTGTTATTCATTCCTGCAACATTGGCAACTAATCATTTCAAAGACATGTCTGGGCTTTGTAAATAGGCCTAGTAAATAAATAAAGAAGTACCTATTTAGAAGGAGGCTTGATATTTTAACAGTAAAGCTGTGAACTTTCTATCCTAGAAGTGTGAATGCCACCAACAGTCTCATCAATAAACATTGAGTGGAATATTCAAAGCATGCTCTTTAACGTATAGAATACTGTACCCTTGTATGGAAAAGTTAATGAAGAAAGAGATACAAGCTATGGAGAAATAAGCATGTTAGTGCAGTCCCACCCACACAAAAGAACATTTACCAATTATGGTTGGCCATGGTAAAAGTGATGTATGCAATATGATGTTATATAGAATGTGAGGCGTATGAGTTACAGTAGATTACTCCATCACCTTCGAAATACACGTAAAGTCTTCCAGAGGTATGGAGTGTCACTCATGTCTGGGTTTAGGCAAAGGGCATTAAAGAAGCTTTGTAACTGCCCTTCACTAGCATTGCTAACGTGGGCAGGGAGTATTCAGAGGTGTGTCCCCTAACCTCGTTGAGCTCCAGCTGCATGCAATGGCATCTTGGTGAGTTCATGGGCACCCTGGGCACTCCATTCCATACAGACCTTCTGTGACTTTGCTCCTACATGATGGGAAGCAGAGGACCACAGAATTTGCAAAATGAAACTGTGAGGAATTCCTCATTAATAATGGGCTTGTCATCAATAAAAAGTGTGGCTAAATGATTAGAGTTGGCCCCCTAGAGTTCTGCTGAGGGCAGTTGAAGGTTTCAAGTTACTTCAGTGCGCTTAAGTTTTCCAAATGTCCTCATCGCGATAGACTAACTAGATTCCTCGCTAGTAGTTTTATTGGGATTGAGGTGATTATTGGCTTGTTGCTTTTTTTTTCTTTCTAGTAATGGCTGTAGCCAGTCAAATAGTATTTAATTCTTTTAAAATTCTTTGTGAACTTGGGCAGGTATTCTTCCTTTATTTTCTCCCTTCTTCCTTCTCATGTCCTCTCCCTTCCCAGCTTGATTACTTACCTATTATGAAGCAATGGCAAAACAGCTGAAGTAAGCAGTTAGACAAGCCAATAACATTCCTAGTGTAAGTTTGCACTCAATGATGTGGCCATATAATTAATTCTTTTTTGCAAACATAATGGGAACATAATAGGCAATAAAGAGTCAATAATAACAAACATAATAATGACAATAAAAATAATGATTCTAATATAACCCGACAGTACAGTAGGATTCAAAATCAAGCATTCTATAGGTAACTACAATTGAGACATGGAGACCCTCTGTAAATAGGAAAAGCTCTATAAAACAGTAAGCTTTATTATTATCCCTCAGCATTCTTACTGAGTAATTTTGTTGGTATGTTAATTTGCCAACCACACATGGAAATTAAAGATTAAGAATATTTCTGGATAACTATAACTTTCTTTTTCCAGAAGGTCTTGGAGTTGAAAGGTAACCAAAAAGACATCTATCAGGTACTATTCAACATATGAATTCATTCTAAGATATTGGAGAGAGAACACATTTAAGATGACTACAGGACTATTTCAAATTCTGAATATTACATAAATAAAAATAATTCTCAGGTGTTTCTTTGGGTTTACCAAAAAAAAAAAAAATGACATTTGTAAAGTTTCTGAAAAAAAACATAGATGTCATTAATGTCACAGATTCCCTGTGAGAATCACAGACAGAGAGGATGATTTAGGGCCTTATTCAGTTAAGGAAGACCTGAGAAAGAGGTCAATAAAACATACAGATAGGATGAGAAGTCAATATACTCTGTTGGTCACCGGGATATTGCCCGGTAGTTCCAAATATGACTTATTAATGTTTCTTGAAAGTGCAAAAGCATTTTTTCTCTCCAGTAACTTTCTGACATTTGCTTTAGTTCACCACATCCTAAAAATAGATATTTGGCTCCCAGTGTTTTTTTCAAACCACAGAATAGTATTAACTGTAATTTACATTTCTAACAGTGTTCCTAAAATACGGTCACATCTGCATATGTCTCAAAGCCTTTTTTTAGCCTTTAAAAATAGCTTGCCAAATTTTGTAAACTATTTTGTAGGCTGATCAATGATAAACTCAGTCCACCAAGACAACGACACCCATTTATAAGCTAATTCTACACTATGAACTCCGGTATTATGGAAGATGAGCCCTGAGGAGCCCTTCTTCACTGTGCTGAATGAAACCAGATTTCCGGTCATCTTCTCTCAGCAATAACATCAATAATAATAGCTAATATTTGAGTACTGTGCTCAGTGCTTTACAATGCCCTGTGAGGTGACAACTACTTCTAGCCTTATTTTACATATAGGTGAAAGAGATCGAGACATACACTTGTCCACAGTTAGAGACCTAGTCAGTGAAAAAGTGTGTCCTCACTTTATGACACAGAGTCTAGGCTCTTCACCACTTAGCTCTATCTTGCCTCAGAACCAGAACTATTCAATCTGTTCAAGTAATCAGTGGTTTCAGAAAGGGGCATGAGTAGATTATAAAGACTGCCTTTATACACACTCACTTTCCAGCATCCCTAGCCTTTTGGCTTGCTCAAGAAGAGAAAGTTGCCAGAAAACACACACACACAACTCTCCTCTTTGTCAGCAAAAGCAGGCCCCTAGAGAATTTAGCCAAAGGGAAGCGGAAGACCATAAGATTATCCCCGCCGGACTGTGAATGATGGGTTAGCTAACAAAGAGAAAGGACTGTGCTTGGCAAGTGATGTCTATAAAATGCCAGCCTTTTTTCACAAATCTGAGTAGCAACAGAAGAGACAAGAAGGGAAAAGACAGGAGGAGAAAGGCAGAGGAAGGGAGACTTGGAGGCTGGCATCAGTAGTCACAGCATTGGCTTTGCTGGCTGTTTTTAGAAGCAGTGACAGATACAATCAGCTGAAACAACAGAGAAACAAATCGCTTGAAACAGAAGTTAGAACAGCTTTGCTGCCGCGGGGGACAACACCAGCCACCTGTGTCTGCTTTCCGTGGCTCTTTGAGGTCTGGGGCAAGGAAGTGCACTCTGGGCAGGGTAGAAGGAAGCAAGCAGCTGCCTCTGCTCAGCACTCAAGCGCATCCGTGCACTCTGTGGGGCAGGCCAACAGGCCCAATGCACAGTCATGGCACATGGGATTCCGGTGATGTGTTAAAGCCTTTCCTGTCCACAGCACAGCTCATTGCTGATTGTCATACAGTCCTATTCTGCAGAGGCAACTCTAACGAGGGAGACTGGAGGGCTTTCATGCTCCTCTGCCACTTTTTGACGTCAATAAATAATGCTTTCTCAACGCTTAATTCTCTCTTCCATCCAGATTCCCGCCCTTATGTCTCTCTCATACAGGACACTTGGAGCTGCCTCTACAGCCACATCCATGTGACTTATCACAAACTGTTCACTGCGTTCTGTTTAAAGATGCCAGGAAAGGGTCTGCGATATTTTAAAAAAGAACATTCCATTGAGAAAAAGCTAAAATTTTATAACTACATCCTAAAATGTTTGGCTCACTATTTAGAGGGAAAATCTCAGTTGTCCGGCTCATTTTCTAAAGACAAATGTATTTTTATTTTAGATCATTCTATGTGACCCAAATGGTATTTTGAGATCCACGGTAACAATAAAAGTTCCAGGTTTCTGAAGCATGCTAAAATGAAGGGTTATAGCGACGATCTTTTAGTGATGTTAGAACAGGAGACAGAAACAGAAAACATCCATAAGTCCTCATGGCTAACTGCATGGAGCAAGACCAGGGGGCACTGTGCTAATCACTGTCTTCATCCCTCACAGTTGCCAAATCCTGCAGGCAAGAATGTAGGTCACCATTAACACACACACATCCCAAAGTTTGTGTGACTCCAATGCCAGTTCTTCCACGACGTCTCTGTGACCCTTTCAGCTGGACATAATTTTACCTTCCTCCCAACTTTTAGGGCATTGTCTGTCTCTCTCCTGGAGGTTTGCTTTCTACCTGTGTTGGAGTCCTTTGTGGATATGACTTATCTCACCCACTGAAAAGTTAAGCTCAGAAAGGGCAGAACTCATCCTGAGTCACCTTCATGACTCTCTCTTCCTGTACTCCCCTGCCCAGCACTCAGCCCCGAGCAGGTGTGCATTAGGTACTGGCTGACTGATGAAAGGATGAGGGTGGGGGCAAGCCTTCTCCCTACATTCTACCTCTACCAGCCAGAGGCAGCAGAGTGCTGTGGTCCAGATTCTGGGCTCTAGAGCCAGGTTACCAGGACTAGAATTCTAGATCCTTAGACCTATTCTTAATATCATGACGCCATGGTTTCCTCACCTCTAGAATGGGGATAATAGTAATAATGGCCTCACAGATGTGTTGCGGAGAATAGAGGAGTTGATCCCTGTAACACAGTTTGTATAGTGCTGCCTCAAAGAAAGTGTCCCTGAGTGTTATCTATTACTGTTATAAAAGCCAGGGCTCGGCTGCCAAGGATGCTCATTCTGTGTTGCTCGCTGGGCAACTACAGAATCACATCTCTGAGCATATCTGGATTTTAATTCAGATTTTTTTTAAAAAGGTGACTCTAGAATTTTTCATTGAGACCAATGTGTGATTATCTTGGATGAAAATATTTGCAGAGTAGAAACATTTCCCAGATTGTTGCAGCTAAATGTATAAGGTGGATATCCACGTGGTAAAACTTTCAGGGAACTTTTTGGGTAAAAAGCAGTGTCTTTAATACTGCCCCCACTTCCCTCCTCCATGTTTTGGGAATTACTACATAGGTTGCCATGAGACACAGCCCAGCGGTCCTTCAGGGAATTCAAAAGCACACAATTTGATCACAGACGTTAGGAGACTGGAGCCTGAAACCTATGAGCTATGAGCTAGAAACCTATGAGCTAGAAAAAGCCATGTAAATAAAACCCGCCATTATTCAGCACTTTGTGAATTATGCACGACACAGGCCACTCAAAATGCCGCCTTTGAAAGCTCGGTGTCTTCTTGATTGCCTTCAGTTCCAGTTCGAAGGCTCCATGAGGTGGGGGTCAGTGTGGTGGCCCCAGGAGCTTGAGCTCATTCTAAGATAAACTTAGAGGGTCTTCTAGTTAGACTCACCACTAGGAAACATTATTGGCCTCTCTGGAAGGAGTGTTACAATCCCCAGCTTTGGTTCACTATCTACATCAACAGGCTGAGGCACTTTTTCTTTCTGGTTCTCAATATCAAGATGTGCAGTTTTCTTTGTCAAGGAATCTGCAGTGCCTCTCATTGATAAAATTGCACTATTGCTGTCTCATCAGGAACACTTAAAGAGACATGGCTCTGATACAGAGCCAGAGGAGGCCTCACTGGCAAGCTGCATCATGGGGCACAGCCCTCACAAGCAATTGGACCTTGTTGTCACAGCTCAGCCTTCCGTCTGCCTTCATTTCATAGGCCCCTTCAGAGCAATGGCTGGGCAAGACACAAAGGCAGGCAAGAAAGGTTTATATTCCAGCCGTATTATTATCCTAGCTTTGGAGAAGGAAGAAGCAGGTGTGTGGCTCTGAATGTGTTTTGAAGAGCAGCAGGTGGGTTATTGGAGAAAGGTGCCTTAGAGCAGTGGTCTCCAACCTTTTTGGCACCAGGGTCCCGTGCTCCTATGAGAATCTATGCCTGATGGTCTGAGGTGGAGCTGAGGTGGTGGTGCTAGTGCTGGGGAGCAGCTGCAAATACAGATGAAGTCTTGGCTGGCTCGCCCACCGCTCACCTCCTGCTGTGCGGCCTGGTTCCTAACAGGCCACAGACTGATACCAGTCCAAGGCCCAGGGGTTGGGGACCCTTGCCTTAGAGGATGCAGTTAGAGTGGGGGATTTCTTCACTTTTGGAGAGAATTTCCCCAAGGAAATGTCGCTCTTTGTTGTGCTGCTGGCTCCCTGTCCTCTGGCTCTGGGCCCTGGTGTGTGGATGGGCACAGAGAAAGGACTAGTGACTGCTGCTCAGCGCTCAGCATTGCCAGTCGTTGCAGGTCTTGCCCAGGTCTCATGTTCCCCTTAGCAACGGTGTCTTGCCTTGTGTCTGATAACCGTGAAGGGGGTACTGGCCCTGCTCAAAGCTTCCCTCACCGAGCTCTTTCTCAAGTCTTGTAAGCTGTTTCTCTTATTTCTTCCTTGGTTCTCCTGCTGGAATTCTGTTCTTTTAGAAATGGGACCTTCTCTTGTCCTTCAGGGACTACAGCCTGTTCCAAAGCTGTGGGGATATTTGCCGCTAACTGGATTATTTGCCAGCCGCCGCCGCTCTCAAGATAGTGTCCACTCACTGCTGCCCACCATTAAAGCTCCCTGATGTGGACTGCCCACACTAACAGAGAGCCTATGGGCAGAACTCACTTCTCCTTCCGCCCCCATCCCAACAATGCACACTATCTATCTGCCACCCACTGGTAGCTACCCTGGGGCTTACTGGCCGCGAACGTGGACCTCTGCTGACTGCCTGCTTCTGAGCTCCCCTTGGCTGGGCTCCTCTCATGCATCCAGCCTGCTCTCAGATGTCAATGCCTCGCTCCAATGGGGCAGTGGGTGGAATACCAGATGTCTCCAGGAGGACCAGTCCTTCTGCTACTAGGGATCCAGACTTGTAATCAACAGATTCCATTGTGTGAAAGTCCGTACAACTGTCCTATTGCACAGTTCACTTTGGAAGTTGAGGCAAATCTTGTTGCTTTGCGGAAGGTATAGATTCTATCTCCCAATGAAACAATACATTATGCTTCTATATGACCTCTCTGACCACCTTGTCTAAAATTTCAACCCCCAATTCCAGTACTCCCCACCCTTTGTATTATTTATTTATTTTTCTTCGCACTTATTACTTACACACTGGATCGTTGACTTACTGATTTTACTTATCGTTTATCCCTCCTAGGAGACTATAAACCCCATGAGGGCAGGGATTTTGATTTTTTTGATTATGCCTAGCCCCAAAGAAATTCCTGCCCCACATATGGTCAATGAAGGATTGGGTGCTGAAGGAAGAGGTATGCCTACTCCTTGCCAGGGAGGCCCCTGGCCAGCCTAGGCTGTGGGCGTCCTGCCCCTTGTCTAGCCATTTCATCACAGCCCTAGGAGCCAGGCTTACGGGCTTTCTGCTCCCCACGTGGCACCGCACTCACCTTTAGCTTGTGCTCATGCTCCTTGTTGACGCGTGCAAGCAGCTGGGCTTTCCTTCTGTTGAGGGCGTCGATGAGGGCGTCACACTGGGCCACCAGGCAGGCCTCAAACTCCACGCTGTTCTCCTGCGTGACAGAGCACACTTCTCAGCCACACGGTGCCTGGGCACCTCGGGCTGCCAGAGAACACAGAGCTGCCCCACCCATTTGTGGGGTGGAGACCCCTGCTGAAGGGGATGACGAGGAACTCCGTGCACAATGCACATTCGGCATCTTCAAAATAACTGGATAAATGTCATTCTTTGGTGGTAGTGTTTTGCTTTAAATTTAGATCGACAAGGATAGATATTACTCAACAAACTTATTTCTATCAAAAGGAAATTATCTCCAAAGTGTGATGTAGAGTAAATAAAACAAAGCCTTGTTTGCACAGTTGGACATGAATCCTTCTGAAAGCTGGGATACGTCCAGCTGTGTATGGTGGAAGGTGGCATTCAGAGAAATGCTGGTTGCCCAAGGGAGTGGGCATTTGAGGTATAAGAAAAAATCAGCAAATTCAGGGGAAGAAAGAAAAAGGAAGATGGCAACGTCTTCTACTATAAACAATAATCCCATGACAATGGAAGTTTAGAAGGAATAATCACAGGCAAAAGCACTCGCTCCTTTCATTAAGGAAAGCAAAGTGAACACAGGTAGGCTGTAAAAGTCAGACATGAACCAATAACTTGAGGAGGAAGGGTAACCATTTTCTAAATGAATGATAGCTTCTCCGTGATGTTTAAATTGAATGCTGAATCTAAATTTTTAAATTGATCTAAATCTCTACTTGCCACAGAATTTAAGTGATTTTCTCACTTAATTATAAGCATCCATTAAAGGTAATCCTCTCAGTAAGTTACACATATAATCTGAAAACCTTGTAATTTACATCAAGTGAAAGCTAAATACATAGCGCTAAAAAAAAAAAAAAAAAAGGCACCCAACTGAGTAAACTGTAAACTTCTGGGGGCTGGCAAGGAGGAAAGAGTTTAGCCTATCAAATTTTAATTTATTCCCAAAGTCATAAAGAATTGTGTGTCTCTCTAAAGAAAAGGATCTACTGATAAGTATTTGGTAACTTTTCAAATGCCAAGCCTTCTTCCTATATGGCATGCATTAGAAATCGCTTCAGCAATGACTTCTACAAACGTTAAGTTTTGACTTTCATGGCAATTGCTTTGTGTTCTCAGAGAAATCTCCTGAAAAACATCATTTAAGAGCTCTCTATGTCCCGTGCAGGGCAATTTTGGGAGGGAGCAGGGAGCTTTCTGCTCATAGGCTCTGCTTTAGACCAGAAAGAATGCTTTGCTCTGATGAAGATAAGAGGAATAGAGGCAAGCCTGGGGCGAAAAAGGGACTGACTGATAAGCTCTATGGAAAACAGAAGGAAGTGTACAACTGTTAGCTCTAATGGAATCAAAAGCTTTAACATGGGCATGCATGACCACAGCAACAAAAAAGGGCAAAAAAATCAGTGTGAGGTGCTTTGAAAGGCTGCTTTACATTTAAAAAGCCATTTCTGCCTTGACATGGGTTAAATATTAACTTAGAGAGACACTTTACTGGGAGGCCAGAGCTAAGATTTCTGTGAGGCAATGCTCAAAACATAAGAATGGTAGAGTGCGAAAAGTCATTCTTTTAGCATCTTATACAGTTTATGGATTCTCCTCTTTAGCTATAGTGGAAAAATCACAAGCTTCCAAATACTGGCTGGTCTCTTGATCATTGTGTCTAGATTAAGCAATCTGAAATTGTAGTTACCAGGATATCATGGATGAAATATATTTAAGTATCTGAGTAGAGGAGAAGCATTACTATGAGGTAGGCAGGAAGGAAGGAGGATGTAAGAAAAGGAAGGAGGGAAAAAGAAGGAGGTAAGGAAAGAAAAAGGAAGGAAGGAAGAAAAAAAGAGAAAGTGTGACCTGTTTGTTACCATCAGATAAGATATAATTATTGCAAGGCGCTTTGGAAACCTATATATTAAAAAAAAAAACACTCAACAATAAGGATTCTGAATTCACAAAGAAATAGGCCTCATTCTAAATACACAGCAGTGGAGAATTAGGACCTCTGTGGGAAGCTACAAACCACTTGGAAAACCAGGTTTTTTTTTTCTGGCTTGTTGGCATATGTAACCATCTCAAGAACAGGTATGTTCCAAGTGGGTCCATATGTGTGTTTGTATGTCTTAGAAGAGACAGAGCATAAAAAAGTAAATAGGAACTTCCCCACAACACATAAAAGTAAAAGAGAAGAAACAGACAAACTCTCCACCACGCAGTTTCATCTTAACCGTGGGGTTTGCTTTCTGCTTCAGGTGCTGTCGGTACCTGGATCTGCTGGACCATGTTGCGCAGCTGCACCAGAAACTCCTTGGCTTCTTTGGCCCTGTCTGACAGCCCGTTCAGTGCCTGGGAGAGCTGGCTCTGCAAAAGAAGAAGAAAACCATGGAGCTATCATCACACGAAGTAGCAACAAGACCACACAGGGCCGTGCTGACCCGAGACCCAAGAGTCCTCAGCCTCCTGGATTCCTCTTACCTGGGTTGGGCCACTTATCTGACAGTCATACATCTAGATACTAGTAACATAGGTGTCTAGACACCTTTCTCTCCTGGAGTAGTGAAGACTTCCGGCCATTGCAGTCAAAGGCTCCCATCAGCTGATACTTGCTTGGAATTTCCTCATTTCATTAAGTAATTCAGCAATAATCTATTCAATGCATGTTATTTGCCAAGAATTGGAAAAAAAAACCCACAATAACACAGAGTAGAAGATTAGATTATTAGCAACATTATTTAGCCCAAAGGCCAAATAATTGGTCTGGGTTTGCGCAGAAAGAATAAAGATTCAAGAACAGGATGAAGGAGGGAAGGAAGCATCGCAGGTGTGATGCCCTGGGTCCATTTAAATGAAAGACAGATAAGAAGGGCACCACGACATTCTTTCTCATCAATATCATCCTTCTCCCAAGTACAGCCCTATTGCCCTAAGTCTTCTCTACACCGCATCCTAAACGAAGGGGTACCGTTTTTGCGATTTCCTACCTGCACCTTCCATGCGGGAAAGCACTTCTGCTGGGGGGGGGGCACTCGTCAGGGGAAGCACTTGCATTCTCAGCCTCCCTGTCTGTTGCACATGCTGCTGATTGACAAGAACTAAGTGGAAGGTGGCTGGGGCTTTGGGGGAGGGGGTGGGAACTGGGTCTGAGAAAGCCTCTGCTTTTTTTGCTAACATAGGACCAGCGTGGCTGGTGCATTCCTCTTTCCTTTTGTTCCTAACTCTATGGTAAATGTCTCGTGACTCACACAAGGAGTAAGGATGACATGATAAGGGAGCAGGGGTGGAAAGGGAAAGAGGCTGAGTTCCAATGGCATCTTTGAGCAGCTGAACAAGCACTTGAAGTCTCCTACCAATAGGCTTCTTGCGATGTGGGGTAAACTAACTCCTCGTGAAGTCCCCGTACTGGAGTTTTCCATTACTTGCAGGCACTATCATTGTACTTGATACAAAACTCCATGTCCTGGCAGTTTGGGCATATCCTTCCGTCAGGACCACAGATCAGCCCTGTAAACTTACACCAGAACCCTGTAGATGCAGACTACAGAGACAAACCCCCTTTCCCACATGCTCTCTTTGAAAACTAAAGCCCGCACCCTCCTTGCCAACACAATGCTACATCTACTCTTTCCTTTCAATAAAAGGACAGAATCTTAGAATTATATCTCTTGGTCCTATGAATGTTTTTCTCTTAATATTTGCTCTGTTAAACACAAAGTTGGCCACTCAGTCTCTTTAGAATGTGCAATGTGGGGTGGTAGAAAGAACACAGGCTTGGAAGCATTCAAATTTTGGTTGTCCTTTACTAAGTGTGACCTTGAGGAAGTTACCCTCTGCCTGAACTACTCCAATGGACAAAATGGGAATAATAATAATAATATTTTGTAGTTGGGTTATTGTGAGGGTTTAGCGGATTCATCAATGTGAAAGCTCTTGATAGATAATGGGAGTGGTTAAGGGAATTATTCTGGATTCATAAATGCTGCCAGTTACCGGCTGTTCAACCTTTTACACGTAGTTTTACTCATCTACAAAATGAGAAGAACACTGCTATTCTTGGGTGTCGTGGGCACTGCATGATATATCATATCTAAAGCTTAGAATTCTGCTAGCGCATGGCGCATGCTTAATAAATGTCAGCTGTTATTTTAACTCTTGTTTACCTTCTCCCTTCCTGCTCACAAATACCTGCTGACTGACTGGGGTCATCTGAAGGGGAGATTTCTGGAATGGGATCTGTTGGAGAATATCCTGTACTACCTGTGCTCTGATCTATGTACTCAAGACTCTGGGAGGCTGGACCAACGCAGCTAAGACAAAGCACAAAGTGGGCCTACACTTGCTGAAAGGGTTCCTAGCTGCACTAGAATTTGGGGTAAATGTTTTCTCCTCAAGAACTTTTCCCAGGAGCTCCGGGATGAAGGAAAGAGGGTCTCACTTGGAAGAGTAGGCAATAAGATGTGAGGCATAGCCTGAAGGAGAAGTCCTTTCATTGTTACTTTAGAATTCATAGCCCTTACTTTTCTGAATGAGCAAAAGCTGGTTTGGCTACCGTAGTTTTCTTCTTCTATTATATACGCCTTGGTAGTATTTGGAGGCTGGAGTACAGAAGCCGAATTCATTCGGTTACACAGAACTGAAGCTACCTGATTTCTTGTATTCTAGCCTTGCAGCTAATTGTCTGTATAATGTAAGTCACACCTGACCTCCACAGAGAATTGTTGGCCATGTGCTTTTATATACTTGAAAAAAAAATCATTTCATAGTCGATAGAGTGCTGGCGGCCTTATCCACCTTTTAGGATTTTATATGGCAAAGCAATAAGTGAACTGCAGAAATCTATTTATTTGCAGATTTTTCTCCTTGTGTCTATGTTCAGTCCAAAGAATGCCTTCTACCTGGCAAATGACTGTCCTGGTATTTGATACACAACTGCATTATAAGATAAAGATCTAGAAACCTTTCTCTTAAGCTTTGCTAACTTGCAGAAATTGAGCAGGAGACAATGAAAAATCCTGGAGACTATCACTAGAAAATGCACAAATATTGCTTTTATAGGATAATCTTTTGATCACGTTTATAAACAACATCTAATGCACAAATATTGCTTTTATAGGATAATCTTTTGATCACGTTTATAAACAACATCTAATGCAGAAGGACATTATTATTGATTGATTTTGTTTCCCAGAAGCGTTTAAATTCCTGTTTCGTGCTAACAGCCATGTTCTGTATTCAGGACCACAGAGCAGCCTTGTAAATTTATCTCAGAACATCGAAGATGTGAATATTGAGTGTGTGTTTTCATTACGGCATCTTGGCTGTACCTGTCATTAAAAGCTGTTTATAATCCCTTGGCAACGACATTCTGATTTCTTGGATATTTGTTTTCCAATTTACTGAAAAGGTGTCATGGTCAGAAGGAGAATGAGAGTCAGAAATGATGTGGCTGGAGAAGCACTGACAAATTTCCTGTCAAGAGCTCAGAGCATGCTCCGAATGACCAAGACCTCCCAGAAAGATGCCAAGTTGTCGGGAGCTTGAGAAAAGAGAAAGAGAACTCTGCTTCCTCCACCCTCGTCTCCTGCTTCCCCCCTCCAGCTTTTACCTGGACTGGTTCCCCTCACCTCCCAAAGGATAGAATGTTACAGGGATTAGGAGCTCAACCTGGGAGCGCCTGTGGAGGATATTTCAGAACCTAATATTATTTAGGCTTGGCAAACAGGTAATGGAATTTTATGCATCCTAACCCATGCGTCCACCCAGCTGTCGAGCATGCCCTGACAAAGACAGGGTCTCCTTTCCTTTCCCTGCTGTGTACATGATTCATACATCATTCCCCCAATCCCAATTTACTACTATTGGATGGAGACAAATTGGGGCAAATGGAAGGAAGCCTCCTAGCTGTCTGGGATCTCAAGTTATAGGCACAACCTTGGTGCTTCCCCGGGCAGCTCTGTTACAATGCATGCTGTTCAGAACTGCAGCCCATCCTATTTTTGCCCAGGTACCAACACAAAACACAGCAGCAAAGTGACAACCCATGCAATGTGATTCTAAAGGAAGATCTGCCTGCCCCCCCCCAGGAGAATAATAATTTTTCTTGAAGAAATACTGATTTTTGAGTCACCACTTTACTGACATTATATAATTAAAAAATAAAAGCAAGAAATTCTAATAGTTACAATATACTGGCTATTTCTTATAACTCTGATGGGTGCTTTGAATGTGTATCTTATTTAATCCCAATCACCGCCCTGCCATTTTGCAGAGGCTCAGGGAGGATACACCTGAGCTCAGGTTTGACCACTCACATATGGAGGAGCTGGAGCACAAAGTCATGCTCTTTGTTTCAGCCTCCCAAAGAAGTGACCTCTTCCCCTACCCATGCACAAAGGAACAAAAACAACCCACGGTAAGAGCATGTAAACCAAAGAAGGTGAGTTGATAAGGGGATTATGATCGATTATGAGGGAATTTGATTATGCTTAATAATTAGACAATATATAAACCATAACATGGCTAGTTAACCTATGAAATGTTTAACCTCTTTTTTCTGCATAAAGTTTTTTGGTAAATTTGAAAAGGATCTCTGTTAAAGAGAGGGTCTTATGGGAAAGGTGAGAAGCTTTGGATTGGGTCCAGTGCTGGATTTATCACCTACTGACCTGAGAGCCTGGGAGGAACTTGGGCTGAATGTGGAATGAGGTAAAGAATGAGAATTCACTGACTGACTATTACTTGAGGAAGCTTTGAGCTGAGCTGCCCAAGGGGCCTAATTCTCCTAGCTGAAACTGCTATTCTTCCTGCTGCACCCTCCTGCCCCCACGAAGCGATCACTGCTCGGGTTTATCTGGTGGTGGAAGTTCCTGAATCTACCCCAACCCCAGTTCACTGGAGTTAGATGAAAAGGAAGCCTTGGAGGCTGGCCTGCCTGGAAATGCCGCCCTGTCACGAAGCCCAGCAGCAGGGCTGGGGCAGTGAACAGGTTGTGACCTGCCAACTGAGTATCTGAGCCTGGGAACTAAAACACACAGTCTAGGGGACAAGGTGTGTGCGTGCGTGTGTGTGTGTGTGTGGCCCTGTGTCTGAGAGTGTGTGAAATTGTGCATGTGTTTCTGTGTGTATATACGTGTGCAAGTGTGAGTATGAGTACAGAGTGTGTAAGCGTGTAAGAGTATGTGCGACTACGTGAATGTGTGTGTATGAGAGTGCTCATCAGTGGAGTATGGGGAAGCTCCTGGCTTTGGATAAGGCTGGTAGGAGAGGGGTCTCAGGGCAGGGATTTGGTCCCCTAAACTGCTATTTATTTCTCATTGGTCGTGACAAAGATTCTCTCTGTGGCCAAACTCGAGCCAGGCTCCTCTGAGCTGTCTTCTCAACGAGGCCTCAACGTTGGCCCATAAAGACTTGCACAAAACGTTACCATAGTTTCTAACAGCTCAAGGCCACATCCCTGGGATGCCATTAGCCCCACTTAAAGTGCCTGTCTGAGAAAACTCAAGGCTGCCCAAAGAATTTACTGTTTGGTCCAGCCATCGCCTAAAGATAGGGCCCCTGTCTCCCAGTCTCAGTGGGAGGACGGAAGCCCAACATTGATAAGTGCCACTTCAGAAATCCAGATGAGTGTCACATGGGCCAACCCTTCCCGCCCACTTTTTGTAATTTTTCACTTCTCTGACTCCACTGAGTTCTTGCCCACCCCATCCTACTCTTTCATTTCCCCTTTAAAACACCTGGTCACCTCTGTACAAATTGAAGTTGATTTCAGTTCATACTGGATTCTATTCCCTATTACATAATATACATCAGTATATTACTGATGTCCTTACCACTTTAGTGTCTGCTTTGTTTATCTTTGCCAGTGGCAAACCCTGGCTCTGACCTAGCAAGAGCTGTGGGAATCCCCGGGCAATGAGGGGACTGTGCGGCAGGCCCAGGTTAACTTTAAAGGTAAGTAAGGAAGCACATCACTAGCAGATCCAAGTTTCACTGCCTAAGCTGGCACATCTCTTATATACGAAACAAATCTCAGTATTTTCACTGTGAACCTGACTCTATAAGTTGTGTGGAAGACAGGAAGAAAGAAGACACTCTGTACTTTTAATCTAATACCATTACACATAATTCCCTTTCTTACTCCTCAGTGCTAGGCCTATATACAGAAGCACACATTCTCACCCACAGCTAATGCATAATGCCATTTACCTCCTTTTAAAAATAACAATTCAAATCCAAACATTCTGTTTCAGTCACTTGTTAAAGCCATAAATATGTTCCAGAAATGCCATTATTTCATCAGATAGTAGCAAATGCATGAGATAGATAGGGCACTGGGACCAAGATAGCACTGGGGTTAAGAGGACAGACCTTAAGGCCAGATGGACTTAGGTTTAAACTCTAGCCTTTTACTAGCCTTTTACATGGACATGTTACCTAACTGTAGTAGATACTGTGGGGCTCTGCCCAGATCCCCTTTTAAAGGCAGAATCATCCTTCTTCCAGCTGCCGGGATATCACTGTTGACAGATTATACTAGGAATTGCTTTTGCTGTCTCCTTCCAGGGTGTCCTATGAGTGACTGCTGGGGCCCCTTGCCTAAATTTGAGAATAGCCCTACAGGGCCCATCCCAGTTCCAGAACTCCCTGGAGGACTGGCTGAGGCTACCGCAGGCCACTGCTTTTTTCTATCAATCCTGGCCTTCTCATTTTCTTACATGTGGATCTACTGGGATCATTCAGCAACTAACATCCCTACACAACTCTCTGAGTCTGTGTGCAGGAAATCCAATCTAAAATACTAAAGTTTCTAGGCTTCAGTTTTCTCATCTGCAACATGGGGTTAATAATAATACCTATATCACAAGACCACGGTGAGGAGTATATGAAATCATATATATATAAAGTTTTGTACACAACACCTGGCACGTTGTAAGCATTTAATAAGTAGTATTAGTTTTACAATAATAATTATGTTAAAATATACACATATATCATTAAAACACTCTTGTCATACCACACGCCCCAATTTGAAATTTGGTTAATTACAAATACTCAGACAGGGGGGTAGATTGTTGTATTTTTCACAACTTTTGCGCCCCATTTTGCCGCATGACTTGCAGGGCCTCCTGTAGATGGAGTGTGTGTCCCTGCTCCATTGTTCTCCTTGGCCATGTGATTTGCTTTGGCCTAAAGAGGCACTGTGATTTTTCTGCTAGCTCTTTTTCTCCTCCTCTTTGTCACATGAATCCAGTGGTGTGTTGATAAGCTGACTCTCAAAAATAAATAAATAAATAAATAAAGTAAATAAAATAAAAATAAAAAAATAAATAAATACAGCTCTCTGATTTGTAGTGTTTCCAATTTCCATGATATAAACCCATAGTTGATTTTAGGCTACCAAAATAACATGACTGAATATGGAGTTGGGGAGAGATGTGCACCATCAACTCTTTTGAGCTGTGAGCTGGAATGAGCCAGGTCAGCATATCTCACGCAGTGTCTATGAGGCTTAGAAAGTAGACATGTAGGACAGACCGTCAGACTACCTCCTATGATATTAATATAAACAAGAAATAAACCTTTGTTTTGTAAGCCACTGAGATGCTGGGATTGTTATGTAGCAAAACTAATACAGGTAACAATGATAATTTCCCCTTCATGACAGTAATTTAATAAATTCATGGGGCTTCTCTAATGAAGCAGAAGAAGTCTAGAATATTGTAACAACCAGCAACAGAAAATATAGCTTCCCTACCTCTCAGGGAAAATGAGAAGTATCTGCTTTCCTAGCAAGGCATAGTCAGTTTGGGCCAGAGTCTGAATCCCAGAGATATTCTAAGCAGCCTTTAAAGTCCACCAAACTTAAGAAATTTCTCTGTCTTAGACGGGAAACTCTTAAGCTGGAGATGCAAATCACCATGGCAGGTATTTTTCAGCAACGAGATAGATAGAGGAGCCACTTTTCGCCTCACAGCGTAGGAAAATAAAACTGTTGCCCTCACCCAAAGTTCATAGTCTCTTAGGAGAAAATTGATTTGCCATGTCTCTATGGCTTTTGCTTAGAGTGCTGGAGGCTGTAAAAGAATTGACTCAGCGATTGTGGTTGAAGGCATGAAACTTTAATAAAGTGGCAGGCCTACCACCCAAGGCTCTGTCAAGAGAGCATGCCTTTCTGGGGATATTCTGAACCACGATATCTGTGTTGTTAGGCAGTTACTAAGTATTTACAGCCGAGGATCAAAAATATGCCTTCCTTGGGCTAAGCCTTTATGTAAATATTGGATTTCACATCCTGGAGATGGGCTACTGGTTAGATTTCCTTTGTGCAAATGCTGCCTTTTCACTGGAGAATTCTAGGGCCCCGCCCAGCAGGCTCCGAGTCCCTTTCCAGAAGGCTGTTTCTCTGCGAATCCCTCTGGCTGCCTTTTACATTCACACTTCATGGTCCACCATGTTCTTCCAGGTGGTAGAGAATTCTGCTTTGTCCTCTGCTACCAGAGAACAGTTTTAGGATACGTAAAACAGATTTGAGAGAGTCCCTTTCCAGAAGGCTGTTTCTCTGCGAATCCCTCTGGCTGCCTTTTACATTCACACTTCATGGTCCACCATGTTCTTCCAGGTGGTAGAGAATTCTGCTTTGTCCTCTGCTACCAGAGAACAGTTTTAGGATACGTAAAACAGATTTGAGATCTATACATTTTCATTTCTCTAAAGTATGTAAGCGCCTCAGATAGAAACTCTCAGTTCTACAAATAAGAGCTTTTCACTAAATAACTAAAGATATGCTCTTAGAAATACATGTGATAAAGTGAAAGAAATCACTGAACTGTTTTTTTTTTCATATACTAATACTTTTACTGTGCTCTTTCGAGACTTGGGTGTTAAATGCCAAATCAAAAATGACTTCTTATTCATCCCCTCAAATTTCCAGTAATAAGAACTAAATAGCTGGTATGAGCAAGACTTTCTATTTGTTTTTAAGAAATAACTTCTTACCCTTTATCTTAAAAGCAAAACATGTTCATTTCAGAAAAATTAGGGGAAAAAAAGACTTAAAATAAGAAGAAAATAAAACCCTCGATCTCACTAGGGATACACTATTAATAACCTTGATAATGAACCCTAAAAACCTTGTATGAATTTATAGGCAGATATGTATGTCTCTATATAATGCGTATCAACAAAACAGATCATGATATATACGCATTGCTTTCTTAAAATCTACTCTTTCCACTTAATATGTTATAAATATTTTTCCATCTGGCTAAATATACTAATACTTCCTTTTTAATAGCTATCTAACACTAATAAAATTTGCTATGTGGCAGGCACTGTTTACATTGTTTTATATATGTTAACTCATCTTTTCTCACAAAATAAACCAGCAAAGGTGAGTATTATTATTTTTCAAATTTTTATAGGGGATAGAATTAAGGCAAGGGAGGTTAAGTGGTCCAATGTCATAAAGGTGTTAAAAAGCAGAGCAAGAATTCAAATCAGGAAGTCTGTGGCCAGAATCTATGCTATTAACTGCTAAACTGTAGAGTAACCCACTGTGTAGGTACAGCATAATTTATTTAACTAATCTGTTTTAGGACATTTAGTTTCCATCTTGTTGCAAAGAGTGGAAATGAAATTCATGTAATAAGTATCTGAACATATTCTTGATTATTCCAATTCCCAGAAGTGTAATTTCTTGATCAACAAACTTTCAAGATTTAGAGGGTTTTTAAAATCATGTTATCAAAATGTCCCTGTGAGTGGTCATTCAATTTATGCTTCTGCTGAAGGTGATGAGAGTAATACTTGCCTGTATATCTCCCTCCAAATATTATGATCTGTATTTGCTTTTATAATTTGATAGGCAAAAAAATGAAATCTTGTTTTTTAAATCTGCATTTTAAAATTATGAGGGCGGTGGGGATTATTTAAGCTTCTTGTTGATCTTTTCCTAGTTAAGGTATTAGTTCTCATTGGTATTATTTGTAAAGCACTTGAAAATGGTCCTAGCTCATAGTGTTTGTTAAACAAATTAGTTTCTTCCTGGCTGATAACTGTGGACTAGGCTGGCCTCACTACCTGTTGTTTACCAAGAAAGCCCTAATTAGGATCTCAAAATAGGAAAATGATCTGGAAAATTCAGGTGGTCTGTTGGAGAGGAAGTGAAAAGTCAAATAGATTACTAGTTTTAGAAGATTATGGTCAGAATGTCTGGTTCACAAAAATCTCCACTCTTTAAAATTTAAAATATAATCATTTTGTGGACAGATGCATATACATAATAGCTTCTGGTAAATATTCAATGGGTATAAGAGCATATTCTCTTCTAATAGGAGAAGAGATAGATAATATAAAAATAATATTCATAGTATTATGTAATACATTTGTAAACAATTAAACTTGTTAATTGGGTTTTTCAGAAACCCTGTATTTTTCTTTATTATTTGTCTACTGGATTTATAATATTCTCAAATAAACAGGCGATCTAATTTCCCACAAGCATTGTACTTTAATCATGTTCTGTGTTATTTCTAGGAATTTTGGCTTATGTAACCTGTGCCTTTGTTATTCATATATCTTTGTGCATTCATTGTTTTAACATTAGGTCATATCCTTCTATAGGTCACTTCTTTTGGCCTTAACCTCCATTTCACTTGATACATTATGCATACCTCTCTCTTTCTCTCTAGTATAACTTGGCTCATCTTTTAATTTAAAACTACATTTTTGACTCATTCTGTTGGTTTTTTTATCATAGAGAAATTTGGGCTACTCAAATTTATTGTGTTAATTGACATGGTTGGCTTTACTTCATCAATATTATTTACATGTCTGTTTGTGAAACTCATTTTTCTTGTTTTTTACATTTTTGTGGCTTTATCACATTTCTTTCACTATCTTAATCCCACTCAACAAGTAATTTGGATTATGCTTTTCCATTTTGCAAGCTGCTACCTTCCCATCTTTCATCACATGTGAACCTAAATTTGCCCATTACTAAGTCAAAGTTAACTAATGATTTTGATTCTCCTACTTCACCACATTCTTCAGTATGCTTCACTTAATGTTTAATACCTTTTATAAATTAAAAAGTGCCATTCTAAATAACCCCTAGAGCAAACTGGAAATTACAACTGAGTTTGTAAATTATCTAGATAGAGGAGAAACAGTTTATGAAAATATATTAGAAAATATATTGCTTTTTAAAATATATATTTGGCTAGCTAGGAAATCCAAATATTCTTTATAACATTGTTCCCACTAGAACCTTGAAAAACCAGGAACATTTTTTCCCTTCTCCCTATCCTGTACCAACTAGACCCAGAATAGAATCCTTCCAACCCCTCATTTACTTTCAAAGCTAAATCACAATGGTAACCAGATCAAGAATGAAAACGATGGCTTTTTCGCACTTAAGTGCTTATATCTAGGATGGCTCTGGCAGACTGTTCTCATGTTATTGACATTCAATAATTTCAGAGTGTCTTTTTTTTTCAGTATTAAGTGATGAATTTCATAGCAAGATATAATAGTCTCTCTCTTTTAAAAATATTTTTCATAATATCAAAGAATAGGCCATAGCAAACAACCCTGTACCTTAGATTGAAGTCACAAGTTTCCTTTACATTTTACTGGGTGGCAAATACAACTTGTGGCATTACTATACATTCCTCAGCCTTTGAGACACCTTGGGAGGGATAAAAGCCACATTTGTGGCACCTACACTATCAAGCAGCATTAACAGATGTTCACGTCTAGGGAGTACCTCTGCCTCGGCAGCATTGCTGAGAGCAGGACTCAGCCACTAGAATCAGAGTGACCAGGTTCAATTCTGGGTATAGATTCTGTTTCTTGATATAGTAGGCAAGATAATGGACTCTAAAGATGTCCATACCCTAGTCCTTGGAGCCTGGGAATATGTTACCTCACATGGCGAGAGAAACTTCGCAGATTTGATTAAGGTTATGGTTATAGACCTTGAGATGAGAACATTATCCTGGATTGTCTGGATAAAACCATTCTAATCAAATGCATCCTTAAAAATAGAGGACCTTCTGAGCTGTAGTCAATGAGAGAGAGATGTGACCACGGAAGGATTCGAGAAGTCACACTGCTGGCTCTGAAGTTGGCCACAAGCCAATGGATAGAGGAAGCCTCTAGAAGATGGAAAAGGCAAGGAAATGAATTTTCTCGTGGAGCATCCAGAAGGGATCAACCCTGGGTGTTGGGCTCCTATCCTATAGAACTATAAGATAAAAAATCTGTTGTTTTAAGTCACAAAAGTTTCGGTAAGAGAAACCTAGTACACTTGAGAAGGCAGTCAGTAAGAGCTGGATGTTTACTTCCTTTGGCAATGGCTAGAGGGCTTCACCTTACATTTTGTAAATCTGTTTAGAATATGCTTCTTCTGCTCTCCTTTTGAAGTTCAGGAGCTTTAAAAGGATGGTAAAATGTTCCCAAAGAATAAAAAGAATCTGACTGATTACAATCTGTGGACACATTTCAAGGTTAAGTGAAAGAACGAGAATCGAGAATCGGCTATTCAGCTCTTTTTCATACACGTGTGAAGTATTTAAGGCACCTGAACTCCTGATAAACAAGAAATTTTGTGAGATTAAACTGGCTCAACAGCCCTGTAGCTAATCCCGAGAGAGTGAAGCTTCCCTATCAGGCTGGAGAAAGCTATTGAATTTCAAAGACTTCTTTACAATAGGGACAGGGAAGAGATTTTCCGGTCTCTTCAGTGTAAGTGGCTGTTGTTCATCTCAGGAGGTTAAACTAAATAAAGTGTGTTTGGGTAGCAAAGAGTTCCTTTCCTACTTAAATCTGTTTTGGTCATTAGTTCATGGTTACCCTGAAATTTCAGCTTACTTGAACTTTTATTTATCTCAGAAAAGCTACATTTTTTCAAAGGCATGGAGTCATTAAGAGGGCGGGAAATGTTCATCACAATTTTGAATTTTAATTCTGACCTCAGGACCCCACTGCAATGTTGATGCTGACACCCACACACAGCTTCTTTAAAACAGAGGGCACACAAAGGGTGACCACTACACACCTGCTAGACTGACGAGCCTGAGTGCTGGTGAGAATGGGGAGAATCACACATTGTTAGTGGGAATTAAAATGGTAAAACCACTGGGAAAACGGGCACTTTCTAGTAAAGTTAAATATGCACCCACCTACCTACATGACCGCATAGGTCTACAAAAGACTTGATAAAATGTTCATGGCAACTTTATAATAGCCCAAATGTCTATCAACAACAGGGATAAATAAATTGCATATATTCATACAAGGGACTACTGCTTAGTGATAAAAAAAAAAGTATAAGTTAATGATAAAGTGAAACATAAATGAATTTTTAAAACATTATGTTGAGAAAAAGAATCCAGACAAGAAAAGTACATGTTGTATTTATGTAAAGATCAAGAACAGGCAAAACTAACCTATGATGCTAGAGGTAAAAAAAAACTGGTAACCTTTAGAGGTGGGGAGATTAACTGGAAAGTGTTGTGATGAACTTCTCTGAGGTAGTTACATGTTCTATATCTTGATCTGGGTGGTAGTTATATGTCTGTATATATACATATGTACAAATATAAATGGAGGTTTACTGAGCTGTATATTTGACGCATTTTATTCGCATATTTTACTGTGTATATTTTATTTGTGTATTTTACTGTAGAGGATGTATGCTTTTTAGAACTTTAATACTTGACATTGGGAGCCCTCCGCTCAGAGGCCCCTGCTGCCTTGGAGGAAGACCGTCATCTCTCACACCCTTCCCCTGGCCTTGTTGTCATTTTCCTTCTGTTGCAGATACCCAGCAGCGTCTGGAATCCAGTTACATGGCAACTGCCAACTCTGCTCTGTGAGCTCTTTCACAACGATATAATTTTAAATTTAAAGATGTGTCTGGCTGATAGTCCTTGAGGAGGAAATGGCTGCCTAATTTGATAAGCGGTGATTCCTCAGAGGGAACGGGAATGATTGGGGCCACGGAGTAAGAAATAGGATGACAGACACTACCTCTGCCAGTACCTGTGCCCACCGTCAGAGATGTTGCATCCTTTAGGAAGGCACAAATACCATAAGGCTCATAATATACATGTGCCTTTCCTGGCCAGCTTATGATGTCATAAGTTTGTAGAAAGAACTTGTGTGCAGCTACGGTTGCTTCCTTTACCTGAATTACAAGTTTGAGAGGCATGTGATCCTTTCATATTGATGACAAATTCACATATTCCTTCTCTGAGAGTCCTAATATTTAATTTATAAAGCCTAAATATAAGGAAATTAAATTATCTTTATTATAACTCTCCCTCTCACTACCATGGCTTTAATTACGCTGAAAACCAACTAAAACACAATCTAATTATTCTAATACATGATCTTCACTAGCAAAAGAGAAACCTTTTAGGATATCTTAAATAGCTTTTTAAAACACGTTTAGGTTTCCTCTCTCCTCCCCAGTATGGAAAGGTTTTATTAGGATCCAGTATTTATAGGTTAATTTTCATCCTAAGTAAAATTAATAGTGATCATCAATACTGTTCAGGAAAATGGATTTAAGCCATGTCTGATTTCTTTTCACCCTTCCCCTCTGCATCTTTGTCAACCCATCTCTGTGCAAGTGAATTGCAGCTCCAGCCTAGTGAAATAGGAATGGTTTCCATGACAACAGATTTTTGCTCCGCTAGTTAGAATCTGAGATTTGACTCCCATAGAAATAAATCTCATCATGGGAGTGGGTTGATTTTGTAAACGACTACGTAAACTGTGCAATCATTTCCAAAGAAAAGGCTGTTACAAGCTTGCACGAGCAAAGGTAGGTTATGTGAGGTGACTGCTGAATCTGCCGCTAACATGGCACAGATAGAGCAATGTGCAGGAAAATGCTTGTTTTGAGCTGCAGCTTGCTCTGTTCTGCACCCGCCGAGTGTGGGCTGCACAGCCTGGACCTCCTTTGAATTTCAATGATGTTTTAATCCGAGGTGGAGGGAATAGATTTTAGAGCATCTTATAGCAAATGATAAGTGTTCACCCTCAAATGTCTTTCCTCTTATTTCCAGAAACTATTAGTTCCTTGAAAAGATGTGATTCTCAGAGCTGTTCTTAGTGCATTCAGTATGGTATAAATTTAATTGCTTATTATCTATTTCTCTGTTAAAATTAGGTGCTACTATTGTACCTCTTTACCATCATTTCCCCTTCTTAGTAATCTGTCTTATTTTACTAATCAAAAATTATATGGAAACATGTTCAGGTTTTTTATTTTCATTTTAAAACCTAACATGGTGTTTCAAATAATGCTTTGTAATATATTTTCCTTATAACATTTATATAAATCATAATGGTTAATTCTAATTTGTAAGAAAAAAATGCTATCAATCTAGTGGTGGATAATTAACAAATTTCATTAATTCCATTCCTGAATCCATTAGGCCATCTTCCTTCTGAACAGTGGGACTTCCTGCTGAAGCAGGAAGTTCTGTTGGAGTGAGGTTGTGTCCTCAGCAGAAATCTGAGGAGGGAAATGAATGTGCAACCTTGAGTAAGGATCAAAACGTACAAGACTGGGATGAAAACCCTCTGCAAAATGCCAACTTCATAGCTAAAGCAACTCCCTCCCACCCCAGCTTGTGATACATTATGCTAAGTGAGCTGGTTTTTAAAAGCCATTGCAAGTATTTGACAGCAATCCTTCAGTACACAGCCTGTTATTGTCCACACCCAGCAGAAGATAATTATGGCCAAATACAGTAAAGTGTTGTGCACTTTCCTTGTCCCCTCAGTCTGTTCCCATTGCCAACTTTTAAAGCTTAGGAATGATCTGACACTAGTCATTTAAAAAGATCTGCCAAATACCCCATCCATTATCCTTTCATTGAAACTCATTCGCATTAAATTTTTATCTAAACCAAAGATTTCCCTTTGAAAGCTTTCATTTCAAGTTGTCAAAAGAAAGACTTCAAAGGTAAGGGAATTTTTGCTAACGTTGAAAAAAGTAAGGACAGTTTGGGTGAGGAAAGGGGAAGTTGAAATTATATTAGTTTTACCTGGCTGGCCACAAAGGCAAACCTGATAGTATCTTTTTGGGATGAAGTTTCTCTTCTCCCTTCCCTCCCATTGGGCATCTTCCTCCTTAGGGTAAGAGCAGCTCTCTGAGACCATTGGGGGCCTAGTCCTATTGGCGGTGGGGGTGGAGGAACTACTCTGCTTGCGACATTCGATAATGAGTGCTCATGACAACACAGATTTCATTTTAACATATAATAGAGCTTTCCGCTCTCAGCTCTCAGTGGGTATGGTGGGCTCTCTAGAGAGGGGCTGAATTACCTGATGTTGGAATTTCGGTGTAGGATGTCAAGCCTATATTGGAACATTATAGAGGATATTCAACTGGTTTGGGTTACCTGGAGGGTCCCTTGCAACTAGGTATCCTGCGATTCAAGGAGCGATGTAACATCAATTTCCATTAGAATATAGGACATGTAATGTTATTGTAGTTATGTTGTAGCATTGTTTGCCTTTACTCAAATACTTTCATTAAAAGTGACAGGGCAGATCTAATAATTTGAATATTCATTAGCAAGAGGATAGTGAATGGCCTTGATAAGACCCTTCTAGTGAGCTTGATTATAACAAATAGGTCCATTATCTGTACTAAATAATTTTTTCTTATTTATCTTTCTTCAGAGGCAGACCCCAATTCAAGTGTGAAGAAGCAATAGTATGCACAGGGACGTATGTTCATGGATTGTGCATAGTGGTGAAAAAAAAGCCCTGGTACCAATGTACATCAGCAGAAGAAAAGTAAATACTTCTAGGAATACCCACACAGCAGTTACAATGAATGAACTAGAGCAACATACATCAACATAATGTATCAATCTTGAAAATATAATGTTCATTGGGAAAAAGCAGATTGCAATGTAATAGAGAGGTTAGAAATTCAGGCTTTGGAATGATAAAATTTTAGAAATGGAGGACAATTTAGTGGTTGCCAAGGGTTAGGGGTGGGGTTGAGGTTGGAGATTGGAGCAGGTTGGTGGTGGGGGAACGAGAGGGAAGGTGTGGTTTAAAAAGGGCAACATGAGGGATCCTTGTGGCATGGACCAATTGATCATCTTGACTGTGGTTCTGTCTAAAAAACTTACACAAGTGCTAAAATTTTACAGAACTTCACACACACACACACAAACATACAAGAGGAAAGTATACTTAGGAGATCAGAATAAAATCAGTGGATGGTATCAATGTAATATATCAATGTGATATTGTGATACTGTATTCTAGTTGTGCAAAATGTTACCACTGAGGAAACCGAGAAAAGTTTAGAAGGAATTGCTCTATATTATTTCTTACAATTGTATATGAATTGAAAGTCATCTCAATTAAAAAAGAAGAAGAAACACCACTTCAGATGTGAAAAAACCTCGAAAATATTCTTGATCTTCTGTTCTATGATAGAAATTAAATATTTTTTACTCTCACAGAAAAACAAGATGATTCTCATTAATAAAATTACTTTGAAAGACAAGGGGAAAAAATCAGACTTTGGAACCAGACTGCCTGCAACTGAATCCTGGCTCTCCCACTTATTATGTGAAACTTTGGACCAAGTAAGAACTCTGAGACTTAGTTTCTTTCTTAGTAAAATGGGATAACAATAGTGCCCACATCACTGAGTTGTTGCAGTGACTCCTTGGCTCAATATCTGTACAATGTTTACAACGGTGTTGCCACATCTCTGGTGCCCAGTAAATTGCTGGGTCTTATTATATAAAGTTTGAAAATAGGTGATAATAGAATAGGGATTCATATGTGTAGAGTAAGACTATAAAGAAATATGTGAAGATAATAAATACAAATTCAGGACAGAACTACCTCTGATAATGATGAAGGAGGTATTCCTAGGGAGAGGCACAGAGGGAGCAGCATTTGTGTGCACGGTGTATTATTTTCTCAAGTCCTGTGGCTTAGATATCACCTCCTCTGAGATGTAGTCCTTGACTGTCCCACCTGGACAGCCCTTTCATCTACCTGTGCTGCAGCACTCATTCTTCCATGGCTGTGCTTCCCACTGGAGCTCTTCGATGGCAAGGGCAGCTGCATTAGGCAATGGTTGACTACTGAGGAAAGATTATGCATAGAAAACTATTCTGTAGGATGATAGAATCATGAGACTGATTTGTTACCAGAGTGTTGCAAAGTTAGGAAGCAAAAGAGGACAGTTAACCCTCTGCAGCAAGTTATGTGATTGGTAATTAATTAAAATATTCATGATGTACCTAACATGTGTAAGGCACTGGTCCAGACCTTGCTGTACAAAGACAAACAGGATAATGGACATATGTCCTAGTATAGGAAAGACTCACACATATGATCTATATCTGGTAAGAAAAGTGGCTAAAGAAGGGCACCAACCAATTGCTATGAGCGATCTGAGAGATTCTTTTTATTTTTCCAAGTAAGAATAATGCAACACATCTTAGAGAACAAGAACAAAACTTTCAATGGAAATACATAGCTTTTAACATATTTAATTCTAATTTTAAAAACACCTAAAAGAACAATCCATTTTAAGTATCTATATTCTTATCTAATTTATTCTTTTAAAAAATCCCATTAGCAAATCTTATCATTGTACAATACATGCCCTGATTCAGGCATCAAGAGGTAACATTTTCCTTCCTGGTAATAGCTTGCTCCAAGATGCCATTTCCTAAATTTTACTCATCCAAGACTCTGTTGTTAATATTATAATAATGAATATCCAGCTAAACCAAATTAAATTCCCCAAATTTTTTTTTGCAGCACAAAATTTTCGGGGTTAAAATGGTTGCCTAGCAGCTTAGGAAAGAATCATTTCATGAGCAATCTCTGCCTTGTGAATGCTTAACTGTACAAGCTGTGGAGGCCAGACTGAATATCACACAGCTCTGTCCCTGAAGGCCAGTCTTGAGAATTCTTATCTCACATACCTGACACAGGAGCCATATTCAATGTGACAGTCCAGGAAGAGAGCCACCAAGCCTTTTCCCCAGTGAGTATGCTATCAGGATGCTGCTTACTCAGCATTCTCCTTTACCCTTTCTAGAGCCCTTGTTAGTAGAACACTGTTACGAAAGTCCATGTATTTGTCTTTCTGCCTGTTCACCCAACAAATTATTCCACTGAGTGTTACAACATAACCCAGACTCTACCTTTGAGAAGCTGGTGATCCAGGGAGGGCAGGTATGCAAACTGTTAAATAAGTACAAAAAGGTGTTACAGTGCTGAAAGGTATGTGTATAGGGTACCATGGAGGTAACAGAGGGAAGCACCCGGAGTGGGTCGGCATTGAGAGAGGTCTTAGAGAGGAGGTGAAGCTCAAGAGTTGTAGGGAAGAGTCGTTCCCAGAAGGAACAGAGCAAGCATAGCGGTGGGTGTGTGAGATGAACCGGCTCGGCTGGGCTTTGTGAGTAGTTCAGCATCAGGGCAGTGAGGAGACATGGTCCAGAGGTTTCTTGACGCTTTCTCTATTTTCTGTAGTAAGCATAGCCAATACTGTTGCTAAAATTTTTTAAATTAGCAGGCATGGCATTCTGCTTGGCTTTATTCTGCTGGCTTTCAGAAAAGGTCTGAACTATCACTCCTTAGCAGCACAATTTACCTTGGACTCAGTGATATGCAAGACAAGACCCAGTGATATGCTTTTAAAAAACATTATAGAGTTCTACTTACCCTGAGGTTTTCATCCTTTGGTATATCATCATTAAGATAGCACTACACTACTTCAAAAAGCCTGACAGATGATTGACTTTAGCAGGAACAATCAACAAATTTAGAAGTAAATGGCTGGGTTAGATTCTGAATGCACAAATTAAAAGTCATTACAGCTTAGTCTTATTTACATTAATATAGTTTAGTGTGAGCCCCATTCTGGGCTTTCATTCTTTCTTTAAGACTGAAAAGATTATACTGGGTCTCATTGTGACTTTCAGCAATGTGAATGCTTCTTAGGAGCCGGAATCTGTACATGCAGTGGCGTTCTCCCGTTCCCCTTCCTGCTGAACACAACTAGGTAGAGCAACTTGGAAATGACCTTCACCAAAAGTTACCATCCACTTGTTTTTTCATTTACTCATTCAATACACACACACATACACACACACACACATATTGAGCATCCACTCTGGGGGAGACACTGTCCCATGCATTGGAGATAGGGTGGTGACCAAATGAGCTCACATTCTTCTGAGAGGCAAAAGAACACAGATAGATCTAGACAGAGGTAGAGATATGGATATGGATTTAGATATAGACTGTATGACATTATGTACATATATGTGAAATTATATAGATAAATATGTCTGTCTGTCTGTTTGTCTGTCTGCCTGTCTAGCTAGCTATCCATAAGGTTAGGAAGTGACAACTGCCTTGAACAAAAATAGAGTGGGTAAGGGTAGAAGGAGAGAGAGGGAAAGTGAGTATGTGCATATGTGCATGGGCACTCTAGTGTGGGGTCACAGGGAAGACATTTCTCAGAGAGTACCTTTTAAGCAGAGACCCATATGAAGTAAGGAAGCTAATCAAGTGAATATTTGGGAGAAAACCAATCCAGGCAAGAGGGAATGAGCTTGGTATATGTAAGAAGAGGCAAAAAGATGAATGTGCCTGGAGAGGGGCACGGGTGGGTCAAAAGTGGTAGAAAAGCAGTTCGGAGTAAAGGGTGAGTAACGTAATGGATTGGAAGCCACTGGACAGATTGATGTAACTGGTTTACCAGTTATGTAAAAGAGTCATTCTAACCACATATCTACAGGAAACCCTTCCTGCAGAAGATCGTGCTCTCCAAATATGGCCATATCTAGATACTTATCTCTTTCTAGATGTACTTCTAGCAATGTGACCCACCAATAGAAGGGTTTTGTGTTCCCTCTCCTTAAATATGGAGAGGGGCGTGGGATTGTCCAACCAATGGAGCATGACAGAAGTGATTCTATGTGCCTCCCAAGGCTACGTAGTAAAAGGATAAAGTGTCTACCTGGCTTCTAATCTCTGTCTCCTTTCCTCCCTCCCTCCTTCTCTCTCTCCTTCACTCTTTTTCTCCACAACCAGTTGCCAGGTTGTGGGGAAGCCCAGACCACTTGGAGAGGCTGACATACAGAGGAGCTGAGGCTTCCTGCAAACAGCTAGCATCATCTTGCCAACCATTTGAATGAGGCTCCTTGAAAATGCATTCTACAACCAAGCCTTCTTCTCCAAGCTTTCAGGTGACTTTGACACCATCTAACACCTGACTGCAACCTTGTGAACCACCAAGCCAAACCACTCCTGATTCCTGCCCCACAGAAACTGTAAGAGATAATGAATTGTTTCTAGTCTCTAAGTCATGTCTAAGAGCTAGATCGTATTAAGCTTTGTACGTCATGGTAAGGATCTTGTATTTAATTCTAAGTATGAGGGAACTATCATTGGAGAGTTTTTAGTAAGGAACTGATATGCTCTAATTTACTAGTTACAATATATATATATATAAACCAGGTGACCACAGGAAACCCTCTTTATAACCTTCTTTGTCCCTGAAAAGTTTATCCATCTTTTTAAATTCTTCCTATTTATCTCATCTCTTCCATTCTTGCTCTTTCTTTAACGTCTGTCTCTAGCTCTCTTTTTCTTCCCCTATTCCTTGTTGCTCTCTTTCTTCCTCTCACTTAATCTCATTTCCTCCTTCTTGGTCTGCCCAAGGTCAGCTGGAGGATCTGTGATTCTCCTAGTCACACCACCACTGTGGAGAAAGGATTGAAGAGGAATTTGGAGTGAGTGAGGTAAAGGCAGGCCTCTGCTGCACACTGAGGTTAAAAATGGAGATTTTTATACAAAGCACCTAGGAAGAGATGCATTCACATAACTTGCTAGTGTAGGTGTAATTAGCAGAGGAGTACAATGCAAATAGCTAAGTCGTCCTAAACTTGGATGGTTACTGAGGTATAAATGTGGGCTCCCCAA
Organism: Eonycteris spelaea; assembly: GCA_003508835.1. NCBI lineage: Eukaryota > Metazoa > Chordata > Mammalia > Chiroptera > Pteropodidae > Eonycteris > Eonycteris spelaea. The sequence goes on from PUFA01000017.1 coordinate 4,989,069, forward strand.
AGAAAAAGATGGAATATTCTAGCAAACCATCCTTTAAGGTCTTTTATATGACAGGAACAATGAGTCAGCTACTGAATTCTATTAATATCCTTATCTGACTTATCATTAAATTAATTCTCTCAATACATATTTTTCCGATGGTAAAAAAAAAAAGACTTATAAATGTTGTAAAGCAAAATATCAAATCCCTACTACTTAAGGAGCCCCTTTAAAAATAACAGAAGAGCCAAGATCTGTGAACAATATTAGGAATTACTTTTTACTTAATAACAACTCTTCAAAAGCTTTTTACCTCCTATTGTATGTCTGCTGAAATTCCTTTTCTCCTGGGAATTAAATTTGATCATTAACAGTCTCTTCCTCGAGCACTATTTATTTCTGGCTATCTATCGTTGCTATTAGAAACAATTAACTTGTATTTGTTTAATCACCACAAATTTAATTTTGAATGGAAAGAAGACAGTGATTCTGATTGCCTGAAACAGCATAGTTGATCTTACATATCATCATTCTTCAATGACATGAGCCCTTGATTTCAAAATAAAGTTCTGATGTAGGCGCAGAAGTTGCCAAGGTTCTATGACATTCATTTTAGCTGCTGCCACAATGTACTCAGAGCTTATTACTTAAGCAAGTTCCTCTTCATTCCTTATTTTTGACTCAAGACACAGACATCATTGCTTATAACTCTCTAATTGTTGAGAGTTAGGGTTCAGCAGGTCGTATCACTTTTTTGGTGCATCATATGTATAAGCCCCCACCTCATTCCTGACATTGATGGAGAAAACTTGTCATTTTACTATATTTAGAGTAAAAATAAACAAACAAAACTCAGAATCAAAAAGAATCTTGAAAAATGCCTTACACTTTTATTTCATATTTATGAAATGGTTTTATTAATGAAAATAAGATGGGCTTTAAGTACTCTTGCAATATTTATCAGCACCCCAAGATATGTCAAGTTTCAAATGTCCATTTTCCCTTAAGTCCTACAGGAAATCCTCTGCTTCTTCCTAGAACTTTCTTTTAAAGAGCCGAGTCTTTATGGAGGGGCTGTCTCTAATTGCTGGGGAAGCGATGCCCAGTGCATACTGACAATAGGTGATGCCTTGATTCAAACGCAGAAAGGCTCATTCAACACTGGGTTTGTAGTGCACACCCCACGTTCTTTGGAGTGTCTCAGACACACAGGCTCAATTGTAAAATTGACCAGAACAAGTATTCTTATGGATGAGAGAAGTTATAAACTATCACCCAAGATAAAGGCTATAACAAGGAAAGAAAAAATGTAAGGGCAAGGATGAATCTTCAAGGGTCTGCTATCTTAAAATATTTAAAATAGAAAGTTGTCAATTGAATCAGCTATCATCTCTAAAGACAGATGAATGGTCAACCTGAATTTTAAAAATACTAAATACTAAATCTTAAGATTTAGTTATTGAAGTCCAGAGGCTATCACAGAATTAACTAATCTTTTTCTAGAAATCACTCTGACATTATTTTGGGAGTATGATTTATGACTCACACAGAAGAGAAAGGATTTGATCTTATTTGCCTTATTGTTTTGAAGTTATAAGCTATTTCATTAAGTCTAAAAGCCATCAATTGTAAGAAGTACCATTATTTTATGTTCTAATAACAAAGAAAAGCATTGCCAATTAAACTGTAAAACAATGTTTTCTTCTCACTCTGATTGTAAGACATTCTGATTGTAGAGATCACAAAATGTGAAAAAATATGTATGGAAGGCAGAATAATGGTTCCCAAACATGACCACATCCTGATCCCTGCAGCCCATGAATATGTTAGGTTACATGGGAAAAGTAAGTTAAAATTGCAGATGGAATTAAGAATGCCAACACGCAGATGAAGAGATTACCCTGGATTACAACCACAATGCACACACAAGGGTCCTTAAAGTGAAAGACAGAGGCAAAGAGTCAGAGGGGGCTGTGATTATAGAACGAGAGTCAGAGAAAAGCAGTGTGAATTTCTTTGAAGATGGAGGAAGAGGCTATGAGTCAAGAAATGTGGGCGACCTCTGGAAACTAGAAAAGACAAAGAAATGAATTCTCGCACAGAACCTCCAGAAAGGAATGCAGCCCTGCTGACACCCTAATTTTAGCCTGCAGAAACCCACACCGGGCTTCTAACCTACAGAACTGTAAAAGATAAATTTGTGTTGGTTCAAGCCACTAAGTTTGTGTAATTTGTTATGGCAAGAACAGGAAGGTAATATAATGTACATCTTAGAATCCAAGAATATACTATAACTTGTACCAATTTGAAATTATAATATTTATATTTTACTAAATATACAAATTCATAAGAATTATTTAACTTTTCTTGATAAATAAATAATTTTAGACAATCCTGAAGAGATTAATTATGCACTTCTTTGCCATAGGAAACAACCTTCACTGGATGTATAAATTCAGAAAAGTATATCTAAAAACCAACTTTAATACTGAATACTCATGTCTCTAATGTTTCATTCACTTCTATTTATTGTAAGTGTGGAAAAGCAAACCTTTACAATGGGACAAAAATTAGGGCTATATATTCATCGTCTTTGATCCAGCTAAAAATTTAGAATATTTCAGAAGTATTAAAACCTCTCTAACTAGACCAGAGATTAGTTTATGGTCAGTAAATCTTTACCATGGAATGATAAAGATATTAATATTTATTTTCTTTAAAAAGTTTTTTTAAATATCAAATTTTGTGTGTTAGCCCTCATTCCAGCACATAAATATAGTAATTCTAATATACACATGCAATTTGCAACTATATTACCTAAAGCCAAAGCTGAATTTCTAAAAACAAAACAAAATAAATGGACTCATTGTGAAATACTCCCTAATGCCAGATATGCTACACTCTAGATCCCAGATCTCATAATCTCACATAATAAAACCTTGACATTAAACAAATGAGTCCAGCATTTTTCAGACAGTTTGGAAATGTCACCTCACATGTGCATGGCAAGCTATCCATCAGAGGGCACGGCACTCTGAATACAAAATAGGTGACTTGGGCAGTTGGTTTGGATCAACAGCTCAGCAAACCACCAAAGATAATTATTATTTTGTTATTCTTATGCCATCCTTACACACTTCCTTACACAATTCCAGGTTTTTAATTGCAGCTGGTCCAAGATCTTGCTTTTCTTTGACAGTCGTTTTCTTTTTATTTCTTTGTTTCCTCTATCATTGCTGTCTTGTCATCATAATGCAAGTTGCCCACACCTTTTCCTTATCTCCTTCATACCAAAGGTCAGCGTTTCTAGCTTCTGGTATCAAGAAGCAAATATTTATTAAGGTGAAATAGAGATTTAAGGCAATATCTTATACCTGTTAATACACTCATTTGGCTTTGCTTAGCTTCTGCCTGTCAGATAAAAAAATGAATAAACAAACCCACCTCCCATTGATTAACAGAATCATTTTGGAGCCTTTTACTTTTTGGAGTATTCATAGATAAATCTCTGGGTAGCCAGCATAAGGCCTCAGATGTATAATATCTTCATGGCACTGATGCTGTGCTCTAAATCTTCTGATTTCTATTTCATCACCCTAAAGCCACACCACCTTTTGATAGATATTGCTGCTCACACTTTCAAGGGAAGCAAATTACTCAAGTAGCCTTGACTGAGCTAATGAATTGTTCCATTACTGCTATTAGCCCGATTATTAGCAGTGCCATTCTTTTGAAGGATTTAAAATGTTTCTATCTTCTAAATTTACAGATATTCCTTTGTCTTCAAGAAAGTTATAAAGGAAGCCATATTATTGCCTTTTATAGATCAAGGAATTTGTTTTCTGGAAGTCATCATAATTAACAATATTAAAACTTGAGTTCCCTATCTTTTATAGTAATAATCTTATTTGCTGAAATAAAATATGTTAAATTTAAAATACTGCTTTGTCATATTTGAAATTTTTTCTTAGATTTTTTTCATCTTTAAAATCTGCTTTTCAACTGTTCATTTGTGATCCACTAAAAATATGACATACATGAGCAGAACAGCATTGTACATCAGCAATTATCAGAGCATATGAAAATCATGTTTTTATTTTTGTTGTAAAATTGAAATCATGGTTTTAAAATCTGAATTTATTTTTCTTTCACTAGTGTAATCTATTGATGAAAAAAATAGGCCTAGCTTATAAAATCCATAAATTAAAAAAAATCTTTCGAGACTAAAACATTTGTATAAAGCTAAGCCATCTCTCTGGAATTCAAGTAAGAAAGAAGTTGAAACACAAGTTTAAAGACCAATTAAAGATAACCTACTAAAGGAGAGAAATTTTAGCCCTGATTCCATGCCAATTTACTCTGATTTTAAATTAAATTGTAACCTTGATTATTTAGTTTCTAAGTCTACAACTCAAAAAGTAACGTTTCTACAAACAGATTGCAGCAAGAGGTAACAGCTGATAGACGAAAAAAACAAGTGAAAATGAAAAGTTCTGCAGTAACCTAGGGGCCTAAACTAGCAAATTTCAACCTCCCACAGTAGGGCTGAGGGCGTCCTTAAATTGTAGGACAACACAATCATGCACTGGAACTCAGACCTGAAACTGGAGTTGTCTAGACGCAACCACTTCTCGTCCGAGTGCCCTAGCGCTAGCTACTTGGGTGCTGAGAGCCTCTCATCCACAGAATGGGAAGAGTTATTTTTGCTTGCCTATTCTATTAACATTATTGATCGAGAAGACCAAATGAGATCATGTATGCATTAGTTACGTTATTGATTCAGCTGCATGTGAATTCTCTCCAACAGAATAAAGACTGAATTTCTTAGCTTCTCTTGCAGTTGGATGTGGCCCTAGAACTAACTTCTGGCTATTGAGATGTGAGGGGAAGTCATATGTGCATTCTCCAGAACAGGCCCTCCCATTACATTTTCCTACTGTGGTGCTGAGAATGCAGGTGTGGTGGTGAGCCATCTGGCTATAAGGATGATAGTGACAAACTGAAGGTGCCTAGATTCCTGATAATTGCTTCAGCAGAACAAATACACTCAGCTCAGACTTTTATGTGAAAGAAATCAATTCTTTCCTCCAAGGAGGGAGACTGTGGGTGGGGCACAGAAGGCTGGAGAGCAAAGGAAGGGCAGAGATTTTGTCCTTTACTTTAAATACCACTTCTACAACTTTGGCCATGTTACCATGGCCATCATATGACTTCTGGATTAATTTCTACAGAAACAGCAATTGTGGAAGCCGATATCATAGCATATCATAGCAGGTGCCTTTGTTAATAATAGGAGATATAGGCCATCTACTAAAAATACACACGATGGGTAGTCTTTTCTTCCAATTTTTCTTTTGGCTGTTCAGCAATATTCAAATTGGAGGAAAAGAATTGGGGGCATGATGAAAAGAATGGGGAAAATGTACAGCCTGACTAAGGAATGTAATATTCCTTTACTTACGGCTTTGGACATCTAACCATCAGTATAGCTTTTAGAATAATGGTTACTAGCAAGGCCCTAAAACTGGCTCAAGCTAATGTTATTAAATGGAAAATATGAAATAAATTTTATGAAAAAAAATTTCACCCCAATTTAAAGATTTTTATGGGTCTTCCATTTGAAAAAGAATTCCAACAAACGGGAATATACAGATGGACCGCCTCCTGCCTAGAACACCTCAGAATTTGTAATGGGTTTTCTACTTTTCTATTTTTTTCCTTGTATAAATCAAGCTTCTCCTATCAGGATAATATTTCAGAAACAGCATTTTAATCACATTATTTGCCTATTAAGAATCTAAATACTATTACTTTGTATTGTCAATTCTCACTCCCTTAGACTATCCTTCAACATCCTGTATTAGTCCATCTTCCTGTTAACATCTAGCTAATCTCTTTCAACACTTCTTAGGTCAACATCATTACATTCTCTGCATATACTATACTTTTATTATTTTCATAGAACCATATTTATGTGTTCTTATGTGTCAGTTGCTTTTAATGAACATAAAGCTTTTGAAATTCATTCATATTGTTACATATATGATGAGTTCACTCTTTTGCATTGCTGCGTATTATTCCACTATGTGGTTATTCCACAATTTGTTTATCTATGCCCTATTCATAGACATTTGAGTTGTTTCCAGTTTTGGGATTATTATAAATATGACTACTATGAAAATTCTTGTACAAGTCTATTGTGGAAAATTCTTGTACAAGTCTTGTACAAGTCTATTGGGTAAATACCTAAAAGTGGCATTGTTTATCCATAGTGTGGATAGATGTTTAAAAGAACTTCTTGGTTTTCCAAAAATCATTTTATTATCCCACCAGTAATGAATGAAAGTTCTAGTTGCTTCATATCCTTGCTAATATTTGGTCTTGTCAGTCTTTTTAATTATGTGAAATTACATAAAAGGTAATATAGTGTAAAATAATTATAATGTATAATGTAATATAGAATAGTATCTTATTGTGGTTTTCACTCAGAATTACTTGATGATTAATGATATTAAGTACCTTTTCATGTGCTTAATGGCCATTCCTATATTTTCTTTTGTATCATCTCTGCTCAAGTCTTTTGTCATTTTTAAATTGGATTATTTGTTTTTTATTGCAGGAATACATATACCAGGTTTGAGTTCTTTAATATGTTCTATTTTTCCTTTTCTGTGTCTTGATGCCTTTCGATTTGCAAAAAAAAATAAAAATTTTGATGGCAGTTAACTTACATGGTTTTTCTTTTGTGGTTAGCACTTTGCGTGTCCTCTTTAAGAATTTTTTGTTCTTTCCAAACTGAAAATATATTCTCCTATGTTTGTTTTCTTCTAGAAGCTTTACAGTTCCAACTTATACTTTTAGGTCTATGATCCAATGCAAATTAATATTTGTGTACATATTAATGTAGCACTTGAGGTTCATTTTTTAAAATAACTAATTAAAGCATAGAGTATGCAGTTGTTTTATCACAATTTGTCCTACTTGGGTTTTTTTTTTAGCTTTTCAGGTCCATGGATTGAAGTAGTTTCTACTTTAGAAAATTCAGACATTATCTCTTCAAATATTTATTCTGTTCTAGTCTCCTTCTTTACTATTCTGGGACTCCAGTAGTATGTATGTTAGGCCATATAATATTATCTCCCAAATTTCAGATCCTCTGTTCTGTCCTTTTGTTTGTTTGTTTTTACTTTTTTTCCTCTTAGTGTTTCAGTTCTTAAAGTTCACTGATTCTTTCCTCTGCTATGTCTGGTCTGTTATTAAACCATATTAATAAATTCTTCATTTCTAGTAGTCACATTGGCTTCCCTCCCTCTGCTGAAATCACTCATCTGTTTATGCATGTTATCTAAGTTTTCTACTAAATGCTTTAATATGCATATCATATTTATTTTGAAACCTCTGTCTGATAATATCAATACCTGGGCCATCTTTGGGTTTTCTATGTTGACTGCTTCTGGTCTTGACCATGGGTCATATTTTCTGGATTATCCATATGTTTCAAAATTTTTAAATGCATGCCAGATGTCACATTGAAAAGAATAATTGAAATACCACTTTTGCTAATGGTGGGATAGATTTTATTGAAGGATCCCTCATACAAGTATAGATTATAAATCCTGTGTAAAATATATATTTAAAAAGTACTTAAAGGCATTACATCTACCAAAAGCAGATACAAACTAAAAAAAAATTACATGTAGATCTATGTTACACGGATTTTCCTTTGGGGCAACGGCAGCTAGAAAAAGCTGAAGTCTTATCGGCCTATAGTTAGGTAATACAAAGTTCATATATGCCAGGATAGCTGGAAATTGAGAGGGTAATATTATAAATAAGAATGGTACAGAGAGCAGATTCCTGAAATCTTGGCTAATCTGGAACTAGAGAGGTATGGGAAAGACTCTGGAGAGTCTAAGAAGAATCTGTTTGAGTAGTTGGTAAGCACCTTGGAACACTAAGCTTCTACAAGGTCAGAGTGATTATTCAGTAATTTATATGTGTACCAGGAAAAAAAGACACTCCAGAGAAATAACAGAATCCAGAATTAAAAAAAAATATTATTTACAGTGTCCAGTACATAATAAAACATTATGAGCCATACGGAGAAATAAGAAATAACATCCATAGTTGAAAAAAGAATAAAAATGTGTCAATAAAAACGGGACCTGAGATAACCCAGGTGTTGGAATTGGCAGAAAACAACTTCAAAAACAACTATTACACATATGTTCAATGCCTTAAAGAAAAATAGTCATTATGTATGAACAGAGAGGGAATTGCAATAAAGAAGTGGAAGCTATAAAAGAAGAACCAAATGGAGATACTGGAACAGAAAAGTACAACATCCATAATAAATATCAATTTAAAGGGCTTCAGAGTATACTGAAGTACACAGAATAAAGAATTTTAAGAAGGGATCAATATCATTTATTTGATCTGAAGGAAACGGAGAAAAAATATTTAAAAATGAACAAAGTTCAGTGACCTGCAAGAAAATAACAAACAACCTGAAATACACTTAATTAAAGTAGAATAAGGGGAGGAGAACAAAAACAATGTTGAAATATGTGATGAGACATTTGTCAGAAATTCCCAAAATTTGGTTTTAAAAACTCAAAAATTAGAATTCAAGAAGTTCAGTAAACTCCACACAAGATAAATTAAAAAAACAAACAAATCAAACATACACATACCTAGGCACCCAACAGTCAAACTCTTAAAAACCAAAGATAAAGAGAAGGTCATGAAATAAGTCAGAAAAAGACACACACAGTACACAGAGAGGAATGGCAATACAAGTAAAGCCAACTTCTCATCAAAAACAAAAAAGAAAGATGATACTGGAACAAATTTTTTAAAGTGCTTAAAGACAAAACAAAAAACAAATAAACAACAGAATTTTATGGCCAATAAAAATAACCTTCAAAACTTAGAGCAAAATAAACACCTGTTTAGATAAACAAAAAGTAAGAGAATTTGTCTTCAGAGACTTATACTACAAGAAATGTCATACGAATTTTTTTTTAGAGTGAAGTATTATGATATCAGATTGCATCTGAATCTACAGAAAGAAATAAAGAGCACCTGAAATGGGAGTGTGTGTATGTGTGTGTGTGTGTGTGTGTGTGTGTGTGTGTGTGTAAATATATATGTAAATATATGTGTGTGTGTGTGTGTGTGTGTGTGTGTGTATGCCTTTCCCCCTTGATGTATTTAAAAGGCATATGGCTATCAAAGGCAGAAATTATAACACTGTACTGGGGTTTACAACATATGTAGATGTGATATATATGTGATAATAGCGAAAAGAGATGGGGGAACTGAACTATATTGTTGCAAGGTTCTGATATTTTATGTAAATGTTAGCTCTAAGCAGACCTTAATATCAATTAAGGATATATATTAGATTCCCTTGAGCACCACTAAAAATAATGCTAACAACTTCCACTAAAAACCCTATAGAGGAAATATAATTAAATATTAAAATAATACCTCATGACCTCACAGAAAGGCAGGAAAGAAAAACCGAGAAACCAACCAACAAACAAACACTAAGCAGATGGACAAATAGGAAAATGGTAGACTTAAATCCAACATTATCAATAATTATATTAAATTCAAGTCTAATAACAATTAAAGGGTAGAAATTGGCAGACTAAATATTAGGTCTCAACTATAAGCTCTCTACAAGAGACATACTTTAAATATTTGTATTGTAAACATACTAAGGTTAAAAGAAAAGGGATGGAAAAAGAAAGGAAATAATAAAGAAATTGAATGATAATAAATAATAAAGAAAATTTTCTATTTTCCTGCCATAGAATCAGTTATGGCTTAAAGATTGAGAATAAACAATAGGGAACAATTTTAAAGTCAGTAATTGTTTCTTTGAAAAATACTGATCAAGAAACAAAGACATAAAAGACACAAATTACTGATAAAAGGAATGGAAGAGAGAATATTTCTTCCATTACAAATCCTACAAACATTAAAAGGATCATAAAGAAATATTATGAATAGCTTCATGACAACAAATCCAACATATGTTAGACAAGCTTCATTTAGGCATGAGTTATGGTGCTGTTGGCCATGGGTTCACAATAATAAATTAACAATATGTATAAAATAAGGTATGTATAAACAGAAACACAAATTAAAAAGGTTATATATTTATTGGGTGACAAAAATGTTGTGGCCAGAAGTTTGCAGAAATCTAACTCTGTATTTCCCCTAGGAGCAAAAGTTCAGTGTCTGCTAATTCAGTGGTCATAGCTTAGAGAATCTATCTCAAATAATGAGAATCAACTTATAGGCCTTTTTCAAAAGTGGACAAATCAAAGACAGACCTAGGATCACATATTACCTGAAAAATGGGAGACTGTATTTCTTTCTAAAGGTGAAAACTATCGCTATTATTCCTAATTTGACTCAGAGTCTTAGGCATATATTTATTTATTTGTGTGTGTTTATGGAGCTAGAAAGTGTCTAGAACCATGACAGAAAACAATGAGTTAGAGATTCAGATAATATACTCCCATAAAAGATAAAGTAAATAATCTTCAGAAAAGTGATACATTTACAATTTAAGGCTGATGGGAAAGATGGAATAACAAACATATCACCTAAGAAAGTGATGGCAAGTAAATATCATCTTAAATGCCAAACGTGAGAGATTGGTATTGGTCTCTCAGTGTACCATGTAAAGAATTCTGAGCTGCATTTGAGTTAGACCTAGACTAATTGTAAAAAAAATAAAGTGCCATGATTCACAGTGATGGCTGCCATGGAGCCAGAAAAGAGGAGTGGTAAGGCACTGTATATTTGCTAATCCTGGCCTCAGGAATGTGAGGGAGGACCATGAAGGGACAACAACAAAGAAAGCAGAATTCACGGAGGGAAGTTTCCACTCTTCCCAGTTTTGCTCTGGGCCACCCATGCCGCCCACAGTGGAAAAGCACACATGGTATCACCAGGCCCACCCAGGCTTCGGAAGAAATGTGCCTGGACCTTCAGGAGGTTCTGAGACTATTTTCCAGTCCTTTCTGAAATATTTCAAGAAATTTCTTTCTTCTTTTTCATAGGGAAACTTAGCTCTTGCTCCTGAAATAGCAGTCTTTATATTTTATCTTATTTTATTACATGAGAAAAAGTATTGAAGGAGGGTAAAGCAATCAAGTACCTATGAACAGCGCGTTTGGCATGTTTGACGCACATCCATCCATCCAAGCAAAAGATCCTTAACCTCTGAAATAGTCAACTGTTCTTTGAATTCCTCTATTTTCTTGCCATAGAATCATGTAAGGATTGACGGATTGTATTCCCACGTCTAATAAGGATTAAAAAAATAATACAGCCCACACAATAGGAGAACTTAAATTTTTACTGGACAAGGTTTAAAATAAAAAGACATAGATAAAGGAGAAGGTCTTTTTATTGAGATAATGGAGTGGGAAAAGGATGCTTCCCTCTGGAAACTTTTTGAAATTCATTTTTATATGAAATCAGAATTACTTTTTCCAGCTTATTGAGGTTTCAATTCATTTTTTTCTTACAGACTATTTGAAGAGCTCTTACTTTCATTTAAGAAAGAATTGTTCTTTTGAAAATGTATTTGCATTTGCACTGTTTTCTCTAAAAAAAACACTTCTCCCCAAATTGCTTTATAATATTTCTAAGTGAAGCTATGAAATATACACGAAATCTGATAAAGACTTGATAGAGAACAATGCGCAGTGTAGCAGAAGCTCTGCATTGAGAGAAAATTCCAAGAGAAAGCAGAGCTGGCCAATTTTTTCTAATTAGCATCTCTGGCTCAGAAGGAAAAAGCAGCTTATTTCAGAATATTTTTAATATTTGCAGATAAAAATGAAATTTAAAAGACTAGTGAGCAATAAAAAGCCGAACAACCCAATGGAGACGTGAACAAATGACTCAGACTCCAAACAAAAGAGGATATGCAAATGACCAACTTATGAAAACATGTTTAAAGCCATTGGTTATCACAGTACTGTGATACCACTCACTATACACCCACTAGAATAGCTAAAATGAGAAATAAAAATGCGTATACTAGCAAGTGTTGGCGAGAGTGAGGAGTACTGCTGGTGGGAACGTACTGCGGTACCACTGTTTGGCAGCATGAACTAAGGCTGAGCTTATGCCTACCCTGCCACTCAACAGTTCCCTTCCTGGGGATACACCCAACAAATGCTTACCTTTGCGCTCCAAAGGACAAGTACTATAAAGTTTATAGTTTCCTTGCTCGTAATAGCCCAAACCTGGAAACTGCACAAATGCCCGCCCCTGGTAGAATGGATTAATCAAATGGAATACTATAAAACCATGAGATGAATGATCTAAAACTACATGCAGTAATGTGAATGAATCTAACAAACATAGAGGAGCAAAGGAAGCCGCGTAGAAAGAGTGTGTGCTGTGTGGTTACATTCACGTGAAGTACAAACCCCGGCAAGATTAATTTGCTGTAAGAAGTAAGGATATGGTTCCTTTTGGCAGGGTAGCCAGGGACTGTTGACTTGGAAGAAGCATGAGGAAGGCTTTGGGGGGAGGGGGTGCTGATAATATTCTGTTTCTTGATTTCGTGCTAATTACACAGATGCGATCAATTTGTGAAAACTCACTGAAGCTGTTCATTCCTTATTTCTGCGCTCAAAATTTCTATTACGTATCTTTTTTTTTTTGCAGCTGCAGACTGAAATAAATAATTTTAGAAATAATTTTAGGAAACATACAATCCAGCAGTTCCGCCCATCTGACAAAGCAAAAGAACTAACACAAGAAGTGGGGTGCTGGAGCTGATTTGTACTGACTCTCTTCCCAACTCCAAGGTCAGTGCCCTCATGTCGGAGTAGCTTGAAGTCGGGCATGGCAAATGCTAAAAATCAGGACTTTATGTATTTACACCACTAAATAACAGCAATGACAACAGAAACTCCATACATCTGTTTCTTCTGCATAAATAATAATCACTTGAAATTTAAGGAATCGTGTATCTAAAATAAACAACACATTACTCCTCTTAGAAGTTTAGCACCAAACTGTCGCTCTTGCCCGGAGATAAGGAACTCCAGGACATGTTCACATCCCAACTCAAGCTTCGAAATCCCCATGTGGAGAGCGTGCGAAGGCATAAGCGTATTTCCCCTTGGTTTTCACCTTTTATTCCTCTCAGTCAAATCTCACATCTCATTTTAGGAAGTAAATATTCAGAAACAGCTTTTTTTTTTTATTGCTTCTTGACTAACCCTCTGCCCGGCCTTTTCTTTCTCTGCAAGTAAGGGACAATGAGTGGCATCTATAGACCAACCAGCCAGAGGGTTGTTCCTCCAGGGACTTGGCGCTGAGCTCAATGCTGGGCAGCGTGTGCTGTCTTCTCCTCACTTCGCTGCCTCCTGCACGGTCAGCTTCCCTCTCACATGGCTCTGGAGCTTCAGGGGCACGTCCAAGGCCAGGGTAAAATGAGGGGAATGAAAGATCCTAAAGATACCAGGTTTATCTTCCTTTGATCTCCAAATGTTGAAGCCCCAACTAAGAAACTTGAAACAGGAGGAAAATTAAAGTGTTTCTCACAAAGACACCGCAGCAGGTAGCAGACGGTTTATCCGAGAAACTCTCATCAGGAACTGAGCCAGGAAACTTCAATAAATCTAGATTCCAATTAAACCTGCCACTGACTGGGACCTTAGCTCTCATCTAATCCTACATCCTTATTCTACACAGGAGAAGCTGGAGGTCCTGAGGGGTCAAGTAGATTGCTTAAGAGGGAGACACAAGATCACAACAGGGACCTCTAACTGCATCTCCTGCTTTTTCTATTACACTTGGCCACTGCTTTCTAAATTCCTTGATAGACCCCCTCCCCCAGTATTACTCCACATTAATGTTTTAGAAATTGGGATGGACCTGACAATTCTGTTTTTTCAATTATTTTTCTTGTTGATTTTTTTTTCTAGAATTTTTTTTTTTTAAGTCTGTTATTGTCAGTGACCTAGAATCTGGGCAATCTGGATTTACAACAAATATTTACATTTGAAAATACATACCAAAGATATTTTTTATATTGAAAATTCCTCTACTACATTTAAAATATGATTTGGTTTACACAAAACTTTTAGGAACACATGCCCACTTGGGGCTGCATTTCAGAAACATTCCTTAGCATCTTGTTGCCTATCAATTTTTTTCTTTTTTCATTTTTGCTGCCCACCTTGTAGTCATGCCCTGGATTCTTTGCAAACACCCAGAGATCAGTGAGACTCAGGAAGCCTTGGAGCAGGTTCTGAAGAGGAACAAATGGCAACACAGATGGCTAGCTGTCCTAACTATCAAGACTCTGGGGGGGGTCTAATCTACCTGAATTTCTCATCGCCTTTGGCCAACATCTAACTAACCCAAAGTGATGGTTAATTTTATGTGTCAACTCGACTGGATCGGGTGCCCAGATATTTAAACATTATTTCTGGGTGTGTCTGTGAGGGTGTTTCTAGATGAGATTAGAGCTTTGAATCGTAGACTGAGTAAAGCAGATTGCCCTCTCCAGTGTGGGCGGGCATCATTCAATCCATTAAGGGCCTGAACCAAACAAAATGGTGGAAGAAGGGAGAATTTGCTCTCCATACTTGCCTGCTTGAGCTGGGACATTGGTCTTTTGCTCTCGGACTGGGAATTACACCACTGCATTCCTTGGTGCCTCCCTGGGTTTCCAGCTTACAGGGCAAATCATGAGACTTCTCAGACCCCAAGTGTATGAGCCAATTCCTTATAATAAATTATATAAATAAATATATGTGTGTGTGTGTATACATATGTATGTGTGTATGTATATATATATATATATACATGTGTGTGTGTGTGTGTGTGTGTGTGTGTGTATACACACACATATATCCTATTGGTTCTATTTCTCTGAAGACCCCTGGCTAATTTATCCACTTCTACCTCATTTGGTGCAAGGTTTGCATTGAATGCAAAAAATTTTTATATGCTCTTTTGTCAGGGAACATATAACCTAAAAAGGGATTATAGTAAGAATTCAATAAATGTTTCATTAAATAAACTTCAATTTATCAGGCAGAAATTTTTAAATCTGTTTCTTTTTTTCACTGCTGTATTGCCAGCACCTGCAAGAGTACCTGAGCACCAAAACAAATTATTGAAGAAACTTCAAATAATAAAACTGTTAATGGCTAAAGGCATGCCAATGGTAGGCACTTTTCAAAGACAATCTCATTGAGCTTGCCCTACGACTCAAGGAGGTCGATGGTGTTTTTACAGACGAGGAAACTGAGTCACAGATAGGTTAAATAACTTAAAGATAAACGCAAGCAAGTGAAGAAGGTGAGCTTTTCTGGCTCCAAAGCCTGGGCTCTTTCTCAGAATGTACTGTCCCCCTTTGCTCATGGAATGATATGTTCTCAAAGTCAGGAGCGGTTCTAAGAGGCTGTCATAACCTTCTGCTAAAATGTCTGTCTTCTGGACCTTCCTTTCCTTTTTGTTTCTTTATCCTTAGGCTCCCTGTGAAAAGTATGTATCTTTCCTTGGCTGTCGACTTCCCTCATTTCCACAGGATGGACAGACGTGTAAGGGAATCAGCCGTCTTCTCCACGCTTTGTGCAGCCCTCTATCTGCATAGATGCAAAATCACAACAACAACAACAACCACCACCACCCCTCGGATTTATTACAAAAGGCTTTCTAATACATTCATTCTCTCATCTAGTCCTTATCACCACGCTAGGCCTAGGCAGAAGTTACCAGCCCCATTTAACAGGTAACACGAGCCAACATGAATTGTGTTCTTATTCCGGCCAGGCTCTGTGCCAAGGGCCCCATGTCTACCAGTCTGTTCATCCTCACGGTTGTCGAGGTTCATCTGATTATGATCTCCATTTTACAGATGAGAAAACCAAGGCGCAAAGAGGTCAAGGGACTTCACTAGGTTTACACAGCTAAGTGGTGGAAAAGCCAGGGATGAAACCCAGGCAATCTGCTTCAAGGCCCAAGTTCTTAATTCCTCCACTGTGTTGCCTGAATAATAGTAGACCCAGAAAGAGCCCAGCTTTTCTGCCTGTGTACCAGCAAGCCCTATAACCATGTAGGCAGTTTCCATGACGGCTTTATCACAAAAAGGCCTCTGAACTGTGCTCTGGTCCTTGGCCCTAACTCTCATTTGAGTGCTTCCTATAAAAGGGTTTAACCAGAGATTAGTTTTTGCATTTCTGCCTTACTCATTCTATTTCCTGTTTCTCCTGACTATTTTATGGTCTGCTACTTGAATCTTGCTGTGCATTTCAGATTCTCCTCGCTTATGTATAGTGTCAAAATGCTGTCATTTGCTCTAAGTCAACAAGGCATTGATGTGGCAACTTCACATACATGATCAACTTTTTTAAGGAGGGTGGAAGGAGCCTCATATTTCCTCTAGGTGACATGTGGCCTCAATAGGGTATTTTAAGGTTTGCTGTATGGTGATCATGAGCTGTCAGACTTAAGTCTTGACGTTAGTCCAAGCTTCAACATGCACAAAGTCCTCCTAACACAATTCTAATGATCTTCACTGTTAAATCAAAGAAATAGTCCATTGTGGACAAGACACTGATATGAAATCACATTTCACAGAACAGTTCACACAGCAAATCTTGTTTTAGAAACAGCTGTTCCATGACCTTGGTTTTAATATGTTACAAGAACCAGTTCTTCTCAGAGGCACCTGGGAATTAAAATGGCCACCCACCATTATCTGTGTAACCATTGATTCAGTCCTCTTTCTGGGTATATAAAAGTGCTTTGTTTATGTGATCAAACTGGAAATCTCTCTTACTGTGTGAATTTCCCCAGTCGAGCAGCTGAATAAAACTGGAGCTCAGTACCAGCTAAACAGCAGGTGGTCTCAGGCTGTACCATCGGTGTCCTGAATTTGAATCAACAACAATAAGGGCCCACCCAACCTGCATTGGGAATTGAGATAGCTACAGTGAGAATACAGCTTTGAATACAGATCATCTCAATTCCTTAGCATGGCTGGGAAGATTAAAGAACAGTATGACAGGAAAGAATATAGTGGGTTTAATATATCACTGATAAACATAATTGAATCCCTATAGAAAATCAAGATGTAAATGAATACTAAATGAAATTAATTTTTAAATCTAATATTTATGCAAATTTTATACCAATCCCTTCAGACATACTAATTCAAGAATTTCTCTAAAAATACTGGGTTAATTTTGGATGGCTATATCTCACTCACAATAATAACCTTTTGTACATATAGTTTTAAAACTTAATAACTGACAGTAACCCAAAGCCATCATAACATGCAAATTAAATAACATAAATGGTAAATGGAGTACTTTGTTTTTGTAATAGTAAATAGAAGGCTTAAGGGACTGAGCTATTTGGCTCCACTCAGAAGAGAATAATTCACCAGTCTTTGGCTAGCTCCAAATTGGGTAATAATATTCTACCTACTAAATCATTCCTTCCCTGTTTTGCAGACAAAATTGATAAATAATTCTGTACTTTCTGCCTTCAACATAAGCAGAACTTCTAAGTTCTACTAAATATCTGAAATATTTCATTTCATTGGTGGCTATATGTCAATGGATTTTGTGTGTGTATTTATTAAATCACTTTATGGCATGTTTCAAAAGAAAAGAGTTATGTGAGTGAATTTGTATATAGCCTAGATATATGTTATAATCTCATTTTAACATTACAGGTGATCAGCCAAATACAATACATTATTGTTGGGATCAGTGCCAGCCCTGAAGCTGCTGCCCATAAGGTATGATCTGAAGAACTGTCAGTGCTTGGACTTTTACTGGGAAGGAAGCCAAGGCTGGGAAATCTAATGTCAGGCTGGAGGCAAAAGGTGTACAAGACAAATGGACGGGGCAGAGAGAATCCCCAGAAGTTATTGGTCAAGGTTCTGGAGTTGGACAAGGAGACAAGACACGCGCTAGTCAGGAGAAAGCATGGAGATAATCAGGAAAAAAAGCACACGTATTGGAACCAAATCTGGGCTTACAGACTGAAGATTCACAGGAGACCACAGGTGTAGGGGAAGAGTAAAGAGCACTAGTGGTCAGTAAAAAGCCAAAAAAGCTGGCAAGTAGTGCACCAGAAGGGGAGAGGAGCAACAAAAGATTCTCTTTTGCTTCATCCCACACACTTCTTTCGCGCTTTTGGCTAGAGCGAGAGCCAGTCAGCCAGCCAATCCAAGGGGACAGCCATACTGCAATGCAGCAGCTCTCCCTGTGTGAGGGACAAAGTAAAACCTAATCTCTAGAAATCCCTAGTCTCATGCTGGAACTCCTACCATTAGATTGATCATTGGAGCAAAGGCACTATCTATTGAAGGTCAAAGTTAAAAAAGAAAATATTACTTATAATGAAGGAACAACATTAATTCAATTGTATAGACATATATAATTTCCCCTTAAAGAGAGAATAACAAAATAAGGCACACTTTAATAGTGTGGTCAGGAGTATAGGAAAAAAACTTGTGATTATAGTTGTCTGAGGGGGCACAGGAGAGCTTCATTAAACACACACACACACACACACACACACACACACACATACACACACACGAAGAAGCAAGTGAAAACAGGTTCTTGGATGTTTATAAATCCTTCTATAAATTCTAAGACATCAAAGCTTTTTAGTAATACATACTGTGTGACTCTGGTAATTTATCGAAGTGTTCTGAAATTTATTTTTCTGACTTTGTAGGGGGTTAGGCAAATGATCTCAAAGATCCAGTGTCCTTTCTATCAATTTATAACTCTTAAATGTAGTGAAAGAAGCCACTATCTTGACATCCTAAAGTGACTTTTTTGAATACCACAATGGTAGTGTAAGTAACAGGAATCATAGCACCACTGGAACTTTATAATATTGTACTCTATTATTGAAGTCAGGGAAGGTGGAACTCGAGGTAAGGAGAAGGCACAGCCACCATATCCAGAGACCTTGATAACAAAATTATTTCCCCTCCTACTTTTGGACTTTTCCATGTTTTCTATTTGTCAGGAGCCAATCCTGGCAATGCTTATTCACATTCTGCCTCAGAACTGGCTAATAAAGGTTTTGGGGCAAGGAATTAGCAGTAGGTCCTTGACAAGTTTCCCTCACACTCAACTATGTATCTGCTTTTTATTTCCTGTAAGTACCTCTAAGAGATAAGAGGCTCACATCTCTGTTCTTTCCATTTCAAAAGGGACTAAGTGCCCAGAATATAAAAAAATCTCAACAATAAAAAAGAAGTAACCCAGTTTAAAAATGGGCAAAGGATTTGAACAGATGTTTCTTTAAAAAAGATAAAAATAGCCAACAAGTACATGAAAAGATGCTCAGTACCACTAGTCATTAACAAATTACAAATCAAAACCATAATTAGATACCACTTTACATCCACTGGGGTGTCTCTAGTCAAAAGACAGACAATAAAAGGGTTGCGTATGATATGAGCAATTGGAACCCTCATACATTGCATAGCAAAATCTCACTATCAATTCAAATTTTCCACAAATTTATTATATGTAGTGATGAGAGAAATCAGAAATCCATGTCCCAACCCAGGTGTAAATGTGCCGGTTTTGAAATGTAAGGGAATGGTAGTTATATTCTGCACCGTCACTATGCTGGTTGAGGACAGCTTTGAAACTAAGTGCTCATACAGGTTTCTATTTACTATATTTCTTGGTCCTCAAACTAGAAGTAGTAGAGAAAATTTTATGTAATACTAAATAATGTTTTAATTCTATTAATGTCAGATTTGCTTCCATAAAGGCAGAAGACAGCCACAAGTTGAATGTAAACATCAAGCTTCTTCATATTTCATTGATTGTATGTTGAAAGGTGTTTGTTATATTTCTTTGCCAAGTCTTGGCCAAATGATTGATGGTCAATAATATTGATAACAACTGCTCATTAAAAGCACCATAGATTTATCTGTGCCATGTAAGATTTATTAGATTGGATGGATGTCCAATTTTATAGCTGATTTATGTGGCGAAAGCTCTTGGGATAACATTTCACACTTGCGGTGGGGTGGGAGATGGTAGAACATAAGTGACACCATTTTATCAATTTCATGAATTGATGTGTCTGGGCGATGGCATGAATATCATCAGTTGTACTATGTAATGGCCTACACACATCTATAGTAACATCAGCTGTTGGTTATTTGCACAGATGAAAAGTAAATGAAGTACAGATGATGATCAAGAATGGTAGATTATGTTATAAAGTCATTTCCCTTTGGCTTTTGGTGAGTTGTAATCAGAGTTGAACCCTGTATATTGCCCTTCCAAACATTTGCTCCCTTTAAAGTTAAAAAGCCTTAGATAGAAGCTGTTCAGCTCCTTCTATTCACATTTCTCTCTGCAACCTGCCTTGTTCATAGACTAGATAATGTCTTAGACTGATGTACAGCACAGGTCACAGCAGTGTGGCCCCCTCACAGGTTTTTGCTGGAGCATGCAAGAGAATAAGTATTTGGCATCAGTTAGTTGTTTCTTAAAATGAAAACTGTAAGCAAAGTAAGAGCAAAGAAAAGATAAACGAAAATCTCAACAAAGCTGAATTGATGCTAATCTGGCTGGAAAGTCAGCTTCACATGAATAAATCAGCAGTAGATGAGAATTAACTACCTATGTGTACTAGCTAATGACAGAAGGTGGCTTTTCCTACACCAAACAATAAAGTTTAGCATTCTACTTCCAATTTCTTATTTGAACAGTGCTATTAGTATAAAACACGTATTTCTGGTCCTAGGTAAGACTTAAAGAAAACAATTTTATTTAATCATGTTTAAATCCATTTCTAAATAATAGGCTTTCTCAGTTCATATATTCCTTTTTATATTTATGGTAAAAGGTGGGTCAGGTATATAGTCTTATACAAGGATGCACAAATTTTCTTTCAACCACCTTCTTGGCAAAGGTACAGAAAAAAACTGAAGTAATCATAGAGCAGATACCTGCTTACAGATTCAAATATATTTTTATACTTTCCAAGACAGACTTATAGATATTTTAGATATGCAGAAATAAAGATACTTAAAATGTTAAAAAAATACCCCACCTCTATTTATTCCTTTATGTCATTTCTGTCTATCAATTTAAAAATGATTGTTTTGTTAGAAGGGGGACAATGAAGCCATGCCAAAGTCAATTAAAACCTTCCTGCCTATCTGTAGCTTCTCGGGTTCTGACAGAGAGGCAGGATGGACCTTTCACAGGTAGTCTGGTCTTGCCAGTGCACTTCTGATGATCTGGTCTATGGAATACTCAGCATACTTGTCTCTCCCTTCCCTCCGCCCCATACTTGCCTCTTTAAACTTATTTTGTCACAAGAAAACTTAGGAGACACATGACTTCTAATTTCTTGGTAATTTTCATACAGGTACTAAGGGATCTCAGTTGTTATGTCATTGCGATGTATAAGACCGTAAAACTGTGCTTTATATGTACTATGTCCTATGATCATCAGCAGGTAGGACAGAATAGCAGTTATCCATGAGCTGGAGCCAGACGGCCTGGATTCAAACCCTGGCTCTGCCACTTAAAACTGGAATGATTTAATAACCTTTCTGTGTCCCAGTTTTCTCATAGGAAGAGGTACGAATTCTGAAAACTAAATGACAAAGTGCCCAAAAAGGGCTTAGAACAGTACCTGGCACATATCATGTGCTCAGTACCTTTTTTTTTTTTTTTGCAAAAAGTATGAAACAGAGATTTTCAAATTTAATTATTTCTATCAGGTTAATATGAAAAACAAAGTATGGAGATGTGTTGCTAATCATTAAAATTCTTACTGATTCATTCCTTCACTAAACAAATCTTTCTCTAACATCTACTAAGTGCAGAACTTGGAGAAACAAAGCCGTTTCAGAAACAGTCTTTGACTTTGTTATTAGGATCCAGTGGGAGACGCTAACAGTACAGGGGGAGGACGTTCCGTGTGAAAACAGAGATGGGCACTTCGAAGGGGGGTGGATAGAAGGCCGAGGAGAGTTTGAGACCATACTGTGAAAGGGAGGGGGCCTGAGATGACCAGACCCGTTTCAGACATTCAGGCACACGTGGGAGTTGTAACCACAGTGTGGATGAATCTCTCGAGATAGTCATGTTGAAGAGGAGAGAAAAGTCAGGGATGGTTATTCATTTATGACTAGAAACTCAAGAGATGCTTTCTTGCCTTTTTCAGTTTAAAATGATTCAGTCAAAATGAAGAAAACTCTCTGCAGTTAAAAAAGTTGCATCCATACTCAAACCCAGCTGACGTGGGAGTGTTGCTGGTGCAGGGTAGCTCTGGTGGGTGGAGAGCAACATTCAGGTTCCTGGTTGGCAGGCTGGTCTGGTGCAGGGCTGACAAGTGTGGCTCGCCTGAGCAGGCTTGACCAACTTAGTCAGGTAATCTATGGGTCTAGTCCAAGGAATTGGTGACAGGCAGGCATGGTGGATGGGAGCAGAGGGCTCACTGAGGAAGCCGGAAGGCCTTGAAGGTCAGGAAGGAAGAGGTAACTTGGGTAGATGGGACTATGACTAGATCTGTGGCCGATATACTGCACTGTAAACCAGAAAAGTTAAAAAGATGGCAAGGCAAAGGCCAAACAGAGGTGAAATAAAATGATGATGATTTCCCTGACAATGACGTCAAGTGCATTCTGTGCAATCGTATTGGATTGTTTTCTGAGTAATCTCTCTCTGAGATTGTCTCAGTTTAAGACCGGGGGCCAGTTTGGGGATAAAAATTCTGTGAGAACACCCCAGGGAAATGTTTTTGGCTTTGAGATGTCCTTGGGGATGAATTAGACATATTGCTGACAAAACCTAGAATGTGTCTAATGATCTAGCTACACTGCTGGTGGCCATTTTATAGCCACTGCTCCTCCTATAGTTAAAGATTGACCCTGGACGTCAATATGAAAATATTAGCAAAGCACTGCTACTCCTTTAACTTTCACGGATTGTTGTGCTGTGTCGTCACAGGAGCAACTTAGAATTTTAACCTTTTGAAATTCTCTCTTTCATTTTGCTTTATCGAAAGTACTTCAAAAACAATCTATTTCTATCCACCACCATTTAATGAAAACCTCAAACTAGTCATTTGGTATCGTGTATACAAAGCCTGAAAGTAGTTCAAAGTAGATCCACAGTTATTTTAATTACATATACATTAGTATTACTGATGTCTAAAATAAAATTTCGCAGTTATTTATAATAGAAAGGGAGGCAGCGTATATTTAAGCCAATATATATTCAACATATGCATATAAATAGTACAAAAGCTTGTATTGTTTTTACCTCTTCGTCTTTGTAGTATTTAACAATTGACATAAAGATTTAAGTAGGCTTATTAGGGATATTTATCTAGAGGCTGGAATTTTAGAGTAGTCTGTTCTGCATACATAAGAAATTAAGAACACTTACCTCCTTACTGACTTATTGACTAATCATTGCCTGCAATCATGTTTCCCAAATTGTGCAGTGCTCAAAAGTTTCCACAACTTAAGTATCCATCAATGAACGAACAAAGACCACTAAACTCCACTGTTACTAGAGCTCTTTTCTTCTAACAAATACATGGAATTATTGAAATAAAAGCTACATGGTGCTATTTTCCTCCCAACCCAATTACATACTCGCTTCACCCAAAGTTAGTACAAAATCATGTTTTGGAATCTTCTGTCCTCCTTCTTCCACTTATACAAAATCAAAGAGAAGGACTGCTATGCTTTTACATGGCCATAGTCACTATACTACAGAATGGTAATAGGCATATTCACAAAAACCACTTGGTGGTGGGAGCACTCCTGGGGAGAGGAAGCACTGAGCTACAGCTATCAGTGTTCTCTATACTTCTCTGTCTTCTTTTCCATCCTCAACAACTCTATTGCCTCAATCTCCAAGCAGCTCAAGAAATTAGTGCTATAGCTAAAATGCAGAAGATCCAGGTAGAGCAAAAGGGCTTTCTTCATTCTGCACCCAGAATGGCTTCTTCTTAGACTGTAAGAGAGGAGCTGGTCAGTGCCTCCCTGCCTCCACTACCCTCAAAGGCATTCTGCCCTGGGCTTTCCTACTGCAGGACAGCAAGAGTAGGAGCCAGGTCTGCATCAAGTGACTGTTCATCAGAGCCAGGACTAGGGTGAGGGGAATGAGACACTCTCCTCAGGTGCAGAATTTAAGGGGGTGCCAGAAACTTCAGTAATTAACAGATATAATATTTTAATGCAATATTGAAGAAGTAAATATCAATGTAAAAAATCCATGGTGAACAAAAGATCGAAATCTTAAACAAAGATAGGATCAGTATTACAGATTTTTTCTCTTGACTCAGCCTCCAATATGGCTCAGCATGGCACTGTTACGGATCTTGTCTTTATTTAAAATGCTGAGATTTTTCCCATTGTGGATTTTTTTTTGCATTCGCTTTTATTTTTACGATATTGCATTACAGTGTTTTCTATCTTGATTACCGGTTTTGGTGCCCTCTTAAGTTTTGCACCTGAGGTGAATGTCTCGCTTGCCTCACCCTAGTCTTCTGCACCCATCTAAATCAAAGGGGTGGTAAACACCTGACTCAAGCTGAGCAAATCAGATTCTTCTTTTAAAACTGGAAAGGTGAACTAGGAGACGCTAGTTAGATAATAGTGAACAGTTGAATTGAAATGTCATACTGAGTTGGGGCTAGAAGAGTTGTATCAGGCCTTGTGCAGGCCAAGGAGGCCCATCCTGAGAGAGAAGTAGAGATGAGAGAGTTAAACATGTGGCAGACTATATTATTTGTTCAAAATAGTCTCTGCCCACCTCTACAGGACTTTTCTCTGGTGCCTCTCTTGGTAGGAAGAGTGTATTTCCTACATCATGAACATCAGGTTTGGCCACACGATTTGTTTTAACCAGTGGAATATAAGCAAAAGTGACATGTCACATCTGAGTAGAACCTTTAAGTGCCATTGAGCGGTTCTGCTTTGCTCTCTATCCTCTGACATAAAGTTGGCATATCTCAAATATGTTCTTTCAGTCTAAGTTCAAGAATAAGAAGGATATGGAGGAGGGCCACAGCTGACTCTCAGTGGGCATCGTTATGAGTAAGAAATGAGATGCTGTCGTAATTCACTGAGGTTTGGAAACTGTTACTGCAGCATAATTTAGTCCAAGCTGATTGACACCGAGAGTAAACGTAGCTTCTGGCTTTCCGATTCTATTGTCCTTGCGAGCTGCTTTTGTTTCATTTCCCATGAAATCCTCTGAGATCACCTAAGTGATTTCTGTCCCTTACAGTCAACAATCCCTAAAAAAACTGATATTATTTAGAACTATTTTGTTCTTAATGAATTCTATCCTCTTTGCCAAGGTTAAATTATATGTACACACACTTTGAAAAGTGTTGAGGGGAGAGAAGTGCAATTAATTGTACTGATCGTGAAGGTAATTTTTGCCTGTGCATTGTTCTTATTACTTAATAACAGATGGTTGTGATAATTTTCTCTTACTTTATGCAAACTGTGACTTGACTTGAAATTCTAATTCACAGCATCTTTTCATGGCACATGTAGGAAGAACAATTTCTAAAACTTCAAAGTGACAACACTATCTTCACAGCAGAATCTGAAAAAATCTGAGTTACGTCAGTATCATTTTAGCTTTGTTATTGAAAAACAAGATACCTTTGTTCAATATCTAAGTATACCTTTGTGCAGTGTTCTTATTCCTTGAGCTTAATTCAACTGAGTGTTCTCTCTTGGACCTGTAATGATGTGGCACACTCTTTTAGTTCACTTGTCAGAGTAGCTTTTATATTGCACTCTGTGCTCTGAAAGGAGCGAGAAAAGTACCCCAAACTGGGGAATGAGATTTTTATGTAGTAATTGTTTACTAGTGAGACAATAACTTCTATTCCGTGCAAAACCTTCCTGTTGCGTCAAACTGAAATTAGTAAGATATACACATCTAAATCATTCTTTCAAAATGAAGTTTTCATTCACAATACAGTTTTAGTTCCTTTACATCCCTGGGGATAGGAAGCACAGAAAGGTTATGAGACTTGCCTAAAGTTACCGGCAAGTAACTGGCAGCATCAGGTCTGGAACCCAGATCTCCTGTCATCTAGCTCTTTCTGTTACGTCTCAGTACAAAGAGGAATGATTTATTTCTCTGTAGCAATCTCCTTAATACTTCTAAGTATGTTTACATTGCACACAGACTGTTCTGATTGTACTAGAACTAAATTTTTTCAAAATTAAAAATCATGAACATATGCTACCATAGGAACGTCTAGATTATCTTGTGTTTACTGCTGATATATAGTTAATTGAATATCATTTTTGTTACATTAAATAACATATTTTGCTGCAGAAATATTTGATGAGATGTCACCACACTAAAAAGCAAATATTTTCCCAGAATACTTTGAAAATGAAAGCATAACAACTAACAGTTAATTTTAAAATGTTTAAATTGCAAATCTTTATTTAAAAAAAAGACGATAAATAACATTTGAGACAGAGTCAGAATGAAAAGTCAGTGCTTAGGATACAAAGGAAAAGAAAATTCTTGCTCAATAGCACAAACACAAAAAAATGGTTGCAAATATATTACTGATTCAATGATTGATACACCAGGAATTCAAGGATAATGATAATTTAGGAATATGAATTGCTTTAATTACAAAATAATAACAATGATTCTAATTGTTTACTTGAAAGTGTCTTCAAAATCTTTTTTTCTGTGTAGCAATTATTTATACCAACCTAAGTTGGATAAAGAAATATAGCAAATGCTGATACTAAATAAAAACTTTTACCAGATATTTATCTTGTAAGGCCACTTCATGCATTATTTTTCATGGATTTTGAAGGTTATTATACCTGAAAAATATTTTAACTTGGTAAACTGACAACTAATGAATTTTAACCGGTTGTTTTTAAAATCACTTAAAAAGAAAACCAGTCATTTTGTCTTGAGTGTGGAAGATAATAAATTAGTGCCCAAGGAAAATATTTATTTGCAGGATTTTCTTTATAACTAGATAAAGAAAATGGCTAATTTTCTAGAAATGGCTAATCAATATGGTAGAATATTAATGAAAACTTTCAGGTCTAATAATCACAAGTGTTGATAACTGACTGCTCAACTTTGGGAGAAATATTTAGTGCAATTCTTTGCTCTCCTATGTTTTGAAAGGCATAGAAATTCTGGCCCATGAACTTTTGAGGAGATAAGGGGTATCATTAACTAGAAAATAAGTAGACTATGAGAAAATCCAGTGTTAACACATTTCCTATCTTATTAAGGAGAGAAGGTGGGGGAATATTTGTTGTTCATCTAACAGATGATAAGTAAATGTTAAAATCTGTCATCCGTCTGTCTTATATTTTCTTGGCAGTTTAATAAGCCTGATATTGACTGAACAGAATTTGGAAAAAAATGTGCAAGAGATCAGAGAAGAAATGGCCTTAAAAAAAAAATTCTCTTTCTAGCCTACTTTGTCATATCTTTTTTAGCAGACATCCAAATTTCAAACCACTCCACATCACAATGTGTACTTATCACTTCCATTATGGATAAAACAAATGGTTTAACATTTCAGATCTACATGGGGCTAGACAAAGATTTAAAGGTTTCTTTTAATCTCGATGGATAAAGTATAGGCTCTTATTCACAGAAAAATAATGTTGCGGTTTGACCATCTTAATTAGTGTGTGGCTCTAAGTTCTTTTCCCAGACAGGGTAATTAATTTCTTAGTTCCAAGGATAGTTTTGTAGGGCAATTCAACATAGGCTATAGATGGCAGTTTAAGAGTGAAATCATAAAATGAAATGAAAATTGGCCAAGAACTAAATTTTTGAACTTTCAAAATTGTCATTTAAAAAAAATATTAATTGAAGCATTTTCAAAATAGTGGCATAAGCCTTGGGGCTCAAATTGGTGCTGAATTAAATCTCCATCAGGACTGACATGGTTTAATGGGTTATGTGTGAGAACACAAATGACTGTAAACATAGATTACATTCAATTAATATTGAGTTGAGAAAACCTCCCTGAATGTTGAGAATGCTTTTTTTTTTTCTTCCTGTAAATAAAATATTAATGGCCTCTCTCAAAGCCTAGCCTTTCCAGGCTCCAAGGAACGCTAGGACACCCAGAGAGGAGCCATAGCTGAGGCCTACACACCATCTTCACTACCCTGCCTTATCCTTGCGCTTGCAGTTAAATGATGGGAAGAAACCCTCCCTACAATAATCCTGAACCCCTGCCCTTCACACCCCTAACTAACTAGATTATTTAAAAAACACTCCTCAAGAGGTGTTTCCCTTCCTTCCAAGCTTTGTGGGCTGAACATTATAAAGATCTCATCTCTTGAAGCTTATTTTCCAGTGGGGGCAAGGGAGTGGAGGGAAGCAATAGATATGCAAGAATAACGTGATAATTAAAATATGTAGCATGCCAGGTAATGATAACTACTACTGAGAAGAATAAAGAAGGGGAGGAACTAAGGAGTGTCTGAGATGAATGGCAGCAATTGCAGCCAGGAAGGCCTCATCGGAAAGGAGACATCTGGGCAAAGATCTTAAGGAGGCAAGACAGTGAGCCACTTAGATATGGGTGTATTTGGGGGAAGAGTGTCTCAGGGTGAGGGAATAACAAATGTAAAGGCAATGGAGCCAGAAGGTGCCTGGTGTCCGTTGGGGAATGGCAAGAGGGACTTTGTGGCTGGAGCAGAGGGAATAAGGCGGAGGAAATGAGGTCGATAAGGCCAAAGGGGAACAGGTCATATGAGTCTTGGTGGACCATTCTAAGGACTGTCTGAGAAACGTGAGGGACACCTGGAGGATTCTGAGTAGTGGCATGATATGACCTAACACTGAAGGCACTCTTCGTGAAGCTAGCTTTGGTGGAGGCGCCTTCAAAAGAGACCAGAAAGATAAATCTGGTAACAGGTGTCTCAAAGTTTGCGCAGACAACTACTGAAAGAGGAAAAGGGTTGAATCCTGAACAAATGGGTGTGTGGAAGGTTAGGAAGAATGGGTTACCCTGGGAGACACGTCTGCCTAGTTTTCAGGCCGTAACCGCGCAGAAACATCAGGTCCTGCTACTCCAGCCACAGGTACCCTCCTGGATGATCACGATCACAGCCTGCAAGCCGTGTTGTCATAGTATTTGCCCACCAGCCTCCCAACTCCTCCGCCTTCTAGGCACACAGTACTGGGACTCGCATCCCCTCCAGCAGGTTCTCGAGGTCTGGACCAGCACGGACTCATCAGTATTCAGCCCGCGACGTTTCTCCCGCCCTGGCGGCGACTCACGGCGCCTGCCTATCCAACAGCTCCAGTCCCCGGCGGTTCCCGCTACCCAACCTCCCCTACCTCCTCCCACCTCGGCCAGAGCCCAGCCGCCTGCTCTGCTCTGGAGGGGCTCTGGAGGGGCCCTGGGGGTCCTGAGCACTGGCACTGCTCTGCCCAGTTCCGCAGCGCTTTCTTGCATGCTGGTCTCGGCCGCAAGCTGCACATTCGCAGCGGAGAGGGGGCGCCCTGCGCCTGGCTAGCAGGCGGCACTCCCTGGGAGACCCGCACTAAAGCATCCCCGCAACAACTCTTGGGAATAGTCAACATCCCTGTGCGCCGTTTATGATCCCCTTGCGCTTCCTGCAATGCACCAGACGGCGGAAGCAAATATTGTAGGCACCTGCATTGCGCCCCCGCAGGGATGCACTGCGCGCAAAAGAGGACTGTATGATGCAAAACCAGAGGATCGGAGGCGCGGGGAGTTAGGGGCTGGTTTTCTTAGGACTCACCTTGTGCAGTTTCCACATGGCCCCCAGAGCCTTGACTTCGTGGCTGGAGTGTTTGCCCTCCTCCAAGCACTGGTAACACACGGGCATCTTGCACTGCACGCAGTACATGCTGTGGTTCTCCAGCTCGTGGTCTGTGCAGGTGGAGACCTTGCGCGGGCTCAGCCGCCGGCTCACGCGGCCCTGGGCCGGGGGCACCAGTCGGTGCTTGGCTAGGGGTCCCCGGGGCGGATGGCAGCGCAGGCGGCAAGGATCGCAGTAGAAGACATCACACTGTTCGCACATGACGGTAGCCTCCTTGGGCGCCTTCTCGCAGAGCTGGCACTTGAGGGCCGCGGCTTTGCTCTGCTGGTAGCGGTCTATTACCCCCTCCAGGACGCGGTTCTTGGGGAAGCCGCGGAGCCCCCGGTCATCCAGGATGAGGCTGCGGTGGCACTGGGGACAGGTGATACAGGAGTTGCGTGGCACTGAGGCCAAGGCCGGTGACAGGTGGGTGGCCGGCGGCGGCATAGCCGGGGGGAACACGCGGACGCCGTTGGGGGACTTCTGGCACGGGGTCGTAGGGGCGCTGGCGAAACCCCCGTAGGAGCCATAGCCGCTGTCCGCTTCACTGTACAGGCTCATCTTGTCCAAGTCCAGGTAGTCATAGTCAGAGACCCCGGAGCCCGAGGCCCTGCGGCTCTGGGGAGACTCAGACTCTGGGGTTTGCACCAAGATGTTGCGGGCACAAGCCTGACAAATATTGTGAGAGCAGGGCAGGATGATAGGCTCCCGGTAGAAGGACCCGCACACAGGGCATTTTAACTCTTCTTCCATCTCTTCCATGGGGACCCGGCGGGAAGCGAGGCAGCGGCGGCTGCAACGGCTAATTGAGCTGGCGAGGTGGCCGACTGGCCTGTCGTGTCCAGCACCTTGGCCAGCAGCAGCGGCAGCGACGCCTTCCCGCGTCGCCTAGGCGCGGACTCCCTACGAGGCACTCAGTGAGCTATAGAACCGCGGCGCCGCGCGCCAGCCCCGAACCGCCCCCTCCTGCTCTCTTAAGTCCCGCCCCGACGTGTAAACTACTGCCTATTGGACGACGGGCGGCAGAGCGGAGCTCTCATTGGTCACATGCCCGTCCTTCTCCTCTCCTCCGCAGGCCACAGCGGGTTTCGTGGAGGACTCCCGAGGATGAACCGAGCCTTCACTCCCTGCTGCATGATCTCAGGAGGGGGCTGGCGTGCGTTGGCGAGGGGACCCGGAAGGAGGAATTAGGCGGGATGACTCATCCCTCGCTCCGCTTCCTTCCGACCTCCGGTGCAGTCACCCAGGAGCAGGGGGCGTGAGAAACCCCTCCCTGCAGCGAGTGGGCTGGCGGAGGGAGCTAGAGCTTCTCGGCAACAGTCTGCGTTTGGCTTCCAGCTATGGTCTCCACGCCGACCGCAGCAGACACCCCCCTTCTCCTCTTGCTGCTGGCAGCTTTGGCAGGCTCGCACTCAAGCCTAGATTTCTGTATGGCAGCCGAGCTTTTGTCCCCCTCATGAACCTGCTGAAGCCAGCCCCTGGGGCACCCCATCCCCGCAGTCTGACGGCGCTGGGCGGGAGCCCTGGCAACAACCTCGTTGCGTCTTTCACCCTCAGTCTCTGGTGTGTAACAATAATATCGACTTCCTAGAGATTTAAAATAGGTGGCCGGTGTAAAGACTCAATATATTAGTTTAAATCTCTTTCATCTTCCGCTTTAAATCAGCTGGCCTAGAGGCTTCTTATAGTATATGGTGTGAACATGCCTCTGTCCCCGCTTCAATCTGTGTTCTCGCCCTGCTCGCTCTCAGCATCTGGCTGAGCCTTTCGCAAGGCCAGCAGGACTTTTTTTTAGCTGAGGCAGCAATGGGTTACCCATTCCTGGGTATGCATAGTTCAGTAACTAGCTCCAGATGAATCACTGTGTTACTAAGGCGTCTCAATATTTGACTCCAAATAGCATTATGCAATGTCACGTGGCCTGAGGATTTACCACAGCGTTGGAATGGTGGATTTCTTCTGTTCCCTTAAGTGATGGTGAAGGGGGGGGGTGGGGAGATAGAGGGGTTCTAGTATTCTCATATATTGAGCACCCTTATTCTCCCTCTCCCCAAACACTGCTGGAGATATCTGCCCCTTGCCTACAGAACTGTCGATTTGATAATAGAGGACAAAAAGAAAGAAAAACCTTTGAGTCAAGTGACATAGCAAAATTCTGAGGTAGTAACTTATTTGAAATAGTACATGGCTGCCTTTTGCTGAGTGATTCATGAAATAATGACAAAAACTCTACGTTCTAAGAAATCTTTCAATTTTCCACCTTCCAGAAAAGAGGTAATTTGATTATATGCAGCAACATTTATAATTTAAAACCATTTTACTGACCAGAGAAAAAGGACTTTTTATAACCCTGCCCTTGGAAAAACAGTCCCATAAACTAGGCTATCTTTCCAACACTCTCTTTAGTTGCAATGAAAACAGCGCTTGATCACTGTTTGAGGAAAAAATCTCATTGTTATTTAAAGTTACATTAATCACAAATGCTGTGAGATTTATTTTTAACTAGTTGAGTCCAGAGCATCCAAAGACATAAGTACTCTGTTTGCACAGAATTTCTTCATTTGGGTTTGGAACATTATCTGATCTGTAGGATACATCTAATTTAGGGGTTCCAAGAGAATTTGCTAATAACAAGTAGGTGATTATTAAGAAACTGTTAAAAAGAAGTGTCAGTACCACTTACTATTTACAATCCTCTCTATGACTCTTACATGCATTCGGCTGAAATTCATAGTAACTTTGGGCCAGGGCTCTGAACATTTCAAGGTGAGCAATTGTTACTCTTTCTTTTTTTTATGAGTTTGAACATTATGCCATCTGCTATAGATTGAATGTTTGTATCTCCTCCAAATTCATATCTTGAAATCTTAACCCCTAAGGTGATGGTATTTGGAAGTGGAAGCCTTTGGGAGGTGATCAGGTCATGAGGGCAGAGTCTTCATGAATGAGATTAATGGCCATATAAAAGTGCCCAGGAAAGCTCCTTGCCTCTTCTACCATATGAAGAAGCAGGCCCTTACCAAATACCAAATCTGTAGACACCTTGATCTTATACTTCCAGCCTTCATAACTTTAATTCCTGTTGTTTATAAGCTCCCTACTCTGTGGTGTTTTGTTACAGCAGCCCAAACGGACAAAGACACCATTTATGAGGTCTGCTTACTAGCAGAAAACTTATGCTTAGTTCAAAATAAAGGATAGTCTTAGGTGTAATACACTGTTGGTTTCACAGAGACTCAGTACAATACAGATGTACAGTACAATCAATATTCATTTTTATCTATAATGAGATATACTGAAATGATTTAATTGTTAGATCTCACGAATTAGCCAAATCAATCCCAGGTGAATTCTTAAAATGACTGCTATTTTGTGTGTTCTAGGCACTGGTTTTATTTATTTATATGCATTACCTAGCTCAGTAATAACAAGAAGAGGTAGGTGCATTTGTCCCCATTTTGAAGATGAGTAAACTAAGGATAAGCATGGTCAAATATTGATGAGGCTGGGATTTGAATCCAGGCACATGTAAATCCATTTCTTTATTTATTCATGCACTCATTCATTTATTCAACAAATGTTGAGTTCTACTCTCCGTCACATTCTGTATGTGATAAAACAACCCAAATCATCTCTGTTAACTTCTATGCTCTTCTGCTTACCTTCCCTGAGAGATTTTGTTTTGTTTTGTTTTGTTTTGTTTATTAATTTATCTAAAATATTTTTGTAAACCTTTGAAGATTTTCCCTTCGTGGTGCACTATTTGGCCATAGTACTTTAAATCCCCAATGAGTTGTGTTTAAAGGGAAACAAACATCTGAATGTAATTGATGATATTATAGAAATACTATGGGGAATATCTTCTCTCTTCCAGCTGGTGATCAGATCAGCCCATGCCCTGAAGCACAAGGATGATAGCTCTGTACTTTCAGCCCCTGGAATGACTGCAGATGTTCTCATTTGTGTGAAGTGCCTGATTATCCTCTGGAACTTAGTAAGTTAGTCACCCAAACAATGTTCCTTAGCAATGATTGAGCAAACTTAAAATGTTCTAGCAGCTTTTCCTTTTTTAATAAACAAATGTTTACCAATGAAAAATTAGATGTGTTCCTATTTACTTTTGACTATAATGCTTAATTTTTAACACAATAGTCCCTTTGATTCTGAAGAATGAACACTCAGAGGAGAAAGAATTCTCTCTCGTGTCCCACTTTCTCCTATAACCAACTATCTTTGGTTGTAGGGGACGAAAATCAATGAAAGATGCCGATTCTAGATTCTGGCACTTAAGATTCTCTGATGCATAGATAAAAATATTCTATACTTAGTTTGTGATTAATGATACTGCTGAATGCATTTTGTGAAATTTGCATTATTTGAAAAGTGATGTGGGTGATGTTTTACTTCAAAAGTTTTGAGGAAACTTCTTTTTATGGGGTTGTTAATATTTAATTTACACTTGCTATATCTGTACTATCTTTTAATAATTTCTATATTTATTTACTGTTCATATTCCTTTGTCCTTTTAATTATGCAATTATTATAGTAAATTAAGAATGTTTCACTCATTTAGTACTACTAGAAGATGGTAGTACTAAATGTAACTATAAGTACTATATTGCTAATACTTTGGAAAGGGTAGACAGAAGAATCTGGGAAGATGGAAGTTTAATGAGTCTTGTATTAAGGTAAGAGAGCTGGAGGATAAATCCAAGAGACCCAACTTGTGAATAATAGGAATCCCAGAATGGGAAAAGGCACAGATGGAAAAAAATCACAATTGAAAAAAATAATTTTCCTGAATCAAAGAAAGATATGAGATTACAGATTGAAAGGATTTTAGAATTACAGATGATCTTGATAAAAAAAGACTCAGGCATATACAGATACAGTTCTTGAACTCTAAGGAAAAAGAGAAGATTCTCAATAGGTAAGGAGAATTGCTTGTATTATAGTTTCAGTAATTTGTGCTTTCCTCAGAAGTTGTTATTGCCCAACCTGGTAGCAGTTCACCCTATACATGCACACATCATCAGATACCTTTGTACTAGGTTATTTCATTTTTTATAACAAGCATGTGTTATAATTTGGAAAACATCTAATAAACATTTTTAGAAGAATTTTGAGGTAATTTTTGAAGAACTGTGAGCACTTCCACTTGTGATTCCCTTTCTCTTACCTAATCTTAATTGTCATATAGCAGAATTCGGAAGCATTTATTATGTTTCAGATCTGATATTTTGGAATTCTACTTTATATATGCTATTTAGTGTTAATCAGACCTATATCACTTACTTTATCCTTATTAGAAACCATAGCTACTTTCTTCTTAAGTCTTCCAGGACAGTTCCAATGCCATTGTTCCTTATAATGTTCTCTGGAGCTGACTTCCTGGTGAATTTTTCTACATTCTGTAAGTTTTCAAATATTTTTTCCCTGCCTTTAAGAAGAAGGTAGTTTGCTAGAAAAATAACTTGTTGCAAAATCCTTTTTCTTTAAGCGTTCAGTAAACATTGCCCCAGGCCCTTCTCTAATGCTTAAGTCTCAAAGTCAGAAGTCATTCACACTACATTTAAAAAAAAAATTTAGTGTTACTACTTTTGGTAATGCTAGATGACACTGAATATAGGAATTCTTAGGATTTTAAAATTGTAAACCTGAAAGACTGAGGACGTTAGTTGAGTGGCTAAGTAGAAAGGTCATGAAGCATACTAGCAGCCAAATTAGCCAATTTGGTTACACAGAAGCTAAAGTTTTGAGGAATTATGTCTGGCATGGTAGATGTCACCAGTGCTTAGCAACATTTGGGTCTCTTTTCTGAGAGATGGGAGACTATTCATCTCAACCTTTTGTTGTTAGGCAAGACTTTGTGTCCAGTTCTGGCCAAAGGATTATATGTAGAAATGATGTGTGTTACTTCTAGACTGAGTCAGTAAAAACCTCCTGCACAATGTTTTGGAAAATGTGTTGAGATTTCGTTAAACCAAAGGATCAAAGCTGCCTGGATCACTGAATTTCCACGTGCAAAACAGCTATCAGAATTGTTGATTCACTGCCTGGAGAACAACTGAGCAGAAATTAACTTTTATTGTGTTAAGCCAGAGATGTGAGAGTTTTGTGTTATAGTGACTTAACCTAACCTGACTAAGACAGCAGTAAAGAGAGATGAATGGAAGAGACTAGCAGAGACCAGTCATGAGTTTGGCCCTTGAAAGAGACAAAGTAGTTGCATTGCTTCTTAATGGCTTGTTATAGTTTCCATTAGACTTGGTATTACTTTGTTTTCTCTACTCGTAAGCCCATGAGCCTAATGGCATCTTTAAAATAAATTTAAGTTGTCTTGGTTATCTTAAGTGTGCTTTCTTTCCTTGCAATCAAAGGACTAAAATCAAATTATACAGTTAGTCAGATTTTAATCATTTACGTATTCAGATTTCCATTGAGTCAGGTGCTGTTGGTGCTCTGTCCATTTTTCCTTAACAGGAACCTCTTCAGGCTGAAAGCTGCTTAGTGCAAAAAGTTGTGAGTTTTTGAGGGATTTTTCTAGCCAAGGCAACATGCTCAGCCAAAACCTGGGCCAGCCTGGAGTGCCGGAGAGTTAACATCCCTGGACACAGCCCCAACCAATGATGCTGGGTAGGGGAAGGTTTTGGTGGATAAATACCCAGGTTCCTAACATCTCCTGGTTGAGATAATTTGAGGCATGTTTCTTACTGTCTCCTAGAGTTCCGCAGTGGTATCAGCTCAACTTGCCCAAAGCAGCTTGATAACTCTTCCTTTATTGGTAATCACTTATCTTTTCTTATTTCTCTTCCTTCACACAGTTCCCTAGAATCATATCCCAAATGAAATACTTACACTTAAATTCATGTCTTGGAGTATGAGGAATCCAAACCAAGATAACCATTTTGTGTGCATAAGTAGGTTATGATGGGAAGTTTTATCTCATGAAGTTGTTAATTATTCTTCTATGTTTAGTGTTTGGCTCATTCTGCCTTTTATATTACTTAATTTCAGCTCCAGAATTTTCAGTGTTTTTGTTGTTGTTTCTAACTCTTTATTTATATTCTTCAGAGGCTGATGAAGCCTCACATCATAAGTTGCTGTGGTTTGTCAGTGACTGTACATCTATGAAGGCACAGACCACATTTGGGTATTTTCTTTGTCTCTTAGTCTGTTAGTGAGTATCTATTAAATGCTTATGGGGAGCATTGCATTATATTTGCTCCTTTTAACAATTTTTAACCTCTGCTTTTATTCCTTTAGTTACTATTTTAGGGGAATTCTGTGATTGAGCTATTCATAATTGCATGCTCTGGTAGGTTCTTTTGTATGTACAATATAATAGATATGCTTGTGAAGGAATATGAATAATTTTACAGGTACTGCAAGAAACATTACAGGACATTCATGGAAGCTGTCACGTTCAGTAGTATCAATCTAAATTCCTCCATGAACCACTTTTAAAAAAATTCAGATTAATATTATCAGCTTTTGTCTTTTCTCATCATTATTATATAGCCTAAAAGAATTTAAAAAATAAAAACACACTGACTGGTCAATAAAATTGACTGACAAATTATAATGTGATGAAAGGAGAGAAAGTCAGATGAAAAATCAATGATGTGGGATATCAAAGACTATGGGTGTATACTTGCAAACCAAGTTTACCCATGAATAGCTAAGCTAGCCTAGGGAGTGAGGTCATCTGAACAGTGAGAAAAGTTTTTTGGAGATTCAAGGACACAATACAAAGGAAATCAAGTATGGTCCACTCTTCCATCCTCATGATTTACCATGAGATGTCAACATAAAAGGTTAAGCCAAATAATCTATTGATATATCGTTACTTAAGAAAAGCAAAAAACAAACACACTTTTACTGGATTCAGCAATTTAGTGGGTAAAAATACATATGTGATAAAATTTCACTTATGTCATTTTTAATAACCACAGACTAGTATTTCTTCTCTCTTCTTCTGGACAATGGAGGAGGTGTCAGGTTGACAGGAGCTAAGTGAACATATCATTGTAGTAATTTCTGTTTTGATGGAGATGTTGAGAAATAGTTTTCTGCAAGGCTCATGTAAATAGCCATTCACAATAAAGAATCTTGTTCAATTGAAAGCAAGTCATCTTGCTAACATTCTTCTTGAAGAGGAAACCAACTATAAAAGAAGTCTAGAAAATCAAACCTTTGTCTATTTTTCTTTTATTAAGATCCTTCTCCAAAGATTTTAATATTTATTCATCTGAGGTCAATTCTGGATTTTGAAAGGGTGCTGAATTACCAGGCTAATGATACATTTTTAACAGACATGCTCCAAGGACTCCCAGAGACCTGATTTGAGAATGGGATCCAGTTGTCTCCTCTCAGCCTCTCTGCTCAGGATTTCTCGAGTCTGTTGCACAATGGGATGAGCTGTGTTGCACAGGGAAGTAGATACGAGATAGATATTGAGAAGGGGAGGGGTAGTGGGCTTTGGGTGTAGTGGGCTTTGGAGGAGAGGGCTAGGCAAGGGGAACAAGGTGACAGAATGGAACATACAGCTATAGAATGGGTAACATTACAGATTCAGGATGAATGAATGGAGACATCTCGTGCCAGATTGTGATGGAGACAGAGAGGGGATAACTCTCTGTTGCTGAAAAGGAATGGCCAGGGATAGACTGCCTGTGCACATGGGGACAAGTCTCAGAAGGAACGCTACATCTTTTTTTTTTTTTTTTTTTTTGGTGTTAAGTACCTGGCTGGTTCAACCTCACCTTTACTTCCATTTATTGATAAACACTTGGGAAAAGCCTTAAAATCTGCATTGAATGCTAATGTGCTCATTTCTTAAATCCCTGATCCAAAGGTCCCAAATGGCCCTGTTCCTACTTCTTCTTGGGATGCAAAACAATATAACATATTTATATTGACTGTGTGCCTGGTGGGTAGTTTTTGTGATCTGATTCATTCTCTTTTTGTAAAACTGTGGGGTCGGAGTGCTGTAAGTTTTAGTGATGTCTTCCCTCCCAATTTCCATCAGAGCTATATCATCCAAGGAATCCATGAGGGAGCAATCAGAGCACTGCTCACACTCTGCCTTCCAGAAGTCCTAATTTGTATAACCTCTTGGTAGATAAACCTAATGGGAGGAGGCAAAGCCTTCCCCTCTACCTTCACCTGTCAAGAGCAGATTCTTCCATTCCTTCCTCTTCTCCCATGCTAATGAGTTTGTCCATAGATGTATACTGCTGAATTTACCACTTGTCCAGAGGCAAAATTAACTACTGATTTATTCCCGGCACCAAGCTCAATGTTAATAATCCTGTTTGACAGCTTCTTAAAAGCTTCTGAAGTAGGAAGAGCTAATAGATTTCAATTTCCGACAATTCCAAATGATTTATTGGTAGTGACTACCTAGGTGAGGGCAGTGTTCAGAAGGTTGCCAGGACTTTTTTTTTTTTTTTTTAAAGAAAGAATGGTCTAATCAATTAGTGAGGTCTCCCATGGTAAAGGGACTTGTGACATAAGTGTAAATTTTCTTGCATCATTAATAAATTCAGAGCTACAATATATTGAGATGTTACCTTGTGCCAGGTACTAGACTCAGCCTGGTACATTTATTATCTCAGTGAATCTTCACAACTCTTTAGGATAGGTGCTATATATCCCCTCTGTAAAAAGAAACAGACAAAGTGGAATTAAATAACTAGCCCCAAGATCACCCAGCTAGTAAGAGCCAGAGCAGGAATTGGAATCCTGGCATTCATGATAGAGACTCCTTGCAACAACACACCAAGGGTGTGGATTAGGATTTGAGCTGAAGTATGGAAATTGAAACAACCATCAGAACCTACCAAAAAGTAAAAGTCCAGAACCAGATGGCTTCACCAGTGAATTCTACCAACCATTCGAAGATTTAATACTTATTCTCCTCAAACTCTTCCAAAAAATCAAAGAGGAGGCAATACTTCCTGATTCATTTTATGAGGGTAATATTACTCTGATATAAAAACCTGGTAAATAACACACAAAAAAGAAAACTACAGACCAATATCTCTTATGAACACAGATGCAAAAATCCTAAATAAGATATTAGCAAATCGAATACAGCAAATATTAAAAAGATTGTACACCGTGAACAAGTGAGCTTCATCCCAGAGACACAGGGATTGTTCAACATACGTAAATCAATGAATGTGATACACCACATAAACAAATTAAAAAATAAAATAAAATAAATGGGATTTGAGCTGAGGCTGCCACAGGCGAGCGCAGAAGTGCTCTAGTCATAATGAGACTGCTAGGTGCCACCAAGGACCAGGAAGTGCCACTTACTTAGATGTGGCCTTGGTACAGCCTTTCTGGCTTGGAGCTGAAGTGGGGTTTGGGGGAGGAGGAGTTGTTTTCCCAAAGTTAAATCACACGTGTTTTAATGAGCATCTGCTCTGTGCCAAGCATCTGAGAATGTTTCTCTGCCCTCAAGGGGCTTATGCTAAAGTTGAGAAGACAGATAATAAACACATAAGGTAATATCAGGCCTAGATAAACGTTGCGGAGATGCTTAAATGGGGTTACTGAGTGGGACCGAGTAGCAGGGGCTAGGAATGAAGGCTTCTTGAGAAAGAACCTGGAAGGTAGAAAAGTGGCAGCGATGGGGAACTGGGGACAAGAACCCCAAACGAAATGAGCTGCAAATGCAAAGACCCTGCCATATAAGGAACTAGTCATGTTGGAGGGAAAAAGGCTCATTTGCTATTACCTTGTTCAGGACTAAAGACACAGCCATGCTACAGGGATTGTCCGGGATACCCCTGCACAGAACCACTTGGCAGGGGACAGATAGAGGCAAGTGATTTGCTGCTCTCTCTCTTCTCTTTCCTCCCCTCCACCCTTTAAAAATGCTATGTCAATAAATCAGTGAGGGGTTACATATGCCAAAACCTTCAGCTTTGGGAAAGATTGAATTCGTTCACTTGGAGAAGAATATGAATTATGGCATATCTCATAGAAAGTGTGTATTGATAATATAACGGTCACACACTGATCAAACTAGTGGTAGAGAGAACGTCTTTATTTACAAAATTTAGAGAGTTAATCTTTGTTAAGTAGAGAATAGGTTAGAAAATTCAAGAAGAGGGGGAGTCATTTTCACTAGTCCTGCTACACTACTCATATATTTCCCATTAAGTAGATTCTCCTTATTCTAGTCATATGATCCTTTGGAAGAGCTGTGGTTGCATGAACATCTCAGGTTTGGGGATTTAGTGAAAAACAAGGGCTTTTTTTTTTTTTTTTTTTGAGTCTTTTCCAACATTGATTTGAGGTTAATTTATATTAGTTTATGCATTGTTTTAAAGTAAAACAAAAACAAAAACATGTATTTCATGCATTATAAAGAGAACTATTGGCTAAAAATCAGAATTAGCCTTTGCAAAATGGCTTAACCAAGCTTCCTCCTCAGATGAAATCTCTGGCATTGCTGTTCCCCATGCCTGTGCTTACTTAGGAAACATTTATTAGGTCCTAACTATGTACCTAACTATATATCCACATTTTATGCCAAATACTATGAGAGATAAAATTGCAAGCAGAGAAGTCGTTGTTTGTACCCTGAAGAAACTTGCTTTTAGTCAGGGAATTATTTCATGAGTATTTGAAAGCATGAAGGAACAAATATAGAGTAATTCAGAAAAAAAATGATAATAACTAAGATTGTCTAGTACATTATAGTTTGTGGATCATCTTCACATACCTTTCTTTGTTCCACCCTCCCACTGGTTTTTTGAGTTATTAATATTTTTCCCATTTCACAGCTGAGGAAACTAAAGCTTATAGAGGTCAGATGCTCAAGACAACTAGTAAAATCTCATTTATATGTGGAATCTAGAGAACAAAATAAATGAACAAACAAATCAGAAACAGACTCATAGATACAGAAAACCGGTGATTGCCAGACCAGAGGGGACTGGGGACTGGGTGAAAAGGGAAAGAGATTAAGATGTACAAATTAGTAGTTATGAAATAGTCACAGGGATGTGAAGTAGAGCATAGGGAATATAGTCAATAATATTATAATAACTATGTATAGTGCCAGGTGGGCACTAGATTAATTGGAGGGATCACTTTGTGAAATATATAAATGTCTAACCACCAGGCTGTACACCTGAAACTAATATAAAA
Organism: Eonycteris spelaea; assembly: GCA_003508835.1. Taxonomy (NCBI): domain Eukaryota; kingdom Metazoa; phylum Chordata; class Mammalia; order Chiroptera; family Pteropodidae; genus Eonycteris; species Eonycteris spelaea. The sequence goes on from PUFA01000017.1 coordinate 5,031,109, forward strand.
TAAGAGCGAATGTCAACTCTAAATTGAAAAAGAAAAAGATAACTATAAGGGTCAGATGCAGGACACTGTAGTGGTACCATGGGCTCTGGGGTCAGGCATATTGAATCTTTAATTTTGGCTCTAACTTATTAGTTTTATAAACTTGTACAAGTTGCTACCCCATCTGAGACTGAATCAATTCATTTTTAAGGATAACCATAGTATTCACTTCCTATAGGTGTTGTATTAAATGAGAAATGTGTTGATGGTGCTTAGCACAGGGTTGGGGCCACTATATGCATCGCATGAATGTAGTCTTTGCTATGAAGAAGTGGTGAGCCAGAACTGAATCCTAGCATCGCTAGCTTCTCAACTAGAAGGCTCTGTATGTAGTGTGGACTCCAGTGTCTTCCTCCTTAAGTTCAAAATATGACCCAGACACTTATAAGCATGAGCATGGCCAAATTACTTAATTGTGCTGTTTCTGTTTCCTCATTCACAAAATGCGGATAATTTAGTGGCTACCTCACAGGCTGATATGAAGATAAAATGGTTGATATATAAAATGATATATAGCACTTAGAACAGTGGTTGGCATACAATAGGCTCTCTAAAGTATGAAAGATGGAGGTGGGGTGAGTTTAGCTAGGACGGCTTCTTCCTAGCAGCATTTGTCACTTACAACTTGATGGAACAAATGTCAGCAAAAACTGAAACTGCACATCTTGCTGATCATCCACCTTGCACAGCTGGCGGAGGCATTGTGGCTAGCTTCTCAAGCCTACCTCCACTGCCTCTTTGTACCTGTCAAAACTGCAGGGGCTGCTGAGCAATCCATAAAAAATTTAATTTGCAATGAAGTAATTTTTTTCCATATACGTCTATCCACACTTGAAGGCAGCAAAACACATTTGAGAATTCGCCATTCTGCATGAACCTGTCAGCTTGTCTGTCAATAGGCTTGATGTCTGAGCAGTGTTGTCATTCCTCTTGTTATCTGCCAAGCTCCATTGTTTCCCTCTCAAGTGGAAATTGGAAGATTCTCGAATAGAATTACATCTAACAGATGTAAGTAAAAGCCACAGCCCTTGACTTTGTAAAGTGGAGGTTTTGGTCTCCGTGTGTGCTCCGCTGTGTTTGACCCTATGACCCTAAAGCCCTTGCCCATTTCTCTCATCCCCGTCCTTCGTTTTTCATTCCTCTTTTCCTCTCCCAAGGCCTGTCTAACGGGGGGCGGGAATCAGCTCGCTTTGCTTGCCACTCTGTAACTATTTGTCAAATTAAGTTACTATTTATTGGACATTTATCAGGTGCTTACCTCCATGACCTTGTTTAGTCCTCAAATGACCCCCTAAGATTTGAACACCGACCTGCTTGATGACAGAACCAGGAATTTAAACTATGATCCTTGCAAAGAGTTTGCCTCTTTTACCTGTAAGTCACGGACGTTTGATTTTTGTAATAGGGGACCACGTTTAATTGTATCACTTAACATTTTGGACAACTAAGAAGGGTCAAATCTAAGCAAACTGCACATTTGATTCTAAAAAAAGAGGAGAAACTAATTTTAGATTCAGAAATAAAATTAGACAAATTCTGGGAGCTTCTGATATATATCATTCAAATGGGTTTTATTAAAATTTGATTGGGTAATAAGAAGAAATGGGTAGATCTCTGGCTTGGGAGTCAGACCTATGTAGGATCAAATTCTGACCCTGTATGTGATCTTGAGCAATTATCTCCTTGATTAAAGAGTCTTAATTTCCTTAATTACAAAATAGAGATAATAATACTTAAAATTATAGTGTGGTTATGAGGACTAAATAAAATAACATATGTAAAGCGCTTGGCTCACAGTTACTACTAAATTAGTTTATATTGCCCTCTCTTTGAATCACACCTCTCTTTAGTGGGCATAGAAGGGAAAGTTAAAAAAAAAATGCAACATGAATGTGATTTTATTGTAAAAGAAACAATAGTCTTTGCCATGACCTGTCCAGACAGGTAAGAATGAACTACTTTAAAAATTAACAAAGGTGACTAGTGAGGATGTACACACACACACACACACACACACACACACACACACACACACTAGTGGCATCTTACCATTGAGTGAGAGAGATTTTTGGCCATCATTGTAGCCATTTCAATTAATTTCTTGGGAAACCATTGCCAAATAGCAAAAGAGAGCAAATGAAATTAATAGAATGTTCAGCTTCTTAGAGGAAGCTTCATTGGTACATAGCATAACTGCCAGGAGAAGTAAGGGTATATTTTAAATATGGGCAATGACCTTAGGAGATCCAGGTTGGACTTAAAGAAAGCAATTTGAATTTAGGCTCATTTTACTCTGAAGGGTTCGGGTTTCCTAACTGATGATGCTCAGTGCAAAGGTTGTCTGTCTTAGAAAACAAATGACGGAGATGTGGGCATATTTTTGTTGCTTTGTTTAACATAAAAAGTGCATATTCACAGCCATTTGTTGGAAACCTAGGAATCCTAAAAAGTAACTTGGGAATGCTGCTTTTGCCATAGACTGGCTTTGGGGATAGTTACTCATTTCAAGCTGTTTCATTGTAGGAAAAAGACTAAGTGAAAATGCCAATTTCTTGGTAGAAACAGAATCATATTTTAAAACAAAGATATGTTTAATAAAGATTCAAGAACTATTTTTCTTTCTTTAGAGGATTGTTTATTGCTTCTTCTTGGCAGCTGCTGCCATGTCAATTGTAAGAATAACATATGGAGAAATTATCAAATTCCATCCATTAGGTAAATGTGATTTATCCTTTAGTTTTATAAAGCAAATAGCTTGGCAGTTTTTCACAAAGGGAGATGTTCTGCTTGTGCTAAATGACTAATGGTACAATTTGTTTTACATTACCAAAAAAGGAGAGCAATTGACTTGAGAGCTTGCTTAGAAAGGGTTTTTGAAGAAGCATTTCACCTTTCAAGAATGGGGCACCTGAGGCATTAATGAGAGTCCTAATCAATCCTCCTTTGTTTCAGATAATTGAAAACTATTTTAAAAATTGGTATATATGCAAGAAAAAGACAGAATCTAGAAAAGGCACTGAGCAGAAAGAAAAGCTGATGAATTTAAAAGTTAAGGATTTAAAATGTCAATATTTTCATCTTCTCTTTTTGTAGTATCGTTTCCATAAGCTTTTAAAAGTACAAATGTGAGGCCAGCATGTTAAATCAATCCGTGTTATACATCAGTGTAAGAAATGTTTGATGTTTTTTCAAGATCAAAATATTCATTTCAATCTGAAAGGCTCTTGCTTTTTTTTTTTTTTAAACTTCTCTTACCATGGGTAATTGGTGTGCATACACCTCTTTCTCCTATATTTGAAACCAGTTCTGTGTCAACTGAGGTCCTGAGCCAGTGATGAAACTGAGATAGGATGGGAGAAAAAGGAAACACTCCAGTTTGTGACTTTAGGAAATCTTCTCTAAAGATTTTTCTCTTTCCTTTGCTCATAATCACTGTCCTCTTAAATGTCACATTGTTGAAGAGAATGTAGCTTGGTTTCAAATAGATTAATGGAGGTTGATTTCAGAAGACTAAAAGAAATAACTAAATTCTAAAAAAATTTAGGTTCATAGACGATATAATAATTGAACGACTATAAGGATAATAAGTATTCTGAACTTAGTGATAGATTACATTTTAAAAATATTTTTAAAGATAGTGAATGTTAATTCATAAGCATAAGTAGCTTGAGAAAATATACATATTTTTGGAAAAGGAAAATTGGCAGAGGTCAGTTAGCTATTCTATATAACAGACAAATCCAAAATACAGTGTGAAACAACAGCCACTTATTATTTTCATTAATCTACATGTTGGTTGGGTGGTTCTGCTGATCTTCACTTCGTAAGGCTGATGCTTTGATTTTACTGGGGCTTAATCACTGTTTTGACAATTAGTTGGCAGTTTGCTCATCTATGATGTTTCAGCTGGGATGACTGGACTTCATTCCATGTATTTCATCCTCAGCAGACTAGCCTACTCATGTTTCTTTGTTTTCGGCCATCACAGGGGTCCAACAGAAAGTACCAGTGAAAAGTGACCTATGTTTACTTTTATACTTTGGAACTTCTTTTAACTTATTTCCTACTTAAGCTATTCTCCTTCCTCTCATCTTGCAAACTAATTAATTGTTTAAAATCCAGCCTAGTCATCCAATCTGCAAAGGTTTTTCTACCCATTTATTGCCTTGCACATCCTTCTATAAGTAGATTCATCACACTACACTTTTATATTTAAATTTCTATCTTCTGAAGTTATGAGCTTTTGTATCTCTAATGCCTGGCGCATTGCCTGGCTCATAGTAGGCACTCAACACATATTTACTGACTTTAAGTTAACAGCATTTCAGTGTGACGTCAGGACATGCATCAACACTGACTCATAAGGTTGGCACTACTGGCAGTCTTCCCCCAGCCCTTTGAAATCAGGGAAAGTGACACAGAGGTCATATCTTTTCATAGGTATTAAGAGAAGTAGCTTTATGGAAATGTAAAGTGGTACAGATGCTGTGGGAAGCAGTTGGGTGATTTCTCAAAAAGTTAAACATAGAATTATTATATGATCCAGTAATTCCACTTCAGGATATATACTCAAAAGAACTGAAAGCAGGGACTTAAATGGATACTTGACATCAATGTCACAGCAGCACTGGTCACGATAGCCAAAAGGTAGAAACAATCCAAATGTCCATTGAAAGAGGAAAAGATAAACAAAAATACATAAATGTGTGCATATTGTAATATTAATGTAATTATAATTATTTTATATTATTCAGCCTTCAAAAGGGAGGAAATTCTGACACATTCAAAAACATGGATGAACCTCGAAAACATTATGCTAAGTGAAAGAAGCCAGACATAAAAGGACATATATTATATGATTTCACTTATATGAAGTACCTAGAACAGGTGTCAAGATAGAAAGTGGAATAGTGGTTGCCAAGGGCTGGTGGGAGGGAATAATGGGCATTATTATTGTTTGGGATGATGAAAAAGTTCCAGAAATAGATAGTGGTGATGGTTATACAACATTGTGAGTGTACCTAATGCCACTGAATTATATACTTGGTAAAAATTTATGTATACTTTGCCATAATAAAAAAAGTAAGCTGGTCCTCCCGGGTAGAAGAAGAGTAAAATTTATCTAGAGAGTGAACCCACATCTAAGGGTCTGGTCTCTTGTTCCCAGGATAGAGGTGACATCTACAATTGGAGCCTAGTTTTCCTCTGTAAATTATTTAGAGAAAAAAAGAAAAAAAGAAATATCCCCTTGTTGTTTTTTCTGAAATGAATTCAGATTCAAAGAGCATTCCCGTTTCATCTGTATTAGCCCTTAATATTTCCAATTAATACTATAGCGACCGAATCAATTTTGTTGCTAGATCAATCACTCTGCAGTAAGAGACTGGTAAATGTTACAGTATAACTGGAAATTTGAGCCAACTGGGCTAAATCTCTGTCAGCGATTGGCTCGTGCTGCATTTCCTGCTCAGGCTGGGGAGGAAGACCTGAGCCTTCTTTGTTGTAGACTAACTTGAAGACCTGGGTCAGAGAACGCACCACACTCTCCTCTCCAGAATTTCACCAGACAATCCTAATGCAAAGTGACAGAGGAAGTCGGAAAACATACTGTCTTCATTCGGCATGTGTTAAACACAGACAGCATGTGACCGTATTATAAACTCTTGAGACAGATCTGTTTCTGGAAACCTTTCCTAGTCCTTTGCTGCTGCCATGGCAACTGCTAGAGCGTTTGGTTGTGTCTTACCCCTTCCTCCAGCACTTGACTGCTGAAGCGTGACTTCTGTTTACTGCTCTAAAAAGTCCAATTTCATAGATTGTGTTGCAGTCTCTAAATGTCATAAGCAGAACTGCGTCTTCTGTTTGCTGCTCAGAGCACAGTTGCTATTTAGGGTCTGAAGTCCTCTATCTGTGGGTGCTGCTCAGAGGCTGGGTGTTATGTAACTTGGAGGTATGATGGAGTCTGCTCCTTTTTCATTGTAACTCCTACAATGGAAAAATAACTACGGTCATGGCAGTAAGTAGTGGGGGAAGCAAAGAACTAAATGATGTGCAACTGCTTATTCTCTGACATCATATGGCAACAGTCTTGTTTTGGGGGCAGGGTTTCATGGGGGTGGTATCACTATAAAGCTTCAGGATGGAAGCAACAGCCAATACTGAGAAATATCTAGCAACAATTTATAAAATGTTGCTTTCAATCTCCAATTACGTCAACATGATTTTCGAAGTTAGTGGATTAAATACAATAGACGATCTAACAAGTCGCTTTAAAAATTCTTTAGACTTTGTTTTAATACAAGATATTTATAGGTCATTGTGGTATGTGACTGTTAATTTTTGATGCTAGACTACTGTTCACTTATTTTTTTAGAGAAAAATGATTTTGCGAGAAATTAGGAATAAATTATTTTTTCTCTCCCTTTAATTGCCCCCGTCCCCACTTCAACCCCTTACCTGTGGATGTTGCCATTTACCCTTAAGAAGTAGATCTCTAAAGGTGGGGTGCCCCCTCCAACATGCTCATGGCATGCACCCACACCCAGGGCCTGGCCCGTGGCTCTACCTGGGGCACGAACCCCGTGCAAAGCAGACGTGCTAACCCCTACACTATGCAGCCACCCTTAGGAATAAATTCTTATATTTAAAATAATTCCTTTCATAGGAATACATAAAAAGTATTGGGTCTAGGGATAGTCAGATCTTAATATAGTAACAAGAAATTGGTTTTCTGCATAGTAAGGGTTTAGGAATTTGTAATTTATGGCCTTTATCACTTTGCTGTGCTTCATTGTTTTGCATTGCTTCTTCATAGTTTTGCATTGCTTCTCAGAGATTTAATGAATATTAACGAATATTCATTAAGCCCCTGTGAACAAAATCCAGAGTTAAAAGACTGACATTATCATTGTCTTACCTACTTTGTAAAGGAGAGAAGTGAAGATGGATTGAGTCTATTCTTTCCTTCCTAGAGGAATGTGGCTAGAATAGTAATTCACTTGCCTTCACCTGGGAAGGTGGTTAAAAAAGAGGCTGGAAGGGAAGAACAGAGCATCTATATTTTAAAATTGGAAAATGCACTGGAGAATGAAAAGCAAGGCTCTTGGCTTCATCTTGACTTCAGATCAGGTTGCTTCTGCTGGTGACTATGTAAATGGATTCATAATGCTTAACACATCCCAACTCATGAGTCCCTTCTATTTTCTTCACACCACTTTAGAGATCTGCTTGTTTGTTTTCTCAGTCTCTCTCTCTCTGAGGCATTCACCTCAGATGCCTTGATGCTAAATAGTCTTTTGATCAGAATGATGGGAGGGTACAGCCCAGAAGTGGAGATCCTGCCCTCAGGGAAATGCTCAGCAGGGAGAATCCCAGGGAACCTGTTCCCAGCCCAGAGGCCACTTCTCCTGCAACACAATGGACCTTCCATCACATGACCACTGGGAGTGAGGGCCAGTGCTGGACAAAGCAGTTGTCATGATGTGTCATCAGTTTATCAAATCCTGAAAGTCATCACTGCTCTTCTGATTAGCCTTCCTCTTTAGATTAAACTTTCTGTTGCTTTTGTTCAGTAAGCCTTTACTGAAGACATTTGATTACATTTTGTAGTTAAGCAAAATATCTGTTGTGGAATTGAGGTTCAATTTAACACTATTCTTACAATCTTCATTTATACAGAAAAGTTATGTACAGATGCATTTGCATATGTAGCAAGAAGAAAACTTGCTATTTTGAGGCTTGACAGAGAAATTAAGGGGGTGCAGGAAAAGGAGAAAGGAGAGAGGTCTCTTTAGGGAAAGTAAAGAAAAGGATGTCAGAAAAAGGTGATTTTAGAAACAGTGATGTCTGATATGTATAAAATCACTCACATATTTTTATACAAAAATAAAAAATTAAAACCTTCCTCCCACTCCTATCCCCAATTCATACAGATTACCTCTCCCACTTTCCCTGCCCAAGTAACAACTGTTATTTTCTCGGTAAGCTTTCCAGAGTTTCTTGGTGCATATACAAGCAAATATGAACAAATCTATTTATTTCTTTGTTCTTTCAACAAGTTATCAAGTGTTCCAGGCACAAAGATTCCTGTCCCCCAGAAGATTATATTTTAGCTGAAGAGACAGATAATTAAGCAAGAGATGTAATGTGTAATATGCTTCTGCACTAGTAGGTTGGTTAATAATAAATATGTGAGGATTTTGTTAAAAAAAAGATGTAATACATTTGAAAACTGTATCTTCCATTACATTAATGGAGCAAAAGAAGAAGAAAACATTAAGGAAGGAGAATCGATATGGCAAGGTGGGTTGCAACTTTAACATGATAGTCAGAGGAGGCCTCATCGAGAAGACGATATTTAAGCAATGACTTGAGTTGGAAAGTACCTATGGGGGAAAAAGTTCAATCCACTCATGATGATAAAATTGGTCATTTGTGTTTCCTATGTGCACAAATGGCATTCTAACTTATATTGGGGTGGCCCGCACATACTGCCGCACAGAAATGGATACACATATTCCTCTCAGTCAACCCTCCTCAGGAAAACTCTCTCTTTCTTGGCATCTCATCAACGTTGGTAAGCAGGACTCACGCATATTACGTTGTAATACTAACTTTCTTCCTCTGGGAAGAAACCAGAAACTGCTGCATTTCGCTGTGGTGGCCATATCTATGAGGTAAAGCAAAGCAAAGCAGGAGCAGCACTGTCCCTTTGCTTCTAGCAGCGGCAGATGGTACATGGAGAGGGTAATACAAAGCCCTTTCATTTATTGAGTACTTACTACCCATCAGGCACACTACTAAGCACGTTACCTACCTCATCTGACTCTTACAACAGCCTTATGTTCTGGTGGGGTAGGTATTTCTATTCTACTTTTACACTTTAAACTTATACATTTTATAAAAATTTTAGACTCAGGTTACGGAAACTGGCCAAGGTCACAAAGATCCTAAGTGCCTAGTTCTGAAGCCCAAGGTTTTCAAGTGGAATAGGCTCACTGCGGTCCTTGGTTTGCAAAGTAAATACCAGGCAGGGGAGTCATTTGCTTTTTTCCCTTCAAGTTTAGAGAGCTTGGTACTGGCTTTGAGTAGTATAAATATGTACACTACCTCCTGGCAGGTCATTCTGTGGTTGCTTATGAATGCCTAAAACTTCACATTCAGCTTGATATTTTCCCCCTTCTATTACACAACACCGTAGCAAATGCACACCTGTGAGGCCATCAAATGTCCTCATTGGTTGTCAGATCTCTAAGCTTACTGTAGATTGTTAAGGCAGTTTTAAAATGAATTTCAGGGTTTCCACATGGAACTCACAGAGTCGTTGTCTTGTCACTATGATAAAATAGTAAAGTTTTCATTTAAAAGTTTTTTCTTTTTTTTTTTTAAGTGTATATACAGCACCTGGTATTCCTAGGTGCTCTCCCATCCAAGTACTAACAAGGCCTGAGCCTGCTTAGCTTCCGAGATCGGATGAGATCCAGCACTTTCAGGGGGGTATGGTCATAGACTAAAAGTTAAGTTTTAACAATACAATCTCACATAGCTTCCTCTGTACACTATTTGTCAGGTTTAAATTCTTTGGCTTGTTGCTGACATAATTTATAGGAGAAGGAACAAGTTTTAGTTAAGCAGATCTATTTTAGGAAAAAAAATAGATCCTACTTTCAATAATGTTTACATTAAAATTATATTTCTGGTAGTTCTATCTCTATCTGAATTGTAAGTACTCATTAAAGACAAGAAACATAATGTCCTTATGGGATAAAACCTATCCTTAAGCCAAAACAGGTGCCTTATTTGAGTTGCTGGAGCTGGATTGTCAATTTTATTGTTACAACATCAATAGTTAGTTTTTCAAATATGTGATTATTCTTCTGTTTGTCTATTATTCTCTGTTTCTTAGGAAGCAAGACCTAAAATAAACTTAAAGTTTATAACCTGGATAAAGAACTGACTCAAACACTTCTCTCTGTCATTGAAGATGTCTTTTAGATATTCAAATGTCACCTTTGAAGTATTCCATTTTGTGGAGAGGAAAGGTCTGAGAAATTTCTCAGTTCTATGTGTGCCTGATTTATTAATCAAATGCATATGTGATTTCAAAAACATCATTTTAAGAGATCTATTTATTTCCTATTTCTCAGTATGCCACATATTCACCGTTCATTTAAGATGCTTCAACCAGAAATGATGCTGATATAGGAGTGATATAGGTGGGGACAGAGATAGAAAATAAATTTCTGGCATTCTGTGTTTTTTAAAATTATTTGGAAGCAATATTGAGAAGTATTCCTTAAGCAGTTGCCAGCCTATACCTTGCAGCACACTTTAGTTTGTTGCCCAAAGACATTTCCTCATAGGAGGAAAACACAGATCATAGGTATAGATCTACTTAGTATTTTCTGGAAATTCTTGCAAACTGCCTAACTGTTCTATCCTTTAAAGCAGAAAACAAAACAACTGAAATCACATATGTGGTTGCAAAGGCAAAAATTTTCTTATCTATTTTGTTGTCATAATAATTATCATTATTATGATCATTAATACTAAGGTTAAGAAAACTGCTTTCTATTGGCTTTGGGTATATCTTTGGTCACCTGCAAAACCATTTTTAAAAAATGAATAAATGAAGGAATGAGATGTCTATGCTTATGGCTGAATTAGGGAAAGAACTGGAGGATCTTAAATATTTTGGAGTTTCTACGTGAGTAAGCATTACCACACCCATGTTCATCTTTTCCTAAGCTGCTTCCTGCATGAATCGTTCTAAAGTTCTCCAGACACAGTGGGACTCCCAAATGCCTGTGATGGAAAGCCTCTGCAATGTGAGAATGTGTAGGAAGTGTTTTTAAGATTTTCTTTCCCAATCATCTTGCTTTCTGGCAAATGACACGATTGAGGTGCAATATGTAGGTGGACATTTTCTAAATTATAAAATATAGGAGAGTAGTGGGTGACTGCAGAGGCAATGACATTAACAAAGTAGCAAAGAAAATAAGATCTGAGAGTTAGATAAAGCAATAATTCTTTCACAACTAATAAAGAGCTATGAAATGTGATGCAGATAGAAAAAATAAAGCAACCAAAAACATACACCCAGCACTCTGCAGTAAGAAGTGCTAGAAAGGCAAAGATCATTTTATTTTCTAACCAAAAACTTTTATTTTGTATGCTTTTCCACTAACCTAATTGCCTACCTTTGGATTTTACACACACACACACACACACACACACACACACACACACACACACACTCCTACATACAAAAGTATAACGTAAGCAAATGTGATTATTTATAAAACAAAATTGGAGCATGAAGTACCTTCCAAATATAAAATAAAAACCAGAAAACGTCCTCTTCGTGGAGGATTTCATATGGTGACATTTGGGTGGTTCACCCAAGCCCCTAGACCAGGGAGCATGCCACCGTGAGTTTAGTAGCAGCGGGGGTTTCGATTCTCAGCCTTGGAGACAGACACTAGGTTTTGTTGTTATACCAAGAGTGGATCTATCTTTCCAGGACTGACTGACTGACTGCAGAGTGCTGTGCAAAATAAAATGCCAGTTTCTTACTGTACCACGAAACATAACACTGTCACACAGGCAGGAGTCCTCGCATTGATATGATAAGCTCACTTCCTCTCTGTAGAAGACTAACAGTGGAAGTCAGGCTTTTTCAAGAAAATTAATAAATGGAGACTCTTACATACAACCTTTGCATTTAAGAAAATGTTTCCAGTTAATATGAATATTAAAAGAAAAGCTACAGGAGCCAGACAAACCCATCCGTGGGCCAGGTTAGCTGTCCAGCACCCCAGCTTGCAACCTCTGCCTTGAGTGTCCATAGACAGATGCGTCTGGCTCAATGACGAGTGGTCTTGCTATGAGACTCGCGATTAGAGCTATTGGTTTAAGGCTCCTTGCCCCCTGAACAATGTGTAGACATCTACAGCCAACACTTGCCTTAATGATACTGCTTTTCCTATATTTCTGTCATGAGCCAACATCACCCCCTTCCACACACCTTTGATGAACACATTTTTAAAGTATCATAACATATTCATTCTTTCATAGCCCAATCTTGCTGACCTGACAGCTGCTTGGTCTATAAGCAGATTTGCATTCTTAGCTCTGATCACTACATATTCATTGCATGAGTTAATGCTCAAAGTCAATTTTCATTTCCCTTATATTCAAGTTCTGGGGGGAAATACCACTGTATATCCATGAACTGACACCACTATCTTATCAAATGTATGTCATTTTTGTCAGAATAATAATTCCAGTTTTTCCGTTTGACCTGGGATAAATTATTTATCCTACCTTTTGATAAAAGCAGTGATCTCCTAGGTGGCTTGTTTAAGATAGAACCCATCAAATGGGCCATCTGTATGATATCTGTATTATAGTTTTGAAAAGAGAGAATAATATTTGAGATCTGTTTAGGATAAAATAAACTGCAGAAATGATTATTAATGTTTTTTTTTTCCTAATCACAGCTGGCTCATTAGATATGTTATTTTAAAAATCAGCAGCACAGTCATAGAAACATTTTCTTCTCAATTTGCCACGCCAGTAGGCATATGGTGCTGATGCCAGCATGACAAAATTAAGGCAGCAAGGCCTTAAAAAACAACTCACATTATTATGTTTTACTTGTGTGCTAACTTGAGATCGAACAGCTGTTCAACAAACGTGGGAGGCATTTCAGAGACAGGTTTTAGATCTGGACCTGAGATTCTGCGGGATGGAATGGAAGGTTCTGTCCTCTCAGGTGCTTTCAGTCTGGGCATCAGCTCCCACATTTGCAGTTTAGCCTGTATAGCACTGTCTCCAGCCCTCCAGAGAGAAATTAAAATGTGTTTACTTTGTCAGTTTGATCTGCAAGAAGCTTTAGGTTGTTTGTTATCTGGGGACATTTACCTGACAAATGACACCTGGCCCTGAAGTTTCAGTTTACTTATACAATTATCCTATGCAGGGAGAATTTCTGGAGCAGCTAATCTGAAGAGAGGAAGCTGCTTCAGCAATCTTATATAGAACCTTCAGGTCCATCATGTTTCTTTTGTTTATGAACTACTTATCCAAATCATATCAATAAAAGAATTTTTTTATTATGGAAGTTTTCAAACATGCACAAAACTAGAGGGAATAATACAATGAACCCCCATGTATTCTCCAACCATTCTCCCCAATTTTCAACATACGGTCAATTTGTTTCATTTATACCCCAACCTAACATTTCTACCCCCAATGGATTATTTTAAAGTAAATTTCAAACAGTATCAAAGTATTTCAGTGTGTATCTTTAAATAATACTCTTTTCCTAAAACACACAGTAGCAGTCATATTAAAAATTAAATAATAATTCCTAAATATCATCAAAGATCTAGTCAATGTTCTAATTTTTCTGATTATCTCATAAGTATTTGGTAATTGGTTTGTTCAACTCAGGATCCAAACAAGCACCATATATTATATTTGGTTGTTGTGTCACATAAATACCATTATTTCTTTTAAAACAATTCTTTATTGGAATATAAAATAAAGATACAGAAAATTACACAAAGTACAACATGAATTTTCATAAAAGTAGACACCTTAGTAACTACTATCAAGGTCAAAAAATAAAATGCTGCCTTCCATTTCAGAAGCTCTTTCCATAAGACTCATCCCAATGATAAAAACTTTCTTCCCCAATTATTTTTATAGTTATTGCTGCTTTTAAATAGCTTTATCACTTAATTGTGATAAAATGACCCTGGACATTATAAGATAGTCTTGCCCATTAAAAAAAAAAGATGTATTTTAAATTTTAACCTAATCACTGCTTTCTTTTCCTTACATTCTATCTGATAGGTTCTCTCCCCTGGCAAATAGGACATGTAGGATTGGGAGGGATGCCAAGAAATCTTTGGTCCTTTAGGGCAGAGGGTGTTCTTTGGGTTAAAGGTTTGGAGGAAGGGGAAAGGGTGGAGCTGCCTCTGTCTTTTAGTCCTGATGAAGGTGAGGAGATGCAAGTCCATTAAAAAACATTCGCTTCCAACCAGACTCCGTTCTCAGTGGTGCGGGTCCCATTCCGTATTCTGGTTTCTCTCCATGCTCTTGGCTCCTTTCTTGTTAACAAGCATCATGCTGGTCCTCATTATGAAGCAGGTCCCAGTGCAGCTTGTTCTGGCTAGGTGACCAGCTAAGTGACCTCCCCTAACACTCACACCGTAGGACTAAGCTTCAATGCAATGAAGATACTTTTCAAGAGAGGAAATAAGGACCCAGCAATGTTCACACTGACAACTTCATGAGACTGTTTGATAATATAGTAAGAGCTGTGAGCAGTACCTAAATGTCACTATCATCCCCTGCACTGGCTCCAGATATCACTTTGGAAATAAAATTGCTGGAAATTGTTCTGTTTCACTTGATATCTCTTCAAATTCAGCTTCACTCACCATAGAGGTTGGAATGCTCAAATCTTGGCTGCCATGGAGGTTCAGAGGGTTCAAAGCCTTTCATGTGACTATCTGGTGGAGGCTCCCACAATAGAATTTGGCTGGACTGAGGTGAAGGGCAGGTGTACTGGCTCAGGGGAGGTACGGCTAAATAAGTATGGAACAGAAAACACATTGAGATGCTAGCAGAGGATGCCAGAAGGAGTAGGGACTCCAAAGTTTGAGGAGAGAAGTGGTGGGGAGGGACAGAGAGGTGGGGGCAGATTCATCAGGTGGAGGGCTGACAGAGTACAACAGAAGTAGGTACAAAGGTTCTCGGAGGGTATGGTTCATCCACAAGCAGAATTGCTAGAATCTCAGGTACGGTCCTGTGGAGCTATTCCCACTCAAGACTCAAAACATATTCAATGTTTATGAGCCTGTGCCTCAAATTGTGACAGATTCTCTAGGTTGCTGGACTTATGTCCATTTTTTCTCCTTTAAGAACTTTCCTGGCAGGAGTTCCAACAATTGTGGACAGAGTCTTCAGGCTACCAACTCCCATACCCTTCAGATTGGCCACAGACTCGTACCAAGCAAATAACCTGGGTCAGCTGCTGATCTCCACACTAACTTCCATTACTTGTTGCACTGCCATTTGTGAAGACTCGTCTTTCCTAATTATCATTCTTATTTATTCTGCAACTGACTTATTTTCAATCTGTAAAACATTAAATTGTTCTGTTTTCACCTTTGTCAGGAAAAAAAAAAAATCTTTCCTGATTTAGCTTCCAGATCTTGAATCTGACAGAGAGCTGGCAGACCCTAATTAACTACTTAGGGCAGACCCTAAGTAACACTTATAGGTTTCCTGGATCCCATTTCCTTCACGTATCTTGCCTCTGAGGAGCACAATATTGCCCTGGCTCAGCCTCCCCAAACTCAAAATTCTTCAGAGTTTCCTTTCCTGACCTCCTTCAAGAGACCCTCAGCCTCTGGCAGGCACTGAGATTCAGACAGGCTGTTGAGATCTTCCTTTTGTCCTCAGTGTTGTGGTTTTTCATTTTAGAAATTCCTCAAAATCAAAAATAAAGTCTTTGTAATTCAGTTCCTAGCATAAGGCCATGCATAAAGCAACACTTAATATAGTTTTTATATGAAGATTGAACCAGATGTAAATTTAGGGAACACAGAAGAAAAATTTTAAATGTGGTATCTTGATATTTAACAAGTGAACAATATTCTGCCTTGGGTTAATATTAGAAGTTTTTGTGAGCAGTTTACATAGCCAAATACTTCTAATACTTAGAAGCCAAAAGTAATTTAAAAACACAGAACAACAAAAGTTATACGAGTAAAAGAAAAGAAGTCACAGGACAAACCATATTCCTATATAATGTTGAGTATTCTCTGTATAAAGATAGCAATACAGTAATAGCCTAAGATCCATTACCAGTGGTATTCCTGTGTGTCTATACAGCCCTAAGAAAAATTACGGCACTGGATAGGAGTTAGGTCCACTAAACAAGATATTTTTAAGGAATATTAAACATGGCGGAATGATAATCTAATTATCTAAAGGATAATCTAATTCAACTCCCTCATTTCACATTTCTGGACTCTGAGGTAAAGAGACTCATATAGCACCCAGCTAGTTAGTGTAACAGCAAGTCTTCTGACTGCTAGGCCCATATTCTTCTAATGTGTTATATGGATGTGGGGAGTAAGCCTGTTGATTCTTCTTAAGCTGCAGGCTTATCAGGAAGCCAGGAAGGACTTCTAGGAATCCATATAAAGGAAAAAAAATCTCAAAATGCAGACTAAATGTTTTATGAGCAAGGATATTCATTATAGCCTGGTTAAAATAGCCAGAAATTAAAAGTTATCTGAATTCCAAAAATAAGGGAATAATTGAGTAAATAACAGACTAATGAAATGAAAGGATAATGTATGATGGAATATTGTGCAGCTGTTAAAAATATTCTATAAAAAATTTTAATACCATGGGGGAAAGCAGGATGCTAAATTTATGTATATATTTTTAATCTCACCTGTGTGTGTGTATATATATATAGTATGCTTTTGTCTGTATTTTTATATCAGAGAAAAATAGACAGCATTCTAAAACAGTTAACTATGGTATCATAGAATCTTCGGGTGCTGGAACTAGGTGGTGGTTTTTATTTATTTTTAAATAATGTTCTATAGTTTTCATAATGATTTTCTAACAGAAAACCTTTTAAGCAGAAAAATTATCTAAAATGTATCAGTTAATCAAAAACTATAAATTTTAAGATGAAAGAGTTTTAAATATCTCTGTATCAATCTCTGAATAATAGAGGGTATATATCAGGAGAAGCCAGACTTTCTTTTCATCGTAATGTGCTTCTGTGGATATTTTTGACACAAATACAAAGGAAATAGCATCAGAGATTATGAACTGGTTTTATAGCTAATTTGTGACCCTGACAAGAAAACTATTAAACTTTCAGATATTTTTTTTTACTCTGGGTCCAGTATTATTTAAAATTCATTCATACACCATGGGTTACCTTGATTTTGCTTGTGAGATAATATAAAAATCATGGTCATAGTGAGTTCAGGTCCTCCAAGAAGCAGATGCCAAAATGGGTTAGATGTGAAAGAGAGGGTAACAACCGTGAAGGGTAAAGGGAGAGAGTAGGAGTGGGCAGAAAGAGTCCTTGGTGGGAAACAAAGGTCTGACCACTCGGAAGCAGACGGGGAAGTAAGGTTCAGTAGTAAGAGTCTCAGACTACAATGCGGTTCCAAGAAAGTTTTAGGCAAGCCAACAGGGAGTTTGTGAGCCAAGTTACTCATTGAAGGAGTTTCACGTTGCACAAGAACCACATCATTTGTATTGCATCATGCTCAGTCATTGACTAGGAGCCATCTGTGGGAATTGTGACCTTGGTGCAAATGCAGTGGTGCATCCAGAGGGGCGACTACTAAGACCATAGTCAATTATGCTCCTCATATCTGAGCAGCACGAGTTCAGGGCCATCATAATTATTAAAGTGCACTTTACGAAATGATAGGCGAATGGTTCCCTAAGTCTTTGAAACACAGAATGAGTGACCTTGACATTTTCTTCAAGTTCATCACTATAGGAAGAAGCAACATTTAAAGCAACTTGGAGTGAAGCACATTTGAATTTGTGGGCTGATAATGCCTATCACTTTCTAATTGCCTCACAGGTATATAGATTATGTGCATATTTAACTTCTTTAGATGATCTGTGGCTGGGGACTGGCAGCTCCTCTATTCTGCTGTACTTTGGTTTTGTTTTTGCCAATTGTCTACTTCAGGTAAATATAATGAAGATAATAATATATTTGTAAATGAGACATCAACTCAGAAATTCGTAGTTTTTCTTCTGGAAGTATTGGCTCATCAGAGACTATAATTACTGGAAAGCAGAAATGTAAAGCTGTCATGCAAACTGAATTGTTTCTACTATTTCTCTGAGGCCTTTAATCAATCAGCCAAAGCAATCAGCAAAACCAGTTGTTTATTATTATACATTGCAAATTGCCTAATGACTAACTGGGTTTTTCAGATTTAATTAACTAGATGTTGAACTGTTGTGATAACATAAACCGGCATGCCCAAATGGCTCTTAAGATGGGAAGATTGCTGAAAATTTACTGTAACTAATATTAAGGAATAAAACTCCTTTCAATTATTTTACATTTGAAATGAAAAAAACTATTAAATTGTGAAATGGTCAAAATAGCCAGGAAGTATGGATAATATAATAAGTGCTTATTAATTTTTAAAATCACCTTGTGACAACTGAAGGGTTACTAGTTTAAATATTTGTCTGTGGGATCTTCTTCATTGGTGTGCCTTTGAGTTTCTGGGGCAGAACAAACCTGTATGCCCTGCTCATGATGTGAATTCAATGACTATATTTTTTTAGGTATTTTTTTTTGTGGTAAGAACATTTAATATAAGATCTACCCTCTTAATAAAATTTTAAGTGCACAATACGGTATCACAATACATTATCAACTTGCTCGACTGAAACTGCATGCTTGTTGATTAGTAATTTCTTCCTCTCAGCTCTGGCAACCTCCATTCTACTCTTTGATTCTATGAACTTACCTGTTTTAGATACTTCATTAGATAAGTGGAGTCATGCAGTATTTGTTGTCTGTGTTTGGCTTATGTCACTTAACACAATGTCCTTAAGTTTCCTCCATGTTGTGACATATTGCGGAATTTCCTTCTTTTTTAAGGCTGCAGAACATTCCATTGTGTGTGTGTGTGTGTGTGTATTTTCTTTATCCCTTCATCTGTCGATGGACACTTAGATTGTTTCCTCATCTTGGCTATTGTGAATAGTACTGCAATGAACGTGGAAATACTAATATCTCTTTGAGATCCTGATTTAAATTCTTTTGGGTATATTCCCATAAGTGAGATTGCTGAATTTTATGCTAATTTTATTTTTAATTTTATGAGTCATCTCCATACTGTTTTCCATAGTATGGAAAACACCATTCTGTATTCCCACCAATAGTGTGCAAGGGTTCAAATTTCTCTGCATCCTTGTCAACACTGTCTTTTGTTATTCTGGTAATAGCTATCCTGAGAGATGTGAGGTGATATCTCATTGTGGTTTCGATTTGCATTTCCCTGATGATTAATGACATGAGTATTTTTTCCCCCCATATTGGCTATTTATATGGCTTCTTTGAAGAAATATCTATTTAAGTCCTTAGCCCAGTTTTTAATTGTGGTGGGGAAGTTGTTTGAGTTAGAGTTCCTTATAAATTTCAGATATTAATTGCTTTTCAGATATACAGTTTGTGGATATTTTTTCCCATTCCCTGACTTGCCTTACAGTTTGCTGATTGTTTGATGTAGTCCCAGTTGCTTATTTTTGTTTTTGTTGCCTATGCTTTTGGTGTCATATCCATGAAATGATTGCATAGACCAACATCACGAAGTTTTCTCTCTGTGTTTTCTTCTAGGACTTTACAGTTTCAGATATTACATGTGAATCTTTATTTTTTTTTGAGTTGATTTTTGCATGGTATAAGATAAAGATCTAATTTCACTATTTTTGATGTAGGTATCTGGTTTTCCCAACACCATTTGTTGAAAAGACTATCCTTTCCCCATTGTGTATTCTTGGCAGTTTTGTTAAAGCTCAGTTGACCATTTATGTGTAAATTTATTTCTGGACTCTCTATTCTGTTTCATTGGTCTTTATGTCTAACTTTATGCCAGTACCATATTGTTTTGATTATGATAGCTTTATAATATATTTTAAAATCAGGAAATGTGATGGCTCTGGTTTTGTTCTTTCTCGAGATTGATTTGGCTATTCGTGGCTTTATGTGGTTCCATATGAGTTGTAGAATTGTTTTTCCTATATCCGTAAAAAACACCAGTGGGATTTTGATAGGAATTGCATTGAATCTGTAGGTTGCTTTGGATAGCATGGACATTTTGACAATATTAAGTCTTCCGATCCATGAACACAGATATCTCTCCATTTGTCTTCTTTCATCAGTGTTTTGTAGTTTCATCTCCTTAATTAAATTTATTGATAAATATTTTTTCTTTTTGGTGTTACTGTAAATGGGATTTTTTCTTAATTTCCTTTTTTAGATTGTGTGTTGTTAGTAGACAGAAACATCTGAACTTGGTATTTTGATTTTGTATCCTGCAACTTCACTGCACCAGTTTATTAGTTCTAATAGTTTTCTGGCAGAGTCTTTAAGGTTATCTATATGTAAATAAGATCATGTCACTGCAAACAGGGCCAATTTTACTTCTTCCTTTCTTCCCCACCCCGCCTCCCTAATTGCTCTCATGAGAACTTTCAGTACTCTATTGAATAGAAGTGTCAAGAGTGGGTATCCTTGCCTTACTCCTGATCTGAGAGGAAAAAGTTTCAGTTTTTCACCATTGAGATGATATTATTAGTGGGCTTTTCACTTTTGGTTTTAATTTCAATGACTACTTCCTGATTTTATTTATGTTACTTTAAAAAGTCGAAGAGAAAAACAGACTATTTTAGTTTGTGATTCATTCTAAAACTGTGGTTCCTGGACCAGCAGGATCAATAAGCACCCTGGAACTTGTCAGAAATGCAAATCTTCCAGGCCCACCCCAGACTACTGAATCCGAAACTCTGGAAGTGGGGCCAGACATTTGTGTTCCAACAAGCCATCTGGGTGATTCCAATACATGCTGCGATGAAATCTGGCCGACACTATTTCTCATAGTATATTCTTCAGAAAAGTATTCTGTGGCATATTAACAGGTATTTTGTGATAAGGGGGTTCCTTATTTAAGTCAGTTTAGGAAATTCTGGGCTGAAAAAGTTAAGTAGAGCCTATGGATCATAGCCCTTCATAGATGTCCCTCAAAGGCCATTTATCCTGATCTGTCACTATAAGCAGGCACATGATTATGCCCCAAATGTCACATCCCATGTTCTCTCTCCCAAGATCCTAGTGTCGCACCTCTCTCAGCCTTTCGGAGAGAGGAAAGAGAGAGAGAGGGGGAGAGAGAGAGCGCGCATGCGAGAGAGATTGAGACACACCATGCTCCTTCCCTCAGTCCAAATCTCACCTTTCTTTTTTGAACTCCAGAACTCCAGTCTGACTGACAGGTGGGAAACTCAGTGTGGTCTGATGCCCCATCCCTTCTATTGCAATGCAGTCACAGAAATTAATGGGCAACATATTAACCAAAGTCTAGATTATTCAGTGCTAAATACCCTTTGGGGACATATTCAGTGTAGTTCAAATACATATTTAGAAAAATGGCATTTTTCTTCAAGGACACAATCTTGCTAAAGACACATTCAATTCCTATTTCTAAATTGAATAGAAATATCTCGGTCTCAGGCATAGATTTTGTTTTATTTCAGTGGTTCAGCAATTGTGCAAAATTAATGTGGAGTTATTTGCTTTACATCTATCTGCAATGTAATACCTCATAAGGACTTGTCCACATAATAGATTCCAATTTAGATTTTAATGTGCAGAAATTAGTTACAGACCCTCAGATAGCAGTTTTTCAGTTTCAGCAACTTAAAATTCAGACCCTAGCCCCAGCAACAGAAACTGCAGGTTGCTTAAACACGCTAGTTTGTCCCTGATATAGGGGCTACTCAGTAAGACTTAAGGAAGAAAGTCCAAATTACTTTTTCACTTATGAAAAAAATTAATATACTCCAATGCTTTTACATATTAGTTTGTTGGTTCGGTATCATAGGCCAAAGAGCAAAAGGACAGTGTGCAGAAAAATAAATTATTCCAGTTTCTAAAAATAAACAATACTGCATTTCTGGTCTGCCTTTGCTTAGGTCAAGAATATCCTCACATAATGAAGTACAAACGTCTAATGGCCTTGTAAGGAAGAAGGCTTTCCATGCCCTAACCCTAAAGAAAGCTGATAAAAATCTGAGTGAGACAGAATTTGGAGATTAATTCAAGCATGACTTCAGATTTAAAGCCTCTTAAAGGAAAACACCAAATTATGCCAAGCTCCTGGTGCCCAGCCACTGTAATGAGAACAATTCAATTCTGAAGGAGAAAGGGCATTAATTTAAGGGTTGTTGGCATGGCGAACAATAGATGACGACTCATCCCTTTATATTCTATAATAAGTGCGTGTCACCCCAGCTTTTCCTTTACTTCCTCTGACTCAAATTCATGCATTGTTAAAAACTTATTAAAATGCATTTGAATGAGAACACTGCAGACAACAAAAATAGAGGCAGTTTCTGATGCCAAGCCAAATAATTTTGGCTTTTCTTTCCAACGCGCATGTAAACAAACTGTCAGATACCCATACATATGAATGGACAATTATTCATAAAGGAAGATAATAACTGAGTTTCTCAGAACATTTACAACAGAAGAGAATTAATTCACTGGCATGTTGTCTGTGAAGGGCTGTTCCTTCACTTAGTGTCATGTCACATTAGCAGATATTTCATTTCATGTTGTCCATCACTAAACAAAAAACTCTCGTGTAAATTACAGTAATTAAAACTCAGGTCTTTCTAAGCAAAAATATTAAGTCTTTCCCATGTGCTGCTTGTTCTTTCTCCATGAAAAAATGGAGAGAAAGATTAACATAATTGTCCTGAAAGTTTGGAGGTCAGGTCATAGAAAATGATCATTGATAAAGCAGTTACATCTATTAAACAAGGGGTATAGAGTACCTAAAATGCAAAAGGGAGTCAGAGGAACCTGTGTCTAGGGAGATGGCAGCCATAAAAACACAACTGGATCTGAAATGTGCTAAATAAACGTATGTTAAAGGTTTCGTTTTGAATGGATGAGGGGTTACAGATTCCAATTAGTTCTTGAAGGGAATCAGAAAATCAAAGTTTAGTTACAGCAGTGATTGCCAGATGCCTCTCCATCTGTCCTTCCCATCTTCTGTAGTTATAAGATTTGTAGCTGGGTACATGGCCTCCCACTATGTCTACAGATCTCAAGCTCCCTTTTAAGATACGTGTGAACTTAAGACAAACTTTTGATAAAAGAGATGAGGGCAAAAGTAATATATGCATCTTCTAGGCTGTGTCCCTAAAGAGAAATGTGAATGAGGATGTAGGTACAGGTAAAGATAACACCTAATGAGGGAGGATCAATAAGATAGAATCCTGGGTCCTGAGACTGTGGTGCTGTCAAAGCAGCCACTGACTGCTTATATAATCAGAAAAATAAACTATTTTGTTTAAGTCATATTGATTTAACTTACCTGTCATAGAAGTTAAATGTATATTCTATTAATGTAAGGTATGTTTGTTAAAGAAAAATGAATGATATAGAACATCTAATCTACAACAAGAGTTGGTAAATTATGGCCACAGGCCGAATTTGGCCTGTTGCTTGTTTTCGTAAACAAAGTTTTATTGAAACACAGCCATGTCCCTTCACTTATATATTGTCTCTGGCTGCTTCCACACGATAACATTAGAATTGAGGAGTTTTGACAGAGACTGCTGGCATGCTGCTTGTTTTTGTAAACAAAGTTTTATTGAAACACAGCCATATTCATTCATTTATGTCTCATCTCTGGCTCCTTCCACACCATAACATCAGAATTAAGGAGCTGTGACAGAGACCATATGGCCTACAGAGTCTAAAATATTATCTGGCCCATAACAGAAAAAGTGTCCCTGCTGTAGAGAGAAAGAAAAAGAAAACCTGATCATCCAGTACAAGTTAAGAATGAGGGAGACACAACAGCAAATAGGAAATCATGAAAAAGAGAATTGAAAATAAAAAGCCAAGAATATGACTAAATATATTGGTGGTTAAAATAAATGTGAGTGGGCTGAAGTCCTCCACTAAATATGTTAACATTCGTCAGGAATGACAAGTCATTCCTGGAGTATTAGGAAATTTGGAGGCATTCAAGAAAAGGAATAGAGAATTTCAGGGGAGCAACAACAGGAGGGATTTGGTGTGGGTAGAATTTTCCCAGGAAAGGAAGAACTTCAATATCAAGAAATCCTGTGTGAAAATTCCAAGTATCTGTTGGTAAGCTGACTGAGAGAATCAGTAATCATTTCAGCTGAACAGGAAGGGATGAAGAGAAAGGCAGTCTTATTTGTTCAGTGATCCACAGAGCCCTTGGTGAAATATTCTCAGGGCAGAGTGGCTCTAAGAGAGGTGGATGTGATGAAAAGTCAGTCCTACCAAAAACACATGCCAAGTTCAGTTAAATGGGATCAAGTGCTTAGAAATCACCTGGTTATTAGTATATACTATCTACCCTACCATTCCTTTACATTTTAATTTAAAAATTGTCTGCTTAAGTATCTCGTGGAGCTCTTACCACTGGAGAAATACAGAGAAGGAGCCATAGCTCCAGTGTTGGGTAAAAAAGAAACTCTCATCCTCTGGGGTTACCCAAGGCAGAAAAGGTGAGGAAGCCTTCATTCTCTGAGCTTTTTTGGGATTATTCTGCTTCTGTGCTCCGTGAGGGAGCATGTTAGCATTCTTGTCACTCACTCTAGTCTTGATCAGGGGGCACTTGACTAGACTTCTTTCTAATGCCAGCATCTGTCCAGCCTCAACGACTGGTACCAGAAAAGATTACACAAACTCCCTGATTATTTACAGAGCAAAATAAGTGGATGCTGACATGAGATGAGCAATTGCTGGGGTCGGCATGATGAAGGGGATGAAGATGCAGAAATGATACCTGACTCCCTCTCTATGTGTCTTCCAAAACTATGATAGAGTAACACTCTTTAAATCCAGTGTCAAGGTGAATTTTTACAGGATGTTAGAGGTTATACTTTGAAGAACTTGTCTTTTTATTAATTCATTCAATGAACATGACCTAAATGTCACCTGCAAGGTATTGTGTTAGGTAATGAGGATGCCAGGATAGACAAAATGTGTCCCCTGATATTGATTAATTTACATCTAACAGGCAAAAAAAATCAGGCAAAACTCTCTTCTTTCTACTCCCACCAACTTCTCCTAATGTACAAGTATATACAAATATGCATAACAGTGTGCTAACTGTTGGTCATAAAATTTTCTATAGTTATTACAATACTTAGGAGTGGACCCTAAAACAACATGGGTCCATGTGTGTGGCTAGAATCAGCTATCTTTGAATGCAAGTGAACAGAAATAAGTTTCATACTGTTACAAGCTAGATCTCTTTCCCTGATATTTTCACGTTACTAAAATTTAGGGGTAAAGGGAAAATTTATTCTGAGTTAAAAAAAAATTCTGTGTCCTTTAAAGTCAGTATTGCTTGAGTAATATGAAAAATTACAACACTGCATTACAGAAATGACTTGAGCTCTATTTTCATACATTTTAGCGAGTTTTTGTTTATTTGTTTCTGGATCACTAAT
Organism: Eonycteris spelaea; assembly: GCA_003508835.1. Taxonomy (NCBI): domain Eukaryota; kingdom Metazoa; phylum Chordata; class Mammalia; order Chiroptera; family Pteropodidae; genus Eonycteris; species Eonycteris spelaea. The sequence goes on from PUFA01000017.1 coordinate 5,056,456, forward strand.
GCTCTTCTGAAACAAATAAACCACCACCCAAAACTCTACTTTCAACTTCCAATAAAAGGAAAAAAGGTTAATTAAGAAGCTAAGTTTTGGGACAAATTAGAAGTGCAATTTTGAGACAACGGTTTTCCTTTACCACTTTGAGAGTCATATTTATTCATTTTTTTGGCCTCTAAACTAATGGTCTTAGGAGAAATGTCTTTTTTTTTTTTTAAGGAGCCACCTCAAGTTTTCCTAGAAGTTAGCAGATTATAAAATATAAATTCGATTATGTCATTCCTCCCAGTATCACATGGCAGTGAATGAAAACACAAAGCAGTAGTTATTACAATAATCTCAGACACATGACCTTACAAAAGGTTATTTTAGACTAGCAGTCTTTTGGTGTCTCCGAATCACACTCTCAGGGTGCTGCTTTTACAGGTCCACCCTTAGGCCTGGCCCAGGAAGACTCTGCTTGTTTTGACTATGTCAGGAAGGGAGAATTTGGCGCAAGCCTCCTGGGAGCTGGGATAGTTAGCTTAAGAGAGTTATTCAAAATGAATGTGAAAAGCATATCAATTTATAATCTAGTCTAGCCTAGAAGGTTGTACAGGAAGACCCTACGAGGGGAGGAGTTGGAAAGAAACTTATCAACAAAATCCTCTGGTATAAATATTCAAACCTAGTTTTCATTGGTCTAAAAGCTATTTTTGTGTCAAAAATCAGGTCCTGTGGGAAAAAAATCAGGCAACTAGTGCATGCCTGTGAACACCTGGGACTTTATAATCATTCTTGTTCTAAGTAAAGGTTCTGTTTCTTTTATTCGCCACCCCCAACCTAATTCCTGGCTAGCTCCCACTTAACTTAGAAGAAAACCTTCATTTAAAAAGCACCTTCACTGTGGACTTCTTTTACATGATATAAAATGGCCTCTTTTAGGATTTAGTTCTGCACAGCTGGACAAGCAAAGGGGCGATGCAGGTTGCCACAGAAACTGCTGTTGGTGCTAGGATTCTTTATACTTTGCTCCTAAAAATAAGATGTAAAATGTACTGAGGGTGTGATTAGCGCAGCACAGAAGGGAATTTCTAAAAGGAGAGCCAAGCCTCCCACCCCCACAGGAACGGGGGTGTTCTTCATAGCTGGAGGACAGGACAGAAATCCAGGAGCAGATGCTCACCACGGCTCCTCCCTCAAAAGGTGCAGGAAAAGATAAATGGGAAAGTGCATTTTGAAAAAGAAAAAAAAATCTTCAATCAAGCATAATTCATATAAATTTCAATGTTGGGATGTCCTGAAGTTACCCAGGAAAGAAAGAGAACAGTTCTCCCCAACCTAAAAAAAAAGCCATAGAAACTTGGCCAAGAGACTGGATCAGAACATTGCAGTCCAGTGTCCTGTCCAGTACAGGATGCTGTCATACACTACCCTCGCCAGGTGGTCCCCCAGGGAGCCTGGACCCATTTACTCCTTTACTTCCTTAGCAGACATCTGACAACTGAACTTCTCTCTCTAAATATTGCTGGGATCTGCCCTTCTAAACTTCCACTCTCTCACTTTTGTTTACCTTCTGGAGCAACCAAGAAAAGTGAATTGCCACGTTATTTTTTGTCTTAATATGATAATTCTTCACTTACTACAAAAATGAAGCAAGTAGCCCAGTGTCCACTAATAGTTCAGGGAGGCTGACCAAGTTGTCAAATCAGTTACTCTGACTTCAGTGTAAAATGAAATGCCACAAAAACTGTTCATTTCTAGTGACATACAGGATATCTGTATGTGTTTCTAAGCACATGCAACATCTGCTCTTGCCTGGCACTGTGCTAGGTGTTTACATTATTTCATTTTATCCAGTTACATGAGGTAAGGACCTTTATTGTTCCCATTTCACAGAGGGAATTCAATTTAGTCTGAATGGGAGCATGTACACAGAGTACAATGTCAAGGGCATAGACTTCAGCGTCAGAGGGGGTTGAGCTTGAACACCAATTACTCCATTTGCTAAATCTGTGATCTTGGATAAGTTATGTAACCTCTTCTAACTTCCGGTTTTTCATCTCTAAAAACTGGGATGATAAAATGTCATGAGTCAGTAGAAGTAAAGAAAATGATATGCCTAATATGACAAATGTATAGTGGGTGCTCAATTAACCCTAGTTCTCCTTCCCTTCCCTTGCAATCCTAGAGATTCCTCACTACTGTCATGTAGCAGAGCTGTCAATCAAGTCACCTTAGATCCATATGCAATCAAGCCTGGCGAAGCTACCTGTATCAGTATTATAAGTCGATCTAAGCAAATGAACCAATAAATGACTAAATCCTTTGCAAGTGGAATAAAGTGAAATGGCATGCGCAGTTAACATAAAAGAATTAACTTCTCCCAAGGAGGTGACATGGAGATCTTATTGACTATTAAAATGGAAGGAAAAAAAGTAAATATGTACATACCATTGACCTTCAAGGCAAAGGTTAAAATGGTCTTACTGTGCTAGGTCTGAAATTCCCTGTTGTGACTGCTACTTCTCGTCCTTCCATCTTCCTAGTCTTCAGTGTGCCTCGCCTGTTCCCTGGAGGGACTGACAGCCAGTCCTTGGGCTCAAAGCCTCTTGGTCCTTTTTGCCCTCACTTTCTTCCTGCCCAGCTGGACCCCACAGACAGCCTTTTCAGTGAGACTTAGACTCTTTTTCTCATGATTACTTCCCTAGGCTCCAGCTCTAAGATAATGCCATTTATTTCCTATTTCCCCGATAGCTCATTTCAGTGTTAGTAAGAGCATAAGGAAAGCCTGGAATAGAAAGTGCTCTTCCTGACCTTCAAGGGATCCTAATAAATGTAAATTCTCATGGAAGATAATACTGATTAGGGTCTCATTATTTTTATATAAGTATGAAAATTGTTTAAATAACAAAGACATTTGTATTTTGAAACTCATGTATAGTTCTATGCCAGATAGTCCTGGGTTTAAATCTTAATTCTGACACTTTGAGTACAGATGTGGGTCAATTGCTTAATCCCACCTGGGCCTTGACTAATACAGACATTGATTTCTCTTACAACAATGCAATGATGGTAGATGGGTTGTTCTGCTCCACAGAATCATCCATGGATCCAGGCTAGCAGGATGGCTCTGCCATCCCCAACATTAAGCTTCACCATCACCATTTATCACCTGTGATCACTATTTCAAATAGCTGTGAGGAAAGGGAAGAAAGAATATATAAGTCCAAAATAAGGAATTTCCTTTTAACCAAGTAATGCCAGAGTTGTACACATTGCTTCTGCTCTCATTCCAATAATTAACACAAAGTCACATAGCTGCATCAAGTTAATTCTAAGGGAAGTTGAAAAACATCTCTACTTGATCAGCTAACTATATGCCCAGAAAGGAGAGAATGCATGTGAGGAGACAATTAGGACGCTCTACCATAAAACCCTGTAAAACAAACAAACAAATACACAAACAAACAAAACACAAACCGAGGCACAGAGACCTTCAGTAACTTGTCCAAGGAAACAAAGTTAAAAAGGTGAGGTCAGGATTTGAACGCCAGGCAGGATGGTTCCAAACGGTTTGCTCTTATCTACGACATTCTTGTCCTCTCAGAAGCTAATGTATATTGTGATCATTTACTTTTTCTCTCCACTGTTCTATAAAAGCTCCTTGAGGACAAGATCCCATTCATTTTTAAATTTCTGACATTGTAGCTTTGCATATGAAGGGTGTGTCAGTTCTTAGTTGCAAGCATCAGAGTGCAAACTCTGGCTAGTTTAAGCAGAAAAGAAATGTAGCAAATAATTTTGGTTGCAAAGACTCTTCCAGAGGACCAGAGAATAAGCTTTGAAGTTATACAGGCCCAAGCAACACATAGATCATAAGACAGGATGGTTCCGTGGAGTCACCAGATGGAGGCCACACCACAGCTCACTACTGGCCCTGAAAACAAACTGTAACTGGTAGCAGAACCTTGGCCCTAGCTATCTCTGGAAGCCCAGGTTTTTGCAGTCACTTTCCCCAGAATGAATGTGCCTAGTGCTAGCTTAGTTAAGTCACCAGTTTCTGAACTGAGATGCCGCATGAGGGTGTCTGATAGTGTGGCCTCTGTCACATGCTGGTGTCTAGTTGCATGAGCAGTGGGAAAAAGTTTTGGGAAGGAAAGGACTCAAAAGATAGGGATCTCCCAACATAGGAAGGGTGTTCCAAGGAGTAGGGCGACCAAAAACGTATTACCTGTCTACCCTGTGCAGGCTTGAATAAATGGTCTTTTTCCTCCTAACTTTCCCAAATCCTTCCTTGCCTGAGAAGTGCAGTGCCTAAAATATTTCCTGTAGCTGCTTAAGAAGAAGTTTTTAAAGTTCAGAGAAACCTCAGAACTTTCCAATTCTAGAGTTTTTAGGCATTGATAGTAGGACAAAGACAAACGTAACCTAGCCCATTTAGCTGCTATAGGAAGTAATTAGCAACTTAAATTATTGCTGGAGTCTTTACATGGACTTCAATCTCTTCTATGTATGTTTCACCTCACTCATACCTTAGTGATAGCTCTCTGAGAGTAAAGTTCCATTTTTCTTGTTGATATTTTACCAATTTAAAATTAATCTAAAAAAAAATTAGAAGTGAAAGAACACTGAATCAGCATAATACATATATATATATTATATAATAAGTTCTTTGAAAATATTGATAGAAATAGCAATTATTGTTGTCATAAAATGGTACATTATCAAAGTATAATTAAATAATACTTATTAGCCAAATGCATCCTAATAATCTATTATATTGATCAGAAATCTGGAGACCGAGCGAACTTTTAGAAATTTGACTGCCTTAGTCTGGGTTCCCTAATAGCAAACAATGTCTCAAATGCAGGTAGCTGGATTCGGGAGGTGAAAAGAGCACCAAAAAGAAAATGAAGAAATGACGCAAAGGAGGGAAGGCAGCCAGTCAATGGCGTATTATCAAGTCAGCTACCAAGGTGGGAGGCTGAACTTGATCCCGCTGGAGGAACTGGGGCGCCAGCTTAGACCTCGCTCACACCTTGGAGTTATCCCACACACAGAGTGAGGGAGTGCCTGGGGGCTGCTCTCAGAAAGTGTCCATTTTCCTGTCTGTTGCCCATCACAAAGTGATGCTAGTAAAATTTCATCTCTCTGGTCCTGGCAACCAGAGTTCTTGTCCTCAGGTAAAGACATGGAAGTGCTGGCAGTTGGAAATCATGCTAGAGTAACCTGGTGAGGGTGGGGACTGCGGGCAGGATACCAAGTGTCTGCTACCATGATTTTGTAATTGATCCAAACCTTTTAAAACTCGATTTACATAAGGTATTGACCTAGTAGTTAATTTCTTTATGTGTTAGGAGGAATATGTGGGTCAGATGTTTTCTAAAGTTTCTGTGATATTCTTCCATTTCCTCATTTGCTTGAAGTCTTTGGCCAGAGTTATGTTTGCTTATTGTTACTATTACAATATAAATGGGATGTTTAATGCTTCTGTTATGCAGGAAAACTTAAGTTCTAGGATACTATTTGTGGTATGTGGTACCAAAATATCTGATTTCTTGGTAGGATGGGTTTTTTTTGGGGGGGGGCAGGTAGAATCTTTTGGGATGTTATTGTGATTCTATTCCACTACATTTTTTGCAATAATTCTCCTAAGCTATGAATAAGAAAAGATGTTTATTACATATTCAGAGAAGCTCATTTTGGAGAAAGTGGATTTGGGGGGATGTTACAGAAGCATTTTTCATAATAAGAAATCAGTCGGGGCCCATGGCTTGACTATGAAGTAGAGAAGTAAATGCTTGTTCAGGTACTTCCTTTTTGAGCCTGGGACATTACGTTTCCTAGATTCTTCATCCGATATGCATTTGATCATAACTTCTGAGATGGGAGATATCTGTGGAGCTGGAGATGGAATGGCCATATAGCTCCTTTCTGTTGGGCTTTGGCTCCATCTGCTTCAGCTGAGTGGTGAGAATGCCTGTGTCCTCTCCTTTGTGACTCCAACTTCCTTCTCCTATTAGTTTTTCTCTCCTCCTCTGGCCTCTTCCTTTCTTCTTCTTTTCCCTTCCATTATATTTCATCCTTCTGTCTTCTTGGTTCTTCCCTCCCTACCTCCCTCTATTTCTCCTCGAGTTGGGACACTTCCCTAGTCTATTTCTTTCATTTTTACCAGTTAATTACAGTTTTAGTAACAGCTGAAACACCTCCCAGCTTAGTGCCAGCTTTTTGTCTGGGTTACACTCTCTTTTTTGGTAAAGTGGTTGGGACTGTTCTGTGGCCTTAGAAAAATAAGTAGATGAGAACTTATTTGGCTTCTCTTCTTATCTAGGGTAGCCATGGCTAGCAGATAAAAACTATCAAACACATGGTTAAATTCTAATTTCAGATAAACAAAATATTTTTTTAGTATAAGTATGTCCCATGTAATATCTGAGACACGCTTGTGCTAAAAGTATCTGTTGCTTATCTGAAATTCAAATTTAACTGAACAACCTATATTTTATTTGGCAACTCTGGTCTCACCCACTTCAAAATCTGCTTTTGCTTTTATTATGTGACTGGCCTACCAGCAATAACCGCAGTTCGATTTCCATTTTAGCTCTTAAAGCCAAGGAGATATTGGCATAATCTCATCATTTATGATGAAAGTGCAATTATTACAGCATGAAATACTTCATTTGAGAAAGTTTTCCTTTGCCTGTTATTTTGATATTGAAGTATTTCCAGGATTATGTGAAATAATAAAATGAAGAGTACAGTTACTATGCTGTTAAGTTGTGGAATGGAAATTAAAAAGCTATTTCTAAAGGCAATTCTCATCCATCACATATGGCCTTTGTGATTACTTTGTGTATGCTTTGTGAACCTGAATATTTTGACATGTACTCAGGAGTTCTGTATAGTGTCTGTTACAATAATGATAATTTCATATTTTTCCATTTTTTATCTTTGCATCTTATTATTTATTGCGCTTAATTTTAGAATTGTGATAGTACCAAGTGAGCCACCTAGGCTAATAGAAGTACTAGTCAAGGATGAGGGGAAACAATAGGTGGTAAAGGAGGATGGTAATGAGCATTGGGTATAGCCTTGGGACCAACTGCCACAGCAGAAATCCACTTTCTTCCTCTAACTTTCCTCTTGTAAGCTTGCCCAGAAGTTGTGACCAACTAGAATCCTGGACTAATTCTCTCTAGATGAAATGAACTTAATGTGAGAAGTCAGTGGATCTGAGCACTGCACGGACGGACCAGAGTAGATGCTGCTGGCTCTCCAGCCAGATAACCTACAGCAGACCTGTGCACGTGTCTTCTACCCTCTTCAAGACCTACGGCTTAGGATGCTTGGGAGGCTGTATATATTCTCCTCCTGGGGACAGACGACGATAGGCTATTACAGTTAGGACAACTCTGCGTTGTGATTCTTACACCATAGCACCCAGCAACACCCTCCCCGCCCCCCCCCCCTCCCCAAATATATCAGGCCAAGCCTAGACTACCTGAGACCACATCCTTGCTCCGCTCCTTGCCCTTTTCTATCCTGCCTCCCTCATCCTCACAGGTTTCTTTTTTTTTTTTTTTTTCCTTTGAAGAGCACTCCCTTGATAAAACACATGCCCCAAATCCCAACTGCAGGCTCTGCTTCTAGGACCCTAACCTGAGACTGGGACATTTCTGACTCTCGGAGGCAGAAACAGTTTTTAAGTTGACTTAAACTAACTGGGAGGCTAATTCAACCATGGGTGGATTTCAGAAGAGAAAAGAATTCCATGGTATACTTAGGGGAAATTAAAAAAAAAAAAAAACAACTCTCCCCAAATATAAATTTAAGATACAAAAGTATTGGTTAAGCCTGAACACTGGATAAAACAGAACCGGGCACAGCTGATAGCAAAAGCCGAATATTAACTAGCAATGATAGTACTATTGCTTAAAATATTATTAAAAACAATGATAATTGAAGAAATTTAATATCTGAATAGCTATGAATAAGGCTTCTATTATTTTCTGAATTGGTCATACTCTTAATAAAAGTATATCCTATTCAATAACAGAGAGTGTAGAGAAACTTGAGACCATGTAAGGTACAGCAACAAAACTGATTAAAGTGCAAACAGTAGGGAAATTACCAGGCTTACGTTGGGCAGGTGCAAGATGAGTTGATTTCCACCCCCACCCTCCACGTGCCCAGTTCCATCATGCACCCAGTTCAGAGTGTCTCAACACCACATTTCTGTCTCAGGGCTATATCCTTGGAGCAGCTTCTGGGAGCAGGGAGGGCAAGTAAGTGCACAGGGGAGAGGGTGAGGAGCCCCAATTGCCCAGGTCCAGCTTGCGGTCAAACTGGTGGTCCTATCTTTTTGATGAATTTCTCCAAAGCAAGTACAGAAATTGAGAGTAAGATCTTAGATGTTTTTGTAGCAATTTTATTTTCCTAATATCTAGTATTGTTTTCTAGTAATTCGTTTTAATTCTATTTTACAGAACTATGGGTTTGTGATAGTGAGGAAATTAAAAAAAAAAATCATCCTCACCACAGATACTTTGAGAAACATTAGTTCGTAAGTCCCTTGCTAAGTTACAAGGTATATTCTAAAGTGCCTAGATTAAACAAGGTGGTGAATGAATCTCTGAATCTAAAAACATGCCAAATGGCTGGGCTTGAGCAAAAAATGAACTGGAACGTACTAAAGCTGGTTATATTGAAAAATAGAATATTATATCAGGACAATTTTAAACATCAGATCTATCCTGGAGCAAACAATTTGGTTCTTCCTTTGTAAAGCTTATTAGTATGTAGATCAAGATACAAATATTTAGATAGCTGGTTTCATTATTTACTTACCTGAAGGCAGTAGATTACAACCAGATAAATCCTAGGGATCAGTGCTCACCTTGAATCTTTCCTAGATCAGACTATGGGTAACTGGAAGGACTCCAGAAATAAAATTAGTAATATATGGATGATGGTGTGCAGAAAAGAGTAGGAGGAATTCAGTGTTCAATCCCAGAAGAGTGATAACTGGGATGACTAAGGCAGTATATAATGGAAGACACTTCCAACTGAAATAATTAGGAGATGAATGAAAGCGTCAGTCTCTTAGTGACGGAGATTTCTCTCTACCACAATTTTAGTTCTGATTATCTCTTGGTTCTTCTATCATTTGAAATCTTAAAAGAGTGTGGCATTTTCTTTTCAAAAATGCCACCAGTCGTGATTCAAGTAGCAACTTAAGCTCTACAATGTTAACTCTATGTTAGAACACAGACTAAAAAGAAGGAATATTTATATCACAGGGGATTTTAAATCTGTGACTTTAATAATTTCTATAATAGATATTACACAGTATAATTATTAGTTATCTTCACTTCGTTATTCTTCCATTCATTTAACATTTTATGGTGTACTAGGAAATAATCTTTTGTCAAATGAATAGACTAGATGAATAGAAAATAGACTGGAATAAATTTAACCCTGAGGAATGCAAGATATTCTTGCCTATGGGAAAAGGGGGATTTTTGTTAACCGTTTGAATCTATTACATTTAGAACACAGTCTGAGAAACCCATAGCTCCTTCCATTCATTCCAGCAGTCAATTGGGCTAAAAAATGTAGGTACATCATGATCCAAATGCTTCATGCTTAGAATGTCTCTTATGATCATAGGCATGTTTAATTGGTTATTGAAAAAGAGAGATCAGAGATATTTCTTACATAATGATAGGCACTGTACAAAACATTTTTGGTCTGATTACTCATTATCCAGTGTTCTGCCTGTAGTCAAATTGCTAGTATCATAAAACAGACTGTAATAAAAGTTATATTTAAAAAGGACCTTCCTATTAGATAGCTATCTCATGATCTTGTTCAACAACCAGTTCCATTGTATAATCAATCTCTTCACCATTAAAGTTTTTGTATGTCTAGCTTGAATTTTTCCAGGAATCATTGAATCCCCCCCTTTCTATAGTTTCTTTCAAGAATATTTTTGGTAAAATATGGCTACAGGGCAATGTATGGGACCCACATTCACAACTATTTGACAATTTTCTGATTGAACTTGAAACTTGCTGGACTTTTCTTACCCATTCATATACAATAGGAGGCAAAGCAGGACTCTTCTGAGAGAAGCAAAGTAGAAGCTGCAGGAAGAGACAGAAGGAGATAAAGATATTGGAGGTGGCTGTGTTTCCTGAGAGTTAAGTCCCCATGGAATGCTCTAAATCTCCAAGGTTTCTTATCCCTAATCTAGTACTCCCCTGTGGCTAACGATTTCTGACGGTTTTTCCTACATTATTTACAGGGGGAACATTGCTCTTAACAGCAAATATGCTGTATCAGAAGAAAGACCCAGTAAAAATGGCAAGTGGGTGAATGCAAAGCTTACTAGCTCACACGTTAATTATCCCTGGTGAGGTGAAGTGTGGGTGAGCTTAATAAAGCTTTTCAAAACTAAATTTCAAATGGCTGATAGATCTCTACAGACTCTGTTGACACATATGCAGTGTCAGCATTATTTTCATTGATAACAGAATTTTAAGAATACGTTTTTTAAAGTATGTAGTGTAATATACTGGATATAAAATGCATGATCTGACCTTCCCATTAACTATTAGAGCTCCTTCATGTATATTACTTTAATAAAGTATCCTAACTTTGTGGCATTGTCTTATAAAAACTTCTTCCTCCATCCAACGATACTGAATTCTAAGGTATACCAATAGTGTTGATAATCATCATCAATTAATTGTTGTTTGAGGCTGTATAAATAAAACATGTGGATTCCCCCCCCCCCATATACTTCAAGAAAGAATATGTAGGGTCAAAAGTTAGTGTAGAAAAGGTCAATTTTTGGTTTCTGTGAGCAGGGACTCTGGAATTTCTAAATAATCTCACTCAGTTTTGATATGTAAAATCTTAATCTTTATTTCATTTTATTCCCTTTTTATTTTTGCTTTTGAAAATTAAACCTTTAAGTAAGTCCATATTTCTCCCTACACACTGGATTGAAAGTGGTATGTAACTATCCATTAAAGGATGCTTACTGTACTTCTATTTCTCTTGATTAATTTAATTGTTGTCTGCCACTGTTATTTTGTAGTACTTAAGCACATAAATAAACCCTTGCATATTACCTTTATTATACTTATTATATATAGAAAACGTCACCATGTACCTTAGAAACTTTAAAAAACTTTAATAAAAAGCATTTATAAAAATTTATTTTAAAAGGCAGTTATAAAACAAATTTCACTTATTTATGAAAATTTCAAATATAAAGTGTCAGTGAAAAACAGTTTAATCTGTATAAATACCTTTTGTCATTTATGAAAAATTAATAAGTGGGTCATACATTTATCACACTTGGAGTCTAGCACATTTTCTCCATAATGAGAAAGAAACACTCATTATTCTTAGCTAAACAATTTTACATATAGCATTTTTTCAAAAAAACAGAAATGCTGTACTCTCCAGCATGACATGCTTATTGTTGATCTGCTGATAGCTACTTTGTGTGTTCCCTGGTATCAGTAGCACTTGAGCTCAAGACAAGTGGGGAAAAGTGAGAACAATATGCATCTCTGGATGGAATGGATGCCTCTGGGCATCCAGCACATAACACATAGCAGAGGGCTGGGAGGCCCTGGGCAACCTGCTGCTCTGGTCCAGCCTGTCTCCTGTAGAAGGAGCTATGCCAAAGGCAGGTCATAAGAAGGGGCAGATCTTATTGCACAGAGCAGCCTAGTTCCCATTGCCTGCTAGTGCTAGTTCCCCTTGGCTGCTTTTAATATCGTGTTCACATATGCTACACCAGTGGCCACATGGGCTGGTGGTGACAGGGGAGAAGGCTGTAGTAAGAGAAGACGAGGAATGTAATAAAAAAATGAATGTCCACTCTTCCCAGGGAATGTGAGACTGGTTCCCTCCTCAAACAAAACAAAACAAACAAAACAAAACAAAACAACAAAACAAAGCCAGGGATAGGCTCTGCATTTCCTATTTTAAACACCTGATGCAATATTATAAAGACACATCTCTTGTGTTATTTCAGAGCTCAGTGCTAGTAGATAGCACCTCCTTGATATTAGAATCCAGTTTCCAGATTAATAAAAATTACCATATCCTTACACATCAATTCAAGTGATTCAATGTTTTTAAAATTGAAGGTTCTAGGTGGCCAAGAGATCTCCTTTTAGTGGGTAATCTTCCTTTGAGATTTTTAAAAAAAACAAAAACAAAAACATATATTGAACACATACAAAGACAAAATATATTCACGTTTATGTCACTGGCACTTACGATTTAAATATGTTGGAAAAATAAGAGCGGAGTTATTTAGCAATGGTCATTTGAACACAAAGAGCCTGAGATGAGTATCGACCTTAAGTTACCTCACCTATTCATCTTATGGTCATGTTTCAATTTATATTGGTCTGGTTCCTGAATAGTTACGATTTACAGCTGTTTCACTGATTTTCTCTCATTAGTTTTCCAGAAGGCATGTTTTCTTCAAAAGTACCTCATAAATCACTTTTACCCATTCCCCCATTCCGGCAGGATATGTTCTTTTCTAATGATACATGTTGTGGCACAATTTGTTCTCAATCCAAATGATAAAAAATTGGCTGTGAGCTACTGCTCAAATTTCTATTTCTATATCTCCCCCTGCTTTTGGAAAAGATACCTCCTTTGAACACAGCTGAGATTTCTGTTCTCCTTTGTAAGATGCATGCAACATCTTAAATTCATTTTTTTTTCTTTTTAGAGTTATTTTTATTTTATCTAACTTTAATAACCCTTATATTTCATCAGGGTGAACTAGAATTTCTGTTATTTAAATTATGAAAGATTAATGTCATTGACTCTTCATGATATAAAAGAAAAAGTTATAGGTTTTATAACTTTACTCAGTAATAAGTGAATAGAGAGCTTATTACTTATATTCCCAAATATGATACACTTTAAATCTCATATTAGGTCACATCACGCAGAACAAACAAGTTACAGATGAGTCTTTTTAAATTTTAGCTTTATATCACACTGGGCACCATTTCCTACATCTACGGTATTAACATATTTCACGTGATGGATTAATCAGGCAGCCAGCTGTACCCGGCAGGTTCCCATAGTTAGCAGATGGCACCACTCACACAAACACTGCAACACCTTTTCTTCAGGGGACCCCTAACCCAGGCCTTCTTCCTAAACCCAAAGAAAATTTTTTCAACTATGTGCAGAAGTCATTCTATTATCTTTTGTTACACAAAAAGATAGTTTCATATTTTAGATCTCTGTTGGGGGTTGGGCAGGCAGAGATGGAAGGGGCTGTTTTTGGGCCTCTAGTAGAGAGCAGTGCTGTGGTCTGTAAGCAAATGAAACCATGAGGCAGGCCCCCTACAGCTGCCCTCTGCTCGCTGTACCATCTGCTTCACAGCCAGGACAATACCAGAAGCTGCTTCAGACAATTAATTTACTTCTGCAAAGGGCCACCTTTAACCTAAAAAACAACCCATTGCCCCAGATGGTGGATTAATGCCAATCCATGGCCTCTTTAAGATGATTTGGGCAGCAAAATTTTTAGATTTAAAAAACTTTCAAGAAACTTTTCATTAAAAGAAAGGTTTTATCTTAGAATTTCATTTTTTATCTACAGTTATTTGAAGATACAAGTTTACATATTTAGATAAGTTAGGCCCAGTGGTGTAAAACAGAGCCAGTTACAGATCCTGAACCATTTCAACCAGAAAGAGCACTAGGAAGATCACTGGGGTTTGGGCAAAAGTCATGCATAAAAATCCCTTGGAAAATTCTCTCTAAATTTGGAATCTACAAAGGACTGTTTACTAAAAGAAATTTTAGGTAGCTATACCATAGCAAATCAATATTCTAATGTGCTCAACTGCAACTCAAAATTCAGATGTTACTGTTAGTTTGAATTAGGGCAAAATGGTAACCTATAATTTAAAATAGAACACAGCCAAGACTGGCAAAACTAAATCTCGAAGTTCTTCCTTAAAAGGCAAATTAATGAACACTGAATTAGGCCATGGGGCAGAGGGATTTCTAATTGTAAAATGAACCAAAGCAGGTCATTCAATTGACAAACAGGATGAATATCTAATTCTCAAAACCAGGGCCAGTTTGATGACAATCACTGCATAGGAAAGCTCTTGACTAGCTGCCAAAACTGGGGACAAAGGAAAATCTTAGTAAGTTATTATATTTGCATACTTCACAGAACAGTCTATTGCTGTTTACAGAGCTTAAGGCCATTTAATTGAATACACTTTATGAAACATTTTCTAAAACATTCCTAGAGCATCTTGGGAATGGTCTGGAGAAGGAAACAGAGGTGAAAAGCAGAAGCTCCTAACTGTAGCTTTGACTTTCTAGAACTAAATGGGTCATCACAGAGCCAGAGTAAGCAGAAGTAAGTGTGTGTCCTGCATACTTCTGTCACATGTTCCCTGCCTGTCCTCGGGTGGATCGACAGAGCAATGATTATTTGAGAGCTGCGACATGGCAGGTTCATTGTTTGGTGCTGGGGACCCAGTGCTAAATTCAGATATATGTAGTCTCTGATCTGGTGTGGGCAAGGCTTAGTCAAGTCTATAGAGTTCATGAGGAAAGAAATAGGAACTAAAATGATTTCCAGTTATTGTCATAATCTCCCCATATCCATTGCTTAAGTTTTTGTGGTTAGGGAAGGGAAAGAGGGAAATAGAAAAGAAGCAGAACTGAAAGAGAAAGAGAGGAAAGAATATAGATATAAAAAATGAAACAAACACAGCTCAGAAATAATGACTAACACGTTTTGAGAACTTACAGTGCCAACCATGCTATTTTGTTTCTATACACACATATATTTATATTTTAATATGTAATACATATTCAATAATACATATTAATATGTTTTTAGAATGACTAATCCTAAAAAACACTATAAACAGTGATGTACTGGCTACTGATAAATGTTTAATAACCAGCTCCCAGACAACAACAAAAACCCCTCCAGATCTGTAGTAATTACCAATTTCCATGTGTAAATACTCCCTCCCCACTATGTCCAATTTCAGGCTACCAATCTGATGTCACTGGACACAGGCACTGGGCAGAAAACTGCAGTAGCCCACCACTACATGTTATCTGCACCATACAGATACGATAGACACACATAACCTCAAAAACACAGACAACAGTAGAATGAAGTAATTAGGAAGTGATGAGTTTTGAGTATTTATTACCTTTAATTTAATAAATTATATAATTAAATTTTTAATAGGGGTTGTGTTTAACGATGACTTGCAAAATTTTGGAAAATTTAACAACTGACTTTTGCAAACAGATACAAGCCCTCACACCTTATGAAATAAGTACTATTATTATCCCATTTTACATTAAGAGAAAACTGAGGAAGGCAGAAGTTTAGTAATTTGTCTAAGGTTCCTTAATTTATGAATGGCTACGCTGGTATAACACACTCTGGCTTCAAAGCATGTTCGCTTCTCTGGCAGGGAAGTATAGTTTAAAAGAGACCCCAGTGACCCCAAATTCATCTCAATTTTCATTCTAATTCCTGGTTGCAGCAAAAACTCTTCTGCAGATCATCAGTGGAAAGGGTATATTTAGAGAGCTGTGGGTGATCCTCCAGCATGGATGATTTGAAGGCTGGTTAGAGGGAGACACCAAGAAGGACTGCCGTTTCTCCGCTCTGCACCCAAGCAAGAGGCTGCAGCTTAACTCAAGCTAATGTGCAGAATCTTGTTGGATATTCTTTGGAGGAGAAAAGCAATGAGAAATTTTCCTATTACATTAACAAACATAAGATGTCATTTGTAGTTAAAATGAATAAATTTATAGAAACATAACAGTCATTTGAGCTAAATCCATATTTTTTCTGGAATCCTTATAGAGATTTCTGAAGCGGTCATAATTCAATGTGAGCAAGACACAATATTTATGGGGGGAAATAGTCTCATTTAAGCAAAGAGTTTGCAATAAGAGTTAACTAAATATCACTAGTAGCAACCATTATTAACACTAAACTCATACTGCAAATTACTTTCTGTCATGACTTTTAGTGATTCTCATTTTATGTGTACATTTTGAAATAATAATTAGTATTCTAAAATTTAGAAGAAAATCATATATATCTTATAGAATATTAGAAGATTTAGAATAGAATATTAACATTAAGCTTGATATTATGGTATATACTTTTCATTATAATTGCACATTTTAATGGTCTGTAACTAATAAAAAGGAATTTATACCATTAATTGCTTTTTTGATATAACATTTTGTGATGAATTAATGACTCCAGATTTATAAAATGAATATTTTATATTTCATTAACTTAATTTCATATTTATAACCTATGATCCTGGATTGCATATTTATGAAACTCAAGTAAATAAAAAAAATCCATATTCATTTTGACAAAAATGTAAATCACTTCAAAAATGATTTGAGGTGAGTAAATGTATAAAAACATCCATTGCTTAGAGACTAATTCATTTGGGTTATGAATTTATGAAGATTGTGCCTCCTGTGGTCTCCATGGCAACAATCATAAAACAAGTTCACAGAAGAGGTTTCTCTTAATCTCTGTAAAAGGGGTTAAGGCCCTTTTATGACATATTCAAATTTAAACTATCAAATCAAATTTACATTCAGTCGACTTCAAAGATTAAAAAGGTGATCCATATATTGGAATGTAATCGTCAATAACCAAACAACCCAATTAGCAAATTCAGTGCTAGTCTCAAGTGTCCTTTATAACACAAGGATAAAAACAATGTTTTGTTAATTTCAAACATCACTAAACTATTCATTGATATCTGTTTAATGAACCTATAACCTCATTAATTTTCTTGTTCAGTTTTTCATTTTTCTTTCTATTAATGAACATTGGCCACATTGCTCAAGAGTTCTCTGGCTGCCAGAGATGGAGGCCAGGCCATGCTAAAGGCAAGGGAAAATGAATTCAGAGAGCTGGAAAGATGGTGGTAGAGCTCTCGTTCTGGCATTTGGGCAGTGCCCTCAGTCCAAGTCAGGTTAATCTGAGACCCTGTGTCAGTCACTGCATATTCATTTTCCCTCTTGCATGTCCATTTACAGCTGCTCTGTGCTCTAAAGCCTCCCAGGGCCATATGACATTTGAGATTTCTCAATAACAGAATTCGCTATAGTCTACTAAAGGTTCGAAGGAGTGATAGAAGGGCAAGGATGCAGCTTGAAAATCCTGTGATCTCAAACTTAAATTGCTTCTGCATAAAGAAGACATGAAAGAGTTGCTGAAAGTAGCTTCTTTTGGGGGATTACTGCAATGGGCGAAGCAAGGGCTGCTACATGTTCAATGAAACCTTTTTCTTTACCTCCAGGTCACACAGCTAAACAATATTCCCAGCCTCCCTTGCCCATGACTGAGTTATGGCCAGTGGAACAAGGGCAGAACCATTTCGAGGCTTATCATGCAAACTTCCTAGGTGAACTCCATATTTCTTTAGTCCCTATTTGCCAGCTGGATGCAGAGGATCCAGAGAAGTCTCAGGTCCTAGCAGATGATGAAGATAGGTTCCCTGAAAGACCATATTAAAGGCTGTCCTCCAACTCAGATCATCCTCATTAGACTTTACATGAGGGCAAACAAACAAACAAACAAACAAACAAACTTTTAGCTTTAAGCCATTGACATTTTGAGATTTGATTGTTATAGCAGCTAGCCTTACTCACTCTAGTACAATGGGGAAGGGGAAGCAATTTTATACAAGATGAAATTTTTTATCATTGATGCCTTTGCCAATGCTGCCCCCTTTTTGTTAAAACTACACTATTTTCAATGGGGCAATGGGTCTTAAGGTTTATTAGGTAACTGAAAAGAGCTATTTTTAATAGGAAAACAGAAGACATAATAGAGGTTCAGGGAAGGGGAGAAAGGTACAGGCAAATACATAAAATGTCTGACTTTTAATGTTTTTATTGCATAATAATACATAAACAAATCATGTAAAAACATAAAATCCAGGCAATAGCCTCTTCCTAAACAATGAATGGATGGAAGAGAATATTATCCAACATTTAGAGGAAACAAGTAGGCTAAAATATTATTATACAGGATAATTACAATCTAAATGCACAGTATTTTAAGTTATAAAATTAGAAGCGATATCTCTACTTATACAAGAAACCTCTCAAAATTTTATAGGTAAATACAAATTCTTAAAAAAAAAAGAATAAAGGAACCAGCAAACCACTTATGAAAAATCAATTAATCAATAAAGTGACAGTAAACAGCCTTTAACTGCTAATCTCTAATATACTTCTGTTTGTTTCTATAGCTTAAGGAGATAACATTAATGTTACTTATAGTGTGATAGCAATTCTTTCTCTCAAATTTCTAAGAAACTAGATTCTTGAAAGGTTTATTTGTTTCATTTTTAGAAAAGTTCTTAATTACATACATTCACATTTTATTGGCATCCTTAAAATGTACAGCCATACCAGACATTTAAGGTTAACCAATGTAAAGTTTGAATATTTAAAAGGAAACCAAATAAAAGAATATTATTTTTGGAATTTTCATTTTGCCTATTATAATTTGAAAATCTTTATAATGAAAAATAAAATACACTAAGATGTAGTTTAAATAATAATACAAATAAGTATCACATTTAACATCCAACAAACTACCAAACTGCAGTGAACTACCAATGACCATTCTAATCTGTTCACTTCTCTCCTTTCTCTTATTTCAAAGAATGCTTTCAAAGGTTACAAAAGTTGATGTTTTTGAAAGCACCTTCTAAATTGTAAAGCATTATATGAATGTAGTATACCATAATTCAATCTGGATGATTTGAGGATAATGTCATAACTTAATAACATATGAGATGTAAGCTTCCTTCTCCCAGCTTCACATTCAGAAATATGAAGATTTGGAGACACTCTTTCTCTTATTTAAGTAGCATCCGTGTAGGTATGGGATATGACCTTTACCCTCCCCCACCTTTTTTGTTCCAAAGAAGAAAAATAGAAAGGAAACACAAAAATAAAGGCATGAAGTAAAACTTTACCAATTAGAACCAGCCCTATAAAATTTCTACATGATCACTGCCCCATTTCAGATGTATATTCACATATTGCCACAAAGGTTAAATTAACTAATATTGTCTCCATAATCTCTTATTTTTCCCATTATTTCTTTAGGATAGTTATTAAATATTATTTAAGAGGTAAAGAAAAATGACTCGTCTATAATGGATGCCTTCTGTTAGCTTGAGGCTTTAAAATGTGGTGTATTTTTCTGAAGATGAGCATATTATATTGCAAAAACTAATATTTTAATGAGTCATTTGATTTCACTTTATTTTTTACATGTGTGCACTGATACCATTATAGTATTGTTCTGGTCAATTATATTGCTGCAGGGAACTTAAAAATTTTGGGCTAGAGAAAGATCCATTAAACATGTTGGGAAAAACTGGCTTTCATTAATAAATTGCTTTTTCCTGGCATACAGGCATAATGGAAAGGATGTTTTGAGGAAATCATTTAAAAATGATTGTTAGAAATTGGGTTCAAATGGTCACTGAATGGGAAAAGAGATAAGACTTAGGCCTACACATGTAAAGTCCTTAATAAACTATTTCATAAAGTCTGTAAGGATTAAACTAAGATATTAATATGTTTAAAATATTAGAAAATATCTAAAGTTAATATGTGCCTAAAACTAATTATATCACAGAATGATTAATCCTACTAAAAATTTACATATTCTTCCAGTTCTGAGAGTCTGTGGAATGAAGCTGTTAACCTCTCAGGCTCTGAAATCCAACAGACCTGGTTTGAATCTGGCCTCTGTTACTTATCAATGTTAGGCACATTGTTTATGCTCTTCAAAACTCAGCTTTCTCTTTGGTAAAAAGGAAATTAACAGTGTTTGCCTCCTCCGACTGCTGCTGTAGGATTAAACAGCACAATGTGTGGACACGACTTAGTCTGGTGTCTGGTACAGTGTTCATTAAATAAATGTGGTTTTGATGTTGTGATTGTTACTACAATATAGCCAATAGGCCAAAATTGCTGATTGCAGGGCCATGAGATCCTAGTGCAGCATGTTAACCTATGAAGTCTATAGTGTGATGCTTTTTGTTTTCCAAAACCTATTTCATACTGAAAATTGTTTAATGCTTTCTCATTGTTATCAGAAGCAGCACCCTCTGCCACCTAGTGGCTCCTTATGACCAGTCAAGAAAAACATAAAGACACCCCCTTTAATAATAATAATAGTAATAATAACCCACTATATTTATTTTAAACAAAGGAACCATGCTGTAGATTTTCAAAAGAAGCAATACATAGTAGGAAGAAAAACTGCTTAAATTTAAAATATTGAAAATTTCCATAATATTATATTGGTCAAATTGCATTTGAATATTTAATTGCTATAGCATCTCTGTACAGTGACTAGGAGTCTTTATGGCTTCTAGGCCACAATTAAGTTTCTTGGTTTCTTCATGGTAGAAGTGACCCATAAACATATGGATTTTATCTTCCATGCTTTTAAAACACAAAAAAATGTGGAGTGCTCGGGGACCTTCTTTTTCTGTTTCTTAACCTCGGGGTAGAGCATGTTTATTTTACTACTGTTCTTTAAGCTAAATGTATATGTTTTACATAAGTGGTAATTCACTGGGCAAAACAAACAAGGGTCATCTAGAAAGATAATTCACTGGATGCAAAGGCAGATTATGTGTAACAGCAGGTTCTGGAAGCTAAGAGCAAGTAATTTCATATGTTTGGGCTGTAAGGTTCACAGTGAAGAGTGGGTAAAAAGGTAGGTGGGACCAAATTCCCAAAGGCCTGGAATGTCATGTATCTGAACTTTAATTTGCAGTATATTAAGGGCCATCATAGATCTTTGCAATTAAAATTAGATGATGGTAACAGATAATATTCCTAAGGATAAAAGCTAGCATTGAATTACATCCAATGTGCCAGACTCTTTTTATTCTAACTACTTTTATCTCATTCTTACAATAACCCTTGAAACTTATTCCTCCTCACTTTACCTATTGGAAAAACGGAAGCTCCTGAAAGTTACATACTTAACTTGAGGTCACACAGCCAGGAAGTGAGGGAGCCTGGATTCAAAGACAATCTATCTCTGAAGTATGAATCCATTCCGATAACCTAGAAGGCCTATGCCATGCTTCCTTATGTGGTCTCATTTGTTTTAGGACAATAAATACTTTTCTCTTCTTTTGATCAACGTTTTTGAAAATTAGGGAACATTTGAGGGTGGGGTTGTCTTTTTAAATGTTTTTGTCTACCACTGTGCACAGGAAGTGTTCGAGTGCTCTTCGAATGACTCAATGCGGTCTACCAGTCTCTGACTCCAGAAAGAATGGGTGGAAGGCATGACATTTTTAGATGAAACTGCACTTCCATCCAGTTGTTCATAATCGCATGAGGAGGCATTATTTGAATAACCCTCCCAGGTTTTTTTGGCTACCCTATATTAATAAAGAATGTGTACTGAGTACATATTACACGTTAACTCATGCTTCACTATAATCCAAGACTGAGACACAGAAAGTTTGCATAACTTGCCTAACATCTCAGGTTATTAATTGGTACAGGTAGGATTCAAGGCTAGGACCTCTCACTTTAGAACTCTCACTCTTAAGCACTTTGCTATGTAGTCTGTTCTGTGTTAGACTGCCTCTCAATGAAGACTTGTTCTAGTCAACATCATTTAGCAGAGTAGTCAACTCCCAGGATGATAGTGGAAATAAGGGCAGCCTGAGAGCAACATGAAGGAAATAGAGACTTCTACTGCCTGCCACTGTGCTCTAGGGCTAGGGACTCCAGGCAAGGGGTGAGTGGGGCTCAAATTCAGCCTGTGTTCTATGGGCAAAACCATGTACCCTGGCTGTTGTCCCTACCACACCAGATCCCCTGTGGGGTTTCCTCTCCAGGGGGAATGGCTGCCTTTTCCTAATTTATATAAAGGTATTTAGCAAGTAACTCTACATGGGGATATGATTTGCTAGAGACAGTGTGGGCAGACAGAGGAGAAAGTGAGTGTGTAGAAAAAAGTACTAATCTTATAGCAGAACTCCAAAAGTTGGAAAGTCATAAAACATGACCTTCTGCTTCAGAATTTGGCCTAGAAAGATCCAGGGCACTGCTCAATCACTGAAGACTCTTTTAAAAGTCAAGTCTTCAATGAATTAAAAATGACCAGTTTATAATACACGGTTTTCCCTGAGGACTGCTTATTTAATAATTGTTGGTCAGATTAAAAAAATTGGAAAAAAATTTGTATTAATACTCAACTTTCTGAAAATAGAAATACTCATAGCTAGCACAGAGGTAGAAATTTAGAAGATTCTTTGTAACGATCCTGCACTGAATTATAATAGCAAACCTGAATTTTAAAAAACCATAGCAAATCATGATTATTCATTAAGATCACCAATATTATTTAATTGTTATAAATTTTCTGCATTGGTACATTCCTTGAAGATTGGGCACTAGAGGTTTACATCTGATAGATATTAAATCTTAAAAGAATAAGAAAGTCACACACGCAAACAACTTGACTTAAAAGGAATGGCAAAATTTCAATTGACAGAATAGTGAAGATGGTAGAATTACAGAAATACTTGGGAACATGCACCTTGTCCAGCTAAGCTAAGGCGGTGTTTCATAAGAGCCCACCTTACTGCACCCTTGTCCTATCTATTGGACACCAGATTCCTAACTACAATTTTCATTTGAGGCAGGCCCCATCCCCAAATATATCTTTAAAGGATTCTTTCACTAGATATTTTATGAAAAAAACAAAATATTATGTTGAATAGAAATATTAAAAAGAAAAGCATATTGATTTGTTGACTATAGTTTTTTAAAAATAATTGCCCTTGTCTCCTTGGGCTGTTATAACAAAATACTATAGACTTGGTGGTTTAAAATAACAGACATTTATTTCTCGCAATTCTGAAGGCTGGGAGTCTAAGAGCAAGACGCTTACTGGTCTGGTTTGTGAGGGCTCACTTCTTGGTTGCAGATGGCTGCTTTCCTGCTGTATCCGCATATGGAAGCGAAAACAAATCCTGCTGTCTTTTCCTTTTTATAAGGGTACAAATCCCATCATGGTGGTTCCATCTTTGTGACCTCATCTAAACAAATATCTCCCAAAGGCTTCAGCTCTTAATGCCATTGCATGGGGGTTAAGGTTTCGATATATGAACTTTGGGGAGACACAAAGACACAGTCCATAACAGTAACTAAGTGGTCATTTTCTACTATTATTGAATTTCAGAGAGATACTTATATGTAAGTGTGGTATAGCAGTGTACATACATAAAATTAGATATTTAACCAGTAATTAATAGCTAAATATAAGTTAACATGCAATGTTATTCTGTATCAACTGTCAATTCTTATGGGCAGAGAAACTGAGATATCCATGGTGTGCTCAGATAACCATCTCTGTCCTAGTCTAGTTCAAGCATTTTTTGTCCTGACTGCAATATTTCTGATCCCTTCTATGTCTTGGGCCATCTGTGCAGGAAGAGCTGCTACTTGTATCGTAGAGATTTTAAATCTAAGTGAACACACTTCTCTTTCTCTTTCTGAAATTGATTAGATTTCAGAATTTAAGTCTGGTGTCTAGCTTTAACTTTCCTTATGCCTTTTGGATAACTGCAGTAACATATATTAAGCTAATCTAAAGCTACAAATCCCTGTCACTTGCCAAATAATTAAGTCAGTGACTAGTAACCCCTCAGATAGCCAAATCTTCATTTGTTAACTTTAATTTAGGGTTTCACATGATAGTATCCCTCTGAACACTTAGTATTTTCTCTAGCTAGATTTAAACATTTTATGCATGAACAAGAACATTATAAAACATTTAAAAGTTTTAAAAGTTAAAATTTAAAGCCAACCTCATAAATTTAGAATGGTCCTTTTTTTTCCCTTTCTGTATCCAGATGGGAAAGGAGAATAATTCATCTTCCTAGTCGTGGCTTAAAGAGCCATGAGACCATCTGAGGATGTTATCTCACAGATAATAGAGCTGCTGGAGAGTTTAGCTAAGTTACTCCATAATATTGCTGCCTTGGCACCCATTTTGTGTTGGCCAAGCAACCTGAAGGGACCTTGAACTGACACTAGCCCCTTTCATGAACACATGACTAGATAACAGCCCACAGAGTCACAAGTAAATATAAGTTCCTAATATGACTCCCCCAATGCCCTTGTGATTAACATTCTCTGTCCTATGCCTCCTAGGGCCTTCGCCTAGTACGCCATTTCAATAAGACCCCTCCCTGTGAAGCTTACCAAACACTTGCTCTTTTTGGTTTGAACTGACCAATCTGGCTTTAGCCTTGGAACCTCAAAGCTTGACCCTAAATAAGGCATTTGCCCTAGGTCTTTTTGCTCATTATGCCTGCACCCTGCCTTGACCTCCCTGTGTCAAGACCTTCCCTAGACCCTCAAGAGATGCTGTGTACTTCCTCCAGGACTTGTGAGTAACACTTCTCTATTTCAACTTTCCTTGTGGTCTTTTGTTGAACTGTGGATAACCATCCCACACCCCAGGGCTCAAACAACAAGTATTAATTTAACAAAGTCACAACGAGTAGATACTAATATCAGACAAAATAGATTATAAAATAAAAAGTGTAACTAGATATGAAGAGGGAAATTTCATAATAATAAGAGTTAATCCATCAGAAATATGTAACAATTATAAAGATATATACAACAGAGCCCCAAAATACATAAAATACAAACCATTAGAATTGAAGAGAGAAATAGATAATTCAACAATAATAGTTGGAGACTTCCCATGTACAATAATGAACAGAACACTTTGGCAAAAAATATCAAGGAATTAAAAGACTTGAACAATACAGTACACAACCTAGACATACAGATATCTATAGAGCACTCTGCCCAACCATAGAAGAATGCAAATTCTTCTCAAGGGCCAGAACATTTTGGGGAATAGACCATATAATAGGAAATAAATTTCTCTTCAGGAAAAGTAGGTAATAAAATGAAATAAAAGGCATCCAATTGGAAAAAAAAGTAAAACAATATCTACTTGTAGATCACATTATTTTACAAAAATCCTAGGAAATTTAATAAAAAGTATCAGAACTAATAAACACATTCAGCAAAATTTCAGGATACAAGATAAATATACAAATTCTATTATATTTCTATGCAGCGATGAACAAATCAAAAATGAAATTAACAATTCCATTCACATTAACATAAAAATACTTAAGAATTTTATAAAAGAAATGGAAAACTTATAATCTGAAAACTATGAAACATTGCTCAAAAATTTAAGAAGACCTAATTAAATGAAAAGACATCCTGTGTCCATGGACTGGAAGGCTTAATATTGTTAAAAAGGGCAATACTCTCTAGATTAATCTACAGAGTCAATGTAGTCTCTTGCAAAATCCAAGCTTTTTTTTTTTTATAGAAATTGACGAGATGACTTTAAAATTTATATAAAAATTTAATGGTCCTGGAATAGCTAAAACAATCTTGAAAAAGAAGAACGTAGCTGGAAGACTAACACTTTCCAATTTCAAAATTACAGTAATGAAGATAGTGTGGTATTGGCACCAAGACAGACATATAAACCAATAGACTAAAATTGAAGATTCGGGGCAAAAAAAACCCCCAAACCTCATACATCTATGACCCAACCTCATAGTAAGAGTTCCAAGACCATTTAATAGTGAAAAAATTCTTTTCAACATATGATGTTGGGACGACTGGATATCCATATGCTACAGAAGGACGTTGGACCTCCTATCCCACTCTACCTGGAAAAATTAACTCATAATGGATCAAAGATCTAAATGTATGAGCTAAAACTATAAAACTCTTGGAATGAAAATAGGTGTCCCTGGATTACATAAGTTTCTTAGATATTGTACCATAAGTATTCCCTTATAAGGTGTATCCCACGAGAAATGAGAATATTATGTCCACACAAAAACTTGTATAAATGTTTATAGCAGCATTATTTATAATAGCCAAAGAGTAGAACAAATCATAGACCCATCAACTGAAGAATGGAAAACAAATGGATAAACAAATATTCATACAATGAAATGTCATCAGCAATAAACAAAACTGAAGTACTGATACATGCTACAAACATGGATGGACTTTGAATATATTATGCTAAAGAAAAGAAGTTAATTAAAAAAGACAACATATTGTATTATTCCATGTATGTACAAAACCATGGAGGCAGAAAGTAGACTGTGTTTGCTTAGAGCTGGGGAAAAGGGTGGTTGGGTGGAAATAGAGAGTGACTGCTAATATGGGGTTTTTGTTTGGACTAAATTTGTTCTAAATTTGATTGTGGCAATGGTTTCACAACTCTATGAGTATACTAAAAATCATTGACTTGTACATGTAAATTGGTGTATTGTATGGTATACGAATTATATATCAATAATGATGTTATTAAAAATAAAGAAACCCTGAAGACTCCAGGAGGGAAAAAAGATGATGGAATATATCAAAGCTGTAACAGTGAGACAGAGAGATTGGAGATCACTTTAAGAATTAGAACCAAGAGGACTTTGTGATTTGGCTGAGTAGTTAGCAGTGTTAACCTGGTTTTAACAACTCTAATAGTATTTTCTTGAGAGCCTCCATGGTAAGATGGAGCAGTGAAGCTAGATCATCAGTGGCTCCTCTCCCAAAACCTAATGAAATAAAACAATGAAAAACTAGCTCTCAGAAGAGAAACAGCCCTACCCTAGGATAGTTATTGTCACATTGTGACAATAAAGCTGCACCAGTTGTTAAAATGTTGAAATACATCCATCATGGTTGGTAAATTTTAGCTGCTACCTGGAACCACCAACCTTCTCCCACCCTCGTACATCCTCAAAGCTTCCAGCTAATGTAGTCATCTTGGCTTCTGCCCCTTCCCTCTACCTTTACTCTTAAGAGACCTCCTCAGCAACTAACGAGTTAACCTTTAGTTAGCCTGGCACAGGGGGCCACCAGGACATTGCTGGAGCATACAGCCTGCACTTGTTCTAATTGGTGATATTTTGGAAAGGTGAGGCTCAAGGGAAAACTGCCCATGGTCAGCTAGCCAAGGGCGGAGGTGGGATTTACTCCCAAATAGGCTAACCACGTGACATTATACTTTCTCTACTTTCCAGAATGTTTGAGCTTTTCCCTAGTCTTAAAAAGTTAATTTCAGTAAAAGTTCTCTGAGTATATTTTCTGTTATTAAAATTTTGAGTTTGATATAGGACTATTATATAATTTGTTCAATTACATTATTCAAATATTACTAAAGTTTTTTTACTTTAAAAATATGGTTATAAAGAATTAAAAATGATATGATTCTCATATTTCTATTGGACAGCACTGTCCTATACTCTTATGTCTCCTTATTTATCAAACACGTACTAGTATTTAGTATGTGCCAAGCTCTCTGTGTCAGTCATGAAGATGCACTACTCAGCCTCAAGGGAGCCTGCTGTGGACAGCACTGCTGATTGGTGGTCCCCAACTGCTGCCACTGTGAAATCCTCCCCTCCCCTCACCCCACAGCTCCTAGACAATGACTAAGTGGCAGATATACTAGTGCCAGCCAGCCTTTCCTGCCTTATGTGGGATTCCTCTAACGGGCAGTTTTGGCTCAGGACTCTCCGTTGATCTGGCTGAGCCTTCCTTAGAACTGTCTTGTGGTCTGAGGTTCTTCTCAGTCAATGCTCCTTCCCCTTTTTTCTTCTCAGATGTCAGACTAAAACTGTACTTTGAAAACTCTCTGGCTTACTCCTGCTCCTCTTCCCCTTCCCCTTCACAGACCTTTTCCCCAATATCCCTTGTATATTTAGTCCCATTTTAGCATGTTTCTTGAAGGATTGGAACACTCACTCCATTTTAAGCATGTTACCAATGTTAACTCATTTAATCCTCACAACTCCGTAAGATAGGACAATCATTACCCTTTTTTACAATCACAGAAACCAAGATACAAAGAGGTTAAACTATTTGCTACTGATATGGTAAAGGCAAGTTTTGAAACCAGTCTGGCTCCAGAATCCATTTGCTTAATCAGTATACTAAACTGCCTTTTGATCTTTCATGGGGTGGCACTAATTTGGAAACACACGCACGACTCATGGTAGAATGTATTTTGGTTGATGCAGAGAGGTACGACATGCTAAATAAAACTCAATGGTACAGAGTATGCATGGTCTGGTCTGCACAAAAGCTTCAATTGTTTCAGAATAAAGTAGTGTTCAGCACATGAGAAAAATAACATTAATAATATCAATAATAAATATCAGATATAAAGAATATTACCTAATTATTTAATTTATAGTTACATTACATCAAATTTAAATTAATGGTTAATAATTTTTAGTATAAATTATTGATACCATGATATTACATACATATTTTCATGTTTCTTAATACTTATAGGCAAATATTTCAGAAGGCACATTAGAATTCTTTAAAATCGATATGTATGTATTGTTAAGTGAAAAAAATTGACTGGTAGTTGAGGCATAAGCTCATTTGTGTGTGTGTTTTTTAAAGAATAGTTTATGAGCACAGAAAAGTTCTGAAAGCATACAAAAGAAAATGTTAATAGTAATTGCCTAACGGGTGCAAATTCTAGCAGGAGATGGGAAAATATTTTAGAGGATATTTCTTTTCACTTTACAACCTTCTATACTTTGCACATTTTGCACATAAGACTGCATTTCTTTAGTAATATAAAAAATTCCCTTAAAATGAAATTTTAATAAATTATCATGATTTACAGTTTAAAAAGAATATTAGTGAACACAAACTTGTTCTATCCTTTTACCAACCCTGCGAGGTATAAACGGCAGGTTTTATGTCCATATTACATGTAAGAAAGTATTTACACTTTTATCAATGCAGGCCATACATTATATAAAAGCATGACGTATTTACAATTGTAATTTTCCTCATTCATTCAACAAATATTTATCGAGTACTTATTATGTGCCAGGTTCTAAGAGTGGCTTGATATTAAACCTTGGGAGATTACAGTAGTGAACAAAACAGAGAAGTTTTCAACTGTCATGACACATATTCTTATCGGGTGAGGAAAGAAAACATAATAAACAAACAAGCACATAAGTTTAATACTATGCAGAGAATTAGAGTGGACTAATATGGTGAATAATGACGCATTAATATGATGCCTTATGATAGGGTGGTCAGGGAAAGCTTTTGAGGTAACATTTGAGATCAATGATAAAAAGGATTGATGTGAAGATGGAACAGCTAATGCCAATTCTCTAATGTGAGAATGAGTTTGACACGTTCAGGGAACCACTGAAGTATAGCAGGGTAGGGAGGAAGAGAGCAAGTATTACATGAGGTAGCAGTTAGGCAGGTGTTAGATCATATAGGACTTTTTAAGCAACGGTAAGGAATTTAAGGAGTAGGGTTTTAACTTTAAGTGCAGTGGGAAGCACTTGGAGGGTTTTAAGAAGTGGCTAGATCAGAGTTAGAGAAGAGAGGACACAGGGATTTCAGTTAGAAGTCTATTATTATAGTCCAGGCAAGAGATGATACAATCATGGATTAGGGGGTTGGCTATGGGGAAGGAATAAGTGGTCAGATTCAGGATATGTTTTGGAGGTAGAGTTTATGGGACTTGCTGATGGAGAACATGAAGAGGGAGTAAAGAGAGTAGTAAAGAAGTAAAATGTAAATTTTTGTCTTGAGCAACCTAATGGGGCTTTTTACTGAAATAGAAGAGTAGGAGAGGGAGAAGAATTTTATTTTTTGGCTGTTATTTGTGAGCTGCCTATTAGATATCCAAGAGATGTCCAGCAAAAGGTTGAATATATGTCCAACGTTCCCAGAAGTGTCAGGGCTGGAACGACAGGCATTTTGATGGCTATTACAAGTCAGGACTGAGGTTTCTGGAAATGTGTGGCTATAAAGAGAAGGGTACCAATATAGCATCCTGGGGCAAGCCAATGTCTGGAAGTCAAGCAGAGGAAGGCCAGCCAAGAAGTTTCAGAAGGAGCAGCTGGTGAGAAAGGAGAAAAAAAACAAACAAATGAGGCACCACTGAGAAGACAATAAAGCATTTCAAGGAGGGTGTGATGACTGTAAATTGCTGCTGGCAGTCAAGTAAGAAGGATACTGAGAAGAAACAATGACCTTAACCTGCAGATCACTCACGTCCTAGAAAGTGAAGGGGTGGGGAAGTAGACTACTTAGAATGAGTTTAGGAGTGAATGTGAGATGAGAAAGTGTAACTGGCAACTATTTTCATTTGACCGATTAATATTTTCTAAAGTCAGTATACATTGATTTGCATGTTTTTTAAAATGCTTGAGAAAAAACCCTCAAACTTTGTTATAAGCCTATGTATCTTGTTCCGTTTGGATTTCTGATCTAGCATCTGTGTCAACTGCATTAACAAAAACTTAAGGATAACATACATCCTTAAGATAAGCGCATAAAGTGCACTCATCTTAGCTGGTTTTTATGTATGTTTACGCCTGTTACCATCGTTCAAACTAAGATACGGAATAATAAGGATATCTCATTAGGTTCCCATGAGCACCTTTCCACTGTATAATTCCCCAGAAGTAAATATTCCAACTCATATAAATATCCATTAGCTTTACTACAAAAATTAAAAAAGAAAAAGATGAAAAAAACTCTGAAGGGCATTTAATTGGAAACTGTGTTAGTGTAAACTTACCAATTGGCTAGAATAAGTATAAAATGCCAATAATTTGGCGCCAAACTCTGACGCAGATTTTGAAGCCCTGCTTCTCCTAAACCTGAGCCCACTTTCAACACCGCGCTTCTGGCCTGCGGTGTACTTACCCAGCAACACGGGCACAGCAGGCGGCGGGAAGAGACCGCTTTTCGGTCATGCGCACTAAAGACAGACGCGCTGCCCTCTTTCCCTACTCAACCAACCAGGACACGGCCTCCTCATGCGCATTGAGACTCCTCCGGGCGCGCGCGCGCGCGCTTCAGCGCGCGGCCTTGCGCATGGGCAGAGCAGCCCGGGGAGGCGGAAGTGAGGGGCTGGTGCGCGGAGGTGGGGGCCGTCGCGCTTGGTGTGGGGCGGGCGAGCTGTGGACATGGCGCCCCCCGGGAATCTCGTAGTTCCCGTGGCAGTTCTGTTGCTGTTGCTTTCGGGGGCCCTGGACCCGCGGGCGGCGGAGCGACGTGCGCATCATCACGGACGAGAACTGGAAAGAGTTGCTGGAAGGAGAGTGGATGATAGAATTGTGAGCGCGGGGCGGTTGTCTCGGGGCCCCTCGGTGGGCTGGGCGGGCCGGGGTCCTAGATCTAAGTCTGGACACTCGACTTCACTCCCCACACCCGTCATGCAGGCCCGAAGTTCCCGCAGACTGCCACTCCAGCCTGCGGAACCCGTGCCCCCGACTCCTCCAGATCCCCAAACTCTGTGGACCAGCCGCCGGCTTGGTCCCACCTCGTTTCTTATCAGAGAATGTTAAGTTTCTTCTAAAGTGTGCACTCTGCTTTCGCTTCTAGGGCAGTGGTGCGTTTACGAGATTGCGTTCCGGTTCTCTCTTAATTTTAATTCATGGTTTTGGGAGTGGGGATGGTTGGTGTGACTAGTTCCTATACAGCTATTTTAGAATGGTCTTCCACAGACTTCTAGACTTATTTTCACCAGACTTTACAAAAGAGAAATTTGAACAGAACCGTTGTTCCTTTGTCTAATTATCCTTAAAAGTCCATTTATAGTGTTGGAATTTGGGACTCTTTTAAATTTTATTTTATGGATTAGGTGTATTTTTATTTTAAATGCAAGGTAAATTCAGGTTAGGTTATTTAAAAAATTTCGTTGCCTGTGTAATTTTTTCTTTCATTGCTTTTCTCTTTCTCCGCATCTAATTTTTCCTTTACGTGTTTGTTTTCGCAAAGTACTGAATGTCCTGGGCTGTGACTCTTAATGTTCTCTAAGTGGTATTTCATTAAAAGATAAATTAGTGTATGAGTGATTATAAACTCATAGAAGAAAATCATGTGGTGGTTTCGTTATAATAAGGTCCCTTCTGCATCGGTGGAAAATAAACCATCTGCCTTTGCTTTAGTTGCTAAATTGGTAGTGATAGTGTTAGTATTCATACTAGTGATATTAGTGATATTCGTAAAAAAAACACATTTGAGTGTTAACTGTGTATGAAACACTGCTAAGCATTATACCTACATTATTATATTTAATTCTCTCCGAATTCTGCGAGATAGGTATTTTCCCCACATTTTATAGGTGAGAGATCCCTAAAGACTTAATTAACCTGTCCAGGTATTGCTGTATTGCTTCCTTTCAGTTTCCAGAGCCTAACATAGGCATGCAGTACTTGTTAGAACACTCCCCTTCTTTAACAAGGTTCCAATGAGTGTTTTCCTGGATTGTTGGGTTGAGAATTTAGGAGGTGGATGGAGGTGGACATCACCAAGGGAAAACCTGGTCCAAAAAGGTGTAGAACATTTATATGGAGGATAAGATGGGGAAAATGTTTATAGTATGCATGTATAATCTGTAACTTGGTGAAATGAATCTTCAGGCACCATTGAAGCTGGGAGAGGAAATAAGTGACAGCATTTGGTTTTCATTGTCATGAATAACTTGTTTTAGATTGTGCCCATAAAATATGTAGTTTTGTAAATAATGTGTTAAGCAGCAGTGATTATGAATTAATATACAAAACAGCCAAATACTTAAGGAGATTTGTAAAAACTCAGTTTGATCAAACTAGATAAATTAGTCAAAAGTGTAGTATAGGTGATTTGAATTAGAGCATCTATGAAATTACAGTATATGATTGTATTTTTTAAAAATTTTTTTTCCTGTAGCATACTGATTTTTAAAATCACTTAAGAAACAAAAGGAACATGAAAAAGTGATAAAGTTGGTAGTCTGAATTATATTTATTACAAGTCATTTGTTAAATTCATCCTAATCAGAAGTTTTGTTACAGAGATAGTTTCGTTGTAATAATTGTTATGAACTTTGGCTTTAATGTATGGTGCTAATCTTGTTCCACAATGCCTATTAACTTTTAGGAGTTTTATTTTCAATAAAATAAGTCAAGTTTTGTATACAATGGAGTACAAAACTGCACTATTATGTTCAACAGATATAAGCTTTATTCCTGGTTCCATTAAAAAATTGAGGTAACTTATAAGATAATATACAATAAATTGGAAAAATTAAATCCTAGGGAAAATCAGAGCCTTTAAAAATACTGAGTACCAGAAGAGTAATTAAAATGCTAGTATACTGACCACAGATTTGTAAACCCGAGATCTTAGAAACAGACTGACCAAGGGCTGGCCAAAAGAATTTTGTTTGGCCTGCCTAGTGTTTGTGTATATGGCCTAAGTTTTGAGATAATATTTTTATACAAAAATGCAGATGTTTTAGCTTCTTTTGTATCAGAATACTGGGCCATACTGGGCCAGCAATCCCCTGTGGCTGTTGTGCTAAGTAGTGGCTCCCTGCGTAAGATGACGTGCAGGTTTCCTTACTAATTTCCTATTTTTCTCATACTAGCGACTTGCATTTGTAACTCTTGCAGTGTAAAATTATTAGAACTGATGAACTCCAAATTTGACTTTGAGCTTTCTTGTGGCCACATTTTAATAGAGAAATCCAAAGGTTTTTTAAAGAGCTGTTTTGCATGTGAAAAGTCCTTGTGTCTTAAGAAGTTATTCTCGGAATTAATTTTATGTGATTAACATCATCAGTTATTCTTGATTTGCCAGTGGTAGGCCCACACTTAAAACATTTTTATCTTCATAAAGTTAACTACTTTGTTATCTTGTTGTTAATATAAAATTTCTCCACGGATTACACATTTTAGAATTTTTGGTTAGAGTGCTTAACTTTTTTATTTTTTTTGACTATTTCTCAGTTATGCTCCATGGTGTCCTGCTTGTCAGAATCTTCAACCAGAATGGGAAAGTTTTGCCGAATGGGGAGAGGATCTGGAGGTTAATGTTGCAAAAGTAGATGTTACAGAGCAGCCAGGTACTGTAAATTGTGATTAGTTTTGTTCCTTTGCATATTGGGTTGATATGTTTATTCTGTTTTCTACATAACATAGTCTTAACTCTGCCCTTTCATTGGGTTTTGAAAACAACTGTCTATAGCTAGTTAAGATGATTCACCTATCTCCCTGATGGGGGGCTCAGTGTGCAGTGGCAGCAAAAATCAGATTCCTTGGTTGTGTATGCAGTACTTTCCTTTTATGTGTTGTTATAAGGGACCTTGGAGACATCCTTCTCCCCCATTATTCCCCACATAACTGCCTCTGATCCTTTTTTCTTTGTATCCCAAGCCCCAGACTAGCAGGTAAGATGCCTTTGAGAAGTCCTAGAACACTGTGATCCAGGTGTACTTTAGCCAAGCCATCTTTTGCATGCTTACTAAGCTTCAGAATGAAGGGCTTGTGGTTGAGGTTCTTTGTATGGTCAAGGTCACATTCCCTGACAGGTGGTTCGAAGGTCTCCATTTGGGTCCCAGATTTAATACCTGTGATTTGAGGACATGGACTCTTAATTGCAAAGCATGCATGCTTTTGGGGTCAACTACACTTTTGACTGGGCCCCCTGGACAAGTGGCAGGCCCTGCCCTTAAGGATGTTCCTTTCTTAGTTCAGCCTCATCTTACCTGTTCTTGATCAATATACCTGGGTTCTTGGACTCTGCCCCTATTCCAAATGGTAATAATAACTAATATTTATTGGGCATTTACCTATTATAGGTACTGTTCCATGTGTTTTGCATTTATTATGTAATCCTTATACAGTCTTGTGAGATAGGTAATATCCCCATTTTACAGATAAGGAAACAGGTATAGAGAGATTAATCCTCAGTTATATTAGTATTTAACACATGTTTAATAGTAATGTTAGCTGCTGTGGTTATTGCCTATCCTATGAAAGATTCATAATTTTCATTTTTAACACCTTAAATTTAGCTTTTGTTTTCTGAATATCAAATATAATTTGATTTGATTTTAGATTTTTTTAAGACTACTGTTATATTGTGCTGTCCCAAGAGTCATCACTAGTAGTCTTATCATAGTGGTATAATCGATGAAGCGTTTTATATATACAGTCCCTTTTTAATTGAGATAATGTACAGAAGTTTTGTTTTTACATTGCTGTAAGTGCATAATTGGGATTTTTTTTATTTTTATGTTAAACAAAGCTCAACTATTTTTTAGTATAATTTCATGTTTTTTTCCTATTAGTATTTAAATAATTCAGAATCAACTTTTAAGTAGTAAGTGATTGGCCCATATAAAACCTCCTTTGTGTTCTTTATTGTGTTTATTTTTAATATTTCCTTATTATTTGTAGGACTGAGTGGACGATTTATCATAACTGCTCTTCCTACTATTTATCAGTAAGTATTTGAAGATTCTGTAGTTATAGAGAAGGATACATTATAGTAGAGTTAGAATAGTAGGCCGATGGACTGCATCATGTTTAAAGAGCATTATAGTCAGTAAGTATAGTACAAAGTTTATTTAGTCATGCTATCCTAGATACCTTTAGATAGATGAATGGTGTATGAAACAGTCCTTGGTCTCAAAGATTTGTAAGTTTTAGAAGGTTATGACATGGTTTGATACTATTTGGCATGGTAAACGTTTTTGAGCCCACAATTGTGCTAAGTCCTATAGGAAGTTTGGTAAGGGAAAAATCACTGGGCTGGAGTGGTTCCTGGAGAATATGGGGTTTATATGCAACCTTGGAGGTAGAATTTTCAAAAGTGCAGCATAAACATTCCATCCTGAGGGCAATCTCATAAAGAGTGATAAATAGGAACATGGTATGTTCAAAAATTAGCTAAGGAAGTGCTGTAGTTCAGCCATAGAGATAATAGTAGGTAAAATTTGGCCATTAAGTCAGAATGAAAGTTTATGTAGTCTTCAGTATCAGGTCTTTTAGTCTGACTCAGTCTTCTAAACTGGAGATAGGCAATCTCAAATCTGTACCTGCCCTATACCTTAATATTCATCTAGTTCGGTAGGTTGAATGCCAGGAGGTACTACTCTCAGTGAAAGTTATGAAAACACGTTGGCAATTTTTTATGTCTATATTTCACTTTTCTTTGTCATCTTTTTTTTTTCACATTTGTATCTGTTTCTCTACATCATTATTCTCCCTTGCTCCCTTTGTATCTGTTTAAATGTCTAGTCTCTTATCTCCATAAGTGCTTCTCTCCCTTTTCACTCGGTCCTTTTCTCCACAGGCCTCTTAAGTGGCTGTAATCAGACTCCTTCTTTTTACTTCTCAACATCCCCTGAGCTTAGCTTGAATTTTCTGCCCATTTCTTTGTCACGTTGTCATGCCCATTCCCTAACTTCTGCCTGTTGAAATCCTATGTGTCCTTCAGAAACAGCTCAAATGCTATGTTCTCCACAAAACATTGTTTTTTTGAGTGTAGGGGAGTCGTCTTTATGGTCTTTGACTCTGGATGGATAAAGGATCCTTTAACTCTACGTAGGTAGTAAGGAACTACTGGAAGTTTTTGCATTTGTGTGATAAAAATAGAAATATTAAGTAGGATTAGACTGGCAGTATTGTTTAAGGTAGTGTAGAAATGGTGAAGATGTGGGAGCAGGTAAAGCCTTTATGACCCTATGACAGAACTCCATACGTTGGGAATGCGAAGGGTGAGGTGATAGCAGGAAGCGTGCACAGCACGCTATCAAATAGAATCACTGAAATGGGAGGAAGGGAAACACTCAACCTGCTGCCTCCAGCGCTTTAAGGTATAATGGCTAAGATGATATGATTGTGACTGAAAATACCAGCAAATTGCCTTAAATTTTTAACCTATAGTTTAACTAAGCTAATAATAAATGCTAGACACTATTGTAACAACTTTTCATGTAATATGTATATTACACATAAAAGTGATATTCTTAGATTTATTTACTTTGTGTTCCCCCCTCCCCCGCCCCAGTTTTACTGAGCTATAATTGACATACAACTACTTGCTATGTTTCATAGTTTCATTATTTGGAAAAGCACCAATAGTCTTAAGGCTTATGATTATTTAAAAATATAACCTCACTGTTGTAATTTAGGGCTAAGAGGTCGTGGGTAGGTAATTAGTGTAATAGCTACTTGTGCATTGGTCATGGTTTTGAATATTAAAATTGATTGTAAAATAAGGTTAACAAATAGCAAAACAAATAAATTTGTTTATTTGGTAGTAGTTAATATATTTCATTCTGATCCTCTTCAGTTGTAAAAATGGTGAATTTAGGCGCTATCAGGGCCCAAGGACTAAGAAGGACTTCATAAACTTTATAAGTGAAAAAGAGTGGAAGAGTATTGAACCTGTTTCATCATGGTTTGGTCCAGGTTCTATTCTGTAAGTATGAGGCATTTTTCTCTTATTTCAGAAATAATTGGAACAAATTTTGTGTAAATGGAGCATTCATGCTCAGTTTTAATTCTTGGACTCTTAAGGTATATTCAGATTTACTGTGTGATATTTTTGGTTTGACCTTGTCTTTTAAACAGATACTTTGACCTTTGTTAAACTAGAAGGAGACACTCTCTAGAATTAAGTTGGAAGCATTTTTACGAATGTTTTAGCTCTGTAGATTTGGTCATTTGTAGCATCAAAAACTAAATAACCCTGCAAAGAGTGTGAGCAATGTAATGGGTAAAGCTATCGTTTGAGCTTAATAGTTGAGTGAGAAGTCTCAAACACATACCTACTCATGCTGCCTTTAGATTTTAGTTGTTGATTTCATGTGATTGAATTATTCCACCTATCTGATACTTTGAATAGTTCAGATGAATAATAACCCTATAATGGCATGACTAACCACTGAGCTTTACATTTAACTAGAGAGTAGCAGGTTGCTATAGAGCAGTAAGGACTGGAGATAGCACATATTTGCTGCTAGCTCTTTGGGTGCAAGGCCCCCAGGTCACTTGAGAGACCTCCAAAATACTGAGTTTTGTTGAGGTCACCATGGACTTACTCAGGTGTAGCTAAGCTGTCTTCCTGTTCTCTCAGCACACTTTCCTTGGAGGATGGAGAGTTGGGACACCAATGGTATAAGAGAGAAAAATACTCTGAATTTTGGGAATGAGAGAAAGATTAGCCAAATTAGCCAATTTTGAAATAGAAGTTTATGTTTTCTACAATTCCCTTATACCTCTCTTCCTGTGAAAATCCCTTGAATTGATTTGTCCTTTTGTTGTCAGAATTCCCCCACTGGACCACCATGCCTACCTCAGTAAAGGCACCTAGTATTGCTGAGAGTCTGAGTAGTTCAGATGACAGTGAGGCTGCAGAGTGCTTTCTATTTTAATTCCTTGGTTCTGTTCCCATTTTACATTTTAAACAGAAGCAACATAATTAAAGTACCTTCGTATGTTGAACTGAAAATGTAACTGATATTTTGTTTTTCGAAATGTCATCTCATAAATGAATGTTGCCCTTTCAGTGGATGAAGAAGGTTGCTTGTTAGTCTCCGTTGAATCCTCAGGGCAGCAGTCCATACCTTTTTTATTGGTGGACTGAATAAGGGGCACTCCCAGTGTCACCTTAGCAGGTTCACCCAGCCAGTGATTGGTGATTGGATTAGGTCATCTTACATTTAGGAGGTTTGGCTTGTGTGGGAATTGGTTTATGTGTCGATGGCAACACTTCCTGCTAGAGGAACAACAGGCAACAACAAACCCTTGTTATGCCTTTTTCTAACTGCCCAACTAAACTACATGAGTTTAATTATGTGAAAAAAATTATTTTTACTTATATAATGACTTAGCATTTGTTTCCTGTGTAACTTTGTATATTATTAAACTATATCAAATTAATGCTATTATAAGTTTAATTTTAATTTGAATAGATGGGAGGTAATTCTAATTGAGAAGGATTAGCTCAACAAGTGCTGCCAGTTCTTCCTTTAGGCTCCCTTCTCTGCGGTGTGGAGCCATTTGCCTAACTTTAACCAGCTGGTTCCACAGAGCTTATAACCTGTTACTCAGTATATTGGAGAAATCATCAGATGAAAGATGAAAGGTTAATGTTAAAGCAAGAGGAGAAAAGGAAAAAAAAATTATTTTATTTATGAAGATATCACATAGTGGCAGGAATTCAGAAACTGAATTTTTCATTAACAAGTCTTTCATTTACAGGCTTAAAATTATTGCTGTATCACCAATCTTGATTAAGACCAGTAATAAAATCATGTCTGTTTGGGAAATTACAGAGTTAAAAATAGAAGATAAGGCTATACATGTATATATTCTACGTCAGAACTGCGTACCTCACTCTGTTTTTCATTCATCTCTCTCATTTTAGGATGAGCAGTATGTCAGCACTCTTTCAGCTATCTATGTGGATCAGGGTATGGGCTAAAATTTTATTTCTGTTTTAAATATTTTGACACTTTTTTAAATGACCAGATTTTTAGTTTATTATTATTACGTTTTTTGATTTTAGACTTGTCATAACTATTTTATTGAAGACCTTGGATTACCGGTATGGGGATCATACACAGTTTTTGCTTTAGCAACTCTGCTTTCAGGACTATTATTAGGACTCGTAAGTACTTTATTTTCAAAGTTCTAGG
Source organism: Eonycteris spelaea (assembly GCA_003508835.1). Taxonomy (NCBI): domain Eukaryota; kingdom Metazoa; phylum Chordata; class Mammalia; order Chiroptera; family Pteropodidae; genus Eonycteris; species Eonycteris spelaea. Next base: position 5,096,120 of record PUFA01000017.1, read on the forward strand.
AAGAAAAATATTAAATTGATCATTTTATATAGTTGCACTAGCTTTATCATTCAAATTTCTTGTTTTTTCAGTGTATGATATTTGTGGCAGATTGTCTTTGCCCTTCAAAAAGGCGCAGACCACAGCCTTACCCTTCCAGTGAGTATATATATATTTTTTATTATATTTTTCTTTTGCTTCCTTCCTTCCTCCCTCCCTCCCTCCCTCCCTATTTTTAGTTTCTGTTGACATTCACTATTATATTACTTTCAGTTGTACAACATAGTTAGACATTTATGTAACTTATGAAGTGATCTTTCTAATAAGTCTAGAATCCATCCAATAGCATACATAGTTATTACAATGTTATTGACTATATTCTCTATGCTGTACTTTATTTTTCTGTGATTATTTTTATAACTGCCAATTTATACTTCTTAATTCCCCCTTTTAGCTTAGGTTTCTAAATATGGAGTGGTTTATATCAGAAGAGGGAAAAGGATATATATTTCATGTAAGAATAACAGCCCAGTGGATATTGGAACATAGTTATTTTTTTTGACTTATAATGTGGAGATTTTAACATTGCATATAACTTGTGGATATTTAATAACATTAATCTGACATCAGTTCATATGAAAATTCCATAATATTCATGGATCCATTTGAATATACTTGAGTCAAATAAAGTTGAATATGTTCCACTCTTTAAGTCATTCATTAGTATAGTGATCATATTTGAAAAATTTTTTTCTATGCTTCTCAAGTTTAAGTTTTGCAGGTAGGATATTGGCAAAAGCAATTCCTGTAGTTGGTTTAAGATTGACATTGATACTGTACTATAAGTTTATATAATTAGTAATACTCACTGTTGTCTACCTTAGTATAATTACCTACCCATCATTTATCTTCAGTCTTCAAAATTATATTGCTATAGAAACCCTATTTGCTGTTTGTGAAGAACTTTCACTTTTTGTCACCCATTAGCTTTTCAGTCACTCTAAAGTAGACTGCATAAAATTGATAGTCTTCCTATTTTTGTGGTTGAGGAAACTAAGACTCAGAGAGAGGAACTATTTTCCAAGGTTACACAGAAATGACAGAGCTGAGAGCAGAACCTAAATCAGACTCTTGGCTTGATATTTCCATTATGCTGCTACTTTTCAAGACTTGGGATTTATTGAGGTCAGAACTCCTGAAATGAAATCAGTGGAGATTGCATTTACAGTATACCTTCATCGATAACTGATAAGTTTACATTTCTTAGGTAGTTATATCGATACTAAAAATGATACATATAGGGAGGGACTCATTTTATCCACCAAGGGCCACTGACCTATAGGAAAAAAATGTAAACACAGATTACTTAAAAGACAATTTAAAAGTTGGTGAATGTACATTTTATATTTATTTCACTTTAAAAACCTTAGCTGTAACAAATTTGTCTTTTAAGTAATCTGCGACTCAACTGATAGATATGATTACATACTTTAATGAGATGTTACTCCTTCTAATAGCAGGCCACATGATTTGAGTTTTTTTCCAGTATGTGTGGATTTGGCTTAGATTTTGAGTTGCTAGAGAAACACCCAACTCAGTAGCTTTTAGCAAAATACAGGATTTTATTGGTTCATGTAACAAGGAAACCTGAGGGCAGAGTTAATAGGATCCTAGGGCTCAAAAGTTAAGATGTTATGTCCTTGCCTTGCTTGCTCCATTTTTGGCTCTTTGCAGTCCTTAGCATAAAATGATGGTAGCTCACGATCCAGGGTAAGAAGGAAATATACCTTCTGTCTAACCCCACCCATCTTTTGGGAAAATTCTCGTGCCCTCCACTTGTGTAAATGACTCACTTTTTGGAACAGTTATTGTAAACCAGGGTTTCTCGATCTTGATGCTATTGACCTTTTAGGCTAGATAATTCTTAATTGTGAAGGACTGTCTTTAGTTCATGCTGGATGTTCAGCAGCATCCCACTGGTGCCAGTAGCACTGCCACTCAGTTGTGACAGTCAAAAATATTTCCAGACATTGCCAAGTTCCTTGGCAGGCAAAATCACCCCTTGAAGAGAACCACCGCCATAAACAATGGTGCTCACTACAACTACATGGGATGTGGAATAGGGAACGGGCTATTACCCCAACAGAAAGAAGGATGCCAGATAGATCAAAGAAGACTGTTCACTACGTGGTGATTTCTTTCCATAGTTTTTTACCTCACACCCCATATTTTCTCCTCCATTCTGGATTGCCTAGGATTAGGGCAGTTTGGGATCACTGACCAGAGTAAAGCTCACTGGCCCAAGTTCTGTGCCCTGTATCTCAGTTTAACATGGTGCATTTGAAATTTAAGTTAACTGTCAACAGGCCCTATAAAAAATGAAAGAGTATACGTTTGTGTGTACATATTTAAAAATTTATTGCTCTATATACTTAAGATTTGTACCTTTTATTTGTAATCATATCTTATGTCTGTAGGGAAAAGGAAACACATTTATGAAACCACTTAAAAAAACAGTGAATAGGAATATAATTTTCTACTGTAAAAGTCTGATTCCTGTTCATCTACGAACTAAAACTAGGGTAGTATTAAAATGTTATATTTAATGCAGCATTTTCTTGCAACATCCATATTCATAGCATTTTAATTCAATAATTTCACTTCAGTTTATAAATAGATGGGTAATGAGAATAAATTTGGTAAGTAAAATAGATCTTGGAAACTTATTTTTACAGTATTATTCTTGATAGCTTTTTCCTTTTGGAAATCAAAACATATGATTGATTGATAAATAAATGCCAGAGCAGTTTATGGACATATGAATTGTGTCTTTTTTATACTAATGGAAATCTAATACATCACAAAAAAATATTTTTGGTCTTTATCTTTAAGAAAAATTATTTCCAGAATCTTCTCAACCTTTGAAAAAAGTAGAGGAGGAACAAGAGGCTGATGAAGAAGATGTTTCAGAAGAGGAAGCTGAAAATACAGAAGTAACAAACAAAGACTTTTCACAGAATGCCATAAGACAACGTTCTGTGGGTCCTTCATTGGCCACAGATAAATCCTAATTAATTTTTATAAAAATCTTAATATGATTTTGACAAAAACAGAAGATTGATCATTTATTTTGGTTTGAAGTGAATTGTTACTTGTACATTGCAAGATTCAGTCTAGGTTGTCATTAGAGTGAATGGTCTACCTTTGAATAATAAAAGTAGTGCTCTGTAAATAAGTTTGAAATAGGATTAACAACAGTATGGTGGTTCAAACAGGTCTTTAATTTTTGAAAAATCTGGTGCCGAGCAATAAGATTTGTTTATGTTTGTTTAATAATGTTTTTCAAGTCTGAGTTGAAAAACTGTATTTCCCAAGTATTGCATTACTGAGATATTTAAGGCGATTACTTTATAGAGAAAACAGATTTCTCATTTGATAAAATTTTTCTCAGTTTCACTGTGTGAAAAAAAGAACATATTTCCCATAAATGGGAACTTTGCCCATTGTCTCAAGAAATGTGTATTTCAATAACAACTATGGTTCTTTTAGGGATATAGTCCAAAATTTCCTCATATTTTTTAGATTATGCAACTAATAAAAACTACCTTATTTTAATTACAGTTTTCTACACATGATAATACAGGATATGCTACTGATTTAGGAAGTTTTATAAATCCATGGTGTTGTCTTGATTCCTGTAAAGGTTGGTTGCCTTTTTTTGTTCCTTTGTTCAGTGTATGATTTGTATTTTTCTTACTTACCATGGTTACATTTTTCATTTTCCAAGTTGGATAATATCCTGGAAATATTTTTTATTTTTTAATAAACAGTACTTTTTTTGTTTTTTTTAACTGAAGTTTACTGAGGGATCCTTAAAGTGATGAGCTGTCTACTGATTTAAAATTTTGGCCACTCTTTAATTTTATATCATTCTTGTTGAACATATACTTGGACTTTTTGTTTGTTTTTGGATGTGAAGGTGAATATTCCTGATTTTTATTTTATTTGGAAAAGCCTAGGTATTTTACAGTTTGAAAATTCACAGAAGCTTAATCTGATATAAAGTTAGTGTTCTACTCAGGAAAAGCATCTTTTATAGTGTATGTTTTCAGTGTACCTTTGCCTTCACATACAGAAAGTTTTTAATTGATTTTACAAAGTTGGTGTATACTTGGTGTATTAAAAGCATAACATTTTTATGTTTTTGAGAAGCAGACTTCCTATTCTCTACTTTTATTGTGTATTTCGCAGTTGGGAATCGGCAGGATGGGACATTTAATATATTTTTACTCTTTGGAGAGTTAGAACACAGTTTTTACCTTACAGCAAACAGGGTGGGTGTGGGGTGGCAATAGAGAACTGTATGAGCTACGAGAAGGGGAAAATAACCACAAACCACCTGTCCATTATGTAATAGACAATTTCTGTAATGTCCCCTTTCATCTAGATTCTCTTGCTGTGTGTGAATTCATTAGACCTACAGTTTCAAAATGTACAACAGTTTTTTTTTAAAATGCCTCTCCTTTAGACTATTAAATATTCTACCATTAAAGAGTTTGGATGTGTAGTGATTTGGGGATTCTTCAGAAAAATATTCTAAGTACAATATAAACATCTAAGCACTTCACTAAAGATGAAGACAAGTGTGATTTCTAGTTGCATATTTAGAAATGCTTAATTTGTATTTAACGCGAAAAGTATATATACTTGATGCATGTAATCAAAAGGCTAGGGTGGGTCACACACCTTTTTCTGTTTTGAGATGATAGCGGAAAATTAGTGCTCATAAATCAGGCATTCTGTTTTCTGGTGTTTTAGTATACATGACATAAATTTCAGGTTTTTAAGTAATCAGAAAATATATATACAGAAAATTAAAAGTAGGCCGAACAGGTAGAGACTTGATATTTCAGGAAACAGTAATCTTATAGTTCTTCAGGATTATCACTGTATACTTCTGAATAACCACCCTTCTATCATCACGTCAGAGACTCATAGAAACTGTATGGGATCATTTAACCTTTAATAGACCTTTTGTTTCCATTATTGGCTTGAGAGGGCTAAACATGGCAGATTAACTACAGATCATTAGGAATTGTCCAGTCACCCAATAATCGTTCAGCTCTACTGTGGAAGTATTGTAAAATCTGATCACTCCAATGGAGAAAGCAGTGTTCTAGCATATACTGTGTAAATACTTGGAAAGACTATCGAAAGTTTTAATGATGATTCCTGTGTATGTAATAATGCTACTATTCACTGAGTACCAATTGGAGTTATTTTGAGTTTTATTGTAATAATTCATTTCGTTCTAACTACCACGTACAATAGGTAAGCATTATACATCTTTCAGGTAAACAGGCTCAGGGAGCTATGGTAGAAATAGGTACAATAAGAATCTAGTTCTGATTTCAAATCTTGTGATTTTTTTTTTCAGTATTAGTACTGAAAATTCTGCAATCTATATGTTAAATTACAATATAAATTTTAATTCTTAAAATTTTCAGCAAAATATTGCAACAAACATTTCAGAAATACCAGCATTTAGTATTTGTAGTCTTGTGATATTGGGTACTACATAAAGAATCAGGGTTATTACAGTAAGTGATGCTTTTGAAAACAATTTTCTCTCAAGTCAGTTGTCTTATTCAGCCCAGTGCATAAAAGGCATAGTTCTAGATGTAGTTATGATGAAATTACCATTTTCGAGTGAACATTTTAACTTTGATTTATAGTTTAGGGTAGAATTTCAGTAAATTATTTAATTTTTTCCAGCTTTACGGAGGTATGATTGACAAAACAAATTACTTCTGATGTAGATCTTTCACTAATAAAATTGATTTGGGATGGAATTTGAATGTGTGGTCCTACTGAGTTCTGAATAATTATATAATTTTAAAAGTAAAAATTTGAATATTTGCATATTTAGATAATGTTGGTATTGAATATCAGCAGTTGTTACTTTTGTTTTTAAACCATTAAAACTCGAAAGAGGGTAAATTTAAATGGAAAGTTTGATAGTTTATAACTAGAAGGGTCAAAGTATATACTTGAACAAATCTAAAATATTTCTTCCCTTTTAATTGCCTATTTGGCTCATTTAATTACAAACGACGATAGCAGTATTTTAGCCTGGCTCTTACTCTGTTAAATTTCCTGAACCTCTCAGATGAGCAGTTCGGTAGCCATGACTGCCCAGCTCTCCTTTTCTCTGAAGGATAGCATGGAAGATGTCTCCCTACCTCTAGGCCTCTTGTGAAGTAAAGAGTAGAGGAGAAAAGAAAGCAATCCAGAATTCTTTATGAGTGGTTAGGGGTTCAGTTCTCAAATCAAGGCCCATCTTTTTTTTTTTTTAAATTAAGTTATCCAATCTCTTTTTCTAAGAAACTGATGAGTCAAAATGGTCCTTGGTCATTGATGTCACACTATCCTGCGAGCAGGTATCCATTAACCAAGGTAACAACTCCCTGTCTGGTTTGCAGGTAGTAGCTAATAGACTTTGTGTTACAGATCTAACAGTGTTACAGTCCAATTTTGTGTTACAAATCTAGTCATTAGTGGCCACTCAGTCATCTGTTTTTGGTCAAAATACTCCTATGGGGTCAAGTAGACTTTTTTTTTTAATTGGGACCGCTTATGAAGAGTGGTGAAATTTGTTTCACCACTTGTTTCAGGTGGTGAAATTTTAAGTATAAAAACCATTAATTAGGCAGATCTAAAGTGAAAAAAAAATTTTACCTATAAAATTGGATAAAGTAAGATAACTTGCAAATGTGCACCATCTGTTCTCTAGTTCTCTTCCAAGCTCTTATCTGTGAAAGTTTAGGTGCCCAGGCTAGCTCCCACAAAAGGTCCCCAGTATCAGTGTCGAGGGAAACAGTTGTCTTTTTCTAGATATGACATAATAGGGAGTTTTAGATTTCTAGCTATCCTTTATTGTTTGCCATCTAAAAAGTCACCTAATAAAATGATTGAGTCCATTTACCCAGAAAATCACCTAATTTCATTACAAGGAAATAGGTCCAAGGAGACTGAGTAGCTCCTTCCAAAGGAAAATGTATAATGCCAAGAGTTCGTTTGGTTGTATGCTTTAACCAGTTTGTGAGTAAATGGTCTCTTTGAGAAACCAAATCATTGAGTTTTAAGTTGTGCGTAGTTTAGGGAGATTTTGAGGAAAGGCTGTTCATACCTGTTGATAAAACTGGGTGTATCACGTGAACCCCTTGCACTATTTGGTCATGTCTTCTTGCTAGTAGCCTGTGGAGTCTAGAATCAGATGTAACATTCCTAGATGCCTGGACAGGCCTGTTATGTACTCACATGGCCAGAATTGTTGAACCTCAGAAGAGTCGTTAAAGCCAATGAGAATATCTTAGGCCACAGAGCTTTGAGAACCTCTGAGAGCTCTAAACTGAATTTCAGAATTCCATTTATTCTTTCTACATTTCCGGAAGATGAGGGCAATATGGATAGCAGACTTTCTAAGAAGGTGGTATGGCTTTACATCTTCAAAAAGAGTCCCAGGAAAACTGGTTCCCCGTCGCTAGAGAGAGAGATGAATTCCCCAGGTCGGGGTGCCTCTAGTGTTTGCATTTACTTCTGCAAGTCACTTGGGAGTGTTTTAAACTAAATTCTCACGTTGGAGTTTTTCACACTCAAGGGTAGTACAGATTTTGTCTTCGTGTGCAGCTCCAGCTTGTGGTAAGGAACTCCAGAGGAAACTTCCCTTTTTCCAGAGCTAAGGGAAAGCAGGCACATTTCCTTCAGGGTTCATCTGTCTCTGGGGGAGTTATTGGCAGGTCTCATTTCATCTGACTTATTACCCTAGGTCCTAGGTTTTTTCTCCAGTGCCCCTGTTTGTTTAAAGACTGAAAAGCTACAGTGCTATCTCCCAGAGGTCAGCACAAGCTCTCGTGGTAGCTGTTAGCTCTTAGATTTAACTGCCCCACTGGAGTCAAGTTTTTGGTTCATTTTTGGCCTATGGGAGAGAGTTTCTCCTTAAATGCCCATCCATGAATTTAAAATGCTTAAAAAAAACATTTTATCTAGAACTTTTAGGCATCTTTCAAGGAGTTTTTCTCATTATCCACTCTACTCAATTGCCTGAGACAGAAGTAACTCTCCTGTTCTTTTTGGCATTGTGGGTTTACACTTAAAAATCTCTACCATTACTTTAGTAGTGTTTTGAGAAAATCAAAGGTTAACAAAACCTTTTTATTGTGAAAGATCATTTAACTGTTAACATTAGGACTTTATACTGAGGCATAGGGGTGATGATGTCACAAAGTCAGAATATAGTTTAAAGCTGTATCCTCAAATTAAGTGTGATGCTTTTGTTCCTCCTTTTTGTCAAATATTTATTAATTAGTTGGGTTTGGCAGGTAATTATATCTAAGGGTATGTTCCTCAGCTCACTCAGTTAACTGTTAAATTGATAGCTTCATTTGATAAATTCCACTCATCTTAGTGAAACTTTAAAATGATATAAAGTAGATATCACAGTCATAAATGTTGAGACTTTATTTCTGGTTGTGCTTTTCATAATGTTAATTCTTTATTCAATTTATAAAGGCCAGACAGACAGTGACCTTTTCATAGGACAGAAGAGAAATTACAGAGAAAATACTTGAGAGTTACTGTCTTAAGATCTTATTTATATATATATATTTTATAGCACAGGAAAAAATAGTTAATTGCCTTGGTAGAGATAAATTTTCTTTTGCTTTGAAAAAAAGCACATTCATAATTAGTTTTATGCTTGGGGTAGGATTGACTCAGCAACAAATTCTTAATCAGTATGGACATAAATTAATGTTCTGAACTTGTAAGTTCTGGGCTTCGTAGGGTTTGCATTCCCCTTAAAGTATGAACATTTTGCATAAATATGTATATTAACACATTTTCCTGAGGCATACCTTCCTCAACCCTCACATCCCCTTTAGCCACATACATTTGTGCAATGCATAAACTGTATAACTGCATGGGTTGGCTAAATTTCCTAAAGGCTTGCATCTCATCGTTTGAGAAACTGAAAAAGGCAAATGAAAGCAACATTATTTGACATATTGAGGAAAACTCGTCTTATGGGTTTGGGATTTAGAAACTTAAAAGTCATCCTCATCAGGTGTGCTGAATGTAGAGGTGATAAGAGTTGTCTCAGTCATACATTTATTTCATTTACACTAAAATCCTTTGCATATGTGTTTAGCACCTCTGGTAGGGATCATTCTTTCCAGGAGTAGTTCTCTTGCAGATCTTCAAAACCTTACCAGATTTCTCAAAGGCCAGGTTTAAGACACTATTCTTAGTAGTTTCTCTTTTTCCAGCTGACTTTTCAGACCGACAGGGAACTTGAGCACTGGCTAACCATAAGTCTTGGTTCTCAGTTCCTATTCTTCTTAAAGAAAGTAGCTAATATATCTTTTAAATAAAGCCAACAAATATTACCAGGAAGAAAAGACAATATGGGGAGAAAAAAGCAACTAAAGTTTTGTGCGTCAAATATAATTTGACTGTGATTGGCAAAAATTGTTAGGTAGCTGTTTTGTTAAAAATTATATTTAAGTATCAGTAGGGCTGAATTTATTTTTATTAACAAATTAGAAACTTTGCTGAATTCTTTTTCTTTTAGACTCCTCTGCTTTTTAGATCTTTGCATGAATAAACCAAATATTTCATGTCTGGTATTCCAAAAAAGAAATCTCTCCCTTAAAGAAAAGTGGAGCTTTTATTTCATATGAACAAGCCTGAAATATTAACAGTATTCTTTTGACAGTATTATTTGACAGTATTATCATTGAGAGTATTATTTTCCACGTGGCAAAAAGAAAACCCAACTTGATTTGGCTCCAGAGTTGTCTATCTGTGGATGTGGAATGCCCTCTGCTCATTCTAACACTCTTAAAGAGTTATTACTCCTTCAGGGATCACCACACAATCTACCTCTGTCTGGAAGAGATTGTTCTCATTTGCGAACATCTTCATAACTGTTTTATGTACTTAGTAATATACTCCCACTGATCTCTTTATATTTGCATCTGGAACATGTACTTCAGGGCAAGGCTATATCTTTTTCTTAGCTTGGGTTTCCACCATCCCTTCCCCCGCACGCCACCATGTCTTGCTCCTTCTTGCCGCAACCAAAGCAGAGCCCAGGACAAAAGACTGGTGAGCAAGTCCTTTGTTTGGAATTGGGCCCATTAAACAAGAATGTGGGGTCAGGGGAATTGAACAAGGAGGGAGGGAAAACAAATACTGTGATACACTACTGAGTTGTCTATTCCTATGAGTGACTAGTGCTTGATCTTGATGGGATATTCTTTTAGATGTGTTTCAAACCATTTGCCTTGGGTACAAAAGGGAGAATCATTTATCCATTGGTTTCTGCCTCCTTTTGGTTAATGCTAGCCATGCCAGCATTAACACCAAAAGGATTTACAGTGGTGCATAATATGTATTCAGTAAAATTTTTTTGAATGTAATAGGACCCAGCTCAATTCTGAGCTCATAATATGCATCTAGTGACTACTTACTGACTTGAAAGTTATGATTATATCTCTGAAATAGAAATAACATAAATAGCACATTATTATTCCTATTTCCCCAAATCTTCTAAACAGACATATAGGCTGCATTTTATTTTATGCCGTTTTAAACACACAGTATTGTTCTGCTGAGGTTTTTTTTGGTGTCCAACATTTCCTACAGAATTTACACATCAGTACCTGAGGGGCCTCAATCCAGTAATTCCAAAAAGGTATTACACATGCCATACCCTTCACTTCATAGAGCCATTTAAAAAATACTTTAAAAACATTTTTATTTTGAGATACAAGTGTAAACTTACGGAAAAGACTTGCAGAGTTCCCTGTTTTCTCATGTTTATACTTATTCAATAGAATAATAAGAAAATTAACACTAACTCTCTACTTAATTAATCTGTAAATCTTACTCAGATTTCAACAACTTTCCCACTGATGTTGAAGAAATCCTTCTGGTCCTGGATCTAATCCAGGACCACATTGCTGCATTTCGTTGTCATGTATCTGTGGTCTCTCCAGTCTTCCTTTGTCTTTCATGACCTTGACACTTGAAGACTTTTGGTCTTTTATTTTGTAGAATATCCTTCAATTTGGGTCTGTCTGATGTTTTCTAATGATTAGAGTAAAGTGATGCATTTTGTTTTTCTGCTAAAATACCGTAGAGGTTACGGTACATTATATCTTCTCAGTACATTGTATCAGGGGTACATGATATCAGTATATCTTATCAGTAGTGATGTTCATTTTGACCACTTAAGATATCATATGCCAGGTTTCTGCACTGTAAGGTCACTATTTTCCCTTTGTAATTAGTATCTTGTAGGGAGATACTTTGAGACTATGCAAATATACTTACAGTACTTTTGCCTAGTAATTTTATCATCCATTGGTGATTCTTCTAATGCAGCAGTTATTTAGTATGGTATTTTTTGATTTCCATCATTCCTTCTGCCTTTATTAATTGGAATGCTGATTTATCAGTTTGGACTCGGGTGTAACCCATCACTATCATGTATGTTGTCTCCCAGTGTTCCTACGTTGGTCATGGGAGCGCCTTCCAGTTAGCTCCCGTGTCCTCTCAGCACAGCCCTATCATTTTTTGAGCACTTCCTTACTTTATGGCACTAGCAGATTTTCCGGGTGTATCTTCTATCTTTCCTGTCCTAGGTTTGGACTCTACAATTTCTCCAAGGAGCTTGGGTTCCATATTTAGAAACCAAGCTAGGTGTGCTCATTGCTTCTAAGCCCTTTCAGAGGATAGTGCTAGAAATATATGTCTTTATATCAACCCATGCGTATATGCACGTTTTAATCCATATTTATAGCTCCCATCTGTACATTTATTAGAAACTAAAAATTCATATTGATACCTCCAGTTCCAGTTCTGTACCACAGGATTCATTTCAGCACCCAGCTCCCCACTCCCCTCTCTATTTGTAATGTCTTTGACAGTGAGAAACCTCACTCTCATTACCCATAATATATTTACTTATTTATTCAGAACTAGTATTCGCATAAGATGATTTCAGAATTGCTAACTATACCCCTGTGAAAAACAAATTTACTAAGTAGTGTAAAATTGTGCGAAGTTCCTTTCGTATCTGCTTCTTACAGTAGGTAGTCAAAAATACTTTTTCTTAGGATAGCTCTTGCTTTCCCACTTCCCTCAGGTGAGTATATTTTTTATTCATCTGTAATGTAGTTAAGTTTATTTCTTGCTGTTTGTTCTATTTTGGGTCTCCTCCTCCATGCCCCAGTTTATTTTAATCATTTATTTATTTTTGGGGTATGTGAAACATTACATGTGTTAAGAATCAATATACTCAGAATTGTTTTGCTCCCTCTTACTACTCATCACTACCCTGTTTCTTTTCCTCCAATTTTTCTGCCCTGTTCCTACTCTCTATAGGCAACCAGTTTCATTAATTTATGGTTTATCCTTTTGGTTTTCTTCTGTAAATATGAATATATATGAACATATATACACATATATATGTATTCTCATACCCCCTTCTGTCTTACAGGAAAGGTAGCATACTCTAGATATTCTTTTGCATTTTGCTTTTTTTAAGTTTAATATGTCCTGGAAATTACTCCATATCAATTAACAGAGGTCTTCATTCTTTTTTTATAGCTACATAGTACTCCACTGTGTGGCTATATCATAGCTTATCCAGCCACTCTTCTGTATATGGCATTGAGCATCTAGGTTGCTTCTAACATTTTGCAGTTACAAACAGCGCGGCAGTGAGTAACCTTGTGCATATTCATTTTATATTGTTGAAGATTTATTTTCAGAGTAGAGTCCTAAAAGTGGGATTGCTGGGCCAAAAATTAAGTACCTGTATAGTTTTTGTTATGTATTGTCAAGTTTTCTTCTAGAAAAATTGTACCCATATTTGTTCCCACAAGCAGTGTACAAGGGTATTTCCCCACAGCCTTGCCAACAGAGTGCATTATACATTCTAATTTTTGTCGGTTTTATAAAAAAGGAACAGTACCTCACTGTCGAGGTAATTTACGTTACTCTATAACATTTTTTTTTCATATATTTAAAGATCATTTTATATTTTGGGGGATGAATTGTCTCTGCATCTTTTCCCCCTTTATACTGGGTTTTTGGTCCTTTTGCCCTTGATTTTCAAGAGCTCTTTACATATTAAGGATATGTCTATAGCAAATATATTCTTCCAGTTTGTCAGTTGTCTTTCGCCATTGTTTATGGTGATTTTTTTGTTTGTTGTTTCGCCATGCATTATATTTATTTTTATGTGGTCGGAATTGAAATTCTATTGCCCCTCTATTTTAAGTCTTTGTATCTATACTGAGATCGAAGAGGAATTTACACTTCTTTTCTCCTAGTTCTTGTGTTGTTTTTAATTTTTGCACAGAGAAATCTGATACATTTAGAGTTTATTCTTTTGTTTGACATGAAGTGCAGATCTGAATTTACCTTTTTATTTTTTCAATTGGCTACTCAGTTGTCCTGGCACCATTTATTAAAAAGTCTATCTTTGCCCTAGTGATTTGAGATGTCGTTTTTTATCATATGCTAAATTGTATAAAATTACCTTTAAAATATATATATATATTTTTGTGCTATTTTTGTACTTTGTCATGGTGGTTTGTCTATGCAATTTATTCATTGCCTGTGGCCACAAGTAATGTTCCAGGTGTTTGTTCTTCTCAAAGAATAGTTAATTATTACACCAATAATCTTGAAAGGTAGTGAAATTTATAAAGCACTGTTACCCAAATTGAACCCACAGCTTTGAGCATTGCTACTTCTGTCCAAATGTTATCTGTGTATTATACAATTATTAGGTGGAAATGAAGCTTTCTAAAATGACTCTCAGTGCTACTTTGGAACCACCGTATGGAAACCTTGAAGAATGGGCTCGTGAGCACTGGCTTTGTTAGGGTTCGTTGTCTTTGGCTCCTTAACTTGTTTCCTAATGCAGGTGCTGGGTCTAGGTAGACAAATTGTAGTTCTGTAATTGCTCCAAAGTAGAGTCACTGGAATTATCTAAAGAATCCCCGTTTTCAAATAGACAGTGAGCTGCTTGGAGAAATAGATTATTGAAGGCTAATGCAATATTGTGCCTTTTCCCTATCTTATAAGGCCCATCTTAAGTATTTGATTAGTGTGGTTGGTCTGGCTTTGCTTACAAAGCACATCATATTCTTAGACTTCAAATTTTAGAGTATGTGGAAATTGCAAGAAAACCAGAGGAATTTTAATTTTTTGACTTTATTTTTTTCCCCTTCTGTTTTAATACCGACATTTTAAAGTGACGAAGAAAAGTGCAGTGAAAAATGAAGCCATGGTTTCTATTACAATTTTTTAACGGACATGTTATTCTGTCCTTGACCTCCAGAGGGAGCAAGAGGGCTATAGTTAAGTAGTAATAATTCCTGAAAAAGAATTCTGTCCTCCCACTTCCTTCCTCTCCTCCCCTCTTCTCTATCTTTCTCGTCCACCCTACTTTCATAAATATGTAGAGTTTAAAGAATCACTTTTAAAAATCATTTTCTATATGTTGTTCCTTTTTGGGATACTTGCATAGGTTTTCCTAAACCTAGTCCCCTTTAAGCTAATCTGTCTTCTAGTTGTGAGCTTTGCATTCTCTTATGATGGAGGAGGTACTACTGTTTCAGTAGAGTGATTCTAAAGGAAGCCAGATGGAAATTTGTCTCAGCAGGTGGGGCTATTTCTTTAGAAACAGTATTAGTTCTTTTACTCCCATCATTCCACTCTGCCTCCTCCCCCATTAAGGTAGAGAGGCTTATGCATTTTTTCTCCCCTGTTCCAACTGAAAACAAAAATATTAGTATGTGTGCCCAAAAAGTATATCATATGACCTTTGAATAGAGAGTCCACCCTCCAGGTGGCCCTTGAAAAGTCCATCACAAGATCCTTTGTTGATAGAAAAGTCAAAGTTATGAGGGGATGCTTGACTTTTCCCACCTTATACCTGTTTCTTCTCCAGTATTCCTCATTCCAGTAAATATTACTCACTTAGGAGTCATAATTGGTTCCCTGTTTTCTTCAACTCCTACTATCTAATCCATCAAGCAGTTCTATTCGTTCTAATTCCAAAGCATTTCCTAAACATGCCCACTTTTCTCTTTCCTGCTCTCCACTTCCACCAGGTAGAAAACTACATTTATCTTTCACTGAGACCATTAAGATAGCTTCCTAACAGGTATAGGATGGCAATGGTTTGGAAAAATTTAATGTACTTTATTATTGAATATACCTGCTCAGAGAGAGATAAAAGAATACAAAATGAAATAAAGAGTTAAGATTTGGCTTTTAACACTCAAAATTAGGGTTCCACAGAAAGACAAAATTAGGGTTCTACTAGCTTAATAAGGCTGGAGTTCAGAAGGTGGAGCTCTGGTAGGTTTTTGGAGGAGGAAGACAGAAGGGAGACAGAGGAGGTAGATGGATGGTCATTTAGGGATTCTGATCCCTGGGGCCTACAGCCTGGAGACAGGAAGCCTGTTAAATACCTGGAGAAATAAAGAGAGCAGAGGGACTCATTCCTGGCTTCCAGTCTGGGACACTGGAAAGAGTTACCTGTTAGTTCCACAAGGGCCGCCTTGGCCCACCTGGAGGGTGACCACATGAAAATAAATTCAAAGATGTGGTCAGGGAGAGTGAAGGTGTAATTTGTGTCCCTAAGCCTTCCTCTTTTCTCCCAAGGCATGAATACAGAGTTGCAAGCCAGCAGGGCCAAAGGCCTGTTAAGATGGGACTTCGAGTCACTCAGAGGGGACTGTAATGTCATTGAGAGCTGAGGTGACCCTAGTCAGTCACGCAGAGAATCACTGGGGTCTCATCAAGCTGAGAGTTTGGTACAAACCAAAATGTACATCACCTATAGCCTCAGCCATGGCCCCTAATGACACCATTGTGGGCTAGTGACATGGGGGACAAAGGACATTGCCAGGGAGCCAGAGGAACCAGAGGACCCCGCATGGTTTTGAGGACTCTTCCTTGCAAATCTGCAAGGTCTTGCATGCTTGTCTCCCTCCAGGCACCATCCTGGGTGGCAGGAGTGGTGCCAAAATCTAGAGATTAAGCACGTCTAACTGAAGAGGCTGAGGTTTACCTAACAGGACCGTTTAAGGTATGGTGTTGGTCTAAAGATTATCCCCACTCCTTTTGTTTCCCTGTAGCTGTAGGAGCTGGTAAGAACAGATGAACTCTAGACCAAGTAGAAGTCTCATTTCCCTGACTTTGGAGTCCTGGGGTCAATGAGTCACAAGCCTGCTGCGCTGGTTGCTTCCTGCCTCCCCGTTACTGTTCCTACAATGCTACTCCATGTAGCAGGTAGAGCAGGCCTCAGATGTGTGATGATCTGATTTTATCTCCTGTCTAGACCTTCCATAGGCTTCCCATCGGACACAGAAGGAAGGACCAGCACCTCACCATGACATACAAGGCCCCATATGATCTAGGACTGTCTTCTTCTCTGTCCTCATCCTGTACCTTGTCCACTATGCTCCAGCAGAGTGGCCTCTGTTCCTAGGACGAGCTACTCTCTTCTTCATCTCAAGCCTTCGCACTTGCTGTTTCTACTTGATGCCTTTCATTTGCCCTTCCAGACCCAATTTCTACCTTTTCTCACCTTGGTCTGTGCTCTAGTAGGCTGACCATATGAATTACATTAGTGGACACTCTCACTTTCTGGCTTCCTGTTGGAATTGGCCAGGGGAAAGCACCTGCAGGGGTTCAGAGTGAGGGAAGGGAAGCTATTTATTCAGGGTAGTTATTCCTTCTGCTCCTTCCTGGCTAGGTCACTGAGGTTTGGCTGTCCATTTCTTGGTCACCCCTCTCCCTTTGCCTGCAGGCCAAGAGTGCTCCTGGCTCCTGGACTTGGGTATCTCAGTCTCTCTTGCTGGTTTCATTAAACTCTGTACTTTTGGGTGCCTTCTGCTTCCTGCCAGACCTCCACAAGCTCCCCTTGGGCTCTCTGCCTGCTGCTTTCTTCCTCTTATTGAGTTTTAGCTCAGATGTCACCCCCTCAGGGAGGCCCTCCCTGACTACCCACCATCTCACTGCCCACCCCTGCATCTTGCCTTCTGCCCTTTACTCTTTATCACAACGTATTTTTAATTTCTTGATCATAACTGACACTTTTCTTGTTTCATACTTTTTTCTTCTAATTGAACTATAAGAATAGGAGAAAGTTGTCTGTTTCACTGTCTACTGTGTCCCCAGCACCTAGAACAGAACTTGTACACAGTAGGCAGCCAATAATTAGTGTTTAAAGAAGTAAATGAAGAGTTGACTTTTCTTTCTCCTGAGAAGCCTGGATCTCAAAGTGAGGTACGTCAGGAAGTTGTCTCATTTCCTTGTACCTTTATTGCATGAGGCGCTAATTGCTTTTTAGGTACTGTTTGTTAACTAACTCAACCACCATGCTTAGGAAGTCGGAAACAATGTAAAATAAGCATTATTTCAGATTAAGCCCTTTTAATGGAAACATGGAAGGATGCCTCTGCCATCTAATGTCTCTGTCTCCTTTGTCTAGTTTAGGTGTGTCCAGTCTTAGCTGGGTAAAGAAGCTGCTTTGAAGTTCTTTAGAATCTTCAGGCCATGGAGTTGGGGATGGTGCTGAAAGTATATCACGACAGTTTGTTCATGCTAGAAAGTGTGCTCTGAGAGCACTTTATTGGAATGCTGGGCTGCATAGAAATACCAAGGTGAGTGCCCAGCAGAGTAGTTCTCAGCATTAGCTGATTGTCCAAGTTTCTCGTGGTACTAACGTAGCTCTCTAGGCTGCATCCCAGGCCTACTGAGTCATTCCAAGGGCTGGATTCAGGAATTCGTGCTTTTTAAAAAGTTCCATCGATGCTTGTGGGACATAGCCAAGGTGAGAGCCGCTGGACAGGCGTAAAGGGAGTGGGCTCTGCTTAGTTCTGTAAATTCAGGGAGCTAATTATGTTGTAAATTTCCTGAACCATTAGCACAAGGCTGATGGGCCAAACACATTTTATGTTTGAGTCAACAGATGTTTCCTCTCATGTCTTTGGAATTATTTCTCAGTAGTAATTGGGGTCTTGAAAACTTGGCATTCGAAGGCTAGTATTATTTTTAGTTTATAAAGTGAGAAACTGGAATTTGGAAGGGTTAACAAACTTATTTACACTGGCATTGAGACCACTCTCCTCCCTCTAAGCCTTATTGTAACTCAACAGTTCATTGCAGAAAACTTTTTATTGTAAAATGAGACACCTTTCAGGACCCTGTAGAGTTTTCTTTGTTTCCTCTTGTTCCTTTCGATACTCCTATACCTAGTCTATAAAAGGCAAGCACACCAGTGGGTGTGCCCTGTCTTCAGAAGCCCTCATCAGCTCATCTTTTCTGTTTGTCACTTGTAAAGTGGCAGGCATCTGTAGACCAAACTGATGCATTCATTGGTCCATGTCAGCTTCCAGTACTTATGTGTACATTCAGGTGGTACAGATTTATAGTAATATCACATCTGGAATTCTATATGTATCTTCCATTTTATATTATGCCATGAATATTTTAAAGTCAGCTTTACTGAGGTGTTATTTACATTTACATATACTGTACATTTACGTAAGCTTTATCATTTAAGTATAGGTAGTTGAATTTCGACAAGTATACGTAGCTTGTAACCACTACCGCAATCAAGATACCAAACATTTCCTTCACCTCAAAGTTCCCTCATACCTACTGTGGTCAGTCTTCTCTCCACTTTTGGTACCAGGGAACCACGCACTGGCTTTCTGTCAGTACAGATTAATTTGCATTTTCTAGAATTTCACACATATGATATCATACATAGGTATGATTTTGTGCTTCATTTCTTTTTCTCAGCATAATGTTTTTAGTTGTAAATATTTTTAAATTTTGCCTAGTCTTTTTTTTCTTACCTAAGTTTTTCACTAAGTTTTTCACTGCCCCTGCACCGCTTAAACCAGACAACTTAAGTTTGCTATGTGTATTTCCTGTCCCTTCTTTTAATATTCACACAGCCATATATACATACAAGGGAGCCTAGATAATTCAGTCTGTAAAGTTCACCCTCCACAGACACAGAATAGGACAGCAAAGGGCTGTCCTATTAGAGGAGCAAAGGAAGAGTAATCAGTGGAGGCACGTAGGTGTTCCTGTTTAACAAATGAGAAAATGGAGAAACTCAGAAGGAGCCTACAAATACTCCATGGCAGAGACAGGGCTCAATACAGCTCTTCTCACTCCAAATCCAGCGTCTCTCTTAATTCCAAGAGGGTTTTTTGCTCAATAAAATTTTGAAGTCCTAATGATAAGGAAATTTAGGACCTGGAGAAAAGATAATGATATTAGTGATGATAATGGGGATGATGATAGTCATTATGATGGTGAAGGTGGTGACCATGATGGCAGTGAAGACGAAGATGGTGGTAGTGATGGTGATGGTGATGGTAGTAGTGGTGACAAGAATGATTGTAGTAATGGTAAAGTTGATGATGGTGATGGTGGTGGTAGTAGTGACAATGATGGTAATGATGAAGATAATGGTGATGGTGGTGCTCTAAAGCAGGGGTCCCTAACCCCCAGGTCATGGAACAGTATTGGTTGGTGGCATGTTAAGAACTGGGATGCACAGCAGGAGGTGAGAGGCGGGTGAGCCAACGAAGCTTCATCTGTATTTGCAGCCACTCACCAGCGCGAGCATCACTGCCTCAGCTCCACCTCAGATCATCAGGCATTAGATTCTCATAGGAGCACTGGTCCCCGGTGCCCAAAAGGTTGGGGACACTGCTCTAAAGAACACTGAGATCCAGGGGGCACTGAAGGGAATAGAGATTAAAACCCAGCCTTTCTATGCCGTTTTTACTTATTTTTTCCTCATTTCATCTTCATAAGAATTCTGCAAGATGTGTATTATTATCATTCTCATTTTAGAGGAGGAACCTGAAGCCAAAGTGATTTTTCAACCATTGACAAGAGAAGCAAGTGATAAGCATTGAGTCCACTTTTTACACTCAGGTGTTTATGAAAATTAATAAGCAAGTATTTTAATGGCATATATTAGGCATTTAACAGATTCAAGAAAGATTACTAATTTTTAATGCTTAATATAAAAGCAGATTTCCTTCATGCCAAGTTATTGTTAAACATATTAGAAAGAATGAGTTGGTCTATATTAATCGAGGGGTTTCTGTTTTGTTGTTGTTATTATCCTTAGGTGGGAAACAAAGATGCAGATAAATGTATACAGTAGGTTCCATTTTCATTAAATGAATGTGAAACATACCGACCTCCGGCTTCCAGTTTGGTTTGGCCATGCAGTAGCTGTTTCAGGAAATCAGCGAGAGGAAGGAGAGAAGGGTCAGGGGGTTCTCCCCCCACCCTTGCTGGTTCCCTTCTTGCTTGGCCCTGGTTTAGGTAGGTGACCACAACTCCTGCTGGCCTCCCTCTCTCCCACAGCCTGGACACTGACAAGGTCCCTGTAACATCATTCCTTCCTCTTGCCCCTTTGGCTTCCAGGTGGTAGCTGCCTCTTGCTGATCTTGTGGCTGGTTGCTTTGCCATTGCCTTGACCCTGTCCACACCGTTTGTGCCCATTATTAAGCTAATATCACTCAGCCTGTAACCCTTCTGTGCCCCACTTTTTAGTCCTGGGCAGGAACTTGGCAAATTACATCCGTGCTATGGGTAGTCTGCAAAGCTGGAGGAGGTGGAGGGACCTGGTCCTCCCTTTGCTTGCTCTTCCTGTCCCAGTCCCCTCACAACAGCCCGTCCCTCTGCAATAGCAGCGGGGGTACCAGTGTCAGCCAGGCGGTGCCTCTGACTTCCTGGGTTATAACAACGCCAGCTCTTCTCTTGGTTCCCTGACCCAATAAATGCTGACTGCTTTTTGCAGTTACTTTTCTGTATTACCTCAGTAAGCCCATTCACATTTTCAGATGGCCAACCCTTTTTTTCTTTTTATTGTGGTAAAAAACACATAACATAAAATTTCTCATCTTAACCATCTTTAAGTGCACAGTTCAGTAGTGTTAAATGTATTCACATGGTTGTGAAACAGATCTCCAGAACTTTTTCATCTTGCGAAACTGAAACTCTGTACCCTTTAAACTTTCCCCACCTCTCCCAGCTCCTAGCAACCACCATTCTACTTTCTGTCCTTATGAATTTGATTACTTTAGATACTTCATGGGAAGACCTCCAACTCTTTTTAGCTCTATCTTTTATTAAAATAATTGGCATAGCTTCTGTTTTCCTGATTGGACTCTGACTGATATATCTCTGTAAATAGTCCCCTCTCTAAATGATTTTCAATTAAAATCGTGAATGTGCCTCTTGATTCCTGCTGAGATCCCAACTGATACACTGTCTTGGGAGTGCACGTGTATGGGGTGTTGCAATAACACTTGTTAACATAATAATAAAGATGAAAGCCCCTTTTACCCCCAAAGCACTGTATATTATCACTATTGTTAGTAGTAGTAGTTGTTGTATTCTAAATGAGGCCTTCCGTATCTGAGGCTTCCCTGCAGTGTCCCTTGGAGCACTAACATCCAGAAAAGAGGAATGAGAAACAGAAGAAAACAGGGACAACTTCAGATTTTCCACCGACCATTCGTGGCTCTAGGCCTGAGGGTCAGAAAGAGAAACCAAGGAACTCTGTCCCCTTTCCTAAGAGAGGATGTAGGGAATATGATAAAAGTCGCATATTTATATTCACAAGATAATCTGGGGAAGAAGCCAGAGTGTCTGTGTCCTTAAGTGATACTGGGACTCTGGCTGTGATTAGGATGAGGCTCTGATCCCAGATGTTAGTCTCCAGCGATTCATTGACATCCTGACTTAAAATGAAAAATCTGGTTGCTTTTCCAGAGTAGTTAAAGACTGGAAAATCCCCAACCACCAGCCAGCTCACAAATGCCAGAAACTCCCTGCAGCCATAGCCCTGGCAGGGGGGCTCCCAGCCTCTTTACTAGGAGCCCTCTCTTCTGAGGGAGTCAGATGGTAAAATGAGGTTCCAGGGGGTCTTGCGCAGAGGCTATAGGGGTGGGGGCGGGGCAGGAGGTATTGTAGGAAAGACTTGGCTTCCATGAACAGGGTGGCCCAGCTGGCTGGAGAATACGGTCAGCCCCTGCCAGGAGAGAAGGCCTGAAAACACCAAGTCTGAGGGAGAAGGTTAAGGCGTTTCTGTAGCAACTGTTAATCAAGAAAACCTGAGCAACAAAGGCGGGCAATTGCTTCCTTCTGAAACTGTTTGACTGGCTTGGCTTTTTTGTACTTGGGCAGGAGATGAGAAAAAGAACTCATCTATGTGAGTTTTGTGCCTAGATATTATGGAACACACACACAAACACATGAACTACCCCTCCAATGTCTAGGAACTCTATAAACTCCACAAAATTATTTGCAAAGTTATGTGTGTGTACATGGGGATCTGGAATAATTTTTCTGGGGAATGAAAATATCATCTGATTCACAGAAGGGTCATTGTCACCTCCTTGCTTCTTTCCCCATCCTCAAATTGAGAACAGCTCTAAATTATGAGTTGCTGGAGGGCATGACCATGACTTTCATCCTTGAATCTCCAACAGCATCCTGCCTGGTATGATTTGTGCAGTCTTTTACGAAGTATTTAGTAAAATTGAACATATATAAGCAGACTTCAAGTTCCAGGAATCTATGATAAAGCCTTTCCATCCTGAAAGTGGGCTTGTAATGGGAGAGCCTTTTCAGGATCTCAGTAACAGTTTCTTCTGTTTGTGAGATGGTCTTCCTACCTACAGAAGTCTTGACATTAGACAAGATCAACGCTAGTTTGGGAGGCTGAGTACTAGTATTGGTTTCCTTACCGACACTCCCTGCTCCCTCCCCATTTTCATCATATGAAAAATCATAGTTATGGAGAATCATGATAAAAATGACAAGAAAGAATTTTATCATAAACTCAAAGTCATGGTACTAGCATTGATAGGTGAAATAGAAATTGGTCACTGTCTTTCACATTCAGGTTATTAGAGGAGAAAAAAAGACAAGGGAGGAGAAGAGAAGCAGTGGACATTGTCACTAAGATCAATCATATAAAAGTAATGTGTAGATGAGTAGGGAAGATAGCTTAGAATCCATCACTGTATGACAGAGCAATGCAAATGACTCAGAATATTATGGGAAGTGAAAAGACTATTAATTTTCTTTACTGTTATCCTCTTCATAGTTGGGATTATTTTCTTCTTTATTTCAGTTATGACTACTACTGGTCTGCTAGAAACATTTAAGATGGGTGAGGACAGGAGTAAGGAGTGAGAACTGTATTTCATTGATTCTAGAATGCGCATTTTCCATTTTCTACTTTCTACAGTCTCTGGGGATCAATTGATGGTGTCATCTAGGCTGAGTGAAGATGCGGTTATTAATATTGCCAAAAACTTGTCAGTTCAATTGAATTAAGTGCTTTGTTGTTACTGTAGATGTTAAGTTGAATTGCTCAAAAAGATTATACTGATTTGGCATTGAAATGAAAAATTATCATGTGTGCAAAAAAAGAAACAGCAGAGGGACTTTCATAGTGGTGGAGCAGGTATGCATGGTTGGAGGAATGAACACAATTACATAGTTTTTGCAAAGCATCAACTGAGTGTTTTCTGGAAGCTAAGAGTAGAGGCGAGCCATCCTAGAAATAGAAAGATTTACTGAGATCTGTGATAGGGTTGCCATCACAAGCCCAGTCAACTGACAGGAGAAACTGCCAACCTAACTCGGATAGATGAGAGAAATAACAAAGCAACAAGAGGCTTGAGTGGCTGTGGAAGACTATGGTTAAGGCACTGTGTCATAGTTTAATGGACACTGTATTTTCCCTCTTAGTGGTACATAAGAAAAGGCATATTTTAGAATCAATAGAAAATGTACAGTTGCAGACTTATGACATAAAGGGAGCCACTACCATTTTATAGGAAAAAACAGACCCATTGCCTCCTTTGCTGGTGGGCCTACTCTTATGAGGTTCAGCACAGAGTTGGCCGATAGTTGTCCAGGCACTGTGAGAGCAGGAACATCCTAGATACTTATGATACTACTTGCCCAAATGACTCTAACAAACAGGAGATGGAACAAGTCTCAGGGATATGGAGGAGGAAAGAACCTGTCCTCATATGAACTTGAGATGGACAAAGGTTTTAAAAAAATACAGTTCTTTCTTTAAAGAATGTTTACAGGGTTGGGGTGCTTCTTCTAAAATAGCAAAATTAAACCTAAATTCTTAAAAATTCTAGCAGTTTCATACCTGTCAACGAATATAAAATGTTTCAAAGTAAATTTGACTAGTAAATATTTAATTGTCCTGAAGATTATACCTTTAAATTTACTAAGCATGATTATTTTACAAGCAGCTAAAATTCAATATAATCAATTATTAATGTACCTAAAATAACAATTACATCAGCTTAATAAAAACACCAGAAAATTAATTGTATAGATCTACATTTCTGTAAAATTGCCATTAACAAATGGAACCCAAATAAAAAGAATACATATAATTTGTTTCCTTATTCCTCCAAACCCATCCCCACTTTGACCTTCTTCATGTATTAATAAAAAGTCCTAGACATTTCAGGTTCTTAATTTTCCATTTTGTTTATGGGCAGAGGTCTGTGTACGGGCTCCAAGGAGCCTATGCATCCCTGAAATGATATGAAATGTCTTGGGTATTATGTGCTTTTTGGTAGTGTTGAGGAGAGGGATTCTTGTGTTGTCACCAGTTGACCTTAGAAGTGTTCATTTCCAGGAGAGTCCATGAGCACTGGTCAGCATTTTGGATCAGTAGTGACCTGGCCCTGGGCCTCTCCTGATGGTGGGCACTTCTGGCAGACGTTTTGCTGTAGCAGGAAGCTGGGCTAGACTCCGTGGCAACTGACAGGGTTAACTCATAAGAGACAAGACACCTGGGAAATGGGCTTTGTGATTCTGTCTTGGTTTTGGGATTTGGCTGCCAAGATGTCCCTGCTTTCTCTCAAAATAAACAAAGACAAGCCACTGCATTCCTGTGCCATCCAGGTTTAATCTGGCACTTTGAATCATTCTTTTGAGTGACAAAAACCAGGTCCTAATCCTTTAGTTTTCCCCCTCACTCTGGTAGGTCAGAGATACCCTGACTGTGATAAGGCTGAGCTTGGGGAGGACTCAAGGGACTGACATCCAGGTCACTTGCTACTACTGGTGGTGACTTTTATGCTCTAATTTGAAAATGTAAAAAAGCTAGGTTGGATGGATTCTCATTGAGCTGCGTGAATTCCTCTCCTCCCAGGCCTGGCATGGCTGAAATTGATGCTCAGCCTCTGGAAGTCCTGGGTTAAAGAGGGGACTTGAGAGTTAAGAATGTCTCAGACTTTAGTAAACATTAGAATTTGTTGGAAAGCAACACAGATTTCTTGGATCATCAACAGAGATTCTGGTTTAATAGGTTTGGGGTAGAGTCCTGTGTTTGTTTACTTATTTAAAAAATAATATCCCAAGTGAACTTTTAGAAAAGAACTATGAAGGGTTTTGTTTTTCTAAGCGTTGATGAAGAGAAGGGCTTCTGGGACCTCAAACATTCTGTCCTTCGTGAGTTAATTCTGTCGAGTCTGGGTGTTCTCCTTATTTTCAGAGAATGGCTTGAGAGGGGAGCCTCGGGCCTGTTTCTGCTTCCTCACAGAGGTGATGCCACGGCCAGCATGGCATGGGTCCTGGTGCCATGGTCCCCTCAGTGTTAGCCCTGCCCCCTCCAGCATTTCTCCCAGCCGAGGGAATGCATCCTCCAAAAGGGCACTGAGAGTGGGATGAAATGTCTTGACTAAATCCCAGACCAAGAATTATCTGTCAGGAGCGTCACTTTTCCAAGCCCCTGATCCAACATTAAAGACCCGAAGAAGAGAATCTCCAAAGTGGCAGTGTCCGTAGCCTACCTGGGAGGAGGCAGAGTGGTGTAGTGGAAAAGCACCAATCTGGGAGTACTCATTCATTCATTCATTCGCTTGTTCATTTACTCAAATACTTGATTACTTTCCATGTGCTTAAGTAAGCACTGTGTTAGGTGCTGGGATTCAAGGGGAATGAGATATGCCTCCTGGAACTCTCACTTTAGCAGTGAAAGACATTAAAAAATGGTTCTAAAGTTTCTACATGAGAGGGGCTAAGGGCTTCAGTCCGGTTTTAAGGGAGAAGAGGAGTGCATAGAAATTTGTCTTGAAGCCGATTTGCATTGCAAATGACTGGTTTCTCATTTTATCTGTTATTTGGGGTAGGTGGTAAGGGAAAGTTGATGGAGATTGTCACATGGCCAGAGATATCCCCTTCCTCAACATAACACCATGTTGCCAACATCAGAGAGTAAACAAATTATTATCTAATTCATTTAATCAATCAAGTCAGTCAATCAATTGCTTGATTAGTTAATGACAGTTGCAAGTGCTAAGAGGTATACAGCATTGTAGGAGCTCATAAAAAGGATACTTCGTCTGGGGTAGGGTGTGGGAGAAGGATTTCTTAAACAGGGAACTTAACTTGAGATCAGAAACACAAGGTAAGAACGAGTACAGAATGAGTGGTGTGTGGGGGCCTCGCCAGGGCGGCCGAAGCTGAGGGAGCATGAGGGAGAGCCACAGAGCGTCAGAGAGAAGCAGAGTAAGATCCTACAGGGGCTTACAGTGTCTTCTCTCTCTACTTTTGGGATGAAAAGTTGCTTTGTAAAAAGTAGCTTTACAAAAACAAAATAATTGTGAGTGCTTAGTGTCTGATAACTGATTTTATTCACTTGTAAATGATAGACTGGTTTGGCAGGAGCCCAGAGGGGACCCTCCTTAGTTCTAAAAGCCTTTCTGTATAGGGGAAGGAGGCAAGTCTGGGACTCTGGCTCTGACGGCCATGCCGCTTCAGAATCTCTTCTGGGCATTGCCTCCAGGGTTCTCCTGCTTCTAGAAGTTTTTCTTGTTTCGGAATGTGCCATCACTTTCATTTACTATTGATTTCTTTGACTTAATGAATGCTAGCCCATTTATTTTGTTGATTTTTTTAAAAGTAATTTGGGAACAGCAACTTGTGGTTAGACAAACATGCATTTTTTATAACTCAATGCACCCATATTAATGGAATCTGTAGACATTGATGAATCAAAATGACATTTGGTGGTGTGTCATTGAACAGCATTTGTGCCTAGCAATTATTTAGTTTTGTAAATCAAGTACCACATGGTATACCAAAGGTAGTGGACATTCTTTGATGAAATGAAGATCTGTCTGTTCTTCACTCTGTCCTTTTTACTGTCTCATTTTTAAAAAGTTAGGCCAACACACATACACAGAATTTCTAGATTGAACCTAATTATCTGTCCTAAAGATCTTATTGTCAACTTTACAAGCGTTTATAGGTCTTCTTCCACACACAGGTGCATCCTCACATTAGCACTTCTCCTTCATGATTCCTTATGTGTTTATTAAAATTTAGTCAAGGAGATTTCTCTGATTTAATGAATGAAATAGGCACAAAAAACATCTCTGGTCTGGGAGTCAGGGGCCCTGAGTCCTAATGGTAGCATAGCCATTTGCTATCTGTGTGATGTTACGTGGAACAGATTTGACTGCAAGTAACGGAAAACTCAACAAGTGGCATCTTACACAAAGAGAGATTGATTGTTTATTTTTTCCATAACAAGACTAGAGGTAGGAAGTCACTGGCTTGATTCACCTACCAGCTGGATGATGTCTTCCAGGACCAGGTTCCCTGGGTCTTTCCCTTCCACACCCCTTAGCATGTGGTCCTTTTATCCTCATGCTTGTGACTTTGTTGTCACAAGATGCCCATCCCAGCTCTAGACTCCGTGGCTACTTAGGCAAGATAAACAGGGAAGGATGATGCATTCACATCTGGTTTACTCCCAAGAAAAGAGATTCCCATGAAACCCAGCAGATGCCACTGGTCAGAACTGTTGTGTAACTACTCACAGCTGCAAGGGAAACTGGGAAAATATTTATTTGTTGTTTCACCTTGTGAGGTGGAAAGCAGCAAGGGATCAGGGGGTTGGAAATGCCTACACAATTAGTCAAGGAGCAGCACTTGGCCTGATATCCTTGGACAATTTGTCATTGTGCATCAGTTCCCTCAGTTATAAGTGTGATGGTTTAACCAGAATGGGTGGTCTGTGGGGGTCCTTGTAGTTCAGAAGCAGGGATTCTCAAACTAATACGCATACAGATCACCTGGAGATCTTGTTAAAATTCAGAATGCTGTGATGTAGCCTGAGAGTCTGCATTTCTAACAGGCTCCCAGCTGATAGTGGTATTGCTGGACCATACTTTGATATGAAAGGTTTTAAAGGTGTATGAGTCCTTAGATATCTTTCGGCCTTTCTCAGCAGACAAGCCAGCTTGAGGCAAAGATCATGCGATTTCCTTAAGTTGCCTAGAATGACTTTGAATTTGCAGAAACATTTTTCCATCAATAAATGTGTACATTTCTACTTTTTTTCCCCCAGCATTTCTAGATGTAGAAGTATAAGAGCTAGAGCCTCAGTCTTAAGGGTAGCATAAGTAGTTAGAAAGGGATTAAGGAAGAGGAAAGAACTTTTCTAATTTAATTCTCGTAACAACCCTGTGAGGCCAGTGTGATTACCTTCATCTTACAAAGAAGAACCAGAGAGCATTCATGAGGTCAAATTACTTTCCTAAGGTCATACAGCTGATAAGGTTTAGATTCTAACCAAGGTCTCTGATTTTGAGGTCTGTGATCTTTCCATTTAATCATGCTGACTCTTGCAGAGGCCCACATGTGAGAGAAAAGAAAGACTAATACAAGACAGCTCCCAATTGAGAGGTAGTGAGCTTGGTACAAATCTGTCCATGATCATTAGTCTTCATTTGCTCCTCCATTTCCATTCTCTGCCCTTCTCTGCGGCTCCTGGAGACTGACCTCTGCTTAGGCTCTGATCTCCAGTTGGGTTTGGCCAATGGGAATCAGCTTCAGGAGACTGGTGTGTGGAAGAGATAGAGGTTGGAGTATTTTTTCAACCAATTTCTCTGTGGTTTGACAGTAGCTGATTCCCTAATGTTACAACTTGGGTGGCCTCTTCTGTGCCTCTCACTGGTTTGGCTCCCTCCCCTTGTCTCCTCAAGTCTGCGAGATACTTTCCCTGTTGCTAATCCCTGGGTGTCTTATAGTCCTCAGTGTTTCCCTTAACCCTCCCTCCAGCTCATGAATACTCCGGACCTTTGGTTGCCTTGTTGACGTGCTGCCTATTTTCTGATGAGAATGTGACTTACTCATTTTCCAACAATTTTCTGGCAGTGGTAGATACTGTTAAACACCATGGAAATTAACAGAAGATTTGGGAGACTGCAATAGTCAGATCATGGGGAGAAGTTAGAGCTTCAGCTGGGTCACAATGGCAGGAGTGGGAGGGGAAATGGGGGACTTTTAGAGACAATGGAGAGAGAATATTTAAGAGCATAAAGCCAAGGCAAGGATTAAAGGAGCCATGAGGATACGCTTGCATTTGGGGCTCAATATTAAAGTAAGTTGCCTGGGGTGAAACCAGACAAAATGGATTATTGTAATAATTCCAACATTTTTAAGTACTATGTGTCAGTGTGTTCTAAGTATTTTACTTGTTCAGCTCATTTCATCATTGACAGTCCTTGGATTATGGTCATACAGCTGATAAGGTTTTAGAGAGGAAGAGGTGGAAACTGAGACACAGAGTGGTTAAGAACTAGTTCCAGGTCACCCTAGCAACTAAGTGGCCAGAATTTGACTCTGTGATTTGGCTCTGAGCCTGCCCTCAACCATCATGCTGTGCTCAGGCACAGATGCCACTGACTGTTTTGGAGAAGGAATGAAATCTGAAGAAAGGTTGTTTAAGAGAGGAGGTCCTGACACGCAACATAGAAGGTGTTAGGGAAGAACAGAGGAATCTACTGTGCTCTCTGCAGAGCCTTTGATTTAGCATTGCTCTGGGTCAAGTGTTAGCTCCATTGGGTCGGTTTATGGTTTTCATCCTGCCCTTTTCTGAATGTGTGGAAAGTTCTGTCTTCCCTTTTATATGTCTGTTGACTTTTGACAAATAGACAGCCAGACATTTCTCCAACAAAATAGATTTATTCAGGAACATCAAAGAACGACAATTTGAACAGGCAAGCCCACAGAAACGAAGGAGAGGAACTCTGTTATGGACTTGGAGGGACTGTTGTAAACAAAGTGTTCATTGGAGGAAACAGAAAGTTGGATGTGAAGTGACTTCTCATTGGCCGAGCTGTTACTGGGCGGGGCGGAATCTTTTCTTCCTCTGGCTGGGGTAGTAGTGTCACTTCCTGTCGGGGAGGCAAGGTATGTCTCTTCCTGTTGGGGTCAGTAGTGTGTTGAGTGACAAGTGCCTGAGAGTTTGTCTTCCAGTGTCAGGCCTGGGTCGGGGCACTGGGAGCTGCTGTGTTGCCAGCAGCGGCTTCGGAAGGGCCTGGAGGAAGGGGACGCCCTAGTCCTGGCAGAGTTCACAGGTCCTCGTCACGGGGGATTGAAAGACAGCCCATTAAGTATTAGCATTATTGTTTTGGCTTTTAATGCACTCAGAGGTGAACTTCGTTAGCAGTCGGAATAGCTCCAGTTGCCTAGTTTGTTTTCTTTTTGTTTTTCTATGCGTACGTACAGATTTCACCTGAGGCTAGTTTTCCTTCTCTATAATATGGTGGTAATAAAAGCTACCTGACATGTAATGGGAATCCATTGTGTGCACATAGCATGGAGACAAACCCAAAGGAGGTTTTCACAAATATTGCTGGAAATTCTCCTTTCTCTTAATCTACCTTGCTTTCGTTAAAAGATAAACTGAGATATATTAAAATTTTTAAGAATTGATTTGCGCAAAAATGATTCCAATCAGGCAGCCCCAAACAAAATGGTCAGGAGCACTCTGTTGGCCGGAGCTCGGGAGAGAGACTTTTATAGAGCAAAGGCAGAAGCAAAGTAAGCAAATTATTGATTGGCCGTAGCTTAAAGCCCAGTTGGCTGTTTGCTATTGGTTGTCCTTAAGTTTCATTTCATAACCTTGAGACATGTACTGGCCTAGATTTTGGTTTGTCTAGTAGGCCACCAAGCATTAGAGCCACCTCAGTCTAATGGCTTCCATGTTCAATTAATTTAACACTTCCTTCCATTTAAAGTTATTATGAACAGATAATAAGAGTGTTGGAGAGTAGTTTTCCTTTCTTTCTCTCCTTCTCCCCCTTCCTTTCTTGCAATTTCTTTTTGTGAAAAATTTCAAGTATACACAAAAGTAAAGAGATGTGCCATCATTATCATCTAAATTTAAGAATGTTCAACAGCTTTTCATATTTATTTTATTTTTGCTAAAGTATTTTAGAACAACCGCAAATGTCATACATTTCACCTCAAATACTTCAGTATGGGTTTCTAAAAATAAGAGTATTTTCCTAACACAATGACGTTAATATACCTAACAAAATTAACAATAACCACTTAATAGCAAGTCACACTCAGACCATATTCAAATATGTCCAATTGCCAGCACAGACTTTTTGTAGTTGATGTGATTGAATCAAGAGCCCAGTGTGGTGAGGGGTGCAAGAGAGAAACCAGCTACACAGGGCTTTGTTTACAGTTCTTAGAACGCAGGAATTTCTTTGCCTTTTGCACTCAGCTCTGCCGACATAGTGCACCCTCACATTTGTGGTTTTGACTGTCTGGAAACAACTCCACGTGTCCATGTCATTTAGCAGTGTCTTCTGAGGCACAGATGTGAATCCTAGGCACTTTGGGGACTGTGTCTGGGAGTGCGTTAGAGAGTGTGCCTAACTGATTGCTGGCCTTTGTCTTCTCAATGATGCTTTCCTGGTTTGGGATTTCACAGTTTGGTACAATTAAAATAAACACTAGAGTCATACATAGGGCTACTGCTTTTTTTATTTTGTCAAATTAGGACTTTAAAAAATATCTCCTATCACCATTATTTCCTAAGAGGAGGCACAATTTAATACTAAAAGGGCAGGGCTGACATTATTTCAGAATAAAGGAGCATCTTTCCTTGGAAATGACAGTCACCTTATGTTGACATATGTATTTTCCATAGTTCCAGCTTTCTCATTTTGCTATGCACTGGTGAGCACTTTGTCACAGTTTGGTATTTGGGAAGCATTCTTCTTTTCAAGATTGCTTGGATAGTAAAAAATCTGTGAAGTGATAAAAATGTCATTCTTTTTTGAAGAATAACCATTGAGTGAGAAGATGAAACTTTAGTAGAAGTTGAAATCGAAGCTAACTTGTGAGGTGGGACAGGCACAGGAGATGCCACTTTTTTGACTACAATTTGGGGGGAGGGGATATGTCAGGAACAGGTATAAACTTTTCCATATTCTCCCAGAGGTCTGGGGTTGTATCAGGGGATGTCAAGAATTAATTATTTTCTCAAATCAGACTTATGACCAGACTTCCGCTTAGCTGCCAAGAATTCTTGTGGATCTCACTCACATCTTCAAACGCACGTTCTGCCTTCTTCTGTACTCCACACTTGTCATCCATTGTGCGAGGCTGCAGCCATCATACCCCTGCACGTCTCCCACAGCTTAACACTAGTGCTTAGCCCATGACCTGCACATTTGTATCTCGCACCAGCTCTGCCTTGCCAAGCTTCGGGCCAATGCACCCAGCCATGCAGGACCCTCCTTGCGCGTCGGAGCGGAGGAGCTCCTCCTCTGCTTAGCTCAGGGCCTCCTCCTCACTTCCCCACACGCCGATGGAGAAGTTGCTTATGCCAGAACCTGAGAATTTCCCAGATGCATTCTTCACCTCCCACATTCACCCCATTACCTGTTCCTGAAGTACTTACTTCCAAAAAGGTTTCTAAGCTACTTCCGTCGAGCCATGACTGCTGCCACCACTCCAGCTTGCCTCCAGCCTCCTTCACTGCTACCCCTGCCCTGGCTTAGTGCAGCAGTCTCTCGTAATCCCCATCTCTAATCCGATCAATCCATTCTTCACACAGTAGCCAGAACGACTTTCTTAAAATGGAAATTGTGTCACATTGCACCCCGTATTCAAAACTCTGAGGACATTTGGGACAAAACAACAACAACAACAAACAAACAAACAAAACAAACATCCCGAACAGGGCCTACATAGCCCATGTGGCCTGCCCATTACCCAACCCTAACCTCATCTCAAGCTATTTTCCTTTTCATTTGCCATGTTTGATTGACAATGGTGGATTTTGATTTCTTCGAATACTTAAAGCCCTTTCTGGCTTCAAGGTAGGGAACACATGGTGTTTCTTCTACTTAGAAAGTCTTTCCCACTCTTCCCACTCTCTATCTGTTCCCCCTCCAGACTGCAGGCTTCCTAAGGATGGACCCCAGACCATCCTCTGACGAACAGCCAACATCTGCATTGTCCTGGCAGAGAGTAGGTGCTCAGTAAATCTCTGTTGATTGAGTGAATGACTGTTCCAGTTAGTATTGAAATTATTCTTTCCCTATAAAAGGATGGAAGGGAGAGGCTGAATATATTCTAAAAAGGGAAAAGGCCACATTTTTGCTAGATCAGCCAAGATGATGTTGGGTCTTGAGTATTCAGGCCAGCTAGTACTTACCTTTATACTTATAATAATGGATATTTCTGTGAAATAAAAAAACCATATTTTAAGTGGGTTCTACGATCAGTTCCATTTTATTTATATTGCCAAAACTTGTCAAGTTCCTATAAAACTCCTATAAAGAAGACTCTCTGTCTTTAATAATGTGCTAAATCTGCCCATTTCTGAAGGACAGAGACCTATAATAATCGTTTTTGTTTAAAAAAATAAGTTCCTTATTAGTGCTGTGTTATCAAAAGGTTAAAATCAATTGTACATAAAATGGCTCATAATTTAAGCTTCACTTTTATTTCAGTTTTAAAAGAGAAGAGTCAACATATTTATAGAACCATTTGCTGTAATACTTTTCAATAAATTATATAATTATAAGGGTTTTTTTTTTTGCTTAATGGAAATGAAATGTTCTGAGATTTGTAAGCCCATGTTGAGCTCCCCTTTATAAATTCTCTTTTAATGCATTGTCTTAGTGACTCACTTTTAGCACCATATCTTATTTGCTGCTAATTATCTCTGTTTTTCCAGTTTCTCTTTCTACTAAATGCTAATTTGGTCCCTACTTTTATTTTGTGGATTTGATTTATCTCTTCAACTATACTATAAGCTTCTTCTAAATAGAAGTTGGTGTATTTTTCTACTTCATAATTGTCAGATTAACAATCAGGGCAGGCTAAGTCATATAGCAGTAACAAAATGTCCAAAATCTCAGAGGCTGTATTTCCTACTCTACCTGCCTGTTTAATGTGAGCAGTAAGGGGATTCTGATCATGTG
Organism: Eonycteris spelaea; assembly: GCA_003508835.1. Classification (NCBI taxonomy): domain Eukaryota; kingdom Metazoa; phylum Chordata; class Mammalia; order Chiroptera; family Pteropodidae; genus Eonycteris; species Eonycteris spelaea. Next base: position 5,130,529 of record PUFA01000017.1, read on the forward strand.
TTCTGCCAGGGACCCAGGCTAATGAAAGGCTTCACCCTGACACCCAGTTTCCTGATGAAAACAACATCGTGGGTGGAAACATGACAAACCCACAGCTGGCTTTTAAAGCTTCTGCCAGGAAATAATGCATATCATTCCACATTTGTGTCATTGGCTAAAGAAATGACAATGCCTGATGGCAATGCTTGACTTCAAAAGGGGTGGGCGAGGGAAACCCTGCTGTGTACCTGGAAAGGGGAGAGTCAGGAACACCGGATGTACTGTACTAATGATTTGTACTTGGTGCCTGCAGAGCCCTGCTCAGTTTCTGGCTTATGGTGGGAACTCTATCATACTTGCTTGACTGAAGTTTGGAAACACCTGAAAGGATATATCTAGGCTGTAGGTAAAGGAGAAGGCAGCTGCTGGTTGAAAATGAAAAAAGTATTGCTAACAGTGTGTGTGCACTCTCTTAGTTTCAACTTCCCTTCTAAAATCTGGAAATAGGGAACGCTCTGGAGAACATTTCAAAATAAAGGACCCAAGTGAGTACCTGCCTTTACACAGCAAGTAGCTATACACTAACTAATGACCTGGTTTTACACCCTGACCTAATAAACATTTCTGCCAATGATTTGAATGACTGCAGATGTTGATGCACAGAAAACATTGCAGACTACAGGAACGTGGGAGGGAAGCGAATGATTTCGGCGGTAGAATTAAGATCTAAAGCTGGATTTGGGGCTGGAATAACGAGATAACTCTAAGGAGCCATGTGCATATTTGGGTCTAATGACCACTTGTGTAACTACAGGATGGCAGAGATTTGGGCAACGTGTGAAAAATCTCTGGGGCTTTCCGTTGACATAAATTGTACTGTTATTCAATAGTGGGACGTGGTGGTAAAATGAGCTAATGGAATGTCAGTTTATCCACATGAAAGCATGATGCCCAGGAGAGGGGAAAGCTCAGGCAGAGTGGGGAAGCTTGAACTCAGTTTGGGATGTTACCATTTGAGAGAGGTTGACAGATGAGCTTGCCCAGAAAAGTCATGGGATTACCAATGGAACAAGCACACTCAAGGAGCAGATGAAGGAACTGGGTCAATTTAACCTAGAGAATAGAGAGACTGGATTGAGAAAGTATAGAATGGGGACAGGCAATCTTCAAATAATCAGAGGGCTACCAGGTAGAAGAGGAAATTAACTTTATTTCACTACAGAAGACAGAATAGGATAGTGTTTAGGGACACTGATTTTGACTAATCAGGAACAGGCCCTGTGAAAGTTAGGTCTCTTACAGGTTATGTCATCAAGGGAATTTATGAATACAAAGAGTCGAGTGACCACCTTTCCCAATCTGCCCAAGACTGAGGAGTTTTCTAAGACTTGGAACTTTCAGTGCTAAAATCAGAAAAATCCCAGTCAAACCTCTATGACGTGGTCACCCTTCCAAAGAGGATTTCCTTTAAAATAATAATCTAAGGTCTCTTCCAATTTAGAGATTCTATGATTTCTAAGATAGATAATGTTGACTTTCTCAATAATTTCAGGCAAAGCAATAATTCTTACATAGCACTTTTCAAATCCCTGCTTAATTTAATTATGAAGGACTTTGCATGCTCTTTAAGCAGTTGTTTTACATTTGTGTAAGATTTCATTATTGCTGCTAGATTCATCCAAGTGAACATTTCCCTGCAAGTCCAATGCCATTCATTATATAAAAAAGCATTTTAAAAACAATGAGCTGCACTTTTATTAAGAAATTACAATAGATAATTTCTCGATTGAATTGACGTTATTCTTAAATAAAGCATTAAGAAGGCAAACAGCAGTACAAGAAGTTAGTTTCATCATAATGAAATTTCACTTGGATTATGCACAATGAAAGAGCTATTTGTTTTCAACACATCCTTGTAGAAACTGTTCTTTTAATCACTTTTGAAATAAATATATGAAATCAAACTGCAACCTTGCAGGTTTATTATTCTTTGGGGTTCTATGTTTGTGTATTAGGAGGAAGACCTCCACAAAGAGGATTATAGTTTTCTCCTGGCATTCTTCTTGATGATGTGCCCATTCTAACGTTTAACTTCAATAAAATAATAAGAGATAGTTACTGAGGTTGGTCAACTTTCCTAAGCTTTCCCCCTCACAACTCATTTGATAAAACCACGTAAATAGAGTCCATGGAGAACAGAAGAGTAACTGGTGGATAGGCTCTATTTTTATCTAGTTGGTGATTTATAGAGAAGAGGAGTCCTTTCAAGTTTCTGGCTTTATACCAGTCCCAAGAATAGAAATCCAAGGAGGTGAGAGAATCATGGGAAGACTCTTGATGTGGCTTAAGGGAAGTGGCAATTTAAAAAGTTCTGACTGAGAGAAGAGTAGTGGGAGACCAGCTGTTCATTCAAACCCACTCCACCGCATGCTCCTTCCTACTTAGGTTTGGCATCATGCCTTCTGAGAATTTTCCTTGGATATCCACCTGACTCTTTTCTTTGCCCCTCAAACAGAAATCACTCTCGTTCTTACATCTGTGCTGTTCACTGTTCGCTGTAGTTGTTGATGATAGACTTACTACAGGGCCAGGAAAACATCGTCATTCGTGATGAACAAAGCCGATAATGGTGGGTACCGTCTTGCACATTCTGCTCCTTCAATTGGCATATATACGAGAGAGGCATACACAACTACTTGAGATTAGCCTTCTGGTTGCAGCACTGTGTGTACTGTGATTATTGAATCTCTGAAACTCTAGTTGGGAACATAGTACAAGTCATGCAATGTAGAACAGTAATGCATGCCCAGAAGGCCTTATGGAGAAGAGATGCCTTTGTTACTAGAATCTGCAAGCCCCTAACAGTCTCACCAATCTCTTAGGTTCTCACAAATAGCTTTCTGAAATATCAAACTGAACATAGAATTCTGTGCTTACCTTGCACAGCCTTTGACCTTGGTTTGTAAAGAAAGTCAGGACTCAGTATTTTCAGTGGACTGCACTTTTGATCCAGAATCCTTCTAAACTTTTTCATAGATCAACCTAATGGTAAATATTGGAAATCCATTTACAGGTCAGAAGAAGGTCCACTAAAGGAAAATAGCATGTGTGTTTATCAATGATAATTAATTTTATTTTATTTTGCAATATTCCAGCCATGTTTAAATACTCATGGAAATGTGGCTGCTCTTTTCCAGGTTTACATCTGAAGTTGTCTAACGAGGTAAAGGTGATTTTTTTCCTCCTCCAAATGATTTCCTCCTTCTCTGTTAGTACTCTTTTTTTCCTGGATTCATACCCTTTTCTCACCCTGTTCATGTTGAAGGGAAGTGAATATCTCCTCACCATTTCCCGTAGTTAGCATGAAGACGACACTGATCGGGGAATGGAAACCTACCCATGAGAGAGGTAACTGTGTGAGCAGTTGAGAAAGAGGATTCAGAAATAATCTATGGAGATGAAAGAGTATGAGAGGGTCTTGTGAGTGTTGGGTCTGAAAACTCAGAGTGGTGAGGATGATATGGATGAAGTAACTCAGCAGTACCAACTGATAAGCGAGAAGCTGCAGGGCAGGATATGGTGTTGGCTCCTGCGACAGGTCCTCCCACATCTGCCATGGAGAACCATCATTAGCCACCTGTTCACAATCCACAGCTGCTCATGCTGTGCTGATATATCTAGCTGAACTGGATATAATGTGGTTTCAGATTTATTGTGACTGTACTTCTCAAAGAATAATGTTTTAAATTATGAAATTATTATGGAAAACTGAAGGTTACGGATTGGATTTATAATGCTTGTCAAAAATTTTCCATAAGTACCCAGGGCATCACTGAGCTCAGTTGTCTCCACGTTCCTGCCCAATTGCATTCCACATCTTCTGTGTTTTTCTATAGGCTGCACCATCAGTGTGACACTCACTGCACATGACCTACATGCCACCTGTCTTGTCACCTTTAATCCATCCCATGCCTGAATTGCATTGCCACGTTATAAATCCATCAAGGGTTCTTGTTTTATTCAAACTGGTATCAAAGCAAAATTATCCAAGGGCAACCTAGCTGTTTTTCCTTTACTCCACCTGCTTTTAAAAGGCTTTATAAAATATTGACAGGCATAATTTACAGTTATATATCATCAAGTTATTGTTTGGTTTATAACTTTTTTCTCACATCATCAGTCAGATGCCTGAAATAAATAGCCAGCACCAGCACATTTTTTATTTCCTGTGTGAGTTTTGTCTGTCTTCCCATATATAATTCTCAGGCACTCAAACCAAGTTCACATTCCATCTGACCTTTTCGTTGAACCCACATAATCACTGCAGGTGGTGTTTTCTCTTGTACTCTAAAATTTCAAGTGAGACATTAGGACCAATGTCTGAGGCAGTCAAAACAACCACGATGCTTCCTTTTTTTTTTTTTTTTTTACTTCCCATATACTATATACAAATAACTCTCTCATCTCACCTGTTTTTATCATTATATACAAAGGAATTATAGAGACAATAAGCTTTGCTTAACTATGCCTCTTTGGTTCAGAGGTGTGTGTGTGTGTGTGTGTGTGTGTGTGTGTGTGTGTGTGTGTCCATCCATATGTCTGTGTTTTAACATAAAGAGAAAATGCAGCACTGGGGAGAGAAACTTTTCACCAAAATTATTTGAAAGGTAATGAGCTGGTGTGATTCTGTAACATAAAGCCCAGGACTCTGCTGTGCTATTTTTTTTTTTTTTACCACACCCCGAAGTCATTGTGTCGTAAACTGGGATTATGGTATATCGATTTTATTACCACTGAATACATTTATAGCAAACTCATTATCCTGATAATTAGCATTCTCACTATATGTTTGTGATTTATAACTTTAACCCTGGACATATTTCTCTTCAGACAAATTGCTTTTGAATTTACAAAAGGATTTCTTTGGCTATGTATTTTAAAAATCTGTTCTGTCATCACTTTTTAACCAGCAAATATTTATTGAACATCTTATTTGTGGTCTATACTATGCAGAGAGAGAGGGGACCCCTGTCTTCAAAGAACTTATTTTTCAGTGAAAGAATCTAAAACTCATTTTTTTGTGGTATGCTCATTAAGTTCCCTTTGAGTTCGTATATGGATTAGAAGCATGAACATGAGATTACTAAAAAGACGTATTAAAACTTCCTAATGAAATGTTTCCGTTTCCTGTGAACAAGGACAAAAGCATACATTGCTGATGAATATGCCAAGGTAATGCTTATTTACTTAGGTTTAGGACATATGAAAAGTTAGGTTATGCATACCCTTTGGTGCACACGTGCACATGTGCACACACACATTTATTTACATCAGTGGCTTTCAAACATATTTTATCTCTTAAAGAAGCAAAGACTGGCAGATATGAGTGGGAATCAGGAGTCTTATCCATTTACCTTTTTATGCTTCCTCTTTACGCAGTAGCCTCAGAACACAAACTGAAAAGCTCTGGTTTCGATTGTTAGATATATTTATCTTAGGACATTGAATTATTACAACTGTGATCAATGTACACAAAGACGATTTAATATACATATTTTAAATAGTCCTACTGGTTGATTGTCTTGTTGCTTAAGTAATCTTGTGTCTAATGTATTTGCTACTTCTTCCTAATTCAGGCCTCCACCTCATTCATCCTATTTGGTCTTTGAATTCTGCTGTCCTGACAATTGATGTTTTAGGAGTTTTGATCTCCAGATATCTATTAACATTCTATTGTAACCTACCTTATCTCTTTGATATTTGCCCTTTCTCCACTCATTCTCTTAAACTTTTAAAAAGTTTTAAAACTTTTGCGTGAAGCCAAAAATATGTAATGTTAGAAATAGGGTTCTGTTGTCATTATTTTTAAATTGCTAGCTGCTCTCCAGTTTATCAGAAAATTCTCTCAAGAGAGCTTAGCACAATGGCTCATACTTTATCCTAGCCAAAGCTGATTGTAAGTGAGAAATTATGGGTTGTAAGTCAAGTAGCTTAATTAGGTCTTGGAAGGTGAAAGACTGGTTGAAATTTATGAAGGCAATGGATAGAATTGTTTAATTTAAAATAAATTTCTTGCATTGTAAAATACTCATTGTAGAAATTTTGGAATATACAAAGAAGTGGAGAAGTAAAAAGGGGAATAAAAATCATATGTAGTCCAACCACATAAAAAAACTACTCTTTCCATTTTGGTTAGTCTTGCATGAAGGAGTGGAGGGTATGTGACAGACTAACGCTGTCCAGTAAAGATTGACCAAGGTGAAGAAGAAGGTGAGGTATCTGTAATAGAATTTGAGACTTTGGCCAAGTAAGTGACCAGGTAATGTAAGGCAAAGTTGGAATTGAACATTTTAGTTTAAAGGATAATGGGCTCAAGGGGATGCAGTGAAGGGCAGTGTAATCAGTGAAGCGGTGGGGATTTTTAAGACCAGGGCACTCAACCAGTGCTAAAGAAGGAATGAGGAATTTGAAAAGGAGCAGCTGCTTTGGAAACAAGTTTGAGATCTGGAACAGAAGTGTCTCCTCCATAACATTTCCATGGTAAGAAGCAGGGAGATTCAGATAACTTGAAGACAAATAATCTTATAGAAATCAGCTTTCTTCTCTGGTGACCAATAGTATGGCCTAGAATGTGGCAAGAAGGTGAATTTGTCTTGGAGGAAGAAAAAGGAATCCACCAAAAAATAATATCTAATGTAGGGCCTTCAGGGTGGAAATTCAGGGAGGTAGAAAAGGGAAGTAACTATAGGTTGCCCTATAATTAATCATCTAAATTGGGACACTTTTAAAAACAAAAGAGATGCTTTTAATAATTGTATCAGGACAACCAACTAAATCTGGAACTGTTTCAGACAAATCAGGACATATTTTCTCAGTTAAGTACCTCAATATGCAGTTTATAGCTTCACTATAGAAATTTTCTATAACCAAATTGGCCTTTTGACATTACATATCTACTTTATTTTCCTACTAAGTATGTGTGGCTTAGTTCAGGATCTCATCATTTCTCTTCTGCATTATTAGGAGAACCTCTATACTGGCTCTCCCTCTTCATTCTCCAAACCGATATCTAAGCCATTCTCTTTTACTTTGTTGCTGGAAGGGTATTTCTAAATAATTAGTCATTTCTTGTACCTCTCTGTTTGAAATTTTGTGCTCTGCATGGCCCTTGAGATAAAGTGTAAACTTTTGAGCATGGCAATTCAGCTCATTCAGTCTCTGTTGAGGTTCAGAATTTAGGTGCCGTGTTAGAGAATGAAGTCCTTCCTCCAACTCCTCCTCACATCTCATCCCTTCACGTATGTGCAGCAATGCTTTCCAGCACCTCCATGCCTTGCTACAAGCTGTTCCCTCTGCCTGGCATGGCCTTCCACATGCTTGACTAGTTCTACTTCTTTTTTCTTCCAAACTTTAGCTTAAGTTTTACTTCTTTTTAGAAACATTTCCTGGTTGTCTGAAGATGAAGAGTAGCCCCTCTCCACTCAAATATGTGCCAGCAATATTTTTGTTAGAATTCTGTTGCACTGATTTGTACTAATTTTCTGTCTTCCTCCACAAGCAGGTGTCCCTTTGATGGCCAGGACTATATCCTGTTCATGTCTCCTCGCCTCTACCTCTTTATTATTTCATCTAGTAAGATAACTCTTCAAAATATTTTATTTTAGGAAAATGTGAACTTGAACCTATCTTGATATTAATCTCTGGAGGATTCCCTCTGTTTCAGACTGAATGTTTGTGTACCTCCAAAATTCATATGTTGAAGCCTTAACTTCCAAAGAGATAGTATTAGGAGATAGGACCTTTAGAAGGTAATTAGGGTTAGATGAGGCCACAGGAGTTGGGCACCCATGATGGGATTAGTGCTCTGATCAGAGGAAATACCAGATTGCTCCCTCTCTCTCCAGGAGCAGGCACCAAAGAAAGGCCATGTGAGTGTAGGGGAGAGAGCAACTGTGTGCAAGTTAGGGAGAGAGTTGTCACTAGAACTCGACCAACCTGATCTCAGACCTCAGCCTCCAGAAGTGAGCAAATTAATTTTTGTTGTTTAAGCCATTTGGTCTTTGGTATTTTGTTATGGCAGCCTGATACACCCTCAGAGGAAGAACAGGAACCACCTGTTTATCATTTTGTTTACTGTCTCTAAGATTTCTAGATGTAGAAACCATTTCCTTTAGTTCTATGGTAACTCAACATTTAAAAACATTTGGTTTTCCTTAATTAAAGAAGCAATGCTTGTTCAATGTGCAAGATTTAGGACACACACACACACACCCCAAAAAAGAAGAGTCACCCATAATCCAACACACAGAGAGAATCACTGGTGTTTAGTTTTCTAATGTATGTAATATAACATACATACATTTTTATTACATGTATATACACAAAGATAACATATTCCACAAAAATGGGATCATACTACACTTATGACTTTGGAGACTGCTTTTGACAGTAATTATTCTTCTGTGGCATTATTGTGGCCAAGCAATTTTCAGTCAACCCTAGAAATAATTCTTTCTCAGAGGTAATTAAAATTTTATTAGTTTACTAGTTTCCCCAAGTCTCAAAGTTTTTTTTATTCACGCAAAGTTTATTTAGTTTCCAAGGGGAAAGTATGGCAATTTCTAGCAGGAGTATTATGGAGAAACTTAAAAATCATTTGTTTATTCATTCATTAATTAATATATTCATTAAGTATATTAGGTATTATGTTTGTATTCTGGAGAGAAATTCAGTGGTATGTAGCAAGAATCCTAAAAATATGACCTTTGTCCCAGTTGTCATACTTTAAAAAATTTATTGTAAGGAAGTAATCATAGATACACAGATATATTTTTGTTTATTGCAGCATGGAGAGCAAAAGAATGGGTGTGACATAAATTTCCACCAGCGGAGAAATAGTTGAAATAATTGTGGACCATCCATATAATGGGCTACTTTTTAGTCATTGAAAGTACTATTTTCAAAGAGTATTTAAGGATGTGGCAATTGCTTAGAATAGAATGTTAAGGAAAAGAAAGTTACAAAATTATGTGTTCAATGTGTGATCCCAGTTTTGCGCAAAACAAACCAAAGCAAGAGTCTATTCATAGAAAATAAAACAAAATACCAAAATAGTTATAGTATTTTTTCTGATGGCTAGATTCCTACTAATTTTTATTTTTCCCGTATCCTTCTCTGTATTTTCCAAAGTACATACAGAAAACATGTATTACTTTTGTGATTAAAAATGTTTAAGTAATTAACCACTCAGGACAATTTATTAATTTCAGAGAAATGGAGTACCTTTTATTGGAAGCATTGTTTCATTCTAGTGAAGTGAAATGCTTCAAAGATAATTGAAGACTCACCTTTATGGTGAGGCCAAAAAGTTTCAGGAATGTTTTTGATTAAAGGAAACACACCAAGGATCCAGGGAAGGCATATATCACCAATATACTCTACATGTTTGTCTTTTAAGAACCAACTTAAATGCCACTCTCCTGGAAGGTTTTCTCCATACTCTACCCTGGTACCACCGACACAAATCTAGTCTAGCCACTGATCACACTGCATTGCAACTGTTTCTTTTCTTTCCTGGATTGTTCAGGGCCTAGCACAGAACCTGGTTTATGGCACTCAATAAAATGTTGAATGTATGAATGCAGAGAAGAATGACTCATCAAATGTCAGTATTGCTCAGTCATCATCTGAAACCCTTATATCTGAGCAGACTAAAGCTGGCGTATTGGACTTGATAGAGCTTTGCTGAGGAGAGAAGCAACTCAAGTCAGGATAGGGGATGGATTGTGTTATTGAGACCTTGGTGAATACTTTTTATTCATTCCCTTCATCCTAGCTCTCCCTGGCTCTTGCATTACTTTTATTAGCCTTTATATTTCTAAAGTGAGAACTGTTACTCAGAAAGAAGGTTGCCTGCTCTGTGTGTCAGCTTCCTACGTTGTTTGGTCCTGAGCCTTGTAGGAGAGCTGAACCTTGTCCACAACTGCGTCGTCTTTTGCAAGTGGGTTGGAGAAGGCTGCTGGGGGTCCTCTGACCTCAAAAGCCTAACAGCAGAACAGTCATATAGTGAAGACACAAGGGAGAGGGGTTAGTGACCAAGGAGTTTTTTTTTATGTGGCAGTGCAAAAAGATAGAGGTCTGCGCTAGAAGTGGGGGCCTTGTGTACAAACAACTAGCCTTATGAGGGCTCTGGCTATTCTTGTCACGTGAATAAACTGAAGTCACTGAGCAGATGGTTGGAGCACAGAACCCTTTCGGTTAACTTCAAATTCCACTGCTATGGTGTATGACTAATTAATAGATTATGGGTCACATTCTGGCTCCCAATACCATGCCTACAATTCCTGCTGGAATCAGTGGGAACTGTGGGTTCATAGCTGTGGGCAGTTTGGTTTACTTGGATGAAGAGTGTGTGTGTGTGTGTGTGTGTGTGTGTGTGTGTGTTAGAGAGAGGGAGGGAGGGAGGGAGAGAAAAAGGACTGAGGATTGAGCAAGAGAGACAGATATTTAGAACTGACTGAGAATTAGCCTTCTCCAGGAGAAAGGACTACAGACATCCCTTTGTGTTTGGTGGGGTGGCCCTTTCTTTGCTGTTATGAATTGATCTACTAATGGAAAGAATTTACAAGTACTCCATCTGTCATAAATCTCATTTAATATTCATGCTAGAAATAAACTGAATTCTTGCCCTAATCTGGCTCGCTGGCTGTTCTTTCTCAGCCCCAGGGAAAGGATCAACCCAATGGGATCTCTTCCAGATACTTGGAGAAGAGAGAGTGGGGATGGCAAAAATGAAAGAACCAATTCTGCCTTCCTTGGAGTTTAATTAATGCCACTGCCTTCTAACCCTGAATTGCCTTGTGGCAAATGGCTCATCCTGGTTTTCTGAAGCATACCACTTCCTGTCAACAAAGGCCTTTCAAGGTCACTGCAATTGCCCTTCCTTTCTCACGTGTCTCTCTCCCTGCTCAATCAAGGCAAATTTCAACTTCTATTTTGTTTCCTGCCTTTTCTGCATAGGATTCTGACAGACTCTTTAATTTGATATTTGGTTTTACAGACTATTGCCAAGAAGCTATTTACATTGTCCAGACAGAGAAGTGATTGCATTTTCTATTTTACACAGGAGTTCTTCATGCAGGGTAGCAGATCATTCAGTTTTATGATTTGGCAAAACCAAGCCGAAGGTAGATGTGCTATCAGTACCCTGAGACTGTGCAGCGCCTATAAACTGTGTCCCAGGTGAGTCAACCCACCCCCACCCCAAAGTGAACCTTAGTGCCAAGGACTCACTCTTGTAATAGTATAACTTTATAATAAATTTTGATATAGGGCGAATGCCTATGCTTTGTTCTTTAAAACTGTTTTAGATATTCTTGTTCTTTTGTTTTTTTCATGTTCATTTTAGAATCATATTGTCAAATTCCACTCAAAATTATTTTTGGTTTTGGTTGTACTTTTACCAAATTTATAGATTAATTTGGAGAGATATCCTCTATAAGATATTAAGTCCTCCTATCATATAATATATCTCTCCATTTATCTGATCATCTTTCATATCTTCAGAAAGTTTAATAGTTTCACCTATGAAAGTCTTGTACGTGTTATTCTAGTGCATAACTCAGTGTCTGGTCCATAGAAGATACTCAATAAATTTCTATTGAGTGAATATATTTTTGTTACTATTGTGAATGGAATAGGAGATCAACAAACTTTTTTATATTGATCTTTTATCTAGAATTTTTTCTGAAGCATCTTTTTCAATTCTAATATGGTCTATTTACTTGGATTTTTTTATGTGTATAATAATATAGTCCGAAAATCAGAAATTTGTTTTTTCTTTCCAATCTTTATGCATTTACTTTTTTATTGACTTATTTTACTTGATATAACCTCCAGTATTGTGTCAAATAGTAATGGTAATGGAGGAATTTGTTTTTCTGAACTTAATGAGAAAATAAAATCTGACCATAGTATGTATGCTTTTAATAAATGCCCTTTATCAAATTAAGGAAGTTCCCTCTTCTAGTTTTTCTTATTAAAATCATGGATGGGTTTCAAATTTTATTAAATGCTTTAAAAAATAAATTGCTTAATTAGATGTGCTAATATTTATTTTTTGCATCTATGCTTATTTGGCTTTCATTTTTTAGTATTTGCATGTGTGGTCACAGAAACAGAAATGGGAGGGAATATAGCACAGGTTCTGAAGTGAGACTGTTCTAGGTTCGAATCCTCGTTCTATCATTTCCTGACTCCTAACCTTGGCACATTACATAAACTCTCTATGCTGCCTCATTCCCAAAGGGAGTTAAAAATAACATCTACCATTAGTTTGTTATTATTATTTTTAAGACAGTAAATGAAGTAATCCAAGTAAAACTCTTAGAATCGTCCCCAGTGCTTTGTGAATATTCAGTGTATGTCAGCTGCTATTCTTCCTTGCTATTCTTTTTTTCTTTGTTTTTCTTTTTTCTTCTTAAAAATTATTTTATTTTATTTTTCAGCAGTAAGTCATATATTTTTTGCATTTTTGCATAGTATGTTCACCGCCCATAGTTACATTTCTTTGTCACCACATATTTGACCCCTTTTTCCCTTTCTACCCCTCTCCTCATTACCCTCGGGTAACCACTAGTCTATTGTTCATGTCCATGAGTCTCTGTCGTTTCGTTTGTTGTTTTTAGATTTATATCCCACATATAAGTGATATCATGTGGTTTTCAACTTTTTCTGTCTAGCTTATTTTGTTTAGCATGACTATTTCAAGGTCTATCCATGTTGTTGCAAATAGCAGTATTTCATCTCTTTTTATGGCAAAGTAATATTCTATTGTATATATGTACCACAGCTTTTTATTGAATCATCTATTGTAGGGCATTTTGTTTGCTTCCATGTCCTGGCCACTGTGAATAATGCTGCTATGAACATTGGTGTGCAAATATCTTTTCAGATATGGGTTTTCAAGTCTTTGGGATAAATACCCAGTAGAGGGATTGCTGGATCATATGGTAGATTAAACTGGCTTTGTACGGTTTCAGTATCAAAGTTGTAATAATACCTAAAGGGAGACTGAGAAATTTCTCTTTTGTTTTATTTTCCAATACAGCTTGAATAAGATTAGGGTTTTATGTTCACTAAAGCTTTATTAATACTCATTAATAAAAATCATCTGGCCCTGGGAATTTTTATGGTTAATTTTTTTTTGCTATTAAAAATACAGATATATTCAAACTTTTTATTTCTTTTTGAGTCAATATTGAGAAATTTGTGTAAAAATTATGTTTAGTCCTCAAAATTTTTATTTATAGCATCCACTTAAGTCATTTCTTCAGACTCTGTTTCACTTGAAATGAAGATTTCTTTTCTATTCCTATCATTTAATTTGTGCTATCCCTTTTTCTTAGTCAGTCTTACCATATAATCATCTATTTGATTTGTTGTTCAAAAAAAACCTTGGTTTTATTATTCCTTTTTTTGTTTCTTCCTCTTATCTTTATTATATCCAATCATCTACTTTCTTGGAATTTTAGCTTTCCTTTTTCTAACTTCTTGAATTGAAAGCTTAACTCCTCTTGTTTTTAGTATATATAGATATATGTTCAAGGCTATAATATATTTTAATACTGCTTTATCCACATCTTTGAGTTTGACATGTTGTGCTAATGATTTCTACTATGAGTTCTTGGTTAACTCACAAATTCTCTGGAAATATGTCTTCTTGTCATGTGTAATTATTTTACTCTTTCAAAATTACATTTTCTGCTTCATTTTGAGGATTCTATGCCTTTTTTTAGGTTAGTGTTGATAGTCATAATTATTCGAATCTTTTGTATCTTACCAATTTTTGATTTAGGTGATTTATCACTTTCTGAGAAGGCATACTGAAATCTCCCTCTAAGTTTTGTCTGTTTTTTTCTTATAATTTTATAGCTTTTTGCTTTACATATTTTGAGGCCATATTTTTCATAATAACAGAATCAGTCTCATTCTATCTTCCTGAAAAAAGTTTTCTTTTTTTCATTTAGTATGATTAATGTGAGTAATTCTATTTGCCTTAAATTCTATTTTGGCTGATATTAATAAGGCTTTACTAGCTTTCTTATAGTTACCTTTGCGGGGTATATCATTTTTTAACTGTCCATTATAAAAACCATATGGTTGGAATTTTGAAAGTTCCAATCTGAGACTGTATTATAACTATTAATTTTAATGTTTTGTTTTTATATTTATTACTGACATATTTGGACTTATTTCTTCCATCATTTTCTGTTTTTATTTTACCTTCCTCTTTGTTGTTCTTTTTGTCTTTTTTGTCCATATTTTTGATTTTTTCTTAATTTTCCCTGTTCTTTGTCTAGCTTAGTAGTTATACTTTTTATTTCTATTATTGGCAATCTAAAATTTTATCATTAATACTTGACTGAGTTAAAAGTGAATATTTCCCACACAATGTGGGGACTTCCACTTTTTTCACCCCAATTTAAAAAAAAATTGTGGTAAAATACATATAACATAAAATTTACCATTTTAACCATTTTAAACCAGTTCTGTGGTATTACAAATACCGATAATGTGCTACCATTATAACCCTCCATTTCCAGAATTCTTTTCATCTTGTAAAACTGAAACTCTGTACCCAGTGAACAATAACTCTCCATCTACCTCCTTCACAGCCCCTGGCAACCACCATTCTAGTTTTTGTCTCCGTGAGTTTGACTACTCTAAAAACCTCATAAAAGTGGAATTATTCAGTATTTATCTTTTTGTGGCTGGCTTATTTCTTTTAACATAATGGAAAGTTTCCACTTTTTAACTCAGCTCCTCTCCCATTTCCCTGTCTTTGGTGCCTGCTCTTTCTTCTTGTCTTGTTTCTAACTTCCTCATTGGTTATTCATATTACCATTAAGGTTCATTACGGTCATGCTTAATTAGGTTTATTACTGTATATATCTGATATTTGTGTTCATCATTGCATCTTGCATCTTATTCCTTTGGTTTGGACTAAATTTCCTTCTTAATGAGGTATATTTTCAGTAGATATTTCAGTGAGAGTCTGTGAGTAAATAGTAAATTCTCCTTGTCTTTGTCCATATATATCTTTATTCTGTTCTCTCTTGAATTTTGGTCTAGTCAGTAATAGAATTCTAGGTTGACAGTAATTTTTTCACAATAGTATGCAAATACTGTTTCAGTTTCCTGTGGAAAGTTAATGGTGATAATAGTGCTACTGGGAAGTTGGTCGCCAGTCCAAATGTCATTGCCTTGTTGTATTTATCTCTTTTCTATGTTGCTTGAAAAGAGTTTTTATTCTTCTTAATGTTCTGCAGTTTTACTATAATGTGTCTGATAGATTTATTTTTTTAATCTTTTTCAACATTTGGGTAGTTTTTTATTCTGAGGTATTACACATTCAGTTCTGCAAAACATTTTAACTGTTATCTTTTCAAATAATGCTTCAACTTCATTCTCTCTGTTTTCTCTTTTGGAGATGTGTTTTGGACCTTCACACTCTAGCCGTCATCTCTCTTAAA
The DNA here is from genome assembly GCA_003508835.1 of Eonycteris spelaea. Classification (NCBI taxonomy): domain Eukaryota; kingdom Metazoa; phylum Chordata; class Mammalia; order Chiroptera; family Pteropodidae; genus Eonycteris; species Eonycteris spelaea. The sequence goes on from PUFA01000017.1 coordinate 5,146,041, forward strand.
GAATTTCATATCTCCCATCTTTTTATATCTCTGTACTATATTTTGTCTGATTTCTTTGAATCTAGCTTCCATTTTTCTAATATTTAACTTTAATTTGCTGCATCTCTCAAGCTTTTAATTTGAGACACTATACTTTAATTCCTAAAAATTCTGTTTAAAAAATCTGATCTTTTTCATACTTTTTATTTATGATTTCTATTCTTTTAAACATATCTTAATCATTTAAAATATACTAATTTTGTAATCTTTTTTATATATTTGGAATGGTAATTCTCCTATGTATTGCATCTGCTGGCATTCTCTCTTGGTAGTTTATTCCTTTCTTTGATAGATTGTAATACTTTATTTTAAGCTTATTATCAGCAGATTTTCTTTCCTTGTGGGACCTCTCTGTGCCCTGGTGGTTTAAGTGTCCCTATAAAGAATAACTTAAGCCTGGTTTTGAGAAAGTTATGATATTTTTTGTGATAGGGTACCTAGGTTTGGTTATAATAGAGAAAACAAGAACTAGCGGCAACAGAGAGGCAAGTTCCAGATGACAGAGGACAAAGTTGATAGATCAAGATCCTGGAGAAGGTGGGGAGCTGGAACATGAGGAACCCAGGTCTAACCTTATAAATAGGAAGAAAATCCCTCTTTATTTGAAACAGGAGAAAAGGTAAAACTGTCATGAATACAATGCAGAGATATTTTGAGTAAAGAACCTAAGAGAATACCAAGCAATGAGTGACTCTTTTCAGAACGATGTAAAATGAGCTTGTCTTTATGGGCAAGGCAGTCACAGAGACATGTGTCTGAGGAGACTGACACTGTTAGACATTGTGTATGACCACAGAACAAGTTAACAGAAAGGATTGTCAGTAAGGAGTGAGGACCCAGTCAAGGTTTAGAGAAAATGGACATGCGGGGTACTTGGATAATGTGTCCAATATTACTTGACAACTATAGAATAGGAGGAAGAAAAGGTCAGGGTGTTCCAGATCCGATGATTGACAGTCCAGCCCCAGGAATTGGCTTGGAAGTGAGCAAGTCTAAGGTTCTAACAAAGCCCTGTTTAAACCACTTTTTATGGAGTCCAGGCCGGGTAGGGGCAAATGAAGCCAGAAGGGCACTGATGATTGAGGACACAAGAGAAGGAGGTAGAGAATGGAGGCCCAAAGGAGATGAAGACAGATTCAGCAGGAATGAGAGAGCTGTAGGGTGAGGAGTAAAGGAGATTTAGGTCAGGAAGAAGACTCTTTCAGCTTGAGGCCTTGGCAGTAGAATAGCTCTTAGTGCTTAGCATACCAATAATTATCTGTGGATCGTTTATTTCCTAGATGCTTGCTATACCTACCTGGAGGAAAAATTAGTTGCTTTGAGTAGTGTAGGGGTCTCTGGATTTCAGTTTCTTCTAAAAAGTGGGAATAACTAGGCTTGCAGGACTATTATCCTACATGAAAAGGTACATGTTAGATGCTCATTAATTTACAAAAATCTCCAAGAATTGCATCTAAAATCTTCATAGCCTTTGAACCCTGTCTCTTCAGGTGCTTGCCCATAACTCCTGGAATCCCTGCTTTCTGGTCAAGGTCTTGGGTGGACATGCAGCAGATAATACAGCTGCTTCCTGAGAGCAGCCAGCCTCCTCTCTCCTCGGCCATGGCGTACGTTTTCCTAAGTGAGCCAGCTTCTGCCTCTGCAGCTGCCCTCGGAGTGTTTTTCCAGAGTGGTGACTGTCATTAGCAGTGCTGGGGCTTGGCTCTTCTCAGTGCCAAGTGGTCACATCTACTCTCCTTTTCCATAAGACATACTGCTTGCTTGGTGCTTTACCAAATTGCAGCGGACCCTGTGGGTCTCTGTCAGCATTTCTTTCTGTTTACCGTCTTGGTCTCAGTTGTTTCTAGGAGGGAGCAGAGCTTTGTCACTGAGTCATCACTGGCTGTGATGTGGTAAGTCAGAACAGCACTTAACCTTTTCCTGTTAGTTTGTGACCCCTATTTCCCCCCATCCCACCCCAAGCTCTTGAGGGAGAAGATTCATAGGAAGGAATTGATGTAATGGGGATAATAGGTCAGGATAGGACATAATTCCTCCCAGTCCAGTCTTTCTGCCCACCTTGTGGTGGGCTGGGGCAGTTCACTGTACATTTCATTGGACTTGCTCAGAGGTCTACATACTGAGATAAATGCAGGAAACTCAGTCATGGGATTGTATTAGTTCTTGAAAAAGTCCTTATTTGTGACAGTCCTACTTTGAAAAATAGAGTAGAAAACGAAGGAAAGTTTTGATGCACAAAGAAAAATAAGATAGTGGAATTTAGAAACAGAGGACCACAATGAAAGACCAAGCAGATGGACTGCGTCAGCTTTAAAATGTCCTAGGATTGTGCTCCTTTTGGCTTTGTACTGTATTTTCCATTCTTGCTGACATTTCCAAGTCATAATTCAAGGTGACAGATTCAGAGTCTTATAATTTCACTGGCATGTGAGCATTGGGGAAACCTTCTGGACTGAGTAGGGCTTGCAGGTGTTGGAGGTGGGCAGAGTGTGAATGGAACAACAGGGAGGGATATTGGACAGGGTGACACTGTGGAGTCCAGGATCTCTCTTTTCAAAGAGAAACTTCGGGATTTTAGCCTGTAAAGGACAGCCCAGTGAGTCACTTCTGCTGAGCTGGGGTGGTAAATTGCTACTTTTTATTCTCTTAGGATTCCAAAAAGTCTGTAGGAGATGTGTAACCATAGATCTCTCTTATTCTCTTTTTATTTTGTTTTGTAAAAACTTCACAATTAACAAAACCTTTCTCATTCTGCCCAAGGAGATCAAATCCTTTTTCTCACATTTGACCCACAATAATCCTGAGAACTAAGCACTTTTCCAAGATAAGAAAGTTATGTATTGCCTGAAATTGTGCACCAAATGTTAGCTTTTCCCAAAATTTAGAACCAATCCCTGATCAACTGTTTTATATTTTGAGAGCACTCAAAACTTCACTTTTTACCTGTCTTAACATTTGACATAGACATTTATCTAAACAGCTTCCTCTCTGGAGCCCCTTTGGGACTGTTCCTAATTACTTAATGCCATAGTGTTTGGGTTGTGAGTATGTAGCATTCTAATCTCTAGATATTCATAATTTTACTTAATTTTTACATCCCTAGGAAGTAGGTATTATTATCATTTTATAGAAGAATAAAATGAAGTTCAGAAGAGTTATATAAGACAACCCAAAATAAAGCAGTTGGCAAGTGGCCAAGACAGGATTTGAACCCAAGTCTGTTCTACTCCAAGGACTGAGTTCCTAACCAGTCTGGCTAGGGACTCAAATCTGGATTCTGTGCCTCTGTTACCCTCTCCCCCTAAACAGTATGTGAAATTTTCTATGCGTGTGTATATTTTTTTTTCTAGAACGAAGGGTCATGGTCTTTATTGGATTTTCAAAGGGCTGTGGTTCGCAGAGCAGTGAACCGTTAGAATTGGTAGATCAGTTCGGATGCTCTTGGTTGCAAACAAAAGAAAACTCGCACAAACTGCTGTGTGTCATTTTTCACATGCCATGTCATTAGGTTTCCTGCTTCACATCCGGTCAGTGCTTCACCCTCCTAAGTGTGTTGGCTTCCCTCACTGGTAACTGCAACCGTTTCGGGTCCAATGCTTTTCACCACAGTCTTAAAAGAGGGTGTTTCCCTCCTCTCCACCATGTAATAAAATCTGTGGGCTCCACTCTGAATCACAGCTAACATCATGAGCCCCTGTCCTGACTAGTCCCTGGGGCCGGGGGATGCCACACACTGATTGGTGGAGGCCTGTGTTCCTTGCCTATTTGTGAATCAGCCCCAGTCATGGAGAGAATAAAATTACATTGAGTGCCCTTAGGCTACTGGAGACCCACAGCTGGGGCTATGGGAAGGGCCGTTTTCATGCAAACAACACGGTTGACTCAAGGTGGTCAGGAGAGGGGTGAAATGGATGAGGGGGAGACATCCAACAATACCCAATATAGTTAGTATTCTTCCCTCAGTATCTCAAAAAAAAACAAAAAACAAACAACTGTAGAATAGATTCCCTATCTTAATGGGACAAGGTGAAAGCAAATTCAGCTTCTAGGAGGAAGCTTTTGACATTTCATTGTTTTCTTTGACATGAGGAGTTTGTTATCTTGCCTTCCCCCATCCCTCCCTGCTTAGAGACTGTTTAGTGAGACAGGACGCCCCTACAGCTAAGGGAGGTTTCCTTCAGATGCAGTTCTCCTTGGAATTGCTGCCTCCAAGGAAAACTTTCGTGCCCTGAGTTGCAGTCTCCTTCGGCTAGTATATTTTTCACTTGTTTAAGAGTGTGTAGTCTCAGTCTCCAAGGGTGGGTGGGGGAAAGGAAGCACATTTGAAAATGAGAATGTGGAGGAAGACAGAAGTCTTTTTATAAGAAACTAGAGTGATAATTTCATGTTTCTGAAAATATAATTACCCTCTTTTGTTTGCTTGATAGAGTTTTGATAGATAGAATCTTGACAGCTCTGTTATGAAAAGTTAAAATGTAATTAGTTTAAAAAAATCTCAATTATCTTAAATTATATTCTGAAGTCATATTCCAGGCTTTGATCCTTTTGTCGTATGTGACAAAGCAGGGGCTGCAGGTGCAGGTAATCCAGCGGCTGAGTTTGGATAAAAGAATGAAAGAAATGGTTTGTTGGTTCACTGGATCCCCTTAGGGGGAATATATGTATGCACAGAGGGAAACGAGTGGGATCTGCCTCCTGCCAGGAAATTCCTAGATGATGCTCTTAAATTTAGAGCTGGGGTGGGAGGAGTGGCATTGTGGATACATTAGAGAATAAAGCTCAAGCTCCTTAGCACATTAGGCTTTCAAAGACATGGCCTTCAACTACCATCTCAGGCTTAGGGAGACATTGCGCAGTGGGGAGAGTATGGGCTTCAGAGTTCGGTCCAAGACTCATTTCTCCCACTGACTTGCTGAGCAATCCAGGAATAACTGAGATTTCTGAGCTTCAGTTTCCTCAGTTTGCTGTAACTTAGAAGACACGCTGACTTTTGTTACGGAGTCAAATTATCCCGTCACCTCTTTGTACTCACCCAGAGGTCCCCTCCCTCCCTCCCTCCCTTATAATTCCATTACTTGTTATTTGGCATGGCCCTCTCCCTCCTCCCTCTCCCCTTAAGAAGACTGGATGCTTATGTCTTCCTCTCCCCTCTCCATTCCTAGTCCTGCTCTCAGAAGGCATTTGTAACATTGGTCATGGTTAAATGCTGTATAAAACTTTGCTAAATTAATGTTCACTAAAATTTCTATCCATTTGCCTTTTTAGCCAGTGTTCATAAAAAGAAATGAAATACTTAAGTGAGTTAGAAGGAGAGAAGGATGGTTAAGGTGAGACATAGCTCTGTAGTATGGGTGCTGGAGTCAGAAACTGGGGTCAAGTTCTGGCTAAACTGCTGACCTTGGGCAAGTTGCCATTCTGGTACCTCAGTTTCCTCTGTAAAATGGGGATGATAATAGGACCCACTTCATTGGGTTGTTGTGAAAAAAAGCAAGATATATAAATATAAAATATACTTAGGAGGGGTAAATACTTAATTAACATGAACTATTATTGTTCCCACAGCAGATTAGCTCAATGGAGGTCTTTTTCTTCTTGAAATGAAAACCGAGTAAGAATAGAGAAAGGCTTTCCCCTCACTTTACCTAAGGTGGAGACCAAGATATGTCTCCACAGGAAATTTACCTAGACAAGCTGAGCACTGAGCACTGCTGGGGCTGGGTGATGGTGATACAGGGTTTGCCACCGCCTCCCAGCCCGATGACACTGCTGCCTGTTTTTACCATGTCAGAAGGCTTGCCAGCCTCTGAAACATTGTCCCTTTTAACATCTTTCAGAAGCTACACCATCATGAAGACTAAATCTTATATTCATTTCGTGTAGAGTCAACAATTAACATCTATTAAACACTTACTATGTGTCTGTTGAGTGTTTTACATAGGTAACTTCATTAAATTCTCACAGCAATCCCCTGAAGTCATTCCTGTCATTATTCCAACTTCATAGAAGAGGAAACTAAAACACAGAGCAGTCAGGTAAACTGCCCAGGGTGAGATGGTTAGAAGTGGTGGAGATAGAATTCGTACCCAGGCCCTCTTACTCTGGACCCTGTGCTCTTCACCACTGGCCCTGCTGCCCGCTCCATTCCTCACATCTGTGCCCTGGGGTTCAGGGTGGTACTGAGTCCATTGATACCTATCTGGCTGCCCTTTCCCACTTGGGTGCTCTTCTCCTTGGTTTATTGATTCCATCTCTGACCCTCTATTGAATGGTGATAAAAGTGAATGCAGTTTTGGAGCTTCATGCCTATGGATATTGTCTCAAAGGGAGAATTATGATTTAAAAGAGGCTTAATGAAGTTTAATGAATTCAGTTGTCAGAAAGATGACTCTCCTAAGGCATGGGGTGAGTTGAAAGAGAATTTAACACAAGCCAGTCGGCTTGATATAATGTCCTTGTTTAGGGCCTGCAAGAGTCCAGTGTGAAGGCAAATAAAAAAGACCAGGTGCAAAAATGGGTAGGCACATGTTTCCTCTCTTCCATCAAATGGGGTGTCCTTACTCTCAGTCTTCCCAATGCTCTTCTCATGCTATGACCCTGCCCTCAGCTTAGAAACCCTGCACATCTGCAAGAAAGCAAGAACCAGTTTTTCAGTACACACATCGCACACGCTTATTGTAAACCTCAGTGGAATCAGCTTTGGAGGAGGAACGAGAACATGGTGAATTTTATTCTTTAGAGCATCTTAGACTCCAGTAATGATGCTCTGGGCTGTCTCTGGTGCCCAAGAAGCTCAGGGAAGTATGCATTGCCTCAGATAAAGGAGCTCTTCCAGAGAATATTTCTCCCAGTTGGTTCAAACCCTCCCTGAAGTAGGAATTCTAAATTATGCTTAGAGGATCATTTGTACAAGGTTCTTTCTCTTTGGAGCCTGAAGGTTTGGCATCTGCTTTGGAGAAAGGGTATTAAAAAAAAACCAACAACTTCACTTCTTTCTTATTAGTAGTTGTTTACCCTACAAAGGGCCTGTGTGCAAACAGGATGGGTATTAATAATGATGCAAAAGTTCTTGTGAAAACCATTTGGCCCCAGGCCTCTGTATACAACATGCTAAGACACATAGAGGAGTTACTCGGCGGGGTGCCAGCAGCATCAAGGGGAACCGAGATGCTCTACTCACCTCTGCCCTGCCCGTTGAGAAAGCTTTTCTCTTTTCTTACTTTTGACATGTGGGGCTGTAGAGTTGAGAGCTTACTGAGATGTTGGCTATGAGAAGCCAGAGTCTGTGTAATGCTACACAGGTAGGTCCCAGATGGAAGCCTTTAAAATAATCAGATGTATACCTGCTTGAAAGGCTGAACAAGAAAAGCTGGAGAAAGGCTGAAACAAGATGTGACAAGCCTAATTCCATTCTGACTCATAGCAGGAGTTAAAACAACCAAGACTGCAGCTGGTTAAGTGGGAGCACTGGTGTGTTGATTTGCGTCTTTCAATGAGGGCAGGCCAAATGGATGCCTTTGGGAGAGAGATCACTACAGATAAAAATGATCCTTCAAGGCCAAATGTTCTTTTGGCTGAAGGTCTCAGAGATTTGGTAACCAGAGTTGGACTGTAACCAAGGTAGAGGCTGAGGAAATTCTCAGCATAGGCCACCTGGACAGGGGTGGTGGCTCCTTGTCTTCTTCACCCACACACTACAGATCTTTCTGGAAATGAGGTTCCCACAGCCCAGTTTTCCTCAGGGGGTATGAGCTGTCTATTTCAAAACTACCTGGACCACTTACTAAAAGGTGCAATTCAGGTCTCACCTCAGACCCCCTGATTTAGAAACTATGTCAATGCAGCTGAGAAATCTGCTCTTCTAGAAAATACTGCAGGTCACTCTTTGTACTTAAAAGTTTGAAAACCACTGCTGAAGTCTAATAGGCAAATGCTTCATTGGGCTCTGGCATAGTCTAACTTTTTCTTTAATTCAGGAAGAGAAGGATCTGTTATGGTCCAGATTGGACATAGATGGGCAAGAATTTGATGCCTCTGAGTAGACTTACTCAGTCATTAGAAAAATGAATTAGCAAGTGTTTACTAAAGGACTTCTGCCAGAGAGCTCATGCTCAATGATGTTTGTTGTGTTTGTTGATTTGTTGTGATGTCACCAGTGAGACAGTCAGGTCATGTGGCAGGTTCTTGCTCTCAGAGAACTTTCACTCAGCTTAAGACCTTTAAGGCTAACACTCACAAAACATTTGTGAGTCCTGTGAAGTCACGTATAATTATGTACTAGATTGCTTGGTGTAAAAGTTAAATGGTAGGTTAAAACTGAGGCCTGGCAGAGTCAGGGGAAGCTTCATAGAGGAGGTGTGGTGTGAGCTGGATTGTGAAGAATTGGTAGATTTGGGGCCTAAGAAAGAGGATGGGCAGTTCCTGGCAAGGGCAGCATAATGTCTGGAGGCCCAGAGGTGGACTCTGGCTTGGGGGCTAACAGGACAGTGAGAAAATCAGAGTGGCTTGAGTGGAAGGGTGTGCTGGAAGGTGCATAGGATGCGCTGAGTCACAAAGGGACTGAGAAATCAGGTAGAAAAAAGCAGAGAAGAAAAGGGACCTACTGAAGCTATTGAAGGCTGCTAAGTAGCAGATATAACGCAGTAGCAGATATATCATGGGCCCAGCAGGGACAGGAGAGAGGTTACTATGTCTATGGGTTCCCAAAGCTGGGTGCCACTTACATGATAGTGGGGAAAGTAGTGAGAAGCCAGATACATCTGAGGAGATTAAGTTTAGATCTGCATTTGAGATAGATGACCTAGGGCAGCGGCAACCGAGGGTAGTCCTGGGGCTGCCAGGCCCTGGCCGGCAGGGGAGAGGGGCATCAAATCAGCCCAAGATGGCTGGAGCCAGAAATGGAGTTGAGTCAAGGTCTTGGACTGTGGAATCTGCAGCGGAGAGGGCCAGGGCTTCACAGGCAGGGCAGGAGGCCAAGGCAGGCAATGAAACTAGCCAACAAGGAAAAACTTGGCACAGCAGAATCGGTGGAATTAGTCTGATTATCCGTGGTGAAATGAGGCTCATGGGATGTATTCCTTGGAAATTCTAACAAAAAGTCAATGCTGGGTTTTAAAGGGCCATCCCCCATTACCTGAGCATGTCCTGGGGCAAAGCTCCATTCATCTGTGGATTATAGTTAGGATTGGTTTCCCTCAGTGGCATGATGACAGAACCAGTTCATAATCTGCCCAAAGCTGCAGTGTGAAAGGGCATTAGACTATAGGTGTATATGGCTGGTGAGTTCTAGGAAGTCATGGCGCCCCACTTCCTGGTGATGCTCATCAATCAACAGACCTGTACTTTGAACCCATCCATGTCATAGAAGGAGAGCATGTTCAAATAATAAGGGATATTTTAGGTCATAGCCCAGGGATAGCAAAGAGATTTTGTTCTCCTGTGCCAACTCCGATTATGTGATGGTGTCTGCCTGGAGTGCTGGGTCTATAATCTGGATTCCAAAGGAAAGAATGTATTGATTGATCAGGGATGTTTGCCGTGGGTGTGGGAGGAGTGAGTGAATGATGGCACTAGTATGACCCATTTGCCAAGTCTGATTTGCTCCCAACCTCCTGACCTCGTATATGAGAATCCTGAAGCTCATAGATTTTCAGTGTGTTACCCGCAGCCACAGAACTCAAGGGTAGATCTAGGGCTGGAGCTGAGGCCTCCGGACTCAGGATATAGTGTTTTCCTTCTGGATCACACAACCTTCCTACCCTCCTCTTCACCATGGGACTGCCACACTGACTTCATTTTCCTCGTCCCACCCTTGGCTTCTGTTAGACTTTGTATTAAGAACTTGGCCACAGAACTGATTTGCACAATGGCCGAACTCGTTTCACATGTGATCAGAACTCTTGGGGAAAGATTCCAGGAAGAGGAATTGTGGATTGATTCAGAGTCCCCCAAGTGCTGGGAAAATGCAGTCTCAGATAAGGGGGATGGCAAGAGTTGACAGAGCAGAGGAGCAGGATTAATGAGGAAAGATGCTACGAGGGAAGGAGCAGTAGGTTGTCATTACTTTTACATAATTAAAGATAAAACATTGAAGTCCCGTGAGCTACTGAATGGGGGGTGGGCACACGATGGGAAGGAGAGAGCCTGATGTTTATTGAACAACCGCTGTGAGAGGTAAAGTGGGATCTTGGGACACACATGGCCAGTGGCTCTGCTGACATAACGTAGGCACACAGTAAATGTTAGCCAAAAAAGCCAGCTGTGCTTACAGGCTTTCATTCTCACAGCCACTCTGGGAGTGGATATCATGAGCATCAGCTTTAACAGAAACAAGAAGTGAGTTGGGTCTCTGAATAGTTGACTAACTCATCCAGGTCTGCAAGTAGCTGATCACAGATACCCAATCCCATCTCTTTCCCCTAGTGCTGAGAATGCCTCCTGTGGGCACCTACTATTTAAGAGAAAGAAAAGGGTTGTTGCCTCTTCTGCTCATTACCTTCCTCTTGGATGAAAAACTGCCAGCTTCTAGTCTATGGGACATAAGTCCAACCTTACTCATTTCTGGAATAGAGACCGGCTCTGTGTGTTGTGTTCGTTCTTGAGTTGTATACATGTTTTACTGAGGAATTAACTTCAGAAGAAAAGGGTATGTTTGAAACTTTTATAACTGCATCTGTCATTTCTGTTATTGAGCCTTTTCTCTCTCCTACCCTGTTCTTTTGCTGAAAGAATCAGTGTTAAACTATTTGAAGAAATGTGCAGACTGATAAGTCCTGATTGCCCTCAATTGCTTGTGGTATTTTGAGACATAAAATGTTATTTGAAGCTGTTCAAAGAGGCTTCCAGCACATGCCCAGGCAGGGCCCTAAGGTGGGCAGAGCTCAGCTTGACTGCTGGCTCCACCAGGCTAATAACAGGGCAAAATGGTTCCTGTCACCCGCTCCTTTCCTTGCCAAGCAGGAGCTGTGCCCTCGGGGACCATCTGGGGAGGTAGTGTGGCCTCTTATGGTCATTAAAAGTAAGCCGACTGGTTTAAGCCATCTGTTGCTGCTAGTGTGGGCTGCTGGCAGTGAAGCCAAAACCTAGAGGAGGCTGGTGAAGAGTCACTCTGCCGTCTCACTCCAGTCTCACAGCTGCCCTCTGCCTAATTTAATTTAGTCTGATAGTCTTCTTACAACCACTCTGTGGGTGAGGAGGGCCCATCAGTCTCATTTTCACAGACAAGAAAATCAGGACACAGACCTACTAAGTGCTCTGTTCAAGGTTACATTAAAACCCTAATGTTTGTTTTTAGCTTTTAATTTTGGTTTTTAAATTTTATTTTCCACTTTTACTGAGATATAATCAACATGTAACATTGTATAAATTTAAGCTGTACAACATGATTTGATATATGGATATACTGGGAAATGATGGCCACATTGTTAACATCCATCATGACACATAGTTACAGAATATTTTTTCTTGTGATGAGAACTTTTAAGATCTACTCCCTTAGCAACTTTCAAATATATGATATGGTGCTGTTAACTACATAGTCATCATGCTGTACATTATGTCCCTAGGAATTATTTATCTTATAATAGGAGTTTGTACCTTTTGACCATCTTCACCCATTTTGCCCACTCCCCACCTCTGGCTTCTCTGTATTTATGAGTTTGTTTTTTGTTTGTTTTTGTTTTTTTTTAGGTTCCACATATTTGTGAGATCATGCAATATTTATCTTTCTCTTTCTGTCTTATTTCTTTGAAACCCTAACATTTGAAAGTTAAAACCCAGCATCTATATATCTATAGAAATGACTTTAAATGAAAAAATGAAGTAATCAGCTATTATTTTAATTACATTGCTCCTTTCTTGGGAGAGATGAGGATAATGCAAATGAAAAAAAATTAAATAGTTTCCTATTTTCCTGCTTTCTTTTTTGGAGAAGAGAACAAAATGAGATCAACCAAACGAACTTAACCACCTGATATGTCATGTCAACAGTTTCTACTGTCTTGCTTTAAAGTTTTTGCAGGTGTTACATCATTCCATTTTAAAAGGCTAAATCCAAAAATTTTCATTATTATAATTTTTTAAAATTGTATGCATTTATTAAAAATAAGTTCATAGTAGAAAACTTAAAAATTGCTATGAAGGCAGAAAACAAATGCCACCCTAAAATAAAAAATCAGAAATAACTGTTTGTATTGCTATACTTCCTTTCAGGCTATTTTTCTGTGCCAAAATATTTTTCTTTGAACAAAATTAATATTTTGCTATATAAACTTTGTATACGGTATTTTCACTTAATATTACATCATCCTATTTCTGTAACATTAAGATTAAAATACATTATTTTTAATCGCTGCATAATATTTCACCATTCTTGAAACGTTTCTTGAAACATTTTCTTCACTGGGCTGCTGGGACATCTCTTGGTTCTCCTCCATGAAATCTACATTTCTTTTGTGGCACCTCTTCATTTCTCCAATTTCTAACAGTGGAAGGTGCCCCTGAACCTAGTCCTAAGGTCTCAGGCCTCTTCCAATCTCCAGCTGCATTCAGTTGTCAGGTGAGCCAATAAATTACCGTGGCTTCAAATACCATCTGTCCTCTGTTAGCTCTCAAATGCTATCTTCCATGCTAGTCACATGCACAACTGCCTATTTGCCACTACCACGTAGATGACTAATGGACTTATTAAACTGAATATGTTGAAAGCTAAACTCCTAATGAATCTGCTCCCAGGTTCCCCATCTCGGCAAATGGCAACTCCATTCTTGATGTGCTCAGGCCTCAAACCCAGTCTGAAATTTTCTCTGTTTTCTGTATTTTCACATCCTGTCCTTCAGTAAAATGTATCAGTTCTGCCTTTCAAGTATGTCGAGAATCTAATAGTACTCACCTTTCATCTCACCTCCACTTCAACCATACTGTCTCAATCCTTCTTCATCTCGTGTGGATGATTTCAGTAGCCACCTAATGGGTCTTCATCCTGATTCTGTCCTGGCCCCATGACAGTTTATACTCAACAGAGTGACCAGATAATGTCATGGCTCTGCTTAAAACACTCCAGAGGATCCTAATCTCACCGCCGGTAAAGCCCCCGTGTCCTGTCAGCGCCTCCATCCCCACCCCCTGGCCCTGTCCACTCTGCTCCAGCCACAAAGGCATCCAGCTTGCTCTCCCCTTGGAGCTTTGCGTGGCTACGTCCTAACCTGGTATGTTCTCCCACCACATAGCTGCCTGTCTTGTTCCCTCTTGCTTCCAGTTTCTGTTCAAATACCATCTTATCTGCGAAATTCTCCCTACGTGATCTTTCTGAAAAGCAATCTCTATACTAAATACTCCCTCTCTGCACTCTTACTTATCTTTATTTTGTTCCATATTTTTTTTTTTTTCTTCGTAGCATATGTATTAGTTTCCTAGGGCTGCTGTAACAAAGGGCTACCAACTGGGTGGCTTGAAACAACATAAATTTGTTCTCTCTCAGTTCTGGAGGGTAGAAGTCTGGAGTCAGGGTGTTGGCAGGGTTGGTTTTTTTCTGAGGGAGAATCTAGTCCATGCCTCTCTCCCAGCTTTTGGTTATGGCTGACAATCCTTGGCATTTCCTGGTTTCTAGATGTACCATTCCAACCTCTGATTCCATTTTCACATGGCTATCTTCCCACTGTGTCTCTCTCTACTTCATATAAGGTTGCTAATCATGTTACATTAAAGGCCCACTGTACTCCAGTATGACCTCAATTTAATGTGACTAATTTCATCTGCAATGATCCTGTTAATGCCATTACTCATATATTTATGGACTCCAATTTCAACTGGATACTCAACATGCCTGCTAATTTTTCTTCATGCCCGTGGTCAGCTCTCTCCTATTCTCCACAGTGCCCAATTAATTTTTTTTCCCTCTTTACATTTTGTCTGTTTTCCCAGCATCTAAGTAAATTTTACCTCCTACTTTCCAGAGGAAAGAAAAACCACTGAAGAGATACTTCCTCAACTTTTTGACTCCACATCTGCAAACTTACCTCTGTCTGCATTTGTACTTCCTTCTCTCATTCTGTTGCAAAGTGAAAAGTGTTTCTCTTCCTGGCCATGGCTAGCTTCTTTCACCTGGGACCACATCCTCTGGCTGCCTTCTCAAGGAACTCGTACTTTCACAGTTGTGCCTCCTTCTTCTGGTATCTTTGAACATCCCCTCTGTCAGGTCCTTCTCAGTAGTATCGAAATATGGTCAAATCTCTTCCATCATAAAGTATGTTCTCTTGCTCTCCATTGGTCACCTTATCTCAATATTTCCCTTATAAACAAACACTTGAAACCGTTGTTCATACTTGCTCTGTACACCTTCTCTTTTCCCAAGTACACTTCAACTCATTGCAATCTGATTTCTAACTTGGTCAAAAAGCAAAAACTAAATAAAAGCAAAACAGAAAAAAATGCCTCCTTGTTGATGAAATCAACTCTTGACTACTTGTCTTCTTGAACATTTTCCCTCCCCCTTAGTTTACAGGATATCTTCTCTTCCCTCACGTTGTATTTTTTCCTGCAGTTGCCTATTGTTTGTCACCTCTTACTCTCACTCTCTGTCTCTTCCCTTGTTGTCTCAAGACACTTCTTTTTTTTTTTTTTTTTTTAAATAAGAGAGCCTTTTTTCTGACTGTGGTAGTCAGCTTGGGCTGCCATAACAAAATGCATAGACTGGGTGGCTTAAACATCAGAAGTTCATTTCCTCATAGTTCTGGAACTAGAAGTCCAAGACCAAGGTGCCAGTGTGGTCATTTTCTGGTGAGAACTCTCTTCCTGGCTTACAGATGGCCACCTTTTCTCTGGTGTCTCTTCTAATAAGAGCATTAATTCCATCACGAGGGTCTCACCCTCATTACCTCAGCTAAACCTGATCACCTCTCAGAGGCCCCATCTCTAAATACCATCACACTGGGGTTTAGGGCTTCAGATGACATAATTTGCAGAGGACATAATTCAGCCCATAGCATCGACTATTCTTGAACTAATTGTGTTTCTCGAGAGTCTGTCCTTGGTTCTCCCTTCATCTTGTGCTGCATGCTCCTATAGCTTCAGAGAGTCTAATAATGCCTCTCAACTCTATATTCCCATGTTTTTACTTAGTTGTAAGTAATATTAATGTGTCTACATATTAATCATTACATAGTATGTTAATATGAGCATGTAGTAATCAGTCTATATAATCAATTTTTCCCGTTTAGGAGTTGGTTTACCTTTTTTCCAAGTTTGTACGTAGTATCATAATTATAGTTAATGGCTAATGTTAGAAAATCTCATTTCACTAATCACCTATTATTGAGCATTATGATTATTTCTGATTTGTACTGTAACATATCTTCAAACATTTTTTCCTCTAATGTTGATATTTTCTATTTAGGTAAATTCTTAAGAGTCAAAGATATTAAATATGCTTACAGTGTTTCATATGTACGTCCCTTATTTGAATCACATGGGCTGAAGAGGATATTCATACATTTTCAAAAATTATTCACACATACCTCCATCTTTTAAAAAAATGGCCTTCCAACTTTTTGCCATTGCTGTGATCATTAACTAGTTTGTGCTCTCTTGGGGAGTAGAGGCTCCTATTAACTAACTACCACATTACTGGACCTGGGTCAGATTTAGAAGTTGAAGTTCATGCTACATGGGTTTGGTGTAAGGGAACCAATCATGCCTGGGGGTTGGGAAAGATTGTATGCACTAAATCCTTCCATACCATGCATTGCTAAATGACCAATCAATCCGGTATTTAAAAACATATAAATGTGAGATGATCAAAGAGAATGCCAATTGCCCAGCTTAAGGCTGTTTGGTCTGTAACAATAGTGAGTAAATGGCACTGATTACTTGTGAGCCTAGCTGCACATTGCAGTTGTTGACTGAGGTCACTGAATATCTTTGCTGCTGATGGGTAGTGCCTCCTTTTATGGAACCTTTCCATGGTTTTCTGTAATAAATTTTTATGTTTGTTAATAATCTCTGCACATATTTCCTTGTAACCCTGAAGAACTTGACTAGCAAAACCAGTGCAATATTGCTTTACAGAAGGGACATATCCCTTGACAGTCTCATCAGTGTTTGTACCTGTAAGCAGCTGGGTCACCACAACCTTACCAGTTCTGGAGGTTGTCATGAAAACCTCTTATTGGGGATTCAGTTTAACAATTATTAAATGGTAGTTCAGTGTTAATTTATTACTAGTTTGAAAAACTCAATGTTTAAATGATCCTTACTTATTGTAAATAAAGACACTGGTTTCTGCAAAATGAGTCATTTGTGTTGTGTGCCAAATAATAGTCTTCATTTACTGGGAATTTATCTAACATGGATCTCAAACTGTTTAATAATGAAACCGTAGATTTACTGTAGGCACAAAAGTCCTCAGACTTAACAGAATTTGAGACCCATATTGTCTTTTTGAACCTATCATTTGATTTCTGTTCTTGCCAGTTGTATGAGTTATGGCCAGCCTAAATACTTTGATGTTCCTATGTAGTATTTATCCCTATGTGCAGAAAAAAATTTCATCACTTAAATAAATAGAACAGTTAGCAACAGGACACTATAGTAGGCATAGTTTTAAGATGAGCCCCAGTGAGTCACAGTCTTGTATTGTCCTCTCCCCTTGAGTGCTGGTGAAAGCTATGTTTTTAGCAAAGATAATGTGGCAAAGGTGATGGGATAGTCACCCCATGGTAATGTTATTGTTATACAATACTCCATGTAGCATACTGAATAGAGATATTCCCCTTCTGGCCTTGAAAAGGTAAGCTACTACATGGCAAGGAATTGCGGGCATCCTTAAAGTAGCCCCTGGCTGAGAGTGAGCAAGAAAATGGGGACCAACTTCAAGGAACTGAATTCTGCTTAAAAACCATGAGAACATGAGAAAGGACCTCAGATTCTAGAAAGGAATCCAACTGGGCTGACCTCTAGATTGCAGCCTTGTGAGACCCTGAGCAGATGACCCAGTTAAGTCATGCTTCATCTCCTGACCTACAGAAACTGAGACAATAAATGGATGCTGTTGTAAGCCACTAAATTGATAGTAATTTATTACATAGCAACAGAATATTAATATAGTTTCCTTAGGGGAGTGTATAAGAGGTTGGGTTTAAATCTCAGCTCTACTACTTACTAGCTACACAGTGTTGGCAAATTACTTAATTTCTCTGAACCTGTTACCTTAACTATAAAAATAGTACCTGTTTCTGGGTGTTGAGGATTGAATAAGGTAATGGTTATAAGTCACTTAGCATAGTACTTGACACGTAGTAAATTCCCACTAAATGTTTTTTATCTCCAAAAGAGGTTGGACATTTTCAGTCTCATAATGCTAAAAATTTTCATTATTTCTTTTCTCCATGTATCTCATGTTTTGAATATTTTTTCTCTATCATATTAACTGAATTTTTAAAGTAATAATTCATTTTCCCATCTATTTCTAATTACTCAGCTACATAGAGCTTCTGATCACCTTCAGATAGTCTTAAGAGTAATTATAATTAATATAATTTGGCTAAAAGCAAAGACATTTGGCATTATAGTTAGTATAATTTCCAATAGCTTTTGAAATATTAGGAATGAATGGGCAAACCTTGTTAGACCAGATTTGGTGTTAGTTGACGGAGGGTAAGTAGACTTTGGGTGACTTTCTATAGTTAAGCAAGGTCATTGTGATTTGCTTTTATATACTATCATATTTGCTTAGGCATTGTTGGATGGGTGAGATTGGCTGCAAAGACAACTATAAGTTCAAGTGAAAGAAAAAAGTGCCAAGAAAGGAAAAGGAAAACATTATATATGATATTAAAATTATTTAGGTACTTAATACCTGGAAATTAACTTAAGAATGGCTGAAGTTTTAGGAATTGTGAAATGGTGACATTTGAGTTTGGTAAAGTGAATAAATATATTGATTGCATTTATATGTAAATGTTCTTATTTTATAATTTATTTTGTATATAGCACAAATATTTGAAGTATGATTGCTATTCTTTCATTAGTACCTTACCTCCTCTTTGAATATTGTCAAAAAGCTACCTTTTGTTTTATTATCAGTATCAAGACCTAATGTATTCAGTTTTTAAGGGGAAAACTTTTCAAGTTAACTATGGACTTGATAGGAAATAGTATTTATTTAATAGAAGTTTCTTTTATACAAGCTTAGCTAAAATTCATACACAAAAATAGCTATGTTATAAGGAACTGTTTTATCTAGTCTAAAACTTGATTGATATTTTAAAATGCAGAAAATAAATCTTAAAAATTATGTATGAAAAGTTAAGGTTAAATAAATAGGATTTTCCAGTTCATATTATGTATATACTCTGAAAAACACTACTTCTGTAGTACAACACATACAATATGCACACATACAACACAAACAACAGGCACACAGTACACATACTACAATACACACACAGATGGCAACCCATGTTAACATATAAGGGCCTAAGAAGTCCTGAATAGAGAAACATTGAACTTTGTATTTTTTTGAAATTAATCTCAGAATCCTTCCTCCCTCTTTCTCCAAGGAACCCTGGTTCCTGATGACTTAATGCTCCTGGAACACACTTTGTGAATTACTGTTCTAGGAGATCTTCCCCAAGAAGTTAAATATTGTACAGGATAAGTATGAGGTATCTCTGGGTAGACGGTACATACCACCATTTAAACAACTCACAGATGAGAAACACCTCCAAACGAGAGAACATTGGAGAATTGTGGCAGGTACTGAAAACCTTGTTACTTCCTTCTGGAGTCCAGGTTCTTTCCTTTATGTATAGATAAATACAGGATTACCTGCAGACAGTCATGGCATTGCCATTCTCCACACCCATAGGTAGAGAGCTTCATTTGGGTGTAAAAGATGATCATCTCCATGCAGACCAGGTCAGTAGCCCAGGGATGGAAGTCTCTCTCACTGGTTCTGTCAGTGCCTTTGACCCGATATATGATTTGGAACATGATGTTTTCTGCATTTCTGACCCCAAAGGGCCAGGGGCAACTGCTTATCAGCTTATACCCTGTTCTGTTTATTCATGGAGAATGGTACAGGAGTATATTTCAACATTTCAAGAATGTACAGTAGGGCATTTGGAGAGTGCTTACTCTAAAGATTAGAACGTTTTTATCTTCATAAGGAAATGTTGATGTTTGCTGTCAGGATGCCAGACCACAATTCTGTGTGAGTTTTCCTTAAGATTTAACTGACAGCTGCTCAGGCACAGGGAACCCTTTGTTGCAGAAATGAGAATGAAAGGTCCGCAGTGTCTTATACATTCATATTTTATATTTTGAATCAAATCATGACCTCCCCAGAGTGACATCTGTTCTAGTGAAGAAATTAAATGTTTTGGCAATTCCTAGATAAGCCTTTTATTAATAAATTACCTATTCATTTAGGTACAGGGCAATGAAAGGTGTGTTGCCATGCACTTTGCCCATCTATGTGCTCCATAAGCAGGAAGGAAATCTATAATATCTTCATTCTTCCAAGATGATTTCCACTCATTGAACATCTTATTTGATGGGAACACATGCCAACCTGTCTTCCTTAAACATACAGAACAAACCAGGTTGGAAAATGACAAAAAGCACCAAACTATGGCAGTTTTAAACTATGGGAGTTTTAAAATTGTAAAGGACAACATCTATTTACAAATCAGTTTCTGATAAACTAAAAAAAATGTTTTTAGCCCATTGCTGAGCTGACATTTCTACCAGCCTCTTCTGGCCTTTTTAGTTGTAGTGTTTTGATTTGCTGCCCCTGGGCCAGCACTTCCGAACACACATGGTTCAAGAAGCTGTGTTGCCTATAGGATATTTCTGCCCTATCAAAAGATGAGAGACCGGAGCTTCTTTAGCTTTTTTTGCCTGAGATCATTTCTAGAGACTCAGACTTGGGTGCTAGGTTTCAGAGGGCTGCCTCTTAATTGTCAGAGGGTGGGTTATGATGGTTAATTTTAAGTGTCAACTCGGCTAGGCCATGATATTCAGATGTTGGATCAAATATTATTCTAGGTATTTCTGTGAAGGTATGTTTAGATGAAATTAAAACTTAATAGACTGTGACTAACGCAGATTACCTCTCCTAACTGGGTGGGCCTTATCCCAATTATTTGAAAGCCTTAGTTGAAAAAGACTGGCCTCCCCTATAAAGAAGGAAGAATTCTTCAACATCTGCTCTTCCCTAGGTCTCCAGTCTGCTGGCCTATCCTGCAGATTTTGGACTTGTCACCTTCTATAATCATGTGAGCCAGCTCCTTAAAATAAATCTCTCTGTATATGTACACATCCTATTGGTTTTGGTTCTTTGGAGAACTGTGACTAATACATGGGTGGAGCCTTTAATGTACCTCATGGTCAAACTCGTGAACTGCTTCATAAAAGCATTGTCAGATGGGAAGGGATTCAGCAATGTGTCTTGGTCCGCAAACTTGGATTTAATTTTTTCCTGGACTTTAGCCCTGGGTGCCTCCCTGTAAGCCCTGGGACTGACCCTCAGACTGGCTCCTTGTACACCAGCTGACTCTGTTCTTTGAGTAACACACTAGGCTCCCTTACATTTATCTGAGTTTGAGCCACTTGGCATTTCTCTCTCCAGCTAAAATTACATGTGACATGCTCCTAAATTTGTACAATTTAAGAGTATTCAGAATTGAAACAGCATGTCTGAGTTCTAATATCACACAGGATTAATCAATTAATAGTTGAGGGCTCAAACAGCATTTTCCTATACCTGCCCTCTTCAAGTCACATAGAGATGACTCTCTTCTATTATCATGCCATTTTATACAATTTTTGTGCATTTCTGCTCATTACTTTCCAAAACTAGACCCAATACTGGAGGAGAAGATCCGTAAAACACGTGACCCGCATGTCCTTGAAAATACAATACTATATGTAGATGCACTAGCTCTGCATGGTGGTAATACAATTATTAGAGTTATAATGCTCATGTTTACTGAGTGCTCACTATGTGCCAAGCCTTGTTGTACAGGTACTAAGTCCTTTAATTCTCACCGTAGCCTGTTATCAGCCCCATTTTGCAGATGAGGAAACAGCACACTCAATGACACCATAAATAGCAAATGCCCATGTGATTGTTCACCTGTCCTTGGGAAGCATTCCTGATGCCCCATCACAGCCTTTGGATTTTTCCTTCTCTGCTTCTATCCACAGATGCCTACAGCATAGCGATCCTCGAGCCTGCCTTCGATGACTCTGCCCTGAGGAGCAGAGTACATGGTTCTTTGCTTCCCAGAGAGCAGAGCTGTTCAATCATAAACTTTTCTGGCTGATTCTCTTTTCAAAGTTGTTGTAGTTTCCATTTTCATGTATGATTTGTCAAAATTCCCTTTTTATCCTTACCCACCCCGTCCCTCAAGTGACCCTTATTTGTCTGGTTTCTCCATTCTGTCCCTTCTGTAGTGAGTGCCAGTGAATGTCCCTGTGGGCTCGCTGTGCTGGGGGCTGTAGCTCCAGCAGAGAGCCTGCTCTTCACCTCAGCTTCTTGGTCTGACCTGTTCTGCAAGACCAAAGACTCTGCATGTTTGAAGTTTTCCACCCAAGGAATATACTGACTCCTCTTTCCTGACTTGTGCAAAAGATTATTTAGACTCTCTTTTCACCTACCTTCTTCTATAAGCAATGTTACGCTGCTCATTTTACTTATATATTTCTTCACTGAACTTATTACAAGATCTCAGTGTTTCTGGTTAAATTATGCCATAACTTTGAGAGGACAATCTTCTCTTGCTGTAATATACTGAGGAAATCTTCCTAAAGCTAAACGAGCCCTTTCTGTGTTTCTTTCTCTGGCACAGACTTCGATTGCCTGTTTAACACAGACCTCCCTTGTTGATGAGACATGCTTCTTCTCTGTCTGTTTTTCTATCCTCTTACACACCAGGAGTCCATCATAGCAGCAGCCCATGGCATGATAACTCTAAGGGAGCTTAAAAAATAGTACCCTTTGTAAAAGGGAGGCTGTTACAACTCAATGCATTAATTCCTGTTAGGATTATAAGGTTTGAGTCCTGCTAGAGCTGGGCAGACGGGCTGTCACTGTCAGGAGGCAGGAGTAGGCATGAAGGAGTGGATGGCAAGGTACTTTGAGACCTAAGAACAATGCTCTCGAGTCAGAAACAGAGGCAGTGGCTCCTGATTGCCACTGACATGGCCACTGAGGAAATAATAGCCAAGTTGGAACTGGGGAAAAGAGTGGGGAGCCAGAAATTGAGGTGCCAGGGACAGAAGTAGAGAACTGAGGAAAAGTTGGATTTGGGTTTTAAGCATAGGCTCTGTAGACACACATTATGAGGTCCAGAGGCATCTGCACAGATGCTTCCTCAGAGAGCAATAGTTCTTCTGAAATGACAGGAAAACTCCATTCTCTGGGGATTAAAGGGCCAGTTGTACTGGAGCCAGGACATGGGAGGTCTTCATACCAGCAGTGATATTCCTCCTGTGTTTTCTATAGAAGGGAATTTGGATGTTCCTGGAACACTGATGAGAAAGGGAGATTGAGATCAAGAGATAGAGGGTGTGTGTGTGTGTGTGTGTGTGTGTGTGTGTGAGAGAGAGAGAGAGAAGAGAGAGAGAGAGGAGTAGCTGTCGTGTTCAAGCAGAGATGAGGAGAGATGAGACAGGCTATAGCTGAGTTGAGGCAACCTGTCTCTGAAATGCATGTTTTAAAATGTAGGTATTTGTTTATCTGATCGTCTCCAATCATAACATTCCATTTATGAAAGGAAGGGGATCTGTTTTATGAGTCAGATATTTTAGTTTAACCATCTCATTTGTTCTTCCTCTCACAGCAGAGGAAAACAAAGTACATTGCATAAATGGACTAATTATGTGTCCTATTCTTGGGCGGCATGTTTGCCAGTTCTTCCTTAATAGCATTAGAACGAATTCAGTGCAAACTTCTTGTGTAAGTGCAAAGGGTAGTAGTTGTTAACATGACTTAAAGAGTAGATTTGTGCATAGTGGAAAAGAGGCCACATACGTCCACATAATGAGAGATACATATCTAGAGAAAATGATTTTTGAAGCTTCTTTAGATATTACTCTGACTTAATCCATAAACATAATTACAGCATTCCCCACTTATTTTCATGTACTTCATCGTTCTGTCTCCTCTAGAGGAGAATCATCTCTTTGATAGGATAACTCATTTACCTACAGTGTGGCTGGGACGCCCACGCATAACGCTGCGTAATTAAAGGCCCATAGGAGATCTGCATTCCTTCCCTCGATTTGTCTCTTAAAAACTCTCATTAACTTTCAGTTTCCATGTCTTTGCCTTTCCTTCAGGCCACCAGTGTCCTGTGTCAGGACAGCACACTTTCTAGAACTTTCCTGAGACCTGGCACCTTTATCTAAACACCCTTGTGGCCCAAGCTCTGTAAACAATAAAGGCATGTGCAGACCTGTGGGCATGAGAAGATTTTTGCCTTTGTGTTTTCTGTCAGTGGGAAGCCCCAGAAGCTGGCCCTGTTTCAACCTCCAGATCTTTCTTTTTTATGAAGATAACGATGATCACAGAGCCATATATTGGCCTCCCTGCAGGCACTCAGAGGCAGCTAGCCTGATGCTCTCTCGTTCCATGGCCTTTCCTTTGAAAACCACATGTAGGGGCCCATAGACCTGGTCAAGATCATTTTAAAAGACGAATTTTTTGATTTAATTAAATAATATTTAATAATAATATAGTTCATTTGCACAGTGTGTTGCAGTATGCAAAGGACTTTCACATATATTCTGCCATGTTATACTTGAAATATTAGACCTATCTTTATGCTCACACAAGTATTAAAGCAAGTGTTTTTCTCTTCTTCTGTTGGGAGGGGGGACAGACACTGAATATTTGCTCTTGACTCTTTTGCATGTGCCATTCTATTTTCATAATTTTCAGTACAGACTAAATCCTTTCTTAATCTAGTGTCCCTCAAAAGTCCCTTGAACTTCTCCTATAGCCTAGCATTTAAACTAAAATTGGATTTGGGACTGTATTCTTGTTAATGTCTGTCGTAAGAAGGTGTATTGTGAGCAATCTGTGCAGCTCATTCTTTCATCGGGACTTGCAGCTAGCAAACCCACAGAGACAGAGCAAAGCAGGGGTGGCTGGCCTAGGGGACACTATTTCCTTTACTTTTCTTCAACAGTTTGCGTGTTAAACAGACTCGCAAGCAGAGGATTTGATGAAATTGGGGCATTTAGAAAATATAAATAGACTTTGTAAAATGGTATGGATGGTAGATATTTTTCTGAACTAATATATGAGAGAGAAAATAAACAACACGGAAGTGGGGGCTAATCGCTAAACCGGAAGAACTACTTAGCCTAAGATGGGCTTGTGTCAGTAGCCCCGCAGTGGGCTATTCTGTTGGGATTCTAAGCAAGCAAAGTAGGGCAAAATGTGACATTGTAACAAAAAATGCTTTTTACTGATTATAATAAACATACAGAAAGTATGTTGTGCATGTATATTATGTATGTATATTTTGTGTGTGTGTATGTGTGTGCAATAAATCCAACATCAGTGAGCATCCGTAGTACCCAGATTTTGGTCTTGAAATACCATTTCCCCACTAAAAGAATCTAGAGAAATAGCTACTTCCAGGTTTGAGGTGGGAAATGTATGAGATATGTCTGGAGCATTTTGTCATACTGGATAGAGGGGGAGCTATCTGAGACCAGCAAGGTCAATCAAAGTCAATCAAAAACACTCTGGAACCACTTTGAAGAGTCTTCTGTTGGCCAAAGAGGGGAAAAATTCAATCTTTAAAAAGGGTAATAATTGTAATTATTTGGAACTCATCAAATAAATTTAAATGTATGACTTCATTGTATTGACTTCCTTCAGAGGATAATAAGGAACCAATTATTTTTGTGAAAATTGTTAGATATTTCCTATATGATTAGTGTCACTGAGTCACCATATAGTAGACAAGGGTAAGCATACATTTATAAAAATGTTTCAATTGGATTAACAAATAGAAACGATAGAACTAGAGTATTATTATTTTGCAACTCCCATTGAACTGATAGATCTCAGCATTAAGCATCAAAAGCTGCTATCATCACAAAAAGAGAAACAACCAGACGCCACATGGCTCCTGTTGAAAGAACAAGTCAGCACCTAGAATTTCGCCGAAAGATGACACCTGAGACTTAACAAGCCTCTAGATCCAACTGCTCATTTGTAGGAAATATAAAAAGACAGGGGAACATAGGGAACCACCCCATGAAGGTACAATCAGCAAAGTTCTCATGGTTAGGCGGTCTGCCAGTCAAATTCCCAGAGGAGTAGTGAGCAAAAAAAAAAAAAAAAAAAAAAAAGGGGGGGGTGGATGGAAGAGGGAAGCTCTCAAATATAAAAGACTTAAAAGACATGTCAAATTTACCAATGGGTAAGTCTACACTACACTAATCCAGGGATGCATATGCAGGTGATAAAAACTACAAAGAAGCAAGGATATGGTCACTCTGGAAGTCAGGGAAGTGGTTGTCTTTGTGAAGAGGAAGGCATGTTGACTTTATCCAGTGATGGCCTGGGAGGCAGAGCTTAGGAATAGCGACTGAGGCTAAAGACCAGTACGAGGGCCCGGGGATGGTGAGCAGGATTGCCAGGCAGTCCTTGATATGCCAGCTCTGACGGGCATTTCTGAGTTTCTGAGCGTGACTGAGACGAGGCTTTACTGGGGGCATCAGCGAGGCCTGCCCCTGTCAGGGTGCTTTAGGACTTAGAGTGGCCTGCGCCTGTAGACAGTATAGCTTAGGAAGACTTGAATTTGAACTTTGGTTCTGTTACTTCATAACTGTGTCATCTCGCGCAAGTTCTTAACGTCTCTGAGACTTGGCTGCATTATCTATAAAAATAAAAATCACAATACCTACTTCCTGTGGCTGTTTGCAGATGAAATGAGATAATATGAAGTGCCTTATCCAGAGTTACTCCAAACCGGCTGCACCTCAGAATGGTTTAAGGAGAGTTTCAACACTGCACCACACCTGGGCCTCACTCAGTAATTCTGGGGTGGGTTCCAAGCATCTGTAGTGTTAGAAAGCTTACAAATGATCACAAAACTCAGGCTGAGTTGAGCAACATTGGATTGGAACAAGAAATGGTAACTTTTTCATCCACCTCCTTCTGCACTGCCACCATGTCATCTTTCTCCTCCTTTTCTCCTTTATCTCTTTGTTATTAGATGTGGGCATGCGTAGACTTAGTCATGAGGTGCAGGGAAGTAGAGGCATGAAAAATAAGTAAAGGCTGACAGTGTTCATGTTGGACAGTGATTCCAGCAAATGGCTAGATAAGGCTACAAGCTTGAGGTCTTGGTACTAATTAGTCAGCTTTCAATGTTTGAACAGAAAGTGTGAAGGTGTGAAAGGTGGTACGACCCCTACTTCACTTCATGAAACGACTCTTACACATGCTTTCCAGTGTTTCTACATTTTTAAATGACTATCTGCGAGAGAGCTTTAGACATTCTCAAGTAAAGCACGACTAGTTTTAAATAAAGGTAGAGTGGTTTAATTTACTTGTGCAATGAAAATTGACCAACCGCTTATTGGGTGCATGGCACTGGGCAAAGGGCCATGGAGACATGATATCATTCAACAAATATTTATTGAGCACTGCCCTACATTTTAAAATATATCAGTGAAAAAAAAAACAGATAAAAATCTCTACTGTCTTAGAGCTTACATTCTAATGGAGGAAAATAGGCAATAAAAAGTAAACATGGTAAATCATAAGATGCTAGAATGTGATAAAATTCTTTTTAAAAGTATTTTGTATAAGAAAGTTAAGGAGACTCATTTAGCAATGCTTGAAGAAGGAGCAGGAGTTTTACGATGTGGGTATTTGGGGAAGAGCTTTCTCGGCAGAAGGGCCGCCCAGTGCAAGGGCCCTGAGGCACATAGGATATATCTGAGGAACAACAAAGAGGCTTGGGTGGCTTCAGTGAAATGAGAGAAGTTGAGTAATGGGGGATGAGGCCGAAGAGAAAATGGCCAGATTGTGTTGGGTTTTGTAGGACAATTCAGGAGTTTGGCTTTTATGTTGAGTAAATAGAGAGCCACCGGGGTGAGGAGTGGAGGAGGGATGGGTCTCGTAACAGGATCACTCTAGTTGCAGCATTGAGAATAGCTGGTAGGAGGGCAAAGGTACAAAGGAAGAGACAAGTGAAGGGCTCCTGCAGGACCCCAGGGGAGACTCTCGGTGGCTGGACTAAGACGGTGGCAATGGAAGTGGTGAGAAATGACTATATTTTGGAGAGACATTCAGCAGGCTTTCCTGGTTGAAGTGGGTATAAGAAAGAGTGGAATTGCTGACTTTAAGGTTTTTTTGGGTTTGGTTTGATTTTGGGGTTTTGTTTGTTTGTTTGCTTGTTTTTGTTTTTTTGTTTTGTTTTCCCTGAGCAACTGAAAAGGTAAAGTTGTTTTCAAGATGGGAAGATTGTGAGTGGTGAAGCCATTTTGGAAAAGAATACTGTAGTTTGGTTTTGGTCGTTTGAGTTTGACTCCCTCCCCCAGTGGAGATGTCCAGGAGGTACTGGACCCAAGATTCTGGAGCTAGGAGGAACCTGGGCTGGGGGAGCACATGGGGGAGCCATCAGGGTAGAGATGGTGTCTAAAGCCAGAGACCGCATGAGAGCCCTGTGGAGTGAGGGTAGTGAATAAGAAGAGTGCAAGGACTGAACTCCGGCTCCCAAGAGGTGAGGGAGATGAGGAGGAATAGCAAAGGAGAATAATGGGGAGTGATTGGTGAGGTGAACGGGAAATGAAGAGAATGTGGTGTCCTGGAAGCCGAGGGAAGCAAGTGTGGTGAGGAAGCGGGTGAGAGGAACTGTGTCAGATGCTGCTGGTGGGTCAGGTTAGAGGGGACTGAGAAGTGACCATTGGATTTAGTAACAGGGAGGTCATCTGTTCCCTGGACAAAAGCAGATTCTGTGGTATAGAGCAGCAGTCCTCAATTTTTTGGCACTGAGAACAGGTGATCCTGTGAGAATCTAATGCCTGATGTTCTGAGGTGGAGCTGAGGTGGTGATGCTAAGTTGCAGCTACAAATACAGATGAGGCTTTGCTGGTTGCCTGGCCCAGGGGTTGGAAACCCCTGATGTTGAGGGATAAAGCCAGCTGGAGAGGTTTAAGGGAAGAGAGGAGGGGAGGACTCAGAGACAGAATAGAGGAATGGGAAGTAGCTAGTAGGGGATTTGAAGGCAAGAAAAGGTGTTTTTGTTTGTTTGTTTTTTTAGATAGGAGTGATTATAGCATTTTTGTATAATAATGAGAATAATTGACAGGGGGGATTCTCGATGCCAGGGTTGGGGAGGAGAGGAATAGTTGGAGCTATGCTCTTGAGTAGGTAGGCAGGGAAGGATCTAGAGCACAGGTGAGGGGTTGGCATCAGATGGGCACTTATAGTATCGGGGGAAGGCAGCACCCATGGGCACTGATGCCAGCGGGTGGATAATGGAGTGAGTCTCTGAGTTTCTCTTCTGATGGCTTTAAATTTTTCAGCGAAATAGGAAGTAAGGGCATTGTCAGAAAGATGATGGCAGAGATGTCAGAGGCCTGAGGTATTACATGGCTAAGGTATTACATAAGGTTGTCTAGGAGGGTGGGAAATAGACACAGTTGCCTGGCAGCAGTAAGAGCTCACTGATTTTTCCTTGTCTTGAACTTGAAATGGGATCAGTGAGTGTGGCTGTGAGTTTTCCTCAGTCATATGTAGCCCTTCAGGTGCAGGTACAGTCTGTTGGATTTAACTAGGGTTAGGGTTTTGCCAAGTGACAAAGCTAGAGAGAGTAAAAGAATCATTGTGATAATCGACCAGATAATTAAAGCAGATGAAAAAGAGAAGAGGGCAAGGGCAAGGGCAAGGTGGTGGAATTGATGCATTGGTGGTTCTAGTGGCTGAAGGCTTGTTGGAGCTGGGGGCCTGAGGTTGAGTGAACTGGAGAGTTAGGAGGTAAGTGGTCATGGACTGGGGTGGATGAAAATGAGAATATGGACAGTATGGTAGTTGTTCACCACCAAACGTGGCTGGACTACATTTTTTTTATTCCTCCTTGCACTTGGGTATGGCCAGTGACTAGTTCTGGTGAATGAAATGTGGGAGGAAGTGATGTATCCCATTTCTAGGCCTGGCCCACAAAAATCCTTTCATGGAACCCTACACCCTTCCTCTCTTTTGTCCGCCAGTTGGATACAGAGAATCCAGCCTGGGTCCCTGAGTCATCATATGGAAGGCTCTCCACTCAACCCCAATAGGGTGATATTCCATGAACCGGAAATAAACTTAGACTGTACTTATTTGTTAGATTTGTGATATTTTAAAAGTAGTGATCCTACCCTGAGTAAATCTGAGACGTTGAAATTTTCGGTGCGGGAGGGTATGTCCATGGGTGCTTGAGGGGAGATTATTGGAGAAGGCGAGTTGAGGTTACTAGGAGGACAGTTTGTTGGGTGCTCCATTATCTATGTGTGTGGTGAAATCACCAAGAATAGAAAGAACAGTAGTACAGGAAATAGCAACAGTGAGCCAAGAGCTAAAGCAACCTGGCAACAAGTTAGAGCAATCCAGAAGTGGATTATAGCAATAGGGGGAGGTAGCAAGGGCTATAGGGTGATGGCATGAGAGAAGAAACTGAGGGTTTTAGCGAGGGAGGAGGGAAATGGTTGGGAGGCTGTATTGGGGGCAAGGAGGACACTCACTCCAGGTCTAGGTCCATTACTTGGAAGAATGAGGGGAAGATGTCACTGCCCCATGAGATGGCTGCAGGGGAGCAGTGCCCTCAGGAGGAGCCACGGGTGAAAGGAACAATCATAGAAGAGGCTGAGGGCATAAGAAATTTTGCCAAAGCAGGATCGTGAATCCAGAGGGCACACTGGAGGACTCTTGTGATTTTCATGACCTGGGACTGGAAGATGGAGACAGAGTGAGGGATATGAAGAGCCTCATGGAGAGTAGAAAATGGAAGAAGTAGGGCTACCTGGCTGCCTGGAATTCTTGTGGCCACTGACACAGATGAGGATTAAAAAAATGGCGCAATTAGCCCTGGGGGACCCAAGGCAATAGCAGTGGCAAGGAAGCTGGAGGGCAGGGAGCGGTTTGGCTCCCCAGGACTCAGTTCTGACTCCTGTCAGTGGATACAAGAGGTCTGGAGAAACAGAATTGGTTCCACTCGGAGACCGTTCTCTGAGCCCACAGGCACCTTCTTCAGCCTCGAGGAGTTAGGTCTAATAGATATGATGTAGATACTGTCCCACGCTCAGGACACTCATAGAGAAAATAGGTGCCCATGCAACTCTGCTTCAGTGGGCAAATCAGGGCAGACTTCATTGAAAAGCTTGTTCCATATGCGTATAGAACACAGTTAATGTACTTGTCAACTTTCTTGTGTGTGGCTGGGCAGCTGTGCACAAGCTTAACCTGCCTAGATGGCTCTTAGCTAATGCCCTAAGCCCTGATGGCTTGCTTCTCACAGAGCTGGTCCAGGGACTAGCAGCATCGGCCTCATCTGGATACTTGTTAGACGTGCAGGACTCAGCAGCACCCCAGACCCAGTGAATCAGCATCTGCGGTTGAACCAGGTCCCCTGGTGACTCAGAGGCACATTCAAGTCTAGAAGCACTGTGAATGCTTTCCTTGTGATTAGTAGGAACAAAGCCAGTGCTTCCAAGAAGAAGAAGGCAAGTGTGAGGAGGGGCCCCAGGAAAGATTACGTGTTCTCATCAACCTTAAAACCCCACGTTCAATGCACTTTTTTTGAGACCTGGCAGTGTATTGGATTCATGTGAACTTCATTAAAAAATAAAAACAAAGTTCTAACTTGCCTGACTCAAAAAGCATTTCACTGTTTCTTTAGGGAGAAATAGATCAGAACAAAGTTGATTATACAGAATAAGGGGGGGAAAAAACCCAACTCTGAACTTTTAACCTGCATGAGTAGTCATTAGAGTCTTAGAATCATAGCATTTCAAAATGTAGAGCAGTAGTAGTTCTCCATGTTGGCTGTTTATTAGCATCATCTTGAGATCTTTCACCCAAACACAACAACAACAATAATAACAACAAAACCTGATGCTGAGCCCCCCTTCCAGATATTCAGGGAGTATTCAAAAGCTCTGAGCAAGATTTGAGCCTCACTAGTACAAATAAAATGTAAAGCACATATATAATTTTAAATGATCTAGTAGCCAATTGAACAGGTAAAAACAAGTAATTTTAGTAATATATATTTAAAATATTCTCATTTTTACTACATAATCAATATAAAAACTAATACTTTTTTTTTCTTAGTAAGGCTTCGAAATCTGATGCATCCTTTACACTTACAGCACATCTCAATTCAGATTAGCTATATTACAAGACATCAATAGACATTTGTAGCTAGTGGATGTCGTGTTGGATTGTGCAGCTTTGAGGAATAAAAGTGGTGCCAGTCTATGAAAGATCAATTTCCACTTGCAGAAAACAAAACGATTGCTCATCTAAGGTAGAGAGATGGGCCAGGAGTAAATGAGGTATAATCCCTTATTATTTCCTGTGTGTAAACCGCTTCTGAAAGATCATTATGGGAGTTCAGTGGGGAGATAGGATTTTTTTTTGGAAATTTGCAAAATTCCTTATAAAAAGGGAGCACTGTCTTGGATTTATGTGATATAGGCAAATCCTTCTGTGATGCTGTTTTAAGGCACACAAATGAATACTGTGCTGAATTTCGCAGCACCCTATGATACTGGGAAGTACTAAGTTTCTACTGATTTTGATCTAGGAAAAAAGAAGGTCGTGATTGCCACATTTTTCTTTTTCCCTCCTGGAATCAACCAGTATGTAGTACAAGCATTTTAGGAGATTTTGGTGTCTGCATAGCTGAGTCAGTGTTGGAATCAGGGATATGAAAGGATAACATTTTGTGGCTTGGCATTCCTGGCCTAATCCTCTTTCTCTTTGTGGAAGCATCGCTCACTGACCTTCTCCCAAACCAGTTGTTGAGTATAATAAACATATTCTTCCTAGTATTAAATTAGATTGACTCCTTAGGACCTAATTTTTTACCATGGTATTTTTTTTTTTCTCCCCTAAAGAAATTAGAGAAATCACTTAGCCACTGGCATGTGTTAAACTGTAAGCGGGTCATGTAGCTTTTCTGAGCCTGAGGCTAATAAACAGAAAGTCTTGGTGACATGTACTGAGAACTAGGTTAAACAAATTTCTTAGGATAGATGGCAGAATACTTTCCTAATGCCGACAGTGAAGTGTAGAGGCACTTAGTAGAGATGACTTTCTCCCAAACCTCACCTGTCCAGGTGCCTATGCTCATGTTAAAGCTTCTTGTCACTTCTCACCAAAATGTCTTTGCTTGCACCGGAGCTGCTTCCTTCCCAAAGCTGACTATGGTTTTAAAAAAGAAAACATTGAGATGGGGAAAATTTATCTTTGGCCCATGTAGCTCCTCCCTTCTGTGCTCTTCCCTGTCTTTACCAGTAATTCCCCCTCCTCTTTTGAAGGCGTTGGGGTGTGTCTCTGTTGCCAAAATCCTTTTCAACAAAGAGGCATGAGCTTATTCGCACCATGGAGTGACCTGTTTACATCAAGGTGCAAATAGCACATAGCTTCACACTCTCCTAGTCCTTTTGTGATAAAGAAATAAAGCCCTATCAGGCATCAGCTAGGTGGTGGAGGGTTTTTAAAAGATAATTAGAAAATTAACGGTAATGGATCCCTGAAGTAGCACTACCTCGGCAATCGTGCCTAGAATTGAGGAAAGGATGAAGTTGGAGAACCCTCAAGGGTAAGTGTGAACTTGCAATAATGATAAGCTGCCACCAGGGGGCAATTTAGTGCCTCGTTTGTGTGGTCAAGCTGTCAGGTTTTCCAGTCCGAGAGTAAGGGAATTTTTACTTTACAAATATGAAATTGGGAAGATAGTCAATAATACTATAATAACTACATGTAGTGTCAGAAGGGCACTAGACTTATCAGGGTGATCACTTCATAAGGTGCATAAATGTCTAATCATGATGTTGTACACCTGAAACTAATATGTCAACTGTAGTTGGGAAATAAATTAATTTTTTTAAATGTGGAATTTAAATAATATTAAAAAAATTAAATTTGAAGATGATTCACATGAGAAAGTTCTTCAACAAATTAAAGCCTAAGAAAAAATGTGCTGCCTCCCTCACTGCTCTCACGCTGTTTCCATCGCTCGGGCAACCCGTGTACAGCCCCGGATGTCAGCGCTGCGTTCCTTCCGGCTCACACTGACTTCTGTTTGTTCTTTTTATTAGGATGAGGGAGAATATTTAAAAGGGACTTTCACATCTTCAGGAGCCCAATAGTATCCTGTAACTTCGTCTTTTCCTTTTCTACTACTACACGGAATGGAAGGAACAGTCCTCTGTTCCTAAAATATGGGGACTATCTTGAAAATCTGACTATACAGAACAGTTACATGAGTTACTTTTTCTTTAAAAATACCGAAGTAATCTTAGGTGATATATGAAAGATGTAATGAGGGCTTTTGGGATCAAATTACTCCGAAGTCACCTATTAAGTCTGACACTGACATAAAGTGTGGGACTTAAATCTGTCTGAAAACCTACAGTGGTCCCCTTTGCTTAACGATGAGGTATAAGTGCTATCTAATGTGAATGAGTATAAGATAAATGTAATGGATTAATTTAAATTAATGCTGAAAGGTAAGATGAAGAAGGACTTCTAAAGAAATATTAATATTTGACTCAGTAGTTTGCACTTAATTTGGTGATAGTAGGGAGCCACTGAAGGTTTTTGAGTAAGAAGGAGGATTCGTAGGGTGGTGCTCTAGCTGCAAGGGAAATGGAAGGAGGAAAAAAACTCAAAAGCTTAGTAGAAGCGGAGCCTATAGGACAAAGCAGAAAATCAAGTGTGGAGACGAAGGAAGGAAGAGGAGTTAAAGATGACTCAGATTTTGAGCTTAGGAAGATGATAGTGCCCTGAAAGAACAAGGAAGCTAAAAGTTGCTGGGGAAAAACATAATAAACTTGATCTTGAACATGTAGAGTTTGAGGGTCAAATTTAAAAAAAATGTATTGAAGTTTTCAAAAATGTATAGCACTGTTCTCATGTAATAAAAAAATAATCCTAATAATAATACCAGTATTAGTCATGGGGACAAGTACTTTACATATCCTCTCTCAGATTCAGGCTGAGCCTTGTTGTCATGAAAACGATCTTTAAGTCCAGGAGAAATAACCTCTGGACAGATGGAGACTGGGTCCTGTGTTGGTTTATCATTTGAGGCAAATAAAAAGAAACAGTGAGAAAGAGCAAATAACAGAGGAAGTCGCTCCAAGTAGCGCAACAGCTGAGAGATGATGACTTTGTTTTGGTGGACAAGAGCATGGACTTTCAAATAGAATTGGCTGAGTTCAAATTCAGATTCCACAACTTAACTAGCTGGGTTATCTTGGGCAACTTCACCTCTATGTGCTTCAATTTTCTCTGTAAAATGGGGCCAATAAAAATATCTACTCAGAGGGTTGTGAGGATTAGTGAGTTCACACTGTAAGAACTAAAAAAATACCTGGAATGCAGAAATAATTCAAATATCGTTAATGATGCTGAATGCTATAGAGAATTCCATGCTCGTGGGGAGAAAACAAAGATCATTCATTGCATTTGGCAATGGGAGGTAAGTAATAACATTTTGGAGGAAAGTTTTCATAGAATGGTGGTGGAGGAGGGCAGAGTTTGTCTTCATAATGCTAAATTTCAGATACAATGTAGGGTAGTAGTAACAGCAATAACCACAGGAACAACTAACATTGAATTCCTTCAAAGTGACCTTCTGATGGAATTTGTCATTCACTGGGGAAATTGATTTCAGTCTTTCTCATGCACATGAACAAAGTCTGATAAAAAGCAATAATATGTGAGTGTTTAATATAACACTAAGTAGTATGTGTGCTGTTTAACAATATAATTTCCCAAAACGAAATAATCTCATTGCCATGTCCATGCTGAATAGCATATTAATCATACCTGGGAACTGCATTGATGAACATTTAAAAATATTTTTCTCAATGCACAACTTTAAAACACTTTGTACTCTCCGATTATATTCCTTACTCTAATACTTTCTCTAGAACTTATACTAGGTATAAATTAGTGATTTCATTACATTTTTAAACAGATGCTTTTTAAAGGATCACCCGAGTCTTTAAATATAGTTGCTATGTTAATACTAAAGTTTGGGTTCTCTGAATATAAACATTGATTATTAGGGTTTTCTAGACTGGCTTCCTCTAGAAAATGTAAAATTAGAAAAGTAATACAATCACATTAAAAAGTATAGAAAAGTGACTGCCATTCAAATCACTACAAGCAATTTGGAACATTACTTTTAGACTCTTTTCATATATTTCTTTGGATATAGTTGTAAATATCCCATACATGCAAAATTGGACCTGCTCTTTAATACAAAATTATAAGTAATTTTTAGTTGCCTACATAGTCTTCATGCCCAACGCTTTAATCATTGCATGACAATTTATCAAGTAGATATACTTTAATTATCTCTTTATTCCCCTCTAGCTATACATTACTTTCTTGTTTTCATATTTATTTTTGAAAATAATAGTATTTAACATATTTAAGGATGTTACTCTTTCATGTTTTAATCTTTTTTAATAGTCTCAGAAGTTGAACTGCATATCAAAGGGATGTGCATTTATATAGCATTTGGTACGCATTGCCTAATTATTCCTGAAAAGGATAAGCACACACACACTTTCACACATGTGTGCATGTATAACTGCATATATACCCTTGTTTTAGTTTGGATTTTTCTGATCGCTTATAGGTTTGAATTCTTTCCTAGTTCCAGCTCTTTAGTGTTGGCCTCATTTCTAGAAAGTGATTCTTTTGTTTAAAGTTAAAGTGAATGGTTACAATAAAGTTATTTGTCAATTCCTGATATTCTTTGCTCCAAACACAAAATTATGGATTTCAGTCAGAGCTGTGCTTTTGAACTGCAACCACAATATCAGTGACCTTTAATATGGCTAAAGAATGTTTGCACTGAAACAGAATGAACCACTGAAAAATTTCCCTCAGAATAAGATTCAGAGGTCCAAAAGAAGGATGAGATCTTTAAGAAGCAAAGTGTGGTATA
Source organism: Eonycteris spelaea (assembly GCA_003508835.1). Taxonomy (NCBI): domain Eukaryota; kingdom Metazoa; phylum Chordata; class Mammalia; order Chiroptera; family Pteropodidae; genus Eonycteris; species Eonycteris spelaea. Next base: position 5,182,280 of record PUFA01000017.1, read on the forward strand.
TGAGTATCTCAGAGTACTTAAGTGGGGGACATGAGAACGTATCTGTTAAAAATAGTCAAGTTTTGATAGACCAATAAAAGTCTAAATGCAAGAGTCTTCTCACACTGTAGAATTGGTTTCTGTTCCTTCCATGAAATCTTTTGCTTTGTTCCAATTGAAAATACAGAGGGAGAAAACAGAGAGTTTAGGGAATGAGAAATGACAAGTGAGTGGGTTGTAATTTCTAGCGTTTGCTCCATGCCATCTTTGACTCGTTCATTATGTCCTTCTTGCCCTAGTGTTATAGTCAGTCTGCAAGGAACGAGAATCAATTCTAGCAAAAACAAGCAAACAAGCAACAAACAAACAAAAAAAAACGAACAAGGAGAAGGGAGATTTATTGGTGAGTATGGGGATGTCTCATGGAATCCAAGTCGAGGATGCAGCTAAGCCTCAGGAGGAGAATCAGGGATGGGGCTCTCCTGGAATGCCTCCTTTCTCTCAGTCTCTTCTTCAGTTTCTCTCTCAATGCCATGTTTATTATTCTTCTTAAGGGCTTTCAGTCATGCATCCATAATTCCTAGGGAAGGAACTTGTTGGCCAGGCTCAGCAGAGTACTATCTGTGTAGCAGTTGACTGCGGCTGTGTGGGCAGGGACTCAGAGCACAGACATGTATTTTGTGCTACAATTATTTGGGTGGTGAATGAATGGGTGGAAGCAGTTCCTAGAAAAGAGGGCTGGACAAAAAAATTAAACAACCTGCCTGTTCTACCTGCTACCCTGTTTTCCTTTTTGCTAGCTAACTGCAACTTTAGCTTCGCATGAACTCTTGGTTTGTTCTCACTTGTGCACTCTTCCAGTGGGCTAGATACTGGCATTCTGACAATACATATGTATGTGTATGATATGTAATCTTTTTATATTTCTTTTCATAGACAATGTATTATAAATGCCTATGTTTTGTCCTGTGTGTGTATAGTTAGATAAAAAGAAATATTTCCTCTTTCTATTGTGTCCTGTGAGAAATTGCTAGGAAAAAAGGTTTTCTTTGGTCAAATAAGTTTGAGAAGTACTGAGATAAACAAACATACACATTTCTGTATTGGATGACTTCTTGGTTGAGGTGGGAAGGGGAGAGAGAAGGAGAACATTAGTTTTCTAAACTTATTGAAATGTGCGTGTATGTGTGTTTGTATGTATACATATAACTGCATGTGTGTTTTTTTAATTTGAAGACCATCTGTAAACACTGTGCAATGCGCTAGAATGCAGTTTTGGGAATGCTTACTTGGATTCTAAGATCCATATGAATTTCCCTTTGGAAAAGGGATAGAAAGGGTTTTTTTGGTGTGTGCTAAAGAGATGATAATTTGTTAATATAAAAGCCCAAGAGAAAAGGTGACTCGAGCAAATAAATGCCTTTGGGAGAAACATTAGCCTGAGGGACATGTGGGTTCTAGCCCCAACAGTTTTCATTAATTTGTAAAAACCTCAGGTGAGCTTTGAGCTCTTCCTCCTCTAGTATGAAATGTTAGATTAAAATATCTCTTTTCTGTAGCACCAACTGTGTTTTTCATAGTGTTTGTAATGATTTGTGAAATACTCTGCTTTGAAATGTAGCATTCTTAAGATCTAAATATTGTTCAAAAACAGCAATAAGTCTAGTTATTCGCTTCAATTAAATTATTGTATCATTAACTAGAATCGTAGTTACTAGATCTTCAGCCTCTTTATTACTCTCTCTTTCCTTGCTTTCTTTATCTCTATCATACTCTTTTTTTCTGTCTTTTTTTCACAGGCTGCTCTTTTACCAATAATTTACTAATGTAAAAATTGAAGGTACTGTTTTTAACATCGGCCAAGGCTAGCTGACAATGAATATTTAGAACTTTTAGATACCTTTATCACATCTTCAAAGTTAGTCTAGCTTCCCCAAACAATCATTTATCCAACCACTCATGCACTTATTATTGGCCTGGCTGTGTTCTAGATGTTGGGGCTGTAGCAAGACAGATAAAACCTGTGAACAAGACATGTAAAACCCTGCCTTTATAGAGCTTCCATGTGAGTGAGTGTGTGTGTATGTGTGTGTGTGTGTGTGTGTGTGTGTAGACTGAGTACAAATAAACAAATATTCAACCTCATGTTAAATAAGTGCTCAGAAGAAACATAAAGCAGAATAAAGGGATAAAGGGTGACCGAAGGTGCTATTTTAGATAGGGTGGCCAGGGAAGTTCTCTTTGTTAGGTTAACATACGAGCAGAGACCTGGACTAAATAAGGCAAGTCAGTCACAAAACTATCTGTGTAACGGAAGAGCGTTCCAGTCATCTGGAAAAGCACATGCACAGATACTGAGGTGAACACGTGCTAAGTATGTTTCAGAAGCAGGCAAGATGCCACACTGTGGCTGGTGCCAGGTGGCCAAAGCGGAGAGAGATGGGCGGGTGGGTCAGAGGGTCAGATCAGAAAGATCCCTGGAGGCCATAGGAATAATTTTTCATTTTATTCAAATTCGACAGGATAGAACCAGGAACATTAGGAACAGCAGGAACAGCGTCACCTATGTTCTCCTATTACTCTTTGTTCCCTCAATCACTGTGGACAACATATTCTTACATGAAACAAAAAAACACATGTGCTGTGTCTGGCAAGCGCTTTGGGATTAGGGCCACAAGAAAATAGCAGCACTGCAAGCGTGAGAAGCACCATGAATGGGCTCTTTCTAAATGGGCTGGGCATAGCTGTGGCTTTTGGGTTCAATTTGTTGTCTATAAATATCACTGTGAATACAACCCTTTAGCTTGGTGACGGGGTGAACAAAGGCAAATAGCACCAGATTGGAGCTGCCTAATGATGAATCAGAATTGCTCTGTTCCTACCTGTACGCCTTAAGTGAATGGAGAGCTATTTGTAGGTACAGAGAGGCATGCTGGCACAAGCTGGGAAGAAGCACTCGAGTGACACTCAAGACTTACTTGTGTCAGGAACAAAGAGAGCTTTTTCTGAACCCTCAGAAATCCGCTTAAGATGTAAAGAGATTGGGTCTGAGGAAGTAAACAATCCTCTTCCCTGTAAGACTCCCACACAGTGGGTTTCAAGCAAGTTCCTCGGGCCTAGCTCCTGGAAACATGTTTTTAATGGCACCTAGAAATGGTGACAGATTCCACATGTGGGGACATGATAGTGTGGCTCAACAGTGGCTCTGGACTTGGTAGCTTTAAATTCTAACTCTGGCTATGCCTCTGAGTGACTCTGTGTATGAGTCAGTCATATTATTTCTCCCTTCCCCTTCACCATCTTAGGCATCGAAACCAAAAAGCACCTGGGTTCCAATTCTAGTTCCCCAGTTGCTCTCCACATGTCTTAATCAGCAAGTACATATTCTTTCAGGGCCTCAGTTTTCTGATTTATAAACTAGGGACAATGGCATCTACCTGTTGTGTTAGGATGTAAAGTGCCCAGCAAAGAACTTGGCATTCAGAAAGCCCTCAAAAATTCGGTAGACCTCGGAACACAGTAAAATATGAGTCTGAGCCTCCTAGAATTGTCTCTTAATGATTGGTTGACCTTAAGGGTAGTTTCTACATATTGTTGGTGTTCATATCATTGAAATTTAGCTATGAAATGTATCCAGTCCCTATTTACGCTCCAACTAAATTCTCCTTCCACCTTCCCATTCCTATCGTTCTGCCCAATCACAGGAAGGGAGAGGAACCCAGTCTTCCGAAGCACCTACTGCAGATGGGGCATTTTACGTCTATGGTCTCATCTGATCCTCACGACATTTGAAAGTAAGTGCTATTATCCTCGTGCAGCAGGACATTGAATGTCACACCTGAAAGCACATTACCATTAGTGAATACTCAGAGTTGCACTAAAGAATCCCTTGCAAACAAAGCAACGAGCGGACGTGGAGCCAGAGGGTTTACCCTTTTGCCTCATCTCTGAGTCTCATTGGATTCTGTGAATGATGAACGTCCCCAGAAACAGGGCCAGTCCTGTTATTGATGTTGAGTATAAGTCTGTTTGGGGGCAACAACACTAGGCTTCCAGCCTATTTTTTGAATCAACTCCCCTTCCTGACACTCTGCTCCAGAATCTTACAGCCCTCATGGATGACCTCACGTCAAGCCTCAATCTACCCCTACAATAGCTCAACCCAGACGTGAAGACGGATCTGAAATCCCACCGTAGGCATCTCTTTTATGGAATAAAAAGCCCTAGTTCTTTTAGATTTTTCCTAAGACCCATTTCCTTGGCCTTTAATCATTTTCACAACTCTTTTCTGGACATTTCTCAAACTTTCTTCTACTTGCCTCAGTTACTGAATCCCAAATTGGACATTTAATTCTAACAGAGCTCTGAAGAAAATGGACTAGTCTATATGCTCTTCTCTTGCTTAAATGCCCCAAGGGTGTGGCCTGTGTTTATGTTGCAGCACCGAGTCACTGTCTTCACTGTGAAGAAATGCCAACTTCGAAATAAATAAATAAATAAATAAGCCAGGGCTTTTAACAGTATCGAACAGAGCTACTATTGCTACTGTTACTACTAGAGGAATGATCAATCCATATACATACCTTTTTTTTAGTTTTAGGAAGTAAAAATGAGCATTTTTTTTTTCGCTAGCGTCAAGGACTTACAAAACATGTCAACCAAATGGATCAATTAATGTACCGTGTTAGTATTTCTAAGCCAAAGCAGAGCAAAATCTTAGGTAATAAAAAATTGGGGAGGGTCCCATAGGAAATAAGCAAATAAGCTAAGATAAAGACTTCACAGAGCAAGTCATTTTGAAGTTTTTAAAGCATCAAGAATTTTTTTTTTAATTTATAACTTCTGGGGGATTTAAAAGGGAATATTTGGAATAAAGAAATAAGCAGCTTATTGCTTTAAAAAATATTCTCTCTCGTACATCTAGCCACAGGGAAACATTCATATTTAGATATCTGAAGGTTCAATATTTGATTTGGTTAATTACTTTGAAAGCTATTATCATCATTTCATTAAAAATTTTTTCCATTCAGTTTGAAAATTCAAAGAGCTTTTAAAATTTTTATATGCGATGTTTTTATTGCATCTTTGATCCATATTTTTTTCCCTTTGGGAATATATTTTCCAGTTTCATATAGTCGATGAAAAAAACAAATGTTTCTATTTATAGAAACTTGTTATCTCATGAGTTGATCCAAATAAACAGACCGATCTGGCTATGTGACTGGCAGTGAGATTTTGAGAAAGTGACTAAAACGCTCTGTGGCGTTAAGTGTTTTTGAAGATAAATGTACATGGAGTTCTTAATGCAGGCTTGGAACAGATTAACAGCTCAAAGAATGCTAATGTTCTTCTATTCCATTCATTTGAATTCTAACCCAATCCTCAAAGCATTCGTCAATCTCACTATTTTAATAATCTCATTGTTGATATAAAATATCAGTCAAATTAACAACGCTTTAGAAAGTCCAGTTGAAATGTTGCTGCTACAAGATTGAACTATTATTTTGCTTTTGTTCTTCTGACTGTACCTGGAAAATCTTTATTATTTCTTTGTCAACTTTTATTAATTTGTGACATTTCGACTCCTTGTGACATTTGTGTATACTTTCTGTCTATATACGTGTTTTGCTAACCAGTGTGCCATGATTTTCATTTATAACATAATCGTCCCCCAAGGGTACCCCTTCCTTCCCTGTAGTTCCTGGATAGTTGTTGTTGTTGTTTTAAATAAGAACAACTATTTTCCTGATTTTATATACCCATAACATTTTTTTCTCATAGAACTTTTTCCCTAAGAGTTTTCCTAAGCCAACAGAAAACAGGAAACATTGGTATTAAGTTTTACTTAATAAAAAGTGTACAAGTAGGAAAATAACACCAGATCTCAATTTCTTTCCTACTAATAGAAACAAAAACAATCATATCTGTGGTAAACTGTTACTTTGGTGGCCAACAATGAAGCACAACTCCTGGTATTCATACCCTTGTATAGTTCCCTTCCTCATTGACTCTGGGCTTGGTTATGGAACTTTGGCCTTCAGGACATCAGCAAGTTTGATGCAAGTGGAAGCTTGATACATGCTTTACTACTAGGACTTGTTTTCTTGGAATACTTGCTCTTGGAACCTAGCCGCCATATTGTGAAAAAGCCCAAGCAGCCACATGGACAGCCCAGAGAGGGGGGACCACGGCCCCTGGCCAGCAGCCCTAGTTGAGGTCTCAGCTGACAGCCAGCATATCTTGACAGCCTTGTGAGTGAGTTGTCTTGGAAGTGGACCCTCCCGCCCCAGTCAAGTTGCCCCAGTTGACACTATATGGAACAGAGACATAACTGTCCCCACTGGATCCTGACCAAATTATAGAATTATGGGCAAATAAATGATCTCTGTTGTTTGAAGCTGCTACGTTTTGGGGTAGTTTATACGTAGCAATAGATAACTGAAAGGTGGACTCACTCTCATTCCTAATCTTAAATGCACAGTCAAGAGAAGCTGGCAGCAAATTGACTCAATCCTGTGTTGATGCCAGACAAATGTAAATCTCTCCCACCTAAGGTGTAATTAGATCTTGAGAATAAGGAGGAGCCTAAGGCTCAGCTGAGCATCAAATGCCCCTTTTCTAGTAGGTGAAAAGTTACATTCCTTCCTCTTTTATCCCTCCTCCTCCTCTTCCTCCTTTCTGGACACATTCGTGGAGCACTGGCAACCAACAAGACAAAGTTCCTGCTCTGACGAGCTTGTTTATCCTTCTACAACTTCAGTTTTTGGCCAGGGTACATAACCCTTGATGGCTGAAGTCTGACTGACTTTGTCATCCCTGACACAGTACTAACTTATTGACAAATGACTGAAAGATGGCTGGCCAAGGAGAACGAGCAAGTGGGTCATTAGCCCATCTCTAAAGACAATGACAGACATGGATGACAGAAGAATCGAGATTTTACATGTGCATTCATAGTTAACAGATCATTCTTCCACACATGTATAATCTAGTGGTAGAGAAACTGTGCACTTCCTTTTCCTCAGTGGGCACTGTGTCTCAACTGGTTCCAAAATCCCAGATGTCCCTGTGGAATATTTCCTGGCACCTCCTTGCCAGAGGGCATGGTTCTCTTCAGTACTCAGCAGATTTGTGATGCCTCCCCAGATACTGCTCAGTCAGTGGTGTCTGAGAGAGTAGGTAGAATTTAGTAGCTGGGGCAGGCCTGAGGGGGTGAAGCAACTTTTGGCTCTAGCTAGAGAAAAAATAAATGAGCGGTAGGTTCTTCCTGTGCTGAGCAGCTGACAAGAGGACAAGCTTTGGAAATCCTGGAGAGGAAGGGAAAAGTGGAGGAGAATTTTTTGCACTATAGATGCTTTACTCAAAAGCAGAGGAATCTCTGACCATTTCACCAGACAACGGAAGATTAAGGTGTTTTCTTTTTTAATTTGTAGGGAGACAACGCAATGTAGTAGCTGCAAGAATAGGTGCTGGGGTCAGACTGCTCAGGCTCTTACTTATCTTCCACAACTTCCAAATCCCATGGCCTTGGTCAAGTTGTTTAATATCACTAAACCTCAATCTATAATGAGGAAAATACTAATACCTTCCTCACGAGTTCTGGAGAGAGCAAATGTGCATAGTAAATGCTCAATAAATATTACCTAATAGTATTAGCTATTAGTTCTTTCCTCAAAAGCTTAGCATTTTCTTTTTTTGAAATTAAATTTATTGGGGTAACATCGGTTAATAAAATTATGTAGGTTTTAACATACAATTTTATAATATATCATTTGCATGTTGCCTTATGAGTTCACCACTCAAAGTCAAATCATCTGTCACCATATATTTGACCCCTCTTTACATGTATCTACCTCTCTTCATCCCCCCTTTTCCTCTGGTAACCACTAAACTGTTGTCTGTGTCTATGAGGTTTTATTTGTTTTATTCTCCCTCCCTCCTTACTCCCTCACATTATTTTATGTATATATTATATTATATTATATTATATTATATTATATTATATTATATATTTTCCTTCTGGCATACTTGAGGCTGCTGGGGTTTTTGTACCCATAGAACAAGTGGCAATGAAAGTCATCCATGTAATCTTTCAACTTTACCTCGTAAACTGGGAACTTGCCCCATTCTGCTCTCCCAAACTGTGTTGTAAAGGCAGGGGTGGAACTTTCTGGTGTTCAGTCTCCCTTTTCCTTTGGTAATTGAGGCATGGGAAGCATGCCTTAGAATGCATATGAGACCCATTGATTCCATAATTAGAAAACTGTGTTCCCATTTTATAACCACTCTTCATCAATTACTTCCATGCCCAACATCCCCTCAGTGAGAGATTTGTCTGTTAGCTCCCTGATCTTGATGTTTTTCAGTCCTGTAACTTCTAGGCATAAGCCCAGCTAGATAATAGCAGAGTCAGAATATCAAGTACTTGTTTTGACCAGGGAAACAATTCAGCCTATAATTACCCAATATGTTGTCCATTCCCAGGGTATTTTCATTTCTAAGGAAGTCTCTTAGATACAAAAATGCTTAAGCCCAAAGTAATAACCAGTGATAGGTGTTTCAAGCACCAGACCAATGCAGTAGGTGCTCTGTCTAAGGGGAGGTGGAAGGAATACAGGTTCTGACTTCACTTCTCACAATATTGGTCAATTCTGACTCACAGTTAGCATGCATGCATGAATTCTCAGATCATTTTCAGGACTTGGCTTACAGTTAAAACAATTCAAACTGGTAGTGCCTGTTCATCAGAACTTCAATTAACACACACATTTCTAATGATCATCACTTCTGGAAGAATCTGTAACCCTCACAATTTAATGTGATTAACAGCAATTTTCAAATTCCAGAGGTGTCTTGGGTGCATTCCCAGGGTCAATGAATGACATGTCCCTAGAGCCATTTATTGTTAGCTTGAGAGGTATTTGCTTGGCGCGCAAATAACTCCCCGGCTCCTGCCTGAAGAGAGGCCAATTCCTCTTTCTCAGGAAGGCCCTTAGATTCTGTTTATAAATCCTCTTTTGTCATACAATCCAGACACGTAGAGCCTCCAATTGCACCCTGGCTACTTCCTGTAGTGAAGTAAAATCAAAGACAGGATGTGTGGACAGTTAATGTAACTAGACTTCAACGCTGCCCACTTGGAGCCCCCAGAATCGGGAGTCAATGAGGAAATGAAGAAGAAGCACTGCAGGTTACAAAATATGGGGCCTTCTGGGTTTCCCCTTCCCTGGTTGATGTGAAGCTTACACAGTGCCTCTATTGTTCGAAAAAGAATGAGGTGCCAGGCTCCTGTCCTGAGAAAGAATAGAAACTTCTGCCCATCTTTTCTCTTCCTGTACCCTCTCCCTTCCCCTGCCACCTTGGCATTTGAACTTGTTGTTCAGGTTAAGCAAGCTGGTACAGGTGGCATATTATTTTATTGGACATGTCAAGTCTGTGTCAAAAAGGTATCTGGTTAGTGACATAAGTGCTGACTGATGTTTCCTTTCCCCTCACCCCCATTCCCTACCACCTCCAAAGCCCCAGCTTTATTTTCTCTTAAAGAGTAGATAATTTAAACAAATCCATATGATGGCAAACATTAAAAGTGAAATACCCGTCCTTGGCATCTAATCCCAACTCTTCTGTAACTTGGTGTGACCTCTGAGTTGTTTAACTTTGTTAAGCCTCATTATCCTTCCTTCTATAAAATCATCTCTCAGTTTCCTTATAGCTTTGTCTCCATCAAGAAATAAACCAAACAGTGCACAGCTAATCACCAAGCTAGAGGATCCATGAGACCCCAGCCGTCTGTCTTCTGACACTATTTGTCAGGGACGTCTGGCTGATTCATTCTACCTCTTGGGGTGGGATGAGGGGACAGAGGTGCTGCTCACAATGTGCTCAGCGTCTGGTTCCCAGAACACCCTTTTTGGGACGGGTCTGCTCTTCACCCTCATTGCTGGGATGCTTGTGAAAGCAGGTCAGAGCCTGAGAGAGAGGGCAGGCTCAGGAGAGGGAGTCTTCCACATTTGTTTTTGATCCTTAGAACACACCAGCTGGACTTAGGATAACTTGGGATCTATAAACGAACATTCTTGTCAGGAGGCCAAAGAAGACAACACCAGAACTGCCCTGTGCCAGATTCCGCTGAAGGACGATGTGTCCCCTCCGAGGCGGAGAGCCTGTGCTCTGCTCTAGGAAGAGGCAGATGGGTGCAGAAAACTCCAGCTTTCCTATTTTTGTTCAAAGCTCTTATGCACCTTGGCTAGCAAAAAACTATCTAATACCTCTCTCCCTTTTCCCCCTCCCTTTTCTCTCTCTCTTTTTTTCTCTTTCAAAAAAGCATTTATTTTCTCTTTTCAAAGCCATAAGAAAAATCTTATTGTCATCTCTAAATCAGAGGGTGAAACCACATGAGAAGTTTAGTTACTGCTTCATGGAACATCCTTTCTCCAGAATAGAGATCTGTCTAGCATTTGGACACCAATAATCCTCGTTGGGTCCTCAATAACTGTTTAATGTACATTATTCAGAAAACGTGGGAAGATAAAGATTTTAATGTTATATATTTTTCCACAGACTTGAGAAATATATTCCACTGCCCAGAAGTTTCTTATGCATTTTACACAGTCATCGATGTACTACTAGTTTGTAAATAACATGAAATATTTGTTCATGGAGGTAGAAGGGATTTTTAAATGATTCATAACCATCTGGTTATATAGCAGGAAATGAGGTGTTTGGCAAATTTCTTTCTTTCTTTCTTTCTTTCTTTTTTTTTTCTTTTTTTGCCAATGGATTCTTATTTTCCTGAAGAAGTTAAACATGTGTTCCATGGCCTACGACCTGCAAGAGGTCTCGTACTATTTATTGTTATGATCCATGGGCTTACGGTGCGTGCTGCCAGGGAGCCCGGTGGCCACTGAACACAGCTGCCTGAAGTTAATGATTCAGGAGCCACCATCTGTGCTGAGCTCCGTCTCTGCGTGCACCACACAGACACATCCAGAACGAAAGGCAGTGTTCAGGCTCACAAGTTAACATCCTGCTCATTAGAAAGCTTTCCAAGTGGAAGGTCCAGCCTTCTGACTACTAAACCTTCAGGTGAGTCATTAGAGTCTCACATTTGGGAATCTGTAGGCCAACTTAGTCAGCCAGACAGTGTGACAAGTTGGGTACTAATATATAACTTGGCAGGCCACAGGGGCCTTACTAATTGTTAGCTCCAACAACCTTTTTTAAAATATTGCAGATCTACTTTTCCAGTTATAGTTGTGCTGAAGGGGCTATAATGTATTCCTGTAGTTAAGGCTAAGTGTTAAGGCACATCATGTGAGGAGGATTTATCCTCTGGTCTGACTGTGTGAATTCCCTCCTAGAAGGAGCTGGACTGGGGGTACTGAGGACCTGGACAGAGAGGATCTATCTGGCCCTTGGCTGGTCAGTGAAGATCAGAGAAGGATCTGACAAACAGGATCTTATCTGCAAGAAGAGGCTGGAACATGGATCTAGGTGGGCTGCCCAAATCAGTTGTCAACCTAAAAGACTTGGGCAAATTCTAGGTATATGGTATCAGGAAGGAAACTAGGGAAAAAGAAAGAGTTTTGGGAGGGTATGTGTACACATCCTGGAGAGAGTTCCCCATCACAGGACACAGCTGCAGCAACCCTTCCCCGCCACCCCTTTTTTATAGAGTATCTGACTTATGTCACAGGTGGAGAAGGAAGTGTTAAGGTCAGTATGTTGGCTGACATGCTTCCCCTCTGACCCACAGGATCGGAGGCAGGTTCAGACCTAGGGCTTAAGGCAAGAGACATGAAGTTCCAGAAATTTTGAAGTACTTGAAAGGATATGTTGTGTGTGAGTAGTAATGACAATTTGTGGGACAGAAAAACAGCTTTTACATAGTAATTTTTTTTTGCTTTTGTTCAAAAGTTAGGGACACAAATGTGTTGTATTTTGAACTCTTTTGCTAGTAAATTGGTTATATTCGATGTGTTTGAAAGTGTGAAATCCGCAGAGGAAGTTGGGAAACATTTGGGCACTGTATTTTTTTCTAGGATAAAAAGGAGGAAATGTCCTTACGAATTCTAGAGATGAGGATTATCTCTCGGCTTTAGAACTGATTAGGAGCATATCTTGAAACTAGTCATTTAAAGCTTTGGTCTCTTTCTTTGCTTACGATGTGGAGTTCTTGGTACTTAGTTTTCAATTACCTGGCCACCCCGAGAGAAGAACAATCCATGCCCCTTCGCCCATGATCCCCTTCCAGGCACACAGGACGAAGCTGGTGTTCATTTCAGTGCACATGGCCCCAAGGCAAAAGTCACGGTCTGTAGACAAGGCAGAACGAGTTTTCTTTAGTTCTGTTCCTGGTGGTGGAATGCTCTAGTAATTTACTCAAAAATGATAGATATGCGTTAATGGACAGTTTTTCAAAGAATATCTTCTCATCTGTACATTAAAAACACATTAATGTCAAACAATTCCCTTTGAAAAGGTCAATATTTATAAACTGAGCAAATTGTGTGTGTGTGTGTGTGTGTGTGTGTATGACGTATTTAAATATCTCACTAGAGGATCTTAGATTTGAACAAGATACTAAAAACTCTCTCATAACCAGTCTTTGGAACAAAAAAATAATCATAATCCTAATTTATAACTTTTCACACCCTGTTATGCCAATAGTCCTCTCTGCAAATAGCAGGTAAACTGAAAGATTGGGAATAAAAGTCTCAACTGGGGACACTGGACCCCATAACCTTCTCAGTGGTCTTCGGCTTTTCCTGACACTAAACCGTTCTACTCACAGATGCCTAAGAGCGTACCCCAAACGTAGGTCCCTCCGTGGCTCAAAAAATGGCGGTGGCTCCCCAGCGCTTACAGGGTAAAGCCCAAGCTCCCTGGAGGAGTCTCCAGATCTGTTTCCCACACGCTGTCTTGTCCCCACCCTACTGGGCACACCCTCTGCGCACGGCAAGCTGCTCCCATGGCAAGCCCTTTTCCTGTGTGTCTGCCATTGCTCATGTGCTGTCCTCTACGGGTGCCTTATCCCCAGCTCTGCTCTTGGAAGCCTTAGCCTTTCTTCATTCCCTGAGTCAGAATCACCACTCCCTCTTCTGCCTCCCGCAGACATTACAACAGCAGGGCTTCCGTCTGGTTTGTATTAACATCAACCTATCTTTGTGCATTTCCCACACTAGTCTTTTGGGCGACTGCTTTGAGGGACTGTTTGTAGTTGATCTTTCTTTCATCCCTCACGTTTACTTGAAAATAGTAAGTGCTCAACAAATGTTACATTTACTACTTACCTCTGTCTACTACGGAGGTAACGTTTACTACTATCTGAATGTACTAAATCTTTCAATAGGTACATGTGTGCCTAGTGAAACTTCACTAACCTAGATTAAAGTTGAGATACTAGTCTACATTAGAAAAATATCTGATCATTAGAATATTATTTACAAATATATAACTATTACTTTTGAGTCTCTGCAGTTACCAGAGTTAGGTTTGTAAAGTATTGTTTCTCCTTGAATGGATCCTGCTGAACAATTGGAAATTATGATACCGTGATATGATAGCCTGAGCGGTGCCCCCATGTTTTAAATTTATTCAGATTATTGACACCTAAATAGATGCTTTCAAGGGGCTCATCTGCTACATCTGATTCTAGTTATTTATTTCTTTAAATCTTCATACACTTTAAACACAATATATCCAAAATATTATAATTTCAAAACATCAATATAAAAATTATTATTTAGTTGTATCAGATCTTTTTGATTTGTACAAAGTTGTGAAAATTCTGTGTGTATTTTTCACTTATGGCATATATTCAGATACTAAATCTTCATCAGAAATATTTGATCTATATGTGGATATCTTAAAATTTACAGTTGAAAAAGTAGATTCATATCTTAAGTTGTTACAAATGTACGTCGTTTTCCAATGACTGAATCGAGTGTCAGCTTTAAAATTTAAATCAATTAATTAAAATTAAATGAAATGAAAACAAAAAAACACTAGCCGTATGCTACATCTGTTTTTAGCCAGTGAGGAGCATTGTTGTCATTGCTGTCATTAATCTTTTTGTTATTGATACTTGATTGGAGGGAAAAGAGACCCTCAAAGCTGTCTTCAAGGTCTCAAATCTCTCTGAAAGAAAGGATGGGGTTCCTTTAATAGAAATGAGAAATACAGGAGCCAGAACAAGCTCGAGGATGGAAAGACGAGCTCAGTTTGGTACAAGCAGACAGAAGAGTGCTCTTTTTGTAGAAACAGATCTCCGATGGGAGATCAGGCTGGAGCCTGGGATCGGGGAGTCACCTGGACAGGGACAATGTCTAAGCCCTGTTAGGGGGCAAGTTGAGGGGAATTTCCTGCCAGCAGCACAGCTCTGCAGGACCCACGTGCGAGGTCTGTGCACCCAGGGGTCCATGATTTTTATTAGCTTTGATTGGTGGTTTGGGGCAGATTCGGAGTCCTCCCTCATTCTGCACAAACTGTGTGTGGAGAGGTGTCTGGATGAGGTTAACATAACTGGCATTTCCCCTGTAGTGTTGCATCAGGAGTCTTGGAAGAAGACCTGCCTGGGGTGGGAATGTTGTAAATCCTTCTCTGTATCCCCAGGAAGGAAAATGTTTACAAGCCCCCTCCTTGGACATTGTTTACCCCAGGGAACAACAGAAGTTTTACAGTAAAACCTCCAATGCCAGAAGGCCCCAGATCCCTCGGAAAAGTCGAGGGGCCCTGGAATGAAGCCCTTGGCGGTGTGATAGGAAGGGCGTTTAACAAGCTCCCTAGTTCATTCTGATGGAGGAGGCCCAGGGGCAACTTTGAAGAAATATATTGAATTCAACTGGCTTATTATATCCTTGGTGAAGTTCAGACAGGTCAGGTAAGTTCAACTGGTGCTGACCACAGTGGGTCCCAACCATAGACATGGGACAACATGCCAGTCCCCTGTATTGGGAATAAACTATTGGTGCCAAACAAGGACCTATAGCATTGGCCAGTGCCCTCATCCAGGCTGACAAGGCGTAGGCCCAGTCTCAAGCTGCTAGGGCCATCCTCGATGGCTCTTCCAGACTCAAATGGGCTCCACACTTTCTTAGGTTTATTCTTTGTTTGATTCAAGATGAACACCCAAGAGGGAATGGACCTTTCCAGTTATTCATAAACTCAGCTTTGGTGGTACTTGGGGTCCAAAGTAATTAAGAAATTCTCAGAGATTGCACATGTGCATCAAGATAACCCAAATTTTAGGTGAGTGTGTACACTTGTTTGTTTAAAGTGAGTCTATGAGCTCTTTGTATTAGAAAAAATTTTCGTTGCTATAATAGAAACTAAACTTAGGAAACCTAGGTTCAGCAAAAATGAGGAATTAATAATATGGATATCTTATAGAGCCATAGCCAGGAATGGTTTTCCAGGCCTCAGAAAAACACTGAAACCAGTTACCAGGAAATGAAAATGGAAGCAGAAAGCTGACAGTAAGTCCTCTGCGTTTCTTGTCTTCTCAGACTTCAGACTTCTCTTTCTTATTCACCTTCCTTTGACCCTCTGTAGACTGCTAATTACGGTCCACATGATATTCCATAGCCAGACCACAGATTACCATAATCACCCAGAAATAACCACCGATAATATGTTAGAATATGTTCCTTTAGGGTTTTCTTGTGGATGAATATATACTTTTAAACAAAATTAGGATCATGTATTATTTATTCTTCTTTAACTGATTTTTTTGTGCTTATCAATAAATGTATTGCAAACATATTTCCATTTCATCTATTTTTCTATGTACTCATTTTTAATAGCTGACTAGTATTCTTTCATATGGGTATCTAATAGAATCTCTCATTTCCAACTTGGTCAGAGTAACTTAAACCTTTTATTTTAACTTAAAACATACCCCAAGCCATTTATTTTAAATTAAAATATATATACCAATCCAGAGAAAAGATTTTGACATCATTACAGTTTTCCCCCATAATATTTTACAGTTGTCCACTATCCTTTAATTCAACAGCTGTTTTTGGTTGGGTTGGGGGGAGTAGCTCAGCTTTATCCAGTCTTTCTAAAACATTAAATCCAGCTTTAGGAGAAATAAAAATCTCTTTATCATTTCATTGGTGTACATATTATTTAATTATAATTCTAACAACTATAGCATAAAAAAACTATAGCAGCATAAACAGGTTTGGGAACAAACATAACTGATTCTTGGTGAGCTCACAACTCACCCTGTGGGAGTATAAGTGTGTGGGTTAACTAGAGCCTACTAGCTCTGAGCACTCAGCATGCTGGGGCATTAGATAATAAGAAAAGAATAAAGAGTTACAATGAAATCAGGGTACTATTTAGATTTTAAAGAACATTCTACTATCCAGCAATTTGGTTAACCAATTCCTATACTGGGCATATAAAAGTTGTTTTTATTTTTCTTTCAGTATTAAAAGTATTGCAGGATTAAATATCCATGCAGATCTTTCTTTTGGGAACTTTCATAATTATTCTCAGAAGTGGAACTACTGGGTAAAATTATACACATTTTAAAGACTTTAAATATACATTTTCAAATTGTTCTCCAGAAAGATTTCCCTGGACTTTATATTTTAAAACACAATTTAAAATAATAAGAGACCTTTTAACAAGGAGTCTGAGCAACCAATTTCATTTTTCTGCATGCAGCAGGAATTAACGCCTGATTTTTTTAATCTTGAAATAATGACTTCACCCCTTCTAAGGCATGGCAGAGAAACACCTTCCCTTTGTTTTCTGTGACAATAGCAACAGTTCCCATGGATGAAATTTATTTTTCATCTAGTAATTCAACCCATTTGGTTTTAGGATGTGGCCCGGCAAAATGAGCCAAAAATGCAAGATTAAGGCAACTTGATTTTTAGGCTGTGTATGTAGTTGAGCTTTGAGTTTGGCTGATACAAACAGTTTCCATGGTTTGGGAGTTTTTTTGTTGTAGCAACAAGTTCCTTGGGCAGTAGGCTGTGAAACACAGGTCCCTCTGTGAGGGACACTTTGAACTCTTGAGAGTAAAGGATCAGATTAGGTGGCATCTTGGATGGGTTCTCCGGAATGCCCATCCTTACCCAAGCTCGGGCCAAAAGTAAAACGGTCGTCAGTTTCTTCAAAGAGTTTCCATTGTTTGGAACTTCCCAGTGATCGTATTCCACTTGCTAATGTCAACAGGGCTGAAATGGGGGACACTGGCCCAGGTTCATGGCTCAGACTAATATGAAATCACTCTATTGTGGCCAATTTGAGGCAGCTGCTCTCCTCTGGGCCCTCACCACAGTATTTGGGATGGGGAGATGGGTGTCTTTGAGGAAGGACTTGTTCTCCCAAGGTGTTTGTCGGTGGAGGTCGCAGGCGAAGGAGATGTGAGAAAGATGTTGGAGAACAGGCACGGGAGGGAGTGCTGACGATAAAGCTGAAACACGTGACTCCACTAGGTCAGCCATCACAAGACCCAAGCAAACAGCTGGAGCCAAGGAACTGAACCAAAACGAGGGCAGTGGAGTATCCAGGAAAGTCAGTGGGATGAGGTCTGGGCAAATTCTGCTGAGACGCCATGGCACTGCCCACTGGGGGCTTTTTGTATATGTTGGCAAACATCGTATGGATAAGTTGTGTTCATTTAAAAATGCTGGGGTGAGTGGACCATGATGGCCTTGAAAAGAATGCCTGCAATTGACAGCAGAAGAGTTGTGGCGTGTATTTGAACTCTGGAGTTTTAAAAAGGAGAGAGACAGGACAGTCAGAGGAACCTATCTGACAAGGCAGTCATTCCTCACGCTGTAGGTTGGGGGCGAGGAAGGCTCTCTGAATCTCTCTTAAGTCTCTCTCCCAGTTGCTTATGAAAGTTTGAAATGCCCTAATAGAAATTCACTGTTTGAAGGAATATATAATATCTGTAAATAGTTTCAATATGAAAAATACATACATAGATATATGAACCATGTATGAGATAAAATGAATGGTGATATCACACACCCGGTTTATGAAAACTAATTTATCATTGCCTTTGAGGTCCTTTGTAGGTTCTTCCCTTCAGAGAAAATTGTTATCCTGATTTTTGTATTGTTAATCGCCTTGCTTTTTTTTTCTTTTTAAAGATTTTACCTTTTATATTTATTTCTCTATAAAACATATTGTTTGGTTTTACCTATTTTGAACTTCATATAAATAGACTCATACTATATTCTGCAACTTTTTTTAAAAAATCAACATTATGTCTTGGAATTCATTCATGTTCTTGCATGTAACTGTAGTACATTTGTATCATTGCTATATATACTTGTATTGAATGACTAGCTACAATTTAAATTTTATTATATAATCAATATACATTTGGATTATTTCTAGATTGTTGCTGAATGGTGCTACTACGAATATTCTTGTATGGGTCTTCTAGTACATACGTGTGGTAGTTTTCTCTAGGATTATTCCTAGGAAAGAAGATGTGGAATCATAGAGCTTTGAATCTTTCAGTTTATTAGAAAATGCCAAATTATTTCCCAAAGTGGTCAGAGAGCTTTGTTTCTTTTTACCTGAAATCTTTGCAGTATGAAACTGATCCTGAGTTTTACCTGGGTTTGCCAAGTCCCTCAGGCCAAAAGCCAATGTAAGTGCTCTTCTGCCTTGTCATTTGGCTTCTTGCTTTAAATTTAGGCCTTTTGGTTTCAGAGAGCGTCTTGCCTTCCAGACAACTCATCAACAAATTTTAAAGGCTGCCAAAAGACAGCAGTAGAATTGGTCAGGGTCTCCAGCTCATTATGCTGCCAGAAATGGACAACAGCTCCTCTCCTTTAGTTTGAGGCTTTGGTCATCATTGAACTGCAAATGACCATGCTCGAGATAGCAAGTTAAGGTGGTATTTCTCACAATGTCATCTTAAACCCACTACCATAAAAATTATCTGCTGTGCTCATTAAAATGCTGATGGGGGGGCGGGCACATCTCAGACTTCCAGGTACAAATCTTGGCTTGGAGGGAGGGATAATTTTCATTAAATGTTTCTATGGTGAACCATGTTGTTAAGTTGTTATCTGTCTTTTATCCTTCTTTACTCATTATTTCCAGATCCTTTTCTGAAGCAAATTTCATAACAAAAGAGCTTAGGAAATTTGCTCTCTGGAGAAAAAGGGCTTTCTGATGTTGGCATGAAAAAAAAAAAACAAAAAAACAAGGTTTTTCTCTATAAGGAGTTCGACATTCACTGATTCCATTTTCCTGGCTGCTGCAGTAGGAATACTGCCACCCACTCTCACCTTTGTCTATAGGTTAGTTTCAAAACCAGTGGTTAACTTGTTTCGCTGAATTTTCTTGTGGCTATGCAAGGAAACAGGGAGGAGACTCATTTTTCAGTCACATTTATAGAGAAACCATGAAGCATCACAAAAGTAAATAGCTTCTCCTTTTAGAAAGGGAGAGGGCGTAGAATCCAACCTTTAAACTTTCTTATAAAAATATATTTGAGCATAACTCCAGTTATTCTTTTAGGAGAAATTATTCAAAATGGATTTCCTAGATCAAAAGGTATGCGCATTTTGAGACTCCGCATTCCATAATAAAAATAGCTTTCTTATCCTGATTATAGAAAGAATAACAGTATAAACTTAATGCTAGATCTATGCAAACACTCCAGAAAGATTTAAGAAGAATTGAAATTACCCCGAACCTGCCACCCAGAGAAAGCCATGGTTAAACATGTTTATATATGCTATATCTTATTAGCTTTTTCTTATGCATACAAATATTTTATCTTTCAAAAACTGAATAATCTTGTTTGTAATCTTATTTTTTTTTTATCAACCTTATATTGTGGATTTCTTTCAATGTCTGTAAATGTGAATTTTGGAAGACTGCATGTAAGTGTCATACACAAAGTGCTTAGCATCTAGAATACTTGATAATAGCAGGTTCTTCATTTGTTCATTCAACAAGTGTTTATAATCCAGTTCCCCATGCCTGCAACCCCTTCTAGTGTTGATCCCTGTCTTTGCAGAGCTGGCAGCAGCCATTAGGCATCCATATTTTATATCATTTGTTCCCTCCTCTCCTTGGTCTTTGCCTGTTGGATGAGCGGTACATAGAGACCCCCAAACAATCCACAGGCTGGCCAGGGGCCTAAGATGCAGTCTCATATGCAAAGAATGGGCTAGCTAATGGAATTCTATTTCTTAAGAATGTGAATTCGGAAATACTCAAAGGAAGAGACAGCAGCAGAAACAGAATGGAAAAGTTGTCTTATAGGGCAAGAATCGAGAGGTCATAAGGGACCAAGTTGAGGGCACATTCACAAAAAGGCAGAAACTATGAGGTAAAGACAAAGTATAGAGAGGGAGAAAGCCAGTGGGTGGAGGGGAGCTGAGTCAGTTCTTGCTGGAGCAGGAGAGCAAAATCCACACTCTCAGTCTGCTGGCCCCCACCTGGGGTCACCTTCTGCCTATACTAGGGGCAGCCCACTTCCACCATGGCTCCAATTGTTAGATTTCTGCTAGATTCCATTTTCCTAGCACTCCATGTATTCTTACAATTCCATCCACCCATGAATTTACCCATAAATTGATAGTTTGAGTGAGTTGCTGTCCTTGGAGCCTCAAGAATATAAATAACTCAATTGTTTTGATTATTTAGACTCAAGAGTTACTAAGGGAGTGGAGTTTGGGTTTTAGGTTTATAGTCTTTTTTTTTTTTTTATGTGTGCATACCTGTGTATTAATTTTCGGGTTAAATATATTTCTGATGTCATTGCAATATGATTAGGAAGTATGACCTGTACAATTTCAACTTTTAGGAATAAGAGGTTTTCTTTGTGGCTAAGAATAGTGTATATTTCTGCATATTCTAAAAGAATGTGCATTCTCAATTTGAAGGTATAATATTTTTAATTAACTTTATTAAATTATAGTATTTAAATACTCCATATATTTTTGGTTTTCTAGTTTGCCAGGAACTAAAATGTAGTCTGTTAAAGTCTTCACTTCTGTGCTGTTTTTATCCTTTCTCTTATACTACCAATTATCACTTTTTATTTGATATATTTTATTTCCTTAAGTGTTCTATTTAATGTCAATTGTCTTGATACCTTTTGTCAAATGTTAATCTGATGGCCACCTTGCTTTCTTTTGGTGTGTGTTTTTTGATATGTTTTTAGTCATCCATGTATTTTAAAACTTTTTGTATCACATTTTTTAAGTGTCTCATGAAAAGTATAGAGATTTTGTTGATATTTTTATTTAGACCTGTTTGAAAGTCTCTAAATTAATAGGATAGGTTCAGGCACTATCTAGCCATCTACAAGACCATTTGATTTTCCTCCTGGGCCTAAGGTTTCCTTTGTTGTTAGCTGTGGTCATGTATCTGAGTTCTGGCTAACAGAATATGGTGAAAGTACAGTATGTTTACGTCTCAGGCATGATCTCTCTGTTCTTTCTGATCTGCATGGCAATGCCCAAGGCAATCTTTTAAAGCACAGGTAAAATGATAGAGTCTCTACCAGTTTGAGTCCCTGAATAACTGCATGGAACAGAGCCCCTCTCTTGCCAATTAGACTACGTATGAGAAAGAAAGAAACTTCTATTATGGAAAGCCACTTAGCTGCTAATGTCACAGAAGCTAGTCTGAACTAATGCAGGAAATGGTGAAGAAGGTGAGTGCTACTGTAACAAAAAACTAAATCATATAGTACTGTCTTCATAGTTGGGGAGTGAGGCAGTAGGAAACTGATTTCGAAGCCTAAGGGATAGAGAGCTATAATTTGCAAAGGGAAAACATTTCATGACTTTTGTCAGCGAAAACTTGGAAGGTAGATAAAATGCATAATGAGACCATAGTTTTACAGGAAGAAATCAAATACACGAATGTTAGTGCTTTGTGCCACTTGACAGTGACTATATTTTGTGAGGTTTTAGGGGCACGAACTCAAGCAAGAACTGCCTAGCTTGAAAGAAGAAAAGAAAAAAAAAATAGAGTCCAGAAATTTGGGGCTTTTCAAGTAGGAAAAGCTGGCTGCCTCTAGAGTGCAAAGGGCAGGAAACTAGGTTGCAGGAAGACTTTGAGAAGTTGAAGCCCTATGAAACTTAGTCCCAAGGCTAAGAGCTCATTCGAGATGTGATATTCCCTCTCAAACCTCCCCCAAAGCCACCATTAAATTGAGAAAGAGTGGAAAGGAGTTGAATGAGAACAAATAAATAAATGAGGTCTGAGAATTATGTCTAGGAAAGAAATCTGGGTATGGTTATTGTCACAGAGAACTTCCTGGAAGCAGATAAATTAGAAGCTATTAAAGGTTTGGAGAGAATTATATAGCTCAACAATCATAAGAGCCTGGATATTATTACAAACTTCTTCTCTGATCATAAACTAGAGTGGATGGTGGATAGAGGTGACACATCCATGTCATGATATTGCAGCCAAAGACTGCTATATAGTGGCCAAAGTGGTCAGTCCCAGTTGAGACTCTTTCCATACAGTTCCTGCTCTGTTTCACACAGTTGCTGCCAAGTTCTGAACATCATTTGCTCTCCTGCCCAGCCTCCTGCCCTGCCTCTTGCCCACACATCTGGAAGAGATAGCATTAGGGAGGCAGCCCAGGCCTTCAGGCTTTCTCTTTGCTCTGGCTGCATTTGGTCCCAGGCCTTCTGTGGCTTCTGTAGATTGCTGCCGATCTGCAGCAGGATGGGGGTCTCGAGGGAGCAGGCTTCATCCGTGCCACAGCTGTCTTTCACCCCTTGCCAGATTTAAGTGTATTATAGGTTCCCTGAGGCTCTCTTCACTTTTTTCTTTCTTTCTTTTCTTGTTAAAAATTTAACAGCTTCATTGAGTCTAATCCACACACCATAGAGTTTACCCATTTAGAGTATATAATTCACTGATTTTAATGTATTCGTAGATATGTGCAGCCATCACCACTGCCAATCTTAGAATATTTTTATCACCTCAAAGGAAACATGTAACCTTAAGCTATAATCCGCCCCCCCGCAACACCCCACCGCCCACAGCCCCTTTCTTTCTCTCCAACCCCTGGGCAACCACTAACTTACTTTCTGTCTCTATAGGTTTCCCTATTCTGAGCTTGCATATGATGGAATTATGGTATGTGGCTTCTTTCACTTAGCATAATGATTTTAAGGTTCATCTATGCTTAGCGTGTATTAATACTTTATATATATTTTTTTGGACAAATAATACTCCATCATATGACTATACCACTTTTGTTTATTCATTCGTCTATTGATGGGCATTTGGATTGTTTCTGCTTTTTGGCTTTTATGAATAATGCTGCTATGAACATTTGGGTACGAGTTCTCTTTGCTTATTTCCCTCAAAATCTTTTCAAGAAGAAGGTTCCAAGTCACCACCTAGGGGTTCTTTTCATTCGCTTCCATCTGCAAACCATCAGAAATGCCTTGAATTCCTGGCACACCGATGGTGCTCTGTCCTCGTTTTCAGAGCTGATGCACATTTCCCCCTATTTTAATATTCTTTTGACAATTTTTGTCATGCTCTGAAGGGAAAGATGTTGCTGGCCTATCTTTAAGTAGCTTTATTACTAAAGTCTGTTTGTGTGCTCTTAACAAGAGGATACAGAGTATAAGTTAATATTTTTTATGATCCAAGTTCATCATCATAAATTATTCACTGAATTAAATCAAGTTCTACCAATCCATAGAATTGTGTTTGTTATTTCATGAAAATGGCCTTAGGAAACTAATTTTATCATCATTAGCACCAGTAGTAGTGATTTATTGAGCACTTACTATGTAATGAGCCAAGGATGACAAATGGTATTTAGAGAATGATATATCTGTAGCTTAAATCTTATGTGCTATAATTAGTACAAAAATTAAATCAATTCAATCTATTGAAAAATTTAAATAAAGAAGTACATGGAAAAATGAATACTTACAAATAATAAATTCTATGAATGGAATTAACAGGGTACCGTGAGAAGACAAGAGGGAGGAACCTATTCAGTATTCTGGGAAGATTATCCAAGGACAATTTGTCATTTAACCATCTCTGGAAATAAAATTAATTAGTAAGATTTTTAAAATGTTTTGAATCTAAATCTTTTCATTTACTATTTGGGCAGTACCACAATGATAAAGTGAAATCAAGCAGGCAGTTTTCAATCAGTTTTGCAGTTCGGAGAAAAGATTTTTCTCAATGTTGAATTAGGTAGATTGCTCTCCTCTGGATAAGCTTGTCTCCCCGTGATACAGGTTGTAGTCATTAGTGCTGCTCACAAATGTTTTCCTCTAGGGACATGGTGGAATTGTACTTCACTGACCTTCTGAAAGTTGCGTGTGACCACATGATTTTCCCTGACCAATGAGATGTGAGCAGAAGTGATGCGCATCACTGCCGAGAGGAAGCTTCGAGCGCCAGCACACAGTTCCCATAGTTCCCTTGCCACCACTAGATGAACACGGAAGCCCGTGCTGAAATGAAGCCTTCCTCAGCCTGGTTCCCTGAGTGAGTATGGCAAGCAGAACCCTCTGCTAACCTGCGTTGGTCCTGTAGTGTGAACGAGCTAGAAACCTTTGTTGTGCTAGGTCACTGAGATTCTGGAGGTGTTTAGCTTATTCTGACTGATTCAGCACATGAGTCTTAGGATATGGTCATTTTATAAGATCAAGATATACTAGCCCTTTCTAGAAATTGCCTCTTCCCCTGCATCCTCACAAATCTCCAGGCTTCTAGTTCTCATCGGGGAGCCTCAATGGCTATTTCCTTACCGAGATGTACAACAGCCATTGCCCCATGAAGAAGTCATACATTGCAGCCCTCCTGGCCTGGGAGGTTCATGTGCTATAGAGGGGGCTTCTTCTGACCTCTGGTGTGGCTCTTCTTGCATGTGGACCTTGAGTCTTGGCCTGTTTTGGTTTGCAGTGTTTCCAGGAGTAGAAGCATTTGCCCTGGAACAGGAACTGAGCTTCTGAGATGGCTACCTTCTCCTCCTTTCACTTCAGAAAAACTTTCCATCTTCTTTTCCTCACCCTTTCGTGGACACCCCTCCGAGGTAGTTAAACTTCCTGTCCCAGACTCTGCTAGACAGGATCTCATCCTACTGCATCCCAGGTCTCTTTTGAAGGTTCTATGATTTGTCCCCACCATCTCAGTGAACCAGAGAATGATTCTGAGTCTTACCCTTTCTTCTTCTGTAACAGCAGTGAGAGTAGGGGTGGGGTGCATGCTTCACCAATTTCATCTGTTCATCTAACTTCTTTATTCTCC
Organism: Eonycteris spelaea; assembly: GCA_003508835.1. Lineage (NCBI taxonomy): Eukaryota > Metazoa > Chordata > Mammalia > Chiroptera > Pteropodidae > Eonycteris > Eonycteris spelaea. The sequence goes on from PUFA01000017.1 coordinate 5,207,507, forward strand.
CTTCTCAGGATTTAGTAATAAAGTTACTTACATCTGGAGAACTGGGCTGTTACTCCATGTAAAAAATGTGTCTAGCACTGTCTTGTGGCTTAACATAGGAAAAAGTAAAACACATAATTCTTGAGTGCAACATCCTTATAACCTAGTTAGAGAAAGAACTTACACATGTGAAATAATGTGTGAATGAAAAAGTATTACATTTTAGCTTTATGTATATAAATCAATAAATTCTATATAATTTTGTTGAGACAGTTGAAAAATTGGGCAGTAGTTAATTAGGTATGAGCTGCATGGTGTTTATTTTGTCAGTATGGTATATTAGCTTTGATGAGGTGTTGAAGGAAAAGACTGCTACATTCTTTTCTCATCCTCTAGATGAGTGGCCGGTGGGTGAGCGAAGCTTCATCTGTCTTTGCAGCCGCTCCTCAGCGCTAGCATCACCACCTCAGCTCTACCTCAGCCATCAGGCATTAGATTCTCATAGAAGCACTGGTCTCTGGTGCCCCAAATACTGGGAACCGCTGCTCTAGAATGTTAAAGCTACTGATTAGATTTTAGAAAAAATATGGAAATAGAACCTTTTTGCTTCATTGGGTGATAGGCTCTGTACTGAGATGAGGCTCCAAGGCCACATGTGGATACAGACATACCAAACTTAGTGAAATTATTTTCTCCACTTTCATAAAAATAAGAAAGAGCATAGTGAACAGAAAAAGCACAGCGAAATCAATCATTTAAGTTCAGAACCTTGACCTGCATTATCTGTAAATTACAGGCTGTGCACCAGGGTGCTTCAGTTGAAAGGCAAAGGCAGCCACTTTTGTTAGCCTCCTGTGGATACCCAAATATATTCCAGAAAATGGCCTCTATTCTAAGGATATGTGACTTTTGGTACACCCTTGTCTTCAGGGAGTCCCACAGCATCATGCTGTTAAACTTCTCCTCGTGGCTTTGTTGTTGTCTAAAGCAGTGTTCCAAAGAGGAATTTCTGTTTCTCATTCCTGCACATTTAAAAGTTTGCTTGTGTTGTATTGCTCTTTAGCAACAATCGGTAAAGCTTATGGGAAAAGAAAGTGCCTCCAAGAACAGGAAAGAGAAGTGTGAGAAAAAGCAGCTGTCATCACACTCCTAGCCTTCTGAGCCACTAATTTAGTTGTAGATTTCTCCAGAAAACCTCCTTTCTCTTGCCTTGCTCTATTCACTCCTGGGGGAACAAAAGGTCAGTATTTTCTGTGAACACTTCACGCGTTTTGACTTGAGCAGGACTAGCTTTCATAGGAAACAGATGAAATAGGGAATTGCAGTTCATGTTCTTCACCACCAGGGCTGTCGTACTGCCTTCAACCTGGGCAGTAAGCGTCTGTCCCCAGCCTCTTCCTCCTCTTGTTTCCCAAGGCTCCTTCCTTTGCTCTCATTGGCATCAAGCAGTGCTGCCCTGATCTTATGCAATGGGTGTGATTTGGGGTGAATTGGATGCTGCTACCTGATCTCATTCCCTGCGCTGTTCTTTCTTCCTCTCTGATTATCTTTGTACTTGAAAGCCCCATATGAACTCCTGTTGTCAGCTCTCTATCCTCTACCATTTCCATTCTGCTCAATTCACAGGCCGGACCTGTGATTCCTAAGGAATCCCGGGATTGACTCTGCACACCCCAGGACTCTTTTTGCCCAGTTTCTATGTCTTATGTGCCTGTGTATCTTCAGTCCCTCCCTTAGCAATCCCTGCCACATGCATTGCTTCCCTTAATGCCTCCATGCTAGTGATCCTCTCTTCTGAGCTCAAGTCCTGTGTTTCCAGCAACTGCTTTGATATCTTCCTCTGGGTGCCCACTGGCCCCTCATCTGCACTTCTCAAACTCACTTTCCCTTTCCTAACTCCCGTGTTCCATGTGAGCATCGCTCCTCTTTCAGGTCTCTGGGCCTTTGCCACATAACTTCCTCTTCCTAGCATGCATCCCCACCCCCAATCCACATTCTGTACGTGGCTCCTCATCCTTCTGAGCTGAGCCTACCCCAGACCACCCTCTCTCTCCTCTTGTCCTCCTTTTGTACCTGTTAACGTCCATCATAGCACTTATCACCATTTGCAATTATTTGTTTAATCTTTCACTGTCTGTGGTCTGATTTCCTGACTAGATTGTAAGCTCCATAGACAGGACCTAAATCTGTTTCATTTAGTGCTAAACTACTCCCAGAGCGATGCCTGGCAAATAGCAAGCGCATAACAATTGCGTGGTGAATGGATTTTCTTGCCACCCAGTCCTCGAACTTCAGAGTTCTCCTCTCCCTTGCTCCCCATTTCCCATCTCAAACCTGTTAACTCTCTTGCTGAATACCAGGTCCTTATTTCCAGATGATAATAGTCTCCTAACTAATGGCCCATTTAATCTGTTCTTTCTGCCGTCTTTGTGCCCATTACTGCCTGGGGACTTTTCTTGAAGTGTTTGTTATAACTGTTACTTTTCATATTCAGCAGTCTTCTGCTCTTTACCTTAACCAGGTATTTAAGATGACCCCGTTTTCTTTTCCATCACACCCCTTCCCATACCTCTATCTAGTCAAGCTGCACCTCAGCTGCACCATTCACATCCTGATGATATGCCTTGCCCATGTGTTTCCATCACCTGTACCCCCCACCTCCCTCTATTTATCCATAAGTTCCCGCCTCCCATCCCCAGCTCGAATTAGATCCTGCTGTCTCTGAATTCTCTTAAGATCCTCATCTGTGTTCTCTAATGACACATGACTTTCTACCGTGTACTGTGGTTGTTTATATACATGCTGTTTTCCTAAGTGGATTGCAGACTCCTCAATAGAGAGGACTATATATTTTTTTGTACTTTATTCAGTGCCTAGACATTTGAATTCAGCAATTATTTGCTGAATGAATGTGCAAGTGACGTATAATCTCTCAGGCAGATAAACTACTCTAAGTAGGGTGAGAGATACCAGGTCCTGTGAAATGTGAGAGTGGAACAAATTTGAGTTTCTAGACCTCTGGGCCACTATCGCTCTCCTCTCAAAGAGGTTTCTTCTACTGTGGACACCTTATCTCGAGGTCCAGGGCTTCTCTGTTACTTTCCCTTTTAAACTTTGAACTGGCTGTGAGGACCTAGCTCAGAGGCTGGTGGCAGGGATGGGACCTGATGCCTGGCTTCATGTCCTCTTGTTTCACCCCACTGTCTTGGCTTAGAGCTAATGGAGCAAAATTTGGCTGAGACCAAAATGATCACAAGAAAATTGGATTCGAATTGGAATTAGCCTAATGGAGAATGGAACAATTTCCTGTTCCTCTCTCGTCCTCAGACATGAGGGTCTAAGTCTTATGCAAATGATAAAACATGATATTATTTTTAATCAGAAAGGTTAAGTTGGTTTCTGAGGTATGACTGTCTAATTTTTCTTAGGATGCTCAGCATTCTTTATTAGCAAAGCTCGAAGCAGGGTTGAAAATAGGTTTATCTCATATACTAGTGCTACTTGGACAGAGGCTCCCTAGAGAACCTTTTTCTCAAATGACTTATCATCCAATATCCAAGGGTCGTGATTTGTTATTGATGTCTGTCATGGATACAGGAGGAGAGTGCGGGGCACGTTTTTTTAAATTTGGTCAACGTGTGCTTATTGAGCCCTTGAATATCAGCACTTTGCTGATCCCTGGGGATAAGAGTACAAAAGAGAAATAAATGATTCGGCTTCATATAGCTCACAGGTTTATGAGGAAGGCAGACAATTAAGTTATGCAAGTGTGAAGAGTCTTAATGATGGGAGAAATACATAGCGCTTCGGGAGTATCCGAAAGGCAGTTTAACCGTATGAAGTGATATTAGTACCTCCATTTTACTTGTGGAAACTCATTTGTCCAGGGTCACACAGCCAATAAGTCACAGAATGAGAATTTTTACCCAAGATGTTCTTACTACAAAGCTTCTGTTCCAATGTCGTTATGGCGATTTTTTACTTCATGGGAGATGTGAGAAGTGGTATAGTAGAGTCAGTGTGTGCTGTCTTATGAGAGGTGATTGTACATGTTCAGGAATTTTGCAAGTTTTTGATGGCATTGGCTTGAACACAACCAATATGGAGGATTTACACAATAGAAATTGGCATACACTACAAATGAAGCTTTTTTATTCCCCAAAGAGCTGGATGTGCGATACTACACATTCTTTAAAAAAGTCACAAAACATACTTGGGTTTTTCAGAAGAGGTGAATCCAGTGGATCTGAACTTTTAGTGGCATAGGAATTATTGGAAAAGTGGAGGGCTTGTTAAAAGGAATTTGAATTCTGTAGATCTGGGCTAAGGACAGAAATTTACATTTTTAATAAATATCCAAGGAGATAAGATGCTGCCAGAAATGAGAACACACTTTAGGAAACATGACCTTTTTAAGTAAGCATTTCCCCTTTTTTTTTTTCACATTAAGGGTGCTAGATGAACTCCCTAGGTCCATGTTTCCTACTCTGGCTACACATTAACCACCTGAGAGCCGACACAAAATGCCAGTGCTGGGGCTCCACCCAGACGATTAATCAGGACTCTAATCAAGGAACTGGCTACATGTGGCCAACTCTATTTCAGAATAATTAAGGACAAGTTACTCCTCTGTGACTCCTGTTGTCCTGCTCCCCACTTTTGGACTTTCATGTCTACTGCGATTATCTACCTCAGTGTGGTAATTATGTATTGGTATAAGGGGAAGACAGCTGGACTCTTAGCTGGCAGGTCTTCATATTGAGAGAATCACATCTGCTTAGCCTTATCTGTACCTGCACATGGTTTAGAAAATGAGATCCTGGATCTCCAGTCTGAGCTGTCTAGCTTGTGCTATATATAATGAGATGAAGTCAAGGAGGAATGGTGTGTGTTTTCTATGTGGGAGGAACATAAATAATTGATGGTTAGAGGGTGGACATATATTAAAGATGGCCACAAAGTCTTTGGTGCTCCTACCAGTAAGAGGTGGGATGTATTTTCCCTCCATGGGTCTGGGCTGCCTATGACTGCTTTGACCAAAAGGGAATGGCAGAAGCAACATTGGGCCAGTTGTGGACCTAGTTTTCAAAAGGAATGGTAGTTTCTATGAGCTTATTGAGTCCTGAACTACCTTATAAGATGTCATCCATGTAAGAAGACTAGAGATTCCCTGATCCTGATGTGGGGGAGAGAGAATAGCTGAGCCCAGATTCCCATTTGTTCCCATCAGTGCACCAAGCATGTGAGTAAGTCATCCTACATTCTCCAAACCAGTCTAGCTGCCAGCTAAATACACCATAAATAATCCGAATTGACACTCCATGGAGCAGAAGAGTCACCTGATTGAGCCTTGCTCAAATTCCTGTCTTTCAAAATTGTGAGACTTAATAAAATGGCCATTGTTTTCAGCTACTAATTTGTGTAGTTTGTTACACAGCACCAGATAACTGGAACTCTCCCCCAGGGATTCTAATGTGCAGCCTAGCCTTTAAAAATATTTCCACCTGGTAGCTACAAAGACTTTTTTTCCATAGCCCCTTATCCACACACTACCAACATTTGCTTCATTTTCCACCTAAGTCAACTACTTTTATGTGGCAAAAAATAAAAAGACATCTCATGCATTTGGAAGATATAGTCCATAACATTCAGTAAAGTGTCATGGACTTTTAAAGAGACCAACTATTGGAATTTATGTCAGGAAACCTTGCTTTTATTCCTGTCTTTGACATGACTAGCTCTTATGATCTTGGGCAAGTCATATATCTTTTCCCAGGCTTATTTTTGATGTTGTGAAATTAGGAAGTTACACCAGATTGTCTTTAAGTCCCCTTTCACTTGTGGGACTTTGTGACAGTGTAATGATGTGTGGAATAAACTATCAATGGGGAGAGATTATTTTTACAAAAACACAACTCATCAGTCTATACTTAATCACCACTGACTCAGTTTAAATTTATACTCACCACCCACGGGTGAAAAGTTTTATGTTTACATCACTAATAACTTCTTCAGACACTTGGCTTCCTGAGTATGCATTTCTATTTTCAATGCACAAAGTTGAAAAAAAAAAAAATAAAGCTCAACATCCATTTTCATCTTATAAAATTCTGTAGACACTTTGTGTTCAACGCGATTATGCCAGGCAAAAAACGTTCCATGCCATGGGCTGTTCCGGTGGCATGGGAGATATAATAATGAAATTCATGACATGTAAGTTTGGTTTACAATTTGGCAACAAATCCCTTTGTGAGTCTTCAGAACTTATCCACCTCACCCTAGTGACATTTGTTAAAAGCAGAAAGAAAGCATTCTTTGTGTGGAAAGCTGAAATATGCTCCATCCTTGGACTATAATTAAAGTCACTCACTTCCTCCAGTTCCAGTTATGCCCTGCTGACCTTTCCCAAAGTGTACTTTTCTGGCCTCCGTTGATAGCAAAGGATCTAACCCATTGCTGCTAACAATACACATTACAGTGTTTTGAAAGCTGAGAAGGAGTAGCTCCATGAAGATTGGAATCATTTCTTCAATTCTGTTATTTTTTTTTTAAATCAGACATAACCTGTATAAAGTTCATGTATTATTGGTAGTTGAAATCAAGAGAAACTCTTTACGTGCCATAGGGAATCATCAAAAGAACTCTTCCTTTCCTCCATAAATCAGACCAAAAGGACTCTCCAGTAAGAACATTTCTCTCATCTTTCCCTTGGCACAAAAAGCAGCAGTATAAAACATAAACGGCGTGGTGTTTGCTACCCTTGAGTGGCAGCTGCTAGAATGCAACATTGCCATTTGCATTCAAGGGACCTTTTATTCCCAGCTGCATGAGCCAAGCCACAGCCTTGCAAGAATGCTTGGATGCTTCCTGTGAACTTAGGACACAAAGAGTCTGTGGTGAGGCTCTGAACTAGGAACCACTAAAGAGAAAAGACCTGAAAGAGACTTTATTATGCCAGTAAAGACATTGCTATGCGTGTATAAAGTATGTGTCTGCAGAAGATTGCTTATGTGTGTGTCTAGGTATGTGTGCCAACCTTCAAATGTCTTTCCTTTTTTTTTTTGAGACAATTGAGGTTATTGTTTTCAAAATCTAACCCAGAAGAGTGTTGGAATGGCTCAGTGGCACTGAGCCATCATACCTGTGATTGACCAAGTTCAACGAGGGAATGCAGAATAAGGGGAGCCAGTGTTTTTATTATTAATGGTTAAGCCATTGCCCTTGATATAGATTTTCAATTTACAAATAGGAAAATAGCCACTCAAGCTAGAAGTCCTTCCTAAATGGATTCCCTGTTTCACTCAATGTTGAGCAATCTCGGTGTGCCAGGGCTCTAACGGAAGTTGTTGTCTGTGAAACATTCAAATTGAAATGCTTCCACTCATTCTATCTCTCCACAAAGGGCTGTGAAAAAGTCACCAGTAATACCACCTAGTATGAACGGGAAAGTTTTGAAACACTTTCATTTACGTCAAATTTGAAGAAACCATCACACACGTCAAAAGGTGTTTGAGATGGTTAATGCCTGCATTTATAGCCTCTCTTTCTTAACCAAGTTGTGATGAAAAGTGAACTTGAGTTTACAGTTCATTGTCATTCACTGAAACATAGATTTAGATGTACAAAAATATATAAATGTTTTTTGGGTACACAAATATAACCTTGAATTTCACTGAAGTCAGTGATAGACTCTGTTAGCTATTTTCCTCTTACTATTTTTTTCCAAATTATTAGAGATGGATTTATGATCAGTTTAGGGTAAAGGAAACCCTGGGATAGATTAATTTTCCTCAAATCATCAATTTTAAAACATAAAGGTTACATGCAAGTAGAGTGTTTTTTGGATGTCAGCCTAAGGTTCTCGGTGAGATTGTATATGGGGAGAAGAAACTGCCTTTTCACACCTGTGAGCGTGCCCATGTTAAGCTATGCGATTGGAATAAGGCTTGTATTGCATTACCCTCCTTCGAGCCTTGGATATTAGTAGTAGAGTAAGATGTTCCTTGTTATTTTGATAATGGTACTCAATTAAAATGACAACAACAATAAATCTTTTGTTTAGAGACTCAGGAGATTACGATATAACAGAAAATACTGAAATTAAGATATAGTAATGGCACCATTACTCAAATTGATCCAGTTCTTACTAATCTAGTATTAGAAAGACAGTGGCAGAAATGTTGCCTTCGGTGAAGTTTTAGCCCCAAAGGATGACACTCAGCTCCCTTTTCGGCTTGAACACATGCCTGTAGATGATGCCTCAAGTATAGGTCCCCAGGTAGTTAAAGGAAATTTGCGATTTATAAGATTGATCTTTTTTCTATGAGATTTTTTTTTCTGAACCACTGTTAAATGTGATTAATTCAGGAAAATTCCCTTTTCCTTTTGCAAACAGAAAGGTAGAGGAATTTACAATGATCTGGAACATAAAACCATCAGTCATGAGGTCATTCCCCGTTTTGACCGTTGCAAATGGTGAGTTGAATGACCTTTCCCAGTATGAAACATGAGGCCTAAATCCTGAAACTCAAACTTAAAGACACTCAGGGACCATGTTAATTGTTAACTTCATGATTTCCACACCAAACAGAGAGCTTGCTTTTAGTCATCTGCAAAAACAGTTTTTATTGACTCAGGAAACCTAAAAATAACCATAGCTTTGAATACCCAGATCACTCAACTTGGTTAGGTCATTAACCTTACTGGATCAAGGACTCAGTCTCTGGGAGGAATTGGATTCTATCTGCCCAGTGTGCTGGGTGTATGGATAGTGCTGAGAAAATAGGCAAGTCAAAGGTCTCTATGTCTGGAGCTCAACCGAGAGGGCAGAGCCCACCCCAGAAGGCAGATCTAAAAGTCTCACAGCCATTTCTGCTGCTGGCTTTTGCTTTCATGGACAATTGTGTGCCTATCTGCTCCTCCTTCCCTCCTTCCTCCCTCCCTCCTCTCTCTCTCTCTCTCTCCGTCTCTCTCTCTCTCTCTCTCTCTCTCTTCTCTCACACCACTCACCACACACACACACACACACACACACGTGCACATTCACATGCACAGATATAAAAATGGCCTTTAAACCAAAAAATGTTCACATATAATTAGAGGAATACAGTGAAAACAACACTGAGATATTGCCCACCTGTTGGATTAGTTAATAAATTTGACAACATATTTTGTTGGCAAAGCTTGGGGAAATAGGCATTTACATACACTGTTAGTAAGAAATTAAACTGGTACAACCTTTCTAGAGCGAAATTTGGTGATATCTTGCAAAACTACATATACATTTACTGTCTGACCCAGCAGATTGCCTTATAGAAATCTACCCAAAATACAAGTCCAATGAGATGAGAATACATGTGTACAAGTTTGTTTGTTGAAGCGGCATTTGTAATTGGACAATATTAGAAACAATCTAAATGCCTATATATAGCAGAATGATTGAATAAACTATGATTCTTCCACTCATGGAGTACTATGTATCTGTGAAAAGGAATAGAGAATCCCTGTGAAATTATAGGAAGTGATTCCAGGCTATATTGTTAAGCATGGGGGTGGGGGTGGGGAAACAGGGTAAAGGATATCTATAGTCCTATTCATAGCACGTTTTGGAATGTACCTTCCTGTATAGCTCTGACTTCTAGAACTATAGGAATGTTTCACGTATCTCTCTCAGTAATTAATTAAATTCAACCGGGATGTTGGGGAACCCAAAATAGAGCACAGCAAGAAAAGAACTAAGCTAAGTAACTTTGGAAAACAGTATTTTAACTATACACTGTTACACTAAAGACAAAAAGACTGTACAAATATTGTTATCTAGTTGATAAATGTGTTTCTCATGGGGAATTCTGAAACTATGTGTCTACCAGGATTGAATAAGTGAATACCTTGTGAATAGTGAGAACCACATTTTTCACAGTAGAAGAAAGAAATTATAAATAAGGAAGGGAGAAAGTTAGAATGAATGCTGTGGTGTTAGAATAGGAGGTATCAACATAAACTCATATATACAGATGAAATACAGAAATAGATTATATATGCATGTGTAATATATATGCACATATTTTCTAGCTCATATTTCCTATACATTACATTTCTGTAGCAATGAATACACCTAGCACTTGCATCTTGATTCCTAAATATCATTCTAAGAAAGAAAGAAAGAAAGAAAGAAAGAAAGAAAGAAAGAAGAAAGAAAGAAAGAAAGAAAGAAAGAAAGAGGAAGGAAAGAAGAAAGGAAAAAGGAAAGGAAAGGAAAGGAAAAGAGGGAGGGGGAGAGAGAGGAAGGGAGGATGGGAGGAAGGAAGGAAGGAAGGAAGGAAGGAAGGAAGGAAGGAAGAAAGAGTGAGTTCCTTGTAGAATTGATTGACTCAAGATTAAGCCAGGGAAAATATAAGGCTAGTCTAGAATATTTTATGGGGCCAGAAAATAAGGAATTACTCAAAAACTGGTGGGGACATGTTGAAAGGATACTGGAACCGAATCAACTCGGGACAACCTGAGCAATGAAGTAATGATAGTAATAGATTATATCCCGTAAAATAAAGTAAATAAGTGACCCAAGTAAAGTGTTCACCAGCTCATAAGCCTTTATAAAATTTGCAAAGGAGAGATATTTTAACCGCAGATGGTTAGGACAGCCTGTTGCCATTCTGACCTGCCCTCCAGCACACTTCACCTCATCTCAGATAGCATTAGAGTGGTTGCAGGCATTTCTGAGCTCCAGCTATGTGAAGTTGATTAGGGTTTATTGGGATATATTTCTATATTTTGCAGTCTCTTCTGTGTATTGTTAAAGCATTGCTTTAACAATACACAGAGTGGGAGTGTCTTCCAGAATACTCCCACTTTCCAGTTTGGTATCTAATTTTGTGTTTGTCATTTTGTATTCTTTTTCTTAAAAGCCCTTCCCCCTTATAACAGTATGAGCTTCAAGCCTCTAGTGACTTGAAACCACCCTTGTCAATCACACTAATGTTTGAGGGAACTAGTTAAAGATGTTATAACAAAAAATTAAGTGGGGGGGGGGAACCTTGTTAATTGATATAAACAGAAGATCAAAAAACTTAGTTCTCTGGAGATATTTAGCATATAGATTAAGATCCAACAAATTTAAGCAGACCCTAAGGCCATCATCGTATTGAAGCATAGATGATAATTGATTGTTAGCAGTATTGATCCTGAGTCATGAAGTAAAGCTTAAGCTGTTGAATATACTCTGGTAAAAAATACAAAGAAGTATAATTCATTTAAGGAAGATTTCCTTTTTAAATGTTTAAAATTAAAATGTTGATGCTTATGTATCAAAATCTTCAGTGATCCAAAAGACATACCTAAAAACAATTGCTTATCCAAAGGTATACATGGCCTAAGTTTCACTTTAATTTGCTTGGGTAAAGCTGCAATGGTGAGTTATGATCTTTATTATAAAAATCAGGGTAGTGTGTTAGATCGGTTGGTTGAATCAGATTTCCCATGATTGTAACCTGTATCATTCCTGCATGCATTTTTAACACTTTTCTCATAGAAGAGTTGCAAGTGAGTTAGGCCATTCTTAGAAAAGCCTAGAGAATTAAGATTTTTGCTAAAGATACTTCATGGAGGCAGAATGATGTCCAAGAGAAGCTATAGGTCATGCAGTCAAACAGATGCACTCCTACTTGTAAAATGAACCAAAATGTCCAGACAAAATAGGACAAATACTGTATGATTTCACTTATATGAAGTACCTAGAGTAGTCAGATTCATAGAGACAGAAAGTAAAGTTGTGGTTTCCAGGGCTGGGAGAGGCGGGAATGGGAGTGACTTGGTTAATGAGTAGAGTTTCACTTTGGGAAGATTAAAAAGTTCTGGAAGTAGATGGTGGTGAAGGTTGCACAACAATGTAAATGTGCTTAATTGCACAGAACTGCATACTTAAAAATGGTTAGCATGGTAAATTGATATATATATACATAACAAAAAATAAACAGTGAAATGCCAGGATAAATCGACTGTTTACTATGTGCCAAGCACTGTGCTAAATATTACTCACATATTACATATGTTGGATTTAGCCGGCACAATAACTCAGTAGAGTAGTCCCATTCTTCAAGTGAGGAAACTAAGGCCCAGAAAGGTTAAGTAACATGGTTAAGGTCAGAGAACAAGTGATAAGACTAGAACTCAAACTCAAGCAGTAGAAATGCCATAATTTAGAACTTCAAAATTCAACAAAGGTTCAATCACCAGCTCTACACTTGCCTTGTAGTAGGCATCTAATATTTTTAAGAAATCATCATTATTATTATGCAAAGTATGCGTGAGAATTTGGCTTTTTCTTTACTAACTCCTCCTAAAACTTGGTAATTTTTTCTCCTGTGTAATTGAGATGCAAAAGCCATAATAAAGAATCACCATGAAACATGTCTGCAATTTAGGCAACAGGGGAAAGAGTTAGTGTTTGGTGATAACTTGAACAACAAGAAAACCATTTTTTTTTTTTTTTTTCTGTGTGAGCTAGTGACTGGAGTCACCTGGATTGGCTCTTAAGGCTTTTTGAGCTGGGGTTCGGCCAGGCTTCACACATATTTGGACTGCTTCTCAATGACTCAGGTTTACTAGAAAGTTCTTTGTGGTCATTTAAAAGGGACCCTCTTGAACCACAGAGTGATCTAGAGTATCCCAGAGCAGAAAAACACAGTGGTAAATCTAGCATCACAGTCCCACCCTGGTCTCTGCTCGTCTAGGAGTTGGGGAGACAGTCCCTGGTCCCCTCAGATCTCTGGAATGGAGGAGGAGGCTCAACCTGACAAACTAGAGAGATTCAGCTGACTTCACCACAGGCAGGAGCTCATCAAACAGTCACCCTTCCTGAAAATTTGTTTTTGGCCAACCCATGAGGATTGCTTTTCATTAGGCTAAACCTTAGACTAAAAGCTATTTTCTCAAATGGCTGCTAGGAAGACTTTTTAAATATTTGAACCCAGCTCTTTCAAATTCTAAACTTCACACTCTAAACCAATAGCCTTCAAATTTTTTTGCTTGTTGATTTCCTTCCGATTATTAATTTTGAACGAATGCTTTCCTAACCAAGCCAGTCATTTACTGAAGAACTGCTATGTGGTGTGTGGTGAGTGAGGTAAGGTAGCGAGCAGCTTAATTTTAAATATATTGTTTCAAAAGCCTTTCTCATCTGATCCAGTGAGTCATGAGAACATCCCAGGAGCAGGTCTCTGCTCATGGATCCAAATTTCCCTTTCTAGGCAAGCAGGAAGCAGTATGGCTCCAGGGAGGTGTCTAATCTGATGATTTGGCACAGGGCTTCTCAACCCCCATACTGTGAACATTTTGAGTTGGATCATCCACTGTCATAAGGGAGGTCTTATGCATTTTATATGTTTAGCAGCATCTTTGACTTCTACCCATTAGATGCCAGAGCATACCCCCTGCCCCTAGTTGTAACAACCAAAAAAATCTCCAGACATTGCTAAATGTCCCCTGGAGGGCAAAATCTTCGTTAGTTTAGAACCGTGTTTACTATTAGGTTTGCAGTCACTGCTATGCATCTCACATCCAGTCTTGCTCCTTCTGCCAGCTGGCTTCCTCTCCACTATGCCTCTTGCAAATATGTGTGTACGCTTAGTACCGGCCTGGCCTTGCCTTCTGCTCCATAGCCTGGAACAGGACTCAGGGACACTTCTGTCCCTGCCCATGTTCCTAGACCCTGACACGTCAGCCAGGAGGTCTCTGGGCCACTCCCCTGTGGAGAGCTCCGTCCCGTCAGAAATCTGTGGACGCATATGCCTATCCTTATGTCTTCCCTCAGTGCCAGTGGCACTCTACTTGGCGTCCATTCCCCCAGAGACTGAGGTTTGGAGTTGTGACTGTCTCCTAGTTTCTTTGAAGATGGTGGAATTTTTACTTTTCTATTTTTCATTCTTTTAAATTTTTATTTGGCTTTAGGGAAGGGAGTTTAACTGAAGTATCTGTGATCTTTGTGTGGAGGCTTTGATCCAGTTTACTTCCTGTGTCACCACCGTGCATACAGAGACAGAGAGCGAGCAGCAGTGAGAGAAGGAGAGGGAATGAGAATGAGAAGAAGAAAGGGAACGACCGAGGGAGAGGGAGAGAGAAAATATAAATGTCCAGATGTAAACCTATGCACCTAGCTCTGATATTATCTACCTCTTTTCCTATACTGATGACAGAATTAAGCTAAAGGAGGTACAGTGAGCTCCTCGTAGTACTATTGAATTTCAGAAAGACCTAAAAAAATCTTAGTTGTGGGATATCGTAAAATTGCTTTAGAAAATTGCCGTCAATATACAGTGCATTAAATGTGCCCGATAATTATATACTACTTCATGACATAATTAATCTTTTCTATCTCTTCTCGCAGATGAATACAGAAACCTACTCTATTCTCTGAGTGCCCCCAAAGGCAAGGTTCTTAAGGCCCCACACTGCAGCAGACTCACTGTCCTCTATTTGTGTGTGCTCAAAACTTCCTGCCATTAGGCAGGCAGCCCACAGAGTCCCACGGGTCCAGGTGCAAGGATCATTTTAATTTAGCTTGTTCTGTAAAGCATATGAAATGCTCTCATACATTAAGATAACTTAAAAGCTTTTGTGGATGATGTGACTACAATAATTCTGATATTGGTAGAAAGTGCTTAGTTGTTTCTGGGTGGGGGTGCCTTAATTGAGGGACCTCTTTCTCTACTCTCTTGTCTTCTTTCTTTCCCTCCTTAATCTTCCCTTCTCCTTTCCTCTCTTCTTCTCTCCTTTCCATTCTCTTCTTCATTCTCTATCTGTCGCTCTCTCTCTGTGTCTGTCTGTGTGTGTGTGTGTGTCTGTCGCTCTTTCTCACACACACATGCTCCTACTCCTCTTTTTTCTAAGCATTATCAAGAGTTTCCATACCTCAAGAAATAACACTTATTTTAATAATTGCCCGGTGTAGTGATAAATAAAGTAGACATCCAGAAAGAAGACTAATATTAAGACTTGTATGTAATAGATTAAACGGCCTTGTGAGTTTTTCCTCTGATTTCATTCTGGCAAGTTCCTAGACAACCTCTGGCTTGTCTTGCCTGTTTTAACTACTTTTTAATTGTGAAATATTTATGTCTTACCTTCAACCTTCCAACAAATATTATAAGCTCCCCAGGGCTGGAACTATACCTTTTAAATTTATACTATTCTGGTGATTGCTTAGGAAATATTTGTTGCCGTATTTGAACACTGACTTTCCCAGATTACCTAATTTCTGAGTCTTGTAACTAAACATTGTTGGTCATTTCTCCCTCCTCTAGAACATCTGCCTTTGAGGCAGCTACATGCCAGGCTTCTCTAGTGTAATCATTTTGGTATAAAACATGTTGAAACTTTATGTTTCACCTCAGGAGAACAGCAGGAAAGCCAACAAAGTCATGCATCATTTTGTCAGGAAGCCACAGAGTGCAAAACAGAAGAATTCGACAGTGTCTGGCCTTGTGCCCTGATGCTTTCTGGACTTGGATCCTTGGTGCAGGAGTCACTGCATGTCTCTGGCTTCCCCATACTTAGTGAGGTCGTGAAGGCAGCAGAATAGGTTCAGTCCCAAAGGACTTCAATCTGATGCCCACTGCCCATCAGCTTCTCTTCCTTCTCCCCACCCCTGTTCTAGGAAACACACATTCTACTTAGTTGTAAGAAATAAAGCACATTTGTTCTGTCTTCAATTAAACTCTCTCATTATAATGTATCAGAGATACTCAAAAGATTGAGCAAAGGCTCTTTTTCTTCTGGCTTTCTTCTACCACAGCCAAGACCACTAAGGAAAACAGCACATACTAGCAAGGAGAACTTGGAAAAGTCCAAGATACAGATTTCTTATTTTTTTCCTCCCCAAATCTTTCTATTTATATTCTCCAAGTGTCAAAATGGTTGTGACTCAGCTGTGCTACTCCAAAAGATTAGGCAGTGTGGAATTCAACCATCACTCTCTCTCAGCATATGGCAAGGTTTGTGGCTGCCAAAAATGACACATACTCTTACCTCCAAATACATATGAACAAAAAACCCTGTGCTTCATGAAACCAAAGGCAGCACCTCCACCAGTTTGCACTGTGTAAGTAGTTCTTTGGGACCTGATCAGGCTAAAGTTCCAGATGACTCCCAGGACTAGTACTTGATTTTTCCTGTGTGGGCTTCATGCCTCACTATACTCACAGTCCCTATATTTCAAGAAAAACTGTTTAGAATCTCTCTCTCCCAAGTCCCTTTGAAGCAGTCTCCCTGTTACAAAATAAACAGGGATGCTTTCCTCTGCATTCACCAAGGATGCTAGAGCCTGGCATATTATCTCCCGCTAGCAGAGAGAAGTAGCAAACATGACCGCTTTCGTGGCGAAAACATTGTGGATGAATTTTGGGGGTGGAGAGGGAGAAAAATGCATTATCCCCTTCAAGTTGTGAGGTTTTATTGGACAAAATATTTTTCCCGGTTCATGCTGGCTCCACCATCAAGAGACTTAATGATAATTTTGTGGCTGTCAGGCTCTTGAGAGTCCTCTTGAAGATTGCTTGAGACTGGGAAGGGAAGGGCTGTGCTCCCACTTTGACACACCAAGAGTGAGTTGTTCATACAACTAACATGGGTTGCCATGATATGAAGTTGGGATTATGCTTCAGTTCAGTTTTCCCTCTACTGTTTTCCCTGGACAATATGTGTTCAATCATTTTGCACAATCCTGGCCCATGCTTGTGGGGCCATTTCAAAGGGGAGGACAAGGGAATTTGGACTCATAGACCATCTTTGTTAAGCACTCCAAAGGCCCATCTGCCTCAGGCATGGTGGCCCAGGTGAGGATAAGAGACAGCTTTTCCTGGGCCCCAGCAAGCAGTCGTTGAGTCCTATTTTCCCTTAGAGTTTTCTAAATGGTTTTCAAAATTGCTTTAGCAAGCAACTCCCGTGTAGCTGCTGGGTGGTGGGGGCATCTGCCTGCCTGAGAGATCTTGGTTTCAGTGTCAGTTTCTAGGGAATCCTCACCCCAACTCATTCCCCTTCAACCTGAGATGAAGTGGCTCCTCGGAAATGTTTAAGTACTTTTTACCTGCTCCTGATACAAAACTTCAGAGATAATATAATGATTGTTAAAATGTTTCAAGAGCCTAGAGATGGTTTGACTTGAATCAACTGTGTAGTCTTCTATTTGTTTAATGGACCCAGGAAGACACTGAGGGTCTGTGGCCATACAATTGACCATCAAAGCCTCAATACATCTCTGCATAGCTTTGCTCCCTGCCACTAGAAGCTGGATTGTCATATAAAACAATAAGAGACTGAACAGTTTCTTCTTAGGTCCTAGCCTGAAAGCATCTGATCTGTGTGTCCCCACAGCCAGTCTGATTTGTGTGGGGGCTGCAGCTGGCCTCCTGCAAAGACCCCAGGCCCACCAGCCTACTAGAGAGTCATGTGCCAGCTTCCCAGGTCTGCAGAAAACTCTTCTCCCTGCCTTGTTGTCATTGAAGCTATTGGTTGGCTGGGTTGAGGGGTCTGGTCTCTTCCTTTTTTGTGACCTCAAAAATGAGTGCCCCATGGGCTTTCCTAGTCCATGAGAGGGGAGTAGGGAAAAAAAAATGCTGAAACAGAAATGAGAGTTTTTTTACAAACAGCCAAATCCCCATGATTATAAAATTGTATCCTGTTAGAGCGAGAAGGGGCCTTAAAGATCACTTAGCCAAACTATCTGGCTTTGATGTGGAGGAAACTGAGACCCAGAAGGATTAAGGGACTTGCTTAAAAAAGATTTTCTGATACCTTCCAACACATTAGAGACACTTTACAGCATCAAATATAGGGAAAAGGTGAGAAAAGAATATTTTCCCAAGTAACATTATCTCAGGTGCTGTTCATCTTTGTACCCTCAGCAGCTTGTAGAGAGGATTCGATAAATGTTTTGTATTAATATAAAAAGTGTATTTAGCAAAGGATTGTCCAGTGCTGTGATTTTGCATTCACCCTTTATTAACTCAATAAATGTTTATTAAATAATGATTATTATGATGGTCGACAATTCTTACATTTATTTACAGACCAGGTATTTTTTCCTCACATTTAATCCTCACATTGGCCTTGTGTGGTAGGTAACACTACTCCCTCCATTTTAGAGGTAAGGGGCAAAAACATTGAGAGGTTGATACTTACCCACTGTCACAGAACTGAAAAGTTTGAAAAAGATTCCAACTCAGGGTGACTGGTTACAGACCCCATTCTTAACTTATGTGCTGTCTCACAGACATTGGTTGTGTGCCTAGCAGTGTTTTCTTAAGAAGCTTACTTTTTTTTTTTCTTTTCTGGATAAAAACAGGACCTGCATAGCAGCAGAGATTTAAGTTGGAGAATGGTAGAGGAAGGGCCCATAGGAGTGCTGGGATGGTTTTATTAGTGCTCTTGCTTTTTGTTTCCATCATTGGGAAAATCTACTCTGTGAGTGAAGAGGAAGTAGAGACAGACTTGACGATTGATAAGAAGCTGTTGCTACCCAAAGGGATAATGTGAGGTAGCCAAGAATGGAAATGCTGTGGCCACAGGGTGTGACAGTTCTCTCTGTGTGTACATGTATGTGGAAGTTGGGGTTACCTGTATTGGGTTCTGGATTTCATGTTTTTCATGTCTGTGGAACAGCCAGAGAAAGATAAGTTATTTCAGAACTAATTTAGTGAGTATCTACCATATATCCACTAGTACCCCAGACCCTGTCTGTTGTCAGTGATCAACAAACAAAGGCCATCACCCTCAAGTGAAGACTCTAGTGAATGGGGTTACAGTTCAGGGAGGTAAGGCTGTGATGTGAATGAAAGTGCTGGGCCAAATCCTGACAATATTAAGGTGATTAGGAGCATTCTTTTAAGGAAAAGACTGAAGCTCTTTGCCTGGAGAAGACAGACATAGGGAGGAATGATAGTTGACATCTTGGAGAGAAGAGCCATCATGGTGAAGTAAGCCATGAGCCTGTGGTTCCTGGGGGAGCTTGGGCAGCAGACGGTGGTGGGCCCTGTCACCGATGTTGTGCAGGAAACCCCACACTGGCTGTCAGAAAATACTGAAAAAGGGTTGTTGGATCTTTCAGTATTTTATACTACTCTATCCTCTTATGAGTAGGCAAATGGGGTCAGAGATCCAGGACTTGCAAGGAGGGTGAGAAGGAATCTTTGGAAGTTTCTAACTTCTTATCTTTCCCATGGCATAGAGTGGAGAAGTACAAATGAACAGGGCCCACAGAGGCTTCCGGGAGCAATGGCAGGGCTACCCTGGAACATGGGGAGAAGCAGAGGGACTTGTAAAACTGTGGTTGACCTCCTTAGTTTCGGGATCCCAGTAGGTCCCTGATGTCCTTAGAAATCACATTGACCGTATTCTAGAAGAGCCCATCAACCCTGAACCTCCTAGTTATCTCTCATTTTGCTGCTTCTCCTGCACACAAATGAACGTTCTTCAAATGTTGGAGAGGATGTGGAGGAAAAAGAGCCCTCATATGCTGCTGGTGGGACTGCAAATTGATACAGCCACTATGGAAAATGGTATAGAGGTTCCTCAAAAAACTAAGAATTGATCTACCATATGGTCCAGCAATCCCCGTACTGCGTATTTACCCCAAAGACTTGAAAACCTATATCAGAAAAAATATTTGCACACCAATGTTCATAGCAGCATTATTCACAGTGGCCAGGACATGGAAGCAACCGAAGTGCCCTACAATAGGTGATGGAATAAAGAAGTTGTGGTACATATAAATAAGGAATATTACTCAGCTATAAGAAGAGATGAAATACTGTCATTAGTGACAAGATGGATGGACCTCGAGATAATCATACTAAGCGAAATAAGCCAGACAGAAAAAGTTGTAAATCACATGATATCTCTTATATGTGAGATATAAACCTAAAAACAACAAATAAACAGGACAAATAGAGACTCATGAATGTGGTCTATAGACTAGTGGTCACCAGAGGATAGGGGGTGGGAGGAGGGGGAGGTAGACGGGATAAAGGGGGTCAAATATGTGGTGACAGAAAGAAATCTAACTATGGGAGGTGAACACACGGTGTAAATATATATATGCCTTACTGTTAAAGTGTATAGCTGAAACTTATTGGATTTCATTAACCAATGTCACCATAAAAAATAATTAATTAAAAAAAAATGAGTATTCTTCTGCATAGTCCCATGTACCAGTTTAAACACCAGGAGGAAGGCGTACTTACCGGATTCAGATACTAAAGACTTTCCATTGCTTGCTATTGCCTGGACACACCAGAACTGCCATGTTTAGGCCTTCGCTCAGGTTGCTCTGTCAGGAGCACCTCTCCACAGGCCAGCAAGATACCAATGTGCAGATCATGCCCTGCGTAAGGGCACCAAACTGAAGAATCAAGGGAGGGCTGTCATCTGCTTACAGCCTCCACTCTGCACCTTGGGTGGTGCTGCATCGACTTAGAAATAAGGCCTCTTCCTCATCTGAACAAAAAATTCTAGAGCTAGTTGTCGTCTTACCTCCTCAGGCTCCAGCTGTCTAAATCCTACTCATCTATCAGGACCCAATTCTAGTCATATGCCATTTGTTCCATTCACCACTCCTCAACGCTATCAACATGTAGAATTACTTGTTTCTTCCTTAGCCTTCTCGGAGCACCTTATTTATAACTCCATTACAGTCTTTTCACAGCCTGAATCGTTTTATTATTGCTATGTACTACTTGAAGCTATTATTCCCCTATCTTTTCTGGCTTCTAATATTGTCCTGAAGAAGCTAGCATCATTTGAATTGTTATTCTTTGTCTTTTATCTCTATTGCCTTTAAGGTTATCGCTCCATTTTGGTGTCCATAGTTTCATTATGATGGGATTATTTGCAGATTATCTCTTATTTATTCTATTTGTGAATTTTGGAATTCCCTATTTTTTGAAAATCCTCTGTTAGTTATCTTTTTGATTATTGCTCCTTCATCATGCCCTCTATTATTTCCTTCTAGGTTTCCAAATAGACACACTTAATTTCCAAATAGATATCCTTAATATATGATAGACATTCTTACTTTGTTCTCCGTATGTCTTTAACCATTTAAAAATATTTCCATGGCTTTATATCTCTGAGTCGCATTTCGAATATTGACTTCTATATTCTAGTTCACTAATCTATACTTAGATGTGTATTTGTCTAATTCCACACATTAAATCTAAACTCCTTGAGTCCCTTGAAGGGCCTACCTTTATTTAATCTTAGTTTAGTGTCTGGGACATAGCCAGTGATCAATAAGTGTTTGCTGAAATGGATTGGTTGGCATGTTTGAGTGGTAATTGTTGGCTTGATCTTCCTGTTCGATCCAAGTATAAATACATACTAAAATACAAATCGGTTTTCTGCTGACAATGAAAGAGGAACTGTTGGGGGCTCACTTCTTGTGATAATGACATATAGAACTGGTCGGACTGTACTGCTCTGTCTGTGGTTAAAAGGCAGGTTTGGCCAGACAGGAGCATGTGGCAGGCTTGCCTACCAACTGTGGCCAAGCCAGGCTCTCTTTTTAAAACAAAACTCCCAAATATCATCCTGCTTGTGCAATAAAATCAGGGCAGGAAAGGAGACAGAGAGCCAAGTTACGAACCTAAAGGAAAGCCACTTTTGAATTGGGTTACCTCACCCAGTTTGATGTAAGTATGATCTTGACATTTTGTCTCACTAAGAAATAAATGAAGGAAAGTTCTCATCAAGCAAAAGGAGTCGAGTAAGTCTGAGAAGGCTTGTTCAGACTGGTCGTGGTATCTCATCCTAGGCACCAGGTAAATGGGACAAGGGTAGGCAGTGTGTACAGTCTGCCCTTAGAAATACTGGCTGCTGTTGTTAATCTTAGCAGTTTATCTTTTAAATCTAATTAAAATGAAGATTTGTCCCTGCTGTCTTCATGAAACAGATGTCTGCCCTTTAGATGCCAAACTCAGCTGCCAGTGGTCACAGTCATGCACAGGCAGCAAGGTCACAGTCCAAAAGATACGCATGACTTCAGAGGGAGTTTCCCAGAGTGTTTTTGGCAAGGGGAGTGGGGATGGTGGGAATGGTGAGTCTCTCTCTGTGGCATTCAGTGTCTGGTATTTGGCCATTCTTCTGTGGGAGGTTCTCGGGGAAAACATGGAAATCATTCTTCAGGGCAGTCCTACAAAAGGGTATGTGGTGTCTACTGCTGATTTTGTCATTCCACCCAATGAAAAAGGAATCTCAGAATACAATGAATTTTTCCCTCACAGCTTATGTGATTATCAGGCTAAGCCACATCTTCTGTTTGTCAGTGCTGCTATAGAACAGTTCTAAAGCCACACAGAAATAGCTGGCCCACTATTTCAGAGAAAGAGGCTGTGTAGTCCCTGATCTGAAATCCTGATGTGGACGTGCTCAGTGGTATCCACAGCGATCTCAAAGAATGCCATCTAGTTATCATAATTAGATCAATTCAAATTAACTTTATTATTATTAATAATATGTGTATTTAAAAACATATAGTAGACATATCTGAGAGGTAAGCATGCGATGAGCATCAAAGCCTGGAAGTCAGAGACATTGACTGAATTCAATCCAAGTAAAACATAAACTCACAGCTGAATGATTCCCAGGGTCCCCTGGGAACCCTCACCTCTCAGGTTAACATGGGAACAGATGGTAGCACCAGTAGGTCAAATTCTGATTTTCTTTGTCTGGAAATCTTCTGCTTTATCTCAGCTGGGGATTTCAGCTATTCCTGATGGCAGCCATTTCCGTCTGTGGTGAAAAATAAACTTCTGATGAACCATTAAAATTCATAAAGCTGTTGACAGTTAAGATGTAAAAAGGTCTGGAATGTCTTCAGTGTGTGATTGTTGTGATTTTTTGTGTGAAAACAATCATACCTGTAGTGAAAATTCAATGTATTTACAAAATTGAATCTCTCACCAAAACCCATGACTTATTGTCGCAGAGGTGAGGTACGAATTAAATGAGATGGCATGGCAGGAGTGCTAGTTTGAAGATATAATGTCACTACCGTCTTCTCTGATGGCTTTCTAGGAAAAAGTATGGAAGGGAATTGAGAAAAAGTTCTTTGAGTTTCAAAAAATTGAGCTAGAATTACAGTATGATTTGATGTTAGATAGTTGTCTAGAAGACAGAAAACCAGACAGAAATCATTGGCCAGGGTGCACTTCTTGCTCACCTTAAGTGTTCTAGGACCAACAAGTGATCTCTGACCATTTCTTCATTTTGAGAAAACAACCACTCACCTGCTTTGGACAGCGTCTTGCAGCTCCCAGCAAATGAAGCCCCATCAAAAATCCCCCAGATATCTCTTTGAACACAGAGCAGAGCAGACACGAGGACAGCTTCTCCAGGGCCCACAGGTAGTATAGCCTGAGAGTGAACTGTGACGAATGAGCAAGGCTCTTTAAAGGGGAAGAAGACTGACAACAGGGAGAATCCCCAGGAGGTGAGATGGAAAAACAGGCAAACGATAATAAGGGCAAAGCTAGGTCCAGAGGAGAGTGGGAATTTGATAACTATTTAGGAAGTTAAGTTTAAAGGACACGGAATTGAAGGAAGTCCAGAAAGAATAAAGTCAAAGATGACTCTCAAGTTCTAGAGCCAGTATGGATGGTGGTTAGAGTGATAATCCCTGGTTGCCTGAGACTGTCCTATTCAGACTGAGTGTCCCATGTACTGCGAAGCCCTCCGTTCAAGGCAAATAGTGGTTGTCATTCTTGCGATAGTTCACCAACTAACATGGAGTAGTAAAAGCTATATGTTTGGTGAGTGGAGAGATAATGAATTTGTTTTGCAGCATATTGACTTTGAAGTGCCAGTGGAATCCAGTTGGGATATACAGCAGACACTTAAAATATGAGTCTAGAGAGATTTTACCTGGAGAAGATGATGTAGGGGCCATTAACATAAATGGGATTCAGACGTGAAAATGGGTTAAATCACCCAGGGGGAGATCGTAGAGTAAAATGGGAGGTGGTCTAAGATGAAATTCTGGAGAAAGAAACATTGAACACCAATGTTTAAGGAGCATATAAGAAAGAAGAGCCTAAAAAAAAAAAAAAAAAAAGAAAGAAAGAGTCTATAAAAGAGACTAGGAAGGACTAATCAGAGGAGAACGAAAACAAACTGATCATGGTGTCTTGGAAACCAAGTAGAGAATTTCTCAAGGTATGAGCAGTCCAGGGTCAAAGACAAAACAGATGTTCAGTACCGTGAAAAGAGAGGCTGTGCTTCATCATTGGTGAGTTTAGCTGAACCCTCTCAGTAGTTCGACAGGAAGAAGCCAAGTTGCTCCTGGTGAGGAGTGGATATGATTTGACACTGTGGAGAGAGTGAGTATAGTCTTATCATCTGAGAAACTTGAGAAAAGGGGAACAAGACAGGTCCAATTCAAATAAGCAATTGGCTATGTCACACACGTGCATGCACACATGCACACTGCTATAGACTAAATGTTTGTGTTCCTCTCCACCACCACCCTCACCCCAAATTCATATGTTGAAACCTAATCCCAGTGTGATGGTATGAAGAGGTGAGGCTTTGGGAGATGCTTAGGTCATGAGGGTGGAGCCCTCTTGAATGGAATTAGTGCCCTTATGAAAGAAACCCAGAAAGCTCTCTTGCCCCTTCTGCCCAGTGAGGTCACAGCAAAAGCACAGCTGTCTAAGAAGCAGGCCCTCAGCAGGCATCAAATCTGCCAGAGCCATGATCTTGGATTTCTCAGCCTCCAGAAATTGTGAGAAATAAATTTGTTGTTTATAAGCCACCCAGTTCAGTTTATGGTATTTTTGTTACATCAGCCTAAACAGACACACACACACACACACACACACACACACACACACACACACACCCTCGTATATAAACAATTTACAACTTGCTTGGACTCCAAAATAGGAATTAAAATCAGTCTGAAGAGAAGTTTTTGCTAGGTGGGAGACCAGTGCATTAGCACAGAAAGGCAAAGAAAAAATTTTTTCTAATTAAACTTGTGTATTCAGTTAGGTTGATTTTGGAGAGGTTGATTGAGGAGCTGTTCAAAGCCAATCCTGAGACACATGCATTAAGAGGAAATTACAAAAAGCGGTAAAGTCGGGCTTTGCTCCTTACCAGTCTGTGGGTGTAGCCACAGGAGCGTGAAGCCAGTCAGAGGGTCGATGCCCCACCAGCAGCCAGCAGGGAGGTCTCCATTCTGTCTCAGTGAGTCATCCTTGCTCACAGACTAATGCTTCCCCTGGCACAGGGAAATGCCATGGAATTTCATTAGTTCTATTTATTTTGATCAATGACTAGGAGCCATATAGATGAAACCTTCCAGGGTATGTACTTTTCCTTCCACATTTTTTTCTTTTTTTTTTTTAGAATGTTTTTTTTTTTTTCCTGGCATAAAAGCAATATATGCCCTTTGTGGATATTTTCGTCAATGCAGAAAAATAGAACCGGACCAAAATATTACCTCTCTGTCAAGCAGTGTTAGCATTTTGGTATATTTCTTTCTCATCTTTCCACTGTGGTTAAAAGGATGAAGAAGACTGAGCACTTGCTTTCTGAGAAATGGAGATAATTCCAGGAGAGGAAACACTTCCTGGCAGAGGAACCAAAAGATCTGGGTTCTAATCCCAGCTCCACCACTGCATAGCTTGTGGTCTTGGCAGTTGCCAACCCTCCTGAGGCTGTTTCTGGTTATGAGATTACAGCATAAATTGGCCAACATCTGGGGCCTTTTCCAGCCACTCATATGTCATGTGCCTATAATATTATGATTCCCCAGAAAGATGTGCTTTTGGACACAAATTCTCCAGCAGTTATAGCTCCCACTCTGAAATCCAGTCTTCTGAAGCTGTGGCTGATGGATTTCAAAGGAAGGCTTTTTGAAGTGATATCATTACTTTCTTATCCTTTTGCTAAATCCTGGAAATTAAAAAAAAAAAGTATTGAGTATACAATTTAATGTAGGGCATATGCCAGGAATTTAATGATGCAAGTAGCTTGCTTCAAGTAGCTAGTAATTGAATTAAAAAAATCAGAAGTTAAGTAAACCTATTAACTAAATTAGGCTCAGAATTTCCCAAACTGTATTCTCAGAACAAATAGATATTCTTCAGAAAAAGAGCAGTGGCCAAGTAAATTTAGAAAAGACTAGGTTAAATCAAATTTAATGGGGTTCTTTACTACAGAACTTTCTTAGAACATGAAATATGCTTAAATGCATTGGGAATACCAAGGAGGAGGGTGGAGCGTGCACCCTAAGCTAACCTGCTCATGACATAATAATTCACATCTCAGGAATATTAGTTTCCCATAGAACACAGTTGGAGTAACACAGGTCTAGCTCCTTCTACCAGTTCTCAAAGACATGCTTTTTTAAGGCATCATTATGGATCTTTCAGTTATTATGCCTGCTTGGTCATTGTGGTGACATCCTGAGCTGAATTTTTAAAGCCCATAAACTTCTTGACCTTTTATATTATATTTTCATGCTATAAATTTTATAAATTCTTGCATTTGCAGGACAATTTAAATTTTCTTGTGTGTATTTATCGACTGAGTGCTAACCTGTTCCTGATACTATCTGTGCCAGCTTTCTTAGCTCTGAATTTTGCCTCTAACAATCCGTGGTTCTTGGATGAGTCACTTATGTAGGGTCAGCTGATTGGGGTATGGTCCAGGAGCAGTGGGCAGAAACTGCTTCAAGAACTAGCAAGCTCAGCATTAAGATTCACAGGGTTTGGCGGAGTTCGAGGAAAAGCAGAGATCTGGGAATCCTGGTGTGAGCGGAGAGAAATCTGAGCTGTACATTGCCGGTGTCAGGCCTCTTTCTCAGCTATGTCATTGCAAAGATGGGAAAGGTATCAGGATCTGCAGAGGCCTAGTCTTCAGGGTGAAGACTGTAGATCAAAATTCAAGAGAGATCGCAAGCCTGGGCCTGGTTACCTGTCACTTTCTGGAACAGCAGGAAACAGGCTGGTGCCTACAGACCTGGGAACTAAAGATCCAAAGTGGGGAAGCAGTTCCTCGATAAAAAGGCTTTGGGAGCCTTGGTTTAAGGGGGCTCTGGTGGATATTTATTTCTGCCCAGCTCTTCATCCTATGGGACTATTTCTTTATAGAGTGCATTAGCCATTTCTAGATAAGGCCTGAGCCCAGCTCAAAGTAGAATAAAATACTATACCGGGACACACTTAACAATGACAGATATTTTTTATCAAAAGCATCTTTATCAAGTCTTGGGATGTAGGTGGTAGAAAACAGAGGCTTCTGTAGATAATTAGTAAAAAACAAAGAAACAAACAAACTATGTTCTCCCTCTTCCTCCTCCTCTAACCTCTCTTCCTGTCCAGTTGTCTCCTTACTGCCTTTGGCCATGAGCTCACCTTCCACTTTTCTAACTCTGGGAAGAAGTATGTGCTGTTTCTCAGGGATCTTGACTCAATTTCAGATCATTTTTTGCTATTATCCAGACTTTTCAATTGAGCTAAGCCCCTAAATAACCAGACTTTCTGCTTTGGTCTCCTAACTACTTCTTTCCACGAATATCTGAAGACCTGCTGTGATCTGGTTACTGGGTCACAAAAAGAGCAGGGCAGACACAGTCCCTGACTTTAGTCTCAGGCCCTCTGTCCCTTGGTTCTCCAGGCTCCTGGAGTCGTGGGATGTGTCCCAGGTGTCCTGACCACCCTAAACTCAGGTCTTCTTGCCTCTCTTGATTCAGCCATTTTGTCCTGTCCTTTCTTCCTTATGTCTTTCCTAGCTATGCCAGGATCATCGCTAGGCAACTGTTACTTTTCCTCCCCACCACAGTTTCTCTCTCCTCACCCCTTCTCCCTCTGCTTCCTGCCTGCTCTCACCTCACCCTCTCCGCAGGCCGGACTGTATTCTGGAGCTCCAGCTCATCCGCTCTCTCCAACCCAGCTGGCCTCTGCTAATTCCACCTGTCTTCATTTTAGGGCCGTGACTGAGCCTATTGCAGGGAGGGGGTGTCTGCCTGAAATGGATGTCCATCAAGCTTTCTGCTCCACTTCAAGAGAGCACAGTATGCAACTGATTGTCTTTCGCAAAGGAATTAGTTTCAGAGGCCTATGATTTAGATACAATGTCAGAGCGCTTTGCTAATTCCAATAATTGAGGAAAAAATGTTGAACTAAGGCATCAAAAGCCTCAATTATAAAATATTTTATTGAAAAACTTATGTATGTATAACATCAAGCTTAATAAATAAACAGTACAAAATACTAGAATATAGTAGAAATAGGAAAAAATGTGGACAGGATTGGAGAGCTGACTTCCTTTGGCCTTGCTGTCCAGCTGTATGATCTCAGGCAAGTCACTTACTCTTCTGTATGGCATTTCTAAATTTCTTCTTACAATGAAGACCTTAAATGTATTGGTTCCTCTACTTTACAATATTGGTTTAAATGAAGTATCTAAACCTTTGAACCTTCACATATGAGAAGTGTAGTGCATATTTCAGCGCTTTTACTATATATAATAATAATAATAATAAATCTATGGAGGCAATTTTAAAAGGCTGTAAATTATCACATGTAATTGACTAGAAAAATAAAGCTTGACAGAAGGGTGGGTGCTGTGGTCAACAAAGCATTTTTATAAAAAGCAGATTTGGGAAGCTAGCAGTCAGTCCCTGAGACTTCAGATCCTTGCTTTGTACTGTATCTATTAAAACACTTTGGGAACCTTATTATTTTCCACTTGAAGCTAATGATGTGGCAAGGAGTCAAAGAAATGTTCCCCACTTCCCTCCTTGCAGACCGGCTTCCTGAACATCCATCATTTCTAAATATCACAACTGACTTGTGCTTCATAAGATGCCCTGGTCGGTCATACAGTAGGTCCCAGGTGTTAGTAATTGGGCAGGTCATTCTGTAGCCTTTCACTATAATTGGATGAAGGGCCTAATCGGTGGGTAAAACAATATCCCTTACGGGAGCTTTCAATAGGGCAGAATGGCTGATTTATAAAAAACGTGAGTGCTTTAACATAGAACAGATGTTTATTAATGTGGAACAAACGGATGGAATCATGAATATTTAGTAAATTACGGACTCATGTAGCAGAAGAGGACTTTGAGAGCCCAGTCTGTGCTTGCTCCGAGATATGCTTGAGGCCTGACACGATTGTTTGTTACTAACCTTTCTAAAGTGCTTTGGAATGTGGGCCAGATAAAGTGAGTAAAAAGCAGACTTATATTCCATATGAATAACTTGATTCCTTTGTGTCCAAATGTATCTGTTCACTTTTAACTTATTTTGCATTCTATGTTGTCATTTTTTAGTTATTTGTGAAGCATGGAAGAGAACTGTGTTCGTTGGTTTGATTTAAGAGATCAATACCAGTAATTAAGTCTCCTTCTTTCTGGCACAGTGCCTTTCCCATCTCTTCTCACCCCCACCCTAATCTCTTATCTGTCCAGGGAAATGTTTGCCAAATGACTGATTAGACTTTCACAGTAAATTGCATTTTTTGGAGATGATCCTGATAGCATTTTCACAGCTTCAGTGGACTGTTTTTGAGATTATGTATCTTATCTTCAAGGTGTTTGGTATCTTTAGTCTAAGCTGCATGTTATCTCTACTTTTTTTTTTACTTTTTTTTTTTCTTTTTTGTTTTTTGGAGGGGCAAGTTGTTTGAAGTTTGAGAGACAGTTCTTCCTGGGTCTTTCTAAATTCAGTCAATACCACAATACTATCTTTCCAGACCATTAGTGATGCAATTCCAGAACCAATTGGATGATTGATTATTTATAATTAGGAAAATTAGAAGATAAGCAAGGTAGGGCGGGGGAGGGAATTGAAAGGGAATCTGGACTGTGTTCTAGTTGGCATCCTGTTTTTTTTTTTTTTTTTTGGCTTGGACTGGTGTTAGGGTGAGCAAAGGGTAAATCGCATAGTGCCCAGTTGTTCCCAGAGCACCATCCCCTGGGTATGGATTTTGATTCACAAGCCATGTTGCACCCTTGGTCTTTTTCATAAGCCTGCAGTTGTTTTAAGTTGCATAGAGAGGCTGGTGATGAAAATGAAGGAGTTACTGAAACACTCAGGCTCACTGGTGCTGAGATCATGGCTTTGTGGCTTGGGCTGCCAGAGAGAATGAGAGAGCTTCCTTGAGTTAGCAGGGTTGGCAGAATTCTGGATTAACACTCTACCCCCAACCCTCCTCCTTCATCTCTGTCAAGTCACAGAGCATCTGCGGTACACAAAGCAGGGAAGTATTAAATGGTGATAATAACTAGTTAAATAGTTTCCCCCTTATATCAACCCTTACATCTATTTACCTATAACTGAAATCCTTTGGTTTTGTTTACATTCTCTGTAGCAACAAAGAGCACATGTGACTTTCTCTGACAATCCTTCACCCACCTCAGTCTTCAGTTATTTTTTCTGCGTTTCTCGTAATCTCTCAGGGATGACTGTCAGTGACTCTGAAATTCCTTTAGGTCCTGAAATCCAATTCTTACCCACCTGTATTCTCGAGGCCACTCAGAGTGACGTGGCCCTCTCTCTCTAGCTCCTCTATGTGGAACTGAAATATTTTTTTGCATCGTTTGTTCTACCCTCTTTAGGTTGAACACTGGGGTCCCTACTGAATAGCATAGAAGTAAAAAAGCCACAGGACGCTTCTGCTTTTTGTCTTCCCATTATTATTGCTATACCAACTTTCCCAAGCTAAGGGTTTTTTCCTTGTTTCAAACATACCATAAAAAGGCAATTACTGACTCTAATATTTTTTACAAGTCTCAAGTAAAGCTGATCTTTAGCCTTCCTGAACTCTTCTAACAAGTTCTTGCTGAACAGCATAAAATGGTTCTTAGGAGTATGTTAAGTAGCTTAAATATTCTTGTGTTTCTTTCCTGTAGTCTAGCATATTAATTTTTTCACTTAATATTGTATCATGAG
This sequence comes from Eonycteris spelaea, assembly GCA_003508835.1. Lineage (NCBI taxonomy): Eukaryota > Metazoa > Chordata > Mammalia > Chiroptera > Pteropodidae > Eonycteris > Eonycteris spelaea. The sequence continues at coordinate 5,238,430 of PUFA01000017.1, forward strand.
ATTCAAAGTCATTAGAATTAATTCATACATACTGTGCTCATTCATTCAGTCAACATTTATTGAACAGCTACTATGTGCCAGAAACTATCATAAGTATGGGGGATGTGTTAGTAGAAACAGGGCTTAGTATTATGAGTCACTAAATAATTACACAGATGTTTAATTAATCACAATAGTAAGTGCCACAAAGGAAATACATGTGGATCATGAGAAGGAATACAGGGAGGAATTTGACCTTGTCTGACATGTAGGAGAAGCTTTTCTGGGCAGTATGGAGCAAATTTGTTTATGATTCCTTCATTTGGGGGACTTTATGTTGTTTCCAGTCTTGACCATTTTCAATAAACCAGCAGTTAACATCTCTGTGCAGAAGTGGTATTATTTCCTTAGGCTAGATTCATAGACATGTAATTGCTGAGTCAAGAATGTGAATATTGTGTAGTTTTTGGTACATACTATTAAAATGCCTTCTGGAAAATGCAATGCAGTTTTAAAGCTGGCAAAGGATTTGGACCACCACAGATCAACTACCTTTATGGAAACAATTGCTTGATTTCAAGAAATCAGTAAAATTAGTAGTAAGAGTATGTTTATTGCACACACTCTAAACGGGTGTGACTCAAAGTACAGTCCTCCAATCAGTGTACATCCTGAGGTGTTAATTAGTGGTCTGTGAAAATGCATAAATTAAAAATTAAACATTTAAAAATCTTTATGACAATATGATAAATGATTTTATGTTAAAATTTTGGGGGTATGTATATTGTGTGTTCTTTTAAAAATTTTTTTCTCATACTTCAATTTTCTCTTTTTTCCTTCCTTCCTTCCTTCCTTCTTCCTTCCTTCCTTCTTCTCCTTTTTCCTTCCTTCTTCTCTTTCTCTCTCTCTTTTTCTTTCTTTCTTTCTTTCTTTCTTTTCTTTCTTTCTTTCTTTCTTTCTTTCTTTCTTTCTTCTTTCTTTCTTACAATAAAAGTGTCTGTTTCTGATAGATTGGGAGGAAAAAACAAGTCCTTCCCCATGCATACTTTGTGTGAAAGCTAGTGGAACCCTCTTGGGCAAATTTCCTTTCATATACCCCAAATTCCTCAATGCTATATAATGATTTTCCCCTTTTCTCATGGGAAACCAATTGGGATTAGCAAATTCCAACAACAAGCCTATATACGTTAAGTCACACAAGATCTGTGTATACCTTTCCAAGAAAGATAAAGCACATTTATTGCAACACTTGGGACATGTATTGTTCAAAGAATTTCCGTGAGAAATTTCTTGTTTTGAGAATTATTATTGCTTGCTGTTTTATTTTTGCTCTTTGGATATAGCATGGTACTTGACCATTGAACTTGCCTGTGTTGAGACAACAGAATTATGATTAAAATATGATTAGATGCTGCTAATACTCATTATTTCTTCCCAGAGGAAGTAATAAAAACTGTCCAAAAAAACTTTCCAATTCTGAAAGCTTTTGCCTGTTGTGTCCATGAAGTTTAGCTGGGTTAAAGGCTACTTCCTTTTTGTTCATATCCTCAATAGCAGAGACTAGAACTGTTCAGATGTTTGATATGATGAAGAAATCTTACCCGTCAAAGGCTGAAACCAGTGTGGATAATATCTGCATGTCACTTAGCACTGTACTGGATGGGAAAGAAAAGGAAATATAAAAAATCTTGTGCTGATTTTTCTTTAAATATGAAAACCAGACCTAACTCAGAGAAAGGGCTCACCCATAATACTGGTGAGATTCCCAAAGAAAAAAAAATGAGCCTTTTTCCCACTTTCCACTTTTTTTCTGGTCATATAAAAAAAAAAAAATGAAGCTTCTTTTCCATTTCTTATTTTGCATTAAGAGAGCAAGACAGTGATGAATTAAAAGTGTTGACTCTGAAGTCAGGCTGCCTGGGTTTAAATCCTAGACTCTACATTTTACTATCTCGTGACCTAGTTTGAGTTACTTTCCTCTCCATGCCTCAGTTTCCTCATATACATATTGGAATAATAGTGAAGAGAAAATCCATGTAAGCTACCTGACACATACCATACTGTGTCTGAATACAGCAGGCACTTAATAAGTGTTAGCCGTTCTTATTCTTATGATAAAATCCATAGAAGAAATTCTTGAAGGAGAGAAGGAAAGGGAGAAAGGGAGGGAGGGAGGGATCAAAAAGCAATGGAACCACTGTCACAGAGCTCTTTATATGGGGTGTTGAAGAAGAAAGCATGAGCTAGGATACACATGACTTGAACTCTGGGCCTGGCTGTGCCATTCACTAAGTATGTGATCCAAACAGTCATATAACACTACTGAGCCTCAGGGTCCTTTTCTCTTCTGTCAATGGGCTGATGTTAATAATGCCTGTCCATGGGGTTGTTATGAGTGCATATGAACTCATTTATGGGTAGGAGCCTTGTAAACGGTAAGAATGGTATGGGTGTGGGTTATCTCACTCAGCGACTTTTCTTTGGGTGTGGCATTCTTTCTGCATGTGCCTGCTTGAACTGGCTCCTGAAAGAGGAAACTTTCCCGTTTGGGGCTTTCCCCTTCATCTGGGCTTCTGTGCGGCAATTGTTCATTGAGACTGAAAATGTAGATCCCACCTGCTTGGATCCTGGTACTTGAGAGTGAGGGTTGTTGCTGGATATCAGCATATGTGTTTTCCAAATTGCTTCATCAGAACGATGTGCCTGTGGATGAGGAAAAGCTTGGTCTTGGGCCATTCTGCATTTGGTTTATCAGTGTAACTTTCTTTGGAAATGGAATTGTGAGGACCTGTAAGTCAAGTCTCTTTAAAAAAAAAAGTGACTCACAGGTGAAGAAACAAGCTAAAAACCCAGAGGCCAAGAGTTCTGATACCGTTTGTGTCATGACTTGTTATGTGACATGGGGCAAAGTAGCTTAATTACTCGGTGGCTTCATTTCCTTGTCCATAAAATGTAGTATGATAGTACTAACCTACCTTGCTAGATTGTTTTAAAAATAAAATTAGTATTTGCCTTGCATACATGTTTCAGCTATGCACTGCTTCCAGGACTTCCTAGTTTGGGGGAAGATGGACCCAGGAAAAGGACAACTCTTCTTACTGCATTTCAACCAGATCCACAATAATATTTTGCTCTTTCCTCCGTGAATTTCCTGAATTCCATTCTGTTAGCTGTTTACTAAATAACATTACCCTATTGACTGAAAGTATTTGTTTCTTCTGCCTCTAGAAGCAATACTGTTTTCACATCAATAGTAAATGCCCAGCACGAGTCCACAGGAAAGGTCCTGGGAGGCTCTAGGGAAATGCTGAAATGGCACGCCTAGTGTTATCAATGCCAGAAGCTTTTAAGAATGGCCCTAAAACAGGTATCAGTAGGAGTCCCCAGCACACTGCATGTGGACAGACTTCGAGGCTTCCAATACCTAGCCCTCTGCCAGACACATTGTAGGCCTTTATGAAGACATATTGATTCACTGCTCATAATAACCTTTTGTGCTTCATTATTTAAATATAGTCATTTTTTTTTCCTGATGTTTTACTAGAGAACAATTACATTCATATTTATCTCTGCTCCAACCAAAACCTCAACTCTATTGATAGTGAAGGAATAAAATGTACATAACCCACCACAATGAGAAAAGGAGAAGAAACAACAACAGGAGAAGATAAATTTTTGGAAGACAGAAAAACGATGAAATGGTATCTGACTTGGAACAGAGAAAGCAGAATGTGTGCTGAAAGCCAGCTAACTTGTGCTGGAGAATCTCAGAAACTCTGGAGGATTAAAGAGTCAGGTTTTCCTGAAGGTAGGGGTCAGGGAAGAGCTGAGAATGGGAGAACTGGGTTAGCAAAAGCTGTTCCCTGCCTTAGCCTGGGGCTGGCCTTATACATCTTACCCAAAGTCAGGGATGTGACCTCAAGTAGTGTAGTCCAGGACTTGGTGGCTTCACACAGAACCTAGTTGGTAGTGAGGTAAGGAGTCTATAAACAGGAAGGAAGAGCTACATAGTGAATGGTAAGATTTCTTACCCAAATTGGCCCCAGAGTGCAGTTTTATACTTTTAGGTTTTTGGTCTGTGATCCAGTATTTTGAGTTAGCATTTGTGTATGGTGTGAGATGAGGATGGATATCCATATCAATATTATTTCTATATGGCTATCTAGTTGATCCAATACCATTTGTTGAAGAGACTTTTCTTTCCTCATTGAATCACCTTGGCACTTTTGTCATAAATTAATTGACCATAAATGTATAGGTTTATTTCTGGATTCTTTATTCTCTTTATTGATCTAGGTATCTATCTTTTTGTTGGTACAAAGCTGTTGTTATTACTGTAGCATTGGAGTTAATCTTGAAATTAAATAAGTATGCCAACTTTGTTCTTTTCTAATATTCTAGGTTCTTTGCAATTCCATGTAAATTATTTTATAATAAGTTTGGCTGTTTCTACAAAATAGCTTGCTGAGATTTTGATACGGAGTTCATTGAATCTAGAAATCAATTTGGGGATAATTGCTATCATAACCATGTTGAATCTTCCAATCTATGAATATAGTATATCTCTCTACTTTAGTCTTCTTTAAATTTTTTCAATAGTGTTTTGTAGTTTTCAGTGTAGAGGTCTTAGAAATAGTAATAGTTTTATTCCTATTTTATGTTTTTTTTTGCTACTAAAAACTTAATTTTTTCAAAATTTATTTTCAGATCATTAGCTACCAGTGCATAAAAATAAGTATTCATATATCAATATTATATGCTGTAGACTTTGCTAAGTTCCCTAATTGGTTCTAATAGACATTTTATAAATTTTCTGGGGTTTTCTATTTTCTTCATCTCAGCTGAAAATAAGGACAATTTTACTTCTTTTATATTTTTTCTTTTTTCTTCTATTTTTGGTCTTATTTCTAGAACCTCCAATACAATGTTGAATAGGAATGTTAAAAGTATTCTTGTTTGTTCTCAAACCTAAGGAGGAACAAATCTGTTTTTACCACTAAGCATGATGTTCACTGTAGGTTTTTTTAAAGATGTTGTTTATCAGTTTGAGGAAATTCTCTGCCTTCTAGTTTCAGTGTTTCTTTTTTTTCTCTTTCTTTAATCATGAATAAGTTTTGCATTTTGCAATTTTTTTCTGCCTATCTTGAAATGATCACGTGGTTTTTCTCCTTTATTCTGCTAATGTGGTAAATTTTATTAGTCTTTTTTTTTTTAATGTTAAATCAACCTTGGATTTCTGGAATAAAATCTACCTGGTCATGATGTTATATTCTTGTTAAATATTTATAGATTTAATCTGCTAATATTTTGTTAAGAATTTTTTGTCTATACTCATGAGGGTTAGTGGTCTTTACTTTTTTTTCTATGATGTTTTTGACAGGTTTTGGTATTAGGGTTATGCTGGACCCAAAATGATTTGGGCAATGTTCCCTTTTCTGTATTCCAAGAATGTTTGTATAAGATTGGTATTATTTCTTTCATGAATGTCTTATTGAATTTACCAGTAAAATCATCTGCACCTGTAATTTTATTTTGGAGAAAATTTTCTATAACGAATTAAATTTTTATATAAACGCTATTTAGATATTCTGTTTCTTTTTATATCAATTTTGGAAAGTTGTATTTTTCAAGAATTTTCCTTTAAATAGTTGAATTTCTTAGCATAAAGATTTTCATTTTATTCTTTTAAATGTCTGTAGGATCTGTTGTGATAACCCTATTTTTATTCCTTGTACTGGTAATTTATGTTCTTTCTTTCTCTCAATGAATCTAATTTGGGGTTTGCCAATTTTATTGATCTTTTTGAAAACTAGCTTTTATCTTTGATATATTTTTCTATTTTATCTATTTTCTATTCCACTAATTTCTTTCCTTGTCTTGTCATTTTCTAATTAAAACCTTTTTCTCCTTTTATAATACATGCACTTTAAAGTAATATTTTAGCTGAATTCATTTTTATTCAGCTCAACAATCTCCTAGTTTCCCTTGTGATTTTATCTTTGACTTGAATTATGTAGGAGGGTGTCGAATTTCCATATATTTAAGATTTTCATAAATGCCATATTGTTATTGATTTCTTATTTAATTCTGTTGTGGCCAGAAAGTAGATCATATATTTCAGTCCTTTAAAATGTATCGAACTATTTCATTGTCCAGCATACAGCATGTCTTTTGTGTGTGCATTCAAAGATAATAAACATTTTGCAGTTATTGGATGTTGTGTTCCATAAATGTCAATTAGATGGTGATTGATAGTGTTGTTAACATCTCCTGTGTACATGTAGGTGTTTTATCTATTTTTTTCTATGACTTGCTTACCAATGGATGCTCAAGTCTCTTGATATAATTATGGAATTGTCTGTTTTTCCTCTTGATTCTGTCCATTTTTTTTCAGTATTTTGAGGCTCTATTATTAAATGCATACAAATTTACAATTGTTAGGTCTTCCTGATGAATTATTCCTTTCATAATTATAACAATCCTAATGCTTTTTAAAAAGAAATATTCAAAGCTCTCGGGAAAATACCTGATAACTGAAATGAAGAATATATATGTTAAAAGAAGGTTCAGAAGATACAGTTGAAGAAATTCCCCAGTAAGTGGAAAAACAACAAAGAAAACAACAGTGATGCAAAATAATAACCTGAGAGAATCACAGTAGGAGGTTCAGAATTCAAATAAAAAGAGTTAAAAACAAAACAAAGAAACAGTAGAGGTGGAAATTACCCAAGAAAGAATGTTTTCCATAAGTGAAAGACACAGTTTACCAGATTCAAAGGGCTTCCCTGGGATCCAGCATAGTGCATAGTGTAGGTTGAAAAATACACAACACAATATTTTGTGAAATTTGTGAAATTTCAAAGTATCTGGTGTTCTGGGGATCCCTTTCCTTTTGCTCAAATGCTGAAGTAATGATTTTATCCATGAAATCCTTGTGCAAGGAGAACGGTGTCTTTTCTTACACTTTCTTCGTCTTATCCTCAGATCAGCTGATCTTATACTCAGCCGAAACAGTCTTGCCAAGAATTCAAAGCAGCCCTGTTCCTCTCACCCAGGTTTCTGGTTTGACTTGAGTCCTGTGAATCTTTGAGCTGTTCTTAGTATTCAAGCACTTAGGCGCCAAGAATCTTTGTTTAACCACTTTAGCAAGTTAATCCCCAGGTTGTACTTTAAGTTTGTTACCAGATTTAATTAAGAATAATGTACTATGTGCTTCTTTAGAATTTTTGCCTCCACATGTGATAAGACCTAATGGTTACCGCTGGAACACTTATTAGTGGGTACCCTTGAGCAGTTTGAGAAATATTTTTCAAATTAGGTATAATGAGTTCAATTATTTTGGAGGTCATCCAGGCATTGGAAAGAGGTGATGGCCAGGGATTACGCCGCTGCCAGTCCTGTTGCTGCTTATGCTCCCCAACTCTGGAATAATTATTTATAACCAGTTTTCTGGGACCATACCCTTAGGGATAATCAAGACTTGGCCTTAAATCATGCTTTATGTGGCTCTCAGCCACCTCTCAGTTTTACTTTGGTTTGCACTCATACCCTGTCTCATTTTCAAAGGCTTCCAGTAAAGGGAGATCTTTACCCAGCTAGTGGTTGTTAGCTCCTGCTGCAGTTTTCAGCTCTGACCCCGTGTGACCACCATCTGCTGCTCCTCTGCTGCCCTAGCTGACCCAAACAGAGCGTTTCTCCAGTGATCATAGCGTCTGACCACCTCGCGTGGCCAGTAATTGAGCCCAACTCCTCGCAGTTCCAGAGATAGTCTTGTTATTCCTGTTTTACACACCCTCGGCTGAAGAAATTTGAACAGGTTAGAACCAGTACACATTTTATTTGAAGGCACTATCTAGAGTCTCACCAAACACCTTCCTTGTTGATTCTGGTCTGATGCCCCAGATTAGGGCACCGGCTTTTAGCTCTATCTCGGGGAGTTTTGTTGCCTTCCTAGAGCAGTATTCCCTCCCCGTACCCCTTTGTCTTGCTCCATATCTGAGGTGGGAGTGTCTTTGTGTCCCCTTATTACGAAGGCTGGTCTTGGAACAAATTTCAATGCTTTCATTACTTTGTTATTCCAATGAGCCTTATTAAGATTTTATGCAATAAGATTTCTCTTGTCCTAGAGCTACCCCGGAGTTCTCAAGGGAGTAACGCAGATGAAGGTGACCCTTGGAACTCTTATTACTAATCAGTTAATATTTATTCAGCACCTACCATGTGTGAGGCACCATGCTAAACATAATCTTGTTTGTCGTCACCAAAACCCTCTGAACTCCCCATTTTACAGATGGGAAAACCCTAGCTTAGAAAATCTAAGAAACTTTCCCTAAGTTGGCTATTTATTGTGAAAATAAGCAAGGATTTGTATCCAGCTTTCTCTGAACCCAGATTCCACGCTTTACCACTGTACCATTTGGTCTCACATGGGAAAGACCTAGAATACCAGCTACCTCACTGCAAGACACACATAGCAGGCCACGTTCAGGTCTGGATTTTAGCAGTGTAGACTGATTTAGATTTCATTTCGGTTCAGAGAAATGTATGGGTGCTTATTTGTCATCATCACTGTGATCAGCACAGTGAAGATAGGGGAGTGAAGAAATTTCTCTGCCATTTGAAATTTAATACTACATTATGCCATTTCATTAAGCTTAGATAACACAGAGGAGAATGGAGTATAGTGGCAAAGTCAACAGGAATCTACAATGGTAATTTAGGACTGGCAGGGAAAAGTAAGACCTCGGAATGCTAGGCAGTACATTTGAAATGCAGATATCAGTGGGTCTAGAATAGCCAGAGAAGTTTTCATGGAGAAAACTGCCCTTGAACCAATGAGATTTTGGTTTGTGGAAGGAAGAGGAGAACATTCCAAGTAAGAGAAATCATGATGAAAGGCAGGGAGGAAGGAATGAGTGTGGGCACTTGGGAAGGCATCGAGACGGGCCAGACTAGAAAACGGTAGCCCATGTTGGAAACTGGTGGAGAATACATTTGAGAAGGATCTTGAGAATCATATTCAAAAGTTTGAAATTAAGTTCGAAGGCAGTGGGGGAATCACAAAAGGCATTTGGATATAGGAAAGATAGGCAAAAAGAAAAAAATTCATATGGAATGTTTTTCACAGCATGAGTCATTCTGCTATATCAAATGCCTATGGCTGGAGTGGAGCTGTTGGCTCTAAATTCCAGAGTTAGGTTCTGTTATTCATTCAGCATCGAGCCACATTTTTCCTGCCCAGGTTTTTCTCTAAACTAAGGGAAATCCTCATGTGGAAAGTGAGAGCTTTCTCACTGGCTCAGAGTAAAGGAGCTAGGTGGGCTTGGTAATAGAGTCAGCAGTTATAATAATCCCTGCTTCCAAGATAAGATGTATATGACATCTTCCAAGACAATGGCAATGCTCATGTCAGCTAGCCAGGCATATTCTCTCCTAAACGGTGTAGAGACTCACTGATGAATTCCTGTTCTCTGCTTCTCATTTTCATAGATTCTAAGCAGGTTATTTTTTTTTTCACTATTTCCTCAATCTGAAGACAATATAGTTTACTTGGTTATAAATTGATCTATATTAACAACATTCAGATCCTAAGGATGCATTCAGGTCTACCTGGCTTTCTTTGATATAAGAAATACTTTATTTTCTTCCCCTCGTTGTAGAGTTCAGAAATACTATAATCTCAGAAGTAACTTTTGCTGGGGGCTGATTTCACCCATTTTAAATTGATAATACTTTCAACTTCAGTGAATGTTCTTACTCCCCGCTCCAAGTTTTGGGAGGTTATAGTGACTTTGAATTTTATAGTTTTCTTTGCCTCTCTACATAAAGCATGACCTATTATGGGACTATTTAATAATTCACAATTTTTATGCCCTTTGAATCTATGAGTAGTATAAGAAAATCTCTCTTTTATCCCCTTGTATTGCATTCAAAACACACACACACACACACACACACACACACACACACACACACACACACACACACACACACACACACACACTACATGCCATACACACTGAACCAGAGAAGCCCAGCTAGTACTGAAAGAGAATAGAAAGAAAATGTATCTTGGCCTCATCATTTGTCCCCGACTATTCCAGGACCTTGAAGCTGTACTGGCTGGAAAAGCAAAATAGTAAGAAACTATCTTCTGAGCCAGCCAGAGTCAAATCCAGAGTCAAATCCAGAGTCACCCAACTCATCAATTTCTCTCTTTCCACATCTGTTCAGAGACTGCAGCTCTGAGACCACAGTCAGGCAGAAAGTAGATGGAGACAAGCAGAGGTGTGTTATGTCCTGGGACAGCTAGTTGGGTACCATAATAGGAAGAGAGGCAAGAAGGAGGCAAGGGGCAATGCATGGTGGGTGGCCATATGATCTTATATGTGCTACCCTTTAAAACAGAACTGTAGAATGCCTCTCAATCTCTCTTACTAGTCAGAATCGCAACATTTAGAGCAGGAGAAGCCCCAACCTAATGCCAAGAAAACTGTGATAACTAAATATCTAGTATATCCTAAAAATCGAGGTAGGCACTATTTGGGTCAGTTTGCCCTTCAGATCTGCTTTGTTTGTGCCCAAGAGGAAAGTGAGGGAATATGAAGGCTCTTCACCAATACTGTCTGTTGGCAAGTGCCAGACTTGAACATATTGTTCTTTTTTCCACTATGAATCAACAGAAAAATGCCAAAAGAGGCCTAAGGAAAGGATACTGCAAGATAAGAGAAAGGAAGCTTTTTAATTAAAACTAGAAGTAAGATTATATATATACCTGAAAATAAATTTCTCCAAGAAAGAGGAAAACATTTTACCAGACATATTTTTTATATTCTCAAAGAGGTGTGAGAAGGCATAATCACCATGAGAGAGGAGTCAGGGGCCACCAGGAAAAAAGCAGACTGGGATGAAGGAAGGTTTGCAGAGGCTGAAACAAGAAATGAATGCAAGATGCCAAAAATATAATAGCAGATTTAAAACCTGTACTGAAGAGAGTGAATGTAGAGAAGACTGCAGAAATCAAGCCAGTAAAGTGGTAGACAAAGTAAGGAACAAAAGGACCAAGGTGAGAATCTTGAGAGAGAAGACAGACAACACAGGTTGAATCTAAGAATTACATCTATCCTCAGAGAAGAAATGGAACAGAATACTGGAAACAGGGGTCAAGTGTATGTCAGAAGAAAACTTTCTTGAGCTGGAGAAAGTCTGAGATAAAATTAGGAATTTTTATGCCCATTCAGAGACATATTTTTTAAAATGTTTGAGTTTCCAGGTTAAAGAAAGAATTCTTCAGGAATTGAAACAAAAACAAACAGGTTACTAATGAAACAAACATCAAGCTGGGCTCAGACTTCTCAGCCCTGGAGGCTAAAAGACTGTTTTTAGAAGACAAGGTTATGTCTCAAGAATTGCATAGCCACCCAATGTCATGTTTATGTGCAAAGGCTGTAGGAATTTATTTTCAGATTCACAAGTAGGCAGGAAATATATTCCATATGGTCTCTTCTTGAAAAAAGTGTTTGAATTCGTGGTCCAGTTCATCAACAGGTGAATTACATGAGGACAGACATACAAAAGTACAAGATGATTTGCAGTGAGCATTGGAGATGATTAAAAATAAAAAAAAAAAAACAAGTAATCACTTTGAATACGATTGCAAAACTGTATGCAACGCTAATGCTTATGTTGAAAAAGACTTAGGTCTACAAACCTTAGATGAGCGAAGACTGATAAAAGAAGGCATACATTTAAAATTTTCCATAGTGAGCTGATGTTTTTTATATAATTAGGGGGAAAGATTTAAAATGTATGTAACATTAAATAATGTTTTCTTTGAGTAGTTTTAGTTTGAAAACACAATTCTCCAAGAGAATGCTTTCCTAGTCGGCTTATCTCTAAAACTGAAATTATTACCGGATCAGATGGGCCATGTATCTGGCTTCAGTTGGCAAGGAAGGAAATCCTGATAAGCTGAAGCTTTAAGAAACTACATAAAGAGACGAGATATATAAATGCTTTTCTTTCTTTTCATGTAATTTTTTTTTTCTTGTGAAAAAAAATGCTGGAATTAGTGAAAGTGAGCAGTAGTCAGTGGAAATTCAGACTAGGTTGACTTTGGTAAGATAAGTTTTCTCATTGGTATGTTGGCTTAAAAAAATCTGTTGTTACTGTTTACAAGGGTTTGCTCAGGCATTCATGAGTTGCAATTGAGCCAGTGTAAGAATTTTGAAATAATTTTTTTTTCTCTATGGTTTTGACCTTTGTTGAAGCTTTGATTTGAAGTGAGAGGGAAGAGGAATCTTGTGAATTTTAACATGTGATGTTTGTTCTCCGTAGAATGGGTGTGGGAATGAGAAACTAGAAATTATGCCTATGATGAATATAAGAAATAATTATGACTTTTAAAAACTATTAAAGCTTTAGTCTAAATAATAATCTTTCTTCGTCTTTCCTGTGATGTTTATCTTTGTTGAATTTATGTTTATACTAACCATAGTTTTTAAAAGGAAAAAAAAAAAACAATGGAAGAGATGTGGAGAAAATCCATAATACTGTGGTGCAAATATTTGGTTACTTGGGTAAATCATGCTGCTACCTAAGTTTTAATAAAAACAGAAGATGTAGTCCTTGGCCAAGATAGAATTAGCTACCTCCCCTGCCCTGCAACTCTCCAAAAATTCTAATAAATTTTGTCCTTGACTGTTGACAACTCACCTGTGGTTTTACATCTTTAATATGTACCAAGCATTTAGAAGATGGATAAATGAAGGTACTTTAGAATCACTTAAGGCCATTTGTAGACTGTGAATTCTCCAAAACTATTCATTGTTGTGCTCTGAAGGGTTTGTTTAGCGTGTATTTGCGTATTGTACAAATACAGTGCCACTCTTACACAGCAGGAATTTTAAAAGCTATATAACATCAACATGTCCAACCAACCGATAGTACTGATAACTTACCATGCATGTAGACTCCACTAATTGTGTGGAAGACTCAGAATAAATATGAATCTTAGTTTCAGCTCTCAAGGAGTGGAAAGCTAGTTAGACCAGTGTAACACGAATGAAATGATTAGCAAGCAATCAAGTGGTAAGCTGATTGTGTTGTCTTTTGGACTTGTGTTTTTCTATCTGTAAAATAGGAATAATAAAACTATTTATCCAATAGGGCCTGGTACATACGTAATATGTGTTCAATGGAGGTTAGCTCATCATTACTGTTATTTAAATTAAAATTTTAATTTGTAAATATAATAGAAGGTAAGAGGAAGAAGTGACCAGTGTGTGCTACAGCAATGAAAAAAGTTTAATTAATTGAGATTGAGCTGGCCTTTGAATGATGTGTAAAATTTAGGATCTGGTGACCTGAGCAATGAGGAGGTCATGGGAGGTGGGAAAATAGTAGCTATAGAGGCATGTGTGTCACTGCTTCTGCAGTTTAGATAACAGCCTGACTGGTTCAGTGGGTGTGTTTTGGACTTTGTGGGAAAGAAAATTGAATAGATAGGGTGGGGTGAGATTATGGATTTACAAATCAGGCAAAGGAGTTTAGATTTTGACATGAACCAATGAATTGTCTATACTTAAGTGAAAAGAATAATGTGACAAAGACAGTTTGGTAGCATGAGGCAGGACGGTTAGAAGGAGTGGGCCGCTGAAGTCATGGAGTCAGAGAAAAGTATGTTAGAATAGCTCAACTGAGCAGTAATCAGGGCTCGGCTGGCAAAATGGAGAGTCTGAGATAGAGCCAAGGAACTATGAAGGAAGAAGTGACAAGCTGGGAAGGAACAGCAGAACATTGAAAGACAGGACTATGTTTTGGGACCTGGTGTCACATTTTCAGAGCCCAACACCAGGATACAAGGTTGATACCTACATGGGTATTAAAGAACAATTGAGGCTGAATAATTGAGGAGGTTGCTGAAAATGAGACTTATGAGGCCCATAAGTATATGGCCAGGTAGAGAACAAACACTAATAATGAGAGGAGAGTGTGCTCTTCTATGTTCTCTTAGCCTATATCTATATATATCTGTATTCCTGGTGTGCAGAAAATTAAGAACTAGGAAATAAACATTGCTTTAAAACTCCAGGACTATAATGATCTGTTTGCATATGCGTATTCTCCACTGATCTATGTGGTGCATGAGTGTAAGATTGTATCATGTTTATATATATATAATTTCCGGTAGTCTGGTATCCTATCTAAGTTCAAATCCTGACACCACCAGTCTAGCTATATGCTCCTGAGTGAGTTACCAAACCTCTCTGTGCTTTAGCTTCTTCATGAGTTAAAATGGAATAATAATAGTATCTACCTTACAATGATATTGTGAGACTTAGGAGAGAATACATGCTATGTGCTTAGAAGGGTGTGCCTGGGGAGTGTTAGATGTCAACAAGAGTTGTAATAACAGTGGTGGTGGGTCATGGTGTAGTTGTGAGCATAGTAACTCACTTTACCCCAGTGAACGTAAAAATGTATTCCATTTTTCAGGAAATGGGTCTCCAGCCAATATGTTGAAAGCATAGTTGTCAAAGGCAATTTCTGCGCACCCACGTGTACAATACTAAAAGTAAAGAGTATATATTTGGGGTGATAGCTACTCAGGCCAAAATTTTGGGTTTCATGAACCTTGGTTCATTATTCATTCAATGATCATTTAATTGAAACACTGCTATGCAGGTTGCATTCTAATACATACAGAGTTGAAAGATAAGGGTAAAAATATGAGGTGCCTTCTTTTTGTAAAAGTATAAGATATAAAGGACCAGGCACCTCATTAATATTGTTAATATCATTTGGATTCCAGGTTGAGCTCCCTTAGATCATGTTTTCTCTGATTGCTCAAGTTGGCTTTAAGTATAACTCTTATACTGCAGACAAGTTATAGCCTAGGTCCTGATAAGTGGCCAGCTGTCAAAGGAAAACTCTCAGTCACTTGACTGAAAACTGGAAGCATTAAAGTGCTTTCTGGCATGTGGGCTTCTCCAAATGCTTTTTGGAGTGGGACATACAGCCAATAAATCAGTAACAGAGATTAGGGCATATGCAGAACAGGCCTTTTTGTTTTTCTAGGAACTGGCCCTTATTTGTATTCTGTTTTATTTTGTTTGTTCAAATCATGCTTTGTAATTGCATTTTCTCTTGGCTATACCAGACGGCAAGCAGTATGGTGAGAGGAACCTCAGCTCTTGCCATCTTTCAAAGGAAGTGGAAGTTTTAAGACTGGAGAACAGGGATCATTTATGTGTAGAAAAGAAAAACATGTCTAGCAAAGGATGGCAGTCTGATTTTGATTGGTGCTTTCCGTGACATAAAAGAGATACTGCCTTCAGTAGAATTATCTGGCTTTATCTACATTGGGCTCAAATCCAGATGTTTCCTAGAGCTATTTGCTGACCACCTGGAATGTTGACTGGGGCCTATGTCATGGCACATGGCAGGATGCAGGCCTTCTTTTACGAGCTGGCCTCAGCACATGGTACCATGAAGACTGCAAAAACCCACACCCAAGTTTGATGCACTCCCTCCAAGGTCAGTGGAGAGGCTCCTCAATTCATGTTTCTAGGATAAAGTTTGAACAGCCTCAGGCCAGGCCGGAGAAGGACTCTGTAGGTGTTCCCATGCCCTCTATTTACCAGGAAGTCAGAACTGTCTTTTACTACATTTTCACTCATTGAAAATCACTAAGAATAGTAAACTTTAGGAATGCCACAAAAATTCTTATGAAAAGTGAGAACTGGGAAAACAGACATAGGCATAATACAACTATATCTGGAAAACACAGAGAGGCTATTGAGGAAGGAACTCTGAAGAAACATTCTGTGTTTGCATGGTTAATTTTAATGCATCTGGTGACATTTCTTCCTGTTCTGGTTTAAGATTTTTAAATATATTTTAGTATAGTTGCACATGGGAACTATTCTTCAGAGATGTTTAGATTGAAAGATTCATTCATTCATTCAGTAAATCCTTACCGCATGTTTTCATCTGTTGGACACGTTTCTGAACGCATGGGATGTAGTAATGAACAAGGCAGCGGGGGTCCCTGCTCACATGCACTGCTTTCTAACTGGGGAGACAGATGATACACAAATACTCCAGAACATATCAGGTCATAACAAGGGTCATGGTAAATTAAAGCAGGGGGGAATGTGTTCAAGAATGAATGAGAGGAGCTGTGGGGCGTTTGAACAGAAACCTGAATGAGTAGAAGCAGACGTGAAAAGACCTGGAAGAAGGCCGTTCCAGGGGTAGGAAAGAGCGGGTGCAACATCTCTGAGGTTGGAATGAGTTTGGCAAGGTGCATAAACGGAAGAAGGGTTCTCGTGCCGAAATGTCCAGGGGAAGCTGGAGAGCTAGGTAGGAGCTTGTTAAGACCCTGTTGGCTTGTAAGGAGTTTAAGTTTTGTTCTAAGTGCCATGGGAAACCATGAGAGGATTTTAATCAGGGAGGTGACAAAATTGATTTGGAAATGATAAGAAAATGCTATTGAAGACTGCTCAAAATATGTATTTTTTCAATCAAGATAATTTCATCTTTACATGTTTTAGGAAAAAGGAAAGAGATTCAAATTTATTCAGCATCTTTACGTGCTACATGTAGTTTTGGACACTTCCCCTATGTTTCATGTAACTTTTAGAACAATCCTAGAGGTAATTATTCTTAGTATCTCTATTAATCCTGTTGGTGAAACTGAGGTTTGGAAAGATTAGGTAATTTGCCCAAGGCCACATGAATAGGGCAAAGCCAGAAATCAACTCCTTGTATCATGCACTATTTCTATTATGTCATGTTGTCTTAGCACCTGGGTGTCTAGCAGAGTGCCTTGAACATAGAAGACATTCATTAAATCTTTGTTAAATGTATGAAAAAAGTAAACGTTTCCATTTAAAAATTCTGTCTTTATTTTTAAAACCAAATCCCAAAATGATGGCCTCTTTTTGGAACCAGCTCCAGCACATGGAGACTGCAAAAGTCCACACCCAAGTTTGGCTGAAGGGTAAGAGATAGATAAATAGCATTATCCCTATTTTAATGAGGGTCTGAAAACTTTTGGGAAATATCTAGAAAAACTCAGGACTTATGTTTGAACTAGGTCAGGGTTCAATCATTGGAAACATAATCCACTTAGATTTCTTAAGCAGAGGAAAATTTAATACAGGAACTCAGGCACATTCAAAATCATGGGAGAGTAAAATTGACTTCCTGAGGATTGTGAATGAAGTATGAAGAGTCATGGTGCCTCAGTTATCTGATAAATTTGTGGAGGGAGATAGCATAATAGTGAACTAGGTGGTTCCTGACTTCGGACCCCCTCACAGAAAGAGCAACAAGCAACTATCCATAAACGAGATGCCTTTATGAAGATCTCAAAATTATTGGGAAGGCTGGAAAATGGGGTACGAGGTTGGGACTCCAGGGTGACTTCTAGAATGAATTGCTTGTTCATCTGACCTGCCAGAGACGCTCCCTCAGCCTCAGGAACGGGTGTTCTTCAGGAGTTCACTGATGGAACTATTGACTTGAAGAACACATCACCTTTGAGGCAATGAAACAATCAGGAAAACTCCAGTGCCACCACCATCAGAACAGCACTCGGCGTCACACAGCTGAAAACTGGACCTTGAAACCTTACTGCAGAAAAGTTCCTGCCTCCATGAATCTGTTTGCCGGAAAAGTCCCTGCCTCCGTGAATCTGTTTGCCAGCAGCATCAGTAGAAGCAACAGGAAAAACAGTCCTTCCCTCATGTCCATGTTTCAAACCTCTCACAGGTGTACTGATTGAGAAGATTGATTGTAATCCAAATCCCATCTATAAGGCACCTGAGAAATAGAGTTTTTAGCTTTCCAACCTCTGCACGATAGAAGGAATATAGAGTGGATGATTGGTGCCAGTTCCTCATAGCCACGCAGTCTTCCTTCTCCTACCTCAATGCAATGTCCACCACTTCACAAAGCAGTTTTGAAACTTAGAAATGCACTCAATGTGATGGAGTTTGTAGTTGACACTCGTCAGAAGTAGGTGGCTACCCTCTGAGTGGTGAAGGGCTGCTTTAACAGCTTCCTGGGTGGGAAGTTTCTTGGGCCTATGTTTGCCCATGATGTTTCTGTCCTCAGAGAGAAATGAACTGAGGATTTAGATTATGCCCTAAGAGGTTCTCAGAAGAACACAGTGTGATTACAGCTCACATGGTTTCTCGATAATCTTGTCAAGTATTTAACCAAGCTCTCAAGCATCTGTGGATGGTAGGCTTTTAAGAAGCCTGAGACTGCAGGTCTTAGCAGGCCTCTCACCAACCACCAGCTTTGAGAGGCTGGAGGATGCCTCTAAGGCCTTTCTCCTGCATCACAGCTCACTTATGTGAGGGTTTGGTTTTTTTTTTTTTTTGCAGAGTTGACTTGACATGAGACTTAAATTAGCCAATGCAGCATGTGGCACATAATTTATTCTTGAGAAGTTTGAGCTGAGAAATTTGAGAGAGGGCCATGCCAGTTGAGGACACAGCCCTTCTTGAGTCCTTACAGAAAGACTGACTTCACTCCTGGCTTTAAACGTGGATGTTTATGAGTTTGATTCTTATTCAACAGGTGTATATTTCAGGTATGTGGTCATCACCAGTCTAATGTCCTCACGTTTCTTGAATGAGGTTGAGTGCCAGAAGGTCTCCAAGGCAGAGATTCCTCATCTGTAATGTGGGAATTAAAAATAGTCACATCATAGGGAGATGGAAGATTGCGTGAGAGCATGTATTAAAGCACTTAGCACATTCCCTGGCATATATATTTAGCCAGTAAATGGAAGCTTTGATCCCTTACCCATGCGGTTTTCCTGTTCATGGATACTGTGACGGGCATGTCTATGTGGGCCACCGAACATGTTGCCACAATTTGTGCCTGCACTTTCCTGCCCATTTCTTTTAAGGAATTGAGGCAACTTAACAAAGGAATCAATAATGATGAATGTTTATACCAGTGGGAGGATTTTAAACCATTTTCGTATAATTTGTTTTAGAAGTCAGGAAAGACTTCCACATGAAATAGTAAAGATAAAGAAACTGGTATTTACAGGAATACTTTTAGTTATTTGAGAGATTTGCTTATATAAAAGAACCCCTCTGTGACAATAGCTGATCATGTCATTTTTCTTTCTTGTCTCCAGTCTAAGATGATTCCCTAGAGACAGCATGGCAGAGGCTGCATGGCCCCATCGAAAACCCCTAGACCAGGAGAAAGAAAGTCTGGTTTCTGTATCTACCTCCAACATTTATTAACTGTGCGACTTTCACGCAATGACTGAACGTATGTGAACTTCAGCTTCTTCATCTGTAACATGGAGGTAATAATACCTATTTTCCCTGTTTCCCCGAATCCTGGTGAATGTCAATGGCACCTAATGTCCTTGTGCTCTCTGGAATTACCCTGCTCTGAGGCTTTATTTTGGCCTGGTTCCCAGGGAACGTCCCCCTTCTTCAAACCTAACAACCCGTGTCCCACAGGGCCTTGCTATGAAATAACAGTGAATCATAAAAGATGTGTGAATTTTCCTGGCTTGATACAGCATCCCTCCCAATTAAACGGGTCTAAACCCACCCGGAAACTGAATAATAGTGAAACTTCAGGAAACTTTTAGTTTTTTAGAGCTGCCATAACAAAGTAGCAGCAACTGAGTGGCTTAAAACAACAGAAATTAATTTTCTTCATGGAAACCAGCAATGAATCAAACATGAAGCCTCTATAACCCTTACTTGTCATTGAAATGGCTTCTTAAACACTGCAGTTCATGATATTAAACTCAAAGGAACCATAATTGCACATCTATCATCGTGACCCTCCTACATTGACTGCCCAAAGTAAGAAAACCACATTCCTTCTGTGATAGTAATTCTTGTTACTCCTTTTATTTTTGGGGAAACAAGTTGAAGCTTAACAAAGTGCATCTACTTGGAAGAAGTTCAAGCCCTAACCAGGTGATCCCATGAGTGAGGTGGATGCCCGATGGATGGAGGGGCTCACATCAGCTTCTGATCTTCTTTTGTAGCATATTTTATGCCCAGACCTTGATTAATGGCCTAGACTAGGTCCTCCCTTTAGATGGGCTTGTTGCCTTCCCAATTTTCCCAGGCACAGCAATATCCCTGTGGACAGGTACAGGCATGCATCAGAAATCTGGAGGCTCACCCAAAAAGTATGTCTGCTGTTTCTGAAGGGGCAATGTAGTAATTACCTGTGAGTAATGCAGCGGCAGACCTTCTATGAGAAATTAAAGCTGAAAAGAGGGCTTTCCTCTTCTTAAAGGAAGGGTATTGGATAAACTAACTCTTGCCCTGGGAACTCTTTCTTCTCTTTCCCCCCAAACTCTTTCTCCCCAGACATCCTTTCTTAAGCACCCTATTCTGACATGCAACAAGTCATGGGAATGAGAAAGAATTGACTGGTAGAAAACAATCTTCTTGCTCATAGCAATTGAGAGGTTTTTTCCGGTGTTCTGGTTCCAGGGGAGGGAGTTGGAAGATTAAACCCTGGAGTCTTCCCCATTCGGAGAGCAGCAGCTTGGTTTCTGGTGGCTACAGAAGCAGGTAGGAAGAAAATGGTTCTTGCCTTTTGTTTTTCAGAAAGTATAATTTGAAGGAAAATTGGATGTTAAATGTCAGTATATTGAGCATGGTAGGTCACCAGATGATTTAAATAATATGTTTTCTGCCTGTAAACCACCACAGACTAATGAGAGAATTGATTCCACTATTGTAGAACCTGTTCCATGATTTCTTCTGGGGGGAGAGTATGCCTTGCGTTGTCCAATATAACGGCCATTGCAGTCTGCGCCAGGAAGAAACTTATGTCTTGATGAATTAGACAGCATCTGTGTTCTCTGGATTTTCACTTGTAGTGTGCATGTTCATATATGTATGTGTCCCATTCTCTAGACACACAATCACCTTTGTTAAGCACACTCACAAAAACAGATGGTGCTCTGACCTGAAGACAGGCCCCCTCTGATGCACTGCTTTATTCTCAGTTTGTCAGGAGCCTATCAATTGACTCCTTGTAGACAACACCAGAAGTTTTTTTAACGTAGGTTATTAGGAGTCTGAGAAATATTGAGTAGATGTCAATTATATTCGTATCAATTACATGTTCACTCTGTGGGTTACAAAAAGACACTTTTATGTATTTTGGGGTCATGCACTTCTTTATAAGGGATTTAACTTAGTAAAATGACATAAGAGGCCATAAAGTGAACATGATGAGCTGTTAGAGTTTGTCATAATCAGATTCCAAGTGTTCTAAAAGTAAAATAGGATGCATGTGTGATAGAAGGAAGTAATAAAGGGAATATGGAAAAGAACAAAATGAAGTTTTATGAGAATTTTTAGGTCACTTTTTAAAAGCAAACTAAGTTTGTGAGTCAGCAACCAGAGAATTCATTCTCAGAGAAAATATTTGCAAATGGTGTCATTACATCACTTTGAAAATGACCAAATAGTGAGATTATCTATTATTTGCCTTTGGGGGGGGGCGTAGAGAGAGAAAACCTTCTGTGTTTCTGGGCACTGTACGAGGCCTTAGACTATAAATATCATGCTGAACTTCCTCTCCAGTGACATTTGCCTACCTCCTATTAGTGTCACCAAAAAAAGACAAACACAGAGTTTTAGTGTAATTACTATAAATGAGATTCCTAAGGTGGCCTTGTTACCTAAACCACTTGGGTACGAGCTTACTAAAAAATATATATTGTCTTCCAGTTGGAAGTGACATCCTGTTGAAAATAAACAGTACCTCCCAAGCTTCCTTGAATTCCATTTCTCTGAGGGCAAGGAATAGTGGAACACCACTGTTAAGTTTGGGTCCTGTTTGTGAGTCCTCAGTTCCCTGGGTGAGAGTGAGGCGCTGGTCCCTGACTGGTGGCCTGGCCTGGGACCACAAAGTCTGTAAGGCAGGAGCAATGCCTTCTCTGCCCTGCTCTCTCCCGAAACCCCGTGGGAGTAAGTGCTGGGGTGGAGTGGGCAGGACCCTCCCCGCTTTGGAAGACTCTTCTCTAGGTATCTCTCCCAGGGCACCGTCTTTTTCATTTTGGATCAGGACTGAACCTTCTTGCAAGTTAACCCTGGGCCCTTTCCTTTCCCCTCCAGCTGGCCCCTCAGCTGACTTGAGGCAGACTAGAGATGAGGTTAATAGATAGACGTGTCACCGCATTACCAGTGAATGCTCTTCCTTTTCACTTCTTCCCTACAGCTGCTTCTTCTCTTGGTTGATATAAATAGCACCATTCCCCACTCTGGAAAACGTCTGAGTTTGGTTTGTCATTGTCCCTTACCTCTGCATGTCTTCCAGTTCTGCTGAGAAATGCTACCATGGGTAAAATAACAAAGCACAGGATGAAACCTGCACCACCACCACCATGAAAATAATCATAGCACCTAACATTGGTGACAACTGGCTATATGCCAGGCACTGCGCTAAAAACTTTACATACCTGATCTCATTTGTTCTTTGTAGATGCCTTTGAGGTAGGGACTACTGCTATCCCCATTATACAGACAAAGAAGTTGAAGCTTAGCTATTTATCTGCTGCTGGTGATTGACATCTAAGTGCCTGACTCCAAAGCATTCAACCACAGCCTGGGATGAGAACAGCAATCAAGTTTAGCTTGAATGCTGGCCTGGTTTAAGGAAGAAGACTGTATGAACTCACGAGGAGGATGCTTAGGCAGATGCCTTTCTAGACCTCTTAGCATCCCCCGCTCTTCCACACTGCCTCTGGAAAGGTCTGCCGAAGACCACCAGGGAGACCAAAGGGCTGGCTCTGCTGCCTGTGGCTTCTCTCTACAAGTGGTCTGTCATACTTCCCTTTGAGGTCTGGCAGCCTACATTTATCTTGGACTTTGTTTACAAACAAGGGCCATGCATCCTGTTCCGTCCTTGCTATTTGGGGCTGACTTTAATTCTAAAGGACCATATGTTCTGCTTCCATTGTGCTGGTGTTTTGGAGACAGAGTCCAGCCTTAAAAGGAGTCAGAGAGTGTCCATAACCTGTTCTTTTCCTTTCCTTGACTTTCAGTTAATCTATCCCGCAGAGCCTACCTGCAAACAAGAGGAGTTCTCCTTAGGGATGGTCTCTATTTTATCAATCACCACTCCTAGTACCTGTTTAAAACTGCTCTGAGGAAGTTTGGAAAGCTTGTAGGTCATTTACCCTTGGGCTTCACAATTTATAAGTCATGTCATAGGCTTGTTTCTGAGATGATACTCTCACATCTTGAAACCCTTCCTGTTTTCATCCTATAGGCAGACTCTTCTGTAATATGAATCTTGTCTCACAAGACTAGGGAAGGGCTCAGATCAGCCCCACACCAAGACCATTGGATGGTCCTTTGGTTAACTGGAGCAGTGTATCAAAATCCCATTCCCTTAGACTTCTTACAAACTATCTTTGTTGTGTGACTTGGCAAGAAATTAGTGAAGTATCACCTTCTTTGAAATTTGGCCTTAACTTGCTTATTTCCAGTTTTAAAAGGTTTCCTTGTCTTGCATTATAATTATTTGAAAAGAATGAGAGACTCGGAGGTTTGAGACAACAAAAAAGAAGGGGACTAATGTTAATCTAGTACCTTCTATATGCCAGGTCTCTACCACCTCTTTACATAGATGCAACATTTAATCCTGACAGAACCTGGCAGGGTAGAAAGGCCCATTTACAGTGGAAGAAGCTAAGTTAGAAAAAGTTAAGCATGATGAAGGTGGAATACAAACATGGGGCAGAATTCAAAGTGTGGGTTGTGCCCCTTATTCCATGCTGCCTCCACTATGTCACGTGGTATATAAACCCCTTCCCAGTGGACAGAGTGTGCTCAGATGGTTCATCGTATTTAATCTTCACAATCCTGGGATTTAGATATGGGACATCTATCTGGTAGTTGAGAAAACCAAAGCTCAGTGAGTGCTGCTTGTTTTTGGAAATCAGTTCCTATTAAGGCTTGATCGTTTCCTACTCATCCCAAAGATAGCTGACTTCCTGGGGAAATGACGTACACATGCAAAAATTTAAGTCTCAAGATTCGAATCCTAATCAACAGTAATCCATTTTTATCACTTTTGATGTTTCAAACCATGATCTTAAATATGTGTTTATTTACATATGCCCTACTTTATGTTTCTCGCGTGATTTTATTTCGTAGACACAGGTCAATGTCAGTGAAATGACATACTTGTCATTTATGCTGACAGAGTTTCTGGTTCTGTTACTCAGGCCAATTCCTTATTATTGAGCATTCGACCTGGTTCAAAGAATACAACCTCACTTTTTCTTTTTGTTTTCTTTTGGGAGGGTATGTTCTCCAGAGAGAAATTACTGAGTCAAATAGCATGACAAATTTTTTAGCTCTTATAACAGATTTCCAGATTGCTTTCCTCAGAATCCTCACAGTCACAGCAACCAACACAAGAACTTGTTACCTTACAATTCCAGTCTGGCCTGCTCTTCATTGAGCTGAATTCATTTATAGTTCTCCTCTTGAAAAGTTTTGGGGATACTTGTCTTTGAGTGTCTTTCTTCCCATTACTGAGCCTTCTGACTGAGGACTGACACTGAGCAAGCTAACTGCATAACTGCCCCCAGTCAGTGTAATGCAGACCCAAAATGTCAGGTTGTATGGCCCAGTGAAGTTGAAGAGAGTGATAACAAGTATGGAATAAATTGAAAAGTAAAGAGAAATAGGTAAAGAACCCAGAATAAACAAGTAGGTCAGAGAGGTAATAGAGGATATGGAAAAATTAGCCTTTTGAGATTCATGAAATGAAGACTCAGATATGAAATAGTTATTCATTGATTGATTTATGTGGTAGCCAGTCTCCAGGGTGGCCCCTAATGATCCCTGTCTTCTGATATTGGTACCCTGTGTAGTCTCCTCCCATATCCTGTCAGGGTTGGTCTGTGTGTCCAGTAGAATACAGGAGAAGTGATGGTATGCTAGTACATACTTCTGATATCAGGTTATGAAACATGTTGTGGCTTCCATTTTGGTGACTTTCTCTTTCTCTTGAATAACTTGCTCCAGAGGAAGCCCACGTCCATGTCATGAATAGCATTCTAGAGAGGCTCGTGTAATGAAGAACATGGTGATGACAGCATGAATCCCAAGTCACACCTCTGCCAGGAAACCTGTCCCGTCTGCTCGACTCTTATTCCCTATTAGACCGTGACTAGATATCAGTTAATCTATAGAACAAACCACTCCAAAAATAGTGGTTGAAAATAATAATGGTTTATTTCTCACAGTTCTTGGGGCTGAGTAGTTATGCTAGTTTTTCTTGGGCCTACTCATGTGACTGTGGTCAGCTGCAGATTAAGAGGGTGACACGTTCATGTCTGGGGCCTCAAATAGACTGGATGGAATGCTGGGTTGGCTGGGACTCTCCATGTGGTCTTTTCATTTGTGGGCTTTATCTATTCTCAGAGTACCAGAAGGACAAGATAGAAGCGGGCAGGCCTTTGAGGTCTGGGACTTGGAAGTTGCAGAACATCACTTCTGCCACATTCTATTGGACAAAGCGAGTAAAAAAGGCAGCCGTGATTTGAAGAGTGGGAGGAATAAGCTCTGCCTCTTAATGAGAATATTTGTAAATCATGTGTGGTCATTTTTAATCTATAAAGTCTACCCTCAGACCACAAGTATTTAAATTCTTCCCATATGTAAAATATAATCTTCCATCCCAGACCCCCAAAGTCTCATTCAATGAGCATATCAAGCTCAAGATCCATGATCTTGTGATCTGTATCTGGTTCAG
The DNA here is from genome assembly GCA_003508835.1 of Eonycteris spelaea. Classification (NCBI taxonomy): domain Eukaryota; kingdom Metazoa; phylum Chordata; class Mammalia; order Chiroptera; family Pteropodidae; genus Eonycteris; species Eonycteris spelaea. Next base: position 5,264,203 of record PUFA01000017.1, read on the forward strand.
ATGAAGATAAGGTTTCTCATGTGTAGCAACTCTTCAACCAGAGATCCAGTTTGCTTTCAACCTAGCAAGTCCTGGGCTCTGTTTATTTCATCCAAATTCTGCTTATAAACTAAAAGATATACCCAACATACAAGTTCAAAACAGAGACTTAGTAACCATTCAAAATTAGAGTAATAGGAGGCAAGAAAAATAATTGGTCCATGGCAATTCTGTAATTTGTCTGGGCACATATCTGGTTCTCCTATTCAAATAGGTAGTGTTCCTTGATTAGAGTCCGGTTCTGTCTTGACTCAACCCTCCGAGTTCTTGGTTCTATCTTCTGAGATATCTTTTCTTTTTGAAAATAAGTAGTCTATATTTGCAGCTAAGCTGCTTTCTCATCCTGCATTGTGACTATAGAAAGTTGGGAGCCTAGAGGTCTCCTGTCATTTTAAACTATACTTCATTCCCATAGAACGCCTTTACAAACGATATGGGTTTTCTGTGTATCTCATTACTCTTCATTCCATTAGACAAAATGTACACCCATAATTCTTTCTCTACACTAGTGCTGTCTAATTGAAATGCAATGCAAGCAGCAAATGTGAACCACATATGTATTTTTTAAAATTCTAAGAGCCACAATTTAAATAATAGTAAGAAGAAGCCGGTGAAAGTAATTTTAATATATTTTGTTTCATTCAATATATCCAAACTATTATTTTAACAAGTACTCAATATAAAAATTTAAATATTTTACATTTTACATTTTTATACTAGGTTTTTGAAATCCAGGGTATATTTTACACTTATAGGACATCTTAATTCAGACTAACCACGTTTCAGGTGCCCAAGAGTGATGTGTGGCTGGTAACTACAGTTACTATGTTGGGCAGCCCTGCTTGATTACCCAGAACTATTTTGGGATTAGATTACGAATCTTTGAAAGACTTTTGTCCAGTTGAGAGGGTCTATTCAGCACTTTCTAAAGTCTTTTAGGGGTCTTAATAAAGCATCTTATACCCACATCCTTTATTTATCTTTACCCTGAGACCATTTCTTACCTTTGAGAATCCTTTGCCAGCTGGAGAGAGTAGACATGAGAAACAGTTTTACTTTCCAACCCAGCAAATCCTACATCTTTCAATTTCCTCTAAATTCTGCCTGTGACCTCAGTGTTTCCTGTTTTACCTCACCCCTCTCTCTCTCTTGTACCTTACCATACAAAGCTAAAAAATCCATCGGTGCTTCCATCAACTTGCCTGGAAATCTCTTTAGCCAGGCCCACAGATTTACTAGAAATATTTTTTACCTTACAAATTACTGCAGATGACAGTTTTGCTGATTGTTTCAGCAAAGCAGTGTTGCTTTTTTTCCCAGCCTCCAGGAACGATTTCCTCTCTGCTCTTCCAGCCTCTGCCCAACATCTGGTACCAAAGGCACTGCCACATGCTTTTTAAGTTTTTGTGATGACAGCACCCTCTGACCAATTTCTCTTATTTACTCATTGTAGAATAACAAATGACCCTAAAACTTAGTGACCTAAAACAACAATTTATTATTTCTCATGATTCTGCAGTTGATGAGCTAGTTTAATCACTGGTATTGCCTAGGCTTATTCATGCAGCTTCCTTCAGCTTGAAGATCATTTAGGGGCTGAGTTTGGCTGAGACAGCTGGGCTTCTCTCTCTTCTTATGCTTGTTCATCCTTAAGGAGGCTAGGCTTTCTCGCATGGTGCAGCAGCACTCGAAGGGTACACACTTCAATGTCTAAGCACTTATGAAGCCTCTGCTAGTCTCATATTTGCTGATTGTATTGGCCGAAGTAAGCTCATGACCTAGCCCAGAGTCAGTATGAGAGGAAACTGCACAAGAGCATGGGTCCCGGGAGGCATGACTGGTTGGAGTATAACTAGTGTAAATCTACCACACTGTCTCTTATAGGTATCTTATAGATTATATAGATGATTTATACAGAAAGCACTTTTTAGCCTAGTAATACTGCTCTGAATCTGTCCAAAGTCTCACAGGCAGATATTGGAATTTGTTCTAAAGTTGCTTTTACTTTACATTTGGAAAAACCCATCTATGCTCGTTCTAGTCAGGCTCTGACTAGAACTCCAGTTGAACAGATGGGACAGGATATATTATGTGTCAGACATTGTGCAAAAAACTTCAGCTGTGTCATCTCATTTAATCTTCAAAGCGGTCCATTTCACAGATGAGGAAAGGAGGCACAGAGAAACCACTTAACAGCCCAAGGTCATGGAGCAAATAAGAGTTAAAGTCAAGGCCCAAACCCAGGCAGCCTGGCCATGAGGGCCATGCTCATGATCATTGTCCCACAACCATCCATGTGCTGCAGGGAAGGCAGAGAGAGATGAAAGCAGGGGGGGAACAAGGCCTGGAGTGCAGAAGAAAGCAGGGCAGCATTCCAGAGTCTGAGTATGCTCTTTTCAAATGTTTGGTCCTTTGGGTTTTCTGTAGAAACTGTTTTTCTAGGACCCTTTCCTCTGGCACTCGCTTGCCCAATCAGGTCCGATATATAGGAAGGCACTTGTTTTCCACTTGATCTCACTTGATTCTTATATCTGAACTGAGATCGTTAAATTAGAAGTACTCTCACGTGTTGTGGAAATAATGGCTTGATGAGCCTGAACGCTGGTCGGAGAGCGTGCTGTGTCTCACAGGACCTTGGCAGGGCTCCTGCCATGCTGGTGGTGGCCATACAGGTCGCAGCAGAAAACAGGCACTCTGGTTCTGCCGCTGCCACACCGAGATGTACGGAATGTGAAAGCGCCAACTTTGCAGGGTGAGGAAAAGAAGCAGCCCACATTCACAACGGTGTCTCTTAAAATCTGCTGAAATGTTGCCGGAGTCGCACTCTAAAGGGTTTTGGCAGTTACGCCTCTTGGGGAGTGATGGGGGAATGTTAAAGATATAAACTAAGGTGGAAGCGGTACGGCGTGTGTGAATGTTAAGAGAAGCGTTTTGAATGAGCCAGGCCCATGCCACGCAAATGGTGTTAGATTAGTTTTTGTTTGTATGAACACAGAAAGGCCTGGGTAATTAATGTGTCTTCAGTTGCCAGAGGAAGAAGATTTATGAGCTTAAAGAAACATGGAGGCCATAGAGAATGCTGTAGATACATTGATGGGTGTGAGTCACACACTTAAGCACCCTGAATTGGAAGCCTATACGGTGAGTGATGAAGTAAGCTGTTTCTAGGTTAATTTCTATTGCAAGTGTCAACAGTTTCAGAAGTGGTGGCCTAAATTAGGAAGCAATTTTGTCTTTGATGTTACACTGGTTTTTGCCACAGATCCTTATGGGAAACTTGCTAGCTTATCAGAGTGGCTTGTTATTAAGGAAGCTTGTGCTCCCAAGAGCTTCCTTTTTCCTCCTTCATAGTATAAATAATTCTTCCACGCAGAAACTGTAATAATTTGGCTTTAGAATCATGCCAGGTTCTGAATAAGAAATTGGAAACAGAAATTTAGAATCTCTCCATGCTTTGTTCCCTTCTGCCTCAAGCTCTCCTCATTTGGGATGTTTACATCATCTTTAATAAACAGCTTTTTGGACATTTCTAGCAGGAAACATTCTAGAGCATTAGCTATGATTTATCCTGTGTAATTTCAGCACTTGCACTTGATAGGAGCCATTTATTCCCACATTGTTGGTTTCACGATGGTGCACCTCAGATTAGGCTATATTCTCTGTGCTACCTTTCTACAGTTCAGATTCCTAGTGTATTTAAGAAACCTTTAATTGTTTTACTTGTAGCTAATTATATCCATATTTGTAAAGGGGAAAGTCATGTGGCCCAAGCAAAATACTGTTTTTAATTGAATGACCTCCTTTCCAGTGAAGTTTTTACCACTGAAATAATAAAGGTTTTGTTTATTTGTTCCTTGGCTTTGGAGAGTGGGACTCATTCTTCATGTGCCACAAAATGGAGTGTGACTGTTTTGAAGCAGTGTGTGGTTGATGGTTCCTGTCTGATTCTATGGGCCCAGCCAGGCTGTATACCAGATAGCGGTAAGCATCTCTGATTTGATTCACCAGAGAAAGAAAAAGCCGATAAGAGACGTAGACAGGGTTAAAGGAAAAGTCGACATTTCTAGTCAGGTCAGATTTTCCTGAACTGAATGTTAGCTGCTGAAGAATGAAGCCGAGAACTGACACTCACTCACATTTTCATCCCAGCAGGACTCTCAAAAGCACTTTTTGTTTCTCTAACTAAAGATTTATTAAGATGCTGAGGAGGACAGAGTAGGCTAAAATTACCCAGATTAGTTTTCGGTGTTTTTATTTAGATTTAGACAGCAGCTGCCTGTCCTTTTAATTGAACTGTTCAAATTGTAGCTGAGAAGCCACATAGCCAATGGGAGGGCACCACACCCTTGTTCCTCTTCAGGTCCTTCGGCTTAAACCTGGCTCAGGTTGTGGAGCACTGTCTCTGGGCAAACTCGGAGGGATGAATCATTCTTCTAGTGGCTGGCCATGCCTTTGCATTTCAGATCTCTAGCAGGGACGGAGCCCCTATTAAGAGGCAGGGTTGGATGGTGTTTTGTTGGTAGGTCTTGAGAGAGCTTAGAAAGGCTTTTTGTCCCTAAGTTGCCATCATCCCATTAAGGAGTTACTTTTTTTTTTTTATGTTAAAACATACTTTCATTTAAAAAATGCTTATTGTTTGTACCATAAGATAAATCGCTTACTTTTCCAATTTTTATATGAATTGGCTACATCGAGATCCATTCTTTCTCATAACAAACTGGGCACCTTGGATGGAAAGGAAAGGGGCTCACAGGTCAAGGACAAAGACAAAAAGGTTGTCTAGAATAGAGGATGTCAGGCCTGGATGGTGGCCGAGGAAGTGCTCCTGGCAATCAGTGTGTGGCTTCTGAGTGCCAGTGATTCCCAAATAGGTACCCACAGCCACAGCCTCTCTCCAGGGTCTCAAATTCTATTTATTATTTCCCTTCGGATATTTCCATCTAAAGTCCAGTGGGCACCTTAAATGTAGCATGTTCCAAACTGATTCCATCTTCTTTTTTTGTCCCAACTCATACCTTCTCTTCTCCAAGTCCTTCTGAACTCTCGCGCTTTCCCTACACAGTCACCAGTCCTGAAAATTCAACTCATCCATTTCTCTTTCACATCCCCACTGCTCCTCACTTCTCTCTGACTCTCAGCTTCTTCACACAGACTACTTTAATGGTCTTTTGATTGGTCTTTCTGGCTCTGTCTCTCTCTTTACTTTATATCTCCTTCCCACCACTGCCAAAATTAACTTTCTAAACACAAATCTTATCATTCTCCCCTAAACTCTAAACACCACAGTACTGTACGCAGAGCCCATCTCAGTCTGACCATCCCACCTATCCCGCCTCCTGGCCACACCGAAACACGGGCCGTAGTGACTTTGCTTATGCTCGTTCCTCTGCATTAAATGACCTTTTCCTATCCTTCCCACTCTCACCATTTCATCAAGCCTCATGTAAACATCACCTCCTCTACAACGCTCTCTCCAGCTCCCCCGGGCCACCCCAAGCCCTATAGACGGAGCTGCTCCTGTTTAGCACGGTGACCCCACACAGGAAGTACTCCATTAATGTTCATTGCTGAATGAGGGGAGATGCTGATAGAAAAAGAGCTCCAAGAGATGACAGTAGGTACGGGAGAGAGAAGAGAAAACAATGAACACCAAATTAAAACAGCAAATGAAAAACTCATTTACAACCATCGACTGCAAAAATGAAAAAGACTCGTAATGCCCAGTATTGAGAGTCAGGAAGGAACATGGGCAGCTTTATTTATTGCTGGAAAGATGGAATATTAGTAGACACATGCTGGAGGAAAATTTTGACAGGATGCATCAAAGCCTTTAAAAGGATTATGGGATTTTGCATTTGTATGTATTAAATTTAGTTATTTGCTCTTCTAAAAAAAGATGATGGGATTTGACCCAACAATTCCATTTTGAAGAATTCATCTTAAGCGAATGATCTGACAAGGATTCGGTGATGTTTATATAAAGGTCCTTGTTTCTATAACCAATAACCTAGTGACATCTGAAATATCTACCCACAGACCATTGGTTAAATAAACCACAGCACATTTTTATCCTGGATTATTAAACAGCCATTAAAAATGATCTGTTTCTGGGATCTTTGCAAGTTAAGTTTTTATTTTCTTACTTTGCTTACAATGTAATTGTCCTATCTTTGGCCAGGAAACACACAAAGAAAGTAAAGTTAGTTTTACTTACTAAAAATGATAATTTAAATGTATACTTATTAACATGAAAGAATAATATGTGTGCTCTATTGTAGAGTGAAAAAAGTTATAATAATATATGCATACTATAATCTCACTTCAAAATGTTAGCACAGAAAAAATCACAAGGCATGTGTACTATCATGTCAACTGTGCTCATTCCCAGGAGGTGGTATTCTTTACATTTTTCTGTATTTTTGAATTTTTTGAATCACTCAGGAATTAGTTGTGTAATGCGACACACACACACACACACACACACACACGGCTATTTAGGAGAAAGAGCGAAGGAAGCAGAAAGCAGCAGTGCAGCCGGCTTACCCTGACTACCGGTTCTCAGCTTCGCAGTAGCCTCAGGGCAGCCTGGCCAGTGGGCATTGAAGGCAACAGGAAGGCACATGTGTCCCTTACGTTTCTTTAAATATCCAAGCTAGCCAAGAATCCATTGGAGGATATCTGAAAGACACTAGGGGCTAAATCAGCTCGTGACCCTGAATTATTCATGGCCATAGACCTTTTCAAAATTCTACTACAGGGGAAAATAATTTTAAAAAGTCTCCCTATCAGGAATCCCGGCCTGGCTGAGCTAAACCTAGCAGGGAAGTTGGCAGTAGCTTCAAAAGCTGACAACCTCTGCTCTTTCCACCTGCCCTCCTTTCCCCACCAGCAGATTTTAGTTCGTCGAGTGCCTGCTGATTTCTAGCTCAATTAGAAGTACTCCAAGTGAGTATTTGTTGAAAATACCACCCAGGGGAAGCCGCAAGGGGTAGGCTGGACATTACTTGGTGACAATGCTTAATGCAGGATCTAGGGAGTGTGGCGACAATATTTGCTTCTGGATCATTCCCCAAACCCACATACATGATGGCTAGGTCATTCCCCTGGACCAGGCAGGAAGTCAAGAGACACTACTTGTTTGGTGCGGGAAAACAGGGCTACTCTCCCTCTAAGCTGCTTCCTGCAGCTTGAAACAGCCTGAGCCCTTGACCAGCCTATGAGGGCCACCTCATCCTTCCTACTCCGTACCCTACATTGTGACCACTTGGGCTCCTGGAGCCAATTTCTCCCCTCTCTAGCCCCTTAGCCCTTCCTGTGGCTGGTTCAATAGCCAGAAGGCCTGGGCACTGAGGTGGACAGGAGAGCACCCAGCCTGCTCTGTGCTCACAGTTGCATCTCCTGCTGCTCGTGACCCAAGCCAGCCCTGCCCTGTGCTCCCCACAGAGTCCTTCCCCCATTTCATGCCTCTTTAGTGCTCCCTGCCCATGACCACCCAAACTCATCAATCAGGAGGCCCCAGAGCCCAGCACTGGCAGCAGTTTAGCCAGAGTCTGTCCCCAGAGCAAATTGTTTGGGAACTCTGCCAGCTTCCAGAGAAAATCTGCTTTGTGAACAGGGGAAGAAGCCTCCTTTATACTTTCTGCTAATCACGTTATTCACATAAGAGAGCTCCCGTGTTTCCTTCCTTTCCCACAAGTCCTCATCCTCAAGCCCCTGCTTGTCCAGGAGCCTTGAGGAGACAAGAGCAAAGAAGTGAGCAGGTGGGGAACAACGGTCCAAAATATGAAGGAAAAAGTAAAATACATGTTCTAAAAACTGCGTATCAATTTTTCCAAAGGCTGAGGTATTTTACTCAACATTTTTTTTCTCAGAGCAGAGGGGAAAAGACGATCTAGCCTTGGCTGGAAAGTTTATTATAGCCCATTATAAAACCGTCCCCCCCTTTTACAAAACAAATAGTAGTATGAGTTATGTCTTAAAAGGCAAACTATAATTAACATCTCTTGACTACAAGGCTGATTTCTCTGTGATGTCTCTAAGCTGGTTTGATTTTCGCTGCCTTGACTTGTTTTTTCACTTTCGGCCTTTCTCTCTCTCCTCCCATTTTCTTTCTTTTCAAACCCCTTGGTCTTTGCTTCTTTCTTTCCTTCCTAGCATTCTCTGTCTCAAAAGTGAATAGAGGCTAACCGTTCAAGTATGACAATGAACAAATGGGACTTTTATGTTGAACAAAATTGTTTTTTTTAAAAAAAAAAAAAATGAAGCTTGGATGAGGGACATCCCTCTTGATTATGTTCCCTTTTCATCAGATTTGGCTCTAAATGAAAAAAAAAAAATCGCTCTAGAAGGACGAAGATTTGCCACCAATAACAATACATATATGTCTGTGTATTTTAAACAGCCTGAAGGACACTCCCGACAGGGATGGTCCAGAATTGCTTTGTGACAACAGCACCGTTGCAGGCAGGAATGGCGTGCAGAGTGGCCATTTTGGCAGCTAGTGTTTCAGCTGGGTGCTATCAGTTCCGAAAAAGTGAATGTCTTTTTTATTTTAATCAGTCTTTTTGCTATGGAAGAAGGCTGTGGGGACATGTGATACGCACTGGCATCTATTGAGTGTGTTCTGTGATGGGCCAGACTCTGTGATGAGCATTTTGCGCGCACTGTCTCATCTAATTCTCCCAGCAACTCAGGAAGCGGAGGCTTTGAAAGGCAGGTACTTGACCAAGGTAACACAGCTAAGGAGGAGCAGACCCAGGGTTTAAACCCACTTTGCTGACTCCAGGGCCTGTTTACCAGCTCACTAACTTGAGGCAGGTCGCTCGTTTTCTTTGTACTCCTAACGCATGTGGTTGTTTAGAGCATCAAATAAGAATACCACGTGAAAGCATGTCAGAAACTGCTCAGCCTTAACAAATGAGTGTTCATGCCTTTCTTTGTGTGGCCTTTTCTCTTTAACTCTTGGTATTCCCATTCCTTACATATATCTACCTTTTTCCCTCCAGGAACTTGTTTCTCTGGGTTTTTTTCCCTCCTGGAATATTTATGATTTCTAAAAGAAATCCAAGAATATTTTACCACTGCAGATTTTTGCTCCAACCAATTCCTTCCTTTGTAGATGTTTCTCACTTGCCTCATAAAAGAAGCTCTGTAGAATCATTTATCATTGACATACTCACCACACTTAGCATCCATTAGTTTCTTTGTAAACCTTATAAGAAATCTCAGTACATACATGTATGATATCATGTGTTCTCTCCAGCTGTATCAGATATGCCTGGTAATGGGTCTCATCCAGAACTGAGACGTCTGCCCTTCCTTCAGGGTGTAGACCTCCATGGCCAACTCCTGACGGATCCATCTTTGCTGCCTTCTTTACTTTTCCTCTTTCCCACAGGAATTTGTGATGACAATATTATCTCTGACCTTTCTATGTACGTGCCCTGCTCTGTGCCTCCTCTTCCCCTGTCTACTTTGGACCCTCTTGAGACAGTGACTTGATCTTCTTTTTCTCCTCGCCTCCTCTGTGACCCACAACCCAGAAAGCTGATGGCAAAGACCATTAACTTAGCTGCTTTATTCACCAGCAACTCTTGTCTCGAGTATCTCTGAGTAAGCCCACTACTTTCCAGCCTTCTCCCAGGTGGCTATTTCCAGGAAAATGTATTTATTAAATGAGAAACTGAAAAACAAACAAACAAACAAATAAGAAACTGATGTTCCTCAAACAGAATAGAGGCAGAGGTAGATTTTGAGAGTCACTAACAATGTTTGGTCTTAACTATAGTTTTTTTTGCTCATAACCTTGATGGTAGTTTTAGTACCAGCTTTTGAAAATATCATATTAACCAGTGACCATGAACCAACATGAAGAGGAAGGAAATTCTGATAGCATAAATAACAGCTTAGATTATGAAAATTCTTCAGAGTTAGGTGAAGTATTAGGATGACCCATTTCAAATTGTGAAGGTATGTGGTTGTTACAGGGAAACACGAACACCTTTCATGGGTTGTAGGACACACTGCTTGACAAGACATCAATGCTCATAATAGATAAATGTAAGAGATTCGGGAACCCCAGTATGACACCATTTTATAGATGGAAAAACTGAAACAGGAAGAAGTTAAGTTTCTTAGGAGGGAAAATCTTGGTTAAAAGCTAGGATTAATATGGTAGTTCTTATAATTAAATGATAAATTCAATATATATATTTTATTCTTCTCTTCTGATAGTACTTCACAGTGTATATACACACAGGAATCATCTGATCCTTTCCAATACGTTAGACCTCTTCAATACAAGACTAGAAATGAAGAATATTGAATTTAAGATTTTGCCTCTATGATGAGCTCAGTCACTGAAGTCTAGCCATCCTATCTTTCTAGTTCCTCATCTGTAAGGCGTTGTCATGGGGCTGGGGGTGTGAATGGATAATAATTCTGCATACTAAGGTGCTGTGGCAATTTAATTAATATTTATAAAGCACTTTGGAGATCCTCAGATGAAAGGTGATCTTTCAGAGAACAATTTTCATATGATCTCTCCCATGTTCCTGCTCCAGATTTTGGACCAAAGTAAAAGGGGTTTACCTAGAGTCTGGGAACCTCTGCCACCAGAATTATGATGAAGCGTGTAGACATTAAGCTTGTCACCCTTGTGCAGAGTGATGGTTTATTTTGGGTTGCTGAAACACTGCTGCAAATCACTGTGTCCCCAGGAGACAATGTCATATCATCCATCAAGCCTGCCACTGGAGAATTTTCTGCCTCAGCAACTTCTTGTTCTTAAAGCTGGCCCATGCAAGGAAGTCACACCTCTTCCTGATAGTTAAAAAGTGCTAAAGTCTTCAGGGTACAGCACAAATTGGTGGGTTCTAGTAGCCTAAGAGGAGGGAAATTGAGAGAAAGAACAGCCTTTATGCCCTCCTCCCCCCCTTTAGTCCCTCATTTCTGGAACCTACCTAACTCTGGTCATGTGACCAGAATAGAAGAAAAGCAAAAGTTGGGAATCAGGAATGAGGCAACTGCAGCTGGCAGAGGGCTCTTCTTGCTGCCACAATGTCCTGAGATTGACTACAACAATGCTGACCACTGAGCACCACGAGGGCCTGCCCGTCCCCAGCACTGGGAACTGACGTGTATAGGAAAAGGGGCCATTCACAGGCAGATGGGTAGGCACTTTGCCTGTACTCTCTCAAAGTCAGGAGTTTCCAGTCTAGTACAGCTCCAACAAATATAGTGGCTGGATGAGTGGAGATCTCAAAGTGTCCCTACAGATTCATCTGCCCCATAGTCACCTGAAGAATGTCCTGAATTTGGGGGCCTGGGGCTCCTCATCTTAACATGCTCCCCAGGTTACTCTGAATTGGCACAATCCCCTGAACCACACTAGTCTTGATGGAAAGTTTTATCTCAATCACCAAAGAGGCTGGATGTTCTGATTTCCTGAGAAGAAAGGAACCATCCTTATCAGCTGGCACTTTTGGTGGCTGCCACCTCTTTTGAGAAAGTGTCATGTAAATTACTAATCAGAGAATGAAGAACTGGTTCCTTTGGCCATTCTTCTCAGCCAAAATCGACAGTTCTGCTGAATATGCAATACTTACTAAGAATCCCCTGTGTCGGACTGTTGTGTATGATGGCTGCTTTGGCTTTACAATGTAGTCTGGATGTCAGAGGCTCAGACAGAAGTCCTTATGTTCCAAGGGAACCTGGCCCTCATTTAATTAGTGTTCCTAGCTACTTCTTGAATCTATAATTTTAAATAAAGGAGAATTTGTCCATCATTGAGAGCTTCTCTAATAACCAAGAGTCAGGTCTGAGTACCAGTCAGGTAAAATAGCTTTGTCTTTGACCTGGGCTTAGCTGAACTGAAGCTCTGCATTACCACACTTCAGTTGATTCTCCTCCTTATTCATTTATTTCCATCTGGGCCCTGGCGTCTTCCCAGCTGAGGCTGGTCTCTCCTCTCTAATTTCATTTGGAGGGAAGAGGTAGTTAAGTTTTTTCAGCTCCCATGTCAGGAGGAGCTTAGGCTGATGGAGCACTAACCCACTTTGGGATACCAGGGAAGTTATACATATAACCTCTTTGAGCCTCAGTGACTTTATCTGTGTATAGGAGAAGGATAAATCTTACCTTGCCAAGATTAAATTAAATGCTATATATTAAGTGCCCTACCTTATACCTGCTCATAGAAGAAGCTCAATATGTGATATAATGTCACTATTATCATCTCTAGGCTCCTGGATTGCCTCTCCCACATATCTCTCCCTGCTCATCCGATCCTGGATGCAGCTAGTACTGACAACAGATTCCCAAGAAGAATGTAGTTGGACAGAAACAGGGGATTAGTTAAAGCTCTCTGCTACCCAGCATATTCTTCAAAAGTGATCCCTTGCAACAATTTTAAAGATAAAATGTTAATAAGAATAGTTATTAAGGCTATGATGACAAGAGGAGAGAGAAAGCAATATGAGATACAAGATAGGTAGGAAGGGTACTCCATTTTTTTTTTTTTACCCTGTTTCTTCTTCCATTAACCATAGCAGAGTTTTCATACGCATATCCTTAGTCCCCGCCTCTCTGGTTCAACCATGATTGTGTCCCAGACCCCATCCAAGAACCCTATTATACCTCTTTTCCTAGATTTTGCTACAAGGTAGAAATAAAACCGCACTACACACTCTCCCTCAGTTCCTTTCTTCAGTGGTTCAGTTCTGCCCCTTGGTCCCAAATTCCAGGTGCTCCACCCCACCTCTGTCACCATAGCTCTGCCCTTGTCCCTGTTTCTGAGTGCTAGTTCTGGGACATACCTCAGCCCCTTCTACAACTCAGACCTGCCTATCTCTCACTAGGCCCTTGCCCAGAAGGAGAGCCTCTGTTCTCTTCCACCTTTCAATGCACACTGCCTAACTGCCTAAATTTCAACATATCTGCTGCCCAAATTCCCCACAGCTGGACTCCACGTACCTCTTGGGCACCCCCTTCTAGAACCACTGGTGCCCCCATTTGTTGAGACCCTGTATGGAACTATCCATTCTCCCTGGACAGTATCTTGGACTGGCAGAATATCCACTGTCATCTGGGCCTGTCTCCCACAACCTATCTTTCCCCTTGATAATAAATTTACTCCTCCTTACTTCATGGTCTTCATAGTGTCCAGCTCTAGACAGGACATCAACCAACAGTTTGGAGTAGGCAGTCACCGGTGCAGGGATCATCTTCAGGAGACAGGGCAACTGAGCTGCTACTGATATTTCCAAGGAGACCCATCCACTGGCTACTTGAATAGCTGTGTTGAGAGAAATCACTGGAGAGACTACATTTTTACTATTAAAATAGCATAAAATCTCCTGACCTAGAACCTAGCCAATAAAGTTTAAATATGAAGAAAAGCCAGCTAGTGCAAACAGAATGTAAGAAGCTTTAGAAAAGCAGAGCTTTACGCTTAAGAAGGCTGAGATGCTGCAAAGTAGCTGCTATTGTAATGCAAAGCGATGCAGGCTGGAAGGAGCATTTTCCAGTCCTCTGGGAGGTTCTGATCTGATCACCACTTCTAAGCATTGGGGCAGATTGACTGCTGTGCATCAACATCTTCTGGCCCTGTGCAGGCTGGTCTGGGGAGAGGGAAACATGCTTACATGAGTGAGGGGGAACCTGGAAGATTCTCCTTTGGCCAAAGATTTGCCCACTGCTCAACCTCGTGCTTGAATTCCCTCCACTAAGGACTAAACTTAGCTACTGTGTATCCCAAGCCTCTTCTTTTTAAAAGGAAAAATGTGCTCCTTTGAGTTAAATAATAAGTTTACTCAACTCACATAGATTCTCCATGTGCAGAGATTGTTTTTAGGTCCATCCAGGCAATTAGATGTTAAGTCAAGTCTATTTGCTTTGGGGACCAGAAGGAGGATGGAGTGCAGGCATGCTTTGATTTAGGTATCCACTGGGGAATACCGCTCAGGAATAGAGAGACTAGCGGGGAGCTGGAACAGTCAGAAGCCAACACAAACAAAATGGCACCTTCAGATACCTTCAGAAGGGAGCAAAGTGAGGTGTGTGTGTCTTTGAAAGTGGGATAAAGGAGCGAACTACTAATTTCCATTTGTCTATATTCACAAGCCTTTAGATCCCTGTCATCTTTGGTGTGTAAAAAAAAAAAAAAAATGAGGAAATGTTTGTGCTTCTCTAAATGCAGGCAAAATGGACTGATTTTTTTTTTTTTTTGTCTCAGATAAATATGAAAAGCTGTGGGCTTAGAACTCCTTGTGTTTATTTTTTGATGGCACTTAGAATAAAATGTTCCAAATTTAACATTTAAAAAGGAACAAATAACCCATTATGTAAATGGTATTATGAGATGGAGAGTCCCTGGGCAAAGGAAGATAAATGTATTTATAATTGCATTTTAATCTTCTCCACTGGAGACAATTCCTTGTTTATTTTAACCTGATGCCATTTTTTGAGTCAAGAAATGGTGATTTCAATCTAGAACTGGTCAAGCTAGCTAATCAATTGCCTTAACTATAATTTTGCCTCCAAATTGTAATGTCACTTACAATTTTCTTTATCATTACAGATGGATGTTGTGTTATAAAAGACTGAAAGATGAGCTCTGTTGCATACTGTAATTATTATTTTTGTTACGAGAAATGCCTAAAATTTGGAACTCAGAAATGACAGGGACAATTAAGGAAACAATCTATAGTTGATATACTCCTCCCTCTAAATTACATTTTCCAGTGGTTTATTTATAAAAGTTGACCAATCTAGTTTAACTTTTTCTGTACGTGCATGGCTGTAACTCGCCCCTGAGGAGTTTGCTGGCAGTCAGGCTAGGAACCTTAATGAGTTTTCCAATCCAGACCAGCTGGAATCAAAGCTGCAAGTATCTTTTCTGTGCAAAAAAATGCACTGCTTGTCACATTGATATAAAAATTCTTAATGAAGCATTAATACAAAGTGTTTATTCTTCATGTAGTTATTACAGAGGGCAATAAGAATGTAGAAATATAGCGGTTTGGGAGAGATTAAATTGTATTTTCTCTGTCATAGCTCTCAACTGTTGGTAGAAATGATAGAATCTCTCAAATTTTATTCATTTGCCCAGCCCTGATCCTGAACTAAGTTGAGTTTCCCTTCCCTTTCCGTATGACCCAATTACAAAGCCTCCAGTTACGCCATTGTTAGTGGGCAGAGGCAAACTCACTTCATCTTCTGCAAAGTAATGGCCTGAAATGTAATCCTGCTGCAAGATTAATGTGAAACCACTGTTATTCCAGTCACAGCCATGCTTGCAATTAAAGACCGTTCTCCAGATGTGAGCTGGTTTTCCAGTAGATCCTGATGTGATAGCTCACAGATAGCTCACTGCCTCACCTTGCTCTTTGAATAGAGGTGATGGGTAACTCTACAGTCCTTCCTCCCCAGTTCCTGTATCATACCGAGACCATGAAATTCCTGAATATATATGTGTCTAAGCTTAGGAGTTTCTCTTGGACAAGTGTAGCATAAAAACAAGGACATTTCATCTGTGTAAGAGAAAAAGGTCATTTCAGCATGTTCCAGCTAACTTTTTTTTTTAATTATTATTCACTTTACAATTTATTACTGTGGTAACTCTTATGAGCAGATCCCACACTCAGATGAGCTGGCGCGCAGATTGGGTGTTTTTTTGTTGACTTTTAGATGTTCAGCTTATTGTTGTTTCAAGGGGAGAAATCTGGGGATGTCTCTTACTCCGCCATGTTTCTGATAGCACTCTGCAGCTAACTTCTTATAAAACAGGGTTTACATTGAAAAAAGGAACTTGAAGGTTCAAAGAGTCATGACTTCCATGAGGCTCTTCCCCATAGAGTTAGATGAAACACTGTGTCAAAGCTTTATTTGAAAATTGAGTTTTCTTTAACACTCTGCAGAGTATACCATAAAGATACACTGTAGTAAGAATAATTTATCTCATCTCATGATATAAGAATAGATAATATTTTTAAATTGAAGGGAAAAGAGAAAGATAAACTTGATGTAGACTACCATCTCTGGCACCCCGTCAGTAAAAGGGTCATCCCTCTGGGGGCAGCAATAAAGAATATTAGAGTCTAGCTAGTCCACTTTCTTGTTAAGTAGCTGTAAAATCTTGGGTAAGAAGTTTACATTCCCTGAGCCTCATTTCTAGCTCTATATGGTGGGGATAAGTATACCAGTACTCTCAGTGGCTACCTCCCAGGAGTGTATAAGGATCCAATGAGAAAACATACATAAAACTGTTTTACATACTGTACTCAGTAGTATTTGTTATAGTGGTGGTCAGTCTTCTTTTTGTCATTAATCTTTCTCTGATATAACCTAAAAAAATAATTTCCTGGTGACCCTCCTCATTCCTGAGGTCTGGTGCCTTTTTGCTCCCTTTGGGAAATTTTAACCATTACAAATCGAAATGATACAAACCTCACTCCAAGTATTAACTGACTTCCTGGCAGGGATGTTGCTAGGAGAGCTGGATTATCTTACTGATACCAGATATCTTATTGTTTTCTCTTGAGTGGCTGTGGCTATTTGGTTGTAGCTCTCCCATCAGGGAAAACACTTCCAAGATATAGACCTACGGCTTACCCATCTTCACCCTGGGCCCCTGGCATTGTAACTGCTATGTGGGAAGCTTAATACATATTGTGAAATGATCAGGTCTTATTTCAACCTAGAATTCTGTTTCTCTACTTTACTTTAACTCATTAAGATAAATTTGTAAAAGGCAGAAGTGATATTTATATGCCATAAATGTTTATCTTTGGACAAATTATATTTTTGGTAGAATCTGGTTTAAGCCTACTTATTTACATAGACCTTTCTCTGACCAGTGCAGAGAACTCACTTAACAGGCAATTCAAAATGTGGAATATAGAATGAATACTTTTAAATGCAATATCATTTAAAATGTACCAGGATTAAAGGTCATTTAAATGACTCATCTGTGGAAATATAAAGTGAAAAGATGACATTCTTAATTTAGCTATTGCTTAGGTTTGTTCTTTAGCAGAATTTTAAAAGTGACTTAAATACACTTCATGCTGATTTATCCAAGACTACTCATCAAACAAAAATGGATTCTTATATAAAATATCTTCCAAATTCCAGAAAATAATCTGCTCTTAACCTAAAAAAATTTAGGTTATGAACGACATGCAAACAGTATAATTTTTAGTTGCTTATTTTATATGCGGTTATCTTTATATGAAGACATAAATCCAGAGTGCAGGAAGAAGAGTGAAATAAAATGATGGGCGATTTAAACTTAGCCTTCGCAAATGGGCTTTTTTCTCATTTAGCTTTGTCGTTTAGGTTTCTGTCCATCATATTGCTGTCGTAAAACCCTGCAGCACGATATTTCAGGAGTAGTAACGCGATGAGCATGTCTGTTTCCCGTCTACGTTTTTAGAAAAGGCTCCAGGAAATGGAGTATGAATTTAAAATCCAGTCATATGTATCTGCCCCTCAGCATCATCATAAAATCATGGATTTGACAAATTGGCACAAGTGTGCCCACTTGGGAATTTGCAAAAGGAATGAATGTTGCACTTCCTTTCTAGATTGAAAAAACGTCCAATGCTAGAAATTTCTTCAGCAACTAGAGCAAATTATATTTGGCCTGGAGGACCCAGACCAAAAAGAAATCTTACTTTGGGCAAAGTTAAAATATAATAGAAATTAAAAATGGAACACGTAATCTAAAATTTTATGTACAATACTTCAGCAGCCTGTGTACTTAAATGGGAACAATATGGAGAGATTAGCAGGGAACCTGTGCAAAGATTGCATGCAAATTTTTCTATGCTTCTCATTTTACAAAAATGTAAGTTATGGACATGACCTGGATAGGATAAAAACTATACAGAATATAATGCAAGGTAAACAGCAATTATCTAGGGGAATTACGACTGCGATTTTTAAACCTCTTTGTATTTTTAAGTTTTTCAAGTAGGGCTATATAAATTAATAATCAGAAAATATAAAATAAGCATTTAAACATAAAAATATGTTCTCATTTATTATTTCAAAATGATAAAATGACTGATAGTTTATTCAAGCTGTTTGGCTACCTGAAGAAAAGCAGAATTGACAAAAAAGAAAATTAAAATTTTTTCTTTTTTTGACTTTAAGTCCTAATACCTCAGAGAAATAACTTTTGAGCTCTTGTGAGCAGTGAAAACTTTTGTAAATATAAAATGTTATACACTTCCTGCACATAAAACAGGCAGGAACGGAAACTGCTCTGGTTGGGCAGGGTAGTCCATCTGAGCCTTCCCTGAAGTCTTCTGTGACCTTGGAAGGCACCTACACAGAGCCTGGGGCACCGCAGAATAGAG
Source organism: Eonycteris spelaea (assembly GCA_003508835.1). Lineage (NCBI taxonomy): Eukaryota > Metazoa > Chordata > Mammalia > Chiroptera > Pteropodidae > Eonycteris > Eonycteris spelaea. The sequence continues at coordinate 5,282,604 of PUFA01000017.1, forward strand.
CTTGGAAACCATTGTCTGTTGCTCTGGATTATGAACGAGGCAATTAACTCTTGAAGACAGAAACCCACACAGTTGATGCCTCGGCATCTAACACAATGCTCTTGACGTGGTGGGTTCTCAATAAATGTTTCTTGCACGGCTGCCCGGGTAGCTTATTTTCATTAGCCATCTGGTTGGTCGTCATGATGCAGAATAAGATGGTGACAACTTCAAGGTCCTTCTCGAATATTTTGTTTTGAAATTCCCCTAGCACTTAGTAATTCCTCTATGGATCAGGGAGGTGTCAAGAGCCTTAAGTCTTGCTTATTAAGTGAACCACTAAAATATATGCACACCTGCAATTTCGACTTCAACTAAGTGTAAAAGCAGGTTTACTAAAGTTGCCTGAATTCAAGGTTTGCATTCTGGAAGTGTGTTATGTAACAGTGTTGTTGACTGAATTGTGCACAATAAAATGCATATGATGGGAAGCAGATGGTTATTACAAATATGATACAAATGTGCTTTGCAGGTTATCTTGTGCTGGAATGATAAAATCTCCAGGAAGATACAGAGTAGGGGAAAGGGCCCAGCTACTGAGACCATGCATGCTTCTTGCTATTTTATAGTTGTCTGATTTTATACACACATGCTCATTGCATGTGGTTTGTATTCATAATATAGTGGTTAAGAGCCTGGACTCTGAATTCAGACATCTTAAGTTCAAATCTTGCCTCTCCCTCTGACTAGGCATGTCATTTTGGGGAAGTGAGCTTTTTTTTTTTTTTTTTTCTGTGCCTCAGTTCCTTCTTCTGTAAATTGAAATGAAAATGTGCTTCTGAGGGAACCCAAATTAAGACTCATGAACAAAGCACCTTTGGAAACAAACAAAGCATCACTTCTTATATGGTCCCTCCATTCTCTCCACTCTTTATCTGGACCCTCTCCCTCTCTGTCTGCACACATGGACCTATCACAGTGCTCAGTCCACCACTTGCTCGCTGCTCTGCCTCTCTCTCTCCCTCTGAATTGTAAGGTCTTTCAGAACATGAATTATGTCTCTCACCTTTGTATCTCCAGGACCTCAATAAATGTTTGCTAAATGGATTTTCTGTGGGCTCTGCAATCCTCCAGGGAGAATGCCTCAGCTCAGGATAGTTTGCAAAATGCCTGTCAAGAGGGACAAGGAAGATGAGTCTGGGGAGTGATGTTCTGGAAGAGAAGCAACCTGGTAACTTTTCCACAGTAAAACTTGACCCCTGTCCATGGGTAAAGCACATGTGTTAGTGTGCTTCAACTTCTCTCTCCAAAGCGAGGATTAAATAACGCTCGTTATGATTTAGTGTCAGAAATGTGCTTTGAAACTTCAGTGAGACTCTATATGATTAAAATAGTAGCCACTGTTCCATCATTTAAATAATCTCATTGGCAAAGACCATGCATTAATCATCACAGTAGAGTATTTTTATATTCACTGAACATCTTTCATTTGAGAACATCACCACGGTTTATAAACATTACCTCAGTGAAGTGCTCCATGAATTAATAAACTGGAGCCTGAGATTGCTAAACAGCTTGTTCTAAGACATCCAGAGTCAGGGGCAAGAAACAGGTTACCACTAGGCGAGTTAGTAATCAGGAGATAGCCCTGTGTAAATATTTGGGTAGATGAGACAAATAGATCAGACAGGCAGACTCACAAGGAAAGTCGCACTCTCTCCTTTCTCTGCTCCTCATAGAAGCAATCTGGGATTCCCAATGGGGTCTGTAAAAGAAACCTCCACTGAAAAACAGGTTTCATAAATTATGAAAACCCTACAAAATATTTAACAGTTACTTTGTGCTGAGCAGCTACTCTCTGTGAATTCCAAAGATGCCCATTCAAGTGGCCCTATATATTTTATGCTCCTGACAGTAAAAATAACTGTACCTTTCAGCCAGATAAAGACGAAAGGCGCTGCACCTTGATGGGAGACAGATGGGTGAGGCGTACATTAGAACGGCTTCCATTACAGTAAATATGATCCTTCTGTCTCAGCATCTGTTCTGCAAACGTAATGGGAACCTTTCATCAAGACTTGGTGGTACACACACTGGTCAGCAGTTGCCAGTTTCTCTTGCTGATGCCCTGGTGTTAGTGAATGAAGTCCTACTTTGGCCACTGGGTCACCAGCTGAAAGGTACGAGTGATTTCATGGCTCGCAGACACCAGAGTTGTCTCTCAGCTGGTCCCCAGAGCACCAAAGTCAGTAACACCACGATACGATGCACAAATAGGAGCACTTGGTTCAGTTGTGCCTGCTGTGTAGCTTTGGGAAAATCACTTTACTTTGTGTTTCCTAGGCCCAGCTATAAGACGAGGAGTTTCAGACAGATCTGTAATTTTCCATCTGTACCCTGCATTTCAGGAGATTTCCCAGGAGCCACTCACTAAAAAGGCCCCAAAAGTCACTGAAGTCCCCAACCAAGCTGCAACCAGCTTCCTCACTTTTTTTTTCTCTTTTATACATTGAGCGTTCATGTAAGATTGCATTTGGAAAATAAATGAATAAATAAATAGGCTTCTTATTGCTCCAGAAAAGATATATGAAAATCACTGGTCCTGATATCTGCCTTTCCAACTTTGAAAACATAAAGAAACTCCTTGGATTGTTCTGCTATCCTCTGGTTCTTTTGTATCAGAGCAGAACAGAAATGAATCATGTCAGTGCACGGAGACCTTCCAGCAAAAGCAGTCAGTCAATGGAGGAGTGACCAAGAAGCTTTGTAGTCAACCCTCCCACCAGCACCAGGCCCCGCCTGCCATTAAGGGCTCAGCAGCGCTTTCCTGGCAAAGGGTCCTTCGTTCTCTTCTGTTAAGTTCATCATGAAGGCTCTCCCAAGCCACAAGTCCCCATAACGCCTCTCATATTCAGAAACTTACTGTCATGATCACAAGTCATTCTTTCTGCGACACACAGAATTAATAATCTGCCTCGTGGGACATGCTGGCAGAACAGCCCAGAAACATGGTGTTTTGTGTTTCTTTTTCATGCGTTTTCTTTAAATGGGGAAGAAAACTAACATGGTATAGTGTCTGAAAGCACAGATTAACTATGGTGCTAGATTCCTTGGTCTTAGATACTAGCTATTGGACTTCTTATTAGCTTTTTTGGCCTTGGGCAAGTTACTTAATTTCCTTATGTTAGTTTACACATCTACTCAAAGAAATAACAATGATAAGAATAGCACCTACCTACTTTTCAGGATTATGACAGTTAAATGGGTTAATACATGTTGATGCATGTAAAGTAATTGCCATTTATGAAATGCTTCGGAAGTATTTGCTAATTAAAATAATATATATATTATATATTACATATGTGTCAGTATATATAAAACATTTTATATATGATTTTTATATTTTTAATATATAAATTTTATATATAAAATACATTATATATATGTATGTGTGTACGTGTGTATGTATGCATGCATGCATATATGCTTGCAGAAAGAGAGCCAGTATTGCACAGGTACTGGGCCAAGTAGTGTATCAATATAGTTTATGTCCGTGTATTTATTATATACTCACTAGCAATTATCTCACCCTTATGAAGGAGGAAAAAGAACTTTCTCCCCAAACAAATAGTAGGTATAAAATTGAGGGGAGAGGGTTCTTTCCTAGTCCCCAAGGTCTCATCACAGAGCACTCTGCATTGAGAGGTGTATGTCTTAAACATCTCACCTGACAGAGGCATCTGGCAGTCATATCTTGTAATGAAGAACCCACACAACCCTCTTTACTCTTCCCTCTAGTTAAAATGTACATTTCCCGTGACTAGAGCAACTGCCAGACCACAAGGATCTAAGAGAGATTTAGCTGCTGTTTCCCAGCTTTGTGACAAGACATCCTGGGTGGCCACCTGGTTACATGCAGCAGAGCCTGCAGGGATGTGCCGGCGTCAGCTCCTACCAGCTCGTGAGAGCCAGCTGTTACATTTTCAGGAATTTCATGAGCCAGTTGTTAAACTCAGCTACTATTAAAAATTATGTAAACTCACAATTAAATAAATTATACTCTAAACAAAGGTAATAAATACTCAACTCATTCTTCTTCCTAATTATTTTACTATGTTTTACTATTATCTGTGCTCTTGAGGTTACATAGATCTATCGTATCGGGGTGACGGGCACACTACATAACCATGTGCTGCTGCATCGCTTCCCAGCTTCATTTCCGGTGATGTCACGCGGGAAGCCTCATCTCACCCTGGTGGGTGTATTTACATCATGGAAACTGGCAGATACTACAAGTCATGGTTTGACTTGTTGTTTTGTTGATTATGTAGACTTAGTAATAGGAAAATATTAATGACACAGATTAAACTTGAAAGTGTGTCGCATGTACCTCAAGGTATTTGTTAGTTTTTCTAACTTTGCAGTGCTGATGCCGGGCAGACACCACCTTAACAAGGAGATCTAGGTTGACACCACCAGTAATAAGTTACGTGGGCATCATGTACCCTTTTATGTGCTCGGTTTGACCCAAGCTACTTTTCCACGCATAGAAGCCACCATCTGCATTCCCTCCCCCTTTACCATGCTTTGTCTACTGGACTCACAGTTGCCTGAACCCACTTTTTACCTTCTTGCCTTTTATGCCTGACCATCACTCTACTCCTGTATGGAGAAATGTCTTCATTCTTCTGTGCTCAGATGAATCTTGCCTCTTTGCCAGGTACAATGTCTGTTCTTTCTCCCTCCTACGTGAAGCTCTCCATGGAGATATCTTCACTCCTCAATCTTGCAACTCCTATATTACTTTTTTATATTATTGCTCCCTACAGAACCATTCATTTGACTGATTATATACTATGTTGGATTGTTCGATTTTATGCGTATGTGTATGGTTTATGTATTATCCTGTAACATGACTTTTAAAGCCCCCAACAGCCAAGACTAACTGCTTCTTATTATATAAATCATTCCTGAACCTAAGTATATATTCAGTAAATATTTGTTTTCTGCCTTTAAAAACAAATAGACAGATATCAGAGTTTATGTTCTAGATTGTATTACTTTCTTCAACATTAACCTTTAATCTGTAAGCAAATTACTTGTCTCTGGGAACTGTTTACTTCTGAGTCTTTCAGATAGAGGCATCAACATCATTATATTCCATATTTGCATAAAACCAGTCATCCATTGGTTTCAGTACCAAAAACCACAGTTAACCTTCTAACGGTGACCTCAGTAAGAAGACAGAGCTCAGCCCTGGGTTGCCCTAAAGCCCACGCAACCTAATGGTGTGAATCTTCGTCGACCCAGTGTCTAGCACACAGCCAGGCTCTCCATAGTCCCTCAGTAAATGTTGTGAGGTGTGCAACACTGCTGTGAGGTCACTTGGAAAAATGTTTCCCCAGAACAGTTTGGAAAACGCTGCATCCTCCAGACAATGTGTGTCTGCCTCTTCTATGTCTGCCAAGTACTTGGGTTACACACCTTTCGTAGCTCTCTTGATTTTACATCAGTATAACCCAATGACAGAGCGCCATTTAGAGGAATCGCAATGCCAAGTGAATACAGCCAAGACCCACTTAGCTTTCTGTTGTGCTTCCAAAAGAGCCTGAAGTCCTTTCTGGGAAAGGGTGAGTTGATGGTAAGAAACCGCTCTTCTTAGAGCAATTACTCAACAGTATAGGATTTATTTCTTAGGGTTATTTGATTTACAGAAATGTTGCCTTAAAAAAAAAAAAAAGCTAGGTAAAAACAGGTTCCACATTACATTTGTATGAGTTGTCCTGAATGGCATAAATTATTTTTCCTGAGGCTATTGGCTCAGAGTCTGAATAAGACACTGGTATTTTATGGGAGCCTAATGCATGGAGGTCATGACTGCCTCTTTGTCTGTATAATGCCTGACCTACTACTGAGTCTCACCAAATGCTGATGATCTTTAACCATTCATTAAATTGGAAACTTTGAACTAATCATCTTCAGATATTTCTACCCAATTTGTCATACCTACTAATTTCATCTTTTTAAAAAGGGAACATCCTCTTGAACTTATCAATAAATGTCATGGTCTCAGAATGGCATTACCAGGTCTTTGGGTCCTGGTTTCCTGCTCTTTCCTAGAAAGTCATTCATCTCCTCTATACCATGTTCAGAGAGCATCTGTGTCCTGGCTGAGGTCATGCCTTGTGAGTCCTTGTTACTACACACTTGCATGACTCCTCTTGTTTTCATTTTTCATTGCAGGCTACTTTCCTCAATGTTGAGCTCTTTAGCTCTGCCAATTTTAGTGAGACCAATAGGAGAATTGTGTCGCGAGGAACAGAAGAATTGCTACTCCCGGTGAGTGGGGGGAGAACGTAGTTTCCAGCTTTGGGTTGACTGTGTTGTGCCTGGCTGAGGCAATGCTGCCCGCTCTTTGCACAACTAAGTTGGCAAGTCCGTGGAGAACACACCCCGTTCCTGTCTGCCTGCAGGGACTTGTTCTCACAGTACAAACGGCTGTAAATTAGTTTATTCCAAAGGCTACTATCTGGTTATTTTTTCTTGAACCACATGCTTAAACCAACTTCCTTTGCATAAGCTGCCATTACCCATTCAATATCACTGCTAAAGGGAAAAAAAAAAAAAAGTTTTCTTACTTTACCCAAGGCAGTATGTGATTTAGTCACCAGGACTCAAATCTTAACCCCAATAGTGCTGGATGGTTGGAGAGTGAGTTGTTACATTGTGATGGTTGGATTTCTGTTGGAAAAGTACCTAGAAGGAATTCCTTCTCTGGGGAACAACCTGAGATATTTTCTTTTTAAAACCTCTTTCTATGTTTCCTATTTTTGAACACCCATCAGGTCTACATAAATCTCTCTCTCCCTCTCCTCTCTCTCTCTCTCTCTCTCTCTCTCTCTCTCTCTCTCTCTCTCACCCTCTCCCTCTCTCCTTTTCCCAGAGAGCAGTCACATTATTTAACTTTTCCTTCTATAACATTCCACTTAAAGGGGTTTTCAGTGCCATTATCCTTCCCCTAAAACTGAGTGTTAAGATTCTCAGCCTTCCAGAATGGGTGAATACTTGCTTTTTCATGAGAAAAATCAATATCTGCCACCACAGGATGTAGGGCAGGGAGCAGATGGACAAAGGGCCTGCACTTCAGCTGAGTAGCGAGATTATTTGTGTGATCAAAAGGTTATGCTTTCCTGCTTTTTTACAAAAAAAAAACAAACCAAAACAAAACAAAACAAACAAAAACAACAACAACAACAAAAAAACCCTGATGCACCAGGCAGAGGAACAAGAGCTCAGATAAGATGAGAAGCATGTGCCAGGTACTCTCCAGTGGAGAGCACAGCCCTGGGAGCAGGCATTCAGCTGGGGGCGTTACTGCTGACCCAGGATGACCCTTGAAATGAAATAAAAGATCCCACTTCTGGGAACGGAAGAGCTGTGTGCTGTTCATCCACAGGCGGTAGAAACCCAGCCATTCCCCACCACACATGAACTCTGCAGTTTATGTATTCTGGAAAGTTTTCTCTTTCATGGCTCGGGGAACTGAAAGGACATTTTGAGCCCATTTAGTCATCTTTTGGTTGAGACAGGGAAACTCAGTACCTCTTTGGTTTAGAGGGCCTGAAAAGGTCTGGTATCTGCCCACCTTTTTAATCCCACTTTTTGAAAAAAATGAGATATAATTTACATATATAAAATCAGCCCTTTAAAATATGCTGTATCATTGTTTTTAGTATATTTGCAGATACGTGTAGCCATTACCACAATTTTAGAACATGTTCCTCATCTCAAAAACCCCTCATCCTGTTTAGTTATCACAGTCCTACTCTTCCACCTCACCCCCTTAGCTCTAAGCGATCACTGATCTAATGGATTTGCCTTCTAGACATTTCATAAAAATGGAATTATATAAGATGTGATTATCTGATTATACCTGTCTTCTGTTACCGGCTTCTTTCATTTCACATAATGTGTGTAAGGGTCACTGCCATTGTAGCATGCGTCAGTGCTTCATTCCTTCTTAGGGCCAAATAACATTCCATTCTGTGGACACACCACATTTTGTGTATCCGTTCATTGAGTGATGAACATTTCTGCTGTTTTTAATTTTTGTCTAGTATGAATATTGTTGCTCTAAAAATTTGTGGTATATGTCTTCATGTGAGTATAAGTTTTCATTTCTCTCAGAGCAAAATTGCTGGGCTATATGGTAACTAACTGTATGCTTCACTTTTTGAAGAAGCACCAAACTATTTTCCAAAGTGCCTGTACCATTAAAAAAAAAAAACAAAACAACCCCACTAACAAGGTAGGAGGGTTCTAATTTCTCCACATCCTTGTCAAGACTTACTGTTGTCTGTCTTTAAATTTTGGCCATTGAGTGGATGTGAAGTGGTGTCTCATTTTGGTTTTGATTTGCTTTGCTTTGAGAGTAATGATGCTGAGCATCTTATCATGTGTTTATTGCTCATTTGTAAATCAACTTTGAAGAAATGCCCATTTAAATCCTTGCCCCTATTTTTAATAGTTTTTGGGAAATATTTTAGTTTCTAGTTTTGATCACTAATAAAACAGCCTAGCAGTCTTAGAACATTTTTGCATGGCGGAATGACATAGGTAATGGAATTTCTTATTTGTTTGGATGGGTTTTAAGAAAAGACTTCATTTTTTAGACAAGTTTTAAATTCACAGAGAGCTCCTGTGTACCACTTATCCCTATACATGCACATCTTCCATAAAAATAGGAGGGTTTATTTCTGGACTTTCAATTCCCTTCCATTGGTCTACATGTCTGTCTTCATACTAGTACCACGCTGTCTTGATTACTGTAGCTTTGTAGTAAGTTCTGAAATTGGGAAGAATGTGTCTTTCAACTTTGTTTTTCTTTTCTATTCTTTTTTGGCTATTCTGAATTTCTTGAAATTTTATATAAATCTTAGGATCAGTTTGCCATTTTTTGCAAAGAAATCATCTGAGGTATTGCTAGGGATGGTATTGAATCTGTATATCAGTTTAGAGAGTATCACCATCTTAACAATATTAAATCTTCCTGTACATGTACATAGGATGCCTTTTATTTATTTAAATAAAGGCATTTATTTCAATATTCTTTAATTTCTTTCAACAGTGTTTTGTAGTTTTCAATGTACAAGTCTTACATTTCTTTTGCTAAATTTATCTGTAAGTATTTTATTCTTTTTAATGATATTGTAAATGGAATTGTATTTTTAATTTCATTTTCAAATTGTTCATTGCTGGTGTGTAGCATACAATTGGGGTTTACACATTGATCTTGTATCCTGACACCTGGCTGAACTCACTTATTAGTTTTAATAGGTTTCTTTTCTTTGGAGGATCTGGCTCTACTCTGCACTACTCTCCCCCTCGTTGTCTGAATTCTACCCTCTCTGATCTTCTTTCAGTTTCTCTAACATGCCAAGCCGCCTTGAGTTACAGGGCTTTGGTACATGCTGTTCTCTCTGCCTAGATCTCACCCTTTTCCACCTGGTTAACTCATCCTTCACCTCTATTTCCTTGGATTGTCCCCATCTCAGTCCCTGTCTGGTCCTTTTTGCAAGCCACCATTATACTGTGTTTTTCCTCCACATTTTCCCCAGCTTATTTTCTCATTTGTGTTGCACCTCGACGGTTTCATTATTCCCCACCAGTCTATAAACCCATTTGATTTTTCTCAGTCTTATAATTCTCATCACTATGCCTGGTACATAGCAGATGCTTAAAAAGTACTTGAATGAACAAATGAATGAATGAATGAATGAATGAATGGTTAGCACTGGAGAAATAAGGCCATCATTTAAGAACTCTGGGCAGGGGGTGTGGGGCGATGAAGGAACAAATTGAAGGTGAGGCACATACCATCTGTATAACTGATCTGGCCTCCTTCTGAGGAATTAAATTCTGGAATGGAACGTGGTTGTCTCAGGAGAGCAGAAGCACTGAATCTGTAGCCAGGAACATGCTTGGTGTTTTTTTTTCTTTCACATTAAATCTCCTTACTTGGTGGTGGGAAACCCGAAAAGGAAGAACTAGCCATCTGAGTCATTTATAGATGAATAACCACAGTCTGACTTCTTTTTTGCTTCTTACCTTTCCTGAGGTACAGATGACTTGTGTGTGAAGCAGGGTTGAGGGGGCAGTTGAAAAGATTCATCTATTTTTCTTGCCAAATTAACTCACTCTAACAAAAATAGGGAAATCCCCAACCAGCTGTTCCAGTGACTAGCAAGAAAAATATTTCCTTGTAACACTGCAACAGAAAATAAACAGTGGGTTGGCCCTCCTGGTAGAGTGCTCAGGAGCCTTCAGTTACTGCCCATCCTTGAATGCTCCATAGCTATCAGTGACAACAGTTAGCACAGGTTTTGCTTTATGTTTTTTGTTGTTGCTTTTCTCTTAATCAGAATTCTCTTAGAAGTCTGGGTTCAGCTCTGGCACTTCAGGTGGAAGTACGAAGGTTAAGTGTGATAGAGAGGAGAAAACTAGCTAAGGGGTCTAGAAGATGAAGCAAAGATGAGATAAGGGGTCTGGAAAATGAAGCTTTGTTGGTGTGTACTGAACTTTCTGTTCTATTCTTGGAATCCATGTTTCAGTTACCAGGCAGGACAGAAGAAAAAGTTCGCATGCAGTGTAAGAAAGTTGAGAGGTAGAGATTTTTTTACTTGGAGCTATATTTCAGATGATCCTTACATATCTGCAAATGGGGTTTGCTCCAGGATATTTGAGATCTTTTAGATATAGTGAAACATTACATCATGAAGCGACAAGGCTATCACAGTAGGAAATGCTCTGGTTTGTCTGTATGTTCGCATTCTCTAGCACAATGCCTGGCTCAGAATAGAGATTCAATGTAAATGGGACAGGACATCTTAAATGAGACAATGCATTTACTTTCTTAGACTGATATGTTAGGGTAAACATCATACAAAAGCTACCCTCTCTTATCTTCTTTCCTATTTCAGAACACCTCTCTAACTTCTAGTCTCTGTCAGTAAAGGTAGATGTGAGGTATCTGAGACCAGAAATTTCGAAGTGTTTGTGGGCAAGTTTCTAATGCTGCCTAACAACATTCCCTGGGACACCTCCAAATCAGGACGACTTTGAGTTTAATAATTTATAAACTGTTCTACCTATAAATGGATCAAGATCATCGAATTGGATTTTCTTAGGTTTTCTCTACCCTAAGCATTGCCTATCATTTATATGCTATTTTATTTCATAAATATTTGTTGAGCATTGACTAAGGACTCTTCTAGATTCAGGGGAAAGGACAGTATTCACTGGTGTTTATTTTTTGTATTCAAGGCACAAAACTTCTGTTTTCATGGAGCTTATATCCTGATAGAACTTATTTTAAGCTCAAGCTGTTTTAGAGCTTGGAATCTAGAAATTGAGTTTGATTATTTTTTCTTTAACATCTATTAGTGTATGACATTGAACAAGTCTCTTAACCAATCTAAGACTTCTTTTCTTCATTATAGAATAGAATAAAAATTAGTACGTATCTCCTAGGCTTATTCTGAGAATTAAATAGGAATGGGCTTGGGAGGGAGAAGGCAGAGAGAAGTTGAAAAAGAAAACACCCAGTGGCTTTTCAAGGATCTTGACTATGCATGGATTTGAGCAGAGGTCAAAGGAGATTTCTTGTTAGGATGTGGAAATGTGTGTATGGTTTTAGGCAGTGAGGAAAGAAACAGCAGGAAGAAAACATGTTGGAAACATGAATGAGGGGAAAAGTATGATTTCAAGGGCAGAGGAAAGGTGAGCCTTGATCAAATAACAGGCCTGTGACTCCAGGTGTCTTGGGAAAAAGTTTTCAGTGAGGAGACTGCACATGCTTATGTAACCAGACCTTGGAGAAGTATCATTTAAAGTCGTTAACAGTTTTCCATCTTAAGAAGCAGAAACTTTGAAGAGTAATGTATGATAATTCAGACATTTTCCTTGCTAAATAAATTATGTGATATGAGCTTTTATCATGGAAGCAATTTAAATATCTGTAGAAAAAGTATACCAGTGTTTCTCAAAATATTTTCCTATGACCACTTGCATCAAATCTTCTGGGTACTTGTTAAATCTAAAACACTGAAATAAAAACTTAAAAAAAAAAAATCTGCATACTCCCGGGTCCCACACCAGGTGCCCCACAATAGAATCTCTGGAAATTGGATTTAGAAAACATTTTTTTTTTATTTTGGTAAAATACACATAACATAAAATTTACAATTTTAACTGTTTTAAAGTGTAAGTTCAGTAACATTTAGTACATTCACACTGTTGTGCAACCATCGCCACTATTTAGTTCCAAAATATTTTCATCACCCCAAAAGGAAATCTCACATCCACTAAGTAATGACTCCACATTCCTTCCTCCCCCGGCTCATGGCAGCCACTCATCTGCTTTCTGTTTCTATGGATTTTCCTGTTCTGGATGTAGCCTCTAAATGGAATTACATAATATGTGGCTTTTATGTCTGCCTTCTTTCACTTAGCCTGAAGTTTTCAAGATTCATCCATGTTGTAACACATCTCAGTACTTCATTTCTTTTTATGATTGAATAATGTTCCATTGTATGATATACCACATTTGTTTATCCAGTCCTTAGTTGGTTGCCATTTGGGTTGTTTCTTCTTGTGGCTATTGGAATAGAGTCTCTAAGAACATCTGTGTACATACGTGTTTGGACACTTGTTTACAGATTCTTTGGGTTTATATTTAGAGATGCAAACATTGTCCCAGGGTGATTCTGTGTTGTTATTAAGGAGCCACCAAACTGTTGTGCCCAGCGGTTGTACCTTTTATGTTCTCACCAGAAACATATGCATGTTCTAATTTCTCCACATCCTCATCAACACTTGTTAAGTTCTGTGTTGTTGTTGTTGTTGTTAATTCTAGCCATACTAGTGGGTGTGAACGGGTATTTCATTGTAGTTTTGATTTGCATTTCCCTGAGTAATGATGATGTTGAACATCTTTTCAAGTACTCACTGGCCATTCCGATATCTTCTTTAGAGAAAAGTCTATTCATGTCCTGTGTTCATTTTTTTTACTGGGTTGTTTGCCTTTTTGTTGTTGAATTGTAGAAGTTCTTTATACTTTCTCTGTACTTTCTCAGAATTATGATCTGCAAGTAGTTTCTTTTTTTATGTGAGTTGGTTTTTACTCCCTTGATAGCTAGTGTTCTCTAGTGAACAACAGATTTTGATTATGATGAAGTCCAATTTCTTTCTTTCTTTTGTTGCTCATGGGAAAGCACTCTGGTTTTTTATAATTTTTATGATTATGATTATACACTACAGCAATACAATCTTGTACTGAGTATTACCAGGGTACTACTGTTGAGCATAGTATATTCCTAATAGCTGGATTTTCTTTAGCTGTGTGTATCTAAAAGTAACAAAGAAATTATACACATTTTATTAACTTGTGCTTATTTTGATGAAAAGATACTTAAATACCTTTTATATAGATATTGTTTCACCTTTAATTTTGATTCTAAAAAACTTCCATGCATTATTTAGACGGGTTAGAGCCCAAACAACAAGCAACTAAGCCTGTTTAGCCATCATTATCTAACTGTTCTAGTTCCATTGTTCTAAACATTTATTTCTATATAATCAGTTTGTATTTCACATTTATTTCATTCCCCCCAAATTTATTGAGCATCTACCATATGCCAGACAATGTGAAAAGCACGAAAGAGAGAGAGAGAGAGAGAGAGAAAGATATGTTCTATATCCTTGTGGATCTCATAGTCTTGCAGAGAAAAAAACTTGGGAGCCAGAAAAGATCACACCGTATTGGAGGTTTCTATAGGAGAATAAACCAAAGTGCTGTGGGGATACAAAATAAAGAGTCACTGACCGTACGTATCCTTTGGGTGATGAGGGTCTCGAAAGAGGTCTTTTGAGCAAGGGAGTTCCAGGAACTAATTTAATTTTTAGCACTATAATTCTGGCAATAATGTGAGAGTAGATTGGACTAGAATGGACAAAAAGAGCAAGGTCAATCGTAACGGGGATTTGGACAGTGAATTCTCCCCATCTCCTTTTAGACAGCCCTTAGAAATGTTCTACAATGTTTGAAATATTGATATGAGGTAGATTTTCTTAAGCTTTTAACCTAGAAAACTTCAAATGTATATAAAAACTGTTTGACTAGTAAACAGACTCCATGCAGCCATCAGTACAGATTCAACCGTTAACAACCATGACTAATTTCATTTTACTTGTGGCCTATGCCCACTGCTCCCCTCCCAAGTATTTTGAAGCAAATCTCAGATACTATATTGTTTCATCCATAAGTATCGTCGTATGTATGTAACTCCAACAAATAAATCTTTTGAAAATACAGCCTCATTAGGATTATCCTACCAAAATAAAGTTAATAATTTCTTAATAGTATGAAGTTTTTAAAATTCAAGATTTTACATAAATATTTACATATGAATTCTATCTTATTTTTTATAGATAAGTTTTTTTTTTTACTTAATATCTGTGGTAAAGGGTGATCAAGTTTCCTAAAAACTAAAATGATGTTTCTTAAAATACACAAAATATGTAATTCTTAGAGCCACATTAGTTATTAGCTCTTTTATTACATGTATTTAGTGGGGGAAGTTTCTACTTTATTTGTATAATTTTTTAAGTTTTATTATGAGTTTCGAGTATACAGTACATGTAAATTTATAGTTTGAAAACAGTGCATATAGAGTTGTTGAGAAATTTCAGCTTTGAGATTTTTTTTCTCAGTAATCATTCCTCACATTTGGTAGTGCCTTGAATTTTCTAAAGTGCTTTCATGTCTCTTATTTTCTAGTAAACTCCGATAGCTCTGCTGTGCAAAGATGTCTATTATCTCATGTTTACAATTGTTATCAGTTTTACTTTGTTGTAGTTTTCAGGCTTGGATTGAAATAATAAACAATATATGCAAAATCCTTTACTTGTGAGCCAAGAAAGACTTTTTGGTCAAACCTACATGGGTGATGAAAGGAAATTACTGCGATAACATCTTATCAGTTATAATTTACTTAATTTTCCATAGTATGAGAATATTTGATATTTATGCATATACACACGCTATGATTTTAAATTCATGGTTATAATTTAGTAATTTTCATGGGCTCAAACACACACATACATTTTCTGGAAACTTTTTGGAAAGACTTGTAAGATTAATCCACATATATTAGGACAGTGTTTAGGGCTACAACATACTAATAGATCACTCTTTATTGGTGCTCCATTTTTTAAGTCTTTTCTTCAGTTTTCATTAACATTCCCAGACATACTAGACATAGAAAGATTATCTTCAAAACATTCTGTAGCTGCACTTGGTGACTGTTAATCAAAGATGTTGATATAAATGTCATATTTAATATAGATTCTTGCTCCTAACTCATAAAATATAGAAAATTCAAGCACTGTTTAAAACTGTCACTAAGTATAATTTATCTGAATACAAAGGACTTTTGAAATATCTTTACATTCTCATATGTTTTTCTCAAATAAGTGGTGAAAAACGGCCCGTGATTAGAAAGGAGTGTGGAAATTGAGCGTGTGGTCTCTGGGGGAGGCTAAACCTGGGTTGACAAGCCGCTGGATCTGCGTAAACTGCACAGTCCCTCTATGATTCAGGTTCCCCCATTGATGTGCTGGAGTCTGTTAGACTGATTCCCTAGGGCTGATTGTTAAATATGCAAGAATTTTTCCAGCCAGTGTTTAAACCATTGGCTTTTTGACATCAGCCATGGTGGTGTATTTATATCATAGAAATTGGTGAACTCTCTACATTAGGGTTTTCTTCCCATTCCCCAGAGCTGTTTTACCAGCACACCACTGCCAACCAGATAGCTCTAATGATAAAAAGAGCTACTTTCTATCAAGTGCTTTGCATAGTGTTCCCAAATAGAAAGCATTCAGTAAATACGAGCTGCTGCCACTGCTGCTCCTTCTACCATTCCATTAAAAACTAGTGAAACCAGCCAGTTGTTTACCTATCAAATTGATAGGTAATCTACGATTTATAATCAGCAGCACACCAGGGACTATGCTAGGAAGGAAAAACCAAACCAAACACAAAAGAAATGAAAGCCTAATCAACTTATTGTGCTACTTACTAGTATCTTCATCCTTTATTTTCATAAAACATTTGATGAGCGAAGGAAAAGGATGAAAGTTGTGGAAAAAATGAAGGCAGGAGATTATATCTAAATTAAAAATGCTCACTCTTGTCTTCCTTGAGGCAGCTCATTGAAATGTCATTATAAATAGCAAATGACAAAATAATGAACAATTTTAAACATTTGGTAGAAAAATCTGACAGTTCTTCAGGTAGGCACTAGATTTATCATAATGATCACTTTAGAAGTTATAGAAATGTCTAATCACTCTATTGTACACCTGAAGCTAATATAATATTGTATGTCAATTGTAGTTGAAAAAATTAATTAAAAGAATAAAAGAAAAATCTGACAATTCTGGATTTCTGTAACAAATAGATTTCTTGGCACATATTATCTTATGCCAAAAAATGAATTATTGGTTCCAGAAATAAAATTCTAGGGACAGGTCTGTGTTTCAACAATGATGGCTGCAGGGCTCCATTAGTCCGTTTCTCTGCCTTCAGCTTCGTTAGCCCCGTTCCCCACCTCCACGTGGCAGCTCCGGAAGCTCCAAAGTCCACTTTTAAAGGGGAAAGGTCTTTGCAAAATCATGTATCATCTTCACCATTAAATATGATACACTGAATAATTTTGTGGTAGCGCTGAGGAAATATCACATGTAAGAAGAGTATTTTCCCAGAAAAGAGGCATATCTGTAAGAATTTTGGAGGGTGGGCATATTTCCCAAAGACTGGATTTGGCAATGTGTGTGGCCCTGAAGAAATATTATTGTTCTTTTGTAATTCAACTAGAAACTGTACCAATCCAAAGTTTGTAAATGGTATCATGTAACATTCATTTGAAATAACAGAAATGTTAATGAGATATTGCCACAAATTTATCTTTTGCTATAAAATAAAATGTGTGCCCAACATCACACAGTGGAGGTCAGTATCAGTTTCTTTTCTCCTTTGAAGATTTTTGGATCTTAGAAAGAAAGAAATTCCCATTATTTGCGAAAGTACCATTAAGGCTGCAACTGTGGCACCAAGAACAAGTGCCACTTCATAGAAAAGTTTAAAAAAGAGACATTGCCAGAAAGTAAATAAGAGTGCTCATGGTTGATAATCTCTAGAAATAGTGTAAACATATCTGGCTTCTGCCCCCATTTTTTTCCTGGGACCTTTTAAATAAAAGGTTAGTAATTCATTCTTAATCACCCACAAGATGTTAGGTACCCCATGGCTTGTAGCCATCAGAATTAATTGCAGGTGCTTCTGCGGGTCTGCAGCACAGGGTAAAGTGATCATGATGGATTCCTAACGCAACCTGGCAGGCTTAGGGTAATTAGCTCTGGATCCCCTCGCCTTGTTCTGAAGTGCTTCTAATTCTCAGTGGATTTCTGAAGCCACAGTTTGCCATTCCTGAGAGAAATTGAATAAGCTCTGTGAAATAGAAAAAAAAAAATTGGATTGAATTCTTAATTGTTGGAAGGGGAAGTGTGGGCGAAGATAGGGGAAATTTTGAGTTAAAGCCTAATGTGCTTCTGCAAAGCTGTTTCCCTGTGGCAGGAAAAGAAAAGCGAATTTGCTGTTGGTATATTTACCCTCGATTTCATGAAGAGAAACTTTCTGGTGTTCAGAAGTCTAGACCTCAATATCATTTGATGTACTAGAAAACCTTGCCCTTTGTAGTGTGGTCCAAGAACCAGCAAGGTCAGCATCATTTAGGAGCTAACAAGACTTGCGAATCTGGCCACCTCGCCCCGAATCAAAATCTGCATTCAAACAAGAACCAGGTACTTTGTATTGATATTATCATTCAAGAACCACTGATACAATGCAAACTTGTGATGCTTAATCCATTTAGTGAGATTATTCTGCCTATGAAGCATTTATATTCCAGGTATGCTTGCAAGCAGGCCCCACAGAAGGAAGCAGGTGTTGTTCGTTGGCAGAGCATGCTCTGAAAGCAGGGACCATGTCCCCCTGGTATTTGGACTCTGGGAACCTACTTCTGTGTATGACATATTGAGGTAGATGGATGGATGGATGGTATCCTTCTCCCTACCAAAAAAAACTTAAAAGAAGTGAACATAAAAAATCAAAGCAGAATTTGGTTTTAGTGATTACTTAGGAAGGTCTTGCTTAAATTGTGATCACAATACAGTATAACATGTCAGGCCAATAAAGTCTTATTTTAGGATATGATTGGATATTTCTAGGCTCCCAACAGCCCTGAAAGCAGATTTGGGATGTGGAAAGGTGCCTTCCAGCAAAGAAGACCATCTTCCCTTCCCTGAATTCATCTGACAATCTACATTTGTGCTCCTGTTGCTGTGATTGTTTTTTTTTCTGGCTATGCCCTCTCTCCAGTTCTACAGTATAAACCTTTTAGAGACAGCCTTAAACATTGACTCTCCTGCACCCAGCACAGGTCCACCAACCTGAACCACCACCGTAATGGTGCTCATGCCATGTCTGCCAATGATGAGAGCCATGTGATAACATGAAGGAATTTACTCAGAGAGGAACATCTGCGTCCTCCCTTCCTCATCCTTAATTTTACCTGTTCACTGCCACCATTTCTTTCGGAGGTAGGAAGGATGTCTTTTTATTTCATTCAGAATTTTATTTCATTCAAAAATTTGTTGGAAATTAGAGCCAGTTAAATGTCATAAGTAGTGGGGCTCCTGCTTCTCTGACACATGATGAAAATGGCATTTGTGCCTGTGTGTCAACACTGCCCTCAGGAAGGTATTCTCCGTGAGCCACGTTGCCAGTGCCAGTCTCATCAAAGAGCAGCTTAGGAGGAGACTCCCAGATGAGGCGGATTCCTGAGATGATGCTTCATAATGTGGAGGTAGAAGCAGGGTGGTAGTGTGAGTAGAAGCAGCTCTGGATATGAAATCAGAAAACTTGGATTTGAAGGCTTTTTTTCCCCCATTCGATTATCCTTTATGCTATTGATTATAAATCATAGTTTAAACAAATCAGTGCCTAGAACATTGCTTAGCCCACCACAGTGCACAATAAACAGATGTGGAATAAATGAGTAAACATATCCTAATGTACTTTCTGTGTAACTTTTGAGTTTTCTAAGTTGGATTTCCTTTGAGTGGGGTAAATTTTTGTTGACAAATTGTCATGAAAAGTTTACAGAAAAGAAAAAGCCTCATTCTTCATGAAGATGGACCACCCATAAAGGCAGGTCTTTACTAACATCAGTTGGTGGACTTCTGTCTATCATAACTTTTCATCCCAGAACTGCATGCTGATTTAGAATTGCTATGCTGTTTGAGCTGATGCAGCACTGTAAATCTAAAATCTATTTTACTTTTGAAATGTGGGGGCTTTAAGTGCAATGTTTTCAGGGATTGGGAAGCAGTTATAAGGGCGACAAGTGCCACTTGGATCCCCTGCCAATAGACATAACCCTGGTGCCTCTAGGGGCCAGGTAATGATTTTATATGAGAAGTGGACTGGGCACAATACAGACGTAAACCCATGGTAGTCACCATGCCAAAATGGAGTGCCCACTCTCTTCTAAAGGACAGCCACTACTGACTCCCATTCGTGTGCCTCTGTGGGGTCTAGTGGTGCCAGATCTTATGATTTTTCAAAAGAAGTCAAAATTTAAATACTTATGGTAATTCCTAATTCTAAAATAATGTCAACTCATTTGATTTACTTTTAGTTTTTTAAACCATTTTATTGAAGTGTGACTGACATACAAAAAGCTATAATATTTAATGTATGCCACTTGTTGAGTTTGGAGATAAGTCTATCTTATATATTTCATATGTACATGAAACCTTTACCACAATCTATGCCATAAACATATATATCACCTCCAAAAGTTTCCTCACAGCCTCTGTATTTTTTCTTCTTATTTTAATTACTCGTGTTTGATAAAACATTAACATATATGAGTTGAATAGTATCCACCTCAGAAGTTTAAGGCTCTGAAATTAGCTCGGGAGCTGTTTAAATTGCCTGAAAGACGGCAGATACTTGAATGCCAGGTTTAAGAGTGCTCCAAAAGGTTGGCTGTGCCTGCCATCCTCAATGCACGCAGCGGCTTTCTCATAAACCAGACCTAGGTTCAGAGCCGCTCCTGCAGGAAGTCCTAAGTAGCTGGAAGGAATCCAGAGATGTCAGTTCAGCTGGCAATTACTGTAGGTAATGTCAGTCCAAATAGAGGAGACTGCCAACATCTTTGACCTGGCTCAGTGAATTGGCAAATAGATCAGAGAGAGTTCTTAATGTATTGTGAATAAGCGCCTCTCATTTCCAAAAAAGATCTCTGGGACTAAATTATAAAAAACCCTCAGATTTACCTTCTCTTGTGGGTCCACTAGAGTTAAAAGTCTATACAACATTTTTAAAAAAGAAGTGAATGTCAAAAATAAATCCAACCAAGTGATGGGAAATGTCATTCAAGATAATAGCCTTAATAGCATCTGCACAATGGCCATTAAAATATATTCTTTCCTATAAATGCCCTTAGCTCTGTAGGATGGAGACATGGCTTTAATCAGACAGGTTCTCAGATCACGTTACGTCAGGGCACAAGCAGGGGATTATGTGCTGCCTGATAACATGGGAAAGAAATCCAGATCATTTTCTTTTATAGTTAAAGTGTTTTATGAAGGAATGGATAGTTAGTCTTATTTATTCAGCATTTACACATATTAGAGTTGATTTAAAAATGAAGGGTGATATAGTTGCTATCCTAAAAATTTTGAACTAATTTCAAAGGACAAAGGGTCATAAATCCACAATTATAAAGAAAAGAGCTATAAGAAAGACGCACCCCAAATAGAGTGATTACTCAGTGGAGTGGCCACTTTTGGGGCTTTGAGTACCCCTGACTCTGTTCTCAGTCTTAAGCTGGGCAGGGATACTCTCTGAAACTATTGGGGTTCAGGTCAGATTAGGTGGCCACTTTATGCACCATGGTTCATGGCTCCCTAATAGGCCAAGTCAGCACTAGACTGATCTGGCAGGATGGAGGAAACCTTAAGAATTGACCTATAAGATATCCAGGAGATGCTAAGAGTTACCATAGAAAAGTGCCTGAATGAGAACTTTCGTGGATCTTCCAGAGACACGCCAAATGCATGCTGGAGGGACCAAGGTCATCTCCGAACCAAGCACTAGTTGGGATCTGACCTAGCCCGTTCTTAAACCAGCCCCTCAAAGGCTTCAGGAACCTAGGGAGTCCTAGATGATTTGGTTCAGTACCTGAATGAGGTTGAGTTGATTTTTAGTTTCTTATTGGAGACTTACTCTTTGAAATGATAGGTTTGGCAGTTAGATTCCTTTTTTCCTTCATTTTTGTGACATCTAGCCTTCCATCCATTCTTTCACTGTACTTTTAGTGCGTGCCTACAATATACCAGGAACCGTGCTAGGTGACAGGGATAGAAAAAGTAACCCAGATGCATGTTATTCCTGCCCTTACAGAACTGTAGTCTGGGGAGACTTACATGAAATACTCCCACAAATGTGAATAAATATAATCTGTACAAATGCTATCTCATTGGACAACCCCTTTTGCACTTTTTTCACATCCTCTAGCCCCACCTCTTTTCTCAACCACTGCTATGGGTAACAAGGACCAAACGGCCTTGACCAGCTTCACAGAGGTGTAATTTGACAGCACTTGTCCTCAGCCATGGCTGCTGCTTCTTGCCTTAGGGCTTTCCTGATGCTAAAGGGTGGGAACTTGTTCAGAATTCACAATTATCCAGGCTAGGAGGGGGAGGTGAGTTAACACCCATGGGGCCACCTTTAGTCAACAGGGTACTAAGGCTGATATACTAATACTTCCCCCTTTTTATCCCATGAGTGGGCAGCGCTAAGATGTTTTTCATAAAGCTCCTCGAAGTGTTCCAGCAGGATCAAGCATCAGTTGCCCACGACAATGGCCAAGCCAATAATATATCCTTGTACTGACTTTTCTCCTTCCTTGTTTCATTCTCCTAGTCCTTCACTTCTGCTTCCTGAGATCAATTCCCAAATAAACTACCTCCATGTAAGCCTTTTCAGGTTAAGACATGCTATAAAGACATATAATGATTCTCTGTATGTGTGTGTGTATACATAAATTAAAGGAACCCAACTTAATCTGGATTATAAGGGAACATAATAATGCTTTACTTGCCTTGCTGACATTTTTGGTGGTCTGCCCAATAGTCATTTTCCTCTTTTTCCCTGCTAATAGAACTCTGGTTTTATTCAGGTAATTATCCCTTTGATGACATTATCCCTCAGGGAAGATCAAGGATATACTCTGGTTGGTCTAAACCAATCATGATAATCCCATTTAATTTATCAGTGATTGATCTGGAGATTAACATATGACCCAATTTGGACCTGTGAAACTTAAGAAGAATCTGCTGGGAGCTTCTGGAAAATTTTTTCTCATACTCCACAGCAGATTTTCTCTGTATGTAGATGTGACACCTAGACCTGTGTCAAGCATCTTGTGGTTATGAGGTGTCCAGCCTAAGGACAGACTAAGCATGGCAGAAAGTTTGGAAGATCATGGGTCCTC
Organism: Eonycteris spelaea; assembly: GCA_003508835.1. Classification (NCBI taxonomy): domain Eukaryota; kingdom Metazoa; phylum Chordata; class Mammalia; order Chiroptera; family Pteropodidae; genus Eonycteris; species Eonycteris spelaea. The sequence continues at coordinate 5,305,268 of PUFA01000017.1, forward strand.
GACAATGTTGGATTACTGAACTGGCTAACAATTTCCTTATTGTTTAGCTATTTTGAGCTGAGTTTTCTGTTAGTAAGAAAAGGTCACCTTGTCCAAGGGCTCATGCTACAGCCAAAAGCATCGGAACCAAAACACCTGCCTGTTGGTAGAAGAATGGATCAGATTTTCTCTGGAGATACCTGCTAATTCTAAGAGATGCTAAAATCTCTAAAGGATAACATTTTCATGGTGGCACTTTCTAATGCTGTTTTGGCCCAGGAAGAGTTGTTGATAATGAATAGTTAAAAGAAGAAAAAGAATGAGGTTTACCAAAAGGAAGAGGGGCAGGCACTGAACTTAGACAGTAGGAAAGGAGAGGAGGAACTACAAGAACCTCTGGGAAGATGAGGGCAAGCTTCCACCTAAACATCAAGATAGCACCCTAATACCCCATTAGCAATGAGCATACCTAGTGCTCAAGTATTGGCTTCTAAGACTATTCTCCAATAAAAGGACCAGAGATCCTTGGAATAATGGATGATTTTAGGACTGGGGCAAAAAATTAATAAAAGGTAAACACAGAGCATCTTATACAGCCAGAATATAAGGGACTAAAATAAACAAAATTGACCCAAAACTTAATGAGGGGATGTCAAAAGGCTAAGGAGCCAATTGAAAGAGTTCCCAATAACTAAAGCTGAAACAATTTAAGCAACAATATAAGGTACTATTTGGATTATAACACAAAATATAAAATAAATACCCAAGAGTACATACTGATATAAATATATATTTGAATAAATACATAAGGGAGCAGAAACTAATTCTCATGCTGAAAAATTTCATATGGTTTATATAGATACTTTGGCCCAATGGTGGTGAGTTGTAACTCCTCCTTCCATAAATGGTGGCAGGGGGCGGGGCAGAGGAGGGGGCGTCTGTGTATGTGACTCTTTCCAAAGAGCACAGGATGGAAAGAAGGGGAAAAGAGTAACTAAACAGTGGAGAAGCCTTACAAACACTATCTCAGCCAGCGATCAACATCAACCTCAAAGGTGGTAATTCATGTGGATACCATGTATCCTTGATGTGATATGAGGAAAATGGTACCACATCTGTGGTGTTCGAGTCAAAAACCAATAACCACAGCCTCATCATGAGAACGACATCAGACAAAACCCAATACAGGGGCATTCTGCAAAATGACCATTGAGTTCATTACAAACAAGGAAATCTGGGAAACTGCCATAGCAAGAGGAGCATAAGAAGATATGACAACTAAATGTAATGTGGTATCCAGGGTGGCATGCTGCAACAGAAAAAAAACATTAGGTAAAAGTTAAGGAAATCCGAATGAGTATGGACTTTAGTTTTAATAATCATATATCAATAGTGGTTTCTTAATTATGACAAGTATACTGTACTGATGTAAGATGTTACTAATAGGGTACACTGGGCATGGGACATCAGGGAACTCTGTACTATTTTCGCAATTTTTCTGTAAATCTAAAAGTGTTCTAAAAAATAAAATTTATTTAAAAAAAAATAGCAGCCTCATCTGCACTAGAAGACACTAACATTAATAGCCTGCATACTGTTGACCCCTCTTTCTAGTGCAAGATTTCTCAAACAGCCTTCTTGGTTAAAGGAGCAGTGATGTGAAAATGTAGGCATTGTTTTATTTTACCTAAGGGCCATCATATGGCTGTCATCTGGCAAAGGCATATGCCCTTGACTTTCTAGTTGAATATGTGATCTTCAGGTACATGTTGGGGAGTATTTAATCTCCAAGAAAGAGTTCTACTGATGCCTACCTAAATAATGTGATACGTTAACCATTTCAAGTGGTAGCAGTCAATGATCATCATGTATATACAACTCAGATAGTTCATAGCAAATTTAAACCAAATTTTATGTTTTAACTATTCATTCAACAAGTAAATAATGATTCCTTACTGTGTGCCAGGCAATGTGTGTGTGTATCTATTATAATATATATAATGTAATACCTATATTATTATATGTAATATATAATTATAAATATATTTACATATAAAAATATATCTTATATTTACATATTAAATATAAACATGTTTTTATTATATAATTATATTATTATATTTATTATATAAACAAATAGATATGTGAACAAAATATATCTCACATATAAATATTGTGTGCCTTTGATATTAGAACTGGGCCATGTAGAAATTACCTTTGGAACAGATTAATTCCAGGCACTTACAAATTTGTAGCTTTAATTAGATACTGATGTGGTCTGCTCCTAGTTTAAAAGGTGGCCAATAAATAGTAGTGATATATTAAAGAAAAGATAGTGTTAAAGTTGCTGTTAACTTAATTACATGTTGGCTTCACTTTTTTTCTCGTGTAAGATCCAAAATTTTTTGGATGATTTGTTCAAAGTTTGAAACAAGAAACGTGCCACTTTCTAACCACCCTTGCCTTCTGATGTTGTCATTTGTATGTACCTCAGCTACTCATAAGCTCCTTCAAAGCTAGGACTAAATATGATCCACCTTTGATCTCTCATGTAACTACCAAAGGGTCTTTCATAAGCTAGATGTGTACATTTTGGTAAATGAATTAAACAAGGTTTACCTCTGCTGTTTTTATGACCTGGCAGAAAACTTGATAGGAAATTACAGCAAACTTAGAATTTACCATCTGATTACTACTTTCTTCCCACCCACAAATGTCAATGGTAAAATTTAGAAGGCTTTTGTTCGCTCAGCTTAACAGATTAATGCACTATACATTAGGTCTTTTAATGCATTTTATTCATTTTTCATATCAACTACTGAATAATTAGAAGGTATTTCTTTTTCTTAACATGTGTCAAAACATTTCATAGCAGCAGTTTACTTTGCAGAATTTGCATTGTGAGTAGGCGGGTGCCTTAATGATCAGTCACACCTTAAGTACTGAAATTTTCTCTGTGGTGACATTTGCCTAATTGCTTTACTAGATGGAGGTTCAGTCAATCTTGCCTTTCTCAGCAACTCTTATTTTTGATCCTATTATGCGGTTAGATCAAGTCCTTGGTGGGCAGGGGGGTAAGGAGGAGAATAAGGTGAGGTTTCCTGTTCCCTAATTGTGTTCATATTTCCCAATTCATAGTCCATCTTAGTTGTTAAGAGAATTAATGTGCATCTTATATGTAACATAATAATGCCTAATTTATTAGTGGAGAGTGAGGCCATCACCTAGTTCCGTCCTGAGCTGCCCTGTCTCCTTCTCTACCCTCTCCACTGTACTCACACAGCTTCAACTTAAACTTCTACACAAGTGGCTCCCAATTCCAGATCCAGATCCCTGATCTCCATTCCAAACACTAGACACTTGCATTTCCAGACTCCTACATTTTGCTTTTTGAGGAACCCTATTATTTTCTCCTCGCTCTTAGCCTGATGCTTTGCATGCTAAATAAAAAACAAGCAAATGAATAATGAAATACATAATATAGAAAACCAAAGCTGACTCTCTTAAGAGCTAAAAATGTTGGCCATTTTAAATAAGAACCCTTTAAAAATGCCATAATTTCTCAGCTTTTAAAAATAAAATAATACTAAACATAATTTAACCTTTAAAAAAAAAGGTTAAAGAGATCACAATTATAAATATCAATTACTATAACATACAGTAACACAGTAGTCTTTAGGTATTATTAATCATTTGAGAAAAATTGTCCCTCCCTCTAAATGAATTATTTTATCTGTTTTTCATAATCATCACTATCAGGATGTCAGCTGTCATTTTTTGCTCCTGCCTGTATCTGTGCCTTCAGCATCAGTCCCCAACCATTTGATCCTCTACTGCACCTTTCCTTAATAAATTTTATTTTGACTGCTATGAGTTAAGAAACCCAATAGCTAAGTTCTTAGACATTTCTAAAACAAAAATAAATAAACTTGAAACAAGGCCTTGAGGAGTTATTTATGAGGACTGTGTGTGGATTTGCTTAAGTCAATTTTGTCTACTCTGAGGCATTTTTAAATTTTTAATTTCCTAGTTTAACTATGCTCTAGATAAATGAAGTTGCTAGATAAGAAAAAGTGGCATATAAACATGGCATGGCAAATTGTGTTTCATTTTGCTTGATACCTACTCTCTGATGGTAGAGAATGTACTAACTCTTATCAGAAAATAAATCAAATCTGTGACTTCACTAAGAAAATATTATTTTCCCCCTATATTTCTGTTTAAAAATCATAATTTTGCCCTTTTCTACAAGACTTCAGCAGTCACCTTTGACAGTATTTCTCAGGTATGGTCCTTGGAACAACTGCATCAGGAACACTCAGGTTAAATGTTATACAAATTCTTGGGCCCTGACCCCAGTCAATTCTTTCAGAGTCAATAGGTTCTAAGTATTTCCTTCCTTCCCTCCTTCCCCCTCCCTCCCTCCTCCCTCCCTTCCTCCCTCCCTCCCTCCTTCCTTCCTTCCTTCCTTCCTTCCTTCCTTCCTTCCTTTCTTCCTTCTTTTCCTATTTTTAAAGCAAGCTCCCTAGGTGATTAATTCTCAGGCATACTAGAATTTACATTGCCAAGCTATTTCCATCTTCTCCAGCATTCTTCAAAATTCTCCACCAACCTTCCTCCTACCTCTGTACTTTCCTGTTTTATACACTTTGCTTATCCACTTTACCTTGAATTTTCTGCTCTTCAAAACCTCTAATTGCGGTACCCTCAAATACTTTCCTTTGAACTTTTCTATCCCTTTCGTTAATCTTCCTCTAATCAAAAATAAATCAGGTAACAATTTATTTTTGTGCACGTAATTTCTGCTTGACTACTTTCCTAAGCCTGCCTGTGTAAATGGGTTGAAAATACCTTTTGTGGGAGTTTTTAGGAAGTGAATGTAAGCACATTTATGTTTACAGATAGAAAGAACTAGATGATTTTTAAAGCCATTTCCAAGCTTATCTAAGGGCAGCACATTGTAAATAGTCATTTATAATTTTTCTGTCCTCTCCCCTTTATGATATTTGTGGAGGCTGTGTGTGAATTTGCTTAAGTCAATTTTGTCTATTCTGAGGCATTTAAAAATTTTAATTTCCTAACTTAACCATATTATAGATAGATAAAGTTGCTGGATAAGAGAAAGTGACATATGAACATGGCATGGCAAATTGTACTTCATTTTGCTTGATACCTGCTCTCTGGTCATAGAGAATGTGCCAACTCTTACTCGGAAAAGAAGTTAAACCTGTGAATTCACTAAGAAAATATTATTTTCCCCTATATTTCTGTTCTTCTATTTTAGAACTATGTTTTATTATCATTTTGCATCTCCCATTATAGTAGACACTAGCAATCGGTAATTCATTTATTAACATGGAATAAATGCATGTTGATCTATATGTTGCATCATTATTTTCTATATTCCAATCTAAGTGTATGAAAGCAGAGACTTACCTACTATAACGAAATTAATATAACCGAACACAAAACTAAGTTTAATTTTGTACTTATTTAAGTATTCTCTCATAAGAAACACTTAAAAGCTTTCATATCAGTGTGCTATATATTTATATAGCAAACTAAACCTTGAATGGATTGGTAATAGTTAGAAATGTAATATTTGTGTAGGCAGACAGTAATGTGCCAGAATCGATATGGAGAGTTTTCAACCCTGATGGGCTTGGTGTACTGGCCAAGTGGGCAGGTGATCTCTGATGAATCTCACTCCTTTGCATTGATCCCTTTTAGGCATCCAGGGTCATCCCAACTGGGACCTTCTTATATCCTACCCTGACTTGTCCTCTCATGAATTTCTCCAAACTTCAAAAATTACTTTTGGTCCCTCCTTAATAAAAGCTTCCAATCCATCATCTTGGTGGTAGGGAGAAAGAAATCTGATATTTTCATTTTAAAAACAAAGTATATTGAATGAAATTAATCTTAGATTGTTGACATCTACGAAGACCATTTTTTTAACCCTCTCTTCCCAGCATCAGAAGACTGTGGTTAACAACTTGCCTTCCCACTTGGAAATGTCAGTTTGGGGAAGATTGAGCTAAATTCTGAGTACAGAATATTTGCCCTCTGAATCTAGATAACTCTTTTCAGATTACATACTTCTGTAAGAGCCATTTATACCAGCTGCATTCCAAGGGTGGGTCAGGAGGGTTCAGACAAATGCATGGCTACAGAGGAAAGAAATTAACAGTGGCTGTGATTCCTTTATATAAATGACAACAGTAATTTCTCAAGGTATCCCTAAGGTCTTTCTCTCATGGCCTCTAACGCTAACCATGTTATAAGGAAGGCATGTTTAATCATCGGGGCTACTGTATGAAATTGAGTGAAAGTATACAATTCAATTTGAAGGTCCTTTCAACATTGGAAGGGACCTCCTTTGTACTAGAGTCTGCTGTGGCCCCACACTAGGAATGTGTTATAAACCACCAGTGGTTAGAGAGCAGGAGGAAAAAATTGTATCTTCTGTAGACCATAGAATCTGAAGCTATGAATCATGCATTTACGTAATAGGGCTATAGGCAAATAGCAGTAGACGGGTAAGCAAAGATTATATTGAATTTGACAGTAGGGTTGGATGTTTTCTTAATGACTCCAACCTCACACTGCCCTGATGAGCCACAGAAAAATAGTCTTGAACTGGATAGTAACACTTTCCAGAAGTGGAGGTCCTAATGTTAATGGATATGCCAAATTTCTTCAGTAAAAATGAAGGTCAAAGCCTTCTGAATAATGCCTGTGATCCTTTCACACTATTTTAATTGAGCTTTTCGGTATCATAATTCATTGAAAAAAAAAAAGAAGAAATCAACATGAACTTAGTTTTAACCTTATTCTAATTGAAAACAAAAACTTATGTATTTAGTTCATCTTTCCTAGGAAATCTGATCTTGTAGAATGATCCTGGTGTTAAACCATTTTATAAAACTATATTACCACCATTGCCAATTCACTTTATTTTTCTATTCTATAGAATTTGACCAAAATCAAAGATTCTCACTTTGGTCTGTTTTATTGGCCCTCCAGGGCCCAAGTCTGGCACCAATTACTCCTTCAATTTCAAGATGAGTTGAGAAGTGACAATCAAGAAGCACAGACCACTGCAAAGTAAATATCCATCACTCACCTTCACACCTGATATCTATGATCCTGTTGCATTCTCACATCCACAGTTTCCATGATCTAAAAATGAATATCTTGCTTTCTTTATCAGAACATAAATATGAACCAGAGAGTTCTTAGATCTAGGGACTAAGGGAGGGGGGCCAGAAGATTAGATCTAGATCACACCCAGGTGGACAAACACATCTCTGTCTAGGGGTCTTGCATGATGGCATTCATTGGATAGTAGGAACATTGTTCAGGCCACATGGCACTCTGGGATCTTCAGGCTGGCCCAGGTATATGCACTGTCTAAGCACTGATGATTTATAACACATGAAAATCCTGGAGCCAGAGTAGATCATAATAAGTAAGAGTACAAGTCAATTATACGTGGTGACTGATGTGACCTCTGTAATGTTAGCCTAGATAAATCATCTCCATTTTACTTCTTATTAAAGAATGTCCAAGTCATCCTCTCCCTTCTCTCTCTCCCTCCCTCCCCGCCACCCTCAACCCATGTGCAATTTCTGTTTAGTGACTAAATCATAATGGGTTCGGAAAACACGTTGCCAAGAAGATTTGAGTCAGTACAGGCTTTTCTTCAGCATAAGGCTTTATAACCGAAATTGAATTAAACATGGTAGATTTAATTAAGAAATGTAATTTGCATTATAGAGATTGTGGATTTTTCTAATTTCTATTGTTGTATAACAAACTACCCCAAAATGTAGTGACATAAAACAACCATTTATTTATGCTCTTGGATCCTATGGAGCAGGAATTCAGACAGGACACAAGATGAATAGCTTATCTCTTTTTATAATTTCTGAGTCCCCAGCTAGGGAGACTCGGGAGCTGAGGATGACTTGGTGACTTGGGACTGAAATGATTCTGAGGCTTCCTTTTTGACATATCTGGTAATTGATGTTGACTGTTGGGTGGAAGCTCAGTAGGGCTGCTGACTAAAGTGCCAACAAGTAGCCCCTCCAGCATGACAGTCTCAGCATAGCCAGACTTCTTACATGGTGGCTAGCTCCCGCAAGAGTGAATATTCCACAAGGACCAGGAAGAAGCCTTTTCTGATTCTGCCTTTTATAGCATCATTTCCATAGTAATAGAATTCTTCCTTAGAGCTCAGACCCAAGGGGAGGAATCAAAGACCTCACCTCTCAATGTGTCAAAATATTTTATATATGCTTCAAATATGTTTTAAAGTCACTTTATTCGTATGAATCATAACTATCAAGAACTAGGGCATCATATAAAAAAAAACTGTAGTGGTCACAATACAACTTTGATTCAATGTGTACCTCAGTGAAAGTATATGAGAAGGTCTGGGAAAGTACTGATGACTGCTGAAAATGCTTGGCATGGACAAGCTTGGAAAAGTCCATGTTTGTTCACTAATTTTAAGGTTGTATAACTGTACACTTAGAAACAACTATATTCAGAATTCCTACAAGAAAAATAACTTACAGTTGCAAGTTGTAAACGTTCTAGGTTCTCACAGGCTTTGCCCCTTGAAAACAATCGTTTTATGCAACTTACTCAATAGTACTTCACACCCTTAATTTCTCTACAAACCTCCTTCAAGTTTTACACCCTGTTTTATTGACTCTTTGCACTGTGTACTCATATTTGTCACCACTTTTAAACATTTAAATTCCTAAGTCGGGATCGTCTTCTCATTAGAATGTGAGAAGACACATTTTCATTGATGTCTTTGATCTCTGAGGCACTGCACGGTTTTAGTTTGTCTCAGCTCCTCAGTTATCCTCTCTGATGATGATGAGTTTGAAAAGAAACCTGTATAGTCTTCATTAGGCAAAAATCTCTTTCTTATGGTTTTTAAATGATGAGATGAAAAACAAATTGGTCTCTTTGAGAAGAGAGGAGGTAAAATAGAGCAACCTGTAGGGACCCAGAGAGATTAAGCAGCTTCCATTTTAAGAATAGAGTTCTGGGGTCCAAGAGAGTGCTGACCAAGGACTGTGACAGATTATGGACAGCGGTAGCTCAGAATAATAGGTGGTTTGAAGGGTGTAATTAACCACCTTCCTCTGAAGAACAGAACAACAGCCTTAGAAAGGAAGGTCAAGAGCCCTTTATGAAAGGTCCCAGAGCAACAACCTTAGGGAAAGCAAATATTTAAATAAGAAGTTCACCTGTTAGTTACAGAGTGACTTCATTTACATGTAGCTTGCTAAAGTCACGCACCATGTCACTTACGGGAACAAGTTTATCAATATGTATGTGCTATATTTTCCAAATTAAGAATATCAGAAAAAAAATGTGTGGATGTGTCACCTCTGTATATATTTGTAGAGAATAAAAAAACAGGAAAATTATCCTTCATGGAAAGAATAATTGCAGACGCATTTTCATCACTTAATTTCCGATGGTGCACTACCCGCTTAGAAATCATTTCTATTTATAAAGTCAATTAGTCAAGTGAAAACTTCCATGGAAGGGCTTTTTATAAAATTCAGTAGTCATCATTCTTTCAAAACTCAGACCTCTTTTTGGCTCCTTGGATGGCACTGCCTTGGGGCCTTCTCCTTTGTTCTGCTCTGCATGCAGAGAAAAGAGGTGGAGCCAAGGGAGATGAAAGTTCTTGACACTACTGCCTGGCAGGGCAAGTCTGGCAACTTTCAGAACAATGCAAATTAAATGACCAAATTACACATTTTTCCCAAACTGAAGTGACTTCTTTACGGAAGTTGTTAGACCTGGTGTAAACTTACCAAATACCATTGTAACCCACTGGGGGCAGCTGTAGTTGAGCTCTATTCAGGATGCTGCTGGAATAATACCGGATTAGCTCACCAGGTCTAAGACGGGATGGCATAAGGCGAGGTGGTCTCTTGTAGACTTCCTGCTCAAGGGTAGTTGGCAGAGGTGGGGTTATTTTAGTATTTAGAAACAACCCTTCTTGCCTTTAGGCTTCAGAAATTGACAAAGTTAGAGTTTAACAAATTGACAAAGTTAATTTTTCTGTGTCACCTTCTCTTTTCTGATAGATTTTTAAAAATAAGCAAAATCTTAGCTTATATTTAGACAATAGTCAAGGAAAAGTCAGTTTTCATTTGACCTGAGGTACTGCTAAGGTTTACTTCCTGAGTTTTGGTCACTGGTTTGAACAAGCAGCTCTGTGTCATTATTGAGTGATAGAAGCATGCTGAGTTCTATTGGTTGAATTTCCTTCTAGTCCAGTTGGTCTGAAAATCACTCATTCCTAAATTATCACAGCTGTTGCTGTGATGTCATCGTACGTGCATTTTATATTTTACATCGTTCTGAGTTTTAATTTATTGTGAATAATAATCTGGTTCTACAAAGAAAATGCTCTCAAATACATTGTATTCTCTTTAAGCATAGCTGAAAAATGTGACATTTAGATATATCACAATTATTTATAAACCTTACTTACATTAATTATGAGGGAACTTTTTTTAAGGTACAATGATTAGATACCTAAATTTGTGTGTCAGGTAGGTGAATGTTTATAGCCTAGTAGTCTTCAAATCAAGGGTCAAAGTGTTGACAAATCCATTTAGTGTGCTTTGACAATAATTTTAAAAAGAAACAGAATAGAATGGAATGGTGGAAGAGAGTAAAATAGAAATTATCAAAATGTATGTAATAGTGGTTAATATTGTTTCATGTGACTTTAACTTCAGTCTTGTATGTATATGAAAGTGTTATTCAGGATCACAACATAAAATTTGTCTTTCTAAGGGTCATAATAAAAATGTTTAAATTTTTCTATGTTAGCCCCTGGCTCTTGGTCTGGACATTCTCTAATATTGGCCAAATTGCCTTTGTCATCCAGACAGAGAGTTAGGTAACTTGTCCATGATCAATACAAGGTAGTGGCAAAACTAATGGCTCATCCACAGCTTCCTCTACCAAATTTCCAACTTTCAAAGTGGAAAGAAAATACTCTTTCTAAAACGTGCTACTTCTAAGTTATCAAAAATATATCTGTGATAATGCTAGTTTATATTTCTACAACCTCTTTTATTAACAGTGTTAGGCTTATACATATTAATGCACATACACCTCTGTATGAAAATTGTCCATTTTCTGAGGAGAAGCTGATAAAAACCACAAAAATAAAGGTCTTTAAGGGCAGCTTTTCCTGGACAATTCTTCAACTATCTTTCAAGACACATGGCTTTCTGGCTCATTGTACATCCAAACTATTTTCTCTTTTAATCTCATCTTATTTCCATATATTCTGTCCTCTGTGGAGATACAGAAGAAATTCATAGAGAAAATGGGTAAGCAGTAAAGCTGGAAAAATAGACCCAAAGCTCCCGAAATTTCATTCTCACACTTTCTAAGTCAGTAGCTGTTGAATACTTCAGTACCGCATGGAGACCCCTGGTACTGTCCCATTCCCAGTCTCAGTTTTCTCCAGTCTCTATTTCCCACATCACCCTTCAGACCAAACTCAGAGCAGCTGGTTCTCTTCTTGGACCTCTCAAGGAAGAAGTCTGCCATAGAGGGAAGGGCTGTGCCTAGCCTATTACAACTCTCTGGCAACTTGTCTAAGCTAAAAAGGAGAAAGGAAACATAAGGAGAAGCAGAGGAATATACTAAAATAGTACCAGATGGATCCAAAGATTTTTAAAAAATTTTAAATTACAGTTGACACATAATATTGTATCAGTTTCAGTTGTACAACATAGTGATTAGACATTTATATAACCTATAAAGTGATCACCCTGATAAGTCTAGCATCTATCTGATACTATACATAGTTATTATAATATTCTTGACTATATTCTTTCCCTAGCAGTACCTGTGACTATTTTTATTACTGGCATTTTATACTTCTTAATCTCTTTTTCCCACATCCCACCCAAGTCTCTTCCCATCTGGCAACCATCAATTCATTCTCTGTATCTATGAGTTTGTTTCTGTTTTGTTCATTTATTTTGTTTTTTAGATTCCACATATAAGTGAAATCATATGGTTTTGTTTTTGTCTGGCTTATTTCAGTTAGCATAATACCTTGAGGTCTATCCATGTTGTTGCAAGTGACAAGATTTCATTCTTTTTTATAACTGAGTAATATTCCATTGTATATACACACCACATCTTTATCCATTCATCTATGCATGGACATTTAGGTTGCTTCCATATTTTGGCTATTGTTAATAATGCTGCAATGAACATAAGGGTACATATATCTTTATGAATTATAGTTTTGATTTGTATCCAAAGATTGAAATTTAAAAATAAAACCATAAATGTACTGGAGGAAAATATGAATAGCATTTTTTTTGGTAAAAATTCTTGAAAGGTAAAAATAATGACCTCCCCCCACCAAAACACAAAACAATGAGAAAACATGAAAGAAAAAGTCAGTAAATTTAACTACTCAAAAATAATTCCTACCTAAGTGAAATATTGCTAAACAATGTTAAAAGGCAAGCTATGGAAAATGTTTGCTGCACATTATCTAGTAAAAGGGCTAACTTCTATAATATAAGGGATTCCTATGAATCAAAAGTAAAGAAGCAATAATCCCATAACAAATAAAACAAATGAGAACTAAAGTTCTTTTAAATATGCTAAGTTTTACTTGTAATGAGAAAGTGCAAATTAAAATGGGATAGAAAATTTCAGTTACGAGATTGGCAAAGATTTAAAATTGGTAACACTATTTTGATTAAGGTATGAGGATGCAGATGCTCTCATACATTTGTAGTTGGTGTACAAATTGTACAATATCTATGGAAGGAAATTTAAGAATATCTATCAAAACTAAAAATATACCTATAATGTGACACAGAAATTCTATTTTTAGTTAAATACATATACATATATATGTACTTACACATAATCAAAAGACATGTCTAAGACTATTGTAAATTGTTTGTTTGCAAAAATAAAAGAAGGAAACAACTTAATTGCCATCAAAAAGGGTGTGGCAAAGTGAATTATATATATCCCTTTGCACTGGACAGCTCTATGTGTACTAAATAGAACCATGTCTGAGGTATGCTGAGTGAAAAAAGCTACAAATTCTTTTTAGAGTATGCTACCATTTATAGAAACCAAGGGGACAAGCTCTTTATTCATACATAGTGTATATGCTTAGAACATCTGGAAGCATGTACAACTAGATAAGGTTCATTGACTCTAAGAGTAAGTGGTCACTGGTAGGCTTAAGTGTACATGATTTCCTCTCTTCTTCATATATTTTTGTAACTTTTGAATTTTGTACAATGTGAATGGGTCACCTAATGAAAAATTATTTGATTTTAGTTAATAAAAAAGAAAGGAGAAAGCAAAAAAAGAAGTAACCAAGAGAAAGGAATATGAGAAAGAAGGATATAGAAAAGTATGTGAATTTTACTTCTAATTTGGAAATTCAAAATTCACTTCTAAATTGGAATTTAGTCAACAAATATGCAACAATTTTCATTTTGGTGTCGAATTTGCTCTCTGAATGTATCCAAACACTCCAAGCTCAAGAAGCCATTATTATGGCTTTATTATTTATTATTTAAATGACTCAAGTCTTCCTCCCATACACAGATAGAAGCCCGGCATTCCTCACTTCTAAGGATCCTTGGAGGAGTACTATTTCTACTGTGTATCTCTTGCTCTATTACCTGGTGGCATGAAATCCTTTATTTCACTTACATAGTTTACCCTAAAGCTTCGTGTCTAATTATATCATACTATGACACAATAGATGGCTGAATATTAGATATCAGATTGCCCTGCTGTTACAAGTCCTTAGGAATTTCTTAGAAACTTATTTTCCTCTGACATGCAGATTCCTGCCTTGTATTAGGCCCTCTGTAACTCAGATCCCTCCCAACACCCCTTTTTTTCTGACTGTCCCCAGAAACTCAGAATGCCCGCTCCTTTATCATGGAAGGTAATCCATTTTTGTCTCTTCTGCCCATGGAATTATGCCAGTAATGTAAGAAAAAATTTTTCCCCAAGCATATTATAGTAGTAATAGGAAAAAAAAGTTAAAGCATCCAGTTATAAGGCATTGGTTAAGTAAATTATTATATGCCAATATAATGGAGAATTACATAATCTTTACAAATTATCTGAAGTTCCATATTTACTAAAGTAGAAAAACTTTTATAACGTATTAATTGAAATAAGGAAGGTACAAATAAACACATGTATGTATATGTATGTATATATGTACCTACACAGTACATATATACACACGTATGTAACTATACAGTATATATGTATATATAGAATATGATATATGTGTGTATATAGCATGCATATGACATGTATATAATATTTGAATGTGTTTATGTATATGCATACATATAAATATGGTACAGTCCCATTTTTTAAAACCGTTCATAATATACCTGTTTTTATTGGCTGGAAGTATATGCATCAGAATGTTAACTGTTTAACTCTCTAGTTGGTAGAAATTCAAAGGATTTACTCAGTTTGAATATATTGTAATGTTAATTGACTATATTACTATTTATTTATGTTTTGAATATATTAGAGTCATCATTTTGGGAAAAAAAAAGGAATCAAAGAAAAGGTCCATAAGACCAGGAAGGGTAGCACTACCAATGGCTCCCCAAGGCCTAAAGGGGTTGACTTCTACTCGAAATAATAGGCTGATTCAGTTACAATCAGCTGCCCTTATCCCCAGATTCCTACTCAATAAAAACACCCTCTCCTCTCATGTTCCCTTTCCCCAATACTGTTTTACAATCGAATGTTCCTCTGCACTCTGCTAAGATAAGGTAAACTTTGAAAAGAAAACAAAATTGAAGCAGCAGCACAGAATTTCCTTTCCTTTTCTCAAAACAGTGAGAAACTCATATATTTGATGTCATGTTTTCTACAGCTTTTCCACCTTAAGGGGTGTTACAAATAGGCTCTTCTTCTCTTCCAATGGCCCTGAACAGATAGGGTAAAATCTCATTCTTTAAACCAGCAAGAAGAGATTAGAACTAAAAGAGAAGACTTCTTAGGGGAGCATGAGCAGTGGTGAACCTACCAATGGACTACAGAACCAATGTGAAGGGAAGCCAGGTGTGCAAAACCAGAGTAGTCTTACGGGTGGCTGCAAGCTGAATATCAGCCCTGTACCCGGCCTGCACGCTAACCCAGCTGGACAGAGCTATCCAAGGTCAAAGGACTGCAAATCAATTCCTAAGTCACCTTTGTCTGAAAACATGTCATGTTACAACTTACTTAGGGAACTTAGAAATAATTTAATATGACTCCCTCTTTGAGGAACCAAAGCCAAGAGAGGTTAATGTATCTGCCCAAGTTCAAGAGCTGGTTAATAGAAGGGCCAAGACAAAGCCCCCTGGGCTAAATACATACATTTGAGATGGCCAAATGGACAATCCTTATGAAACACACTCCAAATCTAACACATGCTGCTCGCATTACCTGATCATTTGGATGCGCCATACATTTCCTCAGAGGATGCAATAAAGGAATTAATTGTGCACAGTAAATATTCATACAGATGTGCCTCACTTTATAGGACATACAGGACTACTTTATAGGAAGATTTGACTGTATTTCAAATATTTGAGAACAATTCTGTTTAAATAAAATTTGTTGTAATCTAGGTAATTTTCTGAAAAATACAAAAATCAACCTCAACTTATCTGCTATATCAATCCAAATTTTCATGCATAAAATTTGCTTTGGTGGTTCTTCCTACATAAGTGAACTAAAAGAGTCAGTAGAGCACCCTTCCTGTCCTTCCTGTTACACTCATAGCCTGTCAGCCCCCACTCCGGCATGTGTCTTTTGAGTCATCATATCATCAGTGCTCTTGCAGAATCAAAGCTCAACTCTTTGCATGTGTTGTCCATGATATTTTCTTCTCTAGACTGAGAACAACATTTTCTAAAGTATCCTCCTATGTGCGTGTAAGTTGCTTTATCTTACAAAAAGGATGTGGAGAGGGCAAGATCACTTGTTTTGATTAAACTGGTTAAGAGTGGAGCATCTGTCATACTCCTCTGTGCAGGAGGCCCTGTTAATGTACAGCAGGGATTACAAGTTCAGATGCCCACAGGGCCAGGGAGATGATATATGTGAGCACAGCAGGTTAGGCGGGAGAAGCAGTAGGGCTTGGTGTCAGTGGTGGTCTGAATAGCTAGTGCCCTATCCAACGGGGGCGGGGCGGGGGGGGGGTGTTACTCAGCTCTAGTTCATTGTTACAATATGGAAATATAGGTTTTGACAGACTGTCCAATTTTTTAAAAGGAAAATATAAACCCATACATTTTAATTTAAAATCTTCCAACTTGGTAGTGTTGGTAACTAATTCAAATTTATTTTAAAATATCACAAGGAATGGTAGAATAAAAAAGTTCTTTAGCCCACTGGTTGCCAGTTTGAGACACTTAGACCCTTACAATGTTATTTAGTGAGTGGTATTAAATTGTATAAACTAGTCCATTCACTTTTAAATAAAACACAGAGAAAGACCATCCATCTTTTCCTACAAATCATATGTATCTTTTAATCTTTACCTTAATCCCTTCTTTCCTAAAGTTGTCCCCAACTTTATATGGTCTGTGCTACACAGGTCATGCTTAGTTCTATCTTTTTATTCGTTGCTTTTAATCATTTCGCATCTGCAGGTCTTGCATTCAGACTTCATTATAAACACTTCCAGGACAAGAATCATCAAAAATCATATCTAATACTTCTTTTATGCAACCTCAAAACTTTTTCAATAAAAGGCTACTTTTTCAATCAAAGCCTTTGCTGACACACAGATATATAGTTATACTAGAAATGAGTTTAGTGTCTTGAAGTACCCGAATGTCTAGACTATGTAAGTTAACAAGTTCAAGTCTGTGGGTACCTTGCCCTGCTGAGCTGAGAAGCACTGACTTGCATAAAAATGTAAGAAGAAAGCTCTAGGCAAAAATAGCTATGAGTTCATCATGACTTTTCTGGAATAAAAATATTGTAGGATGTAGTTAGTCAATGAAATGATATGGTCCTTTACAAATGTTAACTTTGATCAAGAAATTTTCTAAGCCAACATTGTCTGCAGGAACCCCTCCATTGATTTAGGCATTAAGAGAATGGTAAGCGTAGTTTTAAAAGGTCAGGGTTCATATTTTTGCATTGACAGGTCAGAATTCTCTGGGTCATCTTACAGTGATTCAGAGGAGCAGAAGCATGAGCTGTAATCAGCTTAAATCCAGAAATGAATGTGTGGAAGGAGAAATAAAGTATGTGTTGAAGCTTCAGAAATGACTAACCACTGTTTTTGCCCCTATGTGGAAGTGAGGATGGGGTGACCAAGAAATAGTATACACTAGAAACAACTCTTTACAGTGTCCTGGATGTTAAAGTTATCTCTATACCACTAAGAGCAGGCTACAAAGCCAGATCAGCTGGACATGTGTGCCAGGCTGCCCACGAATGTGTACGGGAGTGGGCCTAGTGTTGGTGTGAATTGGCCAGCACCACTTGAAGGTGAGGAAGTATGGAAACATTACCTTATGGACCCCTAAATCAACAGAGCTTGATGTGATGAGGAATCAAAAGGCTGAGGTAGAGGGAATAGCTCTGACACAAACTGACTCCCTAACCAAAGAGAAATGTTGCATTTGCTCCCTTACTTGAAAATAGTGATAAAATTCTAAAAAGTGCTTTTACTGAAAAAGCCCCATCTCCATACTCATTATCCTCACAAACACCCCACATATGTGCCTCTCAGACACTTCTTAACTATCCTTATATTTCCCCATATTATTTGGTAATCCAAAAAAGAAATAAATCATTAAATAAACAGACTACTTTATGTATTAGGAGACAGACTTTTGAATAATAATAATAATAATAATAATAATAATAATAATAAGTTTTAGTTACTAAAAATAGTGCCTTAACTTAGGCAAACAATACTTGGGTTAAAATGAACATTAATTATCATTGTATAGACTATTTAGTTGTAACACTGATATGATTGTCACCTTCTTTCTGTTCAATAGAATTTATTGCTACATCATGAAATCTCCTCTTTTACTAGTCGCTATGTTTAACCACTGCATCTTCATCCACAGATTTAAGTTACAAATAACAAGAGATGTAGGAAATACAACTCATTTATCCTTGGGATAATGTGTTTACTCTGTCCAAGAGTTAATATTAATTACAATGAGAGCAATTTATATTTCCTTTCTTGATTGCCTCATCTCTCAACAGCCTTCATCCATATTTTTTTTTTCTCATGGAACATTTTCTGGTTAGAAACTTACCAAATTTCATCAGATAAGAAGTACTAAATGTGAACCTGTAAAACTGCTTTCAAAGGACCCACACTTAGAAAATTGAAAGATGGTGTCAGCTTTAAGCAAATGCCCAGAATGTAAACTGGGAAGGGTTCAACTGGACCTCCAACTGTTTTAGAGCAGTGGTTCTGAAAGTGTGGTCTTCAGGTCAACAGCATTAGCACCACCTGCAAATTTGTTAGAAACGCGCATTCTCAGGCCCTCCCTTGTGCTTGCATAGACCTTCTAGACAATCCTGGTGCACACACAAGTTTGAGAACTACTGTTTTAAATAGTCTTCAGGGACCTAAGGAACAGAAAATTGATAAAATTTGATGGATCATTTGATGTTTCTTCTTCCTTTTTTTTCTCTATTGCCTTTTTCCCTTCCTCAGGTTTATCCATTCCTCATTTAGCAAGCTTCATTACAAGCGTACTATCTTTATGACAATTTAAATACTAACTAATATGGGACTCCATCAAAAGTACTCAGTAATTGTCAATTGATTAATAATTAAAATCCCTTTTTAGCCTTGAGAAGTAAGTCCATAAACACAGAAGACACACCTAGAAAAGGGTGCCCAATCTCTAAGATGGTGGCCTATTGAACCTAATCTCGATAGATCATTTTCTTTACAAGTGAAATTAATACTTTTATGTAGTCACCTCTGAAGCCATTTCCAAAAACATTGTGTTGTCCACCAAAAGAAACTCTTGTTCTCTTGCAGTGCTTAAATATGTTTAAGGTCTCTATAATATCCAGTATCTCCAATTCTGGAAGCCTCCAATCTTACTATGATTTGGTGTAACTCGGAAAACACCTGTGAATTATCTGCTATACCTAAAAAGACTGTATAGGAGGTTGCTGTCATTCTGAAACGATTGCTAAATACTGCCCATAAAATGCCTTTGCTTAGATACTTTTCATTTGCAAGGGTACACATGATTTAGTCTCTACGACATGCATATTTCTTTAGCAAGTGGGTATCAGGATCTCTAAGACTTATTTTCCTCATTATTTAAATGGAGATATTAGAATCTACATGTTAACGTTGTAAAAAATAATGAAGATAGCCCAGGAGCACTTAGCACAGTGCCTGACTCAATAAATATTCATCATCATTAAAGATAATTTTATTAGTAGAATTGTAAATTCAAAAATATCACTCAGATCTTGACCCATTAAAAACAAGCACGTAGGGAGGAGATAAAGTGTCTCTCTTCCTTGAGTGGTCTACCACTACTATATTTTCCATGAAGATTTGTTGTTGTTGTTGTTGTTGTTGCTGCTGCTGCTGTTGTCGTTGTGTTTAATTCCCTGTGCTCTGCTCTCCTAATTCCTTGGCCTCTGCTCCCCCAGTTCCTTGGCCACTGCTGGCAGTCCAGAATGGTGGGACATAGAATTAGGGACATAATAAAATATGGAAATCTATCATCTATAGACCATCTGTAGGGCTAGAGAGCCTAGAATAGCGTCTGCTATTAGTTCCTCTAGTACCCACCAACTAGCCCTTGAAGCAAAATCTGAAAGGCCAGCTGGGTGACACCAGTGCAGGCATCAGCAGGCTATGAAGAGAACCTTGAAAGGTGATTTACCTCCTTAACCTCTATTCAACTTAAAAAAAAAAAAAAAAAAGCATGAATCCAATTTTGAAAGATTTTAGAAGGGAGCTTCCCTAACCTTTCATATAAATGCTAATATAAATAGAGAAAAGTTATATATCATTATGAAATCTCATTTTGGCACAATTTGAAATACTTCTGCAAGAGAATATGCCAGAAAATGTTCAGTTCTATGGATGACAGATTACCCCATAGATGGCTTTGGCAAGAGAAGGGTACAGAGATAGGCAAGGAGATTCTTGGAATCGAAGTATGTAAAATATTAGGATTAAATAAATGTCTGATAAACAAGAGATTTCTGAGTTTGAATTAGTGACATAGAAAAATGAGAAACATCTGGAATCTGTACTTATTTTGCCAGTCAGAAACAGTTTTGAGGTCCTTTGTTACATTGTTTACTTTGTAGAGACTTATTAAAAACAAATGCCTGAGATGGTTCAGAAGAGAACCATAGCTGAATTAAGAACGCCAAGGCTTCTAAAAGAACCATTTAAATAGTTTTGACTTTCCACAGCTGAGCTTAATGCTCTTTCCTCAAACAAACCTTTCTGTTCCGTTTAATACACACTCGAAGAGTCAAAGGCTTATATACTTATTTGGAATTTAATAGTAAATTTTTGAGGTGAGAAAGAGAGTGCGAAAACTTATTTCCTTTATATTTTCAGTTATTTTATATGATTCTTCCACAGCCACCCCTGCAGCTCACACATCCACGCAAGTGATCATCAGATGGAAAGAGGTTTACCTGGTCATTGGCCCTGACTTTCATAAGGGACACCGCTGATATACAAATGAGGTTGTTTTCCTGTTCATTTCTGAGGAAGATTCAGTTGTCCTTAACAGTTCAAAGAATAGGTTCCAGCCAAGACAGACTGCGGAGCACAGAGAAGGGTTATGGGTCACTTAAACCCAGTGTCTCCGTCAGCGCTTTCACATGCCCTTGCTGGGGCCCGTAACTAGTCACTCACTGGAAGGAAAGCAGGTGCTACAGGCCAATGAGGTGACCCGGTGTTTAAATTCTGAGGGGGCCTTTATGCCTGTATGAGGCAGGGGAGAAGGAGGGAGGGAGCGCGGAGAGGGAGGAATGGTGCCCAAGGACAGAGGAAATTTCTTGAGGTGAAATAGATAGTCCAGGAAGAGTCTCCTTCCTCATCAATTTGCTGTTCCTCTCAGGCACTTTACAAGAAGGTAAATGTTGTGAGAAGCCAGACCTCAGCAAAGCCACAGAATGAAATTGTACATCAGGCATAAACTGCATTAATGAAATTCTGGTGGCATACTGGATTCCTGCAATGCTACTGCTGAGCCAGCCTTACACTGCTCTTTTATATTCAAGTTATGATAATGAGGAAAGTCTTCATGTCTTTTATATTTGTACCCAACTTATTCAAGTCAGGAACATGGAATCCCTTACCTTACAGGAGGCAAGGTGGGGACAGATGACTACTTGCCAAAGACCATTGGTCTCAAAAACTCTCATAAACCAAAGAAATGGCATTTATGGGTCAAACCACAGGCCTGGCTTTCTCTCTAACCAGGCCTGGCTGTCTCTCTAACCAAGTAACCTGACCCTAAAATGACAGCTAGGAATGATTGGAGGAAAAATAAGAAAACAAGTTTGCTTTCTGTTAGGCATTCCCAGAATCCCACAATAATTAGTAATTATTAAATTCATCTTCTTCTTCAACCTATTTTATTTTCTAATTGAAATATCGCTTTATGTAGGCGTTTCTATAGAATCACTGGCCACAGTGTGACTTCATGCTTTCTTTCATTTAAGCAAAACTACCTTTGATTAATCTTTGAGGACGGTCCTTGGTGCACTTGCCCTGCCCTATTACTTATGGTTTGCAAACATTAGTTCTCTTTGTCTTTAGCCTTCATCTTTTTAGACTGAAAGGTGCAATATGTTCCCCCTCACCACACACTCTTTCTTATTCGGTCTTCTGCGATGTTCTCTGGTGTTTGCTGGCCCAAAATATTCTAACATAGAACAGGGTACATGCACACATAAAACATAAATATTCACGGAGCCTTTAAAACTACCCTGGAAAAAGGTCTCTTTTTTGAGATCTGTATGCATTTTGTATTATTAAAATATAGACCTGTTGCTTTTATGTGAGATATATTTGGCCTCTTTCATCACAGTATTGAATCTTTGAAAGTATCTCTTTTGTGCCCAGAGCGATGATGTCTCATCAGTCACTCAAAATGGCTCCAAGAACATTTATATTTTATTTTACTGCCGAGAATGACTTAATTTTTAACTTTAAGATTTATTATTTAATTTAATTTTGAAATATAGTTTAAATTTTAATTTGTAGATCCAGAGACAATCTAAAGTAAAAATTTGGAGGAAAAGCACGAAGGCCAATAAGCAATTCTACCATATCTAATGACATGAATAATCTTTAAAAAGACAGGCTATGACTATGAAGACACCTTTCTCTGCGCTCCTTGCTCCTCAGGCCTTTTGGTTTCACATCAGCTTGGGTGGGGGGTGGGGAGGAAGAAGGGGGGCACCTGGCTTTGATTTCATCCTGCAGATGATCTCTGGCTCGAGGGAATGCCATTCCCCTTTGGGAACTCCCTGGGTGAGGGGGGCTAGACTAAGTGTCCTCCGGGGACTTTCTGGGCGCCTATCAGACAATTTCCGTTTGCATGAGATTTTATAGAACTTCAAACCTTCTGGTCACAAAATGTTTTCTTTGTGAAACCCACAGAGATTTTCTTTTCCTCTTAATCACAATGGCAGGAATACAGAGCTGTCTCATGATTTTTAATGGGATTCAGCTGCCCAAACTGCAGTGCCTTCAGCTGTAGTTTGGAATTCCCTATGTCTTTGCCTCTCTTTTCATTTGCAGATGCCTGGAACTGACCCACTGGCTGACTAAATAACTAACTCTTCCTCCTCTCTTCCTTCCTCCCTTTCTCGCTCTCCCTCCTTCCTCTCTTCTCTCTCCTCTTCTCTCTCTCTCTCTCTCTCTCTCTCTCTCTCTCTCTCTCTCTCTCTCTCTCTCTCTCTCTCTCATCTCTGCCCCTCTCTCCCCACCCACACACTGTCACAACAGGTAAGAGCTCATGGACACGAGCTGCATCTTCATGAGTATGAACCTTTCAGCAGATGTTCTCCAATGGAGCAGATGCCACCTTTTTTCAAACACTTTCTGGTATGGCCACACAGTTTTGAGAGCGTAGATGTACATTGGAAACCCTTGTCAACACCAGTTAGCTGGCAGCAAGCAGGTGTGGCCATGGGCCAGAGCAGTCCAGCTGGAGCCCTGTGGTCAGCAGTTGGGAGAAGAGAAGCCGGCAGAGAAAGGGGAGTCAGAACAAGCCAAGAAATCAGAGCAGGCCTGGCCCTTGCGACCAAGAGAATGGTCCACAGGAAGAGTATCTGAGACCAGGGCCCGCAGAGTCTGCAGGAATCAGAGGGACCAGGCATGAGGAAGCACAAAGCAAGCTTATGTGCCAACATCAAAGAAGGCATTCTAATTATTTCCTGCTTCTGGATTTCTCCACATTCCTGTAGTGTAGACAGTAAGCCCAGTATAGGTGGGAACGGGCGACAGCGATGGAGAACACAGACACAACGGATCTTCTGTATCTCTCGGTGAAATCATGACAACGCAGAGACAGAAGAGCTCTTTAAAAGCACACATATAAACATCAAATGCAGTATGGTTTGCCAAGGCAATTCACATGGCCTGAAAATCCCTCAAGCTTGCCTATCTCGTCTCTTCTTTTGAAGCAGAATGCTTAATTTTTTTTTTTTAATCCTGTAAAATTCAACAGGTGATCTCCTCCTATGACAGAGTTCATTTTTGATCCATAAGTGAGGATTACCCAATCCGTCCCTCCATCCCTTGACTCATATCCTCCATCTTTTCTTCGACCCTCAGCATGATGTCCTTTGGCCTAGTCCCAGTGTTTCCATTTTTCGTCATCTACAAAATCTTCTTTGTCTTCATAGCCCTTCAGAGCCCAGGTTCGTGCACTCTGGGTTCAAGAAACTCTCAATATCAAATTAGTTACTCTGGCCATTTTGTCTGGCTTGTTGTGTAAATGTCGTGTGAAAAAACAGGTCCTTGTCCTGATTCCATCTTTCACTGGCTCTGTACGGTAGGCAAGTCTCTCCCTCTCTCTGAGCTTCTCTTGCCTACTCCAATGGGATGTTGTAAGAATTGGATGAACTAATGGAAGGGGGAGGATTATAACTCAAAGCAGTATACAGATGGAAGGCATTGTTATAATAAACTATGGCTCCTTGGCTCCCGTTGGGGTGGGGCTGAGCTTCCTTCAGTCATTCTTTCACCTTGTTTGTGTGGCCGCTGGTGAAATAGTAATAATTATTGCTAAGTGGCATAGGTTTCAGAACATCCTTTGTTTCTTCTGTGGCTTTCACAGGGTCGTCACATCTGCTATGAACTAATACGTCTTGGAAGGGATGGGGTGGAAAGACATGTCGCTAAAAAAGTACTGGAGGCTCCAATTAAATGAAATATCTTAGGAGTCATTTTAGCTACTGCAACTCAGAAAAGAACAAGAGAAATATTACAAAACCCAGAGTGCAAACAGCCAACAGCTTAGCACTATCATTTGAAATTTTCATTCAATCATATTCCAATTCTTGCAGCCACGATCTTCATGAACATCAAATTTCACTGAGGCACTACTAGCTCCATTAAATCTCAACATGCATTTTTGCCTATTAAATATGTGCCAAGACTTATGCTAAGTATAAGTGATGAGTCATTTCCAGATTATTTCTTAGGAAACTCACATACAGATACACACACACACACACACACACACACACAATAAGTGTTCAATATGATCTTTGCTATAGGGGAGGTATATTTAAAATGCTATGGGAGTATAGAAGATGGAACAACTCAACTAACTCTCTATGGAAATCAGAAGAGAAGGTGATGTGTGAGCTGGGCCTTCAATAGAAGTTGGTCAGAAAGTGTGAGTACGGTGTTCAGTACATGAGCTGTGGGGACACCCCAACCGGTTCAGATCCTAACTCTGTCCCTTCCAAACTATATAACTTGGCTATTTATTTATGATTCCTCAGTTTTCTTATCTCTACAACAGATGTGATACTAATAGAACCTACCTCAAGGATTATCATGAGCATTAACGAGTTAAGACACATATAGCATGCAGAACAGATTCTGTCATGTGGTTAATCACTCAATAAGTTGTAGCTATTACTATTATTGTTCTTCCCTAAGTCAACAGAAGGAAAGAGATTCCCGGAATTTTTAGAGACCTGATCTTTGAATTTAAGAGACTTATGGGATCATAAAAATTATTAAAAACAATAAAGCTAAAACTTATGGCCAGCCACTAGAAAATTTAAAAAATTTATATGTATAGCTTGACTTAATTCTCATAAAAATTCTGAAAACTAAAAAACTCACATTGAAATATCAATCATGCCACAAAGAATATGAAGTAAGTGAAAAATCAGTGGCACAGATGGTGGATGAAAGAGAAGTATGTAGGAGGGATATTTACAATCTAAAGTAAAGAAGCAAAAGTCGAAGCAATTTTGAAGTGGTGGGCATAGGCCAAATGGGGTCCCCAAAATGATTTTTTTTTTTTAGTTTTGTTTTTTGTTTCTTTGCATGTTCGTTACCTCAAAGCAGGGCATGCCCTTTCCAATTTGCTCCTATTCCCACCACTGATCTCATATACAGCCCTAAAAACATTTGAAATTTGCGACTTATGGAGAATCTAGAACTTGAATCTGGCAACTACTCACATTTGTTAAGTGACGTTTTCATGCCAGGCACTGTGATAGTTGCTTTCAGACACACTATCCATTTGACACCTGAATAAGATATAATTATCCCCACCTTAGGGATGAGAAAACTGAGTCTTAGGGAGGTAAGCCTTTAAACATAGGCAGGATCAGAGGTGCCGAAGGAGGGAGTGCACGGCATGTTCCGAGACTCGTTTGGCTGGAAGGGAGGAGCCATGCAGGGAAGTAGTATGAGTTCGGGTGGAAGAGGTGAGATGACCTGGAAGGCCAGGCTTAGGAATTTGAACATGGCTACAGGAAGCTAATAAATGACAGGTTTCCTTCTCTTCTTTACAGCTTCATGAAAATTCACCCACAGCAATCAGAGACTCGGAAGAGGGAGAGGTGCTAGGTAGGGCTGAAGGAGATCACTTCTCTTTAGAGAATGCCCAGCTGTAGTCAGGGACAGTCCTTCGTCTCATGACAACTTAAGGGAGGAGTGATCTTCCAAATAATATTCAAAGTGGGTTTTCTCCATATAAATCATACCATTTTCAAGAAAATGGCCACCCAGTTTCCCTCCGTGGGTTCCAGTCTTTGAGATCTGACTAATATTTAAGGCTTTCCCTGCAGAGTGCCCTCAGAATCAAGAACGAATTCCTTAACTTTCAACCCTAAAAACGTCATGATTTTGCTCCAGTTCCCCTCCCACCCCCTTTCCTTCATTCCCAGCCACACTGATCTGACTACTGTTCCCAGAAAGCACCAGACTTTTTCCAAAATACTTCATCAGACCACCCTCCAACCTCTGTAACGCTTTGCACTTACTTCTAGGGTACAATTTTCACCTAGGGTATGTTTTGTTTTGCTTCGTTTTGTTTTTGTCTACATTAGACCATAAGCTCCAAGATGATGGAGATCTTTTTTCTCTGATTCCCTGCACTTAACACATACTCAGTGCTCAATAACAATTTGTCATATTGATGCATAATGACTAAATGAGAGAATAAGTGTTCCGATTCCCTGGTTCTTATGTATTTTTGGACCCTGGTTCTCAACTTGCCAGTGAGTTTTCCCTAATTTTCCACCTGACCTAGACCAAAACCACCAGCTTAATCATCGATTTCCATGTCTTTCTCCAGATCTAACATATTCCCCACCCCATTCGCAATCTGACACATGCACACAGCCTCTACTACCAAAACGACAACAAAATTTGTCTTCCCTCTCCTTTCCAGTGGTCGTCCTTTACCAAAAACCATTGTTACTTGCTAGAGTTCTGTTGCCATTACCTGTGAAATGATCCTGGGTCTCATAGTTACCATTTTCTTCACATCCAACAATTACGTTTGAATGGGCGAGACCAGAAAAAGATACAGTTAGGGGAGCCCTAACAACGTTTTGATTTTATAGCATCGGCAGTGCCTCAAATAAAGGGAAGTGTGTGTGTGTGTGTGTGTGTGTGTGTGTGTGTGTGTGTGTGTGCGTGCGTGTGCTAGATATATCAACCCACAGCTGGGGATGGTCTGGCTAACTCTCATGGAATGAACAGCCTAGTAAGAATGTAGACATCTGCCTGCCCATGAGGAAGGGGTGGGCCATGAAGGGCAGTCCCAGCTGTAGGGGCTCAGGAAGAGTTCTGTTCAGCAGGCCAAACCTGGAAGTCCAGTGCTAGCAATAATAATTATTATTATTATCAGTGGCGTAATTGCTAACACCTATGAGCACTCCCTATGTTCCAATCACTGTGCTCATCACTTTACATAAGTTATTTCAACGATTCCTTATATCAACCCTTTAGATATATCTCTGGTTACTCCTATTTTACACATGGGAATCTGAGGCACAGAGAAGCTAAGTAGCTTGCTCAGGATCACACAGTGATGGAGCCAGGATGTGAACCCAACATTCCAATGTCAGAACTCCATTTAGTTAGAATGGTTCAAAGCAGGTACCCTTTGATCACTGAGAGTTTGAAAGTGGAAGCAACACACACACACACACACCAATTTGTTTTTATAATATAACTCCCACAACTGGGGAAAATGTAAGAATCATTAGTTCTTAAAGAATATGTAACAGGTAAAGAGGAAAGATAGTTAAAAGTATCTCCCAACATGTTGCATTTCTCAGCATGTTTACAAACTTGTAAACGTATTCCATCATAAATATCAGGAGATCAAGAGAAGACGGAGCTGTCACACATTGCATGGTGGGTACTCCCGGAACCATGCAATGTACAGCCTGCCTAGCCTTACCTGGTGGCCCAAAAGGCAGGTTTTCTTATATCCATAATTAGTATAGGGGTAAAATGGAGACCTGTTAATGAGGCTTGAACTAATGCGGCCTTCTAAAACTTAATAAAAGAAAATGTGGATATGATAAACTGGCTGTGACTGTATCATGGAAAGCATTATCTTTCCCATTATGACTACAGACTCTCTCTGAAGCCTTCTCTGACACCATACCTTTCCCGTTCAATGATCCTAATGTCACTTAACTTACCACCAATCCCCCACACACATCCTCCTGTACTTCCCAGATTGTGTAAATGCTTCTCCCTCCTCCTCAACTCTTTCTTTACTTACTGCCCCCTTCTTCAAGACCTAGACATTCACCCATCTGTCATTCAGACAAAACCGTTTGGGAGCAACTGCCATATAGCAGACCCTGAAGTAGATGCAGAGTGACAGAGGAGTTAGACATTCCCTACCCTCAGGTTGCGCGCAGTCTAGAGAGGGTATTAAACGAATAAAGTGAGTCTTCTCTAGGAAATTTTAAACCACTCTCCTTTTTCAGCACTAGCTGAGGAAGTCTCATGTTTTGGAAGCAGTTATAGCCTACATCCTTATGGGTCAAGTAACAATTTGAAACACTTAAAGCAAAACAAATAAATACAGCGTAGAGAAACATAGAAAATATTTTGAAAGTTGTAAATCAGTAAGTTTATATGTCTGTATCTCTTCTGGGTTCATTCTGTGAGGAGGCAATAAAATACTAAGTTAAAGCTCAGTTGATTTTCTCCAGATACTTGCCAAGTTCTTGACATCAGATTATACTGTGTTTCTAGAATTCAGAGACTCTACATAGTGCTTGTGAAAAGTTCAGTTGAACAGAAGAAACATACTTCATTCTACCTTGGAAATGACTTTTTTCCTCATTAAATGTGTGAGGCTTGAACCAGACAACTATACATAGTGTGAAAATAATTTTATTTCAGAGACAGAAAATATCAAATTATTTCATGGGAATCGCAGCAGGTGAAGAACTCTAAAAAAATCTTCTGCTATGAATACGAAGCCCCAACTGGCCATGCGTGCTCCATTTGAGACACGAAGGCCTGTCATAGTAGACTGTAAACTCCTTCAGAGCAGGGGCTATCTTATTTAGTTGTCTAGCCCAAGAATCCAGCATATGGCTCAGTAAGTATTTGTGAATATGTTATACTACTGATCAAAGTGGAAGTCTGTGTTCTTTGATGGTTTGTCATACTCCCTAATGTTGTAGAGAATAAGGCATTAGAATTAGTTTCTGTTTTGTTTTGTTTTGTTTTGTTTTGTTGTTTGTTTGTTTTGAGGGGGAGCCAAAAGGGAATTGTTTTGCTTTGGTTTTGATGTATGTCATTAATCTGATAGAGACTAGGATGAAATCAACAATCTTGTTATCAGGATAGCTTAAATATTGACCCCATTGATCATCCCATTCGATGAGTAGAACCATTAGATGATTTATCTTCCTCGTGATGAGCACTTAAGAAAATAATTTTATTCCCAGTGTTAGTGTACTTGTTATTTTGAAATTTTGCTATATTTCCACCACAGGAATTATAACCAGACTATTCTATGGTTCTAAATCTCACATCTTCTCAAAGGCTGTACAAAAGCATTGGGAAGCTACAAGCCTTCCTACACCCTGTACTGCTGCTGCAGTAGACTTTGGTCCAGATCACCTGTGAGAATCAACTTACAAAAAAGAAGTGGTTTCTGAAGCCATGCTTGGTCTGAATGACACAGTATATATGTCATCTCACCTTAAATGAAATGCAGTATTTGATGTCACGACCTTTTCCCCATTCATCTCGGCGTTGACATTAGGTTTGACTTGGTGGTAAGAAATATAATAAAATAATGAGAAATTTTCCTTCCAGAGCACTTCTTAAGGGGGCCTCGTTGCTTTACAGGAAATTTATATTGCCTAGTGTGCATGAAATGCCCCTTCAGTACGTTAGTGAGAAGATTCAGGGCAAAATTAATGCATTTACCTTGACCATACTTAGAACTCACAATAAAAGGGAATAAAAAAGGCAAGCTGATGAAGTAGGAAAGTTTTATCATTTTATTCCACACATTTTTTTTACTTTCTCCCCTTAGCTATAATAACGTTCTCCTCAACATAATGATACATACATTTTCAAAGGATTTCATTTTATTATGTATTGAATTATACAGTGACAGTAAATCCATTCGAAATTCTCATTCTGAACTTTAGACTTTGGTTATAAAGATTCAGAAAGAGTCCAAGACCTTAAGGAGAAGCCAGTGGCTGCAGTTGCAGGGGCTTCATTATCTTTATGTCATAAAGTTATTTGTTTACCAAACCAAAGTGGTTTAAAGTTGTGTTGTATCATGTAGGTGATCCAGATGCTGACTACAGTCACGTATGGTTTGAGGAAGGGCTGTCCTGGAGACCCATTGTGCTTCCTTCCCCACCCTAGCACCAGATCGTCCATGGTACCCACAGTGACAAAGCGGCCCTCACTGATCTGAAACAGACTTCTGAATTTTAAAATTAGGCATTTGGTGGTAAAGGAAAGCTTTTTTTTGTTTGTTTAAAGGAAGTATGTTAAAATAGGTCAGATACTCGAGAGCAGCAGTAGTTTTTAAATTCTACTTGCTTGTGCATTGCTGTTGTTTTTCTATCCTTTGGTCCATCACAGTAAAAGTGATTCTTTTTTCCTGAAGAACTGAAGGAAGATACTATCCATTCTGAGAGTCATGGTCAGACACCTCCAGTGAATCAATTCTTCCTAAAAGTTGAAAATGCTAGTAGATACAGAGTCAATATTGGACTGCTTTTTGTTCTTATTTTGTTTTCCCTAATCCAGTATCCTCCTGCAAAATAAGATATGGTACAATATCCACCCTTAGAAATTAAGTAAAATGTCATGGGTACATGAAAAAAGTCAGGTGTGTTTGGCCCCTTTCCTCCAGAATTGTATGAAATTGGTTTTTATACCTACTTCTCTCTCCTCTTGAGGCTGGATAGCATTTATTCACTCATTTAATTCATACATTCATTTAAAATATTTATTAAGAACTGATTGTCTGCCAAGACATGAAAAAAATAGAAAAGAACCTTGCTATTTACTTGAGAGGCAATATCTATATGCATGAAACAATTTAAGATTTATTTAAAGTGTATGAAATTTAGTTGAAATAATAATAATAGATGATATTTTCAAAGCATTTACTGTGTGCCTGAAACTCTCTACATGTTTTACGTATATTAACATATACGTTAATCCTCACAACAATCTTACCGAATAGCCATTGTTATGATCCCATTTAACACATGGTGAAACTGAAGCAGAGAGGTTAACTAACTAGCAGCTAGTAAGTAGCAGAGCCAGGATTTGAACCCAGGCACTCTGGTTCCAGAGTCTAGGTTCTTTGGCCACTGTCTACCACATACATATACTTTACATAAAATTAAAATACTGCAGCCTGAAGTCACTCAGGGGAGCTGTCAGTAGAAGATATGATTCTTAAGCAGAAAGTGAACAATAGTCTAAAGTTTAGGCTGTGAAAGGATGGAATTGGACTTTCTGGGAATTGGACTTTCTGGGAAGCAAGAATAGCAGGAAGAAAAGCTTGGATTTTGAAATTAATATGGCACAATAGGAAGAATTTGCATTTTCTTGCAAAATGAGATGAGAAAATTTTTATGTAGGGCCTTGAGCACCAGATTTAAAAGTTCGAACAGAAATCCATAGGCAAAGAATTGTCTCATTCGTGTGTTCACCTAATTACGCACTGGAGGGAACCTTAGCATCAACTTCGACTCCTTTTATAGTTGTAGAACCTAAAGATCCAGAGGGTTGAAATGACCCCCAGTGTCACTTACCTATTGGCAGAGCGAGAACAGAACAGAGCTCTCCCCGTCATTTAATGCCGTTGTTTCAGGCACCCTGGAAGATTCATCTGGCAGAGGTATTTGATTTGGCTTGGAAGGGAGAGAGAGAGGCAGGATGACCTGTGAGACATTATCCTAAAATCCAGGGAAGCACAAGGGGCCACAGCTCAGTGGCGATGGTAAACTTTCCAAGAAAGGATTGAGAGATCTTGAGTGAATAGCGATAATAAAGGAAAGAAAAGAGCCAAGGTTGCTCCAAGTTGGCATAGCTTTGATGGAAACAGGGAAATTGGGCATAGAGATCATGAATTCATGTTTAGTGCCTGTGAGAGGAAGGTGGCTTATTAGTCCCTGCGGCACCTTCTGTAACATGCTGTTCAGGTTCCAAGACCCTTGGCAATGTTTCCGTCCAGCAGTTGCCACCATCGTAAGTGTGGGAGATAAAATTCAACTCGGGTTTGCTTTGCTATCCATTGTCTCCTCCACCCTGGTCTTATTTGATGGTTTCTTCTACTGCCAATCAGCCTCATGCGCGTTCACCTCCCTCAGAGGCTGAACGGTATGGTGGTGCAGGGTGTAAGCTCTGAAGGCAAATGGCCTGAGTTTGAATCCTGCTTCACAGCTCATTACTTGTATGGTTTGGACAAGTTGCTTAAATTCTTTGTGACTCAGTTGCTTCATCCATAGAAGGACACTGTACCCATACTCACCTTCTAGTAATAATGTATTAAGTGAATTAATACACATAAAGCACTTAGAATAGTACTTATACGCAGCAGTCAATAAACAGTAGTTATGGTTGTTGCTGTTCTGTTCCAGAGTGTCTTTTTCTCTGTGACAGCCTGGCGATATAGAGTTATTTCTTCCCACTAGGCCCTGGATTCCTTGTTGTAACCTTAGCATGCTTTCTTCACCACAAGAAGCCCCCTTTGCTTCTCCAGCACAGGTCATATGAGGCTCCCTGGCTCTTCACCATCTGAGTCTCTCCCCAGCAAACCACAATTCACCCTCACACATACACACACACAACCCAAGTTTGTTCCCAGGAGGGGAAATGACCCCTTCCTCTATTCTCATACAATCTCACAATAGAAAATTATGGTTAGTCCATCTAGCTTTTACCCAGGAACTCTCAGATTAAGCAGATCACTCTCTTCTGGAGTCTGTCTAGCTAAAGATTCGACAAGGAAGCTCTCTGCTTCTGAAGCCAGGCTGAGAAGGGATGAAAAAAAAAAAAAAAAGGCTTGAGAGGCAGCTGGACCTAGATTCAAATCTAGGCTTCCATTTATTAGCTTTGTGACTTTGGATCATATAGCACCTCTGAGTCTTGGTTTCCTCACACATAGATAGGAATACTAATACCTATCTTGTCTGTTATGAGGATTAAAGGTCATAAACCTTTGGAAAGCATAGTACCTGGCAGATAATGAGTGCTCAATAAACTCTGACTCTTACTATTATTGTTATTATTATTGCTGTCATGATTCCATCATCCTCCAAGCTATAACAGGTACATATTCCTATATTATTAAGGAAGTAACTATAAAGCCACCCCCAATTATGCATACACCTAATGTTTGAAAATGTAAAGATTTTTAAACAAAGTGAAATCTGGTTTTGGGCTTGAATAACTCATACAGTCATTGCTGGTGATGACAGTTGATGTCCAACTTTAGAAGCCATCAGAGCAAAGTAGCAGCCGAACCATAATCTCATTGTTTTGGTTTGATCCTGAAAACTGGCTTCATAGGCTGGAGGTGCCAATGGCTGGGCCACCAGCCAAGAATTTCAATCATTTCTTTAAGGCCAGAGGATTTTAACGTCATAGGGTGCTGAGTTATTGCAGAAAGAGCACTTTGAGGAGATTCGCCACTACTATACGGTCCCAAGTTGATACTATAATGTGACGCTACGGCCTGCCTTATTTTTCCATATTCTTGACCAAGATATCATTAGCTACTTAGCAGTTTTAGGCTTTTTTGATAGCTCTCTGAAATACAGGAATAAGCTGAGCATGAAAATGTATAGGTATTGGTTTCATCTGAAGCTAAACTTTAAAGTAGAGTGACATGACTTCTCTAGAAATAAGATGAGCTGGCTGTGACACCCCCAAATCTCTAGGGGGTCCTGTTTAAATGACACCAGATTCATGTCTGTCCTTGTCCATGAAGATAACCTTGAGGGTCCTTTCAGTCAATTTTGGCTGCAATGCCATTTTTATCCCTCCTTGTACATTCAACAGAACAAGGCAAGGCTTAGTTTTACAGCAAGAAGGAAATTAACTGCCTTGGTCCCCAGCAGTCAAGGGCTGTTTTGGTTAGAATTTTAGCAGACTACTGTTCACGCATATTTCCTTTCTTTTTTATTATGTTCTCAAGCATTACTATTGTCCAGATGACTCTGCTATTTCACATCTTCTAGTTTGGTTTTAGACATTTTAAAAGATGAATTTTCATTAGATACCAGCAAAACAGGGAGAAGTTTAAATTTTTTAAGAAGGTGTTCTATAGTCTTCTACTTGGTTATGTAACAAAAATTATAAATTATAAATGCAAGGGCAGAAAAGCTGCCCTCTGCTGAAATATCTTCTAGGATCTGCATAAGTAGAACCCAGACAGAGACTATAGTTCTCCCATTCACCTTTAGTCAAATTTGAGGAAGAACCTTAGATCTCCTAAAGCTCCTAGTACCCCAGCCTGCCCCCATCCCCACACTCTGATATGCTACTATTTGTGTTCATCGTGGCTCTCAATTAAAAGAATTCCAACTAAACTGTAAGAGATTAAATAGAAAGATATAGAGAAGCTCACAGACTCTACGAGAAGGTCAGAATCAGACTCAGAACCCGGATAGGAAGCAAAGAAGCTCACTGCCCAACTTTCATGCCACACAAACAGTTTGGCTCAGGGCCTGCCATCTCTGGGGACTATGATGTGCCATGTCTAGTACCATTGCCACTGAACAGAGGATGCCACCACCACGAAAATGAGCCCTAAACTGTCCAGGCTTCTCTGTATCACTCATTCCAATATTAAAACCCCAGTAGGAACACAAGTTGGCTTCCCAACCAAACATACAAGCTGTGATGTCCTCAAATACAGAAAGGGAGTTCAGATGATGGGAAACCAAAAACTGACATATACTCATTTTCCTTTCCATCCTCTACCCACTCCCATTCTGCCCTTCATCTTATAGGGGCACTAATCCAATCATGGGGCTCTAGCCTCATGACCTTACCTAATCCTAATTACCTCCAAAAACCATGGAGATTAGAGTTTAAAATATGTTTTGCTTTTGTTTTTGTTTTGGGGTTTTTAGATTTGGGAAGATACAAACATTCAATTCATAGCATCGAGTCTCAGAAAGGTTCACTGACTGTAGAAGGTAATAGAAAGTATTTATTACTTCTAGATTTTTGCTTCATGTATGCATTTTAAAATACTACTACCCATTTTGTCTTGCTTTTTATTGTTGGTTTTTAAATTTTGTTTTGTTTTGTTTTGCTAAAGGGATCTCCCCTCCCCCCCTTCCCCCAATAAAACCTTGCAAGAAATCTTAATATCTGAAGCAGATAAAAGCAGAACTGTTCTGGCTGAAGAGTAAGAGAGAACAGAGGCCCATCTGCTTGGCCTCACACTCCTCATTTCAAACACACAAAACACCACCGAGGTTGGAAAGTTGCCTTCCTGAGTAAGAGAGGTTTGCTATTCTTCGTCTGTTTCCTGTCACTACCCCTCCAGCCCTGTGCTCAGGGATGGGAAATAGCTGAGTTTAAATAGAGAAGAACTATTCATACCCAAATTTGTTCACGGGCATGGTCCAGCATTTTTTGAAACATGTTGTATACAATGCTAGTTCCTAGGACTATTAATAAATGATAAATGAGAAAAATAAAGAAGGCTTTGTTAATGTTGAATTTCCCACCTTAGCTAAGTAGGAGGAAAACAATGTTTGTAAAAACTGAAAATGTTTTTCACCTACAAGGAAGGACTCTCGGAGTATTGTGACACTCCAAAGAAGAGCTTTACTACCTAGAATTTTCAAAACATTTGATCAGAGATGTATTTTTTAAATATCATTTCTAGGGCCTACTAACCATTTGGCTGTCCTTGATGAGTTGGTTCATACCCAGACATTTTTCCTATAAGAATTCTTGTAAAGCTTGTAAATCCCAGAATAAATGATACATTCTGAAGGATCTGGTTTTTGCAGCAGCATTTCTTTGTAAGGTAAGGATATAGAGAGTATGGCTCAGAAGCACTCAGAAAAATCCTAGGCCTGGACACTCTCCAGATAGTAACCACATTAATTACAACTCTCTAATTCAGAAAGGTCTGTAAAATTCAATTACAAAAGGCAGTAAGGTGAAGGGAAATTTGCTTTCACACTCATTCTTTTTAAATCCTGGTTCATTTACCCTTCAAGGGAAGTCGAGGCATTGCCAAATGTCTGTTCCAGATTCAGGAAGGAACCAAATTCTGGAGAAGAAATGATTTAGGCATCAAGCTGCCCAGGGAATCTATTCTGGGTGGACAGCTGTAACTTACCATTTTACTCCGTCCAAATCAAATGTGCAGCCTGATTTATAAATGTCTCAAAATCCCCAATTGCCTTTTGAAGCAAATGAAACCTGCTCAGCCTGGAATCGAATCCTTTCCTTAAGTGCATCTTTATCTCACCAATTCATTTCTCACCTTAAATAAATCACTTACCCAGTATGAGCCTCAGGGTTTTATTTTTAACATAAAATTGGAGTAATCTTAACTGCTTTGTAAATTCTGAGGGTTGTGGTGAGAATCAGTCACTTCGATCAGGACCAAGACTAGACCACATTGCACCTTTGCATTAATTTTTTAAAAAACACCCCTTCTGGAAGTATGAAGGCTGATGGCTCTGGCTTGGGTAGTGGCATAGGCTAGATCTCAGCCCCACCACCCACTTTGGAAGCCTGGTATCAACCGCCCAACTGCATACCTGATATCGACAGATACAAAAATTATGTAAACTGAAAAGTGCTTTTGTGAGGCAGCGTGTTGTAGAGCAGTCTGGGGCAGGACCACATAGATCTGGGTTTCCCTGCCACAACAGCTGTGTGACCTGAGTGAACTCAGTGACCTCTGAACTCCAGTGTCCTCGTGTGTAAGATGGGGATGACGGCGATTGAGATTTGAAGATTAAGTGAGATAATGCCTGAAAAGTACGCAGAATTTAGTAAGTGCTCAATAATGTTAGACATCACTATCATTATTCTTAAAGCATGGAAAAATAGATTTTCTATGTTACTTTCATTCTTATTCTAACATAGATCCTATGTTCCAGCCAAATTAATCTTCTCAACATAACAACATGCATCGGTGCCTTTCGCATGCTACTTCACACTAGGAAGCAGCTCACCTTTGGCAAATCTATAGCTCTCATTTGACTATTCCCCTAGTATCTTCCCAATTACTTACATTATACTACAATATTATCGGAGACTAGTTAATATCTTATGGCATAATGCTAAGTAAAATAAAATAAACCAAGATACAAAATTATATTCATGACTCGGCTTTGTAAAAGAAAGACTGTTTGAAAAGTATATATGTTCAGACAGTCCAGGCTTTGCCCAAGCTTGAGATGCATGAATTTCAGTTACCATGCGTTAAACAACAGAAGTCACTCAACAACACAGTTCAAATTTCAGTTACCCTAATATATTAACTACGAGTAATTGCATGAAGTAAAACTTCATTGCTAGCAATTCAAGCCACAAATCACTATGTAAATGACAGATGCGTATCATGATCAGCAGCCAATCACATCACTTCTTACCAGGTCAGCCTGCCATTGGTCTCCGAACTGAATAACATCTGTTCACATCTGTTATTCAGTTCACCCACAAACAGCAGTGTGTGGTTGTGTTGCTTCCTTGTTTCCCAGGGATAAACCCACATGATGTTTTTAAAAAATGGATACTCCTAAGAGGAAATAGGTCAATGATAATGGAAGTACAGCAAAGAAACGAAAAGTGATAACGGTGAAAGTAAAATTTGAATCAATGTAAATGGAATTATAGAAGTAGCTGATAGTAGGATGTTGACACTGCTGTCATTTAAAAGACTTTAGATATGGAACCAGAAGGACTTGGAAACGGAAAAACTGACATAAATGAGGAAAGTGGTCATGTTGGAAAGAATAGAAATATCCCAGAGGAAGTATTCTGGCAAAAAAAATAAAAAATAAAAACAAAAAAAACTGCATTAAAGGAACTCTCCATGATATTTCACATCATCGAAAAGTACAAAGGATAAAATGTCAGAAGCTGATCCTAACTTAGAAAGGAGTGTGATAATTTGCCAAGGTCAAGAAAGAAATGATTGCTCCGTATCATAATTTATACAATGAAAAACAGAAAGCTCTCCCAAACTACTTTTGTTTAGTTTTTTGCAAAGAAATGAAACACTTTAATTTTTAGTATTTCTAATATTTTAAATTACAGAGTACTCAATATTAATTTTACTATTTTCTGCTTCCCTACATATTTATAGCCAATAGTAAGAGTTTTTAATGTTTTGACAAGAAATTTTAAAGGTCACAGAACAATTGAATTTCCCCATTGATTATTAAAATGGCTTTGCACGGTTTCAACTTGCATGGTCATTTTTACAGTCACACACTCTCATGCAAAGTGACAACTGCCTATACCTGGATCTTCATAGAAAAAAAATGACTTGGTGAAAATACACCAAAGAGTTAACATGGGTATTAGAAATACTGCTAATTTTAATTTTAATTTTAATTCTTCTGAAAATTTCAGTATTTTCAAATTGTTCTATAATTAGCATATATTATTTTGATAATCATAGAAGAAATTATTTATCAGAAAACTTGGTTTTAAATTCAGCTCCATTAA
Organism: Eonycteris spelaea; assembly: GCA_003508835.1. Lineage (NCBI taxonomy): Eukaryota > Metazoa > Chordata > Mammalia > Chiroptera > Pteropodidae > Eonycteris > Eonycteris spelaea. Next base: position 5,344,026 of record PUFA01000017.1, read on the forward strand.
GAGTGTGAGACATCCTTGATGGGCCCTCTCTGTGCTTGACTCCAGGACCCCAGCCAAATATAATTAAGATGCCTTGTTGCTGATATATAATTCTATACAGGCATCTGGGTGGTTGTCTGTGATTTCTTTTAATGATCCCAACTCGATTGAAATTTTATGTATAGAGACAGTGCATTTAGCCTAGCGAGTCTAGTGAGTCAAAAAGAGAAAGGACACAAATAAACAAAATTAGAGACAGTACATTTAATGTGCTATCCCTCCCATTTCCTTAAGTATCTATTATGTGTTCTGTATATGTAAGTGATCAATAAATATTTCTAACCCATCTTCCAAAAACCTGCCAGTAGTTGCTGGGGAAAATTTTTCCAAAGCAGCAAAGAACATATTAGATGACATTTAAACACATTTTAAGAAACTTCATGTAAAATTATTTAAGTGTTCTGTTCCTTTAATTAAAAATTAAATTTCCTTCTTCAAACAACACAATAGTTGAGAGTGTAGAAACCCCTAAATCATGATGGCTGCATTTTTGGTTTCCATAGTAACTGTAATTCAACCTTAGAGTCTTGACACATTTCTTTGCATTACAACAAATGGGGTTAAATTTTGCTTATCTATATCTATATCTATCTATCTATCTATTTATCTATGTATCTATCTATCTATATGGAAACTAAGTTAAGATTGTTATGAAAACCACAATTTCTGTTTCTTAAACATTATTCATTAAAAATTAAAATATCTCACAAACAGTTTTTTAAAATGTATGTCCTTTGTTAAAAATATATGACGTGCAATGAAAGACAAGATATGTGCATTCTTCATTGTAGAACCTCACATTTTTTATAGATTCACTCTCCAGGTCAGCACAGGTTGAGGTGTGGGGGCTGAGGGAGTTGAGGTGTAGGCAGAGATGGCTGGTGTATAATGCCATTTTTGTCACTCAGTTTAGCACACAACGCATTTGGTGGTTTTTACCTAAACCACCTTCTTATTTTTCATGGTATCCTGATATTTCACTTACATCTCATTGCAATGCAGTCAGCTTAGTGGGACATAGCTGAGGCCTGCCCTCCAGAGGGACGTGACCTGGGCAGAGGAGAGCAGGCAGAGGGCTTTCTCAAGCTTCCAGCTAACAGCTCTGGATTCTCCCTTCTGGAAGAGAGAAGGTTTTTATAATGTAGCTTCTAACCCAGCCAAAGAAAGACTCTGTCTTCCTTCTGGGACTTATTATTCACCTTTCCCTGAAGAGTGCGAACAAATGAAAGCAAAGACAAATAAATTATAATTTCAAAATTCATCTAGAATTTTTAGCCTCCAACCCTACCCCCAGCCTTTTAAATAAATATCTCCCTCCTTTCAGGTTTACTAAATTTTACCTGTCAAAGCTGGAATTAAATGACTGCAGAGTCCCGTCAGTACCAGCCGACAGTTGGCTGCTGCACATAAATTCAAGTGCCTCTCAAGGGTCTTTCTTCAGGTCCCTGCCCTCAACCAAGGGAGGCTATAGTCAGCACACAAATGTGCCAGGCAGTGTAAACTCCTCTTTCAAATGGCAAGTCCAGTTCTGATTCTGTCTGCCCTGCTGGCTGGAGCTTGTGGGCTTCATTCCCAAAGAGAAGAATCTAGGTAAAACCTGACTTCCACTTCTGGATACCAGAATGCTTATTTGATGATATTTTAAGTACAAAATTTAAGATGACAGTTTGAAACATGTTTCGTGTACATTTATGAAGCCTACCTCCACAGAATTTCCATTTCTCCTTCACTCCGAATGCCTGAAGTTCTACCTTTTAGAGTTACCATTTTAGTTAGGCCCAGGTATTATTGCCAGAAGATCCTTCTGAACTCAGATGTGTTCCCTGGAAATGCAATGTATATTGGAATTAGATACTATTTCTCCAGATTAGTTTATAGAACATTTTAACTTGCTCTTAACAGAGACTGGGGAACAGGATACTCTGGAATAATGGAATATGAGACTGGTAGATTTTGATTATATTAGAAAGGATAAGAACAAAACCTGCTTCCAGGCTGAACAGAAAAATGAAAGTATCTTTAACAGTATGAAGATTCACCCCTTGAGTAAACTGTCAGAAAGGAAAAGGATATTTAGAGAGCAGGTCATCAGGTGGTCGATCCTGACAGCATCAAATCCCACCATATCTGCCAAATTGGAGAAGGCAAGAAGAAGGCCCTGCACTTTGTAGAAAAGGTAGTTAGTTACTCAGAGTGAGTTGGAGATAATATTGCAGATCAAATCCATGCTATAGAGTAGAAAGCAGTAACTTTTCCATTTAGCTTAGACGATGGTTTGTTAAATAAACAGCTTGCTTTCCTTAGAGTCATAGGCAATTATGGGTCTCCACCATTCTGATTGTGTTTTCATGCTAAAATGTTGCCAATCATTAATTAATGGTATTTGAATAGGAATGAAACATAAGTTCCACAAGCTTGGATTTATGATGCCTCTTTTTTAGAGTTTGCAGAATTTTATGTGCTCTTGGTTTGTACTTGTGAAAAATGTTTTCCTTCTACTGGTCTTGAAATCATAACCACCCGCTGTTTTCTGTAGCTATGAAGTATTATGTCTCGTCACTTGCAGAACTAATGTTCTTCCTGATGTTCCTCTCTCACCCTTTTTATTAAAAGGCAGCAGCAGCAAGAGACAAGGCTTGAGACTGAGAGTTGCTCATTATTTTCACGTTCTTCTTTTGTCACAGTTATTCTCAACCCAGACCTCGCATTTCACATCAGACGATGCAGCTTTTTTTTAAATTGTGGAATTTCAGGGGGAGAGCCTGGTGTGTGTGTGTGTGTGTGTGTGTGTGTGTGTGTGTGTGTGTGTGTGTGTGTGTTAAAGCCCACAGGGAGTCTGATGCACAGCCAGCATCAAAAACCTTGACTTTATTGATTTCAGTGAATATTTGCCAACGGTTTAAGTCTGGGTTTGGGAGGTGATTTAAATGTCTATTTTCAACTGATATTTACTATATAAGATCCTGCAAATTATTAGATCGAAATATTTTATCTGTGCCCCTCTTGCTGCCTGATTGCCTTCTCCTGTTGCTCACATGATACTGTCATCGATACTGACTTCTTAAATGCATTACTTTCTTCCAGGGTGGATTTCTTTGGTGCCGTGAGGGTGGTGGCCTGAGCTGTGGCTGAGCCCCAAGGCTCACGGTTAAGCAGTGATGCTTCTGTGGCCTGAGGACACGACTTGCCATGTGGGCATGTTGGTGGGCCGGAGAGTCACCCCGAGCAGAGCCCCACTGCTGTGGTTCAAAAGTTGACGGGCCCCGAAAGGGTAGCAGCAGAGCAGAGTCCAGACAGAAACGCTTTCTTTCACACAAGAGAATGTGGAGAAGCAATGTGACCCCGGTTCATCTGGGCAGGCAGTGCCTGTATGTATTCATGGGGGTCATCAGATTTCTTGTTCTGTTGTTGCAGGTTTATACACTACACAGATGCTTTCCCCCTCAGGAAAAAAGTGCATAGCATTTGACTGACGTGCAAATATTTCTGTTTAAAATATGCATTTAATATAGCCAATGAGCCTAATTACAGTACACAAAAGAGGGCATTGGTTCACCAAGTACTGTAACCCATTGTGTACATATTCATTCAGGCATTTTTCTTCACATGTGATAAATACTGCAACAGATATTGTCTACTGTGTGCCAAGGCATGAGCTAGGTGATGTCAGAATAGAGAAAGAAATCAGATATGCATCATACTTTAGAGTGTCTACGTTATAGTTTTAAAGACATGAGTCATTAGAATACAGGGCGGAATATACCACATGCCACACAGCACAACTAAAATACTTTGCTATTTCAGAATGATATTGACTCTAGCTGAAGGCAGTCAATATTGCCCAATACTGATCTGGGGGAAGGGCCAGGTGAAGTGGTTTTCCAGGTAAAGAGAATAGGAGTGAGCAGAAGCATGAGACAGAAGACGTAGGGCATAGGCAGCAAACCTGACCAGATTATGGACTGTGTAAATAGGAATGGCACCCTCTGACACCTCCAGGGGCCATCTTGGCTAAGTTACTAAACCTTTCTTTGCCTCAGTTTCTTCATCTATAAAATGTAAATAATAGTGCCTACTTCATAAGACTGTATGAGGAACAAATGAGTTAACATACGTAAGATATTAAGAACATTTCTTGGTACATAGTAAATATTCTACAGGTGTTAATAATCAAAGGGTAGAAATTTCCAGACCAGATGAGATCTAAGTTCCTTCTAATTTGAAGGACCCAGCCTGCAAGGCTGCTGAGAGTTTTGAATGGTCTTTGAGGGAAGAGGCCAGCTTCCCAGTGCCACTGCACCATTGAAACTGGGGACAATTTTGGAGAACAGTGTGCAAAGAGAAAGAGGTCTGGAAACAAAGATGGCCCTGAAAACAAGTGGCTGCTCTTCCAGACTCGTGCTGTTAATATTAATATAAAGTGTGGATAAAAGGAAAGAACTCCTTTATGCCATCCTCTTCTCTCCCACTGGATAACTCTCTATTTTGAATTTCCTTCAGCTCTTCATTTGTGTCTTCTTTGACATATAAAGGACTAAAAAAAAAACGGTGTGAGAAAAATAGCTTTGCTGTGGAGAGGAAGAAAAGCAAAAAGAAAACAATCAGACCAAACCAAAACAAACCAATCAACATTATAATCTGTAGCCACAGACACAGAAGAGACCCCAAGAGCCAAATCTTCGTCTTCCCACTTCACGCTGACTGCAGAAGCACCTGAAGTCTAAGAACCACTGAGAGAGGGTTCAGGGTGTGAGGTGGAAGTCAGCCTCACTTGCTTGTTGTCATATCTCATTGCCTTACTTTTTTTTCTATTGTAGTAAAATTGGTATGCAAGATTGTATATATTTCAGGCATACAATGTTATAATTCAATGTTTGTATGTGCTACATAGTGTTCACCGCCATAAGCCTAGTTACCATGTGTCATCATAGCATTTGTCCCTTCACCCATGTCACCCTTCCAAGTCAGGCACAAGCGTCCTCTTGGTATCTTTTGTTCAAGCTTGGTAGTCATGTTCTGAATGACAAATGACCTCTCAGGTCAAATTCTCTTTATTAAATCTGAAGCCGACACCCTCGAGACCTTATTACTTCTTTGAGCATCCTTCTCTTTGGAGTCTAGTCTCATGTCTGAGTGACTCCTGGGTCCTCAGGCTTTGCAGAGGGAGCCAAGAGTTATGGTCACATTTTTAGCTCTCATGGCTGGCCTGATCTCCAACCACCACACAGATTCCTGACTATTTTCACTAAAAAAAAAAAAAAAAAAAAAAAAGTTGTCAGAAAGAATGACATCCTAAATCTGTAAACCCCCTTGCTTTATAAAATCAAAATGACATTGTTATTGTGCTAATTTTTAAAAACTACAACACTCTCACTTTTCTCTAAGAAAAGTATTAAGAAGACACTGGTTGTATTTTTTTCTCCTTTCTTACCTCAAGCTCTCCGTTGACTTGCCAAAGGGAATGAGTTACTTAAAATCAGACAGAGTTATTATAGTGCATAGCAAAATAAGATATCCAATTAGGCTCAGGGGCCTAATTTTTGCTTCATTCAGTAACATTTCAGAAGAGTGCCAGTAATTGGAACATTTATTTATCAATGTGGACTATGCCCTTGCAGTTGATATCTGAGATCATTTGACTCTTGCAGAGCTCTATAACTAAGGTGAGACAGGCTAGAAACAAATGTAGAATTACAATTACCGAAGGGAGAAGAGCTCACTTGTGGGTATTTAACCACACTGGCATTTGGCCACCAAATTCTGCATCTTTCTTTGCAGTTCCTGACACATCCATTTGTAAAGGAGGTTAATAATAGCATCAAACCTATACCCCCAGTTACAGCTAAATAATTTCCATGATAAGCCTTTATTTTTCTGCAATTTAGAATTTAAGACAGCAATTTTACCTACAACATCTAAGTTCAGAATTTATTTTTGGCTTTCTCAAAGAAAGTTGTACCCAGACAACTTTGACAATATGAGAGAAAAATGTTTTTAAAAGTACAGATTTTAATTAGCGAGGCATTTGCCTTTCTCTGAACCATCAAACCCCGGCCATTGCCAAAGGCAGGGGGCCAGATGAAATGGAACCATGGTCAGATAAGGAAGGCAATGTCAAAGGCTCCCAGCAAGCAGCGCTTGCAACAGCTTGCATTAGTAAAATGCATATTATTGTAATGACCTATTAGCACTTGTCATTGAAATGAAAATTGAGTGATTCTTTAAAAAGGATATCTGGGCAGCAATTTTTAGAACTTAAGAGGGTAGGTGTATTTTTCACCATTTACTTTCTGATGCCCAGATGTTGAACCTCAAGCTACCTCTCCTAGCCCTGGGGCTTCTCCCGGTGTTTCCTGAGCAAACCACTGCAAAGCCTCCCTGTGCTCTGGGTAGAGCTAAGCTCTGGCTTTTGGAACTTCTCTGGCCAGGGTTGGGTGGATGGCAAGCAAACATTACTGAAAGGGAAAACTCGCTGCCTCACTGCCCCTCTAACCTTGTTTTTGAGCATCTTTTAGGAAAGAAGATTCTTGTGACTTCAGTCTAGGTAACCTACCTTCCTCTACCTCTTTCGTTTGAGGAGACCTTTGCAAGAAATGTTTTCACATCAACACACGTTGCCCTATTTCCTGTGCTTTCCCAATGGTTGCCTTAGAGTTAGTGGTGAAATTCCCAGGCGTAGCCACAAAAGGACTCATGAATGCATTTGTTTGGAGATTTACAAATCTCTAGGAATTTAGCAAAAGGCTCAAGAATGGTCTCCAAGCTTAGGTTGCTGCTTAATAATAATATAAAAAATCTTTTAAAAATTGCCTATGCATACAATAGCACAAGTAAATCCATAAAGTAGGGGTTCCAACTAGATAAAAGCCTTGAGCCCCTGAGAATGTTGTGAAGCCATTATCCATACAAGGCAAAATGTAAGGTTCCATGCCCACTGATATACAGAGAAATGCCCCCAAATGCCTGGGCTGAATACCTACCATCAGGCACTTATAATAGTCTCTATCATAGCTTAGTCACTTAAGTTCTTTATCACTTTCTTTACAGTAAATAACTTCTGATTTAAATTTTAAAATTTTCCTTGCTCTGCCTCCCCAATTAGATAGTAATCAGCCAGGAGAAAACTCATCTTAGCCTTTCTGGAAAGCCTGACAACACCAAAATCAACTTTCTGAATGAAGAACTGGATTATATCCTGCTACTCAAAAATGTCTTTTCTGACATCCAGTTAGCTACATCTTGTTCTTTAAAATGGAAATTCCCAGAGGGAAGACTGGTCCGTGCCAGTCTCTCCTTAGTGTGAATTACTTTGGTCAGACATTCAGATGCTCCCAGAAAGAGAGTTAACTAAAGAGAATGGAAGGGAAATGTAGAACACTCAGGGAGGGTGACCAGGAGAAAGAAGGCTTGAAAAGAGAATTCTCAGTGATTCTATAACTTGGTCTGTGGCTCTGATGACATGCCCTAAATATGAATGCATGATCTAGAGCAAGGGTGGGCAAACTATAGCCTGTCACCTGTTTTTGCATGATTCACAGGCTAAAGGTAGTTTTTATGTGTTTAAATGGTTGGGAAAAAATCAAAAGAAAAATACTATTTTATGACACACGGAAATTATACAAAATTCAAACTTCGGTGTCTATAACTAGTTTCGTTGACACACAGCCATGACAATTCATTTATATATTGTCTATGCCTGTTTTCATGCTGTAATGGCAGAGCTGACTACCTGCAACAGAGATCACATGTCCTGCAAACCTAAAATATTTACCATCTGCCCCTTTATAAGCGACGCCTGTGGAGCCCCAAGTTAGAGAAAAGTTTTTTTGTTTGTTTATTTTTAGCTTTAATACTTTTGGGTGATACCTTTTTACGGTTCATAAAATAAGCAAAGAATTTTCATTGCTTTTTGAAGGATATTAGAATGTTCAGAGATAGTATGGAGATGTTTATCCCAAAATTGTTAAAACACACGTGTGCACACGTGCACGCACACACACACACAAAAGTGCACACCATGAGGTTTTGGTTAAAGCATGGTTCATTTTCACAATCAAATGCCTTAGAACCATTTATTGGCATAAAATTGTTTTCAGTATTAACTCTTTGTGTAGCATGAACCCATAAAAGATGTTCGAACCCAGAATATCTTCAATGATTCATAACAAAACTTAGTTTATAGCTATGTGGTAGAGTTACAGGTAATTTTTTTCTTTTTTCTTCTCTATATTTCCTAAGTAGTTTTCAGCGAACAAATATTACTTTTATTAAAAAGAAAAATATATAATGAAAAACCCTTTGTCCTCTAATACTAACGATGAATAAGAAAATAGAACAAAACTGTAATACATTAGGCATGTTTCATTCTTCTCTAGGGGATAAAAAGGAATTCTCCTAGGATAGAGAGGAACAAGGACCTCAGGAAACTGCGCACTTGGGTCCCAAACCAGGGCTGCCAGTCACCAGTTATATAATCTCTCCCTGAGCCTCAGTTTCCCAAGTTCTCAAGTAAGGAAAAGAATATCCTCTAAGGGCTTTTTCCAGCACAAAATAAGATAATGTATACAAAACAACTAACAACTGGTATGGTGACAGGCACATAAGCATTAAAACATCCTGGCAGTTTCCAACAATATTTTATGGAGAACATTTGCTATGAAGGTGTCCTGCCTTCTATGGTAATTTCTCTTGTGGGGAAAAAAAAAATCCCTAAAGTGAAATGTATGGAGCAAGGAGTGGGGGAAAGTGAATAAGATGGTAGCGAGGGGACGAGAATGCCACCTGTCCTGAAGACAAGAAAACAGAGTGGTTTGTCTATTGGTTTTGTCATTTGGTGAGAAAGCTCCCACTATTACCCATGGTAATTGAAGACAGCTAGATTGCTGGGGTCGGGGTGGGAAGTTGCTGGGTGTACGTGTGATGGTACAGGTCCCCAAGGAAAGTTATTTCGGCAGTTCACAGTTTAGTTGAACAGTTATGAGTGTCTGTGATGTGAAAAGCATTGGGCATCCCAAGATGCATAAGACACACTCACTTCCGGAGCAAGCTGTGGTCCCTTACAATGTGTTTAGAGAGGTGACTTTGGTGAGAGGCATTGAACAATCCATCATTTGTGTGTCCAGCACACTTTCAAGTTCAAGTGATTAGCATTCCAAGAAATGCTTGTACACTCAGGGTTAGCAAGAAGGAAGATTATTACCAAAATCCTGTTAAAATAATCATATTTTAAGGAAATGATTGGATATGATAGGGACAGGATAAAAAGTCACATAAAAAATCTAGTAAGTGAGGGGACTAGATACTAAGAGCTTACAATCATGGGAAGAGGCGAAGAGATGATTCTATGGCCCATTGTATTTCTTTCAGCAAACACCAAGGAGCAGTCCTTGGGTAGGATAATGCTAAGAAAAAAAACTGTGCAGAGAGCCACATTCTTGTCTTCTTTGTCCTTCTTCTTTTCCATGGAATATGGCTCTGAACGTTCATTTTCCACCTTTATTTCACTCTCCCAGACCCTCTCCGTATTCATACATTCCTAACCTCCAAGACACTGCTTACTATTAACAAGGAATGATTCCATCCTTGATGCGTCAATGGCCTATGTGGGCTGCCATCTCAAGAATCATCTTTCATGAAGTTCGCTGTATCTCCACCCCGCCTTGTAATCTATCTCATGCGTTACCCAGTTGTTATTTTTTTCTGTACTGTTTACTTCTCCACTGGTTCCTTTACATCAATTTGCATTATGGTATTTAGAAAAATAGTCTTTTTCTAAAATAGGCAGGCCTTTGCTACATTGAACAAAAGAAGTAAATCATTTTCTTAATGTGTTTATGCCTGAAGTATTTAGAGTCTACATAATTACCCTGCTTATATCTTACTCTAAAAGATATATGTTCTATTTAAATACGTATATTCTCCCTTCAAATCTCTTCAGGATGCAGAAAGAGAATATGTATCATATTGTAAAAGGCAATCCAGTGAGGTGTCATGCCTCCATCTGCAGGAAAAGGTACCCATAGACCAGCACTACACAGAATTTACATTCTGTAGGATCTAAGATAGGGCCTTTTCTATAGCTGCCCCCTGCCCATAATTAGAGGTGGTATGTGTACCTTGCAATGATTGGTAATGTAATGTGGTTTATATTTTTTGAGACCTGTTGTAAGAGAAGGCACCTAGAATCACAAAATAGTTTATTCATCTGTAAAGGGAATTAAAGTGAGTGGGTCAGGAGGAGCCAGAACTGCTGAGTCTCAGAACTTATGTCCTCCCCACTGCTGAAGCTGCATATTCTGAGCTACTCCTGGGTGACTATTAGTTACCCAGTTTTCATCCCATTGTCCCCAGAGGGTCATAGAATTTGGTGACTTAATTGAAAATTGACCATGTAGCCAGAAGTGAGATGGACCAGTTTCCAGAGGCTGGGGAAAGTGCATTCCTTTCAGGATTAGGTAAGGACCATCTCCTGCCACATGCTTGAATTGCAGTGAAGTGCCTGGAAATTCTGCGGAATCAAGAATGGTGGCATCAAGTCATCAAGCACCAGGCAGTGCCTCCTGGGGCTCCTCCTGGCTTGGAGGAAAAAAAAGATCCTCCCATCCCACACACATATTCACTTTTACACTCACACATACACATGCAGACTCATATACATTCATTCAGTAATACGCATTTGAACATGTAAGCATTAAGAAACCCACACATACAAACACTCATCCATACACACTTACACACATGCATGCACACACTAGGTGAGCACTATGCAGGCCCTTTCCAAAGAACTATGTCTTGGCCCCAGACCTTTCCCACTGCCTCTGCCCTGACAATACGCTGGCCTCGAGCTAATACCTCGGTGATCCTGGGCTCGGTCCATGACTTATTCCTGCGCCAGTAGCTCTACGATTGAGTCTCTGAAAGGAACGCTGAAAAGCGAGGAGGCTGAAGTTGGGGAAAGTGGGGAAGACAGAGGAGGGAAATGACTTCCCTTTTGTCATCTATAAAAATGTTAGACCATATGGTCTCACCGCTTTCGTCTGACTCAAAACAATCTATGAAACCATCAGTGCTTTTGGGCATCTTGCAGCGGAAAGGGCATTATGCATCCAATTTAAAATTCAGGGGGCAACTGGGGCATGGTCATGGCAACCAAAAAAGGAACTGGCATGATCACCGAAGCACCGACTCGAATCCTGACTGACAAGAGGCAACAGGGTTCGTTTTTCACTTTCTTTTTTTTCGTTTCAACCAATTTATTTTTATTCATTCTACTATTATTCATGTCCCAATAATACATGGTTATCACAGTATTGTGAAAAGTATAGGTTAAGCAAATGTCTCCCCCACACGTGACCCCATCCTTAGCGATAGCCACTGTTGGCGGGTAGTGCATGGTCTTCCACGCTGTAGACTGTCTGGTGGGTTTTTTTCTTGAGAAATGTCACCCTACTTTATGCATTGTCTTGCAGCCTGCCATTTTCCTCACTGAGTCACTTATCTTAATGGCCTTTTTATTAAGTGATTTTTATAAGAAACAAGTCAGTGACCTGCAAGGGGGGGGCTCTTTCCCCATTTCTGCCAAGTGCCACGCTGTGCCTGTGGTTCTGTCAGAAGCCCCGACCGTGAGCTCCTGGCTTTTCCCATCTTACAGTTGCATCACTCACTTTGCCGTGTCTCTGGGCTCCTGCTTGTCTGCTGTGGCCACGTGAAGGAAGCAGAGTCGTCTTACTGTAATTATTTGAGGTTCTGGGCAGTTTCCTGTGCATCAAATCCAGTAACACAAAACAGAAGAAAACCATTATGCCCCAAACCCAGCTATTTACTCTCCCACACAGCATTTTCTGGGAAAGGGAGACTGTGGCAATCTGGGGAAGGGATCAGCCACGGCCCTCTCAGGCCCGAGAGCCACGATGAGCAGGCTCCCAGCAGGGGCGGCCCAGGCACAAGGGAACCTGTGCCTGGTGATCAAAACAACACAGCTGTGACCAGTCTTTTTTTTTTTTCACATCCCACTTCCATCACTTACTAGCTCTGGAACTTTGATTCAGGTACTTACTATCTATACACTTTATCTTATTCACTTAGAAAATAGATATAGTAAAAATTATAGCTATTTATGGGATTTTTTGGTAAGCCCAAATGAGTGAATACATGAAAAATCCTTGACACGGTGCCTGGCATGTAGTAATGCCTCAAGAAATATTAAGTGCTGAGTGAGCCGCCCTCTCCCCTTCCTTCTCATAGAATTCTTCTTGGTGGCTCCACCCTCTCACGTCTGCCCAGAGAGTCACCCTTCCCTTTTCAGGCAAGCTTGCTATGCAGTGGGAACCTGCCTGCTGCCTCCAGCCTGGCCTGTTCTAGGACATGCTCGCTGGGGTTCGCCCTCACACCCCTTCTCTACAAACCTACAGAGCTACGTCTCAACCCTGAGCTGAACTGAAATTTACCTTCACTCATTCATATATTCATCATTCATTCTTTCAATATAGATGCATGTTAGTGCCTACTATTTGCCAAACACTGTGATAGGTGGTAGGGTAGAAAGAGACACAATCCCAGCTCTGGAGGAAGCCTAGTCGGTTTGGGGTCAGAGATCGGTAACCTGGCTGTTACAATCAGAGTGACAAATACATGCTCTGGCAAGAAGGCTTGTCAAGGAGGGACATGCATGCAGCCTTGCACTGGCTTCTCTACTTTCTAGAAGATTTCTGCAACTCTCTCTTCCAAACTTCCTATTGCATTTTTTGTCATCAATTACATTTTTTAATTTCCAAGCCTCCTTTCTTGTTCTGAGTCTTCTTTTTTCATAGTGATTCTTCAAATGCGTATAGAAATCATCCAGGAATGTACATTTGGACCAGAACAGATTCTAACAATCCAAGCAGGTAACCTGGTTATGAATATTCCAGCCTCTCAGAGTCAGGTTCTCCATAAGATCCAGAGATAATTAGCCAAGCTGATAAGCAGTCATTCATTCCCTCACTCTTTGCACTAATATTATTGTTGCAGGTTATGGTTTGGGGTGGTGAGGGGCATGGTCTGTTCTTTCAAGATTTCACTGATGAGTGGAAGAGACCAGCACGTGAACAATGACACCACCAAGGAGCATTAAAGTAAAGGGCTTATGGCCCATTTGAGACCAGTGAGAAGTTTCGTGTCTGGAACTTAGTGCTCACTGAGCAGGGTGGATGGGGAGAGGGCACTGGCGGGAGGTGGATTAGTCTGGACTGCTCAGGGCCTCACCTGTCATGTTGAGGATTAGGGCTTTGTGTTTGTGATTCTTAAACACCTAACATGGATCCTTTTGAAAATATGGTGAAAACTATGGACCTTTTCACCGCCCAAAATGCATATATACATAAAGTTTCAGGGCTTAAAGGCTCTGAAGCCCATTCCTGTCCCTTGAGTGAAGCAGCACAGAAGCCCCTGGAGGTTTTAAGCAGGAATGTCATGTTCAGATGGAGGGTTGAGTTCTGGCTCTTCCACTTCCAGGTGTATGTGGCAATAGTGTCATCTCTGGTGCCAGCTTCACATCCTCGCAGCCCACCTTGGATTTCAGTGGTAGACAGTCATGTGCAAACTCTGACATATGCCCCACGCTGGCAATCATACCCTCCATGCCCTCCACACATGCTCAATCCCTGGGCAGCCCCCAGCCTAGGGACCTAGGGATCTAGGAGAGAAAGTATCAATACATAACTGTCACAGCTTCCTTTTTTCCAGGCCACCAATCCTCCAGCCATTTTCTGTTGTCTAGAAAATTTCAGTATCTCACTTAAACTGATAGCCCATATCCCATTTTCTTTTTACAGTGTTTAAAAAAAAAATCTTTAATGTGACTGGCAAGAGGAAATAGACATAAGCACTTGTACTCATTGGCAATTGCTGGACAGCTGCTTAAGGGTTTTTTTTGTATTGCTTAGAGTAAAAAGTTTAAAATGTGAACTTTCAGAAGAAATTCTAAGTTACTGAACTTATAGAGGTGATCCCTTTTAAGGTATATAAATGTTGAATTATTATATTGTACACTTGAAATGAATATGATATTATTTATCATTTTTTAAAGTAATAACATAAAATAAAACATTTAAAAATTTTAAACAAATATTATATTGGGGTTAAACATTGAAAGAAATTAGAACCAGAGTGGCTAAAGTCTCTAAAGCTGGGATTAAAGATTAAAGAATTTAAAAATCACTTTTAATTCATCAAGTATAATGCCATGTGCCCAGTGTTCCATTATAAATCTTCTGCAGAAGTCAAGATAGCCATAGTAGCTATGATCCTAGTTTATCTAAAAAAAGAAAACAAATGCCAAGTCCTAGTTTTGGAAAAGTATAAAGTCCTCCTGGTTCCAGGGTTAAAAATGTTTGAACATTCTGCAGGACTAAGAGACTGAAGGCTTCTAAGTTAGCTCAGGTGTTTGTTGTTTAAATGATCAATTCATGGGGAGAAAATTAGGAAAACCAGTTCATAGATATGAGCTTGGCTTTTTTTTCAACCTATGATTGTGGCATTGCATAGATAGAGCCAGAGTTTCAAAATTTACTGGTTTACTTACATGTAGGCACATTGGAGAAATTGGATAGGGGGCATGAAAGTAGGAGAATGTGCCAAGACAAATAAAATTATTGAGAAGAACGCAAGAGGTCTCTCCATTGCTTCTTGGCTCTGTGACACAAGAAACCCGCTGTTTGTGGTCTCTGAGCATGCTCTCCAGAGAACATCAAGACCAAGAATCTCTTGGGAGAGGGAGAAAAGGAGGCTAGAAAGAGGCAGGAAAGAAAGCACAATAAAACTTTAAAGACATTTTTAAATTTAAATGTTCTTAAAAGCATTGCCAGGTCTTGTTTTTGTTTTCATTGTCGTTGTTCTGTTTTGTTCTGCTTTGCCTTGTTTTACGAGAATTTCTCATAGAAATTTACAGGGTGACCTTGTAAAAAGAACTTCGGCACTAGAGAAGGCTGTATAAACATCTAATCAGTCTGTGGTAGGGTCTCAGTTTCTTCTGTGGCTTTCGAGCACATTGGAATCACCAGGGCAGTGTTGTTATAAAAGACCAATGCTTGGATCTTGAGTGTGACCTGGACATCAGTATTTTGAAGATCTTCAAGTGATTCTAAAGTACAGCCAAGGTTGAGAACCACTGTTTTTAGTCACTACCTCTTATATGTGTATACACAAATCACCTGGGAATTTAGTTAAAATTCAGGTTCAAATTCAATAGGTCTAGGTAAGGCCCAAGAGTCTGCATTGCTAACAGGCTCCCAGGTAATGCAGGTGCTGCTGGTCTGAGGACCACACTTTGAGAAACAATGGACTAGGGATATCTGAGATCTTTTTGAGATATTAATGCTTATTCTAAAAAGTTGCTGGATTTTATGCCTTTAAATATCACTCTATTAGCACTCAAACAACTCTGAGCAGTATAGTTTGAGTAGTGCATGGACTATTATGCAGCCATTAATCCTGCTAGATAATGAGCTATGTGACCTTAGGCACATTGCTTAAATTAACTGAGGCCTTATTTCCCTTTTGTAAAATGGGTATTAATAGAAATGCCTATTTCACAGGTCATC
This sequence comes from Eonycteris spelaea, assembly GCA_003508835.1. Lineage (NCBI taxonomy): Eukaryota > Metazoa > Chordata > Mammalia > Chiroptera > Pteropodidae > Eonycteris > Eonycteris spelaea. The sequence goes on from PUFA01000017.1 coordinate 5,359,643, forward strand.
ATGAAGGCACAGTGAGCAGGTGGTCAATAAGCGATGCCTCATGAAACCTCTGAAGGTCTCGATTTGCTCATTGAGGAAAGAGAAAATAGTCTAGACGATCTCTCAGGGTCCTTCAAGCTCTAACTTGAGAGTTAGGAAGCTGTGCTTTTGGAAGACCTATAGAAACAAGAGTGCTTGGAATGTCTCTGGATATCAAATGAGTTCCTACAGTTCTTACCAGGCACTGTACCAGGCAACAAGGACAAAAAGTACATAATTCAGAGGAGCTCACGGCCAAATAATTCAATACAGTATGATATGTGCTATACAGGAAATATATACAAATTGCTACGAGAGTCCAACGGTGGATGTAGTCGAGATGGCGATAAAGTGGGTTTTGAGAGGGAAGGGGAGAAAAAGGTGATTCAGGCAGAGACGTAGAGACATGAGAGAAGACTGCACGTCTGGTGTGGCTGGGTGTGTACGGAGGACACCGCGAGATGAAACGTGGATTGAGAGTTTAGGGAAGACTTTTTTGTCTCTAACGAGGACTTTGTGATATAATCTGAACCAAGGAGTAATATGAACAGATTTGGATTTGAAAATTAACTCTAGCAGTGGTGAGGAAGATGATCTGGAGAGAGGAAGGTTAGGTGAGAGGCTATGACAATAGTCTGCGACAAAGCACAAAAGGGTATGTTAGAAAGATTGATGGGCCTTACTGACTGTTTGCATGTGCTGACATGGGGAGGGCTTGAGGAGAGGAGGAAGTCAAAGCTGCCCGTGACCCAGACAGAACATGCAGGAGGAGCAGGATTGGTGTGAGAAGCGTGAATACGCTCAGTGTTTAGATGGAGTATCCTGGACGATGGTTCGGATTTGTGGGTATGTGGATTGTAAGACAGGAGGGAGAGAGATTACAGAATCTGTGTGCCAGTGGTGAAGTGGTAGGTGGCTCAACTTTTATCTCTGAAAACACCAGCAATGTTAGAGGTTTCCATGGCAGCAGGTCCCCAAATGTCAGCCAAGGACAGCCTTGCCTGCCTCAGAGCCTCTAGTGCTAGGCTCTATCCAAGGCCCACAGAGATGGGCCTTGGTGAGAGATGAGTATTTACATCTCAACAGGCCCCTCTCTGCTCTAAGAGAAAGAGCCCTTTGAAAAACTGATGAAAGTTACAGACACACTTCCATCCAATAGAAATATGTGAGCTACATTAGAGTTGTAGTTTTTCTAGTAACCATATTTTTAAAAAATCTTTAAAAAGACACCAGTGGGATTAATTTTAATAATATATTTATTTAATCTATTACATACAAAATATTATCATTTCAATACTAGTCCACATAATAACTATTAATGAAATTTTAAAATTCCTTTTATCACTGTAAGTCTTTAGAATCTAGTGGGAATTTTACACTTACAGCCCACCTTAACTGAGGCTGCAATATGTCAAGTGCTCACTAGCCACGTGCAGTGATGGCTACCGCATTAGGCCATGTAGCCATAGATACTTTCCACTTCTCTGCCCTGGGAAGTATGCATAAACACAAATTCCCAAGAATTTCTGGGGATTCTTGTAGCTCCTGAAGCTATGTAAACTCAAAAAAAAACCTCTTGTTTTTAGGATCTTTGGGTTTTTTGAGACTGGCTCTGAAAATAGATGGCTTTCTTCAACATTCTGAAGTTTAATTTTTAATAGTCTAGTCAGATGAGTATAAAGTAATCCGTACTGCAGAGTGATAGGAATTTATTTTTGCAAATAAGAGAAAGAATTAGACAAACCTTTTGTTTTGTAATTCTGTAGCGACTGTCTACTCTGAGATGGATTTTTTCATTCTCCTGGGACACACTGTTGCTTTCAGACTTCGTTTATTAACTCTGTGGATATCGTTTCCAGGCCAGACAGAAACAAAGAGTTACATGCAACATTTTCCAGGTGGATAATTTTAAATGCAGTTTTTAATTTAGTGAATTTTTAAAACTGGTTTCGGTGGTTTCCTTTCCCCTTGTCGAGGTTATGTACATATTTCAGAGAAATAGCCCGAGGCACTCACTACTCCCTCCCCAAACTCTTATGCCTTGTTGCTTTAAAGCAGCAGCACCCTTATATAGGATACTTCTTTCTGAATTGCAGGCTGAATTATTTTTAGAGGCAGTATCGTGTCATATTCGAAAGAATGACCCTTCCTGTAATTGGCCGTTGGGATGATTTGGTTGTGGTCTCACATAATTATAGACTGTGCCAACCATCTGAGGGCCATCCCCATATTTCCAAGGTCTCTAAATCAAGGGTATTTGGTTAATTGCTCACAGGTGTTTTCTTGTGCTTTTGAGTACATGCAGTCTATGAATTTTATAAAACTTGGCAGAAAGAAGGACCATACGGCTGAGGAGTTACTTAGATTTATCAGCTAATTAGTCAGGCAGGGTAGGGATTTGGCTACTCTGTTGAGGGAGCTGAGCATTTGGTGGATGACTGGGGAGTAACCTGTCCTTTTGAAGGAGAGTTTAAGAGGAAAACAAAAGGCCACAGAGAAAAAGTGTAGTGAGCTGCTGCCACTGAAAGTTCAGGGTAAGTGGCCCAGCCTGTTCTGGCTGCTTTGCAGAGCTACGTGAATGAGCTCTGCTCTGCTCGGCCTCTGCAAAGAAATGGTGCCAGATCCCAAAGTAAAGCAGACTGTGTCGGGAAATGAAGTTTAATTTCTAAAACTGTATGTAAAGTAAAAGCCACATTGTTGATTGGTATTTCTTCTGATTACTTATGATCATTATTCTTGGGGCAGTGGCCTTGGAAAATGTGGAAATACTGATGAGAGTATTCTTGTATTAGATTTGTTTAAAAATTCATCTTAAACAAGTTAATATGACATTATTCTTTGGTATTATATGAAATCCAAAAGAAGGTCCCAATAATTGCCCCAGGTAATTTCTATGGCAGTTATTCATGGGACTAAAAGCGGGCGATGGGGATGGGGGTGGGGGTTAAGTGAAATTCACCTATAGCCAGTTAGGCCACGTCATTCTGTCCAAAAAGCTAGGAGGAAATAGTTTTGCAATTCAGTTTATCAAGCACAGGCGAATGTCTACAAAAATCCAGACGCTGATGTTAACAAAGATAAAATTGACAAGGCTCCTACTCTCAAGGAGTTAACTTTGAGAGAAGAGGAGAGAAAACAAGTAGAGGATGTCAGTTGAATGTGCAAAATGCTATATGTGCGTCTTGGTCCAGCCAGTGAATCTGGGAACCTTTCATGGAGGGTGTTAACAACCGAGCCCAATTATGAAGGATAAGTGAGAGTTTGTGTAGCTAAGAAAGCGTGGTGTTCACGGTGAATGTTATCAGCATACGAAAAACTAAATGGAGACTGGAGGGATGTGAGACCGGAGATAGGGAAATGACAAACTCCAGGGACACCTTTTCAAGGTGGAGAAGTCTTGATTTTGCTGACCATCTGAAGGAAAACATTTCGTAGAGAGGAAGACAGTAGAGATACGGGCAAGTCGTGGAAGATCTTGGAAGCCGTAAGTATAAAGGACACAGTTTGAAGTGTCCTGAAAGAGAGGGATGCCTCGAGCTCTGAGGGTACACAGAGGGAAGGACAACAAGGTGAGGGTGAATGTAAAAAGCTTGTGAGAGGCCTGGAATTTGAGATGTTGGCGCTTTATCACCTCGCGTTTTCTGATGAAGTTGGGGTGAAGTTACCTGCTCAAAGCAGTGGTTCTGATCCTGGGCAGTACCCTGGAAGGGAGCTTTAAAAAATACCGGGGCTTGGCTCCACTACCAGAGACTAATAAAATTGGTCCGGGGTGCAGCCTAGAGACTGGGATTCTTAAAAGGTCCTGGGGTGATTTTAATGGGTTGCCAAGGTTGAGAACTACTGGCTTAGACTACAGTAAGAGGGCTGAGGAAAGTGGTAAGGTTTGGAAGAGCTGTTGAGGGAAATAGAAAAGGGAGCTTATCGTGAAATAATCTTAAATGGCCAGGTGAGTCTTAAGATCAGAAATTTACGAGGGCCCCAATCTGAAAGGGCTGACCTCTTTCCCCAGCAGTACTGTCATACTGGCAAAGGAGGCTGTTTGTGGGGCTGGTTCGGAGGTATGAACTGAGGCATGAGGTCATTTCCATGCAGTCTGGGCTGGGCTTGGAAGGTGAGGCAGGAAGCAGCCCAGCCCAACTGTAATCCTATATTTGTGCTAGTAGAAATTCTTATCACCAGGAAAAGGAACCAAAAACCAAATGAGTAGACAAACCACTGGGAAAAGCAAGGGGTCCAGACACTCTACCACTTATATAACTAATTGCTGAATAACCTGGAGGTGATTGTATGTACTTACTATAAATACATATGACATTACATGTCAAGAACTCATTTCATGCCCATCCCTTTCTGAAGATCACCTTGCATGCCCATGAAATAAAAAGCCAGGACATGGTTTATGGTAGGTATAGCTTTCCCATGTGTCATAGGAAGCTTTCCCTAAATCAGAGGAGTGCTGTGTGCTAACCCCTTTATTTTCTGTGGTGATGTGCAGCTTGCTCTTGCTAAGGTAGTGACCTATTATTGAACCATTTTGCATATACACAATGAGTTATTCTGGCAGAATTCTCTGCTGGCCACATACATTCTTACCTACCTTTGGAATGTAGGAACACTGACCTTGTAGGTGATAGCCTGGCAGAAAAGCGACTGCCAGAGGTTTTACTACTGAACAGCAGGGGAGGAGGGAAGTGGGGAGCAGGAGAAGGAAAAGGAAGAAGAAAAGTAGGGAGAGCAGTGGCAGGGGGCATATATAGAAAAAGAGAATGATGACCAAGAAGAGACAAAAATCATTTTTCCACTAGTAGTAATTCCTCAATATGGGAAACGTGATTGGGTAAAGCTCAGTATGGTAGAACAGTATTCCAGTGAGAAAAACCAACATAAATATGTACCTATTATGTTAAAATCATTTAATATAATGTGTATATATGTTTGAGATCTCGAGTGAATTACCTAACTTCGATACCCTCAAAAAAGGAAGGTAATATTATTATCTACTTCACATCGTTGTTATACGGACTAAATGAGTTAATACAACTGGAACACTTTTGGCACGTAATTAGAGAGCAATAAATGTTAATCATCATTATTATTTTTATAGATATTATGCAGCTCTGAATATGAGGACTTTTAACTACCTTTCCTAATTTATTTTTCTTCCTTAACTTGTTTTACTATCTGTAAAAGGGGATAAAATCATCTGTTCAATAGGTACATAAATTTAGGAGAACTGGAACATCCATGCACTTTAAAATAAAACATGCAATGTTCAACTGCATTACAATGATGATCCATTTATTCACAAGTATTTATGGACTGTATTATATGTCTGCACTGAGCCAGGATATACATGGTGTCTACCCTCATAGAACTTACATTTTGCAGAAGTTTGACATTCTATAATATGAAAATAACAGAATATTATCATAAATACAAAATTTCACAATCGTGGTGAGGATTTTGAAAGAGAAGAACCAGTTGTCATGTTTGAGAATAACAATGGCAACTGCATTAGTCTGAGTTCAAAACTTTTCTGAGAATTGACATTTAGTTAAGACCTGCCTGAGGAGGAAAAGAAACAGTTCGTGGGGAGGAGGCAGGTAGGGGAGAGAAGGAGGAATCTTCCAGATCATTTTACATACCGAAAATAGAAGGCAGCTGGAAGTTAGGAGTTTAGGGAAAAGTGGCAAGAGATCTAGACCCCTGTTAGGGAATTTGGAACAATAGCACGGCATGCTCATATTCACTTCTTTAAAAGGTCACGCTGGTTGCTATAAACAGAACAGATTGGAGTGAGGCAATTGTGGAAGAAGAGAGCCCAGATGAAAGGATATTGATGAGTGGTCCAGCAAAGAAATGACTGTGTCTTGGGAAGACTGGAACAAATGGGAATGGGAAGCGAATTAGGCAGAGCCAAACACAGTGTGAAAGTGAAATTGTCAGAAGTTCATGATGGGTTGAATGTGAAGGGTGAGGAATGCGAGTTGTTGAGAATGACTCCCAGGTTTCTTGCCTGACCTGCCTGGGAGATGATGTCGCCACTGAGGGCAACCAGGAAGTCTGTAGGAGGGACAGGTTTGGTGGGGAAGGTGATTACTTATCATGTGTTTTCCAAATCATGTAATTGAAATGCAAATTATGTTAATCCAATGCAATCAGTAAATAATTACTGTAATACAATTGTAAATGTATATTTCGTGAATAATTGACAGTTTCATCTGATGCAGATATATATTTATATTATTAAAGAAATCCAAATGATCCTTAGACTCCCTATGTTTATAGAATTTTAAATAATTGGTTGTAAGGGAAAAAATATAAGCAACCATCTGGTGGTTTGGTAACCCCTTGACGGTTATTTTGGCATCATTTAAATTTAGCCATAGAGATTATGGCACTGTGCACAAGACAGAAATTTCTTATGACAGAAGTTTCATATTTAAACTTCCTGATCTTGATTCTGTAAAACAAAGTCTTCTTGTATTTATAATAAAACATGAATATTCATAGTATCTATATGAAAGCTGAGCAATAAGGAACACTTATTTTTAATAAATGCATAGGAGACCAGGATTCAAGAAGTGACCAACTGCTACAGTAGCCTTTCCACAAGCTTTTACTGTGGGTGGCTGTTTATTAAATAGCACAGCTGGACTTTGAGGTGTAAAGAAAGAGGAGGAGAAAAAAGAAGACAAGAACAAGGAGAGAAGGTGCAAAGAAGAGGGGGAAGGTAAAGGAAAGAGGAAGGAAGGACAGAAGAAGTGGGGAGGGAGACATGAAAAGAGAAAGAAAAGGTAATTCTGACTTTTACTTCTAATGAATCTGAGCCCAGTGCATAAAGAAAAAATACCATTTGGAAGAGTTATCATAAATATGACAAGAAAGATTTCTTCCCAAACCCCATGAAACAGTCCTTCCTACCCTTACCAACCCCACAGAAACTTCCCTTGCTACTCTTAAAATGCCACAGACAGATGGGGGATCAGAGAAAATTCCAGACTCAGAGCCTAAAGGTTTATAGCTAATGGACAGTTTATGACTAGAACCTGGGACACAGCTCAGACCAGATGTTTGGGGAGCTTCATACTTTCCAACAGCTGGTTTACTGCACCTACCAAAATTACGTCAGCTACTTTGTATACTTTTTGGAATATCTGAACTATCTCGCCAGCTGGATTCCATGTGTTTTCTTTAGAGATAACATTACTTCATGAAAAAAAAAATCTGAAGATAAAAAGAAAGATGAACTTGGAAGAATAGACAAGGCCTTTGCTTATGATAACTGCATTCAAGTTGTCGGGAAGACAAACGGATTTTCTATTGAGTGTCGCCCAAACCCTTTTCCTTTCAGAAGTGACCAGTAAATAGCTGTGCAATAAGGCAAGTTAATTCACTGTTATGAAACCGAGGTCCCTCATTTGTAAAATGAAGTTGCTGAACTAAATGGTCTTCGTGAGACTTCTTCCAGGTCTGTCATTTGACTTGGACTTGACTCGCTGGGAACACTGTGTTAAAACCCCTTGAGAATTCTGGCTTGACTCACTCTATGGAGGTCATCCAAACCTGATTTCCACTCAGCTTGTTCTGTGAATTCTACTTTTAAGTTGGCCTGGGAACAGCTCCTCAAAAATTTACAACTAGATGAAATAAACCTAACAAGGGCCGCTAATTAGCATGAACAGAGTTGCCAGCAATAAGTTATGAAGGAAGTTCTGTAAGGATAAAGGGAAATGATTCTCCCCAGACACACAAGAAGCGTGGAACATGATTTGGCACATGTTGGAAATTGGGTCCCAGGGTGATTACTAGGTCTTTTTTCCTGAGAAAGGTATGATCCTGAAGTGGAGATGGATAAACCAGCCCCTTTGTCCTTCTGTTCAGGAGGAAGTTGGACTACCCCACTCAGATATCTATCTGCCTGTACCCACTAAAGCAGGGCTTCTGGAAGCAGCTGCTGAGAGTTAGCATCTCTTCCCTCCTAGGGATAACACTCTTCCCCGGAAGCCTTGCCCACTCACCAGCCTTTTCTGGCTGGATTTCTCTGGCTTGCTGAGCAGTGGCTGTCGGCCCCACCGGGGTTGGGCAAGACAGGGTAATGCACAGACCTAGGCCACTTCCACTCCACAGTCCTCAGCTATTTTCCAAGGGCTCCCACTGAACTTGAGTGACCACAGCTGCTATGGACCAAGGTCCCCAAGTCATCTTCCAGACATAACATATTGTTGGTTGCAAGCTGGCACCAGCCTTAGAGAGCTGGGCAGTGCACCCACACTTGTCCTCAAGTCCTGACTTTCTCAGAGACAGTGCCCAAGTAGGAAATAATAAATTCTGGGAGAAGCTGACTTGCCAGTTTGTTGATGGAATCAACTTTGTTTTCCGCAATGGGGCTTTCACATCACCACATTCCAGGGCTGAAGTATAATTACTTTAAACACAGAGTGGCATTTAACCACGTCACTGTTTATGAGCCCAAATCAGCACTCAGAGGAAACTGCCTTTTAAACCTTAACTTTTTGATGTTGCCTTGACATTGCATGTGACTTTGGCAGGGAAAATAAACCTGTTATTTGTGCTTGATGTGTGAGTCAAAGGCTCTGAAGTGATGTGTTGGATCCAGTAGCCTACTCACAACGGAGCTGTCTTGCACTTGCTGGTCCAGCCGTGCAAACCAGCTTCTTATTGGGCTGGAGCTTTTCTGCCTCGCTTTCCTGATTGTCTTTCTCTAATAGAGATGAACCGACACAGTGTGACCCACCAAGGCCAAGCTACTGCCTGATAACGCTTCTGTGGTTCCATGGCACATTTAGATGCAACATTTCACCCAAAGGACTGAGGTGATCATTTTCATTAGGCCTGAATGCCCTGCTGCTGCACCTTGTAGGTTGCTCGAGATGTGTGCGCCTTCATGAAAGCATACCAGAGAGGACAAAAACCGCTGGGTTGCGTCTCTAATTGAAAGTAGCCTTATATGCCAAAACAATGACGTTTCAGAAGATAGGGAGACACACAAGAGGAACCTTCTTTGCAGATCCTTCTAGGTAGGTCAGTGTGATTATCTCCCACTTTAAGATTAGGAAACAAATTCTGCCAGGTCCAGCTGAGGCAGAAAGGCAATTAAGATACTAAAGTGAGACCTGAAAGCCTCCCACTTGGGCCTGGCTTTTGTGGTCAGAGAGGCGAGGAGCATAAATGGGGTGACCGTGTAACTTAGCGTGCAAAACAGAACTGGGTTTTTTTTCAGAATTGAAAAGGAATTATTAACTTTTAAACAAGAATAACAGGCATAAGTAGGACTTTCTGGCAAACCAGGAAGTATATCCAAGTCATTCTCCTGCAGCCTTCATGAGCAGTAACACATCTGGGTAAACCATGAAGCATAAGCTTCGCATCCCACACCGCGCAGGACCCTGTGAGTGCTGGGAGTGGCTGGGACTTGTAGAATGTTGTAGGTGCCCAGTGAAAGCCAGACGGCTATTGGAAAGCATTTCTATGTAAGAATCACTGGTAGCTTCTCTAAAGATGTTTTGGGAAAAGTCCCAAATATCCAAGGCTTCAGTTACCTGTTGTGATTTCTTTCCTACATAATTATTCATTTTTGTACTTAATTTTGCACACATAATTTTTTATTCTTTTTTTTTTTAAGAGCGTCCTTCTCCTCATCCCCTTTCCCCCACCCAAATTGTATAAACCTCAGATTCCACACCTTGTGCTAAAGTCACCTGCTTAGGTGAACAGTGTAGGGAGAGAAGTAGGGATCAACATCATCCCAACAGGGTTCAAATCAGGCCATTTCTTACCCTCACCACATTTATACCAATGGAATTTGGATAAAATGATCGCTAAGGGCTGTGCTAGAGAGGAAAGTCAGCCTCCTGCTGGCACTGACGGCGGGGGAGGGGTGAGTGGGGGAGGGGCAGGGTCATAGGTGGAAGAAAATGGGCAGCAGTAGTCCTGACTCCTAGTCCTTGGTTATAGGAAGAAAAATAGAAAAAAATAGTTCATTGAATGTGAGCTTCGAGTCCTTTTATAGTTTCCACTGGTGGAATTATTTCCTGCCCTAGAGCTTCACTCTGACCCAGCTTCTGCTGCTGCCCAACCCCCAACTCATACACACTCTGCTCAGGTTCCAGGGTGTTTGCTCCTAATCACAGTCCTCTGAAGATTCATCCAAACCAAGCCTTGGGAGTCCTTCGACCTAATTCTTTCTCCGCACTGACTCATTTTGTGGCTTTGTCATTTGATCCTCAGTTTTCTTGGCTGTACAATGAAAATAAATAATACTTGCTCCTCAAAAAAATAGGAGATCAAATTTTAGAATCAGCTTACCTCTCTCGACACACATGTGAAAGCAACACCTTAGGTGTATGGAATGTGAGGAAAGAACAGGTGATTGTTAAAACAAAACAACGCAAAAATGGTCTTGGTGGAATTCCTGATCATACTTCAAGAAATGAAATGAGATGCTTTTGTTTTATCACGAGCTGGAAACATTGCCAAATCTGCCTTAAGGAGTTACACACTTTGCACCCATCTGCCATCATGTTTCCCAACTGCCAATCAAGAAAATGTCCTTTTAAATGGGCTCCTGGTTTCCAAACACTTAAATTCTTTAGACTGTGAAAACTAGAGCCATGGCTGGTGACTCGAACAGCTATAGTTCTGCAAGTCACTCACTCAGACCTCTTTCAGCTCTGTCACCTTTCATATTTTTGCAAAGGTCGCACACATTTCAAAGGTCGCACTTCTGGCATGCTGCTTCTCTGATTAAAATGCCTCTTTATATCTCCTCCACCCTAAATATTCCTTGTCGTCCTTCAAAGTTTCCCCAGCTGTCGGTTTCCTGGAAGGCTTCCTGGCCATTGCTGCCTTCCGTCTGTCACCATTAGCACCAAGTTCTTGACCACATCCCAGTACTCTACACTGTATTAACAAGTTTTATCACTTATCCATCTCCCCCACTGGACTGTGAGCAACCTAAGCGTTAAGGACTGTGTTTACTATCTACTGCAGTAGTAGACATTCAATGAATGCTGGATAAGTGAACACATGAATGAGAGAGAGCAAGAAGGCATTGTAGAGCACTTATAAGGCAAGAACTGCGGTTTAGTGGTTCTTGAAATAGATTCAAATACTTTCCTGTAAACATTAGTTTGGTCTTTGCCAACTTAGAAACTGTTCTCTCGTTGGGACCACCATATGGGCAATATTATTCACAGCTTCAGATAAGAGAAATTTCAGGGGCTGGGAGACCTTGAGTGATATACAAAAGGGTAAATTGGGCTCTCCATTTTCTGAATCTTCCTCCTCAGCCTCTTTCACTTCTGGCTTTTAATACTGCTGCCTTCCTGAAAGCAAGATGAATTTGTAGGGCGAGTGTGTATGGGTGTATTATCTCATGCAGAATATATATCCCCTCGATCTGAGGAGCCTCTACTAGGCTCTGCTTAGCCAGGGGGTGCAAACATCTTCCATTGCTGATCCAGTCCTGCCTTAGGAGCCCAGAGGGGTGCTTTTCACTTGCACTTCTAAACTGTAGCACTGCGACAGCTAAATCCTTTAGTCCTGTAAGTTAGTAAATTAATTTTTAAAACCCAAATTAGAGCTAAGGGAGCATAGGAAAATTTGGAAGGCTAACTTGCCTGTTTGAACCTCACCGAAATAATTGCTCACCCCAGTCTTGCACAAATTAAAAACTGTATAATTAAGCACATTGGAAAATTTTTAAGTTGTCCAGGTAGCAGGAAAATTATAATGATAATTTTAAAATTACACTGTACCTAGATACTGTGCTTATAGATACTACAAAGACAGTTAACCCTCTCTCTCCTGTTATACTAAATGCCAACATTGTCATAACTTTAAAACAACATCATTTACTGCCCACCCTGTCTCCAGCACAATAAGCACTGGAAAGGGAGTGAAACAGGGCAGTTTGGGGCACTTTCATTACCAAAATCAGTATTTTGAACACTTGGTATCTTACTTCCAACAATTTGCATATTTAGAATGGGATGAATTTGTATATGTGTTTGGTGTGGGGGTAGTTATATATTTTTCCCATTTAGCAGAAACTAATTCAGAAGAGCTTCAATAATTTCTGCTGTTGCATTTTCAGAGAATAAACGACTGAAACTGAAAAGAGAACCCAGAAATTCTGATTTCTAAGTCTATATAGTCCCATAGCCCTTCTGGGATTCCCCTTCTTCTCTCTCTCTCTCTCTCTCTCTCTCTCTCTCTCTCTCTCTCTCTCTCTCTCTCTCTCTCTCTCTTGTTTTTTTCTTAATGATAGCAAAAAAAAAAAAAAAAGACATATTTCTACCCACAGCAGGAAGCAATATCTGGATAGTGATCCCCTGGACCCTGACTAGAATGTAATTTCTTTAGTGTCACAATGAGCAGCCATAGGATAAATAACTATAGCGTTCAGATCTTTTTGCTCTCCAGCACAAACCCTACCACAACCACCAGGTAGATGTCCTCACTGTTCTTCAATGCAATATGCTCATTCTTAGTTGCAGGTCTTTGTAGAAATCACTTTCTCTTTTCTGCTTCCCCAGGCTGTGCCTTCTTTCAATTCCAGGCAGGCCTCATTTATTTGACGATGCTTTCATAAGCTCGTAACTGTGTCTTTCTCTGTATTTCCCTAGCACTTACTGTCCGAATTAGTCTTTTTAGAACTTTATGCTCTTTTTCTCTCTCCTGAATTATGTGCTCCTGAAGAACAAGGTCTTTGTCTTATTTGGGGTGAGGGTGGGGTTTGTCATATCCTAGGTTTATGTTAGCCATTGAAATAGGCAACTGATAAATGTTTGTTCAAGCAGCCCCCCCAAATCATCTAATTCTTGGTAGTACTCCAAGATTTGATGAAGAGTAAGATAGCACGGTGGAAAGCATATGAATTTCAAGTAGGATAGAATTTTCTAATCTCCCTTAGTTCTGTTTTCATTTTATTTTGTTTCCTTGTACATAAGAATAAGAACACCTAACTTGCCAAGTTAGCAGAATTAGAAATAATAAATGTGAAATACCAACTATAGTGCTCTCTCTGTGGTAGGCTCTCAATGAATGGGAAATGATTATTCTATTTTGTATTAGATTGTCAAACAGATTAAAGGTTTTTGAGATTTCTCTTGAGAGAAAATAAAATTACTGAGTAATATTATTAGAACTTGTGATTAGAGAACTCTAAAGTGAAAATGGGAAAGGCTGCAGTATGTTACAGACTCATCTGTGTGACTTTTTCTTTACTTATCATTAACGAGGTCAGCACTGGGGTTTTCTGCACAGGGAGTATAGCAGCAGCCACATCTTCATAATGAAAGGTTTAAGAGCGTATTCTTCTGCAAATCATTCACTCCATTCTCAGAATTTGTCAGCCTTCTCTTTACTCTGGCCCAATGTCAGATTAAGATGATAAACAATTCTGAAACACACCAAAGAAAAATTTTAAAAGAAGATGACACATCATGATTTACCTTGAGCCAAATGATTAGTTTTACTTGCTTAAAATATATGCATCATATTCACCATATGGTGATATTCTTAACCTCCTCTGTCTTTGTCAATAGAACTAATGCCAAAATCTGTGAATTAAATGTAAACCAAACAAAATGACTGCTTATTAGCTCTAACCTAAACACAAATTTATTTGATCCTTTTATTTTCAGCTACCCCAGTGTTTCCAGCAAATGAAGAGTCTGAAATGATCTGGTTTTCTTGAGAACCTATAGCTAGAATTTAGGTGAGTACTCTGCAAAAGAGGAGAGTTTAAGAGTCTTATAATAACCTGGTGAACAATTTATTTTATAAAGCACTGAAGAGGAGGTCCATCTGGCTCAGGGACAGAAATCTACAGAGAAATATGTTACCTATTCTTGAATGAGTCATATGCCCTTGTCCCCTTGTGGCCTCACTATTTGTAAAAATGAGAGTGATAGTTTTTACAAGGTATTATCATGAGGTCTATTTAGGTGAGTAGTGTAGTGATTGAAGATACTAGCTTTGGAGTCAGAAAGACTTGGGCTAAGTCCTGATTGTTGTGACTTATCAGCTGTCACTTTGAGAGAGGACCTCTTCATGTCTTACTTTTCTCATCTGTAAAATGGGGGTAATTATTGTTTCTTTCTCATTGGGTCATTGTGAAGATTAAATAAAGTGCCTGGAACATCACGAGCACTCAATAATTACCTGCTATTATTTGTAAAGAACTATAAGCTTTTAATAGAAAAAAAAAACCCTCATATAATTCAAAATACAAATTATTCAACTGACAGGTTTGCAAGGGCATTTCACTTTTAAGTAGATTTTAAATAGGCTTTAATTTAAAATAAGCACTGAATTCCAAATTATCTGATATTTAGTTTATTCACACAGTTTCTATTATTTTTTATATGCCTGTAGAATTACAATCATCAGTATTAGAAGTGTCTGACATTTATCTGCATAACAGTGCTTCCTCTCTTGATTATTTTACACTGAAATACTGAGACTGGATGAAGTAAAAGGGAAAGTTATTAAATTATCAAGTCCTGAGATAGTCAAACTTCACTGTTCTTTGAGATTCTTACCAACATTCATTTTCTTCAGTAATATAAATTGCAAATTAATAATCTTCACTTCTTAGGTATGTATTTGTGAATGAGACCTAGAAAGAAGCTTTATAAGTAACTGAAAATTAATGATCAAAAGATAGGGTTTTCCTTGGTTTGAACCGTTGCATACAAGAGTTATGACACTTCATAAGAAGATCTAATCACATAGGACACCCTAGTGCACAGATATCAAGGGACTAAGCACAGCCCAGAGAAGGTTGGAAGTCAAGGAAAAGCATGAGTGGGAGAGGTGGGGCAAAGAGAGACTGTGGGTCAAGACAGGAAATGACAGCATAGGCATATTGGGTCCTGGTGCTCAAAAGATCAGGTTGTACAGGTGTCCTGCCATCTCTATTCCTGATGTTGATGAACAGAATTGGCTTTCTGGCCTGCTCATCCTCTCTCCGTGCTCTCTGTGGCTGCCATCATCATCCAATCCTGCTCTCCTCTTCGCTGACTATTCCATGCCTTACCCAATTGGAAGGTTGGAGCATTGGGGTTGTTTATCGTCAGAGTCACACAATAATGATAATTTGAGCTAAAAGGACATGTGCTTACTTTCAGGAATACAGCCTGATCATCCTTCACAGCCTCTGAATGATACTTTTGATATGGAGATCATCTCATGAATTATATCACAATAAGCGTGCTTTATAAAGAACTTTATTGAGGTTTAATTGACACGCCATAAAATCTGTGCATTTTAAATGTACAATTTAATGACTTTTAAATAAATTTATGGAGTTGTGCAATCATACCACAATCTAGTTTGAGAATATCTCCAACATCCCAAGAAGATCTTTTATGCTCATTTTTAGCTAATCCTCATCTCTACCCCGAGTCCCAAGAGACCACCAGTATGCTTTTTATTTCTATAGATTTGCCTTTTCTGCATATTTGAATGAAATCATATAACATCTCTTTTACATCTGGCTTCTTTCACTTAGCATAATATATTGGAGTTTCATCCATGTTATAGTTTGTATCAGTAGTTTGTGCCTTTTATTGCAAATAGTATTCCATTGTCCATGCACCAATTGATAGACATTTGAATAATGCTGCTATGAATATTTACATACATCTTTGTTGGATATGTTTATTTCTCTTGGGTAGATTTTCTAGGAGCAAAATTGCTGGGTGGGATAGTTGGTTTAACTTCTTAAGAAACTACTAAATTATTTTTCAAAATGAAAAATATTTTACATTCCACCAGCAATATAAGAGGGTTCGAGTTTCTCCACATCTTTGCCAACACTTTCTATTGGCTGTTGTTTTAATTACACCCGTTCAGTAGCATTCTACAGTCACCAGAGTCCACTTATCACCTTGAAACAGCCCTTTGATGTTTTGTAGCAGAAAAAGGAATATTTAGCCCCTGTTTCTTGTTTGGCCATTTAGAATAAGAGAAAAACAAACAAACCAAGAAAAACCTAGCACTTGATGTGGGCAGGGGAAGAGGCTAGGTGCTATCTAGCAGTCTTTTCTCTCCAGCCACTGGCCGGCGGCTTCTCCTATACAAATCCTCCTCTGCTCCAGCAAACTGAAGCAGATCCCTTTGGGATAAGCCTCTCTTGTTCCATGGTGTTATTTCAAAGGAAACAAGCAAACGATTTCAGGGAAATCATGTATTCTTGATCTTCCCCAAAACAACGGATTGGGTGATAAACAATGCAGGCAGAGAAGAGGAAAGCTAAGAACCCAACATTTGCCTTGCCCACATACTGGATATAAGATAAGCATGTTCACATTTTTTATATTAAATTCTCATAATCCTTGAGATAGTTGAACAACCTCCATTTCACAGGTGAAAAAGAGAAGGCTCAGAGAGATTAGGGAAGGTGCATAAGGTCATACAATAAGTGAAGCTGGGATTCAAGCCCAGATCGTCTCATTCCAAGCCAATTTTATTTCACTATGCCGAGAATAAACAAAGGAGGGAAATTCTAATGATCAAGGAAGTTAATGTAAATGTTAACTAATGAGAAAATATAACAACGAGATTTTAAAATGGTCAATGATTATACCTAAACTATACTGCCAACAATTATCTTGTGATGCGGGGCTTCTGTTATTTCTCCACTTTGGCACCATATGCCTGTACAAAGTTGAAACCCGGGGGACTAAGAGGCAAACTGGCAGTATTGGGAGGAATGGGAAGGAGCTGTATTTTCGCTTATTGAAAAGGCATTTTGACTTTGTCCCAGCTGAGAAAAGATTGTTCATTCTGAGCACTTGCCCTGATAGTGCAGAGAAAATCCACAGAAGCATTTTTACCACCCAGGGTGAGAAAATGAGAAGTTCCAGAATTAAATTGGTACATTTTTTGAGTAATCATTCTGCTTTCCCAAGGGAAGCAGATGTTATTCCACCCACCGCCACCTGGCATCCCTGGCACGGTGGTAATCATAGCAGTACATAGATGGCACGGGACATTGAGAAGGAGTTACAGGGCACTTGGAGAAACTGTCTCAAAGAAACACCTTTACAGGTTCCATAGTGGAGGTCTCCTTAATCTGTCTTGAGGAATATTTGATTTATGTGCCTCTTGCCCCATTTTTTTCATTAATGTTTATATGGCCATCATGAAAAAAAAAGTAATCACATGTTTAGGATATTTATTTTCAAGAGGAATGGCACTGCTTTCCTTTAGTTCTTCTGTTCTTTAGAGCATCAGGTTAGGGGTTGTTCATGATTAGGTTGGGAATGTGCTAAGAGACAGGGGATATGAGTAATGTATGAGCAAATGAGTAATATACTGTGAGATTATTTTTTTCTCTAGCAACAGCCAACACAAATTCTGGTAAATGGGGATTATTTGGATTCTTACCAATTAAGTCTTCAAATTTTAGGGCTTTAAATTAAATCCTGACTCTGGCAGTAGCTTGCAACTCTGTTCATATCATATACTTAATAACATTTATCTTTCAATGGGAATAAAAATACCAGTTTTACACCATAGGATCTAAGAGTAAGAAAAAAACAGCAAAAGTGATTACAAGGTATTTGCCAGGTTTACAAGGTATTTTCTTATTGGTGTACCTACTAAAATCAGTGATAATAGTAGCATAAGTTAATGCACCTCCCACACTGTGTTCTAAGAGATGTTAACAGGTGGTCTGTGTGGGGAGAAAAACCCAGCTCCTACGTATGGGAAACACTGAGTGAAATTTGCGCAACACCAGAGAGCACTTAATATGTTAAATGCGCTTTATGAGCCTCCAAGAGGAGATACTCTATGGGGTATTTCCTAAGCTGCTTGATATGTAAAACTTTTAACCACAGGAATAGTTTGTAAAACATGGCGAAAGGTGGCACGGAAAACGTGCAGTTTCTTGTCCATCTAAAGTTCACATACCCAGGCAACTCTTTCCATTTCCCACATTCTGTCTTTCTAATGTCTCTAATAAGAACCCAAACTGGTAAACATATAGAATATAGAAATATAGTGAAAAAGGAATATATATGACCAATGCCAAATCTGCATTGTCTTCTAAAAGCCAGACTGAAACTACCATGAACTCACTGGTTAATGGTAATTTCATGCGAAAGGGGAATTCTTCATTTAAAAAACCAAAACTGACTTGTATAATAACTAAATGCTATGTATGGAACTTGTTTGGCTCGGATTCCAATTATTCAACTATAAGAAGACATTTTAGAGATAAGTCTGAAGGCTAAGGGATTATTATTCATTTTGGTTAGGGGTGATAATGGCATCTGATTATACAACAAAATGTCAGGTTTATTTGAGGATGTGTACTTAAGTGTTTAGTGTGAAATATCATGATGTTTAGGATTTGCTTTAAAAATATTTCACAAAGAAATGAAGCAAATATGGCAAAATATTAACTATTAAATCTAAGTAATGAGATATATGGATTTTTTTTGCAATACTTTTCTGTAGCTTTGAATTTTTTGATGATGAAAGTTTTTTCAACTGTAGATTTATTGGTCCCAAATCTACTAAATCAAACTCTCTGACAGTAGGCCTGGACTCTGCTATTGTTTTCTTCTTCCTCTCTCTTGTCCTCTCTTTTTTAACAGCATTATCAGGTGTTGGGGTTTTTTTTTGTTTTTTTTGTTTTTTTTGTTTTTAGTTGGGACTGTTAAAATAGCCTTTATACTTTGCCCAGTCATTCACAGCCTAGCACTTGGTTTTTAAGAGCTTACAAAGCAGTGATGTAGGCATGTGAAGTAGTTTTAATATAGCAAAAACCTATTGCCCAGATATGCAACTTGAGGCTGCAGATGCTAACTAAAAGGTCAATCATCTCATTAAACATAAGTTTAATATGGCTTGTTTTTTACTGATTAGTTTGATGTTTACTGTTTGTAATATAAAAACAGTTGCACATCTTAGAATTAAAAATGAAAAAAAGTAAATAATTACTTGCCATAATTAGAAGGTAACATAAAATCATAATAAAAATCAATATTATATTTTACAAATAAAGCATTTTAAAGCAAACAATGTAAATAATGATAATTTCTAATATGTGTACCTAAAAATAAGTTCCTTAGAGAGAATGGCTCTGTGTAGGATTAGCATAGTAGTTATGTACTATACTTCGCATACTAAATGACTTTCAGCCTTCAGGATATTTTATAAGAACGTAGTGATGGACACAGAAATTCAGTACCTATAGAATTCATGTCATTAAATCATATTATCTGAACTTTTAAAAAATCCATATCTTATACTTTCAAAACGTTACTGTGGAAGGTTCACAGAATGTTGCGTGAGCATCTTGCCTGTAGTTCATTTGGACTACATAAAGTAGATCGCCAGCATGATTGACCATGTCTTAAGCTTTGTGAGTTGTTTTTTATTTTTCTAAAATACATTGAAATGAACACATATATTTTTTTAAATGCTTGTCTGATACCTAAATAGTAGTACTCTTAACACACCATGGGAGATCTCAACCTAAATTAAGAGCAATTAGAATATATCAATATATCAAGGATATATCTCTATGCCTTATTCTCAGAACCAATTATTTGCCAATGTAAAAGCTTCAGTCAGAGCTCTTAGCCCATGAAAATTAAGTTGCTGAGCCTATTCCTTAGTAAGAAATGTAAAACCCATGAAATTCAAATGCTATTGAGAACTCCAAACACATTTTCGTTTACCAATGTCTATAATAGAGGCGAAAATAAATTTAGATTAAATTTACCTAAATACATGCATATTAGCTTTTGACATTTCTTTAACACTGAAAAAGGAAATGGAAATTCTCTCTCATGAATTTGGAGGCAGCTTGGTGTAACTGAAAGGATACAGACGAAAACCTGGGCTTGAATCTGGCTTGGCCACTAGTTAGCTATGTGTAACCTGCTAAAGTCACTTTATTGGAGCTTCAGTTTTTCACTTATAAAATGAGATGGTGAGATTAAATTACCTATAGGGTTCTTTCCACTTCTAAAATTCTGAGTCTAGTTTCCAATTATTCTTCTCCCAGAGGCTTCTGACCACTGTTTGTATTAAGCTTCTGAGGTTTTCCAGTATTAAGTAGGCAAAGTCTGGCATGGCCTTGTGCATGACCTGGTGCCATTCTGATTTACAGGGGCCTGGATATTGGCAATCAGAATCTTTGCAATATAAGTAGAAGCTCTTGATTGTGCAATTTTTAAACAAGTCTATTTAGAAAAAAAATTTTAATGGTCTCATTTCCTTTAATTTAAGTAAATTTTATCATAAGGCATTGTATTTGGCTGTTAGGAACATATTCTCTACAGTCATATTGTTTGGATTTGAATCCTCGCTTTTAAATTTAGATAGGGATAGATGTGTTAACTAATCTTAATGTAATTATTCACAATATATACATGTATCAAATTGTCATCCTATAGACCTTAAACTTACACAATGTTATGTATCAATTATATCTCAATAAAGTTGGGGAAAAAAGATCTTAGGACAAGGTATTTCTCTATGACTCAGCTACCTTAGTTGTTTTTTTTTTTTTTTAATACTACCTACCTCACAGATTTGTGAGAGGCACAAGAATGAAAAAACAAAAAACTTGCAAGGCACTTAGGAGAGTACCTGACACATAGTATCTACTCCATAAAGCAGCTACAATTGATCTTTTCCAAATATCTGTTACCTAGGAAAATATTTTTTCCTACTAAAGAATATGACAAAAGATTTCACTTGGTGTGTACCTTGCTCTTTACGCTGACCTATTTATGTTCACTCTTGCAGAATAAGTGAGGAAGGCAGGTGCAAATCATTGGCTTACTGTTCCTTTTTCTTCCCTAGAGTTCTGCTCTGTCACTAACTAAATTGCTTTGGTTAACTCATCAAATTTTCCTAAGGTTGACTGTTTTTCTGTCTGGCTGTATGCTGTTGGCACATTCCAGACACCTATAAAGTAATTACGTGAAATGCTGACTTGTGTTGAAGATATTTCAAGAAGTCCCTGAACTGTTTTTGTAAGGCAAAAGAGATAATGACTGTGGTTTAAAAACTGCAAAAATGCCGTCCACTTTATTATATGTAAGGTCCAATTTAAAGATAAAATCTAGAGGGAAAAGGACAGAATGTGGGATGTGACCCCTGGAAAGTCTCTCATTGTTACAAGATACATGCACACTTCCTGTGGGTCATGTAGTATAGTATGCATTGTTCTAAAAGGGGCTTGGTTCCAGGACACCCCACAGATACCAAATACCGTGGATGCTCAAGTCCCTTACTATAGTAAAATTTGGGGGGAGTCATGAGTTACACACTTTCCAGGGACTGGATTCCAGGGACTTCCAGGGATTTACAACAGCTGGAGTGTTGGCACTGCCAGCTTATGTTGTTCATGGGTCAGTTGTAGTTGTTTATATGTCCTGATCCTGTACTACTGAGAGGAACGACCTGAGGGGAAAAAGGAGAGCCCCTTCCCCAGGAGGGCTGAGAAAGAAAAGACTGAGACACTGTGGGGAAGAAAAGGCCAGATTCATTCTGAATTATCTTCTCACAGTCATAAACATTTTAAATAAATAGTAATTTATCTCACATTTAAAAATAAATCATTTTCTTTAAATTAATTAGAAGAAAATTTTATTTATATGAATATGTCTCCTACTTAAGGGAAAGAATAAACATTTTAAATAACAGCCATTAAATCAAAATCCTTTTAAAAACGTTTTTTACTCTATAATTGATGTGCCCCCATTTAGTATGAATGATGTTAAATATATGTGTCATTTCTTTATTTTAGAAACCCACTTTTGCACATTTTTTGGGGGGAAGCATAACATAAGAGTGATACCACTGGCTAGAAATAGTAGCTGCGGGGAAAAATTGACATAAAGCAAATGGCATATTATCAGCATAGAACAGTATAATTAGTAATGTCATTTTACCCTATCACACACAATTGCAATTCTGTGTATCTAAAAACAAATTTCCCGAAAAGGGAATGGAATACATGGAAAACATTTTTTTTCTTGTTAATTAGCATAACAAGTCACAAAGCTAAAGGGTTTTTATTTTGACAGAGGAATTACTAATAAGTGGGGGCAATCTCAGGTAAGGATGAAGATTAAATTCACAAGACAAGTTGATGTCTTTATATCTTCATAAATGTAATCCATATATCCAGCTGAAGGTTTTTAAAAATCATTCCAATTTAACACATTCTTCCCAGATCTCCCAAAAGATTTCAATAACTAGCTTTCCTTGAAACTCAAAGACGTTTACTTAAGAGTTCTCCAAGTTGCAAAAAGTAATAAAGAACTTTTCAATTTAATAAAGTTTGCCAAATTCTTTCCATGAGTAACGCTGAGTGAGGCAGTGAAGCATGGTGCCCAATCTTAAATGTGAGTGCGAACAGTAACTTGGTCCCTACCACCCCACTCAGACTGGGAGCCTCCAGCTCTGGGTATTTCTGCATTGTTCGAATTCTTCCTGGAGACTCTCAAGGCTGACAGCCACTGCCCTGGGAGCCACAGCTGACATCGGAGGAGATTCTTGTCGCATGCTAGACTTTACAACCTGGCTCTAGCAATGATAAACAAAAACGTAGAGACTGAAGGCAAGGGTGATTCCAGGGACTGCCAGAGTTCCCCATATGAACTGAACCTGACCTGTCCGACGCTCTCCTTTATGCCACGTGTATGGCTCAAATGAAGTAACTGGAAACTTGAATGGACAAAGCTGATTTGCTGAGGGGGAAAAGCTGACTTACCTGAGAACTTTAGTTATTCTTCCTTTAGTCTGATCAATTTAAAACACAGGCAAACTTAAACTGAAGGGGTGTCATCAAGCACTGCCCTATTGACATTTTCTTGACAAATAACCTCATTAATTCTTCCTGTCCCATATACAAATGTGGGTTTGAACCAGTTTGAGCAGACACATATCTTGGGTACTTCTCAAAGTATTCTGATACCATAACTTGCTGCCTGAAAATCAGACATTCTGCTCAAAAGGTGGACACACTAGCATCAAAATTCAAAAAACTTTATTAAATCTCAGTGTTTCCTTATTTTTAATGTGACTTTTCTATTTTTTTAATATTATTTAGAAACTCCAGTATTAGTGGGCTACTTAAATTTGGGTAAGCTATCTGTGCCCTTGTTTATTTGTAAAATAGGAATTGTGATGGTACCTATCTCATAGGGTGGCTATATGATTAAATGAAATAATAAACTTAAACACATTACCTAAAATAATAAATGATCAATAAACAATCAATTGTCATAATTATTTTAAGTGGACCTCATTCTTGGAAACCACTCTTTAAAAGTCACTTATCATTCATAGACCCTATCCATGCAACCTTGTGTTTACCTATGAGGTGTTACCTTCCAAAGCCCTGAGTAGGTCAGTGCAGTAGGGATGAAATACATAGGTAACTATTAGGCAGCATCAAAAGAGCAAAGCCATGAAATCAGAAGAAGTAAAAATTAGGATGCTTACATAGCCTATTCAGTCCATATTCCATTTTCTCAAACTGTCCTTAAGTATATTTATGGAAATATTAATTAAGACTGTGATTCATTTATACACCATCAGATTGATGTAGAAGTTTTTGAGGACTGGATGCAATTATGTTATTCACCAAGACTGTAGGCACCATTGCTTTATCTTCAGTTGAATGGCTTCTTATTGACCAAATTAACAATCCCAGTTTTAGTTACTCCATTCATATCACAGAAAATTAAAAATAAGCAACCCTTCGCAAATGGAACTGGATGCAGTGACATCAGTGTCCTTGTTGTGATAAAAAGATTACTAATCACATCTTAACACATTCCCCCCAGCTCCTCCCCCGCCATTTTTATTCATTGGAAGGCAATGGTAGAATTACAGTACTGAAAGCATTTTTGGATCTCAAATTAAACTTTTCAAAAGTATCTTTAATCTGGCCTCTTTATTTATATCTTACTTTGGCATACGCATTAACAGAGCAACTATCCATATGGTCACAAATTGGGTGTCAGAATCATTTGGAGAGTTTATTTCCGTTATTTTAATTTGAGGTTCCCAGCCTGTCACCAGTTCTTAAATGGTTCTGATACTTTTATATGTTTGGAAACCACTATCTAAAAGAAATCAGCTAATAATTCTAAGTGGAAATTAGGCAATATTTCAAAAAGAAGCTTAATGATGTACTTTTTATAGCTATTCTTCTTGGGTTTTGCTTTCATGAGAATTTGAATATATCTGACTTCATATATATATTCTTTATTATACATGCTAGTGATATAAAGAATAATGAAGTAAGTACAGAGATAAGGAAATGGCTTTAGTCAACATGTATGATTTATGCAAATAATTTTTGATAGCCCAACAATCTTTTCAAAGTTTATTTCTGTATATTTGGCAGTAGCTATTTTTTAAAAATACTCATTATTTAATCTATTAAATATATTTCTACTACACTACTTTAAAATAAAATTTAGTAAATTATCTAAGTAATTGCAATTCTTTTTATTGAGAGAGCTAATAACTGGTTACATTATAAAGTTTATACTTTATTAATATAACTTCTTTAAGACTAATCTTAGTTTAGTAAGTTGATTCTTCATTGACTTAAGTGAAGAGCTTTAGCATTTTCAACTTTTCCCTTTGAATTCACTGTCATTTAATTTGGATTGAGATAAATGTTGCCATACTTCTGTTGACAAAAAGGATGTGTTCTACCACATTAGAAATTTTCTAGCCAGAGATAGGAATTATAGTAATGCAAAAAATGCTTTTGTCAGATAAAGGGACTATGCTATTTACTTTTCCGCTGTGTTACAGGAAGACATAAAATGTGCATATATACAATAGAATATTACTCAGCCATTGAAAAAATGAAATCCTACCATTTGCAATGACATGGATAGACCTAGAGGTTATTATGCTGAGTGAAATAAGTCAGAGAAAGATAAATACCGTATGATTTCACTTACATGTGAAATCTAGGGAACAAAAAAAACAAACTAATCAAAAACAGGCTCACAAATATAGTGGACAATTTGGTGATGGGGACATGGGTTTGGGGGACTGAGAGAATGGGGTAACGAGTTAAAGAAGTACCAATTAGTAGTTGATAGATGGTCACGGGGATGGGGAGCACAGCATAGGGAATGTAGTTAGTATTAATATATTGACTAGGTAGAAAAACAGAGGAGAGAAAGCACAATTAGGGGGATTGTTTTATAAACTATATAAATTGGTTAGACTATATAAATGTCTAACCAAATGTACTGTATACTTGAAACTAATTAAAATATATATATTTTTAATTTAAATATCTCTTTTAAAATGTGCATCACGTGTCTGGGGGCCAAGAAAAAGATTCAGGTAAAGTTTGGGAAAGAGTAGAAGAAACTGAGCCCAGATACCTCACTCTGTAGGTCCCAAATGATCCCTCACTTCCAGCAGCTCTTTTCAATATTTAGCAGGCTCAGCCAGCATCCCTAGATGAGATCTTCCCCTTAACCCAGCTCACAGGGCACCTAAATGTTCCAGTCAAGTTCACTCTTTAGCAGTTCTCAACTAGTGGCAATCATTCTTTGTTATGAGATGCCCCGTGTGACAGGAAGTTTAACAGCATCCCTAGCCTCTATCCACTAGACACAGGAGCATCATCCCCCACTTCTCTTCTTCCCCAGCCAGTTGTGACAAAAAAAAAAAAAATCTCTAGACAGGGACAAATGTTCCTTCAGGAACAAAATCACCCTCCCTTTGAGAAACACTAGAAGTGGCAAAGTATGGGTATGAAAAGTACCTTATCTCTCAAATATCCACCCTCTTAAAAATGCTGAAATTCCTTTAATAGGACCATGTGTCTTTATTTCCACAGTCATAGATTATGAGGCTTAAACTATAGGTACCAGTTTGAAATAATTTTGGTTTGGAATATATTTCAGCTGAAGTGCAACTAGTCAGTTAATAATGGCATAGGGCTGGTTTTCAGAACCCTTTCAGGTCTGCTGAGATAAAAAGGTATAAGAGCTAAAGCCTACCTGAAGTGACCATTTTTCAGAAAGAGGACCAAGGACAAACTTCCAAATCCTGATTACTTTACTTGAAGTCATTTATCTATCTGTCAAAGATGTACCTTGTACTTTGTCAGGGTTGATGCTAGAGGCAGTGTGAAATGTTTGGTGATTCCGACATTCTGTAGATGATAAGAAGGGTCTACAAGATGGCTAGATACTGAATATTTAAGAGGGAGAGTGGATCATTAGAATTGAAGCTCCAGAATGGGAGAGTAGGTCTTATCTGTGTCCCCAACACCTGGGGCATAAAAGGTACTTAATTAGTATTTGCTAAGTGAATAAATGAATGATGGAGAAGGCCCTCGAACAGTTAGTGGGACTTGGGATGCAGAGATTTGGTAGAAGATTGACCAGGAAGAGTCAGGATGAGAATAGCCTAAGAGGAAGATACACAGAAGTCTGGAGGTGGAGAGGACTACTGAGAATATGCCTGATCAACTCTGACCAGAAGCATGATAGTTTAGGAAGAAAGAACATAGGCCTGAAGTAAGATTTCTCAAGTTCAGATCCGGACACCACCACTTATGTTCTTTAAGCTCGTGGGTATTTGTAAACCAGGGATAATCATAGTTTCCCCTCAAAGGCTGTTGTGAGGCTTCAAAGAGGTAATACTTGTAAACCTTTTAGACCAGTGACCAGCAACCAGTTAGGCTAGACTGACCCTTAAGAGTGGCAGGGTTTCAGAGTAGGATGAGGGACTTGAAGAGAGCCATAAAAATCTAAACAGTCATTGTGGTGAAAGCGAGCCAACCAGGAATGAATAAAAAGTTAACTGCGTATCTATGAGTACTCCGCTGCCACAACTGTCTTGGGGAGGTGACTAATCAACTCATTTATTTTTCTTTAGTCTTCTTTAGTGACGTTAAAGCAAAATGCAAGAAAGTGGATATTGAATTTTCTTGAATTTTGGGATTATTAAGAAAGCTGTATTAGGTCAAGATATGGAACATAGGACTAAGGGGGAGAATATATTCAAAACGGAGAGCCCAGGCATTAAACTCAAAAGGAAAGAAGTGAAGCCAAAACAGCAAATAAACGGAAAGAACTGGGAAGGGTTTGGTGACTGAAAATCTCAAGGTCAAACGACAGCTCCCGTGGGAGAGGTAGAAGGGCAGCGTGTAGTAGACAGACCGGGTTTCCAATCTAAGTGTTCAGAGGTGGAGCAGCTCCAGATGACACAAGGTCCAGTGAAACTGCACATGGAGATGAGTGGAATGAGCAAATGGAAGCAAGTCTACTTATCTTCCTTTGCTTAACTCAAACCACTCTGTTCCCCAGGGTATCTCACCAAATCGTTTTGTTAGCAAGGAATTAAGTTCATTAACTGTTATAGTGTAATCTCTCTGTGAATATTCTTAATACCTCAAAAGGCTGTAGGATAAGTAAAGGTAGGGGGAAGGCTGCAAATGGAAATATTTATTGAGGAATGTCAGTGATATAGGATATTGATAATTACATGTTTATATTTTCAATATAAACATTATGTAAACTGCATGACATGGTATGCCATTCAGATTAAACAAAAGTCTTCTTAAGGGATAGATCCTTTCTCATCACCTGGGATATCTCAGTACCTCAAAAAATGTTAATCCTTTCCCATTGTCACCTCAGTGCCTTCTCTCTAGTCTCCACCTTCAACATCAGAACCCCTCCCAATCCCTACACACAATTTATGGGGTTAATTCATTCAACAAATATGTGCCAGACACTGTTCTAGATGCTGGGGAACACAGCAGTTAGAGAGACTAAGTCTGTGCTCAGATGAAGCTTAAATTCTGAAGGGAGAGACATTTGACAAACAAGTGAACATATTCATAAATAATTTCACACAGTGAAAAGCCCTGTAAAAATAATCACTGGGATAATAAAATATTTTATATTGATTCGTATACATTAAGTTTATATATACATCAAATTATCGTGTATTAGGTATATATCTCCATTATCCTTTAAGTTATTAGAGTGACAGAAATTAGTCAATATAGAAAAATTTGGGACAACAGAAAAGCCACTGATTTGCTGATTCTGCATTTCTGCTAAGAAATCACATAAAATATCTAGCTTAATCATGTATAACTCACAAATACAAAATAAAGTTTTTAAAAGAAAGCCATGTTTAAGAAGGCCTACTCTCCACCCCCAAGTCTTACCTTCAAAGGTAGATCGACTTAAGAGTGCTCTCATCCAGGCCTTTTCCTTCCAAGCCCATCAAAACTAAACATTTGGGGTTGAGGTCCTTTGAGAACAATCTTATGATCCTTGACTTCTAATTCAAACTCCATGATCTAATCACCAGTGTTCTTTATGCAGAAAACTAGAGCACCAAGAATTCTGTTTAGGCTAATAGAATGATATATTAGGCTACCATTGAAAAAGAAAAATAAAACAACTGCCTTGTCTGTAGAAGACTTTCTTAAGATTTTCTGGCATTTGGTTCCATAGCTAAGCCAACGAGAGTGAATGTAGGTTTTGTTTGTAACCTAGGATCAGGTGAGAGGAAAATAGGGATCTAATTTGGGTGTTCATAAATATTTTGTCCCTTTTATCCAACCAGTTAATATAACCAGCACATCAGGGACCATGTGTTATAACTCAAATTCCAACCAACAGAGATAGGTAGAGTGACCCTCGGAGGCCTCACCAATGGAGTCCTCGGGCCTCAGTGAACTTCCTGTGAAATTCTAGAACTAGCACATCTTATTTGCTTTTTTTTATGATTATTTTTTAAGCAACTAAAAACAAGCTTAAGGGAATGTTTGTTATGCTTATAGTCCACTCAGGGTAATCAAATTAAAACAGAATGGATGGATATCATAAATTCTCTTTTAAAATGGAACTTCTGTTGGTATTCAGAAGAAACTAGTATTGGTCAGGCTGTAAGCCTCTGTTCTGGAGGATGGGTGTTCAGATCTTCCCTTGTTTTAGTTCAGTCTGTCTCAGGTACAAATTCCTAAGATGTCATAAGATACTAAAGAGAATTTCAGTGACATCCTGTTATCGTGGTTGAAAGTGACTCCACCTAGAATTATCTCAAAGAACCAGTGTGCCTGAGGCATAACTCAGGCTATCACCAGATATTCCTTTCCTTTTTCATCTATCACTCCCAATGAGGAGTGGAGGGAGTTGCCTCCTATCGCTGGTGACAGAGGCGGGGTAGGAATGTTTTCATTCAGCTTTTCAGAGAGTAATCAAGGAATCTGAGCTGGAAAAATGCTGAGACCTTTGCAGCCCACTGTAAAAACACATAAATGGCATATATCAGTAAGTTTTTTCTGTAGCGGATCTACCCCTTGTCTTGTCTTTTCTATGAGACATTTTCCTGTATGAGGGCCCTTCTAGCAGTCCTCAGTCTTCTTCCTTATAGTTTGAGGCCCCAGGCATAAGGCAGCACTGCTCTTTTCGCACTGAATTTCTCACTATATTCTCGCCAGCAGTAGTATCCTTCAACCAAGAACTGACATTACACCTTTCAACACAAAGACCTCAGTGCTATTCTCTGTGTTGGATTATCCTGCCTTGTGCAGCTAACATCTAAGCCACACTCTTTAGAATTGTCTTTCCTTCTCAACAGAGAAGGGGCTGGCCTGGCCCTCCCAGTCTTATCAAACCTTTTATCTGGAGTATTCAAGTATTCTAGCCCTCAAGAACAGGAATGCGATGTTTGTGGCGACAATAGAGACATAAAAGAAGAAAGTAGCTCCTCAAATATGTCTCCTGTGCACTTTTACATGCTACATTCAAACAAAACTGTCCCAGGACAATCACATTAACTTATTTAAATATTTTCTCATAATTTGTTGGCAAAGGGCAGAATATAATGAATTTAATTTTTCAACTTTGCATCTCTAATTTGGATAACGGTAGATCTTCCTGGGTTAGGCTGCTATATGATATTAATTGCTGTGCTGTGCTACCTCTACAAAATAATTAGTTGTATTTTTGGCTAGGCGCTCATGGTGCACGATAATGAGACAGCTGGAGTAAATGACTGATAATCAATTTTCCTGACTTTTCTTGAGCATTAAAATCTCTTTTGGTGTTTTTATTTTACAGAGCACAGTAATATACTAACTGAGAATAATAAAAAGTGAACTTTAAATGTTAGGCAGTGAAAACTAAGACTACATTACTACACTATTAAGTTTCCACATGTGATTATTTTGTCTTTCAAAGTATATACCTTAGCTAAATGGGCTTTTAAGACCTTAGAGTGGGAATTATTTATTTTGATTGGTTTAAAATCAGTTTTGTTTTCCTCTTTAAATGAAGTTCGGTGACTACCAAAAAAGAAAAAAATGAACCTAATTTCTTTATTATGCTCTTCAGCCAGAATGATGAATAGTATTTAATTTGGGGAAAGTATTTTTTAAAAGCAATATGTCAAATTTCTGACTTCTCTCTCACTATAACTTATATTTCAGCATTAAAGCATACATTGAATCTCAAATAACCTTGAATCACACATGAAATATGAAAAAAGTAAATTTTTTTCTTCTAATATATTCATCTTAATTCTCAACATACTATTCCAGTGTTTGGAAAATACTTGTAAAGGAATGTGAATTATAACAGTTCGCATCTCTTCATTTTCTATATAATTCCTTACACAAAAATGTATAAATATCCCACCAAGGCATAAACCTCTTCAATTACAAAACAAGGCAATGGCCATTGTACTTTAAAAGCGCTCCATGCACTTGCTCATTCTGTGTTCTTTACTGGGCTACCTTAACCCAGGAGTCCCCAGATCCCATTGTGGACAGGTGCCTGTCTAGGGCTTTTTAGGAACTAGGCCGCCACAGCAGGATGTGAGCAGTGGGCGAGTAAGCAAAGTTTCATCTGTATTTGCAGCCGCTCCCCAGCGCAGCATCACTGCCTCAGCTCCCCCTCAAATCGTCAGGCATTAGATTCTCATAGGAGAACTGGTCCCTGGTGCCAAAAAAGGTTGGGGAATGCTGCCTTACGCTATGGTTCCCTCCACATGTGTCTCTACTGAGAATAATCTGAGGATCTTAAAAACATTCCCAAGGCCAGGCCATATCCAGACCAATTAAATTTCATACCTGGGACACAGGCATCAAGTTTTTGAAAGTCCCAGGTAATTCCAATGTACTGACATGTTTGAGAATCACCACTTCAACGAACTTTTTCCCAAACTTTTCATCTTTTCCATCTCAGTTGACAGGGGATGTCTGATGCCCTCCTTCAAGATCCTAAGCCTTCCCACGATTTCCCCTGCATATCTCTACCACATCAAGCATTAAAGTATATTCTGTTTACTCCTACTCCTGGTCCCTCAAACTACTATAGCATTTAAGAATATTTTAACCTTTGAATCTCAGAGTCTAAAAGCTATGCCTGGTATATGGGAGTATCAATAAATTCACGGAATGAATAAATTCTTCCTAAGAAAACCAAAAGCAAAAATATAGTTATGATAATATTAATTTGCCATAGAAAAAATAATAGTTTAAGATGTGTTTAGGATGATGTTTCACTGATGGGCATTGTTTCATATTTAGGAAAACATCTCATACCAATAAAATAAAACTACATCCGAACATCAAAAAGGATCATAAAATATAACTTTGACTACCTACAAAATTACATTCTTTATTGTAATAAGCACAGAAAAACATTTCCTGTGATAAATATCTAAAGCAACTCATTCCTTTCTCAGCTCTACTTTCATCTTAAGAGCTTTAAAACACTTAGTTTACTAACTATTAATAATCTATATTTAGTGTAGTATTCACAGAATGCTACAATTGCATAGTGTCCTTTTTCAGGTCCTCTGTTTCCGTGTCTCCAAAATATTCACATAGTAAATTCTGCTACAGGCTAATTCGAGACAATAAACCCAATCTTAAACACATTTTTATTTTTATTTTTAAAAAGTGTTCAAAATATTTTGCTCCTTGGGTTTACCTATTTTATATTGCTGCAATATTTCATAATCTAACAATATGTTGTTCTTTCTTTGCTAGCTTTTTATGCTCAAGCCTGAAATCAGATTTAGTAATTTGTTCCAAAATAATGATATATTACTCAGTTTTCATTACTGTTTACATGCCAATGCTGGATTATCTCATTAGGAATCACATTAATTTAAGACCTTACCAACATGCACTCATTTTGAATGTGTATAAAAGATATGAGAGAAAAAGTGCAGTTTTCCACTTTTAAATGTCTACATTGTAATAACTACTGTTAACCAATTTTTAGTTTAATTAAATATAACTAATTTAAAAGGCAGTCATTGAAACATAGTTCTTGTCCCTCTTTTCATAAGAGTCATGACTAAATCATAAGTGCAATGTCCTTAGAAATCATTCTGCTTTATCAGAAATAAGCTCTGAATGTATTATCAGTTGTGAAAAGACAAAAGATTGCCGATCATAATACTCAGTCCTAATGTCATGGTTCCCAAAATTTAAAAGCTGTGAATGAGACAGTTATTTCAAGTGAGCTTCAGCTGTAATTAACAGAAAACTGAATTTCTTTTGCCAATTCAGCAAGGTACACAGACTGGCATACTTTAAACCAGCATCAGCTAGCTTTACATACTTATGTTTGGATCCAAAGAATAGGGCAATTTTAAAGTTGGTTTCTTTCAGCATAAATCTGCTTTGGGTAGTGTCCCTTCTCAGGTCCTTCTCTGCCTCCTGTCTGCTCATCCAATTGTCCTACCCAGAATAAACACCCCACCACTTCTTTAGTGAGGGGCCCTGTGGGGTGTTACTGTCCCCCTGAACAGGGGTTACTGAGTCAGCAATCAGCCTAAGACTTAGGAGGGCAGAGCCCTGGAGGGTAGAGCGAACCAGGGGACCAGGTAGAGGCTGGGTCTCTCTCCCGTCGTCTCCAGTCCTCAGCATCAGGTCCCAGTAGGTACAGGCTGACGGGACAGGGGTGAAGGGGAACATAGCTTGCCCATTCCCAAGATCCAATGACTAAAAGTGGCAAAGAAACCTCTATTTCCTGACTCAATTCTCATAAAAACATCTTCCACTGGACCTCTGCATCGCCGGCCGCCCTCTCCAGACACCATTTGGAGCGGGCAAATAAAATTTCTGAGGGGCATAGGCACTAAAACTGCATCAGTTAGCGGCCATGTCAACCTGAAGAACTGAAGAGGCAGAGCTAGCGGGGGAGGCTTGGCTTCCTCGGCTACGCCTCTTTCATCCAGTATAAAACTCTCCAGGGCGCTGCGTCCCGAGTGGTAGGGTGGGCAGGTGGGTGCGGGACAGGAGGGCAGGCGGGAAACTAGGAATCACGAAGCCTCCTCCGCTGGGACCGCCTCCTCTCTGAGTGGTCTCCCTTCCATCCTTCCGAATTAGTAAGACGATGCTCAGGCCAAACTGCCACCCCGGCTAGCCCGGCAGGGCTCGGAAGGGAACGTTCCCCCGGAGCCCCGCCGGGAGTCGGGAAGGGCCACTGGGCCAGAAGCGGGGGAGCTGACAAGTGTCCTCTCGCGCCTCCGTCTCCTTCGCTCGAGGAAAAGCCTGGATCGCAGTGGTCCACACACAGCGTCTTTCTGTGGCTCGCCCCGCTCTCCTGGACCCCGCAGGGGTGGCACCTCGGCTTTCTCGCGCCGCGGATTCGGGCACCCCTCCGCGGGACGCTTGGTTGGGTCCGGGGCGGGGCTGGCAGGCGCTCCACGTGCGGCCGGGATCTCTGCGCTCCGCTCCCGCGGCTCCGGAGTCTCCCCCGCCAGCTCGGGGCGGAGCCTCGGGGGGCGGGGCGGGAGGCGTGGGAGGGGGGCGGGCCGACGCCGAGCGCTCCCGGGCTGCCCAGGCCGAGGGGCTGAGAGGAGTGGGGCAGGCGCAGCACCGACAGGAAGGGACTGTGAGCTGATGGGAGTCCAACGCCTGGTGCCCCGGA
Source organism: Eonycteris spelaea (assembly GCA_003508835.1). Lineage (NCBI taxonomy): Eukaryota > Metazoa > Chordata > Mammalia > Chiroptera > Pteropodidae > Eonycteris > Eonycteris spelaea. The sequence goes on from PUFA01000017.1 coordinate 5,393,629, forward strand.
CCTTACTCTGAGGTACGAGCAGCAGGAACACGGAGCGTGGGGGTCCCCCAGCCCAGGCCCCAGCCCTCCCACTGCGCCCTGCTGCCCGCTCTGCCCCTGCCGGCCGGGCGGCGGCTGGACGGGGCTTTGGGAGGGTCTGGAAAGTCGCGAGCCGCGGAGAAAGCAGTGACTCCTCCGCGTCTTTCTTCGCTTTCTCCTGGCTACGTCGGCTTTGGGAGTCGGGCACCGGGCGGGTAGGTCGCCTCCCGCGAGTCGGGCTCGCCTACGCCGGGGCGGGAGGACGGGGCCCGGGGGCAGTCGAGCCGGGCAGCGGGGGAGGCGGCGGAGCTCCCGGGCCGCCTGTGCGGCGAGGGCGGGAGGCTGGCCGGGGCTGCGCCCTGGGCTCCGTGCGCGGCGCGCTCGGGTCCCTGGTGGTCCCTGGCGCCCTATTCTGAGAGCGTCTGTCTGTCGCGTCCCGTCGCTGTGATGGGGCGCCGGGGCCAGTCCTGGAGCCCAGTATTCCTGGGTGCGGTGCCTGCCGCCTGTTGTGCGCGCCTTGGGGCCGGGCAGCCGGGCTGCGTGAAGGGACCTGAGCGCAGCGTCTGCCCCATCGTCCCTGAAAGTGCCTAGTCGCGGGAGCTGGAGACTGAGTTGGGTCTCGGCGGCGCCAGAAAGGGGACCTTGGTGGGATGCGAGTAGGGGGCGCGGCCTGCAGAATTTGGGTTCCGGCAGGAGCTTGCGGCGCGCAGGCCCGGCTCCCGGCAGAGGAGACCACCAGCCTGTCCTCTAGGATGGCCAGGAACTGCCAGGTATGGACAGCTGGGGGCCACCTGGGAGGTTCACAAGGATTATAACAGCACTTCGAGTCCCGGGACGACGTAACCAAATGGTGAAAGCGTTTTCTTAAAGGCATGAATAAATAGAAAGCTGTCAAAATAAGCATATTTTAAAGTTGGAGTGAAAGCTGGCAGATTTTCAGGCCGTGCAGTTGTGTGTCCAAAGAGATATTTTCTTTACACACTTTTCGTTTTTATATTTTAGCAAAAATCTGTTTTCCCAGTATTTCCCACAGCAGGAAAGGAAAACTTAAGCAGGCGTTCTCGGATTGCTTTTGCCTTCAAGTCTTTTGCTCTCCAGCTTTATTTATTTTATTTGTTTATTTATTTTAATGTACGTAAAAAGTATCTCTTGCCGGAATTTCCATGTGTGATTCTATCTCTTCTCTGGGACCCGACGACGTTTGTTTTTTGGTTTTATAAGCATCTATTTAAATTTAGTTTTTGCACGAAATACTCCCTGTTGCCACAGGGTGTAGTTTACGGATTAGAAAATACTTCTGGAGAAAGCTGCTAGTGGCTTCATTTTTCAAGAATGTAAGTCATTTCCTTTCTGTGATTTCAGGGAGTTGATATTTCACAGCATCAAAACTTTGTGGGGAAAATTTTCCGTAATACGTCTGTCATTAAAAACGCTTTTGACTTTGGGATTTTTCTTCTTAGAACAGTGCATAAAATTAGGCTCAGCAATGTAAAAGGATAAGTTTTTCAGGATCTACAGCATTTTGAGACCATTGTAGAGTAATTTTAACGTCCACCAAGACCTGCAAACAGCCTCCAGGATAGAGAGTGGGGAGGGGATAAGACCAAAAGAGAGGCAGAAAAACAGATGGGTTTGCTGTTGTTCTTGGTAGTAGAAAACTTCCAGCACCTAATCATTTTCCTTGGATGTGGTTTTGAGAAATAAAAGTATTATGTTAAAAATACTCTACAATTGAGAGAGAGCTGACATTTGAATTCTCTTTCAGTATGTTTGTAAACATATAGGATTTATATTTCATATTAAAATGGACCTTTGGGGTTATTAGATGAGAAAGGTCGCCCAGGGGATATCTACTAGCAAGTTATCTGCTGGATATCTTCCCCAGAAGGCAGACTGACTGTAATATGAACTACTATCTCCCCCTTTGAATTGCTTGTAAGAATGCCTGAGATCCGACATTATCGACCACAATAATTCAGGTGCTCTTGCAATGCTCAAGACAGTTTAAAGGACAGGAAATCTTTATTTTCACCCCCCCTCCCCGCCACCCCTAAAAAAGGAGGTAAGCACTAGCCTCAAGTACATGATTTGAACTTGAAGATTAAGATGCTCCTAGCTCTACAGGAAAGCAGTACAGGCCAGAATGAAGATACTGCTTTTGAAAGCAAAATGTCACTATGTTAGGTCATACTTAGCTACAAGTTCTTTAAAAAACAAAACAAAAACAAAAACAAAAAATATTCAACTGGGCTAACTGAATGGGTGGAGAGTGCTGTAGAGCTTTTCTAGTTTCTGGACTTGGTTTCCACTTTTAAATACACTTCTAAAGCTTTTGGCTTTCAGTACTAATAGACTGTATTGCCTTTTTGTGGCAGATGCTTGAAATGAAAGTTTCAAACAGAATTGTTTTTGACTGAGCTATCAGGTTCAGAGTTTAGTGTAAAGGAGTCCTGTCTTACAACTAACTTTTTTGATAAAGGAATTCTTTGTAGTTTTCAACTTGGATGTTGCACATTTTGATTTCTAAGGCTGTGGGTTTACAAAAAAAAAATAATAAAAAACCTGCAAACAATTATTTTATTACATGAAAGCCAGTACCAAGAAAAGATTAATTCAGTCCAGATGTAAAAATGTATGTGAATTTTAGATTTGGATGATCTCAACAAGTTTTCTCTTTTGTTGATGAGGCTGCCTGGATCCCAGATGGCATGCACACATTATCCTTTCGGTGGTTTCTGAGTTTGGAACTGAATTTCATGGGCTTTTTCTAAAGCCATTTTAATATTATTTTAAGTCTTCTACAGAATAGAAAGTTTTCTGCATTTATGCAGAGGTGGGTTTTTCTATTCATTAATAAAAACCACAAATGCCCTCATTTGGTAGAGGAAGCCTGCGTCTTTCCTAAGTGGGAGAACTGGAGATATTCAGTATTTTGTGTCCTCATGGGCAAAACTTAGGAGTTTTGGCTTTCAATTATGCCAATTCCAACTCTCTTTTTTTAAAGAAAAAAATATTTTAAGTGTGTTTACAGTCTTCAGTAAATCCTGTTGGAACAGAACAGTTTGTATATTCTGATAAAGCAGTTGGTCCCTGTATGATGATCCTCTTATCTCCCTCTACCAAGAAGAAACAACGTACATCACTTATAAGAAAACTCCAGTAATTTTTCAACCTGTGCTCCCAACACCAGTGTTATAAAGAGTGTGTGTTGCACATTTAAAATTATACGTATTTTCAGAAGACTTCGTATGATTATACAATTACACATTTTGGAAGTTTGGTTACATTGTGATTGTGCATAAAACAATCAAATGTAGGAGGAGGGAATAGGAAAGATTTAGTGAAGGAATTTTATGAGTGGTGAAATTTTAGTCAAAATGTATCTTTTCTAAAACTCAAACAGGAAGAATGTTATTATTGGCCTCTTGTAGTTAAACTTTGATATAGGGGGTAGTTGGGAGGGCTTTTTGTATTGCACATTATCCTGAGGAAGAGGCTTTGGGGGCCTATAAAAATAAATAGAAACAAGTTAAAGGGATAATTTGAGAGGAAGGAGGAAGTAGAATACTGAACATTGAATTGCAAGGAAAATCTAAATTTAGAAGGATGAGTATTTAAAACAGGCTGAAGTAGGGAGAACTTTATACTTAAAACTAGGAATTAAAGAATAAGATCTTTTTAGCTAAGAAAAAAAGAATTAGAATTAAGGTGCCCTGTAAGGCTTATATACAGCATTAAACAGTGTGAAGTCATATTTATCCTGGAAACTTTGCCCACATTTGTGTTGAATCATTGGTTTGGTGTTAAATTTTGTTCAGGGTCTCTGTGTTTATGATTGTGTCCCCCCCTCCCAACCCAGGCCACTTCCCGTTTTAAAGACTGGAAACGCTTTGTCTAAGCTTCAATGATTCTACAAATATTCCATTAGTCTCCTAGGATTTGGGAGAACTACAAATGCCCAGTCCATGCTGTGGGACCAGAAGAGCTCTACAAAATTATGGCTGAAGTTATCATAAAGTTTTGAATGAAAACAAGCCCTTTGTACTTCCAGTTATCTTCTGTGAATTAGTGGTAAAATTACTTCTGATGCAGGTTGGTGTCTATCACTTTATATTGTGTGTATATATATATATATGAAGTGGAGAATCATGCAGATACCATATTGATCAAAGAGGAATTATTGAACACTGGAAAGGGGAAAGAAATCACTGATCCGACAGCTGGTTGTATTACTTGAGGAGAAAAATGTGGTACTGAAACAAATTCACAGATGATCCAAACACAGGCCGAAGGAGAAGGCAGAGTTTGCTGCAGCTTCCTTGAAGTTGTCTGCAGCACAGCATTTTCTTGCTGCCTTACCCCACTTGAGTAATAAGCCCCCAGTGTGGCAGAATTTTACGTTCTCAAGCCTGCTGTACTTCTACCCCCATACAGAGCCCTTTGGACGTTTCCCTTTTTCTCCTCTCCTTCTCTTCTAGGGCTCCCCAGTGAGACCTTGGTTTATAAGTGCCAAGTCGGTGATATCTTTAGGTCTCTCCTGACTCATTATTTCAGTGATCTATCTATATGATCTAGGATGGGCCCTAATTTCAAAAGACTGCTTTCTAAACATTTTTAAAATAGTTCATTCTTAAGGAAATGTTGAAAAAAGATTTTTTTCTCTCTTTTTGTCATTATGCGTCCCTCCTACCTAGCAGAGTTTGATCTGTATAGCAGGAAATTAGGTAGAGATTTGGGCATTATCCAGTCATTTTATTAATGTGATAACTGGGATAATTCTGACCAAAAGTATCTAGTTAAAACCTCAATATTTCAAATTGATTATCCTGTGGTATTTTCAGATGTTTTCTCGTAACTTTGACTTTGTGCATGTGTATTACAGAACTTTGAGCTGTAATTTTCCTGTTATATGAAGACAGGGAAAAGCAATATTTTATACCAATTACCACGGTTTCATGTGAAGGAGGACATCATTATAAAAATCAAGCAAATTCTGGATGAAGATAGTAGGAAATTAATGAAGTTTCATATTTAGCTTCTCAGGTAGTTTTCTGTCTAGTTAACATTAAATGAAATGTAATTAATTTTCTCCCTACAGGTAACACCACTTGTGCTGTCCAGTTTCAGTAGATTGATTTTGGGGGAGGGAGGGTTGGGAAGGGGGATCTTTATGGCTTAATTTCTTTGAACTTGTTGTTGAATAATTACATACAACCAGAAAAATGCACAGATCAGAAGTGTGTAGCAAAAAGTGATTATACCCAGGCAACCAGCATCCAAATCAAGAAACAGAACATTACCAGCCCTCCAGAAGCTTCTCTTTACGGTCAGAATCCCTGCTCCAGATGTAACCAGTATTCTGACTTTCATGCCACTGGTTAGTTATAAGTTGTTCTTGGACTGCATTTAAATAAAATAAAGAGTTCTGTTTTATGCCTTATTTGGCCTAACATAGTGTTGTGTCCAAATTGATGTAGGTAGCAGTAGTTCTTTTTTGTTTCTGTGAATGAATATACCCAGTTTATCCATTCTGTTGATGAACATTTGGGTAGTTTGGGGCTGAATGTTGGATGTGACTTTTGATGACTCAAGAAAAATCAGGCACTTTAGAATTGAGAAAAGAGTATAGTCTTAAGATTAAAAGAGAAAAAATACTTTAGAAATGTGAGAGAAAAAGATGCAATATCATGAAAGCACTAAAGGCTCAACTCAGTCCACAGAATCTTAGTGTTTCAGGGACACAGTTGGAGTATACCAGCTGGATATTGCTAGATTTCAGGTGAGAATTGGGAAGAGAGAGATCTTAGGTGACAGCTAGCCCCATCATTTTTTAGATATGGAGGGATTAAAGTACCTTGCGATTGAGTGAATCGTACAAGTCTCACAGCAAATGACAGCACTAAAAGTAGAAGCTGCTTCTGACTCTCAGTCTAGTCTAGACCAGTGCATCTGAGGGCTGAAACCCAGCTCCCTACTCTGCATTCCAAGCAGTGAGTCCACTGGCCTGGAGGACAGGGTACCCTTTTCTGATTCACACGGAGGTGTCCTGTGGACAGAGAGACTAAGATTTGCCCAGAGAAAGTAGAGTTGTAGCCTAGTGTGGAAGAATTTTACGTTCTCAAGCCTGCTGTACTTCTACCCCCATACAGAGCCCTTTGCACGTTTCCCTTTTTCTCCTCTCCCTCTCTTCTAGGGCTCCCCAGTGAGACCTTGGTTTATAAGTGCCAAGTCGGTGATATCTTTAGGTCTCTCCTGACTCATTATTTCATTGATCTATATGATCTAGGATAGGCCCTAATTTCAAAAGACGGCTTTCTAAACATTTTTAGAACAGTTCATTCTTAAGAAAATGTTGAAAAAAAAATTTTTTTTCTCTCTTTCCGCCATTATGCCTCCCTCTTTTCCCCCTCCCACTTTTCCTTTACCTTTGTGCTTCCTCTTCCTCACCAAGGTATCTTTTCTTAAATATCTCTGGAAACAGCCAGTCTCTACCTTAAAACAACAGTGAAATTCTGATGGTGAAGTCTGTGGCAGTCTCCAGGAAGCACTTATTTTGTGAAACAAGATTATGATTTCACTGAGAAATCAAGTCTATAAAACAAAGTGCTTGCAATGGAAAACTATTGTTATAGATATTTTCTTTCATGTTTCCCTAAAGAGAAAAGGGATGTTTTCATGGTTCAATAAAAGGCTCAAAATTTCAACTTACGCTCATTAAGAAGGTGTAAAACAGGTAAAATAACAGCTGTTTTACAAATGGGTAGTAAACATATCTTGCCTGAATGCGATACTGCTTACAACAGCAAAAACTTACGCTTAATCTTAGAAAATACAAAATGTGCTCACTATAGAGCCACAATTCTGACAAGTTAGTTGCTCACTGAAATTACGGAAAAGAATAATACATTTTGAAGACTACATGGATGACAGGCAGTGAGGCATAATGGTAAGAATGAGATTTTTCAGATCTGTCTTCAGGGGTTCCATTCCAGGCTCCACTATTCTCTAGTATGTAACCTTGGGGAAATTACTTAACTCTCTGAACCTCTTTTTCCTCATCTGTTAAATGGGGATAGTAACTTTTCCACAGGGTTGTTTTGGTATGTCTGACACATAGTAAACAGTCAAGTAATGTTAGCTTATTACTTAGAAAGAAATGATGTATAAAAGGATGTATGGTTTTCTTGGACTTCCTTAAGCTTTTGGTTATAAGCAGTTGTTCACAAGATTTTATTATGTTTATTGATGGCATTACACAGGCAACACAACCTAGTATTTCTCAGTTACGGATATTGGGCAATCTGTATTGCTACACTAAGAACATCTGACCTGTTTCACTGATCACTAATTGATCAAGAATTTTCCTAATTCTCTTCTAATTCCCAGCAGTCTCAGTCCCCTACCTTCTACCTACTGGATAGTTATTTCTTTCTAGATGCTAAAAAGATTTAAAATTTTTTCTTTGTGATGATTAATGTTATGCAATGTACTTTTAAACTTAAAGAGTACCAACGGCCTTTGTCTTTTGCTTTTGTATCCTGTAGATTTTATGTGAGCCCTTTTAGAGAAAGCCACTAGATTAGCATAAAACGATTGTTTATTCCTCCTAGCCCATCCCCCTTCATTGGCACAGTTTATATAATTTGGGTCAGATCCCTTTACAATTTTGTTAATAAGGCCTAAAGCTTAAGATTTAAAACCATTTGTTCAAAGTAAATTAATAGTCTGAAATTTCTAAAGGAATGTATAAGAAAATCAAACTTAAGCACATTAGAAAGGCACATTTACATCTAAACAGGATAATTACAAGCCCAGTCAAAATAGGCACAGGATCCTCTGGAGATGTATCATTCTGATCATTAAAAGGGAGACTCACCCTAGATAACCCTGTTCCCTGTTAAGTGTGGTGTAATATCTTGAACTTGGTAAACTTAATGCTTTAAAAGTGTTCACAAAGTCCATCAAAAAACAGGTTTTACATCTTTATGAAGTGTCCAGGCCTATATAGAATACTTTGTGCAAGTCTACCAAAGTATTTCTTGTCTAGGTCGGAGAACAAAACACATGTGTGTGGAAAGGTATTAGATGTCTCAGATACGTACTAAGTGGAGTCCTGGTTTTAGGAAGCAGAACCAGTGATGGCCAAAGAATATTGCTAGTTTCCCTGGGGCCACTGGATTCATGTTGGGCCATGAGGTCAGATTGAGATCTTTCTATTTTATTCTTTAAGTACAAATGAGCTTTTTTAAGAGCAACAGAAATGTTCAGGATCTGGTTAGGAGTCTAAAGTTTAAAAGAAAACTATGAAAATGAAATTATTACGTGTTTAATTAGATTAATTTATTTATTCAACATAATGTTTGCTGACTGTGTCAGGCACTGTTTTAGGCTCCAGAGAGATATGCCAATAAATGCGGTAAGGAAAAAAGCCTTCATGGAGCTTATATCCTAATAAGAGACAGGCAATAAACAAAAACAAAGCACATCGTATAATTTAGAAGGTAATAAGTGTGACTGAAACAGGTAATAAGTGTGACTGAAAAAAACGTAGAGCAGAATGAGGGACATTAGGAGTGCTCGAGATAGAAAGCCAGGGCCTTGGCAGTTTGAAGCCAGCAGGTCCTTGAATGATGTTGTTTTGTTTACTGTGGTGGTGTTATAATGTTAATGAAATGTCATAGGAACTTAACTCCTGTTTATAGCAATTAGCTTGTGGTAAAATCAGTTTCATTATATGTCTTTCTCTGAAAGTCAAAGAATCTATTGGGACATTGAGAATTTACTGTGGTGTGTTCATGGTAGGTCTCACTGAGAAGATGATTTGAGGGAAGATCCCCATACTGACACCTGGAGAAAGAGTGTTCCAGCAGAGGGGCTAGCAAAGGCCTCAGGTGGGGGCTTGCCTGGTGTGTTCCAGGAGCAGTGAGAAAGTTCACAAAGCAGTAGATAGGTCAAAGAAGTTTCAGAGGCACATCCCGTGGGGCCTGCCTGGCGGACGATTTTAAGAACTTGACCTTTTACTCTGAGTGACATGGGGACTCACTGGAGAGTTTTGAGCAGAGGAGTAAGGTGTTTGGACTTTCATTTTAATAGACTCACTGGCTGTAGGATTGAGATAGAAAAATGGGGCAGGGTGGTTAAGGTTGGAAGCAGGAATACAAGTTAGCGGCTGTTGGCAGTAATCCAAATTGAGAGATGCCGGTAGCAGTGGAGGAGGGGATGAGAAATAAAGAAGATTTATTTTGTAGGATAAACCAATAGGATTTCCTGGCCGTCTCTTTGAGGAGTATGAGAGAGATCAGAGTAAAGATAACATCAAAGGGGTTTTTTTTGCATAATTATGGAGTTGCCATGAACTGAGATGGGAATGTGATAGAGAAGTTAGTTTGGGAACGATAACTAGGAGCTGTTTTAAACATACGATGTTCAACTTCCAGGGGAGAATTTAAGTAGGTTGTTGGATATAGGAATCTGGGGTTTAAAGAATAGGTGCAAGCTGGAGATATAAACTTGGAAGTCACCAACAAATTTGATGAGGTCACTTGCGGAATGTGTGCGGCCAGAGGAAGCAGTCTGCAGGCTGAGCTTTGAGTCATTACAGTTTTTTGAGAAGAGAAAAAAATCTCTTAAGAGTGTCTTAAACCAAAGGAACTATGCACCTATCCCTAACCTAGTGGACATAAGGGTCTCCATTCCCTAAGTAACAGTGTTGTTATTAGACGATACAGTTAATGTTTTTGACCAGCACCATGGGAAGGATGAACTATGAGTTTTTCCAATTGTGATGAGTCACTTGAGCAGAGCCTGAAGTGCTCCAGCCTTTAGAGGATGAGTAGATTAGGAGGAAACAATAAAGAAGACTGAGAAGGGGCGGCCAGGAGGATAGGAGGGAAATTAGAATATCCTTGAAGTCAAAGAAAGTGCTTCAGGGAGGAGAGAGTGAATCAGTGTGTCATGGGCTTGCTGACAGGTCAAGAAGGATAAGGAGTGATAGGTACTAAATGGGTTTAACAATGGAAGTCATTGGTGACCTTGACCTGAGCTGTGTCAGTGGAGGAGTGGGGATAAAAAAACCTGATTGGAGTGGGTTCAAGAAAGAATGAAAAGCTTATGAAAGATAATTCTGATTTTCACTTCAGTTTCTTACAAATATTCAGCTTTGGATGTGAGTACATTTTAATATGTCTGATAGACTTTGGGGTGGAACTTTGGAATCCTGAGGGCCATGAGTGTCTTCAGCAGGCTCTGATAGGAATGGGGAGCCTTTGAGCTTCCCCCAAGTTATTCTTGGTAAAGCACAAGTGTGTAGGTTATAGCCTGTTTCTTTTGAAATAGAAAAGAGTTCTGATGCAATTTCTTTATTTTTTATTGCATCTCTTCAAATAAAAACTATATCCTGGAAGCACAGTCACTCACTTTGTGTTAAGACTTTGTTTTGTTTTCTAGTAAAGATGTGTTCTTTAATTCAACCCATTGATCCTTTATATGAAAAGGATAAAACTGAGCTCCAGGAAGACTTGTGCTCTGAGTTAGCTTCTTTTTTAGTAATGGTGAGAGGTTTGAGCTGAGCAGTCCGCACATCCATTGCTCCACGAGCCTGGTAACCTTCATTCACAGAGTTGATGGCTCAGGGTTGGGGCTTCCAAGAGCGAGAGCAAATAAAGTAATAGAATTATTACTTGTTTAATATTTCTTTTATACTTTGCTGATGACTTTCATTGTGAATACTATTTCAAAGCATGTGATTAAGTAATTTTCATAGCTCTGTATTTTACATCATAATTATGCATCAAGAATTTTCTCTTCTGGGAATTACCTTTGAATTATAATGCTAACTTTCTGTAATACTATCATCAAAACGAATCAACAGGTCTCTGATACTAATTATTTTTTCTTTCCCTAAGCTTATTAAAATGCTAACATGTAGGCCTTTAATACTTAAATATTGTTTTGGGGTAGTTAAAAGCTTATGGTGATTGTAGAATTAAAACTTTGCACATGTGTTTGAGTGTTGTTTGGTAATAAAAGGAAATATAGTAATAGTTTTTAGAAAGTTGCTAATTGTGGAAGGAAGCTAGAAGAAGCAAGGACTTTTTATTTGCAGTGGGTTATGGCACATGTTTTTTGAGAGGTGAAGCTCCAGTGATTATATGTGCGTTTCTAGTGGGTTGCGGTATGTACACATAACGTCAGCATTCTCTTAGGTACTGCTCTGTCAGCACTGTTTTATTAGTATCAGTTTGAATGTTTTTTCAGCTGAAACTTATAAGTCACTACAGTTAGTTAAATGAATGTAATTGGCTTGTAACAAATACATAAGGCCAATGTGAAACAATTTGGCAGGACTGAGCATTATACATGGTAAATACTGGAATGTGCAGAGGTGTAAAACTAAGCAAATTTTGAAATAAATGTTAAGTCTCTTAAGTCAGTGACTACAGGATGAAGTCCAGAGCTCTTAGTGTGAAATCTCGCATTCTAAACCTGAGTTGTAAGCCCGCCAGGAAGAATGGCTACAGACATGTTTTGATTTTTAACATACGGTTGAAAGCATTTATTTGTCAACATTTAAAAATCGAGAAATTTTACATTACAAAATTTTTAATTGTACACCTTCTTTTGAAAAATGGAAGGTCTGGCAGTGATCCTTTGGAGCATTGTAACAGCTTCCCTTTTATGTGGAGTGTGTGCTGCGCATTGGCCCATAGTCCCCCCAGAGATCCTCTTGCGCGCAGTATTGAGACCAGTGGCTGTTAGCATTTTTTATCCTTCAGGCTTCACTTTTGTTACCTGCCCCTATAGGCGTGTGAGTTTCCTCTTTGTGTTATAGGTACTTGACTGATTTCCCAATGTCATCTCTAAGCTCCTTAAGTCTAGCCCGGTTGTCTTCTCCATTGTCCCATCAAACATACAGACACTTAGTCTGGGTCTTGCTTCCTCTTCTCTTTTCACTGAAATGAGCTGCATATTGCCTGTATCACTTTGTTGGAACGTAGCACATGCTACTGTATAGTCATCTTTTTATATATATTTTCTAGCTCCCCCACTGTTTTATAAGTTTCTTTTGACAGCGACATCTTATAATTTACTAGCGACTAGAAAATTTATTTCAGATTTACTAGATGTTGTTTATATTTAGCTTCCAGTGGATGGTAATCTGTGGTTGTATAATGATGCTATAGAAGAATTAGAAAATATCAAAATCTTGTATAAAATCTACTACCTCAATAGGGCTTTCTTAATTTATTACATCCATTCCTTTGTAGCTTTGTAGTATCATTTATGTAATCTATTTGAGTATTAATTCACTAAATACCTCATTTATCGTCAATTCTCTGATTCTGCTATATAGGTAGGTGAAGTTTCCAAATAAATGGGCCATTACTACATACCATTTTATTATTTTAGATATGCTTCTTTCTAATGACTAATACTATATAAAAGTCTTTTTTTTTTTTTTCCATTTGTTTGGCAAATAGGGTATACAGAAGACCCTGGAGCCTGGAGAAGGTTTGAACTTTACAGGGTTTATAGTACCTGCTTTCCTGAAGCTCTTAACATTTCTCTGGAAAGGCAAATATTAGATGATGAAGTATATAATTGTTCAGTTTCTATAAGTATAACTAAAAAGTTGGGGGTGCTCTGAGACCTTATAAAAGAGCATTCTGGTCTAGGGGTGTGGGGGCTGTTGTGGGGACTGTAAACCTTATTAAATTACAAACTCCTTGGCTGTCTTATAATTCCATAGCAGTTTGTAAGATAATCTGACTATAAAAATTTAGACACAAAGAGGTAATTTCTATAACAAAAAAAGTTAGAAAACTTTTTCAAAGAATTTATCATTGGCTGTAATCATTGCATTAATGATAAACAATTATAATTTATTTTATGAAGCTATACTTATTTCAAAGATGTTTACAGTAAGGACTTTTCTTATGGCTTTCAAAAGTAGGTTATAAAAATAAACTGAAAATTTCCCCTCAAGAGTAACTAGTGGATAGTACCTTTATTTCATATTTTAATGACTGAAAAAGATTAATAGTGTTTATCAGTCTGGCCTTGGAGTGATATAAATATGGTGTCATGAAAAACCTCAGTAGTAAAGCTGGTGACATATGCGAGCCAAAAAATAGAGTGGAATTTTGTGTGGTTCCATATATTTTATCACAACAATCAGAAATGCTTTAAGAATTTTTTTTCCAAAGACAATAGGATTCTATACTTAACTGAACCCATCTAAATATAGTGGTAAAGTTAATTTTTTGCATAGTTTAGTGTCAAACGGAAATAAAGGTCAGCTGCCGTGGTGCCATTTCTGAAATCTCTGTTGAGAAACTCGTGTTACTTGTAATTATAGAAGGAGAGTCAGAAAAATTAACATATTTAAGGAAGTTTTTAGATTTCCAAATATCTTAATTTAAGGAAGTGAGATCAGGGAGTAGTTTTAAAGAAATGTCAAATGTTATATAGAATTTAAAATAAATTCCAAATCTTTTTAAAATAAAATCTTTTTAGCTTCAAATATTTATGTGAGCCCACATTTATTTTAAATCTGCAAAAAGGATGTTGAATTGATGATTTGTTATTTACTAAGAAAAATTTTCATGAATTTCAGTTATAGAAAGTTAGTGGAAGTTATCTAATTTATAACAAAACAAAATTTCCCTTAATAATTGGCTTATGAATTCTTGAACTAGACTTGTGTTTATGACAAACAGGTTTTCAGGAAATTTGTAATCATAGATGTAGGATCTAAAGTAATGCATTTTATTGTATAATCTATTTTCTTCTGAGGAGACTTTGAAATATTTTTTCAATTGCTGAGGGGATGGGGAAGGGTATGAATTTTGTTCGAGGCTCGGGTAGTCTGGTTAGTAGTTAACTGAATTCTATTTTCTAGTGCTTGAATCCTAACCAGATATGTTGTAGTGGTGACTCCTGTTTGTGTACCTTTTTCTAGTATGGATGTTATTATCTGTGTTATGAAGGTGAGTCATATTTTCCCAGGTAGGCAGTAAGCTATTTGAGGACACAGAAGATGTTCCATTTCTACCTCTCTTGAATTCTTCCTCAGCTCCTAGAAAACTGTTGGCTTTTGACTTAAGCCCAACAGTATTACAGCTTTATTGTTTCTGATCTATCTCTGGTGACAGAACCATGATCTAGATTTAAACAGAACAAGTCAGAGATGCATTTGACCCAAAAAAGAAGTAACATAAGTGTGTTTATGAAACATTTAATCATTGCTGCAGTTTTTTCTCCTTGGCTTGACAAGTGGTGGTGTCCACTCCCGTTGTGACAATCAGGTCACCTGTGAGGAGGCAGTCTTAACATGATGTGGACCTCTCACTCTTTGAGTTGATGTGCTTGGCCCTGTGGCATAGGAATGAGATGATAATAGACCTCGGATTTTCTTATAAAAGTTTATATTGGTCTTACCTTCCTTTCAACTTTGGGGATAAAGACCCAAAGATTGAGATTATTTTTAAATAAAACTTTCATATTACTATGCCGCCCATCTTACCTGCTGTGGCCTTGACCTCCTTGGAGATAGGAGTTTTAGCTTCCCCCGACTTCTGTTCAGTCCTCCTGTTTTCTATTCTTGCACCATCTGATTACCTATGTATTCTCTGTTATTACAGGAAAAAAAAAATCTCATAATGTTCTATAGTGGGATGAAAAGGCTAATAGAAAAAATAACTAAAATTATGTATAGAGATTCTACTCCTTTCTAGTGTATTTTACTCGTGTGTGTATCTTTACAAAAGCCAAGGAGAAGTTTGATTCATAAAACAAAGTAAAAACTGTGTTTATGAAAACCCATATATGTATCTTGCTATCTGGCATGAGTAAAATAAAACTCTTCTATAACAGTAATAAGTAGTTAGATTTAATGTAGAATTGAAAAATAAAAGTTTATTTAAATGTTCAAAAACTATAACTATTGAATCTTAAAGATTACTAATAGAATAGCTATAAAATAGAACATTTTCCTCAAAGAAACAAATCAAGATATCATTGATTAGGTTCCCATAGTAATTTAAAAAAATCATATACATATTTTAAAATGTTTGATTATGAGAATAATTTAGGTAATCATAAAAATAATTCCAAATGGTGTTCTTTCAGTTCTCTGAGATGCTAAAATGTAAAATAAGTTTTCATAAATTTATATACATCTTAATGAGATTTTTCTGCCTAAATGTAGATAGGAATAAGCCATATAGTATAATTAAGAATTTTAACTATCGTTAGAGTTTGGTATTATAATAAATCATAGTTCAGAAGCTGAATTATATCTGATAGTTGAGTGAGGTCATGGACCTTAAAGTATTGTTAGAGAATGGAAGATTCTACTATGATGAAATAATAATACATTCGAAAGTGCTTTATAAAATGACATCCTGTTCAGACACACCTCAAGGTCTTATCATAGTTATCTGTATGGTCATTTACTACTGATAGGTGTCAGAGGACAAAGAGTGTAGAAATTGTTATAGCGTACATGGGCTAGCCTACAACAGGGTTGCTTAACCTACATTGCATGTCATGAGAGAATCTGAAACTCTAGAATTAAACGCAAATGTGTATGCATGCATGGACATGTAGGGCAAGAATACATAGTATTCATCAGATTATCTAAGAACCATGATTTGTACGTACTATCTCTTTCTTAAAAGTTAAAGGATGGTGAGCATTTATTTCCTTCAACTAGATTTTCTAGCATCATAATACTTTATGTGACATTTTATAATTTTAAAAGAATTTTTTACTTTGGTTACTTTATTTGATCCTCAAAATAATAGTCTCTCTATTTTGTAGATGAGATTAAATCACTTCTATGATTGGACACCTTTGCCTGACATACAATTTGTGATAAAACCAGAATGTGATACTCTTCTAACTCTGAGGCCTGTGGTTTTTTTCTTGCCACCACAGTCACCCTGTTGATAAAATGTTTCTAGAGTAGTTGCAAAATAACGATGCAACATTTTGATTTCTTTTTTTTTATTCCCCTTTTAAGTCAATTTTAGTTTCTGCTGGATACTAAATCAACTTGGGTTCCTTAATTAGCTTACATCTATTTTGCCGTAGAGAATTTTTGTGTCAGTCTGAACTAGGTAATCTTGCCAAACATATTCTACTTCCGTGATAATGTGTTTAGTTTGGCACAGAATTCCAGATCATTGGATTTTATCTGAGAAAAGTACAAGGTATACCTAAAATTTCACACTATCATTTTTTTGTTCAGAGAAGCCATGACCTTAAAAAAAAAATCTTAATTTGTAGGGTTGGTTAGTAAAGGAAAATTAAAATAAAGGTGTTTGAAAATAAAGGTAAGACATTAAATGCAGTTGCTTGATTTCTCTTTAGAATTTTAATCTTTAAATTGGAATAAAGAAGTCTATGAAGCTCGAATAAAATAGTGATAGTGTTTTATGGAAGCATATGTATCCACCATAGGCCTTTCTATAGGAAGTTTTACTTACATGTGGATTTTGCAAGTAAAACCAAATTTAGCATGAGTACATCTGCAATTCATTCTTTCATTTACCAGTCATTTATGTGCTGAGCATTTTGCTGGAAATTCAGTGCTGAACAAGGCATGGACCTATTCTGTAGAAGTTAGAGCCTGGTTGATGAGGGGAGACAGAAAAACAAATGAACAATTTTACTGTGTGACAAGTGAAATATTACCTATTTAAAACTCTGCTGTTCAGTTTTTGTTTAACAAGACTTTTCTTTCTCTTTCTTTCTTTTTTTTTGTGTTTAATCTCCAGAATTCTTGCTAGGGTGATACTTTAAACATAAAAGACCCACCTTTGTTTTCTTAGCATTCTTTAAAATTATAGTTTTATTTCCCAATTGCCATGAATTCCTACATTTTAATTCTGTGGTCTGGTTAAATTTTCCGAAGCCATGATTTAGCCAGTTTAGCTAATATTTTTGCACTTTTGCGCATTCCCTGTGTCATGCAGCAAAGGGTTTGAGATTACTTAGTATTACACGTTAAGTAGTAATATACTTAACGTGTAATATTAACGTGTAATATTAATACTACTTAACATGTAATATTAATGTTCTATTACATTATTGAACATGTAAGTTCAAAGTTTTTTTAAGTAAGGTGGTTTTTTTTGATATGAATTACATACAATATAAATAAAGTTTACAGATTTAAGTAGATAACCTGATGACTTTTGACAAGTGTGTATAATCATGTAACCAGTGTCATAATCAAGATACAGAACATTTTTATCATGACCCAGATTTTTCTAAAGCTCTGTTTTGGTCATTCCTCTTTTCCTCCACCCTCACTTCCTCCTTTCTTTCCTTTTCCCTCACTCTCACCCTCCCACCCCTATTCTGGACAACCACTGATTTTTAGTTTTGCCTGTACAGAATTTCATGTAAACAGAATCTTACAGTATGTAGTCTTTTGTGTCTTGCTTTGTCTTAAACTTAGCATAACGCTTTTTGGACTCATGCATTTTCTTGCATATATCAGTAGTTCCTTTTTGTTGTTGGATAGTATTCAGTTGTCACAATTCATTCATTTACCTGTTATTAATGGATATTTGGATTGTTTACAGTTTGGAGTAATTACAGTTGTGATTACTATGAACAGTCACGTTAGTCTTTGCGGGACATGTCTTTTCATTTATCTTGGGCCAATACTTAAGAGATATCTGAGTAGTAGGGTAAATGAAGTTAGACTTATAAGAAACTGTCAAATTGTTTTCCAAAGTGGCTGTATCATTTAACATTCCCATCAGCAGTGTCTGAGAGTTCTAGTTACTCCATATTCTCACTAAGACTTGGTCTTATCAGTCTTTATAACTTTAACCATTCTAGTGAGTACATAGTGATATCTCACTGTAGTATTGCATTTTCCCTATGACTAATAATATTGAGCATCATTTCAAATGCTTATTTGTCATTTGTATAATTTTTTTGGTGAACTATTTAAATCTTTAATCCATATTTTTAAGAGAGTTGTCTTCTATTAGTTTTAAGAGCTATTTATTTTTTCTGGATTGAAGTCTTTAATCAAATAAGTGTTTAAAAATATTTTTCTCCCCTGAGGATTGCATTGTCCTTTAAAAGTGAATTACAAAAGGGAAAATTTTAATTTTAAAGAAGTCTGATATATCTTTTGCTTTAATGCTTGAAGTTTTCTGAGCCCTAAGAAACTCAGTATCACAAAAATCTTCTAGAAGTTTTCTGTAGGTTTTATAGTTTTAGTTTTTATATTTGGTCTATAATTCATTTAAAGTTAATTTTTATGTTAGGGTCAAGGTCGATTTTTTCCAAATGATATCTAATTGTTCCAAAACTGTTTGTCGGAAGTTCATTCTCTTTCAGTATTACCTCGGCACCTTTGTCAGAAATCAAATGACTTTATGTATGGCTCTATTCTATTCCATTAACCTATATATCTTTAGGCCAGTATTATACTGTTTTGATTACTTATGTATCTTTTATAGTATGTCTGAAAATCATATAGCGAGTCCTTCAGCTTTGAATATAAGTAGTGAGAGCAGACACCCTTGCTTTGTTACAATATTAGGGGGAAAACCATTCAATCTTTCACCACTAAGTGTAATATTAGGTGTAGATTTTTCATAAACTGTCATGACTTCTTATACTCTAAGAGTAAATTATTTCCAAATTCATGATGAATTTAACTGGAATACGTTTTTGAAAGACTCTTTAGAGGGAATTTCAGGATTTTTTGTTCTGATTATTCAGGCCTATATTGAAGGTGAAAAGCCAGTAGATGACTTAACAACTTTCCAAATCTTATCTGAAAAAGAATTGTCATCCAGCTTTTCTTAGAAAGCACATGACTAGTACCAACACCATGTTTTCTTAATTTACTCTTCTTAGTGTGAAGGTCATGAAGGAAAATTGGCACCCCTCTCGTAATGTGTACTTTTTGAGCACTTGAATCGTTTTGCCTCTGGATCTGAGATAATGTGATTTCAAGGCGAGTGTTGGGAGTATCTGGCCTTTTTGTGGTGGGATTAAGGGAGTAAAATGGCAGTGATGTACAGTCGGTGTTGGGCAGTGGTCCTGCCATGAGGGATGGCTGACTTTAGAATAGGCTGCTCGTCTGGTTTCTCCAGGATACAAGTCTGTAGGTCAGTCTCAGGACTAGCTGCCTTCCAGAATGATTAGAGCCCTATAAAAAAGCAGTGCTGAGCAGAAGGATGGTTTCTGGTTTTGTTTGATTGGTTTGTTTGTTTTTAACTCTAAAATTCATGGTTGAGCTATGGTTCCATTTTTCATGGAGGATTAACCGTGTTAGCATAGGGTAAGGTATAATTCTGATTTCCTTCCTCCACACCCTTTAAACACCAGACTTTAAGTCTCTCTCGGAGCATTAGAGGATGATTGCTATGTGAAGGAATGCTCTCTTTTGGCAGTACACAGGGGGGATGTACAGCCCAGAACCAGAAAATCCAATGCACAGGTAGGTCAAATGGAGGTGACTTGACTAGGCTATTCAGTGATTCAATATTGGATTTTGTTGACTTCACACACCAGGGAGCTAGAGGTTCACTGTTAAATGGCCATTATTTCTATTCTCTTTGGAACATATGGGTTTTATTTGAGTTGACCTTGATTTGTATCTTATTTTAAAACCCCAGTCGAGAAGAGATCAAGAAATAAGGCCTGTGAATTGGTATATGAGAAATAGAATGTTACTGTAAGTACCACTTGAAAATGAGATTTCACACTTGGTGGAACTGGCAAATTTATGGAAGTTATCTTCCAGAAATAAGGGAATTGAGCACTGGTTGATAAATAGAAGTGAGCCAGCTTCTGATCGAAAATTCCCCTCAGAAAAGTCTAAGGGATGCAGCCCTGGATGCCAGTGAGGTACCACACAGCCAGAATAACACAAATCACCTCAGTTTCCTTAGTGTAGGTTGGCTAATGATTTGATGATACCCCAAAAGAATGATGTGTTTTTCAGGGGGCGGGGGGGAATGGGGTGGGAGGTGATCTTAAAGTTTGGACTGTTGGTCTCTGGTTAGTCTTTATCCAATTCTTTGTTTGTATATGTGTTCTAATATGTTGGAGATTAATCTCCACATGATAATAACTGGTAAACATTTTGTGAAGCTATTATTAAAGACATGTAAAATAAACATTTTAATCATTTCTCTTAAGGGGTTCTAAAACTATCAGTCAAGGTTTTAGGGGTTTTTATGATTAAAATAATCTTTTTTAATTGTGGTTTTCAGATGTCTTCATAAGTTTATATGACAGCTTTGTCTTTAACTTATGTATTCACAGCAAAAAAACCCAAAAGGCTTTATATAGGCTTTATAGCAATATAAAGCCTTGCTAGACTATCCGGAGGAATCTTTTACTTTGAAGTTTCTAGATTGTGCTATTGATCTTCTCTTACTGTAACGAGTGCCTGGACCTGTGAGTCTCACTTCACCCTATCTGCAAGTTTGGCACATGTATAGTATGATAGTGTGTGTGTGTGTTGTGTATGTGTGTAAGGGTGTGTCCTGCTCAAATGCTACTCTTTTGGGTGTGTCTGGTTAACAAAATAATTTCAGCCCACAATTTGTGTGTGTAAGGGTATAAATTGGATTCTGTGCATCTCAAAGTCTTTTTCTGGCTTCATAATTTTTTTTACCTGTAATTCTACAACTGTCAGTAGGAGGCAGGTATTAGTAGCATTTAATATGTTTACTTTAGCAAATCAGTTTAGCATGTGTCTCAACTTTCTGTTTAAATATGTAAAACATGAACTTTCTGAAAAGAGACTAGATTTAACAAAATTGTTTCCTGCCTGTTTGAATTTTCGAGTAGAATTTAGGGAAGATCTTGGAAGGAAAAGCACATTGGCTGCCTAAAACTACCTGATATCTTCTTGGCAGTTCATTCTCTCAAAGGGTTGGTTTCTTCACCTATAAAATTAAGGGTTTGGACTAGGTGATCACTCAGATCTGATACAGTGGTCAAGATTTCATTTGATTATACTGTATTACATTATTTTTCCAAGTAGTAGTGGATAGAAAGCCAGAAATTAATACATATGCATGCCAATAAATTGTAAAAGCTTCTATATGAATTCAGTAACACCACCGGAATCTATCTGAGGCTTTTTTTTTATTTTATTTTTTGTTTTTTTCAATGCCAAGGCCATAGAAACATTTATGTATCAAAATAATATTTTAGAAAGATTATTTTAGTATGCTGTAGTTGATTTCAGACTTGTCTTATGTATCTTTAAAATTTAGTCACTAACATGTGATTTTTGCAGCATTTTCAGCATCAATACCTCTGATTTTATTTTTTCCAATTGTGAAATAGACACAGAGTGTTTATGTCTATGTATATTTTAAATAATAATAGTAATAAAAGAACACCATTGTATCCATTACCAAACTTAAGGAAAAGAATATTTCTTTAACATCTTTGAAGCTCTTTTCCCTTTCCTAAGATATCCCCTGCCCCCAGCCTGCCCCTACAGCACCACTGCTACAATTTTAAGGTTAATCATTCCTTTGCCTTTCTTTATAGTCTTACCACATGTATTATATCCCTAAATGAATTATTGTTTATAGTTGCCAGTTTTTGAACTTGCTATTCTAGAAACGAATCATGCTGTATATATTCTACAACTTGCTTTTTTTGCTCAACATTATTTTGAGATTCATGCTTGTTAATGTGTAGCTGTGGTTCATTAATGTTCACTGCTGAATTGTTTTCATGTCCCATATTTTAGTTATCCACTGACTATTCTACTGTCAGTGGACTTTTGCATATCCAATTTGTATATCACATCTCATCGTTGTTGTTAAGAACCATTTAATGACATGGAAAATCCTTTTGCAATGTTACAAGAAAGCTAGCAACTTCCCAAATATTTAATTCAATCTTTGTTGAAGGCATTATACTCTTCTTTGGAAAAAAATATATTTCAGGGGAAAATTGAGTTAATGTTAATATACCATATATTGCTATCAGATAGTGAGAATTTCATAGCAAAATCATTATCTAGAAAACTGCAGTTCCTGAGTCAGAAGGAGTTGAATGCAAGTCCCATGAATGAAGGAATCAAAGATTTCATTGTGGAAATTAGAAGCAGATGCTTCTAAGTTGAAGGATTTTCCCTGAGAACAGCACTTTTTGTTGGCGATGTCATGCTAGAAATTCATCTTGGTTGAAAGGAATTTTTGTGCCTGGTTGCTAAACCTGATATGACTTTTGAATACAAACAGCTGTGAAAAAATAGTTTCTCTGGTTTAAAATTCATGAATTTCACCATTGTTTTTGTTCTTCTTCTTCTTCTTCGTCTGTCTGGCATCTCCTCACATCTCCCACCTTCCCAAAGGTACCCAGGTTTTTGTTTTGATGTCTATTTACTTCAGGAAATTTAATCTCAATTCTAGCTCTAGCTCTGGAGGACTCTGGGTGGCTTAAGCTGATCTAACTATTCCATGCCCCTGCCCAGTGATGGGCAGCTTGTGATCGCAGGCATTCGGTCAGGATGAGCTTGGGTACTTTTGTTTGTCTCCACGTTCTGGTTGATGTGATTCCAAGGGACCAGTAAGAAACTAGATCCTGGACGACATTGTAAGCTACCACAGTAAACCACCACCACCACCCACCCATCCTACTTCTAGGCCTCAGGTTACTTTAGTTTTTATACATCCCCCTTATGTGAATTAACTAGTTAACTAGTAAGTTAAATGGTGCCTACCACATGCCTGACAACATCCTGTAATGTAGATACGGTTATTATTTCCATTTTACAGATATGGAAGCTGAGATGTAGAGAGATGAAGGGACTAGTCCAAGGTCACGTAGCTGGTGATAGCTGACTAAGGGTTAAATCCAGGCGGTTTGGCTCCATAGTCAAATTTTGAGTTGGATATTTGTGTTATTTACATTGGTTGGGATGCAGTAAGTTTTGTCTTTTCCTACGTCTGCTTTCATACCAGTTCGTTTAACCTGATACATGTGGAGACTTTCCCAGAAACTGTATTTTGTTGACAGCGTTGGAACATAATATTTTCCCTTTATGTTTGCCCACTAGATTTACAGATAAAAAAATATGCCCCCTTTCCCCCTGTAACTAACGTGTAGAAAATATTGAAGTTGTGACAGATACTGACTCTCGTTGGGGTGAGATGGAGGAGGGGGAGCACTTCTTAAAGACCATAATTTTAATCTTAATTGTTAGGGAATTTATTCACATTTCTGATGAATTTCTAAATACTTTATTCAACACATCTTAACTGGGTGCCTGTTACAGGCCCAGTACTGCCTAAGGCATTAGGGACATAGAGATGCTGACAAATCCTGGCCTTGAGGAGATTCCTGTCTTCCGCAGGGAGACAGACTTGCCAACAAGTATAAGGCTGATAAGAGTGCAGGAGAAACACCCCTCAGCCACTGACCAATGTGGACGCATGCTGCACAGAGTTCCTGAGTTCTCTAGGGAGTACGAAGATACTTTGTATTTATTCTTTTGGAGATAGGTGATGGGTGAGATAATATGCAAGGGAGGATACTCTAGATAGAGGAAAGAACATGGTCCAAAGCATAGATATATGAGAATGAGACTTGTTCAGGGAACCATAAGGAAAAGTACTGAAGTAATATAAAACATGAATTGTAGAATGGTCACACTGAGGATGAGTGGGAACCTGTGCCTTAGAGTAAGCATTGCCTGTGTAAGTGCTGTGGCACTGAAGAGTGTGAGCTGGAGTGTGATATGCAAGGTCGAATGTATGGTTTAACGAGGTCGCTTGGCAGCATTGTGGGGACAGCAGATTTAAAGAGCAACGACAGACAGGACATCTGGGTGAGAACACAGTGAGGAGGAATGGTAGAAGAGAAAAGCCACTAGAATGATAGATGGACTGGACCGAAAGAAGGATTTTCTTTTTTTTTCTTAATAAGATTGTTTTTTAAACGTATATATAAGTAGCAACTAAATCTATCCCAACCTTTCAACCATTCAGAATCACTTTCATTATCCTTCCTCCCTGCACTTTCCTTGGGCCTTATATTTGGAAAGATTAACTATCAAATTGTCATTTTATTTTTTAAATTTGGCATGTAAAACTAAATGTGCTATCAGAATGAACACTTAAAATGATACTAAAGTTACTTAAGTAAATGGTCATTTAATTTCTCTTAGATACCGCCATAAGTAAATATATGGATTTTATCAGGCTTTTTGAAATATTTAAAATAATTCTTAAGAACCCCATAACTTCTTTTATAAACTCCAGGATAGAAGCCATCATAATTGTTCATTAACACAGTTGAGCTTATTACCGTTCAGCTTAGAGTATACCAGAATCGTGTTTTGTAGAAATATGTTTTTAATCTCAAGTGTAAAAAAAAGTAGTGGTTTCATTTCCCCAGGTACCACTGTTATTATCACCCTTGCTTTGCTTCTGTAATCAAATGAATAAAGCAAATATGGTAATAGCAGAAAATAAGGCCAAAGATGGGGAAAACATAAAAGGCCAGGAGTCAGAATACCACAGTGTGCAAAGCTATTGCCAAAGCTAGAAAAGTAGTTGAGTTAACATAGAACAAAGCTTTGACAAACTGCCTACTGTGTGCTGTCCCAGTGAATCTCCTCAGAGGCCTCTCAAGCTACTGAAAGTACTTAAAATTCAGGGGAGCACCCCAACGTGATTTCTCATCTATACATCTTTGAGTTTGCATCATGGGGCAGCAACACATCTTTTGCAGGGTCCAGGCCTCTCTCCTGCCTCTCCACTTGGGCCCTTATCTGTGTTACTTTCCACCCTTGCAGTTCTTCTGCCCACCACATCCCCCACCACCCATGAAGTCTTTCCTGATGCTTCACTCCCCTCACTTCTCAGCCTTTTCTCAAACCCCACAACCTTCCTTAAATGTTAAACCACAAAGTTTACCATTTAACGTAAGATACAATTGTATTGCTTCCTATTGTTTTTACTGTATTAATTTTGATTCTTCAGAGAGATTATAAGCTCTGTAAGGGCTGGACTTTAGAAATAGTATGAGGCACAAACATAGTATACTTTATAAAGTACTGGAGGACTCAGATATATTTGGCTTATGCTTGTTCATTGACTAACAGAATACTTGTGACCCTTTCTTCCTTCTAATTTAGGGGCCTTCTTCATTTCTGCTAGTTCTGTTCTAAAAACATAGTAAAACAGGATAATTTTGTGCTATAGTGGGCATTTGTGATTTAGAGGAGGATATGCTAATAAATGGTATTTTTATTATTTTTTTGATGTACAATAATTAACTAATCTATTCCTGTTGTTAGACTGTTTAGATTTTTTTTCCTGTTTATACTCTGATGAGTAATGGTTCAAGTGAGTACTTTTGTTCAAAAGCATAGTGTACTTTGGTTTAATAATTTCCTTCTTATACATTCCCTAGAAGTTAGATTGTTGGATCAAAAGGTATAAACATCTTTATAGACAAAGTCATATTGTATTGGTAGCAGTGATTTACAGTGCTAACTACAGCTTACAAGTACATCAGTTTCACTATTTTTTCTCCTCATTGCAATGTAAAGATCCTCTCTCTTTCTTACATTCTCCCTTTTCTATAGCCAAGGATGAGCCACATGTTTTATTTATTAGAGTATAACAAACATACTTGGCACCAACTCAAGTCCACTTTAATTGTAAGGGTTTTTTTTTTTTTTTTTCCATTTCCATTCCCAAGATGTAGCAAGTCTCATTGGTTAAATATAGAAGTGAAATAATCTGTAAGCTACTAAGAGGAGGAACACATCATTTCTTTTCTAACTCAGTGTATGATTAATAACAGAATAGATGGATTATGACCATGACATATTACCAAAAAGCATTTCTTCCACCTGATTTCCATGATAGGAAGTCAATAAATGAGTAACCTATTTAATGATCTTCATAACAGTCTCATTTCAGAGGTGATAGAAATGTACACGAAGAAGTAAAGAGACTTATCCAGGGGTACCCAGGTGACAGGTGTCAGAGTGGACATTCCAATTCAGGCAATCGGGCTCCAGAGTCCAAACTCTTAAAGTAGCACATTATACTGCCTGTCATTATATTCCCTCTTTGCATACTCAGTTTTCCTTTGATTCAATAACTACATTTTATATGTAGTTATTACCTGTATTGTATGTATATGTTTACATATATACATATATACCTCATATATAATTCACAAGTTTACATATATACATATTACATACGATAACTGTATTTCAAGCGACACACACAGTCAGTTAGTTGTAGTTGTATAGTGTGGTAATGTTAGTCAGGTTATAGTCTGTACTGGATTGCATTTGGTAATTAATTTAATGCTATACCCCTTACCAAATTTATAAAATAGGCCCAAATTAAAGCTATTTTTACTAAAATTGCTACAACTATACTTTAAACTGACCAGTTCCAAAATTATATATCAAAGTATGCTTTCCAGTTACTTTGTTTGCAAAAAAACAAACAAAAAAACACCTTTTTTTGTAGCTACTGTAATTTATTTACAAATGGATAACACAATAAAAGCACATTCAACAGAATTCTGTAAAAACACATTGTAGTCTTTAATAAGACAGGACTATTCACCCACATATTGGTATTCAAAATGAGATATTCTTTTGTTTGGGAAAATTACGGTTATGAATTAATTGCCCTGTACTTGTTTGCCTTAAATAAATTCATGCATTTTTCCATAAATCACTTACTGTATGTAGTACTCATAGAGAATGATGGTATCTGAACAGCAGCTGAACCACCTAAACTTTTCAGTTACTCAGATTTTATTCCACCTTCTAGGTGTTCTTTGCTAATGATGTACATTTATCTTAGTGAATATTCTACTTTGTTGTAGAATAGAAAGAAACTTTAAAACTTAGAGCACTGTTTGTTTGTTTGTTTGTTTCCAAGTAAACGTTGATCTTTATAGCTGGTGATAGTAGACACTCAGTGAACTAATGAATAAATGTGTCAAGCATTAAATCAGCTTCTTGTTTGGATAGGCTGTGTTATAGAGGACTTAGTCACAAGTGACAGAATTAGCTTAAGAGAGAGAGAGAATTTATTAGCATTCATATGAGAATTCCTAGGAATGGTTTCTGGCTTCTGACATGGCTAGATATAGCAGTCTAAATGATGTAATTAGGATAATTTCTAGCTTCACTTCCTCTATGATGACTTTTTCCTCAGGGACATTCTACCATGTAAAGATGATTGCCAGCAACTCTAGACTTTTATCAATTGCAAAACAGCAGCCAGAAAGAAGAGCAGCCCTCTCCATCCCAACAGTTGTATAACAAATTTCATGGCTTTTTTTTTTGGTTCTATGTGTACCTTTAGACCAAGCATTGTGACTGTAGAATAGGGTCGTCTTCATGACCAACCCTGGGTCACCCATTCAGAGTAGAGAACACACTGTGATTGATAGTCCCCTGGAAACGTCTGGGATGGGAGAGGAGCACTCTTCAATGGAAAGATGGTACCAAGTAGATTAAAACAGAAGTCCTCTACATTCCGTCTTTTGGTCAAACACCACATTTGAACCTATGTACTCATATGTACTTTCTCTTTTTCGTAAATTTTATAAATAAAATTTCAAAGGAGTCACCACCTAACAATAAGGCAACCATTCCATTTACAACCAACAATACATTTAACTTCTCCAAGTAGACCTCCCAAAGTTTAGTCTAGTTGCTGCATCTAGCTACAAGTTCTGGATCTCTAGGTGATATATTGATCAGTTGTAGATGTGCCTTCTTATATCCTGGCAACTTATGACTGTTATTTTACTGAACCTCCTCAACAACTTGATATCTAATACTTTATTATCAATCTCATTCAATCTTTCCAATAATCCTGAGAGGCCAATATTACAGATTTTACAGTTGAAGAATCAGGCTCAGAAATTAGTTTACTTGCCATTGTCATACAGCTAGTATTATAGAATCCAGATTAGGACCCAGGGTTGACCAATTGGGAAGGTTAGTATACCTTCTTAATAATATTCTATTCATATTGTCTCCAAACACCTGACGTTCAGTCATATGGGAGGTGCTCTTTCGCTTGTGTCTGTTCCTTGTTTATCTACCAGAGCAATGGTTGAAAGATGAGTTGAGATAACAGAGCCCGATGTTCTTTACAGAGCGATTGACTCCAGGTAGTTGATAGATGTCAACTACTTTCTTCTTTAGGTAAAACGGTAACTGCAAAACAGGCCATGAAGTAGGAAATGTTTGATTTACTTACTCTTAATTGAGATAAATAATTCTTTGTTTCTAAAATGGTGCTTATAAGCAAATGATCTTTACTTAAAAAAGAGATCCTCATAGTATGAGCATATAGACAAATTGAAAATTGGGTATTAGTTATTTCCAGTTAATATTTATATTTCCAGGTACTAGAATAAAAATATAGGACTCTCCAGGAACAAGTACCTGGTAATAATGGAAGTGTACTTATGTGAGAAGTTTGGCAATTCATACATTAAAAATTAAATTTTAAAAAGGCTAACCTTCAAAGCTTTTCTGAAGCCAGAGCATTCAAGAGGTTGAAAAATCTGACTTCAAGGTTCAAGCCAGACTTCTGAGTTTGGAACTCCATTAGTTTGGAAATGCGAGTTTAGTGAGAGTTATACTATTATGATAAGTCCTAATTTAACATCATTATTAGGTGCTTGGAAATTGCAACTTTAAGCAAAACAATATATAACGAAACTAATTTTACCATGGACAAATTGCTATAAACAAGAGTTAAGTTTCTACAGCTATGTCTGGTCATAAAAAAGTCACCAAACTTCTAAATAAAGACCCAAAACACTTCTAATATTAAACACTGAAATTGCATTATACATATTTAAGAAAGGTTAATAAAACAAGTAAGACAGTATTTTCTATACCACTTATTTCAGTTCAGCATCACAGGAGGCTGGAGCCTATCTGGGTAGCACAAGACACAAGGTGAACACCAATCCTGGGCAGGACGCCTTTCTATCACAGGATGCACTCACACACACACACACCCACACTCGGGCTGGGATAGTTTAGACACTCCAGTTCACCTAATGTGCACATCTTTGGGCTGTCGGAGGACACTGGTGTACCCAGAGAAAACCCGCACAGACATGGGGAGATCGCAGAAACTCCACACAGTGTATCTAGCCAGGAATTGATTTTTTTTCTCATTGATGTTGTAATGAAAACACATTGAACAAAATGATGTTATTTGAGGACCTGCTATACTTCAAAAACAGCTGGATGGTAAAAAGTAGCCCATAATGACAAGTAAGAGCATTGATTCTCAACAGTGGGTAATTTTGCCCCCAGGGAACATTTGGCAATATTTGGCAATATTTTGGGTTGTCACAACTGGGAGGTGGGGGATACTCCTGACATGTAGTAAGTAAAAGGCCAGGGATGCTGCTAAGCATCGTACAATGCACTGATAGCCTCCAACTACAAAGAGTATTTGCCCGTAACATGAACAGTGCTAAGGCTAAGAAATCCTGCTGTAGAATCTTTCTTGTCCAAGGACATATCTATAGTAAGCCAAACAACCAATATTTAATGAGCTTATACTATGTGTCTGCCATTGAAGATTTAAAAAATTGTATTGTCACATAGTAAGTATGTAGTAAATGTTAGCTATAATTAGTACTATTATTTTAACTTTTCAGAACAGTAGGTGAGCCTTATCATCTGCTATTCTCTCTATTTAGGAAAGTCTTTCCTGGGATGGATGGATCGATGGATGAATGGATGGATATAGAGAGATGGAAAGAAAGAAGGAAGGAAATGACATAACTTTTAATTCTGATATTAACTCAAATATCAACTTATCAGAGCTGCTTCTCCTGATTACCCTATGTCTCTACCATCTTATCTCCATCAGCTCTCTCATCTACTCTGGGTTTCTTTTTCTTGGTAGTACTATCACCATATACATTATATATTTATTGTCTGTCTTCATTAGGACAAGGTGTTTGTTGTGTTCAGTACTGTATACTCGGCATCTACAACACTTTGCACATAGTAGGTGTTTAGTGCAAATATGTTGAATGAATGAATAAATGAATGAACAACCAAAAAAACCCAACTCTTTTACAAAGGCATCTTGATATCACTTTTAGAATACAATACATTAAAAGACTGTGTGCTATTTATTTCAAACTGATCTTAGCCACATGAATGCTGTCATCAATTATATCTTCCCATGAGAGTTGACCATCAGAGTCTGTGTGCTCTTGAGAAGCAGGGACAATATCATCTTAAGCTTTTTGCCAGTAGTGTGTTCCTAAGTAGGTGGTAAACTCATGATTATAGGGGACATATCTATTGTTTTTGTATTCTGCTTTTCAGCAAATAAATATTACAGTACTCTGTATGTAACTTGAGCATTATGAATGTTTAATGATTAAATTAGAAGATAGGGCTCTGCAATTCAGTTTTCCAAGATAATTTCTTGCATCATTTTTGTTATATAATAAAGATACTTTATTGACTGTTGAAATATGCCTACTCATCATGCTTGCCTTATAGAATATTATCAAATTACCACCTTTGCACTTTTTTTAGGGTGACAATCTTAGAATTGAGAATCGCACTTTGCCTCCATTCTAAGTGAGACTATATTCTGTGGGTAGGAAATTTCTGGTGACCTAGGTTTTCTTTAAAAAGCTTTTTTTTTAAAAAAAAACTTTTAGAATACATTTAGATATACAGGAGTTGCAAAGATAATACGGAGAGTTCCTGTCTACTCTCCAGGTACACTCACTTTCCCCTCTTGTTAACTCTTACATGACAATAGTAAATTTGTCGCGACTAACAAACTAATATTGCTATAGTAAAATGAACTAAAACCCATGCTTTTATTCCAGGGTGACCTAGTTTTAAAGGTTATTTCTAATAATTTCTAAAAAATGGAAATCAGTATTGAATGTCCACACTAGATAGTGGCTTCCTCATTCTTAAAAGAAATGAAATAACTTTGTGACTAATGGCACTGATCAAGATAAAGGGGCTTATAATGTAGTGGGTTTGAAATCCAAGTGTGGGAATCTCATAGCTTAACATTTTATTTGTAAATTGGATATTAATAAGTATGACAGGGTGGAGCTTAATCACTCTTAAAATTGTTGTTGCCTGAGAAATATGATAGTATGACATGGTTTCTTCTTTGTAGATAATCTAGCCTAAGATCATTGGAAACGTGCCCTCCTGGGACTGAATTGAAACTTAATTTAGGACACAGAATACAGAGCCAATAGATAAGGAGCTAATTTCTGCAATTCAGATTGGTATCAATTTAGTCTAATTCTTTTCTTCAGGACTGTCCAATTTAATATTAAATTTTATACTGGAACATATTAGAGATATGGTTATTTTGCTACTTCAGTAGAATCTTTTAATCAGCTTTAATGCAGCCCTGAGTAAAGTAAAAACTTAATCCTATCTCTCTTTTTAGGGTTTTTTAAGTTTGTCCTCAACGCAGAAAAAGCAGCAGTGAAGCAGTACTGCTCCTTAAAGACTCTGCTTTTATTAAATGTTCTTCAATAATCTTCTCTAGTCTTTTTTTTTACTGCATTATTTGAACCATAAAATAAAAAAATTGTACTCAAATGAAATTTTAAAATTAATGAAGCTTTGGAAACACCCCAAACCTCAGGACATATATTTTTTCCTAGTTTATTTTTAAACTCTAGCAAGTAGGTCAGTAGAAATACCTCCCTTTAATTGGAGTAATTAGAAATGGAAAATTATAGGAGTAACTCATTTTGACATATAGATTTAAATAAGATGAGTTATACTGGAATTAATATCATTTAAGGGTCTGAATTTAAATAAGATGCATTTAAGCAGAGCTTATAATTTCTTCTTGAAGGATTTTAATAGCAGAGAGAAGGCCTAAGTATTGGAATATATCAATATATAGGGGAAATTTTGCCACAAAATATAATAGATATGTCGGGGAGCGGGGGGAGTCTTCTCTGCCCAAATAAGTTTGAGAAATATTAAGTTGAACAAATTTAAGACGTTGTCCACAGGATTTCTCAGAGTCTTTATTATTTTCTGAATTTTTAAGAGAGGGCATATATAGGGTACCCTGCTTTCCCAACTTATTTATGCCTAGGACTATGAGTATACATACATGACCTGTTTTAGGAATTTATACCTTTGAAAATGTTGAGGACTTATTTTTCCCAGTTATAGTGATGATGTGATATCATTCACATATGTTGCTTATCCCCAATTCTATGCCTTCAAGATGTTTTCCCACTGTATGCTACGAAGGTATTATATCCAACCCCATGCTCACCACCTTCCTTTTGTTCATTAAAGTTAGATTTCCAAACATGATTGAATGTCAGATTCCTGGGCCCTAACCCTGGTTATGATTCAGTAGAAATGTCACTGCGTTCAGGATTCGGCATTTATGGCAAACATTCAGCAGAGTCTGATGCAGCCCACACAGGTCCTACAATTGGTGCTTTGGAACTGTTGAACTAAAAGTGTGCATGTTTTAAGTGGGTGATTGGCTTTGGGATGCAGTTAGTTTGTGGCCATAGAACACATGGGTTAACCATCCCATACTGGAGAGAATTGCAGCTTTGATCTCCATTAACCCTATAGGTGATGTGCTATCTACAAGCTAATGTGAAACAATTGCTGTTATCCTTTAAGAAAAGCAGAGTACTCCTAAGGGAGTTTTTGGTCACCTTTCTAAGAAAGAAATACCACTTATAAGATTACCATGTGTTTTTAGTTAGCGTGAGTAGCTCTCTTGTGAATGGTATTTTATTTACACTTTGGAAAGAAGCACTGGTTTATATTTACTCATGGTGTCATCTAAGAATATATTCTCTCCCATCCTCCTGCTAATAGATAGGCATTCAACCTTAAGAAGCAAATAGGCTAATATCTTATCTAATTTATAGTTTGATTTATGTGAACACTGACAACGGCTTTTCTGTTAAAACTATATGGTTATATTCTCTGCCTGGTATAACAATTCCATATTCTTGGAAATTCTCTTTTTGTATTTTACAAATAAAGCTGGAAAGGAACAGTTACTAGTGTTTTGAAAGGCAACTAGTCTTAACATTATCTTGGTTGAATTGTGTTATATTAGTAACAATATATGAAACAACTAGACACACTCATTAAAATTAGGAAATATCCACCACTGTTTTAAAATTATCCTTCAATGAGACATGTAACAGAAATAAAAGGTATAATTATTGGAGACAAATTTTTACTACTTGCAAACAAAATTGTATATATTAAAAACCTGAGAGGAGTTAAAAAATAAAATTAATATGTTTGATAAACTGATTAGATGTCAGAAGTATCCAAAATCACATTCTTTTGGATATAAACATTGTTTGATATATAACATCTTACTGTTTCTGTGTATTTTATTGATTGGTGAAATAACAAATAGAAAAATTATTTGTACTCTCAGGTTAGAGAATCAGGAGAGAGAGAAGGGCCATAAGAACTAAGGGAGAAAAATGTTACAAGGAGGGCTTAACAACCGTGGTAATGCCATAGAGACATCAATTAAAGTGAATCCTGTGGATACTTCTGATGGTCTGGAGATCACTGGCTCCTTTGTCAGGGCCACGTTGGTGACGTGAAGGAGGGTGGAAGCCAGACCAAAGTGGTTGGAGAAGGAATGTAATGCAAGAGCCAGAGCATCTATTTGAGTTTGTAATGAAAGAAAAAAAGAGTTTGAGAATTTTGTTGTTGCTATTTTGTCATTTTGTGGATTTTCAGAACCCTTCATTATGTCCCATGTGAGCCTAGAAAGTCCTCAGAGGCAGGCCGTGCCCTGCAGTGCGTGGTACTGCCGTGAATGTGTGAGGCACTGTCTGGCTTTACGTGTAACTCACGCCTGCCAATGAAAATGTTTGTACACGTGATAGTAGGCAAAGGAGGGAATAAATTCCAGGGCCTTCTCGTTTACTCAGCTAGGCAGCCCTGGCTTCAGACATGCTGCCCCTGTGCCAACATCAGCAGTTGTGCTGGTGCTCATCTCCCCGTCTGCCCTCACCAGTCTCACCGCCTTTGTTCATAGTCTGCTGTTGGGCTTTTTCACAGCTATGAAACCTACACAGTGGAACATCGTGATGCTTCTGCTTCTGTAGGATGTGTGATGAGGAGTAGAGATCGGCTTTGGAGTGCTCGGAACCAAAGGTATTGCCGAGGACTCGGAGCCCAGCCCTGACCACGAGAGCGCCCACACACAATGAACAAACTGAACTTCCATAACAACAGAGTCATGCAAGACCGTCGGAGTGTGTGCATTTTCCTTCCCAATGATGAATCCCTGAACATCATCATAAATGTGAGTAGATCCCACTTAAGGAATGTTTAAATATCCGTGTTCCCACCAGTGACCACATTCAAGTTATGGCTTGGTTAAGCGTGAAGTCATTACAGAATTAGACATGTACCAAGGTGGTGGATTGAGATGTGAAAGTAGTCTACACAGGTTAAACTTTGAATTATGGTTTAAGTGCAACAGCCTGCAACATTCTCTCACCCAGGGTAAAGTTAGAGAATTTTGGTTACTATATTATAGAAAAACAAACACTTTGCTATTTTAAACTTTTTATTGAAATATAATTTTTATTGATATATAATATGCATTTGCTTTTTAAATACTCTTGAGTTCTACCTACACACATGAGATTGTAATAATCGCTAGCTTTTTAGTATGTCTTGATCTTTGTTTTAATAGTAGCCTAAATCTAGTCAGTTTCAAGCATAGGCTGTGCATTTGAGCGCTAAGGTATCACTGATGGTTCATGAATAAGAGTTAACCCTCTTCGTTCACCTGGACATTGGGGAATATGACTCTTTTTTTTTCAGCTTTTAAAAATGGATTATAAATTATATGCAGCAAAGTATAGGAATCTTAAGTGTGCGGCTCAGTGAATTTTTACAAGTGTGTACATCCATGTAACCATCATCTGGCTGAAGATGTAGTACATTTCCAGGCCCCCTGAAAGCTCTTTTGTGAGTCTTTCTAGTCAATAATCTCTACCCAAAGAGTAACAACTATTCTACCTCTATCACCGTTGAGTAATTTTGTTTGTTTCTGAACTTCATGCTGCTAAAATTATGTGGTGTGTTCTCTTTTGCATATGGCTTCTTCACTCAACATTTGGCCTATGAAATTCATCCATTCTATTACATGTTACTATAATTCTTTTTCATTGTTGTATAATTTTTCATTGTGTAACAATATGCTCAATTTCTTTGTCCAACTATTGTTGATGGACATTGGGTTATTTTAAGTTTGGGGCTATTATGAATAGAAATTTTATGAATATTTTATGTGTATGCACATATGTATATATTTCTGGGCTTATACCCAAGAGTGGAATTGTGGATCCTAAGGTATAGATATGTTTAGCTTTGATGGAGACTGCCAAACAGTTTTATGATAATCAATATCATGCCTATCATTTTTCAACTTCTCTCCATATTATCAATTTCATATTCTTTATTTCACTGATTGTATTCTGATGAATTAAGGAAAAAATTGCCTTAATGCATGCCTTGAATTAGTTTTCCTAGCTATATGCTACTGTATTTTTAACCCAATTGGTATATAAGAGAGTATTTTTAAATGTTATATTTAATATATATGACATGAATAGCCCCATTAAAAAGTTTAGCTAGGAAAAGGTTCTGCTTATTACCATGATTATTTTTGGCTTTATTCTGACAGTCACCACAGTTTCTTGATTTACTAATGTAACCTTGTTTTTACTCATAGGGGTTATCTGAGAATCAAACCTTGAATGAACTTTATCATCCATTGGGCAGAATTTCTGTTAGCTACATTCCTATTCAGGCTAGCCGAGTTGTTTTTACTATGTGAAATGATAGACTTATTTTTGCAGCATTTGGTTTTTAAAACCTAATAAAAATTGGCAACATATTCCTCTGTTTCACTGTGGGCACTGGCAAAATACATTAAAATGTAATTTACTTATATATGTGAATGTGCTATTTGAATTCTCTTATATAGTTATATGAAACGATATAGCCACTGAATTTTAAAAATATACATAATCATGTAGCATGTGCACTTAAGAAACTTCTCTCAGTTCCATTTCTGTCTTTTCACCTGGTAGAATATGTATACGTGTGTGTGTACATGCATACAGGATATGGAGAACAGGTCAAAAGATAGCCAATTCATTCTCGCAGATTATGGTTTTTAAAACTTTAATGTACATCAGCATTATTTGGAGATGTTAAATATTCAGACCACTGAACTCCTTGGAGATGTTGATGTAGTATGTCTGGGTAGGACACAAGAATCTGCATTTAACAAGATCCCCTAAAGAGGTTCTATAGATAGTTTATAATCTTAAACTCCCCAGGCAAAGATCTTTATCCAGCATCACTTAGTTTCTTTGACTCTACATAACTCTGTTTACTAGATTACATTTTTGACTTTGTGTCAGTTGCCTAGACCTTAGGAAAGTACATGATATATAGTAAATGAAAATAAATGTTGGTGGTTGTTAGTAATGATAATATAGTTATTTTTGTTCAGACATGTTATAAGATTATTCAAATTTTGACTCTACACTTTACTAGTTTTGTGATCTTTAGACAAGTTGCTTACGCTGACTCACCTTACTCACTTGTAAAACCAACTTGCCTAGTACCTAGCACATAGTAGGCATTTGATTTATATTAGCTCCCTTTCTGTCTTCCTTTTATGAATAATAATTGAGGGGCCGTATTGTAGTGATAAGACATGAATGTATTTAAAACACACAAACCCGAATTCAAATCCCATGTCTGAATGACTTTTGGAAAGTTTATTAAACCTCCCTCAGCTTCATTTTCACTTATAAAATGGGAATCGTACCTATGGTACAGATTGTGAGAATTAAGGGTTAGCATATAGCATAATTCCTGACACATAGATAGTAGCTGCTATTATTATTTTAATTCCTTACTCAAGGATAAATTTTATACTTATTCAATTCCTTCTTTTGCAAAATTAGTGTATTTCCTACAGGATTGTCAGGACTATGAGCATGGACCGGAAAGCCATATATCCTCATGATTAAGGAGAGACCTAGGTAGAAATCTCTACTCCATGACTTACTCTGCAATCCTGGACAAGCTAAGGTTGTTTGTTTGTTTTGCCTCAGTTTCCTCATCTATAAAGTGGAGATAATCTTACTCTCCTCACAGGGACATTGTGAAGATTTAAAGATACAACATGCAGGAAGTGCTTATTGCAGTGCCTAGAACCTGAGAATTGCTCAGTAAATTAGCTTCATAGAGTATCACTTGTTTTAATTTCTTTGAGCTGTTTGCTCATTTCTTTAGGGTGCTCTGTTAATGAAACTCTATTAATGAAAATGGAGAGTCCTAACCTCAGGTAGGCCTATTCTTATTGCAGGTCATGTGGACTTCTCTGCCATGCCCAGACTCCTCTTTATCAGGCTGTTGGACCAAAGGAGGGAGGGATTAAGTTAAGGAGTATGGTGGCCCCTCACTGCTAGGAATCAAGTTCAAGGTTGCCAAAGGCCTGTCTTTTTCTACAAAGAAAATAGCAGTTGATATTTGTAGATCTGTGGTATAACAAATCAACTGTAGCAAAAACTATTTCATTAATGGTCTGATTTTTTTTTTAATCATTTCTAAAGAGTTTTTTTTTTTTAAAAAAAGAAAGTTTGTTCCCTGACAAATGTAGTTGATAAAATGTTGTCTTTCTGCATGAGGGGTAAATTTTGTGTTTTGATCATTCAAAATTTTCTGAGTCAAACTAATATGGGCTGTTTTAAATTATTTTAATCATCAGATAAATATTAAATATGAAAACTTGGAAAATTTGGGAAATAAAATCATGGGTAAATGTAAGAGCCACCAAATTTTTGAGTGATATAAATTGTGGCCAAGAGCTAAGACTTCACTAAGACTAGAGTGAACAGTTCTGTTTTTCTGGAACATATTTTAAACATTCTTGCTCAATAACAAATCATTGACATTTAAAATCAA
The DNA here is from genome assembly GCA_003508835.1 of Eonycteris spelaea. Taxonomy (NCBI): domain Eukaryota; kingdom Metazoa; phylum Chordata; class Mammalia; order Chiroptera; family Pteropodidae; genus Eonycteris; species Eonycteris spelaea. The sequence goes on from PUFA01000017.1 coordinate 5,431,703, forward strand.
AAGCTGTTTTATTAAAAAGTTCCATATAGAGTATACTTTTAGATAATGCTTTAATTCTTACTCTTAATACCTCATACTCTATAGCACTTTTTTAAAGTTTTCATTGCTCCTGAAGCTTAAAGAACTTGAAAAATTTCGCAATCAGCTAACATGTAACCTTGAAGACTCATAATATGCCAATACAAAAAACCCAAGCTTATTTTCACAGCAGGTAAGAATTCAGAGCCATAGCCTTATTTAATTGTAGTTTTTAAACAAGAAGGCTGTGCTTACTTGATAGTTTTTAAAGAGCTTTATCAGTAGGTTTCAAATACTTGATTTAATCTCATGGAATAGCAATAATTATGCGTGATGTATGGAGAAATGTACAGCGTTAGTTGAACACCAGTTATACAATTCAACATAGTTTATAGGCAGTTTGTGGTTTGGAATTTTTCCATTAACTTTTAATCACATTTTCTCCTGAGTGCTCTGTGTATTATATTTTAAAATATAGTCAAAACTAAGGATTGAAGATGCCTTAGACTGTATGACATTTTGTCTCAAATTTGTAGTATATAGTTCATTTTTATATAACAAGTGATGCTTTTTCCTTTATCATTCTATTTATTTAAACTTATTTGTAAAGTAGAATTATGGTAGTATAGAATTCAAAATCCAAAGCCTTTTTAATGAATGAAGATGAGAAAGATTTCCCACTGGCATATATATTCTCCCAGTAGCGTTGGTGGTTTGCATTAATACATTTTCCCTAAATTCTTGAATGGTACTTTTATAAAATGATGCTGCTCAGTGAATTGGAGTCTGTAGTCATGGAACAGAATGAAGTTAAGGAGCCCACAGGGAAATCAGACTCTTGGTTCTCCTTCATCAATCATTTACTGAGTGCGTATATATCCTGGATATAAATTAAGACACTGTCTCAGCCTCATTGAGTTCCTGGTGTTTCTAAATAGCTGAATTTGTGCTGCTCTGGCTTTTCATAAACACCTTTTGCACTTTCCAGTTGATACGGTGCTTTAGATTAGTTGCTATTTAGTAGTTAGTGTGGAAAAGAGTAGTAAACCTGTTTCTCTTACTCCATTTGTCATTATCACAATTCTGAATTGTTTGGCTTTCAGTTATCGAGGAATCTCAGCATGTTTTTACTTTCTGACTCTGAGTTACATATTAAGGTATGATAAAAAGTCGTTAATTCAGAGTTACCTAATTTAGAATTCTTAATATTTAAAACCATGATTGGCATCATGATTGGCACTATTGAAGACAGAATTTGTAAATAATGGTACAAATGAGAGGAGAAACCCCACATATAAAATAAATAGCTAAAATGACAAACTGTCATGTTGCACATATTTTAATATACACATAAAATGTTATAATAATACACAATTGAGCAAAGTTTTGAGTTGCTGCCTTTGCCACTACTAACTACATGACTTTAAGCTTTCTGGGTTTATTTTCTATTTCTATAGAATGAAGAAATTGACATGTATGGTCTCTTAAAGTCAATCTCAACTCTAATAAGCTTTAGTGATTCTGAATTCAACAAGACTAACTCAGCAGAGCTAATATCCCTCAAAAACACTTCATTAAACATTTGAGAAGTTTTAAAACTATCTTTTAAAGACTTTTATCATTCAACATGTGACTTTTCAGAATAATTTATCCCTAGACTTCCAAATTAATATGGTTTTATGATATTTGAATTATACTAGAATTCAGAAAAGAAATCTGGTTTAGGTACCTAAAAGTTAAGACAATAAAGTGATTAAGATAGGTAAAATCTAGAAATTATTTCATTGTATAGGATATATTATTTTGCAAGACCATCAAGAAGAAAACTTACCTTGTAAATATACTTGGTGGTTACCACTTTTGATAATGTGAGTAGGCTATTTTGGATTCCTTCTGAAAATTTTATCATGCACTATAGGTTTAGACTGAGGTCTTGTCCGTGTATCTTAAGATTTATGAGTCTTGTACAAGGCTGCATTGGTACTTTATTGCCATGTTGTAAAAATTTGTATTCCAATAATTATTATTGAAACATGGTCTCAGATTAATGTAAATGATTTCCATAAACCAACAGTTATTTTGTTGTGTCAGCTTGTCCTTTCAAGGAATATATTTAGGATGCATTAAATTGCCCAATCGTGGCATATTATAAAGACTTGGTTGAATTATTATTTCAAATTATGGTTTTTTTTTTTCCTTACAGGTTAAAATTCTGTGTCACCAGTTGCTGGTCCAGGTATGTGACCTACTCAGGCTAAAGGACTGTCACCTCTTTGGACTCAGTGTTATACAGAGTGAGTCTTATTCCTATCTCTGATGGATTTAATCAACTCTCCCTAAGGAAATAATGTTTTATAGCTGTAACTTAAATTAGGCATACGTTATAAAATTGTGATTGTGAAAAATACTCATAAACTGGTCATTTTTGGTCTAGTATTCATTTTTAAAATTAACTCTTGTGTATATCTTGTAAAATTTAGAACTTTAGGTCATATAGAGTTCAAACTTAAAAATTGTTTCCTCTTTAGGAGTTTGAAATTTTATCTGTTTGCTCTTTTGTGTTTTAATGAACCAAGCTTGATTTTTGTTTCCTTGCTCAGAGGGAGCAGCTGGAACTAGTAGGAAATTAGCTGGATGTTTCTTTAATTTAATTTGTAATATAGTTTTTGGCATTAAAAGAAATTTAGACACAATAAAACTGACTTTCCTCTATTCAAATTCATTTGCTATTGACTATTACAAAGTGATCTGTAATTTACTCTTATTTGCTGTTTTTCCCTTTACTGTGACCTTCTCTTCTTTTCCAGTCAGAATATATTATTCTGAGATATGATCAGTTTCTTCTGTGTACTTTAATTTATGTAGAGAATATTTTTAGGTAAAGGGCTTCATATCAGCTTTCTCTCCCCATAATATCTTACAGTTAAGTTCCCAGGATTTACCTGTAGCCATTCCTTATAAGCTTTCTTTTTTTTTTAAATCATATTTTAAATTTCTCTCCTCTTTTAGATGCCAAAAAACTTTCATATCTTTGCTCAGTTTTTCAAGGAGACTGTTTGTGAAATGTTTTTATATTGGGTATGAATTATTATTTTCTACTGCTGAAATTGGTTTAAACCTAAAGGCTTATGATATCTTGAGAATCTGATTAGTACAATAAAATGCTTAGATCTTTCAGGTTGAAAACGTATCATGATCAACAGATAAACAAGGCCCTTCTCCAAAATGTGAACTGTTTTTAGTTGTCTTTTTTGGCGAGGCCAGAGAGCACGGAGCAGGGAGGAACATCAGAAACCGATGAATCAAACATTTGTTCTTCATTTTCTTCCTGTGGTAGTTAAAGCAATAAAAACACAAATGCTCAGGTCCATTCTTGTATTAGTGCATACCTCAGTCACTCCTTTAAAAAAGAGTCTAGAAGAAATAAAATGCCATGTAGATTCTAAGTAACTATTATTCCACACTCAGAGTTCATCCTTCTTAGTACAGCTATAGCCAGACGGTTGATTCGTTGTCCAACAAGTCAGTCTAATACAACCAGTTTACAGCTCCTTTAGGTTTCAAAATAAGAGTTTTTGAGATTTTTTTTTTTTTTTTAAGAGAGGTTGTAATATGGCGCAAGAACCTTGGAACAGGAATCAGGTGACCTGGTTCCAATTCCGGTTCCACCACTAGCCAGTTGTGTGACTTTAGACATGTCACTTGACTTTTCTCCGTTTCAGTTTTCTCACTTGTCAAATGGGAATTACTGTACACCTACTTTGTAGGAATGATGTGTGCTTGAGAATTCAAGTATAAAGTTATGGTCAACTGTCAGATGGTAGAGACTTAGTGGTAGTTTAAACCTACATAGGCGCTGTTATGGTGAATGGTCTCAGTTCTGTTCACTCTGTTGCTTCTTCATATGGGAACTCAGGCCAACACAAATCAGATTCAATGGGAAGGTTGTCTGGTCTTGCCTATTTCATGTTTAATCAGTAACATATGAGAGATGGGAGATAGTGTTAATTGATTCAATAGGTGGATTTAAAAAACACTTCTGTCTCTGAGACCTTTTTCTTATCCATTTCATTCAAATTTGTTGACTTCATATTGCCATTTATAGACAAAGAGTTGCTTTACCCTTCCTGTTCTCTTATGGCATGTTTCCAGTCAAACTCTAGCATTCAGTCAGGAGTGACAGTGTGGGCAAGTATGTTATCCTTGAAGTAGTTAAAGAGATACATTTTTCTTCCAGATTTAATACATTTTTATGCAGAGTGTTCTATGAGTCTGCCTCTTAATGAGGGTTAGAAAAAAAAGGATAAGCTTTTTCTTAAAAAAAAAATTATAACTTTGTGCAAAATAAGAATGCCAAAGGCTTTTCTTGTGAAATAAATCTTTTAAAAGGTTCTCTTTGGGAAGTATGAAAATTTTAATATTTTTTACTAGCTTGTTTTCACATGTTTAGATCATTTTAACATGGGTTTTTAGCAGTCTTATTTTCTGTTCATCTTAAGAACATCATTCCCTTGAAGAACTATTTTGGCATTCATTCTTGTTTTGCATAAGATTCTTCTCCTCTTCCCACAAAATCAATCCCAAAGGCAATGTGAGTAATGGTTTATCATTTTCTCATACTGCATTTTACATGGAGAATTCACGGAAGGAATAGTCTTGGGGACTATTCTTCATAAAGAATGGGTCAGGCTCCTCCCTGGGAAATGTGCCGTCATCGTTGATGCTCTCTCTTTTCTTATACAGCAGTTAAGATGATGTTTCTGTGTTGTTTCATTACTGTGCACCTATGAGAAGAATCTTCAGTGAGCAAAACAAAAGCACGTTTTTGTAAGACCAAGTACTGCCACATGTTAGAAGTTATACTATAAGCTAAAATGATCCTACAAACTAAGTAAAAGCAGGAGTTGGAACTAATACTTCTTCTAAATATTAAATATTTTTAATAGTATGTTTTCTGTATTGCAAAAGCAGAATAATTCATAATCTCATTAATGTCTAGCCCATAGAACTTATTATCTTTTAATATCATCTGGGTTTTCTTGGTAGTATGTGCATTTAGAGTACATTCATGAATCTTGTGGCTTTTAAAAAACCTGTTTCTTTATGTATTCTTTTCTTTTAAAAAAATCTAACCTTGTCTCCTTTTTTATAATGTGCAGATAATGAACATGTGTATATGGAATTGTCACAAAAGCTTTATAAGTATTGTCCAAAAGAATGGAAGAAAGAGGCCAGCAAGGTACGACAATACGAAGTCACTTGGGTGAGGTTACATTTATGAGCAAAATTATTTTAATTTTTCAAAAGGTTTATTTTAACTATTTTACATTAGAAAAATACCTTAATATTTTATATAGTAGAGAATGGGAAAGGGAAATGAATTATATAAGTCCTAAAATGTCACGTTGATGAAGTATTAATATCTCATAGCAAATAATAGATTTTGGATATCTGTTTAAATAATGTTGGATAATCACTTTTTAGTAATCTTGGGATGTTTTGAAATGTAAAGCTTGGCAAAAGTATGTGTTCCTCTTCTGGGCTGTTGTCAAAACTGATCTAGATATTATTAACAATTTTTGAATCTATTTTTACTCTCCTTACATTTGATATTTTGTCACTTTATTGTACTGGTGCTTTTATTTAGTAAACATCAATTCTGTTTACATGAGGCAGCATTCACAGGGAATTTACCTAGTGTTGTTAGGATCACCCTAGTAAATCAGGAATAAATCCTCAGTGTTTAATCTTAGTTCCTTTGATTTGTATTTAAGAATTCTTGTAATAAACTAGACGGCTACTTCAAAGCCAACTACAAAGTAAGGGACATGGATGCCTAAATAAACAAACAGCATATTAGAATTTGGCATGTGGAATGTCAGAGGAATAAGAGAACGTTTGTAATGAGGAGCAAATGGTCACCACAGGGGACAGAGCTGAGAGGGTAGCTGGATCTCAGCTAGACGTTTCCACTGGCATTTATTTTTATCTTCCCTTATGTTGTCATTGACATTACAGTGAATGAGTATCAGATACAGTGATGATAACTTCCTGGTTTTGCATGAACCTGGTATCCGTGTGAGACAATTGTCTACCTGCTGTAAGGCCCCACTCATTAGAAATAGATAAAACCTTTCAGTGTTTAAAAAGTATCTTGTCAATAATGGTATTTTGTTACTTTTGCAGTCTATTTTTGAAGTAACTAAAAATAGCTTGATTTTATGTGTCTTTGATTCAGGGTATTGACCAGTTTGGACCGCCTATGATCATCCATTTCCGTGTGCAGTATTATGTGGAAAATGGCAGATTGATCAGGTATGAGGACAGGGAGAGATTCTAAACCTTTATTCCCCACAGCACTCATCTTCGAACATAAATAAAGCATATCACATACTTCTAACCAAATAAAATACTCATATTTATTGTTTCTCTCTCCCTGCTAGACTATAAATTCTGTAAGAGCAGGATTTTTGATCTTTAAATCTTTTTGCACACTCATGTTGTATCTTCAGTTTCTACAACACAGATACAGTATGCACTCAGTAAATATTTGTTGGATGAATGAATGAATGATCATGTTAGACTGTTGATGAAAATGTTAATAATACTATCACGGGCTCACATTTTCTATACTTCACATTTTCAGTAACAATTCAGTCACCAAAAAGATATTTCATTCAAGAGGAAACTGGCACTTTGTGAAGAGTAGAGAGACTGATTAAAGGATTATATTATTTTCTGGTGGTGGGATGGGGAATGGGGCAGCAGCAAGAAGCCTCTCCTGTAAAAATGCATGGGTGTTTATATAGTCTGGTTTTCTTTTCACTTTGGGGTCTTGCTTCTGTTCTTGGCAGTATGCTTTAAAACTAAGATTACACCCAGTGGAATTACCCTGTGAGAATCTTAGATGAAGTTTGGCAATGGCAGGTAATTGATTCTTTTTCTAGACGAACAATACTATTTATGCTCATGATAGAAACTCAGAATTCACTATTTCAAAGGGTCAGTTTACCATTTGCTTAGGAGGATTCAGTGCTGGAAACTTTCAGAAGTGATTTTGTTGGCTGATAGAATATACTGGAAATGTGAACTCTGTTTTACTAATTTGCTTTTAAATTTTGAGAAACTCCATGTAAGAGAGACAAAGATACATTTAGCTAATGAGTTATATGTGAGATTCTCTCTTAGTATCTGTATCATTGCCACATTAAAATTAAAAAAGGCCGAGAAACTTTTTAGTTATTTCAAGTTTATGAAAATTTTTACTCAATTTACCTACTAAGTATGGCAAATCCTGGAAAGAGGAAAATACATTATTTAACCACTAATTAACCCCTTGGGACTAATGAATGTTTAATTTAGCCCTTTTTTCCAGAGAGGAACTAGTCCAAACACTATGTGGTCAGCATTATAAAAAGAAGTACTCTGTCCCAAGGGGAAAAAAATTACATAAATGCTTTATTTTTAAACGCTTCGTGCTTAAACACAATCTTGGTTAAAATAAACCCATATGTTTTTATTATTATCAACTAATAAGCCATGAATCTCAGGTAAACATTCAACCTAAAATAATTGGGAATAATTTTAATAAATTTAATAATAATAAACTCATTAAATACATACACACACTTTTTTTTTTTTTTTTTTTTTGCATTTTTACTTTGATCACAAAGGTGCCCTATTTGCCTATGACATCTTCTGGAGCTTAACCATATTTTTTCCCCAGTCAGCACTTCTTACTCGGCATGTTTAATGGGGACTACATTTATTTCTGACCTCAGTGGACTGCAATCTGTGCACTATTAGTATTTCCATTTTTGAGGAATATCACGATTGTCATAACATATGCCTATATAAACACACCCATAAAGTAATATTCACTTAATAAAAAACAATTTAAGGAAAGCATTTTTCAGTTCATTTGTTCTGAGAGGGGGAAAAACACCATTTATAGTTAAATTTTTTTTCTAGACGGTCATATAAATAGAAACATTTTTAAAAGGGCGTTAGAGTACTAGTAATGTGCTCAGCTGAAAACAAGACAAAAAAACAGAATAGCAAAACATTAAAGCCAGGATCATCCCCTCAAATTTGTCCTTATTTATATGGGTAGCATTATCATAACAGTTATTTTAATACAGACAACAAATGCCTAGGTTCCTATTGTAACACTTGTTCAATGAAATATTTATCATATTAGGCCATAGTGATTTAGACCATTTTTCCATTCTCTGAATGAATCAAATGTTACAGGCCTTAGAAAATGTTATTTTTGCCTTCTGCGTAGTCTGCCTAGGAGTTTAGTGAGGCAGCAGGTATTCACTATTATCTCCCCCTTTTCAGAGAGTGGGGAGGGTGGGAGGAGGAGGGAGCTGAAAACAGAAGAGCTCTTGTCACCAGATGGATAGCAGGATTTGGGTTCTGTTTACATGCCATTGGATTGTTCCATCAGAATGTGAGTTCTGTTTTCTTTTATTTTCCTAGTGACAGAGCAGCAAGATTCTATTATTACTGGCACCTGAGAAAACAAGTTCTTCATTCTCAGTGTGTGCTCCGAGAGGAGGCCTATTTCCTGCTGGCAGCCTTTGCCCTGCAGGCTGATCTTGGGAACTTCAAAAGGAATAAGCACTATGGAAAATACTTTGAGCCTGAGGCTTACTTCCCATCTTGGGTAGGCACTGTTTTCAAATTTTAAAATGTTTTCTCTAGCACATTTCTAGTTCGTTGCGCTGCTACTCATGTTGCTTCAAGAAATGGGAACCCAGATGTTTTGTGGCCAGTGAAACCCTTCGTGATGCCCCAAAATAAATTTAACTCGAGAGTATGGTACACATGATCTCTTGATGTACTTTATAGTTGATGTGGTAGAGGATTATTATCCATTCTAAATAAGGCAGAACTTGAAATTTGCCAGCCTTCTCTTAGCATTTATATGGCCTTGATCGTATTTACTCTTAATTTGAACAGCATTTTCCCTCTTCGAAGAGGGAAAAATACTACTCTTTAAAAGGTAAGATAATTCACAGCTTTTCCTCTGCTGAGAAAACAAATACAGGTGCTCGTCAATTTGTGATGAGGTTACTTCCCAATAAACCTGTTGTAGGTTGAAATATTTTAAGTCAAAATGAGTTTAATACACCTAGCCTAACATCATAGGTTAGGCTAGTCTACCTTAAATGTGCTCATAAAACTTAAATTAGCCTACACTTGGGCAAATGCATCTAATACAAAGCTTATTTCATAATAAAGTGTGGAATATCTCATGTAATTTACTGAATACTATACTGAAAGTGAAAAAAAGGTTGCATGGGTACCCAGCGTTAATGAACACAGCTGAAAGCCTGAACACAACCTGAAGAATGTTTGAAGCATTGAAGTAAAACAAAAAACGCTGGCAGCATAGTACACTATAAAATACCTGTTGGTACCCTCATGATTGCATAGCTGACGCATCTCACTGCTGCTGCCCAGCATCACAAGAGAGTATCATGCCACATATCACTAGCCTGAGGAATAAATCAACATTCAAAGTACTGTTTCTACTGAATGCATATTGCTTTGCATCATAATAAGGTTGAAAAAGTCCTAAATCTAACCATCAGAAGTCCTACATCTAACCATTGTAAGTCCGGGACCTTCCGCATAAGTAAACTCCTTGCTCTGACTGCTGTTTCCTTCACTCCCAGGAGAGGAGCCGGTCCCGGTCCAGCACGAACTAGCTCAGCGGTCCTTTCTCTGTCCCATCCTTCCTCCATGTTTCTGCTGTTAACTTCTTTTCTGTATCCTAACCTATTCAAACTAACTCTTCTTCACTCAGAACACACACGTGTTTGGTTTGCACCGCCCCATTCACAGGAAAGAAAGGAAGAAGGGAAAGAGGAGCTGCTTCTCTCACCTTCCCTGTGTGCTGGCAACTTCCAGATCTGTTTCTCTCCCCTGTGTCTATGAGATAGCTGTTTTACCCAGAGGCATCTCAAACTCAGAATGTGCCAAGTCAAGTTATTCTTCTTCCCATCTAAATTCTCTGTATTCCTACTTCTCTGTTCCTAATCTCAGCTAGTGGCACCACCATCCATCTGGCCATCCAGAAACTGGAGTTATACAGAATTCCCCCTTACCATCCTTCTATTCCCCCTGCCACATCCAATCAACCAGAGAACATCCTCTAACATAAACACTTGATTACCCATCACCCAGCTTAAGGAATAAGATTCTCTTGTATTTTTGTTGTTGACTTTCTAAGTGTCCGTTGCGTCCTCTCCCCATGTTTGTACCTCCCATCTCCCAGGTTCCAGCTCTCATCAATACTTGACAGCTTCACTGTGGAGGCTTGTCCCTGCTTCAGTCTTTACTCCATAGATTATAGATGAGTTGATTTTGCTTGATTTAAACCTTCAGGGGCTCCCCTGTCACTTGCCCAGGCTCCAGAGCATGACTGAGAAACTTTCCAGGATGTGGTCCCTGCCAGCCTTTCAGCCTTTCCAGCGTCCTTTCTGATTGTCCTGCATTTTGAATTTTATGCCGTAGCAACATCCAGCAGTTCCTGTGTTTCACACCTCCGGTGGCAATTAGCACTACTAGCCTTTCTCCTCCAGTTCTTATATCGTTCTCCCTATTTTACCTGGCTAACTCCAATCATCTGCTAAGACTCAATTTTCTCTTTCTTCAGCACTTCACACTGAGGTGCTCAATATATGTTATCATTGACTGATTGACAGTGCTTCTGTTGTTGAAGAGAAACCACAAAAGGTGTCAAGCTTTTACATATTGATGTCTTTGGACTAAAACTAGCCCGTATTTACATTCCCTAGTTGTCTTCAAGTACTCACTGAATCTTGGTCATTTAAACCAGAGTGCAGATGGAATCCAGAGTGCCCGGATAACCGTGGTCTCAACTCTTGAGATCACCAAAATCACTACTCCAGTGTCCTTATGAGTATTCTCTATATACTCTTTGGCCTGAAAAAGTTGACAAGTACTGATTCAAGATTGTAAAAGGCGTCTGAAAAACTTGTAATTTGACTTCTCAGCAAAACTTGATAATTGGCCAGTAGTTTGTCATGTTTAATTCAATAGGAAGAAACAATATGTCAATATCTATAAAAACATTAAACATTAAAGCTAAAAATTCTATAATTTTTTTTTATTCTGTTGATTTTAAATGCTCCTTTTTGTTCACTTGCATAATTCTTTTCACATCTTATAATCCTGTGAAATCAGCTAGGACCTTTAATCAACACCTTTCTCTTAGCCTGTAGCTGCTGGATGCTTTTGACATCTAAAAGCTCAGGCTATATTTTTGCCATCTAAAAGCTCAGGCTACTATCTGATGAAAATATAAACAACGATGAATTGCAACGAGTATATGAAAGAAATTGTTTTTCTCATAAGTATTCATAGTGTTCATGTCAGCCTTCTATGCAAAAACCAAACATGTTTCAGAGAATTCCTCACAGTCCTCTATTAACATGTAGAACCTCCTACTCTGTGGCTGTAATTTTAGAAGAATTAAGTAGGAAACAGAACCTGAAGATATGCTGAGAGGAGATGTATTTCATGGTACCAACTGCAAGTATAAACAGTGGTGTGCACAAAATTTTGCAAGTTTGCACGTTTTATTTTTCTTGGTGGGTTTCAAGCCAAGAGAACATAGTTTTCCCATTTTTTGTGATCTTTCGGATATGCAGTACTACAGCTGCATTGACGTTGCCGCTTCTCTTATTAGCAGGTTCAGCCTCGTATCATAATGGATGGGGAAAACAAAATAAAAGTGGGAATTTCCTAATATGAATTAGCCAGTTTACAGGGCCTGTCTTAGGTCCTGTCCTTTCCGTCAATTGGGGTCGAGGGTAGCACTTAACATCCTCCAACAAATGTTGCATTGCACACCCATTGTGTTCCAACAGGTTGTTTCCAAGAGAGGGAAGGACTACATCCTGAAGCACATTCCAAACATGCACAAAGATCAGTTTGCACTGACCGCTTCCGAGGCTTATCTTAAATATATCAAAGAGGCCGTCCGACTGGATGACGTCGCGGTTCACTACTACAGACTGTATAAGGTACAGAACCACGAGTCTGCAGAGTCTGAGAAAACAATACCTTCTTGAGCAGGAGGAACTTTTATTTAAAGTTCTCATTTCACTTTCTGATGGGCTTTTAAAGAAGTTTCATGTGACTTGCTGTTTGTCATCATAATTGAGTCTGGACTCCTTGGCCCTAGGAGCAGGATGGAGTCTTCTTTAATGGTTCTAATATTGAGATAACAGAGGCTGCAAACTGTGAATCTGGCTTTGCAGTGATAAGAAATAGTTATTTTTCTTCTTCCCAAATCTGCATTTCTGCCTAGGGAGTAACATTGGCAACTTGTTTGGTCAGTAATTTTTAATATTCCTCAAAGTGAAGCCATACATGCATTGTATCAATTAATAACAAGAACATCATCACAACTGCTAGTGTTTATTAAATACTGTGTTTATGGGGAACACTTTGTCTTTTTTTTTTTTTTTTAAACCCTCACAACCCTGTAAAATAGGAACCGTAATCTTCATTTTACAGATGTGGGAACAGACTAAAGACCACAGAACTAGTAAGTGACAGAGCCAGGATTCAACCCAGGTTACCTGAAAACAAGCTCTGTGCTTTCACCACTGAACTCTGTGTTTCCCTCACTCTCTGAAGTTTGTTACCCTCTTTTGTGTCCTCTGTATACAGTCTCATTTTTCCAGAGGTCAGAGGTCACACACCCAAATAACAACTGGGACCAGGCTCTACAGGGAATCACACACTGCTGTTTATCATGTCTGTCTTTTCTTCCACCCCCTCCCTACTCCTCTCCCTGTTTCACAAGTGTCACTTCCTTGGCAAGAACTCCTGAATTCCCACTTACATATTCAAGGGTATATTCTCAAACCAAATAGGCTAAAGTGGTTCAGAGTGTGTTCTATTGGGCCTAACTTCTGGCATTGATTACCAGCTTCACCTCTTAATTGTGTGATCTTAGGCAAGTTACTTGACCTCCGTGCTTGAGTTTCCCCATAGTTAAATGTGGATGGTAACATACCTGTCTCTGAGATTTACTGAAGACTTAAAAGATAATGGATGAAAAATGCTTCAAAGAGAGTGCCCAGCACATGTTAAGCATGACTTTAAACTGTTACTATTATTATTATGCTGTTACCATTATCATTATGTTGTTACCATTATCATTGTTACTATTATGCTTGTTGGCACGCCTGTAAGCCTTTGTGGTAAAATTAGCATAAGTAGACCATTGGAGACTGGACTGTAGTTTGGATATGTTGCTTGGTGATCTTCCTGGCTGGTTCAGAAAACTTGATAAGGAACCAAAGGATGGTTCCATGCCCAAGAGACACACACTGTTAATGCCCTGTCATCTTTGAAAGGTGTAATTGAGTTCCATATAATCTCTTTAAGTTCCTAAAGGACTGAGTTATTTTTTTTTCCTTAAGAGATTTTATTTGTGACACTTCAATTTATATGAGAAAATGCAAATTACATTTGAAAATCAATTTATAATTCAAAAACTTATTAGAAGTACTGATGTATTGAAGAATATGGCTTTGGAAGCAGATATCAGTTAGAAACCCTATATCACCACTCAGTAATACTGGGATCCTAGGCAAATATAACTAAAATCCTGGGCCATCTATTGAGTGGGGATGTGTCTATTCATTTCACAAAGTTGGGAAGATTCTGTGAGTTAATGAATCTGAAATAACCAGGTGGAGTGCCTGGCACGTTAGTGGGTGTTCAATAAATATTAATAATTTTTTTATTTGATAGGGAAGATCAGTATTTTAGAGAATCCTTTACTGAAGTAGATATCCCCATTTATTTTTAGTGTAAAAATTAATCTTTAAAATTTACTTAAAGTGTAGTACTTCTACGTGGTATAGAAAATGACTCTTGTCTTCTTAAAACAAGATAATTAATAATAAAAATGTAACTAAATGAAGTAAGGAATAGATATTATTACCTTATGGGCTGAGTTTTCATTCTTTGAAGAAATCAGGTGGCAGTCATTAAAACCACTTCATTTAAGGCCTGCTTATAAAATGTAAGTAAGGTAGACAGAGGACCGGAAACATTCCAAATGGGAAAAAAATCTGTGTCCCTTTTCCAGTACTACACACCTCATACATGCACAACTATCTTTTTTATGAGCACAGTTTTATTTCAGGAAGTCATCAGAACAGCCTTGAAAGAGAATTGGCCTAAACTCATAGTGATGGATTGATTTCTCCTTTTAAACCTATACTATATGTGCCTTTTTTGCCATAAAAACATATTAGTTGGTATAAAAAGAAAAAAAGAAAAAGAAAAGAAAAAACCCAAATAGTGAAAATAGGCTCTATCTTTTCTGTGCCAGGATGCATTTTCGAAAAATATTTCTCACTGTGTTGATGAGAAAACTGACTAAATGTAATAAAGATCTGTACATATTTATTGTTTTTATTGAGAAATCTCCTAATGAAAACAATTTAGTCACTTAGTAATTATTTATCTTCTTTTTTAAACTTCATATTTTATATCCACTTATTACAGATGAGTACTTAAAAGGTGTGGCCAAATTTCTGAGTACATTCTTAATTGTAGAATTTTTTCTTTATGTAGTTGTACTTTATTTTTTACAGTTCATAGTTTAGCTGGTAGAATGTCATCTTGGCAAGTAATAATTGAACTTTTTAAAAATAAGTAATTTTTTCCCAAACTAGCTGAAAATAAAACTTTTACAGCTTTATTATCTATTTTCTTGAGAGACCCTTAAATATTTAGGCTTACCTCTAATTTTACTTCAAAGCTAAGAGACTTACCTGGTTTGAAACATGTAAAGAAAGTCTAGTAGCTATGTCACAGTGCAGCTATGACATTAGATTCAAGATGCTAACACCTAAGAAAAGGTTAAGCATAAGACAGAAGGTAAAAATCATGATATGAAAGCAAAAATATTCTTGTTTACTAGAGTTCTCAGGAACATAAGTATTTAGAATATTGTCAGATATGAAAATGAATTTAATATGATGAAAACACTAATACTTTTGAAATCCCAGGGATTTCAAAAAGTATAATATGCCATTATTGATTCACTGTGTGCTCATGAGTTTCTTAAAGCTCATAGAAAATTAGGGATGTGCAAGATGAGCAAAGTTATTTTAAACCAGCAACTTTCCAATCCTGAAATTTCTTTCTCTTTCTTTCCTTTGGTGCTAAATTGTCCATTGTAGAAGAAAAACATATGTTTTCATACAATTTTATTCCTACAGGATAAAAGAGAAATTGAAGCTTCTCTGACCCTTGGATTGACCATGCGAGGGATACAGATTTTTCAGGTTAGTGAATGAAAAATAAGTGTCAGATAGTATCCACTATGTCTTACATTGACAATGTGCCTGTGTGGTCCTGCGATAGGTTCCCTGGTCAATTTCTGACACTGGATTGGTCATTACTTCCTGACTTTCTAACACTGACGTGGATGATGTGGGATAGATGAAGTGAAGCAGTCTAAACCTTGATAGTAATGAGTCCTCTGGGCAGAAAACAACAGGCCAAAAATTGGCCCATGTTCATCACCAACAGATCAATATCCAAACATTTTTCTTGGCGTGTCATGGATTTTAAATATTCTCTTTTATCCTCTGGAACATTTATAACTGTCTATAGAAAAAGAACATGTTAATACAGTGCCTGCCCAGACATTTTAATTTCCGTTACACTTTTCTGATAAAGTTTGTCCCTCGAGTAAGTCGGTGGGATGGTGTTACCCTATAGCCATCAGTAGGGGAGAGAAAATGCCTCGTTCTGTGAGAACCTGGGAGAATATGGGTGTCTTATCTTTGATGTAGGCAACATATCCAATTATGAAAGTCTGAGTGCTTTATCCCTCAAATGCCTGAGTCTTCGGACTTTTTATTTAAATTTAAGGATAAGACAAAAGAGAAAAGATTGCCTTGAAAAAGGGCCAGTTAATGCGGTCACTCAAGAACCAAAAGCTACAAATTGTATCACTAATCCTAATTACTGTCTGCAAGTCTCCCAAGAGAGTTGAGGACCTCTTTCAGATTTTAATTAATATAGTTTAGTTTTCCAAGAGAGAAATTAGAACCATTTTAGAGTATCTGTCAGTTTTATCAGTAACTCTATATGCATTATAATTCTTTCCACAGAATTTAGATGAAGAGAAACAATTACTTTATGATTTTCCCTGGACAAATGTTGGAAAGTTGGTGTTTGTGGTAAGTTTAAAATAACTGAAAAAAAAACACACAAAACCTCAGTTGTTTGGTTTTTTGGATTTTTGTCGTTTCTTGTTTTTTAAAACAACATTTTCCCTAGCAGAAAAGTTGGTATTTTTTAAAAGTTGACAGTAAAGATAATTAGCTTTCTTATATTCTTATGCATGCGCTATATAGTCCTTGTCACTCATCAGTAGTGAATCTAAAATTAAAGAATCTTAGCAAAAGAAATTATTAATTTTAATTTTGTGTCTGGTCCTCACCATACTACCTTGAATTGTTCTAGTTTCAAAGAAAATGTGAGAAAAGTAAAAGATGAGTTCATTAAATAGAATTATTTTTAAAAGCCCAGAGCAGAGGATTACAAAACACAAAACTGTAATCACAGGGTAAATTACTCTTAGTGTGGGGGTTGACCGGTGCTTTTGGAAGTTATTTCTTTGAACAAGAATAAAGAGTGATATAAAAAGATGTTCATCTATTAATATGACTCTTGGAAACTCATCATTATACAGAAAAGTCTACAATTCTTAACAAGAAAAATACTTTTATTTTTAGAATATTAAAATGGTACACTTTGTTGTTGTTAGAGCAAATTCATGATTCTTCTATCTGTTTTCTACTTTGTCAGCTACATCCATTTTTTTGGTAGGGTTCAAAAATTATAGATGATAATGTGCATATCTAGTGGTCATGAAAATCTATATATTTTTTTCCTCAAGAATTATTGAAATAAATACACCAAGGAAGGAGGAAGATAAGGATTTTACATTGGGCTTCTCTCCCGGAAGGAAGATGACCTATATCAATAAAGGGCTGTATTGCTAAACAGCGTTTGCGCACTGACCTCGCACTGCTCTGTTAGTCAAAAGACCTGTTTCCGACTACATTACTTTAATTACTTGGGCACAATTCAACCCGATTTCACTCTACTCTTAAATTAAGTGGAGCCTGACCTGACTCCTCCTCGCTGGCTCTCTCTCATCCAGCTCCCTGTCAAAGGATCTGAGCTGTTTGAAAATGAGCAAATTTTACCCTACCTGCCCCTTTCATGTCCCAAATTAAGTAGTAATAAAATGCATTTATGAAATTGAGTGTTTTACGGGTCCTGGGCTCAGTGGTTCCTGAATCCAGCTGTACATCAGATTCACCTGAGGAGCATGTTTAAGATAACAGATTTTGGGGCCCCATCCTCCTGTCCTAGAGATTTCTAGTTCAGTGGGTGTGGTTTGGAGACCAAGAGTCTGCTTCGACAAACTTCTCAGATGATTCTTCTCACAGCCAGTTCTGCCCAGCTGTGTGACCTTGAGCAAGTTATTTAACCTCTCTGTGCCTTGGTTTCTTCATTTCAAAATGGGGATAATTGGCTCTCCCCTAAAGACTTACTGTGAGGATTAATGAGTTAATACGTGCTCATGCTCCTTAGGTGTCAGTTATCACCATTATAGCATTGGCATCCACTGGTGGTTTCTTTAAACTGCAAAGTTCAGAGGTGAAAAATTCCATCCCTATTTGAGTTACACAAACCCATATTGCAGTGTGGCGACTTTAAATGTACAATTAGAATATGCCTCCCTCTCTGTTTTACCTCTTCCATCTGGCTGAGAATCATCGTGTCGGGCATATCCCTTTTTGTAGTCTTGCTGCCCTATTCATTATTAGCAAAGGTTAAAGGAAATTTTATAATATTCCATAACTAAGGCACTTTACTAAGCTCTCACTATCAACTTTGAACTTTATATTAATGATCCCAGACTTAATAAGATTCCTTATATCTCTACTGATACTTATACGACTTATAACAATTCTTTCTCTTTTCTGTCTCATCCCTCCAACTGCCCCTCTAGATTCCAGCTCTCTCTTTTTTCCAACTAGAGGGGTTTTATATTTTTTCAAAACCCTAAATAAGTATCTTGTGTTGTTCACTATCATAATTCTATTTATTTTGTTCCCAGAATTTATCATAAACTATAATTATGTGTTTATTTGCCATCTCTCCCACCAGGATGTATTTCCATGAAGGTGGGGACCTTATCTGTCCTATTCACTGTCATTTTCTCAGTGCCTACTGCAGTGTTGAGTACATCACAAGTGTTTAACAAATATTTGAATGCACTTCTAGAATTTGTTTGCTGAGTAAGCGTGTTGAGACTGCATTTGAGGGTGCTTTCATGACGGGCCCTTCTCCATTATATAAGTGGCCTGACTAGCCAGAGAAACCAAAGATATTCTTCAACTGTCATACCCAGTTAGTATTTACCAGAAGATACTGGCTATCCACTTTCCTGGATTTTTCCTGGATTCCTCTGTCCTGTGACATCTTTGAAAGGGGAAACAGTAATTTATCTCTCAATAAACTTTGAATGGAGCTTTATACAATAAGTCCTCACTTAATGTCAGAATAGGTTTGGTGGCTTTAAGCAAAATGACGTATAATGAAACCAGTTTTACCACAGGCTAATAGATAGAAAGAAGAATTAAGTTCCTACAACACCTCATCAACATTATGACAAAATGATGTTTTTCAAGGACCTGCTGCACATATATCTATTTCCGAACCTGTAGTTTTCCTTACTAAATAAAAAATGAAGGGAACCTTGGCAAATCAGAGACTTTTCTTCCTGAATCTGATTTATGCTTTCCCTCCATAGGGTAAGAAATTCGAGATCTTGCCAGATGGTTTGCCCTCAGCCAGGAAGCTCATTTACTACACGGGGTGCCCCATGCGCTCCAGACACCTCCTGCAACTCCTGAGCAACAGCCACCGCCTCTACATGAATTTGCAGCCTGTCCTGCGCCACATCCGGAAGCTGGAGGAAAATGAAGGTATCCTGGGGTCTGGGATGGGGAAGCAAATGGTGCTTTGCCATCCGTGGTCATTTACCCTGCAGCTGCTGTGAACTGTTTCTTCAGGGTCCCGAAGAGTGGGGTTTTGAGGACTGAGCCTCTCCAGATTCAGAGCACTGTCCCTGTTTACATCTCAGCACTGTTCCAGAGGGCAAGGGATAGAGCCTTGAGGCCCACCGACCACAGCACCTATCCCAAATACCTGAGGTTATCCCCTCCTGTAGCTACCCCTTGAGTATAGCCTCTTTAAAGTTCCCCCACACTTGGCTAGAAAAATCCTTGCAAAAAGCTGCCACATAAGGTGCAGGCCAAAGTTTTCCTGCATCTCAGAGCTCTGTATATACACCAAGTCACCTTGGCTCTATTATCCATAGGCATTCTGAACTTCTTTCCAGTAAAGGCAGGTCACAGAAATGTAACGTCTGCCAGTCCCTCTTACTGACTGCTGGGAGGCCCCCAAGTTGGCCTCAGCAGGAATGACAAACAAAGGAGAAAGCAGTTTTCATCTGAGGATTTTATCAGCCAGTGCTGTGGGGGCTTCACTGCGATACAGAATAGAGCAGTCTATTTGGGGCCCCAGAGTCCTGGCCCCAAGTAGGGGGACACATCATGGTGAGGAAGAGAAAGGCAGGAATGGGGCCTCCGACAGTAGCTTCAGCTTTCCAGTACTGACCTCATTGTTAGCCCGGTTAACACACGCCAAGGTCTCATTCCGCAAAGTGCTGCTTTGCCTCCTTATTTATATTTAATGCCTTCAATTTGTTTGGAAAATTCACGTTGTACTGATTCTTGGTAATTCTATTAGATTTGTAGATTTCGGGGTGTTTGCCTGATCTCTAGGAGGCAGATTCATACCTTAGGTTCATGTCTGAAACAAACGTTGACCTCTCAGACCCCACCTTTCTGATAGAAACAAGACAAATGCCTGTCTTCTCTTAACAAACAGAAAACTTTAGAAGTTTGCACATCTGATTGATTCCTCTCAAAAGCTGTCTCTCTCTAAACGAGACCCGGCTTGGAGATGTCATTGTAATTTGAGTAGTGATTAGAACATGAATCATCTCCCACTGTCTGCCACCAAACTGCATCTGTCTTCTGAGAAAATTGGTAAAACTGTCAGGTGTGTTGGCTTCCTCTGCTGCCAGACTGCCAGTTCTTCACCACGATGACTCATTGGTATAACAAATCTATCTCTCTGATGCTGACATGAATATTAAGAGGAATTCAGACAGGGCAGGAAACTTGTGAGAACAGGTGACTTCTGAGGTGCAGGGCCCTCATCTGCCAAGTCAGTGTTGTTCCTAACTATTGCCTTGAGAAGTTTATTTATTCCGTCAGCTCTACCAGCAGCATTTAGTAAATTCTTGTTTAGGTGACCTTAAGAAGAGCGTTAGAGCTTCAAAAAATTAAAGAACCTTCCCTAAAGGGTCTACGGTAAAATTACAAAGTATTTTGAGTTCTCAGAGGGTGAGCTTCATCCATTACCAAGTATATAGAACAGAATACATTTGGGGACTTATGTGAGTAGATCTTTTATTTGGATAAGTGTACATAGATATGGGGGGCGGGGGGGGGGGAGACTTTTTTTCTTCTTCCAAAGAAAACATACTTAATTTCTTCTACTTAGAGATCCCTCCAGGTCTGAAGGAAGCCTGGAACTAAGTTTCCCTGGACCAGCCCTGGCCCAGTTGTCTCACCCACACTTAAGGACTCCATCCTTTCCTTAAGCTTTCTCAGCATTGGTTTAGCGAAAAAGCAGCACAGAAAGAGTCTGTATTTTACTTGATCAAATTTATTTTAGTCACCTTGTCTGAAACACTGTTTTAGCATTTTGTAGTAGAAAATGATCATAAGAATTCTTCTATAGAATTTAGAAGAGAAGAAATGTCTTTTTCATTAAAAAAAATTTTGTTTAACCCAGCTTTAGTCAATAGCTAGAGCTTATTCTCAGGTCATATGTCCAGAGGCCACAATGACTGCATATATTCCAAAATAATGTATGAAAAACTTTGTGGTCTCTGGGCTTTTACCACAGGGGAAATAAAAGAACACTGACATGTTGACCATCTGCGCTGTTTATGCTGGTGATTATTAAGAGGATGAGAGGTTGCCTTTTGCTTTCCTTAGAATAAATTTCTGAATTATTTCAAAATTTCCCTCAGTTTGTAATGAGTGGTACGTAACTCCTAAATGTTTGCAGAAGATCTAAGTGATGTAGCACTGTGAAGGGAACAGAGGCTAGCCGTGTAGAGCTCCAAGGCTGAACTGACACTTTGACAGGAAGTAGATTTACACTAGACTCCTACTGGGAAGAGAGCAGGCTGGCAAGTGCTCGTCTTCCAGTGAGTATACGAGTGAGTATGGAAGAACTGTGATTGGCTCCAAACCTTTCGGGAAGTCGGGAGTAAGAGGATGAGTTATAAAGAGGTAGAAAAGCTTTTAAATTACTAGATCCACAATTCCCAATTGTCTTAGAATTCCGATACCTTATAGAACTTTTTTCTTTTTCTTTAATTTTTTTCTCTTCACTGGCCACCCCTTAGGGGCCACATGGCTATTATTTTGAAACTACAGTGAATAGAAATTATATGAGAATTTTACAGATGCTTTTAGCTCTCCATCTTTGTCTCAACCCCTGTTGCCTTCAAAAAGTAGGAATCATTAGACCCCAGTCTAGCCCTAAAAGATGAGTTAAATGTCCTTTGGTCTCAGTGATATGTGTGCTGTGCTGTGGTGTCCGGTTCCAGTCTTTTTTCTGTGTGGCTACACACACTCGCCTTTGTGTTTCATCCTGATTCCTTAGAATTAAAGTGTATGGGCTAGAGCCCAGAAATGTACACATAGGCTCCTCCAAGCATTTTTTCCACTTCGCATTCTGGAAAGCATTATCTTCTCTTTCTGCTGATGCTCATTCCCTCTCTGGGGAGCCTGTGGCATTATACTTCAGAGCTGGATTCAGACATCAGGACTGTAAGTGTTTTCACTTAACCAAGAAATAAGACAATTAAATCCATTATCAGCCCCTGAGAACCCAATTAGTCTACTAGCTAGCAGTTTCTGAAATAATATCAACTTAACATTTCCCAAATGCAGTCTTCATTTTTTAGCATTGTTTCAATGTGTTATTTCTCATCAGTTTTAAAAATACAAGGAAGGTAAACTATTTTTTGTTGTTGTAAATCTCTGACCTGAAATACAAAACTAATATTTTTTTGTCAGTCATATACCTGCACCTCAGTTGTTACTTTTGTGCCTAGCATAATGGTTAGTTTAGAATTTGATAAAAGGAACTTTCCGATATTTTGTCTTTGTATTAAAGAACAGCACTGACTTGTTAAAGAACAGTTTTACCAATCAGAGGGCACATGGCAAACCAATAGTGATTATTATGTTTTCTAAATGATTGATAAGGTCTCATTTATTCAGCCTGAATAGAGAAAAGTGATTTTCATTAATATAAATCTAAATTTTAGAGTTCTTTGAAAGAAATACTCAGAATAGTTTTATTTTATATTGTATTTGACAGAGCTAAGCTAATAATGGACCAAATTGAACAATCGAACTAATAAAATGAATGGCAATTGGCATAATTATATATATTCAACAGTCTCCTATAGCAGTGCTTATAAAATTAACTTTGGGGAAGGACCAAGTTTTTAAAATTTCTAATCCACTGTGGACTGATACTTTTGCAAAATACAAAATCACATTAGTGGCTACCATGACAATGTCACATTGCTCTAAAACTTGCTAAATGTTTATTCTCAGTTATTGAAATTATTTCACTATGGACCGTTAACAGTTTGCTGACAAGAGTGGTCTGCTGACTTATACTTTGAATAGCTGCGTTCTATAGTGCTCAAAGCTATAAAACCTTTTGAGTAGTTTAAATGCACCCCCAAACCCATTGTACTGGTTTTTATTCATTGTTCAGTCTCCTCAAGTGGAGTTCCTATTAAAATTATGACCACTTTCCATTTACTAGGTTCTGAGTGTGAAATTGTACTTGTTCTTGGCCTAATGACTCACTCACGCTAACCTACTGTTTTTTTTTCTGTCTTGGCTGAATGTAATGACAAGCTGTGTTCCTCACCACACAGAGAAGAAGCAGTACCGGGAATCCTACATCAGTGACAACCTGGACCTTGACATGGACCAGCTGGAAAAGCGTTCCCGGGCCAGCGGGAGCAGCGCGGGCAGCATGAAGCACAAGCGCCTGTCTCGTCACTCCACTGCCAGCCACAGCAGCTCCCACACCTCGGGCATCGAGGCAGACACCAAGCCCCGGGACACAGGCCCAGAGGACAGCTACTCCGGCAGCGCCATCCACCGCAAGCTGAAGACCTGCAGCTCAATGACCAGCCATGGCAGCTCCCACACCTCAGGGGTGGAGAGCGGTGGCAAGGACCGGCTGGAAGAGGACTCACAGGATGACGGTAACCGTTCCCCCAGCCCTTCCGGTGGACGGTACTGACTCATCTCACTTGCTCTCTTCTGTTTTTCCTCCTAGTTGTTTTGTTATTTTTTCCAAGTATCAGTTCTGTAGAATTGATGTCTGGAGAGCAACTAAGAAGTAGTAATAGAGAAAAAGAGGGCCTTGCCATCTTCCCCAATGACTCGTTGTTTGTGTTTGTGGACAAAACATCCCTGTACTCATGATCTTTTGCCACAGCAGGGTTGGATGTTGTGAATTCTGAGTTATAGCAGTTTGTATAGAGTAGAAGTTAGTCCTGCCACCCTTGTCTCTGCATTTCTGATGTCCAGATGAAATAGGTATTGGTTAGGACAGCAGATTAGATACTATGATAGTAACAGAAACGACTTGAACTTGGACAAAAAAAAAAATTGTACCCAGGCCATTTGATTAATTAGTAAGTATTTCTAAAATAACTTCCCGTATCACCAAAATTCAGGAAGTATGAAAGAAATATAGCAACTGGCTGCTTAATTCTGTGTTAAGGAAACAAGATGAGGCCTGCAACACAGTGACCAGCCATGGCAGCTGCTGTATCAGCCAAACTTATCATTTGCGTACATCCTTTTTATGATTTTTGTCTCAAATAATTGCTGTAACATTCAGTCTGAGGGAAAAAGAAACTCACTTCATTAAGGAAAACTGCAGAACGTATGTTTGGTTACTATAGAATTCATGTGGATCATGAATGCCCTGGGAACAGATAGCTATGAGAAATGGGGAGCTTCGCGAACTACTAATTCTGCCTGTCAGCGGTCTGCTCTAGCGTCAGGCCCGTCAGTCTCAGTTTGCTCTGTCATTGCAGAATGGTAGTGTAGCTTTTCTTGCTTCTTAAAGAGTAAATGATTGACAGTCAAATCATGGCATCAGAAGACATATAGGTAACACAGCAATTCTGTGAAAAAGAGTACAAGTAGCATCTAGTTGAGACTTATCCCTAGAGTTTCCTAGTAGTCTCGTTAGCAAATCTGAAAATATGAATAATTCCATAACCTCCCTAAAAGTGCGGCTTTGAATCATGGTGGCCATTTCTGTTTATGTCATTAAATGTCTTCCTTTTCTGTGTGTCAGAAATAGAGATGTTGGTTGATGATCCCAGGGACCTGGAACAGATGAATGAAGAGTCTCTGGACGTCAGCCCAGACATGTGCATCTACATCACGGAGGACATGCTCCTGTCGCGGAAGCTGAACGGGCATTCCGGTGAGCTCTCACAGGAAGCTCTCCTTAGCTAGTGGGTTGCCCTGGATTGAGAAGCAGGTGCCTCAGAATAAAAAGGTGGAGTGGGGGCTCGAGATCAGAGGCGGTACTGGAATTAGCGCCTTTCCAAGTCAGTGTCATAAACCGCAGGTCAAGGCCTTTTGTGGAGAAAAGGGAAAGGGAAGAGGATGGAGCACCCAGGACTGGGAAGTGACATCTTCCACCCCTTAGTCTGGAGAAAGCTGTAAAATAGAGTTTGTTCTCTCCCCTCCACCCCAACCTCCTTTTCTCTCCCTCTCTCCCTCTCTCTTGCTCTCGCTCTCTCGCTATTTTAAATGATAATCAGAGAATCATAATATATCTGGAAAGGGCCTCAGAGACCCTTTAGACTGGCTTCCTCCTCTTTACAGATGAGAAAACCTATAGATTAGGGAGGACAGATGCTTCTTGGCTAGAAGGAGAAGTCAGGTCTCCAGGTTTGTTTTGTTTTGTTTTCCCCACTGTATTACACTAGGTACAGGAGTCTGGAGGAAAAAATGTCACAAAAGGTTCACATAAGAATTAAATTCCATGCTTGATGAAATCTTCTAGAAAACATGCATTCACAGTAACCCTATTATAGGGTTCTAAAATATACGTAATGTAATATATAATCTATATTTCTTCCGAGGAAAGATATTATCTTTCAAAAAATAGCAGCAGCTTGGGTTGTGTTTTCAAACCTCTGTTACTCCTAACTGCTTCTGTTAACGTGTCATGGATTAGTCTCTGTTCTTTGGAGAAGTATCCCTGAGGAACCAGCACTGTGAAAATGGCCTAGGTGCCTATTGCCGTTCCATGTAAAGCTTTGATTGAGTGAAAGATCCTGTTGGGACTGGAGTGCCCTGCCACTGCCCTGTCGTGAGCCCCAGCCCTGACGGCGAGCCTCTCCCGTGCGCCAGGGCCTGGGGCTCGCAGATGAGTGAAGCCGACACATGCAGCCCCCCTCATCCTGGCACTGACTCTGCAAGGGCACGAGGACCCTTTATTACGGAATTCCATTTGCTAGTCTAGAGGAACCACGGCCTTCAGATGCTCTGCCAGCCACGTGGGATCACCCTGCCTGACCAACGAAGGCTCGGCGGGCTGGTGCTCTGGTCAGGCTTAGAGTGCTTATCCCTAGCCCCTCCTCACCTCCCCCCGCCTCCTTTTTTTGCCCATTTGCTTAATCGTATTAAATTTTTTCTTACAAGTATATTTCAATATATATTAAATATCAATTCACAATTATATGCACATTATAGGTGCACAGATAGCATGCCCTCACTCACTGTGTGTATGTATAAAAGAAAATGTCTAAAACAATGTACAGGAAAGTGCCTGTGGGAAAGGGGTGTGGGGGAAGCAGTTAACACAAAGATAGTTAACACAAAAAGTCATTTCTGTCAGTTACTAGCAGTGGCTGAATAAAAATCATGTTACTTGGGTTCTTTTTTTTTTTTTAATCAGGTAGGAAGGTACTTCAGTCATTTATTTGGCCTTAAGGATCTGGGACTTGACCTACTCACTTGTTTTTTCTTTTTGCAAGAAAAATGGCAGCAACCTTCTTGTATATCTCCTGTTCTTGTTGGCAGTTTTACCTTATGAAACGTTTTCTGGGTGCTTCACTCACATGCCGCAGACTCATAAGAAAGTGTCCGCCCTGGGTATCTGTTTCTGTAGTGTTAACAGGTTGTCTGCGAGCACGGGGTGATTAGGGATTCTGTTGACCTCAGAGCTCCAGAACTGAATTTTCACTGCAGCCTCTCACTTTCGGTCTCTCACTTAACCCGTGGGATTGGCTATAGGGGGCGTATGCCATGGTGTCCTCGTCAGCCAGGACGAGCTTCTGTGAACTGAGTGTGTTCCATATGCAGGCCCCATACCTTGCGCTTGAATCATCATAAAACTCTTTTGACAGGTGCTGTTTTCATCCCCCTTTTATAAAAGGAGGAGACTGAGACACAGGGGCTAAATAATTATGTGACTGGACCAGGTTCCAGCCCAGATCTGTGTGACTTCAGAGCCAGAGCCCTCACATTTACCCAGTGCATGGCCAAGGGAAACCAAACCTAGAAAGTTGTGTCACCGATCAGGTGTGGTTAAGTCAAAGTGGGTGTCACGTGGAAACTAGGAAGCCTTTGGGAGATAGAGTTAAGAGACTGCTTTACACCTACAGTCTTGGTTTTTATTACTAACTTGAGCATAAATAGCTTAATTAGAAGTTTATTTTAGATCATTCAAGCTCTAAACTCCTTCCTATACTCAAACCCCACATTTATCTCATTCCCACTCCCCTCACCCCCCACACTGTAAGACGCGAGATAACACGTTCTATCCTTGTTGTCTACCGCCAGAGTCACAATGAGGCTTTTCAGTAATAGTTAACCTTTGATCTTTCATTCTTAGTAGTAGTAGCATATGTCAGATATGTGACAAGAGATATGATCATTTGAAATCTTCATTTTTTTCCCCTCGGTGTTTCACTTTAGGGTTGATTGTGAAAGAAATCGGTTCTTCCACCTCCAGCTCTTCAGAGACCGTCGTCAGGCTTCGTGGCCAGAGTACTGATTCTCTTCCACAGGTATGGAAGGAATTGAAAATTTTAAATAGGAACTTAACATTTATATTTATTTAAACAAATGAAAATTTAAAATCGTAAGGAAATGATTCTTACCAGATAGATTCTGGTTTTATTCTGAATTTATTTCCATTTTGTTCGCTAGTTCCATTTATCATTGAGTTGCTCTTGTTTTTGGATAGATTACGTACTTTGTTTCACTCTTTATGTAGGTGGGAAGTCTGTAGTCTCCAGGCTTCAGGTTAAGAGAGACAAAGAGGGAGGGAGGGAGGGAGAGAGGGAGAGAGTAAGTATTGATTGACCTCAGCAACTTATCAGGTATGTTGTGGCAGAAATGTTTCCATGTGCTGATTATTCCATTCAGAGTGAATTTTCGAAGTATGCTAAGCAAGAGTTATAGCCTGTGTTCGCTGGTTAGACTATTAAAATGTCAAAAGATATAGATAAATTAAAATACTCTAATACTCATGATTGCAGCACTTGAACATAATGTATGACTTATATTCACTTCTGTTTTCTGAGCACTCTCTCCTTATGCTCCCTCTTGAGTTCTCTCTGGGTTCTCCCCACCCCCCGTATATTTCCGTCTTTTCTTTTTTTCTTTGCATTCTGGCGATCTTTGCCTCCTACATTTTTCTCTTTTTCTTCCTTTTTTCTCATTTGTCCTTTCTTCCTCTTACTTCCATTTAAGTAGCTATAATGTGAAATATTTATTAAATACTTTACAGAACGCTCCAATGAGTAATTTTTAAAGCAGTATGTGTAGCATGATGATTGAATGTATGAACTCCAGGGTCAAACTGCCTGGGTTTTCACCCCTGCTCCACCACTAGGTGCTAACTCTTATAGTACGTAAATGGTCATGAGGAACAGCTAAGGATGGAATTCCACACCTACAAAATGGGGAGTGTGTTTGTGCCCCTGCCTTGAGGATTCGTAGCAGTGACCCGGTGCATTCTATGTGTGAAATAGCGTTGGCCCCTGGGAAGATGACATCAGTACAGGGATTGGCATCTTCAGGGAGTGCTCGGATGTGACATTTTATAGTTAAATATCATCGGGCTCAGACACTGCTCTCCCCTCCTGGTTCCTTTGCCTCCAGCAAAAGTGACATCTTGTTCTAACAAGGTCGGCCTTTGTGGTGTTCAAAAGCAGAAGTTAGAGATGTGATGCCTTGTTTCCTTAAATAACTCATTTAGCATCTTCCATTCATGTAATTAGCTGAGCCATTTTTTAACCTATTTATATTTTCAGCCAGTACCACCTCTTGGGATAATGAGTTCCGAAAGTCTGCTACCTGCTGTGTGAAGCATTTGGCAGAGCGAGGCCTCTTGCGATGTTCAAGAGCTGCCTCTTAATGCTGGCGGTTGCCTCCCAACCTTTTCTGCACCAAGAACACTTCGTATTATTTTTCTACCTAAGAATTCTGGCTTTTAAAAAAATAGTTTTTTAAACTGTGTTTCTTGAGCAATGATTGGTTTGTTTTCCCATTTCTTATTAAAATAATAACAGACCTCAGCATGAGAGTGTTGCCACACTGAATCTTAGTGAAAAAACAAAGAAACAATATCTTTACCTAGACAGCTTTATTTCAAGATAATTGCTTGATTTCTGAGATGCTAGAGACAGTCGGATTCCTGTCATAATTACTTCTCTTTGCCTTGGATTATTCATCTGTAAAATGGGGAGAATAATAGCACCCACCTCAGGGCTAACAGGAAGAGATTCAATGAGTTAATAATACATGTAGGGTGTTTTAATCAGGGCCTGGTACATAATAAAGACCCAGTAAACGTTAGCTGCTATTATGCTGGTGGTGCTGCTGGGATTTTTCTCCACGGGGCCTCAGGGGCCCAGAGACCTCAGATTGGAAACCACTCTCTAATATATAGGGATTCCTTAGCCTTTTATGATTTTGCAGCCTCGCTCTTTCCAGGGCAAATATACACTTGAAGTTGTTTCAGCCTTCCTTTGTTTTGCAGACTATATGTCGAAAACCAAAGACTTCTACTGATCGACATAGCTTGAGCCTCGATGACATCAGACTTTACCAGAAAGACTTCTTGCGCATTGCAGGTCTATGTCAAGACACTGCTCAGAGCTATACTTTTGGTTGTGGCCATGAACTGGATGAAGAAGGCCTCTACTGCAACAGTTGCTTGGCTCAGCAGTGTGTTAACATCCAAGATGCTTTTCCAGTCAAAAGAACCAGCAAATACTTTTCTCTGGATCTCACTCATGATGAAGTTCCGGAGTTTGTTGTATAAAGCGTATCTGCGTGCAGCTGTACGGGCAGCCTGCTGTTTGCTAGCGGCTGTGAAAGCCATGGGTTCTTTCTTTACATATTTCTTGTGCCATATTTTTTTCACTCAAAATACAGCTCTTTATGATATTTGTAATGGAAATAAAAGCCTTGGGACAATCGCACTTTAAGTATTACACTAAGGTAAAAGAGAATGTATAGCAAGACAAGTGCCCTGAAGTTCATGATCCTTTGGAAGGAAATGTGCTTTACTGGTTACCAAGCCTTCAGGATGTTGAACTGTGGTGTTGTGGTCATCATTTTGTGTTTTAGCTCAGTTACATATAACATCGCCTTTTTTTATTATGTGCGTGATGTTAGGTTTATTTGTTTGCTTGTAAATTTTTTCACTCATGAAACGCTCATGTTTTAAGGGAGGAGAGAAGAGAATCTCTCTTTTAATAGGGAGACTTGCCTAGTACCTAGCCATTGCTGCCTCACAGGGGCTGTCCCAAAGCGAACACTGACAGAGCAGTCAAAATCGAGTGGTTCTAGCAAGCCAAAGATATGTACATACCAGAAGTGCAGCCCGGCGTCACAAAGATGTGAATTAAGCAATAACCAGAAGACTGTGCATGCTGCGATGCCTTGTGATTCCTTCGTGCCTATGTCTTCCGCCTGCTCTTCCAGAAAGCTCTAAGACCCAGTTGAGTTCCTTGTAACGGATCAATTGTGTTCATGTCATAATGCATTTTTTGGAGTTTCCAACACTGTTTTCTGTTAAAATTCTGGAAATGTCTTAGAAAATGTTTGTGCTTGGTGTTTTGTTTTGTTTTGTTTTTTAACCAAGAACAAATTATGGTAATGCTAGTTTCTGCTTAACCAAAAATACCGTAACTATACGTATATCTTATTATACATATATAAATACAGGAGATTATACGTGTTTATATGTGTTTAAAGCTTACTACTTCATTTTGGCTTCTGTGACTATCTTGTACACATGGTCTTTCTTGTTTAATATGGAGGATGCGTCATTGTATGAATGATACCTACAGACAATCAGTTGACATCTATAGAGTTAAAAATGACTATTTTCTCATGTGTCTTTTGCCATGATTCTCAACCCAGTGTGCATACTAGAATCATTTGGGAAGCTTTAAAAAAAAAAAATAACAATGTCTGGGTCTCACCTTCAGTGGGTTGAATCATTCTCTTGTAGTATGACCCAGATGGAATTGCCTTTTCTTTTAAAGTTCTCCAGATGGAGCTAATGTGCAGTAGAGTTGAAAGCCACCAGTTCAGAGGGTGTCTTTTTTATTAATTTTGAAGTAAAAGCATACAGAAAATGTTACTGTTTAAGAAAGGGACATTTTTAAGACAGTTACTGCCACTGCTGTTAGGATGCATAATGAAACCAAGTCAGGAGCATGAACTTGCTAACCTTCAGATGTACAGTGACAATTTGGCTCACACTTCAGGAGAGTACTTTAGCACAGTGTCTTTCTATGAGATGTTTTTAATGATTCCGTATTTAAAACATTTGTTTACCATATTTTGATATACCATTTTTTCTATCTACCAGGTTTTATTAAAAAAAAAAAAACAACTATATCTTATTTTCTAAAGAAACAGTCATATTTTTATACAAAATTAAGTTTTCAGGTAACAAGGAAATAGATTTAGGGTACAGCAGAACATGCAGTATTACCCATGGATGGGAGTCAGTATTATTAACACATGGAGAACATAAGCAGGCTCCACCTGTGCTGCCCATCTCGTGTCCCCACATGGATGTGACAAGGCAGTGTGTATACAACAAGCCTGGTTAAAATAGTTTAACTTGACACTTTAAAAGGAAAGAAGTCCATAGAGTTCTATGATCATGAAATTATTTTCCTTTTATCAAATGTTTTGACAAAACCAAAGTTTCGGATATCAGAATGTATAAAAGTATCTCAGTCTCTGTATAAAAGGATGAAAGTATGAAAGGATTTTCTAATGGCTATTAAAGTCATTAAATAATCCACCATTTGTTCTAAATGCTTAAGAGACAAATCCTGGTGAAGTTTGATTCTAAATAGCCCAGGTCATAATGTGGTGCGTTAAATTAGCGCTTAGAGTTTCTTACAAACATCAAGAAAAAACATGTTTCATTAACTAGGTAGCGCTTTATACTTTGTTTTCTCTCTCCTTCAATCAGAATCAAGTCTTCAGGGTTTTGCCAGCACTGTTGGTGGTTTTGCACACCTTCTTTGTAATTGGATTTTTGAATAGTCTTGTGGGTTTTCAAAAATGAAACATGCTAAGGACATTTTTGCTTTTTGATCCACTGTTTGCAGCAGAATTATATATATGTATATGAAAATCCATTTTGAATACCTACATTTTTGTATTTGGAAAGTTGTTTTAACAATAAAAAAAGAAAAGAAGAGTGTAAAGCTGTTATTTATTCTGCATTTGTTAATATCCATTGCTAGTTAATATACCAATTTGGTATATATTGCTACACATCTACATTTGTATTTGCAACAGTGAGCTTTATATCTACGTAAACTGTAAATAATCCTTTCTGTGAAAGGATCATCATGTGAGGATGATACCAAAAGTGTGTAAAAAAAAATACATTATTTTGTAATTATTCTTATAGGCATTTCATGGTAAGATTAACAGTCAATAAAGTTACTTTTTATTTGTCTTTGAAGTGCATTTTTTGTTGTTGTTAGAGTTCTTAGTTAAGCAAGAAGTGTTAAAGAGTGAATGTTTTCTTTGTGTTCTTTCCTATAATAGATCACGTTAAAGGATGACTTAAGTTTCAGTGTGATAGAATTCTGTGCAGAACAGTCTTCATGATGATGATGGGAGTAGCTGATGCTGAGCCCTCCATGTGCCAGACCCTGCTCTACGTGTTAGAAGTTCATTTGTTAACTCGTTTAATCCTCACATTCACAGAAGGCAGGTACCATTATTATTATTAAGTCAGAGATGAAGGAACCCAGGCTCCAAGAGGCTAAGTCCCAGTGATTTGGCAGTCAGCCACTATTCAGTCCCAGATTGTGGGGCTGAAAGAACTCTCCTTCAAATATAATATTTTTTATTTTATAAATTAAAGTAACTACTTTAATTTTTGCCTTTAAAACAATCATCATTGGAGTGTTGGTTTTAATTTCAAAAAACTAAGTGATTATATTAAAAAGCACGCATTCACAGGACTGACTGTGAAGGCAACATGGCATAAAGAACAGAACCCAGAGCTTAGAGTCAATAGGTTCTGAAATGCCCCAGCTCTCCTTCTACAAGAAAATTCATTCCCTCTCTTGACTCCCATTCTCTTGGCTATAAAAACAAGAAGAAGAATTTCAAAGACAGTAGGGGGTTAAATAAGGTAATAGGTTCATAATATGTCCCAGATGACTTAAGATGGGGGAGCGAAAGGTTTTCAAATCTAACAAACATCTAACTTTATAGAATTGAGTCATTTGGTCATTTGGAAACATAAAATCTAAAACAAAAACTTTACAGTGGGGCGTTCGTTACTTGTGAATTTTGCAAAGTGTCTCATAAATTGTAAGTAAATTGGTGGCAAGGGAAGAAAATATCTGTTTACCTGCTATGTGCCTGATATTACACACAGCATGTCTAATCTTATGAACACTTCAAGGAGTTGTCATTCTCGTTTTATAGCTGAGGAAACAGTTAAACTTGTCTAAGATCCTACAGCTAGTAATGGATAGAGCAGAGTTTTAAACCCAATTCTGTCTACAAAAGCTTTGCTTTTTCTACTATATACATGACCTTGTTATCCACTTCCCTTAGAGCTCAAAATTTAATAGAGAAGACAGATTTAAAATTTTGATAGTGTGATAAATGAAATTTATTCATGCACTATTTTTTTTTTAAGTACCCACTCTCTGCCATATATATACAACACTTGTACAGGTATTGCTTTGGCACAGGCAGTGAAAACCAAAGGGATGGGAGCAGGAGGTGGGAAAATCAGAGAAGGTTTTACGCAGAAGGAGAGCATCGAATGGGGACTTCTGGCAGAATGGGATGAGGTAAAAACTCTCCAGGCAAAGGCTTAGAAGGCAGAGACCCGCTCAGTAGGGGACCAGCAAGGACCTTTTGACTTGAGAAACGACTTTCTCCAGCTTCATCATGAAAGGCCTTGGGCGCCCAGATGAGGACACTGAGATATTTCTGGATGGCAGAGAGCCATCGAAGAAGATTATGAGAGGAAAGACGTGTTTGGGGTTTGAGAGAAATTATGAGAGCAGTACTAGTAGAAGGTGGAGAAGGGGGAGTGAGACCAGAGAGATGCTAAAGACCTGAACTAGGATGGGCAGCAGGGAGAGAAAAGAAAAATTCAAAAGCTATGTAAGGAAGCAGAATAACAGGACTGTGCTCCCCACCTCCCGCACACACCTAAGGTTGTCACCTCCTAAGCTAAATGCTGGAGAAATAGGCAATTTTGCCATACCTGGCAATGTCTTTGGAAGGACCAAAGAATTAATTACTGCTTTATATCATGAATTAAAAGTCCGCTCTACATGAATACTTTGAAAATTGGCACATTGCTCACACCACTCTTCTCTGGTCTGGCAGTGTTTCTCAGCCCTGCTGTACATTACAATGGCCTAGAGAACTTAAAACAGCAATGCCTGGGGCCCAGTCCAGAGCTTCTGATTTATTTGGTCTGAGGTAGGCATGGTACTACAAAACGTTTTGCAGGAGATGCTAATGTGCATCAGGGTTGGTGAGCCCAAGAGATATAGACCAACCAGGTTATCTGCTCCTGGTCTAGCATGATCCACACTTGGGATGGGTTGGGTCTCCAGAGTGTCTGGATATATTATATTTTGTGAGAGTGGCATTGCTTTCTTTTTGCCAGTATACATATCCAACACTGGACCAATGTTCAAATGAGGCACCGAACTTACTATTTCAGAAAGTCTGAATACACCCACATTCTAAAGACTTGGGCGTTCCATGTATATGAATGTTCAGCTAAGTAAAAGGGTAAAGGTTACATGAGTACAGTAAAATATTTTAAAATCTCCCTGTTTTATTTGCCTCCCTGTCACTGTTTTATTTGCCTCATCACCTCTCCGGTGCTCTATATAAGTTGATCCCCACACTGAGGTATAAAGAAATTAAGTAAGCTAAATTCCACCCCACCCTTTAATTCTTAAGATATGTATTTTGGGTAATAGAAGAGGCTGACCTCTGGAAAGTTCTGCTCAAATACTATGAGCCATCATAGATGATGGAGTTATATACTCTCAAGAGATTAATTGAAGGTCCATAAACATGGCACAACTATAATTAACCAACTCATTACTTAGGATGGGTGTTTACCCATCTGGTGTCAACTGTAGTCAGGTCTCCTCAAATTATTACTGTCATTACAGCAAGAGATGAATTTCATTAAGAACAGAGTGTTCCCAACTTAGGAAGGAATTATGTTGCCAGTTTAATTCTAAATTTGTCATTTGATATTTAGAACACTTCCTCAACTTTCCTAACTAGCTCATGAATGCCCATGTATCCCGGAGATATTATTAGAGATGTTTTTTTCCCCCTGTGCATTAGTAACCATCTATCAAAGAAGAGACCCGGAGTATAAATAAGGTGATCACACAACCAGATAGAGATGTTAGCACCCTCCACAGGCCAAGGGTTCAATCTTCAGGTTTTTACTTCTCAGAGTTTTTCCATGCCTAGCTATAAATAAAAGTGACAAGGGGGTGAGGGGTGGGGGAGAAAGGGCGGGGAGGAGGAGGTACTGGCAAGCTAAGCCAAAATGAAAAAGTTCTAAGCTAGTTTCTACCTTGGGGTTCCATGAGGAGTGCTTCTCATGTTTTCACATCCATACTCAAGGTCCTAGTCCAGAGCTGCTCAACCCTTCTGCCATCATGAGTCAGCTGAAACTAAACCAACAGCTATGATCACGTCACAGCCCCTCTTCTGATCTACAGAGGTGAGAGGAAGAGGATGGGTATAGGAGCTATTCAACAAAGCAGAAGCCCCGGGGTCTCCTCTAGACTCTATATCTCTGAATTGCTGCTACAGGGTGTAAATAATATGCTATAAGAGAGAAGTTAAAGAGCCTGTATTGGGGTCTTTAAGCACAGCATTAATATAAATGTGAAAGAACATAAATTCCACTGGAGAAATTAAAAGAAGGCCTAAATAAATTAATATACCATGTTTCTAAATGGGAAGACTCAATAATGTAAATATCCATTTTTCCATCAATTTTGATTAAAATCCCAAATGAAACATTTTAACCATGATAGTGTAATAGGGGCTACTTTAACTCACCTTAACTAAAAATGTGTATATGTATAAAAATGTTTTTTAGACATTTAACAGTAGGCAGTGCAGTAGAGTAAGCCCCAAGAGGAGAGAAACAAGATGGGCTTACTGCCTAGAGAGTGTTTCTAGGCCACGATGTGGGAAGAGGAACTCAAACATCCCAAAGGTCTCCCTGAATTGAAAAGGCAGAGTGGAAATTTGGGGAGGCCAATGTAACTAGAATCACAGGACAGAGAAGAGAGAGTTGTACAGAGCAGGAGGAAGAGAGGGAGGGAGAGAGCATCTGAGGCTGGGAGAGAACCACAAGAGAGGGGTAAAACAATCCCTGGAGCTCATACAGGGCTAGAAATAGTTTGTGTTTCCACCAACGAGAGTGAAAAACCTTACAATACATGGGGCATCTTGTAAAGTATTCAGAAGGGTATTTTCTGAGACTAAAGGTTGTTCTGGTCCTTCCCAAGAAAGCTTAAAAGGCAGGCCTTTTAAAATATTGAAAGGAAGTGTTGTCCACTTAGAATTCTATACCCAGCAAAAATCTCTTTCAGAAGCAAAAATGGAAAACTTTTTTAGGCCCGCAAAAGCTGAAAGAATTCAACATCAGCAGATCTGCTCAAGGAATGTTTATATATCTTTCAGGCAAAAAGAAAGTACCAGATGTAAAACTTTATCTGCACAAAGAATGAAGAGGGCTAAAATAATATGTGGGTAAGTATAAAACACAATTTTTTCATAAAACTCTTAAAAATAATTGACCGTGGAAAGCAAAAATAAAACAATGTATTGTTGAGTTTATAGCACATGTAAAGGGTAAATTGTATGACCACACTAGCAAAAAGATCAGGAGAGGGACGTGCAAGTACTATACTATTGTGAGTTTCTTTTACTATACGTGAAGTGGTGTAATATTACTCAAAGGTAGATTATGATGGCTTAAAGATGTATACTATAAATTCTAAAGCAAACATTAAAAATAAAAGAGAACATAAAAGATAAAACAATAAAATTACTAAACCAAAAGAAGGCAAAGAGGAAAATAAAGAACAAATGGGACAAGTAAAAAAAAAAAAAGACAGCTGATACACTTAAACCTAACCATATCAATAACCAATTAAATGTAGAATTTACCCAAAGACATTTACAAGGAATAGCCAAGAATTTTTTAAAATATAAACCCGATGAGAAGATATTTTCTTTCTAAATGCAAAACATGCTACAGAGTTGCAGTTAATAATACTCGCTCAGGAATTGGCAATTTTTTTTTCTGCAGGGGCCAAATAATACTCCAGGCTTTATGGGCCATTTATTCTCTGTTGCACTATTTAACTCTGCCATTATGGAGTGAAAGCATCCATAGAGAATATGTGAACAAATAAGTATGGTTATGTTTCAATAAAACTTTATTTACCAAACAAGCAAGAGGCTGGATTTAGCCCACAGGCTTTGGGTTGCCATCCCTGGTTTAGAGTAATGTAATAGACCAGAAGCAGACCAATATATAATAGGGAACTTAGTAAATGAAATAGCTAGCATTTCAAATTCAGGGAAAAGAATAGATTATTCAGTATTTAGTGCCAGAAAAATGATCTGTTCTTTCGAAAAACAAAATTAGATCTCAACGTAATATTCACAAAAATAAGTTAAAGAGCTAAACATTAAAAAAATTAAAACTATAAAAATATTAGAGGACAACAGAGAAAAATATATTTGTAAGCTTGGAGTTGGGGAGGTTTTCCTAAAATAAACAGTACTCACAAATAAAAAACAAAGCTGCTAAATTTGAGTACAAAAAAAAGCTTTAAAAACTTTGTATACTACCTAAAAATAGCTGTCCCTAAAGATAGGTGAGAGACAGGGAGAAAAATATCAGGGGCTTTTATAACAAACAAATAATTGGTATCTATAGCATTTAGAGAGAGTCTACAAATCAATAAGAAAAATAGAAATATAGGAAAAATATGACTACAAAATTCACATAAGAATAAATATTCACAGCAAATAAATATATGAAGAGCTATTTAATCTCACAATTAACAAGGTAACCAAACATTAATATATAAAGAAGTTTTTTTTTTTTCCTATCGGCAAATTGGTCAGTTTGGCAAAAGTTAAAATGCTTAGAAAATGAGTAATAAAGAACAATCTAGACACATCGTCATAACATTTTAAGTACTGGGATAAAGAAAAAAAATCCTGAAAGCTTCCATATATTTCCCCTACCCCTGACTGAGTTTTTTTTTTTTTAAGACTACTTTTTAGGTCAGTTTTTAGTTCACAGCAAAACTGAGGGGAAGGTAAAGAGATTTCCTATGTACAGAGATTTCTTATAAACCCTTTGCCCCCACATTGTACAGCTTTTTTAGAAAAAGAAGGGAATGGAGGAAGGGAGGAAGGGAGGAGGGGAGGGGAGAAGAAGAGGGAGGGAGAGAAAGAGAAAAGAGAAAGTTATAACAAAAAATAGGGACACAGAATGGTATCAATGTTTTCAACAGTAACAGGAAACTGAAAGACGGCGAACAATGCTTTAAAAATTCCAAGAGAAATGGTTTTCAACCTAGAATTGTATAATGAATTAATCAAGGACAATAAAGGGTGAAGCTTTTTAAAGTTCATGTCCAATATCTTTATATTCAGGAAGCTACAGAAGTATGTGCTTGCACAAAAAGGGTTAGTAAATCAGTTAAGAAGAAGATGGATA
Source organism: Eonycteris spelaea (assembly GCA_003508835.1). Classification (NCBI taxonomy): domain Eukaryota; kingdom Metazoa; phylum Chordata; class Mammalia; order Chiroptera; family Pteropodidae; genus Eonycteris; species Eonycteris spelaea. The sequence continues at coordinate 5,470,352 of PUFA01000017.1, forward strand.
TGAGATCCAGAAAACAGGAGCCCCAGTCCAGAGAGACACAAAGATAGACACAGGTTTAAAGTTGAGCAGCCAGTTCACATAGGAGCAGGGGAATGTAGGGTTTCAGGAGTGTCTCCAAGGGGCAAATAAAACTGGTCCATCACTCAATGCATTTGACCAAGTAGAACAAAGTTTTGAGAAGGGTTTTATAATTCTGTGAAGAACGTGGGAAATTTTGATGGTATAGACATAGAATAACAGCAAATAGAAAGGAACTCTGAGAACAAAATATTAAAGAAAAACAATCATTGCATACTATAATTGGGTCAACAATAAACGCTTGTACAATCATAACGTAAACACTATTATTATACCAATTTAATAAAAAATATGACATAACTATTGGGAGGAGAGAGAAATGCTGGGTGGGGTGGTGAGAATGAGTGTGTGTAAAAGTGCTGTCTTCTCAACTTACATAATGGGAAGTCAAGAGATAATGTTCCAAATTGAAAAAGCACTATACAAATATTGAAAGAATGTTACTTAGAAGTATCGAGTACTTTTCTTCTAAAACCACCGCAAGAGTTGGAAGAGTTAGCGTCTGGAGAGAGAAGGAAGAAGAAATTGCTATCTTTTTTCTTAGAGGCCTTGTAGTACATTTGACTTTCGCATTACGTAAATGTATTACTTTAAATTTTTTCAAATTATTTTTAAGATGATAAAAATTATTTCAGTCACTAGCGTAGAACCCTAGGTTCTCAGAGACCATAAAGAGAAAAGGACCAGCAAACGGGAAGCAAGGTGTTTTGAGGGGTCAGCTGTTGAATTTGTCTCAAATGAACAGAGTGCGTGGGCGCAGAGCCCAGGAGGCGGAGTGGAAAAGAGCGGAGCTGTTATTCCTTTGACGTGGGCTCTTCCTGACAACCCATGCGGGCTATTCTGGGAGGTGTTGAGATATTAATGAAAAGGGCTTTGGGGAGCCACATGGGAGTTGTTTGTAGTGAAAGTGCCAGAAGCGGGGTGGATCTTCCTTCCTCCCTGCACACTGGGAAGCACGGGGTTGATGCCCCGTGAAAGTGATCTGGCTCCCGTTTCCTTGGTGAGAACGGCCAGCAGATGGGTTTCGGGTAACCCAAAGCCTTTAGAACAGGCCCAAGTCAATTATTCCACCTAGTACGGGGCTGGGACGGACTCAGGTTTCAGCCACAGGCCCCTAGGGGATAATAACAAAATAAGACTGAACCTGAAGCCTGGTATTGGAGAAAGGGGGTGGAGAGCCAGAAGATGTCAGGATGGGAGGAGAGCTAACTAGGAGGTTGTTGATCAGTCCCTAGTTCAAGGACGCAGAAACCTAAATGGTTATCATAAGCTCCGAAAACGATTTTTAAAGATAGCTTGATTTCTAGGCCTACACCACACTGATCAGAACCTCTGGGGCTAAGGCCCAGGATTCTGATGCACCCGTTCATTCCTCTAACCCCTCCTGAAAGTCCCGTGCACCAGTTCCAGACCACTCTTGCCTGTGACCCCGAAGCAGGCCTCTCCCTATTCCACCTGTTCCTTTTCTTCCTTCTTTATTAGTAATTCAGATGCAAAGGAAACATTCTGAAACCCAGGGGTAAAAATGGCTTTTTGCCTGGGGTTTGGCAGCTGCTGTCAGTTATGACTTTGTGCTCTAGGAGAAGCAGGGGCTTCCTGGGAGTGGGAGGAGCAAAGCTCACCTATAGTTTGTTGCCGTTTTTATTCCCATCATCCATCCTGTGAGAACTTCTAAAAGGCAGGCAAGAGGTTCAAAGACAAATATTTATTTCCTCTTTGACAGCCTCCAAAGTCTGGGAAGTGTGGACAGGGGGCCATCAGGGAAAGGCCAGGCCACTATGCTTTTGCTCAGCACCAAGAGATGACACCCAAAATGACAATGCCTGAATGGACTTAATTTAGTTATGGAAAACAGAAGTTCTGCTTTGGGAACCCATTTCCTCTTACTCAGAACTGGGATACTATGAAGGAAGTTCTAGAGAGTGAAGAGATGCCTTTCCCCCCAAAATATAAGCAAGAAATGGTAGCTAGATCTTTTTTATTGAGATGCTGGACACTGTATCCAAGTTCTTGTGACCTCCATAGATGATTTTCTCATTGGCTTTCAGTATTTGTAACACAGAGGCCTCCCCACCAAGGCCATGCTAATCCAAAATCTAAAATAGATTTTCACGGATGAAGATAAATGGTTAAACTTAGAAACTGAGGGTTAACAGAGCCTTATCTTTACAAATTATAAATTTTATGAAGGCAAAACCTGTCTGTCTTGCTCGCAGCCACACTCTGAGGAATTAGCATCATGCCGCCATAGAAGAGGCACTCAATAAATGCTGAGTTAAGCAACGAGTGTAAGTTCCGCAGCCATGGACCAAAGTGCCGGTAGCCTTGGTAGAAACCACATGGATGTCTTTTCTACCTGGAATACTCTTCCACTGGTCTGTCTTTCCTTCTAACCTGACCCATGGACCCCTCCTCAGAAAGCTCCTCCCTGAAACCCCTATCGGAATTTGGCCTCTCCATTGCATCTCTACCACATAACCCTTTTTTCTTTCATACCACCAGTCACAGTCTCCAACTCTCCGATTCACTAATTCATCTGTGTATTATTCTTGGATTACCTGCCTCCTACACCCATAATATCAGCACTGTGAGGGCAATGGCCTCGTGAATCTTGCTTAACCTCCCACAGCAGCCAGAACGGTTCTTGGCACAGTAGGCACTTAATGAATTTTGAATGAAAAAGAGTAACATTAAGTTGTGAGAAGAGAGAAATCTTCTCAGCTCTAAAACACTTTTTAAATGGATCCTGGGACCAGGCTACACTTCACAATGGATGTGCATGTTTGATGTTGGGTTTCGCTCCCGCTCCTCCCTGGAAAGCTGTTAGTGCATCGGGTGCCACGTTGTATAACATGGTTCTTAGCACCAACAAGGGACAACAAACAAGGACTATCATGAGCAGGGAGCTTAGCTGCCTCTAAATGCAAGATGCTCTTTTGAGCAATGAGGAGGAGGGAGCTAACGGGGATAAAATAAGGAAACCAGCACCCAGAAATGGTCAGAAGGAACTTGAGCATGAATGGCATCGGAGGGGCAGGACTGGCCTGCACTGGTATTCAACCTGGGCAGTGAGATTTCTCCTTCGTCTCCAGCCTCCTTCATCCTACCTTGAGTGTTTATGCATGTGGCCAAGAGTAGCTGCGTCACCTCAGATGTGCCAAAGACCACACATCTGATGGCCTACAGCCCTCAGGTGGCATGGTACGTATGGCTACTTTTATTTGCCTGTCGAATCCTGGGTATGATACAAAACCAAAGGCTCTGCCTAGGGACTGCGCTGAGTTTCGACTACCACTTAAAGCACTTTCTGTCAAAGTGTGGTTCTGCACCACTTGCATCAGAAGCACTCAGAGAGTTTGCGTAAAATACAGATTCTTAGGCCCAGTCCCTCCATTCCAGATTCAGCTTCCATAAGCAGAGCGCAGAATCTGCTTTTTATTATGCTCCTCCCACCATGATTCTGAGGTGAGTGGTTCTCAAACTTAACGAATGAAATGACGGAATGATTCACTGAGAGACTAACCCAACTCTGGCAGCTTCCATTGCAAATGGGAAAGGAATTCCACAGGCCACTGCCGGGCCAGCCTGGCTGAGTTTGGGTGAGCCCTCGGGCACGTGGGACAGGCCTGCGGGGAACAAGGTCGAGCTCTGCCTTCAGGTGTCCGCTGCCCTGTTCTTAGCTGCAGCCTGCCCCCTGGTGGTCAGAGCAAGTGGTTTGGTAGGAAGGACCCGGAGCATTCAGCTTTGTGGGATTCTGGGGAAAGTTTAACCTTATAAACTCCACCTCTGCTTGCAGAGGCTCAGCTGCCAAGATTGGGATGATATGAGGTGGAGCGATATACTTTCCAAATTCCTAGTTGTGCCTCCATTGCTTAGTCATCTTGTCGGCACTCCTTCCCCTGAACGTCTGTAGGTGGCATTTTAGCTGCATTTCTGCATCTCATCTGAGGGAGCAGAGTGAGAGAGAGGAGGGCGAAGAGAAGTTGGGTGTTTTCACGATACATTAATTTTCATAAAGGACTGGGAGGGGGTGGCCACGGTGAACAAACTGGCAGCTTGACACAGGAATGCTGTGGCTTCTGCTACTCATGCCACTGCCTTTTCCTCTTCAGTCTAGATCCAGCTCTACCTCTCGCCTGGCTGGCACACCCAACGGTGGAATGAGCTGACTCCCTGCTGCTGCAGCTATTTCTTTGTCCCTCTGCGTCTCGGTGTGACCTGCTTAGCATCTAGACACCGAAGCTGTTCAACTTCCTAAAGCTCAGTCCCTTCCAGGATGCAAGTGGTCATAAAAAGAGGTAGTTTAAAGAAGTCTCTCCAGCAATGTTTCATCCTCTCTTTTTCCTTTTTAATTCTCGGGCATTTACAACCAGCTGAAATGGATCATTTGACTTAAATGATGAATAATAATAATATACTTTTGCATTTCCAGAACTGAAATATAGGCATACATCAGAGGTATTAAGGCTTCTGTTTCGGGCCACCACAATAAAGTGAGTATCACAACAGAGTGAGTTAATCTTTTTGCTGGATTAGTGGAGGGTCTTGCCTTCTATTTGTAAATAAATGCAACATCTGTGAACACAGTAAAGCGAAGCGCCATAAAATGAGGTATGCCTGTATATTGCCCAAATCGGGGAGTTATTCATTTGTTTAGTGACTGCAAAGAAAGATTAGTTAGTGTAACAAGGGTGACAAACACAGAAAAGAAAGCTCAACCAAGAGAGACAGAGCAGAGGAGGGGAAATGCCATCTGAGAGGTCAAATCACAATAGAGAATACTTTCAAAAGAAATACGGAGTTCTTATTCCTTTTACTAACTCTCAGTTACTTCACATTACTTCTCAGTAGCAAGTGGTTTAAGCATATCCTTCAAAATCAATAGAATGTAACGTCTTGCTTATATATTACAAGGGAGTGATTAAACATAAAAATGTCCTCTTTTGTCTCTTCCATGTCTGTATGTTTCTATTCTGTGGGTTGCTACTCTTGAGAGTGTCATTGAGCTGGAGAGTTTTCATAGTAGCCATGCTTAATCACTCATTTTACAGAGAGGGAGATTATGATGTGGCTAAAGGAAGGAACTTGACTGAATTCAAGATTAAAAATCAAATCTACTTCTGATTCCACTGCCCACTTGTCTACCACCCCTGCTTCCCGATCAAGAAACATATTACTTATACCAAATGTTTTTGCTCCTCACTCTATTGTCCTGCCTATTGAATACTTTTGAAAAAGAACATCATAAATATATGTATATTTTTTTAAACGAGGAAGTCACTAATTCCAAAAAAGCCACCCTAAATAACTTATGTTCCCTACAAAGCTAGACTTGAAATAAGAAGTTCTAATTTGTTATTCCTGATAGTATATAGAGATAGAAAATGATAGCTTTAAGTCAATTAATCTTAGTTGAATGAGCTCTAAACTGTTGAACTCAAGTCTCGCTGAAACCAGCATTAGACGTATACAAGGAAACAAAATATGCCTCATAAAAGCAAGCGTTTTAATCAATAAATACATTAATGATGAGCTATTGTCAACCACCACAAAATTGTATGATAGGCTAATTCTTTTTTAATAATAAAATAATTTTAATTATTGTATTGCATTTCTATCAAACATTCCATGTGAGAGAATATCCATGTGAAATCTTTTATTAACCCAGTTTTAACAAGAAGTGCAAAATGGAAGGTAATCAGCCTTTGTACACATTATGATGATAGTAATCGAAACCATGCAATCACATAGATATTTTGCTCTCTATAACTAGCTCTGAATAATCAGTGATTTTCAATGGCAGAAAAGTGGCTATTTCAAATTGCAACACTAGGAAAGTATGGTGATGTTTACATTTAACCCAGATATCTTCTCTTTGGTGATATTTATAAGGAAAGGAAGATTTCAGTAGGAGAAGAGAACAGGTTGTTTTTAATATTTCAGATTAGTTGAGCATTTGGTTTAGAATTGTAAAAATACATTACTGTTACCTGTTTTTTTCCAAATTACTCTTTTAAGAAACATTACCTTAAGAATAAGATAACCCTGATATTGACTTGGCTGTTTCATATTCCCTATATGGCTGAAAACGTGTTGATTGTCAGATACAGATTGGAAACAGCACAAGATTCTTAGCCCCTTCGGTAGGGAGGTATAGTGGCCTCATTTACCATTTCAGGAGAACAATGTGCTTATGGTGTTTACATCCATTTATAACACAATTTCCTACCCCTACCTTTATATTAGGTATTCTGCATTTAGGAGACAGGTGGATGGACCTCAGGGATCAGAGAGGAGCAACATTTGTCATGGATGAAGGTAAGAGTAATTTTATGGAGAAAAAGTTGACAGCATTCACCAAATCCTCAAAGTGATGTAAAAACTGAATTATCTTACAGATCCAGACCTTGCTAAGGCTATTTTGTTGTTTTCAGCAGATTCTGTCTGGTTTTCTGAGTCTTTATCCAAGTTCTTTCAAAGTTATATCTTCCTCCTGTACTATCCCATTGTCCTTGATGAACCACTATAGATAAGATTGGTCTTTCTAAAGAATCTCAACTTTCTAAAAATTAAAGAAATATTTAGTCTTTCTTACTGAATAATTACCAAATTACCCAAGACTATATAAAATTTTAAAATTCCAACTGCCACTATCGATTTCCAATTCCCCATAACTCATGAAAATAGAGAAAACCATATTTGATTAAAGGCTAGCTGGATGTACTTTAGAGAGTTTCAAATGGAATAGGTAGAAAGAAGCGAGAAACTTAGAGACTGAAATGATCTCTATGGAAAGAATAGCAATGAGAGAAGCTTCTGGGAATACATAAAGGAAAATAATTGGAAAGAAGATCAGGACAAATTCTGATTCCATGAAAAGTTCATCTATCCATGGATACCTGGGTTGCTTCCATATTCTGGCTATTGTAAACCATGCTGCAATGAACACAAGATGCATGTGTCTTTTCAAATTATTATTTTTGTTTTCTTCAAGTAAATACCCAGAGGTGGAATTGTTGGGTCGTATTATAGTTCTATTTTTAATTTTTTGAGGAATCTCTATACTGTTTTCCATAGTGCCTCCATTAATTCACATTCCCACCAACAGTGCACATTCCCCTTCTCTCCACATCCTAGTGATGTTGAACATCTTTTCATGTATCTGTTGGCCATTTGTATGTCTTCTTTGCAGAAATGTCTATTCAGGTCATCTGCCCATTTTTAACTGGATTGTTTTTTCAATGTTGAATTGTATGTATACTTGCATATTTTGAATGTTAACCTTGTTCAGATATATCATTTGCAAATATCTTATCCCATTCAGTAGGTCACCTTCTTGCTGATACTTTTCTTCCCTGTGCAAAAACTTTTTAGTTTAATATAGTTCAATCTGCTTATTTTTCCTTTTTTTTTTTTTTTTTTTGCCCAAGGAGATGTGTGTGTGTGTGTGTGTGTGTGTCTGTGTGTGTGTTTAAGTTATTTTAGTCTTTAGTTCTCATTGATTGTTTTTATATTTTCTATCTCTTTGGTGACCATCTCACTGACTTCATCTATTCTTCTGAGTTCATCGAGCATCTTTATAACCAGTGTTTTGGACTTTTTATCTGTTAGAAGCATGCCTTTGTTTTATTTAGTTCTTTTTCTAGGGTTTGTCCTATTTCATTTGTAACATATTTCTGTTTTCTCATTTTGACTGTCTCTCTGCATTTGTTCTTCTCTCTGAATTAGGCAAAATGGAAACTTCTCCTAGTCTTTACGGAGTGGTCTTGTGTAAGAGCTTCCTCTTTGTAGATTGTGTGTGCTGGTAATTTCGGTAGGCAAGCTGGAGTTGTAACTGGAGCAAACTTGGCCATGGCAGCTTCTGGGATCAAGCCTCAATGGGGCTGCCTTGGCAGGTTAGCTTGAGCTGTAGCTAGAGTGGGCTTGGGCTATGCAGTGTTTCAGGGGCAACTCTATAGCCGGAGTGGGCATAGGCCATGGAAAGTCCTGGGGACAAGCCTTGCTGGGGCCACTTTTTCTGTCTGTAGCTGGTACAGGCTGCAGGAAGAGCTGGGGCCAAACCATGCTGTGGCTGGCTGCCTTGGCGGGCTGGTAGGTGCTATAGTTGGAGGGAACTTAGGCTATGGTGAATCTGGGGGCAAGCCACACCACAGCCCAGAGCTTTAGCTGTAGCATATGTGAGCTGTAAGGAACCTGGGGAGGTGAGTCATGCTAGGACTGTCTTGCCTGGCCAGCTGGATATGTAGTTGGAGCAGGACATGGGGAGACCTGAGGATAAGCCACACTGGGGCCAGAATTGTAGTTTGAGTGGCATAGGCCATGGAGAGTCCTGGGAACAAGCTGCAGAGCTGATATGAGCCTGGTGCACACTCTGATGACATTGGCAAGCCGGCTAGAGCACCTGGATTGTGTTCTTGCTCATGTAATCAAGATGGTAGGGGAGGGCTACAAATTATACTCTCTAGTGCCTCCAACACCAGAGAGAGTTCCCACAGTTTCATTCTCATTTGGCAGGTGCTCTAGGGTTAGTAAATGGAGTTCTTTCCCAGATACTCTAGGTGCCCTCTAATCCACTGTTTTTTTCACTGTGTCCCAGTGCAGACAAATCTACACACAAGCCCTTCGTAATCTCTCCATACTATGTTGGTGCATTAGGATAGGGTTCCCATGATACCATGTCTCCATCTTGTTTCTGTGTGGCATGTCTTTCGTTTTCTTTTCATGCAGAACTTGTTCAGTCAGCCCTCAGTTCCTCTTCAGGGGGAATTGCTCTCTGTGTAGGTTTAAATTCAATGTGTTCACTGGAGGAGATAAGTTCAGGGTCTCCATATGCCACCATCTTGAATTGTAAACCCAGTCTCAGTGGTTTAAATATATGGCAATGTCTTTCCCTCATGTTGCTGTTATCCAGTGATGTTTTTAAATCTTCTAAAACCCTACTGGGATATATTTTAAAATGAGTAGAGAATAGACCATCAGTGCATCCTCAAAGAATCTATAAACTGTGTAGAAATTAAAGATGGCATCAGATGTAGCATGCTCATGGTTGGAAAGCCCAAATTGTGCCCTGACAATTACCTCAACTGCCCATTGGTTTTTACTATAGGGAATAATAGCAGAAAGAAAATATGAGCCCCACTTTATTAATAGCTGCATAGTTCAAAGTCCTGTTCACAAGGCTCAGATAGTGCCTTTTACCCTCCTCCCCCTCCACCTCCTGCCAGTTCACATCCACTTCTTAGGGCTGACATGTTCGGTGTGCTTAAAGAGGGGGAGTGCCAGATAGCTACACCGCATCTTAACCTGATGTGTAGATCTTCGTCCTTTGAGACACTGCTCTTTTTTTTTGCCTAAAATTACTCCACAAACTTGTTCAACTGATTAAATTCTACTCATCTTTCAAGATGTCTAAGGCTAAATGCAGTTCCATAGGGTTTCATCTGGCCTATTTCCACTCAACCTTAAATTTTGTTCCTTCTTGGTGATGGAGTCCAACATTTTAGATGATAATCGCCTCTTTTTTAAATGACAAAGATATATATTTTATTGATAAATTTATCCATTTATGTTTCTATTCAGAAGATTTTAGGTTACTATAAGCCTAGAAAGTAGATCTCAATGATATCTGAGTCCATTTGATTATTTTCACATGTGGACATAAGGCTCAGAGAGGTTATATGACTTGCCCAGATTACAAAGTGAGTGGAAGAGCTGAGATTGATCCTGAACCTCTGGATTCCATTTTGAGGTTCTTTTCATTTCAGCAAACTGGGTCCCCTGTTCCCCTGAAGTCTTCGATATCTTTTTCTGTGAATGACATTCAACAAGTTATGTGATCCTTCTGTGCCAGACTCTAATTTGTGCTCCAAAAAGATTTCAGAGGTCCACTTCCCAGTATTGTGAGGACAATAAATAATAGCTGTCAAGCACTGTGCAATACACAGCATTATACAAACACAACTCGGGGAAACCAAGTCTCTTTCACAGTAGTTCACCTGTCACCCAATAAGTGAAAAGTCAGTAGCGCTATTCCTAAAAGACTGCAGAAATGACCATTTCCTTTGTCCCTTAAAGACTGTCCCAAAGCCAGGAAAAAGAATCAAACTATGCATTTATTTTTTATGCATAATGTATTATGGATAACTATTGTATTTTTTTTTTAATATTGTTCTTTAAGATGTGTGCATTTTTAATGTGAAAGTGGAAATGCTTAGTTTTATCAACAATGAGCATAAGTCCTTCATGATCTGTTACTATTATACACATTAAGAACTTGTACCTAATTTGTATAATAAACTAGGTGGGATGGTAATTTCATCTCTATTTTATAGATAAGAAAACTAAAACGATTAAGTAATTTAACTGATTAGAATCAGCTAATAAATTTGGGAGATCGAATTTGAACCCAATTCTAATTCTAGGATTTTTGTTTTACTTCTTGGTACGTGACATTGTCATAAGCAATAGGATTTGGAATTTCAGGTAATTTCCCAGAAACAACATAAATCCAGCACAAGTTCCTCCATATTCTCATGCTTTTCTATCTTGATAGCCAGTAACCCACAGTTGTCAACTTGCTAGATACGCTAGAGCACAATCTTGGACAATGAGACACACTTAAATTTTTCTAATCTACATGCAATCCAAACTCACATGGACTCTGCTCATCCCAGGGGCCCAAGAGCTTCTCCCTGCGGCCTCAGTTCCTTCCTGCCTTCCTCATCTGAAGTCAGACGTCTCGAGTGGAGCAGACACCTCTCACTCCCTCACCTTTGTGTCTGGTTCAGTTGTTGTGGTCCTTTTATACGCTTCTAAAATGAAAAAACTGAGCCTCCAAGAGGTGATCACACAGCTAGTAAGTGACAGAATCAGAATTGAGACCCACAGCTGTCTGACGTCTCTTGAAACCGACCTCTTTCCACCAGTTCAAGGCTGCCAGTTTGCCTTTTCCTCGACAAGGATGGATGCGTGATGGGACGATGGAAGGGTGGGCCAAAGCATCCCTGGGCACGCTGTCTGTCGCTGGCCCTGAGTTCGCTGAGGAAACAGAGAGGAATGAGACATAGTTTGTATCTCAAGGAGCCCAATGTGGCAGCGAGAGCTTCTCAAACTTCTGTAGCCATCTACCGCTGATGACCGAACATCCCTTGCACATGCCCAAGGCCTTGGGGAAGCCTGTGCATTTGCCGCAAGTGAGAGATTTCTTGGAAGTCTCCACTTTGAGCTTATAATTGATGTGAATTGAATGTCTTATTCAATAGCTTCCATATATATGCATATATTTTTTATAAAAAGTAAAAAAAAGGCAGCGTTGCCCCCATATCTTTTAAGAAAGCCAGGCTGTTCACAGCTGATGCTTTTGAAAACATCCTCCAAGAAGTTCTTCTTAACTCTGCCCAGGGCAGACACATAGCCCCTGTTTGGGAAGGCAAAGGAGGCCATAAACTGTTGTTTTTCTCCAAACTAAGAACTTGTAGAGAGGCTATGGAAGGCAGTTACCCAGGGTCACAGAGTTTGTTAGCAGCTTCCTTGTACTTGAGCCCACTTGCAAAAAATATTGCCATGAGCTGGGCAAAGCCTGAGCTGTTTTCTGTGTTATTGTAGGCAATCCATTTATTTAGTCATTTAAACATTCTACTGCAAGTCCTCTGTGAAGCCGGCATTCCCCTAATGCGAGGAAGACAAAGAAAAGTCAGAGAAATGGCGCCCTTCCCTCAAGTTACCTTCAGTCTTGCGGGAGGCAGTGGAAAGACACATAAACAAAAGTTACAAATGATTTGGGCTATTTTCTTATCTAGCATATTTAGCTCTTTGTGCTGCAAATCATTATCATTGTCACTGTCATTGATAGAATGCATAGAATCTTTTTTACTTCTCACAATAATTCTACAAGGGAGTTCCTATTTTTGTCCCCATGTGACAAATGAGAAAATCAAGTTCTTAGGGAGATCAGATAGTGTGCCGAGGTCACGTCGTTGGTCAGTGGTGGAACTGGTACTGGAATCCAGAGGCCATGCTGCTCCCAACCAGGTGACGATGCCATCCAGTGTCTTCCACCTCTAATCTTGTTCCTGCTGTTCTCTTGCTTCAAGTCAGCGTATCATCCTCTCACTTATGACTCTATCTGTCTATTTACCCATCCTGACATTCTTTCCTTTCGTTTTAGGGGAGAAGAAGGTACACGTCCTCTTGTCAAAGGTCACTCATCACTCCACACTCCTCCAGCCCTCTGAGGACTACACCCACTCTTCTTTCCCTGGACCTTCTGTTCCTCACCCATGACTCTTTCTTTATCCTCAGCCCATAAACATGTCAAAGGCTCTCATTTGCTAAACAAATCCACAACAAATAAACGCAATAAAAACAAAAACTTCTACCCTCTATCAGGTTCTGCCCTGTCTAGTCCCCACCCCACCAGCTACCCACTCCATCATTCACTTCTTTCCTCCCCTTTTCATCCAGTGCCATCCAGAAGGCAACCCACTCTCACCATCTCCACATTTTCAACTTCCATTCACTCCCTAGTCCACTGCCATCTGACTTCTACAAGCTCCCATTGCCAAGCACTGTGGGGAGCTGGCGGTATCCATCATGCCAGTCCCTTTACTTCATCAGAAATCATTGAATCCTTTCTTGAGAGTCTCTAACATTTTTGTCTATGGCAATGCACTTTCCTGCCTCTGCTTACAGCTGTCTACCATTCCTTCTCTCTTTTATGGAATTCTCTTTCCAATAGCCTCTCTTCTGTTGCTTAGCCCTTAAATGTCGTTGTTCCCAGAAATCCCTCCTTTAACCCACCACTTTTTTCCTCTTCACTCTATTCCAGGACAATCTCATCCACTCTCCTGGTTTTAATCGTACCTATCAGCTGCTGTCTCCCAAAGAAATACTGCTAGCCTTGGCTCTCCCTCAAGTTTTGGCTGTGTATATCTTTCTACCTGCTGGTCTCCTCTACCTGGATGTTCTCTGAGCACTTCAGACTCAATATACACACAAAAAATTATCACCTTCCTTCTAAATCAACTCTTCCTCCTGATGCCACCATCTTCTTTCTCCTATGAGGTAGAAACTGAATGCTCCCTTACATTCAGTTGGTTGAGGAGCTCTGCTCGAGTGAGCCTTGTAGATATTCTTCTCTATACCTTTACCACTGCCCCGTTCAGGCCACTGTCATCTCTTGCCTGAATCACTGCAATCACATCCTAGTTGATTTCCCTCCATATCCTTTCTAACTCTGTCCTCCACCTTAGGGTTTTTTTTAAGGTATGAACTGTCTTCATCAAATTCTTCTGTGGTTGTCCATCACTTAGAGCAGGAGCCCCAGCCTTTTAATGTGGCACACAAGGGCACTATCTCTAGCCATCACCTGCTGTGGGAGCTGTTTCTTCAATGACTCTGCATTTCACTCTCTAGCACAGCAGAACTGCCCATGGTGTTGCTTACGTTTTGCTGGTTTTTTTTTTTTTTTTTTTTTTTTTTTTTTTTTTTACTTCGACCCCTCATGTAATGGTGTTCAAGAGAACACCTTTCCTCATCCTAGTCTCATTCCTGTACCATTTAGGCCTTCCTCACTACTGCTCAGTCTTTGGGAGCCATCTCTAACCTCCCCTCTCCATCCCCTTAGGTTATATTGCAATTATTTTTCTATGTGTCTGTACCACATTTCCTCAAGATTTAATAGGAAAGATGATTTAAGAAAAGGGCTTCTGATTACTTTAGGCAATCGAGAGATTCTCTTGCTCACGAAGTGAGATTTATGAACTACAGAGAGGCATTATAAATGCATTAGGTCCCATAATGTGCTTTTCATAAGCTGTTTAGCTTCTATGTGAGGCAGAAGAACACATGGAGAGAAGCTAATCATGCTATATGCAGAGGGGCTGCATGGGGCCATGGCTCTGAGATAAGGTGGGACCCCTACAGCCCAGGCACAGGTATATTTGAGGTAAGATGGAAATTAAAATCCACTCCCATATCCCTCCACTGGCACAAAAACAACAATAAACAATGTCCGAAGTGAACATGCAGCAGCAGAGAACATGGGGAAAATGAGAAAAATGTGCCTTTGCCATTAAAGGAAAAGATAAGGAATGCATTCGCATCTTTATGGGAGGAATTCGGGAATTTCAAAGTTTAGTCAAGGCTCATAGATCCTGGATCAGGGCAGAGACTCCTAGTATAGCCCATTTTGAAGTTATAAACTTCGACAAGAATATGAGCAAAGAGGGAAGCAAAAGGCCAAGTACAAGCACCAAGAACACAAGTGCTACCATTTCCATGCAACTCCGAATCTCCGCATGCACTCCCATTATCTCTTGAGCCTCAGCAGAATCTCCTTTACACTCTTTGGGGTTTTTTTTTTTACCATTTTAAGACTGAAGAGGCAACTTTTAAAACATAAATGCATTTTCATCTGATCTGAAACATACCTGTTTTCAGACTTGAATTCCTTTGCTAATGTTTCTCTTCTGAAAAAAAAAAAAAGAGAGTTGTGTGCCATCTTGCGGTTGAGGACTGCCACAACAACAATTATGCACCCACAGCATCCCGCCCAGTTCAGCACCAGGGTTCCCCGGTGTAATCTCTAGAAAGGGTTCTGGTTCAGGGACAATGGCAATCCGAGAATGTGCCAGTGCAAAGACACTGAGGACTGAACTAGTAATTAATAGCATTGGAGTAGGGCCCAAAGCGTCCACTGGATGATTTCCTCCCCTGGTTAATACATGAATGCTGATCCAGGGTGGTTTAAAAACAACAATGACCGTGGCAAGAACACCAGAATGACACCTAGAACACCTGGTGTCTATCTACAGATAGCCAGGTGAGCTAGCAAAAGGGCATCGACCTGGGGCCAGGAGGTTTCTACCAAGTGCTACCACAATATAGCATGTTACCTTAGGGAGGCTTACTGATGAGCACTTTACTGTGCCAAGTGCTGTCCAAGGTACTCTTTAAAATGTTTCTTCAGTTTCTCCCTCATAGCCAACCTACAGGAGGGTGGTTCTATAAGAGAGGGAACTGAAGTTCAGCAAGAGTGAGTGAGCTGTCCAAGGTTACAGACCCAGTAAGTGATGAGTCAGAATCTGATCTAAGGTCTGACTCCAAAGCGTAAGGTCTTTTTTTTTTTTTTAATTTATATATTTTCTTTTCATACTGTTTTATCATGTGATTGTGGGGGGGGGGGGGAAGGGTCACACAATCCAGATGGCTTGAATTTATTGTGTTCTTTGATGATAGGGCAAGTGCATTGTCCACTTAGTTCTCACCAAAGCTACAGATGCTGTGCTATTGCTTTTTAATTCCTTGTGTTTTCATTTTCTCCTGTATGACTTTGTTTATGAAGGTATTTTAGGAGATAAAATTACCTTAGCTTCAGATAGCATGTTCTTTGAGTCCTGAAGATAAAAGATACAACCTCAAGAGAGAACACGGTCTGAGGGATTAATAGGAACACTAAGTCCTTTGCAGGGAGGACAAGATGCTCTACCTGCCATTGATGCAGTGCTTATCTGAGGCCTGTTGCTGCAGGGTCTCCCCTGATACACCTTGAGGTGTTTATTATTATTGTCTGTGTTTGACCCTGAGGGAACTCGGTACAAAGAGTTTAAGAAACTTGTTCGAGATCACACAGTTTAAACACAGGCCTTTTTTTAAAATAACAACAACAACAACAACAACTTTATTGATGTATAATTGAGATACAATACACATTACATATTTAAAGTGAAATTTGATCAGTTTTGAATGTATGAAATGGTGAAGCCATCACTATAATCAAGATAATAAACATACGCATTATCCCCATAAATTTCCCCAGGCCCCTTGGGAATCCCTTCCCTTACCCCATCCGTCTTCTCTCCACCCCCACAGGGCCATCCCCAGACAACCATTGACTTGCTTTCTATGACTAGAGTTTTAATTTTACACTATATAAATGGAAACGTACAGTCTGCACTCTTTTAAGTCTGGCTTTTTTTTTTATGCAGCGTACTTATCTTGAGATTCATTCATGTTGTTGTATGTATCAGTACTACATTCTTTTTTCTTGAGGAATATTCCTTTATAAGTATATACCACATTTTATCCCCTGATGATGGACATTTGGGTTATTTCTATTTGGGGCTATTATGAATAAAAGCTGCTGTGAACATTGACGTACAAGTCCTTGTAATAGACATAGGCCTTCATTTCTTTTAGGTAAATACCTAGAAATGGAATATCTGGTTATATATATATATATATATATATATATGTTTAACTTTCTAAGAAACAGCTGAAGTGGATGTACATTTTACATATCAGGAGTGTATGAGTGTTCCAGTTTTTTCACATCCTTACACACAATTGGTATGGTCAGTATTTCCATTTTATACATTTTAATATGCATGTAGTAAAATCTTATTGTGGTTTTAATTGAGCTGTTTGCTTATTATTGAATTTTGTGAGTTCTTTATTTTGGATATGAATATCAGATGTTACTTTTCAAATATTTTTTCTCATTTTGTAAATTCTCTTTTCTTTCTCTTAATAATGTTTTTTGGGGAGAACTTTTGAATTTTGATAAAGTCTATTTGAGCAACATTTTCTTTTATAGATCATGTTTTTTCTGTCATATCTAAAAAGTCTTTACCTAACCCAAGCTTACAAAGATTTCCCCCTATATATTCCAGAGGTTTTATAATTCAGGGTTTTACTTTTAGGTCTATGATCCATTTTGGTTTTTTTATGTAATGTGAAATGTATACTGAAGTTGTTTTTTATTTACTTTTAAATTTTTTCCTTTTTTTTAAACAATAGATATTCTAATTGTTCTGGCACCATTTGTTGAAAGGACCAAACTTTCTCCATTGAATTTCCTTTGCATCTTTGTTGAATATCAATTGACCCATATAATTCTATTTCTATAATCTCTATTCTGTTTCATTGATCTATTTGTTTATCTTTATGTTAATGCCATACTGTCTGATTACTGTAGTTTTATAATAATCTTGAAATCAAATAGCGTAAGCCCTCCAGTTTTGTTTTTCTTTTTCAAAGTTGTTTTGACTATTTTTAGTCTTTTACATTTTAATAAGAATTTTAGAACCAGCCTTCCAATTTCCACACACACAAAAACAACAACACTTTTCAGATCTTGTTTAGGATTGCATTGATTATATAGATTGTAAGGCTCACCTCATTTACTTTTTATCATCTCTTACATGTCCTAATCCTCTGTTTCCTAATGTTCATATTTTGAAAACTATTGTTTCATTTTATTTTATTTTATTTTATTATTTTATCATTTTTTTATTTTTGTTTTTTTATTTTTATACACTCCTTGTTATTCCATCTTGTCTGGTAATGGCAGACTGACAAACCAAGGCCTTTGTGGTGAATCCTGTGCCCTTTCCAGAAGGAGCCTGTTTTAAGAGCGTGTGGGTGGAGCTTCATCTTAATTTTTTTTAATAAAAGTTAAGTTTTATTTGCTACTGCTTTCAATAAATGCTTAAACCTATGCCCACCCCCACCCCCACTCTCTGGTAAGACTTGGTTATTACATACCAATTGTTAAATTCCCAAGTATTGATTCTCATACATTAAATGATTACCTTTGTTCAAGTCTTTATAATGGAAAGTCACAAAAATCATGATTTTGTGGCAAATTTATTCATTTGGAAAAGATTGACAAGGTACTATGTCCTTTATAATTTCAGTAAAGTGATTTTCTAGTATGAAGGACATAACCATTTAGTATGAAAAGGACTAATTTTCCTGATAAATCTCATCTTGTCCACAAACAGAAAGTGAAATCCAAGACTGTGGGATATTTGGTGGTTCTAAGCAGAAACCCTAATAATCTACCATATAGACTTAGCTCGACTTCATTAAATTTTTGGAAATGAACCTGTTGGGAAAGCTAATCTAATGCCATCCATTAAATAAGAAAAATAGAAATTAGATCATTAAAGTGAATGGGGCTAGTGCCAAGGTGAACATAATGAATAATGCTTTATTACTCTTTATTACTTCAAAGCAGTCCTTTAATTAAGATTCCTTCCGCCTGCAAAACTAATTTCATAAGTTTATACAGCCAGTATATTTCCATTTATACCCCTACAAAGCAACCCTTTGCATTACAGGAAATTTATGTTTATATCCAGGAAGGAAATGAGGCCTAAAGGCAAAGGGAGACACCTCAGTGTGGTGGCGGGACACTGTCTCGCCCCGTTTGGGGAGACACAGAGAACATTACGTTTTCACTTCCTTGGACTAAATTTAGTCTTATCTGTTTTTTCACATCAACAGTTACTCTAGAAATATTGTTGGTGATATCAGGCTGGCTCTGGATTTTATCCCTCCTTGAATCTATTGATGAAAGCAGAAGCCTGAATACCAATATTGTTTCCAGTTACTGATTTCCATGAAGATGGGGCTCCATAAGTTCAATAACTACTCAGAATATTAATTTCAGCTTCACCCTGACAGCCAGTGATCACTAGAACATACAGTGCTGACCCCGCTGCTCAGCTCTCTTCGAAATGACTTCATTACACAGTTGGAACAGCTGCTGGAACCAGCCAACGACACAGGGAAAGAGAAAAAAAAAAAAAAGGCAGTTACAGGAGAAACAAGGCAGGATTAATTTGGGGTCTAACTCATTAAGACCTCCTGCTGTCATCCTTTGCCAAGCCACTGAGCCTTCCCGTTTCAGAAAATGATCACGTACCTCCAGTTACATTTATTAGTTCGCTCGATTTTGTAAAAATCATAACAACCCCCAGAGTCTGTCCACAGGGTTTTGGCCCTTTTCTCTAGTGGTGTTAAATCTCCTCTTAGAAGTGGTTATATATGCCCATAGCACCTCACACGTTCCTTCCATTCTCCCCTCCTTCTCCTTTCTCTCATTTTTCTGCTCCTTTCCCTTGTCTCCCTTTGGCTGCTGGAGTGAGCTGAATATGGGTGTCAAGGACATAGATCTGAAGCTGCTGTCAAAATATTTATACAGCAATCTATATTCATCACTCATTTAATCCTCACAGTAACCTTGATAGGAGGCGTATCTCCCCATTACACAGGTAGAGGAAATGAGGTTTAGAAAGGTTGTGTAATTTATGTAAGGCCATTATACTTGTTATTAGGCCATTTCTTTCCGTTTTGAAACCACTCTTCTGTGCGTTGCTCTATGCTGCTGAGACTGGGCCTCTGCAAACCACATTTCTGCTTTGTCAATGGCTCCTTGTTGGCATGCCAGAAGGAGATGCTAAGGCTGGATGGGGGAAAGAGAACTTGCTTCTTTCTGTTTGCTTCCTGGTATTGTCACCATCACCCCAGTAGTGTTGCTTCATCTCAGCAGCAGTAATTTTCCACATTCCCAGAAGCAGCCCCTCAGATGTGCAAACACCAGTGGAGTAGCACCTCCTTCCCTGAGATCTGCTTTCTAATTACAGAGGACTGCTGAGCCCAGCTTCCAGGTCCTGACCTTATCCTCTTTGTTTCCACTAACCCCAGGGGCAGTAGCTACTTTCTAAAGTTACTATGTCTGGTGCCCCCAATGTCCTCTTTTTACCTTTTTGGCTCCCTAATGCTCATACCCTGATTCCCTCTATAAAATCGTTTTCTGTGAAAATTACTGGTGTGGTTTCTGACTAATACACACAGGAGCAACGGGATTCAAAATTGGGCCTGTCTGACTCCAAGTCCAGCCTTCGATTGCTACTCTATGCTATACGCCCTACCTCATTTGCAACCTGCTGCCCAAATCCTTCACTTGACCAAACTTTACTCAAGCTCCTGAAACTTCTCCTAGACTTGTCTATGCACTGCCTTGTAAAATCTAGTTTACTACACAAGAACCCTGCTAAGTCAGTTTAGCCAGAACCTCTACCCTCTATATCTTATCGCCCTTGACATCTGATCAGGTCCCTTATCCTCCGCCATCCCCCAGGTGGTGTCTGATCATGCCGGCCTGTCTTCAGCAAGAATCCTGTTATGTCGGGTTTAGCCAGAACCCTGCCTCCCCCTTACTCCTGATGTTTCTCTTACGAATTTTCCATCCGCTGACCCCCCACCCTGCTCCTTGGCTGTAAATCTCCACTTGTCCATTCCGTATTCAGAGCTGAACCCAATCTCTCTCCCCTACTGCAAAATTCTACCGTGGTCGTTCCTATATCTTCGCAATAGTCCTGAATAAAGTCTGTCCTACCATCTTTAACAAGTGTCATTACTATTTTTTTCTTTAACACTGACACTCCAGCAGCACTTTGAATCAACTATAATTGGGAACTCAAGCTACAGTCTTTGGGTGCATTTTGGGGGGAGGGTCCTAAACATTACCATATTGATGACTGAAGTTTCCATCCACTATTAAATAGTTTGGAAAGCACCTAGCACAACATAAGCAAATATAATAGCCTGAGCTAAGTGAGATGCAGCTCTGATGAATATATTCCTAAAAAGATCACAGAATTGACACATTTGCAAGTCATGGCAGTAACGGGAACTTATCAGCCCTCTGAGTTTCAAGTGGAAATCTCATTTCTCTAAAAGCAGAATAGATATTTTCAACCTCGTCTTGCTGATAATTTCATTATGCAGAGGCAGAGGAAGAAACAAAGGGAACTTCTCTCCTAGATTTAATTTCGAACTCCCAAGAAATACTGATTATTGAAGCAGAAGTACAAGAACCCCAGAAGGCTGGGAATCTGGGAGTGTCCGTCACATGAGGGGTTAAAATGTCCAAGAAAAACCATTTTGAAGAGCCTCTGACATGGTTCTTAAAGTCAATACACAGCTCTCAGAAGTTCAAAGGAAAGTACAGCCTAATCCTATAACCAGACGATCTGAAAGAAAAACCAATGTAAGAGGGATGGCAGGATCTCAAAAATGAAATTCTGAGGCTACAAGAGTATGGTGCTTGATAAGGAATGAAAGAGATTGGACACCCAAAATGCCAGTGTGACTGCACAGAAAGCACTTTAATAAGCCTAATTTATCAAAGGGCCAGGCAAAAGGTGGAAGAAGTGGAGAGCACCTGATCTGTAAATGTTCTGTTTCGGGTACTGTCTAGAGATGAACAATCCAAGCTGCTGTCTTTAAGATACTTGCAGCCCTTGGGAGGAGACAGACAATAAGCCTATAAATAATAAACCCTTAAGTGTATAAAGAATGACAGGTAAATACAATAATGTTATATGTATGTGTTGAACTAATTAAAATTGAGGATATTCTACCATTTTTGACCTACAAAAATGTTAATTTCATATAGTGCAAAATACTGTTGTGGGAGGGGGAGATTCTACATAAGGCCTCTCAGAGAAGGTGGCATATGACCAGAGACCTGAATACAGTGAGGGAATGAGCCATGTAAACATTGTGGGAAGAGTGTTCCAGACTTAGGGGGAAGCAAGTTTCAAGACTTTGAGGTGGGAATGCTGGATGTAAGGACCATCCAGAAGCCCAGTGTGGATACCATAGAGGTGTGGGGGCAAAGAATAGTAAGAGAGAAAATGAGAGTGGCAGCCAGAGACAGATCACATAGAGCCTTTCATGACCTACAAGTCTCGACTATTTGAGCTTTATTCTGGGAATAATATGAGAAGCCCTTTGGGGGGTATGAGAACAAAGGTGAAGTGATATGATTAATATTTCTTAATGATTGATCTTGGAAACACTATGGAGATTAGCCTGGAAAGAGGCAAGCACAGAAGCAAGACAACCTCTTAGGAGGCCATTGTAGGAAAGAGCTGGTGGTGACAGGGGAAGGTCATTAGCAGTGAGGGAGGCTCGAAGTGGTAGGCATTAGCATGCATTTTGAAGATGAAAGCAATGATATCTTCAGACAGAATTAGATGTAACAATTGAGAATGAGAATAGAAGATTACAATAAGAATTTTACCTGAGCTACTGGATAAATCATGAAGCCATTTACTGAACTAGAAAAGAGAAAATATTAAAATTTACTTGAGTGAAAAAGATAAAGAATCTGATCTTAATATGTCCAATTTAACATTCTTCTAGAACATTCAATTTGAGATACTGTGTAGGCAGATGGATAAATAAATTTAGAGTTTTAAGAAGAAGATAAGGCAGGAGATACGCATTTGGGAGTTATTCGCATACACATTTATTTAGTGCATAGGACTGGTAGATGTCACGTAGGGAATGAATGTAGACAGACTAGAAAAAAATAAAGATCTAAGGACAGAATTCCAGGGCATTCCAATATTTAGAGGCTGTGAGGAAGGGGATCCAGCACAGAGGATCCAGGAGGAGCTGTCAGTGGGGAGAGAAGAAACTTATAAATTACGACTCTAAAGTTCCAGTTCTTGCTACAACCTTATTTGAATGAAGGACCTTTCAGAAGGCACAGAGAAGTTAGAGGAAGATCCACTGGAGAATCCTCAGGCAGCATCTGTTCAAATAAATATGAGTGCTACTCTGTCCCTATGAGAATGAACCCTGGTGCTACCTCCATCTCTTCTACTACCTCTTCCCTACTCCAACTGATGTAAGTTAGTTTACAAACCAAACATAAGTAAGTCTGTCAGCCCAGATATTTTAGGTATAAAAAACCCTCTTGCTTTTCAAATGGTATGTATGTGTCATTGCATAATAATTTTTGTGTGGATTGCATTCAAGATTCTATTTCTTCCCTTTGTGTATATGAGAGCTATAAATTCATCAATGAAAAATTACAGATCTCCATATAATTCTCATAGCTGGGAATAATGTATTTTCAGGTGTATTGGAGGGAAAAAACTGGACTTTAAATAATTAAGCCAAAATGATTGTGTTAATTAACTTATATCCTTAATCACTAATTTCATTTTTTATATTTCCCCTGACTTTTGGGGGAGAAATCGTTTTTTTGTCTCAAAAGCAGACTTTAGTGACCTCAGGATATGAAAATCAACCAGAGATAAAGAGGCAAAGATATTTAAATGGAAACATGCTGACAATTATTAGTTAATTGAAAGTTTTTATGAATTTGGCCTTTGGTCAGTGCTTTTCCTGTTGGGCCATAATGTGGGCAGGGGAGAGAGTAACAGCTTAATTTCCACCATCACCACCCACTTTTTTAATGAAAATACTGATAAAATAATTTTAAAGTTTTTATTAAATTGGAAATTAAAAGATGGTAAAAAATGAATAATCTAACAGAATTAAAAATCCTGTTATGTTTCAGTTCAAGAATTTTTCTTTTTAAAAAATTTTGATATAATTAATATATAAAATTGTATTTGTTTTAAGTGTACAGCATAATGATTTGATATATGTATATATTGCAAAATGATTACCACAATAAATTTAGTTAACACCCATCACCACACATAGTTACAGAATTAATTTTTCTTGTGATGAGCACTTTTAAGATTTACTCTCTTGGCAACTTTTGAAATATGCAACACGGAATCTCGACCTTTGGAAATGTGGTGGAGTGAGAGACATCTGCAGATCTCTCCCCTTGAAACAACAATAAGCTGAACATCTAACTCAACAAAAAACACCCGAACTGCACACCAGCACATCCGAGTGTGGGATCTGCGCAGAAGGGCTACCACAGGTCAGAACCCTGGGTGTTGGGCAGTAGACTGGGAGAAATGAAGAAGCAGCTGCCTCTTGCAGCCTCCTGAGTTCCCTGTAGGAGGAGGGAGAATGGAGAAGGAGCCGTGAGTTTCTGCAGCAAGTTCCCTAAACAGCCCTGTCTGGGAAAGCTGTGAGCTCCCCAGGGCCAGCCAGCTGCAGGGCCCAGTCATTAGGGCAGAAAGCAGAGAAGTGGGACTACACCGCAGAGAAACAACAGTCGATTTTTGCTGGCCAATGTTGCAAAATCCAAGGCCGAGCCGCAGCCCCCAGCTCTCAACGCAGAGGGCCCTCCCCGCTTGTCCTCTGAAACTGAATACCATGGACCCCAGGGGAATTTGAGCAAATGCTGCCAAGACTGTGGTTGATACTGACAGGGACTGAAACGGAGGGTAGCGAGCATGATTAAATATCTACGAGAAAATTTAAAAAGCGTCATTAAGGCTTTATATAAAGCAGGGATCCAAGAGGCTTAGATGCCACCTACTGGAAACCAAAAGAAAAGCACCTTCTTTGCAACAAGCTAAAGAGAGACCTTTATATAATAAATCTTCTTTCTCAAAAACCAGTAGAATACACTTTCGTTAATGCCCAGGTGGAAACTAGTCTATTAAACACCATGAACAACAAAGGTGAAAAGACATTTCAGAAGGAAAGAGAAAAATCTCCAGAATATATGCTTACAGACATAGAAATATGCAGCTAAATGACAGAGAATTCAGGATGGTACTTCTGAAAAAACTCAGTGAGTTCCAAAATGATCATATCAACAATTTCAGGAATGAAAAAAACAACTAATGAGCAGAGCAAGGAGACTGAAACCCTCAAAAAGAACCAGAATAGACTTCTGGAGATAAAACACATGCACACATACACACACACAGCAAGAGTTGAAAAATGAATAGCAAGCTTGGAAATAGATTCACCAAATGGAGGAAAGGATCAGTGATATTGAAGACAGAAATCTAGAAATAATCAGAAGGAAGAAGAGAGAAACTGAAGAATGAAAAATAATGAAGAGAAATTCAAGAACTAGCTGATACCATCAGGAGAGGAAACATAAGAATAATGGGCATTATCAAAGGCAGGAAAAGGAACAGGGACTAGAAAGCATTTTCAGACAAATAGTTGATGAGAATTTCCCAAATCTAAGGAATGAGCTGGAGCTTGAATTCAAGAAGTCAACAGAACACCCAATTATCTCAACCCAAAAAGGCCTTCACCAAGACACATTGTATTAAAGTTATCAAAAATCAATGACAAAGACAGAATTCTCAGGGCAGCCAGGGAGAAGAAAATGTAACTTATAAAGGAAAACCCATTAGATTATCATCGACTTCTCAGTGCAACTTACAAGCCAGAAAGGAATGGAATCAAATATTTAAACTATTAAGTGAAAGGAACTACCAGCCTAGAATAATGTATCCAGCTAAGCTCTCCTTTAGATATGAAGGAGAAATTAAGACCTTTCCAGACATACAAAAATTGAGGAATTCTCTACGAGGCCTGCACTACAGGAAATACTGAAAGGGGTCAGCTCACTAAACAATGACAAAAACAAAAACAAACATAAATTAGGAGTAAAGTGACTATCAGGCAAATAGAAGCAGAGATGCAACCTTACTAAGAACAGGGCATTATAAGCTTAAATAATAAGAAGAGAATTGTATAACAAGATAGTAATGAATGTTCAGCATACATAGGGACAAATGAGATAACAATGACTGAAAAGGGGAGGATTCAAAGATCCAAATTCAAAGGGGAATGGAGATAAGGCACGCACAGAAGAAAATGGACACTGTATATAATAACTATCCTTTTCATATTCGTAATGGTAACCACACACCAAAGATTCAGAACTGAAGTATATAACATAAAACAAGAAGAACCAGAGGCAAAACCCACAAAAGCCAACCAAAATAAAGAAAACAGAAACACAAGGACAAGGAAAGCAATGGAAACACTGAGCTACCAGAAAGCAAAAGATAAAATGGCTATAAGAAGACCTCATATTTCAATAATCACCCTAAATGTAAATGGACTGAACTCACCAATAAAAAGGCACAGAGTTGCAGAATGGATCAAAAAACAAAACCCAACCATATGCTGCCTCCAGGAGACACATCTCAGCTCCAAAGACAAATATAGACTCAAAGTGAAAGGGTGGAAAATGATATTTCAAGCAAATGGCATTCAGAGAAAAGCGGAGTAGTGGTACTAATATCAGAAAAATAGACTTCAAAATAAAAAAGGTAAAGAAAGATACTGAGGGACACTTCATAATGATAAAGGGAATCATGCACCAAGAAGACATAACACTTATTAATATCTATGCTCCCAATCAGGGAGCCCCAAATATGTAAAGCAATTACTAACAGAACTAAAGGAGAAACAGACCAAAACACTATCATAGTAGGGGACCTAAATACCCCATGTCAGGATGGACAGATCATCCAAACAGAAAATCAATAAGGAAATAACATCCTTAAATGACACATTAGACCAACTGGACATAATTGACATTTACAGAGCCTTCCATCCCAAAACAGCTGCTTATACATTCTTCTCTAGTGCACATGGAACATTCTCAAGAATTGACCACATACTGGGACACAGAGATAGCCTCAACAAATATAAGAGGGTTGAAATCATACCAACCATATTCTCTGATCATAATGCTTTGAAACTAGAGAATCAAAAAAAAGCAGGAAGAACCACAAATACATGAGATTAAACAACATGCTACTGAAGAATAACTGGGTCAGAGAAGAAATAAAAAAGAGATCAAGAGATACATAGAAATGAATGATAATGATAGTACAACATATCAAAACTTTTGGGACATGGCAAAAGCAGTCATAAGAGGAAAGTTCATATCATTACAGGCCTATCTCCAAAACAAGAACGAGCCCAAATAAACCTAACACTTCATCTTAAAAAACTAGAAAGGAAGAACAAATGAAGCCTAAAGTCAGCAGAAGGAAAGAAATCATCAAAATTAGAGCAGAAATAAATGAAATTGAAAAAAACAAACAAAAAAAAATAGAAAAAATAAATGCAACAAAGAGCTGGTTCTTTGAGAAGGTTAATAAAATTGACAAACCCTGGCTAGACTCACTAAAGAAAAAAAGAAAAGGACACAAATAAAATCAGGGATGAAAGAGGGAAATTATGACTGACATGCAGAAATACAAAGGATCATACAAGAATACTATGAAAAAGTATATAACACCAAATTTAATAACCTAGAAGAAATGGACCAGTACTTAGAAAAATACAACCTTCCTAGACTGAATCAAGAAGAACTGGAAAATCTAAATAGACAGCAGTATGGAAATTGAAACAATCATCAAAAACCTACCAAAAAGTAAAAGTCCAGGACCAGATGGCTTCACCAGTGAATTCTACCAAACATTCAAAGAAGATTTAATACCTATTCTCCTCAAACTCTTCCAAAAAATCGAAAGGAGGCAATACTTCCCAACTCATTTTATGAGGCCAATATTACTCTGATACCAAAACCTGGTAAAGATAAACAAAAAAAAGAAACTACAGACCAATATCTCTCATGAACACAGATGCAAAAATCCTAAATAAGATACTAGCAAACCGAATACAGCAACATATTAAAAAGATTATACACCACGATCAAGTGGGCTTCATCCCAGAGGCACAGGGATGGTTCAACATATCAAATCAATTAATGTGATACACATAAACAAATTAAAAAATAAGAATCATATGATCATATCAATAGATGCAGAAAAAGCCTTTGACAAGATACAGCATCCATTTATGATCAAAACACTTAAAAAATTGGTATAGAAGAAAGTACCTTAACATAATAAAGGCCATCTATGACAAACCCTCAGCCAACATTATACTTAATGGTGAAAAACTAAAAACCTTCCCTCTAAGATCAGGAACAAGGCAAGGCTGTCCACTATTGCCACTGTTATTCATATAACATTGGAGGTCCTAGCAGTGCAATCAGGCAAAGAGAAAGATATAAAAGGCATCCAAATAGGAAACAAGAAGTCAAACTGTCACTATTTGTGGATGACATGATTCTCTATATAGAAAACCCTAAAGACTCCACAAGAACACTACTAGAAACAATAAGCAAATACAGTAAAGTCTTGGATACAAAATCAATGTTCAAAAATCCATAGTTTCTATACTCTAATAATGAAGTGTCAGAAAAAGAAGTGAAAAAATAATTCCTTTTGCAATTGCAACAAAAAGAATAAAATACCTAGGAATAAATTTAAAAACATGTGAAGACCTATATAATGAAAATAAGACCCTATTAAAAGAAATCGAAGAAGATACAAAGAAATGGAAAGATATTCTGTGTTCTTGGATTGGAAGAATCAACATAGTTAAAATGACCATATTACCTAAAGCATTATACAGATTTAATGCAATCCCCATCAAAATCTCATTGGCATTTTTTAAAGAAATAGAACAAAAAATCATCAGATTTGTATGGAAGCACAAAAGACCCCAATTGCCAAAGCCATCCTGAGAAAAAAGAACGAGGCTGGAGGCATCACTCTGCCACTTCAAATTATACTACAAAGTGACAGTAATCAAAACAGCATGGTATTGGCAGCAAAACAGACACATGGACCAGTGGAACAGAATCGAGAGTCCAGAAGTAAACCCATATTTATATGGGCAAATAATTTTTGAACAAAAAGCCAAAAACATACAGTGGAGAAAGGAAAGCCTCTTCAATAAATGGTGCTGGGAAAACTGGAAGCCACCTGCAAAAGAATGAAACTAGACTGTTGTCTATCACCACACACCAAAATTAACTCAAAATGGATTAAGGACCTGAATATAAGACCTGAAAAATAAAATGCATAGAAGAAAATACAGGAACGAAACTCAAGGACTTGGACTTAAAGAGGATTTTATGAATTTGACCTCAAAGCAAGGGAAGTAAAAGCAAAAATAAATGAATGGGACTACATCAAACTAAAAAGCTTCTGCTCAGCAAAAGAAACTGTCAACAAGGTAAAGAGACAACCATCTGAATGGGAAAATATATTTGCAAGCAATGCCTCCATAAGGGCCTAATATCAAAATATACAAAAAACTCATATGACTCAATAACAACAACAAAAAAATGATCCAATCAAAAAATGGGCAGAGGACCTGAACAGCACTTCTCCCTAGAGGACATACAAATGGCCAACAAATATATGAAAAGATGCTCAACATCTAGCTATTAGGGAAATGCAAATCAAAACCACAATGAGATACCATCTCACACCTGTTAGAATAGCTATAATCAACAGGACAAGTAATAACAAATGTTGGAGAGGATGTGGAGAAAAAGGAACCCTCATACACTGTGGTGGGACTGCAAATTGGTACAGCCACTATGGAAAGTATGGAGGTTCCTCAAAAAACTAAGAATTGATCTTACCATGTGATCCAGCAATCCCTCTACTGGGTATTTACCCAAAGACTTGAAAACCCATATCAAAAAAATATTTGCACACCATGTTCATAGCAGCATTATTCACAGTGGCCAGGACATGGAAGCAACTGAAGTGTTCTACGATTGGCTAAAGAAGCTGTGGTACATATATACAATGGAATATTACTCAGCCATAAGAAGAGATGAAATACTGCCATTTGCAACAACATGGATGGACATCGAGATAATCATGCTAAGCAAAATAAGCCAGACAAAAGATTGAAAATCATGATATCACTTATATGTGGGATATAAACCTAAAAGCAACAAATGAACAGGACAAACAAACAAGACTCATGGACATGGACTATAGCTAGTGGTTACCAGAGGGTAAGGGGTGGAGGAGGAGGGGAGGTAGACAGGGTAAAAGGATCAAATAGGGGTTAGGGAAGAGTGAAGTGGTTAAAGGGATCAAATATATGTAGCTGAAGGAAACTGGACTTCGGGTGGTAAACACACAATAGAATATACAGATGTCAATGATAATGTACACCTGGAAATTATATAATTGTATTAACAGTGTTACACAAATAAACTTAATAAAAATAACTAAAAAACAATAAATAAATAAATAAATAAATAAATAAATAGAATACACAATTTTGTTTTTAAACTATAGTCACCATGCTGTACATACATCCCTAAGACTTATTTATCTTATAAC
The DNA here is from genome assembly GCA_003508835.1 of Eonycteris spelaea. Taxonomy (NCBI): domain Eukaryota; kingdom Metazoa; phylum Chordata; class Mammalia; order Chiroptera; family Pteropodidae; genus Eonycteris; species Eonycteris spelaea. The sequence goes on from PUFA01000017.1 coordinate 5,500,150, forward strand.
TGCAGGTTTGTACCTTTTGACCACCTTTACCTACTTCACTCACCTGACACCCCCTACCCATGGCAACCACTAATCTGTTCTCTGTATCTGTGAGTTCGGGTGTTTGTGTGTTTGCTTAGATTCCAGATATAAGTGAGATTATATAGTATTTGTCTTTCTACATCTGACTTATTTCACTTAGCATAGTGTCATCCAGGTCCATCCTTGTTGTTGCAAATAGCAAGATGTCCTTCATTTTTTATGGCTGAATAATTTTCATTGTATATATGAATATCTACCACTCTATATAGCTCACATTTTCTTTATCCATTATTCTATTGGTAGGCACTTAGGTGGTTTTCACATCTTGGCTATTATAAATAATACTGCTATGAACATGGGGGTGCTGACATCTCTTTGATATAGTGATTTCATTTCCTTCAAGTATAACCCCAGAAGTGGGATAGCTGGATCACATGGCCATTCTATTTTTTATTTTTTTGAGGAACTTTTGTACTGTTTTTTATAGTGGCTGCACCAATTTACATTCTTACCAACAGTGCACAAGGGTTCCCTTTTCTCCACATCCTCACCAGCACTTGTTATCACTTGTCTTTTCCGTAGCTTCCATTCTAACAGGTGTGAAGTGATATTTCATTGTGCTTTTGATTTGCACTTCCTGATTATTAGTGATGCTGAGCATCTTTTCATGTACCTGTTGGCCATTTGTATGTCTTCTTTGAAAAAATATCTATTTAGATCCTTTGCTCATTTTTTAAATCAGATTTTTTTCTGTTTTATGAGTTATTTATATACTTTTTTAGTTTATGAGTTATTTATATATTTAAGACATTAACCCTTATTAGATATACGGTTTTGCAAATATTCTCTCCCATTTCATACCTTTTCATTTTGTTGATGGTTTCCTTTTCTGTACAGAAGCTTTAGTTAGATGTAGTCCATTTGTTTATTTATTTTTATTTTTATTTTTTTTGCCTTTGCTTTTGGTGTTAATTCCAAAAAATCATGGTCAAAAACTCATGTCGAGGGGTTTACTCCCTGTATTTTCTTCTGAGAGTTTTTATGGTTTCAGGTCTTGTCTTTAATCATTTAGTCATTTTGAGTTGATTTTTGTTTATGGTGAAAGAGGTCCAGTTTTATTCTGTTTTCCAACATCATCTGTTGAAGAAACTTTTCTCATTGTAACATTCTTCACTCCTTTTCATAAATTAATTGACTGTATATGCGTGTGTCTGTTTCCAGGTACTTTATGAGTATTAATTACCTAAGATAAGTCCATATGAAATTGGGATTCAATTTCTACTAGTTAAGTTTGCTGGCATAGCTATTCAAGTCCCAAAGAACACAAAGTGGAGGTATGAGCCCAGCATATTATCTTAGTGCAGAAAATAGATATTTGCATCAAACAATGGCAACCTAAACTTTCTTGGTTGAAACCCATACAAATATGAAGACTATTAAAAAATACTGATGAAAACTGTGTGCAAAAATATTTAATAAAAAATTGACCTAATATAATATGAATGTGGAATTTTATCTGAAATGTGCTTTAATTCATCTTATACATGTGTTCCTTATAATCAATGTTTATGGACTCAGACTATTTTGTAAAAACTTTTAATAGAAATCATTCAGGTAAAGTTTCTGAGTAAGAAAGTAACCTTGTAATTTATAATCATGTCTGCACTGTATAATCTTGTATACATTTTTATTAATAAGTATTGCTATGCTTTTGAATCACATTTCAAATTAATCAAATTAAAATAATTAAGTTAAAGTTAAAATTGATCAGAAATCCTCAATATCACAGATTTCTTTTGACACTGGTTTGGTCTAAAGTTGAAATATCTGCCAAAAGCAAATGATTTGAGCAAAGTTGCTTTGCCTCGTAAGTTATACACAACATTTAACTTTTCTGAGAAATGAAGTTCTTCATTTTATATCTTTAGTGCCCTGACAACTGATCATTAAAAAAAAATAAAATAAAACACTCCTTGTTTTTTTTTTAATAAAAAGGAACAAAGGGTTATTTATCTCAACCCTAAAATGAAATGAAAGAATGTTACACTAAAAATTCAAATGTTATAAAGACTCCCTAGAGGTCACAACAAGGGGAAGGAGGAAGCCTTTACATAGTAAGATGAATAAAAGAAGCAGGAAAAGAAAAACACTCTAAGATTTAAAAAATAAAGGATAGAGAATTGATATAATTACAAAAGATGGTATCCAAATGGCCAAGAAATAAATGCAAGATGTTCAGTTTCATTTGTAATAAGGAAAAGTGCAGATTGAAACCATATTGTAATAATAGTATACACCCACCAGTATGGAAAAAGAAAAAGATGGAAAATATCAAGTGTTGGTGATCATGTGGATAAATGGAATCTTTACATTAATGATGGGTGTGTAAATTGGCACAACCACTTTGGAAGACCTATTTGGCATTATATGCTAAAGTTAACATATGCATATTTATGCCCCCAAGCATATCCTCCATTCACCTACTGTCAAGATAGGGGAAAGAAGACAAGAAAACAAACATTATGAGGACCTTTTGGGTTTAGGAGACCTGACTTGGAGAAACTTTCTTGACCAGAGGACTGTAACATGTTATCAGAAATGGGGTTTTTGATACTCTAGGTATACTCTCTAAAGGTATTAAGTGTTAACCATGTATGACTGTGGAAAATATTCACTTAATTTTCCTTTTGGAAAATTCACTCACATTTGGAGATATTTATTTTGGTAAAATAACCAAGTCTTTAGCTCTAGGGGATTGGCTTAAGCCAATCAGCATCTTAATATTCTCTGACCGCAGTGACTAGTTACACAGATGAGCGTTGACCCAATTCAGACAACGAGACGGAGTAAATACCAAGGGTTTGTAGAGAAGGGATCAGAAAATAATGGCAACCTAGGTGTCCTGGTGAGAAATTCAGAGGTCAGGAACTACTGCAGCCATTTGCTGCCATGAAGGGATAGGCTGAATGCTAATGGGAAAGCCAGATACAATATGTTCAAAAAAATTTTTAGAAAGAATACACACAAAAACATAAAACTTAACAATACAGTTGCCTCTATGGAGGGCACTGAGAGTCTAGGTTTAGGAGGAAGACATACATTTCATTATACATGCAAGTAAACTGTTTTTTGTTTGCTTTTTACAATGCATGTAGTCTTTACAATAAAGAAAAAAGCTAAAATTTTAAAAGGATTCTTAAATTTGTGTTTGCCAAACTTAGGATTACTACATGCAAATAGGAAGTAGTCAGAACCACAGGTTCTTCCTTTGGAGAATCTGATTCAGTAGGTCTGGCACAGGACCCAAGAGCCTATGTCTTCTAAAGTTCCCCAGCTGATTCTGATAGTGCCAAGTTAGGACATCATTCTAATGCATGGTTCTCAACTCTGGCTGCAACATAGAATAACTTGAGAGATCCAAAAGTACCAATGCCTGAGTCTTGCCCCAAAAGAATTACATAAGACCTCTGGGGATGGTATCTTATAAAGCTCTCTTGGCTAATTTTTTTTTAATTAAATAATATCGACTATTGGAGAAGACTATTGGGAAGAGCAACTGGAACTCTCAATACATTGTTGGTAGGAATGATAAATTGATATAGTCATCTTGGAAAATGTTTAACGGTATCTACTAAAAGCTAAAAACATATGCCTTTCTTATGACTCAGCACTTCCATTCCTAGCTATATGTCCAAGAGAATTGGTTGGATATGGTACCAAAAGACATGTACAAGATTATTCGCAGACACTTTATTCATAATAGTCCCAAACTGGAAACAATCCAAATGTCTATCAACTGCAGAATGAGTACAAACTGTGATATATTTATACATTGGAATATTACACAGCATATATAACATATATTATTATATATAGTATAAAAAGTATAAACAATTAATACATTCAACAACATTGATGAGTCACAGAGACATTATATTCAGAAAAAAAAAAAGCAGATGCCATAAGAGACGTGTTGTATGATCTAATTTATCTGAATTTAAGAACAGACAAACTTGTCCCAGTGATCAGTGGTTACCTCCTGAAAGGTTTTCTGGGATGCTAGAAATGTATTCTATCTTGATCTGATGGCGTATAAAGGTAGGTGCCCTTTTAAAAATTCATCAGGCTTCACATGTAAATCTTGACTCATTTCACTGAATGTATGTCTATATTTCAATAAAAAGTAAAAGAAAAAACAAATAGGAAAAATAATGTTTCTAATGTGTAAGCTAGGATTGAAAACCACTGTTTTGCAGCCTCCAGCTTCAAAAATGGCATTTAACAAATAGGTCACACTCTGCTTTGTTAATGCAATGTACCTTGCCTCTTTTATTTCTCTGAAATCCTTCTTTTAGTTAACCCCACTGAAACTTGCCTTCTCATGATTTCATCCCCACTGGCCCTGGGCATAGTGAGAGTGAATTAAAGGCCGTAAATATTAAACTATTTCTGTAAAACTTCTATTTTGAATTGTAAGAATTTCTTATACAATGATACCACTGGAAAGGATAACAAATCCAAACTTTATCTGGATATTTTCCTTTCCTGTGGTATTTTCTACAGTGCAATGTGGATGGGTTGCTTTTTTAATATTGTGTAGTGAAGAGGTTTCTAGCAGCCTATGCTGAAAGTGCAATTTTCTATAAAATACTCTATTCCAGACTTCAAATTATGCTCACAGCTCTCTTGACTAGGAAGCCAATTACATTAACAGTATTACAGCCCGCGCTCAGCAAATTCCTAATAAAGTGCTATACCTCAGGGAGGGGGATGGGTGGAGCAGTGTGGAGGTACTGTTTCTTGCCCAAGGCGGCTGAAGGCTTCTCAATTCTGCCCATCACCAGTATCTGAAATAAAAACAGGAAGTCACATTTTACCTTCAAATTGAAGATACCTATCTAATTTCCGGAATGAACAGAAATCCTGTTCAAAATGGGAATTATAAAATTCTTAAGACTTCTACTATCTTAAAGGTGGGCTTATCATTGACCTAGAAAATACCCTTTTACTTAACTTCAGCAATAATTATTGAAGCCTCTTCCTGTGAAGCACTGTGGTCAGAACACAAAGCAAATAATGCCCAATCTTTATCTTTATGGGGTTTATCAGGGGCACATGACATGTGGGAAAGTAAACATACTAATGGTACAGACTATTATAAGGGTTAAAAAAAAAAGTAGTTCAAAGAAGAGCCTTGAGGATTCAGAGGTGGCTGGAGATCACTTCAGATTAAGGGAAATAACCAGAAGCCCCTCTTGCCAGTCTCTGCCCTTCCAGTTTTAAATACAGAGCAGTTTGAGGGCAAGAATAATTGAAAGAAATTCACACCTCCTGGAATCTCTTAAAGAATGTCAAAGGGAATACAGAGATTGACTAACAATAAATCCTATGTCTCCCTCCACTTACCTCTATTTCCCACAACTCTGGCTCCAAAAGCCAAGCTAACAAAGGATGGAAAGTGGAAGGGACTTTAACAACCTTATCCTAATTACTCTGGTCTTGTAAAAGATGGCCCATATCATTTCTCTACATAAGCCATTGATTTTGTTGCTCCTCCTTCCTTTCTGACCATCAAAACAATAAAAATACGAATGTATATAGCACTGACTTAATGATATGGTTAGTGTAATATTTTATCTTCATCTAATTTTTACCTATGAGGTATAATGTAACTCATGTCCATTTTTACAGATGAGAAAACAAAGCAAGAGGAGTCAGTAGCTTGCCAGATTTGTACTAGAACATGGGAGAGCCCAGAACCTGAATCTGGACTCAGAGCCCATTGCTCCTTGACTTCTAGATTATATTCATAATCCAGGGTACTGTTCCTCGAGAAGCATTCCATGAGAAAGGAGCTCGCATTTACCACCCATACTCTCATTTTAGCCTCAAAGTATTTCTTAATGTTAATATGTTGTCTTAAGCCAAAGCAACCGTGAGCAAGAAGGACGAAGCTGGAGGCATCATAGTATGCAGTACGGTAACAGCAATAAAGGAAGATTTAGAAAATGAAACAGAATAGAGAGTTCAGAAATAAATCCATGTGTATATGGTCAACTGATCTTCAACAAAGTGCCAAGAACGCACAGTTGGGAAAGAATGGTCTCTTCAATAATAGTATTCGTAAATTGAATTTTCCATATGTTAGAAAATAAAATTGAACCCTTATCTCAAACCATGTAAAAAAAAGCTCAAAGTGGATTAAAAACTTAAATGTAAAACTTAAAAACTAAAAACTACTGGAGAAAACATAGAGAAAAAGCTTCTAACATTGGTCTGACAATGAATTTTTGGATCTGAGCCCAAAGCACAGGAAATGAAAGCAAATGAGATTGCATCAAATAAAAAGTTTCTGCACAGCAAGGAAACAACACAGTGAAGAGACAACCTGTGAAATGAGAAAAAAATATTTGCAGATCATATATCTGAATAAGAGGTTAATATCTAAAATATACAAGACACTTAAATAACTCAAAGCAAGAAAACAAATAACATTTTAAAAATAGTTAAAGGATCTGACTAGACATTTCTCAAAAGAAGACTTCAAATTGACACTGTATATGCAAGGTACTCAACATAAGTAATCATCGGGAAATGCAAGTTAAAACTACAATGGAGGTATCTTACACCTGTTAGAATGGCTGTTTATCAACAAACAAAAGATAAGTGTGGAGAAAAAGGAACTTTATAACCATTAGTGGAAATGTAAATTGGTATAGCCGTCATGGAAAACAGTATGGAGTTTCCTCAAAAAAATTAAAAATAGACTATAGATCCAGCAATTCCTTCTGGGTATATATTGGAAAGAAAATAAACTCAGCATTTCAAAGGAATAATCTGTACTCCCATATTCATGCAGCATTGTTCATAATAACCAAGATATGGAAATAACCTATGTGGTCATCAACAGATGGATATAAGAAAATAACACACACACACACACAACACACACTACACCACACACACACACTCACACACACAGTGGAATATTGGTTTCAGTCTTTTAAAAGAATGTCATTTGTGACACAATGAGAATATGGGGATATTATGCCAAAGTTGAATAAGCCAGAAACAGAAAGACAAATACTGCATGATCTTATATGAAAAGATCTAAAGAAGTCAATCTTAGAAAGCAGAGAGAAGAATGATGGTTTCCAGGGGGTGAAGGGTAGAGAAAATAGGAAAATATTGGTCAAAGGGTACAAAGTTTCAGATACACAGGATGCATAGGTTATAGAGATCTTATGTACAGCCGAGTGACTATAGTTAACAATATTGTATTGTATTGTATTGTATCTTGAAACGAGCTAAGAGAGTGGATTTTGATTGTTTTTGCTTGCCCCTCCGCCCCATAGTAACCCTATGAGGTGATGGATGTGTTCATTAGCTTGACTGTGGTAAACACTTCACATTGTATAGATACATCAAAACATCGCTGTGTAGATCTTAGGTATATACAATTTTTATTTGTCAATTATACCTCAATGAAACTAGAAAACATTATGGGTGAAATGAAAATGTTACCCATCTGTGTTTGTGCCATCTCCACATCTACGTTATAAACTATTGAGGACAGATGTGACTGCCAGGATCCATTAGAATCCACTATTGTCAGGCGCCTTGACCAGAGTAAGGGCTCAAAAAACATCTGATTCTCTTTTCCGGTATCTTCCCCTTCCCCAACGCCTAGCACAGTGCTATATCCATACTTGATACTACAAAAATATTTCTTGAAAACAGTAAGGACGCAAAGTCAATTTGTTTCAGAATTTTAGGCATCAGCTCTATGTACTACCTTAGCATTTCTCAAACTACACTTTGCATATTTTGCACTGTAAAACAAATAATAAATAATGGCAGGAAGGCTTATGACAGAACGTCCAGATGAATCACAGCAGACTAATAGCAATCTTGCCCTGAAGTAACATCCGAACTAAGGCAATAGTATGATTCCTCTCTGCCTCTGAGTGAATTTAAATCATTTTTTCCTTCCTCTCTCTCTCTCTCTCTCTCTCTCTCGCTCGCTCTCTGAGCAGTGATTAACCTGTTTGTGAGAGAAGAGGACTGAAAAAATGAGACTCACAACCACAGAATATGACTAATGATCAGAGAGAGAGAGACCAGCAATACCCACAGAGTTCTGCCCTTGGCTCCCAGCTCGTTCTCGCCACTCAGTCCCACTCCCTCAACATATGGTTTGTGTGCTTGGGGCTCTGTTCTGTCATGTGTAGCAGGAGCTGCTGGACTTCCTGCTCAGACTCCGCTGCTATAAATCATGGCCGCTTAGGGCTGAGAGTGCTTTATGCCAGGATTGGAATTGCCAATATCCAGAGTCATACAGACAAGCTTCTGCTGTAGGCTTCTCTCCTTTGGATCTGAAAAGCGCCCTGTAAGAAAGGGTATGTAAGTATTGGGGGTCCAAGGCTTGACAGGATAAAATCGAAGCACTAAAAAATCAGAAAAACTGATTAGATGATTTTGAGATTATCTTTTAGAATAAAGGATGTGGAGTTCTAACTGTACAGAAATAGGGGTTCTATCTTAAAGGGTGCACTTCCTAAAACTGAGAAAGAAGACTCCCTCCCTTAAAATATTCCTCATGCAATTAACTAAGTCAAGAGGGTGGGAGTGGAGGTTCCTACAAGGTTAATTTAAGGATTATATGTAGCTCTTCCTCTAACACCCACTGCCCTAGAGCCTAAACCAGGCCCAGCCTGACTCCTTTGTGTTCTGCACCAAGAATCATATCTACGAAATACCAACAACTAACATTTATGAAACACTTACTAAGCCAAGAACAGTTCCAGCACTTTGTATTTACTCATTTAATCCTCACAACAACCCTATGATGTAGGATTTTTATTTTGTTCCACATCCCAATTTATGGTTGAACAAATTGAGGCACAGAGAGGTATGGTAACTTGCTCGAGCTCACAGAGTAGGAAGGTGGTAGAGTTGTGATTTAAACATGGAAAAATCCAGCCCTGGAGCCCACTCGTTAAACACTGTAATGTGACTATAGTAAAAAGGAATATTGAATAGAGATGAAGTGAATAAGGAGAGGAGGTACATGGAAGGAATGAGATGGTACAGGGGATTAAAGACGGCCACAGATTCTTTGCCATTCTTCCCTTTTAAAAAATGGAGTCTATCTGGGTTGGCCCTGTGCCTTGCTTTTACCTACAGAATGTAGTAGAAGTGACATTATACAGGTACAGGCCTAAGTTTTAAGAGGTACCATAGCTTCTGTCTTTCTCCTGTTGGAATCCAGGTGCAAGGGAGTCCAAGTGCTGGAGAGAGAGGTCTGTGGAGAACACTGGAGGCTGAGGCATCTCTTGGAGGGAGACTATGTGGAGGAGCATGGAGGTGCCCCAGCTGACAGCACAAAGCCCCCAATCATGTGAGGTAAGACTTAGAGTTAAGTTCTCCAGACAGCTTTTCTTCTTTACCTTCACCTGCTGCTTAGATGATCTCAATCAGTTCCAAGTTGTTAAATACCATCTCTTTGTTGATGACTTGCACATTTATATCTCCAGCCTAGAAGTCTCCCCTGACCATCATGCTTAGATAAACAACTGCCTACTGAACATCCTGCATATCTAACAGGCATCTCAGACTATATATATCCAGAAACAAAGTCTTCATCCCTCACCCCAAAATGTGCTCTTCTCACAGTCTTCTTTTTTCAAGAAATTGTAATTCTCTTCTTGCAGTTGCTCAGACTAAGAACAAGGTCAAGGCATTTTTGACTCTTCTTCTCTCACACTTCACATACAATCCTGATTCTTATAAATGTTTCCTGACCCTAGTTACCTCTCCCTGCTCCCACTGCTTACCATCTATGTTCAAGTCACCATCATCTCATTCCTAGAGATGGACATTAGCAAGAGGCTCCTAACTAGTCTTGCAGTTTCCACCCTGGTCCCTTGGAGTCTTTTGTCAATACAGAACCCAGAAAGGATCCTTATGTAAGTGAGATCATGTCACCGCTCTGCTCAGAATGCTCCAGTGCTTTCCATGTCTGCAAAGCCTTGGCTGCAGCTTCTGTCCCTTGCCCTCAGCTCTCTGATTTTATCTCCTATCACTTTCTCTTTTCTTACTCCAATCATTCACACTACCCTCTTGGCCATTCCTTGAATACTCCAAGCACAGTTCTTCCCAGGCACTCACTAGTCTTTCTTCCCTGAACATGTGCCCCCAGGTAGCCCTATGGCTCCATCCCTTGCTTACTTACGTCCTTTCTCAAGTATCGTATTAAATGTGACCTGGATTCATTTCCTGTGGCTCCTATACACAATGACCACAAACTGAATCCTGTCTTACAAACCAAGAGAATGAATATATTCCTCAGAGATCTGGAGGTCATAAATCCGAAATCATTATCACTAGGCATAAACAAAGACCTATCAGTATCCAGCAGCGCTGTGCATCATCAAGAGGCTCGATAGGAGAATTGGTTCCTTGCCCTTTACAACTTCTGGGGACCACTGGCAAATCTTGACTTGGGGCCACATCACTCTAGTCTTTGCCTCTGTGCTCACATTGCTACCTTCTCTTCCTCCTCTTCTGTATGTAATTACCATCTTCCACTCTCTTTTAAAGACACTTATAAGTGGATATAGGGCCCACCCAGATAATCCAAGCTCTTCTCCCTACGTCAATAGCCTTAACTAAATCACATCTGCAAAGATCCTCTCTTCAAATAAGGTAAAATTAATCAGTTCCAGGAATTAGAATGTGGATATCTTTTGGGGGGTGTATTTTAGCCCACTACAGCCTCTGGCACCCCCAAATTCATGTCCTTTCCACATGCAAAATACATTCGCCACATCCCAACATTCACAAAAGTCTCAACCTACTGAAGCATCAATTCAAGATCAAATCTCATCTAATTTTTATCAGCTCAAAAGTCCCATATCTCATCACATAAATAAACCAGGGATAGGAGTTCAGAACACACAAGTTCTGCTTGCTGCTATATCATAGAAAACTTTCCCCAGAAGTCGCAACAGATTTCAGTCCCCAAGCCTCACTGGTTCCTTAACTCAACACTGGCAAGGGAAAGGGGATTATACCTGGTCAGTGCCACCCTTAAAACTGGAGATGGAATCAGCATCACCTGAGGCACTTAGATGAGTGAGAATGAACGGATATCTGAATAAAGGCAGGGTTCTTTTAGTGAGGAAGTCGGGGGATGGAGGCTGGGTAAATTATATTTACTTTCAGGAAACAAAAAACCCAACTTACAATGGGGTTAGGCCAAAAACTATTTTTCTCTCATAACACAAATCATTTCATTAGCTGACTACAGGCATTGATTCAGCAGCTTGATGCTGTCATGGTTAGAAACTTGGTGATTGATGGTCTTGACCTTTCCCTTACGTTTGCCACTGGCTCGGTCCCGAGATGGCTGCTCAAGTTTCATACATCATGTTTAGATTTGAAGCAGGACGAAAGGGGGAAAGGGCATGGGCTGTATAATACAGCGTGTTCTGAAATCTGTGAGACAGATCAAAAAAGTCGATTCAATCACTCTGTCTTACAAGAGTTCACAATTATCATGGGGAGACAAAATTCACCCTAGGATATGCAACACAATGTCAGCACCAAGAGAAGTATGCAAACAAGTATTACAGGAACGACAGAATAGAGGTCATGGCTACTGGCCTCCACCCCACACGTGGTCTGCCCTGGCCACGATGGTGCAGTTCTGCTGTGTCACTAGGCTTACTTCAGTTCCAGGCAAGCTTCCAGAAATCATGGCCTGCACACCTGAAGTGAGGAGATCTGTGTCTACTTGTCTTTTAAATGGACACCACTTTTCTGTTGGGAAGACAGACAAATGTATTAGAGGCTCTTGGATGACGATGTTGTCTTGGCAGGGGTCCAGGGTGGCTGAAAATAGAGAGCATGTAATGGGTCTGGCAGCAGAGCAGTTGAGGTGTGACTGAATGCAACAGAGAATAAGACCTCTTTGGCAATGACATTATCTGGGCCTGGGCAGGCCTCAGCTCAAGTTTCAGATGGCTAGGCATCTATTGCTGGCAGCTATCCAATTGACATATGACCTTCTGTGACTATGAGTTAAGTTTGCAAGAAGTTTAAGAAACGTAGTTGTTGTTTTCGCTAGTTATTTGGGTGTTGCCTCTCTCCCATAACATTTTAAATTTGAGAAGGGCAGAAAATAGATATCTTACTTGCCTTTATACTGTTATCCTAATCTCTGGCACATGTGAGTTTCCTCCTAACACCAGCTCCGGGACCTCAACAATGCCTCAGTGTCACCATGACCCCCAACGCCGACTCCCCAACTCCCATCTTCTTACCATTTCTCCAGCTTCTCTTCCTACCTCACTTTCCCTTCATACACAGATTGGACGGAAGGTCTGACTCCTAAGTGACACTTCAGCTCCTACTCTCTGGCACAGTCTATAGCACTCGGCACCATTAACTGCAGTTCTTGCTCCCTTGGCTTCTGGACCTCACTCTGTCCTGGTTTTTGTTCCTTGAGGGATTCTTCTCAGGTGCCTTTTTAAATATTTGTTTTCCTCTGAGCCTTGCCTTGGAAGCTCAGCTCTATTTCTCACCCTCTATATCCTTTCTGGGTCTTTTTAAAATTCACCACTAAAACCTTTGTGTCTTTCTCTCTCCCACAGTCCACATATTACAGATATACTCCCCTGCTATAGCTCACAAGTACACTAAACTCAACATGGTCAAGAATGGGGACAACCTCTTGGCCCCAAATGGGATTTCTCTCTTTTTAAAGGACACCAGTATCTGTAATCCAGAAGCCTTCAAGTCATCCTAGAGTGCTCTTACATATGTATTTCATGAGAAAGTCACCCTTATGAAGATATTGCCATTTGAATACATGACATACTTAACCCTTTCTTCAAACCGTTCATCCTGGCATGTCATTATTCGGTATTCCTCATGTGAAATGTACTTCTGCTGCCTGTTCCCCTTCAAGCCAACTTGATTTAGTTGCCCTGTCTTGAGGACCCAATAGCACCAATAGTGCTTAGCCCATTTTTATATCGTAGAACTTATGATTAGGTATTTTAATCATGTTTCCTTCTTCATCACCTATACTAGCTGTGTTTCTTCCAGGGCAAAGACTTTGCCATCAACAGTTTTTGGAATCTTTAACAACCAGCATACATAGGGCCTTACACACTGTAGTTACAAAATCAATGTTTGTTGCATGAATTATTTGACAAATGGCTGACAACATTTTTACTATTAAAATTCATTAATACATTTTGATCCATGTACAAAAGAAGAGAAAAAACCACCCACAGTGCTACCATCCAAACTGAACTATAGTCACATTTGGGTGTATTTTCACCATGCTGTACCTTACATTCCCAGAACTTATTCATCTTCCAACTGGAAGTTTGTACCCTTTGACTAACATCTCCCATTTCTCCCTCTCTCCAGCTCCTGACAACTGACCATTCTATCAGCTGTCTGAATTTGGCTTTTTAGAGTCTGTGTATAAATGAGATCATACAGTATTTGTCTTTCTCTGGCCTATTTACTTAGCATAATGCCTTCAAGGTCCATTTATCATATTGTTGCAAATGGCAGGATTTCCTTCTTTTTATGGCTGAATAATATTCCATTGTATGTCTATATATCACATTGTCTTTATCCATTCAACAATCAACAGACACTTAGGTTGTTCCCACATCTTAGCTATTGTATGTAATGCTGTAAACAACATGGGGGTACAGGTGTTGCTACAAGATAGTGTTTTGATTTTCTTTGGATATATACCCAGAAGTGGAATTGCTGAATGGTATGATACCTTAATTTTTAAATACTTCCATAACAGCTATAACAATTTTACATCCCCACCAACAGTCCACAAGGGTTCTCTTTTCCCCATCTTCATTAACACTTACATCTTGTCTTTTTGATAATAGCCATTCCAACAGGTATAGGGTGATATCTCATTGTAGTTTTGATTTCCATTTGCTGATTATTAGTCACACTGAGCACCTTTTCAGGTACCTGTTGGTCATTTGTATGTCTTCTTTGGAAAAATTTCTCTTCAGGTCCTCTGCCCATTTAAAAATCAGATTATTAGTTTTTTTGCTACTAAGTTATATAACTTGCTTACATATTTTAGATATTAACCCCTAATCTTCGATAAATGGTTTGCAAATACTTTCTTCCATTCTATCAGTTGCCTTTTAATTTTGATGATTCTTTCTTTAGCTGTGCAAAAGCTTTTTAATTGGAGGTAGTCATAGCATAGAACGTTGAATATCATAATTTTTTCGTGTTGTTAAATATTCATGGTATCATTATGAAAAAATGTTTTTATTACAAACCAATTAGAGAGTTTTGTAAGTTCAGAAAGTATAAAGAATAACAATCAACAACAATCCTACTGCTCAAAGATACAGTTATTAATATTTTACATATTTTATTACACCTCTAAAAATGAATTTTCTATGTTTGAACTACATTTTATAATATTACAGATTCCTTTAGCCATTATGATATCAGAAGCACTTTTCTGTGTCATTTGAAATATTTTCCAAATAGTTTTTAATGACTGCATGCTAGTCCATTAATATGATTGCTCCATAATTTACTTAACTACTCTGCTAATGTTGGACTTAAAGACGACTTGCAAAAATTGATATAAATTATTGTAAATACCAAAAATTCTTATACATACATTTGTGTGTTTCATAATGTAAATTCTTGGTAGTTTAATTAATCTGTCAAAACATATGAATATAAAGGTATTTGATATGTATTGTCAAAATGCCTTCCAGAAAGTTTTTACCAGTCTGTCCCCCACCCAAAAGGACAAGGCATTTGTGACTGCACTCTTTCTCAATGCTGGGATATTATTGTCTATCAGATTGGCATATCTTTAAAAAAACTCAGATGTTTTTATTACTTTTATTGCTAATGAGGTTGAAGCCTTCAATGTTATAAGTTAGCTTCTTTTTATAATTTCTTGTTTATGCCTTTAGTTTTTTATAGAAATTGTTATTTTTCTATTTATTGAAATAAGTTCTCAATATCAGAATAATTTTTATTGATATTTTTCACATTTTTGCTTAGCTTATTGTTTACTTTTTAATTTTATTAATTATTTTACTTACATATAGATTTTGCTGTTTATGTAGTCAATTCAATATTTTCTTTATGATCTCTTCGATTGATTGTGACTTTAGAAAGGGCTTTTCTATCTATAAATCAGACAAATATTTAGATCTTTCCTTCTAGTATTTTTATATTTTGATGTATTATTTTGTTTAATGCTTTCATCCACTTTTATTATTTTGGTATGTCATGTGAAATAAAGGTCTAACTTGATTTATTTCTCCCCAGAGTTAAGCAGTTAGATAAGTATAATTTTTATCATTTTTAGCAACATTATAATTTTTTTCATTGTATTATATTTCAAGACCAGATTTGCTAAAAGGAAGTCAAGATAATGTTCCTGATGAAATAAAACCTCATATGTACTCTGGAACATGAATAAAAGGTATGGCATTCTAGGAGACAGGGACAGGATGGGGCCAAGTATGAGTTATATCTTGGAAGCAGGAAAAGTCCTATTTCTAAAAGTATCTTCAGGCTTATGCAGTTGCAGAAGAAAACGTAGGAATGTGCTTATGGAACCTCTCAGCCTCAGGAGCTTTCTTGCATTGTTAAGCTTTCTTAACAATGCTTAGGTATGATGCTGCCACTTTCATTTTATGGGGGTCTATAAATACAATGAGGTGGGAATAAGAGAGAGGAAGAAATTATTTTAATTTGCATCACTTCATATCCAAACCTCAATCTTGACCCTATATTAAGAATAACTCGTATCTCCTCCACAAGTGCTAGATATTTTAAAGACCAGAAGAACACTATATAAACTGAATGCAAATTTGTCTGCAAAAATATTGACTGTCATTATTGACACACGCGATTCATGTACTTATTCAAAAGTCAGGGTGATTTTCCATTAGGAAAGGATCACTAATGAGATAATTTTTTCCACTATGAGTATGGCTCAAGAGTATCAGTACATATGGCTGTGATCGGCCTACACTTAATCGATCTGAGTTTTGTTTGGAAACTCAAGTGCAGCACCTAGCACCAGTTGCCAAGGACCTCTGTTTGGTTTGGTAGGCCAAGGTCAGCTAATGTGCCATGCACAGTCCTGGGAAATTTGCTTTGTGCCCTTTCAGACATCATAACAGAAAGACTTTACTTCTCATAATATCAGCATTACCATTTTACAGAACCAAGCACATCAGAAAAGAGAGAGAGAGAGAGAAACTGTTGCAGCTGCACACACACATATACACACATACACAAGTTTGGCTCAGCTTAACTGATGAGCTCTTGACTTGGAAATGAAACAATTTTATAATTCATGCAATTTAAGAAACAGACCCCCAAAATCACTAAATAAGTAGTTGCCACAGAAACATATCAAATCTTTAAGTTACCCTATATACATACTATCCAGATTTTTTTCTTAAAAAATGATAAAATATTCACACTGAAAGGAACTTAAACCATATTGTAGCTTAACTCCCTTTTACATTTTGAGGTTTCTGACTTGATTTTACAATGTCTTTTATTGTTTACAGTTTACTAATAGCTATTTCTTAGCTTTCTTTCTCTGCCAGCTTACAAACTCCCCGAGCGCAGAGGCTGCATCATCTTTGTTGCGTGGCTCATAAGTCTAAGTGCCTCATGCATGAATGTTCAGTAAATGCTGAGCATGGTTCTGGGGCTTCGCCCATGCCTTTCAGTACAATACCAGATAAGAACATATTACAGGTGCATTTATTCCACGTTGTTGGATTGCCCTTAAGGATGCACGAGACAAAATTTAACCATACGATGATGGCAAAGTAACTGGCATCTGGCAGAAATTGAGTGAGCTACCTTATTATTCCAGTTGGTGGATCGTTCAGTCCTCTGGCTTTTTTCTCCTATGTAAGAGGAAGTAAGACCAGAGAAATGCAGCCTTTTCAGTCTTGATGTTAAAGCCAGTTCTTTATCACTGGTCCCCCACCTTTTTGGCACCAGGGACCAGTGCTCTTATGAGAACTAATGCCTGATGATCTGACGTGGAGCTGATGCAACGATGCTAGCTCTGGGGAGCAGCTGCAAATACAGGTGAAGCTTTGCTCTATCACCTGCCACTCACCTACTGCTGTGCGGCCCAGTTCCTAACAGGCCACAGCCCATACTGGTCTACAGCCTTAAGTTGGGGACCCTTGCCTTATATCAGTCCAATCAAACACAGTGTTGACCATCTTCATAAACTACTTGAAGCTCCCTGAAGGCTTTTTTGTAGTTTGTAGTAAATGAGTGATCCTGGGATTGGAGGAAGGGGTGGTTATTTCTTACACCATATCTAAAAGTTTTTACTCATGTTTTATTTCTAGCAGTTAAAAATGGAAATTTGGTTCACTGGTAATTTCAAGAACTATGAATTGTTAAATTTTTTATAGCTTTGTTAATTAAAATAATCTAGTTTTAGAACATTTCATCACTTCAAAGTTTCCTCATACCCATTTACAGTTAATCACACAGCTCTCACCCCTGCCCTAGGCAACCGCTGATCTGTTTCTGTTTTTATAATTTGCTTTTTCTACATCATATAAATGTAATTGGACATACAATATACAGTCTTCTGCACCTGGCCTCCTTCACTTAGGATAATATTTTGAGATTCATCCATGTTGTAGTATGAATCAGTAGTTATTTCATTTTAATTTTTGAATATTACTCCATTGTATAGACTTACCACCTTTTGTTTATTTGCCAGTTAATGGGTATTTGAAAAGTTTGGGCTATTATGAAGAATGTTTCTATGAAAAGTCACATTTGTATCTTTATGTAGACATATGTTTTCATTTCTCTTGTAAAGATTCCTAGGAGTGGAATTCTGCATCATGCAGTAAGTTTATGTTTCACTTTTTAAGAAACTGTCAAACTGTTTTCCAAAGTAATTGTATAAATTACATTCCAACCAGCAATGCGTGAAGGTTTCAATTTCTCTACTCCTTACCAAGACGTACTATTGTCTGTCTTTTTGATAATAGTCATTCTAAGGAGTGTGGGATGGTATCTCATTGTGGTTTTAATTTGCATTACCCTAATGACCAATGATATTGAGCATCTTTACATTTCTTACTTCTATTTGTATATTTTTCTTTGATAAAATTTCTATTCAAATCTTTTACTCATTCTTAAAATTTGGGTTATCTTATTATTTTGAATTATAAGAGATTTTTATATTACTAAAATTAAAAACCCAATCTTTCTCACCTGTTGTAGGGAAAAACCTCAGTTCGGTCTATCTCTGTGTTTCTTTTATAATTCACACAAAACGTCTGACACATCTGGCCACCAAGTATGTGTGGGTTTTTCCTCACAACAAGCTATTCTCTGACACTAGTTGGGTGTCTTACGGTTTAACTCAGTTCTGACATTGTCTACCTGAAGATAGCATTAGATTCCACAGGTTAAAGGCTGAGTTCCACATTACAATTCCCAACCTACTTCAGAGGCCAAACAAGAAGGTCCCTGGGTTACTCACAACTTCCGTCAGGTTTGGCTACAAATCAAAGGTCCTCACAAACCCCTTCTCAGGTTTGATTAACTTGCTAGAGCGGCTCACAGAACTCAGAGAAACTCTCACTTATGATTACCAGTTTATTAAAGGATACAGATGAACAGCCAGATTAAAGGATAACGTAGGATGAGGTCTAGGAGGGTCCAAGCACAGGAACTGCGGCCATGAATTTGGGGTGTGTCACCCTCCCAATATGGATGTGTTTGCCAACCTGGAAGCTCTCTGAGGCCCATGTCTTTGGGATTTTATGGAAGTTTCATCACATAGGCTTGATAGATCATTAAATTCATTTTCAGCCGTTCTCCCTTCTCAAGAGAATGCGGGGTGGGGCTAATAATTCCAGCTTCCACTCATGGCTTTGTCTTTCTGGTGATGAATCTCCATTCAGGAGCCATCCAAGAGCCCACCCAGAGTCATGTCATTAGAACAAAAGGTGCTCCTATCACCCAGGAAATTACAAGGGTTTCAGGAGCTCTGTGTCAGGAATTGGGAGCAGTGACCAGAAGACGTATATATTTTTTATTATATCACAATTCTAAATACAGGTCCTTTACAAAGATAATCTGTAACTATTTTCTCCCAGTCTGTGGCCTAGCTTTTCATTTTCTAAATGATGTCTTTCCAAGCAAAAAGTTTAATTTTGATAAGGTCTAATTTAGCAAATTTTGCTTTTAAGTTTCATATTTTCAATATCAACTGTTTTTTATTGTCAAAATAAAAAAAGTATACAAATGTATTTAACATCATATGTGCATATATTATTTCATATATATAATATTCAGTATTAAAGGTATGTTATGTGGAAAATTAGAGCCAAGCTTTCTGTTTTTCCCTTGACCTACTTTGTATTTTGAATAGAAGAAACAGTAGTACTCTGTTTTAAATTGATGTTAAGATTTTTCAAAGCCATAATAAAAGAAATCCACTACATATCACATAACACTGGAAACCCAATCTGACCCTGGACCACAGTACCAATCTAAGCACACTTCTCAAACCAAGCTTTATTTAATTGTATTAGCTGAGCAAACAAAACTACACAGACACTCTGATGTCTGCCTTATTGACTTCCTTCCTATACTGTGCTTCCTGTGTGTGTTTTTGTCATTTTCCTTCATTTTTTTTTTTTCTGCCTCTGCTGGAAATTGTCATCATGTGAATAGGAGACCCTTAAATCCCCAGACAACTGGTTTCCCAAAGTGTTGCTGGATTTGCTGTTTCTTCATTGTGCTGATAGAAGCTCTATGTCTGCCTTTTGTTGAGCAGTAAGTAATGTTGGCAGCAAAAGTGTCATTAATATAATGCTTTAGGCTTCTGAGGCAGCTTTCTCATTAGTGCCTAACACACTGAGCAAAGAGAAGTAAAGTTTTAGAAATAAAGTGAAGTGCAGTATTGACAGTGCAAGCAGAGTTCCTTTTCGTGTGGCAAGGCAGGAGATAAAAAAAAAGAAAGAAAAAAACCTCAAGAATTCCAAATACCAAATTAAAAAGCCTTTAAGGTTGGCATCTAGAAGATTTTCACTCCTCCTGAATCAGCCATCAGTCGGCAGCAAGACCTGACAAATGCAAGCCGTGGTTATGTATGAGAGGGCAACAAAGAAAGGAGGGAGAGTCTGAGTGTAGAGGGATTAAGAGTTGACGCAGAACCAACAGAGAGAGGATGGTCGAAGGTGTGCGGAAAGAGCACCTAAATTCATCATGCTAAGTGCCAGCCAAGGGTGGTGATTCGTGTGGGAGGATGACCGCATTGACCTTGAACTAGATACATCATCCTCTGAGATGAAGGGATAAAAAGGAAGCATGAGTGTGGCTTCAGATAAATTTGTTATTTGGATGGAGTATAAAACCGAAGAGATCATGCCTGATGGAATCAATTTTACTTGACGAAGTAGGAGACGAGGTCATCTGAAGAGTTCAAGCAGGGGGATTAGAATGGTAACGTTTTGGAATTATCAGTGAGGAGATAGAGACTAGAGAGAACCAAAGGTAAGTCGAAGATCAATGAATGAGTATGACTAAGATGAGTCATAGAATGATAAGGCTATGTGGTTTTCTCGAGCCACACTTGCTGGCTAGTATTTAGGAGCAATGAGAAAAAGGATTAACACAAATTTGAGGTTTCCTAGGGGAGAGTCTGACAGAAGGATACAGGGAAATATCCAGATGGGAAGAATAATTTGGATAAACCATATTTTCCAGGATGAGTATGAGAAGGTGAGGTGTTAATACCAGTGGTTTCCAAACTTATCTGAACATGGAATTATTACCTGAGGATCTCTTAAAAACCACAAAGCCCAAGCCACATTCCAGATCAATTAAATTGCTATCCTGGGACATGGGACACAGGCATAGGCATCTGAACTTTTTGAACTCCCCAGGTAATTCTAACATGAAGACAATTTCAGAACCATTGAGCACATATATTAGGACAGTGGTCCTCAAAGTATGGTCCCCAAGCCAGCAGCATTAGCAGCACCTTGGAATTTGTTAAAAATGCAATTTCTTGCGTCCACCTCAGATCTATTGAATCAGAAATTCTGGGGTTGGGGTTCAGCAATCTGTTTAACAAGTCCTCCAGGTGATTCTGATGCTTGTTAAAGTTTGACAACCTCTGAATTAGAAGACGAAGGAAACTTGGTCCTGGTAATCCCTTGAAGAGCAGGTGTAGTGAGGGAGCTGGAAGTAGCCTCTGAACGTCAAGCATGGCCAGCTGGTAACCAGTTCATCTTTGAGCTTTGAAAAGCCTTTCGTGAAGGAGCTAAATGCTAGTCTGTTGGATGACCATCCATGTATATGTTTTAAATACCCCAGAGTTATGTCAGGTTTTGATGGTGAGAAAACTTATAGTCCAGACCACAGGTCTAGATCTTTGGTATTTATGGAAGATAAAAAATGGTAATATCAAGTGGCCTACACGTTGACAGAGTTTACACGTGGTGGAAAAACACCAGCAGGGAGCAGGGAGACTCCTGACACCAATCCCTGGCTCCTGTCTGCTGACAGAGGCAACCTCCACTGGAGAGGGAAACAAGAGGACATGCATCTTTGGGAGAAGGTAGGCTTCAATTTATGGTGGGAGAAGGACATTGTAAAGAAGAAAATGTTGAAGCATTTCTTTTCTGTGAGATGGTAACTTCAGAGCGCATGGTGGAAATGGTAAAGGGTGTGGAGAGAGGAGGTGAAAGAGGGAGGAGCAGAAGAAAGGTGAGTAAAGCTGTAGAAGATGAAAGAATAATACAAGATAGGTGTTTGGGTATAGAAGGTTGGGGGAGGAGAGCATTTGCCTTTGGGTCAGTAGCCGTGGATTATCGGTAGGTGAGGCCTTGGTAGAAATGACTGGCTTCCTCAACATGAATTATTTGGTGACTTTGTGGCTGATGGTCACACAGGCCTGTCACCATCCCCCAGGGAGCTGAGTCACTGTGCGGTGAAAGCCACAGTCTCTGGCGAGGCTGCTTTGTTTAGGGCAGAGAGGCTGCAGGCCTCAGGAAGCAGCCTCAAGGTAGATGGGCGGTGGGGAAGCCTGGTCTGTGATTAGCTCTTTCACCAGGGAGACGTTCCTCCTTCTCAGAGCTCTGGATATTTTACCCAGCAGGATGTGCCTGCCTGAAAATGGTTCCAGGGCCCAACTGTTATCACAAAGAAAAGCAGAATCAGAAGAACCTTGAAAACTTTTAGATATTGCTTATCCTGAAAGGGAGGAAGGAATTAATCAAGGAGATGACAATAAAAGCAGAAGAAAACAGGTCCTTTTTTGTTGGGCTATGTAGTTTGGATTACGATTTCTGTCTGACTCATGGTCATACTGAGGATTCTGGAATGAATTATACCCAGGTATGGATTAGGCATTCTAACTGCCACAAGATATAGCTTAGTTTACAGAATAGTAAAATTCTTGTGCTGGTCCAAGCCTAAATTGTGAAACTGTTGAAATTTGTTTCTGATTGTATGCCATTTGGGGGCTTTTTTCCCCCACCAGAAATCCTATTTGAGCTGTCATCCCCCGATAGTCCCACGCTCACCCTTCTTCAGGTACATCCCCAGGGGCTCAGGGTTTGAAAAGCACAAAGTCTCATCCTCCTCCTTCTACCGAAGGTTTTGATGTGCAGTCATTACAGACTCCCACTTCCTGAAGGCTGTTAGCCCACTGTCACTCCCCAAAGACTCCTGTCACATTCTTAGGGATATCAAGGCCCATCATGGTGAGTCTTTCAATTTCTTGGACTTAGGAATAATAATCACAATATGTAACAATATGATAGGCCAAAGACACTGATCGCTCAAAACGGATACCAGCTGTAAATACCTCAGCAAAGCAGCGAGGTATATACAGGCCCAGCAGTCATATCCAGCCCAGAGAGCCTCAGTCTTCCAGCGGTCTTCTCCCCTGACAAATTAAAGAATACCCTTATAGAATTGTAAGATAGTCTAACAAATAATTGGTAGTTAGTAATTCAGACAACTTTACACCCATCTGAATTCAGATGACCCTTAGAAAGGCTTCTTAGTCAGGGCCCTTACATGACAAGAAAGTCATTTTGCCTTCAGGAGTTTGGAAAATTTCTGAATATCACTCATTTTCTTCTCTATAGACCCACTCGGTATTCAGACTTGTGAGGTCTAAAGCTCAAGGGGAGGGGTGCTCTGTATGAAGAAGAATATCAAAGAATATAAAATGAGCATGTAAATGCAGTGCTTGCATCCCAGGGATTTAGAAGGGGTCTATGTTAGTGAAAACTACATGGAAAATCTATCTTGTCCACCTCTGGTCCTCGTCTTAGCAACTTCCACACTTCCCTCCAAATCTCTCTTCTCTTCTAAACATTCCATAAAAATCTCTTTCCTTGATTCTTCTTTCCCCATTCAAAATTCTTCAGTTCTCCTTGGTCCAAGAATTTATTCTAATGTCTTTCTAATATGAATTATTTTAACTTCTCCAGACATCTTCTAGTTCTTGCTACCCGTTACCACTATAACAAGATGCTAAACAAATAAATAAAATTCTTAGAACCTGGAGTAGGATAAGATTGTGAATACAAATATAATAATATTTGCTCCCTCAACATTTACTCTTTAGGAAAATTCCAAATTTCTTCCCACACTAAAGTGGAGACGGCAGGTAAATTCCTGATGAAGATACACATTAAGATTTAACAATGGTCAGGAAGCCTTAAATCAAAGGAATGAATACCGCCATTTGTGGCATTTCAGGCAGAGGGGATAAAAGGATGGTGTAATATATGAGGGGCATGAAGAATGACAATATTGATTTTTACAAAAGCTACCAGGAACACACATTCTATAGAATATTATTCATCTGTCACTGTTATCACAACATCATTTCTGAGTGCCATCTGCTGGGATGATAAATGAAATTACCATCACATCAGAACTGCCACCACTTTCCCTGCTACTTTTCTTTTTTTACAATGGTATTGGTGGCTGTGTGGGTAGTATAGGATACACTGTGTTTCATAGCTTACAGTCACTGGCTTGAGATCCACTCAACAAGATCATCAGAATGCCCTTAAGACACCCTCATCGTACAATACCTGTTGAGTTAGAAACATGCTCCTGTTCTCTGGACAATTATTGGAAGAGGCAAAAACTAGGCAGACAAAAATATTTGCAGAATGTTGACTTCATTCAGACGTGCATTAATTAAAGAACACATTGAGGCTTTTGGAGAAGGCAAAGGAAGGGCATTTCAAGGACTGGCAAGACAAGGAAAGCAGGAATTACCACAGAAAAATACTTGTCTTTCTGTTAACGAGACTGTCAATGGACTTATTTTTCTACATGTAAAGAAATCTTCCAGAGCGGGCCAGCACTCGGCACGCAGGTCCTGCCCAACAGTGTGGCGGTGTCAGCACTCTGACGGGCTCCATCCCTGGGCTTGCCTGGCTCCTGTGGGCCCTGGGCTCCCTGCTGAGGTCAGAGCCACGTGCCACATGGAAGCCGAGCCTTCCCTGGTGACTGACAACAGAGCTTGTCTACCAGCTGAGAGACAAGAGTCAAGTGCTGGGAAAGGTGGCAGATGAAAGGCTGCGGAGGTGCTAATATTATTCCCTCCAGAGGGAAGCAAGTCAGAAGAAAGCCTTTCTTGCCTTGTGCAATAGGCTTTGTGCTCCTGTGCCCTGTAGATGCCAGTGCCACTGGGTCCTAGGTAAGGAAAAACATATGCCACTCAATACTGAGGTTGCTAAAGCCACTTTAATTTTCTAGGAGAGTCTTTTTCATGGGGAATGGGTGGAGGGAGGGAGGGAGGGAAAGCATAAGAGAGGTCACCTAAGTAGATTCTGGGAGCATGACTAGGGCTATAATGAATGCAAAGTTATTGAATACGTGGCCCGAAGTGCTCATTAATAGAATGCAAATGTTCTGGAAATAGATTTTATTTTCCATTCCCTTTAAGGCATTTCATTTATTTCTGGTATGTCCAAAGAGACCCATTTTCCTATATGCTCTAAGTTAGAACCCTTTATTACATGCCTGGTTTAACGATACCTGAAATGCCCATCCAGCTACTATATACATGAATGTGGATAAATCCTGTGGCCAAAAGAAAAGAGGCAGAGACTCTGATGGTCAGCAGGGTCTTCATCAAAGCAGTGGAATGCAAATTAACAGAGGATGATCTCCGCAGAATTAGGCCTTTGCCCCTGGAATTATCACCAATGCTCGGCTTTTTTCAAGCCTTCCCTGACATACTAGTAACAGAGGAGATGTGCAAAAGCTTCCAAGCTAACCCATGTTTATTAATGGCCCCAGGCTCAGCTGAGGGGAAGAATAAAGCCGAAGCCCGATTCAGTAATTACCATGCGAAGCAGGAAGGAACACTGACTTAATCATATCGAGTAAGAGAAATAAAGCACCAGAAAATATGAAGTGAAGAAAAAGTCTAGACATCCAAGTCTTTTATTCTTTCAGCAAATAAACCTACCTTCTTGCCCCATGTCTTTTATCTTGAAGAAAAAAAATTACTTTTATATTCAGACCTCCAGCTCTCCCATCTCTCTTTACCTATGATATTTCAGAGGTTCAGGGCTATAGAGGTAAATAAAATAACTGTTTTCAGACTGTACTCCCTGTTCCTTCTTCTCTCCCCATGGCTCCAGAATATCACCTACCATTGTTTTGCAATGTGCTGACTCAGGCCCATCGACGTCTAACCCATTCCTCCTTCCCAGGTTCCACGCTTTCGGCCATACTTCCGTACAAACACTTAAACAGATGCACCAAAAGAAAAACATTTGAAGGAAAACTTACAGGATCATCCACTCCTGCCCTTTACCTACAACTTCCCAGTAAAGGAAAGACCCACATTTATGAGACTCTCAATTGTCTTCCTTTCAGAATTGGGAGTAAATATAAGCATTTAACTAAGTAGGAAATCCTAGATAAAATGTGTTTTTCTTTTTCCTATCACTTCATAAATATTAGTCTTGCTGCTAATTGTCATAACTTTACCTTAAAAGGAAGAACTAATGTCCAACCTTGGATGTTTCAGGATGAGATGGTCTCAACTCTGTCACTAATTAATTCACTGAGTGAGAGTGACCTTGAACTCTTCATACCTTTATTTCCTTTTATATGAAATTGAAGAATATATTTTGGGGGGTTACTTTGAGAGTCAAATGAGCTAATGTATATGAAAGTGCTTTGAGAATTATATAAAAGCCATACAAATATGTGTTTTTATAGTTACCTCAGTATACCTGCATCACCGCTTCTCCCTCCCCACAACTCTAGCAAGCACCCAGTGGTCACCTATCTCACTTTAGATAATCTGACCAAAATATATCAAGTCTAACCTACTTCTTCTCATGGTGCATGTTCCTCTACCACACTCTTAAATTGATACCCCTGGAAGGACATTGTAAGACAAGTTGATAGGATTATCCACCCCTACCCCTAAATACGACTTCCCAAAAGGTTCAATGCCAAGCAATAATGAGAAGCTTGTTTTTATAAATGTAGTAAAATATTTCCAGTATTATTCTTTTAAGTGATCTTATCTTAACATGGGTGCATTAAAACAAAAATTAATTGAAAAACCTGTTATTAAGAATATCTCAAATTATATTGTTTCCCATGTCTAACCTTGGAAGAAAGGCAAAAAATGAAAATAAGAGCTTAAATTTATTGAACTCTGCTAACTATTGGCAGCTACAAAGTTAAGAGTATGACTCATTTAAATATAAAGTGAGCACATGCCAAGGGTTTTTAACTCTTCAAGGAAGGAGCCAGCAGTGATTCCAAAAGAAGTAGAAAGATGGAAGTATTTATAGGGGCTGAAAAACAAAGGAATGCTTGAATAAAATTTTAAATTTAGATACAAAACTGGTTCATGTTCTCAAAGGTAGTAACAATGGCATCTTGGGGTTATCTTTTCACCTCAGAAATTATTTTCATCTCTTCTGGACAAAGTTAATTTGCATCGCTCCTTGACAAGAATTATTTACATAGCTAGTAATTTTTTACAAGTTAACTTTTACAATTACAGAGTTGCAAGATATCCTAATGAATACTACGAAATCCTAACTAGTAAATATCCTAATCAGTAAGTAGCAAATCAAGCAAAAGTACCCACTACCTAGATAATCTCCCCAAAGGGTCTATAGACAACACCTACTCAACACTGAAAAGACTCAGTAATTTCTAAATTTTGGACAATTGTTTTTAACAGCACTTTATGCATATTATATGGAAGAATTCATTATATGAGATCCACACAGTTCTGGAAAGTGATTATTATTAAAACCATTAACAGAGATGTGAAACCAAAATTCAAGGAGATAAATTTGTCCAAATTCAGCATAACAAATGATTACCCAGATCTGTTTAACTATGAAATCCTTGCTCCTCGTGCTACAAGAGAAAAATGTTTTAATTTTTTAAAATTGAGATATAGCATGCATATGGTAGCGTGCATAAATCTTAAGTATACAATTTAATGACTTTTTTTATTTTTAACTATATTGACATACAGTATTAGTTTAGGGTGTACAATGTAGTAATTTGACATCTATATACCTTATACAGAGATCACCATGATATCTAGTAACCATCTGACACCATACACAGTTATTATTATATTAACAACTCTGTACTCTGTTCTGACATTACATTCCCATGACTTATTTTATAATTGGAAGTTTGTACTTAATCCCCTTCCCTTTTTTCATCCATCTTCTGGCAACCATCAGTTTGTTCTCTGTATGTATGAGTTTGTTTCTGTTTTATTTTGTTTGTTCATTTATTTTGTTTTTTAGGTTCTACAATAAGTGAAATCAAATGTTATTTGTCTTTGTCTGACTTATTTCACTTAACGTAATGCCCTCTAGGCCTATCCATATTGTCGTAAATGGCAAGATTTCCTTCTTTTTTATGGTCAAGTAATATTCCATTGTATATATGTACTGCATCTTCTTTATCCAGTCATCTATCAATGGACACTTAGGCTTCTATGCCTTGATTATTGTAAATAATGGTGCAATGAACATAAGGCTGCATATATCTTTTCAATTAGTGTTTTTGTTTCCTTCAGATAAATATCCTGAAGTGAAATTGCTGCGTCATATTGTAGTTCTATTTTTCATTTTTTGGAGATATCTCAATACTGTTTTCAATAGAGATGCATCAGTTTACAATCCTACCAACAGTGCACAAGTGTTCCTTTTTCTCCGCATCCTCGCCAACACATATTCTGTGTTGTCTTTTGGACAATAGCCATTCTGACAGGTGCGAGGTGATATCTCACTGTGGTTTTGATTTGCATTTCCCTGATATTTGTGATGTTGAGCATCTTTCCATGTCTCTGTTGGCAATGAGCGACCTACTAACACACCCAACATGTGTGGGTCTCTGGTACATTATGTTGAGTAAAAGAGGCCAGATGCAAGAGGCTACATAGGGTATGATTCCATTTATTTGACCTTCTGGAAAAGTCAACACCATTGGAATAAAAACAGATCCGTGGTTGCCAGGGACCAGAGGCCAGGGGAAGAATTAACTGCAAAGGGGCGTGAGGAATTTGGGGGAGAGGAGCGATGCAGCTGTTCTGTCTCATGATTGTGGTGGTAGTCATACAACTGTACGCATTTGTTCAAACTCACATAGCTGTACTTTGGAAAGGGCAAAGACCGATATATGCAAATTTTACTTTATTTTTAAAAAAAAAAAAAAAGAGCAAGAGGTACTATGGTCTTTCAAAAAAAAAAAAAACAAACTTTACTCTTAGTCATTCAATTACACATAATGAGTCCAGGAATATATGCAGAACCATGTCTAACTTCAGACACAAACCAATGATTGCAATTCTAGGAATAGATCGCCAACAGTCCTGAAACTTTGGCCAGTAGCAGGATGCTCTTGAAAACTGGTTTTTGCTTGATTATCTTACATTAGACATTAAAACTGTGCTGTAGTTGTTTTGCATCAGTTGCTTGCATCTGGCAGCCAGGGAGCTATGAAGGGCTCAAGATGGTATAAAAATACTTGTAAGAATGGGCCAGATGAGCTTCTCGTGTTTGGTGAAATTATTACTCCACCTGGGTGGCTTCATTAGCAGCTATACATTATTGTCAGAACCTGGGAACCTGAAAGCCTGTACCTCAGTCTGAGATCAATGTCACCTTGTCTTTTGATTTACTTTTTAATGTTTTATCATTAAGAAACTTCATGATCCTATGTTGTGTCTTTTGACATCTTTCCATCAATCTTGTCCCCCATGACTCTTATGAAATGTTCTACATAAAATCTACCTTCAACATAAAATCAGAAGTGGCTCCTCGAGCCTGGTTAGGCTGCCTCCTCTTTATTGCGCACAGTCTCAGTTCTCCTGTCTAGATGCAGCCCCCACAGCTGCCCACTTCCCAGTCTCTTGATAGACTTCTCCCCTCTATAAATGCCACTCCTCCCCCTTCCACTGTCTCCCAATGTCCTAAAACCCCCTGCACCTTTAGTTTTGTCCCACAGATTTGTGCCTGGGTTATCACTCATTCCGTTGCCTCAGGACTTTCCCGTGAGCAGAGCAGGAGGGAAAGAAAGCTACCTTTCCCTTTTGCCCCCAGGTCAAGCATCCAGGAGACTAGTCTGGCTTTTCATACCACTCTTCGTGATTGACTTTTAGCATGACTCCTAGGCTTGGAGCTGGAAGACAGCTCGGTTCAGTTGCACACACGGACAATGCCTAAAACATATTACCTCCCACGAGAGCAAACATAAATTCAGTGTAGCCCTCATGTGTTTGATATTTTTTTTTCTAAGAATCGAGGTCACAGACAGACCCTGAGGAGTGACCACAGATGCATAATATGAAACCAGGTTAGTAAGTAAGAAGAGGGGTTGCTCCTACCGTTGGTAGGCACATTGACCAAAATTTACAAAATCTGAGACTTGCCATTGCGAGACCATGTAAAATAGGGAAAGCGCATGAGGATGGGACGGACAAACGAGGACAGCACCGCAGGAACCAAACTTTTAATTTTAAGTAGCGGCTCTCAAATGCCACTGCATAAATCAGCCGCAGTTGTCTTCTCTGCAGACTGACTAAATCAGAGTCTATGGCCAGTGGCCCAGAAATCCGTGCTTTAAAATCATCTCTCCCCAGGTGAGTTGGACTTTTGCTCAGGTCTCGGAACCCCACGTTTGGAGGCTCCACCAAGAAAAGAGCCCCCGCTCTTTTACATTAACCTATGTAATCCGCACTACAATTCTATAAGGAAGGCACTATTATTGTCCCCATTTTAGAGATGAGAACACTGAATCACAGGGAGGTCACACCGCTGGTAGGGGATGGAGCCTGGATTTGAACCCAGATAACCTGGCTTCAGAGTCCACGATAATATTTCAATAGAACTATTTTTAAAAGTAAAAATGAGAAAGCAAAATATTAGGGCACATGGGGGAAAAAAGAATAGGAAAAAAATAAGAAGCAATGAGAAAATCCTTCTATAGGAACTACGGAATTATTGTGAAAACTATGGAATTATTGTGAAAACCAGATGTGACTTCCAGCATGCAGTGCTAGATACAGATTCAGTGAACATGCTTTTTTTAAGGCTGTGCAATGGTCTTAATGACAGCCCCCAAGCAATTCAAACTCAGTCACAAAAAAAAAAAAAAAAAAAAAAGGAAAAAATTATGCCCTGTAGACTGTACATGAATTATACTCGAATACATTTGAGAAAGATGCCTAATCTCAAGAAAGCCTGATCAAGGGAAGCATGCTGATCTCTGAACATTCTGCTCAAGGAAGTTTTTACCCCACTGTATATTATTTTCCCATTGTCTAAAAGGCTTCTTTTTTTTTTTTTTTTGTCTAACCTAGATGGGCACCATGATGTCATGCTGATTTGCCTTCTCCTGACCTAAACAGTAATGAAATCGAGGTCCTCAAAAAACCCTCCTATTCAGAGCCAGGACTCTATAATAAAAGCTTATTCAGATATGAGACAATTGTCCTGATAACATCTAGTCTAGACATAGGGCCTCATAAAAGAAGGTGCAATTAGAATCTTTTCGTCTGGAGCTGATGTCTTCAAATAAGTTTTCTAAAAATCTAATTTTAATATGTGTTATTTTTGTAAAGAAAGTGAGAGGGCAAACATCCTTCCCAGGTGTTCATCAGGGCAGTTAACTGTGTCTTCTTTCTACATCCCCTAGAGCTGTCATTGTCAGTAACTGAACCTGTGATTGGCAGGCAGAATTCCTTTTGCAGCAGCCACGGGGCTCTGTGCACCTAAAGTGCTGAGGAGCAGGCCGCTCACTGTCTCAGCACAGGAATGGCGTTCCCTGAGGTCCCATCAGTGTAGCCATGAACTTGTTCGGGGTCCAAAATTAATTTAACAAGATGGCAGTTTGGCCTGCGTTGCCAGGAGGAGGACTCATGTGTGACACTTTTTTTTCACGGAGCATAGTTATGTGTTAAAACTGAAGATGGGGAAAATAATTTATCTTCCTCTGGAGTAGCAAATGAGATGTTGCAGCAAAAGACCCACCCATGTTATTATAAGGTGGAAGAGGCCAACAAACAACCCAATTAAATTATAATCACCTGAACTACTGTAAATCATAAGGAAGGTCTTCAGGGAAGAGAAAGGGAAGAGATGTTGCTTTTATACTCGTGCGTGTGAATAATTGTTGAATGGATAGATGGATGAAGGCACGACTGCTTACCCTGGTTGTTTTACTCCCTAGAGGAATCCTCAGCTCCTCTTTCTTGCTCTTCTCCTCCTGTTGCCTCCTCCCAGGCAGACACTTGACCATTTAGTGCTACGGAAACCCCTCAAATATTTTGTGTCTACTCTGCTTTCATCTTACACCCTACTCTCTTTCAAAGCCTACCCCGCATTTTTAAGGAACGGTTTCTTCAAAATACAAATTTGGTCATATCAGTCCTCTGACTACAATCTTCTGCGGTTCCTTATTTTTCCATTATCGGTTGAAATATTATGGAAGGAACTACCCAAACGACCCCCAGCCTGCCTCTTCAATCCACAGAGCACCCCACCAACACACTCTGCCATTTGCTTCCCCTGTGCCATACTCTGTCCCACCCTCATGCCTCTGGAAAGGCAGTTACGTCAGCCTGCAAAACCCCCTTTCTCTTACTTGGCCCTCAGCCACCATCACAACTGCCACCTCTGTTCTAAAGAATCTTCTGGTAACCCAGGCAAAATGAATCGATCTCCTCCTCCCTGCGCTTCCTCTTCTCATTTTCCCCATCTGTGGCCCGATGTTGTTTACATGGCTGCGTCAGCTACTTAACCATTTTGACTGAAGACACTAAACCTGCTGAAGTAAAGACACGGACCTGTTTTATTTTTCAAATGGCCACTACCAAGTCGTTCCAGTCAGCTCTCCTCTCCCTCTGTGCAACAAGCTTCCTGGACGATATTTCATTCTGTCCCTTAACTCTTCTGTCACTTTTGTTTGTTAAAACAATCTGATCCTATAAACTATGTTCTGTTCCATTCGAACTTCTCTCCATCCCCCCAGGGCAGCCAGACTAGGCTGAGTAGGGGGTGCGTCTCTCTCTCTCGGGCAGGCTCCTCTTCTTACTCACAGTGTGGAGTGAGGCGGAGGAGCAGGCGTCCGTTCCCTTTGTCACTTTTCTCCTCAGCTTCAGCAGTGGTGAGGTTGCTGGCAGCTCTGTTGTTTTTCACAGCTGGTAGGTGGGGCGAGGGGGAGGTAGTCATATAAAGAGTCAGTGTGGTGGGATGGAAGCCCCAAAATCTCCACAGAAGAAAACTCAGGCCCAAGAAAGTCCCCTAAGCATTGGCGGTTCCTTCCCAGGAGAATCATATGGAGCAAATCACTTTTAAAAATTTTGTAATTTTAAATCAAACATAAAATAATTAGATCTTAGAGAAGTCTGACCCAGCATCTCTTCAAAGTATGCTCTGAAGAACTAAGAGGTTTTCTTAGCTCAGGGGCCAGAAACATTTGGGAAACCATATTCTCTAGAGCCCCCCCCCCCCACTCCCACCACAGACATTGGAATATCAAAAGTTCTGAGGAGTTCTGCAGTAAATAAACCTAACATGCTACAACCTAAGAGTTTACAAAATTATTTGAACTTGGAATTTCCTGACACTTATTGACCCAATTTGGAACATGTTGGCTTTTGTGATGAGGCAGAGTTGAATGCCAGAAAGAATATTAAGAAATGACAGTTAACGAGGCCTGGATCCATCTGCTTAGTACCCTGGAGTACCCTTTGTACCAAGGAGTTTTATCTCTCAGGGTCACTTCTCTAGCATCTAGAAAACATGAAATGTTTTAGCTCATTGCAGCTCTAACCTCCCACGAGATAAGTGTTCAAAATGAACTCATGATTCAGCTTTCAAAAATTAATAGTACGATTAATAGTAAAAAGTAATAATGCGAGTTTTTCAGCAAACCTATGGAAATTCTTCCTAATTAGGTTTTTTAAAAACCTTTATATGAAGCATTTGTCAAAAGGCAGAAAGATTTTTTGGGAGGAAAAGGAATAACAGGTTAATTTTATGCCAATTAATTCTAAGATATGATGAAAAGTTGAGGAGGTACGTTATCAACAATTTTAGTTTTTGTATACATAAAGAATGATACAAAATATATCTTACATATTTTTTACATGCTGGTGTTCTTTACAGGTATTACGTAAACACAGGTAACACCCAGGCTATGAAAAACGCAAAAAATCTGGCTTAATAGATTTTTGGCATGTGGATTTTATCAGGGTATTACAAATCAATTTTAAAAACAGAAAAATAAAAACCCTGCATTCTGTTATTTTTGCAAAATTATTGTAGGAATAAAAAATTCATCATCAAGCAATTATTGAATTAGAGCACTTGGAATCTTAATTCTAAAATTATGAAACTGTACAAATAAGAGTAATTCTAAAAAAATGTCCAATGAGACCTATTTTTGTTGTTGTTTTCAATCTAACTTAATTCTTCCACTCTTATAAAATATTTTCAGATTTCTACTCAGTGGAACTCATTGCTGTTTACCGAAGGGTTCTAGCCACCTGAGAATGGCATCTGTCCTCCTGTCACCATGCCAACTCCTCCAGCGACAAACAAGGGATTTCCCTGTTTTTTCCAGTCTTCCCTCCAATGGAGGAGAGACACACTCACTCCTACCTTGTCTTGGGAAGAGCACCATTTCTAATTACAGTTGGTTTCTTTCCTCCACTTTTCTGTTAGAAAAAGGCTTGGGATGAAATTCTTTGTCTTTTTAAATATGATTTTTGTTTTCTCACCATTCTTACTGACGTCTTTGTGTGGTGCAGTGGCTGGGATCCCACTGCATTTACATGGCAACCAGGAAATCAGTCATTCAGAGTTGCCATGGTAACCAGAGGGGGGAAGGGAGGAGAAGTCCATTTTATCACAGTCGGCTGTGTCCCTTCCTGGAAGCCTAAAG
Organism: Eonycteris spelaea; assembly: GCA_003508835.1. NCBI lineage: Eukaryota > Metazoa > Chordata > Mammalia > Chiroptera > Pteropodidae > Eonycteris > Eonycteris spelaea. The sequence continues at coordinate 5,534,710 of PUFA01000017.1, forward strand.
AATATTTAGACAGAAGTCATTATAAATACAACAACAGCAACAACAAAATGCCTCTTGGCATCAAGACAACTGCGTACTGGCATCACAAAGCGTGCTGTAGATGAGGATGTGAGTGAGTGTGTGGCAAACATCATAACAGCCTTCTCCCCTCAGAGCACATAGGGTACTGCTTGGTCCCCTAGCAAGTCTATAGAGGGAAGTCTGTAAGCACAGCCTCCACACTGAATTGCCCTAAAGCTTTAGGTCCTCAGAGGAAAAGCAGGTAACTGGTGTTGTGTAAGTAGAGTGAGAGAGTGAGTGTCTTGGCTTGGGTGGGGGTACAGCTCTACTTGTATGGTAAGGACTGCGGAAGTGGGGCAAAGGGTGCTGTCCTAAGAAAAACGGAAGTGTCTGTTGAGTCTTGTTTCCTGCCACATCTGCTTCTGGAGCTCAAAGTTGTCATATTTTAAATTTAAAAAAATGAGAAAGCGAGAAAGTCATGTGAGATTAGCCAGTGAGATTATCTTTCATAGGCATGATAATTAGATTCCTCACTCAATAGGCAGATTATGTTTTATAACAGACAATAGGGGCCCTGGACCCCGGGAACAGACTTGGCTCCTGAATTTATTTAGTCTGACCTTTGGTGAGTCAGAACTGACCCATAACTGATCACATTTGTAACCAAAGTTGAGAGTGTACTACTTGATTTTAAAAGTCTTCTAATGACAATATCCTAGTAGGCCAGGACATAGAAATGTTACTCTGTTAATGTGGATCATTTTCTTTGTAAAGTGAGAAAAATCCTTTCATCTTCCTTTAAAAAAAAAAAAAACAGAATATTGCTCTTTCCTCTTTTGATGGCGAAATGAACAAATTCTTGGTTTCTACCTCTTTTCCCTCCAAAATTCCCCCTTCCCCTCCCTTGTGTTCATCTCAGCAAATGGCTCCAACATTCATCCTTTGCTTTAGAGCCTTCCTTACTCTTATTTCCCTTACATTCAATTTAGCAGCACATTTTTACAGGTCTGGTTTCAAAATATATCCTGAATTCAGTCTCTTCTCTCCACCTTCATTATCCATCATGCTTTAACCATCATCATCTTTCTAAATTCTAAAAGAGCTTCCTGACTCAATTCTAAGAGTTTCCATTACATCCACCTACATCCTGGTCTCACAATGCAAGTTAGGTCACGTGAAGTACCTGTTCAGACCACTCACAACCATCCCCATGGCCGTGTGTGACTCTCAGAATACAACCACAGCTCACCAAACTCCACCTGATATGGCCCCTGACTGCCTCTCCATCCTCACACCTGAACACTTTCCTGGTCTTGCATTCTACTCTACCTCTCTCACCTTCCTTGCTGATCTTTGAACACACCAAGTATTCCCTCATCTGGGGGTCTTCACACTTGCTGGAACACTCTTCCCCACATATTAAGAAGTTTCCTCCTCTCACTTTCTTCAGGTCTCCAAATGCCCTCTCCTGCAGAAGGCCTTTCATATCAGCCCGAGTCTTGGTAGGAAATAGGAGTCACAGAATTTTTAGGAAAATGAAAGGCTTCATTACAGAGGTGTGTACAGGGTTAACCAAACCAACGGCAAGATTTAATGCCACACCTAGGCTTGAAGGGCCAAAGGGAAGAAGTAGTGTTGTAGGAGCCCAAAGAGCGCTGCACCCCTGGAGGTTTCTGAGGCTGCCCAGAAGGAGCTCTGGTGACTGAGGGAGGAAACCAGGGCCAGAGCAGAATGTTGCAGAATAAACACACTGACCTCACTTTCTGCACATTGGCCAAACACAGCTGGAAACCAGAGTCCAGCAGAGTCGGGGTAATGTAATATTGGGTTCTGTACAAGTTACCTATTGTTGCATAACAAATTACCAAAACACAGGGGCCTCAAACAAACATTTATTATCTCTTACAGTGTCTGTGGGTCAGGGATTTGGAAGCAGCTTATCCTGGTGTTTCCAGCACCAGGTCTCACATGAAATTGCATTCAAGATGTGAGTTATTTGAAGGCTTAAGTGGCATAGGGGGTCTGATTCCAAGGGAGCTCAGTTACACAGCTGGCAAGTTGTTGCTGGTTTGGGCAGGAGACCAGAGATCCTCTCTACAGGGCTGCTTGAGTGCACCTGGTTTTCCCCAGAATGAGTGGCCCAAAAGGCCAAAGTGGAAGCTACAGTGCCTATTATGACCTAGCCTTGAAAACCACACACTGTCACTTGAGCCTCATTCTATTAGTCATACAGGTAAGTTCTGAGTCAATGGGAGAGAGGGGGAGGAGACCACACAAGGGTGTGAATAGCAGGAGCCAAGAATAATTGGGGGATGTCTTGGAGATACCAGGAGCACAGAGCTGGAGAATGAATTAAAAAGGGTGAGGGAGCAGCAGAAATCAGAGAATGACTGGCACCCCTTCTTGACCATCTTACTTAAAATATTGCATATACCCTCTCCACTCTATTTTCTTCACAGGACTTAACGCCACCTGACATATTAATATTTATGTGTTAACTATTTTATTTTTGATTCTCCCACTATCGTATAAACTCCATGAGATAAGAGACTTAGTCTATTTTGTTTCTGGTGGGTACCTAATAAGCTTCCAATAAATACGTGTGTATTTGAATGTATAAATTATACCCAATTTTAGATTAAAAATATATGCTTTTAAATGACCAATTCCAGTAACATCCCCATTCTTTTTAAACGAAAAGGTTATTTACCCCTCCCCACAATGGGAGTGCTACTACTACTCAGTGAATTAGAATTTGCCTCTTGGAGCTTTGCAAGCAACACAGTTCCCTCTTGGTCCTCTCTCCCTCTTCATCTTCTTTTATTCTCTTTTACTATTTCTTTGAGGTGTTGGCATTGGTGTTGTTTTCCCTTAATTTTAAAACCAAGTTTTCATATTTCTTCCTCTTAAAACTAAATTGAATTGTCTTTTGTTTATTTGGCTCTCTCAGTTGAGTTCTCAGAGGTCCTATTTAAAAAATGGCTCTCATGAGAAATATAAACCTCTGCCTCCTAATCTTCCTCTTTTTTCCCCCCCTTCTGTTTATTCCTAAAATCTTCCAAGGGTATCTATGAAAATTTTTTGTCCTTTTGTGGCACCTATGAGACTAAAGAGATTACTGGCTTCTGGTTACCGACAGTCAAAAGAGAACGTGTCACAAGGAGAAAACATTGCTCCTGGCACACTGTGGATCTCATGTTCATGGTGTTTTATCCCAGCCGAACAGAAGAATGCCGCCTCAGAAACATCTGCACCCAATCTATAGTGGGTAGAAGGATGGTTTTTCTCCTCCATCAGCCCTAGAGGGTACATTATAAATTAACACCTTTCCAGATACAAAGCTGGAGAAACTCTCTTATGTTATGAAGCAGGTTCCCTTGGAGTGGAGAAGACAAGCTGATCATCAAAGTGGGTGAAAAGACATGACTTGGTGCCACTTGTACATACTTGATCAGTCCACATGAGATCTACACTTAAGTCTTCATTGTATTTCCTTTGGGCAACAAGCTGTGCCTAATTTCATCATCCATACTAGAACTAGCAGCTTTTATCTCTTATTGATACTAAACCTCATTATTTACACATAAATATGAACAGCAAGTTGCTATTATTCTTATAAGGTTCATTCATTTAATAAAGATTTAGTGAGTGCTTACTATGTACTGTCAAAGCCCAGCTAATCAAGATAAGCACATAGTTATCTTCCTGGAAATTTAGGGATAGAAAGGTATTTTTATTTTCTCATCAGATGGTTGTCATAAATGGAGAGGAGTGTTCTTTGAAGGATTTTCTTAGACTGTTTGTACAGAATAAAGTGGAAGTATGTCTTGCTAATGACTAAGGAAATTCATTTATTCTGAACACTTTAATTTCTTCCTTGAAATCTTATTTTCTCTAGTGGGGTCCCTTCGGCTATGGCATGGACAACTTTTTTCCTTCTGGACTGTATTATTTGAGGTGTTTGCTGTCACCTTCAGACATAACTATTGGTGCATGTAATCCTTAAGTTAAGGTGCAAGGAATGCAGTTTTTCGCTCTTATAGCAAAGTGCTGAATGTGTTTATAGTGTATTGGTGATTTTTTAAGTCATATTTATGCTATCAGTTTTCAGTTAGTACAGCTCTACTTTCTAGATGCAAACATTTGAGGGCGAAGAGTTAGGATGAATGTTCATAAATATTTTAAGAGCATACAAATAACTTTCTGTGGTCTGGGTGAATTTCAGTATTTTGAGCTGGGAAAGAATCAATGACAGTAACTTATCTTCAGCAAGTAAACCACTCTTTTCATTTGAAAAAGCCATAAATGACACTGTATAGATAATGACAATGCTTCCTAACAAGGTACTATAAACTTAATGCCATATATATATATGGCTTTAAGTTTATATATATATATATTACAAATAAGCCTACATGTTTTTGGCTTATATTCTTCCTCTTAGAATTCATCTCTGTACTTTATCTGACATGCTTTTGCTTATATTCATATGTACAAAAAATATTTATTGCACACCTACTAGGTGCTATGCACTGAGTGTGACAAGAGGTACTAGAAGTATAGCACTGAGTAAGACATTACCTGTATTCTAGAATTCCACTTTTGGTGGAAGATAGATAAAGAGAACCACACAAGGACAATACAGTGTGGTAACAGCTATAACCAGAATAAGCAAGAGGTGATTTGTGGAGGGGGAAAGTATATATCTAACCTAGCCATTTTCTTTTAGAAAGCTGTACAAGTAAAAATAGTAATGTGTTAAGAAATCTTATTCATCGATTATGTTTGCCAAATCAAATCTCAATAATTTGAGATTTCCAAATTTACTATACATCACACAATTATTCTCTATTGAAATTTCCCTGTGTAATCAGGCAAGTAATACTTAGTGTTGAACAACTTCTTACTAAAGTAACTGAAATCATTTTTTTAACATTCCATAAGAGGGTATATCAAATGTTTTGTATTACTGAAAGTGTATCTTCCAAGTTTACAGATTTCCAAGAAGAGCAATCAATTGCCACAACTAGATAAGAGCTTTCTACATATAGTGGTGCTTTGTTATCATCTAAGTAAATAACAGATTTTTCCTGCTGGTCTAATATTATTACTTGGTTAGTAACTTCAGGGTCTTTTCTTTTTTAATATCAATATCACATTTTCCTCCTCACTACATCCTCTTCTCATTTTGATTCCCAGGAACAGTTTTTGGTAATATTTTAAGGAGCCTTGGTGGTTTGCTCATTCTCTTAGAATTGTGTAAAATGTATCTTCTTGTATTTTCAAAGAGGCCAGTAGTACTCATAACTTTCTCCCATGGGACCTAATTGTTTAGATTCACTGAAAGTTAATAAACACATACTGAGCACACACAACATGCCAAGCACTGCAAGGTGCTGAATATACAGAGATGAGAGATACAACACTTGCCCTCAGGGAACACTCAACCTAGTTATTAGACTCAAGTGGACACTAGTGTAAGAGACAGATTCAACATCCAACATTTAACATTACAGTTTCCTCCTCAGTTCATGTGGTTCTGTTTCTGAAATTCTATTACGGAAAGGTCAAAGTGAGAACTTGAAAACTTAGGAGAGGAGAAATAGAGCTGGAGACACCAAGGTCATAAGCAAATCTATGAATACTCCAGAGAATTAAAATCAACAAAAACGCAAAGACAGAATTTCCTCCAAATATCTTTTATTTCCCAGCCTTTCGCCAATGTACTTACTATCAAAATAGATCACACTATCTGGTCGACATATTTGGCACAGGAAAATAAAGTCTTCTCTTTCTGCCATGCCTACAAATTATTGGAGTTATTATTCTGTGGCTTTTCTCTCAAGACACTTCAAAATGATTTATTCCTGTGATATTAACTTCACTGATTTGTGTTCTTTAATTCTGACATTCTTTTCAAAGGATTGTTTTTCCAAGGCATTGCTTGTGCACAATGTTCTCTAACCTCTGTCATACTGTTTTGCTATCTCCCTCTTCTTGATCTCCTTACTCGTTTCCTGTTGTCCTTGATTATGCTGTATGGATCTTCAGGACTTCTTAGGGAGGATAAGTTGCATTTCACAGAATTACCATTTCCGTTTTTATGGTAATAATACATTTGGTTTAAACCCTTTCACTACTCTAGTTGACAGTCCAGCTCCACCTTCTGCTGCTGAGGGGTTTGGAACATTTTGTGCTTATGAAAAGACCAGAACTTCAGACACTAGGCAGGCAGTCTCCACTCAGGTAGTGTCTAGCCTTTGTTCCTACTTAAGCTGGCCTAACTCCCCTGGGCACAGCTGTTTGGTTCCACATCCATACTTCTATGGCTCTTTCTTACCTATTTCCAGCTCTGGTTCTGACTCCTTCCCCAACTCCTGCCTTGTGTCCATACATACCCAGTGCCGTCATCAATAAGACCTCAGGCTTTATGATAAGCCCTCCTCCAGTCCTCCCAGCTTCTATCCACCCTTAGCCTCTGAGCCCATCCCCTTCTCCTTCGCATCAAACTCGTATTTGTTTTCTCATGAGGTGTTAAGAAAGCAGCCTTCTTGAACTCATTCATCACTGACAACCTCCCAAGGCTTTATGTCTGTAATACACACATACATGCGTTTGGGTTAACAATCCAAACAAGTTCAATTTTGGTGACATTTTAGGTAATATCTGAGAAGAATCTGGGAGAGTTTCACATTATTCTACTTAATCCCCTAGTTAACCCTGCCCAGGGCAAAGGAAAAAGAGAACTCTTGCTTCTAAAAGTCTGCTCTCTCCAGAGGAAGAGCTGGCCATCATTCTACAAAGCCCTTGACTTACTCGCTTTTTATTCTGAGCTATGAGACAGAGACTGACATTTTTCATTTGTGAGGGTCAGCAAATGTCTCTTAAGAAATATTAGTTCTGTCCACCCTACCTCCTGACTCTCTTTAAACCAATATGATTCAGTCTTCTTGGCTCCTAAAAGCTGGAGGATTGCTCAGATGTCTGAGGGGAGGGAATGATCCTGTGACACACAGGTCCGATCACGATTATGCCTTTTTTTGAAGAAGTCTTTAGAAAGACTTCTATTTCCTTTAGTTGTGCCAAGAAATGCTTGGAATTTCATTTTTTTTTCCTGTGATAAAATAATAGCTCAATGATTCATTTATTCTTACTTATTATTTGGCACAACAATTAAGCAAGCCATTAAATGTATCATCAATGTATATGAGTGGATAAGATTTGTTAATATATGAATTGACCTTATTCCCATCGCACTCTTCTCGCTTCATCGCAGCCCACACGTGCACTCAAGGGGTGCCCTCGCTGGTACAGTTTGTGGGTCCTTTCTGATACAATAGAAAAAAGAAAGAGGAGACCGAAACTGAGACATGGGCTGAAAAGTAAGAAGGGCTTAGCCAGAGAAGGCAAGTCAATCAAACTTGTCTCGGCATGGCAAGGGGAGAGGAGAGAGAAAGGAACAATATTGTAAAGAGATTAGAGGAAGAGTTGGGGGATTTGACACGTGAGAAGCTCTGGGACAGCTGTGAGGTGGCAACAAATGGAGCGTGCAGGAGGGGATGTGAAAAGTGTTTCTGGCTTATAAATTTGTCTCTTTAAAGTTTATCCAGAAATGCAAGTGAAGAATAGCTTTCTTTTTCTTCTATTTTTCTTAAAAATTTTAAATTACTTTTTGTTGCCAGGCTGTGCTTCTTTATAAGCAATTCAGGGTAGAAACAGAACCAGGAGTTGCCCTAAGATTCTTTAGGGTCACCTATATGACAAATGTAAAGAATTTGGGATGCATGTACCATGATTTTCTGCAGACAATTTTCAAGAAAGGGAGGAAGGAGGGAAGGAAGGAAGGAAGGAAGGAAGGAAGGAAGGAAGGAAGGAAGGAAGGCAGGCAGGCAGGCAGACAGGCAGGCAGGCAGGCAGGCAGGGAGGGAGGAAGGAAAGAAAAGAAAGGAAGGCAGGCAGGCAGGCAGGAAAGAAAGAAAAAGCAGGCAGAAAGAAAGAAAGAGAAAGAAAGAAAGAAAGAAAGAAAGAAAGAAAGAAAGAAAGAAAGAAAGAAAGAAAGAAGGAAGGAAGGAAGGAAGGAAGGAAGGAAGGAAGGAAGGAAGGAGGAAGGAAGGAAAGAAGGAAAGGAAAGAAGGGAAGGAAAGAAGGAAAGGAAAGAAGGAAAGGAAAAATAGAGGGACTATTGTTTCTTATTCCATGACCAACTTCTCATATCTGAACCTCCCTTTTTATCTTCTCCTCAGGAACCCAAAGGAATAAAAAGCAGTTTTAGAATTTCTACTAATGATGCCTTTTCATTATACAAACATCTGTTAACTACCTACTATGGGACAAGGAAAGGTGAATAGAACATGGCCCTAACCTTAAGGGATTCAAATTCTCATGAGTGAGATGGACATGTAACAATTCATTAAAACAATGCCGTTAGTGCTGAAATGGCGATAGGAACAAGGCACCCAGCACTCACAGAGCAAGACACACTCGGCTCTGTTTGCATGGTCAGGGAAGGCTTCCAAGAGAAACTGAGTCTGAAACGATAAGTTGGAGTTGCCGGCAGACAAAAGGGAGAGCATTTTGGCAAAAGGAGGAGAATATGCCAAAATGTAGAGGAGAAAAGAGAGCATGGTCTCATGAGAAACCTGCTGTTAAGGTGGCTGTGGGATGGGTCAACCTGAGTTACAGTGGATTAGATAATAAGGTTCAAGTGTAGTTGGGTGTGATTTGTATGTCATGCAAAGGAATTATGACTTGTATCCTATAAGCAACAGGAAAGGGAGGTACTGAAAAATTTTAGCGGAGCAGAGACATGCTTAATTCTGTTTTAGAAAAGTACTTTCAGCGGTCCTGGCTAAGAAGAGGTACTGGAGGGAGGTGGGAGTATTGCAGTCATGTAGAGAAAAACCAAAGAATTTATGTAATAGGACCGCAGAAGGGTAATAGACTAGAAGGGTTTGGTCAAAGAGATAATTTTGGGAATGAAAGGATGAGAAACTTTAAGTCAGGTATAGCATAACAAAGACAAGTGGTTCTGATATTATTATTATATTCTTGCTATGGACAATTGGTTTGTATCTCTTGTTAAATGAAATGAAGATATAGAAAGGGGAACACGGTTTTAAGATCTATTTATATATATTGGGGAATGTTAATATTAAAAAAAACATCTGGCTAGAATGCTCAATAATACAGGAGAGATATCAGGCCAAAATGATGTTTCTCTTCATTGCCATCCACCTCCTCCAGCCACTAGGTATAAGAAATACAAGATATTAATGCCTACAAATAAGGCCATTGGCGAATTTTAGGCTTTTGTTGTATGCATTGATTGAATGTATCGAGGATAGGTTCATATTTGGTTACCGAACAGTTGCATGAACTGTTAATGGTGAAATGTAATTATATCTCCTAAAAAATAAACACTTTGCAGACTTAGTATGCATACCTGCCATATTTATGTTAAAAGCTCTGAACTGGATTCATTTTCTCTCTTAGCCAATCTACACCTTCCACATTTTGCTTTTCTCTCCAGAAAAAGAGGCTGTTGGGTCCACTTGAGAGCAATAAGGTTAATGACAGGAAGAAAATGATCTTAAAATCTAGTTTTCAGCTGTGAAGGGTGGTTGGTTGGCAATGGCCAGATTAACCTACTGAGAACTTTGTAAGGGCCAAAGATGAAGAACTGATCAGAAGGCAGCCAAATTCCTAGAGATTGTATTGTCTGAAAGAGATTTTCCTATACAGACAAAAAGATAAGTACCAACCACTCTCTGATGATAAGAGAAAATGTGAGAAGGGAAGAGAGAGAGGATTTTAAAAAATAAAAATGAAAAAGACCTGTTTGAATTCAGAGTTAATGCCAGAATCCACTAATCCAAAATTAACTAAAGATTTGTTTCCATATTCTTTCCAACCATTAATAATTGTGCTACTCATTTTTTGTAGACTTGGTGTCATATATATTTAAATTTTTATATAAACGCTTCTGGTAACCTTTGGCACTACGATTCTGAGTTGGAGGTAATTCATGTCTGATCTTCATGGGATAGTAGAAGGCCGTGGGAACCTATGCCCAGTCCTCACCTACGCTTACAGTCCTATTTGCTGATGGTTCAAAAGCAGTTCTCCACTTTTAATCTTAAAACAATCCATTTTGTAATTTCTGATGTTAGCGAGTTGACATCAGAGGTCCTTTTGATAAAAAATTTCCAGGAAGAAATAAGCAAACTCTGTTCACGGAATATCACCAGAAAACAAAGGGTGTTCTGGGACTATCTCAGAACATCCCATAAAAATTAAATTCTGTGCCTTCCGGGCTAACATGCTGTGGTCCCCCAGCTGGATTAAGAAGACCCACCTGGTGACTTCCCTGATGATCCAGTTATCCTGCATCAGCTCTTGATTTCTAACATTTCCTGTTCATTTACTTGCTGAAGGGTTAAGACAAGATTGGATTTAAAAAGTAGAGCTGGAGAATTAACTCCATTGCTGAGGACGATTAGCTTTCCAAGTACTGATTCCTGGGGAGTGGTTTCTTAACCAGGTGACCTGGCAATAGAAGATTCCCTGCCCCCAGCCTGTATTTAATATGTAGCTTCCCTAAAGCACCTTGTGTCGGTACTGGGGAAGAATGACTTACAAGCTGAATAAATTTTCACCAAGACCATCAGGGTTTAGTCATGAATATACTAACTGGGAACCTGGAAGCTACGTACTGGTCCCAATTTGGCTGCTGACTGCCAAAGTCGCTTGCCTTCTCTGAACTTCAACATCCTTTAAAAATAATAAGAGCTAATATGTATTGAACACTTCCGATGTTCCAGTAATGATCTCACTTAATCCTCAGATTTCTGCTGTAGGGTAGGACTATAATCATCCCCATTTCATAGATGAGGAAATCCAGGCCCATAGAAGTTAAATAATTGCCCAAGTTGATACAATTGGTAATAACAGGTTGGATTCAAATTCTGGTGAACAGACCGCCTAGTCTCTACCCTTATCCATAACCCTACACCACCCCCTAAAGGACTGGCTGGCCATGAGGGTCCTTTCAGTTCTACTAGTGTGGGGGTGGGAGGGAAAGAAGGTTCTATTTCTGGGTTGGGACTATATAGCATTTAGGACCTTCTTCCGCACCATCAAGGATCTTGGAACTCTGTCTTCATTGTTAGGCAACAGGTAGTATTGCAGGACTCGGTTTAGCTCCTGTGCCACACAAGAATACTTATCAGCGCCATTCTCTTCTGAGTTATATGGGTTAAGCAAGATCTCAGTGGTCGTGGGACCTTGAAGAAATTAGCCATTTGGAATGTTGGCCACAGAGAAACAGGCTGCAGCAAGAAGCTGCAAGTTCCCTGATAGCTGATTTGAGAGGCTCTATAAATCAGAAGGAGCTACTGAGGCTGGTGCTGGATCTGAGAGCCAGAACCTGACTAGGGGCTCTTGACTGAAAAAAAAAAACCAAAAAAAAACAAACAAAAAACAACACAGCAGCAGCAGTACCAACAACAAGAAGCCAAGTTCTGGCTAACAAATCAGTGTGTGTGCTGGAAAGGGGGCTGATGAGGCGGTTGCTGGAAACAGTGGTGGAGGTGAGGGCGAGGAAAGAAAGGGAAGGAAGGAAAAGAGAGCAGCAAAGGGACTTGGAACAAAGGGGTAAAGAGGATTCAAGTCCAATTAGTGTCAGGAGCCCAGGAGAAGGTGAAACCACGAGTAAGCCCTTACATGGAATGAGAGGGAAAGATGAAAGCAGCTCACAGCTACCAAGAAGAGGAGGAAGTGGGAGATGTGCTGCTTCCTGTAGAAAGAACGATGAACAAAGCTGGGTGGGGACTAGTCCCTGGGCTGCAGGCGCCGCTGCTACACATACACACAGCGGCCGCTGCTCCGTGGGCAGCTCCTACTACTGCTGAGCTGCGCTGGGCTGGGCTGGGCTGGGCGGCGGGCTGCGCCGGAGCTCGCCTGCACAGATCGGCTGGGAGAGAGGAGCGCCAGCCACTCTTACCTGACCAGCCTCAGAGCCGAGGTAAAGGAAAAGCTTTTCATGTCTCTCCTTTTTAAGTGAGAAAAATGACCATTGCCTGCGGGTTTAAGGGAAATTTCTAAGGGAAGTTAGGGACATTGTCTCAGGATTGGGGGAAAGGATTAGACTGGGTTCTTGAGAAGGGCTTTTGAGAATGACCGAATTTGTGACACATTCTCTTTAAAAAAAAAAAAAAAGATTATTATTAACTTCAGCGACTTGTCAAGCAAACACAGTAAATGTAAGGAGCTGTTTGCACAGTTCTCTCAGGAAGAAAAGCGAGGCTGAGTTGAAACCGATTGGGGCTGTGAAGCTGTTGGCTGATCATCTGAGTGTTGCAGTCCTGTTTTAGGTGTGTTCGTGGTGTAAAACGTTAATTGCATTATATCTCCTACACATTGCACTCACGTATCTTCTCTTCTGCAGTATACTGACTGTGATTTGGCCTTTTTTTAGGGAGGGGCATTAAATCCTTTTGTACTCAGAATTTGCCAACAAAGGCTGTGGAATTGCGAATGGAGGGGCAGTATTTACCATTAAAACAGGGTGTCTTCCTCCCTCTGCTCTGTGCAGCTGCTTTTAGGATAACCTCAGAAACAGCTCCCGTTTGCCAGCAGGTCTTGTCCTAAAGTTGCATCCTTTCTCAGAGGAGAGTGGCGGGTTTAACTTGTTCAGAATCAGATATTGGTGTGTATATGGGTTTAACGTTTATATGGATTTTATTCATCTCTAGGTCAAGACGCATATTAACCTCAGTGAGGGACAAAATGTAGACGTGCTGCTAGGTTGTTTCCTTACCTGTATATACAATAGATAGACTGAAGTAGTAAAATTAGAAGGTGATTTTTATTTTTTGATTATCTTGCGCAATGGATGCCCTTAATAAGAATCTAAGACCATGACTTGTTCATATTTATGAATGATATGTAAAAGTGCATTAACTAGGTCTAATGGATAAGAAATGAGATTGTGGATTCCTCTGGCAGGATATGTAAGAGAGTTTAATATCCTAGCGTAGCTGGTTTTAAAAATTCAGCTTTGTCTCCAAAAGAAAGTGTGATTAAATAATAAATGGTCATTGATAAAAGGCTTTCTCTTGAGTTTTTAGAATAAAAGGAGATAAATTTTAGAGGAAAGAACTGCTTATAGTGGAGTAAAAATAATAAAAAAGATGTATTTGGACACTAACAAATTCTTAAAATATAATTTTTTAAACACTAAATATTCCATAAAGAGTGTATATGCCTCCTCATTTATCATCCTCAATTGTGAAGGGGTTTTTAAAAAATGCCACTTTATAAAATTGATTTGGCTTCTCAAAATTTCTGGTGTAGCAGCACATTTTGAGAGAAGACTATTTTGGTACCAAAGGGAAAAAAAATGTCTAGTTTTCTGAGGTTACTTATTAAATCAAACCGGAGCTGTCTAAAAGGCAAAACATTGCTTGTGTTGAAACCATGGAGCTCCCCTGACCGATTCATTGTGTTTAATCAAACCTGTGGGCAAAACAAGTCACACTGCATATTCCATAGTTCAACTTCCCGCCTCCTTTTAAAGTAAATATGTAAAGATAATTTTCCCAGAGAGGAGAGCTAGGATAGATCTTGAATCCAGAATTCCCCTAACTGGCGTTCTATGGCCAAGCTGCCTGTCATTAATTGAAGTAGAAAGTTGGGAATCTAGGCAGTATGAATGAAAATAGAGCTCACCCTTTGGTATTTATTCATCTGCAGGCTTTATTCACTAGATAATGCCAACACCCTGCTCTGTGTGGGATGTGTAGACAATCTGCGTTCCTCCTCTCTGTGCGTTTCATACAAGAGTATGAAAATGAAACCTTGGCCCATAGGCACGGGAGAGTCAAGACAGCCCCCCTGCTCTCTGTCAAAAACAACTAAGTGGTACATATTTTCTGCACAGCACAAAACATTTCCTTAACTGTTAAATTCCAGCTTGAAGCACATTAGTGAGTAACAGCAGATCAGTAACTGTAATGGTAGAAGGTTTAGGAAAAGGATTAAAATGCTCCTATGCTGTGAAATAAGACTATTTACACTTACTCTAGCCATATGGAATATTGAAAGGCATGATGCTTTTGTCCAGGGTACTCAGTGGCTTTTGAGGGAGTCAACCAACACTGAAATTTTAATTGAATGTTTTTTTTTGTTTTTTTGTTTTTTCTGCCATATGGCCAAATGGATGAGTGGAAACATGACTCCATTATTTCATGACCAGCCCTGGGGCTCATATGGTAGGCACATAGTGAGTGTATTTGGTTGACTGACATTTTTACACTACTTCAGAAAGCAGGCCCAACTTTTGAGTATAAAAGTCAAAGCAGAAAGACGGTTCAAAAAGACACCTGTGGGTAGAAGACAATAAAATCGTGGAGTGAAAAGAAGGCAGGCTTTGGGAGTCAGGCAGATCTTCATTTGAATCCTACCACTGGTTCTTACTACTTGACCTCTTACGATAACTTAATGAACTTTGGTTTCCTCATTGTAAAGAGGGATTAATAGGACATAACTAACGTAGTAGTTTTTTTGTTTGATTTTCATTTTGTTTTTGTGTATGGATTATGTGAGTGCCTGAGACATAGTAGGTACGCAGACGTTTTTTTCTTCCTGAGTGGCATAAGGAAAGATTAGCGTATTCTTGATCTTTGCCACTCCCTCAGGGTTCCAAGAGACATTTTCTTTACTGTAGTAAAATATATGTATATACATAGATACACACACACACATATACATATATATATATATAAAACATAAAACTTCCCATTTTAATCATTTTTTGTGACATCGAGTATATTGACATTATTGTGCAACCGTCACCACCATCCACCTCTCGATCTTTTTCATCTTAAGCTGAAACTCTGTTCCCATTAAACATTAACTCCCCATTCCCTCCTCCCCGAGTCACTATTCGACTTTCTGTCTCTATGATTTTGACTATTCTAGATTCCTCATATAAGTGGAATCATATGTTATTTGTCTTTTTGTGACCGTCTTAATTCACTTAGCACAATGTCTTCAAGGCTCATCTGTGTCGTGTCATGTGTCACCATTTCCTTCTTCTTTAATATTCCATTGTATGTATATACCACATTTTGTTTATTCACTCATATGTTGATGGACACTTGGGTTACTTCCACATTTTAACTACTGTGAGTAATGCACACATGGGTGTGCAAATATCTGTTGGAGTCCCTGCTTTCACTTCTTTTTGAGTACCCAGAAGTAGAACTGCTGGATCATATGCTAATTCTATGTTTACTTTTTTGAGGAACTGCCAGTACCCTTTTCCACAGCAGCTGTACCATTTTACATTCCCTCCAGTGGTGCACAGTGGTTCTTTTTTGTCTCTACAGTCTCACCAACATTGTTATTTTCTGGAGGCATTCGTTTGTTTGTTTTTGATAGTAGCCATACTAATGGGCATGAATTACTATCTCTTTGGAATTCAATTTACATTTCTTTAAGGATTAGTCTTTTCATGTGCTCAATTGGCCATTTGTATATATTCTTTGGAGAAATGTTTATTCAAGTTCTTTGCCCATTTTTACACTGGATTTTTTTCAAAGACATTTTTAAATGGTGAGATGTCTTACAAAGTGTGTCATAAAGATCATGATTATAACTTTGTGTTTAATCTCCTGCATGCATCAGTATTATTCCTGTCCAAGTAAAATACTTTTCAAAAATAACTTTTAAAATCAAATGGAGAAAGAAAATCTGTATAGCTCCTGATGATTGATGATATCAAGAACTTGATAGTGAATTTCAAACTCTTATTGTAGACAGCCACACCGGGGACCCCGCTGGTCAAATGTGGTCAGGCTGTTACAAAGAAGACACTGGAGAGGCTGTCACTTCAGTGTCTTTCCAGTCTCCACTCAGCTGGAAGAGAAAAAAATGTCCAGTAGGTAGCAGGGTCAGAAAAAAGGAGGAGATACTAAAGTACTAAATTGCTGTCAGCTCTTTTCATGGGGAGCTTTAATGATAGAGAAGGGCTACAGTAGTTAAACAACAACAATAGATTTCTGGGACAACAGGTTTCTTCTAATGAAATGAGATTCAAATCTAAATTTCACATTTGAAAATAAAAAAATCCTTCTGTGTTTAATTTTCCATAACATATTTCACTCCTAATTCCCAACCTGATGGGGCAAGGTATAAATGGGGCTGGGGAGAGCTGGGCAGGAAGATTAGGGAGGACTCTATTGAACAGGAACAATATCTGAGCTTTATGCTGTGGGTGCAGATGTTGGCGTTGAATGGTTTGAAGCGTCCCTGAACCATTCATTGCATGTTAACTTTTTGTAATGCACTCTCTGTGTGTGTACGGGAATAGTGAGGCTGGAGGATAATGACCCCTGACTATGTTTACTTTCCAAATCTGCTTATTTTACAAATTCTAGGAGGACCCATGCCTGGTTCTGTAGATCTGGAAGGAAGAGGGAAATTACAGAGCTGTATTAAGGCATAGTCCCTTGCCCAAGACATCAGAGAATGGTCTGTATCTACCGCTCCATGACAGATGATGCAATCCACCCAGCATTTTTAAGTTTTCTGTCCAAACTCACACAGTTGATTAATACTTCACTTCCCAATTCAATCTCCATTTCACTTTTCTTCATAATAAAGCGAAGAAATAGAGAAAGTCTTTATACTTTCGAAATTGTTTTTAAAACCAAATTATTTTGTTTAAAAAGATGAGGGTAAGTTTTACATTTAACACCCTATGTAAAAATGGAGTCTCTGTTCAAATTTGTTCAAATGTAAAGATGCCACTGGAAATGAGATTCAGATTTTCAGGTAAGAGTATTAGAGATACATATGGCTCCCCAAAACTCTTATGTTAAACATAGCAAGTTGTACTTAACAGGATTCAAAATCTAGACAGTCTCTAGAGAACTTCATTAAACATTAAAAAAGAGGGAGGTCAAATCTCAAACATTTCTAACTTTAGTTATAACATGTTTCTTAGAAGTGGTACCACTGTATACCTAGGTTTGAGATAAGACAGGATAAGCCCTTTTATCTCTTGGCAAATATGTGTAAACAGTCAAGCTCTTAATTGAAAACTGGTCACTTGACCCCTTCCTCCCTATTCCTCTGGCCTTCCCTTGCCCGACTGCCATCCCAGTTGTCAGGGTCAGACATTTCCATGTTCCTCGCTCCCTGGTACCTGGCACTCAGAGATAATGGAGAGGGTCTGGCGACTGGGTTGATGGGTTCTACTCCAGATTTATTGCAACATCAGCAGTGCCATTGCTGTTCTTTGAAATCCTTTTCTTCTTTCTTTTTTATTCCACTTTTTACTATCCCTTGTGCATTTGCAGTGAAAACCATGAAACCCAAGTCCCTACTCCCTTATTCATTACAGGTGACTCACCTTCTACTTTTCTCATAAGGCATGTAGTTACAGGCTTCCTCAACCTCATTCTTTACCATCTCAAGATTTTCCTATCTTCATTTGTTCTTCTTCCTTTCTAGGTAAAATTAACAGGTTTCCCTCCCCGCCCCCAAGTCGAGAGTAAACGCTCTACTTGGACTCTCCATGTCATTTTCTTTTATTTTCTAGGGGACTAGGTTCTGACAATAATTCTATCTCCTTCCTGCATGTTTGGTTTCTTTATTGACCCTTTCCTCTTTGCCTGCAAACACACTTAGTTTACACATATAAATTTATTAAAAATTAAACAACCCTGTTGTCAACAAAGATTCCCTTGGACTTTTCTTTTAACCTTTACTAACTTTGTTCTCCTACCTGTAGGGAAGAAAAATAGTTTTTTTTTATCTTTCTAAGTTCTCAACTGGGAACCCTATAACAAAGGACAGATAAATAAGAAAAAGCAGATGTTTATTAACATATATATCCCATATAAAGAAGGGAGGTACTCAGGGAAAAATGACTAACCCTCAAAGGTAGTTTAGAATTCAGGTTTAAATAACATCTTCAGCTAAAAGACAAAAGGGAAAAGGGGAGGTAAAGGAGTGGGGTGGTGATCAGGAAAAGCATGGTAAATAAGAGTAAGATTGTTATATAGACATAAATTGGTGCCAGTCCTTAGATAAGGGTCTTAATGATTTAGTCTCCCTGGTACAGAAGAGAGGGAGGCACCTTTACAAATGAAGATTTCTTTTGTAAATGTAAATTTCTCTTATAAAAGAGGGAGCTTCTGGTCTGTTTAGAGAATTTCTCCTGTGTGCTATTTCCCAAAATAATCTCAATCCTTATGGCAAATAGGCGAATTTTGAGGTTGTATATTCTGTCATCCACCATTCCTCTCTGAAGCCTCCCAACTTCTCCACCAGCTCCAAGTTAGCTCTAAATATGAACATTCTCAAGATTTTACTTCACTGCCATTTAATTTCTCTCTTTCTCCTTGACAAATCCATTTCTGTGATTTCAATCATTGTCACTGTGTGAGTCAGTCCCCAAACTGATTCTCCATCCTGATCTCTCACCTACTCTCTAAACTTGCATATCAATCTCCAGCAAACTTGCCGGAACACCCAACCCACTGGCACTGAAACTCATGTGTCCAAAACAGCCCTGACCATCACTATTCCCCGCTTCTCAAAACCCGCTCCTCATCTCATTTCCATGACTACTAATGACACCCCATTCTCCCAGTCCCTCAATTATGAAAACTCGATTTCATTTTTTTCCTCACCAAACAATCCCAGGTGTAGCCAGTTGCATAGCTCCTTGTTTTGTCATTGGAACCATATATGGACACTATCTACTCTTTTCCATGTTGACAGCCAGGTGTTTTAGTTCAAGCTTGCCTAACTCCCAGCTGGGCTAATTTGTTGTTTGTGTTCTTGCTTCTCCTACTTCCTGCTTCCCCTTCCACTCTTCACTCACCCCCCTCCCCCACCCAAGTCTTGCTTCTCTAAATAGCCAAATTCCATTTGCCCTGTAAGGCTTAGTTCAAATGCTACCTCTTCCACAAGCCTGCCTGCCTTCTTTCCTCCCTCCCCAATAAGAAACCATCTTTACCTCTCAGAAATCTTTTGTTCTTTCATCACAGCAATTAGCACATTCTGGTGTGTAAAATGGCAATCTGCATTTCTTTTTCTTATGCAAGATTTTTGAGGGGAGTGGCCACACCCAGTTTTTTTTTTTTCTTCTATAGGACACAGAAACAGTTGTTGTTGTTATGGTTTATTTGTTTTAAATTTCAGCTTTATTGAGGTATAGTTAACAAAATTGTAAGACATTTAAAGTGTACATCATGGTGATTTGATGTACATATACACTGTGAAAGGATTTCTCCCATCCAGTTAATTAACACACCCATCACTTATTTATTAGTTATCTATTTATTTGTGTGAGAACAATTAAATTCACAAATGAATTTTATCATTCATTTATTTAATGAACTTTCTTGAGTCACTTATTCTTTTATGCAAAGTGGGCTAGATACTGTAGGAACCCTCTAGGAGCTCATAATCTACTAGGGAAACAGACAAATACTGACATAACTACAAAACGGTCTGTCCATGGACCTTAGCTGAATGTCTACAATGTGCCACATGTCCTTGATGGGCCATGGGGACTTGAATGAATAAAATAGGCAGTCCTTTGTTTGTTTGTTGTTGTTGTTTTGTTTTGTTTTGTTTGTTTTGGCACTTACATTCTAGTGTAGAAGGTGGTAATACTTTTAAAAAGACCTTTGTCCAGCCTCAACCCAGACAAATTAGATCAGAATCAGCCGGATTGGACCCCATAACAGAAACAAATTATAATACAAGAAAATATCAGGCAGCGATTAGTACTGAGATGGATTAAAATAGAAACAGGTTGAATGATAGAAGTTGTGTGTATGATGGTGGTGGTATTGGAGAGTTTACTTTTGTTAGTAATCCCTGAAGACCTCTCTGAGGAGGTGACATTTGAATTGAAACCTATATTATGGTGAGGATTCAGCCATGTAAAGATCTGGGAGGAGAGGATTCCTAAGCAGAAGGTGCTAGTGCCTTTCTGAAATAAGGAGGAGGTGAAATTCCCAAGGAAATGTGGCTTTTTTCACATGTATGTGCGATAATCTATAAAATATGTCTTTCATCTACAGAGGGCAATTTTCAGTTAAACCAGGCAGACTCCAAATGCAGAAAACTTGGTGGCTCTGTTGAGTACTTGGTGGCTCTGTTGAGTACTTGGTCTGGGCTGGAATTGATTTACAGTCAGGAAGACTACTCTGTTTAATTATATTTTTCTACACTGCAATCAGCACTATGGGCTTGTTGTCTGAATTAAACACAAATCTTACTGTTTAAAAAAACTTAGGCACACAGTATTATCTCTTAGATGAATAAAATAGAGAAAGCAGTGACTTCTACCCTTAATTCTGTTTGGGGGAATTGGGGAAAAGTCATAGAGGACTCCAAACCACACAAGAGTCCAGCTCTCTGGCTCATGTTTGAATGAGTGAAGATCAGCATGTTTCAAGAATCAAGTTGATAACTAGCATTTGTTGAGCATTCAGTTTGTGCCGCTGTGGCTGGATACTTTACATACGTTACAGTTTTCCTCTAGTTTTAAAAATAAGCCTATGAGATGAGAACAGTATTTTTTTCTATCAGGATACTTTTGGTTGCTAGTAATAGAACACCCTACCGAAATGGCTTAAGCAATAGGAAACTTTTCTCAAGACCTCCTGAAAAGAGGGTAAGTCCAGAATTAGTATTCCTAGCTAAACAATGTTCTTAGCAACCTAAATACTTCCCTGCCTCCCATTCTGACATCCTCAGCAGGTTGGTTTACCCTGTTAGGCTCCTCTCCTCACTGTGCTGAGATGGCTACTATGATTTCAGAACTACAGTAAGATTTCAATGTCTAGAGGCACAGTGAAGTGGCTAGTTTCTTCTCACAAAACTCTTTTTAAGGTTACAGGAAAGCTATCTTCAGCAGAATTCCTCTCCCAGCTCACATACTTACTATTAGTGGCTAGGCAGATGGCCCACTGTGATTGGCTAATTTAAGAGTTTCTCCTGAGACCATGGAGCAGCCCCGCCTTTCCGAAGAACCCAACAGCCAAACTCCAGCAAAAAGCATCGGTTCTGTTAGCAAGGAAGAAGGGGTTAATGGTTATCGGAGACAGCCAATAGAGTCTGCCACTATTACTCTTCACGTTTATAAGTGACGATATCAAGGCTCAAAAAGGTTTAATCACTTATCAAGATCACACAACTTTGAGTTGAACTGTGTTTCCATGCATTTCCCTTTGATAAAATGCACATTCATATACACAGACAAACCCAAAACTTGTTTTTGTTGATGGTAACAATCTAGGTAGACTTGAGAAAGAATCCTGGAAGAAAATACAAAATGGCTGTTGCAAGACTAAGTGAAGGAGAAACTTCTTAACAAATTATTCCGGAATAAAATAAGTCAGATTCTATAAAGCAGTAAGAATGGCATTTAATTTAGACAACCAGCCCTACATGTCTGTGCACATGCACGCGCGCGCGCACACACACACACACACACACACACACACACACACACACACGTACATACATAAAATCAAATCGAGTCTTCGTGACTGGTCATTTAAATCAATTTGATCTAATAAAATCTACCCCGACCAGGAAACGAGTTATAGAGGCTAAGGTTATGTGTGTGGTATCTGTCAGACTTAAATGGAAATCTTTTTTCCGAAGAGGTATGTATTTTGTTGATTATAGCACCTGTATGAGAAGAATGAGTAATCTCTAGAATGTTCGATTAGGAGTTATTTTGAAAACATTGTCACTTTCTAACTCTAGAGGCAACACGCACTTCCATTATTGTTGCATTTTCTTTGGTTCCTACTTTCCATGCTGATGTTGAATTTCAGAGGCTACATACGTGAAGCAGCAGTAGTGAAAAGGGGAAATTTCAGTGGAATTGCCATCATTTACAGTGTTCTGACTGCTTGTCTCTAGGTGTGTTCCTGTGCATTCTCATCATACCAAACTATTAATGGTGGGAGTACCTTTTCTGTAATAAACTATTGATTGCTTCCTACTCTGGTATTTGCAATTTTAAACAGGAAAGTGAAGTTAATTTCTAGGCTTTGCCAACAGAGCTCTGTTTAAGAAAGGTATTTATCTGATCTGTGTAGAACCGTGTGAGAAAAATTGTGAAAAATTTAAACAGAAAAAGAGTCTGTCATTTTAGGAGGCATTCCTTGGAGAACTCAGTTAATGGTTTTCTTTTTTTTTAAACTCATGCACGATTGTGTGCTTAGGGAATATTGCTGTTTATAGGCATTAAAGACATTTCACAGTTTTATTTATTTTTTTCCTTTGGGAAAAAACTTGATATAGAACAGCCCCAAGATTTTCTGTTAATTAAAATAATAAAAAAAAATTTAAGTATGCAAAGGTGAAAATTCCTAGGAAAAATATTGTTTGACTTATCTTTTATTGTAAGTCTTAAAACAATTCTAAAATATAATTAGAAATATAATTTTATAAGGTTTTCTATACAGGAGAATATAGTAGTTAAAGGACTTTGGTTTGGATTCAAAATCACTTGGGTAAATTGCTTAAACTTTGTATGCCTCACTTTCCCCATCTATAAAACTGGAAATAATAATGGATACCTACTTTGCAAAATTGTCAGCAGAAAATTATACAATGTACGTAGAATATTTATTTAGCATAGTGCCTGACTCATAATAACTATTTAGCAGCGTAGCTGTTATTAGTACAATTGTTATTGTTACTACAAAATGTGAGTATCTTTTATTCTATTCATGAGGCTCATATCAAGTTTCATCAGAAATGATTATGGCCCAACATTAATTATAGGTGCTCAGAACTTGGAGTAAGGAATCACCTAAGGAAGCCTATTTCCCTGGGATAGTCACGTGCCGATATTTGGGCTTAGTTAAGTGTCAGTCTCAGTCATGTGCTATTTGTTCAGTAATCCATGTGCTTAGTCATAAATATTTCCAGTTTTCCTTTCCAAGTCATGATAGGCTTACCCTTCTCTGTCCACTTTAGTTATATGTAGCTGTGTATCTTGTATTGGCCAGTGAAACATGAGCAGAAATGATGTTTATCACTTTCAGGAAGAAGCTTATAAGAACCAGGGTATAATAAGCACATTTCTTAGTAAATGGCGTAGTAGAAGCACAGAAAGGGTGGCTGCACTCTTAAGCCTGGGTCTTAGAAGAGTAATGATGGTCTCTCCACCAACCTGTAATGGATATGGAGTGAGAGTGAGAAATAGCTTTACTGTCTTGAACCACTGAAATTTGGGGATTGTTTGTTACCACACTATAACCTAGCATATCCTGACCAATACACTCAGATTATCCCTTCAAACTGCAGAGAAAAAAAATATGTATTATTGGTTACAAAATGTGTAGCAATTTGGAGATAGTAATTTTTAATGACTAGTTCATGTGTTTGTGTGTGTGAGCATGTGCGCCCATAATATATGTGATATTATATATAAGGATCAGGAAGCCTAGAGTCTTAAGTTAAAGAGATTTACATAAAAATTTCCAATTAACATTTTGTTTTTATCAAATAAGATTTACTTCCATTTCATACAAAGGAAAATTAACATGCTAATTAACATAAAATGACTGCTCTGTTTTTTTGTTTTGTTTTGTTTTTGAAGGAGACAGGACTCTGAATTCCAGGCCTGATGTGATCATTAGGTAATGATCCCTCACATGGAGAGCTTATTCAGATTGGTGTCTTGTGAAGCAAGGGATGTTTTCAAGAGGAGATAATGCACCGAGCCATGCCTGTGGCTTTTGTCTCTAGAAAGGAAATAGTCTGCCCTAAGCTCTATTGGGATATTGTAGTTATAAACAATGGTGTTTCGTACAAGAGGGTCTTAAATAATATGTATTGAATAAATTAATGGAAGTAGTCCATAGTTCTTCCAAATGTCTAGACTCTTTCATGTCTGCATTAAAAAAATAAATGTCTTTATTTTGGACATTACTTTTAAAAAATCTCAGTATTAAGACCTACATTTATTCTTCTGTAACACTTTACATGTGACCGACCATGTACCCACAGATTTAGGCTATTTTATTTGATATTTTTTTACTGCTGATTTTATTTCATCTCATTATTTCATTTGGGTCTCTAAAAATACATTATGAAATACCTTAATTATTTAAATTAGGAACAGATTAATTATCTCCAGTGTACAAACTCAAATTAATTTCATTATTAACTTGAGTTTTAAATTGATTAATCTTGGAGTGTTTAAGGAACCAAATGAATTTTTTTTTCATCCTTAAGGAGAAGGGCATATTTGATTTGATGAATCTGTCTCCATCACACCAATTATGCTAACAGGAGCAAGAAATTTGCAAGAAAACTTTGGATAGATTTTATAAACCAGCCAGAAACCTGTGTGTCTGGGGCTTCTGGGGGAACAATCTGTGAGTCATTGTAAAAAACAAACACACTCATAATCTCAGTGCATGTTGTTACCATGGTAATTAGGCCTGTCGAGTTGGCTTGCTTATGTTGCTGTGAAGTGAAGAAGGGGAGAGAAACAGAATTTAGAGCTTTGACTATCAGCTTCAATTAGTGCAAGAGAGAGTATAGGGGGTTCTTGAGAACATACTGGCACAGTCATCCTGAGAGGGAAGTGAAGAAACTCTGGCATCCTGCCTTTGTTATTGAATATAAGTTAGCCATATTAGCGTTGGGTGTTGTGATTCACAGGGGAGAAAAGGACCATGTGGCGTTCTCTTGGGAAGAAGGAGGAAAGATAGGTTTTTAAAAACCTGATATATAATTACATATAAGTCTCTAAGGTCTACCTGGTGAGCTGTCTTGTGTGCAAGTGCACAGGGATTTAGTGATCCTCTAAAAAGCACCAAATGCCACTGACATAACATAATTTCAGATTTAAAGGATCCTCATTACATTATTCTAATATGGTTAGAGACCAGATTGGCAGGTCATTGTTTTAGATCTGATCTCCAAGTAGACCAGGTATCTTTCCTGTATTTTTAGAGTAGATATGACTCCTTTATCTTGGACAGTCATCTTATAAAGCAAGCCCCTGGGTCACAGAGGAGAGCAGAGAAGTTGTGTGAGCTCTGTCAAATCTGGCATCCCTCCAGGGTAAGTAAATTAAAGCATATGTTTGGTTGATGAACAGTCAACAGAGTTATTGGGTCAGTGGAATTACTGTAAGAATGATTCATTATGATACTATATGGAAAACAAACAACACCCTTAAATTAAAAGTTAGTGCACACACAAACTATTTAAGAACATTACTAAGTTCAATTTGAGACATCTAGATATGCTCTTAAATGGATAAATATATGATAGGCCCCCTTATGTGTGGGGGTACATTTTAAAACCCCCCAGGGGATGCCTAAAGCCACAGATAGGACCGAACCTTATATATACTATGTTTTTTCCTATACTTACATACCTTCTCACTTAAAGGAAGTATTTTATGTCTTCTCTTTGGCATATCTGAATTGTCAGCATCACTACTCTTGTGCTTTTGGGGCCATTATTAAGTAAAATAAGAGTTACTTGAGCACAAGCACTTGGGTTATACCATAACAATCGATCTGATAATTGAGAGGCTATTAAGTGACTGACAGGTGGGTAGCGTATACAGCATGGATGCTCTGGACAAAGGATTGATTCACATCCTGGGCGGATGGAGTGGGATGGCACAAGATTTCATCACGCTACTCAGAACCTCACATAATTTAAAACATACGAGATGTTCATTTCTGGAATTTTCCATTTAATGTTGTGAACCACTCACTGTTGACCGTGGGAAACGGAGACTATGGAAAATGAAGCCATGGATAAGGGAGAACTATTGCAGCACATCGACGAGAGTTTTATTAATTTATTTTTTTAGAGTATTTCTCAAGTAGATTTTAAAGCAGATTTTATTTAAACGGCTTTGCCTTATTAAAACTATTGTTCAAAAGACTTGGGGTACAATTAAGGATCATTAAACATCAGGGAATTTGTGTGTAATTTGTGCCCTGGTATATGATGTAATAATTATTTCTCAAAACTATAGATTTCACTTTTTTCTCATATGTCAACATTAGTAAACAAAATTTAACTTAAATATTTTTTGATGATCAAAGTAATTCATGGTGATTATTGAAAATTTGAAAAATGCTTAAATTGTAAAGAAAAATTAAGAGGACTCGTTCCATTAATCGGTTTTTGGTTAAACTGCATGTAAGAGACCTGATATCGCAGTGGCTGACAAATGCTAGAAGTTATTTCTCTTTCATACAAGCCCAGAGGTGGGTGGTCCAAGGCTGTTTAAGATAGCTCTGCTCCACAAGATCATTAAGGAACCCAGGTGTCTTACATCGTGTTGTTCCATCATTCCTAGCATGTTTCCCTTGCTTTATGATCTAACAGGACCTCAGTATAATCAGCAGATGGGGAAAAAGTTGGGAAGGCATGACCCAGAAGCTGCACATATCACTTTTGCAGCCATCCCGCTGAACTCTGACCCATGGCCAATACACCTGGCAGCAAGAGAGGCTGGAAACAGTAGTTATTCTTGACATATATGTGCTAGCTTAAAATTTCATTATAAGCATGAAATAAAAAGAAAACAGTGATTTATGCTACTTCCATTATCCCGTACAAAAGAGATAATATATTGTTTTCATTTTGATGTATCTTCTTTCAGTTTTTTTTCTAGAAAAATATATACGGAAAGATTATAATATTTACTAGAAAATATTATATGTGGTTTAGTAGAAGAATATTACATATGAAAAATATAGATACTGTATTAGAAAATTTATCATGTATTTATAAGTGTACATTAGAAAATTAGTTGAGGTCATACTATATAAGTTTATATTCTCTTTTCATTTTATGTCATGTGCATTTTACCTCATTTAAATTTTTGTATTCATTATTTTAAAGTTCCATCATGAGAATTTCTCTATTTTGTTTAATAGATTGTATTTAATATTTAGGCTGTTTTTACACATTGGTAATAATTCTTTGTCTACATTTTGGATTTTTTAATTAATTAGGGTGAAGTCAAGGAGTAGTTTCACTAAGATGATGATTGAGAACATATTTGATAAATGGTACCAAACTGCTTTTCAGATAGGTTGTGCTGGTTGATGCTATTGCCAATAATGTATAAGAGTGGACTCAGAGCACCCTTGGATAGGTTTATTTTGCAAGTCTCACCAATTATTGTTATCCCTAAGGTTCATTCTCTGAAAGGTTGCTTTTGTCCTTGGCTTTTTTTTTTTCCTTTGCTGTCATTAATCATGAGATAATAGTTTTGTAATAACTTTGGCTCATTTAAAAACATATGATCCCTTAAAGTCATCTGGGAATATAATTGGTCAGATTGAG
This sequence comes from Eonycteris spelaea, assembly GCA_003508835.1. Lineage (NCBI taxonomy): Eukaryota > Metazoa > Chordata > Mammalia > Chiroptera > Pteropodidae > Eonycteris > Eonycteris spelaea. The sequence goes on from PUFA01000017.1 coordinate 5,562,091, forward strand.
ATTGTAGCATCTAGAGATACTGATGTACTTTTGGTCCTAGAATCCAATGTGAATTTGATTTCCACGTTAGTCATAGTACTCTAGATATGAAGTACATCTTTGTTCTGAGACACAACAAAATAGGAATGGTAAAACGCTCCCTGAGGTAGAGGCGATTCCCTTTGAGCTGAGTGCTGGATAACTTTTCAGTAGTAAAGACACTACTGTACATAGGAATTTTCTTAGATATGAACCACATTTGGGCATGAGGCAAAATTAGGCCAGATCTGCTCAACATCCTCAGAGGTCCTTAGTACCTTGGGATATAGATGTCTCTACTTTTAAATAGCCCACAGAAGATTTGAATGCTAAAGGTGCTTTTATAACTACTAACTTGTCCATCTACCCTGTTAAAGTGCTAGACACACACACATGGACTCTAATTCTACTCCTGTCTGGTGCAAGAGCATGTTCTGTCTCTGCCAGTTTGGTTCCTCTGGGAGCAAATTGGGTTAAGTTAGGAGGAAGGTTTGTTCTTATTATCTCAGTGGCACACAGCCTTTGTCACCAAGAACTCTGCTGCCTCTAGGTTCCCAATCCAACTTCGTGTTTTTATGTTTTCTTGCAGGCTAGGGAAGTTCTCAAAGGGACTTCTATTTTCATAAATACATTTCTTTTTTTTTTTTTTTTTTACCCCTATAGCACCTGGTCTTCCTAGGTGGTCTCCCATCCAAGTACTAACCAGGCCTGACCCTGCTTTGTTTCTGACATCAGATGAGATTGGGCGTGTTCAGGGTGGTATGGCTGTAGACTCATAAAGACATTTCTTAAAAGAAAAAGAGTTAACAAAATGTCTGTTTCTTGGCTCAGAAATGTAAGCCTGCCTTTAGAACCACCCACCTGCCCTTCGAAGCATTTGCCCATTACCATCAAACCTCAGTTAAGCAACATGCATTTGCTTGTTCACCTCTTAGGTATCATGTGATTTCTCTTTTTTCTAAAAAACTGATTTTCCTCTTTCCTTTCTTGACAGCAATATCTGCCAGTGAGCCTCAGGCTTTGGGAACTGAAGAGGTAAGAATTCTGAAATATTTTATCCTAGGATCTTCTTGACTCTAACCATAACTTCAAGAGGAGAAAATATGTCTTAAGTGATGCTATAGATGAAAACATTTTACATGTGATGTTATCAGACCTTCATAGTCTTTAACAATATTGACATAACTTCAGGATTTAAAGGAAAAAAATGCTCTCTTTGATAGTGAAAATCAGATTTCTCACCCAGAATTCCCCATTTTCTTCTAAAAATACTGGTTGGAGAGCCTTTGAGGTCATTGTCTTAACAAAATGTATTCTTGTGGCATCAAATGTGACTAATTGATTGAAGCCTTTGAGGACATACCCTGTGAACAACAACAGATGTCAGTCAGGTAGATCAGAGATTAGATCAGAGAATGGTAAAGCCTATTCTTAACAGATCGGTTGTAGATACTCTAAGGGCTTTTCCAGCAGCAACAACAATAGCAACAAAGGTCAATTTAATGCTGGTTTAGTTTCTTCTTGAAGAAGCTGACTTGGCTCTTGAAATTAGCTAAAACCACTTGAGTCTGCTTATAGATTTGAAAGGTCACCATATTGCTGAGACAGGTGATAATGTGTTTCCTCTCTCCAACTTTAAGTCAGTGACTGGGATTTTTATCCCTGCCTCCCTTTTAAATTTAACTTCATTATGAAAAGTTTCAAACATATACCAAAATAGAGAAAACAGTATAATGAACTTCCATATACATATTCACTCAATTTCAACATTTATCAACTCATGGCCAGTATTGTTTCACTTATATCCCTCCTACACTTCTCTTCTTTCCTCACTGGATTATATGACAGCAGCTTGAATTTGGTTGTTGGATTTTTAATTGTTTACTTGCATAATTATTGAGTGGTTATAGCAAAATGTGAATAAAATAAAACCTACTTATAACGTGACAGTTTACTAGAGATAATCATTCATTCTCTTATTCTTTCAAGAAATATTTAATATTTACTAGTGTCACAACCTTCTTAGAATAAGAGAGACATTTTTCCTCACCTCACATTTATGAGATCCTCAAATTGGACTTCTGACATTTCCAAATGAAGTTATCTCTTGAAGATACACTGATAAAATGGAAAGATGACACTCATCATATAACTTTAATTGTTAAATGTAAACATTTAGAATATGCCACAATTTTTTGAACCAGTTTTGTCATTTTTTCACTTCTTAATATACTGGGAACTTAAAAACACAAAACACTTTTCCTAACTCTCACTGATATACCTTCTTAATTTATTATAATGTCTGTCCAGTTACCTGCCTCTCTCTCAAGAATATAAGCTCTGAGAGAGCTAGAATGGTGTCTCTTGCTAACCATTTTGCCCCCAGCATGGTGAGTTGTCTGGAACTTGTTATATATTTAATACAACTGTTGAATGAGGAACAAACAAGTGAATGCCAGATGCTGGGCATATGAAGATGGAAAACAGACAGGCCTTGGCCCAGAGTTGCTCAGTCGCACGGGGGTGAGAACCTTGCAAAAAGGAGGTCTCTGCAGTGAGTGAGAGAGAGAGGACTAACTTGGTGGGGAGAGAGGCTTGATGGACAAAGGGACATTTGAGTTATGAGATGAAGTGCCATCATCAGAAAAGTTAGAGAAAAGGCATTCTGGGAATAAGGAATCACATGTGAAAGTACACAAAGGCCCCAAAAACACAGTGGAACCTTTCAGAAATTTACAGCGGCCATGGTATGGTCGAGAAGTAGCAGACAGAAAAGAAGTGGCTTGAAAAGCAGGCCAATGAAGCTTGGGTAGGACCCTCAGTGCTAGGCTCAAGACTCGAATCTAGTTTGAGTGGGAAGACAGAGAATGGCATAAATTCTTTTAAAAGATAATTCCTTAGGCTGTGGAGTGAAGTCTAAAGGCATGGAGGAAAGACTAATGGAAGGGAGACCAGTAGAAGTCTTGGGTTTGGAAATGATAGGCCTAATATGGGAGAGTTGATAAAATTGCTGATTAAAGATGAGATGTGAAGGAGTAGAAGACATCTAGAATAACTCCCAGACTTCTCTTTTGGGCAATTAGGTGGGTGGTGAGAACTGGGTTACAAATACAGGAAGAGTGGATTCAAATATGTGGCGTGGCCACATTCAGGTGGATATGTCCAGTAGGCTGCTCATAGATGGGTACAGGGTAGTGGTTCTCACTCCTGTTTGCACAATAGAATCTCCAGGAGAGCATTTAAAAACATGCGGACCCCACCCAGACCAGTTGCATCAGAATCCCTGGGAGAGGGGTCTGAACAGCTGCAGTTTTTAAAAGCTCCCCAGGTATTTAATGTATAGCCAGGGTTGAGAATGTCTTGTCTAGAGTTTATTAAAAGGAAGGTCTGCATGGTGTCTTCTTTTAAGATTATGTATAGCTTTTGCTACTCCATAATGAGGTTCTTCTGGAGTTCAGTACTTAATATCTTACAGGTGAGAACTGAGCTATCCTTACAGTCTACCAAATATAACTAATAATGAAGACTTTTATAAGTATTTGATATTCTTTGTCTGATATTTGTGTTGATTTCCTTCATGCTAATGAATGTTCTTAAATGGTTTAAATCAGTCCAAGCGAATTTCTCAGTAAGGGCTGCAGGCATGTTGAATGGGACAATTCTTCATTGTGCTTTTGTTATTCTGTCCTTGGCTAACAGAAGGCCAGTGGCATCCTCCAGTCATTGTGCTATCCAGAGTGCCCTAAGGAGACACTGAGAACTACTGTGTCCTAGTATACTACATTAAAGAGGTTATTTAACATTTTCTAATCTCACCTAAAAACATTTTTGCTTCATTCAAAATTATTGGTTTCAGTTATGCTCAGTGGTTCCTTATGTAAGTGGTCTCTATGCTAACAAACTAAAGAAAGAACCAAAGTAGACGTGTAAAAGAAAGTATTGTTTTGCTCTGTCAGAGAGATTTTGAGTATATTTTTTCTAGTATTAAATTAATATTTTTAAGTCTATGCAGAGAAGTAAATGAAATACTAGGTAAGAAATGGTCAAATATTGGGGTTCAAAGTAAAATACTATTTAAGGCATCATATATATTGAACAACAGCAATGATGAAGGATGTACCTGTTTCCTATTGTTGCTGTAACAAATTCTCACGAACATAGTATTATAAAGCAGGTTTATTATCTTTACAGTCTTACAGTTAAATTCTGTAGGGATCTCACTGATTTAAAAGCAAAGTATCCACAGAGCTGCATTCCTTCCTGGAGGCTCTCGGGGAGAATTCATTATTTTTTTTTTTTAATTAATTTTTTTATGATGACATTGGTTAATGAAATAAGTTTCAGCTGCACACTTTAACAGTAAGGCATACATATATTTACACTGTGTTCACCTCCCATAGTTATTTCTTTGACTTTTATGGCTTCTAGAGTCCCCTTTTTTCTACCTTCAGAGACAACAATATCGCATCTCTTTCTTTATACTGTAATTGCATTTCATTCTAAACTCATCCAGGAAAGCTTCTTTGATTTTAAGGACTCATGTGATAAGATTTGGCACACCTGGCTTATCTAGAATAATCTCCCCATCGCAAATTCATTAATTTAATCATATCTTCAAAGTCCCTTTATCCATGCGAGGTTACAGATTGACAGGTTCCAGGGTTAGGACATGGACTTATTTGGGGGCCATTATTCCACCTACTCCAAGTAAAAGAGATTGTTTTCATCTCTTTAAAAGGTAGAAATGTCTCAGATATCAGAAATATGATGATAACATTTTGTTTGAGCTGAGAGGGTTTAAGTTTCCTAAGTCAACGGAGTAAGAAGTTCTTGCCTTAACTCTGTGCATCCTGCTTTATAGATACAGGCACCGAAGGCTTTTGGTTTTCTTGGAGTATTTGGAATCAGATCAAGAGGACGGTTGAAGTCCAATGGCTCCTTCCTTGGCCAGACTTTCTGGTACTATGGGGGTTGTCTCTGGAGAGTGTGCTGTTTTGGGCGTTTCTCCAACTAGAAAGTTTGCCTACAGTGTACATGTTCCAAGGTTTTTCAATAGTACCAAAGAAATGTGAGATTTTTCTTTTATGCTGTTATGTCTGTCTGTCACATTTTACTTTATTTATTAGGCTCTAAAATGTGGAAATTGAAGGAAAAATAACAGTATTTCAGAATCTCGCTGTAGTGGTATATATAATAGCTAATTTCTAGGTATGGTTTAATTTCCTCCATACATTAGGGAGGTAATCCTCACAAGGTAAGAAAGCATTTCTTGCCTGGTAAATGATTTTGCAAACCACCTTTGGAAAGGCATGTAGCTGGAAATTTTTGATGGAGATTTAAATTTTTTTCAGCTGTTTTTTGTAGCAATTCCCCTTTCTATCCTCTTCTGGACACTTCAGTGATACAGATCTGCAGGCCAAACCTAGAGCAGGGAGCAGAGTACCAAACCATATTGGATTGCTCAAGACTGAGGTGTTTCCTGGCACACAGGAGCTTCAGTGCTGAAACCAAGGGAGTCCTGGCAACAAACTGGGGAAGCTGGTTACCCCAGGTGCCTAACAGTGGCCCTAGTGAAAAGTGGCTATCATGTTGATGAATTAAAATAGAAATTCTGATCGCATTAAATAATGACAACAACAACCTTCAGGGTTTGGTTTGAAAATAGGGGTGAATCTAACTCTTGGAAAATTTACATCCACATATACATATTTGCCCAAACCAACTTAAAAAACAAACAAACCACCTAAGATTCAGTGCTAAGAACCAGTAACATTTATGAAGTATTGCATTCAATAGCCTGCCCTTTCAGTTCTTCGTTGTTACCAGCGTACTCCCGAGGATCACAGCTTTAATAACTTCATTACTGAGGTGACCAGAGCACCTTGTTTAAAGTTTTTCAGTGTATTTCAGTATAGAAATAATAAAATCCAAGTGTGCCAAAGCAGCACAGACCTCTCTTAGTTTGAATCCTGCCTTTTGTATAACAAATGTAAACGTTCCTCGCTAAGGACAACATAGACTGTTCGTTCAGAAATAGATAAGCATCAGGAAGAGACTATATTGAATGCCCAAGGGGAAGGGGTTGAAATGGATAACGTCTTGGAGTCTTAGCCAGCTCTCAGAACTTGGTGCTTCTTGGCCTCCGAGAGGTAGAGTGTGAGCTGCTTATCTTGATGTAAGTAGATGCATCTGGGTAAAGACTTGCTCAGCCCTTCCTCCCTGATTCCATAATTCCCTGCCCTATGTCATCCATAGCAGTACCTGACTGAGAAAACAAGAATATTGAAATTCCTAGGCCCCCATTCATTAGATTTCTGTAACCTGCATTTGGAGATTTTTGTTCTCTAAGACATGGGGGCTAAGCAAAGAGGACTGTAAGTATACTTGAAAGAGCAATAAATTAGCTTTCCCCATAAAAAACATTAATTTTTAGGAGCTGGAAAACCTTTATGTATGCATGTGTATGTATTTATGTATGTCTTTAAATATATTTGTTTCCTTTCCTCCAAACTGTCCTTATTGATAGGCACAAAGAATCCTCTTTCAATTTTTTTTTTTTGGTCAAAAAAAAAAAAAGATTAAGTATTATGTCATGGAGGTAGGATCTGGGTTTCTGACAAGCATAGGTCTTTGTGAATTATTTTGATATTCTCTTCATTGCCTTTTTGGATTCCTCTCTCCTAGGACTCCCAGTCTTGGTTTCATTTTAAGACCAGCCTCATTTCAGGTTCAAACCTCTGCTGTGGTTGTTTTGTTTTGTTTTGTTTTGGTGTGTGTGTGTATGCGTGTGTATGCGTGTGTGCGAATAAGTTCCAGCAGAAATGAAAGCAGGTCAAATCATTATATTACCATTGAAACCCAGATCCTTTTATTCTTTTCCAAAAAGAAATTAGAAAATAAATACAAATGAGAAATCTAAATAACTACTCTGGGTACAGGGTTTCTTCAGGAGTAATTAGGAATGTCTTGGAACTAGGCAGGGGTGGTGTTGCACGACACTGAATGAACTAAATGCCCTTGAATTGCACACTCTAAAATGGTTAATGGTTCAACTATGTTATGTGGATTTTCCCTCAATTAAAAAAATGTCAATTGAACTTCAAGAGATTAAAAAAAAACTCTGCTTCTCCTTATCTTAAAATTCTGGAAAAAAATCTGTATCCATTTTAATTTCTAGACCAAACTTGCTCTATCCTGTCCCATTACTGAAATAAGATATTTAGCTTTATAAGTGGCTGCAAGGCAGACTAATGAGGAAAATCACAATAAGGTGAAAGAAAAACATCTCTGAGAGTTAAAAGAGTATTTGTTTATTTTTAAGATGTATAGTTTTTATTACTAGACTATAGACTGATCTGTACTTGGCAAAGCTGATCACAATAAAAATTTGTCTTTTACGTTTAAAAATGTAAAAACTGGATTTCTTTTCCTCTTCTCATGGAATAGAAATTGTATCAAAGAGGCTGGAAAGTTTTTTTAATATCCTGTAGTAGCAGATTGAAATTGGATGTGATAAAATAGAAAGAGTCCAGAAGTGGTAACATTAATGAAATGTGAGCATAGGAACAAATACCACATATATTTCATTAAAATATCTCCTTAGAGGCCCCCAAGTGCTGTCACCTGATCAAAGTCTGATGGGGACTCATTTTAAGGGATGACTACATAGGATTTCACACAGAATCCTTGGTTTAATGATGAAACTTTAAGGTTTTTAATTTCTTCTACATTCAGCAACAACCACTTTGACCTTTCCACAGAGATGTAACTAGGCAACCAGTATAGCACTTAGCTGGTACATAGCATCCAAACTTCATAGCTATTGCATCACTTAAAAAAATACCATTTAAATCTGTCTTTTAGCTTTGGCATATGTTGCCATGTAACCTTTAATTTCTTAGAAATATCATGCAAACTCCCAGCTATAAAATAGAATGGTTTCTAAAAGCCTAGCATCCTCTCTTATTAATAAGGAAGTGTGCCTACAAGAGCAGCAGCAATGGAGTTGAAAAATAGCTGCATGCACTGTGCTTTATAATTGGGAATTAACAAGGTAGGTTCATTTTTGGTGTGTGAAGGTATAAGAGTTTAAAACTGTATCCTCAGCAGGTGGTGATGAGCGTTCCTCACAGTATGATTAATGGAAAACATACATTCAGAGAGAGATGAAAGCTGGCTTTTACTTCAGTAAAGTTGATTCTCGTTTGCTGGATAGATGGTAACTATGAATACCTAGTATGATCAACAAATAAGAATGTATTGAAAGCTTTTGATGTCAGATGCTATACTGAGTATATACTATATTCCTTTTCTGGATAACCATGCTTTTAATATTTTTTAATTTGATTTTCATTATGAAAGGAATATATGTATAAGATTTTTAGAACTCAAGTAGTAGACACAAGAATAAATGAAAATAGAAGTTTCTTTCCAAACACTGACTTCTAGCCACACTCCTTGGAGGTAATCACTGTTCATAGTTTTTTTTGTGTCTTCCAGAAAATTTCCATCTCCTAGTTAATCTGTATTGAAAAGGTGACCATGATAAATGTTATTAAACCATCTGTTCATAAGCTTCTCTTCTGGATTATATCTTTTAAGTTTAAGACACTACTTGATACATCTTTTGAAATGTGCCTTTTAAAACTGAAAAAGTAAAAATGTCAGAACTAAAAAGTGATGCTAACATAGAGCTGGTGGTAGAGAGGACTGTAACTGAAGAATGTCAACGTGTAATTTTAGCCTCTTTAAAATTCACATACAGAACTTACAAATCTTAAGGTAGTTCTTTATAATTTTCAAAGTCATTCGTAGTACATTATTTCTCTTTATCCTGTTGATGACCCTGTGACGCAGGAATTGTTTATTTTACAAAGGAGGAAGTTGTGGTTCCCAGGGGTTAAGTAACATGCCCACAAACCCAGCAGAAGAGTGACAGCATCACGACTAGGACATGAGCCTTTTCCAAGTTTTAGTCTTGAGCCAGACCACATTGGTAACTGTGGGGAAGAGTGGAACAGAGGAACACCTTAGTGGCTCCTGCAATGACAGGCTGTGAAGTAAAGGGGACGGGTGCTAGGCTTGCAGTCTGGAGATGGTTGTAACGTTGTTCTGATTCTGTCCCTCGGGCAAATTATTTAATGCAGTGCATATAAATTAAAGTGACTGGCTCTCTCCTCACAATTTCCTCACTGGCTATATTTGTGCCTGCTTTGTTTGTTTGGTAATCCTGGCCATAGGGGTGGAGACTTGACCCAAGTTGGGGAAGCCGTAGTATTTCAACCCCAGACCACAGAAACTGGCTTGAAGGGTGAATATGCTACTCAGCAGAGACCAATAGGTTCTTTCTCTGGAATTTTCCAAGCCAAGGGAGGAGATGTCCCATTCTTTCTAGTCTCTAGGCAGTAAAGATCACTTAAGGCCATGTTTCAATATGCTGAGAGAATGAAGTTTATGCACAGAGGGGAAGCAAAAGAGAGAGAGACAGAGACAGAAGGGAAAGAAGAGAGCTTGGTAACAATTGGAGTTCATTAATCCATTTGTTATGAGCTAATACATTTCCTTTTTTTTTTTTTTTGCCTAAGCTAATTCAGGTTGCTACTGAAAGAGTCCTGACTGATATCTCCAAGCCTTAGTTACCTCATCTATAAAGTGGAGGTTTTAATATTTTCTCTGGCTATATCTGAACTACAGTAGTCCCCATCAATCACAGGGATATGTTCCGAGAACCCAGTGGATGCCTGAAACCTCAAATAATGCCAAACCCTAAATATACTATACTATGTTTTTTCCTATACATACATGCATATGATAGTTTAATTTATAAATTAGGCACCGTAAGAGACAACGAAACTAGTAATAAAGTAGAACAGTTATAACAGTATACTATAATAAAAGTTATGTGAATGTGGTCTTTCTCAAAATATTGTACTGTACTCACCCTTTTTCTTGTGATGATGTGAGTTGATACTATGCCTACATGATGAGATGAAGTGAGGTAAATGCCATAGGCCTGGTGCAGTAGTGTTAGGCTATCATAAGGGTTACTTGAACACAAGCACTGCAATAACGCGACAGTCTGATCTGATAACCAGGACAGCTATTAAAGTGACTAAGGTAATGTATACTGTGTGGACATGCTGGACAAAGGGATGATTCATGTCCTGGGTGGGATGGAGCTAGATGGCATGAGATTTCATCATGTTACTCAAAAGTATGCAATTTAAAACTTAGGAGTTGTTTATTTCTGGAATTTTCCATTTAATATCTTCAGACCAGTTGATTGTGGGTAACTGAAACTGCAGAAATCAAAACCGTGGATAAAGGGGGATACTGTACTGTAAAGATCGGTTGAGATCATGAAAGCATTTTGTAAATCGTAAAATGCTATAGAAATACAAGATGATATTATTCATTGATATGTTGCCTTAAGTTAGAAAAAGTCAAAGGAATGCAATTACCACTAATTTGGAAAATAAGAAGTGAGAGCTTTGTAAGAGCCATCTGGTGTTACACAGAATTGAATGGAAGCTGCCAGAGTTCCCAGGTTTTCTTTTGCTACGTCAAATACCCTTAAGATCTTACAGATATTCGTGATGACTAAAAGGATGGCTCTTACCTTGCGGACTCAGTTTAATTCAGTGAATTTGTCTTTTCTATTTGTGCCCCTACTCTATAGCAAACGCGCACACATACACACACACGAACCAAACAAAAATAAACAGCACCATGTTTTCAACATTTTAGGTTTTTCACTTAAAAGAGCTTTATAGATTCTTGCTAAATGACATTTTGGCTTCATTAGAGAAAATTCAAAGGAAATCAACCTTAAATAACGATTCTAATTACACTTCATTAGGGAATGATATAACTGGGGTGATTTGGGGGATGGGAGATTGGGGGGATCGGAGATTAGTTGTTGGGATCAAGATCCATCTTTTTTTTTTAAGGATTTATATCTTTGATAGAAGCTCTAAGTAATCAAAATCTACTAGAGATTATAACTTATATATAACACAGAAACTATCACTTCACTTTTATAGTATTTTTTACTACATAAGAAATACTTCTCAATGATGGAAAACAGATGGTACCTTTGAAATCTGTTCTCTTAGAGTTGCTATTTAGGCAGTTTTTGTTGTAGCAAACATCTCTTTCTTCATATTTGATCATTAGAACCCCCAAATGGTTTAAAGTCTCAATCTAAGTAGAATAGCATACGCAGAAAGGTTGCAGGCACCATGGAAATATGATCTGCAAGCATGAAGAAGCATGATGCAGCAATCTAAAAATGTTTCAAACATCTCTCGCATTTGAACGTCTGAGCAATATATCCACAGCCTTGACTGTTCTTATAAATGTGTGACCCGGCCTTTGCCTTACACAGTCGCCAGTGCAGTAAGCTTGAATCTGCCACTCCACATCTCACCTGGCTGTTGTTTATTTTTGTCTGGGCCTGATATCAGCCCCACGAAAGTCACTGTTTTCCTATCAATTGAGGACTTGGAATAAGTTCGTTTTTCTGAAGAGCCCTCAGAAAATTTCAGTTGTATTGGGAACAATTGACATCCTCAAATTGATTAATTTGGGGGAGAACTTACTAAAGGAGAATATTTACAAGGACATATAGGGAAATTGTGTCTCCAGGGCTCCCTTACCATCTGTTGGCCTGCAAGGACGAGGGCTGGGAAGAGGGGAACTGAATGGAGCTGAGGTGTCCAGGAAGCGGGTACAGCTAGACTAAAATGTCCCTGTAGCCAGGGATTCCAAGGCACAAACTTGCTGAAAGGATTCTCCTCTCTCCCTCTGATCTGCTTGTGCTCCCCCTTGACTAAACCCAACTATAAGAAAAAGAACAAGGAAGTCTGCTGCTGAGTCCGTACAGTTTAGTCTTCTCAGACATAGAGCTGGGTGGAGCAGGGTGGAGGATAACAAATTGGAATATACAATATCCAGCACAGTTAACCTTCATTATGAAAATCTTTCATGAAGGAAATGGCACCCTTTTCTCCCTGAATCTAGCTATCTTACAAATAAATTGTTTTAACCAACTTTTAGTTTTTCATTAATTTGATTTAATCCAGGTCATAGTCCATGTTCAAATGGGCCCTAATACAGTGGTAGCATTTGGATGCAGTTCAGTTGTTTGTGTGGTGATCTGGAGAAGGGAAATCACCCTCATGCTTATCCTATTCAGAGATGGGATGACAACCTCAATTTACAATTCAAGTTTGGTGGAAAGAGAAGTAAAGTAGGTAGATACCTCAGCAACTCTGATTAATCCCCATTCTTAAGTCTCCCATAATCAAAGGTGTGATTTGTTTCAGAGTAATACAAAGGCTGGAGAGTTGAGTAGCCAGTTTTTTGTTTTGTTCAGCTTACTTTTTATCTCAGATGAATTATTTTCAGTCCTTCAACCCAAGGACCAGGGTTACCTGCTTTGATCTAATCCAGATTAACCACTCTGATCCATCAAAGATGAATAAATCAACTGAATTGGACAAATCCCCATAATTAGAGAGAGATTTGTGGCAGTATGTGATGATAGGCAAAAGAAAACAAATTTGGAATACTACACTACAGCATAAACCTCTTTTCTGGACCAGAAAATTCCCGGACTTGGAAATTGCTGGGATCCATAGATTCCAGAAAAAAGAGTTGGGTCTCTAATAGGAGCAGTGTCAGGCAGTGTGGTATAGTGAAAAGAACGTTGATTTGGGGTTTAAGAATAAAAGATCTCAGCCTAATCCTGCAGCCACCCTGGCAAATTACTTCTCAATCTCAAGTTCCTTTTGTGTAGAATGAGAATAATTTGATTTGTTACAAAATTAATTGAAACCTTATATGCAAAGTGAAGGTAGTATTTTCCACATCGTAGTTATTCAAATACTTTTGGGGAGTATGCTCACTTTTTAAAAAACACTGTTCTTAATAGCTTTATGAGGTATAATTGACATACATATAATCAACATACAATAAATGATACATATTTAAAGTAGATGAATTTTGACTGCATAAAACCGTGAAAACATTGCCATAATCAAGCTAATGAACATATTCATCCTAAGTTTCCTCATGCCCAATACATATCTCCTTCCCAACCCCATCTTCAGGAGAACACTGATCTGCTTTCCGTCATTCTAGCAGAGTTTGCACACTTTCTAGAATTTTATATCAATGCAATAAATATTATGTGTTAATTTTTGTTTGGCTTCTTTTGTGCAGCACAATTACATGGAGATACACCCATGTTGTATGTATCAATAGTTGATTCTTTTTTTACTGAGAAGTATTCTTTTCAGATTGGTATACCACAACTTTTCTGCTCACCTAGTGGAGAATATTATTCAGTTATGTTTCCTCCACCCCCGTGGAATGAATGAATTTATTTTTTTCTTTTTTTTCCCTCTTCCATCTCCCTCCTCCCACTCCACTTACACTCAATTGTGTTTTAATTCTGTTCCCCTGTTTTTTCCTCATTAATAGTGTAAGAAAAATTTTCACATATTCTGTGTTACCACAGCTGACATTTTCATGAACATCCTCCAGGAGTAGCACAGTCTATAAGAATTGGGTATAAATGCAGCTATAACAACAATTGTGTTTATTAATCCCTGGCTTAGGTTAAGCTCTGAGCAGAAGTTCAGTTCCTTCTGATTCCTAGATTTTCTTTTGTTCCTTACCATCAATAAGCAACCTGGAAGAAACAACTCAAAATGTTTATCTACTGATGAATGGATGAAATTATGGTATATTTCTAAAATAGAATATTATTTGCCATAAGAAGGAATGAAATACTGATTCATGCTTTCAACATGGATGAACCGTGAAAATGTTATGCTAAGTAAAAGAAACTAGACACAACGGACCATATGTTATATGTTTACATTTCTTGAAATGTCCAGAATAGGCAAATCCATAGAGACAGAAAGGAGATTAGTGGTCGCAGAGGCCGGAGGGAGGGGGGTGGAAATGGGGAGTGACTGTTGATGGGTGTGGCTTTTCTTTTTGGGGTGATGAAAATATTCTGGAATTTGGGAGTAGTGATAGATGCACAACTCTGAATATTCTAAAAATCACTAAATTGTGTACTTTAAAAGAGTGAATTTTATAGTGTGTATATTATGTTTCAATAAGACATTTTTAAAAAGCAGTATGTGAAACTTTGCTTGAGTAAAAGCATTCAAGAGCATCCATTAATTTCCCTTTTTTGTTTGCTAAAGGAAAAACTTAAAGCTGTTTACCTCAGTGGTCCCCTGCACCTGCATTTCCAGGTCCTGACACAAAGTGAAACTTGCTAGTGTTAGGAAGCAAAAATGTCACATGTGCAAGTAAGTCATATTTTGGAAGGTAGTTCAGTATCATGTTGTTTTGGTTTACTGAGATGATAAAGAGCCTGTAGTTACCTTAATTTTTTGTTTGTTTTTTTCCTTTTTTTTTTTTTTAAATAACATGCATTCACATTGTCTAACCACCGCTTCCTCTAGCCTTAGTTAGTTATACTAGATACAGGATATCCTGTCAGTAAAGCATCTCAGCTAAATCAGATTATTTACCAAACTGCTACCAGCAGTAGATAGAGTAAGTAAAGTAGAAATCCTAACACTGAGAATAATCCTTGGAAAGGAAAAGAAGCCAATAGCTCAAAATTAGTAGTGATTCAGCTGGAGGTACAACTTTGGTTTCAAGCAGCTGTGGAGGATGGGAATAAGGACAGACTTCCTCCCTTTCTAATTGTCTTCCTTCACCTGTTGAAACACTGCCTTATTTTAGCTGCTCGACTGCTGTGAATCAGGACCAACATTGTCATAACTGGAAATAGAGCTAGCTCCACCTGGCCTACTCCCAAGAAATCAGTGTTTCCTGGGGATTCAGGAAAGAAGACTTTTTTTTCCTGCTCTTAAAAATCTTACTAGCCAAAGTTTGAGTTTTGGTGTCATTTAGTTTAATCATAAATTGACAAAAAGTATTAAAATAGAGTGAAAGCAATACCCATGTAACTCTATTCAGAAATGTTACCTTTGCTTTTTGCTATAACTTGGCATATAAAAGTTTCTACAAGGTGACTTGAAAACTTTTATGTCAGTGTATATGTTTATCTTGGGTTTTCTGTTATATTCTCTCCAGTTCCTGGTACACTACAAAACATTGCATAAGAGAACTTTTTCTCCTTGGCCTAGGAGAACATGGCTCCCAGGGATGTTCTTTTGAGTATTACTCTAGAAATATATCCATTCATTTCTATATTAATTCTCTACAATGCAAAGTATGCCTGGAAGATGGTTAAGTGGCTTCTTTAGTAATAGTATGGGCTTTGTAGGCACGAGCAGACATAGACCTAGATTTTTTCTATGTGTGTATGTGCCTGCATGTGTGAAACATACTTTGTATCAAACACATACATGAGCGTACAAATATGCGTACACATTAAAGACTATTAATAAACAAACACATATACATTCTCCATCTTTTTTCCCTCCTAGCTTTATCAATCAGTATCACTCTTAAATACTCTTATTTGCCTCCCCCTGACCCTTCCTCCTTTATTCCCTTTCCTAGAAAGCTATAATCTGGATTTTTAGTTTAACATTCTCTTGCTTTTCCTTATATTATTTAGTGCGGTCTCTTTTTTAAATGGAATCATGCTTTTTCTCTGATTTGGAATTTTACCCAATAGTATGTTTTGAGGTTCATCCAGGTGGATGCATGCAGTTACAGGTCCCTCATTTTTACTGCTGTCTCGTATTAATCAATACATCACTGGTGTTCTTCCACTTATATACCACATCTTATCCATTCTGTCCACTTGGGGCAGTTGAGTTGCTCGAGCCTTTCGCTCTCATGAAAATGCTGCTCTGGTAGTGCTGCACTTGTCTCGTATTCCTCATCCGGGAGTTTTTCTAGGACATATACTCTGGAGTTCAGTTGCTAGGTCATCAAATATGCAATGTTCAACTTTATTTGGTACTGCTAAATTGTTTTAAAGTAGTTACACCAGCTTCCTCTTCATTAGTGGTGTAAAAGGGTTCCTGTTGCTCCACGTGTCAATAATATTCTCTGATTGTCTTTTAGCTAGTTTTGTTGCATATATATTCTGAAATTACTTTTTCAAATGGCAAAAAAAAAAATGGTTAGATTTTTATTTTGAACTATCTTAGTATACGAGACCAGGAAATAAATTAGTTTTTGTTTCCTACATTTGACAAAGTT
This sequence comes from Eonycteris spelaea, assembly GCA_003508835.1. Taxonomy (NCBI): domain Eukaryota; kingdom Metazoa; phylum Chordata; class Mammalia; order Chiroptera; family Pteropodidae; genus Eonycteris; species Eonycteris spelaea. The sequence continues at coordinate 5,578,318 of PUFA01000017.1, forward strand.
CAACAGACTATTGTTGTAGATTCTGCCCCTAGATAATTTTCAAGCAATCTTGAAACTAAAAGTCTCAATTTTTTTCTATTTTTTCATTTTTTAATTTTTAAGTATTTTTGATTTGCAAATTTTAAACAAGTAAAACAGTACAAAGATGCATAAAGAAGTTCATTTACCCCTTTTTTCCTTATCTTTTACTTCCCCCTGGTAATCAGTATAATGCCCTAGGATGTATCATTCCACATTTTTTCATGCTCACAAATATGTAATAATTGTGTGTTTGTTGAAATTTAGGAGATTGCCAAAGCAGTTGAATATCAGCAGTTTTGAATAGTTCAATCACACATATCAGCAATTTCATTTAGTTCAATAACACATACATGTATATTGTGTCTGAGGATTTTTTCAAATATAAGCATTGCCGTACAACTATGTTTTACATGAAAAATGTCACAGACTTTTATTCAGCTCATAGCTGTGGATCTAACTTATATTGATTGCATAGTGTTTATTCCCCTGTGGAGAGAAATTATGGTCTCTTGATTGTGGTTGTGTTTCCCCTAACTAACCTGTCCTTATATACCAGTGCATCACTCTGGTTAAATCCCAAAAAGGTGGGGGGGTGTTGAGTCAAAGGTATATATATTTTAAATTTTAAAATACGCTGCCAGATTTCTTTCCAAAAAAAATTGTGCTGGTTCAGGCTTTCATTACCAAGTATAAGAGTACTTGCTTTCTATGTTCTTGCTGATATTATTACTCTGCTGGGTGAAGAATTTATATCCCCTTGAATTTTGATGAGGTGGAATATATTTTCATGTATCTTTACTGTTCTTTTGTATTTCTTCTGCAAATTGTCATTTCTTTTCCTGTGCTCATTTTTCTAGTAATGTTATTGACTCTTTTCTCAATTTGTGGGAAGTTCTTAGTTTATTATAGTAATACTTTTTCTGATCTACATGATGCAGTTATTTATTTCCCAGTCTAGCATTTGTCTTTGATTTTGTTTATACTGTCTTTTGCTATACAAAAATATTATATTTAGTCACATGTATGTATCTTTTTTCTTTATGGTTTCTTATCTTGCATAGAAAGGTTTCCTCTATCCAAGATAATATAAACATCCTCTTAACTCTTCCTCTAATCTTTCTGTTGATTCAGTTATATATATGTATATATATATATATATATATATATATATTCAATTATATTATATAATCTATTTATGTAATATATTAAATCTATTTATATATATTAAATCTACTTGGAATATATTTGTATATGGTGTGAAGTATGAATATAACCTTATGTTCTTTAAAATATATAGATAGTTTAATGACACTATTTACTTTAAATACCTTTTATCTACTAATCAAAAGGCTACCTTAGTCATATGTTGTTGCTTATATACTTGTATCAGCTTTTGTACTTTTATTATACTTCTTGGATCTGTTTTCTATTCCTGTGTCAATATGATACCATCTTGATTATAATAGTTTTGTTTTAGGTTTTAATATATAGAAAAGCAACTGAGTCCCATATCACTCTTCTTTTTCAAGATTTTTTGGTATTATTTGGCATTTTTTTCCATATAATCTTGAAATTCATTTTGTTACAGTCTAAAAAGGGGGAAACAACTATTGGAATACTGATTAAAACTGTGTTAAAATCATATGTTAATTTGGAAAGGATCACCTTTTTTTTATTCAGCTTTTCTCTGTCCACGAAACATGTCGTTCTATTCAAATCTTGTTTTATGTTTTTAAAAAAATATTTTATAAAGGCTTTCAGATAGATATTGTAGCTTTCTTTTTAAATGAATTCCTCAGTCTGTAAGAGTTTTTATGTCTTTTGGAATTGAAATTTTGTTAAATGGCTGGTTATAAAGATATAAAAATTTCTTTTCTCAGTGCTAACTTTTGTTCCAGATTAAAATAAAGAGGAGTCCCTACTTCCGGTCCCCATAGACAGATGTGTTAGCTGTACTTAAAGAATGTTAAAGAAGAGGTCTGTGCTACTCGACCTCATCCCAACTTTGCTATTGTGGGACGTTATTAGAGATAAAGGCAGCACTCTGAGCTTTGTGTGATCAGGCATTTCTTCTTTTAGTTCTGGATTAGCCAAGACTTTTTTTAAAGTAGGAGGAAACTATTATATTTGAATTTCAATTTTCTTTGAAGCATAATTTTATCTGTTGAACTGAGGCTTATTTGAAGATAAAACTTTTAAGATATAAGGTAGATGAGGACTATCACTTATGGGAAGAATTTAACAGCTAAAAAAAATACAATTCTCCTGTATTTACTTTTAGAGATTATCATTTATAAGTAGAAACATTTTTATCCTTCTTCATATTAAACCTATTAAAATGCCAATTAAAATGTCTCAAACAAAAATATTTAATGACATAACCTCAGTATCCAAAAAACAAGTCAAAGAAGAATTTTCAAAATAATCCAACTAATTTTTAAATGTTGCAATTCCAAAGAACAGTTATAAAAAAAACCAATAAACTTTAAAATTGTCTGATACTCAACAAAAAAAGTCTGTCAGAGTTTAAAAAATGGCTTAAATATACTCAAAGTGACAAGAAAGAAGACATAAAGCCATGACACAAAGACCATGTAGTAAAAATTGTGTATCACAATTAAAGACATTTCTAGAAGTAAAGAGTTTACTATGAAAACTGCTAAATAGTTTATTAAGGACATATGCTTATTAACTACAGAATCAAGTCCAAAATTAAATGGCTTAAGTTAAAAGTATATAAATAATAGTGGGCCAAAATGACTCATTTTTAGAATTGAGCACAGTGATTTGACTTAAAAATAATAGGGTAAATACTTGAGCTGATAGAAGAAATGTTTTAAGGAATCAACAAATTAAGGGATAAAGTGTTGCCAGCATTGATTAAAGACTAGCCTATAGATGGAAATTAACATCTAGAGAAAGATATCAAGACATTACTTATAACATTTTCAAATTTCAGTAAGAAAGAAATCTTAAAACATCTGGAAGAAAGGCCAGATAACATTCAAAATACTGATTTCAGATGTAGCCACAATTGAGAACATAAACTCCCAAGGAAATGAAACATCTGCATTTCTCTTTATGGAAAAAATTATCCAGTCAAGATGTCATTCATTTGGGAAAGCTAAAGAAAGATTTTCACATATTCCACCAACTCTAAAGAGTCACTGACCTTACATTTTGGGTCCAAAACAGGAATTTCTTTGTATTGTGGATGACATCAACTCTCAGGATGGAAGATTAAAAACACTAGGTAGGAAGGATCAATGCTTCTGACCTAGTCCTATTGTGAAATCAAATTGTAATCTAAAATTTAAAAGGAAGAGAAGAAAGGGAATGATATTTAGGGAACATCTACTATGTATTAAATTTTTTTATAATACATTATTTTATTTAAACTTCAAAAACCCCAGTAGTATGATCCCCTTGTTTCAGATTTTAAAAGTCTCAGAGAAGTTAAGTAACTTGCTTTGTTAAATAGTAGAGTCAGAATTTGAAGATATAGCTTTCTGATACCCCAGCAAAATAAAAGTTTCAAAATAACAGTCCAAAAGCTGAGATTGAGATATGCTGAGGAAGGGATGAAGCCCATAGCTCCAATGTTGTTTTTACTCATGGAAAGAAGCCTAAGAATTTTAGGGTTTATTATGGCTATAACTAGAAATCAACAGAAAAAAGGTATCTGATGATTGTCATGATTATTTATATATATGTGTGTATTGGTGTACAGATTTGGTTTAAATTGACGTGGGTTTACTCAATGCTTTCTTTCAAACATGTCAAAAAAAGGAGAAGAGAGTGCATATATATATATATACAATGTTTAGCTGATACCAGTGACATGTATTAAGCAAAAATAAGAAATAGCAAAAGTAAGAGGAGCTAAAGAATGATAGATGATGGTCCAAGCATCATAATCATAACAGATATAAACTTAATTACACTACATAAAACATACACATAAAACAAAAGGTCATAAAGGTCATAGTTTAAATACAAGGCAGACTATGGTACATTAATTAAATATAATCATAAGGAAATCGAGAGTAATAATATCTGAGAAATAATTGCCCAATGAAAGGGGTAAAGTTGGAACTTAGAAACAGAGGAACAAGCAAATATTGTTAAAATGCATGAGTGGTTTATATTGGGTGAGGTCTCTCCTTTGGGTGGCCTCTTTCCAAGAATGAAGGTTGACTTATTGTGTGGTGTATTCTAAAAGCTTAGGGCAGGGAGAAGGCTTTGGCTTTTGAAATTTAGTAGTATATGTTATACCTCCTGGTTTACTAACACAACACAGAGTTAGAGTTGGACAGTCAGATATTTACTGGACTGAGATATAGTAAAGTCAAATCAAATCATTCATTCAACTTACAGTTAAGTATGTAATGAGTTTCCTTGGATTGATTATCTTGAGCAGGAAAGAGGCCTCCAAAGACGGGCTACTGTAAAGGTGATGGAAATGGGGATGGAATATGGGTGTAAGAGGCCGTTCACTTCACTGCACAACTCCAGGGGGAGTTGCAGGAGTAACCTTCTGATGAAAAGAGTAATGTTAGAATTAAGGTCAGTTGGATAGGTATACAGATGGAATCAGTTTTCAGTTGAATCACTCTCATGATAACTTCAAGAAGGAGAAATGATTGAGATAGTTTAACTGATGAATAAGTTATGTAGGGGTGGTGATTTAGTGATCAACTTTGCTTTTCAGGGACATCAGCCTAGTTTTTGTAATGTTGCTTGTGTCTTCCGTGAGTAGATTATAATAGTTTGTGGGCCTACTTACTGGTTCTTGGAAGTGGGGGTGGAAAAATGAAGCTGAAAGTGGCCAAGAGCAGACAGAAGTGTTATTGACCGTTCCATTGCTTGAGACTAGGGTCCGAATAAAGTTATAACAGTCACATCCCACTATTGAAGGAATAATGCCTTAAAGGAAGGCTGTGGGAGAAATATCTGCATAATAGTAACATTCTTTTCAAGTCCTTGCTTAGAAATGGGGTTGTTTAGAGGAGGTCAACATAAAAGGGTTTCTAGCAACAGAAAGACCCTCTGATATGGATTTTAAACACTCTCTGACTGTTTTCTAGAAGATTCTTGCTCTCAGGGTATGTTTTTTCATTTATTTTTCCATCATTGCCTGGAGCTTCTCAAGTGAATTATCTCTGTCCTGTGGTTAATATGATTTAGAGGACCATAGATTCTAGTTTGCAGATATCATGCTTTAAAAATTTTGGAGTGTTATTATCCAGCGCATTTCCCTAAATTGTCTCTGAGGCTGAAATTGCTTACAAATGATTATGAGATATTTTAATTATACAGGAAAGGACAGAGAATTTCTTTCTTAGTGGTTCTTTCGGATGATTTGCATGATGGATTTTCAGGGTAGAAATAGCTCCTGCATTTAGGTTTTGCTGGGTCTGACATGAATGTGCGTTGAGTAAGTATTGAAAGGAACACCGCAGACCTGGCCAGGAAAAAGTATTGCCATCGCAGTTCTTTCTTTGGTTACTCATTCCCATTACAAAAAAGTGAAAAATACAAGAAAGTAACATGAAAGAAAGCTAAAAAGGCCACCCATTAAAAAAAGAAAGAGAAAATTGTTTAAATAATAGCTCCAGCAAAAGACCAATGGAACAAACAAAATAGCCATAAAGGACGGGGGAAAGTTTTTTGTCTGAATTAAAAATAGCTAAAAATGGTGGTAGGATGTGCACTGAATACAAATATGTGTTTCACTGCAGAGCCTTCCAGCTCTGTAACTTTGCAGCCTCTGAGATATGGGCGCCTCTGCCACCACGGGGAAGAGCTTCCCTGACAACAGCTGCTAGGACCAAGTCATTGTCCCCAGACTTCTTTGATGGTCCACTACAGCTTATACTATCTGGACATTCAGGTTCCTGCTGCAATACCACGAGGATTCGGTGGAAATAAATTAGGTAGCATGATGCAGGCCACTCATTAATAAAAACCTTAAGTTTCTGATGTATTTCCCCTTCAGTGGCACGGAGGAGAGATGGAAAAGAAAGAGAAGGAAGGGTAGCTATGATAAAATCTCCACCCCTGACAGTGCATTGTTAGCTTTCTGGAAACCCATCTCTATTCTGGAGTTGACCTCAAGGTCTCGAGTCCCAGCCTGTTTATGAGGCCCTCCCCTATCTTGCAGCATACTGATGGTCCTGAAACCTTGCCTACAATAAGAGTTTAATTCTGGACTCTTTGGGGGAGCTCAGTGTTTTTTTCCTGTCCCAGTCAATTTCTGCCCATTAGCTCTTGCTTGTCCTGGCCTCTGCCAAGGTCCAGCCATTTGCTGTCAGCCCATGGACTCTGAACTAGCCCCTTCTCTGGGGCTGGACCATCCCCAGCCCAGGCCTTAGTTGGAACTGAAGCAAGAATGGTACCAACAATAAGGCAGAATTATGGTTTACATTAAAATTAAGGGTAGAAAATAGAAAATAAACATCTTGGGTTTTTTGAAGTTTCTTTTTTGAAATCGTAGTAAAATACACAACAAATTACCATTCTAACCATTTTAGAGTGTACAGTTCAGTGGTATTCAGCACATTTTTACTATTATGCAGCCATCACCATCATCCATCTTGAGAACTCTTTTCATTTTGCAGAACTAAAACTCTGTACCCATTAAACAATAATGCTCCATTCCTCTTTGCCCCAAGCCCCTGGCAACTACCATTCTGCTTGCTGTGATTATGAATTTGACTACTCTAGGTACCCCATATAAATATTTATGTACAGTATTTGCCTTTTTGTGACTGACTTATTTCACTTAGTATAATGTCTTCAGATTTTATCCATGTCGTAGCATGTGTCAGAATTTCCTTTGTTTTGCATTATTTTGAGTAATATTCCATTGTATGTATATGTTACACTTTATCCATTTATCTGTTGATGAACACTTGTTTTGCTCCTACCTCTTGGCTATTGTGAATAACGCTGCTATGAATATAGATGTGCAAACATCTTTTCAAGATCCTGCTTTTAATTCTTTCAGGCATATACCCAGAAGTAGAATTAGGGGATCATATGGTAGTTCTATTTTTTATTTTTTGAGGAACAATCATACTGTTTTCCACAGTGGATGTACCATTTGACATTCCCATCAAGAGTGCACAAAGGTTCTCTCTTCTCCCCATCCGAAACACTTGTTATCTGTTGTCTTTGTGGTAGTAGTCACTCTAACAGGTGTGAGGTGATATCTTGCGGTTTTGATGTGCATTTCGCTCATGATTAATGGCATTGAGCATCATTTAATATGTTTATTGGCCATTTGTATATCTTCTCTGGAGAACTCCTTGGCCCATTTTTTAATTAGGTTGTTTGTTTTTTTATTATCGAGTTGTAGGAATTTTTATATATTCTGGACATTAACTCTTTATATGATTTGCAAATATTTTCTCCCATTCCATGAGTTGCCTTTTCTGTTTATTGTGTCCTTTTATGCATAGAAGTTTTTAATTTCGATGTCTAATTTATTAATTTTTTCTCTTGCCTAGAAAATAATTATTTTTCTCTCAGATACATGGGAAGTTATAAAAATGTATTCTCTACTTGAATATATGGAAGCTTTCAATAAGAACTAAGAAATCAGAAATTATATCATCATATGTCACATTTTATGACCAATACAGCTCACCCAAAAATAGTTGTAATGAAAATACTGTATATAAATAATTTGGTCATCGATGAGTACAAAAGAAGTGTGTCGCTTTCCAAATTCTTTATTCTTCATTTCTTTCTTCCCTGGAATAAAGAAAAGTATTAATTAGATAGAGAAGAAAAGAGGTCTGCAGTGTTGAAGATGGGAAGGACACAGGCAGTGATGTTTTGGAGCACCCGCCAACTGTCAGGTGATTTGCATATGTTATTAATTTCTCAGCAGGCCTGCAACAGCGGCATTGTTGCTGTGATAGCATAGGCTAAGGCTCAATATCTTGCCCAAAGCCACCGACTTTCTGAGCAGCAGAGCTGGGATGGGGACCCAAAGGCTGGTTTTTCCCTAACTCATCACCAAGTGAACTAATAGTTAATTAAAAGTTAACAATTTCAGTTGAATTGTTGATAGGACACTTTATGGAATATAATGAGATTATTCTAAAACTAATTGATAAGAATTAACTTTCAAACTGTTAAAAAAGACATAATGAAGGATGATTAAAAATGGATTATAATGTCTCACAATTCAAAATGGTGTGATAGAGAATTAAAAGTGGAAACAGGTTATTGTGACAAAGACCTCAAGAATAGGCCCTTTGTACACTTAGGATTTAATGCATAATACTCTGAGCTTAAATAGTTGTTAGGAAAAGGCAACTCATCATTTTATCAGGGTTACTAGATATCACTATTAATCCACATTTAGAAAAACAGACAGGGGTCCCACACTAGCCAGAGGTATGTTTGACCAAAGGGTGTGTGTGTGTGTGTCTAAGGTCAGTCTGTCTGCCTGTCTGCCTGTCTGCGTCTCTGTCTTGATTTGAATGCCTCTATGAGGGACATCCAGGCTACAGTTTCCCAGGGAATCTATCATTGTTTATAATCTTCATCTTGTCAAACTGCATTTCTATACCTTCTTGGCCCCTTTGCCATTTAAGCTTGTGTCTTCTGATGTGTGCGCATTCTAGGTGATTCTCATACAATTGAGCAGGCATTAGATTCATCTGGAGGTCTGTTAAAACGGATTGCTGGGCTTCATCCTCAGGTTCTGAGGCCTGGGGTGAGGCCCAAGAATCTGCATTTCTACTCAAGTTCCCAGATTAGGTATAGTCCCTGGACCTGAGATAAGTACATAAACTGAGAGCAAGCATTAAGAGACTTTTATCCTTTAAAAAAAAAAAAAAAAAACTTCTATATTCCAGAGAAATTTGGATTCTGTTAAATCTAATAATAAAAAAATGAGCTTACATTTTTTATTACTTTTTTAAATTTAATTTTCCTGGTAATACATTTTTATTAAATTTATAAGAGTATTTGTCTGCAGGGATTGGAAATTAAAATCAAACAAATGAACAATAACAAAAAACATGTTTGCAATCATAGAGAGTTCGAGAGGCACTGTCACCAGAGTTCTGACCAGCTGACATTTCCCTTGGTGGAATCATATGATCTGGGGTAGGCCACAGCCTGTTGGCCTAGAAACTTGATCTAGTAGAAAAACCAGAATTCATTTAAGTCACAACACAGACACATGCTGTCAGGCTCCACAAAGAAGTGGAATGTAAAACCACATGCCAACGACAATTTATTAGTTTGCAAGGAAAAGTGAAACTGTCAACTGGATGGGTTATTAATGTTGGCTTCATCAAGTGAATCCAGAATTCTCTGCCTGGGAAACCAGGAATCCAGAGGTTACTGAGTGTGCAATGGACATGGGGGAAAAAAAGAGCTAGATGTATGGTTTGTGTGTTGGTGACATCATGCTGGTTACCCACTGAAGACATAAGGAAATGCCTGGCAAGTGGGCCTCACATTTCTCTGGTCAGTGCTTAAATGAATGGCTATTTACTTCTGAAGCTTTCAATGGTGATCCACCAGTTTCTTCTTCCTAACTGCAGATGATGAAATTAATTCCATCAAGTCACTGTCATCAATCTAGTCAGCCCTGTCTGGAAGTAATTCTGTCTTTGATAATGTCTTTACAAGTCTCCACTGAAAACCATTAAGTTATGATTGCAAAAGTCAATTCTGAAAAAGTTAAGGTCATGAATCTCATACAAATACATAGTGAGAACATGTCAAAGATTTAATTAACTCCTTAAAGAAAAGAGCAAATGAAAACCCTGACTTAAGGAATACAAGGAGTATGTATAGTGACTGAAAGAAAGAATGCTGAAATCGTATTGCCAAGTTATATACAAAACTGGTAAAGGCGTAATTTTGGGGTTATTTTTCCAAACCAAATAATTTGCGTGTCTGCCAAAAAAAATTATCAGTAATTTATCAGTCTTCTACAAGTGAACATCAAGCTTTACAGAGTGTGGGCTCTAATACATAGTAAATCAAAAAAACTATCCTTCTACAGTGTCAGATGAATCCGGGCAGGCTAAGTAGACAATTCTCTGGTACGACACTGGAAGGGCACGCAGTAATCGCTCTGTCTTATTTCTGAGTTTTGGGATATTTTTCTTAATGAACTTAATCGTTTTACTGTCATAGAGTATTCCTATTTCTTTGTTTCCATATTCTCTGGAAGAAGGTTCAGATGTCTCTGGAGAACAGTGGAGAGAAACTATTCAGCCACCTCACTTTCTCCTTTATAAGCTCATTCCCACCAGAGTGCCTTGGCCTTACAGGGATTTGGTTGTCTCATTGCTAGAAAGAGTAGCTCACTATTCATGACTGAATAAAAGCAATGGTGTAAATGTACCTACAGGTCATTGAAATGCTCGTTAGCTGACTTTTCGCTTTTGTTAATTTAGATTAGATATCAGCCAGTACGTGCGAAATTGAAATGTGGAGCATTTAAGGATGATACTATTGTGTTCTCTCATCCTGCCAAGTTGACCATCTAAAGTATTTGGGAATGCTTAGGACCTGTTCTCTAAGCAGGAGTCAAATTTACCGTAATTACATTCCTGAATTATCATTTCATATAAAGCAATTTTATGAGATGGTCAGAGCTAATAATTATCTGGTATGCACTAGTAGATCTGCATTGGGTGTTAAAACACTGAAATGTTTTCATATCAGTTAGTAAAGAGACATTTTCTCATCATTGAGATTATAAGATATCTGCTGCTATCACCTATCTGTGGCCTTGGAGGTGGTAATGGACCAGGGAGGGGTGCCCGCACAGAGGCTGATGGCTCTAGCAGCTACTCAGTGGTCTTGGAGATGACAGTGGAGGTGTGTGTCGTGCCTTCACTCTGCCCTAGGATTTCCTAGAGTTGGCAGGAGCAGCAAAGCAGGCACAGGCCCTCTGGAAAGCACTGAGAGCCAGGTATACACCTGTCATGAAAAGCCTTCAGTATGCTGAGCTGCAACAAAGATACTGGACATTTAATGACTATCAATATATGGTAAAGTCATACATATAGTTCTTATATGGTTTGAACTGGGGCATCACTTAGCTAGATAATAGCTACATCAACTAAGATCACAACAATTTATAAAAATCAGCAAACAATTTGGAAATTTCTAGAATATTTTGGTGAATCATTTTCTCCATAACATATCACTTATGAATATATTAGGATGTAGTTTATTTAGCAAATAAAATAAATATTAAATATATTTTGGTTAAATATTTTGGTTTATTACATTACATATTAATATTTAAGCTTGCCAATTATTAAATGTTTTGAATATGACTCATTTCCAGCTATATAAAAATGAAAATTATTCAATCAGACCATCAAAACTAAGAAAACAATCAATTGGGAAGATAGTGGCAATGTAATAAGTAAAGATTTATTGTCTAAATTTAAATAAAGTGCTTATTTAAAGCCAAAAAGATGACAGAAGCCTCCAATGGAGTAATGGTTGAACTTTAATGGGCAGTTTGTGTGAAAGTAAAGACAGGTATAGGGGAAGTTCCCCAAGGGGAAGGATAGTGTCTGACATGAGCCTCGCTTCCTGGTCACCTGGTAGGGACTTCATGTTAATTGACTATGTGAATGATTGAATCAATATATGAAAAACTCTTCATTCTCACCCATAATTGAGTAAATGCAAACTAAAACAATCATGAGATAAAAGATCACACCTATTATGTTAGTGAATTAAAGAAATAAAAGCAGTGCCGGAGAGCCGTTGGGGAAACAGGAAAGCTTGTCACCACTTTCTGCAAGGACCTAGTTAATTTATTACTAGCAATCAGGAATGCTCACTGTCTTCACCCATTTTGGGGATTTAGTCTGAGTAATAACGTTACAGAAAACAAAACTGTCTTTAAAATATAGAGCTATTTAGAATAGCAAAAATTAGAAGCAATCGAATTATCTGACAGCTCAGTGGAATAGTACACACTCATTTGAAATTGACACACATGAACGTTATATGTAGAAGTTTAGAAAAAATGTTAACTAATATTCATATTTTTGTCCCCAGCCATGTTTAGATACATCACATCTATCTATTGAATGAAAATGTAAGGGGAAGTGGAAAGAATCTAAATGAAAAGCTGTTGGGGTACAATTTTTATTGTTTCTTGGCTAATGAATAAATAAGAAATCTTAAAAATTTACCTGCCTGACAGATTGCAAATTTAGAAAGTCACTACAGATCATTATTAGCACATTAAAATTTAACTCCAAACTTATTTTCCCCAAACTAAAGATTGTTTCTCTCTCTTTTTTTTTTTTTTTTTGCAATTTACATTGCTCCTCACAGATAAGCTTTATCCAAACATGAGTTAGTGCCATTGGCCCCAAGTTCAATGTTAATGAGTCAACAATATATATTAAAATAAGGTGTCTTTAAACAGAAACATGCATAAAGCAAGGTTGTCTATTGATGAATTCACCAAATGTTATGAGCAAACGCCCCTAGGATTCTAATCCTATATTTCCCCTAGATGTAATGCTTTGGTATTTGCCAATTAAGTGTTTGCAGCAAATTTACAGAACATACCTACCATGAATAATGAGAATTGACTAATATGTGACTTTAGCAGGGGCATAGACTTTTGTGTTCACATCTGGTTGAGCACCTCAGTGATATTCAAAATCTTGGGCAAGGCAGATAAAACATCTGCTTTTAGGTTATTGTAATTTCTTTTTACTTCCCCATGGCAGTGAACATGCATAGTTCCAGACCTCGTGACTTCTGTTTTTGTGGAGCTTTTCAGATCACTTCCTTTTTTCCTTAAAGATCAACAAGAATATCATCCAAGCAGTATAGGTGGGTACAATAAATCCTAAGAAGATGTCAGGAACCTCAGTAGATGTATCTAGTATTTTCCCTTATATCCCCACAAAATCAGAAGCTAACAACTACTACCAATTCTATGATTTAGGAAGAATTCAGACAGTGATAGGGCAGCTGTGACCCAAATCCTAATCAGATACTGAACCTAACAAAGACATAAATCTCAGAGAACTATGTTCTGTTCCTTAGTTCTATCCACTGTGGGCATTCTTACAAAGAGTTGTAACTAACTTGGGCGAATTTTTCCGTAGGAGAAATTTATCGAAAGGATATGTGACCCTCTGAGAGACCTGAAGAATCTTGATACATGGAGGATAGTTAGTCAGAAATAACATCCAAATTATACCACAGAGCTTGTCAGAGATTTAGGAATGTTGGGTTCATTTTAATTGCCTTTACTTTTTTACTTTGACGTGTAGACAAGCTCCATGAATGGAAGCCGAATAGGCCACAAAAGTGGGTAACCGATAGCAACACGGGTATTCGTTGGCAGGACAACATCAGATATGACAGAGACCTAAGACAGACAATATTCTTCTTCACTCTTCTAAAGAAACTTAGAGGGGACTATTGCTGTCACTAACCACTGAAGTTTCTAGAATCTTGCACATGAGGCAGGAGTTTCTACTTCCTGATTCTCATAGCACCTGGCCCTCAAGAGCTCCGCTCTATTCCTTCTTTCCTCCTCCTTCCTTCTGTATTTTACTATTCCATGTTAAATTTTTTGACCTACTAGGAATTATGACATTATAGTACATTTTATATTCCATACTTACTGTATAATGAGACTGTTCTTTTTATTGAAAATGCATATTCTGTAAATGTAAATTTATGCATAAAGCACGATTTGCTTTAATCAATGTACTGAATTTTCATGTTCAGAGAGTGGGTAAAACTGAATTAGAATGCAGTTGCATCTCATTGAGAATGAGGAATATTTTTAGCTGCCAGTAGCATCTCTAGAACGATTCTTAACATGTCAATTGAAAAAGTCTTTTTCTTTTAATAAAATTTTACAACTCTCAGTCTGTTATATAATGAAAGCTATACTTTTAATATTCATTAAATACGAAAGCTATTGAAGGTTACTTTTGAATGGATTTGCATTTGATATTTGGAAATTCTACTAATTATATTTGAGGAAATAGAAGAACACATGTGTTGAGTCTATTTCACGTGGAGCCTGTTTGAGAACCCCTTGCAAGGACTCCATGACTTTGTTACTAGGCCATACTGGAAGCACAGGCATGACAGCTCCTAGATTTTTATTCAGGCTGGCGGCCACTGCCAAGTCCCCTTGGACCAAGCTGGCCGCAAATTGATGGTTTGAGAGATTGGTTTCCCTGGATATGCTGGCTGTGCTTCCCTGACCTCTCGTTGATTTTTCAGGTGGTGGTTCATACACACATTTTCTTCAGTTATACAAAATGGCAATACAAGTGCGAGCCATTTTAAAACGGAAAATGGAAGCCATTCCTAGAACTACTTGAACAGATGCTTATGGCTGGATTAAAAACCATAGAAAATGAGGGTCTTGAGTCGAAACACGCCAACAGCTAATAACAGAAAAGACTTCTACACCAGTAGAAGCTCATTTCCCTCTCTGGCATGAAGCAGAATTAAATCTACTTATGAAAGGAGTCTATTTCTTCTTTCGTGAGAGACCACACTTAGCAAGGTAACAAGGGACAGCTTTTTCAGCTGTTCTGTTCTCTTTGTTATGGGTGTTCTTTTTTATGACATTTACTGGGAACCACTGCCTGATCAATAAAGTAACAATTTGATTGGGTCAGATAAAAAGGCAGAAGTCTTTTTTTAAAGCACAGAATTTTAATTTGAAGGCTCGAGACCAAATCAGTCCCAGACCGCCCTTGTATTCAATCTCCTCCGCGCTTCATTAGCAGTGCCCTCCTGTGGGCAGAACACAATGCCTTATAGTAACTTTAGGTGCTGGTCTTTAGCAGTTTGAGGTTGGTGCAAAGTGGGAACCAAGGTGAGACTTAAGTTTAGAGCATAAAAATGGTAACTTTAAAAGGCTATATGTGCACATTGGGGAAGAGGCACTAAAAATTATATAGTTGATCCGGTCCTGTATTAGTTCTCTATGGCTACATAAAAAATTAACCCAAACAGAGTGTCTTCAAACAACAAACATTGATTGTCTGACAGTTTCTGTGGGTCAGGAATCCAGGAGAGGCTTAGCTGGGTGGCTCCGGTTCAGGTGCTCTCCGTGAAGTTGCAGATAAGGTGTCAGCTGGGGCTGCAGTTGCCTGCGGCTTGACTGGTCTGGACGATCTGGTTCCAAGCTCATTCATGTAAGCCGTTGGCAGGAGGCCTCAGTTCCTCACCACAGGGGCCTCTGTACAACTGCTCATAACAAGGATTCCCCCAGAGCACGTGAGCCGGGAAGGAGAAAGCCCAAGACAAAAGCCCCGGGCTTTTATAACCTGATTTTAGAAGTAACAAACCATCATCTCTTCCACAATCTATTGGTCACACAAGGATGTGAATACCAGGAGACAAAAATATTTATTGTAGGCCATCTTGGAGGCTGACTGCCACAGGTCCAAATGACTAGCTTTGCTAGAAACCATTAGTTGGGTAGCTGCATTCTTTGTAAGTCTGGTGCCCTATCTGATGACAGACTCTTAATCAAGTGAGTAACACTGACTATCATATTCCAGAAACAAATTTTATGTTTTTGCCTAAAAATGTAAATGTGAATATTATTATATTTAAGTAAAATATAGTTATAAAGCCTGTAAATAATAGATAATAGAGAAACATAAAGTTTTATGTAAACTTATAACCACATATATACATAAATCTATATATCACTATAAAATATATTTAATAAAAACTATACACTATTTGGAATCTTTTTTCATTCACTTAACAATATATTGTGGATATCTTTTAATGTCAGTATATAAATTCATTTTTTACTAGCTGCATAATAGTCTATTGAATGACCGTAGCAAATAGCATATGTCCAGAATTTTCTAACTAGTCCCTGCTGTTGGACAGTTAAGTTTTTCCAGCATTTTTAGATAAAATAAGAATAACGTTTATACATACATCTTTGCATGCCATGTGAGAATTTCTCAGGGAAAATTTTCAAAGAGCTATTTTTTTTTCTATTTTTTAAAAAATTTATTGAGGTGACATTGGTTAATTCAAAGTGGATTATTGAGTGAAGAGTATGTACATTCAAATTTTACTAGATATTGCTGGGTTGTCTGCTGAAAATATTGTACTTACACTCCAAAACACCCGCCTTCTAATGATACACCTTGCTGTGATTTTGAGGAAGGCATATGGTGTTGTACTTGGCAGAGAAACCTAAGACAAAAAGAAGGGAAAAAAAGGCCTGCAGTGAGATCAGAGTAACCACCAGGGAGAGTGAAAAGCACCCGGTGAGTGCTTGATTCGAGGCCGCTGCACCCCACTCAGTCCCCAGAGTTCTGCATACAGCTCGAGCCCAAATGTGCCTTCTGTGCCTTGAGTATAAACAGATAGATGTTTACCCAGCTCACCTCTTAACGAGATAACTCTGATGTCTTCAGGTGTCTATCTGTGCATCAGCAAAGGCAGTAATAGCCTAGAAGTGAAGATAAGTGGATTGTAGAAAGCCAGATTTGCCAGCTCTGCCAGCTCTTTCCAACAGCTTGCACCATTCCTTCCTGAAAATCTCATGACTGTTTTGCCTGATACCTTGGACTCAAGATCCTTTAAAAAGCACCCAAATTGTCTGAGAAAAGTAATGCATTGGTTTCAGCCACTAATTTGTAAACAAGGTTAATATTTCACATTAGCTGAAGAGACCATTTATTCATTCACTCAACAAATAACTATTGAGTACCCACCGGAGGCTGGAAGCTATGATAGGTCCTAGGTATATAATCGTGAGCTAAATCAGGCACCAACATAGATATGCCAGGCTAGTAGGGAAGATGGACAATAATCAAATAATCACGAATAGATATTTACAAACTGTAATTATGTCTATGAATGAGCAGTATCTCAGGGAACCAAGAAAGTGGAGATTTAAAGAATGAGTTTGAGATAAGTAGGAGAGATGCTGGGAGAATCAGGCCAGGCAGAAAACAAAGTTAACAAATAGTGTGTTTGCAAAGGCTTGAGGTGGGAAGGGCTATTTAAAACACTGAAAAAAAACCAGTATGGCCAGAAGAGATCATAGCAAAAGATGAAGCTGGACAAGGGACCCAGAGCCAGATCATGCATGGCTTACTTATTTTGCTGGAAGAAGTAGTTTGAAAAAAAGAATTCAGGATATAGAAATGTTCCAAAGGGCAGATTGGAAGGGGTGAGAGGAAAGTAATGGAAGGAAGAGATGTCAGCTGGGTAAGACGCCCCAACGGCTTCATTAGCCATGTACCTCCTTCTCCTCATTGTCCACTTGCTCTTCATAGGCAGAATGCACTTGGGCTGGGACCTGTTTTTGTATATGGCACACACTCCAGGGGCCGAGCAGCCTTGCCAAGGGCTACCTTTCTATCCTCACGGACTTAAAAGTCTATGCCCACTTTGCCTTTCAGCCACCTGGGAGGATCCCACCAAAGTCCATGCCCGATTCTATTAATTGAATTACAGAGAGGAAAGGCCCTAGTGCATTCAGCAAACCTTAATCCATCTCCACATTATCTTACAATGTTCAATGTTTCAAAAAGCCCACTGCGGCGTGCCTCTAAAGCGGCACTTAATTGACATAATATGGGTCACCTGTCTACATGGAATTAACTGGCAGAGCTTCCAGAACAACCTATTTTGCTTCCCTTTGCCTTTAGTTTTTGAACTTCTGAAATGCATCACTGCTGCTGAGTCATTATTTAACAACGAGGTGTACAGTTGAGAGCTGTGCTCCTAGCTTCAGAATTTGTCTAGCAGTATCTTTGGGGAAGTGAGAGGGGAATGTGGTCAGGGCTTGGGACTTGGGTCCAGGGCCTGTCAGCGCTGCTCACCAGGGTGGTCAGCTTCAGCTTTTGTGAACATGGAAAATGAAAAATGTAACGTGACTTAATGTCGTGCTTTAATGGTATCATCCTTTTAATGTCAGGCTTTATAAAAATTGGATGCATATGTGTGTGTACATATGTGTGTATTTTGGATGGGGGAAATGAACAAGTAAATCTTTTTGGGGCAGGGAAGGGAATGTTCGTCCAGCCCTGTAAGAATGAGGTAGTTCCTGAGCGTGATCTTATGTTCCTGTGTCCCAACTTGGAAAGCCACGGAGCCGAATGGCCAAGTATATATATAACCTTGGAGGCCTACTGCCTCACCTCAAAACCTGGCATCACTACTGACTATCTGGGAAGTCTTGGAGACTTAATGAACTTACCTGAGCTTCATTTTCCTTACTGTAAAATGGGAATAATGATAGCTTTCCCTCTGGGGGTTTTGTTAGGATTAGAAGAGTTGAGGCAAGAAAAGTCTTTTGTATAATGTAATTATTAAGTAGATTAAACTACAGTGCCAGGCACTGTTCTAAGTGTCTTGAACATATTAACTTATTTAATCTTCACAAGATCCCAGGGGATATGTGTGATTATTCTCATCATTCCCACTTTCCAGATGAAAAGGAAGCACGCAAGTTAAGTAACTCGGCCCAGATCCCCTAGTTAGTAGATGCCAAAACGTAGACTCATACTTGGGCAATTGGACTCAAAGTCCAGCTCTTAACTGCTTTACTACACTGTCTCTCAGCCATATGTAAATTTTAGCTTTCATTATTACTGGGAGAAGGGGAAGAAAGAATAGAGGGAATATGATAGAAATGCCCAGTTAAGAAAAGAAAGCCTTAAGATCCCCTGGTATCTTGGGCAGGACTGGGAGCTTCTCTGCCCTCCACCCTCGACCCTGCTCTTCTCACCTCCACTCCCAAAACCTCCTAATTCCAGGGGCTCAGACGAAATATGAAGTGTGTCCTGAAAGTGTTACACTCTCACTGAAACTTCCTGATCCCAGTTAGGTGAGGGAGAGATTGTCATTTTCTGATGTTGCTACCGCTGCCCTGGTTAGCGAAGGTTGGCCAGGGTCTTTGCGGGGGTACCTGTCACCATTGTCAGGGCAGAACCCTTCTTTGGCTCTTACGTATGTAGGTTGAGTTCCGTCCACTTTCATTCCTGCTGGGCTTCTTCAGGCGTACCAGAAGAAGTACTCGGGTGAAATTCTCAAAGCAGAATTGCGTGATTGACCGAATCTGATGTCCTGGAGGGGAGTTATTCTCTGCAGAGTTGCCAGCCTAGATTCTTTCTTCTAATACATCGATGATTCTAATATGAGGCCAAAGTCACCACACCGGGGAAAAACATCGTGTGGGCAGTCCTTTCACAAAGCCTTACACCAGATATGATGCTGCAGTCCGTGTCTCTGTTACCTGCCTTGGTTTTGTTTTGTTTCCTGAGGGGGGAGTTGGTAGGGAAAGCTGAAATAAATATTTAGGTAGAACTGCTGAAATTCACAAACTCTCCTGGGAATTATTTTAACCTGTAATCTTAAACTTCTGCTTTCAAAGAGATGTGACTGCTTGAATGTTCAGGGATGGCATCAATGATGTCTGTTGCCTCATTTCAGATTGTGGGGAGAGAGAGGGCCAGAGAGCAGAAGTGACAGTTGTTAAATCTAGGTGGATGGCATATAGGTTGTTCGTTGTTTTAGTCTTTCAACTTTTCTGTATGTTATTATTTTAAATTAATAACTTGGTGGAAAAATAAGAGCATTAACAAAAGGGTTTATGGAAAGAATTTTAAAATTTTCAGTTGCTACCAATGGGATCTGTACAATGAGAGGACACAGGATCTATGGTCCTTTTTCCCTTGTCATGAGCCACAGGGCCACAGAAGCAGCAGACACTTGGAGAGGTTGTAGGGAGGGGCAACAGATGGAAAAGGAGCTCTAGAGATGAAAAAATAAGCCTCGTGGCTGTTCATACTGCTGCAGAACTCCAAGTTACTGTGGAAGTGCAGGTTACAACCTTTACATTTATGTTTAATATTAGGAGGGAGGTACTCCATATATTCCCTTGAACCTGATCCAACAATAATAGAAACCACATACATAAGTCTTTTTCATATATGTGTTTCATAATGTATATGTATGTGTGTATATATATGTAATGAAAAGAACGGCACTAAAATTTTATCTCTAGATAGTAGAGTTACAAATGCTTTTTCTATTTTTTAATATTGTTCATATTCTCTGCATTTTCCAGATTCTTTTCAGGTGACATATATTAATTTGTAATAGGGAAAAAGGCAATATTTTATGAAGTAAATGTTATGTATGTAGTATCTCTATGTAACTTGTGTTTTATATTTATCATATTAACAATACTTCAAATGGAATGTGCTCCTTTAATCCAGAAATTAACATTAGCCATTTACAGGGAGTATGTCCTGCGTCTGAACAAAGTTAATGAATAAACTTCTGATGGTTTATTTATACTTTTGGTTTTATGAATTTGACCAACTTAATAATTGCCTAATTTTGAGGAGTTTGTCACTGCACTGATTTTAAAAGTGCTTTGGCCAGTAGTTTCACAATTTCACTCTATTCTATTTAAAACTCTTGAGTAAAGTAATAAATAAATAATAAAATTCTTAAGTAGAACTGCAGTTAGTCTGTTGGAGAATTTGATGTACATTTACCACAGTTTGATTTAATTGCTCAAGCATTTCACTTTCCCAAGATTATTTTCAAATGGAAATCTCTCCAATAGCTTCCTCAATAAAGACCAACACCAAGAATTCATTTAGTTTCTTACAAACGTATGTTCCTCCTTAGGCCCATATTATGTTCACAAATAACCAAATAATTTTTTTTATATGTATGAATGAATTTTATAAAGAGACACAAAATTCTTTCTGTCTTAACTTCAAATTCTCACCCAATTTGCCATATTTACTAGGCCTATTTGGATAGGAAATTACATGTGTGCTTGATACTGGGGATCACTATATTAAGCATAAAGTTTGAGGTGTTCATTTATTTGTTTGCATTTTTATATACATTTGCAGAAGGTACTTAAGGTGCAATCATCTTGTTTCTTGAGAATGTAGTGGTTCCATTTTAGCTCTAATGTATGTCTGTCACTATTTTTATTCCAACCAGAGGCTGCCAGCCATGGCAGTGCCATCTCACCGGGGTCACAAGTAACATTAGGTGGACATCAGACCAAGGCAGGATAGAAACGGGCCACCATCTTGGGCAGCTTTGTTATGCCTAAAGAAATACTGATGGAGAAATGACGACCACAGTGACCATAGCTCCTGCTTTAATCTTTTCTTTCTGAATCTTCTTGAAGGATCATTCCTTCTAAGGGTGCCCAGAGTAGAGGAGGATTAGAATAAATGCACACTGTTTTGGTGAAAGATTTGGTAAGTCATCTTGGGGGCTAAGCCCTATGTAATTATCTGAAAGTAAGGAGCTATCAGCAGGTTTTATCTATTTAAAGCTTTAAATAGACCACATGAGTAATATGCTTCAAGTGCATATCACTAATTAATTAATTCATTTGTAAGTGAAATACCTAATTGAAGCAGTCTAAGGAAGCTCCTTTGTGGCCCTGGTCTGGTGGATCCGTAGGTAACAGAGATCTTAGCTGATGAAACTTGTTGAACATAATCCCATGGGCTAGTTAGCTTGATCAGATTTTAGTTGAGAATGTTTGTTGTTGTTTTTTAAGTGTATTACAGATTTCAACTGGTCTTTCATGTCAACCAGAGTAACTCACATATTCTTAGCTTTGGAAGAAACCTAAAGATTATGTGATTGGGATCTCTCTTGGTAACACAGGGGATATGGACAACACATATGCATGACCTGGTATCATGCCTTAGGGCCATGCATGCTGTCATAAGGAAGGGCCAAGGAGCCTGTCACTGTATGAATTCTCCCTTGAGTTTAACGTCAGGGGCATTTCTTTCTATTTATGAATTTACTTTGCCTTTACCCTGTCTGAAAACTGCATAACCTGATCATCGTTTTGCCTGATTATTAAGAAACTTTGGCATGTTTACAGCTAAAATATATTAATCAGTTCAATTATCTTTTCCCCATGCTCCCTTGAGTCTTCTTTGTACTTTTCTTAGAATAAGGGCATTATCCTTTTTTAAAGAAAGAAGGAAGGAAGGAAGGAAGGAAGGAAGGAAGGAAGGAAGGAAGGAAGGAAGGAAGGAAGGAAGGAAGGAAGGAAGGGAGTTTGTAAAGGCAGTTACTTAGCCGGGGGTAAAAATAGCAATTTTTTGGTTAAGAAATTTATGTTTTATGATATTGCGCCTCTCTTCTATTATGAGGGAAAAGGATACATTTGAGTGTGAAAATTTTGGCTGACTCATAATATGATGTATTTTTTTTCCTTGTAAACTTTTATTGCCTCAAGTAAAGTGAATGTAACAAAGAGCATAAAGGCATTTACAAAAGACACCTAAGTAGCTGTCAATATATGTGGTAGGATTCAGAGAGGCAGCAGGTAGGCAAAATTAATTTGGGATAAATGGAAAATTAGGCAGAAAATGAGTAAATATGATAAATTAGAAGCCACCAGTTTTCTTCTGTAGTAGACTTGTCAGTGTGGGGTCTGGCTTATACAACCTTTCAACAAACGCAAACCTTGCTGACACCTTCCCTCGACCCTAGAGGTAATATGTATTTTTATTTAAAAAATGTTAAGCCCTTGAATAGTTTCTCACAATAGAAAATTGTTATATTTTTTAATGTGTTGTGACAAAATGTTATTTGAAAAAGAAGTGGCATTGCTCTAAACTAGTTCTTTGAAAGGAACACATACTTAGCAGGAAATAATCATTTTGGCCTACATATATGTATTAAAGGTCATGTGTTTAGAAATTTCAGGCAGATGTTGTACTCTTCTCAGGCAGAAGCATGCTGCAGAATACCATATCTGGCCTTTTTCATTCTCCTGGGGGCGGGGTGGGGGTGGCAGTAGGTGACAGGTGATGACAAGACAGTAAGATAAACGTATAATTTTTGTCATTTTCAGAGACAGAGACATTAGAAATGCAAAAGGTATAGTGGGACTATCAAAGATTATGAAAGTCAACCTCAAAGGCAAGTTCTATGAAAACAGGACTTCTTCCTGCTTGTTTCTTTGTCCACTTTTGTACATCATACCACATAGGGTAGGCACCAAGTGAATAAACAATGATTGATTGGTTAATGAAATCATGCATTGTTCTGTCTACATAATCATTTTATTTTTATATGAAATTTTCTTGTATTAACTGGTATCTGATGATTTCTATATAAGGGCTAATTTTAGATGAAAACCATATTTTAGATCTGTTATTATTTTAGCCAGAAGAAAACACAAATTGAGTGGGTGTTGGAATATATCCATTATTTGCCCCCTAGAGATAAATGGAGTAGTTGAAAATTGTGTACTGTTGGCAGAACATGGTGGGAAAATTTGCACATTGGCTTCCTACAAGGACCTATTCTTTGCTGTTATTTCATATTTCAGTCTCTAGGATGCCAATGTTATAACATCTTAAAGTGCTAAAATTTCACCACCAGAATAATTCTGGAAAGGAAAATGGAAATTAATTAATTAACACACTCTCCTGGGAGATCAGATTTGTAGCTGGTGTATCTTCAGTGGCGAATGAGAAGGGAGGAAGCCTGGATTTGAAGGGGGAGCTCTGGGAGACCTAGCTGCCTACGGTGTGGTGGGGGCAGTGCGGGGCTGTCTTGGACCACACCCAGGTTGGTATAGATATCTCAGAGGTGCAGCATGATAGCCAGAGGATGTCAAGGAGTGCCCATCTGCCAGCTTTGAAACTGCCTCCTATCTACTACTATTTTTAAGATTCAGCGAGAAAGTATTGGTCATCTGTCCAGATGGGCAGAATGCAGGGAACATTACCGGGGTGCCTAGCTCCCTGGATATATGGCTTAAGGAGCAAAAGTTTATTTCAGAACTCATCCATTGCTGAAGATTGATTTTAAATACACTGCAAGGCATGTTCAGGCTCGCTTAGGTCTAGGTAGGCAAAGCCTGCTGAAAGTAAGGCTGTTGCTAGAGAGGAGGAGTTGGTTGGTGCCTAGTAAAGACATGGCCTGATAGATTTTCCCTAAACCTTTCATAGCCCTTAGGTATTTGAGTGCCTCTCTGGCTGATCCCTCACCCTTTCAAAATGGTAACTCACTTCCAAAATCTCTTCCATCAAAGTGGAGATAGTCCCCAAATGCTCTGGAGTAAAATACCCAGCCCCACACTTCCCAGTGAAACCCAGCCACTGTTGGGAAGATGGATAAAGAATGAACAATTTTTCCATAGATGCACAAGAAAGTCTCATCCCATTTATCAGACGGCAGTGACACAACTGGTTTCCCTCATCCTGTCATCTCCTCTGGAAACTTCCTGCAATATGCAACATCTCTAGGGGATTAGAGCCAGCACCTTAGCCAGATGCTGAATTTCTGAGACCATTTATTTTATTATATATTTTTAAATCAGAATGTCCTCTGATTAAAGGCATTTATGATTAATCAAAGGAGTTTTTTGTTCCCTGAAAGTAAAAATCAGACTTTAAAAAAATCATACCATTGAGCTATTTAGCCATGATTATTTTAATCATAAAATCAAATGAATTCTGGATCATTTCATTATCAATCAATCAATCAATCAATCATTCAGACACACATTATTTTAAATACTAACAACCCCCACCTTCCTCTCCATAAAGGGAAAAAGATTAAAAGGGTAATGAGCCCAAGTGATGGGAGGAACAGTAAGATCCAGTGTGGGGTAAAGGGATCCCCAAAGCACTTTTATTGGACAGTGCCAAAGACACCTGCAAAGTCGTGACCTAATCATCTTTAGCTGTGGTGCGAGATCGAGTCATGCACCCTGGTGAAGACAAGGGCTGTGCTGTCTCTGCATTCCACAGAGTGGCTTCCGACTCATTCTGCCTCTCAGTTCTTATGTAGACGTGCCCCAACAGAAAGCATTTTTTAAAATATAAAGTTGACTTTTATCTTCATTTAAAAAAGAGAACAGAATCTGCAGTTTCATTTTGATAAAATGAGGCTAAGGGTTAAATCTGAACTTTAAAAATATCTATCCATTCCAGCTGACTCAAAGGTTATTTTCTACGAATAAAAAAGTAATTGTTCATCACTGGCATGGTCCCCATGAGAGAGCGCTTACCTTGTGTTTTACAGGCTCTTTTCAATAATGTATGCTCCTCAAGATAAGCAAGTAAATGAATACACTGACATATATAGCACAAAAGTAAAATTTTACTTAGATCCAGCTATAAAATAGAAACTGAAGCAGATGGGTCACTTAGGCACAGAGTTAATGCTACTGACTTGAATCTGTTTTCTTCATCATGCAAAAATTAACAGACAAAGTTTTATTTTTGGAGACATGCTTAAATATCATCGTCAAGGAAATAGAACTTAGAAAACTTTATAATTCCACTAGAGTAAAAACTTCATTAATTTAAATTCTACTAATTCACATTTTATTTCAGATAGTGGCAACATTGACATTTAATTTTACTCAACACACTTTTTCTTTGTGGATAATAATGCAATTGATTATAATGCAATAATGTGTAAGCAAGATTGTAAGAATAATGTTTAAAATGTTAAAAGAGTGATTTGTTTTTAACATCCTTGAGGTCTTTAGAAATAGCTCTTTACATATAAATATGTATGCCATGTATAAACATGCCAAACACAAATTATTTTTTCTAGTGTTTCAAGCAGGTCCTCAAAGAAGTGTTTTGTAGCAGACTCCACTCACATACTTCAAGTTACCCTCAGAACTTAAAAGTAATACATTTCCTCCCAATATATTCCATAATTTAGATGTTTTACACTGGACTTCTACTTAGTTTGATGATGAAGGTTTAATGTATGGCCAGGCCCACCCTGAGGGTTCCTGGACCCTGAGTGAAAGGTAGACTTGTAAGCCAACTAGACTTCTGCTGATTGAAACTTTGCACGTTCTCTGCTTTAGTTATGGATATGGTCCAGGTAACGAGCACTGAAGAATAGATGTTCATTAGGCACAATGTGGAGCAGCCTAAGATCATCTTTTAGCACCGTGTTGCTGAGTCTTCAGTGTAACTTCATTTAACAAATATTAATATACACTCACTATGTACTAGGCATGTAAAAGCGATATGGCTCCTGTCCTCAGGGAACTTACAGTCTAGCTGTAAAGACATACACACACAGAGCTATATATACAGTTGCAAATTGTGATATAGAATTACTCTGAAGGATGGAAACAGGATGCCATGAGATACAATAGGGAAGAGTTACTTTGGATAGAACTTAAAAATGAAAGGGTCCACGTAAGCATCAGGGATGGATTTTGAGCTCTTAGAATAATGTCCCTTGAATGGGTCTTAGTCTCTCCTTTCCTTTTATCCTTTATAAACAATGAAAGATGACCAGAATGCCCCAAACGTGAATTTTGCCTGTGTTACTGCCAATATTGATCTTTCTTAATGAAAACATCACAAATTTACATAGATCTGACAAATTGTAGTCATTGCGACCATGGTAATATAGAAGGCAATATGGAATAATGAAAAGGGTACTGGGCTCATTAGGAAAACTGAATTCTTCTGGGATTAAAGGGGCAGGAAGAAAAGGACAGTATTTACACATTTCATTAGATCTTGGTTCTGCTCTGGACTTGCCAGGAACTGGTTATATGTTCCAAGACAAGTCGCCTAACTTCCATTGACTCACAATCTTTTTCCTATAAAATGAGAAAATTAAGATGAGATCATTTCTGAGGTCCCTTTAGATCTTAAGTTCTGAAAGGTTATATAGTGTCATGATAATTGTACAGACTCTGGAACCTGATTGTGAGGGTTCAAGTCTCAGCTTGTCACCTACTGGCTGTGTGACCTTGGTAAGTAAGCGTCTTAAACTTCTCTGTGTATCCATTTCCAAAAATGGGGGATAATATTAGTACTTGCTACAGAGAGTTGTGAGAATTCGGTGAATTAATTTAAGGAAAGTATTTAGAACAGTGCCTGACTCCTGGGAAGCACTTAAGAAGTGTTACTATGATCAATATCCTCTGAAAGGAGGTCACCTCTTTGAAGGATGGGACTCTAGGAGAGGCAGAATGCCAAGACACTGGAAGGAATGTGTAAACAGACTAGTGTGTGGAAACTGAGATTTACATTTCCATAACGCCTATCAAACTTCCCTTTGGTTCAGGTATGTTTTAAAGGGACAACTTTTTATTGCTGGTAGAGGGGCCATAACCAAAGAGTGCTTTATTTGATACCCACGCGGACTCTCTTCATTCTTTGAACACAGGCAGGTAATTAAGACTCTGGGTATGGATTGTGTACAGGATATTAAACTAGTGCTTACTTCATAATGCTGTTACACCTGTGACGAGGGCAACAAAGCAGCAGAGATAGATGTCATTACTAGAGGTGCTGAGATGTGGATTTTCTAAAGGCAAGGAGTTTTTTAAAGCAATATAATGACACTTCATAAATTAACCTTGGGAAGGATTTTTCAAATCACGAAAAAATTATTAAAAAATTGTAAGAATGAACTTTATCTGGTTTCTGCCTACTATAGAGAGTCTATTCTAACAAAGCTAATACAAATTACAATAAGGAGCATCATTTGCTCTTCATTAATGCATCCAAATCTCTAAAACCCTATTTTTTTTTCTTTGTACTATTTTCCTTGGCATTTTCTTTATAAATGGTACCACTTGGATTCAGTTAGGTTATGATAAATTTTTATTAAATGTTTAATGAAGAATAAATTGAGACTTTATTATATGTCTTTTGTGTGTGTCTTTGTGTGTGCACACATGTATTTAATCATGTTAATAGCCAAATAAGTCAGATTGTAGAACTCCAGGCTTTTCCTACATACTGTTCAGATTCTGGGATATCTGAAATGGTTTAGGAAATTTTACTTCTTTATGAACAGAGAAACAAACTAGGATAGTATAATGGGAAGAAAATTGCTTTTGAATCTTGTAAACTACAAAATGTAGCTTTTTAGATAAAAAGAAAAAGACAAGAAATTAAGTCTATTCAGAGAACATCTAGTTCCCTGACATTTTTCTGGAGATCAGAGCACTAGGATCTGTCCTAAACTTAGTTCCTTGTGTGGGTGATTCCTTTTCTGGAGGAGAAGACCCCAGGTGGTTGTCCAGACAGCTCCTCTTAGTCCTGACAACAGCACCTTGTCTTCACTCCCAGTCAGCCACCAAGCACTGGAGCTTTTACCTCTGAAAAGCTTCTGACCCTCCCCACTGCCCCTCCTTTGTCCTGAGCTGTGTGGCATCCCCCATCGAGCCTCCTCCCTATCTTCAGTTTCTCCTCCTTCTCCCAAGACTGTTCAGAAGGGGCTCAGTTTGGCCTAAAGAATAAGACACAAAAACGCCTTTATGTGGGAGTCTGTTTAAGAAATAACCGACTCCTGTTTATAAAGGCCCTTTCATTCTGTTTGCTGGTATGTGCTTCCTGAGCGGCCGCGGGTGGGATGGCTCAGTACAGGCCAGTCAAAGGTTGCAACTGCTAATTTTCAAGGCTCTTGTGGGGGTGGAGAGGGGGAAGTGTGCATGCAGCCTGCAGACACTTCCCATCAGAGTTACTCAGAGCGACCCCAGGAGCTTGGCCTTAAACAGGCCAACATACATTTTGTTAGCAGGGCAGTTATTTCTGCCAAATAACTTTCTTTGTGGTTTCCCATGTACAGGCAGTTTTATTTTTCACAAAATGCCCATATTTCAACATAACAACTGAGCAGAGAAAATAATAGGCATTTAGTAGGAAATGATTGGAACCTGTCTAAGGTTTCATTCTATTGCAGCCAGCGTGTTGCATTTCCTGTTGAAAACATCAAGAAGGTGCCCAGAGGGAAGTGGAGCTTTTAGGAGAGTTCCCTCTTGGTCGTGAGTCTTAAGTTAGAATTACCAAAAGGACGTCAAGCTTTCAGAAAATCTGAATCTGAACTGTGGAGGCAAAGAGAGGGTCGGTTTAATGATTCGCAACTTTTGGGGAAGCCATGACATCAAATGGTTAGTTTCACTTTTCTCCATACATACCCAAATATATATGCATACACATTTACATTTTTCTATTCTGTATTGGCAAAGTCATATATATATACACATATATATAACTTAGGTTTTATTATATATGACTTAATTATAACATATGTGTGTATATGTATTATATATGTATATACAATCTAGATTTAAAAGACTTGTTTGTGGGACTGTAAATGGACTTTATAGTACCTTCTTAAATGGGAAGAATGCTACCATGTACCAGTATTTTTAAATTTTTTATATTAAACATGGAATTGCATATAAAATGAATATGAATTTAAGATAAAAATGTACCATAACTGTAGCTTGTGACAGGAAAAGCCCACTGATTTCTAGGGGCAAAGGTTTACTCTTCTCTCAGCCTCAGCAGACACCCTGAGACACCTCAGCTTAGAGCTGGCCATGCAGGTCAGCAAATATGGGCAAAAATTCATATGCTCTGCTCAAAGATCCCTCAATCCTCCATCCTCTCCTTGACTCTATAGAATTATAAACTCATTAGTCTTTTCAGATTTCTCTTTTTAAAAGCATATGTCACTTATAGGTTTAAGCTATTAGTCATTTATATCTTAGTATGAATAACTTTAAACAACTAGCTTTCTGTTATGATTGGCTTCACAGACCAAATCAGAAGCTGTGAGTTCCTAACTTAGGGCCACTTAACAGTTTTGTGGACTAGAGCAAGCCAGTTCATTCATTTGAGCCCATTTCCTAATCTGAAAAAAGGAATGATAGCACCTGTTTTGCTATCATAAAATGGCTATGAAGTCAAAATGACATAAAGTACATAGAAGACCTATTAAATTATGAAGTACTATTTAAATATCAGATATCACTTTTGATCATTTAGTTGACATTAGTGGTGCATCATCATGCTTATTAATACATTTTAGTGGAGTTTAGGTAATAGATGCAGAAGAATGTCATAGATAGAGGTAATATTGAAACATAAGACATTTAGAAAGAGTAGACCTACAGTGTTACCTCAGCGAGGGACTTTGGTATTTGAAAGTGTTACAAATCAGAGGAGAGAAGGAAGAGGAAAGAGGTTAGTCCAATGCCAGAACAAAGTTTGCTCTGTAATTCAGCAGAGGGACCTTGAGGTAGAAGCAGCCCCTGATGGCCCAAGGTGCTATAAAGGAGAACGTTTATAGATGAGATGCATCTTAAGTTGTTAGGCAGCCTCTAAGACACAGTCTATAGAGTTCTGAGTAAAAAATTTTAATGCAAGCATCAATCAAGAGTGTAACTAATTGAAAATAAACACTAGACCTGCTTAGCTTTCAAATATGTAATGCCCTTGTCTCCTACTTATGATGCTACCTGTCCTATCTTTCCTGGTGATCGTCATCCTGATAGTATCAGCAGTTGTTAAGCATGTCCTGTGTTTAGGCGCACTATTCTAGTACTGTACATAGAGCATATTATCCTCACAGCAACCCTAAGAACTAGGTCTTTAATACTCCCATTTTACAGTTGACACAACTGAGGCTGAGTGTTTAAGTGACTTGACCGTTTAGTATGTGGCAGAAGATCCTACTGAAACCAAGTGGTGTGACTATAGAACTGGATAGAGTCTGTGCTCCTGTTCTACTTCTCCCAACTTGTGGCTTCACTGATGCAGGTAAAGGTAATTACTGTGTGCAGAAGGCAGGAAACACTCAGAGTCTGCTCCTCTGAAAATCAGAGGATGGTCCTTCCTTCAGGGCCAGGTGCTCAAATTCTCTTAGGCAAGACTTGGCATTGAAACCTTAAATGTACTTGGAGAGGTGAGGACAGAGCGGGACCAAAAGGGAAAAGACTCCAAGGAAGGGTCGGCTGTGTTTTTTAAGCCACATAAGGGTTGAGAAGAACAAAGGTATAGGGACATTGAGAATGTAAAGTGTCCATTTTTCACTTTTTCAAAAAAATTTATTATGGTGATGTTGGTTAACAAAATCCAGTAAGTTTCAAGTGTACCACTCAACAGTAAGTCATATAGACATTGCTTGTATGTTAACCCCGTAGTTCGATTTATTTCTGTAACCACATACCTGACCTCCTATACCCATCTACCTTCCCCCCCCCACCCTCTGGTAACCACTAGTCTATTGTCCATGTCCATAAGTCTCTGTTTGTCATGTTTATTTGTTGCTTCTAGGTTTAAATCCCACATATAAGTGATATCATGTGGTTTTCAACTTTTTCTGTCTGGCTTATTTTGCTTAGCATGATTATCTCTAGGTCCATCATGTTGTTGCAAATGGCAGTATTTAATTTCTTCTTATAGCTAAGTAGTATTCCATTATATATATGTACCACAGCTTCTTTATCCAATCCTCTATTGTAATTGTCCATTTTTTAAAAATAAATCTCTAGTATTAAGCTCTCAAGTCTGCTGTTGGCAATGATGAGTTACACTGAGTTGTTTTGCTGTCTTCCAAATCTCCTGAAATCATCAGTGACATTATGTTTGCTTCTAGTAGTACCAGGCTTCACCAAGCTGCATTTAAGTTTATTTGGAGAAAGTCATGAAAAGCAAAGCAAAATAGTAAATTTCGGATTTTAACTTTTTAAAAATATTCTATTCCTTCCTTCTAAACAAGTCATAGAAATAACAGGTAAAGGTAGATTCATATAAGTAGAAATAAAGGCAGAGGGTTTCTATCTGACTCTTGAATGAGCTTTGGACTAATTTTTTCAGGGGCGGGGGCAGGGTGCAGTGGGCCGAAATGTAGACTGAAGTTGGATGTTTCTGCACACAATGACAGACCCCAAATCACTGCCGATGCAGAACGAACCCTGTCTGAGATCTCTAATTTTCTGAATGATTATTTTTGTCATCCTTTACCAACTCTAATTTATAAAAGGTCCATAAAAATTAGACTAACATTCATAATAGTCTAGGTATTAAAGTTACTGTCTTTTTGAGAAAGTATTTGGATATTGATGCCAGATATCTGTATTTCTCTATTTTCAGGCTCATTCATATAAAATAGCTTTTCACTTACATCCTGTCAATAATAACTCAGTGTGTGGGCACTGTTCGTAAGCTCTTTTCCAGTCAGAAAGAGCAGGCCTTTGGAGGCAGATGCAACCGTCTGACTCGAGGCAAGTTGCCAAACACACTTCAACTGGTTCCTTTCCTTGGGCTATTAATTAAGAGAATTGTCTTCTCTCCTTCCTGGGCCTTGCTGACCTTCTCATTTTGTGTCTCCCCTGACCATTAGCAGTCCCATTTGGTCAGATAATTCCATTTGAATGCATAGTCAATCCAGCAACATGGTAACTAATTTTGTCTTAGATCAAATGTCTATTGCTTATATGGAGCTGATGTCACTTTGAATTACAATCACTGTACTTCTTTTCTCTGATCCCTTTTCCCAATTTAATAGTGTTAAAATTCTTCAAATTAAATTTTTTTTTTTTGAATGAGGGCTTCTAGTTCAATTAAGACCCACTACCACTGGATGAATAACAGTAAATAACATTAAACCTCCAAAATCAGTCATGTCTGGTTCTTTATGTCATCAGGTCAAATCGTGATTCCACATCATTTAAGTTTGTCTCGATCATGTGGCCAAAGGTCAAATAAGGATTCGTGTCCAAAGCTGGAGAAAACTGGTGGTGTCTTTGTCTTCAACTTCTGTTGCCAGCTTTTGTCGTATATTTAAATTGAGTTCCTTGCCTTTCGCACTGTCACCTGAAACATTTTGTTTACCTTCAAGTCTATTAAACAGATCATATACTGCGTACTGAGCACTCCTTCAGTGCTTTGCATTTATTAGCTAGGTAAAAATGATGTTTCTTACTTCACTGTGTTCTTATTCAAGATTGAACCACAATGTCCCTTACATAGGTATTATGAAGCAAGTTTTGTTTTTCCAGGCCACTCTTTATGTATCAGATTCTCTTTTTTTTTCCTCCAGCTTTATTGAGATATAATCAGCATATACACTGTGGAAGTTTAAAGTGTACAATACATTATATATTGCAAAATAATTACCACAATAAGGTGAGTTAACACATGCATCACCTTAGGTAATTACCATTGTGTTTGTGAGAGAACATTTAATATCTACCCTCTTAGCAACTTTCAAGTATATAATACACTAGTGTTAACTATAGTCACATTGATTTCCAGAAATTATTCATCTTCTAACTGAAGGTTTGTACCCTCTGACCAACATCTCCCCATTTCCCTTACTCCCAGCCCCTGGCAATCACCATCCTACTGGAGAGAAAATTTTATTTAACCAACAGATCACTATATTTCACATTAATACTGTCAACTGTTTTTCTTTTTTTCTTTCTTTCTCTGGAAAAAAAAAAAAAGGATTATGTGCCCCTCCTTGGTGCTTCCATTACCTGGGCTTTCTCTTATCTTAACCTACAAGACACCTGTTGAAATTGCCTATTTATGGGTCTGTCTTTACCATTAGAGTATAAGCTCCTTGAAAACTGGGTTGTGTCGGTTCCCTGATCTATCCTTGGCTCCTAGCATGCCTAGCATGTTAAGTAGGAAACCCAAAATCTCTTGATTACACTGAGATTTAAAAGGAAAGTAGCCACTGAGGGCTGTGAGATTTCAGTTTAATTGCTCAGTTAGATTAAATAAGGCCACCCAGATGTTTAGGAAGAATGATCTGTTATATAAGGAAGACTGTAAAATTTTAGAACTAAGTATTTTGATGTTCTTTGCAAACAATGAAAAGAAAAAAAAAAGATGACTGATACCCTTGTATAATTAGAATCCTGTTTGGTTTTTGTGTGTGTGTGTGACACCAAAACATTTCATGGAATACCAAGTCTCCTTTGAAGTCCCTTTGGCCAGTCTTTGTACCGTCACAGTACCTTGTGTGAACTGAACCACAGTCTCATATAAATCATGGACTCTCTTTCTTCTCACCGAACCATAACTTTCTTAATTTTAAAAGACTTTTATTAGAGGTTCTGTTCTGTTATTCATAGATATGTGGAACTCTTAGGAATCAAAAACATTCCACAGGAAATGGGCTTACTGACATTAGGGTTTTTAGGACCAAATTCTAGGAATTTCAAATGGCTTTGTAATGCCAGGTATTAAATAGACCTCTGTAAAATGAATCGGGCTCATTTGCTTAATCAGGAATCACCTGAATCACAGGCCCATCAAGTAAGTGGGCTTTGATACAGGATTGTTTGTTGTTTCTTTTCCAGCTATTTTAAATAACTGCCCTACTGGGCCCACTGACCATTTCTTTTCACCCCATTCCTATCTATCCCCCTGTGGTGGATGTGTTTCATACCTGCATGACCCATCTAACATTTTGCTGAAGAAGGGAAAAGATGTGAGCATGCCGAGTCACTCACTGAGCAGCCTTTCAATCATAAGTTTTCTAAAAACGAGTATCTATAAACTACAGAATTCTCTAGCAGCTTTAGCAGAATTTGCTTCTCCAAGCAAGGCAAAGGTAAAGAAAGAATACCAGACATTAGTCATAAATATAAGCCTTATGTGCCTAGAGCCAAAAGTAATTGGGTGTGGGTGAGGTCACTGAATATCCAAGTGGTTTTATTTTCATGGAAATATTCTTTAGGATGAGAGAAGACTGAATTCAGTTGCTGCAGGCTCTCTCTCGATCCATCCTTGCTTAGCAGGGCAGAAAACTCAAGGAAGGTGTGAAGCTGGCGTTGGGAGGAGAGGCTGACAGTAGTAATTGACATAGGTTGTTCTAATGCAGCTTAACAGATAAATGAAATTTTTTATAGATGATTCAGTGCTTCTGGAAAACTATTTGCTCAGATGATAATATCCGTTCTCAGCAGCCAGAAGAAAATGTATCATCCTAATTTTAAACTCACCAATAATGAAAGCATCTATCTCTATGACTTCCAAAATGTTTCCATACAGATTACTAATCACTCCCACTGTCTGTGAAGTGGCCCATTCATCTTAACCTCAACCGGTATGACACTGTAAATAACCCTCAGCTAAGCCAATAATGGTCTAACCAGACATGAATCGCTCTTCTGACTCTTGTGTATATACTTCTTTTGGTGTATTTGGTTAGCGCACTGTACAAATATCGTTTGAACATTCTCATTCCTCTTTAGCAGAATCGGCTTTGCTTTATTCCAGGACCACAAAAGGTTTGTTCAGCCCTATCCTGCCATGTTTCTTGGTGATGGGAGACACAGTGGCTCTGAACCCAACTAATCCATCACCACCATAAGCAAAATGTTTCTGTACGTGAGCTTCATTCTTAGCCCTACTTAATGGAGGAAACACTAGTCATTTTCATAGGAAAGAACTAGTAAGAAAAGAGATTCTGTTTTCTGGGGGTTGCCAGTGAAAGTACTAGTTCTCAGAGATATGAGAATTGGCTTGTAGTCACCCTCTGACCTTGGTCAGGTCACCTGCTCTCTCCATTATTTCTTCATCTGCAAATCTGTTTCTGGTTTGCCTCAGAAGTGTTTCCCCAAACCAGTGTAAAATAAAGTATGAAATGGACAAGGGTAGATAAGAGAAAATGAGAGTCAGTGCTGAAGTGAAGGGGCTTCTCACCAAGATTATATATATATGATGTCTTGTGTAGACACACACACACACAGAGGACATCATCACAAAAAAAAGAAGGCAGAATTTATGAGTATAGAACTCAGGTGCAGCTAAGTTGTTGGGGTTGATCATGAAAGAATATGGCATTCTCTTCTGGGCGCTGCTAAGTTTTCAGTGAACTAAGCAGCAAGGTTACGAGCTAAGCATGATGACCAGGAGAGAGGGGTTATTAGAGATTTGAAGAGAGAGGAGAATGTGTGAGAAAACGTCACTGGAAGTTGACTAAGGAGATGTGGAAGGAAAGCTGGGCAGCACTAAGGACCCACTTGAAGTTAATATCTGTGAATTTGTGGTTGCGTGGTCACTCACCACTCTAGTTGCTCAAGGATAGACTGAGAGTTGAATTCAGCCAAGTTCGAGGATTTTATCAGATGGTATGATTGAGAGAGAAAGAGGTAGAGTTGCTGTGTATTGAAAGGGAATGACCACATGATAGACCATGAACCTAAGCCTGAGAAGTGGCGCATGAGGACATGAAGGTTTGGAGGGACAGCAAAAAGGCAGGAGGCTCGATAGATTGGTGTCCTGAATTCTGAGAATCAGGGTACAGTGGGAGTGATCTGGAATGACAGGAAATGGACATAAGAGGCTGGAAAGCTTGAAAGCCTCCGTTCAACCAGCTGAGGTCCTCTTGGTTTCAGAGCTTTTCTGCATATTTACCCACTTTCCTTGGACACTTAGTTTTGGAATTTGGGCTGAAACAACTATGTTGAGAGAATCCCAGAGCTGTGGGTTTCACATTATAGTAACAGGAAGGAAAGAAACTATGTCAATCTCTCTTGAACAACTAGCAAAAAGAACTAGAAAGGAGTCAAACAATCATCCATTTCTACTCTTTCATTTTATAAAAGGGGAAATTGAGGCCGAGAGGGGTGAAATAGTTATGCAGCAAAGCTAAAAATTCAAATCCAGACCTCCAGCCTCAAAATTCAGCACTCTGTATTACTCTATGTTGATTCTGACATTTTCTTTGTAGACATTGGTTCAGTACCTTGGGGTGCCATGACTGTGTCCTCATGGTTCTGCTACTTCCAAAACCCTCTGTCTTTCCCTTCATATTTCCATCAATAGATGCCACATTTATTTAAAAGAGATGTCCTCTAAAGAAATTCCCTGGTGATCTACGTAATCATGTTTCTCCTTCTATACAACTTTAAACCTATTTTATTAAAGTGCAGGGATCTGCTTAGGGGATACTATTCACTCACTTATCAAGGGACCTTTATAAGTGAGTTTCCTGGATATTTACATTCTTTGCAAA
The DNA here is from genome assembly GCA_003508835.1 of Eonycteris spelaea. Lineage (NCBI taxonomy): Eukaryota > Metazoa > Chordata > Mammalia > Chiroptera > Pteropodidae > Eonycteris > Eonycteris spelaea. The sequence goes on from PUFA01000017.1 coordinate 5,615,161, forward strand.
AATAGTCCGAAAATACTAAGGTGGGAAAACCAAGCCTCATTCTTCTAGTCTAAATAGATCTTAATGTCTCACTGTTAGGTCATGATTACCATAGTGTGGTGAGGAGTCAACACAGAGAGTACGTTATTTTTATTTTATTAACTACCTTCTCCTCTTCCACATTCTCCTAATTGTGTTTCTCTAGTAGTGGCCACACATGAGAGGGAGAGGGGAAACAACTTAGTATGAAACGGGAACCTTAATAATGCTTACAATTTAAGGAGTGCCAACATGTAAGAAATACTCAATAAACAGTGAAGAGTACATTGAACCATGTATCTTAAACCAGGATTTAAGTCCTTGGTTCTTACTCTGGGTAATGGCTGTGTTTTCTAAGATAATTTACTTAATCATTCTAGCCCTTTAGTTTTTTCAATCAGTGTAATAAGGATCTTGGTTCAGTGGGTTTCAAATGTCTTATGTTTAGCCTCTCTTGAAGTGTAGTGGCATAAATTTACACAGCCATTTTCTAACTTGCTCATTGCTAGAAAAATCCTCAACTCTTATCCTGGGAGGCCTCTTTTCATGAGCCCCCAAGGGGCTGCCAAAACTGGACCAAATGTTAAATAAAACACAGTGCCATTCTGGGCTTCATACATTTAAAGGTATTTTCTAAACCTGTATCACAAGTGATTAAGGGTATTAGATTAGTTTTATAAAAAGATTTCTGTTTTGGATAGACAGTTCTGCAAGATAACTTCTGGGTCCTGCTAAACTCCGAGATTTAATGATTCTGTGAACGCCATGGTTTATTAAGTAAGGTCAGTCACGTTTAGAGCCTTCGCTTTCTCAGAACTGCTCTAGGTACCTGGGGACTTGTCTCAGAAGTATGCGTTCTATGAGCAAGCTAGAAAAGTAAGAAAGTGAACAGCCCAGGTGGCTAAATAGCTCCTGAAAATAGTATCTGCAATTGGTGCTTTGGGGACTCTACATACACATTATCAAACCCGTTTGTCAGCATACTAAAATGGTGAATTTTAATGTTTATAAATTATACCTTGATAAACCTGACTTTTAAAAAAGTACCTGTAAGATAAACACCTGGTCCCCCAATCAACATTTTGGACAAGTTCCTTTCCCCTTTCGGAGGTGGCAGATGAACAGCTACCCTGTGGAGAAGGGCCCCTTTCTTGATTCTCCTCCCCTGTAATCCAGGGATCCAGGGTGGTTCTGACTCAGTGTGGGCAGTAGTTGTCTGTGTCTTTACTTAGTGGCGAAGTAAAAGAAAAGGTTACTTGTCCCTTTTCCTTTACTTATTTATTTTTTTACATTTTTCCTCTATTTGCTCATTAAAATCAGGGATATTGGCATGGCAATTTATGTACCTACAGCAGTAGTTTTAAAAACAATGTCGTTTAAATGGATAAAAATTGGTTCTGTATGACATATCCAAGATGTGTGATAGCCTTAAAAGATGTGACATAAAATTGACTCTTGAGTAATGGGGAACCATTAAAATAACTTCATTCTCTTAAGGGTGTTGGGTGGGGGAAGGAACAAATCTCCGTACGAATAATGAGAAAACATCTCATAAGGTCAGCATTTATGCAGGGCCCAGCGAATGATTATGCATATTAGTTAATATTATCTTCCCAGCATGATATTGCACACCAAAAAAATAAGCACTCCAAGTTAAGGAAAGGCACTTGAAATGTTACTGTGAAGGTTAACTTGGTCGTTTTCCCAATATCTGTGTTTTTCAGTTTTTCAATAATGGCTGTGTATTTGTCATATAAGAAAAAAAGTGAATTGTGGGGAAATGTGCTTCTTTCTGTCCCTGACACTAAATTAAGAAAAAGGAGACGAGGCCTTGTGTGCCATGTTTTTGGGGCTGTGGCCTGACACTGGGATTGTGTCTGAGATGAGAGGTCGCAGATCGATGGGCAGTGGGGAATGCAAGTCCAACGCTCCGAGGAGCTTTCCGCATCAGACTGACGTTCACACTTTCAAACAGAGCATTCGTGTAACTTTGCAACTGGGAAAAGTTATCGATGCCATGTATGTGGCCAAAAAGAACCTGGAATACATCTGGTTTCTTGACGATCTGATCTGTCCCTTTCTTGGCAGGAGCCAGGAAATGGTGAGAGGGAAGAGGGTGCAAGTGACGAGCTTATCATCTGCCTCAGGAATATGGGGATACGCGAAGATCAGATGAGATATAGTCTGGGAGGTGCCATTTTGGGGACTGTGCTCCAGAAGCCCATTTGCTACCAAACGAAAGCCATTGTTTGCAATCTGTATCCAGGAACATCTGTTCGGTTGGGCTGCAGTGAGGGGTGTGGATGATGCTGTGTGCCAGGCACTCATCATCAGAAGCAGCAAATATGTAGTGATATGTCTAATGTACATGAGACTGGGTACTGGGGGTGCACTGAAGGACTTTCATTCACGTAAATTTCTATCACGCACTTACTGGGAATATGACAGATACGGCCTTTGCATTTAACATGTAGAAGAGACTGATGATAGAATTTCAGATTTTTGTAATGCATTAAAGAAACTAAACAGGGTGATATGCTGGAGAATGACAGGGGCCGGACAGGGCACTTTAGATAGTGTGATCAGGAGGAGACTTGGCATTTGAACATCGGTCCGAAGGAGAAAGCAGCAGCTGAGCACGGCGCCACCCGGGGCAATGCAGCATTGCAGACAGGGAAACAGCAAGTGCCAGGGCCCTCAGGTAAAACCTGGCTTGCTCTGCTTAACCAGTGAAGACAAACAGAGAAATTTTGGGGATAGCAGGGCATCCTTAATAAATATTTATGGGAAGAAGCCTGGACAGAATACTAATAATTAATATCAGTCAGCATGCAATTTTTTAAAAAGCCAGAGAAATGGCTCCTTGGTCTATACTAGCACAGGCTGCCAGGCTGGTGAGAGCTTGAGAGACTGAGGAGGTTGCTGTAGTCACTGAGGAAGGTTTCTCAGAGAAAGAGAGGCTTGAGCTGGGCTGTCAGATTCAGGAGTGCATGAGGGATGAGAGATATGGCAAAGTCACTGCCACTGCAGACATGAGCTGTGCTGGGAAAACCAGAGAACAGCCTGGTTTGGCTAAAGATGAGGGCTTGTGATGTGCGGCAGCAGCAGGTAGTAAAGATTTCAATGGAAACCCTTGCTGTGTGTGCACGGATGCTCTGCTGGCCTTTACATCCAGGAGATAGGCCTGGGGAGGAGACAGAAGCCAGTTAGCCTCAGGTGCTAGGCTTCCAAGTTTATTCTGTGGCCACAGAAAACCTTTACAAACATTGTATGTGAACCTTTTTTTCTCCAGAAGATTCCAATGAAACAAAGTACCTTATTGAGGTAGCACATCTGCTCAGTGGCTGGTTTCCTTAAAAACACTATGTGTAACATGGGCACGTGCTTCTGGCTCACACACATTTAAGCACTCAATAAATCTTTGTTTGCTGAGTTTAAATCGCAATTGTTTTTCAAATAATCGCCATCTCTTCCATCAGTTGTCATTGCAAATTAGAATGTTCAAAATCAGCTGTGAACTTTTACCCCCCCCCCCAACAAAGATTTCCCTGTCTTTGGATTGTTTGGGTTCTCATTTATTATTAGGTTCTCACTTAATAGAGCCACAGTATGTCCTCATCACAGATTTTTCCCTTTACCTTTCTTAGTCCCTGATTCCTTTTCCATGTTCCTTGCCAGTGAGAATTGGAGATTATGTATCTAATGTTTTTAGGTCACAGTGCTTAGTAATCGCTCAGTAAGTGGTTAGTCATCTCTATTCATACCTGTTCCTTGTATAGCACTCCATAATTTATGACACACTGTCACAAACCTTAAGCACACTTGTGCAGTCCTGGAGTTATGTCTTCTCTGAGCCACTGAGACCCAGAAAGATTAAATGATTTTCCCACTGTAAACAGCTGGGAGGTATCAGCAATACTAGAATTCAGGTATATTGTCTCCTCGTGCCTGTTTTTCCACTCTTGTATCTCCTGTTAGTTGCATCCCCAGGAAATATCCTCAGACAACATAGTGATTTTTAAAAAGCCTAAATGGAGGAGGTCCAGTTCTTATTGGGTGGGCTGCATTAAGGAACACAGCCAAAGGACCTCTGGTGTTATCATTTTGTAAGCCTAGGGGGCCATTGGATCCGTGGCAAGGAAGCTCAGGTAGGCAAGGCTCCCTGAACTCCAGGGGTTGCCTAAGGCTTGAGATCCACTGAACATTTAGGATTGAAGCAGTAGTTCTTTTTTTTTTTTTTTTTTAAGAAATTAATTAACCAATGGATAATTTCTACAAAGCGGCAGAAGGCGCTACTTGTCAGATCCCTCTTGCCCACTGCTGTGGAGAATTAGACATCAGTAGGTTAACAGAGCCATTTCTATGGAAACAAGCTCATTATTACTCCTTTGTTGGAACCCTGCTGGTTCATGGTCTGGGCTTCCATATAAAAAAAAAAAAAAAAGAAAGAAAGAAGAGAGAGAGAAGAGAGAGAGAGAGAGAGAGAGAGAGAGAGAGAGAAAGAAGAAAATCCAACATATGCCATACAAAATATTAATCTTTTTTCCCTGAAGTGAACAAAGCTCATTTAACATCTAAGAATGTCAGCCCCCATTTTGGGGCACAAGCCCCTTCCTTACATAAAGCTCGGATAAAAACTAAACGCTTACATGTCATTTTAAAGTTGCAACATGACCTATTCATTCCTGTTTGATTTTACAAAATCTGTGAAATCCATGACTTTTGAGTCAACATTTTTTAAAGGCTGTGTTTTTGTCAAGGTCGTTAAAAGCAGCTTAGGAATGGTGCTGCTTTTGGAAAGCTGCATATCACAGAGATGTTATTTCAGAAACAACAGTTTACTGGAAAGCAGAGAGTTGTCATTTCAAATAATGGTTTCTGGCACCCCAGTGAGTCAGGGGAGCTATGTGTGTCTTACTCTCCGTCTACACAGCATAGATGGCTCCCATGCTGGTTTGAGAAAAATCAGATAGGATTTTGTCTTTATTCCTTTTGGTAAGTGGCAACGTCCTAGCAAACCCTCATATCACTTTTGTTTGGTACAGCTTCCGCTCTAGCCCTCATTTGCATTTGCTATCCCTGTAGCTACAAGGACCGTAAAACTTGCTATTATGTTTGTGAAAATGACCAAATATATAGACATAGTCCTCCCTGATTAGGATCAATCTGCTGCCTCTAAAAATATGAATTGAGAAGGGCTGGAAGAAAATCGTTCCCTGGGGAGCATGATTCAGAAACACCCTTCTCACTAATGTCAGAACATTTAATCTAAGCCTCAGTTTCCTCCAACTAGGGATGCAGTGCTTACTTACTTTCTTTGGGTTGTTTTGAGGATTAAATAATGCTTTAAAGCACTTGGCCTATTTCCTGTCACATGGAAAGCCCTTGGTTTATAAGCTAATATTCATTTTTAGTATGAGTGCCTTGTCCTCTGGTGAAAGAACAGAGTTTTGCCTGGAAAATCAAATTCCCAGAAATGAGAAGCACAAAAAAATGTGGAGGGGAGAAAGGAGGAAGAGGAAGGAACTTAGAAGCCTCCTGTTTTTGTTTTGTTTACAAACCCATCTTTCACCGTAACCAGCATTGTGTTGTCCAGCTCTCTCCGTTCTGGCTCCTGTGCCTTCTTCCCCTCCCTGGTTCCCCTTCCCTCCCCTCTTCGGGTCCCCTTTTCTTCCCTCCCTGGTTCCCCTATTCTCATTCTCCCTTCTCTTGAAATAACAACCAGTAGCCAGTGGAGTTCAAGATCATTTCATACCTTTTATCTCCAAGCTCTTCCATGCCTAAGTCTGTGTGGATGTACCCTATTATCCTTCCTCCCTGTCCCCTGACTTGCCCTATTCACATCTCTGTTTTTGTTTTCCACCTCCAGCCTCCACAATACTGCTCAAAAATGAGCAAAAGCAAGTGAAGAAACCAAGACATTGTGACACCCAAAAGATACCTTGGTGACATCTCCAACTGTTGAAACACATGATTGGGCAAGAGTGAGGTGTCCACAGCGGATTCCAACCTTAATACTCTGGGGCTCGAAAGTGTTGAGGGAGAAATCACGAGCTTCACAAATAAATCCCTTGTTGATTTGAAATGTCCCTTGTGGCTGAAGAAACAAAAAGAAATTAGTGTGTGCTGATTAGTGCAGATTGAAATGCGCTATTATGGTCTCTTCAATCAAAGTGGCCAACTGGTAACAGAAGAGATGCCTGACAAAAAACTACCTGCAGCCTGGCAGGCTATTTTATAATTATTATTTGATTCACACTGCAGCTGCTATGCATAAATTCACTAGTGTTCTGAGTGTAAAGCCCTTTACAGGAATGGATATTAACTGTACTCTTTGTGTGTGTAATCTAATCAATTTCATATTGGTGTACTTACTTGCTGCAGAATAAATAGGAGTAAGAATCAAAAAAATGAGTGGCAAATGATCAAACTTGCATTGTAGTATGAACAGTTAACAAAGATATTGGTCCAGGTGACTAATTGTAGAAGTCCTGAAATTTTTTAAATTGGAATAATTTGAAATTAGTCCTCTAATTCAAAAAGAACTAATAACCACTCACCAATAATATTGCTAACTGGCAAATGAGAATAATAAAGGTATCATCAGGTGACTGGAAGACTGTAAACCTCTAATTTGTTTTCTAGACTTAGAATTATTTGATTTATTGCCAATGTAATCTGAACCTGTAACTATACAAAACAAATAAATCAAACCCCTTAGCACCTACAGGAAATATAAAAACACAGTTCTGAAGAACCCAGAGTTGTAATTAAAATGGAAGGCCATAGGGATCCTGCTGGATGCCAGGCTTAAAAAACACCATCAGAGTATGAGAAGAATGGAATCCTCCACAATTAACCTACTCTCTCTAAACAGGTTATCTCAATGATTCCATAATCAAAACATTTATTTATCTTTGTGGCACAGAAATAAGGGTTGTGTGTTTACTCCTAAGCCTAAATGACAAGAAAATGTGTGGTTTCTTAACAGAAAAGTTCCTCCTGAAAGAAATGAAAATGCTGGATGTGTTTATAGACAAAGAAAACTATGTAATGGTTATTATTTCATTATGTCTATGTCTGCATCTCATATTGCTAGGGTTGGGCAGGGGAGCTCCTCTCATCAGATGAAAAGAATAAAATGCCTTCTGTATTATTCTTGGGTTTGGAATTCAGGTGGGATAATTAGGGCATTCTTGCAGAGTCCTGCCAATCTCTTACACACAAGCTCTGTAATTGTTCTAATGGTTTTTGTTATTTGTACTCTTTTTGTTCACTGGCAGATAGAACCCAGCATAATCTCATTCCACCAGCACATTGCAAGAGACTATGTTCTCTTTTAAATAAGTGGGAACCAAATATCCATAAAGAATGATACTGATGAGAATTATGAGCATTTAATACATATTCATCAATGGGAAGGTAATAGGGATCATAAGACAGAAATATAAAAGTCCAGTTAGTTGAACCTTTCCTCATGGTGTAGTTTCTTTGAGCAGATTTTTCATGCCCAGCTCTATGGCTAGTTTGTCAATGTCCTTTCTCACTGAGAGTATTATAGGCCTTTTGAGCAACACAAATCATTTTTACTAGCACTCTGCAGGGCATTAGAATTTCTGCCTCTTTCAGTATACACCAGGAGCACCCCTAGTTATTTGTCATAACCCAGATTACCACTACACATTTCCAAATGCCTCCTAAGGAGTTGAGAACCACTGCCAGTGACTCTAGTGTGGAGCATAGAGAATAGTTTGAATCCCATTTGGAATTTCCAGTGGGTAAATTATTAGAATTTTAAGAAGAGCTTTTGGCTTTGACTTCTGGAATAATTAACGTGCAGTATTATAGTTCACTGATTCAAACTCAGAGATGTGTGACCAGCCATATTCCATGCTATGACTTGGTTGCTAGATGATCCAGAACTTCACAGGTACTACCAATTGTTGGACTACAATGGCTCCCTGGACTGAAGGGTATCACTGTAGCACTACTCAACCTTTGATTGTTACCCCAGCTAAATCCCAGAGATGTTCTGAGATCCAAGAAGTGACCTCAGGAATCCAGAGTTTTCCCAAGAGGACTAGACTCTGACTGTTTTCTTCTGCCCCACCAATTTCCAAAAGAGGTAGAGTCCACAATTGGGTAAAACTCTGGAGTGGCCCTCTGATGGCTTCTATAGTCTAAACCCCTGGAAAAGTAAACTACAATGCATTACAAGGCAGTCTAATGACTAGGCTAATCGGGTTAAGAGGCAGAAATGCGTAGAAATGAGCCACCCTACTTTTTTAACTAAAAGTTTTTAGTTGTTTTTAAGAGGTGTGTGTGTGTGTGTGTGTGTGTGTGTGTGTGTGTGTGTGTGTTTTAAAGCTTTATCTACATGATCTTCCCAGCAGAATTTTATTTTTTCTTTTAGCTATTTCAGTTAGTGTATTCAAACCATTTCCTTCCCTCTTAAAAAAATAATTTCTACCCAGGTTGAGTTACATGTGAAATGAAACAGGAACATTAGCAAAGAATATCTGATGTGTGTCTGTGCTTCCTTGTTGAAACTGCCTAAGCATCTGACAGGATTCTGTCAATACTTCGTCTTGGCTCCATTATGCAACACCTTTCCTCAGCAAACTTCTCATTGCATTCAGTTACTCTCAACTTAGGTAGGGTTGGAAGACAAAGGCTTCCTCATCCAAGTAAAAATCAGTAATGTAACATTTCTATATACTAACAATGAACAATCTGAAAAGGATATTTAATTTAAAAATTCTTTTTACCATAGTGTCAAAGAAAAAAACTTAGAAATTATCTTAGAATAGAATTAACTTAGGAACAGAATAGAGAGTCCAAGAATAAACCCTCACATATACGGTCAAATGATTTTCAATGAGGGTGACAAGATCATCTAAGAGGGGAAGATAATTTTTTCAGCAAATTATTCTGGGAAAACTAGATATCCATATGCAAAAGAAAGAAGTTGAACCCTTACCTCACACCATGTACAAAATTAATTCAAAATGATCATCTTGGAAGCTAAGTAGGGTCGGGCCTGGTTAGTACTTGGATGGGACACCATCTAGGAAGACCAGATGCTGTAGGCATAAAAAATTAAAAAAAATAAAAATTAAAAAAAAGGATCAAATATGTAAACGTAAGAGCTAAAAATATAAAACTCTCTAAAGAAAACATGGGGGAAAGCGTTACAACATCTTATTTGGCAGTGATACCTTGGATGTGATAACAAAGGCACAGGCAACAAAAGAATAAATAGACAAACTGGACTTCATGAAAATGAAAAACTTTTGTGCATCAAAATGTACTTTTCACTATTAATAGTGAAAAGTCAATCCATGGAATAGGAGAAAATATTTGCAGGCCACATATGTGATAATAGGTTAACATCCAGAATACATTGAGAACTCCTAAAACTCAACAACACAAAAAAATTCAAAAATGGGCAAAGGACTTGAATAGACCTTTCTCCAAAGGAGATATAAGTGGTCAATAATTACAGAAAAAGATACTCAACATCACTAATCATTAGGAAATGCAAATCAAAACCGCAATAAGAAACCACCTCTCACTTATTAGGATGACAACTATTTTAAAAAAAAAACTATAAAATAATAAATGTCAGTGTTAGGATAGGAGAAATTGGAACCCTTGCACAGTTTGATGAAAATATAAAATGGTACAGTCAATGTGGAAAACAGCCTGACTGTTTCTCAAAAAATTAAAAATAGATTTACTCTGAGACTTGGCAATTCCACTTCTAGGTATACACCCCAAAGAACTGAAAGTAGGGTCTTAAAGAGATGCTTATACCTCTCTTTTCATAGAAGCACTATTCACAATAGCTAAAGCATGGAAGCAGCCCTTGTGTCCATCAAAAGATGAATGGATAATCAAAATGTGGTATAACATACAATGAAATATTGTTCGCCTTAAATAGGAAGGAAATTCTGACACGTGCTACAACGTGGATGACTCTTGAGGACATTATGGTAAGGAAACTAAGCCAGTCATGAAAAGACAAATACTGTCTACGACCATGCCACCCTGAACACACCTGATCTCATCTGATCTCAGAAGCTAAGCAGGTCAGGCCTGGTCAGTACTTGGATAGGAGATTACCTAGGAATATCAGGTGCTTGCTAGGCATTTTTTTAAAAAAGTGAAAAGACAATTACTGTATGACCTTACTTCTATGCGGTACCTAGAATAGCCAAATTATAGAAATAGAAAGTGAAATGATGGTTTCTGGGGCTGAGGGAAGAAAAGAATGGGAGTTCCTGTTTATTGTTTATGGAGCTTCGGTTCTGTAAGATGAAAAGAGTTCTGTGTGTGTGTGTGTGTGTGTGTAGTGCATTGTACAAATATCTCAAGCTTAGAAGATAAGCTAACTTTTCCTATTTACCATAGCCATTTTTGAGGAAAATACATACTTCTTTGGAACATGGATCCAGGACTCTATAGTTCTAATGGTCTTCTGGAAGGGAATTCCATCATTGCTTTTGTGGGGAAGCAGCTAGACATGCAAAAGAGGGAAATGCATGAAGTAAATCTCAAGATGGCATTAGACTCTGTTGGGTCATATAAAACAAGAATATTCAGGAACATTTAGGAAGATGTATCTTCCTAAAACTTGGAGCACAAATCAAAGTCCTATGTTTATTTGTTTCTCTTAAGTCCATTTAGGTTCCAAATGTATTCTTTCTCCAGCATTTCTAGACTTGCATGCTGGCCCATTCCTCTTTTTCTGTATCAACCCCCACCTCTTCATTTACTTTTTATGCCTGCACAGAGATCTCTTTCTATGTAGGGAGAATAAAGGCCCCAAAGATGTCCATGTCCTCATTCCTGGAACCTGTGACTATGTTATGTAACATGGAAAAGGTGAATTGAGGTTGCAGGTGGAATTTAAGGTCACTAATCAACTGTCCTAAAGATTGGGAGATTGTTCTGGGTTACCTGGGTGGGCCCAGTGTAGTTACAAGGATCCTTGTAAGTCGAAGAAAGGGGCAGAGGAGAATTAAAGGAAGATGTGACAACAGAAGAGGTCAAAGTGATATGATGTGAGAAGAACTCAATTCACTTTGCTGGCTTTGAAGATGAGGGAAAAGGCCAAGAGCCAAGCAATGCTGGCAGCCCCTAGAAGCTACAAAGGGAAAGGAAACAGATTCTCCCTCAGAACATTCAGAAGGAATGCAGCCCTGCTGATGCTAGAATTTAGCCCAGTGAGACCTACTTCAGACTCCTGATCTCTACAACTGTAGGATAATAAAAATATCTATTGTTTTAAGCTATAAATTTATAGTAATGTTACAGCAGCCATAAAAACTCATATACCTTTAATCTCTATCTCTTTAGGACACCCACAGCTTTCCCAGGGAACATAAACAGGCATTAGGACATAAGCTTTCCTAGATACTTGAGTGATAATATTGGATCATTTAATCAGTTAATGGCAAGTCTGTCAGCCAATGGCAGAGAAACCCTGAATAATGGTGATAGTGCTTATTTCTCTTCACATAGATGGTAGCCAGTTCACAGGTGGCATGATGGCTCTACAGTGTCAATAAGAAACTGGATCCTTCCTGCTCACCTCTGAAGTATAGCCTAGAGCTCTGAGGTCAACATGACTACCTTCTAGGCCAGTGACAGGAGGAAGGAGAGGCAAAGGGCACACTCCTTCCCTTCAAGGATACTTCTGCTTATATCTCATTGGTCAAAACTTAGTCATATAACTATACCTAGCTGCAAGAGAAGCTGGAGAATGTATCTTTCAGCAAAAAATGCCCAGCTAATATTCAGGTGTCTTGAAATCTCTGGTAAAAAGAAAAAAAAAATGTTATTACTGATGAAGAAGAGAAGGGATAATTAGAGGCAAGCTGTGGTCTCTGTGATTTGATTTAGATTTAGAGGCTAGCCAGACTCCCAAAGCTCCCTCAGACCCAGTGAGGATTTGGTAATTCTGTGATAGTCTATATTCTAGTGTGATAAATTCTAGTTTAGAAGAAATATTAACTTCATCAAACAGTGTCCAGGGCTTGTAGAGATCATGGCTGCCTGCCAATTTCAGATGAATGGAAGAATTAGGGTACCCTAATTGATAAGTTACTACTCCATCTCTGACTTGGGAGTTTTTTGAGGCAGTTAGATGTTTGTTTAACTTGGAGGCATATAATTTCCCTGTAGGGCTGAGATGATTGGGTCCTTAATCATACTGATGAAATCATAGTTGGTAAAGCCTTTTTAAAAATATTTTTTGTTTGTTTTTTATATGTTCCCTTGATGTTCAAGCATATGCAAGTAGAATTCAGAGATCTTTGTGGTTTTAAAATCCCTTCAGTCTTCCTTCCCATTTTATTGTGTCCAACTCCTTTGAAAATTAGTTGAGGGAACAGTTAATTTATCTTCCAATTTATACTGTAAATGTTGTCAAAGCAACTTATTTTACAGTATTCTTTATAAAATAGCACTCTGTAAAGGGAATTCTTTGTTTATAGAGACTTATACATAATTCTTTTGTCGTGAAGAACTAGATATCAAGAAATAAGAACCAAAAGAGATAATTTATAGACTTTTGCTTCTTTGATAATTAAAGATTGCTTCTTGATTTTAATAAAAATCTATGTATTGAACTTATTTTGGGTCATTCTTCCTTCCCCAGGTTTTCTATTTGTCCTCTTTCCTTTTTTAGATGGTAGCCTGATCCTACTTTATCCCTAGATAAAAATATTCCCTAAAGCTAGCAGAAGTCACAGTTTTTAATAAAATGTCTTCAGAACAAGATTCAACTAGTGTTGACCGAAGCAGTGTTTTAATGCTTCTCATTTATTGGGTCATGCACTCTAGTTAAATTGCATCTCTCAGGCATTGCTTTATTATTGGGTGTCATTGACCTCCAGGGGCACCTTTACACAGACAGTCCCAAAATAGCATATGGCACCTTGATGTGAAGGAAGACCTGAACAAAATGTAGGAAAATGGGCACTGAAAATAAAACAGGACACTTTCCAAGATAAGCAACAAGAATAAAGTGAGATGGTGGGTCGAGAAAGAATTAGAAGAGAAATGAAATTGCGACAGGCGCTGGAAGGGAGTCGGGTCAAAGGATGGGGAGGAAGTGTGGCAGAGCCAGGGGCAGAGAAACCTCTCACAGTCTGCATAGGTACAGAACAGTTCCACCCTCCAAACATTTATGTTCCATTTCTATGTTTTAAAAATTAGTAAGTCTGTTGTACTGCACTTAGAATACCACTGGTGAGCTCATTGATGTGATTAACAATTTAGACATGGCAATCCCTTCCCCTTGACATTATAGATGTGTTTCTGAAGAACTGTGAGTAGAGTGGATAGTTGTGAATAAAGCTATATTTCACATAGAGTAAAGAGAAATGACTGTTTAAAACAGTGCTGGCAGAAAGTTGGTATCTGAGCCCATCAAGGGAACATTGTAAACTTGGTGTCTTTAGTCCTCTAGGATTGTATAATTTACCGCTTCTGTCTTTTCTTGCCTTTACTGCTCATCCTTTGAGGGTGCTTAATGCATTATCTGACAATAGTAGTACCTAACAAATAACAACTGTAATGATGCATTCTGTCACCCTTACCATTTTTAACTTATTTCATAAATTAAGGTCATTTTAATAACTTGCTTTATTAGTTGGCAGCACATCTTATTCTAACTGACTTGGTAACATTCTTCATTTTTCCCCCCTAAATACGCATGGAAGGGCAGAAGGTGAGGGGAGTTGGAAAAACAAACCACATGTTTTGGTCTGCCTGACAGTCAGAAGCATGCTGGATTAGGGTACAGAGGGCTGATTTAGCTAGGCCTGTATACACCCACACTTTTGAGATTCCCCCAGTTATGGTGAACCTGTACATTGAGCAGCTCTGGAATTCTCTGATGCATTCTTCCTTTTTTCTTTCCTAGTGTGTCTGAAAAACCCACTGAGCACTCCAATGGCCAGCAACAACACTGCCAGCATAGCACAAGCCAGGAAGCTGGTAGAACAGCTGAAGATGGAAGCCAACATAGACAGGATAAAGGTAAGGACAACATAATCCACACAGCTCATCTAGCATCGATTTTAAAGGGCATTATGTGCAACCATCTATCATTTACGACTCCTTTCACAGAGAGCGATGAAACCTGTGATGGTGGAAGAGAAACCTAAGAATTAAGCAAAAGTTTATTTTTTCTAATGTCTTTACTTTCTCTAGATTTTTCCAGCATAAAATGATAGTATAAATGAAAACTGGTTCTCCATGTAGAATTAAAAACAAAACAAAACAAACAAACAAAAACATAGGCTCATGACAATTCTAGCCAAGAAACTTGAGAACATAAAAAAACATGGCAAGCAGTCCACCAGTCAGCCCTCCTGACCTTGTAAGTACCCTCTTCTCATTGGAGTTTTAATTTTTTTCTGTCCCGATTTAGATTCTAAGTTTAGGTGTCATATCTTTCATGTCTAATCCTTCTAATTCACCATTTCTGGTTATTTTTTTTTCTCTTCTTTATACCTTATTGGATTTTTTTCCCTCCAGAATATAAAAATCACAAAGAGCATCGAGGTTCAATGGAAATTAATGGTTTACTTTTTCTTTCTCTCACTCCCCAGATCCAACCTGACAGCTTTGCCTTAAGTGGGACCTATCTCATACTGAACCAAGACTTTAAATCCAAACTCCTTGTCAGCAGATTTTTAATGTAAAATTGACCCACACAGTGTTATTATTAACAGATAGCTACTTCAAGGTTACTAAAATGAACATCCACTAAGACTTTACTTCCCCAGGAGACCCAAGCATTTTATGAAACAGAACTTAGAAACATATCTTATTTTACTAAAATAAGATTAGAATATTCTTCCAAATGCCTTTTTTTTAAAACTAGAATATTTTTCCTATTCCCTCCATAACTAACATAGAAACCTGGACAATCCAGCCTCCTAGGAGTGTGTTCCTACAGTAAGGGACAGTAAATTATGGTTCATGAGCCAGATCCAGCCCACTGACTGTTTTTGTATTAAAATTTTATTAGAACACACACCTGCACTCATTCATTTACATATCGTCTATGGCTACTTTCACACAACAGCAGAGTAATTTCAACAGAAATCACATGGCGCAGAAAGCATAAAATATTTCCTCTCTGGGTTTTTACAGAAAACTTTGCTGTCCCCTGGTCTAGAGCAATGGTCTCAGTCCATCTGCACATTCAGATCAACCAGGGAATTCTATAAGCAGACCAATTCCAAGACCATATCCTAGACCAATTAAATTAGAATCTCTTGGGGTATAATTCAGGTATGAGTGTATATTTTTAGTTATTCGTTAATGTCAATGTATTGCCAAGGTTGAGAACCACACTCCTACAGGAAGTGGTTACCTCCATTTAATGCCCATCAGATATGTGCTAGAGAGTGATTTTCTCCATAAATAAGCTGAACAAATATCCATGGACACTCTTCCATCTATCCTAAATCTTCTTTGTAAAATTCGAGTCCTGGTAATGGGCCACAAAATGTAAACAGCTTCTGCTCTTCGTGCAACAGCTTTTGTTCTTCTTTATTCACAAATGAGATAAATAAAGGGTCCTCACCACCTGGCTTGCTCCTTTGCCACCTTTCTCTTCTCTTTTCCCCTTGCTTCTTCTTTTTTACTCCCTTGCTGAAAAAGTACGATGTGGCAGAGGGGCACAATAACTGCTGAGAGAAGCAAGGTGGCCCAATGATTGTGGTATCAGGAGTCATTCCACTCTCTTTTGAGGAGAGGGGAGGTTCTGCTCATGGACCTTCTAGAAACACCACTTTGCCTTTTGGTGTGGCCCAATTAAGAAAACAGTGTTTGTGAAGCACTATTGTGGTTGACATTTTCTGTTACTGCTCAGAATCCCCAGGCCTAGCTCCTGAAGGGGACGTAATGGTGTTGGTGATGATGAAAAGCTGACTGTGGGAGGAAGATGACAGTTAGACACCTTTTCAACTATAGGTCAGACCCTATTCATCTCTTAGCTCTTAGCTCTATGAAATCCCATCTCAATTACCCGCCATGTTGCTGCCAAAGAATAACTTCTGTAAGAAAATCTCATTATGATCCTCACTTATTGAAAATCTTTCTGTGACTGCCATTACGAGTAAAATAAAATTCAAACTTTTCTTTTTTAAATTCAGTTGCAGCCAATATGCAATAGTTATTTGTTTCAGGGTACAGCACAGTGGTTCGACATTTATATAACTTACAAAGTGATCCCCCTGATAAGTCTGGTACCCAACACCATACATAGTTACTACAGTATTATCGACTGTGTTTCCTATGCTGTACTTTACATCCCGTGACCATTTTTATTACTGGCAATTTGTACTTCTTAATCCCTTTCACCTTTGTCCACCCATCTCCCCTACTCCCCTTTTGTCTAATGACCATCAATTTGTTCTCTGTATCTTGAGTTTGTTTTGCTTGTTCATTTATTTTGTTTTTTAGATTACACATGTAAGTAAAATCATATGGTATTTGTCTTTTTCTGTCTGACTTATTTTACTTTACATAATATGCATCTATGTTCATCCATTCATTTTTTATGGACAAACATATTCCATCGTATATATGTACTACCTCTTCTTTATCCATTTGTCTGTCAATGGACACTTAGGTTCCTTCCATATTTTGGAATTGCTGGGTCATATGATAGTTCTATTTTTAATTTTTTGAGGAACCTCTATACCGTTTTCCATAGTGGTTGCACCAATTTACAGTCCCACCAGCAGTGCACCAGGGTTCCCTTTTCTTCACATCCTCACCAACACTTGTTTCTTCATTTATTGATAATAGCCATTCTGACAGGCGTGAGGAGATATATCATCATGGTTTTAATTTGCATTTCCCTGACAATTAGTGGTGTTGAGCATCTTTTCATATGTCTGTTGGCATATGTATGTCCTCTTTGGAGAAGTGTCTATTCAGGTCCTCTGCCCATTTTTTAATCGCATTGTTTGTGTTTTTGGTGTTAAGTTCCTTATATTTTTTGGATGTTAACCCCTTATTAGATGCGTCTTTGGTGAATATCTTACACCACCTGATGCCATACAAAGTTATTACAGTATTATTGACTATATGCCCTGTACTTTATATCCCTATGACTATTTTTTTAACTGGCAAGTTGTATTTCTTAATCCCTTTCACCTTTTGTCAACGTCTTTTGGTTTTCTAAGTACAGGTCTTTTACCTCCTTGGGTAAAATTATCCCTAAGTATTTTTTTTACACAATTGCAAATGGTATTGTTTTCTTAATTTCTCTTTCTAAAAGTTCATTATTGGCATATGAAAATTCAACTGATTTCAAAATTTAATTTTGTCTCCTGCTACTTTACTGAATTTATTTATTCTAATATTTTTTTTTTTTTGCTAAAAACTGTAGGGTCTTCTACATATTGTATCATGTCATCTGCCAATAATAACAGTTTTACTTCTTCCTCTCCAAATATATGCCTTTTATTTATTTATTTATTTTACTGTCTGACTGCTGTGGTCAGGACTTCCAATACTACGTTGAATAAAAGTGGTAAAAGTGAATATCCTTGTCTTGTTCCTGATCTTAAGTAAAAAGCTTTCTGCTTTTCACTATTGAGTATGATATTAGCTGTATATTCGTCATATAAGGTTTTTATTACATTGAGGTATGTTTCCTCTATTCCCATTTTGCTGAGTTTTTATCATAAATAGATGTTTGATTTTGTCAAATCCATTTTCTACAGCTACTGATATGCTCATGATTTTCACCCTTCATTTTGTTTATGTGATGTATCACATAAAATTCAAGCTCTTTTGTAGAGTATGCAAGGTACTTCTGGCCCCTGCCCATTTTTCAGCTTCACCCCCTTCCTTTTGCCCACATGCCATACTGAACCACTTCGAATTCCCTTGATGAGAATTTCAAATGCCTGGAACATCCACTCTCCTCCTCTCTGTTGCTTTACCAATGCCAATGAATTTACAATTTCTTGAATACTTAGATCAATCATTATATCCTTTAAGAAACTTCCCCAGACCCTCCCCCTACAGATGAATTTTTGCTGTTTTTTCAGTTGTTCATTTATTCATTTATCTAATAGATATTTTATTGAGAGCTTTCTAAATTGCAAGGGCTCTTTTGGTCTTAGAGAGATAGAGATGGATAAAGATAAAGACATGATTCTTGCCCTCAAGGATCTCCTATCCTAATAAGGAATCACAAAAAAAAAAAAAAAATGAATAAGACCTATCGGTGATACCAAAAAGATATCCAAGAAGCGTAAGTACCAAATATCATTAGAAGTTAGCACTTGCCCCAATATCCTTGGTATACTACTCATGAAGAGACCACGTAAAATCTCTATGAAAAGAGAGACAAAGCATTGTCTAATCAACTGAGCATGGAGGAGCTGCCTTCCTAGGTGATTTTTCACATTCAAATCTCTGAATCCCTCTTGACGTCATTAGACCATCAAATGTAGAAAATACAGCAGCAGCCTGTATTTTACCATTTGTTCTGCACATCAGAGCCAGGCAGGCATGCTGTGGTGAAGTGTCAGATTATTTTTAGTTTAGCTGTTGGATAAAACTGTGACTGTGTTGACACAGTTGTCAGCTAGCTGGTTTAGGGCTTGGTTATCTGCCTTTAGGAGTCCCTTCAAGGCTTCTGAGCATTCAGGTTTCTCCACCTCTCTCTCTATGCACTATCCTGTCAGCAGGAAGGGGCTCCTCAATAAAGATCCCAAGCTGTGATTTTCCAGGGAGAGTAGTGACCTCTTCAAGCCCTGCTTTCTGGCAGCGGTGGCTTTATATACATCTGGCAGAGCCTACTGTGGTTAAGGCCACAAGGAACAGGGGATAAGGGGTCACAGCTGTCACTGGAGCTGTCAAGAGTCCCATAAGTAGGGTGTAGCCTTATCCCTTATGTGGCCTGCAGAATAATTGGGGTTGCATAGAGTAGCCCTACCATAAAAGGATCTGAATAGTGTATTCATTTTTAAACCTTCTTATTTCCTAACCCTTTGCTTCACACATCCTGGGAGATTTGGACTAATGAACCCATTATCTATCCGTTCGTAAGCCTCAGGCATGTATAAATTATAGTCCCAGCCTTTCTGTGTTTCTTTGTTAACATTTCATTGAGGGACAGAAAGTAAAGAGAAATCCAAGGAAGCTGGGGGGAGGGGCAGAGGTGTTGTGGAGACTGTAACACTTAGATACATCCAACAGCAGTATCCTCACACTAAGGCGAATGAAAGAAAGCTTGTGCTGACAGCACAAGTTGAGAGCCATGCATAAATGTAAAGGACAGCAGGACTTCAGTAAATCTATTTATTCATCACTCTATTAAGAGTCTTTGGGTTTCTAATAATAGAAACCTAACCCAAGCTAGCTTGAGCAAAAAAAAAAAAAAAAAAAAAAAAAAAAAAAAAAAAGGGAATCGATTGTAAAAGATACAGGGTGCCTCAGACCCCAACAACAAAAATGTAGCTGGGTAAACAGTAGAAGTGAGAAAAAGAAGGCCATCAGGAACTGTGTGTGCTCTGTTACATGCCCCTGCTTTTCTTTGTGTATCTGCCTCTTTGTTTTACGGGAAAGGATATATTTCTCAGCTGCCTGTTCCATGTGGCAGACATCAGATGGCTCCCAGGATCACATGTCATAGTTCCAGGTCCATGAAGAAAGAGATAGATTAATTCCATCCCTTTTAGTCTCAGTTCCATATTCCTAGAGTGGCATCTCTGTTCTAACAAGAATGAGCCATCCACAGCTAAAATCAACTGATGTTAGAACTAAGACACATTGTACAAACGTGGCTTCTAGGAGTCAACACATCCATATGGATGAGAAGGGGAGAGGTATTTAAGGAGGGGAGGAATCGTTGTAACCTGAGAAGCTGCTGTCTGACAGAGGGTGCTGTTAACAGCATGAAGAGCAAAAGGAAGGCAAGGCCAGAAGCATGGGTGAAATGATTGCTTCTTTACTGATTGGATGCTTCATAAATTGACCCCACATAAAAATGTCAAAGTCATTTCTCATTTCTTCCAAATGTGCCCAATAGAACTTTCCACTGGCTTTCCTTACCATCCCAAGGACATGCTGTACAAATTCCCACCTCTCTTGTTATTCTGGGTTCCTCACTGAGAACACCCTTCCCTTTATTCTTTTCCTACTTATTATAAAATGAATGTTTGTGCCCCCTGCCAAAATTTTTTTTATGCTGAAATCCTAAACCCCAACATGATGGTGTTTGTAGGTATGGCCTTTGAGAGGTGATTCAGTCATGAGAACGATTAATGCTTTTATAAAAGAGACCCCAGGAAGATGCCTTGCCCTTTCTCCCATGTGAGGACACAGTGATAAGACATCAATATATGAACCATGAAGCAGACCCTCTGCCAGGACCTTAATCTTCAACTTTCCCACTTCCAGAACTGTGAGAAATTAATGCTGTTGTTTATAAGCCCTATAGTCCGTGGTATCTTGTTATAACAGCCTGAGTAGACTAAGACACTATCCAAATCTCACTCCTCTATTAGTGGTCAGCTAAAACCCCCACTTGTCCCAAGAATCTTTTTTTCCATGCTGACCATATATACTAATCTATTTACTAATTAATTTTACCCTCATTGAATAAATTTTTTCAGCTAGACTATATAATCCTCAGAGACAAAGACCATGTCCTCCACTTCTTTGTATCTTTCCTGGTGCTAAGGTGTGTGGGCCTTCAGAAAACACTTCTTTTTACTGGATAGCTTCAAGTTCTTGTACTAGGAGTATCATATTATAGGACATAAGGAACTGCATTGTACATGACATTTCCAAATATATTTATGGTTTGGGAAATTCTAAGAAGGTAATTGGCCAAATTTAACTGGTAATAGGAGAAAAATTAATGAAATGTACAAAAAAGGCAAAATTAATCATTTTAAGGATAAGTAAAATGTATCATGTCATGCAAATAGCCAGCGTTTATAGTATATTTTCTTTTTAAAATAGATCAACATAAAAGAGCAGACTGATTTTCATAACTGACAAATATGTATAAATTATTGAAGCATATATGAACATTTTAATGATTAAATCACCTTTCTGACAATTGTCTCATGATAGATTGAAATTGAACTTCACGGACAACCGTACTAGAAATGGGCCAGTTAGACATCATACTTGGTACTAGAGAGGGGACATACATCCTAGGTTTGCGACTTTTCAAGGATTTCCCAGCGTTTAATTGAAAGTTTTAGTATCTCTTTGCTATGAAATTCTTGTGTCCAGTTTATTAAACAGAATGAGATGCAAGCCTTCTTACAGGCCCACTGAGAGTATTTTCAGGGATAATAAAATTGGCATAGTATATCAAAGGACTTAAGGGGCAAGGGCTGTGTTTAAAGATGGCCAGTTCTAATTTATTTGATTTGCTGAAAACGAAGCAAAACATTTAAAATTTAATTCAGGTGTACATTAATAATTGAGCATAAAACTTCATTTTCATGAAGTTTTTCAATATAATTTTTAAAAACTTAGTAGATATCTGTTAAGCACCAAGTACGTGCTTATACATTGTACCTTGGAACTAGAGAAGTAGTACTGTAAAGCCTTGATAATTTGAAATCTCTGGGAAATGAATTTTTCTGAATAGCCTCATTTTTAGGCCAGACAATGTCTCCCTTCTTAAAATTTAACTATTTTGGATGACAATTCTGAATATCTTTCTTCTTTTATTAAGCAGAGTAGATTAAATATAAGGTCCTTTTCTTGATGGTTGTTTTGAAAATTAATTAGTTATTCTATTTCCTTTTTAGAAATATCCTCTCAATATATACCATCAATTTAATCACCTTGGAGGAGAGGGAAAGGAAAGCCTACTTTGAATATTAGCACATTATTTTATAAATAAAAATAGTAGATATTTACCTAAATATTTACAGTTTCTCTAGTATCACAAGCAATGTTTGATCCTGGGTGCTTTTCACAATCACAGTAGAAAGATCCGTTAGATTCAACTTTGGCCACCAGCAGTGATACGGAGCCACATGGTGACTTACTGCTCTCCATTCCCTGCATTAGTAACGTTGCTCTCCATAGTACCTCTGGTATTTTTATATAATTCCAAGGCATAGCCAAAAATATTGGGGTTTTTCCTGCATTTTCTAAGTGCTTAAGTTCGATGTTTAAGTTTTCCCATATTTAAATGACATATTAATGATTCAAAGAAAAATTGAAGCTTTAAAGCAGCTTTTGACCTGAGTAAAAGATCTTTCTAAACAAATGTCAGACCAATCTCTCCTACTTTGAAAATTCTATGATATGATCTCTTCCCAGAGGTTTGGCAGTTTCTTTTGCCTTTGACTGTACTGCCAGGCCTGTGGCAGGGAATGTTCAGTGTTCACAAAAACTCACCACTTCAAGCCTCCATCCCAGCGTAATCTTTGATATCTTTCTAAGCAATAAATTAAAGTTGTCAACCTGGATGGCTCCCTTCAATGCCAGCAACTCATCCCAAGGAGTGATTGAATGGCTGATACCTTAATGCACAGGCAACTTCCCACATGCATAGGCAATGACAACCTGTCAGTTCTTGCTTCTATGCCTGATGGGTTGCAAATATTTTGCGACATCAATTATAGGATGTATCTCAAAAAGTAGAGTTGGGTGGAATTAGATAATTCGAGGTATCTCAAAAAAAGATGTGTCTCAATTTCAGAATGTAATGAAGATGGAACTATATCCTTGTATACTGTTTAAATTCTTGGGTCTGTTTTTTATCCTTGCAGACAACTGCTTCTTCACAGAGCTGGCAGGGTGTCTACCTAGAGTAGATTCCTTTTTGTCTGAGCCTGAAATCACAGTCTGGTGGCCTTTACTGGAACCGTTTAGAGTCCCCTCCCCTTACTGCCTGGTTCTCAGTCCCACTCTGGTTTGGTGAGGCTGCTGGATAGCTGGATTTCAGCAATTGTCAATCTTGGGAGAGTCTTGCTCTGACCAAAAGTGAATTCTTTCACTTGCACATCAGTTTCACCTCCTTAACCAAGGACATGCTCCAGCAGTTCACCACCACCACCTGCCCGTCCTGAATCACCAGTTTTTGTTCTCTGTTTTGCCATTTCCATCAATATACAAATATGGTGTTATTTTTCCATTTAAATAAAACATACATTTTTACTCTTGAATCACCTGCTTTCTCTTCCAGCAACTGACTCATTTGTTTGCTCTGCTTTGCAGCGTAACTTCTTGAAGAAGTTGTCTGTATTCACTGTCTCTAATTTCTCTTTTAGCTTTCTTTATATACATTATTTTTACTCTGGAAATAATCTCAAAGATATAGAAGAGTTGCAAGTACAGTGTAAAGAATTTTGCTTTGCCCTGAACCATTTGAGCATGAGTCATTAACAAATGCCCTATCACCTCCAAATATTTTAGTGTGTATTTCCTACAAGTAAAAATATTCTATAATCATAATAACAATAATCAGAATTAAGTAATTAACATTGACACATTGCTACCTTCTTATCCTCAGACCCCGTTTAAGTACTGCAAATCACCCTAATAGTGTTCCTTTTAACAAAAGGAGCTAGTTCAGAATCATGTGTTGCATGTAATTATCCTTTCAGGCACAGTTCCTTAGACTTCATTGACTTTTATGACCTTGACACTTTTGAAGATTATAGACCATTTATTTTGTAGATTGTTACTCAATTTGGATTTATCTGATATTATTTATGATTTAATTCAGGTAACAAAACTATGACATTATTATAGAACTGATGAGGTATTTGTCTCATTGCATTCTATCAGTGGCATATGATTTCAAATTGTCACTCACTGGTGATGTTAACTTTGATTACTTGATTAAGCTGGTATCTTCAAGGTTTCTTCATGTAAAGTTATTATTTTTTCCTTTGTAGTTAATAAATATTTGGAATTTGGGGGAAGTACCTTGAGATTATTATTATCCCATTCCTAATCAAACATTCTATTTTAAAAATTGTATTTTGTTATATTGATATGGACCCATGGTTTCCTCTTTTATTCAACAGTTTATAATCTGCTATTGTCATCATTTATTTTGGTGTTTAAATTGGTACAGACTAAAAAGCTGGCTACCATGTCCTTTTGACATGCCTCCATCATTCTCTGAGCACTTCCTTAATGTTTGACTCAAAAGATGTTCTAGGATTCTCTTGTTATTCCCCTGCCTCAGTCCTAGAATCATCCTCTTCTCCAAGGAACACTAGATAACTTCGAGAATGGCATGCAGAAATCAAGATGTGGGTGTTAGGTGCACTCATTGCTAAAGTGTTGCTGCTCCTATTTCTTCTCAGTAGATAACACTAGAGAACACACACACACACACTCACACTTTTACATCTACGTTTATTTCTTTGTATATATGTGTCTATGTAATTATGAGTTCAAACAGATCCTATCCTACACCACAGGGTTCTATCTGGCTTTCTACATTCTCTATTTATAACTCCCTTTAGTGAACGATAACCCGGATCCCCTTATCCTTATTTCGTCAACTCCCCTGTAGGGAACCAAGCTCCCACTTCTCAACCTTCCCTCTGCACATGGACGCCTTCACATCCCACCTGAGCACTCCTGCTCCTCACTGGGCTGCCTCCTGCACAGGTCGTCTCCTCCCCCTGCCCAAGCTCTGACATCCCACTGTAGGCCCCTGACCTAGTGTAGAAGGCTGCCTTGCTTGGTCTTACACACTGCCTTGAAGATTGAATTCTTCAGGAAGAAGGAAAGGAGGCCTCTTTTGTTCCTAAACCCATTCCAGCAAGGTTTCTATTCCCACAATTCCCTGAAGCTTCTCTCATCAAGACCACCAATGATTCCAGATTGTTAAATCTAATGGTCAATTCTCAGTTTTTGTCTTACTTGACCTATTGGCAGCATTTGACATGGATGATGTCTCTTTATCCTTTGAAGCACTTTCTACATGTGGCTGTCAATACTCTCCACTCTCGCAAGCTCCTCCTACATTTCTTTTGCTGCTTTCTCTTAGGCTCCCCAACTTCTTCCATTGACGTGTTCGAGGGCTCAGTCCTTGTTCTTTCTCTCTTTTATCTAAATTTACTCTCTTGATGATCTTCATTCCCAGGACTTCATGTACCATCTATCTATATGGCCTCAGTTCCCCACTTCATAGCTCTAGTCTTGATCTCTCTTTCAAACTGCAGCATTGTATATCTCACTAATAGGTATTTCTATTTCAACCTAAAACTGAGTTCCTGAAGCCTTAACCAACTGAAATGATGCCAAATTTATCCTTCCATTTTTTCAATCCAAAAACTTAGAATTACTCTTAATTTTTCTTTTTTATTCACACTCTACCTCTAATCCATCAGAAAATCTTGGGGACTCTATATTCCAATGCTGTTTACCTAGAATTATATGACCTTGTACCACCTCTGCTGCTATTATGCTGCTCTGAACCACTGTCAGCTCTCATTTAGACCAGCAATATTCTCCCAGGTAATCTCTGCTTCTACCCTTGACTTTCATAGATTCCTGTTCTCAACACAGCATTAGGAGTGCTCTTTTATAATATGTCAGTGACTCCTCATTTCCTACTGTAACCTTCATTCGGTAAGTTTTTACCCAAAGATTGATTACCTTCTCAACTAAGCCTAACTATTGTAACCTGTTCTTAACCCCCATCCCCCAATACACACATTCTTAATCCCTTTTACCCTGCTTTCATTTTCTTATAAAACTTACTAGCTTCTAACATTATCTATAGAAATTTATTATATTTTATTTTCTGTTCTCTTTATTCTTTCACTCAAATACTATAGAAGCAATTTGATTATGCCATGCCTTAGAGTAGTTTGATTCATTTTTTTTCATTTGTGAATTGTTGAATTACTTGAAACTGTGGGTTTGTAGTTTTCATCAAATTTGGAAAATTTTCCACCATTACGTCTTCAAATATTTTTCTCTCTCTTCCTTGCCACCATCTCTTGCCTCTCCTTTAGAGACTTTAGTTATACATATCTCAGGTCACTTAAGTTGTCATCTAACTCATTGCGCTCTGCTCATTTGCCTATTCTCTCTCTGCTTCATTTTGGAGAGTTCCTTTTGCTATCTTCAAGTATATTAATCTTTTCTTCTGCAGTATCTAATCTAATTGCATACAGTGTATTTTTCCTCTCCAGAGATTTGATTTGGGTCTTTTTAATATCTTCCATGTTTTTTTTTATCATGTTTGCTTTCCTCTATTATAGTTCCTTTTTTATTATGTAGACAATATTTACAATAGCTATTTTAACATTATCCTTATCTACTAATTTTATCATGTATGTCAATTCTGGGTCTTTTTCTTTGGATTAATTTTTCACATTATGGGGGAGATATTTTTTTTTTCCTATTTATTTCATGCTAGTTTTTTTTTTTAATGTAGACGTGAATTTTATCTTGTGGCATGCTGGAAATTTTTTTATTCTTTTAAATATTGTATTCCATTAAATATTTTAATTTTGTTCTGGAGTGAAATTAAGTTACTTGGAAACATGTTGATCTATTCAAGGCTTGCTTTTAAACTTGACAGGTGAGTCCACAGCAGCCTTTAGCTAGGCCCATTCGGCACCTCTGCAGAAGCAATGCCTTTCTCAGGACTCTACTCAAACCTCAGTTATGAAGTCTTTCTCCTCTGGCCAATAGAGACACAGATTATTCTGGCCTTGTGTGCTCATCAGGGATTGATTCACTTGATCATTTCTTAAATTCTTTGCACAGTCTCAAGCATATGTCTTCTACCACACATATGCTTATCAGTATTCAGCTAAAGTCTCGAAGGAATCCTCTGGAGGCTTCATGAGCACGTACATGTGCTCTCGCTCTCCCTGCCTCTCTCTGTCTCTCTGTCTCTCTGTCTCTGTCTCTGTCTCTGTTTCTCTCTGTCTCTCTTTGTCTCTTTCTCTCTCTCCCTTTTAACCTCAATTCGGGGACATTCTTGAACTCTGTTTACTTATTCCCTACCTGTTCTTTGGCCCAGAAACCATTTTCATGCAGTAAGCGAGAGCATTCATTAGGCTTATCTCCATTCTCTTGGGGATCACTGTCCTATGCTGCATGTTGTGTAACATTTTTAAAACATTTGTTCCTATATTTTGTCCAATTTTTAAGTTACAGCAGGAAAGTTTAATTGATCCCTGTGACTCCTTCATAGTCAGAATTGGAAGTCTACAATACTATATAAGTTCCACAAGGACAGCAATCTTTGTGACTTTTGTTCCCTAATTATTCCAAACCTCTAGAACTGTGCCTAGCATAGTAGGTACTCAGTAAATGTTATTTTAATGGAATATTTTTTGAATAAGATTATGTTTGAAAACTCCTTCAGCGATTATTTGAGTATTTACTCTGTGCTGGGCACTGGTTACACAGTGGTGGATACAGCAGATATGGTGCCTGCCTTCATAGAGTACTTAGATGGAAAGACAGATATCAAACAGCAAATAAACAAACAATGGTCATAATTACGAACTGTGAAAAATACTTTTCTGTGAAGAAGAGAATGTGGTGCTCTGAAAAAGAATAATGAGGAAAGCCGTTACTGGATAAAGCAGTCAGTAAAAACTTGACAAAGAGGCAGTATTTCACCTGACTTCTAAAGGACGGGAAAGAGCTGGGCTGTCAAGGCAATGGGGATATGTTCCAGGGAATGTTATATGTGAAGCTCTGAGGCTTGGAGATGTCGCAAAATGAGAGGACCCCTGTGTGGGGAGGAAAGAATGCCACAACATGAAATTGGAGAAATAGGCAGGCCTGAAGCAGGCAGAACCTCAGGCTGTTTTATGATGTTTTGATTTTCTACAAAGTACAATGCGAAGCTATTGAAAGTTTTAAATAGGGGAGTGATACAAACCAATTTATATTTTTAAAATATTTTTCTGACTGTAGTATGTAATTTGTTTCCACTTAAATTACAAAGGAAACAAATTATATTGAAAGACAGTTCATCATACTAATTTTTAGAAAAATATTTGTGATATTGTTATATGTGTACTCCTTTATTAACTGATTACAGAAGATCCAGTAGTGGGTCTATAATTATAAAGTGGATCCACATAAATGAAATGTTGTGATGTTTTTAATAACTGTAATATGATGGAAAATACCTGATCTCTATTGGTGACTAAGCCACAGAAGCTGCTAATGCTACTATATTGTGTTGATGTGTTGTCTATATCTATAATGGAAAGAAATTCTCATTTGAGGTTAGTGAAAATAAAGATGTAATTTTTTTACAATTGAAGTTCACAAACCACTCCTTAGTTTCTACCCATGGGCCTTGTCTCAGTCTGTTTAAGCTGCTATCACAGAATGTCATAGACTATGTGGCTTATAAATAATAGAAATTTGTTTCTCAGTTCTGGAAGCTGTGTTCAAGGTGTCACCAGATTTGGTATCTGATGAGGGTCTCCTCCCTGGTTTAGAAGGCTACATTTTCACTCCTCACATGGTGGGAGGGAAAAGGGAGCTCTCTGGGACTCTTTTATTAGGGCACTAATCCAATTATGGAGGCTCTGCCTTCATGACCCAATCATGTCCCAAAGGATCTACCTCCAAATACCATCACATTGGTGATTAGGATTTCAATATATGATTTTGGGGAGACACAATCAATCTATAACAGATCCCTTGCAAATTTTAACTTAAGAGGTTATTTCAGTAATCATGAAGAAAGATGGTAGAGGCTTGAACTGAAGTAGTAGTAATAGAGATGACAATAGGGGACAGATTTGAGATATCTTTAGAAGAAGAATCAACAGGACAGAAAAGGGAGAGATTACCTAGAGTTATTGGGGAAATCTTCAGAAAAGAATTAGGCCTGGCAATATAAAATATAAAAGAAGCTGTGTACAGAATGTTGGCAGGAATAGTCAGAAAGCAAGATTTGCCAGGTACACTATTGCTGTGACTCATTGTAAGGTAAGGTACAGGGATGACAGCTATGGATTAGAAAGGAAGAGCATTCATAAAGATTAAGTCGGGCACACTGGGACTCATGACTTAGCCAATCAGGAGCCGTGAGACCTAGGATAAACACCTAATAAAGCCTCAACTTCACATATTAAAGATAAGGATAATAATAGCTTGTGACCCATGATGTTGTTGTAAGGATTAGATAAGATACTGTGTGTAAAGTGCTAGCACAGTTCTAACACATAGAAAGGGCAGAGAAATATTAGCAATTATTCTGACATTATTTTGGACTATCGCCCACAGGAGATTGCAATCTAATTGAGGAAGCAAGATAAAACACATAACATATTTTGAGAAGGAAATCATTCAGAATCAAGTGTTCAAATATAAGATATGACCAATTCTAAGCTATTAATTTTGTCCAGGATAGCACTTTCTGTTTTGTAAAAAGATTTTGAAAATTTCTGCCACATATTTATGAGCATGCAAATGAATAACAGTGGTGTTGGATTTCTTCTTAATAAGTGAGTTTTAGATAAGCTCCTATTTGGTATAATAATGATTATGACTCAAACTAGTAAAAGGCACCAAAAAAGTAATGAATATTCTGAAAGTCTGTCCTTGGCTTTCATTTAGAGAAGCTAAGACAAGAACAGGCTGTTTCCTTTCATTCTGTCATAGTAGCATTTTATAAAGATGCACAAAGAATTTTAATCGACCTTGGAACTAGCCCTGCATTTGAGTAATTTGTATGTAGATGGCTGTGGCTTAATGGCAAAACATTGGGGTTCGAGTTCTTTTTTGCTGCGTGCTTTGCTATATGATATTGAACAATTTGTACAATGTACTGAGCTTTCATTTTTATCTATAAAAAGAGAATAACAGTTTCTACCTCGAGATTATTGTATAGATCAAAAGAAAAAACTTAAGTCAATGTCTGGAACAAAATAGGAATACAATAAAAATATTTTTATAAGCAATGCAATGCCTATTAAAGAGTGAGACTTTATGCCAAAAACTATAACAAGAAACAAAGATGGTCATTATATAATGATAAAATGGTCAGTTCTTCAAGAGGGCATAACAATCATAAATATTTATGTACCTAATATCAGAGCACCTAAGTATATTAAGCAAATATTAACAGACCTGAAGGGAGAAATGTTTAACAATACAATAATAGTAGGGAACTTCAATACCCCACTTTCAACTATAGGTAGATCATCCAGGCAGAAAAATCAATGAGGAAACATTGAACTTAACTATATTTTAAATCAAATGAACCTAACAAACACATACAGAACATTTAATCCAACAGCAGCAAAATACACATTCTTCTCAAGTACACACGGAACACTTTCCAGGATACATGACATGATAGGTCACAAAACAAGTCTTAGCAAATTTCAGAAGACTGAAATCATACCAAGAATCTTTTCCAACCACAATGGTATGAAACTAGAAATCAATAACAGGAGGAAAACTGGAAAATTCACAAGTATGTGGAAATTAAGCAACTTAACTCCTGAATAACCAGCCGGTGGATCAAGAAGAAATAAAAAGGGAAATCAAAAAATACCTTGAAACAAACCAAAAAAAAAAAGGAAATACAACATACTGGAATTTATGGGATGTAGCAAAAGCAGTAATAAATGCCTACATTAAGAAAAAAATATCTAAAATAACCTAACTTTATACCTTAACAAACTTTAAAAAAGGACAGACTAAGTACAAAATTAGCAAAAGAAGGAAAAAACAAAGATCAGAATAGAAATAAATGGAAGAGAGACCAGAAAAACCATAGAGAATACCAGTGACTAAGAGCTATTTTTTTTAAAGATAAACAAAATTAACAAATGTTTAGCTAGTTTAATAAAAAAGAAGACTCAAGTAAGTAAAATCAGAAATGAAAGGAGACATTGCAACTGATACCACACAAAAAGGATCATGAGAGAATGCTATGAATAATGATATGCCAATAAACTGGATAACCCACTCTCAGGGCTGTACAACTGCAGAGTTGAAACCTGCGTGACCCTGACTGTGCGCACCTCCTTCAATTTTGTGCCGGAAGTGCCTTACTCCCTTAACCCGAGGCCTGGACCCGCGTGCAACAATCCTGTGATGTCACAATCAACTCCTTTCTTTGCAGATGAGGAAACAGAGGCTTATAGAGGTTGAGGATCTTGCTTTACTTTAACTTGAGCTAGTAAATGGTGGAGTTAGGATTTGAACCTGAATTCTTGAGGGCAGTTGGACACCACAGCCTGAGCCTTACTTGATTGACTGTGCCTGAATCCATATTGTCTAAAGTTTCAGTGGTGGTGGTTTTTTCCCCAGGTATCCAAGGCAGCTGCGGACTTGATGGCCTACTGTGAAGCTCATGCCAAGGAAGATCCCCTGCTGACCCCTGTTCCGGCTTCAGAGAACCCCTTTAGAGAGAAGAAGTTTTTCTGTGCTATCCTTTAAGTCTTCACGAGGAGCCTGAAGAGCCTCGGGGCTCCTGGGACACTGATGTAGAGTTTTTAGCAAAGTGGACGCCTTTCTAGTCCACAGCATTTAAAGAGAGGGAGGAGAACCATCCTGGAAACTCCAGGCTATGCATGTTTAAAGAACTGGTCCCCTTTATGAGAATGAAAGCCGACCCACAGCCTGAGTTAAGAAATCTGATAGCTGCAGAACTGCCTGGAGGAGGGGACTATGTAAAGATAAAATCGGTGTCATTTCTTTTCCGCTCTCCCTCCCCAAACCTTGTTTCTGCTTCATATTTAAAAAATAAAATTCAGACAGCTGTACTGAGCTAAGATATGTATGAACCTCTCGGAATGACTATTGCCTTTAGAAATACCCTTTGATCAGCTGAGTTGTCCAGTGTAACCGCGGTTCGGTTTAATGGCATTGATGTCTAGTCTTTGTGCCTTTTTTCCTCTTTCTTTTTCTCCTAGCCTCCTCCTACCCCTCCCTATTAGCGTAGTACAGAGATAAGGCTGACTTGTCTGAGACTGAACTCCGAGGATGAGCACCCAAAATGTTTAGAGAGATGTCCCCCGTGGTTTATCCTCATGGTAATTACAAGCAAGCAAAAATGCCGTTTGTCTGTGTTCTCTTATCACTATTCCTAATATTTGTACATGATAGCTTTGATTCTGCAAGTAAAAGTAAATCATGTGTTGTGACTGGTGCTTTCATATATTTGTGACAATTTTTGAGTAATATTGCATGAAAATGTCCCTATGTTACATCCATTCAGAAGTTTTGTTGTTCTACTATAAAGTTTGGGAAAAGAATGAGAGAGAAAAGAAGCAGGGAAGGAAAAAACTCAGTATCTTGAAAATTGAGATTACTTCAGAGCCTTAGCCAAGCCTAAAATACCTCCTAGTTATCAGTGGTAGAAAAAACTTCTTCAACATGTTTTCCAGAATACGAAGCATTTGGGTTTTGTCCAGGATCCAGGCAGCACAGGTACCACCAAGCGGGAGTGGTAAGGATTCACCATGAGCTGGGAGGTGCTTCAGTCATAGAGTTAGAGCAAATTCCTTTTTTTTTCCTCTAAATCACAGAAATTCTAGATTGAAAGAATGCTTTCTGTGCTCTCCTTAAAACATGGCCCTCATTTGTTCAAGTATCAGGGAAAAGAAAACGCATAATGCCAGAGAAGACCCATTCTCAGGACCCAGCTGTTTGCCTGCCAGGAGAAGAGGGCAGGTGGGGGCCTCCTCTCTTTTCAGCTGAGATGGTCTTTCTGTGTCACCTGTTTTTTTCAATAGAATCTTTTCTTTGTTTCTGTTCTCCGTCTTGCCGTTAGAATCTCTCAGTCTTAATTTACAGCTTCCTTGCAGCGGGAGCCTCTCTTCCCAAGAGATGATATTGGAAGTGATTTTTCCTTGCAGCTCTAGCCTCCATCAGTAAAGAGAGGCCCTGGAAGCCTTTATCATTTTTTTTTCTGTGCCGTGCTCAGGCGAAAGAGGGCCTCTTTAGATCTTGTTTACTTTGACATCCCAAAGACCATTTCCAAAGTAATTTTATTCTCCTTTCTTTCCTCCTGCCTTTTTTTTAAAGAAAGGATGAAGAAAGAGGAAAAGATGATAAAAAGTCTGAATATGCCAAGGACAGGTTTTGAAACACATTTAGTAAATGCTTTCCTTATCTCTTATTATGGGCATGCTGGTAAAAGAATAAATGCACCCAATTAAAGCTCATGCCTGGGGCAGAGGGAAGAGAATACTGAAAAATTTGTGAAATCTATGAATTCATTTCTATAACCAGTTACTTCTGTTCTATTTAAACCTGGGGATTTCATTACAGTCAGTGGGACAATGATCAAGATTTACAGAGGGAAAACTCTGGGAGAGTATTTATTAAACTACGTATTGTACCATTAGCTTCGTAATACTATGGAATGAGCTAAAACCCTGTTCATTTTTTAAATGAGCCAAAATATGAATTGAATATGTGGTCACATAAAAGCAACGGCGCAGAAGCAGTCTTTGGTGGTAATTAAGGTGTCTTTATAAGACCCAGATGATTTTCATAATTCATGCCTTGTTTTTCTCAGAAAGACTATATTTTCACGTAAATCTAGATCTTAGCAATGAAAATGGAATTAAAACTTTAAGAAGCACCATAAAACAGCTCTGGTAATTAAAAGCTAAGGAAGTTCCAAACTTAATGCAACCTGGTTTATAAAAGGAGAGAGAAGGCAGTAAATACAGAGCCCATCTGAAATTAAGGAAAATGTTTTGGCTTTTTCATAAATTTTTTGTTTATACTATGGAATTATAATACCAGAGTTTTATATGAGTTTTGGTTTATTAATATTTTTACTTATTAAGGGGGAAAAACTTTTTTGATTACTTATGCTTCTAAAGAGCTTTAATTCTTTTAGAAATTCAACAATCATTTTCACCAGCATAATTTTATCTTAAGGGGCAACTTAATAGGAAACTTAGTTTAGTTATTTAAGGCCCTAATTTCTGTGTATAATATACTGGATAGTAATGAAATCACCATAGAATTAAACAGTAACAATAACCCTTATATTTAGAAAGAATTATATCTTGCATCATTTTCAATATTAACTGTTTTTTTTTTCAATTTTAAACCAAATTCTATTTTGTTTAAATCAGAGTTGCAAATAAGTACTCTGATCTGAGGCAAATTTTGCTAATAATATTTGAAAGAGATTGCTTACCAAGAAAAAATTAAAAACCATTTCTTCATACACTCACAAATGGAATTTTGAGAAATTAAGCATGCTGTCTTAGAAAATTTTTGTACCTTTTTTTTTGCTTCTAGCTGCTCTTGGCAATAGTGAATTGTTACATATACATTAATGTTTTCCCAGCCCAAAAATTGTTGATGTTTTTCCTATATAAGATCTATGGAGTGTGTCTTTCAAAGAGAGGGAAGTACAGAAATGTTAAAGCAGAAAACCTGAATGCGATGTACATTTTCATCCCACAAGGACCATGTATTTGTTTTAATAAATGGAATTTTCAGACTCATTTCATATGCAGTCCATTTCATTGTGAAGGCCTGTGGCCCACCTCACCAGTGGGTTAATTTGAGAAGGGTGAAGATACATAACAAGATGGATGCAGAACTAGGAATCCATTGATTTTCTCTAAGGCTTTGTTAATAGTGGTGCTCCAAGGAAGGAAAAACTCATACCAGGCTCTTTAAAAGCCTTTTTACATCTCAGGGGACAGCTGGGGACAGAAGGAGATGATGGGGTAGAGTCCAGGACTCTGGCAGGCTGGACCATGAAGACAGATGAGCTGCGTCTACCCTCTAACATGCCGTGGGTATGCCACACAGCGATTTTTCCCCAAAAGAAACAAACAAATAACTAGAACACAGAAAGTGCTGTTCCCCATAACCTTTTCATGATTCGAAAGGGATACCAGAGAAGATAAATTCTTAGAACTCTAGATTCAGAAGCTCCTTGGAGATATTCTTAGACGAAAAGCTTCTGTATGTCCTTCAGATTATGCCAGAGAAGAATAAACCCTGTTAATGAAGAAAATGCTGGATCTCCTTGGACCTGTGCCCGTAGCATCTTTAAACCACTGATGAAAGGGCCACTGGAGTTTGTACATTTGTCCATTTACATCACTAGTTCTTAAACTGTGGTCCCTGGACCACCTGCTTCAGAATCACCTGGGACGCATATTGAAAAGGCGGACTCCAGGCCCTGCACTAACCCAGAACTTCTGGCAGTGGCACTCACTGCATGCTATAGTACTCATTTAAGTACAATTAACCCTTGAACAATGAAGGGGTTAGTGGTGCCAACCCCCTCCCATACAGGCAAAAATCCGAGTATAACTTTTGACTCCCCAAAAACTTAACTACTAATAGCTTACTGTTAATTGGAAGCCTTATGGATAACATGAATAGTCAACACATATTTTTTAGGTTATATGTATTCTATACTGTATTCTTACAATATAAAGTAAGCTAAAGAAAAAATGTTATTAAGAAAATCATTAGGAAGAGAAAATACATTTACAGTGCTATATGTATTTTCTTTAAACCCACGTATAAGCTAGACCTGCTCAGTTCGAACTCGTGTTTTTCAAGGGCCAACTGTGCCTGAGAGGTAGATTTTTCACGATGCCTATGGAAAGCCACAAAGCAATCGTAAATATGCTGGCTCTAATTCCTACAGCGCAGGAAGTAGCCACCTGCACGTGAACATGTAAACCGTGGCTGAGAATCTAGGCAGGTCCTGGACATGAGACACCGAGGAAGAAGCTGGGGGCTTTTAGCTCTGCTCCTGTTCTGTTGAGCCCCGTGGGAGGATTGCCTCCAGCTCTGGTTCTTTAATAAGCTGGTCACATTTTAGCGCTCACGATGACATGGGAATTAGAGCTGGGTCAGCTCCAATCCACAAATTGCAAATAATTTGCCAAGGGAAATCCCTGTCCCTTCGGTTCTGCCCCAAATTTACATTTTCTTCTATTTAGAACCAGGAGACTCAGGCAGAATTTATTTTTAATGAAGGGGGTCATGGGCTCCCAGGCCTTTCCTCAGTAAGAACTTCTACTGTTTCTCTATGTCCATAATAAGAAGAGCCTGGGGGTAGGGGTGCATCTCCACTCTAAGGTGACAGGAAGACTGTGCCTGGTAACTTCAGTCCATACTAGATGCAAGCAAGCAAGAGCCCATCTAGCATGACTCGGAACCAGGTAGAAAATCAGAATCAAGCCCCAGAGTTCCCATGTGACCTTGGGCAAGACTTTTAACCTCTCCAAGCTATAAAATGGAGACTAGAACACCTGATTCACTTGCCTCATTAAGTTATCAAAACCAAATGAAAGAGGGCAGGTCAAGGGGCATCCCGAAGGAAGAGGTGATAAAGAATCGTTAGACACTGCTGTACAACTTTCAAAAAGAGGGAAAGACTAGATAGTTCCTGCTCACCTCTTGACTCACCTCCTTTCCCCTTGAGGAGCCCAGTGATACAGTCTCTGGCTGTATCTATGAAACATTTCCTAAGGCTCCTTATTGGTTGGATCTGGTTCACATGCCCATCCATCCCTGAACTGGTGCCACGTGGGCAGAACTATGGTGCTAAGGAAATTGAGGTAAACTTGTCTCTCTCTCTAGAGATGGAGAGACTGAAAGTTAAAGGCAAAAACAACTGGTGCCACACCACGGCTTGCCAGAGTCGCCGATGTAGCCTCACGTTTCATACTCAGAAACCAGGGTGCGCTGGCCCGTGGTGCTCTTATCGACCTATCAGATCCACACTCCGCTGCCTGGCTGTCAAAGTGCACCCCACTAGGCCTACCTCGTGTTCTAAATTCTCTGACTCATTTTGCCTCCTGTGAATATAGCATTTACAATCCACTGCCACATCTTTGCTTACGACGTAAACGCTCTGGAATGCCATGACTCAACTCCTCAAGTAAATAAATCTTGCCCATTTTCCAAGGCCTACTTTGAGTTCCATGTTTTCTCTGAGTGACTTCAGGGAATACTTATCTCTTTCTTTTCTCAACTCCTGTTGCCCTTGCATCAGCCACCAACAGTTTGGTGTGGGACTGTGTTTGGAATCCCTGCCGTCTTAGTGCTTGTGCTTAAGTAAAGAGACAGGTAAATTGTCAAGTACTAGTTAGAGTGAGAAGCTCTAGGACGCAGGAAACTGAGGGGAGGAGGGCAGAGGTAGATTACCAACCAGAGAAGGTGATGTTGAAATTAATGGCTCATTTACATGAGACTGTTGTCTCTCACGACCATCTTCTAGGGAGTAGAGGACAGCAGTTGGACAGGCCTCTCTACGTCTTCCTCCATCCCTAGCACAGCACTTATGATCACAGTAAGTACTTGGCAGAGATGGTTGGTGGATCAAGCAGAACAATGGGACAAGACAGAGGCATAACTAGTAAAAGCTGGTTTTGCGAGCTTGCCGAAGGAAGCTAAGCATGAAGCTCTCCCCTGCGCAATGGTCAGTGGTCAACTGCACAGAAAGCTGGACCACGCTGCAGGGAGCTTGTGGCCTCCCCTTCCCTGGCCAGTGCCAGCTTTGTATCCTACAACCTCATTCACTTTAGCCAGCAGCTCCTGGCCTCAGAAATAACACCACTCCCCAGCCTGGAAGTGAGATTTGGTGGGCCCCTATGGGCCAGGGTCTGGATGAAACACACCACTGGCCACATGCCTTAATGGTAGCTCCAGGGGAGGGTCCTTTTCAATATCCACTGAGGACACTATCTCTAATTGTCCACCACTGTGTCTCTGTGTGGTGTGGCTCTTTAAAGTTAAAAATAAATTAATTTAAGTGGAATAAAATTAAAAACAGTTGCTCAGCCACACTAAGCATACTTCAAGTGCCCATTAGCCACACAGAACTAATGGATACTGTATTGGACAGAGATGGAGACCATTCCCATCACTGCAAGAAGTTCTTCTAGACAGTCCTGCACCAGGGCAATGATTAGCAATCTTTTTCCCACCTCATACAACTGACCAAATATGCCTTCTCCTTGCGCCTAAATTTCAACAACAACAACATGTACACACATGGAGAAAATAGAAGTACTATAATAATCCATAATAATCACATTGGCCAGAGGTCATGGTAAATCATACAGGGTGTGGCATAGAAGAGACGGGCTGTGGGTTATTTAGCATTCCACAGATCTACCCCTGTCTCTCACTCAAGAAAGTGCAATGATAATAATCATGATGATAATAAAAACAGCAGCAGCACCAGTTAAGTGAACACTTATTAAGTACTTAACTGCGTGTCAGGTGTGATGCCGGACATTTTATGGATATTATTTCAGTTAACTCTCACAATAACTCTATAACATGGATAGTTCTTATCTCCCGTAGCAGGTGCTTTCTGTGCCTCGGGTCACATCTGGCGATCTACTTCTGATTTCAGCCACAGCTGAAGTGGAGTCTTCTATCCACGCTTACTCTTTTCCAGGGAAAATTAGTGCACCTGGGGCAATCCTCAGCCAACGAGGGACAGATGTCTCAGGGGCCCACCCTTCTCTAGGTAATTCTGGAGTGTATTTTATATAATTTCTCAGAGGGTCTCCGGCAGGTTTGGGCCTCAGCTGTCCAGAATAAGGAGCCCAGTAACACACAGTATCAATCTTTCCTCTTTCCTTGTCTTTCCCAATAAACTATCTGCATCCAAGTCCTTGATTCAGGTTCTGCTTTGGGGGACACTAAAGCTAATATGACCCCATTTTACAGATAAAGGATTTGATTTAAATAAGTTGACATTTCCCCAAGTTCCCATTGCTATTAAGTGGGAGATCAAGGATATGAATCTAGATCTGTCTTGATTCCAAAGATTTAACTCTTTAGTATCTTATAGCATAAACTGGAAGGCAAATATGTAAGAAGGAGGTTAAAAGAAAATCTCTAAAGCTGTTCTTATTTCTAGAACAAGCAGATTGTAACCTTCAAACCTCTGCATTGCTTCGTGGAATGAAGAAATCAGTGAGCTCTTTCTTGTCAATACTTGCCTTTTCTTCACTGTGATCATTTAGTACCTAGGGTTCACCTTGCACAGAAAATATCTCCTGGTATCAGGGAGCCTGTGCAAGGGAGACCAAGATGGGTGATTTTAATAGACAAGGTCTAAAATGTTATTTTTCTTCAGAATTTTTAAAAGGGGAAGATCCTTCCCTTTCCAGCTACTGCTCTAACAACTGCTTCCCTGTAAACTCAGAGTCCAGGGACCCTCCAAGAGTCAGAAGCAGGGTCTGAGCGGCCCGTGGAGGTTTCCAGGGACTTTATTTGAGAAACGGATCAGGAAGAATCTCAGGACAAAGGCCCTTGCCCATGCAGTTTCAAGGTCTCACCCTGCGCTTCTTTGGGAAAAGATAAGAATGGTGCTCAATTTCCTTCCCCCACCCGCATTCCATTTCCTGTCCCCACTCCAGCAATGGGTAGCATCTGACTCGAGCCTGTAACACAGAATCCCAGCACAGATCGACAGATGCTGCTGCTCTTGCATACGCACACTCATGAGGAAAAGCTTGCTGTTCCAGAATCCTTACCAAAACAGTCGCTCTACGAAAGGGGTCGGCCCGACATACTGGCACATCCCATCATTAAAAATCGCCACTCCCACCTGTAGGTTATCTTATTTTACTTTGTAACAGCAGTTCTCTAAGAGTGTTTCGGAAACTCTTAAGGGTTCCTGAGATCCTTTAGGAAGGTAAGCTAGGTCAACTACTTCCATAATGCTACTAGGACGTTATTTGCTTTTCATTCTCTTATAAGTGTACAGTGGAGCTTTTAGGGCCTACATGATATGGATGTCACAACAAATTGAATGCAAATGGGCATTTGAGAGTTCAGTAGTCTTCTATTAAGCCAATCATTAAAAAAATTGCAAAAATATAAAATAACACCTCTCTTCCTAGTATATAGTTTTCATTTTGGAAAATATAGTTAAATTTCATAAAAAATATATTATTTATGTTAACATGTAACGGCTTTGTTATCATTATCTCCAATGTATTTTAAAATTCATATTACTTAAAATTAGTTTTAATTTCTAATATGCTAAAAAGCAATAGATATGACCGCGATAAACCAAAACCTTCATAATTTGAAGAGGTTCTCAATAATTTTAAAAGTGAAAAAGGGTCCTTAGACCATAAGTTTTGATAACTCCTGCTTATGGACGGTTTTCTAGTTCAACCCCCTCTTTAGCAAATAAAATGTTAAGTTATCATTCAAAATCTTTTAGCTGTTTAGTGACAGTCATGAGTAGAGTATAAGATGAGAGAAGATGATTCAAAAGGCCAAAACAGAAACGTTTTAGGTTGCCTGTTAAGATGCTGTTCAAATGTTTTCTAGGAAAGCATCCTGAATTCAATTTCACAGTTAAACAATGTGTTAAAAAAAATTTTTTTTTCCCACACACACAAAAAGATAAAATCATGACTCTCATACAGGTATAAAATAAACACATGTCAAAGGTTTTATTTAACTGACTATTAATAAGGAAACCAGGCAGAGGTTACAATTGGTTCTAAGAAAAAGTAAATATGCAGAGACATTTGTGAATCAGGAATACTGGAATGAATTTGCAAATGGATGAAAAACTGGCTTCCTTCACATAGGAGGTGAAAAGTCAGTGGACCCTCCACTGGACAGCATATAGTTACATGACGAAAGCAAGAACCGTTTCACGCTCTCAGCTATCTACAACTCACAGAGTTATAAAATAGCTCAGAGGCAAGGAGAGGCACAGAGTCCCCTACGGAATCAGAATCAGGTAACTTGCAAGAGCGCGCTCTGCACAAGGCATAGTTTTCCCTTGAAACACTGGGTTTTCCCTACAATTGAGACTCCGTTAAGCTAAGCAAGCAAGTCAGAAAAACAGGAACATGGTGTGTACCCTACTCTCAAAGATCTTACAATCTATTCCTATGCCATAGACAGAATGTTTGTGTCTTGGCAACAGTCATAGGTTTAAATCCTAATGCCCAATGCGATGGTATTTAAAGGTGGAGCCTTTGGGGGTAATTAGGTCATAAGGGTGACACCGTCCTGAATAGGATTAGTGCCCTTATAAAAGATTTCCCAGAAAGATCCTTTATCCCTTCCACCATATGAGGACACAGTGAAAAAACAGCCATTTATAGAAGCAGCTCCTCACCAGACGAGAAATCTGAGGGCAACTTGATCTTAGACTTCTCGGTCTCCAGAACTATGAGAAATAAATTTCTGCTGTTTATAATTCACCCAGTCTATGTTATTCTCTCACTGAAACCCAATAGGCTAAAATACTACATGATTCATCATTAAAGTTGGTGTTTACCGTTGTTCTCATACATAGATGGGACATTTCTTAGGGTTCGTCTCCATTTTCTGGGCCATAAAAGCTACCCTCTATTTAATGCCTACTATGTTTCAGTTTCTTGACATCCTTCTTAAAGCCCCAATCAGGTCGATAATATTATTTCTTCATTTTACAGATGAGGAAAGAGAAACTGGAGAAGTTAAGTCACAGACACGTCCAAGATCTCAATCAGTAAGGCTCTGTTTGCCTTCAACCCCTGATGCATCTGGTTCTACTTTTCCTCTCTCCTCTGGTTCAGAGCTGACCTAGCAGAGTCTCTCTGGCAAAACATGTATTTTGCAGTCAATATTCACACCAGAAGGAGTATTAGTTATATTGACCCTTGAGAATCATGTGTTTTTACTAACCCCTAAACTCAGTTTAGAATTTTCAACAGCTCTCTGTTCAGTGATAGACACAGTAGGACCTCAAAAGGATGTTTCAGTTTCTTCATCTTTCTTGAGTAGGAGTTACAAACCACAGGCTGTGGGTCGAATCCAACTGGTTTTGTTTGGCCTATGAGTAAAAATTTATGTTTATATTTTTATGATTTAAAAAATCAAAAGAAGAATATTTTGTGACCTGTGAAGATTTTATGAAATTCAAATGTCAGGGTCCATAAATGAAGTTTCATTAGACTACAGCCACGCCCACTAGTTTTGTATTTTCTGATTGATTTCAAGCTAAAAGGGCAGTGAGAAGTTGTAACAGAAACCGTATTGCCTCAAAAGTGAATATATCCATTATTATCAGAGAATAATTGCCAACTCCTGGCATAGGGTGACTTTCTGCGTGACTGTTGAGAGCAATTTCTCAGAAACCCCAGAGTAACTAGTTCTGAAGGACTTCTTCATGGCATGACCTAAATGTGGCAGGTTTCAGAATTACTTTGAGGGAAATTCTATCATTGCAGGAGTACTGGTAAGAAGGTAAAATCCCACTAGAGGCTTTAAATCCTCCTCTGAGCACCTCCTTGGGAAGGTTCCCTCTGGGTTTCCCACTGTTGACATCTCTGTCACTCCGTGACTGTTCTGGTTTGTATCCTGTGGAAGCTCCCCTTGCGTTTACCATTAATTACAATAATTAAACTTAAGTGGTGCCTACTGTGTGGGAATTTTCAGTCCCTGATAGGATGACACTTTTAAATAATTCTTTCTCAAGAGCACCCTCTGCTGGTCAGTTTTCAGAAGGGACCGTGTCGGCGTGTTTATATCTCCAGGTGGGCTTGCTGCCAAGAAAGACGCCAAAGACCGATTTTGATCTAGAGATAAGTATCATTTCTATGCCTGGTCAAGTTTTTATAGTACTTGCACATCAACGTCTGAAGATATAGAACTTCTTCGTCGAACCCGGTAAGAAAACCAAACTCCCTTTGAATGCAAACTAACAACCCCCTAGTTAGGTAGGAGAGGTCTGGAGAACACAAAGCCTGGTCCGGTGCTGGCCGCAAACAACCTGCTGATAAAGCAAAGTTGAGTTTATTGCCTACGACCATGAGAAAGTCTGAGAGTGTCTCCACGGGGGAAGGGCAAAGTCTGAA
Source organism: Eonycteris spelaea (assembly GCA_003508835.1). Classification (NCBI taxonomy): domain Eukaryota; kingdom Metazoa; phylum Chordata; class Mammalia; order Chiroptera; family Pteropodidae; genus Eonycteris; species Eonycteris spelaea. Next base: position 5,658,000 of record PUFA01000017.1, read on the forward strand.
TCACCAAGACTTTGAGGCATGGTTTAAGGCGGATCTTTTAATGTTGAAGAGAAGGATAAGGATTATGGCATAACCAGTTAGGATTGGTGGACAGAAGTAAAACGAGGCTAGGGGTGTAAACTGTAAACTGATAAATTGACGAGACTTTTCAGAAATTGCTACAATGAAACAAGGGTTTGCACCTTAGCTTTTCCAGGGTATGGTCTCTGAACTAGTGGTTATGCTGATGAAGGGGAGGGTATACCATGAATATGTTAACATACACAGTAAACTGAGGTTTGGAGATAGATGAGTTTTTTTAGCTTCTTAAAATGGTTATTGTGGTCTAAGGAGCCCAGTGTGGATGCGATGTGGGCATACCAGTGCCCTGGTGACTTGAGACAATATGTTGGGCCTGCGTCAGGTTTCCAGATTTGTTAGGGGTGAATGATACTGTGTTTACAAGTTTCATGTTTGTATGTGGGGACTTTGTGGCTATAAGGTAGCCTGTGAAGGAAAGCAAATTATGTCACCCCAAATTTTGAGGCCTCTTTAATATAAAAATTATTTTAAACTGAGGCAATTAAGAAACGATAAATGCAGAAAACCTTCCACTTTTCTGCCTAATGGCAGGAAACAAATTTACTGTTTACTAGAGACAGACTCTTATCAGCCCAGAGAGTACACCAGAGGATCCTGCAAACAGATTTGTTAAACTAACCCTTATCTTCGAGTTAAGGAAAATGAGGATTACCTAACCTAAGTTGGACCACTCTAACCCAGACCCCTTTGTCTTGTCAATTTTTCACAAATGTATCTTTTTTTTGCCTAAAAAGTATCCAGGCCAAAGGTTAGGGAAAGATTCAAAATCAGACTGGCAAGAAACCAAACAGCATTGGGAGAGTTGGAAAACTCAGGTTTATTACCCCGGCAGACCCACAGGAGGAGTGCTCTTAAGATCTGGGCCCAGAGCTCAGTTGCAACATTCCTTACATAGACCTTTTTGGCACCGCCTGATAGGGTGGGTAATTTGAACTCAGGAGGCTACAAAGACTAGGGGAGTTGCTTTGGTTGCAGGTGAGTTACATTGAGTTATAAGAGCGGGAGTTGCTATGGGCTACTGGCAGTTACAAAGTGCTACAAAACCTGGGAGTTGCTAGGGAGTACAAACAGTTACATTTGTTGCTTAGACAGAACAAGCAAAGGGAAGGTGAGTCTTTAGTCAATTTCGAGGACAGCCCATGCAGCAAGCATTTTTACAGAAGCAGAACAAAGAGTTGATTGGCCTTTTCAATGAAAATTCTTCAATACCTCATTTGATTTCACCTTGCTTTATTGAGCTTCACAAATGTTGCATTTTTAAAAAATTAAAAGCAAGCTCTCCCACCAGCATAGATTACGATCACTTTATTGTGACACTCACTTTACTGCAGTGGTCAGGAACCACCCCACAACATCTTCGAGGTATGCCTGCAAAAGCTTCCTCCTCTGGTCACTTATTCCAGTCTTTCTTCTCTTGTGAAGATGCCCAAGTACAAGTAAGAATTCAATAAAATTTGTATGCTTTTCTCCTCTTAGTCTGTCTTTGTCAGACTCAACCAGGGATCCTAAGAGGGTCAAGGAAAACTTCCTCTCCTACTCCTGCCAGGAAAAGGGTTGATCTCCATAGACTGCTACAGTGCTCATTTGACATGAGTATTTACGTTGTGGCAGGGGTAAAGTGAGTGAGAAACTACCCCCATCCATTCCTGCAGGAGGAGCCCTGCAGGGCCTTATTGAAGAGCTATGAAAGGTGCATAGAGGTCAGGGCCCAGGCTTGACTGGGTATGGGGAGAAGCTGAGGAAACTTGCACAGAGTTGACATTAGAGCTGGGATTCGGGAGATGATGGAAACTCACCAAACTGGGAAGAGGGGGCAGCCAGGAGGCCTCCCAGTCCCAGAGGCCCAAAAGCTCCCAGCTCCCAGCCCTGTCTGGGGATGGCAAGTGGTTCTGTATGCCTGGAGTCCAGTGTGCTTTGGGAAAGGAAGTTTGGAGCCATACGTTCAAGGGATTTGTTTGCAAAGGTGTTAAACTTTATCCTGGAGGTGATAGGGAGACCCTGAAAAGTTTCAGCATCAAAGTGCTAAATGTGCTAATGATTTGACTTGCTATTTAGAATTCCACTCCAGCTGCAGATGGTGTGTGGGTGCAAAAAAGGACTAACTGGCCAGGAAATTATTGTTTCAATAGTAGACTGAGGGCCTCCACTAAGAAAATGGTTCTGTGGGTGGAGTGGGGAAAAGATTCTCAATGAATTGGCGAATCGCTGTGCCTTGGTGACTCACTGAAAGTGGCGATGAGGAGGAGAGGTGTTCTGGCTTGGATGATACAGTAGACATTGGTGTAATTAGCTGAGATGAGAAATGCAAGAGAAGTATGCCACCCTAAAATATGCCCCTTTGGTATAAGCTTTATTTTGAGAAACAGCAGACATAGGAGAAACTCTGAAAATAGTAGAAGTTGCCCTTTTGTAAGGGAAATTTACATTTATCAGTCTCCATTGTAAGAGTGTCCTCCTCTCTGTACCAAGAAGAGAAGGATGACTAAATCACCAGACTCTTAATTTAAAGCACCGACTTAAATCTGCACGACAAACCTAACTCTAACTGACCTTACTTTCCCTGGGCATCTTGCCAAGTCTGGCCCTCCTTACACCATGTTTGTTTGTTTGTTTGTTTTTGGCTGGAGATGGTATTTTAACCTGAACTGTAAAAACTCTCCTGGAGAGTTGCTGAGTTTTCCCTGAGTGTCTCACATGTATGCATGACTTACATATGTTAATCAGCTTCTATTTGTTTTTCACTTGTTAATCTGTCTTTTGAAATAGGGGCCCCAACTGAGAGTTTAGAAGAGTAGAGGAAAAATTATTGTTCCTCTCAGCAAAGGTGATATGTTCAGCTTTGGACAATTTGTGAGGTACAGAGAATGCAACCAGCCCAGGGAATGCAGAATTAGAGCTTCTCAAAGAGGTGAGGCGTGAACAGCCAGTTTAGGCTTCACTGGCAGCCATGAAATAGAGGCAAACCTTGGAGTTATTGTGAGTTCGGTTCCAGGCCACTGTAATAAAGTGAGTCATCTTTTTTTTCTGGTGGAGGGTCTTGCCTTCAATGGGTAAAAACTCAACATCTGTGAAGTGCAATAAAGCAAAATGCAAGAAAAGGAGTGCCCCTGTAGCTGAGATCAGCAAACAACAAAGAGGAAGAAACTCTGAAGGAAACAGCAATACTTATGCTGCAGGATCAGAGGCTGAGCCAAGGGGGATGCCTTACAAATTCCTGTGCTTCCCTCTGCAGGAACAGAGGTTCTTGTCAAGAGCATCTTAAAGCATCTGTGGACATTTGGGGAACTCATGCCACCTGCTCAGTGGAGAGGGTCAAGGACAACAGAGAGGACCATGCTCAGAAAAAAAGAAGGAAAAGACTCCTCCACCTCACAGGACAGAATCGAGAGGACAGAGAAAACAATCAGTTTTTACGGCACAGAGGATTTGACCTATTTCTTCCTCTGAATTTAATCAACTTAATGCCTGAAAGAATGGGAAACAAAAGGAGCAGGAAGGAAATTGTTCCAAGAGAAGGCTGCCTCTGTGGGGATCCAGCTGTGCGAACTGCAGAAGTAGGCGGGTGCCTGTCCTGACGCTCAAGTCTCGGTGGCTGAACAAGAACAAGTAAATGGTGGTGAAGGGAGGCAGGGCTGAGCCAAGGCTCAGGAAAGGGTCTGAGCTGAACAGGAAGTCAGCTCATGAAAACCCCAAGGTTCTCTAACAGCTGTTATAAATCTTGAGCACATCACCTGGATAACTTGCTAAAGATACAGACTCCTGGCTCCATCCTCAGAACCTTAGATTCAATAAGTCTGGGGTGGAGATGGAGAATGTCAATTTCTACACATTGCCAGGTGATGCTGATGCTGCTGGTCCAGGGATCATGCTTTGAGAACCATTGGTCTATGAGAGCCCCAAAGGGTGGTGTGCATATCACCCCCATGGTTGTAGAGAGCACACAGATGAATGTTATACATTGTGACAGTTATTCAAAACTACCACTTGAACATCAAATTCATGATTTTGAAAATATTCCTGTTTAGAACAAGGCTAAAGTGGGTATAAGTAAAAAGTGAATCATTTAAATAAAAATACTGAGCAAAAAAGTAATGTAGGTAAAATGTGAATATAAGAAGATCAGAAAGTGTTATGTAAGTAACTAATGTTTAGTAAATATGAGAAAAAAAGGGATGCAGCCTTATGTTTATACTTACTATGTAGTGAGGAGTCAGGATAGAAGGTCAGAATTAACAACCAGAAAAGCATGGTTGCTGCCCTGTCAGAACAGACACAGCTGAAAGCAGTCAGTTCTGCCGCAGAGGTGAGTAGAGCCTAATATCATCCTAGTTAGGGCAGTTAATTGGGTCCTGTTTCACAGATGAGGAAACCGAAGTTTAAGAGGTCAAGATCACAGTCAAATTAGGAGCAAAGCTATAACTAGAACCTATAGAATTATAGAGACAAGAATAGCAAAATGTGCCCAGGAAACTCATATGGAAAGCTAGATATGTTCCTCTAACCTGTTACTCCTGTCCCCTTCCACCACCCTTCCAAGAAATAGAGGGATCATTTCTGTAGATGACCCAGGCCCTTCACAGGGGTCATTGGCCCACACTATGTATGTATATACAAGCCCTGCTCATAGATTTTTTTTATTGCATTTGTTTGAGAAATATTTCCAAAGCACTGCTCTGCACCTGGACACTGTTCTAGATACTGAAGATACAAAGGCAATAAGACACAAATCCTCACCCTATGTAGTTAGGGAGTCAGGGTAGCAGGTCAGAATTAACAACCACGGAGCTCACTAGTCTAGTGATTGAGACAGGTAAATAATTGCATGGAGTAGCAATGCAGTGAGAGAAGAGACACCTAACACCACCAATTGGAGAGAGGGTGGTCCAAGACACCCCAAAGATGGTGACCTGATCTGAGTTCTCAGGAAGCCTTAGCCAGGTGCAGGGAGGATAAGAGACTACTCTAGGCTGAGCGAGGAGCAAGTACAAAGGGGCGGAGAAGAGCAGTCATGGTGCGCTGCAGAAACCAATGTTGGTTCAGTGTGGCTCAAGCACTGAGTGTGAGAGGGAGTGATAAGAAAAAAATACAATGTGTACTATGTGTCAGGCACTACTGCAAGCTCCCTATATACATACATGAATTCTTTGTATATTAACTCACGTATACTCATATATGTGCATATAAATCAATATACCCAAACTCCCATATCTTGGCTGAACCCCAAACAGCCTCACATACAGCTTTTTAAATTAATTTCTAAGTAAGGCTACACATGTAGTGTGTGCGTGCGTGCGTGTGTGTGCACCACAATTTTTACAAGGCTTGGTATTCCTTGATTTAAAAAATAAACCTGAAACCTCAAAAACAAAATGATTTGACCTCCTGAATGGGGAGTCAAGATTTTTCTTGTGTCCTCGACGTCCCTCCCAAGCTAGCGAGGTCCTTCATTGTTCCAGCCCTTGGAGGCATTCTTATCCAAGAACAGTCTCTCTGAGGCAAAATAAACTCCCTCCATCAGCCCCTTCATAAGACCCGTTTTGGATCTCTTGATTCTCCAGAGTCCCTCCTTCTCCCTCCTTTTTAAGCCAGGAAGAGAATCAGGAACTACTCAGTCTTGGGAGAAAAGGTACCAAGGTCAAAGAATGTGTAGATTCTAATTCCAGGGCTGTTTCACATACTTCTTTGAGATGCCTGAGCATCATTCAAATTCGGGTAAGATAGACTGTCAAATTTCATTTGGCAGCAATAGAGCTGTGGTGTTCTTTTGTTAATCAGATTTTTCTGTGATTCTCTATAATTTAAAGATCAAGTTTTTCATTTTTGTTTTGCTTTTTTAATTGAGATATAATTGACATATAATTGTGTAAGTTGATGGTATACTGCACTTATTAGTACAGTGCATTTACATATCACAACATGAGTAGCTAACACCTAGATTATGTCACATAATATTTTTTGTGTGGTAAAAACAATATCTAGTCTCCTAGCAACTTTGAAGTTTATAAGACAGTGTTGTTGACTATAATCACTATACTCTGCATTAGATTTCCAAAACTTATTTACTCGTTGCAAGTTTGCACCTTTAAATAACATTTCCCCAGTTCCCCTACCCCCCAGCCCCTGGTAACCACCAAGCTACGCTCTGTTTTTGTGAGTTTGGCTTTTTTAGATTCCACATATAAGTGATATCATACAGTATTTGTCTCTCTCTGACTGACTTACCTCACTTTTAGGGCTAAATTTGTAAAAATTCGTGAGAAAGAAACTAAGAGCCCAAAGCCTTGAATTTTCTTCCTACCCCTGCCACTAACACTCTGTGACCAACCCAGTGGCACCCTTGCTTTTTTTTTTTTTTTTTTTTTTGGTCGAAGTACTGTGTGTAGATAGCTTACAACATACAAGGCGCTCTGTCGGTACCATGGGAAAGAAAGTCTGAGCTCAGTAGGTTTAGTAACAGATGGGGGTACGCTGACACCAGTACACAGTGATCATAACGCAATGCCAAGAGGATGACAGTCCATCTGTGCTCATGGGGGCTCGTACAACAGGAAAGATATCTCCTAGCAAAGATGGCACTTGAAAGGGCCTTGAGGGATCAGGTCTTTTGAGGATGAGCATGGTGGGGGGAAGGGAAGAGAGGGAGGGTGGGTAGCAGTGGCACAGTATTCTTGGCGGAGGGAACAGCATAAGCAAAGGCACATAGGCAAAGAAGTCGAGGAATTGTTTTGGGTCATGCTTATAATTGTTATTGATCCACAATGAGTGAAGTACAGACACTGAGAAAAAACATTTAAAAACATATAGAAATTTGATGGAGTAATTTTATTTCTATTCAAACTAAGAATAATAATAAATTGAGCTTGTATTTGTACGTATCTTTTTTATTTCATTTTTTTAGTGTTACATTTTTTATTGTATTTTACAGGAGTATTCATCTGTGATAGATTGGAACCTTTAAAATTGGTCCTTGATCACAAATAGTTTGAGAAGCATTGGGATTTAAGGACTGACATAGTGTGGGAAATGTGTGTAGGTGTGTGTGTGTGTGTGTTTAAGGTGCTATAAGCCTATTCGTGGGCTCAGAGAAAGCAAGGAGACAGGGAAAAGCTGGGAGGAGAACCTGAAATATATGAAATCTTCTGATTTATGTGTTGGCTCTAATTTTTAATTTTTAACTAATTATTATAGATCAAACAAAGCACATCTGAGAACCACATGTTGGCCGCCACTTTGTAATCTTTGATGTAGGCAGATGGGCCTGAGTTACTCAGTTTCGCAGGCTGTGGCAGAGGATCAATGCTGTTGTCTCCTGGGTCCCAGAGGCCATGGAAATGGGGCTGCTATCACGCGGACAGTGCAGGGGCAGAGAGATGTTGCTGAACAACTGAGGCCAACATAGAACCGAGAACCTGGAGGCCTGGCAGTGGGCACAAGGCAGGCACAGCAGTGACTGAACAGAATTAAGTTTGTCCCAGGGGATGCCAGTGGGGGTCCATGAGGACACCGAGCTGATCTGCCACCTGCCACCCACTTCTTGGCATTTCAGAAGTTCCCCCAAATTTAGGTGCAAGCCCTAGAAGAATAGATCATAATTGGCTCATCATATCAAAAATTGACTATGATTTAGTTCTACCATGTGTAGAAGGGAGATTCAAATCAGAAATTAGGTTCACATTTGTGGACCATTATGTAATACTTTCACCAGCAATGCTTGGAACGAACAGGCTAGGACCAACTTTATTTCCCGGGGGTGCTATCAAAGAGGCCCATTATCAAAAGCAGATCTGTACTTTTTTTAGAAAGCCAAATTTCAAATATTTCTGGGCTGTGAGGGAAGGGTGTGCAAATGGCAGCAGCTTTAGAGACACATGCTCCACTGAGCTCTGAAGGCTAAAGCTGCCAGAAAGTCGGGCTCATTGGGGAAATAACGCAGACCCTCATTTCCAATCTAAATTATTTATTCCTACATCGCGTCAGTGGGACCAATGAGGTCAGGTTTCAGTTTCCAGCAATCCCATCTGGGAGATGGCTGGATTACAGCTGAAAAGGTAAGTATAGGAGAGGTTGCTTCTCCTGGGCGTTTGCTAACACTGGTGCCCAGCATTGAATATGTTGAATATTAGGTACCGAGCACTAAACCCCAGGAGACTGCTTCTGCTCTCATTTTCCAGAGCTAAAGTAGGAATGACCAGCAAACACACAAAAAAAGAGAAACAAAGTTTCAGGCATTAATGAGTATAAAGAGCAAAATTGTTCCTCTTTCTTATTAAACCCCAATGCATAGCACATTTACAGTATTTTCCAGGGAGCTTTCTAAAAGAAACGGCTTATAGGGAAACTACGTGCTTTTCCTGAGCCTAGGAGAGGAATTGGGGCCAACACCTCACCAGAAAATAGGAAAATCTATTTGAATTGAGTCTCAATGGGAGAGCTGGGAAATGTGGGCCCTGACTGATAGCAGCTATATTTCTGTCTTTCTAATGGGCTCTTTCTCTAAGCCTTGGAATTTATTTTTCCGTAATTGAAAAATCATCCAAAAGGCTATCCAGCTCTTCCAGCAATGCCAAGTGAAAAATGGGAAGCAGGAAAGTGAATAGTGCATAGGGACTCTCAATCACCTACAGTGGTGGCTGAAAAGAGACAGGTAATTTGCAACAGCTAATCCCACTCGTATACATTATAATATTCTAGATAGTGTGCATAGCTCTGACATTCACCATGGCTGCTCACCTAATCACTGCAGCAGCCTCCCAAGTGTCCTCCCATCTTCTTACTCTATGCCAGCTACTTCTTGTTCTGTATAAAGTAGCCGAAGGATCTTAAAACCCAAGTCACAGCTTGCCATCCCCTGCTTAAAACCTCCAATGGCTTTCTGTTGCACCTAGAATAAAACCCAGACTTCTTGCCGTGACCCTTAAGTCCCTGTGGACTTTTTTCAAAGATAAACAAAGCTGGACGGTAGCGAAAGTGGTAAGAATGGATTTTAATCAGTAATAACTATTGCAATAGGAAAAAAAAAAAAGAGTCCGTGGTGAGCTGAACTAACCTGGATTTGTAGAGGTTAATGGACTTTTTTAAGGGTAAATGAAAGAGTAGGAGGGGGACAGACAAGGGCCTAGTACAGTCAGGGAAGTGAAAAATTACGAAGGGCCAGTCAGTACAAATGTGATTATGCCAGCTGGACTGGTAGCTATCAAAGCTAGGGTTCTGTCCTCTCATTGAGATTAGAGACAGGCCCTCACCTCAGATTATGGCTAGAACAAACAGTATATTTTTCTGACAGCCTTGAGTTTTCTCAGGCAGGCTTTCAAGGGACCTAGAGTTATCTTAGGTAGGCTGCCTTGAAACTCTGTGTTCGTGGAAGTCTTTACAGACCAAAATTGAGACCTAGTTGAGGTGAGGGCTCAGAGGAGCCTGGCTAGAGTTTGGCCACAGAGAGGATCTTTGTTCCCTGCTCTTCCCCTACCATCACTTAGCACGCACCCATCCCACACCTTGCTCACTGCCCTCCTACCACTCTGGGCTGCCTTCAGTTCCACCATATCATGCTCTTCCTCCCAAAAGGCTTTTTTTGCTCATGCGTGTTTCTGTGCCCTTTCTCTCATCTGGACATCCAGTAACAGCTTGCATTTTATGACCCACTCTAAATGTCACCTCTTCCAAGAGGCCTCCTCTGACCACCCTATCTAAAGTAGGTCCTTTTCTGTGAAGAAAGTGAAAGAATCAAGAAGTACAATTGGCAGTTACAAAATAGTCATGAGAATGTAACATAGGAAACATAGTCAATAATATTGCAATAACTATGTATAGTGCTGGATGGGTACTAGACTTATCAGGGAGATCACCTCATAAGTTATATAAATGTCTAACCACTATGCTGTACACTTGAAACTAACATAATATCGACTGTCAACTGGAATTGAAAAAAATTTTAAAATAATAACGTACGACAGTTTCTTAAAGTTCTTCTCTGTCCCCTTTGCCTTGTTGCTATTCTTTTCTGTCTTCCTATTTGATTACAAGCTTCATGAAGATAAAGATCAGGTCTATCTTCATCATCATTATATCTCAAGTACCTAGCATGGTACATAACAGATGCTCAATAAAAATCCGATGATTGTTCTCCACCCTCACCCAGGTCTGACTTCCTCCCCAATTGACCCACTGTGAGTTACTTGGGACTTTGCATGTCATTTGAGCACAAAATAGTTCTCTGAGACTTGAAGCAGAATCCGTGTTCCTGTATTAAAATAGAATTTTACTTAAAATGTCCTCATATCAGAGAGCCAGGATGAGGTCAGGGCGAATCTGGAGGAGTTTACTGTCACCTCCTTCTTTCCTATTTGCAGGCTAAACTCCAGTGCTTTGGTTTGCAGAGGGGAGAACTGGGAAGTCTGGTCCTAAAGTCAAGCACACTGGGAGCCCACCTATGGCAGGACAATGCCTCTTATAAGATGATCAAAGGTTCCTTGAGAAACCTGACTTCCCAGCACTACAAGGATTCCTGCAGTAGCAGCCACTGCCCAATTCCCAGTATCCTGGAGAAAAACCAGTTATCAGAAATTTGAAAAAAGAGAAATGGTCAAGTCTTTGTGGATGTCTTAGTGAGTTAGCAAATCTGCCTGAGGGCTCACTGGGGGTAATGGAGAGAGGGAAGAAGAATAGGAACTTCCACAGGAGATCTGTGCAGCAGATTATCTAAATTTAACTGTACGTTGGTTAATCTACAAGGTCATCATCTCTGCCTTATTGCCTGTTTTCAAGCATTCAGTGGCGGCTTTTCTACAATCTTTAGGGGAAGCCTCTACAGAATTCTGTCACCCAAATATTGATCTCTGTTGTTCCACACCCAACCCTGCCTCTCTAAACTCTCTCTTCTCTGCCTTTGAGGACACACATATTCCTTGTACTCTTTAACCTTCCAACCACTTTTCTGGTGAAAACCACTTTTCTATGACTCTTCTTCCTACTCTCACTTGAAAATGAATACTGGCAGTTTTCCTAAGACACAGTCATCAGCTCTCTTTTCTTCCCATGGTTTCTCAGAAGCTTATTCTACATGTAGGTTTCAACTACAACGTTAGGCTGATGACTCCCCAGTTGACATCTCGAGTCTGACCAATCACTCAAGTTCATTCCTGAATTGCAAGAATGTTTACAGGTATAGAAGAGGAAATATAATTCTCCCTCTACCCTTCTGAGTTCTCGGCTGAGACTCCTGAAAGAAAGAGACAGATTAACAAGAGAAAAGTGTATTAATGCATGCGGTGCACATCGCATGGGAGAAACATAATAGAGGCTTAGAATTCCAGCTTACATAGCATCATCAACAAAGAATAATGCATTTGTAGAGAAACGACAGGGCAAAGCAGGTTTTTAAAAATTTCTGATTGTGGTAAAATATATATAACAAAATTTAACATCTTCACCATTTTTAAAGTATACAGTTCAGTAGTATTAAGTATATTTACATTGTTATGCAACCATCACTAATATCCATCTCCAGAACTCTTTTCATCTTGCAAAACAAAAATTCTCTACCCATTAAACACTAACTCCCCATTCCTCTCTCCTCCTAGAGCCTGGGAACCATCATTCTACTTTCTGTCTCTATGAGTTTGATGACTCTAGGTACCTCACATAGGTGGCATCATATAGGACAAAGCATTTTAGTCTTCCAAGGCCACAAATTATGGGAAGGTAAATATATGGGCGGAAACTGAACAAAGTAAGATTTTTTTTTTGCAGATTACACTATTAAATCTCTGGGTTGGTAAGAGCCTCTGTCCAGGAGTTACGTTCTGCCTTTAAGCAAAAAAAAGGGGGGGTGGTTTTTCTTGGGGGTTTGCCACTTTGTGCCTTCAGCTCAAAATAATTTTTATGGGTCAAAGAGGTCCCTATTTGGGGGTGACATATTCTGGTTTCCACCACAGGCAATATTTCTCATAACCTCAAACTCAACAGGGTCCTGAACTTGATTCTTAAGCATCCCCAGTGGTTCATTTCTACCAGTACTCATTTCTATGCCTGTATCCACTGTTCTTCAAACCTCTGATGTGTAACATTCCTGAGGTCACCTTTAAGCCATCATTTCCTTCTCATGTCATGTTGAGTCCCATCAACTCTGTGGATCCTTTCCTTTAACCTTCTCTGGAATCGTCCCTCATGTTAGGACTGTTGCAGTTGTAAGTGACAAATCCCCAACCCAAACTGGATCAAGCGCTACAATGAGTTTATTGGCTCACATATCTGAATAACTATATTTAGACTCTCTGATACGAGATTTTTAGGAATTGCCTTTCTCTACCGCTTCGCTTTATTTTCTCTGTGTTTTCATTGTCAGGCAAGCTTTTCTCCTATAGCATCAGGTGTGGAAGGTGACTGCTTCATGCTCCGGGTATGACTAAGAAAATTCCTATTCCATTTCTACCATTAAAATTGAGCTCTACTGGTCCACTTTTTACTTTTAATGTTAAATCATGAAATTCCAGAGCCTGACCTAAAAGAAAGATAGAAAGAAAGAAAAAAGAAAGAGAGAGAGAGAGAGAGAGAGAGAGAGAGAGAGAGAGAGAGAGAGAGAAGAAAGAAAGAAAGAAAGAAAGAAAGAAAGAAAGAAAGAAAGAAAGAAAGAAAGAAAGAAAGAACGATAGTTTTCATCATTAAGAAAAAGAATCTCACAAAGAAAGGAATGAGATGTTCTCTCTCCAGGAGGCTCCAAGGAAGAAGCCTTGAAGCTTCTCTTTGCATGTATAACTTGTTAAAAAAAGATCTGATTTCCTGGAGCGTTAAGTTGATAACATTCATTAGAACATGAAGCTTGCTTTTCTGTGTGATATAGAGACTTTTGTGTCTATTCTTGTTACCAACTTGTTCGGTTCACTGTCCTTGGAAGAATAAGTTAAACAAAGTTATCTAATAAAATGCCAGGACTTTAAAAAATGTTGCCAATTTGAAAATAATCTTCAAAGAGCAACCTCTACCTCTGATTTGTTGTCCTGCTTGATAATACGCCTGCCTGGTAATAATGTTGAAATTGCCACCTCTGCATTTCTGAAACTATATAGACTCTTACAAATATTTTAGCCTTTGTGGGCCATATGGTCTTTGCAACTATTCAACTCTGCCCTTGTAGCACCAAAGGGCCAGTAAGCAAATGGGCATGGCTGTGTTCTAATACCACTTTATTTATGGACACTGGAATTAGAATTTTGTGTAATTTCCGTGTGTCATGAAATATTATTCTTCTGATTGTTCAATTATTTAAAAATATATAAACCATTTTTATCTTGTTATAGAACAGAAAGAGTTCATCTGCTCTGCACTAGTAGAGCCAAACACAAAACACTGAGAATTGTGGTGGAGAAATATGGCTATGGTATTGATGGATGGTACCATTCGGGAGAACGGGGAGCTAATGCTTAAAAGCCTGAACTCCCTGATGGCGTGTAGGGTATAGATTACATAGAGCAAAGTCACAAGACACCATGGGTTTGAGGTCTGGGGTCATGCTGAGAGCTGAGTGGTCAGAGGTGAGATAAGGGTAATAAATCATTTCTTCAGATCTTGAGGACAGTTCTGAGGTCTGTTCCAGCTTCCCATGTCCGGTCTAATAGGAAAGTATTAGTGTGACCATTAGTCAGGTCTGGGCTACTTTATTCTGCTGCCTCGGGGATTGCCGATTATCAACAAAAGACTAGATCTCTGAGGAGTATATATACATACATATATATATATACACACATATATATGTACATATATATGTGTATATATGTAGAGAGAGAGAGGAATATGATTTCTAGATCTATGATTTAAAACAAAATTTAATCAAATTCATAAGGACCCTCAGTTTCAATCTCTTGTTTATACTGAGTACTCTATTTAGAACTATCTTATTCCATTTATTCATGTGGCTAACTCCCTAACTTACTTCAAATTTCAGAATTTCACCTTCTCAAGGAGACCTAACCTGACAAACCTATTTAAAACTACAACCTGCAACATTTTTCCACTGTCCCCACTCCTTATCCCTTTTATCTTGTTACAATTTTCCTGTAGGACTTATCACCTTCTAAAATACTAAATAATGTATTTACTTATATTGTCTGTCTGCCCTTGCCAGATGGCAAGCTGTCTGAGAGCAGGAGATTTTGTTCACAGATGCACCAAATTGCCTAGAAGACTGCTTAGCGTGCAGATAACACTTACCGTAGTTAAATAATTAAACAAATGGATTAATGACCTATCAAGTCCCTGATCAACCATAGATTGGAACTCAGGATATTTGTTAATAAAACTTAGTTTCCCTTCTGAAAGTGCATAGAGCGCTCAGTCCTCAGAAACAAAATTGTCTGAGATTCGCTTCCTGTTGGACACTTTAATCAAGATAAGCCAAAGGACTCCTTAAATGTACCAAAAAAAAAAAAAGAAAGAAAGAAAAAAAATAAAGAAAGAAAAAAAAAAAAGAAAGAAAAAGAAAAAGAAAAAAGTTTTTATATAAAAAGGAGGTTGAATGTTTATAACCTGCTATACCTTTTTTCCAAAATTAGCTTTATCCCTTTCTCAAGTCTGGTGGGTCCCTTCAGCATTCTTTGTGTCTGAACCCTCTTCTAACCCTCCCTCACAATTAGGGATAGCAAGGGCTGATGACCAGAAACAGTTTCAAGGCTGACAACTTAGGGTCCCAAACTAGAAAGATGAGGTCAGGAGCAAACAACTTAGTTTTGTTTGTTTTTTTGCATTAAAGGGTCTAATTCCAGAAAACAGATTTTAAGAGCTGCTTTTCTTCCCTTAAAAAAAAATGTATTATCTGCAATTGCATGTAAGCTTTTACTGTTGAAATAAAATGAAACATAGCTGGCTTACCCTCAAGAACTTCACTAGTTCCCTATACTATAGCATGAAAGGCTCTTTCCATCAGCCCCCTGCCTCTGTCTAGACTCATAAGCTGTCTTCTCTCCTACCTTCTAGTCTCCATAAGCTCTAGCCCCTCTGGGCCATGCTACTGCTCACTCCTTGCCTTTATACAACCTCTTCCCTCAAAATAAGTTATCCTTTTTAACTGCATGGTGAACTTCTCACCATCTTCAAACTATAGTTCATATTTGTTTATCTGTTTATTGTGTGTGTCCCTCACTGGCCTTTTAAACTCCATGAGAGTAGTGGCCTGGTCCATCTTGCTCACTGCTATCTCTCCGGTGTGTGAAAGCCGATAGGGACTAGATCAAGAAGGACCTTAAATACAATAAAAAGTTTTGATATTTTCTAGAAAGCATTAAGAGATTATGGACAGGTTTTCATTTTAGAAAAATCACTATGGTTACTGTGTGGGGAATGAACTGGAGAAAGCAGACTGGCCCTACGAAATCAGATAATTAGAGTAAACAAAAGTGATGAGGGCCGGATTTGAGGTAGCATCAGTGGAGTTGGGCCAGGGTGTGGGACTTGAGCCAAGGTATGGGACTTGAGAGAGGCGTGAGAGACAGAACAGCAGAAACCAATGATCTACTGAATGCTGTAATTGAATGTGAGAGGGAGTAAATGACAACACCCAGTTTCAGGCTTCAGAGACGCTTGTGGCTGGTGGTGATGTCTGTAACTATCATACAGTATTGTAGTTGTATGTTTACCTGTGGATCACTCCCAACTAGTCTGAAAGAGACCTTGCTAAAAGTCTTTGTATGAGCAGTGTTAGAAGAGTACCTATTATGTAAAAGACTTACAATAAATGAATAAATGAATGAATGCACTGAAATACTAAAGAGTAATTCTACGATCCAGTGAGGGGTATAGCCGAGAGTAAAAATTCTACATATACTATTCTCTAAATGCTTTATCAAGAAGGCGAGGAAAACAGGAGAACGCTGCTTTCTCAGCTGCTTTCTGCCCATTGTACAAGCAGGAAGCTGACAATAAAGTTTATTTGAGCGTCGACGTGCCCCGACGTGGTCCCACCTCCTCAGCCAAAGCCGCGATTGGTGAGGATTCTAGGGCGGCCGTCATTCCTAAGCCACGATTGGTGGAGGCTGCCGTCATTTCGGAGCGCCCAGGCGCCTGGCCGCCCTCTCGCCGCGTCGCCGGTGCCTGAGCTGGCCGCACCTTCTCGCTTCTCCTCTCCCGGCGGAAGCCCGGGGGACCCGAGCGAGAAGCGGGGACTATGTTCCGACGCAAGCTGACGGCCCTCGACTACCACAACCCTGCCGGCTTCAACTATAAAGGTGAGGCGGGGCCCCGAGCCTACCGCGCGCCGGACACCCCGCCCGCGGCCACTCTCAGCGCCCCAACCCGGGCTCCCTACCCCGACCCTTCGCGGCCTTGTGTACCCCAGGGGTCCCCGGACCGCTCTCTGCTCGACCGCCTAGCACCTCTGCTTTCCGCCGCCCCCCGGCCACTCCGGGCTGTCGGAGCCCCTCACCCAAGCCTGCCTTGGCATCGCCACTTGCTGCACTTATGAACTCCAGCCATCCACACGCCACCCCACCCCCAGCACACTAGAAGGAAAATATTCGCTTTTTAACTTAGCTCTTCAACTTCGTGGTTTCCCGAGTAATTGGGTACTATCTTGAGCACCTGCTCTGAGCTAGCGCAGACCTGGAATCCGGGGAATATGCTGAGTAATGCGAAGATTAGTTTACTGGGTGAGAGTAGGGGTGGGAGGCAGTCAGAACCCACCTAGCAATTTCAGATCGAGACCGTACATAATGAATCTCCGGGCCAACATTGTTGGAGTAAGCGATATGGTAACGGGCATTAATTATGTTGGGTGGGTCCTACAAAAGAGTTGATAGTAGATGAGCGGGGTGGTTGAACTGTAAATAAGAAGCTATTTGGAATTTTACAGCATTGAAGTTTTTGAAAGTATTAACATTGCTGTCCACTGTTACTTAACTACTGTGTGATTACTGTTTATTTCCTTCCAAAGTTCTTAGCATGTGGTAGAGTAAATAAGTAAATAAGTTTGAAAGTAATCAGGTACAGCTTGGGATACTAGGATCATTGTATATAGTTCCCAAGACTTCATAATGGCAGCTTGAATTGGAAATTCAAGCTTAAATTTTGAAACAAAATAATTTCTAAGCAGGATAAGTGTTATTATTACCCCCATTTTGTAACACAAGAATCAGAAGCACAGAAAATTTATACAACTACTGAGTGTCTGGAACTAGAATTAGAATTTTAAATCTGTTAATCCAGAGTCTGCACCTTCAAATCTGACTTTGAACAGCTTAATTTATTATTTTGGAGTTTAAAAAAATTTCACGCAACTATTTGTGGCGAAGGAAGTGTTTTATCTAGTGCTTCTGATGATTTATGTGGTATTTTTATTGCAGATGAAACAGAATTTAGAAACTTTATTGTTTGGCTTGAAGACCAGAAAATCAGACACTACAAGATTGAAGACAGAGGTAATTTAAGAAACATCCACAGCAGTGACTGGCCCAAGTTCTTTGAAAAGGTAATGAAAGTAAAGTACAGAGAGCTTTTCTAAAAATTATATGAAGACAGACAAGCTTATAATTATTTTTTTCTTTTAAAATAATGATCAGTATTAGAAGAGCTAGATTTCAGGATTTAACTTCCTTTTGTTTTTTAGAGAAATTATATTCTCTCTTCCTATCAAGCTTTCAGTGTTACATAGAAATAATTTTGTCCAGAAGCACTGTGAGGTTTCATAAATAAACAGTGACATGTATTTTGTAAATGGCAAAATGGCCAAAATAAAATTTTTACATTAGACTAAAAATGTATCAATAATGCACTTACATTGATATTATTGATAGCTTGAAAACTAAGATAATGTCTTATTTGTGCTTAGATTGAATGTATACGTGTTTCTTATATACAACAGAATTAATCCTAAAAACCCTTTTATGTGTATCTTAATTTTTTGGCTAGCATAATTTTTACATTGACTTAGTTTAATTTTAATACTACTTGTGCAGAGAAAAAATTTTTTTCTAATTAGAATAAAAAATCACATTTTACAGTAGCATTACTTAAACATTTTTATTGGCTATATTCGATAAATAAGATATTTTCTTTTAAAAATATAAAAAAGACTTAAATTTTTCATTTGCTGGAACAAAGTGATTAAGTACCTTTCTATTTAGAAGCAGAATTTTATGAATTAGGGGATTGCGTAAGTTAACACACTAGCTCTCTGACTATGGGAAAATTTATTAACCTTTCTGCATCTCAATGTTCTCATCAGTAAATAGGGATAACAGTGATACCAGTCTTACAGGGACGGTGTGTGTTGCTAATCAGTGACATACCTATATTATCTACCTGTTCACAAAAGAGGCTCCTGGCCCATAGCAAATGCTATATGCTTTTTTACTTCCACTTCCTCTACTGCTGTTATTGCTGCTACTGGATTATTTTCCTTTGCTCTTAAAAGGTATTTTTGAAAATTTTGATAGGCTTTTAAAAATTTTGAAATATATTTTTAGTATCTATCTGTTCATATCACGCCTTATGGCCCATTCATATGTATAAAATTACACAAAGTTCTACATGGTATTTGAAGAATACAGTAGTCCTACCTTATCTGCAGTTTTACCTTTTGAGGTTTCAGTTACCCACGTTGTCAGCAACTGTCCAAAAATATTAAATGGAAAATAACAGAAACAATTTATTAGTTTTAAATTGCTCACTGTTATAAGTATCATAGTGAAATTTCATGATGTCTAGCTCCGTCCTGTCCTAGAGGTGAATCATCTCTTTGTCCAGTGTATCCATGCTGTATACACCACCCACCTGTGTATATAGTCACTTATTAGCCATCTCTGTTATCAAATCAACTGTCATGGTATCACAATGCTTCAAGTAACCCTTATTGACAGAAAGTAAGTGGTAGCCTAAAGTTTCATCACACAATGCCCATGTCATTCATCTCACTTCATCTCACATTGTCACAATAAGGGTGAGTACAGTATAAAATTTTGAGAAAGACCACATTCACATAAATTTTATTATAGTAGTATGTTGTTATAATTGTCTTATTATTGTTAATCTTACTGTACTTAATTGATAAATTTAACTCCATCATAGGTATGTACGTTTAGGGGAAAAAATGTAGTATACGTAAGGTTTGGTACTACCTGAGGTTTCAGGCACCCACTGAGGGTCTTGGAATGTACCCCCCATGGATAATGGACTACTATATAAATATTTTTCTGATGAAGAACACCCAGAAGTGACAGTAAAGTAGGATAACAAAGATAGGTATATTAGAACTTACACATTGAGGCAGTTATCATCCTTCAAGTAGGTTTCTGGAATGGTGATGTGATTGCTTATAGCATATTTAGAACTTCTTTCGGAATTACTTTAAGAACATGAGACATCTTTTGAATATCCTCAATATTGACAATTTTTTATATTTTGAAGGTGGATTTGCTTTTTAGGTCATGACCATATCTTTCGAATAAGGTGTTGTTTTTTAAAAGCAGGGTGATAAGTTTTTTGATTAGAAAATAGGTTATGGTTAAAAAGTGCCGATTAATTATTCTCAGAAGGATTTCCAAAAGAGAGTTCCAAAAGTTGTGAGTAATAGCATGGTTGCTGGGATTGTAGTATAGCGCTATTTTTAGATACACAGCTTCTTACAGTAAAAATACTAGGTTACATTGTACATGTACAATTACATGGCTTACTTTCTGGTGACATTTCCATGTGAAAGCTAAGGTTTAGGTAATAATTGGTTTATTTTTATATCCTCCTCTTTAGAGTCTTTTTAAAATTTAATTGACCTGTATGTATTGAGATCTGGAATCAGAAAGTTTAGATTCAGGTCCTAGTTTTAAGTTGTATAACCATTGGCAAGTGTTAACCTCTCTAGCCCTGAATTTTCTCATCTATAAAATGGGGAAGTTCTTCTAGATCAGTGGTGCCCTGCCTGTAATCTGAAAAAGAAAAATTTCAAAAAGCATGATAGAAATACTTAAGATGATACACTTAAATATTACCTTCCTTTGGGTTATATAATTACATTCAAATTTTAGTAATATAAATATTATAAGAAATTATTTGAGATCCAAGCTAGGGTATCTTTCAGCTCTACCATTTTTTGATTCTGTGACTTTTTTTTTCCCTCACAGTATCTCAGAGATGTTAATTGTCCTTTCAAGATTCAAGATCGACAAGAAGCAATTGACTGGCTTCTTGGTTTAGCTGTTAGACTTGAATATGGAGATAATGGTATGTTTTGTGGGGAATATGTGTTTTAAAGAGAGAAGAAAGGTGGGAAAGGAGGAGTGTTAGAATATAGCGAACTTACCAGTTTGTGTTTCTTTGTCTTATGTTGTTTTACTTTTGGTTCATTTCAAGTTTTATATATCTTCATGTCCCTTTTCAGCATCTGTTTAAAAACTTAACTTTTTTCATAACTATTCTCCTGTGTCTAGCACTCACCCCCCAACTCCCAAATTGTCTGGGAAAGAATTTTCTAAAATTAGAGTCTCTTCATTATCATAAGAAATTAAAAGCACTGTCTTTCATTGGTATTTTTACTTTTATTTTTTTTAGAATTTGAAAATGATATCTTCTGGAGAAGGCTAATTGAATGCCTTCTCACAAAGTAATGTTACTTTGGTCAGTTTGCCATCTTTCAAACTCTGCACCTTAGCCTTTCAAGTTAAATTGTTGTTAGTGTTCCAGGATTGATGGTATTTCAGAATGTTGGTTGCAGTAAGTAAGTTCACAGGAGACTGATAAATATGTCTAATGCCAATATACACTATAAGGCAAAAGTTTTGCAGTAAACTCATGTTTCCTCCTACTAGACTATTTCTTTTGGAAAGGCCTACCAACATCTAAATGCTAGATATGATTATCTTATCTCAACCTCCATTCTCTGTGTTTTATGTTCTCTTTTATGGGATGGTCAGTTCCAGTCCTCTTAATCATTTGCTTACAAAACCTTTTTGATATCTTTGACTTCTCATTTTTTCTCCAATCCTGTCCTCATCCTATCTTTTTTCCTTGTATGTCATATCTTTTCTTTCCCATTTGCACTACTAGCGCCCTAATTCAGTCTCTTGTCACTTTCTGCTTAGATTATTGTAGTATCTTTCATACTAGTCTCTTATTAGCATCACCCTCTCTTCTCATCTGCATGGCTCATCAAGCTAAATGTGTTTTCAAATGCTGTGTGCTTTACAGTGCTATACTTTGTTTCCAGAAAATACCTCCGTGTCTCCAGACTCCTTAGCCTGGTATTCAAGGCCTTTGATAACTGATGTCCAACCAGTATTCACATACTTGATATCCTAGCCAAACTAGAATAACGCTGGTTCCTATTTATATCTCTTTTTTTTTTCTTCCCTCAGTTTCTTGGCTTGCATTTTTCCTTTTGCTAATATGCCATGTCAGTTTATCTCTACACATGTAAATCCTGCCCATCCTTGTAAGATCCAGCACAAATTCTACTTAGCAGCAATTTTTCCTTCTGAACTTTTATAGCTTTTACCTCTATAACTTTTGAGTCACTTATTACTTTCCATTTTGCTTATCTGTGTTATTTTCGCCACTAAATTATAAGCTTATACTCAGCTTTGTTTCCTTCATGGTACCTCTGTTAGTTTCTTATTGCTGCTGTAACAAATTATCACAAACTTAGTGACTTAAAACAACTTGTTGTATGATTTTGGAAGTCTGTCTTACTGGACTTAAAAGCCAAGTTGTCAGCAGGGCTGGTTCTTTTTGGAGGTTCTAGGTGAAGATCAATTTCTTTGTCTTGTCTACCTTCTGGAGGTTGCCTGCATTCCTTGATTCTGGCCCTTTTATCTTCAAATCTAATAGCATTGTGTCTTCCATCCAGTCTCTGTGACTGTTTCCATTGTCACCTTTTTAACTATGATCCTCCTGCCACCCTCGTACAAGGATGCTGTAATTACTTTGGGCCCACCTGGGTAATGCAGGATAATCCCCCTATTTCAGGACTTTAATTAACATCTACAGAGTCTTTTGCCATGCAAGGTAATATTTATAGGTTACAGGGATTGGGAATATGGACATCTTTTGGGGGGAAGGCTCATGATTCTGTCCACATAGTACCTTACACTTACTTATCAGCTTTAATAAACATTTGGCAAATGCAGAATGTGAATGTTCACATATTCTGATATGGAGCATCAGTCAGCTTCAGACTCAAATTTCAGAAGCCTTATGGCACAAACCTTAAGCTCTCAGACTTTTTTTTTAAACTCTGAATTTTAATTTTAAAAGAAAATACTTGTGATTTTCTTCCTTTAGAAAGTAAATGTTGTAATTGTAAGCCTTTGTAGCATTAGTTGAGTTTTAGAACTTTTAGCAAAGTCTTTATCTATTCTGGTTTGAGTTGGTAACCGCTGTTAGTTAATTTGCAACCACTTTTTGAAAGTGTTTTTCAGCTGTTCCCAAATAAAATTGTAATCACATCTCAATTTACTTTTGTTTTACCTTTATTTATTACATTTGCCCTATTTGTTTAATACTTCAGCTTAGGTTCCCTAGGTACCAAGAACTGTGGGTATCTATGATTACATATCCCTACGGTTAAGTATAACTCTTAAGTACAATTATATCTCAGTAATAGCATGGTATTTTTTAAAGTAATTTTTTTGATATTGAAAATTATAGTTGAATATTTGAAATTTTAACTGAATTATAGTTGAAAGGTAAATGATTTCAAAAGTATATTAAAAGTATAAATTAGAAAACAAGTTTTTATATAAACATAAAATTCAAAATTGCAGGAAAGGACTTTTTGGGAAAAGGGCTAAAGTAGTAATACTACTCCTTATCAGTAGAAGGTGCTGTTCTTTTGTAGTTCTACATTGAAATGTTGCATTCTTATTGACTTAAGTTATTTAAAATGTTTATTATTTGATGAAACCATTGTGAATTTATATTGTACTTTAATTTTTAAAGCCTTTTGTAGCTTGTCAGTTAAGGTGATTAAAATCTGACTTAAATTTTTTCCCTTTAACTTTTTTGACATAATTTCAGATTTACAGAAAAGTTGTAGAAATAGTACAAAGAATTTTTACATACCCAGATTCCATAAATATTAACATTTTAATTCATATGCCTTATCTTTATGTAAATAACACAATATAATATTTTTGTAAACCATTTGATATTAACTTGTAGTTGATTCTCTTTTACCCTTAAGTACTTTAATGCACATTTCCTAAGTGTACAGAACCACAATATGGTTATCAAAATCAGTTAACTTTGATTCAACTCTTATCTGTATTTTACCAATAATATTCTTTATAGCACACACACAAAAAAGTCCTCAATTGTATTGCATTCAGGTTTTATGTCTCTTGAGTCCTCTAAACTGGGAAAGTTTCTCAGTCTTCTTTATTTGTGCTTCATGGTACTGACATTCATTTTGTAGAATATCTCTCAATTTGGGTTTCTCTGGTGTTTCCTCATGATTAGATTCAGGGTTTGTATTTCTGTTAAGAATAACACGGAAGTGATGTGTGTTCTTTTAAGTGCATCATATCTGGAGGCATATGTTAGTAATATTTCCGTTTACTGGTCATGTTACTCTGATCACTTGCTTAAGGCTTCTCTACTCTAAAGTTACAATTTCCCCTTCTAATAAAATATGTATACTGTTAGGAGATACTTTGAGATGATGTCAGTATGCTTTTGCTCCTTAAACTTTCCCCCTAGCTTTGCATCCATTTGATGATTCTCCGATGGGTCAGTTTTGATGTCGATGATGTTTACTAAAAGGTGTTTTTCTAATTCCGTCATTCTTTCTGATTTATTTGTTGGCTTTCTATCTTAAGGAGGAGCTTTCCTGTTTTCAGATTTGTTTATTTAAATCAGTGTAAATACGTGGATTCTTATTTTACTCAATGGGTCATAATCTTTTTTTGTCGTTGTGTATTTTGATGTTTTCACTATTAACAGATTTTGCCAGTGGAAGCTCCATTAGGCTAACTCCTGTCAGACATAATAAATTTTAAATTTTCTGTTTCTTCTTATTTTATTAGCAAATCATATAAATACTATAGCCAAAGATGGCATTTTGGGCATTGAATTTAGTGAATTATTAAAGTATTTTTACTTGTAAAGTCTTTAAGTATTAAATATTTTTCAAGTAAAAGTTATAAATCTATCTTCGGAATTCTGAGTTTCAGATCTCCATGAAATAAGTTTAGATTGTGATGGTGTATTATTTGAAGTGCTGATTTTTTTTTTTTTTTAGAAAGCAAGGTTTTGGATTCTGTATATGGCATTCAAAAGATTTGGGAAGAAACTTTTTAGTGGACTTGCATTTAATCTGTGTAATTTATACTTACCCTCCTTCCTTTCTTCTACCCCTACCAAATTTCAGAGGAAGTTGTAAAAGCATTCTCTCCTAACATTTAGATTGTTTGAAATGTGTTACTTTTAAAATGTTGCTGTAAAGATATATGTGCCAGGTATTCAGTAATCATTTTAGCTTAAAAAGCCATAATCACATTGTCTTTTGTGAATTTTTTTAATAGCAAACAATAATTGTGATTGGACGAGTTGTCTTATGCTTATAACCGGTTTGGCTCACTAAGTTTGGTAAATAAGCAATGTTTGTTTTATCTTAATTTGCAGTTCTACAAATTTTATTTTTGCCTATTTTTACAGCTGAAAAATATAAGGACTTGGTACCTGATAATACTAAAAATGCTGACAAAGCAGCTAAAAATGCAGAGCCATTGATCAATTTGGATGGTGAGTACAGTAGACCCCCTTCTTTGCAGTTTCGCTTTCCATACTTTAAGTTAGCTGTGGTCAACTGCTGTCTGAAAATAGTAAATGGAAAATTCTAGAAATAATTCATTTTAAACTGCACACCATTCTCAGTAGCATGATGAAGTTTTGTGCTGTCCTACCTGGGCTATGAATCATCCCTTTGCTCAGCGTATCCATGTTGTCCAGATTAGTTGCAGTATCGCAGCGCTTGTTTTTGGGTAACCCTTATTTTACTTAGTGGTCCCAGAGTACAAGAGTGGGATGCTACCAATTCGGATATGCCAAAGAGAGAAGCCGTAAAGTGCTTCTTTTAATTGAAAAGGTATGTATGTATAGGAAAAAACATAGTATACATATGATTTGGTACTGTCTCTGTTTTAGGCATCCACTGGGGGACTAAGGGCGTGTCCTCTTTGGTAAAAACGGGATGACTCTATGTAAATGTATTAAAATGAGTGACATTATTGGTATCTTATTTTTCATTTTGTTTTTTATTTCCTAGAATGAGGTCTGGGTTTATTTGGTTTTAGTTAATTAAGAATGCTTTATGCAATCACCTTTTGTGTGGGTATTTTATTCTTTATGATGTTTTTTATTGTATTGCATTGTGCTTTCTCCTTCCTCTTGTAGTTGAATATATAAATGTTAAAATGCTGTTCTTTGATCTTCTCATAGTAATATAGAGGTTTCAATTTGTATTTAACCCTAGTGGTGATTGTTTGCCTTCCTGGGTATATAACATTTTTCCTAATCTAATGTGAAACTCTGAGAAAGTAATATTTTCATTATTTTATGTCCCAGATGTCTTAGGAATTTTCCTTTTAGAAGTATGAAAATTCTAATTACTTAGATTATAATGTGTTAAATATTCTTTCACTGATATATTGTGACCTACAGTTTATGCGTTATGAATTAATAAGCTGCTTGGACACTCGAGAGCTGTTCATCGAAGAGATCTATGTATTAAAATTAATAGCTTTGGGAAGAAATGTTAATTAAAAGTGCTACATAAATGGGCCTTGCAGAAAGTTATAGGACAAACCTAATATGCATTTAGTTGTTTATTGGATTGTTCGGTTTGGTTGATTAATCAGAAAACCATTGACACCATCAGTTTACCTAGATGCTGATGCTCCTGCAGTGCTTTTGTCAACAGTTTAAAAAATTTGTCTTACTGGACAATTCAAATGTTTTTGTAAGTTTCTGTGTTTACATATATATCTAATTGTATGTTTGCAGAGCAGTAAGTTTCCATTTTTACTCTTTTATAGTAAATAATCCTGATTTTAAGGCTGGCGTCATGGCTTTGGCTAACCTTCTTCAGATTCAGCGTCATGATGATTACCTGGTGATGCTTAAGGTCAGCTTCATATTCAAAATTCATGACTGAATATATTTTTTAAAAGTTCATTTTCAGAAAACTTTGATATTTAAATTTATAGTTGAGTGTCTAAAATGTGAAGGAACGTGGGATGTAAAGGAGATTTCGTGATTTCATCTATTTTAGATTATCTAGTAACTGATATCAAAGAATGTTTACTGTGTGCCAACCACTCTGTGCTTTAAATCATTTTGCAAAGATGGTTTCATTAAATCCAACAATCCTAGAGGTAGGTACTAATACTGTTCTTTTTTATATGTATATGAAGAAATTGAGACTTAAAAATAAATAATGTCCAAGACAACATGAAAAATGATAGAGTCAGGATTTTAATCTACGTACTCTGACCTTGTGGTCCATTCTTTTTCCTATATCATTAAGGTAGTGGAAAATGCCAAATCAATAATGGTGAATTTAGTCAAAAATACATACTTCAAAATCTCTTTGAACAATGAATATTCTGTCTTCCAAGTCACCTGCCCTAGATAGGCCTCTCAGTTCAGGAAATCCAGTGGTCTGAAAGAGATTTCTTATCTTTGAGGAAAAATATACTCATACTTCATAAGATTTATGCCATACAATTATGATAGTACAGTAGGGCTGGGGGAGGAAAGTGGTAGTTAAGATACCAGACTTGGAAATTATTTTAGAAATAATTATTGATTTTATGAAAAATTAAAGCGCTTCGGACTATGCCTTATACATGTAAATTACTTTTAAACTACTTTGTAGTAAATTGAATAATTAAATTTCACTCTACCCACAAGAGATTAAGCCAGAATTTTTTCTACTTTTTAGAAGTGTATGTATTAAATGGCAGTTGTAATAAGGAAAAGACTGTTCTGTTCCTAGATTATTATAATTCTTTATGCTGATTCTGAAGGTTAACTTGGATGTTCTCAACTCAGATTGGCTGCCAAGAGACAAAAAGTTGTTTTTAGTGAAATTTAGCTCTTTCAAGGCTTGGTCCTTACTCAGGCAATTATGTAAATTACTTTGGAACATTTCTGCAGTATTCATGAGAGCTTTAATCGTAAACTGAGGAGAGAAACAGACAATGTTAGCATTTGGAGGGGTACTTTTCATTAGACTTTAAACACCCAATGGGAAAAAGTAAAAGTCAGCTATAACCAAAAGCTTTATAAAATTCTAATACTAGCTGCACGATTATCCTTTGAGTTATTTTAAGAAGCATTCAAATAATATGTAACCATATGGAAAATGTCTTCATAGGTTTGTCAGGCGTAAGAATCAGTATATTAACTGGCAACCAAACTGTTCACATTTGTAATCACTGTTAAAGATTGGTTTAATCTTTTTCAATTGTAGCATTTGGGTTTTTATTATTAAAAATAACATTTTTATAAGTTTTCACTTATTTTTGAATTGTAATTGTCATTTACTAATTAAAATTCCATTTAAGAAAATCTTATTTTTTGAGTTTGTGCAGGTGTGTTCATGCACTTGTGTCTGCCATAATAAAATGGCTTGGTGATTTAAAAAACAAGATGGTCTATGAAAGATCTGAAATCATTTTACTATAATTAAATGAAAACAAGGACAGTACGTATGATATGCTACCATGCTACCCTTGTGTCAGAGTCTGTGTGTGCATGACCCTGTATACATACGCATGCTGGTAATTTAATAGAGTCCTGGTAAGGATACACAGGATCCGATGATGCTTGTCTTCTGGAAGGCAGTGGCTGAGGCCTGGGTAGGAAGGAGACCTACTTTTTACCATGTATCCTTCTTTATTTAAAATATTTTTTTACCATGCACATGAACTATCTATTCATAAAGGTTTTTAATTGTTGTGAGCATCATTCCACATTATTAAATGGTAAAACAACTTTTATTACGATAGCAGTTTTAAAATTTTTTTAATTTACTGGGGAGTTTGTTAATGAATTAGGTAATTCTAACTTTTTCAAACTGGGCATTCTTGTTCTTTAGATTCAGAGAAGAAAAGGTGACAAATAGGCAATGAAAACTAAAAGCAGTATTTTTTGGTTTCTTAGGCAATTCGCATTTTGGTCCAGGAGCGCCTGACACAGGATGCAGTTGCTAAAGCAAATCAAAAAAAGAGGTATATATTTTTTAATATGAATTATAAATTAATTATTAATGAAAGTTTCTTCTGCTGTTGTCATGAGTTTGAACTTTGCATGTATCTGCATAAGGTATCTATTCTAGGTTAGAACTGCCCAGAGAAAGGGTAACTTCAAGGCAATTGAATTTGGTTCCTAATCACACTGTATCTAGTCATTTTTGAGTGAAAAATGAATTCATGGTTATCTCACTTCATATCTTAGAGAAGCTACCAATAGCACATCCATAGTCTACCAATACAAACCACTTCATGTGACTAATTGAAGTTTATTTAAAAGAATTTGCCCTTGTGAAAATTACTGGGTTATTTTGACTAATTGCCGGAAAACAGGACACACCTTTTCTTTCTATTTTTTTTTCCTTTGACCTAAATTTCATCACTCTTGTTTCTTCAGAGAAATCTATTCCCATTTTATCTTTTCTATTTTATAGCATAAAACATAAGTAACTTGCTTAAGGTCACCTAGTTGACAAGTGACTGAGCTCAGGCAGTCTGATTCAAGAGCCTCTGCCATTTTGAGGTACTCTGTGACAGCTAATTGGCCCATGTGAAGCCAGGTGTAGACACTTTCAGCCTACAGGTGACTGATGCTGCCATTTTTCAGTCCTGCTTTGTAGGTTGAGAAAACTATACACCATACACCATAACTATCTTTCCCTTAATAATTCTGGTATATTTGTGGATGAAAGGTACCAGAAATCCAAAGTCTTGTTGATTTTGGGGCCTCAGGGATTAGCAGCAGCAGCTGCAGGTATCTAATAATGCATACTCTTGCTGTGTAGATGTTGCAGTGAATGCTTTTGGCACAGCCACCATCTTGTACTCTGGTCCTCTTTTGCTTCCTTCAGTTTCCCAATGTCATTTGTCCTCTGACCCCATCTTTAGCAAGGCTCAGCAGTGTTAAAAGGTTATTAATGCCAGGGAAGTATAGTCCCCTCTGAAAGACACTCAGTTTCTTTTAAAGGTTCTTATTGGCTTATTAATTATGTATGAATCAGGCCACTGAAAATTGAAATAAAGATCAGTTTATTTCTCCCACTATAGAACAGACAGTAAATTGTTCTGGCATAATAAAATCATTCAGTCAGTAAAACTATGCCTTTGCCTTTGGTTTGGAAGGCAGCGCAAGTAAGGGAATAGCCAAATCTCTTTGCTCTTGTATATAAAGTAAAACTTAGTTTTATTTTCAGTGCTCCAAATCTTAGTTTTAGAGTCATCCCAAAAGGATACCATGCTATAATACAGTAGAAAATTGTTAAAGTTGAGTGTTCTTATATGTAATTGTTATAACTAGCATTTGGGCTTTTGGGTCTATGGTCATCAGCAGTAGCTGGTCCTTGGTGGTCTGTTAGCAGACAAAGGGAAAATGGAGACTCTCTGCCAGACTGACATAGAAAGTCACTCAGTACAATTATAGTCTTTAGTTTTGCTCACTGAATTATCATACCCATTTGTTTCTTCACTTACGTGTTTATTAGCTATTTTGAAGCAGATGGAGCCTGAGTAGATTTTCATTAATAGACTAGTCAAAAATTGAGTAGTGACAGCATTTGTAGCATTGAAAGTATAGTGACTTTTTTTTTTTTTTGGTACTGGTAATGATTTTATATAAATATAATCAGAAAGTCTAGGCTGCCTGTCCTTATTTTAATTTGATAGTTATTGTGAACTCCCTAGAGTTCATCGCAGTCACTATCTTTGGTATATCTAGATGTAGGTGCTGACTGGTAGGCGAAAGTTTAGATTCCATTTATTTTCTTAAGCTATTTCAAAGTAATTTTAAAATGAACTATTGAAAGGTAAATTATATCTAATCAGGTAAGCAATATGTCCACTGAAAAAAATACATATATTTTAGATTTGTATGCAAAGACAATGTGCTCAAATAAACTTGCTTGAGAAAAGTAAAAGTAGTCTTACTCCATTTGCCCTGTACACTGCTGCTTACTATAGCTAAAATGAGACATAGCCTTGCTCGACCCTTCTTCCACAGCAGTAGTGACAGCACTGCAGCAAAAAGCTATTTTATATGCCTAGTCTTAAAAGATTGAAGGAGTGATGGAACTGAATTAGTGGGACGCTAAAGGCCATTCTTTCCTAACTGGTTAAAGTAGGAAAAAACATCAAATGCAGACTTAAAGTGAAAATTTCTCAGTCCCCTTGCCACTGTGGCTAAAAGGATTAAAATAACATAGTAGATAACTGCTTTTCAGCCTCAGATGAAAAGAGTCTGATACTTGTTTATAGTGTTAATTTGTCCATTTTTTTTTAAAGGGCTTGCCTGTGGCTTTAGACAAGCATATTCTTGGTTTTGACACAGGAGGTAAGTGCTTTTGTTTTGATTAATTCAGACTACTTTTAGAGATTTGGTGAATATTTGGGGGGAATAAGTAAGCTGTTTGAAATACAAAGTTATTGATTAATGCAGTGTTTCTTATAAAACAGATGCAGTTCTTAATGAAGCTGCTCAAATTCTGCGATTACTGCACATAGAAGAGCTCAGAGAGCTACAGACAAAAATTAATGAAGCCATAGTAGCTGTTCAGGCAATTATTGCTGATCCAAAGACAGACCACAGACTGGGGAAAGTTGGAAGATGAACATTTTAGGATGTCAGCTGCTCCTCTTAGTACAGTTGGGAACCATGTATGCTGTGGCATGTGTTTGGGAATCAAATGTCAATTTATGCGGAAAGAATCCCAGAAAATTGACTATGTTCTAGAGATTTATCATCATTGCTTTTTCTTTAATAAAGTTCAGGAATGTAGATTTTTTTTGACTTTGTGTAATATTTATGTATAATTCATCTTTTTCCTTTGTGATTAAGGTACATGCCAACCCCCAACTTTGTTACAGAAACAGTATAGATCCTCAGAAGTCATAGGAAAATTTAAAATATTTTATTGGAGTAATCTAGAAAATTTAAGAACTGATACATCTTTGGTATTTATAAATGTAATTTTGTGGGTAATTCTAATAAGGGACTTAAAGGATCAGAAAATACAAATTGGAACATTCTAGCACCTTTTAATATAAATAGAAATGCACTGACGCAGAGGTAAAAAAAAAATCTTAGAACGTTTGTTGGGAAACTATAAATAAATTCATTCTTTCCCGTTAGTTCTGCATAGCTTCTAACTATGTCAAGGTTTATAATCTTTAGGATTGTATTTTTTATACTGGTCACTTGTGCTTTAAGTTCTTGGCCAAAAAGAACCCATAGCAAAAATCAAATTTAAGGTCTTAACATATTTGGTTCTTAGTTGAATGAATTTGACCTTTAAATATGGTTTAAATGTTTATAAAAAATTGCTGTAATAAGCAACAATTAAACTTCTATTACCTTTTTTTAAACTTGGCAATAACTTTTGATTTTAAAAATACAGTAGTAAAGATTGAGGTATAAACTTCACAAAACATAGTCTTTTTGCACTGAAATTATTCATTTTGTATGTCCAGAAACTTCAAATGGCCAATTCCTTTTTCACTTCACCTTTGTTTGCAGTCAATGTTCTTTAGGGTCCAGATTTTGATTGTAAACTCCAAATCCTTTATGATGTCATATTTACTTTCTTCCTGTGAGGGGAGGGAACAGTGTGTGAATATTTTATGAGTTACAACAGCAAGTCTTTTCAAGGGGAAATAGCTTAGTAGGCCGACGCTTTGTATGTAACACACACAAAGCTAGGTAGACTGAAGGTAGCAGAGACTGGTTACCCCCATGTTTTTTGGCCATTAATTTTTCCAGCTCAAAGTGGCTCTCACTGGTGGTGATGTCAGGGGCAGCAGCCAGTATCTGGACCAAGGGTAATCAGTTACCAGATACATCCTCCTCTCCCCTGCTGATCCAAAGGAGCAGCCTGAGCACGTTCATTTACCTGTTGGGCAGTAGGGGTAGACTGCAGTTATCCCGTAGAGATGAGATCGCTGCTCTGGAAGATACTCATCAGTAAACTGGCCACTGTCTCTGCTTACTGATATAACACCATCCCTGGTAACAGAAATGAATTCATGGATTTAAGGGTGGATAGAAAGTTAAAAATAGGTGGATAGAAAAAGTTAAAAATAGCCTTGTAGAATACATTTTTTAAATTCAAAGTGAGTTTTGACTCATTTAGATTCAGAAGATTTGTCTTTATCAGTAGTCCTCAGACCAGCATCATCTGGGAACTTGGTAGAAATGCAAATTCTGGGATGGGACTCAGCAATATGTTTTAACAAACACTCAGGATGATTCTGATGCTGTCCTGAAGTTTGAGAACCACTGGTCCAAATCAGCGGTTCTCAACCCTAGCTGCATGTTGTAATCACTTGAAGAACTATCAAACTACTGATGCCTGGGCCTCTTGCAAGACCAATTAAATCAGAATAATGGAATAGGGTAGAAGTGCTTAGACATTATATATATATATTTTTGACATTCCCCAGATAACTGGTCTGAATTATAGTATTTTTCATTTTCCAGGTGGACAACAATATTTAATAAGTCCACAACATCATTTAAAAAATCAATTTCAGTCAAATAACTAATGTTCCTCATGGTGCCACTTAAGGTAGTCTTTTATTCTCTGAAGATCAGATTTAAATTAACGTGTTTCATTTTTGGGTAATTTATTTATTACCTAATAGCTCTCCCACTTTTAAGCTACATGTGAGTAATACCATTAAATTTCTGGGTGATATAAAA
Source organism: Eonycteris spelaea (assembly GCA_003508835.1). Lineage (NCBI taxonomy): Eukaryota > Metazoa > Chordata > Mammalia > Chiroptera > Pteropodidae > Eonycteris > Eonycteris spelaea. Next base: position 5,690,997 of record PUFA01000017.1, read on the forward strand.
GTATGATTTTAAAAGCAATAACATTTGAATGACATTATTTGCTAATGAGATAATGAAATGAAAACTTCAATGGAGAGAGCTTAATTACCAAAGACACTGACATTAGGTAAAACAAGTGGTGTGTCCTCCACCACAGTGTGCCTTATCAGGCTTATCTAGACTGAAGCTTACCTCCTCCAGTCCGTGTGGTAGAAGTGATCTGCATAGCTAACAATGCTGAAGGGGTAGTTGAGGTTGTTTTGAATGACATGCCGTCCAGTTCCATCAGGTAGTGTACACTCCAGTTTTTTCGTTCCTTTTAAAGCATCAAAGAGGGAAAAAATGAGATGCTTTCATACCATGGGGGCGGGGGGATTCCTTGCCAAAAATAGTGGCAGGTAGATTCCTTCTTAAAGGAAGGAAAGGTAGAATAGGAAGTAGATATTTTTATTTCCATTGCAGTGACACAAATTGGAAACTAAAATTTCCTGTTCTGTTACCAGTCTAGTTCATCTAACAGCATTCTAGTTTTTAATAGAGGTTAAACTCATAATCTTTTTTTGGAAAAAAAGATTGCAGTTAAAGTTTCTCCCAAAGTAGGGCATTAGAGATAAGCTTTTTTATAATTGATATAATTTAAAGTGTTAGCTCATAAATTATAGATATAACATCTGGATAGATACTTGCCCTTTGTAAGCAATGTATAATAGCCAAGGCTACCTTTAAATAAAATCCTTAAATTTTTTTAAACGACTATTAGCTGCTAGGTAGTAATAAAAAACTAAAGTAGTGACATGGCTCATATTTTTCAATATAAAGGAAGCCAATACTGAAAATGTTGCAGCAGCTAAAGAAGTATCTCCCAGTTTCTTGTTTCTCATGGAACTCTGCTTTTTAAAAACGTAACTGTTGTTGTGGACAACTGGGTTATAATAGTGACCCATGTGCATTACAGTTTCTTTTAATAGATTATAAATTCTTTAAGAATGGCCTTTTCCATATTCTTTAGTATACTAACTAGACACACAGCATCTTTTCGGTCATGCTAATGAAGTCACAACAGCATTAACCTGGGTATTGGGAACCAGAGCTTATTACTGATGCAACCTTTCCTGCCACATCACTTTTCAAAGAATGCCCTCAGCATAATAGCATACTGACTGTTAAACTAACAGATATTTATAAATGTATTACAATACTGGCAAAAAAGAACCAGTAACCTCTTGTTCATTTACCTAAGTTTGTCAATTCCAACAGTGGGTAATATTTCTTTTTTAATTAAAAAGCATGCCAAATGCTCATGTAGGGGAAATGGCACACAGTATGAAATGAGTTGGACATAGTACTAGCCCCCACACTTAACTGCCTGATTCACACGCACACCCCCTAAAATCTATTATAAACATCGTTACAGAGTGTTCTTCAAAAGTTTACACACTGAACAAAGGAGTAGATTATGTGCTGTACTGTCATAAGTTTAAGCCAAAAGATCTAAAAGATGGGATTTGGCTTTGTTGTGAAATCTGCTGGCACATGCTGTAATGAAGCATCCTGAGTCCGCATTACATCAGTAGTAGTATTACCTGCATCTGCCCAGCAGAGCAGTTTGGAGAAGGGGTCAAAGGTTAAGCCATTGGGCAGTCCGATGTCTTTATTTACTAGAATTCTTCTGTTTTCTCCATCTAAAGATGACGTTTCAATTTTGGGAGCTTCTCGGTTCCAGTCTGTCCAGTACAAGTTCCTGTGGGTAAATGAAATAGAATAGATGGAGATGTATTTTACTCAGTATGCAGAATCCAAATTTCAGAACCATATTTGACATTTTACTCCGTCAAAAACACTTTGCTGAAATTTAAAGCTGAAAGTTTTTTTTACTGATTGAAGAAGGTTTTTTTTTTTTTTTTTTTCTGGAATTTCATTTGGTAAACTTCCCATTAAATATGGCAAGAGTTTCTCAAGGTACAGAAATCCTACCTGGTTCTAACAAGTACTGAAACACTGACCAAGTTATATGTTCTGGTTGCTGATCTTAGCAATTATCATGAACAGGGAACATCTATTCTTAACTTTTGCTATAATGAAAGGCCAGAGAAATGAAACATCAAGTGTGTGAGTTTTGATTACTCTCACCATCTAATGGATGTAAACCTTACTGTGGTTTTAACACTGATTGCCTAATGTGTTGCCGATGGAGACCCACTTCATTCTAGTTTAAGTTACCTCAAATAGGCCTTGCCCCATCATCTGTTCAAAGTAGAACAAAGTGCCTAACACCCAGGAGATCCTCAAATACTGTTAAATTAATGCATTTGAGCTTTTATGCTCTTGTTCTGAACCCTCCTCCCCACCCCCCCCCGCCCCCGCCACACACACACAGCATTGAAATTCAAGGGCTTCTACAGGTAACAAATCGGGATCTACAGGTAACAGAATTAGGGAAGTCCAGCTGACCCTCGAATTGGATCCACGGCAATAGCGCGGGGGTTCACCAGTTCTGTGTGGAAGAGAGCCTTGCGCTCAGAGCCGTCCAACTTGGCCCTCTCTATCTTATCCAGGCCACTGTCCGTCCAGTACATTGTTCTACGAAAGTGGTCAATGGCAAGTCCTTCAGGGCTTATCAGACCTGGAAATAAAACAAAGGCAGAACTAGAGCAGTTTGCAAGTGTGAAAGGTGAATCCGAAACGAGATCTATGTTTGAGTAGTCAAAAAAGTCCTGAAGTATCTGAGTCAGAGAACCAATTAATGGAGGAACAGATAGCTTTTTCTGCAACCTCTAGTTTCTCTAGGCCAACCTACCAGCCTGATGGTGCAGGGGCTAGGCAGCATCAACTGTGATCACATCATGAATTCTTACTGTTAGCCCTCCCATTGAGAGCCATATTTCTCACTAGAAAGGGCTCACAGTAAGAATCACCTTCTCATCCCTTATATATGAACATGTTTGTTTATAAAGAGGCTGTTATTATATAGCTTAATAAAGTGACTTGCATAGAACTTAACCTCGGTTGGATGAAAATAGAAGGGAGATTTTGGCATAAAACTTGAACTTAGTAGAATTAAATGAAATGTGAAGCGTATTCCGGGTGAAGCTGCTAACCTGAGTTAATGATTATCTCGGGCTCTGCTCCCAGTTCCAGACTGGCACGGCTAATCGTCCGTCCAGCGACATCTGTCCAGTACACCATCCTCTCTCGACAGTCGTAGTCAATTCCCACAACTATGGAGCCCTTTGTGGACCAAAACACAGAATTGGAAGAATTAGGACGCCTTGCATTTCCTTCCGCTGCCTTACTCCTGCACGGCTGCAGTGAACAACCTCGCACTGCAGTCTTGTTGGCAGCCGAGCAGAGTGGTTAGACACGTGAGCTATGGAGGCCGACTTCTTGGTCACTTACTAGTTGTGTGACTTTGGTACTAAACCTCCCTATGTCTTGATTTCCTTCTTTGTAAAATGAAGATAACAGTACTTATACTATACATGGCTTCTATAAAAATTAATACAAAAAATGCTTGTGAAGTGTCCTAATTAGTAATGAGGATGCAGTAAGCCCTCATTAAACACTATTACTGTTGGCAGTAAAAACAAAATTGACTTCATGAAAACATCGCCAGTGATGAGAGAAAAACTTAGTCTTAGCAAAGTAAGTTCTCAACATTTTACTGGGCAAAAAGTGACTCCTTTCAAATGTCATCAGCACTTTTGAATGAGCCTTTCTAAAATTTTCCAGCATATAACAACAAAATCTACTCACCCCTCCCCTGTGGCATGAGACTTTTTCCCTACCTGAGATGCTATAACCCTTTCCCCCAACTCTGCCTCTCACTGCAAAGCACGTCTTTGGTTGTATTTGTGAAAGAAAGTCTACAATTGATGGATTAAGGATTGGGGAATAGTGGTCACGCAACTTTTGACAGAGGAGGTCTCTCCTCCCTTATTGCTAAATAAATGACAGTCTTTTTAAAAATGCTGAGTCTGTGGTATTTCTTTCCAAAACTCTGCACGATACTGGCTTTATTTAATTTCCAACCAAGACTCCTGCTTTGTGAAGGCCAGCAGATGTGCAAAGCCAACATTTAGGGGCCATCTGGCTGTCCCTGAGGCCACGCCAGCTCCCTTCTTGCCTAACAAGGCCTCCTGGGGCCAGCCTGACACAACTTTAGGAGAGGAATCAGCATGAGAAACACTAATGCAGGATTTTGCTCCTGTGGAAAAGTGGGCAGTTTATACAGGGCATCTGAAGGTCAAATACAATTTTACTTGAAAATTAAAAAGTCGTCTGTCTCAGGCAAGAGTACACATCCATATGGGCTTTCATTAACCCAGGGAATCATGGGATCCATTAACCTATGTAATGTCTTCAAAGTTCCTTGGAGGAAAAAGTCCCAGTTTAAGTAAATTTCCCCAAGATGTGCATATAATCCATATTCCATTTCTCTCTCAGTTCCACCACTACTACCATAACCACCCTGCCCTCATCAGAGGCAAGTTCAGAGATGCAGTAAAGCTGCCTGACTTGGCTAGAATAGAATAGACGGTTAGCCTGAGGTAATGACAATTTTGGTTTCTACCTCTTTTAGGGAAACTTTTACAAAAGAGCATGCTAGTGTTTGCTGAAAAAAATTAAAAACCACAAACTCAAATCTTAAAAAGGAAGAAAATAAACATCTTTTTATGAACACTGGCTGCTTCTCAAGTGTTTTTGGAACCGGATAAAGAGTTCATTAACAGAAGCAAATGTAAACCTGGATGCCATACTCTTCTCATAAATTGAGCATGTACCTGGAGTGTAGAGTTTAGAAATGGAATCAGACCATTATAAGTGTCAATGCTTTTCTAGTGAATTCCCTTCTCTCTTCATTTTAGAGAAGAGATCTCTCTTCCAAAATGGAGTATCTTGGCAATAGGGAGGCTGCTGGCTCAGGAAGTGGCGAGCATCTCCTAGGAACAGCTCAGTCCACTCCTTTCCCAGTATTGCTTCCCAAATCATCTCTGAAGAGTCAGAAGTTGAGAAGACAGGCCCATCAGATCAGCAGACCCGGACTGGGAGAGGAGGGGGCTGCAACAATGATACAGTCATTGATTTCCACTTGGGATTCTCAGCTGACCCTGCAGCTAGTCCTATCATTTTGATTTTCAGGATCTCTGGAAATTTCGGGCATAGAGAGAGCCCTGGGGACTTGGGTTAAGAGTCAAGTTTACTCCTCGAATCACCACCATACTGCCTTAATATCCTGACACCGCTGCAAACTCCTTTCCCCATATGAAACCCCGTAAACCAACTGGAGAAGGCAGCCTTGGTCAGACGTGACGCCCAGCGACAGCTGTGCTTTCTGTGTCAGACCCATGGAGACAGACCATCCCCCAGAAACCCTTCAGGACCTCCCTCCACCTCAGCCCTTGCCCCATCTGAAAGCCCCACGCGGCTCCGCCCCCATAGGGGAAATCTACTTTACATGCAGCGACAGCAGAGTCTTGGCCGCGTCCTTCTGAAGCCTGGTACCATTGAGGGGCAAGTGGCCGATTTGCTGGCCCTGGGCATACAGCAGGAAGGTGCCGACGGAGGGAGGGGTCACATCAGGCCTGGGCACGGGCCGGACTGTGGGTGGAGCAACCGTGGGTATACCTGCCGTGGGAAAGAGGAGGTTGTGAGGAGCAAAGGGGAAAGGAAACAAGGGGGTGGGGGGAGAAGGCATGTTACTTTCCCACACACCAGAGTATCCAAAAACATCAAAAGTTCTTTAGACAGATGTGCTCCAGATGCTCCTTAAATTATAATTTCTAGGGTTTTTTTTTTTAAGGATCAATTATGTAAATCCTGCCAATTATTAGGGAGAAAGAGAACAACACATTTCCCTCAGACCAAAGCAGGTTTTGCTTTTTTATTTTTTTATGTGAAAAAAACCAGACCTAGTAATTGTGTCAGCTTCTCTGGGGCCCCAGGGTGACATACGTCCCCTTTCACCCTGGGCTGGGGGAATGGGGAGTAACTATTTGCCAAACTGAGTTCCAGATGTTCTAATTACAAAAACTGATAATGACAAAACCAAACAGTAAATCCAAATTGGGATCATGGGTGGACCAGATTATAAATCAAGACGGAAAAGTAGTGACTTTTCATTGGACCTGTTGATCCCTTGTTTGCCCACCTTCACGCACAGCTGGCAGCCTCCCTACAGAGAAACCTCAGGTGCAGCTCCAGGGAGTGAGGGCTTTCCCTGAGTGCTTACATGCAGGGGTGGTGCCTGGCTGGGAGCGGGTGCCCTGCACCTCTCTGCCATCTTTGTCCACACACCAGCAGAAGTCACTCTTCCCATGGCACTGCAGGGGGGTGAAGTGGCCCAGGTCATCGCACTGGGGCACATACTGGTCATCCCTGGGCGTGCCACCATAGTGCTCCAGCAGGTTTTCCCTCCAGCGCTCACAGACGGTCCGGGGCCTCTGGGTGGGCTCTGAGCAGATGGACAAAAAAAAGCCTTTGATTATGAGCCAAGGACAGAATGCAGCACAAGATCCCCACGCCTGGCCTCCTGGCCTTCCTCCTCTTAGTGTCCATTAATGAGGCCTCAGCCAAGCCTCTGAATGCTGGACCAGAGCACTAAAGTTTTCTAAGAAGTTCTCCACAGGAATCAGGAGAAGAGGGTCATCTTGATGTTCCTGTCTTCCCAGGCTAGAGGATTTGCCATCGAGACCCCCACCCCTCAAATCAGGAAAAAGCAAAAGGAGGTAAGAGCTGTGCAGGGCTCACTCAGCCTAGGAAGGGGTTGAGCTCACTCAGGAGAGAAGAGCCCCATGCAGACCACTCTGCCTGGGCCCAGGGCCTCTGCTAACAGAACACTCGTGGGGACTCTGCTTGGGGGCTCAGTGGCCTACATGATGCTTAAAGCCAATGTTTTTCTTTCCCTCTTGCTTCAGATCCCAGGACCTGCATCTTGAGAGGGTTATCTTGAGACTGGCTCGTATGTGTCTTAGAAAGTATTACTGAATGCCCTACTTATGTATCTGGCTCTCAGTGTCCGTCTGGTGGAAAACTATATTGAAAGTGTAACTTACAGTCATTGGCGTATGTGAGCAGAGCAGAGATGGTGGCAAACACCTTGATACTATGTGACATTCCAGTCCCTAGATGTCTTTGGCCACCCTGCTCTTGGGGTCATCTTAAAGCTGAACACTTTTCTGTAGGCTCCAGCTTCCTCCCATGTTGCTGTCTCCTTTCTCCAGCATCCTCTCCCTTTTCCCTTCCCTCCCAGCTCACCACCATGCTTAAACTCCTGTGAGCTTCTGTTGCAGAGCAGTCTCTCTACCTGTAGTTTACTCCCAGACTGCTTCCATGGGGCCACTGAGTTTCTGTCCCAAACAGCAGTTCTGTCAGAGAGGACTCTGCTATAGCTGCTTAAATACCTTGTACACCTATCTATGTAGGATTACCTAAAAGAACTTAAATAGAAAGTGCTGCTTTGTTATGTCCTGCAACTCAAAGCCTATGGTGTGTAGAAACACACAGCCAGGTACCTATCTGATTACCACCATTCGGAAGTATAACAGAAATCTCAGAGGAGAACTGACCCCCATCAAAGCTGCTCTGCCCTAGACTTTTCCTAATTAGTAAACTGCACCTCCATCTTCCCATTGCTCACTCAGGCCCAATCATCCTTTACACTTACCTCTTATTCTCCATAGGTCAAGAAATATCAGCTGTACCTCTAAAATACATTCAGAATATTTTTACTTCTCACCACATCCACCCTTGTCACCCTGGTCAAAGCCCCGTCATTGCGTTGCCCAGCATGGTGCAATCTAATGACAGCCATTGCCCTGGAGCTTCCCAGACTTAAACTCTAGACCTCAGGGGATGAACAGAGTTTTGTTCATGGTGCCAGGATCGGTTTCCCTGCTCCCACCCTTTTCTCCACCCCCACACTCCCCAGTGGAAATTGAACCAGCAGCCAGAAAGAGTCCTTTTAAAACCAATTCATTTCATGTCATCCTTTTAGACAAAACCTCCAATGGCTTCAAAGGACAAAGCTGAAAACATAGTTGGGCTTCAGCATCTCTAGTTCCTTTAGGAAAGCAGCAAGATGGTGAATAAAATCCTCAGAGTTCACACTCAACTAAAGACTCACCAGGTTTGGAGGAAGTGGATGCCTTTCAGGTTGTCTCCTTAGCTCATGACCCATGGGAAACAAAGCCTTTTAAAACCTCATGGAGAAGGAGAAGAAAAGACCGACTTTCTCACCCAGATGTGTCTCAAACCAGAGAGGGAAATGCCACTCCCTGAACACCGCCACCATCACGAGGCAGGATTCCCTGGAGAAATTCCCACCACCCCAGGTTCACACTCCAAACTCGGAGGATCCATGCTTGGTTCTAGGGGCCACCCAGTACGGCACACCTCTTTGTTTGGAGTGAGGACACCCAGGACAGTCAGCTTCTGGGAGGTGGACACCTCACATCACTCACACGCGCGCATCCCGCTCATTCCTTACTACTTGAAGTTACTTCTGAATCCAACCATGGATTTATTTCTCTCTGTTTCTGGTTGGCAAGATTTTAAATATTTTGAAATCTTGGGCAGAGAGTGTTTCCCGTTTAAGCTGACCCCATTATGCAGATGAGACTAGTCAGAAATGGCAGCCAAGGCCACACCAGTGCCAAGAGGGAAGTCTGGCCGATGGGAAAGAGTCTGCACAGAAGAATGTGTCCCTCTTTTAGTCGTTAACTTCTCATTCTCTTGGCTCCCTTGTGAGTCTTTGTTTAACACATGCTTGTCTCAATAAGTTTAACAGAATTCTGAATTTAATAGAATTCCTTTAAGGTACATCCTAACTATCTGATTTCTTCAAATCCCAGCTGGATTTAAATCCAAGGCTTTTTTAAAGAGAAGGCATGAGTGAAACAAGAGTTTTCTGTAATTTTTTTTTTTATTTTGACCTGCAAAATCTTTTCCAAAAATAGGGACAGAGAGGAACTAGGAATACCACTGTGGAAACAAGGTATATGTCTAGATTAAACATGACAAATTTTTACATATAGGAGTCTTAGAATCACTAATGTCCTGGCCATAACAACAGTATTAAAAAACCAAAACTGGTGGCAATTCTCCAGCTCTTCATACTCACATACATCAAAGGCCAAGACTAGTATTTATAGAACCCTTTTCAATAGTCAAAATGGATCTTTGAATAGCAAGCTCATGGATACAGGAGCTTTTTTTTTTTTTTTTTTTGGCTAAAACAGTATCAAACTAATGCTATATTCCTCATAATAAAGTTCTGTATTAAAAAAAAAAAGTTCTTCCCATATCCGAACGGTTCAGTGAGGAGCAGAACCTGCCTTGGCAACCTGTGGTGGGCATGAGCTGTGGATAACCACGCCCCATCGGATGGCCTGCGCTCAGATGATGAAAGGCATGCTTACCATCACCATCTCAAATCACACAGGCCAACAGGTTCCTGCGAGTCTTCTGAAGGTGGCTGGGGCAAGAGTGATTCCCCGTGGAATCACACGGCCTGACTAGCAGGGCTGGGTTATTAGCGTAGAACTAGCAGAATCCAGCCGCAAGTGACATACTTATTTTTCCTGTCAATATTAAAACAGCCTTCAGATTGTTCCCCACAATTCAGAAGGCAGAATTAAGTGATATAAAGGTATAAGAGAAGGTGGTTTTCCTTTCAGACAAAAGACTGGTCTAGCAAGATCCTCTTGCTCTAACATCTCCTCTAAGCTGCCATAATGGATCTTGGGCAGTGGCCTCAGCCTGACCTACACATTCAAGCTCAACTTCTAGTCTTGTTCTAGACGAGGATTACGAGGCTGGTGTCCCAGCTGGAGCAGTGATCGCATATGTCATGTGTATATGCCTCCATGTCCCTGTAATGCCAATGTGCATATAGGTGTGCACATATCATTCAAGTGTCCCTAGGAGGAAGCAGGATGGTGATCGGCTCTGAGTCTGCATGGTCTGGGCAGCGGTTATAATCTACCCCACAATCTGCACCATTCTGCTTCTCAACCCCAGGCCTAACCCGGTACAAGGTTTCTTTTCTGATTGGCCTACCTGGTGGCCCGCAGTGAGGTGGAGTGGAGCCGGGTGGAGTCCGGGTACCAGGGACTTCATGACCATTAGAGTCCACGCACCAGCAGAAGCCAGTGCTGCCATGACACTGCAGTGGCAGGAAGTGGCCCTGCTCATCGCACTGGGGGATGTGGATCCGGGTGCCGGGATATGCGTGCTGAGCCTGGGCACTGCGCTGCTGGTGTTCGCAAGGTTTCAGTCCTGAGGAGGAGTCTTCCAAGGCCCGGGCAGAGGAGATACAAAGGAGGAATAAAAGGCATTGCAACCCATCCACTTTTACCAGCCATCCTCAATGTCTCCTGCCTAAGGATTTTTCTTCCATAATTAGAAGACAGCATAACATGGGAAAAATAGACAAGCCCTGGGACTTTGGAATTCTGGATTCTTATTTTAGCTCTGCCACTATCTCCTGAAATCTCCTTAGTCTCGCAGTCCACCCTGTAAGTCCCTAGCTGACTATACTGTAAAATAGCTCCTCCCCTCAGCCTCCTATTGCTGTCCAAACATCCTAAGAGACTCTGGAGAAAACAAAGCTCTGTTTATCTCCTGAGGTCCACAGTTTAAGTCTGGGAAGCTCCAGGACAATGGCTGTCACTAGATTGTACCGTGCTGGCCTGGTTTTCCTAGAGAGGTCACATGGGACCTTACTCCCAGCTCACTAGTGCATGTGACTCCTGATTAGTAAACTTAATCTCAATACTTCATCTAAATTGCACTTATCAAGGCAAAGCAGATACTAGGACAGTTAACCAGAACTGCTACTAGGTAGGGCAATGGATGGGTCATACTCCAGTCCTTCCGGAATGCTAATAGACAGTGAACTGTCAGTAAACTGGACAGCTGGAGGTAACTGAGGAAAAAAATCCAGGGCCTGGAAGATCCACCAACTAAGGCTCAGACCTGGATAAATCTAGAGTGGGCTGAAGTGCTGTTGAAAAATACCACTGAAGGGGCTGGGTGTTCTCTGTGCCTAATCTGGCCTTCCAAACCTTACCAGGGGTGCACTGAAGTCCGTCCCCATGATAGCCAGGTTGGCAGCGGCAAGAGAAAGAGCCAGGGGTATTGTAGCAGGTAGCCGAGGGGTGACATCTGTTTTCAGCACATTCATCAACATCTGCAGAGGTCAGATGAGAGAGAGAAGGGAGGGAAAGAAGGAAAGGAGGTCATGACTTCACTGCACTTAACCTGTGCTCCCACATGGCCTCAGCACACATGGATCAGTGATGAGCGGGCAACTTCAGAAGAGCTTTGGGCATGAGCAGAAACATACGTGCTGACACCCGAAGGCAAGCTTAACAGAATAAGTCCAGGGACACGTGAGTTAACCCATTAGACTAAGAATATTCAGTGGAGAAATCAAATGTGAGGTCACTCAGAAAAACCTGTCCTGCAGTATATTTCTAGAGCATCTTTCATCTACAGTGAATTCCAGGAAGTTATTGCCTTTGAACTAATCCTTCGACTATAAATCGCTTCCTTTGAGTAATGCTACAATCGGTATATGTAACAATAGTTTTTTCCCTTCTTTGTTGGCAGCGTCTCCCTGCGGCACTGATTTACAGATGCAGGGGAGCCCAGCGAGCCCCAGATTCTTTTTCATCTCCGTTAGAAGCACGCATTCAGTCTGGCCTCATCAGAGTCCTACCGTCTAGAATGCACAATTAATCAAAAATGTTCTTTACTTTCCACTTTTAGAAGAAATAAAGTGTAAGAAAAATATTCGCGGAGGTTTTGAAATAACACATTAAAAAATCTAAATTTATCAGGCTTTTGAGTACAAATAATTCTGGACCCCACATTCCAGTACCATGAAGATTAATTTTCATATATCTCAAAACTATAACATCCTGAAACTCCAAACAAAAGCCAACGCCAACTTACATTCCTTTTATTTTATGTTCTGACATCAGCACATTGCTGACCATAGCAAGGCACCCCCTTCCACCCACACACCAAAGAAAACAACAAAAAAAAGAAAACCACCTCTGAGAGTCTAACTGTTAAAACCCAGGCCCACTGGCTGAGATAAGCTATCTTCAGAGACAGGAAGTCTTCCACAGTAAGGGGAGGTTAAGGGTGTAGGTCTGATCAAGACTCCACTGAAAATAAAGTAGTCACATCCGTAATAACACCTAAAAACTATTTTCAAAATGTGTGAATAGGAAAAAACGTGGGATGAGATGATCAGTGTGAAACCTAGAAAACAGGAGTCCCAGAAGACGTGAAATGCAACAATTCAGTACAGCCCGTGGCGAGGACACATCGGACCTGCGAAGCCAGGCTTACAGCCCTGAATTTGATGTGGATCAGTCAGCTGAGACAGAGGTGGCTCCTTACCCAGCTTCCTGTGACCGAGACGGAATCGCTTCTAGGGTTATCAGTGTCACCCTGGCTGTCACATCACTCTCACTGAGCCACTCTCCCATGACTCAGGGGCTTTCCCAAGTACCAGCTAAGTGGACACACTGGACATTCAACACAGACCTTTTCCCAGGAGAGGGATCTCTTACATTGTAATTAGCAAATTAACATCTCACTTATCCTCAGGCTTCGGGGAGGTTAGTTAACATAAATCAGTTCCCTTAAGCCCCCCAAATCCTGAATGCTAGACACGACCAAGTTTAAAGCCACCCAGAAAAGCTCTGCCAGATGAGCAGTTGGCCTCCACGGTCACCTTCCTTTCACCTACAAAAGCAGAAAGGTAGTTACAAATTCATCTGCGAGGTTAGACGCAAACAAGGTTTTCTGATTAACTCTCCTCAGTTAACCCAAAATAAACCAACTGAAAACAATTACAACAAAAACCTTATCTCCAATCTAATGAATATGAGTTCTATATTGTCATATTTAATTATCTTTGAAGTTGGCAATGTTTCTTCTAAAGCACAATTCAGATGCCCAGTTGGGCAAAGCTGGTGACCACCTAGTTTCCCGGGCCTGGAAGAGGCTGTAAAGCTGGCTATTTAACCAAAGCTGTGAAAATCAACATCCAGCCAAATGCAGGAAATCAAAGCTATTCATAATACATATGCTAAAAGTACTTTTCATGGTCACAGGAACCCAGGCAATGACAGGAAGCAGGAATTCCTGAGACATAGGGCCTATTTCTAGAACCCAAGCATGGATCAATTTCTTGTGATTATTTTTCAACTAAGTGAGAGGGGATTCCCCAGAGCTGCCAAGTTACTTATGTTCTTCAAGTCTCTGGCCTAGAATTCTGATCAGACCTGAAAGAGCAGCCATCCTCCCCAGGTACTAAAGTCATGGGGAGACGGTCACTGCTATAAATGACCGCCAGGAAGAAATTCCCTGGAGAACAAGTTCAGGCTCCCTGAAACACCGTGTCTGACACCAAGGAGGACCTCGCACCATGACATGAAACCGAGCCCAGTCAGCCCCTGCAGGGCCTGCGGTCAGAGCAGGCCACAGCCCACTACAGGAGTGCAAACAGGGTGGTTTAGGGGGAGCTGGAGCTTCTGTGTGGAGAAGGAGAGCTCTTCTCTATATCTCGGGATGTCAGGTGTTGGGAGAGAAAGCGTGGAAAGACATTCACCCCTTGCAAAGGGAAGAGCTTTCCTCTATCATTCGGGGAAGGGGCTGCATTTTTGCCTAAGATCACTGTCAGGGGTCTTTAGGGACTGTTAGGACAGTGTTCGAGATATAGCAAAGCTCCTTTACCATTCAGATAATAAAGGCTAATTCTCCATTCTATCATCTACTAAGCTGGCAAAAACCCTGTTTGGAAAATGCGTTAAAAATCCTCCATTTTGAGTTCATGCTTTGGTCTTCAACATCCTCATGGCCCTAATTCTGAGCCCACACCCAAAACCAGCTGAAATCCCTTCAAAACAACCACTGGACTCTAGCTTCTCCCTCCCCCTAATGCCCCTCCCCACCTCCCTGGTTTGCTTTCAAACCACACAGTGAAGTTTCCTGGTGCCAATTAACCTCCGCCCCTCTCAAGACCCCAGCATAAGGTTTTGGCCCATAAGTTCTCACTTCCCCACCCATTCCATCAAGCAGCTCTCTGCTGGCCGTGGCCCTGTGTGGCTCCGCATAACACACCTTTCCTCTGGGACTTATGAGTATAATAAACTTCCTCTTCTTAAGCCTTGCTCTCTTCTCCTTCGGCGGTACCAGATTTACCATGCCTTACCCAACATCACATTCTTGGAACAGAAAACCTGAGAGAATAATGCCAGTAGCTTCCCTCGTGTCGCTTCTGAGCAGCGATGGCTCTGGGTAAGGGGCCATCTGGAACCCAGTTCAGCTCATGCTTGCTCCTCCCTGGAAAGGTCCCAACTCTAGACAATCCATTTTTACACCTGGTAAAGCTGCCAAAGATCCATAAAGACAAACATGCCTGATAAATATCCAGTTTATACCAACACAGGGCTGAAATCAATTCAAATTGAGAGATGCTAGGAATGATTTAACTCTACTTGGATAAAGTAATTCCTGTTAGTGATTCAGACTAGATTGAGAACCTGAAGTCAAATGTAGCTTCTCCAGGGAATCTGGTTTTTAACAGACTGGCTGGAGAAAAACCCACACACCCTTTTATAGCTAATTTGATGGAATTTAAAAAAAAAGTTTGCTTCAAGAATCAACACTTTTCACAAAATAGAGCCTTTGTCTCTATTTTTCTCTAGTTTTTCTATCTCTATGGTCACTGGGACACATGCATACTGTAGCATGCATGCCTTTAAATATGCACATGCATGCACACACATACATGCTTATCCTTCAAGTCACCTTCATGATTGGCCCAGCCTGGCTTACACATGGCATAGGTCATTAGGAAAATGACCATTCTCTACCATGACATAGTCTGAAAGGTTGGAAGGCAACCACATGGTAACTAACTGTGGGAGGCAGGCTCTAAGATGTCACCAAAGATCCCTACCCCTGGTATTCACAGTCTTGTGTCATCTACTTTCCTTAAGTAACTTGCTTTTAACCAACACGTGAAAACAGAATCGAGAGGATATCATTTTTGCAATTATCACTTCCATCTTGCTAGCAGCCTTGCCGCCACTGGCTTTGATGAGTAAGCTATCTTGTTGGAGAGATCCATGTAGCAAGAAGCTGATGGTCACCTCCAGGCAACAACTAGCAAAAACCTGAGGCTCTGAATCTAACAATCCTCAGGGAACTGAATCCACGAGAGGCTCTTTCCCCAGTTAGTGCTTCGGATGAGATCCAAGCCTGCCAGACCCCTCGACTACAGCCTTATGAGGGTCCTAAAGCAGAAGACCCACCTGAGTCACGCCTAGGCCCCTCACCTATAGGTAATAAATGTGTACTGTTCTAAGCTGCCACATTTTGGGGTGGTCTCTTATGCAGCAATGGAAAACTAACACACAGGGAAGCAAATGATGGCTTTGCCATATTTTTCAGTTTGTGGGTTCCAGAGCAAATTCTGGAATTCTAAAAGCAGGGAACCAGAGAGGTAACCAAAGTCTTAAGAACAGACTAGAAGTTAAAAGGGAAAGAGAATGATTCTAGATGGGATTAGGGCAAGACGCATCTAACCTCAATTAACAGTCTGATGATTAACACTCATCACACCTAGGCTGCAATTAATTTCAACTTCTTTGCTTTAACCAAAGACCTAAGGAGATTAAATACTTTATAAGCACCATTTCTGCTGACCTGAGCAACAGGTGTGTAAATATGAAATTCTACTGACAAATTTTTTTTCTCTATGCATTCTCATTTTTTAGAACCAGTAGTGTATTCAATCAAACTGAATAAGTTCCACAGGGTGAATAAAGTGTTATTCCCACTGTGGGACTTAACAGAAACAAGGAGTCTATGCTCGTCACCCTGACCCCCCCTTTATAGATGGGGGTACAGAGGGGGGTACCCCCATCTGTAAAGAGTGTATTGATTATAGATGGAGCTCTTTGGCTGGTCAAGTGTGACAAGCACCTGTAGATTACAAAATCTACCTCTTTCTAATTTCAAAAACACTTGAGCTCAGTCTAAAGCTGCAGGTGTTTTTGTTCGTTTGTTTGTTTGTTTTGGGGGTGGTGACCAGGACTGAACTGAGCCACAACTTTCAGTCATTTCAATATGTTGTGTTTTCAAGAAAACCATAAGCAGAGATTCCTTATAGAAGTGGAAATTTAATTGATTAAATAGCAAAGTTCAGACAATATCAAATAGCCAGCCACATCTGGAAAGGAGCGGAGGGCTGTGCTGCCCTGACACATTTGGTCTGTCAATAGCGTATGGCTTCAGTCTGCTGGTCCAGCCAGCCTGGCCTGATGAGGAGGGAGGCCAAGCTATTTAGATCTGTTATGGAGCTCCCAGGACTTACAAGGCTTAGCAAATCAGCTCAGTGGGCCCAGGCTACAGTGGCAGGTGTAGCAGCAATTAGAGCGATGGGGAAAAGTCTGCCTTTTAGGTTTATGTTCCCAAGATAGACCCTTTCCCATTCCGAACCCTTTTCTCATCATTCTTTCACTTCCAGTGTTTCATTTTACCATAATTACTGATGGGCAGACAGCATGAAATTGAGTTGCAATTCAATAACATGCCATTGGGTACATTTTGAAAACCTTTACTGGATTATGAAGATTTACACTGAATAATCACTAAAGGACTACAAATTCTAGTTTCATGAACATTTATACTCAGTGTTAGGCCTATATTTTCAGTAACAACCTCACACATTATTTCTAAATTATATTTGAACAGTTACTCTTGCATTCTGGTATAGTGCTTTTATAAAATACTGTGTGAAGTATTAAAAGTAGTTAGATTTCTGGGAGAAAAGTTTTGAATACCTAGGTATGCCTTAATATCCTTTTTTATCTTTAAAGTTCCTCTATGGATCTCTATCTATCACTCTCCACAAAGACAGAAGAGAGGGAAAAAAATAGAGAAGAGAATTATATGTATATTTAGATATTGCTTAAAATATCAGTCCAAGCAGAGGAAGAGCAACTAAAAATTAGGCACGATTGGAAGTGTTAAATTAAGCCATTATTAACCAAGAGACTGAAAGATGGAGACATCCTAACAGAATACATGACTTTCCCTAAGTTCCTCCAGCCTATACTAGGTTTCAAGGAACATAAGGTTACAAGCTGACAGGCTCCTCAGTGCTCCAAGCACGTCTCCACCAAGGACAACCATATGTGCTTAACAATCCAATCCAAGGGAAATCACCCTGGGCCCCTCTTTCTGATTCAAAGGACACCTTTTCTCTTTTCCTTTTGGCAATCCCAAGGCTATTGAGTCAAAGGAAGGGAGAGAATTTCTGAGATGCCCTGGCTATGTGGGGATGGGCATCCAGGTGACCGTCCATAGTTGCTGAGGCTGACCCGCAGGTACTTACCAGTACACTGGTGTCCATTGCCAGCATAACCAGGTAGGCAGGTGCAGCTGAATGTGCTGCCTCCGTGGTGAATGCACCGGGCCTGGTCAGCAGGAGCACAGGTATGGCTGCCATCCTCACAGGGGTTGGAAGGTGGGGCAATCACTAAAAAGAGAAGGCAAGGATGTCTAAGAGTTCAGGTCTGCAAATAGGTGAGCCTTGCTCTTCACAGTGTGCTCTGCACACCAACAGCATGGGATATCTGGAGGCTTACATATAAAGAATGCAGGTTCTCAGGCCCCAGCCCAAAGCCAGAGAATCAGAATCTAAATTTTAACAAGATCACTAACAAGATGCTTTGTATGCAAACCATCTGGGTTTGTGGTTAAAACACTGGGGATGAAGCTCAATCATCAAGATAGTCCTTGACTCAATTTTATAACTCCCAGAACAAATGTTACACACAGAGTCTCTACAATCACTGCCACTTTTTCATTCCACTGGATTAAAAGTGTAGATATCATCTAGCTCTACCAATGGGATGAATTCGGAATTCGAGTTCTTTTAGTTCCACTTTTAGGTCCAATGTATTTTTTTTTTTTGAACCCTAGAGAGCATATATTTATTATAGATGGAGCTCTTTGGCTGGTCAGGTGGGACAAGCATCACTGAATTGCAAGTCCACTTCATTCTAATTTGAGAAATATTTGACCTCTATCTAGCACTGTTGGTATTTATTAAAGGGGTTCATATTCTCATTACATGATTGAGCCAAAAACCAAGACATGTAGGAATCCCAACTGAGGTGAACATCCTTCAATAACTCAGCACCAAAAATATCTGCTAAAAGAAAAAGAAAACAATAACAACAACAAAAACAAACAGAAAAACAAGATTGAACTGAGCCATAGTTTTGGGCTATTTCAATGTAAATTCTGTTTCCTAGAAAACCATAGAGCAGAACTTCTGTACAGAAGTGGAAACATTAATGAATCCAAGAGCTAAGTTCGGCATCCTTTCGGCCAACAGGAGGAATAATTTTGGCACTCACAGGTGCAAGTGTGCTGGTCATCTGCAAACTGGTAACCACTCCGGCATTCACACCTGTAGCTTCCCTGCAAGTTGATACACACGGAGTTGGGGCCACAGTGATGGAAGCCAGTTGCGCATTCATTTACATCTAGGAAGACATAAGAACGGAAAAGTCTGCTTAGATCAAGGATCTCACAAGTGGTTCTGTAAACTCAGTATTTCCTCACCATTCTGAGGCTTCAATGGAACTAACAGGAGTTGAAATGTAAGATTTTTAAGTACCAGATATGGATGCATGTGGCAGATCATCGCAAATAATAAATGTTTATTTCAAGTCATTCAAGTATAAGCCACAGGGAGACATATTTCAAATATTCTGAGAATTCTTTAAACATTTAAAAAATACTGAGCATTTAGAAGAGAAAAACTATGACGATTTATTTTTTTAATGTAAAGAAATTTCTACTACTACTTTTTGGGATATAACAGGGGAAAGAAACAATTTCTGAAATCTAAAGGTAACTAGAAAACATATGTTAGTAAATGGAAGAAATTCTTATTACAGGCTTAAACTTACAAAACTTAAGAACTCAAAATATCCAGGAATTGCAGTAGATGTCTTTTCACAGTCCCAGTCCCAAATGCCCAACTCCAAACTGCCCTCTCAAACCTAACCAGAACACGCATTAGTTTTTAAATTACTGTCTTTAGATTAACAGCTGCTAACCTCATTGCTCAGTGGAGATCACTAAGAAGACGGACACTTGTCTGTTATAAACAAAGTGCTAGAGGACACAGAGCACATGGCTCTTACCCGCACAACTCCGTCCATCTCCGTGGTACCCAGGTGAGCACTCACAGGTGTAGTCTACACCTGTTCCTGGATGGCACCGAGCCCTCATGTCACACGTGTGGCTCCTGTCATAGCAAGGATTCACTGGGGTGGAGTCTGAGTTTTCTGTGTGGGTAGAGAGGAAATAAAAAACAAAAACACAATCTAGCTGTTATTAAGAGAATGGCACGAGGAGATCAAAGAGTCCTTGGAACTGACTGTATACTTGCCTGTGTTTGAGTGCCCACCTGGCAACCTCGACAAATTATTAACTTCCAAAGCGAAAGTGAATTATATGCACTGAAGTTTTAAATTCCAGAATGGCTTCCTCTAGCATCCTCTACAGACAACTAACCTTCTGTTGCTTACACTGGGTGTGTGTCCAGAGAATAAAAATATGCAACACATAGCATCCTCTTATTTAAAAATGCTTTCGGTTTATCATGTGATTCTCAAAATAATTCTATGAGGTGAGCTGTCATTCTCTGGGAAGGACATTTCACCTCTGTGGTCTTCCCCCAAATCTTGACCTCCACTTAACCATGAGCAAACACCAGATAACCCAAGCTCTATAAGGAACCTGACCCCATTATCGATAATTTTCACCGATAAAGAAAGTGAGAGACATTGGAAAAATTGCTCAAGCTCACAAAGCCAGGAAATGGTACAGCAAGGACTCATACCCCAAATTTCTCCCTCTCTATTGGGCAATATCTCACTAAAATTTACTGTAAGTCAAAATTCAACGAATGAGAAAATCTTTTCTTTTTTAAATGATTTATAAGACCAAATAAATAGGAATGATTTTTGCAGTACTTACTTTTAAGACTTAACCTTGCTATGGACCCATCCATCCACTAGGTAGTGATGACTGTTAACATCTAAAGGCTTCCCTAAGGAACATTATTTCTAGTTAAAGCGTAATAGTAACACTTATTGAGCATTACACACCAGGCACTGTTCTAAACCCTTTATATGTCATTCCATTAAATCCTCGGGATGACACTGTGAGGAAGGTATCATCTTCATTTTTACTGCCACGTAACCTATCCAAGGCACACAGTCAAAAGAGGTGGCTGGAGCTGGGATAAAAAGCCAGGAGCCTGGCTCCAGAGACCATGTGTCCCATTACTTTCCTACAACCACAACCAAAGGAACTTCATAAAGTTATCTAGTCTAAGGTGTCTAAGCCAAGGGCACAGAGATGGTGGTGTTGGAAAGAGTCCCCGATGCCCAGGCAGAATGAATCCATTAACTGTGGGCGTTTCTCTGATTCTTCAGGTATAAAATGAAAATAACACATATGTCTGCTAGAACTACTGAAGAAAATATATTAAGACAACCCAACACAATGTGTGTGAAAGGTGATTCCCCTGCAGACATGCCTACCCAGTTCCCAGTCACTGCATTCCTTTTCCCTCCTCACTTACGGTTTTAGCTTTGTCTCAGTCCCTAGAATTAATTTGGATCTCATATTCAAAGATTTCAAGAGCCCCAAACTTTCCAGACTCTACATCAAGCCATCTCTGCTGCCAATGGGGCTCCATCTAAGTTATGATAACTTGGGCTTCTGCCTTGGACGTCTGTGCCGAATTCCCTGTTGTGTCAGCCAGCTCAGTACACTCCAAGTCCTGCCTCGCTCGTCACAGCTCCTTCACTCCCCAAGAAACCAGCATCTTGGCATCTGTAGACAGACGTTGGCAGTTCCACCCACTTTAACTTCCAAGTACCACCTCCTCCTGGATTCCCTCTCATTTTACTCTATCTCACCCACGTCTCCCTATCCCCTTACCTCATGTGGGGTAACTCCTAGTCTGGACTCCAGCGCTTACTGCCGTCGCTTGCTTTATAGACAAGACTTTCTCCCAGTCCTTCAGGAGGTCTACTCACCTCTCCGATGCTTGCCCCACTGCCCACATCAGGGTTCTTCCAGTTTTCTGCTATAAACCAGGATGCCTTGGCTGATTCCCTTGCTTTCTGGTAAGCTCCTACCATCTGCTTTATAAGAAATACCACAGTGTGTTCCTGCAGTGAAATATTCTGGTATTGATTCCCATATTATGGTTTGGGGGGCAGTGGGGGAGGAGAGCCATGGGTTTATCCTTGGTTCACCTCGATGACATGGCTGGAGTAACAGCACCTTTGCCGAGAGAAGAGGGTCAACAAATGGCTCTCAGCATTTTCAAACTTGATGAACGTAAGCGAGTCGGCATAAGCTGAGCCCCCCAAATCACGCAGATATCCTTGGATGCCCCTCATCCCTCCTCTGGATCTCCTGGCAGAGGGGACAGAAGCACAGCGATGGGGCTGTGGTTGTGGGGTAATACAGACCAAATTCCTGAGTCAGGCCCCAGCATGTACTACGGTTAAGAACAAGGTCATGTCCTCACTGAAGGCCCAATGTTAGACAAGAACCTGATTCTCCATTATGATGTCTCCATTTTAGGAGAAGATGCTGTACAAAATGCCTGGCCTACTCAGACAAAGGGGGAAGTGAGCTTCGAAATGTTTTAATTTGTAAATACTAATGCTTAGCCTTCTTGTTCAGTACTTTCCAGCATTGAATTTTCACTGTGGCACATTCCAGCAAAGATTAGTGAGTATATATGGATACAAAAGCTTACCACCCTGCTAGGCATAAAACTGGGGCGGGGGTGGGGGGGGGAAGCAGTACAAAAATTGTCTTGCAAACTTGGACAGGATACATTGGCCTATCTGAAATTGAAGGGAAAATATCTATAATTACATGATACCGATTTAAAATATACTTCACTGACAGGACCAGCCACAATCTGCAGAGCTCAGTGCAAAATGAAAATGTAAAGCCCCTTGGTTCAAAAATTATTAAGAGTTTCAAGACAATAGCAGAGCATTAAACCAAGCAAGCATTAGAGCCCTTCTGAGCATGAGGCTCTATTCACTGAATTCAGTTTCCAAAAACATTATTTTAGAAGTACGTTTCTAAAACCATTTGGCTCTTCATTCTCTAAGGCATGTTAGCTTTTTTTTCCTATTATAGTAAGTAAAGAATAGCAGTATCCTTCTTAAGACATTTTCTCTTTCACCCTCACCCTTTTAAACAGCTTGACTCTTTGACAGAAGATCTGGAACTAATTTACTCATTTAATCAAGAGGGGAAGAGTGGTTTTCCTTAAAGGAACAGTCTATTCAGCTTCAGTGAGGGGTCCTCTGCCCAAAGTGTCCTCAGCTGGCCAGAAGTGGGAGCAAGGGCAGGAGGCATTCCTGAGTCCTGTCCTAGGACCCCATAAAAGACGGAGCCGACCCACACTGAAGCCTGGGGAGGGTGGCTGGGGAGTGGGCAGGGCCAAGGCTCAGACTGCTTAGTGGGAAGATTCAACAGCACTCCTGATTCCTGGGAAACCAGGAGCTCCCACATCAGGTGGGGCAGCTGTGCTGTTTCACAGGCATTCCAACCAGATAATCGCTCCCTCTGGAAAAAGTGAGAGATTCTTAAGTTACTGCTATGCACTGAGCGGGGGAGAAAGAAAAAAGAGGTTTTCTTTTTCTTTCTTGTTTTCTTTTTCTTTTCTCCTGCTGATGTGGGAGAATGAACAGTACTGCTGTTTTCTATAGGAGTGGATGACACAGGGTACAAATATAGTTTTTTTTAAAAAAGACACACTCCTTTTAAAATTTGGTCAGAATTATGAGGCAGCCCCGAGGCCAGTGGTGTTTACGTCGAGGACCAATGCAAGGAGGAGTTAAGAGTGGGCTCTGGAGCCGGTGACCAGGTTTGAGTCCCAGCTCATCGCTTTCTAGCTGTGAGCAAGCAAATTGCTTCAAGTCTATGCCTTGGTCTCTGTCAAATGGTGCCATAATCCCCACATTGGGTAGGTTGCTGTGGGGATTAAACGAGTTAATTCATAAAGATGCTTAAAACTGTGCTTGGCACCAAGTATACCATTCTTTGCTATTATTATTACTGTAAGTATCAGACTTGGGCTAGAAGGGAAAGTCATATAAAATTCTAAAGGCAAATTAATAACTTGGTACCTGCCAGTTTATTATTCTCATTTGGTATGTCTCTAGGGAAAATACACCCAGAGATCTGTCTTTTTCCTAAATGATTCCAGAATCGGAATGAGACTCTGCGGCTTGGGAGGCTCTTCCACTAATTGCTCTTTTTACAGATCAGACGCCTACACCCAGTAAAGGGCTGAACTAGACATCTGAAGATGAAGAATGTTTTTCCCAGTTGTTTTTCTTTAAATATCTCATTGAGAAATAGGCAACAATAATCTTTTCCTAAAATCAATTGATACTTCCACGCTATTAATTCATTGCCTTACAATTCCATCTTTGGACACTCAATGCCTATGCCCCAAACCAAGTTTTCTAAAACTAAACCAACCACTCACTCAAAAAAACAAACTTAGATTCTCATTTCAAGTCACTTCTGCATCCTAGAAGAGTCTAGTTCTCTTACCTTAATCTCCTACTATCATATTGCTGAAGTGACACTTGCATATTGACCCTGAAGAGGCTTAAGGAACCCTCCTCGCCAGTGATAAATCATAGAATCGCCTGTAAGTTACGAACCCCCTCCCTGAGACACCGATTCAGGGCTCAGCAGTCTCAACATGGGGCTGAATGAGGGAGACGGTGTCTCTCTCCTCACGTGCCTCCTGCGTTCTAAAGGGAAACTCCCTACAGGTTTTCATAATGAAAATGTCCCCTTGATCTGCCGATCATTTCCTATCTGTAGAGTTCCCTGACTTCACAGGCTCGTCCTCTGGCTTGCCTAACTTTTTTTTTTTTAATTAATAGACTTTTTCAGAAGTTTTAAGTTTATAAAAAATTGAGCGGAAAGTACAATTTCCATAGCTGCTCCCCTCACCACTTGCAGTTTTCTCTATTTTTAACATCTTGTGTTAGTGTGTTACATTTGCTGTAACTGATAAACCAATATTGATATATTATTATTAACTAAAGTCCATAGTTTACATTAGGGCTCAGTCTGTGTTGCACAGCTCTACAGGTTTTGACAAACATAATGACATGTAGCCACCATTATAGCATCGTACACAATAGTTTCACTGCCCCAAACACCCAGCCCAGTGCTCCACCTATTCATCTCTCTTCTCCCTCCCTAAACATCTGTCAAACACTGATCTTTTTACTGTCTCTACAGTTTTACCTTTTCTAGAAGGTCATATACTTAGAATCACACAGTATGTAGCCTTTTCAGACTGAATTCACTTAGCAATATACACTCAAGTTTCCTCACATCCTTTGATGCCTTGATTGGCCTATCGAGCATCCTAACTGCATTTTTATCAAGCTACACAGGTGAGGCTAATGCTGACTGAAGTATGAGAACCATTGCTTTAGAGTTTTGGTTTTTCCCCCTACTACTATTTTTAATTGAGATATAACTCACACGCCATATAACTCACTCAACTAAAGTGCACATTCCATGCAAATGGAATTTTTTTAAAAAATGCACCATTAAATGGTTTTAGTATATCCAGAGTGTGTAACTATCACCACAATCAATTTTAGAATATTTTAATCCCCCCCCCAAAAAAATCCTTGTACCCTTTAGTTACCAACTCCCTTCCCCTCTATTCTCTCAGTCCTAGGCAACCAATAATCTATTCTGTCTCTGTGGATTTGCCTACTTTGGTCATTTCATATAAATGGAATCATACAATGTCTTCTTTTCACCTTCACTCAGTATGTTTTCAAAGTTCATTCATATTGTAACATGTATCAGTACGTCATTCACTTTATGTTTAATAATAGTCCACTGTATGGATATATGACATTTTAGAAATCCATTCATCAACTGATGAACACTTCGGATGCTTCCACCTTCAGGGTATTATGAATGCTGCTGCTATAGTCATGTACAAGTTTTTGTGGGGACATAATTTTCATTTCTCTTGAGTATACGGCCAGAAGTCCAACTGCTCAATCGAATTGTGATTTTGTGTTTAACTTTTTGAGAAACTGCTTGACTGTTTTCCACAGTAGCTACATCATTTTACACTTACACCAGCAATGTATGGGGGTTTCAATTTCTCCACATCCCTTCTAACAATTATCTGTTTTTTATTATATCCACCCATTTCCATGTAAATGCACCATGGATTTGATTTTACTTTTTCCTGATGACTAATGATGTTGAGCACCTTTTAAAGGTGTGTGTGTGCTCGTTGGACATTTGCATATCTTCTTCAGAGAACTATCTATCCAAAAACTTTTGCCTTTTACTTTGCTTATTTATCTTTTTATTATTGAAGAGTTCTTCATATAGTCTACATATAAGTCCTTTCCTAAGTATATGATTTGCAAATATGTTCTCTTTTTTGATCACATCCTCTGAAGCACCAAAGTTTTAAATTTTTGACACCCAATTTATCTGTTTTCCTTTGTTGCTTGTGCTTTTAGCATCGTTATCTAAGAAGCCATCGCCAAACTCAAGGCCACAAAAATTCTGTTTTTTTTTCCCTAAAATTTTAGCTCTTACATTAAGGTCTCTGACCCATTTTGAGTAAATTTTTGTTTATGCAATAAGATAGAGGTCCAACTGCATTCTTTTAAATGTGGATATCCAGTTGTCCCAGAAACATTTTTTTAAAAGATTAGTCTTTTCAAATTGTTTTGGTGCCCTTGTCAAAAATCAATTGACAGTAAACGTGAGTGTTTATTTCTGGATTCTCACTTATCCGTATGTCTATCTCTGTGCCAGGACCACGCTATCTTGATTATTCTAAGTTTTGAAATCAAGAATTATGAGTTCTCCAACTTTGTTCTTATTAAGATTGGCTATTCTGGGTTCCTATTCCATGTGAATTTCAGGATCAACTTGTCAAGCTTCTGCAAAAAGCCCAGCTGACAGGATTGTGTTGAATCTACAGATGAATTTAGGAGGCTCTGCAATTTTTACAATATTAAGTTTTTGATTCATGAACATAGAATATTTCCCCATTTATTTCTTTTTAAATTTTTTTCAAAAATGTTTTATAGGTTTCAATGCAAACATATTGCACTTCTTTTTAAAAATTCCTAAAAATTTTTTGAAATAGAATTATTTTCTTAATTTCCTTTTCAGTTTGCTCATTGCTACTATGTAAAAATACAATTAATTTTTGTATATTGATCTTGCATCCTGCAACCTTGCTGAAATTATTCTAATCATTTTTTAAATAAATTTCTTAGATTTTCTACACTTAAGAACCTATCATATGAAAATATAGATAGATAATTTTACTTCTTCCTTTCCAATGCCTTTTATTTCATTTTCTTGCCCTGGCTAGAACTTACAAAATGGTGTTGAATAGAAGAGCAGGCATGACATCCTTGCCTTTTTCCTGATCTCAGAGGAAAGCATCCAGTCTTTCCTCATTAAATATAATGTTAACTGTGGGTTTTTCGTACATGCAGTTCTATTTTGTTTCATTATAAGCACTGGCTTTTTGTCCTACCATGATTTGATGAAATCCTTCTTATCCTTTAAGTTTTAGCTAAAATGTCATTTCTTTGGGGACACCCTTCCTGAACCTCCAGACTAGGCTCACAGTACTTACTTATCACAATTATAACAAATACTTGCCAGCATCATTCTCCCTACTAACTTGCCCCCACCTTGTTCACAGTTGTATACCAATGGTATATTTGCATACACCAATACAGATAGGCACACATGATTATTGCTACAAATTAGCCTCATGTACTACGCTTTATTCATAAGTTTGGCGAGTATACTGTTCTAAAAGTTCCATTTCTGCCTCTGTCTCCACCTCAAGGACAGGACCTGACTTTATTCATTCTTATATCCAGCACATAACACAGAGCCTGGCACTCTCAGTAACCCTTAGTAACGTCTGCGAATCATTCTGAGGCTACTCAAAAAGGAAAGAAGAAAGTTAGATGTAATTTTGCCCAAGAACAACAACGAAAATTGTTACCTTCAACAGGGCCGATTTGATTGGTCACAGCAAATCTAAGCACTCTTTCTTCATCACTATACAAGGCAAAGACACGGTCCACATCCAGCTGCTGGGTGGTAGGAATGCCCAGGTGTTTGGGGACATGCCTGCATTCCTGGTAAGTGATGTTCTGGTGGACGCGGTAGGACAATGTTTGGTTGATGGCACCAAATGTGAGAGAGTAGTCCCTGACGCTTGTGGAGGTCACAGCTGCAAGACACACATACCGTCACTGGTAAGTTGAAAAAGTATTAAATACAGAGATTTTAATGTGCAGTGGGTTTTTCTGCATAGTTAGTTTTTCATCTAATTCGTGGAACATGTGTCCTTGGGAAGCTCCTGGGTTTACATGAAAATCCTACAAGCCAAAAACCTGAGCTGATGCAAAGCTAACAGGCTGAGAGGGAGGAGGGCCAATCCCTGCTTGTCATCATATGCAAAGAGTAAATGCTACTACGTACCAGCCACACAGAGTGTTCTATATGCGCTGCCTTACTATTCTTCACAACAGCCTGTCAGGTGGGCCCTGCAATTGTGTGTGCGGAGCCTTACAGAGGTTGAGAAGTCATCTAAGATGCAGGGCTGGTACGTGGTAGAGCTGGAACTAGAACTGAAGCTGGCCTGACTCTACATCCCAAGCTTTTAACAAGCCTATCCTCCACACCGCACAGGCATGATGACTTCTAACACCATGCGCTTGAGTTAGTCTGAAGGTTTCCAGGGAGCCTGGGGTGCAGGCCAGTTATCTGGCCATTGGTTATTCTGCACGTGGTCCAGGTCTCCACTGCCCATTCGCTTCCCTACATCCTTGCCTGGCCTCCAGCTCTCACACTGTAGGAGAAGCAAGGACCAAGGAAAGGCACAACTCAAAGCAAACCACTGTGCTGCAGGACCGCACCTGTGTTCGAGCCGTATCCTGCATGCAGGTGGTGTTTTACAGAACACATCACTTTACACATGCCAATCACGGAAGACAGACAGAGAAGGTGTTATTATTCTCATAAGAGATGAGACAGCAGGCTCTCAGATAAGTGATTTTTTTTTTTACAGATTTTAAATGGCAAATCTAAGATATGAATTTCTATCTTCTGACTAAATCTGGCATTAGTTTACACTTTGCAATATCTATTTCTGTGATTTCAAAACAAGATAAAATAGGTTATAGGACAAGTATAGATTCTAATAATCAATATTTGACATGGCCCAGAGAGGATAGTTAAAAACTGTGTACAATTATAGGATCCCTAGCCAACCCCAAAGGTAAAGTAATATTGATTCATCATCATCATCATCATCTTATTATATTATATTATTATTATATTATTTTTTTTAAAAGCATTGGGTAGGAATATTGAGATCCTCATTATAGCAACTGACACTCTGCTCACTTACACTATATATTTAATAACAAAATAATAAAAACTACATTGGGCTCATTTTATGTGCCACACACTAATCTAAGGACATACCATGTAGTAACTCATTTAATCTTCTTACTCTCTTGGGAGACACATACTATCTCCATTTTACAGATAGGAAGACGTTACATACCTGAGTTTGCATAGTGGTAAAGCTCCTTGTAGGGAGCGATGTGCACCGTGAAACTTGCTGGGATGTAAGGCACTTGGCCTTGAATGTTGGTCTTAATGCTCAGATAGTTCTCTGGGTCAAGCCCCTCAGCAGTTTGAGTGATTCGAACCCTCTCCTCTCCTGGGTAGAAAGTAACTTCCATATCATGGATAAATGTAGCACCTGGCAGGGGAGAAAAAAAAAAATCAGAACAGGGATGAAAGGAGGCCTTGCATATTCCAGTAAGAATTACCAGTGCATGCATCCACCTCCCAATTTCTACTGCTACTGGGGACGTGCCTAAGGAGATGATCTAACATCCAAGACTAAGTACTCACAGCTGTTGATTAGTACTAAGTACTAACATCAGTTCCTCACATTTTCTATTAAAGAGCATGGTTTCATCCTGCCTCATCTCATACCACTTCTCTCTGTAGGAGCTTGTTTTTTGTAAGAAATAAACTCCTGGGAACATCCTTGACCTTTATCTTTCCAGGATTGCCAGACTTAGCAAAAACGAACAAACAAAAACCCAGGACACCCAGTTACATTTCATTTTCAGATAAATAATGAATGTATTTTTAGTATAAGTATGTCCAATATATGGGGCATGCTTACACTAAATTATTCAAATTTTCATTGTCAATCTGAAATTCAAGTATAACTGGGTACACTGTATGTATCTACTTTTGACTCAAAGTTTTAGTCAAACCTTGACTGAGAGCAAGATCTACAAATAGCTGTTGAGCTATTTAGCTGGAGGTGGGGGAAGAACTTTTCTCTTAGCACTTTCTGTGCAATAAAGATAAATCCACTAGGGAATAAGCTTTTTCAGGTGGAAAGGTGAAAAGCCAAAAAATATCCTCTATACTCTTATCTATGAAAGGGTAGTCCTTAGACCAGCATTAGCACCTCCAGGAGCTCGCTAGGAAATCAGAACCACAGACCCCACCCCAGGCCTTCTGATTCAGAATTGGCACTTTCACAGGTGCCCCAGGGGATTTGTGTGCAGGTTAAGGACTGAGAAGCACTGGTTTATACTGTTACAGATCAGAGTCATGAGGGTAGAAGAGGAGGGAAGGATGAAGTAAAAACATCTCCAGCTGCTCTATTACCATTTGTGCATCCCTATTTGACAGATCTGTGTATAACAGCTCAACTGAGCAAAGTCTCACACACAGGCTTCAACAAACTGGGGAGAACACAAGTGCCCCAATGTAATCATCCTATTTTTCAGGACACCTTGGAGAACATTTAGAAGACATCACTGTTGTTTAAAATAGTCCTATGAGGCCAAACCATCCTCAACAACCTCCAAACAGAAAACCACACATCTGTGGCTCTGGGACACTGAAGAAGCAAAGCCATTCATTGAATAGAAACCCACCAAAGTAATGGCAACTATCAGCTCTCTTAGAAGTCCTACTCACCTGTGAGGCTGAAGCCATTCTCCCAGCCTGGTTTCTCTAAAGCAAAAAGCCAGCCAAACAAGCCTCCGATTGGTATGAGGGGGAGCAGGGCCTGGGCCGCTGGCTGTGGGATGTGGCTGATGGCTGTGTAGGCTCTGCCGTCATTGCTCACGATGTAAGCATGCAAGTCCACGTCAGTGAAATGCACGGGTGTGTGACCCACCCGGAGGTTGCCACTTACTTTCCCATTGATTCGATGAGGTGCCCCTGAAAAACAGCAAATCCAGTCAACCTTGACCATTGTCCGGGCTGAGGATGGGCCTATGGATAAAATCATTCCACTGACAACTCCCAAACTGCAACCTTTAGCCATTTTCACCATTCCCTAACCAACCAATTATCCATCTAAGGATACCTGTCTTCGATCTCTTTTCTCCCATCCTCTCTCTCCCCTCCACTTTGCCTCTCACGAGCTGGTGAAAGGAGGAAGCATTTCTGGTTAATCCTCAAAATGGGAAATCAGCCCAAATGTGTTCATTCTGCAAACATTTATTGAGCACCTGCAAGTTGCTAGCTCTTTGATTCGAGCAGCGGAGATGCCAGGTTCATGAGCAGAGCTCACAGAGGAGCTAGGTACAAGCCCGCAGCAGAAATACACACGGAGCATCCCCAGTCGAGCCGGCGCTCCTCACCTGCGGGCAGACAGTGCTTCCCATTTCCGTAAAACCTGGACTGGCAGTGGCAGCAAAAGCCGGTGGCGTAGTCAGTGCAGAAGGCGTGCCGGGAGCACTGTCTGTGATTGTGCTCACAGGTCTCCTTGTTGGAAGCATTATAGGTGAAGACTGGAAAGTAAAACAAACTTGCATTAAAAGGACTACGTGATTCCAGCATCGTCGCTGCTGCCGGCGTCCTCACGGACACTGCTCCGTAAAACCAGTTTAGATCATGCTAAACAAACGGGTTTTGATGTTTAAGAGACAGGAATAACATTCAACCCAGGGGAGTTAACTTGCTCTGTCTTCTGGCAAGAATAACTGCTGACGGCTCCCATCTGGTCTCATGGCGAAGTTAGAGACCTAGGAAGAGCTGTGCCACATGAAAGCTAACCCGTTAGTAAGTGCTAGGCGGAACTGCACTACACTGTCATTTTGTGGGTCACAAATGGTCACAGATCAGCAATTTTATAGGGTCATCCTGATAGCAATGACCCCTGAGAGGAAGACAAAAGAGAAACAAATGTCATTTTATGTCAAACCATTATTCTTTTCAGTGACCCTGAACTTAGAAGAGGATAGCCTATAGCTTTTATTACTCAGAAAAAAATTTTTTTTTCTGAGAAGATGGGCCTTAAAGAACACACACACAACTCTTAAGTATAAACACAATGCTCCAGTAGCAGTTCCTTCCGTCTTCCACTTATGCCCCCATCAAGAAAAAGAAGAACAATAAAGAGGACCATTTGTGCTACCAAGAAACAAAGGAAATGGAGCAGATGCCATCATCCATAAAATAAATGGCCAAGGTGGGGAGGATGTGGCTGGGAGTGGGCAGGGATGGACAAGAGAGGGCTTTCTCCCCCGCACTGGGACCGGTGCCAATCCCAAACATGGCCACCAGGAGGCAAAGGGGCTGTGCACACCTCTGCCTCGGTATGCCCAGGAGCTGGAGTTGGGTGGAGACTTCAGGAGCTCGCTGACAGTGGGGATGGCACAGAACTTAATGCTAGACTCTGAGGCTGCTGTGAGGAGCCAGCCCCAGAGGCAAACGGATACTCTACTCTTGGGGAAAACTAGGTGACAGTTGTTTCAGATCTAGATCTGAAAAGGAGGAAATAGAGGGGAAGGGTGATCTTGAAAGATCAATATTTACCCAGTATTCCAGGAGAGAACAGAAATAAAAAAACCAGTGGGGGAGGAGAGACATAGCACCAATTATGTAACAATATAGCCTCATAAAGACTTGTATCGGTAAGGGGGGGGCAAATTAACACTGAAATAGTGCTTAATATATGCTAGATACTATTCTATGAACTTCAACTTTTTTAATTTCCATAAGAGCAAGGGATCGTTTTTATCCTTGTTTTGCAGATAAACAAACTAAGGCATAGATTAAGTCACACAGGCAGTAGGTGACAGGCATGGGATTTGAACCCATGACGTCTGGCTCCAGATTCTTCACAGCCACACTCTATTGCCCCTCCAGTGGAACCCAAGCACATCGTGAGAGCTAGGTTAAGAATCTGCTCAGGTGTCTGGGGTTAGTCAGCAGCGACCTCGGTAAGAAAGCTTTGAGTCATTTGTTCCACATCAGGCTAATGGTAAATATAGCAGAGATTATCCGATTTTCAGTACGCTGGAAAACAGCACAGGTAAGAAGTGAGAGCGGCAGCAGTAGCATTAACTTTTGGACATAACTTGACAGCTGCTTACAGGTTCTAGAGAGAGAAGCAAGCTGACGGGTTGGCAGGACAGATATCTTGACTCAAGTGGATATCGGACTGGGAACATAGTGCGAATGAAGTCGGTGACTCAAGTTTTGGGTCTTGATGAGAAATTCAAGTTTAAATGAAAATAGGAAGTGAGGCATAACCCTCAACAGTGGGGAACAACAACAACAACAGACACAGAAAAGTGACACAAAACTCGAGGTAGAGGAAACCAGAATATTAAAAAGTATTATAAGAGGCTGCTGTGTAGACTGCTGCATATCTCTGTCTAGCATTGGTTTAAGAAAGGGGAAAACGCCAGTTTGCGTAAAAAGAAATGAATGTAACTTTCATTTGCCAAAATTCTCAGGTTTTTCCAGCTCAAAGTCACAGCTTAAAAAAGTAGCACCTGGAAGGATTGCACACTCATGAGTGTGCTCATGGCCTGGCTGCCAACAAAACTCTCCCTCCAGAACACAAGGGAACAAACAGAGTGACAGAGGGTCCCAGGCTTAGGACTTGACTGCAACCATGGTTGAGGTGGCTCTGCGGAAACCCTGGAAATGTCCTTCGTCTCAGTTTTCTCATCTTTAAAATCAGAATGACACCCGCTTCTCACACTTCATTGTCAGAAATCACATTATTTCTTAACATACTTCTGGGCGCCAAGGTAAAAAAGCAATCTGAAGCAGGTTTAAGGGGTAGTCATTTTCAGGATATTTAGGTAAAAATAAAACCAAATTCTAACACTGTTCTGCCCCAAATTAAGAAAATCATGGGTTTGTACTATATTCCCTCTATTTGTTATTTTGTGAAGACTTGTTCTCTGGCCCAATTCTCCTTCTAAGAGAGGTAGACACAGATATGGAGAATTAGGTTAATTTAACTAAAACACTAGGTCTAGCATGGCTTTTATATGCATAAAAAGAGAAGCATAGCAACGCAGCCAGCAACTTACAAATGCAACTGTGGAAGAGTCTAAGCTGACTGGAATGTAGACTGCATTTTTCTAACAAAAAAAATAATGATTAGGCTCCCATGAAAGGCTATGACACTGAAACTATAATTATGATGGATTAAATTAGTTATATTAGTAAGCTGGCCTGGGCATCTTTTTAAAAGTGTGCGAGTGTGTGAGTGTGTGTGTTGTGTGGAATATTGCATTCTCAGGATGGAATTTACTGAGCCAAGAACACAAACTCTGCTTTCCAGCCCCAGGACAGCCACAGTATGGCAAGAAGATGGGCCCACTCCCAAACAGGGGGAACATAAGGCTCTTTTAGGGCTTCTTTTTCATGGCTGCTTTCCCTTATAGATGTGCACATTTAACACTTAGTGCCGGCTTGCTAAGTGAATAGTAAATGCCTGCTGCAATTTTCTTTCACTCATTAAATAATTCAACAAATATTTGTTGGGCACTCATTATGAGCCTGGCACTGGTCTAGGAATTAGGTCTGTAACAAGAAACACACGCAAAAATTCCTGTCCTAGAGCTCACATTCTCCTAGGCAGCAGTCAATAGACAGGCAAATTATTTAATATGGAGGATAGTGTCAAGAGCTGTGCAGAAACTTAAAACAGGGAAGGACAAGAGGGCTGAAAGGGAAAGGTGACTTTGGTCCTTTAAACTCAGTCAGAGAAGGCCTTGGGAAGCTGAGGGAGGGTTTTGAGCAGGAGAGTGACATGATCAGACTTCTGGTACCTCAGGAATGAGCCTGTGTCTTGGTAATAGGACATACTGGTGAGAAGGGACCAGGCCTGGAATATTTTGAAGGTGGAGTTGACAGGGTTGCTGATGGATTGCATGGTGGGAAGATAAAAGAGAGGGAGAGAGAAAAGCGGGGAGGGGAAGGGTAGAGAGTGAGAATCGAGATAGTGGCGGCAGAGAGGAGAGAGAGGAGAGAGGAGAGAGGGGAGAGGGAGTAGGCCACAGTGAAGGTTACATGCTGGTGTGGGAAACTGGAAGGGGAGAGCTGCCACGTACTAAGAGGGAGACTGTGGAGGAGCAGTTTGTAGAAGGTCAGTTCCAGCAACAGCTTCTAGGGAGCAGGAAAGTTCCACCCAGTTCCAACAGGAACTTGTATCCTCAACAGGGTGCTATTTAACCATTCAAAGGGAGCCTGCATTTCTCCTCATGGATTCAGAGAACCACTGCATCAGAATCACCTGGGATACCTGTTAAAAATGCAGATTACCAGAGTAGGCTTAGACCTACCAATTCAGACTCTGTAGGTTGATCCCAGGAATCTGAGCCTCAGCCATTGCCTAGGTGATCCTCACGCCTATCATCTCACTGATGACAATGCTCATTTTCAAACTTACTTGCAAACTTTCCATTTCTCAACTAGAGAATGCCCATGCACATCGTTAATGGATGTCATCCGACCTATTAGCAGCTCCTGGGGCAGTGGGATTTCAGCTAATGCTTTCACATGCATCCCCTGCAGCTGAGAAGCGGATCTCAGTGCTTACGGCCCACTTAGGCCTAGATGCACAAGCAAGCAACGTGCAGATTCTTTAGTGGAGGTAGCCCAGAAGCCCAGAAGCCAGGTGCCTTCCCTGAGGAAGGGGAGAGTTGGACCAAAAAATGAGATCCCACATGCAGCTATCTATCCAGAGTAAGAAAAGCTAGTGTTCTGGCCAATGTGACTTCAAATTCCCATGAGAATTGCAGGTAGATTGAAAGATGCTGAACTACTTGAAGGTACAGAATCAGGGTTTGGATCCCAGCTGGATAAGATGTGTAGTGAGTATCTCCAAACACAACGTGGCATTTTTTCTTTTTCGGTGGTCATTTATATGCCTCTTTCTATCATAGTTTTGGAAGCATTTTCACACACTTCTTCCTATTCTGTAAGAAGATATTATATACATTTTACAGATAAGAAAACTGAGGTCACAGAGATTACATGATCTTCTGGCTCTAAATCCTACGCTCTTTCCATTACACCAGCAGCATTTAAGTGTGGTGGGATTCAGAATCACCAGGGGCGCCCGGTTTAAAAGTGCAGATTCTGGTTCAGGAGATGGAGGCTGGGTGTGGAAATCACCATTTTAAACAAGGGCCCCACGGAAATTAGATGCAAGTGGACTAGAGCCCACACTGAGAAACAGTTTTATTCCATGGCTCCTTTCTCCTGAATTTACCCAAAGGAGCAGGCTGTCTTCCAGACCTCTGAGGACCCACTCTCTGCCAGGGAGCTCCTGTCGTGGAGAGTCAGAAGGACAGGGACAAGTCTGTTGGCACGTCAGGCCACAGCGGGAGGGCAGAGGCAGGCCGCAGCTGAATGAACTCAGTTTGCAGCAGCTTTGTTAGCTGAGGTTAGATTGTTGCTCAAGGAATCTTATCATCGGGAATTTAAATTCTTGTTTATTTTGTTTCCATTTAATGCTTTTTTACTCTTCTCATATCCTTAATAGAAAGAAAATGGAGTGGGAACACCTGAGAGAGAGAGAAAAAAGCAAAGGCACCGCCAAAGTACTTCACACTTGTCCTAATCAGGAGTTTTTCACAAAAATGGAAAACATCCCTTCGCACTTGCTCCGATCCATCCTTTAATCTTCATTTTTTCCGGAAACACCTCAGCACTTGTCTTCAGCCCTGGGCCTGTCTTCCTTCACTCAGCCCTGGCCCAGCCACACGGTCGGTGGGCAGGGCCCCTGGCACGGACCGAGTTCACTGTGTGAACATAAAGGGGACGGAGGGCTTCCTTCACGGGGCTGCCCCCGCGGCTGGAGTGGCTTTTACTCTTAATACCTTCTACTGCTACCTCAAGAAAAAGAACCCACATTTCCACTGCAGGACAGAATTTTCTAGAATGATAGACTAGTAAGAAAAATCACATCCAACTCATGATGGAAAACAGTGGTAAGCTTTTTCCTCCAGTTTTCATGTTTGTTTATTTTTGATGTATGTGTGTGCTACATAGTGATGCTGGTTGGGCAAACAGTTATTAGGACCCTGGGGGCGGGGTTTACATCACTGTCATTACACCTGCAGGCTCTCCTATGCCACAGGTATGGAGGGCCCTCCTGTTCACAGACCCACAGCAACCTGGAGGTGCACCCAGAGAGCAGCTTTCCTGCCGGAAGGCTAGACTGGGCAGCAGAGCTGCAATGCACTCCGGGGTAGAGCTGCATGAGCAGCACATTCCTGCAGCCTTTCTCAAGGCCAAAAGTGGAGTCAGACTAGAAGCCACAGGGAAATCCTGCTCACAACTGCCATTTAATGGGGACAAAGGGTTCCCACAATGGAGCATAATTGCCTCAGGTTCCTGAAAGCCAGTTAGCCATCCCCCTTTCTAACTCATCCTGCAAACTAAGGTCAGATTGAGTCCCTCACAGAACCACCTCAAGGGGTTTAAGAATTTCTAAAATGCCTGCAAGTCAACAAGTAGTCCCTGTCCTGGTGGGCTGTAGCCCTCCTTGGCAGCTGGTCTCCCATATCTACCCCCCTTGACTCATTCACATGGTCTCCTTCTCCATTTCTACCTCTGTGCCTCCATTTTTGTGCCTCTTTGTCCAGAATTGTTCCCCACTTTTTCCCTCTCTAAACTCAGACTCTGGCCTCAAGGCCGACTCAAGCCCCTCGTCCACCACAGTGACTTCCCTGACTTGACAGGCGATTTGCCTTCGCTCTGTTACCTGACAGCTTGTTTCCTTCCTGTCTTAGTCTGCCTCTTACTCAGACAAGTCGCTTAGCATTTCCAGGCTTCGATTTCCTCCTCTATAAAATGGGAGGAATAACAGTATCTACCTCACAGGGCAATTCTGAGGACTAACCATGATAGCGCAATCTGCAGCAAAGCTCCCTCTTAGAGTCCCCGTGGGCACACAATAAATGCCAGTGAAAACTCCCACTAATGCTTTGGTCAGACATGGCACATGGTGGGTATTCAGGTAACTTTTGATTAGACAGCAAGCTACTGGAGCTCCCTGGAGAGAGAGGACACCTCAGACAGAGGATGCTTGCTCACCCGTTTTATTGCTGGTTCTGAAGTCTATGAAAACAGAACAAAGCAAATGATACAATTGAGGCCAGAACTAGAGTGTGATTGGGACATTCTTTCTTGGTATAGACATAATCTGAAAAGAATCTAGATTTCTTAACAAAAAAGAAAAGTCTATAAAAAGAGTCCCTAAGGGAAAAAAATTTTTAAAGAAGGGAGAGATATTTTGGGAGCCTTTAGATCTTAATTATTGTTTTAGCAAGATGACTACTATGAAGCTTGAAGGGGAAACTAAAATCCATTGAGCAAGATGCATCCTGTGACCAATTTTAATGCTCACAGGTACTTAATGAGGGTCTACATCTCCTCCATTTTGGAGCTGAGGAAAATGACGGCCAAACAGCACATTGTGTTACACCAAATCACATAGCAGAGCTGGAAATCAAGCTCAAGTCCACCTAATACCAAGATCCACACTCCCCCACTCCGTCAGTAGAAAAGGCCAGGCATAACGGGTCAAGGGCGAGCAGTTAGTAGGCAATGTTGCGTGTCTCTGCCACTCTACCCACCAGCTTTCCCAGGGGGAGGCCACGTCGGGCTGATAGACCTCTAAAGCACCAACATTCATTTGGGGGGCGGGGAAGTTCACGAAAAAAAAGTATCTAACAACTGCACGGTTCTATATTTCACACAGGCTTCATGAAGCCTGAGTTGCAAATAGAGGCTCACCTATTTTCCCTCTCTGTTTTCAAGTTTTAAAGTGTTCCCTCTCTGCTCCCTCACATAGTGGTTACTGATTTTTTTTTTCTCCAAGTTTCAAAAACTTCTAGTTAGATTTTTTTCTAAATGTCTCATACACATGCTGCCTTTTCCAAGATGTCAGTAGCAGACGCCATTCAGCAGCTGAAAAATATCACAGTTCATAACCCAGAAGCACTATGGCTACCCCCCTCTGTTCTCTACAGCCAGTTCCCTAAACCTCCAGCAACCCCAACCCCTCACAGCTCAAAGCAGGGGGAGCAGCCCCTGCCTCTCCACTCTTTAATAAATCACTCCAGGGGTCTGATTTTTAATATTCCAACCTCTTCCCAAGGCAGAAAGTAAAATGAAAACACCATTTAGGAATATATCTTCACCTCGAAATTCCTTTGCTAAAAATCTTTGATACTTGCTTTAAATTTTCTTCAGATATACAGAACTTATGCTGAAAAGTCAGGAGACTGTCAGAAGGGTCTGAAGGTTCCAAAGTCTTCCAATAAAATTCACATCTTCAGCTTGACAGAAGTATGGATCTTAAGCAGGAATTAAGGCACAACTACTTAATGAGCCCACTCTTTGTTTTCTACCCATCCCCACCCCATTCCCACTGCTGTACATTTCCTATAATTAGTAATAGCAGCCACCATTTATTAAAACCAACCAGTGCAGACACTAGTCTAAAAACATCATTATCTCATTTAACCCTCTCAATAAATGTAGGAGAAATTAAGAGGCTTGGGCGTTACATAAGCTGCCTCATGTCACCCAGCAAGGAGTGTGGCAGCCAAGATTCAACCTAAATCGAATACCAGCGCTTTCCCTGGAATCATTACACAGCACCACTTTAGTCATGCAATAGTGTCTTCCCTTCTGAAACAAGCACTTCTTCAAGCAATGCTGATGCCAGAATAAAAGAACCTGAAGGCCCTCTTTGCTAGGTCAATGTGATTTTACCACAAAAGGGATGGGAAACAGAAAAGGTGAAAAAAAAGGAGGTCCTGAAGAATGCCGTCACCTCTGACCTCTTTCCTCCTATTAGAGGCCAGATGAGCAGTCTCTGGAACAAATGGAATGAATCTGTGGATAGTTCCCCATTCATGTGCTGACATCTCTGACCAGGAAGAAAGAGCTGACATGACAAGTCTCAACTAGGAAGAGAAGGGGACATGGGCTCTGTGTCTGTATTAATTAACCGCCGCCTCCTCTCAGCATTTCTCTCCTGGCTCCTCACCCTGGTCAGTGAGTCATGAAATGAGGACAAGGCTCCTGGGAGGTGAAAACCCCAGCTGCACAGGCATCATCCAGAAATGACATGACACAGGTGGCTAGCAATTTTCTTTCCCCATGGGCTTCTCTCCCACACACACTACCAAGTAGCGTTAACCCAGGGGAGCACAAGGGTTGCCCCAGAACAGAGTAAGAATCTGGAATGTTCATCTGAGCCAGCACAACTGGCCACTTAAAACTAACGCCTTCCGTCCTCCATGACTGCAATGCGCATGAAGCCTCAGAACATTGTACCTTTGCTGAACTTTCAAACTGAAAACTTCATTACACTCGAGAGCGTAGCTGGCACGAGCAACCCAGTTCGTCCACATTCGCTTCGTGAGGCCCATTTTTTAAAAACATTATTAATGGTCAAGGGATTCCAAACAGAATTTGCCTGCCAAGATGTATTTGGCAAAGGAAAGATACTCTATCTCCTGAAACACATTTAAGAAATCAGTTCCAATCTTCTTTTTGCTAAACTTTCCACGTACTCACTTGAGAGGAAAATCATGGCTCTATGTAAAACCAGCATTTTTAAAATGGAATCTGAGCACGCTGTTTTCCAGCCCACTTACCCTCGGTGTTGGGATGGATATTGTCTTCCACCCCGACCACGTGTCTCCCATGACCCAGTGGTGGAGTGTGAGCTGGTGCAGGGTAATTGTGCAGAACCACCTCTCCTTCGGGATGGGCTGGAGCAACATCCCTTTCTGAAGGCAGTGCCCCTCCATTTGGGTAGGGCCGGATGCTTCTGTGTTCGGGGTGGGCAAGTGGGGTTTTCTGGGACAGATCCAGTGAATCTCTCACTGTCTTTGATGGAGCCAGGCCTCTGGCCCCTGGCTGTTCAAAAGACTCCACTTGGCCTCTTATATCTGGGGTATCTGTCTCCCCCACGGGCTCCCCTCTTGGTTTGAGGGTCCAAGGTGGCAGATTCTGTTCCAGGGTAGAATGGCCTATTGCTACGTGGTTGATGTGGCAAAGGGGCGGCCAGGTCGGAATCTGAAGGAGAGAGGCCAACTCCTAAAGGCCTTGAGTCAGCTCTTGAGTGGGAGGAAACACTGATACTGCCGTGGCCATTCAACACCTCCTCTGGTTCACTTGGTGGGTATTCAACTTCCTCCTCATTCTCATCGTAATAATCCAAATTGTCCTCAGTGTCATCGCTTTCCAGGGCTGCAGCAGGGCTGAAGGACTGTTCCAGGGGAGCTGAAGCGCGGGCTGTGGAAAGGTCTCCTCTGACTGTTGCTGGCCTGACATTGTCCAGCGGGGTGGAGCTGCCGATGTGAAAAGCCCACACTCCAGGAATCCCCAGGTTGCTGTGTCTGAATGAAAAAACACTGTATTGTAATAAAAATGTCCATTCACCCAGCTCTCTACAAAGGTAAGCAATTTATTTTAAAACTGAAAGGCTATTAAGATCAGACTGACTGGTGTAGAAAACCAAATAAAATGAGGCTTCCATGGTAACTAAAAGGATTATACCGGAATTCTGGTGTACACTACCTCTTATTTAACATTCAGTTTCACAGGCTGTATCTCACAGAATGCTAGACCATCAGGTTACAATCTGCTCTACAATGTACATGTTTTATCTAAAATATAGCTGTTTGAAAACAAATAGGGAATGCGGGACTATTTTATCCTTCCTCTACTCTTAACACAATCAAGAAATGTATGCTTAAAAATTTTTGCTGAACATTTAAATAATGACCACTACATGCTTTTGAGAGTAAGTTAGGTGTCAAGTGCTTAATGTTCTTCAATACAATCTGCAAGGTAGGGGCAGTGACCATGCCCCATTTTAAGGGAGAAAATAGGTTTTAAGAGGCTAACTCGTCTTCTGAAGGTCACACAACTAATACTTGACAGAACTTGGACTTAAATCCAGCACTAACACCAAAGCTCATGCTCTGTACTTGAGATTTATATTATGAAATAATTATTTTATATATTATATCAGAAAACCAATACACTATAATTGATCAGCATCTGAATTATCATAACTCTACAGAATGATAAAGACCCTTCACAGTTTAGTCACATGGATTAATCAATTAATTAATTCACAGCGAATGGAGAGTCGATATTAAAAAGTTAAAGAAATATAAGTGCGCCAGTGTTGAAAGTGTTGAGCAAATATAGAACAAAGTTAAAGGGGAAAATAAGAAAGCAGCTCCCTCAAAATGCCACAGGTTGTAGGTGAGAGGTGTTCAGAAACATCTGGAACCCAAGAGCTGACTTGTTTTCTGCACTAGAAAAGAACGTGGACTTTATTCAGTCTTTCAAATTATTTTAGAGCCAATGATATATTCTGAAGAGAGCAACTATATATAAGATTTCTAAAAATGAGAAAAACTTGAACAAACAAGGGTGGCCAGTTTGAATACACCAGTTTGTGTATTCCTCTGGTCTATGTACAAAATACCAGACTCAGAGACACTCATGCTATGGGATTTCTTCAAAAGTCGGTCGATGAGGAATAAGAGGCAATGACTAATAAGTTAGAAATAGGTAAGATATGCACGGAATCATATAAGGACAAGAGACTTTCACTTATTTGAGTAGATACTTCTACCCAAATCAAATTCATATGACTTTCTATAGCAATAATACATTTCAATAATTCCAGGAATGTCTCCCCACTGCCCTCAAACTCTCCCTCTGTGTGTGTGTGTGTGTGTGTGTGTGTGTGTGTGTGTGTGTGTGTGTGTGTGTGTTGTGGTTGTGGTGCTGCTGCTGCTGCTGCTGCTGTTATAATTAACTTAGGGTAACAGGACTATAAAAAGCAAAACTGTGATCCTTTGTGCAATATGCTATGTATACTTGGTTAATTCTGAGAATTAATGTTGGCATTTCTTGGCAAGCAAATAAGGAACACAAAAGTAGATAAGAAAGAATCTGAAGATTTGAGGATACTGAGTTTATTATCACATCAGAGGTGTTGCAGCTGTGAAATTTCTTCTTGATGTTAGAAATAGAAAACTATAAAAGCTTCAAGGAGTAGGAAAATACAAATTACGGCAGATAAAAGATAAATAAAATAACCTTCTAATTAAATGTAAATCCTTATCCTGGCTTTTGTCATTGTGTCCAAAGGGAAAGCAACCAATTAGATTTTATCCTAAAATCCAAGGTCATTTAGAAAGCTTAGTGATAGAAAGAACTTAATTTATTTCCTATAAAGGAAAACAAGACTACAAAACGGATGACAGTGTCTTCCTCCCTGGATTGTCAGGAAGATTGAGTTGGAAAATTACACTGAATGTCTAGCACACGGCACTGCACATAACTACTTAGTAACTACTATCTTTCAGGAGATAGAACAGTATAATCTCAAAAATGCAAATGTGTGCATTCATATTTAAATTTGCACAAGAGTTATGAAACATACTATAAATTATAATTTATGACCTTTGAACTTTTAATGATGAGACAAGTTTGATAAAAATTCTACTGACTAGAAAATTAACTTTATTCTTTAGAGATGTATACTGAAGTATTTAAGAGTGAATGGTATGATGTGTGTGACTTAATTTAAAATACTTAAGCAAAAAAGTGATGAATATGGCAAAATATCAACAACTTATAAATCTAGATAATGAGCATTTGGGTATTCATTTAGCTATTCTCTCAACATTTTTGTGTATTTTTGAAAATTTAAATAATGAAAAGTAAAATAGACAATTGAATTGAAGAACACTTCCTTTCTAAGAGTAAAACCAAGAACTGAAATCATAAAGGAAAAGACCAATAACTTTAACCTCAACTCACAACTTTTAGATCATAAGCAATTTTAAAGATGAACAACTGGATTACAATATTTACAGTATATGAGAGGGTTAATATCTTTACTATATTTTTTCTTATTTATAAGAGTTCTTTGTATACACCCCAATAGATAATAGCAAAGAATATGGACAGACACATCACACAAAAAAAAGATAGATAAATGGCTATTAAACATATGAAAAGGTATTCAGTTTTACTAGAAATCAAATAAATTTGAGTGAAAATATGAACCTGTTATCTCTATGAGATACATAGATATTAAAAAGAACAGGAGCTTATTGACAGCAGACACTGTCAATCACAGCTACATATTATTGGTAAGGATGCGAGCTGGTGCAATGTTGCTGAAGGGC
Organism: Eonycteris spelaea; assembly: GCA_003508835.1. NCBI lineage: Eukaryota > Metazoa > Chordata > Mammalia > Chiroptera > Pteropodidae > Eonycteris > Eonycteris spelaea. The sequence continues at coordinate 5,734,718 of PUFA01000017.1, forward strand.
AATCTGTTAACATACGCCAAAATGTTAAACTTCTCAACAATTTTATTTTGAAGAGAAATGAAAATTTGAGCAATATGTTTCATGGTGTTTACTCCAACAGTATTTATAAAAACCAGAAACAAGTTAAATGTTCATCAAGAAGTTACCGTCTTAATAATATAGGCCATGTTTTATAGTCTTAAACAGATATTGTACTGAAAGAGGCCTATAAGACACTGATAAGTGGGAAAATGCCACATGCATAGCAAAAGAATCATTTTGGTTTGTAAATTTTTTACATATACCTAAAATTCTGGAAGGATTATTAACATTGGTTATCACTTAAAGTAGTGATATTAAGTCATTTTTACTTTTATTTCACATTATTCTGCATTGTTGGTACTTTATTTTATTTTTTATAATAAGCATGGGTTACACTTAAAGAAATGTCACTCTGCTAGTAATCTTGGCCCCATAACCATTCTGCTCTTGTCAAGCAACTCAGTGGTTTCTGGGAAGCATCAAAGATAAAAATGAGAGAAGGCATGGAGGGAGGTAAATGAAATGCGCGTGCGCGCGTGTGTGTTCTTACGGGCCTTCATGGGTGTGGTGGAGGAGCACAACTGCCTTTTTTGAGCCCCACCACCTCCTGCGCCCCGTATAGATGTTAGCACTTACGCTAATGCTCTGGATTGTTGATTTCTTTGCCTATCTGCTCTACTAGAATGTAAGTGGCTAGTGTGCAGGGCCTGCACCTTAGACATCTTTGTCTTTCAAGTGCTTGCCTCCCTGTGAGCTCTCCACAATGTATGAGGAGCAGAGACTCTATAGACTTCAGGGTAGAAGAGGCAGGTGCAACCAGGGAGTGAAAGCAAGGAGCTAAGGTTTCTTCAGAGTCCAGACTAAAAGGCAACTTAGGTGGAGACCTAAAGTTGCCTAATGTGAGTCATAAGAATGGGAAAGAAGTCCAGGGTTCAGCATAAAGTCAGTAGTTTGGAACTCCAGACTCAAATATTGGTTTTGCCACTTAACAGATTATAGGCAACTTAACTTCCCTAAGCTCATTTGTCAAACTGAGAAAAGTGTAGAATTTACCTCCTAGGATTCTTATGAGTTTTAATTAAGACAACTTCTGGAAAGCGTTGCGCAGAATGTCTGGCAAATTGTAAGCTCTCAATAAATGTCAGCTCTGAGTAACCATATTTGGTTGTAGGGCCCGCTCTCTAGTAGCTGAGCAGAGCAGATGGCATGCAAATGTGCGAGGTGTTATGTAATGAAATAATGCAATGAAACTGAGAGGCAGCGAAGGGAGGCTAAATAGCCAATGTGTTCTGTCTGGCTTCTAGATCAGTATTCAGAAATTCAGAAAGAAATAAAGGCAAAGATATTTTTAAAGTCCTGAAATGAATAAATATCAATAGGTGTTGACCCACATAGTAGCATGATGTGGACCAGCAAAAAGTGAAAGGGCCTATTATTGCACTAGCAGATGGGACTGAGCAATGTGACGAGCCCTGGCACCTCATGGAAAACCAAGCAGTGTGATTTCAGATGATGTAGCCAGAGAGAAATCCTGAGACTTCTAAAAATCTACCAATCTGTTTCCCAAATCACATTACTCTTCATTTAACTTTTAACATGTGTCTGTCTAAAAGACTAAACATCTCCTGTGAAATAATTAACCTGGAAAAAAACTCAATCTGGGCATTTATATTACTGGATATTCTTAAGTGGTTCCAAGAGCAATGTTTTCCACAGCAAGCCTCAGTGACTCTACAGAGAGTGAGAGGGAAGGGGGAGTGAGAAGGAGAGAAGGGCAGAGGGAACGAGGGAGAGAGGGGGAGAGGGGGAGAGGGAGTAGAGTTCTGTTTCAGGTTATCTATAGCCAATAGATCAAGAAAAATAAAGGACCTTTTATATTTTGGCAAACTTGCTCCTCTTCAGGGTCTAGTTTTAGTTCTGGTTTTGACTTGATGCCTTGCTGAAAAACCACCAAGGTATGATTTAATGGTCTTATGGCCACTCAAGTTTGGGTAGCTCCTAAGGGTTCTTACATTCAAACAGGTAAGGGCCTAAGCCCTATGGTACTTACTGGTAGAGATTTTTCACAGATTGCTCAGTGCTAGTCAAGCTGAAATATGGTCCCTCTCTCCTCAGGTCATCGGCCTCCCCTCGGCAGAAGCCTACTCGGGCAGGAAGCTCTAGCTGGACATTGTAGGATTCTTTGGGGCGGGTTCCAAAGAACTGAAGACCATTGGCAGGATAAAGAAAGAGGGCGTAGGTATCAGATTCATCAGATGCCAAAACTGCCTGAAAGGTATTCAGCTGTGAAAAAAAGAAAGGAAATATTCTTAATAAAACAAACAACAACAATAGTAAAAAAACGGAATGCAAGCAAAGCATCGTAAAGTACTAAGGGTTTTCTCCCTTCTTAGGATTTCTCCAAATTGTTTTTATACATAATATCTTTAAAACTTCCTCTTCAAGTTACAACAGAATTTTGTAAGCTATATTATTATAATAATCTTTTATAATTTAGATTAATAGTTGAAATATACATACGTAAAAGATATGATGAGTTAAAAAAATAATATCTTTTAAGGTTTCAAACTTCTCTCATCCAAACCTCTTTTGGAGCTGAGAGCAAGTAGCAAACTTAACTTGTACACTCCCACCACCACTGCCCTGGACTACGGCCCTGGGCACTCACCTAGATCATTCATGCCTCCATCTACTTATTGAATGCCCATCCTGGGCAGGCACAATGTTAGGCCTTGGGTGATCTTTCATCAGTGAGGAAACAGATACATGGGCTAACGGATCTGCCTAAGGGCGGTAGCTAGTATGGGGTGACAGGACAGCTAGCTCAAGCCCATATCCAGCACCACTAGGCCATCCTAACTATCCTTAGCATGCCATTCAAGGTGATGTGTAACCTGCCCCTAACTCTCTATGTAGATTCAGATCTGCTGCATCTCCACCAGACTAGTTCCTATTCCCCGCTTGTCCCTTGTACTCTGATGCTTTCATACTTTTGCTCATGTTTCCCTATACCTGGAAACCCTCCTAACCTTGCACTGCTGCCCCTCTGGGGTGTTTTGTGATTCCCTGTAAATTTATTTTTGTTCTCTGACCCTGGTAACACCCTAGGTGTTTCTAGTTAGCATTTATTTCATTTTGCCTGGTTAGCTGTTTATGTGTCTTTAAACACCGTTCATTAATTCAAATGGCCAAGGGCCTACGAGGCACCAGACATTATGTTTGGTTTTGAAGGTGTGAAGGAGCAAAGGATGAGGACTCTGCCTTACAGCTTAGGAGAGTTATTGAAGGAGGGAGCAGAGGCCGCGGAGGAGGGCATATGGCCAAGACCTCTGGGTTAGGGTGGGAGGCATCGCAGAGGGAGCCTGGGAACCTTAGTAAACACAGGAGGAGCCAGCACCACCCTGAATGACCAGGAGCTGAATCAGCCACAAACTCAATACCCAGACCCTTATAGAACCACTCTTTAAAGTTCAATGTACTCTCATATTTTCAAAAAGACACTTTTTGCCTTTATTTACATCTAGCTATCTCTCCCATTTCCCCCAATGAGAACACCTCTCTCCTAAATCCCACTCTTTTTATAATAACTGGGGAGGTATTTATAAATAACACTCCTAAATAATGCAACTCTTAGAAAAATTACGTATTGGTAGGTAGTGTTGTGTTGTTTCCCTATTTTCTTAGACAAAATTAGGCACAGAGAAGAACATCACATTTTACTGAATAAAACAGCAAACACGAGGACCATGCCCTGCATTTTGTTTTGTCCTAGGTCCTTCCCTCAATGGTGTTCAAGCCCTCTCCTAATGTGAATTCTACCTTTCAATGTTCATTTCGAAGTACAGATTTGAGGTTTTGCTTATAGGACAAAGACTCGGGTGTTAAAATGCTTTTCGAGAAAAAAAAAATGATACATAACCTTTCTTTTAGCTCTCTAACATAGAAAAAATCACCTTGCTTAGCTTTGCTCTTTGCTTCTCTTTCTTTAAGTTCACAAACTTAAAGTTAAGGGGAAGTGGGGGATGGTATATTTGTTACTGTTGTAGTTGTTGACTGTTTCATCAATAAAGCTTGACTTTTCCAAAAACAAAAGGCAAGGGATATTTTCTAGAATTTCTCAAAGCTGGGAAGGCAGAATTTCTGCCAAATATAAACAAAGGCTGTTCTGCCTCATGTCCATATAAAATATATACTACATCATTGATGAATGTTGATTCAATAACTTCAGAGTTTTACTTTAGTCAGAATAAATAAAGTTCCACTAAGGAAAGAAAAGTACTCAAGGAAGGAGAAAGAGTCTGTTTCAAAAAGCTAAGCTTTCTCTGGGTATTGACTGCCTATGATAAACTTGAGCTAGGAAGAAATCCTGTTCTAAGTTTAGAGAAATTCTGTGAGATAAGGAGAGCCTATAGATTGTGAAGGAATTAAAGGCGATGGGGGAGGAGGGGAGGAAAAAAGTAAACAGAGCTGTGAAGGGGAGAGTCTGGCTTTTACTGCGGAGTTAATTTTATTCATTCTTTCAGTCAGTCAGTCAACAAACTCATTTCAAAGAAAATTTATTCACTATCTTTTACAAGACATCCCTAAGACAAGCACTTATTACAGATGGCAAGCATTTAATGTACTTGTCTCCACTGAGATCAGCAAATAGAAGAAAAATTTTAAATAGAATTTAGGATCCCAGAGTACACTCAAAAAGGCTTTGGCTGTTTAAACACCATCCACACACCAAGTGATCACTTCTAAAATTCTCAGTCCCACAAAATTCTACATCTAACTGTTCAAGAGCACCCTTCTCGAAGTCCTGAAGGACTCGCCCCCCCTCCCAAAGCTCTCCTTGACTGGCTTCCAGACCGGAAAGGTCTTCACATTCCTAGAGACTCCACATGCCCTGCCTCTGAAGGGAAACCCTCAGATGGGCTGCCAAACCCCATAAAGGGGTCACTGGTTCCCAAGTCCTCCAGGATCCCAGAGAGGAGAGAGAGCCTCCATGAAGGAGGGGCAGCACAGCAAGGATCAGGGCCAGTGACTGCTAAGCTTCAAGGTTTCCACCATCCTGTTATCAGAAAGAAAAGCCAGAACCCTCAGCAGAAATCAGGCAGAAGGAGTCTGACTCTCTTTTCCAGGTATAAAACAATGCCATTCATTGACCTGCCACTCAGTAGAGCCAAGCTGATGGGTACAAAACATGCTCATCTATGAATTTCTAAATTTTGCAATCCAGTTAATTAATTTCAGTCACCTGGCAAACGAAAAAAAAAAATCAGAACAGTACCATCCCTGTCCCAAAGGGATTTGCCTATAGTGGCTTACAAAAATTATAACGAAAATTTATCAGTAGGGTGACTCTTAAAAGGGTCACACATTTCTCTTTTCTGTCTTGCTTGGGGTCACATGCTCTCTACGGTTGTAGTATCATTGACTTCTTGCCTCCAGTGTCTCGTGTCAATACTAACCTCCATTCCTTAGTATAATTCTCCATTTCCTATTACGTGTATGAATGACACTGTCATATGCATGATTTTCCCTCATTCATTTTCTGCCCTAAATCCTACAGATTTTGCCCCAAATTCAAAGTTAAATGTTCAGTGCTATCGAATCCCTAACATTATATCCTTCCTGACACTTAGTCATTAGAAAATGTTCAAGCAATTTCTTTAACCAATATCATTATGTCTCTATTCTCTATGTCTTCACAGCTATGTCTCAGACTCAGGTTAAACTCTTTTAGATGAACTGCAGACCTCTCCTCTTCTGGTATCTTCCAACAAAATTCTGCTTTTACTTCTCATTCTCTCTGTGGGTCAATGCCCTCAGCCAGTGACTAGCATCCTTTGAAATGAGTCAATAGGCCTCAGATCCCCTCATTAAGGTCTCCAATGGACAACCTTCTGCTCATCTTATGATATCACCCTACAACTCCTTTCATCCATTTTTTTCAGCCTCAGCAATCTCAGCCTTCTCCCAGAACACACACTAGCTCAGAATTCTCTCTCCTGCTACCTCCTTCTCAAGATCCATTCTTTCAGCTCCTTTGGCCAAACTTAAAATCAAGGCAAAACAAACAAAAAAACAAACAAACAAACAAACAAAAAATTCCCCATACCACACAGGTCTGTGTAATCTCATTCTCTATAACTCTATTCCTCAAAAAAAAAAAAAAATACAAAACAATACTCTTGCTCACTCTCAAAAAGACCAAAAAAAAAAAAAAGAAAAAAGAAAGAAAGAAAGAAAGAAAGAAAGAAAGAAAGAAAGAAAGAAAGAAAGAAAGAAAGAAAGAAAGAAAAATACAGCTAAAATAAACACTAGTCCTCTTTAAGTTTCCTGTCAGTAAGTTCTTTGAAGGTCAATACCATGACTTCTTTGCTCTGTGAAGTACCTCTTACAGTTCAAGGAATCCCAGATTAACTAAATTGATAAACACTATTTGTTCACATTATTTTAGATGCAATTACAACTTGACATTCCTGAAATATCAGCTACAACATCCTGTCACATCCATCTTGACTATCTATGGAGAGAAAGGGCAACAACTAAATTTTTTTAAATGGTAGAGATGCCATTCCTCTGATACCTTCACGTTTCCAGTAACTTTGCAACATAAGATTAGTGTGCCCAGTTTTAAGAAAGCCATGTAGAACTCACACAATCCTTTAAGCAAAGTAGATTACTGTTTGCTAAAATCTACCTCCAAAGAACTATTAAAACAAGAACTGAAGTCACAGAGCTCTTTAAAGTAGTCAGAAGAACCTTTAGGGTTGTAATTGAAAAAACATCCTCTCTCCAAACAGAATCTTAATCTCTTTTCTAAATGAAACAAATTCTGAAGCCAAGTGAGCATATGGCAATGTCTAAAGATTGATTTTAATTAGAAAAGTAAAAGATAGAAGAAATCTATAAATCTTCCTGTACTCCCCACCCAGAAAAGCTCAGATGAAAATTGCAATTCAGAAAACCTTACATTTAAAGAGTCTTCATGTAAAGGAGTTGCATTACAGAATCCTTATAAGGCAGAAATAATAGAACCAGAACCTGGTCCCTTCAAGCCAATGAAGGGAACACAGATTGGCTCAGCATCCATGCCAACTAGACATAAGGGAATACAGTGGCTACTTTAAAAATGTCACCTTAGTTAATTCTCATGACAATCCTGTAAGTTAGGCATTGCTACTCCATTTTACAGGTTAGAAAACTAATATTGAGGCTGAGCCATTGCTTCTAAAATCACTAGAAAACCTTTCAAAAACACTTTTTCTTTCAAAAATATTTTTATCTTTATTGTCATTGTCTTCACAACCAAATGAAAGTTGGGTAACAGAAGCATTATTCACATGCTACAGATGAAATTGAGAAAAATAACTTAAAAAGTCACTTGTCTGTACTGTAATTTTAGATTTCAGAAAAGCCCTGACAAAATTAGAACTTAAAGCTATAGCATGATTTCATCACCCCAAAGTTTCTGTGCAACTGCTCATCTTTTCTATTCATCTCATTCAACTCAACTTTGTCTTTTCTCTGTTGAGTAAGTATGACAGACACAGCTGATTCTCTCCAAAGTACTGGAATCCCAATTTATAAGTAATAAGGCATCAATAGTGTCCTTGGCAGCGGATTTCATTCCAAGTTCATTCTTCCTTTGAATGACATGGGTTTCCAAGGACTCTTCTGATACTAAGATCACATCAAGACAATAAAACTTCACCCTTATTTATTGGAAGTCTTTGTCTACCTTCATCATTTACGCCAAGGAAATGGATCTTGCATGAAAACTCTGGGTAAAAGTAACAACAACAACAAAAACCTAAGGATCCAAAAATCTGTACTTTAAACCTGGCTTTGCCTCACTAACAGCAGAATTCTGGACAACAGCATTAACTTCTATTTGCCATTATCTGTGAAATGCAAACAATAAGTCTTGTGCTTATCTTGTAAGATTGTTGTAGAAAGACAGTATGCTAAAATGTTGTTATCAGAATTAACAAGATATCTTGAATAAACAACCTATATAAGTGTCTATGTAGTTAATCTTTCTTTTGTGCCATTACCTTCTCCCTGCAGTCAGAAAGAGCTCTCTTAACAAAAAATATCAATCCCCTGCATAAAATCCTTCAAAGGATGCCCACTGTCAAAGAACCAAATCCAAACTCCCAGCATCACATGATCTGTCCCCATCCCATGGCCTTTCCAGCTTCCTGTCCCACCACCCTTTCTCTCAGTAATAATGCACCACATGTGAGGCCCCAAACACATTCAACTTTACAGCACATGGGTGGTATGATAGATGGTATTTCTTCTATTGGGAGTGTTCTACTCTGTTCAACTCAGATTCAAAGCTACTTCCTCACTGAAACCTTCCCAGATCAAGTCTCCTAACCAGGGAGATCTCCATAAGTCAAGAGTTAGTCTCCATAAGTCAAGATGCTACTACTGCACAGTATCATAGTGAACAATAATCAATGTCCCTACTAAACTATGAGATCCTTGGGAGTAAAGAGTACGTCCTTTCATGGTATCTATATGTCTTGACTGACATAGAGTAAGTGTGTAAAAGAAGCTTATTGGATGAATAAATCTCAACTATGTTTAAATGTAAATTACTCACACACACATATATATGAATATGCCACATATAAGATACATGTTTAGAAAAAAGACTGGAAGAAAATACAAAAGTATTACCAATGGTGACCTCTGGCTAGTGAAATGATAAATAATGTTTACTTTGTTTTCTAAATTTTTTTATTATAGGTATGTTATACTTAATTTGAAGTGTTTTTTTCTAAACCTAAAAGCAAGAATGAATGAATGAATGCAATATAATGGTGGGGGCCTCACCTCACTCAACTTTCTGAAACCCTCCACCTTAGTCCAATGCCCCGCACAAAAGAGGTATTCAATATATATGTTTGCATTGAATGTATTCTGTTAAATTGAATAATTAAAATGTCAAACCATTTATTTAAAAAAATTAATAAATAAAACTAGATGTTGCCTGACAAAAACAAAATGGCAAAAAATCATAAATTCAAACACTTTTTATTTCTAGATTTTCTTTGCTTAATACAGCCTTTAGGAAATATTTCTCTTACAAAATACAAAACAAAAATGGCCACCATCTTGAAATACTCAGTGAGTGAGGGCAAGCTACTTAATCTCTCAGGAGAGAGATGTGCAATCTTTCTTTGGATAAGAACACTGATGAGTTAAAATAGAAATAAATTGTAAGAGTTTCAGCTCTTGGAATATGGCACTTTACATTCAGGTCAATTTTATAGGAGGAAGCCCTTCCCTTCTCCAGGAATGAGGCAGTTCACCATTTGCCAAACCACCCTGGCTCCTACCTGATGTCCATTTGGAGTACTTTAAACATTGCTGCCAAGCCTAAAGACTTGGAGCTTGGGTTATTTTACTTTCTCGAGTAGAGACAGTAAAACAAATCAAAAGTCTCGTTCAAACTAGGGGGCATGTCAGCTGGTACCTGGAGGGCAAGTTGGCAAAAACTATCAAAAACCTTATAAAAAACACATCATCTCTAGTCCACCAATTTCACATCCTGGAATGTCAGCTAAGGACATGCACAAAGATTTAGCTAAAAAAAAAAATTTCACAAATTTATGATGATGAAAAATTGGAAATAACCTAATGACCACTGGGCACACTGGTAAATCCACTGGATGGAACATAATGCAAACATTATAATTCAAGTTACAGAAATACAGAAATAGACTAAGTGACATTGAAACGTATTCACAATATACTATTAATGGGGGGAGGGGAAAGTAGGCTAAAAACAGTGTGTGCAGTGTGAACCCATCGTTGTTAATAGACAGTGACAAATACAGATATTGATAGGAAAAAACCTCTGAAATACACAGGAAAATGTTTAACAGTGGTTATCTTTGAGTGGTTGGAAAATGAGTGGTTGTTCTTTTTTAAATTGCCTGTATTTGTTTATGTTTTTTTTCAATGAACATATAATTAGAAATAATTCTTGTATACTTAGAGGTGATTCTAAAAATAAACAACCAAACAGTAAACTGCCTTGTGTTCTGAGAGCCTTCCGAATCCGCAGGGGAGCCCTCTTACCCCTGGGCATTTTTCCTTGCTAGAAATGAACACCTCTCAGATCCTCAGTGGACGGTTCAGAGACTTCATTTCCAAGCCACTTCAGCCCGGGTGCCACCAAACGATACATCAGGATCAGCGTGAGAGTAGATTCAAAAAAAATTCCAAGCCTGGGTTCCAACCTAGAATTCATGCCCATCCCTCAATTGGCTCAGCGGCCAAGCATCCCTTGTCACTTACCTCTCCCGAGGGCCGCGTCCCACGCGTGGCCTCCTGGTATGCGCCCACCCGCTCCCACGTGGCCACGAAGGCGTGGGTAGGGATGAAGCGCGCTGCGGCGCGCGGAAAGCCTGTATGCACGTAGCGGGCGGCCAGGCCCAACACCTCCCGAGACGTGTCCTCGCGGTACAGGACCCGGCCCCTGCCCTGGCTGGTGTCGATGTCAGCTAGAAAGGGAGCAATCGCCGGGAAGTCCGTGGGGAAACCATCGTCCACATACTGGGTCTCCCTGGGGAAGTCCTGGGTGGAGATGATGCCATTGGTGCCCACCTAGGAGAGGAGGGGAACAAAAGGTGACGGTCGCTTACTCCACAGGAAGCCCAAGGGTTGCCACCATAGGTCCCGATTTGCGCGCCCACCCTGCTGCTCATGGAAGAAGGGAACCGCCCCGGGCATGAAATGCTCCCGCTTCCCCATCGGCTGGGAGTTGGACTCCAGCCTGGTTCCGGGACACCAGCACAACTTCAGCCGGCGTCCAACCCGCCCCTCCGACCCTGCAGCCCGATGCCATAGATCCAGGAGCCCTAAAACTCGTTTGCATATCTTCTCACTTCCCGCACAACCCTGGGGAAAACCTCCAGGTCCGACGAGGGGGCACCCCAGCTTTGCAGACGTGCACAGCCTTCTCGCTGTCCTAACTGGAACATCCCCTGGCCACCCTAGGACCTTCTTTTTTGACTGGGACACTGATATGGCCGAGAACAGTTCTGGCGCTCTCCCTCCAGGCAAGGAGAAGCAGCGGGTCTGGCAGGAGCATTGCTGCAAAGCCAGGTCCCACCCCCAGGGTCGCTCCGGGACAGCCGGGCGTGCGGGCTATTTACTCCCATCCGAAGACAGGGGTTTGGTGAGAGCCACACTACGCCTAGGAAGAAGCTGCGAGAAATCTGCCGAACCCTCGCACCCAGAGAGGGCCGAACTTACGTAGAGGTAGCTGAACTGGGCTTCGTAAAAGCGCAGGGGACTCGCCAGCTTCACCGCGGCTGAGCTTTCGTCGTCGCCGTCCTGCAGCAGCTGGTCCCCTCGCGACTGCCCATAGGGGAAGAGCTCGCCTGGATGGAGCGCCGCGGCTCTGGACAGCACCAGCAGCAGCAGCAGTAACGGCGGCGGCGGCGACCACGACAGCGCCCGCCATCTAGCCGCCCGGTCCCCCGCATGCTCGCTCGGCCCCTGGGCTGCCCCGCCGCGCAGCGTGTCCCGGCCTGGCCCGCCAGCCCACTAGCGGCGCCGCGCCAGCCTCTAACCTGGATCCCCGCGGGAGCCCGGGTGGGGCGGGCCTCTGGACCCTCCCAGCGCGCTGACTGGCTGCAGCCCTCGGCCGGGGACCAATCACCGGCTCTGAGAAAGTTCGACAGCGGCCGCCACATCTGGTTCTCGTTAAAAGTTTTCTAAGGCAGCGGTCAGGGAAGCGGCCCCGCTTTTACCCCTGGCGAGGTAAAAGCCCCCGGCCGGGCTGCCGGGAGCTGCTCCGTTTCCTCCGCCTCCGCTCCCGAGACTTCCTGGGGTCACTCCCGCCCTCCTGTCTGGGCTGCCCCGTGAGCCCTACCCCACCCCCTGGGACCAAATGACCCTCGAGGTCCGAAGACAGCGCTGCGGGAGGTGACCTCAGCGCTAAGGGGTCGGGCTGGCAGGGCGAGGGTGTGCGGCCGGGTTACGATTTGCGCCCTGCTCTGGGATCCTGGGAACCCCTTGTCCTCCAAGCCGGGCCCTCGAGCCGAGAAGCAAAGGGACATTGTCGCAGTCGCACCCTCCTCGACCGCTTTGCTCCACCCAGAGACGCCCTGCGGAGAAGCGCGTCTTTGTACGAAGCCCGGGGGCCTGACTCGTACGTTCCGTTCCCCTCCAGAATGACTGCGCCACCCTGCAGAAATGCTCACCAGTCCCGGACCAGAGCGCTGTTTACCTTCCCTGGGGGAAACCGCACCCGGGAAGAACATGAAAAACAACTATTTGTGATCAGCTCCTTTTGGGGTGTGGGGTGAGGTATCCCATTTGGGCGCTACGCAGACATGGGCGAGGCGCCAGGGTGGGGAGGACCCTGGGTCTCTCACCCACTGCCTACAGGCTTCGGAGCGGCCCTTGCCAGTGGTCACTGATGTGCAACTCGAGCTGCTCCGCAGGACTGGAAACCGCACAAACCAACTACGCGGGTGTGGGGGAACCCCATCCACCGTAAACATTCCTTCTGCGAAGCATCAGGAGCCAGACGAGATTTTATTACCACTTTTATTATCAAGAGCTTGAGGTTTCCCAGATAGTCTGTTTTCTCTCTCCAGCCCCACATGGGGTCCTTGGAAGCAAAGGTATTTCAAAAGAAGGAAAAAAGCAAACTCTTGGAATTGCCTTAGGGACGCTCGAAAGATAGATTTCTTTTTGTGGATATTTATTCCAGTTGCACAAATCCTCTTGGGCCCATTGGGCCAAGCCCTAAAAACTTTGAAGACATCAGACTGTGAGACTCACAGAATCAACATAAAATGGAAAATTGGCCCAAAGCAGTTTGCTTCCTCAGACTGTGGAGCGTTGTGTATTTTTGCTGTTACAAAATGTATTTCTGCTTGCATATATATGTTTTCATTTCTTCAGGGGATATGTATTTTCATTGTATTGAGGAAATGAAGGCCAAAGACATGAGGTGGCTTGACTTGCCCATGGTCACCTAAAGTTACTCCTTAATAATGAATCCTTCACTGGCTTTCTAGCTTTTCCAACTCTCTCAGTTGAACATAATAATAACAGCTAACATTTATTTAGTGGTAATAAGCTATAGGCTAGTGGGTCAGGCAGACCCTAAGATGGCCCCAATGATCCTCATTTCTGGTGTTCTTTGCCTGTATAAGCCCCTCCCTGGAGCGTGGGCTGGCCTAGCGACTTCTAATCCATATAATATGGCAATAGTGATGAGAAGACACTTAGGTAATTCGGCTACATCTGTCTTGCTAACAGACTCTCACTGGCTTCAATGAAGGAAGCTATTATGCTGCATAGGCCAACATAGCAAGGAATTCAGGCAACCAATAGCCAGTAAGGCACTGATTTTGCCAACGACCATGTAAGTGAGCTTAGAAGTGGATCCTTCCCCAGTCATGTCTCAAGATGACACCTTAGCTCTGGCTGACACTTTGATTGCATCATTATGGGAGACTCTGAAGCAGAGGACCCCATTAAGCAGGCACAAATTCCAGACCCACAGAAACTGCAAGAATTTAATAAATGTGTGTTGTTTCAAACTTATGATTTGGGATAACTTATTATGCAGCTAAGTGCTACAGCTAGACACTAAACTAAGATAACTAAGATTTAAGGTAGTTAAAACAATATATCACTTATTGTTATATGGCTGGTAAGTACCAGAGCTGAGATCTGAATTCAATTCTGTATGATTTCTAAACCTCTGTTCTTAAGCACTAATTCATATTGCCTTTTGCTAGGTAGCTCTAGCCTCTCTTAACTTTGGCCACAGCCACACTTTCAGCTGAGACTTTAGTTCTCAATCAACCTCCTGTTTAATGGGTTGGAAAATCCTCACACACATGCTAGTTAGTCCCTCTACCTATGATGCTTTTCTTAATCAATCTCATGTAGCCAGCACTCACTCATCCTTCAAAACTTGAGTCAAAATCATTCCCCATCAGAAACCATGTTTGATTTAGAAGCTCCTTCTTCTTGTTCCACCTGCCCTGTGCTGGCCTTTATCATATCTTCAATCACACATATCTCTATAATCCTTGATCATCATATGACCTCCTCACCACTACCACCACCACCACCATCACACTTTGGGGCAGGGACTTTGTCTTATTCATGGCCTGCCACAACGCTTGCTGAGCTCAATGGAAGAAGCTTAAACAAATGTTTGTTGAATGCGGGAAGGCAAGCCCACTAGCCTGAGGCTAGGATCAATGTCTGCTGGCTTAGTAAAATATCTTTCCCCTGCACTACCTTTCCCCCAACCTGATCTGAATTTTCTAATCCTCTTTACTAGGCTGCCTAGCAACTCACCTACCAATGCTGTCCAGTTTTTGTCATTCTTTCTCCCCTTCATCCATTCAATCACTATTTCCTCCAAGTTTACCATGACAAACATAACTCTATAAGAAATAACAGAGTACAAGATGTGACCTATGACCTTAAGGAACTCATAATCCAGGAAAACAAAATTTAAATATATATATATATATATAAAAGAAGCAATGCTGCAATGTAGCATAGATTTAGCAGCAAAACAGGCCAAAAAAAAAAAAAAGGGGCCTTTGAACCAAGAGGATGATACAAGTTTTGAACTTGATGCTGAGTACAAAGAGGTAGACCTGATGGGGAAGAGGCTGAGATGACTGAGCAGTCCTGGCTCCCTGACTATATAAAGTGGCCAAATTTCCTTGAAATATGAGGCTTGGACATCTGTGCTTGAGCAGACATTCCTTTGAGCTCTTATTCTAATATTATTTTTAAAAGACTCTGGCACCAAAAGAGTGGTTTCTCCTTTAAAATGTCACTTTGTGTCTTGGGGAAAAGAAAAAATTTGTCATAGCTATTTCACTGGTCAAAGTAAATACTGAAGAAATACTTCTCTTGTATCCACAGTTCCAGAGCAGAATTTCCATGACTGGCCAGACTTGCTAAAGAGGCAGAGGCCCTTTTCAGGCTGGAGGTTAGAGAGGACTTTTTCTGTAGAATTTTTTAGCCCTCTTGGATTGGATCTTCACAGATCTGAGCACTGCTTGAGAGGTAAGATTATTTAGATGCAGAATTTTTATTCCAAACCAAGGATGGTTCCAGACACCTTGCCAGTGGACCTCAGCAAGACTCTTCACAGTTATATTCTTTGTGTAGTTATATTTCTGTAATAAATATCAAGACTTCCAGAATGATGCTAGTTCTTGTTATTTTAATCAAAAACATGAAAATACATTTGCTCCACAGTGTGACAAATAGATGTTGGCATTCAAGAGCAAGTTCTCCATATAGCACTAACTGGTGTGTGTCCATGTTTGTATTGAATGTGCACTTGGCAGGAAGTGTCCTGGTTTTTGTTGCACATGGTAATTCTTTGAATATTTATTATCCTTTAAGTGGTAGGTGTGCGAGCATGGAGAAAAAATAGTTGTACCAATGAGCACGTCTCCGCAGACTCAGGCTAAACTGAAGCTGGGTTAGGTGGATGAAAAACCACATACTCCTCAGAAATTCTCTAATTGCGTTGCAAGCCCTAAGCCTTCACTTGAGGTTTTTTAATTTATATCCAACTCCCTACTGAACATCCCTTTAGGATGACACCACAAATCCACATCTAGAAGAACCTGATCCACTACTCAGAATTTTGAGTTTTCAGTTTCGTTTAACGGCAACAAGAGCCACTACTTCTTTATTGTTAATGTACTTAATACTTATTCCCAACCTTCTACCTTGCACAAATCTGCTATAGAGGAAAGATGATTGCTTTCTCAGCTTCTTTTGCAGCTAGAGATGGCTATCTCTAATATAGTCCTTACTAACCGCATTAGTCTGCTGAAAAGCTGGTGGCTTCTGGGAGTGCTTTGACATTGGTGATTATAGGGAATCATTGCATCTTTCCCTATCCTTGCTACCTTAAACGTGGATGTGATGCTTTGAGCTCGGACAGCCATCTTCTGAAAGTGAGGTGACAACTGTGAGAACAAAAGCATGGCAAAGCAAAATTTAAAAAAACAAAAAACAAAAAAACAGAGAGGAGATGAGTGTCTGAGCCACTAGGTAATAGTCTACATCCAGACTTCTTGTCATGTGAGAAAACAAACCCCTATTAGCTGAAGCCACTATTACATGCAACAGTACCAAATCCTAACTGATACTTTGCTAAATCCTTTCTCAACATGTATCTAACACAAATCTGACCATTGCATGTTCCTGTCTAGGACCCTTTGGTGGATCTCCTTCACCTTTAGGGTGAAATTTAATCTGCCCAGCAGGGCTATAAAGGCCTTCGTGGTTTGGCCTCTGTCTGTCATCTCGTGTCCTTTCCTATTCACACCTTTACCAGCACTGAACTGTTCATAGTTCCCCATTTACATAAGTAGCTTGACTCCAGTGTCCCCTGTTTCTGCTGTTCCTTGCCTGGAACACCCTGCCCATCTCCTAATGATGTCTCCTTCTCTTCAGTATTCAGTCCAGACAGCACATCACACTGGTAGCCTCCTTGAGTTCCAGCAGAGAACATCCCCTCTGAACAGCTATAACACCTGGGCAAACCCGTCTTAGCTCCTCGCCAAAAATACTGACATGATCTATTTCTGTGTGTCACTTCAACGAGCTAAAAGGGTTAGTTTCTATGTAATGGCACATCTTTGTTTCCTTTTTCCATATCTACTCAGTATCTCTATTTCAGATTGTTTTTACCCCAAGCTCAAGCATAGGAAGACAAGCCTTGATAGTTCCACATGGTCACTAGAATATGAACCAACCCTTGAAGGTAGAACCATGTCTTTTTCATTCTAAATTTCATGGGTCTAGCACAATACCTGATACAGCCTTCTGGGCTAATAAATCATTGCTGATTTGAATTGGGAAAAGTATTGTAAAGGAATCTTCATAGCTCCTGTACTTTTTCCTGAATAATCTATTCCTCGATTCTTCACATATTTGTTGTATTCTGGATTGTTGCTGGAAAAATAGAAATTAAAAGGCATGGCTTTTTTGTTGGTAGACAAAATACCTTCCTGCTAATTATATTTGAAGGAATTATGACTAATGGTATCATTTCCTCCAGAAAGAATGATGTGGAAAGGCCAGTCTCTCTCTCTCTCTCTCTCTCTCTCTCTCTCTCTCTCTCTCTCTCACTCACTCTTTCTCTCTCTCTCTCCCCGCCCCCTTCTACCTACTCCTGCAAGCACAAGCTGAGCCACAGAAGTTAGTACTTACTTATATAACATCAGTATCCATCTTTGTCACAGACTTCTCTCTCCACCCAGACTCTAAGTGTTTCAAAGGTTCTGCTTTTCACTTTCTTTAAGACTCATACAGCTATCTAACACAATGTTGAATAAATAAAGGCTGGTTCACTTCTAATGAACTGAGTGACTGCCCAAGAATGACCTCAGTGTGTGCTGTCTCCATTGGGTAGTGGCTGTGGCTATGTTTCCAAAGGCTGTTGTCCTTGGCTTCATTGGTGCTTTTTTCCTAGACATCCTGTACTCCTTACCAAGTTGAGTCACCTGGTTTCTGTTGCATGTGACCTGTTGGCCACTGTCACTTCCTCTAAAAGTTAGTGCATGAGTCAGAATAACGCTAATAAAGCCAAAAATAATAATAGCAAGATTTAATCGAACCTTTATAATGTACCAGGTTCTAGTTAAGAACTGTATATGCATTTATTTCATTAATCCATTGAACGTATCCAGGTTATAGATAAAGAAATTGAGCTGAGAGAGATAAAGCAACTTGATCGGGAACCCAGACAATCTGACTCCAGGACCTAAGCTTTAATCTCCTAAGACAGTGGATCTGATTCCTTTGTGTGTCGGTCACATTGCTCAGTAACATGATCATAGATTGTACCTCTAATTCCACAAGTCTGATAAAGGTAATTAGTTCTAATAGTCCCTATCATTTATAAAGTGTGTTATCTTTATTGAGCACCATTTCATGCATGCTTAAAGAAATATAAATATCTAAACTTGGTAGAGAAGACATGACCCTTAAGACATTTGCAATCTAGATTTGGAGATAATATTAGCTATAATTTATTGAGCATTTATTATGCAATAGACACTGTAATATATTATTTGCAATCTCTGCAACAACACTACAAGATAAGGAAAATGAGATTCCGAGAATTTAACTGACATGTTCAGGCTATAACAGCTATTAGTTGCTGAGCTAGGATCTGATGGCCCTAAAGGACACATCGAACATTAACAGAATTGTACTCTGTGCATCTGGTGACAGGAACTTGGTCTATAAGCTCTTCAGAATGACTGTGAGCACCAAAATGAGCCAGAAATCCTGCAAGTATGAACATCAGAAACAACAAATAAATGAAGAAAAGACAGAAATGTAAAGGCTACAAAATCTCCTCAGTCTTTGATTCTATTAATATACTGATATCCCTAAGCAGTAGAATATCCTTATCAGACACTACTCATGCTTGTTCATATTGTAATACTACTACCAAGATTATCATTGATAAGAACAAGCTCTCAAATCCTATATAATATAAAGTGGGCTATGGGGCTATGTCCCATGGCTGTCTTTTTTTCCTTACCAGGGACATGTAACCTGATAAAGACACTCCATAAACTGACTAGTGTGCATTTCCACTGCCAAAGTAAAGAGGAAAATGAACCCCCTCCTCCACACTGATAGCATGGTTTTATTAGCAAAAAGCTGGAGCAGATCTCAAAAACAGCTCCATCTCCAAAAAACACCTTACTGAGTTAAAATTTAATTTTGTGCTCTCAAATTTTATAGAAGGTCTTTATGAGAAAGGCAACTTGATATACATTTCAGTATCTTTCCTATAACTATATTCAAAGATATTGTCCATTTTAATGAGTTTTCTCATATAAGGTTATAAGAAAAAATGCCTCCTACACTTTGGGGCCAGGAATAAGTGTCTCTCAACCTGGGTGTCTCTTTAATTGAATATTAAGAAACTGTACAACTCCACATAGATCACTTGGTTCCAGTCACAGAACCCAAGAGTTAAATCCAGAGTTTATTTCACTTTCAAAAAGCATTTTAGATGATCAATTCTTCAAGTTCATATGCTGAACACTGAATGTGTCATTTTTCACACCAACCCAGCCCTCCCTGCCTTCCATTGCTGTCAATTACACCACCACTTCCACAGACACTCAAGCTGGAAGCCTCAATCACCTCTATTTGACCTCCCACTTTCTCATCTCATTGACATTCAATTATTGGACAAATGCCATAGACCATAAATTCACAGAGATCAAGATTTTGTCTATTCTACTCACTGATGTGTCCCCATCCTAGTGTAATACCGGACCCATGATAAATGTTCAAAAAGTATTTATTGAACAAATACAGTTCAAAAGATTTAATTCCTTATCTCCTACTCCTTTAGTCTTTTGGCTCCTTCCCATCCTCCCTGCCATCACTCAAGTACAGACTCTTACCACCTTCCTTGTCATTAAATAACACTCTAATCTGTCCTGACTTCAGTCCATATGTTCCAGTCTATCAGAGTTCAAACGCCACTAAGAAGCTTTCTACTATATCTAAATATGTCCCTTCCTTGCTCAAAGGTGCCCTTGGCTTTGCATTCAAGATGAGTGTTTGATATTATTCTTAAGTCTGCTTCCAATAATAACTCTATGATATGAGTAAAGAGAGGTAGGATCAGAAGCCAGACAATGGCAGCTGTGAAGAAAGATACCGATTAGAACTAAGGACAGGAGCAGGATGGAGACAAACAGTCTATGTGCCTTTCAGGTTGTGGGAATGAAAAAGGTTATGTACGTGACAGCAGGTTAAAATGGTAAAGCACCACAAACAGGTACATTTTGTTTGTCAGTAATAGGTGTTCATGAAGATAGCCCTGAGTCATCAACAACAACAACAAAAAGTATCAAGTATTTCAGCATGTCACAGAAATGAATATCTCATTTTAGAAAAACTTCTCTCATAGGTTTTCTTCATAATCTTACTAGCTCATAATAATCCTTACATTTGCAGAGGAGTTAGTGGTTTACGGTGCATGATTTCACATGCATTATCTCATATAGCTCATTCCAACATCCCTGGGAGATAAGCATTAGTATCCTCATGGTGAGACCAAAGCTCAGAGAGAGTGGGTGATGTGCCCAAAGTCACCCAGCTGGTAAGTGGCAGTGTGTGTTTAATGTAATTTGCACCATGGGATTTGTTTGTGAGCACATTCTTTATCTCTGTATTATCCTGAACTAAAACCCTAGACTTTGGATGACAAGTCGGGTGCTTTAGTCACTCCACCGCAGCTGTCCCTCCCCTCCATCACCATCCATTGTTCTGTGCAGCTCTGGAGCATATCATTCACTCTATACTATATGTGGTAGGAGCAGCAGCAGCAGGAATTGTAATATAGAATATTCAACAAATGTTTCACGATCATGCATTATTTTATATAATCCTCACAGTAACTCTTTGAGGTGAGTAATATTATTATCTCTTTTACATTTGAAGAACTGAGGCCCAGAGAAAGAAATTCAGCTAATGATACATAGCTACCAAGTAGTGAGGCTAACATTTGAAAATGGCAGGCTGACTCAAAAACTGAGTATTTAACATCATTATGTCATGTGCCCTCGAATTTTAGAAACATCTCCATATTTCAAAATTGTCTTCCTTTAATAGTATTATTGTCCCCTTGCCACTTCTTTAATTTTCATTTGTATATTGTTGAGCAGTAGACTGATAAACAGGGGAGTTTAATGATTCGAGAAGAATCCTGAGTGTTATGCATCCTTGAGCTCATTACTGATTTAATCTAGTTGGGTTTCATATATTTCCTCCCCACCTTATTTCATAGACTCGTGGCCTTTTAAAACTGGAAGCGGCCTGAGAAATTTTGTAACCTAATCCCATGGTTTTAGTGTGACAAATCCTGACTCAGAAAGATTCAGTTGCACATTCAAGTGTCAGAGCACCAGTAGGAACAGAATCAAGTCTCCAAGTTCCCAGGCGAGTAATCATGGAGCCAAAGTTCCAGCCTTTTCCAAATCACATCATGCCAGGGATACACGGAGATGATGAGAAGAGGCACCCTCTCTCAGATCTTTTTAAAGCACTAGTGATGTTCTCTTTCCTGAGCTTTCCAGCTGTCAAAGGATATAGAAAGGGATTAATAGACCCTTGTGCATTTGACTTAGATGTGGCAGCATTAACTTGATATTTGGGTTGAAAAGATCTCTTTTCAGCCCCTACTGAAGCATCTGGTAGCCACAGTAAATGGAATAACAGGTAGAATCAAATAAGCAGAGTGCTAGCTCCTGATGTTATCTTCTGAAGGGAAGGTCGGGAGGGGTGCACCAGGAAGATGTTCTGCTACAAGAAGGGAAGTAAAATGATAGGCAATTGGGGAAACTTCCTTCAGTTTAAAATCTCACGTATGCCGTTATGTGAAGTGGTGACTTCATTAAGGAGCTCTGGTACATCATAACCATTATTTAGGGCTCCACTTTAAATGCTTGTGTACACAGGACAAACTGTGTCAGCCTCTTCTATTTACAAACCCAGATTTGTCAAGTCTGACTCACTAATCACCCATGTGATTGGGTCGGCCTCGTTTCTAGGCCGAGCTAGAAAATGGCCATGACCAAGAAAAGCTCGGTCTTCTGGCCTTCCACCAGCATATTTTGCTGTGTTGTTTTCTCTTCCTCCTTCTTCTTTTTCCGCTTTTTTTTCCTTCTTATTTCTCCTCCATAAGACAAGCTAACTGCTAAAGAGATTATTTTCATACTGCCCACCTAAGCATCACATTTTACCTTTGGAGCCCAAGCAGATATGTACAGTTAGAGTCCACAAAGCTGTCAGAGGAGAGTGGATCTTGCTTGCTCTGGCCTTCAAGGCCCTTCTTCACTCATGGTTTAATAAAAGGAAGAGAAGCATAGGAATTTAAAACAACTGTGATCAAATAATCTTTTGCATCTGGTTAATTGATGAATAAAGAAAGGCACCCTTCAGGTGTGAAGGAGGAGCTGCCTGGTATAAAAGCCTTGATGGACATCATCCACAATCTGTATAGTCCACTCAGAAGTAACTGAGCATTGACCTATGCTTCATGCAGTTTGCACTTAGATAGCGAGTTTGCAAGCTCTGGCTCTGAACTCCCAATCTTCCCTCGAGCAGCTAGGTTATCACAATTAATTTATACTTGGCAACCAGTTCTGTCAATTTGAAAGCAATTTCTCTTAACTCTACCTGGAAAATTTATAGGCTAAATTGATACTTGTAGAGAGATTTTATGTTCATAAAACATGAATTAGATATTTTTTCCAATAATGTTTTTTAAAGTTATTTCAAAATCTACATGCAATAAAATTTACTTTTTTGGTGTATAGTTCTACACATTCTGACAAATGCTTGGAGTCGTATAATCACCACCACAATCAAGATACGGAAGAGCCCCATCACCCTAAAACATTGCCTAATGCTCCCACTTTCTTCCCCTTATTCCTAACCCCCAGATACTACTAATCTGTTCTCCAACCCGATAGTTGTGCCTTTTCCAGAATGTCATATAAATAGTGATGGGTCGGACTTCTTTCACTTAGCAAAATGCATCTGAGATCTATCTATGTTGTTAAATGCATCAACAGTTTGTTCTTTTTACTGCCAAGTGGTAGTTCATGTTATGGCTGTACCACAGTATATTTAGCCACTCACCGGTTGAAGAATATTGGGCTGTTTCCAGATGTTGATGATCATAAATAAAGCAGATATGAACATTCATGTATAGGTGTCTGTGAAAATAAATTTTTCTTTCTCTTGTCCGAGGAGCGGAATTGCTGGGTCATATGCTAAGTGTGTATTTAAGTTTCTGAGACACTGCCAAGCTATTTTCCCTAGTGGCTGCACCATTTTACATTCCCAACAACAATGTATAAATAATCTTGGGTTTCAGCATCCTCTCAGCATTTGATGTGGTTTCAATTTGTATTTCCCTAATTATTAATAATGTTGAACATTTGTCATATGCTTATTTGCCATCTCTATAGATTTTTAAAACAGTCTTTATCTGATTTCAAACATGATACATGCTTGTTATAAAAAATTAAAATGTTATAGAAATATGTTATATTGAATACAAAACCTACCTTTAATAATTTTTCTTTCTACTTATAGTTACTGTTAATAGCTTAGTGTATGTTCCTCCATATATTTCCCATGTATATGTCTATATACATGTTTATATATAGTGTTTACGTAAGTGCAAAAAATAGTGGCATTTTGTACATACTATCCAAAACTTGCTTTTATCGCTTAACAATAGCCTTGGATAGCCTTCCACACCATGTGGTTTATTCAATTTTCTATTGTATTATATTTTTAATAAAACAGAAAATTTGTTTTTTAGGCATAAAAATTACATTTTGGGAATTCCATATGTTTCAACATAATAGCAATTGTATTGCTAGTATATCTGAGTAAAACTGTACAAACTCTGATGAAATTATACATTGCACATTTCCCAGCTTTGAACTGAGAATTATGTTGCAGCAATCAGTACTATTTTAGAAAAAAAATGTGACCAGTCGAATTATGTGGAAATATCAAACAAGGTCCAGTTAATTTCATGTTTACGTCTTACGAAACTTGGCATGCAGGTAGCTGCTGTATCATAAGGAATAGCAAGACTACAAAGACATTTACTACAAACTGAATCTGTACATTACAAATGTACAAACTGAGTCTGTACGTACTATTAATTATTTCATTTCAAGGCAATTCTTTTCTGCATCATCACTCGCATTAACTTATAATATTTTCATGAGAGTTAAATTACTATCAGTATCCTTCACTGATGATCTCATAGAGAATAGATATGTTGTCAAGGGAATATAAATGACTTATTTCTTGTGACTTAACCTTAAATACTTAGGCTTATGCTTGCTTACATTTAGAAAAATAAATGGAAAATGCTGACATATGGTCATTCTTAAATAAAAAATTCTTTTGGACTTTTTGGTCACAAAAAGGCATATTTGATCCTAGAAGGCTACACAGAAGTTGGAAAGAAAAAGGAAATATCAGAGACCTTAGTGGGTATTTCCTCTCTCCCTCTCTCTCTCTTAAGAGTATTTAATCTTTTGGTTTTCTAAGCAAATCTCTTGCAGCTGCTTAGTTCTCTGTTCGTGCCAAGGACCCTTTGTTTATACTAACTGCACCCAAAGAATTCTTCTTACACAAGTTGTACTACTTAAGCTCTTTTGCAAGTTTCAGACTTTATCAGATCCATGGGGAAACAGCCATACTTCCCTTTCTCAACATTCCTTCTGGTCAAAGGAGAATGTAGAGGATTTAGTTCCTTAAGCATCAAGTCTTAACTTAATACTGCTTATAATTTGCATGTATGAGAAAACTTTCATAAGCTTGTGGCTAGATACACCTACCATTTCCATGCAAAGTGAGTTTAGAGAGACAGCCCTAAGAAGGGACCTGGAATAAGTTTAGTCCATCTGAATTCAGGTGATTTTCTATCCCAACCTTAAAATCAGCAAGAACCAAATTGTCTAAGAAAGCAAATAAAACGACTGGACCAAAGTCCCCTGGAGGAGACCAGCTCTAAATATTCATTCATAAGTTCAAAACTTTTTAACTTTTTAGTTCCACAGAAAATACTTATTTGGGACATATTTTTAAAGCCCTTGAAAATTAAAAAATTAGGTCTTTTTTTAAATCATCAAACCCCAAATTATACAGTAATTGAGCTAATTCTCAAGTTTTAACATTTCAAGGCTATAAACAAAAATAAGTTTCTTTTCTTCAGCTATGTCTGTTCAATCCCAAAGTAAATATTATGTAACCATTTAGATCATAAATGTCATTCAGTTAAATGGTCTCAGTCAATTCACCATTTTAGGGATGAGAGAGTTGAAGCTAAGAATGGTCAAGGGACAGGTTCAAGGTCATTTAGCTATCCACTAGCTGAGGGTCCACTCAATCCAGACCCTTCGATTTCCCCCTGTTCTCTTCACTGTACCACAATTGCTTTTCCCAGATTATCCAGATTTTAAAAATGAAAAAAATCATAGCTAATCGTTCTGATATTTTTATTATCCAGATAGAAGAGACTGATACCTCCCCTTTTTTCCCCCCAACATTATATAGATAAAACTTCATCTACATCCAGTCTTACTTGCCTCACGTTACTTCTCTCCAGTGTCTTATTTCCCAGTTCCTCTGGAAAGTTCATCATCTACAGAATGCAGTTTCAGGTCTCACCTTACTCTAGCCACATCTCACTCGCTTGTGAGCTGTGTGATTTTCACCAAATGACATAAACTCTCTGAGCCTCTCGTTCCTCATTTTGTGAAATAAGGAAAACAAAAGCAGTTTCCTCAAAGTGGCTGTAGGGAAAATCAGTTGAGAAAATGCATGTGAAACCTTTAGGTTGTGCCTGGCCAGGTCAAGTACTCGGTAGCAGGGTTCCAAGAAGGACCCCTACAAGAATAAGTGTAGTGGAATGCAGAGTAGAAAGACTGTGGACCTTGCTACTAAATGGTGGGCGACCAAGTTTGCTCCAGGCCCCCAAATGTATTTAATGGCAACATAATATATACCAGGTAAGCTGTGATGTGCTGGAGGCAGCTGATATCACCAAGACTGGATTTTGTGTATTTCTTCCCAACTCCATTTTCAGTGAAATCAAGTTGGTAGCTTGAGATTGGCCATAATGAAAATATTTACACTACAGGAAATTGGCAAAAAATATAAAGCAGGGACTCCCCTCCCCCATCAGAGAGCTGGTTATTGAACATTCATCAGCACACCACTGTAGAGACAAGACTTTGAGGTCAAACAAATTCAGGTTTGGATATGAACCTAAACTCTGACACTTACTAGTATACCCTAGAAGCTTCCTCACCTTTAAGAGGGGAATAACAGTATATAATTTAAAGACTGTCGAAAAGATTAAGTGAGATAAGGTATATAAAACACTTAGAATAGGGCCTAACATCAAATAATAGCTGAAAGTGGTTGTTGCTGTTATTGTAAAAAGTTTGGAGTACTTTAAAACTCAGCTAGATCCTATATATTTCACTTATTTTGCATGATACTTAATAAAGACATGAATGTGATTTTAGAGTGAACTTGTCTGCCTAGGTTAGGAAAGAATTTGTTTCATGGAAAAAATTCTATTTATGTTCTTTTATTGTTTCTGTTTCAAAAATATTTAAACAAATTTGAACATCTAAACAAAGATGGTTTTAAAGCCAAAAATCTAAGTGCTCTGAGTCTCCTCTGAGCATTTTTCAACAATGTTGGGCCCCAAACCAGAACACATTACAACCCTTATGAACCTACCCGACTCTGCCTCCACAGCAGGCCTCCCCCAGAGAAAAGAATTTGGTACAATGCCAAAAAGAGAATCTTCCTCTTAAGAATATCTTAGGCTTTCATCCCTTTTGTTAAAAAAAAAAAAGAAGAAGAAGAAGACAAAGAAGAAGAAGTAGCCTAAAAACGTGGCATGTAACAGGCTTCGAAATATCCAAATGTACAGAGCCTAGAGAAAGAAATGTTCAAAATATAAAACTCTGTAGTTTGGAGGCATGTGGACAAAGAAAGCACTTGGGTCTGAGGTCCCATTTGCCATACTGTGAGAATAGCCCAGAGAACCACAGGGTTGGATTCCCTGTTCCCTCCCAAGACTTGCCTTTAGTTCCCTTATCATCAAGGGAGTAGCTGCTCACCCTCCTCTTGATGCCCTTGGCAGAGGCCTGTTGCAGTGGCTTGGGGAGGTCCAATTGGGCGGTTGGATGAAGGACCATCCAGTCATTTTCACTCTGTTGCCAGGGTATGCAAGGGTGGAACAGGAAAAGGAGAGCACAGACATGACTTAAGGGCACTGGTGGAACCCTAGAAGACACACCCTATAGGCTGCTGAAAGAAGGATGTATAAAAATGGCTCCTTGCAAATTCCAGTGTTCTGAGGAAGTTCTGTCACTTCCTCTTTATCTCCACCATCCACCTCCTCCTTTTGCTGGAGGGGCTGCCAGGAGCACATGATGCATTTATGTGCCCTATGGCAGGGTAAAATCACGATTTTCTAATGGATAGCAGCCTCTTGACTCTTATACAGAATTTTCCTGGCATGACTGTACTATGAGCTGTACCACCACTGCCCCACTATTGTGTAATCTGAAAGATGAGCAGGACCTTAGAATGGCAGATTGTTCCACTGACAGGACTCCAAGAGGTAAAATCCTTTTTCTGGGGTTGCACGGCTCATTAACTGCCTGTGTGTCTAGAGCTCAGATTTTTTGACTTCCTTCCAAGTGCAATTTTTTTCAGTCCACACAGTGACTGCAACTTTTCACCCCCAAGACCTTAAACTTCAAGTCTCCTTTTCTGAACTGACTTTCAGAATTCGGCTTCTTCAGGCTAACCTTGAACCAAATTCCCACATGGTGTTATCCCTCCCGTTCCATTTTCTATGAATACCAACCTCCTTCTGAATTCACTCCCTGTGCAGAGGCTGGATGGACTGCAGGGTCTGGCTCCAGGTTTCCCACTGTAATCAGCCTTGTCTGGGTCTCTCCAGCTCTTGACTTCCCACTCACAATCTCAGGCTGCCAGGCCTGCCCGGGTTCATATGACCTTAGCTGGGTCCTAATTGCAGCTGAGAATCCTCTGTGTGCCCTCATTCAACATTCACCACTGAGGCTGGCTTAGGCTGTTCCCACTCGCCTACTCCTCTTCACAGTTCTCTTTCCCCACCCCCACACTTCTCTGAAAGCCTGGAGAACTCCTGCATCACAGCATATTAAGAACGAGTGAATTCATTAAAGATTATGTCATTCAATGCTCTCAATCTACAAAAAAGGAATCAATATTACTGATGTTCAGAAATAATAAGTATTTAAAGTACCTTGTCCACACCTTACCTTCCGGCAGGTAAAATATTGTGTCCCTGTTAGAGATGAGACACTAGAGATTCAGAGAATAATGTGATTTGTTCAACATCATAGAGCCAGCCAGGCAGGTTTTAGAATAATGCCCTCCTCCTCCTGACTCCCTACTTTCAAACTACTTTCTAACCATATATACACTTCCCAATTTAAAATATCTCTGTCACTTTCACCCAACAAGTGTCAACTGAGCATCTACTATAGTCAGCATAAAGGAAGTTCAAGAGCTAAAAAGGTGAACAGAACACACCCATCCTCTTAAATTACATCTCTTTCTAGAAGAACACAGAGTTTAGTCTATCCTATTTTAAATAAGGCAGTTTTCTCATCCTCCCAAATTATATTTTTTTATTTATTAAAGGTACTAAATACATTTATTAAATAAAGATTTCCCCTAAACTCTCAATTTTCATTATTAATTATGAGCCTGGGCATCTCAATCCCATATTTTATACAAGGCGCAAGTAGATTTTGAGGTCTAACTTTTCTGCTGGCTTAACCTGAGTTCCCCAGCAATCAGAGCCTGAAGCTGCTTTATATGTTGCTCTTTTCTTAGAGAGTGCAATCTCACGTAACAGGCATGAGAGATAAGGAGAGTGAAACAGGGAAGGAAGGAGAACTAATATAAGGATACTCGATAGAGTTTTCTGCCATTAAATTCAACTGATGCCTTTATATTATTGACACTGTCCTTTAAAAAGCCATGCTATAAACTGTGTCTGAGGCAGAGATAAAGGAGGAAAAATTTGTCCACCAGTTCTCTTCTCCTATTGGTAAAAAGTTTGCCCAATGGAGCATTACTGCCTTCTGTGCTTTCAGAAGTGCTTGTGTAATACGAATGGGGATCCGTCCCACACCAGGGAATTTCTGGGGCTGGAATCAAGAGGGCTACAGCATGTAGGGAAGGTGAGGCCCTGACAGGGTGTGCCTGCACTAAGTTTGTCTGAGCCCACACCAGTGCTGATTCCCACAGTGGGGCTGGAATAAGACCAGGTGAGGCCTGATGCAGGTTTCTGATGCAACTACTATTGACATCTGTCCTGCTCTCTGTTTCCTTATAATAACAGGAAGGACAAAAGTTGTTTGTAGTTGTTACTGACCTTTCTTTGGCCTATGGTTCTATGGTCACGAGCTTGAAAGAGCTAAGCTGAATGAGCTCGATACTGAGCTTCTAGGTGATCATACTCATATGAAACCTGTATCTTAATAGCTCCCAAAGGTCAGGGTTAATAGGACTGATCTAATTTATCAGATAACCATTTACAGCACTGCAAAAGAGGGATGTCCTATGCCTCCTTCTTTTGAACTTTAATTTCAATGCCTGCTATTAAGAACTGAAACACCTATTCTCTTTACAAAAGATAAGATTTTACTGCAATGTACTAGGAGTGGTCTTTGTAACCGCTTAGACTTGCTAATAATTTTTTTTGCTAGAAAGAATGACTTAAGAATGAATCTTAGACTGCTCAAGATGATGGAGTAAGTAAATGCTGTCCTCGCCTCCTCATGACCACATCAAAATTACAACTAATTTACAGAAAAATCACCCGTGAGAATGAGCTGAACAGAATTTCTATAACTAAGGATATGAAGAAGAAGCCATGTCAAGACTGGTAGGAAGGGCGGAGATGCAATACAGGCTGGTCCCATACTCACCTGTGGCGGTTAAGAATCAGGAGGGACATCTCCCTGCAGAGGGCCCTGCTGAAAAGCAAGGTGTCTCAACCCACACTGGGCTCCCTGGCCCGGAGCACCAGTGCTGAGAAGAGGAATCCTCACAATATCTAGCCACGAAGATCAGCAGGATCTCAGTTCCCGTAAGATGAAGAGCTGCTGGAGACCCAGACATTCTCTTAAAGGGCCCAAGCACAGACTCACTTGCTGACAAACGCTCACTGTAAACTCCAAGGGATATAGCACCAGGGACATATGGATAGGAACTAAATTGTCAGGCTTCAGGACAAAGGCTGGAAGAGTAGCTTTCTCTGAACTAAAGTGCTGGCAAATATCACCATTTCTTAGTTGAGCCTTCCTCCTACTGCACCTTCAGGTGCAGGCAGGCACAAAATATGTTTCCATTAATCTGGATAACACTGTTCTCACCCCACCTTAGTGGTTCCCTGAGACCCTGCCCCACCCACCTCATGCACCACTTGAACCTCTTTCAGGTGCCATTCCTCATAAGCCATTGGCTCTGCCTGCACTGTGTACTTCCCTAAAATTTCTCAAAGGTCTGCAAACCCCAAACAAATAGCAGCTGGCCTTGGCATATCCTGTACCTCTTGCTAAGTGACCTCATGCCTGGCATAAGTGGCAGTTGTCCTCGGTTCACAGCATAACCACTATCAGGTGCCTCCAAGCCCAGCACAGGCAGCTACCAACCACAGATCACTTCATAGCTCCTACCAGGTGGTCCTGGGCCATGCACAGGCAGTGGCTGAACTTAGCCTACACTGGAGGTCCTCCCAAGAGGCCTCAGAACCAATACACCTGGTGGCTGACTTCAGGCCACACCAGAGCACCACCTAATTAACACCACAAATGACACACCCAAAGAGTGGACTCAGCAGGTACCAGAGCCTCACGAAAGTGAATCCTGCTCTGTGGGGTCAGCACCTGCACAACAGCTCATTAGCTATAGTAATGGCAAGTCCTCACGACCAGTCAGCTGGGGGGGGTCAGTCCCACCCACTGACATGCCAACAGTAATCAAGGCTCAACTACAACAGAAGAACACATACAACCCACATAAAGGACACCCCTGGAGCACCTAGCTCAGGTAACAAGGAGACTGTGCCCCTAGGCCCCATAGGACAGCTACTACATAAGGCCACTCTGCCAAGACTGGGAGACATAACAGATCTACCTAATACATACAAACAAACACAGAGAGGCAGCCAAAATGAGGAGACAAAGAAACATGCCCTAAATTAAAGAACAGGATGAAACTCCAGAAAAAAAAAAAATCTAAACAAAATGAGGCAAGCAACCTACCAGATACAGAGTTCAAAATACTGGTTATAAGGATGCTCAATGAACTTAGGAGAAGAATAGATGATCTCAGTGAGAACTTCAACAAAGAGATAGGACACATTAAAAAGGAGATAAAAACATAAAAAAAGAACCTGTCAAAAATAAAGAGTACAATAATTAAAATGAAGAATACATTATTAGATGAAATCAACAACAGATCAGACGAAGCAGAGGGCTGAATCAGTGACTGGAAGACAAAGTAGCTTAAAATACCCAATTAAAATGAGAATAGTTTAAGGGACCTCTGGGATAACATCAAATGTAACAATATTTATATCATAAGTGTAACAAAAGGGAAGAGAGAAAACAAGGAATTAAAAACTTATTTGAAGAAATAATGACTGAGAGCTTTCCTAACCTGGTGAGAGAAATAGACACATACAAGCCCAAGAAGTGCAGATTCCCAAACAAGATGAACCCAAAGAGGCCCACACCAAAACACATCATAATTGAAATGCCAAAGGTTAAAGACAAAGAAAGAATCTTAAAACCAACAAGAGAAACGCAGTGAGTTACGTACAAGCAAGCTCCCACAGGACTGTCAACTGATTTCTCAACAGAAACTTTGCAGGCCAGAAGGGATTGGCATGAAACATTCAAAGCAATGAAAAGCAAGGACTTACAACCAAGACTACTCTACTCAGCAGGCTATCATGTAGAATCAAAGGAGAGATAAAATACTTCCTAGACACGAAAAAACTGAAGGAGTTTATTACCACCAAACCAGTATTACGGGAAATGTTTAAGGGACTTCTCTAAGAAGAACAAGAAAAAAATTTTAAAATATGAATAAGAAAATATTGCAAAGAAAAAAAAATTCTCACCAATAAAGGCAAACACACATTAAATCTAATACAAAGGTTAAAAGGCAAAAGTAGGAAATTCATGTGTAATTATAACAGTAAATTAAGGGACACAAATGCACACAAAAAGGAAGTAAAAAATAATCACAAAAACATAAACATGGTGGGAATGAGTAGAAATGGTAGTGGTCTTAGTATTATTTGAATTTAAGCAACCACCAAGTTAAAATAGACTGCTATAAACATAGCTTGGTATATATGAAGCACATGGTAACCACAGACTAAAAATCTACAGAAGATATGCCAGAGATAAAGAGAAAAGCATCCAAACACAGCACTCTGGAAAATATCAACATGCAAGAGAATAAGAAAGAAACAGAGAACTACAATACCAATCAGAAAACAATTAATAAAATGGCAAGAACTGCATGCCTGCCAATAATTACTTTAAATGTAAATGAATTAAATGCTCTAATCGAAGGCAAAAGGATAAAAAAGAAGTGGTATATATATATATACAATAGAATATTACTCAGCCAAAAAAAAAAAAAATGAAATCTTACCATTTGTGACAACATGGATGGACCTAGAGGATGTTATGCTAAGTGAAATAAGTCAGATAGAGAAAGACAAATATCATATGATTTCACTCATATGTGGAATCTAAAAAAAAAAAAGAACAAAATAGAAACAAACTGATAGATACAGAGATGGTTACCAGATTGGAGGAGTATTGGGGGACTGGGTGAAAAAGGTGAAGGGATTAAGAGGAACAAACTGGCAGTTTAAAACAGTCACAGGGATGTACAGCACAGTAGGGAATATAGTCAATAACATTGTAATAACTGTGTGTGGTGCCAGGTGGGTCCTAGACTTATCAGGGGGATCTCTTCATAAGTAATATAAATGTCTAACCACTACGCTATGCACCTAAAACTAATATAAAGTAATATCAAATGTCAACTGTAATTAAAAATAAAAATAATTAAAATAAAGAAGGAATCAATAAAAATAATTAACTTTGGCATATGTTTCCAATATTTAATCAGATTATATCCATAATTCTACATGACAGATGTGATTCTTCTCCCTTCTTCCTTGTTAGCAGAATCTTGACTTTGTTTCAGTAGCCACCTCTCCTCCAGTGGCTCAGTGTTTGCTCTTGATATGTCTAAGTCTGTCAAGATGGTCCTATTCAGTTTGCTAGTAATTCATCTGCATGTGGGTACATGCTACCATTCTGACCAGCAATCTATGTAAGAGAAAGATTGCACCTAATCTTACAAAGGTATAAACAATGATGAGGAATGACTTTATTGCCACGAGATGTTGTTGACTTAGAATAGGATATTTAGAGCTTCTGCAGCTATCTTGTGATAGGAGGACAGCCAAACTGAAGCACGGTAGAAAGCTAGAAAGACCCTCAATTCTTGATGATGTCTCTTAGTCACTAAACTAACCAACTCTGGAGCTGCCGACCTGTGCACTTTTTCTATGAGATAATAAATCCTTTGGTGTTTGAGCCAGTTGAGTCAGGGTCTCTGTTCCTTTTATCTGAAAGTGTCCTGAATACAGCAAGTCAAATTAAGTGGTTTACCTGGGGATACAACTAACAATTCATTTATATTGGAAAACAAGCCAGAAAGGCATAATGCTTAAAATCAAAAGTTCTATGAAAATTTTAGTTAGATTTTTCTAGACTTTTTTGGGATATTAATATTTTCTTTAAAATTTTTTCAATATAATATGATCTGTTCCATGCCACAGAATTCCAGAGTCCTGGAGTTCTTGATTGCTGATCTATAAATTAGAACAGATGCAGACTTGTTTCCTGAGGATGACTTTGGTTCTGCCACGTGGTGGTACGAAGCCATCTGTCCAGACAACTATCCTGGTCAGCCTTCTTAATTTCAGTAAGAGGATCATTATTTTATTCTCAGATCTATTGATTGCCAAAGCATTTGGATCTGGTTTTAATTAGGAACCCAGAATATCTCCACTCCAAGTTTTTGCTAAATATTACAACTTCCAATTCTCTGTGGTCCAAGAGTTACACAAAGTTTAGTTACAAGAATGGAGTTTGCCAAAATGCACATAATCCATCATTCTACTGAATATTAGAAAACTTGCCCTTGGCTCAAGAGGGCTGTCCAGAAGTCATGACTATATTATTATGCCTCTTTTCCTCTTCCAAATCACCCCATCGACCATAACATTACATTTGAAGTTATATTTTCAACTGAAGATTATTAAAGAAATAACCTCCCAA
Source organism: Eonycteris spelaea (assembly GCA_003508835.1). Classification (NCBI taxonomy): domain Eukaryota; kingdom Metazoa; phylum Chordata; class Mammalia; order Chiroptera; family Pteropodidae; genus Eonycteris; species Eonycteris spelaea. The sequence goes on from PUFA01000017.1 coordinate 5,768,800, forward strand.
ATTCTGTATTATGCATAACCCTACTGAAGTAATGGCCCAAATCTGAGTGGAGTCCTAGTCAAAGAAACACAGTCCACAACCAAAAAGAAATTTCAACATAATGCTAATTCTTAACTCGTGTTTCTTAAACACAGCAAAGGCAATACATTGTTCACAGCAATATTTCTTAAAATCTCATCTATAAGTTCATGATCTTGATTGTGGTTGTAATTTCATGGATGTCTATATATATCAAAACTTATCAAATAGTACACTTTAAATATGTGCAATTTAGTGCATGTTAATTATATCTTGATAAAGTTGTAAAAAGTAAAAAAGCTACCAGAAGAAGTGCCACCTATGTTCCACTATCATATCCTTCAGTTTCTACAGAATCTCTCAACTCCTAAATCCCTAGGAAAATTCCTGACTTGTTCTTTTTGCCTAACCATTGTCCTTCACGATCCTACCCCCTTTCCTTTCATTTCTTCATCATGAATCTCGGAAGAACTAGTCCACCAAAAGCAGGACCCTGCTTAGAAAACAGGGGAGGGAGGAAAAAATTAATCAGCCAAAGCCAGAATCTTCTTCGAGGGAGGTTAGAGGCATGGGAAGGAGAGGCTAGGAACACTCAGTGTTTGCAGCCCTCACAAAGAAATGTCTTATAATTAAATGTACGACTGGGACAATCTCAGCCATGTAGAGCATTGATCTGGCTTACACTTCTTTTGAAGTTTTCTTAAGAAAGTAGGTATTCACATATATTGACATAGAAACCAATTTCAAATTGGCCATTTTTTTTTTTTTTGAGACTTTTCATTTTCTTTCGTTTTGTTGTGTTTCTGATGAAATGGCCTCTAAGTAATGAACACATACCCGTGCATTATCCCTTAGTTTCCAACTCTGAGTGGATTACGTCTTAAGTTTGGCCCCTGTGACAATATCTCGAGACTACCTGTGCTCCTGGCCTAACCATCAGAGAGAAACTGTGCTCTCAACTCATGTCTGCAACAATGTTTTCAGTCTAGCATACAGCTAGGGTGCAGCACTACAGGTCTGCCACCCCACCTGGAAGCCCTCTCACCTATCTACAATAAAATAACAACCTATACCCTCCAGTCTCAGAGTGGTGTCAGTATATATGGGGAAAAACTCCAACAACCAGCTCAGATTTCAAAATAAAACAATCCTTGATTAATATTTCTCAAACATTATGAAGATACATAATCAACAGCAACGTTTTTTAAAAACCATTTTGTTTTCTTTGTGCTTCTTTCATGCGTCATGGCTCCTCCGAGCCAACCTCTCCTCCAAAATCTCCTTTAAAGAGTCCCTCTCCCAACCTTATTTCACACATGTCTTGGCTTCCCACCCCTCTTCCTTCCTCTCAATTAGTCATCAACAAAATCCAGAAAAAACAAGTCTGTAAAGGCAAAAATTTCTTTAAATGGTGGAGAAAAACTGAGCGAGCAAAGCCAATGACTCTTTGAGGAGCAGGGTAGAGGAAAAGCCTGGTGGCATTCACATATTAATACATTTGCTCCATCTAAATCCCTGAAGGACTTAGACAGGAGAATATGTCATCTGTTACATCATTGTGTCCTCTTTCTGTGAACAGTAAGAAACACTCAAGTGTCAGTATTATGGAAAGCTGTGCTCCTACTAAACAGTGGATTCATTTTTGTGGATACTGAGAACCCTTTACCTGTAGTGCTTCTGTGTCTGCACAGGTTGTTAAGAAATCTAGAGCCGAATTTATGCCATAACCCTAGTAACATGCAGTGTAGTGTAGTGTCTATAGTACACAAATCTATGTGCTAATATCACAGCTGGATTTGATATTTCCTGTGCTTATTTTTGCCATCTACCAATTTCCTCATCTATTTATAATCTATGTAATTTTATAAATGGTTTCAGATCCTTGTGGAATGAAGTTAGGTAATACATACATAAATACATACATACACACACACATACATACATACACACACACACGTACATACGCATCTTTCCTTCTGTCTCCTCTTTTACAAAGTTATTCTTGCCTTTTCTTTTTCTTTCTTTCTTTCTTTCTTTCTTTCTTTCTTTCTTTCTTCTTTCTTTCTTTCTTTCTTTCTTTCTTCTTTCTTTTCTTCCTTTTTTTTTTTTTTTACTTCAGCTTCACCTACTACAAACTCATTTCTGTCCAGGGTTCCCTTCTTTCTCCCAGTGACCTAGGATCAAACGGTAGACATCATCTTTAGCTTCTCCTGTGCCTTCTCTCTCAGGCAATCACAAGTCCTGCCCAGTTCTCTATTTGCTGCTGCAAATCTGTTTCTTCCTTTCCATTTTCAAGGGCAGGCCCTCATCACCTCATGCCTATACAGTTGCAATATTTTTCTAATTTCCTTGGCTGCAGATCTCCACTCTAAATCATCTTACAGATGCTGCATCATTATTCCTAAATCATCTTACAGATGCTGCATCATTATTCCTAAAGCACCACCTAATGCATAGAAACTTTTGTTCTTTCCTAATTTCAACTCCGAATTTAAATTTTATTTAAAAATCTGTTAAGATTCTTTTACATCTAAACTATCTTTGAGGTTTTCCAGATGACCCCTGGGTAACCAAAACAGATTTATCCCTTCACCTTATGAAAGGAGTAATACTGAAATAATAAGGTATGTTTCATGCTCTTTGTATTTTAATTAAGTCTATCAACTATACGAGTTACTGAAATAATTGTGTCAATGCCACTTTTTGGTTTTAAATGTTAAATGAGCCTTTTCCTTTCTGAAGCAAAAACTAAACTAATTCTACTTTGGACATTAAGACTTCTGCTAACCCCTTCTCCTGATTTGTGCATTAAGGGCAATGTTATATTTTAACAGTACTTATTCAAAATTCGGAGCTTATCATAAGCCCATTGTTTGTTTTCCTCAACCCCTCATCTAAGGCTTATTCACCTTGTTTATCTGCTGGAGGCAGCCCCACAATACACTTTAAGCCAGTTGATTATCTATTATCTATACAACTATTGTACTGTCTGCTTTCTACACACTAATTAAGTGCTGCTCCTATCTAGACCCAGTAATTCTACCTTCTCTTTCTAATATAAGCAAATCACAGGACATCTAAGCATGCCCTCTTATGATTTGACTGATGTTTAACACTGATGACAACCTTAACATGATACTATTTGGCGATTACTCACATAGTAAAAATAGTCAATGTATAATTTCTCCTGTATGAACAATAATATATCTAAATGTTCTGTTACCAATAGCTTATTCTCAGATAGCTCCGACATGAGTATTAAGACAGGTCTAAAATTAACATTGTTAACATTGTAACATTGTTCATGATTTTTACATATTGTTTTATAAAAAAGGTTTTTCTAACTTCTTTGGATGCCCTAATCAAAAATTTTAAAAGGAAATTAATGTCTACTTTGAAGCAATCCAACATCTAAAGAAAACCTCAGCAATTAAGACTGAAGCTCATTCTAAAAGAAAATATCTCAGCCACCTAGTATACAAAGCAAACAGCCCCTACTGGTATTACTACAGTTAAAAGAGAGTTGTTTGATCTGATTTCCAAAAAAATAGACTTACTCAAATATAACAATTTACTCCACTAGAAAGAAAAGATACCATTTCAAAATTTTTTTACCTCCTAGGATGTCTTTCCAAACCACATCTCTAGGCCTTTATATGTATGCACTGAAAAATAACCCAAGCGATAGTGGCAAGGTCAAACTGGTTCACACTTTACAAAACTATGGGTGGGAAAAAAATCTATCTGAGAGACTCAACAGGTGGTCAGATCTTGCCTTACAATAATCCAGGGGGAAAAATAGATTTTTTTAAAAAAATCACACCTTACAGTTAAAATATTTACGGAAATATTTAAAGAAATCTGTCATTGACATATCATCCTGAGACTCTAAGAACATAAAATGAGCCAGTGGTATTTTATAATCAAGACTATCCCAGTTTTCCATTTTAATGGAATTTGTTAAAGCTCCCATAAATTTTCACTATATAAAAGTGTGACATAAAACTATGTGCAAGTCTCAACTTGACTATTCCTCTAACAGATGCCATTGGAACATCTTGGGCTTGCCGGGTACAATCAGAGTGACATGTAGTCATGGGTCCAGCAGATGTGAGCTGCAATTCCAAAAGTTACATGGTTGAATTCACCACCACCTGTTATAGATTTAGAAGACCAAATATATTCAAACAAAATTTCAGTGGAAGTGAGCCTTAAAACTACAAGGAAAGGGGCCATTTTCAGTACTTTTAACTACAAATACTGTTCTTAAGTTCCTAGACATACATCACAGACATATGCTTGCTGGTAAACACATGAATGATCCTCCAACTGGATCTTACAACTTATACCACTGTATATCTGACTCAACGCTTACCAAAGGCCTTCGGAAACAAACAACTTCCGGAAGTCATCAGCTTTCCTTCCAACCCTCTATAGATGAAAAAGGTGGTGTCAAGTATAGACAGTTTTCTTTCAATACCTTTGGATGAATATCTACGATTGGGTCAAAGGACTTATCATTGGATTTAAGATTTATAGTTTGTCTCTTCTCCACTTCTTTCGTGTTCATCTCTTTTGCTCTCTGCTTACTTTCCTGTCAAATTTTCCGACCACAATTTGCCTTTCTCAAAGAATTGCAGTGACTACTGCCAACTGACGGTGGTTGGTGCCAATTGAATGCCAACAGAAATCCTCAAGTTGGAGTATAGTGAAGAAGGAAACTACTCAATGCAAACAGCTCAGTTGTGATACAGCATGACTGTGAAACAGCTCAATAGTGGTATAGCTCAATTATGAAACCGCATGACTAAGGAATAGCACCACTGACAGGCAGCCCTGGAGTGAGGCAGACCTGGGGCCGGGCCCCTCCAGCTAGACAGCTTTACTCCAGTTCGGCTCCACCTACTCCAGTCTGCTTCTTTCTTCTCAGGTGAGACATCTCCAGTGTTTCAGTTCCAGCCAGAGAATTGCAGAGAAAATGCACCACTCAGTCTTCAGTGGAAGGGAAAGTGCATTCCTTGAGACAGAGGGGAGCTGAGTTATATAAACAGAAGTCCCCGCCCCTGGTTCCTGACTGGTCTGTCTTCATGCAAATGAGAACTCCGAGTCCTTGCAGTTTGACTTGGCCAAAAAGCACTGTCCTAATTGGTCAAAATGGAGCTGCTAGATTCGTCAATGAAGATGTCGATGGGGGGCGGAGGGGGCGGGGTGGGGTGGGGTGGGGTGGGAATATAGCCTGCAGCTCTGATTGGACAGGAAAAGCCTCAGTCCTATCGGTTGAAATACAATCCCAAGAACTCTTTTGTTAGGGCTGGCTCAGATGGCAGAAACACAGGACAGGAAGGCAGTTCAGTGCAAGGAGGCAGTCAGTTCAGGGTGGGCTTTTCTCTGAAGCACTGTTTGGTGTGAGAGACCTCTGTTTAAAAATGGCTGCTAGGCTCTGTTTTGTTGTTGCTTTTAATTTGAGTCTAGTTAGTCACCAGGAGCCTTTCTTAGTAGATATCTTCTTTCTCAGGGTCCACACTGCCAAACTTTCTAAATATTAAATTTGATATATAGCCTCGACACTCACTAAAATATATGCTTTTTAACTTTGGCACATCTATATGCTTTCATGGAAATTTAGGCCTATACCAATCAGATTCTGTTACTGATATTTTTTAGAGCCTCAAAGGGAGTCAAGATCATCAGAAATAAGGAAACATTTGACTAATTAAACAAACTGGTCCAACTGTTTTCCCATAAAGCTGTGCAGGAATCATTGCATGATATATATATTTTTAATTCTCCTTAGGATTTTTTCCTCCACAATTAGACCAGTGAAGATCAGACTGTTATCAGTAGCTATTAAACAGCACCTCAATGGGTTCTTGAGTTTTTTCTTGAATACCGAAGTAGTCTTCTTGTCCTTTCCATACCAAAATGTGATCTCATCTTTGGACATAGTAATTTAGTCTTTCCAAGTATTCAAATCCATTCTTCATTTGCTCACATTTTGTTGAGAGCTTTGTAAGTTAACTTAACAAGAATTGTCTAATATAGTAGATTTCACTGGTTTACACAAAGATTCCTGATCCATAATGTATGATCTATAAATTATCTCTGACAATGGCCAATATCAAATAAAACAATACAAACTTAGATTGCTCAAGTGGCTAGTTTAAATTTGTTGGCTAAAATATTCCTAAATAATCAAAATGCCTTAGACTATTTACTGGCCAGTCAAATGGAGTCCGATACTATTTAATGCATTTTTATTGTACCTAGGTAAATACATCAAAAAAAAAAAAGAGCAAAGAATTACTCAATTAAAGGGATAAAAGTCACTTGATTGATTAAAACTGATCAAACCAATCCTTTGTGACTTATTCTCCTGACTAAAAATTGAATGCAAAATAGGTTCCAATGTTCTTTCGATATTTGTAATTATCCTCATGCATGCCTATCTTTATCTGCCCTTTACTGTTGAAACTGAATCAAAAAGAAACTGAGGCCCTCATGATAAATTGTTCCTTTTGAGTTTGCTTTGACAAAACTGTGTACTTGTTTATTTTCTCTCTTCTCCACTAGAAACATAAGTTTCATGACTAGAGGACTTGGTCTTGTTTACGCTGTATCCTCAGAGCATAGATGTAAGTGTCTGGCGTGTAATAGATGCTCAATAAGAATTTGTTGAACAAATAGGCTTCGCTGCCCTGCATGGATAGGACAATATAGAATTATTCTTAACACGTGGAAGGAACATTCTAGGTGGCCTTTGGATGGTGGCTATACGTACAGCCCTGGCAGTGGTCACGCAGGGTGAGCAGACTCCACTTTCAGCAGAGAGACCTCTGGGGGCTGTCAGAACCAGGAACTCAGAAATTGGGCTTTGTCACCTACTGTTACTTCAATAACCAAAACCAGGTCTTAGACACAGTCTGCATCTCTGGGAATTCCAAGATTTATCTGAGAAAAAAAGGCTTCAGAAACGATTGAACTTCTTGTAGTCAACTGCCATCAAGACTTGGATATGCATATTAATGGACCAAAGTTGTGTTTACCATCTTTAGGCATTGGGATTACACTTACATTTTCCATTTTGAATATGTATAATCAGCCTTCCTGTCTCAATTGTAAATTTCTCAAGCACAGGCATTCAGTATGAATGAAGAGTTTTAATGGCTAATGGTAGAATAAAAATAACCTTAGAGGTTTAAATCTAGGGAAATGAAGAATAATTAAAAGTAGGTCAAGATCTTCCTATCTTAGCCTATTTTCTACTCATAAGGTCCCTGAAAATAATTTTTAAACCATTTGACATTAGAAAATTCAGCACAAGGAAGTTGACTGAATCAATATAATCGAATTGTCCAATGTGAACTGGTGGTAGTATTTGCTTGTTTGTCTTTCAGAAGACCAAAAATAAACTCCTTTTTTTCCCCTTGTTATTCAGAGAATAGCTCAAAAGAAATCTAACCTAACCTGATTGAGCTACTGACTAGTGTGATACTGATTCTGACTTCTTTCTAATTTTATTTCCTCATCTGTTAAACAAGGATCATATTTGTTTGTATCTCACAGAGCCATTATGAAAAATATCTAATATAGAAAAGCATATATAATGCAAATTATTCTATATTAAAAGTATTTGAATACTCCTTAAGTAATTTAATGCATTTTAAGCAGCATTTATGTTGCAGGCCATTTGCTATCATTAAAAAAATAATAAAGCACAATTCTGTATGATGTAGTTGTACATATGACAAGGTCATTACATTAAAAATATGTTGAAAGCAGAGTCCTCTGTATAAAGTATTTCTGAGAGGGAAGCCATGATTTTAGCCCAGAAATGTTTAGCTACAATTTCCATAGGTTTCCAAAAGTAGAAGACAAATCAGCATAGTAGGGTCATTAAAAGTTACATCCAGTTAAGGCCAACAGCTTATCTGTTTACTTTTATTTCAACTCCTGGCTCTGAGAAGGCGGTATTATTGATGCTGATACCTATATTGTTCACCGATAACCTCAGCTTCTTGCTAATGCAGAGGAAGCCTCATCTTATGGGAAACATTTCTTACAAACTATGTTAAAAAGTTGAATGGATTAATCAATAAATGTCAGGGGGAAATGTGAATAAGATATATGCACAGGACATAAGACATTTGTAAAGACTAAAAAAAGTTTCAAATAATTCCTACCTGTTTTTCTTCTTACTTATTATAAACATGCAGTACTGTTTGGTGTTTGTTAAATAAATACAAATCTAACTAAGAAAAAAAAGAAAACCGTTTTTTACTTTCTGGTGAGTGAAGCACTGAGAAGTCACTTGGCAGTCTCCGTGCCTTCCAGTCTCAGGATAATGTGAGAATCAGAGTGTCAGGCAGACATTTGGATGGCAGGCACTTAAGTTTTCTGTTTTGTCTGAAAAGATTTTGCAAAGATAGATATTCTATTCTCACCTCAAGTGGCCTAATGTTTGAGCTCTCTTAGATCAACAAAAAGCTTCTCTTTGCCTGGCCGCACTCTTTGCTTCAAGTTCAACAAATATACCATCTCCTCTGAGGAAGATGGAAAACAATTATCTAGCATTATCTCCTGATATTTATATGTAAATATATATATTATGCAAATATATATTTATAAATATGTATATATGCTGTATATTTATATATATAAATATGTAAAACCAAAACAGCACCTTCGTAAGAATGAATGAGAAAAGATACTTTCTCTGGGCGAGTACACATTCTGGTAAGCAGAAGATGCCTTAGTAGGATAAAAAGTTACTCCTCTTCCTGATGAACCCAGCCTGAGCCAGAGCCGTTTTGAAAAGCCCCCACTGGCCTCTTTGGCTGTGACACTTTGTGCAATGCACAAACCCTACAACTGTATGTAGTAATTCTTCAGTCCTCAAGAATAGTCATTGTTACATTCTGGCTTTCTAGCAATAACATTGTCCCATAGCTGTCTATGTTTTAGAATTTACAAAGCTCTTTTAATATTACCTTATTTAATTCCTTCAAGAATTACTTACAGAGATATTATTTCTGTTACTTAGATAAAGAAGTTTAGATAGGTTAAAGTACAGAGTTAGCAAGTGGCAAGGTCAGGCATTAAAAACCAAGCCTCTGTTTCATATCCAGTCCTGGCACTACAGCATCAGAGCTGCTCCTTTATTTCCCTGTTTAAATGCAACAGCTGATTTGACCATTTTTCATGAAAAAGCTTGTTTGTGTTGTCTTCTCTTGTGAATGTGACATTACTATTTCACACTGCAATTTGACAGCATTCATCAGAATGTTAATGCCATACTTTCTCTCAGGCTCTTCTCATTTTGTGCTTGTAGCACTTCATTTTAGATCCTAAAAGCCTACTTCAACTTAATCATTTATCATGTTCATTTTTAATTCTTCTGACACTAGATTAACAACACTCTCCTCGTCCTGTCTGATTTAGTGGCATCTACAAATTTAGCCAACAGAAGTTCAATACTTGATTTCAAGTCATAGATATACATCTGCTTTCTTCTCTTATTGACAGAACCCTTCATTAAGGGTGTGAAATTGTGTAAAGCTATGTCTGTAAACGCACTAGAGCAAGAGTCAGCAAGCTTTAGCTGTAAAAGGCTCGAGAGTAAATATTTTAGGTTTTTCAGGCCATGTGGTCTCTGTTGCAACTATTCAACTCTGTCGATATGGCAAAACAAACAAACAAACAAACAAACAAACAAAAACCAGCCATAAACAATACATAAGCAAACGGGCATGACTGTGTTCCAATTCATCTGGATTTATGAACACTAAAATTTAAACGTCATGTAATTTTCACATGTCACAAAATAATATTATTTCCCTTTTATTTTTCTGACCATGTAAACATCTAAAAATCATTTCTAGCTCACAGATTATATAAAAACAGGCTAGATTTGGCATGATGTGCTAGCCGTGATATAGAGCTCAATACTTACATTTACACATTGTGAGCTGGGGACGATTATAACGTCCATGCCCCACTATTTCAGTTTCCCAGGCAGTAAGATCACTAGAATCCAATTCGAAAGCCCAGAAGTGGAAACTAATAAAAATGCCTTTAATAAAATAAATTTCAAATTAAATGTCCAAACAACTGTTCCCTTGAGTTTGATTACAGATTACTGTAGCTAAGTCTATTCGTTTATTCATATGAGGTTTCAGATTTTTATAGTTCACCTTTTTCCTTCAAACTGGGGTTTTATGAAATGTTCACAGAAAAAAATTTGAAAAGATTTTTGATTCCACGTTAATAATAAATAGCTCCAGGCAGTAAGTGCTGGCCACTCCCTGTGTTGCCTTTGGCTCTGAAGTCTCCTTGGCCATGTTGACTTCCTCCTGTCTTGGGTGATTTTAATTCAGGCCACACAGTCCATCCAGGTCCAAGAGTACTTGGTTTCTAGTTTGGTTACATGCTTCTGTGAGTTAAATAAATAATTTGGATTCAGGGCAGTGGGTTCTGGACAAATCCTTTCTCAAGAGGAATATTAAACTGGTAGGACAAATTGGAGAGAAGGATAAAGAAATAGAGAAATTACATGGAGTAGAAAATTTAGAGTGGCCTCCGAGACTACGACCCTCACTAGGACTTTGGACCTGAAAACACTACCCATTAGAAGACAAAAAAATGTATATCCTGTGGAGTTAGGTGTTGTGGGCTTTAGCTCTGAGGTCTGGATCATAGAGAGTTGTCTAAACCTTTCTGGTTTTTGCAGGCCTGACTCCTGTGGCCTCTGCTCCTATGCTACATCCTGTCCTTATGTGCCTCTCTGCTCCTGGCTTCTTCTGCCTCAGCTGGGGATTCCTGGGTTCCTGCCTCTACGCTTGCCTCCACCTTCATTGCTGTGGCTGTCCTTCTGAATTAGGGATTCTCTTTCCTTGGTATTTTGCCCTCTTCAGAAGGCAAAGTTGGGTTCTTGGAGAGGAGAAGAATGTGAATGGAAACCAGAAGATACTATGTTTCTGTAACAAATCGGTAACGAATATATAGTATATTTAATGCTGTTAAAAGTGTCAGGAAACATATTCTCACATAATGCAGATGCATGTGTAAATCAGAACACTAGATAGTGTTGAGATACAATGTGCAAGAGAAAAGAGCTAAGTCTAAAATTGCATATATGAAATGAGTGCAATGATTTAAAAAAATCAAAACTCTTCATCAGGGACATCAAACCTAAACACCTACAGGAGCCAAATAGGCAGCATAAACAAATAAAAGAAACTGCAATGGGACAATTTTCAAATTGGCAAGCACGTGCCCCTTCTGAGGGTGACCGCGTCTCTTCCGCTCCTGCCATTTGGGAGTGCAGGTTCAATTTTTCAAGAAATAATCCTAAATCTGGATTTAATGTGAAATCCCTTCATTTTTGCATGTTCAAATCTAATTTAAATTGTAAATATATTGCATAAGCAGAGTAAAACATGCCAGATTTATTTTGGTCCAAGGCTGTCCATTTGCATCTTTTGCTCTATATCTGAACAAGTATACACATACACATACAAATAGACATTAGAGAGGACCTGAAAAAAAGGAAACAGTCATCCAGGCTGGATGATGGGAGTCTGGTGATTCCTATTATTTTCTATGCTTCCATACATTCTAAATTTTCCTCAATATACATGAATGCTTTTCACGATGGAAACTTTGAACATTATTTTTCATCTAAGTACAGAGTTGATCTTCTTAAAAAATTTCTCAGTATCTAGAGCTTCTTTTCTTACTGCTCTCTGTATATTATAGCCAATAAATTAAGCTTTTAATTGTTTTTAAAGGGGCGTTACAGGCAGTACCAACAGATCATATATAGGTACAAGACTTAAAGATGCCAGCATGAAAAGTGGCAACCGTGTAAAGTGAACAGTAACTTAGGATATCATTTTGATGGGGTGCCTGGGCCCTCACTCTCTCTTTCCCAGTCCTTGGCCTTTCATCCCACAGACCCAATCAGAAGGAATCACATCCCTTGAACACTCTTTTTTACGAGAGTGCACCTGAGGAGGGGAGGGGAGCGAAGGAAAATAGCTGAGCTTATGAGAACTTATGTTAATGCAGGAAGAGTTGATGGCTTGAAAAAAGTGAAAAATTTCACATCTTACCCGGAATTATTTTAATAATTCTACTTTGAAAGCTGAGCTGTTCTCCAGACATTTTTTTTAAAAAAGTAACAAAAGACCATCTGCAATTCTACTCAAGACGGAGCTGCAGATGTTGGAGAAAAAGTATGAAGGAAGTTAAATTTGCTCTCACATGAGTTGGAATGCCATTAAGGGGTCTTTTAGCTTCCTTCATTATTTTCCTGATAAGTTCAAAGGGATAGTTGAAGTTTCTCTTTGTGTTTAGAGGTGGCACACCTTTAGCATGGCTGGAGTCCTATTTTCATTCATTCTTTTGCTTGTCCGTGGAAATGAACCTGGTTTTCAGGCCTGCTCTAAGAGGCCCTGGGGGACTTCCTGCTTGAGCATAACAAACCGGTGTTGGGGGAGATGGGTTTTCTTCAGGGAGTCCTGGGGCACGCTGAGAGCAGGGGTAGTGAGGTAAAGTGGTTGCGGGGAGGATCTGTATACTTTTGAACTTCTGCCAGGACTGCTTGATGGTCTCTAGATTTTTCCCTGAATGGCTATATGCTTTCGTCTCAGTGATGTGTCGGTACATGTTTAACAACAATTTTTCTGAAAATAAGAGCCCTGATTTACAGCGTTTGCTGATTTTTATGGTGCAAACACTCGTGCCATAGCTGACTGAATGTAGCGCCAAGAAGAGAGGTGCACAGACAGCTCCTCCACAGCAGTTCCCCACCTATGAGAATCTAATGCCTGATGATCCGAGGTGGAGCTGAGGCGGTCATGGTGTGATGCTCGTGCTGGGGAGCGGCTGCAAATATAGATGAAGCTTCACTGGCTCACCTGCCACTCTCACCTCCTGCTGTGCAGCCCAGTTCCTAACAGGCCATGGGCTGATACTGGTCTGTGGCCCAGGGTTTGGGGGCCCCTGCTCCTGCATACCGCTAGTGTATCTCCCCTGCTTCATAATGGTCAAGCCAATGGGCCTCTCGCTTTCTGGTTAGGTTGCTCAGCCCTGTGAGAAGTTTTTGCTATGAAAAAGTGCAGCTCTAGTCTCTGCTGCTGTTTTAACCTTCTTTGTTTAGACATAGTCTTATTCCGGGGTCTTTTTTAGCTTATCTGGTTATTTACCAATTTTGTCTAAGTGTATTTTACTGTTATATCTCCCTATATTTTATCATTTTCATTTTATTGATTTTTTTTCTTTACGTTGATTAGTTCAGGTGGGAACACTAAATTCAGAATCACCCCTTCCCTAAAAGAGGTAGAGAGCTTGTGCCATTGTCCTCAAGAAAAGGTCCTTTAGTGTTCACTTTGGCAATGCATGTGCTAAAATTGGACCGGTTCAATTAGAATGGCCCCTGCGCACGAATGATATGCAAATTAATGAAGTATTCCATATCTTTTCTAGGGACCATCTATCTATCTGGTGGGTCAGATGACTCAGACAGATGCTTAGGTGAGAGATGGCTTTTTTCTCTAATTCTGAGTTAACTTTGTCACCACTGCCACCAGGATGTCTTCTCAGAAATTACTGAAATGACATGGGTCGCATATGTATGGGGCTAAAAGTCAACGTCTGACTTTACCACTAGCTCTCTGTGTGACCTACATGTCACTTAAGCCTCTCAGGAACTTCAGTTTTCCTAAATTGATCCTCAAATAACAAAATGTTGCTCACGTGGGCGAAATACAATGAACTGCAAACTCTCTCGACTGGATCATCCCCTTCCTCCATTACCAGGACTCTATAGTAAGAGAATTAATGGGCTTCTGGGGATGAGGTGCAACCATTGCTTCTATCTGTGTTGATTTGTAGTCCCTCGGGACATGCAAATCCCAGGCTCATCAGAAACTGCTTAATTCTAGGAAGGATGCAGGAGGAAGTCCATCTTCACCTGTACGTCTACATCACTGTCATAACTGCATTTCATGCCCTTTCTTTTGCACATACATGCCTGGACCTTTGCTGTCTTCTTTGTGAACAGAACTGCCTCCATCACCATCCTGTCTTCGTTGTGTTAAACCCCTTCATTCACCCCTAACCTCTGAGTATCTATGAAATGAAATTAAAAATTAAAGAGAGAGAGAAATAAAAGAGGTGCTCTTGATTCATTTAAAACAGTTGTGAGGGTCAAAATAATACATTTGTTTAATTTACTACCAAAGTAAAATATGTTTTTTGTAGAATATTAGGAAACATGGTGAGCAAGAGGAAAAAACTAAGCAAAATGAAGTAATGAAATCACCCATAATTCTAACAACCAGATATAGCTGCTGTAAGTGGCCTATATCCTTATAGACATACATATAATTTGTATTCATAAAATGAGTTCATACTGTTCATTCTGTTTGGTAACTCTCTCCTTTCTATGTCAATCACTTTTAATGGTTGCAGTGTGAGTATTCATTGTATCGATATACCTATTTAACCAATCCCCTATAGTTGGAATTTAGTCTGTGTCTTATATATTACATTTTAATGTATTTTTGTGATTTTTTTTTTAATCAAAGAGTCCCCAGATGTTTTTAGACTTTTGATTGGGTTGCCAGATTGAAGCAATAGATCAGAGGGTGGGGGAAGTGTAATGGGCTACATCTGGAAGGAATCGAATTGAAGTGACAAAATGCTGTTATAGAGAGTGGAAACAGTGAAATTATTTGTACTTAAAATTATAGCTGAAGGGAGGAGGAGGAAAGGAGACATGACATTAACCCAGAAATGGATTTCCTTGAAAGGCGGAAGCATGCTAAAGTGGGAACGTAGAGCGGTTATGTATTGGATGCTGTCAGAGGATCCTGGAAGTTTGAACTTTGGGCCTAAACTCAGCTGCCTCCTGGGAGATAAACAGTATTAGTTCTGTTGTTCAGACTGGGAATGTGCAAGTGTATTAGTCAGCTCCTGCTGCAATTCTTATTTTAATTAGCTACCTCTATACCTCTTTAATAGATTTTTTTTTTTACATTTTTGGGCTGAAAATATGTTGGTAGTCTCTTTATTTGATAAGAATTTTATAATATCATTCCCTATAGAATGAATAGATATCTTTAGCCTTTCTTTTAGCATGGTAGCTTCTGACCGTGTATTTCAAACCTATTTATCCTCCACAACCCTCACACTTCCGGCATCAGGCACCTTGGGCCATGTTCATAGTATGAGAGCAGTACTGACCTTGAACCTTCATGCTGAGTGATGAGTTAGCACATTGTTTAGGAAGATCATTCCAGGTAACAACCCAAATATCCATCACCTAATGAATGGATGAACAAAATGGTGCATTATTTAGCCATAAAAAAGGAATACAGTACTGATTCATGCTATAACATGGGTGAACCTTGAAAACATACTAAGTGGAAAAACCAATGCAAAAGGTACACATATTGTATGATTCATTTATATGAAATGTCTAGAATAAGCAAATTCATAGAGTCAAAATAGATTAGGAGGAGATGACAAAATTAGGAGCCAGCTGATGGTGGGGGAGGAAGAGAATGGAGTGACTACTAATAGGATTTTCTTTTGGAGGGTGATGAAAATATTCTAGAATTAGATAGTTGTGATAGTCACACAACCTTGTGAATATGCTAAGAATACTGAACTGTATGCTTTAAAAAGGTTGATTTTATGGTATATGAGTTACATTTTCAATTTTTTTAATAAAGAGCATTCTTGAAAACTATTTCTATATCCAAACAGCTAGAATAAGTATACCCAGAAATACCTGCAAACTATATAAATATATCATACTGAACTCAAACTCAATCTATCTTTAATTTAACATCCCTGTAGCCAGATCCCAAAATGCCCTTCGATGGCATATGATATGAAGGGAGAGTGATAGAAGAAAGTTAGGGTAGAACGAGACATTGGTTCTTCACTCTTGCTTACTCTTATTTACTATGACCAGGAAAACACATTGTCAGGGCCCTGGAAGGAGACCTGGCAAGTGAAGGCTCTGAAGTTTAAGTACATGGTTAAGTCACCTACCGCCACCTCCCTACCCTCTGTGTAGGCCACACATTTAAATTTTAGAAAATGCTCAAGTGGTCCTGAATCTTTTTATACAGTTTCTTGAAATAAAGCAAAGATGTCTTAACTAAGTTATTAATCCCACTTACATTGTATCTGAATAGACTGACATATTTCCCCTAAAAAAGAGAACAAGAGAGTCTACACCAAGCAGGGAGCTTTAAAAGTTTTCATCATTTTTTTCAGGACTTCGCAATGCATTCTCTTCTCCGTGAAATAGTGTAGTCCTGATGGAAATCTCTTTCAACAGGGACTGCCCCTGGGCAGAGAATCAAAGCTCAATTTCATTTCACCATCAAGGCCTAAAGGGAATTCCAGAGCTCTTCAAATCCTCTGCACTGATGCCTCAGCCGCTCAGGCTGACCCTCCTCCTTGTGGAGTCCCCTTTTCCCAGGGGATCACATTGTGCACCTGTCTGGCCTCCTTCTCCAGTCTCTCTCTTGCTCAGCTGGATTGGACTCAGGTGTCCTTAACTTTCTTCCTCAGCTGCCTGGAACCAAACTGCTTCTCAGCCTAGAGGAGGTGGTTTTTGCCAGAACCAGGAGCTTGAAATTCACTTATTTTGGAATTATAGAATTACAAACTCTAAAAGGCAAATCAAGGTCTTTTTCTGACATTGAGTGTGTTTCTAACATTGAATGACCCATTTCCCAGTGACCAAAAATATTCTTTTGGATGCAAACTTCTAACTTCCCACTCAGGTATGAACAGGAAATCAGCTTTAAGAAAATAAATTGTCCCTGCTTCCTAACTAAACGTTCATGTCCTCTTCTTATCTCACTTTCAGCAGACAGGTGAATAAACACTAATCCAAATGACCATCAGAGGATTGGCTTCTGAGACACCTGGCTGGTTTAGCCAGAACTGAGACTTTCATTTCAAAATGGTGGACTGAGTACACGTTGCAGTGTTCTCTAAATTCCTAGAAATTGTTATGCTTAAAAGCAAGATTAAGAGTTTGGTCATTAATAACTTAAAGAATAAAAGTTAAGGAGGTTGATTAGAAAAGAAATCTTAGTCCAGACTCATCTGAGACTTCTGAGAAAGGTGGGAGCAGACTAAGGATTATGTACACCTGGCAGCTCTATAGTCCTGCAGCAGAAAGGGGTCCAACGCAATAGACAGGATGTAGATACCATAGCAACAGCAGCCAGGCAACAATGCTAAGGTGTCTGTCTCCAGGCTCCATTTGGTCAGAGACAGAGCAGCAGGTGGCCAATGACGTTAGGAGGGAGAGGTAAATACCAACATCTAAGGTGCCCTGCCCAGTGACACATCCTGTTCTTCCTCTTCCTGAACGCAGGCCAGAATGCAAGTCATAAGACCAACTCTGTCTGTTTCTCAAGTTGACCATGCAGACAGATAGTCAGAGAATCTAGTAGGGAATTTCAATCACAAAGATGAGCCCACAACCATGAAACATGAGTATTCAAGAAAATCTACCTCTATAAATGGAGACAATGAACTAAAGAAATGGAAGAACTTATAACACAGGGAAGAGTCATAAGAACTACACAAATTTATGAGTTGTATTCAGAGCCTACGATGTGTTGCTGCCAGACCATGGAAAGCCTAGAGAACAAAGAAAGATTCCTCTGGGATTACTATCAAACTATTTACCCACACGATAAAGGGAACCGAGGAAAACAGAGTGTTTAACTCCTACCCTACTTAAAATAAACCCAACATTCATTCCCTACAGGGTACCTAGAGAATAAGGCTGAGATTACTAACATGTGTTTAATGCTGCATACCCACACCTATGGCTGCATACCCATATCATCAGAGGAAAACAGGTAAACAAAGTCTTTAAACTGTAATTCATAGAAACTAAGAATCACATATAAACAGAATTCCTTGAACACTCCACCGTGGGCCTTTCTCTCTTTCATTCTCTGTCTCTGAGAGGAGGCTATGCTTTGTCTATGGAACTCATTCCTTCTCTAATGAACTTTCCTTTTGTCTCTAACTCCGATATGTGCTTGAATTCTTTACTGTGTGCAGTCAAGGTACAGACTTGAGTCCCCACTCGGGGAGATTCGCCCTGTACTACATCACTTACATATGATAAAACGAAATTAGTGGAACAAACAACATAACACTTAAAAACTAGAACCCGGTCTCCTCATTCTCAGGCCACCAGTATTTCCCCGTCTGCACATCGTAATCCATTCCTAAATTGAGCACTCCCTATACAGTAAAAACTTTGTAAAGAAATCTCCATATTTCCCCAAATAAAAGCTATTTGGGAGAAAAATTTGCACAAGTGAGGAAAGTCTATACGAGGAGATACCTACTTCATTTCCTCACTCTCTGTTTTGAAGTAGGGCTTTACCATTTGTCCTAAAACGTCTGAATCGACTCTATCCGCTGGCGAGGGCACCTTCATGTCTTTCTAAAGCGATTGCAACAGCTTTCTAACTCCTTTTCCTGTCTTCATGCTCCACCCACCCCACACCCCGAATCTGTTCTCTGTCCTTTTAGATAAACTTCTTAAAATGAAAATTTTGATTGTCTCTCTGACTGCTCCAAAACTTTTCAGGGTCTTTTCTTAGCTCTTTGTAAGGAGTTTGCATCCCTTAAAAGGACCTACTATCTGCTGCAGGATCTGGTGCCTGCCTTTTGGTCAAGTCTTATCTCCTGACACTTTACAACCATCCCCACCCCAACTCCTTTGTTCTATGACCCACCCATAGCAAACTTCTTTCATGTCTTCTCTTCTCCACGCTGTTTTTTTTCTTTTTCTGCTAGAAACAGATTTTTCATCCCTTTTCATAAAACCAGCTCCTAGTTATGCTTCAGATTCCAGCTCTGAGAAGCCTTCCCGGGACTCCAGAGTCAGCAGTGCCTATTCTGTACTCCCATGGCACTATGCACCTTGCTCTGCATCTTTTTCTATGGAACACATGGTTTCTTGTCTGTATGTCCTTTACCATATAAGTCTCAGAGGGTAAAGACTTCTTTGGTCTTTGTTTTACCCACAGGTGAAGAATGAGAAGAACACAATGACAATCTTAGAATAGGTGAGCTGTCTGATGCCTTTATCTATGTTTTTTGTGGTAACACTGAATAGTTTGGAGCCCAAGAGAAACATGGCCATTTTCGTCTTTTACAAAATGGATTTGTAGGCTATTTTAAGATCTACCATGACTTATTAATCGTCTATTCAGTCAATAAATTTATTCAACAAATCTTATGGAGGGCAAGGAATATTCCATATGCTGGGTACAGCAATAAACAGAAAAGACTCAAATCTTATAGTATTTAATTTTTAGGAAATTACTCAGCCATTAGCTTCCTCTTCCCCACCAACTCTCCCCAAGTCCAATTTGCCATTCTGCTGGAATTCTCCAACTGCTGAGTCCTGCTGGACAGGACACCACGTTTCATAATTATACTTCGAGCTTATATTTCATTTTTAATTTTAAACTTTTTTATTAATTAAAATTTCAAACATATATAAAAATAGAATCAGATAATGAATCTTTGTACACCTAACACATCAACATATGGCCAGGTCACCTCATTTATACCTCCACACATTTTGAACTGCCCATAGGGTTATTTTAAAGCAAAACCAAACACCTAGTTATTTCCCCTATAAATCCCTTCTGAAGGAAGAGAGTTTCGTATGGACTTGGAGAATGGATAGGTCATAAATAGGTGGAGAGGAAGCAGTGTAGCATCCAAAGTGAGAATGAAAGTACAAAGAACGTTTCAGACAGGAAATTAACATTGTAAACAAGAATCAGGAGGAAACTATTCTGGATGGGGAGAAGGTTGGACAGATCCGGTAAAAGTCATTATGAAAAGTCAAATGTCTGCATGAGTACATGGGGTCCTGCAGAGCAGGTTTAGTTAGATATTTATATAAGGTTTTAGGTGTGATATGATCAAGCAGTGTTCAAATGAGAATCCTCTGGGGTGGCAGTGGGTCCAGGATACCCAAGAACAAAAATGAATAGAAGGTGGAAGAACTTAAAAGAGTCCATTATTATAATTCAGCATGACAAGGCCCAGACCACCTGGTGATGGTAGAAATAGAGAGGAGGGATGGACCAGGATGCATTTTAAAGATTGAAAGAACAGAATTCATTGCCTTGCAAAATAAAGTGGTTAAGGGAAGAAAAAGAGATGACTTTGAGGCTCTGAGTGTGGCAGCTTATAGACTGGAAGTCTCACAAAGTCAAAGAAAACGGGAGGAAGAATCTTATAGGGGATTATAAATTTTGTTTTAGATTTAATAATGGGATATCCAAATACATATATCTAGTAGTCTGTTGGAAAGACAGGATTAGAACTTGGTGAAGGTGATATAGAAGGATTCTACTTATCTACCTAAAAGTGATGATTGAGGTCAGGTATCTTTTTAAGTTTTATGCATGGAGAATGAAAATGCAAGACGGAGAGAGGATGGGAAAGGAGAGGAAGAAAGAGGAGGGAAGAGAGAACAAAGGATGCCAGGGGAAAGGAAAGAGCGGAGAGGAAAGAAGAGGAGAAAAAAAGAGAGAGCAGAGGAGAGAAAAAAGAGCAAGTCGGAAGAAGAAGGATCCTGGCTAAGACAGAAAAAAAGGTGAAAGTACCAGGATAGTAATATCATCTCATAAGTCAAAGCACCTTTCTAAAAAGGGAAATTTTAGTTAGTGAGACTGGCGGTTGGAAAAGCCCGCTGAATGTGCATGATGTCATGTACTGTACATTCACAACGCACACAAGGCCACATTCAATCTGTTGACCTGAGGGCAGAGCACAAGGCTCATTTGTTCCCCCCAGCCTTTGCCTGAAGAGAAGGAGAAGTCTGTCCTTGGAGAGTTTTAATTCTTGAATCAAGTTGGTTGTTAGCTATGTTGTAAAATAGGCTAGTTTTCAGAAACTGAAAAAAAAATCACTTCTGCTTATAGTCACAGTAGTAAGTAGATGGTGGGTAAAGGGGTTGGGGGCAACTGGCCTCCAAATTTGGTGTGAGGGATGAAGTGACAAAGCTAGGACTCGCCAGTGGAGAGGAACCAGCAGAGCTTAGAAGGAGCAAGCTGTGCCCCAACCTGTACTGTGATGCAAACAGGCCTTCCTTGTGCAATTTCGGTGCCTCTTCTAGTGACTTCAGGAAAAATAAATCTAATATATACCCACATAAGAGAAACCAAAGTCCTATAAATAATATTAAACATGGGAAATTTCATCATGGTATGGATAACATGACATTATAAATACAAATAGACATGAGATAGCTATATAAAAAAAAGAGTCAAAAATTGGATACTAGAATCATATGGAAGATAGGTGGTCGGGTTTGGGAAAACTGGTAGTGACGATATAGAGAAGAACAGAGCTATATGGAGGAGCTGGTTAGTTCACCAGATTATTTTGTTCCTTAAATTTTCTTTTGGACATTTTCAATTTTTTTTCTTATTCTACATTTACCAAGATTTATTTTTTCTAATGTTTTTAAAACCATGCTTATTTAGAGATAACTTAGATTTCAATTATTCAGGAATAATTTATCTTTTTCTTTATTTTTAAAAACCTTCAATAATAAAAATTTCAAACTTTGAAGTAAAGAGAATAGTATAGTGAACTCACATGTACCTACTACTCAGTTTTATCATTTTTATCAGCAGTTTTTTAAAAAATCTATTCTCCTTCCTTTTTTCTCCCTCCTTCCTTTTTTCACCTACTAGACTATTTTTAGAGTAAATCCCACACATCATATTAATACTCCTGAAAATACTTCAATACGCATCTATCGATTACTGATAAGAACTTTAAAAATACAATTATGACAATATGACAATAATACAACTTAAAATGATTCCTTTATGTAATTGAATGCTGTCTTATTCAGACTTCCCTGATCATCTCAAATATGTATTTTAGAATAAATCTGTTCAAATCAGAACCAAAACAAGATCCATTAGATTTGGTTATTATATCTCTTACGTATCTTTTGTTCTCTAAAAATCCATCCCTCTAATATTTATGCAACTATTTTTTGGAGAAATTAACTAATTTAGCTTACAAAATATTTCATTCAGGATTGAGTTTATTGTACCTTGTGGTCTTGTTTAAAATGTTCTTTTTTTCCTCTCATTTTCAATAAAGTGATAGCTAAATATACTGGCTTGATAAGATTCAGGTTTAATTTTTTTAGGCAAGAATACTTCCTAAGGGGTGTTGTGTTTTTCGTATTGTAGGATGTTATTACATAGTCCAGTTGTTTTGCTTTTAATAATACCAAGATTGATCAGTGCATTCTAATGATAGCATTCTCATACTTCCATTATGAAATTCTTCATTGACGTTTAACTTAATTGTTTTATCAAACATTGATGGTTGTTGCCTAGATTCATTGTTCTGTTTGGGGCTGCAAAATAATGATTCTTTACCATTCCTTCTGCATTTACTGGTTGAAATTCTTCTATAAAGAACTTTTTCTTATCAACGATTTGGTTACCCTGAAATAAAGTACATACAGAAAAGGCAAGATAAATTCTGGACATTTTCCTTTTCAATACATTTTCAAGTAATGAATTGGTACCCTACCAATCTCCAAAAATGACCAATGAGATATTTAAAAAATCATTATAAACTTGTAAATTTTTAGATATCCAACGTGTCCTAATATTTTTTCATGATTAAATGCCTCCATCTTTGGCCAATGGGAGCCTCAAAAGTGGCTTTTGTGTGTTTTGATGTGACCTTATTGTTTTGAAAGGCTTCCCTTTTTCTTCTTTGACATTAGATAATGCCCTAGACTCACTTTTTAATTTCCTGCCCTAGATTTGGAATTGGGCATTTTTCTAAAGAATTTCAGTTCCTCTTAGTGAAGAGTGTAATTAGAGACCACTATTTAAATGTTTGTTGTGCTTACTACTACTGAACTGTCATTTCTTCTAGGCTTTTCCAAGAAACAAAATAATTAAATATGTATTTTTAAATTTATTTTAAGAGAAAAAAAATGAGAAAATAATATAATAACAAAGCCATTTCAAAATAAAGTTGGAATTGCCATCCTAGAAGAACTGCCTTTCACATCCTACTCTTCAAAACTTTGGAATATCAAAGTGGGCAAAATAACTTTGGACTGGGCCTTAACTAGCATTGTATTCCAAATAACTGTTTGCAAAGCTAACAGGGAAGTAGACATGACCACCTATCTGAAATTAAAGACATTCTTTAGAAATTTCTTCTATTCTTGTAATCGTCCCCATTCCCTTTCTCATAAATAACTCTTGCCTTCACCTTCTAATTGGAACACTTAGGTTTCTGCCTGAATCAGTGCTTCCCAAATAGCTATTATTCTGGATCTCAAATAAATGTTTCTTGATTCTCACTTTGGCCTTTTATGTTCAGGTTAACAGTTTATACTGATATGTCCTGTTTAAATGGGAGATTATGAATTTTTACTTAGCTTATTTGATTATATACTCTTATTTCAGTAACCTGTTATTAGCAATATTATGCTTTGTATCTCTTATTTTGAAGCAACAGCCAAGGTTCATCAAATATTTAAGAAAATCTGAACAATGAAACAGAAACAATAAAGAGAATGAAAGAAAACCTTAGTGCAAAAAGGAACTATAAGTAATCTCTTCAGAGGCCTAGGAGATATATTGCCTCTATGGAATTATTGCAAAGAAATCTATGTTCTATGTGTTGTAAACTAAAGCTAATCATTATGTTACTATCATAAAAACCAAGTTTTTCAGCAAAGGAGAAACAGGATATGAACATAAAATCAAATAAATTAAGTTAAAACCCTGTAATTATAAACTTAAATTGAAAAGATCAATAGGAACTCAGTCTTTCTCATTTTAAAAGTATATGTATTTTCTTTATTCTGAAAAAATCACAAAATGAAGACAATTCAGTAGCAAAGAATGTCCCTCATACCAAGATGGTGGTCTCTAAATATCTTTTCCCAACTAAAACAAAGTAGAGATTCTTGAAAAAATACCACAAGGATGTGTAAACGTAAGCAACATCCAAACCAAAAGAGAATTTTTAAGAGTTTATTTGAGCTAAACTGATAACAATTGTCGGGAAGCAAACTATCAACAAATTGAGAAAATGCTCTAAAGAATGGGAGTTTTGCAGCTTATTTCATACTTCAGAATAAAAGCAGGAGCCGTAAGGAGGATCACATGAAATCCATCAGTGGTAGATTCAGGAGGAGGGGGAAAGCACAGTGGGGAAATCACTGGGATTGGATAAAAAGTAAAACAGAGGGACACATACCTCGTTTACATTGGTGAGTGCATGGTAGTTAATAATGAACATTTACAGCACAGAGGGATGGTATGCAGGAGACAGGATAACAATGAGGGGGTTCTGTGGTTTGATGCTCTGGGGCTGGCAGTTGTGCCTTGAGGGGTCTGGAAAGAAGATTACTCTGACATTTCAAAGGTATGCTATCTCAGATGCAAAAAAGACAATAGACAAGCTCGCTTAAGGCAAAGACTGACCTTTGTCAAGGAAGCCACAGGCCTAGGTCCTGACTACATGCCTGACCCGATTTTACTTAGGAATTTTTAAGCTCAGACTATTCTGTGTGGTTACTTTCGGTTTCTGAGTTTGTGAGGTCTGCCATGCAGGCTTCTTCTGAGCTTGTTGAGTTTTGTTTGTGGCCCCTTTTTCGTCCACAGATGAAATAAGAGAAATCTAGACTATGAGAAATTCTACAGAAATCTTATAACCTAATTCTTCTACAAATAAATGGCATGAACAAGAGATAGTGTGTTATGGGTAGATCCTGTTTAAATTGGTAGTATGATAAGAAATCCACTATTTGGCCTTTGGCAAAAGTTCCTAAAATCCTTGGAATTTCCCGAGTGATAGTGTCTTTTGTCATTACTAAGAAGCCAGTTTTGAGCACACCAGAGTTTATGCTAATGAGGTGACTTAGAGAGGAGGCCTCTAAAAAGCCTTAAGATGGGAATGGTCACTAGAAAGACCTAGTGATTAGAGGATTGAAACTTTCAGCCACACCCACAGACCACTGGGAAGGGGACGGGTGGGGGTGGGGGGCAGTTGGACTACAGATGGACTACAGATTAAGTTCTATATAAACACTGGAACAAAAAGCTTTCAGGTTGGTGAAGGTATCCACATGCCAGGAGGCTGGTGCACCCCAGTTCCATGGGGACAGAAGCTCCTGATCTCTGGACCCTTCTGGACCTGGCCCCATATATCTCCTCATCCGGCCGTTCATCTGTATCCTTTACAATATCCTTTATCATCATCAACTGGTAAATGTTATAAGTGAACATTTCTCTGAGTTCTGTCAGCTGCTCTAGTTAATTGCTCAACCCTGAGGAGGAAGTTGTGGAAACCTCCAGTTTATAGTCAGCTGGTCTGGAGCACAGGTAACCATCATCTGCACTAGCAATTGGCATCGGAATTGAGGCAGGCTTGGGGGACTGAGGCTTACCCTGTGGGATCTGACGCTGTAGGGAGATAGTGTCAGCACTGAGTTAAATTTGTAGGACACCCATTTAGCATCTGCTGAGAATTGGAGAATTGCTTGGTGGTGTTAGAAAAACACACACATACTTGAGAACCCAACTCAAACCAATTTCACGAAAGATGTATTTAGACAACTGAAGAAAGTGGAACACCAGGTATTATATGACATTCAAAATTGCTAATTTTATTACATATGATAGCATTATTATGTTTTTTAAAAGTCCTTATTCACTAGCATTCTGAAGTTTTTACAGTTGAAATGATATGCTATTTGGGATTTACTTTAATATATTTTTTGAGGAAAAAATGGAAGAGACAGAAGTAAAACCAATTTGGAAAAAATATTGATAAATATTGAAGCTAGGTGGTGTAGGTTCATCATAGCCTGTCAATTTTTTGTATGTTTGAAAATGTATTTAATTTTTTTTAAAAAATAGGCTTTTAAAAAAGACTCTAGAAACACTAAAGACCCAAATAAATGGAGAGATATATAGGATGTCTAATTAATTAATTAATTAACTGATTAATTAATTAGTTAATTAATGGAGCATAAGAAAGCAAGGAAGAATCCAGCTCAAATCCCATGCCGGAGTCTAGCAAGCAGCAGGATGTGCCTGCAATTCCCCCAAAGCCCTGCTCCAGATGTCTCTGACCCTCAGGCCTTTCGCCTAGAGCAGCAGTTTGAGTTCCAGGCCTGCTGGTTGGAGGCTGCACGTGAGGCCTCGTAATTCACAGAGCCCTTTTGGATACCCGGGGATCGTTGGTCACATTCTCCACATTTTTATGCAGATGACATGGCTTAGGGTGGAGACTGGAGGCTGGGGCAGCTGATTAGGAAATCACCAAGGGCAGCGCAAGAAAAACATCTCCTAAGGGACGCCACAGGAAACCAGCATAAACTCACATCCCTTTGGGTTTGTTCCTCCCCTGTGTTTGCAAGCCGCTGTCAGGCTGCAGCGTCCCTGTCCCCAGCTGTGCCTCCCCCACCAGCTGTCATTTCCCCTCATTCCCTCTCCTCCCACCCAAGGTATAGGACTCTATTCCACTTAGAGAACTCCTGCTGTTTCCTGGTGACCAGTGATGATTCATCTTTATTCTCTTGAATCTTCTCTATGGCCAAAACATTGTTTTCCATATCCTTCCCACCTCCCAACCCCCATCGAAGAACAATAGGCAATACTTGGTCTCCCATACATGGCTCGGGCTGAGGGGTTCCTCCTACTCCCTTAGATTTCACACAGAATTGTGAGATAAACTCTCATAGTAGGATACATTTGCTTTCCGGTTGAAGTGATGATTATATGATTCATCTGTTCCCTACAATTTCCAGTTATAGTCATGAAATTTGGCCTCCACTCCCGATGCAAAAACTTGTATTTATAAGAAGCGACCTAAGTAATTCACCACAATTTTAATGTGCAAATCACACTTTCTGCCCCATGAGTTTGTAAACACAACAAGATTAAATTTCCTTGTTGCAAGCCAACCATGCTTGCAAAGTCAGTATAGTTGAAATAAGTTCTAATAAGAGCAGTTTTGACTGTGTCCTAACTCAAAATTTCATCTTCTCATGTCTACCCCAAACTATGGCCAGATCGATGGGATGTTCATTGCATTTTATTTCACTTTCTGATCCTAAATGGAATCGCACTTATTTTAGCAAAGTTGAAGGCTAAAAAGAAGACGTAAGCCAGTTAGAATTAGAGCGGTAGCAGAGAACAAATAAGATTCTCAGAATCGCAGAACATTAGGGATGGGCAGACTTCAGCCAGCATCTACCCGCCCCCTTCACAGGTGAGGAAACTGAAGCTCAAAGGAAACCGTGTTTTGCCGAAGGTCAGAGAGGTGAAAGAAACCAGGTTCAACGGGTTTGCTATGAAAAATTCAAAACCCATTCTCTCACTCATGTCAGCTTCTGAGGTGTCCTCTTTAATGGACTCTTCTCGTTCCTTCCACCTGTGCTTGATACTGCTGTCCGCCACAGCCTCTGCCCCGCAGCACACCTCCGATCATGTCTCTCCTGGCTCAGAGCTGTTGAATGATCCTCGGCTGTTCCCAATGATCCCACATGCACTCACGTGCCCTTCCCAGACCACGTGGAAAAGTGGCGGCCCCCCAAGCAAGCTCGGTGCGTACTTGTATCTTTTCCCATGCAGCTTTCTCCACCGAGAAGCTTCTTCCTCTTTGTACCAGGCAAGATCCTCCCACCTTTTGGAAAATGGTGCAGATGCCACTTCTTCCACACCTCCTTCATCAACTCTCCTAAGTGAAACGAACCTATTCACCCCGCCTCGTCTCGTGGTACTGTAGAGTGAGGGCCTCTGCTTTAGTAGATATCACATTCCATTTGGTGTAATACTGTAGTTTACTATGAGCGTTCCACTTCTTCCCACGATTCTGCACAGTTCTTTAAGACAAAGACCAGGTCTCCTTTAAAGCCCCATCAGAGTTATTTGCTCAGAGTAAACATATAAAAATTTGAATTAAATTGGGTTAAAATCATTATCTTGGAAACCCAAAAGCATTGAGACGTGCAAATCTAAAGAGCTGAAATTAAGTATTTTATGTGTGTCTAGCCTTGATGTTCTTAGGCACACTGAGGGATAATTCTATTTCCTACCATGTGCCATGAATAAAAATAGGGAAGATTCTTTTTCTTTTACCATGTCCTTACATCACGCTCAACAAAAAGTCCAACTAAACATATATGGATTGAACACTGAGTAATAATTGCCAATTCACTCCGTCTGCTATTAAAGAAAGTTACACAAGTCTAATAGCCTTAGGAACTACCCTTGGTTAGGAATCAGAAGACCTTGGGTCTACTTCAGATTATACCAAATTTTTATCGACGTGAACTTGGACGAACAACCAAATCCCTATTCATCTTCCTCATCAGTAAAAAGGGATATTCGTACAGGGTGGGTTCTTTCATGAACACGATGTCACCCACTTAGCGACAAGGTTGTAGAGCAATTCTGCAGACATATATGGCATGAGTTAAAGCAGTAGTTCTCAAAGTGTAGTCCCCAGACCACAGTATCTACTAGGAATTTGACAGAAATGCACATTCTCAGGCCCCACCCGAATCCAACATCAGAAACACTGAGGAACAGTGGGCTCTGGTGCTTTCTCTTCTCCCAGTGGAAGGTACTGCTGGTCATATGGGAAGCTGCACTGGGGTAGCTCCCTCCCATCCCACTGGCTTACTGTCCAGACAGTCTAGAATGGCCTTATATACCATTTTAAAAACAGTTCTGCTTACCTAAGTCACCACAGGCCAATAACGCCTAGCTTACTTTCTTCACAGAGGTAAAGCTCTGAAGTTTTAGGGATATGATTGTCAAAATACTTTGAAAACTGAGAATGACCATACAAATGTAAATATTGCTAAAGTAGCCAAGCCTTTAGGGAGGAGTTGTATAAAGGAAAGGAAGGGAATTAATGGAAGAGATGCTGATGACAGATTGTATAAACTACTCTTAGCTTCTGAAGAAATCATCATTTTGACTGTATACATAGCTTCCCTCCCTTGATGTCATCCTGCCTGTCTGTTTACACTTGAAATGAAGATAAATGATTGAATAGAGTGAAGACACCTTAATTTAAAAGGTAGCCCGGTACCCCATGACCGGTGTCAGGCTACTTCACTTGCTTTGACAGAGAGATGAAAACCTGTAGTGCCCTCTTGAGGGTTCGGCTGGAGGGGGCACTGCCTTTGATTCTGAAGCAAACAGGATTTTCTCCCTATTCCTACAGCTCCCTGTCACTTGAATAAAGGGTCTGAACAGTTTGCATGGAGTTCGAACTGTCTCCTTCCACACACAAGAATCTTCGGTCCTATCTAAGTGAGACAGATTAGGTCTTTGGCAAATGCAAAACTGATTAGTCTCTAATTTCTTCTCTCCCTCCTCTAACAAACCCCTGTGGAGAACTGCTTTCCAGAGGGAAAAGTGTATTGGGGCAGCAAACAACCTTAAAAGCCAGAGTTAGTTAGGCTTCTGCTATGTTACTATATGAGGGTGGACAAATCCCATCTTGACCTCATTTTCCTTAGGGTATTTGAGTGGACCACATGGTGTATGTTTGTAAACTACAAAATAGTTACAATATGAGGTGATATAATCATACTGCTGTTAGCCAAGCATAGATACCCAAGTAAAATTACCTTGGTCAAACTCTTTTGTTTTTTAAAGAACAGAGTTTGTAGACAAAGGGGGAAGCCATGTTTATCTATAGTAATTAAAGGACAAGGGAAGAAAATCAAGACATTCACTTCCTTGAATATCTATTCAAAACATGGTAGAGTTGGTGGTTAGTGGTTCTTGGAGTCTCATATATCTGCTTCTGCATTCAGTCTGTGTGATATATTGTTTAGGTGGAAACGTGTGAAGAAAATCCAGCCTCCCACAAATAAGTAATTGAAAAAAAGAGAAGTATTTCAATGGCTTCTCGGATATGCTTGTGGCTATCGATCTTTTGTACTACAACAAACTACCAAATGTTAGTAACAATATGGAAACTGAAACTATATCAATTAACTTTTGTACTCTTACATTAAAATCTATTGACCTATTTTGTGTTTTAGATAGATCTTTTAACTGTGCCTAGGGCAAAACAGTGATTCACTGAGTTATGCAGATCTTCAATTTTTTGACACATTTCATCATACAATATCAAATACATCAACTTCATTAATATCACCACCAAATTTATCAGAAAACTTTTCAAATATAAGAACTTTTGAAGCTCGCTGTGATAGATCCAAGTTTTCTAAATTTCTAATTTTCACTTGAAAGCTCAAAATTTATTATTGGCACAAATACTGTTAGTTGTTTTCCTTAAAAGGATAAGTTTGCCTTATTTTTATTAAATATCTGCCAAATATTGAAGTATGAAAAACCATAACTTAGCAGACTTTTTTTTTTTTTTTTTTAGTAAAATGGTATTCCAAAGGGGGTCTTGTTCAGGTTGCGCTGGTATTTTTCTTTAAGACGTGCAGAGCTGCTTTATGAGTTCTCCGACTTTGCCATACTGACTTTTTTTTGCTACAAGGACATGAATTCAAGAGTCGAGATTTAATAAAATGAATAAGTATACTGTTTGATCAAGGACATTCTCAGGTGAAACTGGCATTTTTAAAAAATTGCAAATGGGATGGTAAAGAATACGCAGACTACTGATAGTTTGCTGCCAGTGACTTGATTCAAGCTAAGGTGCCGTCGCTTTTAATCACCATCAGTTTTGCACCATCATTTGGTGCAGATATGGACGACGAGAAA
Organism: Eonycteris spelaea; assembly: GCA_003508835.1. Taxonomy (NCBI): domain Eukaryota; kingdom Metazoa; phylum Chordata; class Mammalia; order Chiroptera; family Pteropodidae; genus Eonycteris; species Eonycteris spelaea. The sequence goes on from PUFA01000017.1 coordinate 5,799,666, forward strand.
AAGAAAAATAATGTCTTGGTGTTAGGCTGAAAATAGTTTTACCTGAAAGGGACTTGACCCCCAGGAACCTGGAAAACACACTTTGAGAATCATTGATCTAGACAACTTTTCTGCCTCAAAGATTGCACTGTACTTGCCTCTTAAACCTCTTGTGAGAGAGTCAGCCTGAAATAAATCAAGGAAAAAATAGCTGGAAGAGAACCAGGGAGTCGCCAAACACTGTAATCTGTAAGAATCTTCCTAAGGAAAACTTTTATCCACTTCTGCCATCTAGTGGTCAACTTTAAATACTACAGCTGGTTGCATAGCAAGCTTTTTCTTTGTAAAGCAAACGAGGAATATGGTTTCCTTGTTGATGTGGCAGAGGTCGTACTTCCTTTCAATCCTATTTTAATTACAATTTACACAGGAGAATAAACAAATACACTACTTGGTGGAAATCGCTTAAGAATTGCTTTCTTTTTTCTTTTTCAATTACAGTTGACGTTCAATATTTTAGTTTCAGATATACAGCCTATTGGTTAGGCATTTATATAACTTATGAAGTGATTCCCCCTGATAAGTCTAGTACCCACCTGGCACCACACACAGTTATTACAATATTATTGATTATATTCCCTATGATTTACACCCCTGTGACTGTTTTGTAACTATCAATTTGTACCTCTTGACCCTTTACCTTTTCCACCCAGTTCCCCAGCCCTCCCTACCCCATCTGGCAACCGTTAGTTTGTTCTCTGTAGCTATCAATTTGTTTCTGTTTTGTTTGTTCAGTTGTTTTGTCTTTTAGATTTCACTTAGAAGTGAAATCCTATGGTATTTGTCTTTCTCTGTCTGACTTATTTCGTTTAGCATAATATCCTCCATGTAATTGCAAATGGTAAGATTTCGTTCTTTTTCATGGCTGACTAACATTCTTTTGTATATATGTTCCACATCTTCGTTATCCAATCGTTTAGCGACACTAAGTTTGCTTCCATACCTTGGCTATTGTAAATAATGCTGCAATGGACATAGGGTTGCATACATCTTTCTGAATTAGTATTTTGGATTTCTTTGGATAAACACCCAGAGGGAGAATTGTTGGGTCATCTGATAGTTTTATTGTTAATTTTTTGAGGACCTCCCATGCTTTTTCCCATAGTGGCTGCACCAGTTTTCATTGGTCGTGGCATTATTTTACAGCCATACTTCGGGCATTCACATTCACGATCTAAGAGTGCTTGATCCTTTAGTGACTAAAACCCAGGAGAATAAATAGTCATTATCACAAGGGCTGAGGATAGGATCTCTGGTGAAAATAACTGGTGCCTACTTAATTCTTAGAGGTGTCCTTGCCACCCTCTTACTTTCAGTAGCCCCACAGCTTGGCCGCCTCTGTCTGTGAAAACCATTGTTAAAATACCTTTCTATTGAGGAACAAACTATAACCCGAGTTTTCTCTCACTTTTCTAACCCCAAAGCAAACTTCAAAAAAATGAATTCTAAGGGTATTCGAGGATAGTAATAAATGGTAAGGTGGACCACGTATTAAAAATTCTTTCCTCTGTGCTTTATTCTGTTTTCACTGAGCTCTCAGAGAGAGAGACAAAATCCACACACAAATGTGCTGACCGTGAACCTCTTCGCACTTCAGGATGCAGTTTCAGATCCGGATATTTGAGAGTGTCAAAAATAAAATTCAACCGAGTAAATTTGAAGACCTAATTGGCTTTATTAAGCGATTCATGAATGGGGTGGCATCCCATCTAGCAACTGGGAGGGTACTCTGAGACGTTGTACGAAATGAAAGGATCTTAAAGGCAGAAAGAAAGTGGGACTAAAAAGTTAAAAGGGTGCATTATTTCTGGCAAGGACACCTCCCCTCAGGGAAGACAGGGGGTCTGATCAGGCAGATGGCCTCAGTGTTGATCAGGAAATTCCAGACTGATTTTTAAAATTCTACTCCTGAAAAGGTTGAAACTGCAATTAGACTGGTATTAAGTTTTGGTTTGGTGGTGCAGCTTAGCAAAAGTGACTCCACTGTGGCCTGTTGTTACTTTTTTTTTTTTTTAAAGAGAAACCTGAAGACCAGAGGTGTCCAAGTATCACACAGCTTGGTGCTAAGTGGAGACCTGAGGGGAAATGGCAGACAGGGGATAAGAAATTGGACTGACTGCCGGGGAGGAAGAGAAGCAGGGCCCTGGGATTCCACTCTCTCGGATTCCCTCCCTCTTCCCCTCTCACAGGCTACCCCGGGTGAGGTGAGAACATAAGCCAACCATGCTCCAGAGCAGACGTGAGCTGCTACCCACACAACTCAAAGATGGGGAGAGAGAAGAGGAAAGGGAGGGCGTGGGGCTGGGGAAGGGTGGCAGCTGTTCGCCTTACCATCTTCAGGAGGCCATTCTTGCAAGTTTATTCACATGTAAGGAATGTAAGTTGGGGCCTGTGTGTCACAATTCATGTAAAAGGAGATGGGAATGTAGAACTCTGTGAGCCTGAGCTGAGGAAGGAGAGAAAATAAATGAAAGCTGGGAGAAAGAGACAAGGAATTGTCACAAGCCCCTTTTATGGGTGTGAGTTCTTCACATTTAGCTAAAGTCAGAGACACAGGGTGGGGTTGGGGGTGGTTGGGGCAATCCCACCTCCTTACTGTGTTCTTCAATGCCTGTCTCCATCTGGTCCCTACATGCTGTCTTACTGCATCTCCTGGCTCCAGTCCACCTTGAAATGTTCTGGAGGACAAGCTGCCATTTCCTAAATGAGGCATCTTATTGCTCATCTCCAGGACTGGCTTCCACTGCCTCACAGCCTCTAAAAAGAGTGTTCCCTTGTGACACTCTTTCCACTGACCCATCAGATCCCATCTGAGATGTTCCTGGTACCCAAGACAGGGCCACTGCCACATGCTCCCAGCACACTGCACTTACCAGATTTTACACTCATTGCTCTACGCTATGTACACTTGCTGGTCTGTCTCCACCAAACCATAAGAGGGTGGGGATTCTGTCTATATCTCTGTTATATTCTGGGCTCCTAGCACAATGTCTGCACATGGTAGGCAAACTGAAATCTTAGAGTGTTGTGAGATCCATCTATGTGAACTCTTGGATTCCCGGAGTGTATTGTCCTGAGGAATTCTACTCATGCTTCCAGACATAGCTCAACACTTCCCCTCCTCACAGTCTTTCTTCCCTGATGTTCCTGTCCCCGCTAATGATTGGACCTTGCTCTGTGCTATAGCCCATTATCCGTATACTGACGGCAGCGCATACATATCTAATGAGCTTGCAAGAGATTTGGTTCACTCTATTTGAGCCCCCACTCTCTCCCAGATCCTCTGCAGCTCGTGAGGAGAGGGGTCTGGGAAATATACCTGAAGTTTAGAGATACATCAATGGCCTGAAGGGAGGGAGGGAAAACGGGGCAGGGTCCCAGCACCCTGGATAAAGAATGCAGCTGTTCTCAGAGCTTGGTCCTTTGACTCAGCCTCAGATGTAGATATTGCTAGAGGATAGGCTTGTCCCACTTTTTTGTAATTAGACCAGTGGAGACTTTTTTTTTTTAATCGTGAAGGTTTTTCTCCTGTTTTCCCAGCCCTCATGTCACATGTCTCAGATACCATACACTGAACTCTTATTGGTAAACACCAAGGTTATCTGGTCACCCTTCTCAGATGTCTCTCTACTTTCTTTCGGGTCCTTAAAGTAGTAAACTTCAGCTGCCCCCATCTCCCCACACCCCCCTCACTTCTTCCCTCGCAATCTGGATAATTCTCCCATTACAACAAACTATTTCCTTGAAGGAACTTTAACCTTCCACAGCCCTCACCTCTGATTCCTGCAGCATTGGCACGTTTGATGCTATTTTTTGAGAGTCTTGGTTTCCCACATTCAGCACTGTGCTGGTTCAAATCCCACCTCCTCCTTTGGCTGTACCATCTCCTTTGCAGGTTCCTCCTCCCTCTCCTGCTGGCCTAGGAGGGTATCCTGTTCCAGTCCTGGCTCCTTTGTTTCATGGATCTCTCTGCATCTCCAAAGCCGCAACTCTGAGGAAACCTGGCAGATGACAACAGTGATAAAGAAGAAGTTCCAAATCAAGCTCTTAGGCCCTAAGGAGGTGAGCGCTCCTTCAGAATCACCCTCTCTGCCCAGAAGATATGGCCATGAGAAATGGACGGTGGTCTGGGCTGGTCAGGAAAGGCTGTGTCTCGTGGGACAGTCTACAGGCAAGCTATTGGGCTCCTGGGGCATCCATCATCTCCACAGAAGGAATCTGCCTACCAGCCCTAAAACCTGGGCTTCTTCAGGGGCCTTCTGGATTTATTGCTCCTCTCAACCAGAACTGAACTATCCTGCGGTATCTAGGTACGTCTCCTGCCTCCCACCCCTTTGTTTTAAGGAATGGCAAGAATAATGAAATTGAAGCCAGGAATTCTGAAATCCAGCTCTGGATCTACCATCAACTAACTGCCTCCATAAGTTTGCCATCAGTGATATAAGAGGTGGGTCTATGTCATCTCTAAGATCCTTTAACTCGTTGGTAAGGAAGCCCTATCACCTCACCTACATTACGAGTGGTAAGATATCAGGGCAGACCTCCTGCAGCTCTTGGCCAAAGGATGAATGGGATTTTGTGAAGGTCCTAAAAGGAGGAGACCATAAAGCAGGAAGAGGCATCTATCAGGGTGGGGATGGGGGGCATTAAAGTTCTATGTGCACTTAGAAATCAAGAGAGTCTAAGGTTAACCCAGAGAAAAGCCTACCCTCAGCCTGGCCAGCAGCAGTACACCAGTGGAAGCAGTGGGGACAGCTGAGAAAACATAATTACAATAACTTCTAAAGTTTCTAAGATAATCGTTTATAAGAAGGAAACAGCCACACCCTCGGGGTCTCTGTGGGTAGAATCTGTGCCTAAGAATTTGATCCTGGATTATGTTAAAGAACAACTGCAGTTTCAAAGCTTCTGCCAGCTCTCTCTGTTTTTTCATGATAAAGTCATAAAACAAATACCTCGTTTAGCTGAGCCAAAATTGAATTTCTGTATGTGCCAAAGCAGGACAAAATCTCGTTTGGAATGGTGGGAGGCTGCTCCACTGCCCAGATGAATTTGGAGTACACAGTCCTCAGAAAGCTGGGTAGAAAACGGAGGGAGCAGTTCAAGTGACCTGCAGAAAAGAGGAGGTAGGTTCAGAGAGAAATTTTCTGGAGCAGGAATGTTAGATCAATAAAAAATATATATATCTTGCAAGAATAATGCCTGACATTCAAGTGTTTCCTTTCTTGAGCTGCAATTAACCTATATTATCTTATTATTTTTGAAAATGTCTATCATAGGCAACTATCTGTTGTCAATGGAACTTGGGGGAAATGAAGGAAAAAAGGCTGGTTCCAGGGTAGAACAGGGTGGGCCTGTAAGACAAGACAGCAGCCAGAGAAGGGAGGTTTTTGGACAAGAAATAGTGGAGACCTAGGAGTCAAGAGGAGGGTGAGGGTTGAAGATACAGAAGAGAGAGAATTATTAGTGGCAACAGATCCCTGAGATGCAGGAATGGAAACCAGTGCTATCGAAGGAAGTTTTCGTCTTGACTAGGAGAAGGGCCGTCTCCTCCCATAGCCCAGTCCCAGCCATTGGGACTCACATCTGAACCACCCCCATTTCTCCGCCTCCACACAGGACACCTCATCTGAGCACTCCATTTTTCAGACTTTTTCACTATTATCACTGCCCTCCGGGCACCCCTTAATTAAAATAGACTAAAAACATGCTGCCTGACATTTTCTTTTACTCTCTGCGTTATTGTTTCATCTGAGGGTTCCCCTCCACCCCCCGCGCCCTGTTTTACAATATATTTAATGGAGTCTTTTCTTGAATGCTTGGGGAGTTTTAATGGACTCTTTGCATTTAAGAACAAAGCCTGAAAAGCTAACTGCAAACTCTGTGCGTGAGAGTAGGGCTTATGAACTGATGATGGGCTTTACTGTGAGGTGATTGGCTGAAAAATGGGCTTTTGCATTTGGTGCACAAATGTCAGCACCTGACATCATTTCTTCAGAGAATGAAGCTTTACTTTTTTTTTTTTTTTAGGGGTAAGAGTACATACCTGACACATGGGAGGCAGATGGAAGAAAAGAGCTGCCATATACACTTAGCTCTGTCTTCTTGTGGTCAGCCACCCTCTCGCCACCACCTTCTGCAACACTGCAGGTATCTCCAGCTTCCAAATCTGCCCAAGAATCTGTGGGGATATTTGTTCCTGCTTTCTATCTTCTGTAGGCATCTAGGTCCTGAATTCCTCTACAGTGTACATCCCTCCACATCTCCATCATCTCCATCTCCCATCCATTGTTGTCTAGTCTTCAACTCTCTTTAGCAATATGTTGAAGTTTGTCTTGGCTTTCTTATTTATCAAAATTGACTGTTTGACTTTAGCCCTGGTCTTTGAAAAGACATAATCCAAACACCTATTCCAACACAATTTCTGTCCTCTCTGAGCCTATGTATGATCAATGACCAGGTTACTAAGTCGCCAGCATATCAAATGAAGCTAACCATGTTAGTAAATCAACAAGACTAGTCATTGAGATGTACTGTTAATATTTAAATATTCACTTGATATAGCTGTAACTTAAGGTACAAATTATTTTATGTACTTTATACAGAGAGTCCCTGAATTATGATGGTTCAACCTACGATTTTTCAACTTTACAACAGTGCAAAAGCATTCAATAGAAATCTTACTTCAAGTTTTGAGTTTTGACCTTTTCCCAGGCTGGCAATAGTTGGTATGATCCTGGGCATTGGCAGCGAGATGATTTTGCCCAGCTGTAGCCTAATGCAAGTATTCCGAACACATGTAAGGTAGGCCAGGCTAAGCTATGATGCTTGGTAGGTTAAGTACATTAAATGCATTTTCAACTTATAATATTTTCAACTCTCAATGGGTTTATCAGGAGGTAACCCCATTGCAAGTTGAAGAGAAGCTGTAAAAGTTCTCTCGTTTATAAAAATATATATGTATATTTATTACTGCAAAAGCAAAATGCTACAATTAATGATTGTGCCAGCTTTTATTTCATGTACAAAACAATTCAGAATTTTCAAAAAGTTAAATAAACAGGGAAATAGATTAACAGTTAATGCGACTATTAAGAGAAGATGCATTAGCTGGAGAATTTTATGAAGTAAAATGTGTCCTTTTAGAAACAACAAATATTTATAAGAATTCCAGTAATAATGCAAGACTAAAATAATAGAAAATTTACTTACAGTTCCAAATCTTGTAGATTTGTTTGGAGCACATACATTTGTAACATTAAATACAACAACTATAGAAATTACATTTAAAGCTTTAGTTGTTTAATTCCATTTAGGCCATGGGTCTTTCAAAAAATGTTCTATTTGTGAATTGGTCATGTGTGAAAATGAACAGGAAGCAGAATATCACTTTGCCACTTAAAATTTTTACAAGAAAAAAACATAAATTCTGAACTGTAGCATGTAGAATAAATCACTTTTATTTGATCTTTGATGATAATAAAGAAAAAAACATGTGAAAAAAGGAGAAATATTTCTAGTAATCAAAGATGTTGTTTCTAGTAATCAAACTTCCAAACAGAATTTTCAAAACTGTCTTAAGAAGATAACACTATAATTTTGAGTCAGTCTATCAAGGCCAAAAATGTAAATGAAAACTTGTCAAAATGATTGCTGTGTACTGACGACATTTTCAATAGTTCAACATAAAAAATTTTTTGCAACTTGCCTAAGCTAAATGCAAAGTTTCTTCTAGAAAAACCAAGCACATCAGTTTAGCGAATTTTGGTCCCACTAGGCTGGAAATGTTATATACACAGGTAGTAGGAGTTACGTTTGTTCAAACAGCTGCTTTAACACTGAATAGCCTTCATTTCAATCTTTTTTTTAAATTATATTTTTATTTGGAAATATTTATATCAGGACAGGGAAACCACATTTTAAGAAGCACTGGATGCCATTAACTTGTATATCATTAGTTTATTTCAAAAGAGAGGCATGGAAATTAATTACATGATGAGATTTCAGAACTTGAGTAGAATGGGCAGCTTCACGTGATGCCATTTTTGACTGATTTATTTCAGTCTACATACTTCCCAAGAACGTCACCATTTCTAAATTAGAAATAATTCATGTTATCTAGGACTTCTTTGGTGTCTCCATATTTTGGAAGGTTATCTTTCATGCTAACTTGTTGAATCCCTCCATCCTTTCCTTTAGAGCCCGATCCAACAGCTACTGCTTTTGCTTGCAGGACTTTTCCTTGAGATGTTTCTAGAAGCATAATGCCTCCTTTGATTACAGTTTCTGCAGCACTCCCTCCAACTGCCGCAAAGTCCTGCCAGGACTCCAGCCATTGCAGTTCGTACTCCGCTGTGTGCCCTGGCCTTGAGTTGAGACTGGAGTCCGGCCCTCGGGACATATGAACTTTCATTTCAGTCTTAAGTCAACAAGGTGAAAGAGCACATGGCAAGGCAGCTCCTGATTCCCTTGTATTCAGGTAGATTGGATAGAGAAGATTGACGGGACGGGCCCGCTTCTTTCCTGTTTACTGCTATGAACAGAACCTCTTATGCCTGTGGTTCCTAAATCATTCATCGCCTCCCCTGTGGTTGTCCCATTGTTGGTGACAATTGCCTGACTATTTACTTCACTCATTTTCCAATATATAACTATTTCTTCAGTCAGATTCACTGTGATTTTAGTCATGTGAGACATAGAACTCTCTTGGCAGGCAAGTAAAATAAAGCAAAGTTAAACAATAATTAGCGTTTATCCACCAAGTGGTCACACGGGATGTGTCTGGGTGTCTGCTACATAATGCAGAATTAGCACATTGTAAAATGCACAGTGAGAAAATATAATTCAGGAGCTTTGGGGAATGGAGGGATGGTGCAGCTTTTGCAGGACCAAAATTCAATGGCTGTTTGCAGAGAAAAATAGTTAGCATCCTAGAGTATGCTGAAGAGGATATATGCTGAAGAAGACACCAAACCAATATCCCTGGAGAGGCAAGTATCTTTCATCTGATATCTGTTGTAAAAAGCCTTCAATACTCTTGTCCAGTGTAAATGCTAAAATTAGAGGGCATGCAATGGAAGTTGAGATCCAGATGGCAATTCAAAGATTTTTTTAAACTTTCAGAACCAATAGCATCAATCTATTGCCATGTTTCCAGATGAGGATTCATGGACACACTTTTTTTGATGATAAACTGTCAATGAACTATCCAAGGGGAGGAAGGGGAAGAGAGAGAAGAAGGAAGGAAGGAAGGAAGGAAGGAAGGAAGGAAGGAAGGAAGGAAGGAAGGAAGGAAGGAAGGAAGGAAGGAAGATAGATAGATGATAGATAATAGATGATAGATAATAGATAGATGAGGGCAGTAATATAAAGTCTGTTTCTGAAAATATTTAAGCATTCTTTTCAGGAAACAATTTTATTGGTTTTCTTCAATAAAATTGCATCATCACTATCAATCAAGTTTTAATGTGCAGGAATCAAAGAAGAGATAACTCTAGGCAGTTACTATTAGAGTGAGAAAAACTTGGCAACTTAGTGATGGCATCAAAATCAGCAACACCTACGCTGGTACAGCAAATCAAAGCACCGTTAGTACCACTATTGCTCAAATCTTGCTGCTCACCTCACCTGGCCACGCATCTCAGTTACGAGCCAGCAATGTCAGTATCGCCAGCGCAGTATAGGCAACCTCTACAGTTGACAGTGTTAAGAAATTGTGTTTCTGTACAGTAGTGTCAAACTTCTAATATTTGACTACCACAACACTTTTTTCATAACAAAATTGAAATAATAGTTAAGATTTGATAAAGCTTCAGATTTGTTTTTGGAACCCACAAATTCAATCAGTGATGATGATGTTTGATGTTGGCCTTGGCTTTGGGTACATATTGATTTGAATATATATTCACCCGTTTGGCATCTGTATGTGCTGCACCTCCATTTTCCTTTTCATAGACTTTTACTTTTTAAAATTCCTTTGCTGTAACTTAGTGGGATTTTGCAAGGAGCAAAAATAAGCACACGTGATTATTTGAGCATACTATTTTTGAATCTCATCAATTTCCTTGAGAGTATGATCATAATAATAGTTGACACATATATGTTCCAGAAATTCTTCCACATGCTTTATGTATAACAACTTTTAATTGCTCAGATGAGAACTTGCCCACTCTCAACTAGGAAGTGGCAGAGCCAGGACTCAAATAAAATATTTTGGCACTGGATTTGATGCTTTTAACTTTTAGGTAATACTGCTTCCTAAATGGCTATCTTTATCATACTCTGTTTTTCCATAAAATGCATGTCATTATTTATATATTTATCTTGTTACATACATTGTATTGCTTTGTTGATTATAAAAGTAATCCATATTTATTTTTTAAATGTCAAGTGTAAAGTAAACATGTAAAAAAAATAAGCAAATGCAAACAAAAGAAGTAAATAATGACAGTAATCTAATTCCAATACACAAGCATTTTCTTCTGGTTCATTAACATAGGGTGTTATATTAGGATGAATGTCCTCTTCAAGAAAAATAGTGACCATTTGCTCTCTGCTGTAACTCCAGTACCTACACATATTTGGCACTTAATAAACACTTCTTACATTAGTTAATAAGTAGTTTTAATTGAGATAACATGGTATTTATAGATTTGTATTTTCCTTAAGGTAGTATTTATAGATTTGTATTTCCCTTTATTCACCTATTTCGTATGATAAACTATTTCCCATGTTACTAAATATTTTTCTGGAACATTTTATGTCTGCTATCATGGAGTCATTGATTTAACTATTTTTCTCTTGTTAAAGAGTTAATTTTTTCCTAAAATCTCAATTTTATAGACATTCAAAGAACAGCCTTGAGCATAAATTTGTCTGCATATCTATGTCTGATTATTTCCTCAGAATAAATTCTAAAATGTGGAATTATGAGATCAATGAGTATGAATATTTTAAAAATAGTATGATTTAGTAGTTACAACTAACGATAATTGAGCACTTACTCTGTTTCAGATATTAAACCAAAAACTTCACCCACGTCGTCTCTTTGAGCTATTGCATAACCCTAAAATGTTAGTACGATTGTTATTCCCATTTTACAGATAAGACAACCTAAGAGAGAGAGTAACTTTCCTGAAGTCACACAATTAATAAATGGTGGGGGCAGAGTTGGAAACAAGCAAGACAACCCCAGGGCCTAACTCCATTCTTAAAAGTGAAGGTTTGGGAATAAGTTTGCTTGGTTTGTAGCTCATGTCCATCACTTCCTAGCTGTGGAATCTATGCAAGTTGGTTAACTTTTTTGGCTTTGTTTTGCTATAAAATGAAGTTAACCATATTACCTTCCATAGTGGGTATTAAATGAGATTATGTAAATAAAACTCTTACTAGTGCTGGTACATAAGAAAAGCTCAACATAAATTAGCTGCCCAATTGCTATCTTCTTACTTATAAAACCCTGAATATACCTTACATATTTTCAATACAACCCTTACAAATTACATTCCCACCAGTGGTGTTACTGACAGATTTATGTAGCTGCGATTATACTGGGTTCCAACAGTGCCAAAAAAAAATAACACACCAAAGAAATGACCTACATATAATGACCCACTTCCTGTTGATTGCATATCATAAAGGTGTTATTTTAGATCTCCCCCACTAAACTTCCTTTCTATTTTTTGCCACAGTATTCATTTTGGAAAGAGAAATGTAAATAAGTGAAGTGGAGAATTGGCAGAATGATTTTGGTAAATCAAACTCTGAAAATTAATTTGATATGAAATTTTAATTTAATGAGGGCAAAACAGATTTTTTGAAATTATCAATAATTTCATCATTATTTTATGATTTTTTTTTTTACATACAAGATGCTAGAGGAAGAGAAAGGAGAAATAACTGGTATTCACAAGACTCCCTGCTCTTTGAGTCACTAATAACATAGAGGCATCTAATTGATACAGGTTAATATTTCATTCAGTTTTACTCATATTCTGCAACACCATTTTTAGGTATTACTGAGGAGAGGCAGGGACTGGAGGGTGCTCTAAATTCTATGTCTTGACCTCTGTGATAGTTATATGGAAGCTTGCTATGCAATAATTTTATGTTTTGTGCATTTTTTTGTATGTGCGTTATTCTTTACTTAAAAAAAAAGTTTAAAAAACTCAATTCTTACAGAAATAGGGGAGCGATATGGAGCTTCCAGAAGCAGACAGGCAGAGGTCCTGGAAGTTGTCCCAAGCCCTGTGCCAGCAGTGTTTAGCATGCTCTGGGAGCAATCTTGCAGGCAATTTGAGCATAGATAGTTCTTGGCAAACAACCTCTATGACTGTTTCTCTGACTCTCCTAGTTCTGCGAGCTACTAAATATCCTTTAATAAATACGCTTCCTGCTCTAACTAGCTAGAGAATGTTCTTGGTTGGCGACTAAGAGCTCTGACTGATACAAAGAGATTCAGGTTCTTTTCAGGCCAGTCCTGGACTTGATGCTGAAAACACTGTCCTCAGGGCAGCAGAATGCTGGCTTTGGTGGTACCTCCAGACTTCATTCCGCAATCAGAGCACACAGAGTGGACACTATACAGAGCATGCTCTCTCTCTTTCAGTTGGATGTTATTACCTCCTCTGAAAGTCATACATTTTTCTACATTAATTTCTACTATTTTTTCTTCCCCACTGCTTCCCAGAAAATACATGTGGACAGACACCACCACCACCACTATCATTGCACCTGGAAACCCAAGGATGTGTAAAAGTCGTGGCATTCTCGTGGATCACTAGAAGGTAAGCGTCATGGGCAGAGGTGTTTGTTTATTTTGTTCAGTGCTTCATCACAGCATTCAGAATGGTGCCTGGCACATATCAGGTACCCAATAAATACCTGTGATATGAAGGAACACCCTGCCCTAAAATGCATACATCTATTCGTTTCTCTAACAAAGAACAAATGTTATGGAGACTGACGTGCTCGTGAAGGCACTGGCCTGGGTGTTGGGAATGTCAAGGGGATTGCCCATGAGCAATTCAGAATGAGCTGCTTATTCCAGAAACATTGCCAACAACCCTCAAAATGTATTTTGTCATCTCTATGAGGTGACACCTCCTACTTGGATCTTCCCGTAAATGGAAATGTGGGGCAGGGCAGGTAGGAGGTTGTTTATTAAGAAGCAATGCCTTCCCTCCGCTGATCTCGGTTTCTGGAGGGAGGCAGCACCAGTGCAGAGCGGCAGATGAGATACTTAGGTATGTGCCCACGTCTTTGCCAGGCTAGTGCAGTGACTCAATGGTTGTGAACCAACTTTCACCAAGAATAAGGTAATACCAGCGTGCTGGACAGCAATCAGATTTTAACACTCTCCAAAGGCTTTTCTTCAGACTTAAAATTAAGCCCATACTCCTCTCCCTACATGACCCTGTCTTGCCTGCCTCTGAGCACCCTGCAGTCACCTCCTCCAGCATCCTAGCTTGTTTCCACCTTTGGTCCTTTCTCTTGGTCATTTCCTCATCTAGGAATAATCTCCCCACTGAACTGGTTCTCAATGGTTCCTTTTCATCATTGCAATTTAAATGTCATCTCCTCAAAAAGGCCTCCCTTGACCACCCCTTTCTACTTTTTTTTTCATACCTTGTTCAGTATGTAGAAATATAGGGCACATCCATATCTGACTTATTTCTTGTGTTTAACATTCTTCCTTTATCCTTCTTCCCCTTCCTTCTCCCCCTCTCTTTTCCCTCCTTTCCTTTCCTGTTTGTTTGTTTGTTTGTTTTGTCTGTCCTCTCTACAAGATTCTTAGCTCCATGAAAGCAGGAACTTGTCCATCTGATTCACCCTGTCTCCCCAATGTCTGAAACAATGCTTCACATGCATCAGACACACAATGCACATTTGCTTAAAGAATATATTAATCTAGACCTTTAAAAGCTGTGGCTGACATCACTCCCTTCCAAGATAAACTATTATATGCCATATTTGGGCCAAATTTTCACAATTCCAGAGAAATCCTGTATAATGTAAAAATTGAACCTCCTGAGAAAAGTGCTGTTGGCATTATGGTCTGGGATATCACTGGCTGAAGGAATGTGAAAACAGGAAGTGGCCCAAACAAGATAACAGCTAAAGTTCAAGTTAATGTATCTGGATGATCAAGAAGACAGTTGACGTTACATTGTCCAGAATATCAAATTTATCCATTGTTAACGTCAAAAACAAACAAACAAAAAACACAATAGTTCAATGACTTCATACACAGCTCAGGAAACAATTATCCAAACAAACAAACATGCTCCCCTTCCTAAGGATGAACACATATATTACTGCACTCAAACTTTGTAACAGGCCTATGAAGAGAAGAGATCCTATTACTATTCCTATTTTTCAGATGAAGAAACTATGCTTAGTGAAATCAAGCAATTTGTTCAGAGTCTGTCTGTCTTCAGAATAATTAGGAATTCTTATGGGGCTTAGAAATTAACAACAGTAATATATGTGGGTAAGAGTCCTTAGGGATATTTTTCCTTTATTGCTTTACCTTTTTTTTTTAATTTTTTTTTTTATTTTGGTTCACAGCACAACTGCAGGAGAAATTCCCAGACACTCCAAGGCAGGAAGATGAGGACTCTGTTCCCAACTCTGCAACACACCAGCTGTGACAGATTGTAAATGATGAGATTATAGATGAGAAAGACCACAAGCAATAAGAAAGGGTCTGTTTGGCTCAAGATATTTTTTAGCAAAATGGTCAGAATATAAAAAAACTCTTGGTACTTTCCTGGTTGATTTTAGAAGATCAGCCTAATCAAACTTACTAAGAGAGAAGAAAACAGTCTGAGATAGTTACCTAATGATGTAAGGAACATTTAGTGATTATCTGGCAGAAAAATAGCCCGGTATCAGGAAATTTTTCAGATACCATCTGGAATACATAATGTTTTCTACGTGGCACAGGTGGATTTGCTGTGACTAATGAAGCTAAAGCTCCAGGGCCCCTCTCTTACAAAGGCCCCTTTCAAGGCTCTGTACCTAATTTTGTATATTTTCTATACTTTACTTTAAGAAAGGCTTGAAGTTATACGCGCTCCAGGCCCCGAAAATCTGGTCAGTTCATGCCCCATGTGGGAAGAAAAGCTAAAAATTAAATTGCTCTGAGAAAGCTAACAGAAAATTAGCCCTGCTGCTGGACAGTGCCTTTATATCTCAGATCTGCTTCACTGTCTGTACTCATCTTTAGGGTTAGGTGGTATTGGTAGGTTGGTTGGTGTGTTTATTAATCAAGCATAGCATAAAAATGAGAATTTAAGTAAATTTTTGTTAGTCACTTAATATGTTTTGGAAACTAACTTATGAGGCTATCAAAATGGTTTTGATAGGATAAAAACGATACTGTATTTTCATTTTAGATATGAAAGCAATGGACTTGAGCATGCTGTCAGTCTCAGTTAATACCCCAGATTTTGTGGTTTGAATTGGCTCTCACATAAAATAAATTCCATCCCTTCTTTATTTTGTGACTTGCAATAAATAATAGAGAAGACCTAGAAAAAATGCTATTGTACTGTTAAAGTTATTCTAACTGAGCCCATTTTGCATAGACTTTTCTAAACATTAACTCACGTTCGCACCTAGTTATAAAAACAGTGAGTAGAGAACATTCACTTTCTAATTGTTCCCATAATGATGTGTACAACATTGGATGGGACACACATGTGTGTGACAGAACCTTGCCAGTCAGATTAGTAGAACCAACAGGGTAAATGGTACATCCAGAGAGTTATTACACCCTTTGAATTATGAGCGTTAATAACTTTAAAGTTTATATTTTCTTAAATCTTATGAAGTCAGAGAGTCATCAGAGTTTTGTTCCCTGAGCAGTGGAACAGTAGCTATGTTCCCTTATGGCCATTCTAAACTGGGGAAGTCTCACCATCTTAGATTCACAGGTTATTTTTGTGGAGGTTTAAGAAAGAGAAAAAAGTAGAAGATATACCTTGTGCTCCCAGTACCTATTTTCATTTTTTTCATCTGTTAAAACCTGAGTGGTATGTGCGTGTGTGTATGTGTAAAGTGAGTGGTCTCTCAGAAATATAATTTTAATCCCAGATCTTGGTACCAGCTGCCTATCTCCACCTAATCATGACCTATACCACACTGATCGGCACCATCTGCTTCCCCACAAATTCAACCCCTCCCACGCACATGTCACATTGTCTGTGGTTTCTCTTTTCTGACTAAACGTGGATCCTAATGGATGTGGGGGAGAGAGAGAGGGATAAGAAATATTACCATCCTGCCCATCACCACCAACCAACTATCGATGCTCTTCATGGCTCATCCTCCATCCTGGGAAGAAAGGTACCCCAGAGGTAGGGGCAGAGACCATTATCTCTCACAATTATTGATTTAAAACCCTTAAAAATATTAGCAAACAGGATTTAGCAATATATAGAGAGAATTTATACCATGACCAGTGGAGTTTCGCCCAGAGATGCAAGTTGGTTCAATGTATGAAAGCTAATCAATAAAACCCACCATATTCAGAGGATAAAGAAGAAAAAAATCTCATGAGATCAATTGATAAGATAAATCATTTCACAAACTGAATGCCCATTCATGACATCAAAAAAAAAAAAACTTCATTAAAAAATAGTAGAGAACTTCTGCAACTTCATAAAGAGCATCTGCAAAACCCTATGACTAACATTATACTCAAGTGAAAGACTAAATGCTTACCTCTAAGATCATAACTAGACAAGAATGTCCACTCTCACTACTCTGATTCAATACAATGCTGATATTTCTACTTAGTACATTAAGGCAAGAAAAGGAAATGAGGCTCTTACAGAACAAAAAAGAAGAAATAAAGCTGTCCCTATTTGCAGATGACATATGCAGAAAAGGCCAAGAAATCTACAAACAACAAACAAAAAACAAACAAAATCCTAGAACAAATAAGTGAATTCACAAGACTGTAGGTTACAAGGCAAACATACAAAAATCAATTATATTTCTACATACTAGCAATGAACACAAAGACACAAATATTTATAATCAGTAAAAAAAATAAATATTTAGGTGTAAATCTAACAAAACATGTTCAAGACTTGTATGCTGAAAACTACATAATGCTGAGAGGAAGAAAAAATCAAAGAAGATCTAAATAAATGCAGAGACATACTATGTTCATGGATTGGAAGACTCATGATTGTAAAGATGTCAAATCTCCCAAATAAGTATTGAGGTTTAACGCAATGCCTATCAAAATCTCAAGGAAATGTTTTTGTAAATCTAGGCAAGATTATTTTAAAGTTTATGTGGAAGGAAAAAATCATTAGAATAGCTAAACAATTTTGAAGTAGGTATAAAGAGGAAGGAATCAGGCTATTCAATTTCAAGACTTACTATGTAGCTACAGTAATCAAGACAGTGTGGTACTAGTGGAGAGATACACATATAGATCAATAGAAAAGAGTCAAAAATCCAGAACTAGACCCATAAAAATATGCCCAAATTATTTTTTGACAAAGATGAAAAAGCAAGTCAATGTAGAAAAATAATCTTAACAAATGATGCTTGAAGCAACAGCACATCCACAGACAAAAGAAGAATGACTAAACCTCACACCTTACACAAAAATTACACAAAACAGGTAACAAATTAAATGTTAACATGAAACTATATAACTTTTAGAAAAAAATAGGAGAAAATCTTTGGGGTCTAAGACTAGGCAAAGATTTCTTAGACTTGACACTAAAAGCAAGATTCACAGAAGGAAAAATTGACATACTGAACCATCATCAAAATTAAAAACTTTTACTCCACGAATGTCCTGGTAAGAGCATGAAAAGCCACATACTGGGGAAAAAATATTTATAGACCATTCATCTGACAAATAACTAGTATCTAGAATGTATAAAGAATTCTCAAAACAACAGTAAAAAAGCAATCAATCCATGGGCAAAAGACATGAAAATACATTATACCAAAAAATATATACAGATTGCAAGTAAGTACATAAAAAAAAAGGCGTTAAACATCATTAACTAATAGGGAAATACAAATTAAAACTATAATGAGATATCACTGCACACCTATCAAAATGATTAAAATAAAAAACAGTGATGACACCAAATGCTAGAGAGGATGTGGAGAAACCAAATCATTTGTACATTGCTGGTAGAAATGCAAAATGGTACAACCACTCAGAAAACCATTTGAAAATTTCTCTGAAAACTAAACATTCAATAATCATTCAACTCACCAATTGCTTTTCGGGGCATTTATCCCAGAGAAATGAAGACTTAGTTCACACAAAAATCTGTACCTAAA
The DNA here is from genome assembly GCA_003508835.1 of Eonycteris spelaea. Taxonomy (NCBI): domain Eukaryota; kingdom Metazoa; phylum Chordata; class Mammalia; order Chiroptera; family Pteropodidae; genus Eonycteris; species Eonycteris spelaea. The sequence continues at coordinate 5,818,029 of PUFA01000017.1, forward strand.
GGTTTATAGCAGCTTTATTCATAATTGCTGAAGAATTGGAAACAACCCAGATGTCCTTTTGGGTGGACAATTAAAGAAACCATGGAATGTTATTTAGCAATAAAAAGGGGTAGGTGTGGGAGGGAAGTGGATGTGGTTATAAAAGGGCAACATGAGCAATCCTTGTGGTGATTGAACGGTTTCATATCTTGACTCCATCAACGTCAATATCTTGGTTGTGATATCGTGCTCTCATTTTACAAGATGTTACTATTGGGGAAAACTGGGTAAAGGGGTACACAGAATCATTGTATTATTTCTTACAACTGCACATAAATTTACAACTACCTCAAGTTAAAAAGTTTAATTTAAAAAATAAAAATTAAAATAATCATTTTAGCTTCATATGTCTGTAAGAACTGCCTTATCTCCACTGCATCCTGTTGTATATCATACCTTTCCTCATCCAACCTCATCCAGCCTACACACAAACCACACAGTATCTGTGGTTTATTTTTCTTGACCTAAAAAGGTGAGAGTTTGGAGAGGGAGAGCAAGTGGGGTAAATAGAGACATATAAAAAATGCTACCACCAGGACCATCCCCACCAATCAACCACTGGTACTTGTCATGGCCTAACCCCCTCTAATTCTGGGAGAAATGATACTCCCAGAGGTAGAGTCAAAAGTTCAGAATTTATCAAAGGTTTGGGATTACGTGTCTTGGTCCTGGCTACCTCTGATGTTTTTCAATGACCTGCCATCTGCTTCCCTTTCCACTGCCCACACCTGTTTTTTAACCTTTGAAATTGTTTTTTCTACTCTGTCTAACAATAATCTCACTGATTCTCTCCTCTCTTCTGGGAACACATAGGTCTTTTGAGATTTGTTAAGAATTGCAATTCCTTTTGTTCCAATAACAAAAGGAATATAGTCTAAGATAAAACAACAATTACAATATTGTCTCCTCTATGCTCAATTTACTCTCTTTAATTTAGATGGAGTAGAGAAAGACAAAAGGCTGCCAACTCTGGTTATGCATGATGACCCCTGAATTATATTGGGAGGGCACCAAAGGCTGTTTGAACCCATTCCGTATTCACTGACTCAAAACTCTGGAGCTGGGATCCAAGAAGCATGGGTATCTTTGTAAAGCTCCAAAGATTATTCTGATACCCAGGTACTGTTAAGAACTATAATTCTACAAAAAGCACTAAAAAAGCATTCATCTCTCATTCAGAGAAAAACAGATTCTGTATAGATTAATTCGAGATCACTAGGCTCCTGGGTGACCAGAACCCTGAGGCAGGGCACCTAGGATGGGAAGAGCTGGATTAGAAGCTGGGCAGCTGGGCTGACTCCAGGGGGTGTTGATCTTTATGAGGAATTAAGCATCTTTAAATACACTAGAACTGAGGTACAAGTCTGTTGCATGACAGTGGAAACAGAAATGGGTCTCGCTTCAGTGGGAGCTGACATGGCCTTCTCTAAAATAAATAGTGAATGTTTAAAGAATATTGATTTAAAGGGTCCTGTATTAGTTTGCTAAGGCTGCTGTGACAAAGTACCACAAACGGTGGCTTCACCAGCAGAAGTATATTGTCTCACAGTTCTGGGGTCTAGGTGTTTGAAATTAAGGGGTCTGCAGTGTTGGTCCCTTCTGAGAGCTATGATGGAAGGATCCACTCTAGGCCTCTCTGCTAGCTCCTGGGAGCCTCAGATGTTCCTTGGTGTATAAATGTCAATCTTCTCCCTGTCATCACATCTGTCTCTGTGTCCAAATTTCCCTTTTTATAAGGACACTGATACATTGGATTAGGGCCCCATCCTACCCCCGTATGACCTCATCTTAACTAATTACATCTGCAATGACTCTATTTCCACAGAAGGTCACATTTTGAAGTATTAGGAGTTGGAGAAGGTAATCAAAAAGATGTGACCACTGGCCACCCCGAGAGCAGGACCTGGACAATCGGAAACTCCCCACTACCTCTCCTGCCCTTGGAATGTGCCACTTACCTTCCCCATTCCCAAGAGCTACCCAAAGGATACAGTCTTGAAATAGAAATGTGAATAGAGACAATCTGGATGCTATACGTGACTGAATCCAGTTAAGGCCCCCATATGAACTATTAAGATTTGGCACGTGGGTGTGGAAAACTACTTGTCTCACAGCCACCTAAGACAAGCCTTGTAAGTTAAGTTCCCTTGTTAATTAAAACTGCCACCTACCAATCTGGAGTGATCTGCCTCTTCCTTCAGTCTCTCCCTGCTTTCCAAGTACAGGAGCCAATTTCAAATTACCTGGAAAGCTCCCAAGAAAGTTGTAAACCAAAAGGGTTAAGGTTTCAAATTTTGAATTGGGAAAGACACAACTCAACCCATAACAGGGTTCATGGTTTTAGCCAACACAGGGGTGCCCATGTTGGTTGGTATGGCTTTGGAATGAAGAGGATAAGAATTTTGAGTGTCAGGGAAACATGGGATGGGTTCAAGACAGTAGGGTGGATGGAGATTCAGTGGGAAGGAAGAGAATGAGGAACAGAGAAGAAGGATGTTGGTGATGAAATTATCCAGGAAGAGGAAGGGGAGTTGTATGGCCCCACCTACTCCCCACCTGTCTCCCTGTATGTCATTAGCACTGACCAGGATGAAAGAGTCTGCAGAAGGAATGGGAGAAATTTAAAAAGAGAGGCATGCAAATCCCAGTTCCAACAAGGGGACAAACAGTGAAACAGCTTCTCTTAACAATAATTCACCTCTAAGTGACAGCAGTAGTTCCTTGAATTTTGCTTTTATTATCATATTTGGATTATTTATTTTTTAAAAAAGTCAAAGAAATTTAAAAATATTAATGAAATAATAAGCAAATTGCTCTTTAATATTCTTTTACCAAGGTAAATTTACTGTTAAGAAGAAAACCATTAAATTTACTTTAGTTAGATGTTTTTTAGGGTTCTGGTTGAAAAATGCATATTGCATAATTATAAGCATGGCTGGTTTACCCAAGAAAGGAGGAATATTTGATACTAGTTCTAGTTTGACTTTGTATCTAACTAGTACATTTTTTTCTGAAAAGCTCAAATAACTGTCACATGCTATTTATTCTAGACTGATCATACATAAACAATATTAATATCAAGTTTTTTAGGTCCCTAGAAAGGTCAAGCCGCCTGCCTAACTCAGTCAATCCCTAACAAAGCTACAATTCAGTCATGTTGAGTGTTTTGTGCTACTTAAATGGAGCTTTTATTTCTTCACTATGTTTGTATAAGATGGAAGAATCAGAGATTCAAATTAAAGTTGTCAAAATTTAGGTTTTAGATGCCTTAAGCAAATCAAGACCTTAGTATAAATTCAAAAAGACAGGAATGTCATTATACAATGGAGTGGATTAAAAACACAAAGAAAAAAAACTGAGAGGTTATCATCAAATACGTGTAAGATGGCTTGTTCTCAGCCATTTCCCTTACTTATTCTCTGGTCTGCTTTTGTACTACCAAGCTCTTGCTGCTTAGATGGTTCACTTGGGTGTAATTGACTCATCACCATGGTACCTCTACGAAGGATACTCAAGGTGCTCACTGGCCTAGTTCTGAATTTAGTCTTCTAGCCAGGTAGAGCCCAACTATACAAAATATGTGTATGATATAGTGTTGTTTTTTTTATTACGCTTTGTATTTTTGCACATCTCATAATGTTCATTTATCATAAGAAATATTTGGCACTTTAAAAAATCACTGCTTTCCTTAAAAGAATAATTTAAATGATTAATTTTGGACATTTTCTGTGATTTTGACTTGACTTTGGTAATTCCTAAATTTCTTGATGAGTAAATTAAACTTTCTAGGACGTAAGTCACTTTAATATTGCAAAAGGGTTATCTTAGGAGAATGTCTGGGGGAGTAGTTTTCCTTTGAAGATTCATTGTATGGTGCTCTGAGCATTATGAGTTTATTAATCCCAAAAGTTCTTCATCAGTAGGTGAAGTAATTCAAATTCTGATTTTGTAAACATGTTTTAAAGTGTTCTGAAATTCTCTTTATCAGGCAATTTCTGACTTGAGCATGAGGTTTATCTTTCCTGTGGCAACCTCTACATAAGAAAATAATTTTTAGCTGAGAACTTGTGGCTTCAAAGTTGTTAAACTTGGTTCAATATCCTGTTTCAATTCCTGTGTCAAATATCAGAGTAGAACAAAACTTTAACGTCTTGGGTAATCTCTAGACTGATAACAGAAGATTGAATGTTAAATCAATATGCAGTGAACTTTGGTTTTAATACTATACCTTTCACTCATTTGGAAGGTAAAATAAATAGTATATTTTTTAAATGAAAATGTATAATGTAAACTATGAGATTTAATGTAGATAACCAAAGATACGATTTGTACACATGCATCTTTTCATTAAAGGTTTGGTGTTTTGGTTGAAACTACCTAACATTACCATTTCTTAAGATATCAAGAAAGCTCTGCTTTTCATGCTATGCATGGTCAGATACCCAGCACCTGTGGAAGACAGGGTTCACTTTCCACCTGAAAACTCTATAGGGAATCAAGCTGTTAAATAGGCCCAACCTAGGTCTTGGTAACAAGAAAAACAGAGAAGGAATCCACAACAGCTCACAAAGATAATATTATTCGGAGAATGTGTCTCAATCTTAATTAATAGGAGTTTCTCCAAAACACATTAAGTAATCAGTGAATTAGTATCATGAGCTGAGCACTGTGCTAGGTATCTATTTAATTTTTCTAATTTTCTGTTTCTTGCTTTAGCAATGGCTTATTTGGTATTATTAACTTGTCTATACCTTACTTTATGAGATCTCGCTCCACTTATTCTGTGATTTTTGCTGGTTTTTCATTTTGTTCCAAATGCTCAAATGTATACTTTAGTGAACATATTATCTTAACCATCGATTCCATTCAGCAGTATCTAATAATAAGCTGACCAAATCATGTTTTTTTCCTCATTTAAAAATGGGAAATGAAGTCATATGTTTTTCCCATCTCTGTCCACGGAAAGGGCCTAGAAGCAATGGTCAGCTCATTAAAATCAGAACAACTAGCAGTCTCAATATCTACTAAAAGGAAGCAGGGATCCTTGCATAAATGGAAGATTCCAGTTTTGAGGCAGGAAACACATAGATGAGCCTAGAATATCTTGTCACATCAGAAAGGAAACAATCAAAAAATGATAGAGACAAACTGAAAAGTTTCCTACTGGTTAAAGATGGGCATCAAAAATAATGCAAAGTTTGAAACGTATCATGTTAGAACCCATGAGGCCATAATAATATATATTTTAAAAAATCAGTGGTCACCTTTAGAGACCTCTAGAGCACTAATTTGTTAGTATTAAAAATGTAAACAAGGCTAGAAGCAGACATTTATCCTGCCTTTCCTGTGTGAACTAAATGCCGGCTAATGGAGATCAAGTAGGAAGGCCTTAACCTTCCTCCCTTATACTTCCAAATTAAAAAAAAAAAAAAAAAAACTTTATCCCCAAATCTTTTTCAGAGGTGATATCTCTCCCTTCCAAGGCCAGTCTGTCTCCTCCTGTGCTTCACCCCTTCCCAGCTTCCATCTCTAGGAATCTCAATACTAACAACTCCTTTTCTGTTAGACTCTCTGCTCCCTACCGGCTCCTTCCCTATGGATCACTCCCTCTGGGCAAGGTCTTTTTCCCCTTTATATTAGTGATTCTCAAACTTTTGTATATACTCAGAATCACCTGGAAAACTCGTTAAAACAGAATAACTGCTGCCTGCACATGATCCTCCCAAAGATGAAGGCTGCTGACCAGTTCCGTGCGCTAGGAACAGTCACTCACCATCCCCAGACCTTCTGATTTAGCAGGTCTGGGGGCTGAGAATATGCACCTCTAAGGAGGGCTCTCTGCTCTATAGTGAGTAATGAGGTGAGAATTTCAGGACACAAAGAAACAAGTCAAGGATTTCCCTCTGTCTCTTTTATCTCTACCTAAAATAGCGCTAACTTCAGCTCTCTGCTAACAAGATGAGAATATTTTAGTTGTCTGTGTCCTGGAGGCAGATAGCTTTGCCTGCAACAAAACTTCAAGAGTTAAACAAAGTGGGAGGCTTTCTGACACTTTGTTTCCTCCCGTGGCCACATCCAATCATAACTCCACTAATTCATTTGAGGCCAATTCAATGAGCAGTACCTTTAAAATAACTCAAATCAAGAAAAAGCAACATATCTCATAGGTATTTCTCAAGCATTTCCTTTTCTCTTCTCATTACAGCATGCGTAATTTGTCTTCTGGGAGAGGTACACACCCATACTTAAAAAAAATCAGTGGTCACAATTTGCTAAGATGATTTGTTTTTGAAAAGAAAGAAAAAAATAATTCATTTAATTATAAGGGAGTTTCTAGCTCCCTTTAAAAAGAGACATTCCCCTATAAAGGCAATGGTCTCCTAAAATAAATGTGCTCAAAATTTTGAAAGTATTTTTTTCAATATTAAGGGGGAAAAAAGATATAACTATTAAATATAGATTGCTGTCCTTACTGACTACATTTTGTAAATGCCATAGATTTTTTTTTAGGGGAAAAACCATTGCTTCTGTATTTTGGATATGGTGAGGACTTTTCCTGGGAATAATGCATTTTTTTTTGACTTCAGTGGAAAATAAACAACATTGGCTGTATCATTATAGGACCACCAACTCAGAGGGTACTGTAAGGTTTCTGAGGTTTTGGATTAGGGCAGATTTTATGATTTGCCTTGCCCATTTGGGAACTGTTAGTGAATCATTTTTCTCATCATTGACATCAGTATACATAGATATGTATGCATATTTTAAAATGCATATTTAGTAAAGGCTGACCTACTAATTGTCATCACCCAGAGAAAAGCATAATCGAGACTGATTTAGGGATGAATGAAACTCGAGTTACTGGGAACATACCCAGCTGTTCCGAGATTAATGCCACTGGCATGGGAGTCCAGAATGTCCTGTGAAGGTTGCTCTGCATCCTGAACGTCAGAGGGCATTTGCGATAGAGATCTGAGGGTCAAATTTGGCTGGAAGCCAACCTGGCAGTGGTAAGAGTATTAGTCTGCAAGACCAGTGTTGATAGATCAAGATGCTGCAGAGTGGGATGTGGGAAAGTAGGATATAAGCATTTGATATTAATCAAGGCTGAATCATGAGTGCATCTTTGAATCCGAAGAGAATGGAGAGTTCCCTAACTGGACCTCTCATTAAATCAAAAATTTCTCCTCTCAGATTGCTAAAAGGTGGTTACCTAATCTGAAGACCACCAAACCGAGCACAAGTAATAAACAATAAATTCTCCTCATTTCCCTTAGTCATTAAAAAATAATGTATTCTGTAGATAAAGGAATATCAAATATCCAGCATGCTAAGTGTGTGTGGGCTAATGAAAATCACCGCATTGCACAGATTGGGGCCCCATGACATGTCTGTCTTTATCCTTTGCTAGGCCCTCAATGCTACATCCTTCTTTGAGCCTCTTAGCTCTCTAGAGACTTCCAAGAGCCTCTTAACTCTCCTATTCTGCACAAAACGTATTGCAAAGCTCGTTATGCTTTTAAAATCCCCAACCCCCATCATTCTCAGCAGATGAACTCAGCGTCCACCGTATACCATCAGCTGGGATGTACCCAAATCCCTGAGCCCCAACCATCAAGTTTATACATCTGCAGCTGTTTGGGGCCTTCCATCAGCATGGAAGAGGCATTTACTCCCATCGAGTTAGTTTTTTCACCTGTTTCCTTTTTATTTTCCTGCCTCCTCAGGAGACTTCCTTCAGGCATCAGCACCTTGCTTCTGTGTCTTTAATACGTCTTTCCAGCTAGTGTTTCCTATCAGTATTAAATAAGTGCTTTAACTTTCTCACCTTTAAAACAAAAAGAACAGACAAAAAAACTCAACCTACATTCCACTCTACTTATGACCATCTTTCTCTTCGCAGTCAAGCCTCCTGAAAGCTTTATCTATGCCTGTCTTCACCTCCTCAAGTCCCGTTTACTCTTCAAGCCATTATCATCTGGACCCCTCCCTCCCCATCCTTACCCACAACCACCAAAGCTGCTCTGTCAAAGAAGTTTACTGAAACTTTTCTTTTTGAATCCCCCAGACATCTTTTAACCTTTCTTTATTCGACCTCCCTGCAGCATTCGGCATTATTGAATAATCTCTCCTTCCTGAAACTCTCTCCTTTCTGGTCTTGCATGAGTCAAGTCCCACCTGATTTCTCCTCTATCTTTATTGTGTTTTGTATTTGGATTCTGATTCAAAACAACTGTGAAAAAAATGATGACGTTCATGAGACACTGAGACAACACTAGCCCAACTTCCTTTGATCGAACCCATTTTACAGATTAGGAAATGAAGGCATCAGGAAGTTAACTGAATTACCCAGGTACATATAAATGTTATGAGTCTACCTTCTATCGCTTATGCACTCTTACTCTTTATGCGATTATATTAAAAAATTATCATTAACTTACTAAGGTACGATAATAATATTGTGGCTACATTCAAAACATTTATTTATTAGGTAAATTCTGAAATATCTGTGGATGAAATAATATATTGCTAATAATGCTTCAAAATAAAACAGGAGTAGGGCAAATGAATGAATGGGTATAGATGAGACAAGATTGACCATGAGTTGCTAATTATTGAAGCTGAGTGATATGTACCTAGAAATTCATTTTATTCTTGTCTTTTTTGTATATGTGCTTGACATTCACGATAATAAAATAAATTTAAATCATAGACCTTATAGTGGATGTTTGTCTTTGACTATAACAGACAAACTGGTACCTGCGGTAAACATCTATAAAACTGGACAAAATGTATGGAAAAAAAGGTATCTAAATGTTGGAGAATAGGCTGTGCAGGATCGTGATCCCTGATGAAGGGGAAACAAATGAAGTGAGTCCCACAACATCCTGATTTCCTGACAGGAGGTACTTTCCCCATCATGATGCAAGTTGGAGAGAGGCCAGTGGTATCACTGAGCTGAGGATACATAATTTAAAGTTCAAAGTTTTGAGTTGAATGGAATTTACTCAGAAAGGAGGAAACTTCAAGAGAAGAAACTCTAGAAATCTGCATAACTTCTCATGTCTTCAGCTGAATTCTATGCTGTGGATGCACAAGCTGATACTCCTCAAGGCCAGGCAGAAAACCATGACAGAGATCCTTAGCTTGCACAGGGCCAAGATACACCTGAGTTCTAATCAGTCAGAGGAGAGAGACCTAACTGAACCCTGGTATTCATTGTCTCATTATACACAAGAAAGGCCATACCTTTGGAAAAATGAATATTCTGGCTCTAAAATAAAAGCTTGATCTGCCTAATCAAAAGTTTAAAAGCAAGATTCGAACATGTCATGTCAATCCACAAATAAATTAACTGTCACCAGAACAAAATTCAACACCATCTAAAAGAAACACACAAAATCCAGGCCCTCAACAATGTATTATACACAATCCAGCATAAAATTAAAAATTACCAGGTAAATAAAGCAAAAAACATGACTCATAGCAAAAAGAAAAATCAGATAATATAGATGGACACAGAAACAATACAGATGATGAATTATCGAACAGGACTTTAAAACTGCTTTTATAAATATGCTCAAGGAATTAAAAGAAACTATAAAGATAATGAAAAGAGTTAGAAGAAACTTAATAAAGAAATGGAAACTTAAAAATAACCAAATGGAAATTATAGAGCTAAATGCAATATTGGAAATTAAAAATTCACTGGTTAAGCTAACAATAATGCTAACTGCAGAAGAAACGATGAGTGACCTAAAAAGATGATAATAGAAACTATGTAAACTGCAAAACAAAGGAGAAAATATTGCGAAACAGGGGCAGGAACTCTCACTGATTGCTGGTGGGAATGCAAAAGGTGCAGACACTTTGGAAAACTGTTTGGAAGTTTCTTACAAAACTAAACACATTCTTACCATATAACCCAGCAATTGTGTTCTTTGGTGTTTTCCCAAATGAGTTAAAAATGTACGTCCATAAAAAAACTGTGCAAAAATATTTATAGCAGTTCTATTTATAATTGATAAAACTTAGAAGCAACCAAGACTCCTTCAGTAAGTGAATGAAACAAATCATGGTGCATTCAGACAATGGAATATTATTTAGCGATAAAAAGAAATGAGCTATCAATCCTAAAAAGACAGGAAGAATCTTAAATGTATATTTTTAAGTGAAACAAACCAATGTGAAAACTCTGTATGATTCCAACTACATGACATTCTGAAAAAGCAAAACTAGAAAGACGTAAAAAGATCAGTGGTTTTCAGGGGTTCAGAAAGAAGGAGGGATGAATAAGCAGAGCACAGAACATTTTTAGAGCAGTGAAACTACTCTGTATGAAAACAAATAGTGGATACATGTCGTCATACATTTGTCAAAACCTATGAAATGTAAATGCAAAAAGTGAACCCTAATGTAAACTATGGACTTTAGTTAATATAATGTAGCAATATAGGCTTATTAATTGTAACAAATGTACCACCCTAATGTAAGAAGTTAATACCAGAAATTGTGCTATCTGTACTTCCTATTCAATTTTTCTATAAACCCAAAACTGCTCTAAAAATTATCTATTAATTTTAAAAAATGAACAAAGGTTCACTGACCTTTGGAACAATATTGAGTGGTGAAACATATGTGTAATTGGAATTCTAGGAAGAGCGAAGAAGAAAAAAATATTTGGAGAAATAATGCCTAAAAGTTTTTCAAAGTTGATGAGAAACATCAACACATAGTTATAAGGAGTTCAGCAAACACCAAGAAGAATACTCACAAAGAAAACCACTCACTCCAAGACACATTGTAATTACACTGCTGAAAACCCATGTTAAGAGAAAATCTTTTAAAAAGCCAGACAGAAAGACACATTATATATAGAACTACAATAAGAATAATGACTAATGTTATTAATGCAAGTCAGGAGACAATGGAATGACATTTTACATTTTCTAGAGGGGGAAGGGAGTGGGATTGCAATCAACCTCTATCAACCTGTAATTGAATATCCAGCAAATATATTCTTTAAAAATAAAGGTGAAGTTCTACGTTTTCTTATCAACAAACCTATACTCCAAGAAATGTTAAAGAACGTTCAGAATTAATGAAAATATTACCAGATAGAAACTTGGATTTATACAAAGGGACAAAGAAGATGTGAAATGGTACGATAGAATATGGAAAATCTATTTTGATTCTAAAAACAGAATACATATCTGAAAAATACAAATGTACATGTTTTAAGTAGTTGCTAGGTCAATGGCTACTGTATCTTTCCAATTTTGTGCTTGAAAAAAATTACAGAATTTATTAGATTGTATTTTTTAAAATCTGGTCATGAAATATTAATACAATTAATATAATATAATATTAAATAATAATCTATTGTCTTGTGTTTCTCTTTTTCTAGTTTCTTTGGCTAACTTATTAGAATATTATATTGAAATAAAGCATAAGTGTAATAAGTTCATGTCAGCATTTAAATAATATTTGATAGTAATTTTTTCTCTTTTTATAACCTTAGTCTTCCTGTTTATTTACCTATTACATCATTCTTCCTTCCCTAGCTAACCTGCTGATTTCACTCTTTCTTGTCTGTACTTTCAAACTGATTATTAAAAAGCAGATGTAAGAACACTATTTTAAAAAATCTGAATGGAGAAGCATACACATTTCTACCTAAGTTCTTTCTGTAATTTGGTTTGGCAAATATATTTCTTATTGTTGCAGTAAACTGTACATATAATTTTGTATTCCACATTTTTACTTGATACTAATGATACCATTTTTATATATCTTTATAATATTCTATGCTATAGCTTCTGTTCTTGTACTCATTCTTCAAGAGCTTTATTTCGATTTGCACATTTTGACTGAAGAGTAGGCAATTTTAATGAATAACTCCATGTTCACATGGATTTGGTTTTATTTATGCTTGTATGAGTTGTGTGTTTTTGATCTAAGCCAGGATCTTGTAATATCTCAGTTGTAACTGAATAATCATTCACATCATAGAGGAATTTTTTCAATCCTCCCCCCCTTTTCTTCCATTTCTACCTCTTGTATCCCTAATATGTGTAATCTCATCCATTCCTTCAGGGTCCACTTCAAATCTTACTCTATTTAATTTCATCTGCACTTCTCTGATCCTCTGGAATACAGGATATATAGTGATATTCAATAAGTATGTAACTGTGTTGCCTTAAAATAAAATAGAATCTGGGACTAGTCATTTATAACTCAATACTAATTAGTTTAATAATATTTTATTGGAAGTTGTGAAGGTTTGGGAAAATCTTAACGATTTCGTCAATCAATTAGCTTTATTTTTTTCATGTTTGCAAGAGTATTATGTGCAATAAAATCTAAGTCTAATTCTAAATGATTGAATGTTTGTTTGAATGTTTATCTAAATGATAAAAAATTGTGATATAAATTAATTAGTATCATTTTTTTTAACAGTGGTACAAAAAATAATGGTATGTTTTATAACCAATAGCATTTTGAATTCAACAAATAGGTACTCGAGGTCAGATTTGGTAGGAAGGAGAGGGTAATATGCTGGCTACCTAGGAAATTAAAGAGAGGAAGAAGACCCAGAGAGGAGCTGAGAAATAAGGACTTAGAAAATGTCAAAAACTAATATCAAAATTTTGTGTCAAGGTTGTTCTATATATTTGAGTTAACAATGAATTGCTAACTCCCTTGTATGATTCCCTCCTGTTCCTGTGTGCTAGTTCTGTCTTCCAAATAGATCACAAGTTTTGCGAAAAGGAAGATGATGTATTATTATTCCCTTGAGAGCTGACCGAGCACTCAAGTTGCAAATGTCCAGTTGGTGATTAGTGACTGTGCAGGGTTTGATCTAGGCATACACCCGTGTTTGATCTAGGCATACATCCACCGAAAGATATTTATGTTTTGTCCTCTAACGGAAAACTAAATTATTTAAAACTAAATTATCATTTTATATTTCTGGTCTTCTGAGTTAATATGACTCAGAGTCTTATTAGTATATAAAAGACATGGCTCTTTATTTAAGTCTACTCTGCTAACTGGACATTGCATTGACTATATTCTCATGCCCATTTATGAATATTTGGAGATATATCAAAACTTTGCTAATGACAACACATAAACTGATGCTAACAGAAGTATAGAAATCTTTAAGTTCACCCTCTCCCCAAATTTTCTTATGATATACTATAGGGATTTATTCTTTATTTTTTTCAAGTATTTCTAATTAAAAAAAAAACTCCACACATAAATAGAGAAAAATAAATACAAAGGAGACTGACGGACGACAAAGCAGTATAGGCAAAGAAAGCAAAGAGAGGACATATCCTAAGATCCAGCATTGGAAGTATCCTTATTTTCAATTAAAGCTATAGGCATATTCTGGAATGTCCATAAATTCACAATCATTATGACTTTAGGTAGGGAATATGGAATGAGCGGGGGAGAATTTCGCAAATAGTTACATCACAAATTAATAACATATGTATATTTGTATATGTATATGCAAAAAGGTACAACATACACATACACATAGTGAAATGTATATACTGTATATATGTATTTACAATGTTTATATATCTTATATGTATATATACAATACAATTTATGTGTATGATAATTATGAGTTTACCACGCAGGAGAGGGCTGGAGAAAGAGATGGGAGTTGAGAAGGCATTCTGAGAATATTCAAGGCAGGGGATATATGTGCGATGACATGGTGGAAGAAATAAACTCGTTCCCTGTGAACCTCAATTCAAAATGCCCCCAAATTGGCTCATCATCCACTGCTACTCCAGCGGGAAGATGGAAAGAAGAGGAAATTTTGGAAAGATATTTAGAAAATAAAACCATCAGGACTTAGAAGACAGCATGGCCCAGGGGAGAGAGCACAGCCCATGGAATTATAACTGACCTCAAAGACCAGCTCTGCCACTAACCAGCTGTGTGGCTCTGGGCAACTTAGCCTCTTTGAGCCACATTTTCTCATCTGCAAAATGTGTGCAATAATAACTCCTATCTTATTTGGCTGCTGAGAATATTAAAGAGTCCCCACCCGGCTCTACTGATAGTCCTTTCCTGTGACTTTAACTTCATCATATTTTCAGGCTCCTTCCCACCCCCTTAAGCATGCTCAAGCTTTTCTTATCTTTTATTTAAAAATAAAAATAAAAAAGACTCCCAAGAACGTCGACTTTTTCTAGCTTTATGCCTCTTTGTATTATTGTCCATTACTTCATCTTGGATAACTTCATGCCAAATGCCGATCAGCACTTTCCCAAATAATTGTTTTGAACCCCAGATTCCATTAAATGTTAATAGAAGAGGATTACTTGAGAAACAGTAGCCCCTCTGCTTAAATAAATTTAGACGATGATGAGTTAGAGAAAATTAAACAAGGTTCTTTTACTAGAGAATTTCTCAGAGCCTTTTATATACAGTTATATGAATTATAAGTCTCCAGAAGAGGTGAATACTGTGCATTTTTTGACCTTATGACTCTTTTTCCTGAAGAATCATATATACATATGTAATATTCTCCCAAAACATTTTTTTTTTTTTTTGAGAGGAAAACGGTGGCTCAAACTCTGACTTCTAGTTACCACATCTATTCTCTGGCCTACTCCCTACCTTTCAGGAAATACTAGTCTGGGGTTTCTAACTCTCTCCGAGTGCCCTCTCACAATGATCCACTGGGCCATAATTAGCTGAGTTAAAAGATGTTCATTTAGTACAGGAAGTCTTCCCATTAATACAGGAAAGTGATGAGGTTGTCAGAGATTATTAACAGAAATGGGATGAAGATAGTTCAACTAGATGACAAAGGCTTTAAAAGCTCAAACCTTGTCAATTCATAGTCTTGGGAAACAATAGAAAAACAGGACAAATGTACCACTCCCATGGAAAATGTTGATAATGGGTGAGTCTCTGCTCAGAGCAGGGTGTTATATAGGAAACTTGTGCCTTCCATTCAATTTTGCTGGGGAATCTAAAATGCTCTTAAAAAAAAAAAAAAACTATTTTAAAAAGGAAAAAACACAAAAACAAACATATGGAGAATTCTGACATTCCAAAAAACAAGGACCACTGATGTTAGTAAATGTTGGATAAACAAAAACTCTTCTTTATGAATTATTTTTCAATCATTTTAGGATTTTTGTAATAGCCAAGAATTGACATCATTTCAGAGCTCTACATCAAGACAATGTAATTATCCTAACCATAGGACTATAAATTACTACTAGGTCATTAATTAGAATTTTGAATCTTGTGGTCTAGATCCTAGAGGATTTGAAAGATCTAGCTAGTAGAATTGTTCCAAGTCTTTAAAACGTGACTCTGGAATGATATGAAGGGATAACTTTTTATATTTTAACATATCTCTATGTGATTTTACAAGTGAGTGATTTATACATATTAACATGTTTAACATATCTCTATGTGATTTTACAAGTGGTGATTTATACATATTAACATGTTTAACATGTTATAGCTAATTTGTTTCACTAACATTTAAATAGGGGAATAAAAGAGTTTGTCAGCAACTTCCCACCTCTCTTAATAGAGATGATTAAAACCTAAACTCCTGGTATTGTTTACCTTTTCTCTCAAAGTCCCTATCAGATCAGCATATCTTTTTCTCTTTGTTTGATATTTCTGGGTTTGTTTGGGGAGAAAACATTTAATTCTAGCATTGCAACAAGTCTCTTGGCTTGCAAAGAAGCTGGGCCCAGCCCTACCAAGATCTGGGATTGGTAATATCTCTAGGTTACAGCCTGGCTTGGACAGGGAGGCAGCTTACAAAGTTCCTCTCTTCTCCTAGTTCCTCTCGCCTTTTTTCTTGCAACCCCAAGGAGAAATGAATCTCAATCTGGTTTAGTCAGTTTATGAAGCACCGTTTCAGCCGAGTTTTCTAAATGGGTACAGTCACAGGGTTTAAAAGCCAGAACGGCAAGTATCTCCTTCTTTCAACTCCTTGTTCTTCCTAAGGCTAGAGTCCGTACATACCAGGGTCTGTTCCCACATGGGAGGGACATTTGCTTATTTCCCATTCCCCACTGTCACTTCCCATGACTGAGCCAGGACCTGGCTTCAGCTGTGGCCTCTGCCAGCTCCGTGCTGGGGGCAAGCACATCTGTGGCCATTTCTCTCTGTGGTGTCATTGACCTAGGTGCTGGCAGGTGTGTGTCAGCCTGACAGCTTACATGAAAGAAAAGCTCCACAAAACAGCACAAACATTGGAAGCATGTGTCATCAAAGGTACACTGGTGGCCAATAAAGACTGACCTGAGTTCACTTCTCAGCTGACACTCAATAGAGGAAAGACTTTTCTGACCAGTGGCTCAGTTAATTGGAGCCTGAGTCGAGATTTGAACCCATGCAGTTTGGTTCTCAAGCCTGCATTCTAACATGCTCAAGAATACACAGACAAGATGAGCAATCTTAACCAAGGACCAATAAACTGGTGGGACCTGGTTACATTTATATCACACACTATTTAAGTTGAGTCTTAGGGTGGTAATCACACAATAGAATATATAAATGTCAAAGTATAATGTACACCTGAAAATTATATAATTGTGCTAACCAATGTTACCCTGATAAACTTTTTTTTAAAAAAGATGCATCTTAGTCCTTATCATAGAACACACACAAAAAAGATCAGAGACTTAGAGTTAATTATTTCTTTTGCTCTAGAAACTGCTGTTTTATTGCTAAAGAAGAAAGGATATTAAGATGTTCATATAGCACTTCTTGTAATGATGAAAAATTGAAAAATACTTAATACACATCATAAAGGGAATGAGTAAATAAAATATATGTAATGTTATATGATGAATACTATATAATAGTTAAAAGGAACAAACTCAATATATACGGACACGGTTTGAGATAAAAATATGTTCAGTGGCAAGAGGAACTTGCCCATCACTATGACATATTTACTCCACTTAAAAACACACAATACAATACATTATATTGTTTATGGATAAATACTTGTATAGTAAAAACATATTGAATTAGGAACTAGAAGAATCTATACCAAATTTATGATAGTAGATGTGTTTGGGCAGAAAAGGAGATGAATGGGACTGAGGAGAGAGACAACTTTATTTATAATACTTGAGTTTTTTATTAAAAATATTTGAAGCAAATATAAAATATTAACATTTGTCTACCGTGGGTGGTGGAACATATATAAAGTTTTTTCTAAATAAAAGGGGAAGAGGAAAAAAAGAAAGAGAGGAGAATGAGAAGGTAAGAAGGGGTGGGAGATAGATCTCGATTTCCCTATAGAAAGATAAGGAATTTGGTTATTTAAAAGGAAAGTCTTCCCAGATATAACTCCTTTAAGCCCTCTCCCTCACACAGAGCTGCTCAGCCACACAGTTGCTACCTAAGTCCAAACTTATCAACAGCCTGCTTTTGAACAATTTCATTTCTTTCTGCTTTAGAGCCTTCGACCCTGTTCATCTTTGACTTTGGCCCATGCTGCTTTGCCCTTAGCACTTGTCATTTTCCTTGTTTTGACTGGATCTTTATTATTATTATTATTATTATTATTATTATTATTATTAGTTTCAAGTACATTGGTTAGACATTTATATAGTTTATAAAGCAATCCTCCTAATTGCTCTTTCTCTCCTGGATCTGCTTGATGAAATCCTATTTTTCTCCCAGGCAATGCTATCTCTGTCACTTCTGCCCAACCCCTCCTCCATCTCCCCTCTTCTGCCTCTCCAGATAGGGGCATCCACCCCTCTCCCACTAGCCTTATTTGACTCTGAGAGGAAGTGGGCTGCAGGCAGTCACTCAGGAAGTGGGATGTGAGGCAGAGTTTTCCCAGTACTCCTTTTTAGAACCCCCACATCTTGGGAGATGATGGCTTCGAATTTTCCATCAGTGAGGAAAATTCATTTTAGAAAAACATAATTATGGCATATCTGGAATTGAGAGGAGCTGTATATTAGCAAATAGATGAGAAAAATGGAATTTAGAACCAGTTAATTTAGTTTTCCTTTTTCAATGAAAATAGACCTCTATCAAGGCTGATATTATCTTAACAGTATTGAGCAAAAACAAACAAACAAACACCCCACATGTTTTCCTATATTTGTTATAATTATCTTTAATTTAGGCAGCAGCATGGGTTAAATAGGACTTTGTGGGTTAGGTTGGGAAGTTAATTACTGTGTTTAAAATATTTTATGGAAAATTCATTTTAAAATTCCAGAGAATTGAATCACCAACTAATTGGTAAGCACACTTTTAATTCTTATCCTGCACTAGATGATGAGGAAAACATACAGCACAGCATCCCTTCTCGATAAATGTATTTCTTTGCCAAAAGAGACAAAACGAAAATTTTCTCCTAAGTGCTGTTGAAATGAGATTTTCTTGCTGGCATTTTAAATGAGGAATTCCTGTATCTAAATTGATCGTGTGTCTGAGCCGCCAGTGTGTGATGGGGGCGTGAACAACGGGTAGATGAGAAACATGAAGCGTGATCCCAGCCAAAGCAGAACTTTACAAAAAGATGTTGTTTTCAGGGATACAAAAACATAGACGGCAAATAAAATAAAAACCTAGCTTTAAAAAAAATAAAATATCTGCTACTGAATCTCCTGTGACCCCTTTTTGATCCCACTTCCTTCTCCATTTTCAAAAGGAATTGCCGTCCGGAATTTGGGCTTTCATCCCCCATGCACGTCGCAATTCCGTCCATAGACATGTTATGGCATTGCTTAGACGGCGTTAATTCTTAGACAAAGGGCGTTTTACTGTAGATATTTGCCTGCGACTTTCCTTTTCTCCACATTTCCGTGCCATTTAACCATGAGAATACATTCATTGTACGGCTGTGTATTACTACTATTTCTACTACTGCTATTAATAGATTTTATTTTGTGCTTGACACTGTTCGAGGCATTTTACAGTATGGGCTCACTTTATCCTCAAAGAAATCTTTTCTTATTAGATAGGTACTATTGCGATCTTCAACATCAGGTAAAGAAACAAAGATACAGAAGGTTAAGCTCTATTTCACATGGCCAATAAATTAGTATGAAGACGCCACCGTTTATCCATTCTCCTGATGATGGACGACTATGTACTTGCCAGTTATTAAACAACATTCTTTGCCATATGGACGTATTTGACTGCAAAGAAGGCTGGGAAATATAGTTTTTATTCTAGGCAATCATGTGCCCAGCTAAAAAAAATGGATTCTTTTTCAACTTAGAAAAAAAATGAGAATGAATATTAGTAGACGATTTATAGTCATTTCCAGAGCCGCCTTGATTCACAATGTGCTCCAGGGGATGGGCTGACGCCACAGCCTTAGTGGGTGCCCTCTTGGTAAGTTTAAGAGGTAAGAGTGCGGGCAGACCTCAGAGACTATGAGGCCACAAATTAGACTTACCACTCCTCTTATTACCCTTCGCCAGGAGATTGGGCCCCTCAGAAACCCCCACTTACCTCTTCTACCCCAAGGTTGTTCTACTTAAATTTTTTCCCTTACTAACTTCTCCTAGACCTACAGGAATGGAGGAGAGGAGGGATATTCAGGGATGGGATGTCCGCCTGCATCTGACCAGGATCTCTGCCCTTCCCACCCCCCCCACCCCCCACATGCCAGGCTACGTGCCCCTTATCCCTCCACGGGAGGGCTTTACTCAGATTTTCCCTTTATGTACTTTTGTCAGCTGCAAATACTTCCATCTCCCTCTAAGTCCCCTCCCGGGACAGGTGTGGGGGACGAGGCCTGCAGGCCAAGCTAGTACTTATCAAGAACCTGAAGTACCTTGTTGTGTTTCAGTTTAGAAGCCCTGGAGAAAGCTGCTTATGTCCCCTTAAGAGAAGAGGTTGCGTGATAATGTCAGAGCTGTTTCCCCTCCTAAAAGGACTTGAGAATTCAACCAGGGGCTAAAAAGGGAGAGATATAAACAGGATGTGATGCTGGCTTCTGAGGAGAGCCTGAAGCCAGGCTGCTTCCCCTTAGGCCAAGCCCCAAGGTTCTAGGGTAAATGAGAATTTTGTGATGAGTTTGGGGGCAGGGGTCCTCCAGAACAGAGAGAATTATATCTCCCTTCCCAGCTGTCCTAAGGAAACAGAGAAGGGCCCCATAGAATTTTGGCACATGGTCAAGCCCAGAAGAAGGAAGCCAGGGAAGGCCAAAGCTGGCTCATCCACAGGGTCAGGACACTGTGTCAGACCCTAGAGACTAAGGCCACTCCCAGGGTGAAGGAAAGAAAAAGAGAGAGAGAGAATGCCAAAAGAACAGAGCAATTAGACAAAAGTGATTAGGTTTTAAACCAAAAGGTACTGTATTAAAATGAATTGGCAAGTATAAGGTTTCTACCATTAGCAAAGCCTGAATTGAACCTAGTTATAGAGATATAAAGAAAAGTGTCACCTCCCTACCCAAACTGAAATAATGAATCTCATGCCTGTAACAAACTTCACTTTGATTTTTATTTTTTTTTTTTTTTTGTCATTTAAACTTTCTCATTCTATCTGTTTTGTTCAGTTTATTGGCACTAAATTATTTCCTTTTTAAGCTTTTCTGCCTTTTCCACTGTGTCCTTTATTATTTTATTTTATCTCACCTTTTATGTTTATTAAAATATCATCTACTTATGTTTTTAGAGTTATATATGTCAGTAATGAGTAGCAAATACTATATAGATCTACAAGGTAATATTTTCAAACCATCAATCCAACACTTTAAAAAAGAAAATGGTGTGAAAATTAGTTTGACCCTTTCTTTTTTATAGCCAAACTTAAATATCCGGTATAAAATTTAACATACAGCAGCAGCACTTGATATGTGAAAATTGATATACATAAATAGATACGTACTACATTTTATAGAAAGGAGATATTTGTGATGATTTAAATTTATTTACTAGAGTTATTTTTTATCGTGTATGCTAAGTGGATCAGTGAGGTCCCAGTCAGCGGGTTAGTCAGCCTCCTATGGCAAACAACTGTACGCGAACAAACCTACTTTTCTGGAGCACACATTCCAACAGATGTGTCATCAAGCACTCACCTCTCAATAGTCCTTGAAATTGTCAGCACAAACTTTCAATACTAAAAAAAAAGCCCTTTGCCCTTTTAGTAAACAGATTTAGATGAAACTGCACATTTGAGATAAGAACCAGAGTAATTATAAACTTAACTTACATTTTATGGTGAATTATATCGTAAGTATTCACTCACCATCTTTCTTATATATTTGAAAAAAAAAAAGGCTAATTGTTAAGTTAGTGCTTTCAACTTACAAAAACACTATATCAATGGCTTCCTAAAGTTTTCCTACAAGTTCCTGTTTCAAAACAATTTGTGCTCTGATGCTCACTTGAATTTTAAATCAAGGCTGAATCAAAAACATTGAGGTAGATAATAATTGATTTCCACAGATACAGACTTAGAACAGTTTACCAACACAACATTAATTTCATTAATTGTGTCCCTAATTTAAAGAGTAGATTACATAAGATGGTGTATAGTTTACCCTTTCCCTAATGGTATATGGGCATAATGCTATGGTTAGAAGTACCCAAACATTAATATTGTAATTCTATCATTACTTGTGTCCTTGAGAACCAGGAATTTGAGCATTGTCAAAAGAGGATACAGATGTAACAAAATGAAGAGATTAAGTAAAATCCCTAGCCTCCTGAATTTGAATCAGAAGTATCATTATGACCACATGAGATATTTTTTCTTTTTATTATATATAGAATGTTCCAAAAGTTTTAGGGCAATTTTAAGTCTTAAAATTTCAGAAGTATAATGTTCAAATTTTACAAAGCATGTCATTTAAAACTCTAATTATTGAAATATATTTTATACTTATTTAGTTTTGTGAATTTTGAACAAATTGCCATCTTTAGAGGGACTTATGATGAAAGGACATCATTCCCCCTGTAGCCTTGTTAAGGGGTTTGAACCTGAGACAGATCAGGTCTCTGGATCCAACTGCCAGTTTGCAGGAAATACAGAGGACAAAGGAATGTTAAGGTTCACTGCGAGCATACAGTCAACAAAGCCCAGACTGAGAAAAACTATTCCAAAAATAAATTGCCAGGAAGAAAAAAAGGGGGACAGAGGGAGAATCTATAGATGATAAGAGACTTAAAAGAAATAATTTTCAGAAGTGAACAAGTCTGAATTGTAATGACTAGAGATGCATACTTGAGTGATAAAATTAGGAGGAAAGACAAGGAAGTGATAACTAAAAAAGTCAGGATGGTAGGTATCAATGGTGAGAGGGAGGGTTTGTGATCGGATGGGGCACAAAAGGGACTCCTTGCGTGGCTGGAAAGTTCTATTTTGACCTCCTTGTTGGTTACAGAAAGACTTGTGTTACAATAATTCATTAAGTCATGTGTTTGTTTTGTATGGTGTGTGGTTTTACGCATCTGGGCTTTATTTCATAATAGAATATAATAAATATTAAAATAATCTTAAAATGGAATTTAAAAAAGAAAAGAATATCCAGATATAGCATCTGTATTATTGGTTGTATTCTCATAGGTTTCTAATTGCATTCATTTTTAGTTTGGGGTTTTTCTTTTTTTAATTTACATTTTGATTTTCATATATTCAAATCTATTCTTTTCAGTTTAGAGTTCAATGAGTTTTGACAAAGGCCTAGAGTTATGGAACCATGGCCAGAATCAAGATTCAGAACACTTCTATTATCCCCCAAAATTCCCTTGTATTGCACTTAGTAGCCAATCCTCTTTGTCCTCAAGTCCTGGCAACCACTGGTCTTTCTATTCCCATAATTTTGCCTTTTTCAGAATGTAATATAAATGAAAAAACATAGTGAATAGCCTTTAGAATCTGGCTTCTTTCGCTAACATAATGCATTTGAGACGCACCTGTTTCTATGTATCAATCATCATTCCTCTTTATTGCTGAGTACTAGTTTATCCTACTTTTACTGCTGAGTAGAATGTTTATCCATTCAGCAGTTGAAAAACTGGTTTGTTTCCAGTTTTTGGCAATTACTAATAAATCTACTCCTAATATTTGCTATGGGCTTTCATGTGAACATATATTTTCATTTCTCTTAAGTTTTAGTAGTTTTTCTAAGGTGTTATTCTTAAATTTTTGTCCTTTAGTTTATAAAGTGAAACGTAGAAAGCTCAGACATAAGGGGGACAGCTATGAGGATAATCCAAGTTCTACGACAGAAAGTTGATAAATTTTCCCTTTCACTCTATTCTGTGGCAAGCTTTTTCAACTGCCTGGAACTGACTTCTGATTTCCTTTGGAGTTATATCTCCCATTTCTTTCAGAAATAGAAAATTATAAGACACATATTTTTAGATTCAGCCTTGGCTGGCCGTTATAGCTGAATCGAGAGAATGAGTCTCAATTAGCAGTTTATTGAAGAACTGCAAGTAAATCCTGTGAACAGCTGTTCTCAGGAGACAGGACTGGGCCAGTCATTTTGTCTTATTCAATAAGAGTGAAACACTGGAGGATATCGAGAAGACTTTACTTTGAAAATATTATGAATTTAAATATTAAACCACATTAGGGTAATGATCCCATCTTGTGAGATATATATTCTCTTTGTTATTTTCATATATTTTTTCTCTCTAGTTATGATTGCTAGAGTTTCCTTTAAATCCTGCCTTTTAAGTAATTAGTGTTAACTCTTAATCTTGTGTCTAAGCTATATTCAGTTATTTTTTTTTACAGAAACATTAAATTTACTCTTTATATATTTGGTATGGGAAGTTAAATTTGTTAGAACTTTGTTTTTGTAGCATATTAAATTTAAATAAGCTCCTATAAGAATGTCAGATATGCAGTGACTCAAACAAGAGAGAAGTTTATTCCTCTCTCAGGTAATAGTCCAGCGGCAGGCAGACAATGAAGGCAAATAAGAGTCTTGATTCCATGGGGTGATTCAGGGAACCATGCTCCTTCTCTCTTGTTGTTCCATAATTACCTAGAACAGGGGTCAGCAAAATTTTTCTGTGAAGTTTGGTCCATGGGTCAGAGTTTAACAAATTTTGTTCTAGTGTATGGTCTTTATTGTTGATGTTCCATTCATGTTCTGGTTTGTGGGAAGGGACAAAGAGGCAGTGCAAGGCAAGACACTACTCAGAAGTAGACACACCATTTCTGCTAATAACATTCCACTGATCAAAACTTAGTCATATGGTCATATCTATATAGCTCCAATAGAGGCTCAAAAATGTCTCTAGCTGGGCAGTCATGTGCTGAGGTAAAATTTTGGAATTTGATTATCTAAAGAAAAGGTAGAGAGTGAATCTTAGGGAAAAATTATTAGCCTCTGCCACTCCTCCCAAGTTATAATACACAACTAGTACTGTGATCTCTAAGCTATGATTTATGGCTCCTCAGAATTGTTCTGGTACTTAAACCAGTGTTTGTCTTGACTCACAAGGTATTCAGGAACCTCTCTCTTGATTTTCTCCCTGTCAGCATCAGGAAAGTCAGAATCCCAATCAAGCCTGAACAGAATCCCAATCAAGCCTGAACAGAAACTGAAAGACTCACAGAAGTAATCTGCATCGAGAGGAGAAAGGACCAGAGCTCCGGAAAGGAAGAATGAAGAGAGATGTGGCCTGATGACTTCTGGTCCTGTGAGGCCTGACCATGCTTCCTACTTTACATTCTATGCGTTTCTTTTAAAATTCCTTTTTAATTGAACATTTGCAGGTGTATTTCTGTTTCTCACAACCAAAGAATCTTTAAGAAGCATTTATCAACCTGTTTTAAGGTATTAGATAAGCAAGTAGAAACATTTTTATTTCTAACAGAATTACAGACAGATGATCTTGTTTTATATATATATATAAAGTCTCCCCCCAAACCCCCCTCTATAATGAAAGCTAACTGGCTTAACATTGGATTATATCAAATAGGGTTTGTTATGACTAAGTAAACAATATTATTGAGTTATTTGTAGTACTATGAATATGTTTTCTTTCTTGTACAATACTTTGTCTTTTCTTGCATTAATTGCCTAATTTTAACATTTTCTTTATTTCCTATATACCCATCAATTAGTTTGTCACTAAAGCCTCCAACAGAACTCTTCTATCATCTCCCCATTTATTTTCTTGAGCCATTTTCTCTGGAATCTTTGTCCCCCTGCTCCTCTCAGGCATAATTGCTCCTTTTCCATCATTCTAGAAGTCCCATTACCTTCCCTTGTGTTTCTTTTCTCCCTTTGTGTTACTGAGATGCACCTCCACTAGCTTCCTAAATAAAAGTACATGACAGGGAAAATCTTCGAAAAATTGCATGCCTGAAACTTTGTGTTCTCCACTCATACTTCATTGATAGTTCGGAGAGAAAATTCATTTTCCTTTGAGTTGACGGCATTGTTCCATCTTCATCTAATTTTCAAGGCTGAAGTCAAAAGCTACTATGATAAAGTTTTAGCTTTATCCTTAATGATCTAAAATTTCATAATCATATGTTCTGTTGTGAACTTTCTTCAGTCATTTTGCTGAGCACTCAGTGGGATCTTTAAATCTAAAAACTTGTATCCCTCAATACTGGAAAAATTGTCTTGTATCCTTTCTCCAGTAGTTTCTTCCCCTCCATCACCTCTGTTATTTCTTGCTTCCGTGCCTGTTAGATTGCTGTAGGATCTATGTAGATTGATCTTTAATTTTTCTTCTCTCTCCTATTTTCTATCACTTAGTCTTTTTGCTTCACTTGGAATTTAAAGTTGATGGCATCCTCGATTCTAAATTCCAACCCTTTACATCTTTATTTGCTATCTTATTTTTAATTTCTATCAAGCTCTTTTTTGCTGTTTCTGAATATTCCCTCTTTACAGAACACCTTAGATATTTTATTATGGTTAGCATAGCTTCTCTAAAGCTGTCTGTTGCTTCATTGTCTCTGCTTCCTCTGGGAGGTCTCTCCTTGATTATTTTGTTTTCTGTCTTAATTGTTGGAGGATTTCTTCAAATACCTGGATGTCTCATGAATGTCCATTTATATTTAAGAGTGAGGAATAAAATAAGTATTATTGGAGCCCTGTGTTCATGGACAGGGCTTGTACAATGGGTAAGGGCTACTTCCCTTAAGGGTGACCAGAGGATCACCATGTGTCAGTGTTTGTAAGTCTTTCTCTTGAGTCGATGCAAGAATGAGATATTGTGCTATGTTTTAGAAATGAATATTCTATAAACTCCATTTTTATTTTCACTTACATGACTACAAGGAGGTAACATCTAGGGACTTAACACGACTTTTATAATGCCAGAGTTAACTGTAACAAGACCAATATGGAGATAATCAGTGGTTTAATTATAAGAAAACAGGGCAGGAAATTCAATTTCCTAGGACAAATAAAGTTTATAACTTGAACAAACACAGTTCTCTTTAGCAAATATAATTTTCTACACTATACCTAGTCATGATTACAAATTACAACAACCAGTGTAATTAGAAATTAAATAAATGGAGACTCTCTGCCCTTACTAAGCAAATATGTAAGAGGAAGTGTAATTATATTTTAAAGAGACAAAGCACGTGTCAACTAAAAAATAAACTTGAGAACTTAACTCCTTTGGCTCAAAATTTCCATCCATTGTGCTCTTACAATTAACTGTAAGAATCCCTTAATTATCCATATCTGATTAGCATGAGGCAAATAACTCTGAATCTGAAGTACTTGTTTCAACCAAATGCTTCTTTCTCCATGTTTCTTACAACATATATTTACACGTTGTAACCTATTCTTTTCTTTTAATTTTAAGCAGCGCTAAATTAAAATACTTTCAATTTAATATATTGTCACAAGCCAGTCATTTTCTCTGAAAGACTTCCAATCTCCTGTTGGGTTGGAGAGGGGTCAGGTAAATGAGGAAGAGGAGATTAGAGATAATAAATCTGACAGCCATTTTTTGCTGAGCAGAGAATAGAGAGAGAATAAAAAGAGATCTCACCATTCAGTATGCAATCTTTCACTTACTACCTCTGATTTCAGTAGGGTACATCACTCTCACTTGCTTAAATTTTTTTTCTAATAACATCCTAGTGGGATTTTGGGAGAGAGCATAAATAAGTCTGTGTTCAATTTAACATATTTAATTTGTAATCCTGACAGATTTCTTTGGAAATAGGAAGCACCCTTCTAATTATTCATAGAAATTAAAAACAGATTTCTTGCTTACCTCTTCATGTGGTCAGGAAAACCGAAGCACCACAACTCGATGTAGTAATCTTAGATCCCAAGCACAACTCATATTTTTCTCAGGTCAGATGAGTTAGGCCCATTAGTGCTGTCATTCAAACATCAACTCCAGACCCAGCAAACCATAAGCTGCACCTACTGGGTTTTTCTTTAGCCAGTACTCACTAGACCATACCTTTTAGTGACTCAGATTCTTCTTCTAGAGTGTAGGAAACACTCTTAGGTACCTACCCACAGCTATTCCCTCTTCATTATTGATAGAATCTCAATTTTGAGAGGTGTATTAGTTTCTTATTGCTACTATTTGTGGTAACAAGTTACTACAAACAGTGACTTAGAACAACATAAAGTTATCTTACAGTTCCAGAGGTCAGAAATCTAAAATGGGTCACCAGGGCTGCATTCCGCCTGGAGGATCGAGGGTCGAACTCATTTTTTTGTCTTCTTCAGCTTCGAGAAGCTGCCTGCATTTTCTGAGTTGTGTCCCTGGATCTCTCGAACCTCTGCTTCCACCATCTCCTTCCCTGACTTCGACCCACCAGTCTCCCTTTATACAGATTCTTGTGTTTACATTGGGCCCACCTGATAATCTAGGATAAGCTCCCCGTCTCAAAATCTTTTACTTAATCACATTTGCAAAGTCCCTTTCCCATGTCAGGTGACATAGTCACAAGTTTCCAGGGACTGAGTCATGGACATATTGTGGTGGGGTGGGATGGGTATTATTCTGCCTACTACAGGAGGCAATGAACCAGTTCCCAGAGAATGACCCATGATTGGTTCAAAAGGAGAGAGCTCCAATTTTCTGACCACCTTCTTCCTTATCTGTGGATGTTACTATGCAAGGACATGGTGCTTAAAGCTATTTCAACTACCTTGTGACCTTAAAGAAAAGGCCAAGACAATTGTAGAGATAGTGACTTAACAGGCTGACATAGCTGGACCACTAACCTAATTCTTGAGTCACTAACTCTTAGAATTCTTATTAAATAGAATACTTACATGTCTTTAGCTCAAGCAACTGTTAGTAAGATATTTTATTATTTACAGCTAAAAGCATTCCAACTAATATATACTTCTAAATAGAAATTTCTCAATTGAAGATCACTCAGATTCTGTTCCTTGCATGCAAGAATCCTGGCTCTTAGACAAAAATTGAATTTCCAGTCATACAGGAAAACATCAACACAAGAGTGGGCATTTTGGTAATTTAATCTCAGAGAAATCTGATTTGAGCTTCCACACTCGCGTAATAATAAGCTATCTTTTAAAAAAAGGTCTCATTTCATATTTTTCCCACCAAAGTACACACAGATGGTTTCTATGTCTGGTCTCAATTATACAATCTAATGATGGCAAATTTTAAAAGATAAGGCCTGGAAAGTACCTAGAATAGAGCTATATATGGCAAGTATTCAAGAAACTGTAGCTATTATTATCGATAGCTAATATTATCATATTCTCTGTGCTTGATGGATAGCATTTTATTTGGGCAGACTAAGTCCCATGATTAATAATAGTGTCACCACCAAAGCCTCACCTTGAGACAAACTGTGCTGAGAAGATGCTGGCAATATACCCTGATCCTCTCTTGTTCAATTAATAATCACACCCAATACTGAGGAAGTTAATCTCTGGAAAACTTCACTTATTTTCCAATTAGGGTTCTATATTATAAATTGATAATAGATATTTTGCTTAATACTAATTTAAAGATGGGCATTTTCCGTAATTCGAAGCAAGGCAACTTCCTCTAATTCTGATCCTCAAATAGATCTAGGTGGGTCACCTGTTTATAACCTTAACCAAATTGTCCCTGGACTAAGATGGCACAAGAGAACTCTCAACTTAAAAAAAAAAAAAATCTATTATCAAGCAATCTAATGCTCTTCTAAAAATAAGTCTTGAGGAAGGCTTTCCCATTCTTTCATACCTACAGACTATTGACGGACTAAAATCAATATTGTCTGTCTCTCCTTAAGCAAACATAGGCCTTGTCCTTATAATCCTAGGTGGACAAAAACTTGGCAAGGATGCATGTAAAGCAGTACCCAGAGAAAATGCTCTGTGCCACAAACAAAAGTCTAATTGGGTTCTAGTTTTACAGAATAACATAGAATATTTGGTTACAATGACAACAAGAGATGTTAGCCCATTTTACAGAGCTACGTTTAGTCAGTTATGTTGAAATACTCAACAGCTTTCATGACGGCTTCCCCAGGGCCTACAATGAAGTTCATGATGGCAACTAATATTTTTTAATGAATTTCTTAAAATTTAGAAGAATCAAGATGCTGCACTGTAGTGATAGCCTAAAGAAAGTAAATTCTGAGAACTAAAGTCTTCGGAGGCAAATAGAATATTACTATACTATTTCAAGCTAATTTATTCAACAGTTCTCTCATTAATGCTTACTTCCTTTGCTAAACTATTCTCAATCTTTTAATTCTATTAGACTTCGCTACCCCTTAAAGAGAAAGACCCTATTTAATTTTCTACATATATTTATATATTTTCATTTTCTGCAAATTGACTTTGTGTGGTCATTGGGGAAATGGACATTATAGTTCATTTGTTGATTGTATGTTTCACACACGACAAATTATTTGACTTAATTTTTTTAACTCACCATGTGGCTGGCAATCCCTTTTACTCAACTCACCCAACAGAACTGGAATTCAAGCTGCACTGTTCTTGGCATTTTAAATCTAAAGCACTTAAAAACCTCCCCACACCCTAGGGAAAGCGTGAGCCCAACAGATAAGCTATGTAAAGAGAGTCATTTGGCTGAGGCCAGAGAAGTAGCCCTTCCGCATCCATTTTGGAAAGTGCAGTTCTTGAAAGGTGGAGCAAGGTGGCATTTCAGTTCTCCTCGGGTCGTTTTCAACAAATGAAGTTTCGTCAGTTCCAGAATGGTAAGTATACAGTCCCTGCTTAGTTGTTCCCCACCTTTAAATGGGAACTTCCCCACCAGTTGCAGGCATCATGGATTACCTGCCGAATTCCTGTTCCTGTTCCAGGAGCCCTGGGAACAGGTATAGCAGCCCCTGTTCCATGGCCAAAAACAATAAAGGAGCTGGTGTATTGCCATGTGGACATAGGTGGTGTGATATTATGGTCACATTAACAATCCTTTACACAAACCCCACCCCTGGCTGGCTGTGTGGGTATTTGCAGCACTCAGACTGCAGCAGGATGTGAAAAATTCAACTTTTCTTCCATTGCTGGGTTAAAAATTTCTTTCTGGGCTCAGCCTTAGGGGGATTTAAATTATTTTTCTCACTCTTCCAGGGAATCTAGCTCTTATAAGCCTCCAGAAAAATCAATAGAGTTTATGTGTGAAAAACCAGAGCTCTTTCTGACCCACCTTTTCTGAGAGACGGTGGCATTAATTATTCCATTTACCTCCCTTTGCTTCTCTGCCCTGTGAAGTCAGGCCTGGCTAAATGACTTGCGTTGGCCAAAGAAATATGAGCTAAATGGAGTGTCACTTCCAGGAGGAAGAATTTAATTGTAGGCACTCAAACTCCAGTCTACTTTTCTCTGCCTCAGTCATCAGGAAGCCTCCCTCAACCTCAGCTGCTGTCCTTCAGTGACTGACAAACAGAGCCCTCCTGCCCACCCACCTCAGACGTGTGGGGCTAGCAGGAAATCAACCCTTATTTTAAGTCATTGAGAGTTTTTTAAAACTCCATCACAACCTAGTTCATTCTAATATAGGAACATTAAGGACTACTCTGTGTGTTAAAAGGCAAAATGTGGGCTTTTGTGGATGAGGGACTAAAGAATAAAATGGTAGGTCTGAGGGAGAGATGGTGGGGCAGGTTAAAGAGTGGGTCCTAGGTCCCAGATGGGTGTTTGGACTCCATCGCTGCAAGCGGCCACCTAGGCAGGTAGTGGCCAGAGAGTATTGGAGCCAAGAGCAGGGGGCCTGTAGCTTCTGTACAAGCTCTGGTTCTGAGCAGAACCAGAGAAGGGACCTAGTTCAGAAGCACGTGCAGAGGGAGGTCCAGGGTCTGGGAGAATTGCTATTGCTAACAGCTCTAGGTAGTGTGGGACATTCACAGGAAGTTGAATACATGGTCTACATTATACCAATTCTCTAAGAAGCAGATGCTAAAATGAGATTAAGACAGGCAAGAAATTTGTCTTAAGAGATGGAGACAGGCAACCCCAGTGGAAAAAATGAGGCTGGAGGTGGAGGAGGCAAGGGTAACTATTATGTTGCAATGAGTTCTGACTCCTTTGAAGGAGAGGGGGAAGGGAGGAAGAGGGAGGTGTGAAACTGCTCTGCGGTTTCTAGAAAAATTTCAGCAAAGAGACTAAACAAGGAGTTTCCTCAGTCCAAACCACCCTTCTAAGGAGGCTATGTTTCCCATGTCTTAGAATCCCTGCCACACTAGCCCTGGACTGGGAGCAATTCCTGGGAAGCATAACTTGGTGTTGAGGCTATGCTGGCCCACCAAGCTCAGCAGCTGGGATTCGCTCAATAAACTCTGCTGCCAGAGGAGGAGATGTGAGAAGAGAATTTTCTCAGCACCAAAAGCTGCCACACTATCTTTTACACATCTTATGAAAGTTAATACAGAAGAAGACCAACAATTACACGTAACACGTGGAACATTATTCCTTGGTGGTAACAGTACTCATATTTGTTGCAAGGTTTACAGCTTACCAAGTGCTTTTACATGTTTCTTCTTATTTTAAATAGTCAGGGTGACATTATCCCATTGTAAGAAGCCCGAAGCTCACTAGGACATCCAATCATGTGGGAAGGAGCTGAGCCTAGCACTAGACCCTCTCACTCTTAGTCCAGGGCTAAGTCTCCTTCTATACAATGAAAGCACCTGCTGAAACCCATTCTCCAGGAAGTGTTTATAATGTCCTATAAGTGAGAATTGATCTTAGGCCACTTACTTGAAGACTACTCTAGAAAGCAACTTCACTCCAAAGAAAGCTCTTCTTTGAATACCCCAGCATTCATAGGGTGAGAACAGGTTTGTCCCTAGCAGAGAAACCCAAAGAGACAGGTCACAAGATATCCTGTTTACCAGGGAACTCTTTCAAGAGGTGTCCATAACTGCAGTCCCTGGTTTCCAGAGCAGCCCAATGTGGCTTCAGGACAGGAAGGAGAGGCCATCCGGGCTGAGATGTCTCACTGTAAGTAGAGAGGAGGAGGTCTGGCTTTGAGATGCAGATACTGCAAAGAAAGCTCTCCAAAGTCATGGTATCTTTTTCAGCCCTACTTATTTAAGTGGGACAAGACCAGCAGACACTTTCATTAGTATTCATAGAGCTTTTCTTCTTCTCAAAGAGAAAGAACTGAAAATGGTGATGCAGGAATGGTGAACCCAGACTGCAGGGGAAATCCAAACCACTTTTCCATTCCCCAAATTGTCACCACTTGGTAGGGAGGGAGAAGGTGCAAAATTTCAGTGTTTCAGCTAAAATCGATGGGGCCAAGTAAAAGCAACCCCATACCGGAGTCATGGCACTTGAGATGAAAATAAACACAAAAGCTTCAAGTTCTAAGAAAAAAAGACTGCTTGTCAATTTTAGAGTTGCTGATTTTGTGGAAACCATTGGAAGCATCAATATTTTTACTGGGCATCAGAGAAACACCCAAGAACAAAGAACTTTTAAACTATGAGATTATCTCCCAGGGGTATGTAATGGGAAGCACCTCCAGTTCCATTTCCACAGTGCACTTCTCTGAGCAACTTCCTTTTGGAGTAGGATAGAAACTAATTCACATTAGACCTCTTTGAGCTTGCTTCCAGAGAGAGGAAATGTTCTGGGTGGAATGGCACCCCATTAAACAGCACTGAACCTTACTTTTATTTTATACTTAAGAATCGTTTATTCAGGGATGGGAAATCATTTTCCTTTCTTAGCAGAAGCAATTGCCCCCAGGCACCCAAAAAGGAAATAGCAGGGCGGTGGGCTGAAAGGGGTCTCTAAGTTCCAGTCTTGATGATGTCACTAACTAGGTCTTGTTGGGCATGTCACATAACTACTCACAACTTGTTTCCTTATTTATAAAAGGAGACGATTTTTAATGGTCCAAAGGCTTTTTGCTCCTCCATTTGACCTAGGTTGCTTCGAGAGAACACAGATGCATGGGACCTCCCACAAACCTACTGACTCAGAACGTCGGGAAATCTCGGGTTTTAAAACCTTCCTGGTGATTCAAATGAAGTCCCTCCAGAGATCAATATTTTAGGGGTAACTAGAAAAGATGTTTGAGATTCCTTCCAGTTCTAAAATTCTGTTAGGGTCAGGAAGTAGGCAGAGGGGGTCAGGGAGAGGCCAATCTTTGCTGCAAAGCACCAGCATTCACATGACCCGGGAGTTTGTTAGAACTGCAGAATCTTGGATCTTATTCCGGAAGCCTACTGAATTAAAATCTGTATTTCAAAAAGATCCCCAGCGGTTCATAAGAACACGGAAGTTAGACAGCCTGCTCCATTCCACGTAATTAGGAGTGAACCTGTCCTCCTATATGCCAGTCAGTCATTTCCCTACCTAGTTGCTGTGGCTTCACCGACAAGGTGCACATCACAAGGAAAACATTCAGCTTCGAGTGATAACTCTTACTGGCTGCCATTCTCCTCAAAAAATGGGAATTTGGGACTCTGCCACCACTCAATAAGTCCCCTTTCAACTTGTCTTATGTGCCTATGAAGGCAAAAGGCTGAAGGGAGAGAAAGCTAGGCCGTGTGTATCTTTGTGTGTGTGTGTCGGCGTGTGTGTGTGTGTGTGTGTGTCAGTATGCATACAAACATGTGTGTGGCATTATTACTCTAGTAATTAACCAGGCAACATTTACCAGATAAAATTCCAGAGGCGAGGCTGACAGTCTTGGGGAGAAGGCAATTTTAACTTGTGTTTGACTGTTAGTCTTTGATGACGGTAGAAAGAAATAAAATATATTGCAGCTCACTTTCTCAGGTATTTGGTATTCTTACCCATATCCTGTCTTGAGAGCTAATTTCCAAAGGAAGAGAAAAAAATATCTGCACACAGAAAAGACTTATTTCTGATATGGGAGGAGGGAGAGGAGTCTGATTTACAAAATTCAGCTGGAGCATGTAAAAGACAGAATTTAAAAACCAAATGAAAAATAATTTTAAAAAATCTTCCCAGGCATAAGAAAATCTATTGCTAGTTATTTCTTAAGAAAAAAAAGCACCCGATTTCATTCTTTTATGGCGTTCCACTGAAATAAAATTCTTAGGGAAACCCGAAGGCCTCTGGGTGTTTTGTTGTGAGTGTTCCTGTGAACATGGCTATTCCTTCTGTTGCTTTGAAGACGTGTCATTTTTACTTTCTCTTCCAAGCTAAACTGAACTTTATGTGACATTAAATTCTGGTTTATTATTCATAGGAATTAATCCTGATATAACACAGGAATAATGTGTATAATTTTCCTGGGTTCATAACAGAAATAAATCTGTGGCTAAGAAGTTTAGCACTTTTTTTACCTCTACACCTATAAATCCAAATTTGGCAGTCTTTGGAAGTGCACTTCCAGGTTGCCTGGCCCTAAGGACTGAGGACAAGAAAAAGGTTTTTCTCAGGCCTGCTCATAACCTTCACTTCCTGACCCACCACACATCTTCCAATCCACCTCCATATATATTTTTGTTTCCTATGGACAGATGAGCCAATGATCATTCAAAACACTGACATAACTTTCTCAGATTATTATCTTTAGAGACTAAGCGGAATGGAAAATTTTAGAGGGAATCTGGTGCGCATAAGGTTGGAGAGAGGGAGGTTAGAGTAACAGATATAAGACAGATGTCATTCTGCAGTGGAGACCCTGAAGGTGGGGGTCAGGTTTGGACTGCAGAGAGGCAGCATAGTCATTTGGGGACTTGAGGTTCAATGAACAGGGACTGTGTGAGGCAGGAGAGAACTACAGAAAGACCAAAGAACATCGCGGGTCTTTTTTTGTTTGGGTCTTTTGATGGTGGACCCAGTTTGCACCTTTGGATGCACATGGTCGATTACCAATCCTATCCTGCACCACTTTTCCGAAGTGACACTGGGGAGTAGGTGTAAGGACTGGAGATGTGATGGAACATCACCCATGTCTTGACATTTATGAGATCAAAGCCTCAACCTTGGCTGAATTCTCTTTTCTCGTTTCAGGTTTTTTTTTTTTTTTAAATGAAGAAATATTTAAATTCTATTCTGGTAAATATGTGTTTTAAACATATGTGCGTGTTGAAACAGAAACATTCACATCGTATTGACTTGCAGATGCCATGAGCTCTTCCTTCCTGACATCTCCCACATAAATACATCTCTCAAATGCAGAATAACCACTAAAGGATTTTGCAATATTTGATTTAATTTTTCTGAGTCAAGAATCTCACTGTCCTTAACATTATTAAAATGTCTATACTACCCAAAGCAATCTACAGATTCAATACAATCCCCGTCAAAATACCAGTGACATTTTTTACAAAACTAGGACAAAAATTCTAAAATTTATATGGAACCATAAAAGACTTTGAATAGCCAAAGAAATCCTGAGAAAGAAAAAAGTTGGAGGAATCACACTACCTGATATCAAACTATACTACAAGTCTGTAGTAGTCAAAATAGCATGGTACTGGCACAAAAAGAGACACATAGATCAGAAATAAACCTACGCTTCTATGGCCACTTAATCTATGATAAATAAGGCAGGAATATGCAATAAGGTAAAGACAATCTTGTCAATAAATGGTGCTGGGAAAACTGGACTATGGTGAAACTAGACCACTTTCTAACATTATATTAAAAAAAAAAAAAAAACTCAGAATGAATCAAAGTCTTATATGTAAGACCTGAAATCAAAAAACTCCTAGGAAAACCACAGACAGCTCTTTGATATCGCTCTTACAAAAACATGGATGCAGAAGAGGTGGCACTGTTGTTCAGTAAATAATACATTTAACTGTCCTTTGTTTATATGACCAAATGAAAGGACTGATTAAATCATATAAGTTTATTATAAAAGCCTGGGTAGGCATTCTCTAAAAGCATTTTTTTTCCCTGATCAATCTAGCATGGTAGTGCTTGTTTATAACTCCTCACCTTCTCTTAGTCCAACTTCCTTCATCAACTGTCACCACCTGTCTTAGTCAGTTCAGTCTGCTACAACAAAAATACTATAGACCAGGTAGCATAAGCAGCAAATATTTATTTCTCACAGGAATCTGGGAAGTCCAAGCTCAGGGTGCGAGCATGGCTGGTTTCTGGTAAGGACCCTCTTCCAGGTTGAAGACTGCTGTCTTCTCATTATGTCCTCACATGGCAGAAAGAGGGTGAGAGATATCTTACCCTTTTATAAGGGCATTAATCCCAATCACGAAGGCCCTATCCTTATAACCTCATCACCTCCTCAAAGTTCCACCTTCTAGTACCATCACATTGAGGGTTAGGATTTCAACATATGAATTTTAGGAGAACACAAATGTTCAGTCCATAACACCACCACGGAATTAACCCTGTGTTCTAGATTTAAATTTCTACAAGACAACTCCACAGTTGGACTGGAAATTCTATATTTACAACAGTTTTAAACTTAATGTCTATTTAAGAACCTATGATTTTAATTTAAGCTTGCAATTTTTTTTCCTAACAAAGCAAACAGATGAAAATTATTAGCAGTGTTCTCTTTCCTTTACTGAATTAGATGGTGCATTGATCACACTTATTTTTTAGACTAATGAGTCTGAACCTGGTTAGTACCTTAGGATTACCTGGTGAACTTTTAAAAATCATGGTTTCTGGGCCATATTTCAAACCACTTAAATAAGAATCTCTGGGGTGGAAGTCAAGCATCGATATTTTTTCAATACTCTCCAGATAATTCCAATATGCATCCAAGATTGAACACCATCCAGAAAAGAGAAAAAAAAAATTGAGAAAGTGCTCTATGTGAAAGGCTAGTCAATGGGAAAAATATAAGTTTTTGGCTGGTTGATTTGATGGCTGGTGAAATGAATGGTTGGTTGAGGGGAGGGTAAGCATGACTCTCAATGCAATTTAGAGCTTAAACCAAAGCTGGAAAGGATATGGAAGCTCCCACTTCCAGAGCACATGGGAAGAGCTACAGAGACCTACACGTACCCCTCACCTGGGCTTGTTCAGTGCCCTGGTTGGGAAGATTTCTCTGTCTGCCTTGTTTTCCCTCCATTGAACTATAGACCCATCTGCCAGCCTCTCCACCTGCCAACTTGAGGTGGCTTTCACAGTTGCTCCTGCTGTCCCCCTTGTGGTGGGTGGTCCTAATGTTGGCAGGGAATAGGAAGACAGGAAAGAAGTTTCTAACTCTGCCTCCCTCGTGGTCTTTAGTTCATGTGCCAGGAGGAAATGGTCCACTCATGACTTCAGAAAGCTCCTACATTTTAACTGGTAATTAACTCCTCTCACAGGCAGCCCATGCCAATCCATTTCCCAGTTTGTGTAACTTCAATGCTTTGCACAAAGTAGGAGGTAGCCAAGAAATGTGTGTTGAGTGAATAAATTTGATACCTCTTTTCTTTCACAGCACTTGTAACACCAACCCTGGCAGACTGAAAACTTCGTGTCTAGTTTCTTATCAGTCTATTCCCAGCACCTAATAGGTGACTCTCAATAAATATTTGCTGAATGATGAATGAATAACTATACATCTCACACAACATACACTATAATACTAACTCTAGATAATATTTCGTCGATTAATGTTAATCTAAAGCAGTGAAGTTACTGGAAACTGAGACCTTTCTGGAAACTGTGATGCCATGAGTTTCCAATATTTCTCTGTTCAGCTCACTGGTCATATTCTGCAATTGCCTCAAATGTAAGGTAGCATCAATAATGTGCATTAGGCTGGGAGGAGCATTAATAAATTAGAGTGAGTGCTAAATCATAGTGGTCAATGAAGGATCATTTCCTGCTGCTCCCTGCCCCATGATATATGTGCAGAAAATAAACAAAGAAAAAGGTATATTTTAAGAGGGAATATGAAGTGATAATGACTCAGTAGTATGCTTGAAATACTAATGACAAAGCAAGGGAAACTGATTAAGACAAAGGAATTAAGTGTTTTAAGAGATGTACATTATTGGGCAAAACTATGTGCTTAAGTGAGACTCTAATGAGGATGGTGAAACTTTGGTTCCTGACATGTGGGATAGTCTCCAAAATGCAAGTTAGCCCACATTAAAGGTTAAAGTTCATGTAATTATAGAATTAGAAAGCCCCTTAAGCGATCAGCAGGGTTTTGTTCCCTTTCCCTCAGCTGGATAAGAGCCTAAGGAGGGAGAGAGAGAAAGAAAGAAGAGGGAAAGAGGGAGGGGGAGAGAGAGGAGACTAGATATTAAAAAAATAAATCAAAAAATAATATTTAGCATTTTCTTTAGAAAGATGATTCAGTCCCTATTCAGACTTATACATAAACAAAACAACAATTCTTTGTTTTGTTTACCTGAAACCTATTTTCTCATTTGGTTCTCAAGAGCTATGGAAAATAATAACTTAATTCCTTCCTCATGATACATCAAGCCAATCCAAATAACCCTAAGCCATTCAGCTTTTCCTATGAAATTCTTTGTCCATAATCTTTTAAAATTCTGAAGCAAGATTGCATTCTGAATACCAAAACCCTAAATACTAAATCCTAACTACTAAAAAAAAAATGGAATGTTTTTATAATAATTAATGAGTTGGGAAATAGGAGCCACGAAAAAGCATTATTATATATTCAAGAAAAAAATGCTTAAAATTATTAACAAAAAGTTAAAGTTCACACAGGGGATTTTGCCTATGTGATTTTGAAACATTCTATCAAACCACAAGAAATTAAAGCAGTACAATCCTGACACAGGTATAATGAATAGATCAAGAGAATAGACGACAGTCCAAAAAAAATCCTTTAATTTCATTTCTACTACTAAGTTATTATGATGTCCAACACAATGATGTACGTACAAGCCCCCCTGGTGCCAGCACCACACATAAACTATCTCCCAGAATTCTCACAACAGCAGACAAGGGGCAGAGCGGGCACTTAATATGCATACCCAGACTCCTCTGACCCCAGAATCTATGCTCTTAATGAAAATATGCTAGAGACTTCATTTCAAATGAATAATATTTAAAATTGGAGAAAGGGCTTGGAGCAATTGGTTAAAAATGTAAGGAAAAGTAAAGTTAATTAATCACATCATTTAAAAAAAGTTGTAAATGGGTTAAAAATCTGAAATGTAAAAACAATCAAATAAAACACACTATATTAAATACTGAACAGTTTTACAATCTTAGAGCAAAGAAGACCATTCTTAGAATGACACCAAGGTCAGAAACTGAAAAGGAAAACTGACATATTTCACTACTGAATATTGGTGTTTCCTGACGCTCCAGAGACAGACTGCTGGGAGCCTGGAGAGGGAAGAAACAGGTTATATATGTAATCATGAGAAGCCTGGATTTTATTCTTATCATAACTGTAAACCACCAAAGGATTTTAAGTAGGGAAGTATCCTCATCAGATCTGCACTTGAGAAAAAAAGTCACTCCAGGAGACTCCCATTTGCAGTAAAGCAGTAGACTGAGATAGCCAGGAAAAATTTCAGGCACAAAAATACGAAATGGGCAAATGTCATAAAATTAGTTTAAAAGCATAGTTGAAATCACAAAAAGCAAAGCAAAGACCTGGGCACCAAACACAAAGATAGAACTGAGAATTGGAGTGGTAAATATAGAGGACAATTTGGCGATGGAAAGAGGGCAGGGGGATTTGGGAGGCTGGGAGAATAGGGTGAAGGATTAAAGAAGTACAAATTAGTAGGCAAGAGGTGGTCACAGGGATGGGGAGCACCTCATAGGAGATGCAGTTAGCATTAATATATCAGCTAGGTGGAAAACCAGAGGAGAGGAGGAGCATTAGAGGGGATCGTTTTATAAACTGTATAAATGTCTAGCCAATGTACTGTATACTTGAAACTAAAAAAGAAAGAAAGAAAGAAGAAAGAAAGAAAGAAAGAAAGAAAGAAAGAAAGAAAGAAAGAAAGAAAGAAAGAAAGAAAGAAAAGAAAAGAAAAGAAAAACAGCTGCTATGAACAAAAAAAAAGAAAAAAAATTGGAGTGGTGAGTGCCTGAGCTGATTCCACTGTGTGGAAAGCTGGGAAATTTCATCCTTGTATTTCAGGACTTGAGTTTAACTGACCCCAGATGAGGCTTGGGCCTGGGCAAATAAGGGAGTTAGAACAAGGACTCTTTGGAGCGTTTCCCCATCAGTGACCCCATTGTTTATCACCTATTCAACAGCATCATTCCAGCAGTGCTTTACTCTCTGCTTACATCATTAATTTCTTTTTACCCTTACTGGATCTTTCCCATCAGCTTACAAATATGCTGTTATCACTCACATCTTAAGAATCCTTTCTTTGACCTCAGTTCCTCTGCTAGCTCCTGACTCATTTCTCAGTTCCCTTGTGCAACAAATCTCCTCAAAAAAGTTGCCTATACTTAGCATCTCCAATTCCTGTTGTCTTTTTTTTTACATTGTACAATTTAATGAGTTTTTTTCAATTATAGTTGGCATACAATAATATGCAAGTTTAGTTGTACAGCCTAGTAGTCAGAGATCCACATAACTTGCAAAGCAATAGCCCCACTAAATCTAGTATCCCTCTTCCCTCTTACATATTTATTACAACATTATTAACCATCTTCATTTGAAAGAAGAGGATGGTAGTGGTGATGAAACTATTGCTGAATTTAGATTAGTGCCTAGTGATAAATCAGCATTGGAGGCAATGTTCACTGCAATGCGTGAATGCCAGGCAACCAGATCCTGAGGATGAAGATTCAGATGATCACAATGAAGAAGAATATGATGAGGAAGCACACGAACAAGTGTAGGGAACATTCTTATATTTTACATCTATGAAGAGGATTATCCCATTTAACAGCAGAAGGCCAGGCTACATTGGAAAAGGAAGAAGGAATGCTTTCTCAGTATATAAGCAACCAGTATACCACAGCTGCAGTCAGGACAGGAGATTTGATAAGAGATTATGAAGAGGGGGTGGAGCCAGATACTACACCAACAGTGGCAGGACAGTTTGAGGTTGCAAATATCAATTACTGAAAATGATTTTATGCT
Organism: Eonycteris spelaea; assembly: GCA_003508835.1. Taxonomy (NCBI): domain Eukaryota; kingdom Metazoa; phylum Chordata; class Mammalia; order Chiroptera; family Pteropodidae; genus Eonycteris; species Eonycteris spelaea. The sequence goes on from PUFA01000017.1 coordinate 5,859,443, forward strand.
GCTTTGGGATTCTGCTCATAACTGTAGAAGAGAACTTGCTACTTTTTCTACTGTGGCGTGGACATTGACAAAAGCATTTTTCCTTCTCCAAAACTTACCTGAACCAGTTCTTTCTTGAGATAGACTATACTGAGACAACAAGTTCTTACTGGCAGAAGAAAATATCATCTTTATTAACAAAGGTGAATTAACTTAATCAAGAGGGTATTTGTTGTTTATCATTTACCCCCAAACTTTCTGTGTCTAGGTACCCTCTGAGTGGGCCTATAATTCCTGCCGTCAGTGTATACATCTTCCATAACCTAGTAGGGATATATGGTAAAAATGCATACGTACTTGAAGGTTTAGGTAGACTGGATGGGAGAGAGAGTGAATCTAAGATATACCCCTGTAGGGCCTAAAGATACCCTTACCCTTAAAAAGAAAGACAAAGAGGTCTCAGAGAAATCCCGGCCCTTGCCCATTCTCCACAAAGGTAAAGATCTTTTAACTGATTTGGAACCCAAATCAATTTGTTCAGGCATCCCTAGAGAGCCTCTTCAGAAACATCCCAGCCACACATACTACCACTAACACAAGTACTTTGACTAGTTTTTGTTCCTTTCACCATGTTTCACCAGTTCATTCTGTTCTAACTTCTCTTGTTACATCCTTTAATTTCCAGCCTCTTAGGTCAGTTTCTGTAACAGAACAAGTAAAATTGAGATGAAGTCATCAGAGTACTTCAGGTGATAGCTTAACAAACAAATCTAGGTTTTCTATATTATTGTACTCTCATTCTTGACTAAAACCATTAATGAGAAATGGTTTTTTTAAAATCAATGCTGGTAAAAGAAAGAGGGAGAGAGAGAGAGAGAGAGAGAGAGAGAGAGAGAGAGAGAGAGAGAAAGGAAGGAAGGAAGGAAGGAAGGAAGGAAGGAAGGAAGGAAGGAAGGAAGGAAGGAAGGAAGAAAGAAAGAAAGAAGAAAGAAAGAAAGAAAGAAAGAAAGAAAGAAAAAGAAAGAAAGAAAGAAAGAAAGAAAGAAATGCTAAGATGAGAGTGGATATGCAAAAGATTTATAACTTGTGAAGCATAAAGGAAGAAGTAGTAGGCTGAGAGATCATGATGACCCCTATGAAAAAGAGGAGGAAGGAAGGAGGTTGAGGTAAGACAAGTCTCAAACTGCAGCACAGTTCTAAGAAAGTTTGGCCAAGCCGATGGGCATCCTTGAGCCAAAGTTTCCCATTAGAGTTATTTGGTGACCTATAGGAATAGATCTGCACTAGTACCCCAGCTGTGCTCGGTCATGGCTAAAATAGCCCAGGGAAATCAAAGTTTCTTGATGAACAACGTGGTGAATCTGGAGGGGTTGTCAAACAATTACACTCCCCATAATAGAAGATCTGAGCATTTCGTTTCCATGGCAGCCACAGTCCATCCCTTCAGCTGCATAGATCTACTCCACGTAGGTTTGAGGAACAGCTCTTCCATGGTTCCCATGGCCTCTAGCCTTAAGGAAAAACTCAGAGGAAGGGGCATTGTTGGAGCTGCTACCAGGGTGTAAATGGTACTCATTATCCACCTCTTTCATTATCCATTCTAAACTTTCCTCACCCTCAGCTATTACTTCAGTGGATCTTGGTGGCTTCCCTGGTGGTGTGACCCAAACTGTCATTTCTGAGGCGGAGTCTCAGGTTGGAGTGGCTGCATGTGTCCATTTACAGTCACAAGGGGCCAGGGCGCACATAGAGGCTCCCAAGTTCTACATGTCTCCCTCCTGTCCCCGTTGTGTAGCAGCAGCGCTATCTCCTGCCAGTGACACCTCTTCTTGCCTGCTTGGCCCCAGATACAAGGAAGTCAAAGCTCTTTGATGGTGGCTGTAGTTTGTAGTTCAATAAGCACCCAGATGAGGATGATGCCTGAGGCTCACTCTATGGGCAGAAAAGGCAAAGCATGACCAGCATAAGCATCTAGCCCTCTGAAAATCAGCTGTTCATTCTTTCAGAAAGAAAGGAGCCTAATATAATCAACTTGCCACCAGGCAGCTGTTTGGTCGACTCAGGGAATAATACCATACCCGGGTGACCAGTACTGGTCTCTTGCTGACAGGTCAGACATTCAGAGGCAGCAGTAGCTAAATCTCAATCACCATGACCACTCCTTTTCCCATCATGCTAGTTCTGGGGGGGCTGGTGATGAAGGCCGATTAATGTCATCTGGATGAGTCAGCATGTCTGCTTGGTTGCTCAGGGACTCTTTTATGGTGGATGTTTTCTGGTGCATATAAACATGTGACACAAAGATCATTAGGATCATCCTCACTTCCATAGATCCATCCATATAGCTGTATGCCAGACTTTCTTGTCTCTGATCTTCCAGTACATTTCCTGTCCAGGCAACCTGGTTATTGGCCACCACCCAGACATCTACAAACATTCTCGCCTAAGGCCATTTCTTCAACACAAAGTAGACGACCATGTGTGCTTCTCATAGTTCTACGCATAAGGAAGATTTTTACACTCCTCTGTCTTTCAAAGTCACTCCTGAATATGGCTGTAATGCAGCCACTGTTCATTTCCAGCTTACTTAACATACTAAGCCAACTCATCTGTAAACCAAGCTTGGGATTATGCCTCCTCCTTTAGCTGGTCATATGGATCTCGGCATATGGCCAAAAGTGTGAGCTGGGACAGGGACAGTGGTACAACTGTGGAGGTGGTACAACAGGGATCTGGATTACCTGCTTATACAGCTTACTTATGCCCTCTAATGCTACTTGGGCTTGATCTGAGATGTACTATTTCCCTCTTACGAAGGACTGCTGCTGGGCTTATCTGACTTTGAAACTTGGTAGGTTTGATGACAAGAACTTGGTCAGTTTTGTTCACTGATTTATTTCAAGTGCCTAGAATAGTGCCTGGAATATAATAGGAGCTTAACAAAGTTTTATCGAGGAAATAAAGAGCAGCAATGAATGTAATTTTTAAAAAAAAAAATTAAAAGGATTTTTAAAAACTTAATTTGTTGAAAAGGCTAATAAAATCAATAAAACTTTAGCAAGTTTTATCAATTTAAAAAGAGAGCAGGTACAAATAAACCATATCAGGAATCAAAAAAAGAGATAGAGGTACAGAAGTAGTAGTTTTAAAAATTAATAAATCACTTCTCATCGTTACTGCCACCATCTTTACTCTTCCAAAAGGCCTTTTGTGAGCTTATACTTGTTTTCCTTAGGTACGGCCTGCCCACCCTGAGTCTATTTTCTACACAGCTATCAGAATGATCTCTTTTTAAAAAGTTTTTACTGTAAACTAATTTTAGACTTACAGAAAATTTGCAAAAATAGAAGAGTTTCCATATGCCCTTCATGCAGCTTCTCCTCATGTTACAGAACTGTGGTATAATTATCAAAACCAAGAAATTAACTAGACTGGAGACCTTATTCAAATCTCACTTGACTTTCCACTAACATTCTTTTTCTGTTCCAGGGTCTTATCCAGGCCCAGACATTGCATTTAGTTGTTATTTTCCCTTTTTCTCCTCCAATCTGTGTCATTTCCTTAGTACTTACTTGTCATTTATAATCTTGATACATTTGGAAAATACTAAGCAGCTAAAGAAGTAAACTACGTGAGAGGAAGAGGGCAAGAGAGAAAGAGGGAACTACTATGGAAATTTTATGTCAATAAATTTGGAGACGGATTTGGAAACAATACCTAGAAAAACAAAGTAATCAAAACAGACTCAAGAAGAAACCTTGACTAATCCTACAGCTATATTAAAAAATTAAAATTTACCCCTAAAAATAAAATAAAATAAAAATAAACAGTAGGCATAGTCAGTTGGATCAGAACATGTAATCTTTATGAAACATGTAATCTTAATCTTTTCCAATCCGTTCCAATGAGCAAAAAAGAGGGGCAATTTCTTCACCTCATGTAACAAGGCAAGTAAACGCTTGATATGAAACCTAGACAAGAGCAATATGAGAAAAAAAATAAAAGTCTTATGAGTGAATAGAGAAGTACAATTCTTTCTCATTTATGTGGGTCAAAAAATATGATCATTTCAAGAAAAAACATTTGATAAAAGATGACACACATGTATGACATTTAAAAATTTTTCTTGGCAGGCTAGAAATACATGGGAACTTTCTTAATTTGATAGAGAGTATCTACCAAAACCCTAGGGCAAACATTATACTTAATGATAAATCATTAGAATGATGATTCTAATTTCATTTCAAGAAGGAAATAAGACAAAGGTTCCCATCATCCCTATTTCCATCTAATATTTTACCAGAAGTCAAAGAAAATATACCCATTTAAAGGAAAGAAACAAAACTATCATTACGCACAGATATCATTCTGCGCACAAAAATTCAAGAGAATCTATGGATAAATTATTTAAAATAAGGTAGTTCACTAATTTTAGAAATTAAGAAGCAGATCTGATTCGGTGATTGAGTAAGAGAAAGAAGATATAAGGATGGTATCTGGTATTCTGACTTGGGAAAATATACGATGTGGTACCGTTTATTTAGATTGTTAATTCTACAGGAAAGTGAGCCTAGAGTAAGGGCAGAACCATAGTGAGTGAGTAGCTAGCCTCCTGGAGAATTTATCTATGTGGGGTCCTAAACATCACTCAAATATAAGGAGATGGAGAAAACTGTCTTCAAAACTTCAAAACTTCTCTGAAAGGAATGCTTTGTTTGATAAGCTCCTTGAGAAGGGGGTAAGATTCTTCTTCCCCCAAAGGAATATTCTAGTAAAGGCTGAAACTCAATTGTCTGAAATTTTAGGAGGATGGTTCTAATTAGCAACATGGGTTTTGTTTTCATGAACAGGATATCCAAGTATAAGACCAAACTAATTTGGACAGAAAAATAAAAGAGAAGTGAGGTTTTTGGAACAGTAAAAATTCATTCTCTATGCTTCCTCTCAAAATCTCTTGCCTCTCCTCTAAATAAAGGTTGAAAGGGTGGAATGGAGTGGCAAATTAATAGCTAGCGAAAAGGTCCACATATTGCAGTCTCATGCTGGATAGTAGAAGTTAATGAGTTCAGTTCAGCATATGACAAGTGAGATGTGAAGGTTTCAAGTAATGGGTTGGATATAGATGTCTGGAGCCTGGAAATACATATTTGGGAGTTACCAGCATACGAAGGAGAGTTGAAACCATGGGCATGGACGGATAGATCAAGTAGAAAGGATATATGGAGTGAAATGAGAAGAGACTCACTCCAAGAATAGGATGCTAAGGAAGAGAAACAGCATAGGTAGCAAGAGAAGTAGAAAGAAAACCATAGCAGTATCTTGGAAAGAACCCAGGAGAAGAGAGAACATTGTAGAGAAAAAGTGCATCAATGACAATGACAATTGCATCAATTGCAGAGTAAAAGTGTGCATTCTCAAAGCCACATAGGCAAATTAATCAAGTTCAATCTACTCTCATTGAAATGGGAGTCTTAAAGCAATAATGTTACCCTGACAAATTCATTTCTTAATTAATTTGTTCATTCACATTTAGTAAAGAACCACTGTGTGCAAGATCTCTGCCAATATCTCTTTCCTTTCTCCTCTCTTATTGAGCCAAATCAAAATTCTCAGGTATTTCCTTAGCTTCTGAGAACAGGCATGGACTCAATAAATAACATTTCTTTTTAAACTTGATTAATTTCCAATCCCTTCAACTCAGCATTTCATTCCTGTGTACATTCAAAATAAATAATTTTTCTGCAATTACGACTTTCATTTTCTTATACATTTATTAAAAATAATAAGATAGTCATTAAAAACAAATGAAAATTTGTGTGTTCATTTTTTTATTGTGATATAATTGGTATGCAAGATTATATATATTTTAGGCATACAACCTTGTAATTTTATTTGTATACACTACATAGTGATCACCACTTAAGTCTAAGTACCATCCATCACCATGCAGTTGATCCCTTTCACTCATTTGGCCCTCCCCCAGCCCCTTTTCCCTTAGGTAACCACCAATCTGTTCTCTGTACATATCTATGAGTTTTTGTTTGTTTGTTTGTTTGTTTGTTTGTTTTTTAGAGTCTACAAAAAAGTGAAACCGTTTGGTATGTTTTTCTCTGGCTTATTTTACTTGATGTTTATTCTTCTGATTTTTCCCATGTAATCTTATTTTAGAATCTTTTCAGTTAATTATGTTCAATATTCTCTTGAGATCGTTATACTATAAAGATATTTCCACTGTATCTAATGTAATGCTTTTCTAACTGGATCAGAAAACATAGTCCCACATTAATAACCACTCATGACTACCTTCTATGTGTTCTTTGGCCAATTAAAGAACTTAAAATTTTGTAATAAAGATAAACCATAGAATTAAATAATTATAATACAAGGCAGGTATGCCAGAAAAAATGAGCAACATAAGTTTCACTGGTAGAGAAATTGTTTTAGCTTGAATGACCTGGGAGGGCATTGTAGAAAAAGTTGACATTTAAGCAGGGTCTTAAAAGAGTAGAAGGATTTCACTAAGTGAAGGTGGCAGGGAGACCTCACTGGAAGAGGGGGCACTGATGTGGACAAAAGCAACAGGCAAGAAGGCACAGAGAAAGTCCAGGAAGTAATGTTTAGGTATGCTTGGAGGAAGAAACTATGTCAGAGACAAGAGGAGAAAGAGAAAAATGCTACCAGCTAATGCTAAACACTTATTACATGTTAGGTAGCCTACAAAGTGCTTTATGTTCATCATGCCATTGAACCTTTGCACAAGCCAAAGGAGCAGACACCGTTCTCATTTCCATTTAGCAGATAAGGAAACCAAGGTACAGCAGAATCCAATGACTCACCCAACACTGCACAGATAGGAAGTGGCTGGGCCATGATTGAACCCAGTCACTGTGATTTCAGAGCTATGCACAGCTCAATGTTGCTGAAGAATGCAGAGGGACTGTGTGAAAGGTGGACAGAGATCCAGGAGAACACTAGACATGAATATGAAGAGAGGATGGAGATTCAGTAAGACAAGAGTCATTAGAATTATAAATCTCTCAGAGCATCTATAGCCCTGGACTGAGGAAAAGCCCTTAAGAGAATGCTCAGTTGGCCCCAGAAGACTTCAGGAGTGTCTCTTCAGCAGAGCAGTGTCAATGAACCCCAGACACAGAGGATTAAATAGGGATTAGGTGGTGGGGCTGGGATGCAGCAACCATAATCCACTTTTTCTAGGATTTTGGTGCCCAGGGAGAGAAAATAGCTGGTACCTGGAATAGAGTGATCAATTTTTGGTCTTGTTTTTAAAGCTAACTATATTTGTGTTTACTCACAGAGGAAAGTTAGTGGAAAGTGTTAGAGAGAGAAGACAATTGAAGTGCCAAAGTCACTTTTGAGTGGGTGATTGGGAGCAGTAAAGAGATCAAAGACACAGGGGAGGCTCAGAAAACCATAGAGAGGAGGAAAGGTAACTTATTCTCTAAGACAAAAGGAAGGAAAGACAGGAAGTATGGAGATATATTCTGAGGTACTGAGGTAGAGGCTGAGCAAGTCTACTTTGATGACCTCATCATCCCGGAAGTAGGAGGCCAGGTCCAATGCTAAAAAAAGGTAGGTTGGGCTGGAGATAGAAATTTAAGTATTGCAGTAATGATTCAAAACAGTCAGTGGGGAATCAACAAAAGTCGTGTTGGGGTTGACCTGGTATGATTAACCTAGTAAGCTGGCATCTCTCTTCACCCTGTTGTGAAGCCAGCCCCTGTAAGAGCTCACCTATAACAACCTCACCTCCTTTGAGCCCTCCTTCCCGAGCTAGCCACCTCCACCACTTCAGCCTCTATATATTGTTTAATCCTGCTCTCCTTACTCTAACTCCTTCACACATTCCTCTAATAGCCTCACTCCTTAGGCTTAGGCTTGGTATTACTTCTGTAGCCATCTCTGACTTCTAGCCTCTGACTCATTACAATTCCAACTCATTCCTTGAATGCTCTGCTTTGTAGCTAATCACCTTGCTCAGTCCTGAGCCCTGGAAGTTTTAACAGCGTATGCTTAAGAGGCATGCTCCATTAAACGGTAGCATGTAGAAAGGCTGTGAAGCAGCTTTGATGGCCTGATTTGGATAGCTAGTCTCAGTTTGTCCACTAGATTCACTCTCCGTGCTTTTCCAACTGTTCTATGCTCCAGAAGGCTGACCTCTTGGACGGTATCAAGCAGGTTCCCTTGCCTACTGATTTCCAACTGGGTTAGGCCAATTGGAAGGCCTGGTAGGAGTTTGAGGGTAGGTAGAAAAGAGACAGCAGGAAATTTATTCCTTCAGCTCCCTCCTGTGTGGCTGTAGGCTACCAGTGGCCATCCCTCTACCAAAGACCACAAGTTCTCAGCAGCTTCTCCTGCACCTATAACTACAATAACAGCTCCAGATCCACGCTCATGAATTCCAGTAACCACTCCTTGCTTTTTCAGGACTAAGAAAGATATTGCTAGCTCCTGGGTGTTTCAATATCCCTGTTATTTCCCCTTGACGTCTTTGTAAATAGTCCATTAACTCCTTCTCAATTTCCACACTTAAGTGTAGCATCTCTTTTTGCTGCCACAACCTAACTGACACTGTCCTAACATTGAAAGGATCCAATTAACATCATTTTAAGGTAGGCTTAGCAGGACTGGGAATACAGGAGTGTCAGAGGAAAAGGATGATGATGGAGAATCTTTATCTGAATGTCTCACTGGCATCCTCAAGTTTGATGTATTTAAAATCAAATTCATTATTGCTTTCCCCTTATCCAAATTTACTCCTCCTCTAGACTTTGCCACTTTTCCCCCATTCATTCTTTAATTTATTTAAGTATTCACTATTTATAGAATGCTTCCTACTATATAGGTACTAGGGATTCAAAGATGCTGAGAATAATGTCCATCTCTCTAGGGATTCACTGCTGGTGGGGGGATACCCACAGTTGACTATAAAATGATATAATGTGTGTCTTTTTTTTTTTTTTTTGACCATAGGGACTACATGCTGGCAAAGCAGAGAAGAAGGACCAAGGAGGATGGGGTGTAAGCCAGAAGGTTTCTCCAAGGAAGTAATGCATAAGTTGAGCCTTAGAGAATAAGTAAGCTTTCAGCAGTGGAGGGAGTAAGAAGGTAGAGACAGCGTGAGCAAGAAATGCAGGCATGAAAGTGCATAGCATATTCAGGAAATGAAAAACTGTCCCTGACAGCTGGACCACAGGATAAATGGTGAGTGGGCAGGCAGGCTGGGGTTGGGGTGTGGTGTAAAGGAAGAAGGGAAAATGTAATAAGGCTTTTTTAAAAAAAGTCTTGGCCAGATTATAAAGGGTGTTAGTTGTAAAAATATTTTGATTGTTATGATACCTAATGTGGCCAGACACTCTTCTGAAATCTTGTACTCTTTGGTGGTTCCCCAGAACAAAGGGTCAGGGCTTTCTACTTTTGCCTTAGGAAAGGGTTGTAATAATGAGTCAGAAAACGAAAGAAAGAAAGAAAGAAAGAAAGAAGAAAGAAAGAAAGAAAGAAAGAAAGAAAGAAAGAAAGAAAGAAAGAAAGAAAGAAAGAAAGAAAGAAAGAAAAAGAAAAAAGAAAGAAGGAAGGAAGGAAAGAAGGAAGGAAGGAAGGAAGGAAGGAAGGAAGGAAGGAAGGAAGGAAGGAAGGAAGGAAGGAAGGGCCCTTGAGTTTCTGACAGGATTTTGAAATTCATGATAGAGGCTGTAGTTCTGAGAAAGAAGGTCTTCTGAATTTTTAAACTCCTGGGTGTAGTTTAAGCCACAAACTCTACTTTTAGATAGATAGTTGGAGAATCACACTGGGGGCTTCAGAGCTTTTCCTCTCCCACTTCAGATGCCACCTCCAGAGTCCACAGCTGGGAATAACGAAAGAGACGAGAAGAGAAGGGAAGGGAAGGGAAGGGAAGGGAAGGGAAGGGAAGGGAAGGGAAGGGAAGGGAAGGGAAGGGAAGGGAAGATGCCTACCATGGAGGCGCACAGACTTTCCTGCTGACTGCGACTTTAAGTCAGCAGGGGAAAATCTAGATGGAGCAGGGCAGAGAGCAAGACTTCTGGACGGGATACAGACACATACATTATGGAGAAATGAAAAGTCGTGAGAGAAACTATTTTCACAGATTTCTTTCCTTCTTTCACATTTAAGTATGTCTCATTGGAAATTCATAATTACTCTAAACTGGTGCAAACTTTAATAAACGTGCAAGTTCACATGCTAGACAGTACCTGTAAATTTCTCCTGAAAATAAACAGTGGAAAAATGCAGTATAGGGTTCAGCACCTTTCACTTTTTGTTTCATGTCATTTACACAATTTCCTAATTCATGGGAAATATATAATTGCAAAATTATTTTGGTCAAATCAGTTGTGCTTCTTTTAGTCAAAACTTACTGTAAAAATGACTTTTAAATGATATTTTTATTTTTTAAAATGCAAATGCCTACAAATAAAGTGATTTAAATAAGCAAAGATGTATTTGTAAGAAGTTTATGTCTATTGTGGGTCAGGATTAAAGGACGGCCTTATGTAACAAGCCTGGTTTCTAGCTTTAGTGGAGGTTCAAATTATTTGCTAGGTCTTCTACCCTTTTTGCTACCATTATATTGAACCAAGAAAGTTTATAAATGAACATATGTGGAATTTGGAGAAAACTTGCCTGAGTCACTCTTCAGATGCATCTATTCTCTATCGTGGCCCCTTTGTCTTGATACTTGCTAATAAGTCCCTCCCTGAATTAATTATATATCTAAATATCTCATGTTTTTGTTTTGGATTTTTTTTTACAAAATTATTATTAAATGTAGATTTAATACATCACAAGGCACTTTATTGCTTTTTTTAATGGACCAGTGCTGCTCTTTTTAGTTACTTTACCTTAAAAGCTTCTTGGAATTTAAAAACTACAAGTTTTGGAAAGCCATAGCCATAAGTGACATTTCTATAAGATACTTATCCATTCCTATTCATTTTTTTGAAAACAACAGTAATGGGAGGGGAAAACAGGCAACTTCTAGCTCATATGCATATCTGTGTGTGAATTAAAAGGAACACCTTTGAAAAGCCACAGCAAGGATGATGATTTAGGGAGCAGAGTGACAGGCTGGATTTTAGTTTCCACTCACTCCCTCAACCAAGGTGTTTTCCAAAGAACTGCAACGAACTCATGCCAGCTCAGTCCCTGAGTGGATTCAGGTAACATGCCTTCACTCTAGTTATTCACTAAAAGGCAAGTGAGCCCTCTCTGGAGACAGGTAACTTCATCAAAGCCTCTGCTTTGACAGTTTTGCATGATGTCCAGCATGTAATAAAAAGTTATTAGGCAGGGCCAAGAGAAAAATAGACAATAGAAATGTAGTTACAGATGACTCACCTTTAGAATGATCTGCCATGGACTTTAAATTAACTGTGATTAAAATCTTTAATAAAGTACATGATGGGATAGAGAATTTCACAAAAGGACAAGAATGTATAAAACACAAGTAAATTCTAGAACTCTAAAATTTTGGATCACATATATGTAGGTTACTAGTTATTAAGGACAAACAGAAGAGTTGTGAAGAGAAAAAAGGTGCATTTCACAAAACATGGAAAGAGGCCTTTGGAATGCAGCCATGGGAAAGGAATAGGATCTGAAGCAAAGTCTTCTGGGTCTTGCACCTGCATTCCTGACACCACTGTGGAGAGGCAGCTGAGCTGCCAGAGCAGCAGTGCACTGACATACGCTGGAGGAATATTTTCAGAGTATCAAGTTTTTTAAACCCTAGCAACAGGGAAAGAAGTTTGAAAATATATCAAGTACACACAGAAAAATTTTAAATAAAGGGTCCAAAACCAAATCCCTTAGGCCATGACAGGGTCCAGGAAGAAGCTATGAGCAATTCGTACTACAACACCCAAAAGAAACCTAACTTCTGAATAAGTGACTAGACACAGACAAAGAAAGCATCTCTGTCTCATAACAATCACCTTCTCCTTCATTTACGAAGCTGTGTTGTTTGAAACTTATGTTTTTAATTTCAGAACATCTATTTTGAGCTATACTTGAATCTTCTTAAGTACATTTATGTATGTATGTATGTACGTACGTATGTATGTATGTATGTATGTATATTAGAATTATCACCATTCCCCTTCTGTGCCTCTGGTGTATTAGAGCCTGTTTTAATTGTCCTTTCTTTCCACTAATACTTGGCTCTTTTAGTTTGTTGTTATTTCTCTCAGAGCTGCTCTTAAGGACTCAGTTTATCTGCATGGTCCAGGCAGCTTCCAGGAGGAAACTTTTTGTTCCTTGGTTTTCTCTTTATCTCTCTTTATCTCTCAGGTCTCACCCTTCTTCATCTCCTTAAACCCAAAGAAACTGGGAATGTTCTCACCAAATGATGTTGATTTCCCTAGAGCATCAAGGATTCCCTTGAACCAAGATACCCTAGGCATGAATGCTTGTGGCTGCCTGCTTGGGGCTCTCCCACAGTTGTCTCTGATCTCTTGTTTGACCACAGAGAAGGGAGCCCAGCTACAGCCCTCTACAACTTGGTTTTGAAGGTGATGAGTCATCATCCTCATTATGTGTGGCTATTTTTTCTTTCTACGATGAACACATTTTAAACCACGGATCTATTATTTTGATGGCTCAATTTTTGTGTACCCCAAAGTATAAATTTAACTAATAAGTCTTCATTGTCTTCATTGGGTTTTTTCTACTACATTTACTGCTGATAAACTTTGCGAAGTTTATATGCAAAATCTACAAAAAAAAAATCTACTCTAAATGAATATAGAATTGAAGATTCTATTGGGTTCTAAGGGCCTACCTCACTATGTGCCATGTGATAAAGCCATTCCTTCACAACTTTTCTTTGTTGGAACAAGTGTGAATCATTTCTTCTCGCACTGTGCTATGACATAAGGCCTTGGCACCAATGTAATTATGAACAAAACCATGGGAATAGCACTAGGTCACACTGACTGCATGAGCCAGAAGAGATTTAGGTAAGACTGTTAAATTATTTAAAGGAAAGTACAAAATTAAAAGCTCTCATGAAAGTTGTTAATTTTGTGGGATATGTATGAGCGTTCAAGTTCGAGAAACCTGAAGATTGCCCCCAAATGGTCTCTCTCTAGCCAAGAGTCCCAGAGCCTACACTCAAAAGCTCTACTAATATTCATTTAATGCTCATTAAATTGATATGCTAACTTTCCATTTTATTTCTTATTTTTAATATCTTAAAAATATTAATAACCTATTCTATTCAAATATTTGCACCACTTTTCAAAAAAGCTCTTGAAGTTAATTTTTTAAAGGGTTGCCAGTCCTTTGCCTTTTTTGGTTTAGTTTCCCTGCATTCACTCTATCTCCTCACTGCTGGTAGATGTTTTAGAAACTTAGCACACTTCATTTAGAAAGATAAGAGGCAGAGAGACGTCTAATTTATCTGTAGTTTGCAAAAAATATTTTTCTCAGTTTCACTTTATCTACTATGTGCTATGCACTTTTACCCAGTGAGAAACAGCTTAATTTTTTTCAAATTAAAAATGTGTAGTTATTTTTGTTCATTTACATTTAACATTATTGATGATATATTTATATTTATATCTACCATTTCACTTTGTTTTTTATGGGTCTTACTTATTTTATATTTTTTCCTCTTTTTTCCTTCTTTTGAATTAGCTGAATATTTTGTTATTTTATGTTATTGCATTTTCCTCTTTACTATGTATGCTTTCACCATTATTTAATTGAGATGCATTCTTGGCTTATTCTATAGTATATGTTAATATATATATGTATATATGTATATGTGTGTGTGTGTATATATATATATACATGTATTATTTAGATAAATATATTTTATATTTATATATTTATATATATTTATATATTTATATAAATATATTTATATAAATATATACATATAAATAATACATGTGTGTATATATATATATATAGTATGTATGTATTTAAACTACCCAGGGTATTATGATTATTGTTTTGCACAGCATATATTGATTTAGGTTTACTCACATGTTTACTCTTTCTCTCCTCCATTTGTTTTTCGGTTTGGGACCATTTTCTTTATGCCCAAAGAATTCTCTTCATTATTTCTTCAGAGTGAATCTTCTGGCGATGAATTCTCTTAGCTTTTCTTTGTTGAGAAATGTCTTTGCTTTGTCTCTGATTTGAAGAATATTTTCACTTGGTGTAGAATTCCAGGTTGGCACCAGGGATAGTTCTCAAACCCTTTTCCTTGCTCCTAGGATTTAAAAAAGATTGCCTGAAAACTTCCCTCTAGCATGTGCCAGTGCACTGCTGCTCAGGCAGCTCAGCTGTCTGCACACCGTGGTGTCAGGAATGCAGGTTCAAGACCCAAAAAGACTTTGCTTTAGATCCTATTCCTTTCCTGTGGCTGCATTCTTATGCTGCTCCATCAGATACATCACCTCCCTTTTCTCTTAGCAGTGTTTCCATTAATCTTCAATATTAGTGACTTGAAGACCACATACACATTATCTGAATTTTTATAATTCTAGGAAAGGTGTTGAGAAGTAACTTGCTATGCACTAAAATTTTGTGTAAAGAAATGCAAGGTTGGGAAGGGCTTGCTCTATTTTAGACTAGATAACTGCATGATTATTAAGTAAGCCTACTTCCCTTCTGATTAATAATTTAATTGGTTAGGGAAAGAAATGCCAGCTGAATGCTATAACAAACAAACTTCAGAATCTCAGAAGCCCAGTATAATAGTTAACTTTGCACTCACGTAATGTTCATTACATTACATTGGGTTTTCAGCGGGCAGTACCTTCCATATGGAATTCAGGGACCGTGGCACTTTTAATCCCTGGGCTTCAGGGTCCTCCACCAGGTGTTCTGCATTCAGCCAGCAGGAGAAAGAAGAAGGTAACTTCAGTATCAGAAATAGTTTTTATAGGCTGAGTCTGCAAGTGCACACACTGCTTCCACCTACATTCCAGGGGCTAGGAGTCAGTCAACAGCCACATCCAGATTTAAGGGAAGCTGGGAAATGTCATCTAGCTGTGTGCCCAGGAAAAAAGAAGAAACTGGGTTAGTGAGCAAATAGACTCTAACACTAACATAGTAATTGGTGGGAATTCAACTTATAATCATTAACTTTTTCCAAACCAAGCTCAAGAAGTTAAGAATTCTTTACATACATTAAATCTGTGCTTTAATTAATTCACATACCATAAAAAATTTTAAACCACCAAAGTGTAGTTTATCTCTATTAGTGGTTTTTTGTTGTTGTTGTTGCTGTTGCTATAACTAGCAAAAATAATAACACTGGTGGCTTTTAAATAGTCTATTGCATAGAATGTTCACTTATCTATTACATTAGAGACAGAATATTCCCTGGACTGACCCATATATTTTCTTTCAATTCCTGCCTGGAAATTGTGTGTATATTCTGTCATTTCTTGCTTGGGGCAACAGAGTATGGATGCTGAGAAACGAAAAACTGTGCGAAGGGACCCACAGTGAATTCATGCTGACCTTTGCTGCACGCTCACTGTTGTGTGTTGTTCATCACCTCCACCACCACCACCCTATCACCTCCCAGCAGAGCCTCAGGCCTTCCTCACATTGGCCACGATTTTCTTGTAATTATTCATACTCCTGACATTCCTTACTTTCAAAACAAACTCATCCCTTCACTCTTCTTGTTTAATTGCGATTTTTTTACTCAGTGATCATCTCTTCCTTTTCCAGAGGCAGGGGCCATATTTTTCATGTGCACAGCTCTATCTCCAGTGATATTTGGTGAATGAACACCAGTCAGCTCTATCATGTACTCCAATTTTCACCTCAAAATATCTCTGTCTCTATAGACAACACCTTCACATTCTTAACTCCCGTTATGGGAGATCTTGCTTTTCTTTCTATGGCTCATTTCTTCTTCACCACTATGCCACATCCCAATATCTTTGAGACCCTCCCTCAATCATCTTTTCTTCCTGCAGCATCTTTATGTTCTCCTTTTCCACTAGTTTTTCTTTGCACCTCTCAAAGTGTAAGGAATTTTCCTCTAGTTGGAAAAAGGCTTTGTTTTACCCCTCTGCCTCTCAAACTTTTAATTTTTTTCTTTCTTTTCACAGTCAAAATTAATTACTGGCTTTAGTGACTCATGTCCATGTACTCCCTTCTGCAATCTGATAATCGCTCTACTCTGGGCTCTCAAAGGTCATCAGTGACTTCCTAGTAACCAAGTTAAATGACCTTTCTCAATCTTCATTTTCCTTGATCACTTGGTAGTATCAGAAGTTATTATACACCATGGGAGACAGCTCACTGACCACCACATGTCCCATTCTCCCTTTCTTACCAACACAATTCCAATTTTATTCCAAGTGGCAAAGTGTTTAACTCAGTGATGGTATTTCCCAGCCTTTGTTGCAGAGAGATGGCCTCGTGAAATGTAAGCTGACGTGCTTTAGGTTAGTGCCAGCTGCTGTAACAGATAAATACTAAATTCTCATCAGCTTAGATACCGCATTATTATTATTATTATTATTGCTTACATGACACCCAAAATGTGTATTCCAAACCTTCTGTATGATTCATTCTGGGACCCAGTTTCCTTCCATATATTGGTTCATCCCTTTCTAGGACCTCAAAGTCCTCTACATTCACCTACAGATGGGGAAGGGTGTGGAGGATAGCATGTGGGAGGCTAGAACTCAGCTATAAGTTGATACAAGGGAGGCAGGAAAATATAGTTTATGTGATTGCCCAAGAGGAGGAAATGGATTTGTTGGATAGTTAGCCAGTCTCTGCCCCACAGAGCCATTCACTAATGAATTCTGGCCCAGCCAAATCAGCCGACATGACTGGAACAGGCCAGAGTCACAGCTCCCTGTCTGGGTGCGTTCTAGGGCAGGACACCTCAGTTGATTGGTCTTTTAAGCCAATGATTGGCATTTCTTCTTTACTCTCTGCCATAACAAGTTTATTATTCTTAACACATTTTTTCCTTATTATTGTTGTCATAAACCATGAGTGAATCTTCATTCTGCCATAATAAGAACCATTACCAGTTACAATTAGACGTACAAGTCTTTATAGCTATGAAAAGTGAAGTTTAAAAAATACTGAGATAAATAGGTAAGATAAGCTATAACATGAATTTGTACTTTAAATCCCCAAAGAGACACAAAATTGCAAAATTAGAGTCATATTGGTTGTTGTCAACAATAATGTTTTTTTGCCACGTATAAAAAAATGTACAGATGAGCTTTATAAGACATACAGAGATCACAGTGTCTCACTGCCCAGATCAACAACCCTTCTATTAGTTTGATTCTCTCTGTGGATTCTAAATCAAAATCCTTCCCATCATTCCTATACCACGTTTACTGATGTAGATGATATTTACTGTCTAACCTTGATCCACTGGTTAAAAGTGGCATGCCTGTGGATTACCCTTTGTTCAGCTCACATTACTCTCTAATAGAGAGACCTTCATCTGTATTCAAACTCAAGGTGATTACATAAACATTTGAACCAGATAATTTCTCCTTCTCTCTCTCAATCTTATTAGCAGTAATAATAATACTTTATTTAAGGATGCCCAAGAGAGTGTGGGTTGCTTAGGTTTGGAGGTGAGGGTGAGGAACTTGTGGGAAGAATCTCAAGAAAATCATTGAGTGGTCAAGGATATAAAATAAAAATCTAAGACTATGCTGAGGATAACTAGATAAAAAATGGTATGAATAAAAAAATAAAATTGGAAAGCTATGATCTAACATGCCTGGGGTCACCAGAAAGGTGTTTAGGGAGGCTCCTTTAAACCTAAGGTCAGTACAGGTGGATGTGAAGGGCCAACTGCCTCTGGGTCTCAGCTGAGATGCCCACCAGTACTGTTCCAGTGGCAAATACTGTAATGTGCCACCTAGATCCCCTTTCAGGACTCAAAGACTTATTCCTCCAGCTGCAGCACACAGCCCTTCACTGTCAGCCCCCTCCAAGTATCAGCCTGTCTCAAGAGAGTTGCCGTACCCAAGGCCATGTGCCCTTTTCTGGGCCGCCAGTGCCTAGCCTACCCAGTGGTGTAAAGACTCTTCACTCCAACTTAAGACAACTCTGAGGACCTCTTTCAGCTTCTGAGCTTCCAGTTGGGTAGATTAAGGCCTTTTATTGAAACTGATTCACAGCTTGACTTCTTCCTCTGTGCAATCATGTTTCTGTTCCTTCCCTGTCACAGATGTTAATCCAAAAACACTTCTTAATAAATATCCTACACACTAACCCTCATCAAAGTCTGTTTCACAAGGAACAAACCAGCCACACCTGCCAACAACTTCCCTTAGAACCACCAGCAAACTGCTAGAAAGTCTCAGTGATCATAGAATCCCCACGACCTATAATTGGTTAACAAATGTATTATTCCACCACATCATCATCCACAGACATTTTCAAAGATTTTTGTTCATCTTTGGGGTTTAAACTACAGTCAAGCTAAAACTGAGAGTATGTTCTCTCCAAGTCCTAAACATACAGAGATCTTGATCCTGAATTGACTGTGGAAACAGAAAAAAGGTCAACTGAGGTTGGCCAAGACAAGCCTACTCCCTAGAAGGCCTGGAAAATAGAATCTCTCACTTTGGCAGCAAAAGATATCAAAATGGAATTTCTTGCTGGACAAAAATTTGGAGACCCTAAAAGGCAGGAATCAGAGTCAGACAAAATGAAGACTTTTTGAACCCCCTGCAAATTCAGCAAACAGATGCTGAAATGACATTTGTGCAGCCTTTGCAACAAGACATTATGCAGCAAAAATGTAGGAAATGGCATTTGCCCGACCTTGATGGTGGTTCTGCCTCCCTACTTCTGAGCAAATACAGGAAATCACAGGGTCCCTCCTTTCTCTCTCACCCCTTCGTCTTCTCTGCTATTCTCTTTCTCCAAAGCAGAGTCTCAGGAATCCAAAAGACCTGGATGCCATTCTAGCTTCATTACTTACTAATTATGTGAACTTGGAGAAGTCACTACCCTGAGTGTCATTTGCCTTACCTGAAAAATAGAGTACATATAGAGAGAGTTTATATATATATAAACTTTATATAGAGTATATGTAGAGAGAGTATATATAATAGAGTATATATAGAGAGAGTATATATAATAGAGTTTATATATATATAAACTTTGCTGGTATAGTTGGTAGAAATAAAAACGTTGCCACTGACAGAGCCAAGCAGAGCATGTCACGGCACTATGCTTAACATTTTGGTCCAGTGGTTCTCACCTCAGCCACACAGTGGAATTAACTGGGTAGCTTCAAAAATACTGAAGCCTGAAGGGTACCCTCAAAGAGTCTGATGTAATTGGTTTGGTATGCTGCCTCATCAGAAATGTTTAAAGCTCTTCAGGTGATTCTAAAGTGCAGCCAGAGTTGAGAACTATTGTTCTATGCAGAGTATTTTCTAAGCCACATAACTACCCTATGAGTTTAGTGCCATTATCTGTCCTTCCCCCATTTTTACAGAAAAGGAAATTGAGGTTTAGGAAGGTTACGTGACTCTTCGAGGGTACAGATCTAACACGGAGCAATGCTGAGATTTGAATTTATGCAGCTTGACTCTGCAGACCTCATCCATCATTGCTGTACTACTGAGCTACCACCTCACCTACTGAACGTGAAGAAGCACCGGGCATGGCCTCTAGTACGCGGAAGATGCTCCAAAATTGGTAGCTAATTTTGTTCTTTGCTTTGTAGCTTTTCTCTTCTCCCTTCTCTGCTCTTCACAACCCCCAGACTAAAATATTGCTTGGAGTTCAGTAAGAATGAAGGATGGATAAGATTTAGAAATAAAGTCAGACTGGATCCAGGAAAAGCTATTCTTTTTCTTACTCTTCCCCTTTCCTAAACCTGGCCATGAGCACACACTTGCTTTCTGTTTAAAATCTTTTTAGGTAATTATTACAGATATCATACTGAAAGTATCAATTATCTGAGATATTTGTACCACCCCTTCTCAAGTCAATGTTTCATTTGCCTATGTCAATTTCTAGGTCTTGTCCATGAGCATATATGGTTTTTACATTTACAAAAACACAATATAATTATACATTCAAATTTGTTCATATATATTTTTTTGCAGAAGATAAGTCTTATAACTGAATTCAGTAGGCTGGTACAGCTCTGCAGATAATGGAGATAACTTTATCATGTTACTGGGCCCAAGATGTTTTCATTAAGAGTTTCCTTCTTAACCATATGACTCATCAATCCCACTTCTGGGCAGTTATCCAAAGAAACCCAAAACACTAATTTAAAAAGATATATGCATCCCTGTGTTCATTGCAGCATTATTTACACTAGCTAAGATATGGAAGCAAGCTAAGTGTCTCTTGATAGACAAATGGATAAAGAAGATGTGATATGTATATACCATGGAAAGTTACTTGGCCATAAAAAATAATGAAATGAAATTTTGCATTTACAACAACATGAGTGGACCTAGAGGGTATTATGCTAAGTGGAATAAGAGAGAGAAAGGCAAATATATAATTTCACTTATATGTAAAATCTAAAAAACAATAAACAAACAAACAAAACAGAAACAGTTTGGTCTCACAGATACAGAGAACAAACTGAAGACTGATTGTGAGATGGGAGAGGAGTTAGGGGGCTAGGTGAAAAAAGTGAAGAAGTTAAGAAGTACAAGTTGGCAGTTAAAAATAGTCACAGGGATGTAAAGTACAGCATAGAGAATACAGGCAACAATATTGTAATGACTATGTATGGTATCAGGTGGGTACTAGTCTTTTCAAGGGGGAGTGGAATCACCTTGTAAGTTGTAAGTTATATAAATATCTAATCAATATGCCGTACACCTGAAACTAATATAATATGGAATGTCGATTGTAATGGAAAAAAATTTTAAATTTTGAATAAAATTTCAGTAAAAGAAAGGGGAACTATCAACTCACAATTTTGCCATCTCGGTTTAAAAAAAATTCCCTCAGAAAAAAATAAGTCTTGTTACTCTGAAAGCTGATGTAAAACTTATAGCCACATAAAAATTGAATGAAATGACATTTGTCTTCTTTTAATTGTTGTATATTCCTCGGTACCCACACTTCTTCCTCCATTCCTGGCACAAAGAGCTCAAAACGTATTTGATATAAGAACAAGCGATGTTTTCCTTGGCTGATCAGTGAAGTTGCAAAATAAGATTTCTTAGGGAGAGGGACAGGAGATGCCAAAGCCTGAGAACAGGGCAGGGTGAACAAGAGCAAAGCAGGCTGGCAAGCAGCCGGAAATCCATGGTAAAGGCCAGCTACATTGGCCAGGAGGAAACATGTGGTTTCCTGAATTACACCCATTCAAGGCCATTTATTTTGAAGCATAACATATATAAACCATGTCAGAGAGCCACAGCTGTTCCTTCCGTCACACATCGGAATTATTTCAAAAGGGTCATTTATAGTCCTGGGCTCCTCTGTCCTCTTGGAAGGGGTATGGAGGTGCAGGCAGCTGTAACAGGAAAATAAGGCCACAAAGAATTGGCATAGGTACACTTTAGAGAATGTCTGTAGAGAAGGATCCTTAAGCTAGAGTCCACTGCATCTCCTCTGGGCACCAGAATGGAACTTCAGGAAACTGAACACCCTGTAATTGGTGTAAATGGTGAGTGTGTGCGAATGTGTGTGTGGGTCTGTGTGTGTGTGTGTGGGGGGGTCTGGAGAGAAGACCTCAGATTTCTTCAGATTCTGGTGTCTTTTGGTTATAGGGCCTTTTCCTTCTTTCACTTCATTCACTCAAGTGGGGCTCTTCTAAAACCATCATTATTCATTAGGAGCTAGAGGGGGAGATGAGAAGTGGGGAATGAGAGGGAGATGGTGGAAGACAAGGGAACTAACCATGTGGAAGGCCTTCTACTAATTGGATAGATATGAAGGAATGAGCGAGTGCTCATCATATATAAAGACCTAAAAATGTTCACTCTTATTATTATTATTATTCTATGCAAACACTTTATGCCTTCTCAGTTTCACACCGCCTCTATGAGGTCAGCATAAGTTCCATATCCTATTTATGAGGAAACAAAATCAGAGAACTTGAGGAAACTAACCCAGGGTCACACGGCTAGTGGTAGAGTTCAGAATTATCTAATTCCAAAGCTTGGACCCTTTCAGTCTGGAGGCAGCCTCTCTGGCTACACTTATGGCTTTTACATCTAAAGCTCAAGACTCTTGCTGTTTCTGCGCATCTGTCCATCAAAACAGGCTTTAAGCCTAAAAATGAACTTCTTCAAGCCAAGGCCTAATTTATGTACTTTGGTCTCAGTCATCCCACTCATATTTCACACACAAGCGAGTTTCTTTCCCAGGATATCAAGTGATGATTAAAGAGAGAAACCATATTTATCAAAAGGAACTCCCTTGCCTCTATGATGCATCCAAGTCAAATGCCAGATGGGAAAAAGTGTTTTTTAGTAGTCACAAACCAGAGTGAGAAGGCTTTATATTAAATCTATTTTCTGGTTTCAAAATCGATGCTAAAGACTGCAGTTAAACATCGGCTACTAAAACACCCTTTCTAAAACACGTGCGAGTCCTGTGAGTTGCACTATACCGAGCACAAAGTGTCTGCACTTCACGTGTTACTCCTATGCCAAGCAGCCTGGACCGAGGTTACTTCTCGAGAGATTAAGCAAGTCCCCCAGGGTCACACGTGAAGTCATTTGCAGAATGAGGGCTTGAACCCAGGTCTCTCTGATGACGGCTCCAGTGCTCTTAACCGTAATCCTCCCAGCATGTTGACACAGACAGCCACTGTGATTCATGGTACCCAGAGCCAACATCTCCTTTGGTTTTCCCTGCAGTCACTTCCCTGAAATCTGGCCAGTCTCTTGGGAGGAGAAATCAAGATAGATGGACTCTACAAATAGAAGATCCAGGTTCCAGGTCCAGCTTTGCCACTGACTAGCTGTGTCACCTTGGGCAGATCACTTAACCTTCCAAGATCTCAGTTTCCTCACTTATGCAATGAAGATCATTGTTCATTGGTGAGCCAAACCAGAATAGATTTCGACCTAAGCCTTAAGTGTTAGGCAAATGTCAGTTACCTTTATCCCCACCCGAACTCACTAATTCACTAGGCGGAAGCCCTTTCTCGGCCTCCCCACCGCCCTATCTTCAGCGTTCTTCTTGGCCACCACCAAAGTCCCACCACCGCCACCACCTTCTCGCACTCGCCTCCTCCCAAGTAGCTGCTGCTTAATTCCTCCTTCATTTTAGCAGTTCCCTTGCCTCACACAAGGGCTAGTCGAGAGTGCTCAGAATCTGGCTACTTTCCTTCCTTCTAGCCGAGTCTGGGCACGAGGATCTGTCTCTCCTCAGGACCCTGAGCGTCAGGACCAGCTCCTCGCCGGGCTGCTCCGCGCTGGGCAAAGTCAGTGCGACCGAGCAGCTAGTCGCACGTCCCGCCCCTCGGGGAGGGGTGTGACCCGAGAGTTTGGATAGGAGGTGCCTGCTATCTGGTACACCCGGCGGCCGGCCGAGCTTCCTCTGCGGCTCAGCCTCTCCTCCCGAGGCGCGCGCTGAGCAGCTGGGGGGCCCTCTGCACCCAGACGCCGGGGTCCTGGCCCTCCGCAGCCTCCACTCGGGCTCGCGGGCCGCCGGCCATGAGGCAGCCGTTCTACCGCTGCCAAAACACCACCTCGGTGGAGAAGAGCTACTCGGCAACGATAGGCTGGTTGCTCTTCAGCGCGGGCCTCCTGGGCAACCTGCTGGCCCTGGGCTGCTGGCGCGCTCGGGGCTGGGGTCATGTCTGCTGCGTTCGCCGCGCCCGCCGCCTTCGGTCTTCTACGTGTTGGTATGTGGCCTGACCATCACCGACTTGCTGGGCAAGTCCCTCGTGAGCCCCTTCGTGCTGGCAGCGTACGCGCAGAACCGGAGCCTGTGGGGGCTGGTGCCCAAGCCAGGCAACTCGCTGTGCCATGCCTTCGCCTTCATCATGTCCTTCTTCGGGCTCGCCTCGACGCTGCAGCTCCTGGCTATGGCCTTGGAGTGCTGGCTGTCTCTGGGGCACCCCTTTTTCTACCGACAGTACATCACCCTGCGCCGGGGTGCGCTCGTGGTGCCCGTCGTGGGCGCCTTCTGCCTGGCTTTCTGTGCGCTGCCCTTCGTGGGCTTTGGGAAGTTCGTGCAGTACTGCCCTGGCACCTGGTGCTTCATCCAGATGGTGCACGAGGAGCGCTCTCTGTCGGTGCTGGGCTACTCAGTGCTCTACGCCAGCCTCATGGCGCTGCTAGTCCTCGCCATCGTTCTGTGCAACCTGAGCGCCATGCGCAACCTCTATGCGATGCACCGGCGGCTGCGGCGCCTTCCGCGCGCGGGTACCAAGGCCCGTGCTGAGCCCAGCGCCGGCGAGAAAGAGGCGTCCCCGCCGCCCCTGGAGGAGCTGGATCACCTCCTGCTGCTGGCCCTCATGACCGTGCTCTTCACCATGTGCTCCCTGCCTTTAATTGTGAGTTGCTCCTCGCCAATGCTGAGGGGGCCTGGAGGTGGTCCGGCTGCGGGTGCGGGGCGGAAAGGGTGGGGCGTGTTGGACATGGTGCAAGAGAAGGTGCATCCTGGACTAGGAGGGCTTGTTGCTGCGCTTCCCAGATCGAGTTCCCTCCCTTGACATCTGTGAGGAGATATAACCCAATTTGTTGAGCGAGAAGAGGGGAGTCAGAGAGAGTAAGGGAGAGAGTCGGGTGGTGCCTTTTCAGCCCCGGCGAACTCCACTTGGCAGAACTCCAGTTGGCTCTCCTCTTCCTTCTGGGAAGATATGAGCTATTTTTGCTCCTCAGGACTTTGAGGAGCAGAACTTGGGTTTTCTTTGGCAATAGGAGTCCTTTCCTACTTCCCGATGGCTAGTTAATGTTTTATTTCGTTAGACCTGCCTACGATTTTAGTGGCATCAGAAATGGGAGAATGGCACCTGGGAGTTCTCCCAGGTGTTGGCGTGGGAAGAGAATAAGGGAAGGTGTAATCTTGCTAGAATGATTTGCAGAGGCGAGTGACTAAACGTATAGGCTTGGTTTTTAAAAACTGATGCGTAAACTTTGAGGAGTCTGGACCCTGTTTCTGGTGCTGCTCCCGCGGACAGTAGTGGTAATAGAGGCAGAGAGGCAGTTTGGACAGGCAGATGTGAAAGTAAGTTTCAGCCACTGATGTCGTTTCGATAACCTGTCTTGACAAGTTGGTTTTGTTTCTATCTTGGCAAGCAAGGTGACATGAAAGCCATTATCTCGGGTTTCAATTTAGTAACGGAGGTGGTGGTGGAGATTGAATTACCCCATAGTTTTGAAGGTATTTCCTCCTGGGGTCCCAGCCAAGACACCTATGAATGTGGCTGAGGCTTGAGAAAACTTTTTGGTATTACTCCTCTTCCTCTCCCTCATCACCCAGTGTAATTGTTCAACGCGAACAACATTTAAACAAATACATTGTCTTTAGAGTCATGAGACTTTCGTGAATAGGAACGTTAAGTTTCTCATGGTAACATTGCAATTTTGGATGTTAATTTCAAGGATGGATAAAGGTGAAATATGTGATTTTTCCTTAAGGGGGAAAGAGTGGTCTGTAACATCATTATGCAAAGTTAGGATCAGAACTCCCCCAAATAAATCTATCATCTATCTATCTATCTATCTATCTATCTATCTATCATCTATCTATCTATCTATCTATATCTATATCTATCTATCTATATAAATTGATACAGATATAGTCATAGATATTTAGCAGTGGTTCTCAAACTTTACCATGCTCAGAATTATCAGCAGGACTTTTAAAACACAGATGACTGGACCCCATCTTCCAGAGTTTCTGCTTCAGACATTTCTGAAGAATTTTCATTCTTAACAAGTTCCCAAGTGAAGTGGAATCTGTTAATCTGGGGATCACATTTGGAAAACCATGTTCTAAAGCAGGAGTTGGCAAACCACAGCTCATAGGCCAAAACCATCCTGCCCAGTGTTTTTGTATAGCCCTGGAATCAAGAATATTTTTTACAAATGAACATTTTCAATCAATTTGATGACAGGACACACGAACTCGGAACCAAATACTACTCTAAGAAAAAAAAAAAGACTTATTTTTCTCCTTAGTAGACATGTATTACAAAAAAATTGTACTTTTATTATTAGTAGTATTGATTTATGTATTTTAGGCGAAGCAACCCTTGGCTGACCTCACAGATTGCAAGGACCTTATCAGCTTACAATCTCTTATTTTATTTTTTATGCGTATAGCATCTGGTCTTCCTAGGTGGTCTCCCATTTAAGTACGAACCAGGCCCAACCCTGCTTAGCTTCCAAGGTCAGACAGGATCGGGCTTGTTCAGGGTGGCATGGCCATAGACTATTATTTTATTATTATTATTATTATTATTACATATTTAATTTCATCGACAAAAGTTGCGGAAATGTGTTTTCTCTCATTATATATGTACCTACCAAATATTCACTATTTGCCTTTTATCTCATAAAACCTAAAATATTTACTGTCCGTCCCTTTACTGAAAATATCTGCAAACCCTTGCTCTAAAGACATATTACCTATACTGTGGTAAAAGCAGACAATAGCCAACTGTGTGGATATTATGTCCTGAGTTCAAATGTTTTAGTAAGAATAATCAGAAAGTAGCACAATACAGCAGAAAGACATTGCATTTGGGCATATCTCTAAAAAGATATAAATAACTCATATGGGTTTGTAAGGATTGATGGAAAATGATTTCCTAACAAACTTGTAAAGTTCCAAAGATATGCAACGCAGACAACATTCTTACAGGAACTCCCATTTTCTACAAAGAATAAGGGCCTCAGCATCAGACATGAGTTTGAATCAGGCTGCATCATGTACTCATGATGATAATGGTTTATTTACTCTTCCTAACCACAGTTTTCTCATCTGTCAAATGAAGATAATGTACTTGCTCTGTAAGATAGCTATGAAGATTTGAAGTAATATATATCAAGCACCTGACCAGGTGCCTGGCCTAAAAGAAATTAGTATCACTATTATTACTAATTATTATTTCCTTTCATTATTATTGCCTTCTAGACTTAGAAAAATAATTAAGAAATATGGTCTCCTCAGGAGATAGCGTTATATTCTAAGGCAGTGGTTCTCAAACTTGTTTTTTCTAAGGACCCCTTTTTGCTCTTAAAAATTATTAAGGAACCAAAGAGCTTTATCAGTATTCATCATTTTAGAAATTAAAAATAAGGAAAATTTAAAATATTATTGCAAAACTAGTTAACAAAATTTACTTCTTGTGTTTTTGCAAAGGTGCAAGGGAAACTAGGATTTCAAAATGATTACATGAATAATAAGAAAATTACAGAGGTTATGGCGGTAAAACATATTTTCAACAAAGTACTAAGAACAGCTCTGAAATGCACTATGTATTTCCTAAGCTTACTACTTAGAAAAGTCTAGAAAACACAAGTACATATTCCATTAACCTGGGCGTGATGATGTCATCATACATCACGTAGCCTCCATAAAACTCACTGTAGACCTATGAGAGGATGAAAGTGAAAAAGGCAAATAATGTCTTTTTTATGTATATAGTTTTGACCTTGCAGACACACTGAAAGAGTATTGGAGACCCCCACACTGTGAAAATCACTCTAATGAATCTAATGACTGGAAAATATAATGCTGTATGTGAAGGAGGGAAAAGACTTTTAAAAAGACCCTTACTCATAGCATAAATATTGTATTTCATTAAGCCAGTGAAAAGGTCATTGGAGTATCATTTTTAAAAATATAATTATGCTGTAATGTTGGATTAAAGCAAGATTGAGTTTTCAATGTCCTAATTTGATACAGTGGGAAGAAAGTGTAGAGAATACGGGATGAGCTTTAGAAGCAATTTGAAACACATTCTCTAATGTGGATAACACACTTTCATTAAAATTATTTTTACCTTAGAAAACCATAGTTGCATGGGGGTTGGTAGGGGAACAGGGATGAGTGAGAGCGGGTGTTCATGTATAGATTAGACGTATTACTCGAGAGATCTAGATATGTAAAGATAAGTACGAGCTTGTGTAATTGCATTTATCAAAATGTGTGTAGTTAGAGAAGCAACAGAGGACATCCTGCGTGTATTGAGATAACTCGTGTGTATGTGCGCGCGTGCGCGCGTGTTTGTGTGGGTGTGTGTGTATGTGTCTGTCATTTTGATGCAGAAAAAGTGAGTGGGATGCTTCTTCCAAATGAAGCTATCGGAAACATGTAAGGAATGATAAGCAGGAGCTGGACCATGGGAAAGAGTCGGAAGTGGCTTTAAGGAGCTAGAGCAGAGGGCGATGTCTAACGTGTTGTGACGGATGGACAAGACAGAACAGGGCATTAGGATCAGCAGAGCTCTGGGGAACAGAAATACTCCAAGGCGAGAATCCAGCGAGTTGGCAATAGCAACACTTTTTCATGAACTCCTAAATCCAACAGAGGGCGCTCTCCTCACACGGATTTTCTTTATGTAAATTGAGCTATTTAAAAATGCCTGGTGTATATTCTGAGGTTATTCCTTATTTTAGCAGTTTATGAAGTATGTCCTAGAGAATACTATCGATTGACAGATTTTTTTGAAAGTCTAAATTGTCTTCAAATTGATATTTTGTGAGAATTAAGAGAATATACACTTTGATCACTGTCGAATGAATCTATATTTTGAGTAAACTCAAAACATAAAAAATAAATTAAAAGTCCAGGTGTAGAGCAATACATTTCTAATACAAATCAAGTGACTTGAAAATACAAATAACCTAAGAATATACAATAGAATCAACTTGGGTAAATACTGCATAGAAATAAAATTGTTTTAATTATATAAGTACTATTTAGTTACCCAGATCGCAATTAATCAAGTATTATTAAATAGTTGGAATCACATTTTGTTGCACTGCACTTTGGGATAAAGAAGCGAATCTAAAGACAAACTCATAGAAAGCATTTGCTTTTTAAATTAACTGAGGTACGCAGCTGTTGTCAGCATTACCCATTCAGCATTTCTCTGTTACCTATAACATTCAAGACCCTGTCATTCATTGTGGGGATGCAAAATGAGAAAAACATCACATCTGTACATATAAGCTATAATACCAGGGGTGGAGGGAGTGATTAGGGTCATAGGGATTTTAGAGAAGGAAAAGAGTCACTCTTAATTGATAAAGTAATTACAATATTTAATTTTTGAGTTCTTTATATGCTAGGACCTGTTGTCAATGTTTTACTCATAATATCTTACTCAAATTTCATAACAGTCCTGGAAGGTCTGTACAATTATCTCCATTCTGTAGATGAGGAAGCAGAATAACTTACCCAAAGTCACACAGCCAATGACCCAGAAAGTCAGACTCTAAAGCTGGTGTTCTTAGCCACTACTCCAAAGGGGCTTTCTGAAGGGAGTAATGTTCGATGCTGACCTTGAAAGGAGATAGAATTTGGGGATGCAGTCAGTTTCCACATCTGTAAAATAAAGATCATGATACTTCCTTCATGGGATTTTTGTGAGGAAGGAATGAAATTTTCAAAGTAAAATGCTTAGAACAATGCCTGGGAACATGGGCATTAGTCATTATTATAACTATTAGTATTATTAAGCAATGATGATGGGAGAGGACTTCCAGATATGGTATATCTACCTAAGTGCACTAGGTGCACTTAGTAGCTGAGCCCACTGAAATGCTCTCTGCAGCAGAGAGTAAAAAGGTAAGGAAGTAATTATGGGAGGACACATCTTCTCCAGCAGATATTCCTTGATTGCCCTAAATGGGTCTGGTCTGTGTACTTATTCATATCTCCTCCCACTAATGTTGAATTTAACTATCCCTTTAAAGTCTATTTTGTCCAATTATGGATTTAGAATCTCAGTAGGCACAGGAAGTATAATAGCATCAAGAAAAAGTGGCTGGCCTCCAGCAGAGCAGGAGATAGTGGTAGTGCTTATCTAGACAGCAGAGTTAGCTGAATGGCAGGAAAAGCCACGGGGTAAGGGAGTTTGCATGGCTCTGAGGAGGCCACAGAGACCTCAGGGAGGATCAAGACAATAGGAGTGACTAGGCACAGGTAAGCAGGCTCATATTTCTATGCGTGTTTTTTCCGCTAGTCCAAAAAGAGACTGTGACCACAGAAAGATAATCATCTGTGCTAAGTAATTTATATGAGTTGAACAAGTCCTTTTGCAAGTCTCCTGCCTTTTCCTAGTATGTCCTATCTCTTCACATCAACTAAAAGCTTCTGTTGTGTTAATGCCTCTATATATGTGACATTTCATAAGTGTGACTTATTTCTGAGCTAACTCATAAGAGAGAATAGGAAGCAGACAGGAGAAAGAAAGGAGAACTGAAGAAAATATGGGAAGGGAAACTCTGTGTTAATGGAAGTGTGGTGACCCTGTTTGTGACAGATTCAGTGAACTGAATTTGTCCCATCTCAGCTTTTCCTCTGAACAGCCTGGCAGAGACCTGGAAACTCCACTGCTCACAGCAGGTCCAACAGCTTCCAGGGGCTTAGTTAGACAGGATCTCCTGGGAGTCCCTCACTTTCACTGAGCCTCCCAGGTCAGCCGTGGATCTTCCCGGCTCCTCACTTGCACCCATATGCTGCAGCAGCTTTAGAGGCTTGTAAATTTACCAAAATGCAATATTCCAAACCAGGCTACAAGGTTCTTAGAGAAACGTAACGTGTCCTAAGTGAACTAAGTGAAGGTATTGCTGCCATCAACCTTTCCATATTGTAACGGAATGTTTTTCTTTAAAATAGTATCAGGCTTACTATGGAGCATTTAAAGCTGTCCATAAGGAAAACGGAACTTCTCAAGAAGTCGGAGACCTCCGTGCCTTGCGTTTTTTATCTGTGATCTCAATTGTGGACCCTTGGATTTTCATCATTTTCAGAACATCACAATTTCGGACGTTTTTTCACAAGATTTTCATAAAGCCTCTTAAGTATAGAAACTGGTACAGCAATTCTTGCCAAACTAACATGGAATCCAGTCTGTGATAATGTTTTACATTCTCTGGTAAGTTAAGGAATGTATCACTTTCTGTCAAAGAACCAAACAAAAAAAATCTTATAATTTAAATCCTTCAAAGTTATCTCCCATAACAAAATATCTAAATGTATTGGATATCTTAACAATATATTGTCACTATATTTACGAACAATTTCAGTAAATTTTTTTAAATTTCGGGTTATTAATAGCGATTAAAATTTTATATATTGTGAACAATGTTAGAAGTCCTGAAGTTATGATATTGTTTAAACATTTGTACTTGGTGTCCCTAATTTTTTAGAGAAGTTTTTCTGAGTCTCTAAATCCAATAGAAACACCACTGTTTACAATTGTGATGGGTAGTCTTAAAATTTCTTACCTATGCATTTCTAGTGAAACCTGATTTGTTTATTTTGTATCATAATTTCCCCTGTTTAATTATTTTCTTTGTCAACTGATCTAAGTATACCTGAATTATAGATACTCTTCAGAGAAGTGAGGTGGGAAATACAGCCAAATTAGGAGTATGGAGGGCCCTTACCCAGCCAACATCTGGAAAGCGCTCATGGCCTCATGTGGAAAGGCAAAGCTATAAATTAGTAGATGCAAGGCAAGATGTGACTGTGCCCACAACCCACAGAGGAAAAATTAATTTTTATCTTTTGAAGTCCAGTTTCTTATGTAGTGAAGCAGGGATGTTAGTAGGAATCGAAATTTGAGAATGGCTGTACAAGTATTGTTCCAATTTTTGGCACTTCCATTTCATAGATTTATCATATTAATTAATTCTTTGGGGAAGAGATTTGTGCTGCTTTGAAAAACAGTGATGTGTGACTTATCAGAGAGCTGTGTTTACTACCACCTGTGGTTGTGTGAAGCGGCAGGGTGACCTGCACAACAAAAAGCCCACCCAGGACTCAGTAGACCTCAGTTAGGGTGGTGGCAGTGACCTAACATCTACCCATTCACAGTCATGTTCTGCTCCTTGTGGAGACAGGAAGATCTTCCTGAGGTTCCTGAGAACTACGCACTTTGCAAACTGGAGCAGAATGGGCTCAGATGGAGCACAACTGAGCACTTTAATTGTACATTTAAATGTTTACGAAGGTTAGCAACACTATGACCAAAAGAGAAAAGGGGGGGGAATATGGCTGCAGCTGTTCAATTCAACAAGAAACTCTAAACCCAGCTTGCAGGTAAGAACATTCGCCTTTAGTAAAAGAACAGATAGGGGACATTAGTGGGTTTCAGCATCTGTAGAACCCCTTTGTACCCTAACACATGCAGACTCTGAGATGGAGAGCCAGCTACAGTTGAATATACTCGAGACCCTCATTTAGCCACTCCCCTCCAAAGACAAGAGTATTTGCCTTATTTATAAATGAGCAGCAACCCCATTTTTCACCTCTGGTTTCTCTCAGTGACAGTTTTAACCTGGATACATACGTGTGTCTTTTTTGTATAGTAACACTGTGAAATGGCCAAATTAAGAATAGGTGAATTATAATTTGAGAGTGAGATGTGCTGAAAAATGTAGTCACGTTCCAAGTTTAACTTTCCTTTGTATATTTAATGCGTAAGTATATGGCGTCTTATTGTCAGTGCAGGTACATCTTTTTTGTGATCTCCTTTTGAAAGATGTGTTATGATCATTGTCAAAGTAATTTGAAAGGCCTCAGATGAATCCAATAAATGTAACTTTATAATATTTTGCAGAGGAAATTACTTTCTTTAAAAAAAGAAAAGAGTTTAGTTTTCTTTTTTTAATACACAGTTTCCAGCAGTGTTTCGTTCTCTAGCAGTTTGATAGTGTGGACTTTTGTAGGCTATTCCATTAACACTTATATTAATTTAAACAAGTTCGCATTGGTTTGTCCAAGGACTTAGTAATCCTTTCTGTTTAATACAAAATGTAGATATACCATCCTGATGAAATCCATGTTAAGGTAAAAATCAACTCTTCAGGGATCTTTATTGACTTATTCATTAGTTGATTCACTACGTTTTAATTGACACATACCATGTGCCAGGCAGTTGGTTAGGTGCTGAGGAAAAGAATACATAAAACTCATTGCTGGTCCATGAGTTGCTCATTGTCCAATAGGGGGAGACATGCACGTAAACTGTTACAGTAAAGGATGGAAATCCCAGTTGCTGATGTGCACACACAGTTCTGTTAGAAAGGAGGCCTGGACTAGCGGTGATCTGTGGGGCTGTCAGAACTTCACAGTGAGAAGATGCTTAAGTCCAGTATTGAAAACGAGTAGGAATTTTGATTCCAATTGAAAGATGGACAAAGGTAGAAAGAGATAGTTTACATAAAAGGAAATATATATGGTTAATAAATGTAGAAAAATTTCCTGCCTGATCAGAGAAATGAAAAACTAAAATCGAATTATCAAGGACCAAACAAAAAAAATTATACTCACAGTAATGGAAAGGCTGTTACTAAGTAAGAGGAACATTCATGTTCCCCTAGTGAGTTTGCAAATTTGTCCACATTTTCTTAATAGCAACCTGACTGCATATCAAAAGCCCAAAGTGTTCTTTTCTACTGTTCCAGTAATTCCACTTTAGAATTCTCTCCCAGAAAATAACCAGAGAGACTCTTCTCATTATGTGCAAAACTCTTCTTTATAGTATTATGTATAAATAATAGCAAAGAAAAAAATGAAAAGAAAACCATCTAAATGACCAAAACAAGGGTTAAACAAATGCTTCAGATATATAAGTACACACACAAACATATATGGAAATTAGGCAACCATTTAAAAAAGATGTTTTCAAATCATTTATAAAAATCGAGAAGAAAGTTTACAGTGTAATATTAGGTAAAAAGAAATCATGATATCAATGATTTTAAGATATAATCCACAAATATACAGGCATAGAAAATACTTTGAAAAAATAAATCAAAGTGTGAACCAGTTAACTTTTTTAATGGAAATACTTTCGTAATTCTTCGTTTTTCCATGTTTTAAAATAAGTTCCGGTTTCTTTTACATGAAATTATATATTTTTTAAAATGAATAAAAATGGATGAACAAAAGGGAAAGGCAGGAATAAAAAGCTTTCTAGTCTAAAGGAATATGTACAAAGCCAGAGGAATAAAGGAGTGTGGCGTGCCCAGGCTTAGTTCATAGTTCTATCTGGCAGAATTTGGGGAATTATGAGCAAAGGTAGAAGAGAACTTGAAAAGAGAGGCAGATTTCACATCATAAAAGGTGTTGGGTGTAGTGGTTGGAGCTCTATGAAGCCTGGATACTCACGGAAGACTTTGAAGCCAAAATGCCATTAGAATGGAGTTTGCGGGAGATCACGCTGGTGGCACAGACTGTGGATGGGGCAGATGGGGCCATCAGGTGAGGTGTGAGTGGGTGTGCTGGGGCTCTGTGCAGTTGTGCAACCAGTGCACTAGACTAAGGTGCTAGCTAAAGAAGTGAGTAGGATTGAAATACAGCCCCAGCCCTGCTTTCCTGACTGTGGGCTTCATCAGCTCAAAGGCAAGGGCCCCTTTTTGTGATTTTTCTAGTTGTGGGGGAACAAAGACATCATATATGCAAGTGTAGGAGTGCCCTGCTGCAAGGGAGGGAAAGAGATGAGGAGGAACTGAATTCAGTCAGTGGGGAGGGAAAGATGAATTGCATAGCTTTTTAGTAGGTAGAGCTGATGGGAAAGATTCCAACTTATGACTCAGTCATGTCTTTTGTTCTTTCAGTTGCATGTATTTGATCGTTTTCTGCTTCTTAATTTCAAAGTTTTAATATTTTCAGGAACAAGTTAAGAAAGGGAAAAGTTCTGAAAAAAAGTCTCTCTCAGTTTTTTCCCCACATGTCCAGTGTATCTGTACAGAAAATTGCAGCACTGAACCCAGTGAAGTTTCTGGGTTATCTCTGAATTTTGATTATATACTACTCAGCCAAGTTCATACCAGGCCAAGTATAAGGAATGTTCATTTCATTCCAGAAATTCATC
The DNA here is from genome assembly GCA_003508835.1 of Eonycteris spelaea. NCBI lineage: Eukaryota > Metazoa > Chordata > Mammalia > Chiroptera > Pteropodidae > Eonycteris > Eonycteris spelaea. Next base: position 5,894,424 of record PUFA01000017.1, read on the forward strand.
AGGCGAAGTGTTCCTGAAACTTTAGAGGAGAGAAGGAATCCTACTAATAACAAGCACTTGGATGACCCCAGAACTCACTAGGCATGCAGGTTTCCTGCTCATTTAACTGAAGATCTCCATGCTCCAGGCCAGTGCTTCTTCAAGCTCGTGGCCTAAACCAGCAGCAGCAGCATCACCTGATATATACAATCTCTGGCCCCACCCAGATCTACTGGATCAGAATTTCTGGGGGTGGGGCCGGCAAGCTGTAGTTTAACACACCTTCCAAGTGATTCTCATGTATGTTACAGTTTGAGAACGAATAATGCATGCAAAAAAAGAAAAAAGACAAGAAACCGAAATATGCAATAGACTTCATTCATGTTTCTTTGAATTTTGGGTCTCAGATCTAATCACTCACACCTGACTCCCAGGAGTATTTTATCTGTAATGTTCTTGGGGCAGTTCCAGCATTTACATACAGGCAGCCATCACTGATTCTTTCACCTGCTCAAAGCACCGATGGCCGTTACTGAGGAGCCTTTGGCCCATGGAGGGAAAAGGTTCTCCCCGAGATATGCTGCTTCTTCCGCCTCCTAGAGACGCTTATTGGGCCTAAACCTGACAGTTGTTCTCTTGTGAAAGAAAACCAACTAAAGGGCACTTACGAAAATATTATCAGAGATTATATCTAAAGCTTTTATTAGGGATTTAATATTTTTTTAGCTCTCTATAGAATAGAAATCCTCATTAAAATATGTAAAGCTGTTTTTTAAACTTTTGTTATTTTACCTTTTTGCATAGTTTTAGAAATATATGTTTCATCTTCCTTTCCAGGCTTTACAAGATTTGAGGGCCAGGTATTCAACTATTTTTCTCTTTTTTTCCTTAATAACTAACATGTGCTATAGAAGGGCTACAAACATATCATAAAGATACATTGAATAAAAGGTTCTCGCTTTCATAAACTCCCAAAAAGATAAGTATATTCAATAAGAGGCTGCTATAACTTGGTCAGAGGTTCCTCTGTATCTGATGAGGAATGTTCTAACTCCAGCACATAAGGATTTTTTTCTTAGACCATTCAAAGGTGAAAATAATAAATGCAGGAGAAAACATTTTTGTTCCATATGTTTCCTACTGTAATAGAAATTATGGAACTGAACATACATTTCAATTAGGAAATAGCAACTCATAATTTACAAAATTAACATTATAAAAAGTTTGTTGATTAGGCAATTTTAACATTGTAAAAACCACCTTCTCTTATGGGAACAGAGTGTTTCATGCCATCTCCTGTAATTCCTCTCAGGAGTGAGATTAAAATTGCTGGTCTGGGTATTCCCAGTACAGCATCTAGGTGGAGCAAAGCTGAGCTCACAGGTAAGGGGTGGGACTGTAATTAGGGCTTGTTCTCCCTGCCTTTCCACAATTGCCTGACTCTTGGAAACAAATCAGCAGATCTCACTTGATATCATCGAGAAGAAAATTTCAATCTTACAGACAATTTTTAAGAACTGCATGTACTCAGGAATCAGTCCAGTCTTAAAAATATTTGCAGTGAAGATGTTTAGAATCTGTCATGCTCTGGTTACAGAATTTATGAAGTCAAATATAGGAGAAATCAAGAAATGAACTTGATTTTTTTTTTCTTTTTGCTACCTAAATGCTAAAACCAGTAAGAACAATAAAGCGTAGTCAAGTCAAATCTGATAAGGAAGTATATTTTAAGTCATGCTCATAGGGCCTTATAATGATTCTTAATTAATAGAAAGTACTTAATTAATAAATAGAAAGAATCCAGTTGGAAATGTGACAAATTAGAAGTTAAAAAGAATACAATGTAGTGCACATGTGAGCTACAGAATGGGGCATAGATTTTCATACAGCAGAGCTCCAAATCAGAGATGATTGATATTTAAGGTGAATCTAATAGTGCATTGTATAGACACCTGGGCAAACGATGAAGTTGGTAGCTGGCCAACATCCGCTTCTTATCGGTTCAAAATAGATATGGAAACCGTAAGAGCCATGCAACACAGTTCATAATGAGTTAAGAAAAACTCCTCTAATTCTCTCAAATTTAAAAACCACCGGGAGAGTCCTTAGGTTTAAAGACAAAGTGCAATGATTTACTGAGCCCCATCCCCAGAAATTCTGATCCAGTAGGGCCAGAGAATGTCTATATCAGGTGCTGCTGCTGCTGCTGCTGCTGCTGCTGCTGCTGCTGCTGCTGCTGCTGCTTCTGCTGCTGCTGCTGCTTCTGCTGCTGCTGCTGGTGGTGGTTTAGACCACGAGTCTGAAGAAGCACATCCAAAATAAAATGACCCTCCCCAAAAGCTACAAGGGCACCAAAGATCTATCCTTCAAATGTGAATGAAAAATAATCATCAGGCAAAGCAGAATTTAAGGACATACGTTTGAAATAAAAAGTCAATCTGTGGCTGTAAGATAGAATCAGTGATGAATACCTTACACTGCAGAAGTCCCAAACCTCTGTGCCGTGGACTGGTATTGGTCTGCGGTGTGTTAGGAACCGGGCCACACAGCAGGAGATGAGTGGTGAGTGAGCCAAGCTTCGACTCTATTCGCAGCCGCTCCCCAATGCTAGCATCACCTCCTCAGCTCCACCTCAGATCATCAGGCATTAGACTCTTATAGAAGCACCGGTCCCTGGTGCGAAAAAGGTTGGGGACCACTGCCTTACAGCACGGACTTATCTTGACCAAATAATATAGCAATTACAGTACAAAGGGAAAAAAACACTAGAAACGTGAGAAATGGAAGTAAACCCTATTGTCATGGATGATTTTCATGCCCCAGCATCAATCGAAGGTAGATCAAAATAGAAAAAGACATTTGTTTAAATATATTTATATTTTTGTTGTCACATCACTGAAAACTCAGATGGATTTTTACTCAATAGGTAGAGTACATTTAGGATGGTCTATTTATAAGCATAGGCTATGATACAGAGCTATGATTTACTCTGGAGGCCTTAGAAGAACCTTAAGAAAGACACGCAATGCTCATCCAGAGCAGCTCAAACCGAGGGTCAACAAGAGGCTTCAGTGTGAAAGATACATGCCACATTGTAAGGATATTGTAGGCAGAGGAAATGAACAGTGTTTCAAGCACAAGACCCAAACTCAAAGTCATAAGGACAGAATCTCTGGCTGTTAGATGTTAGTTTGTGATCTAGCTGTTTTGTACATGCAAAACTCTGTGTACTGTGATCCAGGATGAATATCAGACAGAATGTTATTTGTTTAATAATCGTTAGCGATTCTCCAAAGCAATAAAGGAGAAGCCAGCTGTTGAGTTATATCATTGCAGTAGGCAACTTCTAATAGTGTTGCCAATGCTCCCCGTCTCCTGGTCTTCATGGCCTTCTGTATTCTCTTCCCCTCAAGTGTGAACTGGACCTAGAGACTTGTTGCTAATGAGTGGAATATAGTGAAAAGCATCTGGGATGTTATACTCCAGATTAGGTAAAAAAAGACTCTGGCTTCTGCCTTGCTTGTTTGCTCTAATGGAAGCCAGCTGCCATGCAGTGAGAGGCTCACATGGCAAAAAAATGAGGGAGTGTGGGGTGGGCGCCAGCCAACAGGCAGCGGGTTGCTGAAGCCCTCTGTGCAACGACCCACAAGGAACTGAATTCTCCAGCAACTCTGTAAGCGTCCTGAGAAGTGGAGCCTTCTGAGGCCAGCCATGAGGTGGCCGCAACCCCTGCCGGCGCCTGACTGCAGCTTTGTGAGAGATATGGAGGACCCAGCTAAGCCACGCCCAGATTCCCACGCAAAAGGTGAGAGAAAATACTGGTTTTAAGCTGCTAAATTTAGGGGTAATTTTTTTTTTTTGCAGTCATAGATAATACATTATTATTAAATTAATGGATAAATGAATAAATTAATGCAACTTATAGGCAAATGTGATAACACACGATAGTTACAAGCCTTCATTGTATATTAGGCTACAAGAAATCTCAACAAATATAAGGCAAAATTGAACAGTTCATCTTCTCTGATTAGGAAATACCTTTTTACTTACGTTGGAACAAAAATAAATTCTCTAATTACTTGGGAAATTTTCTTCTTTTTGTGTATATCATACATACTAAATAGTGCATAAGATATGCATTTACAGTTTAAATAACAATTCTAAAGTGAACATTTAGGCGGGCACAAGGCAAATCAAGAAACAGAACATTACCAGAAGACCCACATGCCTCCGCTCATCACAGCTCTTGAGGTAAACACTGTCCTGACTTTGTGATAACTATGTCTTTGCTTTCCTTTATTTTACCACCTATCTGTGCATTGTAATACATATACTTTTTAGTGTCTCTCTAGCTTAGCAATATGTCTCAGATCTGATTCCTCACATGTGGACATGAGAACAGGAAGTCAGGTGTATATGATTTGTGGAGCTCCTGCTCTCAGGAGAAAGGTGGTGAGGGGCATAGGACATGGCAGGGACAGGCAGTGAGGATGAGGTCTCAGCTACAGCCTGATTCTCAAGGAGGCTCTGGCACATGGATACCACAGTATGTGGTGATATCTGTGACAGATACCTGTGACAGCATGTCAGTTAAAGTCTTTGGCGAGCGTGTGCTGGGGGTTCTTTTTAAACCAAGGGCAATTTTCCAGAGCAGGAGCCTGTTGTGAGCTATTAGTAGTCAATACTCTGGGAGCTGAGGGGTGGGTGCACTGGCCCGGAAAAGGCATCTGGACAGCACCCATGTTGTTTGTGATTCAGCTTTGCTCTATGTGCAGCTGTAGTTCCTACATTTTCATTGCCAAGTACTATTCTATTGTATGAATATATCATATGCTGCCAATGAACATTTGAGTTGTTTCCAGATTTGTCTATTACAAAAAAAAAAAAAAAGCCATGCTGTTTTGACTATTCATCTCATGTGTGTGTTGGACATCTAAAAGGGTATATCTAAAGCATACACCTGGGAGTGCAATTGCAGAATTGTAGGGTATGTGCATCTTTGATTTTATATTATAAAAATTATTTTCCAATCTACTACTACCAGCATTGTTTGGTAGCTCCCATTGCTTCACATCTTTGCGCATTTTTATTTTAGCTATTCTGGTCAGTTTGTAATAGTATCTCAATGAGGTGTTAATGCATACATTTATTGGCTGTTTGGAAATTCTATTTTTTAAAATTTCTGTTCAAGTCTTTTGCCTGGGTTTTTCATGCAATGTCTGTCTTTTTTTTTGATTTACTAATGTGCTGCCTACTGTTATTTTTTCAGTTACACGTGTTGCAAAAACCTTTTCCTATTCTGTAATCTCTCTTTTCAGCATCTTTGACTTCTAACGAACAGAAGTTTTTATTTTATTAGAATCTAATTTATTAATCTTCTCTTCTATGGCTAAGCTTTTTTATGTCTTATTTGAGAAACTTTTTTCCTAACCTGAAGTCATGAAATATTTTTCTATATTATTTTATAAATGCTTTATAGTTTTGCCTTTCATACTTGGGTTTTAAACCACTTGCAATTTATTTTGTGTATGGTGTGATATAAGTATCCAATTTTGCATTTTTACCATATAACTAGTTGTTTTCAATTAAACTTTTTATTAAAAAGTTCATTCTTTCCTCATTGATAATAAGTTTTACTTCTGTCACATAGCAAGTTTCCAAATTTGAATGTTTATTTCTAGTCTCTCTATACTATAACACTGGCCTCTTACCTACTCTAGTTTTACAATAGCTGGCACACTAAATCCTTCCACCTAGTTCTTTTTCAGGTGAGCCTTGCTAATCTTAGTGTTTTGTGTTTCTGTATAAATTTGAAAATAAGCTTGCCAAGTTCCACCAAAAGCAAACAAACCAAAAAACCTGCTGGGATTTTTATCGGGATTGCAATGGATCTATTGATCAATTTGGTATATCTCCCAATTTACTTAGGTCTTCTTCAATGTTTCTTTACAAAGGTTTCAATTATTGTTAAAGTATAATATACATACAAAAAAGTATGTAAATTATAAGTAGATAGTGGAATAAATTTTTACAAAGTAAACACCTAAGTAACCAGCACTCACATCATACTACCAGAATCCCATGTTCCTCTAAAAACACCCTTTAGCTATTAACCTCACCAACAAAGGGTAACCACTTACTTAACTTCAAATATCATATGTTAATTTTGTCTGCTTTGGGGCTTTATATAAATGAAATCACAGTATATACTACTTAGCTTTTTTTCACTCAGAATTATGCTTATGAAATTCATTCATAGTTTATTTTTATTTATTCTCATTATTGTAGTGTGTACTATTTCACTGTATGAATTCACTGTAGTAGATTATTCTGTTATAGATAGATATTTGAGTTATTTCTAATTGGGGCTATTATAAATAATAATGATAAACATTCTTGTACACATTTGTGGGGCACATATGCATACATTTCTATTCAGGATATAACTGTGAATGTAATTGCTGGGTCATAAATTTTATCTCTAGTAAATACTACCAAACAGTCTTCCAAAATGGATTATATTAATTTATACTTCTATGGCAATGTATGAAGGTTCTAGTCAATCCACTTGTTCATCAATACTTTATATTGTCTTCCTATTTCAATTTAGCCATTCTAAGACTGTAGAGTGGTATCATATTGTAGTTTTAATTTGCATATCCCTAATATGTACCTTTGCATATGTTTATTGTCCTATGGATATCCATATCTGTGAAGGATCTGTTCAAGTCTTTTTCCATTCATAGAAGATTGACTGCCTTTTCTTTATTGAGTTTCATCATCTGACTCTGTTAGATTCTTGAGTTTGGGGCTTTGGGCAGTATTTGGCAAAATGTTGTATAGTGTGGAAATTCTAGTAAATCCAAATCTACTTAAATCCTGGAATTCAATATGAGAATTTTGATAATCAAGCATACCTATAGCTATTGTAGGTGTGTTTTTGCTGATTCTGGCTTATGACACCTCATTTCCTGGTGAGCTTGATATGCTAACTGCTCATATTTCTGAGATTCTCTGGCACCTAAGATGATGGCGCCTTCCCCTAAAGAGGATTTGCATTCACCAGGCACTCTGTCAGTCTAGGACTTCTTTAAACGAGCTCAGGCCATAAGGCTTCTTTTTGGACCATCCAGATGACACAAATTGGGGTTACAACTCACAGGGACTACCAGCATGTGGGTATAACTTCCCAAGGAAAGGGGTTTTCTTTACTGTACTCCCTCTTCACTGTTCAACACCAAAGGACTTTATTTTTCTTACAATCTCCTGGGGGCAGAGGTTAGAGTGAGAGTAGGTTTACTTCTGGTTTATTCTCAACCTGAGGAAGTAACCTTAACCTTACGGGGGAAGATTTCCTATGACACTTTCCATCTTTGCCAGAATTTAGACTTTAATTGCCGAGCTTGTGGGTCCCACGAAGTCCTAAAAAATAAAAATCAAGTTTCCTTAGCTAGCAGATGTCCTCAGAGGCAAAAGCAACGTTAGTGTTCTGTTTTCCCTTTAGGTTCCCGTTTTCATTTATATTTGGCCTAATAAATCCTTATTATCTTATGTTTTTCATAGTTTTCAGACTTTTGAAATCTTTGCACATTTTTTACTTGTTTTCGACTGGAGGATTAGTCTGAAGAGTCTAGTCTGCTACATTACCCAAAATATGACTTCTTTTAAGTTTTCAGACTATCAAACCACCATGAAAGAGGCAAGGAATATCTTAAATGAAATAACTAAAATTGTTTAGTGAATAATTAAAACAAGATCAGTTCATGTAAAAAAAATATATGAGTTAGTCAATACTGTATTGTAGAGGTAAAATCCATAGCAACAAGTACTTTTAATATTAAAAAAGAAAGGGATTGCATTATTTATAATATTGGAAAAAAAAAATAGATCCTAAGCAAAATGAATTTCAAATGGTTAAATAAATGAAAGGATGAAAAAAAAATGTAAGTAAACTAAAAGCTGATTTTTTTGAGGGAAGAGAACTAGGAAAGACCAAATTAATTATAATTAATTAATTGGGAAAATAACACAAACAAAATTAAGGATAAAAGGGATGACATTGATAAAAATTTGCAACTGTGAGGCGATATTAGGCACCAAGAATTTTTGAAGTCTACTCCCCAGAGCACCAGGGGAGTAAGGCAGGAAATCAAATCAGGAGGGGTCCAAACCTTTCTCCGTCTCAGTTATCTGGAGCAGCTCCATTTATATCGGTACCTAAACTTGACAAAAAATATTACCACACAGAAGAGATAAGCATTACAAATTGTGTTAGGGGTCCCTCAGACCAGCCCTGCTCCCCCCCCCCCCACCATTTCAAGGATTCTTTAGAAGAACTCACAAGACTCAGCATATGATCATATTCACGGCTATGATTTATTACAGTGTAAAGATACAAAACGAAATCAGCAGTGGAAAAAGTGCATGGCGTGAAGTCCAGGGAAAACTGGGCACAAGCTTCTTAGAGACCTCTCCAGTGGAGTCGCACAGACATGTATAATTCCTCTGGCAAACAATTGTGACAATACTTGTGAAGTGTTGTCCTCAGGGACATGCATAGGGACTCAGTGCTTAAGGTTTTTATTGGGGATTGGTCACATAGACAGCTTCTGACTGGCACATACCAAAATTTAAGACTCCTAGAAGGAAAGCAGGTGTTCAGCATAAATCATACTGTTTGCACAAACAGTGTAGGCACAGTAAACCACCCTTATCACTTAGGAAATAGTGAGAACCCTCCCAAAATCCAAGTTCCCAGATGCCAAACACAGGCCAGGCCAACTGTACAAGCAGGCCTTCCTAAGGGGAGCAGTCTCAGGCCTGCAGTATTAACCCCTTTTCTACACTTGAAATTTTATATGAAGGAAGAAAAGCAGTATTCTTAACATATTATTAGTATCTAGAAAATATAATGGAGTCACCTGATAAACTATTAAAGTGAATGAGTTTATAAATGTCTTAATATAAAATATATAAAAAATCAGTAACATTTTTATATACTAATAGCAACCCATACAAGAACAAACAAACAGATGTATAGATCCTGTTTGCAATAGCAACTAACACATATATAATGTCTGGAAATAATCTTAACAATATATGTAGTGATAGCATAAAGAAAAAAATATAAATTATATTAAAAATACAGATTAAGACTTGGAAAAGTCACTAGAGTTTTATTCCTGGTTAGGAAAACTGAATATGAAAATAACTATGTCTAAATTATTTATTGGTTTAATGTAACCCCAATCAAAATCTCTACTCCTTTGAGTTCCTTCTTTAAAAGAAAAATAATTTTTTTTTTGCCTACATTGACAAAATGATCATAAAGTTCACTTGGAGAATAAAAAGGGAAGAAAATTCTGAAAAAAATATTAGTTGTGGGAAGATTTAGTCCTATTTTGTTTCAATCACCTTACAACGATATAGTAATTTTAAAAAAATGTGCTATTTGTGCTAGGAAAAAGGTTAAGTCAATAAAACAGGCAGGTCCCAATATAAATCTTACTATATGAATGACAAAGAATTCACTGCAAATCAGTGAGGAAGGGAAAGTATAGTCAATATATACTATAGGAATAACTATTTAACAATGTGGAATATGTTGTTAGGTTACTAGGCCTAATTTGTTTTTAGAGAAAGCCAAATGTGTCTTATTTTTTTTATGACTTCCAATGGTCATTATGTGACACCTAATTAAAACCAAGATATGCGTGACTTTGAAAAGGATTTACAGTTACAGTATTATATGCTATTTCTATTTGTCCAAAAAGTAGCTAAAATAAAAGTGTACGGACCTGGGGAAAATACTGCAAAGGATTAATATCTTTGTTATAAAAAAAAGATATATCTTCATATGAGGCAGAGATTGTAGTAGCCACATATCAAAGGCCAGGTAGCTTTGGATAAATTATTTAGCTTCTCTGAGAATCAGTTTCCTTCCTCCTTGCCAGGCTTGTGGCAAGGATTTAAAATATATGTAAAGTTCTTAGCATGGTATTTGACACATTATGGTTCCTCAACATATATAGTACTAACTGCTAAGTGTTAGTACCACTGCTGAGTGGTGGTGGTGGTCATGATAGTAAGAGCTCACTAAGGAGGAGAACATTAAGTCCTCCCAAAATAAATGCATAAAAAATGTGAACAGAGTTCTCAAAGAGGATATAAAATCCAAAAGCTTGGAAAAAATGTTTGCCCTCACCAAAAGTTAAAGAAATGCAAATCAAAATAATAAAATAGCCTCTTTTGGTCTACTAAACTATCAAAATATTTTAAAACAGTAGAACTCAGGGCTGTGAGAAAGTGCTGAAATTGGTATTTTCATATATTACTGAGAACATATAAGTTAGTACAACCCTCTTTACCCAGTGGACATTGAAATTACACTGTTATTACATAGAAAATACTAACAATGAGAGAAAAAAAGGCTGGATGCAGTATTTTGTGTGTGTGTATTGTACAGCAGACAAAACTGGAAGGATGTATTTCAAAGTAGAAACAGTAATCATGTTAGAGTGGTATCATTATGGAGGACCACTACTTTTACAACTTAAAAGTTATAGTTAATTGAAATATATACATATATACATTTTTTTGATCATTTCCAAAAGGGTTCTTTCTCTTTTAAATGACACCAAAATTTAATTTCAAAACTCTTAGCGAAAGCTGACTGCCCTGATTTTTTTATATTGCTCCTCTAGAGGGAGCACAAGTGCTTAAAACACATCATAACCATAACTGTTACAGACACAATGGTCAAGAATTTTAGAGCTACGAGGGACTTCAAAGAAAACCTAATGTTTTTTCTTTAGTCTTAGGGATATACAAAAGATCATCTCTAGCTGTAAATCATTTGGTTTCTGTTATTAATGTTGCTTTTAAGTGACACCAGACTTCCTTGTGTTGAGTATATAGTCTTTTTGAGTTGAGGTTCCCAATGGAGAGAAAAATGGTAAAAGAAAATCAAGACAGTGTGGAGGTTTCTCAAAAAATTAAGAATAGAATTACCATATGACCCAGCAATCCTTCTTCTGGGTATCTACCCCAAAAAATTTGAAAAATTTATCTGTAAAGAATATATATATATATCTATATATATCTTATATATATATATCTTATCATATATATATATATATATATATATATATATAGAGAGAGAGAGAGAGAGAGAGAGAGAGAGAGAGAGAGAGAGAGATATCTATATATCTCTCTCTATATATCTTTATCCCAATGTTCGCTGCAGCATTATTCACGGTAGCCAAGACAAGGAAACAACTGAAGTGTCCTTCAATAGGTGATTGATAAAGAAGCTGTGGTACATATATACAGTGGAATATAAGAAAAGATGAAATATAGCCACTTGTGACAACATGGATGGATCTTGAGATGATCATGCTAAATGAAATAAATCAGACGGAAAAAATTGAGAATCATATGATTTCACTCATATGTGGGATATAAAACTAAAAGCAACAAATGAACAAACAAACAAAAACTCATAGATACAGACAACAGTTTAGTGGTTTCCAGGGGGGAAGGGAGAAATGGAGAGGAGGTAGGTGAGAGAAAAAGGGATCAAATATATGGTGACAGAAGGAAATTTGACTTAGGGTGATGAACACACAATGCTGTATACAGATGATGTATTATAGAATTGTACACTTGAAATCTATATAATTTATTAACCAAGTCGCCCCAATAAATTTTTTAAAAAGAAAGAAAGAATCAAAATGCAAACTATTCTGCCCTAATATTTCTGCCACGGAATTATAAATAATTAACCCCTGAAATTTCAAAGAAAAGTACTCTAAACTCATTAGTGGTTTTGTTCTTTGTTTTTTTTTTTGGTATCCTGTTAAGGTTTGGTTCCACAAAGCATCATAAAGAAAGAATTTGCAGCTTTGATGTACAGTTAATTTGACTAGAGGTCTATCCAGGTAAGGCAAATCTGATCAAGGATCCACTTGGGGGCCTGAAATGTGTCTGTCTTGCTATGCCAATTGCAAAAGGAAATGGGATTTAACTTTGGATGGCCCTCAGGTTACATCTGGGCTCAACCACTCTCTAGCTCTGAGTTGACTCTGAAGTGTCTCATCTGTTTGTTAAATTTAAATTTCAAAAACACTAATTAAGGTGCATAATCTCTTTCTAGGAACCCAGTTTTGCCTTAGAGCTACTGGAAAGCAAGAACAAGAAGAGCACAGCTTCTTCAGAAGCATTTATTTCTCTCTTAATGTTTCCATACCTAGACAGCATCAAAAGATGGGGATAGGAGGAGCCTGAGAACTTTTTTTTCTGATACTTAACCTGAACAATGAAAATCTTCTCAGATGATATAACAAGTCTTAGTCGCTCTCTGGGCTCATAGACAGAGAAGCAGCAGGTAGCACTATTTCTCTTGGAATCCAGGAGTGGAAATAGACCATAAAATTCTTCTATTGGGGATGGCTTTCTCAGAAATCTTAGTTCTTGTATTGAATGCAGTCTGAAGAATGAAATAAAAGGCCAAGATCCTGGACTTTCATCTCATTTGCAGACATTTGCCCAAAACAGAGGTGCTATGCTTTACTATCTCCCACAGGGGGCCCCTCACACCCATCTTTGCTCTTTTCAATCACTTCCTCCTCCTCATTATTATTTAAAAGAATGTGTGCCTTGAGGAAAGTTACCAAAAAAAAAAAAAAGAGAGAGAGAAGCAAAACTGAAATAATACACCATGTCCCTACCACCAGGAAACTACAATTATTAACAACTTGGTGTATATCCTTCCTGATATTTGATGTGTGTGTGTGTGTGTGTGTGTGTGTGTGTGTGTCTGTTACCAAAATGAGACATACTGTGATGCTTTATCTGCTTATTTTACTTAAGATTCTCCAACTTTTCATGTCACTACATTTTCATCTTGTTTGATACCTGATCAGTATTCAAATTCCACAATTTGTTCCCAAAATGCCCTTACGTTTCATTTGTTCAAACCACAACTCCATCCACAACCATGCTTTGCATCCGATCACAATTTGCCTTAATCTCTTGATCTAGTACAGTCCCTCTTTTTTTTTTTTTTTTAATGAATATCACTTGTTGAAGAGACTGAGTCAGATGTCCCACGTTCTGAGTTTGTTTACTACCTTGTCATGCCATTCAACTTGAATGCCATTCAACAGAATGATGATTTTCTAATTCTGTCATTCCTTCTACATTCTTGGCTAGTATTCTTCTGTAAAATAGAACTCTCCCTCACTAATTGGAGCTATTTGGTTACTCTAACATATATTTCTTACAGGAAAGTTTGGATAAATGCTCAATTCTTTCTCCTTAGTTACAAATTGTCCAAGTAAGAAATAAATTTATAAGCCATCTCAAATAATGATTTATGAGGTCCCATTGGCTTTCTCTCTCTTTTTCTCTCTTTTTTAGTATCTTTATACAGACATAGATTTTTATAATTCAGCAATGATTTAGATCCACTAAATCATTATTCTTTTTGATATTCAAATTTTTGCAACTTAGGGTATTGGCTGGGCTCCATATTTTGACATATTTTACAGATAATATTTCTCTCCTGGGTACTATCCCAGCCCTCAATTATGCTTATTACTTTTTGTTACTATTCTCCTAAGTCATTAATACTCTTTATTATACATGGGGATATATATAGTTTTGTCTAAATAAACAACTTTCTACCTTTTAATTTTCAACTTAAAAATTCATGACCATAAAACGTATTTATCACTGATCTGCCAAATCAATAATTCATTGTCCATTTTCTTTGCAATTTTCAAAATTTTAATTGGTGTTGTCTCTTTCCTCTTATCTTTGTCTTTGTGGAGATTTAGGCAGGAACCAGGGCATGACACTTCTTATATGCTAAGTTGAAGAATTTAGACTTTAACTGGAAGGCAGTGGGGAGACATTGACCAATTATAAGCAAGGGGATAACATCATCAGATCTCCATTTTGGAATAATCGTTTAGGCCATAATATGGAGACTTGAACAAAGATAAATGAGATTAGAGGCTGGAAAACCAGTTAGGAAGCCTCCTAAGCTGCACACATTCAGATAATCAGATCTACGTAAGTGGAAATGGAGATAGAGAGGACTGGGTGGGTCAAAAAAGTGTTCATAAATAATTATCAACAGGACTTGGTGATTTATATCTTATTTAGATATAGAGGCCAAAGGAGAAGGAAGAGTAAAGGATGAAGCAGGTTTCTGGCTTGGGCAACTGCGTGGGTAATGATGCCATTCACTGAGATTGAGGACAATGGATGAGAAACCAGCTCAAGGGCAGTAGAGCATGCTGCTTTTATAAATGCCAAGTTCCACCACAGCTTATCTTAATATAGATATAAATGACCACACTTTCCCAGCAAAGTATTTTCCTGCTCCTGGACGTGATAACACCCATTTCTACTTGAAATCACCAACATTCTTCTTCCTTCTCTCTTGGACACCCTCCGCACCAATTCCACAACCTACCTGCTTCTGTGCCACATATCTTGACTTTTATCCAGCTTCAGTGAAAAAAATGTGCCTGCCTCCTCTTTACAACATACCTCTACTTAGGCTTAAATCGTTCTCGTCTCAAAATTCTCAAGGTTTTACCCTGGCAATTACTGATTTTCTCTCCTATGTTATCTTTTTCTCCCTCTCTAGAATGTTTCCATCTATATGCTACCACCATTTTAGAAAGACAATTTCTCTTGACCCACGTCCCTCCAGCTACCTCTGAATTTCTTAGCACCACTCTTAGTTCTTCCAAACTATCCATTACTGGTTGTCTTCATTCCTTTATTTCCTTTCTAACCTTCGTTATCTCCCCAATTTTCTCCCCTAGCTCCTTCCTCTCTAATCAGGTGTTTTGTCCCTACTATGCCATCCAAAGGGTTCTTACCAGGATTACCAGTGGAGTACCTCCTGCAAAAGTTAGTGGCCGTTCTCGGCACCCATCATTAGATCTCTCAGCAGCCTGGCCCAGCTGGGACCACCACTTGCTCCTTTTTCATTCAACAAATATTTACACTAGGCCAGGCATGGGTCTAATCCTTGGGATATTTCAATAAATTCTAGAAACAAAGATCCTTCTCCTCGGGGAATTGATATTCTATCAGAGGGAGCTAGTTAAGCAAAAATACAATGAAAAAGTATGTAAATAACAAATGTAATATACTAGAATAAATGGACCAGTACTTAGAAAAATACAATATCTTGACTGAATCAAGAGATCTGGAAATCTAAATAGACCAATCAGCAATAACGGAAATTGAATAACCATCAAAAACCTACCAAAAAGTAGAAAGTCCAGGACCAGAATGGCTTCACCAGTGAATTTACCTAAACGTTCAAAGAAAATTTAATACCTATTTCTCCTCAAACTTTTCCAAATAATCAAGAGAGGCAATACATCCCAACTCATTTTATGAGGCCAATATTACTCTGATACCAAAACCTAGTAAGATAACACAAAAAAGAAAACTACAGACCAATATCTCTCATGAACACAGATGCAAAAATCTAAATAAGATACTAGTAAACTCAATACAGCAACATATTAAAAAGATTATACACCACGATCAAGTGGGCTTCATCCCAGAGGCACAGGGATGTTCAGCATATGCAAATCGATTAATGTGACACACCATAACACTAAAATTAAAAAATAAGAATATGATCATATCAATAGATGCAGAAAAAGCCTTCGACAAGATACAGCATCCATTTATGATCAAAACACTTAACAAAATCGGTATAGAAGGAAGTAACTGAACAAAGCTTTAACCTGGGCACATAATAAAGACCATATATGACAACCCTCAGCCAACATTATTTTAATGTGAAAAACTAAAACCTTCCCTCTAGATCAGGAACAAGCAAGGCTGCCCACTATCACCACTGTTATTCAATATAACATTGGAGGTCCTAGCAAGTGTAATTACAAGAGAAATATATAAAAGGCATCCAAATAGGAAACAAAGAAGTCAAACTGTCACTATTTTACAGATGACATGATTCTCTATATAGAAAACCCTAAAGACTCCACAAGAACACTACTAGAAACAATAAGCAAATACAGTAAAGTCTCTGGATACAAAATCAATGTTCAAAAATCCATAGCATTCCTATACTCTAATGAAGTGTCAGAAAAAGAAGTGGAAAAAAATAATTCCTTTTGCAATTGCAACAAAAAGAATAAAATACCTAGGAATAAATTTAATGAAACATGTGAAGGACCTATATAATGAAAATAAGACCCTATTAAAAGAAATCAAAGAAGATACAAAGAAATGGAAAGATATTCTGTGTTCTTGGATTGGAAGAATCAACATAGTTAAAATGACCATATTACCTAAAGCATTATACAGATTTAATGCAATCCCCATCAAAATCCCATTGGCATTTTTAAAGAAATAGAACAAAAAATCATCAGATTTGTATGGAAGCACAAAAGACCTGAATTGCCAAAGCCATCCTGAGAAAAAAGAATAGGCTGGAGGCATCACTCTGCCCAACTTCAAATTATACTACAAAGTGACAGTAATCAAAACAGGCATGGTATTGGCAGCAAAAGAGACACATGACGTGGAACAGAATCGAGAGTCCAGAAGTAAACCATATTTATATGGGCAAATAATTTTCAAAAAAAGCCAAAAACATACAGTGGAGAAAGGAAAGCCTCTTCAATAAATGGTGCTGGGAAAATTGGAAAGCCACCTGCAAAAGAATGAATAGACTGTTGTCTATCACACACACCAAAATTAACTCAAAATGGATTAAGGACCTGAATATAAGACCTGAAACAATAAAATGCATAGAAGAAAACATAGGAACTAAACTCAAGGACCTTGGACTTAAAGAGGATTTTATGAATTTGACCTCAAAGGCAAGGAAGTAAAAGCAAAAATAAATGAATGGGACTACATCAAACTAAAAAGCTTCTGCTCAGCAAAAGAAATGTCAACAAGGTAAAGAGACGAACATCCAATGGGAAAATATATTTGCAAGCAATGCCTCCATAAGGGCCTAATATCCAAAATATACAAAGAACTCATACACTCAATAACAAAACAACAAATGATCCAATCAAAAAATGGGCAGAGGACCTGAACAGACACTTCTCCCTAGAGGACATACAAATGGCCAACAAATATATGAAAAGATGCTCAACATCCTAGCTATTAGGGAAATGCAAATCAAAACCACAATGAGATACCATCTCACACCTGTTAGAATAGCTATAATCAACAGGACAAGTAATAACAAATGTTGGAGATGATGCGGAGAAAAGGAACCCTCATACACTGCTGGTGGGACTGCAAATTGGTACAGCCACTATGGAAAAAGTATGACAGTATGGAGGTTCCTCAAAAAACTAAGAATTGATCTACCATATGATCCAGCAATCCCTCTACTGGGTATTTACCCCAAAGACTTGAAAACTCATATCCGAAAAGATATTTGCACACCAATGTTCAATAGCAGCATTATTCACAGTGGCCAGGACATGGAAGCAACCAAAGTGTCCTATGAAGATGATTGGCTAAAGAAGCTGTGGTACATATTACAATGGAATATTACTCAGCCTAAGAAGAGATGAAATACTGCCATTTGCAACAACATGGATGACCTCAAGATAATCATGCTAAGTGAAATAAGCCAGACTGAAAAAGTTGAAAATCACATGATATCACTTAATGTGGTATATAAAACCTAAAAACAAATGAACAGGACAAACAGAGACTCAGGGACATGGACAATGGACTAGTGGTTACCAGAGGTAAAGGATGGGGAGGAGGGAAGAGGTAGACAGGGTTAAAGGGGTCAAATATAGGGGGGTTTGGGGAGGGTAAAGTGGGTAAAGGGGATCAAATATATGGTAGCTGAAGGAAAGGAGACTCTGGGTGGTAATCACACAATAAATATATAGATGTCAAATTATATAATGTACACCTAAAAATTATATAATTGTATTAACCAATGTTACCCAATAAACTAAAAAAAAAAAAAAAATCTATACTGTGCTGCCTCAGTAAATATAGTCTTAGTAAATTGTTACTGAGTGAATAAATTAATGGATTCTAGATTTCTAAAAATGCAATTTCTGGGTCTCATAACACACATTTTAAGGCCTTTTAAGGCTTAAGGATGGATATCTTACCATTCTGGCCTTAAACAGACAATATAATATAATAGGATGTAAATCAGAAAATCTGGCTCCCACACTGGTAACTCTGTGTCCTTGAGTAAGCCACTCAACCTTTCTAAGCCTCAGTTTATTCAAATGTGAATGAAAGAATTGGAATGACTGTTCTTGAACCTCCTTTCCAGTCACTATAAGAGATGATGGGAAATGCACTGTGCAGATCTGTAAGCAGACACTGTTCATTGGACTGACCCAATGTCCATTCCCAGTCCCTTTTCCTTTACCTGCCTCTACTCTAAGCTGAAAATGCTCAATACCCTTTCTCACCCTCCTTTGGAGCTAAGGGGTAGCCATTTACCAGTTTCTGGCTAATGAGAAAGAAGGAAAGTTTATTGGGTGCTTCTGGAAAACCTTTTGCTTTCTTGATGGCACAAGAGAGAGCAAGCTAACAGGTGCTCTCTCTCGCCCACCCTCTGCCTTCAGTGCTGACTTGATGCCTGGACCTGCAGGGCAGCGTGGTGACTTTGTACAATGTCAGCTCAGCTAAGCGGGAACTGTTTTCCAGAATCCTGCATGGTTTTAGGTTACATGTTGGCCAGGAGATAAATGTTACATGAGATATGGAAGGCAGGGCAGAGCAGCAGTCATGGTTTTCATGCTCTGAAGGACATGCATGGTTCTTGGCATGGTGGTAACTCTTGCACATTGTAGCTGATCTGCTGGCTCACCTTGCTGACACGAGGCAGCACCTAGAATCCAGCTCCCACCAGATCTCCTCCTTCAGTTTCTCTGAGTCCTAAGTCAAGTGCATGTGCAGCTTGAAAGAGTGCCAAGTTCTCCTGCAGTACATCTGTATTATTGAGGCCGGAGGTTTCGAGAGACACACGCAGATCTAGTCTGTCTTTGAGTATTCCAGCTCATGAATTCCAGTTTGTCCTTGCAGGTTTCCAAGTCTATTTCTGCTCTCATCCAAGTCCAGCTTCCTACCTGACTTCCTTCTGGCTGACTTATGGTAACTTCAGGCTCAGCACTAGAACCAAAGATAGCAAACAGCCTTGCATAGACTCCTCCATAAGCTCCCATGATCATGTAAGGTCTCATGCAGAATAGTCCAATAAAACTTTTGTGATGATGGAAGTGTTTTATTTATGAGCTGCTCAATATGATAACCACAGTCACATGTGGCTATTGAGCACTTGAAAGGTACGTGGTACCACTGAGTAATGAATTTTTACTCTTGTCTAATTTTTATTCAGATAGCCATATGTTGGCTAATGGCTGCTACCATACTGAACAGCACAGGTCAAGTGCCTAATAATAAATCTCTTATTCTTTATTACTCACAGTGGTTCTGTGTCTCTGGTTCGATCCTGACTGATACAGGGCAGTAACTGGTAACTACATGGTGGGGGGCTGGGGAAGGGGAAATGCAGGCAGAAAGCCAGCATGCTGGGTATGACAAGGGCTGGAGGAAAGAGTCCTGAGACACCCACTAGTTTGCCACCCTGAACTTCTTATATATAAGAAAATAGGTCCCCCCCCACCCTTTAGCTTGTCCATCTTCAATCCTAGGCCAGAGTATCAAGACAAGGTAAGATATTTACGAGAGTAGGTAGGCTCTAGTAAGGTGTGCTCTTCAGCAGGCAACCTTTTTCTTTACTCCAACATGATGACTTTTTTTCCCCTTGCCTGTTTCCTGTGTAGATCTTTCCAGCACCCTTTTCCAAATGAATATGACCGTCTTATAGAATATAATTGTCATTGCCATCAAACTGGATTTTTTTTGTTTTTTTTAAATTATCAGCCCATTTTCATGACTTCGCAATTATGACCATAGGTGGTAAGCGATTATTTTTATCAGCTCCAACTCTCTGAAACTTATCACTTAACTCATAAACTTTACCAGGAATGGTGCTTGCCAGATGGGCCCTGCACGGTTAACTGAAAAGTGAAAAAATAACAGGAACATTTTCTTTCAAGGCTGAGCTTGAGTAGAGAACAACATGCAGTGATTCAAAGCTGTGCTCACAAACAAATTCTACACCAATTACAAGAAATATTTTCTTTTCTTTTTTCTTTTTTTGTTTTTTAATGGTTGCTTAAGCAAGTGGTTATCCGTTATGGTGATGACACACGAAAGGAAAAGCGAAATGCTGGCCACCGAATCAAAGCAACAGCGCAACAGGCAGCTCAGCAGCGTGTGTGGTTTGGTTCCGTGGATGGACAGGCTTGCTTTTCACTTCCTCCCAATTTTGGTCCCGCCCTCTTAGTGTATTTTCCTGAGAGTTAAGAAAAGAAAGAGAAGAGAAAAGAAAGAAAAGAAAAGAAAAGAAAAAAACGAGAGAGAGAGAAGAGAGAGAGGAGAGAGAGAGAGAGAGAGAGGGGGAAAGAGGGAAGGAGAGAGAGAGGGACGGAGGGAGAGAGAGGAGGGAGGGAGGGAGAAAGAAAGAGAGAGAAAGAAAGAAAGAAAGAAGAAAGAAAGAAAGAAAGAAAGAAAGAAAGAAAGAACGAAAGAAAGAGAAGGAAGGAAGGAAGGAAGGAAGGGAGGAAGGAAGGAAGGAAGGAAGGAAAGGAAGGAAGGAAGAAGAAACAAGAAGAAAGAAAGAAAGAAAGAAAGAAGAAAGAAAGAAAGAAAGAAGAAGAAAAAAAAAAAGAAGAAAGAAAGGAAGGAAGGAGAAGGAAGGAAGAAGGAAGGAAGAAGGAAGGAAACAAGAAAGAAAAGAAAGAAGAAAAAAGAAAGAAAGAAAGAAAGAAAGAAAGAAAGAAAGAAAGAAAGAAAGAAAGAAAGAAAGAAAGAAAAGAAAGAGATAAGAAAGAGAAGAAAAGAAAAGAGCAAGTAAACATTGGTCTTAACCTGCAAACCGTCTTTGGTGTCTGTTGTTCCCTTCTTTTTCACATCTCAAGAGACTGATGGTCTTAACTTCTTGTTCAGTGAGTTTCTTTGCTTCCCCCGTCGCTCCCTTCAAGCCCTCTGCCACGGATAAACGCTTGCTAGAGAAATCTGAAGACCATGCGCTTCGAGCTCCCAGGCACCCGCTGCCCGTTCGCCCCTGCCCAGCGAAGCGCGGGTCCAGTGCCTGGACCCCTTCCCCTCCCGCTCTCCGCCGCTGCACCCAAGGGGCTCGCAGTGCGGCCTGGCGACCCGAGGGCGCTGGCCTCGGACATTCATAACACTGCGCCCTAGCACGCCCCCAGGCGGCGCCCGGAGGAGGAGGCCTTGCAGTTACCCTCCGCGCGCGGTGGGCGCAGGTCTGCGGAGCCTCGAGCGCCTCCCAGATGCTGCAGCCTCAGCCGCCACTCCGCGAGCTGCGGGAGACCGGGGACGAGCCTGCCCTCGGTGCGCGCTGGGGACCAGAAGGGGGCTCTGGATTTCGATCCCTCCTCGTCTTTTCCCTCTGGGTCTCGGAACACTCCCACTCACCAGACCCTCCTCCTCCCAGGTCCAGGCCGGGAGTGGAGGACACATCTCTCCTCCCGGCACCCCCCACCATGTAATAGGTCCAATGACTCCCGGTGGGAGGACTGCGAGACTCGACAGTGGCTCCCATCCGGCGAAAGCCCAGCCATCAGCTCTGTGATGTTCTCGGGCCGGTGGTGCTGTGGGAAACCTCATCGCGCTGGCATGCTGGCGCGCCGCTGGCGGGGCGACGCGGGGGCGCAGGGAACTCCATCTCCTTGTCCACACGTGCTGGTGACCGAGCTGGTGTTCACCGACCTGCTCGGAACCTGCCTCATCAGCCCGGTGTGTTGGCTTCGTATGCAACGGAACCAGACCCTGGTGGCACTGGCGCCCAACGCCACGCGTGCACTACTCGCCTTTGCCATGACGTTTTCAGCCTGGCCACGATGCTTATGCTCTTCGCCATGGCCCTGGAGCCTACTTATCCATCGGGCACCCCTACTTCTACCAGCGCCACATCACGCGCCACAACGGCCTGGCGTGCTACCCGCCATCTACATCGGTCTCCCTGCTTTCTGCTCCCTGGCCGCTGCTGAACTACGGGCAGTACGTCCTAGTTACTGTCCCGGACTTGGTGCTTCATCCAGCACGGCGCGACCTCGTACCTGCAGCTTTATGCACCCTGCTGCTGCTCCTCATCGTCGCTGTGCTCGCTTGCAACTTCAGTGTCATCCTCAACTCATGCGTATTGTACGCCGGGCAGGAGAAGCCGCTGTGGGCCCTCCTTGGTGCAGCGGCCAGGGGCGGCCCTTCGACCCGCAGGAGAGGGGAAAGGATGTCCATGGCGGAGGAGACAGACCACCTCATTCTCCCTGGCTATTATGACTATCACCTTTGCCGTCTGTTCATGCCTTTCACAGTAAGTTACTCACTTTGCTTTCACAGCCCGGCTCTGCCTCAGCTTCCTCACACCCTCCCTTCTCCTACCCTTTCAACTGCCACACAATCTTTTGCAACTTGTAAAAATATGTCCTAATTTGTAAAGGTCTGTGGTAGACTTCCCCTCTCCCTTCTCACCTTTACCCCACTTTCCTTCCTTCCCTAATCCTGGGTAGGAGTTTCTCTAGGCTAGTGTTTCTCATACAGTAGTACAGTCTCACTGATAGGGAACCTTGACACTCAATTCCATCCTAGAATGAAAAGCCCTTTACAGTGTCCCTGAGCCACCACCACTAGCATGCCTTAGTACCTGAGGAGGAGGCAGCCCTTTCCACCTCTGGATCGTTGCCGGTTCAATCTGACTCGTCCAGAGCTGCAGTTTGCCTCCTGGTACCCCCCACCCACTGCTGCTAGTTCCATACTTTCTGCTTTGTGTTCTCCAAGGGCAAAATGTGGTACCCAACCCAGTGAACACTGATAATCGTCCCAATGATAATCCCAAGTGAGAAAGATCCTTGTTGCAGAACTTCAAATCATTATTTTCCTAAAGTTAAACAAGTTTCCAGTTTATGGGTTTCCCAGTTTATATATCAGGAGCATAACTCTTTGTAGCCATGAAAATTCATAATACATCTATAATGATGATTATAGGAAAAATAGTTACTTGGAGAAACCATTTACTAAGCTTTTGAGATCTCTCTTTGAAGGAGGCATTTACCCTCTTACAAATATCTTCTTGATGTCACTGTCAGAATATATACAGGTGCTATTCGGCTTACCATTGTGCATGTTATGAGCACAAAGTTTAACAGGAATGGCTGGTCCATCTCAGGATGGAGAATTAGGCATGTCCACTTGCTATGACCCAGCAGGCTACAGTCTGCCTGGAGAACTGGAGGCAGAAGCTTAGGTACTGGGATGGGGGTTGTCCTGGTTTGGGCAACCTCAGCAGTTCTGGTTCTATGATGCAGTGAGACTGAGCTGCTGAGATTTACAGAGCCTGGGATGTATCTGAGCACCGGCTGGCCTCTTACAGAGAAATAGGAATTGAGGATTCTGGCAGCTCCACTTCCCAATCTTCAGAAGAACAAGACTGACCCTGCAGGGAGTGAGGAGTTGGCAGTGATTCCTACTGCCACAATCTTGGAGAAAAGAGTTGGACACTGCCTGCCATTAGCAGGTCTGACTGTAGAAACTGAGAAGAACTTTATCCTACTTCCCACCACATCACTATTTTTTATTATCTTCATACGCTATTGGCCCACTCTAAAGCTGTGTACAGAAATGGCCGACACTGAGGTCCCACTTGAGGCAGGAATCATTTCCACATGTCCCATAATAACCAAGGACGCTGTCAGATAAGGCAAAGGCTTGTGGTTGCCTTCGGAAATTTTCCTATTATTTTAACAGAGCACATGCAGCCCAATAGAAATACAGCATGGCCACAAATGTGAAACACATATGGGATTTAGAATTTCCTAGTAGCTACATAACAACAACAAAAAAAACAGATGCAATTAATTTTAATCAATGTATTTCATTTAACTCAATTTATCCAAAATGTTATCAATTTAAAATGTAATCGATTGTAAAATAATTAACGAGCTATTCCAAACTAACTTCTTCCTTATGTCCCAAAAAACACTGGCAATTTACCAGTATTTTTCTATCTCTGCTTTCTCGCTGGAACTGCTTTCCATGTCCCTTAAAGTCCCCCAGTAAAGAGGGGAGTTCACAGCTGCGTACCCAGTGGTCTACCAGCTTATTCCGCACTTCAGGAGTAGTGGGAAGAGGGTGGTGGGGATTTAGGAAAGTCGGGACTACTAATGTCATTGTTCCAAGTGTGGGCAGGTTAGAATTACTGCTTCCTCCAAGAACCCCAGTCTAGGACTTCCAAAGTTGGGAAGTGAAACTATCAAAATGTAAAATACTAGTGCCCTGTAATGAAGTCAAGTTCAACCTCAAATATCATTATTATCAACATCAACGTGGCAAACATTTGGGGATGCTAATTTTACATACACTATTCCATTATTTTCACAACTGCCTGTAAAATAGATAGTATTATTATTCCCATTGTATAGATGAGGCAAGTAACTTATCCTGGGTCCCACAGCTGTGTGTGTTGGAGCCAGGATTCAAGCTAAGCCGTTTAAACACAGAGCCTATGCTCTTAACCACAGTACTATCAGAGAGAAATACTCATTTCTCACATGAGAAAATTAATCCAAGATTTCATAAGAGAAATGTGAAGATGTTATAAGTATCTGGACCACTTTGCCTCTTAATTCCAACTTGTTAGCTTTAAAAATAAAAATAGCAAAGACCCTTTTTTCCATGTCAGAAAAAGGAGCCAAGTATATGTTTTTATTTTTTTTTCTTCCCCACAGACCTGTGAATTAAAAAGGCTGAGAATGGGTTTTTAGGAATTGGTTAATGTAAATGAGCTCTAAAATTAAGAATATTCAGATTACCCCTCATGTAAAATCTTCCATTGGTACCATAAAACATTTCTCTACTGATTGGGGAAAAAAAGGCATGTGTTGTTTAGGAAATGACATTATTTTGGCTGTCCAATATGAAATCATGCATATGACCAACAACATATTCCAAACTGTTTATGCACTAAAGGGATAGCATATATATTAATAAATTCCTCCTTATGTTAATTAGCTGTCTTCATTATTTCACAGAGATAAATAGAAACTTTCCTCCTGGAATGGAATAGAACACAGGAAATATATCAGACCTCCATTCTTGCCTCAGATACATAGTGTCTTTATTTCCAATCCACATCAAGCCACTTTCTCACTACTTTATTACTAATTGTGGATAGCTTCTGGTCATTTTAAATGGTTTTCCACATGCCATTAAGATAAAGTGCTTATGCATTTTATTCAGTTCTCAAATTTCAAAAGGGAACCATTGACTTATTCTAAAAATATCTTCATCTTTAGAAATTCTTTAGAGCTATAATTTCTAGGTAAATCTGATTAGTGGAAATCTGACCTTCACAATACAGAACAAACTCAAGTAAACAGCCCTGGCGTTTCCTGTTTGTTCCTAGTACTCTTTATGACATGAATGGGGGTTATAAAACTGATATGAAATTGGTCAATTACATTGTGGAAATAGCATAATTCTAGCTGGATGAGAGATCCAGAAATCTCTATGCATAACCATGATGAACTTTGCTTGGTGATGTTTTAATATCCATGTATACTACTGGGAGATCCTTAGGGTTCATGCATCATTAATGATGTATTTGGAATTATTGAAATAGTTTTAATATACATTACTTTTCAAGGGAAAGTTTCTCTATATGAGTGTTGTTACTTGACACTTTTTTGCTTTCCATAATATCACTTGATATTATGAAATGGTGGTTTTGAATAAAGACACGATTACACTGAGTTTATAAAATTTAGACAGCAAGAATCCTAGTTCTTTTCCCAAAAAAGAAGTTGTACATTATGTCTCTACCCTTGGTTGAGTTCATCATCACTGCCATTTCAGACAATTAAGGCCTCAGCTTAAAGAAAAACAGCTTTTAGGGATGATATATTTCTTTTTGGCATGTCACGAGCCTATCACAATATTAAGTTTAAGTTCTTAAAAAAAGAAAAAGAGTAGAAATAGTGAAATAGATCACTGGAGACATAGTGTTTCAGGAAGACAATCAACAAGTCTTTTTCTACGTAAAGGTGTAAGGCCCAGTTAATCTGCAACTTAGTCTGCTCGGTTTCTGTGGCTTCTCCTGTCCTTTATTTCAAAGTTTCTGACCACCACTCTGCATCTTTATCTTGAGCTTACCTCTACTGTGCCTCAATTTATATCACCAAGGTGTATCAAGCTTCATTTTTCTCAGGATATTTTGTTGCCTAAAATTTCCCCCCTCTAACAGAAAACTTGGCACTTCTGCATTTGGACATTGGTATGATCAGACAGGCCGAGGATAGAGAAAGTGCATTTGGAGAAGGCTGACACTTCCTCTAGACCAGGGTTCCTAACCTGCACCCATGGACAGCACATAGATGACTGAAATCGTTTGCAAAGTCTTGTGTTTATCTGAGCTCTGGGTGGATGTTTCATAGTGTCCAACACTTTTTTTTTTTTTTTTTTTGAAGCTACCACCCTGGAATACCCAAGCCCAGAGCTCTAAACCTTAGCATTAACGCTTCTGTGTCTAGCTCTGGGATCACCTGGAGCTCAGGGCAGGGACACTCTTTAGTGCTGGAGCCACATCCATGCCCCTATCTTTCCTTCTGAAGGGAAATGGCTTCTTTTCCCTCTACCACAAAGAACCTATGGTTCAGGGAAAGGGGTTTCTTTACAATATCAAATACCTAGAAAATAATTTCCCCGTGAAAGTTTTTGTTTGTTTGTTTGTTTTTTTAAAGAATGGATTATGCAAAATCTATAGCAGGACACTCTTAAGAGAATATAAACATATAACAATCTCTGCCTGCAATTTATTCATGGAAAATGGAGGAAAGAAAGCCCCCCCAAAAGCTAAGTAGCTACTTAGATGTAGCCATGGTCCTTCAATCTATAAACAGGAACAGTGATATTCACAAACTTTTGTGGCACTTTTGTGAAGAGAGATCTCCTTTAAACTTATAAATCGGTCAGTCAGTGGTGAATTTTACATGAGACTTTATATCACAGGCTTTTATCCAGCTGGCAACAGGTAGTGACTAAATGGCTTTCCTAGTTACCTGAAGTATGATACGGGACAAGACAACTAATATTCTAAGCCTTGGTTTCCTCCTTACTAAAATGAGAATAATAATATTGTGCAGGCTCATATAAGCATTCAACAGAGTGAGACTTATAAATTGCTTAGCATCATGCCTAGCACACATAGCTGTTCAGTAAATATTAGCTGCTGTCTTCATAGGATTCTATTTCCAAGGGAAAAATCAGATTGTATGTTAATGATTAGGATTTTGGAAGCTCAAACTCATTTGTTTGATTCTCCAGGCTTAGGCAGCAGGTCTTTTGTTTTTATTTCAGGTGTTAGATAAGATTCTGTCATAGGGCTCTCAACCTTGGTTGTACATTAGAATCCCACGAGGGATGCTAATCCCATGTGGTTTTAAAAACCACCATACCCACATTACAGACCAGATTTAATTAATCAGAGTCTCTGAGGGAGGAGCAAACCATCGGAATATTTTTAACACTCCTCAGGTAATTTCAATGAGCAGCCAGGTACAATTCTCACTTGCTTTAAAATTTGAACTGACTATGTGGTTGTTGTATTAATGGTAGAAAAAAAGTGGGGAGGTAGGAGAAGACAAAACTCACATCAAAACTTTCAAGGGTTGTTGAAGTGTGTCTCTTTTCCAAGCGTAAAAGAAGAAATTGTCTTCTACAGAATACTGGCCACCTCTCAAAATGCAAATTTTAAGCATTTCTAAAAATTACCCAGGTAGTAGATGAAATGGAAAGGAAACAAATAGTACAGAATTGCTTCATCCTCTGAAGCTGTTTCCACTTCTCATTGCTCTGTCACACTCTAAAGAGATCAGGAACTGAAAACCTGACTCATCTTCGTATGTGAAGCTGCAACACTAGAATACTGAGCCTCTCACCATTCAACTAGCCAATTCAGTGTTATCCTATTCTTTGGCCAAACTAGACCATAAATTCAGCTACAGACTTTTTCTACAACAGAGTGCTCGTGTATGTAGGGTGTGTGTATGGTGACTAATATATTTTAATCTATAAGACTTATATATACTGTTATCTTAATTTCTAAACTCCAAAATCACTCCTTAAATATACCATATAAGTCGAGTATATTTCTCATCCAAAAGAGTTTAGCTTCCAAGAAAGCTATTGCTCCATTGCATATGCCCACCTAATTTCCCTCTTCTCTCCATAATCAGAGAAATCCACCATAAATTCTTTTCCTTACTCATCTGCCAAGTCTTTTCTCCATTCCCTATGCCAAGATTCTCTGGCATAAACACCTGTGGCTGCCAAACCTTTCTGCTATTGTCCTAACATAAGCAAATCGAAGATGACTACTCTTCTCCCTCCCTGCAATTTGCTTTGTATATCCAGTTTGCCAGATGCCAGAAAAGTACCAGGACAGAAGAAATAAAACATTCCTTCTTCTGGTGAAGTAGAGTGGAGGAAAGAAGGAATAGCTTTCTAACCCATGGGCTACCATTGTTAATAAAGTCCCTGGAGCATTATAAAACCATTTTCAAATGACTGGTATGATTTACTTCTGTTTTCCTCTTTTCTATAAGCTTGTGGAAGTGTTTGATCTTTATTAAGCATATACAGTTCCTTTTCTTTTAATCCGACCCAAAAGTTGTGTTTCTCCCTAAACATCTAAACAATCAGACAAGTGCCAGTATAACAGTTTGAAATCACTGGTCAACATATAAAGACGCATCAGCTTTCCAGTGTTTGGGACATTGTTCTGAAGACCTTTGCTCTAATACAGATAAAACTGGGTGTAGCACGTGGTGAGCACCATGCTAGCATCAAGGCAGTTGGAATCTGTGTCTTAACTCCACCACTAAACAGCCCTGGGAACTTGGGCGAGTCACCTGACTTCTCTGCACCTCCTTGTCCTCTTTGGTAAAATGGAGATAATAACTAATACTGTGGGCACTTAAGCGAGCACTGTTTTAAGTAATTTACATGTTTTACTTTCTGTCATCCTCCCAACAACCCAAAGAAGTAGATATTGTTGTTATTACCATGCCCATTTTAAAGATGTAGAAACTGAGGTACATAAAGGTTTAGTTTTCTTACCTGTTCCCAGAGCTATATATGGAGGGCAGATTCAAACCCAGATAGTCCAAGGGCCAGAATCCATGCTCTATTGTGTACCTTGTCTCACTGAATTGTGATAGTTAAATCAGATTGAGTATTTGGAAGTAAATGTAACATGTTGTTACTAACCTTCCTAAAGTTCACTTCCTCATTTGCCTAAAAGACAATACTTATGTTTCAGAGTTTTTGTTAGGAAAAAACATGTGCAAAAAGAGTGAGATTTTGCTACCCACCTTCTATCACCACTACCACACACAAAACAAAACACGTTTTGCTTTTAAATCTTAAGAAAGTGCATATGGTCTAAGCCTGTCCACTGCTACAATGTAAAACTAACAATTTTCCCCTTTTGCTTCTTACAGATTTTTGCATACATGAATGAAACCTCTTCCCGAAAAGAAAATGGGACCTCCAAGCTCTTAGATTTTATCAATTAATTCAATAATCGACCCTTGGGTCTTTGCCATCCTTAGGCCCTCTGTTCTGAGACTAATGCGTTCAGTCCTCTGTTGTCGAGTTTCATTAAGAACACAAGATGCAACACAGACTTCCTGTTTCTACACGGTCAAATGCCAGTAAATAGACTGACCTTTGTGGACAATAGCTAAGAAGTGCTTAGTTAGCTAGCATCTGGAAGATCATTTTGAAATGATTCCTTGGAGAAATGAAAAAAGTTAGTTTAAACAAAATGAAGCTACCCTAATAAAACAGAGTAAACAAACATTTTAGCAGTGGTTTAGGCTACGGATGTGCTGACAAGGCGCTGCATGGAAGGTGTCAGAAAGATCTATAAAACCTACCCTCAATGAGCATGTTACATGGCCTTCAGAGAAACAACAAACTGCATTTAAGATCCAGTTGCCTTTTGAGTTAAACTTTCCTGTTGAATGAGAAAGCATGTGGTTTTGTAATTTGTTTAAAACCCTAAATAGTTACTGTGTATTTTCTATTTTAATCTTCTGTGTTACTACTGTTATAAACACACAGTGTGCAAAGACCCAGATAAAACTTCATATTCTCCAGGAAGTCGATATGTGGAAGCAGCCAAGCCTGCGTTTTGTGATTGCTTACAGACCCTTTCTTTGGACAATGAGTTTGAAAATCATAGGCACTTTGTACCTATGTTTGTTTGTATTGGAAGTACTCTCTCATCACTACAGTATTACTTGTCAAGAGTAGGTTCAGTTGGTTAATGTCAGCTTTTTAACTAGTTCTCAGTCTCCAGAAATATGTGTCAAAGTGTCAGTTATTATTTTGTAATGTTCATCAAGAAAACTTTAGGAATTTTCCTCTCAAAAGAGAAAATAGACTGTTAAGAGAGCCAATTCTGATTACTATTCTCCACTATGTGCTATGTCTGAAGCCACATATTAGGATTAAAACTGAAAAATCTGATCAATTCTTCAGATACACTGGAACCTTTTTAATGCTGATGTAAGCCATGACTAACAATCTACTTTATAAGATGGTTGTATTGTAGCAAAATTCATCTGTCTGTATTTTTCTCCCGGAAACATAGTTTGACTCATACTACATTGGAAATCATGTAACAGTGAGTCATATCTTAATATATTTATAAATCTAAATGTTTGGCATGTGTAAACTCAGCATCAAATATTTCAGTGAATTTGCACTATTTTAAGCGTATCTTATTTACTGTGTAAACTCATCTGAAATATTATAAATAAATAAACTATAAAACAAAAATTTGAAAATGGAATAGTACTTGATGAATTTCCCCAAATAACATTTTATATTAGTGCAACATAATTTTTTTAAATAAGATAAAAGTGGAAAAATTATATATTATTTTGGCAAGTTTTTAAAGTATGGTTGCATTGTCAATTAGAATTTAAAATATTCAATATAGTACTTAATATTAGAGGATTTTTTTCCTTACAACATGATGTTCAAAATAGTAGAACCATCTTAATTTTTAATGAGTGTTATTACAGGATAGCTGTCATAAAGGAAAACAAAAAGAGATGTTAATTTTTTCCAAAGTCTCTTTGAGTTGCTTACGTAAAACCATGTCTTATAAGTAGTTATCAAACTAGATGATCACTTAGAGTTTTCAAACTATTCTAGTCATCAGTATATTTTGACACAATCTATTTCAAATCAGCGTTCATTTTAAAAAGAATAAATCAATGGTTTGCTTTTTTACTAATTTAAACAAACCAGGAAAAATTTAACTTAACTAAAATCTTGACATGCAAATAAATCTTCCCTGTCCACCAAGTATTCTGAAGTTAAGAAATTGCTTTAAATAGAACTAATTAGGCTCATGGGTAATTCTTGAACATAAAATTCTAAAGTTACTTTGAACCTGGAAGATTGATTTCTTTTATCAGATAACTTTTTTTCTTTAAATGAAAATGTTAACTACCCCACATCGCCACCCCCAAAAATTCTGGAAAGTGCCTGATAACTTAAAAAAATAATAATAACTTTGGACATAATATCATTAGTGGGAACAAAATGATTCACTCTGGGGGCTTAAAATATAGCAGTTTATTTAAGAACTGGTAGATTCCTAGAGCTTTATTTCCTAGTTTACTACTGTTCTTTGCACTGTTGAATGACTACATCCTATTATTTTGTTTGCACTGATATATACATAGATGGAATTGAAGGTAAAAATCCTGTGTAATAGTCAATCGACTATTATTAATGGTAATTTAAAGGTAACAAAAAATTAGATGTGTAAATATTTTCTTTCTAAAAACCCCATTTCATCTGACATACTTGTTGAAGTTTACTGAGTCCTTTTGAAGTTAAATAAAAAACACAGAATTTAGTCTGATATATTAGAGAATTGAACCATGATGAAAGAAGACCTAGATTTCTTTCTTTGCCCTTGACAATCAGTGGAATGAAAGGGAGAAAGCAATTGATTCAGCTCAAAATGCCAGCCCTAACTTTAGGTGTTCAGAAATGGGATGGGCCAAAGCAATCTATTCTGAGCTGAATTATTCCTGGATGGCCCCAGGTCGTCTTTCCCAAGAGAGTACTGGGAAAATCTGGTACTAAACTGTGGCCTTGAATCTCCAAAGATCTGATAGGGACCTGAGTTTGCTTAGATGCTACAGAAAGCCTCCAAAGATCTGAACTCAAAATGGTTTGGACCCATGACAGCCTAAAGCCAGACCAATGCTCTGAAAACAGCACTAACCCAAAACAGCCATGCTGACTGACAGAGGCTGCAAGACCTGAGCAGCGGGGAGGGCGAAACCAGCCCATGTCATTACATTTTCATTGGAATTCAGTTAAACTTGGTGCTCATATCAGTGCATGGTGAAGGGGTTGTTCTAATGTTTATGGAATGTCAGCTCTGATTTGAATAAAGAAAAAACATATTTAAGCTTAGAATGTGATGTATTTGAAAGGCAGGGGAAGACAATTAACTTGCACTTAAGCAGAACTTTATTTCACTTTGCCAGATCTAATGGCTTGAGCCAAATCTAATGGTTTTCTGATTTTGGGAAGAGCCTCTACTTGAGCCGTTCACAGACTGAGAAGCTGTCTTCTCTGCAAAAAGTGATTTATATATGTGGACTTACAATGCCTACTCATGAAAGCGGTGTTGCAACTTGAATATTTGATGGCTATCTTCCATCTTCATCAAATGCTTAACTCCATTAGATTTCCTCTCTGAGTGCACATTTATAAAGTACCTCCAATCACTAATAGCATTATAATTTCTTTAATTTACAAAGCATTTTGATCACCTGAAATATACTATGGAAATAAATATTATTTTAGCAACTTGCAAAAGCTATTGTCTAATTTATACATGGGCCCAAGGCCATGCACTGGGCATTAATTTTTATTTCAGAAAGTTAACTCTTTTTTTCTGGTAGATTTTGTGATTTGTTTTTTTGCTGTAAGTAAATTTTCTTGAGTTATTTTTTTATTTCCTATAAAATGTACATACTATTAAAGCTCAGTTTGGGTGGTTTAATTCTGTGATCCATGTGTTTTATTTTTAAAAATCTGCCAAGAGTCAAATATATCCATGAGGATTCCAGCAGAAAGAGATTGTACACTCAAAAGAGAAACTGAGGACTGATGAATGAAAGGAATATTTACAGAGTGACAGACAAGTTTTAGGGAATCAACAAGGATGGTGAAGGATCCCTTGGAAGCTGTCCCCACTCCTAGGCTGCAAAGCACAAGGGCATAGCAGTCACTGGAAATGAGTGAGGGCTGTAGGAGATGCCAACCAGCAGGAGCTATGGCCTTAAAAAGGGAAGCATTGCTGCTGCCAAATCACAGAGAGGGAATGAGGGGTCTACCTTCCTGGTGGACCTCCCCTCCTCCTCTCTACTCTTCTGCCTGTTCCTCCCATTGGCCAGACCCAACTGTAATCCAGAGAGTCAGGGTAACCTGGGTGATGCAGTCCATGAAGTCTGTAGTACAGGTGAAGAGTAGAGGGGCAGATGGAGAATATCCAGCATAAGCAGATTAAAAATGTCCTTTTTTAAATTACACTAACACAAAAACTGAAACCACGAAGTGGTTTCTACTTAAATCAATATTCTCTAGCAAGTTTGGGTATTATAAATCAACCCCATCTGTATGGAAAAGGGTAAAATACTATAGGTTCCTTTATCAAAATATTTGTCCTCGACTCTACAGCCTGAGGGTCAGTGTTTACATCTGTCCAACTCTGGAGGCAGTTGATATAATCACAGAAGAGCAAAGGGATCAGATCAACCATCTTTGTTTCCTCTGACCATAGCAATACAGCATAACAGCTATTTCTAAGCAGAACAAAGGATGATAGTTATGTATACTGGTCTAGAAATGAACTGAAGCTTTATTTTTAAGAAGGAC
The DNA here is from genome assembly GCA_003508835.1 of Eonycteris spelaea. NCBI lineage: Eukaryota > Metazoa > Chordata > Mammalia > Chiroptera > Pteropodidae > Eonycteris > Eonycteris spelaea. Next base: position 5,928,522 of record PUFA01000017.1, read on the forward strand.
CACTAACGTGAGAAAAATCAAGAGAAAGCTCATTTAAGATGCTGAGGGGGAGCCATATCCCCAATTTAACATAAGCTGAGATAGGTCTATACAGCTATTATAAAGAAAGAGTATATGTAGCAACTCAGCAATTCTGCATAGTTTAAAATGCTGATTTAAAAAATACCAGATAAAAAGCAAATTTTAACAAAATGGGAAAAGATTAGCCAAGGCCGTCTGTCCGTGTTGCCCTTTCGGCTAACATAGGATTCATCTTTACTCCTTTACTCACCCCCTTACTGAGCACTCTTTTCCTAGCATAGACTGTTCCCTCTCCCTCCACCACTGGACCTGTTGTCTTTGTTGCGTTAATTCAACCTTTCCCCTTTCAGCAAATTCTAGATTTATCTGGGGGCATTAAAGACTTGTCAGACTTCTAGAGTTTTCTCAGTCAAGTTACTTAACCTTTCTTATTCTTGGTTTCCTCAGCTCTAAAATGAGAATAAAAAATTATCCATCTCCTTAATTGTTTTGAGAATTAAATGAGTAAATGCATGCAGGATGCTCAGCACGATGCCTGGATGTGGTACGTGCTAGAGTCAGGGATCAGTATTATCTTAGATGCCTGGTATAGTGGCCCCTCTGACCTCACACACTCTGGCTCAGATTGCTCATTCTTGTGGGGTCATGATGCTAAGCCTTGTGATATCTATTTGGTAACTCTAGGGAACTGTCAAGAAAGATGATGATAATAAGCATGTGGGACAAATTTGTATTTCAGAAAATGAAGTGAAGATTAGCACACATGGGACAATGTAGGTAAATGTATAAGCATGAAAGAGAGGAATCCAAGAGAGACAGACAACAGGACGTAAAACATGTTTTCTTAATAGAGACAGAGAAGCAACAGGGAACAGCATCTGAAACACTATTCAAACAGGATGTGTTGTGTGCTGAGAAATATAACAGTATCACAATGCTGAAATTAAGCAGATTTCATTTATACATCATCTTCTGAAGATCCGCAGAATAAATCCAAGTCATGTGCCACAAATGACCTTTCATGTTCCTGAAACCAGTACCCAAGACTTGCTCTCTCTAGGCAAAACATTCCTGATTTCTTCAGCTGTCTCTTATGTGATACTTCACCATTTCAGTGCCCTTCTCTAGATCTTATCCAAGTATTAATGTCCATTTTAATATGTTGGGCCATAAGAAAGCACCAAAAAATTATTCTAAACCAGTCTTATCAGTATTGAGTACTGGTATGTTAGTTGCTGGCATGATCTGAACATTACATTTCCATTAATGCAACCTGAGAGATTACAAAGCTTTATTAGCAACTGGGTTGTGGCTTTATTATCTTTAGTAAATGAAAGAAGCAACAACTCTCCACATTACATAGAGGAAAAGTGGATGTGTAACGGTCAGTGAGTTGGTTTCTAAGAACATCCTTATAAGATACCCTTAGGATTATGGTGCTGATCTTACCTCCTGAAACCACACAGTCCCTGGGTTTCTTGTTAGTCATTTACCTACAAATTCTTGGGCTGGCTCTGTAGAATAGGATTGTGAGCTTTGAGTTTACCAGCTGCCTTGGCCTTTTGAGTTAATAACATGGCCCTTGAAGTGGTACAGAACGTAGATGCCAGTGCCAGAGTTCAGAAAAAAATTTTTTCCTTGAAAATGGAACTCACTGATTTTAGTTAGCAAATGACATGTTTGCTAGAATTAACTGACTAATACTGACCTCAGTCCTAAAAGTGTGCCTGACATGTCGTGATAAATCAAACATTTAAAAATGGCAACAGCTGCACGATTAAACCTTTGAAGGGAGTTGAGACTATCTTTCAGCCCTTAGAGAGACTCTCAATGTGTCCACACTGTGAAGAGCTCAGAGGAACAAGCCAAAAAGCCCAACACTTTTGAAAACTCAAGATTAACTTTTTATGTTTTTAAAAATAAATGTCCTCATGTTACTTGTAAAATGAAAGACATAGTAACCAAAACACGGCGCGCTGCATACTGTGGTGTACTACTCTTTGACCTGTAAAAATAAATCTTTCTGGTGTGAGTAGGCATTCCGATAAAAGAAGAGCATGCTTAACTATAAACTAGAGACCTTTATTCTCTTTACTACCTATTATGGTGACTGGGGAAACACTAGCTCAGATGGTCATATCTTTCCATGAATGCCAGTTTAGAAGACTAAGGAAGGTGGCAAATCAGTTTCCTGTCTTCTACGTAGATCTACTGTGTCCTCCATTAGTTACAATTACAGTGGTTCAAAGAAATGCTAAGTGAGGAAATAATTATCCCATATTATCAGTATTAGAAGCTTTTTAAAAATAAGGTCTTGCTTTTAATTTAGCTCCTTGAACATGTTAAAATACTACTATTTGGAATGCTTTGAACCAAGAATTTTGGATTGAGACAAATCACATGGGGAAAAAAACTGATAGTTTTATTTTTAAACCAACACACTGAAAAAGGAAGGAAGCCTGGTGAAACTGGGGTTGGAATGCAGACATCTAATTAGTGAGGCTGCCTCTCCACATGTCCTCATTCCCGGGGCTCCTCTCCCTGCTCCTTGACTCCAGCCACCCAGCCAGTGTACGGTACCCAGAACATAGCAGTAAGCTTCCATCTCGGGGTCATTGCTCTGGCTTTGTCTCTGCCTGGAATAAAGGCTCTTCTCCCAGACAGCCATGGCTCACTACTTCATTTCCTCACTTCACCGCCTTAATAAGGTCTTCACGGATCAGCTTTTCTAAAAGTGCACCCCCCTGCACTCCCCATTCCCTTCACCCTACTCTATAGTTTTCTAATATGAATGACAATAAATATTCCTCAAGGTTGATGTTTTTATAACCTTAATGATGTTTCCTTGCACTAGAATGTGAGTTCCAGGATGGAGAGAGATTGTAGTCTCTTTTGTTTTGACGGCTAATGTTACTGTGTCTTACAGTTGTCAGAGGTCTCATACACTTAGAATTGTATTTTATTGATTTCAGAGCCTTCTATTTTTTTTATTTGTTCAGAATATTATTCTTAGGTATTTTTAAATGATCCCATACTATTTTTTGAGTGTTTCATGATATCAATCTCATTTAATCCTCAAAACAACACTGTGAGATCAATATTGTCTCCCCTTTACAAAACAGATGTTCTAAGTTAAGCAAATAGCTCAAGATTACACAGCTTTTAAGGAAAAGTTAAAAAGAAATTACATAGTTTTCTGATTTCAAGCCCAAGGATCATTCTACTGATCCCACAGAATGGACATCTATATGGCCCTCTATTTCTGACAATTGTCCACTGGAATAAAAACTCTGCGGGCATGGATCATGCCTTTCTCACCATCATATTATACTACCTAGGAGAGTGTCTGGTATATGTAGGTGCTTATAAGTATTTCTTGAATGAATGAATGAAGACATGAATGAAAGCCTAATGTCAAGGATATAATCTCTATCCCTGAAAGACTTAAAATTGTTCATCTTCTTTCTCCTCTTTCTCTTCCCCTTCTCTCTGAACAACTTAATCCCAAGCCCATTTGTGGGGCAGAGAAAGGTAGGTTTTTGCAGGTGTGGAATATGAGACTCTGAGCAGCAGAGGGAGCCATACAGGGGAGCCTGGTTTAAGGTGTCAGAGCCCAAGCAAGGTGAGGATGTATCCACACAGGGGTGGTGGCGTGTGGCATGTGGAGCCCTAGTGGACTAATGAGGGTATCCCCACAGAAAGGCAGCTTTCAGTGGGCATCAGAGCTCAAAGAGAGTGAGGAGTTTATCCACATAGGAGGAGCGACCCTGTGTGGGAGTCAGAACCCAAAGTGAGTGGGAGAGGGTAACCTGGCATCAGGCTGCCACAGCCTGAACAGATTGAGGAGTAAGGAGGGTGTCTGTTCAGAGCTTGGGTTATCAGAGCCCCTGGGGGTTGAGGAGGCTGTCCACACAGGAGGTGAACTGGTGTAGGGCTGGAACCTGACTGGAAGGGTAGAGCATCCTTGCAAGCAGATGGCCCAGCGGCAGGGTTTCGGAGCCTGAGCAGAATAAGATGGGTGTACAATTGTAGGGGGTGGCTTGGCATGGGCTGTCAGAGTCCAAACAGGGTGAGGATGGTGTCCATGTGGGGCACTCGGGGGCTCTGATTAGGGAGTGAGAGCTGGAGCAGGACGATGGAGGTGTGGGGAAGCGGGTGATAGCAGGGGTGGGAGGTTGGTCACATACGGAGGCATTATCAAACAAGCAAATATATTAAGAATAATGGAACCCAGGTTTGTCACTGTTAGAGAGCAAATACTGTAGTGTTGGAATTGTGGGGATGGGCATTAATTCATTTTTCATTGTGTAGAGATAAATATAGAAATAATATATCTGTAAATGTGGGTATGTGTCATAGTTTGCCCACTGAGAAAGAGTGGGATTAGTAAGCCCTTGCACAGCAATAACAATGGGCACACCTAGCACACAGATCTTGATTTCTAAATGCCATTTTCCTCTAAAAGAAACCAGGGCTCCTCGGAGAAATGTCTGAGTCCAGGCCTGAGGAAGAGAAAGTGTAAGACAAACTAGGAACATCTTATGGTACAAGAGAATAAGAAGCTCAATGAATGAGAGGGTCAGCAGCAGGATATTTTTATGGTTTTCAAGCACCTTCCAACAAAATAATTATTAATTACAAAAGGAAAAGAGTAATTTTTTCAGTGAGAAATCCTGACAGACCCTAATTTAATCAGGGAATCAAAATAAGCATCATCAGTAATGGAAGCAATTTAAATTGAGAGCCAGAAGATAGGATGCAATGAGAACACAAGGACACTTCTGTGACACTTCTGCTGTCAAAGCTTCATAACCTGAATGTAATCATGAGGGAACGCCAGACCAACCCAAATCGAAGGATATTCTACAGAAAAGACTAGCTTGTAATCTTCAAAAGTCAAGGTCATGAAAGTCAAGGTAAGAGTGAGGTATGTTGTACACCTGAAACTAATATGATGTTGTATGTCAATCTTAATTAAATTTTAAAGAAAAGAAGAGTGAGGAACTAACTATTCCAGACTGAAGGAAATGAAAAGAAGGACAACTTTACTGCAACATGTGATTCTTAACTAGATCCTGTTCCTATAAAGGACAATATTGGGACAACAGGCAAAGTGTAAATGGATTTTGAGGAATAGACCATAGTAATGCATTGATGGTAACTTCTTGATCTCAGTTATTATATTGTGATTATGTAAGAGAATGTCTTTAGAAACACTCACTGAAGTACTCGGACTGATGATGTATCATGTCCAAAACCTGATCTCAACTAATTCAAGGAAAAAAGTTATGTGTACTGTGCTTCCAATGTTTCTGTGATTGTTTCTGTGATTGGTAAGTTCTGTGTTTACAATTGCTTTAACATTAAAAGTTAAAAAATAAAACAGCAGCACACTCCTTGCAAGAGGAAGAAAACAAAAAAATTATATTTTTGTATATAGGGAGAAATTGACAAGGGTAACTAAAATCAGAATCTAATTTCTATCACTCTGATTTGTTTTTCCTCATTTATTTTGTTTTGAGCTGTGAATGAGTGAAATGAAATGAAAATCAAAACTAAATACTAATGATGAATATTTTACTGGCTGGAGAATGAGGTCCATAAAGCTGCTTTTCATAAGAGCTATTACCTTAATATTTCTAGCCTGTTCACCAGGTCAGGCTAAGTGTTAATATGAAACTAATAGTTTGGCTTAGAAAATTTATATACCTATCATCGTGTTCCTACTAGGGAAAAGAAACTAAAGACATTTATAACTATGAAGCGTTATTTAAATTTACATCAGTAATTTAGTGGTAGTGGTGGTGGGGGGGTGATTTCAGCATTTACTTAATTATATTAGAAATTATAGGAGAACACAATTGTCCAAACAAAAAACGTAGTTTATTCGCCAGGGTCCCAGCCCCATACTAAGATTATTTGAATCTGTGGGCTTTTACAGCTTCCTCAGAATCATGAATTCATTCTTACCTATCAAAGTCCATACTTTATCCCAAGGTTGAGTAGCCCTACTTCAACCTTCTTGTTTTTCAGTTTGACCTGCACAATACAACAAAGTTTTGAATATCACAAGTGGAGATTAATTATTCTTCAAGATGAATTTCCATAAAACCTTTCCTCAGGAAGTCTATCTGCTTGCTCACCTTTCCTGTAAGTCATAAATCTATGCTCAGAAGCATAAAAGGATTGTGTTTACTCTGGAGATATGTAATAGGACACTCAGGTGAGGGAGCAGGTTGTAGAAAATTAGTCTTAAGTACTGCCTCATTCTGTTTGGCATTCATATCCTCCCCAGCCCATCCTCCACTCTGCGGTCAGTGGCATCGCCCTTGAAGGCAGAATAGCACAGTGATTGGGATAAAGTATGGACTTCATGTAACACGAACTTCATTTCAAACCCCGCCTTTGCCGCTCACTGTGTAACCTTGAGCGAGTTAGTTGGACTTTCTAAGGCTCTTTCCTCACGAAGGTAGTAGTTACCCACCTCACAGAATTTCTGAACGAATCAAATAAAATGTCATAACATACTTAAAACAATGTCTGATATGTGGTAAATGCTTTTAAAGATGCTGATTGCTATCATCATTACTGATTTTTTAACTGAAAATCTGATCGTGTTATTAGGATCCCATATTTGTAGCGTACTGACTTCCAAACCTCTACTGTTAAAACTTTTCTGATCATCAGAGGCACACAGACACACAGAGACCACCAACACCACCACCAACACCTACACCAATACCAACAACAGTGCCACAAGCACCATCATATTTGTGTCTATCTCTTGACTTTGGCAGATATGTCAGCAATAAATCTGAGGTTGACTGGGGACCCTAAGGAGCCCAGTGAAGTCAGAGGTGATACAGCTGATTGAATCCATGTCTGTGTGCACCGAAAGGAATCACCAAAACGGTAGTGACTTGAGCAGTTGTCCCACTCATCTCCATACCATCCAAAGACATTGGAATCATTCATGCGCATCTTTTCCCCACAATCTCATTGCTTGTTCTCTCATTTCATTCAGGTCTCTGCTCAAATGTCACCTCCACAGAGAATTCCTCCATGACTTATATAAAATATGAAATAACTCGATAAAATATTCCCACCACTCTCTTTCCCCTTCTCCTCAGTCTATTTTTCTTTATAACCCTTGTCACCCTTCTCCTTACCTGGCATTATAGTGTGTGTGTGTCTGTGTGTCTATGTAGACATACTTATTGTCTTTCTCTTCAAGTAGAAAAAGTATCTCCATGATAGCATTGTTTTTGTCTTTTTTGTTTACCATTAGAACAAGGTCTCGTGTAATAGATGTTCGTAAATAATTAAGTGAATGAATGAATGAATGAAACTGATTGTCAGCCAACCATTTAAAAACAAACGACCATAATTTTTAATTGAGGCCAAAGTTTTTTGAAAGAATAAAATATTCCCATGTTTGTTACAGAGAGATTATAAGGAAAAGAGGATAAATTGAGTAGAGTTCAAGCAAACAAAATAAAACAAGACAAAACAAAAAAACAAAGTAGCCTTTACTATATAACTCTTAATATGCATTTATAAAAGCATGTATTTTTGTATTATTTCTTTTCTGTTTATTTTCATGTTTGGGGTTTTTCTTCTCATGAGTAGGTTTCCAGGAATAGAATCCCACTCTACAAAATTGTACCAAAGGACCTAGGAGTCCAACCTGTGATTAACATCCAGAGCCAATTCACTCTTAAGTCATCAGTTTCCATAAATCATTGGCTCTCTATCATCCACAGGGTAAGAGCCAGGCTCTTCAGCAGATAAGCAAAGGGGACTGCTCACTCTCTCTTCTCATCTCATGCGACCCCTGACCTCCTGACCTCTCGTGTCAATGCTGATATACTCCCATTTTCACCTCCTCATGCTTGGCTCATGCTGCCCTGAGCTCAGTCTGCAGGACCTCTATTTCCCTGTCCTTGTACATACCTATCTATTTTTAAGACTGTAAGGGAGATATTCCTGATCTTTTTTTCCTATCATGTTATTAATGAAAATCAAACTAATTCAATATTATGGTCAATAATTTGTTTATAATCCTTTACTAAAACTAATTTGAGCAACTAAAACTAACCCCGCCTCTGCTTTTTCTCCAAAAATTATATGTACCTCTAAAGGCATATCTTTAAAATGTTTTCTTTTAATTTACTAAAAGGACTCTATCCCATTTTATATCAATTGTAGTTTCTGAGATCCTGATTATGATAATATGCATCTCACCAATATCTGTAGAATTGTACAACAATCCAAATCTATAAAAGAAGCTGAATACAGGTAGAAAAATATACCCCAGATGAGTTGCTTTTCCCTCTGCAGATAATCTTACAAAGAACACCCACTTTTAAGAAAAAACAAAAACAAAAAAAATTAACACTGATTTGGCCAGATGTATCTCTGTGAATTCATCACATCATCTTTTAACTCAGTAAGAATTTTAAATAAAGAAGCCCAGTTTGGTAAATCTTAAAATTATATTTTCTGGGAAGATTTTCAGAGTATAAATTATATTTCAAAAATAATGATGTTATGTGAAGACACATTATTTAAAATGAACTTTTCTCAAGGCACAAAATAAAATAAAACTGATATCTAGTAAACCTTAGCATTTCTTATGCCAAAGAACAATACCCCAGATTAAAACTAGAATCTATAGTTTAAGTTTTCTAAAAATTCAAGATAAGATCTCAAAATAGTGACATAAATAATAAACTAGGTCAGATACCATACTAAAAAAAAAAAAAAACTTTTTAGTAGGTTTCCACTTTAAACCTTTTCCTAAAAGTTTTGATTTGTATTTGGACATGTATTTTGAGTCAAGAATTTTTTTTTTTTTTAGGTGAGGCAACTCTTGGTTGACCTCACAAATTGCAAGGACCTTGTCAGCTTACAATCACTCATTTTGTAATTTTTTTTTTTATGCTTACAGCACCTGGCTTTCCTAGATGGTCTTCCATCCAAATACTAACCAGGCCTGACCCTGCTTAGCTTCCAAGATTAGACAGGATCCAGCTTGTTCAGGGTAGCATGGCCATAGACTGAATGAAGAATTCTTAACCAAGAATCAGGACCAACATGGGCATCTAGTATTAGCTGAAAAACAAATGAAAAAGAGAAATTAGCAAATACACAGATAAGAATAGAAGTTGTACTTTTATTGTAAAGAGATCATTATGACTGTATATCTTGTTTTTAAACATTAGTAAATCAAAGTGTTCACTGAATGGATTCTTCTCTAGAAATGCAAGTGTTAAATTAAGAGGATTCTTCTTTGCACTTTTATTTGGAAAGTCATATGAAAATCAAACATACTTGTGGAAATACTCCGTTTTTATTTCTTGTATCCTATATGCTTCCAAAAGGATTTGAGTAAAGTTACAATGGTAAGTCACATATGCAGCACAATAATTATGCATAATTATATATGACATATATATGTATACATATATATGTATATATATACAGACATCTAAACAAAAAATGAAAAGTAGCTTCTCTTTCTCTAATATCACATTGCTGTCTTTTGTGTTAATGATGTGTTAGATATTTGTTATCTAATATGAATACACAGGGAAAAACCACTGTCAACTATGAAGGACTCTGGAAAGTATAGTGGACAATGTCTGATATTGGAACAAAAGGAATATTTTTCAAATGAAGCCGTAATAAACTTTATTAAACATTTTAAAACTTGACTCATTAAAAGTATTCTCTGTATAATCAAAATGGTCTGATATACATAAGATACTTTCTGACTATCTACTAAGACAACAATTGTGGCTTTCTATCATGTCAATATAGTTGAGCCAGAACTACATTTCCCAGAGTTCCCTTTCTCTGCATGGTTCAGGTTTGCCACAGGAGAGTTTTTTGACAAATTTGGAAAGCAGAAGTGAAGCAGCAGCCATGTTTAAGCTTAGAGTGTTGGTATTAGGTCAGGCACCATTGCAGCTCATGCAAATTGGTGTGGATTTGCTGGCTCACTTTGTTGGCATGGGAAGGTACTGGCTGGGCTGCCAGTTTCCCACCTCCTCCCAGATAGCCGTGGAACAGCAACTGGGCCCACTTCACCTCTTCCAGGGCCCGCTTTCCTCTGGCTTATTCCAACCCTAGGCCAGGTTTATGTGCTGCTCCAAGAGTGCACTAGATTTTCTGCACTTGCAGTCACTCACATTGTTAAGGAGGTAGTGGGAGCCTGATAAAATATACTATAGATATCTAACCTAGATATCCTAGACTGATTAAAGAAATCTTTAGAAAATGGATAATACCGTTTTTTAAAATTTATTTGGCTTACCGCTCCCTTTGGGGATATTTTTAGCTTCATACCATAAGCGGCGTTTCTAAGGGTGAGCCTACCAACTTTCCCAATAAGGCTGCCTTTTGAATGAACTAAAACAAATGGTACAGAGACGGAGGCTCATTCTAGAAAGATCTTTGTAGAAATGGCAGTGTAAAAAATGTGCCTCGTCTCCATGGTTTGGATAGGCTATCCCCAGGACAGTACAGGTTGCTTCATCATCCAATGTAGGGAAAATACACATACAACTACAAAGCCAGTTGATCAGAACCAGGAGGAAAAACTATCGTGGCTGTGATTGAATTAAGGATCTTGAGATGGAAAGATAATTTCTCCTGAAAGCTCTAAGAAAGAATCCATCTCTTGCCTTTTCCAGTTTCTTAGCTCATGGCAATATCACTCTAACCTGTGCTTCCTTCATACATCTTCTCTAATTCTGAATCCCCTGCCTTCCTCTTCTAAGGACCCTTATGATATTTATGCCCACGTGAATAATCCAGGATTATCTTTCCATCTCAAGATCCTTAACTTAATCACGGCTGTGAAGTCCCTTTTGCCATATAGGGTACAAGGTTTCCAGGGATTAGGATGTATACTGACCAGCAATTCCACTTCTATAAATATACCATTGAGAATATTATTTTGGTACAGGAGATATATGTACATATGCCCATAATAGTATCGTTTGTTATTGCTAAAAGAGGGAGGAAAGAACTTTAAATAAATGAATAAATTGTGGCATGGTCTCACTTGTGTTAGAATTAAGGAATAAACTATAAATGCTTCCTTATGGAGACATCAATGTCGAGTGAAAAAGGACAAGTTTCAGACTAATTTAGAGAATAAAATGACACGTGTAAAATTTCAAAACAACAGAAGTGAACCAAATGTTATGAATGCAGACATCTGTAGAAAGGTACAAAACTCAGAAGGAAAGAATACCCCGATGTGGTGGTCTCTGGGGACGGAAGGAGGAGAATGGGACGGCACAAAGTGGACATTGTTTCTAATTTTTATTTCTTTAAAAACTTTGAAGTAAATAAAATACATTGTTAACACGTGTTAATTTTGAATAGTGGGCACCCACATCTTTGTATATAATTTTTTATGTTTTCTGCAAGTCTGAAATTTTTCAGACTAAAATGACTAATAGTCTATTGACATGGAAAAATAAGAAGCAACTCTGCAAAGACAACACAAATGTGTAGATTTTGCCGTGGTGAGAAAATCAACTAAAAGTTGTGTGTGTGTGCGCGAGCGTGTGTGTGTGTGTGTGTGTGTGTGTGTGTGTGTGTGTGTGGTGTGGGGGGGGAAGGGAGGGAGAGAGAGAGAATGTTTCATGCAATGGAAGCAGCCAAGTTGTGTTTCTTTGAAGGAGAGACCTCATAATGACAACTTTGGCGACATTCCCTAGGCAGGATCCCTAGACAGTGCAGTGCCCAGAGACTTGTACTTTTGCCCAGGACAATGTGTGCTGCAATGGAATAAGGGTACTTCCTGTTGCTCTTCCAGAAAAGGCAGACAAATGACAAATCCAGTACAAAACTATCACCCGTTCCTGGCTCATCCAATATTTTTCATATACTTCCTGTTCATTTATTTGCTTATTGACTTAAATCTGACACAAAACATAATGTTATTAGAAATCAAACACAATTTTTTAGATTACCATTGCTATTATAATTACAACTGGAAAAAAATAAAAGGTGATCTCCAACCTATTTACTTTTGAGGCTGATTCCTGATACCAGTTCATGTTCTCTGAAGAATAACAAATGGAGTTATCACCGATCATCTGGGCTGCATATTCTGAGGTAACATCCAAACAGCCACACAGAAATGACAAACTTCTCGACAAAAGGGCTAAGAGGCTTAGTAACACCATAGTTCAGACCTCTTTTTTGGTGGACTGCATCCGGTTTGCCTGCTTGCTCATCACACAGGAACGCTACTTTTTAAAACTAATAAACACTCCTTCCTAAGGCAGAGCTTGCTGGCAGAAGCCCTGACTTAGTGTTCTTGGGGTTTTTGAACCCTACCACAGGAGATAAAGCAGAGAATGCTGTTCCTAAGGATCATCACGAATTTATAAATATTACACGTCAGTGAATGCTACATGAGGATAGGATTTCTGTTTGGTCAGATTGGTGACTGTCATTTGCACAGCAGGCTTTCTAAAAGAAGGGTAGTACACAATAAAATTCATAACCCTTTTTCTACATCTCATCACACAAAATTTTCTAGAACACAGGCTTCCCTATTAGTATATAAACATCAGGAACAGGGACTTGATCCTACTTATTTAGCACGGGGTCTGGCACCTAGTTGGTCCCTGTTGAGAACAGTGCAAACACTAGATGATCATGGAGATCATGGATTTCCTTATCTCACCAAGAGGCAAGAAGCACGTTCTATCCTCTGGTCTTCAAAGACTGAATAAAGAAAGAAAGAAAGAAACAAACAAAAAGGTGAAAATAGTAGAATTCTAATCATCCTCAATCAAAAAAAAAAAACAAAAACCTGTCTTTTTACATGTGAAGAAATCATAAGTATAACTACCGTGATTGTGATTTTAGAAAAAGATAATCTCACACTAAAATCTATAATAATAAATAGCTCACAAACCCATTAATCTTTAAAGAACAATGTTTTATATTGCAGGAAGAGGACCGAGATTTTAATTTTCATGTGTAGACATACACACACATACAGGACAGCAAACATTTATTTTCATTTATAATTTCAAACTTCTAAACATGAGATGGATGGGCCTTGGTACCTAAGGGAGACTTTTACTGCTAAGCAGCTTGATGGGTTTGAGCTCATAAATTTGGGTACAAGCTCAGTGGCAGAACTGATTATTTCATTGTAGTAGCTAAAAGAGGAATTTGGGATCTGAAAGAGGTCATTGCATAGCAGAAATACATTTGAAAAAGAGAATGACCAGAAACACTGGGTGTGCTGCATAGAAGACAGGGCCAAGGACCAGGGAGGGGCTTTAGGAAATAATTGTCTAATTAGTGTTTAAGCTGTTTGCTGTGAGATTTAAGACATAAAATGCCTCCCCTGTCTCTCAAGTGAATGCTTCAGTTTACATTGCTCCATAATGATTTTCCATAAGTGTGAATTCTATTTAAGAAGCTAAGAGATAGACTGAGCTCTTTTTCTGGACTTACTTGGAGCAAAAGAGAGAGAAGACATAAGGACAAAGGAGATAGCAAATGGTGCTTAGCTGACTCCCTGACAGCCCCCTTGGGTGTCTTTTAAGCATCTCAAACTTAACATGGTCAAAACAGAAGTCTATTCTGATCCTTCCTCAGGCCTCCTCATGTTATTAAATGGTACCCCAGCCACCACGCAGCTTAAGCCAAAAACCCAGGTATCTGCTTTAATTCCCCCCTTTCTCACTCTCTACTTGCTGTAATCCATCAGCAAGTCCTGCCAAGTCTACCTTGCAAACATTCCCCAAATCCATCCACTCTGCCATTCTTGTCCAAAACCCCCCATCTCTCTCAGAAACTCCTGCAATAGGTTCCTAACTGGCGCCCTTAGCCCTGCTTTTAGCAGCCACACCACCCTGCACTGGTTTACGGTCTCTTCTTCACACAGCATCCGTAGGGATCCTCTTTCTCCCTTGCCGATCCACCTCAGCAGCACTGCATTACTCCTGTTGCTCAATCACCTTTGCCACAGGAACATTCCCTTTGCTGGTGTGTCACTTCCTTAAAAAATGGTTCCGCATTCTATTGCAGCCATCCCTCCACTAGAAACTCTATCATTTAACCCTGTTTTATGGTCTTCATAGCACTTATCACTATTGAACTTTTTTTCCACCTTCATGTTCTATCTCTCCTCACCAGAACGCATGGCTCACAAAGGTAGAAACTGTATTGTTCACTTCCATATCACAGGACAATGCCCAGCACATAGTAGAAATTCAGTGGTTACTTGCTGAGAGGCAGTATAGCATAGTGGTTAAACATCTAAACTCTGGCAACAGGCAGTCCGGGTTTGAACTGCAGCACTGCCATTTGCTAGCTGTGCAAACTTTGGCTACTTAGTTAACCTCTCTGTTTCCACATCTGTAAAATGAGATGATAATAATAGCATTTGCCTCGTAGGGTTTCTGCATGGATTAAATGAGTTAATATATTTTACATGCTTAAAGAAATGCCTTACACATAATAAGCACCATATGGACTATTGTTTATTTACTCTGATCAGCCCTAAATTGTTTAGGTAGAAAAAATTCTGCATCCTCAGACTTTTAAATTCATTAACACCCAGCACCACATATTCAGTGATTTATATACTTTCTACTATTCTTTAAAAAGTATAGAAAAGAGTCAGCAAAGGGGCCTGAATGTTCCCTCCCACTTGGTAGCTGGGAGAATATCCCAATAGCACATAACCAGAGGCATTTGAGGTCACAGACCTTATAAAGAGTTGACTCTTAGGAATGGGAAAGCAGGGCCTCAGCATCCTTCCCTTTTAAGCCTTCAGAGAGTGCATGACTTCTTCTGCAGGTGTAACGATCAGTTACTTTCCAATACACTCTTATTAGGGTGGAATGAGACTTGACAATCTTACTACATACAGAGCTGTCCCCACAAGTAAGCTTCGTGTTGGTAGACTTGCCAGATAAAATACAGGACATCAATTAATTTGGATTTCAGATAAACAACAAAGAATTTTTTTTTTTTACTTGAAAATTAGATTTAACTAAGAGTCCTATTTTTTAGTTACTACAATCTACATGCTGGGTACTGAAAGGCGGCTTTGCAACAGACAGATCTGGGATCAGATCTGAATTCTTGGATGAGCATAGAAGCAACTTTGAGCGAGTTATTTAACTCTCATTGAGCTTCAATTTCCTGGTATATAAACAAACCTACCTCACAGCGTGTTTATGAGGTTCTTATGAGGTAGGCTTTGTGAGAGCACTCAGCATAGAGCCAGAGGGCTGAATAAATAGGAGACTTGCAAAAAAGCATTCATTTGCTTTCCTTCCCTTCTGGTGCTTTAGGTCTGATCTTTGTCTGAGACACTGAAAGCCAGTTTTTCCCTAGATAATTAGAATCAGTCTTGAGGGCAATTGAATTATGGGAATAAAATTATGTATAAACATTACGTTCTCCTCTCTCAATTATCTATTGAGACAATAATGCGGCATAACAAGCAACCATGAAAAATCAGAGGCATTCAACAGTAACATCTATTCTTGCTCATGAGTCTCAGGGTTGGCTCAGAGTTGTGCTGATCTGAGCCGGGTTAGTGGGCCTCACTTATACACTTGTGGTCAGCTCTCAGGTGGGCTGGCTAGTCTAGGATGGCTTCAGCTGTGATGACTTAGTTCTCTGCTACATGGTCTCTCATCCTGCAGTAGGCTGGTCTGTGCCTGTTCTTCAGACAGGGTTAAAGATCTAAGGTAAGAAGCAGAGATATGCAAATACTTTACAAGACCATTTGTGCCAAGTTTGCTATTGTCTTCTTGGCCAAAGCAAGGCATGCAGCCAAGGTCAAATTAGGTTAGACGGGCACTCCCAAAAGGTATCAATTATAGAGGCACGAAACAATCTACAGCACTCCCAGTACATTGATTGGTATTTGTAGAGCAACATTTCAAATTTAGAAAGTCAGTAAATGAAGGCATGAACAAGGTAGACACCTCTTGAGAGGTCTGCCCTGCCCCACGGCTATGGGAGCTACTCAGCCCACCCACAGGGGTGGGTTCCTGGCAGCCTTGCTTATGCTGTGTGACCTACACTCTGGTTTTGGCTGACCAGCCAGAGGCGGAACCACTGACCCAAGCTGACCTGGTCATATTCTCTTTCTGGAATTTGGAAATGGAACCATGAGAGTTGAGTCAGAATCTGTGTGTGACAGACCTGTGTGTAACCTTGGGCACTCTGGGAAGGCTGTGTTTTGCCACATTAACTGAGGAGCAGGAAAAGAAACAGCCAGTCTCTCAGCCAGCAGAGAGAGACAAATGAAGAAAATGATGTGTGAATTTCCTATTGATGCTGTAACAACTTACCACAGACTTAATGGCTGAAACAAGTAAATTAATTATTTCACAATTCTGGAGGTCAGAAGTCTGAAATGCGTTGGCATAGCTGTGTTCCTTCTGGATGCTCTAGGGGCAATCCCATTTCCTTGCCTGCTCCATCTTCTAGAAGCTGCCTGCATCCCTTGGCTTATGGTTGCTTCGCTACGACCTCTGCTTCCACTGCCACATCTACTTCTCTGACTCAGGTCCTCCTGCCTCCCTGTTTAAGGACCCTTGTGATCATACTGGGTAATCCAGGAAAATCTTCCCATCTCAAGATCGTTAACTTAATCAGCGTGGCAGTCCCATTTGCCATGCAAAGCGGCATTTTAACATATTCTAGGGATTGAGACCTCTTTGAGGGCTATTCTTCTGCCTACCACAAATGCTGATGGAAAAACAACAGCCACCACAAATGAAAGGTTAAAAAAAAAAGAGTTCCTACAGCCTCTGCTCCTTGACCTAGTCAAGACATTCCTGAATTCATGCCCTCAGGTTCCACACTCTTATATCTTTATAATCTTGTGGGTGATAGCTCTCTGGAGAGCTCTGTTGAGAAGAATTTTGAAGGCTTATTGGAATGCATAATCAATGAAGGATGGGTACAACCAAACTGGAGAGTTACATACAGTATGTGTCACAAATTTACCATCGTTGCTCTAGATTAGAAGTGGTAAAAGCATCATGGCTGCATGTGAAGAATAACTTTTTTCTTATTAAAATGGGGCTTAAACTATGAAAATGTAAATCCTGGCTAATGGCAGCAGAACCTGAATTAAGAGCTATCCCTAAGGAGACTGCCTGTAGCATGTAACTTGGGGACTGTGGGTAGGCTGCATTTTACCATGGACCAGATACTTAGCACTTAGAAGGAAGAAAACACTCAACTTGGTGATTTTTCTATCCAATATCTTTGCCTTTGAACAAAATAGCTGCTTTTCAAGGCCCCATAATGACCCCACACAAATGTCCATCACAGTCTATTGCCTCCTCCTAGTCAGCCAGGAGGCTGCAGCCAGGAGGCAATCCGTATCACCACGCAAAACATTTTTCCATGTCAGAGCACTTTCTCACAGGATAAGGTCATTGATTTCAGGAGCTCTAAGTTCTATTTCTGTCAGTTTTATTTAGCACTGTGTGCCAGGAGCTCACTTATGCCTGGATCATTGGCCTGGCTTTTATAGGGAATTCTGCTCTGAAGTGACATTTAATAATAATCTCACTAATCGCTCACTCCAGTGTTCTCAATGACTTCATAGTGCTGAAATTACACTGTCATATTAACACCAGACAGAAACAAATATAAGATAAGCCCGTTATGCCCCCAAATTTATGAGGAACCAAAAGGTGTTCTAGGAGGAGGGGGCTGTTCCTCTATTTTTTAAGTGGCATCAAAAATTCAAACTGGCTCTCAGAATCAATTGAAACACTTGAAAGGAGAGGAGACAGACCCAAAGCCTTTACAAAAGAGACTCCTTCCTGTTAACCGTCCTGAAGTTCTCTTTTCATCAAGAATTCTTTTCTCTCTGAAGATTTAAGGAGGCGTATGTACTTTAATCCCCCACTGCAGCTTTTAAACCCCGTAGAATGAGTGTTTACAAAGTGGGATCTTTTACTAGATATTGTAAAAGAGATGTCTGCGCATATGTTTTGCCAAGAAATTAAAATCTGGTCTTTGCCAAGGAGCATAAATATACTTGGCAGAATCCAGAGACCCAGTAGCAAAGATAAAAGTAGTTGTTCCTTCAGCCAATTACTCACACTTATTACAAAACATTTGCCTTCTCCTGGGGGGAATTTTCTCCTTTTGTGCTGTCTGACTCTGGGAGATATCATCCTCCGCCCTGCAAGGCTCACCAGAGAGACGTTGAAGTGAGATACTCAGAGTCACAGAATTCCATCTCTACGCTTCTCCAGATGCCCACAGACCGACAGAGGCTCAGTTTTTGTCCAGAGACATTTCTCTCTCAGTAATCTGATGTTTTCCCCACTGGGAATGACCAATTTTTAAGGAAGACATTTATATTTCAACTATGCTATTCTTTTTCCTGCTTAAAGACTGATTCGATTCCCTCAGCTCACTGGGCTTTATATAAATGTCAGTAAGCACTTTGATGATCAGTTAACAGGTAATGTCCTAGTTTTATAGTCCGTGAAGCAACTGGGGACTTCTTTTGTGAATATGCTGGTAATTTTAAGATTTTTTTTCCCTTTACCTTTCTATCTGTATGTCCCCGATTTCACACTGGGAGAAAAACAACCACAATGGCCTGATTCTGACAAACCCTCTTTGTTCTTTCTTTTCCTGTGACATATGCTCAAAACCAACCAATTATCAGAAAAAAAAATTTTTATATACCCAAAGTTAAGACAGGTTTTTTTTTTCAGTTACTTAAAACATGCTAACTTGATTTAAACATTAGAAAAAAATCTAATTTAGCAAAAACTTGAATTATCATCAGTAACTAAAATTTGATAATATTGCTTGGCAGTTCATTCAATTTACTCGATGTACTTGACAAGACCACAGCTGTATTTTTTTTTTTTAAATAGCCTGCATAAAATTACTCAGTAGCTTGTTTCCTTAGAACTATAGTTACATGTGCTTATCTCACTTTTCTTCTAAAATGTGGGTTCCTGGAAGGGGGCATCTCAAAGCATTGTACCAGGAAACCAAACAAATCCCTGAACTTCAGGAACTTGGACAAATGCAAGAGATGAGGCCCTACATGAAGAGCTGGTCTCATCTTCTTTTCAAATTATTATTTGTTTAATTAAATTTATTGGAGTGACATTGGTTAATAAACTATATAGGTTTCAAGTGTTCAATTCTAACAGCTTCTCTTTCTCCTTCCACCCACTGCTACCTTTCAATAAAAAATAAGCATTTCTCATTGTTCATTATTAGCTTTTGTCAAAATCTTCTACAAAAAAAAGCGGTCACCACAGATCCTTTTCGAAAAAGAGTAATGTACGCTATAAATCACCCCTATAAATCTAAATAATAAACAGTAAGTAAGACTACTACTTGGAATTCTTGTGGTTGGGAGGTAGAGTAAAAGGAAAAAAAGAGACCTCTCTTCAGAGAATGACCAAAGTAGGCCATTTGGCACTATTGTGACACTGTAGTTCACACTTTAAATAAAAATTTCACATTGTAGATTTTAGATCATGTCAGTTTGAAAAGTCAAACATCTTGGGGAAACATTTTTAGTTTGCTAATAATACT
This sequence comes from Eonycteris spelaea, assembly GCA_003508835.1. Taxonomy (NCBI): domain Eukaryota; kingdom Metazoa; phylum Chordata; class Mammalia; order Chiroptera; family Pteropodidae; genus Eonycteris; species Eonycteris spelaea. Next base: position 5,948,142 of record PUFA01000017.1, read on the forward strand.
GCAGACATATTTTCCCATAAAATTATCAATAAAAGAGTATGAAAAGTCATGGTATTGCCCATTTCATTGTCTGAAAGGTAGTTATACAAACTCGAATTGCTTTTAATAAACCAAGCAAGTCAAGTTTATCTCAGGAAAAAGAAAAAGTAAAATACAAACAAATTGAAATCTATCATTAAGATTTTCAGGTGATAAACCACTTCGGAATAATTACCTTCCATCTTTCTTTGGCAAACTTGATACACCAGCACTTGGATTTATACAATAACCTAGGAAAGAGTTCTTTGATAACATGAAATAACATTTCTTTTAGCATCTGATTTTTCTACTTCCCTTAAGCATTTTATAAATACATTTTAGTACTATGTGTGTTAAGTAAAACAAAGTATATTATAATGGAAACAGACTCCCTTATGAGTAAAAACACAAATCTTTCAAGGTTTTAGCAGAAAATAAAAGTCCACAGGAAGTCACTCCAGAACAGAGTCCCCTTAAGTTCTCCACATGTCAATTTCCACTGAAACTGACTCAGGAATAGACACACCCTCCTAGTTCTTAGTTCTCCTTAACCCAGTTGAAACTGATTTAGCATTTTCTTTTACACATGTAAATGCATATATTCATGTTGTTTTTTATTTCGTTATTGTGGTTTATCATTGACCTTAAAAAACTTGACTAAATAAGGGAAAACATAAAAAATAATTATGGAAAATCCAAATTTGAAAGAGGCACATTTCCAAAGCACATATTTCTGATCCTAAAATAACCTCCCTCTAGCCCTAAAGAACTAGCAGAACTTTGCAGAACCTTATCTAGCTTCCATCTCCTCCAGTTTTCTGCATTTCTCAATTTCACCAAGAAGTCTTCCAATCTATACCCACAAGAACCAAATGTGACATTGTGGCATTTCTTTTTATTTCCTTTCCTTAAATTTCTTTCACCTCCAGATTCTCCGCTTAAGCCTAATTTCTCATCTGAGGGACACAAATTATTTGTGGGATACGATGATTCAAATAATAAATTGTCCTAGCCCTTTCTAGCCCAGGTTACTAGCTCTGTCCACTTTTGAAGAAGGCTATGATTCAATGACAGCTCACCAAGTATAGACCCAATTCAGTATTATCTCTGACCAGGACAACAGCCATTGCATACATACAATACTATGACTTGGAAGCATGAAATTCAGGGGACTCAGGTTGCCCAGTTCTTATTCATAAAACTATTTCACATCCACTGAGAATATGGAGAATAAAGCCCCCAAGACTGCAATAATGAATGACATAAAATCCTGAGAAGAAAGGAGACATAGGACTGACCATCTGAGCAGGAAAGGCAGCGGGTCATTTGGAAATGAAACTTCAGATTAATAGCCAAGGGAGAACTGAGATTTGAGTCCATGACTCAATGTGGAATGTTACCAAATTTCATTCATGGACCTTTATTCATATCTGAAACATAAGCTAGAGGAAAAAATCCAACAAACCAAAAAAAGCAACAAACTCTCACTATAAGAAACAGATTCTATATTTCCACTCTTTGTAGGAAAACTGTAGTTCAGGAGTAGTAGTTTCTTATAAATTAATTAACTATTTATATCCCAGAGAGAATATAAGAAACAAAAGACTGGTGAGTTTCTTTACTCCCTTTTCTTCTATTAGCTGTCGTACTTACCCTCTTCTTAAGGAGAGATTGTGTATTGAGAGTAAAGATGTCTTCATGAGGGTGGTCTTTTTACAAATTGGTGTCCTGGTCTTCACAGACTTACCACAAACATAATCCCTTTCATAAGAGTCAAGAAAAACTTCCCCTCCTTCCTAAACATCTCTCTCCCTAAGCATCTCACCAACTGCCTTAAATTCTAACTCCAACCTAGAGATTCACCACTATCTGACCTTCAGAACTATCTACTATAAAGTATGTATTGATAACAAGTAAGATTTTTTTTTTTCAGTGTTTAAACATGACATTTCTTAATGAATCAGTTTGTTTTTTTTTTCCTAAATGGTCTGTGACATTTAACATTGTAAAACTATCTTCATGAGAAACTATCCAGGTTAGTTATTCAAAATGTCTTCTTTCCAGGAGTTGAAATAGGGGGGAGAAAAAAAGAAAGTGAAGGATTGAAGATATTTATCATTGCAGCAATGAGCCTTTGATACATTTCAACTAAATTATGATCTTCTATAACTTCTCTTGGCCCCAAGAATATTGTTACTCAGTAAAATGAGAGAGAGAGCATGCTCTGATGACAAAAATTAGGCACAGAGAGGAATTGGATCCAAGTGCTGAAAGCTTTAATCGAAGTTATTTATTATGAAAGAAACAGACAGAATGAAGCCTTGGACCCTACACCAGCTTGATTACCATCAAGGAGCCCAACATTCTGGTTATGGCCTATTTTAGATTGCCTGATGTTTTAAAGAAAACAGATACCATTATGCCCTCAGATTTTCTATAATAAGCCAGAGACTAATTATGTCAAGAAATTTTATGGCAAAAAATTGTATGGCAAAGAAATTCTATTCTTGCAATAATTATTGCAGGCAATTTTGTAGGGTTATTTTTTTTTTTGTCTTTGTCTTTTTGCTTTCTTTCTTTCTTCTTTCTTTCTTTCTTTATCTTTCTTTCTTTCTTTCTTTCTTTCTTTCTCTTCTCTTTCTTTTTTAAGTGCTAAATATATGCCAGGGAAGTACTGTGCTTTGCTGCTCATGGTGCAATCCTTTTATTTTCATTACCGGCATTTTTACATGCATAGAAAGAATCCTTCACTAGGTGATGAAGCAATCCTGGCCGTTTATTGCAGGAGTCAGGTATGTCTTCAGTCAGTTTTCATGACATATGCTGTTTCTGGGCCTCTTTGGGTATCCACTTGCTTTAGGACGAGTCTCTTATTCTTTAAGGACTCGCAGCTCTGGAATCTTTTATCCCAAAATGCTGAATTTGTCCTCAGGCCTGGAAGAACAATGTGAACTACTGATACCACTGAACCAATGGTCTGTACCTGCTTTCAGTGTGGGCACACTCAGGAAGAAATAAGGTTTGACAAAGCAGCCTCTGTAAGAGCTGTTCCGTGAATTGTATTCATTTGGAGCACAGAACCTTGACTTCCATAATTAAGGCTTCCCAGAATTGTTATTCTCACAAAATACCTAATGTTTAGGGATTACTCATTATATGCCAAGCATTTATATAAACTTAGCTCATTTAATCTTCACCACATTCCTACGGGTAGGTTCCTAATCTTACAGATGGGGAAACAGGAGCTCAGAAAAGTTCAGAAAGTTGCTCACAGTCATACTGCTAGCACTTAATAGAGATGTGTTAAAATGTAAGCAATTTAACTTCTGAGCCCTTAGCCACATTTTGGACTGTAGCTTACCTTTCAGAATGAAAGAATGTAAGAAAATAATGATAATAATAATTAAATAAATAACAAGAATAATGCCTACAAAAGTTCATTAGCTCAGGACTTTATATGAAAATCTTAGAATCAGTTGAAAATAACTGAGGTTAATTCAAAATATGTTATAAACTATAAAAAATGTACAGTGAGGTTCTTATGTAAACATCCAATTTCTCCTCTCTAAGGAGTTGAGGAAAATCTTTCACCAGGTGGGGTTAAGAAAATTATCTTTCTTTTTGTCCATCTCCACCTTAGGACTTTCTTCCTGATCAGGGAGAAAATTTATAGGCCGAGCCGGAAGTGTCAGAGTAGGTGATCCTGAGAGCAGAGTTTAATCCATTGATAGACGGGGAATTGAAAGATAAATACTCTAACTTCCTTACTACTCACTGGTATAACTCTGAGGTATATTCTACACTGTCATCTACGGGTGCCCGGGTGCCATGGTCAATCCATGTAATACCATCAAACATACCCCTAGGCAGAGCAGTCTCAGTTCTCTTGTTTTATCATTTCACACAAAGCCTTAGTGGGGACTAGAGAAGAGGGAAGATTGTCTCATTCCAATGCAGTTAAAGTATCAGATTATAAAGATTATAAACATTGATTCTATACTATATTGGTGAGTATGTGAGAAAACAGCCATTCTCATTTAGGAGTGAAAAAATGATATAATTCTTTGAAGGCAGTTTGGCAATATCTGTGAAAACTTTGAATGTGTACATACACTGTGACCCAGAAATTCCTCTTTTAGGAATTTTTGTCTGCAGAAATATTTGCATATGTATGTCTAGAATCTTTCATCATAAGATATTTATAAAGCAAAGTAATACGATGACCATAAAGGACACAAATAAATTGTGGTACATTCATAAAAGGGAATACTTCATAGCCTTAAAAAAATGAGATGGATATATATACACACACAAAGTTATTGTGACATTATGTATATATGAGAGAGAGAGAAAGAATAGCTCCAAGATATATTGTTAAGAAAATAAAAAGGCAAATTACAAAACATGTCTTTTTTTGTTTTTAAAATAATCATACATATAAAGTAAATGAGAATATATGGAAAGATATATTGTACGTTGGATAGGAAGACTCAATCTGACAAAGATATCAGTTTTAAGTTATTTAATAAATGTAATGCAATCTCAATTAGAGAAATAACATTAGATTTCTTTTCTGGAGCTAAATAAATTAATTCTAAACTTCATGCTAAAAAATAAATAAATAAACAAGAATAACCAGGAGACCACAGGAAAAAAACAAGCAATTATGAAGATGGAGGAGGATCATCCCTGTCAAATATTCAAACATATAAAAGCCTCTGTAATTCAATTGCTTAGTACTGGTACATGAAAAGATAGACCAGTGGAGCAATAGATAGTACAAAAATAGAGCCGAATTGATATGAAAATGTAATAAATTTTATAGATGTCGTTTCAAATCAGTGAAGGAAAGAAATTTTATAACATTCTTTTTAATTAAAAGCTTTCTGACCTAGAAATTTTGGAATGGATAGCCATTTAAACAAAAATTAGATTGGATCCATATTTCATACCATATACCAGCATAGATTTCAAATGGATCAAGGGTCTAAATATACAAAATAACTCATATAAGTATTAAAAGAAAACATGAGTGAATTCATTTAAATGTTGAGAGTGAGGAAAACCTTCTGACCTAGGACTCAATATTCAGACACAATAAAAGAAAAAAGCTTTTATTCAGCCAAAAGCTTCACAAGCAAAGGCAAAAGATAAAGAACAAATTGGGGGAAATATTGGCAATCTTTATCATGGAGCTAATCTCTGTGATATATAAAGATCTCTTATAGATTGAGAAGAGAAAACTGATGTCCTGGGTGGGAGAAATGAAATGTTGATCAAAGGGTACAAACTTCTAGTTTTAAGATTAATTTAATTCTGGGGACTCTATGTACACTATGGTGACTGTAGTTAACAATACTGTATTATATAATTGAAAGTTGCTAAGCGATAGATCTTAAATGCTCTCACAACAACAAAAAATGGTAGTTATGTGAGGTGATGGAGATTTTAACTAATCTCATTGTGGTAGTCATTTTGTAATATATACATGTGTCATATCATCACATACATCTTAAACTTACACAATATTATGTTAATTGTATCTCAGTAAAGCTGGAGGGTAGAAATGACTGACAATCTGATAGAAAATTTGGAAGAGACATGAATAGATGGTTTGTAAAAAATTAAAGTAAATGAGATTTAAACAGGAAAAATTCAATATCACTCATACTAAGAAAAATAAAAATTAAAATACAATGAGATATTATTTCTCTACCAACAGATTGACAAAAATCCAAACTCCTACAATTTACTTTGTTCACCAGGTTGTAGAGAAACAGGTACTCATAGTTCACCAGGTTGTAGAGAAACAGGTACTCATACATGTTTGGTGGGAATGCATAATTATGCAAGCCCTGTCAATGGGAATTTAGTAGTAACTAGAAAAATTACATGTATTTACTCCTTGATCTAGTCATCTCACTTTTAAAGATGTATCTCAAAGGAAAAAATTATGTATACACAAAGTTATTGTGACATTATTTATAAAAGCAAAAGATTAGAAACTAACCCAAATGTCCATCAACAGGGTACTGGTTAAAAAAAAAATAGTGCATCCACACAGTAGAATCTATGCAGCTCTAAAAAAAATTAAGGTAGTCCTTTGGTATATTGATATAGAATTATCTTCAGGTTACATTTATTTTTTTAAAATTAACATGCAGAATAGTGTAAATGCTATATTTTTCAAAAAGGAGAATACATATATACACGCTTTTATTTTCACAATATAAACATGAAAAGTTTTTTTTAAAAATTAATAAAAATGGTTATGCATAGAGCAGATAGAAAACAGAGTGGAAGGATCAGAGATGGAGGCAATATTTCTCTCAAGATACCTTGTTATAAACTCATTCGAAAAATAAAATTAAGTCAAAATGAAAAAAGATATCTCTGTAAACTGACAGCAAACTGAAATAAATGGAACTAATTGTATGGCATATTGGTAACATAACCTCACAGACAAAGGAAAAATTTCAGATAACTTCAGAACACAGTAGTTTGACCACATATCTTAGTGAGATATAGTCAATAAGTACAAATAAATTTCAACATCATTTTGTAGCTTTGTTAGTAGTGGTAATATTCATATTGTTATTATTGTTATTTTGAAACTACTTTATGTATTGCAGGACAAAGTAAATAAGCAATTATGTTAATATTATAGAGAACAAATATTTTAGAATAATAGACACAAGAATAAAATCAAACAAATTAAAAATTCTGTAATCATATTTTAATTAGAAATATCAGTATGAACTCATAATTATTAAAATATATTTTTCTTCCTCTCACCATTGAAAAGTCCAATAACAATGGGTACCTGCGACATCCAGATTTAGGTGTCTAAATATCATCCCCATCCCTCAGGAAAAAACCAGAAACACTAAATAGTGTTCTTGGAAGAATGACAGGTTCCAGATTTGCAGAGAAAAAAAGAAAAGAAAAAAGAAAGATAATGTAGGATATGACCCTAAGACATTTTATTGAGCCAGAAAGTAATAAAATGTTTTAAAGATGAACAGAGTGGTAAATAAAGGACAGAGGAGTCAGTTTAAAGGGGTGCTCTACAGTCAATTTAAGAACAAAAAGAAAACAAAACAAAACTAATTGACATCACATGAAACATTTAAAACTCCAAAAGTTTATGATGATACTCAGAAAAGAGAAAACCTTGAAAAAATAATGTGTCCATTTGAAATAGCTTGTGCATGAACTCTATTTCTACAATAGTAATTTAAGGGGAAGAATTAGGCATTTATTGTGCCTTTCCTATACAAATTATATTTCAAAGTATCCACATAGCCCTAATTGATGTTGGAAAGTCCCAATTTACAGACCACTTCCAGCTGATCAGTGAATGTAGATGCATGATAGAATACAAAAACATCTATTTTACAGTCCCTAATGGAATAATTGATTCGGACTATGGTCATTATCAGATGCTAAAACTCTAAAGAAAAGGTAAATGAGAACTACATACTCGAAGGGTGCCAAGCACTGATTACTTGGTTATAAGGAGAAAAGAAAAGCTTCGTACTGAAGAGACCAGGCTGTCACTTTAACCTCAATGACAAATCTTGTCGACAGGAACAGTGGGACAACTAGCGATGATAAATTTCCTCAGGTGAGGCAATCTAAAGGATGTGGTCCCTCCTATAATGCATTCGTGCCAAATGTTGATCCTGAATTTAATCAACTGTAGGAAGACATTTTTTTTTTTTTTTTTTTACAATTGTAAAAAGCCAATCAGGGAAACTAGAAATGGACTGGATATTAGATGGAAGGATTATTGTCAATCTTGTTAGGAGCAATTAGGTGCAATGAGCTTTTGTGTGTGTGTGGAGCTGTGTATTGAAGTATTTAGGGGTAAAATGTCCTGATGTTTAGGATTTGCTTTAAATTCTTCGGCAAAGAAAAAATAGATTAAAAAAAAAAGATGAAATATGGCAAAATGTTAATCACTGTTCACACTCAGAGAGATACTTGCATAGTTTATCGTAATCATCTATCTTCTGAATGCGTTTGAAATTTTTCAAAAAAAAATGTAAAAGGGACAGCTTGTAAAAAGTAAAATTTTAGAACATTCCATTTTTGTTTTTAAAATATATGTGTGTGTGATTTCCTGTGTATAGAGAAAGTTTACTTTCACTCACTCATTTATTAATCAGTATATATCTTCTATGGCTGGCACCGCTTGTCACGACGGGAACAAAGTCCAGGCCCTCATGGACCCTAAATTAGAGCAAAGGAAGCAAACATTAATTGAATTATGAAATTTATTATTTAACTGCAGCTGTGATGAGACCTCAAAGGAGAAGTCCAGGCTGTGAAGAGAGCATCTAACACCAGGAGATCCAGCCACCTCTGGGGAAGTGATGGTCAAGCCAAATGGAAAACAAATGTATTGTTTCCCAAATGCAATAGAACCTCGGGAACTCACGAATAGAAGTGGCTGCATAACTGGTTGCAAGACAGGACTTAAAGGTTAGGGGCTAGAGCTAGCCTCCAAATTAGCTCAGGGGTCAGTCAGGTGTGGACAGTGTCCAAGGGCACAGAATCTCTAAGGATTCACACAGAGACCTTGGTGTTAATATGGCAAGAAAGTGGCTTTTTACCAAGCCCGACCAGACAGAGGAGGCAAGGCAGGTAGAGAGCTGGTTAGGGACTTCCTGCTTGAATCAGCAGAGCTCCATTTGCAGATGGAGAGAGTTGAAGAGCCAGCTGGGAAAAGCTGGAGAAGAAGAGGACCAGGGAAATTGGACAAGGCTTGGACGAAAGATCAGACTCCAGTTTATTTACTAATAACAGTGCATTACTTGAATTCCCTAAACTAATACTGCTAGAGGAGCATTAACTCTTAACTAGAAATCCCTCCAGATTGTAAGCTTCTCTTGGAGCAATTATAAAGCATCCTGTCCCTTCTGTCTATAAGAAGAGGGGATTGTCTCTTGGGTTTGGCTAGGTAAATGCATCCTCCTCGGAAAAGCCAAGGTGGAACATACCTTTCTGTTCTCTTTAAGACGGAACAAATGTGGTGAATCTAAAAGAGACTGAACCTATCACTTGATCCTTTAAAAAAAATAACTATAAAACATTTTAAGTACAAGAGAACTGCAAGAGAGTAATATACAATGATACCTATCACAGAATTTGAAAACTTTAACATATGATTAATATATTTATTTAAGAATAAAGCATTACACATACAGTTGAAGTCCCCTTTATATCCCTCCCCAAATCTGTTCCTCTTCCCTCCTGGAGGCAACTACTTTCCTATATTGACATGTCACATTAATACATAAATAGTACATATATGTGAAAAGTCTATGTGCATACATATTAAAAGTACACATCTACAAATAACGGATGGAATGGTTTTGTGCATCTTCACACACAATTTTTACAATAAATTATCAAGCGTCATCATACTATAAAATATCTGTAACTTGTTTTTGTCTCTTAATATTATCTTTCCAAAATTCATAAATATAGATCTAGTTTATTCGGTTTAACTATTGATTATATTCCATTTGGGGAATACATTACATTTTGTTCATCTGTTTCAACTACTGGCGGGCATTTTAAAGTTGTGAATTTTCAAATATTACAGACCATGCTGCTGCAGTGAATCTCTTTGAGCATTACTTTAGGTACATACATGCATGAGTTTCTCTAAGACTTATAACAAGAAGTGGAATTTCTGTGTTTCTGACTTGTCTAAATATGACTCTATGATTCTTAGGTGCAAAATCTATCTTCAAACAGCTTTGACCTTGAGGGTAAAAGATATTAGCAGGACCAAGGATTGCTAAAAGGTGATATCATCTGTGGAATAATTAATAAACATTGCTTTACTTATTCATTTATTTATTATAATTTTGTTAATCAGTTAATGACTGTAGATATAGGTTTGTGAATTATTATTTACCTGGCATAAATCACTTTGATTATGTTTCTATTTTGTTAGTATTTATTCCCTTATCCTAGGGTATTTAGTAAAACAAACCGTAGTTCCCCTGAAGAAATCTCAGAATTATACCTTCTTCCCATCTTTCAAAACCCAAAGGCTATTTTTCTATTATATTACATATAAATTAGTTTTCTTAACATAAGTAAACTAATATATTAAGAACTGCTCAATGCAAGTTTTAGATCTTTAGATAATAACTAGTATCGCCATACTATGTTTATCTACTTTCAGTTTTAAGCCAAAAACCTTAGCATTTTAGCTACCCCATGGTTTCTTCAAGGAAACCTGCTAAAATGACACCTCTGGTCTAGAACCCAGTGAGCTTACCTGTAAAATCTAAACTTTTGAATTAATAAACATGATTTTTAGATACTAACATATTAAAACATTTCATTTCAACTATTTATATGTGTAAATCATACTTTACCTAGAATAATGAGAGAAAAGAATCAAATGTTAGAAGCAAAGTAAATCAATGACTAGTGCAAATTATGTGTTGATGAGTTCTCTAATGACGATTCATAGCTAGATATTTTTTCCTTTTCATCATTGTCTTGTTTTCCTTCCACAAAGGAAATAATCCAATGACTCTTTTATTCACATTTGCTTGAAAGATGTGAGAGCTGATATGTAGCTTTAGTCAAACTCATTAAATTGTCAGATTTATGAATTAATTTAATTCACTTAGTTAAAATAAATCAGGTTATCTCAGCTTAGATCACAAGATGGTATTATCTGGCCAAAAAAAAAAAAAATCTAAATTTCAGCCAAATGTAGCAGGAATAAGGAGAGTCTGTTTTCCATTCCTAACTTCATAGATATCCTCTAAATTTTCGATGACCTGATATCATTCCAGAATGGGCCAGAAACCCGGGATTCTCCTCCATTCTGAGTTGTACTGCTGGACCTGAATCAAAAGGAAGCAACCCACAATTTGTATATCAGCATCAATAACTATTAAATTGAATAAGCAAGTTCTGAGGGCCATAGTGAGATGAAATCAGGATAACTTACTCAGCTTTATGGATGCTTTTAGTTTCTGTTCATATGATATGTGCATCTTGAACATTTCAAAAATAAAAGGTACAGCTGCACAAATCTTCATATAAACCAAGTGTTAATATTTCAATCTCATGAGATAAAAACAAAAGTTTACTTTTTCTGAGAAGAAAATGTACATTTTCAGGCATCCCTTAATGATATTTTTAATGTGTAGTCAGTTTTGAAGGGCAAGATTGCAGGCGGGATAAAATTTTGTTGTTAATTTGCACTTAGACTAAATGTACCAGTTGAGAGCCACTGACTTGGGCATATACTGAGGAAAAGATTTCCCTCCCCACCATCACCATGTATGGGGCAACATCAGAGATGTAAGTCCTGACCCAATAACAGCTCATGGTTTTAGCACTTAACTGTGTTCCAGGCACTGTTCACATGTTTTCACATATATTTATTCATTGAATCTTCCCTTCACATAACTACATGGCTCCGATGCTGTTATTATTATCCCCATTTTACCAATGAGAAAACTGAGACATAGCTTGAGTACCTTACCTAAGTCACACAGCTCCAGAGCTTCTGCTTTCGAGTGATAGACCACACTGCATATTTTACGTGGCTCCAGCAAGGTCAGTCAGCTACGCATTGGCTCATGGAGCCTGGATTTCCTCTGGAACCATTCTAGGTTTGGGGACCCCACGGCCAGACCCAAAATACCACAGAAAAGATCAAGGAAATCAAGAACTGGCCCTGCCATTTGCTCTGAGGTAGACATCAAAATGTCCCGGAGGTGCTTCAAATCAAAGCCAGTTTGGAACAAGATCGGCTTGGGTTTTTCTCCAAGCTATAATTTTACAAACCCACTAATAATTCTTCAAATGCTAATAGTTGAACTACTAAAAGGTGATGAGACACCTCCTGGTCAAATAAATTCGTAAGAGGTAACATTCTACTGAAGATTAAGTACGAATCATAATAAATACGAATATATTGAAGGCTCATAGAAATCCTGCGGTAAAGAAACACATTTAACTTTGTTTAAGTTAGAATTTGCCAGATGTATAACCCTTAACATTTCCATGGAACATCATTTGGAACTGGTGCTCCAGAATGAGCTGGCCAGTGGCACCTTAAAACTGGTATGGAAAGATATGGATGCTCTCTGATCCGCCTTGTTTTGAAAACACCCCAGGGGGGCGGTTCTAGCCCCTGCATCGCCCCTCCTCCCAGCATGGCCTCAGGAAGGCCTTCTCCTCCGAGAACTTTGGCAGAGCCTGGGTCCTTTGTTGGCACTCCACACTCCCAGACCTAGGCTTAGCTTCTTAAATCTGCTTGGACTTTTCTGTCAACGGCTTCATGTGTGGCCCTGACCAACTTGAAAATGAGCCATTCAGTTCTGATTCCAAAACCAGGGAAAGAAGACATTTTGTTTGGGTTTTTAGAAGATCTTTGGCAACTTTCCATATAAGTGGTTCCTCGATCAGCAACGAATCATAAACATCCATTATGGACAGGGGCAACTGGGTAATAATAGAACAAACTGATGCTGTCCTTATGGCCTTTTCTCCAAAGGGGGGCCAAGTTGAATTAAGTTTGTTCCCACAGTATATTACACAGTGTTCCTTAAGTGTATGAGAAACCTGGAAATTACAAGGCAAGCCACAAACGAATTGCCGTTAACACAATTAATAGAAAGTTAAATTCCTCTGTGGCCAAGCACAGCATCTAGTTCATAGTCTGTTAAAAAACATCAAGCCAAGAAGTGACCACGTTACAGGTATCTACCGTTTCATCCAATCAAGGATCTCAGGACATTTTAAAAGTGTAAACTGATTAGGATGTTTATCTTCCTGGAGCAGAACCACACATAGGCTAGTGAAGTTGTTTTATGACATCCTCATCATGTTCTCCTTTTTCAATTGCTAGGGGAGGTGGGAGTTAGGATTGACTTTTTTTTTAAACCACTTAATTGAGGTATGACTAACACATATACAGCTATACATATTTAATGTATACAACTTGAATTTAGAAATAAGTATACATCCATGAAACCATCACCACAATCTATCCCATAAACATATTTATCACCTCTTAATGTTTTCTCCCACTTTTTCTTTATTTTTAAACTTTTTATTGTTGTTGTTGTTATTGTTGTTTTGTGTGTGTGTGTGTGTGTGTGTGTGTGTGTGTGTGTGTGTGTGTGTGTGTTAACTTTAGGTGCTATGCTGTACAGCAGATCTCCGGGACTTACTCATCTTACATAATTGGAACTTAGTGCCCTTTGACTAATACCTCCGCAGTTTCACCCCCCTCAGCTCCTGGCAATCCCTGTTCCACTCTCTGCTTCTATGAGTTTGACAGTTTTAGATTCCTCATGTAAGAGATTACATGTAGTATATTTCCTGTGTCTGGCTTATTCCATTCAGTATAATGTCTTTCAGTTTCATCCATAGTGTCATAAATGGCAGGATTTCCTTCTTTTTAAAGGCTGAATAATATTTGTGTGTGTGTGTGTGTGTGTGTGTGCGCGTGCGCGCGCACGCACATCACATTTTCCCTCATGCATCCGTTGATAGATGTTTAGGCTCATTCCATGTCTTGGCTGCTGTGAATAATGCTGCAATGAACATGGGAATACAGATATTTCTTTGAGGTCCTGATTCTGATTCCTTTAGATATATACCCAGAAGTGGGATTAGTGGATCACATTATTGCTATGATGCTATCCACAAGAATCACGAAAATGGTTAATGTTATTTTGTGTTTGTTAACTATAATTCTCATAAGAAATACATGAAACTTCTAATTAGATTGTAATAGTAATGACCTAAAGCTGTTATTATAAGTGAAATCTGCACAATGGAAAGGGGGATAACTATCTGACCTTGGCTAGAGTTCTTTGTTTTTATGATCTATTTGCCTCATATCAAAAGAGAGAATTGAAGAAGAAAATTCATTAAGTTTCTTTTGAACCTGGAAGTATATAAATATACCATAGTCTATTATAAGTTGGAAGTGATCAATTTTGTAGAATCACATAATTCGTATTGAACTTTTCATGTGAGTTCCTCTTAAAATTCCTCAAAGAAATGCTAGGCTCTTCAAGGGCAGGGGCTATAACTGCCGTTTCCTATACCTTTTCCTATAGCATCTTGTATCATATCTGTTTGGATCTCTACTAGGCCTCCAGGCTTTGTAGAGGGGCTAGTACTTAGAAAATTCTTGCCTACACTGAGCCACTAAAATTTCTTGCCCAGAGTCCACTAACCTCTTAATGTCCAAACAAAATGGCCTCTTCTTGATTCTTATTCTTCTTGATCTCTCTATAACTTGAGACACCATGGAATTCAGTCTTCTTCCTTTCTCTGAGCCTTCTGTACATGTCTCAAGAGTTTTGACCATCAGTTGCTCTTTCAAAAGAAAGTAGCCCTTTCTGAAGAAGTAGTACCTGACCCCCATCACAACTTGACCTTCAGGTGGTCTGCTATGAGCCCAGCTCAGAGTTCTCTATCCCAAGTTCTTTGAGCCAGAGCTGCTTGCACTACAGGCAAAGAAAGGTCTAGGCTCTTGCCTTGAAAATGAAGTGATTATAGAGAGGATCAGCTCAGGATTCACCAAAAGCATGGACTGGCCAAACACGATAGCAGAGTCAGCAAGAGGACCACACTTGGAGCAAAGTCTGAAAATCAGGAAACTTTAAATGATACCAGATACCCTCCAGTGCTTAGGCCCACAAAACAAAAGTAACAAGGATGCTAAGGAGTAGGGTGGTTAGGCAGGCTCCTGGGCCTGCTATGTTGGCTTAGTCCACTGTAAGGCACATCAGGTTCCCTGGACTCTTCATAAACAGAAGACATTGAACAGGTACAAATAGACTAGGGGAAAGGAAGGCTTAGTGGGTTGTTTACATTTTATGCTTTCATGTGATCAAAGAGTTAAAGTGGTCCCCTTATTTTATAATAACATTTATTAGGCACCAGGTTTTCTACCTGCACTATCACATTTAATTGTCACAATATGAGACAGGCATCATTCTTCCAATTTTTCAGGAAACTAAGGTTTAGCAAGGTTTAGTGCTTGCTCAAGCTAGCTAGAATTTGGATCCAAGTCCTTAAATACTCACTTACAGTGTGCATCTCAACGTTCAATAGATATATGCTGGGCACCATATTGTACCTATAGAGTTTAAAAACATGAATTAAACATAGTTCCTGTGCTGAAGTTTATTATAATTTAATAGGATATATAAGATTTAGTCAGATACGTATAATACAAAGCAGAATTAAGTGCCATAAGAAATTGAAACATTTATAACAATTGAAGACAGAGTGAGTAGTTTGAGTACAGATATCAGAGAAGAAAAGCACAAGGTGGACACCAGTAATGCTGAATAATTCAGGACTGCTCAGGAGAAGAAAGCTTGAAAGGAAGAAGGAGGAGATAGATACCCTCAGAATGATAGTTTGAGGCAGATAATGGAAACTAAATTTTCAGCCTAGATTTGTATTCATTCCAGAGAATAATAGATGTTTTTAAGCAAGAGAGTGCTTAAAAAAAAAAAAAAGTCTGGAAATGGTCTGTGGTAAAGATTGAAAGTGAATCTGCCTGCATGAAAAAAGACATTAAGGAAGCAGGAGACTCTGGAGGCTGAGAACTCCAGCCAAGAAGTAGAGAACCGAATTAGAGCAGGAGCAGAGGGAGTAGAGGGAGGGAGATGGATGGGAAGTGAGATTAATAAGATTAGCAAACAAATGAATGTGAGGAATAAGCGAGAAGAGAAGTGAAAATGACTCCAAGATTTTAAGCCTGAATGAATAGAAAAGATGGTGGTATTATTATTGGAAACGATCATGGAACGCAGAAAGGAACTGGGGTGAAAGAAGATTCGAAGGGAAAGTGATGAGTTCAATTTTGAATATATCAACACACAAGTGTTCACAAAATGTTCAGGGGTAAGCATCTCATAGGAATTGAAAATGTTGGGCGGATGATCAGAAGATCAGTCAGCGCTATGTGCAGAAATGGGTGTGTCCCATGCATGAAGAATTGAAGGCATGAGAATGCCAAGGGAAATAAATCAGTCATTCAATTACTTTTGATTGAGCCCTTATTCTGTACCAAACACTGTTCTGGGTCCTAGAGATGCAATGGTGACAGAAGCCTTGCTTGCCTTCATGGAATTTATTTTCTGGAATATAAACTAAAAGAGAAGAGAGCCAAAGGCAGCATTTTAGAGAACATTTACTCTTACAAGATAGAAGGAAAAGTAAAGCAAGACAGAACAAATGGAATACTATGTCTCAGGTGTCAAAGAAGGAGAAATTTCAAGAAAGAGTGGAAATATTGCAGAGAGAATGAACTTGTTCTAATTATTCCATCAACATTTATTAAGTGCCCTGAACTTGCTAAGCATGAAACAGAAGACCAGAAAAAAAAAGTCTATCTTGGAGGAGCTTACATTCCAATAAAATGAAGTAAAAATAAACAAATCAAACAAGATAATTTTGTACTGTCATAAGTACCATAAAGAAATAAATAGGAGGAGCTGGAGAGAGGGAGAAGTCTTTATAGGGCAGGCAGGTGAGACCGCTTAAGAAAGAAACATTTGAACTGAGACCTGAGGATGGTTAGCTATCCCAGAACAGAGGAAAGAGTGTTCTAGGAAGAAAGAACAAGTGCAAAAGGCGGCTTTGTTAGAAAGCATCATTAGAGGAACTGAGAGAAGGCCAGTGTGGCTGGAGCTCACTGAACAGGCAGAAGACTGGTATGAAATGAAGAGACAATGGCCAGTGGTCCAGCAGAGAGAAGATTTGCTTTGGCCTTGGTTGTTTACAAAGAAGATAAAGAAAGGGCCAGATATAGAGTTAGAATCAATAGACTTTGTTAAGAGATTAGCTAAGGGAAATGAAGGAAAGAGGGAATCAACGATAATTCTTAGCCCCTCCATTGGAGTAATCAGGTGAATACTGGCACCATTTATTTCGATGTGAAAGACAGAGAAACACAGTAAAAGGATAAAGAGCTCCATTTGGAATACATAAAGTGTAAGACACTTAGGTGAATATTATATAGCTTCCCAAATAAAGGGTTTCGGCAATAAGGAGGCCACTGGTTTCCAACTAAAGGTATATTTTTTGGTTTGGGGGTTATATCCTTACAGCCACTTCCCTGATAACTCCAACAGAAAGTTTCTGCAAAGGATCTGATTGGTATGACTTGGACCCAGTGCCCAAGTGCTAATAGACTCCTACAACTGGATTTTACCTGTCACATTTCCATTCTTGCGGCTAGGGGTAGTAGGGGCCAGAGGAAGTATGCAGGGTCTATTACCAGACAAACAGCAAAAACAACCACCAAAGGCAGAAGAGTTTGCCTTTCTGCCCATATGGCAACTTTTTTCTGATATCTTCTCCACTAAAACATTACAGTAATATGCATTTTGTTTTATTAAAAAGTCACACTGAAAAATGATAGCTCTATGTTGACATCTTTGCCAAAATAAGCTGAGTTTGATGATACAGCCCTTGGTGATTCCTACTTAGAGACAGGAAGGCTGAATAATAAGTTGGCTACTTGATCTAAATGTTCATTCATTTCTTCATTAAACAAGTATATCTTAGATACTTAATATGTGCCAGGAGATATGGCCTAGATATAGATATATAAGACAAAGAGTTTAATCCTGTAGGGGAGCTTAGACATGAACATAAAGAGTAATGCAAAAGAGATGTATTAGGTGCCATTTGAAACAAAGTCTGCTCTAGGAACCTGGGTGTGGTAACTTAAGGAGGCGGTGATACTTATTTGGAGAAAAAGAAAGACATGAGAGGTTTTGCCAAAGTGTGGAGACAGGAAGGACCAGGTGGAATTGTAGAATGGTCAAAATATCTGTTAAACTGGATTTTAAACTTGTATTACAAAGTAGTAGGATATAGGGGTTGAAAGGTAGGTTGGGGCCAGGTGATAGTCTCGCATGCCAGGCTTGGAGGACTGAATCAGGTAGGACATCTCTCGGTGTTTGCGTGGAGGAAGGACGGGCTCCAAGTAGTGCCTTAGGAGGATTGCCTTGGTGGTGAGTTGGGGAAGCGTTGGACAGTGGAGTCGAGATGTCACCACACCCTCTGTGCATGAGCGATAGAGCTGAGCTAGAGAAAAAAGGGTGGAAGGAAGAGAGGGTATGAAGAAATGTTCAACCAGACTGGAGGAAGGGAGGGAAGAGTTTCAGAGAGGAAGGAAAAGAGAAAGTAGTCAAAAGTGACTGAGATTTTGAGCTTACTGAAAATGTAAAGGGCAGCTTTACTCCAAAAACAGGACGGTCTAAAGGTTTGAGGAAGATATGGTTAGTTTTAGACATAGTTTATTGAGTCTGAGGCACCAAGAGGACGGCCTGGAGTAGATTATCAGCAGTGGGTTGGGCATGTGGAATTGGAACCAGGAAAGCCACTAGATTGGAGACGAACCTTAGGGTGTCATTAGTCAGCAGGTGAGCTCTGGAGACATGGCCGCGGAAGAGGTTACTGGGCAGAAAGTGTTGAGGGAAGGGCTGCAGTCAGAACCTAGGGAAGCATAATTAGGAATCAGGTAGTAGCAGGAGTCAGAGCTGGAGTCTGAGAAGAGGTCAGAGAGTAAAAGAGAAAATGTGGTTGTGAGGGAAGCTGAAGAACCATCAACCAAATCTTTCCTGTTGCTTAACCTGGTTTCAGAGAATCAGTACCTTGCGGCAAACTGATAGTGCCTCTTTTATCCCTACTCAACTCACAGGGGCAGATCCTTAGGCAGAGTAGCAATTTGTATGGAAAACGTGCCACTAGTTTAGCAAGATTTGGCACTTTAGAAGTGCATTTGTCACATGAGTTAGAAAAAAGAATCTCCCTGTCTCGCAAAGGGGGCAGGCCGTGAACTCTGCACTGCTTTGCGGGACTTCCTTTCTTCACAAATGGAGTGGGGGCTGGAGGAAAGGGAGCCAAGAAACTTGAGATTCAAAGAAAGGAAGATCACACAGAGGCAGTTTGGAGGGGTAGATTATTTAGGAAAAAAGAGAACTTTCTGGCAGGGCAATTAGAAAACCACATTGAGAGGACAATCTTCTCTATTTTGCTAGGAGAAGGGAAAGAGTCGAAAACAAAAATTAAAAGGAGAATTAAGAAATGAAGACAATGTGTCAAATACTTGTTAGTACATTCTAATTCCCTCATTCAGAAACTTCCATATTACGTTATATGTGAATTGTCCACTTTTGAAAATAACTGAAAGTCACTTACTTCTAATAAAGTAATGCATGCTGAACCTAGAAAGTGTGAAAACACAAAAAAAGTACAAAGAAAAAAATCAGGTTACCTCTAATCCCTAATCCGGAGAAACTTCTGTTAAGTGTTGGTATATAAAATTCCACCTGGAATTGGACAATTAGGCTATTTTTAATCTTTTACTTTTATACACAATATTATAATGAATACCATCATACATTCATTTTTGAATACTTATTTGAATACTTATCATAAATCCCCTTAAGTAGAGTTGTTAGCCAAAAGGAGGAGCACATTTTTTAAAGCTTTTGATAAGTACTGCCAAATTACTCTTTCAATAATTAAATAAATTACATAAATTTATATAAATTATATAAATTTGATTCTCTGCCAGCAATCTAACAAAGTTCCTATTTTCCCCCATATTCTCATCAAATCTTTTTTTTTTTTTTTTTGCTTCTCTTACTTTAATTTTTTTTTTTTTAATGGTGACATTGGTTAACAAAATCTGGTTAAGTTTCAGCTGTCCATTTTAACAGTAAGGCATATATATATTTACATTGTGTTCACCTCTCATAGTTAGATTTCTTTCTGTCACTACATATTTGACCCTTTTCACCCATCTACTTCCTCCTCCCCCCTCTGGTAACCACTAGTCTATTGTCCATGACATCAAAGCTTTTATATTAATTTATATTTCACCAAATTCATAGCTGGGTTGAATTTTTTACCAAATATTGTTGACTATTACTATTTATTCCTTAGCGAATTGCTTGTATATGTCCTTGCCAATTTTTCTTTAGGAGGCATCAATCTTTTCTTATTTTTCAAGAGTTTTCATATAGTATTTGTCATTTTTTATTTGTCACACACATTGCAAATGTTTTATTCATAATTTTCTATCTTCAGGTACATGTACAGTTTTTTAAATGTATAAAAACATTCAAAAATTTTAAATGTATATAGTGAAATAAGTCAATGTTTATCATTTATGCTATGCATGTTATGCTTAGAAAAGTCTTCCCCACCACAAGATCAACAAATATTTGCCTATATTTTCGTACAATTTTTTAGTTGTTATGTATGTGTATATGCATATGTATGTCATATATATAATATATATAAACCATTTTAATCCATGTAAATTTTATTTTTGTATTTTGTATTGTTGTATGTGAATAGTTAATCAGTTATCCTAACATAATATTTCACAAGCTTTGTTCTGAGGACCTTTATCAGGGGCATACAAATTGGTGCTGTGGAAATATGGGTCTTAAAATCAAATAATGTCTCTTTTAGGAATTAATAGTAACCATTAGCAATCTAAAAAGGAATCCTGATTAACTTCAACTTGGGGCTTTATAAATGTATTTGAGCCTGGAAAACTCTCTTTGCGACTCAACTACTGAATTCAAACAAATGCTTATTGCATGTCTGCTATTTTTAAACATATAGAATTATAGTAATTTAAAGGTGAGCAAGATATAATCCTTAACTTCAAAAAGCTTAAAACCAAAAGAAAATTATAGTCTAATAGGGACTGTTTTAGAGGGCAGAATATGATGCTCTCTGTTCAAAGTGGACAAAATTTTTAAGGTTCATCAATTGAATGTGCAGAAAAATGAGGGAGAAGGAACATTGAGATGAGAGTCCCAGTGACCGGAAGATAGTGCTATACTAAGTCTAGACTTGTTTCATTTGGACTGACAGTGGCACACCCAACCAGGGGCAATGAAAGTCATAGAACTAGAGTTTAGGTGGCAAAATAGAAATGTGGATTTAGAAGACATCAGCTTAGAGAAGACATATAAAGCCCTTAGTATACATTAATACTATGAGAAAGAAGAGCAGAGAGCCACAGCATGGGCCGTTGGATCTGCCTACGTTTAGGGGGCAGCAAAAAGAGCAAGGGAAAGGAAAAAGGATGACATCAGAGAAGGAAAGTCTTGAATAAATTTAGAAGTCCTTGGAATAGGTTTGTTTCACAGGACCATTCTAAGATATTTTATTAAAAATTAATTGATAATTTTCTGGGTGAAAAGCTTGGGACAGAGGGTCGAGTGACTTGCTCAGGGGACCATGGTGAATCAGCAGCTACCCATCAGCCGACCATGAAATCAAACTGGAAATGCAGATGCTGAGAAAGGAAAGAAAACTGAAGTGCTACAGATTACAGACAAGAACCACATCATTAAAAATTGTAAGGAGTTTTAAATACATAGCTGTAATTTCAAAATCATCATGACTCTAAATGAAACTGGCCTTTCTGCCTTGAGAAAGAAGTACACAAACTAGCGGCAGAAAGAATGGGTGGTAGTGGGTACTTCGTGAACTGGGGCTGAGGTTAGTGGTCAGGTCTGTCTAGTGTTGAAGGGTGGTGAATGGGCAGGAGAGCTTAGCAGTAATAAGTAAAACCACAAGAGCCTCCTGAAAGAGTTGACAGAGTCACAGAATATTAGAGCTTGTGAGAAATATTTGGTAAACCATAGGCAGAGGACTCACAGATTCGCATGTGAGGATTGAATATTCAGTTGGGTCACAAAGAAAACACTCTTCTGCTTGAAACTGTTCTCAAGATTTCCATAAGGGAATCTTCTCTGGTTCATTTCCCTTCTCTTTGGTTGCTTATTCTTGAACTTCTCTTTCTCTTCCCATTTCTTAAATTCCATGTTTATCAACATAGTTTCCAAAGTCCAAGTTTGACTTTTTCTATCTATAAAATTAGTTGCTTAAATTATTTTCAGAAGATTTTTTTCATCTTGTCTCCATTCAGTGTTTCTTCTTTGCCCATAATCAAAACGAAGCTCTTCAGTTCTCTACTCCCAACTATCACCATCTGGGAAAGCATTTCCTGATAGTGTGGGAGCTCAGATGGGGCCAGTGTCTAGGGATGACACTGGTACTGGCAGTGGCTATAGAGTATGCACCACAGCTAAGTCACCATGTCCAAGGTCTCACCCTCACTCTGCCTCTCTTGCCCAAACTCTAGATTATAATTAGTGCCTCCAAAGATAATCCCCCATATGCCACCTGCTTAATTTTTGAAATGGGTCCTCAACACTGATCAAGGAATAGCTAACATTATAGTTAACATTTATCGATTGCTTACTATGTGCGAGTCACGGTTGTAAAAACTTTGTATGCAAAATGGATTTGATCATTATTAACTCCTCTTTAAAGATGAGGGAACTAAAGTACAAAGAAGTGGAATAATATTCCAACTGGTAAGTGGAGGAGCCAGGATTTAACCCAAGCAATCTAACTCCTAAGTTGGTATGAAAAAAAAAAAAAGTGGCTGGAGAGAGAGGAACACAGTACTCAGAACAGGCAAGTGGTTCAGGCAGCACTAAGAGAGGAGCTGGGTATAATGCAAAAGAGATGGGTGCAATATGCAGGTATGGACAAAGAAGCAAAGGCATCCTTCTGCTAGAAAGTGACCTGATTACTCTGCCCCAGTCATTCTGCCAGACTAGTCTCCTCCCCGCCTCCCTACATGCCATCCTCCTTGCTTCCTGCTAGTCCCTTCCTGGAATGCCCTTTCTGTTCAGTGTCCCTCTCCACACCCTGTCTAGCCCAGGGAAACCTCCTCTGGTCTTCACTACGTTTACTTTCCATGATCACTCATCACACTTAGAAGTATTTCACTGTTCTAAATTACATAACCTCATTCTGCTTTATATTATTTCTTAGCGGTTTCATGTGTTTCCTGATTGTTCCTCCAAATCAGTGAAAGCTCCTCAAAGTCAGCGACCATGTCTCAGGTATGGTCCTTCATTAGTCCCCTTTCCCATCCCCTCATAAACTTGATCACAGAAAAGGCATTCAGTGAAGACTTGTTTACTCAAACCCCGTTATTGTGGGAAAACTTCTGAGTGACTTTTGCATGAGTAAGTTCTCAATATTTAACTTTCCATGTGTATGTGGCAGGCTACAGAGATCCATTGTTTTAAATTACATCCAGAACTCCTGTTTACTAATGCAGACAAGGGAAAAAAAAAAAAAGAAAAAGAAAAAGACTATTGGCTTCCGGAAAACATTTTTTATAACATTATTATTGGCAACTCATGCTGACATAGAACAACTTCTTCATTTTGGCTGAACTTTGAACACAGATTTTCACGTTCTCCAAGTCTCTATTGCAGTCAACTTTACTCTCATGCAAACTTCCTAAAATTGCCAGCTAAATCTCTTAACAGAAGTGGCCATGTGTGCAGAAAAATGATCTAGATTAAAAGTCCAAAGTCTGATATATTATTGCTTTTAGTTCAAATGCTCTGCAAGTGGTGAGTCTGCAATGTTCACATGTTCACCATATGCATAAGCCCAAGCAAATCAAACAATTTTCAACTGTAACTGGGTAATAATATGGCCTGCCTTCTCTCTTACTATTTGAGCCTGCAATGTGAGCAGTAGCAGACAAATATCATTTTTCATTTATCAGGCCAGTATCATTCCAGAATTCATAGCACATAGTTCCCAGAATTCCACACATGCCATAATTGCCCAAACTTCCCATTGTCTTTGAAATGCCCACTATAGAGGTTTTTTTTTAATGATAATACATTGTAATATTCTAATCTTGTAAAGTTATTCAACTTTATTGTGTTTAAATCCTATCTTCCAATTAGATTTTAAACTGTAAGTAAATAAACTATTTTAACATTTCTTGGACTTCGTATAATTCCACGTGTCCATGGAGGCACCAGTCAATGGGGGAGAAGCAAGACCCATTTTGCCCTAATAGCATATTTACACTTGTTGAAAATCAAATACACATCCAAACTCTAGTTTCAACATGTATGTATTGATTCCTGGGCAAATTCTAACGTAGTGCGAGGGAGGTATAAAAACATTACGCTAGGCCCTAGGTGGAGAGATAGACATTAATAAAATGATCCAAAATCGTGATGAGTTCTGTGAAGGTAAAAAACAGAGAGAGTTACGATCACAGATTCCAGAGATCTGATCTGATCTGGAGTGTTAAACACATACTTAGTTTTAAACTTAGATCTGAGTGACATGGTACAATTACTTACTTATTACCTTTTTCCTTTCTGAGAGAGAACTCTCCCCATCTCTCCATGGACACACGTCCTCCCCTGCCCCTCTTTCCTCTTTGTTTCTCTCAAATCAGACGCCTTCTTGGTCCCTACCTTTTGGTGTGGGGCCGACCTCATTTGCCATACCCCAGGCTGAACTCGATTTCTGCAGGCTTCTCTACCTGTTTCTTCTTCCTGCTAATTTTCACTAAGCATCATCTTAGTGAGACACATCAAAATTCTTACTCATTAAAGAAAGTTTCTGTTGTTGCCAATGTGCTCACTATATTCTCTCTAAAGTAGAAAAGTATAACATATTCATATTTTTAATAGCAAGGGAGGATTCAAATCAGTTTTATTTGATAAAGGTTAATGTTGGCAAGGATATGAAAAAAAATAGGAATTCTAATTCAATGTTACTTGCACTGTAAAATTTTGAAGTTATTGGCAGCACCTGCCAAAATCTTAAACGCACATGCTCATTGACCTAGCAGATCCTCTTCCAGAACATACATGTACAGTTGTGCAAAGATTATAGAGGAATATTCATTGCTTCTGTAATAGAAATTTGAAAGAACCTAAAAGTCTATGACTAGGGCATTTGAGAAATGAACGATGGTTCAATCACATACAGGGACACTTGCTGCCAATAAAAACAATAAAATAAATCAGTATGGATTAACATGGAAAGGTGTTCACAGTATATTGTTAAGGGGAAAAAATCAAGGTATAGACAATAGAGTACTATGCTCCTATTTCTGAAAAAAATCATAAATAGCAATTCTGAAAGAATATGTGAATAGTCATCTTCTCTGGTTGGTGGGATAACTGGGAATATTTGTTTCCTGATGCATTACCTCTCTAATGTTTGAACTTCCACAGTGAGCATATATTATTTTGTTAAACAAGTAATTGTGGCTGTACGACATTTTATATATTTAGAATGGAGTTTTCCCTCTCCTGTTCTCTTCCCTTTATTTGAGCAGGTGCTGTCCTTCACTTCTTCAAGGTATGTAACAGAAAATAAAAATAGCCTTTCCCGTCTTTCTGGCTTTTCTGTTCCAGAAGCATAAGTCCTTAGGAGAAGGGAATTCATTCTGTGCATAAACAAAATGTTTGATTCAATGGCAAGGGAAAGACCAAGTCTCCGCCAGACTAGGAAAAGATTCACACCTGACTGAGGTAATGAGGGAGAGTGTGAGAGGCTGCCAGAGGGAGAAAAAGTTCCTTTGAGTTCCTAGAGCAGAAAAAAAAAAAAAGAAAAAGAAAAGAAAAGGAAAGAAAACCCCATACATCATTCTCAGTAGCTGGCAGGTGGGGCAGAGGACAATGGTAGGAATAGGTAAGATTCAAAAAATAAATGTCTGTTTACAGCTCATACGCCTACAGAGGCTAGACAGGTGACGTAAATGAGGTAGCACAAATGGTTGTAGAAGACTGTGAGGAGTGACGGGCTGTGGCGTCCTGGAGTGAAATGGCCCACCTAGAGGGGCGGCTGTTCCCCAGGGCCTGCTGACCACTGCCCAGCAGCAGCGAGGCCCCAGTGGTGCCAGACCTTCTGATTTTTCAAATCTGAACTTTGTTACAAACTCTTCATTGACTCAATTGTCTAGGTTAAACTAAACGTAACTGTCTTGGTCCATGTGGAATGCTATACAAAAATGCCATGGACTGGGTAGCTTATAAACAACAGAAATGTATCTCTCACAGTTCTGGAGACTGGGAAATCCAAGATCAAGGTGCCAGAAGAGTCAGTGTCTGGTGAGGGCCTGCTTGCTGGTTCATAGCTGTCTTCTTGCTACGTCCTCACGTGGTGGAAAGGGATGAGGAAACTCTCTGGGACCTCTTTTATAAGGGCACTTATCGCATTTCTGATGGATCCGGCCTCATGACTTCAGCCTCTCCAAAACACCCCACCTCCAAATACTACCACCTTGGGGGTTAAGAGTCCAACAGATGAAACTGGGGAGTTGGGCAGGGGGCAAAAAAATTCAGTCCATCACAGTACCTGTGGGTTAAACCTAACATACAGTCCACACATGTGGGAACTAATCCAGGTAGAAGAGGCAGCCTCACAAAGCAGTTCCTGTGCTCCAAGCATGAGCCAAGTACCAGGAGCTGCGGGCATCTCTCCATAGGCGCCAGTGTAGATCTCCCACTTCCAAGGCCTTTCTTCGGACCCAGAGCCACAAATACTGAATTTAAAAAGAGAGAAGAGGGGACAAGATGCCCCGGAGAACCTGCCCTGTGCTTTGTATTTGTCAGTACCGGTGAATGGAGACACAGCATCAGAAATGAAATTGACTTTTTGTTTTTGTTTTTAAAGAATAATGAATACTATAGATGATTTTTTTTGGTAACCCTTATAGGAAATGCTGAGGCACTCTGCCCTGGCCCCGTGAGAGCCAGGCTTTCCTGAGAACCCAGGCCTGGTGAGTCCCTCCCCAGCACTGCCCAGGCCAGGCAGGGGCCTTTGCCTCACTGTTCCTGTTATCTCTTCCCACCAACTCCACAGCTGCTTCCTTCCCCCGCCTCCCTGCCCATGCCAGGAAGCCCCCCGCCTCACCTTCCACCCCTGCTACCAGGGCACATGTGAAAGGCAAGCCCCTGGAAGTGAAAGGCTGGGAGCAAGAGGCTGGGAGGAGGCTCTTCCATGCCAGGGATTGTGAGAAAAATGAGTGTCTGGAATCCCCAGCTGGAACCTGTAACAAATGGAAACAACATAAGGAGGGTTTTGTTTCTCTCCTGCTGTGAATATTATAGTTTGGTCATACTAAATCATGATGCGAGTACTGGCCTGAAAAACTAAACCAGCTCTTGATTTAAAAAAAAAAAAAATACTGGGGAGTTTTAAACTCCCCCAACCTACAATCAAACCCATGGTTCTCTTCACCGCTTTCCTCTCTTCCGTCTCTGCTGTCTCGCCCTCATTTAGCCCACTGATTCTTACAGCTTTAGTTCACACCGCTACACAGATGAGCCACATCCTGGACAAGTGCAACTTCTCTAGGCACCAGACACACACTTTCCACAGCCTCGGGCACACCTCAGCCAGGTCTGTCCAGAAGTTTTCCCAGAGACCTATGGGAAATTTAATAAGGAACTCCCCAGAGCTGGGAAGGTGGAGGGGAAAAAGGAGGTGGGGGGGGGCATAAAAAATGCCCTCCCCTCAGTCCAGGGGAATAGGGGTGGTGGATCCCCAGGCCAGGCCACTCAGCTTGGCTACCCGAACACAGGCCGAACTTCAATCCCTGAGCTGGATAGTCTTCCTCTCATCTTCCCTTTTTCTGTCACTATTTTTCCAGTCATCAAGGTGTGACATCTCCCAATTAATTTAGATTTCGCTCTCCCAGAAACTTTTTCCTGACCCCCTGAGTTAGAAATGGGTGCCCCTCTGCATCCCATTCTTCCCTCCCCCTATTACAGGTCACCCGCTGTAGTATAATCCCCGGGTTGACTGCATTTCACTCTATACTTACAGAGAGCTGCGAGGAGTGAAGAAATTTAGCCATCTTCTTTACATGCCTTTTATGCAGTGATCTTATTTCAGCTTATATTTATGGTTTAGACACTTAGGCAAGAAATACTGGGTGTTCTTATTTTCCTCAAACCGATCTTTTTCATCCTGCCATGCTGGAGTGTATTTCGATCTCAGGAATCTTGGCCCTCTTGCGGGACTGAGACCCGAGGGAGGTTCCTCAGGACCTCAGTCACCAGATACCCCCATGGTCTCTTGGTCATCAGAGTGCTGATTCTGGGCTATGCCTGCGGGCACTGGAATCCCAGCAAAGTCACGAGCCATGCAATCCTTTCTCTGAGGTCTCACTGCTTCCAGGTGAGCAAGAGCTTCCACACCACTCCTCACCCCACCTCCCCGCCCCCAAGGTGAGGGGAAACCCTTCCCTCCATCTCCAGCTTCTCTCCTACCTCTCCCCTAGGACACCAAATACAACTTCCTCCATGCACTCAGGCTTTTAAAAATCGAAAGTCAGAGAGGGAAGTGTCTTGCCAGCAACTTCTGCTTTCTGTCCTCTGTGAGACAAGGTCAGATCCTGGCTCCCTGCTTAAGTGAGGAAAGATAAAAAATAAAATACAGGAAGAAAAATAGAAATTTGTATCTGAGAAAATTTCCCGGCCATTTGTATTTCATCCTTGTCCTCTCCTCTTGGCACACCTATGGTGAATAACGCCTCCTGATCAAAGTTGTCCACATCCTAATCCGTGAATCCATGAATATGCTACCTTACATCCCAAAAGGGACTTTGCAGGTGTGACTAAATTAAGATTCTTGAGATAAGGAGATTATCCCAAACTATCTGGGTAGGCCTAATGTAATCACAAGTTTTATTAAGAGGAGGGTCAGAGCGAGATGGAAGACCTTAGGATGGAAGCAGAAGTCAGAGAGGAGACACGCTACACTACCAGCTTTAAATGTGGAGGAAGAGGCCCTGAGCCAAGGAATGTGGGCAGCCTCTAGAATCTTGAAAAGGTAAGAAAACAGATTCTCCCCTAGAGCCTCCGGAAAGAACACAGGCTTGCCAACACCTTGATTTTAGCCTATTGAGAATGGGTTTGAACTTCTGACCTCCAGAACCATTAAAATAAGACAGATCTTATAGGCGAAACCACTTAGTTAGTGGCAATTTGTTCCAGTAGCAATAGATAACTAATATATGCCTGAGGGCAGGGACTATGTGTATATCCTGGGTAGGACCTTATAAAACGTCTTGCACAGAGTACTCAAAAATGTTTCTATAATTGAATTCTCTGCCTCACAAATAGAAGCTTAAGAAATTGAAAGACAGTATACTGAACTTAAAACATGGTTTAATCTGCAGGATTTTGGCAGGATTGTGTTTTGATTTAAGAATGTATTGTCCAGGTTTTTGCCCTCACTCTTCTTTATACCAACAAATCACTTTAAGCAGAGCTGAAATAGAAACTTTTGTTGGAGCGAAACCCAACCTTCGTTATTTAAAATTTGTTTTTACTCACTACACTTCAAAGAAAATAATTCCATTTTATGGCTTCATATTTAAAGCATTTTTTTCCTTAAAAAAAAAAAAGATTTTTACAGTAGTCTTACTGGTTTTCTTCTTGAGGCCAAGGAAAATTAGATTATACAGATGAACTCCACTTTTAATGTGTATATTTTGTCATAGGAGTCTTTCCTCGGTTGTCAAACATGAGTTGATTATTAAAAACTCCATCTTCCATCCCACAGCTTAGAAACATCCTTGAGACAGGGAAGATAATCTTGACCCCCTCAGGGAAAGAAAAAAAACCACAATAACTTATTTTTATGACATAACAGCACAATGTAGTGGAAAGGTCACAAGCTCCGGAATCAGGAGACAAGGTCTCTAGGCTCCTACCGTGGGAGTTTAGTCTCCGAGTGAATTCCATCAGCTTATTCATACCCTGTTTCCTCTTCCAACATTTGTAAAATGAGGAGGCCAAAAGAGATGATCTCAAGTCAAGGCTTCTCACACATGAATGTATGGATCTTGTCAAAGTGGGGAGAGCTAGAAAAGGGCCTGGCACTCTGCATTCTCACCAGCCCACAGGGGAGGCCGATGATGCACAACCTCAAACCACACTCTAAGAATACGTTTTGAGTAACAAGACTCCAAGGGACAGCTCATCTCTGAATTTTTTTTGTCTCATAAACACACGTATGTGTTCAGAGTATTCCATTGTTCACATTTATAAAAAAAAAACAACAACCATATTTTAGAAAATTAGAAAGACCCATATTGTCCAAGTTTTAAGTTAATTAGGGATTGGGATCACTATGAAGGATTACAGATCACTCCAAACAAACACGTAAACACACTTTTTTCTCTAGCTCACTAGTTTAAGCCCTGGCCACACACATTGGTTAACACCCGGTGGAATTTCAAAACAATCAATTCCTACCCACCCACCTGACATGCACACTGGAATACAATTCAAGGGCTGGGAGGGGACCAGTCACCTGGTGTTTCTCAAAAGCTTTGTTTGGGATTCTAATGTGCAGCAGAGGTGGAGAACCGGGGACCAGCTTCTCTCACTGCAAAGGCTCTGCAGGTAGGGCCACATTGTTTTTAATACTACCCACAGCTGTTATTTATTAACTCAGTGCATTCTTGTGGAAAGCTTAGTTAAATTATACAACTCACATAAACATTCTCTTATGAACTTGTAATTCAGTAAGGGTTCTCAGCAAGGGAGATGATACAGAGAAATCCTCCCAGCTTCGTTGGTCCTTTTTAGAAAAAAAATAAAGACAATTATCGAATTATAATGCACAATGTGGTTCTAGGGAGCACACTGGTTTTAAGGGAGATCTTGTCCATTTTCTGCTTTCCAAGGCCAGCAAAGTCTCATAAAGTTGGCGGAAGCTCATAGAGGCAGTAAAAGCTCCTGGAGGTTCGTTCAAATGTCAACAGAACAACGCCTTCTGGGAACAAGTCTTTTCTAGAATGTGGTTAAGAAGCCCAGCTGTCAGTTGGAATCCTAGCTGCACCATATTCTAACCACAGGACTTCAGGCCATTTTCTGAACACCTGAGCTCTCTTACTGATAAAATATGACCGTGATTAGGTGATGAAGATTGAAAAGACATTTTAGCATCGCCTCAGCAAGACTACAGCATAGGAGTACTTGTTCAGAGAATGACGGAAAGAGTAGTGTGGCAGCTGGCTGGGCTGGGGCAGTTATAACACCAGAAAGATAAATCGAGCCTGCTTTGTGAAGACCTTATAGGCTAGGCCACAAAGGTCTCTATTAATCTTGTCGGCAACAGAGAGCCATTTAAAATTTTTGAGCCAACAAACACTATGGTCATTTTTCCGTTTTAAAACAGACCAGTGTCGAGTTCACATGGGGTGTGCAAGTATCTCCCTCTTCACAGGCTGCCAGAATTTCTCTGCCCTACTTCTGTGATACCGCCACAGGATTTGAATTTGCAGTTAGTGGTTTCCCAAAGCAAAGAAGGACTCTCAAACCACTGATGTTTCCTTTTCTGCCCCAAGACGATGACAGTCTTCAAACTTTGAAGACTTATTGTACAGTCTGAGAACTAGGCCGGCTAGAGCTCTGGAGTAATTTTATTTTTCCATTAAATCTTAAAACAGGTGTTTGTATTATCTAAGGCAGCGGTCCCCAACCTTTCTGGTACCAGGGACCGGTGCTCCTAGGAAAATGCGATGCCTGACAATCTGAGCGGTAGCTGAGGGTGATGCTAGCTCTGGGGAGAGGCAGCAAATACCGATAAAGCTTCGCTCACTCACTGCTCACCTCCTGCTGTGGCCCAGGGTTGGGGACCTCTGATCTAAGGCATTTTAGAGATTTACATTCCAGTCCCCTGGCAAGTCCAAATCAAAGTAAAAGAGCAAGGTGACTGGGAATAATGTCATGGACATTCCCAGGAGTAGCTAATCCACTCCAGATGCTATAGGAATTTCATGTAATTGGGAGAAATTGGTAGCCTGCTCTCTAGTAGCTCATTGGTTTAGGGTCAAGGACTTTACAACTGAGACTTGGGGCTTGGGCAGATTTGGTACAGAATGTGAAAATTTTTATAGGCTGAGAATTTTACCCCGATCATCTCCCACATGTTAAAACCAGAGTATATAAAGTTACGCAGCCTGACTCTGAGCTTCTACTTAAGACAAAACACTCAAGTAAAATAAATATATTTCTTCCAACTCAGAAGTGGGAGGTATTTGGGAAGTGGAGTTCAAGTAATGTAACTTCTAAACCTGGTTCTTCTCTGATTTGAGGAGAGTGATTTAACACTTACTTAAATCTTTGTTCTCGCATAATAAATGGTAAAATATTCTCAATCTCCGGAAGCGTTAAAGTGCAACAAATGCTAATTGGTGCTTACTATGTACTAACCTCTGCGTTTTATTATCTAAATCACTGTAACGTATTAACTAGGTAAATCATTAACCTCATTTGCAGACAAAGATACCTGAAGCACAGAGCGGTTAAGTAATTTGCTCAAAGCCACAAGCTTGAAAGTTGCAGATCCAGGATTCAAACACAAAATCTGGAGTCTGTGTGGGTGCAATAAAATGCAGTCACTGCCCTGAACAAACTGAGAGCCAAATGGGGAGGAATAGAGTGTGTACAGATATGCTTACAGCACAGGTGCACATGCAGGGCATCCAAATGACGGTGACGCTGAGGGAGAGGGTCAAAGGGCTCCTGAGAAGAGTGGAGTGGGAGACGGGGCTGAAGCGGTGCGTGCATAGGGCCCCTGGCAGAGAGTGAAGATGTTTTAGATGGAAGGGATGAGTGAACAAAAGCATGAAGGCGAATATTGGACATATTTGAAGAGTGTCACTACCGTGCTCTAGGAAAGGAGTGTCACAGAGGGCTAGAGATAGAAGCCACAGAAGCCAAGAGAAGTAATAAAGGTTTGAAACAGCCAATAGGTGGAGGAAGAGAAAGTAGAAAGAAATTTAGAATACATTACCAAAAAAGAAGGCTGAGGATTTGGCTACTCTTTAAGACCGTGTCTAATTCAGCTTTGTTTGGGGGTGCCCATCCTTACATCTGGCCTTACATCCTTACATAATAGACTCTTAAGTCATGTTTCTTGAATGCATAAAGGGGAGAAAGTATCAGAAAACAACCAAGGATGGGAGAGGAAGTAGACTAAGTATAAACAACTCAATAAACAACATAAAAGAACTTTGAGGTTTTACCATGAGTAAATGGTGGGTCTGTGAACTTAGAGAAGTCAAAAAGGGAACCTCGTTTGGAGGAATATCAGTCTACCTCAAAAGGTTCTGGCAAAGGTTAAATCAAATGAGGTTAGTACAGTGCTTCTGTACTCTATCAGAGATACGTGTTTGCCTTTATTCACTAAACATTCTTGAACATTCTTTGTGTCATGTATTTCATCAATATTTTATGAACATCTATAAACCTGTTATAAAGATGAATATAACAGAATGCTTGTCTGAGAAGCTCACTGTCTAATGGTTGAGGGAGAAATGAAAGAGAGTGATAATGATAATAGTAGCCAATATTTACTGAATATTTACTTTATGACAGTCAAATGTATTTGTGTATTGATTCATAACAATCCTATAAGGTGTATATTATTACTACTAGTGGTAAGTGGAATAACAGCCCTCCCAAACAGGACCAGAACCTGTAAATATGTTGTGCTATAAGGCAAAGAGAAATTAAGCTGCAGATAGAATTAAGGTTGCTAATCAACTGACATTGAGAAAGGAAGAATAGCCTGGATCACCCAGGTGAGCTCACTGTAATAACAGGGCCTTTAAAATTGTGAGGGGGTAGGGGAAGCAGAGTCGGAAGGAGATGTTATCATGGAAGTGATGGTGGAGTGATGTCAAGTCTCAGCCCAATATCATTGTGAGGGAACTATAAATTAAAGAATATAGGCGGTCTCTAGAAGTTAGAAAAGGCAAAGAAACAGAGTTCCCCCTAGAGTCACCAGAATGAACACAGGCTGGCCAACACATTGATATTAGCCTGGTGAAAAAGACCTATTTTGGACTTCTGACCTCCAGAAATGTAAGATGATACATTTTTATTACCTTAAGCCACTAAGTTTATGGTACTTTGTTGTAGAAGCAACAGAAAACTAATACACTATTCTAATTTTTTTTTATTCCTTAAAAACTTAAAAATTTACTTTATAAATTTTTATTTTCAGGATGAGGAAACAGGCACAGAAAACTTAAGTTGCTCGTCCAAATCTTGATTACTTAACATTGTTCTTTGTTGGAGAATTCCTGGTTGTTTTTTTTTTTTTTTCCTACCTCTCTCTCCACTTTTTCCTCAGTGTTATTGCAAATTCCTTTACTCCTATCCAATCTCTAAATCAGGAATTTATCCTAGATAGTCTTCTCTTTTTCTTTGAATTCTTTTTCCTAGGTGATCTCTTCCATTCCCAGAGTTTTAAATACTCTTTATAAGCTGATTACTCCTCAAATGATATTTCTAATTGGGGCCCTGTCCTGAGCGCGATACTAGTAAGCTTCACCTGCCAACTTGACATCTTTATTTAGGTAACTTACAAACATTTCAAACCGAACATGTTCAAAACAGCATCAGTTCCTACAAAATCGCTTTCCTATTCCCACAGTCAATTACATTTGCCTGAAGTCAGAAAGCTGAGTCAACTTTCATTCTTCCTCAACCTCCACCTCCATCCCACCGTCAATCCATCCCTTTTTTGTCTGCCTGCACTACTACTAACCTGGTCCAAACCACCACTATGTCCCGCCTCAGAAACCACAGTGGCTTCCCAACACCCTCTGCTTTTTTCTTGTTCCTCTCTAGGTCTGTTTTCCTCACCACAATGAGAGTGTCCTTCTGAGCCTGTAAATTAGTTCTTGGTATGTCCACTGTACTTAGAAAAAGATCCAAACTTCTTTGCAATGGCTCATAAGGGCCCACACAATTCAGCTTCTGCGCACCGCACCCACCTCACCTGCAACCACTGCCCCTCCTCGTTCATTCACCTTTTCCCAGCAACACTGGGCTTCTCTCAATGCTTCAACTCCCAAAACTTTTTCCTGCCTCAAAGTCTTTTTACCTGCAGCTTCCTTTTTGTGGGGTGTGTACACACACACACCTTCGCCTATTACCGATTCTTCAGTTTTCAGGTTAATTTTGTTTTCTTAGAAAGGCCAAAACCAACCACCTCTCTAAAGTATTTTTATCCCACCACCCATCTCCTCCCCCACCTGATTCTCTATCCCACTCTCCATTTTTTTCAGCACTTATTACAACTTGCATTTTGGTTACATGCTTTTGTTTGTCTTTCTAGAATGTTCATTCCATATGGGCAGGGACTGTGTCTGTAATCCCAGAGCACTATGCCTGACACATAGTTGGTACTCAACAAGTATTTGTTGACTACTGAATAAATGTCATATGTACAAAGTTAGTAATGTTTAAAATGGTACTGATATACTATCATTATCTAACAATGCTACAACTACTTGAGTAGTGAATTTGAATATAAGTTAACAAATTATCAATAGCCAATTGAGTTGTATTTAATAATATCATGTTATTCCATTGATTATACTTATCTATACATTAAATCAACTGTGCATTTAAAAGTAAAATTTCATGTTATGACAAATTAGATTTTTTTTTTTTACCTAAAGACATTTTGAATCAATTAGCTTCTTTTGACTTTTACTTTACACTTGTGATAAAACCACACGGTGCAAATTCAGAAAAAGGAAATATATATTTAGAATAGACCACATCATCACACATTGTATGTTTTCTCCAAAGATGGAGGTGCTGAAGTTTATGGACCAGATGTGGTTTATAGAAAATCTGCAATGAGAAATAAAAATAGAATATAAATAATTCAAATTATACATAGCAAATGACTAATGCTTCTCGATTAGGTATTTGGAGATGAGCAAACAAATGATAAAATACAGTAGCAGGCAAATGAAATAATGTTGATATATTTAACCTCAAATACGACTATGTTTAAAGTATTCCAGTCAGAAAGGAGCCTACTCCTTTGAAAAATATCTGTGGAATCTCCCTCCATCCTTCATTGAAGCAACACATACCCAATCCCCCAAAGAGGGCAAATGGAGATGAGGGATCTATCTGTAAGTCTGAGGAAGAATGTTCAATTAGCACATTTTTATTTTGAGGCTACAGCATGCTAGGTGTTTTTGAAAACAGTGAGATGAACCAATCATAATATCTGATTTTAGATAGGTTACAATCTGGGAAAATAAGGCAAAATATGCAGCAAGCAACACATCAGGACCAGAGATTCTATAAGGCAGTACCAACTGACCATATATGCACTCTTAAGAGACAGACACGGTGTCAAGTTATGGTTCTGAATCTTCACCAGCTGGACAACTTTTATCAAGCTATATAACCACAGAGCCTTAGTCCCTCCTCTTAGAAGAGGATTATAGAAGCATACCTATGTGTCAGGGTCACGAGAGGATAAAATGAGATCTATGTGGAATGCTTAGCAGCGAGCATGGCACAAAGTAAGGGCTCATTAAACATTAGCTATTGTTATTTTAGTCTTTTGTAAATTATATGAATAATTGTTTATACAAATGGAAATGGAGAAAAGCCTTTGTTTGGAAGCATTATTGGCAACAAACTGTTATTTGGTGCAAGGAATTTATCGTAAACTTACTAATATTATTGGGACAAATCCCACTGTAATTTGTGCCAGAGTTTGTGAGTTTGAGGTAGCACTTTTTGGAGTTAGAAGGTTCTTTTCTTTTGAGATGCCTTTCTTTTAATTAAATACTGGCACAGGGCCAGAGATAGAGAGATCTTTTTTATCATCACATAACCTAATGTAAAAATGTAACTAATCAACAAAAACTTATACCAAAGAATGCAAAATATCACATATAGCCCTAGCCCCTTAAAAATGTGTGTGTGTGCGTGTGCGTGCGAGAGAGAGAGAGAGAGAGAGAGAGAGAGAGAGAAAGTGTGTGTGTGTGTGTGTGTGTGTGTGTGTGTGTGTGTGTGTGTCTGTGTGTCTGGTTGACTTTAAGAAAGTTTCAGTTTCCACATCTAAAAAATAGCCTTGCATATTTTGTCTCTAACACTTTCAGGCTTTCATTTTCAACCTTTCCAAACCCTTCCTTCTTCACGTGACTATTCAAGGACCACTGTAGTGGTGAGATACTACCCATTCTCCTTGAGAGATTTAGAAATCCATGATCCTTGGGATTCAGCATGGACTAAGAACTCACCATAGTTCCTAAAACTAGAAGCTTGACTATTTTTAAAAAGAGTCATCTGTACCATATTTTAAAATAATTTGGAAATTAATACAATTTCTTAAACATCCTGCATCTTGATTTTTTTTTACAAAATTTGACAAAGTTTCTCATGGTATTTTTACAAATAGAATGATGAAAGCTAATGTACTGATTAGGTGGAGGTGCAGCCAACTGAATAAAACATTGAAAGAATATTGATTACTGGTTCTGAAGAAAGTTTACTTAATGGCACACATCTACTCAGTCTTTGTCCTTGGCCCTGTTAGGTACAATATTTTCCACTAATGATGTGAAAAAAATTACATGCGATTGATTAACAGAAGCAGAAATTCAAAATGATCCTGCCCATCTTATAAAATTATATAAATTTTTAAAAACCACTTTAAACAAATTTAACTGTTAAGTTC
Source organism: Eonycteris spelaea (assembly GCA_003508835.1). Classification (NCBI taxonomy): domain Eukaryota; kingdom Metazoa; phylum Chordata; class Mammalia; order Chiroptera; family Pteropodidae; genus Eonycteris; species Eonycteris spelaea. Next base: position 5,985,594 of record PUFA01000017.1, read on the forward strand.
TACATTTAGCCTTGGGATAGGAAATTCTGGGCTTCAAATCAATTCTTGTTCAATAGATCTGAATATATAGTTAATTATAAGCACAAATCAGTTGGAAAAAATTGTGATTGCTTTTTAGCTTTAGGTATTAATAGGAATATAATACCCAGAGCTCAGAAAGTAAAATACCTCAGCACTGATGAGATAATATCTTGTGTTATGTTCCAGAAAGAGATGTGGCAGAGCGGGGGGGGGGGGGGACAACAACTAGACTATGTCCTGGAAGAAGTGACCAAATGTTGGGGGATCTGGAAAACACTGAGGTCCAAGGCTTTCTGGGGATGTGTAACTTGATGAGGACGAAGACTGGGGTGGGGTGGCGAGGGGGACACGGTCTTTAGGTTTTCTAGGCCCTCACAGAGCAGAGGCTGCAGACTTGCTCCCTTTACTTCACAAAACAGGGCTAGAACCAGGGTCAAGGGGGCTGGTAAAATGGGTTTCACCTGGCTCAGGATGAGAGACAACCAGCAACCACTGAGCACACTCTCAAAAAGTGAACTCTCTATCACAGGCCAGTCTTCAATAAAACTGCATGATTTCATCAGTGATCTTGAAGGGAGTTTTTGTTTACCTTGGTAAAGCTGGAGAGGTAAACTCTGTTTCCTTCCAACCCTAAGTTTAGATAATTTATTTACAAAGTAAGACAAGAAGTTAAATCATATAGACACCAGCCCCTCACAATGTACTTATTTTCACAAATGTGAGGAAAGGCAGGAAGAGGAGGCGCCCATGGGCGTCTTGTTGTCTCAGTTATTTACCTTTTGTAGCGATTGTTTTGCCTCAGTCACTATTGTAGCCAGACTGGAATTTCTGTCTGGTTTTACTCCATTCATGTAGCAGTGAAGAGCTTTGGAGTCAGATGGCCTGTGCTTAAATTCTGGTTTTACACAATAGGTTTGGAGCACCTTATGTAGTCTTAAGGCCTCAGTTTCCAATATGTAAATTAGGAAAAATAATAGGCCTGCTCATGGGGTGCCTGTGAGGATCAAATGAGTTAGTACATGCAAAGCACTTAGTGCAGTGCCTGCAACATAGCAAACCCTCAGGTGACTGTCACCTGCGGTTGTATTACTGGTAGTAATTGGACCCTCCTTTGCAATGTAGCTCCTGGATTTTACCTTCGAATTTGCTCTATCCTAGTTTAGCAGCTAAGTAACTGAGTTTGTTTTGCTAATTGTTTTGCTTCATGAACAGAATTTGAACATATGAAATGGGGCTTCTCAAACAGACGATAAAGGGCAGTATGGTGCAGCAGTAAGAGCAGGAGCCTGGTCCCAGTCCTCCATTCAAAGTGACTCTGTAATTGCACAATCATTTATGTTCTGCGTAAGTAAAATGAGAGTAGACTGAATTGTCTTGATGCTCTTTCCTGGCTAAAATGTTTCATCCGAAATGGAGCCATGAATGGAAAAGAATAATAAACCACAAGGATAGACAGAAGAAATGGGAAAACTGAAAAGCCTAAACACTGACTATTTAAAGTAGTCTATGACTCAAAATACCTCCTTTACATGCTTCACTATGTAATTAATGGTCCTGGTGAGTGATATAAAGGCAATAATAACCATGTCTTCCAATTATAGATTACTAAAATCCTCCTAATTTTTATTAAGGATGTACCTCATTCAACTGAGGGGATATTGAAGGTGGCACCTGCCAAAGATTGTCATGCTAATTCTATATAGTTCCTCATTACAGGCCTGCATGCTATGGAAAGTGGTCACAGCTGAATGGAATAGAAAGTGGCTGGCTATATAGCCCTGCTCTGTTTTTTATTTGATTGGCACTGGAATTCTCTAATTGATAATAGGATCAAGAATAGATGAAAAATGTTTAATCCTTTTATTTCCAAATGGCCACCTGAAGCTTTTTACTCTGTGTCAGAGCCACATATTCTCTGAGTATCACATAGATGGCCCTAGTAGCCAAGAGCACAAGTTCTCCTCTCCCCATTCTCTATTCTCTTCCCCCAATTTATCTAGCACCTTCAGTGTGAATGCACTGTGCACACAAAGAACAAGATGTAGTTCCTATTTCAAGGACTTCATCGTCATAGAAGAAATAGACATGTAAAGAGGCAATCCTAATACAATGGGCTAAGTGTTATGTAGAAAAATGTTCAGAGCTGTATGGAAAGCATTGGCAGAGGGCTGTCTAGCCCAGATGAGGAGTTGGGGAGGAGGAAAGGCAATTAAATAATAGAGAAGACTCTTAAGGGATGATGGGAACTGATCCATAAAAGTTAAGTAGGGAACTAGCCAGGTAAATAAATGGAAAAGGAAGGGAGTCAGAACATGAACATAGGCATGGTAGCATGAAATACCATGGTGACTACCAATACACTATAAAGTTCCACATTGCTGAATCACAGAGTGTAGGGCGAGATAGGAAATACAGACTATAGAGGTTAACATAGACTGAACTAAAAAGATTGATTTGTGTGATGCTAAGGAGCCTAACGTGGATCATGGACCAATAGTATCAGCCTCACCTGGGAATTTGTTGGGCATGCAGATTCTCAGGTCTTGTCCTAGGAACTGAATTAGGAACTGATGTTTCTACTGGAGATTCCAATGTGAATGAACTACAGATTGAAAAACACAGGCCTAGACTTTATCCACAAGTAGGAAGGGGACTTTTTGAGGATTTAAGAAGAGAAACATGGTCAGACTTGCATTTTAAGTCTCTGCCCAGAATGCTATTTACCTACCAAATCCCTTTTCCCATCTATTGCAAAGGCCCCATGATGATCTTCTAGATCAGAGCAATCTTAAAATTTCATGGTGTCCTGGGCCAAGCAATATTGGATAGTAGGGTCTCAGCTTAGTAGCTATTTCTGGAAGACCATTTCCACGACAAGGTGTGTTTTATATTAATCCCAACCAAACAGTGCTACTAAGTGAAGAGGATTCTGACATAATATCTGCTAAAAGTTCTAGCCAAAAGTCAAATTCGTTTAAGCGTACCACCAAGTTCTGCTACCACAATGTTGTCAGTACTTCGACCCATAATACCACAGGTTTTACTCACCTCACACCTACCACCAACGCTTTGGAACTTTGTAAACATCAGTCCAAGTTTTTCTTCCTTCCCAAGTTCCTGAATGCAACAGCCAAAAGAGATTCCACCAAATACCTGATCTTGTGTTTACATCTTGGTTTAGTACTTTCACTAATCCTGGAAAAAACAAATTGGGAATATAATATCAAATGCACATTTCCCTGCCTTTGATTTTAGAGATTATTGCTCTAATGAAAGGCCACTCAAGAATATGGGCTTTCATTGAGGAAGCAAAGTCAGTTATATTTTCTTACATATTTAAAAACCTGTAGAGCTGGATAGAATCAAGCTACTGAAGAGAAATGTCCTGACAAAACCTGATCAGGGATATCTTTATAAGCTACAAAAATATATTTGATACATATTTTGAGATATTACCTCTTCAGTCAAAAATTACACTGTTTTTTATTAAAAATCTTATGTAGATACTATACATATGTAAATTTTGAGAAATTTGTCTACCCTTTAATTTCCAAGCTTTATTTTTAGCCTTGGAATCATTTTTTTAAGCACCATTACATCATTTACTAACATATAAAATAAATAAAAGTCAAGTTGCTCTGGTTGAAGCTCAGGAACTGGAGAACAGGACACCTCTCAGCACTGTAGTTATCCCTTTGGCACTCTTTGGGACATCTCCAGGGAAATTGTTTTAGAATATTGATCTAATTTATTCCTAGCAGAAGTGAATAATCTCACTTCATTAATAAGGCTGATAGTAGCTGTGTCAGAATTCTCCAGAGAAACAACCAATAGGATGTGTGCATGTGTGTCCTAACCCACCTAGTCAGGGTGTGTGTGTGCACGTGTCATATATACACATACATAGAAGGAGGGAGATTTATTGTAAGGAATTGGCTCATATGATTGTGGGGCACTGGCAACCCTGAGATTTGCAGGGCAGCCCAGCGGTCCGGAAATTCCAGCAGGAGTTGATGTTACAGTCTTGAGTCCAAAGCCAGTCTGGCGGCAGGAATTCCTCCTTCCCCCAGGGACCTCAGTCTTTTCTCTTAAGGCTTCAACTGATTGTTCAATAGCCTACGCGGTAATCTGGCCCAAGAGCCTTACCTCACAGAGATGATGGTGACAAAAAGAAACAGTTGTTCCTTTGAAGACATTTTGAGGTCTAAAAAGAAAGTCAATTAAAAGCTGACAAGGGAGTAAAGACTAGAAAACGACAAGCAGGAGATAGGAGTACAGAGATGACCAAGGCAGAATATGATTTCACAATTTGATAGTGCTGTCCAACACGAAAAAGGGAATTGTAATACAATGTGATAAATATTACAATAGCAAGGCACATAGAAGACCAAGGCAACACAAAATCACTTAGAAAGTGATTAAGGATGGCTTTCTGGATGAGACCACACCAATAGCTGAGGCGTAATAATGGCAGAGCGCCACAGCAGGGATCCATGGAAGTGACATGATGATGCCCTAAAACTAGAACTGGATCTTGAGGAAACTTCTAGAAACCATCTAGTTCTCAAATTACATCATGATTGAAATATAGCCCAGATATGTGTGTCTGTGGCTGTCTTTACATGACTTCTAGTTCTGTTGCTGCTACATTGTTCCCAGGAAGCCCTGGATACCACTTTTCTTTATTCTTTTTACTTGAGACAATCGAGACAGTCACTGTTACTTGTAATCTGAAAACCAAACGAAGCTACTAAAGAAGCTTCACAAGTTGAAGCCAAAACAACCTAAAAGCCAAATTTTGAGCTCTGGATAAATCACTGTGTCCTTAAAATTCAAATTTTCTCAAGTTCAAGGAATAATTTTTATTATAACTGTTAAATGTCTACACATCATTTTTCATGTAATTATTTTTATAACCCTTAAAAGATTTTACTTACGTATATAGTGATTGATGTGTAATAGAAAAACTAAGGGAAATTTATACTCTCTTCCCTTTCAGTTAGAAGTGGGAAACTATGAGTCAAGAATCAAAATGAATGGCCCAATTTATTACACCTCAGACCATTTTCAAATGTTAATTAAAAATTTCCATAGAACTGAATCAAAACGAAAATTACGCACATACATATATACATATACATATATATGTATACATATACATACTCATACTTTATGAAAACCAGAATTGGATCTCTGTCTTTTCCAACCTGCTCTTAACTGGTATTTTATTTGGTTCAATATCTCCTTCCACTTGGAGTTCTTCAGCTGTCAGACTACTACATGATATAAAAGCAACACAACATCGACAACTACTGAAGAATGAAGAGAAATTTATTTCCCTTTGTAGATTAGTTGAGCCATTAGTTACAGTAATCGTAGCAAAAAAGCAGTGTTAGTAGCACTACCAATTGTGCAAAATTATTGGCAAATGTTATCTTATAAGAGATAAAATTGAGTTAAAATTTTGAGCATCCTAATAATTAAGATGAATTCTCAATTTACCGCACACAATGTAACGTACCCAATGCAAATACATGCAAATTAGAATTGTATTAACTCAAAAAGGCTGACTTTAAAATATTAAAGTTTCACTTTCAGCACAAATTTAGAAATACTGTAAATTTATTTTTTAAATCTTGAAGAATTACAATTTTAAGCTGGAGGAGAGGTGAATGAATTACCAAATCTGTTTATGTTATTGGCACATTTTCGGGCCACTGTCAGTAGTAAACATTTCAGTCAGTCCTGTGGGAGCATTTAGACATGAAATATGCAAGTTTTAAATTTTTCCAAGTCTTCAGAAACACATCATTCTCATAAAATTTAACTGTATTATGTTTTCTCTGCTTTAGCCATATGCCTATACCATTCATGTCAATAAAGTTTCTTTAATTTATTGACTGGCACCTGGGTCTTAAGGGGCAGAAGAGAAAGTCAGATAAGTTTATGTTTCAGGCTGTTAAGTTGTGATGGTTAATTTTGCAACTTGACTGCCTGAGGAATGCCAGATAGTTGGTAGAACGTTATTGCGCAGTGAGGAAGAGATTAGCATTCGATTTGGTGGGCATCATCCAATTCACTGAGGGACTGAATAGAACAAAAAGGCAGCGGAAGGGTGCTCTCTCTGCTTGAGCTGTGACATCCATCTTCTCCTGCCCTCAGACATGGGTGCTCCTGGTTTGCAGGCTTTCACTCAGACTGGGACTTAACACCATCAGCCCCTGACCCGCCTTCCCGACTCTTAGACTTTCAGGCTTAGACTAAATTATGCCACTGGCTATCCTGGTTCTCCAGCCTGCAGACTGCATGCAGATTAAGGGACTTCTCAGCCTCCATAACCACGTGAGTCAATGTCTATAATAAATTAATAAGTATGTATATACATATATACACAATAGTTTCTTTAACTAGAAGCTTCATCTATTCAACTGCCTGTTATACATATGTGTGAAAGAGTATTTACTCACAGGATCACTCATTCAGAAAATATAAAATGTGAGTTGGAATATATATCACTAAAGGAAAAGCAATCCCTATTTTAAAGACACTCGAGAGCCATAAAAATCATTATTTTCTCTAGCAGACAAAGAGCTAACAGCAATGGACAGAGCCTGAACTCTCAAGATTTCCTGTTACATAGTGGGGATGGAAAACTTCTTAATTCATGAAGTTAAGATTAGAACAAGTGTTAACAAAATAAAGCTAGATACACACATTTTAAAAAATTCTGATACTAGTCCATTAAGGGAGCAAGGGAATTACTAGAAATAACTCTCAAATTCTTTCCCACCAATACTTAAATTCTTTTTACAATGCATGTTTGCCAATAATTATCAGAAGAAAGAGGAAAACAAGGAAAACAAAGAAATTACTGTCTGATAGGTATTGTTTTGTTTGTGGGTTCCCTTATGAACAAATAAATATATTTTTAATTTTATATTCTCAATGTTAGACTTGATATATGTTTATAATTGCATTTGAGGTGATTTCTAGAGGCTTGGAAAACAAGAATCATCTTAATTTTTTAAAATTTTTTGTTGAAAGAAAATTGCTCTAAGATTTATCTTTTTACCATCAGTCCACATCCATCTACATTCCTCCCCCAATCCCTGTCTCTCATCCACTGCTTCTACCTGACTTGTGATCTATGAAAAACACCTTTGACTTGCATTCTGGTTTGAGTTCTGGTTCTGTTTCTTAAGAGCTCTGGAAAAATCTCCTTAAACAGGGGTTTCCAACTGGGCTTCAGTCTATCAACATCATCTGGGCAGCTCTTTAACTATTAAAGCAGAGTCTTGGAGGTTGAAGCTCGTGAATCTATTTTATGAAAAGCTCTCCTAGATGAAAATGCAGGCTTAAGTTTAGGATCTACTGAATTACTTTCCTAGTTGTAAAGTGCCAAGTCAATTTTATAGGGATATCATGAAGGTTAAATAAGGCAATGTATGGGAAAGGGCATTAGAAATAAGAAAAACAAATGCAATACAAGGCATTATGAATCAATATTTTTGTGGAGTTTAGAATAGAATAAGTTCATTATCAGTCATTTCTGCAGCAGCCACTACACACAGAGAATTAGAAACAAGTATCAACACTGAAGATCTGAAATGTTTGCAGTCTAAAATCTTAGGGTATACCAGAACACAAGTTTAAAACACTTTAAAGGGCTTTTAAAACCAATAGACAAAATGTTTTTACTGCACTTTAAAATAAAAAAGTCTAAAAATAAATTTCACCCTTTCTGACTTCTTGAATTACATTAAGACTTTATTGTGGGAATTGGCTTCTCAAAAACCCAGTCTTCTAGAAAACCAGAGAAACATTGGAACTCTTTGAAGCCAAACGAAAAGAAAGAAAATTGATGTGCAGATATCGGTCTCCGTCTTTTTGCAAGTTGTTTCCTGGAGCTATAATAAATAAGATGCTAAGAGAGATTTACTAACTTAGCCCCATTTTGTGCATTTTGTATTGCAGGGGGATAAATGGAATTCTAATGGACTGGAGAAAATACTGCAGGAAATTGCTGAGCCCTAGAGACTTTCTAATTCCTTATAATTTCTGGGATCAAATGTTCACCTACAACTTTGAAGTTCTCAGAGGGTTTAATCTACTTAAGCTAATGCAAACAGAGAGGATGGTAGAAAGGGACTATTATTCTAACATGATTGTAATTGCCATGGTGGGAACACCATAAGCTTTACACTCAATCCATCATAGACATTTAATTTTCCTCTTTCATTAGAAATAGAGACAGTTGAAGTTTATTTTTTCACTCCTGGAAAATGTCACCTAATAAGCTTGTAACCTAAATTCATAACCTGTGGTCCATAATTCAAGCTCATTTGTTCAACAACACTTTGCATTTTCTGGTTCCTGTTCTCTGTAGTCCCTTAGAATTCATTTCTCCAAACACCCTTCATTCCATATGGAATTCTTGCTCTTTTCTTTTTCTTTTCTTCTTTTTTTTTTTTTGCATGCACCAGGTTGTATAGTCACCTGGCACATGCAGAAGTGACCTGGTGCATGCAGAAGTGATGTCATGAGCACCCTGTCAGCATCATTCTCTTTCTTCTCTGTGGAAATTCTTTTAGCAACTTCTCATACTTCAAAATTCAGCTCAAGCATCCTCTCTCCCCTAGCCTGATTTAGCTGCTTCTCCTCTAGCATTTCCTATCATCCTAGGCACCTCTGCCTTCAGAACACAATAGAGACAAAAACGATTTCCAATCTCTCCCACACACTACATGCTAAGGACTGTGCCTGATTTGACCTTGTATCCATAGCACTTAGCTCAGGATCTGAGACTTAGCAGGTACTACAGATGCTGGTTGGTTGAAGGAATGAATGTAAATGAATGAATGATATGTTCTAAAGATATGTTACATAAAATCTCAGAGAATCAATTATGCCACTTGTAAGAATTACAATTACTGTATATTTTCTAATTTATTATATAGCCAGATTTTTTTTTTTTTTTTGAAGTGGAAGAAGGTGGACTCCATCTCTTTGGTAAGCAAATAGGTAATAAAAGAAGTCACCTTGGGTCATTTCCCTTGTTCTTTAAAGAGTCATTTGAATTATTCTTACATGTTACACGAATGTAAATGAAGCTCCATTGCCTATAGAAAAAGCCATATGGAGACTATTCTCCTTTGACATGCAAAATTTCAAGAAGGAGTGAACTTACTTGTACAGGATCCCTGGATTTTGGGAGATAATAAAAAGATACTGTAATTGTTGGTTGAACCAGGACTGAACTGATAGGGAAAAGCAACAGGGATCATGAGTTGAGAAATGGCATATGCCAGAACTGCTTCAACACGGCCTCAGGGCACACTTGCTCCCTGGGCAAGTAGCTATATATGAACCAAAGGAGTTGGTCAGTAAGAGCTGTAATAGAGGAACCCAGGCCTTCTCTTGGCATGAAGCTTCTCAGTGCCGGGCTTGTGGGTCTCCTCACTGCTATGACTGGGACATGTCTTCAAACCAGCACCAACAAGAAAAACTAGACAGAGTAGTCACAGCCCACTCCCTCATCTCCTACTGCAGCTCCTATGCCAGAAGCTATGGCTCAAGTACACCCTTTTCTGTTGCTGTTTCCCACTGTAGAGGTTAGGAAATCAAAGATAGTACTCGCTCCCCAGCTCTTTTGCAGGTAGGGGTGGCTATGTGGTCCAGCTCTTGCTCTAGCATGATACATAAGCAGAAGTCTCCCAGGGAACTTCTGATGAAGCTTTTTTCTTTATAAAATGATGAAAGACATATCTAGCTCTTCCTTCCCTCCTTCCTCCCTGCCTTGAATATATGCTAGTTGCTTGAGCTTCAGCAAGTATCTTGTAATCAAGAGCAAACAAGCTATCACGTTATGTATGGCAAAGCAAAAAGATGGAACCTAGGATACTGATACTATCAGGGAGCCGCTGTATCTTCAGACTTTTTGTCACTTAAATAAAATAAAAACCTACTTTTTTTTTTTGGGTTTAAGCAGTTACATTATCTGCTACATGCAATTAAAGCATTCTTTGCTGATACAACGTTCACACCTGCATCAGGCATCAGTAACCACAAGTGCTACCTAGATACATGAGGGAGTCAGGCTGCCCTCAGCAGGCATCCAGTTGAGTGCTACTCGGTACAGAATGGTGCTCTCATGCGCTACCCCCCACCCCCGGAAAACGGGGCGAGGGGGGATGTTCTTTTTAGCCAAACAAAGGACACTAGGTATAAGTATGTTAATTTTTTAAAATTCATGTTTGAAGAGCAAAGCCCAGTATAAAAAAGCAACTATGGACCACATTAACAATTAAATGGGACAATTCTTCCACAATCTCTCTCCTTCTCGACCTTAGTGTGAATGTTAAATATGGACTTAACACCAGAAAGTAAAGGCAAATGTTTTTATGTTATATATGGAAAGAAAAGGTAAACTGAATAAAAAAAAAACTACTGAAAGGCATCTCAAACCCTAAGAATAAGAAGTAAAATATTTAGGTCAAATACAAACCAAATTGTTAATAGTGATTACCACTTGACTGTAATTAGAGTTGGAAGGAAATGAGGCAGCAATTGCTTTTTTATTTTTTGTATATTTCTGTATTCTTTGGATTCTTGTTACAAGAATGTATTACTTTGCTAACAGGAAAAAAATTTCTAATAAATGAACTCACATCTAAGATGACATTTATCAAAGGCTTACTATAAACTTTCCTGTTTAAGACCCAACACTATGTGATGAGCAGTACCTTCACCACTGAAAAAACAAAGATGTCAAGATTGTTAGTAACTTTTACAATATCACACAAAGAATTTGAAAAATTAGGACTTAAAGATTCAGTTCAAACCCAAAGCCCTTTCTCTAACCATTCTGCAATACTGCCTCTCCCTGACGTTTCTGGATATATAACTATTCTTAATTATCTTTACCAAACATGAGAGTTTCTTTGAATTACATTTACATTAGACTATTTTTAAGAAAACTGTCTTCCAATAGCTTTCTCCCCCCAACCCTGCCCAAAGTATATCTTTAGAAACAAGAATAATCCTACCTTCTTTTAGAGTCTCATTAGGGATTTGTGTGCTGTTCACATTGGCTAAGACCATTTAGGGTTGGTGTGTCCATAGAGTCCAGTGGGGAAGAGATTTAAATGCATTAGTCACTCTCAGTACAATAAAAAGACATTCAGAAAGAGTTTCATGGCACAAAGAACTGGGTAGCTGGTTATGTTGTATCTCTAACAAGGAAATACATTTAAATGTGAGGAAAATTAATTCTTCAAAAACGGGCTTCCAAACTGTATTAAATATCTCCACGGGAAACAGAAAACCCAGACTACAGCTAATGTCAACGGAAATGAGTGCTTTATTTGATTAAAAGGCTGACGTGAAATTTCACCTACTATAAGTCAGGAGGGCTGTCTGGAATATTTCACAAGAGTCCAGATTCTGTATCTGTTTTTTTTTTTTAATAGCTCTCGAGGCCTTTATAAGGACTTGACTGAGTTATCCAAAAGGAATCTTGGATAAGCTTCTATTAATGTATCTTATTTAAAAAAAAAATAAGGGTGATTTTAAGGGACTATGACGTTATAATCTACAACCATAAAGTGTTAGAACATGGATCAGCTCTAAGTGGGAGAGATGTTTTAATTCTCTGCTTATTCAATGATCCAGTAATAAACCATTTTAGTATGGTTTTTGTATATTGTGTATATTTAATTTCCAATGCAGAAAGAAATATTATGAACAGAAAAGACTTTCAATGCTATCAACCCTGAAGTGGATGTGAAGGAGACTCAAGTTTAATTCTAAGTTTATCTATAAATATTCTTTATGACTCCCAGATTTTAATCTCAAGCTTAGTGTTGCATACCCAGTTCCTTAATGCTACATTTCTAGTTATCGTTTTGCTATCGATTTCAGATTAATGGCACTGGTGATCAGAGAACATGTTCTGTATGATTTTAGTCCTTTAACAATTATTGAGACTTGCTTTATGGCTCAGCATGTCAATTTTTGTACATGTTCTGTGTGTGCTAGAAAAGAATGTGTATTCTGCAGTATGACAAGTTTATCAATAGCACTGTTTAAATCTTTGATTAACTTCCCTTATTTTTTTCTGCTGGCTCTATTAAGTACTTAGGCACTTAAAAATCTAATATGATGGTAAATTTATGAATTGCTATTATGTTTTTTGCTGAATATAATTTGGAACTGTTCTTAGGTAATTACAAATTTATAACTATTACAGTTACTGATTGATGAATTCAACATTTATCATAATGAAGTGACCTTTCACCTTTTTGCCTTAAATTCTATCTTATCTGACCAGCTTTCTCTTACTTAGAAATTGAATGATATATCTTTTTTCTATTCTTTTACTTTGAACCTTTCTGTATATTTAACATATATCTCTTATAAACTTTATATAATAAATTTTTTTTGACTCTGCATGACAATCATTTAATTGGAATATTTGATCCATTTGCACTTATTTACTGGCATTTCAGTTTGAATTGCTGTCTTATTTCGTGCTATTTATTCACCTTGTTCTAAGTTTCCTTTATTTTCCTTTCTTACCTTCTTTGGGTTATTTTTTATAGGTACAATTTTTTTTCTCATAGTTCGAAAGTTTATTCTTTTTGTGTATATCCTAGAAATTACAAAAGTACATTCTTACTGCCTTTTATAACCTAAAGTAATAACTTTATCCTTGTCCCAGGGATTACAAAATACATTAGTTTGACTCCTTTTCCTACTTATATATTATTGTTGTATATCGTGATTTCATCATGTCTGCTTTTCAAAAACCCCCCGTTTTGTGTTATGCATTCAGTGCTCATTCTGATTTACCCACATCCTTGCCACTTTGCTCCCCGTTCCCCTTTGCTTCTCTTAGATCTAATCATCTGGGATCTCTTTCCTTTTACCTGAAGCATGCACCCTGGATCTCCTTATTTTGCTGATGGCAACTCTGCTTCGACTATTCCGAAATGCCTTTACCTTACTCCTTGTTTTGAAAAATATTTTCACTGGATGTAAAATTCTGGGGTAGCAATTATTTTTCTTTCGGTCTATTGCCCTGTCTTCTGGTTCAGCTACCCGTTGCCTAACTGCCATGACTTTGAATGTAATCTGTCTTTTCTCCAGCACCTTTTAAGATTGCCTTTGCCTTTGATGTTTTCTAGTTTCACTGCGTATCTAGCGTGGATTTCTTTTTAGTTCATCTGCTTAGGAATTTATAAGCTTCTTGAATTTGTAAACTGGTGATCTTTCATCATCCTGGAAAATTCTCAGTAATCACCTCCTTGTGTGTCTTCTCTGCCCCATACTCTCTTCTCCTTCTAAAACTCCTATTACACATGTGTTAATTTTTCTCACTCCATCTCCCAGGACTTTTAATCTCTTTTCTACATTTTTTACCTATTTGTCTCTGTGTTATATTCTGGATAATTTTTATCATTAATCGTTTAGTTACCTCTCTCTTTTCAGCTGTTATCTAATTTGAAATTTCCATTTTAGTTATTGTAATTTTTCTTCAAGTTTTATTTGGTTCTTTTTCAAATCGGCTCTGGTGACTTTCATAACTGCCTATTTTCTGCAGATACGTTAAAGCTTGCCTTTTATTTCTTGAGGCATAGTAAGCATAATTGTTCTAATTTTAATATCTGAAGTCTTTATTGATTTGTTTTTGCGTTAATTCATCTAGTTCTCGCTCACAGTGTGCTTGGCTTTTTCTGCTGTGCTTCTTTCTGGACCATGTAGGTTATGTTAGTTAGTTTTACAAATCTTCTCCAGGGCTGAATGTAGTTCCAGGTTCTCAGGGATGGTTTTGCTTTTTGTTTTTCCGTTGCTTTATGTGTCATCAAAACACCTTACCTTGTAGTTGAGCATGCAGACATAGAGCAGTGTTGTTGTTGTTTTCTAGTTCACTTGTACCTCATAGATATAGCCCTTTGGAGTCCCAACTTTCCAACTTGGGTGGGCCCTGGGCTTTGACTTTGGTCCCCACGTCAAAGCTGAAGTTCAAGTTCATACACATAGGCAAATGTGTTTAAGGGAAAGCACCTAATGTGCTTCTTTTACCTCTCTCATTTCCTGCTTTCACTTAGATTTTGGCCTGGTAACTTTTGGGTTTTTTTGTCAGCCCTTCAATCCTTTTAAAAAAAGTTTTAAAAAAGTATCTAGCATTTAAAATTTTCAATAACACAATTGCTTCAAGTGACATAGGCTGCCATATTCCTAGAACCACTTGGTAGTAATTGTTTTCAATTGCATATGCTTCAGGCATTTGATTTGTGCCTACTTTTGGTGAATTCTGAATGCCTTAGATGACATTCTGGTCCAATGGTATTATGGACCTGTCAGTGGGCCCTTCATTTAACCATTGGCCAAATTATACCCAATGTATTATCTCTATTACATTATTACCAGCAAATAGTTTTACATGGAGTCTTACATGAAACTGGACTGGTCTTCCAACTTAGAAAAGAGAAATTCAAATGGAGCAAGGATCTCTTTTGTGCTATTACAGAAATTTTAATTTGGGCACCAAGAAGGACAATGACATTTAGAGGTGATAATCAGATCTGCAGTGGAGGGGGAAAGCACACCTTCTGGGAGAAAGATACCACTCGCTGTGGCAATTCCTGAAAGTGGCAGGAAGGGATGATTTTGAGCAGAACTCAGTGTAGTAACACTTGTATTGCCTACAACATGGCTGCCTATTGTCTATACCCCTGGGAATGGGAAATAAAATTCTGGGGTAGAAAAGCTGAGTTATTTTGAAAGAACAAGTTTAATAACAGATTTGCAAGAGAAGAGGTATATTAAAGACAAGGAGTCAGAAGACACCTCCGTGCAGGTTTAGTAAACATAATTTTAATATAAATAGGTAGAAGGCCCCTTCTTGCTCTCTCCTTTATTTCAGAACAGTGATTAGATCAGATGAACAACTAGAACTACAAAGAAGGAAATGGAATGAGAACCAACATTAAAATATCCCAGATAAGCTTTGGTAATGATAGAACAGGAAGACCTTCTGGGTGCTTAGAATTTGCCACTGCAAGACAAGGGCAGAAAAGGGTAGGAATGTGCAGAGAACTGGAGTTCTGCCTCAGAAATTGCTATTATTCTGATCCAACCAATCTTAGTGTGACCTTCAAGACTGGCATGTCCGTAAAGCCAGAAACATCAAACTCCACAGAGAATAAAATTCTGACAGAAGCAGGTCTTTCCTTTTGGCTTCCTTCAGGGGAACTCCATGAATCACAGAAGAATTGAATCAGATCTTCAGAAATACATTAACATTTTAAGACTAAAACTCCCACGCACAACTTCTAGAAAGGATACTAGCTTATCAACCATATCATGATCTTCAATCCATTGATGTAACCACTTACTCACTTTCTATTTAGACTCTTCTTATGTTCATTTACCTATTTGTCTGATTTAGATGGGCTATCATTTAGTCACTAGCTAATATAAGCTCTCAATTAGTCATTTTCCACCACCCCGTACCCCTATTCTCCCACTCTTACCCCATCATGCTTGCTTGACAAAGCTGGAAAAATGTAAGCATCTGCTTTCTGTCATTAAGTACCCTGATAGCTGAACACAGCTGGAGGAAAATCACATCACAAGGCAGAATAAATTCATGTTAAGTTCATGATTCAACTTCAAATGGGCTCTTAATACAGCCCATCAAACCAACTGTTTCTCTAGTTTCCTGCTCTCAAAAGTGACTATGCTTTCTTTTCTCCTCAAATTTCCTACCTCACTGCCCTGTCTCCTTTTTAGCTTATGATCCTGTATACTTCACTGACAACATAGAATAAATTGGGCAGACACATCACTGACTGCAAATCCACCTGTGTCTACACCCATCTTCTTCTTGCCTCCTTTTACTACTAAGTAGCTCTCCTCTACGAAGAGCAATCCTTCCACCTAAATGATGTATCCCAGCCCCAGCCCTTTTATAAAAGACTTCCCTCTTTTGAGTATCCCCTTCTATGCTGAAGTATCTCCCATTCTAAAACAATTACCCTGGCTTCATATGCCCCTCTAGCCACTGCCCCATATCTCTGCTTATCTTAATAGCAAAAAGTCCAGAAAGTTGCCCACTCAGTATCTGTTCTTCCCTTCCAATTCACATCTCGGCCCTCTCTAATCTGGCTTCTCCCCACAACCTCTACACTGAAATTACGTGTTTTGAGGTCACCAGTGAACCTTGCTTCCAAATCATTTTTTTTGCATCTTGCTCTCTCAACCTTTTCTGATAAAGTGAATACTCAGTCTTCATAAGACACTCCTGTCTCTTGCCTAAAGGCACTAAAGTGATAGCATATGGGTGGTTTTCCTCCACCTCCCTGGTAGCTGCTTAAAATGCTTGGGTTCCCAGGATTTGGTTTCTTTTCATTCTACATTCCTACTCTTAAGTGATCCCATCCAATAAAATGTGACTTAAACAACATCCACATGCTGAGGACTCTCAAATTGCTCTCTCTGGCTCAAACCACTCCTCTTTGCTAGTACCTCATCTCTCTGACCCCTAAATGTTGGCATACTCGAGGTTCAGTAATTGAAATGCTTTCTTGTTCTACCTGCCTTGATTTCCTTGTGTTCTCACTCAGTCTTATGGCTTTAAATATTACCTGTACCCTGGCACCTCCCAAATCACACCTCCAAATCAGACCTCTCCTTTTAACTCTTGATTTGTTAGTCTATGACTACTTGATACTGCTGCTTGAATGTCTAATAGGCATCTTAAATCTAATAGGTTAAACTCCTGATTCCCTGTCCCACCTCCCAACCTGTTCTTACTGTTTATCCTCTGTTGATAGAAGTTGCATTTTTCCAGTTGCTCAGCCCAAAATTCTTAGATGTCATTCTTGTCTCTTTCTTTCGTACCTCACATTTAATGCATCAGCAAATCTATCAGCTATACTTTCAAGATACATCCAGAATCCTCATTACCTTCATCATTCTTGTTGCAGTAGCCTTCTAAATATTTTGCCTCCTTCTGTCTTTACCTACAGTCTATTCTTAGCTCATCAGATAAAGTGATCACTCTGACTGAAAAAAATCAGGTCATATCCCTCTCCTGGACACACAAAACCACTAATGGCTTCCTATCACACTTAGAATGTGAAGTCCTTGCCATGGTTAACAAGGCCTTGAATGATAGGACCTTCAGTTACATATCCAACTTTATTTTCTACTATTTTTTCCCTCACATCCCAGCCAATGACTTCCTTGGTGTTCCTCAAACACTAGCCTTTCGCCCATCTCAGGCCCTTTATACTTGCTATTCCCTCTGTCTGGAACTGTTTCCCCCGCCCCGCCCCCACAAAGAACTCTAAGGCCTGCTCACTTCTTTTTTAAAATGTTTGCTCAAATATCCTATCAATGAGACTTTCCTTAACCATTTCCCATTTTAAAAAATCCGCCATACCACATCCTAATTCCTTTTGACTTACTCTTCTTCATAGTGGTTATCATTGTCTGTGTATTTACTTATTTATTTTCTATCTCACATGCACTAGAATGTAAATTTCATGAAAGAAGGGGCTACGTTTTATTCACATTGCCAAAAGCAGTTCTAGACATTTTTTATCTCACAATTCCTGTGAGTCAGTTCAGTTATAAATTTGCTATGTCCTCTGCTCAGGGTTTTTCAAGCTGCATTCCCATTCTGGAGGCTTGATGAGGAAGAATCCATTTTCAAACTCATCCAGATTGTTGGCAGAATTGATTTCCTCGTGCTATATGACTGAGGGCCCCAGGTTTTTTTGCGGGCTGCTGACCAGAGGTCTCCTTCAGATCCTGGAGGCTGCTTGCAATGCTTAGAAGATTCCTATTTACTTCATTAAGCCAGTAAAGAGAATATGTAAATCCATGCTAGCAATATGGATATTATATGTATTATATATACATATTGTAATGTAATTGTGGGAGTGACATTCATTGCCATATTCTATTGTTTAGAAGCAAGCCACAGGTCCCACCCACTCAAGGGGAGAGGATTATGTAGGGTGTGAACATGTTGGCCACCCTAGGTTCTGTCTACCAAATCAGTGTACAATAAACTATAATCAATTTATTTATAAGAGTTCTTTAATTCACAGAGTCCCTCTTTGCTCAAAGATAAGCCATCAAATACAAATTATTTTGACATTCTACGTTTCCCACAGTGGTCTATGCAATTTATGTTTTGGGAAAACACAAATGACTTGTCTGTGTTTGTGAAGTCACAATTGCCAAGATAAACAACTTTCCTGTATTTCTAAAATGTCGGCAGAACATTTTTGCTGACTTAATAGATTCGACTGTGGAAGAAGGGCAATTTCTCTGTCTTATGTCCTTAAAATCATCATGGTTTTTGTTTCCCCTTTCCTCTAATTCAGGAGGTTTAGTAGCACTCTGACAGTTGCCATATTGAAAAAAAAAATCCATTGTCAGTTAAGAATATATTTGATGATGCAGTAAAATTATTAACTTGATTGATGTTACTGAATTTTGAACCTTGGGTACATGTCTTTTTAATGTTAAGTGATGAAATGGGAAGTGCACACGGAGAACCTCTGTGGTATTATAAAGTATTATGTTTATCTTCGGAAAAAGAATTGTGTGATTGCATTGAGAGCTAAACTAGCTGTTTTTTGTTTTGTTTTGTTTTTTCATAGAACACTGTTTGTACTGGAAAGAACAAACTACGGTTATTTGGACTTGGGCATTTGGCAGACATTTTCTAAAATATTAATGAAGTAAGGCTGACAATACTGAGCCAACCTTGCGTCCTGATACAAACTCTACTTAGTCATGATGTGTTATCTTTTTCATATATTGTTGGATTAGATTTAGTCATTGTTTAAAATTTTGTGTGCATGTCTATGAAGGATACTGGTTTCGTCTCTTGTAATAAATCTGTGATTGTCTGTCTGGGTTTGGTTTCAGGGTAAATCATGCCAAGTGTATCCTCCTCTTCAATTTTTTTTTTTTTAAGATTGTGTGTAGAATTTGTATTATTTTTCCTTAAATGTTTGGTCGAATTTGCCAATAAAACCATCTGGAACTGGAGCTTTCTTTGTTGAGTTTTTAATTACAAACTTAATTTTCAATAGACATGGGTAATTAATGTTATCTATTTCTTCTTAAGAGAGATCAAGAAGGGATTTTGAAGGAATCTGATTAACTCACCTAAATCAGGGGTTGACAAACTTTTTTCTTAAAGTGCTAGACAATAAATATTTTAGACTTGTGAGATATAATCTCTGCTGAATCTACTCAGCTATATATAATGTATAAACAAATGAGAGACTGTATTCTAATAAAACTTTATTTATAAAATGGGCAATGGTCCATTCCTAATTTATCAAATGTATTACACATTAAGTTGTCCATGTTACCTTAGCATTCTTTTAATATCTATAGGATCTGTACCGATGTTCCCTCTCTTGTTCCTACTCTTGGTAATTTGTGTCTCTTTTTTTCTTGTCTACTCTGGCCTAAGGCTTCATTTTTGTTGATCATCTCCAAAAAAAAAAAAAATCAGCTTTTGATTTCATTAATTTTTGTCTATTTTTCTGTTTTGCTTCATTGCTTTATGCTTTTATTGTTATCATTTCCTTTCTTATGCTTATTTTGGGCCTAAATTACTCTCCTTTTTCTAATTTCTTAAGGCTTTAGGTTCATTTTTTTTTTTTTGGTCTAATATATTTCCCTCTAAGACCTGTTCCAGCTGTTTCACTCATCTTGATATGTTGGATTTTTACTTTCATTCAATTCAAACATTGCCTGATTCTCTTGTGACTTCTTATTTGACCCAAGGTCACTTAGAAGTATGTTGATTTCCAAAAATTTTGGAAATTTCCAGGTATCTATTATTAATTTCTAGTTTTGCTGTTGAGACCAGAGAGCAAATTTCATATTATTTAAATCTCTTCAATTAGTTGGCCCATAATATAATCTACTTTGGTGAACATTCTATGTACACTTGAAAAAATGTATATTCTTTTGTTGTAGAGAGGAATGTCCTATAAATATCAACTAGGTAAAGTTGATTGTTCAGGTCTTTTATATAACTTTATAGATTTTGTTTACTTGTTGTATTAATTACTGAATGTTGATGTTTCCAAATATTTAATAGATTTGTCTATTTCTCCTTGCAGATCTACCATCTTTTAAAGATCTCCTTTTAGAAACATGCACTTTAGACTTGTTACATCTCCTGATGAATTGACCTCTTTATATATTATCCCTCTTTATCCCTGACATCTATTTTGTCTGTTAATATAGCTACCACTCTAGCTATCTTTTGATTGGTGTTTACAAGATATCTTTCTTCTCATTTTTTTATTTTTAACCTATCCACATTTTCATGTTTAAAGATTTGGGATTTTTGGTAGAGATTATATAATTCTTTTAAAATCTTATCTACAGTCTCTGGTTTTATTTGGGGTGTGTAGACCATTAATATAAATAGTGTTATAGGTGGATTTACGTTTACCATTTTGCTAAGTATTTCCTATTTGTGCTATTTTTGTCATTGCATGTCTTCTTTTGGAATGAGTTTTTATGATTCCATTTTATTTCCACTATTGACTGGTTATAATTTATTTTTAGTGCCTGTTAAGGGCTTACATACATCTTTATCACAATTTACCTCTAGTGTTGATATCACTTCACATAAAGACCCTTACTACCGTATACTTCTATTTCTTGCCTCTTGTTCTTTGTGCTGTTATTTGTTAGTGCCATAGATTTTACCTTTAAAATTTGTATGAAGCTCACAGTATATTGTTCTAGCTTTGGCTTTAGATGAGGGGTTGGCAAGTTATGGCCACCAGGCCAAATCCAGCATGTATCTGTATGACCCCTGAGGTAAGAATGGCATTTATATTTCTTAAAGGGTTGTGAAAAAGAGTGAGAAAGCAAGCAAGAGCGGAAAATTAGGAATGTGTCTTTGTTCTGGCCATCTTCAAGATATTCTCTTCATCTTTGGTTTTTAGTAATTTGACTATATTCTGGTGTTCTTGTTTTTAAATTATCCTAGTTGGGCTTCTCTGAGCATCTTAGTGTAATTATTGTCTTTCATTAATTTTTGAAATTCCTCGGCCATTATCTCTTAAGTACTTCTGTTTTCTCTCTCTTCTGGAATTCCAACTGCATGTTATGTTAGACTAATATTATCCCACAGCTTTTGAATTGTCGTTTTATTCATTTTTTTTTCTCTATTTCACTTTGGATAATTTCCATTGACTTATAAAGTTCAGACTCTTTCCTCAGCTGTGCCAAGGCTATTGATGAGCCCACCAAAGGCATTGTTCATTGCTGTTGGCACGTTTCTTTTTCTAACATTTCCATCGCAGCTGAAATCCCCCAATTGGTCATGTAGGGTTCCCACCTTTTCCACTAAATCCTTTAACACATTAATCATAGTTATTTTAAAGTTTCTGTCTTCCAATATCTGGGTCATCTCTGAGTTTCACTGTTATTTGTTACATCTTATGACAATGGATTGTTTCTGTTACCTTTTTTCTTAGTCTTAAAATTTTGGACTGAATGCCACATATCTTATGGAAAAAAATAATAGACAGATACATAATATTTACACCTGGCCATTAGTGTGGGGAACTATGTAAATCTAGTCAGTCAAAATGGGTTTGGATTTTGTTACTTTTATCTTTGGTACACCGTCTCCATGTTCCTACAGGGATTGGCTGCTATGACCTTGTACTTAAGAGTTGGACTTGGGTGTCAGAAGTTTTCTGGCTCCATCCTCAGCTCTCAGCAAGTCCTGCTTACCTGTGTTGTTTCACATTCTCGTGCCTCTCAAAGTGGTAAACTGCTGTTGCTCATTATTTGATATTACGTTGATGATGGGGTGGAGGTAGTTCTTGTTTTCCATTTCTATTCTCCGACTTAGATAGGGCCTGTGCACCAGGGCCCTAGGGGGTGCCTTCTCAGAATTTCTACCTCCAGACCCATGGAGGCTAAACATGGCTATTTCTCACAGCTGTTAAACAGGAGAGACGTTCCTACACTTTTCCTAGTAATACCAGCTCTCTGCTTGATATTGGTTCAGGATCCTGGGCCCAAGAGGTTTTCTGCCTCTCCCTTGGGGCAAAAGTGTTCTACATTTACCCCTCCCCCAGAGGCAATGAATATTTGCGTGGGCCCTGGAGAAGTGGCTTCTATAGTGGCTAATGGCTTTTACTCACACAAGAGAAAGGTCTGAGGAAGTGGGTGGTGTTTTAATCTGTCATCCAGTGTCATTTTATGAACCACTCCCTGTACGCCTGTGTCACTAAAGGATCTCTTCTCACCAAGCAACTACCTAATAGCATCCAGTGGAGGCTTGTGGAAAGGAACCCCCAAATGAATGTGAACTACTGTCATGTCATAACCCACTTATTCTGAGCTACTTCGTCCACACTTGGCCTATAATGAATCCTTTAAAAACGTAGCTGGTTTATGTCAGGAGACGATTGTTCCTGGGTCTCTCATGTTCCTGAATGATTTGTAATAGAGGCACTGCCTGCCTTTGCTCTGGACTATCTTCTCAGCCTGGAAAAAGAAAGACACCACCTCTCTCTATTAGAAAGCTAGGTTTGATTACTCTCCACTAGAATAAATGTCTCCCTCCAGAGCAAAAAGAAGGCATTACTAATATCCATTATAAAATAATTAGGTTCCCTGAGGCAGAGTTCTTCCCCTGGTATGCAACGCACTGCATTTACAGGTGTCACCTGGTCTTTTTCTCACTGCATTGTTGGGGACTGGGGATCAGGAAACCAGCACAAATACTGACTCTGAGGAATGCTGTAGTCCTTTGTCTTCGGTTCAGGAAATTGTGGCAAGCCATCATAACTTGCAGGTAGGGTAAAATCTTCAACTCATTCAAATTCTTGATAATTTCTTCTTACTTGCTTCAGTGGCAGCCTCCTATTCTCTGCCTAATGTGAAACAGTCGTGTATCCTGTCTCTTCTTGAAAGGACTTGTCACTCTGGAATTGTTTCTTTGGTAGCCTTCTTTGATGGGTGTAAGTTATGATTTCTTTTCTTGTCAGGATGAGTAACATTCTCTTGCAGCTTTCTACATATTAAGCGGAAGCACAGATCCCAAGGTACACCTATTTGATTCCTTTCCATTATCAAAGATAGGCACTTACTGATCTGCAAACTCTTATTGTTCAGCATACACACATTTAGTTTTTGAACAAATCATAAATGTGAGTAATGAACTCTAGGAATTTTGTAAAAACAGCTCACAGAATATTTCATCACAAGGGCAGAAAGCAATGGACTAAGGATATTTATCTTCATGCATGGGTGAGGCAGGAAAGAATAAAAGAATCTGATTCATGAGATAAATATTACACAAAATGTACACATGCACTGGCCAACAAGTCTTAACAAGGATCAGGGGACATATGGGAAAACTACAACCACGTAGGAGTAGAGAAAAGGCTTTTGAAGCTCTCAAAAATGGACAGGGGGATGTGACAAAAAGACCTGAAAAGGACACAAAGAACAGAAGGACAGCAAATAGTGTTGTGAAGACAACCTCACCGTGGTCACACTTTTTCCTCCCCTGCACATACTCTCACTTTTTCTGGTAAACATAATCTAGATTTCTAACTGTGAATTATCCAATACAGTTGGCTCTCCATACCCACAGATTTTGCATCCACAGATTCAACCAACCGTGGATCAAAACAAACCCCAGAACATTTCAAAAAGCAAAACTTGAATTTGCCACATGACAAGCACTATGCTGAATCCACAAGAATGAAGTGACATGTAAGTACACCCTGATGTAGCCTATATATAAATATAGGTTATAAGCAAATACTATGCCATTTTATATAAGGGACTTGAGCATCCTCAGACTTTGGTATCTGTAGGGAGGGAGGGGTCCTGCTTGCAACCAAAGAAACCCAACTGATACAGGATAACTGTTTCAATAGAGGGCAGGACCAAAGCCAAAGGAAGCTTTGAAGATAACCTGAAATCCAGTTACTTGTTTTCAAATTGCTAAAAGAACATATATTAACAACTGTCAAAACTGTTGTCATGGTACAGTGACTAATCAATTTCATGTTTCTATATGCTTATAGTTATTAGCATTTTCTAATGCTTAGGCTGACAATGTTTTATTACTACAGACTATATTTAGAGTTCTCTCAGATCTCCCATTGTTAGAAATAAAAACAAATGAGAATGAACTGAAATAATACACATTACATCTAAGTTATAGAAGAAAAACTGAAGAGGGGTAACCAAGAGTAGCAAATGACCTATGTTACAAATTTACTTAAATTTAGCTGTTTATTTTTAAATTCATTATGAAAGTCATTTATACTAGGAAAACCATATGTAGAGAAAAATTTTAAGACCAAGATATACCAAGTAGATATTACAAGGAGAACTACAGTGGCGCACCAAATAGGATGTTCTCGACAAATGTCTCAAAAAATACGGTACGAACAGATCAGCCTCACATGTTCTGCTGGTAATGAGAAATTAATTTTTGGCTAATCTCACCCTCTCATTACATAGATGAGGCCCAACGTCCCAGGGAGACCAAATGATTTGTCCAAAGCTTACAAGGGTAGATTTCATACATGATTCTCTTTATTGTGAGAATGGAAGAATGTTTAACTCCTGTTCTGATTGAAAATTAACAATATACCTTATAGAAATGGGAGGTTTTCTAAGATTCTCATACACATACTTTTTTTATATGAGAACTATCATTCTATTATATACTTCTCTATATACAGAATATGTAACATACATAACACAATATATATTTTAATATATAGTGATCTATATAATATATATTACATATATATTTCACTGAGTCCTATTTAGGGTTATTTCATTGCTTTTTAAAAATGTTATAAAAATAATTTATAAGAAAAGATTAGGCTGTGTGCAGATAATAATCAGAATAGTCTACCTAATATCCGTCTTTAATATCCAAGATTTTTTCGAACACAGCAACTGAGAAGAACGAGATAGTTCAGGGAGCCCGCTCTGTCAAGGGTTAGTTTAGCACACTGACTGGGCTATTTAACCATGGTGCTATTAACATTTGGGCAGGATAATTCTTTGTTGTGGGAGACTATCCAATGTATAGCAGGGTGTTTAAGCAGCATTCCTAGCCTCTACTGCTAGAGGCCAGTAGCATCCCTAATCAGAAATGTCCCTTGACATTGTCAAAAGTCCTCGGGGGGGGGGGGGGCAAAACTGCTCCTTAGTTAAGAAACACTGATCTTATCATGACTACAACAAAACAAATTCAACTATCATCTGTATGATTTCATTATGGAGTCAATGCTTCGGTTAGAGTTCAAAATATGCTGGATTAGAAATAAGTTAATTATACCAGTTTTTGTCTAGCGGTGAGCTGTCCAATACAGTGGTAGTTATGAGCATGTGAAATGTGGCTACTCCAAAGTGTTACATGCAATAAGGGTACAATATGCACTGGGTTTTGAAGACTTAATATTTAAAAGATGCAAAATACCTCATTTTTTTAAATTAACTGAACTATTTTGGGTACACTTAGTGAAATACACTAATTTCACCTGATTGTTTTTACCTTTTTTAATGTGGCTACTAGAATATTCTAAATTATATATATGGCTCACATTATATTTTTATTGAACAGCACTGGTCTAGAAACTGGATATGATTCAGTATTATTTTTTAATGAAATAAATTCTTAAGTCTATCAAGCCAAAAAGACTATAGAAAGCCCTGTGAAAATGGCTCACTTTTAAGCATCATAACTCTTTATTATCATGCCTAAATGATTTTTCTGCTTTAAATACATTACTTCTATTCCAGCGCTTTATTCTTAATGTCTCAATTGGTTCTTTTCTGATTGCTGATTTATCTTCATGTTGTTCTTTCTCATTCTCCTGAACATCAGTTTCTTTCATACACTCAGGACCTTTCCTAGCGGGATGGTGAGATGCTGCTGCAGCATCCATCATACGTAGAAAATTGTAAGCAGGAAGAGGAGGTTTCCATTCCTGGCCCGGTAAAATTGCTAGAAAAAAAGACACATACGATCAAGGGTTAAAAATAAACAGATTTAAAAAATCATATATAAGAAACTTGACACATTTCTCATTACTAGCCATTTTCATTTTTTATATTATATTTGCAATCTATTATATTCTAAATAAAGGTTATAGCATTAATAGGAAAATCTCCCTGTCAGTTAACACTTGGTGAGGTTTTAAAAAACAGAAAATATGTTTATGAGATTACCACACAGAAACAAAGTAAAATTCCCTCCCTACCCCTGTCTTTATCCTAAAGCACTGGAGCTGTTTCTTATGAATCATTCCAAAAAAAATTTTTGGCACATACATATTTCTTATTTTATTACTTAGACAAGTATTTACTTACATTTTAACAAGGATTTTCTGTTTTTGAAGCTTTTGACTGACATCCTTTGCACACACTTTATGAAAACAAGTTCATTTTATAAAAGTAATTATAGACAGGAATACTTAAAAATTGCCATAGAATCAACTGTACTATAAACAGATAGGCATTGAACAATTTCTTAGATGGGCTTTATGGTAGTGAATCTAAACATCGTTTGAAAACATTGGTCATTAGAAGGGGAAAACTGATTTAAGCTTGATAACATGGTAATATATAATAATATGAGATAAATTAGCTAACTTTTCTCCATTTAGTAAACAGATTTTACAAAATAATTAAAATTTTAATTGCCCATTTAAAATACTATTTTGATAAATAAATATAAGGAAATTTGCCAAGTAAACTTTAAAAAATAAATTCCAGGGAAAGATGTTACATGAAAAAAATGAACTTACATGAAAATCAACTTACATGAAAAAAAAAGCTCATAAAATACAAACTTAAGCATCTCTCATAAATCATATAAGTATCTTTAAAAGCCTAGGAAATTCATATAAATTCTAACTTCCTAGAGTAAATTAAAATTCAAACAAAAATCTGCACAAACTCATATGCAGTATATTTATACTCACTGATATATATATATTTCTGCACTTAGACTCAATTATATAAAATTCTAGTACCCGAAACATCAGCAGGGTATTGACTTTAGGCTACCACTCTACCTGATGCTTCAAATGACTGTTACCCAGGTTAGCAGATTCAAAAGTGATAAGGAGATAAAATATTTTTAAATAATGAATGGGCAGGAGGTAAGAATAACTGCAGTTTGCAATATACAGATAAAGTCCCTTCATTAATTTAAAGTATTTTAAAGAAAAGTTCTATTTAAACCACAGGACATATTTAGCAGTATTTGTTAAAGGAGACACTGTAGCCTAAGTGTTCTGAGATGATGACAAAACACCTAAAACTGGACACAAAGTAATGACAATAATAGCTAACATTGCTTAAGCCGTCACTATATATAAGACATTATCCATTTAATGCTTAAACCCTCATTAGGTAAGTACAATTATTATCCCAATTTTAAAAATGAGAAAACCAAGGCATAAAAAGGTCTTGACCCAAATTAAGTGTAATTCTCAACTAAAAACAGCCAGTGGTCACAACTTTACAGAAATTAAGACATGCAGCAATCAAGGTGAGGCAGACTGCTGTGGCACCAGGCGCAGACTAGGGCTATTAAAGGAGTAGTTGCAAGACCCTCGTCTCACATGCATCTCCCAAAGAGTGGTGAGAGTAGGTCCTGTTGGCACAGAAACAGGACCCAATGGAGACAAGTGCTGCTTGGTCTGCTTCTTCCCTGCTGCGGAGGCTGCATGAATCACACAAGACTAGGAGCAGGGAGACAAAGAAATCACGAAAACCCCTCAAGGTGAGTTGGCACTGGCATTCATGAACAAAACTGCAATGGAAGATATACCAGTTTCTCAGGAAACTCAGAACAATAATTCTAATTTTTGCCTCTTGGCAATGGTTTGAGTTGAGGAATCAAAGGCTCTCCAGATGTTCCTTGTAGGAAAAGATCTTTACATGAATCGTGATAATGCTTTAGATTTTACATTTTACAAAGTACTTTTGTATACAAAATTTGATTTTTTAAAATAAATATGTGTCATCAGAGTAGGAACTAGTAATATCATTTTACAGTTGTAGAAGGGAAAAAAAGAAAGGTCTAGGAGCCATACAGTAATCAAGGAGGCTCAGGTTTATGTCTTTGAATATTACTAACTTTTTAGAAGCAATTCCGTTTGAGAGGTACTCTGGCCCTAGCTTCATATAATCCTGTTTGACTTATTCAGTCCATGGGGCCTGAATCACAACAGCTGCAAAATGACAACATTCATCTGACTCTATAAAATAGCCACACAGATAGAGAAGTGATCAGACTATCTTTAGAGGTCAAGAGCTACAACTGAAAGACCCTATACTGCGTGGCTAGAATGAAGAAGTCAGAGATGAGTAATAACCACAGAAAGGCCTCTTTCCAGATTATGAGTTAAAAATTAGCTCAGAAAATTGAGACTTAAAAATATCATCTAAAACTACCCAAAAGTGCCAAAATAATCATGGAAATAAAGAACGAACTTGGAAGAATAAAATATCACAATTTAAAATCTACAAAACTGAAGTACTGAAAATAGTGTGGTACTGGCATAAGGCACCTGTGTATTGACAGAATTAAAACATGTACATAAAATAATACTGCATTATTATAATAGCCAAAAGGTGGAGATAATCTAAATGCCCATCAGCTAATGAATGGAGAAACAAAATGTAGTATATCCATACACTTGAGTACTAGTCATCCACAAAAATGAACTACTGACATAGATGACCCTTGAAAACCTATGCTGTGATTCTATTTACATGAAATGTCCACATTAGGCAAATCCATAAAGACAAAGTAAACTAGTGGTTGCTAAGGGTTGGGAGTAGAGCATAATGGGGATTGACTGCTAATGGGTATGAGATTTCTTTGGGGAATGATGAAAATATGAATTTAATAGCAGTAATGGTTACACAGCCTTGTGAATTATATACTTTGAAAGGGTGAATTTTAAGGTATGTGAATTATATTTCAATATAAAAATGCTATCTATAGGCTAAACATAATGTAGTTAAACTGCCTAACTTAATAGAAATGAAACAGACTACCTGGGAAGAAGAGGTGAGCTACAATGACTGAAACTTAAAATAAATTAAAGTATTTGGTTAAATATATACAAATATACACTATGCATGTTGGCTAAGCAACAATATAACACCAGAGTTTGTAAACCAGAACTGTGTGTGTACACTTATACATATATATTCACATTTACAGACACACCCTTTATTTCAGGATTCTATCATGGGACAGTGTCAAAATATTATAATATAGTTTATCTGGTATCCAATAACAAAATCTTTGGATAGTTCCTTAGAAGACTTGTCATTACATCAAATTTCACACTATTTCCTCAATATACTAAAGATCTACATTATTATATTTTACCTTACTTATAAATTACAGCAACAGGCCTGATGTTGCCTGTTGTATATAAATTAACATATGCATGTATACCACAAGTATAGATTCACATATGTTTTAGAAAAATGGAAGTTAGGCCATGTGATAAGCCAGCCTCATAAATTCTATGCATCAAGATCTATTTTTTGGTGGTTCAAAATTCTGGCTCTGGAGTAAAAAACATCCAGGTTGGAATCCAAGTTGCCTTATTTCCTGGTTAATTACATGACTTTTAATTAGTTACTTAACTCTTCTATAGGTAACCATACTTCATATAACTCTTGTGAAAATGAAATGAGATAATGCATGTTGAATCACTTAGCATTGTACTAGATACCTAGTAAGCATTCAATAAGTGCTAGCTATTATTAAGTTTAATACAATGGTACTTATTTTCTATGGGTAATAATACCTACCACATAGGAGACTGTCCCATAGACAATGCTATCAACATATTAACATTTAAGATACTTAAAATATTACAATTCAATTCATTAGCTATACTTCAAGTCTAAAAATCTATGAAACAAAATATAGAACTGTGTGTATTAACAAAACTTACTGATATGACTTTCTAGTCCCGCTTCTAACTTCTTAAGCCACAATAAAAGGTTTTGTTCAGTTATAGCCTGGTCTGAAGGAAACGCAAATACTTGACCACCTGAATGCAGATTCACCACAACAAGAAGAGGAGTGGGAGGCAGAACACCAAAATATGCCTGCAAAATTCCTCTCCCCACAGGAGTATTCTTCCTACAAAAGGCAGCAATTGAACATGTTAATTGATATTTCTTTCTGTAACAAAATAATGAAAAGCAAGTTTGTAGAACAGTAACCTTTAAATATAGTATTATGCTAGTAAGTTTATTTTATGAAAAAGATGTCCTAAAAAACCATGAGGTCTATATTAAAAAGTTTCTTTTAACATAGGGCACCGTGTTTCTCCAAGGAGGAAAAAAGGCAGCCAGAGTTTTAATGAAAAACAAGCTTGACAATTAATATAATCAATAGGTTCTTTCCAAAGTTTAGCCAAGTACTTGATCACATGTTAGTTAAAAAATTAAATGGTCGCAAACTATAAAATAACAAGATACTTATAATACTTCTTTTCCAAATAAAATCATTTTTCTTTGAAGAAAAAGAATTCTAAATTAAAAAAATATTTTTAAAAATCATGTCCATACAAGGAAACCATAAGTTTAAGAACCTAGTTTTCCTAATATAGCACATTCCACATTATGGAAAATACTACTTTATTCTGAGATACCTACAAGAATAATTACCTGAAAAAATTCTGTCTCAAGCAGTAGGTTAAACTGTTAGTGAACTCTTCACAGCAAAAATGTACACTGCCCCATTCTTGTAATTTTTCAAATGAATTAAAAATAAAATGTCTTTCTTCTGATGAATCTGAAGAATGGATAGTGTGTATATATGCAAACTATGTTCATAGACATTAAATGTAACACAAGCCATATATCTAGAAAATATATCCGGAAATACTGTTGGTGAATGCACTGAAAACTTCCTGTAACATTTTAGGCTACGTTTCAAAAATACAGAGGTATAAAAAAATGAAGAAAAATGCCAAAATATCACAATGCTTATTTTTCTTATATCTGCCAAAATTTTCTCAATGGACACTCAGAAAAAAAAAAATTTTAACCAGAAAAATTATTATTTTTAAAATTTACTGTATGACACCCAAAGCAAAGGCAACAAAAGCAAAAATAAACAAGTGGAACTAAAAACAAAATGAAAAGCCAACCTTCAGAATAGGAGAAAATATTCGCAAATCATATCTGATAAGGGGTTAAAATCCAAAATGACAAAAACCAAACAATCCAATTTAATAACAGGCAGAAGAACTGAATAAACATTTTGGAAAGACATATAAATGGCTAAAAGGTACATGAAAAGATCCTCAGCATCACTAATAATCAGGGAAATGCAAATTAAAACCATGATGAGCTAGCACCTCTCACCTGTTTGCATGGCAATCATCAAAACTACAAAAGATAAGTGTTAGTGAGGATGTAGAGAAAAGGAAACCCTTGTGCACTGTTGGTAGGAATGTAAATTGGTGCAGCCACTATGAGAAACAGTATGGAGTTGCTCAAAAAATTAAAAATAGTTACTATATGATCCAGAAAAAAAATGAAAATAAGATTATCAAAGAGAACAGAAATCTACACTCCTATATTCATTGCAACATTATGAATAAAGCAGATATGGTGTGTATATGTACATATACACACATATACACACACAATGAAGTATTATTCAGCCACAAAAAAGAAGGAAATCCTGCCATTTGCTACACCATAGATAGACAGGCATTATGTTTAAGTAAGTGAAAGGCAAATACTGCACAGTATCTTGTATGTGTGAAATGTAAAAAAAAAAAAAAAAAAAAAAAAATCCAACTCGAAAACAGTAGAAAGTGGTTGCCAGAGACTGAGGTTGGGGAAAATAGGCAAAGTTGGGAAAAGGGTACAAACTTTCACCTGTAAGATGGTTAAGGTCTGAAGATGTATAATTTGCTGACTGTAGCTGATAACACTATATTATATAACAGAAATTTGCTGAGAATAGAGCTTAAATGTTCTCATCTCCTCCCAAAATTTATATGTGTGTACAAACAAGTGATGATATGATGGATCTGTTAATTATCTAGATGGAGGAATCTTTTCACAACGTATACATATATCAAGTCATCACAATGTATGTATACATTAAGTATCTTATGATTTTGTCAATTATGCCTCAATAAAGCTGAAAAAATACTACAAAGGAAAAAAATTATTGTAGAACAGAATTTATCTAGAACAAGATCATTTTAGACCATCTGAGGGAGTTTTGTTACTAAAATATCATGATGACATACACATTGGTCCCAAAATATTAACTCTGAAGGTAGAGAGCTTCATTTCCTAATGAAATCATGATAATTATACTTTCTTTGCCTTTTAAATATTAATGGAAATATACTTACAGATTTAGCCAGCAAGGGGTAACTAAATCCAAATGTTTCCCTTTTACCAGTGTCAGTATTGTTTTTTTATGCTGAGGGTTTATGCTGTCATCACTGAATAAAATAAATAATGGTTTCTGAAGCCTTAAATAAGTGGGAAGATTTTCCACAGTGATTTCTGGCTGTGAAAACAACAACATGGAGAGCAATGAAAATATGTTCAAATCACTCATGCAATTTCAGTTTGTAAATGTAATTCAAACATATTTTCATTTAAGGAGAGATCTGCTATACTAATAATTATATCTAATAATTATATCTCGAGTTTTTATTTAAGCCCGCTTTATCTTAATAATGAATTAGTTATTTTCAAAATAAAACTACTAATAGAATTTGAAAGTAAATTAATTTAAAGGAGCTCCCCATTTTACAAGGATGTAACACTTCTAATGATTTCTTATGCTAAGATCTGGACTGGACTAGCCATCATACATACATAAGACCAAACTCTTGTTATATTTTTCATCTAACAAAATTTTTGAGAAAAATATAAGTGAGCTTTAAAGATATCTTTTAACATCTATGATTACTTAAAATTAAAATAAAATCTTATGTTTCAATATCGTGGATTTTTAACATAATTAAAATAACCAAAAATATGCTAAAACAGTCGCTTATTTGGGGGTTTAAAATAACAAAAAATAATAAAAAATAAGAAATCTAATCCTTTTATTCTTAATTAAAAGTAACCATTTTTAGCTGGTTGTAAAAGACAATGAATTATTGATAAGAATTGGAAAGAGCATCTAACGATGTCAATATATTCAGAATTAAAAATAGCTACGACTTAGAATATTAAAGTCTACCATTTTTCACTTTTAGTTCCATATCTACTATTTCATCTTCTGGACATACTTATAAGCTAGATTAAATTATCCTCTATTAGATAAATAATTCCCAGATGACAGATGAGGAAACCAAAAAAGAGAAGCTGGCTTGCTAGAGTCACAAGGCTAATAGAAGAGTTGAAACTAGCATCTAGGCATCCTATTCATCAGCTTCACATTTCGTTGGATCCCATGAGAAATCCCATTAAACAATTTTATTTTTTTCATGGTGCCAACCACCACTGAATACACTACTAGTTCATCATCCTAAAACATTAAAATCTATTTTCAAAGCCACTTTCCTCTGCCAATTCTTATTTTCTTCAAATTCTTTTTCTTCTACACTTAAAATAGTTCCTCACACCTTCCTCTTTCATGACTTAAATCTTATATCCCTCCTCCAAATTCTTCTATGTTGTCTTCTTGTGTTATCTATCAATCTTGAACCTCCTATATGTGAGCTATATGCCTTCCTAAAAGGGACAGATCTTATCAAGCCAGCAGATCTCCTCACTCAACAGATTTGAAACATTAGGTTAAGATCAAGTTACCACTGCTCAATTCAAACATTCACTAAGAACGACAAAGTTCAAAATGTTATGCTAGGTACTGAACCAAAATGAAATAAGATATTTTCTCTGCCTTCAAAGAATTCATACTTTAGAGGAGACGGGTATACAAACTGTTGTGATCCAATAAAAAATTTAATGTATAAAAATAAGGAAACCTATTGGCTCAAAACTAAGCTATAAAACAAGGTCGGGGAGCTCATGGATGATTTTAGATAGTGATATTTGATCTGGGCCTTGGATAAGGAAGATCTTGACAGACTGAAGTATGTGCTAGAGCAGGGATTCCAGATATAGGGAGCATGATAAAGATCGGCAGAGAGGTGTTAAGGCATATTTAGCAACAGGGGAACAATAAAAGTGAAATATGCCAGACTTAGGCATCCAAGAGGCCAATGTGGCTGTCAGATCAGGTGGGAAAATGATTCCACAGGTTTTCTAGTTCCCAGGAATACTGAGATTTTGTAGCAAATGAGTGACATGGTTAGGCCTGTTTTAGGATGACTGATTGGAATATGAATTTGTGGAATGACAGACCAGTGATGGGCTCTGCTCTTTCCAATAATGTCTGCCAGAAAAGAGACAAAGAGTCTGTGAGTTTAGAAGTTAAAATTAGAAGTCAGATTTAGGAATCATCAGCTCGTATAATGATGGCAGAATTTATGGTATGGATAAAACTTCCCAAAGGAAGAACATATGAAAAGAAAAAAAAAAATGGGTTGAGGATGTAACCCTAGAGTGGCCAGAAGGTTGAAGGAGTATCTAGAGAGGACTGAACTGCAAAAGCCAGAGAAAGAGAAACTTTTAAAAAGGAATGGCATAGTTAATAGTTTTGATTGTTACTGAGAGGCTAAGGAGAAACAGAAAAGGTTATTAAATGTGGTAACTGGAGGGTGACCTTTGGCTATTTGAGTATGTAAGAGGCTATAATTATGTGGGTTCTGGTATTCATATTCATAATAAAAGCATAAAAAAGGAACTCAATGTATCTGAGAAAAATACTAAACATATTTCCTAACAAACAGTTCAAACCTTGGATATATCTATCATTGCTTATGTACTTAGTTATCATTTGGCATTATTTACCTAGACTAATTTGTCATCAGATTTGTTAAATAAAAATGTGATGACATATAACACATGTTTACCATCTGGTCACCCACTCCTTCCTGTTCAAATGAGGAAACCAAAGTCTTCCCAGCCCCTAAGCGCAGGCCAGGAGATGAGCTTGCTGCTTGCTGGCTGTCACAGGCACTACGGGCTCTAGACTTAAACCCCCAACACAGAGCAGCTTTAAGAAATTTAATAACCACTTGAGGGTTTTAGAGTTTACAGAAAGGTCACACACTAAAAGCAAAATAATTCTTATTATAGCTGTTCAGCATTTAGTTGAACACTATAAACCAAAACATTGTTGAATAAAACACTGACACAATGCAGTGTTTGCCTAAGCAATGAACAGATTTTGATAAGTTTGCCCACAGTTTCTCAGCCTTAAAGGATATAATATTAAAGAAAAAAAAAATCAGACATCAATTTTTATCTATCATTTAGGTAAAAAGAGTAAAATAAAACAAATCTTCTGTGTGGCAAAACAGGTATAAGTATTAGAAGCCTTAACAATGTGCCTACCCTTTGGAATAGCAATTCAAATTCTATGAATTTACCACAAATACTGAATCATGGAAATACCCAAAGATTACCTACAAGGATGATCCCTGAGTTAAACAAAACTAAAGACAACTGAGATCATCAACAGAAAACTGATTAAATTGTTTTTAGTAAAATGGAATATTAGGCAGATATTAAAAATATATATACTTATCTTTATTTCTTAATGAAAATAACCCTTAATATAGAAAGATAAACACATATACACACAGAATTTTTCTAAAGTATGGGAAAATATATCCCCAAATATAAACTTAGTCAAAGAGGTATGGTTGATTCTAACTTTCTTCTTTATAGTTTTTTGAATTATCTGGAAAAAATAGTTGAAGGCTTATAATAATTCCAAAAATATCACACTATGTATATGCTAAAAAATATCCATTTAATAATGTTATTGAAGACAAAATTGTTACTTTACGAAATAATTTAGAAAACTACATCCTGAAAATATTAATAATTTGATTAATTATAACCTGTAACTTTAATTGGTGGGGGGTGGTGAGGGAACAGAACCAAGGTGACAAAGGACTTAATGATTAGAACCACAGTCATTTATGTGAGCCTAAAATATGTCATTGTGATCATCATGACAAAAAACATAAAAATAAGAGGATATTCGTTCAGTATTTATACTAATAGTGCTTCTTATGTCACTTTATAAATGTAGAAAAGCATAAATTTATAATAATCTAGCTATGTTTAATATAAATACAAACCAACTGAAATGCAGATTATATCTTTTGTGCCCCTGAATCCACTATTATGCAAAGTAAGCATTGAAAAGAGGGACTTTCATTAAGTCAACATTTTGTTCTGAAACTGTGTAAATAATAAGAATAGTAGCTAATCTTTGTTGAATGGTTACCAGGGGCCAAACACTGAACATATATGCATTGTACATATACCTCATTTAGCCCTTACAGTAACTCTCAGCAGCAGGTGCTATTATCACCTACATTTTACACATGTGGAAACTGAGCCACAGAGAAGTCATACATAAAGCCAGTAAGGAATCAGGCAAGGATTTAAAGCTGAGCAGTCTGACTCTCAGGAATTCATGGACTTTATACCAATTTTCAGCCTCGATTAAGTACTTCAACGGGCCATCAGCCACACTAGTCTCGGCAATAAAAATAATCCAAAGACAGTAAACTTTTGGCGATGGGCTACAGAAGCTGTATGCATAATGAGCGAATAATAAAAGAGAGCAACACGATGAATCCTCAGCTCACAAACATCATGCCCTATGCCAACAGAAGCTGGCAAATCACATATTAAACTACCTTTCACTGATCTAGGTACCCTCATTTCAAATAACACCCTTACTATAAAATATACTCACAAATGTTTCCAGTAATGAATTTGTTATTATTTGAACTATGTCTTGCACACGGGTGTTAGCTAATGGAATGCTCTCTATTTTGCCTTCTTTGTGTCTGGCTAGCAGCAGGGCTGGAAGCGTTGCAGTATATTTATTTGACCTATGGAGAAATACAGTATTAAAATTTTCGACTAAAATATAGCAAGTCATCAAAAACATGAACAATGAGGCCAAGAGGTCACAGTGGGAGGCAGCAAATGGAAAGCCCTACTACCAAGAAAAAAAATCTAAATTTACAGACAAATTTATCTTCCGAAGCCTTGACAACCTAGCTTAAAAGAAAGCAACAGATAATAATCTAGCCAGATTTTTTTCTAGACAACTTACTCAAGAAAATGTCTAACCAGAATGGGGAACAAACTGAATGGTTCTCAACCTTTTTGGACTGCTTACTTACTGTATGCTGAGCAGGGAGATTGGCATTTATTAGGAAACTATTTGCAGGGACTATACCAGGTGCTTGTAGTTAAGGTTTC
Source organism: Eonycteris spelaea (assembly GCA_003508835.1). NCBI lineage: Eukaryota > Metazoa > Chordata > Mammalia > Chiroptera > Pteropodidae > Eonycteris > Eonycteris spelaea. The sequence continues at coordinate 6,023,055 of PUFA01000017.1, forward strand.
ATTTAACCCTCAGCACAGCCCTTTGAAAGAGCCACTATCACCCCCATTACAGATAAGGAAACCAGGACTCAGAGAGTAGTAAATGACAGAGAGAGAAGTCAAACTGAGGTACTCCAGATAAAGAGCCTATGCTCTCTCCACTGAAACAGCCCAAATCTGCTCCTTCTATCACGACTTTTGCTAACTAAACCTAAAAGAACATCCCTAATTAAGAAAAAAAATGCTTTGTGTGAAATTACCAGTGAGGCAGTCACGTTTACATCCTAAAAACTTAATTCATGCTAGAACAAAGTACAGACATTATAATATAAACATGAACAGAGAGGCCAGTCATCAGACTACCTACAGGAACCTTTTAGTTGACCAGTCAGTTATAAACAAAACACACCCAGAAAACTACTGGTCTAGTTGCTTGGGCCACAATTCAATGCACAATAAGCAGAAAAGAGGAGAGTGGGTGATTGTCCATGTGCAGGTGAAAAAGTCATATTTCCCAAAGATCTAGAGTTCAGTATTTACTTTTAAAAAATTACTAATTTCATGGCTAGTTCAGGAGCTTGATCATCAAAAGCATATTTGTCTCCAGTGCTTAGGATGAAAGATTTAAGCTTGGAAATCACAATTAGGAATATTACAATCAGCAGGTAAGAAAGATAAACTACTGGGCTTAACAACTCCACTTGCTTCTGGAAACGAGCCGTTAGTGCAGATTAATCATAATCTCCAAATTTTTCAGTTCGGTCTTTCATTTTGCAGTAACTAAAATATTTGGTAGTTCATAGGAACCCCCAATTCTACAAATAAAGCAATTTAAGTGGCTAAAACCACTAAGTGTATATTAGCAGTAACTTAAAATTAGGTAGACTATAGGGTATAGCTGCAACTAAAATTCTGGTAGAAATCTGGAAATACAGAAAGATTTTGATTTATATGTATATATACCTTGGTGGCAAATCAAAACCCAAACACTCAAGAAGCAAAATTCTCCTTCACTTGCCCCAAATATGACAACTCCAAAGAATCAAATTTCAGGTAACAGAACAAAAAAGAAAACTTTTATAGGAAGATGAAGTAATATAAATCCAAGGTTGCCCCTGTGGGGGCTCTAGCCTAAAGTAAAAGAATATCTAAAAATTCTAAATAGCCAGGTGGCACTTCCCAGAGAAGGAAATTAAAAATTTAGTTATGATGCTGCCCTATCTTCTTCATCAACTGTGTAAAGACAAGCAATATATTATTTTACAAAGTCCTTCCTCCCTAAAATTAAAAGACCAATAAACTTACAGTATTGAAACATCATCTTCAGAATAAATTCCAGTGACAACATATCCTTTTAGGTACTTTCCTGCTTCAGTGAAATCTTCTTTTGCTATCAACACACAGACAAAAATATGAAAACTTTAAAATTATGTATGCTGTTCAACTGATGAACAGATTTATAAATGATAATGCTTTGTTATTCATTATAAAGATAACTATTTAAGTGCAGACCTTATATAACTTAGTAGTTTTAAAATAAATCTGTGTTCTTTTTATGACATTTGATTATCACAGATATATATATATTGATACAATGCAACTATGGTTCCCTAAACAAATGTACTCTAAATGTAATTGATTTTTAGCTTTCTAATCATACAGAGTTACTGAATAAATATTTGTTGCTTTTTAAAATTTACTCCTAAGGCAGGATAAATGGAGACAACTAACCTATATGTTGCCTGGGGGAAAAAGCAGGTATGTAAAATGATATACACATTATAATTACAAAATCTAAAAATGCCAACACCCATAAACGAAAATAGGAGACTGTAAATTCTAGTCCCCTAACAGTGTCTGTGTTAGGGTTCTGTGATTATGAGGAATTTGAGTCTTCTTTTTATACTCCCTGTATTTTTTGTAATGTGTTTTTGTTACTTATGAACTTTAACGTGTGTATCAGTCTTTTCTCATTTGTTAGGATGCTGATATTTGAAATTAAATTATTCTATAAATTTCTGAATACATTTTCATAAATAATAGCATATTCTGGATCATGTTAATGACTATCTTATAACCAAGAAGCAAGTGTGAATTAAATAGTTGTAGACTGGATGAGAAAAGAGCAGGGATGGACTTATATAAATGATGTGTTCTTGCCAAGTGAAGGCCAAATGATGGCTCAGCTTGGGGCAAGAAAGGGTCACAGGAGTTCAAAGACAAAAGCAATGACGGAAGATTTGAGTCATAAAGCACCTAGCGGTCTGGGCACGCTGAATCCAAAAGATCTGTACCTTAGCATTTAGCACTATAATCAGGATTTGAGCATCTATAGTGTTAACTTCAGATAACCACAAGATTATTTTCTTTAAAAAGGATGAATACTTTCCACACAATTGAGAAACACTGTCCAGAAGTAAACTTGCTAGAGTGGCACAGTCAGCCAGTAGGCAGCACTGAGAGCTCATTTATAATCATGAATTTAATGAGAAAGTAGTAACCCATGAAAATATTTTCTTTATCCCGTGCTATACTAAAGCAGAAAAGATTCACAAGAAAATTAAGTGACAAGAAAGGACTGAGTTCCTATACTTTATTTCTAAGAGGAAAAGGGACTAAATTCTGGTCAATAACTGATCTAAAGCAATGACATTAATAGAATCTGTTTCAGCTTCTTTTTTGAAAAATAACTAAAGTTACATTAATATTTCTATGTAATTTCTCTACTCATGAATGTTTCTTGAAATGCTCTTCATGAATCCACTTGTTCATAAATCCTAAGTTACCTGTGGGGATAGGAGCATTTAACACTGTAGACTGCAAATGCATATCCATTTCTGCTATAGAGTGTAAATTTTCCTCTGAATGTTTAAAACCAGGAATATTCTCCTCTTTGATGAAAACTGCATATATGTCAGAATGTATGGCAACCCCAAATATAAGGACATAATCTTTTATCTAAATAAAAAGTTTTAATGACTATAAATATGCTTGGGATGTAATATTAATGGTGACCTATAATATTGTTATTTAACTATAAACATTTTAATTGCATAAAAATACATTAATTTAGTAATATTGCTCTTTCTCCTGTCACATATTATTGAAGTTACACACACACACACATACGCGTTTTTTAACTGTCAGCAAGAGTTGAGAACAACACTCCAGTAACTAAAAGCACTACTAATCTCTAGATCTTGGTTTCTAAATTCAATGTCTCACTAAAAGGAACCTGGACTCCTTAGAGAAACATCTGATTCCAGGAATGGGGCTGGGAATATCTTGGGCCAAAAGGACATATTCAAAGAATGATGGAGTTATGGCAGAAAGACTAAGAGTCAGACTGAAGGGGCTTCCACTGACCTAATTTGAGCAAACTCATTGAGCAAAATAAGAATTCAGGCATCTACACTAATAAACAAATGATAAGGGAAAGCTCTTACAGCTAATAAGTGTAGAAAGAATAATGGGGTTAGAAATTTTCCACTTGGCAACCCTCATAGTGATAGTTCCTTCAGGCAATGATTTCTAAAACTAAAGTACAAAAGTATAATGAGAAACAGGACATTTACAGTTTTAAATTATATCCCCATAAGGTATTTATTAATTACAAAGGAAAAAATAGTAACTTTCCAGTAGAGGGAACTGGCAGATATACCAGTAGACAAAAGAGAAATTTCAGCCCTCATGAAATTCACATTGTATTAGTCTTCAAACCATTAGAATCTATATAAATGACAAATCGATATCGGATACAAAATTAGTGCTCAGTAAATGTCAGTAGTTTTTATGAATAAAATGCAAATGTACATGAAAATGTTAATGAATTCATAATAGCCTTTTATTGTTACACATTTTCTTAATCAATATATGTTGAAAGTCCAGTAACTATCATGTGAATGTCTGCAAAAAGTAAAAACAACAAAAAAGAACTAATACCTGACTGAGACAGTTGGGAATAGTCAATCCGGTGAAATAATAAAAAAGCATCATATCCAGATTGTATCATTTTGGCACACCAGAACTTCCTGTATATAATTTAACATTACACTTTTCACTTTTTTTGGAGATATAATTACTTGTAAATTTTATCATTTGTGTAGAAATATAATCATGTACACTGTTCCTTATATTGATCTCATATAAAAAATTCCTCCTCAGCATTTACTATCAGGGGAAAGTTTTCTCTATGGGTGAGCTAGCATCCTAACTTGGTAAGATGGAAAAAAATTTCATCTTCATGTTTCTGGTACTACTAGATTGCTTAGGGTTAAGTTTTATGATCAACTGCAGTGTTTTCTAGATGTTCTACATAATTATACCCCACTTCTGTATTGCTTAATCTTATCCTTGTTTTAAGATTTTATTGTATTTGTGCTTTTTATTATCTGAAGACTAATTCTTTTTGGAAGGAGGCCCAGTGTAAGTAATAAATGAGAACTTCAGGGCACCAAGTACCTGAGGTAGACAGAAGACAACAGTGGGAGTGAAAACATTAGAAAGGGAAAAACAAAGGAGTGAAACACAGACTCATTCACGTCACCATTTTTCACAAAGAAAATACAAATTAAAAAGCTATGTTCTCTAGTATTTTACTTTTAAGAGGATAAGCCACAAAGCACACATTAACATTCTTAATATTTCTTTGTAGTAAGTTCTTTTGGCTTTTATTTTTTAAGATTTTGAAGAAAAAGCAGAAGGAAATAATTACTAGACAGAAATGTATAGAAAGCAAAATTTAATAAGTAGTTGACAATATCCACTATATACAAATATGCTAGACACTGGAATCCTTTTCCTATACAAATGTTCTTAAAAGATTTCATTCAGAATTTGAAATTCATTTTAATGAAAGAAAAAATAAGAAAGGGAGAAGTTTGCTAGATGAGTGGCAATTGTGTGTGATGAGGAAAACACTAAAGGTAAGGATTTTATTACCCAGTTAAGAGGCTATTTGTACGCAAAGGCAAGAGAATAACATTCTAAGCAATACTATTGGTCAGAAAAAAATTCCCTGTGTAGCTTTCCCTTAAAATTTACTGAAAGACACATTCCTATGAAGCAAGAAAAAAATAAAGACCAAGAGTTTAAAAATAGAGTTGTGATATTACATAGTCTGATACTATGGTAAAATTATAAAGTAAAATTAATTGTTATAAAAGTTCCTATATCAAAGCTGAAAGCAAAAAAAAATTTGAAATGCATCACAAATAAAATCAATTAGTTGATGGAGGGAGGGATGGATAGATGTACAAGTATGTGCTAAAGCAAGTAGGTTGAAATACTGTTGGTAGGAATGTAAAATGGTGCAGCCACTATGAGAAACAGTATGGTGGTTCCTCAAAAAATTAAAAATAGAATTACCATATGACCCGGCAATTCCACTTGTGGATATATATCCAAAAGAATTGAAAGTGGGGTCTGAAGAGAGTTGCACACCAATATTCACAGCAGCATTATTCATAATAGCCAAGAGGCAGAAACAATGCAAGTGTCCACCAATATATGAATGGATATGTTATATACATACAATGGAATATTAAGCCTTAAAAGGAAATTCTGACACATGCTACAACATAGACAAATCTTGAAGACATTATGCTAAGTGAAGTAAGCCAGTCAGAAAAAGACAAATGCTGTATGATTCCACTTATATGAGGTACCTAGAATAGTCAAACTCAGAGAGACAGAAAGTAGAATGATGGTTGCCAGGGGCTAGGGAAAATGCAGAGTTGTTTAATGGGTATAATTTCAGTTTTGCAGGATAACAAAGTTCTGGAGATTAGTTGCACAATAAGTAAATATACTTAATATTAGTTACCTGTACACTTAAAATTGGTTAAAATGGTAAACTTTATGTTACGTGTATTTTATCACAATTTTAAAAAAAGGAAAAATATTTAAAGCAAAAAAAAAAAAACAATATAAAGAAAATAGAAATAAAGCAAGAAGAAAATACAAGTGAATATTAACCAATAATGAATATAAGGATTTTCTACAGCTAAAAGCACTGGAAGAAATATCAAAATCAATAAATTTGAAAACAATTTTTAAACTGCTATATATAAAACTATTGTTCAAGAAAGTTAAAAAGCAAACAGCGAACTGGGAGAAAAGAATTAGAGCAAAATGATAAAGCTTAATATTCTTAATATATAAAATCTCAGTTATTTATTGGAGAAGTACTAAAACTGCATTTTAAAATGTTTATGGAAGACAAAGTTATTCCCCTATTGGGACCTATACTCATTAAATATACTAAAAACCATGCAAAGACTCATAATAAATATCTTCTCTACATGCAGCAAAAAGATCCAAAAAAAAAAAAAAACCCCAACAAATATTGTTGACAAACAGTTAAATAAATTATGGTAGAGTCATCCAATCAAATATTATACAGCCATGATGTTTCTGAATAATATACTTCTCTCAGGGAAAAAATGCACCCAGGTAAACAAAAACAGCAAGAAACTAACTAGATACACAGCACTAGCCCAATTACGTAAAAACATATATAAATATGCAATACATAGGTGTACAGAAAAAGAGGAAAGGAATTACATCAAAATTTAACAACTCTAATTATAGATTTTTTTCTTCAAATTTCTCTGTATTTTCAAAATCCTGTATGAGTTCTTTGTAATTTAAAAAAGATAGTAATTTTTAAAAAAACAAATAAACTAGTAAATGGATTTTTAACTATCTATTATATAATTTAAAAGTTCAATTCTGTCTACGGCCATGCCACCCTGAACGTGTCCGATCTCGTCTGATCTCAGAAACTAGGCAGAGTTGGACCTGGTTAGTACTTGGATGGGAAACCACGTAGGAATACCAGGTGCTGTAGGCGTTAAAAAAAAAAAAGTTCAATTCTACTTACCTATTGTCATGTTTGGACTAAACAGTCCCAGTATTGACACGCTAGCATAGGAGATCAGGTCTTTATATAATTCCCCACTTAAATATTCTTCTGCTTCTCGGACAGATGTTATATTCACTGGACATGATATCCTGTTGCTAGATGAATATATAGCTATATTCAAATTAATTTTTAAAGATACTTTTCAGCTTATAAAAAATAAAACATACTGAACTTAGCAAACATTATATTCCTAAGGATAAACATTTGACAAAATAAAGACAAATATTATTCTAAACAAACAAAAAAAATCACCCTCATTAAACAAAATTTCTATCTCCCCAACGGTGATGGAATGTGAATGAACTCTCCTCATCAATGTTATCCTGTGACCTCAATTCTATTATCCTCCTTAACCTATTCAAAGTGTGTCAACAACATATATAATTAGAAGTTTTACAGACCTAAAAGTTTAAAATCTTAAGGTGAAGGTGAATACTTACAGCTGGATAAATTTTAGGAGATCTTCTGTTCCTAACATACCAGCATAAGATACTGGGTTCTTGCCTTCCTTATACATCTTTACAACCGGAAATTCAGTAACATTTTGCTTACTACATACATCAGACCAATCTGCACAGTTTATTCTAGTAAGCAGTACAGTGGATGTGCCTAAATAAAGGAAAATGAACATTTTATAATTATTAATGTAGAAAATTCAGTTGCTGAGTACTGGTAATATTTTTATATCCCATTCTTATTTGAACCTCTTAGCAGCACGACACTGCTGCTGAACACTGTTCCCTTGGTTTTCGCAACACTTTGCTGCTCTATTGGCTTTTCTCCCACCTCTCTTGCTGCTCCTTTTTGGTCCCTTTTGCAGGCTCTTCTGCCAGTGGAGATGGGAATTCCTCAAGCCTTAGTTTATGCTGCCTTCTCTACTTGCTCTTCACTTTTATTCTAGACAACCCCCAAACCGTCAACAATCTAATGAATCCCACATTTATACCTTTGGCCTAGGTTCCTCCTGAAAATTCCAGACCATGTATCCTTACTGCCTTCTCTATATCCCTTTGTAATGCAAACATTCTAAAGTTCAGTTATGTCAAAAACCAAATATGGTTTCCTTCCTGGACATATTGGTGAACACAGCCCAATTCTTGTACAACTCAAAAAACAATGTATCATCTTTTGACGATGGCCATGCCACCCTGAACATGTCGATCTTGTCTGATCTCAGAAGCTAAGCAGGGTCGGGCCTGGTTAGTACTTGGATGGGAGAGCACCTAAGAATACCAGGTGCTGTAGGTGTTTTTTTTTTAAAAAAAGTATCATCTTTCATGCTCCCCCATTCCTATGCTCCCCAATGTTTAATCAAATCAATCAGCATATCCTTTTAATTTTACCACTCAAATCTGAAATATCTTTTTTACCTGTCCATTTCTCTTTATGGCCACTACTCTAGTCAATTTTTTGTCCTGTAGATAACCATGAAAGGCTTCTAATTCATCTCCCTGAATTCTGCTATGACTCTACCCTGAGGCTAAAGGTATCTTTTTGAAATTCAAATCTGTTTTGTTACAACCCCACCACCACCAACCTTTGTGGAGTTCTGTCTTTCTCATCCCTTGAGATCTCTATATAGTGCCATTTCAAGGAAGCCTTCTTGGACACCCTGATCTACATCAGGTTTCTATGCCCTTACAGCATCAAGCTCCTTTCTTTATCTTGTCATGTTAATTACTATGTGTTTACTGATTAATGTCTGTTTCTACCAAGAGAGCTCCTAGAGAGTAGGGACTGTGTCTGTTTTACTCATTGATTTTCTAGCATTTTGAGCAGTCCTTGCACATGAAACACCTTAAATGTGTGTGTGAACAAAGGACACATATGAAACTCATCCAGGTCTAAGGGTATCCACCCTGCTAAATACTACGATTTCTTTTCAGCCTAAGAAAACATAGTGGAATACCAAAAAGAAATTCCTACTTGTTCTATATTAATTTATGTAAAAGTTCTCCAAAACTTGTAAATCATTAGGTTTCTAAAAAGAGATCAAAAACCAAATAAAACAAGCACGACACAGTTCAACTATAAAAGGAAAGAATAAATTCTAATAGGAAACTTTAATATATTACATGAAAGGAGGAATCTTTGTATATCAGTTTAGGATATATTTAATTTATGATGTAATCTAACCATATTATTAAAATTGTGAAATGCAATGTTTTAATATTTTATAGAGGTTTTAGTACTACAAATTCACTTTTATATTTTAAATGATTCCAGATTATACCACGTAGATACAATAACTTATCGCTAGATTAGTGTTAGCAATTTGTCTGATAATACAGTCTCTTATTCACCACTATATTCCCACTGCCTAGCATAATATTCGGTTACATAGTATGCATCCAATAAAAATTTGTGGAATGTACCCTAATATTTCTTCATGCACAAATTTTTCTTCATGAACCTGTATTTACTGTATAAGCATATAAACAAAGATAAATCCTTATTCCTTCTAAAATTAGATCTGCTGACTTCTCTGCAAAGTTCTCCTATCCTTTATTTAATTATTTAGTCAATAAATATCTGGTGATACTTGTTCATACATAGTACCATGTTATACACTGCTACCCAAGTATGGAATTTATTGCTATTACAAATGTAGTTCTTTCCCTTCAATAAGCATCCTCAACAGGTCTACCACTGCTAATAATGTCATTATTCCTTTGTCCCTAAATCCAAGTAGAAAACTCTGATGTTATCTTTAACACCGAAAAAAGAATATTATACATATCATTAAACACTGTAAGAGCTACCTATACTAAAGTTACCAATTTAAAAGTTTTATTTTCTTATAAGTGGTTTCAATATTTAATCCTGTTTCAATTGGAACAGTCTAATATTCTAAGATGCCTGTATTATATCCCATATACTTTATCAAAGCAGTAATTTCAAATAGAGTTCCTAATTTAAAGAAAAAGATTCCTTAAGCTACAGATATTACGTTAAGTATAAAAACTTGACATTTACTGCCACCTTGTGACTGAGTCGAAAATATTCTTCATGTCTTGGACTAAAAGATGACAAGTGACTTACCAAGAAGTCAATGTGAAAGGTTATAGGACTAAATACCCAAACTATTACAATATTGTCCTAATTTACAAAGTTATAGCTTGGCCTTCAACATAGACACAGAACACTAAGTTACCTTATTATGCATTTCTACATTAAGCCCCCTGAGCTTCCAAAACTCTGTTTATCTGATATCTAATGACTAAAAGAACTGTTACTCATAAAGAACATATTAGGTGAAAAGGGAAATGAAGTCATGGGTTGGTAATCTGCTTTCTTATTCTACAAACACATACAACTCAGAATCCTTGCACTGAGGGGTCAGGTAGTCTCTCTCTATTTGGTCATTAATAGAGAAGAAAGTAAGGAAATCTTTTTCCATTTTCATTTGGTAACTAACCAAATAGGTTGGGGGATAATTCTATTATTCAGGGACATCAGCCATTACTATTTCATTTTAGTTTATATTTTGCTCCCCATTTTTCCTTTCTTCCAATAATTTTCCAATAAGATTGGAGAACCTAAAAGATGAAACTTAAATCTATTTAGAGATTGCAAAGGATAGCCTGAAAGGGAATAGGATTTGCTTTTTTTTTAAAAAAAAAAAAAAAAGGAATCCCAGTATCTAAACACTTAATCACCTCTTCACTTAGGTAACGAAATAATCAAAAGTTGAATTAAATGTTATTGAGAAATGACTATTGGAGAAACGGTTCAAAAATGATTGTCAAAATTTCTGCTGTTTTTATTACTAAAGAACATGATAAATTCAGCTTGACTTTCTGGAATCAATTTCTTCTTGAGTTCACCAAAGTCTCCAATATATAAATAAGTTGTGCACCAATACATATTATCTACTACATATAATAAAATTTACAAAACTCTACTATTAATTTATTCAACAATTATTAAAAGTATGGCAACATGTCAAGTCTAGTGAGCTATGTATAAGGCACAAGACCTGCCCATTGGGAACTCACTAAATAATGAGAAGCCTGTAAGCCAGTGCCCCCCAAACTAAATGGCGGATACATTCCCAGAGTATCCAAGAACAAGCCTACTGGACTATAATTGCTTCTATTTACCAAAGAAAAGAAAAAGAAAAAGAAAAAAAAGTAGGTAGAAATTTTATTTCAGATACAAAGCATAATATATTGTCTTACTCAAATGATTATAAACCATGAATCTTGTCTGCTAAATGTTATACTTGCAATTAGTGTTTATTTAATAATATTTAATAGTAACTGGCACAGAGTAGGCACTCAATAAATGTTTGTTGAATTTAGCCATAAAGGTTATAGATTAATTATGTGGCCACAAGTACTCAATACATGGCTTACAATGTTCTACTAAAGACAGTTTCATGAAGATGATTGAAATGAATGCTTCTAAGCATTTTTGAAACTCATGGTTCATTAACTTAACCTTGGAGAGAGAAAAACATAATAACTTGAAATTTTATGTGGTTTTCTTCATCTTTAGCATGACCCAGTTTTACAAATAGCTACAGCTCAGAAATCAGGAAAATAACCATGCACACCTCAGTACAATACCTTTCAATTTAATTGCCAAATCGATATAGGACTGCAGAAATGCCATGGATACCGCTTGCCCTACATTAAAATTAAAAATTCAACAGGTATGACAACATGTATATCTCCAAAGCACCCATACTTATACATAACAAATATACAGATTTATGGGGTTTCCCAAAATTGTTATTTCTTAATCAGTATTATTCTAGAATACAGTACTCAATACTGTTCCAAAACATTTAAAGAGGGTTCCAAATGCAACTAATTTTCTATATTCATATATAGGAATACAGTGGAAGGGCTATTATTTCAAGATAAAAGCAATATACTTCCTGTATTGTTCCTAAATCTATAAGAACTGTTAATATATTAAAATCATTATCTTGAACCACAATAATTTTTCTAAATTAATAAACTGAATATTTTGTTTAATCATTAACCTTCAATTTGTAGGTAAGATATATATAATCAGTTTTACGACTCCGGAATCAGCTAGAAACGATTCATTATGTGCATAAGAAAGCTATGTCATTTTACAACGTGCAATATTCAGAATGCAAAAATAAAATTTGCCTACTTTAAATGTCCTAATATGTAAGTGTTTCCACTAAAGGCTCATACTCACAACCAGCATAGAAAAGCACTATGCTGTCAGAAGCCGTTACTGTACATTAAATGTCTCTTCTGTTAGTTCCACTGCGAGTTCAAAAGGTAACTGTCTCTTCCTGTCTCTGTAAACAGTTTCTGCTACTTCATCATCTTGAATTCCTAAAATGTTTGAAAGAAACATTATAAATGTATACTTAAACTATTTAAGCTCTTTTCCCAGGTGAGCACATGAAAATTTGGTATTTTATAAAAACTCTGAATTCACACTATTTTATTAGTTAAAATGCATGATACTTAGAAACCTTCTGGTTGGCCTGGCTTCCTGTCCTACATGACTCTGGGATGGTTCCTGCCTCAGAAACTGTGATGTTTTAGTCAAGTCCAAAAGCATTTAACTTGTCTAGAAATAATACGTCTATTGTGTTTCTAATAAAATGTTAATTTGTAATCCAAAAAGGTTCTACCATACATATTGACAGTGTTTATTTAGCTTCCGCTATATGACAAGCACTGTGATAGACACTAAGAAGAGTAGTAAACAAAATAGATATAGTCCCTGACCACATGGTGCTCCTAATAATAGAAAGGTCAGACAATAACCTGGCCACTGAATAAAGATATAATTATAAATTATGATCAGTTTAAAAAGGAAAAGGATACAGCGATAGATTGTAACAGAGAATTAGATTGGGAGATCCAAAGTTTTACAGGTAGAGAATCAAGAAAAGAATGTCTTGGGCAAAAACAATAACATATGCAGATTCTGAAACCAAAGAGATGTAAAAGAGCTTAATTTAGATAGACAGATTGACCAACCAACTCATCCATCCATCCATCCATCCATCCATCCATCCACCCACCCACCCACCCAAGTATGTGGTGAAAACACACACATACACACATTTGAATTTATAAGTATTTTGCTGGAATTTTGTACAGATTATATGGTAACAATGAAGGGGCATCTAACTTGATTAGAGAGACAAAGCTTCCTAGAAGGGTTGACACTAGCTGAATATTAAAAGAAAATAAAACGTAGGAAGTAAAGGCTGGCAGTGGAAGCATACAGAACAAAAGGAACAGCACATGCAAAGGCACAGTGTCATGAAAGAGCACGACAATTGCCAAGTGCAAATACTGGCTGTATATCTGATGGTGCTAAAGATTATTGGTAAATTTCTTAGATGTAGTAATAGTAATAATTATGTTAATTTTAAAAGGAGAATTCTTATATCTGAAACACGGAAATATTAATGGATAAAATTATATATTTTGTATTTGCTACAAAATAATAAGGAGTGGCAGTGATTGGAATAGGATAGCCATAGAATGATGGTTGTTGGGTGGGGCCAGGTAATGGATACGGGATTTGTTCTATTCTGTCTACTTTATGGAAAGTTCATGATTGCCCATAATAACATAGTAAAAAGAAAGGCAAGAAGACAGTACACTCAGACAACTAAAGCATTATTTTGCATATGATTTCTAATTCTATAAAATAAAAACTAGATCTGAATGTCAGTACATCTCAGTAATTCTCAACTGTGTAATGCTAGTCAATCACGTAACTCTCTGGGCCTCAGTGTTCAAATCTGTAACACATAATTGCACATTATATTTGACGTACTTTTAAATACCATATTCCATGATACTAAAGTGCCTTCAATAGCTAAATTAATAAAGGCTTATTTTCTTAGTTACTGTATTTTTTTTTCATTTTCCTGCCAGTCCTAATTTCCCAGTCCATCCTTTCTTCTCTTATTTTGTTCCTTTTTTTATTCTTTCTTAATAAGCTACCCTCATTTGTAAATTTACTCACTCCTAAATATACCTTTCACCTATCCATCAATATATACAGATTCTTCTTTAAGCCATACATGTTTATTTTTTCATATTGTCCTTTTGTAGAACTTGGCTGACTTTATTCTAATTCATCTCGTGCCCATTTCTTCTGAAGGACATTTTTCCTTGTGCTCCACTCTAAACATGGTAACAAACTCTTTCCTAACCCTTATCTGTTTTTCCTACATAAATTGGAATGAAATGGGGGAGAGGTTAATTATGCAAATAGACACATCACAAAACACTATTAGCCAATATGCATTACAGACATAGGAAATTAAGACCAAAAAAAAAAATCACAACAAAACAAAAAACAAAAGATAGCATTGTAAAAGAAATATTAGAATTAGATTGGTAGAATCAGAAAAGGCAGTGCGAAAGGGCAAACTAAGGCCAGAGAATTGGGAAGCAATAGGGGGTGTAAAAACAGGAAATCTTGAAATAGGCAACTCCCACTGAGGACAGAAATCTTACTAAACTGACATTGGGCAGTTTCCCTGACTCTAAAGGTTGGAACATATGAGACATGATAGGAATAAAGCAGGGAGCAAGCGACCAAGGGCACAGAACACAGGTCTATCTCTGTAATGATGACATTTATGGCTTAAACCACGAGCAATTCTAACCTCAGCATATCAGAAAAGGACTACAACATACCTCAAACCACGAAACTGGTCACTGGTAACAGTGAAAGCTCACAGCCCTTATTACATTTATAATATAGATTTTGATCGTAATGATGATGAACCTCATAAAAAAATAGGCAAATTCCTTCCTTCTTGGGATTTACGATAATAGTACTATATAAAATATTTAAGTATTTACCAAATGGGATACAAGAACAGAGAAGACCTAATACCTTAGAGGTATTACAGACTAGTGGAGAAGAGAGAAAAAGTAAATGAGCAATTACAAATAGGACTGATGTTATGAAAGAAGTATCAGGAATGATCATGATCATAAATAAGATTTCAAGTCAGAATGCTTCATTTCTAATCCAGGATCTAGAACATGCCACTTGTGTAACTTTGGGCAGATCATTTAACTGCTAAAACAAAGATCTTCATCTACAAAATCAAGGTGACATCAGCTAACTCAGAGGATAACAAAGTAAATAATGTGTGGAGAAATAGCCTTGAAAACGATAGATTACTTCAAAAATGTAAGCAATGACAATAAAAAGAAAAACATGTTAAAAAGCATTCAAATGTTATTGAAATTTATTCCCCATAATGTTAACAATCAATTTACAACTACAAATATAACAGTATTTGTTAGAATTTCAATTCCTAATAATAATAATAAAAGTAAAATATGTAAATATGTTATGGTTCCTGAGTCATTCTTAAACATGGAGTAGGCCAATAGGGCTGAAAGAACTGATTTGGAAGATAAGATACAGAAGTGGAAAGCTAGAAGCCTGACATGTAACAACGAAAGGTATCACACTAAACAAATTACAGCATCCTTACATCTTTTCACCTAATCGACTTGATAAAATGTGATTCAAAATAAACTTTTCAGGTTTCCTCATAATTTTGAATGTGAATACATTCTATGAAAAAGTTAATTCATTGACATTTCACTGACCTTATGGGTGCTGGGCAGGAATAGGGAGAGGTTATCATCACAAAACATATTACCCATATCTGGACCTTCCATGTCATCATCTTCATCTTCTTGTACTTCCTCAATGTACACATTATTTTCCACATGGGATATTATTAAATCAATATCATGAAACACCAAAAATTCCACTGGCATTCCCTAAAAATACATTTAAAAAGTAAAATATAACAAAGCATTTTATATAAAAATGTTTTATTTGTTTGACACTAAAATGAAACTAAACATTTTTTAAAATAAATGTATTTATTTAAATTAGTTTCAAGTATTCAGTACTTGGTTGACATCCATAATGTTCATAAAATTATCCCCCCAATTGCTCCCTCCCTTCCCTGGCCGTCCACTTCCTTTTGACTTCGATTTTAAAATTAAATAAAACAAAAAGAGGAAATTAACTCCATGGTTAGTATGAGAAGTATCCAGGGCATACTTTATATAAAAAGATGGCCAAAATGGAGGAACTGAAAGTCTCACTTGCTTCTTGTCACTATTACATTATACTTAAATCCGAAGTGTCTCATTATAGCAATTAAGTCTACCTCAATATAAAATGGAAGTATACAATTTTGTTGCAAACAGAGCCAATCAAAATTGTTTTGAATATTCCACAGAAATATTCAAAATAATACTTCATCTAAAATAACCTCACTAAAAAAGTTCAACTGCCTGTTTAGCTGTGAACATAAAAATACTATCTTCCTCCAGATATTTTAAGAACACCAAATTCTATTCCAACTGAGATTATTCCATTAAAATAATCTTCCTTTCATTAATACCTGGCTATCACATTTTCTAAAAACATGTAATTTTTAGGCCAATAGATTATTTTAGCAAATTATCCCTGACTGTAACTATAAAGTATAATAAATCTATAAAAGAGTTTTAAGTGTCTCTTCTTTGATAGCACATACCTTCATATTTTTATTATATTCTAAGCAAGCAATCTTTTTACTACTGTAGAAATTAATGGAGCTAAAAGAAGAATCAAAATCAAACTAAATTTATTCCAAATATATATTAAAATTATTGTGGTAAATTTTTATTGAAGTCTAACATTCAAACAGAAAAGAACACAAAGTTTAAGTACATAGTTAGATCAATTTTTACAAAGTAGATACACTTATGTCACTACCACACAGATTATGAGATAGAACATTATTACCCAGAGCCCATCTTCTTTCCTGTCTGTTATTACTCTCTCTCCCAAAGGTAATTATGACTCTGATTTTTATCACCACCTATAAATTTTGCCAGTTTTTAAATGTATATAATAGAACTATATTCCTTGTACTCCTTTTGTGACTGCTTTCATTTGCTCACAATCAACATTATTGCTGTTGAAGTCGATCTATGCTGTTCCCATATAAAAAGCAGTTATTCTTTTTCAATCCTGTAGGTGTATTCATTATACGAATATACTAGTGTTTATATATTTGTTTATCCATACAATTGCTCATGGACATATGTTGTGAACATTATTGTAGCTGTCTTTGATGCACATATATACGTACTTCTGTTAGGCAATATTTAGGAATGAAATTGCTGGGTTTTATGACATACATAGTTTCAACTTTAATAAGCACTGCCAAATACTTTTCCAATTTTCATTATATCAATTTTCACTCTCAACAGCAGAATCTGAAAGTTCTTATAACTCTACATCCTTGTTAACACTTGGTACTGCTATTTTTTAAAATTTTAGCCATTTTGGTGGGTGAGTATCTCATAATTTTAATTGCAATTCTACCTCCAGTTTATTTGCTAATTAAAAAGGGAGAAATGCATCTTATGATGGAGAGAATTGGCTGTCTCTACTTTAACTCAGTGATCAAATGTAGCATCATTAAGTGAGAAAAACAGACATTATGTACTTTAGATAAGATGGAACATAAAGAAGCCAGCATATGCATTATTCTTATCCAAAATGTTTAAGGAAGCTAAGCAATAATAAATTTAACTTCCAATTTTTAGAAAATATAAGGGAACAGAGGAACAAAGCAGACAATGACAGAAAGAAATAGGCAAATCCAGAATATAGAAAAAGTGGCCCCAGTCATCCAAAAAGTCAATGTCATGGGGAAAAGTGGGAAGGAAGAGCTAAGATACTGACTGACAAATAAGAAACATCCCAAATGCAATTAGAATTTCTGACAGAATTTTGGTTGCCAAAAACTATCTGTAGATAATAACTGTAGTATGAAAAAAATTGAATATGGACTTGCTACGAGATTAGGCTATGGTATTAAAGATTATTAGTTTTGTTAAATATGATAATGAGATAGTATATATAGGAGAATTAGTCATTTTTAGAGATTCATGCTAAGTATGAATAAAATGTCCTACCTGCAACGCTTTGCAATGTTTCAGAAAAAATTATAAATGAAGCAAATATGACAATATGTTACTTATCAAATCTAGGTAGTAGGTATACGGTTGTTTATTTTTATTTCTACTTTTCAGTATGGTTTTCTTTTTTCATAATAAAACATTTGAGAAGGAAAGAAAAAGGACTTTTAGAAGTTCAGATACTATGAAAGATCCTAGATATTAACACTACTCTTCATGATATTATGCTAATAAACAAAAGCACACTCCTCTGCTCAGGGCCTCTTCACTTGTTGTGTTCTCTACCTAGAATCCTTTCTCCCCATATAACCACATGCTCGTTCCTTTGCTTACTGTCACTTATCAGTGAGATCTTCTATCACCACTCTCTAACTTAACATGTTGGTTTTTTTTTCCCATTGCCATTAATACCATCTGACATTCTTGCTATATTTGTTTTGTATTTGTCTCTTGCAACTAGCATATTAGCTCCATAAGGGCAAAACCTTGGTTCGGCTCATTGTTATCCTCAAAGCCTATAACTGTGCCCGGAACAAAGCAGATACATAATAGACACTTATTGAATGACTAAATGAATATTGGTTAATATTTATAGAGCACCTATAATGTGGTGTGCCCTGTATAATGTAAGCATTTATTTCTTTTACTATACTGACCAACAACTCTTTAAAGTAAATATTATTATCCTCACTTTACAATGGGAAAAAAAGTCAAAGCTATAAAGCAGAATTTGAACCAGGCAATAAGGTTCTATAGCATAAACTCAACATTATATTGCTAATCACTGCCTTAGGGCACAAATAACTAAGCAAGTAATACATTACTAACAGAAATATTTATAATTTTACTATATAAGGTTTGTGATATGCTAATATAAATATACAATAGTATCTGTGCAACCAGTACTAGTACTTTAAGGGACCCTCAAACCCTATGTCTGGAGAGATGCAAGAAAAGAAGAAAGGATGAATATACAATCGCAGGATCAACATTATTGCTCTGACGAATAAGTAAGAAAAGATTTGCACTGAATTCGATAAAGAAAAGCCTACCCTATCCTGAACAGAAAACATCTTAGCACAGACAGCTAAGATAGAACCTATCTTACCTTACACTAGACAAAATTAGTTGTATTTCAACAACTGAGACATCAAAACTGGGAAACAAGCATTAACTTTAATTCTTCTATAAACCTAATTCAAAATAATGAATATTATAATTTTTCATTTTCATTTAAGGACCTTATCTACTAGAAAAAAAGAAAGAAAAAAAAAACCTTCAGAAAGTATTCTTTCAATTACCTGGGCAAAAAGCATAGCATACTAGCTCTATACTATACATATCTGAAAATACTACAGTTTTCCAAGTATTTTCCTATTTGGTCGTCAAATTTTCTTGTAAGTTAGAAGAGGAAGTTGTAGGACTATTTCACAAATGAGAAACTGAGTTTGGAGATGTTAATTTATTTATCTGGTCCCAGAAACAGAGTACAGAATCCAAGTCTTCTGACTCTTAACCCAGTATTCCTGCCATAGACTTAGGCAATAGAATTTAAGTTTAAACTGGCAGTTTGAAACATATCAATCAATTTTTTAGCATATGTATATATTTAGGAGATGTTCAGAATTAAAGTGTTCTTAATAATTAGAAAAATTAAGAACTAGTTAAGGAAAACAGTGACATTAACAGAAATATACAAAGGAAATATAAATGGCCAAGAAACCTTCAAAAGTTCAATCTGACTAGTAATCAAAGACATGCCAATGAAAAACAAGAACATTTTCTGTCTATAAAAAAGATTAAAAAAAAAAAAGATTAGTACTCAGTATTGGCAAAGATGTATGAGAAACAAGGAATTCCAAACCCTTCCAAGTAAAAGTATAACCTTTCTGGAAGGTAGACAATTTGACGATTTATTTTAAAAGTCTTAAAAATTCCCATTGTCTGACAAATTTCTTTTAAAAATTCAGCCAACAGAATCAGTAATGTTCAAAACAGTATAAAGGCAGGCATCAAACCACAATAAAAGTAATTAAATATAATTTTAGGTAAAAAGATATATATAGCATGATCCCAATTTTCATAATATACATATATTTGTGAATATGGAAAAAAGACTAACAAATGGAAAAAAGCACATACCAAAACATTAATAGCAATTATCTTTGCATAGTGGCAATTTACAGAATTTTTCTATGATAAGCATGTATTACTTTAGGACTACATGTATTTTCCTTAAATAAGCAGACATCGCGGACCAATACACAAAACGACTAACCTCTTCTCGTTTGAAGACCACATTCGCCTGCTGAGGAATGTCCACTTCCAAAGAGTCCCTTTTTCAAAATGAAAATAAATGTGTTATGTTGCTAATTTGAGTAACAGTCATCCAGGATGTCAATCTAAAATAGAACTATAAGTTCATAAACTAAAAAAGTTTTATGAAAAAAATTTACAATTTAGTGAGTCAGAAATTTTACACATAAATGCAGACTAGATTTTCTACTCTCTATCTGAATTATGATTTCATTTAGCAAAGCTCAAAGGCCTAAATTCTAATCAAGCTAATAATGTATAGATTTTTAGCTCAGCAACTTGTTCTAATATTAGAATCTATTAAAGAGCTGAGTTTATTTACAAGTGAATAGACTACCGTATCTAAAAATGAGAAAAATATTAGTGTTTGCTAAACATAGTGAATATTTCATGTTTATGATACCTTAACAAGAGTAGAACTCCTGCTTTTCCAAGAAGACGCCAAGCGACCCATTCTGCGGTTCTTTTATCAGCTTCATACGTAGCTTGTTGACTAACGATAAAAACCAGTGGTAATCCGAGTTGGAGATGAATAGTTGAAACCTGTTGAGGATCCTCAGCAACTTCAGTCTCCATTGAAAAAAGAAAAAAATGTCTTTGCTGTGTGATAATGTTTCAGCATTTGGATTTAAACTCCGCTAATTCTTATTAATAAAATCATGAGTTAAAAAACAAGTAGGTGAAATAAGTCCAACATTAACAGAAATGGTCTCATAATTTTCTCAGTTTAATGCTCCTAATGTGCCTATACAGATAAAGCATTATAAAACTAACACATTTTATAAGAAATTAAACATAAAATTATAACCGTAAGGAATGAGCATTTTATAAAGAAAAATAAATAAAACAGTGTGGTACTGATAAATGATATATATTTCAAAGGAAATAGAACAGATAACTAAGGAATACATTCTTTCATATAAGAATTTAACACACAATGACACATTACAGAACAATGAGGAATCTGAGTTAGGATGCAGTTTGAATACACATCTAACTTCACTTCCCCCAAATATTCCAGGAAAACTATAGCAGTAAGATTTTTTAAAGAGATAAACATACATCTGTGAAGGAACGAAAAGAGAAAAGGCAGCAAAATTTTGGAGGCTGGAGAACAAAATAACTGACTCTACAAAGCAAAACTCTAAGCCATGAGAGGGAAAGCTAAGAAACGATTTAATTATAACTGAAGAATCCTAAAATTGCTCAGGAATTGTCAGTGCCTGGTATCTCTGGAACTGGAGAGAAATAATCTAAAAGCTTTGGTGAAGCAGATCCCTAGATACCCAACTCCATTCGCAGAGGCAACTGCCCCTCTCCTGTACCCAGAGAAATGTGGGGGGCACTTCAAGAACAGCTGAGAGTGTGAATATCATACAAAAGCAGGGAGATTAAGTAGCCCAATGCTGAGATACTTCCCAGTGTCCTCCCCACTCAGTTTCCA
The DNA here is from genome assembly GCA_003508835.1 of Eonycteris spelaea. Classification (NCBI taxonomy): domain Eukaryota; kingdom Metazoa; phylum Chordata; class Mammalia; order Chiroptera; family Pteropodidae; genus Eonycteris; species Eonycteris spelaea. The sequence goes on from PUFA01000017.1 coordinate 6,044,695, forward strand.
GAATGCTAACAGCCAGAATCCTGTCCTCCAGCAGACGACTGGAAGGTCCTTTTCTGGGCATCTTGAGTCCCCTGAGGAACTTTGAGTCAGTCCACTATTCTGTGCACCCTGGACGGCCAAGCCTTTCTAGGCAAACACCAAGGTTTAGATAATTAGCTTGTTTTCCACCAGGGTACTGCCTTTAACACTTTTCTTGGCGCTGTGCTATTGGCCATTCTTACCTATGCCAGTGTCTACCCCATGCTTCTGGACCTCTGCCTGAAACCTATATCCCAGTTCCATCCACAGCTGTCTTGGAAAAAAGAGTGCCAACAAATAAGATGCTGAGGCACTGATATGCTTATGCATCATTTTGTGTGAGTTTTGAAACAAACCGCACTTCAGGAGGGAATTTGATTGTCAAATCTCCTTTTTGAGTAAACACTGCCATTGCACATTCAAGGAAGCACCATTCCCATTGTTGTTTATAAAATGTATGTTTCAGGGGCTGCCATTCACAAAAATGACAATATAAATGCCCTTGATTTTTTGCCAGCCACACTTAATTAAATCCCAAGTCATTATGAAGTCCCAAAAGTTCTCATTTTTTAATTTCAAAATATTATATAATTTCTGTAAGTAAAGCAAAGCATTATCTAAAAAAAAAATACATTTTAAAAGCAGCAAAAGAAAATTCATGACCAGAAGTTTTAAAAAAGGTACACAACTTCAAACCAGAATGTTAGAGCCAAAGAGAAAAACAGAAGGTTTTTAGTAAAGCTTGGGATGAGTCCTAATCCTGCCCCCAAAGGCAAAAACAGTACTGGTAAGTAGACAAAATCCTGAAAATTCTTAATAATCTCAATATTGGAAGAAAAGGAAATGAGGCTGGAAAGAAATGGTAAAGAACTGTTCGGTGAATTGTTATTTCTCTCTCAGGGCTCTATACTGAAATGAGAGATCGAAACAAATTCATAGGGTATTCTCCCTGTGGGAATAAGATAAATGCCTTCTTCCATCTGAAAGGAAAGGAAAAAGACAAAAATACTGCCTTTTTAAAAAATTGTTTGAAGCCCAAATCAAAACAAACAAAAACTGACTCAAAGAATTTAGGAACAAAGCCAGTAGAATTGGGGCTGGTGAGCTCTAAATCTATTTAAATGTAGAAGTAAGACTTTAAAAAAAAAGTTGGAATTATGGTTACAGAACACAATATAAACATTGTAAACCTTAACAATGTAAAAATAACACAAAACTGACCAAAATCAGCAGGATAAGAGAAGCTGAGATGAAAATAAAGGTATGAAGTTAATTTTCTCATCTTTCACAGCAAGGGTTAAATCAATACCATCTAAAATGGAAACATGTAGTTTTTTCAAAATAATGATTTTAGTTTCTTAGTGTTTTCAAAATCATTTTTAACACTTAAGACAATATTTCCTAAGAGCCCTCTAAAAAATGTTTTATCAAAAGTTCCATAATCCCTCTAGTTTCACATCAGTTTTTTTCCTTCTATTAAATCAAATAAGATTAAACATAATGCTCCTTACTATAAAGTAGCACATGCAATATGATATGTCCATTAATCCATCCATCTCTCTATTTGTATCTTTATAGGTGCAGAGATGACTGGGTCATGTTATCTAACATTTCATTTCCGAGTGATAGGATTAGGTAGCTTTAAAATATTTTTCTTCATACTTTGTGGCACTGGGTAAATTATTTATAATACACATGTACTATTTTTATTTTAAAAGGATGTACTGAATGAAAAGGGCTACTGAAGATTTTACACATGCGCAGGAAACCCTTCAGACTTTCAAAAAAAAGTGTGCTGATCACCATCACCTATTGAGTCTATAAAATTCTTCCGGGCTCATACTAAGGAAAATGGAGCGCCGGAAATGGTATAGTTCCAATATTCACCAACTTCTAAAACAGTGATGGAAATATTCATAGAAGAGGTCTTTTCTTGACCATGATGTGGTCTCTGTAATCTTACAGTGACCACAGTTCATTATAACTACCACAGAATACTTCCACTACACAAGACTATATTTGAGTTTCAATATAATAATGGCACTTCAAAACATTAAAGTACCATTTTATGAAGTCTACCTTCCATTCTACCTTGAATAAGTAACTATTTCTAAATCCTCCTAAAGACATATATCCAAGGAAAAGGGAAAACATATAGCTCATCTAAGTAACATACATTTCTGTGAATCAAAACTTAATAAATTTAATGTATGAGTTATCTAATGTATTAAAATAAGACACATACCAGCAGCGGTGCTTCCACTGACTTAATAAATCGATAAATGTTCAATGTAGTCAAAGGCTGTCCCATTAGTGTTCTTCTACATTGCTGGGTCAAGTCCAACACTGGTTTACAATGAAAAAAGTAGAGATGTGCGTATTCTATATCCTCCATGCTGAAAATTAAAAATTAGAGACAGACCCACTTGAAGTCCAACGTGTGATCCTTCCACCATCCAGAAAGACAAAACAATAAATCTCTTTGTCTTTCGAATTGCTGTTTTAATAAAAGCCTGGAAGAGTATAACTTTAAAAGAAAATGGGCTAGGCAAAAAAAAAAAGATATAGAATATTAATGAAAATTAACCTAAATATTTTAAACAAACCACGTGAGTTGTATAAGCAATTTTTCCCCTGCATTCTTTCATAGGGTAGCTTCTAAATTAGGTTATAGGCAGGTGCACATAATTTTTTTAAAAATAAAAGGCTGTCACCTTGAGGACAATAAGATTACCTTCAAATATGATTTTTCTAGAGCTATGCTAAATAAGGCTTTGTAACACAAATCTTCTAGGTTTAATTTAAACCCAAATCTGTTTTGAATAAACTTCAGCCAAAACATGCCTTAAGATAGAAACCATGTGACACTTTGTGGGAGTTTGTGAGTTTGTATCTGAAATATTACAAAACTCAGTAAATATGGCTTATAATTTCAGTTTTGGCATTCCCTTCAACATGAGAATTCAAAGATAAACTTATAGTGAGTAAGATTTACCAAAATTAAAATAGCATTTTAAAAAAATCTCCAGATGGCCTTAGTAGGATTTGGCAAAATACTGCAATTTTTTATTTTTAAAATGTTATTTTAATTCTTGACACATGTTTAAACTGAGCTCCAAGGTTCACCAATTTCAAATTTAATTATAAAGTAATATCTAATAGAGTCAATGGTTAAATAAATCATCAAAGATTTATTTAATACCTACTGTGTGTGTTAGGCCCTGTGCTAAAATACGAAAGACTAAGATGAATAAGACAATTCAGATACATGAGGGGCTTAGACTAGAGGAGATATATTTAGTGAAACATTTAAAATGTAGTTTATAAATGCTATAATATACAAAGTGCTATGAGAAACAAATATTTCATTCTGCCTCAAGTTGAGAGAAGGAAAGAAAGGGTTCAGGAAGATCACCATGGAGATTAAAAATAGTAAGGGAGAGAAAGACTTCTCCAAGAAGACAGGACAAACGGGTATTTCAGACAAAAGAAATAATATAGCCAAGGCAGAAAGTACAAAACTCTTTGAGAGGAACCCTAAGTAGTCACGTATTGCTGAAATAAAGTGCTGAGAACAGAAAGACCCAGCTGATGTTGAAACTCATACCATAACCTCTGAAATAATAAAATAATGTTGCAAAGTTAATCAGGAATCATTTGACTATAGGTAACAGAAACCAAAAAGAGGGACTGGGGAAAATACTTACTGGAAGTTTAGAAGAGTACCTCAGAGACTACAAATAAAATTCAAGTAATTGGATCAGAGAGTAAATGCCGAGATCTGAACAGCAAGAGATCAAAGAACTTCATTTCACCATTAACACTTTTCAGCTCCCAATTCTATGTAAAGACAACTCCTTCTGCTTTACTTCTACATGGGCAAAATATTCCTGTGAGCAAGAGAGCCACAACACTGTATAATAGTTTTTCTATGCCCAGTTTTAAGTTCCTAGGAGAGGGAATATCATTTGCTCAGGTAAACCAATGTCCCTAGGTCAGGTGGCTGCCCCTGATATAACTGACTGTGATGTGTATGGGATGAAGGTAACACCCTTCTTTGCCTACACACAGATTTTTTAAGAAGGGAATTTGGGGAGGTTGCAGAAAGTACTGGTGCCTGGATGGCATGCTACCTCTTTTACTACCTGTCAATATACATCCTTCTTAACTGACATATAGGTTCAAACATACTTAGGCCAAACATTATATAGCAATTAATATACTAGTCTCATCCAATGTTATAGCCCCAGCAACTGGAATAGTGCCTAGCACCTAGAAGGCATTCAGTAAATACTTATTAAGTTAAAGAACGAACACATGAACAAACAACAAAAAATACATTCACTTCTCCCCCTTTAGGAGACATCCCAAAGTTATAGCCAACTACTTCATGCAGAAGTAATGTCATGGACTACTATATTTTGAATCCACAGTCTTTCCTTGTCACATCAGGTTCCGGTATGAACCCTCACCATGTTGTTATCCATGAATAAATGAGAATTCAAACATCTCTCATACATCATAAACTCAAAAGTATATGAAAAATGGGGTAACTGTACACACTTTTTAATTTCCTGTTAAAAATGGAGAAAAGAAAAAAGTCTTCCAGAACATTACTGTGTTTGGTCATAGGAAACACACACACACACACACACACACACACACACACACACACACACACACACAGAGTATATCTTGCTGAACAGCATTTGTAAGGTAAATGATAGGACCTACATATACTCTGCCAATAAATAAGCACCCCTTGTGTTTTAAGTATGTCACTGCTATTTGCAATTATTCATTACCTGAAAAATAAAGAGAAAGTATAAACAACTAACCTTCAAAGAGACTGTGGGGTCCCCACTAAATCACCATGGGATGGAGAATAACAAGGCCTCCCTGATTCCAAGATGGGAAATTGGCAGTTGGGAGTAGCAAAGTAGTGGCTAAATGCATGCTTACTGTATCTTGAGACTCAGCAACAACTTCTAGCTTACAATTTTAGACTCAGTAAATCTTTACAGTACTGTCAGCATAACTCTCAAATTGTTAAAAATATTAAAATTCTTGCATGAACAGCAAACGTGCATCAAAGTTTTATTTAACTCATTAATGAGGGAACCAGCTGAAAGACAGTTCAATAAAAAGAGATTAATGGAAAAAGGAATGCTGGTTGTCATATATAGAGCAATGAAAACATAACTTCTTTTTACAGGAACTTTATTTTCTGCTACCCATTCTTCCCCACCTCCACCCCCCCCCCAAAATCATTGCACTTTATCAGTTTTCTATGCATTAACCTCCAAATTTAGAGTTGTAAAATGTCTGGTATTTAATTAATTGTGTGTGGTTTATCAAATAGTCAATTTCTGAGAGGTTGGCAAGAGGACTCATTAAAATCTCTTGCATAGTATAAAAATATCACACAATCACCATTTTGCCTTGCTTTGGGTTAAAGTTCCTGAAGAACATTTTAAAGCCAAACTTAAAGTCTTTAAAAACACTAGTTATTTATTGGGGCTCCAGTCTATAAGACTAAAGTAAAAAAAGCTTTAACCCTCAGTTGCCTAGACAACAGTCAAAAGAAGGCCTCTACCTAAAACTGTAAGCTAGAAGTAAATAAAAAAAGAAACATCTAATATATTCTGTTCAAAAACTGTACCTACATATATTTAAGATTATTATGAAAAAGTAACTTACAGAAACTCTTAGAATTTCTGGAGCTTAATTATGAAAGCTGTTATTTTATCACCTATCTCATCACTGTGGGAGATCTATTCCTAAAATACACTTGGCCACTCATACGATCACATCTGTGACTTATCCATATTGTCTTCATTCATCTTAGTCTAATATCAATTCTGCATATTTAAATTCATTTTCAGACTACAGTACAGATGAGAGTAATGAAGGGGATTTCAGGTTTTCAGGTTTCATTTATATGTTCACATCTGCTTTTGATTTCTCTTAGGCAAGTCCATGCTGTGAGAGTATATGGAAATGTTGAATAAGTAATGTGAAGTGAACTTAAAATTGTTGACATATGCCTCTTATACATACCCAATACTTCTCAAAAGGGCAATTTCTGTGGTTAAGACAAATTGGTATGTGGTCCCATACACGAAAGCAGCTTCCATGATTGCCCTGTGCTCTGAAGAAGAGATAAGGGAGTTGGGAAAGAAGAATTAGTTTGTGTGACTCTACATAAACTTCTATTCTGAATACTCTCCTACACCTTTTTATGCTTTATTGTATTTAAAGAAAAATCCTTTGTAGGGATCCCAGTTGTGAAAATGCAGGCAGTTAAAGAAGTTATGAAAAGTCTATTCGAGGTAAGAGAAAAATTAAGAGGGAATAGAAAATTAGTTTTACCTAAGAATAGAACATGAAAAATCAGTGATAGTTTCTTCCTAGTGATAGGGAAGAGAATATGAAGCCACCATACAACTGTCATATGTTATATTTTATATATGTATCTCTCTCATATTCTTTCGGTTTAGTTACTTTTTAATCAAACTTATTCTTAAATACAGTTTAAAGAGACAAATCATTCTACAATAAGAAAAACAATAGTTCTGCCCCATATCCAATTTCAAGGGAAAACTTTAAACTCTTTCACCGTTTCTTTGGTTAATTACCTCCAAGTCTTTAAATGATAGTCTTATACTCATTTCCTAAGTTTTTTAAGTGTTAGTATTACCTACTGACCTTCCACTTTGGAAGATGATATAAATTGGCTCTCTTTTCCAAAACCCCACTCCACAAATGTACACATTTCTATTCCCTCAACTTTCCCAATATAGTTCTAAGTTTTACTAGATCATAGTCAGTGCTTACATCATTATGGCTCAGTAAATACTATTTACAAATGAGCCATGCAGTATAAAATGAACACTTTTTCAAACTTTTTATTCACTATAGTCATACCTTCTATTTTTGAGCAGATTTCTTCCTTATTCCTCAACTCTTGCAGTTGTCTAACCCTCTTAATACTGCAAATGTATCAGGTATACTACTGATTCCCTCTTCTCGGGGACATTTCTGCAGAAAGGTACCACACATACCATTGCTACTTGACATGCTACACAACTTTCATCCTAAGAACTCACTTCATCATCCAAAGGGTCTCTAATTCTCTCAAATGTTTGATCCTTTGGCCTGTCACACACACACACACATACACACACACACACACACACACACATTTTACAATTTAACCTTAAGGTGTGTGTGTGTGTGTGTGTAGTGTATTGTGTGTTCAATGCTATAGTTAGATTTCTGTCACTACATTTTTGACTTTTACCCCATCTACCTCTCCCCTCCCCCCCCCGATATAACCACTAGTCTATTGTCTATGAGTCTTTGTTTGTTTGTTGCTTTTAGGTTTATATCCCACATATAAATGATACTTTCAGGGATCATTTCTATAATTGATAAGCATATTTTTAAAAATTGATTTGCTCCCTTGCTCCCATTCTCTAGCACCTTCCTATGACAGGATATATGAAATACACATTTTTGCAACATCCCACTTCTAGAAGTGTCTTAATTCTACTTTCATAACTAGCTGTAGATATCTGAGTATAGAATTCAAGGTTCAAGTCATTTCTCCTGAGAATTTCGGAAGCATCGCTCATTTTCTTCAGTTTCCAGGGCTGCAACTGAGAAGTCCAATACCATTCTGATTCTTGATCCTGTAACTGCAAACTCATTTTTTCCTCCTGGAAGATTTCAGAATAATACTTGTTTCCAATATTCTGAAATTTCAAAATGAGATGCTTTGGTGTGGCTCTATAGTCATTTGTGATGCTGGGACACAATGAAGCCTTTCAGTCTGGAAGCCCAAATTCTTCAGTTCTGAAAAATTTTCTGAAAGTGCTTCTTTGAAGATTCTCTCCTTTTCATATTTTATTTTCTCTTTTCTTCTCACTGTCATTTCCTGGCAGTTATCTTCCCCTTAACCTACCCACTTAACCTACCACTTATGTTACATATCACCAGATTCCTTCACTCACCACTCTGCCTTGTTGGAGTCTCCTACCACCCCAGCCAAGGTCACTCCCTCTCATTACACACTGTCACTTTTTCCAATACTACCCTGTCATATATAATCCTTGGTGATTTTTATTATCCCCATAGATGATTCTTTCAAAACCTTAGGCTCTCAGTCCTTGGCCTTCTCTATGGATGCCAATGACTCTCTTCAACCCTGTCTTAACCACTCATTGCTATGATCTCATTGCAGGCCTTGTAAGTACCAACTACAGCAAACTCTTCTAGAATTGAAATGTCCAGTATCATTCCACCCAAATAGACACATACACATCCCTATCTGAGTAGGTCACTCTGCCTAGTACATAACTCTAACTTTCCAAGACCTACAATCCTCCTATTTTTCACTGTCAGTCACCCCTCTCAGGTCCCCTCTTTCCTCTTAATCCAACTTAAATTCCATGGTCAATTTTTATTATCATTCCCCTGACCATTTGGCTAAAACACAATTCAGGTTAAATCAAATTCTACCTATTCTGTACTTACACCCACAAAAGTATATATGGCTAAAGGGGAAAAAAACCCAAAGCCTGCAAGCATCACCATGCTAATGGTCTCACTTTACATTACTGACAACTATTATTGTTGCCTAGCAACCACTCTTTGTCCAGGACTCCTAAACAACCATTTTTTCTACCCTCTCTTCAAACTACCTAATAACTTTATTTCTATTTAATTGAGAAAATATAACCAGTTAAAAAACAAAACAAAACCAAAACAATTTCCACAAGTTCCCAGCACTGTATCTACCCACTTACCTACATTAATGCCCATATTCTGTCTTCTCTCCTATTACCATATATGAACTTGCTGTGCTCCCAGAAAAGAACCACCCCCTCTTCTTAACTCAAAGATGTTGTTGCAGTAATTCTCCCCTCTTTTTCATACATGATGCATTTTTCCTATTTCTACTGGATCATTCTCATCAACATACAAATATGCTTCTTAAAAAAATCTTCACCCATTTTTTTTCTCTTTCCCTTAGTAGCAAAACTTCTCAAATGAGTCTCTATATTCAGTCTTCGACTTTCTGTATATTCTCTTTTATATCCCTATCAGGCACTTACCGCTGCCACTCTAGAAACTGCGCTTGCCAACTTCACCAATAACTTCCACATTGCTAGCATAGCGACCACTTGGCAGTTCTTATCTTAATCAGCTTTTCAGCATCATTTGACACAATTGTTCCTATCTCTTCCTTAAAACCCTGTCCTTACTTTGCTTAAAGGACACTCCTACCACATAGGCTATACCTTCTGTCACCTTGACCGGTTCCTCTCTACCTCGCTGATCCAAAAATGTTCAAGTATGAGTTCAGTCTTCTTCCAATTTAGTCTCACTCCTTCATATCTCTCTGGTCTCCTAGTCTTATCTCACAAATTTATATCCCTACTCTGTAGTTCTACCATAAAATGAAGATTAGTAATATCCAACTACCTTACTGATAACTCTACTTGGATATCTAGTGGATATTTGGCAAGTTGTATGTCCAAAAGTGAATTCCAGAGCTTCTTCTCCAAACTGGTTATTTCTAGTCTTCCCTATCTTAGTTATAAGCAAGTTCACCTTTCAAGTAGCTCCGGCCAACACTCCAGACTCACCCTTGTTTCTGCTATTTTTCTTTCACTGCACATCCAATATACCAGCAAATTCAGTAAGTTCTACATCCAAAATACTGCTAGATTTTTTTAAAGGTATTGACATGTCTATCACTAACACACTGGTCCAACCCACTTACCATCATCTCTTGCCTGTATTATTGCAACAACTTCCTAATTTTCTCCTTTACTTTACATCACTCTTTCCAGTTTATTCCAAACACAGAGGTCAGATTGATCCTATTAATATAAGTCTGGGGGTTCTGTTTCATATGGCAATGTAAGCCCTCTATCGCTCATTCTTCTCATATTGATTATAATTATACAATAATACAATACAATAACCTGGACAAAATATAATAATCTAAGGTTCCTGTAAAGGAAACAAAAAAGGCTGATTGAGGAATATTATTTTACAAGTGTATTAAGTTAGTGGCATGTTATCTAGCCATCAAGGTTTATGTTTATAAAAACTGAGAATTCCAATAAGTAATGTTCTTTCATAGTGCACTATAATTTTTAAAATGTCTTTATTGTTTTATACTCACATGGCCAAGTTATAACTATTAACAAATAAAAGCACAACTATAATTTGTTCATAAAATGTTTATAGACTTCATGACAAAATTAGATATTAATGCTCAACGTGATGCTATCAAAATCAATGTTTTAAAAATTTAAAAATGTCATAAACAGAAAATACCAAAATATTTAAAAAGAAAGCCTGAGTCAACAACATTTACTAAAACTATAAACTACTATACCATGTACCATGAAGACTATAAGAAAATAAAAAGTTACAGTGAACTTGCAAAGTACTTACTGTATGCCAGAAAACATTTTAATTATTCAAAGTCATCTGGTCTCCCAATAATACTAAGAGGTTATTTTCACCATGTTAGTGACTAGGAAACAGGTTAAGTAAGTTGTCCAAAGTCACACTATAAGTAATTAATGGAACAGGGAGTCTAATCTAGGCAGTCTGGCTCCAGAGTTTTTGTTCAACCACTACGTTATGGTGCCCATTTAAAAAGAGGAAACATAATAGTAAAGATACTGTAAATTTATTTTAAAATATTAAGATTATGGTCAAAATCACCATTTTTTGATATAATCACATAAGTACAAATGCATAGCAAAATTAAAGTAAAAGTTAAAAATACCTGGTGTTCCAATGGCTCTTACATATGAAAATGCAATGTTTGCTTTTCCTTTCAGAGCATTTTCTATATTCTGAAGGTCTTCCAGAGTGGTAATATATTTTACTTCATTGAAAAGAAGAGCACTAAAATAAACAGATGTAATTAGTAGAAAAACCTGATATGAATTTAGTTACATTTATTGAGTAAATAAAAGAACCTAATCAAAAAAAAATTAGTAAAAACCTAAGCATTTTAACACTAAATTAAAATCACTCCTAAATCATTAATCTGTCCCTAAGAACGTCAAGTAGGGATGGTTGTGAAAAATGATGCTCATTCTCTCACAACCACCTCTCAATGTATTTACGCTGTATACGCTAATATCCTAGTCTGGCCAAATAATCCCTTACAGGTCTCTCAGCTTGAACACATTTGAGCCCTTCACACATCTCAACTGCATGCTTCTTTCCATGGCCTGTAATGTAAGGAAGGCCCTGCATGACCTAGACCTTGCCTACTTCTCCAGCCTCATTTTGTTCTACCATCCCTCATGTCTACCATTTTAGGCACACCTTAGGGCCTCTGCAGATACAATTCTCTTTGCTGAAAGCTATTCCTTCTGCTCCTTCTCATACAACAGAGAAGCCTTCCCTGTTGGTCCAACAAAAGTAGGTCTATAGCATTTTCCTCTTTCATTCCACACTATTTGACCCCTTCATAGTACTTATCACAATTTATAAATACTTATATATTTGTTTACTTGTTTACTCCAGCCTCTCTCATTAAACTGTTACGTTTGTGAGGCAGGGACCTTGCATATTTTATCATTAAATCTGTAATACTAAGAACAGAGCCTAGTATACTATTAGGTAATCAATAAATATCTGTTGAATAAATAAAAGGTAGAGAGAAATCATTCCCATTCTTTGTTTGAAGAAATGCAAGTTCAAAACACTGAAAAGCTTAGTTACTCAAAAACACATTTACTAAATCAAGGAACCAGGAACAGAACACAAAACAGGCCTTATTACTCCTAGTTCAGTGATCTTTCCACTTGACTGTAATTCTTCTAAATCATCTTGTCAATGTGTAAATCAGACTGATAATATTTCTTCATTCAAAAGACTCTTCTTTATTAATTTTCTACTTCTACATAAATCTTCTAACAACTCATTTCACTTATCTGTGTATGTATTTTTGTGAAGCAAATTTTAAAGATTCTTGAAAGTTATTCCAAGTCCACTTAAATAAGCCCAAGCCCACATAAATATTCAAATAAGCAAAGGTTCACTCAACTATCTTCAACAAATTAGTCAATCAGGATTTCTTTCTATGGAAAACATGGCACTTTCTGCAAATACTGCAGTTCTTAACCTTTTTGATCTCAAGATATCTTTATAGACTTAAAAATTATTGAGCTCTTCAAAGAACTTTTGTTTATGTAGGTTATATCTACCAATAGTTGCCAAAATAAAAATTAAAAAGAAATTTTAAAATATTAATTCTTTTAAACTCTATAGCATCTTAATATAAATAATGCTTTTTATTAAAAAAAAAAACTAAATTTTCCAAAACAAGAGAAAAATTTAGTGAAAAGAGTGGCACTGTTTTACATTTTTGCAAATCTTAATATTGGACTAAATAAACAGCAGGATTCCTATAACTGCTTCTGCATTCAATCTGTTATGACATCACATATCATATAGCCTTTGGAAAATGCACTCCTGAGAGAATGAAAGTGTAAAAGCAAATAATGTCTTAGTATTATTATAAAAGTATTGTGACTTCATGGATAGCCTGAAACTGCTGCCCTAAATTACACTGGCTTAAATATTGACTTACTACAGATTTCTTCGGCTTTTTTAAAGAAATGTAAACCTTGATCTTTTACAATTCCCACAGTTCATTTTGTTTCTAAAAGAAATATTTACAAAGCAGTACTCACCATGTGCCAGATATTTCATGTTTTCATTTAAACCTTCAACGATATTCTTGCAATATTCTTTATTCAACACATACATGCAACAGTTTGAAGGATTATGTAACCTGCTCCAGATCACATTGGTAGTCACTGGTAGACCTAAGATTCAAATCGAGGCCTTCTGACACTAAGGCCAGGACTTTTAAACTACATTATGGACTACTCTTGTAAATGAGAAAGCAGGTAGGAAGGGAGGCAACTAATGAAAGGCAAGGGTAACTTGGTGGCAGTGTGGGTAGCAGCTGCTTATACATTTTGGCTAACAAGTTCAGAATTACTGTTGAGTCACTTCAAAGCATTTTGGAGGTGCTATCTAGTAAACGTAATTGGACTTCCATGTAAATTCTAGCCTTTTACCTTTATTGTTCTAGCAACTCTAATCTATGTGCTTCAAAAATCAAATATGGGAGACGAAATCTCCCTAACCTTTTTTCTCAAAAGACTGGCAAATATAAATTAATAAAAGCTAACATTTGGGGGACATTACCACATGTCAGGCACAAGCAGTTTATCAGTATTGGGACTGCCTTGCTCTGAGCTCCTCTCTTTTGCTTTGGGAATTCCCAGTTTTCTAAGTCTTTCTATTGGGCAGAGCTCACCGCATAAAAGGGCAGAGTGCCCTCGAAAATCTAATATTATGGTAAACTTACTTTCTCAGGTTCCCTGATGCAAGGCATAAGCTATATGACCCAGAATCACTTGCCCGGCATTTTGGATCAGGAGCTAGTGATATAAGTTACGAACCAGGAACAGTGCAGAATCTTTCAAGAAGCAGTAGCAGCAACAGTCAGCTTCAAAGGCAGCAGTGAAAAAAGTGCTGATGACAGCCCCCGTTCAGGAGATACAAGCTGTGGCACGCAACTCTCAGCAGTAACGCAGCGGTACTCTCCAGACTAGTTCTCTGTCATGATCTTGACTGTAATTCAGCCATGTAAACTGAGTTCAGTTCTCCAGCTTTTCTAGTGAGCCTGAGATTTCCTCTATCCGCTCCAAATCCTTTTCTGCTTAAGCCAATCAGACCCAGATTCTGGGGTTCATAACTAAGAACTCTCAGCAATGTACTATGTTTTCTTTAATTTTCATGGCAACTTTCTGAGATTGGCATGATCACTAACTCCATTTTACAGATAAGGTCATGGGGCTTTGAGAAGTTACCTTGCCTCATATCCCAAAACTACTTAAGCAGTCGTTACCCATGAGGTAATAATAAACCAAAACTAATGACGTTCATAATCTAATGATCGCTATGATTTTTCCCAATGGCTTCAAAACTTTAATATTAACTTCCAGAATATGGGCACATCTAGGAAATCTAGGATCCATTCCACAAGCCTGTGCCCCTTTACCCCAGTCACAAAGGGAAGCAATACTGACAGAAATGGGCTAAAGGAAAAGTCTGTCTTGGGATTTTCTTGCTCTAATGAAGCAGTAAAACAGCCTGGGGCTGCTCTGACCTGAGAGTTCTTCTTCCCAGAAAGGCCTTTCTTTTCCTTGGCATGTTTTTCCTGAGACTCTCTTATCACAACCATAAGGTACATAACATATATGGCAAGAACTGAGTAGGTGTCAGAAAAAAAAAAAAGAAACTGAACGGTCTATGTGACCCTACTCATAGAGTATAGCAAGCTGCTCAGCCTTTTTCAGAAAATAAAAGACCATTTTTATATTATATTTCTGTCATTATTCGAATTCTAAAAAACCCAATAAAAAGAAAACATCACTTTCTATTTTGCCATAGAAAAACCCCTAAGACAAAAAATAAATAAATAAATAAAAGGAAATGGGGAAAGGGGGGAAACAGAGAGCAACAAATTTTATCTAAATGAATTATATTGTGACTGGCCACATTCATGCATAAAATGAAAGATCCCAAAATGTTTTATTAAGCATTTTCTAGATTAATACAGTTTTTTAAAAATGAGCAGGTAGAAGCCACTTCCGAAATGTGAATTTAGAGTACAAGAAATAACAAAGTTCATAAACATCTTTGTCTTTTTGTCATACATTCTATATTCTCCTACTAGCTTACTTCTTTTAAAATTCTTATCACCAGAAACAATTTTATGGACTTATATCACAAGATTTGTTTCTCCCGTTTTTAACACAAAAGAGTGAAGCTTCCAAATTCATTCATCACCAATGCAGTATTTTTTGAGCACCTAGCTATGTCATGCATGGTGCTATGCACTGGTAATAGGACTTTGTAAGCACGGTTTCAAGATGTAACCATTACTACCAATTAACATAGACCATGTCTTGCATTCAAATGCACAAGTGATTTTTTATTCCAATTTCCCAGTAAAAAGTATATCACTATCAAACAGGAACCCCCCTGACAATACTGTGCAGGAATAAACCTTATACAGATAAAAGAATGACGATAGCTCAAAACCTATTAAGAAAGGACCGGCATGGGCACAGTCTAGGAGTTTTCGAGGAAGGTACCTCTAAGAGTAGCTCTCCCCAAGGTTCTAAAGTAATGTCTCCTAAAGACTCAATACCCAGGCTAGCCATAATGTGTTCAAGAATAAACTATTAGCAGAAATTATGATTGCTGAAAATAATTCCTATAACATTTGAAGTTTGTATTATTAATAGTACATTGATTAAAAGGGAAAAAAACTTCCAGTTTCTGACAATATTGTCACAAGGATATCATGTACCATTAACCAGAGTTAATGAGATTCCATTGTTTCTTACATACTGAATAATCTTTCCGTTTGTGTATCATTGGTTGATTTTTAGAAGTCAACAATGACTAAAAGAAGAAGTCATTCTTTGCAATTGCTGCCTCATGGCAAATATCACAAGCAACTGAAACAGCATGAGCTCACATGGACTCACTTCATCGTCACTGTGAACAGAACCATAGGTAGGTATCTGAATATGGACTGCTTTTTTTTTCCTTTATTGCAAAATGACTTCCCACATTTATTTATTTATATATACTATATATAATATATACATATATACTATGTATTATATATATAGCACAATTAACATTTGTAGAGCACTGGGTAAAATCCACAATGTAATTTTCACATGCATCGCCTTATTCGATCTTCACCATAATCTCATAAGGCTGCAATTATAACATTTAGAAATGAGAAAAACTAGCAATGGAAAAGACAAAGTGCTCAGATCACACAATGGAATGGGAGGACTCAAATCCTTAGTGAATCTAGACTTCTTCATGTATCATACAACCTTCCAATCCATATTTGAGAGTACAGTGTCTTAACCTCTTATACCTCAAACTGACTTGCCACAGTATTATTAATCAATAAATAAAAAAGATTAGTTGTTACTTCAACTTTCTTATTCTAAATAATATTCTTCTTAACCCATCTAGAAGCTGGAAGTAAAATTTTCCTCAGTTCTCAAACCACCCAATTCCACAAGTTTTGATTGTGTTTATTTTAGAAAACAGAGCTAAAAAAAAAAATTCTTATTTTTAATTTAAATTTCATTTATTTTGCAAATTGTAACACTTTTATATGGTTCAAAACCAAAAAGTACCAAAAATGTTGACAAGAGTCTACCTACAACTCCTTCATCCCTTTTCTTTGGAGCCATTCAAAGTGTAATAAAACCTTATATCTTCCCCAGAGTCAAATGCTTATAATATTTAGGAATAGAGACCTTCCTCTCGTGTCCCAACCAAGGATTTGTTTACATCCCAGAGAAAAAGATAAGCACTCTGTCTTTGGAGAGTAGAGATGCCAGCTTCTGTATATAACCTTAAAGATTCATAATTTCTGAGTTCTTTCTCTAAACCTCGCTATAAGTACAGATGTAAGTATACGGCTCTCACTCTGATGCTCTACGTACAACTGGGTGTTGGGATCTAGAACTACCACATTACTGGGGCCACTGGCTATGTAGTCTTATTTCCGATCCAGAGGCTAGGTGTTTCTACAACTATATGTGCAAGCAGGGTAATATCTGAGACCCTTTAGAGTTTTGGATTACTCCCTTTCTTACATACATGGTACTATGCTATCCTCTAAACACCTGCTTTATTTCACTTACTATATCCTGAAAAGTCAATGTGTTAAATGAGACTTATCGTCTTCTATATATATGTTCTTCCTGGCCTAGTTCAGATGGTGATCAGCTAGGATATGGAGCAGAGTGAGGTGGAAAAGAAGAAATCAGGGATTAACTCAAGTTTGTAGTTTTGCTGATTGTTACCAAATTAACTATTACCAAATTCAGTTAATTTCAACTCCTAAGCACTAAAAAGAAAATCCCCTCTTTGCTCTCTCTGCTCTACTTCCCTAGATTGTAGATGGCCACATGATGGTTTCTCCGTGTGCTTGTCATATCCACTAGGAAAGGGCTCTCCAGTACTAATCTGATCACATACAGCAAGAGACAAAAAGAAAGGCATCCATTCCAGAATGTTCCATTCCCTTCCCTGCTTTGAAATAGCCCCAGGTGAGGGTCAGGTGGACAAAGCATAGATTCAAGGAATTATCTCATTCCAAAGAGCCCCAAACAAAAGGCTGCTAGCTCTTTATGGACCCAGGGGCTAGGGTGAAGGATAGGCAGAAGGGCTAGGAGTGGAAAGGAACTGAATCGAAGTAGAGATAAGGCGGTTGTAGCAGATGTACTTGAGAGGTGCCTTAGCCAAAGTCCCTGATAGTGAGGCCTCCAAACAGACAATTGGGTTAGAAATGTGGTGTACATACCAGCATGTTTGGCCTTAGAGACTGGGAGTGGGGAGAGTCATAAGTCCATAACCTCAATTTTCTCTAGAAAACTTCATTCAAGTCTAGTGTGGACAAGGCACCGTCTCCCTATGCAGCCTGCCAGACAAAGTCTTATAATTGCCTATGGTCAAGCCTAAAATATGACACAGGAATTCTGGCCTAGAGATGGACTCCGCAGTCTTCTATGGCTACCCAAAAGCCTAATAAATGCCTTCATGTGGTAAACAAAGATTCCTTCATCTGACCCCATGACTACTTCTCTGCCCTGATCTCCTGCTTCACATTTCATACTCCAACAAAAATTATCTTCTCCAAACTATTCTAACGTCCATTCCTCTGCTCATACGATTCCCACTGCTTTCACTACCTTCCGTTTCACCACCAAGCAAACCCCCACTTATCCTTTAAACGCATCCTAAGTGCCACCTCCTTCAGGAAGTCTTCTTAGTAAATATCCACCCTCATTTTAGACACAAGAACAACTCCCTACCCAGCAGATCCTTAAGCCCTTATGCACACACTTCTATTTTACTTACCACATAATATTTTGTTTATATATATCTCAACAACAAAATGCTAAGTTCCTAGAGAAGAGAAGCCACATCCTATTCTGTTTTGTATCCCCAGTGCCGAAGAGGTATCTGGCATTTAGCAGGAACATGGAATCAGTGTTCTGTAAATCAACATTAGTACAGCACAAGGAACAGGATACACCAAAGCAGGACTGCATGACACAAGCCCCACAGGCGAGTCAGTTCAAATACAGGGTCCCCACCACCAACAGCCTCTCCACACTGAAGGCCTAATTATGCAAAACCATCTTTTCATCAGGTTGTCCAAGGTGCACCTGCCACTCCAGAATTTGCTGTCAAATTTGGCAAAGACAATCTTATGCACCCCTCCCCCATCCCTCAAAGGATCTTTTTGTTTCTTCACCCTCATTTCTGGGCCAAAGACAGTCATCAGATATCTACTATAAAACAAGTATCATTCTATTACTTGAACTCTTTGCTAAGCTTTTTACGACACACGTCCCACCCTCAAAATAGCCACCCCTTCTCTATCCCAGGAAAGGGCTTCTAAGGCAGCCCAGTAGCTCTTTGGAATTCCTTCTTCAAAAGTCTGTCTTTCGTTCCTTACATTTGGCTTCTTAGTTGACAGGCTTTATAGCATCCTTAGTTGTTGGGGATTCATAAAGACCTTTCATTAACATATGATTAGTACTGGAACATTCAAAAGTGTCTGTTTGCAAAGTGATAAACACAACTTTTCACCTGAGGATTTTGAGTTTCCTATAACTTAACTTTCACCCAATTTGCATGGGAATCCATTCAGAGAATGAAGTAGAAAAAGATAGCCAATGTCAGCAAAGGTCTTAGTTGATATAGACCTACAACAACGTTAAATTGGGAAAGTCCATGTAAACTTGTGTTCTTCACAAGTCACAGTTTCCAGCTCTGTCACCAAAGAGAATACTAGACTTTATTTTGAGGGAGACCTCAGGAATGAACCCCAGGTAGGCCTGAGGCCAAGCCTAAAGACTCCATGGCAGGGAATTTAAATTAGATTGGCTCGCTCACCCTCAGTAAACGTTCAGGTATGTGACACGATCATTTGGACTGTTTCTACACTTACTGAGCAGGCACAGAGCTATAGCCTCTAGCAAAAAGTCAGGCTGGGTGAGAAGTATCCTAGATAACTTTAGAAATCCAAGTGAGAATAGCAGATGAGCTTCTTACTTGGTAAAATCTTCAATTCTCAGGTAGAATCAAAAGCAAAAACTATAGTATAACTCATATGGTCATGTTGTATCATCTCCTATTCTTATACAAAGTATCTACATATTTCTGTATCCTTTGTCACGTAAGAAATTTTAGATCCTCTATATGGGAAGATAGACTAGCAATTTGTGTGAATTTCATGACGACAAATCTATCAAAACTCTAAAATATTTTAATGGATTGTGGCTGTCTAAAATGAAATCACCATATAAGTAATAAAGACATGAATGGGTACTCCTTGTACTTACAAGAGAACATGAGCAATAATGGCATTCACATCAAACAAGGTGTCAGTAGGGAATTCTCTGAGTAATATGTTGCCCCTGTAAAAAGTTCAAAAAGGCATTACAGAAATATCTCCTTAGCATCCAATTTACTTGTTTCTCAAATACACTAGGCTTTTAGTTCTTTAATGTTAGAGCCTGTATCCATTATCCCATGCACTTAACAGAGTGCTAGCCATAATATACACTCAAATATTCATTGAAGATACACTAAATAACCATGTTAACTTAGGTTTCTGGGCCTAACAACAACAACAAAAAAACTAGAATAAAACATGAGTCCAAACAGGGCTTCCTACCAACCTCCCTGCCACATACACAGATCCCCCAAACTGGGCTAGGTAAAAGACAAGCAGGAGAGAGAAAGAAGTGTCCTCCACAGTAGGCCCCCGAGGAGACAGGATCTCTCCCCATTTTCTAGGCTAAATCCCAAGGGTCTGCGGAGAGAATCTAAGAAATCTCTGATAGACTCAAGTACAGAGGAGTCTACAACCAGGACATCGGCAGATTCCTCAAAAATAAGGCACATTTATTTCACACCCGAATATGGGCCTACCATATCTACTTAGAACACTGAATTTTCTAAGTGCTTACTTGCCAGGCATTTGTAGTAGGAGTTTACATAAGATTGTCATGTAATATTCAAAACAATCTTGTGAAGTAGGTATTATTCTCTTCATTTCATAGACAAAGAAGTTAAAGTGCAGGTAACAAATCTAATACTTGAACTTTTTGCTGAACTTCATGTGACCCCCTACTGCAAACAATTTTATTCTAGATTAGTGATAATTTATATACTTAAGTATTCTAGAAGTATAGCTTTATATTTGTCCATCACACTAAAAATAATAGTTTACCTGAATAAATAGGCTTTCATCAAATCCTTTTGTTTTCCACAGTATCTTGATGTTTCTTCTCTGGCACAATTAACCTTTAAAAGATTATATTTAAGGCTTAGAACATATATCAAAAGGTAAAGTTTCTTGATTAGGGGAACAAGAAGGAAAATTAAACATTACGGTTATCTCAAGGTTAAATTTTTTTATTTTAGTTTTCTTTCTGATTTGTATCCTGTAATTGCTTATTTGTTCAAGTGCTTGAGGTAACCCAGAAACTTTTCTACACTAGGAGTTATATTTAATTATACCTAAGAGTTTACATTTAGTTCAATCTTATGGAACAAGAAGAAGGTAACTAGGTATAAAAGGAAGGAAACAAAGCAGGACAAAAAATATGAGCAAAAGCCAGGAAGCACAGAAATGAGTGGTAAACTGGGACCATGAAAGCATCTCAAAAGCCTAAATACAGGTATGGCAGATACTGCTGGTTTCTTACCCAGAATACATCTTCCCCTTTTGTTTTACTAAGTGAACGTCACTAAAAGCAAGTACCCATTTAAAGATTTTTCTAGGCCGCCAATAGCCAAGGATGGCTAAGTGGTGTTAAGTCATTTGGTTGGGATTCCTAGAAGAATCTTAAAAGGGGATGGACTAAAAATAAAAACTCTTACTCTTCTCACTTCTTCCTGACAAAACACAGACAAGATGGCTAGAACACCAGCAGTAATCAGGGACCATGATGAATCTTTCAAGAAGAAACACTTGCTGAAGACAGTGCAACAGAAAAAATGAACCTGAGGCCCTGATGATGTTAGAACAGCCATCATAACCCTTGACAGCTTACAATCAGGACTCTCTCTGAAAAATATAAGGACAACCCTGAACATGAAGATAAAATGGAAGGCATGAAAGCACAAAGATAAGGAAGCAGGTTGAAAGAACATCACATAACATAGGTCAAGTATGACTGGGATCTGAAGTCAAGCAGAAAAGGACAGAAGAGATTCAAGAGACTTCACAAATATAGTAAGTAAAACTAGGGAGAAATTTGAGCATGTATATGCAACATGGGATAGAGTGGTGGAAGAAAGACAATAAAGAGAATGAAGAGGTTATTAGATGAAGCAAATGGGTAGCCACCAATATAACTTACCAAAACCAAGACTGGAAGAAGTTACTTTGTTTTGGATTTTCAAGTTTTGGGCCTCTTTACAATGGGTTTTGTTGTTGTTGTTGAATTTAATTTTAATAGAGTTTGAGTAATCAGAATGACAATTAGGGAAGCTACATTTGTTCCCCTAAAAGCTACAAAGGGAGAAGTGATACTCAGAAAAGATATCGGGAAAAGAGAAAGTTAAAAGTCAGAGTATAGCCATGACCAAAAAAAGTAAAAATTTGTGTATGTAATTTTTAAAAGAATGTTTAAAAGTCAGAGGATAGGGGATGGTTGGCATTATGGCAATAAGCTGGTCCATCTGTCCATTCATCATCTATTTGAACACTTGCCAGACGTTAGTCAGTCACTGTTCTAGTCACTGGGGGTGCTGTTAAGTTCCAAATAAAAATCTTTACCTTTAGAACCTACATTATAAAAGTAGAGACAGACCATTTAAAAAAGTAACTAATATGTAATGTTAAGTGCTATAAAAAAAATATATTACAGGGTTAGTGTGTAATAGGACATTTTAGATAGGAATCAAGGAAGGCTTCTCTGAGGAAGTGACATTTGTACAAAACTGAAGTAATGAAGTTATGCATACAAATATATATAAGTATGTGGAAGAGACAGTTCTAAGCAGAGTGGAAAGATACCTTCAAAGGCCTTGTGGAAATAACACATCTGGATATTTAAGTAACAGAAAGATTGATCAGTATGTGTCAGGAACAAAATGAGCAAGGGGGAGGAACAGAAAATGAGATTAAAGAGGAAGCCAGTGTCCACAAAAGTGAAGTTGCAATTTATCACAACTATAATGCAAAGCATTGAGACGACACATCTGACTTACATGTGAAGAAGGAAAAATTATTAGAAGGCTATCGTGACTTCCCAGATAAGAAATGATGGTTTGGACAAGGAATAAGGGGTAAAAGTGAAGGTACTGGAAGTGGTCCTATCTGGAAAGTTTTGAGAGTACAAATGTTACCGAACTTCAGGGGTTCATATAGTTGGGTCTGGTCATTATACATGCTTGACAATCTTTGTCTTAATTGGAATATTTAGTCCATTTCAATTTATTGTTTTCTTCATCTACCTCTGCCTCTTGAAATCCCAACTTTTGAGAAATCTCAAAATGCTACCTTTTGTGAAGTCTTTCCCAATACCATGTGTGACCTTCCACCCCAACAATCAGGTATGAGCTTTCTTTTCTCTTAATCTCTACTGCATTTTATCTGTATTTCTCTTACTAAATGGTCAGGTTCTGCTTGTTATTAAAATGATTTGTGAATGTGTTTTGTCCTCCCTATTTAAGATAGAAACTCTTCAAAGTAATAGACTGAGAGTCATCTTTCTATCCAATAGAAGATTATATAGTGAGCTTATTTCAATCTCATAAACATTTACTGAGTATCTATTATGTGCTAGGTCTCAGTTAACTTTGAACAACTGATTATACCCTGGAATGATAATGGCACTCATCTCTGAAGAGCTTGGAATAAAGTTTTAAACAGAAATTTAAAAATGAAATAGTAGGTTGGCATGACCCTCAAAAGGGATAATCATGATATTTATCTAGTAACTAGTAACTGTGTATCTACTAACTGGAGTAGAATGTTAAGCTTTGTGCTCCCCCGCTCCAGCCCGGGCACGGTACCTCTATACAAACAGAAGTGAGTGAAAAAAAAATTTTTTTAAGGTATATAGCTATGTCATAATAAGAAATATTTATTTGGTCTCTGACCCTGGTTCCTAACACAGAGTTTCTAAAACCCTTATAATTTGCTGAGTGACATGAATGATAGGAATATCTTTTGTTCTAATATTTGGTGTTTTAACTCCAGTTCCAGATGTAAGAGCATCTAAAACCCTTGGAGTGTCTTTTTCCATGCTAATGAATGAATGGAGGCTTGGGTGCCCTAGACAGCTTCAGGAGAGGGGCTGGTCCTCAGAAAAGACAAAGGCAAGATTAAGAGGGTTGGAACTTTCAGCCTTACCTTCTATCCTCCAGGTAAGATTGTTAATCAACAAAGACCAATGATTTAATCACCCTGGCCTACATAATAGAATCTCCATTAAAAAAAAAAAAAAACCCTCAAACAACAGAGTTTGGAGAGCTTCTGGGTTGGTAAACACATCCAAGTACTGAGAGGATGACACACCCCAAACCACCCCAGGACAGAAGCTCCTGTGATCAAGACCTTGCCCTATGGTCTCTTCCATTTGACTATTCCTGAGATAGCCTTTATAATAAACCAGTAATAGTAAGTAAAGTAATTCCCTGAGTTCTGTGACTCATTATAGCAAATTACTGAATTTCAGGAAGGGGTGGTGAAAACCCTCAATTTGTAGGCAAGTTCTGTAGAAGTCTCAGGTAACCTGGGGACACACTACTTATGATAGGCATCTGAAGTGATGCACAGTCTTATCTAACTGAGCTCTTAACTTGTGTGGTCTGTGCTGACTTTGTGTAGTTAGTGTAAGAATTCCTTGTTGTGGAAAACTCACACATTTGGTGTCAGAAGTGTTCTGTGGATAGAGAGAACAAAACCCCTTTAAAAGCCAAGGTTAGTTAACCTTTCAATGCTTCTTGCCCTGGGAACTCTAGCTGCAGAGACCAAGGACAGTAGTCATCTCTGGGAGAAGGAAGGCTAATCAACTAAGAATAAATGTTCACTGTGTGGAAGAAAAAGTGATTCTATGAAAAGTAACCTCACTAGGTGATCAGATCACAAGTTCCTAACTGGGCAGGTCATGGTAGGTATTCGTGCCCCAAGAGTATAACTTCTTTAGTATAAGTTTTATCTGTTTGCCTTAAGCAAGCCTTGTCCATTGTTTCTGTGCTATAGATTAACACACCTTTGAAATGCCTCTTTTCAGACCCTTCCTTCTAATACATGGGTGACTACCTTTTCAGACTCCTCAGGAAAGTATATAATCTTAACTATCCTGTAATCCAGTTGCCACTTTGCTTTCTCCCACCTTCATGTATGTAATTTCCTTACGTTCCCTCTTTAATTTCAAATGCATAAAAGAAACTGCAAAACTGTTATCCTCCGGAGCGTTTGAGATCTTGCTCCCCAGCATCTGTTGTTGGTTTGGCTCAAATAAATTCTTTAAAAAACTCTCTACAAGTTTGGACATTTCTTACGTGGACGACAGAAAGTCAGGTAAACACTATCGGAAAGAATTTAATAATCCCTGGAGTATTTCTCATTTAGTATTCTGAAGTACAAATTCTAAATTTAAACTAAATGAAAGGCTCAGGTAGCTATGTCGTCCATGATGCTTGTGGAAATATTCCATAATACTCCGCAAATATGTACATTTTCTGAGAAAAAAATTAACTATGTACGTTCAAATTAGGTTGTTTTAACTTTGTACTTAACATGCATGAGAGAAACTGCAATATAAGCAATTATAAAGACTTAGTATAGGAAAGAAAAAATACTTGAATTACCTCCATTTTAGTACCTCCATTTGTGCTAATAGAAATTTAATAAACAACTGAATTGTGAATATCTATTATATTTGTCAGGCAAAACAAAACCAACGCCTAAATATAGGATTGAAAAATGACACCAGAGCCCAATTCAACAGTTTACAAAATAAAATTAAATTCTAAGCTGAAGAATTTTAAACAGCTTTTTTTTTTCTATGTACAAATCTATATAATAATCTAGAACTATCTTTCTGTGCTTCTGTCAATCCTAATGAAAAAAGAAAGGTAGGAAAATATTTTTCCGGTTTGGAAAAAGATGTGAAACAACATAAGCATTTGTAGATACTCATCCTTAAGTCATATAAATGTAAAATGTTTGTCACTAATAACTTATTGACATAGATGTTTTTCTACCTTTGCAACTGAAATTCCATAGTCCTGGAGAGGTTTAACAGCCTTATTCAGTTCTTCAAGAAATATAGAGGTACTTGGAGAATCTAAAATAAGAAATGTTTTATGAATGTTTAATGACTTGCCCTTAAGAAAGATGAATTTTTAAAATTAAAGCCCAAAGCCACAAGCTGAAGAATATATTAGTTTGACCGACCAGTATACAATAACAACAATTAGTAATTAAATACACCTAGTTATTTATTTTACACACTAATTTCCAAAGCTTCATTATTCTTATTTCTAATGTCTTTATAATGACATATTTTAACTTTGTAAGTGACCTTAAAAACTTTCTAAAATAAGGTAAACAGATGTTTAATTTAAATCTAATATTTGCATTATTTTTCCAAGTTTAATACCACATACAAAACAGACATGTACACATGCACAAAACCTTCAAAATGATTTTAAGATACCATTTTCAAATCACAATAGTCAATAGAAATGTGGATTTACTTTACTTACTAATTCCAATAGTATTCTTTAATACATAAAGACTTAAATGAGACCATCACAATTATTATTATGTTCAACAGTTACATTAGTTAAATCAGTTTAATTAATGTTATTAACTAAGCAGAGTATTAAACTAAAGCATTACTCACACTACATTTAAAGTTTAAAAAAACAAAATATTTACATGCTAAAAATACCAAAAAGTATACTTTCAGAAATGACTAGATAAAATTCAATGTTTTTATAGCTAATTTTTACCTAGTATTTACTATGGACTAGTCACATGAGTAAAATCACTTAATCCTTACAACAAATTTATAAAGCAAATACTATTTCCTCAATGATAGGAATGACAAAAAAAAAGACACACAGAGAGACTTAAGTGACTTGACCACGGTCACACAGGAAGTCAAGCAGTAGAGTCCAGATTCAAACTCAGGCAGGCATTTTATAGTAGCAGCTTTGTAGCACATATGAATCCTAATAATACATTCCCACTGAAGATATTGATTAAGTAGCAATGGAAACATCACAAAAATCAGAAAATAAAAAGTACTTACTGGCTTGACAAAAATAAGCTAAGGAGGCTTTTCCTTGTTGCAATGTACTGAAATATTCCTGAGGACTCAGTTCTGGTAGAGAGTCTACCGTTGACTTGCAAAAAATGCACATCATGACAAAAGAGACGCCAACTGTAAATGCACTAAAACTGGAAGACATCATCAGCTGTAGTTGTATACGGCAGGAGATTCTGTTTTGTTCACTGCTGTGTTCTGTTGCCTAGGACAATACCTGGCCAAGACTAGGTGCTCAACAAAATTTTGCAAAATGAATTTGTTGAAAAACTGAATGAAGTAAAATCTGCAAAAAGAATAATATAAGGTCTTACTTATATATATGATTTAGCTAGTACTTTACTATTTCCTTCTAGTAAAAATTTGATAAGTTATATATAATGGCATTGATTTCATAATATTATGGCTAGTACTTTACTATTTCCTTCTAGTAAAATTTGATAAGTTATATATAATGGCATTGATTTCATAATATTATGGCTAGTACTTTACTATTTCCTTCTAGTAAAAATTTGATAAGTTATATATAATGGCATTGATTTCATAATATTATGGCTAGTACTTTACTATTTCCTTCTAGTAAAAATTTGATGTTACATATAATGGCATTGATTTGATATATGGGTTCTTTGATACTTGCAAAACATATCAAAGATATCTGGAAAATGTAACACAAAGTATTTAAGTTTAATGGATAGGTAATGAAGTATGTTAGGCTAATTGTCATTTTTAAAGGTCCTAAAATTAATTCTCAAATACCCAATCCATTTTTAAATTGGGCATATTAAACTTCTCTACCAAGAGTAGATTTACAATTAATACACAAAGAGCTATTTAATACCATTAATATGGCAGTGAGACATCCAAAAAAGATGTCTACTATGTTTACATTCTTTTTACTTTAAATCTGCTGGAAAGTAGCTATTAAACTACTTAAGAAAATTCCTTTTGAATACACATTTTTAATACCCCAGACTTAAATTTATTTATATTGTTTAGAAATTCAAATATCTTTTTCAACTCATATTTTAATTTGGTTCTATTTTCTGAACTCGGATTTGTTCTACATCAGCGGTCCCCAATCTTTTTGGTACCAGGGACTGTTGCTCCTATGAGAATCTAATGCCTGATGATCTGAGGTGGAGCTGAGGCAGTGATGCCAGCGCTGGGGAGAGGCTGCAAATACAGATGAAGCTTTGCTTGCGCACCCCTGCTCACCTCCTGCTGTGCGGCCTGGTTCTAAAAAGCCACAAACTAGTAGTGGTCTGCGGCCTGGGCGTTTGGGACCCCTGTTCTAGATAACCTCCTCTCATCTTTTCACGCTGTGGTTACTTCCGCACTATCCTCTGTATCTGCTGTCAATTCTCTTCTGTTTTGCTACTTTCAAATTTACCTTAAACGATTTCTTCTTTCAGGAAGCTTTTCTACTGATAATCTATATTACTTAAGTTTAAAAGAAGCTAGTTTAGGAAAATTTGTATAATATGAAAACATCATGTTTCCATAAGGTAAAGATAAACCCACAGGTATAGGTGAGAATTTTAATTTTAAAATTTCAAATAGAACCCATAATTTTCAAACAAAAGATCACAATCTTAAAACAGGAAACGGGGGGGGGGGAAGCAAAAAAATATTACTCATAAGGATAGGGGCAGAATTTTTCAGTACTGAATAAAATAATAAAAGGATGAAAAATTACACTAAATTAGATATTTACTCTGGTCTTTCAATATTATCAATAAGCACATAACACCTCTCCCAAAGTAGTAGGTTTACCTAAAAAAAGCAGCTAATTACTCATGATTACTTCCTAATATTATTTTCATTAGAGCTAATCTATATCAAACAATGAACAAACTTGCCATCAATTTTTAATAATAAGCCAAGAGTTCAAAAACTCAAGTAGAATGAGCACTGAGGACTGTGAGAGGTATATAAAAAGTAATTTTAATGATACAGTTAAGGGGTATCCTTGACATTCCGAATGATTATACACTATAGACACTTTAAACTGGCATATTTTAAAGCCACTTTATATTGATGGGAAT
Source organism: Eonycteris spelaea (assembly GCA_003508835.1). Taxonomy (NCBI): domain Eukaryota; kingdom Metazoa; phylum Chordata; class Mammalia; order Chiroptera; family Pteropodidae; genus Eonycteris; species Eonycteris spelaea. Next base: position 6,073,235 of record PUFA01000017.1, read on the forward strand.
GCTTTAAAATAGGTCATCCAAGATTTTCTTTATATTCTGGGGGATAAAATGCATGCATCTTGAGCCTAAGGGAATAACTACATAAAATTTGTTATTAATGAAATAATTCCAACCTAATTAAAAAGTAAATATAATTAAAAAGCACAATTGAAAGATTCAAGTATAAAATATAATTTTTCTTGTCTTTGTGGTTTAATTCAATTATTTTAACACTAAATTGGACATTAAGGTTAACATATGATTCTTTTCTCCTAGAATGTATTTTGTAGCACCAAATGTGTCTAACTGTACATTCAGCGCTTGAATACCTTTCCACATCTATTTTACTGGATAGATGAGATTATACATGTGAAAATACTGTGCATTTGATCAATTAGAGATGTTGGTGATTATTCTTACATGTAGAGAAAGGAACTCAGCAGTAACCTTGCAGTTTGTTCCATCTTTGATAAGTGTGATTATTCAAGAAATCACTTAAAGCAGAGAATACTGCATAGGTTGGCTAGAAATAGAGTTTACATAGTCATAATAAAATACGAATGATTTAACCAAATCCGTGACAACCACAGTTGAGAAGATGAGGAGACAAAGTAAGGAAGTATGTGATCCAGGTGAGAAAAGGGATAAAAGAGAACTAAATATTCATCTTTCACAAGACCAAAAGCCAAGTTTATTGGAAATAGTAAGATCAATGCCAAAAGAAAAGGAACAGTTGAAACTAATTGTCTTTAAGGACTAAGAACTGGGGGAGGGAGAAGACCCCAGGGGGCTTTGAAACCTTATAAAACCATCTGACTTTCTAAACTGTACCTTTTCACTTTGATTTAAAAGTTATTACTTGAATATAATCAAATCTTCTATAGATTTGACTCATATTAATCCCATCTACCCCTGTGGGGCCACAGAAGAGTGTTCATTTCACACGCAAGGTAAATAAAACGAATTTTCCCAGAGACTTGTCTCCTCATAAAAAGATCTTTAAAAAGTATGAATGGGAAGTGGTGGGGGAATAATAACACCAGTGAGAACAGAGTAAAGATAAAAATACAGAAAGTACCTGGTGTCTTTTTTCTCCAGTTATTTGAATATGGAATAGAAAACAGTACGTACTGCTTCCAAACCTGAAAATCAAAACAGTGATGAGAACCTTGGAAGAAATGTGACCTTGTTATCTTGGTGTGGTAGTTCAGTAGCATGGGGTACATTGTTTTTGTGTCAGATATTAAGTAGGAATACTTATCTTCCTGTATTTCCCACCTCTAGTGAAGTTTGACGCCACCATGTGACTTATTCTGGCCAAGAAAATGTGAGCAAAAATGGTATGTCTCTTTCGGGCAACAATTTTAACAGCTACTGTGTGATATACCAGGCTTTGTTCTCTTCTGTCAGTCATTAAAAATGCTCAAATGGTTGCTGTTCATCATCATGGGTCCCAGAATGAGTGCAACAAAGAGAACCCACAGCTGATATGCAATGAGCATGTGACACAGAAGAAATAAATCTTGTCTTAGACAGCTGAGATCTGAGGAGTTCTTACTGCAGAATAATCTAGTTTATCTTCACTGGTATACAAACTAGAAGTGAGATGCTGCCTTAACAAGAACCCCAAAATACTGGCTCAGGGCTCAAGCAGCAGGGAACTGTCCTGGGTCTACTCAAGGAAATTATTCTCTTCAAGGATACTAATCAGAGACAGAAGCTCACCAAATGATCCACATTAAGGAATGACAAAACAGTTGATGAAACTGTCACTACAATAATTTGGAGGTGACACGTACCTAATGAATTTATGAGCATGTACCAGGTTTGTGCGCTAATGGACTGATTTATAGTCTAGGAGGCTAGAAGATGGAAGGTAAGTACCATGTGATAGTTGCTGTTGGTTGTGTTTAATGAGGTATTAAAAGAAAGGTACTCAAAGAACCACCACCATTCAAGAGACTAGCTGTTTAAACCATTTTCCGCTTAGAAAAAAAAAGTGCAGCTCACTGCCACCATTAATTTAATTTTACATAAACATGCTCTTTGAGGATGAAGCAAATCTGACTGGTTTTCAATGTGAAAATAAAATATAAAAACTGTTCTGGGAGTTATTTTAAACAGAACTTTTGTCTTTAATCCTAATGTAACAGAAATGTATATGATGATCAGTATTTAATAATTTTTTTATGTGGTAACTTTCAAAGCACCAAACAACACAAAGCAGAACATCTTGGATTTGACATTTTCAGCGATCAAGAATTACTATATTTTGGAAATAGAAATGCCACTACTAAAAACAGAATGCTATAAATAGAAGATGTCATTTGTTTCCAAAGACTATCGATATACTAGAGCAATGCGAAAATAATAATAAAAGCAAGATATTTCATGGCAAATTTGAGAGGTAAAGTGAGGACTGTAATCCTCAATTATCTCGGGGTAAACGGTGAGGCTGCAAGCACAGTTGGAGAGTATTCTTGGGACAAACAGAGAATGGGTCAAAACTTAAAACAATGCTTTATTCCCCACCCTTGTGTAGTCAGGAAGCAAGCTGAAAAAAATTGCTCAGCCATGTAAAGAGTTCATACTCTCCAAAGCCAACTTCAGATGTGGCCAGAGATAATAAAGATAGAAGGCCCTCTCACAGGGCAAAGCCAAGGACCTGAAGAACTATGCTCTAGTGTATACGCCAAAACGCAAACTGTTACTGGTCTACAATAAAACGATTTCTGTGATAAACAGAGAAATCGAATATAAATGCTTAGAAGTGTTTATAGCAACTTCACACATTTGAAAATAAAATGCTAAGGGCAACAAAAATTCGTTTTGTTCAGCACCAAATGAGGAGGAAGTACTTCAAGAGAAAAACACTGATCTTCCTGCTATTGAGGATAGGGGGCAAGGATACGCCTTTCATGTATTCCGTAGAAACGTGGAACAGCTGATGGCCCTCTTCAACTGGAGCAATCCCATTTTGGGATTGGGTCCAGTATGGAATAGCTGGCAAACAGTTCCATTTTAAATGTTTGAAAGACCATTGTGCTAAAGTAATCTGCCCTCCTAGAACAACAACATTCAATCATTTCATTTGGACACTGTTAGGTCGGCGGGAGGGTCAGCCTGATGCCTACTTGAAGACTTCCCAGCTTGATATCGGAATCCCGACCTTCCAGCCTGTCATCGAAGTCCTATCAAAGTCCGGAACGCCCAACTGATAAGGGCCCACCCTAAAGCCCTGGCGCCACCACCCTAATCCGGATGCTCAACATTCAATTAACATTCCCCATTCTATACCCTACTCCGACATAACCCTATAAAAACTAGGCCCTCCAGTCGCAGGGCGCGACTTCTCTGGTCCCTCTCCTCTCTGGACCAGTGAACCTCGCCCGGGAGCCCTCTTCCAATAAAGACTTGCTTTTAAAACTTCTCTCGGTGTGTCACGCGTTCACCTTACAGACACATTTCACATTTTAGAATATCTAGCAGCAAGCTTTTCCAAAAGACCCTTGATCCATTTCCCCTTTACAGGCCTAAATTTTCTATGGTTTTCTCTCTCAAGAAAAAGAAGAAATTAACAACTGTGAACATTACAGAAATTATACCAAGATCTGTGGGCATCATTCTCTGGGAAAAGACACATGTCATATTTTGCAAAAAAAGGGCATATAATGCTTATAAGAATATTCTATCCAAAATTAGCTTACTTACAGTTCAATGCTGCTAATGGAGAACAGAACCCCACTCACTGAACCAGGCTCAAATAAAACATTGATTAGACATTCATAGCTTATCATTTAAGACCCAAAGGAGGCAATAAAAGGACTCAACATCTCTCTACTTTTCAGCCCCTTCAAAGCAGTTGGGGAAAATTCCTTCTCGCCACCCTCTATATAAGCACCTCCCCCCATCCCGCATAAAAAGGAGGAAAGAGCTGGGTGTCTGGACTTGCAATGACAGTGAAATAAGAAGTCTCACAAGCAAAGAGCTAAAACTAATATATAGGTACCATTCAGATGTCAACTATCACTTTGAGTAGAGAATACAGGAGAAAAAGAAAAAAACCCTTCATGGTGAAACTCTATTCATGACATGAAACTTGCATGTCATTGATTATGGAAGATATAAAAACAGGTCATGCCAGAGAATAGGAGGTTCCCCTGATTTTGACAAGTGCCTCAAATCACATAACTCTGAGTTCATGCTTAATTTATGTGCTTAAGTGCATAACTACAGTCAGGTAACTCACTGTAACCATGAGCATTCTGTCTGCACTTAAATAGAACTGTGTACTGCCCTAACCACTTGCTCTAGAAATCCATTAGGTGAATTTCTTATATAACAATATAAGAATAAAGATCCAATAAACGAGATCCTTCTCTAAAGCATTGTTGCATTAGGCCTGTTAACTTCTTACAGCAAGTTGTGTCTTACTCTAGGCTGAACTGCACAATTTGCTAAGCTGAATATTTCATCTGAGAGTTATCTGCATAACAGTGTTAGGGCTAAACATCTATCACAGTTTGTCAGCACACCTGTAAAGAATCCAAAATATACCAGCATCTGGTGGTGCCTGGTGAACTACTGTCCCAGAACGTGGAGTACAAAATAAACTTTAAAGTTTCCTGTGGGTCACTAGCTAAGAAAGAAGGTAGCAGCAGCACTCTTCTTGGGCAACATTAGAACTAATAGTGAGTTAGGAAAGGCTAAGTCCTGGCTGTGCCAGTAAATGTAGCAGTGTCTTTCAGAGATACTAAAGTTGTGATGTGCCACTTATTCTAAGACCAAGAATCATTTTCTCTTCATTTGGCACTATTCTGCTCATTTTCTTAACAAATAACAAAAAAACTCAACGAATGTTATGTATCAGTCCAGTACACGTTGGGAAATTTATTCCTCCCTTATTTATAACAAACAGTAACATAATAGAGCACTGGTTTTGTATCTGAGCCACCATCTACCACATACTGAACGAAAACTTTGAAAGTAATACATGTGGAATGTAAGGAGCACAGACTATTCTACTTCTTCCTCTTTAGACATTCATCAAAGACATACAGTTCTATTTCTGCCTTTTTCCTGAACTTATGCCCAGAGCATCTTTCCAATTCTTAGTTTCAAAGATCCACGTTCCCCCTACCCGAGATCGCTAGGACGTCCATATCATCCTAACACCATTCTTCCTTAAAGGACAGTTCCCGGGGGAGAGAAGAGTCCTTCTACTTAGAGCTTCGGTTCACCTTTGATCATTCCATCCCTTCTCCCTTCAAAGGGCGCACGTTTTTCCCGCCGCTCACACAAGGAAAGAAAGCAAAATGCCCCGCAGAAAACTCCAGGTGAGGCCCCTTCTAAGCCAAATCCCAAAGCTCAACGGTGCGGCTCTTGCTGGGGGAGAGCCGCCGCATCTGAATCCCCATCCTTGCAGGCACAAATCACAGCCCTTGGCCTGAAGGACCCGCGCAACCACTTACCAGCCTGCGCGCGGCCGGCCGCTCCCGCCACGTGAAGGAGAGGCAGAAGGCGGGGCCTCGCCCGCCTGGCCCGAAGCAGCGGACCTATGCGCCAACCTGCGAGAGCCAGCGCCTACTGCCGCCACCGTTCGGTGGAGTTGGTGGAGTCGGTGGAGCCGACCTGCAGGGCAGAAAAACAAGCCCCAAGGCTCCTCCTTCTCCTCGTGCTCCTTACGTGCCACCTCTCCAACCAATGGGGAAAGCAGGGGGCGGAGCGAGACCCGCCCCAGGTGACAGGCAGGCAACCGAATCCTCCCGCCGCTGTGAAGGAGCCTTGCAGTTGCTGGACCAATCGGCAGCGTGGGTGGGGAGTGCAGGGGAGGGAGAAAGCGGGGAAAGCGAACGGCCAATCGGATCTTGGAGCTCTGGAGCGACGGGTTCCGTGGCCCGTGGGCTTCCGAGCGCGGCGCGCGGGGGGCGTGCCCGCCTGGGCCAATCGGCGCGAGCCCACGGTGCGGAGCGAGCGCCTCAAATGCTCGGGTTTCTCAGCTGATTGTCTCCAGCCGAGAGTTGTTTTTTGCAGCTACCGAGCGGAGCCGCAGCAGGAGGAGCCGAGACCCCCGGGGGAGGGGGAGAGGAGGCGGGGTCGGGGAGCCGCCGCTGCTCTGCGCGGGGCTCCGGGTCCTGTCACGGCGCTTCCTGGGGTTGAAGGTTGGGGTGGGTGGGGGTAAGGGACAAATCCTTCTCCCCTCGACGGCTGCTCCGAGTCCTGCCCTTTCCTTTCCCGCGCTTCCCTCGCCCGCCCGCCCAGCCCCCTCATGGGGGTTTCCGTGCCGGGTCCGGTGGCCACCGCCGCTCCCACGGCCGGCCGTGAGCCCTCGACGCCGGGCGAGGGCGGTGGAGGCGAGAGCGCCGTCGCTGCCGCCTCAAGCGCGGCGGTGCCGGGTTCGGTGCAGTTGGCGCTGAGCGTCCTGCACGCCCTGCTCTACGCCGCGCTCTTCGCCTTTGCCTACCTGCAGCTGTGGCGGCTGCTCCTGTACCGCGAACGGCGGCTGAGTTACCAGAGCCTCTGTCTCTTCCTCTGTCTCCTGTGGGCAGCGCTCAGGACCACCCTCTTCTCCGCCGCCTTCTCGCTCAGCGGCTCCCTGCCCCTGCTCCGGCCGCCCGCTCACCTGCACTTCTTCCCCCACTGGCTGCTCTACTGCTTCCCCTCCTGTCTCCAGTTCTCCACACTCTGTCTCCTCAACCTCTACCTGGCGGAGGTAAGGCGGGAGGACCGGCGTGCGGGGCCGGGCGGGCAAGCGGGGCCGCCGCGATCCAACTCCGGCTGAGGACCGATGGGGGTTGGGGGTCGAGGGGGAAAGGCGGACCCAAGACCGGCCTGGGGAAACCGAGGCACGCCTGGAGGAAGCGCCAGTGTTCTCGCCCTAAACTTAAGCAGCTGATTGACTCGGTTACTGAGGGCATGGGGGCGGGGGGGTGAGTGAGAGTGTGTGTTCTGACAACTTAGAACAGCAGGACAACCCTTTGTTCGTTGTCCTGGCCCTCTAAGGTAAGGTGTTGGTGGCACTAACAAAGTGGCATCGCAAGAAGTAGCAGCCCCGGTAGCTCCGCCGAAGCTGGACGGTGTTGAGAGGTTGGATGCTGAGGTAGCAGCAGCTCTGCTGAAGCTGGACTGCTGCCAGCCATTACGTCACCAGGCAGAGCTGTTCCTCTGCTATTGTTGCTGCGTTTCTTTTATTAGAAGCTTATATTCCCTCCTGCATCTCCTTTCCTGAGGCTCGATAAGCCTCACACAAATTCCGTTCGATAGTTCCCCAGCAGGGTTAATGATCAATAACCAATGCTGAGGGTCAATAGAAAGACCTCCATAAAGCCCTTAATGTTTGCCCCAGTTGTTTCATGCTTTGGCTATTTATCCTACCTCTTACGACCTAGCTTTTTTTTTTTTTTTGAGCTAATTAAGAGAAAATACTATGTTAGCCTGTGCCTATTGCAGAAACAAACCACCAAACTGTTTTTGCAATAACTTGCTTAATAGCTGGAAGCTAATCACACCCCCTTTCTTTTTTATGGGGAATTACTGGTTAGATTGCATTGTTCTGTGCCACTTAGGTATTTGACCCATTTCAAACAGGTTTGGGAGTGTAAGGTTGTCAGTCATGTGTGTTAGCTCGTGGTATTTAAGCACAGAATTTTGAGAATCGCCCCTAAAAAAGTCTCCCTCCCCCCACCCGCAAAAAAATAGCTTGAGGAGGAAACAAGGTGACATCATATGCTTAATACTGACTAATATAGAACAATATTGGTCTGTGCAGCTAATCCTCTCAAAGGCTTTTGGAGGTGGTGAGAATGATCATAGTTATGAGCAAAAGTAAAAACATTTGAGGCATATTATGAGTTTATATGTGCTGCATACATGAACCAATTCATTTCTCACTTATTAGATTGGAAGTAGAATGCATAATTTTAAAATCCAGTTATAACTGTAGCTTTTGGCACGTTAAAAACAACAGTTGAAAATAAGTAACAAAACTTTAATTATTTTCCTTTCCATCCTTTAGAGGTCCAAGCAGTGACAAAAACCCAAACAGGTGCAGAAATAAAAAACATGGGTAATCATAAATCAAATAATCATGCCATAGTCATGTCACTTAGTTGTTTAAGCTTTAATAAAACTCTCCTTTATGGTTAAACTGATACACTGTATTCTTCCTGACATCATTTCTGCTAGGATACCAGTGACTTATCACTGAAGCTTTACTCTAGCTTCAGATACATTTAATTTACTGGAAAGTTACTAGCAATTCTTATGCCACTAGCATCATATAATTTTTTTTCTATATATTTTGACTTATAAAATTAATGATTCACTGTTAAATAGTTGGTGGGCACTTCATAAAGTAACTAAACACTCTTTTTACCTTTTTACCTGAGCTATAGCATATACCATAAAGTGCATAAATCTTATGTATACAGCTAGGTGAAATTTTACATAAGGATACACTCATGTTATCACCACCCAGATTAGAATATACACTATGTCAGTGCCCCATAAAGTTCCCTTGTACTCTCTCCCAGTCTTACCTCTCATCCCAAGGTAAACACAAAATGGCTAAACACTATCACAATAGGAAAAAAGCATCTATAATTAAGCTAAAAATTCTAAAAGGATGCTTCTGTAGTGTAAACTCTATGATATCTAGATTGGGTATTCAGACTTTTGACAGCTGATATTCCAAACTAGAGAGGAAAAATTTAAATGTCTAAAGTCTTCCTGTTAAATAAACTCTTGTGTTGTGACGTACCTTTAATAAGCAATAAAACTCAACTTAGAAAATATAATTTGGAAAAAAGCTGGACTAAAGCTTTTTCCTTTTGTAGTGTCTCAAAGAGTGTAGGTTGCTTGTCTATGCTTGTCTTTTTATAATCAAATTACCAATTTTAAGACATATAACTATACTTAAATCAAATTTCCAATCTGTTTTAAAAGAGATAACCAGAAATCAATTTCCTATTCATTAGAAAAAAATCCAGAGTAATCTGTATTTAAAAGTATTTGCATTCAAATTTTTATATCAATTACGTGTTACTGGAAGTATCTTTTCCATTGGTCATTCTGAATTAATGAAGCTTTCCCAGTGAGTTCTTTGTATTCCTAGTGAGCAAAGTAATAGGGAACATTTATGTGGTGACAAATACAAAACTTGATTTTTTTAAACCAAAAGGCCAGGAGATTTCTATTTTGAATAGGTGTGGTTCTTCATTACCAAGTCACTGTCTTTACTGTCATATTATATACCAATTTTATTTTACTTTTGACTTCTTTAAAGCATTTGTTATATCCATTTCTCACTAAAAAAAAATTCTAAATTTCAGGACTGAGTTACAAAGAACCATAGAGCAGTATAAAAATAAAGTTAGTAAAACAACCATTACTGCTTTGAACACATTTTGGTGGTCCTTCTAAAATTCATAGTTTTCAAAAAAAAACCACTCTGTTGACTACACTTAATTAGAATTGAGGTAAGGGGAAGTAGCCCTTTCTGAAATAATTAGGCTTTTCAACTTATTATAATTAGCCTCTAGGACTCAGATAGTTGAAAAAGAGAAACCTATACACTAATCTAAAAACACCTATTGAACTTTTTCTGGCATGATCAGTAAGACATATGATTACCAGAAAAGGGTTCACACTCCTGTACTTTTAGCAGAAAAGACTTTAGTCTTTAAAACAGATTACAGTGGTCCCATGTTATCCACAGGGTATTTATTCTGAGGACTCCCAGCAATTGCCTGAAACTGTGGATAGTACCAACCCCTATGCATACTATTTTTTTTTCCTGTACATACATAGCCTTTCACTAAAGGAAGCACTTTACAGCTTCTCCGTGTTGTGTCCAAATTGCCAGCATCACAATTCTTGTGCTTTGGGGCCATTAGTAAAATGAGGGTTCCTGGAACACAGACACCATGGCAGTCCATCTGATATCCAAGATGGCTACTAAGTGACTAATGGGCAGGTAGAGTATACAACTTGGATACACTGGACAAAGAGTTAATTCACATCTCAGGCAGAACAGAGCAGAATAACGTGAGATTTCATCATGCTGCCTGAATGATGCACAATTTAAAATACGAATTGTTTATTTCTGGAATTTTCTAACCACAGTTTATGGGGGAGTAACTGAAACTGCAGACAAGGGGAGCGTCTATGTACCTGATAAAATGGTTGCTCTTTACCATTGGAACAAGTAATAGGACTTAAAGTGAGAGTTGATAGTATACCATTTTTGGAGTATTGTGATGCACGCCAAAATCAGTTCCTCCTTGAGACCTGTAATGACACTTTTTCTTGCATTTTTGTAATGTGAGTACCATATAATTAATCAAAATAAAATCCATTGACTTAATCACAACACCAAAATAAGTAGGAAAATTAAATTCAAATTTTAATTTTTACATTTATGGATGCTATCATTATCTCAGACAATGGATATCTTCCAAATATTGATGGTATGTCAAATAACATGCAGTTCAATTTATTAGTACTTTGGTTTTGTTATAATCTTGTGTTTTCTCACCAAAGTATTTTCTTCACCTAAAGTGGAAACTCCTTTAAAGATAAGAACTTATTTTATCATATTTTTATCTCATAGCAACTAGAACAATGGTGACTATATCATTGCATAGCAATCCTGAAAAGGCCGAAACCTAGAAAATATTTAGCCACTTAAAATTTGGGGGTTAACTAAACTTTTATTAACATTTGAGGTAAATTATTTGTATACTTTCTGGGATCTTTATCTTTTCTGCCTAAAAGTTTGCTTATGGTACTAATGCTGAGAATCTCTTAGATTATCCTTGTTTAATTAGATAAAATTTAATTTTGATTACTATAGGTAAAATCCTAATGAAACCACTTTAATATGCTACAGAATTTTGCTTAGCAAAACTATTTTTATATCATGGCAAATGGCTCATAGTAATTAGAGCTTTGCTAATTTGGTTTTAACAAATTCTATTAAATAGAGAAGCCTGTAAAACAAATATGTCTCACATCATGAGTCATTACTATTTACTGAAATAGTGGTTTATTTAAATGTTGGATTCTTATCCATAACTGTGATTTTAAACTAGATATTTTATCCATGAATCTCATAAACTATTTTATCCATGAACTTGATTCTATTTTTCCTGAGATCATCTGTGAGACAAGAGTCTGAGATGTAATTCTGTGGCAGAAGACCTAATTATAATGCCTTATATTTTCAATGATTTGATATTTTCAAAGCATTTATACACTTGTCTTGACAAACCCCCATGATATAGGTAGAAATAAATGAGATGTAATTTGTCCAAGATTATATGGCTAATATGTATTAGATATGAGACTACTTTACAACCAGGAGCTGTAAAGTCTTGTCAAGTGCTCTCTCCCTATGAACTTTCCTGGATACCATCAGCTCTTTGTTTATTATTTAGTGCTTCATTATTTAACTTGCTTTGTCATCTCCTACCACTTCAAGCCTCATTCACTCTCCAGAAAACTCTTCCTTTCCTTCTTCCTTCACATTCAGTATATGACCCTCATCTCCTAGTTTATAAAAGTATTAAAAAGGGCCATCTGGCTGAACAAAGATTTAGAGAGATGCCTTAAAATGATGCAGAGAGTATTTAATCTTTTTCAATGAATGGTTAAGCTGGTAAGTGAGGAAATAACTTAGAGACAAGAAACCATAAAAGAAGTGAAAGTGGAATGATAAAGTTACTACACACATGTTGGTCTTGGGATTAGGAGTAGGTATCTATTTCAATTCTATGTGTTAGGGGTGTGGGAGGGTGACATTGGAGGCAATACCTTGTAGTGAGTTCTAATCAGATCTTATCCCCTCCAAATTAATGCCAGAATTCTCAATGTACATCTTTAGTGGACTAGGGGGAAAATGAACAGGTCCTCAGAGGTAGATGATAGAATCGCCTGTATTGGCTTTGGATGAAGGAGATACAAATTGGGGAAAGAAAAGTGTTCTCTAAAAATGCATAACAAGCTTATTCTCACACAAGTCTGGAGCCTGAATTCACACCATTTCTGTGACTTTAGAGGGGAAAAAAAACAAACTTGGAAATGATGTAGGTTAATATTACTCTGGCTTGGTTTAACTTCAGGCACCTAAAAAGAGCAAATGCAAATTATCTGTTGAGGAGTATACATTAAACCTAGAATCCTGACACATGAAATTCCACGCAGTATGAGTTCACAATGAAAATTACACTAAGGAATCTTACCTACAAAGACTGAAGATGTCAGAATTAACAAATACATGTAAAGTATTCATTTATGTGAATTAAGAAATTAATATTGATATATGATAAAGCTGACTAGGACATTTAGAAATAAATTATTTTCAAAAATGAAAAATATAATTAAAGTTAGAAACTGAAATTGATTAAACATTTAAAAAGAAATTAGCGAACTGGAAAATCTAAGAAAAAATTACCTAGAATACAGCCTAGAGAAACAAAAAGTGGAAAATATGAACATGGGATTAAGAGAGAATAATGATGTAATGAGCAGATTCAATATATATATAATTGGAATTTCAGAGAAATTACTAGTTTTTGACTTAGAGTTATTAGAGTATTTGACTTAGAGTTTGCCCAAATTTATGAATGACACCAAGTTTCAGATTCAGAAAGCCCAAAAAATTCAAGTCAGGCTAACCGAAAATGCACATATTGGAATAAAACCTTAAAATACCAGAGATAATATGTTTAAAACAACTAAACAGAGAAGATATTACTGACAAATGAGTAAAAATTAATTTGAGTACTGGCATTTCATTCACAACTAAGGAATCCAGAAGACAGAGAAATGTCTTCAAAATGCTGAGACAAAATAACCAGAAATCTAAAATTCTACCCACAATGAAACTATGAAAAATAAGGGTAAAATAAAAGCCACATTGAGAGAGTGACATCAGCAAGATGGAGTAGGAAGCCATGAACTCTCCTTCCCCCTGAAAATATAATCCAATTCCGCAACAATTCACAGGCAAATTTTCTTTGTGAGAAATTCAGAAACTGATTGAAAGGCTCCTGCACCCCAGGTGAATACAAAATCAAAATCACCCAAAATATTAGATTAGAGACAACCTCTTACCAGAGTTTCTGAGCCAGTATAGTACCATACAATTAGGAAGAGACTTCCTAGCTCTCAGTTCCTCCCAGTGGAGGGAAGGGGTTGGTTCACACATCAAGCAGCCCAACTTTTCCTAGGAAGCCCTCCTCCCAGAGGTCAGGCTTTGTCTTGTCAGTCTTGGAGCTCTGACAGGTCCAGTACAGTCTAGCCACCTGGGGGAGAACAGAAACCAATTTGAACAGATAGATGACATAGCTTCCTTTCTCCCTCAACTCAGCAGAGAGTAAACAAACCAGAATTACAATTTCCTGCTTCTTGGGAAGGGAAAGAGTGGGTAGAATCCCCCAGAATCTCTGGACAAACTGACTGGTGAGGGTCTTCTCCTTTACAAGACCAGTCTCTGAGAGAGGTGCCTGTTTTGTCTAATGCACAGGCACCAACACAGAGAGTCAAGGAAAATGAAGAATTAGGCAAAGGTGTTCCAAACAAAGCAAGAAAATCTCCAGAAACCCTAATCTTTCAGTTATATGATTTACTTTACAGAGTTATTCCAAATAACTCCTAAAGATGCTAACCAAGGTCAAGAAAATAAAGCAGAAACAATTTTAACAAAGCATGCGAATTTCAACAGAGAAAATATTAAAAAGTACAAAACATAAACCATGGAGCTAAAGAACACAAAAAGTGAAAAATTCAGGGCTTTATCAAAAGATTAAATAGAAGAAAGAATGAACTCAAAGACAAGTCATTGGAAATCAGAAGAACAAAAAAAGAATGAACAAAGCTAGAGAGATTTAATGGTACACCATCAAGAAGACCAATATCTACATTGATTTTCATGATAGATAAAGGACCAGAAAGCTTACTCAAAGAAATAGTGGCCAAAACCTTCCCAAATCTGGGGTAGGAAATGGACATCTAGATCTGAGAAGTCAAATGAAACAAAAAATGAGGAATCCAAAGAAATCCATACTGAGACATAATCAAGTCAAAAGTCAAAGACAAAGAGAATTTTGAAAATAGAAAAGAGACTTGTCACATACAAGGGAAGCCCTCTAAGAGTATAAGGAGATTTTTCAGCAGACATCTTGTAGGCCAGAAAAGATCATCTTGCAGGATGATCTCTTTCAAATACTGAAAGTAAAAACTGCCAACCAAGAATAATACATTCTGCAAAACTACTCTTCAAAAATGGAGAATGACTTTCCTAGATAAAAGCTGAAGGAATTTATTGCCGCTAAACCTGCCTTACATGAAATGCTAAAGAGAGTTCTTGAAGTTGAAACAAAGGATGCTCAACAGTAACACAGTAGTACAAGTATGAAACTCATTGGGAAAGGTAAATTTTAGACAAATACAGAATACTGTATTATTTTAACCATGATGAATAAATCACTTTTTAGTATAAAAGCTAAGAAAAAAGTACAAAAATAACAAAATATGTTAAAAGATACACAAATAGATATAAAACGGAACAACAATAACAAAGTGTTGGCAGGGAGAGGTTAATGTAGAGTTTTTTGTATGCAGTTGAACTTAATTTTTTTTCAACTTAAAATGGACATAAGATACTTAGTAAGGCCCATAGCTTACACAAATACATGCATATGTGTGCACACACACAACTTATATAGAAATTACACAAAAAAGAAAAGGAATAAAAGCATATCAATATAAAAACAAAGAACAAAGCACAAAGAGATAAAAAGACCAAAGAACTACAAGAATTAATAGGAAAAAAATGAAATGTCAGTAGTAAATCCTTTTATCAGTTACTTTAAATGTAAATGGATTAAACTCCCAAACCAAATGACATAGATAGGCTGAATGGATTTTTTTTAAAGACCCAGCTATATGTTGTCTATAAGAAACTCACTATATTTTTTCCCTTTCATTGCCATTTTAATAGTAAAAAGAATATAAACTATGTTACAAAATATATTCACTTTTTGCAGTGAAAATTTACTAATTTTATAAAATAAAAGGTGTTAAAAAGCAAATTCCAAGTGGAGCAAAGACATGAAAACAAAAGAGTTCTAGGAAAAAACCTAGATAAATTGTATTCCAAAAAAGATCTTTCAAAAGGACATAAACCCAAAAGCACAAAGAAAAAAGACTGGTAAGTCTGAGTACATAAATCAAAGTAAGTCTAATGGCCAAGCAACTGGGAAAACATATTTGCAATGCCTACTAAAAGCAAAAAGGAGTTTAATTTACTAAGAATCATACATGTTATTACAAAGGAAAGCCAAAAGAAAAAAATGGGAATAGTCAGTTTAAAAGGGGAAAATTGTTTTTAACCTATTTCCCATTTGCCCAGAGAATACTCACCGGTGGCACTTGCAACTACAGCATTTACCCTGAAATAACTTGCAGATTGCAGTCCCAACTTTGCCCCCAAAGTTTGCCACAAAATATCTCACTTTTATTATTTTTGCATCACTCTAGTATGTTGATAGTCTTTGGAAACAAGTAACATCTATTTATAGTATTCTGGTTTTAGTAGTGGTATTTCCATTTATAAAATATAGTAATTTTTTTTAAAAACATTACATTTATTTTTATTATGGTGACATTGGTTAATAAAATCTAGTAAGTTTCAGGTGTACAGTTTAACAGGAAGGTATATATATAGTGTGGTGTGTGTTCACTGCCCAAAATAAGTAATTCTTGATTTCTGAAAATGTCAAATTCGAGATGTTCCACTTTGTGTTGTTCGGTGCTTTGAAATTTACCACACAACAATGGCTTTAATTATTAGCTCTTCGCCCAACAAAATTATTAAATATTGATCATCATATACATTTCTGTTACATTAGGATTAGAGACAAGCTCTGTTAGCAATAACTCCAAGAACAGTTTTCATATTTTCATTGAAAACCAGTCAGATTTACTTCAGCCTCAAAGAGAGTTTTATGTAAAATTAAATTAACGCTGGCAGCGAGCTGCACTTTTTTTTCTAAACGGGAAATGAGCTAAAAGATGAAAATATATGAAAGTATGCTTTAATTCATTCATAATTAAGGAAACACAAAGATTAAGATGCCATTTTTTTCACACATGATATAGCAAAAATTAAAATGTCTGATGATGCCCAGAACTGGAGAAAAATGGTAGAGGGAAAAATGCACTTTAATTACAGCACAGAATAGTTGATAATTGCAAAAAACCCAAAACAGCCCAAGTGTCCATCAATCAAATTATGGCATATCCAGATGGACTACAGATGACCACTAAAGTACATACATACAGATCTGTACGTATGTGCTGACATGGAAAGGTCTCTAAGATATACTAGTGAAAAATTTTTTTAAATGAGAGCGTATTTAACAGCGCATCAATGAGAGGGGAAAAAAGTGTACTTGAGTCTATTGCAATTCCTTTCTGTCCTCCAAAGGAATTATAAAATACCGTTAGCTGTGGTTATCTTTAGATAGATGAAGGGTAGGGGAAGGATGTGAGAGACGTTTACTTTTCGCTTTGTACCATTCTGTGCTGTTTTATGTTTCTACCCTTAAAGGTAAAACAGTATTTCAACAGGGGTTACATGGGTGGATAGAGTATAACTCATTCATTGTTTTCTTTTTATCTCTATTAAAAAAACAACTGTTTTTTACATACTCACAAAGATGTTAATCCAAAATGTATAAAATTTTTTAAAATACAGTTATATGTACATATATGCACCCATATGCTGACAGCACAGGAGAAAACCTACCTTTTTCATATCAGACACTATCCTAATGTACAATACATGTAGTTAATATTACCCAAAAATCTGAAAGTACTTAACATAAATCTCCTTTAAGTTTCCATCTTATATAGTGATATAAGACTGTGGGTACAATACATTAGTGAATACAGAAAAATTCTAAGTGTCCCATCTGAATAATGTTCTGACTACTGCATAATCTTTTTGTCCTTTTACTACCTCATAGTTATGATTCGGAGGCTAGTCTTTGGATCAGTTTCCAAAATAAGCAGTGTTTGTCTTCAATTTATTATTAAGAAAGTTTTGTTCTATATTTACTTGCCCTCTAGGTGCAGCTAAGGATACCACCTGGTCAATATCAGCATTGCTTGGAAGAAAATAAGCAATATTATTAGGGATCCTCTAGGAAAGTCTGAAAATTTTGAAATCATCAGGAAACTTCAGTGGCCTAATGTTAAAGGTCTTTGCAGTAGCATAGTCTGCCCTGCCTACAGGGGTCTGAGGACTACAACAGCATCAGGGAACCTGAGGAAACTAGCAACAGGAAATCTCCATAGATGAATTCTATTACAAGAACTCACATCACAAAAATTATGAGATGCAGCAAAAGCAGTAATAAGAGTTAATAAATGCTTATATTAAAAAAAAGAAGAAAGATTCAGATAAACAGCCTAACTTTTCACCTGAAAAAGCTAGAAAAAGAACAAACTAAGCCCAAAGTTAGCAGAAGAAAGAGCTAACAAAGATCAGAGCACAAATAAACATAGTAGAGAATAGAAAAACAATAGAAAAATCAATGAAACTAAGTGTTTTTTTGAAAGGAAAGAAAATTGACAAATTCTTAGACTAATTAAGGAAAAAAGAAAAGATGATAACCAGAAATAAAAAGGATCATAGCAGACTACAATGAACAATTATATACCAACAAACTGGATAACCTATAAGAAATAGATAAATTCCTAAAATATATAACCTCTTGATTCTTACTCATGCCATCCACAGCAATCTACTGATATGGATTATAGACCTAAATATAAAAGCTAAAACTTGTAGAAGAACATAGTAGAAAATCTTTGTTACCTTGGAGAAGACAAAGATTTGTCAGACAAAAAGCATGAACCAAAATTGACAAATGAGATTTTATCAAAATAAAAAAGGCTTGCTTTTTTGCAAAACAATAATGAAAAGGCAAGCCATAGACTATGAGAAAATATTTGAAGCACATATATCTGGCAAAGTAATTATATTCAATATACATAAAGAAAGAACTCTTAAAACTTGATAATAAGAAAATTCAATAAAAATTGACAAAATATTTTATCTTTCACAGAAGATACTTGCATGGCCAAGAAGCACATAAAAAGCTGCTCAAGATCGTTAGTCATCAGGAATATGAAAATTATAACCACAATGAGATACCACTAAATATTGACTAGAAAGACTAAAAAGACTACACAAAGTATTGTCAGTGATGCAGATTAATTGGAACACATACACCGAATGTAAAGTTTTATAACCACATTAGAAAATAGTTTGCTAGTTTTTAAAAAGTAAAACATAAACTTGAGATAAAATATAGCCATTATAGCCTTAGATACCCAAGAGAAAAGAAAGCATATATCCATACATAAACTCGAATGTAATGTTCTTAGTATCTTTATTCACAATCATTCCAAATAGAAATTAACCCAAATGTCCATCAAAAGCAAAGGGATAAATTATTGTATATCCGTACAGAGGAGTTAGCACTAAAAGTAAAGAACAAGC
This sequence comes from Eonycteris spelaea, assembly GCA_003508835.1. Classification (NCBI taxonomy): domain Eukaryota; kingdom Metazoa; phylum Chordata; class Mammalia; order Chiroptera; family Pteropodidae; genus Eonycteris; species Eonycteris spelaea. Next base: position 6,091,785 of record PUFA01000017.1, read on the forward strand.
TACTGATAGACACAACATCATGGATGAATCTAAAAATCAGGCAGAATGAAAGAAGTCAGACAAAAATGAGCTCACACCATATCATTACATTTATATCAAATTTTAGAAAATGCCAATTTACTCTAAGAGTAAAACCTAAGTTTGGGAAGAAATCTAAAAAATGTGACCTCATCACTTATCAACTCTGTGTAACTTTGTAAATTACTTGGGTAAATTACTTAACCTCTCTGTGCCTATTTCCTCATTTATAAAAAATGAGAATGATAATAGTGCCTCCTCATAGAATCTTTCTGAGGACTAAATAATATAATTCATATAAAATCTTTAGAAGTACCTGGCATATGTTGATTGTTAGCTATTAATATTAAATTTCAAAGAATTGGGACTTCATAGACAACATTCTTTTACTCCAAAAGCATTATTTGAATTCAGTATCAAAAATAATGTGTGAAGTTTATTTGGAAAATTTTAAAACAGTTAACACATGGTTAAAGAAGAAATCACAATGGAATTTAGAAAAAACTTGGAATATGATAATAAAAATACTGTGTATCAGAACTTGAATGAAGCAGCTAATTTGGCATGCAGAAGCAAATCTAGAACTTTAAGTGTTTACAATAGAAAAAATCCAGAAATTTAACAAGCTAAGAATTCAATGTATGTTAGGAAAAGAAAAATAGGATAAGCCCAAAGGACACAAACAGAAAGAGATGAATGTAGAGATTAATAAAATAGAAAACACACAATACAAGAGACTTGACAAAGCCAAAAGCCATCCCCTACCTTTTTTCATAATCAACTTTCAGGGGTGGCCCACACATGCTCTCCATCTTCTCACTTCTCCATCCACACTGATGTGCCTCGGCCAAATCACTACCAAAATAACTGTTGCCTAAGGCTCACAGTGACCTTCATGTCAACATTCATTAGACATTTTTTAATTCTCACCCAAACTAATCTCTCAACAGCCATTAACTTCATATTTGTCTCCCTAACACTTCCATTGGCTAGCACACTGTCCTGGATTTTTTTTTTTTTTGTACTATCTTAAACTAGATTCTCTTCAAGTTTATCTGCCTCTGCCTTGCTATCAGAGGTGAAGTTTCTCAAGACCTAAGCCTTGGCCACCTGTTCTTCCCAAATGATTGCATCCATATTCATGCATCATGTCACTTAAAAGCAGATGACTCACACAAATATCTATGATCCTAACACGACTGCTCTTCTGAGCTCTGCCTTTCTATATTTTACACCTACTTGATATCTCCTTGAGGATATCTGAAACCCTCAGATTCAATATGTCCCAAACTGAGCTGACGATCTTTCCTTCTCGCTCCCTACCACACACCTGTTTCCCCCAAAATCTGATCCTCTTCTTTTGTTTCCCCAATTCAGTAATGCACTGCTATTCATTTATATAATTCAGAAACCTATGAGTTGTCAATGCTGCCTTCTCCCTCATACTTCATATTTACTCCATTATCAAATCCTGTCCATGTTGCCTCCTAACATCTCAAGTTCATTCACTTCTCTCCATCCACAATGCCTGGTCTAAGCTACTACCATCTATTGTCTAGTCTATGGTAGTTAGCCCCCTAGTTGCTGTGTCTGTATCCTCTGGCTACACAAGTCTATTCTCCACACTGTTGCCAGAGTTATTAAACAAAAATCTAATGAGTTATAAAGGTTCCACCCCTAGATTCCTCCATTGGTTCTGGTTTCTCTTAGACTAAACACAAACTCTTTTGTACATACTTCAAGATACTTATGGTTCCAGCTTCATCTCATACTGTGCTCCTCCTTGTTCTTTGCCCCTCTGGCCAAACTTGCATTCTTTTAGGACTTTGTACTTGCCAGTTCTCTTCTGCTACAGAGCCTTTCCATATTATTTTTCCACTACTTAAAATGTTCTTTCCTTCTTTGCTGAGTCAGCTATCAGCTCCAGCATGACACTTCAGGAAAGCTTTTACCCAACTCCATTTAGATTAGATTCCAAAATTATAGACTCTCAGGCATTATGCTCCTTTCCTTCATGTTATTTGCACATTCATAGTTGTATATTTGTGTGTTTCTGTGGGAGCTTACTAGACTGTAAACATTATAGGAAGAGAGGCCCAGTCTGTTCTTTCTGTATCCCTAGTACCTGTTAGTTAATACCTGGCATGTAGAAGGTGTTTAGTAAATATTTATTGAATGAACGAAGCTCTTGTTCACCATAGCCCATATATCCTGGGATTGGGGAATCCCTGAATGTATAATTTTACAGCAGAACTTTACCCTTCTTTTCTTTTTTCCTACTTATCTGCCCTCTCCCCCTTAAAAAAAAAATGTTTGCTTTAAAACAAGAATCTCAAACTCAAATATCTAGAGGGTCCTGGTGGATACTACCATTTGAGAGAGAATAGGAAGTGGTGGTTACTCTGGTGAACTAAAGAGCACATATCTAAAGAGGACAGCCACATTAATTTAGTTCTACCTATAAGATGGCATTGCCACATCACCTGATTTTTCAAGAGAAATCAGAAATCAGATTTTAAAAATAAGAAATCTACTTTTAAATAATGACAGTGTATCAATGTGTTGTTAATAATACTATAGACTAACACTGAATAAGCCAAACGATTTTGTGGATAAGACCCAAACCAAAAGCTCCTAATTTGTATCTTCTCCCCCTCTCTCTCTACTTCTGTATTATCTTCCATAGAGAAATAAAACAAATCAACACAATCTTGTCCTTAATACCCAACAACATTAGTTAAAGTGAACTCTGAGTAATTTACACTTATTATGGGAAAGTTATGGTGTTCTAAGTCTAACCAAATGTAGAGAAAGTACCATTCATCACATGCTATACCATCAATGTCTGCCTTCCTCTACTACATTGCTTTAGGTCAGCTACTATTGTACATTTATTTCGAAGGAAATTCTACATGCTCTTCAGCACCTGGCACTGTTATATATGTGGTTAGTGCTTAATGATTTGGATGTTTATGTAAATTCATGGTGAAGTAAAAGAATTTAAAAGAAAAGCTGCTTTCTCTCCAGCTCCACAAATAAAATCAGAATCTCTAACTTGGAAATTAGACTTTTCATCTAATTTGTTTTAAATAAAGACAAATTTTTATAAATTAAATGTCCTTGTTATAGTTTTATTTTAACTTTGTTAAGGGATTTGTTTAAAGTAGTATAATTTCATCAATAGCTCTGAACTAGGAGTTTGGGAATTTGAGTTTTAGTTCAAATTCTAATCTATTTGGCTAATTGTTATTTGCCAGATCACTATTTTTCTGGGCCAGTTGTTTAATTAATAAAGTGGTTCATGTCAGTGATATCTAAGACACCTTTAAATCTCATAGTCTGACACTAATAAATCAATCTAGAATTTGAAGGGTTAAAAAAAACTCTGTGGCCTAGTTCTGAGATCTAATACAGTGTCTCTAAATTCTGTCTCCGAGACATGAATGCCAATTTAAAAAGTTACACATGTCATGTTAAAACTAATCAAAGTTTAGGATGTAAAGAAACAAATACTTAAATATTTAGGATCATCTGCTTTATAAAATAAGATGTCAAATCTGTATGTTCTATCTTTTTACAAAAATTCAATTTTAGCTGCCATTTTTATTAGCATATTGATCACACACTACAGTTTTTTAGCTTTAGTCTCACTATAAAAATGCTTAAGTAACATTTTCTTAAACTTTCGTGCTCTTTTCTCAGCTATCCTGTAGGACTTTGTCTAATTGCTGATTGAAACACTTGGGCTGGTTTGAGGTGATAGCATGTATGCTAGGGAACTTTCTGTCACACACCATGGAATTAGCATGTTTTAAGCTAATGTGAGTGATCATCACTGATTACATCCAAGCTGTTATTGTCCTTAAAAAATCAATATGAAAAGAACATAAGCAGCATTCCTTCTGCTTTTTTCTCCCTTGTGATATTCTAATACTTCTGAAACATTCTGCCCTTTTTTCTTACACCATTATCAGTGAGACTTTTTCTATTGAATCTGGCTCTATCTGTACAAAAAGCAATTCTGCTCTCTTCCTAGTTCAAAGAGCATGAAAGAAAAAAAAAGCATGAAAGATTTTATGAAAAATCAGTAAATACAATGGGGGATTTAATGTTTGAAAAACTTTAAAGGTTAGAAAAGTTTCAGTAGAAATTCAGTTTAAATCAGTTTCCTAGAGTCTAAATTTATAATGCATGAGATTTAGTTCAGAAATAAATCCTGTGTATTCCTAATGTTAACTTATCTTCAAAGAACTGTCTATAGTAAACTAATGAACAGTCCATAGTAATCTGTTTTATTTCAGGCTGATTTTCAATAATGAAAACTCACAGGTTTTTCTTCTCACTTATAAAATTAATATTTCATTCCTGAATAATTTAGATATTTATGCTTTTTTAAAACTATACTTCTATTTAAATAAAGGGTATGGTAAAAGTACTTGATAGTCAGCAAAACAATGTAAAATGAAATTATTAAATTGCTTCTAGAACATTACCTTTTACTAAACAGATAACGTGATTTCTGAATATGTTTTTCTTGTGCATGTTAATTCTGCAAATCTTGAATAATAACAGGTAGTGGCTATGACATATAGATGACATTACTGTTAATAAAGTAGTATTTGTCACCGTAAAATTTAGGGAATTAACTTTATATACCATGGAAGATCTAAATGTACAAATATATCAGAGAAAACAAGGACACCTATGAGCCTTGAATTAGGAATCAGGACACCTGGGTTTTAATCCTTTCAATTTCCTGTGTGTTTCTGGACAATCCACTTAATCTCTAAAGCTCAGCTTTGTAATTTGTAAAATTAAGTTATTGAATTACATCGCTAAGGTTTCTCTTAGTCCAGGAGAGATGAGGCAAAAGCTTCCCATTGTCCTCTCCCAGCAGTCTTACAGGCAGCACTTATTTTCCTAGCAACAGTATATGACAACCAGAAGAGTTCACCTGAGACATAGTGTCCAAGGTTTTATTGGGGGTCAGTCATGTAAGCAATGGAGTGTCTTCATGGCTGAATAGTTACTTAGTCTCAGGACTCTACAAAGGTCAAACTGATACCACCTGGTCCAGGGCCTCCACCATAAATTACATCATTAGCATAGACCATTAAGTGTGGCCCAAGGCCCCAAGCACACAAAGGTACTTTAGGCAGTATATCCCAAGGGCGTACAAATTATCTTCCTAGAGCAAGGAAATGACCAGATCTTTCTTTGGAATGTGCAATGTTTAGACATCTAGGGCCTGCCGAGTTAATCCTTCACTGCATACCTTGTTTCATTGAAGTAATTTTTTAGTATTATCTTGAGAAAGGGTACTTGGTAAGTAATTTTTTTGAGGTTTTCATGTCTGAAATATTTTAATTCTACTGTCATATTTGATTGATAGTTTAGGCAGCAATAGAGTTCTAGGTTAGAGATAATTTTCCCTGAGGATTTTTAAGGTATTGCTCCACTTTCAGTGTTCTTATTAAAGTTTGAAAGCCATTCTGATTCTTGATCCTTTACATGCGACTTTTTTTTTTTTTTTTTGAAAACTACTAGATTTTTCTTTGACCCTAGTGTTCTGAAATGATGTCTCTTCATATGGGTTTGTTTTCTATCCATTTTGCTGGGCATTGAACAGGCCCTTGCAATTTAGTCACATGTATCCTTTAATTTGGGAAAATATTCTTAACTTTTTAATTAATTTTCTCTCCTTTTTGTTCCTATTCTTTCTTTCTGGAAATCTGAACATTTGAAAGTTGGACCTCCAAGACAGATCTTTTTCTGATCTCTTTTCTCCTTATTTTGTATGTCTTTTGGCTCCACATTTTTGGGAGATTTCCCCAACCTCCATCCCTTCTCCTGAATTTTTCATTCCTATTAGCATGTTTCATTTCTATTAGCACTTTTTTATTCAAAATTTTTTTATTAATAGCATCTTGTTTTTTGTTTCATAAATATAGTATCTGCGTTTGCTAAGGATAGAGTTTCATTTGTTAAGTTTTTTCTCTTGTATAGATTTCTTATTTCTATATTTTGATCTCTTTTTCATTAAAAAATTTTAAGCTATCTGGTTATCCTTGGCTGTATATTCATAAATAAAAGTGGAAGCTTTAAGCATGTAGGGTGATCTGGCTGGACAATTTGTTAGGGAACCCTTGATGCAGATATATTTAGGTCTTTTCGCTGATCAGTTTCCTTGGGGAGTAAATATTCTAATTCTTCAGAAAATAGAAGTCTAATTTACCATATTTTGAGAACCTAATCAAAGAAGAGGATTGAGGCAAGAGAAACTCCCTATACTTGGTATTCATCATAATCTCCCTGTTTTTAGTATGGTGCCAAACTATCAGCTGGACCTGGCATCTGTCATACCCCAGGCCAGAGTAGACTCTCCAGAGAGTAAATACTTAGATATCTGCCAGGAAGAATAAGGGGCATTTGCCCAGGGCATGGACTAGGGAAAGAAATTTAGGGATTTAACTGCTCTTAAACAGCTTTCATCTCCCCTGTTTCAGCCACCTGCACCTTTCGGTTTCAGTGGTACTTGGTTCTCTTGGTTCCTGCACCTTTTGAAGATTCTGAAATGTACATCAGGTTGGTTCTCAACCCTCCTCACAATTGCCTTGAGATTTATCTTTCTCAGATAAACACACATTGCACTGGAGTCCCCAGGACCACCCTCAGCCTTGATGATTTGCTAGAAAAACTCGCATTTGTTATACTCATGATTAAAGTTTATTACAGTGAAATGACAGAGTGAAATCAGCAAAGGGAAAAGAGAGATGAAGTAATGTCCAAAGAAAACCAGGCACAAGCTTCCAAGAGTCCTCTCCCAGTGGAGTCACAGGATAAGCTTAATTCCGTCCGTGCGAGTTGTGACAGTGCGTGTGAAACATTATTTATTGAGGAAGGTCTTTAGAAACCGTACCAAAGTCCTTTATTGGAGTTTAGTCATGGAAGCACTCTCTGCCAACACAACCCAAATTCCAGATTCCCAGAAGGAAAGCAGGTGTTGAATATAAAGAATTGTTTACACAAACAGTTTAGACACAGTGAAACACCCTTATCATTCAGGGAATGGTAGGAGTCCTTTCAAAATCCAAGTTCCCAAATGCCCGCCAAGGACCAACCTTACAAGCAGGCTTTTCTAAGGGTAGCAGTCTCAGGCCTGCTATGTTAATTCTTTTCTGCACTCACATCCACCTACTTTCTGGCTTCCAACATTTTGTTATTGTACCCTTTCCCATTCTACTCACACATATGGGTTATGCCTGCTAAGAAAATCTCTTTACTATTGTTTTAATGGAGTTTCAGGTGAGAACAAAATTAGATGTGTAAAAATAATGTTTATGCAACTCAAAAGAAAATAGACTAAGCAGAGAGAAGAAACTTAAAAAAAAAAAAAGGTATTAGTATTCCAAGAGAGAGACAAAAAAGATACAGTATCCTTTGTATCCTAGAAAGAACAGGCTGCCTTAAAGAAAAAAGATTTAAGAAGGTTTCCTTTAAAAAGTGTTCTTAAAAAGAAAATGTACGATATGCATTGAAAGAGAACATCTGAGAAAAGGCTGGCTCCTCAGTTTACAGCTAAAGTAGCCAAAAGCATCATTGTTTTATACGCACGCAGCAGCAATGGTAAGCTTGGGAATGGTGTACTACTCTCCATAGGAATTTAAGCAACTGAGACGGAAATTATGGATAACTGCTTCTGTAAAGCAATCTACATAGTTGTCTGTATGTGCCTATCTGCCATGAAAAAGAAATTATGTTTACCATCATTTATTTATGCATCAATTCCAAATTTTATATAGATACATTCTCCAATTAAGTTTCTATTTCAAATTTTTATAAAGTGGGAAATCAACTTGACAAAAAGAGATTCTATAGAAAATCATCTGTTCTATAAGTATTTTAGTACGTACCACCTCCAAGCAACATGGGCCTACAAGCCATGGGGGACAGCAAGTGATATACAACTCCAGTGTAACTCTTCCTCAAATCTTGGGAAACAGTATTAATAACTTACATTAGGTAACATTTACAAATAAAATGTTTGTTGTATTCTCATCTTTTTCCTCTTTATTTGAGGAACTAAATATAGGGTGAAAAAATATGGAAGTCTACACTTTTAAATGGAAAAATCATCTCAGATTACTTAAATATTTTAAAATCAGGTATTCTAGTGATAAACGTATGTTAAATCTTCAGTAATTCAAAAATTCTAAATCAGTGTTTTTTAAATTAGGGACTACTAGGTTGTATATGATATAAAGGTAGGTTTATGATGAAAAGCATTTGATAGCCATCAGCCCATATAATTCTTCATACTTTTATAATAAAGTATAATATCACTCTATAGATGGCCCATTTATTCAGGTTTTCCTGGCATTAAGAAAAACTTGGAAAGATACGCTCTTCTGACATAAATTGACATCAGCAAAGTCATTTAGATATATGTTATTTACCATTTACTCTTCAAAAAGTTTACCTAAGTCCACATTTATTGTGTTTCATGAACTATCTTTCACTGTCTTAACAAATAATATATAATTGCTTGACATTTTGATCTTACTAATTTCTTTTTACTCAGGATCATGTCCTATTAGCTAATTCTATAAAATACTTGGAATCTACTAATATCAGATTGTTTTTAACCCTAGGTAATCTAAATTTGATTAAAGTGCCAGATTGTGTTTAAGTGATGCATTGTAATGTATTCTGCAAATCTTGGATGATAGCTGACCTTTTAATTATTTCTTTATTCTGCTCAGCAACCTCTTACACTCGTTATTTATCCCATCCCATGACCTGTAATCTTATGGATCACACTTCACACCTTGTCCCCATTCTCTTTTTTATTAAACCTCTTAAATGCTGTCACTGAAATGGAGCTTTTTTCCAGATGACACTTCGTGCCTTATAAGCCCTCCATCTCAATTTGTGGGAACAGTCAGCCTATTTTAGGTTTCCCTATACTGCTTATACCATCATCATCTCTCTGAAATCTATGCCATCTGATTAGGTCATCATTGGCTGTAATAATAACTTCCACTTTCCTGTATGAATCAGCACGTTCTTCTGGCCTGGTCTCCTGTTATAAAGGTCTTTTTCAAAACCCGTATTGATAACCCATTCAAGGTCTCTCAATTCAGTGGCTTAGAGCTTTTCTCCATTTCTATTTGCGTCACCCAACAGCATGGCCACCCTTTGGATCAGCTCTTGAATGAAGCAATTCTTTCTGACTAGTGTCTTCACTTTTTCCTTATATATTTTGAATTCATCCTTTTATCTGTTTTTCATCTCATCCTATATTTTAACTACTTTACCCCTTCTGTTTTCCCCACTCAATTAGTTCCCTGCTAATGTCATTTCCACTTAGAACCAATAGTCAATCTAGTATTCCTCATCCCTTGACTTTTTGCTGTGCCAATATGGTTCACTCGCCTACTTTTTCTTTCTCTGCAATAGTTCCATGTGTTACAGTTCTAAATTATTACAGGAAAATGCAACCTAATTGTTTGAACTTTGTATAATGTAACCTTTTTTCTATTAGAATTGTTTCAATTTTAAAATCAGAAAACCTTACTGGCTGTGTCTACTGTGAGCTGCCTGACTTTACCTGGACCTCTCTACTTCTCAGTACAGTATATTCATTTATACCCCTGATATTCACGTGTTCCAAATGTTTTCTATATTCCGATTGCTTAAATCTAACATCCCTTCCCAGGATATGACCTTGCCTCCTACACTTTACTAGAAAAGAAATAGACTCCATCTGCCAAGTTCTCATTCATCTTCTTTATCAAAAATGTCTGTATCCATGCTATATCCAAATTTATTTTAACAAAGAGACTTGTAGATTATTTAAACTTTCTCTGCAGACCTTCAGTTTTCCTTCAACTATCTTTTCTTCCTTGTTTACTCAGAAGTATGTGCCTTCCTTTTCAGGGTTAACCTGTGTGTTCTAGAGCTTTCTTTAACAATTGAACTCTCCTACTCTCCTCCATTTACCATTTCACCCTCTCTAGTTTGTTTCTGAGCAGCAGATTATTAAATCAAACTGTGAAGGGTCTGAGATTTTACCCTACCTGAACGCTAACAGGTTAGCTTGTCACAGTTTTTTAAACATATTCTGACAGAAAACACAAGACCCATAGGTCAGAAAAAAAGACCATTTATTACTCATGGCAAAAAGAACAACCAAAGCAGTGTCTTGCATTATGTGCCAAGTCCCAATTCCCATAAAGCAACACAGTGAGAGCCAGATGTTACCTGTGCATGGAGCAGGGTGTGTTACAGGAAAGGAACTCCAAAATAAGGAAGAAAGACAGACCTTATCTTTACTCTGGTATGTAAGCAAATTTTCATCAAAAAGGGAAGAGGCTTTACTCCCCTGAAATTTCTCCAAGGATAGACATGTACTCTATATTATTACTAGTCAGGGAAAAAATCTTCCTCTGACCTTAAGGTAGACTCTACATCTTGTTTTCAGGGTTGTTTGTCATGGAAACCCCTTTGCTCAAAAGACTTGGGCCATGCAGAAACATGCAATATTCATAGAGAATCGTTTCCCAACACAAAAATTTCCCAGGTTTCTCTTATCTTCAAATATAGGTTAGGCTCACTGCCTTTGCTATCTTATTTTCTGTTAAGTCCTTATACTTTTGCTCTGTCATTTGCTGAAAACTATTCTCTCCAAGGTACCAATGCCATACTAATAACCCTCTCAATGGTTTTTAAATTGTTCTTGACTTTTTGCAGAATTTTACAAGGGCTATACTTTCTTCCTTTTACCTCTAAACTACTCCACTGTTTTCTTTGTGACTAATCTGATTCTTAGATTTCTCTCCCTTGCCCATCTCTCTTTTCTTTACTCTTTGTGCTTTTTTTGCTGTAACTATTAAATGTGAACATATCACAGGTTGACTTCTCAAATTCATATTTGTTCCCTCAAATGACTTTGAGTTTCAGCTGTCACCTCTACATATGACTCTAATATCCTTCGTATATTCTAAAAGTTACCTGCCTTCTCAATATTTCTGCCTGTATGTAATAAATTTTAAAACTGAGAATAAATTCTGGGGCCTGATTTTTTTTAAATTGTGTCTGGGGCCCTCGTTCTATTAGTTCTTCAGATTGGAAATTTGAGAGTGTAGTTGAGTGGACTCACTTAAATTCAACAACAGTCTTTTAACTGGAGACAAGAATAAAGGAAAAGTATTAAAATGAACAATTATCCTCTGAAGATATGGATGGAGTTAAGAATGGAGGCAAAACAACAACAACAACAACAACAACAACAACAACAACAATAAAAGGCTGTTGTATTAATCCTCTGTAGTAATGGAGACAGAGAAAATGGATACATCTGAGAATGATTTAAGTAGTACAATTTAGAGACTAATAGGATAATATTTTAGACTCCTGTATTACATCTAACTTCTGGTAAATGGTGGCACTATTAACCAAGATACAATAGATATGAATAGATGAACACAGGCTGCTATATTTGCTTGAGCATTTACCTGTCAAACACTCATTTACCCTTCTAACTTGACTCAAATGTGACCTCTTTTGAGAAGTCCTCCCTAACTTTTTTGGTTTCTTTGTTGTTGTTGTTGTTGTCATTGTTGTTGTTGAATTGTCTTATTTTTGTTTGTTTGTTTGTGGTTTTTTAGTTCTTTTTTCTTTTGTTTTTGTTTGTTTGTTGTTATTGTTCGTTCTCCCTAACTCTTTACACAGTCTTTCCCCTTTTGCCTCTTAAATTTTTTAGACTGAATTAGTCTTTCTCCCATCCTAGATGTTGTGATAGCATCTTTTGCATTGATATCACAATGTGTCAAAATAGTTGGTTTATTTCTTCTATACACTGAGCTCCTTAAGATCCAAAACAGTTACTGTATTTATGAATCCATAGCACCTTTTATAGTGTGTGCTCAGCAAATGTTTGAATGAAATCAGTAACGTATTAAGTACTTACATTGTTTTTCTTTGTAATGTTTTGTACTTGCCTCTTTCCAGGCTCCCAAAGTTCATACCCTATTTCATTAGTCTTATGAAATAGGTAGGGTCTTTCTAGTCTATAGTATTGATACCAGGCTAATGAAATTCCATAGTTTAGAGTGCCTACATAAAAACCTGTAATATCTTTCCAGTATCTAAGTAATGAAGTCCCAATTCACCAGTAAGGAATTGAGAACTTCCATGCTATGCTCTCAAAATTTACCATGTTTATTTCAAATTCTACTTACTTACCTACATAACTTTGTTCAACAAATATTTGAGGACCTGCCTTTTGCATATGATATATGCTCATAAAGAGATATCTTTGTGATCATTTTTTGATCTCTTGTTTCCTTTTACGACTTCATTTCATCATAGAGGAAAATAATCTTTGGAGAACACTCAGCCATAATCATATAGCAAGTAGTTCCATTTTAGGACAAAACATGAGTGGCATAATGAAGTTTAGAACAGGTGGGAAGCCGTTCAGCACAATGTCTGGCTGATAATAAAAGTTCAATAAATGTTTAAACTGAATTAATTCTGTTCAAATTTGTAAAGATAAGTTAAATTTAAGACTATAAAAATTATTAATTTATTGTTTTATGCCATTGGAAACCTGCCTATTTTTGCTTCAAGGTTGTTCAACTGTTAACATTTGAATTTTACTTGTTATCTATAGTTTATCACTTGAGACACAAAGTTGAAACACACTTAAGAATATTACATGCTTTCAAAACTTTCTGTACTCTCTTTATAGGTTATATGTAAAGTCAGATGTGCCACTGAACTTGACAAACACAAGTAAGTTTCATGAGTAGCAAGATCTTTTTTCCACAGTAGAGTTCTTGAGGCCGAAGGGCATGGTGATTGAGGGTGCCTTAGCAGTTTTATAAAAAAGCAAGTAGAAAGATTAGTTCATAGGCAGTGAACTGAGTAGCCCACCGTACTCTCCCTTCAGTCACATTAACCTTGTTTTGCCACCGTCCCACTTCAGATGTAGTGTTTGTAGGGTCCACAAACACTAAAGTTAGATTATGTTGTTTGGGGGCAAGAAAGTATTGTATAGTTCCATAAAATAAGTGACGTTTCAGTACTGATTAAACTTAGAAAATTGGAGTGCTGACCTGGGAAGTCAGAAGACTGGGGTTTCAGGCCAATTCTCCCACTAATTTGCCAACTCTGCAACTCGTTTAACCTCCCTATGCTTTGGTTTTCTAGACTATTATAATCACCTGGATATATAGATAATTCCAAGATCTGTTTTGGGTTTCAAACTATATAATTATTGTTTTTATTATTTGATCTGAGAGAATATTAAGGACTAAATTTTTTTCTATTTATTTATTTATTTATTTATTTATTTATTTATATTAAATTTATTTGGGTGACATTGGCTTCCCAAATTAAAATCTTTGTACTTTGCATGTACACTTAACAAAGATTGTTTGTTACAGATTACACATTACCTTCAATTTACCTTATGTAAACTATTTCCAAAGTCAGACAGTATTTTATGATTCCTACTATTGAAAGTGACCCAAGATAGAAGATATTAGGATGCCAAATAAATTTCCGTATTATATTTAATTTGAGGTATAAATGTAGCTGTATTGGGATTAACATAGGTAGCTGTTGCAGCTACTTCATACAGATAGCCACACCTTCCCTGAAGGGTTTTTATGAGGTGGTCTAATTTTTCTTAGGGGGAAGTAGTAGTTCGTTCTCAGAGTTGCTCTGTATGCATAGTAAATATGCAACTTTATAGAAAAATGAGGTATTGATAAGTGCTGGGAAGTCTGCTGTCCCTATGTTCTAATTTAGTCATGTTGAAATAACGTTTGCTATGAATAATTAGAAGTTCAAAAGATTGAACATTGTTTAAAACATATTTCCCTTACCTCTTAAAATTAATATCAGTGATCAATTTAAATTTAGAAAGTTTATTAATTTTCCAGGCAAATTATAAAAACCTGGTAATTTTTGGAATGAAAAGATCAATGAAAATATACTTAGTAGTTATAAAAATGAAAAATTCAGGATTACTTAAATTAGCATTAAAATAATCTTTTATTATTCTTCCTGGTAGAGACAACTGAATTCAAGTCTATATGAGATAATTTTAAATTAATGCTTTAAAGTCTAATGCCATTTTTAAATGCTTTAGATACTAATTTAATAACTCTGATTATTAAATTTGTTTAATGAAATTATATACATTTTAAATTGAAGGAATTGTACCTAAACTAACACACTAATAAATTTAATTTCTCATTAGTTTTAAAACATCTAATAAGCTCATTCTTTTTCTTTCAGGATTCTATTGCATTTGGGCTTTATATTGGCAAGCCTTCTCTTTTTAGTGGTGAACTTGACTTGTGCAATGCTAGTCTATGGCGATGTCCCAGAAAATCAGTTGAAATGGACTGTGTTTGTTCGAGCATTAATTAATGATAGCCTGTTTATTCTTTGTGCCATCTCTTTAGTTAGTTACATATGCAAAATTACAAAAATGTCATCAGCAAATGTCTACCTCGAATCAAAGGTAAGTATATCTCTTAAATTTTCACTTGAAAATATAGGTTCAAATCTTTATGTTATGAAGCATATTTTAATGGAAAACTTACATTTTTAAAAAGTATTCTTAATGTTGGTACATTTTTGAGGAATGGTCACAAGGAATTAAAAAGTATTCAAAAGTTGGCCCTTACTAAACAATGGTTTAAGAAAAAGAAACTTATACTGAACATATGGTATTTTCTGTGACTTATATCCTCTGCATTGGAGGCTAATTAAATGAAATAAACCAGAATTTATTCAATATATCACAAGTAGTTTAATAATAAAGCCACAGTAATAACTTCATATTTCCTCAGTAAGGGTGGTAGTATTGCCATTAAACAAATTTACCAGATTATGTCTATATACATTTGGGTTAACAATGTTAAGACGTCATCCCAGTGAAATGATGTTTATTTGTATAAAGGTTTAGAAAATGTTATTTCACCCTGTAATATGAAGTTCCTGTGAAATTTGAAATCGCTAGTTATGAAACTAAATTTATAAAAGGCTTGATTCTCCCTTTTTTGTACTTTGGATAAGCAAGCAGAAGCCAAACAAAACCATGGAAGTTTCTACTGTTGTTGATTGACAGTGTGGTTGAACCACAAATCGGTCATCACAGTATATGTATGGCATTGAGTGTGAGGATATAGATCTGTGGATATTGGGGTGTGGATTTATATGTACACACAAGCTTGCTTTATTTGGCATCATTGCCTGTTCCCTAAAATGAAACAGGATTGTATCCTTAAACAGAACAGTTCTCTGAAATATTTTTAGACTTCTATATTGTTATCCTTACAATAGTCCTAGTAACGAAAGGTATTATAATTAAATGTATGGTAATCAACTTGTCTTTAAATTTAGGTGGAGACTTTAATTTTACTTTTTAAACATATCAGTAGAATGTAGAATAAATATAGAAATATATTTAAAATGCATAATATATAAATGGAGGAAGAGAGGGAGAGAAAGAGAGAAATGGAGTGGTTGGGGGAGGGAGAGAGACTGACTTAGACTTTCAAACCTATTAATCTTACATGGAAAATTATTTTATTCAATTTCTAGAAAGTTAGTTCCTAAAATTTAAATATTTTAGCTAATTCTAGCTTCAGTTTAAGTGTGAAGAATAATACTGTCACTATTATGGTACATAATCTTTTAGTATAGCAACAACATCTTCACTTAGTGTGATAACATCACCATAGAATTTATACCTCTTGCTTGTTTAGCGATAAAGCATAAATAGATGTGGTAGAATTTAAAGGGCTTCTTTTCTGGATACCTGGCAACTTTCTAAGTTTGGTTTTACTTGCTTTGAAATAGATAATTCTCTGAATATTGAAAAATTGCCAATCTGAGAAGAAAAGTTCATCTGGAACTCCTCCAGAATTATTTCAAACATCTCCCCCTAACTATCATATGAAAGGTATTCACTTTTTAATGTTTTTTAAGTCCTAAATTTAAAAAGTGCATAGATTCAGACTCTAGCAACACTACAGAGAGACATGTTCAAATGTATACCTATAAAGGTAAATATAACATAAGATACTAGATTATTTCATTATTTTTTACTCTTATGTAGTTCTTGGTCTTTCCTAACTAGGTTATAAGCTTCTTTATTCAAAGAATACATCATGCTTTCATATTCTTCTTGTAAAATCAATAGACTCATTATTGTTTTTTTACTTCTATAACAATATATTGTAATGGCCATTTTTTTTATTCTGTCAACAAATGTCTGTTAAGCCATCTCTACCTGCTTTACTTTCACAATGACACTGTTTCTTGCTATTCCTAAGAGCATTTCCTTAAGGCCCAGACTTTGGTCTTCTCTTTTTCTCTTTTCATTCTTCCTTCCTTCTATATATTCATAATAATGAGGTCCTCCATAATTTACCTTAAGCAAATCTGACCTACTTTATTTTTAAGTCGCACATAGTATGCTTTACTGTCTCTATATCCTTAGGCTGTTTCATCTTCTAGGAATGCCTTTCCCCCCTCCCAATGCTCTATACATATTTGTCCTTATCTGACTCAATTTTAAAGGCATAGCTCTAATGTTTCCCCTTTTTAGGAATTTAATTTGGTCCCTTCTCCATCTCCAAAATAAAATTTAGAAATAACTCTTAACTAAATTTTCTTAACATTTTATTTTATTCTTTTAGCACCTAGAACAGTGCTGTTATTTAGTTCTCTTTTTCAAAGTAGCAACTCTAACTTGCTTTTTAAATATGTTACTGTCAATTTGAATAGTTTATTTCTGCTCTTTCATCTTTTGATTTTCTTACATATTTAAGGTTTCTTTGTTCCATGTCCATGTTCTTATATAGACACTTAATTTATTGTTTTGTAAACTAATAAAGTTATTTAGAGCAATATGTTTTCTCAAGTGCTGCTTTGGCAGCTTTCCATAGTCTTGTAATGTAGCAGCATTCTTATTTAACAAAAATAAAGAGCATTTGCTGTTTGGATTTCAAACATGTCTCATACATACATATTTACGCATCAGTGTGAAATAGATATTATCACTCTGTATAGGTCTTCCTTCACTCTCTTTAGCAGAAAGTCTAAAATTCAAGCATCTTGTTCTATTCAGGCCCTGTAACTTCCATAAAGAATTACCAGTTTTACTCTCTATTTGATTGTCCACACATATGAATCTGGCCTACTAAACAATGTAGAATTTCTACACTATGGATTCTTGTTAGAGAAAATAAACTCTCAACTGTTAAATTCAAAAGCTTAATCGCCAGAAAGATTACCTGAAGATGTACAGTCTGTCCATTTCCCTATCCTACATTTTATCCTCAGCCCAATCCAGATCATTGCAGTTTTGTGCTAAGACTACATTGCACCCTGTATAGAATTGTCTTTTCTGATGTACACTTTAACATCATGCTTTGGCCTACATCAAGAAATATGGAAGAAGTATCTTGTAAGAAACATTTATCTTAAAGTCATTATTGCATAATAATGTTTAGTATATTGTCTATACAACGTTCCCGAGAAAGGATCTTTTTTCTGAGATTCAGTACCAGGTAAACAGTATTGATTAAATCCTTCTTTCTCCTGGATACTATGTTATTCAGAGACATTTATGTGGCTCATCAATCATAAGTGACATGATATCCACATTTGGTTTTGGCTCCACCTCTAGTTTCTTCTCACTTTCTACCACTAGCACCCCCGTACCACCCTCCACCATGCACACACACTCCTATGTTTGTTTGTTTGTTTGTTTTTTTTGTATCTCTATAACTACTTCAAATTCTCTTTTGCAGTGAGGGTGGTATAATAAAAAAATAGGATTAGATATACTTTGGGATATGTTTGTATCTCTTTTTTCAGGTCTATCGATTTTTAAAATTAGTTTTAAAAGACATTAGTGAGAGACAGTGTATCATAGTGATTAAGATCTGGAAACCTAGGATCAGAGAGAAAAGGATGTAAATCTCATCTCTCCTTCTTACTGGCTGTGTGACATTGTACAAGAAACAGCATCTCTAAACTCCACTCTCCTGATCTATAAAGTGGAAATAATAGTGTTGATCTCATAGATTGTTATGAGGATAAGAGTAGTACCTGCCTTATAAGGTTGTTGTAAGGATTAAATGAAAATGCATATAAAGTGCTTATAAATGTTAGCTAGTATGATCCTAATGTGTACTAGGGGATGGTAATGTAGCTTGAGAAAGTTCTTGAATACCTGAAATTCTTGGCAAAATTTATCTGGAGAGAGGTTCTATATATGTAATCACCTTCTCAAAAGGAGCAGTGATCCAAAAAAAATAATAATCATAATCAAATAAGAATCACTGAAGAAAAGGATTTCTCTTTTAAATATTTTATTTTAATATTACTCAATTTTATCTTAATTATGTATATTCCACCCAGATTTTAATAAGGGTTGACATCTCTGACAGATTACATTTCATCTAATATTTAACTAGTTTTTCTTAACAAATTTTGAAACAAATATTGTTGAAATTATGTAATAGCCTTTTATTTATTTGTTTGTTTGTTTTTATATAATAGCCTTTTAAATTATATTTTGTTCCTAAATCTACTGTATCATTTATTACAGTCTCAGTTTTATTTGCATGGTCATGTCAGACTTAATGCTATATTTTAACTTTTTGTCTATTGCTAACATTTTAAGTGTGTCTCATTAACTTTGACAAAATATTAGTTTGTTTTTTATAAACTTTATAGGATAAACAAATAGGTTATATTTATTGACATGGATATTAGTATTGATCTTTTTCTCCTATTAAGTTTTTTTCATTGCGGTTTGCTTTGCCTTCGTCTATATGATATCTGTGGTATATTTTATGTTATTCACTTTTTATCCATTATGACATAGCTATTAACATTAAAATGCATATTGATAAAATTATTTGTATTATAATATACATTCGTATTTCAGAAAAAATAAAAAACTTATAAGAATATAGAAGAGGACATATCATTTTTAATAGAGAAAATAATTTAGCACAAAACTGTTTAAACCAATGAGGGAGGCTTAGTCCCTATAACAGCAAATTGGGATTATCTGTATGAAAGTTACACAAAGGTGGGGGGAAATTAAGCTTTTAGGTTTATATTTGTTATTAGGAAGATGCACAATTTTATATCTAGTTAAGAACGTAAAAGGAATCATTGTCTGGTACTCAAGATCAGCTGTGTCCCAGCCTCATCAGCCATTTGCAATAATGTATTTTTTCTCTCCTGACTTCCTAAGAGCTTTAATTACTATGTAAACCTTTCTGACCCATGTTCACTCAACCCTTGATCCATATTAATTAATCTGTTGGGATGGCAGGCAGCATCAGCATTTTACGTAGACAGTAATATTCAGCTAAACTATATTTCTCATCTTTCATTCAGACCAGCTGATCCTATAAGACTAAAGCAGTGGTTTATGATAACTTAGGCCATAATTAAAGAAACAGACTAAAACACTCTTAGAGTTTCTTTTCCACCACCTTGAAATATGACTTAACCAGAATTTGGGGAGGTTGATGATTGAGAAAAAGAGGCTACATCATTCTCAGTGATAGGTATGATTGCCACCTTTCCAATATTCTGTTATCATTTCTTTCTTGGATTACTGGGATTTACTTTATCCGCCTTAAACTGGCACTTTAGTTTGTTCCCTTCATTACTCCAGTTCTTATACCCCAAGTCTTATTCCTTGTTATATGCTGACCAACCACATGTTGGCCCCATTGAAAAATTCCTTACAATCTTGCATTTATAACTTTTATCTACTCTTAAACTCAAGTAGACTTCTCCTTATATTCTAGATTCTTTTACTAGACCAACTAACATTTTCAGATTTTTTTTTTTCATTTTCCATGTCCAGAAGGTCAACCTAGTAAAAGCCATATACTCCATAGTGGTGGTGCCATAGGAGCCAGAGATCTAATTTCATTGTGGCTAAGCAGCATGAAATTAATTTTGAAAATGTTTGAGCCTTATAATGATCAAAATATATATTTAAACTCACTAATTGAGACTCATATTTCGTTTTCTTATTTTTGATGCTGACTTTGGCATTTATTTTTGAAACGGAAATAGCATTTGTGACATGGTTTCAAAAAAATATGTGCAAGGTTCTGCTTCTGATAATGGCTGAGTAGTTTCTATTGGACAAACCTTCCACAAATATAGCAATGATAAATTCTGGACAAAATATAAAAAGCACTGAAGACACTGGAAAGCAACCACTTAGAAGGAGGAAATGACACTGTTTTTTACAGCTTCTAGCCTGAGGGAAGGTCACATTAATGGGGCAGTCAAAACCTGAAGAGAAATCTGCTGTTTTATTTGCTTGAAGAATTCAGAAGACAAAATTCAAGTAACTACCACAGGTGGAGTGGGAAATTTCAGGAAGAAGACAGCCAGATAGAGGAAACCCCAAATTCTGATTATAAAATGACCAAAATTTTATCTGATACTTGAACTACACATGGGCAGGACAGATTCCAAACAGCTCAGTTAAGGAAAAAGGAATTAAACTGAGGTTTTACCTGCTATCCATCCATAAAAGACAATTTGGGATTTGAGTCTAGTCAAGTTAATTTTTTGCTTAAAAAAAAAGAAAGAAAGAAAGAAAAAAAATCAATACTTTTCAAGGAATATAACTGAAACCAGATTTTCTAAAACATGTCACTCACATTGTCCATAACACAATCCAAGGTTAGTAGATATATGAAGAAACAGGAAAATGACAACTTATATTCAGGAACAAAAAGCAAAACTCAAAAGCAGTCATTTGGAGGCAATCCTCCACAAATGACCTAGATGTTAAATTTATCAAATTTTATGGTATGCTCAAGGGTGTAAAGGAAAATATACATTGATGAATAACTAAGTGAGAAACCTCAAGAGAAATAGACACTATAAAAAAAAGAAATTTTAGAATTAAAAGATATAGTATTTAAAATTTAAAAGCGACTAATTGGACTTAACTGCAGATTGGAGATGAAAGACAAGTCAATGAACTTAAATCAATAGAAATCATCCAATCTGAACAACGGAGAAGGGTAGTGGGGAAAGATCGTAATATAATGAACAGAGTGTCAGGGTCTAATTATGTATCATTGTAATACTCAAAGAAAAAGAGGGAGACAATGAGGTGGAAAAATATTTGAAGAAATGATCTAAATTTTCCAATTTTGATGAAAGACAGAAATTTACAGTTTGATGAAGCTCAGTAACCTCAATAAGATAAATATAAAGAAAATCTCACCCAGGTTCATTATAGTCCATGTGCTTAAATACAAAAATAAAAGAAAATCTTGAGATCAGAGAAAAATGATCCATACATAAAGGAACATTGATTCAAATGATTGCGCACTTCTCATCAAAAATAATGGAATCCAGAAGACATGGCAACAATATCTTTAAAATGCTGAAAGACAGATCTTGTCAACTCTGAAAGTTATATCCAGTGAAAATATTCCAAAGAATGATGAAGAAATAAAAATATTGTTTGATAAAAGAAAACTAAGAGGGTTAGTTGCCAGCAGATCTGCATTACAAGAAATGCTAAGAAAATCCTACAGCTGAAGGAAAATAAAATCAGTTTGAATTTCAGCTCTTCAGAAAGGAATGAAGAACAAGAAATAGTAAATATGTGGGTAAATATAATATCTTAATTTTTAAAAATAATATAATCATGCAAAACAAAAATTATAATGTGAGGAATACATAAGTAGATATAATATATAATTCTCTATATAATGTATATAACAACTATGCCAACTGTAGCACAAAAGATAGGGATAAGTAGACCTATATGGTTATAAAGTTCTTATATTTTATATCTATTAGACTACAAGAAGTTAAGGATATATTATAATTTCTAGAGCAGTGGTTATCAAACTTTTTGGTCTCAAGACCCCATTTTATGCCTAAGAATAATTGAGAACCCTAAAGATCTTTTGTTTATGTAGATTAAATCTACCTCTCTATATATGTACATTAGAAATAAAAATTGAGAAATTCTAAAGTCATTTATTAATTAATTTAAAATGACAAGAAATCCATTATATGCTAACATGAATAACATGTTTTTATGAAAAATAATTATATTTTCCAAAGCAAAAATAGTAAGAAGATGGACAGTGTTTTACATTTTGCAAATCTCTTTAACGTCTGACTTATTAGAAGACAGCTGGATTTTCATGTCTGCTTCTGTGTTCAATCTGTTGTGATATATTGTTTAGGTTGAAGTATATGAAGAAAATCCATCCTCACACGTACATGTAGTTGGAAAATGGAGGAGAATTTTAATAGCCTTTTCAGATAATTGTGGATATCTTCTTTAATACTACACCAAAATTCCGAATGGAGGTTTCTTAAAGATTAGTTGCCATGCAGAATCTGAAAACAATGTTAGTGAAAGTTTTGTACTCTCCATTGGTCTATCTTGCACTTTAAATGATTCTGTAACATCATGCATTGATCATTGGAAAAGAGTGGTACAGATCTTCAAAAGTTGATACATTTCATTGACAATATCCAAAAATTACATTTGTTAATATCACCCCTAATCTCATTAGAAAAGTGTTTAAGTTTTGGGAAGCTGTCAGTCTTACAGTGGATACACATGCTTATAGGTTTTCAAAATTTCTAATTTTCACTTGAAAGTTCATATTTCCTCTTTGGCAATAAATATTGTCAGATGTTTTCTTTGAAGTGATAGGTTCATTTCATTTATTTTTGAAAAAATATATGCCAAATATGTAACCAAGTCTGAATAACCATTCTCTGGCATAGTTATCTATTAAGTGTAAAAAATGGCGTTCCATGAAAAAAAGTGGCTAGTTCAGCTTGCAAGTCAATCACATAAATGCTTTTCTTCAAGAAAACCACTGTACTTTAGTATGCAGCAGAATTGCTTTAAGTGCATGTCTCATCTCATCACACAGAGTATTAAATAAACACATACTCCAGGGTTGATATTTAATGTTTTCATTGCTTCATCAAGGATATTCTTAAGTGAAACTGACTTCCTTTTTTAACTGGGAGTGCATAGTAGTAAAGAACATAATACAGTTTGGTGACACTGCCTTGATTTGTGCTAAGGCACAGAAGTTTTACCCACCATTGTTTTTGTACCATTAATGAAAATATCAACACAGTTGGCCCAGGATAAGCGATCGAATAGTTTTTAATATTTTGAATATTTTAGTACCACTTGTATTTCTACTCAGGTATTGACATAAAAGAATATCTTCTTGAATGATTAATTGGTACTGACACAATATGAATACAAACAAAATTAGTTCTGCTATATCAGTTTCATTTTTTGTAAAGCAAATATATAATTTTGTAGACAAGATATAAAATCACTATGTTTTCAGTTAATTTTTAAATCAGTATATTTCTGTATTATTGGAAATTAGCATTGCTGTAATTTTTTTTATGGACTTTCCATCCAATAGGCATTTAGCAATGTCAGGTATATAACTCTTTACTGGTCTCTCAGCTATTGTGTATGCTTTACCAGCCAATGCAGTATAATACTTAGTATGTGAAATGCTTGAGTGGCTTGTTCATTTCCATTTTGGAAAATTATGAAAACAGTTTTTGGTATTGAAAGTTCTCACCACACCTGCATTTAAAATTTCAATTTATTTTGCTTTAAACTCTGAATAATGATACTTGGACCATAATGCTTTTCAAAAAATGTTCAGTTGCAGAACACAATAAGGTAAATTATTAACATCTATAAAGCCTATTGAAAGATAGTTTTCATTACATTTCATTTGATAAAACAAGAAATTAGTTTCATACAATTCCATTAAGGTAGATTATTTTCTTTGTTGAGTCAAAATTCTAACACTTTCATCTTTCTTAGCGTCTCATAGGTAAACAGGGAAGCTGTGTGTTGAGAAATATTTTTTTATTGTAAAATATACATAAAACAAAATTTACAATTTTAATTATTTTTAAATGGACAGTTGAATATTCACACTGTTTTGCAGCCATTACAACTGTCTATCTCCAGAACATTTTCATTATCCCATACTAAAACTCTTGTACCCTAAATAATAATTTCTATTTCTAAGCAATAATCCATTCTTAATGTTAAAAATTATATTTTTATTTCAGAATAAAATATGATTAGTTTATGAGTATCAAATGAAAAATTTTTTAAGTTTTTGGAGAAAATTCTTTAATATTGTAAAACAAATCTATAAGGTATACCTATTCTTAATGTGTCTCCATGTGGGTTCAGGGAAAATTTTAGGTTTTTTAAATAACTACTTATTGGATGATTAAGAGATTTCAGCAGGTATAGCAGGTATAACCAAAGAAAAAGCAAGAACCCAGTAAAAATATAGAAAACATGTTGGGTTAATCCTAGAAAATGTACATATTTATACCCTAATTCTATTATATCAGGTATTTAGAAAACATAAGAATGTATATGCATACAGAGTGTGGATGGACATCATTATATATCACATAGCCTCTGGAAATTTCTGCCGTACATTCAAAAGAGAATGAGAGTATAATAGACAAATAACACCTTAGTACTTTTTAAAATCATAGTGATTTTGACCTTTAAGGTTGCTGTACCACATTTTAAAAACTACTGTCCTATAGCAACCACTTAAGACAGAAAACAACAAAATTTAAAAGTGTGGTTAAAAATCCAATAGATTAAAATGGAATTCTAAAAATTAGTCAATTAACCCAAAAGATTGCAGGAAATGATGTACAGATGAACAACAATCAACAAAACATAGGAGAGGCAAACACAAAACAAATAGTAAAATAAAAGATCTAAATTTAAAGATATCACTAATTATATTAAATGGTAATGGACTAAACACAACCATTAAAAAGTAGGGACTGTCAAAATGGATTTCTATAGAAACAAGACCCATCTATACGCTGACTTCCAGAATGCATAAATATAAAGACAAATATAAGTTGAAGATAAATAGGTGGAATTCTAATATACTATGCATTCAGTAAGAATAAGAAGAAACTTTAATGTTGGATAAAATAGGCTTCAAGACAAAGAATATTACCAGATATGAAAAGGTACCTTTCATCAAGAAGCAAAAGATATTACCAAATATAAAGAGATACATTTCATCTGGAAGACATAAAAATCATAAATGTGTTCATGATACCAAAATAGTAAGAGATATATAGAGAAAAAGGACTTACCAAATAGAAATAAAAGAAAAAAAATTCCCACAATTATAGTTGGAGATTTTAATGCCCCATCCTCAGCAATTGATAAACCAAACAATGGTTTATTGACCATAAGACAAGTACATTCAAAAGATTGGAATCGGAGAGTGATCTCTGGCCACAATGCAATTAATTGTCAATAACAATATGATACCTAAAAAATCCAAACATTTGGAAATTATGCAACATAATTCCAAATAACCCATGGGCAAAAGAAGAAATCACAAGGGAAGTTAGAAAATATTTCAAACTGAAGGATAATGAAATACAATATACCAAAATTAATGGGGTGCAGCAAAAATAGTGCTTGAAAAGTATAGCTTTAGAAAAGAAGATATAAAATTAGTGACCTAAGATTCCACTTTTTAAAAAATAAGCCCAAATAAGTAAGAGGACTGAAATAATAAAGATAAAAAATAGAAATCAAAGAAACAGTAAAGAGAAATTAAAGCCAAAAGTTAATTCTTTGACTATATCAACAAATTTGATGTGTAGAAAAAGGCAGAATGAAAATACAAACTGCCAATTCAATGAATGAAAGAGGGATTATTACCATACATCTTATAGACATTAAAAGAAAAATGAGAGAATATTATAAACAACTCTGTGAGTAAATTTGACAACTTAGATGAAATGGACAAATTTTCTTAGAAATATAACTTAATAAAATTGATAAAAGATGAAATACAAAACCTGAATAGTCCTTATTTAAAAAATTGAATTTGTTATCAGAAATTTCCCTCAAAGAAAACTCCAGGTTTCATTGGTTAAGTATATCAAATAGTTAAAGAAGAAATAATATTATACAAACTCTTTTGAAAATAGAGGAAGGAACATTTCCTAATGTGTTTTATGAAAATAGCGTTGCTCAGATACCAAAACTTGACAAAGATTACAAAACAAATAAAAGTACAATCTAGTATCCCTTATACTTAGAGACACAGAATCCAAGCAACATGTAAAAAACAACAACAACAACAACGACAACAACATCATGATCAAGAAGAGTTTATACCAATAATGCAATATTGGTTTAACATTTGAAAAATCAATGTAATTCATTCTATTAGGAGAATAAAGAAGAAAAACCAAATAATCCTATGAATAGATGTAGAATAAACATGACACAACTTAGTACCCTTCATGATTAAAAAACAACAACAAAACTCTCAGCTACTAGGGAATACAAGGAATATTCCTCAATCTGATAAAAGACATCTAATTTTAAAAACCTACAATCAGTATCATAGAATTAAATTTTTGCCCCTAAAATTGAGAAGGCTGTCCAGTCTCACCATTTCTATTCAATATTCCAGTAAAACAAGAAAAAGAAACAAAAGGTATAAAATTAGAAATTAAGAAGTAAAACTGTCTCTAACTGTAGCTAATATGATTGTTTATGTAGAATATCTTAAGGCCTCTACTAAACTACTATAACTAATAAGTGAATTAAGCAAGTTCTCAGGATACAAGGTCAAAATTCAAAATTTCATTGTAGTTTTGTATATAGAAGAAACAATCAATTAGAATGAGATTCCAAAAAAAAAAAAACCCTCCATTTACAACAGCATCAAAACCCAAAATACTTAGAAACAAATTTTCCAAAACATAAGCAATACCTCTATCCTGAAAACTACAAAATATTGCTAAGAGAAATTAAAGAAAACTCAAATCAATGAAGACCATTGTTCATGGGTTGGAAGATGCAATAATAAGGTAGCAATTCTCCCTAAAATGATCTATAGATTCAATGCAATCCTAATCACAATGAGGTTTTTAAAAATAGAAATTAACAAGCTTCTAAATTTTGTAACAAGATTCTAAATTTTGTAAGGAAATGCAAAGGACCTAAATACTTAAAAAGTAGTGCTTTCCAATAGAACTTTCAGCGATGATAAAAATATTCTATATCTACACTTTAATATGGTAGCTAACCTTATGTAACTATTGAGCACTTGAAACTTGACTCGTGACAGAGGAATTGATTTTTTAGTTTAATTTAAATTTAGTCAACATGTGGCTAATGGCTATTGTACTGAACAGTGCAGGAAGTAACCCTGGCAAAAAGGAGACTTACTCTACAGGACTTTGAAACTTAATACAAAGCTTAGTACAAATAAAGAAAGTGTGCTACTAGCATAAAATAGACAAATAGATGGAACAGAACAGAGAGCCTAGAAATCGATCCACACTGATAAGGTCTTTTGATATTTGACAAAGATGTTCAAGCAATCCAAAATGGAAACAAAATCTTTTTAACTAGATCTGGAACAAATGGCTATCCATATGAAATAAAATAAACCTTTAACTGTATCTCATACTATACTTAACAACAACAAAATGCAAAATAGATCACAGATCTAAATATAAATGAAAAATCTAAAGCTTCTAAAAGTAAACATGGTAGAATATCTTTATAACTTGGGTATAAGCAAAGATTTCTTAAGTCATAGCAAGTAATCACAAAAAAATTAATAAATTAGATTTAATTAAAATTGAAAATTTCTCACAAAAGATATAAGACTAAGAAAATGCAAGGGCAAGCCACAGACTTCAAGAAAAAATTGTTATAAATATATCTGATGAGAAACTTGTTTCCAGTGTATATAGAGATCTCAATACATAAAAATACAGCTGAATAATAAGAAAAATAACTCAATTTGGAAGTGGTCAAAGATACAAATAGACTTCGCAAAGAAGATATACAAATGGCCAATAAGCACAATATCATTAGTCTTGGGGAAATGCAAATTAAGATGAAAATGAGATACTACTACATACACACCAGCATGGCTAAAATTAAAATGATTAACAACTCCAAAAGTTGTCTGATACCTGGAGCAACTGGAACTCTACTACTTTATTGGCAGTGTTAAATTGTACATCCATTTTGGGAAAAGATCTGGCAGTTTCTTATACAGCTGAACTTATACCTGCCATGTGACCCAGCAATTCCACTTAGGTTTTTTACCAAAAAAATAAGTGAAAGTATATGTCCACAAAAAGATTTGTATGAGAATGTTCATAGAAATTATCCATCAACAGAAAAATGGATAAACTGTCATATAATCAAGCTCACATAATTATACAGTGGAATTAGTATGAATAACTGTCCTCATTTGACTGGGACTAAGAAGTTTTCTAGGATGTGGGACTTTCAGTGCCAGAACTAGCAAACCCTTGAGCAAAGCAGGGGCTTGTCGCCCTAATTATCCACTTCAGCAATACAAAGATCTAACTACTGATACATCTAACAACATGGATGAATTTCAAAACATGCTGATTGAATGAAGCTTACAAAAGAGTTCATACTCTATGATTTCATTTATATGAGGGCTAGAGTAGATAGAGCTAATTTGGTAAAAACAAAAGCAGAAGAGTATTTTTTTTTTCCTGTGGATTTGGGGGAAGGGGTGTGAGGGAAATTTCTGGAGTAATAGTAATGTCCTCTATTTCGGTAGAGATTTGGGTTACACAGGTGTACACATTTTCAGAACTCAATGAATTAGGTAAGTTTAGGTCTCTGACTAGCTGCATTATAAAAATACCTGTAAACAAATATTGAATTCTGGTTAACGATGTGCATACTGAAGTGTTAATGATATGCATACTGGAGTGAGATATAACTCTACTTGTAAAGTGTGAAATTTCTAAAAAAGTGGTATGTAGATGTCAAGAGATGGAGGAAGGGAGAATCATTCCTTGAGAATTGCTCCTGAGTAGAATTGTTTGTCTTAACCATTCATTTTGGGAAGGTTTTCTTTAACTTTTTGACAACACTTTCTATGTTGGTATATCTGTATTTTTTGTTTTGTAATCCTGTGTTTTGCAGAAAGAATCTTACTTTGTTTTCTAAATCAGTAGGTTATTTCTTTGTTATATGTATGTAATTTGCCTGCAGTTTTGCTTTATTTTGTTTTATTAATTGCTTTGGTATTACTAATTCTTTGCTCTTTGCTCACAACCTTCTAAAAAAATTCACAAGTATAAGCAGTCTCTCCATGTTATAAGATATACTTTTAGCACTCATTTTATTTCTTAAAGAGTGATTGTAAGCTTACTTGTGTTTAAAGGATGGTAATGTTTAGAGCATTCTAACTTGTTACCTAACTTCTCTTTAATATAGTACTTTTAAAATTGGATCTGAATTGGTTTTAGATTCACTTTTTTATTAACATTTTGGGGGGATTCACAAAAATAAAAATGCACATTGTAGAAAATTTTAGCCTTGATTTTTAAAAATTTTAGTTACTGGGGTTTTATTTATTTTCACATATACTTTTTGTTATGATACTGGGTTAGCTCAGAGAAGGTACTCTGTTACTACCCCAACATTTCTAAAGCTATCTTTCATCTTTTAGTTTTCTTTCTTCTTATATACCTCGAAAATGTGTTGTTCTTATAAAGAAGCCATTTATAATAGTGGGTCTTAATCCTACCAAACTCAGTGCACCCTTCTAGTAACAAACACTTTTAATAACCTGTTTCTATCCTGAAATTAATCGATCATTTAGCCTATCTACACACATAACTTCAAAAATTCAGTGTAATTGCCTTATTGCAATAGAAAGAGGAAATAAAAAGAAAGTAATAAATATTTCAACATGTAAAATTTGGGACATGATGCAGTAGTCAGATGCTCATATCTATATATAGAAACTGAATGGGACAGCTACAAATGCAGACTGTTGCATTGGTGCCTTATGTACCACAAGCAGTGTTGCTGTCAGTTTCATGATTTTCTCAAATATTTGACTATTCTTGACAAATTCTGAACAAAACAAAGGACAGATTTCCTTCAATTTACCTGTTATATGTGTTTCTCGAAATGCTGGCATCTGTTAAAACTATGCAAACATAAACTTTGTTTCTATGTACAACAGAATTAGGTTTTGGCTGATATCATTATAAACAGGTTTTTTTTTTTCATCTTCATGAATGTCCAGGAGGACATTGGAAAGTTATAAAGGTCAGAGAAGAATTCTCTTATTTGGAGAACTCTCCTGTGAATTGCAGGTCATCTAGTATCTCTGGACCTTGTGTGCTAAAATGCCATCGTTACACCTTAATCATTGTGACAACCAAAACATAAACTTATGAAATACCATACTGAGTGTTTTTTGCAATGGATCTCTTTGGCAATTGTGTCTCTTTTCAGAATAACGTTTTTAATGCTTAAGTTAAATAGGATTACAAAAGAAATTAATTGTATTGAAATACAGACCCTAGGTTAAGACCTCTGCAAAAGTTGATACTACACCCCTTTCTAATATACACACTAAGTTAAGGATTTTCTATGTTTAGGAAACAGTGAAAAGCCTTAGTATTAAAATTTTATGGATTCAAAAGTGCATTTGATGGCTATATCACTTCATAATTACACTTTGTAATTAATGTAATGGTATCAGTAGAGGATTAATATAATACCTTTAATAGAATCTAATAGAGTGAAGCAAATAACATAAGAGCTGTATTTCTATTCTAATTTTTTGTCTTATTGGAAA
This sequence comes from Eonycteris spelaea, assembly GCA_003508835.1. Lineage (NCBI taxonomy): Eukaryota > Metazoa > Chordata > Mammalia > Chiroptera > Pteropodidae > Eonycteris > Eonycteris spelaea. The sequence continues at coordinate 6,122,588 of PUFA01000017.1, forward strand.
TTCAGAGTATTAAATGGACTGATGCTTCTATTCTCCACTCTTCTCATTATGACTAAACTACCTCTCTGATTAATAACAATTATAGCTTAGACCTTATGCCAACTTGTTTATTCATATGTTAAGGGAGTAAGGTAACTGTGGCAGAACAAATCCTCCAGCTGCCATTGGGCAAGTTGACAAAGAATTTATTTGTATTAATAGGATAGTTTAAATGCAAGTGGTTCTAAGAATAGAAATTATAAAGCAAGATGTTGAAGAGTTTATTTCAATAGGTGCTCATTCAGTGTTTTCTAGGAGTGCATTGCAAGAGTGAATATATTGTATGTGGATGAACAGCTTATCATGACAAATGTGCAGAGTATGATGATGATGATTTTTATTTCTTTTAGGGTATGTCTCTGTGCCAGACTGTTGTTGTAGGCTCTGTAGTCATTCTTCTTTATTCTTCAAGAGCATGTTATAATTTGGTGGTGATCACCATATCTCAGGATACATTAGAAAGTCCATTTAATTATGGCTGGGATAATCTTTCAGCTAAGGTAAGTACCTACCAGGTATTGCCACTCTTATGATAATGAAGTTAGCCTTCACTAGGAGAACTTTTTAAGTGTTTGACTTATAAACACTTTTAAGGAATTCCTAGCTACTATCAAAAACCATACTTAAAATTCTATGTTTAAAAATCCTCATTTACATGTGGTACTCGAAGTCACTCTTCATAACATTTCTCCAAAAGGAGTATTTTCTACTCTTTTTGTAAATAATACTCATAGTGCCAAAATTCTATTGGTTATAAACCTATTTTACCAAATTTTTAAAGGATAGTATTTAGATATCCCTAGATAAATTGATTGCCTGTCATTAGCTAGTGAATATAGGTATGTCTTTAATTTGTTAGGATGAAATGAATTCTCTTTTACCCAAGAACCCAAATATTTGGTTCAATTTTAGATGTTTTTAAACAGTGACATCGGCTTTAGCAGTCTTGATCATGGGAGAGCACTCTTTGGGTGTCCAGGTGTTTGCTATAGTAATTCTCAGTGCTCTAGCTATGCATATTTAACCTCCCAACATGCTCTGTTCCCTTCCTCTAAGTGCAGTTTGCCATACGATATGTCATATCTTTATTTATATTAATTTACCTTTGGACTGAACTTAAGGAATCTTGGAATCACCTTTTAGCAGAATGTCGGTTACCTTTCTATGGAGAAGGAATTTTCACATGTGGTTCCATGTGGCAGATTCTCTTCATTCTTTCTCCCACTTCTGTCTCCCAGCATCTCGTAGCATAGAAACAACATCAATATGGAGTTTAGGCCCCAAAGCATATTTTAACTAACAAAAGACCTGAGTGACTTACATGTTACATTCTCTATAGCTGTAACTCAGAGTAAGTGCTATTTGTCTATAGAGCAGTTGGAACTGGTAGTCTATTTTATAACCCTGTTTTGACCATGGGGACTAAAAATGAGATCTCTCTATGTTATCCATATATTAAAAATATTTTCATAAATTGATGCATTCAAAAAAGTTATACCTTTTTTGTTCTACTTAACATCAATGCATATTTCTTTAGAGGATAAATATCATTATATAAAAAACCCACAAAATATGGAAAATTACTTTAGAGTTTTATGTGTTTGTACTTGATACGTTTTAGCTTACCCTACCTGAAGCAAGTTGATTGTGGAAGATGATTGCTTACACATAAAACAGATTTCAAAATTGCTTTGCCATACTCTGTTTACAGGCTCATGTAGAAGACATAAGTGGAGAAGAGTATATTGTATTTGGAATGGTCCTTTTTCTGTGGGAACATGTGCCAGCATGGTCGGTGGTACTGTTTTTCCGGGCACAGAGATTAAACCAGAATTTGGTATGATATAATATTCCCTAATGCCTATTCTTATTTTTAAAAAGAATGGAACATTTATACTGATTTACTATTTTGGGCAAAATGTAACACTTAAAAGCATTATGGATCTCAGCCTCCTTTCTTTGTTGAAAAGTACATCTTCATGAGCTATCTAATACTTTGTTCACAGGCACCTGCTGGCATGATAAATAGTCACAGTTATAGTTCCAGAGCTTACTTTTTCGACAATCCAAGACGATATGATAGTGATGATGACCTGCCAAGACTGGGAAATTCAAGAGAAGGAAGGTAGATGTACTGAATTAGCACTGAAATAGATTAAAAAGAACCCATGGTGGGACCTGTACCTTTAAGAACTATCATCAGACTCTAAGCCCAAATGCTACCTTTTTATTTGAGAAACGCCTTGGGGGTAAAATGACACCATTTCATTTCAGGATCCCTTATTGGTTCAAAGCTGGTGGGAGTTGGTTGATGCCATTAGTTGTGTATCAGGAAAAAGTAGAAGCCTTAATACATACCTGTGTGATGCTTTCAGCTTGATATAGTATTTTCTGTAATCCTTACTTCATCTGGACAAGTTGCTTAACCTCAGCTCATTTAGCCTGTTTTTCATCTGTAAAATAGGAGTGGTAATAGAACCTATAGGGCTGTTGTGAAGATTAAATGGGTGTGTGTATGTGTATAATTCTGTGAGTGTGTGTATACACAAATGACTTAGACTATAGCTTAGGGTATAATAAACACTATTATTATTATCTGATAATTAAGTCCTAGTTCTGAGTGGTATTTAGTTTTTTTATAATATATGATATAGAATCAAGGATATTAGATAAAAGTCATTAAAGTTTGTAGAAAGTTATTATGTTGATTTAGCAAGGCACATATTTCAGTACATTTGACACTAACTCTTATAATATTCATTGAAAACTAAAAATGTCACTGTGTCTCTTTATATCCTGATCATAGTTCTATGGCTTTTTTTGTTGTTGCAGTTTATCAAATTCACAAGGTTTGGGCTGGTATGGCACCATGACAGGGTGTGGCAGCAACAGTTATACAGTCTCTCCCCACCTGAATGGACCTCTGACAGATACTGCTCCTTTGCTCTTTACTTGTAGTAATTTAGATTTGAACAATCACCATAGCTTATATGTAACACCACAAAACTGACAGCATTGCCAAGTGGTGATTCTTCAGTTGTTTTTCATGAATGTGTATATTCAATGCGTTTAAATTCCATCTACATAAACATTCCATTATCTGTTGCAACTGAAAACAACGCCTGGAAATGTGGCTGTGTTCAGCAGAGGATATGGCTATTACTTTTGACCTCCTCACAGTAAAGTGAAGGAAGATGGAAAGTTTGGAGTGGGAGACAAGAGGGATTAGACCTTACGGTACTTGATGGCCTCCAGACATCTTGACTTTGGAATATCAAATGCATATTTGCCTATTTGCACTTTTATCTTTGTTCTTAAAGAGTACACTGTAGTCCCCAAAGTCATACTTCAGGGTTCACACTGGGATGTTATGTTGTACACCAAATGAGGAAGTAATTTTTCTATTAAAATCAAAGCCTGAATATTCAGTGGTGTACTCTATGTGGAATTCTTACCCAATAAAAATTTTACAGAGTGAACAGTGCACAGAATTAAGGCATAAAAATGTATTATTGTTTTAAAAATCTACTAAAAATATATAATCATTGAATATAGTTCTTTTAAGCATGACTGTAAATACCAACTAAAATTATTCAAACAATCACATTTTTAAATGATAGTAGTAAATCTTTACCGTGATGACCAGCAGTGTTCTTTGGAAAGCCACAGTCATTTCTTTAAGAAGAAAGTAGACCAGTGAAAATTATGTGGCTACTTTGAATAGAATTGATTAAGTGATTATTTTGTATGATTAAGATATGTGTAGTAGTTTAAGCATGATTCTTCAAGAAAGCAATAGTGGTTTTTGCATAGGGAGGTATTGGTAGAAACTTCTTGGGACTAAACAAGTTTATAGATGCATTTAAGAATTATTCATAAAATATACAATTCTAAGTTAAAACATGAATACAATTTCAAAAACATTTGATTTAGTTGAAACAAGATATAACTGATTTTACCTAAAAAATCAGGATTGTCCTCAGGTAAATTTAATCATGATACATTATTGCAGTGAACTCAAGTGCAATATTTTGTAAAACATAAGTCCTTCTTTAGTTTCACATTGTTATATATTGTATATGGGCAAGGCCAAATTAAATTTAATACAAATTCCAGTACTAGACTAAATAAGCAAACTGATGTGAAGGTACTAACTAGGTAAGTATAAAACCAGTGGTTAACGATATTTGAATACTGTTAGAATTACATTAAAACTACCTTGAATGTCCTATCCCAAATCTAAAAAAATATATGGTAGGCCAAGGTAATAGAGAATTTTAAAATGCACTTTCTATCAGTGTCTATATGGAAAGGAGATGCTGAATACCTCAAGATGCCAAGGGAACAGGCAACACTGGGAAGTCGTCACAACATGCTTAATTAAAGATGCCTAACTTTATACGATTGTCTGCTGATCTATTTCTTCAGAACTGGAACTAATACAACTGTCTTTTCTGTTGTCTACTTTGCTTGGAAGGTAGTGTTTTATTTCTACTTTTACTTAAAATACCTTTCAACTTTTTAATAACGGATGCGGTAACTTCACAAAAGTATAATGTAGGTGAAACCCCAAGAATAATGAAATTTTCAATGCTTCCAATCTTTTGGGAGGCTTGTGTACAGCCAATGAAATTTCTTCCTTTTATCATACAAAATGACTTTGAATTCAATCAGAAACATAAACCTATAGTTAAAATGTTACTTTAGGTTTGTTTATAATTCTCTCATTATAACCAAACTATTTAAAAATTTATAATACAGAAGTTAACTTTGTATTTACCTGACAACATAATGTGCAGTTAACTGAGTATATTATATCTAATAACTTCAGTTATTAGATTACTTTTAAGAATACCAACTATTTTCCTAATAATGTTAGGTAGCTAATTATCTAGAGATATCTGAAGAGATCTGTGTTGTCTTTGTTAATCCTCAGGGTTCAAAGTAAATAAAATAAATTTTTTTCTAGTAAAGCGTCTCTAGATAATGTTCCTATTTGACCAGATAAGCAAAGATTACTTTTTAAAAAATATATCAGATAAAGTAACTTGGTTCTTTCAGCTGCATCAGTTGATTCTTCCAAATTTGAGATCTATAACTTTACTCTTACCACTGACTAGGGTACCTGAATTCTTGCATTTGTCTCTTTATACACATCTCCCACAATGTATCACCAAAGACAAAGATAAGCTTCTGGCCCAGTTTTTGCTTAAAAATTCCAAAGCACTAGGAGCACTTTAAGTTTGGTCTTGAAAGAAGGAGTTGCTTATAAAATCAAAGGGCTACCGATCCCCTGTTCATCCTGCACTGAAGCACATGATGACAATTTCAAACCTTCCTTTTCGGTTCATTAGAACAGTGCATTTCAGTGCATTTCACTGTGTAATTCTACAGTGATTAGCAGTACTTGTTTTTATCATTTCATTTGGGTGGCCATTAATTTTGAAACTCTTACCACTCATTATAGCTGGTTGTAGTTTTATGAAAGGCGTAATTTATAGCTAGTGGCTTTTTAATGCATAGTTGCCTTTTTTTTTTTATTATTGTTTAACAGTGTTTCTCAGCTATATAATCAGTTTCAAACTGGTTGTAAAAGTATAGCTGTGGCCAATGAATGTATTTACTTGTTGTTTCACTAAATTGTAACAAAACACTACTGTTAAAAATAAAAGTGTTTGTGCTTTTATTTGGCGGTCTGGTTTTCTTAATTCCTTTATGGACTACACTGAATTTCTATCATAGAAGGACAAGAACCCTAGTGCTACCAAAGGAAAGAGAAAATATCAGGGATTACAAATAATAGTCTGCTGTGAGTAAGCTTATAATTGCTGACATCTGGACATCATGTCCCCTTAGTATTATACACGAATTTGCTATGAACTGCCATATACTTTAAAATATCAATTATCAGATAGGGTATTTATTCAAATAGTAGCCTAAGAAAAACCCTTGTATGAAATTACTTACGACAGGTTTATCCTTTCCCTTAGAATTTTAAACAGGAATAGATTTATCTAGCCTATAGTCTTGGGCAGCTATTCTTTGATTATTCAAGAAATTCCTCAGTAATGTTGCCTTTCCTCCTGAAAGAAGAGGTCTTACTCTTTTGTTACATAATAGACTCCTTTCATAACCTGCCAATACCACACCAAATTTTGAATACATTTTCGGGGGCTTTATGGACCCCCTAAAGTCCACAAATCCTTGGGAGCCTACTGACCCGGTATAAAGAATATTTGGAGTGAAGGTATGACCTAACATAATAAAGTCATTTTAAAAACAATTTATTCAACAAACATTTATTAAGTGTTCATATAACAAAAACTATGCTATGGAGATGTAAAAATGGATAAAGTTCTTTTTCCTGCCCTTAAGGGGCTCACATTCTAGTAAAGGAGGCTTAAAAAAGACAATACAGTACAATAAGTGACACAATAGAGGTAGGTTGTCATTACAGTGGTGACACACAAAAGTTAGATATGGTCCTCCTTGGATGGAAGAAGAGAGATTTCACAGAGGTGATGCTTTATGCTGAGCCTACAGGGATACACAGAAATTTTCCAAGTGGAGAGGGATGGCAAGGGCACTAAATGCAAAGAGAACAGCATGCACCAAAGTATGGGGGCCTGACCATGGTGCATTTGAAGAACTGTAAGTCAGTTTTATCAGAACATGGGAGAACATGGGGTCTAGGGGAAGTGGGACTGAGGCACATATCAGAGGACCTTGTTGGAGTGCTTCTAGAAAACCCACTCTGGTAGCATTTTGGAGCATAAGGAGGAGGCAGGCTGGCTATAAGGAGACAGGTTAGTACTTTAGGTAAGAGCAAGGAAAATGTAAAGACAGTGATGTATCAGATATGGAGAGAAAAACCAGTAGTGCTTAGACACCAATTGGATAGGAAGATGGAGGAGAGGAGTGAGCCTAGAGAAATTAGACATTCATGGTTCAGAATGTAACCAGAACAAGGAAAATAGGCATAAGAGTAGAGATTTGGGGGAGAATGACTGTTTTAAGACATGCAGGTATCTGTGGGACAACCATCTAAAGGTATGTGGTAGACAGACGGATTGACAAGTCTGGACCAAAGATAGGGATTTAGAAATCATTGAATTGGAGTTACCCAAAAGTGAGAAGTGGTGGTTTTTAAGAGAGTAAGAATGAAAGCCTGAGGAATAACATTTAAGGCATAAATGAAAAGATGCTAAAAAGGAGGTATCCAGGAGCTAGTGAAATAAAAGGAAACCAGGGGCAAAGGAAATAGTGTCAAATGCAGAAAAAAAAGTTAAATAAGAAATGCCTTGTGGACTGAACTATGGATTTAGAACTGGGATTTTAGACTTCAAAGAAAGAGATTGTTAAGAACTATGGAACCAAATGCCAGATTTTAGTTATGGAGCAAGTGAGAAATTACAAAGTGAAGACTGGAATATCCTTTTCAAAACATTCACTGTCAAAAAAAAGGGTGGGGACATGAGAGAGAGGTATACAGACAAAATTACCATTTAAACTGATCAACCATGTCTTCAAAGTACTACAAATGCCTTTAAACTTTTATATATGGTGCTCACTTCATGGTCCTTTGATTCTCCAAGAATATTGATTTAACTAGTAGGTTAATATGTTTCTTTTCTTGGCCTATTCAAATGAGGGGGAAAGAAAACTATAACACATATTGTTAAACTTAGTTCTGTGATTATTCATTTAAAATATACTGAATACATATTCATACATTCATTCAACAAATATTGGATACCCACTATGTTGCTTGGCAATATACCAACCAGTCCTTGGGGACAAAGGAAGTATACAGCAATGTAAAATGACATTTCTAAAACCATTATATAAGTAAACCCTGCTTTATTAAATAATGTGAACATCTCAACATAGTATACCCAATAAGAACATATAAAGGACGGCAAGCATGATTTTTGAGGTATACATTTTCTTTCTTCCCTACAATTACCATGTGATATAAATTCCTCAACCCATTCGAATATCATTGAAGAGCTTCTACTATTGGAAACCTCCCAAAATTACAATTTAGTTTCAGAGAGAAAAAGGAAATGAATCTCATGTGCAACAAAACAAAAATTACATGCCCTATACATATCAAGCATTAAAAGGACCACACAACTCAAAAAGAACTTCAGATTAGAACTCAAAGTGATTCCTTATTCTAAGACTTATCATACTACAGTTCTATTTTTTTCTGAAAAAATAATTTTAAATAAATTATTCAGTACTACACACTGAAGTAGTTAGGGTTCAAAGGGCATGATGCTTGTAACTGACTTTCAAATGATTGAGAAAAAAATATGTGTATACACACAGCATGAAAGATAAAGCAAGTATGAACACTTAGTGAATCCGGGTAAAAGAGTTCTTTGTACTAATCCTGGAAACTTTCCCATAAATTTAAAATTATATAAAAATAAAAAGTTTTCCCCAAATTTTATGCAGTATTAGGTAAAGTATTATGAGAATAAATATATAAATCTATTAAACTCACATTTTTGGAAATCTTCTATGCATTTCAGTTGTCATTGTATCTTTCTACACACCAAAACAAGCCATCAAAATAGTAATATAATTCTAAAAGTTATTTGCTTCATACCAATGTATTTTAGATAAAACATAGGACTCCCAGTTAAATTTGAATTTTAAATAAGGAAAAATTTTTTGGTATAAGTATATCCCTAATATTGCATGCAACATACTCATATTAAAAAACTATTTGTTGTTTATCTGAAATTCAAATTTAACTGGGCATTCTGTATTTTTATTTACTAAATCTGTTAACTCTAAATGTTTTGAAAAATTTTAAGCTGTTAATTATGGTTTATCCAAGAGCCTCCCTAGCATTCTTCTATTAAACATCTGTCACATTGGCCATAGTTTTACTTATATTACATCTTTTTACACAAAATTCCAGTTTGAGAGACTTAAAACATCATTTACCTAAGTTTTACCATATGTAAATTTAATAATCCTGATTTTATTCAATATTAAATTTTAAAATGTGTACCACATTATCAAGTATTCTTTTACTTACAATAATATTGTACATAGACTTAACACAATTTTAAAAATTTGTTTACTTAAAACAATATAATTCTCCTTTTACAAAAGCAGCTTTATGTAAAATGTTTGCTTTAAGACTGTCATTGTTATTATGCCTTTGAATGAAATTCCACTCTTTGACCTCCATTATCCAGAAACATGCACAATTCAGCTCGTTTTCTTTAATGAATATTTTGTAACAAGTTCCTGAAGTTTTCTAATTCTCTCACACTTGTAGAAATTCTGCAACCAAAAGACAAAATTTCACTCAAAAATGATCTTAGATAACTTTTCTCTGTAAGTTATTCACTTTGCATTTTTAGAGCGAAGAAAAAACTTTATTTCAACAAATTTAAAGACACGTAAACCATTTAATCTGCTTTGATGTACTTTAGTTCTTAACTTGATGTAGTAAAACTAAGATAATATTGCCCAGAAATTAGTTATTTTTAGGTATTCATAACTCAGTGTTTAAGTTTTAAAATACAGAATTGCAAAGTACATCAATATTAAAATACTTAGGTATTTTAAGTAATCATAAATATATTCATATGTTTAGTATTTAAAGTACATAAGTATAAAGTATATAAGCATTATGATATTCATTTTAAATATGCATAAGTATATGAGTACTGAAAACTAATCAATATACCATATTTAGTAAAGATACAAAGAATCAAAGCTTTTCGGCTTTAAAGAGTAAGAAGAGTAAACGTGTGACCAAATTATTTTCACTCATTTTTATAAAAAGTAAAGTTTATTCATTATTTCAAATGTACTTTAATTTTGCTCTCCACCATGAAAAAAGTAGATTCTCAATGAAATATAACTATCAAGCTACTGCGTACTATAGAATAATTTTGAGGGTAATTATTTTAAATCAAAAGTATGAAATCAAAATTGTTTTAAATGAAGAAATGCAGTTTAGAAGATATTAGTTTTTATAAATCTGCATTTTTTACATATGATAAGCCAGAAGGAAATGTACCTATACTTAAATTTTATATTGTAATCTCTTTATTTTTCAAGCTTATCTTCTAATCATTTTTATGAAATTATTTTTAAAAGAATTATTAACCTTTTTACATAATGGTGAATTCACAAAGAAACTTTACATGTACACCTATATTAAACAACACAATTTTACCAGGGGCTTCAAAAAATTTGGGGGCACCACAAAAAATTTACTTTTAAATAACTAGGAAAAATATACAAATTCAGAAAGATGAATATGGAAATAAATCAGTAAATTAATCATGATTATGTGTGTCGACATACTTAATATATTTCATTTAAGATCATAAAATTCTATAGTAAGATAATTTCACTATAAAGGATATTCCTTACCCAGTTTTATCTGAGAGTATACATGTTAAATTAGAATACTTGGCTAGCAGAAAGAATTGCAGTATATTCAAACTAACCTTCCAAATGCGTTAAATAACGACACTATTTCTTGTCTAGTTAGATGGAATTCAAAACTGGGCCCAGTTTCTGGCATATTTGCTATCAGTTTTTCGGAAAACAAGATCTTCAGAGCAGTACCCAAACCCTGAGTCTATAATAGAAATAAGAAAAAGAAAAATCAAAAAATTATTTGTGTAAAGAATAATTCAAAAATAAAAGTTGAGTTAGATTTGCTTACCTGAAGCTTTCCCCACAGTCTACATTTGAAACAACCAACACAATCCATGATTCTTGAAATATTTCTAAAATGCAGTCGAAATTCCTCCTAAAAACAATTTAACAAAATTGTATTAAGCTGTAGTATATGGCCAAATACTAATTTCTGAGTGTCTTCTATGTGCCTGACACTGTACAAGGCACTATAAAATACCAAAAAAGGAAAGGGAATGAAAATCAACATTCAATGAACACCCGCTACACACCAGAATCTATATACACAATTTCATTTCTTCTCCACCACAAACCCAAAAGGAGATATTATTATAATATATACCTAGTAAATTAAAAAAAAAAAAAAAGGTTCAGCCAGGTTAGGTAACTTGCCTAAATTCCCATATGTGGTAAACAGAAAACTTAGACCCCAAACCTGCCTGATTCCAAAGCTAACTAAACTATCTGCAAATATATACAAAGGTAACTGAGTTCAGGTTTTCTGTTGTATTTTATTATTAACTACATGCCAATATCGGGAGAGCGGGGAGAGGGGTTGCATGGCATCATTTACCAAAAAAAAAAAAAAAAAGCAGGAGAGAGGGAGGAAGAAAAAAAATAAAAACCTTTGGCTTCATTATAGTTAAAGTCCCCCTTTTTTTTCCTGGTATTAATTGGGTAAAATAATCGGATCTTTTATTGTTATCGTACAATAATATACAAAATATAGTGAACATCCATGTACCTTTCACCAAGTTTTAGAAAGAAACCATTACAAGTAATACTGAACATTGAATTTGTTCCCTCTCTATTTTTATAAATAAGTATACATCTATGAATGCTAGGGTATTACATTGTTTATAATAGAGCAACATGTATCCAGCTTATCCAAAAGCAGTATATGTCCTTAAGTAATAAGGAAAAAAAGAAGGGAAGCCAAGAACACATCCTTCTTTTACTCCAATGGTAATTAAAATTGATCCTCCAAATGACCCTCTGTCCTGGATTTATACTGGAATCCCAAGCTTACAGTACTTTAAACAGGAAATTTGACATACATTTCAGATGGAACATCCATTATACCAATAGTCCTATAATTTGGGAAGTATATTCTCTCTCTCTCTCTTTTTTTTTTAAGGTGATAAACTACACACTGGGCTCAACCAGAAGAGAAGAGTACCAAATACCTGAAAATGGGAATAAATCTGCAAAGTTTAGAACCCACTATTTAAAGCAGATTGCAATTCACTCTGGGGATAGTCTTTTCCCAGAAGCATCATTCATCTTGAGACTTTAAAACAGCTGTAATATGTAAAAGATCTTTAATAGGATCCCAGATCTTGTATCTTTATTAATACAAATTTTGTATTACTACAAAGCCCAAATTATCACTATTAATAATAGTAATAATGTTAAATGTTAGCAATATTCTATATTTTGTGTTTTGAAAAGGATGGATACCTGTTATAAGATTGTGCTTGCTTTTGTAGACATTGTCTAAATTCTGTATTTAAATCTATGTTTGTTACTTTGAATACTTGAATGTAGTAGCTCTACAGTAAATCTTTGTATGGCATACACAGAGAGTAAGCATGGTTGCTTACAATAGCCAAAAGAGCACTGTAAAATTAAAACCAAGCACAGTGCTTAAGTGAACTTAATATGGTAGAATCAAATTAATAAGCTAGACATTTACTCACTCAGAAGAGGATAAAAACCTTGTGACTTCCACAAATAACAATCAGTATCCAATAAAGTGATTATATTCCAAAGTGATCTCAGATTAGAAAACTTTGTGACCCTTAAAATAACGAAGACCTAAATAGCTTATAAATTCTCCTTGTTTATGTAGTTTTTAGGTCAACACTTAAAATTACAGTATGGTAGAATAATCAGCTTGCTGTGGTTCTCACACACACAAAAAATTCTCATCCAATTATTCTCAAATGTTTTATAAGCCTTCAAGTGAAATCCTATTCCATTTTGAATTGAACACGAAACAATTCTTTCATGCAAGTCCTCTATTTCTAACCATACATTGATAGAGTAAAAAGTAGACAAGATGAGATTTTAAAATGAACTTATGTTACTATTCAAATCAATGATGTTCACCGTAAACTACTTTTTTAAAGAAGTAAATCTATGATATTAATAAGTTTTCTTGTTTTTTAACTCCTTTCTTGTATAAGGATTCAGAAAAATTATCTGTTAACCTCCACAGGACATCATCAAACTTGAGTGTTTCCATTCTGATAAAATTAAAATACTGTGAGAAATATTACTAATCCACACAATATAAAAAGAGTGGATGCCAAAACACTCTCCAATAAACCAGTAAGTGTCCTAAAAATAAGAAAGGTATTGAAAATAGTAAGGAAAAAAGTCATTACAGCATCTTTCCTCTCACTTCTAAGTTCCTGGAAGCTTTGGGGGAGGTTATATAAGCACTGAGGTATGTATTTCTAGCAAGAAAGCTTTAAGTAGGAGGTAGATGGGAGGTCAAAAATAACTATTATCTAACAGCAGAAAACTGAGCGCAAAAAGTATTTTGTCTGCAAACTGCATAAAATCAGGTTCTTTGTAGAAAGAAACTAAGAATAAGAACTAGAGGAAGACTGTTAAAAATATTCTGATGACATTAGATCAAGCCCAGTGCTTCTGAAGCCCACCTGCCTTTACTTACCTGCAGCTTTGTAACAGTAATATAATTTTACTTGACTCCCAAATAGGCTAGAAATCCCTTGAGGGTAGGAGCTGTCTCTCCATTTAATAATAAAAATCATACTCTGTGTATATAAATCATTTAATAAATCTAGTAATATTTTATATTTGTAGTATTTTGATGCAAAGATACACAAAGATGGTCTTGCCTGAGGTTACACTTCTATTAAGAGGCAAGGCAAACTGTGCATCTAAATTAATATAATACTATAGGTCAACTGTAATTGAAAAATTAAAAATATAAATAAATAAACAAATTTTTAAAAAGAGGCATGGCAAAACCAAACCCCATTTTGTGGGGTATCAGGTCTTCTGTTCTTTCCACAACTGTATGCTAGCATTCCTAAATGCCTTTAGTCACACTAAGATGAATGACAAAACACTGCCCTCTCTCCCTAACAAGGACCCTTTAATTTAACCAAAACCATTTTCAGAATCCTCATCAGCCAAAGACAAATAGTGCCACTCATGCTCTAGATCTTTTTCCTTTAATTTATAACCTCTATTTGTTGCATGACATCATTGATATGAAAGCCATCTGCAGTGACACATGGATTTCAGTTGTTATTTTGAACATAGCACAAACTAGATTTGAAGTTAGACCTGACATTAGACTTCCTTTCTTACAATTTCAGTATGTATGTAAAGATTTATTGTTAAGTATAAAACGTGGGCCTATATTCATACCTGCATAAAAGTTTGTATCTAAAAATTACAGAATAAAAATAATTACCTTTAGTTTGTTTGCTTCTTTTTTATCTCCAGCAAAAAATGAATTCTCATCAAAATGCAAAGGAAATGACCTGCATTTTAAAATAGAATATTCATTTCCATATATTATAAAATATTAAAAGTCCCGCTACTATAACATTTTGCTGGTCAGTGATGAATAATGTAATTAAAGTAGAGTAGAAAATACAGTAAAATCAACATCCTGATGCCCCCACACAAATTCTTACCCTCAAATCTAAAATCTAACTATAATATAGTAGAATGTTGGTCTCAAACCTAACCTGTTCAACTAAATATAAAAATAATGCAGGTATCAAGTACTAAAACTGAAAATATATGCCTTTTAATAGCTATGTGAAAACAAAAACAAAAGGAATTCTAAAAGACCTATTAACAAAATTAGCTTTTAATTATTTTTTAAATGGTTTTTCTTTCTCTGAAGTGAATATTTAAGAATTTAAATCTGGATACCACTTCTCACTCTTCTATTAATGTATACGTTGTAATAATATACTTTACTTGATTTCATGAAGTATTTCCAGAAGTAACATTTTGTTTTCTGCATCCTGAACTTTATTTCCAGTGAAGAGTTGAAAATCTGGGCGCTCAAAGAATGGTACCACTTTAGATAATGCTTTTAATTCGATTAAGTAGAGAAAATACAAGTTCTTAAGCCTTCTTGGACCTTCTCCTTCAGTCAAAATTCCATCAAACCGCTGCTGAAATTCTGTAATGTTGTGTCCCCATTTCTTTTCTAACCAGGTATCTAAGAAGAAAGAATTAAATTTTTAATCCTAATTTTTAAATTAAGTAAGTTTCATTTTACTTAGGTTATTTATGCCTGCAGAAGTTAATGCATTTTATATTTTAAAATACACACTACTATAACTATGAAAACTGTTTTATATAATGTAGACTTTAATGGTTCTATATTATTTTAGCTTCTAGAACCCATTCATAAAAGGAAAATAATATTTTACAGAGAAACCAGGTTTTTAAAAAAATCAAATTTCTGAATGTAAATATATTCACAAAATATTCAATTTAAAAATGACTATCTGAAATTACTAATGAGTTTCAAGCCCTATTTTTTTTAAGTTACTGTATTTTATTTCTAAGAGGTAAGAAATGCTTTAATTCCAGAAGAAATATGTTACTGATGAAAATCAACTATGGTGTCATTTTTCAACAGCATTCTTACAGCATAAAGAGCAGCAGAAAACGCTTTTACCCATTAAACTCCATACTTGAAGTTAGCACACAAATGAAAAGTAATTTTTAATGAGTAACAAACTGTGCTGTTAGGAGCTATTTTAATTCCCACAACAAAAGAACATTTCCAAAGTGATGTGTAAAATTTTGAGCAGCTTCTTAAAAGAAGGTAGGAAGCTAAAATAATGCTGAACTTTTCCCTATAGTATCTGTAGTTCCTATATTCCTAATTGCTACCATTTAATAATGAATTTTTTTCTGCCTAATATTCGACAGAGTCAATTTTTTTCCTGTTAGGTAAATGACTTTTTTTTTTTTTTTTAAAGCCTACAGCACCTGGTCTTCCTAGGTAGTCTTCCACCCAAATACTAACCAGGCACCGGACTGCTTAGCTTCCAAGATCAGATGAGATCGGGCATGTTCAGGGTGGCATGGCCACAGATGGTAAATCAATTTTAAAAATACCTGAAAATAAGTACGGTAAAATGAATAAAAGTGAATGGAACATACCTTGCAGAAGGTATCGTGCACTCAAGTGCACATTAATGCTTGCATGTAGGCCAGATATAAGTCTGTAGAATGCTCTTTTTTCTACACAGAGGCCTAAGAAAAGTAATTGTAAAGCTTGTCAGATTATAAAATTAATTTCATATCTTTAAAAATGAGAAAAAAAATTTCATCATTTAAATTTGTTTAAATTTCCAATTACCTTCCAGCCAACTGTAAAAAGTGTTTTCTGAAATTAAAAGAAAAATAAGTCACAAGATTGTAAAAATGCCAAAATGTTTTTCAAAAGGTCCAAAGTTTATTCGCAATTTCTCCAAATGAAGGAGAAACATTCTTGGTGTAGATTCAGTTAAGTACCACTCTCCTGGTCAGTCTTTAGAAGGCTTTAACATAGCCTTAGGTGTCCCATTCTCATAACTGTCAGAATAAAGTGTTTTATAGGAGATCAAAACAGAATTTAAATAGTAAATCAATACATGGGAAAATACTTAGCCTTGATAACAGCACATACTATGAAAATTAAAAACTATATAGTTTTTTAAATTTGAAAAGTAAAATTAAAGTAAAATTGGAAGTGTATTATTTGTATATAGCTCATGGTATTATATGCCAGTCAATATTTCAAAAAAGCAGATCGAAGAAATGTTACAAAAACCAAATATCCATATCCTATGACCTAATATGATCACTGTTCATATACCTTTAGAATTATGCTCTAAAAAAATAACTCAATATTGGGGGGTATAATTTGTAGAAAGATTATTATTATAGGTAATTTTTAAAACATGAAATAATCAAAATGTACAATAATGCCTAAGTTACACAATGGAATACTATATAAGTAGTTAACATTATAGAATGATATAAAACTATTAAAATGACAATAATGTCGAACATGACAACACATGAAAATGTTTATTCAAAATAATGTATAAAAAGGCATAAGAAATAATATAACTACTTAATGTTTCTAAGTATGCATTTGCTAGAGTTGGCAAACATTGTACTATATAGTTCTTTTGACTGAAGTTGCTTATAGCAATATTAAAAATGAACCAAATGGGCATAAAAGTATTGTAAGAAATAACAAAGAGAATAAGCAATAAATCAGACTATTTGAAAATTTAAAACAGCTGTTTGTCAGAAAACTTCACAAAAGCAAATTGCAAACAACAAAGTGGGTAAAATGTATGTTGCAAACACAACAAAGAATATCCTAAATATGTAAAAATCTAATAAACTAAATAAAAATGTGAAAGTACCCATTAAAATGAGCAAATAATGTAACAACATGGATGGACCTTGAAATAATTATACTAAGCAAAATAACTCAGAAAAAGTTTAAAATCACATGATATCACTTATATGTGGGATATAAACCTAAAAGCAACAAATGAACAGGACAAACAAACAGAGACTTCATGGACATGGACTATAGACTAGTGGTTACCAGAGGGGAGGTAGATGGGGGGAAAAAAAATTTAATCATCTTCAATTAAAAAATGACCCCCCCCAAGAAAGAGCAAATAATATAGAGAATTCACAAAGGAAAAAATACAAATGGTAATAAGAGAAATTGCTCAGTCTCACTTAATAAAAAGTACAAATTAACACTGTAGAGATACTACTTTTAATAGTAAAGATAAAATTATGATAATATTTAATGCCGATAAGGGTCAGGTAAAACTAGCTGGCACATTGATTGGAGGTGTAAGTTAGCACATCCTTTCAATGACAAAAAGCGATCTGGTCGTATATATATATATATATATATATATATATATATATATCAAGAGCCTAAAATGTCTGTATTCTTTGATCTAGTAAGTCCATTTCTAAAAATCTAGGCTGTTATGGATATTTGTGTCCCCCTTATAATTCATGTGTTGAAGCTCTAACCCTACAAATGATGGTATTTGGAGGTAGGTCTTTGGGAGGTGATTAGATTTAGTTGAGGTCAGGAGGGTGGGGTCTCCCTAATAGAACTGGTGTTTTTATAAGCAGAGACCTGAACTCTCTCTCTGTGCCATATGAGGATACAGCAAGAAAGCGGGCTATCAGCAAGGCAGGAGGAGGGTCCTCACCAGGAACCAAAGCTGCTGGCAACCTGACCTTGGATCTCTAGCCTCCAGAACTGTGAGAAAATAAATGTCTTTAATTTAAACCACCAGTCTATGGCCTTTGGTTAGAGCAGCCTGAGGTGACTATGATATAGGCTAGGGAAGCAAGTAGACATGGGAATAATAATATACAAATGTATAAATATATCTATTATGAAAATATATATATTAATAATAATAATTACCAAATGTTAACAGAGAGGCAGTATGACCTAGTAACTAAGAACATGGACTATGGAGCCAAATTCTGCTACTTATAAGTCATATAATTTTAACTAAGTTGTTAAACCACTCTAGGACTCATTTTTCTCTGTAAAATGGAGATAAAAATAATACCTCCTAGAATTATCAGAAGGATTAAATGAAATCATATTTGTAAATTGCTTAGACGAGTACTGGCATGTAGTCTTAGCTTTTATCATTATCAATTATTTTAGGATTGTAGGATTACAAGTGATGTGCTTCCTTATAAAAAACCTTTAGCATTTTCTTTCAAGTTTGGGACCATGAATTGGAGGGGAGTATAATAGTGTTTGAGACCTAGCCTTCTGATGAAATTTTTAGCTCAGTTTTATAATCCTGAAGTAGCTATTTTGAACTTGACCTGATTCTGATCCAGTTAGATAATCACCTAATATGACAGCTGTCAGAGATAACTTTTTCACATTTGACCAAATGAATACTTGTAGTAATAAATAAGATAGTTTCTATAAGGACAGCCTCCACAGGTTAACAATCTTTTCTCTGATGAAACATCTTCAAATAGTATTGAAAACCCAAAATAGTCTCCTCTGATGTTGCTGAAATCTAGCATAGAACCAGGAATACCAAGGTAGAATAAGGTTACTAAAAACTGATAATTATAGGATCACCACTCACAGTAATGAAATAGGTATCTTTGGAAAAGAATCTCACTGTTAAAGATTTATTTCTCTTTCTAATAGTACAGTTGATTCAGTATTTTATTTAGCTGCTATCATTACTATAAAATAAAGTATAATAATAAAATAGCAATGTTATCAGACTTTAGTATTCTGTTATTTAGACATAATGCAAAAGCAATTCATAAAACTAATGTTCAGAAGATTGAGAATTGTGAGGAAGAGGAAAGTGATACTTCACTGTAGCAAATTTAGCAATTTCATCTAGCTAGACTAAAGCTAAGTACTAGTCTTTTATTTAATATTGTTAAACACGTGACCTTAAGAATAATAAAAATCATTCCAATCTTACTCATAAAGCAAAAATTAAAAAAAAGATTCTTAAAAAGATAAAGTAAACCAAAAATATGTTTAAATTTTTAGAATTACAATTAACTTAAATGGTTAGTAGTGATACCTACTCCCAAGAGTCAGCATAATAAGCCTTAGAAACCAGATTGACACTGTGATCATGCCTAGAACCCAGCAGACCCTAGAAGTCAACCAGTAGAGGGGAGGGTGTTTTTAGATGCCAAGGGAAAAGGTACAAGTGAATTACTTGAAGCTAAGGCAGGGTGTTTCTACTGCCTGATGCCAGGCACTGTCATTTCCCCTTAATCTGCTTTCACCTCTGGAATTTTAGATAAAGAAATAAAAATTAACCTCTTCTTTGTTTCAGATGCAGAAAGAAAAAAGTTTGCCAAATAAACATCTGAATATATAAGCAAATTCATATATATAATGTATGATAAAGAAATTACACTTACCTTCACTTTTCCCTGAAAAACAAAACAAAATGTTTATTATTGTAAACTCCTTCCAGATGAGCCTTTTAAAATGCTACACTTCCATAAAATAAGACTTTTTATAATGGTTGGTTTTAGTTAATCATTTCATCCACATAAGCAAAATCTGTGAGATACTTCTGACTGCAACTCATATCAGTGGTAGGAATTATGCCTGATTCGACTAAATGGCATCATCTCCAAGAGCCTGGATAAAGAGTATTTTTGACTCATGCAAGATTTAATATGGGCTAACAAGAGAGAAAATCTAATTCATCATCTGAGGGTACTCTTCAATATCTTAAGGACTTACAGTTAGTTATTTTCCACATTTATTTATCCTAAAGCTATAATTGTTTCTGCTACAGATTTGTTATTGTTTTGAAACCTCCAGACTGACATCATAAAATTTTACTCTATTCAGAAATATTTTTAGAGCTTTTTGTAAGATTCAAATTATGCACAACTCAAGAGTTTGTATGCAGCTGCTCATTTACTCTGAAAAATTATCTTTATTTTGCCTAGTTTTATTTAATGCCATCATTGTCTGATTATTAAAGTAACATATGCTCATTGTAAATGTATGTTTAAAAAAAAAAGAAGAACACAGATAAAGTAAAAAAAAGTATCATCTATAACTCCCCCTGCCCCAAGAAAAATACCATTTACATTTTGGTAAATGTCCTTTTTCTTTGTGTATAGATATTTAGATACTATATTTTTACAAAAATGTGTTATACATACTTGTATAATGCTTTGATGCCTGCTTTTCCTCAATGTGGTATTGATACAAATGAATACAAATTTTCAGCAACATTTATAATGGCTATATTCTACTGCATGAATATACCATAAATCATTTAACCAGTTCCCTAATAATAAACATTTAAACTGTTTCCATTTATCTTTAAGATAAGTGATCGTGGTTAATTAACTTATCAGATCATAATATGAGTTCATAGTGAAGATCACTTCTTGTCTAGGAATTTGCATTTCATCTGATATTAAATCAATATCTGCCACTGAAACCATATGTGACTCTGTATAAACCAAAAGCCTTATTTAAAGATGTTCTTTCATTTCTAATCTCAGAAAGACCAGCTTGCCAACATTTAGGGAATGATACAATCTCACTGCCTTCCAGGAGGAAATTTATGTTTACAGGCCATATAAGATCAGCAGCTTTTCAAATAAATTTTAAAAATAAAAACCTTACTCATTTGCTAAAAGCACATCAAAGATTTTATCAGTAAGCACATAGTCAGAGAACAGGGATATATAGTATAACTGCTTTTTATAAACTGGAGAACGGTTTGTGAACTTCAATTTTACATCACTTCTGCACCTATACAGTGCCTACCTAGCACAATGTAAATGGTAGATAATCATTTGTTGAAGGAACAGTGATTTTCACTGTTGTAGATGAGACCATTAAATAAGGAGGACAATTTTCAACCATCATTTATCCAACAAACTGCATCTGTGATGTGCCAGGCTCTAGATTATGAGATGAAACCAAAAAATGTTGTCCATATGTCCAAAGTACTAGGTAGGTCAATAGATATATAAATAAAAAAAAAATAATGCCGGACAGTGGAAAGGGCTGTAAGAGAAACAAAACATGACTTAAGATCACTTCATGAGGAGAAGAGATTACTTCCAGTTGTGAGGATCAAAGAAACTTTGATAGAAAAGGAAGTATTTGGGCCAGACCTTGAGTATAAGTAGAAAATGAAAAATATTAATGAGATATAAAGACATGTGAATTTGAAATCAGACTCCCAACATATACAATAATTTTAAGTTTTAGGAAAGATTTGAGGCAGAAGTTTCTTAGCTATTCATTTAACTACAAAATGAACAAAAATAGTAGAAAAACTGAATATACGTTCTGCAAAAAATGAATAAACAATATAACCTAATCTTCATCCTATGACAGCCTAATAGCATGAACTTAATTGTAAAAATACTCCTCACTGAAGTGTAACTATTTTAAACATCAATTTCTCTGCAAGGGTGAGGCATAGCTTCTATGGAAACAGAACTATAGGATCTCATATGCTCTTGCCAATCCTTATCTTGCCTTATCCTTCCCCGTCTAACAAAAGCTGATAAATAACATAGCAGTGCAAATAAATAACTCACCTTGACTGGAAGCCAAAGGATTTAAAGGTCTTTTAATTGTCTGTGGCCTAGAAACAAAAAAATTAAGTATAAAATATAAATGTTACCTATCGTGCTGTAATTATCTAAGTAAAAGTGAAATTATCTCAGACAGTTTCTGAATGACTATATCCAAATTGTTTTATTGAGCTTATAAAATATTATTTAGTTTTCCCTCATTGCTGTAAGGGTGGGCGGTGGTTATTTGCTTTAGTGATAACAGTTCCTGATCTTTTCCCAGTAGCAGCCAAAGTCGTTTCCTAACCACTTCTTCAAACAAAGGAAAAAAATACTACTCAGGCTCTTCTAGAGTCACTAGTATGTTTTTATATAAATTATATATACCTGTGTGTGTCTGACACAAAGTGCACTCCTACTTGAAAGACAAACAAGCAAAAAATATAAACACCCCAAACAAACATTAAAAGAAAAAGAAAAAAAGACAATGTGGGTAGATTATATTCCACTTAGGTAATCTTAGGTACATCACTTTGCCCTGTGGCCATCAAGTTTGTGATGATTTCAAGAAAAGGTATTTTTTAATAAGAAAAAAGAGAGAGTTAATATGTCACCAAAGTGCTTTTAAATCTCAAAATAAATATTCATTAGTTTCATTAGTAAAGTGTAGGGATTGTTTTAATGTTAATTATTTAAATTTTACAAATTTGTACAGATTGAGACTTTTTGGAATAGAATGTGTAAGCTACAATTTAACATACTCAATTTGCATTGTTTATATTTTAGAAATATTGTGGGAATCATGATATAAATTAGTTAGAAAAAAACTATAATACAATATCTAACAAGTGCTTCAGCAGAACTCTCTTTTAGTTCATATGTTTTTTAAAAAAAACTTTTAAATTAAGTCAATACATTAAGTAAATAATTAAGTAAACATTCTGAATAATAGTCAAGATAATTTAAATGAAACACATGGCAGAAATGAGTAAATAATGGAACTCTCCACTTCCCAAACTGGAACAATTGTTCAAGTCAAAAACAGGAACACTCTGATTTTATTGGTATAAACCTACTTGCTGATTTCTTATGTTTATATTTGACTTACAGAAAATGAAGTGTATTATCTCCATATCTGGAAACTCCAAAGATTTTCCAAGAATTTCCCCCACATCTAAGATAGCATAATACACACATGCACATGCACACACACACACATACAAATTTTTTCCAAAAATCAATAACCACTTTGATTAGAGTCAAAGGCTTCAAGTGGGTAAACTTGAAGAAGCATGTGTCAGTCACCCAGTGATTAAATTGACTGCTTCCATTGTGGTGGTTGAGTATAAAGTGGGTTCTTCCACTTACTAGATCTTTGACTCTGGAACAAATCACTTAAAATCAGCTTTCAAATCTGTTTCTCCATCTGTGAACAGTGACAACTACAACACAGAGTGATTACATGGACTAAAGGAGAAAATGTATGTAACATGCTTAGCAAACACAATGCCTGGTACACTGTGAGTGCTCGAAAGTATTAGCTATTATTCTCTGAAATTAATTTAACTTTAACTTTAAAGTGGGTAAAATAACTAAGCCACAGAAAGAGAAGTATAAGGCACCAAAAAGAGAATTAGGAGTTAATATATTCTACTCTATTTTCTACCACTATGTGATCTTGGAAAATGAAATAAATCTCTCTGGCTCCCTTTCACCTTATCTCTAAAATGAGATAATCCACTCAAGGAACATTTTTAAGTGCCTACAATGCTCTCATCAAAGTCTAATTCTATTCTAAGTCTTTTCAAGAAGAAAGAAATATTTGTTGAAACATGTCTACATGTTTCCCCAGAGAACTGCATAAATAAATAAATATGTTTCTGTGTCTCAATACAGCCTTTAACAAAGTGAATTTGATTTGTACTTTTAAATCTTTAGGATTTTGTTTATTTGTTTACAAAGAGAAACCACTACATATTCTAAAAATTTCTAAGTGAAAATGACACATACTTAAAACAGTTTTCTTCATAAATGACATTCCATATCTTCCAAGCATCTGGTCCCTTGTAACCCGTGTAGCGCTCAGGATTAAGGAGCAAATCTACATATTCAGCATCAGGAGACTGTATGTCTGTAAAAAAACCAAAATGTTTTATTAAGTCTTTCTTTTTTCATTTACCTGTAAAAACCTAGTATACAAGACTATTCTATTGATTCTAAGGCACCACAGATGTATCAATGCCCCCAGGGATTTAAAAACAACTTTTCAAGAGAACAATAAGAGTGAAAAGAATCAACACAGCCACATTAAATGTACAGAAAAGCATCTTGCTTTTAAAAATGGTAAAAAAAAAAAAAATACATATATGTGATTTTTAGAATCAAAGAAACATGGTTATTCAATTTTCATAAGCTATGCAGACAAAGACTATACTATACATTTCCCTCCACATTAAGCCACAGTGGTTCAGCAGTAACTAAAGTAAATGAAGAAGTGTTAGTACCATACACTGTTTATTACTAAATACTTACTTCTTACAGGAGCATCATCAGGATCCACTACAAACTACCCCAAACATATATCTTAAATATACAAAAAGCTATATGCAAGATGACATTTGTGTCACCATTGTTTATAAAAAGGAAAATCGGAAGCAACCTCATTGCCCAACAGAGCAGAGAAGTTAAAAGCAGGGGCTCTGGAGCCAGAGTGTCTGGGTCAGAATCCAGGCTCCACTATCTATTCACTGCGCAACCCCGGGCAAGTTATTTCAATTCTCTATGCCTTGTGCCATCATTTGTAAGATGGGGATAATAAGTATAGTATTACTATGAGACTTAAACATGTTTTTATGTTCAGAGTGTTTAGGACAATCATAAGAGAATAATAAATATTAGCTAGTGGTATTGGTGTTACGATGTATCTTAATAGACCATTTACAGTCAACACTTTAGGTACAAAGGCTATCTAATGAAATGAAAAGGTAAACATAGGAAAGTCAATTACAGACATATATACATATGAAAATATATAAAAATGGGTGGGATGTTGCTTTCTCATATGTTCTATAATTTATTTATGCATTATAACTTAAAAACCAAAAAATTAAAATAAAATAAATAAAATAAAATAAAATAAAGGCTCTAGTCTGCCAGTGGCTCTGGGAAATTTTTTAATAGCACAACAATACCTTACCCATCTAGAAAGCTTAATAATATAAACCAACAAAGAATGAGGAAGTGGGCAAAAATGGCCTCAACACAACCAAAGGAAATGACAACAATTTCAGCAGAAAGGTGCTTATGAGAGAGTCATCAAGTTTTCACTAGAAACTACATCTTATTAAAAAAAAAAAAAAAGACAAAAGCAAAAATAAAATGAAGCTCAGTTATTTTTATCCCACTTTATAGTATATTAAAGGCATAAATTAGGAGGAAATTTACTTCTAGAAGCAACACTGTGAGAGCATCCAGAAATAACAGAGTCTAATGCAGAAGTAATGCACAGTATAGCAAATTATAATAAATTCATAAAAATAACCCTGATTCTCAAAATATCTAAATAATATTCAGCATCTACTTTAAGGCAGAAAACTAATCACCAAGAAATGATTAATATTTTTAATATTTTGCCTAGAGGTAAACACTAGTTTCCTCATAATTTTACTTATAAAAAATACTTCATGTCTCCCACTTTATTTTTAAAAAGTTACTATAATCATACTTTTCCAGATGACAAAAGCTCTAATTTTTAAATTTAGAATGATAAAATACCTCCTATAATCCACCCACCATTTACATACATTATTTATTTCTTATAAAGCTGTTCTTTAAAAAAAAAAAAATTAACCCTTCTTTAACAGAATAAGCAAATGCAAATGGACAAGTGATTCACCCAAGATATCAGAACTCCACCATATAAGAAGTGAATTATTGATTCTTAGTCCTTGCTAAACAAATAAAAGCAGATCATCTCAAAAGGATACTTTTTAAATAGAAGTTAAAATATTACATTCTTTCTCTAACATTGCAGGCCTAAAAAAAAATGTGCGGCATGTTATAAGTTTAATTTTATCTCAGATAGCAATGTTTAGGCCTAAGAGTCCTTGTAGAAAAGATGGTAAAATTAAGGGTTTGGGAGAGTATTTATCCCCTTCCTCTACCAGTCTAAATCTTGGTACATCTGCATCTCCTTATCTAGCACCCCAGGGGCCAAAGGAATTCCAAAATGGCCTCAATACAACCAAAGGAAATGACAAAAATTTCAGCAGAGATTGTTTTGAAATTCAGAACTTTCAGATTTTAGAAAAGTAATACAGCACATGCAACACATATTGACTATTACTCCAGCAGGGACTAGGGCAGCAACCTTTAATCAAAGCCATAAATATTTCTGCTGTGAAATACATGAATGAATATTCACACTGACTGAATCTATACTAAACTTAGGGGGAAAAATATTCACTTTTCAGAGTTTTCAGATTTGGGGTATATGCTTAGGAGTTGAATTGTTAGGTCCTACAGTAATTCTATGTTTAGCTTTTTGAGGAGCTGTCAAACAGAAACTAAGTTTTTAAAAATCATTTTACAAGAATTATTTTTCCTTAGGTACAATTTTAAACAAAATGCATACTATGAAAAATGTTATACCATCAGCTTCACAGAAGTTGTCAGAGGAATCATCATGTTTGGTCCACTGAAGAACAGCCTTCTGCGTTTCCTCACTTTAAACAAAGATAATAGTGTTTAAGTTAACATTTCACACGAAAAAACATAAAATAATGCTGAAAAAAAAAATTCAGACCTTAGAGATTCATCCACAGCTCCAAGTTGTTCAGCTTGTTCACATTCTTCACTGAGATTATTGGCTTCTTCAGAATACTAAAACGAAAAAGGGAATAAATAGAAAACAACTTTCTGCATTTTTCAAACTTTTGAAAAGAATTTCTAAGTTATTTGAGGTTCTTTTATACCTGGCACCATCACCTTGGATTCAACAATTAAAAAAAAAAAAAAAGTAAGCCTTCACATTTCTTCTGAAACTAAAAAATAAGTAGAAGTCTTTACCCCTTGTTTTTGCTGAAGAACACGTTTACTATTAGAGTCACGAAAAAAGAATAGTTTATAGTTCTGATACTCATTATCAAAATCTTCACTAAAAAAATCCTCAAAGTATGAGGAAGTCACTAGGCAAAGAATCATGAGGCAATATCCCACTTTTTGAATGACCTAATTGTGAGCATTAGTTTTCTCTTCCATAAAATAAGTGATTGAACTAGATCATGTGGATCTAAGGTCCATCTCACTATAAATGTCATCGTTCTAAAAATGTCCTGGGGCTTACTAAGTTTATAAAAAGTATCCCGATGTCCTTAGGTGTTAAAATATATTCTTTACCAACCACATTTCTTCTCGACGTCTAAAGCACTATACATTTATACTTCTAGGTGTGTATGTGGCACAGGGAAAGCGAGTATGGATGGCGAGATTTCACAACACACTAGCCATCACCGCCCCATAGCTAACAGGCAACAGTGGAAGCAGGAGGCCACAAATTCAATCACTCAACAAATATACGTTGAGTGCCTATTATCAGCTCATTGTTAGGATGACTATACAAATGACCTTCCAGACTACGACACTTTTAAGAATAAAAGTGAACATTAAAATAACTGAAAATGATATAATTTTCTAAAATATTTATTTATAAATAACAACTTTGTTTCGTTACACTAGTTGACCTCTGAAATAGCTTAATTCAAAGATAATTTGTAAAAATTAAGTTCTTTTACACAAAATTAAGTATTAAGGGATCAAGGGATATGATATATTCCACCAACTTTCAAGTGGTTCAGAAAATAATAAGAATATGCACTTAGAAAAAGCATGCTAAAACAAATGAGCAAAATATTAAGAATTAGAGTACATAAAACCTCTTTATACTAAACTTGTTACTTTTCTATAAGTAGAAATAATTTCAAAATAAAAAGCTTAAAATACATGTCAAAAATGATCAAAATTTGTTCAAAAAATAACATATATCTATGTTTATTAACATACGATATATGTTAAAAAAAGTGTTTTAACTTTATTGTTATTATCTGAACATTAAAACATAAATTAAAATACTATTTTTAGTTCCTAGTAATAATTCGATCAGCTTCATTGAGTCACATCTGTCTTGTACTATGTAATCAGTATTTTCTGGAAGAAAAATATTTTTTCAATTTGTCCTTATTTTTAAATTTTCATGAAATTTCCCATAATCTTCTTTTAAGTTAGTTTTTATGGTTAATCAATTTGACATTATCAATACCTTCAACTGACTCTTCTCTGCAGATATGTTTTAATTGAGAAAATATTCTGTCTACATGTAAATATGTGAAAATATTTTAGTCCAAATATTTTCACATTTATTCTTTTGCCTCCAAAGTACATTGCTTCAATAAAAATTTTAAGACAAAACTTATTAAATAAGTTGTCTATTTTTTGTATTATTTTAAATGTTTTCCAAATACATATGCTATAAAATTGCAAGCCTTAAATTCATTCCCTTCAGGTCAGAATATAAATTTATCAAACTAAAAGCAAGAGTTCATCAAGAGAAGACTCTCCCCACAGGTAAAGACAATTATAAAATTTCAGAATTAAATAGAGCGCCATTTGAACTGTCCTCACTTAATGTATTCAATTCCTTCCTCAGCTTTTTAAATATTTGTAGGAATAAATTTCAAGGTCTTTATACAAACGTTGTTATAAAAATTGTGATTTGCTAAACCTTCAAAGGCTGAAATTTGTTTTGTTTTGTTTTTTGCCTCAAGCATTCTATTCATTGATACTTTGAATAATGATTTTCCATTAATTTTAAACAAATTATAACCAACATTTAAAGGGCTCATTTATTAAAAAATTTTTTCAATACCACTGCAGGATGCTTAGGTTGTTTTCAAAACAGTTCTGCAAGGGCTCAAACATTCATAAAATCTGATTGATGATGATGAACAGCAAACAAGTACTCCTACCATGCCAAAGGTATGTTTTTTTCAGCATTAGCTTCATCTCAACAACTTTATGGTATTTGCATAAAATCTATATATTTGAAAATTACTACTTCAATCAATTGGTAAAATATCACAGTGTGTTTGGACACAATTATGAATTATGTGTATCTTAACCAAATGCAAATTCATTTCTGATCCACAGATTTCTTGATTTAGTAGGGATATTGTTTTTATCAAAATTTGCATGTGTATTATTGCCATAAAACAAATATTTTGTCTTCAATTTTGAACTTAAAATGAATTTATACTAGCATTCACAATAGTGACAAATGTTTTCCTTCAACAAAATGGAATTCCAAAATTTTTCTTTGAGTCCATCAAATGAATGAAAAAAAAATTAAAACTCTTTGGATTTAAAGATTTTCTATTTGAAACAGCTGATGATAGCATCATTTAACTATGTGCAACGTTCTGCATTGGAGCCAACACATTGGCTATGATTTCACTCTTTGTGTGTGAACAGAAAACATAGAATTGAAAATGAGAAACTCTAGAATCTATAATAAGTAATAGAAAAAACACAAATCTTCCATATGGAAAAATTCCAAATGATTTATAGCCTCAAAGAGATGAAGCACTCCATAAGTGTGGGCTATGCATAGTGACTTCCTTCCAAAGAATACACTATGGAAAAGGTGAAAAAGAATAAATCTACAATGGAGAAACCTGACAAAGCTACCTCAGTCAGGTGATCAAGGTTAACATTAACAGTGATAAGTCATGTTGATAGAATGTGACGTGATGTGATGTGATGTGATGTGATGTGATGTGATGAAATTGGCACTTTACTTCTGTGGTCTTCCTCCCAAAAACACATAGCCATACTCAGATCATGAGCATAATGCCAGACAAATCCCAATTCGGAGATATTCCACAAATACCTGACTAGTACTCCTCAAAACCACCTTATCGAAAACAAGGAAATTACAGAAACTGTCAAAGCCAAAAGGAATCTAAGGAGAAATGACTCCTAAATGTAATTTGCCATCCTGGATGGGATCCTATAACACAAAAAAGGCATTGGGTAGAAAATTAAGGAAATCTGAATATAGTATAGACTTTAGTTAGTAATAATGTATCACTCTAGGTCCATGAACAGTAATAAATGTACCATACTAATGTAAAATGTTAATTACAGAGGAAACAAGGTGTGGAGTATATGGGAACTCTGTACAATTTTTCTGCAAATCTAAAAGTATTATAAAATCAAAAATTGATTTAAGAAGAGTGACATATGACATATCAACCAAATGCAATGTATAGAATATGTTTGAATACTGTTTCAAACAAATTAATAAGGTACCTATGAAACAACTAGAGAAATCTGAAGCCTGACTATGGTTATATTTTTTTAAAGTATATTTCTGTTGTAGAGATATATGTATAGTATTTGGAAACAAAATAAGTTTTCTGAGATTTGCTTTAAAATAACTGGGAGATAATAAAAGTCTGAATAAAAGAACTGGAGCCATTGAGTACAAATAGCTCTCAAGGGGTTTCTCTAAAGGGGAGCAGAGAAGTAGAGCAGTAGCTAGCCGGTGAAAAGAGTTATTCAGATTTTTGTTAAGATGCTAGGCACATTAATAAATATATGTACATACCTTGTAACTTGCAGATTTAATTCCATCAGGAACTTCATCCTGAAAAAGAAAAAAAAAATGCTTTTATATGACATTATTCTATCTTCTAAAAAATATTTTAAATTTCTATGATTCACAAGAAAAATTCATAAAACAAATTACTGAAGTTAACATATTATTTAAATTAGGTATAGGCAATTTTAATATTACTTCTTACAAGTAAACAAAAAAGTTCAATAACACATTCTGATCGTATATTACATTGCAGCATCGAAATGTAAAAATGCCACTTAGCTATTATTTCTTTTGATGCTTGAATTGTCCACATGTGGCCAGTAGAGGGCCCAATAATTGCTTACTGATATGTGCACCTGTGTCCTTTTGATAGTACCATTTTTTGTTTTCTGTTATGACAAGATATTCTAAGCTCATCTTGTATATTTCTTGTTCTAGTCTTAGAATCAATCATTTTTTTTAAAGAGACTTACTTCTTTTCAGAGGAAAACGGTACTGGTTTTCAGTTGTGCATTGGCCACTTACTAACTACGTCACCTATCTGCCTATCATCAAAGTGATGCTATGAGTAAAGATAATGACGTATCTGGGATAACTTGGTAAATTGCAGGGCCTAATGCTAACTATATTCCTGAATTAGATTACACCTGCCCAAAGGGAACGACCCACACAGAGACAATCACTTCATTGTGTACCCTTTCAGACTCTGAACTAGGTCAATGTATGTTCTTTCTCTATGGCCAGATATTTCTATGATTTCCATTTTTTTAAATATAAGAAACTATACCAAATTTCTAGACTAATTTCAACAGAACTGACAACTTTACAAAATTTAGTACTGCTTTACAGTCATCTTTGAACATTGCTTAATTATTTTAGTAATTTAGTGAAATTCTAGTAGAATTGCTAGGTCCAAGAATATGTAGCAATTTAATTTTCTTTTTTGATACATTTCTCAAATTAATCTCCGGAAAGACTAACCACCAGTGTTCAATTCTTATTCCCAGATTAATACTGGCCATTTTATTCTTTTTCAATGAACATTAATATTGGAGGTGAAAGAACGTTGTTTTAATTCATTGTAAAAGGAATAAATAACTGGCTTTTCAGCTTATAGATTCCAGCCTCTATGGGCAGATCATCTGCCTCATTCAAATATTCTCTGGAATCAGGGGTGCAAATCAAAGGATATGGACTTTAAAGCACCAAGTATGAGGAAGAGAATTTTTATTTTTATTATTTTTCTATCTTCTGCTAGGTCCCAGGGTATAACATGAGCCAGCTCTAAAAATGAACTGAAATCAAACTGTTGATAAATGAAGTTGGTGTTGGTTCTTTGTTTAGCTCAAAAAAGGTATTAACAAAACAGCAGCACGCCACCTGATGTAATGAGTTAACTGTATTTAACCTTGAACATGTATAAGATTATGAAAGAATTATTAATTGCTTTAGGTGTGATAACTGTACTGTGTTCATGATGTAATATCCTTTTTGTCAAATGCATACTGAAGTATATAATAATGAGATATCAAAATATCAGTAATGTACTATATAAATGTTAGCTATGAAAGCTGATTATCTAGGCTGAAGCAGTATTGCAAGGTATTTTAAGTGATCTCTAGTCACTCTTTGGTTCTGACAGACTGCCCTACTTAGGAAATATCAGAACTGAGGCCAGGCTCATCCTAAGAGAAATGTAGTAGTTTCTCATGTTTCCCTCCTCTGCTCCCCTTCCCCTCTGCTCCCATAGCGTGTACCTGTTCAGTATATCTATTATTGGGCTATCACATCTGTATTGAAATAATCCCTTAGTGTTTCTCTCCCTTAGTAAACCATAGCTCAATATAAAAGCTGATCTTATATGTCCAACTCATGGCACTTAGTAGACCCTCAAAAAATATTCACTGTTGAACCAAATTACATTCAATTGCTAATTGATATTCTTTTACCAGTTTCTTCTTCATTTCTCATCTTCCTCCCAACCCCCTACAACATTGCCAATTATGTTTCCAAAATCTTGGGTCTAATCATGACACAACTCCTTCCTTTCTATAATACACTTAAGTGGATAAACATCATCTAATTATCTTTTAAAGAAAAAAATCCTCATTTTATTATACTATAAGCATAACTTTGTTCAGGTAAGATATAAGAAGAAAAACAAATATCAAGCAAAAAGAACTACAGTTGCTCCTCACTTAAAATGGGGTTATATCCTAATAAACCCATCATAAATTAAAAATATACTGAGTCAAAATGCATTTAATGCATCTAAACTAATAACCTAAAACATCATAGCTTAGCCTAGCCTGCCTTAAATGTGCTCAGAACACTTACATGAGCCTATGGTTGGGCAAAATCATTTTGCTGCCACTGCCCAGCATCACAAGAGAGTATAATACGGCATATGCTAGCCCAGGAAAGATCAATATTCAAAATTCCAAGTACAGTTTCTACTGAAGCGTATTGTTTTCACACCATCGTAAAGCCAAAAAGCCATAAATTGAACCACTGATTAAGTCGGAGACTGTTTGTATTAATCTCACTAATGAGTAAAAGAATTATATTAACCACAAAATTTAAATTCTATTATGAAGGTAGAATAATTCAAAATTGGTTTTATATTTGTAAGTTTGGGTTTTTAATACGTAAATATCAAACATTATATTTGGCCTAATATTATTTTAGTTTTATTGGCCCATTTAAAAAAGTTTCAATTACTTGAAAGAAGACGTAACAGTTCTTAAATGGTTCTTACAAATTGACAAGGCTTGACAGCACAGTCTCTTCGTCCACATTGGTTGATATCATTCCAGAAAGGACATGGCCTCTTCAGGTTTACCTGTAAAGTAATAATAGAAAAAGTTTAAAAATAATCTCTAAAAATAGAAAGTTTATAATTGACAGATATTGAATTATAATGCTATAACCTGGTTATGTTATTGGCTGCAATTCTATTTCTTTCACTTACCTATTAGAAACTCTATAAAATCTATTAATTTCACTTTTACTTGTCAAGTTCCAATGATAACATAAATGTGTAGCTAGTGTAAGTAAATTGGTAGCGCTGGTTAGAAAGATACAGACTGCTACTAAACAAACCCTAAACCAATGGCAATGAGGAGCCAAAGTAGCTCAGGTCATCACTGCTTGACTTCTATTTTTTTAAGCAAGTAACAGTTAACAAAATAGAACAGTTAGATAATTTTGAACTCAGACAATAACTCTATAATCCAATGATCAGGTTTTCTAAACTCTTTCAATAGATATTTCAAAATGAAATATGACAAGTTACTTGTTAAAATAATACAAATCAGAACAGGGTTTATAAAAAAATTTAATTATTTTAATTAATTGAAATAAATCTGATGTTTTAGAAAATTACAAACAACTCACAATTTTGATAGCAATACATAGAATAGTTTCTGTTCTAACTAGTTTCTAACTTTTGAGTGCAAAACTCAGTTACTGAAATTAAAAGTATCCAATGGGTAGTTTCCGAACCACAATGGTTCGCTCTTGTGAAATGAATTTTCCTAACATAGCTTTAATCAATTTTAAGTAATAATTGCAATTCTGAGGCTCAGTAATGCCTGAGAAAAATGTAATTATCCATTTAAACTTTACATTTTCTTCTACAAAGAATTAAAAATAAAAATACCTTGTAATATCTAAAGTAGTCACTCTCAAGAAGTCTTTGTAGTCTTGGGAAAAGCCTGTAGTTATTAAATTTATCAATGGTTTCAACATCACAGGTACAATCATCCAAGTAACCACTAACCTGTTACAAAGAAAACAAAATATTACATCAAAATGTCTTAGATTCAACAGGGTTCTCTTTCTTCCCATGGTTATGACGAAAGCCCACTAAATCACCCTATCCCCTTCCTCCCCAAAATTTTCTGAGATGAGGTAGGACAATAATCTAGTAATGCTATTGCTCTTACTATGGACCTAGAGGAATGCAGTGGATACTTTTGTAGGGTATACTGAGCTTATAATGGTCCATATACACCCAAAGATTTGGTCCCCTGTAGCCACTTTGTAACCCTGCCCACCAGGCCTGACCAGGGGTGAGTGTTGGACCCAAACCAAGTCATGGTCCCCACTCCAGGAATCTGAATTGAGACTAAGAGACAGAAATGTCTCTTCCTGTGGTTAGACCAGTAAACGAGGAAACTCAGACCATATTCCACCATGTGAACTGAGGAGCACACGAACCAGTTAGTAGAGAAAGGAAAGATTTTAAAAGATACACAAAGAAATAGAGATTGGAGACAGAAAACACATGCTACCTAGAAACACATGCTACCTAGACTCCCTAGTGTTTTCCAGCTCCCACTTCTACCCATCTTTCCTGAAGCCCAGTTGCATTCCTATCCTGGCTTTTCTGAGACTATATTCTTATAATTCAGTTATCTCGTTCTCCTTTATTTTAGTTTCCTACAGGATGTATAGGTCAGAGACAAGCTTGGTGAATGTATAAAAAGAACTGATACTGAATTTATAAGGCAAAAAAAGATACTGAATTTATAAGGCAAAAAAAGAACTGATACTGAATTTATAAGGCAAACAATAATTCATTATAAAAATCTAAAGACACTCAAATATTGGGCCATGACAATTTGTATAGGTTTGAAATGGTGCTTAGAAATTACTTATTGTTAGCAACACTGAGATAGCAAATTGCCAATCTTGATCTTCCAATGCTTAAAACTGATGTCTCGACTGTATTTACTAAATCAAATTATTAAATGGACCTATACAAGGATATAAAGGGAAATCATATTATAATCAATGTTACTAAATTATAAACTAAAATTCTTAGATGTTTATTTGGGGTTAGGCAAATACCTAACAGAATTAATTAAATATTGCTTTAAGTAAGTAATAAATAGATCATGATTTTTAAAAAGTAAATAAAACTTAAAAAATATACAACATGCTGCAGAAAAGGAATGCTTATCATACTTTGGTTTGAATATTTACATTATAAACTACTTTCAACTTTATTTTAGGAAGACTTGCTGCCAAGAAAAAAATTTTTTTTTTAATCTAGTGGTAAGGAAGCAAATAAATAATACTTTACTGAAATATTGAACTTAGATGTTTTCCTTTTGGAATATGCAAAATCCAACACTACCTTTTAATTTCAAAACATCACAAAACAGTAATGGAAATTTTTCACCTAAGAGACAAGAATACTTTGGATAATGACAGCAATACTCAAGAACTAAGTTGTTATTATTTGTTTTTGTTTCTGTTTTTGTTTTACCAATTTGCCTTGTCTTATATGTTTTTGGACTAATTCAGTTTCTAGAAATCTGATCTACATATTTGTCACAATAATAACTATGTTCATTTCATATGCAAATATATCCTTGCTTCCTGTTAAAAGATCTCTGAGTATACAATAACCTTAGAGTCCTAATTTTGGACTCTAACAAAACAAAAGTGCTTCTAACCCAGATGATTTGATTTTTCACACCTGTTTCTTTTAAACTTTAATAACAGAATTTCTAAGGATATAAAATAGCTACTGTTTCTCCCCTTGGATACAAATTATTATGCAAAGAATAACAGGCTCAAAGATTGCAAAGACTAAAGGAACACATGCCAGATAGAGACATTAAGTCACAAAAAAAAAACCACACAAAAACTTGAGAGAAAGTATTTGAAGCAACCCATTTTTCCACATGAGTAATTCACTTTTAAGGTAAAAATTTATCTTCAAAATTCAGGCTCAGGCATCACATCCCTTGGGAAGCTGCCATGCCAGTACCACTCACCACTGCTGGGTCTCTCTTATGTGCTCCCATATATGAGAATTACCTCTCACTATATGGAATGTATCTATTTGACTCCCACCCACTAGAGTATAAGAGCCTTCAGAGACAAATCATGTTTATTCGCCTTTGTATTCTCAGTACTTAGCACTGTACTTTTTAGAAAGCACACAATAGATGATCAATAATTATTTGTGGAATTGATGGATGAATGAATGAATGAGTGCTGTCCACTGTCACTCTCATTAACCCGAGAGCAGTACCATACTATCTAATTATAACTAGGTATCACCATGTCACCTATGGTGGTACTCAGTGCCCTGGACCACACAAACTTAAGTGGCAGGAATGCACTCACAGAGCAAGAAAAGTAGGTAGCAAAGGTAAACAACATACTTATTGCACCCAACATTCTATGGATCCACATCTTAATTACAAAGGAAGCTATAAGAAGCCCCAAAGCAGAAAAGAATGCAAGATGCATCCAGAGCAGAGGTGGCTTAAAAACTAGAGACCTCAGAGGAAGAGTAGGCAGGACCATGGTAAATTGAAAATCTCCTGCCCCTTTTCTTAGAATTTGAGTAGGAAGTATTCCCAACTACGCAGCAGGTAGCAAGACAATTAAGGAGGTAGAATGGGGGGTGGCCAGAGTTTCAGTAGATGGAGAGAGCCCAGCAAAGGAGAGACAGGAAGATATTTGGGAATCCAAGCCATCTGACCATTTGGAAAGGCTGCCAACAGGTAGCAGAACCTGGTCCCTGGGAGGAAGTTTGACAGGTATGATGCCAGGCCCAGTTTTAGAAACTTGAGAACCAAGCACGTTACCAGAATAGAGTCTCAGGAAAAGATCAAGGTAGAATCCAGTTAACAGACCCAAAGCAGAATTTTGGGAACAAAGCAAAGTCCTATTACCTAAGCTAAGACCAAAAGGGGGCTGATTTGTAAAGAGGGTGACTTGATTGATGTTGCACTTAAGAATGTACTAAGGCTGCTTAAATAACTACTATGCCTATCTCCTGAAGTGAAACAGAATTCTGGCCATACCATAGAAATCTCAATTAAAAAAAAATGTATCCCCCTTCCCATACACACGAAGTGACTGATGTATGCTAAAATTTGAAGCTCACTGCTCTGGGCTTCAGGTGATACTCAGCTGTGGGTAGGGCCCAAACTAATAGGAGGTGATTAAAAGGCCCTTGTTGAGGGATGGTAGATACAAGGACCAACATGGGCCTGACATAGCATCATCCAGTTTAATGTCCTAGTTTCTTAAGAGCTGGAAAAGCTTTGAAGGTCTTCTAGTGCAACCTCCCAAGCAACACAACCACCCCTTGCAATAAACCCTCAAGGAGGAGGCAGTACATAACAATGGTTAGCATGCAGGATCCAGAGTCAGGCCTTCTAGGGTTGAATCTCATCCCTACTACATATTAGTTATTGACCTTAGTCACATTTTTTAACCTCTCTAGGCCTCAGTTTCCAATCTGAATACAAAATTTAAAAATACCAGTAAGTAAGTGTTGATGATTCTTACCTTACCACTTATATGCTTTCAGTGAAAGGGATCTTACTGGTCCCCAAAGCAAACTACATGTTTTTAATGAACATAAAAAAAAAAAATAGGCCAAGTTTGCAGTTAAAATTTTCCAAAATCTTGCATCTGCAGCTCCAATGGAACAGAGAACTATAACCAAAAGTTAGCTGCTAAAGAAGCCTCAATCACTTTATCCATTGATTGATGGGTTTGGACCAAATACCAAAATACTGTACAAAAAGCAAAAGAAAAGAAAAGAACACTGGCCTGCTTGTTCACTATTCTCTGGTAAGAAGTATTCTCTAGTTTTCAATGAAAGACAAAACAAAAAACTTTCTAAATAGTTTCCTTGTGTACTAAGAACTTCTAGCCCTTCCACAGATTATCATTTCTATCCCGAAGCACTGTAAGAAATATTCCTCATACTCATACGAAACATGAAATACCTTTTTTTTTTTTGCATAAAAGTGCTCAAAGTGTGCTTTATTTGGCAAAGAACTTTAGCTGTTTTTAATTTTATTGTGTTTTGTGACCATAAAAAAAGAACATGAAAAGTATTCATTCAATAATAAAAGCATGAAAACAAGGATTTCATGCTGGGTAGTTGGTACCATTCTAAGGATATGGAATGAATGCTAAAAGCTATTTCTGCTTTAAGTTTCGGTCTTGATAGAACTTCAAATTGCTGTTAAGTGACTCAAAGTAAAGCAACCAATGTGAAGCATGTTTTCTGTTCCTCATGCTTTGTTCAGAAAATCCTGGAATGTAGCAAACACTGAGAGTCAACGCACATCTCTCTAGTACAACCTGTTTCAAAGATCCCGTTGACTAAGTTTTAATCCTGGGTTTATATCCACCCACCACCAAACATATCATCAAGTGTCTTTTCCATGGCCTGGCCACTCTTGACTAACAAATAAAAATTTTTTTTTAATTGACCTAAACAAGACACTTGACAGGTAAATCTACTAAGATACATGTATGTGGAATATATCTACAATGCACTCCAAATGGAAAATAATCCATTTTCGAAGTAGACATTTTGGATTACCTGAGCTACTCCCCTTTTATTAGCCTGATAGAGATTTACTACACTCAATTAAATGAATCTGAGTATTATTAACACTAGCCATATTAAGATTGTAAACTACGGAGTTAAAATGTTTTATCAAATTCGTTTCTAAATAATTTAAATGAAAAAGATGTCCATATTGCCTCCATATCTGGGCTTCAATATTTCTTCTGAGGTTATTTCTTTGAAATGAATCCTGAGATTCCATGAGCTGGAACTAAATTTCTGTTACATTCAGTCTCTCTAATCATACATAATGGGGGCAATAATTGTCACACACACAAAAAAAATAAGAAACTTTGAAAAGTCTTCATTTACTTCAAGCCTAAATCTATTACAACAAATACTACAAATATTATTTTGGTTTAAAGAAAATAGATCCTGATTATGGAGTTGTTTACACAAACTTTATGTAGACTTATACACCAAAAAAAAAAAGTTCAATTTTCTTTGTAAAAAAAATATTTAATAGAATGATTTCAAAAAAAAATGGAAGTTGTATATAAGGAAGATTTACAAGTCTCAAGCAATTGATCACATTTTTTTCCAGCAACTAACACTAAAGCACTGTTATCAAAAAATACTTAACAACATATAGTGAAATGGTTTTAGTGGAATTTGATTTCAACTAACAGCTATATATAGTCACTAAGTTTAAAGATTCATTTGGAGTCGTCAACCTAATGAAAGATTAATTCCAGAAAAACATGCAAATGGCTTGCTAAACAGAAAAATTAGAAGAATAAACTCCTGCTAGTAGTGTTCACGTCTTATATTGTTATTTCCCTAATACTTGCTGAGCACCAATTATACACCAGGCTCAGAACTCTGGAGTGTCAACAATTAGGACTAAATTTTTAATTTTTTAATTCATTTTTTGATCTCTCATAACTCATTCACAGTAGCTCAATAAATGCTTATTGAAAGTAATCTGATTATTTGTAGACCTTTGTACATTTTACTTCAGTGACTTTCTAATATCAAATAACTAACTATCCTGCTGTGGCTCAATTGAGAGCTGATATTCTATTAAGTGAACTCCTACTACAAGCCATGCAACAGTGATGATGTAGTAACTCAAAGAAGTGGCAAAAGGGACTGGCAATAGGAAGGGAGGAAAGATACATGACTAGGTAATAACAAAACAGAATCGATAGCACTTTGCAGCTAATTGGATACTGCAAAAGAACCAGAGAAGATTTTAACTTGTATTTCCAAACATAAGGTGAAAAATATAGTTTTTAATTTAGTTTCTAACATAATTTACTAACTTGTTTTCTAACGCTGAGGATCCTTGCCTCTCCCCAAGCCCCAAAGAACATTATTCACTAAACTATAAGCTACTCAGGGCAGGGATCATGCCATAGTTATTTCTGTATTCCAAATACTCAGATCATTATTTATAAATGTTTGTTGAATATATATTTTCCACTATTCATCTTCCCTTATCTCTTTTCTCCATCTCTTTTCTTTATCTCTTTTGTTCTGCTTTTGTGTGCACGTCTATATGCTTGTCTTCATTTTTCTCTTTGTGTCTCTTAATCATTGTCCCCTCTCCCTCTTTTCCTCTTACCCCATCCCTTCCATTATTGACCATAACAGAACTAAAGTATACTTTTGTTTCACTTTTTGAATTGAAATGATGGTCTCTGTTATTAAGTTTATTTAAGTAAACCATTTTAAATTTCTTTTAAAATTGTTTTTTAGTATGGGACCCTCAATTTATTATTTTTTACAGTTGACCCTGAAAGAAAACCAGATACCAACTCTGGTTCTAAAAGGAAAAGAAAGGGGTCTAACAAATTTTTGTGTTGGGGCAGGATTTAAATCTTGAAAATATTATGAAAGGGGGAAAAAAGTTTAAACATAAATCAGAAGAAAAAGAAAATAAATGTAAAAATTTAATAGTTCCCCAATTCTAGTCAGATATCTGAAAAAGTTATTGACAGCAAAAAGTGAAAAGCTTAACATCTACTTTTATTCCATTATCCAACCTCTAGAATGCAGTTGAAAATGTCCATATTGGACATCTTTCAATACTAAATACCTTATTCAGGGGGCAGAGGGCAGGGGAGACTTTCTCATTTAAAAAAAAATTTCAATTACAGTTGATATTCAACATTTTATTAGTTTCAGGTTATAGCACAGTGGTTAGATATTTAGATAACTTGCAAAGTGATCCTCCCAATAAGTCTAGTATCCCTATATTCCCTATGCTATACTTCACGTTCCTATTACTATTTTTAACTGCCAATTTGCACTTCTTAATTCCTTCACTTTTTTCACTCAGCCCCTCAATGCAACTTTCACATGGCCACTAGCAATTTGTTCTCCATATCTGTGTTTGTTTCTGTTTTATTTGTGCGTTTATTTTGTTTTTTAGATTTCATATATAAGTTAAATCATGGGGTATTTGTCTTTGTCTGATTTATTTCACTTAGCATAATACCCTTTGGGTCTATCCATGTTGTCACAAATGGTAAAATCTCATTCTTTTTATGACCTTGTATATATGTACCACATCTTCTTTATCCAATTGTCTATTGATGGACACGGGTCTTGTTTTCTTATCCATTCAGTCACCTTGTCCTTTGATTAGAGCATTTAATCCATTTACATTTAAACTAATTATTAATAGTATGTAGTTATTGCCATTTTATTATTCATATTTTTATCTTCTTCTTAAAGAAGTCCCTTCAATATTTTTTCTAATACTGGTCCTATGGTGATGAACTCCTTTAGCTTCTTGTCTGGGAAGGTCTTTATCTCTCCTTTGATTCGAAATGATAGCCTTGCTGGGTAGAGGAATCTCAGTTATAGATCCTTGCTTTTCATCACTATTTCATACTAATCCCTCTGACAGCAGTTTCTATTAAGAAATCAGCTGACAGTTTTGTGGGCTCTTCTTTGTACATAACTAACTGCTTTTCTCTCGCTGCTTTTAAGATTCTCTGTCTTTGCCATTTTAATCATGATGTGTGGGCCTTGGTGTGAGCCTCTTTGGTTTCATCTCCTTTGAGACTCTGCATTTCCTGGGCCTGTATGTCTATTTCCTTTGCCAGAATAGGAAAGTTTTCAGTCATTATTTCTTCAAATAATTTTTCAATTCCTTGCTCTCTCTACTCCTTCTGGTATCCCTCTAATGTGAATGTTGTTATGCTTGATGTTATCCCAGAGGTCCCTTAAACTACCCTCATTTTTAAAATTATATTTCTTTTTGCTGCTCCGAAAGAACAAAATGGCAAAGAGAGCTGCTCTCCAGCCCCGCCCAGACATCAGATAATTCAGGTCCTCCCTGTATGCCCTTCATGCTTTTTGAGCTGCTGTTCAATTCTGGCGCTCATAGTCAGTGCCACCATCAGTGAATGTCTGTGCTTGGGCCCTTTAAGACGAGCACCTGGGACTCTAGCAGCCCTCTGTCTCACCCAAATGGAATCCCTGCTGATTTTCATAGCCAATGTTGTGCGGACTGTTCTTCCCAGTATTGGTGCGCTGGGCTGGAGACCCTGGTGTGGGGTGGGACTCCTCATTCCTCTGGGGAGGTGTGGGGCCTCCACAGCCATGATATCATTCCCAGTTTTTAACTGCCACATATGGCTGTGTGACCAATCCGGTTCACATCTCCAACCCTCAGACCAGTCTCAATGTGGCTTTTTCTTTATATCTTTAGTTATAAGGGTTCTGTTCAGCTAGTTTTCAGGTGGTTCTCAAGGGTGGTGTTCTAAAATCTAGTTGTAAGTTTGATGTGATCATGAAAGGAAAGCACAGCATTTACCTACTCCACTATCTTGACCTGAAGCCCTAAACACCTTATTTTAAAGGCATTTATTAATATTTTACATATTAAATGTTTAAACTTTTTAAATGTTTAAACTTTGTTACATTATATTGTAATCAGAAGAAAAATGACCCTTTTCTGTGTGCCACTTACAATCACTGAAGGTAAAAGAGCTTTTCGATCTTAGTTGTAAAGCATCAATTTACTTTTAAATTCCCTTACATGTTTCCAGATAACAAAACTTCCAAATTACTCAGCAATACAACAAAATCCAAGAATATAAAGCAGTGAAAAAGATCTCTTCCTCTCCTGATATTTAAAGTGTTTCTGTCCTCTGTGAAATAGTATCATTGCCCCTACACACGTAAAATGTTATTTCTGATAATAAATGAACAGTAAATCCACTTAAAAGGATGCTTACCCGCAATTTTGTATAAGTAATTTTTATCAACAGAAGCCAACCAAAAGATAACTTTAAGAGCAATGACATTAAAATATAAGCATTGTAGATCGAGAAACCTGGATATTTTTTTTTAATTTTTGCTCATCTGTTGCTAACAGAAGGGAATGATCATAATATGCTTGTAATCAAATTTGTGCACTGAGTAGTAAGGACCATCCTCCCAATTCAAACCAGTTATATGGTTGTCACAGTTTGAGAATCTCATTACAGTAAGGAAAAAGAAAGGCCACAGAGGGCAACCTCCACCCCAAAGACACCAGGCACTGGTCTTAGACACAG
Organism: Eonycteris spelaea; assembly: GCA_003508835.1. NCBI lineage: Eukaryota > Metazoa > Chordata > Mammalia > Chiroptera > Pteropodidae > Eonycteris > Eonycteris spelaea. The sequence continues at coordinate 6,165,993 of PUFA01000017.1, forward strand.
AAAAGTCACATGAAGCCTTCTCCTGCCTGACAAGGAGATCTGAGAGCAGACCCCTCACCCCACCCCTACCCTGTCCCCACAAAAAAACTGTCCTGGCCAGAAAGACTGGCGAAGACATCCAGTACAGGCACAGCATACACAGTTCCAGGTCAAGTTAGAAGTTAGAAAGACCAAGTTTTGCAGAAATAACAAATACTGAGATATTGAGTGTGTATGCACACTGCGCACACCCTCTCCGGGTGGGGAAGACCAACAAAGATGCATAAATCAACTCGGTAAAAACACATAGAGCGCACCCACACCTGTCCCCCGCCTGATCCGAAGTGAGGGAGGGCACTTTGAGGTCCAGGCTGCGGTAGGAAACCCGTCCACACCGACCCGGGCGAGCTGCAGAGGACTCAGCCCAGCCAGGGAGCAGAAGCACAAGAGGCTCGTTCCGGAGGGTGAAGATGCAGGGATGTACGCCCAGCCCCTCACCTGCCTGGGCGCGCGGGAAAGAGCGCAGGGAGAAGGCTGGGAGCACAGGGATGGGCAGCACGGCCTCGCACCCCCCTCACCTGACAGAAGCACCTCTGCGCCGCCGTCTCTGGGGGCTGCTGCTCGCAGTGGCCCAAGCCCAGCAGCCACACTGCGCCCAAGAGGCGGATCAGGAAGCTCCAGCGGCTACCCATAACCGCTCCTGCCGCTTGTCGCCGCGCACCTCGGAGAACCCAGCACTGGGGCGCAGGCCGTGCATCCACAAATGAAGCCGCGCCAGCCGGCCCCCTCCAGCGCCCCACCTCCGGGCCGCCTCCCGGGCCCGCCCTCAGGCGATCCAGCCTCTCAGCGGCCGCCACCACCCCGTGGAGCCTGCGGACGTGCCGAGGCGCCCGCGCCGGCTGCCTGGGTCCTCGCGCCGCTTCCTTCCAGCGCGTGAGGTTGACGAACGAACCTGCTTCCCGGTTCCGCCCGCCGGACAGCCGCGCGCGGCCCCGCCCCACCAGCGCTGCGAGCCTGGAGACCAGGCCGGACTGGCCCGCTCCGCCCGCCCGCAGCCCCCGCACGGGAGTCGGGGTCCTTCCTACTCTAAGACCCAGAGCCGGAGGAGTCTGTGTCTTCTTGCAGGGTCGCGTCCCACCGCGCGACTCCTGGTCAGGCCTTCCGTATCCCACCGCACGAATACGTGTCCCCAGTGTCCCTGGCCGTTTTAAAACTGAAAGAGATGTTAGCGATCATCTAGACCAGGGCTGCATATGTAATGTAGATTTTCCAGTAGGCACATCAAAAGAACAATATGGAACAGGTGAAGTTAATTTTAACGTTATATTTTATTTAACACAATATGCAAAATATTTCAAAATAGAATCAATATTTTACATTTCTTTTTATCTTTGAAAGCTGTTGTGTATCGTATACGAACTACTAGCCACATTCATAATCCAATGTGGCTTTGTATGGGACAGCGAAGGTGGGGACTTTCCTCTCCTGTATAGGAAGGAGGAAACAGGCCAAAGGGGTGAGATGATGTGAGCCAGGACTGGGAGCTGGGTCGTGATTAGAGACAGGTCCTCTGATTCCCAGCCGTGGGACTAGCCTATCAGTTTGTTGTTTTCAAGAAGAAAATTTTAAATTGAAACTGAAAGCTTTCTAACATCTTATACAGTAAAAGTCTAAATATTTCAAATTATCTTTTTTCTTGGTAAACCTTAAAAAAAAAAGACATTTAATGAAGTAGCTTAAGATGTGGTATAACCAAAATAGGTATCACCTCTATTTTCTAGCTGAGAAAAACAGGCATAGAAAGTTTATATACATTATTCATCACGTGGTATAGTAGAGGTGAGACTCAGACTTAGGTATTTCTTATTTCAAAGCTCATAGCCTTAGCTTTGTCCATCACTGCCAAACATACTAACATATAATAATAATAAATAATAATAATAAGTCACCAACCATCTGAGATCCTGGTGGGACTGGGAAGCTCTGATTTTAATATCTACAACATGCCCACATGTAGGTATCAATACATATATTAAGAATAGGTAATATATTAATATAATCTTCTACCCAGAAAATTCTTTTTCATTATACATGTACATACATCCTACTTTTCCTTCTAGGCTAGACCCAGCTTATTCACTTCCGCTTCTATGTGTTCTTCCTGGTTTCCTCTTCACCTAGTTCCAGTCTCTAAATGAATTTTAATACAATAAATTTACTCTATGCCAAGCTGACCTTGATGTTAGAAATATAAAGATGTATAACACTGCACATGGAGGGACACCCTATGAAATTTAGTGTTTTATCTTTTGATATTTTCCACTTCATGTTTCTACCACTGAATTGTAATCTCTTTAAACTTTTCAAGCAGGGATTATGCCTGTTGACACCCAAAGATCTTAACAAAGAGCATCTCAGCACATGTTTGTAAAATGAAAATATTTTTTATGTGGCCACAGTATTAATATTTAAAGATTAGGCCATCAAAACGAGAGACACAATATGAAAAGGGAAAAGGAATAAAGTCTGAAATTGCAGAACAACCTGAATATGAATCAGCTCTGTGTTTCACTCTGATGCAAGAACCTGTGGTTTGGAAGAGTTTAAAAAAGTGTCAATGTTCCTAGGATGAAAAATCAGAAACAATAAACAACTTTTTTTTTTTTTTACTTTATTGTCTCTTTTTAGCTTTACTGGAGTATAATTGACAAGTAAAATCGTAAGTTATTTAAAGTACATTGTGGTGATTTGATATACGTACACATTGTGAAAGGATTCCCCCCACCAAATTAGTTAACACATCTATCATCTCATATATTTACCCTTTTCCCTCATTTGGTGAGAACATTTAGGTCCAACTCTCTTAGCAAATTTCAGCGTATAATGTTATCAACTATAGTCACACATTATGCATTAGATCCTCATACCTTATTCATCTTATAATTAAAAGTTCCTACCCTTTTACCAACCACTCTCTATTTCCCCTATCCCCTAGTCCCTGGAAACCACTTTTCGACTCTCTGTTTCTATGAGTTCCACTTAAAAAAAAAAAAAAGTCATTATTCCACATATAACGGATACCATGCAGTGTTTATCTTTTTCAGTCTGGCTTATTTTACTTAGTATAATGCCCTCATGACGTATCCGTTGTAGCAACTGGCAAGATTTCCTTCTTATGGCTGGATAATAGGCCCTTGTATACGGACACCACAGCTTCTTTATCCATTTATCCATTGCCAGACACTTGCGTTGTTTTGTGATTGTGAATAATGCTGCAATAAATATGGGACTACGCTCTCTCTCTGGGATACCGCCTTTGTTTTCTTTCGATATATACCCACAACTGGCATTGCTGGGTCTTACTTTATTTTCTGGACAACTATGTTTTTCCTTTTGGATTGGTAAAAGATTTTAGAATGTGTAAAATGCCGTTTATACATGTGGTGTAACAATCACGGACATTTCCCTGAGAATCCTTCGAGTCGGACTTTTGTGTGAGTATACTTCTTCAACTGCGTCTGCTCTAGCAACCATGTCACCTGTGTTGGAGCCCATGAAAGAACTAAGTAGTCATTCAGTGACTATTTAAGGAGCACTCACAGGATACATAATTCAATCTTTTATCTCTTCAAGTCCATCCTCCCATCTATTATAACTTTGCTAAACAACAGTAAATTTTTTAGAGATGAATAAGGTAACAACTTTGTTATTCTAACACTAGTCATTATAACAATAACATGACTTAGGTTTAATGTATACAGTCTTTCTTGATGGAATTCTGATTACTGTGCAAGTAACAGCTATTGTTTTTGTTTTGTTTTGTTTTGTTTTGTTTTTAATGACCAAAGCCATAAACAAGTTGAGCCTAATTTCTCAACAGGACATAAAGATTTCTGTGGGAAGCTTTCCAGTTCCTAAATGTTTTCTGGCACCGAATAGACTAGATGGAAATAATTTAAAGAAAAAAGGTTGAGTCAAGGAAAAGAAATATTATGATACACAAAAGAGAAAGAAAGACTATGTAAAAACCTGAAAATTTGGTGCTGATATTTGGTTAGATCTACTTATTTAATTAGTAGTTACTAAATGCAAATGCACACATGGTACATTGCTAGACTTTTCTCTCAAGAAGCTTGAGATCATCTGAGATGGAGAGACATGCCACCTTAGCTCTATCTTCACTTTCTTTATTTACTTCATATTCCTGAAAAACCAAGATGTAGATAGGAACCAACTTCACTTTGTAACTTCCTATTCACACCTTGACTCACCATGCAATCTAGTTTCCAAATCCACCCTCCTGAAATTTCTCTTTACCTGACTTCCAAGTTCATTTTTCCAGATGGCTCCATTGAGCTTCAAAACCCAACTGCCTATTGGACACATCTGTCTGCTTTACTCAGAAATGTTTGGTCACACTACCATTTATATCTTGACTCCTAGAAAGTAGGAAACCATCTTCAATTATTCTCTCTCTTTTACCTCCCACTACCTATTGATAAATCAAGTCCTGCCAGTTCTGTCTCTATTTATTCTTTCCTTTCCAACTTTATGACCAAGGACTAAGTTTCGGTCCTTGTCATCACTCACCTGATTTATTGCCACACTACTTTCATTGATTACTCAGCCTGTAAGCTCGTACCCCTCAAAAAGCCTCCACGCTAGCCTGGTTTCTCAAAAATGTAAATCTGACCATGTCACACCTCTGTTTAAAATCTTCAATGTTCCTAGTTGTCCAAGTAATCAAGTTCAAGATTCTCAGCATGACATTCAAAATCCCCATGATCTGGCCCCATCTACTTCTTCAGCTTTATCTCCAACACCTCTCTGCCTTGTAGGCAGTGAATTGTTAAGAATTTCCTAAATAGACCTTGTTTCCAGCCTCCAGGTCTTTGCTTAACCTGTTTCCTCTCCTGAAATATTTTGTTTTCCCTGTCCCACACTCATCACCCACACTTCAATGGCTATCTCTCTAATCTCCCACATCCTGTGTAGTTGAATTAGATTGTTTCTCTTTGGTTCCATAAGGTCATATAATTTGTGCTTACCACATGGAATGAAATATATATTTATGTGTAGTTTTTCTCCATAGAGGAATTTGCCTTGGTAGTCTCAGGTTCTCCAGCACTTAGCTTTGTGTATGTGCTTTGCAAGATGACCCATGAGTGAATTAATGAACGTACAAATAAGTTAACTAACAAACTTGAAAAGATAATGATGGCATGAGATGTCACAGGGCAATGTGTGATTATGATTCAAACAAATGCTATAAACCTAAAAGCGAAGGGATCATTTTGGGCAGAAGTAATTATGGATGGAAAAGAGGACACAATAGAATTGGAATTGACAAGAAAAGATTCTCAAAAGTATGGATGTGAGAAAACTAATGATGAAGTAGGGGCTCAACTACTAGTCAATTCATTAGAAAAAAATAAAGTTATCTAAAATTTATTTAGAAAACATTTTGAGATCAGGATTACCTAGTCAAGAAACAAGAGGGGCTACAACCCAGGGACTCTACTTAGAACAAATCCAGGGAGAAGAGAAAGGGAAAAGAGAGAGTTGCAAAATGAAAAAAGGTCAATTAAGTCCTTTCATGCTAAATGTTAAAATTCCTCCCTGCCTCTAGCAGACCACTTGTAAGGCTCAGCTCCAAAACTGCAGACCTTACACACACCTGCTCTCCACTTACCCCCATCACATCTGCTCTCTAGCATTCTAAAAGGAGGTGAATAACTCTTCCAGGAATAAATAATGGCATCAAAACAACAAAAGATAGCTGTTTCCTCCCACTCACACAATCAGAATTCTAATGTATTTTTATTTTCCTGACTCTAGACCAGAAAACCATGGCTTGACAGATTGTGAGAGAAAGCTTCCAACGTGAAATAGAGAAACCAAAACAAATAGGGAAAAAATGTACTTTGAGGAAACAAAAAGGGGAAAAAAGGAAGACAAACAAAAATCTGTAATCAATATTGTCAAAGACATAAGAGCAGGCTTTTATAAAAAGGAACAATCAGAGGACAAGAAAGTTCTTAGAAACTAAATATATGATAGACAAAATATAAAGTTTCAACAGAAATGTTTGGAGAAACACTGAGGAAATTTCCTGGATAGTGAAATAAAAAGACAGATGTAGATGAGAAGATATGAAAAAAAAAATAGAGGATTAATTCAAGGAGAACAGAGTTTGGCTAATAAGAGTACCTACCACTAAGAGAGAATGGAGAACAGAGGAGAAGATAATCTTAGAAGTTATTTATGAAAAGAGCCAAAATCTAAATTGATAGGGCACACTGACCGCCCAGTTCTAGGAACGGAAAAAGGCCCTAACAGATAAAACTTTTGGAAAGAAAACCGAAAAACCTGGTCCCTGCCAAGAACTGAGAATCAGAGGGCAACTACAGAAACATCAGAAGCTACAAGACAATGGAGCAAGACCTTCAAAATTCTGAGAGAGTTCTATAGGTAGCCAAACTATTATTTAATTTGAGAGTAGAATTAAGGACTGTTATATATGAAGAATAATGTACATTTTTACATCTTTCTCAGAAAATTACTGAGAGAATATGATCCAACAAACAAAGAAGTAAACAAAAATGAGGAGACCTGGATGTCAGAAAAGATAGCACGCAAGAGAGGAATTAAAGAAGTTCTAGAAAGAGAGATATGCAATAGCTCTAGAAAGCCCAGATTAGAGCAAGAAGATAAAGGTCTCCAAAAAGAGTGTCTCTGGATAAAACAGAGGACTGGAGGGATACCTGTGTGACTTTTTCAAAAACATTATTCAGACAGAGTTTACAATTTATATTGAGGTTGGGGGGAAAAAAGTGATTAAAAAAAAAAACTAAGCACATTTAAAAAATGAGGCAGCTTTTTAAATTCCAGGAAGTTTAAAACAGTTTTACATTAAAGCAAATATAACTATAGTATATTGTTTGACTTACATAGCCCCACAGTAAGACAAATATTGGATAATGATTTAACCAAAATTTTTATGTATTGTATGTATGAAGGATGATGGTAGGGAAAGTGGGGATCTGGAGAGATATGAGTGCTAAATCTTTATCTTTCTTATGAGGATGTCAAAAGATAAATCCTAAAATTGATCTATCAAGAAACAGCTGCATAAGCCTATTATTGAGAAATATGGAAATAAATATAGAAGAAACATTAAAGAATAGAGGAATAGGACGACGGGGTAGAATAGGGTGGGGCAGTAGATGCCTCTTTTTTAATCTAAGCCTTGTAGTACTTAAAAAAACAACAACTATATTTATGCATTACTTTGATCAAAGAAGTATGTTTCTCCAAAGTCTAGGAATTCTAATTTCTATGCTTACTTTAATATCTTACTGCTTAGCCATAGACACATTCAATTAAGTGCATTCTGGTAAGGATTTTGGGGTAGATTTTTGGGATGACAAATTTCTAAAGACAACTGTTGTGGCTCATGTGTGAACAGAAGTGTTGCTACTTTCCTATCTGGTACTATTTCTCAGTTTCTCTCTAGAAAAATATCAGTTCCTATCCTCTTTATCTATCACTGTGTAACAAATTATCTCAAAACTTAATGGATTAAAACAATCAACTTTTATCAGCTCACAGTTTTTGTGGGCCAGCAATTCAGGAGCAACTAAACTAGGTATGATTCAGTCTCTAACGTTGCAATCAAGACTAGGGCTTCAGTCATCTGAAGGCTTGCCTAGAGCTAGAGGCTCTGTTTCCAAGATGGCTCACTCGCATCGCTGCTGGCAGGAGCCTCAGTTCCTTGCTGGCTATCCCTTGTCATGTAGACCTTTCCAAAGATCTGCTGATGTATCCTCACGGCATGACAGCTGGCTTCCCCCAGAAGGAGCAAACCAAGGGAAAGCAAGGCAGAAGCCTTAATGTCTTTATGATGTAGCCTCTAGTTGTGAACTGTCACTTCTACTTTATTCTTTTTGTCCAGAGCAAGTTGTTAGATGAAGGTGGTGGGTGGGGGGATCAGGTTCCACTTCTTGAAGTGGAAAATAACGAAGAATTTGCGTACATAATTTAAAACCACAACATCCATCAATGCTAAATTATAAGTCAGTTAGGAGACTAGACTATCCTTAAGTAATTTTTTGAAGATTTAAATATATCTCATTACTGTTATGACATCACTTTTAACGGCCTCCCCCAAAACAAGATAGCCCTACTTTCTTTCTCATACTCTTCTTTTATACTCTATGATATTGTAAGTTCCTTGAGGACAGATGATATTTCTTAATCTTTGTATCTCTGCTTACCTATCATAGTGTCTAATATATTCACATATTCCTTCAATAAATTGTAAACATAACCATATTCTGGTAATATAGTAATAAGCAAGAAATAGTCACAGTCCTTGTTATCCTGGAGCTTACAGTGTACTGGGAGAAAAGATATTAAACATTTGATCACACTTATGAATGTATAATTACAAATTGAGCTACATTTTCTGAGGAAGAGGAACACAGTTTTACAGGTGCATATAAAAAGGAACAGGGCTGTTCTAGTGCTGGCATAGTGAAAATAGATAGGAGGTTCATCTGAAGTGGGAATTTTGCCAGATGGGTGAGAGAAAAAGAACACAGGTCAAAGGAGTTTGAAATATTGGTGTGTTATGTTGAAATAACATGTAAGTATGCACTCACAAATATTTATTAAATTGAACAGAAATGAGCTGTCTTTTTCTCTGTCTCATCCTCTCCTTTACTTTTTGATGTCAGAGGTGATGTATTTTAATATGGATGGACAATAACTGCAGCTGAGTGGGAGAAGGGACTATTCCTGCTCAATCCATTTTCTATTGTTATCATCTACTGCAATATCCAGTTATATTTGAAAAAACAGAATGGAATATTCACACAGTACACATAAGATTTTTTTCCTAATAAATCTGAACACATATTTTATGTGATTTTGGTAATTTAATTCACATAAATATATACTTTATATGTATGGATAGGATATACCTAGTTAAATTCAAACATCCAGGGCCACTGAATAAGATGAGATCAAATGGACTCTATTTGGGGAATTTGATTGATTCTATTGTAATAACAATAAATTCTCTCCAGGAACAATGTTGTGAAGAGGTACAACAATAGGGACCTATACTGCAAAAACTAAGATCATTACTCCTCTTAAAATAAATAATTTAAAGTAATACTGTTGAATGCTTACTATGTGCCCGATGTTGTTAATAGCAATAGGCACACTATCTTATTTAATACTCATGACATCCCTATGATATAGGTACAATCATTATGCTCATTTTACAGAGTACTGAGAGATTAATTTGCCCAAAAGCACAGAAATCCAAAAGACAGTCCTGTGAGACTTCAAATTACTGATGGCCTACTTTAGCATCATTATCTTGTGTTTCGCATGGCCAGTTTCATTGGCCTCATTTCCGTTGCTGGAAATGAACCATGCTCTTTTTCACCTCAGGATCTTTGCACTTGCAATTTCCTCGGCTTGGAAGGTTCTTCTCCAGTTTGTTGCACAGTTGACTCCTTATCTCATACATCTTTTCTAAATTGGTTCTCCTCGCCTTACTCTCATCATTATCATGTTTTATTTTCATTTATTAGTCTGAAATTACTTTTTTTCATCTCCCCACCGGATCATATACTTAGTACCTCATTCACTGAATGAATAAATGAATGAAATAGCCTACTTTTCTGTACCTGGAGGTCTTGGATAGTACTGTGCCATACCAATAGACTATCGAAGCTACATATAGAGATTGCACATTCTGTACTTAGCTCCTATCTCAGTTTATTTCAATGTCTTTTGCGATTCCAGGATAGTAGTAATTTAAGAATACCTAGGCCTCTCCAGGGACGATCAGGGTGACAGCATCCTGCTTTATCCAGACTGGCCTGAAGGGGACAGTGTGACAGGAGGCCTTCTTACGCGCACTCCCGCGCCCTGGGTGAAAGGAGATGCACACGTCAGAGAGGTGGAGCCAACCGGAAGGGGCGGGGTCTTCCACGAATCCACGCCTCCAGGGAGGCTTTCCTCCCTCGCCCCGCCCCTTCCCCCGCCCAGGCGGCCATGGCCATTCCCGGCATCCCCTATGAGCGGCGGCTTCTCATCATGGCGGACCCTAGAGATAAGGCGCTTCAGGACTACCGCAAGAAGCTGCTGGAGCACAAGGAGATCGACGGCCGTCTCAAGGAATGTGAGTGCACCTTTCCACATAATCTCGCGTCAGGACCTGCTTCTGTCTCTGACAAAGCGGAAGCCTTTGGCCGAGCCCGGCAGCCGAGCCCTGGCGATGGGAAGGCCTCGGTCCAGGGACAAGGCGCTTTGTCATCCGGCCCTGAGATTGGGAAGCAGAGCCTCTTCAGGCGTGGAAATGGCCCAGTCTGGTCCAGTTGACAGAGAGAACATTCCCAGTTCTGAGATGGAAGTGAAAGAGGACTAGAGAAGGCGGGAGGGAAGAAATGGGCCAGGGATGTTTACCAGGTTGGGATGTAAGAACAGTGCGGAGTCTTGGGACCAGGAGAAGGGAAGAGGCTTGAGTCAAGGAAGCTCATGCAGGAGATGAGACTCGGGAAGTTGGTTTGTTAGTGGGGTGGAATGCTGGACGCAGAACTTGAGGAGTCCATTGGTAATAATAAGCCTCCTCCTCTTTTCTCATGTTTCGAATTGTACTTTTATCAGGCACACAAGTTTCCCTTACCTCCTCAGCTAAAAGGGCACATTTTTTTCACAGTGCACCCTCACTTGCAAGCCTGAGTGGTTTAATTAAATGAAAGAAAACCATAACTATGTAATTTTGCGGAGCACTGCACTTGTTAACCTTATTTACAGTAGAAATCTGGAGAGTAATAATCCATACGGGTAGGTGAAGAGGTGAGGATTTCATTTGGATTTTTAGTGGCAAATCCAGAAGTGTCTGTCAGTATCTGTTAATAATGTAACTTTAAAAAGTGCTTAAACAATGAAGTATTGTGATTAAGAAAAAAAATGATGGTGCTTTCTCTGTAACATTGTTTTTAAATGTGCCATATACAAACAGCATTATTTCTCTTGTGGTTTGATACAGTGGATATAAAATATATGTAAAGTGAAATAGATGAATAAATTTAAGTAAAGTAAGAGTAATTTAAACTCACTAAGATTATTGTTTAATTAAAAATGTTCACATTTTATTATTTCAGTAAGGGAACAGTTAAAAGAACTTACCAAGCAGTATGAAAAGTCTGAAAATGATCTGAAGGCCCTACAAAGTGTTGGGCAGGTAAGTAATGGAGTTTGGAGTGTATAGCGTGATGGTAATTGCTTTGTTTTTTTAGCTGTTAACAGAAAGTAATGCTTTTTTTCTTTCTTTCTTAGATTGTGGGTGAAGTACTTAAGCAATTAACTGAAGAAAAATGTAAGTGGATTAGATTGTTAGTAAAGAAAAAAGTGGATTCTCCCCTCCCACCACCAACTTTTGAAATGCTCATTATTCTAATGACCGTAGTGAAGGTAGATGCTATACTTGCATAGATTTACTTTTCTTTCACCTATGTATTTTCTTCTTGGAGGACAAAAATAAAACTCAACCTGCCACCTATGTGGGTATTTATTTTTTACTTGCTATTTTTCAATTTGTTCTTTCATTTTCTTCCTCTAGTCATTGTTAAAGCTACAAATGGACCAAGATATGTTGTGGGTTGCCGTCGACAGGTAACACTTTACACCTGTATAGTGCTTTATAATTGGCAAAAATGCTTTCACATAAGTTATTTAATTCTTAAGGTAAGCAGGTCAGGTAGTATGCCCATAACTCCCAAAGGTGATTTGCTCAGATATTATTAGCAAAGCCTAAAACTCAAACCATGAGCTTTGACTCCTGATATTCTCTTTTCCACTGTATTGAGTTGCCTCAGTCAGCACTATGCTCTTAGAAATCAAAGACTTTTAGAACTTGAAAATACCTCAGATCTTTTTTTATTTTAATGTTTTTTTTGAAGGGGACTTAAAAAGATTATACACTATCAATTACTTGTGTTTTACATTTAAACATTCTCGAAATGTTACTTACAGTCATTACTATAACTATAACCTAAGTTGATTTTAGTATGAATTCATTTAGATTAGGATAGGCAAATTGAAGTAGCTCCACATTTCATTTTTCAGTCATCAAAAATGCCAACAAATGGCTTTGAATCATTAGTAGCCTCTGAAGCCCATTTATGTACTACTCTATTCATTAGGAAGTGTCCTTGGAGCATAGTTATAAATTCATTGGAAAGAGCTTTATCTAAGTATTTGTTGTAACAGGCTCAGGTTTTAAAACATTAATACAGCAAGACTGTAGAACAGAATTTAACCCAGGGACTAACTCTGATCTAAGGATCTTGCCAGGTATTTAAGTGGATGACATTTCCTAAATCAAAATATTAGATGCCTAGTCTGACAAAGGATTTTTATGTCCCTTTCAGGGCCCTTAGGATGCCAAACGTTGGCATTTCTGACATATTTTGTGGTTGTATGAGGGAAAGAGAGTATTTGAAACTGGGAAACATTAGAAAAGCCAGAGTATATATTTTCTATAGATGTAAAATGTTGAAATAGCTTCACATTGATCTCTTTTTAGCTCTTTCTTCAAAGTACCTCACTGTCAATTTTTTTTAGCTTAAGTATTTTGCCTGTCTCCACTTCATTTTAATTGTCACTCAGTCCTAAACTTAGAGCTCTTTGCAAAATCCTGTGAAAAGTGGTCTGTAATTTGTGTAATTCTGATTGGCAAGCAGCTTTTTAAACTATGGAAAAAACTAACTTTAGTTTTGAAAAGTAAATTCTAACCAAAGAAGTTACTCTGCAAATATGCTAATATTTCATATGATTCAACCTAATATATAACTTATTTAGCAGTGTCTGATAATGTAGCAAAGGTATGAATGATAATTGCTGGGGTTTTTCATTTGTTTTTGTTTTTAATAAAAATCTCTAAGGGGAAACAGTATATTTCCCCCTTACCTTCTGTGAACAAGTAACACATTCTTCCTAAAAGCTATAGTTTTTAGAATAAATCTAATGGGCATGACTTTAAAATCCTCTTTTCTAAAAATGTTTACTTAGCTGATTTCTGTATAAATTCTTTGGTACTAATTGCCAAAGTTACTGTATCGTATATAGTGCCTGAATCAAAATAATGAGCAGAACTAAAAGAGTGAGCCTTTGAAAGTAAAATACTAACGTCCATTCCTTCTTTAAAAACAAGATTATTACTACCTCAGACTTTGTGTGTGAGTGATTTTACATTTCATGCTGATATTGCATAAAAGAGCATTCTTTTAGGGAGAAGATAGAAATAACTTTGAATTATAGCTTTTATATCGTTCTGTTGGCTTGGTGTTCATAATCTAATATTAGTGTTCTCTCTGAGGGTAAAAATGGTTACTTAGCTTCTAAATATAACCTTCTCGTTAAGAGTGTTATTCCCTTTATTAAGTGTTTATGTAACTTTTTGTTTTGCAAAATTAGCTTGACAAAAGTAAGCTGAAACCAGGAACAAGAGTTGCTTTGGATATGACTACACTAACTATCATGAGGTAGGTTTCTTATTTTATTTAGTTTACCTTTGTTTTCACAGAGAGGATTTTATCCAAAATAGATGTTTTTCAAGATCATTGAATATTTTGCCACTTTTTCCCCTTTTATTAATTCCTAATTTAAATATATGTTTTTATAAAATTACCTACAGGCGCTTACATAAGTGAGTCATTTATACTCTATAGCGCCCCCCCCCAATACATCTTTTAATTAAAAGAAAAATCTACACCTTATCATTACAGGTATTTGCCAAGAGAGGTAGATCCACTGGTTTACAACATGTCTCATGAAGACCCCGGGAATGTTTCTTATTCTGAGATTGGAGGGCTTTCAGAACAGATTCGGGAATTAAGAGAGGTTGGTAGTTTATGTTTTATTTTCTGAACTTTAAATAATGAGTATTGGTTTTAAGGTTCCTGCAGAAAAAGAGAGGATGAAAAATCACTTTGTCCAAATAGTGGTTACTGAATATTGTACATTTAGTATTCTTACTGAGATAAGAATAGCCCTGAATTTCTAGCTGTGAAAATTATAGCTGTTTATTAATTTGGAGATAACTTGATATTGAAAAATCCTGCTCTTTTTGACAAAGAAGAAAAAAACAACTAAGAATAATTGATATAATTCAATGCCCATGTCATCTGTGATTTTGATCATTGTAGGTTACTTGGATCAGAGTACATTTGGATTATGTGTGTAATATAGTTTTTCTCATATCCTTATTAGCTTCCCACCTTTATAGTAGTGTAAGTTACCTGTGTCTTAAATATTTTATTTAGAGGAAGCTGTTTGCTGTCATTTAAGAAAAACACTGGCTTTAGGAGGCTTAAACCTTTTAAACTCTTAGATGAAGAAACTAATCAGGATTGCCTTGTTTCATAGCACAGATGACTTCTTAACCATTCTCTTTAAAGCAAATTTATTGTCCTATTAATTTCATCCTAATTTAGGATGGAAATATTTAGGAATGAAGGAGGATAGAATGGTTTACATCACCTGATTCAGTGCTAAGCCACTTGCTTTCAGATTTTAGTACATTAAATTTTCTAGTACTCTTATTATTAAAGATACAGATTCTTAAGCCCTCTGCATGCTTTGGATGCAGCAGATTGTGGGTGGGACAAAAAAGCATTAAGCATTCCAGGTAATTATAAAACCAAATTGTTAGTTGATAAAGCACTAGCCTAAGCATAAATTAAAACCTAGTCTTCTCACCTTGTAGTTAGTGAAAGGTCAGCAGAGGAAGAACAAGTGCTTCATGGTACTGTGAAATCTTGCCTTTTATAGTGATTTGCTGTGTTAGCCATAGAAGCTAAAGGAATCCCCCCCCCCACACACACACAACACACACATGCATGTGTGGTAACCTTTTTCCATATGCATACACTTCAGAATATTGATTTCTCACACTTTGGCTTATCTTAAATCACACCTTACAGACACAACTATTCAATGGAAGTTTAACTCTCAATTTACTGGTACTCTAAAGAGTTTAAGTTGCGCTGTCAAACCCTCAATTTTTCTATTCTCTAGTTTTCTTTCTTTGAATCAGTCTTAGTAGGACATTGAGAGCAGAATACTTAGTTCTTTTAAGGTTACTATGATAAACTGCCAACATAAAAAAATTTTATATGCCTTTTCTCTTAGTAGCAATTATAACTTATCAAAATTTATTTTATAATTATTTTGTGTTGTATGCCCAAATGCAAAATAATATAGGTCTTTTATTTTGCTTGACTGATTTTTATAGTATAATTTTCTACATTGAAGCATAATTTATATTCAGTGAAATACAGATTTAAAACGTACAATTGAAGTGTGTTTTGACCAGTTATGTGCCTGTGTAACCATCACTCTAAAGTGTATGATTTGTTAAAAATAACCACTCACTTTTTAATGAATTAATCTAAAAAACATTTAAAAATTTTCAAAGATGAGATACCTGAAGAAAATCCTCTAATATAAATGGTTTTACGTAACATGGAATTCTAGATGTATTATAAATTATGATGTGTCTACCTAACTACGTTGATATTTTACTTTAAATATTTGAAAGTACATCAGAATCTTATCAGCTGTTTAAGAAACATGCAACTTCTTTTCTAGGTGATAGAATTACCTCTTACAAACCCAGAATTATTCCAGCGTGTAGGTATAATACCTCCAAAAGGCTGTTTGCTATATGGACCACCAGGTTAGTATTGAATTATGTTTGCTCACTAATAAATGAATTAATTAAGAAATAAAAAAGTAAGATGGAAATTTAATGTGGGCAGTTCCAACCTGTACTCTGTTCAGAGGAAGGAAGGGATAGAGGTGTGTCTACTAGTCTCAGCATGTTTAGTCCTCTTGTGCCTCATAGGGTACAGGTTAACTCTTGAACAAGTCAAAAATCCGAATATAACTTTTGATTCCCCCAAATTTAACTACCCTTGGTATCAGTGATTAGTTCCAGGACTCCCACAGATACTAAAATCCATAGATGCTTAAGTCATAAAATAGCATAGATCAGTATATACAGTCAGCCCTCTGCATGGGCAGGCTCCCAACTATGAATCGAAACAGTATTTATTGAAAAAAAATCTGCATATTAGTGGACCCCTGCAGTTCAAACACATGCTGTTCATGGGTCAACTATATATGCAGTTCAAACGCATGCTGTTCATGGGTCAACTATATATCTTAACATGCCATGTGATTCTAGTAATGGTCCTCTGTGGTTCACAGACCTTTGGGTGTCCCTGAGACACTTTCAGGGAGCCTGCAAGGTCAAAACTCACCACACACAAACAGCACATGTACATTCAGTATCCTTTTCCATGTGCATACACTTCAGAATATTGGTGTCTCACACTTTCATAATACTAAGATGTTAGTTGCCTTTTTTGCTGTGTTGGTATCTGTGGTAATGGTGTAAAAAGCAATGTGGGTAAAACTGCTCATGCCATAGCATGAATCAGTTAAGTCAGTGGCAGTAAACGATATTAGTAGTCTCTGTGTTCTTGACCATTCACACTTGCAGTTTTAAAAAAATGCCAGTTTCACTTTAAAATGTCCTTGGTAAAGCAGTAGAAATTATTAATTTTATTAAGTCTTGATCCTTGAATAACATCTTTATTCTGTGTGATGACGTAGAAAATATGTATAAGGCACTTCTGCTACATACTGAATAGGAGAGTTTATCTCTTCTGTAATTATTTGAGTTTCTAACTGAATTAACTGCTTTTCACAGAATACTATTTTTACTTTAAAGGATAATTTGCAGACAATCTTGGTTATCAGACTGGTTATTGGTTATTCAGACTGATTATTGGTTATCTGGCACACATTTTTCAAAAACGAAGGACAATTGACACCATATGTAGCCAGTGATAAAATTT
The DNA here is from genome assembly GCA_003508835.1 of Eonycteris spelaea. Classification (NCBI taxonomy): domain Eukaryota; kingdom Metazoa; phylum Chordata; class Mammalia; order Chiroptera; family Pteropodidae; genus Eonycteris; species Eonycteris spelaea. Next base: position 6,182,918 of record PUFA01000017.1, read on the forward strand.
GAGCTTTCAGGTGAAAATGATAGTTTTCGAAAACTTATATTTGGTACCATGAGCTTGACAGCTTTCTAATATGTTAATTCTAAAAAGGATGAGATTGGTGATGATATTAACAAATGTGTTTTTTTTCTATAATGAGAAATGCCTGTTTTGAAGATTTCCATAACTCACTAACCAATAGTTTCCAAATAACCAATGCTTGATATACAATATCTTGCATAGGTGTAAGATCCATTTAGTGTGCAGGATAGACTAATGGATTTCTATGTAACAAGTTTCCATTATAGACTAAATAGGGTTTAACTTATTTCTAAGGTTATTTTATTTAGTGCACTTTAAATAAAATTACAAGGGATTTTTGAAATAAATTTAAAATTTTAATATTGAAAGGCGTTCTTGGAATTTTTGATGGAAATTTTGTTTAGGATTTCGCTTCCATTTTGCAGAATTTACCATCCAAAGGATTACATTCTTAAAAAGCTTTTGAAAGTTTGTTTTTTTGCCCATCTAATTAGGACTTTATTCCCAGGTACAGGAAAAACACTCCTGGCACGAGCTGTTGCTAGCCAGCTGGACTGCAATTTCTTAAAGGTAAAGGGAAGATTCTTTTTGTAGCTGTTGAAATTAAATTTTATTTGAACTATCTTATGTTTACCTTAATGTTTTTCTTTTCATCAGGTTGTATCTAGTTCTATTGTAGACAAGTACATTGGTGAAAGTGCCCGTTTGATCAGAGAAATGTTTATATTATCCAGAGACCATCAGCCATGCATTATTTTTATGGTGAAATAGATGCTATCGGTAAGAGTAACGCCTTTTAAAATTTCCTAACACTTGAAAGTGTTAGGAAATTTTTAGAAATCCTAAAGAACTTTTCCCCCTTCCTTTAATTGTGACTTGTATGAAGTAGCAAAATGAATTGATATGTTTTTTTTTTTAATCTTAAGACAGTTTAACCAATTTTAATACATTAAACTTTGACATTGACAAAGTAAGAAATGTTATACCGAAATCATTAACTTTGTTGGTATAATTCTTACTATTTAATGCTCTTAACACCAGACACTACTTATTATATTCTGCTTTCTTAAATAATAGTTATAGGAGAAAAAATAATGCATATGGGTTTCCGTATCATTATTTCAGGTGGTCGTCGGTTTTCTGAGGGTACTTCCGCTGATAGAGAGATTCAGAGAACTTTAATGGAGGTAAGATTTGGTAAAGGGGGCTTAAAAAGAAATCAATGTTTGTTGAGTAAAGAAGTAAACACTGGATATTTGAAAGTCAAATATATACAATGATTAAAATGAAGAATACACTTAAGTATGAAATTTGAAAATATTGACAGGAATGAATACATTTCTCCACCAAAATCTCTAGTAAGGAAACGACTACTAGAAAATAATAGGCGTATCTACAAAATTCCCATTTGATTTACAGCTGTACTACTAGTCTGTCTTTTGAGCAGACCAGCCATTCAGATACTTAAATTGTATATCGCATTATTTATATTATGAATGTGATCTTGTACTAGTTTTATTAAGACATTTTATGAGTAATGGACATATTTAAACTGGTGACAATAAATAAGTTATAATTATTTATTAATATTTTACAATTATAATTTCCTTTTCTCAATTATATGTATGAGTCTGCTCTAAAAATCACTAACGCTTTCCTCTTGCTTTATTGCTGAGGATGAGAGGAAACTAAAATAGTTTTGATAATGGAAGAAAATGAATAATGGGATATTAGAATGTATATGAAGCTTTTCCCTACTCCAGATTCTGTGAAAGTGGTGGCAAGATCCCAAATACATTCTCCCATTTCTTCAGATAGCAGCTAGGTAGTATAGATAATGCCATGTAAAATTCTGAGAATGGGTATTTGAAATTTTCTTTTTATAAATTATACTGATTTGCTCAGAAGATAAACAGTTTTAAAGTTAATTATCGAATCTCTTACACCTTAAATCGAGGTATTTTAAAACATCACAGATACTAGTTTTATTCATGTAACTGATATGTTGTCAACTAACATTTAGGGACAGACAAGTCAGGCTAGCTGTACTTTAAAGAGTTTGTGAATTATGATTAGATTTTTCAACCTTTATTTAAGAACACTTTAGGAATCGAAGTATGTTTAATATCTCAGTATTTTTGTTAAATTATTTGAAAAAATATTTAATGTACTTATTGTCAAATTTGTAGAAAAATCATTGTATCAGATTATCCTAACGTAAATTTTCTGTCAGGCATACCATAAGCACTTTATACATTAGATTTTATTATTATTATTTTTAAAAGTAATTGTATGAAAAAAATGTTAGAAATCAAATCCACATAATTTAATTTCATAATTCTTGACCAGATGGAAACCTTCAGACTTGTTTAAACTACCTGAGAGCTATAAAAAGGTACATAATTAAATAATCTTGGAACTTTGAGAATGGCAAGTATCTTCCTTTATAATAAAAGTGAGAAAAAAATAGGATTCCTTAAAACGATCATTTTGATGTTACATAGCTATCTGTAGTCAATACATTTCATGATATTAGGCATATTAAGAATGTGCAATGTATCTTTTAATAATTGGGATATTTTATAAAATCTGTAATTTTTATTACAAACATATTCTTAGTTACTGAATCAAATGGATGGATTTGATACTCTACATAGAGTTAAAATGATCATGGCTACAAACCGACCAGATACACTGGATCCTGCATTGCTTCGTCCAGGAAGATTAGATAGAAAAATACGTGAGTTAAGGTTCTTTACCTTCTGTCCATTTCCCTTTGTCTATGTTCATGTTCCTTTCCATACCTCCTCCTCACCCCCTACTTTATTTAAAAAACAAAAACAAAAAAAATGACTGCAAAAGAATTTCTTATCGTTTCTTATTTTCAGATATTGATTTACCAAATGAACAAGCAAGATTAGATATATTGAAAATCCATGCAGGTCCCATTACAAAGCATGGTGAAATAGGTAAGGAAATAACCTATTTTTATATATTTACATTTGGTAAATTAAGCAAAATGCTATTGGGTATCATTGATAGTCTTGAATCTGGTTTTAAAATTTAGCAAACACAACAGTCTTAATTTAAGCTAATATTTATTGAGCATCTGCTGTATGCTAGAAATTGTTCTAAATGCAGGGTTGTAGAACTTAAATTCTTATCAGAAAATACAAAGTGAATAAAAGATATATTTGATGATGCTAAGTGCTATAGAGAAAAATAAATCAGGAAAAGGGGACTAGATAATGCCAAGAGCAGGCATGAATGAATATATATTCATTCTTGGTTGATATATATATATACTTCCTCTGGCTTCATTCCTTTTTCTGCTTTATTTTTCTCCATAACACTATCACCATCTAATATATATATTTACATGGAACTAGGGAGAGTGAAGTGCAGGGAAGGACTTACCAAGAAAGTGATTTTTAAGTAATGAGCTGAAAAGGTAAAAACTAGAAATGAATATTTGTGGGAAATTTATGCAGAGGGAGCAAGTAAGACTTTGAAGCAGGTGCATGCCTGGAACATCCTTGGAGCAGCAAAGAGGCCAAGGTGTGTCTGGCAGAGTAAATGGGACAGCAGTAGCAAGTGAAATAATAGAAGGTGTATAGCCTTATTGGGCCATCGTGTAGGAACTTTGGATTTTATTTTTAATGATATGGATGCTAGTGGAGGATTGTGAACAAAGGAATGATATGATCCTAATTTTTCATTTTTAAAATTTTTTTATTAAATTAGAAATACATAAAAGTAAATATAAGATTCTAATGAACTTCTGACCCCAGCTACTCATCTCCCAGCCTCAATAATTAACTCTTGGCCAGTCATGTTTCATCTGTAATATTTCCCACTCCTTATCTTTCCTCTGTATTTTTAAAATGCTGTCTGACATTCAAACATGCATAACTTTCACTGTGTAGAAACAGAATAAGATGCTTTCAGATACTGAGGATATTTCTTGGTTTTAAAGTTTCAGAAGTATGTTTATTTCTCCTTGGTGCTGGTTTACTTAACAGAAGTATAGTTTTTGGTTAATATTATGGTATGTTAACAGAGCAGATCAAATTCAAGGCAAGCTCTTCAGTTTAAATTTTCCATATGAGCATAAATCGAAAAAGGTCTTTTTAAAAACTAATTTCCACTGTTTTTTTCCTAAACAGATTATGAAGCAATTGTGAAGCTCTCAGATGGCTTTAATGGAGCAGACCTAAGAAATGTTTGTACGGAAGCAGGTATTTTTTTTTTTTAATAAATTTTTTGCTATTGGTTTTGATTTAATTTTCTGAAAATGTTTTGAGTTTGTCTGAAAACACAGCTTGGGCTTTGCAAGGATTTGGGTGCTCATTTTGGGGGAAATGATTCCAGGAAGCAAGAGAGAGCAGGGCAAGTGAGATGGAAAAAGGGAAAGCTGTTAAATGGTGCACCGTGGATGTAGCTGCTGTCAGCAAGGGGGGTTGGATTCTGAGGAGACCCTTAGAGCCTTCTAGGATTACCACATTTATTTACCAGCTCTCATCCGCCATTGGATGAGATTTGCCCTTGGGCAAGTTGACTCCTCTGCACTTCTGGATACTTTAGGCGGAATGTGGAAAGACATGCATGTGATAGGATATGGCCCCCTGAAGTAAGTCTGGGACTATTGCAGGCCTGGGCAAATTCCCCTGATTGGGGGCAGTCAAGCCCTGCATAGAAGAGAGAGAGAGGGGGAGGGAGGAGGAGAGACAGAGGGAGAGAGGGAGTTCGTGGCTGAGTGCAAGAAAGAATTCAAACACATACCAGAGTTAGAGTCAAAAGGAAAGTTTATTAGAGAAGGGATAATGTTCTGTAGAAGAAAAAACAATAGAAAGCAAAGACAAAAAGCCAAGACAAGGGGGAAAAAAAAGCCTTGGGTATTGAGGAATCCAGTTTATATATCATTCTTAGTTTCTGTGAATTACAGTTTATAGACTTTGTTTACATTTCCCTTTGATAGGGGCATACAGTGAGAAAGGATAAGTGAAAGGCCTGCTAGCAATTCTCAGCCTTTGATCCATAGGTTTCTCATAATTATAGCCATAGGGAATGAATTCAGCATATTCCAGGTCTGAATATTCTTTGATTTAACATTTAGTTTTCTTGCCTCCTTCCTACATTAAGACTGTACAGAACTGTGCCACACCTATGGCTGAAACGAGACCGGGTCAGCACCAGAGGAGTCTGCTGCAAAGCAGATGACATGTTTTCTGATAAAAGACTGTCAGCAATAGGCTTTGAAAGATTGATTTATGAATTTTGTGGTCATGCAACTTGTGTAAAATGTAATTGTTTTTTAATATAATATTCTCTCTGGGTTGTATGATCCTATTTTATTTCTGGTACAAAGTGGCTTTAAAATCCTACATAGAGTCCTCTAGTCTTTGTCCTTCTATACAGAATCTTTAAAAAAAGTAAATTTCTATTATAGGTGTTAACTATGTGATTTCCTCTTTTTTTCACATCACCTCTGGAGCCTTGTATTTACATTTCTTGTAAATTCATCAGTATTTGAAGAGGCTCCTCAGGCATTACTTTTCCATTACATTTCTTTGTTGGGCAAACTATGACTCATTATCTGAATCAAAGATTGCAGGTCTAGAAACTCAGTATGAATTAGGGTAAGTCATGCTCACAAAGACTTATTAATGAACAGAAATATTAAGAGGTAAACTGTCATGTGGCTTGAACTACTCAATAATTTATATTTCTCTTTTCCAAAATCTACACTGGATCAAATTATTTTCAAAGATTGCTTTAGTGAAATTGGAACCCAAACAAAAGCAGTGTCATAATCTTAAAGGCTGATACCATCAACTTGTGATTGTCTCCTTTTTCTTCACATATTTAAAAAAATTATTTTTAGCTGTTTCCAGTAAAGAGCTATAACTTCTATGTGGATTAAAATTTTAACTTTTTAACTGGGTGAGACATTCACATTTGGAGACATACTGAAATTCTTTAGTTTTCTTTTTATTAAAATTCAAGCCTTTTTTGTTAACATATCTTTTTGTAAGTTAAAATACACTAGATTTTACTATAAACTGTACAAACAGTTACAGATTTCCATTTAATCCAATGATTATTATACTTTTTGGATTAGAATGTATCTCAGATTCACTCACTCAACATTGATTTGGAAACAGTCATATACACAAGATTTGGAAAAATAACTTTACTAATTTAATTGTAGCCTTCTAAACAAGTTTTAAAGCTTCATTATTAAAAAAATTAGTCATTTCTATTCATCTGATATCTGAGGGCAACATAGAGTGGCTATTTTTAAGACTCCTTATAGTTAGAAACCTTGAAAGGGAAAATAGGAGTTAACGCATAATTTTCTATTCAAGCCCACTCATTTTATATAAGTGAAAATTCAATATTAGCAGATCCTCAATGAAAATATTAGTAGGATTCATTTAATTAGTAGGTACTGATACCTTATCAGCTTTAGCTTATCTCGAAATTAGGATCCTCTCAAAACCTGGGACACTTATCCATGGTACAATTACATAATGTTAAAAAGAAAAAGTGCAAACAAAAAACTTGTCAAAAACTTGAACGAAAAAAGTGAATTGTGATACTTGAATATGAAAGTCATAAAAATATCAATTTGTACATAAATAGGGTAATTTTAATATGTGAATAATGGCAGGAGTTTTGTGAAAGCCCATTGTTGGCTTTTTAAAATTTCTTATTATTCTCTAAGCTTTTGATTATTAACAAGTAACAGCTATCAAAATTATTGGAGATGTTTTGTGTTTTCCGTAACCATACATATGTTCCTTCTTTCAAAGGAATTGCTGCCTGTTAAGAAATAACTGCTTAAAATGTGTGTTTTTATTGATAGTTGGTTTGGGGTTTTTTTTCCCCCCAAGATGCCATTGAATACAGGGAATGTATGTGCTGGATTTTAAATAATCAGATAATTGTCTCATTGTTTTCCAGCTTTTGGTTTAGAAAGTAATGCTTACAATAGCTATGGAAATTTATTGAAAAATGATGTTTTAGCAAATCAGAACTAGTGGTTCAGAAGTAGTAAATCTAGGCCCTTCACATTTATCCCATAGAATTACATCATTTAGTTATAAGAAATAATTCACATATTATATGTAGTAGTCATATTGTTTTATTCTCTACAGGTATGTTTGCAATTCGTGCTGATCATGATTTTGTAGTACAAGAAGACTTCATGAAAGCAGTCAGGAAAGTGGCTGATTCTAAGAAGCTAGAGTCTAAATTGGACTACAAACCTGTGTAATTTATTGTAAGGATTTTGATGACTGCATGACAGACATTGGCTTAATGTAAAAATAAAGTTAAGGTAAATAATGTATGTATTGGCAATGATCTCATTAAAAGCATATGAATAAATATGAATAACAAAAATTGGTAATTTGGTAATTCTACTTTTAAGATTGGTACAGTAGAAATTTGTATATTTGTTAATGTTGCATTTATTGCAGCACAAGTTATAAAAGAAGAGTATGTTGTAGCTTTTCGTATTTGCTGTGTGAACATTTTGTAAAACATTGAAAATTGTTTGAGATAGTAGTGCAAAAGAGCATTTCTTATGTCTTATTTTATAAAATATCATTTTTTCCCTCATCCTAAAAAGTTGAATAAAATCTGTTTGATTCAGTTGAACATATATTCTTGTCTTTTGTAAGGGTACTTTTATCGTAGTCCTTTAGGTTCTTTAGTAAGTAAACTATTTAACAACCAAGATGAAGTTGTATTAGATCATTGGCTTTTGAATTTTATTTTAAAACAGTACCCAGACAGTTTTCCTAACAGCATCTTTTCATATATAACATAGATGTATTTGTATGTCTATATATATATTCCTCCTTCCAGAAGGTCTTTATTTATTCTTCACTTACTATGATTAGACTGTATAATAGTTAATTGAAATAGTACATGCATATCCATAACCTTTTTTTAGATTATGATTGGAAAGTAGTATTTGCTAATAAATATGACTTGGTTTTATTAAGTTATATGAGATGATAGTTCCCTTTCGAGAATGTTAAGTTCTGGATGCTCTTCCTAGAAAAATTCACACATATGTATATACAATTCTGCATATACTAAAACTTAAGGATATTTATTATTTCCCAGGCTTACCTATGGACTCTGTAGTATCTATGGATACCCAGGCTAAGAGTGTCTGATGTAGGGCATGTTGATGTCAGAAATGTTCAAAACAAAGTTCTGTTACCTATACACAATTCTTTCTCATATCATGTGGGCGTCAGTTGAACTTATTAAAGGTGTTGTTGAAACTTTCATAAGCACCAAAGAACAATGTATGACATTGTACATTCTTCTAATTAAAATTTTTTGCTAGCAGAATATTATGCTCTTTTTATAATTTTAAAAGAAAAAACAGCTATAGAGAAAATGGATCATTCAAGCTAACCCTCTAATACTCGAGTTATTGAATAGTTCCTTATCTATATATGTTGGCAGTGCATTTCATAAATATGACAGTATAAAAAGCAATAGGATATTTGTGTGGGGGACGGTCTAGGTCAAACATCTATGTGATTCTTTTTTATCCACTGTAATTCGCAATTTAATTAATAAATGACTTTCTTGCCTTTTTACTTTGGTTGTGGTTGTTTTTTTTAAAATCAGTTTGGTGTACAAACTTTTAATGTTTAAGTGTGGGTTCTTCCAGTTTTAAGTATGATTTTCCTTATCTGTTTAAAAACAAAAAAGAATAGTATCTCTCTAAGCCCAGATAAAGTATATACCTAATCTTTATTACCAATACAGTATTAACTCTGACTCCTTTTGAAAAGATACTGAAAGCCATGTAGTTTGTTAACATGATGAAATAATAAACTTCAAATTAAAGAGACCTTTCAGTATTATGTACAATTTACTGAGCTAGAGATTATATTTCTATTTCTTAGGACTCTTATTTGCCATTTCTAGTTGTCATATACCTATTGTTCCATTTGCATAAAAGTGATGGGTGTTTCATTTTCTGTGTAGCCTAACAATTTTAAGATGAACGCCCACTTTTTAAGTTATAACCTCACCACAGATTGGGCAGGATTCTGAGAAGGGAGAAACTATGGCTTTCCTTTCGGATGCCAGCTACGGGTGGCTAGGATGTTTTGCCCATTCTTAGAGCAAAGAAGAGATTTGTGTCTGTCTGCAAAGGGCAGAGCTGGTTTGGATTGTCCCACTGCCTTTCCCATGACCCACAGTCGTTTTCCCCCTCCTACCGCAATCCCACCTCCTCCGCACACGGCGAACTCTCGCCGCAGCGCCCCCGAGGCCCCGTCCCCCGCCCCCCGCGTCTGCGCTCTCGCGAAGGGGCGGTGCGGCAGCGCGCTGACACCTGGCGGCCGTGGGGGGCGGGCCAAAGCGAGCGTGGGCTGGGATTGGCTGGGGCGGTGTGGGGAGGGCGGGGGGAAGGAGGGAGACGGTTGTAGGGCTTGTGCTGGTGCCCGAGCTTGGCGGCCTGAGGGGCGCGGAGTCTCGGTGGGGAGGGAGACGGCAGCAGCATGGCGGCCGGGTATGAGCCGCCCAACCCTTTTCATCCTCGCTGTCGCCGCCGCCGACGGAGTCGCTGGGACCCTTTGGTCTGCGTGTGTTAGTTGTAAGCCTGCTGCCCGGCCGTCAGCCCTGCGGTCCACCGACCCTCCTTCCTTTCACCGCCACTGCCAGCCCAAGGGTAGGGCTGGCGAGTAACTCCTACTCCCACCCCACCTACCAGCCCGCCGGCTGGGATCATGGAGGACGTGAAGCTGGAGTTCCCCTCGCTCCCACAGTGCAAAGAAGATGCCGAGGTGAGTCTGCCCAGTGACCTGCACACACAGGCCTACCCTTGTGGCTCTAGGCTGAGGGGCGACCCCAGGCCCCAACCGTCGAAGCTCCCTGCGTTAGAGGAGCCCTGTTGCCTCTTGAGGGCGTCCCGGGACCTCGGGGTGGAGCCTCCCTCTCGTGGGGGTGGGGTGTGTGTGTGTAGGCTCTTAACCTGGCCCAAGAGTTTCTCTTTCCCTCTTGAAGTGTCAGCGAAGGGTCTGGGTCAGTTTTACTTAATTTAATGACATGAGCAAAAGTAGTCCTTTCCCCCGTAGGTTGGCGTCGAGGACTTGGAGTAAGGTTCTCCTTTTATTGCCAAAGCAGTACTAGGGTAATGTTTTCAATCTCAATTTGAGGGATATCTTTGCTGTCATGGATGTACTTGTGGGACACTTGGCCCCACATGGAGAATAGATCCGAGTCTGAAAATACAAATGCGCCTTCCAAAATTTTCCCAAAGTAGTACTCTTGGTTTTGTTTTGTCTCGTTTTTTGAGGCAGAGCTATGACCAAAATAAAATGTCACAAAACTAGCTCATTTGAATCTGAAAACTTAAATCAGAAAAACTGCCCTTTGGCCAGAAGTTAGTAATGAGAATAAAATTCTTTATAACTTGGTCTCCTGATTTTCAGTTTGGTTAACCCACCCTCCCTCACCATCTAACTTTTCTATCGATTTCCCCTCATCTATTACTAGTTAAAAATACTCTGTGGTATTGCAGACTACTTAATTAGAATTTCTGAAGTCTAAATTATTAACAGGAAGAGGATACTCAGTTAATGCTTTAACAGGATCAAGAAAGAAAGAAATCCAAAATTTCTAGTTTTAAATAACTTAAAATTAATTCAAAAAAGAAAGTTCTGTTTTTAAGAGACCATTCAATTTATACCAAATATTCCTTCTGTTGAATATCTTCATTTGGGTTTCACATTTTTTGGAGGGATCTTTTGCTTGTGGTAGTGATCCTTGAGAATTGCATGTATTTTCAGAGTACATTCTTAAATAGGAAAAAAATTGAATTTATGTTAGTTAAAAAATGAATTTACCAAAAAAAAAAGAATTTAGTTCATTGTTTAATATGAAATAGTGTGAATGAGGTGTATGCTTTTATAGCCTCAAAATAATTCAGTAATTTAAGCACTGGAAGCAGTTTTAGGAATAATGTAACACATTTGCATTTTTAGGTGAAAAAAATCGTACCTTTCTGAGTATAACTGATAGGCCAAGGTAACAACATAGTAGCACAAGATACAGGGAAGACCTTGGTATCATGATTTTTAATTAATTGTTCTTTTTAATACACCTCAATTCTTCACTGCTATAATCTTAAAAATTCTAGTTTAAAATTCTAGTTTGCATAATTTACATTTAATCTTTTATTGTGTATATAATGTTTTATCCCTGCAAAAATTACAAAATCTTAATGGGAATATCGCCCTCTTTCCTGTGTGGGACAGAAGTAATGTTTAAAGCCTAGTAGGTAATGATGCAGATATTACCTACTGAAAGCCAATTTATTCCTTATTTCATAGCATTAGATGTTTCTTTTTGTTGCAAAACTCAGACTGGTTTAAACAAAGAGAAAAGAAGTAGCGAAATCCAGAACTGTAGGGGTGGCAGCTTCAACTGAGAGACTTGACTATAGTGCATCTGAACTACCTCTGCCTCTCATCAGTGCTTGTCTCTACTTTCTCTCAGGGTCTTTTGCATTTTCTTGGGCTTCTCCACAAGTATGGAATTTGGTTCTCATCTGTTCCGCACAGCCTTATGGAGCCTGCACACTGAGGAATAAAAGCCCTACCCTCCAAACTTCATTGTTCAAAATCTAGAGAACGGGCTCAACATAGGTCGTGTGCCCATCCTTTGGATCAGTCACTATAGCCAGGAAGGGGTGAATACAATGAAGGACCCAGGATAGGTTATAATACCTTGACTAGAGTAGTGAAGTTTATCATTGGTAACCCTCACACTGAAATCATAGGAATTTTCCGTAAAAGATGGAGAGTGCTTTTTAGGCAGACAGAACTATAAATAACCAGTGAATGAGGAATATAATTACTCATGGTAAACTGACTAATGAAACAATATTAATTTTCTCATTTCTAATGAGACATGTGAGGCATCAGACGGTCCTAAACATAGCAATCCCATCCACACTCCCTTAGCACACCTTTGTTTAAATTATAATCCAAATCGTGCTTTCGTAAAAATGGAATTCAAGTAGTTATGAATGCTCTCAATGATTAATGTGATCAAGGTATGATAGTTTGATGATCCTATCTTCTCTATAAGAATGTTTATTCTTTATAGGACAGCGCTAATGTTACTGGTCCAAGGTCCATGCGCCTGACTCTTTCAAAGGCCAAAGTTTGTAGTAAGGAAAGGTTTATCAATTGAGAAGGCACCAGCCTAGAAGATGGGGGAACTAATCTTGAAATTCTTCTTAAAGTACCAGAGTTCAGGATTCTGTTCTGTCAAGAAGGGAAAATAAGAGGGGCTGTTTATGTACAACTCGGATCCCCAAACTGAATTCCCTTAATAATTAGCATACCTATATGCAAGACAAAACAGGAGCTATTTGCCTGGAGGCCGTGCATGGAACAATGCTTGCTTGAATAAGATGGAGTCAGACCAAGCCTTTCAGTCTTGTGCTAGCAAAAATATAATTATGTTTAAATCAGTTTGCAAAAAGATTGCCACTCCGTGTTTAAAACTTTGCTGTGATAACCCCCAAATTATCTGCAAAGTCCTGTGTGACCTGGCATCTGCCTACTTCTCTAACCTCTTTATGAGCTACTGTTGCAGAAAAGTTGCAAAAAAAACAAAAAAACCCTCAGACCTGCGAGAAATCAAGCAGCACCCTTAGGTTTGGAGAAACTGTTTTATTATACAGGCGGTCCCAGAAGAGGTAGTGCTCTGAAAATCTAGGCGCAGAACTTAGGGGCAATTTTACTTTTAGACCTGCATTGATACAGTTGGCATGGGCTGATTTCCAGACCCTGAAATTGCTATGGGCAGTTACAGACCATGGGATTTTCTAACAAGCACTAAAGCAATACATCTAGGGGAGAGTGAGTTCTCAGTTGACCCCGAGATCTTTGGCCTTACAGCAAGCATGTTTACAGAGGCAGAAAAAAGACCTGATTAGAAATGTTGGCCAATTAAGTGGGAAATTCCTCTTCACTAGACCTCCCCTTGCTCCTTTCTCTGTATGCCCTAGCCATATCCATCTTCTTTCATTTCCTGGAATGCTTTAATTTCTCTCCTTACTTTAGGACCTTTGCATTTGCTATGTTCCTTTGCTATGACTGCCAGGACTCCCCTTGCCCACACTTAATTAGCAGCAGTCATGCATTGCATAATGACTTTTGCATCAATGAAGGACCACATATACTACGGTAGTCCCATAAGATTATAATGGAGCTGAAAAAATGCCTTTTGTGTGGTGACATTATAGCTGTTTAGTGCGATGCATTATACAAATACCATTGTGTTACAATTGCCTACAGTATTCAGTACAGTAGCATGCTATAATGGGTTTCTAGTCTAGGAGCTATAGGGTAACAGAATTTGTCATCCCCAGATACATCTCTGTAGCATAAGGATTATTTTAGGCTGGTTAATTTTAAGAAATGGCAGATTTGACAGAAGCTTTGGAAACCAAGTAGAAGTTATCCTTTGTTAAAGACATTTACCTTTGTAAGGGCAATCTTTATTTGGAAGGGTGTCTATTCTTCCCACTGCACCCTCCCCACCAACCCAGAAGAGGGAGATGACCTTATCTCCAGAAACTCTTTATCATTGCAGAAGAAGAATCTGCATAACAACCTTTTTTTTTTTAATGTGCTTTTCCTGGTAACCTCCCATAACTGACTCCCCCACCACTACCTCCTTTTGTCTTAAGCTCAAGATGATATTTAAGGTGGCAGCTTCAGCCATTTTGATGAGTTACTCAGTTTTCCTAGGTTTTTCCTGTTAAACAGAAAAACCGCAGGCCCAAAATGGCATCGCTTGTACTGAAAGCCCATGACACCAAACCTAGATTTAATACCTGATCTAATTGCAGTTTCCACCTCTTCCAGAAACTATTAATCAGTCTGGAATTTCCTGATCAACACTGAGATAATCTACCTGATAAGACCTCCTGCCTTCCCCTAAGGGAAGGTGTCCTTGACTGAATAATCCACTCTTGATAGTTGAGTCTTACTTGTGGCAAGATTATAGTATTTTAGATGTGAGGAAGAAATGAAGAGTTTACAGTACTAATTTTTAAACTGGTTGCATAGTTAGGGCTGTTGGTTTTATAATTCAAAACTTAATGTTTTATTTTCAGATACAAAGGGAAATATAATTTATTTCCATTGTAGTTTAGCAACTTAAATGTTGCCCTTTCTACTCTTTGTCTTTGATTCCCATAGTACAGAATAAAAAATAGGAATTGCTTAATATCTCTGAGCATCCCTCTCTTAGTCCTTTACATTTAAAATGGTGCCTTTTTAACCTGACTGTAGAGTGGTATCACCCAGTAGCTTTTTAAAACTAACCATGCCTGGGCTGACCATCACCTATTCTGATTTAATTGGTCTGAGATGGAGCCGGATAATTCTAATGGTAGCCGAATTTAAGGCCAATGGATTTAGAAGCATTTTACTCCAATGCCCTAGGCCTTTCCATATTCTCTCAACCTTCTTGTTTTTGAGTGAAAATCACCTTTGTTCCTTTGTTTTAGGCAGAGCTTGAGCTAGGAGTGGAAACTAAAGGAAAGGGCTTATTCTGGAGAGGATACATTATTTTTGGAGGAGAGAGACTGTAATACTTTTTCTGTTTTGTGAAATGTCCCAGCTCAGGTATAGTATTCTGATATATTTTTTCCCCTGAATTGCTCCCCCCACCTATGTAAAATTTGTAATCTATATGGCATTTCTAAAAATTATGTGTTTCAATCCATCTGATCCATATGATAAAAATTAAATTTTTGCTTTACCTGATAGTTATAACCTATATCCTTTGGTTCATTTATCATATATTCTCTGGTGCATTTAGTTATTTATTGGTCTGAACATTTTTATAACACTTTTTCTACCTCCTAAGTGTGACTTTATAGGTTACATGTAACTTTGTATGAGAAGGAAGGAAACTATGGTACTTTCTATCATTGATGATTGAAAGATTTTCACTTGTGAATTAATTTTTATCAGCAGCATGATGTGTTTCACAATTAAGTATATTTTGGCTCAGCTGGCTTGCTTTGGTTTGAAAAATGCAGTTGTACTGCTTGGCTAATTATCAAAGTTTGGGGAATTGATTCTACTAATTAATAGGAGCTCAGAATAGTCTGGGAGTGCTCCCATTAATACTACCATCTCTAAAGTGATGGATTTTAGGAGAGCATGAGTAGGCTGAGATTAAGATTAAATGTGATATAAGCAAAACTTGGTTTTTAGAGACATGTTCAAACAGATGAATATAGAGCAAGACTGTAAACATGAATGACTGAAAATCTTGATTTAGTATGTTGAAGGTGTAGCAGGATTGATAGACTAAGAAGGTTTATGTTTGTTTTGTAGGTAGGTAGTAATCAGGGCTAGGGCAACAAAGAGGGAAGACTTGAGAACTGGATCCTAGCACCAGGAATAGTTAGTTCCAAATGAAATTTTCTGTGAGAAAGCTTTCTAGATTTCAAAGGATCCATGCTTATCACCGCAAATCCTTATGCTCACTAAAGGAGGTAGCATGCTTTTCTGTCCTATGAATAGGAGTAATTTTTTGTTCTCTCCTACTAGGCAACTTGCTTTTTACTGCTGTAGTATCTTTCTAATATAAATATAGCAGCAGTCAGTCCTTCACGAACTATATTGCATGCAATCTTATGGGAAGCTCAAAAGTTTTTTGAAGCCTTGTTTTATTTAAAATTCAGGTAACTTATGCATTCTATCCCATATGTTCATATTTGATCTAACAAAAATGTTTTATTAGTGTCCAGTGAAAATACTTTTTTCTTTCCCCCAAAATTGGTAAATTGGTAAAATTGATATTTCAGAAAGCAGGACATGTTTATCCTATGGCTTTGAATGCCTTCTGGCATGTTGCCACATATTCCCCAAAATATATGTACACCATTTTCCTGTTTTTCTGTTTTTGTCATGCACAATTTAGAGATTTCATTTTAGGTAGGTTCAAAAGTACAAGTTTCTTTAATCACTTTTCATCTTTCTCACAGCTCTGGCAGCTTGTTTCAGGAATATAAAGCTGGCTGACTTTTCACGAATCTTTTTTTCAAAAGAAAAAAAGATCCATAGAACCTATTGCCATGGATCTCTGAAATGCACATCTACTGTGTGCTTATTCTATGGCAGGCACTATGCGCAGTGTTAGAATTGCCGTGACTAAAATGACAGTCTTTAACCTAAGTTTTAAAAAATTTTTCAATATAAAAAAGTTATAACGTATTGGTAAGTTAAAGAAGCAGATAAACTTTCAAGTTTGTACAGTTTGATTACATTTTCCCTCTACTGCTTGGAAATTATAGAAGTACTTTATTTCTATTAATCTTCATAAATGAATCATTATTATTTTATGCAGCCAACATTTATTTAAAAGTTGACTTTTAAAATTGTTTAAATAAAATTTGTTTAAATATTGATAAATATAACATATATTGCCATAATAATTCTTATATTGAGAGTCTATAGAGTAGTGATTAAGAGAATGCACTCTAGAGTTAGGCTGTTTGCACTTGAAGTCAGGGCTTTCTGTGTCTAAAATAGAGATGCAAAATAGAAACAATAGTACCTTTTCTTCAAACAACATCTTTTAGAAGTTCCTTTAATAAGAGTCTGCTGGTAGTAAACAGTTTTTGTTTGTATGGAATTGTCTTTTATTTCATTCTTCTTCTTGAAAGATGATTTTCAGAGCATATATTCTAGATTAACGATTATTTATTTCTCCACTTTCATTGTTCCTGTCTTCTGGCTTTTGTTCTTGTATTTGAGAAGCCAGGATCAGTCTAATAACCTGTCACTTGTATCGGGGTGCTCCCTTTTTTAATAGATATAAAATTTACAGAGTGTAATGCACAGATATTGTGTGCATTTCAGTGAGGTGATAAATATATGCGCCAAGTGGAATTATTACTACTACTGTCAAGCTACAGACCATTTCTGCCATGTGGAAGTTACCTCATAGCCATTTCTAGGCAATTCCACCAGCCTCATCCCACTGTAGACAACAAAATGTTATAATTTCTATAATCATAGTTTATCTTGTTCTTGAAATTAATTTTATTGCTGAGTACTGTTTTCATTGTACGAATATACCATGAATAGACAT
This sequence comes from Eonycteris spelaea, assembly GCA_003508835.1. NCBI lineage: Eukaryota > Metazoa > Chordata > Mammalia > Chiroptera > Pteropodidae > Eonycteris > Eonycteris spelaea. The sequence goes on from PUFA01000017.1 coordinate 6,200,105, forward strand.
TTGGGTTATTTGAGATTATGATGAATAAAACTGCTTTAAATATCCTTGTACAAGTCCTTTTATGGATATATGTTTTTATTTCTCTTTGGAAAATCCTAGGAGTGAAATTTCTAGATAATAGGGTAGATGTGTGTTTAACATATCATTGTACATTCCATCAGCAATACTTGAGAGTCCCGTTTGCTCCACATCATCACTAACATTTAGTCTTTTTAACTTTTTAACATCAATCTTTTTAACTTTAGCCTTGGTAGGTATGTAGCAGCATCTAGTGGTTTTAATTTGATGTTAAGTACCTTTTCATGTGCTATTTGGCCATTAATAATATATCTTCCATGGTGGGTGGGATATCTTTGCCCATTTTAAAAATTGGTTTGCCACTTTGTTGATGTGTATTTATGGTTTTTTTTTAATACAAATCTTTTGTTTGATATATGTATTACATATATTTTCTTCTAGTTTGTGTTTTGCATTTTCATTTTCTTAGTGTATTTTATTGAGCAGAGGTTTTTAGTTTTAATGAAATCTAATTTATCAATTTTTTTCCCTTTATACTTGGTACCTTTTATACCCTAAGACATCTTTGCTTTTCCCAAGGTTGCAAAGATATTCTCCTATATTTTCTTCTAGAAGTTTTATCATATTTTGCATTTATGTATATACATACACCCCTTTTTCATTTATGCTGCAGTGTTTATTGTGGGCTAGGCACTCTCATCAGCATTAGAAATATATACAGCAGTGAAGACAGATTATGTGTGCTTGTGTGTGTGTGTGTGGTGGTGGTGGTGGTGTGAGGATCAAGATTCATTTTATTACCCAGATATTGATATATCCAGGTGTTCCAGAACCACTTGCTGAAAAGACTTTTTATTCTATATTGCATTGTCTTGATATCTTTCAGGAAAATTGACTGCATATATATCGGTCTTTTAGACTTGAAGGTGTGGAAAACAAAATTCTCTGTGCTTGGTGTGCTGCTAGCTGCTGTTTCATCGTTTACCTGTGCATTTTTCACTTATCCTTCTTGGGATTCATTGGGTTGCCTGTTTCTGAGGCATGGTATCTTTACTCAGTTTTGGAAATTCTCGTATCTTGTGTAATGTTATTTTTTCTTTATTTTTTTATCCTCTACTTCTGAAACTTAGATTCTATGGATGTTAGACCTTTTAGCTCTATCTTAAATGTCTATTAACTGCTCATATTTTCTAATTCTGAATTTAAGTCATTTCTTGACTTCTATTTTCCGGTTCACAAATTCTTTATCTGTGTCCTTTGTTCTGTCTAGCCTATCCACTGTTTTTTTTGTTTTTTGTTATTTGTTTCCTACATAGCCCTTTGGCTCTCTTAAAAATCTATTTCTTAATTGTCATTCATACTTTTGATACTCTTATTACATGTAAATAGATTAAATGTTTTATTGTAATATCTGCAGTCTGTGGGTGTGATTCAGTTATCTGCTTTTCATGTTGGCCTCCTTCCCCCTCCCTTTTTAAAATCAATTTTTTATTGTGAGCTCATTGGAACTAATCTCTGTGAATTATTCCTGGTTTAGATTTAGAGAGAAAATGCATTTGCTTTGCCCAGGAACCTATGGACACTGTCTTACCCAGGACCACTTGACATTAAATTTTCACTTGGCCTCATAAAGATAATTGAATTATAATGCCAAACTTGAGTGAGAGCCAGATTGTGGTTAGGAAGACCGTACCCTGCCATTACCACCATATTCTACTCAGAGCCAAAGCTAAGAAAAGCAAGAGTACTCATTTCTTATGGGTCTGAGGTGAGGTGGGTTCGTTTTTGTTTTTTATTTTGGTCCCCTCCCTAGTTTATCTTTCACTGAAAGTGTTGCCTTTGGGGTCCCAGCTTTTTGGCCTTGAACTGGTTTCCCACTTTGAGCAGGTCCTAGGTTTTGTCTTTTGTTTCACATGTACAGTGCCATGTAACATATGGCCCTGGGGAGGATATGGAACAACGAGAATTTTCATATACTGGCAGTGGGAGTGTAAATTGGTTAGAGGAAACTTGGCAATGTCTAGTAAAGCCAAATACAGATGTACCCTACGATCTAGCATTTCTGTTGTTATCTACATATCCAAGAGAAATGAATGCATATACCCATCAAAGAGCATATAAAAGCATTTTCATAGCACTTTTATTCATAATTCCCCAAACCTGGAAACTTTCCATCTCCAGCAACAGGAGAATGAGTAAATTGTGGAATATTCATATAATAGAATACTATACAGCAATAAAAAGGAACACACTACTGACATACACAACAACATGGAAGAATCCCATAGATATTAGATTAAATGAAAGAAGCCAGACATAAAATAGTACTGCTGTATGATTCCACGTATATGAAGTTCAGAAACTTCTATCTAGTGATAGAAGTAGCTTGCTTGTTAGTTCAGCTGGGCATTTAAAATAATTTTTAAAAATATATTTTAACTGTCATTACATAGACAGTTTCTCAGGGTTTATAGTCTACTACATTGCTGAGGCCAATTTTCAAGATTAAAAATAAAAAAAAATTTTTTTTTTTTAAATCCTACTGTCATTGCAGGAGTCTTCTGCTTTTCCATTACAAGTGTAAAACTTTTCTACCTTGTGTGTTAAAAATACTTTTCTGATTTGGGGAATCTGCATAACGAGAATTTCTTGTATGTTTTTTGCAACTTTTCTGTAATCCTAAAATTTCAAAATAAAAGAAATTTTTTTAAAAACTTAGTTTTAACTTTAGAAACCTAATTACTATTTTATATTTCTGGGATTTAAGCAACCAAGTTAGAAACTTGGAATGCAATCATTTACAAATTAGGACTTTCTGTACTACATTTATTTAATCCTTATCAATTCACTGTTAACTGCTACTTTTTTTCCTACCTTATAAAATATTTTGCCTTTTGCAATTGGCAGTTTGCATTATTTTCTAATTTCTTTATCTTGGTCTGCATTCCAAAGATGAATGAAATCTATGCTATTCTTGAAACTTATCTGTAAAGGGAGTTGAGCTAGACATAATCTTAAACCCAAGTAAGAGATTAGAAAGGCTGTTTGATAAGCATCTGGCAGTTTAGATCAGGGATGGCAAATGCCTGTCACATAACTATTCTTTCATCTATGTAGATAATGCTCATTGATCACAGTACTCTTTCTTCCATAGTTTTTCTCCACACATGGTTTTAGCTATCTACTGCCAGTTGATTTGAGTTGGCTTGAAAGACAAAAAGATTTAAGTTAACATATCTGATTTTGAAGATTGGAGGAGAAACTTCTGGAATAGATATTTTTATAATTAATGAACTATTCCATTCATTGTATGAAGTAACATAATCATAATTTTGGAAGCCCGGTTATTTAAAGAACACCCTAATTGTTTCATATCTTTTAAATTTTTGTTGTTTGTGAAGGCGATTGAATCTGCTATTTTTATAGAATGTTCTTTAAAGTATGTGTTTTTAAAACACTTGAATGTCACATCTTTAACCTTTAATTGGATGACATTATTCATAATGTTACTTTTATTCTTGTGTTTTCCTTTTATTTTTAAGGAGTGGACCTACCCTATGAGACGAGAGATGCAGGTATGACAACCTTTTTGTTTACTCATGCAAACTTATGTTGTTGTTATTGTTGTTATTATTTTATTATTATTATTAAATAATGTAACTTCTAAAGGATTTGAATCTTTTGTGACTCATCATCTATTGACTCCCCAATCTGTAGATTCATCATTAAGTATTTTAAATGTTAACATATTTAGGTTAATTGTGGATCTTAAAAAGATGGAAAATGAATTATTGTCTTTCTTCCTTATATTAGAGCCATGGATATAGTAATATATGTATGTCCTTAATGAGTCACTTGTTTTTTCCACATCTGAAAAATTGGGTACAATACTTCTAAATTCCTTTTAAAAGCAGTTTGCTCTGGTTTGTCTAGTTTAGGTAAGCTCTGGAGAGTTGACTGTACATAGAAAGTCAACCACTTGTTAGTGGTTCATTTTTCTTTAGCATTTCGCACCATTTGCAGTTTACTTTGCTAGCCCTGTGATTAAGCACTCTTTTCCTAGGAATCCCTTGACTTCTAAAACTCTTTCCTTTTTCTCAGTGAAATTCACTTTTTAAAAATATATGAGTACCTATGAGGCATTTTACTTGGTGCTTTGGAGAATACAAAGATGAATAAAATGTAATATCTGTCCAGAAGAAGCTGGTAGGAGAAGTCAGACGAATACACAAATAATTATGATAGCCTATAGAACTGAACTACAGATTATACTATATTAGTACCTAGGGTATGATATAGCCGAACTGAAAGCTTTCTATATTGAATTCACATAGAATAAATTTTAATTCAACATACAGAAGTTATTTAAATTGTTGAAACTGTCAATAAGCAAACATTTGATATTAGTCTTTTTTAACTTTGCTGTACTACTTTATTTCTACTGTTAACCATAGATAACAGTTCTAATCTTGTATCTTGTACTGCTTTTGACTTGGCTGCATAAGGTTTTGTGTAATTCCAAAGAGAAGATTTTCTTTGTCTAGAAGTAAAATTAGAGACATTTTATTAATCCAAAAGACAATACTACAATGTACTAATTCTATCTAAACTGTTTATGAAAGTGTGATTGTCAGTAAAACGGGGAAAAAGCACTGTGGAAGTTCAGATATCCGGAATAGCTGACTTTTCGGAACTGTATTTAAACTTTGTCTCATTTGATGTATAAAGTACCTTGGCATTTCTCTTCCCAATTGTTTGCTCAGTGTGGCTAAGAAATGCTCCCTAAATTAACAAGCATTTCAGCAATTATTATAACAACTATGAAAACACCCTGACAAATCCACTTTTATGGTACATATTTTACATAGATTTAAATTGCTGATGATAAATATCTCAATTTTTTTTTTTTTTAGGAAATTTTACCTGGATTGTTTTTAGGCCCATATTCTTCTGCTATGAAAAGCAAGGTATGAACTTTAGAGATAAGAGACTTTATTATTTATTAACCAACTTTGAAGTAAAATTTATTTTTTTTTAGTAGCAAGAGTTTTATTTGAAGAAAAGTCTACAGATATTGCATGTTAACATTAATTGTCACTCTGGAATGCCTACCTCTTTCCAAATTTTACTGGACCAGTTTTACTGGACTCTCAAATGTATCACCAGAAATCACAAATGAGCTTTATATTTTATTTTTCTCATGAAATCATGTGTTTGAAAGATTTACCAAACAATGGACCTTTATTTAATCATTTATTTTATCCTCTGAAATATGAGACATCTGTAATTGCTAATCATAACTTCTGAACAATGTGAGATACAGTTAAAGCCTCAAATAAGGATATTTAACATTTAGTTAACCTTTCCTTATCTAGGGTGAGAGAGAGGAAGGGAGTGTGTGTGTGTGTGTGTGTGTGTGTGTGAGTGTGAGTGTGCACGCGTGTGCATGTGCGTATACCTGTATGCACAATGATCTTGATTCAGGTAACTCAAAATTTTTTTGCCCCAGACTTTAGAGGTCTGGATGCTCCAGGTTATAAAGTATTGCACTATATATAGGTATTCTAAGTGGTCAAACTGAAATTGATCTCTTCAGCTATATAGTTAAGGCTGTAGATCTCATTTTAATATATGTAGCAATATTGTTGCTACTTCCTAGTGGATCCAACCCTATGAATTAAGACAAATGCTGCCAATTTTCTTTGAATTAGAATGTGAAACATTGTATTACAAATGTTATCCCCCAAACTCTGCTTATTTAGAGGTCAGTATTTGTATGTATATCTACTTACAATAGGTTTTGTAAAAACTGTAGAATTTTAAACATTCTAATATAATTAATAATGAAGTATTTGTCGTCAATTTTAGGCTTGGGAATTCTTAAAGTTAGAGTTATTCTTTTTGAAACTGGAAGGTTTTTTGACAGTTAAGGCATGAAAGTAACCCTGGTCATTTTGATGGCCTATTACTAGATTGGAAAGGTGGGGCAATTTGTTTTAAAAAAGTACTAAGGAAAGGGTAGGGCAGATAACTATAGACTTAAATGTGACTTAACTTTGTAAAAGACAAACATAAAGCTATTACCTAAATAATGTAGTATTCACAAAATACTAGCCTTTAAAAGGGTTTTAGATTATTTGCTTTTTGTATTCCTATTGTACTTTATAAGATATACATATACCATCTGTCATGTTAAATTATACATAGTTTGTTTATAGGTCTGTCTCTTCAAAACTTCTTCTCTCAATGTTATATGTATGGTCTTATTAGACTAAGGAAAAACTTGTATGGCAAAATTTGATTATTTCCCACCCTGAGTCACTCATATTCTTTTTATACCATCATTCCAAAAATCTGTAACAACAACAAAACAAAAAATAATGGAGATAAAGAAACATTAGGGAATAAACTCCTTTTTTTAGACTCGTTATTTAAGCCTACCTGTTATTACATTCAAATACAGTTTTAATAGAAATGACAGATTAAGGCTCTTTGTAACTAGTGAACTATTTCTTTTATAAAACTTCTGTAGTTTGTAGGTATGATAAGGTCATAATTTCCTTTATATAATTGAAAATATATTGAGCAGTAAAAAATGTTCTCTTTGCTATTGCATTTGGGTTCCATTTCGATAAGGTGTTCTTAGTAATAGTCTAATATGCCCTCAAAGCCTGTTTTTACCAAATAGAAATGTTGTAGTTTCTCACAATAATAGATATGAAGGCTTTCGTATGTCATAGATCAAGTGTAAACGAATGAATATTGAATTCATATTGGAAGTTGGATAAATATGAATATGGACCATTACCAAATGCTTATCTCCCTTCCCCTAATTCAGGGTATACTCAGGAACTACAAAGATAATTTTCTTAGCTCAGGCTGCTATAATAAACACATAGACTGGATGGCTTCAACAAGAGGCGTTTATTTTTCACCATTCTGGAGGCTGGGAAGTCTGAGATCAGGGTGCCAACAAAATTAGGTTTTGGTGAGTGCCCTCTTGGCTTGCCAGAGGGAGCCTTCTTGCTGTACTTCACATGGCAGGGGGAGGAAGCTGATGTTTCTTCCTCTTCTCTTAAGAGCACTAATTCCATCATGGGGCTCCACCTTCATGACCTTATGTAAGCCAGTCACCTTGAGAGGTGTCTCTCAATTACCTCCCAAAGACCCACCTCCTAATACCATCACCTTGGAGTTTAGGGCTTCAACAAATGAATTTTAGGGGGACACAAATATTCAGTCCCTAACAAATATAAATTATATACTTTGACTTCTCTCATGAATTATTTATATTACCATTCTGGTCTATTTAATGCAGAAAGTAGAAATTAAATATATGGAAAACTCAAGGTAATTTTGATTTTTTTGTTCATTTATTGAATAGGTAATTATTGAACAACTATGTTTCAGGCACTGAAACATACTTAATATGAATCAATGAATGAAATCTTTGTTCCTGTGGAATTTACATTATAGCTATTAAAGTAACATATCATCTATAAATTCATTGAACCTAGAATCACTTGCAAATAAAACTGGTATTTTTAGAATTGTCATGTTAAATTACTCTATAATTCGAGCCAAAAAAAGCACCACAGAATATAAGAAGATATCATTTGGCTTTTAAACCATGAAAGGTTTAATTAGATTCTGTGAATTTGATAAATTAATTCTGGCTTATAGTAGAAAAAGTGTACTGGGAGAGGCCGGAGGTAATCTAGACATTTGGGTTTGGTATTGCTATTAATTAGGCAGTGAAGCTGAACAACTGTCTTAGTAATCCCCTCTAAAGAAAAAAGATTGTAGTTAGTATTTGTAACTACTATTTACTGAACACTTTGACATGTGCTGTAGGCACTATGCCAAACACCTTATATATTTTATATAATTCTTAAAACCACTCAGTGAATTATAGTATTTTCTCCATTTTCACATGAGAAAACTGAACCATGGAGCTCAGGTCATTAGCAGAGCTGCAATATAAAGCTTGGGCTCTGATGACTCCAAAGTCCATGCCTTTAACCACTATATAGCATTGTTTTCCAAATAAATTAAGGTCCTACAAACTCTAAAATTATAGATGTAAAATAATACCGTTAGCCTTCTGAAGACATTTAAGGTATTAATCTTGAATCATTGAAATATATTACTGATTACTTCAGGTATATTATTTTTAAATTAGCTTTAATCCCCTGTACTTAAAGCTCAGATGTGGCTATATTAATACTAATGTTGAATCATGTTACAATAAGATGATGTTTTATATTTTTAAACTATTTCTCTCCCCTGCCTCCCCCCTTTTTTTATAGCTACCTATACTACAGAAACATGGAATAACCCATATAATATGCATAAGACAAAATATTGAAGCAAACTTTATTAAACCAAACTTTCAGCAATTATTTAGGTAAGAAATATTGTTACGATTTATTAAAATGTTAAGTATAGCAAACATGTAATTCTTTTATTTCAAGTTGATTTTATTGTATCAGACTTTCTTCTGTACATACCCATTTTATAGATAGGTTGTACAGTACATCATTTAAAAAATAAATTTCCTTTAAAATATTTTAAAAAATAATTCATGCAGAAAATAATGTAGAATTCTAAAGGTTCAAAAGAAGTATACTGAAAAGTAGATTTCCCTATTCCTATCCCCTAACTACTCAATTCTCCTCCTAAAGGCATCCATTGTTACTTTTTGAATATCCTTCCAGAGTTATGTTACATATAGAAGCATATTCCTACAGATAAACTTGATTTTTACACTGGCTTTTTAAAAATTTTAGTTGTATATATTTTGGAGATTCATTCATATCATTACTTAGAGAACTGTGTTATTCTTTTTAAGTTGCATAGTAATCCATTGTATAGACTACACAAGTGTATTGAACCTGTTTCCTATTGTTGGGCATTGATTATTTCCAGACTTGCTAATATAGCACATAGTGAGTATCTCTGTACATGTAAATTAATTCATATGTGACTATATTAATAGGATAAATTTGTAGAAGTGGAATTGCTGGATCAAAGAATATGAGCATTTAAAATTTTAATAGATGTTGCAAATTGTCCTACAGTGAGTTGTATCAGTTTACATTTACACTATGAAGTATATGATAATGGCTCTTTTTTTTTTTAGTATATCTCCAAGACAGATTATAAAACATTTAAAATTTTTCCAAATCTGAAATAAAAATGGTATTTGTGTAATTTTGATTTGTCTTTCTCATTTATCTTACAATGAGTGCTCGTGAACACTTACTGGTTTTTAATGTTCTTTATTTAGCAGTAAAGAGTATAATACATGTGGTATAAAAAGGTATATAATGAAAGTAAGTCTCTTTTCTCCTTTTAACCCAGACACCTAGCTGCTCTTCTGGGTGGCATCTACTATTAAAACTTTTCCTTGAATATCATTCTAGAGATATTTCTATCTCTATAAAAGTATATATATTAAAAATATTTTAATGCTCTGCTTTATAGTTTGTAAAAATGAAAGTAACCTGAATGTCCATCAGTACAAGACACTATAAAATATATTGTTTGAACATATAAGAGAATACCGTAACCATGAAAAAGAATGAAATATTTCTTTGTGTTGATGTGGAATAATCTATAAGATTTACTAAGAGAAAAATCAAGGTGCAGAACCATGTGTACACTTTACATTTAAAAATATATACATTAGGCATATATATTGTAGAGGCTTAGAAAATTTCTGGACTAGAAACTTGACAGCGAATACTTCTGAGAAGGGAAATTCAGGATGTGGGATGGTAGAGGGACCTATTTTTCATTGCAAATATTTTTATACTTTTAGAACTTTTGACTGTGTATATACATTTCCCAGTTAATAAAAACTAGTTTTAAAAAAGGAACGTCTATATTCTAAAATAAAATAGATTGAATTTTTCTAAGTGTTAAAGAAATACTTGTTCTTTGTAGATACTTTGGAAAATCTACAAATAAATAAAAGTCATTCAGTTCCACAATCCAGAAGATAAACTTTAGTTAACATTTTGGTATATTTCCTTCTAATATTTCTCTATTGTACATGTGCTTTATATATACACACATATAGACTTGTGTATATTAAAGAAAATGAATATGTTCTATTTTAAAATGCCATACCATACATTTCTAATTTGCATAAAATTTTGTTTTTTTGTACTTGGTACAGGTTCTTTACCTTAATGGAAGGTCCCTTTCTCCTTAAGCTTAGAATACTGGATTATAGATTGGTAGTTCTACTAGTAATTTTTGACATTCAAAATTGCAGGTAGTAAAATATTTTCGTTTGACTCTGAATTAACTTTTTTTCCCCCTGAAGCAATATTTTATATAAGTTAGGTCTACCTAACCACTTTAGGATACAGTCAGATTCCTTATGGTTTTTACATTGGATCATCCTTAGATCCTGAGCTTCAACTTTTTCTCTGATAAGCTCTGAATTTATGATGTCGTTACCACTTAAATGATCATTAAAGAATTATGATTTTTAAAGCAATATTGACTTTAAAAGTTAATTTTATAATTTAATTACTTATAGTTGTGTTAATAAACAGGTAATCTTGGATAGGTTAGAAATGGAAGTTTTTCACAAAATAACAAAGCTTAGCACATTAAAATGCCTTATTTTAAATGTTTTCCAACGTGTCGGATTCCAAAACAATGTGTCTTGACTGGTTTTTGTACTAATGAAGTTTAGTTCAAACAGGAGAGGTTTGACTCTTGGCTCCATCAGACTGCCTTTTATTTTGATTAGCTTCTTTTCTTTCAGACTTTGGGCTTCTTCTGTAAGTAAGGGTCACAGGGCCACTTAGAAATTTCTAGTCCAAAGGAAGTTGGTAGAAGAAATAAATAAGGAACACAGACACTTTCTGTCTTTATTTTCTAGGTCCACTCGGATCTGGAGGAAGATTTCATCATTCTACTTGTGGTTTTTCTCTTGTAACCAGATAAATTTTTTTTTTAATACTAAAATATCATAAAAATGTTAACATGTTGTTTAAGGCCCAGTTCTTGGGAATATAATTCTTCAAAAGTTGTTTTGCATTCTTTTTCATGGTTGCCAAGAAATTTTAAAAGTTATTTTTTTTTTTGTACATAGAGTTTTATCTGAAAGTGTGCTTATCAAAATATTCTATTTTCAGATATTTAGTCTTGGATATTGCAGATAATCCAGTTGAAAATATAATACGTTTTTTTCCCATGGTAGGTATCAATATTTTAATATCATTTAAAATTTATTTATGGTTTGACCTCTTAATTGTGGTTCTAAAACTTTTACTCTGTTATGACTGAAAATTGTGGTTATATATTTTTAAAATTATTGTTAAAACCTTATGATCTCCAAAAATTTGAGAAATCACACTCTGAATTTATTAAATTCAAATTAAATTTTAGCCCCTGTTTAATTTTTTAACCTTTTAATAGTGGCATTTGTAGCATTTTGAAAAATTCTTGAATTAATTTAAGTATATGTGCTGCCAAAGCGAGCATGAATTAATATAATTTTTATTCATATAAATTACCAGGAAATTATTTTCAACATATTTTGTATCACCATATGTATTTTATGTTTGTTTATCCATATGTTTTGTAATACATTGTCTTTGCCTTCAGACTAAAGAATTTATTGATGGGAGTTTACAAACTGGAGGTAAATAATATTTCCTTTACTAAGCTAATGTTTATTTTTAGGAGATTATTTATTCAGTTAAGTTTTTAATAATCATCCTAAATGCAGGATATGGAAGTTATGATTATGTATAATGGACTGTTCCCAAATTTGTGTTTTCCTGGCCTCTTGTTTCATTTGGTTAGCTTTCTTAAATATCCCTATGGAACTATTTTTAAAGTATAGGTCACCTTTAAATCTTTTTAATCTAAACGTCTGTTGTATTCTTTACACCGTTAGTATAAATAAATTGTAAAGATTTGAATTTTAATATATATCCAAGTGGTATGTATAAAGTATAAAATGTTTAAGAAAAGATTTTACTGTGGTATATGATACATGGTTTCAATATATTTAAGTTGTTGAATGAAGTATTTTTCTATAAGAATAAATATTTATTGTGTTTTTCAGGAAAAGTTCTTGTCCATGGAAATGCAGGGATCTCCAGGAGGTATGAAGTTAGAGATAACCTTTTTTTTCTAGCATTTTATTAATGAGTTGTGTTTTCTGTTTTTTTTTTCTAAAATTTTTTCCCCCTCTTCAGTGCTGCCTTTGTTATTGCATACATTATGGAAACATTTGGAATGAAGTACAGGTAAGAAAGTCTTCTGAAACCTAGCTACAATTTAAATTCTTATTAAAATGAAGTTTAATAGAGATGATTTGGTAGTTTAAAATTAATATTCTCTTGATTTTGTCATCTAGTCGTGTTTGAGTAGGCAGGACCATAATACCCCATGCTAGTTTCTTAACCTTTGTTGCCTGTCTTGTTTGCCTTATCTACTTAGGCTAATATTTTATGGTTTTATGGAGCTAGCGCTGTTGTTATTTTAAGAAGCAAAGGTAGTAGTTATAAGTTAGAATAACCCATGGGAAGCTACTTAGTACTAGGGAATTAGTCTGAGTTTAAAAACTTGAAGACAGAGATGTTGCTTTCCTTGTTTAAAAAGTTAATTTATTATGTTTTCCTTTAATAGTAGTTGAGTGAAAAATTACCTAGGAATTGTTTTAGCTTCTAATCACAATTTAGTGTAGTCTTTCTTAGCCAAAATCATCTTTTCCAAGCATACTGCATAGATAAAAAGGAGGGTGGGTGGGTCATGAGCATCTCACCCCAGAACAAAACAAAAACTTGGCTAGTATACAGTGTTTCCTTGCTTAGTGTCTCATTGTAGAAATCTTTTGATCATCAACACCTCCTTCTCTTTCATTCTTTATCTCCTAACTGATCCATTACCAAACCCTGTCTGTTTTGTCCTAAAGCACACATTTAGTCTGTCTCTATCTTTCTGTTCATCATTTAATCCCCCTAATCCAAGCTCCACTGTGTCTCCCTTGGACTCCTCCAATAGTAGTCTTCATAGTAGTCTCCTCTAGTCTTTCCTTCCCCAGTCTGTTCTGTTCTCCACATTACAGTCGGAATGATTTTTTCAAAAACCTGATCTGATCGTATAATCATCTTACCCCAAAAACCTCTCAGAAGTTTCCAATCCTTAATAATTCTTAACACGATCATTGAAACTTTGCATTACATGCACCCTATCACCCTTTCCATCCTTATACCATGTTCCCCATTACTCTCCATTTGAGCTTTGTTAATTGGATCCACATGCCTGACAGAGTAGACATTCAATTGCTAGTTTTTTGGGTATCCTTTGTGTTTAAATTATAATGGAAAAGTTTGCTTAAAAGTGTCAGTTCTTAAAGGAATGTTATTTGAATACAAATGCTTTATTTAATTGGAAAAGATTAACAAGCTTTGGGAGACTTTGTTTTATATATTCTCTTTATTATTCGGTCTTATCAGTAACCATGTTAATACTAAAAGTAACATCCATTTATTGAGTCTCTGCTATGTTCCAGGTACTATTCTAGACACTTATATCTCATGTAAGCCTCCCAACAACACAAGGAATAAATATACTTCTTGTTTAACCAATAATATTTTGAACATGTACTTTGGGGCAGTGCTATACAAAGTGCTTTTACACTTACTATCTCCCATCTTTACACTAGCCTTCCAAGATAGGTTATTATTATAATATCATTTTATAGATGAGAAAAATAAAGCTTAGAAAAGTCAAGCAACTTCTAGGACACACAGCTGGTAAGCAGAGGGATTGTGATGATTAGTCTGACCGTGCTGTCAGTTTTTCCACTGTAACTCACTATTGCTCTGGAGTACAACCTGTATAATTGATATCCTATTTTGGATAAATTCTGGAAAAATTGAGATTAATCTGTGAAATAATAACATCACCTTAATTTTTTTCTGTTTTCAGAGATGCATTTGCTTATGTTCAAGAAAGAAGATTTTGTATTAATCCTAATGCTGGATTTGTCCATCAACTTCAGGTAACTTCTCTGTTCTTCCTCTTTAGAGCAGTCAGAAAGTAGGATAATTAAAATCTTAGGCCCATGTAATTTTAGGTGTACAGTTTACTTTGTAAATACTTAAAAATTGCCATCATCTAATTTGATTCTTTATTCAAGTTTACATTTAAAAGAATTTAAAAGCTGCCTTTACCAAGAAAAAAGGATTAAAGACACCTTCTTTAATCGAAGGTTAACTAATTGATGTTAGGAATTTCTTCAGTTTTTTTCCCCCCACTTTGCTCACACACAGAGCATAGGAGAGTTTTGATTCTAAGTGTACTACATAGAATAGCTTTCTCTATTTTATGTTTTATCTTTTCCATGTTTCAGTTGTTGGTGCTGGGAAGATGTACTAAAATATAAGATAAACCTATTAATTATCTGATTAGACTAGTTTAATTTTTTCCAAGAAGGAAAATTATAGGTTGAAGAATGTGCTCTGGCTGATTCTGTCCAGTTATGTAGGAATAAAGCTTACATTGAGACATCAAGTGCATTACAATATGAGTTGTCTCTAACCATATTTTAAATTTTATCTCATTTTTGTTTTCAATTTACTTTTAATTTTTCTTCATTTAGAAGAGAAACTGGTATCCCTGTCTTTACCTTCTTTGTGTAAAATGTTTCTTTTTATTCCTTCTTTATAGTTATTGAATACAAAACTAACTGTAATTTATAAGTTTGTCTTTCAACCCTGTTCTGTAAAAAGTCTCTTTTTAAACTGATTTTTGTATTTGAAAAAGTAACACACTCATGGTTCAGAAATTTAATATTCAGCAATGCCAAAGGAGGGGGGGATACAATGAAAAAGAAGTCTCCTTAATATTATATCTTGAAGAGCAGTCTAATGATTTTTAGTGATCATAATAAAGATCACTCATATATAGCTCTATCTGCAAAGTATTTTTATATATATATGTATATCACAATTTTATATTATCAGTTCCTTATATGTGAACCTTTAGATTGTTTCTAGGCTTTCCTGATTATAAACAATATTGGACAGAATAGTAAGTGCATCTCTGTTTACACAGGTAAATGTACCTGTAAAATAATAAAGTCGAATTGCTGGATCAGAGGATATTTGAAATTTGATGTTGTCAAATTGACTATAAAAAGGCTGAAATAATGTAAACTTACACCACCAAGAAACAAGGAGTACCTGTTTCCCCAAACCCTAATCAATACCAATAGCCACAAGAATTTTAACAAACATTTTGGTCGTTCGTCATTATGGTGATAAAAAAAAGTGACAGCTCCTTACGGTTTGCCCATGAGGAGGTTGGTCTTTTTCTCATAGGTTTGTAAAGGGCTCTTTGTATATTAAGGGCAAGGCTCAAGATTCCTCAATGTTTTTTCTAGATTTTTCTTGCGAATTCTTACATTTATTTTTTGTGTTAATTTTACTAGAAGGAGTCCTGTACTTTTTAATGGTATCATCTTACCAGTCACCGTTCAGAAAGAAATGGTACCTTTAAATTTTTAGTCTTTCACTCTAAGAATATGTTCCATTGATTCAAATCAACTTTTATATCCTTTAATATTTTAAAGTTTCCTCTGCACATAATATGTGCATTTCTTATGAAATTTATTCCTAGGTATTTTTTTGTTCCCATTATAAATTGTGTCTTCTTCCAGTACATCTTCTCATTGGTTTTTTGTACATAGGAAAGCACTGGTTTTTACTGGTTTTCACTTGGCAGCCTTATTAAACTCATTGATTCTAAAAAATTTTCTAGTTGTCTTAGCTTTTCATCTCATCTTCAAATCATGGTAATTTTGCCACTTTTTTCTAATTTTTTTCTTGTTGCTTTCTCATTGAATTTTCATTCTATCAGAACAATGATAAGTGATAGTGGTAATAGTATCATTCTTGCCTTATTATAGTACCCCAGTGGCAGAGAACACATACTGGCTAACAGTTCAGTGTGTGATACTGAACTGTATTGGCCTGCCTTGATTTATTATCTGATCAGTAAATGTGAAATTATGAGATAAGAATTTTAAGCCTGCATTTCTCTCGTAAAATAATATGACACCAGATTTTTCGGTATAAACTAACAATACCAATAATGTACACATTAACTGCTGTTTTGAGTATCCAGGAATTTAAAAGTATATTGATGATAATTTAAATCTTTTTTAGGAATATGAAGCCATCTACCTAGCAAAATTAACAATACAGATGATGTCACCACTCCAGATAGAAAGGTCATTATCTGTTCATTCTGGTACCACAGGTAAGAATTTATTTCACTTTTGGGAGAAAAATGATGCTATGAAAGGTAGAAAAGCAGCAGCATCTTTTGCTCATTGTGGTTTAAACTAAACAATTTAAATTGTTTAGAAAATTTGTAGTAGACTATTGAATTAAGACAATTTCAGAATTTAATTTTATAATGAATAAATGTGTATTATCTGCTGTGTGCACACCACTACCTAGTTAATCAGAATATGCTGAGTGGAAAATCAGATTTCTGCTTGGTTTAGTTTTAAGTCTTTAAGTAGTACTTAGCTATTGTTACTTATATTAAAGTAATAAGAGAAGTCTAGAGAAGGGGCACTAAGTACACTTAGGTGATCTTCCTGAAAATAAGTGGTGGTTAATAAATGAAAGTATGTTTCAAGTTAAATAGACTGATGTCATCTACCTCAGTTTTTCTCTTGCCATCAATAATTTCAATCCTTTTTCCCTTCCTTCCCTCCAAAGTCCCCTCCATTTTCAAAGTTTATGATTCAAGCAAGCTCTTAAAATCTTTTAACTTTTACCTTTCTTCTCCAAGACCTTTTTACTTTTTACTCTTGTTTGCTCTTTTTTTGTACTCTACTAGGGCACTCATGGAATTTATTTATTTATGGTAAATAAGTTCATTTCAGTCTTATTTGAACCAACAGCCTTATAAGATAGGAAGAACAGGTTACATTCCCTTAGTTTGGATCTGGAAATTGAGCAGTGGTGATCTGATTGATAAGTCCAGTGCTCTCTTCATTCTATTACTGCAAAGCCTGTAGTAATAATGCTATATATCCATCCCTGAGGTGCACTTCCTAGTTGTAATTGACTCTTTTTTTCTTTTGCCACCTCCATGTAGTCATTACAAATCTGCTAGGATCTGTTTCCTTAGTACCTTTAAAATTCATTCCCTCTTTTATATACCCTCAATTTTAACCTGGTTCATGCCCATATTGGCTTCCTATCTAGACTCTTGTTATTTGGTCTGTTCTCTGTATGTGGCCAGACTTATTTTCATTAAAGATAGTTCTATTTATGATTATTTTTCCTATACAAAAGCCTTCATTGGCTTAATTCCTACAGACGAAAATACATAGTTAGTAATTAAAGGCCCTTCTGACTTTATTGTATCTCTTACTGTTCCTCTTTATATATGTACTCCAGAAAACTGAACTATTGATGGTTTCCTGTGTGTGTCGTCTTTTCTCCACCTAGAAAGCATTGCAGTCTCTCTAGTCTCATACATTTAGTTCAGGTGTTACTTCCTCAAGAAAACATAATTAACTTACTCTTCCTCCAATCCCAAATCCTGTGCTTCACCACTCTGCCTTGCATTGTCTTACCTCCCTTAGAATACAAGTGTAGCACCTCATCTGAAACTTAGTTACAGCAGCTGTATTTAGCCTTATGACTACCATATTTATTCCATTGTCTTGATATTATGTTTCTGTCCTTATTTGATTAATCTTCTAGTGACAAAATTAGTTTCATGTTGGAATCTGCCTTCTGAATTAATATTATTACTGTTAGCACAACCTTAAGGGCATAAGTTTAAGGTCATGCCATTGTTAGGCAGATAACACTGCACACATTTTTACCAAGTTTAATTGTTCCCTAAAGTATTCCTCTATTAAGATTCAAATTTCTTGATTATAACTATGGGACATAGAGGGATAGCTTTGATTATATGTGGGAAATTTCTGTACTAGCAGATTCTGATGTGAAAAGTAGATAAAAGAAAATCCCTTTATCTGCTGCAGGCCATCCTTTCTTCCAACTTCAGACTCGTTGGTAATAAAAACCACAGCTACAATGGAAAAATATTTTCAGTGGCATCAATGGAAGCAGAAATAATTACATCTACAATATAAAATTGTACAAATATAGAATTTCTTAAATTTAATGTTCTAAGTCACATTATAAACTTGATAACCAGTTATGTATGTACCATTATTTTCAAAATTGTTTATCATTTACAATACTCAAGACATACTTCATTCTCAAGAGGGAAAAATGTATCCTCTCATGAAGATATAGTTATTTGGGTAATTCATAACCAAAGAATTTACTAAGTTTGCTAGAAATTCAGTCATGGAGTTTTCATAGTGTATATACATGGTAACTCTTCATTAAAAATGAAACTTTTACTAGCTGTAACATTCTAACAAGTGAATTTATTTAAGTTCCCATTATGTTATGTTCATGCAATAAATTTTAGGCAGTTTGAAGAGAACACATGAAGAAGATGATGATTTTGGAGGCATGCAAGTGGCGACTGCTCAGAATGGCTGACTCAACAGCAACATTATAGAGGAAATGAATTTCTATTGGGGAAGGAGCAAATATTAGAGACAATAATAATGTAAAATGGTAAAATCACAAGTAGTTTCTTTTCAATGATATGTTGCTTCCAGACATGTTTCTCTACAATTTGTTGAGCAACATTTTAAGAAGATGTTGGACTTCTGCAGTAGATGGCACTGATGGTTTTATGCCTATTCTTTTTTTTTTTTTAACGTTACAGTTTTATTATAAACCAAGAATTTTGGACTTACAAAGAGGTATTATTGCAATAATGCACTTTTCATACTTGAAAAATTTATTTGTATGATATAAAGTTATTACTTTAAACAAAATGCAAGTTAGGGGGATTTGTTTATATAATCTGGGTAATTTATAACAAGAATTTCCTAAAGTTTGCTAAAAATTCATTTTATGTTCTATATATTACATTTAAAAAATAATTTAACAGTTCAGTTTTATGATGGAGCCTCTTACAGAAACATTAACAAATGCAGGAATCTGCCACATTTCTTTTTTAGTATAATTGAGTAATTACCCTTTTATAAAAACTTCTCTGATCCCTTATTACTACCTTTAAATCATGACATTAGCCAACTATCTTTACTTTAACACGATCCAAGTATTGCTTCCTTTCCTGTTCCTTTTCTAATTTTAGTCTATAGAAAAAAAGTTCAATGAACAAAGGATGTTTTAATTATAAATACCAAATACTCAAAAACAAGGAGAGTTAGATTTTTAAGGAACTTTCCTTTTGCATTTCTTAAAAGCCAAATGTTGTTTGTTCTTTTTAGAGTTGCTTAGCCCATTTTTTTGTCCAAAATAGTTCTAAATAGAATAAACCAGTGTAGTGCTAATTTTTTTTCTAAATGAAGCCCAAAAAAGTGCCTTGCATCATTAAAAAATAAAAATCCTCATGACCTTTAAATTAGTATTTAGAACAAGGAAAAGTTTTTAAATATTTTCTGTAATTTTTTTAAACCATAAATTGATTTAAACTGAAAATCTGAGGCTTGAAGAAACCTCAGTAAATTATTTGGAAATATTTAGTCCTTCGTTTTATTGTTGTATTAATGATTCTGTGAGGTTGTTCTGGCTCAGACAGCACCTTTTCTTTGAATGCATTTATTGGGGAAAGTGATTTGTGGGAGACTTTAGTGTATTTTACTGTTTTAATCAGTTCTTTACATTGAGTTAATCCAAATTTCCCCCATAATTTGCAGTAGCAAGTTACTTTATGGATCCTAGTTTCTCCATATATATATATACACACACACATCTAAATTGTTCTAAGAAAAACATTCTTGTTATTTTAAGTATGATGTGAGGAAGTGAGGAATGTTTTTAACTTTTTATAGTTGATTTAGGTTAGCACAAACGAAACTTCTTTCTATCTCACTTTTCTGTCCTCTCCTGAGGTGCTTTATTGATGGGAATGATTTCCATACATTCCCTTGGTACCAAGAGGTACTATGCAAGGTAACCTATTACACCAAGTTACTTGCTTGGCTTTCCTCCCTAAAATGTAATAATACAGTCAAAGCTTGTTTTATCCAGCATAGCAAGAGTAGAAATGAATTAAATTGTTTGTTAAAATAAGAGTTAATTTCTTGTTGATCCAGGTGGTATTCTTCTGATGTTCTTGCCTTTCTGTTTTACCACCCTGAAAATAGCATATTGTTAATCCCATTGTGATCTCCATTCTGTTGTGATTAGGTCATTTGGTGTGGCTGTCTAGTAGAGTCAAGATCTGCAGTGAGTGTTCAGAAATTCCAGTTGGTAAAGTGCCAGATAACACAGCTTTCCTGTATATAGATCACTATTGGATAGGTCAGCAAAGATCTCTCTTGTAAACTAATAATCTGTGATGCTTCATTCAGCAGAAATTCTGCTTAAAAGAATCTTCATAAGAGTACATTTAAGTTTTGAAAATGAGGCAGTTTTGAAAATTAGTTTCTTAAATAGGCACATCCTCTCTAGTAGTGTTGCTGAAAATAGATTTTATTATTTATAGCTGGTAATTTCCCACTTTTTCTAACCACTATAATTTTTGTCACTAAAGTGCCTGCCCAGCACTGTACATTAAAGACTGTCTCCTTCTTAAAACACTAGGAAAAGGGACTGTATCTTCTTGAGTACAATATTATTGTGGACAAACATGTTGTTTGTTCTTTCATATAAGAACATTGCAAGTTTGTTTTATCTTGTATCCATTCTTCCACCTAATGTTCATCTAGTTCTTCTGGTAGTTCTTCTAATTCTTCTGTTTGGTTCCATTTCTGTAATTCCTTTCTTTCCATTGATGTTTTGTGATAGTTAACTACAATACATTTAACCAATCATGATTTATTTTCTAGAATATTTGAATAATGTATGAGTGACGTAGCACCCAATTTTAAACATTACATAATCTGGGCACAGAATTTAAAGTAAAATTACATCAGAATATAAAAAACTGCTTTACTGTCCATTTTCAAAGTATGGAACTTAAATACTGAGAATATTCAAACTGGAATGGCAGTATTCTTACCTTCTAATTTCAGTTAATTGGTTCATTGATTTTTTATCAGATGTTTAAACAGCAGTTACTTCTGTTTATCTGTATCTACTCTATGGTGGAAATGTTAAACCGTGATGACTTTTGCTACGAACTCTCAACGACTTAACTTTTAGGGCATAATATATGTTTTGTGGTGGGGCGGGGCGGGGGGGGGAGGGATTTTGTGCTTCGCCTGATTTTAGAAGTAATGTCAAAAAATGTTAAGCATGTCCTTTTAAAGAAAATATAAGGTTTCTAATTGTCTTATTACCATGGTAATTCAAGTGAATTAGAAGTATTTAACTGCAATCTTGAATTATAAAGTTGGGATGAATATATATACATATATATGTATATATAGAGATCTCAACTTGATGTAAAGTAAATGAGCAGTTACCTGGCGGATTTCTTTTAATAACTGGCTTAATCCACAATTCCATAACAAACTTAGCTTCACTTCAGTATTTACTTTATCTCTGTCCATTCAACCAACAATGCTCCAAAAAGGAAATGTTAGGAAACAGCTGAGAATTACTAAAAGATTTTATTTTTTTTTATTGGTTAGAAAAATGTGTTTTTAGGGTCTTTGAATGCTGGATTTTTTTTGTCTTACCCATTCATGGCAGCTAAAAAATCACTCAAAATATTCAGGTTTACATGTTAGCTCTCTTTCATAGGGAGTTGCCATACCTCACAGTTCAAAGTGTATTCTATAGATCAGTAACATTATACTGACATGTAATTGCAATTTACTATGCAGCAAAAACGATTCAAGAATAACCTACAGTGTCTACTTATCTTTGTATAGGCAATTGCTTAAGTTACTCTGCTTTTAACATTTGTACTTGGATAAAATGCTTATGTATGTATAGGAATGTCACAGTGCAAGATGCTGCTAGCTCAGACAC
This sequence comes from Eonycteris spelaea, assembly GCA_003508835.1. Lineage (NCBI taxonomy): Eukaryota > Metazoa > Chordata > Mammalia > Chiroptera > Pteropodidae > Eonycteris > Eonycteris spelaea. The sequence goes on from PUFA01000017.1 coordinate 6,222,163, forward strand.
AAAGTATTAAAATTATTTTGTCAAGATTGGTGGTTGTATTAAAACTGTTGTACCATTATACTTCAAAGAACTGAAAAACTCATTTATACTGATATGCCTCAGGACTTATTAAATTGTTGGTTTCTAGGTAGGACTAACCTAGTTTTACTCCCACAGATTAAGAAGGATAAATGAACATTGGATGCTGATAAGCACTTGTGTATCTTCCAAAACATTGTGGTCACACACACAAAATATGGTCACTAACCTATGCCAAGACCCAGATTTCAGCTCAGGTATATTAAGGATTAGCTGATCGAGTTTAGAGTTGGAAGCAAGGGAATTCATGCCTGAATGGAAGGGTAGGTAATCCACAGAAAAGTTTCCAGCCCATTAAGAAAAATACTTTCTGCTTTTACAGTATCCTCTTCCCCATTAGCCTACTACATACTATTTTTCATCAAATCTAAGATGCCATCACCACACCATTATTTTAGATACCACTAAAAGGTAAAATATTGATAAACTATTACAAGCCCTTGCTCATAAAATGTACATCTTAGAATCAGTGAAATACAAATATACAATATATGGGACACAATAAAAAAAAATCACAACTGCCTTTTTCATTATACCTTTTCAAAAGCAAATCACGCTCAAAATTGTGAACATAGTTAATACAACATGTTTTATGCAGCTTTTTTTGTACTCAAGTTTACTCACAACATGGCTTAGAAAATCATAAATATACTTAGGTTAACTAAAGCTAAATACAGATTGCCATTTTCCTCAGTGACACAATTTTTATATACTATATCTTACCTGTAACTGTTTCCTTTAGGGGAATTTAAGACCTTAAGAACACCACTGAAATACCAACCAGGTAGACAGTTTTATTTCAAATTGTTCAGTGGTAAGAAATGCAATAAAGCATTTAACTTTACCTTTTATTAGGCTTATTTTTTAACACGGATTTTTAATTAGAGTGTACTTAGTAAAGCTACTGTCACGACAAGGCTGTAGGATTCAAGTAAAGGCAAAACTAGCTTTGTTGCTTTCACAAGAGAGATCATTTGCATAGGTTAGCAACAGATGAATAGTCACCCTCTATTGGTAAAGGCTTTCTATGATTTCAGAAAGCCAACTTTAACTTACTGCATGGAGGGAAATTTGAAATCCAGCTGAGGTAGGTGTGAGTAAAAGGGATGAAAAACAGGTGGCCTTTACTTTCCAACTTCATTTTACAAAGAGTACACAAAACTATATCAACCATGACTTAATAGAGTTCAAGAGAAGGCTCAAAAAAACACAGACAACATTAGGATTCTAACAAAGGACCATCATATGAATAGGTTTAATGTAATACGGAATGCAAAAGATAAGAACCATTAATAAAGTAATTTCTACTTCAACTTAAAAAAATAATTAAATAAATAAAATCAAAACAGGATAGTGACCAGAATGCCATTATAATCACATTAAATAGAAAAGCTTCCATCAACATTTTAAAGAATATTACAAATTCAGTATGATACATTTTTAAGTATTCCACTCAATTTTGTAACCTATTTTTCATAAAAATGTTTCTAAGAGAGGCTTTAGACGCACATAAAAAGATGAGAAATCAGGTTACAAATACATAATATGCCAGGATTTGCTAATTCACTGTTAAAAGTACCTTATATTTGCTCTTACGTATTTTAAATGAATTTATATATCACATATAAGATGGGTGGTACTTCACTACATTAGAATTATATGAACTTGTACATTTAAATTTACTTTGAATCTTATCACATTTTATGTTAATTTTTATTTCTACTTTAAAAGGCTGACCAGATTATTATTTGCCGATACGGTATTAGGGCCAACGATGTTGGGTTGTACTACATTTAGTTATGATATATCTACCATCAAATTTCAAGTAATATATGAGAAATGACACTCCTAACTGGTATTTAGATAGGTTTCTTTGAAACAAGTAATTCTGTGAATGTGGTAAGAAACAGCCTTGTTTATTGTATGATTTTTAAAAATGAGCAATATAGATAGCAAATACATAACTCCTTACTACCTATGCTCTGACTGCCGAGGAATGAAGCCAAACTTTAGAAAAATACAATGCAAGAAAAGATTCAAGTTAAAAATATATTCCTTTGGTTAAAAATCATCCTCTTCATAATATTTGTAATCTAAACTCACAGCATGTCCCACCAGTCCAAAGTAATCTTCTAAATGTCATATCTGTTGTATTACAATGTTTTTTCAATCCATTATTTAAGAGGTCACTGGATTACAGCAAAATATTTTAACTGTAAAAAGGGTATATAGTCTTGCATTAGCTCCTCTGACAGATGTCTGTCTTAAAAGATTTTTACTTTAGAAACCTCCGATACATGTAGTTTTCTTCAGATACTGTATATCCAAACTTTTTATAGAAACCAACATTTTGTGGTAGACATTCAAGGGTTATCTTATAACAGTTCAGTTTTTTGCTTAGCAAAGTGAGGGTTGATAATAACCTGAAATTAAAAGAGGGGGAAAAGCATAGATCATTTGTTAATAAAAATGGATTTTAGTAACAATGTAAGTGAATGTTACATAAAATTTCAAGTTTATATTAGAAAGAGGTTTTAGGTCATGGCCTTTCCTACTGTATGTTCATTTTAATATTCAAATTGTACGTAGATAATCATTTAAATCACGCAAAGCATTTTTGTTTGTTTCAAATATACTTTACCTGATAACCTTCAGCCTGTTAATAGGACAAATACTAAATCTAACCCTCTTTAAAAATAAGTTTTAAGATTATTGTTGACACTAAAGACTGTCAACCTTTTAAAAAATATAGTCCAGATTATTAAGTTTTCTTCTAATCAGTGTTGATTTAGGAACAGTCAACATTCCCACATAAAATAGGTAAATAGCTTTGTTTTCTATCACTTTAATACTTAGTGTTTGTGAAAGTATCATATACATCTTTACAAATCCTTACAGAATCCAAGCCCAGTATAAGAATGTGATTTCTAACTGCCTTATGGGTAAAAATAAAAAAGCAAAGAAGATCTACAGATATTTTACCAGAAGTGTTTCCTCATATGTTTACATAGACTGAAAAATCATATCAATTTGAAGACAGAACAACTTGACTGAAGTTAAGAATTATAAAAAGTATGACTAAATGGACTAGAGCAGTCCCCAACCTTTTTGGCATCAGGATCCAGTGCTCCTAAGAGAATCTAATGCCTGATGACCTGCGGTGGAGCTGAGGACAGTGATGCTAGTGCTGGGGAGCGGCTGCAATATGGTGAAGCTTCGCTCATTCAGCCGTTGCTCACTTCCTACTGTGCATCTCAGATCTTAATAGGTCCATGGCTGGGGAGTTGGTGACTCCTGGACTAAACTACTAGAAATTGGTCTGTTTTTTTCACCGATGGATCTCAAATACCTCAAATAGTATCTGGCACACAGCAGGTACATATTCATTATGTGAATTCCTTAAAACTCAGAAGAGATATTAAGAAGCAAGTTCCATCTTATAAAATAGGCACTAAACCCATGAAATTTACATTTATTTTTAAGGATTTAGGTAAATATATAAAGGATTCACAGTGGAGGCTGTTTTAGTATGTTTCTAAAACATAACGAGACTCAGAACATTTCCTTTGTTTTTTTAAACATGACAGGGAAATGGGGAAATCGTTTGACTTGGCCAAAATTTCATTTTCTACTAGTATGAGACTACTACTGTTAAAAATAACTTAAAGATATTACTTCCTGTAAAATAGCATACTTCCAATATTCAAACTGGCAAAACTAATATAAAATACCTCATTTCTTCATTAAATTCAGTCTAAGCTATAGATTGAGAACAGGTTCATAATGATGCCTAAAAAAGAACTTCAAACAGGAAAACATGTTTAACAAGTTATTTTGGCAAAAACTGTAAACTGACAGAGCATCTAATTTATACACAGTTACCTTGTTTCTGCTTACTTACAGTTTGCCAAGCTGCTTTCCTCTGCATTCATCACTAACAACAACATCTTCTACTCTTCCTCTCTGAAAACATTTACAATGTTAAAAGGACTAAGCATGTAATTTTTGTTCTTTAGCTAAATCAACACGTTACGGTTGGTAAAAACTCATTGACAAAAATAAATGTTTTATAAATCTGAACTTAACAAAAACCAAATGTAAAACACTTTTTACCTATTATTATATAATAGGAAATAATACAATGAATCAACTTGTGTCCTAATCTTATTTTGTCTGTATCCTGAACTTCCCCAACCCATTGTTTAAAGCAAATCTCAGAATCCCCATTACCTAAATATAATATTGTCATGAATGTACTATTCTGTCATCCTGCTCCTTGCTTAACAGCAATTTATTTCACACATTTAGTTTATTAATTTCTAGTACAGAAACCCCACTAAAATGTGTAACTCAGAAAACATTACAAATGTTCCTATCTTATTGGATTACCTAGGCTTTCTTTACTATTTCATGTGTGTCATTAGGAGTAAAGACATTAGAAATGTCACAATTAGAAAAAATATAGTATTCTGAACCCTTTACCACTTGGAAACTGATGGGAATTTGTGTTAGTATAATATATTCGAAGTACTGTTTTTAAAAAAAAAAGCATTAGGGATTCTAAACATTATTGCCAAATTTCATGATGCTGACTTGGTTTCTCTGTGACTACGCCAAATCTAATTCCTTCAGGAACAATTTTTAGCAAACATTTCATATTATTAATACATTTTCTTCCTCATAACTCAGAACACAATGGGAAATTGCTCGTAATAAGGAGTTTCTAAGAACTTTTTTCAGAGCAGTATCGCTCTCATTTTACAAGGAAAAATAGTGAGAAAACAGATTTGTTTAATGAAAACTCAATGTAGATTTTGCTAGAAAACACCTGTCCATTTTAGCTCATAAGCATTAATGTGAGCATATACCTTAGCACAGGAATGGATGAATTTATGTTCTATTATCAGAGTTGCTGTAGCAACAATCTGTCCTAAAGTCACATCTTCCACAACTGTAACATAATAATCCCCAGATTTCTTCATGTGCTCAAAAGATTCTGTGGAAATTGGAAAACAATGTTACGTGGTAGACATTAAACTATTAGGTGCCAGAAAAATAACAGGATTAGCTGGCTTCATTATCGGAATAGCTAAAGCTGTTTCACCATAGTAATCTAAGAAAATATTAAAAATGACCAAGTAGTTGAAATACCAACAAATTAGAATATAGTCTATACATTAAAAAAATATGCTAGCAAAGTAAAAGACTAATTAATAATAGCTATTTTAGATGAACAACACTTATAATACAAATAAACTATAGATGTTACCACTTCTGTGCCTAATCATTAGTTACTTTAAATCTATTTCTTCAACCTTTACACTCAACAGATATTTGAGTAGAACAAAACTTTACAAATTTTAACAAGAATGTTTGGCTCCGTTCTCTGATTTTTAGTCTTTGGTTTCAAAATATTTTGACGAAAGTAGTTTTTTAGTTTTCCCCTTGTGATCTTAGGTGTTTCGTGATTACTCGGCTTTCTTTTTTAGAAACTAAATCACCATTTTTGTTTCCTTTGAAAGCACCCTTGTGAAGTAGGTGAAACATATGTTTCCAAGTAATCTTCCCAAAGTCACATAGCAAATAGGAGCAAAGAGAAAAAGCGCTTTACTTTCAGGTTTGATTTTCAGTACTTATATTACCGAATAACATAGTCCTCATCTAATCTGGTATGCATGCAAAAAGCAATTCAGGAATAAAAACTAAGCAAAATAGTCTCACATATTGTTTATTTCCAAAGTCTCATTCTAGATAGGGGTGGTGTAGAGTAGAAGTAAATTCAATGAAGGAAAACAATGGGGATTAAAAAATGATGACACTCATCTAAGGAGGGTAAGACAAGACAAAACAAAACAAAATTCCTATTGAAGGAAATGAAAGAAATTATATAAAATAAGAAATGACTTAAAAGCACTGATAGAGTCAGGAAGGTTCTGGTTATTTCCTTACCAATAACTACTTGTGATCTTTCGACTTTTTTATTGGCGAGGCAACCCTTGGTTGACCTCACAGATTGCAAGGACCTTGTCAGTTTACAATCTCTTATTTTTTATGCCTACAGCACATATATTCCTAGGTGGTCTCCGATCCAAGTACTAACCAGGCCCGACCCTGCTTAGCTTCCAAAATCAGACTGGATTGGGCTTATTCAGGGTAGCATGGCTGTAGACTCTCTTGACCTCTCTTGACTTCCATTCTCATGTGTATAAAAAAGGGAGTGGGGCTGAACTATAACCTCAAATACCTGTTACTCTTAAATCAAATATAAAGGAACATATTCTATTGTATTTTTGATCTGGTGATTAAATTTCTGTGGATAATCTAACCACATGATAGGAAATAACTACAGTAAAAACAGCCACTAGAGCTAACACAGCACAACCACTCCCAGGGGCCCAGCACAGGCAGCAGCTGACCTAGCTTTCACCAAGAGGCTCCAGAACCAACAGAACTGGTGGGCAGCTTCAAACCACACCAGAGCACCACCCAGTTAGCAACATGAATGACACACTCAAAAGAGTGGACTTGGCAGGCACTAGAGTCCCACTACAGTGAATCTCATCTCGCTCCATGGGGTCAGCCCCTGTATGAGCGAATGTCTGCTGTGGTCACAGCCAGTCCTCACAGCCAGTCAGCCTAAGGGTAAATCCCTCTCACTTATGTGACAACAGTAATCAAGGCTCAGCAGGAGGGCACACAAAGCCTGCACAAGGGACACCCAGGAAACACCTGGCTTAGATGACCAGGGAGACTGCACCACTGGGCCCCACAGAATACTTATTACATAAGGCCACTCTGCCAGGACAAGGAGATGTAGCAGATCTACCTAATACATAGAAACAAACACGGGAGGCAGACAAATGAGACAAAGAAATGTTCCAAATGAAAGAACAGGACAAAACTCCAGAAAAAGAACTAAACAAATTGGAGGCAAGCAATCTACCAGATGCAGAGTTTAAAACACGGGTTATAAGGAAGCTTAGTGAACTTAGGGGAAGAACAGATGATCTCAGTGAGATCTTCAGCAAAGAGGCAACACCAAAAAAAGAGATAACCCCATCAGAAATAAAGAATAGCAGAAATAAAGAATACACGAAATGGCATCGACGGCAGATTAGATGAAGCAGAGGATCAAATCTGCAATTTGGAAGACGAGGTAGCAGAAAACACTCAATTGAAACAGAAAAAAGAATTTTAAAAACACAAGGCTAGTTTAAGGGACCTCTGGGACAACCTCAAGCATAACAACATTCACATCACAGGGGTACTAGAAGGAGGAAAGACAGCGAGCAAAGGATTAAAAACTTAAGAAATAATGACTGAAAACTTCCCTATCCTGGCAAAGGAAATAGTCTAGGAAGTGCAGTCCCAAATAAGAGGTACCCAGAGGCCCACACCAAGACATAATTAAAATGCCAAAAGTTAAAGACAAAAATAATTTAGAACAGTCACATGTAAGGGAGTTCCTACAAGGCTGTCAGCTGATTTCTGAACAGAAACTGCAGGCCAGAAAGTACTGGCACAAAATATTCAAGGTGATGAAAAGCAAGGACCTACTACCAAGATTACCCATCAAAGCTATCATTTACAATCAAAGGAGAAAGAGTTTCCAGACAAGAAAAAGCCAAAGGAGTTCACCACCAAACCACTATTTACAAGAAATGTTAAAGGGACTTAAAGACAAAAAGCAAAAATATGAATAAAATGGCAATAACTACGTACCTATCAATAACTGCTTTAAATGTAAGTAGATTAAATGCTCCAATCAAAAGACAGGGTGGCTGAATGGATAATAAGACCCAAGGGTCCATCAATAGATGATCAGATAAAGATGTGGAATAGTACTTGGCCATAAAAAGAATGAAATTTTACCATTTGTGACAACATGGATGGACCTAGAGGGTATTATGCTAAGTAAAAGAAATCAGACAGAAAAAGACAAATACCGCATGATTTCACTTATATGTGGAATCTAAAAAACACAAGCAAACCAACACAAATACAGAGAAAAAACTGATGGTTGCCAGAAGCGGGTTTGGGGATTGCATGAAAAAGGTGAATAGATTCAAAAGTACAAATCAACAGTTACAAACTACAGGGATGTAAAGGACAGCTTAGGGAATATAGTCAGTAATACTGTAATAACTACACGTGGTGTCAGATGCAACACTTACTGAGGGATCATGTAAGTTGTATAATGTCTAGCATGACTGAAACTAATATATTGATGTCATAATAAAATTTTTAAAAGGGATACAAAAATAGCTAATTTGTTATTTGAATAATATCTAGCTATTTGAACAAAAATCACATAGTATACACTAAACAGAGCTCTAAAGAAAAATAAAACCTTGTTTCCCTTTATTTTCATTCAGAAAAAAGAGGCTGTAGTACTCACTCATAAATTGTTCAGGGTTGACAACTCCAGTTTCTGTCAGTTGACCTAGTACCTTAAAAAAACCTAGTTTGCAAAAACAGATTTCAAGTCATAAGAGCAGATGAAAAATATATCAAATAGGGAAATGTGTAAAATAAGGGGAATTTTTTTCAAAACTTCAATGAATCATTTCGAAACTATTTTATTATTTCAAAAGGTTAAACTGAAACCCATTATTCTTTCTAGAATCACTATATAAAACAAAGAATAATTTTTACAAATGTTTTTGCCTGCATAAAATTTTTGGAATATTGCTAACCTTAATATTCAATATTTGTAGAACAAGCATGTACATTTTCATGAAATTTGCATTAAATTCAATGCAAGGGATGCCTAATATTCCCAAATTATGTGCTTTGGTTTTACTTAAAAGTGCAAGGTTTTCAATGACCGAATATGATACTATACAAAATATAAATAATTGTTGAGATTGCAATTTTTAAAGATTCCTGATTAATTACATGTTATCATAAATTAATGTGAACGGTACATTTTAGAACTTTGAGAATCTTAATTTCTACAGACTCACTAATTTGACCAAAAGTGGTTTCTTCAGGTTTCCTACCAAAAAGAAAATGGTAAAAAGTTAATTTTTGATTACCAAAATTTAAGGAAATCTTTTTGGAGAACATAGCTGTTAAAAAAAAAGTAACAGGTAGGCAAAATCTTTTGCAACTTATCCGAGGCAAATTATCTTCACCCTCATTCCCCTCCAGGTTCTTAGAGAAGATTCTTTCTTAGGTTTCATTATACATGGTAATTTCACCTTTGTGAGAAGTCTTTTGGCCTCTTATAGGAAAGAATGGTACTGTACTTAAGTTATTGGAAATATTTTACAGTAATAGCTTATCTTAGCCCTGATACATACACATTGAAATTGAGGGTCTCGGTCACTTTAAAAATTAAATACAAAAAATAATCCAAAATCAAGTATTATTTTTTAAAATTATCACCATCATAATGTTTGTGGAAAAACAGAATGCTAATTACAGTTCTAACCAGGATTTGTAAACTATGTGAGTCCATACCTCTATTTAAGTCAGCAGTACAAAGAGGCCTCAAAACCAAACCTTCTCCAGGATGAGTTGGGGAAATGGCTGGAGAAAATGTAGCTGTATTCTGGCTCCAGTCCACTTCTTTGAGGAGACTTGGGTCAAACATAGGAGTTTCATCAGGTTTCATTTTTATAGTAAGGTCTAAAATAAAATTTTAAATGTTAAGGCATTTTATTTAATAGAAGTTATTATGATTGGCAAGAAAGTAAATTTCTTAATAAAAAGTAATGCAAATTAGAAAAATTCTTTAACAGATAGTCAAGATATTTTAATTTAGTTATCCTGAGTCTTTAAATGCCAAAACTACAGATAATAGAAAATACATGACTACTATCAAAGAATAAACAAATGAGTAAATTTATAAATTTTAAAAGGTCTTTTGAACATTTTTGCCTACGGTAATGCTGTGAATAGCTGAGTTTTCAACGGCTACATTTTTAATTTTTTTTACATTATTGGATTTTATTATTGGGCTAGAAAACCATTTGTTGGTCTACTTTGCCATTAAGGAAGACTTATTGGGCATGTAACTTTTCAATATATATATTGAACCATGAAGAGAAGGTAACTGATGAACTGGCTTAAATTAATTATTCTCTGCATTCATTGTAATATTTAGTTTCAGCTATAATACATTCTCACTAAGAGTATCTACTGGATTGTTTTCACAATACTTTCTAAAAATCTCTAAGTGTCTCAGCTGCATTTAAGCAGCTTAAGAATAGCCAGTGTTTTTCATGCTATTGAAAAATGTTCACTATGGTACTATTCTCTTTTTTGAACATTCAGAGGTCAGCAGGTTCTAAGTGTAGTCTAATAAAACTGAGACTAAATAACAGATACAAAGATAGAAGGGATGAAAAATATATAAAGCATAAAAATGGAAGGGAGGTACTTCAGTGAAGCAAAGAATTGCTGGAAGAGTCTTCCTAGTAATTACTAGAAGACTAAAGTTTCATTTCTACCCCTATGTTCAGTTAAAAAAAAACTATTCTATTTGATACCTGCGTTCTTCTTTGAATCAAAGAATTTAAAGATATACATCCATAACATACTACCATAAAACAAAGAAGCAATACAGGAAAAACTGAAGTCCATTTAATGAGATGGAACAATACCCCTAATAATCCAACTTGCAGATGTTCCCAATTTCACGTCACAGTACATTTAAGAACAACTCTCCTCAACATTTCCACAAAGATTGATTAAACTTCTGCCTGTATAACCCAATGTAACTATACAGGTACTGCTGCAGTGTAAAAGGCTTGGAGAAGAAAATGTGGCGTAATATAAGTTAACATTATTTCAGCACTTACTATGTGCCAGTTAGTATTGTTCAAAGAACTTTACACACATTGCATGTGCTCAAAAAGATACCCTTTAGTTGGCAAATAATTTAAAATTCATGTTTATAAATTCTTGTTAAGTTTTTTCACCTTAATGTCAGACACTGTGCTGGGTATAAGGACTACAAAACAAATGACAGATTGTCTGTTATGTTTATGTTAAACTCAAAGTTAGCATTCTTGGATAATTTTTAAATCGTAGTTTATTATGTAGAATATTGAGGGCTTTTTTCTTTTTTCCTTCAAAAAGGATTCATGCTATTTAACCTACAGTTGTAAACCATGAAGTTTAAAGAAAGCTCAGAAGGGAATTTAGATGAAAATTAAGACAATTTCAAGTTAACTAGATTCCTTTTTCCTATTGAGTTGCCTGGGTTCAAAATAAAATGTAGCCTAGAAAACATGCAAAGCAGGGTTAATAATTTCCAAGAGAGAGGGGGGAGAGGTACAACAAAGAATTAGGATTATGAAAACTTTAAGTAATGAATTTCAAACAGTAAATACTATTATTTTCCTGTGTATTTCTTCAACCAGATGGTCCTATTCTATGAATGATCATAAAAGTAAATTATATTGGCTAACATTTATTGAGCACTCTATATTTGTAAACTTAAAAGAGCAACAAAGAACTTATTTTATCTCCATTTTACAGACCAGGAAGCAGGCACAGCAACTTGCTCAAGGTAACAGAGCCAATAAGGAAGAAAGTTAGGATTCAAAAACAGGCAACAGGGTCAGCCAGCTTCATGGGCACTCACCTGTGTGGTTGCTCAGAGCCTCACACTTAGTTTAATTCTCTGCTGTCCTGTCTTGAAATTCTTAATAATTTTTTTTTTTTTAACAAGAGCCCTGCATTTCATCTTGCACGGTTACCCAAATTATGCAGCCATTCCTGCATGACTCCAGATTGTACTTTTACTACTGAAGATGCACTAGTGAAAATGAATTCCCTACTTTATTGTATAAGAGTTAAAGATGTAGTCAAAAGCAGCTCTTGTAACCTATATTTGGAAAATAAGAATTTACAGCTAGTCAAAATATATTAAACAAAACCCTCTGGATAGAAATGAGTCCCTTAACCAGGCATTCAGAAATTAATATCAAATGTTTAAGAACTATTTTATAAAAACAGCTGGACTTAAGGTTATCTTCCTTTATCTTACTCTGTCTCCATAAAATTCTGCTGATGTCCAATTAGTATGCTGGACAAGGTAAAGTAAGTTGTGATTTGATGCCAAATTTCAAGATTTTAGAAGAGAACAAATAGGTAATTTGATTTACAAAAGAAATAATATTTTAGCATCTTAAGGTGCCCCCAGGTACTGCAAAACTAGGAAATTTCAGCAAACATATCTGTACAGTTGTTTGAATCTCATCACTGAGGTCTTATTTCAAATATTTTAGATTAATTTACAAAAATAACTCTAACCCGCCTTACATATTTATCAAAAACCTTTCCTATTTAACTGCTAAATTAGCATGCATTTATAAGGCCTATATATGCTTAACCTTACCCCAATAAATAAATGCCTGGTGAATGAATAACCAATGGTACACATTTTATCTGGAGGTCACATTTCAGAAAATCCAGAATTAAAAAAATCTGCAAACTGCCACAAGTAATATCACAAAAACCATATGCTAAATTCATTTTTACTAGGTTCAGGTTTTCATTCAGTTGACTAGTGTTTGGACACAATTCCAACAATTTGGTTTCCCAACCTCTACAGCAGACTAGACTACAAATGGGGAGGAACTGAGGCTAAGAAGCAAGCAACTGAGAGCAACAAGTTAATAGACACTGGGAATGAAGATTTTTAAAGCTGATGTAAAAAACTTGAAAACAATATAAAGACAAATCTAAACTCATTTATTTCAGGAGCTCCGGGGCATCACTACATTACTTCAGTACATGGTGAATGAGGGGAAAGGGAGACGAGCTCTTTGGGACTAGGGTTCAAGTACATACATTTTATGACAATTTCAATAATAATTTGACCAAAGGTTTTAAAGAACACTCCAATCGCTGATGATTTCAGTAGGCCTGGCCATATTAATAAATGGTGCAATTACACTTTCCTTGAGCATTTAAAAAAGTATTTTCTGGTAGTTTATTTGATCTTTATAATCTAAGCATTATTCCCAGTCTATGGACCAGGAAACCTACAGGGGGTAGCGCTTTCAGGGACTGACTCCAAGGTAACACACAAATGAGTGAATTGGACTAGAATCCTTCTATCTTGTTTTCCCATCTTGAACTGCACAATACCATATTCAAGCGCCACCAATCTTTACATCATCATATCAGAGAGGTAGCTCTGTCTCCTCTGTGCTCAAAAAATGTCAGCGAATCCTGCCTATAAAGAACTGATCTAAATTAATTCTTGAGATCCATGTCTGGATTCGTTCATGAGTGGATATCATAACAAAACTAATCCCATAATCATGTTTCATTTTGCATGAAATTGAGGTCGGTTTACAAGAACGTCAGCTCCTATAAAAGAAATTACAGTCCTCAGTTTTCTAGGGGTTGAAGCCCCGGGTAGAGACAAAGGAAGTCCCTCCTTCTCACGGGGAAAGCCCCGATCTAGTAGTGCAAGAGGTGATCTTCGGAGCAGGAGCTTGTCCTCAGGTGGCTCACGACCGCCGAGCGGAGCGCCTCGGAACAGAACGGGGAAAAGGCCTGGGGCGTTCGTGCCCATTCAAAACCGATGGTGGCAGAGACTGTGAGCAACTGTCTCGGTCTCCACACCAAAGCCTGATGAGCGAAAAGTTACTTTCGACCTCTGTCCCTGCTCAAGCTCTGCCAGGGACATCCCTGCATGGCTGGACTACTGGCCATCACCCCTAACCTCTGCTCCAGGCGCATGTCCGCTTAACTTGCTCCGAACCGCGCTCCACAACCTCGTGTGCAGCCAGCTAGCTGGCAAGGATAAATGCCCGGTTCCCCGAAAGTCACCCGCCTGCTCTCCCACCCAGGGCCTAACTCGCCTCCCCCGGGGGCAGCAGTCACACCAGTTTGACAAACCCGAAGGTAGGCCCGGCCCCCAGGACCCCCGGCTCGACCCCACTCCCGCTCCCCCCGCCCCCAGCCCCTCACCCGCAGAGGCCCCGCAGTCGGCGTTTCTCTCCGGGCCGGCGCACTCTCGCCCACCCGGGTACACAGCACTGGATCCGGATGCTCCTTCAGCTTCGGCCCCACCTCCGCCACCTCGCGCGCTCGGGTCGCCGTCGCCGCCGCCGCCGAGACGTGGCAGCGACAAAGCCTCCACCCCGCCCTGGCCCGCTGACGCAGGTCCTCGCGCAGGCGGGCGGGGACCGGGACGGGGGCGGGGGCGGGGACGGGGGCGGAGCGGGGGCGGGGACGGGGCGGGGCCGCGTCCGCGGGGGCGGGGCCTGGGCTGTAAACGCGCGGGGCGGGGACGAGGACGTCAAGGGAACCTCCTCTGCCGGGAGACCGAGTCCTGCCCTCGCTCCTTACAGCTTTCCGCACGATGTCGGTATGTTGGTTCCGTAGAAACAATTCTACTTAGAAGTCCCCTAAGCGCTATTAAGTGGTGACTAGTGTGGACCTCTGAGTCTCAGAGGCCAGAGGTTCGGCCTCTTGCCTTCTTATTAGTCAATTTCTTAATGGTCAATCCGTTAAATAGGACTTTGGCTATGCGCTGGCAGCTGAAGCTCCTTATCTCCAGTTTTGTGAGTCACAAATTCAGCCTCCAAGAGGCTGCATTCTCCTTCGAGGCTATTGTTTTATTTCGCCCTCAAATCTTTTTGGATGGCCGTGAAGTTAGGACGCTGGTTCTCAGCTGCGGCGATTTTGCCTCCCAGGAACCAACTGGTAATGTCTGGAGCCTTTTCAACCTCATGTCCAGTCGAGAGGTGTTACTGGCATTTCTCTAGATGATAGATGATAGAGGATATAGGTAGAGACCAGTATATGGCTAAATGTTTTACAGTACGCGGAAGAGCGCCCCACAACAAATAATTAATTACCTGGTTTGAAATGTCGGTGCTGCTGAAATTGAGAAATCCTGGGTAAGGAGAAGAAAAATGACTTAGTATTCTGAGCTCCCATTTCCAAAGTGGTTCACCTTAGTAGCACGTGTACCCATTTTACTGATTAGGGAACAGGTTCAGCGATGTTAAGTAATTTACCAAAGTAGCATAGCTAGTAATTCCCCTTGTAACATAAATTTCAACTTGTTGAATTTTCAAAGCATTTTATTCCTAAATAATACTGTTCAAACAGTATTATAACACCATATGGTGTGTCAGAAATTATATTTTTGCTTATGAGATTTAAATTTCAGTTAACTCTTTTTTACTGATTCATGCGTTTTCACAGCTTAAAACAGTGCAGCTAATGGCATCTTTGTATCCATCCTTGTTTTTACTTATACATACAAAAGAATATATGACATAAAAATAAACATCACTATTCTTAAGAAATATATAGTCTTGTTTTCTTGTCAGACTTCTAGTCCTATGTTTGTAGTTAGTTTCTCCTGAGCAACAGAATCCTGTAAATTTTTAAATTTAGTG
This sequence comes from Eonycteris spelaea, assembly GCA_003508835.1. Classification (NCBI taxonomy): domain Eukaryota; kingdom Metazoa; phylum Chordata; class Mammalia; order Chiroptera; family Pteropodidae; genus Eonycteris; species Eonycteris spelaea. The sequence continues at coordinate 6,237,621 of PUFA01000017.1, forward strand.
AAGAGTGAAACAATTATAAAATTTATTACAGAACGCAGGAGTTCTAAAAAATACCTCAAAAAAAATCTGCACTCCAGACATTGTCCTTACCTGCTTTATAGAAAGAATCATTGGTATATCCTCTAATGATTTTTACTTATTTTTATGGAATTTTTAAAATTGAGATATACTTGACATGTAACATTGGATTAATTTTAGTACAAAATTCAATGTATCTATTGCAAACTGATTACTACCTTAAGTTTAGTTAACATCCATCACCACATATAGTTACAAATTTGTTTTTCTCTTGTGAGAATTTTAAGATCTACTCTTAGCAACTTTCAAATGTACAATACAGTATTATTAATAGTCACCATGCTGTACATTACATCCTCAGGACATATTTTTTTTTTATCTTATTAACTAGAAGGTTGTACCTTCTGACCACCTTCACCCATTTTATTCACCCATCACCCCTACTTCTTGCCACCTCCAGTTTTCTGTATCTATGAGGGTTTTTTGGTTTTGTTTTTAAGATTCACATATAAGTGAGCTCGTATATGTATGTGTGTATATATCTCATATCTTCTTTATCCATTCATCTGTTGATTGGCACTTTGTCATTTCCATATCTCGATTGTTATAAATAATGCTGCAATGAACATGAGGGTGCAGAATATCTTTTCTAGATAGTTATTTTGTGTCCCTCAGATAAATACCCAGAAGTGGGATTGCTGGATGATATGGTAGTTCTGTTTTTAATATTTTGAGGAACCTCTATATTGTTTTCTATAGTGACTGCACCAATTTGCATTCTCAACAGTAATACCCAAGGGTTCTGTTTTCTGCACGTCCCTGACAATATTTGTTACTTTTTTTTGGTCTTTTTAATAATAGCCATCCTCACAGATATGAGGTGGTATCTCCTTGTGGTTTTGATTTACATTTATTTACCTGATGAGTAGTGATATAGAGTACCTTTTCATATACCTGTTGTCCATCTGTATGTCTTCTTTAGAAAAATGTTTATTCAGATCCTCTGCCCATTTTTAAATCAGATTATGGGTTTTTATTTTTTGGCTATTATATGAGTTCTTTATATATTTTAGATATTGGGAGTTTTTTGATTATTGATTCAATCTTACCGATTCAATCAGTCTGTTCAGATTTTCTATTCATTATTCTTCAGTCCTAATAGGTTGTACGTTTCTAGGACTGTGTCCATTTCTCCTAGGCTGTCTAATTTGTTGGTACATAATTGTTCATAATAGTCACTTACAATTCTATGTATTTCTGTGGTATCAGTTGTAATGTTCCCTTTCATTTCCATTTTTCTTTATTTGAATCCTTTTTTTTCCCTTGATGAATCTTAGCTAAAGGATTATCAATTTTGTTTACCTTTTCTATTGTCTTTTTAGTCTCTCTTTCCTTTACTTCCACTTCAATCTTTGTTTCCTTCCTTCAGCTAACTTTGGGTTTAGTTTGTTCTTCTATTCTAGCTCCTTATGTTGTTTGAGATCTTAATTCTTAATGTTCGCATTTATCACTACGGGATGTCCTTCTTAGAACTGCTTTTGCTGCATCTCATATTTTTGATATATTGTATTTTCATTTTCATTTGTCTCAAGATACTTGGTTTCTCTTTTGGTTTCTTCTTTTGACCCCATTGGTTATTCAGTAGCATATTACTTAATCTTCATATATTTGTGAATTTTTCAGTTTTATTTTTGTAATTGATTATTAGTTTCATACCATGGTGGTCCAAAAAATGCTTCATATAATTTTGATCTTCTTAAATTTACCTAGACTTGTTTGTAGCCCAATATATGATCTATCCTGGAGGATGTTCCATGTGTGTTTGAGAAGAATGTGTATTCAGCTTTCAGAAAGAATGATTCGTAAATGTGTGTTAAGTCAATTTGGTCAACTTGTTACTTAAGTCCAGTGTTTATTGACTTTCTCTATGGATTATCTATCCATTGATCAAAGTGAGGTATTAAAGTCCCTTACTATTATTGTATTACTGTTTGTTTACCCTTTATGTCTATTAATATTTGCTTTCTTTATTTAAATGCTCCTATGTTGGGTACATAAATATTTACAAATGTTATATCCTCTTGTTGGAATGACCCCTTTATAATTATTTAATGACCTTCTTCTATCTTCTTACAGTTTTGTCTGTATGTGTCCTTATATCCGAATGAGTATCTTGTAGGCAGCATGTAGATGGGTTATGTTTTATTATCCATTGAGCCACTCTGTGTCTTTTGATTGGAAAATGTAGTCCATTTATAGTTAAAGTAATTATTGATAGATATGTACTTACATAAAACATTCTATATTTATAACTTTTAAGTTGCTAATAATTGTTTGAAAGCATTCTAAAACTCTACATTTTTCCTTCTCCATCAACATTTTAGGTTTTTTTATGTCACAATTTATATCTTGTGCATCCATTAACAAATTTTTATAGTTATAGTTATTTTTAGTAATTTTGTCTTTTATATATTTTTATTTTTTATTTTTTTTAGGTGAGGCAACCCTTGGTTGACCTCACAGATTACAAGGACCTTGTCATTTTATAACCTAGTAATTTTGTCTTTTAACCCACATAACTAGATCTATAAGTGATTAACCACACTATTACATTAGGTTATTCTGAATTTAACTCTATATTTATCTTTATCTGTGAGATTTGTACTTTCATATGTTTTCCTCTAACTAATTACAGCTTAAAGAAGTCACTTTAACATTTCTTTTAAGGCCAGTGTAGTGGTGCCGAATGCCTTCATCTTTTGCTTGTCTGGAAAACTCTCCTTCAATTCAGAAGGACGACTTTGCTGGGGAGAGTACTCTTGGTCGCAGGGTTCCCCCCCCCCCCCTTTTAGCACCTTGACTATATTATGCCACTCCCTCTGGCCTGCAAAGTTTTTGCTGAGAAATCTGCTGTTAGTCTTATGGGGTGATTCCTTTGTATATAACAAGTTGTTTTTCTCTTGCTTCTTTTAAGATTCTCTCCTTTTCTTTAGCTTCTGATAATTTAATTATGGGGTGTCTTGATGTCAATCTCTTTGGGTTCATCTTATTTGGAACTTTCTGGGATTCCTGGATCTGAATGTCTGTTTCCTTCCTAGATTAGGGAAATTTTCAGCCATTATTTCTTTAAATAAATTTTCTGCCCTCTTCCTCTCCTTCTTACAGGATTCCTACTATGTGAATGTCAGTCTGCTCGATGTTGTCCCAGAAGTCCCATCAGCTATCTTCACTCTTTTTTATTCTTTTTTCTTTTTGCTGCTCTGATTGGATGAATTCCACTGCCCTCTCTTTAAGTTCACTGATCTTTTCTTCTGCTTTATCTTCTGGTATAATCTGGAGCCCTCTTTTTGAATTTTTTAGTTGTTGAATTCCTTAGCTGTGATTTATGTTTGGTACTTATATTTCCTTTCTCTTTGTTGAAATTCCCACTTTTCATTGTTCTCCGGACCTCAGTGAGTGTTTTTATGACCATCCTTTTAAACCATTTATCAGATAAATACTTATTTGTTTTATTAAGTTCTTTTTCTGAGGTTTTATCTTATTCTTTCATTTGGACATATTCCTTTGCTGCTCCATTTTCATTGACTCTCTGTATTGGCATCTATTATTAGATAAAATGGCCACCTCTCTCCGTCTTGAAGGAATAGTCTCGGGTAGGAGATGAAACGTACAGTTCGACTCTCCCCTAGTTCTAGGTTGTCTCTCAAACTTTGGTGATTGTCCTAGTAGCTGTCTTTATTTTTAGTGGCTCCCAGTAGTTGAGGGTATACCAAGACGTGTCAGTGTCCTGAAGGGAAAGATTTCAGTCAGCACCTAGATACAGGTGGATTGGAAGCCAAATCCTCAGGTAGCGTCTTTTAAAGTATGCAAATATACCTCTTTCAGGAGAAGACTTTGAGGTGGACATTTCTGTCCTCTCCCTCTGTACTGAGCCCTGGGTGGGGGTAGCCAGTTAAGAACCATTTCTTCTTTTGCTATTGTCCACAGCTTCTTTCTTGGAGACACCAGTGACTTACAGCTGGATAGAGCGCAAAGATGATGCCTCCCAGCCTACCCAGTCTTTAGATCAATCTCTGGAGAGGATTAGAGTAGGTCTCAGAATGTATTAAATTAGAAGCCTGCCCCTTGGGCTGCAGTTATTCAGATAAAGTAATAGCTTCTTTTACAGAAAGACTGGTGTTTCAGTCTATTACCTCTGTGCTGTACCCTGGAGGGACAGATGTTTAAGAATTATTTCTCAAGATATCTACACCACTGTGTTCATTGTAGCACTATTTATAATAGTGCTGACACTATTTACAATAGCCAATATATGGAAGCAACCCAAGAGCCCATCAGTAGACAACTGGATAAAGAAGTTCTGGTACATATATACAATGGAATATTACTTAGCCATAAAAAAAATTTGCGACAACATTGATGGACCTAGAGGGTTTTATTCTAAGTGAAACAAGTCAGATAGAGAAAGACAAATACTATATGATTTCCCTTATACGTGGAATGTAAGGAACAAAATAAATGAACAAACAAAATGAAAACAGACTCACAGAGAACAAAATGATGATTGCCAGTTTGGCATCTGGGTGAAAAAGGTGAAGGGATTAAGAAGTTCAAATTGGCAGTTACAAAATAATGACAGGGATTTAAAGTAGAGCATAGGGAGTATAGTCAATAATATTGGAATAACTACATATGGTGTCAGGTGGGTGCTAGATTTATCAGGGGATCGCTTTGTAAATTATATAAATGTCTACTATGCTATACACCTGAAACTAATATAAAATAATATTAAATGTCAACTCTAACTGACAAAATTTAAATTTAAGAAATGAGAATTATTTCTCTATTATTTGTTACAGGCCTGTGGGACCTGCAAAGTAACCCCTATTGGCCAGAGCCAGACAGTCAAAGCATCCTCTGTGTGGCAGATGTAAAAATCATTATGCCAGACATCTAAACAGTCTCCTTTGCCCTTCAAGCTGAAGCTTTTAAGGTAAGCAAATAGCCTCTTTCACAGAAAGACTGGACGCCTTTCATTCTGCTACCTATGCACTGGGCCTTGCGAAGGTTAGCCATAATGAATTCCTGTGAGCCCTTTAAGAACTGTCTTTTATTTCACTATAGCCTTGTGGATCTCATAGATGCAAGCTCTATTGGCTTTCAAAGCTAGATGTTTTGGGGCTCTGTCTCTCAGGTGGAAGTCTTAAAAGTTGTGATGCCAGCCATGAGGTCTATACCCTTTGCTCCTCAGGGAGAAGCTGGGAACTGTGAGTTCCCTTCCAGTTGTGCGTGTCGGTGGGCTTTATGATGAGATTGTGTCTTAGCCTTTCCTACCCATATCGATGTGGGTTTTTCTCATTCGCCACTGTGTAGGAATCTCTCAGGTAGCTTCTGGATTTCATTCAGAGGGAATTGTTCCTTATGTAGCTATAGATTTGGTGTGTCTGTTGCAGGAGATGAGTTTAAGAGCATCCTACATTGCCATTTTTAACCAGGAAAACATTTTATGGATTCTTATAAGAAATGCTATGTCACCAACATTTTTGATGGCACAGAGAATGATATTATGTGGCAATATGTGGATGTCAGTGATTGAGTTGAGAAATGAGTTAGAAATGTTGGACTCAAAGAGAAGTGTTAAGAATACCTTAACCAATTTATTTCACTCATATTTTCCATTTAGTATATAAGAATTAGGTATAACAATCCATATCTACTAAAGTATAAAGGGCTCTTTTACTAGGTACTAAATAAAAGTTCTAAGTGATAAGAGAGCATATGTTATCATTTTTAGTTGGTCACATCATTTCTTTTTTAGAAACTGAGAAACTAATGGTACATCTTACAATCTGTCTTAAGATTTGAAGTAATTCTCTAAATGTGTTCATAAATTATTTGATCCTCATATGAATATCATGAAATAAGGTGGGTGTTATTATTTCCATAAGGCAAATGAAGTTCAGGTAATTTTAATTTTCTTATAGGTAAGGCTATTGTTTGTTTTACAGACTTGAAATTAAGATAATAAAACAGTTCAATAATTTGTTTTCTCTAACATTAGGGCCACAAATTTAAGGCATTTCTACTGTTGAGTAGATCATGTTACATAATGACACCTTTTTGAAAATGTTATATTATAAATGAAAGATGTGAGTTAAGCATAGAGAGATTTATGTGTGAAGTTGGGAAATACTCATATATGACAGGAATTCCTGGAAAGAAAGCAAAAGATCACACTTTGGAGAAATGTAGTGGTAGGGAAAATATCTCTAATCTAGACAAAGTGCTTTTATGGTATTTATTATCATATTATGGACTTAGGTCTTATTGTTTAGTCCTTCAAAGGTGGCTCATTTTCTCCTCAACACTGTGCCTTCAAATTATATAGCTGCCGGTAGCTTTGTAGTCAGTTTCTTGCTTCTAAGTGAAAGAAACCAACTCTGGAATGATTGTTAGTTTACAGAATCAATGGGAAGGCTGCAGAGCTAGGCTCACAAAATGATGGAGGCCAAGAGAGTCTAGGCAGCCAAGAACACAGCCAAGGTCATGCTATGGGAATATTTTTATTAGATTGCTACCCTAGAATACTTATTATCATCACAGCTCTATGCTCAGGTGGCAAGCATCCTACATGGTTGCCCAGAATCTGAGACAACCAATATTTTGGCCTTTCATTTTCCTCCTGTTGAGTTATACATTGTTGAATTCTCAAAATAGAATTCATATTCTACACAGCCAGAAGAACTACAGGTATACTTGGTGATTATATATAATGCCATGCATATTTTACTTAAGTATGACTGAATACAATACTTTAAAATACATTTAATAAAGTCATTTTATTTATAAGGAGTTTTATTATTGCTTTTCTTTTGAGGAGAGCTGTTAAGTACTGGAAAACCTACTACAGTATCCCTAGAACTACAACATTCATCCTGTTATGGGCATGGCCATTTTATTAACTCCTTTCTTGCCAGAAGTTAAAATATATAGGCATATTTTTCCCTAAGGAAACTAATCCAGTTTTATTGTGAAATATAATGATTCACCATATCTGCTGGAATTCACCTATAAAACCAGGTATCCCTAGAGATGGTAGAGAATCATTTTTAGACATTCCATAATTGCACCAAGCTCCAGTGGCCACTTGACTTCTATCTCTGAATTCATAGTCCCTAAGCAGCTAACATATAGTTTACCTATTTGTTTATTACTTACTGCAAAGGTAATGAATGATTATTTAAAAATTTGTAACATGACAGAAATATAGAACAAAAAGTGATCAATCCCCATAATCCCACCCTTAGGGATAACTCCTGTTAATAGCTTGGTTGATCTTACTCCAGACTGCCTAGGTTCCATTTCCAGCGTTTCTATTTAGATGGCAGCCTTGGACAAGTTCGTTGTCCTCACAGTGCCTCAGTTTTCTCATCTCAGTGTAATAGTACTGGCTTTCAGGGCTTTGTGAGGTTTTAATAGGAATATATATAGCATTTGGCATCCTTTGTAGCATATAGTAAGTGCTTAATAAATGTTAGGTTTTGTACATGTATTAGTCAGGATAGGCCAGATTATGTTGCAGTAACAAACAACAAAATCTCAGTGGCTTAACACAACAGAAGTTTATTTCTTGCTAATGCTGCACGTTTGACGCAGATTGGCAGGGTGGTTTCTCCATGCAGTCACTCAGGGACCCAGGGTACTGGAGATCCCACCTCGTGGTCATAACTGCAGTCTGTGGCCCCGTAGTCATCATAGCCATGAAAAGAGACTGTAAAATTACACGTGGAGTATTTTACTGCCTCGGCCCATAATTGACATACTCCACTTTCAATTAAATAACCACATCCCTGCCCAGTAAGCTGGAAAATGTGGATGTGGAGTGCAGAATATTTGGTGGGTGTGTCTACCTGTCACAACTACCACTTTTTCCCACCCAGAGTAGTTTATTTTCCAAACTGTGTTGCAATTTTTCTATTTTTATAAATGTAATATGTCATGGACATCTCCCCTTATCAAGCCATATTTATTCATTGACTATTTATTAAGCCCCTCCATGTGTTTGAGTTAAATTCTGAGAGGTATGAAGAAGTAAGCCTTGTGAATATCTCTAGAGGAAGAGCATTCCAAGGAAATAAAGCTATTAATATGGGTTGGTGATTTGTACATGAAGATGCATTTTACTGTTTTTGTATATGTTTAAAATTTTTCATGACAAAAGTTAAAAACAAAAGGTAGACCTGGTTGTAAAACTTGCATCCAGCTTTTATATCAGCATTTTGGAAAAGAACAATTATTACAGAAAATTTAATAGATATTCTCAATTTCCACAAACAAACAAAAAAGATTTTACCATTTTACCTCCTCAGAAACAATGTTTAGCATCCTCACTAACTCTGGCTACTATACAACCTAGCACTTGATTACAGGTTGCTGTTTATCTTTGATTTCATTCATTCATTTATCTAGCTAGCTAGCTAGCTATCATCTATCTATCTATCTATCTATCTATCTATCTATCTATCTATTTTAGGCGAGGCACCCTTGGTTGACCTTACAGATTGCAAGGACCTTGTCAGCTTACAACCTCTTATTTTTTATGTTTTATGCCTACAGCACCTGGTCTTCCTAGGTGAGGTTGCTGTTTATCACTGTGTAATTGTGTTGTGCATGTTTCTTGTCTTTCCAATTATTTGTTAAACTCTCAATCTTGTCTAAAATTTTTATACCCTTTTCTAGCATTCTCTTTACAGTGATTAGACATTTAATATATTCTCTATAAAAAGTATAGATCGAGAAGTGAAACTTGGTGATGACTTTGTTGACTATAACTTCAGTTCTTACAGCATTCTACTGTGTTGAGAACGTAAAAGCAAAAGTAAGCGTCACAGAATATTTTACCTACAAGCAATTTAAAAATTTCCAGCATTACAAGCTGGTTCAAAAATACTTTAAGTATTTCTTTTTTTTTTCAAGTAATTGGCGAGATACGAGGTATAATTTAAATAGAGTCCTTTCTTAGTCACATACTTATCATGATTCTTCCACTAAAAAATTTGTTCTTTCAGTGGTTTACTTTCTGTTACCATAGAACTAGGCTACATTGCATAAACATTTTGAATAAATTCTGTCAGTTTTTCCTTAAGTTGACTAAGAGCCTCAACAATAAGATGATTGTGACTGAAGCAAAAAAAATGAAATCAGTGTTGTTCACCAAAGAATTTACTGGACTCTCTAAAACTTATTTGGCTAGATTGTGAGGTCACACCCAGACACCAAGGAGGAATGTCTCTAAAAGACTTAGAACCACCCTGCATTTAGGGGAAGTGGTGACAGTCTATTCAAACAGTGAGGAAGACTCTTGTCACAGACAAATTGGTCAGTGTTAGTCACACAACTAGAACATAATGTTTAAAGGGTGGTGCATGACACTACTGGGAAGCTATGTTGGAAGAGCCGGGGCAAGGAAAAGGGAATCACAAATGTAGGGAGAATTGCACTTCCCTGGCACAGATGACTGTGAAGTCTGGTGTATAAAAAGCTCTCCGCCCCACCCCCAATTTAGTTCACTTTAGTTATGATCTATTTTATATGAGGCAAAATCTCTATTTTGAGAATAATGTCATTACCCCAGGAAGGGAGGATTACTGCATTATGCTGACATTCAGTTGGAAACATTTTTAGGATTTTGAATGATTAATTTTTAGTATCAGACTATTTAATCATAGGCCTTATCTAATCGTGAAAACACTTGGAAGAGTGGCCCGTCTCAATGTCAAACAGAGAAAACATATGGCTTTATTATAATTCAAAGGTCACCAAACTGCTTTGAGATCACAAACAGTAATTTTGATCTCTGAACCTCAGTTTCCCGATCTGAAAAACAGAGACACATTATCTTTCTTTCTGCATTTTACTGGTATGTTTTGAGTATACCAAAATCCTGAGCCTCGTTCTTCTGGGCAGAAACCCGAGCAAATGAAAAAATAAATAATAATAAAAGAACCATACACGTGCCCTTAAAAGGAATGTTCCCCATGTTTATTGTTAATCCTCTTCCCAAGGGAGAATTTCCTTAGATTTCTACCTGAGGATTAGAGCTTTGCTTTACACTCCTGTGTCATATCACCAGTTCTCTGTTCAATCACCCTTCATTCATTCATTTTTTTGGTGAATTGATCATTCGCCCAATACTAAGATCGTACCATGTGCCAAGTACTATGCTAGTCATAAGACAAACATAATTCCAGCCCTTGTGGAACTTATAATCGAGCAGGTGAGACCAACAGTGCCCTGAGTTTATGCAGAAGTAGTACAGGATGCTATGGGAGCTTTCAGCAGAGGATTAGTTAACCTCTTTTGGGGGTCAAAATGGTTTCAGCGATATCTAAGCTAAAACAAGAAAAGGAGGAGTTGGCTAAGAAAGAGTAGAATGGAAAGTGTTTTAGTCAGAGGGAACAGCATCAAATTGATTTAGAAATACTGGAAAGAAAGCCAAAATGGCTGCAGTGTAGAGACATGGGCTCCAGATCTCAGAGGCCTCCTTAAGGGTCTGCTCCTCAATATGAGAGTAATGGGATGCCCTTGTGACGTTTTTTGTTTGTTTGTTTTACATATTAATGCAGGAAAGTGACACGATCACTTGCATTTTTAAACGCTCACTCTAGCACTGTGTACAGAATGGAGGAGAGGTTGGCACACAAATCATATACGTAGGGAAAGCAGTTAGAGGACATGAAATAGGGGTTGGCAGAGAAGAGGAGGAAAAGTGGACTGATTAAGAGATTTTTAAGAGACAGAATCAGGTGACCTTTATGTTTGCCTTGCTTTTCCGAGTGGGAGCACCTTGAGGGAGGCGGCCCACGTGCAGAGCAGCAGTGGTGCTAGGTAGAAGAGGCAGAAATCAGAGTTTGGGGCTGGAGAGGTGGCTGCATATGGATACCCAGAGTCAGTATACCAGGAATGATGGGACTGTGAGGAGGGCATCTCAGGCCTGTGGGAGGTTATCTTCAGGACTGTGGCTAAGTGCTTGGCTGCAGATGTGTGAGACAAGACCATGTGAGGCTTACCAGCAGTGACTGTTAGGGCGCCGACCGCGTGACAGAAATGCCGGTGCTGGAAGACGAGAATTCCAGTTCACGGAGAGTTCTTATGGAGTACCCTGGGCATGCGGTGGAAACCACAGTGAGATCCATGTTCTAGGACTAAGGACAAAACCGAAATAAGATCAAGGTGAACCACAGTTATTAACAACCTTCCAGAATAAAATTCAAAACCCCTTAAAGACAGTGAATACAGTTCCTCACACTGTAGCAGCCAAAATTGTTCCGTGCACAGGAAGACATTACTAAACAAAAAACTTAAGAAGGGGGAAATGTGACCTTAACATAGAGACAAAATAGTCAATAGAAACAGAAAAGACCTTAGTTGGTGGAATAAGTAGACATGGACTTTAAAGTGTCTATTATAAGTAGGTTTAAGGGTTTAAAGGAAGAGATGGAGTTTTCCTTTAAAGGCATCAGTGAACAGATGGGGAATCTCAGCAGAGAAATGGAAGCTAGGAAACCAGTACTAAATGGAAATTCTGTAACTGATAACTACTGCTACACAGAGTACCCAAGAAACCGGGGTGGGTAAAGAGGGAGAGGCGAAGGAGGGAGAACCAATATAAAGCTACATCATGGAGTTGGCCATCATTAAATGCCATTAATTGCGTGATCTCTTGGGATGGTCCTTAAGAAGCCTTAAAAAGGCTTTGCTTGGACTTTCATACCTGAAAACTCAAAAAAGCACCTGAATACAATTTAAAAAAATGGTTCCCCTCCACAGGTAGTTATTTGTATCTGTAAATTAAGACTCTCTTAGACCTCATTCATACCTCGGGTTACCTTTAGCTAGCATCCAACTCATAATTGGTGGTAATAGATAGCAGGGATTATTGAAATCCACAGAATAATAGCCACCATTTATTAAGCACAAGGCAGTTTTATATACTGTCTCATCCTCACAAAGTAGTTTTTGTTGTACTGATTTTATTAATGCCCAAACTGAGATTGAGCTCATTTAAGGAACTTGGCCAAGATCACAAAACTAGTCAATAGCAGACCAGGTTTTAGAACCAAGTCTGTTTTTTTTTTTTAACTCCAAAAATAATACTCTTTCTATTATATCATGAGCCTCTTAGAGAAAGAATTGAGATTCCTGAATCTCCTCTTAGCCAATACTTTTTAAAAAATGCTATTTATTTTTTGAAATAAATTACACAAACACATGTGTCATAAAATTCAAGAAATATGAAAGAGTATCTGGTGAAAACTGCTTTTTACTCTGTCCACCAGTCACTCAATTCTTTTCAGGGGCAATGTTACCAGTTTCTTGTGTATCTTCTCTCAAACAGTTATTCTTTTAACAGAAAAAAGAATAATAACTGTTTGAGAGAAGATACACAAGAAACTGGTAACATTGCCCCTGAAAAGAATTGAGTTCTTTTCACCAATGTTCTCACTTTGGTTGTGTTTTGTTTCTCTTAACATTACATCTTATGATTCACGTCTGTATCTTTACATAAAACTTAGCCAACACTGAAATTTTCTCATCATTAGAACTTTCATTGTTAAAGAGTACAAGATAAATTATACTAAAATTTATTTCCTCTTTCCCCTATCCTACTTTATCCACTACTGAAACAATAAACAAGAAGCAAAATGTTAAAGAATCAGGCTACAGGAAAGGACGGAGGAACATAAAACACACACAAGCCCAAGAGTAGTTCTTAATCGAAAGACCTTTCTTGTTTTCTCTCTTAGGTTATTTGGCCCTGACTGTAATTTTCAGGTGTGTTTCATAAAGTAACTACTAGTACTCTTCCCTTCTGTGCTTTTCGTTCCTATGCATGGGTGAAACACGAGTGCATATTTGTCCTGTTGTCAGCTTAGACCATCTGGCCCCAGTATTCCATGATGAGAGACGGTAACATTGTGAAAATGAATGGGAAAACCTGGATCTTGTTCTTCTCCAAATTTCTGGGTCCTAAAGTCTCTATCATGCAGCATAGCACTTGACTGCGTTTAGTTGAATACTTTTCACTCGTAGTTTCTTTTATGTAGAAAATTACTTTCCCTCAGGGCAGAGCCCATGTCTCACATCAGAGTAGGTGCGTGTTAGTAAGTGCTGGAGAGGAGATAAATTTGGTGATCCTGATACTTCCTTCTGCATTGACGAGAGGCTAAGATAGTTGGTGGGAACATGGGGAGAGGTGAAGATGAACGTCGATTGGACTCACAAGGAATTTCTCAGATATATGTGCCAGTCCACTCCTACGCCAACATTTCAGTCAGGAGGAGTGAATGGGAGATACATATTTGGAAAAAGCTTCTTAGGCAATTCTTGTATTCCTCCATCCTCATACCCCTAATTCATAATTTTCACTAGAGAGATGCAAAGGTAAGACAAAGTATCAAATATCCACTTATGCTGAAAATCATTAAATAATTTTTTCAAATGGAAGAAGATAGGTCTTCCTTTTTCTTCTCTACTTTTTTTATGCCTCTTGCCATAGTAGTAGCACACAGGAAGGGCAGGCTATGATAGTGAAAGCTGCCGGTGCACATGATCTAAGAGGCTCAGATGGCCTGTTTTTGTACGTCCCAGGTGTTCTAATGTGTTTGGTTAAAGTTCTGTCTTCTTTTTCTTATCTTACTGAGAATTCCTTCAGGAAGATGCTAGATTCCTAGATTCCTGATGTTACCGTCCACTAATACTAATATTTCCTAATTTTCTAATTCACTGGTTCTCGAATGAGCATCAGAATCACCTGGAGGGTTTGTTAAACTACAGTTTATGGGACCCACTGCCCAGATGTTCTGATTCAGTAGATGTAAGGTGAAGTCCAAGATTTTTCATTTCTATAAATTCCCATTCGATGCTGATGCTGCTGTTCTGGGGCCCACACTTTGAGAACCGCTGTTCCTCTTATTATTGATTTCATGCTTTCCACTGCAGGGTGGATGAGAATCCCGAGAACTAGGAAAGGTGATTGAGAATGGCAATGCCAATGAATGTTAACAGCAGAAGACTTTGTAACGCATGTTTAGGGAGAAGAAATGCTTTTTTAGCACGGCTGGGTCCAGCAGTTTCACTGCATTTGCATGAGACTTCTGTGTGGTCCTACAAAGAGATTTTGACCTAAAATTCATCCTCTCTATGTGAGAATTCTTCATTTAAAAAGGTGGGGGCGGGGGAGTGAGGAGGAGTGAGGAGATGTTCCTTTTCCACAATCCAGGATAAAAGATATTTTGGAGTCATCTACTTTTCTCCATCTTTATTTCCATGACCTTGTTCTGAATTGCTGTCATCTATCACCTAGATACTGCACAGTCTCACAGCAGCTTGCCACTCAAAGTGTGCTCCATAGACCAACAGCATCAGTATTACCTGGGAGCTTAATAGAAAAGCAGGATTTCAGACCTCCACACCTGAAAGTTCATTTGAGCAAGATCTCCAGGTTACTTGTATGCACATGAATGTTGAAAATCAGTATACTTAGCTATTACATCAGGTTTCCCTTTTGTCCTCTACTAGACCATTCTCTGCAGCTGCAAAGATGATCGATCCTCTTAAATTAGATCGTGTCATTCCCTTGCAAACAAAAACAAAACAAAAACAAAACCAAACACTCTGATGGTGACCTATAGCTCTGAAAAGTCAAACTCTTTATCTTAGCCCATAAGGCCTGGCATGAGCTGGGCACATCCTTCTCTCATACATCCTCGTCTTGCATCAAGCTCCTCTCTCACTGTGCTCCAGCCAAACCTTACTTTCCTGTCTCTCACTGGTCAAGAGTTTTCTTCAAAGTTGTTTCTTTTGCTGGGAGTAGTCTCCTCCAGTATCTGTCGCATATGCAGCTTCTTTGACCTTTTGGCTCTCGGCTTAAAAATCACCTCCCCAGAGAAACCTGCCTTGGCCATCCTATCTGAAATTAGTGCCCCACTTCTCATTATTATTAATTTTCTTCATGGTATTTACCATAATTCATAATTATTTAATTTGTTTACTTTTTGGGTCTAGTAATACACTTATAAAGCCCAATCAGGGCTTACTTCACAGTGTCTGGCACACAGTATGCCCTCAGCAAATATCTACTTAAGGAATGACCTTTTATTTCTTTACCAAGCAAGGGAAAATCGGAATGGAGGTGGGAAATAGCCTTGGATTTTAAAAACTCCAGAGGAGATAGGGCCTGCAAATGTTGAGAAAAACAAAGGAAATGAGACTTCAAACAAAACAAAACAAAACAGGCAAGGGATAAAAAGGGGGAATTTGTTGGTCAAGGCCTCATTCACGTGGAAATGCTACAAAGGGCTAGCCAGGCCGCTTTTCATATATGGTAAGGTGGGACAGGTTAATGAGTTAGTTAGCTAGCTAGTTAGTTTGGCGCAACACCTGACCTGTGCATCACCCACTGCTTCCTCTCAACCTCTTGCTAACTGAATGATCCGGATTCTATTATTGGCTGCCAGGGATAGAGAAGGAAGGAAATGTGCTTCCGCTTCAACAGTGGTCACCTGAGATGTCCTCAGTGCCGCTAGCAGGGTTGCCCAGGGGCCCTACCCTGTGTAGAACTAGCACTCAGAAGGTAAAATTTATATTTTTAACTGATGCTTTTCTTTCTCAGCAAAGGAGATCTCCAGTCTTTCCCCACTTGCTCAGATTTTCATTGAATACAGCGATATAATTCTCATTTGCACTACTGTTGCCTATTTTGTGGTTGATAGGATTAGTTTGGATTAGAATGCTGCTTGCTAACCAGGTTGCTTTCTTAAATATCTCTACTTCATTCTGTGCCAAAACTCTTCAAATTGCTGAACTAGGAAGCATTAATCGATAAGACATACTTCATTCAGCTGTCAATTGTATTGATGTCAACTTCTAAAGTACCTGAAAGATGGTTGTGAGTAGTATACCATAACCAGTGTAGTGATAATGAGATTTATAGTGTAGGTTTTCTTTCGTATTGGTCACTTAGGTTTTCATGGAGAAAAACTGACACGGTTATAAGTATCTAAGCCAGCTATTCAGAAGAAATAAACAGGTCTCCTGTAAACACCTGTTACAGATATCTAAGAATATGTCAGCAGAGAAATAGTGACTTAATAAGCCAAAAGGTATTTTTGTATAAAAATACCCTTTAATTGTGAGTTATGATGAGAACGAATAATTTATCAGTGCTAAATAACTGTTTTTAAAATGATCAGAGATTGAGGACCCCAGTTCAAGAAATCTTGAAATAGACACCAGATGAAAGTGGAGCTGACACAGTTTCTCATCACCACTAATGGAAAAACACTGCCCTAAGCTTGTCTGTTTTCCTCTACTGAAATAAATAATCATCATCACAATGTGGAAAGTTCACTAGAGAGGTGGGAACAAGGAGACGCTTAACTCTGACTGCAGATGACAGAAATCTTCCTGGAGGATGTGACATTTGAACTGAGTTTGAAATCTAGGCAGGGCTTTAAAAATCGCTTAGGAAATGCAAATTGTGCGAGCATTTGAGTGCAAGACACATATGGGGGAGCGGTGGGTAATGAAGTTATTAAAGATGGTCAGAAGTTAGATCACAGAGGGTCCTATATTTCGTACAGAGGAACTTAGGCTGATGCTGGAAGTGCCGGGGAGCGACTGGAGGAGTTTAAGCAGGGGAGGGCCCCAGTCAGGTTTTTTACACTCTCAGAAAGCATCCACTTCCAGCAATACAGGGAATGAATGCCTTGCAGGGAGTCAAAACAAGAAGCTTGGAGACAAGACATTGTTATAGTTCTTTATGAAGATGAGGTATGTCTGAACTAAATGCTAATTCAAATGCGAATGGAAAAGGGGGGTAATTTAGAGACATAGTAATGAAATTGAATTGATAGGACTTAGTAAAAATCGAATGTGGGTATGAACGTGAGGGAAGAGCCTAGGGTGAACCCCAAGAGTCTGTCTAAGATAACTGAGTGGTTTACGGTGCCATAAACAAAATGAGGACGTCGCGAGGAACTGGTTTTAGGAAGAAGATAATAATTTAGTGTTGGGCACGTCATCGTAGTTTCTGGGAGATGTCTACATGTAGAAATGTGGAAGGATTGAGATACGAGGTCAGGGCTAGAGGAAAAAGATTCTGGAAATTCTTGGTGGTCCATGCCCTTAACACTTATCACTGGGCCTAGTAGTTCAAGTTCGGGTATGGGTATAGATGAGATTGTCTAGTGAGAATTATAGAAAGAGATGAGAAGAGAGCCAAAAATGAGACCCTGGGAAATACTAATGTCAAAGAGATGGATGAAGAAAAAAAAAAAACTTGCTAAGGAGCCTGGGAAGTCAAGAGGAGGAGCAGATGTCTTTGAGGATGAGAGGGGGTGGTGCAGAGACAAAAAATATAAATGAAGAATCAGGGATGTTTTAAGTGTCCGAAGTTAATAGGGAGTGATGGGTCCCTTGGGAATTTGTGTGTGTCTCTTCCAAAGTGAGTAAGCTGCATCTTGTCACAGGAATGTAGGCCTGATGTTGCCAGATCATTTGATTTTTCAAAAGATATAGGGAATTTCAATTTTTATGCCAAATCTTCTCTTATACAAATGTTGACTAAAAAGCAAACAAAAACTATGACCATGCCTAGTAGGACCTTTGATGTAAGAAAACCAGAGAATGACATCAGCTTTGGATATACATTATTAGAGAATATTAAATATCTATATAAAACTGCTTAGATAAACCAAAAGTGAAAGGGTTATATTTGATAATGATATTTTCTGGGTTATCCTCCTCAATATATACTGTTGTGAGATGTCTGAGATATAGAAAAAATAAAAAATAAATGGCTTTATGAGCACACAAATGTATAAAAAGAAGATTTCCGAGATGGAAGTTTCTGATCAATTCCATTCAGAATATCACTTCTTTTTATTTGGCATGTCTGACTATTACTTCTGCTTGTAATAGCTTTTGCTTGCCATTTCTTTTTTGGTAAAGAACCAGAGAATAAATATTTTAGGCTTAGGACTTTATTTATCAAAACAGGTGACAGGCCAGATCTGGCCTGTAGGCCATAGTTTGCCGACTCTCTACTTGGATACTGGTTAAACTGGAAAAAGAGTGGTGTACTGGCACACCAGCATGCTGAAATAAAGCCCATATCCGTACTATTTGTCAGTTTCTATAAATACTTCCAACGAAATGGCTGATTTCAAGCTACCAACAGTTTAGCAATTAGATTGCAAAACTCTGGAATATTTGACAATTGGCTCTCATGAGCTGGTAAAAGCCAGTTCCAGCACACCACTGGATGCAAACCCCTGGGATGTGGGATGATGTACTGGGAAAAGATAAAGCCGAAGAAAATATGGAGAGAAAAAAGTTTAGCTCTTTTTTTTTTTTTACTCTTAAAGGGCTTGGTATGCATGAATAAGCCAACATACTAGAATGTCCTTGTCCATACTCGCTAATATTTATATTGTTTTGTTTGATAATAAAACACAAAAAGATCATTATATGTACATGAAGTGATCATTTCTGCATTGTCAGGAAATCTGGTGGCATTAGCACTTTTCAAAGTGAAAAGGATTGGTTTATGTGCTGCGGAAGAGAGCATGACAGTGAGAGGGTTGAAATAAAAATATCCGTGTGTGTATGAACTATAAGCATGTGTTATGTGTATATGAACATTTTATATATTCTAATGTACGTATTTTATGTATATCATTTTAAGGTCTTTTTTTCTGGTCTACAACTTGTTGCTTTTTTCTGTCTTATGATTTTTTAAATGCGATATCAGACATAAATTTTACATTGTTAAGTGTTTGTATTTTATTGTCTTTTTGAAAACAGTATCGAAGTTTGTTTTGGCACAGAGGTTTGTGGTTAGGTTAGTTGTGGATCAACTTGATATTTTCAAGGATTATTTTCAACTTTGTCAGAGCGTGCCTAGAATAGCCTGTTACGCTGGGTTAGCTACGGTACTAAGCCTTGACGCGTCCGGGGTTTCTGTTGATTGCCCAAGTGGTTCAGGGAGGTGTTGTGCTCTGGCGAAGTATATTCGAACATCTATCTCTAGCCTTCTTTGTGCTCTGAGAATTTGCTCAGTTACAGCTGTGTGGAGTTTCATTCTACGCATGTGCAGATTTGTATTCAGCTAAAGACTCAAGGAGACCCTGTGCAGATTTCAGAAGCTCTTTCCCTGGGTAGCTCCCTCCTCTCTGGTACTTTGCCCCACAGATTCCAGCTCCCTCCCCTCCCCCATATCCAAGCTCTATCTCCTTAATTCAGTGAGACCTCCGTGCTTTGAGTTTTCCCTTCCCTATGTTGTAATCTCAAAATTGCCATGAGGTCGGAACTGAGGCAATTGTAAAGCTTATTTTGTTTTCTTTCTCTCCAAGATCAGCATTTCCCTGCCTGTTGTCGCAGTGTCTGGAACAGTATCTCATATCTCTTGTCCAGGTTTCTTGTTTATGATGGGAGAACAAGTTCTGTTACTTCTCCGTGATCAGGTGGGGTTCAGCATTTACGGCATCGAATCTTCCAGTCCCTGTATACTTCTTTAGGTCTCCTCTGTGCTTTAAATAAACTTTAAAAATTTTCTCCATAAAATCTAACATTTAACGTTAGGTTTATTTCCAAGCCTTTATACTTTTATACCATTGCAAATGGTACCCTTTAAAAATGTTTATTTTCTGTCTACCAGTTGCTAGTATGAAGGAAAAAAATAAATTTTGTTTATTGAGTTTTCTATCTGATAACTTTGTCTATTGCTTTTTTAATCCAGTAATTAAAGTATTAATTATTTTTAATTACTTAGATATCATTTTCAAATAATGAATAATAATAGTTTTGTTTTTTAATTCCAATGCTTACATATTTTTTTCTTTGTTCTACTTCACTGTTAAGGAGCTTCAATGCAATGTCGAATAGATATTTCTATTTCTTATTATTAAAATTTTAAAGGCTGTAAATAGATGTTGAGTATTATCAAATGCTTTTTTGTATCTATTGAGACGTTTATATGCCTTTTCATTTTATTCTGTTAATGTAGTAAATTACATTTTCTTTTCTTATGTGAAACCAACTTTGTACTTCTGAAATAAATCCAACTTGGTCATGTAAGATTTTCCCTTTTATACATTGCTTGATTTGCTATTATTTTGCTAAGGATTTTTGCATCTGTGTTTGTGAAATTGTCCTATATTATCTTTTCTCCTTTTCTTCCTATAAGGTTCTCACTTTTATCTTATGCTAGCCCTTAAACACTTTGGAATTATTTTTTCTTGACTATTTTATAGAATTTGTCTAGTAAATCATCTAGAGAAAACTAGGACTAGAATTTTCCTTGTGAAAACTTTTAACCTCTTTATCTCTAGTAGTGCTTTTTGCCTTAAAGTTTATTTTGTCTCATACGAACATGCCATACTAGCTATCTTTTGGTTAGAATTTGCATGACATATATTTTTTACCATTATTTTACTTCACTCTTTTTTTTTTTAAAGAACATCATTGGATTTTTAATTTTTCTAGTCTGGAAATATTATCTTTTAACCAGAACATTTTATTCATTATATTTAATATTTTTTCATATATTTAGGTTTAAATATGATTTTGTGATTTCTATATGTCCAATTTCCTTTTCTCTTTTTTATTGAATTCTTTTGGATTAGCTGAGAGTTTTTGAATAACCATTCCATGTTTTCCCATTTATGGAAGTTAGAATACACTGCTTCTACGTGCATATCAACCTATCAAAGTCCTCATAAGCTAATCAATACTTTTACCTTTGGTATAATGTAAGGAAGGACTTTGGAACACTTTAACTCCGTTTATCTTTCACCCAATTTATGTTACTGTGGCTGTGTATTTTAATTTTGCCTTTTCAAACTGTAGCCTATAAGTCATTATTTTTGTTTTATATCTATATTTACCAATAAGTTCGCCACTTTTTTGCATCTCAGACTACATAGACTACTCCTTCAGTTAATAACAATCTTTGTGCATCCTTTTCTACTGTCTGTTGTTTCTGCTGGTTCTCACTCATAAGGCTTTGTATCCTTGTGTGCTTGTTTTTTTGTTTGTTTTTACTGTCAGCTGCTCATTTCTCTGAGATTTATTTGCAGTGATTCTGTGAGGCCTCAAATGAAGGTGAATTCCTTCAAAGAATATTGTATATTCCTCTCTCTGGTACTTAGAGTTCTCCTAATCTCGGACCACTTTAAAACTGGATCTTGGAGTGTTGGGAATCATCAGGTGGTGTTTAAAGAATTTGTTAAATGTTTATTAAGCATTTGTAGTTATTGGTGGAAGGGACTGTGTCTGCATAACTGTGTCATATCACTAAAATTGAAGACATTTGTCTACATTTTCTTCTAAGTTTTTTTAAATCGTGGTAAAATATGTATAACATAAAATTGATCATTTTCACCATTCTTAAATGTGCAGTTCAGTACCTTTAAATATAATGGCATTATTGTGCAACCATCACTACCATCTATCTCCAAAACTTTTTCATCCTGCAAAATTGAAACTTTATGCTCATTAAAGCCTAACTCCCCATTCCTTCTCCCCAGGCCTGCAATTACCATTCTGCTTCCTGCCTCTATGAATTTGACTACACTAGGTACCGCATATGAGTGGGATAATACAGTGTTAGTTCTTTGGGATTGGCTTGTTTCATTTATTATAATGTTTTCAAATTTCATTCATCTCGTGTATGTGTCCTAAGAGTTTCAAAGTGATTTTTAAAAATATACTTAGGTTCATAATTCACTTAGGATTAATTTGTATTTAGGCGTGAGGTACAGATTAAAATGTATTCCAATATGGATATCTATTGTCCCAATACCATTTGTTGATTATTCCATCGTTTTTACATCGCTTTGTAATGTCACCTGTCACATATCAAATATCCATAGATAGCTTGTTTCTAAGCTGTCTGTTTTGCTGTTAGTCTGTTTATCTGTACTTATACCAAAAAACCGTAATAGCTATTAAGGCTTGAAAATAATTCTAAATATTTGGTAAGACAGACCCTTCACCTAGTAAGTTTGGGTTTTCCTAGCCTCAGCCCTGGTCACAGGGAGCTTCCCACAGTTCAGTGGATGAGGGGTAAGAGAGGAGGAGTGGTAGTACGGCTGAGACTGTAAGACACCTGCGTTTTCACTTTGCTTGTACCTTCATGTCCTGTTGAATTTGTTTCAAATGTGTTCTTTCTGCTTGATTCCTGGGGATGCCTCAGGTTACAGCTTTGTGGAGCAGAAGCATCCTCTTCATGGCACTGCTTAGGCTGAGAGGCCTGCTAGAGGTCCTTTGTCTTCCCAGAGCCTAATTAATAGCTGCTCAAGACTTGAAATATTCAACATGTTCATTCAGTAAATACTGAATGTCTACAGTATGCTAGCATTGTGGATGTAGTAACAATTGAAATATAGCCTCTGTTCTCATGACATTTATATTCTAGTTTATTAAAAGGAAAGTAGTTTTTTAGGGGGGAGAGGTGTCAATGCTTTACTGAAAAGTGCTAAGGGGCCTTCTGCATGATTAGTAATGAAATTTGGTCTTATTGGTTTTTGTTCTCTACATTGCAAATATTTCCGAAGACATGTTAATTTGAAAAATGCTTCATTGCTGGTGATACAATCTTGAACAAAGGTCAGTGTTTTCATGAGCACAGTATTCAGTGGGAAAAAAAAAAATTATAGGTATCTGCATAATTAAGGCCAAATTTCTGACAGGCAAAAACCCCTGCAGGAGTGGATGAGGCTGCCACCAAACATCAACACACTCTGAACACACCTATCACCCTGTATCCTTCCTGAAGGTACCTCACCCCAGAGAGTGTGCCTCTTTCCTTTCTCAGTCTATAAAGTGGGGTGGTTTCAAAAAAAAAGTAAACTTTTCAAGCAGTCTTATTTTAATACTAGCCCTTTTATGTAAACTTAGCACACAAAGAAGTAACTGAAAATTGCTCTTTTGGATAGGTGTATGCTGACTCAGGGGGGGTACTGACAAGAATTTCTTTGAATTCAGGTTTCAATAATTTCCCTTCATAGAGAAACAAAAGATGTCACAACAAACATATCTGTAAAGATCTCAGTAAGGCTAATGGTCCATCGTTCACCGTAAATGCTAGTGGGTGACTTACAAAGTTGGTTTCTTTAGCAGAGTCAATTAATTGCTGAGGCAGGCCTATACATTTCTGTACTAGAATGCTGTAATTAATATTTATCATGGGAATTATGAGTTATTTCAGATTCCGTACTTCCATGTTATTGAAATTATAGTATTCCTGGTAAAAATCATCAGTCATCTTTCTTTTCTAAAACAGTTCTTTGACAGTTATGTCTCTTAGATTCTAGAAGAGCCTGACAGAGAATCAGAGAAACATTTTGGCCCAATAAATGACATAAATGATTACCTTTTTATAAGATAATACTTATCAAAATGTTAGCAAAATTAGGCCGAAAATTACTGCACTCTGATCACCTCTTTTGCAGTATTCTATGTAGATCTTGTCAGGGATTAGCCTGCCACATCTAAAAAAGATTGAAATATTATTGCTATTAATATCGATATCTTCATGTGAATCTGAGTGCTCAAAATACTATGACCCCCAAAAAGAGAAAAGAAATTTTCTGCATGCTACACCTAATATTTGCTATTGGCCCCCTTTAATTTATTTGTGTCCAAATTTGGTAGTCCAATAAAACAAATGGGATACTCTTTTCCTCCTTGATATTAAGTTAAAACCAATTTACTATTAAAATTAAAAAATTGATTTATTGAATAGATGCAAAATTAGATGAATTGTAATTGTCATCTTGTAGCAGGTTGCTCAAGATGGCCGACGGTGGACTGCTCAGATGCTTCTACCCAAGTGCCTGGGGAAGTAGGGAGTGTGGATGAGAGGCTACCTTTGCCTCGGTGTATTATCACAACAAATTAGGTAGCTTGTCATCATGTTTTTATTATAATTTTCCTATCAAAATTTAGACACACTATGTTTTATTTATTGAACAGCTATATATTAGTATGTTCAAGGCTGTGTGCTGTATTCTGTGAATATAATGGTGAATTAACAAAAATACATCAGTATTCACAGGTAAAGTATCACTATTTTATATAACAGCTGTCTCAAATTTTCTTGTGAAAATTAATTACGAAGGCCGTGTAACCTGGGACATAGTAAGTGCCCAATAAATGAATGCTTCAAAGACAACATACACTATATGTAATTTGTGAATTTCGATTAGATTTTGATTTTAAAAAAGCTATAAAGAATATCTTTGAAGCAATTATGGACATTTGGATTTCAACTGGATATTAGAGCATTGTTAATTTTCTTAGGTATGACAATGACATTGGGGTTTTGAAGGAGAATATCTTTGTTCTTGTGCTTGAGGAAGTATTTCAGGGTGAAGTATGATATCTGCAGCATAGTTTCATTGTTTCAGAAACAAATATAAAGTTAAAAAAGAATGTTAATGATTAAATGTAGGTAGATTTATGGGTGCTCATGGTACTATTTTTTCAGCTTTTCTGGATATTTGAAAACTTTCAAGATAAAAAGTTGGGAAAATTTTTAGTTCCTTTTTCTCTTCCTTGTTCAGAACAATTTATAATGATGCAATTTCCCAAAGGGAATCTGTTCTCCAAAATATGAGTAAAAAATTGGAGACCATACAGATTTAAGTCAGTTTCTAAATCTAAGTTACATCAGTCAAAGGTAAACTCAGATCTTAGGCAACACTCTTTCCAAATTTTGTTGCAACAATTTTTTTTAACGTTTATTTGCCTGAACTCTGTTTTATCTTGGACGTTCACCTTTGCTAGAGGAATCTGTCACTCAGTCCACACAAATGTTCGCATGTTAGTGCACCCGGGGTGGCGGGTGGTAATCAATCCAAGACGATCGGAAGTTGAAGTGTCAGTTGGTGAGCTTACGGCTTAAATTTTTAATTAAAAAGTTAAACATGATGAAGCCGGAGAACACACTTAGAATAATTTAGAAAGTACAAATTAAAATAGTGCAGTTCCAAAGGAGGTTATAAAGAGGAAGCTGTTGCTTAATAATCTAGATGTTAATAGTGATTGGACATCCATATTCTTCAAACCTTTCCATACATTACATTTTTTTCATGTCCAAGAAGATTCAGTGCAGCACCACTGGAATCATTCTTTTCCTGAAGCTGAAGTCAGGGAATGACATTTTGTCATTATAGAGAAATTGTTTTTTGACCATGGTTTTCATCAAGTCCACAAAGCCCCAAAGGGTAAAGAATGCATCTAGGATACTAATACATATCATATACTATGTCACATTATTAAGTATGACACCTGTGGTTCTTAGAAGCAGATTTAAGATAATGTCATTGGTTTTTCTCAAGCAATACCAAAGAAAATGGTTGATCTAAAACAGTGACTGTAGGAAAAATGAGCTAGATTTATATAGGAGCTAAGAATTGTTCCAGATGCTATGACAGATTTATTAAAAATATTTTGTTCTATCTTCAGAGGCTATTAAAATTCTTATACATTCACTCAGGCAACTTCAACTAATGTAAAATTTTTTGACTTGGTATTTTGCTAGACAGAAGATTTATTTTTAAGGGAAAATGTATAAAATTATTTCTTTTTACCTTTAGGTGGCGCTGTTTATTGTTTTTATGTAAATAAAAGACTGCCTAGTTTTGAAATTGGAGTCAAAGATTGTGCGTCTCATTTTACAGCAGAACAGACTGAGGGTCATTCAAATTTTGTCTTAAGATAAAATTTTAGTTTGAGGCAGAGCCAGAACTAACACCCCCTTTTTTTGTAAAATGTTTACTGTATGGTTTGAGAAAAAATTAGTCATTCCATAATTACTTCAAACAGTATACTTTTGTGACAGGTTAGGAATTAATTTTACTTTATTGATTCATGAAGTTTTCTTTAGAAAGTTCTAAAAGAAAATTCTCAGGTTACTTGAAAATAGATCATAAGGAAAGATAATAGGATATCATTATGTTATATATAGTATATCTAAATTACTTTACCAAAGAACTGCCAACGGTTAAAAGAACACAAAGAGGTAATTCACTGAAAAGGAAATATAGATTGCTAATAATTATGTGAAAATATATTAAAACTTACTAATAATCAGATCAAAACTAGAACAGCAGTGTGGTACCCTCTTTTTCTTCCAGAGCAGCAGAAGGTCTGTAATGATTATTCTTAGGGACAACGAGGCAGTGGTAAGGCGTATTTGGTATAATTGTTTTGTAAGTTAATTTAACAGATGTTGTCAAGAAACTAAAAGTGTTCAAACTCTGACCTACTGGTTCAACTTCTAGGCTTCTCAGTAGGAATAATCAGAAACGTGGACAATGATTTATATACGAAGATTTTGATCACAGCCTTATTTATAAATAAGAAAATCATTACATTAGGATATGGTTATTAAATCAGGCGGCCATTTACAAACTGCTTGCAAATCATTTTCATTAACATAAGAAAATGTTCATAATAGTTTACTGAATTAAAGAGGAAGTTAAAATCTATAAACATGCTATTATCTGAATTATGTAAAAATATTAACCATATTTGGAGAAAAAGAATGAAAAATATGGGCAAACATTAACAGAAGTTATCTGGCTGTACAAAGGATGAGTGCTTTTCTTTTATTTTTCTCCCAATATTTCAAGATTTCTACAAAGTATACTTCTGCAAAAGTATAAATATGTTTGTAGTCAGAAAAAAAAGATACTTTTTAAAAAAATAAAAAGCATTTTAAATGATTTCAAAATCTGTCACTCTGCTGATCATCTGAGGCTGAGAGCTTTTCTGCCTTCCCAGTTTGTTCCCTTGTCCTGGTCGAGTAAAGAAACCCTACAGCCTTATTTCCCAGAGTCAGATTAATTATGTCTGATGTGTTTTTCCTTTTAACTCTTTGGTTAAGATTTAGAAAATTTCTAAACCTTAAAGTCTAAAGTTCATTTTAGGCAGTAGTGAACAATCATGTCGAAACAATCCTCTCTGGGTAGATGTTATCTTTCTTATTCTTCAAGACTTTTCTTCAAGATATTGTTTCTCCCTTCTTCAAGATTTTTTTTCTCCCCTCTTCATTTTGTAGTATGGTTTTTGACTCAATTTTTAAGACATACTTTGTGCATTATAATTCATATTAAGTTTCTAACTAGTATGAAGTTCACATATTTAGATGTTTTGCTAGTTGCTCCTTAGTTCATTCTTGAACTGCTTAATTGAAGTAGCCTCTTGCCAGCTTCCAATCCCCAACTTAAAACCATTCATTCTTGTTGTAGGAGGAAATATTGGCTCATCTGAAACTTCCTTTTTAAATTCAGATTGTCTTACAAGGATGAGACTCATAAAAAGTGTAGTCAGTGTTATGTAGTGAAAAATGTCTAGAATTAAACTGCAAGTAGATCTTGACTTTTGTCCTGGGGATTGGTTAGAAAGACAGTGAGGAATGAACGGTGTAGCATTTCCATCTGGCCCTAATTACTATGTGATCTTTGGCAAATTATTCATCCTCAGTTTCTTTGCCTATAAAATTAGGGTGGTGGCCCAGATGACCTATGACTCATAATCTGACTGCGGAGCAGAAAATCTGAAATTGTGCTTGCATTGGAAAATCTGGGTCATGTGGCTCCCCTCCCATACATTTAAGATCCCTTCTAATCCTGAAATACTTTTCTGCTTAGAGCCCCCCTTCACAATGGTGTTTACAGCATCGAATTCCTAGGCCCTTATCTCTCAAGCTTGCACCCAGATCCCATGGTTTAGGGGCTACTGTTTGCTTCTGTTTTCTTAGTTCCTTAGAGAAGGCAGTGCTTACGTGTTGGAGCTCGAGACACAGAAACTGCTTCTGAACTCCTAAAATAATGTCTTGTGTCAGCCACAGCCATGAACACATCTGGAAGGTTACAACAGCCATATTCATGAATTTTTCTTTGTTTTGCACAGGGAAATGTTAGCAGAAACTCTAGTGTATAATGACTCCCTAATCCTCTCCATCTAGGGCCTGCCTTAAAGTAGATAGAATACATAGCTGGCTACCTACAAGGCATGATTGAGGAGACACCAGACAGGGTGCTTCATCCAAAAATACCTACTTCACTGCCTGTTAGTCCAACATCATTGAACTTAACTTTGGCTCTTGAAAGCTACCACAAATGCTTTAAAAACATATCTTTCAAAAAATGGAAAGAAGTCTCTATAGGAGAACAAGAATGCTCAAAGAGTCAAGTTCGAACTAAAACTTTGGTGAGGCTAACAGTGAGACTTCGGTGTATATTTCCTCTGACAGGAGGCCAAGGACATCTACTTCTTATACTGTGTGTAATACATTAACATCTTCACATTTCAATTTTACTTTATTCATTCCTGTGTTTTCAAGTGTACTCGTGCTTTACTGGCAAGTCACAAAGTCATCTCTCTGTCTGCCTGTTTATGTTTGAGTTGTTTTTGAAAAATAGATTTCAGGTTAAGATTTACTTTGTGCCTCTTTTTAAAATTATTTGTTCGATCTGAGTCATATTCCATTTTTGGCCATCAGTGTGTTTCTAGTCAAACTTCTTACATTTACCTCTGGGTGCTTTGTTTTAACAACTACTTTAGGCATTAATAATGAAATACACTTTTGAAGAAGAGATTATGATAATGTATTAAATATAGGGAAATATCTATGCCTTGGCTTTGTAGACTATAAACAATGAACAGGCTTTATTTTTTTCTCATTCTTAGTTTATAAACATAGTGATGTAATAATTACATAAATTTATAATTTTAAACTTAGCTTATATTAATTCATGATGAAGACAAAAGTAAGTTCTGAGAAAACAGAATTCTGAGTGTCTCAGACAGATGAGTATATTGTGACCTTATTTATCCAGAGCTCACCTACCGAGATCTACAATGTACTTGACCCATTTTGTTGATTTTTCTGTGATTCCTCTTCCTCCTGTATGTTAAAAGTATTCTCTGAAGTTTTAGATACTTATACATTATACAACAGACTGTTAGATACCCACTGTGTTTTGGGCACTGTGCTTGTGCCTGAAGCCACAAAGACGAATAAGACATAGTCCCTCTCAGTGTTAGTGGGAGACAATTACAACATAATGATACACAAACAGAAATGTGCTTGAGGTTCCAAGAGATCTCATGGGAAGGAGATCCTGGTGATGTCAGGGAAGACTCACCTGAGGAGGGAACACTTACCAGAGGAAGATACACCTGCCATCATGATCTAGAGAGGCAGAAAGAAGGTATGTGAGATAAGAGCTTGGCTGAGGGAGCCCTGGGGTGCTTGCTGCAGGGCACCTAGCCTGGCCTGAGCCATTCTGGGAAAGTGCTTGGAGAAGGACCCACTAAGGGTTGGAGGAAAATATGGAATAGGAGAGGCTTCTTGGAAGGCAGAGTGGAGGGCCAGGGCACAAAGGTGTTTGTGTAAGTTATTCAGGGAACTGCAGTAGTAGAAAGGTCAGGAGGCAGGATTTATGAGGGGAGTTGAAGAGGGAGGGAGTGGTGGGATATAAGCTTGGGAATGATAGCTAGTACCTATTGAGTTTTTACATGTGCTGGGCATCATTCTACCCTTAGCATGTATTAGCTTATTTAATCATCATATAACTATATGATTACTGTTATCTCCATTTTGCTGAAGAGGACATTGTGGTGGTATTGAACTCTGTCCGCAAATTCTTCGGTACTCTTCCATTTAAGTACAGCCATCAAGGAACTGAAGCTTCCTGCCATCTGCCATGTGTGGTGGCCATTTTGGAAACACCTTCTAGCTCCAGTCAAGCCTTCAGATGACTGCAGCCCCAGCCTGGACTAGAGGCCTGACTGTAAGGGACAACAGCTGTAATTAGGAAGAGCAGTCAGGTAATGGAAGTTATCAAACAAGGAATGGTGAGGCCCTGAGCTAAGACATGGGATAGAAAGGATTAGAACGGTTCAAAAACTGTTTAGTGGATGGACTTGAAGGACTCCTAGGTGGCTGACTAGATATTTGTAGAGTTGGGCTATGGGCGGGAGGAAGGAATCAATGGAGGACCTTTCAGAACTGGATAGATCACGGTACCATGGTGGGTGAGTGGATAGGGAGATACTGGCAGCTGGTGGGAGAGTAGGGGAGGGTCATGATGAGTCCTCTCTTGGCCATGGTGCATTTTGGATTTCTTTGAGACATTTAAGAGATACCTGAGAGGTGGGGTCTTCACTCCACTAGCATTGAGAGGAGAGGCCTGAGCTGAAGTGGGGACTTGGGAGTCGTCAGCCCACCTTTAGAATCATCATCCATTCTGAAGTGATGGCATGGGTAACTGCATCCTGGCAGGGTGTGTGGAATGAGAGGAAGAGAGGTCTCTCCAAGAAGGCCTCATCTAACATTGACATAATGTGAGCAGAGAGAGAGAAGCCAGAGAGAATAGAGAACCAGGAGAAAATGGTATCAGAAACGCTGAGGGGAGAGAGTTTCAAAAAAGTGTATTAATGAAGTGTCAAATGCAGCCTCAGTATCTAGCAGATGCCCTTCCTGAGTCAGTGAAACCTGGACACTGTGACTTCCAGAACTGCCTCTTGAAGGGGCACCCTGTGGTCATCCATCCCACTGCCCTCTGAGGCCTCTCTGAAGCTTCCCTGTGAAAATGCATGTGTTCACCAGGTCTTAACTGATCTGCTTCCTAAACTCATTGCAGTTCAAAATACTGTTTTAAAGTTTATCACCTAATAGGCAGGTAATAAATGATTGTTAGATGAATAAATACTTAATAAATACATGCAAGGAAATGGGTAGGGCAAGGCTTCATCCTATTTGCACATGCAAAATTAATATAAAAAGACTTCTCAATGAGTCCCACCCATTGACTTATATTAAGTAGCTGCAGATTTTAATGAGGGTTTGATGTCTCCTATAGAAACACAAATGTTATTTCTCTTGTGGAAGAGCTAAGAGTGTTAACAACAAAAAAGGAGTAAAAGGTCCGGGACTCCAAAATTTTTCCTGATATTTAAGATTGAGTTTACAAATGCAATTTGGAAAGTTAGCATGGATTAAGCTGAGATTTTAAAAGAGGCTTCTTTAATAACAACCTTCTTTCAACTCTAGCTGTTCTAATGGCAACTTCCTGTCCATCTGAGAATCATTATTTTTAAAAGTTGTATTTAAGTTAAATGCAATAATGTCAGTACTTAAACTTTTTTAGTAATTAGATATAGTGATTAGATTTTCTTTTAAAATTATGTTTGGGTTTTCAACTAAGGAAACCGCAGCAAAGCCATAAAATAATAGGTCCATAGTAAAGTTTCAAAGGTCCGAAAACGTTTAGACTGAAAAAATACCGAATTTAAAAGATTGAAGTCTGTGGCTTTCATATTAAAGGCAAACAAAAGTTTTCCACATATTTAAATAATTAAGACAATTAGAACACTGTAAACCAAGGATTCAATTCTGTAGCCCTTTATAGTATGAAAGCTCATTTGTAAATCTGCTGGATTTATTAACTGAGGATGCTCATTTAGTAGGGCATAAAACCCTATAATATAACGCTACTTACTGGGACTTGTTTTGTTTATTTGTCTTAAAACTCCTCCAAAGTGAAAAAAAAAAAAAACTTGGAAGAGGAAAGAGTTAATTGAGCTCATCTGGAAGAACCTCCTGCCCCATCTCCCAATGGAAACCCGGAACCGTTTCCGGAAACCTTACCGTAAATTCGTAAATTCGTCCTACTCCTTGTCTCTGATCCCTACCCCTTTCCAGGCCCTTCTCACCTGCTTTGTTTGAATCCCTGTGTTCTGTACCATGGTGTGAAGACTTCATTCTGTTGTTTTAAATGATTTTATAGTTATTTTGTGGATACTTAGTACAGATTTGTCTCTACAGTTTACCTTTCTTGAAGACAGGGAACTTTCTAGGCTTTATCTCCATTTTTCCAAAGTGGCTTAAATAATGCTGATCACTGAACACCCTGTTTCCAGTACCATGATGTTTAATATTCTGCGTCACCTTGGCTAGGCTCTGGTGCCCAGTGTTTGGTCAGACACCTGTCAAGATGTTCTGCACGTCCCAGTCAGTCACGCCATAACCAGGGTGGACAAACCCCTACTCTACAGTGCAGTATTAAATACATTTTCAACTTACAGTATTTTCAGTTTATGACGGGTTTATCAGGACATAACCTTGCTGTAAGCTGAGGAGCAACTATAATTTCAAACCTACAGAAATGTGCATAAGAATAACACAAAGAAAATCCATATGCCCCCTACCCAAATTCATGTAGTTAATGCATTTACTTTATCATTGTGCACGTACTATCTCCCTACACACTCACACATGCACAATCACACAATTTCTTTTTCTGAACCATTTGAGGGTAACTCGCCATAACTCTTCTAAATGTTTCAGTGTGTATTTCCTAAAAATAGGGATATTCTCTTACTAATCCAGTTCAGTTATCAACTAGAAAAATTTAATATTGACATAATGTTTACATCTAGTTTATAACCTGTATTCCAATTGTATTCATTGGTCTAATATTGTCCTTTAAAGCAATTTTTTTCCTTCATATAAGATCAAGTTATCGTGTCTCTCTACTCAGGAACATTTCTGCAGTCTTTCTTGGTGTTCTATGACATAGGTGCCATCAATTTTGATGCAAAATTTTCAGAGAAATTGATCGTTCAGCTAAGCTAGCTTTAATAAAATTCCAAGTCAGAGATAAATGAATATAAGATGTAATTTTCCTCCTAGGACTTCATTAGACTCACACAGAATTCTGGACATGAAACACATATCCTAATGATGCCTAACTAAATCAGCTTGATGGTCCTGTCCTTCTCTAATATGCTTTCCTCTTCTAGGTTTTCCTCTTTGCCCTGGGCACAGTCGCTGGCTAAGACAGACTTTGCGTCTGAAGTTCTATGACTAAGAGCTTATTCTGAATTAGAACTGGGTTGGGAATTAGAACCAGATCTGTTTTTCAGTTAATTAACTTATAAGAGAGAGAAAAAACTAAGAACTTGAGTTTTAAAAAAAATGAATGAAAAGACATTGAAGTCATTGGGAATAGGCTTTCCCAAATCTGTTCCCTTCAGCTTCATTTAACATATTTTATTAAAAAGTAATATAATTAAGCTAGATTTAACACATAAGCTCTGGATTGTTATTTTTTTTAACAGCAAGGACCATTCGATTAAATTACCATTCATCTAAAAATGTTATTCAATAGAGAAAAACCCATTAGATGCAAAGAGACATGTAACATTAAATAGTTGATTGGGAAGAAAGGCTCACATGATAACTAAGAAAAAGAGCTTTTTGTTTTGGAATATGTTTTTATGCAATGTCATGTAATCTAGTTAAAATCACTGTCTTGGTACCTTTTGGTCCCCAAATGGAAGTCATATCATGTAACAGCTTCACTTTGTCCAAACTTACTGTCTTGACATGATTTTTGCTGCAGATGAGGATAGAGATAGTTCATGTCATACTATAGAAAAAATGTCTTTGGATAACAGAACAGAAAGAACACAATTATGGAGACCTCTGAATTATTAGATTTTTTTTTTTTTTTAGAATAGAGAATTCATTTAAGGGCTTATTCTTGTGACCAGTGAAAATGACTTAGTTTTTGTTTGTATTTTTTCAAATGGGAAAAATGTTAAATTAGAATTTGGGGTGGGGTGGGGAGGGTTGTACATGTTTAGGTGATTAACAATGAGCTCATTTCCAGTCAGAAGTCCCCGAGTGAAAACTCTGCTTTACTTAGAAAACTTGATGAATAAAATGATTGTCATTTAAAAACACCTGATTATCATTCTCATTTAGAAACCAACTAATTGTGGGCTTAAAACCCAGGTCAAGAAGTTAGTAATCAAGTTTATTAAGACAAATTGGCTTAGTTACCTAATCCAGTCAACACCCCTTGTTCTGGAAACCCAGATGGCCTTGAGCCAAAGGAAGATCTGCTTATAGTAAGTGTAAAGCATCTCTGACGAAACAAAGGTTTCCAGACACATTTCGAAAACATTTTCCATTATTTACTATACAGGAGGTTAGGTGTGATGCAAATGAAAAGCAGTTATTTTCTGTTAGTGAGAGCCACCAGGCTTCCCTGGGACACCTTGACAAAGAACAAGGACATACTTCTTTCTCCTTGTGTAAGGGGAATAGATTGTTTCCTTTCGAAAGAGTCTGTTCCACCTGAATGCAGAAGGCAGTCGTGTGCCCAGGGATAAGTTCTAGCCTTTGACTTTTTGCTTCTTCAAGTGCTTTCCCACCCCTTAATGTGCGTAAGTGGGATATGGGGAGGCTGCACCCCACTTCCTCCCAAAGACACAGCTTCTCCAGTGGTTATGCAGACACACACACACCAGAGCCCTGGGGCATTTTCCCTTCTAAGCACAGACTGGGCTGCCTCGCACCAGCATCACATGTCCCTACAGCGTCAGCAGCCTCCACCAGTTTCTCAGAGAAGGCTGCCGACTCTCCCTAGGGCCGTGGCCCTGAGGAACCAAGGCATGAATCCTGCAGAGTGGGAGGGAAAAGTAGGTAATTGATGTCCATTTCACAGCAAGAGCTGTGTGTGTGTGCAGGGTGGATGGGTGGGGGGTAGAATGTGTTGGGTCAGAGGCAGGGTAGACTGGTAAGGGTAGTAAACAGGTCTAGGGTTGGGATTGCCTGCAATAGTATTTCAAGCCATGGGCATTGCTTTTTAAATCACTATAATTTCTTTTCCATTCTCCCAAGAGAACTCGAGTGTAATCATTAAATTTTCTAGCTTTTAGAAGGTTATAAATCTATGAGATCAATCACTGTTGGATTTTATTTACCAGAACACAATTAAATGATTGGATGAATTGTTGGTTACTTTTCAACAACTATGACCCCTGCAGCATTATTGCCCTTGAAAGGCTAAAAAATTTTAACTTCCAAGGTTCCTGCCAATCCATGTTAAAGAAAAAGTTATTCTGACACTTGTTAAAGTGGTAAGGAGGATATTATTTAGGACAATTGCAGTAAGAACATTGCAGGAGGGAGATGGGACTCAACTTCAAATACAATAAAGGCAGCTGGGGTTTAATAATGAATGAGCAGAGTGAGGGGCTCAGTGTATGGAAAATTACCAAGAAGAAACATCGAGGGTAGGGGGCATTTGCAAAACCACCATAACAGGATTTTTGCCAAAGGCAGGTCAAGGACATATGCATCAAAGGTGGGAGATGAGGAACTTGATCCCAGCAAGGATGAAGGCCAAGGTTGAGGCATAGTAGAAAAGAGGGCTCAGAGGAGCTTGACTAAAGTTTGGTCAAGAGGAGGGTCTTTGTAATGTGTACTAAATCTGATTGTCCACTGCAGAGAGGGGGATGGGGGCTCTGGTGCAGTTAATCCTGGAGGGGCAAAGCCTTTCTCAGACTCGTGCTTGGGAGGCAATATACATAGAGTTCTTATGCAAGGGCCCATGACTTCTCTTCTGAAGGGTGGCCACCAGTGCTGCAGAGAGCCAGCAGGGTCAGTGGGTGGACCAGCCAGAGCTTTCAGGCCTTCTGCCTGCTGTGCCCCACCCCACCCAGTCCAGCTAAGCGATTTACTGTTAAACTGGATCCCGAGAGACTTACAGATCTTTTGTTGCATGTCCCAGAGTCAAAATGGAAGAATCAGATTACTTTTATTAGTTTTATGTATTACAAATATTGGAAATACATTTATAGGTTACAAACATGACCTGTGTAGTAAGGTAATTACCTCAAAAGTTTATTCAGGTTTTTTTTTTATTGTGGTAAAATATACATACCATAAAATTTATTGTTTTAACCCTTTGTGAGTATATAAGTCGGTGGCATTAAAGTGCATTCATTGACCACTATGTATTTCCAGCCCTTTTCCATCATCCGAAACTGAAACTCTACACCCATTAAACACTAACTCCTCACTCCCTCCTCCCCTTAGTCCCTGGCAACCATCGTTCCGTTTTCAGTCTCTGAAATTCTAGACCTTGTGAGGTACTCTACATGCCTCATGTAAGTGAATCACACAAGATTTGTCCCTTCGTGGCTGGCTCATTTCACTTAGCATAATTTCTTCAAGGTTCATCCATATTATAGCTTGTGTCAGAATTTCCTTCCTTTTCAAGGCTG
Source organism: Eonycteris spelaea (assembly GCA_003508835.1). Taxonomy (NCBI): domain Eukaryota; kingdom Metazoa; phylum Chordata; class Mammalia; order Chiroptera; family Pteropodidae; genus Eonycteris; species Eonycteris spelaea. Next base: position 6,273,798 of record PUFA01000017.1, read on the forward strand.
AAAAATATCCCATAGCATGTATATACTACATTTTGTTTGTCCGTTCATTTATCAATGTGCACTTGGGTCGCTTCCACCTTTTGGCTATTGTGAATAAAGCTGCTGTGAACACGGATGTACAGATATCTGTTCAAGCTGCTACCTTCAATTATTTTTCACATATACTAGAAGTGGAATCACTGGATCCTCTGGTAATTTTTAAGTTTTTGAGGAACCGTCGTACTGTTTACCACAGTGGCTGTACCATTTTACATTCCCACCAGCAATCACAAGATTTCCGGTTTCTTCATATCCTCACCAACACTTGTTATTTTGTTTTTGTTTTATAGTAGACATCCTGGTGGGTGGGAAGTGGTATCTCGTTGTGCTGTTGATTTGCATTTTCCTAACGATTAATGATGTTGAGCATCTTTTGAGTGATTATTGGCCATTCGTACATCTTCTCTGGAGAAATGTCTCTTCAAATTCTTTGTTCATTTATAAATTGCATTTTTTGTTGTTGAGTTGTAAGAGTTTATATCATCTGGATATTAATCCCTTATTAGATATATGATTTGCAAATATTTTCTCTCATTCTGTAGGTTGGCATTTCACTCTGCTGAGAATATCCTTTGTCGCACAAAGTGTTAAATTTTGATAAAGTCCAATTTATTTTCTTTTGTGGTCCTTGTTTTGGTGTCATATCCAGGAATTCATTACCAAATTCAGTTTCATGAAACATTTCCCCTATGTTTTCTTCTAGAGGTTTTATAGTTTGGGTCTCACATTTGGGTCTTTGATCCATTTTGAGTTAATTTTTGTGTATGGATTAAAGTATGGGTCCAGTTTCATTCTTTTGCATGTGGATATCCTGTTTTCCTCAGCACCATTTGTTGAAAATACTGTCCTTTCCGCATTGAATGGTCTTGGCACCCTTGCTAATCATTCAGTTTTATCTTACTCTAAGAAAAGGAAACTGTTAGAGTAACATTACTTTTAGATGTACATTTCACATTTCAATAGATTTTTCAAAACCTATGCATCTGCCACAATTTTTCACCAGCCCTTTGCTCAAGAATCAGTGGGGGTATTGATTTTACCTTTATGAAGGTGACAAGGCCTGGCCGTAGGAAGGACTCTGCCAGTTGAGAGTACTGTACGGCTTGGGAAACCCAGATCTCTCCAGGTTTCTTTGTTGCGTATGCTACGGATTGAGCTTACCTCCTAAGGAACACATTCCTTTAGCTTAACAAGCTTTTAGAAGGCCAGCACACATGGGAAAAAGAAAAAAATATTAGTCATTGACATGCCAGTGTGAATTCATTCACAACATTCTTTCCTCCCATTTAATTAACTGAGAAGAAGAAAATTTTAACTTCTACTTTTTTGGAGGGTTGGGGAGAAGTAGAAGGAGAGGGAGAGACACTATTTTAAGAACAAAGCCACATTCCCAAAAAGCAGGCCAGGGTGTGCTGTTACCTTGGATGGCATGAGGCATTGAGAACCTTGGACAGACCAAGGAGAAAGGACCATGGTCCAGAAGGGGAAGTAGGAGAATCTAAAGATAAATTTTGCCCACTCGACAGCTGTGCCAGGGAGAGGCCCTGGAAATGAATATGAGTAATCTGTAGATGTGCATGACCAAGACCCAGCCCTTCTATGTTTATTTTAAAGGAGTAGTACATATTTCTCCAAGCCTGGCAACATTTCTTTTAGTTATTGTCAGTCCAATCCTTCTTTTAAGGGACAAATGGAAAGACTATAGAGCTGAAAAACATCTCAGTAGAGGATTTTCTTTCTGTGACCCCACTTCTACGTCCAACACACACACACACACCTCTTTTGGGAATTTGTCATGATTTTGTAATGACTCTAATTTGAGTTGATTGCACATATATAAATTTCAGATATTTAAAATGTAGGCTATACTGTTGAAGGTGGATACCTCTGGCGACCACTGAATGTTTTGATAGTTCCATTCATACATTTCAAGTCTTATGATTTTTAAAAAATTATTATAGGTTGAGATTTTGTCCTGTAAGTTCCCGTTTCTAGCCAAAATCATCTCTGCTACACACTAGAGAAAGTAGTTTTAAATTTTGGTTCAGTTATCTCTAACACATCTTTTATTCACAAAGGAAAAGATGTACCTAGATCACATTCAAAATTTGTATTTCATTAATGCTTCGTTAATCTCATTAATTTGGCCACATAGGCCTTGACCATTGACGGATGTCAGTCTCATAAAAAGCACCACTGAGGCAGAACCCTGACTCCCACGGTTCCCTGTTTTCCCTTTTCTGTTACAGAATGACTATCTCTCACTTCTTGGTCTTTGTACTGGTACAAGAGTTGACTTGTAACTAGAGTACAGATATCACAAATCACTCTGGCCAAAGCTTTTTCCCTTTAGCAAATACACTTCATTTTTTTTTTTTAAAGAAGTTAACGAGAGGGGCTATCTTGTGCTATCACTAGGAAACGGGGGTTTCCACTTCTCATTATCTTTCAGCCAGCATCTTCTTTCCTCTTTTTTTTGTTTTAATTTATGTCATCCGGCACTTTGGGCCCTCAGATCTACTGACTAATTTCCCCTACTCTCAGATAACACTTTGACCATCCCCTTAACACACTGCTAAAAAATGTAAACACCAAACAAACAAAAATATATTTTATCACAATGGTGGGTGTCTTGCTTGATTAGCTGATATGTATTTTCCTTATTTTCATTTTTGAGAATGCATTTTTCCCTGTTTGAAATTACAGATGACATTGAACAATGTGGATGTGAATGGCACCAACCTCTGCATAGTCAAAAATCCACATATAAGTATAGTTGGCCCTCCATATACTCAGATTCCCAACCACAGAGTTGACCTTTGGTCAACACGGATTTGAACCATGGGTCAATTGAAAAAAAGTGCGTGTCCATGGACCACACAGTTCAAACCCATGTTGTTCAAGGGTCATCTGAATAACTATTATTTGAGGTAATCTTGGATTAAAATAATACAATTGCTAATAAGTTTTTGAGTACAATAGAATAGACTAGAGAGCACTTTTAATCTTAGAATAAGATATTTCTGATAACATTTTTTCTTTTATAGATTTCAATGTGGTATCATGGGTATATGCATTTGTCTAAACTCATCAAATTACATACGTCAAATATGTGCAGTTTTTTTTGGTATATCAATTAAGTCTCAATGCTGCCCCCCCTTTTTTTTTTCTTTAAAGAATAACTTTATTTCTGTCAGGTAAATAGAGGTTCAGTTATGCTCCAGCCCACAAAAAAAGCCAATAAATGGAAAGAGATACCATACTCATGGATTGGAAGGACTTATTGTTGTTGAAATATCAGTTCTCCCTAAAGTAATGAAGAGATTCAGTATAATCTCAATCATAATCCCAGTAGGCTTTTAAACATAGAAATTGAGAAGGTAATTCTAAAATCTATACGGAAATGTAAAGGACCTTGATTTGCCAAAACAGTCTTTAAGAAGAAGAGTAAAGCTAGAGAACTTAAGTTATCTGACTCAAGATTTACAATATAAAGCTACAATAATTAAACAGTATGGCTCTGGCAGAAGAAGAGAAAAGTGTGGTGTAAGGACAGAACAGAGAGTTTAGAAATAGATGCTCACTTATATGGTCAATTGATTTTTGTCAAAGGGGCAAAGTAAGTCAGTGGGAGGAGGACAATAGTGTTTTTAACAAATGGCTCAGGAATAACTGGATAACCACATGTAAAAAAAAGGAACCTCAACCAATACCTCACATCATATACAAAACTAATTTAAAGTGGATCCTAGATCTAAATATAAAAGCTAAAACTATACAGATTTAGGAAGAGGACATAAAACACACTCATGAACTGCGATATGCAACTAATTTTTAGCAGTAATAACCATAAAAGAAAAAATTTATGAATTATATTTCTTCAAAATTAAATATTTATTTTTATCAAAAGCACTATTAAGAAAATAATAAGTAATCCATAGCCTGGAAGAAAAAGTGGCAAAATGCATATCTAATAAAGGACTTGTATCCAGAATAAAGAACTCTATAATTCAATAATAAAGACAATCCACTTAAAAAGACAGACAAAACTCTTAAATAGCACTTCACAAAGGAAGATATATGGTCAGCGAGCACACGAAAAGATGCTCAACATCACTGGTCATCAGAAAAAAATACAAATTACAACCTCAGTGAACTAGTACTACATACCCATGACTAAAATTAGAAAGACTGACAACATCAAATGTTGGCAAGTCTGCAAGCAACTCTTATACACCGCTGGTGGAAATATAACATAGTACATCCATTTTTGAAAATGGTTTCAATAAAATTCCAACCTACAGAAATTCCTTTGACGTAAAAATTTCACTCCTACGAGAAATGAAACACATGTTCTCAAAGAGGCTCGTACAAGAATGTTTACAGTAGCTTTATTCATAGTAGCTCCAGAACAGAAACATCTCAGATGTGCACATGGGAAAATGGAGAGACAGATTGTGGTGTATTCAAACAAGGAATGATTCACTGGTACATAGAGCAACATTGGCTAACTCTCAAAAACATGCTGAGCAAATCAGCAGGACACAAGAGGACATTCTGAGTGGTTCCATTTATAGAAATTTTAGAAGAGGCAAAACTAATCCAAGGTGGAAAAAAAATAAAACCCCAAAACGATGACAGTGGTTGCCTCTGGGGATGGGGAGGAGTGACTGGGAAGGTATGTGGAAGTGCTATCTGGGGAGGTGGAAATGTTCCAAATCATAGAAGGACTGTGGATTGCATATATGTGTCCATAAGTCGGATTGTACCGCTGAGATTTGTGAAGTTCAGTGTATGTATATTTTACCCCAAAAAACTGCAGAAAAATAATAACCAAGTGAAGAGTAGATAGAGATAAAAATAATACAAGAGTGGCCAGATATAAGTAACCGTTAAAACTGTGTGATGGTACATGGGGTTCTATTTATTTTATGTATGTTTGAATTTCTTCCATAATAAAAAGTTTTAAAACATGCTTATAAAATGTAAAAAGTGGATTGATTGGAAGGATCATGTATTGCTGTCGTTGCTGTACTTTTCCTGGGTAATGTCCGATTATCCATATTAATGGAATAGAATACAGTAGTTTAAGAGCAAGCTTCAGAACCATTTATTTACTATGTGGCTCTGAGAAAATTCCTTCATTTCTCCATAGTTCAGGTCCCTCATATATCTTTGTGAGGTTTAAGGAAGATGAAATATAAATGCTTTGTCATACTCTTGCTCAATAAATGTTAGTGTTGTTTTTATGGATGGAAAATGTGGCAGAGATCACTTTAAAAAATTATTTGACTTTGAACAATCCTTTTCTGTTTAATTTGAACATGACTGTCTCTGATATTTGGAGAATTGACATGATGGGGTCATGGTGAGAAGAACTTAGAAAAAGAAATTAGTTCACCATCCTTGCAGGGAACTCTTCCACTTCACACTTAACTTGAGAATTAACCCCTAAATTTTATCTCCATGAGACTGTCTTCAAATTTATAACACAAAACTCATAAAAGGATAATGCGTACAATCCCGAAACCTTTTTTTTTTTTCTCTCTTATTGGTTTGCTTTTTGAATATGAACTTTTTTCTTTCAAGAGCACCTTCTCTGGGAGGTTTAGCTTGGGACAATCTTTAACTTGGCTGTTTTCTGACTTCAAAACAGCTAGTGGTAAAGACAGAAGCCTAAGATTTTTGGACCTAAAAATAACGAAATAAATAATCCCCAGCTGGCTGATAAAAAACCAAGTATAGCACCATCTCAAGCCTGGAATATAGTTATCTTGAGTTTCTTTCCTTTGCAACTTGCATCTCCGCGTTTTCACATTCTGTGACGGCTGGGATTCTTTCCCTCATTCGTCCCAGGAATACGGTGTGAGTAACTTCCCTGCGCCCCATCCAGTTAGGCTCTGGGGAGGTAGGGGTGAGCATCACCCTCTTAGTTTTAAGGTCTAGAGACAGACACTTGATAAATAATGAGTCGCTTATGGGGACACACCAGGGGTTGGCAGGGAGGGCCTGTCCAAGATGCCGTGAGCTGGGATCTTGTTAGGAGAGAAGGTCTCTGCTGGTCTCTCTTTTTTTTTGCTTTACCTCGTGTTGGGTTTGGGTGTCCTTTTTCTTCAGAGGACCTCAGTGGAATTTGCCAGCAAGAACTGTTTTTCAAGACTTCTTTGTGGTGGTGATCTTTTCAGATTCCTTCACGGAAGTTTCTCTGAGCACTACAACATATTTTGCTTTAGGAAAGCCGACTTAGGACATCTGCTCAGGGTCGAAGTTCTCCGTGCACCCCACACCGGATCACAGAGAGGTTCCCACGCCTCAGCTCTTTGGCTGGATGGCCGTGATTTCTCCCCTTCCTCCCCCCGCCCCCCCGGGATGTGCTCTCAAGCTCATGTCTGTTTCCAGCTCGTTTCCCTCCGGACTCGAAACTGTAAAGAGCAGCCTTTGAAACGGAAGTTGGCCTTCCTCGCGGGTCTTCTGCATGACATCTTGCGTTTCGGAAGCTTCGCTGTGTTACACTCCTTTACCTGGTACTTTCGGAGCAGCTTTCTCATCTTTGTTCCTCTGCAGCTTTTTGGAAATACAGGCGTTTATCCTAATTAAGGATATAACTGATGCTGCTTCACACGTGCACATTATTTTCCATGTTTCCTCGGGATGATTTTTAATAGTTTATCTCCCTTGTGTTCTGTTTTCCCCGTCTGTGCTTCTGATATAGTTGGCTACTTTTAGCTTCGTTCGAATAACTCAAATGCATACCGCATTACTCCATGTAATTTCCCTAAGTATTTTAATCACTTTCTTGTTTCTAAAAAAAAAAAAAATCCCTCTTTTAGGTTTTCAGATATTTATTGAGCACCATCATTCCTTGTGCTAGGACTGGGATCTTCTCACTGCCCTGGAACTTGGCTCCCAGCCGTCCTGCCTTCATTTCCTCCTCGCGGGGCTTCTCTCCACATCCTTCACAGCCCTGCTAGTGTCTCCGTGGTCGGGCAGTTTTCCTGGGTTGCTCTGGCCCCAGCGTTCTCTGACTCAGGAGCACTTATCACCTTCAATCGCTCACTTGGCACTTAGTCATAAATGGCCTTGTGACATGTATCACAGTTCTCATGTACTGTCTTCCACGACTGTCTTTTCATTTCTGGGCCCTATGTCACTCGATATATAGTATTCTCTGCCTCTGGCACTTAAATAAATTCGAATTTACTAAAAAGATAATAATAGCTCATTGCTTTCTACTTCTCCATCTTCAGCTTCAGGAACCTCTAAGAAAAGTTAATTCCTTTTCTCAAAAGAAAGTATCAGCCATGTAGCTTTACCTGCTTCATGAGGAATGCACCTGAATTTGTAGATCTCTTGGACCAAAATGAGCTGACTGGCCTCCAGTGATTTGTGAACTCTTACTTAGAATTAGAGCTCAATTCACTGTGTACCAAAACAGTTATTATACCCCCCTCTTTTAAAAAAAATTGCCTAACAGATTGCAAAAGACTATGCCCTAGGCTTTTTATGGAACACAGCTTCTTAGCGCAATTTCTCAGAGTATAAATCAAGGGCAAGGTTTAGAATCAAGTCTCATAGGCTTAGAAATCATGTTTGTTTAGAGATCCACATAGTTTGATCTCAAGCAGTTCTGAGGACTGGAGGAAACATTGATCATTCATGTTGTTTGCCTAAAAAATAAAAACAAAAAAACCCCCCACTCTAGAAGTTCTACATTCCACAGATTTGTCTTAACCAGTGAAGATTAAAGAAAACATCTGTCCAGTCGCCTCTTTAAAGATCTTCATAAGAGGAATCCTGGGCATGTGAAAGGAGTCAGATTCACAGTGTAGGCCTCTAACTACAGTACCCCAAGGTCTGGAGAGGGCCTCGGGAGGGTCTCATTTCCAGCTTCCTGCTAAAAATAAGTGGAAGGCATTTACTCTCCGTTCCGTGCTTGCTTTCAGCAACATTTATGAGAAAGCGAAATGGAGTTTCTAAACTCCTGCCAGACGGCAAGCACTTGGAGCACTGAAATGAGCCTAAAACCCAGTCAGAAAGAAATATAACATCTTTAGAACAAGACAGTTGGGTGAGAGATACCTAAAACTAAAGAATTTCTAAACTTTCCATGAAGACACATTGGCAGATTATACAAAATTATTTCTTGAGTTCGAGGTTCAGGAATAAAGATCAAACCTGAGTGACAAAGAGGACCCAAACAGTAGTCTCCTATTTGCTGGCTATTCTTTGCTCCTGTTAATTAAGTTTCTTCTCTGTCGAGGATGTGATTGATAAGCTAGCTTCCTTTTCCCCATCTTTGGTACAGAAGAACTGTTATTGTCAACCCCTATTAAAGTGGTAGCTTTTCAAAAAACAGTTGACCCTTGAACAACACAGGTTTGAACTGACGGCTCTACTTATAAGTGGGTTTTTTCCAATATACATACAGTTGGCCCTTTGTATACCTGGGTTTTGCATCCAAGGAGTCAACCACCTGAGGATCAAAATTACTGTTTTCAATGTGCGCTTGGCTGAATCCATGGATGCAGAGGGCTGCGTGTATGCATTGATCTAAGCCATTTATATGAGGGCTTGAGCGTCGTTGGATTTTGTTTTCCACAGTGGGGTCCTGGAACCAATCTCCTGCAGATACTGAGGGACAACTAGTAGTTAAGTTTTGGGAGTCTAAAGTGATATGTGGATTTTCAACTGCGCAGCAGGTTGGCACCTCTAACCCCTACGTTGTTCAAGGGTCAACTGTATACCCTTACAAGAAAATTTTATATGCATATCTTGTGTAGTTCATGATCCTCTATGTCTTTTCCATTCTCTCTGAAGCTGACTTAGTTTTACACTGATCAGTTTTTTTTTTTTTTTTAAAAAAAAAAAAAAAAAGCTTTCTGCTTTACTTACCTGCAGTCATTCCTTACTCTGGCGCTTTCTGTATGAAATAGGAACATCTTAAACACAAATCAAAATATTCTTGGTATTTTCAAGATTGTTGTGCTATATAGCAGTGGTTTTTACCTATCTTTCCTCTCCTGTTGACTTCGTGTTCATACATTTATAAAACACTTTCAAATCATAAAAAGCCTTATTTTTTGAGAATCAACATCCTGTTCAGAATTCCTGTCTCATAAATCAGCAGCTATATATAGAAGGCTAGATCTAAACTGCAAGAACACTTTTGATACTAATCCAGGCAGCAGGAGTAGGTGTCAAATAAGTTTCATGATTCTTCTGCTATGACTTATATGGTTTAATAAGATTTGGGTCGACATCTTCACAAGTGCTTTTAAGTAACAGTGCTGTGATTTGTATACTGACCGGAACCTTGAGCTTAAAGTTGATTTTTTAATTGAGCTGATCTGTTCTTGTCCAGTCCTTCTTGTGACTAACCCTGCACATTTCCAGGTGCAGCCTGTGAGCATGAAACAGTGCAAAGCCAACTGGACCACTGTTCCTGGGACTGAACCTCTGTTCCTGGGCTCGCAAGCTTCATTCTTAACCCAGGGCAGCCAGTCGACCAATTAGTGATTCATTTGACAGCAGGAGCCAGACTCCTGAGCTGATCTAGTCCAGATCCAATAAAGCACATATTAACAGAAAGAGCAGAGTGGCAGCTGTCAAGAGCAAGACTCCCTTACTTCCATTAAGCCAGTGACTTTCAGTGTCACACTGTTTCATACCAGACTTTAGAATCACCAACAATCTATCTTTTAGAAATGCAACATTTACAATAGAAAACATTTGCCCCTTCTGTTTTTCTTAATGTTTATAAAGCTTGCACATTTAAAAACTTTAATCATACTGTGTTCTGCAGCTAAATTTTTGGTTCAGCATTAAGATGCAGTTCATCCATTTTGTATACTGGAATTTATTCACTGCTGTTTTCTTCTATTTTATGGGTATATTATAATTCATCCATTCTATTGTGATGGACATTTGATTGTTTTTTGCTATTATAAGTAGTTTTGCTAGGCATAGTCCTGTGCGTGTCCCCAGTATGCACATGCAAGTTTCTCCAGGGAATATCCATACCTTAGGAGTGGAGCTGCTGGGCTGCAAGATGCATCTTTAATTTTGTGAACAATGTCAAAGTGTTTCTGAAGTGCTTTGTTCCGATTTATATTTCCACCAACAATAAGTATCCCAATGTGCCCACATCCTAGTAATACCTGATACTGTCAGACTTTGAAAATTTTACTAATATACTAGGTGTGAAACTGTAATTGTATTCAAACATTTTTTGCCTCTCATTTTCTAGACTACTCGTGGAGTTAAACAGATTTTTGTAGATTTTTTTGGCCATTTGGTCTTCCTCTTTTGTGAAGTACCCAGTCCCAGAGTTTGTCCATTTTCTTTGGTCTCATCGGTTCAGCCTGTGTGCGTGTTTATATTCTAGATGCTAATCCTTGTCTATCATTATGTGTTACAAATATCTTCTCAAATTTAATTTGCCTCTTTATACTTTTCTCTATAGTTCTCATTTGAATGCTATTGCTTTGTGTGTTTTGTGTCTTACTACACAAAATCTTTCCTCAGTGTCATATAAATGCTGCCTTTGTCAGCTTTTAAAAGTTTTAGTTTTGCCTTTCTCGCCTAAGTCTTCAATCTATTTGGAATTGATTCGGACTACACACTTACACACGTGAGGTAGTGGTCCAGATTCCTTTGTTTCATAAAGATAGCCACCAGCACCATTCACTGGGATGTCTGTCTGCTTCATGCTGATCGGCAAGGCCAGCTCTCAGAGACTATCAAGTTCTCATACATACATGCGTGTTTTTTCCGAGTCTCTGTTCGGACTCTGTTATTTGATTTATCTCTATGCCAACACTACACTTTCAATATAGTTTTATAAGACTTCTTGCTCTCTGGTAAGTCTAGTCCCCTCACCTGTTGTTCTTTAGGCCTGTTTTGGCTATTGTTGGCCCTTTGCTAGTCTGGAATAGAAGAGATGCCATTTTCTAAATGTTCCTTCTAATAGTAATTGAATTTATAATTCGATAAGGAGCTAGAGACAAGATTTAGATATTATGATCAGTAAACCTGTGAGTAAATGTGTTTACTTGATTTTTATTTGATCATGAAGTTTGCAAAATTTAGATTTGAGAATTTAGGTTCATAAAGTCGTCTTCATCATGTAATATCTACAAACCGTATTAATACAGATGTTAAACTTGTTTGGTTGGTTGTGCTGTTTTCATCATGAATTTAATTAACATTGAACTTGGACCACTTGCCTGAGCACTAATACAGATAATGCTTGGCCAGTGAAGCCACATGACACTATAATTAGATCTCATGAAACAATGGTCTCAAATTATTTTAAGTGCTTGTAATTTTTAGTAATATGCAGGCTTATGTATAAATATCAAAAGGGAAGCTCAACTAGGGTGTGTGTGTGCTGGTAACTGTTTACAGGGGAATAGAGAATTTTAATGTACACATTCAGCCTGGGAAACTTTGTATTGTTTATTAAATAAAGCAGAGAAAGCAAGAGAGGAATCAGCAGTGGGAAATAAGGTCACCAGATAAGGGGCTTTTTTTTAATACTCTGTTTCCTGTTCTGGGTGGCTCTGTTATCCACTCTGAGAATTTCATTCCTCTTACCCAGATTGCAAATTTCCCATTTCCTGTCACTCTTTCTACTACCTCCCCCATTTCTTGAGCTGCCAAACCAAAGCTGTTCAAACGGATAAAGACCAGTTAATTTGTTAAAGAGCACAGAGCTTTTGGTAAAACACTTTTTTTCCTGGATATTACTGTGTATAGATGACTAGAACTTTATCAGCAGAATAAGAATTGGGTCAACTTATTGTACCATGTCTTAGTAGGTCTACACCCATATAGCAGGCCAACTCATCCTTGCCTATCTTCACAACTACTGAACTACAAAAAGAAGGAATGACTATAATAGCTACAAAAAAGTAGTTGAGGGGTGGCAGGATTTTTTTTTTTTTTTTTTTTTTTTGCACCAGCATCTACGTTTTTAGAATAAAACAGAGCTTAGACGGCAACTATAAAGGGTTATGCTTTTAGGAGAAGCATTCAGTATCACTGATTATACTATGTCACAAAGGGATGGATTTCAGAAAGCCCTGTTCTCTTATTTTTTGAATTATCTAAGTGGTGAAACTGTTATGATGTTTTAAGTGATTAGTCTAAAAACAGCAGTCCTTGCCAAACTTATAGAGGGTGGAAATAGCTATGAAAGGCATAGGATAGGGTTGCATTTTAGAGGATGAAAAAAAGTTCTGAGTTAAAAAAAAAAAAAACCCTAACATTTCCCTAGGAAACTACTATATTCAGTGTAGGGAGTGTCGTGTACTTCAATCATTTTATTGGACTCTGTGTGGTATTTCTTCCTAAATTAAGATTCGGGAACCCAGGTTGGTCTGATCCCACTTCAACACTGGTAATTAATTGAAAGCACCTTAATAAGACATAACAACAGAACAAAAACTATAGTATATAGAATGAAAAAATTATAACCTGCCATGTCGTTGCTTTTTGGCCTGTGTAAGAAAAGGTCAAGAACTACAAGTGACTTTCCTTCTACAAAATTCATGTCTCTGGGGTGATGGATGTTGACGAGATGATAGGAATCCTTTCATAATATATTATCAAATCACCACCACGTATGCTTTAAAATGCTAGTTTTGTCAACTATACCTCAGTAAAACTGGCAAAAAAGTTCATGTCCCTGTTCCCTGACTTTTGAAGTTCAAGGTTGGGGAAAAATAATTTGTACTTAGTTAAGATTACTGATCAACTACTTCAGGGGTTTCCAGCAGGTATCTAACCTGATAATTTAAGGAGAAAGAGAGTAGGAAATACGCGTAATTGGTCCATAGGAAACTGAGTCACACAGAGCAGAAACCTGAAGCTATGCCTCTGAAGACCTGGGCTTGTGTCCTTTTTAAGAATCAGTGTCTCTAAAGAGAGACCACTACCAATAGGGTTCCTCAGAATTCATGAGGTTGTTTTTTTAGTTTTTAATTACAGTTAACATATAATATTTTATTGGTTTCAGGCGTACTACATAGTGATTAGATATTTCTATAACTTATGAAGTGATTCCCCCGTAAGTCTAGTACTCACTTGACATGTGATTACATTGACTGTATTCCCTGTGCTGTACTTTACATTCCCGTGACCATTTTGAACTGCCAATTTCTACTTCTTAATCCCTTCACCTTCTTTACCCAGTCCCCAGACCCCCTTCCCATCTGGCGACCATCAGTTCTCTGTATCCATGGGTTTGTCTGTTTTGTTCGTTTTTTAGATTCCACATATAAGTGAAATCATATGGTACATCTTTCTCTTATTTCAATTAGCATAATACTCTCTGGGTTCATCCATGTTCTTGCAAAGAGCAAGATTTCGGTTTTTTATGGCTAATACTCCATTGTATGTGTGTGCCACATCTTTATCCATTCCTCTATCAATGGACAACTTGCTTCCTTAGCTCAGCTATTGTAAATAATGCTGCAGTGAACATAGGGGTGCATGTATCTTTTTGAATTAGTGTTTTGGATTTTTCAAATACCCAGGAGTGGAATTGCTAGGTCATAGGATAGTTCTATTTTTTAATTTCTTTGAGGAATGATCTGCTTTAATATTACTGGGTAGAGATGGGAATTGACACCAAATGCAGCTGTGTGACTTTAAACAGGTCAGTTGGCCTCTCTGAGCCTCACCTATAAAATAAGGCTAGATTGTATGACTCTTTAGAACTAATACATGTGAAAGCACTTAGCAAAACTTATAATGCATAGTTGGTGTGCAAAAAATGTGTTTGTTTCTTCTGTTAAACTGTGCTGAGGCTGTAAAAATTCTAAGTTGTAATAATTCCTTGATTTCCAAAATAATCATTATATTCAATAAACAAATACATGTTAACTGACCCTAGGCAGAAACCATGAGGCTCAGCCCCAGTCCTCAAGGAACTAATAATTTATTAGAGACAATAATATATACTGAATGATAAAGGGCCACATTCAATGTTAGTTCAAAAGAGTAAGAGAAATCTGGGGCTGCAAGGAAACTTGGAAGTATTTGTGGAGGAAAGGACACTTGAGCTTTCTAAAATTTCTAAAATACTAGAAAGATGACATTTGGACAGGTGGAGACTGGAAGAAGGCTTGGGGATGAAGACATCCTAGGTTTGAGGAATGCCGTGGAGATGGGCAAGTGCAAAGTGTGTCTGGAGAATGTGATCTGTCCAGTTAGACTGGAATGCAGACTACTGGGAGATAAGGATGAACATGCAAGCTGGAAACAGACCACAGAAGACCTCTGAGCACTTGACTAGGGTCTTTGGCATTTATGCTGTGGGCAACCAGGATTCATAGAGCTGAAATACAGCTGGTGCTACGCTGCGGCTGAATTAACCTCAAAATTGAGGGGAGGGCAGTGGGGCGAACCAGGGGCAGAGAATCAGCAGAGGCTATTCTCACTTGTGGGGAGGCTGTGGGACCATAAAGGACTTGTGTATCACATTCCAAATATATTTTAGGGCTTTTAGCAAGTGACATTACAAGTTGGTAACCTGTATGTAAGATGAGGAAAGGGACTATATTACTTAAAACTTTGATTTTTAATGGAAAGCTCTTAACTTTTGGAGCAGGCCTGTTATGACTTGGCCTTTGACTTCAAAGAAAAGCCATGGAGAATGTGATCCGAGATTTGCTTTAAGAGGCAGCTGCATCATGGCAGGCTCAGGACAAAGACCCGAGTTTAGGTGATGGTGATAGCGGAGAAAGACACAGCTTTCAAGAGGGAAAAAATCAGTAAGAGTTGGCCTGATTGAAAACAACAGGTAAAGTAGAAAGTCCAGGGCTGAAGCTTTGATTCTGAATGATATGGTAGCAGTAACAACAGGGAGGAAATTAACACGTGTTGTGCTGTTTAAAACAAATTCTACCCAAGTTAGTAATATCTGCTCAGTTGTCATGTTTTTGTTTAAAACTACATTTCTAACATTTAAATATTATACTGTTCATTCCTAAGTGGTAGGAAAAACGAGGAGTTCTCAATTTAAGTGGAAGACTGTCTTAGAGACCAGGTATCTATCTGGTAACACTTTGAAATACTAGCAAATTGTTCTTGTAACATAATATGTGGGCAAAGCATTTCTCAAAGGCAAACATTCATTTCTACAAAGTTAATACTATATAAACCATAAAAACAAGAAGTACAGAAAGAAACATTAAATAAAAGATTTTGCTTTTATTTAAAATAAAATGCATTTATACAGTTTTTGAACCATGGATTATTGGACAACACTGGTAATCCGCCCCTCCCTCCCTGGCATCCTTTCGGGCTCTGTGAGCTAGGAATTTCTGACTAGCACCAATGCAGATTGTAACAGCGCAAGAGACTAGAACATAGCCAGTCTAGGCATTAGAGTTAAGGACACTGTGGCAAATCACGACTATCATGAAGTCATTCTTAATTTAGCTGATATTAAAACTGCACATCAATTATATTTTTAAAAGCATTTAATTAATGTAAAGATGCTACATCTAAGCCATTTGCTAGTTGTATTTTTTAAAAAACTGTACAATTTTATAAAATTTGTTTGTACATTAGTTACACAAAATGCATACTTCATAGACCTTTACTTCATATTATAATGCAAACGTTGCATATTTTAGGCAGATAGTGAATATGCTGGTGAATACTAAGTGTTGTAATACAATATGGTGTAAAAATATAAACACAAGACAATATACATACATGCTTATTCAAGGACAAAAACAAATCAAGCACAATGGACTAAGAGCATTTTCCTTCAAGGTCAAAACAATGACATTATTGAACATCAGGCATCTTTTGCAGGCCTAATTTATCTTCTTTTTTTGGTGGGTGGGGGATGTTTCAAATGTCTACCAGAGTAGGATATTTTTAAAAACAGGAGGCAAATTAAACATACATTAAAACACATGCATTAAACAGACTTCATATAGTTTAAGCCCTGGATAGCTTTAAAATAGATGGCTTGAGTTTCTTAGAGTTTTGCTAGCTGAAATCAGTGATGTTTTGTTCCTGACTTGCCCACTACTTCAGTTTTTAATTCATGGCTCTAAGGAATGTGTGCCATTTTCAAGTTCATATATTATATCATTATAGCAGATTAATAATTGTCGTGCTTGTTAGTGCACATTATTAACTGATCTGATAAGGCAAATAAGTTTTCATGATAAAATGATAAATTTCAAGCTTACTTTATTAAGCAGCATATAACAAACAGCTTTTAAAGTTAAATATTGTTATGGCCGTGGAGTTTTACTATACAACATTTCTATTCACACCCAACCACTGGTAAGTTTGTAGAACATCTCTTCATCTAAACTCTCATTTTGGTCTTTTGCACGTGTTGAGAGAAATATGTAGCCACCAATGAATTCGTGAACCACTTTGCAATCTACTTCAGTACATATGAAGGACAATCGTACTTCATCTGCAAACTCTACAGTGACCTGGAACAAAGACACAGAACTGTAAGGGCCAATAAAAACCTGCATCTAGGTGGGCGCATCCAAGCAAAGCTATTATGCTATTGAGCCTATCGATCTTCAAATATTCTTTTTTACTCCTAAACTAATACTGCCTTCAAGTCCAAAAGAGTAATAAGTAAAGGTTACTAGCCCTTCCCCCAGTCCTTTTTAGTTTTTATGTTCTGAAAAGGAAGAGAAAGGGTTTAGGTCATTAAGTTCCCAAATGGTCTCTGGTGATTCGATTAATAAGAATGTCTCCAAGTCCTGGGAGAAAACCTACTTCCTGTGTTTAATATTTACTTAGATACTTAACTTTTAGGTGTCATGTTTAAATATTTCAGAAATACAAGATTCTATAAAGTAATAGAAACTGATGCTACAAACATAGTAATCTTAAAACAAATGACTGACCCGTACTCCAAGGCTAGGGGCAGCATAGTATATATATATATATATATATATAACAGTAGATGTGCCAGGTTTTACCCCCTAAGCATCTCAATTTACATTGTTACTAAGTGTGCGGTCATAGACAGTGATGGCCCTCAGCCTCTAAATTTTAGTTTCCTCATTTGTAAAGTAGGGGTCATCCACCTACCTCCCAAGGCAGCAGTGAGGTTTAGAAATAGGGTGCCCACAAAAAACATTTAGTATCACACCTGGCACAAAGTAGACATTCAGTGAACACTAGCTGCTGTTGTGAGTGGAAAAGACTTATACATTATAGAAAGATAACCTTAAAAAAGATACAGCAATATTCTAAAGACATCATTTTTTCTTAGAATTTTAATAACTGAGATAGTCATGAAATAGGCAAATTTAAGCGAGAAATGACCAGCCATGTTTTATACTTTAAGAGGAAACAGCACAACTAATCTTCAGAATGTATAGGCCTTTTAATTCTTAGTAATTTTTAGCAATTTGCAAGTAATATTGTTATAGCTTACCATTTTTATTTCCCAGTTTACATTCCACTGTTTCATGTTACTGAAACGCCATGTTTTGATTGCGTCTCCTGTGCTGGCATCCATCCTAATCAGTCTATTGTATGCGATTCCAATAAGTTCTTCTTTTTTGCCCCCTTGGAACCTATAGCATTAAAAACGTAGTAAATAAATGTTTAAAAACATGCTGGGGGGGCTATTTTTTTCAAGCTATATGCTCTTTAACTGTAAAAAAAAATGTCAAGTCTCATACAAATAAAAACAAATGCAATCATTTTGAATTTTTAATGTAAAAATTATAAGTACAGAAAATATATTCCAACATTCTTTAAATTTTACTGTAAAACAGATTAATGGGTCTCAGTAGGTAGCTTTAAATGTTTACTTTCTAATAATGAACTAGATTAAATGAAAAGGCACGGATTAAGGTTTGCACATAGATGCTTAGTAGAACCACTGACCTTGCAATAAAGTGTGTGATGCCGAATTCTGGTAAGGACTGCCAAGCTTGAATAAATCTCATCTTGGCTTCAATTAGACTCATCTGAGCGACATTCTGATGGGCCTCCAAGATTCTTGCTGTTATCTAAATATGATTTAATATCACCTTTACCATTACATATCATTTGTTCATGGTAGAATCAAGACAAAAAGATTAGAGAACTGAATTAGGAGTCCCACCCCAAAAATCATACGTTGCAAGAGTTAGAATTAGAAAGTATCTGAAGCTACATTTGGAAACTGTAGTGAATAACGTTTCAAAATAAACTGATATATTTCTTCTTAATTTCAGTTTCCATATGTCAAGAAACAAAGTACTATTAGGAATACGTAACTGCCACTCAACACATATTCCAAGTACACACATATAAATCATGCTATTATAAAACAGCATTGTTCTAATCCATATACATGGTAACTTTAACTTTAGCACCAAGATATATGATCAGAATGAGTGCCAAAATACAAGTTTCCAGCAGTAATATTTATTAGCATAACATTTTTAAAATTTTTCTGAAGGGATCATTAGAAAGGTGAAATTTCAATTTATACTATACTCACTTTGGGATGACTACTCCCGCAGGAGTGGAAGGAAATTAATCCATGAGGGAGATTGTGGCTAGGGCCTTAAATATTTTTAATTTTCTTTCTTTTTTGGTAAATATGGAGAACTTACCAAATCTCTTATATAGCCTGGCTGTAGATGGCAATGCGAGGAAAGAAAAAGGAGGCAGAAAGAAAAAAAATGGCAATCAGAAAAAACGGCAATGAAGCAAAGAAAAAGTTGCGGTAACCTGCAAACCAAAATTCCAGCCAAAACCATGCAAAAAATTACTTTAGGTGGAAACCAAGCAAAGTAATGCAAGCATGAAAATGAAAACGAGGAAGCAGTGCTTACTTTCCATTTAGAATACTGAGAAACACTCCACATTATTTTAGATTGTTAAGTGTTACTACAATTAAGCGTAGAAATTTACAGGGAGAAAATTAAGAGAACAAATACCCCTTTCTCCCTCATGTACCAGTTCCTACTGGTTAGGGTAAAGCTAATTATTTTAGTAACAAAATCAAAATTACTACTCAAAGACTAATGCCTCAGATTGAGTCAGAATATGATCCATGCACTGCTTTTCAGAAATAAGTTGAAGGCATAAAATAAGTGCAGTGACCATACTGTTTCTTCATTAACACAAGGAAAGCAAACCCCTCAATTACCATGTACTTTTTGCATCCTTTTTCCTGGAAGGGAAAATAAAGAGATGCCATACTCTACACTAGGAACGGTGACTATAAACTTATCAGTCCATTTCAATTTGGATTAACATGGATAAAATGTAGAACGACTTTTCTTTAGAATGTAAAAATCAAGTTTGGGAGTCATATTCATGTGAAAATATCCAAAGCAAGTTTGGGGAATTAAAGATTAAATATAATAAAGGCTGTACTGATGGACCCAAAGAAAAAACAATGTGCTTATGCTCTGGTAGGGATGAATGGCCCCATGCCTGCACATCTTCCTGACCTTTGAATGCCACTGGATTACACAGGTTAAGAATCATTGAAGCACTATGTTCAATGACTAGTACAGCACCTGACACAGAACAGCAATTAAACTTCTGCCTATCAGCACTTACTATAATGGTGTCTGGGCATGCATGGTCTCCACTTTCTAGGAACAACCTATAAGTCTAGTTAGGAAAGGAGGATTAAAAAAGAATATGCATTTGAAAAGATGCCGAAGTGGAAGATAAGGCTAGAAGGATCCTTAACCTCAGACCACACACATACTGCCATCTTGCCAGTCTTTGCCTCAAGAGACTGTTCAGTTGACAATCTAGTTGAGACCTTTCTAAAGTGAGGACTACCATTTAAAAGGATCTGAACACAGTACCTGTATCTTTGAGATCTAAACCAACATTTGGCTATTTTCATAATTATACTCTTAAGATCTTTTTTTATTATACCTGATAGTGAAATAAGACTGCTGAGATTTGAATTTATTCATTGCCTCTGATGGCAAATGAATCCACTCTCAAAGTTTTTTTACAAATAATTTTTAATGAAATAACTAAGAATTTAAAAAACTTAGTATTTGATCTACTTTTTCTTTTTCACTTACAATCTACATTCCATACGCTCCCCAGGGCAGCGTCTCCTCCATTCCTTATTACTCCCACACTGTAGGACTGTGGGATAAACAGTTTCCATGTAGCTCAAAAAACCTCAAACTTAAAAGACAAATGCTTGGCGATTAAAACTTCTGAACAGTTCTAATTTCTACTTAAGTGATTTCAGACCCATATGATAAGCATTATAGTTAAAGTTAAGCATTACTAAGTGTTCCGGGTATTTCACTAGGCCTTTACTTCAGTAATGTTTTTAAATTATCCCTGAAAGATGAAAATGAAACTAGATAAAAATAAAATATTTATTTTAAATGTCTTCATCCCCACCCCTGCCCCCCAAACTGAAGCCTTTTCCTTTTATGGCATGATGCAGAGAATACTGGGGGCTATCCCAAGTAAAATTCCCCTGCAAAGAACCTTTTAGGTCATACTGAGGAATCATTTTACAAAATAGCAATCCTTGTATGGTCTTAATTTCCAGTAAAGGAATTCTAAACAAGAGTGAACAAAAGCAGGGAATTTCAATGAAAATTTACCACATTTTGTCACATTATGCAAATTTTGGTTAGGTTTTGACTATTATTGTTAAGAAAAAACAATGTTAAAATGTAGACTACTTCTACCCTTGGAAAATTTATTTCCAAGGCTGGAAAAGTCAATTTTAACAGCAAAGAAGAGTCATTAGATTGTGTGGAGAAATGAAAAAAAAAAAAAACCTGCATGAACACGAAGGAACACAAAGCATTAAGACCATATTTAATTCTTTGAAAGAATATCCTGTTAATAGAGTGATCTTCTTCATGTTATTTACAATAAATATGCTCCAACTACTCTATTACCTGTTCTATTAAAATGATAAAAGGTTTTTTTAAATGACCAATTTAAATGAATTGAAGTCTATGTGTTTCCAATTTTATTTATAGTCTAGCTGCCTCATACAAAATTAAGATTACCAATTAAGACAAAAAGTTTTAAAAGGGGAAACTAAATTTAAAGTATATGTATAAAACTGTAAAACAAACTAAAAGAAAATGGTAGATGAAGTAAAATGAACCGTACCTGCTTGTTCTTGTACTTTTTTAGATAGCGAGGGGACACCAAACATTCAGGATTTATATCAGTTGTGATCTGCTCTGGTATTAACTGAGGATCTGGGTTTAAATGCTGCATCTTCAGAAAGGAAAGAATATTCTGAACTTCGAGGTTATAAGAACTGTCCGCCATGGTCTTGCCTTTGGAGGCTAATCTACATGCTGCCATCCAGTGTGCATACTGTTTTTCCTGTCAAAAAGAAATACTGAGGTATGAATTATGCCATATGATGGGTTCTTTGAATATAAAATATAAGGACAGTCAACCAGTTAACTCACTAGAGAATCCAAGAAGATTACTTTTGAATGGAAAACTTACATTGTCACAACGAAGCCAGATTTCATTCATGCCCTCTGCAACCGGAATCAGGAGTTTAATGTTAAATTTTTGGCCTGAAATGTTCACATCTGGTGTAACTTCACATCCTGTAATAAATTATTAAAATGGTCACATTTAATTTTAAGAAATCCCAAACAAATACAGGCAGCCCTTATTTTACAGCATCTTAACATGGAGAATTATGCAGCTATTGAATCTATAAATTAGAGAATAAATTCTTTATGCCCAGTAATTTTGTTTAGGGAAGAGCAGAGTCAGAAATATCTAATATAAAAAGAGGTAATGGCACAGAGTTTTTGGCCCTCATAATTACAAAACTGGACTGAGAAAGAAAGGGTCCTGTTAAAAAGGTATTACCAAAAAACACCACTTATACTCTGGCAAGTTTTGGTATGTTGTTTAATATCATTCAGTTCTTTGAATCTTAAGTTATTTAGGATTTAAGTTCTAAATGCATAGATATTTAAAATATCTTTCTATAATTAAATTCTAACTTAATTATGTTTTGGTTAGAATGACTTTTTGATGCCTTAAAAAAGTCTGTGAGAGGGATTAGCCAGTTTGAGCTAGAGTCCTGTATGGGAGCCTCTTAGCCCTGCTGCTCCCTAAGCAACTGCTGCACCGTCCGATTCCTGCGGATAGAAGCCAAACGGCCCGGGTCTTCCGAGCCCTCTGGGTGCCCCCGACACGTGCCTCCTTCCAAGATTCCAGGGTGCTGGAACCGTATTTACAACTCACAAATAACTTAATTCAGAGGGTGAACATTTGCACAAAAATGGTTTAATTTCTTTATAGATACGACTCAACAAATTAACTTTATGCACAATATTTTAGGAGTGCATCTGCTACAGAAGGTAACATACACTCGATATACTTGGAAAGTCAGTATGAAAATAACTGGCATTCAGAATTTCACTTCAGGGAAGTTCTCAGACTTTACGGGTTGCAACAATCCATGTAATCAACTGTTGACATCAGTTGGTAGCTTTACAGAAGAGAACATGGATTTACTGAACATAACAGGTAGATGTTGGGGTAATGGCTGGCGTAAATAAGTAGTAACCAGTAAAATATATGGAGAAGAGCTCCGCAATCAGACAGATTTGGGTTCCAGACTTTTCTCTACCACTTCATAATTACAGACAATTCATTTAACATCTCTAAGCCCAAATTTCCTGACCTTAAACTCCACCTCACAGGGATGCTGCAAGGATAAGATAATGTACATGTCGAAGGTCCCTAAGGGTATTCCAAATGTCTGTACTTAGTTCATGTCACCCTCAATATGTCTTAAGACCAGCGGACTCTATGATGAAAAACATAAAGCGTCAGGACGTTCCGCTGCCTTGCTCTTTGGACTGGAGCAACTTCTCTTGATACCGAGTACCAAGAATGAGATAATAAACCTCTACATATCTTCCACACAGAAAGAACAAACATTAAGATGGTCATTTTTTTCTTCACATAAATGTTTTAAGTATTATATAAAAAAAACAACACTTTAGATAAAGGGGATCCTTTTCTCCAAACTCTCCAGAAGCAGCTCCTAGCATGAACTCGGTGGACTTTCTCTCCCCTTTACTTTTTAAAAAAATTTACTACATATAAATAGCTACAGCATTTAACTCCTTCTATACAAGCATTAGAAACTGTAGAGAAAGATGTGTGGTAATGTGTTTATCTGAAAATAACACGCAATCTTTTGTAAAATTCTATTAATTATCCAGGTAGATTTAAAGTACACAATCCTGTAATAATTTGGCCTCTTTTAAAGTAAAATGCCAAGAAAACCAAAAGGGGAGAGCAGTAACTGAGGTGACAGTGTAGGCACAGAGGCACTTACTGGGCCACACCTCAGACAACACTCACTCCATGCCTCCTAGCTACTGACTTTCAAGCCAAGGCAAAGTTATGGACTTCGTTGTAACTCAATTACTACTCCTCTGAACTGCTAAATGCAAATAGCCCATTTGGATCACAATCTCAACTCTCTTCAAACTCTTTGAGGGGCCCTACACTGTGACCCTTCAACCTTCTTCCCATGAGCAATGCGTTTTCACACTTTCCTTCTCCCCAGTCCAGCCTAGATCCCATTCACCAGACATCACTTCTGGTTCCTCAGATTTATTGTGTTTCCATCATACACACTTAGCAAAACCTTGACCTGCTTCAATCCAACCATCTATCTTTTTACTTGCCTACTCTTCTATGTTTACAGACATTCTCAACATTTATTTCAAATCTTCTCAGGCTTCCTGTGCCACTCTCAGGGGACAACCTCATTTCCTATTTTTCCAAGAACATAAAAAGCCATCAGAATTGAAGTCCCTCAGCTTCTTGCCACATCAGATAAACCTAGCTGCCCTTGCTCCCATCATAAAGCCAAAAAAATATAAGCCGAGCCAAGTGGGTTGAGTTTTCTACCATCTCAGGGACTTTGCTCCATCAAAGACATCCTCTCCTTTCCCAAATAAGTGTTTCTTTCTACTGTGGCTTTTCCGTCAGCATTTAAGTTCCCTGAGTCTCTCCCATCTTAAACCACAAAATGCCTCTCTCCTCTTTACATCTCTGCCTTCTGTTCCCTCCTTCCTTGTCATAGACAATGTTCATCAAAAAGCTGTCTTTGTTTCTATTTACTTCTCAATGCCTGCACTTTGACACTCATACTCAAAACACTGCTGAATCTGTTTGAATAAAGGCCAGTGACCACTTGCGTGTGGCTAAATCTTAACAATCTTAATTTTACTTTCCTGTAGCATTTGATGCTGACTACTCTGTCCTTTTTGAAACAATTTATCATCTTAGCTTCCATCATTATCACGGTCTTCCTATGCACTTTTTTCTTGTTCTTTGCGAGCTCCTTTTCCTCTAATCTGACTTGTCCCTTAAACATGAGTGTTCTGCAGGGTTCTGTTTTTAGCCTTCTCATATTATAGACAAGCATTCCAATGGCTACACTTATTGTTAACACTAATTGCTACCTTTTCAGTATCTTTGGCACAGATTTCTTCCATGACCCAATGGCCTACAGGCCATCTCCAAATAGATATCCCACAGGTACCACAAATTTTATATATCACAGAATTAAACCCATCTTTCTCTCCAAACTCAGCTCTTATCTATTCCCAATCTCAATATTACCCTATCTACCCAATTACACAAGCCAAAAACAAGTCCTTCCCCTCTAGCCCCTCCCAAATCAATCACTCAGTCTATGGGTTCAACTTTCTCAGTATCTATTGAATTTGTACCTTTCTCCATTCATATTGACAACCTTAATTTGGATCACTGTCATTGCTGTGAAATTACTCCTCTAAACTGTAGCCAAAATAAATATGGTGAATACTGTCATTTTGTGTTAATAATCTTTCAATGGCACTTCGAGCTGGTACTTTAAAAAACAATCTCAACATTTTTATCCACTAATTCCTGCCAACTTCTATTATTACCTCTTGTGTTAGCAGGGATCAGATTCAACAGCTATAAAGGAAGTACATCCTTTGAACTGAATTCCAGCAGCACAGGCCCCGACCCCATGGTGGTTGGTGCTTTTCTCCAAGCATTTTTGCATACCAGTCTCATTCTGGAAGTCACTTTTAGGAAATCTCCTTCCTTCCACAGACCTCACTTTGCTCTTTTGGAACTTAACTCCAACACCATTTCCCCCAAGGGATCTCTAGTAATTCTCTCCACCATCACTGAAGACTCATTAACTCCTCTGACTCATTAACTTACTTTTTAAAGTACTATTTATTGCCAGAATTATAATTGTTTATCTCCCCAATATGCTCTAAATATCTTGAGGGATGGGATTATAACTGGTTCTCGCCCATGTCTCTGGTACCTAGCACAGTTTGTGGCATAGCAGTTCCGTTTATACTTGCTAAACTCGATTTTTTAGAAAGTTGCATGTTAGACCTTTCAGGGGTCTTACAGAGCATCTAGACCAACATCTTCAGTTCTCAGAGGAGATAATGAGGTCCAAATAGACTATTTTTCCAAACTCACATGGCTTGTTTAGTGGCAGAGCGGACTCTAGGCCATTTGATTCTTAGGAGTATTACCTTCATCAGTGTGAGGTGACAGAAAAGTGCTCCTTTGGGAGGACTTGGAAAAGGTGGAATGAATGAGGACACCTTTTGAGCTGTTATTCACACCAGGACTTGAATTCTCAGTCAGACAAGGAGAAGGTTAAGAATATAACATAAACAGAGAGGACAAAGGCCAGGAGACAGGTCCAGTCTCTTACTCAAGAGTAGAATCTGAGCTGGCCCTGGGTAGTTTAAGAGATAAGCAAGAAGAAAGCTGCAATAGATTCTGAGTAACAAATACTGGTAGAGACCCAAAAGTCAAATTCAGGTGACTTAGGCAGTGATACTAATTAAAAGTTTTAGGAAAATTACAGAATTCCAACACATTGGCACAGCAATCTTCTCTCCAGAACAGAAGTTTCCTATTTTTTACAATGCTACATATAACCATAAAACAATAGTTCAGACTACCAGGCAGAATAAAAATAAGGTAGAGATTTTGTTGAAATATACTAAAACTATCCAAATGTACTTAGAAAAATTAAGAAAATAGATCAGAAAAAGCACCACCGAATTTTTAAGTGATAACTGAATTTATTTTGGGAATCATTTTTGTAAAATGAGTCAGGGGGCACTTTTCTTTGGTACTTTTTCAAAATACAAGTTTTTAGATACTTCAAAAGATATTATGTGTACATTACTTTACACATAATAATAAATGTACATGCAAAATATAACTCAAAGAAGATAGGCTGGGCTGAAAAGAATAACTCCCTGCCAAGGGAGGTGCAGCCTCCCTTACAGTCAAGACGCTGGGAAACCAGGAAGCTGATACTGCAGCAGTAGCCCAAAGCCCGGAAGCACCCCACTCCTTTCTCAGTTCTGTCTCTCCAACCCTATAACTCAGTTAGGAATTCGAGTCTTACATGAATGCAGCAGATTAGAATCTCAATTTCACTGGAAATGAGTCTAAAAAATCTATTTTAGTTTTCTAGCCTTTGCTAGAAGGGAAGACAAAGTAAAAAGAGTATACAACAGTGAGGAGCCAATCTACTGCTTCCTTTACCAAGCGTGCCAGGTGCCAGAGGTGTACAGACAGTCACTGACTTATTTACAATGGTTCGGCTTACGATTTTTCAGCTTTACGATGGTGCAAAAGCAATATGCATTCAATAGAAACCACAGTTCAAATTTGGACTTTTGATCTTTTCCCAGGTAACTGACATGCAGAATGATGCGCTCTTCATGATGCTGGGCAGCTCTCCATCTGTCACATGATCACAAGAGTAAACGACTGATGCTCTCAGTGTACCGCTGCCAGCATATTTTTGGATATTGTGTTCTGAGCATGTTTAACCCATGTCCCGTTTAGAAAAGTACAGCTCACTGCCAGCATTAATTTAATTTTATATAAACACACTCTTTGAGGCTGAAGCAAATCTGATGGGTTTTCAATGTGAAAATAAAATATCAAAACTGTTCTTGGAGTTATTTCTAAACAGAACTTGCCTTTAATCCTAATGTAACAGAAATGTACACATAAATCAGATTCATCGAATGAATCTTTGGCTAACAGTTCTTCAAGAATGATGTTAATATCATAAGAATGCTCTGTTTTCTAGGATTTGACATTTTCTGTGGTTGAGAATCACTACATTTTGTACATGGAAACACCACTAAAAACAGAAAGCTATAAGTAGTTGTCATTTGTTTCCAAAGACTATCGATATCCTAGAGCAATGCAAAAATAATAAAAGTGAGCTATTTTGTGGCAAGCTTTGGGAGTGAAGTTAGGACTGTAAACCACGAGTTATCTAGGGGTAACCCTGTAGCCACAAGCGCCGCTGATGTATGCCTGGGGCAACCGGGAAGTGGGTTAAGGTCGGCCAGGCTAAGCTAAGATGTTCAGTAGGTTAGGTGTATTAAATGCATTTTCAACTTAGAAGGTTTATCTGGATGTAACCCCATTGTTAAGGAGTATCTGTAGTAGTGCTGTGTGAGCTCATGGGAGACTGATTCTCAGGGGTACAGCTATCTAAACCTGAAGTGAGCCAGGTGGTTTTAGTGAATAATACCACAAGTGACAGGCTCATCAACAATCTACAGGACTTAAGGCCTTAAAGAGAAGTCTCAGCCAGAGGCAAGCAGGATGTCCTCCAGCTGCAGAAGCAGCAAACCAACTTGGCAAGCAAATTCTCCTACCACCTAGAACCAACAGAAGATAAGTCTAAGACAAAAACAACTAAATAAAAAAACATGTATCTAAATATAAAAAGTACTTAAAGGAGTAAAGAAACCGCTGAAAAACTTATTCCCTAGAAAGTGAAGTTTACTGAATATTAGCTAATAGCTATACCACCATCAACACCGGTCATTTTAAGGCTTTCCTTACCTCTTAGGTTCATCTGATGAGCTGGTGTGCCACTGGATTCTTCTTTGCTCTTATAGCAAGAAATAGATGTATCTTTAAAGGTGCACCAATATTGCTTATAACCTTTTAGAGTCAGCTTTTTTGGCCTATGTGTTGAATAAATTAAGAGAAAACCATTTTTGAAATAACTCTTATCAATGCTTTGTTTTAGCACTAAAGTTTCACAATGTTAAAAGTTGAAGGCCAAGTTTTACATCTGCTAAATTCAGTTCCCTTTGGCCAGTGCGTTATACTCAACGTTGCTGTTATTGGATTTGCCCATTCCTTCCCCATAAGTCTACTCAGGAAGCTCTCACAAAGAGAGAGGTGAAAGATGGTAGAGCCAACATTCTAGAATTTCTGTCCGTTGTAGCCATCTCTGTCACTAGCAAGTCACATGAAAAGGGCAGGAAAAGATGAAGTAAATGTCAATAATCAGAAAGTCTTTAGGTTCTATGATTACCTACAGGCTAACAGGTGTCTGAAGGGCTGCCTCTGGAGTTTCTCTGAACACGCAAGTTTACCTGGCATGACTACACTGAGGGAAGTGCTTCTCTCTCTAAGGGACGCATTTCAATGGTGACTAACTTTGATGCTCCAATGTCAAAAAGAAGACAGAGCAGCCAAGAGGGAGAGTGGATAGGAAAGGTACAGACAGATAAAAGTATGTAAGTGGAGCAGAAGTGGGGGTAGGATCAGAAATCATGCACTTTTTTCAGGAATGTTACGTATGTGAGCTGTCATATGTTTAGTTAACAGTAAATGGTTTATTCCACAATGGCTTTCTATCTTGGGTTCCACATCACCACCTTTCTTCTTTCATCCCTGTGCCTTAATCCCGAGTTCTCCTGATTCTAGGGAATATGACTAGACTTTAAAAGTCTAGATAAGACATACTGGAACCTTAATTACAAAAAGACCCATAAACAAACAGAATTCAAGAGGATCTGGGGCTCTGAACGAGGGAATGACCACTGGCAGTTAACAGCGCTGTGCTTTCACCCAGACGGGAAGGCGTTCTGCTGATCAGCCGCTGCACTTCGGAGTCTACATGATGCAAACTAGGGTACAGTATATTTTTTTGGCCTTAAGAAAAGTGTTTACCAGATAAAAATGAGTATCGTGATTTTTTTAATTTGGTAAAAATGGTTATTTCCCTTCATTATAATTTAGCATTCACCTAATTGGTAAATGTTTTCACAGATGCATTTACCACATTTACAGTAAATTTCAATAACGTGAACATGAGACTATAAAACTGACATTTATTCTTCATTAGTATTTGGATTTCCTCCAGTTTGTATACTTACTTGAAAACTTTAATATAGTCAGCAAGTTCAGGAATGGAAGTGATGTCACCCTAGAGAAAGAATTTAATCATTTTTTTTTTTTTTCTTGAAATGTGAAATGCCAATATTTGGTATCTGATATCGAGAACCAGCTTATTTAACAAACAATATTACATAGAATACAGATTATAAAGATTTTAGTATATGTGCTGCTGAAACAAGCACTGGATTATAAATATTTTAAAAATACAATCATATTATATGATCACATACAAAAAGGCATTTTCAAATGTCATTTAAAAAGCTAATAGAATTTTATCAAAATGGGAATTTATACAACCCACAAGAGTATATTGATTCTAATATGGCTAAAACGCTTTATACCTTCATATGGAAATTTTGTAAATCATAACAACCCCAAGATAAGTATTTGTTCTGTAATAGTTAACTAAGTCCTAAACTCTAAAACCATAAAACTAAACTTAGCATTTCAAATTTTTCTTGAGATCTGATTCTTTTTTTTGTGGATTTTCAAATTTAGAGAGCACTAAATGGATTTTACTGTCACTTGAGATGAACTTTTTCTCTGGAGAAATAGTCTCCCACTACTTGTAAGAGAATGTACAAAGTTGCAGAAGATTTATCTTTACTGTGTTGGAAGCAATTGAGACTAGAACAATATTATTTTAAAAGTTTCTGAAAAATCATGTCAGAATTTTCTAAAGCATTAAGTTCCCCCAAATACTTTATGAAAGCCTAAATCCACAAAAAGATAAGCATCAATTCAAAGTAAATTAGTAGGTAAAAAGATTCATCCTACCAAAACTGTTGATGTTTTACCCCCTTCCAAAGTAATCTCCAGGTCTGAAAGGGCAGCATCAACTTCATCAACTTCTTTGTCACTGTTGTTCAAATGATTCTCTGATGTCATGATTGACAGCTTGTTGATATGATACTGAAATCAGAAATATTTTATTTAAATGATTGTTCTAACTGTAAAACTTTAAAATGAGATTCTTATCTATCTTCTATACTGAATGCTTTTCATCACCTAATTTGAAAAGAAATGTGTCCAGGAACTAAGGAAATAAAAGGGTGTGACATCTGAAATCAATGTCCGAAATCCGCTAATCATCCAAAAGTAGTGGGATATTTGGGATATTTAAGCATATACAAATGAAGTCATCGTTTGGAGGGCCTGAGGAATTAATGAACATGTCCTCCACATGCAGAGAATTTTTACCTTTCTTTTTTTTTTCCACTGCACCTTCTGTCTAGAACTGAGCCTGGAACCAACAGACTGAATGAACAGAACACGCATAAGGTCATCTGTATAAGTGGATTATCATGGATTAATTTTTAATTCCACTATTACCAGAAAGGGAAATTTATCACTATCATGTTGAAAGTGAAAGCTGCACGTCCCCCTCATCCTCAATTCAATGCTGAAAACACTGAGGGAGATGGCATTTATAGTCTTGGCCATATAAGAATAATAAGACCGTTTACATGTGAATGCACACACGATACTATCACACACACACATGAAGAGTGAAGACTCCTATATGTAAACAGAAAAATTTGGGAGTACAGAATTAATTAGTTATGATTTTAAATATTTAGATAAATAACGTATAACATATTAATGATCTATTAGATTTTGATGCTAAAATGTAGAGATTTTATACAAAGGTAAGCAGAATTTTGAAATCACGTTAATCAGTTACTTTTCAAAGTGCTAAGCAGCAGAGGAGCACTCCAAATTTCTCTAGCATTTATTCAATGAATACAATCTATTCATGGGAACATTTAATAAACTATCTGAGGCTAATTATCAATGTTCCTCTGTATTTTACGATTTAGTGAATTAATAATGAACAGTCTGTGGCTATTCCTTCAGTTGTGCTGAAACAAGATCCTTAGAACGGCAGAAACTTCCATGTTCACAAACCATGGAGAAAGTAGGTTGAGGCTCTCAGGCACTTATCTCTAGGAATCACGTGGAGAGATTCTTACGGTTTATTCCCAGAGATTTTGATTCAGCAAATCTGGGGTTCAGCCTTGAATCTGCATTTTTACTAAGTATCTTAGGTGATTCTGATGCAAAAGGTCTTCATGAGTTAACTGCTTTAAAAACTAACTTACTTAATTTTTTATCCACATCTTATTTTGAATTATTTTGTTTCTTTTTACTACTGCAGATTCTTTTACACAAGAGCCAGAAGGCCCAAGGAGAGAACAGTTCAGAGTGCCGGCTGTGTATGAAATAAAAAGAACAACAGGCATCTCCTTGCCATACTTTCAAAGTTTCCCCTTCTGGTACTAGATGGTTATCAGGGCCTTCAGGTCAGTCTCTGAGAGCTTCTAATAATTCAGGGGACTTGCAGTCCAAAATGCTCTCATTAAATTAGATTCTAAAATGGTCCGGATAGCGGGACATTCAGTTTCTACAAATTAAAATTCATGGTTTATAAGGTGTTTTTTACTGAAATGAAATAGAATATCTACAGTATACTGGGTGGGGGAAAGCTTCAGAATAACCCAATTTCTGTGAAAATTAGACTGTGTATACTCATTCAACAAATACTTTTTGAGCACCTAGTATGTGCCAAGCACTGTAAGTATATGCTGGTTTATAAAAGATTCATTATTTTCTACGGCCATATCACCCTGAACAAGCCCGATCCTGTCTGATCTTGGAAGCTAAGCAGGGTCGGGCCTGTTTAGCACTTGGATGGGAGACCACCTAGGAAGACCAGGTGCTGTAGGCATAAAATATAGAAAATAACAGCTGTAAGCTGACAAGGTCTTTGCAACCTGTGAGGTCAACCAAGGGTTGCCTTGCCTAAAAAAAAAAAAAAAAAAAAAGATAATAAAATAATATAAATAAAAATCTGTATTTTTCTCATATATATTTTGCATGCATTATTATTCTATTATTGACAAAACCTTCACTAGAAAATTATAAGCCCATATTCTAAGTGAGAAAGATGTAGATAAAACATCATACCCAAGTGAGGGACTTTCAAGAAAACTGCTCCAGAATTTAAGTAATTTTTTCAACAGTCTGAATCATATCCAGAAACACAACAGAAGATTCTTAGCTAGTTGTTTCAGCAAGTCGCTAGAAAATGACTAAACTAATCCATCTGTCATTAAAGATTTTCCCTTTCTGAGCTTCATTTCAATTCCCTTTCATCATGTAAACTAGAGAAATTAGCCATTCTTCTTCTTCTCCGAAGGACAACTTTCTGAGTCAGCTGGAAGACACTTCTGGGTATATGGAAGCATTCAGAAGATTGACAGCATTTTAATTTTTATTCTGGGGGGGGGGGAAATCATTTTTATAGTGAAAACTTATCATAACAGAATACAACTTTGCATCCTATTTAATTTTCAGGACTTTAGATGAAACCAGAATTCCACCATAATCTGAGAACACTCACCGTGAAGCCTCACTCGGGTAATCTGAAATGTGAGTGGTCACTCAGACCTCAGTGCCCTAAGAATGCTGATTTATGGATGCTGCCCTAAATTTTTTACCAAAGAGGGTAGCAGCAATTAAGTGGATAATTTTTCAACTAAGTTACTGTAATTATAATGCAGGTGGTGTGCAAGAACTACATTGGAAAAACACTGGTTTAATATAAGGACATTAGCTACCTATTTCTTAAGGATTATCGCTCTAAAAACTTGTATTTGTTTAGTTTCACTAGCATCTTAAAATTTTATCTTCTTTAAAGGTATTCCTGCCAAAGCCCACTTTAAAATTTATCATCTCAACTCTTTATGAAATTATGCAAGTAAGCTTCATTTCAGACCTGATTTTTAATATAGATTCTATTTCCAAAGGAAAATTGAATAGTTTTAATCTAATATACGTCTGAAGGATGGGAGGATAATTTTCTCCTACAGGATACAGAAAAGTAACTATAAGCATACCACTAAACTCTTGGATAAGACAAAAATTTAAATAAAATTCACATATTTCGCCTTCCTAAGTGTCTATTTACTTTCTATAGCAAATAATCCCCTACCCTTTTCCCTCCAAAAGTCCCATTTACCAACACTCCATTACCTGCAAGGCTGCAAACATCATCATTTCTTCTTCTGTGCATTCAATCTCTTCTAGGAGAATAGCCCATTTGGCCTGCTCATAAGCTGATTGATTCTGATGCATCATACTGCAGGAGGAGAGACATAGTTCTTTTGTAATATATCATTTTCACATTAAAAAGTTTGAAACTCTGAATATCTACTTTTAAAGCTTGACAAGAAAAATTTAATACACAAATTTTTTTTTTCTAGGATTTTACTATCAAATACACAATGAAAAAGATACCTATGGGATTTATATATATATATATCTAGTTTACATTAAAAATTACATTGAAATATGCCAAAAGATTATTATTCAGTATTAGAAATAGATTGTTATTTTTCCAGAAAAATACCAATAATATTATAGTCTTTAACAAAAATAATCTTACTTGAAGACATTAAAGTAGGTAGAACTGACTGCTCTTCAATATTGTTACTGCAACTTGCCACACAAAATGTCATAATCAGAGAGTAAATTAATTAGATCAGGGAACATCTTACTCGCTGTGGAAAAGTATGCCCAAAGTGGCAGGTCCTTAGAAACAGTAATTATTTTAAGAATCCAAAATAGGGGGTACATGTATATGCTTGCAGAAAAGATTTACTGGTGTTATTAAAATATCTATTTAGTTATGTTAATAAAAATCAGTAGTGTCTTAACAATACTATCTTATGTTAACAAAATACATAACCCCTTTCCTGCAAATGTACTTATTCCCAGCAAATACACTTATATTCCCAAAGAGCTTTGGTTTTACTACAATTAGATATGGCCTGAAAAGGATTAACATTTTTTAGTTCTACTATATACATTTACTGTTGTATAAAGAATTACTTAAGTGCTTAATAAACTGATAACTATACATTAAAATCTAGACATGAAAAGGATGAGAAGGTAGTCAAGGGGTTCCCTCCCCTCTGTTCCAGCCAAGGATAAGAGGGAAGCAAAATATCTGTGCCATGCGGTTTCCGAGGGAAAATACTCCTGATTTTTATCGTAAATTTAACTCACCAGAAAAACAAAAGTACTTCAGTAGCACAGATGATGTCAAACATTTTACAGTAAAAAATATATTACAATGTTTGGCTATAAGACAGGAAGACATGTAGACTTAAAAAATTTTTTAGCCACATCATTTGGTATATAATTAGAAATCAAAGTAATTGAAAAGGTAACCTTTTGGAAAAATTTTTACTTAAAATACAGTTTAAGAGCAGTATGTAAAAAAATCCCAAATCTAACTTTACCAATTCTGTGCCTTTGACCAAACTAGTGTCTTTAAAATACAAATCAACCAAAAATTCAATATCTTGAAAAGGAAAAAGGTTTAGTTATGCTTTCAATCTAAAATAATAGATTTACTTGAAATATAGATGCCTTTCTCTAATACGTTGGGTTTTTATAATTATACGAGACTTGCTATTTACAAATAATTCCTTACCCCATCAACTTCCAGAAAACAAACATTCAAATGAACAAAATAAAAATAAAAAAAAGAAATTCCTCTAAACCCTCGGTACCTTTGGATTCAAATCAAAAAAGCTGTAATACTTGAATCGGAGCAGCAAGGCCTCGTTTTCCTTCACATCTTGTTCCATGAGGGATCTTGAGGAATCAAGCCATCTGGGCAAATTAACAAATGCGGTAGGATAAAGCAAGACAGAATTTGTAAAATACTTCTACCTCTATTTAGATAGTCTTCAATTGTATTTCTATTTTAAAACTCACCCTTGATTAATTTTTGCTTTGTCAAGAAGAGCTTGAGGCTTGAACATTTTCGCCAAGATTTCTGGTGATGTGATGGGCTGACTGACAGCAAGTATACCAGGGTTGCCTTCTGACAAAGCACTGTCACCAAACCAAGCAGAAGTTGGTGACAAGGGGCTTCCATCGTGAGCATCGTAAGTGGGGGTCATTGTTTTACTATAAAGTCCTGGGCTTGAATATATACTTCCTAATAAATAATATGAAAAATAAGTAGTTAATAAGAAGTACAGAATCTTACTTTTCAATAACACATGCTATAATGATATAAAGCACATTGTGAAACACAAAGCTTCATTCTGGAAGAAAGCTTAGTACATTATTTTACCTGTCTTAAAAACATGTGAAATTAATTTTAACACTTTACTTGTAGAACATTAGAACATATAATAAGGCCAAAAGAATATAATTAAGTTTTGGTAATTCTGGGGGGGAAAATTCAAGAGAATTAGAAGTTAAGATATAGCTAAAGCAGACCAAAGCCTTTGTTTTTGACTGTGGCAAGGCTCACCTTTCAGAGGGCCAATGTAAAGAACATCAGTGCCTATAGGAAAGGAAAGAAAGGAATTCAGAAGATAAAGGAAAGGCAACAACAGAAGACAGAAACAAAAGGATGAAAATGAAAAGGAAATGGGAAAAAGAAAAAATAAGAGTTTTCCTACTTGTGAATCATAAAGTATATATTTCAATTAGATTTAAGAGTAAAAAATCTTTGAAGCTATAACCTAAGTAAAATAAGTTGTCTGTCCAATTCAAACAAATGAATTTGTGCTCTAGTCAAGTGTCTAGAAATAAACATGTCCTCATTTATCATCCTTTGAAATCCATACCATTTTAAGACAGCTCATGTAAGTAAATACATTCACGTAAATTAAGAGAACAATGTTACATTAATGCTTTCTCAGTGAATAGCTGAACTGGTTCCAACAGATTTACAAATAAAGTATTAAAACAAAGGGGTAGATAAAATGTTCTCTGGGAAGAGGCTACCAAAGGTATATTTTATAATTAAATCCCTGAAGGCAGGGAGATTGTCTTTATCTTGATTCCCTGGTATTAAAGAGCTAGGCATATAGTAGAGGCTATACATAAATAAAAATTTGTTGACTTAGTCAACTGATGATATATCCTGTCATTTACACTACAAAAATTGAGATTACATTAAGAATTTTTTTTAAAGTTCGCAGTGACATGAAGTAAAAGCACCTGTCCTCCAAAGTCCTAACAATTTTATTTTGTCCTTTAATCATCATTTTAAAAAAGAAAATGTGTAAATGGGTATTACATTATTAATGGATGATGGAAAAATGGCTGTTTCCCTTACCTGATTTAGGACTATGCTTAGGAATCTCTATACTTTGCTCTCTAACTCCCCTCACCCCCACCCCAACAACAGAAACAATTACCTATGAAAAAGCTCTTGTACTATTCTAGAGATTTCTGTAGTTGTCATGACCTAGTCTAGGAAGAGAACACACAGACACACACAATCTTGCTAGCACGTGTTCTTCCAATGTTAGTACTAAAGCAACTTGTAGAATCTGAACATTGTTAAATTTAAGCACCAAGGAAAGCTGTGAACTCTTCTTTCATAGGCCTGTAAGAACACTGGTATCTTTAAAAGCTAGAAAGAACCTTAAACTACAAGGGCATTTTCTGAAAGAGTTACTTGGGCATCCCATGCTTATTAAAAGAGCTGAAAACATTATTCCAGCTTAGTCAGGCAAAGGATAATTCCTGCTACAGAGATTTACATGTAAATAAGGGGTGGAAAAATATTACCTTCTAGGCACAATCTTCTCATTTATTTCAAAGAGCTATTAAATAAATTTTACTAAAATGTCAGAGTACTGGAAATTTGTTCCTAGTAGGATGAACTATAATTACTATTCGGAATTGAGTAAAGTTAGAGCTGACATTTTCTTTACCCAGTTTCTAAAACAAAATATGTTCCCCTAAATCACACATTTAATAAAGTCAGCTACCCACGCAAACCCTTCCCTCCCAATTTTCTAACTCTGTATATTCTACACTCATATTTGTCATTCACTGTTCCTATTTGTTCTTATTTTGTTAGGCACTCTGTGGTAATAACTCATTTAGTGTTCCCAACAACCTTATTATTCTCATTTTAGAGGAGCAAACTGAGGCACAAACAGGTTAAGTAATTTGTCCAATGCCAAGAGCTATAATCAGCCAGTTGGATTACAGCTAAACACACTGTCTCACTGTGTAGTGGAATTTATTTAAGCCATTTCCAACTGGTGTGCATTTATTTGTTTAGTGTTTTGTTACTGATGTCACCACTGCTATTGCAAAAAATGCTTCCAACAAACATTTTTGTACTTCTTTCCTAATTATAGCAACAATACGGGTCAGAGGGTAGGTGCATTTTAAATTCCTGTTAAGTCTCAGTTCAGTGACACTCCCAATTAGCTCTTGTATTCCTAACTGCCTAATTTGAAACATTTTAACACAGTAGAACCTACCACACATTACAAATTATATTCTTATGTATATTTTAAAAGAGTATTAAAGTTATTTTAATATATTTTAGAAAATTTTCCATCAAAATATCTCATACCAAATTGCAGGCAAAAATATAAATGTTGACATTACAGATGAATTAAAATAGCAATATGAAATAATTATAAAAAATACTAATGTGAAATAGAAGAATTTTTAGATTTATAAAGAGTTTATTAAGAGTAAAAACTCAGAACTATAGATTTGACTACGTAAAAATGTACAACTTAATATATAAAAAAGACCACAGACAAAATTAAAAACCAAATGCCAGTACAGGGAACATATGTAACATACCAAATGATTAATATCACTAAAAATAAAAATATATATCAAGAAATGGACAAAGTCCATAATTTGAAAATCAACAGATAGGAATAGCTAGTAAATATGTGAAATATTATTTACACTGGTGTTTATCAGGGAAATGGAATATAAAGTAATTCCAAGTACTACTTATGGGTCATACTGGCAAAAATTTGTAAAGATTTGCAACGTCTAATATTGGCAGAATGTAGAAAAAGGGGAATTTTCATATATTGATGGGAATGTAAAACCATCACTTTTATATTCTTTTTGTTTTTGGAGTTTATGTGAACTTTTAGGAAATTTTTTGGAGTATATTTGATAGAAAAATTCGATACCACATCAGTATAAAATGTTACAGTTTCTCTAATATGGAAAAACTGAAGCCATTTATATAAAGAATTAGGGAGACCGCTCCACTCTGACAACAGAAAGATCATGAAAACATTCTGTTCAATGAAAAATCTCAAGCTGCAGAATATACAATATGCAAGGCTCTCACCTTGTTAAAAAAAAAAAAAAAACAAAACCAGATGCAAATATATTTAAACACATTGAAAAGGTACTGAGGAGTTGTACTCCAACTGTTTACAACATAGTTATATATAGCAATCAAGAAATGGCTGTTTCTTGAGAGGGAGTAGCAAGGGAATAAATTGAAGTGGAACTCCCATCTTCAGTTTAGTAAATTTTCCATACTCTTTGAATTTTTTATAAGACTATTAAACTATGACTTTTGAAACTAAAAAACATACAAGGTCCATTAGTATGCTTCACTGAGTGAAAAAATGCAAATTACAAATGTGCATATAAGTCTCATTTTCATTAAAAACAAAATGAACACATAATTCTATAATATCTAAATTTTTACTATATTCATGCATTACTCTTATAATTAAAGGATAGTTTTTTAAAAATGTTTTGATGCTTAAAAAGGCGAATTCCAGTTAGTAAAAATGGCATCCTGAAAAAGTGATTTGCCTGACAGTGCCAAGCAAGTGAGTATTGATTACTTCCTGTAAGTATTATTTTAAGACTCAGAGTTCTTTGTCTAGCTGCCTTTAGAATTTTTTAGAGACATTGCTGATGAGATAATTTTATATTTCTATTTATATATTACATCCTGAAATTAGTGATTTGTACATCAGTACTATACTGTAAAACTGATTCTTACTTGGAAAAAATTGTTTTCCCCAAACCTGGGATCAGGCTAATTCAGTGGGTTCCCTCCAATAGGTAATTGGAATAGCTATTTCAGTAGTTACAGTTAGGAAATGGCAAAGCACTCAAGAGCTTGCCATCTCAGCACAGCCATTAAGTCAGGTGCTTGAGAATTCAGAGAATTTTATCATAATGATATGTAAGACTTTGACTAAGTCTGAGAATCATTAATTCACTCATGATCTTTTACCTTTTAAAACATTACTTTTTAAAAAATTAGCTTTACTGAGTTCTAATTTACATTATTAATATTTTATCAAATATTCCTATTAGAATATACAAAATATTTACTTTAAATACTGTAAATAGAGAGAAGAATGTTACATGATGGTTAGAAACATGCGCATGGGGGCCAAAGAGACCTGGATTTGAATTCTTGCTGTCCCTTACTAGCTTTGTGACCTTGGGCAGATTACTTAACCCTTGTAGGCTTCTTTCCTTGTAAGTAAAATATGTACAATACCACCAAAACTGCAGGGATTTTGTTAGGCTCAAATGAAAAATAATGTATTAATAATAGTTATCAATTAATGAATGCATGTATTTCTTGATCATGAGCACACTGAGATGCTCACGATTCAAGAAGCATGTGGGAACTAAAGGAAACAGTCTGTTTACTCCTCAATGAAATGAAGATTATATCTAACCCTCAACACATCTGCAGTAGAAGCACTGAACAAAGTGTCTGATGTTCCCCAAGATCCCAAGATGTCATTTATTGAGATGTACGGATCTGTTGCTATTATGGACACAACATGCAACTGGTCATTATTTTTTAGTTATTTGGTTCAATAATTGACTAAAGTGCTAATAAATCATAAAAGCAGGCAAACCAATTTTTAAAAATTAATTACATATTACTTTTTAGGTGCATATGGCACTCAGTGGACTTTTTCTTTATAGATCATCAGTCTTCTACACATCACTACATTTGTGTACTTTCTTAGTATTTAATACTAACTTTTTGGAACTCCTCAAATGTTTTTAATTGTGTTTTTAATTAAACTGCTTGGGTTCAGACAACTAAAACCTATTTTTAATTCCCTCATCAAAACACAGTCATAGTATATGATTCCATACAAATGAGGTTCAAGAACAAACAGGCAATACTAATCAGTAGTCACAGAGGCAAAAAGTAGTTATTTTGCGGGATATTGCCTGGGAAAGGCATGTGGTAGGCCTTCTGGGATGCTGGTATCATGCTATGCACTATATCATGTTCTGGGTGATTACAAGGTGTATACATCTGCAAATATTCATCTGCAGTTTAAATTTGTTCATTTTACTATATAACAATAAAAAAGAAAAAGAAACCTACAGTTTCTCAGTCCAAAAGATTTATGGCTTTTACTCATCGAAATTCAT
Source organism: Eonycteris spelaea (assembly GCA_003508835.1). Classification (NCBI taxonomy): domain Eukaryota; kingdom Metazoa; phylum Chordata; class Mammalia; order Chiroptera; family Pteropodidae; genus Eonycteris; species Eonycteris spelaea. Next base: position 6,314,340 of record PUFA01000017.1, read on the forward strand.
CATCTTTTGTCTTCAAATTGCCTTCTTCCTTTATAGCACTGTACAAAATCCCTCATTTGCATTTCTAAAACCAATCCTGCCTCATTTCTTCAACCACCCCCAAAATATACTTTTCTAAGTAGTCCTATGTTGCAAGAATTAAATGAGTTTCCATTTAAAAAAATAATTGAAAGCAAGGACTGTGCCTGTTGGATGCCTTCACCAATATAAATCGTCATGTCTAAATCAAATTTGAAAATGAACCTTACTCTACTGATGGACACACAATTCTTTTATTCTCTTTTACCTCCTCAATCTGCAGGCTTCTACTACTACTTGCAACTCTTTCCCCTCATTCCCTCTAACAAATTTACTGACCAGGAAGAAATTGGTATTCTTTCTAAAATAATGATTTGTTCATTTTGTTAACATATTTGGAAACAAATGACTCCACAGTGCACTACTCTAAATTCCTCCGCCCGACATTTAATACATTCCAGTGTGATCCTGAAGTTCCTTGGAGGTCTTTCCCCTATATTCGGCTCAACTAGTTTGTTCATGTCTTCTGCTTTTCTTTTGCCAGCATGTTCTTTGTCAATATCATGTTTTTCTGCTTGGATTGCTTTTTCTTCCCATCAAAATCCTAGCCACTGGAATTTAAAAGCTTAATTCACAAACTTACTTCCCCAACCCATAAATTGAATATACCCTATCTGGAATTGTTTTGTCTTCCGAATCCCTATAACATTATTTCCTACAACATTCATTTAGCATTTATATATTACCTCCTTAAATATAATAACTGTGTTTTTCAATTAGCCTGTAAACTACTTAAGAGTAAGGGTTATCTTTTTTTCTGGGTATCTCTCAAATGCAATTAGTATATAAGTAGTAACATAAAAGTTACAAAGTATGTGACCTTAGATGTTCCTAACCTTACTGTGCCATGATGTCTTCATCCTTAAAACATGAGTAATAACAACCCATTTCAAGGGTTGTAGTGAGAATTAAATGAGTTTCCAAGATTAAAGTGTGTGAAATAGTTCTGAGCATACAGTAAATATGATATGAAGTATCTGCTTTCCTTATCGTCATCCCAGAATTTAAAAGACCAGGAATGAACTAAATTAGAAGAATACCTAATTCATGTTGAGGATGTAATGGAAGGAAATTTGAAAGAGCTTCTTAAAGGAGTAAGTCATTAAAAAGAAAAAGGTAGAGAGGCAGAGGGACTGGTATATGCAAAGCAGAGAGCAGGTTTTAAGTAATCTGACAAAAGTAAAATGTCTCAACTAAGTGGTGTTTTTCAAAGAATACCAAAATAAGAAACTAAATGCTAAAAAAATGTCCAGTATCTGCAAAGCAAAGAACTGAGCTCAGTTAAGATACTGTCCCTTTCTGACTCTTCCTGAGCAAAGAATCAGTCATCTTCTTTACTGATGCAACAGTTAACACCAGACATGCTGGTGTGCACATGACACAGTTTGATGGTGATTTCGTGGCAGTTTTTTTTTCAAACTTGATTACTCCTGACCTATGTAATCCATTTATTCACTATCAAAAAGACACAGGCATACAGTCCGTGTTCTCACATTGAGCCCTTAGTCAGAGACTCACCTGATCCAGGAGTAATAAGAGGCCCCTCTAATTCAAGTGCCTCATCTTCGGACTGGTCGTCTAGCTTTTTCTTTTTTTTCTTTGTTGGATCTCTCGGCTTTTTCAAGAGGGAAAGTTCTTCAGGGTGTCTGATATCTATTAAGATAAAAAAAATATTACTAGAATAACAGAAACTTTAAACACTTTACATTTGGTAAATCCATCTATTAATTCATTGCAAAATAAGCATTTGTAATTTCCTTCTGTGTATGTGTTTGTTGCGTCAGATATTAATGCCATGCAAAAGACAAATATGATACTTTATTTAATAAAGTACTCTTAATTGAGAACTATATAATAAAGGTAGTGATAGCAAAGTGGAAAGATAATGATCTAGAGTGCAAAGAGAAAATTATTAGAATTCTTAGTTATAAGTATTTTTTTATCTAAAGATATATATTTTAATATCTTTTATCTAAAGGAAATTATACTTTATATTATATGGTAGCCCTCATTTATTCTGCATGTAAAGTGAATGTAATGAAAATACTTTCATATTACCAAATCTCAAAATTATAACTGATACAAACTTTTCTGCCTTTTATCAAATGGCTACAACTTTCTGTATTTATAGTATTTTCATGTGAAGAATCTGATAAGAGGCAAAGTAGTTCTATGAAAGTAATAATGAATTAAAGACAACCCAAACAGATATATATTATATTATATATAATACATACTATGTCCATGAATTACAGGAATTGTTAGTCAATTCTCCCGAAACTGAGCTAAAGATTCAATGGAATTCTAGTCAAAATTCCAACTTGCTCTTTTGTACAAGTTGATTGTAAAATTTATGTGGAAATGAGAACAATCCTAGAGTAGGCAAAGCAATTTTTAAAAAGAATAAAGTCAGGGGACTTATACTACCTGATTTCAAGACATCATAAAGCTACCACAATCAAGACGGTATAATTATTGGCTAAGTAATGAGAGACATCTAGATGAATGGAATAGAAATGAGGACCAGGACCCAGCAACAGACCCATATATAGGTGGTCAATTATTTTGAACAAATGTGCCATGGCATTTCAAGGGGAAATGAAAATCTTTTCAACAAATAGTGTTGAACAAGACAGCCATATATATTTTTAAAAGAACATTATTCCTTAACACAATATGCAAAAATTAATTGAGTGGATCATAGACCTAAAAAAATATATATAAGGAGACAAATATTTCTTAGATAGGGGACACACGCACACACACAATCCCCACAAAAAATGTCTTTTTATTTTTTTAAAATAAGCCAAAAACAAAAACCTGCTCTTTGAAAGATACTGTTGAGAAAACAAAAAGGCAAGCTGTACATGAGACAAAATATTCACAAACACCTGACAATGGACTTGTATTCAAAATATATAAAGAACCCAACAACTCAATAATAAACAGACCAATGAGGTAATGATTTGGATAAGCACTTCACCGAAGAATGCATAAGAATGGCTACGCAACACGTGAAGAGGTGCCCAACGTTACTGGTCAGGAAAATACAAAGTAAAACCATGAGATGGCATTACCCATCAGAGTAGCCAACATTAATAAGACTGATAATACCCTGTGCTGATGAGAATGTGGAGGAGTAACTGGAACTCTCATACCCAGCTGGTGGGAATGTGAATATGAAGTGAATCTATTTTTTTTAAGAGTTTGGCAGTTTCTTATAAAGTTAAACATATACAACTCAAACATTCACTCCTAGTTACTTACTCAAGAAAATGAGAAGCACATTTGTAATCTTTATACATAAAAGCCCAAACTGGAAATAACCCAAATGGATAAACAAAATGTTATATTCTCATGTCTGTGGTATACTCATGCAATGGAACACAACTCATCAGTAAAAATAAACTTTCGATACATGCAATAACATGAATGTATCTCCAAACCATTCTACTAACTACAAGAAGCCAATTAGAAAGTGTATATACTGTATGATTCTATTTATAAAATTCCAAAAAAATAACAACGAATCTATAGTGACAGAGCAGATCAATGGCTGGCTGGCTAAAGTTTAAGGGCAGATGGAAATTTCTGCATCCTGATTCTGACAGTTTCACAGATGTAAATATTTATCAAAACTCAAACTGTATACTTTAAACAGGTACCATTTATATTGGTTATACCAAAATAAAGTTAATTTTAAAAATACAGAGCTTAAAGGGATGGAGAGCCAAGGGGAAAAAAAAGCGGAGGGGAGAAGCACTGAGTCTATGAATTATGATGTTTGGTAGCAATACACTGTGTGTCAGTGTATAAACAAGAGTAGACAACAAAATACAAATTACTGCAGAACTTGTAATGCTATAGAGTACTAGGTTACTGATCCAAGTTTTACAAGTGGCAGTTTGTACTTTCAGGAGTCCAAATCATCCACTAGATTCAATCCAGTATTACAAATTCAGGAAGCTTTTTATTTGTAGGGGACCTGAGACTAGGATGGATCATACTCCTACTGGGCTAATGGGGCAAAATTTGAGGGAGAAGCATATACCCGAACTACCTGGATTCAATCTCAGCTCCACTATTTATTAGCTGTGTGACTTTAGGCAAGCTACTCAGCCTGTCAGTGTCTGAGTTTCTTCATCTGCAAAAAGAATAACAGTATACCTCCAGAGGTTGTTGTAAAAATTAAACGATTCATAAGGGTAAAGTCTTTTGAACAGGGAAGGCACAAAACATGTACCTTGTAAATATTAGGTATTAATGCTTTTCTCTAATTTTAAAAATTATACAATCATTTGGCAATTACAAAAGTATAAATAATCAAGCCCTTTAAAACCTGTTCTTGAAAAACAGAATATGACTATGTAAATAGTGATCATTTTAACAGATGTATAAAACTGTGTAAATATATAATTTAACCATTCTTCTAATAATGAACCCATTATAAATAATGGTTCTACAAACATTTACATACATATTTTTCCACGTTTCAGAAATTCATTGGAGTGGAATTACTGAATCAAACGTTATAATTTTAAGGAAAAAGTGGAGCAAGATGAGCACATGTGTTATTTTTTAAAGCTTTGCTTGGTATGATTATCTACATAGAACCAAATCATCATTTCCTACCTAGACTACTTTGAAAACAAACAAGATTTAACATTCTAAGAGACCTAATGACTTATGAGTTGTACTTTCAATTCTCAGTGTACCCTCACTGCCCATGTTGAGGGGAGGAGGGGAAGCATTACGAAAATCCAAGCCTCTGAATAATCAGTCATCTATAATGCTTTAGTATTAAGTGGAAGTAGGGTGCTGGTGGTAATCACTCTCTCCACTCATTCAGTCCACCAAACTAAATCATGTAATGATACGTGGTAAAAAAGCTGAAAAGTATAGGACAAAAGGAATCATAGCTGAGAGATACGAGACACTTCTGACACAATTTATCATTGTCAAGTTTAATGGAAGAGAGAAAAAACAAGCATGTATAATTTGAAAAGCCTCCCAAATGTTTCTGGTGTGACTCTTATATTTAAGAATCACTGCATTACATGATTCATCTTTTGAGATTTTTTTCTTAGGTTATTTCCTATCTAGCTCACAAACCAGATATTAATGTTAGTAGAAGAATGAATATTTTAACTAGCTTTTAGTCAGTCATAAGCAGACGAAGCAGTTCTTAATTCTATGTGCCTATGAGAATTGCCTGTGAAGTTAAAAATAATACTGAAAATAATGCTTGGGCCACATTCCCAGATACCCTTAGTGGCTCAGAGCTTCCAGCAGCTTGTTTTATAGAAACTCTCACAATGGATGTTAACTAGATTATTGTGATCACTTCATAATATATACAAATTTTGAATCATCATGTTGTACACCTAAAATTAATATGTTACATGTCAATGATATTTCAATTAAAAAAAAAAAAACCTCTATATGTAATTCCGATTCCAACTTCTTGAGAACTAGCAGCTTAGGGGAGGGTAGAGAAGCATGACATCTTAGTTCTCTGAATAACCACTGCTGCACGTGAACTCTATAAATAAGTGGTTTTCATTTCAGTAATAACAAAAAAGGAAGGTAAGCCTACCCCATCACATAAGATACTAATTATTTCATTGATATAGGAATTTAGGACTTATTTACTCTGCCTTGTATCTAGAAGGAACTAAACTAGGGAATTTAGCAATCTGAATCACATGTTTAGTAAGAGTGGGCCTGGTGAAATGTTTAAGTAAGGTTTATACTAAAATAAGCTTTATACTAAAATAAAATACACCTAGAGGATTATGAGAAATAAAAACTTTAAAATGAGTAAACCAAAATACAACGCTTTTCATTTATGCTAAATTTTATAGTTCAATAATAACGACAAACTATCACTTCAGTCACTAAACAAAGCAATGATCCAGGACCTCTTTATAACAGAAATATATACTAAATAGCAATGAAATTTAATGTTCAAAATCAATATAATGTTATCAAGACAAATCTAGTGAAAGAGAGACTACATAAATGCTATACATATCAAAAACTATGGGCTGAGGAAGTGGGATCAGGAGCAGAGAAGTCTCAGGAAAGATAACATTCAGAATTTACTTTGAAAATAAATTTTTCTGAAGTTTCTGGTTAAACATGTATATTGAGCTTGTGCATGTATTTCACTCCTTTATAAATACATACAAAAAAATTAAATGAACTTATAAAGACAAAGAAAAAGAAATCATCAGATAAGAAATGTCTGAAAAAATCTGGGATACAGAAGCCAGATGGCAGACTAGTAAATGACATAGCAGAGTGCAGAAATATAAAATCAAGGTGTTTGATGAAGGAAATACTAATGGGAAACATGCTGATACACTGTGCTGAACATCAGCATAACCAAGCAGTGAAAACAGAGAAACATGGAAAATGAATACTGCTCCAGTATTCCTTTCCTGCTCCTTACTGGATTAAACCTATCCTTCAGATTAAACTGGATTAAACACAACCTTTAGGAATCCTTAGAGGAGAACCTTAATAGCTCTATGGAAAAAATCTTTTCAATAGTAACATCTGAAAAAACTTGTTCAATATTTGAATACCCTACAGAGGGGTAACAAACTAAGCCCCATTCAGCACAGAGCTTCCTATTCCTATGGGATATAGTTTTAGTGCCCATCATTAAATGTATGAATGGACAGTCAATGATTGACAGACGTTTGAGAAAGGCTTCTGTGGTAGGTAAAATTCTAGAGATATCCCCTTAAAATTCCTGTCCCTGGGTATACTATAATACACTATTCTAGAGACTACTATGAAGAGACTTTGCAAATGGAATTAAGGCTACTAACCAACTGATTTTAGGGAGATTATCTAGATTTGTTAGGTAGGTATAATGTAATCACATGAAGCTTTCCAAACAGAAGAAGGAAGAAAGGGAAGCACAGAGAAGAGATGAAACAGAAGGACCGTCAGACAGATTCGAAGAAAAGAAGGATTGGATTTGCTGTTGCTAGCTTTGAAGATGGAGGAAGGGGGCCACAAGTCAAGAAATTTGGGAGGCCTCTAGGAGTTGGGAATGACCCTTGCAGATAAACCAGGAAGAACTTCAGTCCTGCAAGCACACGGAACCAAAATCTACGATGTAGAATTCTTTCTCAGAGCCTTAAGGAAAAAAACGCAACCCTGCTGACACCTTAATTTCAGCCTTATAAACTTCTAAGCAGAGGACCCAGATGAGCCATGCTGTGCTGGGACTTTTAACCTACAGAAACTGGGATTTGTATTGTTTTAAGCTGCTAAATTTATGGTAATTTGTTATGGCATCAATGGAAAACTCACAGAGATTCTAACACAAAAGAGACCAAATGAAAAGAAAAACTCAGGGAAATAGAGCTAATACAGAGAACAGAAGAATAAAAAAAATCAAAAACCTCTCAATTACAATTCTCAGAAAGATAAGACAATGACATCTAGAGAAATGAACAGGATGTTTTACAAAGAACAACCAGACATTAAGGAAGAGATCTTGGACATTAACAATGGGGGTAGGGTCCTTTCCCTTTTCAAAAAAACTATTTTGTTGAGGTTTAACTCATATAAAGTCCACAAATCTTCAATGTATTCATGAACACATGGGTAACAAATATCCAGATCAAAATATGAAACATTGAAAATTAAAATCTGATATCCACAATAAAATCCAATTGAAGAAATATAAGTTAGGTAGAGGATCAATCCAAGAACAAAGTCTGACTAATTACTAGTAACAGAACAGAGAAAACAAGGGAAGGAATTAGGGCACATTACTATAAAATTTCAAAATGGCAGGAAAAACAAAAGATCCTAAAAATTTCCAGAGAGAAAAAGCAATCTACAAAGAAAGGATGAAAAATAAAAATTAAGAACACATCAGCACTATCATAACAACACCGGAAGCTAAAACACATGAACCATAATTCACAATTATGAGGAAATATAATTTTCAACCCAGCAATTCTATCAAAGGGCAAAATAAAGACATTTTTAAATATAACATCTCAAAAATTTATATCTCATTTACCTTTTTCTTAGTACACTGACAGTCCACTAAAATAAAGAAGCAAATCACCACTGAGGCAAATGAGGATCAAATATGAGAGAGAAGACATTTCCCTGGACAAAGATTAAGGGAAATCTCAGGGCTATGACTGTACATACTGGCCTAAAAACACCCACCCCAGATTATTGGAGCAGGATGACGGAGGGGCTTCAGAGTGTCTTTAGGAAGAAAAAAGGGGAAGAGATTTTATCAGATAATGTATTTGATCACGAAAATTATAGAGAATGTGGAATAGCGAAGAATCAGCAAGAGATACAAGTTGAAAACTAAGCAAATGATAAAAACATATGAGATAGGAAAAGTAACAGTATACCAAAAGGAAAAGTAACAGTATACACTTTGGTTCAGCAGGTAAAAATATACACCCTGTTAAAACAATGTATTCAATGATACTGACTTAACTAAAAGTATATACAGTTATAATAAAAGGGGGGAAAAGTTGAGTAAAAAGTGAACAGATATCTAAAACTGATAAATCAAGAAATAACAGTATAAGCACATTATTTAGAATTATGAAAAAGTCAAACACTAAAAGAGTAGAAAGTAGGAGGTGATATGATTAAGAGCTGGGAGAAACGGTAAAAAAATGGTTTTAACCTTTCATCTATTCCTTCAATAAAAATTTGAAAAATGTTTCTGCTTACTGTGTAAAGATTGTATTGGAAGAACAAGAATGAATAAAAGAGACTGTTTAGGAGGGTTTTGGAACAATCTAGGGTAGAGATGGTGGTGATGTGGTCTTACTAGAGTAGGGGTAGGAGAGATAGAAAGATTCAAGATATATCTTGGAGGCAAAATTAGCACTTTTAGGTGACTAATGAGATGTGTAGGTGAGGAAGAGTGGTGCTAAGGATGACCCTAAGTTTCTTGTTTGTGTATCTGGGATGGGGGTACCTTTTGCTGCTATGGAAACTTCTAAGGGGAAGAGTGTAGAGGAAGGACAGAGATCTAGGGAGGAATGCCATGAGCTCAGTTTTGAACATGTTCAATTTGAAATTTCTGTGAAAGAAATGGTCTTCTCATAAGTAATGCTTCAATGAGCACATGATGGTTTTCATAAAAGGTATAATGCTGGGAAAAAAATCAAGGATAAATTAAAAATGGGAGGTCGCAACTAAGATGGAGTAACAGGGACTTGATTTATTTTCCTGTTTTATTTAACCAGTAAGAAAAGAAAAGAAAAGAAAGGTTTTCACACCTCAGACAACAAGGAGCACAGGAGAGAAGAGGAAAAAAACAGGAGTCCTTTAGGTACCGGCCTACTGCCTAGAATTGTACAGGGTGAGAAGACGGCAAACAGTCAGGTCTTACTGCCTGAGAGATCTGAGAGAGCATTCAGGGAGGCCAAGAAATGGCTAGAATTGGTGGATGGCGTACTGGAGAGAAGGGAGCTCCACCAAGAGCATCTGAGACGTGCAATTTATCTGCTAGAGTCTGGCTGAATACTGATCTGTACATTTGTGAGAGGCCTCCTACTACGCAGAGTATTTAGAAGAATTCCCAGAAGGAAATTAGTCTTAGACTAATGGTGGCTCTGGACCTACCCTAACAAAACTTAGAAGCAAGCACCAAAATGATCCAATTGATTCCAATTTGATGGTTGACCAGAAAAAAAGGCTAACACTACATAAAAGAAATTCAGCCACCAATGATGTAAAATGTAAGAGAGTCCAGTATTCAATGAAAAATTACCAGGTATAAAAGAGGCAGGAAAATATGACCCATTACCAGGAGTAAAGGGAAAAAAAGAAAGCAACAGAAGCAAAAATAACTACAATGATAGAATCAGTAATTAAAGATATTAACATAGCTATTATAAATATACTTCGCATGTTAAAGCAGAAGAAAACATAACATAATGAGAAAAATGAAAGATTTCTATATTTTTCAATGGCCAAAATCAAACTTCTAGTGATGAAAAATACATCTAAAATGAAAAATACACTAGGTGGGATTAACAGCAGATGAGCAGAAGAGAAGATCAATGAACTTAAAATGAAGTGCAGAAAATAAAGACTAAAAAAAAAACAAAACACAGCATCAGTGACTTCTGGAACAATAATCAGTCTAATATACATGAAATTAGAGTCCCATAAAAGATGAGAGGTGTGGGAAGGGATGCTAAAACTTATCTGAAGAACTAATGATTGAAAATTATCCAGATTTGATGAAGACCATAAACCCACAGATCAAAGAAACACAATAAACATAGAATAGAATAAACTATGTCAAACACATCAGAATTAAATTGCTAAAAACCAGGATAAATTCCTAAAAGGTTAACAGAAAACATACAGAGGAACAAATAAAAGAGCAATAACAGACTTCTCTGAAATGACATAAACCACAAGATGATAGAAAGACATCTGTAAATTATTGGAAGGGGGGGAGGGAGTCCAGAATTCTTCACTCAGCTGCAATATCAAAAATTAAGGCAAAAATCACAATTTTACAAACAAAAGGTGAAAAAAATCACCACCAACAGACCTGCACTATAAAAAGGTCATATGGAGTCCTTTGGATCGAAGAAAAAGGATATCACGTGTAAGAATATATTGAAGAATATCCTCACAAAGAACACTGAAAAATGGTAAATGTGTGGGTAAATACAAAAGACTATTTTCATTATTTTCTAATACTTTCAAAAGGTAGTTACTGTTTGAGAAAATACCATATGTGGGTTTTAGCAAATATGAAAGTAAAACATGACAATAGCACAAAGCACAGGGAAGAGAACAGAAACACACTCTTACAATGTTATTATATTATGTGTGAAATGATATTATTATACTATTTGAACACAGACTGTGCATTAAAGTCCTATGCTGTAAATAGTAGAGCAACCACTAAAAAGACAAAACAAACATAATAGCTATTATGGCACAGGTGGGGATAAATGTAATCATAATGACAACAACAAACCCTCAATTCAAAAGAGAGAAACAACCAAAAAAAGGAACACAAGAAAATTTTTTAAAAATCCATATAAAAAATACCAAATGATAGATTTAAACTCAACCACATTGATAACCACATTAAATATAAATGGTCTACACAGTTTAAAAAAGGGCTGGGATTACCAGAATAGATAAGAAGGCAGTCCTAGTTATATGTTGTTTATAAGGAATTTAAAAACAGATTAAAAGGAACAAGATAAGAAAAGATATAGTATATTATATTAATAGTATTATCAGACAAGGTGTATTTCAAAGCTAACATTAGCAGGAATTATAGGTCATTTCACAGTGAAAACAAGTAAATTCTTCAAGAATATAATTCTAAATGTATGTAGACACTAATAATAATATTTCCAAAAAACTGATATAAGTGAAAGGAGTAATAAGAACAAATCAACAATTCTAGTTGAAGCAAATATGCTTACAACCCAGTAAGATGACAACGTAATTTTTTTTAAGGGAGGCAGGGAGGGCAAAGGATTCACACACTATACCAAAGACTATACATAGTGACAATTAAACACATGAAAAGATGCACAGTATCATTAATCATTAGGACAACGCAAACTGAAAACACAAGAAGATACTACCCACATCCACTAGAATAGCCAAAACCAGGACATCTTACAAGTAGTTTGGGTGTCCATTTGTTTCTCACTTTTAGCTTTATAGAAAAAGTAACCGGTATTGTTTTGTTTTCTTCATTCTACAATAAGTGGGATCATACAGTATTTATCTTTCTTTGTCTGATTTATTTCATTTAGCATAATGCCCTTCAAGGTCCTATTCATGTTGTCACAAATAGCAGGATTTCCTTCTTCTTTATGGCCGAATAATATTCCATTGTGTGTATGCTTCTGTGTATATGAATGTATATCTATACACATATATACACACATCTTCATTCATCTATGTTAACGGACACTTAGGTTGTTTCCAAATACTGGCTATGATAAATAATGCTGCTATAAATATGAGGGTGCAGATATCTCTTTGACATTTACCCTGGTGTGGGAGGGGAGCCCAGAAGTATACCTAAAATAAATATAGTCAACTGATCTTTGGCAAAAGAGCAAAGGCAATATAGTGGAGAAAAGATCATTTTAATTTTTTTAGTTTTTTAAAAATTAGGGTAACATTTATTAACATTATGTTAGTTTCAGATGTACAACTTTCTAATACAACATCTGTACACTCCATTGTGTGCTTACCACCCAAAGCCTAGTCTCCTTCCTTTTATCATTACTTATGTGGCTCCCCTTTATCTTCTCCCACCACTCTTCCTTTCTGGTAACCACCATTCTGTTATATCTATGAGTTTACACATTCAGGTTTTCATGTGGTCATAAATTTAGAATCAGTTGAATAAATACGTAAGAACACAATTGCTGAATCATATGATAAGACTGTTTAGCTTTGTAAGAAACTGCCAACTATTGTAAGAAACTGCCAACTATCAGATAATCTTTCAAAAAATGATGCTAGAACAAATGGACATCCACATACAAGAAAATGAATCTAGACCCAGATCCTACACCTTCACAAAAGTTAACTCAAAATGTATCACAGACCTAAAATGTAAAATGAAAACCTTAAAACCCCTAGAAGATAACATCGAGATGACCATGGGGTTGGCAATGACTTTTTACATGCAACAAAAGCATAATCCACAAAAGGAATAACTGATAAGATGGAGTTCATTAAAATTAAATTCTGCTCTGTGAAAGAAAATGTCAAACATAATGAGAAGACAAGCCACAGACTAAGAGAAAATATTTGCAAAAGGATGGTTATCCAAAATATATAAAGGACTTTTAAAATCTAACAATAAGAAAACAACCTGATTAAAAAATAGGCCAAAGACCTCAACAGACACCTCACCAAAGATGTACAGATGGCAAATAAGCCTATGAAAAGATGCTCCATATCATATGTCATCAGAGAAATGCAAATTAAAATGAGATACCACTATTCCTCCATTAGAATGGCTCAATCTAGATCACTGACGATACCAAACGTCCGTGACAATTCAGAGCCACAGGAAATCTCATTCATTGCTGGTATGAATACAAAATGGTATAACTACTTTTAAAGACAGTCTGGTGGTTTCTTACAAAACTAAATATATTCCACCATATGATCCAACATCACACTCCTTAGTATTTACCCAAAGGAGTTGAAAACATATGTCACACAAAATTCTGCATGAGGATGTTTATAGCAGCTTTATTTATAATTGCATAACTTGGAAACAACCGAGATGTCCTTCAGTAGAATATATAAATAATCTGGTACATCTGGACAATGGAATATTTTTCAATGCTAAAAGGAAATGAGCTATCATGCCATGAAGACGTGGAAAAAAACCAAATGCATATTACTAAGTTAAAGAAGCCAATCTGAAAAGGCTACGTACTACATGATTCCAACTGTACTACATTCTGGAAAAGGCAAAACTATAGAAACAATAAAGAGATTACTAGTTGCCAAGGGTTGAGGGAGGAAGACAACAGGCAGAGCACAGAAGATTTTTAGTGCCGAGAAACTAATCTCTGTGATATAATAATGAGAGATACATGTTATTATACATTTGTCCAAACCCACACACTGTACAACATCAAGAAGAAACCTAATGTAAGCCACTGACTTACATTAGAAATGTAGAATGTCAATGTCAATGTAGAAATGTACGACTCTGGTATGGGATGTTGACGGCGGGATGTAGGGTAAATGGGAACTCTGTACTTTCTCCTCAATTTTGCTGTGAACCTAAAACTACTCTAAAAAATAAAGTTTATATTATTTGTCTATTATTAACAATTGATAAACAGGCAATTCAAAAAAGAAACTAGATTCAACGGCCAATAAAGATACAAAAACATACTTAACTTTATAAAATAAAATGAAATACTGTTATTTTTTCACTCAGAGATGCAAACACTAAAAACTGACGATAATATGGAGCAAGGTGTTTTCATACATGGTGAGGTGAAATGTAAAACGGTAGAAACACTTGGGAGAACAATTTGACAGTACTACGAAATGAATCATGTATATTTAAAACATGTCAACTTTACTTTTTACTTCTGAGTGAACACTCAAGAGATTTCTGCAAACACATATAAAACTGTTCAAGAAAATAGCCAAATAGCGATGGCAACAACATATATTGTTTGGGGTATATATATACACACATAGATATGAATATATGCATGTATGTGTGTTTGTGTATTTTTAAAAGTACTGGAAGGATCCACACTAAACTTATGAACAGTATAGCTACACAGTATAGTTGTTTTTTGAAGGGAAATTAAGAAAATGTTCACATTTTCTCTGATGGTTGAATACTTCCTGTCATATGACATAACTGGGTCACCCAAAAGTAATCCACATCTCATTTCGCAAAGCATCAATAGAATCACTACAAGAGTATTCAAAAGTTAGACAGGTAAAGGAAGACAACACTTATAGTCATTTCCTTAGGAGCTGTGTCAGGCCTTCAATGAAGGAAATGACATAACCTGCCTGAATCACTAAAATCAAAATAATGACTTATGTGAAGGAAGCACTGTCAAACCTACATCCCTCTAAAAATAATAACTGTTTCCTTCCCTGTTCCCTTCTCCTTCCTATAAATCAGGGGATTCAAGTATCATAAAATAATAAATACCTAATATACCTAGATTCCTGTTTCACCTTAACCCAACATTTCTTAATCTTAAAGTAATATAAAAATTTAAAGAATAAAATAAAAATTTCATATACGCATACAAACATAGATAGCTCATCCCGATCCCTACTCCTTGAGATAAATAAATGTCAGTCATCAATCATACATACATCACACAACTCATTCTTTCATGAAGGATTTATCTAATACTTACTAAAAGTCTTACAGATGTCAGAAACAGCTTTGAAGACTCTATCAGAAAAATTCACTTTCACTTTTACATACTTCATGTTGGGAAGTTGCAGGCGGAGGAGTTTGTGCTGGGGGGTGAACTGAAGCTTAGCATCTGCCTGAATGCCATACTTATCCAAGGTCCAATGCGTCTTAAGAAGCCAAGTTCTCTTCTTTTCCCACCAGAGAGCGTGGTCAGACCAATCTTTTTTCACATCTATAGAAAAAACAATAAACAAAATGCTTAAAAATCACCAAGATGTCTACGGCTATGTTACCTGGTACACACCCGATCCCAACCATCTGATCTCAGAAACTAAGCAGGGTTGGGCCTGGTTAGTAGCTGGATGGGAGAACACCTAGGAAGACCGAGTGCTGTAGGAGTAAAAAAAAAAAAAAAAAAAAAATCACTAAGATTACCTCGAAAAATTAAAAGCAGAAAACTAAATAATCGGATACTTAACATAAACAATTAAATATTAAAGGTCTGTTATGTGATAAATACAAAAGAAATAATAAACAGCTATAAGGCCAGAGTATACAAGGTAGCTGAGGCAGAATGAATATATAGGGCAACTAACAATGCCTAATATGGGACACATGGATGACAAACAGAATAAATACTCTCTGTAGTCATTCAGAGAACAGAGAGAACCCTGGGAGCTGGAAGAAGGATAATGAAGTGAAGTTATTGGGTTCTGAGCCCAGCCTTGAGGAATGGACAATATCTGATGACAAAGTAGGTGAGAAGGCTGAGGTTTGTGAGGCTGCAGAAGTGTGTGAAGGTGATGAGTGGTGAAAAGTAACATAGGGAACCAGAGTGAGCAAAAGCCAATTTCTTAGGTGAGAAAGGAGCATGGGGAAAATACCATCCGTGAGTAAAACTCTGTAATCTAAGAGAGACAGACAAAAAACCTATATCTCAACCTACACATTGTCCAAGAAAAGTAATTTATAAAGTTACACCACCTAACTTCCCCTCAAATATATTTTGGTATAAGTTTAACAGAAAATGTCAATATCTGCTATTTATAATCTTACATAGTTAAATTAAACCAAATAAAAATGTAATTTGCACAAGATATGGCTACCCTCAGATGGGGCAGATCTTAACAATAAACAAAATATACATAAAAATCTTCAGCTAGTTCTTAAAGTAGAAATAAAAGTGAAAACTTTCGGATACGTTTAACTATGAACCAAAAAAGGGAGAATGACGTTTCAAAAAAGAACAATAGCCAAACAAAGACTTCCAAAAGAAATAACCCCTGGGAAATAACATTCTGACAAAAATCAAAACTATTATGATTTTGATACAAAGATCATTTTAATATAGCTTTATAATAAGAGTTGAACAACTTTAAGATTAGTTTAAAAGCATATACTAATCCAGAAAATTCTCTGAATACAACCTGTCTACCTGAAAGCCTCAGGAAATAAAAAAATTAAGTTTCTACATTGATTATATGCCTACACTTTCTATGGTACAATTTACTTGATAGAACTAAACTTCCCCTCGTTACGGAAGACACACATCACAAGTGGAAAATGACTTTTAATTCTCCAGACATTAAAAAATATTTTAATCAGTAGTACTTTACTGTGAGAATTTTAATTACTTGTGATTATAGCCTTTTGAAATTTTAATATTTGATTTGAAAAGCCCACTAAATGATATTATTTGAAGTTTGGCTGCTGAAATATATATAGCTGCTATTTTATAACAACTTGTCTAAACTTGTCACAATGTGTAGTACCGCCCTGCATCTTAAATTATTTTCTAGCACAGAGTTTGTCCATTTTTAGAAACAACAAAGCTCACAGAAGACAACCAAGGTTGGGACCTTTCCATATATGAGGTAAATGATCCCGCATGTTACAGATGGTTTACTTTTCAAGAATAGGAGAACCCAGGGCAGAAAAAGATAACTCTTGCAAAGAACGATAATAACCACACAGAGTAAGGCTGTGCTGAACGGAATTAACAGTAACAGTAAGTAAGTAGGTATATAATACTTTCTTCCCCACACCTCAGTTGACACTTTTGTGGTACTCTGGTGCCAATGTCAACCATCAAGGAAGCTACCTCACATGTACTTCCAGTGGAGACAGGAGGGAGGGAAAAGACTGTGCCTTGTACCCTGCTAACAATAACAACAGTCTGTAAACGCTGAATTAAATCATTTGGGTTTCCCCAAAAGGTAAACCTAAGATAAGAACTCTGGTGCAAGTAGCTTATTTGGGGGAAGGGAAAACCTAGGAAGCACATTTGAAGGGACTAAGAAAAGTGAGTCGTAGGAAGAAAAGTCTATTAAATAAAGGTTCATTAACTGCTGTGGATAACTGGGAGTTCAGTTCTGCTAGAGACTCTGTGAGGAATCATGAAGAACACGCCTCAGAACTGAACAACCAAGGAAAGAGAAAGCTAGGGCATCTATCCACTTCCTCGGTTGAAGACTGCTCCCAGGGACATTAAATTCCTAGTTGCCATGCATGCTGAGCACCCACACTCCCACAAAGCAAATTCAGAGATCCTAGTGCTTAAGGAGAGATGACAGACCTGTGTACCACAGCAGCCAGTGAACTGTGGTGGGAGAGGGGGCCTCAACGGCCTCTTACAAGCTTGAAAGTTTAAAGGCAGTTTCTATAATGGGGAGTGTGAAAAGGACTATTGGCCAAAAAATCCAAATTCTCAAGTCAGGACTACAGAAAGATTCATTACTACGACTGCCTTCTGTTTTCCTATGGGCCACTAACTTAGAGTGGTTTTACATTTTTAAATGATTTGGGAATAAATCTGGTTCCCAGAACCTACCATGGGAGGCAGGAGATTTACCCATTCCAACAAACAATTCTCAGACACCAGCAGTGTGTCAAAATTCAACTCAATTATGACACTATCTACCCAGAGATAGCACCATATCCCACAGGTTAAGGGTTCAGTCTTACAAAACTGCCCCTTCCTTCCCTCTTCCCCCATCATACACTCTTCAGATGCCTGATGCACACCCAGGTTACCTGTGCTTCTGACTGACTAGCTATAGTTTGGAGGTTCCGATGACCACCTCCAAATCAGAACGCCAAAAAAGTCTAGGTTGTCGCCTGTATTATGACCGACTGGCTATTAATCAGAGGTTCTCATGACCCCCGCCTTGGTTCAATTAATTTGCTAGAATGGGCTCAATTAATTTAGGTTCAATTAATTTGCTAGAATGGCTCACAGTACTCAGAGAAACATTACTTTATAGATCACTGGCTTATTGTAAAAGGACGTTACTGAGGAACAGCAAGATGGAAGAGACTAATAGGGCACGGTGTGTGGGAAGGGGTGTAGAGCTTCCATGCCCTCTTCAGGCATGCCAGTCTCACCTCATCTGCAGGTGTTCACCAGTACGCAAGCTTTCCGAACCCCATCCTTTTGGGTTTTTAGAGACTTTATGAGATAGTCATGATTGATAAAAATCACTGGCCAATGGTGAATGACCCAACCTCCAGCCCCTCTCCCACCCTGGAAGTCAGGGCATGGGACAGAAAGTTCCAACCTTTCACTTTGTGAAGGTATATAAATGTCTAGTAACTACAGTATACACCTGAAACTAATATAATGTTCTATGGTTAAAGTTCCAACCTCTAACAGGTGGCTGGTTCTCTCCTTAACCAGTCAGCCTTAGGCGCTTTCCAGAAATCACCACATTAACATAACAAAAGACATACTACACTCACTTAAAGAGTTCCAGGAACTGTGAGCTAGCAATTATGGAAGACCAAATATATATGAGGAATATATTTGGTCACCTAAATGATAAAATATGCATTTCTTTTAAATCACAATGTCACAGGGGATTTCAAAAAAATTTTTTTAAAGAATATATTTACATAATTTTACATAAAATTCAAATTTCAGTATCCATAAAGTTTTATGAAACATGGCCACACATTTTTTTCAGAGTGTCTATGTCTGCTTTTGCATTACAACAGCAGAGTACAGTCATTGTGACTGAGACCTTATGGCTTACAGGGCCCAAAATATTTACTACCTGGACTTTTATGGAAAAACTTTATGGGCCCCTGATACAATAAATTCTCAACTTTCCATTGATTAGGCTTCAAAATCTGACCTTAAAAACTGGTACTTCCCCTGATGCTGATCTCTTTAACAGTCTGACCCTCCCTATCAATTCTATCTTGGTGGAATTGAAGCAGTCGACCTAATATGCAAAAATAAACAAACAAAAAGGGCATACAATCCAAAGATGTACTAGACACTCTATGAATTGTTTATCCACAGAAAAAGAAATCTCTGACTGGACACATTGGTAAGACCAACCCTTTTTACCCACAGAAAATAGTGGGTAAGTAACAATACAGGAAAGAAAAATTAAGCAAAATAGAAACTGTGCACATGTCAAGAGACAGAAATGAAAAAGCAGGCATTCTGACAGCAAAAGAAGTATATAGTGCTGGGAGATGGCGCAGTAAGACTGTGAGAGCCTATGGCATATGTTCAAATAGAATTTTTAGTAGCATTCTTGAAGACTCACGGTATCAGCAACCTAAATAGCATTAATTATAGGGTAATCACTACTACAGAATAAAAATAGTCTATAAAATATTCATTAATTCAACAGCTATCTACTGAATGGGTATATGTGCAAGAAGGTACTATTTTAATCCTAGAGCTAGTGATGAGAACAAAGCTCCAGCATCTCTGAAGAAGGCCAGTATGACTAGAATGGAGGAGAAGAAAAAAAAATAAATGGCATCAGAGAGCAAGGCAGGAGCCCTGTAAGTCAAAGATGTTCACATTTTATTATGAGTATGAGAGAAGCCACTAGAGCAGTGGGGTTCAGCCTATTTCACATTAGAATTATCTGAGCAACTTGGCAAATATACTAAATCCTGGACCCAGCACAAACTATTTTGGGTATGGGTTTGGAAACAGGTCTTAAGCAGGGGAATTATTTGTGTTTCAAAATCACGGTTTTGAAGAACCATGGGAGCAGAAGTGTGCATGAGTGAAAATGAGAGACCATACAACAAGTAAAGGTGGGAGTGGAAATGAAAGTCTGAATTACAATGGTTAGGTGGTGAGGAAATAGAAATAAAGAACACAGACAACTTTTCCTGAGTATTTTGTTATAATGGAGGGAATAAAGAATAGTAGACAGAAACGGGACACCAAGTCCAAGGAGTTTTTAGATTTCTTTAAGAAAAAAAAAAGCTATTGTAATATTTAATTAAACAATGGTTGAAATGGTTCTGTTATGCTTAAAACATATTTACAATTATTATTATTCTTTGACTGTCCCTCAGTAGAGACCGTCGCAGTGTCACTTTAAAACTTTTTAGGGACTTGGTAGAGCTCTTGTAAATATTCAAGACAATGTTTCCCCCCCTTCTAAAAAATCTTTCTGTGGTGCTGGCTTTGTATTACACTATGTGTCTTTTTAAAAAACTAATAATATTTCCACATCAAGTCTCACAAATGGCTCTACTCAAGATATTTATTTCTACTCAAAAGTAGCAAAAACAAATTTTATATACTGATGAAAACCCTGGGGAAAATGATGGTATACCAAATGAGAATCATTCCCCTAGGTAATCATAAGAGCCAAATGCATATCAAAAATATTTAACTGCACAACTTGTGTGTGTAAAGCAGTACATCTCAAACCAATAGCTCTTGAAAGTACTTAAGTTATCTAGCATATTACAGCACAGCTTGTCTCTACAGTGACAAGTGGAACCATAACACACTATGCAACTGTAACCCGTATAAACACGATGTGCATAATAGATTTCAGACAGCAACACACACATTTACCTATTTCTCTAAAGACTGACCAGAAGCATAAAAACATGTCGATTTTAAAAGGAAAAGGGACACCTATAAATAATTATGAATAAATAATGTTTCATGAAAATAATTATGATGGGATTAAGGAGAGTGAATCAGAAAAAAGAAGGGCGTGGCAGAGAGAAATGTACTGCAGTGCTCTGGGAGCAGGACCTGACCTAAGGCAGAAGCTGAAGAGAAGGAGCCAAATATGAGAGATATGTCTAAATTAGAATTACAAGTTTTAATGATATTGATTACAGAGAGAGGACAGCTGGAAGGTAAAGAGGAAAGCTATAAAGTTCCTAGGCTTGAAAACTAAATAGATGATAATAACAGCACTAAGATTTGGTTTCTAGAATTCTTAGTGTACAGCGATAGCACTTACTTAATTCTCACAAAAATGCTAAGCAGTAAATACTATTATAATCTCTGTTTTAGAGATGAGAAAACCAAGGGACAAAGAAGTTATGCAACATGATCATGAAGCCAGTACACAAAGAAGATAGGATTTGAATCCAGATCAGAAGTGGCATTCTTAAAAAACATTCTATTATCTAAAATAAAGTCTTGCAGAAGAGAAACAGGTGTGGAAATGCTGAATTTGAGGACAAAGGACTAAAAATGTTAAGATTCATTTATATTTCACAGTTATTTCCTGATAATTATCCTACATATTTCTTACAGGAAACAGGTATTTAGGAGTGAAAAAGGGAGACTGGACATAGGGGAGGTAAAGAGATAATTAAATCAAGTAGAAATACCAGGTCTTGCCTGGGGGACCAACGAGCAATAAGTGAGACATGGATCACATAGGGACTGTTATTTCCTTCCTTCCCTTCCTCAACTAAGCACCTGCCTTTTTCCCACCTCAGGGCTAAGTGACCTGCACTGGTAAAAGGGCTATTGTCAGGGTAGGTTTTAAGCAATCTTGAAGGCAAATGGCTGCAGCAGAGAAAAATTCCCATGAGAGTTTCACCAAACTTTTAAGGCTTCAAAGACTAAAGTAGATGGATTGACCAATTATGCAAAAAACAATTAGAAAATAAACTTCTGATAAAAAGTTAGCAAACTGACACTTCTTTGACACAGCTAACTGATTAAAAATCGAGGAATTCACTGATCAAAATAAAAATCATCTTTTGAAGTTACTTATAAACCTCAAATAATGATGTCTACCAATTTCAACCAATATTTGATACTACAAAATATACTAACTCAAAGTAGTTGAGAAACTATCAGATCATATAAACTATGCATGCAATTACAGGCGGCACACAAATAGAAAGTATGCCAATTATTCATTTCCAGAGGGTGGGTAACTCTCTATCCAATCCTGAAGGCTCACCACTTATTTGGTTCCATTTGGCTTAGTTCCTAGGAGACTGGACTCTGAGTCCAAGCAGTGTTAACATCTGATAAATTCTGAGAGTAACATCGGGGCTGAATTCATCAGTCAGTATTTGACTCACAGAAGTGCTAACTGCACTTGTTTTTAAAAAGTGATCAAAGGCACTAGCTATTCTCTAGTTCAAAAAAGAAGTACCTTAGTAAGAATACTTTACTGTCTTTGATATTAAATTATCTCACAAAGTCCTAACAAATCGTAATACAGAACTATAGTGTAGACTACTGGAGAATATTTCTTGTAATCCAAGATTAATGCTTATATCTTGTTATTGATTTACAGGTACCTGATGAACTTCAAATTACTAAAAATCTGATGTCTCTCCCTGTTTAAATCTTTTGTTGGCATCTCACAGTTATAGCACAATCTTTGAAACCTGGTTACAAAGCACTTTAAGTACTTCTGATTTATGTGTGGCTGTTTTAAGCCTGTCAAGCCACTGGGTTCCCCAGGACTGCTTCTCTGTCATTAGTCTTTTTTCAGTTCTTCAAATGGCCACCCTCCCTTGTTCCACCTCTCCTGCTGGGACTTCTCATCTTCTCCCAACCTGCTGTTCTTTCCACCCCACATCCCCATGCTTAACATCCTCTGCCACTCTTCTAGCTAATTCCTAATCCACCTTCATCTTAAAAGTAATTTCCTCCAGAAATCCTTAGCTATACACTAGGTCAGATTCCTGGGTACATACTCCCATAACTATTTCAATTATCATAACACTCATCACATTACAGCAATGAATTATTTAAAGACTGCCTTGCCCCTAAAATTTCAAATTGAGTGAGGCTAAGGAATGAGTTAATTTTGTTCACTTTTTGTTTCTCCCATTCATAATATAGTATCTAGCATTCAGTAGGTTCTCACTTAAAATATTAAGTGGGTGAGTGATGGAATAATAGAATATAATTTCCGCACCTAACCATATCTTTCCTCACTATAAATCTTAACTTCTACTTTTCTAATCTAGTCTCCAATACACCATGAATACTGCAATCCTCAACCTAGAATACCTTTCTTCCTAAATTTTCATCCTGGTCCTCTTTCAGTGAAGGCCAGATCATGCTTCTAGATCTTCATGTTCCAACACCACTTATTTGGCACTTCACAACCAGACTGTCAACTCAAAGCAATCTTCTTTTTTTTAGTACTAGAAAACTGCTTACATTTTGAGCAGAGATTATGTTCCATTACCTAATGTAATGCTTGGCTCTCCCTAAATGTTTGTTTCTACTACTATTGAGGTCAAGTTCATGTGCCTCTTTTTCTCCCACAAAAGTCTAATATATACCTCTATAACCTATCAAAATAGAGTATGCATGTATAGAATTATTGTTTTTTTAGGATAATTTTTATGAGTTTATTTGAAACAAACTGACAAGCGCCAGGAAGCAAAATCTCAATGGATTGAGATAATGCTCCCCAGAATTATCTTTACACAGAAACGTTTACGCATGAATGTCCCATCTCACTCTAAAGCCCTCTTTCCCAGTCTAAATTCTTTAAGGCATTTATTTCCCCAAACTCATAAGATATTTAATAGTGAGATATCCCAGAGGTCCATTAGGAGCTCAATAAAATAACTAGTACTTACTAGGTGCCAAGAACTGTTCTAAGAGCTTTACACATATTCAGTTATTTAATCCTCACAACAACCCTATGAGTTAAGTATATTTTATCCTTATTTTACTTATAAGGAAACTAAGTCAAATAGCTTGGTACAAGGTCACAAAGCTTATAGGTAGTGAAGCCAGTATTCAAATCCAGGCCTTCAGGCTTTAGAGATTCAGAGATTTCAGAACTATTAAACAAAATTTATAAAATTCTGGTTAAATACTAAAAAACACAATGAAAATAAGTTAAACTACTTTAATCCACCAATCAAATTTATGTTTTAGGTTTACACAGTATTTGAAAGATAACTGAAGACAACATTTTATTGAGCTCTAACTACGTATTCTCTACTAGGTGCCTGGGATTCTTTTACCCACTTTTTAACACTTAGCTCTTATATTAATTCCAAGTAACAGATACGTAAACTTAGGTTAAGTGAGATTAAAGAACCAGGAATTGTTAAAATATGCCAAGGTCATATAAAACTATTAACTGGCTGTGTCTTAGACTAAGTTCTTAATAACAAAGTTCATCTTTTAAGAAAGGCATCTGCCTAAAACAGAATATCAAATTTATTGGAGATACTCTCCATTTTAACACAATTTATTATTATTATATATATAAATATAAACAAATCTACTGTGATACTATCTTTTATTTAACCAATAGTAATTGCAAGATAGCACAATGAAGGTGAAATATTTAATTTCTAATACTGTATAGAATAACTATTTGGCTTACCTTTATAAAGGATACTGTCTCAATCTTTTATAAACTACTGTTTCACTAGCTCAGTAAAAGGAAAACATACATACCACTAAGATAGTCTGGACTGCAATCAATCATCATTAGCTACATTTACAAAGGCTACTCAAAACACTTTGTATGAATTAACTTAATCCTTATAATCCAATGATAAAAGTACTATTATTATCCCCATTTTAGATGAGAAACCAGAGGCACAGACGAGTAGGTCACACAGCCTACGGTTGTACAGATAGAATACAGTAAAGTCGGGATGTGATACAAATAGGCTATCTCACCCCAGTCTATGCTCTGCTTTACAGCAAGAACATTCTATCACAGCAACAGAATTCATCAACACCTTGCATAAAACTTTAAAAATTGATATAGCAATTGTGCTATTTTTCAAGTTATTTTTAATTTCTAGGGTGATAAAATTCTTAAATCTGAACCAGAACTACAATCTAGAAGGCACTTATCCCACAGACATCTTCATCTACAATCAATAATGCTAACACTTTATTGGTGTTTTATTCATAACTGAGTGTTCCATTAAGAAAAAGATCAAAATCATCATTACACTGATGCTTTGAAATTACAACTGATCTTTAAAATACCTGATTTATTTGTTAGAGCATAATATAATAAAAACAACAGTTAAATATCTTAGAAAAGATGGACTACAAATTGTTTCTAAGGCAGATGTCACTTCCTCTGGACTAGCACTTAGATTATCAACTCCCAACCTTGAAAACTGTGTAAGGGTTGCCCATGGATATCCTGAAGCTGGATGACTTTCTACTAGTAGATAGTAAATAATCAAGTCTGAAAACTGAACCATAAAAGAAAAGGAAATCCAAATGTAAACCTCACATTTTAATCATTTACTACTTATTTTCTTCTCTCATATATAGAATTAATTGAAATTGAGAGAAAATACCAGAAAAAAAAATTTCAAAGCATTTTATCACATAACTCCGGGTAGGTCACTATGAATAAACAGTATATTCTCAGTGAAGGAAAGTAGACCAGGATTCATACAATGACAGTTTTATCCACAATAGTATTATTTTAGAATGGTATCTTAGAGAGTTATATTGTAAAAAACAATTTTAAAGAATTCTAATACCTTACAAAGTGAAGGGAACAAATTCAAATGAAGGTTTATTCTGTATTTATCCATACTATACAAACAGAAAAAGAGACAGAGCTTCTGAATATTGAAAACCCTGCCTAAAAATAAAATAAAATAAAAATCACACAGCTCTTAAGTGGTACGGCCAGGACTGGAACCCAGACTTACTCAATACATTCTACAGCATTAATCTCTGAAACTTTTCTTTGATAATTCAAAGATGCTTCACTACAAATCTATTTTTATGACTGAAGTTCTAAAAATCTAAGTATTCTAGTAACTGATGACGTACTAGTTATCAAGGGACTATTATTTTTTACCACAGATTCTACCAAATTAAAGTTGTAACCACCTTATTATAAATTTATATGCTGCAATTACTTTTTTTGATATATAATCACTATTATGCCCTGTATAGTCCTTTTAATATATAAAAGAAAACAAGCTACATGACTTATAAGACACAACCTTTGCGACCTTGATTATGTGGATTTCTTTTACATGACAAGCCATGGACTGGGAGGAAATATTGCAAAATACATATCTGATAAAGAACTTGTACCTAGAATATATAAAGAATTTTTAAAACTCAGTAATACAGAATTTTTAAAAAAAAGGCAAGAGATATGAAAGCACTTCACTAAGTAGATATACGGATGGCAAATAAGCATTGTAAAAGCTCCCCGACATCATTAATCAATAGAACTGTGAATTAAAATCAAAATGAGACACCACTACATACTTACTAGACTGGCTAAAAATAAGCAAAAATAAAAACAAAAACACCTGACAATACCAAGTGCTGGGAGAGGGCTCAGAGCAACTGGGATTCTCACCCCCCCCCTTTTTTTTTTTGAATTCTTATACAGTGCTGATGGGCACACAAAATGATTTGGCCACTCTGGAGAAGTTTAGCAGTTTCTTATCAATTTAAGCATATACTTAAGATACTACCCAGCACTCCAACTTCTAGGTAGTTATCCAAGAGAAATGAAAATACATGTTCATTCAAATGTTTACAGCAGCCCTATTCATAATCTCTAACAACTGGAAACAACACAGATGCGCCCTTCAACTGGTGAATGGATAACTATGGTACTCATCCATATAATGGACTAGTAATCAGCAGAGAATACTGACACACACAAACAAATCTAAAATGTATTATGGTAAAAAGTTTTAATAAAATAAAATGTATTTTGCTAAGTAAAAGAAACTACGCTAAAGGTACATGCTGTATGGTTCCATTTACAGAACATGTTGAAAAGGCAAACTATCAGTGGTTTTCAGGAAGTAGGATTGAGGGGATGGGCTGATTATAAAAGAACAAGGAAACCTTTTGGTGCTGGAAAAATTCTATATCTTGATTGCTGTAGTTTTACAACACTGGTATGCATGGTCAAAACTCAGCAGAAAAAAAGGACAAATTTTGCTCTATGTAAATTATGCTTTACTAAGCTTGACATTATGAAAAAACTAAAAATGCAGAAATTATGAAAATTTGTTAGAAATGGATTATAATAGATATGAATCTGTAACTACAAATCAAGTGTAAAATGCGACAACTCAATTTTTAAAAATTATTTTAAAATATTCTTGTAGAATATTTGTTTACCTTACACTGGGTAGATATGCCATTTTGTAAAGCAGTCATTATAATGTTTATTTCAGTAAATTATTTAAATAAAAATACGGCATGTTAGTTTTTTTCCTGAAATCACTTTCATAGTTTCTAAGTGCACCCAATGTTTTCATGTGCCAGGACACAATTTTATATCATTTCTTTGTTATAACTGAATAAAAACCACTGTTCTTATAAAATGTATTTAGGATTACTTTACTACTTAAGCCTTCATGGTTATACATTTTTCAAATCTCCAAATACCATCATCTACTTACTGGTCCATTCCATTTTAGAAATCTCATGAAAACAATAGTTAAATAGCTCTTTGCTACATTACAGAGACAGGTGTATGTTTGGAAGTGAGAAGAAGGATGGAATGATAGCTATTTTTCTCGTGTAGGGAGTGAAAACACAAAGAAGTCCCTAACTAAGTGCCTTCTAAGGGGTATAATTCCCCACCATTAAAGCTGGACCCTATTAACATTAAATAGCCTAGATTACATTTTAACTTTCCTTTGTTTTTTTTCAGTTCAGCATACTCACACTTTCAATACTACTGAGAAAACAGCCACTCTTATTTGTATTGCACTAGTTTATAAAACATATTTCCACATGTATTAACTTTTCTAATTCTCATCAAACCCTATGACTTTTTTTTTTTAAATCCATTTTACAGATGTCAAAACCCACTCAGAAGATTGGATTAGTTGTCCAAAGAGCACACCATTAAGTGGCAAGGCCAGATGATATTTCTTACTATTCTATGTAATCCATTAAGCATCTACTACAGTCTGGAGATGGCTGACATGGAAAATCTAATACTGAATAATGTCTAAAAATATTAATAACTTATCTAATAGTAAGCTGAAAGAAAAGGTGAACTTTAAAGACAAGAACCTATAAAAATATCATTGAAGTGAAGTTTGCACTGATAAAGAATCTAATTTTAAAAAGGTAAAATTAATGTCTTGAAAGACAGGTTAAAGAAATATTCTATAAGGTATTATAAAGTGTGGAAACAGGCGCTATTTATTACTTAACATGTATCTCAATGTAATTTTAATATACCATTTATTATATATTCTCCTGTGTTTCCAAACTTGGTAGCTATTCTGTATATTAAAGGAGACTAAGAGGCCAATTTCATGACACTTAATGAGGAATGAGATCCTGTATGGAAAAAACAAAGGCCATTACTAGAACTGGGAAATTTGAATATGGATGAATAGTAGACAATAGCACTGAATCAATGTTAGATTTCCTGAATTTGATAATTATACTGTAACATATTGAGAAGGTCTTTGTTCTAAGGCGATACTTAATTTTAAGTCTCTAGGTATGAAGGGATGAAGGGATGTGATGTCTGCAACTTAAACGGTTCAAAAAAGCGCGCACGTGCATGTACAGAGAAATCAAATGGCAAAATGCAAACTGGTGCGCTACGTGAAGATTATACCATGTTCATTGTTATTATTCTTGAACTTAGAAGTTTCAAAAAAATAAAGCATTAAAGATAAAGGTAAAACTTTAAATTCTTTCAATTTTCTTCAATAGCTATTAGATATTTCCAGCAACATCTTTTGTAAGAAACTGAAAAAACAAACAGATAAATTCTAGTGCCTCTGTAAACAAGTTAACTCTCATTGGAATCGAATAGTATTTGCTGACTTTTAAAAAATAAAGTATAAAACATGGCAGCAAACATATGATGCATCATCCAAAGAATGGTTCACACTCTATTTAATGTGCTATAAGAATTTTAGTAAAATTTACATACTGTCCCGTTTTTACGGACCTTAAAATTTGCTAACAGATAAAATTCAGTGTCCAATTCCTATGGATCATTAACAGTATTCTCAATACTGAGTAAACCTGCTATCAAAAGCTATGCATTTAACTAAAATTCAGTTCATTTTAACATATGTGATTTTACCATTAAATGTTTCTTTCACCCCACTCCAAGATCTAAAAAAAAAAATTTATAATCTTCATGTGTCTCATTATGAATACAATGAGGTTGCTTCATGTAGATATTTTATCTCCATGAATTTAACTGCACGCCCTCAGTGGAAAAAACTGAGGATTTCAATGGCATGGACATCATTCCATTACAACATCGTGTCTTCCCCAAGGAGCACAAGTGTAAGAAGGGAGCTGTCCAGTTACCTGTGGATCTTGCCAAGCTCTAATTGTAGTATTTCAAGTTTTTCTGTGTAACGAACCCCTAATGTAAGCCAACTTCTTCATCTGGTACTCAAATAAAGTTATTTTTGCAGCTTCTAAAGAAAAACTAGCTACTTTGCACTTCTGTGAGATGGAATGAATGTATACTTCATGATCACTTTAAGGAATTTTTAAGGGTAATTTTGATAAAAACATTCCTCTTTTTTGGTTCTATGTGCTAACTTCACAACCTAACTCTAAATGTAGTTCCAACATCATACTCTATTTCACTATTATGGCAAGAACATAACACACTTTAAAGTAAGGACAACATTCTAAAGGCTACATGCAGAAACATATTCCTCAAATTTTCTAAGTCACCTCCATACATTTCTTTTTACTCTTGATTCCCCCAACTTGTACTTTTCCCTTTGGGTTATTATTTAACCTAATCTAAGCCAACTTCTACATTCTTCCTACTCATAATCAGAGCTAGAAGGAACTTAGAAATCATATAGTCTATTCGTCCCTCCAAGCTCAAAGAGTTGGCCAGAGACTTCCTTTCAGTGAGTTCCACGTTACAATAAATTCCTAACTCTTCAACTAAAACGAACTTCTATAAAAAGGTAGAAATTGTACGCATAAGTTTTTAAAAGACAATTTTTATAAAGTAATACTAAAATGCAGTAAAACAAAACATCTTTAGTATTTATAATCCTCAACCCTAAGTTCTAAATTCTATGGAGGAAAGTTTTAGTATTTCTCAATGATTTCCAGAGGAGCTGCAGGGAATCCCATAAAATTGGGCCTCTTCTTTACAAAATTTATTTTTGAATACATAATTCTATTTTTTCATAATTTAATAATATTTATTCGATGTTTCATATTTTAACCCTTTTCTTTAAAATAAAAAACACTACACAGGTTTGAAGTTGTTTTTAACAAAAAACGCAATAAATTTTTAAAATTCTATTTAAAACTTTCTATATTTCCAAAAAGTTAAAAGTGGAAATAACAATTTTTCATTTTCAGAATGAGGTATAAACACTGAGGGGATCAATGTTGAGATTTTTTGTCTAGTATCAGCCTAGTCTAAATCACAGATGCAAAAATTTCTGTCATATCATGCTCTAATCCCCTAAAGCCCATTCTCTTCATTGTGTTTTCTTTTAAAAGATTAATGCAGAATAATAAATGCGTTTTATATTAAGATTTAACGTTATAAATCTAAGAATCATGGTTTAATGATCTTAACTGAAGTGAAAAGGTTCTTCATAAAAGTCTAACTAGACACAAAGATGTTGCTGACACATACTAAGGAAACGTTATTTACTTTTCAGCTTGCTTAATTAAACTGCCTAAGTCTGAGATGAACACTGTACCTTCACAATAAGGCTGACCTTAAAGGGCCAATCCATAGAGTTGTGTCATAACCTTGTTTGGTAGTAGGCTCTTCGGGAATCTAATGAAAGCTAAGAAGCTCTTCCCAGAAAATTCCACATGTGCACATACATACAAAATTTTAATACAATGTTAAGGGGAGGAGTCATCATAGAATCTATCCATCCCAGGGAAACAATTGTTATCACTGATTATGTGAGAAGATAGCCTTATAACATGATGCTTTTGGTATTTGTACACATTCTGAGAACAAGAAGGGTATCAACAAGCATCTGGAGTTAGAAGCTGTAGGTGAACGCTGTGGTATCACCTGTTCTTAAATACTATAACTACTGTTACAAGGCTACAGTAGGCTGGTTCTGCTAACTGTCCATCCCTGCTCTGCAATCTTGAGACATGAGACCCTGTGACATCTCACCTCTACCAAAATCTCCACTCTTATCATCTAGACTTTGCAAGTTGCTTTGATCTACTTCAGCTACTGCTGAAAAGTAGCCATTCAGTCTGCCCTTTAACACACCTTCAGTGGGCTTCAAAAGGCAGGTCACTCCAGTTTTAGGTAACTGAAGAATTTATAAAGTTCTTTTCCAGTTTTGACTAGCATGATTCCTAAGTTTTAAATAATGCACTACTGAATCGCTCCTTTATTTACTTGCCCATAGGTAATAACATAGCTTACCATTCAAAATACCTAATCCTAAACACAGGAGCAAATAATCGTTCAGCTATCCTTTTACCAAACAGGAAAGTCAGTAATATGTTGACAAACACTATATATTTGTAAGTTAAATAAATATAAGAGGATCAGTACTGGTTCAGTTCAAGAAAGATACAGGTTTCCATGTAGGTACACAGCATTTCCTACCATGTTGGGCTTCTTTTCACTACATGAAAAAAGTAAAAACACCTGAACATTAAAAGATTAAGATTGTAGTCATTTAACATTAGTTCTTTCTGCAAATAAGTTATTCTCTATTTTCTATTTCTGCCTGTGATGTTATAATAATTCTAATGAATGCAACACGATGCCATTATTTATTCGTTACAGGCTGGGTTTCAAGAACTACAGGTTGTCTCAATCACCTTCATAATAAGAAATATCTTTGTTGGAACCAGTGTTATTAAGGTCCACTTATATATAAAGCAATCTCTGATATGCTTGTCTCCTTTGTAAACAAAGGAAATATAAACAATTACACATTTGATATTTTCTTCCTTAAATAATCCCATGCTATTGCTGGACAAAAAAGGTTCACAAATATTTTGCAAACAGTGACTAATTTATTCAAATCAGATAAGAAAAACGTTAGTCACCAGGTAATTGGATAAACAATACAGCAAAATCTCATTTTCAAAGGGCTACCCAGGGAGACTCTTTCCTGGGCCGTGTCTCAGAGAGTCAAACAATGCAGTCCTGAGGCTACCTTGTAAGGAGCTTCTTTTAGGCCGGTGGATAATTAAACTTCCTGCAGGGATACAAAGGTCTACCTAAATGAATTCTGCCTTATTTTGCAAATTGCGTAGGGGCACTATTTCAATAAGTTTATATAGTAAGTATACAATAATCCCTTGGGATAAGAAATGATTTTTGATAAATATCACTTTCTACTTTTTTAGTTGGCTTGAAGAAGGGATGCAGTGTTTAAAACAAACAAACAAAAAGCCTAAAAAGACGATACCAGACTTATCGCCTTATCGAACTGCATTACATACAAAAAGCACTTTAAAGCTCAGGAAGACAATCTCCTCTTGTGATAAAATCATCTACTGAATTATTTCAGTAGGTCTTCCAGCTGAAAATGGTTTCATCCATCACAAACAAAATGTGTATTGCTAAATATTCCAACATGTCATATTGTTGGATACCCTATAATTTAAACTTGTCAGTTATAAATCAATCCAGCCAGTACACATTTGTACCCAAGCAAATACTGTCAAACTCGAATTAGTTTAATGTCTGCTTTTTACACAAAATTCTTTCACTAGCTTGTTATTAATATAAAACTGAACGCTCGAAATAGCTTACTTAAAAAGTACAGACTATACAAAGTCAAACCCTGCCCCACCCCTTGTAAGAGTGGATGACTGGATCATTATTTTAACACACTCCATCACGCAGTAGTACTGCTACAGAACTTTCACACTGGCGCCAGAAGTCGCACATTTTGGTAGTTTATTCTTAAATAGATTTTTCATCATCAATACCAAACGTCACTAACGTTCAGGTAAACTGAAGATAAGTAATTGATAACCACAAGCCCTGTAATAACCCCCTCAACATCCATTTGCGCACTGTTCTCACTTCTTTTAATGTGAAGTCGCTAAATATAAAGAATTAAGAAGTTTCCCCCGGTAACTACGCAATTAAATTCATTAACTGGGGGCTGGAATCACTACATTATAATAATTACAGAGTAACAAAATAAGCCAAGATGCAAAAGGGTAAAGGTCTGTTTGCTTAAATATTGAAAGATCTAACATTTAAAAAAAATTATGGGATGCCAACCAACATTTCCACCCCTCCCCCCGTCTAGGAGAGGTCGTTACTTTGACGCGGCTGCGATGCTACTCACCCAGTTTTTCCACCAACTTGAGCATCACCCCTCCAATGTGCACCTCCCCGGTCACTCTGAGGGTGACATCGCGGTTCAGGTCCGTAACATGAACGCTCAGTTCCCACGTCCCATCCGCATAGCAGCCATCTGGCATCCTTATCCCGTCCAGAGCCATGGCTCCTTCCTGCGAGCACGGAGGAAATGGCTCTCGTAAGCGTCACTCCCCCAAAGGCAGGCAAATCCCACCGAATTCGCAGCCGGCCGCGAGATGGGAGACGGCGGAGGACCCGAGAGGCTCCGCACAAACTCCAGAGAGCGGAGGCGGGACAGGGCTGCGGGCAGGATGGCGCCCCGCGCCCCTTCCCGGCGGCCGCCCTGCGGCCACGGCGCCGCCCGCCCCGCGCGGCCCCCGCCTAGCGGACCGCGGCGGGCTTCACCTGCCGGCCTGCGAGCCGCACCCAGACCCGGGAGACGCCGCCCGCGGGCTCCCCGTTCCCGCTCCCCGCCCGCGCTCCGCCTTAGGTCTTGGCCGGGGGGTCCCGACCCCTCACCGCGCAGTCCTCGCGCTCGCGACCTGGGGCTCCCGCGGCAACAGGCGCGGGGGCGGCGGCGTCCGGTAGCCCTGCTCAGCCGGCAAAGCGCAGCCTCCCGGCCGGAGCGCCTAATGGAGTCCTGTCGTCGCGGCCCCTGGCCTCTCCCGCGGTGCTCCACCCCTCTCTCCCCCCGCCCCCTCAGTCCGAGTCCGGCTCGGGATGGGCGCGCCCGCTCCCTCCTCCTCCTCCGCGCCGCGGAGCCGCCCGGAGCGGGCCGGGCCGCCTCCCCCTCCCCCACCGTCCCCCGCGGCGTGCTCGGGGCTGGGGGCCGCGCGCACTCCGGGCTGGGGGCGGGGCGGGCGGCGCGCGGGGCGGGAGCCTCGCGGGGAGGCGGGGGGCGCCCGCGGCGGCGGCGGCAGCAATCTCAGCCCCGCGGAGCCGCTGCCCTTTTATGGAAATGAAGGACCCGACGTAGGGATTGAATCCAACATCCGGGCTCTCTGCGGCGGGACCTGAGGAGGGGGAGCGAGAGAAGCGAGGGGAGCGCGGGTGGGCGGCTGGGCGCTCCCTTCCGCGCTCCTGTCTGTGGCTTCGCCGGGCCTGCGGCCGTGGGTGTCTGCGCTTCCATCTGGAGGAAGGGGCTTGACCGTGAGAAATGGCCACAGGAAATTCCCAGGACAAGGTCGTTTTCAGGAAACAAAGTCCCTCCGCCCCTCCCCACGCCTGGAGTGAGTCCAAAAGTCTGGGGGCGGTGAGAGGTACCGCACTCCGGGAGCTGGAGAGAGGGGTTGGGGACGTAGAAACTTTAAAAAGTAAATGCCCAAGCCGGCCCCATGAACGTCCCACAAAAGAATGAGAAAACCCAGAGGGAGGTGAGCCGCAAAAATTGCTTTGCAAGCAATGTCCGGCACAACCAGCAACTCCTACTGGACTCCCAAGAGTTTGCACGCGCTCTTAACCCGTTCGGAAGCTCCAACCAGAAGCGAGTCAAATACGTCCCACGATGCTCATGTTTGAGAAACAAAAAGAAAAAACACAGGGCAGGGATTTTTTATCTTTACTTTTTTTTTTTTTTTTACCCAGAAAGTTTCTCCGGAGTCTCCGGCTCTTTCTGCGTATTTGTATTTTTATGTGCAACTTAGCTCTAACAGTCTTTTAAGGCTTTTAGATGGATGTACATCCTCTTACTCCACCCTCAGCCACACCTCGAAGGAATTTTAATAGCTCTGGACCGGTGCCAGCAAGTACAGGGAAGAACTAAACCTTACCTGTTGAGATTGACTAGTGATGGGGAACGGTCCTCCAGCTTCTCACTCTTCTTGCACTTCCCCTATTTACTGTTGAATTTTGTGGAGCCGGCTCTGTTCAAAAACGAGCCAGAGAAACTGCCTTGCTGGCAAATGCATGGCTCAAAAAATTAAGGGCAGGAAGAGTCAGATAAGATATCTCAGGTCCCATAAAAGATCCCAGTTTCAAAAGTCTCAAAGTCTTGAGCTGTGTCAAACACTTCCGAGAAGAACCCACCGGGTAAATAAACCTTCCTTCATCAACGTAATTGGGAAACGGAGTTCAGAGGCCTCAAGAAAGGGGTGGGACTCATAAAGGAGTGAAAGGAAAGCAGCGAAATTTAGTCAGATGCCAGAGGTTTGGCACAAAGTATAGGGAAAACCACTACAGTATTTTTAGCTAGTCATCATGGAGAAATTGATGCCCCCAAGTCTGT
The DNA here is from genome assembly GCA_003508835.1 of Eonycteris spelaea. Taxonomy (NCBI): domain Eukaryota; kingdom Metazoa; phylum Chordata; class Mammalia; order Chiroptera; family Pteropodidae; genus Eonycteris; species Eonycteris spelaea. Next base: position 6,350,095 of record PUFA01000017.1, read on the forward strand.
AGTCTCCCCACTCTTCAATTAGTTCTACCCATGGAATAGTGCTTCACTTGGAAGCAATATGAATGTTCAGAGAGGAGATAATGTTTAAGTATAGAAGAAAATGTTTTTAATAAAATAGGGAATTGCTTATTAGGGTACAAAACTGCATGCAGCTGTAAAATCACAAGCTTATCCTTAAATATTCAGAAAAAAAAGTCTGGAAGGAAACATCAAAATGTTACGCTGTCAGGGTGTTGAGAGCATGAGAGGTTTTTTGTTTTCGTTTTTTTCTTTTATCTTTTATTCTTTATTTTCTACAAACTCCAAAGCTTTGCATTCAGAACCTGAATTCAGGATCTCAGTTTCTCTATGCATGCCATCACACTCACAATGATAGACAAAACGGATATAGTTGCTACCAAACTCCTGGACAGGGTTTTTAGGGGATTCCTTGTGTGTTTTTGAATATCCTCAAATAAAACATGAGTTCTTTGAGATCAGGGACTTCAAATTCTTTGCATTGCCCACACATTTACAAATAGCTTGGCACAAAGAAAATGGAAAACATGCTGTTACCAAACCAATACAGATGTCAAGGAAACAGTAGGTCTTTCCCATGGAGAAATCTCATTATTGCGGAAATTATGGTTTTAAAATTTTACGTGTTTATTTTCACACCTTATCCCAAAAAGATTTATGACACTGTATGAGGATGCATAAACTATGAGGTTGAATACATTATCAATGGCACAAAACAAGGGGAAAAAAGGCTGGAGGTAGAGGGATAGAGATTTAAAATGGATCCTGGAATGAGGCTAAGAATTGTACCTTAATGACCTTTGCAGGTGCTCCAATAAGCTCCAAATAACTATGGCTTCTCACAACATGCCTTTATAGAAACAAAAATATCCATGACCTTTCTGAATTATCTTTTCCCTCTGACAAGTTTGTTGAAGCCAATTGTCATGTCTCAGAAACCCTTTTAATACTCAGTTTTCACATTCTAGCTCTTTTTTTGCTCTCCAGTGAGTTACTTTTTGAACCTCCCACCACAATGCCTACTACACTGACTGCTGCCCACTTGTATGAATGTTCCTACATTTAGTAATGGGGTTAGGGGATTTAACATCATGAATAATAGCCCCATTTCTTAACATTCGAAATAGCATAATTATAGCTTATAAGAGACTTTATTAGCTTTAGAAAACCAGTTTATGTTTGAGTGGTATAAAGCACAGGAAGGCAGTGACCCTCTCCTTAAGTACCATTGGAAGAAAAATTAGATTAGGATGGGTGCAGCTGGTCTTCAGGCTTTTTTCCTTCTCTCTCTCTCTCTTTCTTTTTTGAGTATTTCATGCTGTTGCTTGCTTTGAAGATTAAAGAGGAGCCAGACTCGAATCTCTGAAACTTTTTTTCCTAGTTTATCAAAATGAGACCTTCAAGTGCATTTCTTAAATATTTACTTCCACCTAAATTTTTTCAGTATATTCAGATGTGGAATCTTATCTGAAATCTCCCACTAGAAGCTCTAAGACAGTGCAATACTTGTAGTACTTACATCATACTGAAAAGTAGCCGAGAACTCCAGTGTTTGGAAGAACAGCTCAAGCACTGAAAGCAGCAATATCCAAATAAGGTACCAAGCACTGGGCTTAGATTTAGACCAAATGATACCTCACAGATCTGCCATCCAATGCAGCCCTCGGCTTCGGTAATCCGCAGGTTGACTTCAGCTTTTTCTCTGAGCCTAAACTGTGCTTTATATTTCTAAAAGGTCAATATAGAATATAACCACTAGGTTTGAAAAAAAGGTTGGGAGATAGGAGAAAATAAGTTTATGTGAGTGTGATTGTATAAGTGGTTTGAAGGAGTGTTGATCTCTTAAAAAAAAAAAAAATACCATGTGAGACCAGCATGATGAAATGTAATGAATTAGTCCTGTTAAATATCAGGTGAGCAAAATCCCCTTTGTCTCAGGGATTGCCAAAATTGGAACATAATAAATCTAAGGAAATCAAGGGGCATAGGGTGTGAACTCAGAGCGGGAGGGAAGCTTGTAGAGGCCACTTTTTTTTTTGATAGAAGTGGGCAGTCATTATGGACAGCAAGAAAAGGACTGGTTTCTACAGCCATGCCACCCTGAACAAGCCCAATCCTGTCCTTAGAAGCTAAGCAGGGTCGGGTCTGGTTAGTACTTGGATGGGAGACCACCTAGGAAGATCAGGTGCTGTAGGCGTAAAAAATAAAAAAATAAGAGATTGTAAGCTGACAAGGTCCTTGCAATCTGCGAGGTCAACCAAGGGGTGCCTCGCCTAAAAAAACAAAATAAGAAAAAGACTGGCAAACCGAGAAACAAGGAAACCTTGTTAAGAGTGAAGCCATTTCAACCCAGACCTAAACAAGGTAAAGAAAGGCTCTGAAATACAATAACATCTCTACTTCAAGGAGAAAGAAATGCACTACTTGTGCTTACTGCTCTAGACTATAGAAAGTGTTTCATAGAAGATCATGCTGGGTGATACTTCAAAATATATTTTGCCTTTGATTTAAATTTGAGTACCGTTTCACCTTGTGAAATGTTCTGCCCCTGACAAAAATATGATATATTCACACACATACTCACGCAAATAAGGTAGCTAATTGTGTGCTTAGCACAATGCAGGCAGGGCACGGACACAGACATGTAGATGTATAACATGTAACAAGCTCTTAAGGAACATCTATCTAATGCAAGAGCTTATATTTAAAACATCAGAAAGATACCCACATGCAAAAAGAATGACATTAGACCCCTACCTTAAACAAAAATTCACTCAAAATGGGTCATAGACCTAAATGTAAGACTAAACTATAAAATATCTTACATAGGAGTAAACCTTTGTAACCTTGGATTAGGCAATGGGCTTCTTAGATAAGACATCAAAGCAAAAGCAACAAAAGAAAAACTAAATTGATTTTTATCAAAATTAAAAATGCCTATGTTTCAAAGGACAACATCAAAAATGTGAAAAACACCCATAGAATGGGAAAAATAATTGAAAATCACATATCTTTTAAAGTACTTATGTGTAGAATATATAAAGAGTTATTACAACTCAACAGTAAGAAGACACATAATCTAATCAAAAATGGGCAAATGATCTGAATATACAGTTCCCCAAAGAACAAATAAATGGCCACTAAATCCATAATAAAATGCTCAACATCATTAGGCATCAGGGAAAAGCAAATCAAAACCATAATGAGGTAACATTTCACACCCATTAGAATGATATAATAAAAAAGATGACAAAGCAAGTTTTGGCTAGGATGTGGAGAAATTGCAACACTCATACATTGCTGGTGGGAATGCAAAATGGTCAGATATTTTGGAAAGCAATTTAGTAGTTAGAACATGAAACATAGAGTTACCATATAACCCAGCAATTCTACTCCTAGGTACATATCCAAGAGAATTGAAAACATATGTGCATGCAAATTCTTGTATATGAATATTATTAATAACAGCCCAAAGATGGAAACCACCCAAATGTCTTTCATCACTTGAAAGACATTTGGGTTGTTTCCATCTTTCAGTTGTTATTAATATTAGTATACAAGTGTTTCAAAAAATGATTAATTAAAAAGTTAGAAGGGAGAAAAACTTTATTAATTTAAAGACTAAATTGTGAAGTATGGATCCACTTCGAGGACATGATAATCTAGCCTCTGAAAGGAGGTCATCTATGAAGTCATGGAACGTTTTATGAGTGAGAGAAATCAAAGTGCATCTGGAGTAGACAGAGCTAGGCTTATGGATAAGAGTTGAGTGGGAAAACATCAGGCTGAAGTGAGCATGGCCTGCTCAGCAGCCAGGGAGAAGGAAGAAATGTCAAGGAGAGGCTCTGGGGGAAGAGTCAGCATAGAGTGAGGACAGACTAGAGAGGACAGAGGTTTAGGCTCTGAGATAGAAAACAGGAGCAATTAAAAAGTTGGTGCATGGTAGTAATATCATGAAAGCAGTACTCAAATGAGATTAATCCAATAAAAAATGCATGATGGCTTGGAAGGGCTATGGACAAGAATCCAGAAGGTTGTTTTGGACGCTGTTCCTACTTGAGTGTGAGAAAAAGCCTTTGGCTTGTAAGGTAAGCAATAAAAGTGTGGGAGATAGAGGGAACTTCAAAGGAATTATTACCAGAAGTTTTGAGCATTTTTAAGGTTGTAAGCGTTGTGCAGAGCACTTTAAATACTCCTCACAACAACCCTAAGTTGTCATTAGCATCTTTATTTAATGTGAGTTAACGATGGGCAGATTGGTCACCTGATTATACAACTGGTCCTAAATCACACAGCTGGTATATGGAAGAACTAGGATGAAAACCAAGGTCTGAAAAAAGAAGGTAATAAATGCTTCAAAGTTTTAACATTTGGGTGACCAAGAAGAACAGTGGCATTACTGAACTGGGAAATGGAAATTGGGAGAAGCTGATTTCAGGAGCAAGGGAAAGATGAGGTGTTTTAAAAAAAGAAATATTGAGCTTCAGGTGAAAGCCATATGTCCCAGTGGAAACATTTAGAGGGCAGTTAGATAAAAAACCTGGCAATCTTGTGAGAGGATCAGATCACACAGGGAAATCATTAGCATAGAGGTGAACCTTAATGGATGGATGATTCAATCTCCCAAATGAGACTCACCCTTGGGTAACTGCTCCCCAAAGTCAAAAGTAGGGAGAAGAGTCATCTCAGGCAACAAAGAAGAAAGAATCAGAGGTGGGGGAAAAATCAGGTTCATCCAGGGTCAAGCAAGCCAAGGAAGAAAGGAAGGAAGAAAGAAAGGAAAAAAGGGAGAGTGGAAGGGAGTGGGGAAGGGAGGAACCATTTCAAGAAGGAAAGGGTGGTCAGCAGTATCAAATGATGCAGAGAGGTCCAGGAGAATACATAATGACTGAAGCACACAAGGAGTGATGAAAATCATCATTCACCTTACAGAGGACAATTTTATAGCTGAAGACTGGTTTCGGAGAGTTAAAGAAGAAAAAGGGAAGTTTATCAGGGAAAAGAAAGCAAGAAATTGCATGATTATTGAAGGTGTTGCAGGAGCAAAGATGCTTTTTCAAAACGAAGAGACCTGAGCATGCCAAAAGACTATGGAAACTGTAAGAGGGAAGAAAATAGGAGCAGTTCTTGCCAAGACGGAAGAAATACACACCAGTTTGCAAAGGGTAGGATTGGGTTATGGGAAGGCTCTAACCATTTCATGAAAGTTGAAAGGCACAACAAGATATAGCACATGGGCACGTAACATATTTAAATGAATACTGTTACTGTTGGCCAGTGAGAGGGTGGGGCTTATGCTGCTCAGAAGGACAGCCTCCCAGGAGGTCAGATTGGGGCCGGGATGTGAAAAAGGAAGGATGTGATTAAGAGATTATTTCAGGACATGTAGAGCAGAAATTCAAAGTCCCACCAAGGGAAATCAGGGATGACAGCACAGATGCCAACTTGCCTGGCCCAGAGATGCCACTGGGGGTCAGCTGACCTGGAGACAGTACAGCCACCACTTATAAATCACTGGAAGCCACAGGCCAAGAGGCCCAATCCCCACAGCTGCCTTCATACAGTCCCTATAACACAGCAGTACCTCCAACTTGAAGTGTTTCCCTGTTCATGAACGCGCTAGCGTCCTCCCTGATTTTCAGTGTAATTTATTATCTAGCTGGTTCCTTCCAGTTTTTGGTAGCAGATAAACTGCTGACTCCCAGCCCCATTCTGAGAAATGACCCCTACTCTTTGTGCTTTGTATCTCAATGTCTTCTTTAAACCCTCCATTCTTCCCAAACCAGGAATTGCAGTTCCACTAAAAGAGCCAAACCAGAAAGTCACTTACAATTCCAATTGCCATAGGGCCAACTCGGTTCAACCTGAAAGGACAAAAGTGCTTTTCATCCACTTGCTCCCAAGAAGGTGCTCAGGTGACAGAGAAATGACCACAGCTGAATATCACCATCTGGTGCCTGGGAGGTGTCACTGCAAATCTTTTCTCTCTAGAACTAAATTCAGTAAATAATTGACTAAGAATTTCGTAAGGAAATGGAAGAAGTGTACTTGCACCAATTTAAAGATAAATTCTTCATTTTGGATCCCATCCATCCTCTTTAGGACTTCACTCTTGGAGGTATTCACTCAGTGCCTACATCAACAATTTTTTCTGCTTCATCCAATTCTCTCCTTACTTCCAGATCACCTTCATCACCATATAAAGAGACTGCTGTCCCTCATTTAAAGAAAGGAAGAAAAAGGTCTCCCTTGATTACATATATCCCTCCATTACCCATTTACTGCTCTAGTCCCCTTGAACACAAAACCATTCAATTGAAATACCTGTATGCAACATCGCTACTTCCTCAAATCTAAATTACTTTTTAACTCACTCCCAAGTTGGTGTCTGTTTCTACCACCCACCAGAGCTGACCTTACATCACTAATGACCTCTGTGCTGCAAAACACATGATGCCTTTTCCATCCTCTCCTTACTCAAGCTTTCAGTAGCATTAGATGCTGTCTGCACTCTTTCTAAATGTTGCTCCTTTTGGAGTATAGAAATTGCTATCTGCTTGTTTTTCTTCCACCTCTTTGTCTTCTTTCTTCAGTCTCCCTTGCTGGCTCCTTCTCTAGCTGATCTCTACATGCAACATGGTAGGTATGGGACCCTGTCTAAGACCTCTTTTCCTCCCCTTATGCATTCTCTCTCTAGCAGATCTTCTCCTACCTCAAGACTTAAAATACTGTGTGCTGATAATTCCGAAATGTCGAGCCCAGATTCATGTGTAATAAGCATTTTGAACTAACAGGTGTGATGTGAGACCGACTTTCCTTCAATCACTGTTCCTTTTCCACCTCAGTAAATGACACTACCGTTTATTCATTTGCTGAGCCTAAAATCTAGGTCAGCCTTGATTTCCCAACATATCTTTACCACCCCTTCCAATGACTAATTTAACAGTGTCTGCCTCTACAATAGATCCAAGCTGATTCACTTCTCTACGCCTCCAACTGTCACCACCCTCGTCCTAGCCACTGTCTTCTCATGTGGATTATTTATTCAATAACCTCCTAAGTAGTCTCTGCTCTTTCCCTCTGAGGTCCATTTCCTATAGAGTAGCTAGAGTGATCCTTTAATTATGCAAATCACAACATTTACTCTTCTCTTAGAAACATCAACAGCTCTCCATTATGCTTAGAATAAAATCCAAACTCCTTACAACAGCTCAAAACGTCTCCCAGGATCTGGGCCACCCTATCCTCATGTCCTCCTGCTTACTGTTTCCAGTCATTCAGACCTCCTCACTTTTCTGTCTGAGCCCTTGGCCATCACCCTGCTCCCACCTTTTCCCTGGCTCTTCCCATGACTATCTTTCTCAGCTCCAGTGTCGTCTCCTCAGAAAAGCTTTTCTTTCCCTGGCCATGCAGTTTTATAATAGCTTTCCCCGCTAGCCCCCAGTTACTTTCTATTTTCTCATCTGCTTTTTTGCTTTCATAAACCTTAACCAAAAATTTGAAATCATCTTTATTTCTTTGCTTATTTTTCCTCTATCTCACCTAGCCTTCCCCTCTGCCATTAGAATGTAAGCTCCTTGAGAAGAGGGAACTTCCAATTGCATCGTGATGCGCGGTCCATGGACACCATTCATGTTGTAGTTCATGTGAATGGTGGTTCCCTGTGGCAACCTGCTCTCATATGCTTGTTCATGACCATAATCCCCAGCACCTAGCACCGTGCCTGGCACATGGCAAGTGCTCAATGAATAGTCGTGGAATAAGTGGAAGAATGAAACGTAGCTATCCAGACCATGCCCCCAAGGCCCTGACTGATGTGATCCTGCACGCCTTGTTAGTCTCATCTTGTTCAATTCTCTCTCTCTGTTTTGGCACTACCTTTCAGTTCCTCTTACTGAACAGACTCCCTCCAGCCTCAGGGTCTTTGTAGGGGGCTTCTCTACCTAGACAGTTCTAGTTCTCCTCTAACTCTTTGTCTACATGATGACCATTATCTTTTAAATATTAGCATGTGGCAGATACTGTCGATGCTCTGCCCCATACCTGGTCTAGAGCCGTGGTTCTCCAAGTGTTGTCCCTGAACCAGCAGCATCAACATCACCTGGAAATTCGTCAGAAGCACATGCTTCATCCCCATTCCAGATCTAACGAATTAGAAACTCTGGGGTGGGATCCTGCAATCTGTGTTTTATTAAGTCCTCTAGGTGATTCTGGTAATTTGAGAACCACTGATTTATTGTGTCCAAGCTCTCTATGTACCTCTGGCTGAAGGAGAAGATGCAAGAACTGAGACTTTAACACCCCTGGAGTGACCCTGACCAAATGAGGGATGGGAGTTGGTGCATAAATATCCTTTAGCGAGACATTCCAGGGTTGTTCCACAAAGTCTCTCAGAGAGTCCCCAGCAGGACAGAGCCCCAGTTACAACAGTGGTGACTTGCTTATTAATGGTTTTCCTTCCTTTCCGTCTCACTGCCTACTATTCACACAGCTGCCTGGAATCAATTCTGAAATAAGCACCGCTGCCCAAATTCGTCTTAGGGTTTTGTCTTCAGGTCAGACCAAGATATACTATGCAAATACCCTATGTAAAGGAAGGTTTCCCTCACCCTCAAACTAGATCAGTTTACTCTGTTACGTGCTCTTTTTTCACCCTCTTCTTTTGCATCACAGCACTTTTCACAGTTTATAATTAGATACGTGTGTAATTCTTTGGTTAATATATGCCATCCCCACCTTGATGGAACTGTATCTATTCTGCCTTTGTTTTACCTTCAACACCTACCTGTGCCTGGTACAAAAATAGACACTCAAGACATGTTCATTGAATGAATGAAAATGAATAGATAGTACCCTTTCATTCATAACTCGAAGGACTATCTGAGAAATTCTCAGGTTTTTGTCTTTTACATATTTTCAACGTATTTTTCTCTCATATTCCTCCTCCTCTTCTCTTTCCTTTTGTAAAATTCAGTCTTTTCATTGAGTCTTCAGGATGATGGAATACTCCATGTAATAGTTCTACTCTTCCTTAATTTTTGTCTGAGTTTATCTTTTTAAAGTATTTCCTTTTCAACCAAAACATTTGTCTTCGTATTCTAATTATAGACAAGACGCCTTTTGTAATAGGACTTTTTCTTTTCAAACCACAAAATTCCTTGACATCCATCCTCAAAGCCTATAAAGGCTTTACATTGCAGATTTCCATTAGCCTTCTCACTTCTAAAGGATGCAAACGTATGAATACATATTAAATAATTTTGCATCTGAGATTTAATAAGCCCAGCAATTATTTTTTGAGATAATGAGGAAGAGGACATTTCTTCCATCTCCCAACAACTGTAAATTTTTGCCCATCTCTGTTGCCTGCATGGCCCAAGAGAGGTGTTGTTAATTATGTTGTTCGGGCTATTAGTTGGGACAGTTTTGTTAATAGCAAGGTACTATATGTTAAAACTTGCACTTATATACAGCATTTTTTTTTTTTTTTGGCAGTAGGTTTACCACCCTTGGGGCAGGCTCAACACCTGTCTCTCTTCATTCCATGTAGCTTCCACAAACTTGGGCCCCTTCTATTTGGTAGAAAAAAAATGAGACCTCACCTAGACCTTAAGTGGAAGCCACATTCTCCAATCCAGCCAGAGACTCTCTTTGTGAGAGTATGAAGTGCTTGCTCAGCTCAGACTGAAGTAGAACTTTGCTTTGCATTTGGCTCTTTCTTTTCATGAGGTTGGGCCAACTGAAGATAAAGGATGCTTGGTGGTGCAGAATCTGGGCATTCCTGGGTTTCTAGATTAATATGATCAAAATAGAACTCAAACTGTACCTTTAACCTGTTTCTTCAGGAACTCTGAGTAGCAATTTCAGAGCTTATTCCTGAAACTGAGCATATGGGTTTTGCTTTTTGGCAGAATCTTTAAAATAAATAATAGAAAAGCCTGAGCAAGTCTTCCAGTCTGTCTCCCCAAAACCAGAACAGGATCATTTCCTACATTAGACCTATCTAATGTTTTATCTAATTTAATTTTTAATATTTTGGCTGATGACTTTCACAATTTCCCTGAGGAGACCATTTCATAATTTAATATTTATTTCCCGGACAGGGAGTGTTTCCAGCAATCAACCCAAATTTTAAATTTCATCTTGTTCTCCTAGAGATTAAGTACATCCTCTCTGTGAAAAGTTAAAAATTTCAAATATGGTATTAGTATACCAACAATTTCTCAGTAAGTAACCTATTTCTTTAGTCTCTTCAAAGAAATGAATACCCATAACCATTCGTTTCTATTGTTTTTCTGAACACCTATCATTTTTCTATACTTTTATTATCTATATGAAATTATTTTCTACTTGTAGTTTTGTTTTTTTTAATTGGCTTTTTCATGCCAATTTTTCATAGTAAAATATACATTTTAACCATTTTTAAGTGTATAGTTTGTAGCGTTAAGTACATTCACATTGTTTTGCAACCATCACCACTATCCATCCCAGAACTTTTTATTACCCCGAACTGAAACTCTGTCGCTGTCAAACACTAATTTACCATTCCCTCCAATCCTGGTCCCTGAACCCACCATGTTACTTTCTGTCTCTATGAATTTGACTGTTTTAGGCACTTTAAATAAGTTCATTCTTGCTTTTTAAGGAACTAACAACTCTGAAACCTAGCATGCTGTGATTTGACTTGGTGACAAAAATAACAATAACCTTATTACGGCTGTATTAATTCAAGGGTGATATTTAAAATATTTAATGACTGGCATGGCAGAAGTCTGGGTGATCAGAACAAAGCTCAGCCCAGTCAGAGGGGATGATTGATGTAAAGAAAAGGAGAGCCTGACCAGTGCTTACCGCTCACATCAGTCAGGCCTCCTCCTACGGGACAGAAAGATGAGGTTGGGGGAATAATAGAGTTGCTATGGGGATTAAATGCATTAATACATTACAAATCTTAATAAAGGTTAAATTATGATCTATAATATTATAAAATTGTAAAATATATTATAACAAATCTATTATATAATAAATATATTAAATTACATTAAAAGAAAATAAATTCTATTAATAAATAAAACATTAATATATAATATTAATATACTTACTATATTAAATAAACTAATATAAACAAAGCACTTAAAAGAGACCTAAGCATGTAGTATTGACAAGTGTTAGATCTTCTTTTTACTTTGTATCCCCAATACTTAACCCTGTGCCTGACACTTAGTAGATGTCCATTTCATTCACTCATTTATTCAGCCAAATATTCAACCACTTATTGACTTGTTAGGTGTATATTGCTTCTTATCTACTCCTCTGGTTTCTATGAGGAAGCTCAAAACTGGGCTTCCCTGCACCCCTTATTCTGTCCCATGGAGGTAGAGAGGCTTAACTGCCTGGCGAGTCTGGGAAAGGCTCTTGAGGGTGGGGTGGGGGTGCACACCAGCTCCTTTCTCCTCTTCTTTCTTGAACACATATTCTGTTCTTCCTTTAGGAGGTGAGTTCTGTGAGGGGCTTGCCCCAGGGGCATGGGTGTGAAGTTTTCCAGCGCAGCCGAGACTAGGCAAATGAGACTGCCTGATTTGAGGTTCTGTACTGGGGATACCAATGTCGCCACACGCCTAAGCCTTATTTTTCAACAACTCTATTGATCATAAAACTGATATTTTGATCTCCATCTAACTGTTTCCTCCATATCTTATCTCTCAACTGGCTCTAAACTTGGGCAGAAAAAATAGAAGTCTTACTTAAGAGCTTCCCCTTCAAACTGGAAAAGAGACAGTCCAAATCCGAAGCATGAATCAGAGTGAACTCTAAGCAGAAGGGTAAAGATTTCCAGGCTGGAGGAGAAGGGCCCTATGATGGGGGTGGGAGGTGGGAGAAGGGTATGTGGATATGAGAGCTTGAAAGAAGGCTGGGGGCTGAATGGAGAGAATGAGGAGGAATATAGATCAAATGAGGGCTGATATAGGTAGGCAGGGGCCACATTTATACTAAGAGCAACAGAGAGGCATTGGAGACCTTTGCATTTTGAATGATCTCTTTGGTTGTTTGTGGAAAATGGATAGTAGGAGACCAAACTGGATGTGGGTAGACCAACTGGAGTCAAATCCAGAGAATTTATGATCTATGTGTGAATGGGAGAGGAAAGAAGAGGACAGATTTGAGTAATATTTAGGAGGCAAACATGGTGATAGATTGGATGTGGGCAATAAAAGAGATGGAAATGTCAAACTCTTGGGTTTTCAGCTTGCCTAACTAAGTGGGTGGGAAGCACCATTCACTGATATCAGGAGCAAAGAAAGATCAGGTTTTGAAAGAGAGAACATGAGTTCAATTTTGACGTGTTGAGTTTGTGGTGCCTTTGGAATACCTGAGTGAAGATGTTAAGAAGGCATTGTATATGTGGATCTTGGGTACAGATGAGAGAGCTGGGCTGAAACTATGTATTTGTGAGTCACTGTACTATATACATATATAGTAATTAAATTCATATACATGTTAAATTGACTCTTCCTCACTTCCTCCCTTCCTCCTTCCCCTGCATAGTAGTTAAAGTTATATATATATTATATATATATATATATATATATATATATATAGTAATTAAATTAAAATGTATGAAGTAATTAAAGACTAAGGCATGGAGAGATTGCCTAAGGAAAAAGTGTACATAGGTGGAGAAGAGAAGGTGGCCCAAGACTGAGCAAGGGGTCTCTTTAATAAGTAGAGGTCAGATGGAGGAGGAACCCATAAAATATAGCTAGAGGAAGCAGCCAGAGCGGTGGAAAGATAAGCAGGAGAGTGTGGAAGCCAAAGAAAGTGTTCAAAGAGAATGTATGTTGCACTGAATTGAAGATCTAACAAATGGCTGTGCATCATTCAGCCTAATTTTTACCCCTTTTTATCTAGGTTCTCAGAGGTTGTGTTAATTTGTGCTCACTGCATATGTTGGAAAATACCTCACCTCATATTTTGTGTGCTCAAAGCTCACTAACTGCCAACTCTGTTAAAATATCCTGTTGTTTATTTGCATCACTTAAGGGAAGAGATGAACTCCTGGGCTTGTGGGCAAGGCTTCGTAGGGACAAATAATAGCGGAGAACAAGCGAGCTCCAAAGCTCCGGAAACCAATGGGCTGCACCAAATGAATAGACGGGAATGGGGAAAGCAAATGGTTACCGATATTTTGTTTTCCATCTAAGAGTTTGAGTTTTATGAGGTGATGCTGCCCTTATATGCTATGATCATTACAGTCGTTGAGTGCCTGCCCGTTGCACATATCTAAATACCAACAGTTCATGACTAGAACAGCAGGGTATCATCATTTAGGGGAAGATATGTCACAAGAGAGAGCGTTATGGTGTGACAGAGGCCTGGAGTAAGAAGGCAGGTGGAATGACATTGACTTATCTCTCTCAATATGTGTGGATGACACTTGCAAGGAATATGAATAAGAGTTGGGCCTAATCCCTTTTTCTTCCTTTTGCTCATTTTTGGCCTAAGGCTTTTTGCTTTGGGGGCATGACAAAAGTGCCAGCCATCAATGTTCTCTTCTGTATATATTTGTAGTCATTAAAATAACAATTATGAAATTGTTATAATTAGTCATAATTAGTCTAATTAGTCATAATCTTCCTGAGAGCTGGAACTTTGCTCTCTTCCCTGTTATAACCACAATGCCTGGTGCAGAGTAGGAGCTGAATGAATGTTTGAATGAATGAGAGATCACCTTCACTAGTTATTATTATACAAACAGGGAAACACCTTATCATCTGAAAGGGAGCCACTGAAATTAGGCCCCCTGCCAGGGACACGAATGTGAAACATTGTGAAAAGCTTGTTAAAGCTAGCTGGATCTTCTCCCTTTTGCTATCTATTTGCCCAATCTGTGCAAATGGCAGAGCTTGATTAACTTCTTCATTAATGTCTCATCAGCTAATGTCACATCAGCTAATGAGAAGGCAGGACATCAAACCATAGAAAGGAAAGAACCAACATAAGCTTTGTACTCAGTATGTGCTCGCTAAATATTTTTGACTCACTGATGACTATTTGCCACTATTGATGTATTAACACCTACAGGGCCTGATGTTTTGCCTTCTGGGACATATCAGGAATTAGTTAAGGTCGCTGTGGTGCTGCTTTGCTCAAGGCAGCTCCTGAGGACTAAGACATTCCTAAAAACTGGAAAGAGACCAACTTAATGTCTTTTTGAATGAAGGATGAAAGGGATGACCTTGAAAAGTATTCAGCTTGCAGCAATATCCTGAAAAGTAGTGCAATAAATCAGCAAAATATTAATTTAAAAATGCTGAGAAGAGAACAAAGCATAAGGCACAGTTTCTAATAAATGATCCTTGTCTGACTCATCTAATTTCTTTCTAGGCAGAGGGTTAAGTCTGGCTGAAGGGAAGGGAACAATGAATGAGCAATTTTAACCTACCAAAAAGTTTCATTGTCTTATATATCAATTTAAAATGAGAAAAACATATTCTAGGCAGACATGTTGATAGGAGAATAAAACTCTAAGAAGAAGCATTGTCAACAGTATAACAAATGTGTATCAAAGGGATTTCAAAGGATTATATAGATCCTCTCTCTACATTCATTTACACAAGACGTATTTATTGGACAATTACTATTTTCCAGGCACTATTGTAGGACTAGGAATACAACACTGAACAGAACAGACTAAAATTCTTGTCCCGTGCAGCTTATAGTCTAGTGGGAGAAAAGGATATATACATATGGTATGTTAGGTAACAGTAAGAGTCAAGAAAAAAAAAAACAGGGAAGGGGGATAGAAGATGTGGCTGGGGGTTACCATTTTAGAGGCATGTCTATGGGAAGGCCGATTCTTGGTTAAAGAAGGAGCAAATAGATTTCGACAACGGGTTGTTCCTGCACAAGACTTGGAGCCATAAGGGAAAGAATCAGAACCTCAGGCACGGGCACAGTGGCACTGAGAGCCTTGTGGCAGCATGTCCACTATCTAGTGTTGCAGTGCCAGAAGCAGTGCCTTGTCCAGAATGTCCTTGTGGTACTACCACGGATATGTCTTCCCCCAGCTTTCCTTAGGTTTTCTCTCCTGTCCTGAGTGTAGTTCTCAAACCTTCCTCTCTTTTGTAAACTACTTGATAAACTGACTTGCTTCTGAAAAATTCTTACTGATATTCATGAAACTCGGGATTATAATTTAATATATCCTTTATCAGCAAAAGTACTTATTAGTAAAAAGAAACAGCTATACCAAGAGAAAACAAACCAATATTAGATTACAAACGCCCAGAAGTGGAATTCATAGCAGATTACTAGCTAGCATAAAACAGGTCTGTACAGTGTGGTCACTTATATTCCCAAAGATGGCTGTAATAATATCCCACATGCTCTTTTGCATTGTGACTTGCCACCCGCTCCCCCCCACCACACGCCCCCACAGGAGGTGGAGATATTTCCTCTCCACTTGAATCTGCACTGGCTTTGTGACCTGTTTTGAGTAATGAAATGTGACAGAAGTGATGTGTAAGTTCCAAGGCTGGGTCTAGCTATCATGAAGAAGTTTCATTGCTTTGTTGGAGAGAGATCAGGAGAGTCTTGAAGACACCTTGGACACTCCTGCCTTGGCCAAGTTCATAGCTAAATACAACCCCGTGAGTGAGCCCAGCTAATGTCATATGAAGCAGAAGGACCATCTGACTGAGCCCATTCAAAATTCCAGATGCACAGAATCATAACTAAGAAAAATGGCTGTTATTTTAAATCGCTAAATTTGGGGGCTATTGGTTACAAAGAAATGGATAACTGAAACATAGAAATATTGTCACAATACAAAATTTTAATTTAAGCACTTAATTGCATGAGGTTTCAGTCAGGAGGTTTACAAAGACAGGTATGTGTGTGTGTGTGTGTTGGGGGAAAGGTAAAGGAGATATCAGGGAAAACTGAAGGAGGAGAAAGAAGAAAAGGGAAAATAATCACCAGAAAGGTCTCACCTTTTCCTCAGCAGCCTATTTAAACTTGAAGAACTGCAAAAAAGTTTATTACACATGCTTATGTTCAACTATTGATCATATGAAGTCATTCACCAACCGCTCCATCCTTCAGTGTGGAAATTGGTAGAAACAAGATTTTACTGGTTTTGCTCACTGATGCGTACCCAAGTGACTGAAACTGGGCCCGCCGTGTGTAAATACTCACTGAAAACCTGTGGCAGGAAATCAACAAACATGGAAACTGCAATATGATTTTAAAATTTACCTAATAAATATCAGAAATGTATAGAGTAGTTCATCTAATTTAGGGTTTCCAAAGTGATGATTGATAAGGTGTGAAGAGGTGGAGTGAGCTAATTGGACGGGTTTCCAGAAATCTATAAAATGGATATAATGTCATCACCAGAACTCAAAAGTGGTTAGGAAGGCTAAAGCGGAAAATAAAGCCAAGGTTTGGGAAACTATTTGTAAATCTTTATTCTTCAGCAATAGTTAGTTCCCTCTAATTTAGACCTTCAATTTTACCCCATCTTTTTTTGCTGTTTATTTTCTTAAATAAGAACAAGATTTTTCAATTAGAAAGTATAAAATATACATATAAGGAAATAAAGAAGGTAGAGCATCTCACTGCTTTAAATGACTTTAGGCCTCTAGGCCCTGCAAACACGGTCCGGCAGAATGCAGCATGGCCTCACTGAGTATCCTCAGTTGGTTCAGCTGGTTCTGTCTCCGAGGGCCTGGAGGTTCAGCCTTCTTGAAGGGAGATACATCTGGTCCTACAGGTTTACTCTTGTGCCCAGATATTTTTTAGGCTAACCAGCTTTATAAGATCCCCACTGCCATCCCCTGCCCCCTAAGGAAATGAGCCCTTATAGGCCTTTAGGAAATTCTACTAGTATTTGATTGGTTCTTTCCAACCCATCACTGCCTTCTAGCATGAGTAGCATTTGCCATGCCTGAGAACACTCCTCAGTAGATAACCCTGCCAACCAGCGATAGAGAAGGGGGCAGCTGGATGCCATTCTCTTTTAGCCAAATGAAACACTGCCTCTATAGCGCCAGGTATGTGCAAGATAAACATACAGAACCCCACACGTGTCTGCTCTGTACTGGGGAGCAGACAGAGAACCCCAGCTGACATCTCAGACTCTGGACTGAGCAGGATCTTGACAATGATACATTATATCCCCTCAGAAGGCCCGTGGTGCTCTGGAAGTGCATACACATGCTGAACACTTCCCCTTTTTGTAAACCTCGGCTAAATACAATGTATTAGCATCCCAAGTAATATTAAAAGTATTACTGAGCATCAAAAGTACCAAAATGATTGAGGCTTTTTCCCAAAGGGAACCCAGGAATGCTGCTTTGTCCAAATGACCTTGGCAGGAACTGCAAAGTTTACACATGCACTGCCTGCTCCATTGAAATGAACTCATATTTTGCTATATCGTCCAACATTCTTATGGATAAATGCCCAGAAATGAACTCATAAAGTTAAGTAACTTTTTTAGATCATTGATCAGTGGTCTAACCTTAGTCCATCCTTTAGTAAATGTCATGTGTTGATTGGCCCTCAGATTAAAAGTTTTTTGAAATAAAGTATAAAACCAAAATATTAAAAGAATTACACATTGGATCGTATAGCATCATACCAAGATTAGATGTGCATTACTAAGCACTACTTGCAAAAAAGATGAGAAGCAACTCAAATGTCTACCAACAAAGGTTTGGTTAAAGAAATGATGATATATCAACACACTGGAATACTATGCAGCTGCACAACAGAATGCGGAAGCAAGTTATAAACAGGTAAGGAAAGGTTTCCAAAACACGTTGAGTGAAAAAAGCAAAGTTCAGAAAAGTATGTCACGCTTTAGTAAAGAAGGGAGAAGTATAAGAATATATATTTGCAATTTGTGGGCATAGAGTGTGGGCATAGAGTCACTGCAAAGAATGCTGTGATGACCTGAGTCTTGAAGCAGCCTGGTTGACAGCGCATGCCCAGACCTATTATAGACTGAATGTTTGCATGCTCCCCAAACTCAAATGTTGAAGTCCTGACCCCTAATGGGATGGTATTAGGAGGTGGGGACTTTTGGAAGTGATTAGGTTTAGATGAAGTCATGTAGGAGTCCTCATGATGGGACTAGTACCCTTATGAGAAGGGAACAGAGAGAGTGCGTGCTCTCTCTCTCCCCTTTGCCCTCTTCCTTCGCTCTCCCCCGTCCCTCCCTCTCCACCTTCTCTCTCTCTACCATGTGAGAACATGCCAAGACAGCTATCTGCAAGCCAGGAGGAGAGCTCTCACCAGAACCCAACCATGCTGGCATCCTGAACCTGGACTTTCTGGGCTCCGGAACTGTAAAACATTTCTGTTATTTTAGCCACCAATTTTACGGTGTTTTGTTATGGCAGCCCAAGATGACTAAGCTGGGCTGACGAAGATAAGGCCCACATGGACAAGGGCTGGGAACTGCTACTTGAATCCAGGAGGAGTGAGACAACCATGTAAAACAGGACAGATTGAGAGGAGCAGTGACCTTCTGTTAGGACCTCCCAGGGAGCAAACCAGCACGAGAAATATCCAGACCCTCCTTCTCCTCCCTCCCTTTCATCTCACAGGCACTCAGAGGACTCAGAGGCCCAGAATGTAGGTCAGTCGTCAGGGGCTGAAAGCAGGGTGCAGAAGGATTGAGCATGAGTCTAAAGGGGCAAATGATAGTTGCCCAGCACACACATTACAATTAAATTTCCCTCAACTCATCCTTTCTTGTGTGTTTCCTCCCTCTCCCAAAAAAGGAAAAAAGAATTTTGCTAGGAAAGTATATGAGTTAGAAAAGGCTAATTTGTCTTAGTAACAAATTGACCCTAAAATGTAGAATGGCTCAAATACTTTAGAGCTTATTTCTTGTTCGCATAACAGTACTAGGTAAACTCCACGGGTCAGTGGGGTGGCTCCTCGTGTGGTCGTATGGTCGTTTGCACACTCTGGCCGATGGAGGCTCTGCTATCTTTAGCTTGTGGCTTCCAGTGTTGCCCTGGAGTCCATCTGCATTCTATCCAGCTGCGAGGGGCAAAGATCAAAAAAGATCAAGAATGGGAGGTTTTAAGGGGCACACACCACTTTAGTTCATTCCGTTGGCTAAGACCCAGTCACATGGCCACTCTTATCTGTAAGGGGGTGCTAGGACATATGGTCTAGCCATGCACCCAGAAAGAACAGGAGAACATGGTAAGGAAGAAGCTAGCATTTCTGTCACAGGATAGAAATAGTGTCCTTGAGCAAAATTGGTTTTTACTAAGTAATAGACCGAACTCTTAAAAGAACCACAGTACTCTAAATGATTTTACAATGTTTATGACTAACTCCAAACAGTGAAAATTGCAAAGTGTAGCGCAGTACATCAACTGAATCACTAAAGATCTGAATTAGCCAAGATTGTTAAATTTTAATTTCAAAATGTAGTTTCTTTATTTGACATTCCTTAGGGAAACCTCTTTCTGCTTCCGTTTACACCTCTATTTGATGGTCACCATTCTCCCCCAACAAATGTGAGTGAGCCCAATCAGGACTTTGAAAGTTGCTAAGAGAACATCAGAAATGAACAATTCCAAGAATTACGGAAGCTGATAATGTAAAAGGAGAAAACGATTCTGCTTAGATGAACTGGCATTATAGTTATAGTATTGTAATCTAGTTTATCCTGGAATCATTAACACAATGGATCCTCTCTGTGCCTTTTACTGTACAAGCTGTCCCCTTGAAGCTCTCTGACATTCCCCCACATGGCAGTTCACTCCTTTCATGTGGACGGCTGTGTGCTATTATTGTGCCCATCACAGTGAATCATACATACTTGGTTACAAGCCTGTCACCATCTTGAGAGCAGATTCTATGCCTTATTACTTTAGCCCTAGTCCATAACATAATACAAGGGACATGCAAGCAATACATTTAAATGAAAGAAAGAAGAAATGTATATCAGTGAATGCATTTTTATTTTGGGTCTCTGAAGACACTTACTTATTGACCAATATAATAATCATTAACTTTAAACTAATATTCACATATACAACTGTTCCATCTTTCTCTCTGGGGGAAAAAATCGTAACCAAAAAACAGCCTGTGGTCTGGGGTCAGTATATACATACACACACACACACACACATATATATGATATATATTTTATTTTTTAAAGAGAACCTAGCTGTAACAACCATTCTAGTGTGCCTTCACTTACATTCCACCATATTAAGGAAGGTGCCAACATAGCCTAATAATCCAAAGTTATAACAAAGACATTAAACGAGTAGAGGAAGACGAATTTGGCTTGCAAACAAATTTTACATAGTAGCAATATAATGAAGCACCAAAATCTCACAACTGTTTGCCAAACTGTTATAGTAACGTCACTGTTCTTTTTAAAACTATTCTTAAATTGAGGTGTGATTGACACACAAAAATCTGTATACATATTCAATGTATACATCTTGATGAGTTTGAAGGTAACTATATACTTATGAAAACATCACCATAATAAACAATGCCATAAACTTAACCATAGCCTCTAAAAAGTTTCCTCCCTCCATCGTTTTTGTAATAAGAACATATAATGTAAGATCTATTCTAAATAAGTTTTGAAATACATATAGTACAGTATGGTTAACTATATGCACTTCGCTGTAGAGTAGATGTCTGGGATTCATTAATCTTGGACAACCTTGAAACCACGTACCCCTTTGGCCATTACCTCTCTCCGCAGCTGCAGATAACCACCGTTCTACTGTCCTCTTCTATCACTGTTCCTTATATAAACAGATTAATAGTTTGAGAGGTGTTTGATTTTGATTAAGAAAATTTTGGCTAAAAGATACTTTCATGTAATTCTGTGGAAACACCATTACAGTTTATAGAAGCAATAGGAATGCCCTTTTCCCCTTAATTGTGTGTTTGTGCATGTTTAAGAAAAGAAAGGCACACCTCAAAAACTTCAAATAGCACAAAAGGGTGTGTGCTTCAAAATGTCTTCCTCCCACCTTTGTTCCTCCACCCTAGTGCTCTTCACCAGAGGCATGGAGCGAATACATATTCACGTAGAGCCTGAATTTAGAGAGAAATCTAAGTATATATAAGAAAGTTGTTTTAAAAAACTTACATATATAGTTAGCATTATTTTAAAGAGTTTTTATTTGGCGTGTAAGATCATGAAAAATGATCTGTCATTAATTTTAATGCAGGTCGTTGAGATGATCCTTTTTAATCATTTGTAATCAGATGCCCGAGGGATAGGGTCTCAGAGAAATGCTTAAAAATCCCTTAGTCTCCTAGAGCTGCTGTAACAAATTACCACAAATTGGGTGGCTTGAAACAACAGAGATTTATTCTCTCCTGGTTCTGGAGGCTAGAAGTCCGAAATCCAGGGTTGGCAGGGCCTATCTCTGAAGGATCCCTCCGAAGGAGCAAGAGGAGACTCCTTCCTTTCCTCTTCCAGCTTCCGGTGGCCTCCGCCACTCTTTGGCTTGTGGCAGCATAAATATCATTTCTGCCTGTATTTTCACTTGGTCTTCTTTTCTCTGTGTCTCTGTGTTTCAAATATCCCTTATAAGGATGCCAGAATGATCTTCTCTTGAGATCCTTAACTGTATCTGTAAGGGCCTTATTTTCACGTAAATTCACATTTACAGGCACTGGGGATTGGGCGTTGGCCACGTCTTTGTTGGGGACACAATTCCACTAGCTGCAAATCCCCATATGTAGAAAAGCCACAGCTTCCTCCCTGGTCGGCCCGCCGGTACCCAGAATTCCTCTAGATATCTAAGCGGCTGGTAGATAGCTTACTCTAGACATGAACCAGGTCTCCAGATTGGGAAGACACTAAAGACATGGGCTCCTATTCTGAGATTCTCTTCTCCCCTTCCTCTTCTCTTCTCACAAGTGTTTATTGAGTGCTTACTACATGCCAGTCATAATTCTAGAGTATTGGGGACTTAACAGTAAGCAAAATGAAGTCCTAACCTTTATCAAGCTAATATTCTAGTGTGAAAACAAATTATAAGCAATTACAATCTAATATATCAGATGATAAGAGTTATAAAAAGATTCAGGAAGGAGATAGAGAATGATGTTATTTTAGACAGGAAGGTCACAAGAAACATCTCTAATGAGCGAAGACCTGAGTGAGAGAAAGAGCCAGCTGTGCAGTGATCCGTGGGAGAGGGAACAAGTGAAAAGGTCTTGTGTTATAAAAATATGTCCATGAGTACTTGATACTCTTCAAGAAGTGGAACTTTACTCCCCTGCCCTTACGTGTGGGCTGGATTTGAAATAAATAGAATATAACAGAACTGATGGTATGTTACTTCTGAGGTTAGGCTTTAAAAAGATTACAGCTTCCATTCTGGGTGCTCATTCCTTTCAGATCACTCTCCCTTGGGGAAGCCAGCTGCCAGGAGAGCAGTTCTATGTTCTACAGAGAGGCCAATGTGGCAAGAAACTGAGGGCAGTGTCTGGCCAGCAGCCAGGGAGGAAATGAAGTCCTCAGTCCAAAAATCCGTGAGGACGTGAGGCCTGCCAGCGGCCTCAGGAGTGAGCGTAGAAGAGGCCCCTCCCCAGCGGAGCCTTGGGATGAAGCTGTAGCTGTGGAGGGAAGCTTGACTGCAACCCCATCAGAGATCTCGAGTCAAGACCACCTAGCTAAGCCACGCCTGGCTTTCCGACTCTCAACAACCGCGAATAATAATACAGCTTTGTTATTTTAAGCTGCTAAGTGTTGGGATAATTTGTGATGCAGCAATATATAAATTATTTAGGCCCTGAGGCTGCAGCTTGCTTGCCAAGTTCAGGGAATAGCAAGGGGCCCAATGTGGCCGGAACAAGTGAGCTGGAGGAGAAGTGGTAGGTGACGAAGTCACAGAACAAATGGGGGACCAGCTCACGAAGAGTCCTGTGAACAACAGTAAACACTCTGGCCTTTAATCTGAATGAGGGGAGGATACGGAGTGCAGCTTTGAGTAGAGGAGTGACATACACGCTTGAAGGATATACTCGATGGGACAGACTGCCCCGGTGGAATGTTGAACGTGGCAGATCAATTGGAAGACAGAGGAGACTGCTTGGATCAGAGGATAGAGCTTGGATCAGAGGATAGAGCTTGGATCAGAGAGAGGATAGAGCTTGGATTAGAGAGGGAGCGCTGACAGTGCTGAGAGGTGACTGGACTCCAGATAGAGTCTGCTGGTAGAATCAGTCGGAGAGGAAAGAACGGCTGGCCTGCATGCTAGAATTAGGATAATTCTATTACGAAAACTCAGGGGAAAAGATGAAGCAATAAAATTGCTTTCCAAAGAACCTGGCAGCTCTCTTCTCCTTTCGGCTTCTTGGAGAACCTCTTGTCTTCACACATGTATCTTCATGCTCTGTCTTCTCTCGCCCCTTCTACTTGCTAAAATCTCCGAATATGGAAGCTATGTTTCGCAGTAAAGTGTAAATCATTGATGAGATAAAAATCAACAGCATTTCTTTATACTAGCCATATGCAGGTAGAAGTTATATAATAGAAAAATAAGATCTATTTCACAGTAGCAACAAAAAACTATTAACCAAGAACATACCAGAGCGCTATACGGAAAAATTTTAAACTATTAAAAGATGTAAAAGAAGGTCTGAATAAATGAGGAAGTATTCCATGTTACTGAATAGAATGGCTTAATATTATGAAAATGTAGATTCTCTCTAAATTAATCTGTAAATTAAATTTGACCTCTTAAAATGGCAGCTTTTTCTGTTGATTTTTGAGAAACACTGGAAACTTATTCTAAATGTATTTGGGAAAACAAGTCCACGATTTAGCTAAGTCCACTTTGAAAAAGAGAGGCAAAAAAGAGGTCTTAAATATTAAACACTACTAGCCATGCTCATTCAAACATTATGGTACTGGTTCAAGAACAGACAAAATGGACAATGGGACCAGAATAATAGATGGCTCAGAGACACAGCCCTGCTTAATTGGAACTTGGTCCCCACATATAAGTGTGGAAAGGATGGACCATTTACTAGATGGGGAAACTGGGTCACTATATTAAGAAAAATAAAATGACTCCCCACTGAGGACATAAACAAACATTGGCTCCAAATGGATTAACGCCCTATTTTCAAAGGGATCATGAAGCTAACAGAAAGTATCTAGATTGCTGTGACCTCTGTGCGGGGAAGGGTTTTTTGAAAATGCGAAGAGCACAAACCAAGCGATGAAGTGAGGTTTGCTTGACGTTGCTGAGGTTGCCCTTTCTGCTCGCTGCAGCGCTGGGCCTCCAGGGTCACCATCAGACAGGTTCGTCTGGGCCGACTCAGTAGCACTGCGGTGTGGCCCACTCTGCCGATGGGTAGGTAAATCCACCCGCAGAGGCTCCAGCACACCTTATCTATCCCCTATGTGAGACCCTGTGCAGATGGGTTCCTATCTGTGTTACTTCCAGAAAAACCTGTAAATGCTGCTTCTTTCCAGCTGTCCAAGCTTGGGGAAATGCCTACTTCCAAGACCAACCTCTATCTTATCCTCCCCTGTACTCAAATCAACCCTCCATGCTGGGCCTGGAGTGCAAAAAAAAAAAATTAAATTAACACCCCCCTCACCCCCCCGCCCAAAAATAAAATTTCTTTACTGTTCATTGGGAGAAGACGAATAGTAAGAACCACTTAGACTCTTAGAATCAACACATAACAAATTTAGCATGTATGACACAATGAGTAATTGTGTGTGTGTCG
Organism: Eonycteris spelaea; assembly: GCA_003508835.1. Taxonomy (NCBI): domain Eukaryota; kingdom Metazoa; phylum Chordata; class Mammalia; order Chiroptera; family Pteropodidae; genus Eonycteris; species Eonycteris spelaea. Next base: position 6,374,869 of record PUFA01000017.1, read on the forward strand.
GGGGGGGGGACCTGATGTAATCTTTCCTTTTGCCCTGCACCATAGCAATGGGTTTTAAAAGTTCAGAGAAGGCTTTACTTCACTCATCTCTCCACTTATTTATTTCAGTGTTTATACCTATGGCACCCTAAGGGCCTTTAGAATTACTCTGAGATTTGGAAATAAACATTGGAGTATTTCATGCCTGGCACTCATTCTTAAATTGCAGCTGCTAAGATGCTGGACAAGGAGAACCCAATTCCTGCCTCAAGCACCTCACCCCCCAGTGGTGGATGACTGGCATATAAAGAGATAAACATAGCAGGGGGTGTTAAATCTAAGGAGGTGTGTACAAATATGATGTCGCGGGATGCCCCTGCTTCCTTGAGTATGACAGTTACCACAAGGCCGAGAGCTTTTCCCTGGGCAATGCCGTGGCTCTGTGTTTCGTAGCTAGTCATACTCTTTAATTGTTTAAAATCCTGGATGAATTAGCAGAGTTTGTGAAGGTAATTAGAGCGACTAGCTAAGTTGTGAACATCCTCGAAAATAAGTGATTGTGACCAACTCAATGTAGAAGTTACAAAAAAAGCTAAAATAAAAAGACAAGATACATCTTTGACCAAACTAGGCAACATCTTTAATTCTGTACTAATTAGGAAGCTTATAACTGTAATGGTAAGTCTGACTCAGACTGACTTAAAAAAACAAGGAAATGTATTAACTCATATCATAGGAACTCCAAGATATGGCAAAGTCAACAATAGCATCAGATTTTTATGTCTCTTGTCACTGTTGTTCATAGAATTCATCTGAAGGCTAGTTCCCCTGGTATTCCTGCTATGGCTGCCCAAAGCAATTTTGGCCACACGATTCTTTTCTTCACATCCACTAGGTGAGAGAGCAAGTAAAAGTCCTGATGGTCCAACTCAATTCACATGACTGCCTCTGGATCAATAACTGTAATCAAAAGGACTGCTACCTACTTAAACCTCGATTTGACTAAGTTTGACTTAAACCTTGATTTGATTAAGTTTGACTTAAACCTCAATTACTGAACCAAAATCTGGCAAAAGGGGAGAAGGAATTTGGAATTTAGTAAGCACAATGTAAGTGATGATGATGGCAGTGATTAAAAGAGGAATAACAAAAAAGGAAATTATACATATATGTATGGATACACACACACATATATATACGTATACACACATACACACACATGAATGAGCAGGAAAAAAATGGACAAAATGGAACGATATTGCTATCGAGCTATGGAAATTTTGAGCAAGCCTAAACCTGTGAAATATTATGGCCAGCGACTCGCTCGGGCTTCTTATTTTCTTCCTTTTAGAATGAGTGTCTCTAGCTGCTATCCTTTGCCTATCCCACCACTGTATTCTGAGTATGAAGGTGGATTACTTGTCACATTAGTTTTGTAGGTCTACTGATGGAGAGGAATTGTGCTCCAGTTGTTTGACTTAATAAACTACCTGAGGTGCCTTAGCTATACGTGGGCATGATTTAGATGATAAGATTCTAAACTTCAAAGTGATGCTATAATGGGATAAGACCTATGAAGATTTTGAGAGGAGGTGGGTACATTTTGCATATCGGAGCACATGAATCATAGGGGACCAGAGAGTGGCTAGACTTGAGGATGGCCCCCAGAGAATCCACACCTCTTAGTATTCACTCCCTCTGTAATGCCCTTCTCTTGAGTGTGGGTGAGATCTGTGACTTGCTTCTAACCAATAGGATACGGTTCAGGTGATGGAATATCACTTCTGTACGTTGGATAAGGTTGTAACTTTCATCTTGCTAGTGGACGCTTTCTATTGACTCTCTCCCTTGCTGGCTTTGATGAAGTGAGCTGCTTATGGAGAGGCCCAGGTAGCAAGGAACTTAGAGTGGCCTCTAGCAGACAGCGAGCAAGGAACAGGAGCCTTTAGCCTGACAACCTACAACGAACCAAATCCTGCCAATAGCCGCATGAGTTTGGAAGCAAACCTTCTCCAGTCAAGCTTCAGATGAGACTCCAGCCCCAGCTGACACTTTGATCATGGCTTTGTGAAAGATTCTAAAGTGGAGGACTCATCTAACCCAATGCCTGGATTCCTAAGCCACAGAAACTGTGAGATAATGAATGTGTTATTTTGTCACTAAATTTGTGGTGATTGGTTAGCAGCAAATACATACCACACAAATATATATATATATGGAAACTTAGTTTCTGATAAAGGTAGCACTTCAGCTTAATGGGGGGAGGATTGGATTATTCAATAAATAGCATTGGAACAACTGGACAGCCATCTGGAGAAAGATATACATGGAGCCTTACTTATGTCACCACTATAATAAATTCCAGTTGGATCACAGATTTAAATGCTAAACACAAAATAATATATCTTAATAGTAGAAGATATGAGGGAAATTTTCATGATTTCAGGAAAAATACTATCTAAATGCTAAACATTCTAGATGCCAAGAATGAAAAGATAACAGCATAAAACTAAACAGACTTCTGTGTGAAATAAATGTTGTAAGTATGGAGGAAAGAAAAAACAAACTGGAAAAAAATTTTCCTATATTTACATCAAACAAAGGCTATTCTTCTTAACATATAGAGTTCAATGAATCAGAACAAAGAATTCCACAGAGAATGGGCAGAGAACATAGTTCACAGAACAGAAAATACCAGTGGCTCTTGAACATAAGTAAAGATACTCCACCTCACTTGTAATAGGAAGAAACCAGATTAAAACTACAATAAGATATAATTTTTTAACCTACCAATTGGCAAAGGTAAAAAAGTTGGATAATCATGTGCTGAGGAATGGGGGAAAGACGTACTTTCATGCATATGAGTATAAATGGAAATAATCTCTGTAGAGAGCAATTTGATGAAATACCTACCTATTAAAATGTCAAAATATGACATAGCAATCTCAGTTCTAGAAATTTTGCCTACATATATAACTGCACATAATATTTTTCAAAGATATTCTCTGAAACACAGTTTGTAATAGGGAAAGAGCGAAAATAGCCACCAACATGCGCATTAATAGGGCACTGTTGAAATATCTATTTAAAACGAACAAATAAACATGGGAGTTCTATTTGTACTGATATGAATGTCTCCAAGGTTGTTAAAAACAAAGACTGGAATGTTGCGTAATGTATGTTATTGGTACAAAAAATTTATGTATATCAGACATGCTTGAACATGCAAAGAATACTTCTGGAAAAATACGCAAGAAGCGAGTAACAGTGCTTGCTTCCAGGATGAAGAACTAGGTGGCTGGGGTGGGCAGAAGTGAGGACACTTACTTCTTATTCTCTAGATTTTCAAGTATTTTGGATGAAAATTATAAATGTATCTTCTATTCAAAGTTATTGATAAAAAAGTTAAGATGAAGTTTTTGACACCAAATGCTCTCTCCTGGACTTAAAGGGAGGAGTACATTCATTCAGGCAGCAAGAAAAAGCCAGTGAATGCCCCCTCTGTTGGCATAAAAGGAGAGAACGCCCACTGCATTTTTAGAGAGCGTCTTAAAATAGTGCAGTGCAAAGCTCAGTGGGCTGAGCCCTTTATGATTGTTGGTTAGAGGACAGTCAGGGATCATTTTCCTAGAGCCAACCTCTATATTCCAGAAGGTGTTTTTTCCTGTGCAACTGTTGAAGATTTGGAGAATGTGGGTATAAGAGCTGATAGTTCCATGCAAAGCAGGTGGGGATGCCTCAACTTTTTTCTCATTTTTTTTTTTTTTCCTATCCTCATTCCAAGTCAGTGGCACTACTCATCTTTCATGGGTCCAGCCTTCAGACACAGGCTCTGCAGCTGCTGAAACTGACCCCTCCTCCCTCGTTCCCTCTCTAAGTCTGGAACAGTCCTTGCTGGCACTTCTGCAGCTGTGACTCATTGCAAATACTTTGCATTCCGGGATGTTCTGCGGGGTTTGGGGTCTCCCCTGTGGCTTGAAGCATTAGGCAAGTTGAAAGTAAGTTGAAAAAGAGGCCCCACAGCTGCCAAAACATTACAAGGATGAGGGAGAAAGTTGTTAGGAAAACTGAAAAAGTTTTGTGCTGCCGGGATCCCAGCCAGCCACTCCATGATTCGGGCCTGCTGGTAACTCGAGCAGGGCTGGGGGACGCTGTGGAGGCTGAGTCTGGTTGTCCAAGCCCCAGTGAGGCCCATTCACAAATTCAGAAGCACCACTCACCATCTGGAGACCAGCTCCATTTATCTGGGAAGAACTGGTTGAAGCTACTTTGGAAAGTAGAAATGTGGGTCTTATCCAGAAATGTTTGTTTCAAATATTAGTTTACCTTTAACTCACTGGAATTATTTTGTTAGTTTATCTCTCCCTCCCTACCACCGATGGCTGCTCACAATATATGTCTGTATTCAGGTCAATTGATAATTGATACCTACTTTTAAAACAGTATTGTTTTTTTTTCCCCTTCCTTAAAGCTATAGAACCCTATGTTGAAGACTTTGTGTAAAAGGTATAAACGCCAAACTGTCCAGGTTAATTAAACAGAGATGAATAGGAGCTAGGGGAGAGAAAAACCCTGCACACCCACCTTCACCTTCTTTTCCTCCCTGCTCCTCTCTATGTAGACTCCAACGGGGCATAATTAAAAAGAAATCTTTTAAATAGATTTTATCAAGATCAATTTACATACAATAAAATACACCCATTTTACAACTCCATTGGCAAATGTATATACCCATATAAGGCATAATTTGGAACCACTGGCTTAGTAAATATGAACGCAATAAAATAAATATACATTTTTAAAGGGGCATCGACAGTATTAATATTCACCCAAATTGTCCTAACCCTAATGGTGTGACATCATCACATGTTAACAGGGCTCCTTTGCTATCAAATAATACTATTCAATTTAGTTTCACTTGGATTCCATAAAAGAAAACACTTGGATTTAATAGAAAACAAAATTGAAGTGAAATGGAAAGAATTGTCCAATTTCCAATAACTTTTTCTTCTTTATAAGAAATATTAGCTCCTAAAAGATCTCTTTAGGAAGAGATTTTGAAAGCCATTATGTGTTTTTTGAACCACATTATTTTACTTTCATACATTGATTGACCTGTCTATAAAAGATAGAGACAGTAACATTCTGATACATTCTCCCCTCTTCATATCTTTCCCCCCTAACTTATATATTATTATTTTTATATCAATGAGTTTATAACATTAGCATTCTCTTCAGTGACAATCCAACAAGTTTATATTGGTCTACATTTAAATGGATTTGTTATTCACCGAAAGCCCTTTATATAGCTTCTCTGTATTCTTTTTCTTATTTCTATTCTTCTCTTAAATGATAGGATACTGTCAAGTAGTTTTTTTGAGAGAGGCTCCTGGGTGCTGTTTTTCCTGATTTTTGTATATTTGGGAAAGTGGGTTTTGCCTATATATCAGAACTTACTTATTTGGATAAGATATTCTTGAGTTATACTCCTTTAGTCATTGCTCCTGTCTTCTGACATTAAATTCTGAGGTTAGTCCTTCCCCTGAACATAATTTGATATTGTTTGTTTCAATACTTGAAGAATTCTTTCTTTACTTTTGAATTTCAATAGGTAGGCCAAGATATGTCTCAGTATTGAACATTCCAGACTGAAGTTTTCTGAAACACAATGTGTTCTTTAATTCTGCATTCACTTTTCTTTGTTTAACGGATATTTTCTTGAATATTTTAATTTGATGGGTTTACTATTTCAGGGACATCACTTGTGATTATATTACATAATCTTTGTCTAGTCTCTATTGCCTACCTCCTTCTTTCTACTTACTTTATTCCCTTAGTCTTTTTTTAAACCTGCCTTTACTGTGGTTACTTCAAACCTTTACTCTATGTTAGAAATTCAAGCTTTAATTTAAGAAAAGTCCACTCTCTTCCTTGCTGTTTTTAATTAGTTTTGTGACTATGTTGTTTTGTCCTCATTTTCTTTCAGCTCATTCTGCTTTTTACTTTTTTTTTTTATCACAAGGAATTTGAGCTCTTGTTTAATTTAATGCGTGTTCTTAAAATGTTATTTTCTCGTATAAAGTATTTGTAGGCAATTTCCTTGTTTCTAGGGTTATTCTAAGTCATGCCCTTTGTCATGTTTATGTTCTTTTTCCTTTCTTGGAATTGTTAAAAAAAACAAGTATATTTGTGAAATTGCTTTAAATTTTTTTTCATTGCTCACATTATATCTGGATTTTCTATTTCTACTTGTTTTGAATCAGGATTCTTTTTCGCAATAAAGTTCCAAGATCAATTTGTTCTCTTCTCTAGACCACAGTTTGAGGGCTGGAAATGTGTCTTCATGCTTTTCTGTCTGTGACCTGAGCTGATGGCAGGGGGTGGAGGAGATAGTTATCAACTGAGGCACCATGAAGTCAGAATATTTGGGCGCCGCTTTCCCAAAAATTTGTTACATATCCTGTGCCAGTTTTCTTTCATCCAGTTGAAGATTGTATCTATTCTTGGGGTGAGAGGAGGAATACTTTTGAGTTCAGAATTATTTAACAATCAGGATAATCATTTTAACTGGGATTAAATAGTTATACGGGTGTCTCAAGAGACTTTTTTTCTTTTGGCAATTATTAGAATTCATGGCATTGGGGGGGGGAATTTCTTGGTGAATATTTGCTTTATTATTTATATATATAAAAAAACCCCTGCATGTTCATTTCACTGGGCTCTACGGTGTTTTTTATTACCTGGATGTCTCTAATAGCCTCTGTTTTTTAAATGTTAAAGATAATTTTTATATTAAATAATTTCAAACTTATAGAAAAATTGCAAGAATAGCTTTCAAGCCATGTGAGAGCAAAATGCCCTGGACCTTACTTCTCTGATGTGATAATGAAAATTCAGCTTAAATACAATGGTCCCTAATGAGATAGGAAAACTGATTCCATCTTTAATTATACTTGTTCTAATAGAGACTAGTAAAATGTAAATATAAAGAAAAAACATAATTAAAAAATAATACTGTAAAATTAATATTTATCTCCTAACCTTCAATAGTTTACTTTTAATTCCCATTATCATTGAGACATAAAGAATAGAAAACTTATGTTTTAAATCCTTTTTCTCTGATCTTATCATCTCTAGAAGTATGGCTATTGGACAGAACTCATTGGCTAGAAAGATAGAAAGGTAAAATAGATTGGTAGATAAGGCTACTGGTAGAGAAATAGTGTATCTAGATTTTTGCAAGGCATCTGATAAAAAAACCTTTCTCACTATTGGTTATTTAAGTGGCAAGACTGAGGTGTGTGTACTGGGTGGTTAGGCAACTAGGAGAACCACAGCTGGTCAGACAACCCTTTCCTGAAGATAAATGTGTGATCCTCAAACCAGAGGAAAGCCTGGTCACAATGCTTCCTTCTGACCATACGCTGTGTAATCCTTTGACTGAGTCTAGAGAAACTCAAAAGACTAACTTAGAAAGTATGTAGCAGCAGAAACCTGGGAATGAAAACTTACTGGATAATAGACTCATCACTCAAGAGATATTACTATCAAATGATGAACCCAAATTAACAGAATAAAATTTTACATGTAGAATTTATAATTTGGGTTGCCCAGTGTCTGAAAGCTTTGTTATTTGGTAGGAACCGTGAGATAATAAGAGGAAGCAGCTCCTCCACTGTGGAGGCCAAAAAGGCAGTTATCTCCTTGGGAGCATGAGCAAGGATAAGACCTAACCACAGACGATCAAATGCTGCCACCTGGGACTTTATATCCTGAGGTGGAGATGACAAGGCTCAGGTCAGTTAAGGATGCTTCAGGGTGGCTCTGCAGGGATGAGAGTCTGTAGGGGTGAGGCACATATCCTATGGCAGCAGAACCTGGTACAGGGGTGATAGGTATCCAGTGGCGATGCCAGTCATGGGGCAGTGAGTGCCTTATTGGCAAGTGGCACATTCTGAGCAGGCTGTTCCCATGGTGACAGCTCATCTGGGCCTTGCCACCTTCAACCCATTTCCTCTCTGACCCATTTCTACCTTTCTTTGATTCTGGAAGCTACCAAACACCCATTTAGTACATTCCATTCCTGCTTAAGAAGCTGTAGTTGTTTTCTGTTATTTACGATCTAGAACCTTGACAAGTATAATATACGGGATTTCAGGATCAAAAAAATCAACTGAGAAGATTTGGATATTTGCAATTAATATGAAAAAGACCTAGGAATTTTAGGCACAGTGATGTAATGGGAGTCCATAAAGTGGCTACAGTGGGGCAGGACAAAGAAAGTCAGGGGCCTACTTCTTCGTTCTTCTCCTGCTGACTACAATTACAGTGTATTTTACTGGTCAAAGGGTTTAATTCTGAAATGTGTACAGTTGGAGTTATGCTATCCCTGTGATAATATCACAGAGAAGTAATAATACAAAGACAGATGCAAAATGGCCTTAAAAATAAAACAACGTCCCACACACAAGTACTTGGCTCTGTGTGTTATAAGAAGTGAGAGAATGTGAGAGCTGAGACTGTCCAGATGGGACAAGGATGAGAAATGAGTGTTGTTTGGACACTAACTTCTATCACTAGCAAAATGAACCTGGAGGGACCATTTCCTGGGCTCCAGCAGACTAAAAACCAATTTCCTCTTAGGGGTACTTATTCTGGGTGCAGATACCTTCTTCCCCAATAGTGTTCATAAATTAGTTGTACCAGAGACTCCAGGTGACTCATATTTCCGTCATGGAAGAAATATAAGATCAAAATTTATTGAAATGTTCCAAAGGTGCACTATTATAGTCTCACTTTGCCTTTTGGTTTCCAATGTGTTCAAATGAGTAATAGGCCCCAAATCCTGTTCTTTCTTGCAACTTCATAATAAATCTAAGGCCACTTCTATCATCAGGATATCCCTGAGGATAATGTTGATTATATTGAATTAATTATTTCAAGTAAGAAATAATAAACATATCTTATACATGCATGTATTACTTGTACATTTCTTCCAACTTCCATGTGGAATGTAAGAATCGAAGTAATTGAGTATATTTTGTATCTGCAAGAAATCAAAATCTCTGAAGTATATAATTAAACTCTTTCTCTAGCTTGTATGTAAACTGATTCTATCACTCTCAGAATCTACTGGCATCAAGAATTGAGAGAAGTAGGGAAATGGAGGCCTCTCCACCTTCAACTCTCCTTGGCAGAGCACACAGGACTAAGGCTTCTCCTCGGGAAATACAATCTGGGGATTTAATACTGGCAGTATTTAGAGAGTCAAACAAGAGCTTCATTCAGTCTCATGAGGGTTTCTGCAAATAATACTGCTGTGAGTATCCTTCTGACTACTAAGCATGCATATTAACTAGCTCAACTTTTGTTCCTTGTTTTTAGTTATGGCAAACGATCTGGCTTAAGCTAGTCCCCCTTCTCCCTTTCCTGTCTTGTGACAAATATTTCTGCAAAGTCTGATTGAAGCTAGTAGAGCAATCTGTACCAATAGAACAGGCTGTGAGCTCCTTGGGGGGAAGGTTGAGAGCAGTGGAGAGAGGGAAGCTTGGCTTATTTTTTCTCTCCAGCACCTAGGACAGTCATAGCACAAAGTAAAGGCTGTTGGATTAAATTAAATTAAAAGGAATGGAAAGAACTAGCTCCTAATATCAAAACCACACATAAATGATGAATGCTTGCTAGGTTTCTAAAGAATTAAATTTAACAGATAAAACAATTTTTTTTTTTTGGCAGAGAGAGAAGCTGGGGATGTATTTCTTCTCAATGTTCATATTATTGCTTGACCCATTGTATAATAATTTGTTAAGAAGTAAGGGAACAGAGGAAGGCCATTTAAAGAAAGTTAATAAAAACAGCATCTTCTTTACGCATTTTTAAAATTAGGTTTGTTGCTTAAAAAAAATGATCAACAATTCGAAAACCAAAAAACAGTTAAATTTATAATTGTATTTGCCTAAAAGGAAAAAAAAAAGAATTAAGGATTTTATTCCATTTCTCCTCACTAAAATTTAATTTTCCCTGTTTAAAAAAAATTAAAACCCCCAAATTAATAATTAACACAATTTTTTAAATGGAGAAAGCACACATACTAAAAATAGGAAATGGAAATGGATTAATAACCGCAGATGTAGGGTAAATGAAAAGACTTTTAAAAGCCGATTTTGCTCAGCTCTAGGAAAAAAAAAATTTTAAATGCACAAAATGGATGATTTTCTAGTAAAATATTAATTGCCAATGTCAACCATGGAATACACAGACAATCAAAACATAGCAATCACTATAAGAGAAATGTGGAAATTTGTCAATCTCCCTACCAAAAAATAAACATAAAATAAAATAATGCCCTAGTCACAGATGATTTTACTAGTAAATTCTATCATTTTTTAAGTAATAGATGACACCACATGTTTTAGAAATATTCTCTAGAATACTGAAAGACATTCTCTAAGGTAATTACAAATGAAATACATATAAAACAGTCATTGGCATCCATATTAGGAAAGCTATTTGATTGCCAATGTTTAACCTTTTTTTGACTAACAGAAATGGCAATTTCATATGGGTCAGCCTAATATCTGTAAATAACAACCATTGAGAAAACATAATGGTCACAATAAAGATAAAATACTTCAGGATTAAATTAAGAAATGTTCACAATCTATACAAAGAAAACTTCAAAAACTCTAAGGGATGCAAAACAAAATTTGAATGGAAAAGCATGCCCTTTTCTTAGATAGGATATGGCTTCAATATCAATACAGATGTCTGTTTCCTCCCAGCTAATCTAGAAATTTAACATAATCTCAATGAAATCACCAAGAGTAATTTTTTAGAAGTTGAAAAACTGATTTTAAAGTTCTTATTTGATAAAAAAAACAAAAAACAACCTTCTAAGTAATAGCCAAGCACTTTACTTAAAAAAAAAAAAAAAAAAAAAAAAAAGCAAATAATGTGGGAAAACCAGGCCTACAAGATAACATAACATTGTAGACCTGTATCTAAACAGTGTGATTTGTGAATGAAGTCAGTGGAATAGATTCCAGAATTCAAAAAACAGACTTACACATGAAGAATTTTAGCATAATAAAAGTGGCACTTTGATTAAATAGGGAAAGGAGTGATTATTCAATAAAAAATATTTGAACAGTTAACTGAGTACATGAAAATAATACTTCATTCTATATACAAAAATAAATTTGAAATAAATCAATGGATTTAAATGTAAACAAACTAATTCATAGAAGTACTAGAAAAAAAACATTTTTTATGAGTAAATACTTAGGAAGTTCTTTGGAAAAAGAATTTAAGACGTTCTTTGGAGGAAGCAAGCAAGGATTTTTTAAATCTCAGGAGAAATTAGGAGTCTTAAGAAGTTAGATTTCCAGACTAAGAGTCAGAATGGGTTAGTTTAAACTTCTGAAAGTTTATTCTTCAGAATCTCATTGTGCAGGTCCTGAGTGGAGAGAATTATAATCCAGATATCAGCTGGATTTCCTTCTTCTTTGAAATTCAAAGGAAATTAGATTGAGCTCTTGTATTCCTCCTCAGGGAAATTGGGGTAATTTATTCATTTCCCAATCACCTGTATTTTGGAGAGCTAATTTGATTTATCAAGTGTTTCACCTTACCATATGCTGTTACTGTTTTACATTGCTTTGTCCCAAGTAAGAAATATCAGCCCTTCCCCCCTCGTTCCCTTTAAATTATCATTCACACAGGCATTTGTATATGCAGCAAACTTTACAGAAATTTGCTTGGTTTCCATTTCCCTTCCAGACCTTTTCCACGTCTTCCTTTCTTAAATTTACCTGGGCTCTAGTGTCCTCTATTGATCAGCTCAGTTCTCTTTATATACAGAGCTATTTTGATTTTTTCCAGGCCTGCCTTTGCATAGCCCAGAACTCATTAGTGTTTTGCCAAAACAACGGCTCATCTAAGGGAATGTTAACCTCGAGCCTGCAAGAAGTTCTGGCAAAGACTTCCTTTTTGGCCTTTGTGTGAAGTTGGGAGCAGATATTTCCCTACCGGTAGCAATTATTATTCCATTGTCCTTAGAAAACAGAAGTGGCTACAGTTTTCATCTTACTTAATTTGCTTCTTTTCCATCATAGAAAGAACAAGATTTCATAGCCATCTGGGCTACATTTTCCCCTTATCTAACATTATTCACTACATTAAAGAAACAATTCAAAGGTAGAGCAAAACAAAACACAAATTTATCGTGGTCTACCTAGGTCAGTGATAAAGTTCTTGGCCTAAATCCTGTTGAGCATATTTAAATACTATTTCTAAATGGTTTGGACCATTCAAAGGCTGGGATTCATGGGCAAGTGTTATGATTTTAAAAGTTAATTAGGTTATTAGATTGACTTACACCCAGTTTGGGCTAACACTTCAGTTACTGAAGATTTTTTCAGAAGACTGGGCCAGGTAGTTAAACCGTAGTACTCTTAAAGATTCTGATCCTTTATGTCTCTAAATGCCTGGGTGAGACATTTCCTTCCTATTTCTTAGATTCTACTATCTCCCAATATTTTATATTGCTCAAAACTCTTAAAAGAATGGAATGTTTACCTTCTTTGGTATTTAGACTATAATATGTAAATTTATCAGGGTTGTATTATCGGTTTCTTAAAAAACACCCTTTGGATTAGTAACCATGCATACAATTAAAAATTCAAAAGGCACAAAAGACTATACGGCTAAAAGTGAGTCTCCCTCCTCATTTCTATCCTTTGGTTATCTAATTCTCAATTGCAAAGAAAACCATGAGGATTAGTTTCTTATCTTTCAGAGGTATTTTATACTACCTCCCTGCCCACAATAGTACATTCTATATACTCTACAATTCTACTTTCTATACATACTGTTTTTCATTTTGGTTTTCACTTAACCATATAGCTTGGGGATCGTTCTATACCTATACATGTAGAACTGCTTTATCTTTAATTTTTTTAATCTTTAAACTGCACATCATTCCACTTTATGGACATAACATCATTTACTTCATGATTCCCAATCAATGGCCATTTACATTGTTTAGAATCTTTTGCCGTCACCAATTCTGTAATGAATTACTTTATATATAGGTCATTTTGCATGTGTGAGAACATCTGAAGGGTACATTTGTAAAAGCAGAACTGCTCAGTTAAAGGGTATGGGTATTTCCAGTTTTGATAACTATTGCTAAATTGCCTTCCAAAAAGATTGTACCTATGCATGCTTCCACTAGCCAACATTTGAGTGCCTGTTTCTTAGCACCCTGCCCAACAGAGCATGTTATCAAGCTTTTGAACTTTGTCAATCTTATAGGTGGAAAATGGTATCTCGTACTTTCAATTTAATCTTCCCCTTGAATAATCTAAAATGTCATCATGTACTAAATTTGTCTATTTGATGCATTTCTGAGTTAAAAAAAAAAAAACTTATTCCATTGGTCTCTCTTGCACCTTCATATACTATTACTATAGTGTTTCAATCACAGTAGTTTTATGCTTTTTTTCACTCTACAGTAGGTTTAATCACCTTGTTATTTTTTTCTCCTAAGAAATTTCCTGGCTATTCTTGATTTTCTATATGAATTTGAGAAATAGCTTGTCTGGTTTCAAAAACATCCTGTTGCATTTTTGAGATCACATCACATGAATAGAATATTTAAGGATACTATTACTCACTTGTTAAAGCTTTTTATTGAAGGCTTACCATTTCTTTTCCATATCTTTTGAGTAATGTCTTCCTTGTGTTTATAACATCTTAAGTAAAATGGTTTCTTAGTAATTCTTCACAGCATCTTTGGAAACAGGGACGATAAAAGAAATTAGCCCAGGATTATACTTGAAAGAAAGTTCTAATCCAGTTTTATATCTATTTGGTAACACTTCACTAGTAGATTTTATGCAAATTCAAAACATAACAAACTTTTCTACCAGGGATTAAATTTTCCTATAGCAAAAAGCTAGCAATATGCCTGCGTCATAATGCAGTGTATTTCTTGCACCATGATTTGTGGCCAAGCACTGTGGAATGCATTTTGATCGTGGAGGAACAATCTCAAAGGAATTTTGAAAGCAGAGTTGGTTTGAATGCTGTACAATGACACCCAAGATCTTGGCCTATTTCCCAGATTTCTCCTTTTTGGTTTTCTGGAAAGTTTGGTCATGACTGGTAATTTGCTGAATATGGTATTTGGGACCAGTGACTTCCGGAATGTGACATTGGGATCAATGACATTTGTCTGACCAAGGGTTTTAGGACTATACTTTTTAGACATACTGCAGTTCTCTACTGAACTGGTGCTTAGGAAGCCCTGGCACAAGGGCACAAACAGGAAGGGCAGTGTGTGAGTTGATTATAGAAGGCAAAGTTCTTGAGAGAGAATGTTCTATTGTGTGAATATTGAGTTACATACCTGGGCACATTGGCGTTCCAGCTGGAGGATTGTCAGGTCTTTAAATAAATAGCTATTGGATTTATAAGCTATCTTTACGCCACCCTTGATGAACGGCTACTCACTAAAGGTCAGCCAAGATTTGATAAATGGTTGAATATCTGCAGCGACCTGGGCACTTCCTACTCTCGCCCTAGTTCAATTAACATGGGGAGAGTGGAGAAAGAGCCCGCATTAGAGCCTACTGAATAACTTAGGACACAAGTACGTGTTGACATGCCTCTGAGTGTATTTTTGGATTACATTTCCAAAACAAATATTGTTTCGATATTTTTATTTTAGTCAACACTTTTCTCCTCAATGCCATGTGTAATTAAGAGCCGACTTAAAATATATATTTTTTAAATGTATAGCAGTATGATATACATACCTAGGCAGCGTGTTTTTGCTACCACGTAAATGAGAACATTCTTTAGCTTGTTCCTCTGCAACAAAAAGACTACTGTGTTCTACACTAGAAGGTTACGCAAGACTCTGACTAGCATAGTTTACTGAATGCTCAGCCTGTTTAGTGACATACCAAAAAGTAGGACAAAGGCTAACAGCAAAAATGTGGGGCGAGTTTTAAGGAATGAAGTTACAGGCGTACGGATGATGAAATATTTAATTATCAAGGCAGAGACCAGGTTGTAGAATCTGGCAAGTAAAAGTATAAAGATGTGAGTGGGCTGTTTGATTCAACGATCTCACTGGTTTGTTGAGCATGAAGAGTGTTGCCAAAATCATGAAATTAGACCTCTCTGAACAGGATGACAATGGTGTGATAGTGTCGCATATCGCTTGTCTTTTATTCCCACTATAATGGCAATATCTTAGGCTATAAATATTAACTATTTATATATGAGAAATTAAAGATGAGGCAAAGTGGGCAGCGAAAGAAAATTGTTATTGTAAATTAGGCATATGGTGTATAAAGTTTAGAGAGTATTTTCAAGTCTAGAAAAAAAACGACATAACAAATTTCATGGTTCTCCTTTTATTAATAGAATTTGTCTCAACCAAGTCATATGAGGAATATTTTTTACAAACATGACTGTTGGTAAATTTTAAACATGACTGTTTAAAATTTGCCTTAAGTATTATTAAATTCTGTAGTTACAGAACTTAACAAATCTCAGATAAGTGAAAATCTCTGACAAGCCTCTCAGAGAAATGTAAAACATGATTTAAACTCAAGGGAATTCTCGTTTCTTTTGAAGATAATTTTTCATTTCTTTAGGGACCCTGTACACCTAAGAACCTGAGTCCCTGTTTACATATTAATTATGCTAGGGAATTGTCTGAATATTTCAGGGTCTGAATTCTGGAAAAGACTTCACATCATTGAAAATGTGGTTCCAGGGTGATTATGACAGATTACCATGCAGGATTTCTTCAGCCTTCTTAAACTCAGGGAATTGGATTGACTATTCCCACCACTATTTTACTCCTGGGTGAGACTATTTAGCTGCTGTTTGTACTGGAAGTTATACGGGTCAGCTTACACTCACTGGGCAACTCACTTGTCAAGACATCAGCCCTAAAGGAGGCAAAGCAGGACGTGGTCACCTTGGTTTATTCTTTTTGTGGAATATATTCTTTTTTATCCCTCTTGCAAGCACTGTGTGTGCGTGTGTGTGCGTGCGTGCGTGTGTGTGTGTTTTGACTAACGATTGAGACCACAAGCAGGGGAGTAAGCTAGGTATTGACTGATTTACAAGTCCCAGGCCTCCACCTACAGATAGATAATAATGTGGAGTCTGGATCCGAGGTCCACGTAGAATGCTTTACCACAGATTTCGCTAGGACAGGCAGCAGAGCACAGGGTTAAGCATCCATCCAGAGTTGCTGCACTGTCATCTCATAGCTGTGTGACCAGGGTCTGTTTACCTAAACCTGTGTCTTGCTTCCTTGCTGAAAAATAAGGCCTCACAGCAGTATTTACCTCACAGGGGTACTGTGCCCATTGAATGAGGGAATATTTCTAAAGCATCTAGAACAGTGCTGGATAGATAGCAAACTGGTAAATGTTAACATCGATTTGGATAAAAGTCACACGATTGAAGATTTAATAAATTTGGTGAGCTAGTAAGCTTCCACATAGACATACATCTATGTCTATGTATATAGATGTGGCCTTAAATCTTTTTACAGCTGAAAGGAAAAAATATCAGCAGAGAAACCTTTGAAATGAGTGGTAGTAGCAAATCTTTACAACTATAGATCTGGTTGAAAAATTTCTCAGGCTTCGATGTGTCAGAAACGAGCATTCTCCAACTTGGTATTACTCTGAGGAGTCAGTTCACACAGCCCCCAGAAAAGATGCCTCAGTCCTTCCTGCTGCCTATGTAACTGTCACACTGCCTGTGTCAACACTGCCTCCCAGACTAGCCCTTCTCCTGCGCTCTGCTGTGGTATCCTTCCCCACAGAAATTATCTTAAGTACTACATGTGGCTAAACATCAGAGACAAAAGTTTTGTGTAAGAACTGACCTTGGGGTGCATTTACATATAGGTACAAACTGGTGGTCTTTAACGTCCAAAAGAGTTGCAGTCCTAAGGTTAATAGCTATGTCAAATTTAGAAGACATTACCTTCTTTATACACAAAACAGCAAAACCTTATAGTGTCTCTCACAAAAGCAAATTAATTGACCAACTATTATTTCCCCATAAATCCCATCTTTTTCTCCCCTGAATGTTTTCCCTTCCATTATGTTTCAGTTGTGGGGAGGGTAAATCATAAATTATTGTCTGTGGAGAGGAAACAGTCTGCAGATGGAAGGAATTAAAGGAGCTCTGGGGATGCCCCTCCTCCCCCCACCATTGTAAATGGTGATTACTGACTTCCAAACAAGTTAAAGTTTAATAAGCGGTGAAAAAAATAGAATTCCAGGGTGAGGGGACAGCAAGTGCAAAGGTAGAGAGATGTGAGCACGCACTGTTATGTTTAGGGAACAGCACACGGCAAGAAGAAAATACTTCTTGGTCTCTGCAGGAAACTGCCACTGAGTTACTGTGGGGCACAAGTTGGGGAGTGCCCGTAATTATAAATATCTAGTTAGGCGTTTTCTTTTGGCACAGGTTAATACAACAATCAGTCTTTTAAAATAGTACACTCAAGTTCTATTTTCAAGTTTGTCCTGACATACACTTCATACTCTTCGGCTGCATCTTAAGAGCTATTAATTTTGCTTTCTTCAATTGTGGAAAAAGTGAGGTTTCTTTTGTCCGAGCCTCTTAATTCCAGGTAGAGGAGATTTGCCTTTTCTCAAGGCTTCTCCCAATTCATTAATTCCCATGAATTTTGTTTACATAATTTTCCTACTGCAATGTAAACCTCATGAAAAAAAATTTACATTTTTAAATTCATGGTTGGTTATTCTTAGCACTTAGAATCACATAGTAATAGTCCAGAAATACATAATTCAATAAACTTAAGCACCTACAATGTGGTACCCTGTGGAGGATCCAATGATAATTAAGGTATGCTTCCTACCTTTGAAGAGCTTGAAAGCAAGAATGGGGCCTGCAATAAAACCCCAAATCAAGGCAAAATGAATCCAATGCAACTATGAGGTAAACATTGTTAAAAGGGGCGGAGGGGTGCTATGAGCTGAATGTCTCCCCAAAGTCATATGTTGAGACCTAATCCCCAATGTGATAGTTTGGAGGTGGGGCCTTTGGGAAGTGATTAGGTCATGAGGGTGGAACCCTCACGAATGGGATTAGTGCCCTTATAAAAGAGACCCCAGAAGATCCCTTGCCCCTGTGGCCATGTGAGGGTGCAGTGAGAAGATGGCAATCAGAGAAGCAGCAGGCTCTCACCAGACACTGAACCTGCTGGTACCATGATCTTGGACTCTCAGACTCCATAACTGTGAGAAATGTTGTTCGTAAGCCACCCATTTGTTTTGTTTGGTTTTTGCTATAGCAGTGTGAATGGACTATCACAGAGGCGCATGAACAGTTCTAAATTTCAACTAGATGATGGAAAAAAGCTTCACAAGGCATTGTCCTCAAAGTCATAATTTCCATTAGAGACACAGAAGTTATTTTTTGGTGAAATAATGATTAATTTGAGCTCTTTTGGATCTAAGAGATAGAAACGCATCTCAAAATAGCTTAAGCAAAGGAAAGTGTACTGGGCAATCTGGGGTGTGGAGGCGGGCCTGTGCTTCGGCTCTCCAGGAAGTCTTGCCCTGTCCATGTGTGTTCACTTCCTTCTAATCGGTTGGCCACAGATGGCTCCATGCTCATTTCACACCATGTGACACTGGATTATATTTCAGCTGTAGGCGGCTATCTGCATTTCAGGGCTAACAAATAAAACCTTATGGCAGGGCTCTGCTTGGTCTCGTTTGGGCCATGTGCGTATCTCTGGGCTAATCACTGCGGCTCATAGGGTGGGAAATATGGTCTGACCTGAGTCATTTACCCAACACTTGGCCAGGGTAGAGAGAATACTGTGACTGAGTTGTGTTAATAGGGGCTTATACAAAGCAGAAAATAATTTTAAACAGCGAGGGAAAGGTTGCAAGGAGGCTTTTATTGGATTGGCAGCCCTATCAGTACCTATAGAGTGGGCAAGGCTAAGGCAGTACTTCATAAAGACATAGTGGGGAGAGGACTCAAAAGGAGAAATAGGATGTTGGACAGACAGAAATAACAGGTAACTGCTATAATAACTAAACTGTATAGGATCAGGAGGCTTATTATGTTCCCAGGAATGCTTAGAACAGCCTAATTTTGAGGTTGTTTACTATAAGGCACAAGAGTGAGACATGAATGAATGGAACAATTCAGCTAGAGAAACATAGTATAATCCAGGAGAAAACTACCTTTACCTCCCACTACCTTGAAATTATTCAATGTGCATGCACTAGTTCCAATTGAGAAAAAAAAATCAAAACTGACAATTCTACAATGAAAGTTATGTTTATCATCAAATCGATTACTGCAGAGACAAAACAGGAATAATCCTTCAGTAAAAAGGAAGAATATGAGAAAATTCACCTGCCTTGACAAAATGAGAGGTAATAACGGCAAGGACAAAGGCACCTTCTTGGCTGTTACTAGTCATTGACATCATTTAGTACTGTAAGGGAGAGTGAACATGAGAGGCCATAGAAGCTAATAAAAGGAAAACATCTTATGGGTCTCAGGAGAGTCATTGTACTGGCTGCTTCTGAGAAGTGTACCTCAGAGCAAAAAGCAAAAAACTCCCCAGATTCTTACTGGCAGAGTTTGGTTTTATTATGACAGCTTTAGAACCAGAAAATGGTTATACCTTTATAACGCAAAGCTCACAGATTATTTTCAGAGATCAGGCAGAGATGGTAGTGGGTGTGAGCGCGGTCAAGGGAAGGTATGAATAATGCTCATAGATATTTGATGTCTTCTAGGGGAAGGCATTAAAGGTGAAGTACTAATATACTTGTTTTTCATCTTACTCCAACAGAAGACCAGATGTAATCTACCTAAAGAACAGCTTCCCAACATATCCTGACAACTGTAGGGTGTGGAGGAAGCAGTTGCGCTCATTACGTATAAATGAAAAACCATAAGGTAACAGACAATACTAAGTACACTCCCACCCTTATTCAAACACAAAGGCAGAGGAAAAGTTCATGTTAACGCTCTGCCAAGAGACTATTTTTGGAGATATCACACACACACACACACACACCACACACACACACACACACACACACTAGCAGCAAAAATTCTTCCATTTTCCAAAAAGTATAGTATTTAAAAATTTTTAATTTCTATTAGTTAACCTATGTTGGAATGGTTTTAGAAGGGACCTACTTGTCATGAATTGATAAAAGGCCAATATATCAATACTATGGCAAGAAATGAAAGAAATATTAAACCTTTTATACTGTACAACTTGTTTTCCTACCAAGTTCTCATCCGTCACCAGAATGGAAAATTGACATGTCCCATCCTAGAGGTAACGGAGTTAAAAGTTCAGTGGAGTTTCCTGCCAAATGTGCTCTTTGTAGGTACAGCAAGTTTTTTATGTAGGTAAATTATTATAACCACAAAATTATTAATGCATGTGTTTCAAATTCAGGCCGAGTACCATCCCATTCCTGGAAGAGGCTTGAGGCCCTGGGATGACAGCAGAATAAGTGGATAAGAGACAATGTGAGGATAACCGCAGAAGTCAACCATCCACAGTTTAGTCAGATTCCAGTTCTTTCTTCAGTGTATGATTGTTAACATCCTCTTTTATCTCTGTCTGGGCCTTTCTTTAATATCACATTTCCTCTTCAATCCCATTCTCATGCTAACAAAAGATTATTCAAAAATAAGTTTAAGATGTACACTCAAATTAGTTTTCTCAGCTGTCCAAATGCCTTAGTGGCTGAAAAGACAGAAATATTAACCAACCTAATTGATCGGAAAGCAATGTTTTTTTCCCTCTACCATAGGCCTTACAGTGCAATCTCTAGGTCTGGTTTGAGTCCACTTTCAGGGGCTCAAGTACCACCCACTGGAACGAATGGTGGAACTGGCTGTGACCCTTCACTGACCATATTCCTTTTCCTCTGTCTGCTCTTCGGGGGAATGCAAAGCTGGGATGTGGTGTGTCAGGGAAGGGTCTGGGCGCTTTGGCCCACAGCGAGGAAACGTGAATGTGAATGAATGTTCGTGTGCTGATGTCTGAGAGCTCCCGCAGGACATACTCAGTGTGAGAAGTCTCAAAGGCTAACAGATGCTGTTTAATAGAAAAAACCTAAGACTCTCAGTCTTACTTCACCTACGAAGGAGTAGTGCCTGGAAAACCAAGTACATTTTGTAATTATGTTCTAAAATATAGCAATATTGGATTATAACATAAGCATAATTGCTGTTGAAAATAAAGTTATGAACAAAAGGCTAATTTTAAGGTAAAAATAAAGGAAAATATAATCCAAAATATTCTCCATATTCTAAGTTTAAATAACTCTTGGGACTCTAACTGGATTACAATTGAAGAATCTGACCAGTACTCAGAAGAATCATCATAGCATGTACACAAAATAGAGAATAAAATTTTAATGGTATCAAAAACAGAACTTTTTGGCCAATTTAGTACTTGCTGGAATAAAGTTGCAAAATGTTACTCAGTAACTGACTTAGCTTCTAAATCAAGCCAGAATTACACATACTCTGTATATTACTTGAGTATATACAAGTACATTCCATGATAACATGCAGAGGCATGGAAATAAGAAGAGTACTGTAAAATCAAAACCGCCGTCTATATTGAGGAAGTAACGAACTGAAAACAAAACACCTGTCCAGTAATCCGGATTATCTCATTTCGAAAATGGTTTTGAATGTTGCTCTTTTCAAGAATGCAAACTCCATGTGGCTAAATTTGATTTTGTTTTCTCAATGTGAAAAAAGGGAAGCAGATATATTCCTAGAGTTACAGGAATATAATTTTCTTTTTATTCAATGTCCAATTAAAAGGGTTGATAGACTTTCACTCCTCTCAGGTAAAAAGGGCTCTTCACATTCTAGTGGTTAAGAATGAATTCCTTAAAGCTCTTAGGCATTTGAGTGTCATACCACCACGGCAACACATGCTCAAGTACCTTTACTAATACAGCCGCATGAGTTTTAATTTTCCTGACAACTACATTGGACCCATGAAATAAACAGGGTATGAAAATGACCTGAGTTCACAGGAATCTCTAAATTCAAAAGAGATTGCTTCAGCTTTGCTAAGATCTCATCAAAAGCCTTTTATAGCAAGAGTTTCTTACTGAGTCACATATATGGTCATGGAGCCTTGGGATCTTTCTAAACACTAAAAAGAAGTGCTTTATGTTGTGCAAATCCAATAAAAGGCCAAAACAGACAAGAGGACTGATGGTGCTGAGTAAAACCTATAAGTAAGCCACAGATTCCACTATCTTATAAAGAAAGGAGTAGGTGAGATGTGCAACTAACCAACTTCATGCCCAGTTTGACGACGATTACTGGGGAGCTAAGAAAAATCCTTGTAAGATAAGCAAAGCCAGCACCTTAAGTGGAACCTAGTGGAAGCCACTCAGAAGTGAGAGTTGGTTGTGGCAGAGATGGCTACTGATTCCCTCTAAGTAACTCCTTTGTGTGTGAGAACCCAAGAATGTATAAGACAAGCAGGGTAAAACATTGGCTTCGCAGTCATTTCTTTAAATTATGAATTGCAACTTGTTATTATTATGGTTTGCAAACTACTAAGAGGTAATGTGAATTATTAGTCACTAAATGGCATATAAAAGAACATGGTCTGGATTCAATTTGAGCTTTTCTGACTTGCTTTGTAATCTAATTCAAGGCACTTTAACTCTTTTGGTGCCTTAATATATTAACATGTAATGTGAGAATAACGCTCATTTACTTACCTCAAGCTACTACATAGATTATTGACCCTTAAAGCACTTTGAGCTCCTCAGATGAAAAGCACTGTGGAAATAATTACAGCTGAGGAAAACTCTTCCAATGCCTAGAAATCCTGATCTATTGTGCCTTATGTCTCAATCATGTTTTCTTAAACACTTTAAAATTTGTTAGTGGCACTCTATCACTTTATATGGTGTTTGGCACACAGATGTTTATATATTTAAAAGTTGTCATACTTTCTACTCCAAAGATGTACTAAATTTTCCATAAAGTTAATGAGTTGTACCCATTATGGAGTATTTTGTGTTAAGTTTAGAAAATTTTAGCTCTGAGGTACATGTGACATAATAAAAAGTTCCTATTTTTCCAAAATAATTGAACTAGTGTAACTTGTGTGGAACTACAAGTTTTTAATGAAAAAAATACTCAAACTATGCCACAGTGTCTATATATTCATCTGAAGAGTACAAAGATGAAATTCTGAGAAAAAGGGATCTTAACACTATAGGAAAAAAATGTGGTTCTTAAATTGTTCAAAGGAAACATTAAAAAAAGTAATGTTTCATATATGGAAATAAAGCAACTGGTCAGAGGTAATAAATTATAAATACAGTAGTTCAAATATTGTTTGTATTTTAGCATTAGTTTTTCTAAGGTTAAATTCAAAACACTTTACGTCTGTTATACTCTTCTATTAAAGGAACTGTGGAAATGGAGGCTTTCATAGAAATCTAAAACAATAATGCCATCTTGGGATCTTTACACAGAATACACTAGACCTTGACCATTTTAGATTTGTAACATATTTTGGTTAATACATTAGATTCAACCCATTAATATGCCTTTATATTTTGGAGAAATTAGATTGTGATTTATAACCTTGTGGTTCACTCAAACCTTCCTTACTTCCAGGTCTTGCTTGATTCTCTGCAGAGGGTTCTGTTAGACTCATAATTATAATGATGAAAACTGTAAATAACTTCTTTGGACTGGAAAAAAAAGTTTTAAAAATAAAATAAAGTGCTTTTAAATTCAAATATTTCTTGCCCTAAACAAACGTGAAACATACTTAAACCTGAAATTTCCATATCTTGACACACATTTTAACAGAAAAAAATCAGTTTGGGGCCATTATTAATGTCCTTCAAGAGTTCAGATTGGATCTAAGTTGGGTTTTGCATTATCATCGTGCTCATGTTTGTACATGAAGGTTAAAAGAAAGAGGGCAACATCCAAGGACGACCAATAGGCAGTATGTGATGTGACAGCTGACCAATAGCGGCTCTCCACAAGGCCTTCTCTGAGTTCAAAATCAATTCTGTGATCCAGTTCCACTAAAAAGAAATTAAAAAAAAAAAAGAATAAATATTACAGTAAGATAGATTTGATATAGACTTACTAGAGTTGAGGATAAAAATTTAGCTAATAGACCTGATTATTCTCCTAATGACCTCCCACTGTAATTGTATGGGAAAGAACACGCAAAGCAGCCTTTGTACTTCAGTGTTCTATTTGGTGAGTCCTTTCATGTGCCCAGGTCAATAAGGAATAATAACAGAAGAAAAAAAAAAAAATTCATTTGGCATCACAGAGTATATCTGGGGTAAAGAAACTGGGCTCAAATCCTGGTTTTCTCATTTAATCATTGAACCTAATCTGTAAAAAAGGAAAGTAGCCCTCTTGCAGAATTATGTGCGAGGCCTATATGCAATAACGTCTGTAGAGGTGCAACAGGTCACTTACAGACTCCTTCACTGGGCAGGACCTGTCCATCAACTGGTTCTGTGGGGCTACGTTAGAACATACCTTTTTATAGCTGTAGCATGTTTTCTTCCCCACTTGGCTGAATTCATCAAAGGTGGCCTGGTGTCAGTCTAGTCAGCAGGGCCTGACATGAACATGGCCATTAACTGTCTGTTCAATAAGAGAACCCACTGTGTGGTGGGGAAAGTTAAACCAGGACGAAGAGGGGTGGGTGATCCTTGGGAGGAAGGACTTCATTTATAATAGTGCTGTCCTCAAACAATTAAGTGGATTCAATCAAATCTTATAAAACTCACAGAAAGCCCTTGCAATACCTATTAGAGAAAAATCAACTTAACAAATCAAGGCTACTAATTTTAATCGATTCATTTAATAACTCCTTAGAGAGAAAACACTTAGAAAAATGATATTTTGATCTATAGGAACTTCTTTAAAATTGTCATTGAGTCCTATAGTATTTTGAAGAGTCTATCTTAAAAACCAAAACCACCTAAATCACTACTACTCAGACACTCAAAGTCTTTGTCCAGAATGCCAGAGGCAGTGAAAACTAAAAACTGGCAAAAATGAAGGAGGAGGTTGAAGAAAAAATTAGGTTTTGCTTTACACTGGAAATCTGGTGATCGCATAGGGGAAACCATATCACTCTAAAGAAAGATTTCATACAAATGTTTAGCTACTGCTTATTTTAAACAGCTATTTTGCAACAATACCATTTGGTGACTTAAAATGCATGTGCAGTTATTTTTTACTTAATTGTGCTTTTCTGACAAAAAGTGTCCATTGATCTATCTATAGATTTTCAGATACGGTTTACACTTCAGCAGCATAACCAATTAAGTTATTAAAACACTTGTAAGATATGTTAACATAGGCTTTCTACAAAGTTTCTTTATCTGCTATTTTTCTAATTTGAATTATGATAAGCTAATCTATAACAAGTCAAAAATAGCTGAAATCCATTTGTGGAACTGAGGAGTAGTAATGTCTTAATCTTTTATCTTTTGTATTCCATGGGACATTTGTGTTAGATTTGTAGGTACATTCTGGTATGACAGACAAGAAGATAAAAAAATTCTCAAGCATGATGAAGAAGAGTCAAGGTGAAATTAGTTGTAAAGAGGAAAGGAGAAATAAGAGGAAAAACAGAAGAGATGGGAGACACACGCATTAATATTGAAGACTGACAAGTTGTAATTTCTAAGAATTCACTTTCAAATGGCACTGTAGAATGTCTTGCTAGTCCAACAGTCTTAAGTTGAACTGTTTTAAAGTCAAAGAAAGTGAGATTTTTCCTGCTATAAGTGTTATTTGGCTCTGCTTTAATTTTATATAACTGAAATTTATTCTTAATTCGCTATCACTGTTGCACAATACTGCCTTTCATACACAAAGACACTCGAATGCTAAATTTAATTACTGTCTTATTATATGTCCTTGTTATTCTTATCACTTATAGGGACTTTAAAAAGGACTGTTAACTAGATTGGCCCTCTTTATCTCTGTAGCTTATTCCCATAAAAATGGGAATTAGGTAGCTAGCCTGTATCTGATGAAACTGTTGTTTTAGTCTCTTACCTTCCTTAATAGGTTTACCCCAGGAGGTCTGGCTGCCAATGTAGTTAACCTCACATTTGTGCTGATTTTGCTAGTGAATGGATGGAACTAGATGGGCCTATATCTCATATTCTCTCTCCCATTCATGCAGCTTCCAGAATTCCCAAGGGAGTGAGGTTCTACATGACAGCACATTCTATACGTGTTGTGAAATGTGGTATTGGCCGAAGTGGGCCCAAATCTACATAGAGTTCCCTTGGACCTATTTTCTCATGGATACCATATAAAGAAAGGATGGTACCACACAGGTTGGTAGTTTTTCCCCAGTTGCTCTTACTGAGTTAGGTCAAAAAGAAAGAAGAACATAAAATCATCACTTTGTCTTTTCTCTCTCTTGAGTGCCTAAGTGCTAGAATTCTATCCACAAAGAAAAGACTGAGATTCCTGAACAGAAATGAGCAAAACATTTGTTTGCTTTTAAAAATTATCAGCAGTTTGTTCTAAAACATGGATTATTTTCTTTTCTGGGGGAGTCACGCATGTGAGCATATTTCCCTCCCTATTCCCCAAAGCAAATGTCTGCAATCCAGTGTGATGACAAAGTGTCATCAGTGCTGTGCTTTCATCAGAGAACTCTCTGTGCACAAGGCTTGTCAACATGGATACGGTATTAAAAAATAACGTGAACAGAAAGTAAGCATATTAGCATAATAAGGTGTATTAACTGGACAGGTTACTACTATTTAATGGAAGCATCTTCTCTAGAGAGAAATTTTCAAAAAAGCTTAGTGAAATGAATCTTAAAAGCTATTTTTAATTTGTAAGTAACAATTAGGGTCATAATTGTATGATTTGGGGTTCCAGTCAGACACCAAGAAAAATACTTAAAGTACTAGTAAAAAAACAGTGTTTCCGAATGGCTGGTGAAAGATTCATTAGTACTAAGTAGGGTCATATGCACAGAGTTCTTGTTGGCAAATTATGTCTTCTTATTTTTGTGTTGCCTCAGGGCGACTATGCATTTCATGTGGCTGGGTGTCTGACATCCAAGGACTATTTATATTTTGTGAGTTATCACAGTCCCAAATATATTTAAGAGTATTCTCCAACTATCCTTTGAGAAAAGTTAACAAAAACTCTAAAATGAGTTTTATAATT
The DNA here is from genome assembly GCA_003508835.1 of Eonycteris spelaea. Taxonomy (NCBI): domain Eukaryota; kingdom Metazoa; phylum Chordata; class Mammalia; order Chiroptera; family Pteropodidae; genus Eonycteris; species Eonycteris spelaea. Next base: position 6,402,142 of record PUFA01000017.1, read on the forward strand.
GGTTGTCATTTCTGCCAAAAAAAATTTCTCAACACTACTCTACCCTGAAAGACAGTCAAATACCAAAATTTGACAACAGATGGGCTATGTGGGTAAATAAAGGCTCTATGGGTAAATTGTGAATATAGAAAAACTCCAGGAGATGGCCAGATTTGTTGAACTCTATAATCTGATTTAGGAAACTTTCCCGATCATATTCAGAACTATTCCCTCCCACTCATCCTTGGCACGACTTAAGAAAAGGAACTTGTGGTTCCCTACACACTTTTGCTTCCCACCTCTGCTTTTGCTTATGCTGTTTCTTCTCCCTGCAACGTCTTCACATCTCTGCATGTCCGAATTGTACTTCCATGAAGCCTTTTATTTCTCCAGGTGAAAGCATTTTCTCACTCCTTAGAACTAACGGAGTCCTGTTTCTGTACCTTCATTATATATAATTATTTATGCAGTTATCTACATTCCCTACTAGAATACATGTCCTCTAGAAAATACGTAATTTCCACACCGGCATTTACCATTTTTATGGGCAATAATGAAGTGTGTTTCATTTTGAATCTTTTCTAGAGACTACATCTTGGTATCTTGGCTCATTTAAAAATTGTTGAATGAATAAAGACAGGGGAAGAGAAAATAGAAGCCACACACATATCACCATCTGAATCAGTTTGGTATAGTGATGATTAGTTGGGATGGCTTTAGATAGTGGATCTAAGGGCTGCTTGAATGCAGAACAAATGAACAAATGGATTAATTTCCCTTTCTCCAACGAAAAGTGCAAAAATCACAAATAAAATTCTTTCTTTATGGAAGTACATGAGCGGGGGCCCAGAATGACTGCTTTTCTAAGATCATTTTTTGAGGGGAAATTCACTGAATTAGATCAGCACAAACTGTTGCTAGGGCGCCAAAAACCCCCAAATCAACATGTTATACTAAAATACTGCTTTGGAACTTGCATCAAGTGAGAGTTATTTTGAAAATAGAAAAAAATTATTTAAAAATGTGTGAAATTAGCAATTAAATACAGAAATCATAAAATTAGATGAGGTTACAAAATCCAAAAAAAAACCTGCAATATTTTTTGTCAAAAAATAATCCAATATTTTTTTAAAAAAAGGAAAAAGAGAGTGGAGTTGTGGAAATAGGAATGAGAAGTTAATTGATAACTGGGATTAACCCTTAGTGATATTTAGAATCTGCTGAAAATTAATAGATTGAAGACACATGAAATAACTGGGAATGGTTAAATTCTTTATACTATGAAATCCCTCTTATATCTAGTGTATTACATGAAAAGAATAGTGAAACTCTTTGAAGCCTTTAGGACAACAGAAAAGAAAAAAAAACAGCTTATGCTTTCCTCCCCTCTCTAAAAAGATCCTTCTTTGTAGGAGCATATGTGAGTATCATATATTTTAGTGCAGTTGGTGCTAATCAATAGTCAGGGTTCAGGATCACTACCATTTAAGATTAGAAAATACAGGAAGAAAATATATATAGCCTATAAACTGATCTCATAGAAGAACTGATCCAATTTTTTAATGAGCAGAAGAACTCTAAGTAGATCATTTTCATAGTATTCTGAATGCTATTCCTGACATATACCATACCGAGGGTATTATCTTTATTCTGCATTACATTTTCCGGAAAAAGAAGTTGTGGGAGATTAAAGAACGATTCCTGAAGTCTGAAATCTGTGAAAAAAAAACACAAGATGCTGTAAAGTGTTGGCTGATAGTTACAAATGGCCTTCAATGATGCAGTGGCCAAAAGTTAGAACAATACTCCCAAATACACTGCTCAAACTTAGCATATATTAGTAAGTACACATTTTGTTTTTTGTGAAGAATTCTTTCATGGAAAATGTAAGCATAATTAATTTTGAAATATCGTGTCATAATCTGTTAACACCCAGCTATCCCCAAAATTTATAGCTCATTTACATTCTAACCTAGAGGCAAAACAATAAAAGAAACTGATATTTTCATAAGGTTACAAACACAGGGGAGCGTAACAAATGAAACAGGAAATAAGCCTAGACTTTTCAAAAGGCAGAAAAAATAGCTATGTAAGATGTTTCGACTTGATGACAACAAAGCGGTTTCAGCTGACAGCACTTACTCTTCAAAGAGAGAAACCCCGATTGATCATGATTCAAAGTCTGTGTCTATCTTACCCTCAGAGTGAGAGAATCAAAGTTGGTAGCTTCAAGATAAAGCTTATGGAGAGGAACTGAGGCAATCAAGGTGAGCAGAAAGAAGAAAGGAAGAAGCCAGAATTACTTAATCACATTCCAGAAAGATTTATGGAAGAAAAGTTTTATGATTTGCAAGAGGTAGCCAAAATAGCAATTAAGACTTAAGAAATTTGTCTTCATCACGATTACACAGAAGAGTATATTATTGAAGCTAGCCCAAGAATTAGTAAGGATAATCTTAAGGATTTCATTTAAAAGGCAGAACTCTATGGTAGTAGTAGTTGCCTAATTTTAATAGTTATATCTTTTTCTAGCAAGTAATATAGGTAACTAAGACCCATGATTAGCTCATATTTAGTTGCATCTACAGTAGACAAAGAATTTACCATTTGGATCAAGAGAATTTATATGCAAGAATGACAGAAAATATATTTTGTTAACCTATCAAAACATAATGATGCAATACAGCTAAGCACCTCAGCGTTGTCCTGAAGGTTTCTCTAACATTATTTTAAAAATTTTAAAAATGTTAAATAGTTAAAAAAAAAAAAGCGAAAAAAATAGCTTTCCTCCCCTATAGGTTTTCTCTGTATGTCTTCATTACCCTCTCTCTGGGGCTCAAATCCTGCCCTGCTCTTGTTCTCTTATTCATCCTATTTACTAGCATCTTTGTTATGCATTAACATTACGAAGAATTGTGACTTTTTACCTATCACCTTACAGAATTCTTTGAAATTATTTTTCCTCAGAATTTTAGGGTTTTCTTTTGACATCTACATGCTACAGCAAAATTTTGTATTTTCACAATCATAATTCTGATATTAAGTAGAAGGGAGAGCTTAAGTCAGCAATAGCATAGAAACTTTTAAAAGAAAACTAAAATATGAAATTTGTACAAACATCAAAGTCTAAAATGCATTTTCTTTTGACATCTACATGCTACAGCAAAATTTTGTATTTTCACAATCATAATTCTGATATTAAGTAGAAGGGAGAGCTTAAGTCAGCAATAGCATAGAAACTTTTAAAAGAAAACTAAAATATGAAATTTGTACAAACATCAAAGTCTAAAATGCATTTTCTACGCAGTGTTCAAAAAGCTTGCAATTATAAAATTTCAGTACTCAGAGTCTGACACAGATAGGATTAAGTTTAAAAAAATGCTACTGGCCCAAATAGGAATGTCCAATTTAAGAATGTCCAGGATAATCCATCCTGGAGTGGATGACTGTGGAGAAAGATCCACCCTCTAAGGCTGCCACACCTGAACCTCCTTTTTAGGTTTTATGGATGGTAATAAATTCTGGTCATTTTAAAATTTAGAGTAGCAGACATAGTATATAAACAAGGCTCTAAGTACCTGAAATGACATATTTAAAAAGTTTTAGAGAAAGAAAGTAAAGTTTTTCTTTTCCTATGGTTATAGCAAGAAAAGTAGCTAGTTTCAGAATCTACATTTCCTTATATACGTCAATGGAAAAACAGGACTTGACTTACTAGTCTTATTTTACTGGACTCTTAAAAGTAAGGGTCAAATCTAGCCCCTTGAAAGTTATACTAAGTAAGTGTATTAGTGCTGCAAAATTTCAAAACTTATAAATCCACTGGAAAATAATTAAATAAAGCTCCATTCTAATGCTAAATCCAGCATAACCATCCATTCATTCACTCGTTTCTTGAATACCTACTTTACACTAGGTAGCTGGGATAGACCTATAACCTATACAGTGGATCTGATACTAATCGAAGGTTTGGAGGTTTTAGAATTAGGTTCGATGAAGGGAACAGTGAGGTCAGTAGCAGGATGGCTTTGGCGTAGCAATTTTTAAAAAGTATCAAGAGCAGGTACAACATAGCTTTGATGCAATTATGTGAATTTTAAGGCTGAGAAGACTATATTTTTAAAAAATCTACTTCATAAAAATCAGGGGGTCCTTACATAAAGAGACTTGTTCTATGCTTGATGTTCAAAGAGCCTTGTATCACAAGGCCATGATTATTAATGTTCTTAACTATTAATTCACCAACAAAGAGTGTAAAACTACATTTACCTGGGATTAGTCTTAAAAATGTAAGCAGAGAAAAACATCTTTAAAAGTTAACTTGAGCTTTACATTTTAGAGTTGACTGCTAGTGTCAATACCTTAATCCTCTCAGCCCTCCTCAAGTTTTAAAAAGATACAGTATAAACTTAAGGAAAGAACAGTATGAACTAACATGCAGAATCAAGAAAGCCAGAACTGCTATGTGGAAGGGTCTGTGAGGCCACAGCGGTAGCAGGAGGCAAGGCAACTGGCTTCTTCTCATCTTCTATTGAGTCTTTTGATGTCTCGGAAGCTTGTGATGTAGATGAACGTCCAAATCTTGAGAACAACATTCCTCCAAGTCCCTTTCCAATGCTAGCAGCTCCTGTATTTTCACAAAAAAAGTTATTCTGCTGAATTACACCACATACCAAGCTAAAGAGCACCACCCATAATTACAGCCAATTGGCAGAGGGATCAAGCCTTAGTCATGTTTTCCAGGGTGGGAACATAAGAAAAATTACAATTTATACTGTAGGTTTCTAAATAAAAATGATGTTGATTAGAATGAGAGTTATACAAATTCTAAGAATAGAGCTTACACAGGCATATTCTATTTTATTCAAGTGATCATTGTTTATTAAAGTATTTGGTAAGATTGAAAACTTTAATGAAAGAACCATATCATTGACTTGGGCATATATTTAGTATTGATGTGCTCAATACTGAAGTTAAATGGATATGTTATAAAAAGCTATTAGTAAACAATCTCTATGATGAAGTAAAATACCAATGAGTCCAGCAGACAAAGCCTATTTATAGTGCCATCTTGTGGCATTTTATATTAAAGCAACTTGCAACCAAAAGCAATGGATAATTTCAAGTGGCACATAATTAAGCTCCAGTGCTACACCAAACACTGTGGTTGGTACTGGAGATCAAAGATAAATTAAATATCCTGTTGCCCTCGGGAAAGGCCATAGTTTGAGAGACTTTCAGGACATGAATCAGAGAACTGGTTTGTAGGGGCACCCTTAGAACTCAAGTACCTCCTCGTTTCACAGATGAGGAAGCAGAGCAATAAAAACCACGTGACTTGCCCAAGATCTCACAGTAAGTGGTAGGGTCAAGACTAAAATGAGGGACTTGATTCCCAGACCCATTCTTGTACATCTAGCTATCTCATTCCAAAACCATAGGATATGATCTAATTAGAGAACTTCATGGCCTTTGGCCCTCAAATATAAACAGTGAGAGGGTAGTTAACTCTAAACATAGGGATTAATTATTGGATGTTTTGTAAAACAGAGTATTTCTAAGTACCCAAAGTTTACTGCCTGTATAAAAAGTGCCTATATTCACTGATATGGAATACTGAAGAGAAATTTACCTAATATGCTTGCTTTGCCTATATTTGTTATAGATTCTCCATAGTGTCGGCGGGACAAGACAGGTGAGGTCACAGGGCTTGGTACTGTTGAAATGCCTTCGTTCTCTGAAATTGAGGTAGCTTCTTTTGCTGGGTGGAGAAAGCTTGGCTTCATATGCTCATAAGGTAGAGGGTTGGAAGTATTATACCAGTGGATCTGGACAGGTGAAATGTTGCTGTAGTGTTTCAGTATTAATGGTTCTAATCTATAAGCCTTGATTTAAAAAAATTCAAAGAAACACAACATTAAGGCACAGTGCTCAGATTTTAGTAAACTCTGTTTATTCTTATTCTATTGCATGCTCAGCAAAATGTAGGGAATTTTAAAAACCTGATATTTCTAACATGTATTCCTATTTGTTCATTCTTAATAGTTTAGGCTAATAATGCCCACTAATTAGTTTTTTTTTCAGAGAAATAGATTCATTTTTATTATGTTCCAATATCATCTAACAGATTTATATTAGTCTCATAAACAAAGCTGAAGCAGTAAAGAATAAACTAAAACACAGCAAATAAGGTCAAATTTTAATATCTTAAGAGCTCTCAGTTAACTCTATTTTCAAATAGATTGGTATAGTAACACACAAGTTAGATTACGATACAAGACTATTTGTCTAATGTGAAGTGGAGATGATATAGCAGAAATGGCAATGGACTTGGCATCAGAATTCCCCGAGTTCATATTCTGGCCTTTGTCACTTATTAACTGTATGACACTTACCAAGCCACAAGGTCTCAGAGCCTCAGTTTCCTGAGCTGTAGAAAGGAGATAACACTTCCTACCTCCCAAAGATGTTGTAAAGGACAGATAAGGTTGTAAAAACAGCCTAGTACAGTTCTGACATCAACTACTAAAAAAGCATTACTTTAAAAAAAATCTAAGAAAAACTATAAAATGAATAATAAAAATAATTTATAAAAATCAAATGAGTTTCAAACCTTCCTTTATAATATAACAAAGTTTAAGATTATACAAGGAACAATAAAAGATTGAAGTTCACCTACAAGGTCAAGTTCACTTACAAGATAATGAGTAAAATGAATGTATCTTAATGAAACACTTAACGTCTAGCTGGTTGTTTTCATATATATTTTACTTATCCAAACAACCGCATCATACAGATAAGAAACAGTCTCACAAGTTGCTTGGCCAAGACTGTACTGCCTCTATTTAAATCTAGTATCAGATTCCAGCTCAGCAAAATTTATTTCTTAAATAGAGCAGTTTTCAATCTTTAACATAAGGGGAAATTTCTAAAATCCTAGTCTAGTGCCTAGTCAATGTTCTATTTATTTGGTTCTAGCTAACAATCTTTTAAAAGATTTTACATAATTATATAAGCTGTTATATAATGCTATTTAAAAGTTTGTTTTAAATTTAGTTATATCTAGCTTTGTCCCCAAAAGAGTTTAAGGAAGCATTTTTCTCATATGAAAAATGATATATTAGACAGTTTACCTAGATGCAAGATCCTTGAAAGGTTTACGTTAAAAAAAAATATTTACAATATGAACATAACAGAAAATGTAAAAATTTTAAATTTTATAATTCCACCCGGCTAAAATAAACTCTTCTACTTTTTCATGTTTAATACATGATATTTAAATATTTTCATTTCTAACAATCTACCAACAAATTTCAAGAAAAAAGTATTTAAAGTGAGATTTTAAAAATTATGATTACTGGGTTGTTGGTCAGTTAAGGTTTGAAAGTCCAGAAGTCAGTTAAGGTTTGAAAGTCCAGAAGGCTTCTGTCTCTTGTATTAATTGTTAAGAGGGCATATATATTATGCTCTTATCCTATAAATACAACATAAACAGGTCATTTCTACAACAAAACACAAATGTTTTTAAAAATATGAACCTATGCAGGTATCATCAGATAAATGAACTCTTTTTCATTAATTTAGTACTACCTTGCAAGATTTCTTATAGATTCTTTTGGGAACAATTTAATATTGAGAGGAAAATGTCTATGTTTACAACTCACCACTGGATCTGTAGGGTGAAAAATGTTTAGTAACCGGTTACAAATCTCTCTGGGCAAAATATGGTCTTGACTTCCAGTGTTTCCTGGGCGAATGCCACGCAATGCCAAGAAAACTGCCAATGGAGAGCCCATGCAGAAGAAATTCTCAACCTAAAGCGATAAAGTCATCCGAAATTTTAAAAATGACTAAATGTTTTTCAATAGAATTTGGGCATGATATAACATATAGTAAAATACAAATAATAAAATTATTTTCAAATATGTATCTTTTTCGATGAGCTTTGCCTAGATGACATCTGCATTATTTGTTAACTATATGCCAATCGTTAATTATTCTACACAATCTATTTCCAGGAGCACCTTTGTTATCTTTAAATCTAACAGAAAATGAATAATGAGAAGAAAAGCAAAGGAGAAGGATCATTTCACTGTGTGTTTCTATACACTAATCAAGGATTAAACTACTATTTTGTGTGAAGTAATATACATGGTCCTATGAAGGATATAAAGATGAATAAGGCAGAGCTTCTGCACTCGAAGTTTATAATCTGTGTGGGAGGCAGAATAAGTGAATGAGATAGGGAAGGTGTGCTCCAAACAGCGGTCCCTAACCTTATTGGCACCAGGGACTGGTCTTCCTATGAGAATCTAATGCCTGATGATCTGAGGTGGAGCTGAGGTACTCATGCTGGTGCTGGGAAGTGGCAGAAAATACAGATGAAGCTTTACTCCCTCAACAGTGTGGGGAAAATGCAGCTTGTAGTGAGAATGTTATAGAACCCTAACTGTTTGACTAAGAAAATTAGACTTAATTTATTTTATAGGTAGTAAAGGAGACTAGGATCTGATCCATGTTTTAGGAAGTCAGTAAACCTGGTGTTAGCTTGTGGATACATTGGAAAGCTGAGAGGCTGGTGACTTGACAAGGTAGGTAACTACTGAAAGAGTTCAGGCAAGAGATGATCTGAACCTGGGCAGGACAAGCTGCTTCTTTCCGAAATGGAAATTTGAGAGGGAAGGGTGGAATCAATATGACTGAATGGAGATGAGAATGAGGAATGAGTCAGAGGCAATTCACAAGATTTGTCTGGCTGGCTTGGAGGCTAGTGATTCCATTGATTGTAACAAGAAACTAAGTGCCTTTTTTGCTTATATATAAGTTTGAGGTATCTATAAGATATCTATCAGGTAGCTGAAAATTTAGGGCAAGAGATATAGAACTGGATATGTCATCATCCAAGTTTCTGTGTTATCATCATAAACGTGACGTGTAAAACAAAGAGACTTAAGGTGAGATTGTTTAGGAAATGCACTGAATAAAATGAATTTAGATAGAAGTATGAAGAATAGCTACATATGGTTAGCAGGTGAAGAAGGTAAAACTGCAAAAAGAGTGAAAGGAAAAAGAGGACCAAGGTAATGGTATCATGAAAGCCAAGGGAGGACAGAGGACAAAGGGCTTCAAGAAAAATAGGGTGGTCAATAGCATTGAATTATATATAGAATGTAATACTTTTCCCTAATAAATCAACCCACTCTCTCTCATATGTTCCATATCCTGACGAGTGACACCCAAATTCATCCTTCCCTCTTATCCCCAACATCTAAAAAATAATTCCAACAAATTCTAACATTTCGCCTCACACCTCATTTGGACTATATTTTAACAGTGTCCCTACCACCAACTTTTTATACTTTTAATCCCTTCCCCAAATGTCTCTGGAGACATTTTTCTTTTTATCCAATGAAAAAAATATGTGAATGAATACATATTTTGAAAAAGTACCTTTATGTTAAAGAAAGTTTGAGAAAGTTTCTGTCTGTTTTGAAAGGATTGGGTAACTTCAACACGTTTGAAGGATAAAGAAAATTAACTTGTGTTAGAAAAATTAAAAACATAAGAAAAAGCATTTGAAATATAATAGTGACAGATAAAAACACCATTTGATAAACACAAATGAATATTCTTGGGTGAGAATAATGACTGCTTTAGTGATATCTATATCTATCAAAAAATTTTAGAGATAAAAAAGAGCTGTAGACATTTAGTTTGACTTTCTTGTCCACAGATAAACAGGTGAATTCAACTATGCTGAATGATTTGGTTAATGTTACATAACTAGTTAGTGGCAAAGTCTCATGCTCAGAACCAAAGTTTCTCTTTCTTCAGACCAAAGTTTGTCAATATCATTTTTCTTTTTTTAAGTTCGGTGGTCACCTGTAACAGTTATAACACCTGTATTCTGAAAGTAAATCCATCTGCCAGTTAATAGGCACAGAAAGACATTTTTTCTTTTAGAATACTGGAGTCCTATATGTTAATTTGCCAATTCATCAGATATTCCTTTTTAAAATTTGGATTTCTATATTTTTTCTCTGAATAATTAAATAAGAGTTAAAATCTATATTACTATAGACTACATGTGACTATGTATTAGAAGGATATACAATTATAGTGCATAATTCTAGTAATGAAATACTGAACTTTGAGATCTAATATATTTACTGGATCATACTCAACTCTCCAGTAAAAAACCCAGTACATAAAATAGAAGAGTTTACTTTTTCTATCAGATTAATTATACATATTGAACACTGATTATATATAATAATGGTGGTAGAGACGGAACTCAAATTCCAGGTGGACATGATTCTAAAGACCATGCTCTTATGACTTTTAATATGTATGTTATAAATTTAACATAATGGCTTTTAAATGTATAAGTTTTTAAAAATTCTTAATAAGTTGTAGAGATAGATTCTATAAGAAAATCCTTATTGTTTAAAAAAAATTCTGCATCATTCCATTACTTAACCTGCATATTAAGTTCTTGTGATAAAAAAAAAACAAAACAAAACATTTTAAGAAGAGATAATATAGTATACAGGACATGCCCATATATTTACCAGGAAATGAATCCTAGGAAACTTATGCCATACTCCATGTAACAATGAAAACAAATTATCTTTCAGCTATAGGCTTTGTCCTTTTCAACAGTCAGGTCAATGTTGAGATCTCTATGCCCCTTTAATTTTTCTAAATCATTGTCATTGACATCTCTGCTGTGATGCTTACAAACCCTAAAAAGTTTCCCATTGCCTCTATCAAATGTAAGTTTTCTATTTCTACCTCTTCCTGCTCTTCCACACCCCCCTGGCTGCATCCTATATATTCCAGCCAAACTGGTTTGCTCCCTCTCCTCTAAACTGACCTGTGCACCCCGTTCTCGTGCTTTTGTTACACACTTCTCATTAACGGGAAAGACAGCTTGTGTCCTTAGAGTTATCATTGATATACTTCCACTTATTTGTTTTTACCACCCACAACTGGTTGGTCACTAAGGTTTGTTAATTCTAAATACTAAATATTTCTGAGATCTGTCTTTATTTTTCTTTCCCCATTAACTTGAGATTATTTGGTGTTTACTGGAGGTACTCTAAAGTTATATCCCTTCATGCTTTATATTCTTTCTTTTACACAGAACATTTTCCTTTCCTCCACTTGGCAAAATCCAATTTATCCATAACAAGTATAAATATCATTCCATTGTAATCCTTCAGTCAAAATTAAAACCTCTCTCATCCATATAACATTCTATACACTGCTAACAGCACTAATAACACTGTATTATACATCCTGATGGCTGGGGAATGGTCTTTTCCATTCTTTCCTTTGTAGAACTCAGAAACTAGTAGTGTCCAACACACAGTATACGTTCAACAAATATTAATTTAAAATAACAATAATTACGATTTCATTTACATCCTACTTTCATGCTTCAAATGATGTTTGTGAAAAAAGTGAGATAAATAATGAAAATCTCATCTGTCTGTCCTTACCTTAAATTTTAAGGCAGGTGTTTGTGTCATAGATGATGATGCCTTCAATCCATGTAGCCGTTCTTCTATTTCTCTCAGCCTAGGAAGCAGTATGAAATTATGTACACATTTGTATTTGTAATTTCATAAATATTAGATGCTCACTAGTTCACTAAATTATAAGGAAAACATGATGACTCATTATTCGATCCCTCAAATTAATCTCTATTGACAGTATTTAATAAATGTATCTGCCATAGAACAGAAAGTCTACATATAAAGTTTATAAAATAATTAGTAAAAGTACCCCTACTCTCCATAGTACCTGCTTTTAATAACTTTTTGGGGGATCCTTTAGTAAAAATGTGAGAAAATATGTACACCTTTAAAAAAATAAAACCAAATGTTCATACCACATACATTGTTCTTTTTTTTCTGTATTAAAAATGAATCTTAGAGGTCATTTTACTGCCTCCTGATCTCACTTCCATTTTTATAACAGCTGTGTAACTGTCCACCATACGAATGAACACAGTTGATTTAACCCTCACTGCTAATGAACATTTGGATTATTTAAATTTTGTCCCATTACAATGTTCCCTACTTATATTTATTAAACAATGGAACTATTTTTTTAAAGTACAGTTTATTTTCTAAGACTCTTTAAAAAAAATTTTTTTTTACTAAATTTTATATCTAAAATGATGCTCTGAAGCTTGCCAAAATGACATTTTCTTTTGCAACTGTCAATTATTTTGCAACTGTAAATTTTATGTATTTAGCCTATGGTACTTAATAAGATTCTAACTGAAATCCTTAGGCAACTTTCGTAAGACTAAAACAAATCCACGGCTTTCAGAGTAAATTGGTTTTTATATAATGCTAACTATCAAAATGAGTGACATTTCACTCAAAATTTCTTCTCCACTGTTCTATTAAAATCAACTGGACATTCATTAAGAAGACAAGACAAGCATGCAATTACAGATGAAGATAGGAATGCAACAAAGAACTAAGAGAGTATCAGGAAGGCCACAAGTGATCAGATAATTATAAAATCTGTCAAAAATAGATTTGCCAAGAAAAAAAGCTTTAAAAATTATTTCCAAACTAGTAAAAAAGGTATAGGCCCATCTTTAAGATCAGTAAAACTACAAAGTATTACAAACTGATAAACATTTTCAGCAAGGATTCTACACAGTGACTCAGCTTGGAATGTTTAGATTTCACTGCTAATAAATTGTGAAGGATATATAGAAGGAAAAAGAGGAAGATGAAAAAACCATTTATTTTATGTTATAAGGAAATGCATATAAATTAGCATAAAAATTAAGTCTCTGCTTGACTGGGCACGTTATATAATAATCTTTGTATGAACAATATATTTTTCTTTATCATGAAAAATCTTAAAAATTTTCTCCGAAGAAGTCCATCAATTGCATGAGGCTATTTTAAATTATTTGAAGAGACTAGGGTACTTTACCGTCGTTTTGTTATATAGAGTTCATCAAGAAGATGTCGTTCTTCATAGCTCATCCATCGTTCATCAGGCAACTCTTCTTCCTTCTGCAGCAACTGTTCATAGAGTCGAACTGGATTCCAGCCAGTCATTATGTCATAAGTGATTACACATCCCAATGAATGTGACACTATTGAGACTTTACCCCCTTTTTCTTCAAAGTCTTGATTCCGAGAACAGAAAAGGGAATATAATCGATTCAGCTCTTGCTGAAGGCCTTTAACTAGCTGTTTAAAAAAGAGAACATTATCATATTAGAGTAATCACTGACCACTATAAACTTTATTTCTAAACTCAAATACATTAAGAAAGAACAATATATATTACGGCCAAATATACTAGGTTATTAATATTAACTCAGGTGCTTCAAAACCTTGCACAAAATAAAATGAGGTATATATTATAATCCATATTATCACTAAACAATAAAAGTAGATGCCCCCCACACAGATCCTTTCACAGCCTTAAACTAACTATATGAGCCAGCAGTTGAACAAATTAAAAAAAAAAAGTTCCATGCAAATTCCAATAAGATTTCAAAAGAGCCCCTGAAAATTTCTTCTCCACTGATCTTACTCACAAATATTTAAAATTTTTATACCTTGTAGTTTTTAGGCTATAGTAAATTTTACAAAAAGAGTATCTGAGTTTATGATAATAGGTATACTAATATATATATTATTACATTATGCATTTAGATAAGAATAATGTAATGAAATCCAATGTTGATCTATTTGATATTTCAAAATTCCCATTAGGTTGGCAACATAGACAAGAGTAAAAGTTGTTTTATATGGCTGGAAAACAGGGCTTTTTAAGTTTTAGAGGTTAGTAATGTGGAAAGTATCTTAGTCATTTTCTTGGAAATTTAGCTTTAACAAATATTACTGAAATATTCTATAAAGTCAGAAGAATAAGATCTTTTGTTTTCTTCCTATCATTTTTTACCACTATTCGATTATAAATTTCCTGTTTGATATGCAATTTCTCATTTCAGTACTTCTTAATATGCCGGCTGTGACTCTGACATACACGTATTAGCTATACATTGCTTCCATTTTCAATCACGTTATTTTATCTCAAGAGACAACTAGACTTCATCAGATTTTACTGAACATCCTCTACTTGTTGACATAAGGTGAAAATCATTTGAACATTCATGCTTGGCAGGATTAGTAGGGACGTGAATGAAGGCATGGTGTTCTGACTGCTGATATCTCAGAGCACTACAATGCAACACACCGAGGGTCTGGTTAGAGCTACTAAAAGCATGTACTGGGTCTGATGAAATATATTCAGCCAATGAAAGAAGAGAAGGACAAGACGAGCTGGTAGCATGTGGAAGGATAATAAACTGCCTTTTCTCTGCGTAGGAAGGCAAAAATTTTACTTTAATTGGATATAAATTCACTATTAAATATAGGCTATTTATAGATTAATAGAGTCCTGTAATTTCTCATTTACTTGTATAAAAAGAGCATAAAATGTTAAAACTCAGGACACATGATTTTTACTTAACAGTATGATAATCATGATACTTACTTCATCTCTATAAAGTGGGCTAGTATAATACATTATGTCCATTGCACTGCTGTTCAACATGTCCCTTAAACCTCGTACTTTGTCAGGAGTAATGGAATCAACAGTGTCTACGAATAAAAAACAAACAAAACTTACAGAAGATATGTTTTAGGAAAAAAAAATAAATTGTAAAAAAAATTATATTCCCAGAAATAAAAAGTCTTTAAGTTAACATATTCAAGATTAGCTTTGGATCTAATGAATTTTTCCTTCTTGCAACACATAGCAAGAAAAAACTGTAAAAGACAAAAAGGGGGGGCATGGGAAGAAAAGGAACATTCAAGAATGAAGGCCGTTATCGAACCTATAAAGCCTCACCATTTTTGTATGTACTGGCTTTTACATGACTTTCAGGGGGTACCCCGAGCAAAACCAGGCCATCTCTATTCCTGTAACAAGTGTCAAGGGACACAATCTCACGTGTTCTGCACCTCCTCTTCTGTTTCCTCTCTCTCCTTTTTTGGCCTATGCATCTCAGGCCTGGCAATCACCATGTGGAATGCCTAGAGCCACTGGTGGCAAATCAGCAACAAACTAAACAGTCTCCCTCTCCTTTACATGTATCTATCTTTAGTGAACCAAAGACTCTACGGGCAAGAGCTGTCAAATTACAAACACGCACAAAGGCAAATCAGCAATGGGCCTCTTCAGTAAACAAGATAAAGTTGGTGTAATTTACTTAAGAGAAAAACATTCTTACATACACTGCATTGTAAACACATTCAGCCTCCTGTGAGTTACAGCTAACCTATGGAAATTCTACCATACGAAAGATATTCTATTAAATGCCTAATAAAAATGATTAGAGATGCAGAAAAATCTGCATTTCTTAGAGAAGTACGAAGAAGTACTCGCTTGGATGAATATCATGGTATGAAAGCACAAAGTGGGCAGAGGAGGCTTATATTTTTAGTCTAGTCCAATTTCTCTTATCTTCGTTTTTCACTACAGTGTTTAAATCATTTTATTTTTATTTATTTCCCACTTTTATACAACCTAATAACAACTAGAAGGCAATACTTCAAGCAAAACCTAGAAGTCTTTTCAAAGATTTAAAAGAGAATATTGTGGCTATTCATGGGTAGGTAGCACAACAGAGTCATAGCCTGTGCTTATTTTAAATTGTAAAAGTAAAAGACGTGACTACCATGCTGATAAAAAAGTTTAAATGTCATTTTAATGCATTTCTTAAAAAAAGATTTTACTGTGAAATACATATACATACAGAAGAAGGTATTTCATGTATATGTATAGCTGAAAGATGATTTATAAAAAAAAAACCTAGCTGTAGAATATTGCCAGTATCTGAAAGCCACAGCGTATCTTTAAATGATCACGTGCCCCCTGCCCTCCCATCTCTAGAAGTAACCCCATTATGAGGTTTATGTTAATCACACTCCTGCTTTTCTTTAAGATTTCTTTCATGTCTGTTAACAATTTTAGCCAATTCTGTGCCAGAGCCTAAATATTTTATTTCATTTTGTCTATTTCTGAACACTATGTAAATTGAGTTATCGTTCATAGTTTGTTGCACCTCTAATATCATGTTTCTGAGATTCATGGATATTGATGTTTATAGCTATAATCCACTCATTTTCAATGCCGTGCAGTATTCTGCTTTATACATATCTCGCGATTTAACCATTTCCTTTGAAAGACATTTGGTTTGTTTCTAAGCTCTTGCTAATGTAAACTACACTCCTAATAACGGTGCTGTACATGTTTCCTGGTGTACATGTGTAGGAGTTTCTTTAGGGTATATATGAAACTGCTGTGTTATAGGGCACATGCACATTCAAGTTTACAAAATAATGTCAAATTGTTTCCCTAAGTGATTATACCAATTTATATTCCTCCAACAGTCAGTGAGAATCCTCACTGTTACACATCCTCATCAACACTTGGTATTATCATATTCTTAAATTTCTGCCTAATTGATGGGTGTGAATATTTCATTGTGGTTTTAATTTCATCTTCTTGATTACTAATGAGATATACACTGTATATATAAAGTTTATTTTTAAATATATAAACATTGAAATATACAAAATACGCACATATAAATATGGTATATGTATGTATCTATTATTTCTGTCTCTATTTAAGTTTCCTATTCTTTATTCTGGATATTAAACCTTTGGTGGTTATATCTGTTTCTTTGTTACAACACCTTTTCCCAGCTTGTGGTTTGTTTTTTGCTTTTTATGATGTTTCTTGAGAAACAGAAGTTCTTAATTTTAATATAATCAAATTTATCTATGATTATAGTTATTTTTTTTGTATCTTAAGAAGACACTGTCCTATATTTTTTCTAATACTTTTCAAAGTCCTGGCATTCACTGTGGCTGATACATGGAAACAGCTGAAATGTTCTTTGATAGATGACTGGATAAAGATGTGATACATGTATACAGTGGAATAGTACTAAGCCATAAAAAAGATGAAATACTGCCATTTGCGACAACATGGATAATCTTGAGATTATCATGCTAAATGAAATAAGTCAGACAGAAAAAGTTGAGAACCGTATGATTTCACTTAATGTGGGTCATAAAACTGAAAGCAACAAACATGCATGACAAACAAACAGAGACTCATGGACACAAACAGATTAGAGGTTATCAGAGGAAAGGGGGTAATACGGGAGATAGAAAGGGGTAAAGGGAGTCAAATAAATGGTGATGGAAGGAAATTTAACTGGGTAGTGAACACACAATGCAATATAGATATGACATGTTATTGTATACTTGAACCCTATATAATTTTATTAACCAATGTTACTCCAATAATTTTGATTACAAAAAAGTCGTGGAGTTCATATATTATGTCTTTGATCCATCTAGAGTGTGCGGTAGGGATTGTTGTTACTCCCCCCCACTTAGGATAACCAGTTACCAAGTACCATTTATGGAACAGGTTATCCTTCGCCAATGATCTGTAATGCCAGGTCTGTCATGTACCAGGTTTCCAAACTTAGCACAGGTCTGGTCTGTTTAGGGAGTCTCTAGTCTAGTGCACTGGCCTATCCTTGTGCCAATACTAAACTGTCTTAATTGCAAAAGTTAATAATAGGTCCAGCTATCTACTAGAACTTAACTCCCCCTCTTCCTCTTGATCTGTATCTTGGCTATTTTGGGGCCTTTGCTCTTCCATAATAATTTTAGAATCAGCTTGTCAAGTTTTATGAAAAACTCTATTGGGATTTTGATTGGAATTACATGGAATCTATAAATCGATTTAGGAGAGTTAACATCTCTAGGATACTAAATTATCCAATCTAAGAAAATTATCTAAGTTGTATTTAATATCTACTAACAGTTTTTTCATTTGTAATATAAATATACATATTATATTTATTTCTAGGAACCTTTTTTAATGCTATTTCTAACTGTGCTGGCATATAAAAATGCAATTAGTTTTTATATAGATCTTCTATTTCAGAACCTTGATAAACTGTCTTATTAATTCTAATTATTTTTCTGTAGATTCTTCTGGATAGTCTGTGTTAAACTGCAGGACACTTAGACGTGTCCATCAAGAACTGGAAAATTGGTTGCTATAGGGCAAATCCCCCCCGACCCCCACATGTGCTGTCAGAACTATTTAGGAGAGAGAGAAAGAGTGGTGTTTTTTCTTTAGCTTCTTTCACTCAGCATAATGCTTTTAAGATTCTATAATAGTAATATAAACCTAATAGAAAATTACAAACTTATGGGTTTAATTGTTAATTTATCCACATTGTCTACATTCTGGAACAGCCTAAGAAATTTATCTGGGTGACTGAGAAAAGCCCCCAAAATAGTGAAAGACAGTGTGTTTACACTAAAACTTTATATATGACTGTTGTTGCTAAGAAGTCTTTTTTGGTCACTAGTTTTTGTTTTGTTTTGTTTTTTACTCATTATAACTTTTGATGCCATTTTGGTTTATAAGCTATAACTGATATTCTTAACTGACTCTGAGACAGAATCGCAGACCTGGAAGAATCCTTGGAAATCATCCAGGGAGGCAGTTTGGCAAAGTGATGAATAAGGGCTCTGGCATCGTATGGACCTAGACTATGCCAGCTATTCTTAGTAAATTCAACTTTTACTAAGTTTTAGTTTCCTTAACAGTAAAATAGAGAAAATAAAGTAGGTATTTCATAGATTTGTGAGAAAATTAATGAGGTACTACATGTAAAATGAACTACAGAGTGTAAGGCATACAGTAAAGGCTCCACAAATGGCAGCTGCTACTACATCTAGAAAGACACATTTTTCAGATTATGTAAATAACTTAAACATTCTATTTTAATGGTTTTACTACTGAAAGAATACAATGTTGTTTAAGAAACACATATTTTGGCTAACAGCTCTTTAAGAAAGGAAACTAAAATGATTTTATTTAAACAAATACATTATGCAATTTCTCCACATTAGATTATAATTCAGCTCAGGGAGTGCAGGAATAACAACAAAAGAAAACAAAAAACCTGATATTTTATCTTCCAAAAACAGGAAAGAAAATGTAAGCTAACAGAAATTGTGATAACACTTTTAAGAGTACTGACAAGTTACTTTTCTGTTAAAAACTTTGGAAAAGGTTTTGTTCCCTCCAGATGCCCCTTAATTCACAGAGTGCACACATGAAAACTGTGGTATATGTGAAATCTATGGTCCAAATCTGTGGTCCAAAATGACATAGTTTGATACAAGGGATTTTATTTTCTTAAATAATCCAGAACAAAGAGTGAATATACCTCAAGACAACCAAATGAAAGACCTTTTGTTCCCAACAAGTATCATTTTGTTGTCATTGGCTAAGTCATTTAATTTTTAAAACAAAATGTACCTCCATCAAGAGTAAGTTTTGACCGCCACTCAACAGGTAGAAATTCAACATGCGTTGCATAGTTAGAAAAATGCCTTTCTTCTATTTTTCTAGCAGCCTCTCTCATCCTAAAAAAAAAATAAAAACAAAAGAGAACTTTTATCAGAGTAACTTCACCTGTTTTTATATAGTATAAAATGTCTTTACTTACAACATTTCCACTTGCTTATAATGTCATCCAATTATGTTTCTATTAACACTACACAATGCAATAATTAGCAATATTAAGACAACTTCATTTCAAAGTATATTTGGTCCATGCCAAATGGTCCTTCATATTTGGTCCTGTCCAAAATGGCCACACTTAAAAAAAAAGCTGGATTTAAACAGCCCATAACATTTATCTATAGTTTTGGTTTACAGGATTAATACATAAAAGATACCCTCATGTTTTATTGGTCCAGTGACAGTGTTGTGGTTGTATCACCAGTAATAACCCTTTTGCCTCGGTAGCCTAGCTGGTTATGGCACATGGGCTGGCGTAGGCCAAAAGTCTCCATGGATGTTTTGGACAGGACCAGATGTCTGCTAATCTCATGAATAGCAGCACCACAGTCAAGATACAGATTAATTCTATCATGCCCCCAAACTCCGTCATGCTTTCCCTTTATGGTAGCAATTTTCCCCCATAATTCTTTAAAGCAAATCCCAGACATCACATTATTTCATCTGCAGTTTAGTATATATTTCTAAAATTTAAGGAAAATATAACCTATTCAGTACTATTATACCAAAAAAACCCCAAATAATTCTTTAATTTCTGCAAATATATAGTTCAGTGGTCCCTTCCCCTCAGTTAGATTATAAATGTTAGTTTATAATAACATTGAAACTTCTTTTACACTTGTTTGAATTGAGCTCCAAATATAGTCCATGCATGGTGATTGGTAGATGTGTCTCTTAAGTGTCTTACTCTATAGGTTCCTCTCTCTTTTTAGCTTTGTAATTTTTTTTCATCCTGCAGAGTTTCTCAGAGTCTAATTTTTAATGACTGTATCCCCATGGTGTTATTTAACATGTTCTTTGTCCCCTATCTCCTGTAATCTGATAGTAAGATATAGAGTAAGATACAGGGCTTTTATCAGATTCAAGTTCTACTGTTTTGGCATGACTACTATGCCATAGGTAAATAAATACATGAAGTTTATTCTCTTTTTTGGTGACGTTATGATGATCACTGAAGATCCATTAGTTTATTATGGTTGCAAAAAAGATGCTTCTTAAATGCCATTACTTCTTATACTTCTAAAAAGAGAAATTTCCTCACATCGAGTATTTGGCTGCTTTGTGGTACAACCAAATAGTTTTTGAGAAAAGGCAAGCTAAATGAATAATTCTTCCCTTTTGTTAACAATCTTCAAAAATACTGAGTTGTTAGGTATCATGTATTTTGACATCATTACTAACTCATAGATTTAAAAATATCTGAAGTGTTTAAACCCACTGTAAATATTATCTTTACTGATGCTCAAATTATTTCTTTTTTTTGGTTAGTGAGTCTCTTCAAGTTGGCTTCTGTGTATTTTTGACATAACCTCACTGTGTTTCTTTTTAAACAATTCAGTGGCTTTGAGTATATTCACAGAGTTATGCAACCATCACTATCTAATTTCAGGACACTTTCATCACCCCCAAAAGAAACACCATACACATAGCAGTCACTTTCCATACTTCCTCCCACAAGCCTTGGCAACCATGAACCTGCTTTCCGTCTCTATGGATTTGCCTCTTCTGGATATTTCATATAAATGGAATCATACAATATGTGGCCTTTTGTGTAAGGCTCCTTTCATTTATAATAGTGTTTTAAGATTCATCCATGTTGTACCATGAATCAGTACTTCATTTTTTTTATGATTGAATAATATTCCATTGTATGAATACGTCATTTTGTTTATCCATTCATCAGCTGATGGACATTCAGATTGTTTCCATTTTGGGGCTGTTATGAATAATGCTACTATAAATATTCTTTAACAAGATTTTGTGTAGATGTTTTCAATTTTCTTGGGTATAGACCTAAAGGTGGAATTGCTATGCTAATTTTACATTTAACTTTTGAGGATATGTCAAACTATTTTCCAAAGCAGCTGTACTATTTTACAATCGCATCAAGAAACATATGAGGGTTCTATTTCCACAACCTTGCTAAGACCTGCTGTTTTCCACCTTTTTGATGAGTCATCCCAGGGGTATGAAGTGGTATCTTTGTGGTTTTGAATTGCATCTCCCTATTGACTAATGATATTGAGCATCTTTTAATTTGCTTATGGGCGATTTGTATATTTTATTTGGACAAATGTTTATTCAAATCCTTTCCCCATTTAAAAAATTGGGTTATTTTTTATTGTTGAATTGTTAGAGTTCTTTATGTATCCTAGATGCAAATATTTAATTTGCAATCTACCATTTTGTAGATTGTCTTCACCTTCTTGATAGTGTTCTGTGAAGAACATAATTTTAAATTTTGACAAAGTCCCATATATCTATTTTTATTTTCATGGTGTCTACTTTTGATGTCATATCTCAGAAACCACTGCCTATTCCAAGTCATGAAGATTTACTCCTAAGGTTTAACGGTTTTATGTTTCAGCTCTTTTATTTAGGTCTTTGATTGATTTTGAATTTCTCTATATGGTATGAGGTAGGGGTTTAACTTGATTCTTTTGTATGTGAATATCCAGCTGTCCCACCTAAAATTTACAAAAAGGCTATTCTTTCCTCATTGAATTGTTTTGGCACTCATGACGAAAGAAAATCAGTTGAACTCTCAATTCTATTCTATTGATCTATATTTATCTGTACACCAGCCAGTACCACAATGTCTTGATTACTGTAGTTCTGTAGTAAGTTAAGAAACTGGGAAATGTTAGTTTTCCATCTTTGTTCTTTTTCAAAATAGTTTGGCTATCCTGTGTCCTTTGCATTTCCATGAAAATTTTTGGATCAGATTGTCAATATGTGCAAAAAAGACAGGTAGGATTTTAATAGGGAGTGTGGTCAATTTGTAGATTGATTTGGGAAATACTGTCATCTTAACAACATTAAGTCTTCTAATCCATAATCATGGGTCTTTTCCATTAATTTAGGTCTTCTTTACTTTCTTCAATGGCATATAATAGTTTCCAGTGTGCAAATCTTGCACTTTTGTTAAACTTATTCCTAAGTATTTTATTCTCTTTGATGCTATAGTAAGTGTAAAAGCTTTCTTAATTTCAGATTGTTCATTGCTAGTGTATATAGAATGTTGACTTTTGTATATTGATCTTGTATCCTGTGACTTTGCTGAGTCCATTTATTAGCCCTAAGTGTGTGTGTGTATTCCTTAGAATTTTCTATTTGTAAGATCATGTCAGCTATAAGCAAAATGATTTTATGTCTTCCTTTCTAATTTGAATGTCTTTTATTTCTTTTTCTTACCTAATTGTCCTGGCTGAAACCTATATTCAACTGTTGCACAGAAGCAGTGTGAGAAGACACCTTTGCTTTGTTCCTTATCTTGAGAGAAAGCTTCCAGTCTTTTGTTGTTAATGTATAATTTTGGCTGTGGGCTTGCCCTCTGTCAAGTTGAGGAAATTCCCTTCTATTTATAGTTTCTTGAGTGCTTTCATTGTGAGAGTGTGATAGATTTTTCTGCATCAAGACCATATGTTTTTTTTTTTTTTTTTTGTTCTATTACTACAGTATAGTACCCTTGTTTGATTCTTTTAAATATTGAACCAACCTTATATTCTTGGGATAAATCTCACTTGGTCATAGTGTATAATCCTCTTTATACGTTGCTGTAGCCAGTTTTGTTGAGGCTTTTTGTGTCCATAAGTAGTATTGATTTTTATTCATAGGAATATTGGTCTATAGTTCACCCCACCCCCTTTATGATGTCTTTATCTCATTTTAGTATCAGGGTAATTAATACCTGCTAAAAAGGTAAGTTGGGAAGTCTTCTTCCTTCTATTTTTTTGGAGCATTTATGAAGAATTGGTGCTAATTTTTCTTTTAATGTTTTGTAGAATCCACAATGAAGCCATCTGGTCTTAGGCTTTTTCTTTTGGAAGGAAGTTTTACTTGTTAGAGGTTGATATGGACTTTCTATTTCTTCTTACTGAATACCATATCATTTTGGTTGTTTGTATCTTTCTGGAATTTTCCCATTTCATCTAGGTCACCTAATCTGTTGCCATAGAATTGTGCACAGTATTCCCTTTAATCCTTTTGATTTCTGTAAGGTCAGTAGTAATGGCCTCTTTCATTCCTAATTTTAGTAATTTGAATCTTCTCTTTTTATTCTTGGTCAGTCTAACTAAAGGTTTCTCACTTTTGTGGATCTTTTCAAAGAACAGAAATATGCAGAGATCTTCCTCATTGTTTCAAAACTTCATAGTTCTCCACTATATAAATAGCTGTAGTTTATCAACCAGTCTCTTACTGTTGAACATTTGGGTAGTTTCCTACTGCAATTAATAGCCTTGTGCATGTAACTTTCTGTTTTTTTGCTTATATTATCCTTGATTCAGAAGTAAGTTTTGCTGGGCCAAAGAATAAACGCATATATTTTGATAGATATTACCACATTCTCTCTCTCTCCTTCATTGCTTTCCACCAGCAGTATGAAAATGCCTGTTACCTATAGCCTGGCCAAAAGAGTATCCTGTCAAATTTTTGGTTTTAGATAATCTAATAGTTAAGAAATGACATTTTAATGTAATTTTAACATACATTTTATGAGCATGGTTGCATATTTCCTTTTCTGGGAAATGGCTGTCACATCTTTAGCCCTGTAAGGTAGACAGACATTTTCCCCTTTATTTTTAGAAGTCCTTTATATATTAAGAATACTAACAGTTTATCTGTGATATAAAGTGCACATGTTTTCTCTCAGTTTGTCTTATTTTATTGCCATATGGCTTTTTTGGGATGATATATTTATCTATATTTTTCCTTACTGTTTCTGGATCAAGATTGGATAGCTTTTTCTACTTCTAAGGGTATATAAGAATTCAAACTCCCTCAATTCTACCTTTTAAATCCATAGTACTTGTATTCATTTCTAATGTTTAAATGTGATCCAACTGAAATTTATCTTAGTGTGAGAAATGGACTCAATTTTATTTTTTATCAATATGGTTATCTAGTTAACTCAATACTGTTTGTTAAAAAGTCTATCTTTCTCCATTTTTTAAATATTTTTAATATAATACAGTTGACCCTTGAACAATACAGTTTGAACTGCTCAGCTCCATTTACATGCAGATGTTTTACAATTGATCACAGTTCAAACCTGTGTTGTTAAGGTCAACTGGAGACTGGGAACTTCATATGTGGATGGTTGACTATAGTTAAACATGGATTTTTGACTGTAAAGTGAGGTCAGAACTCCTAACCCCATGTTGTTCAAAGGTCAACTGTAATATTTTGATTGTATATCCCCAAAGTTGCCATTTTAAAAATTCTATGTACACTCTAGGTTGTTATAAAGTAAAAATGCTTCCCTTATCATCATAAAGATATTAGCTAAAACTTTAGACTTGAGGGCAGAATCTATTTTAATACCCACATAGTCTAAAAGTTCCTTTTTTTATATAGCAGATACCGAAGTAATGGTTACAGACATATTTTATATGTCATGTTTTCAAATGTTCGGTTTTAATGGGCATGAGTGTATACAAGAAAGAATTTATTTTAAGATTCTAAATTATTTTACTCGTTTGATGGCTACACAGTTCTCATATATTTCATTATGATATAATAATTATGACATGGCATGTGTTGCCATCTGAATTTACCAAAAATAAAATAAAATAAATAAAATAAAATAAAATAAAATAAAATAAAAGTTCATTTAAACTAGTGATTTCAACCATGGGTAATTTTTTCATCCAGGAGGCACATGGCAATGTCTGGAGATATTTTTTTGGTTGTCACAATTAGGGATCCTATTTGCATATAGTGAGCAGAGGTCAGGGATGCTGCTAAATATCTTACAGTGCATAGACCAGCCACTCATAACAAAGAATTATATGGTCAAAAATGTCAACAGTGATGACGATGAGGAACCCATTTTGACTTACAAACTAAGAAACACTACATTTGCTTATAATACTGTCCTTTTATACACAAAACTTATATCATCCCACACTCCAAGAATCACTATCACAGTTCTCAAGTGGTTACACATGCAGACACTGATTTTGGCAAGAAACTATGTCCACTAAATCACTTGGTTGTAACCACCTGGAGTGATTCTTAAAAATAGAAAAAGAAGGAAAGGAAAGATGAAAGAAGATAGTGAAGACTGGAATTTGGATTCTACAGTAGTTGGGGAATGTGCTCATCGAAGAACTCACATGGCTGTATTTTTGATAATTCTTCCTTGGTCCATCTTCTGCCCAATGCCATGTACAACAAATACAATATGGGTAGTCTGTGATGGCTTGTCTTCTAATGTGGCTTCTTCTACATAACCTCTATGAAGTCTGGTCCCACTACTTGATGCTATAGACAAAATATAATTCTAAGTTCACTATTTATTCCAGAAACAGCATTTTCACAACATATTTTTAAAAAAAAAAAAAAAGAAAATGAAATAGTATGAAAAAATTCTGCTAGGTTGGGAAGGGATAAAATTTGTAAGATGATGTTATTGATTGGCTCTGATATAAAGTGTTAAATTGGACAGGACACCAAAGCCAGAAACCATAAAAAGAAAAAAAAAAAAAAAGGAGGGAGGGAGGGAAGGAAGGAAAGGACAAATTGAGAACATAAAAGTGAAAATGCAACCATTCAAATAGCAAAATGGGCTAACAATATAAGGTAATTCACAAAGCAAATACAATTGACTATTAAAAATATAAAAATATTCAAGGACATCTCTTATCAAAGAAATTAAAATAAAAGGGATAATAAAAAATTATATCAGACTTGACAGAAAATTTTTTTTAATTTAATTTTTGACACTGCTCTCACATCTTCCATACAGTTTTTGGTTTCTTTCAGTCAAACTTCTTCAAAGAGCTGTCTATTAACCCTTCCTCCATTTCTTCACCTTGTACCTAAGCTTCAATACATGCCAATCTGGCTTCTGTCCCATCAGTCAATCGAAATCACCAATGACTTAATTTCACTAAATCCAATGGAAAATTTTCAGTCTCCATCTTCTTTGACACTATGTTTCAATGGCCATATTTTATTTTCACACAACTGGCTCTGCTTTGATTGCTCTTATGCTTTTTGAAGTATAAAAGATATTTATTAATCTTGTCAGATCATTCTAAATGTATAATAATTCACTGATGAATACATGTCAACTCGATCACCTTAATAGAAGTTTCACCTAGCAGAGCAGTAACTATCATTAAATTTAATACTTATTTAACATATACTAAAAATAGAATCTGAATAATCTATTCTGAACATAAGAGAAAAATTGAGATTCCCCAAATTTGACAGACTATAGTGATATTTAACAATTACCTTTAGAAAATCCTAGTTTCTGGGTAACTGTTCTTGCAATCTTAGATGTTGTTGCATCACTATAAAGATACACTTCATCCACACTGTGCCAGTCCACGTGGTTTCGACTCAACTTGAAACTATGAACAGCTGTTGCAAAAAGAAAAACTCATTTTTAAGGTCTCCAAGACTAACTTTATTTGTGTGAAAAGTTATAATACACAGGTTTTTGAATCAATGTTCAAACTCGGTTATGTAAAAAAATAATTTCATTGAAACACACATTGAGGTGAAGTAAATAATGATTAGGAACTTTATAAAAGATCAACCATGTTATAAGGAATGGCAAGGTGTTAGAACAACATGGAATAATTGGCTTAAGGGCCATAATTTTAACATCTAACACAGAGTTAAAACATTTTGATGATTAAAGAATGGCTTTCACAGGTGATGTGACCATTCCTCAGGTTTAAGAGATATACACCTTCATGAAAGTCCTAAATAGCTTTGACGCAGAAACTTAAATTCCATTTCTTCTGTTGATTTTATTTTTGGATCTGTGAAAATTTCACTCAGTACAAAACAAGTCTCAGAGGGAAAAAAGTTTACCTTTAAACTAGGAAGAGAATAATCTACTTCATTAGAATATAAGGTATTTTTGGAATGGATTATTACAGCCAATTATCACTAGATATTGCTCACCATAACAGAAATCCAAAGATAAAGATGTTTTAATAAGAAATCGAATAATTTTTTCTACTATTATGTTCAAATCAGTATGATTACTGCATTTCTGTAACAGAGGTATGCTTGGTGAAAATGAGCTCTAAAAAGAAAAAAAAAATCAAACCTATATGCTGCAGAAATACATAAGCTCTGTGAGGCAAGGACTATGTCTTGATAATTTTGAATCACTAGCACCAAACACAGTTTCCTAGCATAGTGCCCGACACACATCGCAATTTAGTAATGCTTGTGAAAGCAATGGATAAAAAAAATTGTCATAACATGTCCACCAATTCATAATTTGATAATTCTTACGAAGAACTTAAACTTTTCCTCTCCATCTCTGGTGAAGAGGTAAGAAAAATTCACATACCCATCTTCATAAAACCAAGGCACTTTCAAATCATTATGCTTGATTTTATTTCTTAAAATCCTCTTCAAGCAAAATATTATCTCTCATTATATATAAAGACACAAAAGTACAGAAAGATTAAGTGACTTGACACAGAACTTGTTATTGGCAGAGTCAAACTCTTCTGATTTGAAGATGGGTTGAAAATAACCTCAAGCTGGACATGAAAGGATAATATATAGCCTTGGTCAAGATCTAAGATCCTAAGACATTTTTTGTGAAAATCTATTTCTTACTGGGGTACACAGAAAAGTAAATCCTTTCTAGGAAAATGTACTTCTTAGTTATGTTACAAATGTGATTTCAAAAATTTATGAAAAACCAATTTATATTTTATTCACCTGCCAGGACACATTACTAACAGTGAATACAAGACCAAGATACAATTAACATAACAAACAATATCTTCTGTTCCAAAGAAAACGTATAAACTCAGTTTTATAAATAAAAGAACTTTTCATAAATTAAAAAATCTTTTGTATAAATTTAACAATTATTTGCTTTTCTATGTTCAATCCAATTCACTATGTTAAGCCTTTTTATGTAATGTTTCTAAACCACATTTTTGTTAAAATAGTTTTGAACAACATATGGTTAAAACACTGAAACTACAAGATCAAGATATTACGAGAACAGCGTTAAGCCAACATTTCATTCCTCCTTAAATAATCCACATACTATCTTAAAGTAAAACATCTTACTATTGGTAAACACCTCATTATTGGACTATGCACATTATTTACAAATGTTTATGCCATTTATAATTAAGTAACACAAAAATAAAATACCACATTGGATACCTTTCTATGCTTTAAACACTAATACTAACAATTTCTATGCTTTAAATACAACTGAATGCTCTAACTACAACTAAATACTATAAGCCAGGACTATAACTACGTGGAGAAATAAAACTACATGTACTGTACCTTGGGAACGCTTTCGTTTAAGACCTGCTGCATCTGTACTCTCCTTAAATCCTCTCCATTTGAACAGAGAAGGGAGGGAGAAGGAGGGAGGTGGTAGACAACTAAGGAAGCAAAAACACTGAGCTTCAAAGTAAATTTTAAATGAGGTTTTGCTACTTTGCCTTTTTGTTGTAATAACTTTAAAAACTGAGTCGTATTTGACAAACATTATTCTAAATGCTTTATTTATACAATTTCTAATTTAAGATCAGTGAAGCAAAACATTAATGTTTATCAAATATATGCTCTACTTTTACTGAAAAAAAGGCAAATGATATCTAAATTTATCAAAGACAAGTATGCAATCACCATTTTTAATGTCTGCGTAGATAGAATAAAAAAATAGAACATGGCATTTTTATATGTGCATGAAACTTATAAACCCCATCTTTACAATACTAAGGTTATTTACTCTCACCAAATTTGTGACAATGACAGAATAATCAAAAAAGGTCATTAGTAAAAATATATGCTGTGACTGACATCTTGTAAGCGTGGAACAGACAATACTGAGTAAAGCTAAACAAAGATTTGATATTTGGCAAATGAGTAGATAACCTTAAGTTGACGAATACTGTCGAATACTGCCAGTTACACGTCAATAAATTCTTTTATATATTTAAGTAAGCACTTGTTTTAAAGTTCACTTGATCTGGAACCTTACAAATCAGTTTCTTAACAGTTCAGTTAATGAACTACAGGACTTTTATGATTTAGTTCAAATTGTTCTAATACATTTGATTTTCATCTTCACTCCCTTCTACATTAATGTAACATTCAAAGGTTAAATACTGCTCAAATAGGAAAATATTTAATTCCTGTTGTATGGTAATAGACATATAAAAATCTGCTGTATATACAGATAAAGTATACTTAAGGATATGTGCAAACAAGGCAACCGAGAAATGGTACAAGGCACCTAATAACTATGTAAAACTAGATGTAATTAAATGGCTATAAAAAAACTATAGACTAGGATTAAAAACTGGGTTGTAACATAAGTAGTATAAAACATTTCATTGTCACAGAGGGATGAAAAATGACAACTGAAACAATTTTCCTCACTGAAAATGGTTCCTCGTTCATGTGTCCTCTGGTCAGTTACTGAGTAGATGTATACCACTTGTAAGAAACATTTTTAAACAAAGATTTTTATTAGAAAAAAGCTAACATATCCAAGTAGATCAAAATGGCCTAAATTTTTTGACTTTGTTACTCAAAGAAACAAAATGTAGATTTTCTAAATCTACTGGTAAAACTAACGCGAACCAATTCCATATTTGCTAAAAGAGAACTAATGGGAAACATATGGACCACTGTACCACACTTGAAAATTATGCAAGCGCTTTCAGAAAGCTGGTCAAAACGCAAAAATGAAAGGCTTTCCTTTCTAAAGTATAGACAAATTTAGAGATTAGAAAACCCCAAACACCCCAATATACTAAAAACAGAAAAGCATGTTTATTTAAAACATTTTACAAAATTAAATATATATGGTTCTTTACTTTCTTATCAAATTTAATTCTCATTTTCACTTGAAAGTCATTTGCTCTATTTGTTACAACATCTTGTTAGCATAGTTAGAACTTAATTTCTTCAACCCAAAGCACAGAATTAGGGGCAACACCTAAGTGTAGTAGAGACAAAAACGGCTTACTATCACTCCAAACTGGGATCAACGCTGTTTAAGGAAATTCAAGTGCCAGTAAGCATTACTTTCTTTTTTTCTAAAACAAAGTTTTAGTTAGGAATTCTTATGTTTTGTTAGCAAAAGTATGCATAAACTCGAAATACAATTGAAAATGCTAAAATTAAGATGCTAATGTCTAATAAATTTTTCTTTCATACACTAAAGTCTAACAGAGCAATGAAAACTATTTAAAGTACTAAAATATAGTATTTTCAATAAATATTCTTACTATAATTCATCTCTTAAAGAAACTTTCTTCACTATATAATTCTAAAAGCAAGAGAGTATCCAAAAAGGGGTTGTGGATGACATACTAAACCTTAGAATGGAACAAATCAATAACTTTCCCTTTTAGGTAGCCTGGATAACCTGAACTTTAGGAGAAGTAGGCTTTCACATCTCAATCTGCCAACTATAATGGGTGAACCTGGCAATCTTCTTGGATCTCCGAGAAATTAAGTTAGATAAATTTATAAAAATTAAATAGCTGAAAGCTAGAAGGTAACAATCCTCTAATCCTTCTCCCTGCTTCTCTCCTGCCCCAGTCTCTTTGACTTCTAAAATTCTATAATGACAGTTTGGGATATCCTTACCCAGCAACACTGATAGAAATATGCACTTTACACACCAAATTGCTAAATGTTGTAAATCCTTACAGATTTACTAGCATCTGTGCTATCATCGCACTCAATTAGCTTAAACAGTAAAGTCCATTTTTTAACTTTCAACACATCTGTGACATTCTATTAACAGTGTGACTCATGCAGACAGCATATATTTGGGCCCTTTATTTCTAACAAATTTGTCAATCTCTGCCTTTTAATAGGAGTGTTAGTTCACTTATATGTATTTACTGTAGTTCTCGATGTGGATGAATTTAGGTCTACCATTGCCCATTCATTTTTTCTTGGTCTTATCTGTATTTTGTTTCTTGTTTCTCCTTTCTTGGTTTCTTCTGAGTTAATTAAATATTTTTTACTATTTTATTTTAATTCCTCTACTGTGATTTTTTAAATAAAACCTTTCATTTTGGAATATTAAAATTTTAGACTTACAGAAAGTTGTAAAAATAGTATAGAGTTAACCTATCTCCTTCATCCAGCTTCCCCTAATGTTAGCATAATTATAGTACAACTGTCAAAACTAAGAAATTAATACAATATTATCAACTAAAATACAGATTTTACTTAGATTTCTCCAGTTTTCTTACTAATATTTTTTTTTTGTTTTAGGATCCAACCCAGGGTACCACTGCTGTCTTGTTTCCTTAGTCTCCTTTAAACTGTGACAAATTTCTCAGTCTTTCCTTGTCTTTCATGACCTTAACACTTAAAAAAAATTCAGCTTTATCAACATATAAAAGACAAATATTTAACTATTTAAAGTGTACATTGTGGTGATGAGGTACTTATATGTTGTGAAAGGATTCTCTCCATCTAGTTAATTATGACCTTAACACTTTTGAAGAGTTCTGGTTAGTTATATTGTACACTGTTCCTCAATTTGAGTTTATATGATGTTTTCTCATAATTAGATTGAGATTATAATTTTTTAGCCATAGTGAGATGCAGGACTAACCCTTTTAGTCCAACTGTTTTTTACTAATTCCTGCTTGGATAGACAAATTATAAAATGAGTGAAACACTAATCTAGTGGTACGTTGAAGTGTTTACAAAATTACTTATTTGAAGGTCTGACTTTATCTGTATGATTCATCTCCAGTGAAACTCTACGATTTCATTAGTTAGACTGCTAGATAAATGTCTCCCAGCCTAGGAGGAGGGGTGGTAAGAGAATTTTTATTTTAACTTTCAGAGAAAGTAAAATTTAGATTAAAGTATCTAAATCACAAATCTTAATTTGTATTCTAAAAAAGTCATACTAAATTTTCATCAGTCTATTTAAATCAATGTAGGGAAATTTATAAAGAGAAAATACTAAATATATCCAATTTACTCATGGCAATGGCTATCGTAACCAAAACACAGGTAAGGTCAGAAGAAAAAAGAATTAGTATTTTATTTTAATGTTCTTCAAGGCAAGAGCTGTTTTTCTTAGAAATTCTCCAGAGCACTTAATAAGAGTTCCTAAATGTAATATTTTAAAGTGTTTTTAATTATTAAATGGGATTTTCCCAGAAAGCTTCAGATGAATAACTCCACTGTACTGTAATCACCAACTCTATTCCAAATCTCTTTTCAGAATGTATAATATTCAATGTCTACTGTGTTATCTTATACTTGCTCTTTGTAATTGTTCTCATCTGTAGGCTCTGTCTTCCTCAATAGGTTTAAAATTCCTTGAGGATAGAAACCCCACCAATTTCTTTCACAAAAGTGCCTAGCACGGTACTATCTGCGTGAAAGCACTCAAGATCTTCTGATATATAATATGAAGAGTCAAAACTTTATCATATATATGACAAAATTTAGGTGGAAAAGGTATTTCTCCCTCTTAATTTAACGCAATACAAAATTTTAGAAACTTGGAGGTGAGAAGCAGAATAATCAAAAGATTGTGATAGTTTTTTATCGTTGTAGTTGCAGTAAATTTGAGTTATTTTTCCAACAGTGGTAGCTTTTTGAACAGCAAATGTTCTTTCCGTAAGATAAGTGATCATTTTCAAATGTACTACCAAATTTCCCCAAATCTTCAAAATCAAATGTCACAATTTAACATATAAATGTATGTTTTACATAATACTGAATAACAAATAAAATGGTTGGAAATTTGATAACTATATACTGAATTGAACTTACAATCTTTGTTAATATAAAACATTCTGATACTTTACCTATATGCTGTAGTATATTTTAAAAATCAATTTTTCATCTGATGAACCACAAAGAAACACCATTTTGAAAGATTAGAACACAAAAATGTAATAGTTTAACACTTTTGCTGTTATTACTAACAAGAATTTTACTAGTCAGTGTGTATTTTTAAAGCTAGCAAAAAATATAATATCCTAGACTGATACTCTAGAATCGATAACACACACTCAAAGATGTAATGAAAATCTACTCATACGAATAAACTATGTTCTTTCAGACTTATTTAAATAACTGACTCATAAAATTAGAGCACTTTGAAAGAAAAATATTCTGCTACATTTAACATTTTAGTAGGGAATAGAAGAGAGAGCACATGAAATTCTAATTTTTATTTTAATAGAAACAAGATTCTAAGTAAGTGGGATCTAGAAATGAAACAGCTTGCTGATTAACTTCCACAGGATGAATTAGCAAGTGGAAAAAAAATGCTTTGAACACAGTATAAAAAGGGGAACAATCTAATTATATTTTTACTATTCATAGTCATCCTTGTTCTCCTCTAAGCTTTTTTTTTTTTTTTAATGTATTAATAGTAAAGAATTTGGGTGGGTAAATTGGATTTGTTAAGATAAATTGCCATTTTTTTGAGGCAAGACATAAGGAAAATCAATAAAAAGGAAAAATCCAGAATTCAGTCTTCTCCAAAGCAGTGATATTATAGTAAAAAGTGTTCATTTTGGTATAAATAAGGAGAGGCTACAAAATACTTCTGTCACTAATAAAAGATCACAGATATATAAAATTTAGTATGTGTGCCATAACTAAGTATTGTCTCTATGGCAATCTGCAGGAATGCAGATATAGCTCTTTTCTGTAGATCCTGAACTGCTCTTTACATATTGAAGAATCTTGAGCTTGGATTTTACACTGAAATAATGATATATTTGACTACAGATTAGGAAAATGAAATATTTAAAATGAAATATTTAAAATCCCTAGAGTCTATGGCCATGCTACCCTGAACAAGCCTGATCCCATCCGATCTCAGAAGCTGAGCAGGGTCAGGCCGGTTAGTACTTGGATGGGGGATCACCGAGGAAGACCAGGTGCTGTAAGATGTAAAAAATAAAAAATAAGGGATTGTAAACTGACAAAGTCCTTGTAATCTGTGAGGTCAACCAAGGGTTGCCTCACCTAAAAATAATAAATAATAGATAGATAGATAGATAGATAGATAGATAGATAGAATTCCTAGAGCTGGTATCTGGCACATAATAGACAACTATTATTATATATATTTGTTAGACTTAATTGCTAATTTATTCAGAAGCGACAACTTTCCTCAGTTATGGAGACTTTTATTCAACTAGATACAAAAGACATTTTAATTTGGTATAAGCTAAACTACCGTTTCCTTGCTTGTGTGTGTGCGTGTGTGTGTGTGTTCAGAGAGAGAGATAAAAAGAGTAAAGAACAGGAGAGAGAAAAGACTTGGGATGTTACTAACAATAAGAAAAAAATAAGTAAATTTAAAGCTTATTGTTTTGCCATTAATTATGAAAACAATTACTTTCAACCATAGAATTCATTTCTTCCAAGCTGCAGTCTGTCAATTACTTGAGTACTTGATCAATATTGAGTTTTTCTCCTTTAGAAATAGGGGAAGGAAAAACATTACTCAATTCACTAGATTTAGTATGGCTTGCCAAGAAACCTCCCAAATAAAGGCAAGTATGAATGAAGAAATGCTTTTAGAAAAAAAAAATTCTAGAGAAATCTAAAAATGCTAATCCACCTGTACTGTTATACTTACCAGAATAGTTGATCCCACTGCCTGCAGTAAATGGAACAATAGAAGTATTTTTAACTTTACCACACATTTTGAATTTTATTCAAGAGCAGGCACATAACAAAACACAGTAATCTTGGCTATTATATAAATATTTTGAACGACTGCAAACATATTCAAATGCTGAATAAGGAAATGTAAGAACTAGATTGTTTAAAATTAAAAGATGATATGGTTATCAATATAGAGACATCTAAGAGATACTTATGCAAAGGGAATTAAAGTTTTTTTAAACTTCAGAAAAAGAAACAACCTTAAAATATTAACAAAACTGCTCTTTTGATATGACAAGGAATTTTTTTATAAGTTCAATTTTCTTTGATAACTGAAAATAACTGAAACGAATGAATTCAGAGCACCCATTATAATAATTTGTCATTTATAGTAAATCTTCTTAGCTAAAGTCTTGCTATTGAACATATATATTAAGTAAAATCAAAGGTAGTTCAGAAATTCAGTTTTAAAATTTTAAACAATTATCAAATGTTTAAAATAATGAGAAATTTTATAAATTCTACCAGTCTTAAATTACTATGTCAAATTTAGGAACCACTCTAAACTTTATTACCAACTTACTTGGTTTACATATTAAATGTATTAATTGGTCTTACCGTCTTTTCCATCTACGGATTTTGACACTTCAAGATCAAAACTTTCTTGCATCTGATGACCTCGAAAACATTTGAGATGTTCTTGCTCAATTAAATTACTTTCCTCTTCTTCTAGAGGCTGCCAAGTACCATCGATAAACCACTGTCCACGCATTACTGGTATTTTATCGGCCTCTAAAAGAAATCACAGAATCATACATTTTAGGATCTAACCTCCCAGAAAGAGACATAGTAACTACATTTTCACTTCTTGCTACTGCTGTGGCAAAAACAGATTTTCATGACTAAAAATTTTCAAATTTCAGATTTTAAGCCATAGGATATAATTTTTTTTCAGCATATTATTTTACTTGTATTAAATATTACAAATAATTATTTTGGCATCAGAAAGGTATGACTGAGGCCCTGAGTAACCAAAATTAGTAGGCTAAGGGATTAAGACAAGTTTCCTGCAAGACTCTGCTGATAGTTCCAATGTCTTAGAAAATATTGATATAAACCTCTAGAGTAGTTTAGTAACAGTGTGTGTAATAACAGGGCATTGCATGCACTTTTTAGGGCAGTCTTGGAGTTTCCCAGTTAGTACACAGGAATAACTAAAACCTTTGATTATAGTAGATTTTTTACCTATTTTAGAAAAAAATAGAGAAAATTTTTCTTGAATAGATACTTCTTTGATTAAACATTGTTCCTATAAGCCCAAGGCTTATAGTTGCTATTTATTTGTTTGTTTATTTAAACAAACAACTGTCAGCTAAGGTATCTTGAATCCTTCAAAAATTTTAAAAACTAAAACAAAAATAAAATTAAAATAACAAAGTCCTAAGAATAAAAAGCAAAATGAAACAAATGTTAATTATGTAGAGCTGGTGATTTAATCACATATAGAGAAATTATTTCAAGTGGATTTAAAACATGGTAATTTGTACATACATATTAGGATATATCCCATTGACAAAAAAATTACAAATATAGCTTAAACCTTCTGCAGTGCCTACACCATTATAATTGTTAATAGTTATAATAATATCAGTATTGTTAATTTGAAGCTCTAGGTTAAGATGAACATATTAATTTTGTTACTATCATTAGGACCCTAGATTTATATTCTAGCACAAGAAAAAGAGATATAAATATAAAAATCAAAGAAAACTGTATAATTTAAAATTTTGATTAGAAATGTCAACATGAACTAATAATGATGCATGTTTTCTTTTAAAAATGTCCTAAACTTTATCCACTGTTAAAGCCTAGAAACAAAGACCAACTAGTATAAGTGAACGCTCCTGACATAAAGACTGTGATCTCTTATCATTTCCCACTAAAAGAACCAAGAGTCTTTGAAGAAACGCCTAATTCCTGTTTTGAGACAGGAAATTTACTAGATGGCCTTGAAACATCTTGTTGTACAAGATTTTTACAGTGATGTATTCAAAATCTATTATGTGTTTCTATTTTTCTTGCATTATCCTATACTGTTGACTCTGAAACAACAAGCGTTTGAACTCCATGGGTCCACTTATACACAGACTTTTTCCAATAAATGGATTTTCCCTTCTTTGTGATTTTCTTGACACTTTTTCTTTTCTCTAGCTTATTCTATTGTAAGAATACAGTATGTAATACATATGACATGCAAAAAATGTTAACTTTTTGTTATTGGTGTAAGGCTTCTGGTCAACAGCAGGCTATTAGCAGCTAAATTTTGGGGGAGTCAAAATTACACCCAAATTTTTGACTGTGCAGGGGGTTGGTTACCTTAACCCTTGTGTAACCTGAGTTATCTAAGTGTCAACTGCATTCTGCTACAGCAATTCTGCTACATTTAGGTTTTGCTATGTTATTTGGTACTTACATACTAAAAGATAACTTCATTGTGAATTATGGCTTTTAACATTAAAATGTATACACTGATGTGTTTAATGATTTTTTGCCCAGATTCTACTTTGCCCATTGAGATGCTTTCTTATTGTTTCCGTTTGCCTGTGATGTTTTTGTACATCCCTTTTTTTCGCCTTAAGAATCACTGTGTTTAAATGTGTCTCCTGTACATACACAGAACTGGGTTTTCTTCATAAAGCCATTTGAAAATCTTTTTAATAGGTGAGTTAAGCCTATTAAGTTGATCATATGATCAATATATTTGAATTCCATACTCTATAATTACCATTTTTATTATTCGCATTTACCCATTTTCTTTCTCTAGTTGGTATCTGGCCTTTTAAGAACTTTGTTTTGGTATTCAGGAAGATTTGCATTTTTTTGTTTCAGTGGTTACCTTTGCATACTTGTGTTTATGTGTGCATTTATGTGTGTGTATGCATGCATTTTTGAGTTTCCTAAATTTCTTTTTTGCTTACTTAACCTTTTGCGATCTGGTCTGTTCATTTTAAGTGGTGTTGTATAACTCCCACTTATTACTTATACAATAGGGAATGATTTATTCCATTTATCTCTTTCTCTCTCCACTCATTTATTTTTAGTTTCATTCTTCCTACTTTGTTATACCTATGACCCGCCACTGTTTTAGCCTTGAAGCTACCATTATATTAAATTCTCAGTAAATATTTCCTAAATCCTTTCATGTTCAAAATTGTTTTGTCTATGGCTCTGATAACTGAAGGACAGATTGGCTAGCTTGAACCTTGTTTCCTTGAGTTTTCAAAAATGCTGCTGTAGTCTTCCTTTGTATGTTGTTCTTGAGAAGTTGAGAAGTATGATGTACACCTAATTTTAATGTGATTATTTTTTTCCCTCCGAGGAGGCCCAGAAAAAAAAATCTTTAAAATGTAACAGTTTACTAGTCTTTAAAATCTAGTAGTTTATGACTCAGTATATTGTTCTAGATCATCCTGTCCAAGGTAGGCCCTTTTAATATGTACATTTCAGTTTTCTCCTTAATTTCTCACAAGTTTCTCTTGGATTACGGTTTAAAAATTAGTTCTGTTTCACTAATTTTTCTCCTTTAGGGACTCTAAGTATGTTGGGTCTTCCTTTGCCTGTAGTGCACTTCAAACACTTTCTCTCTGAAGCTTTTTACTTCTTTCTGCATTTCATTTTTATTCTTTTGGTCATTTTCCTTCCTTTCATCAATGCCCCTTATATGAATGCCCCTATTTAGTATGTCCACAAGTTTAAGGATATTTCATTTGGTTGGAGTATCATAATAGAGTTTCTCTTTGTTTTGTGTTTGCTGTTGGGGGAAGAATTATCAGTGAAAAATGCATTTTCTGTGTGTGTGTTCCAATATAGATTTATTTATAAAAACAGACAGCAGGCCTGATCTGGCCCATGGCCCCAAAGACTGACAACTGACCTAGAATAAAAAGTTGTATGTAATATTACAAATGCCAACATCTAGTAGACAAACCCCTATTCATCCTTTAACATTTTATTTTTTATAATAATATATTTTTCAATTACAGTTGGCATACAATATTATATTAATCGCAGGTATACAACATAGTAATTGGATATTGAATTTATTCTGTATTCCTTTTAAAATAGCTTTGTATGGCATTTGATTGATTTCTGTTCCTGAGCATTTTATAGACAGAGTTCTTGCTTCAACAGTGTCTGCTTCTGCAGAATAGGAAGAGCAGCTGCTTTAATGGACAACGCTGTGACGGTAGTAGGGATGGGCGGGTGGGTGGACATGGGGCTGGTGTGCCTTGCTTCTCACTCGTTTCTCTAAGACCCTTAAATTTCTCCTTCTTTCTGTCTTCTCACTGGCATGGCTTCAAGGGGCACCATTCTTTTTCTATCTTTGCTCGCAGGAGCAATGTCTCTCTGATGCTACTACTTCTGGTCCTTCTTTGTGTCACATGTACCCATTTTCCCAATTGTGTAGGGGAAATTTTCTTTTTGAGGGTAACTTTGTTTGTACTTCATTTTAACCTCTGATTTCCTCTTTTCTTTTTCACTGTCTCTTAAGCCTCTCCTTTCCGCTACTCTCTAGACTCAGCAACAAGGGCTGCTGTAATTTGTTGTTTCTTTATATATAAGTAATTTAAAATTCATGGTATTGTCCATCTTGTAGTAATGCTGGAAGTGTGAGTTAGGTATGGTTTGTGTGAGTGTGTGTGTGTGTGTGTGTGTGTGTGTGTGTGTGTGTGGTCCTTTTTGGTCTTATGGCTTTTTGGGAGGAAGCATGGAGAAACTGAAATTTGGACAGTTGCCATTACCTTCTAGAACCAAAGGCTCATTTCATTTAATCTTAATAGTAATCTTAAAAGACGACTGTAATTATCCCAGTTCTACAATCAAGTAAGCTGAGTCTTAGTGAAACCAAGAAACTTGTCCAAAGGCACATATCTAAGTAATATGAGAACCAAGATTCCAACCAAAGTTTGACTCCAAAGTTCATTCAAGGTCTTCTTACTATGCAATGCAACCTATATTCTCAAATAGGAAAAGTCCTTTTTTACTTTTTAACCCTCTCTCCCCAAGAAATACAGGCTATTTAGTTGTGTTGGAATCTAAAAATAATTTAAGAAATTTTATATTGCCAGTCTAATATAAGACTTATAAACCAGATCCAACCATGCATATTTGTAAAAGAAGATGTGTGTGTATGTGTGTGTGTGTGTATAAATATTTATATATAAATATATATGATTTTTTTTACATCAATACTTGTAATAGCAAAAAGCTGCAAACCACCTAAGTGTCCAAAGAGGAAAACAAAGTGTGGTATATTCGTGTAATGGAATACTAGTGTATATAGTGAAAACAAATACCTAAAATTACATATCAACATAGATAAATCTCAAAAACCTAACCCGATCCAGAAAGCAAACTGCAGAAGGATACAAACAAAAGAGCACTATTCATATAAAGTTGAAACAAACAAAAAAAAGAGGGCCAATGGCCATAATAATCTAAAAAATGCAGGAATAAACAGCAAATTTAGGAGGACAGTTACTTCTAGATTAAAGAAAGGGAAAGGGGTCACAGAAGATATTTTGATTATATCTGAACTGTTAATTTCTTAAGCTAAGTGAGCGGGTATACTGATTGTTGGTTATATTATCTAGACTTTTTAAAATATATTTATTTCATAATAAAGGAAATAATTAAAATAATAAACAGATCTTAGAAGGTGGGTGATAAGATAAAAACATGTAAAAAAGAATGATGTTTAATTAGTAAATGAAATGAAAGGTAGCAAATTAGGAACTATATATGAAAATGCTGCCTTCCATTTGAATGCCTGAACATGTGCTCATTCACTAGATGGGAGCTATAATCTGGAGGGATAATGTAGGACAAAAATAAATCATTATCTTAATCATCATTTAGCCTGGCTACAGTATTACAATCGCAAAATTGGGTTAGTAGTCACCAACCATACAAAATTCTATCTTATAAAAGAAATATCCCTTAAACTATTCATTTGATCGCATTTGAAAGTTAACGATTACACTAAGAACACTAAATTATGTTTAGTCAAGCGTTACTGTCAATCTTATCTACCACTCACCGAATTTAAACCAATTTCATAGAGGTGAGAAACTTTGGATAATATAATTATATCTTAAATATTGTTTGCTTTTATGGGTTCAAGAACCAAGGCCATAGGATTTTAAAACCTGCATATTGTTTCTTAGTTCTTCTTTAGCATAACTGTAAAGTTGCCTAAGTGGCTTACTGTCCTTGTATTAATTTGCTAGGGCTGTCATAATAAAATACTACCGTTTGGGTGGTTTAAACAAGGGAAACTTATTTTCTTGCAGTTCTGGCAGGCAGAACTCCAAGATCAAGGTGTTGGCAGACTGGGGTTCTTGTGAGGCCGCCTCTCTCCTTGGCGTGCAGATGGCTGCCTTTTCACTGTGGCCTCACATGGTCTTTTCTCTGTGCTTGTGCATTGCTGATGTCTCTGTGTGCCCAGATTTCCCCTTCTTATAAGGACAACAGATTTAAATGTGGCCTCATTTAAATTTAATTATCTTTAAAGGCCTTATCTCCAAATACACTCACATTCTGATGTAGTGGCAGTAAGGGCTTTAACATATGAGTTTGTTAAGGGGACAATTTCAGCCCATAACAGTCCTCGAAAGTTTTTATTACATGATGCTTTTAGGCATTCACATTACATTGTCATTCTTTTCACAAATTTTAATACACAGAAGGCAGATTTTAGATTTAGCAATCTTTTCATTTCAAAATAGAAAACAGGCTTTAAATCAAAGGCTCTTTGGTCCTTAGCCTTCCAAGTTTAATATTTTAGTGGTTCTAGGCAATGCAGAATTTCACATGCTTAGGGAAAAAGTTCTCTCTAGGTACTTGGCTAGTCAAAAATGTTGCATATGATCTGCATAGATATGAGAGAGGAAACTGCTAAAAATACAGCATAACATTAAAACAGACTTTTGAATGTTTACTGTTAATTTTAGCTTACTGGAGGTAATTCAATATTGGCTATGGCCATTCTATCAGATTATTAGAATAAAAAAATATGAATTAACGTAGCTGGCACTTTTAGAATCAGCAGAGTGTCACTTGAGCCTGTCTTTCTTCTCCTTATCTTCTTTTTTTATACACCACATATTTTCCATGGTTTTAACCTGTGGTTCTCAAACTTGGCTGAGTATAAGAATCATTAAGAGATGGAGTTTTCAAATTCCTTGCTACACACTTAACAAATCAGAGTCTCTGGAGACAGGGTCCAAAAATATGTCTTTAAAAAAAAAAGTTCTCCAGATTATTATTGTAAAGCAAAATGCTCAGAAGAGACTACTCAGTTTAAATTAGTAATTTCCAAAAATATTATAAGCATATTCTCATATATACATACTTATTTATAAAGTATGCATATGTGCTGTTCTAAAATGTTTTATATGTTATAAAACATACAAAAATAAAAAATTTGAGAGGATGAAACAGAAAGCAAATAGAAATTCAAACATTTTCATTGTAATACCTTCAACAGAGTATTATTCCCCAGTTTAGAGACCATTGGCTTAAATTATGAGGATCTTTGCATCTTTAATTGCAGCACTATTTTCTTCTGAGCTTCAGACCTACATATGCAACTACCCCACTGGATGCTTCTATACTACAGTAGGTACCTTAAATGCAGCATGTCAAAATAGACTATTATTTAGCTCCCCTCTGCCACCCTAAGGTGAACTTGGGTGGAGGAACTGCCACGATCCACTCAAACTCAAAACAGAGATAATCTGGACTACTCTTCCACTTACTAATGTTGCACTGACGGTGTATCCATTATACTTCTTTAACATTTACCTCCAGCCCTCCAATAATTATTCAGAGAACATCGCTCTAGACCCTGTGTCTTACTTGCAATACTGCAATAACTCCTTAAATAACCTCCCTGACTGTGATATCACTTTTCAAGCTTTCCATTTGTTTCACAGTGTTACCACAATGATCAAAGAAGTAATCTGATCAAGTAATTTCCCTATTTGTATACCTTTCAAAGTTTCAACCTGGTAGGATAAAATTTAAATTTTTGGTATGAAAAGGCTTGTCGTGATCTAGTCCCTGCCTGCCTATCCAGTTCCTTCTACATGTTTCTTCCTTATTCCCAATGTTCCTGCTGAACAGAATCCTGAAGTCCTTTGA
Organism: Eonycteris spelaea; assembly: GCA_003508835.1. Lineage (NCBI taxonomy): Eukaryota > Metazoa > Chordata > Mammalia > Chiroptera > Pteropodidae > Eonycteris > Eonycteris spelaea. Next base: position 6,445,642 of record PUFA01000017.1, read on the forward strand.
GGGCATGAGTCCTTCATGACTCCAAGCCTTTAAGCATGCCATTCTCTCTGCCAATAATACGTCCTTCTTTAATATCCGAGTCAAGCACAAACGTCTCTGGAAAGCTTTTCGTAAACTCAAGGGAGTTCACTCCCCTCTTTTACCTAGTAGACACTAGATGGATATTTGTGGAATGAAAGTAATAGGAAAATAAAAATTTTTTGTAAAAAAGAGTAATAGGAGAGATAAAAATTTGTATAGTTAAAATTTAGAATGTTAACAAGCGTAAGAGCAAAAACTTGAAAACATATATTCTAAAATATATTCTAGTTAATGAACTAGGATAAGTAGAAGTCAAAGTAGATAATTCATACACAAATTACAAAATAATCCAAGATATATTAGGTCCTGTTGGCATATAATCTTGACATCTGCTCAGATGGCAGATGCTCTGAGGTCATAGATGGTGTTCAGGAGGAAGGGGATTGGTTAAGGACTCAGAACCCATAGTTCATAGAATTTCAACAAATACTATGCAGAAGAAACATGAAGAAAAGCACTCCAAGACAAATCATAATTGCAGAAAACTATCAATAAAGATGGGGGTTGGGAAAGCTGCCAGAAAAAAGGATGATATCTAGAAGAATCAAGATAAAAGTAATAGCAAACTTCTCATCAGAAACTATACAAATTAAAGACGATAGGGTGGCATGTTTAAAATTCTGAAGGGAAAAAATAACCTAGGTTTCTATATCCAGCAAAAATATCTTTCAAAAATGAGAAAGAAATAAAAACATTTTTAGACAAAAGATAAGAGAATTTGTCACCAGCAAATGTGCACTATGAAAAACACTGAAGGAATTTTGAGCAGAAGAACTTGATAAAAATCCCATAATAGATGGAAACTTGAGTCCACATAAAGGAAAAAAGAACAGAAACATATGTGGTAAATAGAAGATTTTTTTCTCTCATTTAGAGAAATCGCTTTTAAAAATTGACTACTTAAAGCAAAAAATATTTTGGGGCTTATAACATATAGAAGTATGTACAACTATAGCAAAAAAGGCTATGAAGGGGTAAATTGAAATATACTAATAAAGTTTTCATTCTACATGAAATGACAAATACATTTATTTTAAAAAATTTTTTAGGTGAGGCAACCCTTGGTTGACCTCACAGATTGCAAGAACCTTGTTGTCTTACAATCCCTTATTTTTTAAAAAATGTTTTATGCCTACAGCACCTGGTCTTCTTAGCTTCCGAGATCAGATGGGATTGGGGTTGTTCAGGGTAGCATGGCCGTAGACGACAAATACTTTTTGAAATCACACTGTGAAAAGGTAAAGATATACGCTGAAAATCCTAGAGCAACCATTACCAAAATGAAAACAAAGACATAACTGAATTTCAGCCTTTGCCTAAGATATAGAAAGCTAAAGAGGATTGCTCCTACCCTTAAAACAAACAAGAGACATTTAGTTTGCAAAATTATATTTTTTCTTATATCCTTCAGATCGCTTCTTGGCCTTTTGGCTAAGATCAAGTGGTATATCCTTCAGAGGCCTGGAGGTCACTGAGCAACTAGTATAATATCTAAGCAATGACAGGAAGAAACAAGATGGAAGCACCTGCTTACTGAAGTAGACATCAGATGTCATAAAAGCCAACGATTTCTGCTAAAATTTTTAACAAAATGTTGAAAGTCAAATACAGGCAACAGTGAGAGTGTAGGTCCCTGGGGCCTCAAACACAAAGGGTAATTAATGCATACCCCTGCACCTTCTTTAAAGATTTTACCAGGAGCTCATAGAGAGACGGGGGGAAGGGTGAGAAACCTGAAAAAGTATCCCTTCATGGTGCAGCTCTTGGGGAAGGGAACAGCAGCAGCTGTGGAAGAGGGGCGAAGCCTTACCTGGATCATTCCTAGTCTCACTTATGGAAAAAAGCCTTAAGCAGCTGTTAGGAGAGCAGCAAACACTGTTGCTTTTCAGATAAAGACCTGTAGCTGCTGGGAAAAAAGCTACAGGAAAACAAAACAAAACCCTTGATGTAGAGGCAGGACACTGCCCTGGGTCCTAGACCATGAGGTCCACAGCTGGGGTGGGGCAGAATCACTAAGGTCCCACTTTAACACTCAGAGCACTGTGCCTAAGAATGAGGCTGATTCAGAAAACAGACAATGTCCCTTCTCCACTCCCACTCCCACCATCACCAATGTAGCAAGAATTTAATCTACTGCTGAGAAGGATAAGAACATGAAGAAAAACCTCTGGCTAACCAGCCCCCCACCTAAGCACAGAGTAATGCCAGGGGAATCTGAAGCTTTATAGTACACTGATGGTTATAGTAACTATTATAGTAACAAATTCCAAACCCAGCTCAACTCCCAACTACATTGATCAACCTCCTACACTAAAGGCTTAACAAAAGACAAGTGTACTTATTTCTAGGCATAAATACTCTATATCCTACACAAGATGTCCAGCTCAAAAAACTGAGACATAAATTTAAAAAAATACCATCAATAGACAAAACAACAGAACCAGACTAGAGATGTCCCAGATGTTGGAACTATTAGAGAATTTAAAATAACTAAGATTAATATGCTGAAAACTGTAGTGGAAAAGGTGGGCAACATGTATAATCAGATGGAGATAGAAACTATAAGAACAAGAATACTTGTGATGGATTCATTAGTAGACTCAACTCAGCTGAGGAAAGAATCAATGAACTTGAAGTCAATAGGAATCACCCAAACTGAAACACACACACACACACACACACACGCGCGCGCGCGCAGACGGAAAAATTAAAAAACAGAATGGAGCATCCAACAGGTGAGGGACAATATCAAATGATCTAATATATATGTAAATGGATTCCAAAAATCTCAGAAAACATCAACCAGAAAGGATATGTAAAAGGTATCCCTAGAAGCTAATAATAGAGATAAAAGGGAATCATAACAAATAATCCAAAAGAAGGAAGGAAAAGAGGGAAAGAAGGAACAAAGAATAAATGGAGTAAATAAATAAACAAATAAAGAATAAACAAACAAATAGAGTAGGAAGGTTGATTTAAACTCAAACAGCATTCATCACATTAAATGTGATAGCTTAAAACACCAAACAAAAGGCAGAGATTGTCAGAATGGATTTTAAAAAGCAAAAACCAACAAATAAATAAAAACATTTTAAGTTTAGAAGAACAGGAAGATACATCATGCAAATACTAATCAAAAGAAAGTTGGGAGTGGCTAAAGTAGTATCAAAGTAGATTTCAAAACAAGAAATTGAAACCAGAGATAAAAGGGGACATTTCAAAATGATAAAGGCATTGTTTCATCAAAAGGAGATACCAATCCTAAATGCACATGTACCTAATAACAGAGCTTCAAAACACATTAAACAAAACCCAACTGCAACTAAAATAAGTAAATAAATAAACCTATAATTATAGATGGGTACTTCATCTTCCTCAATAACTGACAGAACAAGTTTAAAGAAAATCAATAAGGATATAGAAGTTTTAATTTGGACAGTCAGGGCAGAAATAGGTAGGTAAAAGAAAAACAGGAATGAAATAAACACACCAATTTGTGGGTTGAAGGCTAATGCTTCTAGAACAGTAATCTCCAACCTTTTTGGCACCAGAGACCAGTGCTCCTATGAGAATCTAATGCCTGATGATCTGAGATGGAGCTGAGGCAGTGATGCTAGCGCTGGAGAGCGGCTGCAAATACAGACGAAGCTGCTTGCTTGCCTGACGCTCACCTTCTGCTCTATGGCCAATTCCTAACAGGCCACGGACCAATACCAGTCTAAGACCAGAGTTTGGGGACCCCTACTCTAGAACTCTTTGAACTGGTAATTAGTGTAAGTGGAAACAACTCAAGATGAATCAGCTTTGAGCCATTCTTAGACTGGAGGAATTAATGAACTAACAGTGTTATTAATATGCGGTCTATAACCCCCTGGAATCAGAATTCTTTGACATACCTATTAAAGAGGAAGATGCTCAGGCCCCAGGCTCAGATCTCTTGAATCCAATCTCTCAAGATGAGATCCAAGGATCTACATTTTTAATAATCTTGCACTTAACTGTTAGACTTGATGGAATCAGCAAGCTAATGCTCTAAGACAGGATGCCACTCCACAGGCCAGCGAACCCAATAGGAACAACTAACTCAGAGGCTGAAGAGTATTCCACTTTCATTACCTAACGAATCTACGAGAGGAATTAGGGTCCTTGAAGTACGATACTTTGTGATTCCTAGGACCCTCTACGGGTGAGATTAAGCAAGTTTAAGAGGGTGTGTGTGTGTGTGGGGGCTGACGAGGGGAAGAGAAAGAAAGGGGCAAAGGGGGAGCGGTGTTGGGAATATGTGTATATGTATGTGTTATGTTTATATATGTTATCGAATTTTGGCTGAAGTAATTTTGGTAGAGCCATAGGATCCTATTCTTCTTTTTACAAATAAAACAAATCGACCACATACTTTTTAATTTCTAGAAGCCAGACTTCTAGTTTAAGAGCCAATCTACCAGCCCAACTTAAATAAAATAGCTAACACTTATTGAACCAGGTACTGACTGTACTAAGTGCTCTATATATGTTTATTTCAACAAAATATTCATAATAATGCTGTAATTATTATTCCCATTTACAAAGGAGAAACTGGGCAACTGGGCAACAGTGAGATTACAACTTACCCAGAGTCATATGGCTATAGTAAATCAAGGATTCAAACTAAGGAAATTTGATGACAAAGATCTATTCTCTAAGCCCAATTGGCTTTCACTGCCAAAGTTGGATAAGGAATCACTACTTCAAATCCCTGGACCGAGGGCTGATGGACATTTGAAGCTAGATCTTGCACTAGGTGCCAGAACCCACCTGTCATCCCTACCACCGGTGGTTCAACTGCAGGTCAATTAAGAGAAATCTCTCAAAGTTTTCATACTGAGGTTTCCACTGTAAAGGGAATTATGGGCCATTTCTGTCTTGCTGACATGGCAGAAATCCAAGCACACTACTGGCTCTGCCTCAACTGGAAACTGAGTAGTCTTTAAGAAAGCTGTAAAGTTCTCTCTTGTATCAAAAGTCTTGGTAGCTAGTTAGAGATGTTTAAATGAGCTTTTGGGATGGAGTCTGTACCTCCCCACATCTGGTGATGAGATCTGCATACCAAAAAAAGGAGAGGCTCAAGAATTTAGAATGTTTTTATGGGAAAAAAAATTCCTCCTTTCCCACAGGCAGATTTGTAAGAGAATGGCTGGTACACTTCTCTGGGACCAGCCAGGAAGACTCAAGACAGCTCTCTCTGAGGCCTGAAAGACTAGACAAGAATCAGCCAGTTTCTCACAAGAGCAGGCAACAGTTATAGGGGTTCTCGGGTTATGCCTAATTGAGAGTCAATTACTATGAGTCAAGGCCAAGAAAATCCCACATCAGGAATGAGACAACAAATTGAAATACGAGAGTTGAAAGCCAAAACGTAAAGTGGGTTATAAATTTGAAAGGACAGAAAAGGCAGGAAAATGGAAAAGTAATAACAGCTATTATATAGAGCTTACTATTTATCATGTTTCAAGATCTTTAAATATTTTAACTCATTTATTACTACAGTCATAAGAGGTAGGGTACTACTATGCATATTTTACAGAAGAAACTATGGCATAAAGAATTTAAGGTGCCCAAAGTTACACAGATAGTATATGGCAGAGCTGGAATTTGGGCCCAGACAGTCTGCCTCCAGTAGTCATTTACATTCATAAACACTATATAATGCTACCTCTCCAGAAAAAAACAATAAGAACTGAAATGGAGGTAGCAGAGATAAAACTGATGAGTAAATGTAAACCAGGTCCACCCTTTGATAGGTTCTATCAAAGACAGAATCCTGTCAGGTAATCAGAATTCCAAACAACTCAATTCAGTATTCCAGGATTAGGGACATTCATTATATTTGAGGTACAGTTAGTTACACCTTTCTCTACCAAAAAAATGTAGTTTACATAAAATAACAGGTTAAATAGTAAACAGGTTAAAAACAAACTACAACTACATCCAAAAAGATATTATAATATATAAGGTCCCAGTTTTTTCTAGTGAAAGGCAAAGAGCAGAACCATGGGGGTGGTGTTAATCTTAAATTAGAAGACTAAGAGTGAAAATGTCAAGCAAAGGACGTAACTGTTCATAAATCTTACAGACGTGTACACCTGTCTCATTTAGTGCTGGCCATACAGTAAGGGTTCATTTCAGCAGTGGACAGACGCATGGAAGAGTGAGTGCCATTGAAAGTCCCTGAGCATTCATCTTGAGCTTTCTTAAATTTGAGAGAGCTTCAATAATCTCTTTGAAGTAGACTGTCTCTTTCCAATGAATGCTTTTGATTTACAGCCAAGATTTTTTTCCCCAAAACATAAACAAACTTAGGAGAACTTCATGCTAAAATATATACCAGATGTTAAAATGCAAATTTTACTAAAGTCTAGGTGCGTGAATCAGGTGGATGTGAGATACCCTAGGCCTACCTAGAGGCAACTCTATAGAATGAGAAGAAAATAAGATTCAGTTAATAAAATACTAACTGAAAGTTGATCAATTGTAATGAGTAGAAAAATACATAGTGGGATTGCTTTTAACTGTCCATATTGAGGCTCAGAAGTGATTCTAACCCTGTTTCCTGTGCATCATCTAAAGTTAATGAGCAGCACATTCCACGGCACATGATTTAGAAGTCTTATGTCTTAGCATAGTGCATCCAGTTCTTTGTCCTGAATCATGTGTCTCAAGTGCTATCCTGCATCAATGTTTAGAATGCTGATTCACTGAGAAGTGGCCCTAAGGAAAGTTAGTAATATTAAAGAGATTTTCATTCTTGAGTTAAAATTATACTCTAGCCAATAAAAGCTTAACTCTCAACTACTTGGAAAAGCCATCCATTTCAGATGGAATTTATATTTTATAAGATTTCCAGATACCTGAAGTCTTGGGGTACAGAAGTACAAATAGTAATGTAATTTCCAAAGGCTAGTCTGGCCCCCAACAGATTTTATTTCAACATAAAAGTGCAATGATTATAAAGATAGTCTAGATATAGCTTAATATAATAAGACATTAGAACAAGTATTAATGAATATAATTTATTCTTGTGGGGCAATCTGGTAAGATTAGAAAGCAGTACATAAAACAGAATTACTTTCATAATCATATCAATATTTCTACCATTTTTCTTTAGTTCTCTGGCACAGATGATTCCTACTTTTCACTACCCTGAATTTCACTTATCCCCTAATCCAGGGACATTGAAAAGTATCTGTATTATGCTTTTCATCCCATTAATCTGCCCATTAGTCAGTGATTCAACATCTTTTGTGGGTACAATTTCCCTTTACCAAGGTGGACTCAAAAAGAGTAAAATTGTAAGGTTCTACATAGAGGCCATAAAAAATGTTTTTCCCTATTCTACACTTTAACTGGGCTTTTAAGATTGTATTGTGGCAAAAAAAAAAGAAGAGACTGTATCTATACCCTTCATCAGTACTGAAGGTTTTCTAGCTAACATGCAGTATAAATTCCATCATACTCGAGAAAAGATAAAGGTCTTAGATCAGATTCCCCCATAAGTGGGGATTCTAGAACAACCTGCATTCCCATCTCTTCTGCCAATAACCTTCAGCTTAGGCTTCCTGTGACTACATCCACAATTTCCTCTCTCCTTTCCATCCCCCTATTCTCCTCACCTAATACCCATAATTCTCAGAGGATCCTGTGACTAGCACATCCAGCTTTTTCTTGCTCTTTATAGAAAAGATCAGCCCTAGGGTTCCAGACATCAAAGATCTTAGCAAAGCAGAAACTACGGGGCATGATGTGGAGATAAAAGCCCCAGAAAATAAAATTTGGAAGAGAGAAGAGTACAAAAGGTCTCTTTTCTGATAAAATAGTTGAGGAAAGAAAACCATATTAAATACTTTGAACGTTTATATAAAGCATGTACACAACATGCATTATTACATTTGAGCCATAAACAAATAAGGTGGATCAATAATTGATATTAGATCAAGTTTTTAAACTAATTGTACATGCAAAGGGAAAGAAAAGTCCCGAATATCTTGGTCAAGTAGTGCCAAGTCCTGTGCTCCAAACATGTCACTCTTTAGTCATTCACATCCTTGGGCTGTTTCAGTAGGTCACTGAGAAATGCAGTCTAAAGCAGGCTTGATTGGAATGGGGTTCTCAGATGACTTTGCTAGGATACCACAAACCTGAGCAGCCAAAATTCTAATGCCACCTAAGGCTGCTTTCAAGCCTGGGCTAGTGGGAGGAAATACAGTTAAAAAAAGTAAGGGACAGAAGTCTCTGACACTTTTTCACTCATGCATGGCAATACCTGGCCTCTACTCCCTGTAATTCTGTTTTACTGAAGGTAGAAACTGACCAAGAAAGAGCATCTTCTATCCCATTACCTTCCCATGATGCTTTGTGCCTCAGAAAGGATTATTAATTATTAAGGTTATTAACCCTCGAATGCAAAAGACCTAAGAGATGGTTTCAGCTAAGCCAAGTTAATAAATATCACATAATTTGAGTGCTTACAGAAAAAAAACCCTAATTTTTCTACCTCATTTTATTGGGAATATTTTTCTCTTCAATATTATAAAGATTCACTAATTTCTAAAGTGTCTGAATCTTAAAATGATTTAGAATTATAATAATGCAAGTAGGCCTTATAAGTACATCAGAAATGGGAGGGAAAGAAAGCTGTGGCTTATAGTTAATGACTGCTTCTAGAAATTATGCATTCATATAAATATTTGGCCAATTAAATTACTTAGTCAATGAATGGATATTACATCTTCCCTGCTGCATACTACATATATTAACTATCATCAAAATTGCTATGAGACTACTCTAAACTTATCACATATCTCTATAATGTTCATATGCCTTCCCATAACTATTACTAAATGCTTTGGCCCCTTTCTTGCTAATATTTTTTTTTACAGTCTTTCACCTGTGATGAGGTACAGGTCAATAACAACAAATGCTGGGTACTCTACAATTTTCACTGGTCAGCCTTATAAACTTTTACATGAATTTCTATATAGTTTTCTGTGACCCACACTGATATAGTTACCACCTAGTACTTTGTACTAAGTACTTTGTACATTGTTCTATGTATGTTATATATAATTCTCAAAACAAGACTACAAGGTAGTTACAGGCAGCCTAGGAAGAACACGGGGAGCAAGGGAGTTCGCTTAAGCATTACTCAGCAATGATTAGTTTTATCTAAAATGTCCACATGCCGTCAGAAAAATATCTAAACAATGAAACAAAAATAAATTTCCTATAATTAATACTTTTTCATGTAATAATACTGGTTTCCTATCTATAAAAGACAAATTCTGTTCCTCTTCTGATTCCTGTACCCCAAATTGGTTCAAATTTTATCTACTAGTAAAGGAAGTGTAAATATAAATTTAAATCAACACTTTTCTTTTAGACCAGGCATAGCTAACTTGTTGGCCTTGACACCCAGATGCAGAGGCTCAATTAGGTCACAAAAGTCTAAATGGCCACTTTAATGTTACCACTATTCTATGTAGGAACTTGTTGAACTTTTTTTTTTTTTTAATCTTTCATTACTACTATTCAGAAAGTTTCCAGAAAGGTTTTTTAAAAAAAGTAAAATGAGACAAAGGTCCAAAGCTGTAATTATAGTAAGAGTCCTTCCACTTAAAGAAAGGCTGAAGAAACCATACTGGGAATGAACCTTCCTGAAAAGGTGTAAAAACTTAAACAATAAACAGAGAACGCATTAGGTCAAAGTTACATTGGATTTTGTGAGAAGTGGTACATTATGGACAAAAAGCACTATTGTATTTTCACTGTAGCTCATGAAGGCCTGGGACACCCACGGGATTGTATCTTGCAGAAAACTCTTTAGAGAAAGCTAAAATGAAGTTAAAATGGGTGTTGCTGTTTGAAAAAACTAAGTTTCCTTTCAGGTTAACTTCTGTAGGCCCTTGCTATTTCTCACTTGATTTATAATACTTGATTTATAATATTCTAATGATGTTCTCTAACTCCAATTCAACCTTTGTGTTGTCACTAATCACCTAAGTAATAGAGAACCTTCAACTGGTTGGGTCCCCTTTACTCACAGGATAAAGTCCAAACTCTTTAGCACTGTGTATCCATCCTTGTTCTTTTTCTTGCTACTCTCTCAAATGTGCCATTCATAGGCAAGTGGTCACTTCACCATCTCCTCCTGTCCCTGACCAAACACCTCAGTCTCTGTGGTGGTCAAATCCAGACCTATCCTTTCTGTCTTGACTCCTGCAGGTGCAGCCCTAATATCCTCAACATGCCATACAGTTTCATGCTTTTGTGTCCTTGCATACGTTACCTCACCTGGCTAGAATGCCCTTCCCTCCTCTCCCCATTTCTTCTGCCCTGATTCCTTTAGGACTCAGTCTGAAATTACCTGGGAAGCTTTCTTGACATCTTCACCTTTGGGTGGGTCAAATGCTCTTTGGCCACTGCACTGTATTCCCCCACTAGACTATGACCTGCTCTACCACTTTTAGCTGAGTAACCTTGAACAAGTTCATTAATTTCAATGAGCCATTTCTTCACATACAGAACGTTAGCAATAATTTGATGTCACTATGAAAAAATAAATGTGAAAAATCACTTTGTAAACAGTAAAGACTATGCAAGCATTAACAATTTTATCATAAGCCAAAAGAGTACACAGTATTCTAGGTGAATATAGTTCAGGTGACCTAAGCGTAAGATTCATCTCTTGGTTTCCAGTTCTCTCTTCAAGGATGCCTGGAATTTTATCTGACTTTCCAGCTAAGTCCTTGTAGTTCTATCTTCAAAGGAAAAAAATCTATAGCGATGCACAGGTTATTTGAAAAGAAGACTAAGTGGAAAGCTTCTGAATGGTAAAGATGGTTCTTTTTTCCACCCTTTCTAATGCCTTCACAAGAGTACTGGGTTATGCGCATAAAAATACTTGGTAAAATGAAAGAGCTGAATGAATGAGTGGATATAAGCATAACCTGTCCATAGTGAGCTTATATATTCAAAAGGACTGATGTGACAGATCCCATTATGAATCTGGAATTGTAAAAATGGTAATAAGTGCCTTCAGTGTCATCTTAAAGTGTAGTAAGAAATTAAATTTCCTGCTATGCTTATTTTATTTGATTTCATAAATTTTGTAATTGCTATTTTAGTGACTCATGCTTAACATGTTTTAGTATTATCAAAATCACTTATACAATTCAGTACCTACTTATTGACTATTTACTGCATTAAGCCCTATAAGAGTATAAAGATAAGGGCAAAGGACTCTACCCAGAAGATGCTAAACATATAGAAAGGAAGCTAAGTCAACAATATATATAATTAATACAAGGCAGAATGTTGTATGATGTATGGAGGACCTAAGGTTAATGACAATCAATGAAGATATTTGAGTTAGGGCACTGGGCTCTAAAAATTAAAACTGTATATTAGAAATTTTTGGTAGCCAATAGCTTCTGTTCCTATAGAATATCTACTACATATTACATATGTAACATTTGCTACATGCAATGGCAGACATTTCTGATAGCCTTCCTCCTTAATCTAATTATATTACCTAAATGTATTGCTGTCTAATTGAATAAGGGACCCACTGTTGATAGTTACATCAGACGTATGTGCCAAGCAGTTTCAAGCCCTTTGGGTGTATTACCTCATTTAATATCCACAACAGCCCTATAAGGTAGATGCAGTTATCCCTATCTTACAGATGAAAAAACCAAGGCACAGGTCTTGTAATTTTTCAAGGTCAAGAGGCAAAAATCAAAACATGTAAACAAGGACCTTAAGAGACAAAAACGAGTATTCCACAGAGTGAGTGAGCGGGACCCACTTGCTAGAACTGCTTCACGGAGTGCTTTCCACTTCTCCCTAACGCACCCAGAGGGAACAACCTTTCCTTTCCCGCCCGGGATTATATTCCATAATTTAATTGCTGATTCTCATGCAGATCCTCTCAAACATTCCCACTCCAGAGGGCGGGCAACTATTTAAATCACAGGCATTTGGGAAAATGAGACCGAATCAGATCCCTGGGCGAACAAAGCTCAGATAGGATCACGAAATTAAACCTTTCGGGCTGGGTATACGTTTCTGGATCATCTGCAGGGGATGGCAGCAGCACCGGCTCACCCGGCAGGCGCTACCTGTACAGACAGTATCCTCTCCCCTCTGTCCCCAAGCAGCTTGGGTTTTGCCATCTGCTGGTTTATCTTTCACTTACTGGAGCTGCCTGTACAATCTCCATCGTGCTCCGACCACCAGGCCTCACGCGCCTCGCTCTCCGCAAACCCAAACCCACCCGGGTGCGTGTGGACCCCTGCAGCGGCAGCCCGTCCCGCTCCCTCCCCCAGCCGGCTACTCACGGTTCCAGTACACCGGGTAGCATTCTCCTTGGGTCACATCCACCTCGTAGAGGCCGCCCCGCACACACACCCGCTCGATGTTCACCAGCTCCTCCATCTCGGGCTCGTGCCTTCCCGTGCGCGGGCAGAAGCCGCAGACGCGGTCCTCGTCGTCGTCTCCCCCCGAGCTGGAGGCCGGGCCGCACACATGGTCGCCGCCCGGGTCCTCGGCCTGGGGTTGACCGGCCGTGGCCTGCAGCAGGGTCCGGAAGGCGAGCTCGATGCGGAGCGAGTCGTAGCCGATGAAGGGCTTCCAGGTCTTCTTGTCCTCCTTGTAGAACCAGCGCACCTCCTCCGGGCCCAGCTCCGTCACCACCTCGTAGCGGTGCCGGGAGGCCGCGCCGGCCGGCCGGGTGCGCTTCCTCTCCCCGGGACCCCCTCCCGCTGCCCCGCCGCCCCCCGAGTTCGACGGCACCAGTGGCGGCTGCTGCGGCGCGTGCAGGACGAGGAGCTGCCACCGCCGCCGCTTCGCCCTCGCTGTAGTAGCGCAGCGAGGAGCCCGACTCGGCTGAGCTGAAGTCATAGTTCTCGTCACTGAGGCAGGGGTCCAGCACCAAGTGGTGACCGAGGTCGTCTGTGCCAGGCGCCAAGTGCAGCCCTGGCTCCCCGCGGAAAAGGGCCAGGGGCACCTCGCCGTCGCCCGGGTTCCTGCCCGGCAAGTGGTCGAAGCAGCAGACACTGCCACCGAACGCCGGCTCCGCATCCGAGCTCAGCTCCCAGGCGGCGCCGCCGCTGCCCCGGCCGTTATGCTCAGGGCTCCGCGGGGACTCGTGGCCCGGGAAATTCATGGTGCGGAGACGCTGCCGGCTGCCCGGCCCGGAGCCGAGCCGTGGCCCCCAGCGCTTCCGCTACACATTCAACGCCGCCGCCCTCTCCACCGGGAGTTTTTAATCTTTCAAATCCCGGCCGGAGCTACGGCGGCAGCGGCGGTGGCTCCGCCCCCCTCCCCCCGCCCCCGAGGCCTACGGCCGCCGCCGCGGCGTTCGGTCGGTCCCATTGTCACGCTGCCCGACGTAGGAGGCGCTTGGCCCCGGCTCCGCCCCGCCGGCCGCGCGCGCCGCCCCGGAAGCCCGGTCTCCTGGGCGCCGCAGGCGAGTTACCCCTCTCCGCTGCTCTAGCTGCTGGTGCGAGGTCAGCTCAGGCACCTGGTCACTCTTAGGATTTGTCAATTCTTTTCCACTCCTACCTTCTTTCCCCTGCACATCTGCCTCGGCCCCCGCCCTTCTGGGGGTCAGAGCCTAGATGTGGAGAGACTTTACACCGGCCATCCTTGAAATCTGGGTCATCGCCTCAAGGGTTTAATTAAGATACAAGTCGAGAGGGTCCCCAGTAGTTGGATCCTCCTGACTTTAGTTTTGTGACCTTAGGCCCGCCTAAGGCCTCAGCCGGACCTTCCAATCACCTGATTCTGCTCCTACTAGAATTGTTGGCCAACAGGAAGACAGTCCACCTCATACCTACTGATTCCTGTGGTTGGCATCACCACTCCTACTCAAATTCAAGTCTCAAACCTCCCTTCACATGCACGTGTATAACATTGCTCATCTTTTAGTAATTATTTCCTGTTTTCTTCACCTGATTGCAAGGCCCTTGATGGAGACCAAGTCTATGTGCCTCAACCTCTCCCCCATAGTGGGTACACAGTGTTGATTATAATGATGCCAAATCCAGCGAGTTGTAATAGAAAGATTATTAGACTGAAAGCCAGAAAACAAGTAGGCTCTAGACTTTTGCTAACTAAACACAAGCAAGTCACTTATCTCCTTGATGTTTTGGTTTCCTCATCTGGAAAATATTCGTTATTGGACCAGGTGATCTTTAAAGTCTCATCTAGCAGTGGGAAGTCTATGACCTTCAAGGTTTCTACCTGTTCTTTACATATCTCGGATTCTGCAGCTCATTTTCTGTGATCAGGTTGAGTGCTGAGGTTCGCCTGCCTGGTTTTTTCATATTACACGAAAAGTTTTATAACTCCATCACTCTGTGTTGAGAGTCCAGAGAAAAACATTCTCCAAACTCAGTGTTTGTAATTCAAGATCGACAGTATTCACTGTTTCCACCCCCCACCTTGTTGTAGAATTAATATATAGGACAATTTTTATTGCTTCTGGAATGTAAACTGTCAGAAATTAAGTCACCATTAAGCAGTCCTGTCTCAAGCTTGTATAGGATCTAAGAATGAATTTGAAAAAAAAAAAAAGGCTTTGTTTCCTATGGGCAGATACAGAGCTAGTGTTCACAGGCTGGATTTCTGCCCCAGTTTGTGTCCTTGGCTGGATTATCTTGGCTAAATAAGCAATGAACAACCTGCCCAACTGGACACTGCAGCCCTGACTCAAAGCATCAGAGACCTTATTTCCATTTAGATTATTTCCATTGCTTTTTGGGTATATGCTTATCAATTTCTTCAGTATTTCTATTGACAATGTGCAGAATATGAAATTGGGTATGAGCTTTCATCTGTTTACTATTGACGAAAGCATTCATTCTACAGTGTTCTGATGGTCACCAATATGGTGGAATCTCTGTGCTAGTTTCTGATACAAGAGACCATGGGAGGGACTTCATTCCTTCTTTAAGCACCTTAAAGCCTAGTCGAAGGGGGGTACAGCAAACTAAACAGATACATTATAGTACAGTGTGAAGAGTACTATGAGGGTGATTTAAAGTAAGGGATATTGCAATATTTAAAATATTTCTAACCCTTTATAGTTCTCAATGGAACATAACCTACCTGTACTGCTATCTGGTCAGATTATTTTAGCCGAATTTTAACTATTAAAGTACAGTTATAGAAATAATGTTATTCATTATGAATATTCCTCTGTAAAAAACAATTACTCCCTGTTCTGTATTGAATGACAATTTCCAGTATTTAAATGTTGCTTATTACATTATCTTGAAAAGGTTAGCCTCTTGTGGCCCATTGCGTGAGGCCACACTCTTATTAGTGTGAGAATTTTTAAAGAAGATATTGATCCTCAAATATGATTTTTAAAAAAAGAACAATAGTAAACAAACCACAATGCAGTTGGATGTGAAGACCCCAGATTCTCTCTGGACCTGGCTATCTTGGTCTAGCTAGACCTTTGGTGAGGAGAGATGTTAATCAGTGTTTGTGGGAAGTGAGATTGCTTCTGCCCCTTGGAAATGAGCTGGGGCTAGAAAGACAGATCCAAGTAGCCAGCCCCATGCTGACAGTAAAAGATATTTGAATGTATAATATCTAATTTCACTTAACTGTATGTGTTTATTTCCTTGTTATTCCTTAGCCATATCAAGGCAAAGGCCCCAAAGCCTCTCTCTCCTCAACTATTTTTTCTTCTTTAAAAAGTCATCCTTTATCTTATTCTTCCTGCTGCTTCTCTCCTACTTTTGCTTTCTAGAGCATCTTTCAGTCATATAATCCTGACAAGAGGGGGAAGGATTCCTCTGTTCCAGTCCCCACTTATTGAAACAGGTGTCAGGTGGCTCCTCATTACTCTATATCATTAGTGCATGCAATTGACACAGCAGTATATGAGCTTCCATGGTTGTATGCAAAACGTTCTATTGTATTTTACTGATTACCAAAGACAAAGCCTCTTTCATTTAAACCAAATAAGTATGATTGATTCAGACTTCTGGCATCTGTGGACCTATGCTGTTGCAATAACTAGGTAAATGTGGAACCAAACCTGAGTGGTTGATACCAGACAATAAAAGAGGCAAAGCCAGATGGTTTGTACTGTAGAAGACTGAAGCAGCTTATTTGCACATCCTACTGTCCTTTTCCCCTGCTGGCATATGATAAGGGGCTATCCAGCAAGCAACAGCCATCTTCCCCTCCCCACTCCTCCAAAGTTACATGATGCAATTTTGTGCCACCTTTCTCTTTTTTTCTCCCATAAAGATTGTCCTTATTGTTCATTTTAACCACTTTTCTGCCTGCATAAAATTATTAGAGGTAGCCTAATGCCATGTAATTTATTTGGCGCCAATAACCCATACCCGCATTTGAAATGGCTTTGATTAAACATATGATGGAATATTTAGAATGCAGAAAGAGAGCAGTTATATAACCATACCAGCATCTGTTGTGTCTCTTGTTTGATAAGCCATCCACTACATTTTAAATTTTATTTTATTTTTATTTTTCGTATTATGATTTATCTAATTTCTTAAAATTAGAGCATCTTAGTCTGTTTGGCCTATGAAAATAAACTATCATAAATTGAATGGCTTCTAAACAACAAATATTTATTTTTCACAATCTGGCCTAGGAAATCCAAGATTCTTGTGCCAGTAGATTTGGTGTCTGATGAGAGCTTCCTGGTCATATTTTCATTGGGTCTTCATGTGTCAGGAAGAGCTAGGGAGCTCTGTGAAGCCTTTTTTTATGAGGGCCCTCATGAACCAATCACCTTCCAAAGGTCCCAACTCCTAATACCATCACTGTGGGGATTAGGATTTCAACATGGAATTTTTTTTGTGGGGGACACAAACATTCATACCAGAGAGTGTCTTCTTTGGTGCATAGACTAAATGGAAAGAAAACCTAGACTGAAGTAGGGAACATTTATTGATATGTGTTAGATGTCTACTAAGTTTCAGGTACTATACTAAGACCTACAGTGAAGCATACACAGTCTAGAAATAACTAAAATAAATCCCATAACGCCAACTTTTTATTCTTATGAGGAATATATGTAATGCCAGAATGACCACAAGAGCCATTCTTTCACTAAACACAGATCAATAGAGGAAGCCAAATTACAACCAAATGGTAGCTAGGCAAGCAGAAATAACATAGGAGTATGTAATGAATAAAGTTGTTTATGCTTCTATTTATTCATTCAACAAATATTTATTGTCCAGTGCTATTTCGATAATAGTTTGTTTTATTTTTATGTTTATATGAAATCATATTTAAAATGTAGAATTATCAAATGCATTTACTTAAAGATTTGTAAGAGATCTGCTCACAAAACTGTACATACCAAAACCCCATAATTTTAAAAAATATTCCTTCTAGAAATAAAGGTCAATGGTGTTGAAGATATATATTCAAATGGAAGAAAATATAAATCAATACAATATTGATGCATACTCTATGGAGGCAGCCACAAAATCTTCATCAGCTTATTTATATCAAAGAGAAGATGTGGCTATATTCCTGACCTTTCATTGTAAAAAAGTGAGTTGATGGTAGCACAGGCTGCTGTGAAATCCACATTATGCATCTATTGTAGATGCATTGATGACTTTTATGCTCCAGGATTTTTTCTTCTCTTATCTCAGAGATAAACTGAAAGCACATCTTTATTCACAAAATATATAGTATATAACTAATATAGGCCTTCACCAAAAAGTAATTGATAATCATAGTAGTGTGCTGAGAAAGACCTAGTAGCATCTTGTATATACGTAGTTTATTCTGATTTTCATATAACAAGTGAAAAGGAAAGAAAAAAATGCTATGTTTCAATAGGGATTTTCACTAGTTCATCTCTGGGTAATTTGCTGAGTTTTTAAAGGACTGAATGGCAGAATCGATTCGCTGTTTTTGCAACTGCTGCTTAAGAAAGCATGTTTATCCATAGGTCAGCATTTCAAATGTAAGAGTTCAGCTTGAACAATATATGATTCCAGACTCACAAGTTCAGAAGCCCTTCCACAGGATCTCCCACTGGCTTTTTGAGCCATACTAGATAGCCATTATGGTTGTATCATTAATAAATTAAAATAGGATGGAAGGAAAACAAAGTTCTGCAGAAATTTAATCTTCTTTAAGACTAAAGCTATATTTTAAATATAAGAAATAACAATGGCTTTGCATTTATAACTTATTCTTTCTTCTTAAGTTCAAAATCAAGCCGATTCTTTCTTCTTAACTTTAGATTCAAACTAATTCTTAATCACCAATGAGACCTAACAAACAGCCCTTCATCTGATTATTTATATTACTTAACTTCTCAAGTTAGAAATGATAAACCTTGATTACTCACACTGTTCTTCTAGGTTAGAAACTGTAATCCACAAGTGCTCTTCAGATAATTTTTAATGAAGACATAGGAAACAGTATATTCATTTCCTAGGGTGGCCATAACAAACTTCCACAAACTGTGTGGTTGAAAACAACAGACATTTACTTTCTCTCAATTTGAATGCTAGAAGTCCAAAATCAAGGTGTTGTCACGGCTGGTGTCTTCCGAGGCCCTCAGGGAGAAACTGTTTCATGCCTCTCTCCTAGCTTTTGATGGTTGCCGACAAGTCCTCGGTATTCACATTCCTGTTATGACTCCAGTCTCTGCCTCTATCATCACATGGCTTTCTTCCTTCTTTGTCTTTCTCTGTGTGTCCTCTCTTCTTATAAAAGACACTAGCTTTTGAATTTAGGGCCCACTCTAATCCAATGTGACTTCATCTTACCTAATTACATCTGCAAAGATTCTATTTCCAAAAAAAGGTCACATGCTAAGGTTCCAGGCGGCCAAGAATTTTGAGACGACACTATTTCATACACTATAGACAATGAATGTGAATATGCAAGCACAAGTGTTTAAACAACCTTTTAAACATATGAACAATTACTAGATTAATTTTTACTTGGAGCCCTTTTGTATATTTAAATGAAAATGAATATCATAAATACAGATACCTTCTGAATACAGAAAAGGTGTTGCACAAAGAAGATTTTGTATTATGTTTACTACAGTAAAGTCAGTGATTCATTACAAAACAAATACTATTTGACAGAGGTAGCTTAAGAAAATGTGCCTTTTAACTCATTCAACTATTTCCATTCATCTATCCATCCAATTATCTATTCATTCCCTCAGCTTCAAGAAGAATTTAAGGTGATTTTGAGAAATACATTCAAAATAATGAATGTAAGTGAGAAAATTGGAGAAAGGGGACAAGTGGGATTAAAAAAATAAGTCGGGGAATAAAACATACTAGGTAAAGTTCCATATATTTGTGAAATAGAGATGAGCCACAACTTGGCTCTGAGTTTTCCATTAGATTGGTTATGTGATCCATAGTCTTAATTAGATGAAACAATTGGTTATTGATATTCTTTCTATGTAAACAAGGAAATAAAGCATTATTCAGCAAAGGGATTTACTTATTTTCTACATGATAAATATATTATTGTAATACTTTTCTCTCAATATTCTTCTCTAAGATTTCTCAGATAAGTCATAGATTTTCTATAAAACATTTGGGGGTGGGGCAATGAGAGAATCCTTCTTAAACCCTAACTGACAGATAGTACTAGAAAATATAACTCCAACTGTATTATCCTTGTTTTGAAAACAAAATGATAATAACAAACAAACCAAAAGCCAATCCACAGTTGGAAATATCTTGTTGCTGGATTGAAAGTAGAATGGTTAAATAATCTATTGTACATCTATGACTACGGAACACTACGCAAAGATCAGTTAAAAAGAACATATTGGCACAGAAAGATCTCCACATTAATAAGTGAAAATAGCAACTTACAGAAAAATGACCTGTGGTTTGATCTTATTTTTATATTAAAATTCAAACAAACTCACACTCCATATGTGTATATGTTTGTAGATATTCACCTACATATATAAATCGTTGAGAGCTACAAGTTATCCACATAGTTACTCCTGGATGGTGCAGAGGAAATGAAGTCGGACCTTAAATTCTATATTATTTGAACTTCATAGGATTAGGATACATTTGTATGTCATTTGCATAATTAAAAAAAACTTTTAAAACAAGCGAGATAAAATGGAGAATAATATTGGTTAGTATTGACTACTCCCACCTGTGTTAGAGGTTTCTCTTCTCTGCATCAATCTAGTTGAGTGACATTTTTTAAATAAACTCACTGTCCGCAGGTGTCATAGAAACCACACACAGGTTGCAGACAGATCTAGGTTCAATTCTCAGTCATGTCAAAGACTATGTGGGCTTTGAACCTCAGATTCATCATCAGTTACATGAAAATAATGACAGCTCGCCTCACTTTGCGTGGCAAGGGTTATTTAAGACAAAATGAAATAATGTATAGGAAAGCTCTTATGGGGCCTCCCACTATTGTTGCCTGCCATAGCTGGCAGCAAACACACTATGCAACAGAAAACCTCCCTTTGTTTCAAAAAGTTTCCTTTTTTTTTTTTTCTGTCCTTGCTTCCTTCTTATTTACCTATAAATAGTAGAATCGTGGTATTCAGCTCTAAAGTACCTCATTAATTTACATAGCCTGTGATTCCTCAAGTACTTAGCCTTTTTCTTCTCAGAACTGTTGGCCAATCCACACAGTGATCAAGGAAAGAGATTCAACCTCTCAGTCATTAAAGGGCCTGTAATACTCATGATCTCTTCTCCAGAGCTGTTCACAAATCCATTTTGGCTTTGCTACCTTAGTGCAACTCCTTGGAGAGGCCATAGGCCTGAATTTTAGGTAACATGGAACCCTCGTTGCAACTCTGCCCTCTCCCCTACCTAATACAGCTGGCCTTTTTTTTTTTTTTTTTTTTTTTTTTTTTTTTTTTTTTTATGCGAGGCAACCCTTGGTTGACCTCACAGATTGCAAGGACCTTGTCAGTTTACAATCCCTTATTTTTTATTTTTTACACCTATAGCACCTGCTCTTCCTAGGTGGTCTTCCAGCATAGTACTAACCAGGCTCGATCCTGCTTAGCTTCCGAGATCAGACGGGATGGCTTGTTCAGGGTAGCATGGCCTAGACCAGGCCTTCTTAATATGAGTGACACAGTGTGTGGGTTAAGAGCTAAAATTGAACTCACTCTCCAACATGCTTTGAAATCTTTCAAGGGGTCCAGGGATCCACAAGATTCTTTAGTATCTACAAACTTCTGATTCAAAGACTTAGTAGTCTGAGTCAGAGGTTGAAGAAAACGTGGAGAGTCATTATTATTAATTCTCAGGAGGGAAAAAAGACGCAAATAGAATTTTCTATCTTTTAAAAAAATTTTATTTTATTATTATTAGTTTTAAATATCAGTACATTGGTTAGACATTTATATAGTTTATGAATAATCCCCTGCTTAGTCTCTCTTCCCTCTGACTTTACACCTAGCTGTTACATTACTGCTGACTGCATTCCCTATGCCATGCTCCCCATTTCTGGTGACCATCTATCAACTGCTAATTTGTACAATAGAATTTTATTTTCAGTGGCATCTTTCAGCTTCTTTAAAAATAGTCAGGCAATATTTTCCTACCAGTAAAATGAAGGACAATTGAAATAACCAATCTCTCTCTTTCGAGGGGTATTAGTTATTAAGGGGAACTGATAAAAGATCAACTCAAATGAAATAAATATATATCAAATGTCTGTTTGGTTAAAAGGAGTCATGAGAAGAGCTTGGAAGTTTGCTGTTGCAGCACTTAGTGTGGATGCCCCACTCATCTGTGAGGGCAAGTCTGGGGATATTCAGTCCCAGAAACTTTCCCGGAAAAAGAGATGCCTAAAGTAGAACCTAAAAGATGAATAAAAGAAAGCTGAAAAAAGGGTAGAAGTGGGGTGCAAAAGAATATTCCAGGTAAGAAAGAATCAAGAAAGATTCGAAGAACTAGAAGATGGAGAGTAGGGCAGGAGAGATGGGCAGATATAGATTATTAGAAAAGCTGAACAACATAAAAAATAATCATATAGATACTGTAGACATCTAATGTAGTTAAAAAATGAAAAGTTATTTTATGTGTACTTCTTTGAGATGATCGCATCACATTGTATTTAAATAATGGGCTTAAGTCACTAGCATGATCAGAGACATGACCTTCCTTAAATCAACCCCACTGTAAGCACTGTGATAGCTGCATAATCTAGTTCTGAGCCTTGAACATAATTCACTCAATCTGTATTATTTAACCAGGGCACTTCCAGGTATTTTTTCATTTGTGACCTGTATTGACCTTATCATTATTTTCACCTGGTTCTAGCAGGGCTCATCTCTGTAAGTCACTGTTGGGCTTTTGATGGGAAGGGCATTGCAAAGCTCAACCTGCTTTAAAATATTCGCTCAGTGGTCTGCCATGTGGGTTCTTCCCTCCTACCTGGTCTGACATACACCCACATCTTGAAGCACTTTCTTGAGTTATATAATAAAAGGTAGGAACAATGTTCTTATCCTTAAAATGTGCAATTGGTATGGTCAGGTTTTTCATTAAGTATAAATGAGGTCATATTAAAGTTTTACTGCCCAAATTATATCTTGGGCCTCCACTGACTTGAGTGCTAGTCAAATTTTCTGTTGTGCCCCAAAAAGATGACTTATATCAACTCGCAATCTGTTCTCTGCACTGCATTAACAAATAATAATTATTCTGGTCCACCATGTTTCTTTTCTCCTGCTCTGAGAACACTGTGTCTGCCATGGCATCCAAGTAGCTTGAAAGAAGCTTGCTGTTGCCTTGCTAATGATCTGTCCCTTCCCAATATTGGTGGTGACCTTGCCTGGGTGATGTACTTTGAATCCCCCTAAGTCTCCATCATCCAGGCATCAGAACAGTACCAGGCTGAGTTGGAAGGAAAAGATATCAGTTTTCTTCCCAGCTCTGAGCCACACCTTTCGCCTTGAACCTAGAGAACTGCTACTCTGCCTATAGTCGCAAACTTTCCCCTTTAACCTCTCCCTTCAATTTTCAGTCCCCAGGGTCAACTCTTGGCTTCACTTCCCCATCTACATATCCTCTTCCCCTTCTAAAGTAAAATCTCAAAAAGCCTCAAGGACAAAGCTTCCAGTTAACCAGCACAGAACATTATGTGATCATATTTAAACATCTAGCATTTGTTGTCAAGTCAATACACTAACAAGATCAAGCATCCTAATAGTTTTTCCCCAAAACAGAGGAGGGGTCTCCTCCAAAGGTGAAGAAAAAAGTCTCTACTTCTGAGTACAAAAGAAACTGCAATTCTTAAATGATATCTTCCTCACTCACATTCACCCAGGTTTCAAGAATCTTAAAGCCCAGGCCTAGCTAGCACACCTGAGCCCAAAGGAAGCTGTGCCATCTGGAAGGAAAAAGATAGCACTTTTCTATTAACCCAATAAATTCCCAGTAGTTTGTTAGAGTGGTAAGGGCACAAAGGCACAAAACTCTTAAGACCAGTCAATGTCAATGTATGAAGTAGCTGGGACTAGAAAACTCTGTGTAGTCCTATATGAATCTGGAAGAAAACACGAAGGGCAGAGGGTAAGAGGGAAAGCTTACAAAATGAAATTCTAGATGTGAATTGTGTGGAAGACAAACTCAGGCCCGATGAATTAAACTGTAAATGTTTGGCTTCCTAAATCATCAGTAAGTTAATATCAACAAATTCTGAAAAAATTGTCATAAGTATGACTGACATAAATTACAAATCTTTATAAAAAATTCCTAGTCATAGATTGGAAAAATTAATAAGCCCCCATCAGAAAATTGGGCAGGGTTATGAATAAAAATTAGCTAAAGAGGAAATGAAAACTTAAAAAATGGTTAAAATAATAGGATAAAAGGTTCATCTGGCACGTGAACAAAATAATATATATATATATATATATATATATATATAATATATATATATATATATATATATATATATAGTAAAACAATAATTGCATGCCACTTTGTGCCAAGCAAACTTTGTGCCAGGTCATAGAAGACCTGCTATACCATGGTCATGAGACCAGAATTTATTCTGTAATAGGAAGACATTGACAGATTTTTTAGCAGTAGAGTAACATTATCTCAGCTCCCTCTCTTTTTAAAAAGGAAGATTAATTAATCAATGGGGTATAGGATGAATTAAAGAAAATGAGATTGCTTGCTGTAATTGTAAAGATGAGGAAACAGTTCCAGAAATGGTCTATGTAGGCATGTTGTTGGAGATCTAGCTTTGGAAAAACCCATGAGAAAGGACTGAACTATGCACTGACTTTTCCATCCATTATTCTGTCTCTCAGCAGACCTGGCTGCCTGATAAGTGATGCTAATGTATCATAAGACTGCATAAATTGGTATCATAAAAAGAACAGCCCCAAACTCATTTTTCAAATTAAAAAGAGGTGTCCTTTTAAAGAATTTTGTCTTTCCACAAAAGTTAAGAGGCAAAAGCATAAAAATTAGGGGATTTCCATTTTCAAAAACTGTTTCTTCCTTCCTTCCTTCCTTCCTTCCTTCCTTCCTTCCTTCCTTCCTTCCTTCCTTCCTTTCTCTCTCTCTCTCTCCTCTCCCTCACTCTCTCTCTCTTTTAACGTCCATGACCCACAAGGAACAATTTTCTCAGCCTACTTAAAATGGTTGTGCCATTCAATTTTCAGGGGCATGCTTCATTGCAAAGATAGTCTACTGTTATGAGGCTTTCTTGAATTTGGCTTTCCTCCAAGGACAAAAAGTTTTCTGATAGATATTTTTTTAAAAAATATTGCAATCTTCTTAGAAGATGCCGTTCCCTAAATGAAACATAAATATTGTTTCTTTCTTTCAAAGAAATAGCTAAATAGCAATTCTGCTTAATTAACAATAACATTGAGCAAAACTCCATTTTTTTCTGCTTAGATTTCTTCTGTTTACTTCCTCTATTTTAACTATGTTCCCCACTAAGAGCCTGGTGATGCAATGATGGCTTACCCTTTCCCCAACTGAGGCCTGCTGTCATCCAGACCGTCAGCTGTGCTCAAGTGACTATAGAATTAATTACTTAAAAAAATTACTTATTACTATTGTATGAAAGTATTTTTCAGAACTTTTCCAGGCAGAGCTATACGTATGGAAAAACAGAATTTGGGGCTATAGTAACTTTTTTTCTTTTTGTACAGCAGGCCTTGCTGATCCCAGCTGTCCTTAGCAGTGTCTTTCATAGGAATGAAAGGAAAAAAGTTGGTACTATTGACAGACATTAGGGAAAGCATGTGTGTTTCAAGATGTATAGTAAACACAGCATGTGGGAATGAAGGAGTGGCAGAAGTGTGGGAAAAGAAATTAGGAAAACTGGATTATAGATTCAGGTCAGCCACTAACTAGACAGGTGCTCCCTGGAAACCTTTTTACCCTCACGGAGTATGACTTTTCTAATTTGTAACATGAGAAAATTGAGCCAAAGTCATTTATTTTATGGCTGTTATTCATACTCCTAAATTCAACATCTATACTACATTCCTGTCAGATATTTGATGGTCTATCCAGGGGTCACTATTGTGTCTCCCTTGTCCAACCTCAGGCCCTCTTCAGGCCTGCTAGTCCTCTCTCAGCTGGGTATTGAGCATTGTTCAACCTGAGTATCACAGTGGCATAACGGAAAACTCTGTGAGGATGTCTTAGGCCCTCGGGGCAAGGGGAGACATTGTGTAACCATCTCTACTCTCTCACACTAGCCTGAGTATACAGAGGTGACGGTCCTAGCAGGCTCCCTCAGCTCTCCCCTGGGAAAGGGAATGAATAAGTTCCTACCTGTGGGTACCAGGGAAGGGCCTGCAGGGTACTAGGAACGACAGCTGACGCTTGAACAACATGGTGTGAACTGCTCAGGTCCACTTACATGGACATTTTTTTCAAGAAACACAATTTATTTACAGTTAAATACATTTTATTCATCCGCGGTTAGTTGAATCCATGGATGTGAAGGGCCAACTGTAGTTAAGTTTCTGAGGACTCGAAAGTTATACATGAATTTTTATCTGAGTAGGAGTACGTGTGTGTGTGTGTGTGTGTGCACGTGTGCGTGTGTGTGTGTGTCGGTGCCTCTAACCCCCACATTGTTTAAGAGTCAATTGTACTAGGCTAGGGGTGGGTAGGGGAGGATAGAGGAGGGTGGGAGTAAGGGGGAGAACTCTGGGCTAAGATATCAAAATATTATCCCACTATGCAATATTAATGAGTCCATATTTAATTCTTATTTTTTGGCACAAGACAGCAATAATAAACTTGTAAACTATTTTGACTTTTTCATTCCAAAGATGTAGTTAAGACAGGATATTGTTTTCAAAAGTCCGATGTTATTCATATTAATAGTGAAATTGGAAAGGGATGATGTTGCCTAGTGCTTTTATTTTCTATTTCTTCTCTCTTTTTCTTTTGTTTAGTGATTTCTCTTCCCTGTGTTGCTTCTGTCACCTTGGTTTCTTCTGTCCCAGGGAGAAAAATGAGATATACTCATTCATGCTAAAAGTCTTTGTCTTGCAGGAGAATTTATATTGTGAGGAGAGAGTACTTATTTCCCATTCCTCGGTTGTTTTTTTTTTTTTTTTTTCACAGAGGGAATGGGCCCTCTATTTCCTCCCCAGAGGAGATAGGCACACCAGGACCCCTTTTTTCTTCTGTCCCCTCACTTTCTCCTCCTTGGAAATAAGATGATTTACCTGATCGGAGAACTGGTTCTGCTGCGTGCCTTTTGGTGTATCTCTTAGAGCCACTCTGTCTCCAGGATGCCCGCCTCCTCTGCTCTTCCCTGTAGTTTGCCTACTGAAGCCTGCTATTTTGGAGTTGGGGTAAATTTAATTTGGAAGGGTGTTATAAGCCCCTTTGGCTTCATATATAAAGTCACATTATCAAATAAGCTTCATTTGTTATGAATTTAACAGATATTTATATTTTGTCTCCTGTGTTTTATATCTTATTTGTTTGCAGACTCTGTAAGGGAAGAAACGAGTTATTATTTTTTTTGCCCCTGAACTCCAAAACTATATGGCACTACACAATGTAAGATGAAGTTTAGATGGCCCTTAAGAGATCATCTGGAACCACATCTAAGCTATAAAGACGTCTACAGATTAATCATCCCTAATACTTTTCTTAGCACTTACTATATGACAGGCACTGCACCACAAAGCTTCTGTGGTGAGGGTCTCATTTAATCTTTCAGCCATCTTATGAAATAGGTACTATTGATAGCACCCTTTTACTAATTAGAAAATTGAAGCTTAGAGAGGTTAAATGATATGCCCAAAGTTATAGAATAATCCAGCAGCAGAGCCCCATGGAGAGGTAAACAAAATAGATTTCATCCCAGCCCTGGACAGAGAAGACAGACATTGAACAATTAATCAAATACATAATTGATGATAGCCATGATGAATGCCATGTAGGTGCTGAGAACACATAACCTCTAGTCTGAAGGTCAAGGAAAAAATTCTTCCCTGGCAAAGTGACATTCAGCTGTGAACCTAAACTGCGTAAGAGTGAGCAGGGCAAAGGGATGGGTGAGGTGGGAGTAAGGATGAGGAGTGGGCAGTGTTCCAGGAAGAGGGTACAATAGCTGGAAGGATCTGAAGTGAGAAGGGATGTGGAACTGAAGGAAGGCAGCTGCAAAGAAGGTAAAGGAAGAGGTAGTACCAGATGCGTTTGGAAAGCCAGGTCGGTGTTGTGGTAGAGGCTCTGCAGGCCATGCTAAGGATTTTGGATCTGATCTTGGGAGTAATGTGATGCCATCAAAAGATGTAATTAAAGGGAGTGACAATTGTGCCCATATCTCTCTGTAGCATCACCTATTTCTAAGCTTTGAATTCTGACTACATCATAGAGAAAATTTCTATTAGGCTAATCTCTTTAACACTTGTGACTGATGAACTAACTCATCTCTCTTTCGTAATAAGGAGTGTGTGTGAAGTCTGAGCCTTGGGTGCTCCTTAGGATCACCTGAAAAACTTTTAAACATTCTATGGCAAGGCCATACTCAAGACGAATTAAATCAGAATCTCTAAGCATGGAAGTTGTATTTTTTAGACACAGCAGCCTCTGCAATTCAGTTTACCAACATTATTGAATCCCCATTGATCCTAAATCTAGGCACTGTGTTAGATGCCCTGCATACAAAGATGAGTAAGTGTGAACAGCTGTTAGCAGCTGTGAACTATTCAGAAGTTGTAGCTTCTGCAGCTGCTAAAAAGGCAAGTGAGTTGAGGCAGCCCCAGGAGGCAATGAAAAGAATCTTTGAAGTCAATGAAAAATGATAAATCATGTGGTTGCAATTCCAGTGTCTCGCTTGGTCTTTTCTCTGCATCACTGCTTGGAAGGAAACCACAGAAATCAGGAACCCCAAGCTAGGAAAGTTTGGTGCTTATTCTTCTGGTACCCTGTGTGAAGATTCAGAGCAGTCGAGGCAACCACCTGTTTGGATTGCTCTCTCTATCCTTGCCTGGGAGAGTTGTCCAGAGAAGGAGGCAACACATCCATTTATTCACTTAACATTTCTTGAGTACCTACTTTATGCAGGCAGTGTGCTAGCATTGGGCCACAAAGATCACCCATATTTCCTAAACTCCAGTTGCTCATGGAAGAAAGGTGATCCAATCTGTTGTGTAGTTTATATATTTAATCAGAATAAAAATGCATTCTGAGTGTATTTCAAAAGACTGTCTTATGGATAAAAATAGAGAATGAATATTCAAATGCTTTGGAAAATAAAGAATCCATGATGGGTAAAAAAATTTCTATACCTTGAGTCATGAAACCATAAATCTTCAAGGTTTGCTTTTTAGGCTTCTATTTTCCTCTCCATCCCAAATTTAAGAACTTGTATCTAACCAAACTAAATACACATTGAATGGAAAGTTTTGACACAGTTTGGAATTTCACACACATTCTTACTTATATCTGTATTGAAATATTCAAGAAATTAGTATGCATAGTGCTATTTATTCTAATGATAAATATGAATGCAAATCCCAGTGGAATTGCAAGTATATGTGTTTCAGCAGCTACAAGGCCTCAAATTACAAAGTGAGCAACCTGTTTTTGCTCTTCTTTGCTATTTCTAAAATTACAAATTGCCAGCTAGCTTAGCCCATTAGTAAGCTGAAGAGGGAGTGTGGGTGGAGTCTCTGTGTGTGCATACTCATGCATGAGAGAGAGACAGAGACAGAGAGACAGAGAGAGAGAGAGAGAGAGAGAGAGAGAGAGAGAGAGAGAGAGAGAGAGAGAGACAGAGAGACAGAGAGAGGGAGAGAGAGAGAGAGAGAGAGAGAGAGAGAGAGAGGGAGGAGGAGAAGAGAGAGTTCTACTGAACTACTATGGGTAACCAGTCATCTTACTATTACTTCCAGATTCCCATTTGGTAAGTAGCCCTTACTTTTTCTTGTTTTATGTGGCTAGCTCTCTTTTTATCACTTAGAGAGATAATGTTATACTACTACTGTTACATTAATCATTCGTAGTACTGTAAAAAGCATTAAATACCAAGTGACATAGGGTCAAATTTCCAGCTCAAAACCTTAAGAAAAAAAATTCATGCTATATGAAGCTATCCATGATTACCTCCTCAAAATGTGACTCCTTCTAGACCCTGATACAATTTTATTTGTGCCCCCCACTGCCATCTTTGTACTTTCTACTTAACCCTTAATTTCACAGTGCAATGTAAATGCATTGTGACCAGTATGTTTAGACATCTGCATCTCCCATAGCCCTTGTGCATAATAGGCTCTCATAAAGGAGTATCAGAAGACTGCACCTCTAAGATTAACCTTAGGGGCGGGGAGTCACTACTTGATAAAGGATGTGGCATAAAACATTAATGTAAGGCTTCGACATAGTAGTTTCATTAAAGAACTGTTCTCACATTACATAGCAATTAGACAGATGCTTCAAGAGGGAACAGGTTTCTTTCAAGTGGTATGTCATCTCATGGGACTTTGAAAGGCGATACACCTAATGATTTAGAGAGCTCTTAAAAGAAGCTCCCTACCTCTTCAGGAAAGCTAAAAATAGGAAAGGTGAAGGCCACAATGAAGCCTTTATGAAGGCCTTCTTCACCTGAAATCTCTTGATACAATAATATTCCAATTTGACAACCTCTTAGAGGCCATATAACCTGGTCCCAAGTATCGACTACTTGACATTCTCTAACTCTGTGGTTCTTAAAGTGTGGTTGTGAACCAACAACTAATGGTTCATATTGCTTGGGAACTGGTTAGGAATATATACTTTCCGACTCTCCTGGGAAATGCTGAATCTGGAACTCTGTGGTGGAGCCTGCTATTTAATAAGCCCTACATGTGATTCTGCTGCAGGCTAAAGTTTGAGAACACTGCTTCACCTTGACCCTTCCTGTTGCTATGCAGTGGCTCAGATCACCTGGGGGAATTTCCCTTGGGCTGTAGGCTTTTGAACAATTGGAGACAATGAATGTTTGTGGGAAGGGGAAAGAAACTTAATCTTTTTTTTTTTTCTTACTAAAGTAGAAATACCCCAAAGGTCTCTCCACTAAAATGACACTTCAATTATCAATTCTAATCTTAATAGGAATTTGTTAATTCAGCGGAGAGCTGGAATACGACTTAGTATGGTACTGTGACTTGATCTGGATGCACTGGGCTAAGTCAGCCTGAGTTGACATTTATCTTTTGTGATGGCCATGAAGAGGTTCAATAAGATAATCAATAATGTACGAACTATTTTAAGTATGTCTAATTTACATAACAAAAAAATATCAAGAGCTGCAAAAAGGCCATAGGAACTGATTATTTTTCTGATCGCCTTATTTCACAGAGGTCTCATAGCCAGTTAGTGATAAAGTCAGAACCACAGACCAAGCTGTTTCCATTCATGAAAAAGCGCTTGTTCTAGGATTCTAACACACCATCTACTAGGCCAGGAATACCTAACACCATTCAACACTTAAATTTCATCATTTTCCTTACATGGAATGGATAGCAGGCCTAAAATCTGGGTAGACCAAAGATCAAGATGCTATCTTACTCCCAAGAAATTCAGCCCGATGGTTCATAGTCATTTAATATCTACTCAAGGTTTAGTTGAAGACCTAATGTTCATTCATTGTTTTATCAAAAGAGTCAAGAAAATTCTCTAAAAATCAATTGTATTAATTAGAATTATTTTGGCTGCAAGAAATAGAAATCTACTTGGGCCCAGTTAAGTAAAAAGGGGGTGTTGATAACAGTGGGATCAGAGAAAGAATTGGGCAAGGAGGCCTCAAAAAGGGTAGGAACTAGGGTCTAGAGTACTGTAAGGAGACTAGGAAGTCCTCTTTCTGTGTTTCTCCTCTATCTTCTTCTCTCTCTCTAGCCAGTCTCATTCTTCTCATGGAACAAAGAAAAAAAGCCGCAGTCATGAATTTTACACGTTGCATATGAAACTGCCCGCTGAAACACTCAATATTTTTTTAAGTTAAAAAAAAACCAAACAATGGTTTTGAGATGTATATTTTAAAATTTACATACTATAAAGTTTACTTTTAAAGTGTGTAACTCAGTGATTTTTTTGCACAGTTGATCATTCATGGGTATGTGCAGAGTGGCAAAAAATTCAAATTACTGGATACCCACTTCTCCAGTTGATGTTGAAACACTCATACTAAATACAAATGCCCTTTTTGTGGTCTATTGAGTGTACTTTTTTTTTTTTTTTTTGCATTTTTGTGCTTTTTATTGGTGATGATGCTGTTTAAAATGACCCCCAAGTATAGTGCTGAGGTGCTGTCTTGTGTTCTTAAGCAAAGAAGGCTGATGGAAAAATACGTAAGTTAGATTAGCTCTTTTCAGGCATGAATTATAATGCCGTTGGCTCTGAGTTCAATGTTAATGAATCAACAGTGCAGTACATCTAGTAAAAAGGAAGAGGAAACTTACCAATCTTTACATGAGACTGCTCCGGAAAGTGCTAAAGTAACATCAATAGTGTATGATGAGGCTATGGAGAAGATGGAAAAGTGGCTAAATTTGTGGATTCATGAGATGATAACCATTTTTTAAAAACATAAAGTATAGTGGGTAGCATTGTTGTAAGGCTGAAAGCCAAAGAAATTTACCGTCATATTACCCAGAGTGAAGAAAATGCTAAGCTCTTCTTAGCCAGTATTTTAGTATAAAGAAATACTGCATATAATTAATGATAAGAAATACAGATTATATAAACTGTCTTTAAGTAGAAACACATTATATAAGGCTATGTATTGATTGGTTGGTGAAATGTTATGACCAGAAGCTTGTGGGAACCTAATCCTATATTTCCTGATGCCAAGCAATAGCTCAGGAGTTCCTAATTCAGTATTTGTGACAACTTTATGGAACACAACTACCATAAAAACTGAAAATTTGTTGTAGTCAAAATTATGCTTCCATCACTACTGTCTAATTCCAGGACATTTTCATTATCCCTCAAAGAAACCCCATACCCATTAGCGTTATTCCTCACTTCCCTCCACCTCTAGCTCCTTGCAACCACTAATCTAATCTACTTTCTATCTCTATAGATTTGCATATTCTGGATATTTCATGTAAGTAAGATCATACAGTATGCGGTCTTTTGTGTCTCAGTTCCTTCAATTGGCTTACTTAATATTTTTAAAGTTCATCCATTTGTTTTCAAAGTGGGTGCACCGATTTGCAATTCCACCAACAATACATGAAAGTTTCAGTTTTTCCAAATCTTTGCTAAACCTTGTCTTTTTGATTACAGTCATCCTAGTGGGTGTGAAATGGTGTTTCTTTGTGGTTTTGACTTCCATTTCTCTGATGACTAATGACATTTAACATCTTTTCATGTGCTTATTTGCCATTTGTATATCTACTTTGGAGAAATATCTATTTAAATCCTTTTCTCATTTTAAAAACTAGACTATTTGTTAAGTATAGGAATTCTTTAAATATTTTGGGTAAAAATCCATTATCAGATATATGATTTGCAAACATTTTCTCTCATTCTGGGTATTGTTTCTTTATTTCTTGATTTCTGAATATACTTTTGATCTAGATACCAATACTCACTGGTTCGGTTTGCACAGACTTCCACTTTTCAAATGATGAACAACACTGGCAATTGCTTTCTTTGTAACAGTGTCAAGCTAGGGAAAAGACAATTCCCAGAAAGGAGGTCGGGCAGGGCAGACAATCAAATAGGGAATCTCTACAATTGTATAGTAGTTCTGTCACTTTCTTTTATTATAGAAAGATATATGCTAATCTAGAGATTATGAATCATTAATGCTCAGAGGACCAAAAATGTATTACTTACTGATAATGACTTTTTAAAAGATAATACACAACTTGAATAAAAAATGCCAGATTTCTTACAAAAGTGTATCAACCCAGACTGGATATTGATATTTAAAAATCATCCATTTCCTTTATTTTTAATAGAGGAAAAAATGATGGCATTTACAAAAAAAAGCATTCTTTTTCTCAAGTAAGAATCCCTTCTTCAAAGTTTCAGAAGTTGCTCAAATAGTGCTCCTAAAAAGTCACATTGTCTAAGAACAATGTACAATTCTAGGCAAAAAATATTGAAGAAATTTCAAATTTGTTCTAAGTATGTAGTTTAAAGTTAACAATTGATTTCAAAAGAGATCTACGTAGTACCTTATCTTCCTTGCCTTCTTAGTTGTGCCTTATCTTCCTTGTCGTCTTAGGCTTATCTAAGGAAAGACCTAGATCAATTTTATCTCTTGTCAACATGAATATCTTTGGATTTTAATTTTATTAGTGTTATGAGCTGAGTCGTGTTCCTCGAAAATTCATATGTTGAAATTATAACCCTTAGTACCCCAGGAGGTGACTATATTTGGAATAAGATCTTTAAAGAGGTAATGAATTTAAAATTAGAGTGGGCCCTAATCCGATATGATTCATATCCTTATGAGAAGAGGACATTTGGACACAGACATGTGCAGAAGGAAGACCATGTGAAGATACCAGGAGAAGGCAGCCATCTACAGCAAGGAGAGAGGCCTCTAAAGAAGCTAACCCTGAAGACACCCTGATCTCAGACTTCTAGCCTCCAGAAAAGTGAGAAAATAAATTCCTGTTGTGTAAGCCACCCAGTGTGTGGTACTTAGTTACAATCACCCTAGCAAACTAACACAATCAGTCTCGCTCTAGAGATGACTTTTTAGGTATCGACTTTTCCCTTGTCTCTGAAATGGGGTGTTATAAGGGCTTTGACTCAGTGCTCGTTTATATGCTAATATCCACTAATTAAAATATGTCAGTAAAGCCGATCCAGAGGAATTGCTGCCTTGACATTCTGTTAAGAGTAGCTATTGTAAACAGTGATGTAAACAGAGCCACTTTAAAATGCAGCTGGAGCCGCCATACCAGCAGAACTGCTTTGCCCGTCTTACACCTCAAACCTTGAAATGTTAAAAACCAGGGCAAAATCACTTTTGAACTGGGCTTAAGCAACCTTATTTCCCCAAAAAACTGCGAAGGTAACAAGAAAGCAGTGAAGACTTCTGGACTAATGACTACTGGACTGAAAACTGAAAACAATATTTAGAACTAACATCACTATGTGATATTTCTGCACCAGTAGAAATGCCTTCCTTTTACAGATGTAGTTGCCCCCTTCCCTTTCCCATAAATACCCATTGCCTTTGTCTCCTAATCGAAACATTATTTGGGCTTCTGTCTGAATCGATGATTCCCGAATAGCTGTTCTTATTGATTTCAAATAAATGCTTGCTTGCCTCTCACTTTGAAAGGCTTTTTAAAATTTTTTTATTTTTAGGTTAACACTATATGATTATAGGTAACTAACTCTTTTAAATTATCACACAAATGTAACTTTTTACCAGCTGGCTTCTCCTAAATTAAAGTGAGTTAAGGAAGGTTTAGTTTTGTTAATTGAACTCAGGAAATTTATTCTTATGTTAAAAATTCTTCCTTCTTCTTCCTTTTCCTCTAGATATTCCTCTTTGAAAATTAACTCTTGTATAGCACTGACTATGGGCCTTGCTGCAGTCTGAATGTTTGTGTCTCCTCAAAATTCAGGTTGACATCCTAACCCCCAAGGTGACGGTATTAGGAGTTGGGCCTTTGAGAAGTGATCAGGCTATGATGGCTCTCTTAATGAGATTAACATCCTCATAAAAGGGGCCTGAGAGAGGTCCCTTGCCCCTTCTGCTGTATGAAGATACAGAAGAGGGCCCTTCAGGCCACCGTGTTGGCACCCTGATCTCAGACTTCCAGCCTCCAGAACTATGAGCAATAAAATTTTGCTGCTTATAATCTACTCAGTCTGTGGTATTTTGTTCTAGCAGCTCGAATGGACTAAGACAGACTGGGCACTTTTTAAAGTGCTTTATTTGTTCAACATATTTTTTAAGCACCACGTGCCAGGTCCTCTTCTAGCTGTTTTGGATACATCGGTGAAAGCGATGGAAAAATTTCCTGCTCTTGAGGAGTGAGCAGATTGACAATTACCAGTAACCACGAGAAAGGCGAGATGACACATAGTACGTTAGAAGTGAAAAGTGCCGTGGAAAAACTAGAGCAGGCTGAAGGATACCAGGAGTTCAGGGACAGGGAGGACTTCGGTTTTAAGCAGGGTGATCAGGGTAGACCTCACAGAGAGGGTAATAGTGGAGCAGAGGCTGAGGGAGGTGCACGATATCTGGGGCAAGAGCAGAGAGAGCAGCCAGGGAAAAGCTCGGGGGCTGGAGTGTTCCTGGAGTGTTCGAAAACAGCTACACTTTTGCGTTTACTCTCTTGTGCCTTTTCCCATTGATGATTAAAACCTAACTGTGTCATTTAAATTTATTCAGTCATTACCTGACTGAACCTTAGTCTCAGGGCACAGGCATGTTCAGGTCTCCCTTCCTTTTCTTTCTTTCTGTATCTTCAGGGGTTACTTTCAGCTCCAGGTGCTTATCCTGGGTGTGTGTGTGTGTGTTGTGTGTGTGTGTGGTGTGTGTGGTTGCTCTTTTTGCTGACATCCACTGCTGGGTACTTGTCTGTGTCGTTGGCCTTGACAATGCAGCAAGATTGTTCAAGGAGAACCCGGCAGCCTTCCACTCTGACTTGACAGCTCTGGCCCTGCTCATACTCCAGCCTAGTTCTGGGTTTGGGCCGTCCCCTCGCAGCCTTGGCTATCGGGCCAGACATCACATGGCCATGGCAGGCCCACCAGCTCTCACTACCAGTTCTTTTCTTTTTCCTACTTGAAAATAATAACTTTTAGGATTTCTTTCACACCTGTGTAGGAATAGGCTGAGGGTTTTCAAGGAATATTGTCTTAGGTCCTTCTTTCTGCCTGGATCTGCTCTTCTACCAATTTCTACTATGATGACCCTGTTAGTGGAGCAACCTCTCTGAGGTGACCTTTCAACAGATTTCCAGGGGCAAAGAGGAGAACAAGAACTCTCTGTTTGCTTTTCTTAGAGTAAGGCCATCATGCCAACCTGGTATTTGTTGACTACTTGATCAAAGTAGTCACATTTGTTGCTTGATATCCCTGTAGCTAGATCCTATCAAAGGTCTTTGAACCCAGTGCTTTCCCCAACTCCATCATCTAGGACCAGGCTCCCTAATTTTAGTTGTGTTTAGAAGAACACTTTCAAGGCTTCCAAAGAACACTTCCACACCTCTATTACAATTCCCCCCAAATCCAGTTGTCAGATAAATGGATTTAACCACATACTAGAGGAGTGCCTCTGTACTGATCTGTACTTCCTGGCCAATTGAACCACCTACTACCCATCTGCGATTCTCTCTACACTAAAACAAATTCTTTTTTGCTAAAACTGTTTTGAATTCAGATCCTTCTTGTCTCTTCTCTCAAGTATCCAGACACTGACTAGTACTTTGATAAGCTATATGCCTATAAATAACTATCTATAGGCAAGCTTGGGTGTGCCATTTAACCTTCGCATATAAACATACTTGCAGTAGGACAGCCAGGTAGAGGGCAAGGTTTCAAAACATTCAATGTGCTTGGCCTTATATGAATTTGGAAGAAAGATTCCTGGACCCATTACTAGTTGGCCAGCTTCATGGATTTGTACCTCTATCTTCCTTCTTCCATGTGCACTGTGCTTTCTAAATATTGCCTGTTGTGATTTTTATGCTGGACCAGCCATAACAAGTTACCAAACTCCTAGCACACCCCTCTGGACTCCTCATACCAGTAAGGTCAGCAGCACCACCCTGCATGGAAAAAGTACAGACCAGAGGGGGCCATCTGAAACCTATAGCTAAGCTTCAACCCCAACCTGTCACTGATAACATCGGCTAAAGATAGGGACACATTTTACAATGTCTTTTCCTAATTTGACAACTCTTATCCTAGGATAATACCTACAAAGATGCACACAAATTTTGAGTCAGTTACATCTGGAAAACTCCTTCCAGTAAGTAAGGGCAGCCTCATTTTGACAAACTTCATGGTCATCTAAAGGCTACATGATCAACTGGTGGTGTTTCCTTAAAAACTTGAAGGTCTCTTGTGATTACCCCTCAGGTGCTTGTCACTCTGATTTTGGAAGGAAAGCAAGTTAATGCCTGGCTTCCACATAAGAAGTATAGTGTGGGAGGCTCACATGGTACCCTTGGAAGGAAAATGTTGTCTATGATTGTTATGTTCCTCTGAGAGAGACTTACATCAGCCCAGGACCACCAGTTGACAGTGCCTCCATGCAGAGTCCCTTCAGGGGGCAGGCCTTAGGGTTCCCAGTTTAGTTCCAATAATTGAGCCTCAGCTTTGTTTTTGGAGGAACTGCCTGCAGTCAGTCAGTCTTATCTGTCTTGTTTGTTCATGCTATCAACCTGATGACATTTGTCTACCCTCAAATGGCTGAGAATGGAAGTGGGAAGATATCAGAGACAGTGATTGGTGTTTTCATGGAAGGTACAGATTCTGGGGTCATCCTTTGTTTTTTCTGATAGAGTTCTGGATTAACTTAAAGGGAATGGCAATCAGTCATAGTCAGAGCTATCTTGTTGGGAATGACAAAGGCAGCAGTAAGTTAAATTTAAGATGCTTACAATCATTTCTAACCAGAAACTTTTTCTTGCTTATAACCAGGGCATTCTTCTTTGTGAGGAAAGACTCTAGGGTGATTCTAAAAGACAAAGATCATTGATCTCCATCCTCCTTCATATCTTTGCAGTGTGAGGTGGTCACGCCTAAGGGCCAAGGTGTTTTCCTTTTACCACAACAAAAGCAGTGTGACCCATTCCAGTAGTTGTAACTTCACACCCCTCTCCCCAGGTCATCCCCTACTGTACCCAGAAATTTTGTCTGGAAGTGCCAGTTACAAAAAGGACAAAGGATTTTTATAAAAATCACAGATACCCATTATATTCCCCACTTTGGCCCATGTGAGTCAATGTAAAAGGACTTGGTGAGCAAGGCATTCAATCAAATGGTTATTATCCTGATGATGCAAGACTATGTGGATCCAATAAGAGAATGCAGGTGGCTGAACTAGAGTAAGGGTGAGTACCCAAGGTCCGCTTTTGGCTGGCCTGCCACCTGGAAGATATACAAACAAGGCCAGTCTGGCATTGCTATTAGGGAAGAAAGAAGTCAGGGCTGGATCTAGATTTTCAAAATAAGTTTACATAAACCCATACTTCTTTCATCCTGGTCATTACCCAGGAAGCAGAGATGATGATCCCTTTCTGGAGACAGCCAAATCCAGTGACCAGGAGTTGGTGAGCAAGGTAGTCAGCGACAGTCTGAGCTGATTTTTATGAAGGTTGTTCCGGGCTCAACAAATCCAGGTTCCTGTGTGTGATAGAAGTGTGGCAGGTCCATCAAACACTTTGCTGAGTGGCTTTGGAATAAAGGGCACACCATGGTCCAAAAAGCCAAAAACACTGCACATATTAATTCTCTGGGTCACGGTGGTGTCGCCAGAGTCATTAGACCTAACTGGAATAACCATTTCTAGACAATCACGGATTTATCTCAGTCTAAACTGAAGTCCTGCTAACTTTTTCTGTAGAAGGTCAGCTAGCAAACATTATAGACTTTTTGGCCATACAGTCTCTGTTGTAACTGTTAAACTCTGTCACTGTCCTGCTAAAATAGCCATAGATAACATGTAAACAGGTAGACAAGGCTGTATTCCAACAAAACTTTATTTACATGAATACCATGAGTTGGATATTGTCCAAAGGCTATGGTTTGCCTGCCCATTCTGGTCTAAGCTTAAGTAAGTTCACACCTTCTTTGAGCCATATCCCCACTTCTTACATATATTTATGCTATAACACAATTTTGCGTACTTATCTTTCCAAATGCATAATTTCAACAATGATAATTTAGAATTGCAGGAGCCACTGTGGAGATCCTTCAATACCGACAAAATTGTTTATTTAAAAGGAATCTTAGAATAAAAAGAGGGTAAACTCTAAAACATCCAATATTCTAATTTTTGTTTGTTTTGGTTGGTATAAAGAAGCACCAAAAGAAATTTAGATTCTAAATTGCTTCTCAAAAGAACTGTTTGCTTGGCTAAGGCATAAAACAAAGCTGAAAAACATAAAGTAATCTCCCCAAATCACAACATAACTTAATGTTCTTTATTCTACTATTTTTGCTCCTCCATTTCCCTCTGCCCTCATATCTCCTCACAGGTTCTTTTTCCCCCTTGGCCAGCCAGAAACCCAGCAAATATTAGTTACTTAATAACTTAGAACATGAAAATCACTTGTGGTTCATTTTATTCTCTAGTCTCATTCTGACCTGAGAGCCATTTTAAAGACCTTTGAAAGTCTAGGTAAGATAGAGAGAACTTTCTAAAGAAATTTAATTATTGTTAGAATGTATAATAGGTTATATGTTAAAGGAAACCTCAAATGCAAAATAATTAGATGGAAAAGGTAGAATGGAAAGACACTAAAGTGACTTAAAAGATACTGATTGCACAGGAAAGAAGAGAAATTTATAAAAGCTGTAGACTGTTATTTTGGAAACTATCCTAAACTGTTCCCTGTGAAAATAGATTGGGCTTGTTTTAGTCCTGTAAGCAAAGAAAAGATGAGTCCAACTGAAGGTGTCAGAGATCAGCTCTTTAACGCTTTACACAGCATTTCGCAATAGCTCTTAAAGCAGAGGTGACCCTACTTTCCTCCTTTTTGTTAATGGCCTTAAGTCAGAAATAGGAGATTTAATATGCAACATGAACCAGAATAGGAAATAGCTCCTTTGCCAGATCTTGAACACTCCACTGACCATATTGAAAAGAGTTTTCAAATAAAAAGAGAATAAGACTCAGAACAAATTGGTAGCCTAACAGAGAAAACAACCAGATGTACTCACCCAAGTCATTAACCACTGGAAG
Source organism: Eonycteris spelaea (assembly GCA_003508835.1). Taxonomy (NCBI): domain Eukaryota; kingdom Metazoa; phylum Chordata; class Mammalia; order Chiroptera; family Pteropodidae; genus Eonycteris; species Eonycteris spelaea. Next base: position 6,486,124 of record PUFA01000017.1, read on the forward strand.
AGGGAAGCTCTTCAGAAATATACTTGTGATTTTTGTAAACTGAAAAGACATTGGTAAAATAATTATCTGTGTTAACTAAAAATCTAGAAGGGAAAACAATGAAGTGAGAGATCAATGAAGTTGCTCCAAGGAAGAATCAACAGTCCTTTTTTTTTTTTTTTTTTTTTTTTTTTTTTTTTTTTTTTTTACCCTAAGACCAAGAAGAAATTTCTCTAAACATAGGCACTACAATACCAACCATAAACCCTACCATTGTTACACAATCGCTTCTCTAGGGTCAATGACCTGCTCAGTTGGTGGGTATCTCTAAAAATTGTCAGATATTCTCTATGACCAAGACCATAATTGTCATCCTGGGACCTTTAACCAAGAAGCAGTCTTTTCTTCTTTGTGACATGATACCTACTAACTTAATAGAGAAGGTTTACTATGCAAATAAAATTTCCAGTTTAAATGCTCACCCAATGGTCCTTCCTTGAAATCTCTAGAGACTCCATTATTTATACTAAAGTCATAGCCGATTTGGACATTGACTTACAGGTACCTTTGAGCCTAAATCAAACCAAAATTGAAGATATCAAGAATGCCAACCAAAAAAAATTGTAATAATATTGGTAGGATTTTGGAGTTGAACCCATCAAAGTTCAGATTTACTCATCCAAAACTCTACCAAAAATTACACAATACTCTCTAAAACCAGAAGCTAAAACATGAAAGACTAAAAACATGCATAGACTCAGATATGACCAGACAGCTTTAAGGAACCAGATTAACTTATGGAATTAAAAAAGGCTCTTGGTAAAACAGCATGGTATCTTGCTTACAGGGTTCCCAGCAACACTATCAGGTGAGTGAAGAAGGTCACTTCCTGGCAGATGTAAGAACACAGGGTATTTAGGGGAACCTCAAGAGGAGAGAAATTAACTGCTTGCTACAGGCAAAGTCTGATGGTGAGTATTTAGCTTTTGAGGCCTCTTAGCCTCAAAAGGCTGTTAAAAGTTCAATCTGGATATTCCTTCTGAAAAATTCCAGCCAAGCAGATTTAAAAGAGCCAATATGATCTATTGCTATTTTTGTTGTACTTACACATAATAAGGGCAAGTTTTTTGAAACTAGACTTATTTTACAAGTAAGTTAGTTTTAATTTGGCTATCTTTGGTAAAATTAAGTGATTTTAGAGAAGAATTTTATAAACATACTTACGTATATTAAATTCTAGTCCTACTACTTTAAGTTTTCTTATTTAGCTGTAAAGTGAACTGGATCCTGAATTCTTTTAGTTTCTTTAAATATTTGGCTGTACTTTCTAAACTAACGTTTTCAATTTTCTCCATCCTTTGATTTGAAATCACAGAGAACTAAAATTGCCCTTTTTCCCAAAGTCCTGCAAACTGCAGCTAGATCACTTGATGTAAACTTCAGAGAAATTGCCACAATAGCTCATGCTTAGATAATCTCCATTTAGACATGTTGTGTAAAACACTAAAATTTTGCCTAAAGATCTAATCACAGACTTTTCAAACTGCAAAAGATGCTTTGAGCCTGACAGTTAGAAATCTTCTTGATTGGCTGCCCTCTAGGATCAGAAACTGGTTTATAATTTGCTTTAATCATTAACCCTGCCTGCCAGCAACAGTGCTTCCTGAAATGAGACTCGATGGTTTAACTGAACTGATCTGTTATTCTTGGGACTGAGGAATTGGCTCAATGAAATATGAAGCAATCTCCCAATTTAACTTCTGTAGTGTGAAATTTCTTATTCAAAGTTTCAAAAGCGGGACGGAAGGAAAAAGGGAAGCAGAGTTCATTAACCACAAATTTGCCTTTTAGGATTTTAATTATTTTAACTGGTTATTTTTAAGAAACAAAAGACTTAGGAAAAAAATAAAACACAAAGCCTTTGAATCTCCCCCTTTAACTGCCTATAGGAATTTAAATAGAAAAACCGCGCTTAAGGAAGGGATCATCATCTTAGCATCATAATACAAACTAAACGTGGCAAACAGGAAGAAATCAAGCAAAGTCTGTTTGTTAGACTCCCCTGTGTATCTCATTGTTTCTGGTGGCTCAGCAGGAATTTGCTTACCGAATATTTGCTCTTGTCAATTCCTACTTTCTCTGTGAAGTCCCAGACTCCCACCTCCCTCTTCTTTGTCCAGAATGGCAAGTAAACCTCAATTTGCCAATGCATCCTCCAATCTTTATTCTCATGTAACCCCCATACGTGCATACATAATAAACTTGACATTTTCCCTTGTAAGCTGACTCATGTTAGTTTGATTATTAGTCTGAAGAGGAATTTGCACTCAAAAAGCAAATCCCCTCTTTGTTCTGCTTCTGTGGATGTGCTTACTGCATAGGCCTTAGGGCAGAGTGATCTCCAGAACAACTGAAGACACACCTTTCCCTGTGATTGTTCTGTCTAGATAAAAGACTTATTACCTAAGTTCCTAAATCATGTGCTCTGTAACTGCCCATAGCCCATGCTAACTGTAGCTGTGGGATAGAAAAGCAAAATCGCCCCTGAGCTCAGAGCCCAGATCTTCAGAGCACTAGCTCTTCTGGGAACTGCAGGCATAATAAACCTGAGTTCTTCCAGCTCTCTGGGTGCTTGCTAGGTTTCTCTCTGATCTTGTTTTGCAACATTTCTGCAACAAGTCCAGCCAAAAGAACTTAGGAGGGTAGAAGAAAATTTTATTTTTCCACTCCAACCAGGTATTCAAAGGGCACTGAGGTTTGGCTCTTGTCCATATCCTACCTTCACAATTTTATCAGGATTATACCAGTGACAAATGAGAATGAACCAGAACACCCACACCAATGCTCATTAAGTACAGCACCCAATTTATCCTTACTCTGTTGGGTAATTTCGTGTAAATTTTTGAAAGTTCTCATTTGATAACCTCTGGTGCTGTCAAGAACCATAGTGCCAAAGACTATTCTCATGTGATTGGCATCTGGATGTCTCTCAGTATATTTTTCTGACTCTGAAATCAATCACTGCCATTCTATAATAGCCTTTTTGAATTTCTGCATATATTCAGCCTCTGGCTTTCATGGATGATAAGATCTTAGCAAGGGCTGCCAATCAGGCATAATGATCAGCCAGAGCATTTCTTTCAGTTTCCATGTACTCACTTTTTGCATGAGCTCCTACCTTTATGATAGCTACCTCCTAAAGAAGTATCAGAACAGTCAAAAGTTCTTTAAACTTCTGACCACTTTTAATAAGATTTCCTACTAAAGTTAAAAACTTTTGTTGTATCCAACGCATTCCAAAACCATGAACATACCCAATATATGTATTTATTAACTCTCTTATCCCCAGCTAATTGAAAAACTCTGATGAGTTCAGTGAATTCTGCTGTCTGCACAGACTTTTGCCTCTGGCAAGGGGTCAAATATTGGAGATGAAGTGAGATCTGTTATAGTATATCCCTCTGATATGTTCCTGTTTCAGTTATAAGGTATAACCTGTGAACTAATAAGATTAAGTTTGAACTTTCTAAAAGAATTTTAATAAGTCTCTTTTGGGCACAGGCAGTTCAAAAACAGAGGTTGATTAGCCGTGAATTTCTCCTTCATATAATGAAAGAATAGTATAATTTAAAGGACCACATGATGAATAGGAGAATATAATAGGATTTTGTAAGTGGTAACCCTACTAGCTAAGAACGTTGCATATTTTTAGTGTATAGCAAAGATTATATAACATGAAGGAACATTAAGTTTAAAGTAGACCCTAAAACCAGGTCAACAGAAACCTCCAATACTTAACCCGCTGTCACCCTTAGACAAGGCCAGTAGGTTTTACTACTGACTCAAGAGATTATAGTAAGTTACTAGTGTTTGACGAATTCCAAGATGGTGAATCAGAACAACAAGGACTAGTCTAGATCTCTCAAGTAAAAAAAAGTAGACTTTAAAGTAGGCAAGCCCAGCCCTTTTAATGTTTAGAGTCACAGGGGAAGTGGTTGGTTCCCTATGACTTAGTTAAGTCATATGATGGCATGGCAATTTCAGTTGCTAGTGAGATCCAGGAATCTTCTTAATTGTCTCTTATTACCAGTCTGGGAAATTTTTAGATTGTTTCTAAACTGTTAAGAGTAAGAGATTTGCCTCCGGATAAACCCTGTCCTAGCTAACAACAAAATTATAACTTCTTTTTGGAAATCTATCTTTCTAAGCTAAAACAGCAACTTAACTCACCTGTGGGATACAACAAAAAGGTCCTACAAATATTACATGAGAACGGAATCGCACTTCCTTGTGGAAGACTTGTGATATCTAGAAGAGTACCTCAATGAACCCCGAGTGCTAACATTTTAGGTATATTACTGATTTTCCTAGGATATGGCAAACAAGTACTGACGATTTTGATCAAAAGAAACACTAAAGAAAGCAAAAACACAGATCTACAACTATAAAATATACAACTTCAGAGGCACCAAAGATGAAATAGTATTTGGGTTTGCTACTAGAGGGAGAAAAATTCTGAATCTTTTGTTTGTTAAAAATAACCAGCTTAAAAAAAAAAAATCACTATTCTGGAAAAGCATGTTCTGTTCTCCCTGTCCGCCTTTTAAATTTTGAATTAGAAGTTTCATGATCCAGATGCTAAGTTGGTCAATTGATCCATATTTCATCGAAACAATTACTCAGTTTTAAGAATAAGGTCAGTTCAGTTAAACCATTGTGTCTCACTTCAGGAGGCATTGATGCAGGTGGGCTCCTAGGGTTGGCTTGTATTATGTAAGCAAGTAGTCAGGTATTTAATAAGAGCCATTTCTATGGAAACAAAAGATAAACAAAAGTTAATGATTGAAGCAAATTATAAACCAGTTTCTGAGCCTGGAGGGCAGCCAGTCAAGAAGATTCCTAACTGTCAGGATCAAAGCATCTTTTGCAGTTTGAAATGTCTGTGATGATGTCATTGGGTCTTCAGGCGAAATTTTAGTGCCTTACACAACATCAGGCATGGAGATTATCTAAGCATGAGCTATTGTGGCAATTTCTCTGAAGTCTATATCAAGTAATCTAGCTGCAGTTTGCAGGGTTTTGGGGAAAAGGGCAATTTTAGTTCTCCATGATTTCAAATCAAAGGATGGGAGAAAATTGAAAACGTTAGTTTAGAAAGTACAGCCAAATATTTGAGGAAACTAGAAGAATTAAGGATCCAATTTAGTTTATTTACTTAGTAGTGAAGCTGAAAGCTATTTTATCTTTAGTGACCAGTTTTGCGTGCATGTGCACCTCTGTGTGTGTATGTGTATGCCACCTGTTCATATCTTTACCCATTACAATTTTTTGTTGTTTATTCTGGTGAGATTTGTAGTCTTTGTCTATTGAGGAAATTATTTTTTAATTTATTGTGTGTGTTGCAACATTTTTGCACATTTATTTATTTATTATTTATTATATTTATTATGGTAACATGGGTTAACAACGTCCAGTAAGTTTCAGGCGCATAACTCAACAATAAGTCATAAATATTTTGCATTGTATGTTCACGTCCCATAGTTAGATTTCTTTCTCTCGCCATGTATTTGTCCGCTTTTACTCCATCTACCTCCCCCTTCCTCCCACCCTCTGGTAACCACTAGTCTACTGTCCATGTCCATGAATCTCTGTTTGCTTGTCATGTTTGTTCATTGCCTTTTGGTTTATATCCCACACATAAGTGATATGTGGTTTTCAACTTCTTCTGTCTGGCTTATTTTGCTTAGCATGATTATTTCAAAGTCCATTCATGTTTTTGCAAATGGCAGTATTTCATCCCTTCTTATAGCTGAATAATATTCCATTGTATATATGTACTACAGCTTATTTATCCAATCCTCTATTGCAGGACGCTTTGGTTGCTTCCGTGTCTTGGCCACTGTGAATAATGCTGTTATGAACATCAGTGTGCAAATATTTTTTTGGATATACGTTTTCAATTCTTTGGGTTAAATACACAATAGAGGAATTGCAGGATCATATGGTAGATCAATTTTCTATAGTGGCGGTACCAATCTGCAGTCCCACCAATAGTGTATGAGGGTTCCTTTTTCTCTGCATCTTCTCTAACACTTGTTATTACTTGTCCTGTTGCTAATAGCTATTCTACCAGGTATTCTCACACTTTAAAAACTTGGTTGGTGGTAATTTTCTACAGAAGTTTAATATTTATATATAGTCAGATTGCTTTATTCCTTTATTGCTTCAGATTCCTTTTTTTCTCTGTATTTTTTTAATTTCAATATTATACTTAGAAAGTCATTTCTACTCCAGGGATTTTGTTATTTTAAAAACCTCAATCATGTTCTGTTACTTTTGTGATCCTTTTTTTATGTTTGAATCTTTGATATATTTGAAAGTTGTTTTGTTGTAATATGTGAGGTAGTGATTCCGTTTTATTTTTTCTCTTTCTACTGGTTCAGTATTGAGTGTACTGGAATTGATTACTTACTTGTTCAAGATCTCTAACTGTTTGTCCAAGTCTTTGTTAATGAGAGTGCTTACATTTCACTTCAGGGGTAGTCTTTAGCAATTCATTTTGCATATTATTTTCCCCGAAATTCTGGCTGACAGCCAATGAGAAAAAAAATTCTATTAAAACTAGAAAAGACAGCAGCCACCTTCACATAGTAGGAGAGTGGCATGAATCACAAGAGAGAAGATAGCCCTTTGTTTTAAAAAATATGGGCAGATTTTTTGGATGGGAAAAGTGAAGCCCCTCTTTCTTCACCTGCCTCACCCCAGACGCTATGGGTGAATTGTTTTGCGTGAGAAAAATAAAAGGTAATAGAGGGTCAGAGGCTGGCAGATAGGAGAAGCAGAGGCTGGGAAAAGAACGCTGGGAGAAAGATGGGAGGAGGTGGAAATAGGCCAGAATATGGTGGGAGAATATTGGGGGAGAATAAAGCGAGCAAGAACTGTCCACCAGGAAGAATGAATAGAGGCTTTTTAGATGAGCAATTTTGAATATTCCATTTTAAGTTGCTGCTTACATTTCATTATGCTATGATCTCCTTCTGTTACAAAAGCCTGTTATACCCACCAGCTAGTATTAGTGGTGCTCTATGGGGAGTGAAGGAAGTGGGAGTGGTATTTCCCACCAGGGCAGAGAGCTACCAGAATACAGGGAACTACAGGGAAGTGGGCTTCAGAGTGGACCCACCAGAACAGCCTACCCATTTCCCAACTTCCCTACTCTAAGCACACACACACACGCACACAAAATGTAAGATCCATGAAGGCAGGCGTTTTTCATGCTCTAACTCTGTTCTAGTTCCTGGTTTCTAGAACAGAGCTTGACACACAGTAGTCACACAGTAAAAGTTGTTGAAATGAACGAACACATTCTCACTAGAGATTCTGAAATGCCCATAATACTTAGGATGGGAGTTTCAGACAGTGAATTTGGATGTTAAACAAAAGATGAACCCAGAATTTGGAGACTTGGGAATCTGGCTTTAATTTATCAGCCAAGAATTCTGGCCGCTTTAGCGCTGGTCTCTCATGAGAGACATCTGTGCATATGTTTGAATTTAGTCTCTATGGATAAACAATTTGGGACACTACAGTGAAGAGGCCTTCAAAATCTTCTTTAATTACTTCCTAAATAGAATCTCAGCTGAAAATGGATCTTCATTACATATTATCCTGATACTTTCTATGTAACTTAATGAAATCTATCCCTCGGGGGCGTTATTTCTACCATAAAGTGGGTTTGGGTGCTCAAAGGCAGTCTTTTATTCTTTTAGTTTATTTTCTCACATGGAGGGCATTTAACTTTTGGGAGAGAGACAATGCAGGAAGTGAGGGCCTTAGTTCAGGAGTCCTATTGTGACCATCATGAAAAGACATCAATCTCAATAAGGAATGGCCTTCGTGAATCCAGCAAAATGAGAATTGAAGCTCTGATGAGGAAATCTTTCAGAATCTTGGATGTCTCACCACAGCTATGGTTCAGGTGATCCTCAGCAATCAGGTAAACCTATGAACATTCTGCATCGAGATGACAAAGTATGAAATGCATCTGTTAGAGACATTCTACTAAGGTTAGCAACTACTGGGGAACTTGATGGTTTGGGGCCTGGAGTTGGGGCTATCTATTCTACTATGTCTAAATATTTGAAGACAATTTTCTGGCCTCACAGAGAAGAAGGAAGGTCACCTAGGCACTTGATCTCTAATTCTTTGAACATAAAAGTCTTTAAGACTCTCTGAGGTTCAGTTTCCTCATACATAAGATGGAAGTAATAATACTACACTTCTGGGTTTTGGTGAGGTTTAGAGATAATCTATCTATAAATACCTAGCTGAGTGCTAGGTACAAAAGAAACACTGAATAAATGGTAGGTATTATGAGAATAAATATTTTTCAGATTTTCTTATAAATAGTTATACGGTAGGCAATTTAGTTAAGTCCAAATAAAAGGCTTGTGGGAGGCCAGATTATTAACATCTTAACATAGAAACAAAGTACATGACTGACACCTTTCTCCTCCTCCAATATAAGAAAGTAGGTTAGAGGACATATATTCAAACATTCACCGGAGTTGAAACATGACACAGAGCAAAGGGCATGACTCTGTTTTTCAATTGCTAGAAACTCATTCAAAAGGTAGATTTATTTTTCTAGTAGCCTCTCATAAAGACTAATCAAGACGCAAATAATAATTAGCACGTAGGAGGCATTTTCTATGTGCCAGGCCCTGTGCTAAGCACTCTCCTGGCATTTTCTCCCATCCAGTGTTTATTTTCATGTGGTGGCTGTGAGAGGTTCACACTTTCCAGTTCTGGTCCAGGAGATAGTAGATGAGCTGGACCAAGGAACTTTGTGTTTACTTTCAATCCAGTTAGATTTGGCCTGTTTGTGCACACTGTTGTGAACTTTTTGTGATCGAATTGATTTGCCATTATAGCTCTATTCCATCTTCAAGTTGTCTGAAAATTTGATCATTGGGCTACAAATGCCCTCATTCAAGTAGTCTATAAAAGCATGAACAAATTAGAATAAGAGTAAAGCTGTGCTGAATGCTTTTGGAAATCTCTCTCTGGGTCAACTGTGACTCATAACTGAGCATTCTTTGGGTTTAGCTCTACCTGTACTTTTAAGAAGTCCACATTTATAATTCATCTTTTTCTCAAAGACATCCCAATTGCTGAAATGTAGATTTATAATATCTATAGCAGCTCTGCGATTCCTGTCACACCACTACTCTTAGAAAAAAATCTTTTTTTTCATGAGTCCTTGAATTTAGGTTAGTTCCTAGTGATCACAATTTCTTCTTTAATATCTTTTAAATAATCCATTCTAGATTTTTGTCTAGAATTAATGACGGGCTTACCTATCACCCACTTTGGTTCTATGAAATCTATATCCTTCCCTTTGCTGAAAATCAGAAATAATAAAAAAAGGTATACTCTAGACTTCTGGCACCTCTTCTCTTTTCTATGGGATGCTATTGATGATCTAGAAAAGTTTCAGAAAAGGGATAAAACTGGAAACCAGATTTTAAGGTATTGCGTTAATTAGAGGTAAATAAAAGCAAAATCTTAGATTCATAATGCTTTCCCTTAATATGTTCAAAGCTCCATTCTGTTTTGAGTTCAGCTGTAAGAATAAGAATTTCAGTCCATTAGGAAATTTATTTCTGGTACTTCTTTCTATCAGTTGGCTATTTTATAACAGCACCATTTTATTAAACTTGACACCATTCTTACCCTTTCTTATATACAAGTCACGCTTTTCAAATGTCTTTGATGATTAAAACTGCCTGGATATTTAAGATTATCAGAAAAGAAACATCATAAGAGTTTACCTAATGAGAGTTTCAACTATTAGTCTTTCAAAGCTTTTCATTTCTATCTTTCATTCTTAAAGAATAAGAGAGCTGTGAGAGGCTTAATTCCCAGCACTCAGCTTGGGTTTGCCCAAATGCATAACTAAACTCCTCTTTATCATCCTGAGAATCAGCTGCAGAACACTAGAGTTTAAAGTCCTGGCCAAGTACCTCTACCCAGTACTGTATGTGATATTTTTAGACATATTCTGGTAAGGGGTGATTCTGGAAACTGCCAATTGGAGGCCAGGAATCAGAGACCTGGGATGGATTATGCAGCCTATTTTTAGGGCAATGTTAAAACAGATCACCCCAGTTCTGGAAGGATTAGTGGTATCCAGGCTGCTCTTTCTGAACACTGAGATCGAAGTTCCTTACTTTGTGGCACAGGTGCATTTGTGAAAACTTGATGGAAATTGAGTGGTAGATTGTAGTATATATTAAAGATACTGTGCTGGCTTAATAATTGAAAGTATTTATTAAGATCTTTCTTTTGTAGTGTAAAAGAACACTAATATATCATCTGTGTAAATATGGATTTTTATTTGATAATTTTTATTAAAATGGATTTTTAAAAAGCTTTATTCTACTTCTTTAAGAGAGACTGTGAAAACAATGGTTCATGACATTTGGCATCCATTAATGTTGACAGCATCTTTTTTGGGAGTACACTGCCTTATTTCTAAGAAAAATATATATCATAATTATAATTGTCTAAAATAGTTCCTGATATTTTTTAATATTGTAGTTTGAGAACCATTAAGTAAACATTAACTAAAACTTCATTAAAAATTTTTTTTTAAAAAAACTTTATTTTAAAAGCTGTCAGAAATTTCTCTTTTAGCTGTTTTTTTTTTTTTCTTGCTGAGTTTGATATATATTTGTGGATAAGGATATGATTTTATGTTGGTAATTTAAAGAGTATAAAATTACATATTTGAAAGTATCAACATTAATACAATCATAACTAATATTAAACTCCAATTATTTGGACTACATAAATTTGTATTTTAAAGTAATTTGACTATATAACATGTGATTGCTTAGAAATCACGTGTTCCCAGCTATGATTGCGAATTAGAATTACTGAGGAGCTTTTAAAGACACTGATGCCTGGGCCTCATACCCAGAGACTCTGACTTAATTGGTCTGGGAAATAGACGCTATGTTGTCAAAGATCCACAGGTAATTTTAATTTACAGTCAAGGCTGAGAACCCCTGTTATAAAACCTGTCAGCTTAAAGTGTGGTCTATGGACAGTATGGAACTTATAAAAATTCAGACTCTCAAGCTCCACCCCAGACTTCCTGAATCAGAATCTGCATTTTAACTAGATTTTGAAGAGATTGATTTGTAGCATAGTTTTCAAAGCATATTGACTTTAAAAGTGCTTTCTTTCATAGACATCTTTTGTTTATGCATTCATGTATTTTTTTTCTTGGTCCATTTATTAAATATCTGGTAGAGACAGACACTGCTCTAGATATTGGGAAACATAAAAGTATGAATAATATTTGGGTCTTCCTTTCAAGAAGCTTGCAAAGGATTGGGGATAGGGGTGGGGTGGAGACAGACCTGGTGAGCAGATTCAAGACCAGAGCTGTAATACAGCCATAATGGAAAGCTTTCTATAGTCTTCTGGGAGGAGAAGAGAAAGGTGAAACCCCTCGGTTTTCCATCTCATTTTCACCCAGTAAATATGATTTAAGCTGGGTTTTTGAAGTAGAAGTAAGTGTAGGGCCAGTGGTTCTTAGAATATGGTTCATGGACCACCAGTGGCAGCATCACCTGGGAACTTACTAGAAATGTCAATTCTTGAATACTTTCCAGACTTAATGAACCATGAACTCTGAAGGTAGGGGTCAGCAGCTTGTGTTTTAATAAGGCCTCCATGGGATTTGATACATGCTCAAGTTTGAGAATAGTGGGTGTAAGTATTTTCCAGGTGGAGGAGAGGGGAAAGAGCATTTCAGGAAAACTGTCCCAAATGAGAATAAAGCTCATTTACAGTGAACTATAAAGTTCGCCATGACTTGACCACAGCGTATTGATTATACTAGAAATTTCCTAAAGGTTTTGCTTGACGTTTTGTTCCATGCACCTTTATTGTCCTGTGAAGCTTAGTCTTTCTATTTTCAGGTCTATTTTTGGTCATAAGTCATGCTATCGATTACGTTTAAAGAGAGAGCTTTGTGTTTGGTTGGTTGATTATTTTCTTTTTTGAAAATTAAACTCTGCAGTTGAGTGAAAGCTCTTTGTTATAGTTGGAAAACACTGTGATTTCTATAGAAATGTGTGGGAAGACCACAGCGTAAGGACATCCTTATTTATCTTTAAATAAACCTGCTTTAAATGGTCTTTCTTGGTATGAAGTTGGACTTATGTTGCCTATGACCTATGGAATAGTGTGAGTCTGTATAAATCAAAACCTCTGGGTCCAATCATTAATTCTAGTAATGTCGGTTTTTCCATTTTTATATTTTATCATAATATCTAGGAAAAAGCAAACACTTTTTTATTCTCCTTTCTCTTCTTCTCAAGTTGAAGTGCTAATTGATATCTTGGAGGCTAAGTTGAGATCACTGAAGAAAGGGAAAGTGCCTGAATAATGAACCATAAGATAGACCTAAAAAGAAAATTCTCATTCAAGAGCTAGACAAGATCATAAAAATCTAATGATTTGGCTTTCTCATATCAGAATCCTCTGAAAGCTTAAGTGTGCACTCAGAGTCATGCTGCTAATGGAGAAGGTAGAACCAGAAACCACATTTTCAGACTCCTTGTTTGATTCTTGGTGTCTGTTACACCATGGACATACAATAGCCTATATCCCTATGGAAGAAAGCACAAACCATATTTGAGAGGCGATAGAATATAATGATTGATTTTTCCCTTTGTAAAGGGCTAGAAAATATATCACGTCATATTCAATTTGATAGCTTTACTTATATATTGGTTTTTATCTCCAAAATTCTCTTTGGAATGAGTTAGAGTGAGTTGATGATAAAAAGTAAATTAAAAAAGTCAATCAATCCAATGCTGATTTCTCTACTGAGGCTCAGTTTTTTTTTTTTTAATAAATAATAATCTTTTGTTTTTCAGTTATAGTTGGCATACAAAACTATATTAGTTTCAGATGGATAGGAGAGTGATTAGACAACTATATAACTCATAAAGTGATCCCCCAATCAATCTAGCACACCTTTGATACCATACATAGCTATTATAATATTATCGGCTATATTCCTTATGCTCTATTTTCTATCTCCATGACTGTTTTGTAACTACCAATTTGTACTTCGTAATTTCTTCCTCCTTTTTCACTGCCCGCCACCCCACCCTCCCACAAGTGCCCTCCCATCTGGTAACCCTGAAAATGTTCTCTGTATCTATGAGCTTGTTTCTGGTTTTTTTTTTTTTTTTTAAATTTGTTCTTTAGATTCCATGTATATGTGCAATCATATGGCATTTGTCTTCCTCTATCTGACTTTACTCCACTCAGCACACTACCTCTAGGTCCATCATGAAATATCTTTTCCATCCCAGTACTTTGAGTCTGTATGTGTCTCTTAATCTGAAGTATCTTATAGGCAGCATATGTAAGGGTTTTGTTTTCTTAACCATTCAGCCACCTTATCTTTTGATTGGAGCATTTAATTCTTTTTCATTTGAAGTATTCGTTGATAGATATGTAGTTATTGCCATTCTTTATTTAGACTTTTGATACATATCTTTTTCTTCTTAAAGAAATCCCTCCAACATTTCCTATAATACTAGCTTGGTGGTGATGATCTTTAGCTTTTTCTTTAGCTCTTTATCTGTCCTTCAATTCTAAATAATAACTTTGCTGGGTAAAATAATCTTGGTTGTAGGTCCTGGGTTTTCATCACTTTGGATATTTTGTGTGAACCCTTCTGGCCTGCAAAGTTTCTATTGAGAAATCGGCTGACAGTCTTATGGGCATTCCCTTGTATGTAAACTTTTCTCTTGCTGCTTTTAAGATTCTCTCTTTGGCATTTTAATTATGATGTGTCTTGGTATGGGCCTCTTTGGGTTCATCTTGTTTGGGATTCTCTGAACTCCTGGGGTTGTATGTCTATTTCCCTCACCAGGTTAGGGAAGTTTTCCTTCATTATTTCTTCAAAATAGGTTTTCAATTTCTTGCTCTCTCTCTTCTCCTTCAGGTATCTCTATGATGCAAATGTTATCACTTGATGTCCCAGAGGCTTCTTAAACTTTGGGGTTTTTTTAGATTTTTTTTTCTTGTTGCTGTTCTGATTGAGTGTCCTCCACTACCCCATCCTCTATGTTGCTAATTCGATTCTGAGTTTCATCAACTCTGTTGATTCCCTCTAATGTACTCTTCATTTCAGATATACTCTTCATCTCTTAGTGGCTCCCTAGTATGTTTTCCAACTCCAATTTTTTTTTTTTAATCTCTTTGTTAAGGTTGTCTCTGAGTTCATCTACTCTTCCCCTAAGTTCCTTGGGCATTCTTATAACCAGTGTTTTGAACTCTGCATCTGGTAGCTTGCTTGTCTCCATTTTGGTAAATTTTTTTTTGGGAGCTTTGTTCTGTTCTTTCATATGGGACATACTTTTTTGCCTCCCATTTTGGCTGCCTCCCTGAGTCTGTTTCAATGTATTAGGCAGGGTTCCTAAGTCTCCCAGTCTTAGTAGAGTGGCTTTATGTAGTAGATGTCCTGTGGGGCTCCTTGGCACAGACCTGGGAGGGGTCCAGCTGTAGGTCAAGTTCGGCCACAGCCTGGGCACATCCAGACCACCTGGTAAGAGTCACTAAGCAATCCATATATGGCTGCCACCTGTGCTGGGCTAATAGGCATCTTGAGAGGCCAAGCCAGAAACTAAGGCTGTCTGCCACTGGTGGGGTTTGGGGCTCTCAGCAACAGGCATAGGGCACACTGAGGCCAGATGCTGTTTTTTGGGTTTTATGAGACTTTGAGAGATTTTATGAAAGTTTGCAGCAGGAGCCAAGACAGCCCGTTTGTATGGAATAAATCACTGGAAGAAGCTTGGATGGGCCCACGAATTGGGAGAGGCAGGGTCCCAGGGAACCCCTGGGCAGAGCAACCTGTGTTATCTAGACTCCTGCCTGCACCTGTGTCCAGGAGCCAGCCACCCCTCCGCCCTCTCTCTGAAGCCTGACAGCTCAGCACCTCCCCGTATGTTCCTGGTGCCTCTAGAGCAGCTGCCCTGGTGCTGGAGCTCAGAGTGAGTGAGTCCATCAGCAAGTAAGGCTGGGTGTGGGCCCTTTCAAAAGGTCTCCGCTTCCCACAGCCCTCTGTCTCACTCAGCTGTAACTGCTGTTTTTCACAGCCAGAGGTTGAGAAACCCGGCTTTTTTTTTGTTTGTTTTTGTTTTTTAATTTCAGCATTGGAACCCTGGGCTGCAGAGCCCAGCGTGGGGCCAGGACCCCTTGCTCCTCAGGGTGGGGAGGGGTTTCTGTAGCCAAGATAGCTCTTCTGATTCTGGATCTCCATACACGACTGTGGGACCAGACGTTTCGCACCTGCCCCTTCTACCATTTTGAGGTGGCCTGTTATTTGAGCTGACCCAGTTGTAGAGCTACTATTCAACCAGACCTCTGGTGACTCCATATGCTGGTTGCTCTGTAGTTTTGCTATAATTACGGTGTGGTCGCTAGAGGAAGTATGCATTGCCTCTACACTGTATGCCATCTTGAATCCCTGTTGAGGCCTAGTTTTTATGTTCAGTAACCTCCTCAATAGGACTACCTGGACATTCCATATATGCATTAAAAAAATCAACATTTATGCAATTGTATGCATATTCTCTCCTAAAACTTGCTCCCCGCCCCACCCCTTATAGTCTATCATTATTCGCTCAGAAGCTTTAGGATCATCCTCAATTTTTCTTTCACCCCACGATTCACTCTGTCAATCATCAATTTGTTAATTTTGTACCTTCTCAATATTAACTCTTAAATAATTTTCAGATCCAGTGCTTCCTCACTCTCTGCACTTCCATTGTCTTTAATCAAGCCGCTCTCATTCCTTATCTGGGCTATTGGCAACTTTCATTCTGATTTTCCTTTCTTCAGCCTTGCAGTTAGAAATTTCTCTTTCATACTATTTCCAGAGTGATCTTTCTAAAGTGCCCGGTGGATCACACCACAACCTACATTTAAAACCTACAATAACTCCCCATCACTAAGAGGATAAGAATTTAACAATGTATGTACAACTTCTTATGATTTGGCCTCTGCTTACCACTTTATCCTTACCTCTGGTCACACTCTCCTTACATACCCATGTCTCCAGCAAGATCAGACTAGTTGTAGCCAGGCAAACATACTTATTCTCCAATTTGTTTGACTGCCTGATGAAACCCTGTTCATTTAATACAACTCATACATCTCATTGACATTGTCTCTGATACTTCTCCACTCTTCTCCATAACTAGAGAGAAATATCTTCTCCGCATCTCTGAACCTCATATATCTCCCATACTCTTTATAATTTCCCCCAACATTTTATCATGAAAATGTTCAAGCAGACAGAAAAGCTAAAAGAATTTTGCATTGATTTTACAATTAACAGTTTCCTGTGCTTATATCTTTCTCTAGTCATTCATCAATCTACCTTTTAAATGCACTTCAAAGCAAGTTGAGGGTATCAATATACTTCCTTCCAAATAAAATACATATTATTCAGAGTTCATATGTAGCATGTAGAGTTTTATATTTGTTTGCAGTTTATTTTTTTAATGCCAAGTAAAATTTACATACAATGAAATCCACACATCTTAAGAGTTTCATGAGATCCACTGCATACATAACACATGAACAACCTAAACTCCTATTTACACACAAAAAATTACCATCACCCTACAAAGTTCACTCGTGCCCCTTTTCCCACAGTGGCAATGACTCTTCTGACTCTTTCCCAACTAGATTTGCCTATTATAGAACTTTATGTAAATGGAACCATATAGTGTGTATTCTTTTGTATAAGACTTCCTTCACCTTGCATGTTTTTGATTCATGCTTTTTAACTGTATGTGTCAGAAGTTCATTTTTTATATTACTAAATAATATTCCATTGCATGCATATACTACAGTTTAAAAAATCATTGTCTAATTATTGATGCACACTTGGGCTGTTTCCAGTTTTTGACTTCTACGAATATTCTTGTATGGTCTTTTTGTGGATATATGTCTCCAATTCTTTTGAGTAAATGCTAGGATTGAAATTTCTGGGTCATCGAATATTTACATTTAGTTTTATAAGAAACTGCTATATTTTCCTCAAGGGGTTTACCTTTACATTTCCACCAAAAATGTGTTGCATGACGCCTTCACCAACATTTGGTGTTATGGGACTTTTTAATTTTACCCATTCTGTGGATGTGTAATGGTCTCTCATGGAAGTTCTGGCTGACTGATCTGTCTCTATGGACTTTGAGCTTCTTGAAGATAGGCACTTTACTCATCTCCCTACTTCCTCTGCCTGCCTAATAATGTATAACACAGGGCTCGATAAATGTTCACTGAATTGAACTGATCTAGATTAAATCCTCCTGCACACAGGAAAATAATCACCTTCTTTCATAATTTTATCCCATTGGTCAAAGGGCAGAGTGAGCTCTTGTTTCAAGCAGTAACATTTATATTAAGTTTAGTGTGCTGTCCACCTGAAGTGATCAGAGAGGTCAAGCATTCCTTTCCCTAAATATTTGTTCCAATTGCCCCTCATTTTATTTTAATAACTTCATTCTTTTGGGTCTTTTTAAATGGCTTTTTCATTTTCATAGAACCCTAATAAAGTGACAATCTATGCAGGAAGAAGATGGATTAATGCTTTAATTACAACAATAACAAACTAGACTATACTTTTGATTTTTATCCCAAGGGATGAAAAGGGGATGTGGAGAGAGTATAGAGAGATGGCAGGAGCAGTTCATGATCCAGGGAAGGCACCAAGGTCAAGTAGTTTTGGCAGAAAGACTTCTTCAGAATGTGCCAGAGGTCATACAAGGGAACTTTTATCTAGTTTCTCAGCTCAGGTACACCATGGCCATCTATCTTCCTGCTTCCCGTCTCAGTTCTTTTCCTTTCCCCTCCTCCCATCCCTTATCCTAGTTCATGGTTGCATTCCTGGAATATAGAAAGGTGCCTGGCCTAATCTAAGTGTTCAATAAATATTTCATTGAGTACATGTAGGCTTTTCCCCAGAGTCTTTCAACTTTCTAATAAAATAATTATTATCAATTTAGAGTCAATTAATAAACTCATAGTAGTATTTGTACCCTGGAGATATTACAAAACTGAAACTCTGTACCCATTAAATAATGACTTCTTTTTCCTCCCTTGCTCAGCCTCTGGGAACCACCATTCTACTTTCTATCTTTATGAATTTGACACTTCCAGGTACTTTATGCAAGTGGAATCATACAATATTTGTACTGTTGTGACTAGCTTATTTCACTTAACATAATGTCTTCATGATTCATACAGGTTTTAACATGTTAGATTTTCCTTTCTTTTTATGGCTGAATCATATGCCATTGTATAGACATAGTATCTTTTGTTTATCCATGCATCTATCAATGGACACTTAGATTCTGCCACTTTTTGGCTATTGTATATACTAATGTTATGAATATAGACATACAAATATCTGATCAAGTCATCATTTTAAATTTTTAGTTATATACTCAGAAATGGGATTACTGGATTATTCTAGTATTAATTTTTTGAGGAAACAGCAGATTGCTTTCTATAATAGCTGTACCATTTTGTATTTCTGCCAACAGTGCACAAGGATTGCAGTTTCTCTACAGTCTCACGAATATTTATCATTTTCTGTTTTTTTTTTTTTTGAAAGTAGGCATCCTAATGCATGTGAGGTGGTATCTCATTTTGGTTTTAATTTACATTTCCCTAATGATTAGTGATGTTGAGCATCTTTTTATGTGATTACTGGCCATATGTATATCATCTTTGAAGGAATGTCTACTGAAGTCCTTTGCTCATTTTTTAATCAGGTTTATTTGTTGTTGGGTTGTAGGAGTTCTTTATATATTCTGGATATTAATCTCACATGTGTGATTTATCTAGCTAACTCTTTTTAGTTTTCTCTTTTTTTTGTATTTTATTTTTAGTGATTTTATATTTAGAATAGAGTAAACTGAAGGGTGAAGTCACTGAATCATCTTATTTAGAAATCTTTACTACATTTTAATTTAAAAAATCACTATATATATGTATATATATATATATATGCTTGACTATATTCTATCATTACAATTACTTTTAATATAATAGCAAAAAGACTGTACCTAAATGCAATGAATTATTCATAGAGCATTTAACTATGAGTGATTTTTTCTAGTTGTATGTATCTTTATATAAAAATAATGAGAATGAATTTCTATTATGATGACATAAATAGGCATTATTTCAAAATAAGTAGTTTTGTTTGGGGGGGGAAATGAGAGGGACAGGATAAAAGGTAAAATAGATTTCCTGGGTTGTAGAAGTGTTTTATTATAGGATTTGTTTTTCGCTTTGTTTTAGTTTATCATTATTTTTCGTCACATGGGAGATCATTGAATGCCTTGATCAGTGAGGAGAAGGAATTAACAGAGAGACAGGTTGAAGAAGTGAGAGGGATAAGACAATGGGAGTCAGCTGCTGCAGCCACATTGTTTAGGAACCAGAAGATAAGAATTCAGAGCATTCACAAGGGAACTGCCTCAATCAGGAGGAAAAATATTGTAGGTACAAAAGAGTGTGTAAGTAAACCTGTAGGCTGGGGGCCTTGAAGCCGAGAGATAGCCTCTTTTTTTGGTAAGTGGGAGAAGTGGCATTTGTTCAGAGAACGTGTGGGAGGATGAGCAACAGTGGGAGGTTATTTTGATAGTCAGAGTGTGAGTGGGAGAGTGAGAGAAACAGGGGCAGGGAAAAGGTATTTCTGAGTGACACTTATGTGGCTGCATTGGGAGATCATGCATTTATTTTGGCAGCAACCCACCTGGCTGCCACATACAGTAGATAGAGCATATACAGTAGATAACTGGATTGATTTATGGGTGAAGAAAAAGAGGTCTGACTATTCTTTCAAGAGCATAGCAGAACTAAAGAACCATTGGGTCTGTTTGGCTGAATATGGAAGTTGAGAGCTGATAAATCAGATCAAAAGAGTGAAACTGTGGGATTGGAGCTCTTGTGGGGTAGGAAGTAATGAGGTCAAAATAAAGGAGTGAAGAGCTGGAAAAATAGTGATCAGAGCAAGAGGGATAGAGGAATTTTATCAGAGTGGGATAAGAATTCTGACATAATAAATCTTTTCGACATAATAATCAGAAATATCAGTGTTAGACTTTATAGGATAATTATTATCTTTCCTCATTTCTGCTTCTGTAGATAAACATGTTAATTTCTTTCTGCTCAGAGATTTCCGTGTTCTGAATTGACAAAATTAAGACGTGGCTATTTGTTTTCTAAGTCTAGTAATGAAAATTGGAAGATACTAAATCCGACATTACGGAATTGAAAATGTGAAACAGATTTCACATTATACTGCTAACACCAATTACAGGATACGTTCTACTATCTACTTTCCACTTTATCATTAATACTTTATTCATTTTATCCTTCACAGCATTCTGATGTTTAGAGCGGCTTGTACATTTTACATGATTATCAGCATTCTGATAATTAGATATACCATCTATTTTCATAAATCAGATTAAAATTGGCTAATATACATGTATCATAGAGGGGAATTTTGGCTAATATTTGACTGTAATAAAATTATCTGAATTTGGGTGTTTATCTTGATCAAATGACTGTGATTGTTCTGTTTTTACTTTCACCCTGGGTTTTAGGGATATGGACAGAGACACATTTCTTCAGAAAAGTAGTCTGGGTTAAGTTTCCTGAATATCTGTGGGCAGACTTTCCATGTCTACACACCATCTTTTCTCTCTATCAGCAATGAAAAGACGTTTGTTTATTCCACGGCCTGTCAACCAGTGCCGGTCTGGTTAGACTAGTTCGGCCACTGCAATCTTTAAATCTCTTCAAGGCAATACCATTTAATAAAAATTCTCTGTTCGATAACTACTTAGCCATCCTTTCCCCTTATTTAAAAAGCTCCTGAAAACAAAATTCATTCATGAAGCCTTCCCTGATGACCATGGAAGAGATGCCCTGATAGGTCAAATGGGAATTTGACCTAGCCAAAGTATCTGTCCAGTTAAAGATTGGCTTAATGTTCTTATTCTGCCTCCTGTGTGACATTTTGAGTTACATGATGATAGGGACCAGGTCTATTCAACTTTTTAAGAAACTGTAATCCTTAATTATATTGACTTCTGCAATTAGGCACTTACTTTTTCATAAGATTTATGACAACAATAATGGTATCAGAGAAACAAATCCTTATTTGTTTCCTATGGCTCAACTCATTCAATTATACTAGTAGACAGTAAAACTAGAAATATATTTCTTGGGTTTAAAATTGTTATTTAGGATGCAATATAGATTCCTAATATTATTCACTTTTGGAAGCGAGACACCATTTCCTAACTTTCCCTTGAAAATGAAGAAGATGGAGAAAAAAATAGAGGCTGTTTCTATTTCAATTGTAGTGGCTTAACCTATGTGCCTTTTATTCTAAGATGCCTCAAATTCATTTTAGAAAATATATATTTATATATTAAAAAGTTTAAATAAATTCATGAAGGAAACAGTATAAGTTCCCCCCTCCCCCGTATCTCTGAGATTCTAATCCCTCATGTCTCGAGTCTCAGAAATCTTATATCTTGGTTCTTTCTCTTTTTCAGAATGAGCAACAGTTTAGACCAGGGGAGTAATAAAGCTTGTTATTCGTCTTATTATATTTGTATATCTCAAGAGGGTTATGAGTGAAGGGGGAAAACATATTTATAATAGTAGCTGATTATGCTGTACAGCTCAATCTGCAGCAGGATTTTCTTTTGAGATGATAGAAATGCCTGTGATGAAAAAGTGAATGCAAAAAATAGAACAAAAAAAGTTTTTTCGTGAAAATACTTAAGACATCTTTCATGAGGGAGAAAAAGTCATTTGCTGGAATAAAAATAATTCCTGTTTCACATACACAAAAAAATCTTATTTGGAAGCATTCAACAACTCCTTCTGTAGTGTCTTGAACTTGTCATTACTCTCTCTCTTCTTTTTGTGTAATTACAGAGCCTCTTCTCCTATTTCTGTAGTTCTACTTACTCTCATTTCACGTATGTGGCTTTTGTTCTAAGACTCAAATAGATAAGAATAAGAAAAGAAAACCAATTACTTAATCTCAGTATACATGCATAAATAATGTAACCTGACTTTCTTGGAATTTTGATTATAGCATCATAGGTTTTGAATCATGTTGAAGATCTTCCTGCTCAAAAAGACTTAGCAGAAAGGCCACTGATTTTAGACTTAGAACTACATTTGAATATTGCCTTACGATTTAGCAGTTGTATAAACTTCAGCCACGTCATTAAAACTCTGAGTCTTAGTTCCTCATCTCTAAATTGGGCATAATATTTGTCTAACCTACTTCAGAGGATTGTTGTATGTAAAAGAAACTTGTAACCATGAAATGCGCTGTGAATATGTTATTATCACCACCATCATTCTACATGTGAGAAAACCAAGACAAGAGAGAAAGGCCAACTATTTTCCCCAAGGACAGAAAGGCTTGTTAGTAATAGACCAGGAACTAAGAGCTGAGTGTCCAAATTCTTAGTTTGAATTCTTTCCCACTGACTCTTTTTGAAAAGTCAACTTGTCAGAGTTTTATTTTTCTCTCTCATTCTGTATGATTGGTTTCATTGACCACTAAATGAGGTAAAAATTTAAATTGTGTCTTTCTACTTGACTTGAGTTGCCCGCTAACTCTCTGAATTCAGAGGAAAGAGACAGAGTTCATATGTGTCATTTCCCTTTTGTATACTGTTTATTTGGCTGCAGGAGCCTGATTGCCCTTCTCAGGAGTGGGACATGTTTTTGTATCTGAGGAATTCACCTTCGCCATGGCTTCTCCTATACAATAGGTGGTGGCAGAGGATGTGTAGAAACTTGTCGTGCAGTGTTTGATTGCATATCTCAAAAATGCCCAACATAGTTCTTAATTTGAAAGATTATCACAGATGGGGCCCTCCAAAGCATCTCCTTGAAGTTAAGACATTGAATTTAAACAACAAAGTGTCCTTTTTTCCAGATGAGCAAGATAACATCCTTTCAAATGATTTCTGGCCTCTCATGTGCTCCTTAAGTGGGAGTAAAAATTAAATGGGAGCAAAAGACATCTGTGCCAGAGAGTCCTGTGACCAGAGGGGGGAAGTTTGTTTTATGTAGTTATAAAGTGAAAAAAAAATGTGAAAAATGTGTTACATGGACACAAAGTGTATAGGAATCTGAAGGTGATTTGGACAGCACAGACAGTGTTTCAACTATGTACTTCTTGTTACCATTTTAGATTTCTATCGACTTGTTTCCTTTTTAAGCAAACAGCTAGAGGATATCAAATGGAGAATAAAGGGCTGCAGTGAAGAAAGTGTAGTTTCAAAATCAAAGGTAGATAGTGATATAATATGTCAAGTAAAGGGTCAAGTACCATTTGTTGAACCTCACAAAACCAACTAATTTTTAACCCAGTCAAAAACAAGGCAAGAAAAAGATATGTTTGGGGGAGGTACCACTCCTTTCTCAAACACCTACATACAAGTTTGCTGTATCAAGAGCCATGGCAAGAAGGAATAACATTTATAGACATTTTGGAAATGTCTGCATCAGAATGTTTCTATCAAATTATGAGGAAAGTTGACAGGCATCTAAGAGTAACGAAAGAGAGAGAAATGGATTCTGTTGGCTATGGCTGTTGAAAGTGTGTGTGTGTGTGTGTGTGTGTGTGTGTGTGTGTGTGCGCGCGCGCGTGCGCATGTGTGTTTACAGTATGTATAGGAAATAAATTGCAGGAAAGCACAAGTTCTCATTCTCCTTCAAAACAACATCTTTGTGGGGAACGAGGGAAGAGAGCCTTGATTTCATCTTAATGCTGGAGTAGAGAGTTCATGACCTTAGGGCCAGAGCCATGGGTTACTAGCTGGTTGTGAGGCATGCAACGGAAGTATAAAGTATGATTTGGGAATATCTTTAGCTAAAAGTACAGAACACTCAATCAAATGTGTCTAAGCAGCAAAGACATTAAATTATATCATTTAAAAAGAAGTCTGAGGGTAAGCCACTGTGGGGTGTTGCAGCTTGACAACATCATTAAGGATTCAATTCAAACTTTCTTTTTTTTTCTTTGCCATCCTGAGTATATTGGTTTTTCATTTTCAGGCTGGTTAAGTTATGACCCTCACCTTAGTTCAGAATAATGCCTCATAATTATAACCATAGCAGAAAGGCAAGGCATAGGGAAGGCAATAGGAATCTCTTATAAGGTTTTATTTTTTTTATTTAGGAAGAAACCTTTTCCCAAAAGCTCCTTGACATTATTTCTGTTATTGAATTTTTGGATCTGACTCCAAAAAGCAAGGGCAACTGAAACAAAAATAAACAAGTGGGACTATATCAAACTAAAAAGCTTCTACACAGCAAAGAAAATCATCAACAAATAAAAGGGCAACCTACTAAATGGTAGAAAATATTTTGCAAATTGGATATCAGATAAGGAGTTAAGATCCAAAATAAATGCAAAACTCAAAAAACTAAATAACAAAAACAAACAAATAAAAACAACAAAAACAAAATAGCTCCCCCCTCACACAATTTGATTAAAAATGAGCAGAGGACCAAAATAGACATTCCCCCCCCCGCCCCAAAGATATACAGATGGCCAACAAGTACATGAAAAAATGTTCAATATCAACTAATTATCAGATAAATGTAAATCAAAATCACATGAGATATCATCACACACATGTTAGAATGGCTACTATTCAAAAGACAAGAAATATTAAGTGCTGGAGAGGATGTGAGGAAAGAGAACTTTGTGCAGTATTGATGAGAATGTAAATTGGTATAGCCATTGTGGAAAATAGTATGGAGATACCTCAAAAAATGAAAATAGAAATACCATATGATCCAGATATTCCACTTCTGGGTATTTGTCTGAAGAAAATGAAAACACAAATTCATTGTTCAATGCAGCATTATTTACAATAGCCAAGATATAGAAACAGTTTGAGCACACATCGATGGATGAAGGGAAGAAGATTGATGTGTGTGTATGTGTATCTATACATCTATATCTATGTTAAATAAAATAAATCAGACAGAGAAAGACAAATTTCATATGATTTTACTTATACGTGGAATCTAGGAAACAAACAAACAAACAAAAAAACGAACAAACAAAACAAAGAAAACCAAACCAACCAAACCAAACCAAATGCAACGATACAAAGAATGGATTGATGGTTATCAGAAGGGAAAGAGTTCAGGGTTGGGTGAAATGGGTGAAGGGGGTCAATTGTATGGTGACTGATGGTAACTAGACTTATTGTGGTGATCACTTTATAATGTATACAAAGATCAAGTTAATATGTTGTGTACTTGAAATTAATATGCTATATACCAATTTTACATCAATAAAAAAGTAATATGCATATAGGAAGAAAGTAACCCACAATTGTGATTTGCTTGGAATGATCCATTATTAATTTAGTATAAATCAATTAATAGCAGCTATACCAATTACTCAATAATTTCTGAGCAATGTATATAGTCAATCATTTAGTTTGAGGTTCTCAATTAAATAATAAATTAATAAATTACTTTTAAATCCTGATGAGTGTTCCTTATTCGAAACACTGCAGTGCCCCATGTCTGGGGCACATTATAGCCATGTGGGTGGGCAGTCCAGGTCATATGAGGACGTTTAATAACCCAGATCTGAATCCCCAGAGCTAACGCCCTTAAGTTGTAGTTCAGACCCATTCCAGCAAAGGACATTGCTTTAATCCAGACCCGTGGGTAATCTGGAGGGCTCCAGGGAGACTGATTTGATTTTGGGTCCATTAGGCAGCGAGGAGGAGAAATAGGCAGAGGTGATACATTGACTTTTTCTTCCCTGTGAGGATGGCAACTGAGGCCAGCTGGCGGAGACTCAGGAAACTCATTTTGGGAGGTGGGGGTTGCCTCAATCTCTTGGCATGTAATTCATTAATCATGCTTAATAGCTCTGAGCCAGCCACATATTTCCCATCCATTTAAGGAGGAAACATAGAACAACGTGTAACTGCATGCCTGGAGCACGGTAAGCACCATTATGTTAATGACGATAATAACCAGGCCACGAGCTTCTCAGCTGACTTCGACTTTCTACTTCTGGTACCAGGGAGTCAAACCTGAGTTTAAGTTGTATTCCCTGCTGGGGCAGGTCTGATGGGCCCTGAGCTTGTCTCAATGAGGGACTGAGGAGATAGCTGGGGAGATCGTGGGATGAGAATCAGGCTCTTGAGTTTGGTGCAGGATCAGTGCTTCCCAAGGATGTGAATTGCAGATCTTTCTTTTTTGGGAAAAACATCCAATACAACTTAACTCTCTTTTTCTAGGGTGCTAGTTAAATAAGTTGTTATAGTAAATGGAATATCATTTGGTGGGTAGAAAGAATGAGGGAGATCCATGTACTGACTTAGAATATCTCTAGGATATGGTCTCAAGTAAAAGAAACAAATTTCAAGCAATATATAAAGCAAAATAATAATTTATGAAAAGATTGAGATTAAGGGGAAAACCCCCAATTCAATCAATTTAGTCCAATGTAATAACTTAAAGTCTCCACCTGCCTCTTTTTCTTAAGAAATAAATTACTTGTCTTTCAGATTTCCTTTCCCTTCTCCCTCCCAAGGTGGTAATTGTGTACACTGGGGCACTTGACAGGTCCTTGTGGTGAGGTGGGCCAGTGGTCCCTGAGTCCACATGGTGCGCATGGACCTTTCCTTAGTCCTTGCTGGTCTATGTAGAGATAACGTCCCCTGTATTTCTGGCCATTGCTCATCCTAATTGGCATTTGTGGCCAAACTCGACAGCTTGTGAACTCTTTCTCTCCTCTTCTTGCTTACACAGTGCCCTTCAGTCCACCCTGGTGTGTTGAGTGCTGAATGCCTCCTTGAAATCTGACTGTGACTCCTAATGGGTCCCCAGTTAGGGATATCTACCCTTCTGCTCTAAGCCACAGCGTCACTTGTTCCTGTGAAGAAAATTATCATAGGCTTGCTAGCCAGCACCATTTACTTTTAAAGTAAAACTTTTGAACTTTTGGGTCGTTTTCATATCACATATCTGCAGAGGAAGACCCTAAACTCAGAACTTCCTTTGGCTTTAACGGCACTGCAACCACTAAGGGGGTTTCCTTTCACAGTCTATTTTTCCTATAGCTACATCTTCTTCCTTTTTATAGTTTTTTGGCAAGAAGGGACAGACTTTCTATTTCCTCTATATTGTGAGTTTGTTTTAGCAAAGCAGGTAAAAAGCTCGTGATCTAGGGCACCAAGATTGAATCTTGGAATGCCAAAGGAGGCTAAAAATTTTTTAAAATTCTTTTCTTTGTCAGCAATAAAGCCTGGCTTTAAGACTTCTGCACTTCATCAATTTGTAAATGCCACGATTGTAGAATGCATTATTATTTTGTATACAATTAAGACTATGGCACAATGCCTTAATGATAGTTCTGTGGAAGGCATGAGTTGATCATGACAGCTTCTTACTGAAGTGAAATCTCTTTTATCTATACTGAGAGACTTGCATTCTCTTGCCTCTCCTTTAATCACAATGTTCACAAATGATAGGCAATCCTTTAGTAAGTATGTTAGTAAAATGATGTAACCTAGTTTCAATGACATGTGAGTATCTTCCTTTCATAGGTCCATCAGAGCACTTGGTTATTGTTTTGCAACAAAATAAACATTTCACTCATTTATCAAACAAAGATATTTGCTTTCCTTTCATCGAATTTTCATTCTATTGCACAGCTTCTATACCTTTCTGTATATGCAATATATGTGTGTGTGTGTTTGTGTTGTGTGTGTGTATAATTTATCCAATGGCAAATTATAGTGTAAACTTTTTGAAGACAATTTGTTTCAATTAAACTCAACCTTGAAGAAGATGATAGATTTGTGCGAACATGATTGAGTTTTGAGTTTCTCTTACTGGCGTCCATTGAGAGCAGAGGCCAGACTGAGGCGTCCTACCTGGCTCGTTGGGCAGCAGAAACCCTACAGGTTAACATCTGAAAAAAAGACTAAAGAGGAGAAGAGGAAAACCAAGGGCATTCACATGTAGCTGCCTGGGCCACTCTTACTTCTTCTTCCTTTAAGGTTCAGCCTGAATGCTCTGTCCACATGAAAACTTTCCCTGATTCAATAGAGATTAGTTAGGTCTCCTGTTATAGTCTTCTTTATTATGATACTTAGTATAGGTTTTTAAAAGAAGAATGACTGATGTCTTCTTACTAGAAAGGAAGCTTCATGAGGGTCTCTCTTGTTCACCATTGGATCTCTCTGCCTAGCACAGTGCCTGGTATGTGGTAGACATTTAGTATCTATGTATTGAAAGGAAAGAAGAAAGAAGAAAAGGAAAAATAATGTAATTATTGAAATGCCAATAAATGATTGATTGAGATTAGAGATATAGAATGGAACTTTTTGGGGTCTGGAGTCCTGCAATGGCAGAGAAGGGCTAAAATCTTTGTCTTGGAGTTTTTAGATACCAACTGTGTCCAGATGAAAAACCAGACTCACTCAGGCTCTCTAATAATATGTCTATACTGGAACAGTTGAGCTTGTCCCTATGACCCATTAGTGTGTTTAGAAGGTCTTTTTGGTTGGAATGACAGAATTAGGAAGGGACAGACTTGGCTTTGGCAGAGGTGTGAATAAACACTTGTCTTCCTGCCATGGTGGATTGTTAATGTTTCTCTGCATATACCAGAGAACATACAAGCAAAGGTTGTTCATGTATTCTTATACTTTATGCTTATCAAAGCAATTAATAAGAATTAACAAGGATACTGCAAAAATTCTTATATAATTGTGGTAGGCAGAATAATGGAGAAGGCTCCCCCCAAAATGTCTAATCTCCAGAACCTGTGAATATGTTACTTTACATGGAAAAAGGGCCCTTGCAGATGCGATTAAGGTTAAGGACCTTGAGATGAAAGATTGTCTGGATTATCCAGGTGGGCCCAATCTACTCACACTGGTCCTTTAAAGAGGAGAAATATTTCCTGGCTGTAGTCAGGAGACTTGACTACAGAAGAATGGTCAGAGAGATGCAACATTGCCCGCTTTAAAGATAGAGAAAAGGAACCTCAAGATAAGGATTGTGGACAGTTTTCAGAAGCTGGAAAAGACAAAGAAAGGATTATTTTATAGAACCTCCAGAAAGGAATGCATCCTTGTTGACATACTGATTATAGCCGGTGAGACCTGTGTTGGACTTATAATCTACAGGTCCATAAGATAATAGTTTGTGTTATTTAATCAGTAAATTTGCAGTAATTTATTATAGCAACAATACAATACAAACATGATAATGATCTATAATTAATCATTTTATTCTAAGGTACTGTGAAGACACAGATGTTTCAACAATCTTGTATCAGCTGCCTTTCCTGTTAAAGACCAAAGATTCTATAGGGTCACTCAAGAGCTAACTCTTAGACCTGGTATGATATAGCGACTTTGGCAAATTAATACCCCAGATGGTGACTATTCACCAAATGAGAATGGGAATGGGTAGATTAAAGCCTCACTTTCCTGTCCTCTGCTGGGATACTTTGAGGCATGTTTCATATGGTTTCTCCAAGGGTCCTTGTTGGAGTCAAGCTCCAGTTGTCCACAGCTGTAAGCCTTCCTTATTTTCCCTATACACTCCCTTGCTTTTCCCTTCTCTTTCCCCTTTATTGCTGTCCATTGTTTTTTCTTTATCTTTTTATCCTCCCTCCCTTCCTCCCTTCTTTCCTTTCTGTCTTGTATTGACTCAGTACTAACTTCTTCATCTTCTCTTTTTTTTTTTTTTTTAAGCTGTACTTACTCCCCTGGTGATCCCTCCTGTTTCACAGTTCTAAATTCCATCTGTGTATTATGACCAACATTTATATTTGCAGCCCAAATCTCTCTTCCAAACTCTAGACTTATATCTCAATCTCTGCAATATCTACACTTGGATGTAAAATAGGCACCTCAAACTTTACATATCCAAAGACTAGCTCCCCATTTTCTTCCCAGACCTGTATCACCCACAGATTTTTCCATCTGAGTTTAAGATAGCTTCACTATTTCTGTGTTTTGGGCCAAAAGTGTCAGTCATTCTCCCGACTCCTTTCAGTTAATTAGTAATTTTTAAAAAGAGCTTTATTAAGAAATAATTTACATTCCATAAAGCTCACCTGTTTAAAGTGTACAATTTAATGTTTTTTAGTATATTTATAGTGTTGTATAGCCATCACCACAATCTAATTTTAGGACATTTTTATCATCCCCCCAAAATCTTATACCCCTTAGCACAGTGACTTCCCATTCTCTATACCTCCTCCACCCAGTCTATTTCATTTATCTGTTTTTTTTTTCCTTCTTGGGTTTCAATTATGTTATATTTTTGTATGCTTTTAAGAATATAAAAGTTTAAAATTGTACATTAAAACTCACTAAAGGTAATTTCAGTTCTATGTAATGATATCTTACTACAGAGAGAATTTACTTTTGTTTCTGTCTTTCAGCTACCCATAGAACTAGTAATCAAAGCCAGTTCACCACACTCTAATTAGGACTGAACGATTCAAATCAGGTTTTCAGTTCTTGTGAGGACTGGTCTATTTACGGTTCATTCTTATCCTAGAGTATAGTTCTTGGTGTCACTCATGAAAATCTTTTGTATTTACCAAGATCTCTCTTCTTTGTGGACCCTGACCCCTCTTTTGTCCTCCTGCCCTGTTAGTTTATTTAAGTTGTGGTGGAAGGAAAAAAATTTTCCTCTACCCTATTAGGTTAAGGTCCTGGGGCCTGTGAATTAAACTGACAAAAGGCAGATTAGCAGGAAAAAAGTATATTTACATGTGCAAAGCACATACTGCAGGAGTGTTTGGTAATAAGTACCTCAAAGGGGTGGTTAGAATTTGGGGCTTATATACGTAACATAATAGAAGAAAGGAAAGTGGGAGAAAAGGCTTCTATGGATAGAACAAACAGGTATTTAGGAGAAAAATGGAAGATAAGTTTATGGATTTGTTTATGTAGGTGCAAATGGTCTTTCTGTCTTCACACCCATTAAACTCTTCTGGAAAGGGGATTTATGGTAGGTTTACTCTTGGGCTTTTTCCTGGGAGTAGACCCACCCTGAAAAAGGAATTTATTGCAGCCTCATTTCTCGGAAGTTGCTGTTTTCAGTCAGATATGTGAAACTCCAAGGTTTCTTTCTCTATTTGTTGAATCTCAAATGTATTTATCTTAAAATAATCTTTATACCAATTCTGAGGTTCTGAGCCAGTCCAAAAGAGCCTTTATTCAGCTACTCAGAATCTCTGATGCTGCTTTGGAATCAGAAAATTTGAAAAATCATCCCCAAATGCTCCACTACTCTCTCTCGGATTTTCTTTTCTCTTGGATTTTGATTTTATAATTTTCATTGTTTAGAGAGGTCTACAATGCCTGTCAACAGATTAAAAAAAATATTTCATCTAGCTTTTCTAGTTGTTCTTTGCAAGAGAGTTTGTTTAAAAATGACCTGCATTGCCAGTGCAAAAAGCAAAATATTTTAGGTATTATTTATAAGACTCAAAAAATGAAATATGAAATAGTTCTCAGTCCTGCTGTGCCTTTTTACACCTCCAGTTGTTAGCAATCCCTCAAAGTCTACAACCCTAGTGGCTAAATATGTCGGTTGAGTTCTGACTGGAGTTAATTTTAATCTCTATCAACTGGAGGTAAAATAAACATATCCATTTTTTTTTTTTTGTAGGAACTAATCAGGAAATTCTCCTTTGGTTACACTTCCAGGATAGGGTTAGGACTTGTGAAACTTCTTTGTCATACTTATTGCAGGCGAACAAGCCAGTCAGACAGTAGAATAAAGGTTAGAATGTGGGAGGTTATCACATACTTTTTCATCCTCTTACAAGACAACATGTAGTAGTACACTTGTATCTTTGCTTTCTTCCTATTTTTTTTTTTTTTGATCGCTGTTGTCTACAAGGTTTTGGATGCTTAATATATTTGAGTTTTACATACTCTTATTTAAATCTTACTTTCTTAAAATCTTCTTTCCTCTTAAATGTGGACCACTTATCATGGACCTATTTTGTATATTATTAATAAGTCATTTTAGAAGTCATTGTTTATCATAAGAAGGTTTATTTTATGATGATTCCATTTGCTACTTTTTATACCTGTGGGAAACTGATTGCTTTGAAAACAAAAATCTATCTTTTTTCCTTATTACTTTGCTTTTTTAAAATGTCATTTGTCCAGGAAATCTAATTCCATTTTAATTACTCAGAAGACTTATCTTTGGATATTGTCCGATAATTGTTTAAAATTAAGTAAGACAATATAATTATCTAAGTAGGCCTGACCTTTTCAATACCTATTGCATCGGATTTTGTAATCTGGTCTTCCTTCCTTTCTACACATCACACAAATAATTTCACATTTCAAAGTTATATACCTAATAACTGCTAAATGTTAAACAATTTATGTTATAACATATTCCCTTGAAGGAAAATGTTAGGTCTTCTAATATATTGCAAAAAAAAATCTTTTATTTCAGGAAACAATAATTACTACCATCTATGGCTGACCATGTTCCGCTTTTTACCCTCAGTTATACCTCTGGTTTCGACTCACTCTTGTGGGTTGTGTATCCTCTAGGACCTAAAATGATCCTGTGCATGTGTGTCCATAGGGTTAACAATGCTTCATAAAAGGTTATGTCTTAAACGAGTTCTGTTCATTAATGACTTTTCCCTTTAAGTTTATGATCTATTCATTTAACTTTAGCACTGTGGTAAACGTTTTACCTACATTATCCTGTTTCATTCTAGTTATTATTTACTTCATTTTACAAATGAAGAAACTGAGATTTAGAGATGTATGTTGCTTCAACAAGATAAAAGGTTATAACTGGGAAATAGTGAGAGGGGGATTAAAACCCAGGTCTTTTCATCTCTAGAAGCCTAATATCTCTGCTATACTGCAAATGTTTAAAAACAGTACTTTACTTTTGTTTTTTCCTACCATTGGCCTCATCTCACACCCCTCTTCGTACAGTAAGTTACAAATAAACCTCGGATCCAAACCAGAAGTAAAACAACATCCAAGGGCAAAGAGAACTGGCAGAAAGATTGAGAACACACATACAATTTTAGAAAGTCCAAAAGAATCTGAAGATTTCAAAAAGATTATTGTCAACTTCTAAAAAAAATAACTTAAGTAGTTACTATGTATATACCTCAATTAAGCTGGACAGAAAAATAGTTCCTATGAGAAATGTATATATTATAATGCTTGAAAGCTCTTCAAAGCTTGAAAGCATAATAGAGGAATGAAAATGTCCTTGAAAGCTATAAAGAACATAACTTATTTACAACAAAGATTGTTATAATAAAAATATATCTATAAAGGAATATCAAGTCACAACTAAGGTGTACACAGATAATGCAAAGAAATCGATTTATTCATCTAAAACTCTTTATTGAGTACTTACTATACTAAGTTCTAGTTCAGTGAACAAAACAGCTAAAGCTGTGGAGAACAATTAATCTAAATATACATATATCAAATGTTAGGTGATAAATGAGGGCTTTGAGCAAAAAGATCATGATAAGGGAAACATTATCTTTGGGATGGGGACGAGGTTATATTTTATATAGATTGGTTAGGAAAGGACTTGTTGATAATGTGACTTTTGAGCAGAGAGCTGAAGTAAGGGGGAAAGCAATATGATTTAGCCAAAAAGATCAGTAAGTGCAAAGCTTGTGAGGTGGGAGCATGCGTGGTCCTTTTCCAGAAAAAGAAGGGGAACTTATTCCTCTCGAACATGGGGATAATTACAGGAAGTAGGATCAGGTACCAGCAAACATCACGTTGGGCCTTGAGGTCAGTGTAAGGCGTTTACTACGAGGAAGATGGGAAGCCTTCAAAGGGTTTTAAGCAAAAGAATGTCATAGTCTGATGTATGCTTTTACAGCATCATTCTGGCTGCTATATTGAAGAACAAAAGTAGAGGGCAAGAGAGGAAGCAGGGAGATCATCTAAGAGGTTATTCTAAAACTTAAGGGAGATGCTAATTTGTGAAGGATGGAAATGGTGGAAACTGTTGCAAGTAGTGGCATTTAGAAATATTGGAATAGAATAGACAGATTGCATATGGGGTGTGAAAACAAGAGAAGGTCAAAGATTATTCCAAGTTTTTAAACCAGATTAATTGAAAGAACAGATTTTCCATTTATCGAGATGGGGAAGACAATGGGAAGAGTAGGTTTGGGTGTTGGATGCCCAAAGATAAGATGGTTTTGTAAGCTGGGAACCCAAGGTAAAAGCCAGGAATTGAGAAATGTGAGGATTGTCAACATGCATGTACTATGTACTATCAGGTTATAGAACTATATGAGATCATTAAGAGATATGTGTAAACAAAGAAAGAAGGAGGTCCAAAGGCTATGTCTGGGGAATGATAAATCTATAGGTCAAAGAGAAAAAGTTTCCAGCACAGAAAACTGATATATAGGCCATCAATGAGGTAGGAAGAGAACTGAGAGAGTGGTGTCTAGAAACTAAGAGGAGAAAACAGCTATAGAAGGAAGAGGTAATCAATGGGTCAGATGTTGTGTGGTTGAATAAAATGAAGTCTGAGAATTGACAGTTTGACTTGCAATTACTGATGACTGACAAAAGCCGTTGCAGAGGAGGTGGGGAAAAAATTGTGGCAGGAATGGTTTCAAGAGAGAATGGTAGGAGACGAGATGGAGACAGTGAGTGTAGATAACTTCTTCAAGAATTTTTCATGTGTAGGAGAGCCTAGAAATGGGGTGGCAACTGGAGGGAAAGCGGGGCTAATTTTTTTCTTTTTTAAATGGGAGACGGTATATGCAGATTGATGGGCGCAACCCAGTAATGAGGAAACATTCAGTGATTTAGGAGTGAGAGGGACATTTCTAGTATGATATATCTTGAGTAGGTGAAAGGGGATTTGATATGGTGCACAAGTTAGGCTTAGCTAGGAGCTAAGGAGAGGCTAGCTTAGGAGCTAAGGAAAATCAGTGTACAGCAATGGGGAGATGTGCTGAGGAAATCACAAGGAAATTCCACGTGAAGTTCACGGTGAAATAGGTAGCAAGGTCACAAACTGATTATGAAGAGAGGGAAGAAGTCTAAACTAATAGGATTAAGGTGTGACACTAATAGGGAGATGCACTGTGGTTGCCCAGAAGCACTAGTGACTACTTGAGACTAATTAACATACTTATGTGTTCTTCTTCAGTCCACATTCAGCTGCAGGTGCAGAGTGGGTGGAGAGTTAGATTTTAGTAGGTGTGGTGGTTAATTCTATGTGTAACTTGAATTGGCTAAGGGAAACATAGATAGCTGTTAAAACATTATTTCTGGTGGATTGGTGAACCCCAGCATTAGTAGGCATCATTCAATCTCTTGAGAGTCTGAATAGCATAAAAGGCAGAGGAAAAGAACATTCACATTCTCTGCTTGAGCTGAGAGATCCACTTCTGCTCTCAGACAGCAATGCTCCTGGTTCTTTGGGCTTTGGACTAAGATGGGAAATTACACCACCCCCCCACCCGATTCTCAGGTTTTTGGACTTGGACTGATTACACCATCAGCTTTTATGATTCTCCCGCTTGCAGATGGCAGATCTGGGACTCATTGGCCTCCATAATGCATGAGCAAATTTCTATAATAAATCTCTTATATCCCCTACTACCGCTACCTACCTATCTATATCTATTGGTTCTGCTTTCTCTGCAGAACCGACTAATACGTAGGAAGTATAATGAAGGGAGAGAGAGACAAGGAGACGAAAGGTATATGATAGGGAATGATTATAATAGTCCATGCATCTTAAGCTAGAAAAAGGGTAGGTGAAGCAAAGAGTTATGATAAAAAATGGTCGAGGATGGTCTACAGGGGCATGCGTCTGAGGTGAGTGAGAAAAAATGGAAAGTGGAAGCTAAGGAATTGAAAAGCTAGAAATTAGAGAAATTTAACATGGATATTGAAATCGCAATAATATATCAAATAGTACAGTTGAGAGTGATAGTGACCAGGTACTAATATTCTTCAAGGCATGTGAGGGATGATCCAGGGGTCTGTAGACAGCTATAACAATGAGGAAAAGGAAGTATGGAGTCTGAGATATAATTTTCAAGACGAGCTTTTTTTAGGAGGAAAGTAAGAACAATGTTATAGAAGTGGCACTGAGGAAAGAGGTGATCCTCTGTCTGTACTCCAGTCCAGATCTAGACTATCTGCACTCCAGTATGGTTAGTGCCCTACCTACTCTCCAGTCTCAGGTACAAGGGCTGTAGGAAAGAATACAGCCACCATTTGAGAAGGCCGAAGGGCAAAAGGTGTCCTCAGGAAAGAGCCAGTTTCAATTAGAGCCCTAAGATGAAAGGATTATTCAGAGAAGAGATTGTGTTTATGGGTAGCCAGTTGATTGTGAACTGAGTTCCAGAGGGCACAGTCAAAGGTTTTTGAAAGTTAAAGAAGGATGGGAAGTGAATTCATTTAAGGAATGTACAGAGCTGTGTGGAGGTGAGGGTGATGGGAGATGATCTTGGGCTTTAGGTAGTAACTAACATAAACAGGTGTAGTGGGAATGATGGCATTGGTCCTTGTGGTCAGTCCAAAGCAGAGCATGACGGTGAGGTTCAGAATCGAGGTGAAAGGAGGGTAGAAAATGTGACAGGGTTGTGTGGAGCTTGGGAGTATTTGGAAAATTCACAAGCAAAGCTATTGAATCTTGGAGTATTTTTGTTACAAGAGTTTAATTATAGATTCAATTTCAACAGGATTTAATAGATACAGGACTATTCAGATTTTTAAAAGTTTCTTGTGCTGATTTTGGTAAATTGTATTTTTCAGGGGCTATTTCTATTTCATCTGATTTATTGATTATTATTTGATATTGGCATAAATTATTCATAATAGTCTCTTGTTATCTTTTCAGTGATGTTTCCTTTTTTATTTATTTTATTGGTAATTTGTGCTTTTCCTTGATCAGTCTTGTTGGCAGTTTATTGATTTAATTAATCTTTTCAAAGAACCGACTTTTGTCTTTGTTCATTGTCTGTTACATGTTGTTTTCTCTTTCACTGAGTTTTTCTTTTTTTATTATTTCTTTGTTTGGGTTTAACTTGCTATTTTTTGGGGGGGGTGGAGGAGCTATATTACAGATTTTTTACTGTCCTTTTCTCATAAATGTGTTCAGAGCTATACATTTTCCCTTAAGCACTGTGTTAGCCATATTCTATAAGTATGGATATATTGTGTTTTTGTTGTTTTAATCAAAATATTTTCTAATTTTACTCATGATTTCTTGCTTAAGTCATTGTTATTTAGAAGTACATTACTTAATATATGAACATTTGGATATTTTCTAAGTATCTTTCTATTATCGAGCTCTATTTTAATTTAACGAAGTAAGAGAACATACACTGTATGATATAAATCCTTTGGTTATTTTTGCATGGTATCTTTTCATGAACTGATTGGAGATATATCTTATAAATAAAACCATATGATTTAGTGATGGTTAGTGGAGGGTGAGACAAATGAAGAAGTCAACTTTATAAAAGTCATGTTTTTTGTTTTTTATGGTCCTTGGCACTTTTTATATATTTAGAATTACTTATGACTTTATGGGTCAGAGTCAGTGTTTCCAAAACTCATTTGGCTGGAATTTTCAGAATAATTTGGAAAACTATACTAGATCCTTTCTTTTACATATAGGAATAATGTCCTATATTGAGTAATTTATATATTAAATTCCGTAGTTATAAAAACCTTTAAAAAAAATTTTTTTTTTGCTTTTTCATTTAGGGTAGAGTTTATATCTGTGTGTTTTAAAAAATAATTCCTCACTTATATATAGTGCCTACATAAGGTCAGAAGATATTTAAACTGCCAGTAAGTAGAGTTTAATGTTTACAATTTAGGTTTAACTTGTAAAGTTGCTTAGATCTATAAAAAAGCAATCATGAAACACAAAATATGGATTTTAGTTTCTATTTAATGCAACAATTTGTATTTCTTAATATCTACTAATTCGTTTACATATTTCAGTTGTATAAAATAATTAGAGAAAACACTTAGTATTTAAAGATTCAATATCTTTAAATGGAATTTTCAGAAAATATTTTGGGAAATTTTGTCCTTGAATTTAGGGAGGGTATCCTACATTTAGAATAGGTCAAAAGTAAATATCACAGTATGGAAACTTCCCTTTAAGGCAATTTGCTGTTTCTTTCAGCTGTTGTCTTTACATTTTAGCTAAATTACTTTCCTGAAGTCTTAGGTTTTAAATAAAATTTTAGGAAG
Organism: Eonycteris spelaea; assembly: GCA_003508835.1. Classification (NCBI taxonomy): domain Eukaryota; kingdom Metazoa; phylum Chordata; class Mammalia; order Chiroptera; family Pteropodidae; genus Eonycteris; species Eonycteris spelaea. Next base: position 6,524,541 of record PUFA01000017.1, read on the forward strand.
TGGTCTCTTGCTGCCAAATAACATTTTTTCTCATCTACAAGCTGGAACATCATAATTAACAGAATGTACATGTGTATTTCTAATACTGTAATTACAGAGCTTATTTTTGGAGAAGAGCCACTGATCCCGCAATAAAATTCTACAGCAGTAGCTATTTTTCAGTAGATAATGGACGACACTCTTTTTGTGTTTCAAGATCAAAATATCCCAGCTTTCTTGAAGTAAATTTCCTCTTTCATTTTAATGACATGATTCAATTATTTTGATAATAAAGTACTATTTGGCATATGTCTTATTAAATGCAAACAAATGTAATACCACCATTAAATTTTTCTGTTAAACCATTCAAGTACACAAGCTAATAAAAAACACAACAGTTAGTTACATGGTACAAACAGTCACAGGCAGTTGAATTAGAAATCAATTGTTTTTGTAAATCCCTTCTTTATCAAATAAATTTTTTATTCTCATGTATTCAGTAGTGAGAGGACACAGGAAGCACCCTGAGCTCTCTGAAAGACAGGAGGTTCTATACAAATATTTACAATAACATAAAATATGGTTCTATTGTTATATATTGCATGATTTAATTTTATTGCCTAATATGTGATAATGGTCTTGTTATGGCCTGGCTTTTTCTGAGCACTTATTTTATACCTAATATGATGCCAGAATTCGATTCCCTGTAGGCACCCTGTAGGGCAAAGTAAAAAGGGTAGGAAAAAATACCTTAAAACAATTCTCAAAATGTGATTTGCTGACAGGCAGCATCAACATCAGCTGAGAGCTTGTTTGAAATGCAAATTCTCGAGACTGCTGAATCAGAATTTGTGATGGCAGGGCCTAGGAATCTGGTTTTAATAAGTTTTCTGGGCTATTCTGATGTACACTGAAGTATGAGACTCTTTGTGGCCTTCTCCGTCTACCCCTACCCTCCTTGAATGGGGTTGACGATTATCTTTATGGCACAGTGGTTTGCAGGCCCAGAAATCTAGACTTTCCTATTGTTTCGAGTCTTAAGTTTGAGTGAGCATAAGAATTAGTATGAAAATAAGATTGTGTTTATGAAACCATGTTTATTGTATTTTATGCGCAATTTAAGGATTTTTCTTCAGTGATTGATTACCTTTGCCATCCATGCTGCTTTGCAATCTAATTCTAATGTAATCTATAATCTCAGTATCATTCTTATAGCAACGTCACGATTTACTAAGTGATTGAAGTTTTCTGGTACCTTGAAATATTTCTAGTTAAACTAAGGAGTGAACTGAAGATGCTTTAAATGTCGACCGTAATTATTGAACATTTCTAAAATATTTATTTTCTCCTGGTTTATTCAGTAGACTGTAACAAAAAAAAGACAATTTGAGATCTTACAATGTTTTAAGATGATCATATAGATTTCATTGTGCACTGTGATTGATAAAAAAATATTCACATTAATGAACTGAATCTGTCTGAATTAGGAAATATTTCAAAGATTCAGCAAATGATTTAGCAAGGCAAAGACTGGGGGTGGTGAGAGCTCTTTACTTAGCTGGGAAGAGTCTTCTATTAGTGATATTGTTATAATTGCTAGCTGAAGGGGACATATCCATACTGTGATATTTACTTTTGACCTATTCTATAGAAAATACCCCCTCTTTTTACCCATACCTATAACTGAGTATTCCCATTGTCTCACCCTTGGTATACCACTGTGATACAGAATAGTAGATAGAATAATACAACAGATATCTCTCAACATTCAGCTTTGTTAAATCTTAATATTTTATGATATTCACTTCAGATTGCTTTTATTATGTGAAATACATTATAGATATAACTGAAGTCACTTGAATGCTCTCTTTCCTCTGTTCTCTTCCCAGAGGCAGACACTATGTTAAACTTTGTTTTCCTCATTCCTGTGTGTATTTTAAATCTTTTACTACATGTATACCCCAAAACAATATGATCCGTATATACCCATAAACAATATTATTTTGCATGTTTAAAAACTTAATGTAAATGGTATTATAATGTTCATATCTATCTGCAATTTGTTTTTTCCCATTCAAATTTATGTTGTGATATTTGTTTATCTGGCCAGAAGTAGCTCTACTTCATTAATATTCACTGCTATATAGTATTCCATTGTTTAAATACACCACAGTTTCTCCTGTTAATTTTTTCTCACAATATTTTTGTTCATGTATTTTTGATATAATAAGCAAGAGTTTCTCAATTGGGTGTATACCAAGAAAATTAAATATAGCCATATCTTTGACACAGTAGCTCCCTTTCTAGGAACCTCATGGGGAGATTACTAGGCCAACGGGCCAACCACTTCTATGATTTCTGAGGCTTTTAATGTTAGAATCATACTTAGAAATGGGAATGCTGACTAAATCAGAACTATATGAGGTCATCACAGCATGGTGTCTGTGGGGATATCTTCCTGACATTATCAATTTATTGCTTACAATCGATGTTAATTAGAGGTTTATTTGCCTAATGTCTTAACTAGTTGGCGTTCTCTCTAGTCCTATTGGTCAGTGGGGTTAGGTCTGGTGCATGACCCCACATCTACCTGAGATTTATGTTCCTTGAGTTGCTGTAATGTTTAGTGTATATTTTAACCATTGAAATAACCATAGGTTTGTTTATTCCTCTAGAAAACAATCATTCTTCAGAATTCAAAAATTGTAAGAGGAAACATCCGTTTAAATGGCAGAAACAGGCATGGACAAAGGAAAGTGGCATAGCCTGCTTGTGATTTTTGTCCCACTGTGCCCATGCTACTTCGCTGCGACCATTGAACTAATCCATGAGGACTGCACAGGTGAGCACTAAGTGAGGTATTCATGATTTACTCAACTGTTTTTCAGGAGATAACGTACAACTCCATTAGCTATGTATGCATGTGCCAAGTTATTCGAACCATCCCTGGTTTTAATTGGGAAGTCTTACCTACCCTTGTCATTTTTGCTCCTGCCCTTCTTCAGTTTAACCAGCAGGTCTTGAACCCAGATGCAGCACCCTAAAGTGAGCTGCCTTCTTGGTGCCAGCAGTGGTAGCCTGTGCTGAGGCGCTTCTACTTTTTTTTTCATCACTTATTCCCTTGCCCCAGAACCTTGATAGGCACTCCTGGTTCATTGAGGAACGCGTGTGTCACCAGCCTCTTCGTGGGGACTGAAGCCAATATCCCATTACATAGTTATACAGTTAACCCTTGAACAACATGGATTTGAATTGTGCAGGTCCACTTGCTTGGTCTTGACCCTTCCACTGTGGGTTTGTGTCCGGAGCTTCAACCAACCACTGCTGAAAAATATGTTTCCACATTTGCATCCGTGGGTTCCTACCAGGCATCCAAAGAACTGTTTTCATCTGTGATTGATTGAATCTGCCCATGCTAACCTGCTGAAAGTGGTTAAGTTTCTGGAGAGTCACAAGATATATATATGCGGATTTTTGACTGTGTGTGGGTTAGACCGCCTGACCCCCGTGCTATTCAAGAGTCAGCTGCAGGTGTAGAGACGCCAAACTTGGAATGTTAATCAGTGACTTGAAGATCTGGAGTTTCAGGACCAATATTAGATTTCTCCAGGAGGCATTTTGAGTGTGGATGTTTGGCTAGACTCTCATTTTGTACCAGTGAAGGTAAGCGTCAGATGTTGTCCATGCTTTGCCTTGAGCCCAGCTCCCCTTTCCGCTGTTCTGTGTGGCTCCACCCAGCCTCCATCAGCTGGTACTGAGGAGCAGTGGCCCTTGCTAGACAGGACATGCACTTCCAGTTCACCATAGGATCACTCAGCTCACATTGCTCATTTAGGATACTAGTTTGGCCCATAGGCATTTACGATTGCAGCTTAAACAACCTCATTAGCCTCCACCAGCATGCCTGCAGGCTCTCTGTCTATTGTATTTCCCAGGTACCCAGGACCATTTCACATTTGTGGAACTGTGGCTCTCCTTGTCTTGCCACTCTGAGCCAGGTGCTGCTTACTGTGTGATCCTGAGCCAATCATTTAACTTGCTTATTGTTAGCTCCTAATTTTTAAACTGGTAAATAATAATGCCAACTTGATAGTGTTATTGTGAGGATTAACTGAGGTAATATAGGTAAAGAATGTATGCTTTTGGCTTCTAATAAACATTCAATGCACACAAGTATGTATTGCTGCTAAAGTGATAATAATAGCAATTGTTGATACCACAAAATGATATCCAAAGCATTATTTAATTTCCTTTATGTCTTTATTTCACTTTTCCTTAAATCAAGTTTATGCATGGTTGAGAAAACTAAGCCCTAGGGAGTTACTGGCCCAAGATAAAGAAACTGGTAAGAAAAAAAGAAATCCTCGAGCTGAGATTTTGAACCAATATCAATCTGATTTGAATATTTCCTCCAGTAGCTTAATATTCCACAGGATTAAGGATTGATAAAGTATTATTGATTATAATGATTTATTTTTGGTAATTACCAATGATGTAATTTGACTAGGTTCTCAGCCAAACTCTGGTTAACTATGGTTGAAAAAATATTAATCTTACCACCAGGTGGCGCTTGACCAAAGTTCTCCAATTATACTCACCGCTCAGAACCCCTTACATAGCTACATTCTGAAGTGAAATACTCTGCCAGGTTCCATGTAGGTGAAATAGCAAAAGGCAGCAGTCCATAAAATGCAGTAAATGGATTTATTTTTGAAGTGGTTTCTATTTGATGTATTCTGTGTGGAAAAATATGGGAATGACCCTTTGGATTATTTTGGGACTTCTGTCATTAGGTACACAATTTATTCAATGAATGTGATTTACTTTGATATGTATTAAACTAGCATCTAGTTAATAATTTTGGTGGTAACTTTCAGTTTAATATAATTTTCATGTACTGAGCTGTAATACTTGAAATGAGATTCATGATAGAAATGGCAGGTAGCCATTAATTCTGATTACACGGTGGAGCAAGGACATCTATTTTATTGCCGCTGAAAGAATTGAACAAGTACACACTTATGTTCCCTAAAAGACAAACTGTGACTAAGTAAAAGCAAATATGTTGTCATTTAACATGCATTCTACCGACTGAGCACTTGTAGGGAGTGTTATTCTCATTCTCAGTCTTGATTTCTGTACTTTATAAGTCTACAAAATCAGTTCTTCTAGGTACTTGATTAAGCTGTAACACTTTGTGCCAGATTACAAGAACATATACAGCATCCCATATTTGAAACATGTTTAGAATATTTGCAGTTTAAGTTTGCCAATAATAACAAAGAGTAAACATGAAATGAGAAGGAGAGGTTGAGTTGTTAAGAGTTGAATTTTTCAGTTTTTAGATTATGTGAATCATTTTGCTCCTTATTCATTCAACAATTATGAATTGGCACATAATTTAATGAATAAATATTGGCCAGGTAAATAATAAGTGAATGAGTGCTTCTCATGTGGAAGGCACAGATCTAGGTGCTGTGGGGAAATACAGAACAATAGCTTCCATGGCCTTTGATCTCTCGGACGTTTTTGATATGGTTGGAAGACCAGAAGCATAAAAAAAAAGAGAGAGAAATAACATAAGATTTCAGTAACAGTAAAGGCAAGGTAGATATAACTGTATTTTGACTGAATGCTACATAGGATGAATGCCATGAATTTGAAAGAGGAACTTCTTTGGACAGTTGTGGTCAGGGAAGGCTTTGTGGAGGAGGGACAGAAATTGTCCTTCAAAGGTGGGAAAAGTGGAGGAAAAAAAGGGCACTTCCTAATGGCCAAGGAAGTAGAAGACAAAAAAATGACATTAACCAAAGCAGTGAAGTTGGGACTATAAAGCACATAGATGCCTATGGTGTTAGAGACATCGGGGATGTTAGGGGCCCATGCTCATCTCCATGATGGAACACCTGATTGCGCAATATAAATGGGGAGCATTTGCTCCAGCTCCAATTTCAACTTGAAAATGTGAAGAAGAAATATTAAACAATTTAACTGGCAGGCGAACTGAATGTTTACTATTAGGACAAATGTAGAAGTACTCTAAAGGAGAGCTGAAGAGACAGAAGCCCAGGAAGGTTGTGACTTGTCCAAGGTTGTCTACTTGCTCAGAGGACAAAGTCCAGCTGGAATGGGCTGTGGAGCAGGTTGACCCTAGACTTTGAATATAAGTGTTTATTTTGCTTTTGTCTTACCATGATTTCTTTTTATATTATCTGAGTACTCTGCCAAAAGGTGGTCAGAAAAAATAATAAGAGGAATTTGAATAAACATCATTTTTTCCCCTTGTTGATAGCTCTTGTATAAGGATTAAGAGAAGTTCTATAAAAGCCAATATGAAGTTTGGAAGTCATTTATTAATTGTAACCTTTTGTGTGTTCCCTGATCCTTATTGTTATCAGAGATAATAGAGTTGGATATGAGGAAAGTGTACTGTAATGGTTACTAACAGGAAGACTATATATTCTTTGCAACGAGGACCACATTGGATTTTGGAGAAGAGATGACTGATTCATTTGGCAGAAAGTACTGGATGAGTACAGCCAATTCAAATACTTTTCTGAGCCCTGAACAACAGCCTTCAATTTTTAATGGTGATCTGGCTGAAAAGAGAGTCTTGAATCTCAGGTGGGTAGGCTGGCTTTCTTTTGCAGTCATAGGACAAAACTCTGAAGACATTTCCAGAATGTCTCATCAGCAGAATGCTTTTAAGGGTTGAACTAAAATCTAGAGCAAGTGACTGAGAAATGCTACGTTATTGGTATCCAAATGATAAGTATGGGCTTTGTCCTCAGGATTTCAAATGACTTGGGAATTCATTTATGGACATGTGTGGTATTCCTTGAGGTACTCATGGCACGACTTGCCTTTCCGAATTCCTTGAAGGGAAGGGAAGAGAGCAAAGTAATGCATGCTTTGGTTTGGAATCTTAGAGTGTTGCAGAAAACATGCTGATGATTTGCATGAAGATTCAAGGTGAGATTTAAGATAAAGTGTTCCACCAAGGAAACTGGAGTGTCAAGCAGACCTGTAGATTTAGTCTTCTCTATTCTAACCTGTATCCCCTTATGCACACAAACTGTGAGTGAGGATGGCCCCCAAAGCTTTAGGCTCTGCTTCCCCTTGTTGTGCGGGGATTTAAGCCACCTTATCCTCACAAATGATTGTGAAAGCCCTTGAAGGAGTGTATCACTAGTGTATCATTTTTATAGTACTGTCATAACAAATTGCCACATGCTTAATGGCTTTAGATCATACCCATTCATTATGTTATAGTTCTGGAGGTCAGAAGTCTACGATGGGTTGGCAGAGGTCTAGGGGAGAACATATTTCCTTGCCTTTTCTTAGTTTGTAAAGGCTACCTGAGTTCTCTGTCTTCAAAGCCTTACCTTCAAATCTCTCTCTATGACCTCTGTTTCTGTCGTCACATTTCCTTCTCTGATTATGATTTTCATGCCTTCCTCTGACATACCCTTGTGGTTACATTGTCCCACCCCAACAGTCCAGGGTAATCTTCCCATTTCAAGATCTTTTACTTAATGACATCTGCAAGGTCTCTTTTGCCATGTAAGGTAATGTATTCACAGGTTCTGGGGATTGGGATGTGGACATCTTTAGTGGGTCATTGTTCAGCCTGCCACAATCAGTTCTTTGAGAACTAGTCTCTTGGTTACAACATGATGTCTGCTATTTTCTTCTTACTACATCGAGTCACTGGAATGTGGCTTCACTTGCTGCTGCTTCCTCTTTGCCACCAATGACAAAAGGTACCACAGATGTCTCTCCACCCCATAAGGCACCGTGTCTCTGAGAGTCTTGGAAGCAGGGCTACATGATAAGCTGAGTGACAGGCACTGTGTGCTATCAACAATCACACCTCCCATTTGTCTTGAACCAGCTTCTTTCTTTCCCCTTGGGGTCAGTCTGTCCCAGGAGGCTCCTCTATCCCTTCTGACAGTTCTCCTTCCAGGCCTAGATATTTTGGAATCTTAGTATAAACACAGCTGGGACTCAGGCTGCTACATAACACACGCTTTTCTTAGGCTACCTTCACAAGTGTTTACATTCCATGTTGGAAGAACTCTGGCTCCTTCAGGGAACTCAGGGAAAAATCAGTACAGTTCTTAATTTTTCACACTTTCCGCCTAGGCTAGGGTTAACCATCTGGATCCCATTGGAAGCCATTTGTCCTAATTTAGCACTTCCTATTAATTTTGTAAGGGATTACTATTGTAATACATAATTTAGTAACTTCAGATTTTACAAGCCATGTTAAGTGCCATACCAAATAGGGTTTGACTGGATTTATTACTGTTGAAAAGGAAATCTTTGATTTTGCTCCTCCCAGCGACTACCAACTCATTTCATACTAGAGTGTGTAAAACTGGAGCTATAGAAAACACTTTTTCCCCTCCTTGACCTGGTTGGAATAAATGTTTTCACTTCATGAAATAGGCAGTGACTTTTCATGAATTTCTATGTATTTTAATGAACTTTGTTTCTCATGATAGACAGTATTAATAATATATATATATATATATTGTCCTCTCAGGAAATGGAGGAATCTGAAATCTTACACCAGCTTCAGTTTGTCCAACAGGAATCAACATTCATAATGCTCAGGGCAGTGGATAAACCCCAGGTTGTGGAGGTTGATCTTTCCGCGGAGAAGGCAGGTTGAGGAGAGGGTAGGGGTCGCTGGGATAGGGGATTTCCCTGCCTATCTTCCAGCTTCATCAGCTTAGTGGGGAGGCCATAGGTCACTAATGACCCAGGAGTGTGTGTACAAATCTTTAAGGACCGGTAGTTGAAGGATAGGTGTATTGGAAGAGCTGAGGCTCGTGGAAGCCATGAACAGCATGCCAGCCCTCGGGCTGTTCTTCTATCAGCCTTTTCATCCATAGCCTAGGTTCTTTTTTAATTCTTATCACTTCCTCCCTCAAAAAGTGATTGCCAGGTGAGGGTTGGCTTCCCCATGTTTGAATTAATTGATGACATCCTGAAAATGCATATTCATATTCCTATTTATAGTTATCCCCAGATAGACTCACTCGTATTAATTTGGGGTCGGAACTGTAGCTGCGTCTCACGAGCTGAAACGAAGAATGCTTCTGCCATCTCCTGGACACTCGGAGGAACTCAAAGGATTTTTCCACAGGAAGGGGGAAGTTTGATGAATTTCGTTTCAAATTTACTTCAACAGTTGAGCATTTAGCCAAGAATTAAACAGATTAATTTTTGCCTTTGTGAAGGCTTGCGCGCCTTTGATCATTCAGTCGTTTTAATGAGCTCAATGTGGTTGTTTCCGATTTGGCCTTGAAATCTTGGCGCTTCGCCGCGGTCTGAGTGGCGGAGCCTTCTGCCTCCAGCTTGGGTTCCTCGGTTTTGGCAGGGCTTGCCTTCCCACTGAGGGAAGGTTTTACAAAAAAAAAAAAAAATCATGATATCTGAAATTCTGCCAGGACACATCAGCCTATTTCCAGCCTGCCATCTATCGTGTAACTCTCTGAAGACTTAATATTAAAAAAATAATTGCAATGCACCTGCTCCTAAGGAAACTACCTCGTCATATGACAGCATGCTTTTATTAAATCAGCGAATTTTAGATTTTATTTATTAGATTTACAACACGGGTTTCTTCCCTTAGGCTTCCTGATCTCCGTGTTAAATACGACTTGCTTGCAAGGTCACCCTCCCACCCTCCATAATTAGCACAGAGATTTACCAGGGTCTTCTGATAGGAGCATAACCCAGCAAGCTGAGTGCAGCACTATTTGTGATCGTATCCTAAGTGATTTAGCAGTTCTTCTATCTTTAGAGTCTTGTCTCATGCCACACAAAGCTCTTTTCAGACCCACTTTGACATTATAATATTGTACCATGGCCCCACAGGGTCAGCGAGTATAATGTGGTGATTCATTATCTGTCTCACAGCAGAAAAAAAGGCTTTCAATGTTCCGCTAAAGGGCAGGCCGACAACAAGGAGCATGCAAAAGCAACAAGCAGTGGATTCTGCCACTTTGTTTGGGTAAAAGAGCGAAACATTTCACCTCCCCGCCCCCCCCCCCCACCAAATACTAGGCTCCAGAAGCACATGAATTTTTTCTGTTGCTTTTTAAATTTTGGTATCAGGACCTCAGACCTAAGTTGGTTTGGTATGGTCGTAGAAGGGGCCTTCTCTGTAGCATGCCTCCCTTGGTGTACTGTTTTATGGCAAGTAAGCTGAAGCAAGATTTGTTTAAGTCAATTTAAGTCATTGAGAAGGTCTGCTTAAGTTGTTGAATATTAAAGTTTTGGTGGTGTGCTTGGAAGTTAAAATCTATGACAGGCTTTTCCAAATTTTGTCCTCTACTCTTGTTTTCTTTGACTAGCTTCTGTACTTGGTCCAGTTTCAAAAAGCTATTTGTGGCCATCCCAGAAGTGTGAATAATAGAGCACTCAAGAAAAGTGGGATATTGGGTTTGCTCCATGGAATATTTCATACCTGGAGTAGCCATGCATTTCAGAGCTATTTTAAAGCTGGGTCCTCACTTAGAGAGCAAACTGATGGTAGTGACTGTGACAAACAAAGTTCTTGTGGACATGATTTTCGTTAATAATAATTTACTTCTTAGGGTGAAAACAAATGGCAGCCATAATTTGTCCCTTGCCGATTAACGTGTCATTTCTCACTAATTGACAAGCAACACCAACACAATAATAAATCCCACCTTTTACCATGTTTCCCAGACCTGGGAAACTGGTATTAAATAAAACTTTCTTCCAGCTGGACTACTTGAATGGAGGATGATGTCTACATTGTCTGGGTTTTTTCTAATTCTAAAATTGTGATTATTTGCTTGAGAGGAAGTTTATCTTTTCACCACTTATGAAAATCTTGTTTGCTAAAGCATTTAATATTATCAAGGGAGGTGGGATTGTATTGGGAGAAGTGCTTTCCTGGATGTCAGGACATTTGAGATCTAGTTTAATTCTCACCAGTTCATGATCCTGGCTAAGGAATCTCTAGAGCCTAAATGCCGTCATTGGGAAAGTGGTTGGTATTAATAATTTCTCTTCCTCTCCACTTTTTACAACTCTATAATCTGCCTTTGCAACAATGAGTCATTTTTTGAAGGTACTTAAAGCATATAAAGATAACATTTCTAATGTATTAATCTCTTACCTGCATTTAAATAGGCTTTAAAATATTATGTGAGGCAGTTAAAAGATATCTTCTATTCATTTACGTATCTTTCATTGATTTATCATTTCATTCTAACATCCACCACATACACACATTTTGGTGGGTTATCTAGCTGTTCTTGAGCAGTGGTACCAAAAGTGTTTCAGAAAGAATTTGATATTTGATATATGAAAAATCTGATTAAAATTATTCTGAGAAAAATAAGCTTTAATAGGTTTTCTTACACTTATGTTATGGGTCAATATTGTATATATTGGAAGTAGTAGTTCTATAACTTTTTAGTTTTTTTAGGGCTTCTATTGGTCTTAAATTAGAGATTATACTCTTATTTCGAGTTCTGTCTCTAGACCTCTGGTCACACACACACACACACACACACACACACACACACTTATTTGGCATTTATCTGCCAGGCACCTACTGAGCGCTTTATATATGTTGAGTCCTCAGATTAACTTGAGGATATAATATGATGGATTTGGGGATTGTGGTTGTCTTCTCAGTATCCCCTCTGCCCCTCTCCCATTAGATTTTGCTCTGATTCTCAGATCTATCCCTCTTGCCGAAGTGACTGGTGGCAGATGAACAAAGATGGCCCAATTAAAGGGCAGTCCAGAGGTTTGGTTAGATGGCTAGAGAAGGTACAACCCTGTTTATAAAAAATGAATGAGGAAACATGACATTCCAGAAGCTCCTGGAAGCCATCTTGCCATCACAGTGCAGCCAACCTTCGAATGATGCTGATGTTCCAAAGCATGGAGCAGACAATGGGAAGAAGCTGGGTGTTTCATGAAATTGTTGAGCCACTGAAGCCTTCCCTACCACTGGACTTTTAAATTATGTAAGACATAAAATTCCCTTGTTTATTTAGGTTTTAAGCATCTTAACTGACACAGGTAAACATTCTCTCCATTTTGCTGATGAAGACATTGAAGCTCATAAGAGTTGAGTGTGGCTAGATACACTGATCCTTAGAAAACATCCAAGGTCACACAGCTAGCGAGGGAAAAACTGGGATTGGCCCCCAGACTGTCTAATTTCAAAGCCCATGCACTGAACTGCTACATTACTTTCTTTTCTTCAAGAAAACCATTGTATAATTCAGATATCAGCCATTTAACATTGGTTTACTTTCTACTTTGGGACTAAATCTAAAGTCTTAAAAGCGAAGCCATTATTTGAGAAATAATGAGATGTGGGTTGCTTGGGGCAGGGGTTACTTTTTCTGTCTGCCCAACTCCTCTTCTATCCCCTTTTTCTGCTGACAACTCCCCTATCCGCCATCCTCCCTGCACCACCTATGCCTGGCCATTTGGACCAGCTGCCAGATCAGAGTCCTGCTCCAACACTTTCTGGAATCTCTAGTCTCCCTAGAGCAGAGAGTGAATGGAACAGTCATCTGTGAGGAGTACCTCAGAGGGGACACCCGTAAGCTTCTGCAGGAGCTCCCAGGTGCCTGTTCTTCCTGAGGCCTGGTTGTTCATCTGTTCTTACAATTCTGTGACCTCCTGTCATATCCGCTCGACAAATCTTTTTTGGCTTTAAGTTAGTTAGACTTGGTTTCTGTTGCTTGTGACAAAACGCTCTAACTTATACTTACAGCAATATTCAAGGTTTCATTCCTAAGGCCACCTATACATTTCATATTTAGATAACTGGTGGACAAAAGGGGCATGTGGTTATTTCTATGCACCTACCAACAAGAAGATGGTCTCAGATGGTCAGTTCAGCCTGCCTGTCTCAGAAGTTTCCATTTTAGCAACATTCTAAAGGATTATTTTAAGAGAGATTATGAAAAGTTCCAATTTATTGAAAAAGGTACCAAATTACAATGAGTAAGTATGTACTTAATCAACATAGGTGTACTAAACTAATTATAGTGTTAGGAGTATTCTTATTTAATTACCTGTCCCCAAGCCCACTCAATTAATCCTACTGCTGATTACAATACAAAGAATTCTAATCTTTATCCTGATCTTGGACTTTTCACATGGCTCTCTCCTTGAGTTTCATGGTAAAGATATTAATGATTCCTCTGCTTTCTGCTCTCAGAATGCTTGAAAGGACCATTTATCCTGCCCCTGGAGTTGGAATCCAAAGAACCATTTCTGGGTAAAGCATGGCCATGTATGCTGAGCCCTTGTAAAATAGCAGGATTCTTTCTCTGAGATACTTTCCTTACTTCTCTCCCCCACCTTTTGTTCATATTTCCCTCTTAACCCAAATTTAAGATGGGTATCAAGTTGCCTTAGTCATTCTCAGATGCCTGTAGTGTGATTTACTGATGCTCAGTTCTTGAGAAGTTCAGGAAGTGTAGAAGAGCTTCAGCTGTCCCAAGAGAAGAGGGTAAGGATTCAGATGAACATGTGCTGCCACCAGGCTGATATTCACTGAGTGGAGATGAGCTCTGAGAGTCACTTAGCTTTCTTATTCAGAGCATTACTTTGCTGTCTTTGTTCAATCTGTTCTAACCCCCTGCTTGCATAGAGGATCCCCCCCCCCCCCCAGGAAGCTTGGTAGCCTTTACTGCCATCTAGCTTCAGTTGAGGGCCGCCCTGGTCCCTAGAGAGATTTTAACCACTTTAAACCTCAGAGTGACGGGCTTGGAATCTCTGCTTTCTTTTTTTTCTTCTTTCTCTATGTCCCTCTATTTCTATATAAAATCCTTGGATGCAACTGAAATCTAGGTGGCGCAGCTGTTAAACTTACCCCAGCAGCATCTACGCTCTAAATTGGATCAAAAAGTCCTGTTATACAAACACTTTACAAGTGAACAAACCACCATTCTTTACTATAAACATGCAATGATATCATTTCCTATAACACACTTGCCTAGTCTCACATAAAAGAGCTATTTTTTAAAAAATAGAAGTGGGTCAGTAAATGAGATCTAAAATGGAAATATCAAGAACTATTAGTATAATATTAGAATATGGAGATAACTATCATGAAAAATAGCTAGGGGAGGTGACTATGTTTGCTTCTGAAGAGTTACTTTCATGTATCTTATAGAGAATTATTTTAGCTTTTAAACATAGACTTTATAACTTTGAGGAAAATTAACTTTTTAAAAAACAGCACCTTTTATTTCTTGGATGGATACAAAATTTGCTTTGTCTTCCTGGATTATGTATGTGGTCTTAGAGTCCTAATTTCTTTTTGTTTGTTTTGGTCTCACTCTCTTGTTAGTACCTTTCCTTGAACGTATGATATCCAAGGCTGTTGGTTTATACTGAAGTGTGTGAGACTGAGTAAAAAAAAGCTTCATGTAAGCTCTGTGTGTGGGGGAAGGGTTTATTGAAAAGCAGCCTGAATTATTGAGTAACTGGAATGGGCTTCTTCATTAGGGTCCTCAAAATGGTAATACCTGTAAGTTTTATTTCTCTTTTAGGCTGGTTAGTTGTTTCGGAGGGTTTTTCCTTATTGCCTTTCCTGAGGGATATGAGCCTAGCTGCTAGCATTCTGGGAACTGAAGGGGCTGAGAGTTCCACTGTTCATCATATAAACTTTGCTTAATTTCTGTCTTTAGCACAGCACTTCCACTTGCAGCTGAGTCTGCTATCCATGAATGCAAAGACCTTCTCCAGAGAGCATCTATCCTTTCCTTGGGTGAATGACAGGTAGTTGCCTCACTGTGGAGGAGGGGTCTAACTGCCTATGGCATATGGTCTTTTCCAAAGATTGCTTCACCATATTTCTCATTTCACATGCTGTGCATTGTATATTGTGCATATTTAGGGGGCCTATTACTTATCTCTTTAGTTTGCAAATCTTCAAATCAAAGGGAACTGAGCTTGAGGAGCTGTATATGAGGAATTGTGCTAGAAGAATCATGTACCTGGACCTTCATTTAGATGATTAGATCCTAGATTTGAGCTAATGCTATAATGGGATGGAACTTTGATATCCTGGGTATAGAGTGAATGTATTTTGCATGTGAAAGGAATATGAACTACTGTTGCTTAAAAGGAAACCATGGTACATTGCATTTTCCAAAGATGATCACAACTGTATCCCCATTCTCACCTATTCTTCTTCCATTGTGACCTTGCCCTCTCTCATCAGGAGGTGAGTCCATTTCTCCACTACCCTGAATCTGATGGGTTCTGGGACTGCTTTGACCCATAAGATACAATGGAAGTGGTACTGAGCTAGTTCTGGGCTTAGTTCTTAACTAGTTTGGCAGCTTCTGCTTCCTGAATCTTGGAAGCCAGTTTCATTGTAAGAAGAACATTTATCCTGAGACTGTTCCTCTGTGAGGAACTTAAGGCACATGGAGAGGCTCTGGAGAATGGAGACTCCCTGGAGAGAAAGAGAGAAGAAGAGCAAGAGTGAGAGTGAGGGTGAGGCCAAGGATCACTTAGGCGCCCAAATATGAGTGGCGAAGCCATCTTGGAAGTGGCTCTTCCTGCTTCAACTGCCCCAGTTGATGCTTTAAGGATCGGAGTTGATCTGGCCAAGCAAGCCCTTCCTTAATTACTGACCCATAAAATTGTGAACAAAATAAAATGGTTATTTTTGAACTACCAAATTTTGGGTAGGTTTTTATGCAGTAATAGATAATAGAAACACCATCTTCCATAGATTTTTAAAAAATCCTTTGGTTTTCAGGCTTGTGAAGACTCCTTCTTTTTAAGAGGTGCCAGGTGTCTTCAGTTCTTTTGCCTTTTGTAGTCCAGATCAGCTTGCTTCTGGCTTTTCCCTACCGAGAGCTCAGGTTTTATTTTTCTTGGGTCTGCTAAGTCAGTTATCACTAGTCTATTTGCCTTTCAGCTTCAAAATTTAATGACTAATTTTTCTTATTGTTCTTTTCTTTATGGGTTTATGTATTTTATTCCCTCCTTACTATAATTTTTGTAACATTTAGCAAGCAGTGGAGAACAATAAAAACATTCAACTGCCACATATAACTGACTGTCCCTTATAAGTTTTGTTGATGACTTAGAATGGCAATGGTGATTTGGGGGCTTTGGGCACAGAGAAATAATAGTTTCTGTGAGTTTTTTTGGCTTGGGGAAAATTTTCTCTGATTCCTCTACAAAGGTGGGAACTGAGTAGGGCTGATTCAGGGACCAAACCTGATTCTGATTCTGGTCAGGAACATTCTTGGGTGGGGAGTGGGGGGATGGTGTTATTATGAGAACATACTAGGTGCTTTAGCTGGCTCTGGGAAATAGTCTCTTGATCATCAAGGAAAGAAAGGACGCACACTCCCATACTGGTACATTCCGTTATGCTTTTGCAATTGGGTAGGTTCATGAAGATTCTTGAGGAAGAAAGCAGTGTGATGAGACTATCTAGCATCAAAATCACTCACCATTCAAGTGTAACTTTCTAAAGGGGGCGGGTGACATGGCACATGAAATATTTCCATAAAAAAGAAGAAGTAAGGCCATTCTTTGTTAAAAGAGGGGGAAAAAAGAGAACCAAAATTAAACGAGATTTTTAGATTGTAGAAAAAGCTTAAAACAAAAGCTCTGTCACCTGGAGAGTTCCAAATTCGCAGGTGAGGATATGAGAAGTTCTCTGGCAATGTAGGTTAGTTCCCAGAGGAAAAAATATGAGTCAGGCATTTGTTATTGTCATAAACAACCAAAGAACTGAAATTAGCCCCCTCCCCCTTTGAACACTCTAGAAAATGAGACTGAAACTTCCATTGAATTTATGTCAGAAAGAACTTGACATTGGCCAGCTGAATTACTCCACGGTAAAAAAACAAAAAAACAAATAACCCCCATTGTTTTTAATTTTCTGATTTGACCCTAGCCTCGTCTCCAACATGGAAGCTCTCTGGCTCTTACTGGGACCAGAGTGATTTTAAAACCTAAGTATTAGGTTTTTAAAGTGTCATTTTTCAAGGGAGGAACAAAAGTAATAGATTGCAAAACGAAGCCTAAACAGAGTTTGAGGGAAATTGTGAGTAGGAGAGATTTGCGGCCTCTGAGGATTGGGAGAGGAGTATGAAAAGCAGCACTCCGTTTTTGGAGAAACCTCCTGTTAGAAGAGATCCAAAGTCAACAAAAAGTACATTCAATGACTTGAGGTAAATTCATTAGGAAAGACTTGGGTGTGAGGAACAACCTTGGGGCTGTGCATTCAAGAAATGAGAGAGCCCAGTTCAAGGAGATTTTGGTGAGTGGGAGATCCAGGGATCACTAAATGAAAAGGAAGAATTAGCTTCAAGGTACAAAGGAATTTATAGATGTAGACAATTTCCTAATTCATGGGGGAATTCCCAGTTTTGTGGTGAGTAGGAACTTCTCTGGCAATAAGATAAACAACTCAAAGAGGAAAAAAACTAATCAAATTATTAGAGCCAAACTTAAGGGAAACAGTATGGGGGCAGTGCTTAAGAACATAATATACTTTATGGTCAGATATTCTGAGCTTTCTTTCTAGTTTCTCCCTGGTTAGTCATGTGATTTTGGATAGGTAACTTATTTTTGCTGAGTCTCAGCTTTCTTATCTTTGAAAGTGGATTAATAAAGTATATTTCATAGAGTGTCTGAAAATTCAATGAGAGACTATTTGTTAAGCACTTCATAGGGGCCTAGTTTAAATGACAACCACCACCACTATCACCTTCAATATAGCAGAGCTGGGTTGCTGTCAACAAATGATTCATGCTCCTCTTCCAAAGAGACTGTTTCTGAGAAATGGCTGCCCAAACAGGGATTATATTTCTCAACCACCCTGGTATTCAGTTGAGACCATGTGACTGAGTTCTGGCCAATGGAATGCCAGGCCTGACCCATAAACACTTCATAGACGATCTGCCTTCACTCTTTCCCCTTCTGCTGTCTGTGTGTCAGTGCCCAAGATGACCTTGGAAACTGTTGAAGATGGCAGAGCCTTTGTTTGTCTGGTTCCTGAATGACTGTATGGAACAAAGATTTCAGGGTATATCTGTTACAGTAGTTAGTGTTACCTTAGCAACACAAATAACATTGTTGTGTCTCAGGATTCCAGTAGCCTGGTCAAGTCTCAGAGAAAGCAGCCAGGAAGAATCCTATCTTACCAATGACTACGGTGGGAAAGAAGGGGTTGTGGTTCATATTGTATCGGAAGATAAACTATGACTGATTTGTGTATGTGTAAATTACACATCGCATTCAGTGTTTCATCGTGGAATTGATTTACACTTTGTCCTATACTGCTAACTGGACATTTGTCTGGTGGATCTGGCACTATAGACAAACCCCAGAGGGTAGTGAGAGGAGAGGCCAAGGTCTTTTCAGGAGAAAGCCCAATTTCCATGGGTGTTGGTGCACACATTGCTGGTGACTAATGCCAGGGAGACTTTGATTTTTTGAACTCCTCTTTGGCTAGTTTAATCCCAGGGCACTGCAGGTCTTTCTGCTACTCTGTTGGGGGTTCAACTTCTCTCAAAAATTGAGCAACTCTTAAAAGTTGTTGAGTGTGCAAATTCCATATGTAGGATCTAGCTAGGTCAGATTATCTCAAGGAAAACATAGTGGCTGGGAAGACCAAGTCATTCAAAGTATTGTATTGCTTTTTCCTCTTGTTATTTCTAACAGCTGTTCTCTCCTCATTACTTTCTGAGAAAAAGACCAAAAAAATAACAAAAGTACAGGCCACTTCATAGAGTCAAGTGCCCAATTATCCTCTTGCATAGTCTGATCTATGTAGCAGAACAATCTGAAATTGTTCTCTAGGTGGGAGTGGGTGGCATTCCTTAGCTTTTATTTGGGAAATGGTGGTGAGGATGTGGGGAGTGGGTGGTAAGACAGGGAATACCTGAAACCATGCCAAAGAATTGTGGCAAGGCTGAAAGTCTTGGAGTGTTTTCAGATATCATTGTTACTTGTTCCTCATCTTCCTATCACTCTCCCCTAGAGCTACTCCACCTTTTTGTTCTCTCCTTGGGCTCATGTGATGCTGGTCTCCATGGCAAAGCTGCAGAGCTGGGTGGCAGGGGAGCAATGGCATGGGAACCGTGTGCAAGGGGTCACACTAGCTGGGTCTAAACTTAGTCAATTAGAACGGGGCAGAATGTTCCAAGAGTGGTGGTCAAGATCTTGGAAGACTGACGAATCAGGAAGTTAGCCTGCGGTGCCCTGACTCGACTCCAGAGGCATGAACCTCAGAAGAGCCAACTCAATCCTTTGATCTAACCCGGAGTCAAGGGTTATTTTTACAGATGTGAGACCTGCACCACAGTCTTCACCAGAACCTGAACCTTTACCTGGGCTGGTAGTTGGGAGTCAGCAATTTTAGGTGCCTGGTAGAAGAAAACTCTTTTAAAACCCATTTCTCTTACTGATCATCTTTTCTCGAGGTCACTGTTAATGTAGGCTTTACTTATGGACTCTGAGTGAAGATGGCGAGGAAGAAAACCCCTTTTACTCCTTTTAGAAAACAATTATAGCCAGCTCATTTGATTTACATGACCAGGAAGAAGGTAAAAGTATTGGGGGCTATTTGGGAAATAACCAGAAGTACAAAGTCTCTGGAATGCTGTTTTGTGTCATGGTTGAATAACAAGAACAAAATGGTACTGCTTTGGATTTCTTTCCTCTAGACAGTCATATTGACTAAGTGTGAGATTCACAGCCTGGCAGGTCTAAGCAGTCAAGGTAGCTGGTTCTGTGTGGAAAGCAAAATGCTAAGATGACCACTAATGATCTCCACCTGGTATAACACCTTCTCTTTGAGTGTGGGAGTGCATGATGGGATATCACCCTTGTGATTAGGCTTCTAATCAGTTGGCTTTGAGTTAATCAAAAAGGAGATTGTCCTGTGTGAGTCTGACCTAATCAGATGCACCCCTAAAGGAGGATAAAGCATCAAAAAGCAGACTGTGAACTACCTATGGAAGGCCGCATGGTTAGGACCTAGATGACCTCCTAGAGAGCAGCCTCTTGGAACTGAGAGTGATTCCTGGCTAGCAACCAGCAAGAAAATGGGGAACTTCCTACCAACAGCTTGGATAAGCTTGAAAAGGACAGATGAGAATGTAGATACAGTTATATCTTGAATTCAGCCTCCTGAAATTCTGAGCAGAGACTCCACTTATACTCTGCCCAGATATTTGATTCATAGAACCTGTAAGATAATAAATGTTTCAAGCCGATAAGTTTGTGGTAATTTTTTACACAGCAATAGAAAACTAGTACACGTTATTATTAGCATAATTTTTTTTAAAGTCTGAAAAATTAGCATTTGATTCATATAGGGCATATGTCATTTCACTGCTAATGCTACACTTTGTGACATAACAAAACAATAATACACTTTAAAAAAAGAATAGCATCTCACTTATCTTTGAAGAACTCACCAAAGTCTGCATGTCTTACTTAATTTCACATACACACACACACGGAATTGCCTTGTGCAACTTTGGGAGCTGGGCAAGAAAGTGTGAAGGGCTATCTGATGGGCAACCAGCTGGGAAGGAAATGTGAGAAGCAGGATGGACACCAGTGGGCATGGACTGAAGCTTTGTGTCCACAGGCTGCAGGTCAGGAAGGAAGATCCAGTGGAAAGGGTGGACATTATAGGCAGGTGCTGCTTTTATCAGAGGAAGCCTGAGCCCTCTCTCTCTCTCTTTTTTTTTAATTAATAAACTTTATTTTTTAGAGTATTTTTAGGTTTACAGCAATATTGTGTAGAAGGTATAGAGTTTCCATGTTTCCTGGCACCATATATGGACAACCCTTACTATCAATATCCGGTGTTGGAGTGGTTCATTTGTTACCGCTGAAGACTCGACCTCTGTACATCATTATAAACCCAAGCTCATAGTTTACATTAGGGTTCACTCTTGTTCTTGTATATTCTATAGGTTTGAACAAATGTATGATGACATATATCCATCATTATAATATTGTCTGCAGTTTTACTAGCCCTAAAAATTCTCTGTGCTCTGTCTACTCATCTCTCTCCACCCCCCACCCCCACTCATGGCAACCACGGATCCTTTTACTGTCTCCATAATTTTGTCTTTTCCAGAATGTCAAATACAGTCATGCACCTTGTAACGATGTTTTGGTCAATAGTGGACCGCATATGCTAACTACAGTGGTCCCATAAGATTATAACAGTGCCAAAAGACTACGGCCTAGTGATGTCATAGCTGTCATGATATCATGGCACAACACATTATTCACATGTTTGTGGTGATGCTGGTGTAAACAAACCTACTGCTCTGCCAGTCATGTAAAAGTATAACACATACAACTTATACAGTACATAATGCTTGATAATAAACTATTTTACTGGTTTATATATTAGCCATACCATACTTTTAATCATTACTTTAGAGTGTACTTTTAACAACTTATTAAAAAAAAGTTTGCTGTGAAACAGTATGCCATGTCATACCAGCAGTGGCCTCAAACATTTTGTGTTTATCGAGTCTTTTTGATTGCATCATTTTCTCTTCTGCTTGATTTAATCTCACATTATTTTTACAATAACATGCTATATAGATTTGTAGACCAGGAACAGTGGGTTGTCTATCCCATGTAGCCTAGGAGTGTAGTTAGCTATACCAGCTAGGTTTGTGTAAGTGCATGCTATGATGTTCACACAATCACCAAATTGCCTAATGAGGCATTTCTTGGAAAGTATCCCCGTTGTTAAGCGGTGCATGGCGATAGTTGGAATCATACAGTATGTAGCCTTTTCAGCTTGGCTTCTTTCACTTAGTACTATCCTAAGCCCTCATTTAAGAACCTTCCAAATGATTAAGTCAGGTCCTCCCAGCATAATTTCCTTTATAATGAACTTAACGTCAACTGACTAGGGACTTTAATCACATTTGCAAAATTTCTTCCTAGCAGCATTCCCCTCACTATGAGCAATCTCTACACACTCCATCTGCCTCCACTTGCCTCATTGTCTTGCTTCTTAGGCTGCTGGGCAAGCTGCTGCTCCTCGTGCCTCTTCCTTGGTGCTGAAATCTTTGCACACAGAAGGAAAGGAGGAGAAATGACAAATGTTATGAGAAGAAAGGATGGAAGGGAAAAGAGAATGGGGTGGGAAGGAAAGATGTTAGTTTTGAAATTTTTAAAGTTATTTTCTTTTTTCTCACTTCCTTGTGTTTGATCTTACTCTTATTCAATCAGAGGCATCCATTACCTTAGGGAGATTTTACATTGTTAAAACAGGATTGCAAAGAAACAAAGTCCAGATTTAACTTCCAATATAAAGAGTTTTAAATAACACAAGTCTGAAACCTGGGCTTTACCAAAAGAGAATGTTTTCTAAATTCTAGGTACTCTTAAAATATTGAGCCCGGCTTGGTGGACTATGTCAAAGTGTAGAAGAGACAGCTGATATATAAGGGATGCTCCTGCCAAACGGAGAAAGCAGAAAGCTCTCTTCTGTAGGAAGG
This sequence comes from Eonycteris spelaea, assembly GCA_003508835.1. Lineage (NCBI taxonomy): Eukaryota > Metazoa > Chordata > Mammalia > Chiroptera > Pteropodidae > Eonycteris > Eonycteris spelaea. The sequence continues at coordinate 6,547,061 of PUFA01000017.1, forward strand.
AAGGAGTCATAAAAGGATGAAGAATGGGGAGGATATGGTGTCTTAGGCCATAGCCTGGGGTGGGGGTAGTAGGCAAGAAAGCAGAAACATCAGATAGTCGAGAGAAGAGCTAGAAGCAGAGGTGAACTACGCCCTGCTTCCCATTTATAACTTTAAGAGGAAACTGCATTTTAGGGTTCCTCCTGCATCTTCATAGGCAAGTGCTGTAGAACAGTAATGGTGACATGGCATGCTTAGGCAGGAGGTCTGAGACTACGCCCCATGTTTCTCATGGCTTGTGTGTGGCACATAAGGGTACAGACGTTCTTATGTTCCCTCATTGTGTCCCCCATATCCTCTCTGAGGCATGTGGGAAGTAACTAAAAGTGCTTGCTGGTAACCTTGCCAACTGGGTGGCTGAAACAAAGGAAGCATGGACTGTGTAGATGAGGATAGCATATGACCTTCCTAGGGAGGGGGCTAAGTGAGAGTGGCAGCCACATCTCAGGAGGGATGCCATGGCACCACGTAGAGCTGAGAGGGGCCTATAAGCACGCTATGAGCAATCACCACTTACTGCCTTTGCTGAGAGTCCAGGTCCCAAATGACACCAGCTGGGGCTATCTGCACAGGGGCAAGAGTGCAGACAGAGACCTAGGCCCAGAGACATTTGGGCTAAGCTACTTTGAACATTGAGAGGGTAGTGTGTATATCAGGGATCCTTTGACTAGCACCATGAGGATGTTTAAGCTTTGCCCTGTTTCAAGATATTATCTAGGTGTGAATGGGACAGGCTGAGGGAAATCCTTTTAAGGCACAGAGAATCTACTCTGTTAGGGGGTTAGGCTTGGAAAGGCCATTGGGCTAAAAAGGATCCTTTAAATGAGAAAAGTTTGTTACTTTAATGGGTAATTTAAAAATCCCCTCTTTGACCTGAACAGACACTTCTACCTAGAGGCCATACAAATGGTCAACAAATATATGAAAAGATGTGCAACATTGCTAGCTATTAGGGAAATGCAAATCAAAAACCACAATGAGATACCATCTCACACCTGTTAGAATAGGTATAATCAACAGGACAAGTAATAAATGTTGGAGAGGATGTGGAGATAAAGGAACTCTCATACACTGCTGGTGGGACTGCAAATTGGTACAGCCACTGTGGAAGACAGTATGGAGGTTCCTCAAAAAACTAAGAATTGATTTACCATATGATTCAGTAATCCCTCTACTGGGTATTTACCCCAGAGACTCAAAAACTCATACCCAAAAAGATAATTGTACACAGATGTTCATAGCAGCATTATTCACAGTGGTCAGGACATGAAAGCAACCAAAGTGTCCTATGATAGATGATTGACTAAAGAAGTTGTGGTACATATATACAATGGAATATTACTCAGCCATGAAAAGAGATGCAATACTGTCATTTGCAACAACATGGATGGACCTTGAAATAATCATACTAAGTGAAATAAGCCAGACAAAACAGTTGAAGATCACATGAAATCACTTATATGTGGGACATAAAACCTAAAAGCAACAAATGAACAGGACAACAAACAGAGACTCATGGACATGGACAATAGACCCGTGGTTACCAGAGGGTAGGGGGTGAGGGATGAGGGGTGAGGTAGACAGGGTGAAGAGAATCAAATATAGAGGAGTAGGGGGAGAGTGAAGTGGGTAAAGGGGATCAAATATATGGTAGCTGAAGGAAACTGGATTTTGGGTGGTAATACACAATAGAATATACAGATGTCAAATTATAATGTACACCTGAAAATTATATAATTGTACTAATCAATGTTACCTCAAAAAACTTAATTAAAAAATAAAAATAAAAATAAAAATCTCTTTGCTATCTCCTTTCCTCAACACCAGCACTATTCCACCCTCATCCTCGAGGAATCAGGGGATGGAATTGCAGGAGCACTTTGAGGTTGGCAACAGAAAATAAAGAAAGGCCCATTTTAGTTGTGATGTGTACCTTTGGACCAGACACATTGCTAAACGGCTCCTTACCCCAGGCTCTGCCTCAGGTGGTGAGGGCCATATGGACACCATGTTGTTCTGTGCTGGAACCATATGCTTAAGTGCACCAATTGAAATTTTTTGGCTTGCCTTTCGTTGATTCAGCAAATTACTTAGGAGAGGATGATCCATTGTCAAAGAGATGATTCTTGCAGGGAATGCGTGTCTGGCAAACATAGCCTTCAATTTGCAGATTGTTGCGGTACCTGTGGTAATGAGAATTCTGTATCTTTTTCCAATTTAAGAAAATTTCTTGCAGTTCTCTGTGATGATGATGTGTGGCTCTTGACATTCAAATAAACTGATATAATTCTAACAGTATGCTGCATATTCCTGTGGTGCTGGCGGGTGTTTTGTACTACATTGCTTTACAGTTTTTGAGATGAACTTGACATCGGGGTTGCTAGCAATCTGTTTTACATACCAGGGAACTTTTCCTAATACAGGTGAAAGTTTTTGTTACTTCCTGGTTGTTCCTACAATGGCAATTTCCATGCACAGAATCTGAACCATCCCTTCAGGCATGGTACTTCAAGCATCCATCCATATCTTGCGGTGGTTTGTGAAGAATGCCTTCCTTACTATGAGCATCTTGATAAATCCTGTGGATATTTTCTTACCGTTCCCAAGGTCACAGAGAGCAGGGATTTTGTAATAACTGAAAGTCTAATACATTAGGAATGCCTAATAGTAAGAAAGAACAATGAGAGAGGTGAATTTTGCCCTATACTTAAGAAAACTCAGTTCTGCTACCCCATCAAATTGACTGCCTATCTAAATGGAAGACGTAGAAAAATTTAAGGGGAAATTACTATGGAGTCCTTCCCTCCCAGGCTTACAATGGAAATGCTTCTTAAGGATTTGTTTTTGAATTAATCATTAAAATACTGTAGGCTTAATCTCTAAATAAAGTGGGCACTATTACTGGGAGAAGTCATAGTAGACACATCACCTGAAACTTAAATTGTACTTCTGAGATTAATAAAAAAGTGATAAATAGGTTTCTTAACTTCTGTCATGTTTGTTTCTTGGCAAGTCCAAGCCCTCTTACCAATCTAGTTTCAATGAATATGAGCTCATTTTCCTTGAAAGCTTTAATTTTAGTAGTAGAAATCATTTTGAACAAGATAAAGGACATATTGGATTAAAAAATATGGTGACGGCTTTAAGACAGAGGGGGAAAACTTTGTTGCCCTGGAGCAGACGTTATGATTCAGAGTGTTTATGAAGGAACGGTAAACACCATGGCAATAAAACAAATAATAATTTGTACTCCAAAGGCTGTTCTATGTAGTCACATATTAAACCATAAAAGAAAAAAAAAATCAACTAAGTTTTTCATTGGAAAAGCTGAAGAGGCAGAGGGAGTAAGGTCACAATCTGTGATATAGCTCAAAGGAAAAATAAAGAATGTATGAAAAATTCTGAATTTTACTACATACTATTAAATCCACAGCAGTGTTGTACAGAGGGGAGAACAGAGTGAGGGCTTTCACGTGCCTCAGTGTCCAGGTCTATGAGGAAGGGGTGGTAAGCATGAGTCCACGGTGGGCAAGGTCATGCTTAGTTGGAAGGAGTTAGATTCACTCTGCAAGAGGGTGAGAAATTTGTGGTCTCAGAGGGTTATGGTTACTGGCGCCTACTCTTCACTCTCCTATAGGCTTTTACACCTCAAATTTTCACTGGTGACTAGAGAAAAATAATAAATACTTTTTATGGAGTGTTTAACATTCATTGGACACTGTTCTAAAAAGTGTTTTACATGTTTTTCTTACATAAGATATTCGACTATTAAGATGTGGACATGTTGAATAATAATTGAGGACAAACTTTGGATTCATATAGGGTCTTTTCTCCATTAGCACATGAAAATGGGCTGATCAGTGAGATTAAGCATCAGGTCTTGAATTATTTAAATACGAAGTTATCAACTGTATTTCCCAAGAGACTTGAACTCCAGGGCTTGATTTATTTGTGTGGTAAAATAATTTTACAGAGGGCAAGAAATGAAACATCTGAATGTATGACCACAACCACCATTGAGAGGGTGGAGCAAAGAAGGCTAGCTGTCCACAGTTGCTGGGAGCAGCTGCTCAGCCAGAGTCCAGCTACATTTCCTAGGCCATTCTGTGTCTGGTTGGCACCATGTGTCCAGGGGACTTCAAGTGACATGTGTTACTTTTGGATTGATGAGGTTAAAAAGCTTGTGTATTTTCTTTACCCTGTCTCTTCCCGTCTGCCTTTCTTCTCCCTATTTGCTAGCTGGATCTTGATGCCAAGGCTGACTTTGGAGCCCTGTGTTGAAAATGACCAAACTTCTGGAGCCCAAGTTCCCAAAAAACTGTAGAGCAAAGACCCCCTTCCCACCTCCTCTCATCCCTTACATACCCTTGCACACCAAAGAGGAATACCTGATTTGTTTTATACATGAAACAAACTCATATAAATAAACAAATGTATTAAGCCACTGAGATTTCTGGATTTGCCTCTAACAGCAGCTAGGGCTACTCTCACTAATAAAGAAGACTATCTTGCACATTGAAATTATAAAGGTTTATGTTAGTTTCCTAAACAATGGAAAATTTGGTCGCAAAACAGACAAGTTGGAGATAGTTCCTTTTTAGATGAATATAAGGCAAATTTTAGAAATCACAGCGAAAAACAACAACAACAACAACAACAACAACAACAACAAAAAAAAAAACAAACCAAAAACCAAAAAACAAAACCCAAGAGTGATCTTCATTTTTTTTCCTTGGAGAACAAACATTGAAATTTTTAATCATTTCAAAGAAAAGCTGTGTGATATTGAGTGGCAGAATTGAAGAATGAAACTAATGAACAGAAAAATGACTTTCATTTCTATGGTGCTTTATAATTTTAGAGCATTTTTCTGTTCCTTATTTTATTTAATCCTCACAATAATTCCGGAGAGTTACGTGGCACTAATAATAGTTGTAAAAAATAACAGCGAAGGTTTTTGAGTGCTATCTGTGTTCCAGGCTCTGGGTTAAGAGCTTTACATGTATATTTTATTTAATTATGGCAACGTCTTAGAGACTGCCACTGTAATGATCTATATTTCAAAAATGAGAATGTTGGACGTAGGGATGTTGAAGAACTGTTAAGTATCACCTCCTGGTAGGTGGTCAAGTCAGGAATCAAGCCTTAGGTTGACCGTTAGGCCCGTGCACTTCACTGAGCTGCCATATGGCCTTTTGTTTCACTCACTGCATCATTGCCACTTGTGGATGAAGCTTTCGGGATCGAGCAAGTTGACATGAGTAGCTCGGGTTCAAACTGCCAGGATTTGTCAAAGTCAGATTTTCTGACTCTGACTTCAGTACTCTTTCAACTTGGAATACCATAAATTAAAGCAAACATTAACTTGGTTATGGGGCAGACAGTCAATATTTTTAGAGTGTTTATAGAAAGGAAGTAATTTTGGCCTGGCAAAAGAGCAAACTGAAGGTAGTTTTACATTCCTATTTCAAAAGGAATCATTCGAATTGGGAAAATTCCCATGGTGCTGGATCACTCTGTGGGACATTCAAGAGAGCAAACCCTTCTGCTCTAGTTCCAGCCCTTTTAAAAGCAAATTTTATAGATTATCTCACCGGGCTTGTTGCCTTCTGAGTCTGATGCACAAAATTGCTTGGTGTTTGGCAAGAATTTGACTGGCAAGAAAGCATCTGTGTGGTTAGCTTTTGGGACTGACCCTTGCTGGGAGGTTAAGGCCAGTTTTTATGTCCGTACCCCACATATCCCATTTACCTCCATTCTCCTTGGTGTGTCAGGAAATGCAGCTGCGAGGAAAGGAACCAGGGTGGGTCGGACTGCACAATGGTTAGAAGAGCTCCAGGTTCAAGTCCCATCGACATCATGCTCTGGTAAGTGACCTTGGAACTTACACTTACTTTCCTCATCTGTAAAATGGGTGTCTTAGTTTAGGCGGCTATAACAAAGTACCATAGACTGGGTAGCTTATAATCAATGGAAATTCATTTCTCACAGTTCTAGAGACTAGAAGCTGTAATAGCAGGGTGCTAGCATGGTCAGGTATTGGTGAGGACCCTCCTTCGGGTTGCAGACTGCTGTCTTCCTCTTGTACCCTCACATGGCAGAAAGAGGGTGAGAGCGTTCTCAGGAGTCTCTTTTAGAAGGATACTGATCCCATTCTTGAGGATTCCACCTTCATAACTGAATGACTTCTCTAAGGCTCTATCTTCTAATACCAACACTGAGGGTTAAGATTTCAACATACAGATTTCTGGGGGATGCAAACATTCAGTCCATTGCAATGGGGCAAAAGGGTTTTACTTTTATGGACATTGACAAGATAATGCATGTCAAAGGCATAGCATTAGAAGCGATTCACAGTAGGTGCTCAGTAGAATTTAGCTATAGTTATGAAAGAAAATGTCTGAAGGTTGGAGTGTCTAAGTAAAGAAGAGATACATAGTCTTTTTGCTGGTCATGAATTGTTTAGTCATATTTTCACCAGTGCCTGCTAAGACACTGGTTTGAAGAAACCAGTCAGCAAGCAATAAGGTCCTGAAGAAATAGGTCCAAGTCTAAGATGCAGACTTTGGCTTCAGAGTTCCCAGAAGTAGCATGATCCTTGGATGGGACAGCACATTAAAAGTGTAGTTACAACTACCCCTCCCTCATTGTTGGGAAAAGCTGAGGGAATGTTTCATACCAACCTATTTTTTTTTCTCCCCCCTCCCCCACACTCTCTTGCTTTTCCACTAATAATTAAAAAAAAAATCTTGCTGCAATTATTTTGATTTCACCACATTTTTGGGGGGTGGGGTAGGGTGGGGTGGGGTGGGGAGTTGGGTGGAGTGGTAGTGTCAGGCCAGTTCATTCAATACTGTTCTTGGTGAGAAGCCAGCTGCTTCTCCAGGGAAGGGGAGCCTTCTCAAGGCTCTGTGTCCATCTCCCTCTTCTCCCAAATTATATATTATCTTATCCCATGACTGCCCTAGAGGAATGTGGCTGCAGGCTGTGAGAGCTTCCAGGAATCGGGGTGCTCAGGAGGCCTGAGAAACTGAAGGCAAGGAACTAGTAGGTGAGATAAGGCTAAGAAGGCTGGTATGAGAAGCAGGGCGGAGGGAAGTGAGTGATGGGGCTGCAGGGTTTTGTTGGAGAGGTGGGTGAAAGGCTAGGTTACTCGCATGCCGAGGGGAGCATTCTTTCAGGAAAGGACTGGCAAGAGTAACGTGGTAAAGAATCAGCCCTGGAGCTTTACTAGGTCTTCTCTTATTCCCTGTTCTCCTTCCCACGTCTGTTTCTGGAAATGCAAGTCCTTGTGCCTTCTTTCAATTTCCTCTTGGCTGATGAGTTTTGATAGCAGTTTAGTGTCTCCCAGTCCTCTTCTCTGGCTTCTTTCTAAGGTCATCATCATGCTCCAACCCAATGCATTATTCTTGCTTTTCAAATGTGTAAATTACAAATAACCTCCCTGAGAAAAGAGCACTGGCCTGGGAGGTGGGAGCTCTGACATTGTCTCCAGTTGTGTGATCTTGTAATCACTTGTAGTGGAAGCTGTGGTGTATCACCTAGACACCACCCCTCCAAACATCCCCCCCAAAGAAACCCAAAGAACTGAGGCTCTATTCCCCCAGCTGTTGGGAGTATTGGATATTGATGACTTACAGCTGAATCCATCTGTATCGCCCTTGGCCAAAGCTAGTGGTCCTTAATGGAGGTGATTCTGCCCTACAGGGACATTTGGCAATGTGTGGAGACATTTTTGATTGTCACAGCTGAGGGGTAGGGTGCTACTGGCACCTAGAAGGTAGAGGCCAGGGATGCTGCTAAATATTCTACTGTGCACAGGAAAGTGTCCTACAATAAAGAATGAACTAGCCCAGTGAGTAATGCTCAGGTTAAGCAATGCTTCCCTAAGGGAGCCACTTACCCAAGATTAAACACCCTCCCCAGAGGCAGCCTGCATTTTGTAACATGCCTCTGGTACAAAATTCTGGCCCCTTGTTTCAGTATACAGCCAGGTCAAAAAGGCCATCCCAACTCCGAAGCTCAGATTCCTGTGTTGAAACCTAAGGTAACTAGTGGTTACCAGAGGGTGGGGGAAGGAAGGAGGAAGAGGGAGGTAGATGGGATAAAAGGGGTCAAATATGTGGTGACAGAAAGAAATCTAACTATGGGAGGTGAACACAATGCAATACATACATATATGTATGTATACACACACACACACACACACATATCTGTTGAATTGTACACCTGAAACTTACTGGATTTTGTTTACCAATGTCACCCCCCAAAAAAGTTAAAAAAATGCAAGTAATATATATTTTAAAAATTTAATGAACTAACCAAAAAAAGAAAAAAAAGAAAAGAGACCCCGCAGTGCTCCTTAGTTTCTCTCATGGAATTCAGTGTTAGGGCTCCACTGCTGTTTCACTGTACTGTGAGGCCCAGGATGCCTCCGACTGCAGCTAAAGGGAAGGGAAAAAAATCTTTTCCTCTATCCTTTTAGGTTCAGTGGCTGGGGCCCTGCATTTTAAACTGACAAAAGACAGATCAACAGGAGAAAAGAGAAGGATTTATTTACTTGTGCAGCATGCATACAGGTGGGAGGAACTCAGTGATGAGCAATCCAGGGGGTGTGGTTAGACTCCTGTGGGGGCAGATACCAGTTTAACAGAGAAGTGATAAGACAAAGGAATGGGGGTTTAGGCTCTCAAGGGAGGCAGGTTATGTAAGTATGTGGGGAAACTAATGGAAGATTTTAGTAAGATTTGCTATGTAGATTACTCTCAGTGCTGTCTCTGGGAGGATGAGTCTAGATTCTCCTATGACTAGGATTTCTAGAGAGGGAACAGCAGAGTGCTCTGTGTGTGTGTGTGTGTGTGTGTGTGTGTGTGTGTGTGTGTGTGTGTGTATCTGCTTTTCTCAACTGCCCTCAATTCAAAATAATCCCCATGCCAAAGTGGCACATTTTGGGGTGCATATTCTGATCCCCATCATAGCCCAGGGGGTAGGAGATGGATAGGAGCCAGGACTTTGAATTTGTCCTTTGTGCTAAAGCTCTCTTCTTCTTTTAACTTCATGCTGCTACTTTCTTAGGCTTTTTCATGATCCTACTGGGTCATCTAGGCTCTCTGTTACTTATTAATATTTAGCTTCATCTTCTCTTGCTAAAAGCCCAAATATTTCAGTATTAGGATAAGTTCAAAGTATTAAGAGAGGGAAATTGTCTCATCTTGTGTGCCAGGAGAAGTCAGAGAACACTCACGAACAACACCATGGATTAACTGCCCTTGTGTCAGCGACCACCTGGCTAGGGATTGCACTTTCTTCCCCATCCTGCCTGCTATTTCCCAGAGCATAGACCGAAGGAAGGAGAGTGTTTGCTTAGAAGAGGAAGCTGGGCACTTCTAATGATATGTGCAGGTCCCACAGAAAGGCATTCCTATTTTTCAGAAATCAAATTCCTTTGTGTCATGAAGAAAACTATTTATTAAAGAGTCTGCCTTAAAAGTTAGATGCAGTTCTGTAAGAGGTCTGTAAAAGTTGTTCTTTTAGTTGAAGATATCCTTTGTTAATTTTGCATATACTTGTTGACTTCAGAGGAGATTTAGATATAAATTCCAGACCTCTGTTATGTATAAAAAATTCCATGAGGGAAAGCAAGACTGATCAGCCTTTAATATTTTAAGAATGTGGAATGTTGAATGGGAAAGGTATCAGAGCTAAGAAATTCCACACTTTAGGGATAGTAACAGTAGTCTCATGGGGTTATTGTGGTGATTAAATGAGGTAACCCATTTAATACACCTGGTATTTAATAGATGATCAATGTATGGTGGTGGTTATTATTCCTTGTGAGAACAAAAGTCTCGAAATTTTGAACACATTTATTCTTGAGTGGCTTGATTTTTTTGTTTTCATTGTTTTACCTGGTCAATGTCTACCATGAAAAAGTACAATTTCTCTTATTGTTGAGACATACGTATCTAATATCCAAATCTAATATCCAAAAGAAAACTGAGCATTCCAAAAACTTTAAGGTTGCCCTTAAGTGCTTTGCTTTTACTGCTGGAAGCTTCCACCAGACAATTAGTAATGCCTCATTAAATTACTTTAAGCACAGATAATATGTGCAAACTTGAATACTAGGAATAAACACACAAACGTTTTATCAAAAAATTAAGTGGGCGTAAATCAATCTCACCTCTGCTTTGAAACTTCAAAATGCATAATACCATGTGACCATTTAAAGGAACAAAGTTGTAGGAGAAGAAAAAAATATTTTCTTCTGCCCTCTTAGGTTCAATGGCTGAGGCCTGTGAATTAAACTGAAAAAAAAAAACATATTAACAGGAGAAAAGTTACACAAAGATTTAAAAAAATTTTAGATGCACAGGGTTGCCACAGAAAAGTGAAACCCAAAGAGGTGGTTTGATTTGAGGGTTTATTTTAACAAAGAGCAATACATTGTGGAGAAGTTACTTGGCAAAAGAAAAGGAATTTGGGTTCCTAGAGGCAGTACATTGTGAGAAGGTAAATATATGGTGGAAACTGATGATAGGTAAGGATTCTTTAGTAATGTTTGTTTATAAAGACATAACTCAGTGCCATCTCCATCCTTTTGGTATGAGAGAGGACACCTTCACAGGGAAATTTATGTTACTTTTAAAGGGAAATTTATGCCCTGCTTGTAGGTAGATAGAGGGATGGCAGAAAGCGTCTCCTTTGCCTGCAATTTCTGAAATGCCTTCAGACCAAAATTATCCTTCTTCCAAAGTGGCATATTTTGGGGTGGCATATTCTGATTCCTTTCAAGATGTCACTGCTATGTATTGGCATGAAAAGATGTCCATGAAGCATTGTTAAGTTAAAAAGCAAATTATATAGCAGTTTTATAGTTATTTTGATGAAATTGTAATCAGTATAATAAAGTATGTTGTTTGTATAATATAGCAAAACAATCAGAAAAGTACACAAACTTCATGGTGATTTTTTCTGAGGGCATTATGTGGGAGCTTCACTTTGTACTAAAATATTTGAGTATGATTTAATTTTTACAATGCAAGACACTATTTTTGAAATTGTAAAAATGACAAATATTAAAAAGTAAGTGACAAACATGGAAAACAATCTAATTGAAGCAAATCTTATAAAGTGTATAAGGTGACTCAGCACAAACAGCGTGTTTTTTTTGGTTACTGACCTAAGTTTAAGTTATCTCTTCTATGACTTAGTTTAGTGTTTCCAATATTTTGGCTGCTTCAGGTAATTTTTATTGCTTATTGCCAGATTTTCTGTTCCAGTTTATCCTTAGTTTCTAGAATATGAGTGTTAAATACCACATTATTGCTCTTTTGGCTACTCATTCTCCACATGAATGCATTTCTTGTCAGGAGTCCAGTATCAAAGTAGCACAAGTACATGATCAATCACGTGGGCTCTGAAGTCAGATGCCTGGGTTTGCAGCCTGGCTTCTCTTACCAACTATGAGACTTTGTGAAGGTTGCTTAATCTTACTTGCTTCAGTTTTCTTTTCTATAAAATGGGGACGATATAACAATAATACCTGCCTCATTGAGGTGCTAAAGAAATAAATAAATTATTACCTAGAACATTTCTGGCACACATTAAATACACTATGAGTTTTAAGTTCAGTATTCTTTCTTAGCTGCTGCTATCTCATCAAAAGTTACTTCTGTAGTGACTATGAGTGTAAAGCACATAAGTGAAGACCTTGAAATAAGAATCATGTCCGCATGTAAAATAGATCGGTCCATCAATGAATAACTGAGACAATTGGTTAAAGCACTGAAGATTTGCTGCTATGTACAAGGCAGAACAGCCTCTGAGAATGCTGTCTCTTTGAACAAAAACAAAGGCAGGGTTTATAAAAAGCCAAACCCTGAACATTTCACAAAAAAACGGGATCAGTTGATTTAGGCCAGTCTAGTTCAGATTGGGTTAGTATGCAAAGAAACAGGCTGATATTGCCTATTATGTTGTGGTTTCTCTAGGAATTATGTGTTCTCACTAAAGCTCATCCTTTTTATTCAGGCTCTCTCCCAGAACTAATTTTCTTTTATTTTAGACATTCTTTAGTCACTCACTTATCTGTACTTCACTGTATAAATAATTTTATCGCATATTTAACTGTAATTTTATTTTTGCAGTTTTAACCCAATAGGCTCTGAACTACCCACAGCTAGACACATGTCCTATTCACTTTTGTCTCTAAGGTGCCTTGATCAGATTCTAGCACACACAACAAACAAAATGTCCCAGCCTGTACAAAAGTTGAAGACTGGGGTCTTTTAAAGAGGCATAGTAAGCTGACTAGTGGTTTTAATTCATCCAACCTCTTTGGATCTCTCTTTCCTCATCTTAAATAGAAAAATTTGGGCCATACCAATGGCTTCAACCCTGGTTGCACATTAGAACCACCGCAGAACTTAACACTCATGCCCAGGCCCCACCCACACTAATGAGATCAGAATCTCTGGTGTACCGGCACTGGTATTTTTCCCTCCTCATCTTCCCACCCCCTGTAATTGTATTATACAGCCAGGTTAAGATTCACTGTGCTAAGTGTTCTCTTGCATTTCTGACTATGAGAGACATCTGGTAACCTTAAGCAAGGGAGAAGCAAAATAACAATCTCTAGTCACTTGGGATGATCTTGTGTAGTAGCAAATACTCATACCCACTTCGATAGTCCTTGAGGGACATCATTACATTATGTAGTCCAGAATACAACTGCACTCTACAATATAATTTAGCAAGTAGAGACTTGGTTAGTGTATTTTAGAACGATTTACACAAAAATGCATTAAAAAAAAGGTTGGATGCTTAATAGGATAAATCATCTGGCAAATTCATATATGTGGAATACTTCATGTTTCATGGATGCCTGGTCATTAAGACTTACTGTGATCATTTTCATATTTTAAGAAGTCTGGTTTGCTGTGAGGCTTTGTGATTTCTTGTTAAAAGATGGAGATCAGGGAAACCAAACTGGAGGTCCCCAAGATGGCAAATATGTTATTCTAGGTTATTCCTGACTGTGTTCCCCTCATAAGAAGAATAATTAACAATTATTCAAGACTAAGACACCTCTAGAGAGTCTTAGAATGTGGGGTGAGGCTGAAGCTCCCTCTGTACCATGAGACCAAGACAGACCACGTCAGAAGGGTAAGAGAAGCGGCTACATGTTGACTGCATTACCTCTCCCCCAGGCCAGCACTGCACTGCACGGCAAGGTTTCCCCTGAGCCCCTGGTTCTCCAGAGGGAAAAGAGAACCCAGGAATGACAACTAGCCTCCGCCCCTGCCCCAGCATTAGAGTTGCTTTGTGGGGCCCTCTATTCTGATCTAGCATTATAGAGATTGCAGGAAAATCTGCGGGGCTCTGACTATGATGAAGAGCAGAGGGGCTTGCAACAACCAGCATACAATGCTGGCAGACCAAGTTTACATCTGCAGTGTGCAAGTAGTTCTCCTGATTGGCAGATTTACCCACCTGCAGAACCAAGCCAGGGGTGTATTCTGGCTAGGGAACTTGGTGGCTTGCAGGTCTGCCTGATTCTGATCCTCAAAAGAGTAGTTTTGATGGCCTGAGAGACCAGTTTGTCCATAACCAGGTAAGAAATGGGGTCACAGCCCCACCCACTGTGGAGAGTGCCTTCTGGCCCCATCTGACCAGATGAGCTGGTGACAACCCCAGGAAGTTGTGCAGCCCAGTTGTGCTTGAGTCTAGGGAAGGACAAGAAAAGCTGATAGTTTGCAAAGCCAAGCTAGTGGCCTTGTTTGGCCAGGAAACTTGGCGTGTGGGTTAGCTTAAGTTAAGACAATAAAGGTCTTTACCAGCTTTAGAGATGCTTCTTCTGCTCTGCCAGGTGCAGGGAATCTAATTTGTAGCTCCATTCATTGCTGAATACAGCCTTCAGCTTGTCTCACGGGGAAACCTAACGAGAACATATAGGAAGCTGTGTAGCCCATTCAACAGCCTTATGTACAATGTCACTTGAACGGAGAGTATAGCCTGTGGCTAACCCAATGCAGAGCAAAACCAGTGCCCTCACCTGAGCAGGGAATTCAGTGAACACTCTGGCTTGATTTGTGTCATCAAACAACACTCCGTACAAGACCTGTATCCTGTCCTGCTGCCCTACCAGAGCAGGGAAGTTAATTCATAGCCTTATTTGTTACTGAGCATGGTACTCAGTCCTTACCACCTAGTCGACCTGACCAGAAAATTCAGACAACTGCAAAGCCTATCCTGCTGCCTCACTTGGGTAAGGAAAGAAGTCATCAGTACTATCCAACTGTTCTTAGCCAGAGGCATTCCCCACTCCTCAGAGCCTGAACAGTTGCCTCACCCCAAAATAGACCATGATAACAGGTACCACCAGCCCAAGAACATGACCAGCAGACAAACCCAAACTGAGCTGACTGGTGAAGATCAATCTGTACCAAAGCAAACATGTAAAGTCTAGAAAAGGAGCCCGATTACTCGAATGCATAGGTAGCAATTTAAGGAATCAAGAATCACAAAAAATAAAGTATATATGACACCACCAAAGGAAATGAATAAAGCTCCAATAACTGACCTAGAGAAATGGAGATCTAGGAACTATCTAAGAATTTCAAATAATCTTCTTAAGGAAGTTTAGTGAACTGCAAGAAAACACGAACAGACAACTAAACAAAATTAAGAAGACAATGCATAAATAAAATGTGAAGTTCAACAAGGAAATAGCAACTATTTAAAAAACCCAAACAGAAATCCTACAGTTAAAAAATAAAATAACTGAACCAATGATTTCAAAGGAGAGTTTTAAAAGGAGTTTCAACAATGCAAAAGAATCAGTGACTTGGCGGATAGGACATTAGAAATTACCCAGTCAGGGGAGCAAAAAAGAAAAAAGAATGAAAAGGTTGAAGAAAGCCTCTAGGGATTATGGGCCACAAGAAAAAATTTGCATTATGGGTATTCCAGAAGCAGAAGTGAAAGTGAAAGGAGCAGAAAGTATGTTTAAAACAATAATGGGTGAAAACTTCCTGAATCTGGGGAGAGAAATGGACATCCAGATGCGTGAGGCCCAAAAGACCCAAATAGGTTGAACCTGAATAGGGCAGCACATATTATAATTAAATTGTCAAAGTCAAAACAAAAGAAGAATTTGAAGAGCAGCAAGAGAAGAGAGAAGTTACATGCAAGTGAATCCCTGTAAGATTATCAGTGGATTTCTGAAAAAAACTTTTTAGGCAGGGAGAGAATGGGACAACATATTCAAAATTTTGAAAAAAAAAAAAACTCCTATCAACTAAGAATTCATAACTGGTGAATCTATCCTTCAAAAATGAAAGACATGTAAAAGCTTTCCCAAACAAACAAACGTTGAGGGTGTTCATTACACAAATATGCCCAACAAGAAATGCTAAAGGGAATTCTTTGACTGGAAGTAAAAATCATTAATTAACATCACAATGACCTCCTCTATCTGTGGCTCCATTTCATTTTCCCCTTTACAGAAAAACATCTTGACTGAAATTTCTGCCCTTCCAATTTTCCACTCACTGTTTCACTCACTTTAATCTGGCTTCTTTCCTACCATTAGATGGAAAGTACACTTGCAAGGTCATTACCAGTGACTTCCAAACCAGTGGATACTTTTAGTCAGCTTATCTGACCTTTCAGCAACTTTTAACTTTCTCTAACACTCTTCTCTTTTCTGGTTTTCCTCCCACTTCTGGCTGCTCCTCTATTTTTTGGCTTCTCTTTCTGAACCTAATGACTAAATATTGGAGTGCTTTGGGGCATCACCTTGGATGTTGGTTCTCTGAATTTCTGTTAGCAATGGAGGCTGAGTGTCCTGACTTGCCCTGCCACATAGCAGTTTGATGGCGTAGCAGTGGCATAGTTTTATCATGATTTTCAAATAGCAATTGAAATTTTTCTTCATGAGAAGAAGTGTCCTCAATTATTATTGAACATTAAATGGCTTTGGAAATTTCTTTGTGGACACAATAATGTCTGTTAATGAATTCAACCTAAAATTACAATACAAAAGGGCACTTGCGTGTGAAATTTATATGCAGAATAGTCATTCTGATGACAAACTAACGATGTTTGAATCACAAGTAATATCAAGCTCAAATATACTTTCCATGTTATCAAATGCTAAAACAAGAAGCAACATGTCCATTTCTACATACATTTGCAGGAGATGTATTTTCTGAAGTGCAGTTCCAGTAGCATTTTTCAGGCCTCAATGTAAATGTGAAGGACATTTCTGTGTTCTGATGTACACTTAACTGTGTAATTGAGGAGCTTCCACCTAATCTTCAATTGGAAGTGATTAATCTCAAATGCAACGACATGCCAAAAAAGTATCAAGAGAATAAAGTTCCATAAATGCCTTTCGAGTGATGAATATGCTCAATGAAAATCATATGCTCATAAATTGATGTCAGTATTTGTCAGTATCTATCTTTGTAAAAGACATTTTCAGAGATGAAATACATGAGATCTTTTTACAGGTGAACATAAACATATCAACTGATTTTGATAAGGAACACAAATTTTGAACTCCAATTAAATAAAATGTTATCTTCCCCCCAAATACTGTTATTCCCATTAGACCTATATTACAAAAATTATTATGAATTATTTTTATATTTTGAATTTCATCAATACAAAATTTGTTGAACGTCTCTCTCTCTTGTTATATAAGTATCTATTTAATATTCCTTGATTTTGCCTCTTGGTCTTTTACAGAAAAAAGTTTGCCTAACCCATCATCACCTCTTCCAAGCACAACTCAAAAGATTCCAGGCCATGAATGATCTGGCTTCTGTCTACTTCTTCAATTACCCTTGCCTGTATTTCTCAAACACATCAGAGCCTTTCCTTCCTCAGGACTTTTATACTTGCTGCATCCTTTGCCTGGAATGACTTTAAAGGTTTATTCATTTGGGATTGAGCCCTTAACCTGTAGGGTCTGCACTAACTCCAGGCAGTTAGTGTCAGAATTGATTACTGTGGAAAACCTACATATCTGGTATCAGAAGTGTTGTGAGTGTGGTAGTAGTGTTTCTAAAAGAAAACCGAGTGAGTTTTTCCCAAACAAACCTTGCCACAGTCTAGCAATTAAGCATTAAAAGATGGCCATTTTCACACTCTCTTCTGCTTTTGAGATGGTTAGATATTTCTAAGTGTAGGTATGCCCATTGCTCACTATCTTGAGGTTGAATACTTCTCACCATACTGTTTGTTCTGTAAAGTATGACAAGTTCAAGTTAATTGTTTTCCTGATCAATAAGCACACTAGCTAGTCTTCCCCTGGGGCCCTCATCTCTAGATATAAATAATGGTCTTGGGCATGCTTATTGGTGGCTTATTTTTAGTCTTGGTTGTCCTGCTTGCTGATGGAGCAGTTTCTCAGACTTGTGCCTCAAGGTGAAAAGGCTAGACGTTTGTTACTATAGGTATGATGTGGGGACTAGCAGCATTGGCATCCTCTGGGAGCTTGCTAGGAATACAGAGTCTTGGACGCTGCCCTAGACCTACTCAATCAGAACCTGCCATTTAATAAGATACTCAGGTGAATCTTATGTCACATCCAGGCCTAGGTGCTGATTGTAGTTGCTGCCACCATCATGTCTGAGGATCCTCCAGAGACCATTGTCTATGCACCATAGCTGACTTCTGATGGTGACTGCTGCACCACTATCAGATGAAAATCTGGGACAATGTCACATCTCTTTCTAATCTAAGTCATTCCACAGGTGCAATGTGGATCAGTAGGGTCCAAATGGTAACCTTTAACAAAACCTGTTGATTTGGGGATATTAGAATATCATCGAACCTTACTGCCCCTCTCTTGGTCTGCCTCTACTGTGACCTGTGATGGTTGGACAGCTATTATTGGAACAGCTTCAGGCAACTCCCTGCCCCAGAGTAGTGATCAAACCAACTTCTGGATGCAGAGGAGAATAAAGTTTTTCCTGACTTCATTCTTAGGACTGCTTCTCAAACCCTCATCTCCTGACCCAGTATTCACCCTTCTCCAGGATGACTGACAGTGGGAACATCCATTCCCTTTGGGGGAAACCCCATCCCCCCCTCAGGAGTGTGGTCTGACTATATAGTTTGACATAAGCACATTCTCCAAAGTCCAGGTTATTTGGTCTTAAATAACACCACATGTGAAATATCAATAGTCCTGGAAACTTTCTTTTCAGTTTCTTCTCATCAAGGTTCTGAAACCTCAGAGTCCAGCCTCATCCTGAGTTACCTGGTTATATAAGGTTTCACTTGATATGTTGTTTAAAGCCAGTTATTGAGAACAGCTTATACTTCCACGAAGATCTCAGGAGGAAAAGTTGTGATCAAGGAGAACTGGCTGAGATATGAAGAATAGTAAGTGTGGTAAAAATTTCCCCTGATCTCTCTAAATAAAAAGTGTTAGAAAAACTACCTGCCACATTTGAATTACATATATCCTGACTCTAAAAAGAGTGGCTATTATTGGTATATCTGAACAGAACTTCTAGAATGACTTTGGATTGCTGAGTGTTATCTCAGAAACCTCACTAAATGGCAAGTTTTAGCTTTTCTTTTCCATTTTATAGCTTTTGTATGAGCTTTAAAAATAACCCAATTATGGTTACAGCCAAGCAACCCTGAACAAGCCCGATCCTGTTTGATCTTGGAAGCTAAGCAGGGTTGGGCATAGGATGGGAGACCACCTAGGAAGACCAGGTACTGTAGGCGTAAAAAAAATTAATAAATAAATAAAATTAAAAAATAAGGGATTGTAAGCTGACAAGGTCCTTGCAATCCATGAGGTCAACCAAGGGTTGCCTCGCCTAAAAAACAAAAACAAAAACAAAAACAAAAAACAACCCAGTTATTCTGGCTGGAGGGTGATTTTTCTAAGAAAGATGTTTTAGGGTTGGAAAGCAGAAAGAACAATGAATAAGAAACACTTGCTATTTATCGAATTGAATAAGCACACCTTATGTTTGGATAAGCTCATATACACTATCTCATTTTATGCTCATATCAGCCCCAGAATTATACAGAATAGTGTTATTATCCCCTTTTTAAGGATTTGGGAAACTGAAGCTTAGGGAACTTAAGTGTCTGGAAAGTGTGAAATTAGGTCTCAAACCTGACTTTTGACTCAAATTCAATCCTCTATGTCTAGTTAAAAAAAGTCTGAGTTCAAGTTAAGGGTATATGAATGAATCAAACAAGTAACATGCCTGAGTTGCCTACATGGACTAGGGACCCACCAGTTTATTATAATAGGTCATATCTGACTGTCTTCATAAGATGCTAAAAAAAAGTATCTCAGCGATACTTAGTGATACCAGACTAGAGCTCCTACCCAAACTTCTCTTTTCCATTTGCTCTTTTTCTTCTTTCTTGCCTCTCTTTCATTTATTCCTCAAGTAATAGCTTTCTTTCCACTTCACTCCCTCTGGCTTAACTTGGTTTTTAAAGGACTTTACTATTACATCCCAGAATGACTCAGTGTGAAGAAAACCACAGCAGATGCAAAGAAGGAAGCGGAGGAGGGGGTGTGGAAGGAAGGGGGAGCTGAGGGCGATGGCAGGTGTGGAGAGCGGTTTAGCGCAGATACACCAATTTTTACTTCCAGACTGGTATTCTGAGATGTTCCCTGCTGCTCTGGAATCTCTGTAAACACAGAGATTTGTCTGGAATGACTTTACAGCTCAGCAGGAAGCTTGCTGAGCTGCCAGGACTCTGAAACTGTGAGTGCTGCTCAGAAATCAAGGGAGGAGAGGCTCTCAGCCTGGCATGCGCCCCTTCCCCCGGCCTGCCGGTGCCCGCGGAAGCTGGGAGACAGCCATGGGGGCTTGTGCATGCTCCAGCTCTACTGCGGAGCCTCCTCCACCAGAAGGGTGGTAGGACCAAAATGAGCCTCGCAAAGACATCAACTGCATCGTTGTGCTGTTGTGGTGAGCCACACCTAAAATGTCCCAGAAAGCCATTAAAAAAACAGCCCCGTTCTTACATTTTTTTTTTTTTTCAGAGTGAGAACATTCATGATTTTGCTCTGCAATACTTTTTCTTCTCAAACTCCTCTTTAGGAGAAGACTCTAAATCTTTCCTGCTACACTTTAATTCTCTTTCCTCTTTTCTCTTAAGGGCTCGTGTTTTCCCAGAGACTGTTGGGATGGAGACCTGGGGCTTTTGAGTAAGGGCAGCTAAGGAGAGGGCAAGAGAAGGAAAATGGGGACGACTGGTGTCTCGGGGAAACGACATTCAGAGAGTGCCACTCAGTATGTATTCATTGTGAAACAGGGCACTGGAAAGGGATTAGGAACCCAGGGTAAAGCCACAAGGAAACACTGCTGTGCTGAGGGAAGCACAGGGAAGGCCGTGCTGCTCGTTCTGCTGTGGAGTAATCAGGAATGCCTGCAGCGTGCTGGCCTGTCCTTTTTTTTTTTTTTTTTTTTGACCAGATGGCTGCTTTGCAGACAAACTCTTAGATATATACCGCTTATTAATTTATCTTGTTTTTGTAATGGTTATGAACAGTGGCTTTACAGAATTCAAATCTTGGTAACATTAATTGCTAGGTGTATATTCGGTTTTCTTAGAGAAACAGAACCAGTGGGTGATCTTTGTCTCTATCTCTCTATCCATACCTGATCAGAATACAGTCTGTATATCTAATGTAGGGAGGAGGCAAGAGAACTAAAATATTACATCTAGCTACATTCAGAGACTGCAATATGCTGGTCAGCCCTGCACCCAGACCACGAGGAAACCTGAAGGACAAAGGAAGATTTCTACTGGGATTGCTAACAACCCATTTCTCCATACCCTGAAGAGAAGACAGGAAAAAGTCTTTAAGTGGCACCCTACGCAAAATAAAATCGTTCATTCTGTATGGCTAAAACCATGGAGACCCTATGGACCAACGTCTCAAAAATGCCAGCAGGCCTTTCACACTACATATTCTTATCTTTTCCCACTACATGTGCCTATCCTTCCTCACTGTATGTCCATATCAAAGGAAAATGAATAAATAAAGTCTTTGAACTGTAACTCACAGGAACTAAGGAATGATATATAAACTGAATTCCCTGAACACTCAGGATCCCTCTCAGTGCCTTTACTCTGTCTCTCTCACTGTCCTCGTTTCTCTCTATTGTCTCTGTCCCTCTGAGTCTTTCTTCGGCTCTTGCTCTGCCTCTGAGAGGAGACCATACTCTGTCTACAAAGTGTAACTCCTTCTCTAATAAACTTTCTTTTAGGCTCTAACTTTGGCATGTGTTTGAGTGCTTTCTTACACTCTGCCAAGAACTCTCTTCTCTCTCAGTGCAGGACTTGAGTTCCGCCTCCCCCATTTGGGAAAATTTACCCTGTCCTACATTCTCAGTCTCTCTCTCTCTCTCTCTCTCTCTCTCTCTCTCTCTCTCTCTCTCTCTCTCTCCCTCTCTCCCTCTCTCTCTCTCTCTCTCTCTCTCTCTTTCCCTCTCTCTCTCAATTATCTATCTATCATCTATCTATATCTATCTATCTATCTATCTATCTATCTATCTATCTATCTATCTATCTACCAATCGATGAATCAATCAATTTATTTTAAGAAATTGACTCATGTAATTGTGGGGGCTGGCAAGCTTAAAATCTGTTGGGTAAGCTGACAGGCTGGAGATTCAGGTAAGAGTTGATGCTGCAGTCATGAGTCTGAAGGCTGGAAACGCAGTCAGAATTTCTGAGTTTTAGTCTAGGGGTAGAATTCTTTCTTCTTTGGGAAATTCAGTTTTTGCTCTGAAGGCCTTCCGCTGATTGGATGAGGCCCACACATGTTATGGAGGTATAATCTGCTTTAAAGTCAACTGATTATAAATGTTAATCACATTAAAAAAAAAAACACCACAGTCTAGCCAAACTGACACATAAAATCAACATTGCTCCAGCTTTTAGCTTACTATCAAGTTTACTTAATCTCTTTAAATAGTTTTTTCTTTTGTAAAATGGAGATAATAAGATAAAACTTGAATAAAAGGGTCTAGACATACTAAGTGATCAATACATGTTGCCTGTATTATTAAGATTATTGCAAGTTCACAAGGAAGGTTACATTGGTCTTAGGGGAGCTCTATCTATGCACTGGAAATCAAATAGAGCAATTGACTTCATTTGTTACATTTATTGATTTGCCATCAGACCCAATATTTAATTTGATATGGACATCAACTGCCTAATGTGAAAAATGTATCTGAATGATCACAAACAATAGTATGATAACAATAAAGATCAAATAACAAAAGGTTAAAAAATTATCTATGGCCCTATCACTCTGACAGAGCAACTGTGTTCATTTTTCCGTTTTCTCTGTCAGTTCATTCTTCCCATTTGTACATAAACATATTATTTACAGAGCTATATTCAGGGTGGCTCAATTTTTGCATTTTGCTATTTTTTTTTCAATGAACACAATAGCATCTAGTCAAATAAATTGTATGCTGGTTAAAAAATACAGTTATCCTCTCCCATCCTACCAGGAAGCCAGAGCTGTTGCGCCAGTGTGTTTTCTCTTGGTGTGCCAGCTTGGCAAACTGTCTACATGTTTACATCCCACTGTTTTCCTACTAAAAGGGCAGTTGGAGGACAAAAGCTCATTAATGGGTGTAGGTGTGATGTATTAAACTGGAGAGAAAGTTAATCCAGCTCTGCATTATTGTGGTTTTTATTTTTGTCATTATTTTATCTATTCAAAATGTGTGGAGTTCCTTCAATATGTTGTGGACCACACACTGGGGATATATTCAAGTGCAAAGCAGACTGAGGATCTAGTTGCAGACTAGATGGTGAGACAGGTGATAAGGAGACACAGAGGGCCACAGTGGGGTGAAATATCTAACCCAGGCTGGGGTTGGGGGGAAGTAAGGGGTGACATCCTGCAGGATGAGTAGGAGTTCACCAGGTGAAGAGGGGAAAGGGGTTTATGTCATTCCTTTAAAAGATTTGATTTCCCAAAAAACTGAGTTCAGATGTGTGTGTGTGTGTTTCAATTTATTTAGGCAAACCTCTGAACCTTAGGTAAGGCTGTGGAAACAGCATGTGTGAAGACCCATTGGCTGCACACTATGGTTTAGGGGGCCGAAGGTAATCTGTTCTGGCTGTAGGAAGAGTATGAAGGTAAAAGAGATTCATATTAAAGAGATGAACTTTACTCTGTGATCAGAGTGAGTTTCTGGAGAACTACTGAAATGTTTTAAGGAGGGGAGTGATATGACATGATTTATCCTTCAGGAAAACCACTAGGGTACAGCATAGAGAATCAATGGTTACGGCTATACTGGTTGCATGGAGACCATTGTATCACCACTGAGGTAATCCAGATAGAAGATGATGGGTAATGGCCATGCAGATACAGAGAAATGGATGAAATTGAAAGGTATTTAGAAGATTGAAGGGCTGCAACTTGATTATCAGTCCAGGTGTGTGGGAGAGAGAGTAATAAAGAATGAAGCCAGGGTTCTTGTATTATATGTTTCCATGTTCTTGAAAATGAAGTTTTTAAAATCTGAAATTATTTTGCCTTCAAGGGCAATTGCTGTCAAAAATTCTATCATCACACAGAAGGCACCAGGTATGGGGGAAAGAGCATTTGCCTGGATGGCAGGTACAGGTCTACCATAAACCCCAAGTGTGACTCTGGTCAATCATCTCCTTGCAGAAAGTGTGAATAGTTGCAATATATGACAATGTGAGTACTGGGGTAGGAATTTGAGTTGCAGCACATATGCAAAATAAACACATTTACATGGCATTTAGGGTAAACTGCTGAGGCTACTTGTGTCCTGAAGAGATTGACCTGGGATTCTGCTTGTTCTAGGTTCTGACCGATTATACTGTACACTGGAGAACACCTTTAGGGAAGCTCTGTCATAGTGGTTAAACTCTTAGTCAGATAGTCTGAACTAGAGTCTTTATTCCACCATTTACTAGCCATGTGACTTTGAGAGAATGGTTTAAAAATTCTAAGCCTCAGTTTTCTCATTTGTAAGATGAGAATAATAGTACTTATCCAAAGGCTTGTTGTGAAGATTAAATAAGAGAATGCACATAAATACTTTATTGTTGCTCTTGAATACAGAGTAAATGCTTAATACATGTTAGGGATTATTGTTTTTATATAAACTTTTTCTTAAACTGTGCAATTCAATGGTTTTTAAAGTAAATGTACAGAGTTGGGCAAGTATTAACCAAATTCAAATTTGGAATATTTTCATCACCTCAAAAAGATATGTTCATTTGTAGTCATACGCTGTCCCTCTCAACCCTCAGGTAACTGTGAATCTACTTTCTGTTTCTATAGATTTATCTTTTCTAAACATTTTATATAGTAGGGTCATACAGTGTGCAGTCTTTTGTGTCAGGCTTCTTTCAGTGAGATAATGTTTCTGAGGTTCCTCCATGTTAAGGTGTAGATCAGTACTTTTGTTTCCTTTCGTTGTTGAATAGAAGTGCATTGTATAGGCATACCACATATTGTCTGGCCATTTACCAGTCTGGCCATTTGGTTTGTTTCTATATTTTGGCTATTACAAAAATGCGACTATGAACATTTATGTATGTCTTTATGTGAACATATTGACCTATAATCTTCCATTTTTAAAAGCCTAAAATTCTAAGAAACACTGAACTTGTGAGAAGGATGACTATTATAACAGGCTTGGTTCTTGTCCTGTAGCAATAACTATATATTTTTTTGTCCTGTAGCAATAGCTATATTTTTTTTGCCAGGATATTTTGAAGAAGCACAGTAATTTATATCCATCATAGAAATTTAACTTTTCTGTTAAGAAAAAAAATTCTTTAAAGTTTATTTTAATAAAATACTTAGTCAAAAGCAGTTCAGGGATTAAGTTTGTCATTCTTGAATTTTAATTAAAATTTTAAGAACAGTTAGATGTTGTCATGCTGCACAACTGTAGGGGGCATCCTTTCATTGGAGTTTTGTGTCTGGGTGTGCCAGTCACATGGGATATAATGGGAATGGCGCTGCTGCCTTGAGCTGTGTGTGTTGTAACAAGTGGCCGTAGTCTCCTGAGTCTGGGTCATCCCTATTCTGCCCTGGAGGTGGGGCTTGTTCTGCTTACGGAGGGCAGTGCCAAGTAGGAAATGGAGCTAAGGCCCAGGATGTCACTCTGCAGACTTTAGGGAGTCCTAGGAAGAGGGCTTATTTGAAGCACAGAAAATTTCAGACTAGAATTGCCAATGATGCCCTTGAATTGCTTATAGGAGATACTAAAAGCTCTGACAGAAGCAGTATCCTTCACACTCCCGTCAGGAGAGACCTTGAGCTAAATGCTCTCAGGTTAGTCGAGACCTCAAAGGTTTGTTTTTAAATGGTTTAGACCTGTGGGTAAAGTTTGGGGATAAAAGAAGCCAACTGGGACATATGTCTAACTGGGATACATGCTTTGTCCTGTCCTTCCCCTAAAAGTATTGGGCTGAACCCTCTCAGCAGAGAGTTGTGGAAAATTAGAGACGTTCTGTGGAAAGACCAAGTTAATGTTCAAGTCTCAGAATCTGATCTTAGGTCAAATATCTCTTGCTTTTGCCAGTAAAAAGAGCCCAGATGTTTTTCTATTTACTTAGGCAAACCCTTGAAACACAAGTTAGTGATATAAAACTTTACATTTGCAATGTTAAGAACCCATATTTGTAAAGTCACAAGCATAAAATATATGCTGTGAAATGGGAGGTCAGAATGGTGAACTCATTTTAGAACCATAGTTTTGACTCAAGAATTTTGATGGGGTCTTCACGTTGGTTGAGCTTCTTGGTCCTAATATCATTGAGAGAATTAAATCATGATATTAAAACATTGAAACACTAATGCTTTGTTTTTATTGGCAAGAACCAAAATGATCTAATACTAATGCCATGAAACATCAGTCACTTTTTTCCTGATGAATAAGATGAACTTTGGCTGCTTATGATAGTAAATTTAATAATGTCAGTGATTTGAACTGTTTCAATTCTAAATGTGCAGAAATGTGTTTTATTGCATATCTCTTCCCCCGCCCCTCTTTCTTTCTCGTACTACTACCATCAGGAACTTTTGTGGCAAATAAACCCAAATACAGGGATTAGAGCCTATCATTCACATGTGCCATGTGTGTGCCAAAGTATGAGTACCCACGGCAAGGCTTCCTCTCACAGGTGGTCTGAATTTGCTTCTAGCTGGTTCTGTAAGCAGATTCAATATTTCATAAGCACTGCTCCATCTCATGCCTCCATTATTGACACCACATGGAAGTCAGGAAATTGGTTCTTTCTGGGAACAGTTTGCAGAAATATGCAGCCTGTCAGCCCCTTTCTCATGGGTGCATTAACAGAGCGGCTCACGATTACAAGTAACGAACCTTCTCCAGATGTGTGTAGCAACTCAGCTCCAACTTTATCTTCAGTCCCGAAGATGGACTTGACAAGATGGATTATTTGTGGCTGTATTGTAATAACTTTGTGAAATTGGAATTCCCAACGATTGTAATGGAGGGCGAGGAATCAGCAGCAGAGAAACGGAGAATTTCTCGCTGCAGTAAACAATACAAAAGGACAACAACAATAAAAAGAGCAAATCAGCTGTGGCATTTGCCTGCCTTAGACACTGACTCTTCCAGACTGTTCTAATTCTTTCCCTTTTATGATTCTGTTTATGCTACACACATTAAAGTTAAGTCATGTCTTTAATAAGATGGAAACTGGAAGTGAGATTTGGAAATGACTGAATCAGGCTTCTTAACTTTTTTCTTCTCTTGGAGAGCTCAAAAACAACTGACAGAAAGGGATATACCAAAGAAAACAATTTTAATTGTCGGCTTCCATGGAAAATTCAATCCAGTTTTCATTCATTCCCTTCCCAGCGCAGTGCCAGCACACTTCTCTCTATATGGCTAAGGACTTAATTTAGCTGACAAATTTCTGAAGATATAACTACATTTTTAAAAGAAATATTCTAACTATAAATGATGCATACATTCTCTCTCAGTCTCAAAAGACAGGATTTTTCCAAGATAAAGTAATTGGGGGTGAATTTCTCTTGCATTTTATTAGCAGTGATGATTTCAAGTGAGTATTCTCTTAAAGCAATGCTGTACTTAAAACACAAATCCCCTGAGTGAATAGTTATAAAACTGTATTCCTTTGGGAGTTATTTGTCCATCTTCAGGGTTGGCATTCTTAACTGTTTGATGTTGATGTTCTAGATAAAATTCCTCAAGTCCAGCTGTTATGATTTAGCTTAATGTTTGTTCAGAGGGATTTCCTTTGTCATCGAAGAGATGGAATCAAAACAGAATTAGTCATTCTTGCATCTTCTATTTATAGCCCAGCTATTATTCAGATGCATTGTAGAAGAATGATGTGAACAAGAATTTCTCTCTGTCTTTTTTTGTGAACAAAACTTTTTTTTTTTCAACCTGTGGATTTAACTTTGGTTGTTAACTTAAACAGACAGCACTTAACAAACATATTACTCCTCAAATGAAAAATTACCTAAGTCATCCCATCTCCATTTGCAAATTAAATATTTGTTAGTACAAAGTACATGAGATGACCGAAGTCATGGGTGACTTACATGGAAGTGGCAGGTATAAGAAAGGTCAATTTGAAAAGTTGTTTGTATGGGTTACTCATGACTAATAGTCCAAATCATGAAAGTAGTCACATAAAATTCTACTCTATTTATTTAGTTAAATGTCAACATTAGAGTTAGCCCCCAAGCTTAGTGATAGTCATAATTTAAGACATTGCTACTTGGGAGAAATTTTAGTACATTAATTTGTTTTTTGGGGGGAGGTGGTGGCATAGGGATAGAGGCCGTGGGGGGCTGTATTGAGACAAATAGAGCAATTAGATAAATTGGTTATATAAACTGATAGAGATCCAACTTGACAGGGATCATCTAGAATGGCTTGCTGACTTGCTGGGTAGAAGGAAGTTAAGAAATAAGACTACTAGTTTTTCCTGATCTAATCTATATGGTAATTAGGTATCTATAATTACATGAGATGAAGCATGAGAAAGAAAGGTGCTTTGTAAATTCTCAAATCCTGTTCTATTATTGATTGCTGTGGCATCTGAAGCAGCCTCTGTTATGCAGTAGCCTGCAAATACATGTTAAATTTGAATGTCGGTCCTCGTTATCATACGGCAAATGTGTCTTTGTTTCCTATGTAGGCTAAGCTTGCATTAGGAGTTCCAGTATTTTGAGGAGCTATTGAAGTTGCCTCTAGGGTAAATCTAGTGTTTAAACATGAAAAGTTTGAGCTGAAGACAAAATCTACTCTCCCTACAACTGTTTAGACATCTGGCCCAACCCTAGGTAGTAGAGCTTCTTGATGGTCATTGGTGGGTATTCAATATTTGGTATCCAGAGGGTGGATAAAAATTTCAGGGCAAGAATTCTCAGGTTTTGAGATATCCCAAGAAGGTAAGACAAAGATTTTTCCCTCTTCCACAATCTAATCTTTCTAATTATTCTGAAGCTAGTTGGGAGGAAAGTAGGGTTACAGGGAGATCAACATCACCTTGATCAAAGGATGAGCATCTGGGCAGGAGGAAATCTTAAGGAGAGCTTGCCCTCTGTGACTGGTATGGTATGTTATTCCTCACACAGTGGTAGATAGGCTAGAACTAGAGGATATGGGTTAGTGATAGTTAAGGCCTAAACTCATGTAATCCATGGGAAAAAGACATGGCAGCCAAGACTACCACCAGTGGGGACTTTCTCAACTCCATGCAAAGGGAGACCCTTTGCCAGGGGATGCCATCAGAAGTGAATCAATGACAGCCATCCAGACCTTGGTGTTCTTAAAAGGATGATGTAATGTGGATCACTGTCATTAGCCACAATGGTGTGGTCATGAGGCTGCCCAAATCATTACATCCAAGGAGTCCTTGGAAATGCTGGGTAGGCTCTAATTTGGTGAGTAGAGGTCAAAAGCAGAGAAACCTGGGAAGCAGCAGTGCTCATAGTTAGAAACTAGCACCCTCGTCAAGGGTGGGGGAGGGGGGCTGTCTGGAGACCTAGAGGAATAGTGACAGCATCCAGGCCTTTGTGGAGAGGAGCCTGGTGAGGACTAGGTCAGCTATAGGCACCCAATCAAGAATGTGTCTCAGAGCAGGAAGAACTAGACTCCGAAGTGGGAACTGGGGAAGAAAGCAACATCATAGAGATTGGGTAGAGTTTTCGTAAGGCCTGGTAAGGAGTCTGCAGTCAGCAGACTCGTGGGCCCTAGTGGCTTCCTTCAGAGGAATAGGATATCATGCCTGTAACAGTAAATCTAATCCCAGTCCCTACTTATTGGTGGGAGTGGGACTGTTGATAGACCACCATGCTGAGGGTTAGAATTTTTCTCAGGGTCTCGCTGGGGCTGAATATGCAGATTAAATCTTTAACACATTTAGCTGGATGAAGTTGGAGCAGGTACTCTTTTCTTGGAGGTAAGAAAAGGTTTTTGTGACATAGAAAGTTAGTGCGAGTGCAGGAAGCTTAGATTATTATCAAGGGTATATTTGTGATATTTCTGGGTGGCTCTTATACCAAGAGAAGTATGATAATGTCCCAGAATAAATCATGGGTTATTTATTTTTGGAAAATGTATGCTTTGGACCAAAAATTAGAACACATGGTATGACAAGTATGAGCAGACTGGTGAGGATAATTGGACACGATACCTGCAATCAGGATTGTTTTAGAAAATAGGAGACCATGTGGTCACTAAGATATGCCTTGTAGTTAGGGCACTTACCTCAGAATAGGAGGGAGAGGGGTTACAAACAGGAGAATTATAGAGGCTAAATATGATTAGTACTTACAAGAGGAGTTCATGAAAGTAGAAAGCTTGTCCAGTTGGGATACTCAGGGAAGACTCCATAAAGGTGTTAGCACATAATTAGATTTTGGTGGTTGTTTAGAATTTAAACAAGGAGCTATAGGTATAAGGACCTTTCAGATGGAGGCACTGGATAGATGAAACCTGTAAGTTTGGAAGCAAAACCTTTAGGAAATACAACTGTCAGTACAAATTTATTTGGGGGAGTGGTTTAAGGCAAGACTAGAAAGGTAGATTTCACTGTCTTGTGGATCATGTTGAATGGGAGATATAAAGATGGAAAAAGTCAGAAATGAAGACACGTATTTGGGAGATGGAGATTTAATCAGAATTAATGTGGTTACTGAAGTCATTTATCAAAGTAGGTTAGGTGAATTATATTCAGAAAGAGAGAACTAAGGACCAAATCTTAGGTTTCTATGGACTTAAGGAGATATTGAAGATTTATTTAATAACATATTTAATAGGAAACTCTGGTGGTTCAGAATTAAGAAAGCTAAGAGAGGAGTAGTTCTCAAAATGAAATATTGCTAAGAGGCCAGGGAGAACAGAGATGGGGAGAAGAGAATTGGAGTTGCTTTTTCAGACCTCTGAGACCTTATGAATGTGGTTTCAGGTGAGGGGGGTTAGGGATACGGGTAAGGATAGACTCCTCAGTACAACAGATTATAGCAGTGGTTCTCACAGTATGGTCCCTGGACTGACAGTGTCATCATCACTTGAGAACTTATTTCTGCAAATTTTTGGGCCTGCCCCGTCTAAAATCAACTGAATCAGAAAATCTAGTATGGACCCAGCAATCTATATTTTACCAAGCCCTCCAGTGATTCTGATGGCTGCTAAAGTTTGAGAGCTACTGTTACGGGAATGCATGGTGAGGCTGTTGAGCCTTAGAGACTCCAACTGTTAAATCTGATTGTGAAAGAGTCCCTAGACCTAGTGTACAGTATTCTCAAAGGCTTCCTAATTTTGTCTTGGTAAACACACGCTGCATCTTTATTAAAATGGTATGTTGTTATTTTACATATTATTATCTAAGTCCATTGAGTCATTGGAGACCTTTGGGATTTAAGAGTTTCCCCTCTGGGCCAATTCATTTGGATTGTGATGCTACATTAAGCCAGGGATGGTAAACAGATTTTATCTCGTGTGTTATGTGTGATTAGGAATAATTGCTTGGAATTCTGTATTAGATAAACTGGGAGGCCATGTCCATGAGGGAAAGAATCATGATTAGCAGTGTTTGCCATAGGTACAATAGGCAAAGAATAGGGGCACATGTGTCATATATTTACCATTTCTGCCCTAAGCCTTTATCAGGATCCCCAGGATGTGAGATACTTTTGGAGGAAACGGAAGCCTGGAGAAAGGAGAAGGATGTTGAGGAGGTGCTGAAGTGTGGGAAAGCATCTCACAGTTTTTCCTGGGGCCTACCATATTGGCTTCTGGTATATGTTCCTGATACTTTGACACCAACATCAATACCCACACCTTGGAAAAGTTCTAGGAAATGTAAGAAACCTTGGGGTTTAAGAATAGAGAGGAAAAAGCTGCTCTTTCTCATTAAAAATGTGAGAAATTATATAGTTAAGATCTGCTGTACTCTTCTGGAATCAACTTCTGGCCTTTTGTTTTGTGTCCTGCATAGACATAGCATCCAAATGAGATTGTGGCCAGGAACAATAGTAACTGTTCCCCTGCAGATCCTCTGGGCTCCGCAAGACACGGCAGAGCAGCACTGTACCCGGGAAGCTTTGGGTATTCATCCACTTACACAAACAGTTGAATTGGCTCACTGAATGATCTTCCTTAATAGACAGTCTGTTATCCTACTTTCCATCATAGTCAGGGGAGTTAAGTTATTTTACATGTATTTTTTGCCCTGTGGTAGTATAATGACCATTTTAAAGCAAAAACATTAGAGGATATCATGAAGAGTAATTAACTATGACACCTGGCATAAGGAAGAACCAAATAATGTTATATAAAGCATCAGATGAGGCTTCTTTTGAGTTAGATATAAACGAATGTTTTTCCTATTTAAATTTTAAAAAATCTGAGTCAGTGACAAGTCTTTGGGTTTATATAGATGATCATCCACTCAACTGGCAATATAAATAATGAACCTGGGACAACTGGAAAAGCATGGGATTAGGGGTCAGGAAAAGTCCGTTCAGTTTTGGCTTTAGTTCTACCTTTGTGTTATTGAAGAAGTCTTTTAATCTCTCTTTGTCTCAATATCTGGGCCTAGAAAATAAAAGATTGAGCAAAGTACTCTAAAAGATTCCCTCTACTTCTAGGATATTAGTTGTATATTTGGGCTTGTCATTTATTGGACCTGAATGTGTCACTGTCCTGGACTCATTGGGTTGAGTATCTAATCTTGCTATTGATTCTACTTTGCCTCTCCCCCCTCCAAGGAATGTTAATTCTTTAGGTCCAGTTATCTGAGCCAATATCTGGCTCTATATTTTCCTAAACACTGCTCTGTGATACTCTACTTATTGAGAGAGAAAAGAAGAAGTCTTTGTGATACAGTTTAAAATAAAATGAAAGTCCTATTCATTAAAAAAAAATGACCCAGAATGCCTGAAATTTCTATTGCTAACTCCTTTGGTTTAAGGCATTCAAGTCTTGTCTGTACATTAACTTATATTTTTTAAGGCCACAGTATATGAAATGCATTGTGCTAGGAAACACAGTCCCAATCTCTGCTCTTAGGAGCTTATGATCTAACAAACACATTACCTAAAAGTTGTCACATGGCAATAACACTTCTAGAGTTATTTCTGAGCAAAGGAATGACCACTAAAGGCAAAATATTAAAGCAAACCAGTATAGTAGGAGATGGATTCCATTCTTGGATCCTGGCTTTGCACCTGTGGTTGGAACTTAAACAGATGACACACATATAATTTTTCCAAAGCTGTAGGAAGTAAAGAAAAACTTGAATTCCCACTTGAAAAGAAATACAGTCTTCTCTATTTCATATGTAACTTGAATTATTATTTTTTTAACTCTTTCAAGCAGAAATGCTACCAGCCTACTTTAATCATCACCTAAGACACATTCCTGAGGAAAATACCCAATAATTTTTGTGTCACAGATCTCAGGCATCATTATTTCTTTAGATGTGTCCATTGTACCAACCCTGACCACACAGTTTTTAATTACTTAGTGAATCTATGTCCACACAGCAAAGATAAATTTCAGTTCAGTGGAATTCAAATGAATGAGATGTCAGTATATTTTGCCCAGAAATATCAGTGGGTAGAAACCAGTGTAAAATGCGGTCATCAGTAGTCTTGAGAGGGCGCGTGTGTGAATCTGACACCCTGTGTTAGTACTAGTACTTACTGTGTACTAGTACTTTCTTGGACTAGTATGTAATAACCATTGGAATCTAAGAACTACTGGACTCTTTAGAGAACAGCATTCTAAAAATTAGATAGAGAATATCTTACATTTTTTAACTGGATTTTTTAAAAAGCATACAAAATAATCAGACTTTGTGCTTGTAAATCTGCTAAGCCACTGGGAGGCATATGAAGGTATAGATTAGCCCCAGGGTTTCAGAAATAGCCAGAGTGTGCTAGCAGGACTCTGAAAGAACTTATGCACTTGTAAACTTGGCAGGCCTTAGCTGTGAATGGTTGAACCAGACTAGATGAACTGTTGGGAATGTTGAGAGAGCCAGGGAAAGAACTTGCTTATTTCTGCCGCCCAAAAGAGGGAAAAAATAATCCAACTGACAGACATCCAACAGGATGGTGGTTCAGTACTTGGAAAGCAGTGAGACTGAAAACCACCTGTGATTGGTAATGGAAAGCAAACATCTTTATTTTTTTTTATTTTTAAGTACTATTTTGGGCTTCATAGCTCAAATAAAATGCCAGGGGCACAGAGGTGGACAGTTGCTTATGTGACATCAAGAGTGAGTCCTTATGACTCACAAACAGTTCAGGGTCCCCATGAATTAGAAAGAATAAATGTACTGGACTAAATTCAAAGAACAGACATTTAAAAGTATAATAACTAGCTTAAGAAGACAGATTAAGAGGTCTAAATATGTTTGACTTGGATGAAGAATGAAAAAGAAAAAAGGATATATTAGCCTTCTGTAGGTCCTGGAGGAGATGAAACTCAAACTGAGTGGAGGGAGGAATTGTTTGGGGTGGTGTACAGAGGCACAGTTATGCCTGACATGATGAAACTGAGAAAAAGAAAACTCAGCCTGAATGTCAGGAAAATATTTCTTATACAGGTCCTTAAATCTGCCAAGGGAAGTGGTAGAAGTCTTGTTTTTTGAAATTACTTAAAACTAGATTGGAGAAACCACTCATATTTTTTACTTCTCTCTCACTCTACCGTCTTTCTATCTAAAAATCCATGATTTCTTTGTTTTCACTGGTATTTGTAAGTTCTCTAAATTAAGGGTTCCCTGTGAAAATCTAGAAGGTATTTTATATCTATTTTTAATTTTGAAATAAGTAATGAGAGTCACTGGAGAAAAAATCACCAGGATACTTATTACATTTTTCCTCCTTCCAGAGTTTGTTCCTTCAATTGCCTTGTTCAAGCTTATTTGGATATAGGCTTTAGTTATTTGTTTTCACATTTAGAATGAAATTGCAGCAAGTATAATTTTGATTAGATACTTTAAAGTAAAACATTTAGGTATCAAAGAGTAAAATATTTAGGTATACATTTTAAAAAGTATAAAATTTGGACACTGAGAGCTATAAAATATGTTGATAAAAATTAAATATCTAAATAAATGGAAAGACATCCCATAATCATGTATTAGAATGCCTAATATTTTTAGGACAAAAATAATTCTCAAAGTGGTTTACAAACTCAATGCAATCCATATCAAAATTGCAGCTCATTTTTTTTAGTAGAAATTGATAAGCTGATCCTAAAATTCATATGGAAATACAAGAGACCTAGAATAGCCAAAACAATCATGAAAAAGAAGAGCAAAGTTGGAGAACTCATACTTCCAATTTCAAAGCTTACTATAAAATACAGTAACCTAGACAGTGTAGTACTGGTGGTGTAGGCATAGATAGATCAATGAAATAGGATTAAGAGACCAGAAATATACTCTTACATTTATAGTTAATTAGTATTTGACAAGGTGAGAAGACAATTTGATAGGAAAAGAATAGTCATTTCTACAAATGGTACTGGGATATCTGGATATCTACATGCAAATGAATGAAG
Organism: Eonycteris spelaea; assembly: GCA_003508835.1. NCBI lineage: Eukaryota > Metazoa > Chordata > Mammalia > Chiroptera > Pteropodidae > Eonycteris > Eonycteris spelaea. The sequence goes on from PUFA01000017.1 coordinate 6,582,205, forward strand.
TTGGATGCCAACCTTATACCATATTCAAAAATGAAATCCAAATGGATCATAGGTATACATTTAAGAGCTAAAACTATAAAACTATTAAAAGAAAACATAAAAGTAAACTTTGGTGAGCTTGGGTCCTTAAAATATGACATAAAAACACAAGCAACTGAAGAAAAGAATAAATTAGACTATTGTTAGATTAAAAACTTGTGTTACAAGCAATCCCATCAATAAATTAAAAGAGAACCCACAGAATGGGAGAAAATATTTACAAATTATATATCTGATAATGGACCTGTGTCAGAATATTGAAAGCATTTTTTGCAATTTAACTACAAAAAGACAAATAACCCAATTAAAAATGAACAAAGGATCCAGATTAGCATTTCTCCAGAGAAGATACACAAATGGTTAAAAAGCACATGAAAAAATTCTTCAACATGAAGTCACTAAGGAAATGAGAATCAAAATCACAATGAGACACAATTCACTTGGATGGTTATAATAATAAAATGCACAGATAATAACTTTTGGTGAGGATGTAGAAAAACTGAAACCCTCATACATTGTTAGTGGGAATGTAAAATGGTGCAGCTGCTGTGGAAACAGTTTGGTACTTCTTTTAATGTTAAATATAGAGCTAGCATATGACTCAGCAATTCTAATATGTATACTCTAGAGAATTAAAAATGTACATTCATACAAAAACTTATATACAAATATTCATAGCAGCATAGTTTATAATAGCTAAAAAGTTTATCTACTCATCAACTGAGTAGATAAATGAAATGTAGTCTATACATACTGTGAAATATTACTTGGCAATAAAAAGGAATGAAATATTGATACATGCCACAATGCATAAAACTGGAAAATATTATGCTAAGTGAAAGAAACTGCTCGCAAAAGACCACTCATTGTATAACTGCATTTATATGAAATGTCCCAAATAGGTAAATCTATAGAGACAAAGTTGATTAGTGGTTGCCAGGGGATGGGGGCTTGAAGGTATGAGAATGTTCTACAATTAGATTATGGTTGCACAACCCTGTGAATATACTGCAAACTGTGGAATTTTACACCTTAAAAGGTGAGATGCATGGTATGTGAATTATATCTCAATAACGCTGTTTTTAAAAAGGACTCTCTGATACTGGGCATCATTGAAGTTAATTTGGAAAATGCTTTCCTAATCTTAAAACAAAAGAACTTCTCTCTGTCTCTCAACCTCTTTTTCTTTCTATCTTTATTATGACTTATTCCACAAGAGACATAATTTGTGACTCATAGATTCTGACTTGTAGATGATTGACTTAATGAAACTGAGAAAAGGAAAATTCAACCTTGAAGTCAGCAAAAATATTTTTTATACATTTTCCGTTAAATCTCGATACCTGAATTCATTTGAGACTAGACTGGATAAACCACTCACCTTTTCTGGTGGGTGGGATGGGGAGGTGGGGTGACAGCATGATCCATCACCTTGAAATAGGGTGGGAGGCTCAGACTGGGACACTGGTCCAGAGATTGGGAATGAAACATCACCACCTCTATCAAGAATAGATTCTGAGTTCCTTTCTGTGAGGCTGGGGATCAGGAGGGAATTTAATATAGTGGGAGCCTAATCCCCAGTATTGCAATGAAACATTCCAAATGACATCCCAGTATTCCAGAAATGGGGGAAACCTTTTTGTGACTACCTGAAATATAACAGAACATAAAACCTGATAGTTTATGAAAAAAAAAACTGTAAATTATGAAATGCAGAATGACAGAGAGAGGGCAGGGTGAAAACTAAATACCAAGTATCATCTCCTACCACCGTGGCTCAATTGGGCCTCATTAGGCAATTTTATACCACATATAAGGTCACAAAGTCAGAGAGAAGCTTAGCTCTCACAGAACCTTTCCTACCTACTTTGCTGATACCTAACATTCCTTTGATTAAAAAAAAGTCTTCCATGCCATCATTAGAGTTAATAAACTTGAATGAGTGAGATAATTGGAAGTTAATATTTAAGAGTAAATGTTTTCATCAGCAGATAAAAGATGGTACAGTTATTCCTTCCTTGCTGTGTCTGAATGGTTGAGAAAGCATGACAACCCTAAGGGCTGAGGGGACAGAGGTGGGAAAAGAAGATGACAGCAGGCCTCGAATGTTAGGATGAGGAATTTTGTCACAGATAAGAAAGGAGGAATATTCTTGAGCAGGAAGGTAACTTGAGGAAATCAATGGCTGAGGTCGTTTTGGTATACTTAACAAACAAGATTGGGCAGGGTGATAAAGCAACTACTGTGAAAGATCTTGCCACAATCTAGACATGAGGGGGTTAGGAATACTGGAAAAGGGTGGTGTCTGCCGGAATGGAAAGAGGGACAAATTGAAGAGAATCTCCAATTTGAAGGTGGTTCTCTATGAATAGCACAACCCATAATAATTAGGAGAAATGATCACTCTGCTTATTTCTCCCTCCATCTTCCTTAAAAATCATTTAATATTTTCTCAGTTCCTTCAAGGTAAGGTTCAGATTCTACAAGGTTCAGATTCTGTAAAGGTTTTTACACTCTGGCTTCTCACTGCCTCTCCAATCAATCGCTCTCACTGCTCGCCTTTAACTCAATGTCCCAGCCACCCCGAATGACTCTTTCCACTTCGAGTTTTTGTATGGAGTGCCTCTCCCTGGGGTAGTCCTTTGTTTGCACATACACGTCACCACCCACCTGCTTCAAAACTGAGGGAATTCCCTTGCATACTTGAGATCTCAGTTAGTATCACTCTCTGAAAAAAAACCTTTTGACAACCTTCTCTTCCATCTCTCTGGGCTAACTGTCTCTTCCCTGTGATGATAGCTTCCTACTTTAACACAAACTACTGAATGGCTCTCCAGATTTTGGTGGGCACAGAAATCACCTCCAGTGCTTACTAAATGTACACTTCCAGGCCCCAGACCAAAGTCTCTGATTTAGTAAAGGTTGGTTAAGCCCACACTTTTAGAAACATTGCTGTATCATAATTGACTGTTTATTAGAATCCTAGACTGGACTGTGGTTGTAAGAGGGCAGAGGCTATTATAATCCTAACACTCAAGGTCTGATATGATACAGATAGTCAGTCATTAGGTAATTGTCAAATATATGAAAAAATGATGTGGAAACAGGACAAATGAAAATGACTCAAGACTGCAAGCTCAGGGAACAAGGAGGTAATGGAAAAAATGGGAAGGGGTGTCTATTTGTGGGAGAAAATGATGAATGCCTACATGCTAATTTCAGACAACAGGTGGAGACTCTAAGGCGGTACCTCGCCCTCTGTGCCTCCTGTCTGGCACAGACCATGGAGTGGAAAATGGCACAGCCCTGTTGACATTACCTATGTACTCCCGAGGACTCAGATGTATGTTTTCCCCAAAGGCAGCATATAATTTTGAGAATTGCAATCATTTTTTCCATGTCTTTTTGAAGGCTATAAAATAATTTTAGATGCAATAGTAATTCTAGGTCCTGGCTTGCCCTTGACCTTTGAAGTTTGATTCAAAACATCACACACCTCCCAGCCCAGATGTTGGCAAGTTAATGATATATTGCTGTAGGAAAGAGCTCTGTCTTGTTTGCATGAGGAGCTGGAAATTTTTGGTAATGTTATCTTATCTCAATTTTTTTTTTTGGAGGGGAGTGGAATACAGCTGAAATATAGTTTTGTCAGTATAAAGGCAAAAGATGAAGAATTAGGAAAAATAATGAAGCTTCCTAGTATTTATAAAGTGAACACAGTCAGGCAGTTGGTGTAAGAACTCTTCAAACCCATAGTGACTCTTTTAGCCTGAGAATAAAGAGGATAATTTCCAGCTAAGTGAGTCCAAGGGCTTTTTTTAGAGTGTGAGCTCTTTTTACCCATTTCCTACATCCAGTCCTCATCCTTGGTTTCTAAATGATAGGATTCACACAGAACTAATTGCTAAGCCCTGCCCCACCAACCACTCTTAAAAACTCTTTAAGCTTTTAACTGGCAAAATCAACTTTAAGAAGAATAATGTCTTTGTAAGGTAAGCAGTCAACAAATCCAGCTGATGCCACCTTGCAGTAGTATACTGAGTCATGGCGATTTGTATGTATTTTGTAAGATTCCCTATTGTGTAAGCATCTTGAGAATATGGGGCAGATATATTTCTTAGCAACTAATACAATGTTTGCACATTGACTAAGTGCTTAATAATTGTTCATCTGTAGCACCTTTCTGGTTCTGGTTAGCTGGTTAGTTTGCAGTGCTGGGTATATACAGCTCAGTGGACACTGGTAAATTCAATTTAATAACATCCTCTCCTACCGCCTTCCCACCATTTATTTTTTTAGGGAAGGGTAGCTAATCATGGTTTGGAGAGTCTTAGACACCTTCTCCTGGTAGGCGTGTTGTCTTCAGGCTCGACAAGGCTGGGCTTGGAAGCCTTATTAATTTCTCTGAGTAAGTGAGAACTTCTGGTTTGAAGAGACTGAGACTACTCCTGAGATTCCATAACATGCTGGTGGCAGAGAAGAGGCCAGAAACTTTCCTGAACAAATAGATGACTTCTTGGAAGCAATTACAAATAGCCAGCTTTTTAATGAGCAGACTTTTCTTTTACGTAAAACTTTGCCTGTATCTTCTTTTTCAGTTTTCTGAATGCCAAGTTTTCTTTTTTTTCCTTCCTCCCCGCCCCCATCTTCTTTCCTTTCACTGGTTTCATATGGGAACCTCTGCGTACAAACCGTCAGTTCCTTTTTAATAGTAGTTTTCCAGTAAGGTTTCCTCATCTTAGGGATCCCAAACCTTACACTATGCTCTATTTAGACTCCTGCCATCGTCCTTCTGTATTCTCTCCTGCCACAGAGCTCCGATGTAAGACTGCAAATTCCAAACTGCAGGGAGACGCTGTTTCATCTGGGTGTTTGAAGAGATCATCCCTTCTTTTCTTAATAGCTTAATGCTTTCTCCTTTCCACTGTGATCTTTTATGTATGATGTCCTCAAACTCATTGAATGCTTTTTTGCCGATTCTAAAACATATTCATGAGTGTGTGCGTGTGTATGCATGTATTCTCAGTGATGAAGTCACGACCGAGAACCATTATGAGAAAGGCCTTCCCCAATCCTGATTATGCATTGATGCTTGAAATAAGCTCATAATATCAGACCGCGCTCTTCTATATAGCAACACAATGACAGGGCACATTGGTATAATTGCTGCCCTAAGTGGACAGTATGTCCGCATAATATTCTCTTACGCTCTCCTATCCCCTAGAGTGCTGGAGCAGCAGCAGTTTAGCAGCCAGCACCTGTAGTCACTGGCAAGGTGTGCTTGGCAACTCTACCAGCCAGACGCCAAGTCTTATCCTGTGCCAGTAATAGTGTCTGGGTGGCAAGCTGGCTTCCTGCAGACATATAAATCTGCCACTCCCCTTGGAGCGTTCCTGGAAGCCTGGACTATGGCTGGCTGCTAACCACCAATCTTCAGGGACCAGAGTGGACTGCCCCTGACCCTTCCCTAGGATGTTGTAACTGTGGTAGAACTCTCTTTTAGTATTGGAAAGATTTTCTGAAAGCTGAGTGCCTTCAGAAACTCCTGCTGGTGATTTATTTGTTTATCCAGACCACCTTGTTTCTTCTCTAGGTATCATCTCATTGTCTCATATAGAAATGTCCTCCAAATCTGAACTGATACCCCCATATCTCTCCCTTGTGAAGAGAACAATTAGTGTTTGTGTCTGCCAAAGTGGTGTCTGAGAGGGCAGATGATTCTACCTCATTTTTGCTATGGAATATGCTGAAGGTCTAAACCAGCGCCTGTGAAGGCCAAAGCAGCGTGAATAGTCTAAAATTTTCACTTCCATTAATGTTTTTCTGTGCTTAGTAGATACTCAAAAGAAGTATTCTTATTCGGTTCTTTTGCAAGTAAGCACTTGTCCAGGCAAGAAGATCCTCTTTAAGTAGATGATAAATGAGGCTGTCTCATAAATTCTACTATGGTTATACATTATGTTGGGAGATTGGCAGATAATAATAGGAAGTCTAGCCTTTATAGAGAAATGTAAGGGTTTGTAATCAAGTGGAACCTTGTTTATAAACTTAATGAAAATAATGTAGATAACACTAATATAATTATGATATGATAATATCGAAAATAATAGAATAACATAAAAATGATACCAATATTCACAACTTTTGAGAGCACTACTTTTAAAGATCAAATACAAAAATTCATGAAATACACTTAACACAGCACCTGACACAACAAAGTTAATACCATTGAGTGCTTTAAAATATTTTTGCTGGTCACTTTGCAAATCGTCAGCATGGATGTGTGTCGAAACTCTTCAGTGTTATTGGCCATTAGCATGGATGGCAGAAGCTCCCTAAGTAAGTTGGTTTGAGGTTGAGCTTCTTTGCTTGAGTGGCTGCACAGGCTTATCTTACTGTTGTGTAACTTACATTTTTCAGCTTCAACCTCGATGACAGGTTTGTGTTACATGCCACAAGGCTCCCTGTAATTGTGGTTGGCAAAGAATATATGGGATAATGATACGACTTTTCCCCATCCTTTGCTCAACACTGTTGTACAGAAGGAAGAGGACTCTCCTGAAAGTACTTTCAGAATGGCAAGAGCACGTGTGTTGGTTTGTCTTAGACACAGTTCTTCGATTCTGTGCCTAGTGGAATTGGTCAGGCCTGTTGGGCTGAGGTTCACTGTAGGAGATGGTTAGAATTCAGTACTACGCAAGCAAGTACAATTCACAGCCACTGAAGATTTTACAGAAATGTTAATGTTTGTGAAGTCCTCTAAAGTTCATATTTTCCGTGCATCTGGAAATTCCAGTTACCAAAATTGATTTGTCGCTCTTTGACTGTAATTTCCATTCCTTTGGTGGTAGGTAGTCTGGAACTGCATTTAATTAACAGCTCATACCTTCCTTTCAAATTCCTCCTTCACCAATCTTCATTTGCCTAACAAGCTGAGGAGCTTCTTGGGTTTTTCTTGAAATTCAAGAAGTGAGTTTAGGTGTCTGCTAATTCTCTGTCTTAGTCTGGTGGTGAGCTGGTCACCATTTCCTTTCCTTTCACCCACTTCCTCAGTGTTACTTTTAAGGACAATAAAAAAGCCCACATTGGAGTTTCTCAAACTTTAGCGTGCGTACAAATCACTTAGAGTCTATGAAATTGCTGATTCTGATTCAGGAGATCTGGAGTTTCAGAAATGCCTGAGATTCTGCATGTTGAACTAGCTTCCAGGTGATTTTTATCCTGCTGGCATACAGATCAAGAGCTTAAGTATAACTTTATCTCAAGTTATACATGAAGTCCTGTAGGGATTCAGTTCTCTAAACATTTACTGAGCCTTTCAGCAAATCTAGTTATTTTTTCTCTCTGAATCCTCAGGTGGAAGTTTCCGACCATTTTCTTTCAGCAGTACTAAACACTGTAGATTTATGCAGCCTTCTCTTAGCTTCATTTTCCTCAATGTTTATCTTATGTTGCTATTTATCATCCACTTAGAATTTCAGTCCTTGTATATGTAATTGGTGCTGTAACAAGTAATATATATACATGAACAAACATGCGTAGTCAGATGCAGGGACTCTCTTGAGGCTGTTTGGCCTTTAGATTTCGAGTTCCTTGGTTGATTTCACCATCAGATTCACGGCTTTGTCAAACTCAATAAATATGTACCACTTATCAGGTCCCAGGTGTCTGCTATTGGCACTTCCTGGTTAACTTTAGCCTGCATGAAAATTACTCTTAATCTTTTCTGTTATCTGCTTCTTTGTTAAATAGGTACACAGAGGCAAACTAGGATTTCTTTGGCTAATTCATGTGATGAAAGAATGAACAAATGCAGAGAACATGCTTATAACATCTCTCTAACTTCCTCTTTTTGAAGACTAGGAACATATCTAAGACCATGTGAGAGGTCCAAATTTAGGATATACGTATTTTTTTTTGGAATTGAAGGAAGTGATCTAAAGTTTAGCAAATTTAAGTCTTCTTCTTTTCCTAGTTGTTTATTCATAATTCCCTTCTCATAAGCACTTTATTAGATTACGTAAAATTAATAAATCAAGCAATTAAAGATAGTTTACTACATTATTAGGTTGTTTATTTGAGATCTTTCTTTTTTCTTCCCATAGGCATTATTGCTATAAATTTTCCTCTTAGAAGTATTTGCTGCATACCACATTTTGGTATGTTGTGTTTCGATTTTCATTTGTTTTAAGGTATTTTTTGATTTTCCTTTTGATTTCTTCGTTGACTCATGAATTGTTAAGGACTGTGTTGCTTAATTTACACATATTTATGAATTTTCCAGTTTTTCTTCTGTTATTGATTTCTAGTTTCATATCGTTATGGTCAGAAAAGATACTTGGTATAATTTTAATTTTTGTAAATTTGCTAAGACTTGTTTTGGCCTAACACAGGTTCTATATTGGAGAATGTTTCATATATATTTGAATAGAATGTGTATTCTGCTGTTATTGGATGGAATATCCTGTATATGTTTGTTAGTTTCATTTGATTAAAAATATAGTTTAAGTCTAGTATTTCCTAACTGATTTTCTGTTTAAATGATCTATCCATTGTTGAAGGTGGGATGTTGATCTCTGTTACTGTTATTGTATTGTTGTCTATTTCTCCCTTTAGATCTGTTTTTATTTGCCCAAATATATTATATTTGGGTGCTGTGATGTTGGGTACCTAAATATTTGCAATTATAGTTCCATTGTTCTTTTCTTCCTCTCTTGTTGTCTTTCTTTGTAAACTAATGATTTTTTTTTTTTGTAATGGTATGCTTTGATTTCCAACTCTGTCTTTTTAGTATCTACTGTTGATTTTTGCTTTGTGCTTACTGTAAGGCTTGCATAAAACATAGATAATACAGTCTATTTTAAACCAATAACAACTTAACTTTGCATGAAAAAACTCTACCCTTTAACTGCCTCCTTCCACTTTTTATATTTTTGCTGTCATAATTTACATATTTTTATATTGTATATACATTAATAATGTATTGTAGCTATGTTCATTTTTAATAATTTTGTCCTTTCACCTTTATACTGGAGTTAAGTGGTTGAGTGTTCTGAATTTGACCATACACTTACCTTTACCAGTGTATTTTACAGTTTCATATGTGTCCATTTTGAAAGTGTCCATTAATTTCAGCTCGAAGAACTTTCAGTATTTCTTGTAATACAGGTCTAGTGGTGATGAACTTTCTCCTTTTTTTTCATCTGAGAAAATCCGTATTTCTCCCTCATTTCTGGGGGACAACTTTGTTGGGTAAAATATTCTTGGCTGGCAGACTTTTTTTCCCTTTAGCTCTTCAAATATATCATCCCACTCTCTCCTGGCCTGCAAGATTTCTATTGAGAAATCCACTGATAGACTTGTGGTGTTACCTTGTATATGAGAAATTTTTTTTCTTGCTGTTTTTAAAATTCTCTCTTGTCTTTGATTTTAGACAGTTTTTTATAGCATATCTTCAAGAAGATCTCTTTGGATTGAATCTGTTTGGAGATCTGTGAACTTCATGTACTTGGATATCTAAATCTCCAGATTTTTCTATTCAAACTTCTAAGATTCTGACTTAGGTGGTCTGTAGATGGCAATGGTAGTTTTCTTTGCTGACTCCTCTTCATCTCTCTGACTTCTAATAATCAGAGTGTCCCCATGCTAAGATATCTTTTCTAGCTAAGCTCGCTCTCTAAATTATTTTATCTAGACTCAGAGCTTTAAACACCATGCATACACTGATTATTTCTGTATTTTTATCTCCATCCTGCTCCTTCCCCCTTAACTCCAAACTAATACATCAATTATAAATGAGATAGCATATATACCCTCTTAGTCTAGAGACTTAACCATATTAACAACTCAATATTGATGTTGACATTCATAATCCTGGCCAATATTAACCTCTTATATCTTTTCCTCTTCATTATACTATTCTCATCTACTTTGTAGGTTTTTTGAAAATCAAGGAATGGTACTAACCCAAGCTTTGGTAACTGAACTCTTCTTGTCCCAGGTTTTTGTATCCTAGATTAGTGGAAATCATAGATTCATCCCAAGACTCAAGGAAAGAGGATGACTGGCCACAAATTCATACTTTGAAGGATCTTAAAAATATGTGTAGATGATATTCAGAATCCAAATTTTATCACTTCCACCTTTATCTTTTCCTTGGATTATTGTTGTTGGCTGGCTTGCTTTTGCCATTGTGCCCTCTACATTTGATTCTCCACTCAAGAGACAGAGTGATGCTTTTTAAAAAGCAGTTAAATCATGTCACTCTGGCTCCACCAGCTCTCCATCCAACTCAGAGTAAACGTGAGAGTTCTTAAAAAGGCCCACAAGGGTCTATGAAATCTTATGTCTCTCACTTCTGTGAACTCATCTCTTTTTCCTACTATTATTTTCTATGCTCATTCTGCTATAGTAGACTTTTTGCTGGTCCTGGATCATGTCATCACAGGTGGTTCAGCCCCAAGACCTTTGCACTTGCTATTTCCTTTGAATGGAATACTCTTTCTTAAAATATCTGTAGCACTCACATCTTTGCTGAAAAGATCCTTACAAAAAGGTCTTCCCTGGACCCCTTTTTATAAATTTCAGTGTTCCCACTCTAAGAAGACACATGACATTTTTCTACTTTATTATTTTTTCTGTAACACCATGTGATCACTGGACAAACTGAATATTTTCCTTATTTATTTGTCACCCCAGATTAGAATATAAGCTCCATGAAGACAGGAATTTTTACTTGTTTTGTTCTCTGCTCTATCCTCAGTGCCTGGCATATAGTGAGTAATTAATAAATGTTTATTAAAGGAGTTGATGAATGAAAAAAATGAATAAATGATATAAAAAAGGGATAGATTATTAGGCCTGGGTGTTCATGTGGGAGGAAGAATTGGAAGGAAGAACAAACAAATCCAATATCTTCTTCCATGTCCTTAGGCTTTGCTGTCTAAAAGGGGGCTCGATTTTTGTCACCTGGCCCATTGCTAGCTGACACTATAACAAAGCAATGTACTAAAATGAATCAGGTTCTGGAATGATGGAAAGCCTCCATATATCAGGGTGACCTTGAAATGGGAATCAGTGATCCCTTGTTACATATTCCCCTCAAATGGTAAACTCAAAGCCAGAGACCCTCTCTGGTATTATCCCCAGCTCTTCAGGAATAGATGTGAAAAATAGTGGGTTTCCAGAAATATCTCACTGGTAGAGTAGAGCTGACTTCTTTGTTTCCTGTCTTTCTGGATTATGCTTTTGCTGGCTTGAAGGAGGCAATTGACTGTATAGGTTTAAAACGTTCTTTTAAGAGTCCACTGAATGTCAGTGAGTAAAGAAAGGATTAATTAAGCAAAGTAGAACTTGGAAGGTGATTCGAATGTAGTTACTCATCATCTTTAAACTTGGTGTTTTCATTATACTCAGGAAGTATGCTCTCTGCGTCACTTTGTCTTATGATGGCTCACTCCTTGTGCCGTTTCCTAGCCCCAAAGGATATGGGTCGTTGGCTCATATCAACATTTTTGGACTGCTTCCTTTCTTTGAAGAGTGGACTGGAAAAGTTCTCTCCTCTCAGAGGTGCCTCTGGGGGGCGAGGAAGATGAATCAGATTGCAAGCAAAACCAGAAAGAGAGAGTTGGGGTGGGGTTAGGGAAGAGTTACTTACTAATTTAACTTGACTTTTCTTACCCTGAAAGAAAGTCTTTTGTGGTTTTTGGAAGGAGTAATGACTGAATCTCCTCCAGAATTTTAAGACCCACTGGGCAGTCATTCCCTCTGTGGACCCAACCTCTACTGGAAACGCCCTTCTGGCCCATCTCCACTGGATGGACTGTGGGATTACTACCTCTTCCTGTTGACTGTCCAGCCAAAGGAGTGGTGGCATCTTCCTGGTTTTGCTCATCTTGGGTAAGTTTCACCACTCTTTATTTGAATTCTCAGCTTTTCCCTCATCTATGTAACCAAGTCACTGTTCCAATTCTATTTTGTTTCAAATATATGGAATGGCTTTGGTTTTCTTGACTGTACCCTCACTGATCTGCTCCGCTCAAACAATTTTTTTTTTATAAAGATAGGACCATTTTTCACATTTTTGAGATATTTTTCAATGTATAAAGCTGAAAATATTGATTTTTATCTGTATAGACATATATATATATCCAGTCATGTCTTTCTTTAATATATGCATATTTTAAATTTATTTATTTTAATTAGTTTCAAGTATACAATACATTGGTTAGACATCTATATAGTTCATAAAATGATCTCCCCAATTGCTCCCTCCTTCCCCTGACCCTCCACCTAGCCAACATATTAATGCTGACTGCATTCCCTATGCCGTGCTCCCCATCCCCATGACCATCCATTAGCTACTAATTTGTACTTTTTTAACCCTTCATTTCATTCGCCCAGCCCCCCAACCCCCCTCCCCTCTGTCCGTTACCAAATTGTCGACTATATTTGTGAGTCTGTTTTTGATTAGTTTGTTCTTTTTATTCTTTAGATTCCACATATAAGTGAAATCATATAGTATTTATCTTTCTCTGTCTGACTTAAATACCTTCTAGGTCCATCAAAGCAATATCTTTTTCCATCCCCTTCCTTTTAGTCTGTGTGTGTCTTTTAATCTGAAGTGAGTCTGTTGTAGGCAGCATATATAGTGGTCTTGTTCTCCTGTCCATTCATCCACTATCTTTTAGTTGGAGCATTAAATTCTTTTCCATTCAAAGTACTTGTTGATAGGAATGTAGTTGTTACCATTCTTTATTCTTGTTTTTGATATGTTTTTTTCTTCTTAAAGAAGTTCTCCAACATTTCTGCAATACTGGCTTGGTGGTGATAAGTTCCTTTAGCTTATTTTTTTGTCTGTGATGCTCTTTATCTGTTCTTCAACTCTAAATAATAGCTTTGCTGGATAAAGTATTCTTGGTTGTAGATCCTGGGTCTTCATCATGTCAAATATTTTGTGCCAAGCCTTCTGTCCTGCAGTTTCTTTTGAGAAATCATCTGCCAGTCTTATGGGTGTTCCCTTGTAGGTAACTATCTGATTTTTTCTTGCTGCTTTTAAGATTCTTTATTTGTTTTTAACTTTGGCATTTTAATGTCTTGGTGTGGGCCTCTTTGGATCCCTGGTTTTTGGGATTCTCTGAGCTTCCTGGGGTTTTATGTCCATTTCCATCACCAGGTTAGGGAAGTTTTCCATCATTATTTCTTCAAACAGCTGTTCAACATCTCATATTTCTTCAAGTGTGCTGATCGGATGAATATTTGTACCCTTAATAGTATCCTATATGCTCCTTAAATTATTTTTATAGTCTTGACATCTTTTTTCTTGCCAATCTGATTGAGTGTTCTTGGCTTTCCTGTCCTCTAGATAGGTCATTTGATCTTTTTCTTTATTCACTTTGTTTATTCCTTTGTTTATTACATTTAATATACTTCTCATCTCAGATAATGTGTTCTTCATTTCAGACTGGTTGCCTTTTATAATTTTCATTTCCATTTTTATGATTTTTATCTCTTTGTTGAAGTTCTCACTTCCCAAAAGTTCATCGAGCATCTTTATAACCAGTGTTTTGAACTCTGTATCTGTTAGATTACTTGACTCCATTATTTCTGGATCTCTGTTCTGTTCTCTCATATGGTTTCTGCTTCTTTGTCTTCCCATTTTGGCTGCCTTTTGTGTCTGTTTCTATGTACTAAACAAAGCTCCTAAATCTCCCGGTCTTATTAGGGTGGATTTGTGAAGTAAGTGTCCAGTGGCACAGTCCTGAGAGGGGTTCAGCTGTAGGCCAAACTTAGTCCAAGCCTCTACCCTTCTGGGGCCACCTGTTAAAATTCAGCTAGCAATCCACAGGCTTTGCTGTCTCAGAGGTGTCTCCTCAAAAGGCCACACCAGAACTGAGGCCGGCTGCCTCTGGTGTGAGTCTAGGCACCACTCAGCATGGAGAACCTGACTCACTGAGGAATACCTGGATGTGGTTGGGTCGGGCCATGATTGTGGGAGGCAGAGTTTCAGGGAATCCTCTGGGCAGAGTGACCTTGTCATCCTGTTTGATGACATCTAGGCTATGGTGGTGCTGTGTCCGCACACTGGGAGTGGGGAGGGCTCAACAGGGAACAGTAGATACCTTGGGCACTTCTGTACAGAGCGAGTCTCTCCTTGGCCATCACTCTGACAATGTCTCCCTGTAAGTCCCTGGTGACCCTTACGCAGCTGAATTGGCACTGGTGCTTAGAGCAAGCAGATCTGTCACTGTGAAAATCTGCTCGCGGATGTGGCCCCTTTAAGAGGCTTCTGCCACTTCTGCTGCTGCAGCTTCCTTTGCACTCAGAAACCTGACAACCCCGCATCCTTGCCCCATCCTAACTTCTGCCATTGCAGGGTTATTTCTTGGATTTCTCCCTCTTTGTATGGCTTGTTCATCTAGATCTCAGGCAATTTTTCCTTGCTGCTTGCTCCTTGTTTCCATCACTTTGATTTGGTCACCAGAGGGATGAACAGAGCCTCTATCATCTATGCCATATTTTTTCCTCTCCCTGTTTAATATTTTAATACTGTTCTGTGGATTTTATGAACATAGGCATCGGGACATTGATTTTCTGTTGTCAACTGAAACTCCTAGAGTATGTGTAAATATTTTTTTACTTAGTCACCTATCATGTCATCAAATGTCTGCCACCAGCTAGAGGTATGTTTGGAATTTTCTTCAACTTCGATAGGCCTGTATTTTATGGGTCATTTAAAAACTTTAATTTAGCCTCAAAACTCTTTTTGTTTTTTTAAAGTAAAATTTGACCCAAACCTCAACATATAAAGTCACCTTTATGACCTCCAGATGACCCTCCCTTGTCTCCTACGTCAGCCCTGAATTGCCACTGCCCAAACCTGGAGTATAAAATGACTAAATAAAGAGTGCTCTAATTCTGGTTTAACAGCTTTTGACTTTATGCTTCTTGAAGGAATCCAGAGACACTGTTTTGTCAGAGTTTTATTTCTAAGTTTTAAAACTAAGATGGAAGAAGGAAAAATTTTTAATCCTAATTTTTTTAACAGTAAGGCATATATATATTTACAGTGTCACCTCCCACAGTAGGATTTCTTTCTGTCACCACATATTCGACCCCCTTTACCTTGTCTACATCCCCACATGTCAATCCTAATTTTTATCTTAATTGCTTTTCTTAATGAAAAGATTTTTTAGCCTGATTTTATTTATAGTTACTTACCTTACTGTGAAGAAAGAAAAATCCATGTTTCTTTGGAATAGCTAAGGTTTTATTAGAAAAAAGTGCCAATAGAAAAGTATCTTATTAAAAGAAATAAAATTGGGGTTGCATGCCTTAAAAATCAATATTCAAATTTTCTAAATGCACTATTGCACAGACATTGTCAGGGCCTGCCCAAATCCTTGGCCACAGCATTCTTTCTAATGCTAAGACAACATCATAGCCTCACTCTGCTCTCCCTAGGACTCTGGGTCATTGCCATCCTTGGTGGGATTTTTCGGGGGTGCTAGCTCAATATTCCTACTACTTAACTTCAAGACATTGCTGCTAGAATGTCTTTGGCTTTGGCTTTGCTCCAAGTGTAACCGTGTCCCCGACACCAAGCACCCCTTAACTTGGATTTTGAAGCAAAATCCACCTTGTTTCCCTAGTTCCAAGTCTTGATAAACTGCTGAGAGTCCTAGCCCCACCAGAAAAGGGATAGGTCGAGGGGATCTGGAGCTGAGCCTTGATGGATTAATCGAAGTTCATCACTGGTGGATATCGGGGGAAAATACAAGCAGAGGCATCAAGGCATATTTGAGGAAGGTCAAGTTAGGGTATGTGGCTATAGCACCAAAGAGATGGTAGTGAAGCCCCTATATGAGGCCAATGGCTTTGGGTTATATTGTTTAGCATTTGGAGCTATGAAAGAATTTGAAGTAGAGATTATCACAATCAGATTTTTATTTTAGGAAAATTCTTGGGGGGGTATTGTTTGAAAGGAGGAGAGACTGGAGATAAGGCCAGTAGAGAGGTTCTAATCTAAGAGTTTAGGCAAGAAATCACAAGTGTTTAAACTAAGACAATATCAGTGGAGATGGTTTGGGGTCGGGGAAGATTTGAAAGTGTTTATAAAGCAGAGTACATAGGATCGATGATCAGTTGGAAAGAGAAGTGGTGAAGAAGAGGGAGCTGCTGAGGAGAACTCTCAGAAATCTGAAGAGTACAGTGGGTAACTCCTGGGTTTGTGCTTGGGAATTGAGTAAGATTCCCTAAGATGGAGATGCAAGAGGAGGTGCTGTTGGACATGTTATATGAGAAGAGTCTGGAGGATGCCAAATAGGGGTGTGCCATAGAGATCCCATAGTCTGAAAATCACATCCGGCTCAAGAAAGACTTTTTGGTTTGAGGTTAATTTGGAAACCATAAATATATATAGGATGACTATAAATCCTGAAAGCATAGATAATGATAATTTGTCCTGTGTTATAATATACTATCAATAAATCATTTCTTGTGTATTCACCTATGTTTCCAGACTTTAAAACCATCCTGTAGAAATTTGTTAGAGTCAGATATAATATAGATTAGCCAGATAGAATATATAAAGCAAGATAAGAATGGGAGTGGCCATGGAGTCCTAGGAATTACAATATTTATGGGCAAAACAGACCGAGAAGAAACAGGGGGGAGGTGAAATTTAAAGCACAGAGAAAGCCTAAGAGGAGAGCAATACTTCTATTGAGGTGGAAGGAAAAGTGGCAAGTATGAATAAGAATGTACTGATGTCAGCTCAACTGGCCATCAAAACACCTTTAAACCTTTTCCCCAACTGGCCAAAACATAGTACTTTCTCTTGAACAGTGGTTCTTAAATTTTAGAGGGTAACAAGTTCTTTGTGAATCTGATGGAAGCCATGAACCCTCTTTCACACATGAATAGCAGGAATGGAATGAAATATAAGGGAGTAACAGATCTTCTGAAGCCCAACACTCAAGAATCTAGGTTAAGACTCATAGTATTTTGTGAAACAACTTCTAAACATACACAGGGAAGGTCTTTGTTTCCTTGTACTTTGGGGAAACGCTGGTTTATTTTCTTCTGAGAAAGCAAAAGAAAGAATAAATGTGCAGCAACATGATGTCATTATGTTTATCAAAGCCCCAGTGATTTTTTCCCATTTGAGGAACTTTTTTCTTTCTTTTGTTTCTGTTGTCCCTTACTCAACAATATTAAATTTCTTTTCTTAGCTGAAATTGGCTTTAGCTTTATTTGCATACTTTTTTTTGGTACCATAAATTGCTTCGGCTTATAAGTCTCAGCTATAGTTTTCAGAAAATTTTAAGGATCATATTCCTTTCAGAGAACATTTTGAAAACTGCTTTTTCCCCCAACAGGTATAACCAAATGTTCTTATATTGCTTCTTTTCATTTGATAATGTGACCATGTCTTTTAAATATGTTTTAATTTTGGCTTTCTTGACACCATGCCTTCCCTTTTCATCTCCATCCTTTTTTTTGCAATTGTTTTTCGGTCTCTTTGGTTCACTTAATTTTACTGCTGAGGGCATCTTTGAAGGCTCTGTTCTTAGCTCTGTGCTCTTGTTTATGTTTTACCCACTCCTTTTCATTCAGTTTATTCTAACAAATATTTGTTGCAAGAGGGCTATGGCACACTTACTCTCGTAACTGCAAAAAATCCTCTCCTAGTGAGGATTTATGCCTCCAAATTATGCTTTCAGCTCTGATGTAGGCGAATTACACAATCCCTACAGCTGCCAACCGTATCGCTTTGAGGTATCATGAATCTTTCTCTTCTAACCGGCTCTCTTATAACTTGATTTATCCATCCCAATCAGTGGCCTCTTCAATTTTTAGTTTCTTGGGCTAGAAGTCTGGAATTTCTTCAATCTTCTGAAGTAAAAGACAAAAGAAAACACAAATCCCCAACCAAAACTCTGCTGAAAACCCTGCAACCTTGTTAGGTTCACAAAATAAAATATTGTTTTCAAACTTTCTGATTGATCTTTTTCTCTCTTGTATGTTTAGTGATTCCACTTTTAGTTCTGCTATTTTTCTGTGTTCTATTATTTTCTTTTTTTCTTTTATGTTTTTCCTCTTTATTTCTTCTTTTTTGCTTCTCGTATTTTAGATTCTTCTGTGTCATTCTGTGCTGCTGGGTCTCACACTGCTCTCACTTATATGCTTTGGTACAGACATATTATATCTGTGGACTATGCCCAGTAGATGTTAATTTATCTATTATTTTTCACATGTTTCACATGTTGATAATTTAATGTCAGGCATTGAAATTCTCCAGTCTATATTTAGAATTTTCTTTTGTTCAATTGTTCTTCAGTATCATCTGGTTAAGCTTAGAAAATTGCAAATGGGAAAATTAAAAAGGTCAATGATATCTAGCTGCAGATTTGATTATCAGGTCCTAAATTTTAAATTTTACAAATTTTATGTTACAACTCAATTTCTCTTCTTTTTGGTTTATAATTCTTACTCTTAGAATATAACAAAGTTAAGATCAGAATCATACCCTGAAACTTCTGGACCAAATTTTGATATTCTGACCCAAAGTGCACACATTATCAAAGTCCTGTTCAGCACATTAAGGGTTTGATAGCCAGAAGGAAAAATGATAAATGGTTTAGAGGTGAGTCTGGTTCCATCACTTAGTTTGGCCTTTGGCTTTTCACTAAACTTTTTTTTTGTGTGTGAAGGTATTTATCATAGTAGACATATGTTTTTAATGTATCAATCAAGAGGGTGTGTGGTCTTGTTTATTCTTGATTAAAAAAGCCTATGTCAAATAGGAATTATTTCAAAGTTGCAGTAATAATTGGAGCAATAAGATGGTAAGGGGTAATTAAAGGATGCGGCTTTCTTTCGGAAACGAAAAAAATCTGGTGACCACATGTAGTTGCCTTCTCTTCCTTAATGAGCGTACTGAAAGATGTCAGGATAAAAAACTATACCGATTGGAGATACAGAACTACATGCTAATGTGTCAGACTCAAGTCCAGATTCCCACAGTGACTACATTCAGAAATTTGCCCCTTTAACCGTGTATGCTAACTGGCAATGTGCACATTTCATACCATGATAATTCCTGGCCATAGTGACCTGGAATCCCCCTACCCCCACACACATTTTGGATGGGAAGTATAGTTGCTTGCCCTTCCCATTTTGAACTCTTGGACTACAAACCATAAATTACCCAGGTAATTGGTCATGAATTACAGCCATTTAATAACTTTCTATTTCAGCTGATTTGACTTGGAAAACTCAAACAATTGAGAAAGAAATTATCCTGGGGACAAACTGTTTTTGTTATAAATAGTGTTGTTTTCTTCTTTTTGCAAAAATCTTCTTGGATATATTGGCCAGCAAGCAAAAAGATCTGATTCTTTTGGTCAGTATTGAACAGTTTGACTCTGTGTCTTTGTCTTTTGAGAGTTGTCCACAGGTCCATTGTAGCACATTAAAGTATCTGCTTCTCTGTCCTATTTTCTGCTTTACTGGACAATCTCTATTAGTTTCAATAGTTTCTGTGCCTTTAAGAGGGCAGTCTATGTGGATTAATATTTATGAGCACAGTGATGTGGTGGTAAGGACCATCTTCTGTTTAGAGTTTAGTTAATTTTAATTGTACTTACAAATGTGCTTTGAGACCTAATTTAAGAAAAAAAAATAGTTGGCCTATTGTTTCACTCAGGGAGAAAATAAGATATATAAACAAAAAAGTAATTCAAGAAAAATTTAAACCATGCTCTATGTGTAGTATAGGCAATAAATGCTGTGAGAAAAGCAAGAGTGGGTTATAAGCAGTAAGTTTGTATTTTTCTTGAGAGCCTTACAGAAAGGGTCGAAAGTAAACTGCCACAATATTGATTGGGAAAGAATTAGGGAAAACTTCAGAATAGAACATTTTACCTCTGACCAGTTGGTTATGGATCTACTAAGCTATGATGATTCTGATTAACTATTCTGCTAATAACTAGAGCACACTTTTAACTAGGTTTTAACATTTATTTAATATTAAAAAAAACCTTTAAATATTCTTCTAAACACTTACTGAGGCCAGGCATGCTTTGATTAGAGATGTTACAAGATTAATTATCTGACTCATGAAGAATAAATATTCTTAGTGGAACTTAAAAGCTGTATTCTAAGACTTAAATGCTTCCTTTTTCATAATCATGCTTTATTGCAGTATTTTGTGTAGAGAAAATCATGGTTCTTAAATATGTGAAGATAAAGATGAAGAGTTATGTTGTTGGAGTTGTAAAGTAGATGGAGCTCAGACTTCAATGTTAGAAAGATCTTGATATAAATTCAGACTTTGTGTAGATTGATGTGTCCTCTTAACTCACTTTTCCCATCTGTAAAAAGTAGTGATAACTTATTACTTTGCAGAGTTTAAGAAAATTAAAATATGTTAGTGCTTGGAAAATAGTAGATGCTCTAAGAACTGTAGCTACTATTAAAACAACAGCAACAATAACAACAACAATTATAGCAAACTTTCAGAGTGCTCACTGTATTCTAGGTACTATTTTAAGAGCTTTACATGTGTTATTTAATCTTTATAATGACTTTATGGGCTATCGTTGACTCCATTTTGAAGATAAGAGTTTAAAAAAACTTTTAAACAAAGAGTTAAAAAACATTTTTTTATAGTTATTTGTCCCATTGTGAAGTATAATATCAAAAGTATCAAAAACATAATACTAAAGGTTCTAAAGGTCTGCATTGGAAGCAACGTAATGAAACATTTTAGAAAATGGTACCTATTAACAAGACTTAGAAACTCAGAAAGATCCTCAGTTCTTTCTCTTTTCTCAGTCCACCAACTTTCAGTACACGCTCTTTAAGAAGACTGATTTTTTAACATTTGTGGACATGTTTCAACCTCAATCGCTACATTCCTTTGGTGAACTCTATTTTTCTAGGTAGTACATTATTCATCCCCATAACCTAACAATATCTGAAGCTAGTTGTTATTAAAGAATTTGTTTAGAATTTTGAGGAGAGACAAATAAGGTGACTACTGATACTATGATTAAAAACATTTCATGTTTTTATGCTCATCATTATATACAAATGGCATTTAAACGCGTGAGCCAGTCCTTTTGTTTGCTTTTTGTTACTTAAAACAAAATAAAACAAAACCTAATTTAAAAAGTGAAGTCATAAGGCTATTAAGTAGTTGCCTTTTTCTTGTTTATATTCTATTTTCTGTTGAAATAGCAGAATTAAAAACATTTACAAAGTCAGACCAGTATGCATTTAGCCAGGAGCTGGTTTAATTAGATGATGATCACAGGTTTTTTTTCTGTTCTTTAGAATTAATTTATAGCCTGGAACATTTAAAATTTCTTACTATAAAATTTATAAAAGTTTTATTTTTAGGAAGAGTTTGAGAAATATTGGTACCAATTCTTCAAATATCAGTAGAATTCGCCAGTGAAGTTACCTGGTCCTAGACTTTTAGTTTTTGGAAGGTTTTTGATTATTGATTTCTCTCCTTATTATGGTCCCTTTGCTCATGGAAATTGAAAAACAATTACATTTATAATATTTTAAAAAATAATAAAATACCTAGAAATAAGTTTAATCAAGATGGCAGTGAAAGACTTGTATATTGAAAACTGCAAGATATTAATGAAAGAAATTAAAGAAGACACAAATAATGGAAAGATATTCTGTGCTAATCAAAGTGTCCATATTGCCCAAAGCAATATATAGATTCAATGCAATCTGTATAGAAATTCCAGTGACATTCTTCACAGAAATAGAATAAACAATCTTAAAATTTTCATGGAACCATAAGAGACCCCAAGCAGCTAAAGAAATCTTGGAAAGAAGAACAAAGCTAGAGGTATCATGCTCTGTGATATCAAACTATATTACAAAGCTATAGTAATAAAAACAGTATGGTATTGTCATAAAAATAGACACATAGATCAATGTAACAGAATAGAGAGCCCAGAAATCAACCCACACATATATGATTAATTAACTTACAACAAAGAAGCCAAGAATATATAATGAGGAGAGGGTAATCTCTTCAATAAATGTTACTGGGAAAATGGTATAGCACATGCAAAAAATAAAGAAATGGGACCACTATCGTATACCATACACAAAAATTAACTCAAAATGAATTAAGGACTTGAATGTAAAAGTCCTAGAAGAAAACATAGTCAGTAAAGTTCCTTGACATAGGTCTTGATGATGATTTTTTGAACCAGACACCAAAAGCAAAAGCAAGTGAGACAACATTAAACAAAAAAGCTTCTTCACAGCAAAGGAAACTATCAACAAATGAAAAGGCAACCTACTAATTGGCGAAGATATTTGCAAATCATATATCTGATAAGGGGCTAACATCCAAAATGTATAAATATATAACATCCAAAATATATATAACTTAATACAAAAACCAAAACAACAACAACAAAAAACTAGCAATCTGATTTAAAAATGGGCAGAAACTTCTGACACTTTCCAAATAAGACCAACAGGTCCAGGAAAAGATGCTCTACATCATTAATCATCAGGAAAATGCAAATCAAAACTACCATGAGATATCACCTCATACCAATAAATGGCTATTATCAAAAAGACCAGAAATAACAGGTTTGACAAGGGTGTGGAGAAAAGGGAACTTTGTCCACTGTTGGTGGGATTGTAAATTGGTGCAGGCACTATGGAAACAGTATGGAGGTTCTTCAAAAAATTAAAAATAAAGCTATCATATAATCCAGCAATTTTACTTCTGGGTAGTTACCCAAAGAAAACAAAAACACTAACTTGAAAGCTATATGCTCCTCATGTTCATAGCAGCATTCTATATGGTACCCAAGATATGGAGACAACCAAAGCATCCATTAATGGGTTAATGGATAGATATAGATATAGATATAGATATAGATAGATAGATAGATTATATATGAATTATAATTATATTTAATCATAATTATATACACAATGAAATATTATTCTGCCATAAAAGAAGAACAAAATTTTTGATCTGTGACAATATGGATGGATCTTGAGGGCATTATGCTAAGTGAAATGAGTCAGACAGAGAAAGAAATACCGTATCATCTGTCTCATATGTGAACTCTTTAAAACAAAACAAAACAAAACAAAACAAAATCCAAGCTTATAAAAAACCCCACAAGCTTATTAAAAAAATAAGTTCATAAAAAACAAAGAACCACCGTCACCTTCAAAAAAAAAAAAAAAAAAAACCTAAACAAACCCAAACCACTTACAAAGTCATGTCATTCTGCATTTGGTAAGGATCTACTTTAATTAGGCAATGATCACAATTTATTTCTTTTTTTTTTTTTTTCAGAACCAGTTTACAGACTACAGCACTTAAAATCCCTTACCATAAAATTTAGATAGGTTAATATAACTTTCACAGTTTTATAGTGACTAAGCAGATAAATATGATTAAGATTACAAAAGGGATAATGAAAGTCCAAAGGAGCAGTTTGTCTAAAAATATACTGAGAAGGTAAGTGTATTTTCATCAAATTCATTAGTAAGTACGGTGTGTTTTTATTAGTAATAATAATGTGTACATTTGTAACACATAA
This sequence comes from Eonycteris spelaea, assembly GCA_003508835.1. Taxonomy (NCBI): domain Eukaryota; kingdom Metazoa; phylum Chordata; class Mammalia; order Chiroptera; family Pteropodidae; genus Eonycteris; species Eonycteris spelaea. The sequence goes on from PUFA01000017.1 coordinate 6,605,850, forward strand.
GCAATTTTTAAATCTCACTTGAAGAAAATGAAAGATTTGATTTAACTTTTCTCTTTGTGAACATTCTGGGTAATGGAATCACTGGAAACCGTAAGATTGTAGTATTATAATGATAATAAATTAAGTAAAAGTGGTTTGTTTCTGATATGTAGTGTACTGATACTTGCAATATTTGATCCTTCATTTCCTTTTTTTATGAGTCAGAAGTTTAATGATTTTAACTTGGTTATTAGGTTTGTAATTTGGGGGCGGAGGGGGTGTGTTAAAGGACTCCTGGATACATTGTCTCGTGGGACTTGAAAGCCCAGGCTGAGAGAACTCATCTGTCTTGTTAATTACAAATGTACTGAAATTGGAAGAGGTGTTGCAGAGGCCAACTCCTCCAAGAAGCTATCATACCAACATTTTACTGACATTCCAACCAGTGGTTTCAAGGCAGGCAAAAAGGTTCAGGCTGTGTGATCTTGACATTTTTGAGGGAAACCCTCTCAATTCCATAAAAGCTTGTGTCAGTCTAATGTAATGCTTTTGCCACTCTTAAATTCTTTGCGATAAAAAATAACAGCCATATACCAGATTACTATTAAATACATATTGTAATAGGTAAATTATATATACCCATGTACAGGCACGATCTATGTCTTTTATTACTGTTAGATTTTATGTTTCAAATTATTCAAAGTTTTTTATTTTATTTTTTATACCAGCTACAGAGGGGTACAATTACATAGAGTGAAAATCATCCTTTTTAGGTATACAGTCCAGTGAGTTTTGACAAATGAATACACTTGCATAACCACCTCCACAATGAAGATACAGAACATTTCTGTCACTCCACGAAGTCCCCTCATTTCCCTTTGCAGTTAAGAAAGGAATATGGACATATCACAAGCAGAAGAAGCAGCGACTTATATTAGTTTTCACTGATGAAACTAAAAAGCCTCACATACTACCCAATTTTATTTATATAAGATTTATTTTGGAAATGAAAACCTGTAAGAAGAGAGATCAAATCAGTGGTTTCCAGGGGTCGGGATTGACTGTTTTTGTTTTGGGTGCCAGGAGAGCATAAGGAAGACAATAAAAAGGAGATTAAAAAGAGAATTGTTTACATGAGAGTTGAGAAGATTGATATCAATATGAGAAGATAGTGAATGGAAAAGAATTCATTCTGTCTGCTTCCACAAAAATTGGAAAAAAGTAATTGCCCAATTTTTGCAATGTTGCCTAATAGCATTAACTTTTTCTCTACTGAAGTTGCAATAAAGTAATGTGACGACATATCTTCTTCCTTTGTTTATATAAAAAAGGAGTTCTTAGTTAACTGAGGATTCAAAAACTATTTGGATCTTTTGACATACTGAACCTGTCTAGTTGGAGTAATTTCTTTCTTCTGTAATAAATGACATGTATCTTCTTTGGACCTTGTCAAAAAGGGAGACAGTGAGGAACAACAGAAAGACTTTTATCAGCCATGTAACATTAAGCATATCTCTTACTCCCTTTAGCCTTAATTTTCTCACCTGGAAAATGTGGATTAATAAAAATAATATCTTCCTATAGGGCTGTTATAAGTACTGAATGAGATAATGCAAATAAGGCATTATCTGGGGACAGAAAGAACAGAGAAAATCGTGTTATCTTTTGTTCTTTTCTTCTCCGTATAACACAGGAAAAGCTAGAATATTTTAAAATAAGGCATGACTCCTGTTGGTATATCATAACAGCAATAAGATGACACAACATTCAAGTAAGAAGCATTAGTTGGGGTGTAGAAAATTAGATTTGGTACCCATTATTATAGTGCATCCGCTTTAACAGAAGAGGAGAAAAGACCCTCTTGAAATAATTAAAGAAGGGTTATAAATTAACATAAAAGTAAGAGTATGATAATTCAGTATGTCTAGAATAGGACTCAGGAAATGAGGCTAAACATGGGCAGGGAAATTTGCCTGTCCCAAAAGATTTTTGAATGGTAAGCCTGAGTCTTTGAGGAGGTGACTGGCCCAGACTGGCAGGCAGGTAGGCCAAGGAGAAGGAATGGTGTGAGTAAAGCAAGGAGGTGGAAATAGTTAAGGACATAGAGAAACAACGAGGTGATCTAGTGACTTATGTGGAGGGGTTATGTAGTGGGCAGCAACAGAGAATAAATCGAGGCTCTAATTGGGAAGGTGGGAAAGGAAGGAAGTAGGGCAGTTAGAAGATGTAATCAGTTGATATGTCTTTAAATAATGCTTATACTTGATCTGAAGTGCAATTCGGAGCTACTTTAAATTATGAAAGGGGATGGTGACATGATGAAAACTGTGTGAGAGGTGGCCTGTGCTTCCAACACCAGGCATAGTGGTTCAGGATATCGATGCCTGTGGAGATGTATGACAATGTGCAGCTCATATATAGCCACTCTAGCCTCCCTTTCCTGCTGCCTACATCAACAGTGAATCAAGACTCGGATTCCAGATGCAGCCTCAGATCCTTCTCAACACAGCATTCTTGAGCTTTACTATTTGTTAATCAGAACTGGCAAAAGAGATGAAGTCTATTGCCACATAGTTGTGTTAAAGTACCTAACAGTTGTTAATGAGGCATTATTGGGTGAGTATGTTTTGCAGGTCTTAGAGTCACTCGATATTTTGAATTTATTTAGTAGCGAGATCTCCATCAGAACCTTGGCAGAGTCTATCACCAGAAATGCTTTTGAAGGACATTATTTGAAGTATTATATGACATTGCTGCTTCTAAATATTTTACAAGCTTTACAAACTTAGAGGATAAATTTACTAAATCTTGTAACTTTTGTTTCTCATTATTTATGTTTTTTCACAGTCATTAAACATTCATTTGTTAAAGCCTTAACACATTCCATTACTCTACAGAATTTATATTTGCACCAAAACTATGTTTCAGAGCAATTCAAGATTAAATTAATGTGACAAGTCCTATTTATCAATATGGCAGTCCTACTGCTGGAGGACAAAAAATGATTTAGATCCAACTGTACGTGTGTGTGTGTGTGTGTGCGCACGCGTGCGCATGTGTGCAGTATGCATACACATCTTGCATAAACTTGTGGGATCTGCCCTGGTATTTCTTTCAAACTAGAGAATTCCTGATAAAATAATCCTCTAAATACCTCAACATATGGTTTAAATCATCAAAGAGAAAAAACACTTGTAAAAGCACAGAGAGGGCACCCAAAACCACGGACATCTTACCAGTTAACTCCCTTTGTAGTCAGTGTAAACCATAAAAGGCAGTTATTTTGAGTCAAATTCCAACATATGTATATTTTCAAAGTATCTTGCTAACTTGAATTATGGGAGGTGTCCCAAGTAAGACAACATGAGAAAAGCATTGTACTTACACTGTGTGCTTATAATTAGAATATTTTCTGACAAAAGGTCAAAACTATTTTGAATGCTTGTGTTGCTGTGGATTGTGTTTGTCTTAAGACTTGGTAAAAAGAAGTAAGAAGGGTCAATCATTTCAGACGCTTACATGTTCTTATGACATTCCAATGGCCTGGAATCACACGAAATGATGAGAATTAAATTCAAAGTTCAGTAGGTGGTGGCAAACAAAGTTGTTAGTACTTTTAGCATTTTTATAATAGAAACATGAAACCACCCAATTTTAGACCTGGTAAAGCCTCAGAGTTGATCAGTTAGCCTCCCTGTTTTACAGATGTACACACCAAGCCGCAGGGAGGGTGTGAGAGTCAAAGTCACTCATTTGGTTAGATTAGAGTTGTTACTAGCATCCATGTCTGTGGGCTTATAGTTCTATGCCTTTAGGTATTCACTGATTTTTGGTGCTTTAAAAAAAAACTTCATACTTGAAGATTCTAAATTCGTTGGAAATTTGCACCTATGTTACTGGTACTCCTCCATGGGCTGGCGAGAAGAGCTAAGAGGTGGAAAAGAAACTAGTATCCAGAACCTCTGTGGTGAATCAGCATATGGGGGCATAAGACAGGAGTCCCCATCCTGAGGTCAAGCCAGGGAGGTTGGAGGAGGCAGGTGACTTGTCCTTTCTTGGAATAATATCAATGCTCATTTGGAATTCAGTCATTAAGAATAAACCAATTGTGTTCTATTACCTGACGGTGGTGATAAATGCTGTGATTTCCCTTTTTACGTGTATCGTATTGTTTATGTAGCACAGCAAGAGTGGCCACAGCAATGCCACAAGATGAGTGAAGGGAACCTGTGAGACCTCCTTGACATTCCCAGAATAGGCTGATGAACTCAGCGTCTGGTAGGCTGGGATAGAGCAGATCCAGGGAGGTGCTAGTTTGATACTGTTGTGATGTTTTCACAAAGGCCTTTAAAGAACAACTGCGTGCATTTTATATGAACAGGCTGCCATACTCACAAGGTCTTTTGTGTTTGCTTTTACTTGTTGTGTGTGTGTGTGTGTGTGTGTGTGCGCGCGTGTGTGTGTGGAAATCATGGAAAGTGGTTGATATCCCTGTCTTGATGGGAAGATGAGAAGATGATCCAAAACTGGAAAGAATTCTGCAGGTGACTTTGAGAACGTAAAGGACCCAAGAGTTCACAGACATTCGGAGAAAAGCATTGGACTTTCCACAAGTGATGGAATGGAGGTTTCAAGAATATCTTGTCTAGATTTTAGACCAACATCTGGATTCCATTAATTGATAGCCTTGGCCAAACCTAATACCTCTCCCTCTTCTCTCGTCGCCAATCTCAGCAAGCTTTTGTTTCAGAGGCACTTTAAGTTTTCATTCCTTAGGTGGAGCTGTTTTCTATTCTCTTCAGAAAACATGGAGGGAAGGAAGAGGGCCCACATTCTCTATTTGGGTTTCCCAATTCCAGGGTGGAACTGCTGACCGGTTCAAAGAAGGGTACGTGAGAAACAGAAAATTCTCCACACATGTCCACATCAAAATCATATTTTATTGATTTGGCACGGAAGATATTATGTGTACAAATATTGAAAGAATTCTCTAATGGAGGGGCTGAGAAGTGTGATTTTAAATCTGGCTGTACTTTCCTCATTAAATATGTATGTCTGCTGCACACCCTCCCCAACTGCTCAGCGCCTAGATCACTGCAGATTCGATTTTTCTCGGCAACAAAAATGCAGTTGTTTCTGTGACTCTTACAAGCCCTCAAGCTAGTATGGTGCATTCCACAAACTTTTCACTTATGTCATCCTGCATCCAATGGTTTTTAGTGATACTGTGCAAAAGTAAGGACTTTTTTAATTAAAAAAATTTAGATAGCTTAGGGAAATAACGTTTTCTTGATCTGTATAACTGAATAGTTCTGGAATAGAGCCTTGTTACAAGAATCGGTGCAGCCAATAACTCAAGTTACGTTGTGTTAAGTTAGTTTGTTATATACTTAGAGCTAATATGAGAATATACATTAAAAATCCCTCAAATATTGTTTCTTTCTCTCTCATTTGCTTATGCACGTATCTTTCTATTTTTCCACTATCTACCTATGATTTGCCTATTGTGTCTGAATAGGTCTCTCTCTCTTTCTCTGTCTTTCTTTCTCTCTTTTTCCTGCTTGCTGGAGTTATTCAGGAGCCTGCTCACAGATCTGTGAATTACAGAGTTGGCCCAGCTGTTTTAGAGTCTGATATAAATTAACCTGCACTAAAAGGCAGTAGATACTTGTGCTGGTGTACAGAGGTGCTAGTGGAAAGTTGTCCTCCCAGGAGTTGTGCAAGTGTAGCAAATAATCAAGGAACAAGATGCGACAGAGAGAATGCTTTATTAGTCAAATGCAGCTTTGTGCCTTTGGGCTTCATAAATGAATTTCTTGTGGAAGATAAAGAAAATCGGTCACTTAAATAACCAAAGTAGATAGCACATGCAAAATCACTTATCCAGCTAGTGTGAAACTTGAGGCTTAGAGCCTGACTGCTTTGGTTTTGATTTCCAAGAGATACAAGTTTAAAACGTTAAAAATTTAATATGGCTAACATTCCAGGAGAAGCCAGCCCCAAATGAAGCTTCCATTATAATACTTTCCTTTTGATTTTTAATTGTAGCAAATATCATTCACACAAGTGTTTAAAGTACGTGTGTATAATTTAAAATAAACAGTAGTGTAGCCAACACCTAGATAAAGACATGGAATATTACCAGTAACTTAGAAAATTTCTGTGTCATAAACATCTCCCACTTTCTCCACCGAGAGATAACCACTATCCTCTACTTTGCGTTTATTATTCCCTTGCTTTTCTTCATTACGTTATGCCTACTACTTATATATCCCTAAACAATATATCACTCAATTTTGCCTATTAGTGAGCTTGAAATAAGTTGAAAGAATGCTGAATATATTCTTCTAAAACTTGTTTATTTTGCTTAACATTAATTTGCAATTCGTCAATGTTGATGCAGGTAGCTCTAGTTCCTTTGTATCTCACTACTACATGGTAGTCCATTATCTGAATATACAATATATTTATTTATTCTATTGTTGAACATTTTGCCTGTTGAGACAATGATGCTGTGAATATTCTTGTCTCCTGGTTCATTTGTTTAAGTGTTTTACTTGGAGTTGCTGAGTCATGAAATATATGTGTTCTTCTTTACTAGGTAATGGCAAACTTTTCCCATGTGGTTGTTTGATATTAGCCAACTTAAAAATGTTTGTCAATCTAGTTTGTATAAATTGGTATTTCGTTGTAGTTTTAATTTGCCTCTGCCTTATTCCTAATGATGTTGACATTTCTGTCTCCCATTTTTTTTTCTTTGTTGTTAAGGTTTATGAGGCAACTAGGTTTCTTTTTCTTGTTCATCTCTTTGACTCATTTTTCCATTGAGTTGTCTATGTATCACTTCCTTATGCAGTCAAGATATTTGCCTTTTCTCAGCTATATGTCCTACACATATCTTCTGCTAGTATATTGCTTATCTTTTCTCTTTTTATGGTAACTTGTGATGAATTAAGAATTTTAATTTCATAATAGTCAAATGTATTAACCTGCACTAAACATCTAACATCTAATTTTTACTGTGTAAACATTATGTAAGTAGCATATTATTAAATATTTTTGATGTTTGACGATCTTTGTTTTTAATGGAAGTTTTTAATCCTTTTGCATGTATTGTGATTGATATATTTGGCTGGATCCTTAAATCATATTATGCTTTGGATCTGCATTAACCACCCCGTACCTCCGGCCTCTTTTGCATTGAGGCCTTCTCTCCATTTCCTTTTCGTTCTCTCCATACTTAACAACTATAAAGTTAATCATCTTTACCTTCCTTCAAAATAAGGGCAGGTACCCTCACAATTAACCATTTTAAGTCATATTACCCAGGTACATGGTAAGCCCTTTCGATATGTTATTTATATCTGTTATTTATATCTTCTTTTATTTCTAGAAAGTTGTTTTCTGCTTCAGAGGCTCCAATTATACGAATGTTGGATCTTATTTGTCAGTGTTCTATTTCAACCACTTTCTCTCTGATCATTTTTACTTCTCTCTTTATGGTATTTTTATCCTCTTTTTTTTGTTTATTTATTTCCTTGCCTTCTTCATTTGAAAACAGTCTCCTTTGGGCATCTTGTGATTTATTCTACATTTCTGATGGATATTCTTTAATCTTTTTTTTCTATTCCATTAACTCTTTTTTCATTTCTTCCCTTTTTTGTTCATAGTATTCAGAATTCTTTTTGAAAATAACAAATAAATGTTTGAGAACATTTATTTAGTCTCATTTAGAATGTTGTTTTACAATTTTCTTCTGCTTTAGTTTTTATTTTTATTTTTAGTCTCATTTAGAATGTTGTTTTACAATTTTCTTCTGCTTTAGTTTTTTATTTTTTTTTTTGAGGGGAAGATTTTCAACAGGTGAAATGTTTTGATTTAAATATTCTGTTTTCTTATTATTTTGTGGTTTTGAAGAGATTTATTCTGATTTCTATTTTTAGGTATTTCATAGAGAGTTCCTAGTTCAAAACCATCCTCTCCTGTCACTATAGTGTAGTGCAATTTTTAAATGGGTGACATGATGTTGTTTGGAAAGTGGAGCTGCTGGCCTGTCTTTTGATTCTCTTTTGTTTATGCAGAATCATTACTTTTCTTTTCTTCTTTTTCTTCACTTCTACATAAGGGTACTTCCTCCTCTCTATTTATGTGTTTTTTTCCTTCCACAGGTAATGCTTCAACACTACCACCTCCAGTTTTGCTGAATTCCCTGTAACTGTTGCTGTGATCCACCAAGTTCTAGATTTCTGTTTACTGTTTTAGAGCTTAGTGTTAAACTTTCTTTTTGGGAATAACTTCATTTTTGTTTTATCTATGTTCTCCATTCATCTCTTCTCTTTTGCATGATGTGTCTTAACATTGCCTTCCCATTGCTCTCTGCATTAATAGGCTTATAGTGGCAATGAGAGACCTAGTAGTATTTCTGTTGAAATTTAGTATTTATTTGTCTACTTATAAGTAATTTGAAGTAATCTCCCTTCTGGGACATGTGTGGATTATTTGTTCTCATTTGTCATTTTATGATTTGGAGAGGATGTATGAGAGATTTAGATCCAGACAGCTGCCATTGTCTTAATGTAAATAAGAATTCCTGTGAATATCTTGTTGTGGAAAACGCTATCATATACTTATAATATCAACATTCATATAGAAAATTGGGCAAAGTCAATTTACAAAGAAAAGTTCAAATGGCCAATAAATATATGAAAACCATTCAACCTAATAATTAAAAACAAATAAAAATAATATGATTTTCTCGTTCTCAAAATAAAAAAATGCCTATTTAAAAAAATAATATCTACTCTTGATAAGGGAGTAGAAAAACTAACAGACTTATATATTACTAATGGTAGTATAAGTTGGCACAATCTTTCTAGATGGTAATTTTTCATATAAACAAAAAATCTTTAAAAAGGCACTATTCTTTTATATAGCTATTTCACTTCCAGACATTTTTGCAAAGGAAATATTTATCAATCTACTATTACTATAAATCAGTTATTTATCAGGTAATATTTTTGATTTATAAAAATCTGTTATCAAACTAAATCTACAGAGGCTTGTCCAAGATTTAAAATGACGTGAATCTATGTTTATTGACATGAAAATGTGTTTCTATGATTCTATTGTTAAGTAAAATGCATAATTATAAAATAGGATTATGTATAAATTTTAAATTTAAGTAAATGTTTGCAAATTCACACACAGATGCACATATATGCATATACAGAAAAATGTCTGGAAGGAATATACCAAAATTTTAATTGTGGTTATCTTGACATGGTAAGATTATGGATTATTTTTATTTTCTTCTTTATAAATACTTTTCTGAATAATTTCCTTGTTAGAAACACATTTGGCATATATTACTTCTGCATCAAAAAATTATTTTCATTTGAAAATTATGCTGAATGTCTTAAGACCAGCCCTGAATTATGCTGATCCAGTTCAAGAACAATCTCTGAGGCATGGCTATCTATGCTCCATTTATCTTTGAATTATCTTAAATGAATCCTTAAGGCAACTTCTAGACCCTAATAAATCCCAGAAGATTCTTGACACATTTAGGATTTAGGATTAGTTGTATGTCTCCCTCTCTTCCCTCACTCCCATTTTTCTTCTTATGTGAGCCAACTTGTTGACTGAAAATATTGCTAGAGAGTGGCTACATGCACAGCAGTATAATTTATCAACACTTGTACTTCTGGAATGTACCAGGAGTAGCACTGTGCTTACTCAATAGTACAATATAATCTACCAAACTTACCCCCAAAAGAAACATCATCTTCTGTGACTTTTTACAAGCCAAGATTTCACTCCTTCTAGTTCAAAAAACATGAGTCAACTAAAGTCAGCATTAATAAAAAACAACCTTGTCTTTCAACTAGCACATAGAAAAGCAGAGAGTGCTATCAGGCTTTCTATGACGCATCTCATTTCTCCATCCTAGCTTTGTGGCCTTCCTGCTCTCTCTGCATGCACTGGAAGGAGCCCTAAGTGGGAATTTGGAGACCTTCAGTCTAGTGGCCTTAACGTGGTGTGAGACTTGAACAAAGCATTTACTTTCTCTGGACTACCATGTTTTGTTTTTGCTTTTTTCCTTCCTAATGAAATAAAGTACAAGAGATTGATAAGTAGATGTTTTAGATTTCCTAACAACTCTAATAGTCTGTAAGTCAATGAATCTTTATTTACTAATATATATCTAGGCAGTTACACCTGTTGGATTTTGATTTTCTTTAGTTCATCTATATGGAATTTAAGGCTGATAGACATAAATCATTTAAAAATTCCTTCTTAATGAACACTCAATTATTAGAGTGCAGTAAAGATGTTCAGACATGCTTTGAAATTATTTTAGCATTATTTTCTTATTTGCAAATGAATGAAAGTTCTCTTTGTCAAGTAGAAGCAACAACGTAATATACATTGATTTCTTGGTCTGATAATTCTTACCAAGATGTAGCATGTGGGCACAGCCAATGGTCTATCTAATTTACCAATATGGAAGAGGTGGGGAAGAAGCAGAAGGTGGATTTCATGGCTAAGTAGTATCTTTTTGAGAAATATATTCCCATTATCAGGCTGGAAAATAATGTTTGGATATAATTTAAAAAATAATAATTATCAGTTTTTGTATTCTTTCTAGTTATTTTATGTAAAAGTATTTGTATAAAATTTTCATGTTCCCTTTAGTTATTCTAGTTGCTTTCTTGTGTACCTCAGAGAAGTCATATGACCTCATGAGGTTTGTTTTAGTCATTCGTTAAATTTTGGTTTGGGTAACACAATCTAAGATAACTTTTTGCACTAAAATTCTTTATTTATATGTCAAACCAATGACATTGGCAAGAAGGAATTTCTACCTTTGTTCTTATTGCATATGTCCATTGTAGGAGAATTAGAAAATAGAGATAAGGAAAAACAAAATGTATTTATGATTTTACTATCTAGTGATAACCACTGTTAATGTTTTGGGTATCATCTTTTTCTATGTATATTTTTTTTCCCAATGCAACTCATACTATACATGCTGTTTTATGGCCTACTCCTTTTAATAACATCAAAAATAAGTATTCTTTAATAATTATGACATTAAATTATTTCATACATATGAATTACAAAAAGAGACTTTAAAAATATTTATTTTATTTACCTTCTGAGAGGAAACATGAAACTGAATACCCTCACTAATATTATTACTTTTTTTAATTGAGTTATCATTTATTGACAGTAAAATTCACCCTTTCTGGTGCACAGTTTTGGGAAAAGCATTTGGTCATGTAACAACCACAAAAATCAAGATACAGAGCATATCTATCAGCTAAAAAATTTCTGTCATGCCTCTTTGTCAATCAACTTGCTTTTGACCCTAGATCCTGGCAATCACCAATCTTTTTTCTGTTCCTATAGTTTCCCCCTTTCTGGCACATCATAGGGCATATAGTCTATGGAGTCTTGCTTCCTTCACTCAGCTCAGTGCAGTCACTCAAGATGCTGTGGGTACCAGGACTTTGTTCTTTTGATTGCTGATTGTTCCATCTTTGAAAGCACCACAGATTGTTGATCCATTTACAGTTAGTTAACATTTGACTCGTTTCCAGTTTTTGATGATTATGAATAAAGCCCCTGTAAACATTTGCATTCAGATTTTTATTTAAACATATATTTTTATTTCTTTTGTGCCTAGAAGATCATTGCCTGGTCATATGTCTAACTTCACAAGAAACTGCTAAAGTTTTTTCAAAGTAAGTGAACCATTTGTTTTTTCTAGCAGCAAGAATGTTCTAATTGCTCTGCATCTATGTCAGCACTTGATATTGTCATTCCCCCCTCCCCCGTCCCCCACCTCCAATCTCATAGATGTATAGTGGTATTTTATCATGGCTTTAATATGGGTTTACCCAATAGTTAATGATGTTGAGCATTCTTTGATTGTGCTTATTTGACATTTGCATATTTTCTTTGGTGAAGTGTTTAAATCTTTTGTCCAATTCTTACTTGGTTGTTTTTTTTTTGTTATTATTGCATTTTGAAAGTTCTTAATATATTGTGCCGTTTTTAGATATGTCTTTTAGAAATGTTTTTTAAATTAGTCTTTGGCTTTTTTTCATTTTCTTTACAGTATCTTTTTGACTAGGAGCTTTCAATTTTAATGAAGTCCAATTTATCAACTTTTTCTTTTGTGTATTTTGCTTTTTGTGTCACGTTTAAAAAATCATTGCCTAACCTATGGTCACAAGATTTTTTTCCTACATTTTCTTCCAGGAGTTTATAGTTTTAGTTTTTACATTTAGGTCTATGGTCCATTTTTTAGGGTTTAATTTTGTTAATGGTAGGAAGTATGTATGGATCAAGGTTGATTCTTTTGTATATAGATATTCAATTGTTCCAGTACCATTTGCTGAAATAACTATTCTTTCTCTTTTGAATTGATGTTGCAACATTACATTTTGGTAAATAACATAAATCAGTAATTTGGAAATACTGCCTAATTCTAGTTCGCAGGCACCTATGGCTGTATCTGTTTTATGTATCACGTGTAACTGAGATGACAAACTATACTTCAAGATGGTCAGTGCTTCTTAGAGCAGGTTGAATTTTAATGTTTCTTTCTAGTCTATCGGCAAACAGCCACTCTATTTGGGGAGCTTAGAAGTCCTGGCCTCTTTTAGAAAAAAGATAGATTGCACTTTTTACCTGTTGGTTCATTTATGTCAAAGTTTTTTATAATTTTAAAACCAAAACCAGAAGAAATTCTCAATTTATAGTTATTTGAAATTTAGAATGCATTTTTGCATAGAAATAGCATTTGTAAATGATGGTGACATACCCAGGCTATCCTATAAATATTTGATTAAGCAAGGCATCTGAAGAACTACCATACATTTATAATACAGAGAAGAACCAGCAAGTAGATGGAAGCTTGTGAAGATTTTGATGGAGACTTATTTAAAAGGTTTAAGTGTGCTGTATGTCAATTATATATCAATTTAAAACATAGTATTTTCTATTCGATATTATATTTTAATTACATTGCAAGAAATGTCAGTATAGTACAAAATGAGAAAATTCACAAGCTCACATTCATTGTGAAGTTAGTTTGCACAGAGCTTTGGAGGAGCTTTCACCAAAAATTTAGATTTTAGGTATTACAGATGCTGCCTCTTAAGTAACAGCAATGTAGCCTAAAAAGTATGGCTTTCTCCCTTTTTGAAATTCAATAGCATGATTATTTTATGCGTTATTCATGATGGCATCAAAATGAATGATATTCATTAAATATCTACTGTGTGGCAGATAGGTATTAGTGCTTTGCTTAAGTTATTTTAATTAATCTCATTCCTATAACAACTCTTTGAAATAAGGAATTAATCTACACTTTATAGACTTGAAAACCGAGATTTAGGGAGGTTATGTAATTAGCTCAAGATCTCACAGTTAATAAGTGATGCTTATGCAATTCAAATCCAGTTCCATCTTACTCCAGAGTCCACTATCCCCTGATGATTAAATTGACTTTTTGGCTAGTAAAATAAATGAGTGGGGGAGATAGCTTCCTTAAAAGAGAGAGAGAGGAGAAGAAAGGGGGTTGAAGAGGATGAATGTATATAAATGAAGAAGATTATTTAAGGTAGAATTGAATGACCTGTGTATGATGACTTAAAAGAGGCGAATATGTTCTGCCAAAATCCTTACAGAGGACAATAGGATAGGCATAGAAAAGGTACGCTAAATAAATGAGTTTCTCTTTCTGACCACTAGATGACACCATTGACAAAAAACGCTTTGGTTGCTGAGGGGGCGGGGGATGGTGATGATGGAGGTTGGGGTGGGGAGCTTGAGGCAGGAAAGGATGGGAGAAAGACACTGAAGAAAGTTTTATTAGAAAGTGGCAGTTCACCTCCATAATGGACATTTGAAGCAGGCAGATGTCATGTCAATCTTGTGGAGAATGCCTTATAGAGCAAAAAATATAGCATACGGCCTGTTCAGGTGTCACGTTTGATCTAAATGTACATCTTTGCTATTTCTGACAAAACACAGAATCTTAAGCTTGGCTTTATAGGTCTGGAGCCTGAGTCTACCACCACCAGGTGTATTTCATCAGGCAAGTGATGTAACCCTTTTGAGCCTCAGTTTCCTTTTCTGTTAAATGGGTATATCTACCTCAAAGAAATATTGTGAAGCTTACATGGAACGGTAGAGATAAAATACCTAGGATAGTGCCTTCCTCAAAGTTCTTGCTAAATGCTATCACTGTTGTTATTATTGTTTCTTGGGTAGAATCTTTAAAAAAAAAGGACAGCTAAACTAAAATAAAAAATAAATGAGTTAACAGTTCAAAAACCGGAAGAGAGAGGGTTTTTAGTTTAGATAATAGAACTTGTTTTTCTTTTATTGGATGTAAACAAATATTGTACACTTAATTGAATAATGCAGTTGAGCCTCCTATATGTCTTTTAATTTTTTAATAGAAAAAAACCATTTGTATCCTTGCTTATTTTGCTAAGAAATCATGGCAATACTATAATATTTGTGGTCAACTCCAGGCAAAATTTCAAGATGATAAAATTTACCTTTGATGTTTTCTCAGCTCTCACTCCCATATTGGTGTCCTTCATTCTTTTTCTCTCCTCTTTTCTATCTTGACCTTCTCTTCACTTCTCTCCAAGTTTACAATAATCTAATTCTGCTCGTTAGCTATCCCCAACCACTCTAAGAAACACTGAGCATACTCTTTCTCTCATGTCTTCCCAAAATTCAAAAGTTGCAAAATTACATCTTCCTCATTCCCCATAAAATTCCAATTCAGTCAATCTCTCTATCTTTGGAGATCATAAGTTGGGTTGACTGATAATCAACTGAGAATGAATAGACATTTTTAGTATCCCTAGGAATGGTCGCATTTTGTAAAGACATGATTAATGGAAGTAAATCTGTAGGTGATGGCATTTCAAGCCATCTGAGAAAATTTAAAAAATTGAATAATTCTGAATAACAGAGGAAAGTTTAGAAGCATGTGTGTGTGAGGTCTTCCTTAAATCACAACAGTTAAGTAGCCACCAAGGATATATAGATCATTGGAAATCTACAAAACCTCAGATTTTTATTTATTCAATACTTTTAATTTTTTATTCAACTTTTTACCAATATTGTTTACACTTAGGAAAATTAATTTTCTTTAATTTCTTTCTATTTCTCCATTTTACCACTTTTCTACACTAGTAGTGTGACAAGTGCTTCTGGTTACTTTCCAATAGTCATCTCTTTTCCTTCTATATGAATAAAACCTCTACTTTTATGGTCACTAGAATAAAGTCCACATTCCCTGGCTTCCCTTGCAGCTAAGAGTGGCCATGTATTTACATTTTGGACAATATGATATAAGCAAAAACGTTGTTTGCATCTTCAGGAAATATCTTTAAAGGGGAAGGCCTTCCTATTTCTCTCCCTTTTCCTTAATCAGTTGGCCAGAAGGCAGACGTGAAGACTGGAGCCCCAGACACTATCCTGGACCAGGCCAATGAAGTCTGTTTCTTGGGGGTGACACAATGGGAAGAGGGAAGGTGCCTAGGTCCCTAATGAATTAATCTGATTACTGTGATAGCTTTGTACTTCTAATCTCTGGAACGTTGATGTAATAGAAAACCATGTGTTAAAGCTACTTAAAAACCATGTGTTTAAGCTAATTTGTGCTTTTGTCACATGCAGCTGAATTTAATTCTAGCTACATGTAGCTAGTAGAAAGTTAGAGTGGAACTAAATAACCAACATGGATAATTGTGATTCTGTGAAAGTATAACTCAAATTCACTAAGACAATTAGGTGGTATTTTTTTGCAGTGAGTATCTTCATACACAGCCTTAACCTCTTAGCCGTGGTATCTCTTACTGTGATGATCTAGAGACTAACACTATTCAAGGGAACTTTTTGTGATGATGGAATGTTTTATATCCGGGTTATTTCTGTGGAAGCCACTAGTCATACATGGCTGTTGAGCACTTGAAATAGGGCTTTTGTGTCTGAAAAGCCGAATTTTAAATTTTATTTATTTTAAATTAATTTAAACTTTAGTGGCTACATGTGGCTTGTGGTTACTGACTTGAATAGCACAGCTCTGAGAGTTAAACGCACGTACAACACATCCACATTTTTTTCTTGATTTGAGCTACATTTTAAGTAAAGAAACTGAATGCTAAAAATGGCCAATGGATTGATTAGTGAAGCCAGTTACAGCTAACTGAAGCTACCACTTAGAAAGGTAGAATGAGAATTGAAGGAAAGTGAAAACATCTTCCCGGCCCCCACAATAAGAATATACCCCAAAACATTTACCTTAAATGAATCACACTAGAGTATTTTAGGATCTTAAAACATAGAAGGTAGAAATACAGATTTGTTTTTTGTTTTTTGTTTTTTGGGTTTTTTTTGGTAGCATCCCTCAGAAGCCATAGGTAGTGTGTGGTAGATTCATTTTTTGTCCACTCCAACCCAAAGTTGATCCTTGATCTTGTGCTATTGCCTCAATGGCCTCACTAATTTCCAGGCTCATCCCCTCATTTCTGAATAGCAAGGCCTCTTTTCTGTGTTTCAGGTGTTCGCTGAGGTTACCGAGCTCTGCCTACAGGTGGCACAGTGTGAGCATGGCTGTGTATTCTGGAACCCTATCTATTACAGCCTCCTTGCATTTATTGAAAAACTGTTAATGGCTAAAACAAATACCCTCGGCTGATGTGTTCTATCAACATTACTGAGAGTCAGGGTTGGTATTAGCAAGGTGGACCCTGCTTATTTTCTAACTCTGCACTACAAGCAGAAGATTTGCACAAGCTATGAGTGGAAGCCAGGGATTTTGGCTTTTTATGTATATCAGGGATCCTGCCTTTAAAGACTGCTTTAGGGAAAAATTTCCCTAAAGCCCAAGATTTTTATTAAGAGACTACACCTATTATGTATATAAAACATTGTGCTGGATGTTGTAATTTTCTGAGCAAGTGAATTTTCTAGTTTATGAATCATTCGGTGCAGGGATCTCTCTGACTCTCTGCTTGGATTCAAGAGATTAATACTTGACAGATAATAGGGAAGCATCTGAGTGGCTCTGATTATTTCAAAGATGAAAAAATAAATTCTGCATTGACTTTTTTTTTTATTTTAATGAATATTATTTCCTATCCAGTTCAAAGATTCACTGTGTAGTTCAGGGCAGATGACTACAGGTAAGGAATCACCACCTGAAAATTTTCTGTTCCTTTTGTGGGTTCAGACAATTACGGTGCCATCAAGACTTAGGATTGAATCTTGATTCCACCAATACTAGGTGTGTGATTTTTGGAAATCATTTTTAACTACTTGGTTTACTCATCTATCAAATGTGGGAAATAATAGCTCCTGCTTTGTAGGATCATTATAAGATTTAAGTGTGACAATGTAATTTAATGTGGCCAGTATTGTCCCTGCAATATGGTAAGTATTCAATTAATGGCATAGGTATTATCATTGTACCATTTAAAATTGTTAAACAAATACATCTTCATCCTTTTCATTAAAAAGCATTAAAATACCCACTTACACATTCTTATTCTAAGCATTCTTGGTTGCTGATTGAGACCCATGAAAATGTAAAAAATAGATATGAACTACATTATGCTATAATTCAAATCAGGTTTTGATGAAGTAGGAAATGTCAGGCGATGCTCATTTAGAAAATCATTTAATAAGAGAAAGTCAAAGCTGTAGGGAAAAGGGGGAATTTTCTGCTTTGAAGGAAGACGAACCAGGTTGAATGCATTGTTAGGTACTAGGAATACAGTAGTCCATCCTTAACTGTGGTTTCATTTCTGTGGTTTGAGTTACCTGCAGCCAACCACAGTCCAAAAACATTAAATAAAAAATTCCAGAAATAAATGATTTATAAGTTTTAAATTGCATGCCATTCTGAGTAGTGTGATGAAATTTCATGCTGCCCCACTTCATCCTGCCCAGAACATGAATCTTCCCTTTGTGCAGCATATCCATGCTCTGTACACTTCCCAACTGTTAGTCACTTAGTAGCTATGTGAGTTATCAGATCAACCTTTACAGTATCACAGTGCTTGTGTTCAAGTGATCCTTATTTTGGACCCAAAGCGCAAGAGTAGTGATGCTGTGAATTTGAGTATGCCAAAGAAAAGCTGTAAAGTGCTTCCTTTAAATGAAAAGGTAAAAGTTCTCAACTTATGGATTTTTTTTACCATTGTTCTATTTAATTATTAGTTATTATTGTTACCTCTTAATGTGCCTAATTTATAAATTAAATTTTATCATAGGTATATATATAGAGAGAGTTTGGTCCTATCCTCAGTTTCAGGCATTTACTGGGGGTCTTACAACATATCCTCATGAATAAGGGGAATGACTATATGCAATAATTTATTGAAATAGTAAATAAGATCAGCTTAACTGAATAAGGACAGGCAAAAATTTGGATTTGAATTTATCCACCTAAGTAGTGTTGGAAAAAACTGCTCAGAAAAGGAATTAGTGTCACACTGGGCCCTGGTAAGCAGTGGACAGTGAAGACAACTCTCTACTGAGATCCAAAGAATTACAGAAAAGAATCAGTACAAAGTGTCAAAGTAGGTTGAAGGTCATTCTGGTGTAGAATGAGTAAAAGGAACTGAAGATTAAGAAAGCAAGCAGAGGAGGATCTCACATCCCAAATAAATGTTGATTAAATGAAAAAAAATGTTGTTACCTATTACTAGATTAATATTAATCATAACTACCATACCCCTCCACAAAAATGGCTTAAATTAAGGTAAATGTTTGTTTCTCCTTTATGTAAGTCTTGAGACAGAGAATTCATGGGTGCTTTAGTGGCTGCATGAAATTAGGGATTCAGTTTCTTTTCAGCTTACTATACCACTATCCCTAAGAAATGGCCTTCGTCCTTATGGTCCAAGATGATGGCTAGAGTGCTAGCCATCACAGCCATGTTCAGACAGCAAGAGAGAAAAAAGGGAAAAGAGGCAAAGGTGCAATCCAGCTGTACTTAAAGGAATTTTCTGTAATCTGTCATAGAACAGTTTTGCTTACATCTCACTAGCCAGAATTTAGGCCCTTGCCCACACTTAACTATAAGGGAGGCTGGCAGTGAGATGTTTAATTATGTCAAATAAAATCTAGAGTTCCATTATTAAAGAAAATAAGGATATTAGGCTAAACAACCAGCAAACAGTACCAGCACCTGTTCACTCTCATCCTACATCCTAAGAGAATCTTTCCTTTAGGGATTTACCTTTCTAATTGTGTGTTGTGTAGCAGCCTTGAAGTTTGAACAAGATTGATTTTGTTTTAAGCTCCAGAGGTAGATCCTGATTGGTTAATGGTGGAGAAGTCAGACACTCCTGCTCTTTCTAAGCACTTGTGATAATCATTTTCTACCTGCAAAAGAAGATAAATCTACTAATTGACCAAGGAACTCATTCTACTGCCAAGGCAGTGAAATATGCATATGATAACATTATATTTATTAATATATGTTTATATAATATATATAATATGCAATACATAAAACTGTGACCTCATTTAGCAGGATATAATATATATATCTCATATATATAATATGATATATATGACATATATACAGTTATTATGAGTTTGAGGCAAATGTATTATTCCCTTTCTCCTTCTTTTCCAAATGAGATTTTAAAAAATTAGTTTTGTTCTTATTCTGCCATTGTGTATTGAATATATTGATGATGGAGATTCCTTCACTTAGCCATGTGTCACTGAGCCATGAGAGGTTAATGCAAGATTTGTCAGAATAGTGTGACCATCAGCCACAGTTCCTAGGCTTGGAGCTAGATGTAACTACATGAGGTGTTCCATTGTGCCCCATGGGTGAGTTCATTTACACAGGGGTGACCAATTTTGAAAGTACATGTATGAGAAGACAAATGTATGAATTTGGGTAGCCAATGAGGTAGACTGTTGAGAACATTTAATAGTTGCCTACCCAGCACTCAGTTCCCTTTTCGTCCTTCCTAACACTCTCCAGATTTTCATTTGGGGAACTACCCCTCCACCACTGTGTTACAGCTATACAGAATGAAGTGGATTGATTTTAGATAATTCAGATATTTCTACGCCCCCTTGGCACAGTGATTGGATTAGGTAACCCGGACCTAAGTCATTCGGTGTACCTGTTAGTTCTCTAGCCTTGAGAAAGGTTCAGAGGTGGTCCAATCAGCACAAAGCTCATAATTCTCACTCAATGACTTTGACATAAAGTCAAAATCTCCATCTCTCTTCTTTTCTCCCTCTCCCCTGACACCTCTCCTCAGCATGTCTTGGGTATGAACAACGAAGCTGGAACTTTAATGATTACTGACAGCCATCTTCCAACCAGGAGAGGAGTCAGTCTAAGAAACAATCTGGCACATAGAGGAAAATAAATTTAATAGAAGCAGAGCAAGAGTCCTGGTCAAACCATACCTGAAGCCCACATTACCGTTGGCCTTTTCACTTAGTCAGCCCATAAATCCTTTTTATTGTTTGTCAGTTTGACTAATCTAATACTTGCAGCTTAAACTGATACATGAGCAGATGAAGAAATGAACCAGTTATACACAGAAGATTGAGATCAGATCTAGAGTATGGAAGTGGTTCCTTCAATAAGAATCTCTAGTTCATACAGGAGGTTTTGTCTTGTTTTGTTTTTGGTATTTTTTTTTTTTAACTTTTTATGTAACAGAATCAAAAGATAGCCTTCCAGGGCTTGGTCAGCAAAAGTTTGAAAGCTCAAAGTGTGACTGTATTGCGAACTGAGTGGGCTGGTGGGGAGCAGAGATTTTCATAGAAAGATCTGGCATTTGGATTCATTTTTATGCTATGGATACCAATTCAAAAGCCTTTATAGCAGGTGCTAAGAGAATAAATACAACATAAAAGAAAAAGAGATGATCAATAAAATATCCTCAACTATTCTCAGCAAAGAAGTAGTAAAATATTACAGTTAAGAGTATAAACTAGGTAGACAGACATGGTTTTAAATGCTGGCCCTCACTAGCAAGTTATCTAATATCCTGAGCCTTTATTTCCTCATCTGGAAAAAAAAGGAAAAATGCTAACAATTTCTTTGAAAGTTGTTGCAAATATTAAATGATACATTTTATGCAAAGCCTGGAACATAGAAAATTCAGCTAGTGACAAACTAGAATTGTACTTCAAGAAGTTTTGATAGGCTGTTTAAAAGTTGGGTGCATTGCAAAATTTTGTAACTACCAGGAAGGCTGTTCTGGTATGTAATGACCATGTTGGTCCACCTTGAGATTTTCTTGATAAAATTTTGCATCCCTCTTGCCAACTTTTGGGCAGGAGAGAAACCATCCTCAGAGAAATTTATAATTTCCACTTGCCTCAAAAGTTGCAAAAATTATTTTAGTGAAGTCACACTTGGAGTTCTTGGGAAAGGAGGTGGAACCAGTACTGAAATTACAGTGCCTAGCACATAGTGGGTCAATAAATACTAACTGAAGTTTAAATAGGTGCAGCAAGTTGATTGTTTTCTACTAGACATGATGATTAAAGCAGGGGTCCCCAACCCCAGGGCCTTAGACTGGTACTGGTCTGTGGCCTGTTAGGAACCAGGCCACACAGCAGGAGGTGAGTGGCGGGTGAGCCAGCGAAGCTTCATCTGTATTTGCAGCCACTGCCCAGCACAAGCATCACTACCTAAGCTCCACCTCAGATCATCAGGCATTAGATTCTCATAGAAGCACTGGTCTCTGGTGCCAAAAAGGTGGAAGACTGCTGGATTAAAGGATACTTTGGAAAGGGTACTGAAATATATAAATTCTCCAGGTTTTCTACATTTTAAGACCTTTGGGCATGAAGTTCATTTATGTTCTGGAATAGGGTCTACACTTATTGTGAAAAAGATAAGTAAGTTGCCTGTAGCCTACCTCATCTAAAAATGGTTCTGCTCACAGTACTGATGTCAAAATTTCTCAGAGCTCAGAAGGAAGGAGGGTTAGTGGAAAGTTTTGCCTTGTTGTTAGCTCACTCTGTGGCCTAAGGCAAGCCATTTAACCTCTTGGTGTCTGGATTTCCTCATCTGTGAGCCAAGGATAATAATACTCCCCTACCTCACAGGTGTGTTAGGAGCATTAATTAATGTTTGTCTAGTGCTCAGGGATCTGTGATGAAAGGCAAGCATCATTATTGTCGGTTTGCTGCAGGCAAGACTAGATTATAGTCCTCCAGATGGGTTGCATATGGGAAGTGGTTTTAGCAAAAGATTTTCTCAAATGAAATGCAGGCTTTAAGGTTTGGGGCCACTTCAAAAGAAAAGGTGCCAGTGGAACTTCATCCTTTCCTTGCCTTAGTTGGCTCAGGTTATTATTATTGAGTTAGAAACAGCATCTCAGGGCTATATCTTAATTTATTCGACAAGCAGCATTTAGCTAGTTTGTTTCTGCAATCTCTGCCTAGATTTTTAAAGATCCTGATTAAGTAAATGAGGTTATTGTTGCAGAAAACTCATCATTTCTTGTGAAGGGTATTTAGTGTGTAGGGGTCATTTAGTGTGTCTATCTCATGATAAACAGGATAGACAAAGCTATTGTGCTTTAACAGCACCAAGTGGACAAATCGAATAGGCAAGAGGTTTCAACCTTTTCATATTGTTTTCTTCAACAAGGTTGTTCCTTCCAACCTTTTAAAAATAGCCTTCCACACTAAAGAGCACTGGTATGTTCTTGAAAGCTTTTAAAGAGGAACATTTTGAGAAAGCACTTCTAGGCAAATAGACAGCAGAGAGTCTGGATACATTAAGGCCTGGAAGGAAAGAAAAACAAAAAATCTCATTTGAGTACCAGACAAATTTTGGTTTTTTGAATCAGAAATATTGACTCAATTAGTATACTGTCAAATTAAAAGGAAAAGATAACATTGCTTTTCCCATGAGCACCAGTGTATTTTCTTTTATAAATACAGAAGCAAAATGAATTACTTTATTAATGTCATCAACCCAGGTAAGAGGAAAACAAGTAAGAAGAATCTTGTTGGTTAATTTATGGTGCTGCAAATCTTCTGGGACATTCTGAGGCAGGAATTGCAAGTGTTAATAGTGATGTTCACACATTTGAGTCAGTTACAAAGCAAGCAGCACATTCATTCATGCATTCAGCAAATATTTATTGAGTGTCTTCTAAGTATTTGGTTTTGTTCCGGACGCTGGGGAATGATTGACGAACAACACAGACAGAGTCCCTACTCTCATGGAACTTACATTTTAGTGGGGAAGACAGGAATACATGAAGAAATAATCGCAAACACAGAGAACAAAAATGAGGTAATAGGTTAGTGTTAGATGCTGATTTTAGTTTAGATGACTAGAAAACTCTCTCCAGGAGTTGGCTTTAATCAGATAAGGACCCACGGTGGGAGCAAAGAGTAGGACTTAACGTCAGGAAATGACTTTATTATAACAAAGTAACCTTCAGTAGGTATGGGGTGCATGGGATTCTAGTGTATCTCTTCAATGTGGTGTCCAATTATTTATTCTCTAATTTAGAGTCCTCCATCACCTACTGTATGTAAAGGAAAGTGGATTATGTTTGGAACCATCAAACTAGCTGGCTGGTGTTCTGGAAAGGACTGAGGACCATGCCAGGAGACCTGGTTGAGTCTGGTTCTTCTAACACCTTGGAGGTTAGTCATACAGTCTCTTTATACTTTGGTTTTCTTACCTTAAAAAAAGTTGTTGAAGTCCTTTACAGCTCTGTTTCTAGGAACAATGAAGAAGCATGGTTCAATTATTGTAAACTGTAAGTTTTCAGAAGTCTACAAAGGTGACAAAAGAAAGCAACAAAAAATTTAAAAAGTGCTTCTATCAGTAGCTCAGAAATTTAAGATGATTAGGTAGACAGCTGGGTGTAAAAGATGTCACAACTATTTTTTGTAATAATTATTTTTAAATTCCTATTGTTTTTTTTAAAGAAAATGGTAGTTTTTTTTTAAATAACCAGCAGTAAAGAGCTTTTAAAACATTAGAAAAGTAAATAATCATTACTACTATAATGTTTGGTTTTGTTACATTTGAGTTTTCCCTGCTTTCAAAAACTGCCAGAAATGAATAAATGTGAAATGACTTAAAGTTTTGCAGCTAAAAATTTACTTGCAACAAAAATTAGAACATTAAAAGTAAATTCTGTAAGTAAATTTAGAAGGAATAATTTATACTCTAATATCTCAAATTTTCACAAGGAATTAAGAATTTCTTTCAGCAATACTATCCCAAATACAGTTTTATGAGCAAATGAAATTATGCATCATATTACCCTCTATCATGCTCAACACTTTTCAAAACAGTTTCATGTTTCTTATTTCATTTGAGCCTTTAGAAGTAAATTGGACAGAATTTATTATTTCCACTTTACACATGAGAAAAAAAAGGTTCAGAGTTGGAATTTTCCTGGAGTTGCATAGCTAGTAATTTAAGCTAGGATCCTGAAACTTGTCTAGGGCTCCAATCTTCCAAAAAGTGTGCACACATAAGCTGAATTTCTTTTCTGAACTTCATTGTTTTGTTGTTGTTCTATTTGTTTTCAAATGAAAGACCTCAAAGTTCTTCCAAGAATTTTTAGAAGACTTTGAGGCTATTGTGTGGCACATGAGCATATGAACAAATTTAGACAGCAATGGTGAATCTGCTACTTTTATCCCTTTTTGTGCTGTGATCCTGCTTCTTTACGTCCCATGGCTGTCACTTTTGTGAGCCACTCATCTATTGCTATGGTGAGATCTTGACTGTGTTTCTTTTGTTTTAGACAAAAAATGGTTAAGAATGGTCAATCTCATTCTGAATCCATTTTAACATATTAGTGTGATACAAAACTGAGACAAAATCCTTAAACGACATTTTTTTTATAGCAGAAATTTTTAAAAATCAGATTTTAAGTATATGACTATCTTTTGCCTAACATCAGTTCATAAACAGTATGTTTGATATGACAAAGAACAAAGAACATTAGACTTTGTGCCACTCTCCAGAACTTGCATTTTACTGGAGACATAAAATATTAAGCCTTTCAATTAGAATATAGTCAAATGATTATACGAAATATTGTGCCGTGACATTTTGAGATACTATTATAAGATCTGCTTAATACATCTACAGGTCAAAGAGATTGAAGGAGGCAGAGTAATTTACTTGCGGGCTGTAGAAAAAAGATGGAAGAAACAAGAGAATAAGAGTTGAGTTTAGAGGGAATAATCAGGCATAATTTTGTTAAAAATTTACTCTTTATTAGCAATAAATTAAAATAAGGTGGTGTTTTTTCATGACTCATAAGATAGATGTTGCATGAAAGAGTACTGGAATCAACAGGCACAAATAAGATGGCCAAACATGGAAAAATGATCATAGGTAGACCATTTGTTCTACTTGCCTTTTATCTTTTACACCTGTGTTTGAATTCATCCAAACTTGCATAAATCCTTTACACAGCTGTCAAAATTGCACCTGAAAAAAGGCTGAAGTAGTCTCAGACGGGCTAACATTTCATCATTCTGAATACTTAAACCCAAACAGGTTTAAATACTTTGCCAAACCCAAGGATAACGGGCTTCCCATTGATCTTTGCTCTGTTCAAATGTTCAACTGTGTGTGCCAAAATGTACACTGCATATTGCATTGGATAGACTCCCACAATTTTGAGCTGCATAAGAGCTCAAAAATAAAGTTTTGAGGATGGCAGTTCTCCTTTGAAATCTACACAGAAACACATACTTTGATATATATAATTCAATAAAGAGCCATTGGGTGGTTGGACAAACCATTCTACTAAATTTAATTTTTTTTCCTTGAAAACAAGTAGTTAAATATAGTGTATTTCTAAAAAGAGCTAATCAAGTTTTTTACTAGACTGTTTCTGATGTCTATTCTGGTGTCCACAATTTTTTCATTTTTAACTTGAGCTCTATCATTAAAATTTTTTTAAATTTTAAATATATATATAGCATTGTGAAAAATTCAGTGCAGAAAGATATAGACTGAAAAGTACACGTTTTCCTGTACTTACTTTCCCCCAAACTTCCCTAGCCAGAGATAACCACTTGAATAGTTTGTTGTATATCCTTCCAGAGTTCTTATAAAATGCATTAGTTTGTTTGTATGTATGTCAGTATAATTATAAATAAACATTATTATAATATAAACTCTAAAATGCCATTATCTTTCTCTTAAACTAGTATAACATATTACCAATCTTTAAAAACTTTGCCAGACTAATGAACAAAAGTTGGTATCTCTGGGAATAGAATTTGCTCTGGGTAAGGATTAGATGCATTTAAACTATATTCTTTAAAACTTAATTCAACACTCTCTACTTCCTTATGCATACTACCAAAAGTTTTGAGGTTGGTAAAAATGGTACCACAAAGAAATAAGTCTGCAAGTTGACTTTAGAGAAAATTTAGGGCTTATCTTCATGAATAGGAGGGGAAAAAAAGGAAATTCCAGGATAGAAGAGTTTCTGTGAGTAAAGTGTAGAAACCAGAGTCCCTGGCTTGTTTTCTTGGTCCAGCTTATTCATGGTTATACTAGAGGAAAGCTTGAGTCATCTTCATGGCTGACTTCATGAATGTCTGGGATATCACTAGGACTGTATCCAGTCCTACATGTTAATGGACTTCCCATTTTTCATGCTTCCACACCCCCTGCCTGAGTATTTTCTGCTCTTCCTCAAAAGGAGCTCCTTTCTAACAGGAGAGATGGAGCTCCCTCAGTATTGCACAGGGAATCCCCAAGTGGTCCCTTGCCTGAGCTTTGCGAATAGATTTGAAAAGAGCTCCAGAGCATTTTGACTGCTGGGAGAGCTTTACTGTAACCTAGTTGACAAGATAATACTAAAGTAGTTGCAAGTGGCACTGGTAGAAAGTTGAGTTAGTGGGTGAGAGAGGCAAGAGACAAATTGATTCAAGCAGAGAGAGAATATCTGTAGCATTGAGTAGTAATGTTGGAAACATGGAAGGGAGCAGAAGAGATTGTTAGTTCTAGGATTTTGCACTTGGACCTGAGCCAGAAGAAATTAAGAAGATGAGAGTCATGATGAAATGAAGTGATCTTCACTCATTATGTCACATGTGCCATTTCTAGTCTTTTAGCTTCAAGGCTACCCTTCTATATTCCTTTAGCCATGCTGGGGTTGGGGCGTCTGCAAACAATTTGGCTTTGCCAGCTGGCTCCCTGTGAGGCTCTGTCATATGGGGATGCTGATGGGAATGGAAGACTTGCTCCTTCCTGTTTCCTGTGGGCTTCCTGTTTGCTTCCTGTTCCTGGGAACATTACCCTAGCCTCCCTTCTTTACAAAACCTGGCAGTAGTAGTTGGTTTCAGGAGCAGCAGTTGAATCCAATTAACAGTTTTTCCAACATTGACAGAACCTATTTGTTCGTACTCTCATCTCTCACAGCTCCAGCTGCAGCCAAGAATCACCCCCTGGCTCAGAGGCCTGGGGTCCCAACCCCACAGAAACCCCTGTAGCTCAGAATTACCAGGCCCAGTAAACAGAACCCCTTCTCAGAGGTCTGAGTTTTTCAGTTCATGCAACCTCTCTGTTCTTTGTTCTTGAAGCTTTAGGAATAGTAGCTGCTTCCTTTAATTGTGACCTTCATGATACCTAAAAGTTGTTTTCTTTTGTGAGTTTTCTGTTTTTTCAATATCTAGTTAACAATTTTTAAATGATATGTTATTTTTGTCTCTACCAGAGTTTGACTGATACAAGCTCTTCCAAGATGGCATGTAAATAGGAGAACTCACAAGAGTTCCTGTATCAGTCAGTAATAGTATGAGGCCTGCATTCTGTGGAGACAGAGAGATAGAAGAGAATGGGTACCTTGATGAAACTGTAGGTGGGAAGGAACCAATAGAACTTGATCATTAGAAACAAGATGTGAGGAGAGGAAGCAATAGAATAGACAAGATTTCTATCCTGATGGTAAAAAGAATAATGAGGCCATAGGAAACTGGGAAGGTTGGGGAAAGAAATAAGTCCAGGTACAGAGATATGCAAGTGGAGATATTTTAAAGACACCTGGTAAAATGGAACGGAAATTTGAGTGAGAACTAGAGTAGTGGCCTCACAAGTGAGGATGGTGACTGTGGCTACATTCTCTAGGATGGGAGGCTGGAGGAACACTTGTAAGAGTGGAGGGACACAAGTTGCTGGATAACTTGTAAGAAGAAGCTTAACGCAAAGTCCAGTGTGAGATCTTCTGCCTATAACAAATGAGGAAGGCCTTTTTTATAATAATACCCTGTACAGGTTTAGAAGGATAAGAACTATAAGTCCACTATTTTAAGTTGAAGAAGCTATTGTGGTTATTTGAGATTTTGTTACTGTTCACATAAGTAAACTTTGACTCTGTTCAATTTAATTGAGTAGACCATCAATTTAAAATATGGCTTTTATTTTTTTAAGATGGAAGTAGATGAGCAAGCTCCATAAACAGACACTGCACATGAGCAGCAGACTATGAAGCCTGTCGTCATCAAATAAAACACACAGCAAAGTTAATCTGACACACATTTAATAATGTTCATAGTCATTATTGTGCAACATTGTAGTTAGGCATAGGTGGTAAGTAATCCTTTAAAAATATTGTAATTCATATTGATTAAAGTCAAATTTTTTTCTTTTTCCTTTATTAGTTCTTTATCTAAAATGGATCTGTCAGCAGTATTCATTAATATCGTGTACTTTTCATTAAAATCCATTTGTCAAATATTTATTGAGTTGTATTATGTTCCAAATATTGCACTGGGCTCTGGGAGATATAAATACGAACAGTCTTGGCCTTAAAGTTAAGAAGTTTATGCATACACTTTAATCTGAATCATACAGGTGCTACAGTGACTCACGCATACTCAGTGTCTCCTTAATTAAAAATATGACTTCCTCAGAAAGCTTGTCCTTCTTCAATGAACAATCTGACTTCCCTCATGCCACTTCTTGCCCTCTGTTGGTCACTGAGGGGTTTTCTGCCAGCATTTGCCACTCTAAGTTTCTGGGATGGTAAAGGTCTGGACACCAGGGAACTCTGGTACATGACCTTGAACTATGCTGCGCAGGGGAATAATAGACACCTGGTAGAGTGGATAGCATAGGGATTAGAAAAACATAGGGGGACGTACCCTTTCCTCTTCGGAAATTGCCAGTCTTAAAGAAGGGAAGGTAAAGGTTAAGAAGAAGACCCCATGCTTAGGCTGGAAAAATAGGAAGAAAGGTCTTGCTGAGGAGCGAGACATACTTGAGTAAGGATGATTTCTGGCCAGAGGGATATTCCTTATTCAGCAGCAATAGGGGATGAGCCCTGAGTAACAGAAGCTGGTACAGTCTCTTACCTGTTCTCTTGAGTAGGACATAAAGCATATTTAGGAGAGAGACCAAAGAACAATGCTCCCTTATTCTGGCCCCTAGTGAATCAGTCAGAATAGATGAAATGATATTGCTATAAAAACAGCCCTCAGATCTCAGTGGTATAACACTACAAAGGTTTATTTCTCCCTTTTTCTGCCTGTCTATCCTGGGCTGGCGGGGCACTTCTTTTGTCATTGCGCTCAGCATGCAAGCTGACAGAACATCTAATATCTGGGGGTGTCAGTGATTTTAACTAAAGGAAAAGGGAAGGGAAAAGCAAGTATCACAATGGCTCTTAAAAGTTCTGCCCAGACATCACATGCCACTTCATTTACATGTCATTGGCCAAAGCAAGTCACATGGCCATCTCTTTCTTCAAGGTGGTAGAGAAACCAGAAAAAGGCGAACTAGAAACATCCTGCCTATAACACCTAGCTACTATGCAGTGAGTTACTGGTGACTCTTCAAGAGCAACTCTATAGGTAGGAATAGTGTCATTTTCCCAGGGCACTGGAATCAGAATCCTCCACTCTCCCTGAATTATCTTTTTCACGTACTCAATAACACTTATTTTTTTTTTAAAAAAAAATAACACATAAAATTGTGTGCAAGTATAAAAGGCTTAAAAAATCTAATAAACTTATAAAACTTTTCTATCAAATTACAAATCTGGTCCTTTGTGGTTTGATAGCTGGGAAAGACCTTAAAGAGCAAAAAAGAGAGATGCTCGAATACATACTGGGCATCTATAATATGCCACTCTGTGTTCACTTAAGTTGCCTAGTTCAGCCCTCTGAATAAGTCAAGATAGTTAATGGTTAAGAGCATAGAATCTGGAACCAGACTACTTGAATTTGAATTCTGGCTCAGCCATTTAGCACTTCTGTGACCTTAGGCAATTCCTTAATTTCTCTGTGCCTCAGTTTCTTTGTTTATAAAGTACAGATAATAGTATCTACCTCAGAGTGTTGTGAGGAGAGTCAATGTTTGTAAAGTGCTAAGAATGGTGACTGGCTAAAGTTAAGCTCTCTATATAAACATTTGTTAAATATATAAAACAAAGTCTGTAAAGTAGCCCCATTTACCAAGAGAAAAGGGGCTCATAGAAGTCAAACAACTTACTTGGAGAAAGGGAAGAGCCAAAATTTGGCTAACTTCTCTGCAAAGTCTGTGTTCTTTCTTTTATACTTATTAAATAAAATATCAAAAGGAGAAAATAAAAGCATATGAATAAAATCATGTAAGACCAGATTTTCCTGCTTCTCAACATTGCCTTCACCTGTGTCCAGAAGTTCTTTTGTTCTGAATGGCTCTTTGGTAAGAACTGGTCAGTTAGCAAAAATGACTGCCCTACAAAAGGTAGATATCATTCAGTGCTGTAGGTGAAGGACATTGTTACTGACATTCTTTTTTTTATTGACGTATAATTGACATATAACATTACATTAGTTTCAGGTATACAATGTAATAATTTGATATTTGTATATATAGTGAAATGATCACCACAGTAACTCTAACATCTGTCACTATACATACAATTTTTTTTTCCTTGCGATGAAAACTTTTAAGATCTCTCTTCATTAACATTCTTTGTGCCCTGTCAAGGTACAGGGGCCTGGAACCCATATCAGCCATTTGTCAAGTCTTGAGGGTTTTATAATCTCATGTGAATAAGCATAATTGTCAAATAAAATTTTGGTTGAAGTATGAACGATGCATTTTCCCCTTGAAAGAGAAGTCCTTGTGAATATCAGTAGGACAGCAAAAGTGCAAAATAAATTCAGTGTGGTACAAATGTTAGGTGAAAGTGAATGAGTGGGAGCAAAGGATGGCTTTTCATGATAAGCTGCAAAAAGCCAGGAGATGTACATTCTAAATTCTCACTTTCTTGTTTTGAAGAATCCAGATATTTATATGGAGGAACTAGACTCCCTAGTGGTTAAGAGCAAGCTCTGAAGTAGGACCCAGATTTAAACCGAGCTTTATTGGTTACTCGCTTTGCGATGTTCAGTTTTCTCATGTAAGCAATAGAGACCATGAGATGAAAGTTGTCCCCTGGTGTATAACATGTGTTTAGGAGGGGACGCTGATTAGTCTTAGGCTATCGTTGTACTCCCACTCTTTGTGCCAATGATGGTGTCACGGTTCTACAGTTAACTCATGCCTACGTATGAAACTCAGTCTAGAGAGCCGTTTTTGTGCATTGGTTCTGGGAGGATGACCATCTCCTTGAATGTGAGTGAGAAAGCATGTAGGCCTGATTATTGCTGGCAGCACTTTGTAATTTTGAAGGGAATGAACCTGATGACAGATCCAACACATGGAGGAGGACAGAGATGAGGGAATTGCAGAGAAATGAATCCAGAGCATTAATCAAGCCATGTCTGAAGCCCACGCTACCACTAGACTTTTCAGTATTATGAGTAATAAATCTTTCTTATTTGTTAAACCAGTTTATTTCCCACATAAAGCAATTTGTATGCTCACTTCTAGAGTGGTTGCTTGTGAATAAATAGCAGAGTGCCTAACGAGTTCTAAGACAGCATCTATCATGACAGTACAATTATTGTCACATGGTAGGGGCAAAGTGGAAGCAGATAATGACACATAACCAAGCCCCAGTGATATGACAGTGATGATTTTTTTTTTTTTTGTGCAGAGAATAGGAATTAAGAACAAAAACAATCACTTAAAACTTCCATTTTATCAGTCTCTCAGGCTAATTACTAATTAGTTTACTATCTAATTGGTAAGTACATCTATTAATTATGCTAGCAAATAAAAAGTTCTATAAATATACGGTCTCATATATTCTATAATTTAGAGCCATGAATCAGAAAGAGGCACATGATTTGCTTGTCAATTCAGAGGCCCCAGGACTTCAAGATATAATAAGGAATGGAATGAAGCAGAGATCTTAATATTTGTCAATGTCGGATAAATAAGAAAGCAGATTTAAAAAAAAAAAACTGAAGCAGAATCAATTCACAGAATTGATTCACAGAATCAATTCACAGAATCAGATCACAATGTTGCTCTTTCAAAATCTCTTTCTGAGATTCTAAGTGATGTTGGTGAGCACAGTCTTTAGCTGTACTGGAAAGTGGGGGCTGAAATCTGCCTTTCTGAAGCATGGGGGTATCGGACTGCTCTGTGCCCATGTGGGATCTCTATGGATTGGGGCCTGAGAAGAGGTGCTATTGACAGCGTTGGAGAAACTGGGAGAGAATGAAGGGGGCTGTGGAGAGATAATGAGCTCTGTTTCTGACATGTTTAGTTTTAGGAGGTGGTGGGACACCCAAGTAGAGATATTCTGCAGACAGAAAGAAATATGGGACTGAAGAAAGGGTGAGAGGTCAAGGCTGGGGCTGGGGATTTGGGAGTCATCTGCATTCAGGTGGTAATTAAAGCCATCTGACAGCGAGCTTCCAAGAGGAGTGTGCTGTGAAGGAAAAAAGCCCACAGTCCTGAACCGAGACTCGAGACTCGCGCATGAAAGAAGGAAAAGAGGGGGAAAGCCACTAGCAGGGGGTTCAGAAAAGGAATCATGAGAGGGGAAGGGTGAAATCATCAGAATATGGTCCTTACAGTGGAGGGAAGAGAGGAAATGGATGCATACCCATTAAGAAGGCTCATAGAAGCTGAAAAACTGTAAAAGATGATTAGGCAACTGAAGTTTCCATCATTTTACAAACACCATTCAAAAGGAAGCAAAGGTCAGAGAATCAATGGTATAAAATGAGTGATTTGGGGAAGACTGAATTCTCAGTGCTTTCCTTTTCTACCTAGAAAGGAAACAATATTTATCAATTTGGGGAGATTTATGAAGCTAGTTAGTACTCTTAGTGGAAAAAAATAAGTGAGAAGTTCTTACTCATAATGCCTTAAAGATTATCATCATAACATTATTATTATATTTTAAGATAGTTTTTGAAAATTAGAGGAAAGGGAGCATGGCTTACTGGGATAAACAGTACCCTAGGAATTAAGAAAGGCTATGGGGTTATAAGCTAGAAACAGATACTGAAACATTTATTATTATTATTATTCTTAGTTTTTTTTTTCCCCCATGACAGAAGTCTGTGGGGAGTCACATTTTATACCCTGATATATCTTAATAATGCCAGGTGTGATAATCCACTGATTCGCTCAATTCAGAGTCCCACAGGAATTTCCTAATGACAAAGAGCTGAGAATCATGTCTCTCTAATAGCTCGACAAATTCCTTTAGGCAAGGTGTACATTAATAATGGAGTGATGATAAGATCATTTCCTCGGGATCTCCAGAGCTGGTGTGTTGACTAAGGTGGTGGGTAAGATGACTGCAATTACAACCCTCGCCCAACCATTAAAGCAGAGTGTAACATGCTGGATCACAACACTGCTGTCAGGTTTAATATTTAGCCCCCAGTGGTCACCAATAGTTGTTCCTTGGGAGGAAGGCAACCATATTTCTATAATAAATCTAAATGATTGGTAAGGCTGAATATGGATGCTTAGAATGAAGGTTGTGTTGGGGCCAAGGACACATGGCATTCTTACACATTCAGAGCATAAACTTTTGCTCTGAAGCATGAAGTTTATGTTGCTCTAATTTTTGCATTTTAAATTACTATGGTATTGATTTTCCAGGTTCCTTTAAAATTCCATTAATTGAATTTGACTGAATTGTGATAAACTTCAGACTGCTGCATGGGGGCAAGAGGTATAACATGACAAAATGAGACACGTACAGGCTGAGGAGTCTGAAGTGTGTGGGGTCAGGGGTGGTTGGGAGGAAAAAATCTCTGCCCACTCGTGAAGGTTGCACTAAGCTTTACCATATTTCAGAAAGAATACGGAAAGCAAGGAGGGAGATAGATCTAATATTTACTGGATGCTTTTCCTAACCCAGACACACATATGCTAATTTACATCATTCTCACAATAACTCTTTATGGTATGCATTATTGTTCTATTAACTATAAATGAATGAAGGCTCAGGTTAGTGTACAAACTTGTCCAAGGTAGTGGCAGAATCAAGATCTAAAACAAGTGCCCCCTCTCCTTCCCTTCCTTCTAATATATTAATACCTCCCATCTTTTTTCTTTCTTCTGTGTTTTGGTCCTTTTACGAGAAACTCATAGGAAAGAGCTTGAATTTCCTCATCTGTAGCAGACACTCACTTGGCACATGTGTGCTAACTCATTTAACTGTATCTCCCTGAACTAGCAAAGCAGCATGGTGTGCAGGCAGTGGAGTACACTGGAGGTGCCCGGGCATCTTTTGTGGTTCCAAGTGATTTGTATACACTATGCTGCTCCTGTGTCAGTACTTATAGGGGAAATAACATATTCCTAAACTTGAAAATACCAGGGCTTATGTCTCAGGTCAGAAATTTAGCTGAACTCTGGCCCTAGGAAGAATATCTAGGATACCAGGCAGAAACTGGTCAGAATTCAAGAGGAGGATGAGACCAAAATCCAGTTTCACAAGTATAGGAGTGGGGGTAGAGGGAGAGCTAGGCCTGGGGCTTCCACTGGCCTAGTAAATCCCTGTCCTGGTTATAGCAAAGGGATTAGGGGTTGGGCATCTATCACGGGACGCAGGTGCCAAAGTTGGTCTAATGATCCCAGAAAGTTGAGATGCTGAAGAATACAAAGACATGGAAGTCAGGGAAAAAATGAATCAGAATTTTTATTCCAAAGGGAAAAAGCCCCTAAAATATAAGGCAAATTAACGGAAAGTAGGGAATTAGAGGCACATGCTCAGCACCAAGAAGAAAGACCAAGGGGTTTTCATATCTCTGAAAGAGGATTTCTAAGAGCTTGGAACAGAGGCTGAGAACTATCTGAACTAGGCTGAATAGGGATATGTGTGGCAGTAGAGGGAGATGAAATAGGTTGATGTTCACACTTCACAGGTTTGCTGCCAGAGAAGTTCTCTCCTTCTTTTCTCCAGCTCCTTGGTTAGAGCGTTATTTGGGGGTTCAATACAGAGAAGGGCGAGAAACATTGCCTCTGTTTCCTCATCAGAGCTCTAATGCTGGTTCTCAAGTAGGGGCAATTTTGTTCTCCAGGTAGAGTTGACTACTAAAATACAGGATGCACAGTTAAATTATCATTTTTGGAAAACAAGTAATTTTTAGTATAAGCATTCCCAAGTATTGCATGGGATATACTTATACTGAAAAATTATTCATTTCTTCTCTGAAGTTCAAATTCAACTGTGTGTGCCTATGAGGATTGAATGATTTATTATGTATATAAATGCTTAAAACAGTGCTGGATCATAGAAAACTCTCAATAACTGTAAACTACTTTTTACTGCTAACTGTTATTATTAAGTTAAAAAAGAAAAGAAAAACTCTTACTACTCTAAAAATGCTTTGAGTGTAGTGCACAATCCCCTTCATTATTTTTTACAAGTTTTATGGTCGACAGATAAAATAAAATGCACCAGTTCAGGTTGAATTCCAGATAAACAATGAATAATTTTTAGTGTAAGTATATCCCAAATAAGTTTGCATGGGATATACTTATACTAATCAAATTCATTGTTTACTTAAAATTCAAATTTAACTTGGCATCTCTGTTAAGTCTGGCAACGCTACCCATTTTGGAACGGAGAGAATTTGTGTGTGCACTTGCTCTTTGGTGGGTGTGTCTTAATATTATCTCTTCTGGAGGGAGTGTCTAGGCATGAGTTGAAGCTCTTCTAGGGCCTCTCCTCACTACAAACAACGAAGTGGCAGAAATGGCAAAACTGCCATTTGTGATGTTACCTAATAACTTCCTGTCACCGAGCCCTGATGTTTCTTCCTACCACATAATAAAAAAGCTAAGATACTTAAAAGGACCAACAGAGTCTAGAAATATTCTAGAAAACTACTACTTTGTTCTCAGAATATAATGATATTCTTATACTTCAATACAAGAGCTAGCAAACTTTTGCTGTAAAAGGCCAGGTAGTAAACATTTCAGGCTTTGTGTGCCACATTTGGTCTCTGTTGCATATTCTTTTCCTACTCTTTCTCCATTTCCTCTTCTTCTTTTTTTAAAACAACCTCTTAAAAATGCAAATGTTATTTTTAGCGCTGCACTGTACAAAAACAAGGCAGGGGCTGGGTTTGGCCTGTGGACTGTAATTTGTGGACCCTTGCTCTAATACCAGGAGAGCACTGAAGTTTATGTGGGTAATCCGATGTAGTATATTTAATCACAGTTACTATGTTTATAATTTAAAATGGAAGGGAAACGAGCATCTGATTTTAATTAAGTAGTACTTATTTAGCATTTACCATAAGAAAGGCCTGTTAGACATAACTCATTTGAACTGATTAATTCATTTAAATCGTGACACAGAGAGCTTAGGTAACTGGTCCAAGGTCATCGCTAGTAAGTGGTGGAGCTGGGGTTTGAATTCAGGCAGTCCAGTTCTGGAACCCACAATCTTAACCATGATACTATGTTGTCTCTCATGAGAGTAGTAAATACTTTTAAAAATGCTTAATATTCTTATCCTCATCTCATTTCATCTTCTAAGTAGGTTAATATCTAAGATTTCAAACATACTGAAATGATCAAAGAAGGAACACTCTTGTTTTACTTTAGCTGCCATTTGGAATTTAAAGACTTCTCAGATTATTAGAGAAAACTAAATTAGATGATGTTGGCTTTGGTAAGGATCACATAATACCCCTGGCACTATCAATGCAGATACACATATTTCAAGTACTGAGCCCTGTAACTGTGAAGTTTAGGCTTACTCAGACAGGAAAGAAACTTCTTGGTTCAGGGAGCCTGGAAGTGAGATTTTCATTGGATTTTCTAGAAGTGGGAAAGGCTAATGTATTAAAGAAGCATGAACAGCTTTTGGAAACCTCTTGCCCAAAATAGCATTATCTGAGGAGGGCCAGAGAATGATGCTTATAAATATTTTCTCACTTTGGCAACTGGTAAACCTTAGACTGTTGACCAGATTGAATGGGGCAGTTTTCTTGTTCTCCACTAATCATATCTTGCAAGCGGTCTTGGTAAGAGTACACCAAAAAGTTGTACCTTCCTTCCGCAAGCTTCCCAGACTTTGGATGCTCTTCCTTTTATTCATATTTGCTGGATATGCAGAGTGTCTTCCGGCTTGGGTTCTACCGCGTCTGCCACCTCTGGTCAAACATTGGGATCCCGACATGCCAGTCCAGTGGAATTGCAATTCAGCATAGCACCTCTGTCTTTCTGGAATTCACAGGCTGTTTCATGGTCTCTAGATGATCTTCAGCTGGGCCCTGGCCATCGCTGTTGGCCCAGGGTCACATGACAGACCCAGTCTTCATGCAGGGTGAAGAGGCAAGGCCTTCATCTCTTTCCTTACCAAATTCATTTTGTCTTTTGTCCTTGATCAGACACTTCTTTGTTTCCTGGCTCGCCTCTTTTAGTCTGCAGATCATATTTTTTAAAATTGTGTTTTCTCTGTGTTACTGCGTTCCCAATAGTAGAAGTCCTACATAAATAATCAGCTTTCTATGATATATTTTTGAACATTTTTACTGAAATAAAACATAAATGCACAAAGCATGTCATATTAATTTGACATGTGCTATATTTATCATAGTGTAGTATAGTGTAGTATCATAGTGAAATAGTGTAGTTAGCCTATTCCTAAAGAAAGGATTTATTTATTTATTATTTATTTATTTTCACCCCTCTCTCCACAAGGACAAATCTTGCAAATTCATAGAATTTTTGAGTTGATATGTATATCTTTGAAGATATTTTTTAGCCCGATTTTTCTTCAGGAGATAGAATATAGTTTGAATAACCATGTTTTAGCTAAAGAAATCTTTGGTTTATTTCATGGGTTGCTTTAGTGCTTTAGCTGCATATTTATTGGTATCTAACGATGTCGCAGTCTCTTGCTGTTGCTGTCTATAGGGTGATTCTTTTCCTTTGGGTCTGTCCTCTAAGTAAAGCCTCCTTCATTTATCTTGTTTTTCTCTTAACAAAGGAGTGTTTAACCCTCAGCCTCTGAATACTTTAAGAGTGTGTGTGTGTGTGTGTGTGTGAGCGTGCACGCATGCAGACATATGTGCTATGTGTGTGGAAGGCGTGGTATGGGCTGGAGTATAAATAACCCCATGGCCCTTTGTGCACTTTTATTTGCCACTGGAAACAAATTGCTTTGGAAATAAAAGAAACATTAGTACTCGCAGATGTCACTTAGTACAGCAAAGTTTCATGGAGATGAAAGACAATTCAAACAGTTTTAATATAACACTGTTAATATTGTAGACAAGGAAATTAAAGCATTATGATTCTGGAATGACTTAATTAACTATAGAAGAGCTCCTAATTTTTTTTGGTTAACTCATTAATCTGTTTTTACTTATTTTAGTGTTCTTATCCACATCATATACTCATTTTGGTTTCAAGCAAGTACATCTGCAGATACACAGTATAATACTTTTTTCCAAGATCATCACAAACCCTGAAAGAGAAGCTAAAGTTTAAATGAAATTACTTTATTTTCCATAGACTCACTTTGTATAGCGCCATGAAAATAGTGAGTACATAATGCATATGTGTTGGTTCGATTTGTAAGAAAAAGCCTGGATAATATTTTCCAATATAGATGCAGAATGCATACTTAGCCCTCAGCCTATAGTGTTTGTTCAGATAAGATTGAACTATGTGATTAGGACAGCAGGAAGTGATTACTTTTTTTAGGTACTTAACATGGTTCTTTGAAGGGGATCAGCTTTTGAATCTTAAAGATTACATTTATTGCAATGGTGCTTCCCTTCTATGTTTAGACATGAAAGTGAATGTCATTGTTGAACAGTAAACACAGGGGAATGACTTTGTGAAAGAAGTATGTAAAGTATCTTGTAATTCAGTAGGAGAATCAAAGACGGCTTCAGTTCTTTGCATTCTCAGGGATTCAGAAAGGATTAAGGTGACAATAGCTAGAACCTATGCAAGAGAGTAACTGAAGGATAGCATTCCTTGAACCTCAGAAACCTGGGTGAAAGGAATTGGGCAATTAAGGTCTTTAGGAAATCTAATGGGGTCATTCGTGAATGCCTTCTTCATGGAACTTGGCTAACCGTCATCTCAAAGATCAAGGGAGGTCACTGGCTTAAGAGTTGGGGGAATGAAAGTGGAGTGATTGTTTCCTGCAAGGACATTTAAAGTCTCTTAGCTCTTGTCTGACGGTAGCTACAGAGTTTTTTTTTTGTTTTTTGTTTTTGTTTTTGTTTTTGTTTTTGGACAATATCAGGGAGCTAAAGACACAATGCCTCTGTAAAATGAGCTCTCTTGGTTTTCTACCTAAGTTATACATATTCAAAGAGCCTAGATTTATTTTTTCCCCATCCATCTATTTAACCACAATTATTTATAACTAATTCAAGTTAACCAATCACCAAATCTTACCTAAATGTAAATGATGTGCCATGCTGAAGAAAAGTATACCATAAAAAAAAAAAATTTCTTACATTAACTTCTCAAATACATTCATGCTATTATAAAAAATCTTATGGGGGGATTTCCTATTACTCTAGGTGGACATGGAAGAATTTGAAAGGGGGAAAAGTGAAATTAGAATAATTCAACTCAAGCGTGTTGTACATTTTAAATGGGGCTATGACAGTGGGTCTAAATGAGGGTGATGACGGGTCTGAAAAAAAGAAGTCATCTGAAGAGAGGCGCAAGGAGTTCGGTTGGGGGAAAGAATATTAAGGACATGCATGAAAGTTGTTTTCAAATATATTGTTTGGTAGAAGAAAGAATTAATTCTTCTTTGTTACAAATAAACGTGTAAGAGTTGTAGGAAGGTAATTAATTTTATATAGGAAACAATTTGATTTACCTGGGAAGAGTTTTCGCACTCT
The DNA here is from genome assembly GCA_003508835.1 of Eonycteris spelaea. Classification (NCBI taxonomy): domain Eukaryota; kingdom Metazoa; phylum Chordata; class Mammalia; order Chiroptera; family Pteropodidae; genus Eonycteris; species Eonycteris spelaea. The sequence continues at coordinate 6,646,107 of PUFA01000017.1, forward strand.
TATATATGAAAGGATGCTTGCAGCCACTGAAAACTTATGATCAAGAAGCAATGTGTTGATAATAGTTTTTTAGAATATGTTTTGTTTGCATCTGCACCAGAGCCAATTGCAAATCTCCAACTGACTACCAAGTCTTCCACTTGGGTAACTGCCAAAAAATCAAACTGATATATTAGAAGCAAACTCATTCACTCATACATCTCCTTTGCCTTCTCTCTTCTTTCTCCTCTCCCTCAAAAATACTTAAGATGGTGTGTCTTTCTCCTCTGACTTTCCTGACTTTGTCAGTGGTATTGACAATCTCTGAAGGTTTGGAGTACAGGAGAGCTTGCCAAGAGGGAGGTCACCTGGAAGCTACTGTAACCCAGATTTGAAATGATGGATACTCTCCCAGGCTGGTGAAAGGTGAGAAAGAAAAAGCTTGAATTTGAGAGACAATTTTATGAAACATTAACAGGACTTGTGAAATGACAGATACAAGGGAATAAAGGAATCAGAAAGAGTCTAACACAATCCCAAAACCATAATCTTGGTTACAGGGAGGTTATCCATACCATTGACAACTCAGGAAAGTCACAGGAGGCAGACATATTATGGGTATTTTTGAGGGAGAGAAGGAAGAAGAGAGATGGCAAGAGAGATGAATGCATGAAGAAGTTTGCTTCTAGATGTGTCAGTTTGATTTTCAGCAATTATCCAAGTGGAAAGACTTGGTACTCAGTTGGAGATTTGAACTTAGCTCAGGTGCAGAAGAGCAAGCACTCCTGGAGGAAGCTCCTACAAGAGTGATGGGAATACAGGGCTTAGGGGTGATCCTGTGCAAAGCCCATAGCACTTAAGAGTTTTTGGTAGTTTGGAGAAGTTTCTATATCTGTGTGTGCTTGTGGGGAGATGGAGGGCTGTAGGAGTTCTTATTTTAATATTATGCTAGATATTCTGACAGATTCCTCTTTTGTTTCAGAGACTAAAATAACTATATCACCCAAAGCCCTAATTTGCTAATCACAATATTCCAATGAGCTAGGGTACATCTGAAAAATCATTACTGTCATTAATACCTTTATCATAGTTCTTGCTTTTCACTCTTAACAACTTATAAGGGGAAAACATAACTTCCAGAAAATATTACCCTGAAAGACATCTAGCAACAAATATTTCTGCTGTATTATCTGCTCCATGCAAAAGGTAAGCACCTGCTTCTCTTTATTATCCTCACAATTTCTCAAGAATAAAGGAATAACAGCTAAAAAAAGACAGCTTTTATTTTTGTTATTTCTACCCATGAAAATTCCAGTATGTTATTTTTCAAATGACTGACAAATGGTGTAAATGGCAACACATGAAATGTGGGGAGGCTATAATATACAGATACTTATTTAATTCCAATTCATATAGCACCTGGCAATAGCTCTGTTGAAAGGACTTTAAAGATTGAAAGAAACTTATCTATAAAATACCAACTGCTCTTTTATTAGTATTACTTGGGATATGTCCACACTGGTTTTTTCCAGTTTAATGTAAGTTACATTCTTATGATTGGAGCAGAAGTGTTGACTAAGTGTTGAGCAATTGAAAGCCATTGTTTATAGCATAATTTTACCTTAGGGACTGAAAAGTTCTGTTTTTCATGTTTCTGAATAATCATCAGGTGATTAGCAAAGCTAAACACATTCCAGTGGGTTGATTTACTCTTCAGCTGGGCAGATATGGGCCAGGCTGGTTGGGTAATGAAGGATTTAGAACAACAGGCACCTCCCTGTCAATTTATGAAAAATGCTAATTTCAAAAAAAAGCTCCTGTTCTATCCACAGAAAGTATAAACATTGAATTCTGTGCTGGCAAGATTTCTCAAAAGTCTACTTCAGTTACTTAAAATATTTATGGATGTGTACAGCTTGTCTTAAACTTGTTTTGAAATATAATTCTTATAAATTATTATAAACAGAAGATTTGGGGTCAAGCATTATGCCCTTCCAGATTATCATAAACCAAGCTGGAGCTGTTTAAAAAGAAGAGTTTTGTGTTTGCAGCACAGGTATTTTTGTTTTCATCACAAAGCCCATTCCCAGTTCTTCAGAAGAAGAGGACTAACAATTATAAACCCCTGCAGCCCAGGTGGCTAAACTTTAAAGACAGGGGATGGTGGTCTTTTTCAGCTCTCTTGTTATTGTCAAAAATGTCTGCAAATGGACTTGTTAGATATCAAGTAAAACCATTTGGATGGTAAACTTCATCCATATAACTGGAAATATCATGGTTCACATCCATAACCATATACAAGCATAAATCCAAGGTGGCCCCCAGTGGCGTTTTGATCTCAGTCGAACACAGCTGCACTGAACTCTATTATTAGCAAAGAGGACCTGCTTTTGTAAATGGAGGATGATTTAAGGCTCTATTTTTGTTGTTCAGCAAATGCTGTTAGAAGTAGCAGAAGGTTACCCTTTTCCCATCACCTTAATTCCAGAGATATTCACAGATCTGACATTAGGCTGTTGGCTACTCGTCATAAGACTTCTCTGTCAAAGTGAATTCAGCTGATGAACTATGAACACGCTTACAGTCAGATAATAGATGAAAGAGTCTCAAGATAAACGAGGTGCTTATAGAAAACCTGGCCAAAGTTGTTTAAAAGAGGATGGCAAAGGCCGTTAATTCTCGTCAGGCAGTTTGAAAAGGCAGTGGGTACTTGACTTCTTACTTACAGAGCACATTATCTTACCTTTTTGCAAGAGTGGGGCCTCCAATGTATGTTGAAAGGGAGAGCGTGCCTTTTTAAACAGACAAGAAACACCATGTTCATCAGAAGGGAGGAAGGGAAATTCTTTCCCCCAAGGATGATAAAGGACTTTGTAGCCATCCTTAAAGGCTAACATTTTGATCAGTTTATATCATACAAAATAGTCTTGTTTTTCTAGTCTGTTTCTCTTTCTTTCTCACCCGGAATGCTCAAATTACATGTGTGGAGAATATTAACATGAACATTGATCATCTTTTCTTTTTAGTAGCTGATCACATCAAGATTCAAACTGAACACTGTTGTTGGTGATCTCTTATTATTTATTTTACCCTTTAGAATATAGACTTCGAAATGTGGTTAAAATTTAGGTGAGGTTGTTCACACTTCTTTCACCCCACCTCAATAGCCAGTATGCCAACATTTATAAGTGAGTTGCATTTTGGATTGTATCTGTTAGTATAATTTGTTAATAACACTATAATTTTGTAAATATTTTAAAACATTTTTAAACTTTGACAATTGGATTAGGGTGTTTCTCTTGTCTCACAAATATAAAAGTTTGCTTACAGTTTGCCAAAGGAAAAACTTCATAGCTTTTCTTTTCCATTTTGATGCACAGTAAGTTTAAAGCTCAGAAGAATGTAGTCAGAATCATATTTGAAAGATAATAAAGGGAATGTGTTAAAACAGAATTGTCTAAAAAGGAAAGGAGAAATCCATATATAGAGATCCTAAATAATTCAAAGTGCCTCACACAGAGAGGTTTTCCTGCACGCTCATCTGCTTCATCCTATTGCATCATTATTTTTTCTTTATTCAGCAAATATTTACTGAGTGTTTTCTGTATGCAAACTGTGCTATGTGCTGGAGTTACAAAGAAGGCTCTGGCACTACTCTCAAAGAGATGGAGACAGATGGTTACCACTACTCAGCAGTGTGGTGTAGACACTCAGGGAATCTGAACTGGGTCTAGCCAGACCAGGCTGGGGGAATTGGGGAGGGTGTCCTGGACGAGGCAGACCTGTACTCTTGGAATCTTGGAGACCAAGTACAGGAACAAGTTAGCTGTGGAGCTGAGTGAGGGGGCAATCCTTCAGGCAGAGGCTGCTAGGGAGCTAAGGCAGGGAAGTGAAGGTGTGAGAAAGAGAGCCTTTAGAGAAATGCAACTCTAGTGTGAGGCAAGGGGTGGCAAGGGAAGAGTAGGGATATTCTTGGACGCCCTTTGGAGATACATAGTCAGACCATCACATCACTGTGTGAAACCTTCAAGTGGCTTTCCACAACACTCAAAGAGCAGAAACCTAAAAGGCCTGCACAGTTGGCTCCCTGCCACCTCTCCCCCTCTACTCCAGCTCTTTGTCATTCATTCCTGTGGAGTGTAAGTACTTAGCTCTTCCTTTTGTAGAAACAGTCCTCTACTGGTAGCCTGGCTTACCTCTTTGAAGGTTTGCTCAAATGCTACCTTCTTTGTCAGGCTTTCTTTGAACTCCTTATTGAAAATTGCATCCTCTCCCTTCTCTCCCCTGCTCTCGACATCTTCCCCTCTGTCCTTCCTCTGCCTTAGTTTTCTCCAGTAGCACTTATTGCCATTAAACTCTCTAGTATTTACTTATTGGGTTAGTGAATGTAAGCTCTATGCGGGCAGAGGTTTTGGTCTCTTTTGTTCCTTGATGTACCGCCACTGCCTAGAACAATTTCTGATATACAGTATGCATTCAATAAATATTTATCAAATACATTTTAACACAGTTGTACTTCTAGTAGGGTTGAGTAACAGGCTCAATGTGACTTGAAAATTTAACTTTGAACATAAAACAAAAAATTATAATACTATAAAGTATATATTTTTACATATTGTTCATTTTATACACAATACATTGTTATATATATATATATTTATACATACTTTTTCCTTACAGGATAATAAACATAAATATACATAAAATTGTGTATATTGTATCTTGTTGTCACTCAAGGAACTTGCCAGGGTAATTTTGACTGTACTTGATTTATACTTTATTAGTTACTTTTGGAAACTAATTCTTATGTAAGATACATCTCCTTATAATTCTGAAGGCAATGTGGAGGCTCTGAAGGATGTAAAGAACCTTACACAATTAGATTTATACATTTGGAAAGATCACCCTGTCTGCAGTGGAAGAATACTTTGGAGGGGGTTTATATTAGAGGCATGACGATCGTGGAATGTTGCCAAATTCTCCTCAAGAGATGATTATGACTCGCACTAAGATAATGGCAATGCGGATGGAAAGAAGTCAGTGGATTTGAGAGATATGGGTAGATATAACTTACAGAACTTAGCAACGAAACTGGGGACTAGCTACACTATCAAGAATTACCTTAGTGAAATAGTCTATTCATGTATCACTAAGTCATAATAGGGGTTCTAAAACATCATTTACAAAATTGTGCTTATCTATAATAGTTTATGGTTATATAAATATAAATATCGGCTAGGACTAAAAGTAAATAGTTTTGAACGGAGAGTGAAGGCAAGAAAACATAGTTAAGATTGAGATAATGTGGTGACTCTAATTAGAACACAAATGTTAATGAAAAGTAAGATGCTCCAGTCAACTTAAGCCTGTAGTGAATCATCTATTCAAAATAAGGAAGGTTATAATTTCAAAAATCATTTTGGGTTTATTGTTTGGAGGTTAGAACATATTTCTTAAAAATAAGAAGTTCTAAGATGTGGTTAGGTTTATCCCATTTAAGTAAAAATGTAGCTAAAAAGCTATGCATTAACATAAACAAATAGCAGAAAGACTACTGTTGTAAAAATCCCACTTAAATAATACAGAAAATATGAAATGTCAATGAGATATTTAATGACATTAATTTTTAATGTAGGTGCTTGAAGACTAGCAGATTTGATTAGATAAAAATAGAGAAGACATAATTTAGATTAGGAGTTTTAGTTTTGCAATGTATGTTAACTGAGTGGCATTGCTCCCAACGTACTTAATGTCTTTTTAGAATATATTAGTAACTTAATATGTCTAGTGTGGGGAAAGTGGCAATCCTGCTTTACTCTCCCTTGGTCAAACTATACACAGAGTATTTTAATCAGTATTGGACACCACATTTTCTGAGTGACACAGACAAACTAAAATCTGCTCACAGTTGATAAATTAAGATGCTGAGCTTTTTAGATAACTAGGATATGCTTAGCTTGGATGAAAAGGAACTAAAAGATAAAAATTATCCTGTACAAAAGCATTCTAGAAGTTTCCAAGAGATAAAATTAGAATAAATATAAATTAAAGAGATAAAAACAGGGTAAGGAAAGAGAACAATACATACATGCATCATTCTGAGAGTGAAGAAAGCTAGTGATGAAGAAACCATTTAGAATGATATTAATCCACATGTTAACCACTGGATGAGAGGATTTAGGGCAGATTAAGACAGTGTGGTTCTCTTCAGAGTAAGATTAATGGTCTCGAGGTGGTGAATGAGCTACCTGCTTGCCAATGTAGTCTATACGTCTTCTTCCTATGGATAAGGTTACACCTAAACTATTTCAAAAGTTAGGTACATGTCACATTCTTAAATGTCTTTAGGAAACAAAATCTAAAATTTCTGGCCCTTGTGTTAGCATCAGATAACTTTCACAGTTGGGAAGTTTCCCTCGTGTTTAGCTTGGCTATTTTTTTTATCCCCAGGTATTTCTTCTATCCCCACTAAGGTATTTAGGAAGCTGAATGGAACCATGCTTGGATACAGTTTTCTTCTAGGTTGATCCTCTGTGTGGGGAAAAAATTACTAATCATTTTTGATCGAGTGGGATGATAGAGGTGAAAGATCTTCAAAAAGTATTAAGTGCGATAAAAATAAAATCTATCATTGTTGTGGTTTAGCTTATATGATGTTATCATTAATTTGTTTTTCAGAATTTACTTTGCAATCTCTTAGTCCTGTTTTACTTTTTTGTACAGAATTGGTTGTGTGTTTGTTTTTTTCCTTCAGACTACATTACAAGATCTCAGGCTGATTAGTATTAACTTGAACCAAAAATGATCATGAAACACTATGGTTCTCTCACAATCTAGCTCTGTTCTTTTAGGGCTACTTTACATACGATAAAACTAACAAATACAACTTGATTTCCAGCATGTGTTGATTATGTTCTTAGGTATGTGGTAGTAAGCTGTACTATGAAAATACTCTTATAGCTCTTAGATTCTAAGATAATATATCAATAAATACACAAAGAACAGAAATATTGTAAAACTTAGTAATGAAAAAATCTAGGCATTTACTAAATCCCATTGTGGTTTTCATTAGGCTAATTATGTGTAGGGTAAGATGATGAGAGATGGAGATGGAAGAGGTTAAAGAGTGACCAAATTTAAAGATAAAGTTTATTAAAGGAGATTAATAGGGTATGAATGGGGAGAGAGTACCCACTAGATGGATGTGAGGGAATGCATGAATAGTACTAGAACATTTCCAGCCATTATTGCCTCTAAGAGCAGCTCTCCTTATGTTTCCTCTTTACTTCTTATCTTAAATATTCAGTTTATTATGAGTTTCCAGCAATCAAAGATATGAAGGAAGTTGTTTCAATTAAATGCGATGATTATGAGTCTTCAATAAAAATGAAATGACCAACAGGTCATGCCGATGTTACAGTTGAACTTCTCTGTTCTTTATCACTTTTAAATAGTTTACTAACAGATTTATTTTTAAATACACTAAGAGAAAACACCCAACCTTCATTATTAAGTGCATATTTAATTTATTTTATTGATCTCAATTCATTTGATGGATTGCTTACTCTCCTACCACACACTAGTTTATTTGCCCAGACATTGTAACCATGCCTTAGGAGAAGGGTGCCATCCTGATTCCCAGGCCCTGAAAGGATTTCTGATTCTTTGAAAGTTCTTAGCATCTGGGCTGCTTCAGCAATCTCTGGTCCCAGAAAGAAAAATTCATCTACTGATCTCATTAAGTCAAGTAATACTTTGTCCTAGTTGATACCAAGTGTTTTGGATTTGAAAATGGGTCCTTGAAGTTCCAAGTTGGGCCTAACTTCTGTACTACAGGCTCCTTTAGATGTAGTTCTTGGAAGGGCCTCTCCTACCTTTTCCAGAGACTGATTTTCTCGCGTGTGTTAGAAAGGTATTTGAAAAATAAAGGCTCAGGGAAACTCCAACCATGTCAAATTTCTCTTCATTTGCTTCAACTTTCTGGGAAGAAACAGTTCGAGACTATACATCAAGATGTTCTTTCCTAGAAAGATGTTTTTACTTGAGCAATGCTTGGCCTTTTATGTCACTGAGACTTTTTTGCTTAGAACTGTGTCTGCCTGCATCAGTTTGTAACAAATCATCTTCTCTGACCATGCTGTTAGAGAATCCTAAAGGATGCCATGTTTGTTTATCAAGATTTTATTTTTTTAAATTTTATGTGTTACAAGGCTTTATAGATATGACAATAACAGAAGATTCAGGGACAAAAAGTTTTAAGGAAAGAAAAGTAGTGTACTTGTAAAAGAATTCAGAAGAATTGGCTTCCCAAAAGATACATGGCTATATATATATATGGCATAAAACTCTCAAAATTATTAAGGTTTGAGTTTGTCTGCATATGGTAGAAGGAAAAATAGCAGTTTGCTCCCTTGATTATTGTATTGTATCCATTGTAACAGCATCAGATAAAAAGCTAAGTTTTTGTTAAGGAGATATTAACTTAGAGGAAGGGAAAGTTTCTTCAACTTTGGGAACTAGAGGTAGACATAGTATACCTGCTTCTGTCTTTGGTTTTGTTTATCTCATGTGCATAGTACCTTTTCTTTTCTTTCCTTTCCTTTCCTTTCCTTTCCTTTCCTTTCCTTTCCTTTCCTTTCCTTTCCTTTCCTTTCCTTTCCTTTCCTTTCCTTTCCTTTTCTTTTCTTTTCTTTCTTTTTCTTTTTTTCTTTCTCTGATTATGGGACATAGTATGCTATGCTCACTTACTCAAAAATAGCAGCAAGTTTACTCTCTTAATGGAAAACTAAGCTTTTGCCTAAAAGGCAGCAAAGACCAATTCTTTTGAATTACTGACTTAGAGTGATGTCAGGGGAGGAGGTGTTTTCCTACCCAACTGCCGTCACTCCTCCATTTGCCTTAAGAACAGTGGTTTATTGAGACACACTTTTCACTTTATGGGAACTAACCACTTCTATCCACAGGCATGAGTTTTCTTTCTTCTTTACTGTGATTTTTCAGATATTCAGTAGCATCCATGTTGGCTAAGATTATGTCCATCATGTCAGAAAGCAGGCTTATTTTGTTTAGCTCTGGATTATATGTTATTTGTTTTAAAATTGGTTGTTTAGGGAAGCTTATTTCTTCAGAAAAATGGCTAAGCGTATCCCATAGTAAGTAAATAGTACTCTTCATTTTCTATTAAGTGAAATTGATTAAAAGAAGATGTGAGGTGAAAATTGCTGGCTGGCATTGAATTTCTTACTATTAATATTGCCACTGGTCAACCTGGAAAACCAATGGTTAGAAAAGGGTCTGCCATTGGCCACTGAGAATTTGCCACCATTGTCTCAAACACAAAGGAGATTCTATGGTAGTTTTATCACAGCTGGTGAATTGCTCCAGGAGGCCTCTCTAATGCCTGTAGTTCAAAAATTATAAAGACTGTAACTCGGGCCCATGATGGAAAAAGCACTGCTGATATGGCTGATGGTTTGAATCTCCTGCTCAGTAAGAAGGACTTTGGAGATTTTATTTTCTATCTAATCAGATGAATGATTAACTTTTGAATGGAAAGCTTAAAAATATAGTCCCATGACATCAGGACAGAGAATCTGAATAATAGTCATTATTCTGAAACTGCTATTACATTATCTCAATCAAGTTTTTAAAAATTAAGCTTCTAAGCTGCAAAATATTTAGCTCACTTCTTGAGTGTCCTTAGCCATCTGTCCTAGTGTGGGAAATTCAAAGAAACCCTTTGGCAATTTACCCAGCAGTATGTGTAGGAGTTGCTTTTAAAAATTCAATTGATCATTTGTTCCTATAAAATTTATTTTACAGACACTTACTTCTGTGAAAATGAATTTAATGTTAAGAGTCTGACTTTAATCTGGATTTTTGGTCTTAAACCGAACTATTGTGAAAGAAGAAAAGGTGGGTGGAAAGAGAAAAAGAGTTAGGTTTGATTATGGCTGTGTTATGTCTATGCTAGTTACTTACCAAAGGAATAGGTCTCCTTTATCTCACAATAAAATACCAAAGAGCTATAGAAAAGATAATTAATAGATTTCAGTGCTCATAAAATCAGGCATCATCAATATGATTTAGGAGAGACTTGGCAGAGTGAAACTGCCAATATTGAATGACCCACTGAAAACTCTACTGATAATTTGCCCCTGGGAAATCTATGCATTTTAGTTGCCATAAAAACTGAGAGCAAGAAATCTTCCAGTTATCTCAATGACTAGAAGTGTGGGGAGCCAGAAAAAAAGGATAAGATAATTAATGTTCATAAATGCAAGCTTCATGAGTAGAGTCAGCCTTCACTTTTATGATTCAAAGTTCTGTGGTAATTAGCAACAGTCATCAATGAAGTAAGGCCTCAAATCTACCTCGCTGATTAGGTTACCCATCATTGTGCTCATTTAATGTTTATTAAGCATGTGCTATGTGCAACAACACTGCTGAAATATCAGATATGACTAAGGTATGTTTGCTTCTTGCAAGTAATTTCTTGTGTAAAATGATATGTTGAGAATTTGTGGAGTTTAGATAGGAAAGTAGTTTACCCGATACCACTGTTAAATGGATTTTCTAATTTGACAAATATTGCAAAGACTTCGCTTGGGGTTGGTTAATCGAGTAGGTAATGGTGCGTTTATTTGAGGCCACAGAAGCCTGCTCCCTTTGAAAGTACTGCTTTAGAACATCTTAGCATGCTGGAACTTGGCTGTAACCAGCTTAATAGAGGTAGAATAATTGCCATTCAAGTTTAAAAATCTTTGCCATCGCCTCCAAACCAGCAGGCACCAAATACAAGGAAAGACTACCTTTCTATCAGTATGTACTGGGGAAGGTGAGAGGCCATAGAGCTAGTTAGGGACAGCAGGACAAAGCAAGTTAATAGGATGTCAATACTGGTACCATCAAGCATGAGAGCCAGTCTGATGCAAAAGCTAATCAATTTTGTGCTACTCAGTATAACCCACACTACTTCTTGGATGAGATCTAATTGAAGACATTAGCATTTCTGCTGCAAGCGTGTGCCAGCCAGAAGTGAAGCTGTTCAACCATAGAATCATAAAGGACGGAGAGGTGGAGAGGCAAACTCTGAGTGCACCCAGCATTGCCCAGAGGCTGGGCCCATGAACATGAATGCCTGGTCCAGGCAGTAGTAGGTGGAACCTTGTGATGAAGGAGGATGCTACTGGTGACTGGCCTTTTTGTGGTCCCAGGAACCCTGGACATCTTGGCGTTCTAGGTAGTAGCTCTCTTCTTTTTAACTCCATAGTTTCCTAATGGTCTGGAGAGGTGGAGAGGCAAACTCTGAGTGCACCCAGCATTGCCCAGAGGCTGGGCCCATGAACATGAATGCCTGGTCCAGGCAGTAGTAGGTGGAACCTTGTGATGAAGGAGGATGCTACTGGTGACTGGCCTTTTTGTGGTCCCAGGAACCCTGGACATCTTGGCGTTCTAGGTAGTAGCTCTCTTCTTTTTAACTCCATAGTTTCCTAATGGTTTGGGGACTGCTGGCCAATGATGAACATTCCTGAGAGGTTTATTTGTTTCTGAGCACTGGGTTTTCTACTGCTCCTACTTTTTACTTGGAGTTTTACTGTTGTCTCATGTTTCAAGTCTCCTTTCTATGGCCAGGTTTTCTTCTAAGACTTTTTTCTCAGATTCTCTTTGCCATGTCTTCTGGCTGTCCAAACACCTCACTGCAACAAATCATTTTATAAATTAGGTGGGACATAAATAAATAGGCCACATATGAACTTCTATCACTCAATTCTGCCCATTTACCACCGACTTTCCATCGTTCGACCATGGCTCCCTTCTCTTTCATTTCTCACTGACTTTTGGCTGAAAGACATTGGTGCATTTTATATCAATTGACGGAATACTCAATAGGGAGGATATTCTTACACATCTACTTTTTCTTTATTTTTAGAAATTATAATACAGAAGCACATAAATATATATTGTATATAAAGTAATTAAAATATAAAATGTAAATTCTCCCTTTTTATAGCATCTTCCATATTCCCTGGAGGTAGTAATAGTTATCTGCTTCGTATGTATACCTTAAGACCTCTCTATGGCCTTATAGATGACATTATTTACATACATACATAACTGAGTAGGTTTTCCTAATAAGTGCCCATCTATCGATGGGTAAATAAAAATAGCGTTCTGGTTTAATATTAGTCCAAAAATTTTTTTAGCTAATGTTTCTCAATCTTTTTGTTGTGACCTACACTAAGAAACACAACTGACATCACAGTGAGTCCACAGATTCCTGTGTGTATATGTATGAAAACAGAAACGAAGTATTTATGAAGCATGGCACTTACCCGTACTGTTTAATTCACTCACGCTTTAAAATGTTCTGCACTATTTTATTCTTTTAAAGTAAAAAGAATTTTAATCAATTTAATTTGTTAGTGGCAAACCCTTGGGTTGACATCATGACCAACTAATGGATGGTGACGAACAGTTGGAAAAACACTTAAAGAGTCTATCTTGAAGCTTATTTTTTCTGATAATTCCTTGCTTTCCTGTTTCTAAACACTCCTTGCTTTTATTTGGATGATGTCTGAGTTTATGGAAGTGGCTTCCCAGACTTCAAGTGGTGAATATAGGAGCCCCATAACTCCTTGCTGAACATTCTTGCACATACACTTTTGTATACTTGTGTATTTCTATTAGTTGTATAGTACTAACGGTGTAAATGCTGGCCCCAAAAGTATATTTTAGAAATCCTGATTTCCGTTGTCAGATTGCTTTTTTAGAAATCATCTGTATATGTTTTATAACATATAAAGTGAATGCAGGGACTAGAAATGCCCAGTAACAATAATAGACCATTAAGGCAATACTCATCGGGCACTCTTGGTGTCTAACCAATCCACAGATATTTGGTAAGTGTCTCTAACCTACACATCACTATGAAGATATAAAGAGGTATCCACGTGCTCCTTTCACGTGAGCACTACCGTTCTTGGGCAAGTTTGGATGGACACTCCTCATGTTATGTGTGTTCCACTGATGTGTTCATTTTTAGAACAGAATTTTATGATCTCACATTTCTCAAAATGACTTTAATGTGGTTTTTAAGTAAGTACTCATTTCTTTTTTTAATGGTAGTATGAGGTAATATTTTTAAGGAATAAGTCACAGTGTGAAGAAATGTTTACTTTTGTTCTCTGTCACATGTTTATTGTCTAATTTGTTTGTTTTTGATCCTTGGTATAGAACTGACAGCTCAGTCAGGAAACTCAGGACCGTGCAGCTACTACAGGGCATATTCGTTGGTCTTATAGCTCCAGCACTGGGAATTGGGCTTTGGATTGTAAATAGCAAAGGCTCCAGTATTTTGGGAGGCATATTTTTTTTTGCTTTCTAACTTCAAAAATTTTTTCAAAAAGTCAGGAGATTACACACACACACACACACACACACACACACACACACACAACACTTACACCCCTACCTGATTTTTCTTGAAAAATTAAAATACGCAGCAACACTGACTCACATTCTGCGTGGTAATGATTGACCAGAGCTGAGTCATGGCCCTCCCCTTTAGATAGAGCTTGAACTCTCTCCTGTTTGCCATAATGGGGAATTCCTAGTTTTTCTTTAATTAATTTTTTTTTCTTTTTATCTCCATTCCCTCTAAATTTGAGTTTGAGACTCCTGAGGGTCACTGGTATTTATTGGCATGCTTCGCCCTTTCTAAATTGACTACAGTCTAAATAGTATAGCAAAATAAATTGATGATTTTATTGCTGCTCTGCCATCCTTATATCATCATCTTGACAGGCTCACTCAGTTTTTCCCCGCCTGGTTCTCAATACTGGAGTCACATTCAAATCATCTGGCAGCTTTGTATGATGCTGTGACCCAACATGAAAGATTCTGACGGACTCCGGGCTTCGGTTTTATAAAAATCTTCCCTGGTGTTTGGAATGTGCGAGCAGGGTTGAGAACTGCTTGTTTAGTTGGTGCTTTGTATAAATTTTATTTTACTGAGTAATTCGGCAGACGAAAACAATGAAAAAATTCTAGTGTGTAAGCAAATGAAACAAAAGGGTATAATTATCACCAGAAATAGCCAGATCAAAGCCAAGGCTGGTGAGCAGATAGACTCTAAGAGGTCAGATGGAACCCCGCATACCTCTGTCCTGCAGCAGCATTGGAAGCTGCTTCAAGGTTTCCTGGCTGTCCTGAGACCTTTGGCTTGTCTTTGATTAATGTTAAAATGAAGAGCCCCTGAGGATGCTGAAAAAAATTCATTGCCTTTCTCTGAGCATGAACTTTTTTTTTTTTAATAACGTGCAAATACTTTATTGTTAAAATACAGTATATAATACATATAACTTACAAAATATGTGTTAATTGACTGCCTGTGTTATCGTTAAGGCTTTGAGTCAACGGCAGGCTATTAGTAGTTAAGTTTGGGGGGGGGCTGGCAAAATTATATGCAGATTTTTGACTGCATGATTGTCAGCACCTCTAACTCTCTCATTGTTCAAAGGTCAACTTTAAGTATTTTTCTTTCCATTTATTATAGGAAGCTATATTAAATCCGTATATGCCAATAAATGGCTTACCGTTAAATCTTATATTCTTGAAATCACACATTAAATAACATTTATATCCTAAATCTCCAGAAAATATAATTTACCCAGGCAAGTATACAATAAACCTTTATTAATTGAAAACCATAGTTCATTTTAATATCAGTAATATTTCTATCATAAAATGATTTTATTAAAGCACTCAAAAGTAATTTCAATCCAAACTGTCTTTCTTTATCAAGGTAAATGGCTCAGCAAACCCAGTTTCTGCATTTATTAATTTTTATGTTAAAGAAATTTTATATTTATGATACATTTTTATATGATGTAGTCCTATTATAAAATTTAACTTTGCCTTTAAACTACATATTTATGATTTAGCTCTGCTTTAGACAATAATATATAATGAAGAGTATTTGAAATTCATACAATTTGAAGAATTCTGTAATTTAAAATTTCCACTTAAACTAGTCTCCCCTGATTATTCTCATTTGGTGAGGTTTTGTTATATTTTTATTAATTAATCAATAAATCAATATTTGAAGAGGATTTTATGCAAACACAAATGACACAAACCTGTCTTCAAAGAGAGTAAAGCCAAAAGACTGGGAAAAAATCTTATGAAGGTATGTTCAACAATGAATTAATAAAGATAGAATGTTATTTTCCTGGATTTTGTGATACTTGCGGCATGTCAGCCTTTTAAAATTTCTTATTTCTTTTTCATTCTAAATAAATATTCACACTCAACTTTGTACCTATAATTTTGTATCTGTTTTCTAATGCAATCTCTGCCCCCTTCATTTCCCCTACTCCAATTGTGTAAACTTCAGGTCCCACACAATTTAAACGCATTCTATCCGTGGCCAGATTATTTTATTTGCTACAGGTTACTGAAAAGCCTGAGGTGTGTTACTCCTGGAGATCCTCACCAGGTTGACAATAATTTGAGTTGTTCAACTACCTCAAAAGTAACTGCACAACACTCTCCCACATCTGCCACATACTCCCATGGGCATCATTTTATCCACGTGGTACTTTAAGGGAGATTTGGTCAAATCTAGTATGGCTTGCTCATATCCTTATACTTTTTATAGTTATCTTCATGTGTAAAACTGGCACTGCTAAGGAAAAGAGAAACGAGGTTATTGCAACATGCCTTGCAGTAGTCGCATTCTTTTTAAGCTGTTAGCACACCACACATTACCTGTTGCAGAGTTTCGCTAAGGCTTGACAGCTGGAGTGTTTATCAATAGGGTCTGTAATCTATGTAATTAGAAAAAAGAAAACTACAACTAATTACAAATCTCAATATCTAAAAACATTTTAGTATGTAGGGAAATACACAGCAATTTTTTTTTGTTTTTGTAACATTTGGACACATCTTCATAATACCCCTTTTCCTTCATTTTTTGGCTGCTTACTCTTGGTCGCTTCATATGGAATAGTTTTATAATGTTTTTCTAATGAGAGAATGTAAAGATAATTGCCTTGTCTAGCATGGCTAATTGAAATTAATTTTGGTAATGCTATGTAAATGTTTTAAATTGTCAAATTTGGAAAACCTTCTACAAGTTTCTTTCATAATGAGCTGTAAGATTTGGAAGAATTTTCTATGGATTAACTTTTGGCTCTACATATTTCACATCTTATTTTTCCTCCATTCCTACATACTTTGTGCTGAGTGCCATGGTACACGTGTGACAGAGGGGAAGATGGAGTGAGAAGATCAAAACTGATTACTAATTCTAATTCTACAAAAACTTATGGCTACATGGACATATTGCTAGGGCCTCTCCCAGGGTCTTAGAAGGTATCTGTGCAAGTGAGAGACTCTGAAAGCTTGAGTTTTAGTGCTTTTATTGTAAAATTCACACGTAACAACAGAATTAAAATTACAAAGTAGTCTCAAAATTCTAGACAAAAACAGATGAAATTTAATTAAATAAATGTAAAATCAAATAGTTAGGGTCAAAACATTAATTTCACAAGCACAAGTTAAAAGGTGTATGACACTAGGTCAGGTGTTTTAGTTGACCTTTATTTTATTATGAATCAACAATATGGTACAAGCATAGAAATAGCTAGCATAATAATAGACCATAATTCTGATGCCATAATTTAGGAGGCATGGTGACTGATTAGATTGTATCCAGAATAGCACATTCTCACTAGTGAAGATTGTTTGAATTCATGGCACCAAATGAGTGGTTAATGAACTAGAGGATGTCAGATAACTACTTAAGGGAACAAGGTATTATTACCTTTAAATAAAATCTGAGTTGCTATTCTACAGAAGAGAATTTTATACAAAAGTTGATTTGAATTGCCAAAGGAGGCAGGGAGAATACCAATATGTTTTTTATCTCAATATAAGAAATAGTTTTCTGATATTACAGTTGCTTGTAGTGGACTTGATCACTATATTTGAAGGAGTTGAAGTATAAACTAATGTGACCAGATACCTGTATCAAAGAAGTGATTTGTGTAACGACAACATATATATAGCAGTCACACCTTGCTAGGTATTGTTCTAAACACCTGCAAAGAGTCAAGAATGGGAATAGGTGGCCCCCTTGGCTTCTCTCTCTCATATTTGGTGGGTCTGAGGAAGTGATTTTAAAAAAACGTTTGCTTCGGTTGACACTAAGACCTTGCTATTTTTCCTCTTAGTAGTTCCATTTTCATGCTGATAAGCAACCACTGCTGATTGACATGACCCACCTTAGTTCTTTAAAAATGTTACAAATTCAAGATCTATTTTTAAGGAAGGGAGGGTCAGAGTTCCTGTAAATTTTTACATGATCAGTTTTAGTTTAAGGTTTTTGCATAATGTGTAAGATTTAGTGTGTAGACTCTGACAGCCGGCTTTCTGCTTCTTAACTCCACTGTATAAGCTGTATAAGCTGTATGCTTTTATGCATCTCAGTTTCCTGAACTATAAACTGGTGAAAATAATAGGACCACTTCATAGGACTGTTTTGAGGATGAAATGACACATTCCATTAAACCAATTAGAATGGTGCTGGGCACATAGTAAACATTTCATAATTTATTTTAAAGGCTTAGATTCTATTTGCTTCCAATAATTTTACCAGTTTTTATTTTTATATTCACTTATTCATTCCACATATTTGTATTGAGTGCCTGACATGGGTAAGCACTGTGCTAGGAGCTGAGGATTTCGTTTGGACACGGCAGGCATGGTCTCTGATTTTATGAAGTTTATAATGTAAGGGTTTTTTTTATGCAACCAGCATTAAAACCAGAAAAAGATACTTGTCAGGATCTTGGTTAACAACTTAACCAATAATGCTAATTAGTGAAATGCACTCCAAAAACTTTAGTTCTATGAAATGTTCAACTTCTGTGCTCCTTAATTTCACTAAAATTGTCTGTGTGTGTGTGTTTTGTTTCTTTAAGAAAGTTTTCGATCATGAGGCTGATTAAAAGACAGCAGAAATCAAGCATGACTACCCAATCTCTCTGTGATCATCCAAATCTGTGGTTATTATTATTGTTGTTGTTATTATTTTACTGGTAGGTAAGAATCACCTGAGAAAGTGGAAATTTGGGAGGATTGAGTTCTGTAACTTTCTTCTTATTGGTGAACTTCTATCAGAGAATACTGCTAGTTATAAGCAATCAAGTGAACCACTGTGATCTATCAACAGTGAAAGATATGAGAGTAATAATGAGAACATTGGGATTTATAGCCTCTTGGTTAACCAAAGTTTTTAACAAGCTCTCCAAGGGCAATCTCCTTCTTGGTAGAGTCTGAATCTTTTCCCAGATTTTAAAACACAGTGGAGTCTTTAAACTATTATTGGCAAGTTAAGGGATTTTGAGGTCTTTTCAAAAAATGTTACATGCTGTTAATTGAACTGTCCTCTGTTAACACTTTAAGTAGAATAAATGGACTTATGTTCCTGGGATTTGAGTTTGGAATTTCTTGGACTTGGGTAAATGTTAAAACAGCTACTCAGATCTTAGAGCCATTTCTTTTGTATTCTGAGTTCAAATTGGAAGCTCGGCTTCAAACATGTCTTGGCAAGGCTTTCTTCTCTGCAATTAACACGTTCTGTTTAACACCAGTTAATCAAATGTCATATTACTTTTTATGCTATTAACTGTGTTTTGCCACATACCATGAACATGTGCGCTTAACATTTGAATTAAAGCGTTATTTCTGAAAGAGTTTCTTCTTCTTCTTTCCCCATTTCTTGAGTGAAACCATGATTTTGTGGTAAAACTACTATGACAAACCAGTGATTTTCATTAAAAATTTTAGTGACAAACATTCTTTTCTAATTTTAAGTATAGAGTAAGTGGGTCCAAGAATTTGTGTACCAATTTCAAAATGTCAGCTACACCCTTGTTTTTATCTGTTTGTTCAAGCCAGTTGGAGTCTTTAAGGTCCTAGAAGAAACACATTTTCTTTTGATTAGTAACAGTGCATTAGACTTGTTAAGTGTTGTCAGTCAAGCAAGCACAACCAATCCTGACTCGTGCTCCAGAGCACTAATGTACATATGAAGAATGTTTTAATTTAAAATAATTTTTATTGTAGTAAATACTCACAATATAAATTTTTACTATTTGAACCATTTTTAAGTATGCAGTTCAGTGGTATTTGGCACCTTCACATTACTGTGCAACCCTCACCACCAGCGTCTCCAGAACTGTTTCATCTTCCCAAACTGAAATTCTGTATGCATTCAACAGTAACTCCCATTTCCCCTGCCCCCAGCCCCTGGCAGTCACCACTTTCCTTTCTGTCGCTATGAATTTGACTGCTCCAGGTACCTTATGTAAGTGGAATCATACCATATTTGTCTTTTGTGTCTGGCTTTTTTCACTTAGCATGTCTTCAAAGTTCACCCATGTTGTACCATGTGTGAGAATTTTCTTCCTTTTAAGGCCGACTATATCCCATTGTGTGTATGTGTGTGTGTGTGTGTGTGTGTGTGTGTGTGTGTGTGTGTGTAGTGTGTGTGTATATGTTCAACTATTGATGGCTTGACTCACTTTTTAGATATTGCTTATCTGCTGCTCTGAAAATGAGTGTATAAATATCTACTCAGATTCCTACTTTCAATTCTTTTGGGTACGTACCAAGAAGTGGAATTGTCGGATCATACTAGGTAATCCTATTTTTTATTTTTTGAGGAACCATCATACTGTTTCCAAAGTGACTGCTTTATTTTTTTACATCCCCACCAACAGTGCACAAGTGTTTCAATTTCTCCTCATTCTTCCCAACACTTGCATTTTTTTTTAAATAGCCATTCTAATGGGTATATATGAAGGTTTAAAAAATATTGACATGCTATTGTAGCTTTTATATGCAGATACAAAAGATATAAAATTATTTTTACTGGATATATGCAAAAAATAAAAATTTCTTATTATGTGTCACTGTTTTAAAGTTAACTTCAAATACAGTATTTTAATAAATAACACATCTTAAATATAATAGGATAGTAAACACATTGAATAAAATTGTCTTAACAAGTGGAGGAAAGAAAAAGTAAAGATGGATAGTAGAAGACCTCCAGATCGAACTAGAAACCTTCCCAACTGCTATTTGAAACGCAGCAATTAATGGTTGGAGTGTTTGGGTGCTTTTCAAAATACATAAAATATGTTATGATGATGAAACTTTGTAACATATTAAATAAAAAGAGAAAAATGCTTAATGACACACTTTTTTTTGAAGTCAGAATATATACAGCAATGTTTATTTTTTATGAGCTATAGTTAAAACTCCATAGCTTTGGTTTTACAAATATACTCAGTATATGACAACACATTCCTATGTTTATACTTTTTTTTCCCTCAGGCTTTACACCGTTTTCAAGGTTCATTACCCTGACCTGAACTCCCAGTTTTGCCCTGGTAGAAAGTGGATTACTTCATTAGCAATCCAGAAGTGCCAGGTGAAAATCTAACATCTACCTCTCTGGAACAAATATGCCCAGGTTACTGGTAATATACACATGTGGTATCGTTTTTCCATTATTTGGAACATACAGAACTAAATTAATAACAGTTCTTACAAGACCCTGGGGGTTTGTGTAAAAGAATTTTGATCTCCTTAGGAAGGGCTCACCAGTACTCTCAGGAGAGATGCACTTGACTTTTGACCTCTTTTCAAAGGCACCTGTGTGAGCTTTTAAAATCCACTACCACCAATTATCCACTTTCAACCTGAAGTGTTTAAACCTAGGGCCACATTAACTGAGCTTAGCACATAGCCATGTCATTGTAGACTTCCTGATGTGAGGCGATGTCTTGACATAGTTAAAAGGCAGTTTAGGGATGGGGCATGAGATTAATCAGGTCCTCCTACTGACAGCTTCAAACAAAGAAGCCTTTTAGCCACCTGGTTTGTGTCTCTCACACCTGCATTCAGATTGCTGGGACAAAGCTTTGTGCCATTGCCTTGATCCCATTCTTTTCAGGTACTTGCTTGGAGCTGCTTCTTCGCTTAATGGCTCTTTCAAAAAGACAGCATAGAAGATGCAAATAAACAGCTTCCTCTTTCAGGAAAAGCAATGCTGGTAGAATTGTAACCATTTACAAAATCAGTTCGTAATGGATTTATGAAATCCTGTATGTCCTTTGAAGACTTTTGGAAAGGAGGTCACAGCTCACGGTACATTGGAGTTATATACATAATTCTTTCTTCTGCTATCACTTTCTTGGGAATTTAAACCAGGATGAATGTCGACTTCTCTCTCCTTGCTTCGCATCATTGTTAGCTGGCTTCTTTGGCAGTAAATGTGGCTTTGATTTTCGTCTCTGAACTTATTAGATTTAATGTTTTTATTTTTTACTTATGGTGCAGAAGACTTGAGAACTGTGGTAGTAAGTTAACCCAGCATGCCAGGAGAGTCACTCTGCGAAAGTGAGATTCCAGTTGTCCTGCACAGTCCGTTAGTTTGCACATGCTGCAGAGTTTCAACAACAGCCAGCGACTGCATCGTTCCCTGTAACCGAGTAATGCAGAAATATTAGAGGCCTAGTTGAGTTCATATTCTATGCCTGGTTTAAATCACTGATGTTGTAAGATCTGGCTGTGGACTAAAAAAAAATTCCAAATGTTTTCTGGTTCTAGTTTTTGATATATTTTTTTTTTTTGTATGAAAAGTAAAACCATACAGAATCTCTTGATTGCACAATGAAGCACAGTTCCAGGGCCGTGCTAATAATTTATCCCAGTTTAGCCTTAACAGAGTTATGCAATGGCTATTTCAAGTACACTCATCCAACCCATTTGATCTTAAGGTTCAAGAGTCATTTTGCTGAATAAAGAGTGGAATCTCCTCTAGTATGTGTTTGGCAGTTGAGGTAACCTGCTACTCTCCTCTGGAGAACTGGGTTTCTTTAAATTCTGCTTTCAGTTGTTTTAACTGCTTTTATTTCCTTAATAGTATCTGGTGTTCTATCAGTGCTAACTGTAGTGTTAATCATAACAATGACAACAGCAACAGAAATGATGACAACGAAAAATATGTACCATGTGCCAGGTACTATGCTAAGAATTTTATGTATTTTAGCTCATGTACTTCATTCACTAAGTAACTCTTTGAGAGAATATAAGACTCAGGTTAATGATGAGGAAACTGAGGCTCAGAGAAGAAAGTAAGTTGCCCAAAGTCATACACCTGTTAAGTGGGAAAGCCAGAATTTGAATGCTGGCACTCGGATTCCAGAATCCATGCTTTAATTAGAGTTCTATAAGTAAAAAAAGTCCCATATCTGTGCTAATTTTTGAAAATTAGAACAAGCCTACCTACATTTTACATTTGAAAATTAGCAGAACAAGAGGCAACTGCTAGAGATGTGTGTACAAATGTTTGGAGTATTTTTCTTTTTCTTTTTGATTTCTTAATAGTAAGGAGATTATATGAGGTACAGAAAAGGGGATGAGGTAGCCTCTCCCCCACCACATATACCCTTAATGATGATGGGAAGTTCTTTTCCAATACAGTGTACTTGAATTAATGAAAGTAAAATGTTCATTTTCTTTCCATTGATTATAGAAACACATTGTTTTATGTTGCCTTTTAGTGGAACATAGGTGATGTTATTAAAAAGATTGCCAGAGTGATGTTTGCAGATTAGTGATAACTATGACACGTTTTCAAGGTTGGTGACCTATCTTGTCTTGTAGATAATATCTCCCATCTCAGTAACTGTGAGGAGTTTCTGTACTGTATGTTGGAAGGCTGTTGAGAAAGAAATAGGTTTGGTGCATGTGTGTGAACGTCAATCTGTTTTCAATCTTCAGGCCTGGGCTCAGCTCTTTCTACTTCTATTTCACAAAGAAAATGTGGTGGGACAGGAACACTTAGTAGCAAACAGGGGCACCATATCTGTGGCCTCCCACTCCTCCTAGTCTTCCTGGTGGAGTTTTTGTACAGACACACTTGTGTATCAAATGAACACTTCAGAGGTTCCCAAGAGAGGACGTGCACTAATGTCACCCAAATGATGCTCGAGGGAGCCAGAGGAGCAAGGAGACAATAGCCATTTCAGTATTGCCACAGACTGAAATTGCCGTTCAATTTTTCCTCCCCATTCCGCCTTTGCCTGCCATGCCCACCTTCATCAGCAAATTACTATCCCACCAAGAAAGGACTTTAGAAACCGGAGCTGGCAAGACCTCTAGGTCAAGTCCTCCATTCCCTTTCAAGCCTAGATCAGCCTCACCCACTGAGCCCTGTCTAGTTTTTCCTCAACTTGAAATGTCTCAAGCCTACATTTTTTTTTTCTTCCCTTTATCCCATTACTTCTAGTTACAACTTCTTTGTCAGGCCAACTAATTCCCCCTTGTCCTTTGCAGACAATTATATCATCTTTAGTCTGTCCTTGGATTTCATTCTTTTATTTTCCCCCATCACAAGTCAACCCCTCTGGCCATTCAGTAATTCTTTTTGACTTGCTCTGAACTCTACACACTGTGCATCTTTCTCACTGTGAGGTCTGCAAAGCTTGAATGGGCCCTCCTGAGTGTGGTCTCTCACCTTGGACTGGATAAGGAAGCTAGTGTTACCTCTCTTTCTTAATATGGGCTATTTTGGTCTGAATCTTCAAAAGGGCTTTGTCTATAAGATTGCCTTTATAGAGAGAATTCTTCTTTAATTATTTGTAAACTTTCATCTATGCCTGGGAGCGTACTACTCTAACTCAGACTGTCAGTAGAAATGATTTTAAATTTTATAATTTAAAATTTATAATTTTAAATTTTCTATTAGTTACACTTAAAAAAGTGAAAAAGATCATGTGAAATTAATTTTAATAATATTTAACTTATATCAATAATTATCATTTCAGGATGTGATAAATATTAAAAATTATTTGTGGAAGATTTAAATTTTTTTCTGCTAAATTTTGAAAATCCTATGTGTATTTTGCTGTGTATTTCAATTCAGACACTATATTCATCAGAAATTTAGTACTGGACCTATATATAGATTTCTTAAAATATACTGTTGAAGAAATAGATTTATATACCAAGTTGTTTTGAACATACTTAAAAGTTCTCCAATAGTAAAACTATCAGTTTTTAAATTTAAATTTTAACTAATAAAAATGAAATAAAATTAAAATTCAGTTCCTCAGTTGTACTAGCCCCATTTCAAATGCTCAAATGTGGCCAACAGCTATCATTTTGGATATTGTAGCTCGAAATATGTAATGATTCTAAATGCTTTCATCTCATATACAGTTCAGCTTCCATTTTCCAAGGTCAGTCTTGCCTTTTGGGTTCTTGATCCGTTGAACTTTTTTGAGCAAAGGGATATTACTTTTTTTCTTTCTTTGAATTTTGATGAGATACTTTGTTGAAGATTTTTGCAATTAAATTCTTGCATGTTAGGATGCAGTGGTATGGTTTTAAAATGCATTTATGTTAAGTCCTACAAAATTAATACATCATGAAAAGGTCCTAGAAATCAGAAATGAAATGACCTATAAGACATGTGGACTTAAAAATAGTTACTAAATCATGGCTTTTTCCTGAAATACATTTTTTTTTTTTTTTTTTTTTTTTTTTTTTTTTTACTTTCTCATAGAAATGCCAATGAAGCCTATAAAAATAAATTTGGTTACCTCACAGGCTTTATCTTGTAGCTTGGGCCAAGGATGCTAAATCTCATTGTTTTGCTAATCTTTGCACTAAACATTTAGTAACCCAATAATTCAAATTGTGTTGTAGGACTTCTAATAATGAAGGTTGAGTTTCAAGCATTCCAAGCAATAGTAAATACTTTAGAGGAGAAATAATTTAAAGTGGTGGGGATTCCTAGTGACTTCAAAAGTGCGCTCTGAAACTTGCATTATAAAGAGAGGAAGCTGTCTTAAAAAGTAGGGCAAGGCACACACTTTGAGGGGCTTAATAAATTTGGGTTGATTAATGCTATTAACATAATAGCTAATTCATGTTATTATTCAAAAAGATTCTGTGGTCCATTCCTTCCTCTGCACCTGGATCTAACTTTTTCAAAGAACATATAATCAATTCAAAGAGAGGGAAATTTTTAGCTTATCTATGTTCTTAAGCGATTTCCCAACTCTCCCAGCTTCTTCTTCTTTCTGCTCTTGTATGCAAATCTTCCTTGCTATTATACAAGTGTGCACATTGCAAACACTTTTCCTGAATTGATATTTTACTTGTTTTCTTTGCAGTTCAGTGGCTCCCATGGTCTCCATTTTATCCATCTGCTTCACATTTTAGATTTTATGTTTTAAACTTGCATTAAAAATATTTCACAAGGTTCTCTTGATTAAAGCTCAACACACTAAAATAAGGGAAGAAGGTGGCTGAGTTTACAGAATTTAATTTTGTTCAGAAGTCTCTATAAATGCATTTTGGAGTGGTGTGTGCTATCCTAAAGTACTTCGTAACATTCAAAGTGGGAGTTGAACAGGAAGACATTTATTTTACATGGACACCTCAATATCTGTGGGTCTTTAAGTTTGGGACACTTGGATTTCTCCAACAAGCACCAGCTTTATTGTACATCTCTCATCTCCCTCCTAATTCCTTCTAGCTTCCTGCTGTGGTCTTGAAATTATCAGTGTTTCAGCTAATAACAGTACTACTTTATATCTATTTGATATTTTACAGTTATAAAATTACTCTAAAGACATCATCTCATTTCATATTCACAGCAACCTGTGAGAAAGGGCAGATATGGTTATTTCCATTTGTTAGGTAAGAAATGGAAGCCTAAAGACACCAATTTAGCCCAATTCCCAGGTCCTTTGATAACAAGGCCATTTACTTTTTCACCCGTCAATTCACCCACAGTCTTTCTCCAAAGGATCTGAGATGACTGTTTCCCAACTTCACTCTTTTTGCCTACTGTACAGCTTGTAAGGAGACCCCATTCCCACGTATATATCCTTGTTGTATAATTGCCACAATCCAGCCTCCGATGAGCCCAGAATGCCTTCATTTTACTAGGCTATCAACTGCAGAGGCCTACTACAATTTATTTGTTTTTGGTAGATACATATCAATTTAATTCTATACTGAATTAGTTAATCCAAACATTTTTAAAGATATCAAACAATGTGGCTTGCTCTAGTCACTGCCGAAAACTAGTAAATTTTTTCCTGTGCTTTAGTTTAACATGGATGTCTGGGCACATTTGCATTATACTTAGCAGCAGATTAAAAGCACTGGTTTCTATTCAATCTATGTAGATCCTTGCTTGATAGGATGTCCCTCTGTATTTACTTCCATTTTAGTGCAGTGAATCACATAATTCAAATTAAATTTCTGTTACTCTGACCTGTATGTAAAATATGAAATAAAATTCTTAATAATTTTGAGACTAAATCCTGCATTGTCATTACAAGCGGAAGGGACTACTTAGCATCTGCCCTTAACTGACATGTGAGGCAGGTGGTACTGTGCAAAGGCCACTGGATGAAGGAAGATCATATATGTGACAATGACTTGAAAACTATAAATTGCTGGCGAGATATTTGAGCGTTATTGTCAAGGAGAGGTGGCCCTTATGAGGGAACGTGAGTAGAAGTCAAATGAATATGACATTGGTGGGCTCATTTAACTTCTTCGCTTTGGTTTCCATCTGTTCTATCTTTATTTATTTATTTTTCACATTAATGTGTGATAGAAATAACTTTTAGTCTGTGTGGTCCTTTAACTCACTAGGAAGCTGCAGTTTTTATTCTTATTTTTTAAAATGGCTTTATTCACAGAGTATTTACAGTTTTTAAAATTGTGATTCCTTCTCTCTACCCATCTTAATTTCTCTTATTTATAATATAACTTGTATATAATTATAGCTTTAAATTAGATTATTACTTACACACTGCTCCCAACGTTTTCCCAATGAGTCAGGTACAAGGGACCTGTGGGAATTATTATTTGCTGCTATGAAGCTGCTTGCTCTACTGAGTCCACCACTAAGAACTTATGTTATATTAAGATTGCTCCCCCAGCCTGAATTACATGTAAACAATGAATTCCAGGGGTGGCAAATTTAACATCTCTTCTTTTCTTTAACTTCAGAAAACATATTTTGAAAGGCTTTTGTAAAAGTATTGTATACCATAACCCAGTGAAACTTATTCCAGAAACGCGACTGGTTTAACAACCAAAAATTAATAAATGAAATCTATCAATAAAGGACGAGATCCACATGATTATATTAATAGATACAGAAAAGCATTTGACAAAATCTCATGCGTTTTCATGATAAAAACACATAGCAAACTAAAAACAGAAGGGAACTTCCTTAATTTGATAAAGAGCATCTACAAAAAGCCCACAGCTTACATCACGCTTAATGGTGAAAGACTGTCTTTCTTGCCACTTCCAATTACAATTATACTGAAGGATCGAGCGTGGACGATTTATAAAGAAAAGAAATAGAAGGCATCCAAATCAGAAAAGAAGTAAAATTATTTCTATTTGCAGATGATATGATCTTGTATGTATAAAATCCTAAGGAATCATAAAGAAAAAAACAAATAGAGCTAATAAATAAACTCAAGAAGGTTGCAAGATATAAGATTGCTATTCAAAAACTAATTGAATTTTAATATACCAGCAGTGACCATTTTCAAAATATTATTAGAAAATAAATTTTTATTACAGTACCATCAAAAAGAATAGAAATTTAACAGAAGTGTAAAACTTGCATTCTCATAAATACAAAACATTGTTAAAAGAAATCAAAGAAGTCCTAAATAAATGGAAAGATATCCCATGTTAATGGATTGGAATATTTAGTACTAGTAAGATAATAATACTCCCCAAATGAGGTACAGATAAACTCAATCCTTATAAAAATTCCAGCTAGATTTTTTTTTGCAGAAATTGACAAACTAATCCTAAAATTCATATGGAAATACGAGGACTCAGAATAGCTAAAAGAAAGTTGCAGGACTCATACTTATTGATTCACTTACTACAAAGCTATAGTAATCCAGGCAGTATGGTACTCATATATGAGGAACATATAGATCGATGGAATAGAATTGAGAATTCAGAACTTAACTTTTACATTTATGATTTTTGGCAAGAGTGCAGAGAATACTCAATGGGAGAAAAAATAATCTTTTTAACAAATGGTGCTAGGGCAACTGGATCTCCATGTGCAAAACAATGGAGTCAGATCACTTCTTTACAGCATCTCCCAAATTAACTCAAAAGAGACCATAAATCTAAATGTAAGAGGTAAACCTATAAAACTATTAGATGAAAACAGTAGTAAATATCCATGACCCTGGGTTAGGTAAAACCTTCTTGGACCTGACACTAAAAGTAGAAGTGACAACAACAAAAAAATCAGCTTCATCAAGATTGAAAGCTTTCATCCTGCAAATGACACCAAAAAGAAAGTAAAAAGACAACACAGAGCCTGTGAGAAAATATTTGCAAATCAGACATAGATAAGGGTCTTGTATCCAGAATATATGAATTCTTACAACTCAATTAGAAAAGAAAACTCAATTTTAAAATGGGCAAAAGATTTGGAAAAGGTTTCTCCCACAATGATATACAAATGACAAATAAACCGTGAAAAGATGATCAAAATCATTAGCCATAAAGGGAAGTGCCAATGAAAACCACAGTGAGATACCGCTTCATAACCACTAGGGAGGCTATAAAAAAAAACACAGGTAATAGTAAGCATTGATAAAGATGCAGAGAAATTGGGACCCTCATATATTGCTAGTGGGATGGAAAATGGTATAGCTACTTTGGAAAGTAGTTTGGCAGTTCCTCAAAAGATTAATCATAAAGTTACTATATGACCCAAGAATTCTACTCCTGGCTAAATACCCAAGAGAAATGAAAACATGTGTCCACATAGAACCTTATACACAAATATTCACAGTAGCATTATTTATAATAGTCAAAAGTGGAAACAACCCAAATGTCCATCAACTGATGAATGGGTAGATAAAATGGTATAGTCATACAATGGAAAATTATTTGGCAATAAAAAGGAAGAAATTCTGACATGCTATAACTTGGATGAAACTTGAAAACATTACGCTTAGTGAAAGAAGTGAGTTATAAAAAATAACGTATTGCATAATTCCACTTATGTGAATGTCCAGGATATAGAATTCTATAGAGAAAAAAGTAAATTAATGGTTGTCTCAGGCTGGGGCAGTTGACGGTGTGGGGGACAGAATGGGGAGTGACTATTAATGCATACAAGGTTTTATTTTGGAGTAAGAATGAACATTTTCTAAAATAGATTGTGACAAGTCTAAAATAGATTGTGACTGTATAACTCTGTGACTACATGACAAAACATTGAAGTGTACACTCTAAAGGAATGAATTATGGTGCATGTGAATTGTATCTCAATAAAGCTGTAAAAACCAGCTTTTGTACATAAGGCAGATCAAATAGGCTGTTTCAATTCTATTGATTTGGAGAGGCTTAGGCATGGTTTATGAAACCAAACATTTCCACAGGAAAGGTGAACTTTGGGGTAAGAGGGGACATAATAAAAAGGAAAAAGAGATTCAAAATTGCTCCAACAGCCAGGAAGAGGATAGGTAGTCTTAGAGGAAGTGTGTGGAATTAAGGATTAAGGTGCTTAAATGGCTAAAGGGGATGAGGAAGAGAAATCTAAAATAAATACGAATGTTTGCAAAATAAATTCCCAAGACTCTTGAATTTGAGTTGCAGGAAAAAAGAGCCATGAATTCTTTGCCTTGGAGAAAATGACAAACCCTGAGAAAAAAAAACACATGAAGAGAGAAGGAGAGTGTTTTCTGCTTGCTCATTGTTGTATTTCTTCTAGGTCCATTTCGTTTCCCAACTTGCATCTAGATTGGTGTTGTCATCCCTGTGGCTTCTTCACAAAGATACGGGCCACTATGGAAGAGGGGTGCTATGATAAAATTCCTGGGGAGTCTTGTTGAGACAATGGTCATAAATACATTTGAGAAACTGTGTTCCATCAGAAACACTTTGAGTACCCGGGTACAAACTTTGGATAGATGTTGTGCAAATGTTTGGCAGAAATGCGGACTTTCCTTACTTTTAGGCGTATCTGTGGCTTTTTGATACTGTAAACAACTGACACAGCCACGAAGGAGTAGTGTATCTGAAATTGTTTATACAAAAGAATTCCATCTGTCAGTCTGTTTACAGTTCACATATGAATGGGCAAAACCTTCATAATGAGAGACCCAGCAGAAAAAAATCTGGGCTATGCTGCAGATAATTTCAACAGGGCCTATTCATATTAAGGGTTTTCCTCTTCCACCCAGAGCAGTTTGCATAGAAATTATGCTCTCTGATGACTCTGGTAATTTAGTGTCCTTTAAAGTGAAAGATTGGAAAGCTTGGGCTTGCATTTGGGGTCTCTGTGTGTCAGTTTGTGCAGAGCTTTCCAAAGCTGGGCAAGAGAATTTGACCAGATAAGTGTTTCCCCTGAGGCAAGGTCAGAGGCTGACCCTGGCACTAGAGCGGATGTCTTTCTCAAGAGCATTGAAATACATTCACCATAAAAGACATTATGAATTCTTGGCATTAGGAAATCTTGCTTAGTTTTTCCTTTTATCCTTCTTGTTTCTCTTTGAGTAACATTTTGCGAAGACTCTGTAGCCCTTACTCGTTTTAGCCCAAGCACTTCATTTGGTTCACCGAGGAGACAAGACTTGAGAGGCAGGCACAGAGAAAACACTAAAATAACAACAAGAGTGTTCATGCTGTGACTTGCTAATTTTATCCAAATTTTTATTTTGAAGAACATATTCTTTTACATGGTTCCATAGTTGCTAAAAGTGAAATATGATTTCAAATTTCATTTGGTACTGATTTTTTAAATTAGGGCAGTCAGTGAATAAGATATAAAGGTTTTCAATTTTAAAAATTTGTTAAAAATAATGAATTCATTGTAGTCATAGTTCATAATCATAATAATTTGATCACAGGAATAAAAGATCATCAAAGAAATGAGTTTCCTTGAAAAATGAAACACAGGAGCAGGTCTGCCTTCAAATCACCTTCAGAGTTACTTATCTCTACATATCACAACATCATATCATATATCATATTATATTATATCATATCATACCTCTTTCTCTTTCTCTGTCTCTCTCCCTCTCAGCTTTTCTATAAATTTTCTACATAGACTTGAAAACCTCTCTCAGTGGTGTTTTTAGCATGTTAGTATCTCTACTACTGGGGCATTTTTGCTAGTATCTAATAACCATGTATTGCATAATTGACCTCTATTCTCTTTTTGTCAATACCAAATTATTTTTTACATGATTTAATTTATATTGGCTAAAATATTTCTTTTTTCATCAGGTTACAACCTTGAAATATCATAGGTCTTTAACTTTACAGCATCACCAACATAGAAAAGAGATTTAGGCAGATAAACCTCAGTTAGATTAATGAGTATTTTTCCTGGAAATATCCTTTGAATTGATTGTGTTGTTTGAATGTTAAAATATCTTTATTTTCCTCTCATTCCTATTTTTTTCTCCTTTCTCCTTTCCCTTACGTTTTCCTTCTTCCCCTTTTATTTCTTTTTTTTTTTCTACTCCTTCCCATTTTTCTTACATTTCATCCCTTTTAAATTATATATTGAGTTCCTACCATGTGCTAGGAATTCAGAGCTAAATCCCATCAAAGCTACAGTCAAGATATTCCCAGGCTGATAGGTTACATATTCCCAGGCTGATGGGTTACATATTCAAGAACATGGATGATTATAACAACATAAAGCAAAGAAGTCAAATATATGGTGACAGAAGGAGATTTGACTTTGGTGGTGAACACACAATGCAATATATAGATGATGTATTATAGAATTATACAGTTGAAACCAACATAATTTTATTAACCATTATCTCCCCAATAAATTTGGGGGAAAGAAAGCAGCATAAGTACCAGAAGACAGAGGAACACCTAATTCAACCAGGAGGGTCAAGGCAGGCTTCTAAGAAGTGGTGACATTTGAAGTGAGACTTGTAGGAGCGGTAGGGGTTGGCCAGACAGATGAAGTTGGGAATGATGATCCTTGCAAAAAGCACAGCACCTTCCAAAGCTCTGAAGCAAGAAATCGGTTTCTTCAGAAGACCAACAATAGTTGCACATGTGAGAACAAGTGCAGTGTCTGTGTCTGCTATGATAGGAGATGGGCAGGGGTCTTGAACACCACTTTAGAGAATTCAAACTTCACCTCTAAGATAATGGGAAACTATTGATAAATTCGAAGCAGTGAAGTGATATAATCAAGTGATGTGATGGATAAATGGCAAGAAGGGGCAGGAGAACAAATAACACTTGTGTCAGGTCCACTGCTAAGGACTTTGAGTATACAGATTGCATTTAATCATCTCAACAATTAAGTAAGTGGATATTATTATCTTTGTATTACAGATGAGAGAACTGAGGTTCAGGGGTTTTTGCCACATGTTTTCATCCCTCATCTGCTAAGTGTTGGATTTGGAATGAGAACCTTATCTAGAGGATTTGAAATTCATTTTAATACTTTTTTCCAAGCCTGAGGGAAGACTGTAAATATTTTTTAAAATACCATTTTCATTAGAAAATTCTTTAATTTTTTTCAAAGCACTTTTATATCTATTCTGTCATTTGGAAGGAGCAAGATGAAACAAAGGTTGGCATAGGATTAACCAAAGGATCTTAGCATTTTTCAATAGAAAGTAAGATAATTAAGTCTATTTGTGAAGTTGTTCCCCCCCACCCACCCAGGAACAAACCAGACCCCATTTGCAATGCTTTTCTTCATCCTCTCAACTTTTAACTTTACTAATCATCTTCCTATACTCTTGGGCTATAAATGAAGGATTATTTTTCTATATCAAAAATCGGGGATATTAAAGTAGAGAAGCAACTTACCTGTATACAACAGAGCACAGACCATGAAGAGCTTTAATTGAATCATTTTTTCTTCCATGAAATAACATTTCTGTCTCCCTTCCTTCTTCCTCCCTCTTTCTCTTCCTCCTTGCCTTTCTCCCTTTCTTTCTTTCTCTCTTTCTCTCTTCTTCCCTCTCTCTCTTTATCTCTCTCTCCTCTCCTCTTCCTTCCTTCCTTCCTTCCTTCCTTCCTTCCTTCCTTCCTTCCTTCCTTCCTTCCTTCCTTCCTTCCTTCCTTCTTTCTCTCTCTCTCTCCCCCACCCCTGTCTCCCACTTCCCAACACCCAATCATAAACTCCAAAACATCATGATGCAGGCTGCTAGTTGCCATAAAATGAAAGATGATTTTAGTCAGTGTAAAATTAATCATTACAGTGCTGCATGGATTATTCAAAGCCTGCCAAGCTTTGTGCTTAGAAGAAAAAAAAAAAGCATTGATTTTATGGAATCAATATCTCTGTATTAGAAGAACCCTTAAGGATATCTAATTCATCCCCCCACTCCCTATTTTGCAGAGAAAATAAAATCAAGACTTAGAGGGTTTAAATGACTTTCCCAAGATCATACAGTTGGTTTATGGAAGAACTAGAACCAGAATTTAGGTCTAGTGATCATGGCTAAGGCCAGGTTTACAGGTTGAGAACCGTTAGTTTTATAAAATATAGCTTACTTCTCTCCACAATTCAGAGCCTTTCAAGGTACAGTCTGAGTTTGTGTAAGTCACTAGCATCAGAATAAAGGAAAAGAGGCTGAATAGAGTAGCAGAAAGGAAGAAAGGAGAAGGAAAAGGGAATGCATACTCAATTAGGAAGAAAAAAAACCTGACTTGTTGATTGGCTAAACTGAGCTCATTAGCTTTTCTCCTAATATTCTTCCTCAGCACTCATTACTTAAGTGGGTGGCAGCATCACCCCTACAGGCCAAGTGGTCATTGGATGCCATCCATTTCTTTCTCTCTTGTTCTCACCAAAAGAATCTACTCCATCATTTCATCACAAATCCTGATAACTTTACTTCCTAAGAATATCCAAATCTCTCTTCATCAGGGAAAATCTTATCTACTACTGCTAAATTCAGGTCTCCACCCTCTTTCACATGGGTTTTTCCAATAGCCCCCTAACTTCTTTTTGTCTCCATCTTGTTGCTCAGACCATCTTTCGCTCCTTTGCCTAAAACCCTTCATCACCTATAGCAGTGTTTCCCAATCTTTTCTGACTTATTTGCCCTTTTAAAATTACACAATCTCTTGATCCTCCTTGGAGTTTACTTTTTATGATTTTTTATGTGTGTGGTATATGGTGAAAAGCTATTATAGGTAAGTCAAATGTTACTTTGAATTATTTCATTATTAATTTTATTTTGAATCTAGTCTTGGTAACATTAATTACATATAGACCTGTTTTGCCTGTTCTCCATTTCACAAGTGATGCCTTTGAGTTAATACTCATTCAATAAGTTATGTAATAAAAAGCATGATGTAAGATAAATACATTGAAAATATTGTACTTGGGTATGAGGACAAATACATAAGACAATGTAAGTTGAAATGTAATTTTTTGATGACATAAAAATAGACAAAAATGCTTTTACTATCTGATGTTTGTAATTCTTGCATTTGGTGCTTTAAAAGCATAAATGATGTGATTTTATGATTTTTCTGTTTTCTTTCTAAATCTAAATTTGGGAGAAGTTTCAATGCTGCCATTTGCAAGTGATTCTGCACAAATAATACATTTCAAATATAGATAGGCTGTATTGCCAGTAAACAAAAGCTAAATCAAGTAATAATTGTCACTGAACTTTTTTTATAACTTTAATATTTGAAATACCAGGGATCTTTACACACATATAAAAATTGTGATGAAATGAGTGCCTTTTATGAATGTAATGAAGATAATATTGAAATGAATTTGCAGAATTATTATTTTATGCTCATTATTATTATAATTTTAACATCAAGGTTACTTATGCTTTTGAACTTCAACTGAAGATCAGTTATGAATACATGATTTATACATTCATATTCATATATTCATGTAAATTATGAATATATTATTAAAACAAATGAGAAATTATAAGCACTTAAGATCCCCTCATAGTGTCAGAAATGTAAGAATAATAGCTAACATTTTTTTAGTGCTTTCATGGAATAGCTCAATTATTGCTCACAATAACATCAAGAAAGATACTATGATGGTGGGCATTTTGTAAATAAGAAAACAGAGGTTCACAGAAATTAGGTAATTTGTGTGAAATCACATAACTTAAAGTGATGGAGCTGTGTTCTCAGTTTGATTCTAGAGCCCACATTCTTAACTCTTTTGCTTTATTGCCACTGACTAAGTCCTAAGC
The DNA here is from genome assembly GCA_003508835.1 of Eonycteris spelaea. NCBI lineage: Eukaryota > Metazoa > Chordata > Mammalia > Chiroptera > Pteropodidae > Eonycteris > Eonycteris spelaea. The sequence continues at coordinate 6,681,413 of PUFA01000017.1, forward strand.
AGGTTTCTTGATATGTATACTTGGAGGCTCTCGATGGATATTCCAAAGAGGTAGGAGGAGACAGAGCCCCAAGGCAAAGGTTCATAGGGATAGAATTCATTTCTACATTTTCTTTAATCTCAGGCTAAGAAATTCAAATAGATTTTTTTTTTCTTGTTTGGTAATAATAAACATTTTTGGAGGGTGGGGGACCATTGGTTAGAGAGGTTAGAATGGTTTCAACCAAAAATACTAGAGGATTTTCAAGATATATTTCATTAAGCTATTATTTATTATCAGATTTGAAGTTTTTGTGATCAAATTCTCACCACTGGAAAAATAATGGTTGTAGATAAACTGTATTCTTTTATAATTTTCATCATTTGTGCAGACCTCTTGATGCTTAGCTAGTATGCTTTTCACTGATGATAAGAGAGAACTAGAAAATGATTTGTTTGATACAGTACGCATGACTTCTCTCCTCCTTCAAGGAAAGAAACTGCATTTCCCCATTTTTTTGCTCCCCTTTTTAAGAATACAAAAAGAAATCAACTACCAGAGAACAAGTCGAAATCTTTAACTAGATCAGGATATACTTAAATTCCATAGGGAAAATGAATGGTTTGCAACAATGTAGATTTACTAATCAATTTTCTCTACATTCAAGAATTGTGTGCAGTTTCCACCAGTCCATCAGGAATCTATCATCTTTAGAAGTTTTTCACTAAAGTTGCTTTCATATGAAAAAAATTACTTTAAAATACTAAATTTGTTTACATTTTTATGAAATACACTGGAGTTTAAGAAATTGCATGTAAAGATTTACCAATACATATCACTCATATATTTTCAGAAACTGTACACTTAATTCCTATATTTAAAATAATTTTCAAATAGTAAGAAACTGAAAACCAATGGGGAAAGTAAAGACATTAAAGAGATTGGGTGTGAGGAGCATTTGTGTGTGTGTGTGTGTGTGTGTGTGTGTGTGTGTGTGTGTGCACGTGCACGTGCATGAGGGCACACATGTAGGGGTTTATAATAAATGGGATGGATGCTCGTAATTCTTAATTTTATTTAAAACTTGCTCTTTGCCCTAATCTTCCTGACGTGGTCACAAATACAAATTCAGCAGTAAAAGTAAATATAACAGGAAAAAAGTAAATCAAACAGTTAAAAAAATTCCCTCTGAGAAGACAGGATTGCCCTGGGGAAGGCCAGAAGATCTTGAGCTATCAGTTTCAGGCCTCAAGCTCTTCCTAGGAGGTGAACCTGGGCGCCTGGAGCCAGCAGGCACACTTAGGCTGGGACATCATTGTCTAAATGCTACATAGGAAGGGAGGTGTGATCCCTGAAACCAGTTTCAGGAAACCAGAGCTCTCTGGTGATGAATGATGAGCTCTCAGGGTCCGATGGTCTTAGATGAGATAGGGGGAGGGAGATAGGGGGAGGTGGTGGTGGGAGAAAGTTGTACGGGGTTGAGAAGGAAGGACAAGGTGAACTTTCCAATACTCAGTGTGAGCTGTCAGTTTCATCTGCTGCAGGCATCTGTGCTCTCAGCCTTCCTCTATCTCTCCATGTTCCACAGGCACTAGGCAACAGCTTCCCTCCTCCTGGTGAGGACCCTCCCTAGCACACTCATCAGAAAAACACAGGCTGGGTGCATTACATCAGCACAGGGTGGGGCCTGGAGAACAAAACAGCCCCTCACTGTTTCAAACAGGAATGATTCAACTCCATTCAGGAACGGGTCAAGGGGGAAAATCCACAATTCAAACCTAATAATTTTTGCCTCTTGTTTACAAAAAATTTGAAATGTGAGTGAGGTAGAGAGCCAGGTCTGTTACAGTCTTTTGCTTTAAAGGTGCTTCTTAGGAGGATGCCTTTGATATTCCTTTGGATTACTTTTTGCTTTTCTATACTCATCTTTCAAAAAAAAAAAAAAGCTGCTTTAGTTTTTAATAGTCCTTGTCGTGATGCAGAGGGCCAAACTCCAGCTGTTCTTCCCAAACCTCTGGGAGAGGCCTGGTTACATCTCGTTCTCATAAATCTTGAATCCAGTTCTAGCAAGTCTTTAAGCCTGACCCTGACATGCCCAGGCAATAGATGATTAGAAACAGGAGAGGTGGAAAAGTCCAGTGCCAATTCGTGTCCACTTAAAAAATACATCATCTGGCAATGGCCATTTCAACATGTGGAGAAAAGTGGTACATGTCTGTCTGGACAGAGTAAGGCAAGGTTAGAGACTTGCCATTTTACTTTTATATTTTTATACAATTTTACCAAAAAATCAAAGTCAGGGCAAGGCTGCCGATTTGCTGACAATATCTGGGCCCATTGAGAGAGGCCTCTGCTATCTATAAAAGTATATTTTCCTTTGTGTTTTGTGACAGAAATATAATTGAATAGATTTTAAATGAATTATCACTTTTTAGTATTTACTGACATATTTTATGCCCATTAGTATCAACTATTGCAATTTATTAGTGTTAAATGTTTATTGCTGTTAGTTATTTAATATTCAGTAAGGTTAAACGTTTAATTAATAATTGAATGTTCACCAAAAATGTTGGGTGGGCGAGATGACCAGGTCAAAGCATACTAGAGTGAAATTATGTATGTCATATCTTGGCCAAAGTAGTTAAAAGCTCAACCCTTCAGCTCTCTCTTCTTCTTGAACTTCAACCAAAAATGCCACATGTTGTTGAAAGAAGAAGGTGGCCCAGAATCACCTTTCTAGGGAAGTAAAGCAGTTATGGAGAGCCTTTGAAACCTAAAATGGACTTCATATGAGCAAGAAATAAGTTTTTATGTGTAAACGATTGAGATTTTTAGTTTTGTTTGTTACTGCAGCATAAACTAGTCTATTAATCCTTCAGAAATAATTGGAGAAGTGTGAAAACATATGTGTTGAGGATGTTTACTACAAAATTAGTGGGAAATGATAAACATCGTAAATATACAAAAAAAAATAGAAAATTGTTCAAAGAGCCAATTATTTCATTTCTACCTTAGAATATCCTACAGTTTCAATAACAAATATATATATATATTTTTGACATGGAGCAATAGGCATTCCAGTAGGCAGCTTCCGAGGTGAGTCCCGAGTGATCTCTGCCTGCTGGTATTCATGCCCTGTTTGGTCCACTCCCCTTGGACCTTGTGACTTGCTTCTAATGAATAGATATGGCAAAAGTAATGGGATAACACTTTTGAGATTAGTTTCCAAAAAAGCAGGCTTCTTTCTTGCTCTCTTTTGCTCTCTTACTTGCATGTTCTTAAAGAAAAAGTCAGCTGCCGTATTGCAAGCTGGCCTATTGTGCTTTTGTGATTTATAGTAATAAGAAATATTTATTTGGCATCAGAAAAACACAGGCTGGGTGCTCCTAAAACCATTGGAATTTCCTAAGTGATGAGAACAATTAAAGTGTCTTTTGTTATATTAATGAGGTTACTTTTAGAAAGTGCTCAGGTAACCTAAGTATAGGAAGGAGCTGGTTGCCAGGCGACCCAACCATGTGACTAAAAGTCTGGAACTTTCAGTTCCACCCTCTAACCTCTAGGGAGGGGAGAAGGGCTGGATGTTTAATCAACTATCTGCGCCAATGATTTAATCCATCACGACTATGTAACAAAGCCTTCATAAAAACTTGAAGGACAGGGTCTTGAAACCTTCCAGGTTAGTGAACAAGTAGAGATTTAGGGGGAATTGCTCACCCAGAGGGGCATGGACACTCTGCACCCCTTCCCACAAACCTTGCTTTATGCATTTCTTTCAATTGACTATACCTTAGTTATATCTTTTTATAATAAACCAATAATCTAGTAAGTAAAATGTTTCTCTGAGTTCTGTGAGCCATTCTAGCAAATTAATCAAACTCAAAGAGGGGTTTTGGGAACTTACAGTGTATAGCTGGTGGATCAGAAGCACAGGTGACAATCTGGACTTGTGATTGACATCAGAAAGGGGGTGTTGTCTTATGGGGCTGAGCCCTTCACCTGTGGAGTCTTATGCTATCTCTAGGAAGATAGTGTCAGAAATGAGATGGATTGTAAGACACCCAGCTGTTATTGGAGAGTTGCTTAGGGTGGGGAAAAAACCTCATATACTAGAATTGGGTGCAGAATCTTACCTATGGAGAGGTCTACATGTCGACTATCATTCCTGGCACATAATAGACCTTGAAAAGATACATGTTAAATATATTTTATTCATATATTTAGCAAATATTTACCAAACACCTATGTCAGGCATTGTACTGGTTCTGTGGATACAGTGTTGAGCTAGTGGATGCTCATAAAAGGTACAAGCTAGGGAGGGAGGCCAATATCAAGAGAGCAAAAAGAGCAGCCTGTGGGAGAGTTCTGAGGTTGGGATGGTCTTGGAGTGTTTGGGGAAATGAGTGATGGCTGAAGTGGAGTGAGGGAGAGGGAGATAGTGAGATGTGAGGCCGCGGAGGTGGGCAGAGGCCACGTGAAGATTCTACATTTTACCTTAGGTGCCACGTGAAGCTACAGGAAGTGTTTTGAAATTGACGAGACCATTTTGTTTTGAAAAGATTGTTCTGACTGTTTTGTGGAGAATAGGTTGACGTAGGGCAAGCATGTAAGCTGGGAGGCTGGTTATGAGGCCATGGGATCTGTCCGTGTGTGAGAGGTGGCCGCAGGAAGGGAGAAAAGTGGCGAGTTCGGTACGTATTGTGGAGGCATCAGTGACAAGGTGGATGATGGACTGGGTAGAAGAGCTGAGGGAAGGGAAGTGTTAGAATGACCCCTATATTCCTGTCATTACAGTGCCATTTATTGAGCTGGGGAACATGGGAGAGGTAGCCGCTATATGCAGCAAGATGAAGAGTTCACTTTGAGATGCCTGAGAAATATTCAGGAAGAGTTGCCAACTAGGCAGTTAGATACTGGGTCTAGAATGCAAAAAAGAGGTCTCAGCTGGTCCTAGCCATTTGGGAAGGACTAGCTTACAGATGGTTTCTCAACCCATGGAGGGAAATGAGGAGGAGGAATAAAGCAAGCACTCAGGCTTAGGACTTGAGCTAATAATGCATGGAATATACTTAGCACTTTGTTTGGTCCAGAGGAAGTACTCAATAAATGTAAGTTATCATTATAACTTATAACAACTATTGTCGTTGGTGTTGCTGTTATTAGTAGAGGCACAGATAAAAACCAGGAGAGCGTGGTGTCACAGAAGCCAAGAGGAGAAGGGGTAATGTAGTGGAGGAGGTGGCCAAAGCCATAGAATCAAGAGCTAAGCATGTTGCATTAACTGTTAATAGAGTGATGTATCTATGCGGATCTAATTTTCTAGGTTCTGAGAGAACAGCATTGTTTCTGATTCACTTACTACTATCAAACCACCAACAGTCCTTTGCCATTTAGTCCAGGTTTATGAGACTCCCAGGTTCCTCTTAGTCATCTGGGCACATTCTCATCTATAACCAAACCAACAGAATCAGATGAGTTTGTTCCCATTTTGTTCGAGACAGAGTAGGACCTAACATAGATGGACTAAGGCTACTTATGTAATGTGATTTGAGGGGCTCAGAGAGATATCCCATTTTGCATTTGATTCTCCTTTGATTGGGGAGATAAGAGAAACAATAAAGTCAATGAGCACCTAAAGAATGGGCTGATGATGCTGAAGTCATTGGAATGAGGCCTCACTGGGGAAGATCTGAGATAACTGAGAAGACACTGGAAACTGTTAAGTGTGTAAATGTGTGGTATGTGTTTATGTATGATGAATGAACAAAGGACAATATAGCATGGGAAGACAATAGAAGGAGGAAGAATGGCTGCTCAAGTTTCTTTAGTGGCTGCTCAATCCTAGACAAATTGCATTTTCAAGATATCTGAGGTTCAGGACTGTCTTAGTTAAGGAAAAGGAGCATTATATGACCATCGGGCCTTATCACAGGTTGCTTCCTTGGCACAAAGTGAGATTAGGATTTCTTGGATGCTATATATTGTAAAGGTAACTTCATTTTAAGAAAATTCAATAAGGGAAAATTTAAATTCATGAAAGAATTCCTTGAGTTGGATTTTGAGGACAAAGATCGTGTCTTATATTTCTTTTATATCCTTCATCCATTAGGCCTTCCATAAATACACAATGCTTCTCTATTACATAATTCATCTCAGGACTCTTGGAAATAATGAGCTCCCCTGCACTCTAAAGATACTTTTCTATTTTCAAAGATTTCCTGGCAAGTCTTTAGGGGTGTATCTATTCTATAGTCAAAAATACATCTGTAGACAATTTTAGTTCAAGTGCACATATAACCAAACAGAATCAAATTCATGCATTCATAATGACTCATTGTGACCTTGCTCAGTTTGGCAGTTTTGTTTTAATAGGCAAATATGTACTTTATAATCAGTAATAATTATATTCCTAGGTGCATAGGAAGACAAAGGAGCATAACATATTTTGCTTATAGAAATTTGGTACTTCCAATTTGAGTTAACTTTTCCAGAAAAATAGTTATAACCTTTTGAGTTCTTTTGGCTTGTAAAAAAAACAAGTTTGTGAGGCTCCAGGACCTGCTCAAAAGAGAAAATGATGTTCTGAATTTAAAGAACTTGCACTAGATCCAGGTGACCAAACCCCTCTCCATTCTTTTCCTCTGTTTTAATAAAGCAGAGGTGACTCATTGGTGGTAGTGGTCCTCAGTTTCTGGGGAGTCCTGGGGTCTGCTGTGGGCTGTGCTGACTAACTCTGACAGGCTGAGATCCTGATGCACACACATCGCTCCAGCCAATGGGAGCCTTCCTTCTTCGATCCTGAAAAGAATGAGACCTTTCACTTCTAGTGGAAACTAAAATTTGTGCAATTAAGATACCCTTTCCCAAAAAATCTTTATTTTTTATTCTTTTTGAAAGTCTAGATTGTAACATCTACTGTTGGGCTTATGGTTGGGTTCACAGACATAATCTTCCTTTGCCATTTCTGTTGAATTCCAAGGAGTTAAGATGTTTTAGAGGAGAGGAAGGGAACTAAAAGATCTTCTCCTATAAAAAGCTGGATTTATTTGGCTCTTTGGTTTTCTAACTTTTCTTGGTGTGTGTCTCCTTGTACCTTTGCTGTTGTTCATTATGGCCACAAATATGCCTCTCCCTGATGGAGTGCTGTGTAGTATGTTCCCAGAGAGATGAGAGTTGTTTGAAGTGAATACGTTTGCTCCTTGCGCCATGCTAAGAACAGACTTTTATGCACTTATACCTGTGTGGCCACCCAGACTGTAAGTGTCTTGGAACTTTGGGGCTCATAATTCAAGGAAACCAAATGAGAAATACATCCTTGGTTTGTGCATCGCTGAGGGCTGGGCCATAAGGAAATGGCAGTCACAGCTCACAGAAGGAACAAGAAAACCACAGCTTTGACTGCAAAATTGGCTGCTTGAAGCAAAGTGTGCTAGCACTTTGGACAGGTTATACGCTCAAATTTGCTAAATCATTTATAGGAATCTCTTTTAAAAACAGAAATCTTTCCTTAAGCATCTGTGTTCTGAATTAGACACATCTCTATTTAAACTTCTCCAGGTTTTACTATTATGGTGAAGTGCAGGTGCAAGTGTGGAAAAGCAAACATTTGAGAAAAGCTGTGGTCTTTATAGAGCATTAGGCTCAGTTTTCAATCACCTGATGCTTTCTAATGGATGCGAAGAGCTTAAAGAATTGCATTGTTTTTAGGACAATGAGATTGTGAATAATACATTATTTTGACTTGTTAAAACAAGTAATGGAAAGTTATTTCACTTATTCTTTTTAGGCACAAGGGTGTTGTGGAAGTCCTTTCTCATGAATTATTACTTTGGAGTATGAGTGGGAGCTGGCTGCAGCTGGCTAGAAAGAAGCTCTTGAAATCCAGCTAACAATGAAGAGCTGATCAATTCCCCAGATCTGGAAAGGTAAGGAGTCAAGTTCAGAGAAAGCTACCTAGGCGAAAGGAGCAGGTAGATCACAATAAGAAGGAGTACAGGTGTTAGAGAGTTGAATGTTGGTCCTTGGATGAAGGTCAAGTTTTCTTTGCTTGCTTTTATATTTCTTACTAGATGTGGATAGATCTGATCCCTGGCTGAAAGAAGATGAGAAATCTGTGGGTAATAGCAATGAAGATGACAATGGTGATGACAGCAGGCGCCTAACTGATGATTACTATGCTTACTATTCTAAATATTTTCTATATTTTAACTCATTAGTTATCACAGTGACTCTATGACATAGATGCTAGTATTTTTTTTTAACCTTTCAGATGCAAAACACGAGATAACTTGCCTAAGCACAATAAATGATGGAGCCAGGATTTGAACCCAGGCAGTCTGTCCCCAGAGTATAAATCCATACTCATAACTCTATTTCTTGGCATACATTGTCCAACATAATTTGGCTTGCTTATTAAGTACTTTTTCTGATGAAGCCACTATGCAAGTCAACTTGGAAGCAAAATGCTTCAAAATACCAATGTTCTTTCAGCAAATATCTCCGGCAGCTGGGAAAATATGAAAATAGTCAGTCTCTATGATTTGATGTATAAATTGGTTCCATTCTTATTTGCCTCAAGAATGTCCTTTGAACACTTCTTTTGCACTCCCCTAAGCATACATTGTGGCTACCAGGGAAAAGAGATCCTTGGGAATCTCTTCAGATGTTTGATTCTAATGTAGTTAGCTCTTAGGAGTGACTGTTAAAATAATAACAGTTATCACTTATGGAACACTGGCTGCATAATAGGCTCTATTCTCATTTTGCCTGTATCATCTTCCATACTCTTTGATCTGACCGATGAGGCAGGTATTACAATCCCAGTTTTACAGATGAGGAAACAGTTAACTAATTTGCTTGCTCAGTGTCACAAAACAAGAAATGGTAAACCTTGGATTTGAACTTGGTTCAGGAAGACGTTGAAGTTCTTGCTCTTAATTGCTGCAGTATCAGTGATTTAGAACCTAATGACATTTGTATGGATAAGAATGTGAAAATTTCTGTGTCAATTTCCCAGTCACAATCAAAGGATTTGTGATGGTCTTTTGGTGTGTTGACTCAAGTAGGCTGAACTACATTTCTCAGAATTTACTTTCTTGTGTATATCTGGTGACAGAGGAACCACAAGGAAAATTCTTAGGAGGTTTGGAGGGGAAGGGAAGCAGTAGCCATCTTGTAGCTCACGCATGTTGTTGCTGATCTGCTGAGTCACCTGGTGATTGGTGAGAAACTGGCTCTTTAAATGCTCTACTTCCCCTGGACCCTGCTTCATGTTCTCTGACTCCTGAGCCAGGTGTGCCTGTGTTAGGTCTGTGATGAAGGGTCTAGCTTCTGTCTTTCACCAAGGTCAGATACAGGTTTTATCTATGCTTGAGGGATCCCAGCTTGTGCCTCTGGCTTCCAACCTGCCCCTGATGGTCTTTACTTTACAGCCATCTTCTTCCTGACTGTCTACTCTATGGACATCAATCTTTAGCATCAGATGTGGAGACAACAGCCTTACAGACTGTTTATCCAGTTCCCACAATTGCACAAGCCAATTCCTTAGAACAAATCCCCACTGGTTCTGTTTCTCTGATTGAACCCTGATTGATATGGTTCTCTGCAAGTCATCTCTACTGCAAGGTTCATGCCCCAGCATCAAGACCATTATTTGTGCTCTATTTTCTATAATGCTATGTTATTGGATTTTTACCTATTATATAAACAAGGTAAGAACTCTAGTCTTATTTTATAGAAGAGGAAACTAAGGTTCTGTGAAGTTTGTTGACTTTTCCACAGATTACATAGGATAGAACCCAGACTGTTGGACTTTAGTTAATTGTCCTAAATTCATTCTGAGTATTAATATCATGATATTTCATACTCATGCACATACAAGTTGGTGTTATATCTTTTTGCTAGGATCAGCCTTTTCCGTGTAGTTTGAACTAAGATTTTTCAGAGAATGTCAAATTATAATGGAGCTTAATTTGTATTTCCTTCTTTTTGTGTTTGAAAATAACCTGCTGTCATGGACTGAATGTTTGTGTCTCCTCAAAATTTATATTTTGAGATCCTAACCCCCAACATTATGGTATTAGGAGGTGTGGCTTTTGTGAGGTGATTAGGTGATGAGGGTGGAGCCCCGTGAATGAGATTAGTGCATCTATAAAAGAGACCACAGAGAGCCCCTTCACCCCTTCTACCATGCCAGAACATGGTGAAAAGATGGCTGTCTATGAACCAGGAGGCAGGCCCTCACCAAATACCAAATCTACTAGCACCTTGATCTTGGAATTCTCAGGCTCTAAAATGGTGAAAAATAAATTTCTGTTGTTTATAAGTCACCCAGTCTATAGTATTCTGTTATAGCAGCCTAGAATGACTAAGATATCTGCTGTTGAATTTTTCTCAACAGGCTCATACATACTGTTCACATTTTGTTGTCTTTTAGAGTCAAGATGTTACTATCTAGGATAAGGGAGCCGAATAGTGTTCTCTCCTTTTGAACAGACATCTTGTAAAGGAAGTAGATCAATTAGAGGAAAATCACCAATATAAATCTTCTGGTGGCTTATAAAACAGAAGTGATATATTTACATAGGAATATGATAGGGATAAAGTTCTAAAGGACAATAATACATTAATCTTTTGCCTGTGGACAGAGAAAACTGTGGTTTTTCTTCTTTAAAATTAAAACAGTTTTTGGCACACATGAACCACACATAGTTCTCAGCTCCCTAGAATGTGAGCTACGTGAGACTAGAGACCTTGTCTGTCTAGCTTATGATCATCCCTAGCACCTGGTACATAAATAGTACTCTCAGCACATAGTAAGCAGTCAGCAAACATTGACTGAATAAATAGTTTTTAATTGAATTGAAGGAAGAGGAATTTTTGAAGGTGAGCATTTCTTATAATAATAGCTAATACTGGCATAATATTTAATAGCTTGTTTCGTCATTTTGAAAAGTCATAAGTTAATGATAGTGAAAACTGTGATGATGATGATGAGAGCAAACATAGCAATTGCTATGCACTATGAACTGTTTTAAGCATTTTCATATAATAATTTGTTTAAACTTCACACATAAAAAAACTTATATTATCACCCCAAAAGGAAAAACTGAAGCACAGAGAGTTTAACTAGCTTACTCACACATCGGGTTAGTAGTGAATTCAAGTTTAAATCTAGGTGGTCTGGATCTAAAGACTGTGATCTTCGCCACTATACTGTATTGCTTGCTATCCCATGATTATCTTTCATAAATGAATTGGATTATAAACCCAGTTTGTGATGACTATCTTACTAGCCATTGAGAATTAGTGGCATTTTACCCCAACTCTTTTTAGAATATAAGTATATTAGACGTGTCTACACAAGTGCACATATATGCATGTGTATATACACACTCCTTATGACAAATGTCTTTTCTAAACACTTCATAATAATCACATGGGAATTAGTCATAACAAGGGCGAATGTCTCTAAGTGTTGGCACTACCATCCTTATTTTTGACTGGAATTTCCAATGTTTTTTTTGGAAGAAGCTGAAAAACATGAACAGGAAAAGAGTGGGTAGGGTCACATTATGTCTTTGGTACCACAAAGGTAGAAAGAGAGTAAGGAGGGGTATTTTGTTTTTATTTATTTTATTTTATTTTTTATATTATTTTATTTTTTATGGTGACATTGGTTAACGAAATCCAGTAAGTTTCAGTTGTACATTTTAACAGTAAGGCACATATATATTTACATTGTGTGTTCACCTCCCATAGTTAGATTTCTTTCTGTCACCACATATTTGACCCCTTTTACTCCATCTACCTCCTGTCTCCCCCCACCGTCTGTGACCACTAGTCTATTGTTCAGGTCCAGGAGTCTCTGTTTGTCCTGTTCATTTGTTGCTTTTAGGTTAGGAGTGGGTATTTTGAATAGCTCCTAAGCTGAAACCACTCAATGGACACTAAATGACAATAGTCCTCCTTAAAGTTTTAACAATAGAATGGGAGGGGAGGGCTTTTCAAGACACTGAGAGTCAGGACTACTCTGGGTGTGAGCATAGAGTTTTGAGGAAAGGCAACTTTCCTAAGTTAGCTGTTACATTGCAATGGATTTCAAATTATAGTAAAAGAATAATTTTGAAAATTTGGGAGCTGACTAGTCTCTTTATCTCATTGGTTTCGTTCCCTCCTCCACACCTTCTTTCCCCACTTTGTTACAACTATTCTGCCTTCTTCCTCAGCTCCCTCTGAGTAATCTGGGTTCTGCCACGTTACCTTGGTCATCACACACATTGATCATGAGCCAGAGTCCAACTCTTCGAGCCCATTAGTTCTCATTTGTTAGAAATAACAGGAGTTCCTAGTGCTGTTATAAAGCTTATCTGTTCATGTTATTTCTCTATATCAAATCACAGTAGAAAAACAGAATTCCCCCTGCTTAACACAGGTAGGATTACACTTGGGAGCGCTGATGACTTAAGCAAAGATTTTCCACCTACAGCCAAGTGATCGATGGCTTATCCATCTGCACATAAAACCAACGTTTAAATCTCGGTTTGAATGGGTCATTCACCTGCGATTTCCAAACAACTGCATATTTTCTCCCAAAGTAAAACACAAAACAATGAGAACAGATACTTGTAAGTCAGTTCTTCCTTTCTCCCCCATTTAACAAACCTGGACAATTGTTCTGTGTGGCTCCATGACACGCCATGAGAGGGTCTCCAGATTTAGCCTGTGTCTTCTTTCCCTGTTGTCTTCTCATAGCTGGAGAACGAAGTCCATCCCAGTAGGTGTCAGATACCAATTTCATTATCATTTACAACTAATTATGTATTAGATACAATGGACTTTTTACTTTCCTTGGAAAACTGAGTGTTTTGGGGGCAAAAAATTAAAATCTCTTGTTGTTGTTTTGTTGTTGTTGTTAAATTCTCCATCAATTTGAATCTTCTTAGTACTAAAGATTGGTTTCTATTTAACTTGTGTTCTCAGTTCTAAAAACACTATGTGTTCTATCCTATTGGTATAATGTATGTATACATGGACACATACTTAGACATATAATGTATATACACACACTGTTAAATCACAGCATTTTGAATAGCATTCAGACTACGGCATGTCTAAATGTCTAAAGAATAGTCAACACACTATTTGAATCATGCTCCCTCCTGAGTCCTCATTAGTGCTCACCTAGACCACTGAGATAGATTCCTAAGTAGACCTCCCACTTTCACCCTTGACTCCTGACAGCCATTTTCTACACAACAGCCAGAGTAATTTTTAAAAGTAAATCAGACTGTACCACTCCCCTGTTTATGACTTTCTGCCTCAGGAGTCTGTTTGCTTGCTCTTTCCCTTGCCTGAAACTCTTCCCCAAGATTTTAGCATGACCAGCTTTTGCTATTTATTTAGGTATTAAAACTAAATGATATTTTCCAAAGGAAGATCTCCCTGTTCACTCTCACTAAAGTCTCTGCTCATCTCGACTTCCTATCCTATTACTCTATTTTATTTTATTAATTAATTTATCATTTTCTAAAATTACCTTCTGTATTGTTTGTAAAAATGTTCATTCTGTGGTATCCCCATAGGAATTCAAGTGCCATGAAGGCAGAACCCTTATCTGCTCTTCCATCACTGTACCACAAAGTCTAAAATCTTACATGCATATTCTAGGGGCTCAAAAAATTATTTGAGGAATAGATAAATAAGTGAATAATTCCACTTTAAGGTCAGTTTGTTTAAATTTGTTGACATGATCCCAGATTTTTTAATAATAATTACCAGTGCTGGTTGGTACTTAGCTAATATTTTAGTTAGAAATACTATTCAATCGCTATTCCAAGGAGACATTTCTTTAGCAATATCCCTGACAAGAAGTAATCTAGTTTCTATTAAAATTTTTACAGTGTTGAAAATCTTACTCTTTATTTATGCAGTATGTTAAAATGTTAGACAATTATAATTTTTTTCCTTAAAATAATCTAAATCTTTTTCTTATTATGGTGAATCTTAGTCTTAGTTCTGTCTTGAGGTGTTACACAAGATAAGTTTTTTTCTCCTCCACATAGACATACTATTCCACATAGTCTTCTCTCAGCTAAATTTCTTTTATAACTTCAATGATTCCTTTCTTACCAGACCCTTCACTGTTGTAATATTTTTCAAAAATTATTTACTTCTTCTCATTCTGAATGCATTCTTCTTTGCCAGTATTCTATTAAATTCTGCCACCCAAAGTGGAGCACAATATAAAGCCATCTGAGTACAGAAAAAAAAATCAGAGTTCGGAAAAATCATAAAGAAGTTGAGCATTGTGAGAGTTCCCTAAAAAAGAGTGGTCATTTTTATCACTTTTTTTTTTTCACTTTTTCCTTCCTTTTTCTATGTTGGTGTTTCCCTAATTACAGACTTGAGAGAATGGAATCATGGGAAGTCACTAAATTTCTCCTTTTATACCCCCATGGAGATAGATGCCATTTATAGATGTCACTCTTTCTCCATGGACCATCAGTAGGAAAATATTCTCTCTGGAGAAAGAGAGTCCTTGATTCTTTGACTTATGGTCCTGCTACATCTTCAATCTAAAATCTCAACAAATATAGACTATTTTTCCACCACTTACTATTGCCTCAAAGGCCATAGTTCATTGCTTCCTGGTCCCCTCTCAACTTTAATAACAACCAAAGTACAAAAGCTGGATTCATAGTAGGAACAAAGTGACGACTCTTCTTCAAACAGTGATCAAATATAGATAATCTCCTCTCCTTGGATTTCTCCGAAAGTACTTTGGTCTGTACACTTTGGATAGCATATGAATCATTTGGCCATGTTGAAATGGCTTAAATACACTCCAAGAAACCATTGAAGTCAAAGTAAAAACAAATAAATAAACAAAATTTTAAAAACTCATTTAATTTTTAAAAGTAGGCCAAGAAATGTTTATATTTTTTCTGTTCCTGATGACTGGTTTTCTTAAAATCTATTTTTGTATTGTTCAGTTCTTTTTATAAAATCTCAAATCCTTTTGAGTCCATTATCTTGAACAGTAGTGATTCTTTCATGAGAAAATAGAGCTCTTCAATGGACAAGTAGTCCTCTGTAAGCAGTGTCGTCCCACGATGGGGTAATTGATATTATGCAGGTCCACGGCTGGGAGACCTATCTGCTGTTGTGATGTGGGCAGGGAGAAAGAAGGTGTCTTCACAAGTTTATAAACAATATGATGCACTCAGTCATACTTTCAGTCACTGAAGTACCACAGACAGTGTCTTAATGCACAGAGCTGGATAACATTTTCTATTTCCACACATACCTTTTGGCCAGCCTCTTGGAGTTGGACAAGTGACTTCTTTTCTTATCCAAAGCTGCCCTTAATCTCTAATTCAACCATATAAAACTTTACAGCAATAGTGATGACAGATAGAAGCTATAAAATTTACCCAAGAGATGCCTCTCAGTACCTCATTTAACCAGTTTCACAAACAGACCACCTCCAGCTCTCTTGGTACTTCCTTAAAGATCTGTAGATCAATTGGTGTGAAACGCAGACTTTGCTAAGATAGAAATACCAAATGGATTCAGTTCAAGGTTTTTTACCTTTAAAGTTATTCATTTGGGCACACTTTTAGGAAAAGAAAGATTTTAATACCAGGCTTATCATTGATTCTAGACTTTTGTGGTTAAGGTTTCTGGAAGAGAGAGTTTAAACATTTTTAGTTTCCTCTGATGCTAATGGTGTTCTTATGTGGACTAGGGGACTCCTCTGTGACCTTTGCTAATTAATTGTCCTTGATGCAATGAAGAAAATGGGGAAGGGTGTATACAGAAGACCAATAAGACAACAATGATGCTGCCTGGACCCAGGCATGTTGTAGAGTCTGAAATGAGCATCCAAAGAGATGAGCTAGGAAGATCAGTACTGTCCAAGGAAATTATTGTGTCATCTGTATAATAGTACTCCAGGGAAAAGATGCACAGTTTGCTAGAAGAGAAGCCAGAGCAGATTTATTTGGTAATGTGTGGTCCATCTTCCTTTAGTGGAGAAAATTGGATCTAAATCCATGAAGTAGAGTGGAAAATGTATGTTGGAAATCGTTTCTTCATTACTGGAATGTCAGTGCTTAATGTAAAAATCTAAAGCTCCTAAAAGCAATACATGAAATCAAAGATATATACATCTTAAAAAAAATCTCTGTTTAAAGATATGGATTTTCCAAGAGAGTGTTCTATTGTTCTAGCTTTCCTGCTCACTGCAGGACCTGGCAAACCAGTCCGTGGATGTCAGCACCAAAGGGTCTCATGGCCCCTCATACTGTAGCGACTGTGAAACAAAGCCTTTTGCAGGAGTCAGGAGGCTTTGGGTGTGAGGCGGGAGAGAAGATGCTCTCAGTCATATCTATAATGACTTCAGGAGTGGCTGCTGTAGTAGGCCCAACTGGTCCAGCGTGCAGACTGCCACCTTGAAGACAGAAATGAACCTTCCTCCAAGACCTTCTAAATTGCTCTCCTTGTAGCTTCCTAGGCTGTGCTGAGTGTTGGACAAGCTTCCTGAAGAGTCATAAGCAATAGGAAACCATTTCTGAGTGCATCCAGGACAGGGAGGTAGCATGTCTTTGTCCAGAACAATACCCATCCTTTCTAAACCTTGTTATCTTTATGGGTAATGAACAGTAGCTATTATTTCCTCTTCTTTCCCATTACATTCTTCCCTTTCCAACATCTTCTCTCTCCAGCCACATACCTTGCTCAGCCCTAAATGAGAGTGTTTGAGGTCTCTTACCCTTGGCATCTCTTCCTTTGCCAGGCCTTCTAAATTGCTTCTTTGCTAGTTTTCAATGATCTTAACAACACATCCTCTTGTACAATGCTTTCTTTGACTGAATGGGAGTGACTCTCACATATTCCTTACCATGCAAAATGTGTGAGCATGTTATTTAGATTCTCCTAATGCTTCATTTGTTTGTGGCCTTGGCGGGATCCGTTTTTAGAATGCCATTCTGAAATACGGTTATTGATATTACCAGTATTATATTATGGAAGACAGAGAATGTTTAAAGTATTTCTTATAATTAGCAGTGGAGTTTTCTGCACAGGAACAAATTTATCACAGCTTTGGGCTGTTGACAATGAGGATGTAGGAATGTTCCTTACTACTACCGTTTTTCTTATTTTCAAAAAACTTATATTCATTAATGTCCCTTATTTCCTCTGACCTTCTTACCTAAGGAGGGTACCCTTTCTGCCTAATCTCATGGTATGGGACTCCTTAATGGGGTAACCAGCTGCCTCACAATAACATAATAGATGGTATATGCCACCACCATCCTCAACTCCTGGGGGACTGGGGCTCAACAGATCAGGGTTGCAGTTTGGGTGCCAGGAATCAAAGCTGGATAGGGAGAGGAAGAAGTTACCATCTGAGTGTCCAAGAGTGGAAAGGTCGAAGGATGATTCAGATCCACTATCCTTAGGGAGCATGGAAGCTTAACAATAGCATACACAAGTGCTGCCATTCAAGGACAAGGAGTTGCTTCCAGGTTGGCCTGTGGGAGACAAAGTCAACAGTTAGGAGCTAGGTGGAGCCAGAATGATGCAAGATCAGGAAAGAGTAATAGAGGAAAGTTTTGGAGAATCTCAGGACTGAAACTGGAGCATGGTAACCTGCTTTTAATGGCCATGAGCTAGACAGAAGTCAGCAGGTGAGTGTGGTGAAATTGATTCAAAGTACAGCATCTGATCAGGTTAGATCAGATGTATGACTGGGACTGCCCATACAGAAGGGACCTTTTAACAAGAGACATCTGCCCTCATATCTTTAGTTGCACACAAGTACTGAGTCATACACTGATAGGAAATAAATATATGTGTAAATAATTCTGATTTGGTCAATGAAACAATACAGTAGCAGGTAGAATTTTTTCTCTTGCCTTGGCTTTCTCCATGCTGGGTGATGCACATATTTCATAATTGGTAAATGCAAAGTAGCATTTACCACCCTCTTTGGCCTGTTCTTGCCGTAAGCAAAATGCCAAAGAGTGCTTATTTCACACTGTCACAGAGTATTTCATGTTCCCTTGGGCAGAGAACCTCCTTTTCTTGTTTTCTGCATGATGACTTTTCAGCTCACAACCTGGGTAGAGAAGTGACGTTTGATTGATGTCAAATTTCGTCTGAACTTCGCTGGTCTCAAAGTTCATGTTGTGGAAACTGTAGCTCTTCCATGGTTTGGATATTTTACATCTACACATTACATTTAGAAAGCTAGAATTCAGACTCATGGAAAAAAGTAGCTAAATTGATGACTAATTTTACATCAGAAGCTTTTCAACCAGAAAAATAGTGTGCTACAGAGTAAGCAGAGCCACCCACCCCTGGCCCCTGCCCTTTGCTTGGAGGGAGGAGATTTTCAAGTGTCTCTTTGAGAGAGGGTGGAGGAACCGTAGAGCAGAGGCCAATTGCATGGACGCACACAGCCGATGGTCCAGTTGAAACACAGACTGTCTGAAGTTACTCTCCACCGGGCACTACTGACGAGGCTATTGTTATGCTGCAGAGGATTGCTTAGGAGGAAAACAGGATATTTTTTCTTGCTTAATATATTCATACTAGAAGGTTGTGACCCATCTTTCTTTTTGTCCATACTTTTTTTATCCACCATAAGGAATAATTTTCAAGTCACTCTCCCCACTTCATTGCTTCACCAAAACATATAGAAATGTCCATATTCAAAATAAAAGGCTCTTGTTTTCTTGGCAGAATCTCAAGATTTTTCCAGACTGTCAACTCCTGAAGAGGAGAGAAGCATAAGATCCAGCTGTAGGACTCAGAAGTGACCTAACATGATCCAGGTGTTTCTGGTTTTCTCAGGAAAGATGATGAATGTATATGCAATGCCTGATGGACTATATCTATGGGAATCCGCTGATAACACTAGGCTGATCACAGTTTTGATAGTGGGTTGTGAGTGAGTCCACATTGTGTAACAGCTATATTTGATGTACAAGGTTGGTTTCGTGGTGGTATTCTAAAAGTTTATGACCTTGTATTTATCCTCCTCCCATCTTATTCAATGCTCATAAAAATGTATTTGAAAGCAGTAAACTTGTAAAGACAATATGGCGGTATAGAAAATGCAGGGAGTAAGGAGAAATGGGTTTTAGCCTCAATTCTGCCAATTGTCAGCCTGATGTCTATAAGAAAATTTTCAATTTCTCTCATCATCATTTTTCAATCCAAATACTTGGTTTTAATCCCTAATATAAAATGAAAGCATTGTGTGGGGACAGATTCATTTATATAAATAACTTAGATAAAGCCATGGATGAATGTTCATTTAGTGTTCTTAGGCTTACCTGTTCAGTCTGTAGTAACATTTTGATGCACCATCCATTAATGAGATATAAAGTACTATATTTTTAGATATTTTTTTAGTGGTTAAAGTTAAACTAGTTTGGCAGAATGAAATAACTATTCGGAATGAATACCAAGCTACCTGCCACAATCTTCTTCATCTACCCTCAAATGCCACATAGTTCTCAAAACACATTGAGGTCTTTTAACCTGGATAACTCCCCCTTAGCTTCATGACTTTCCAGAACTGACTGTTTCCATGACAGCTCTTCTTTGATGTTACCAAACTGTGGCTAATGGTCATCTGGGAATATCTTTCCCTCACAAGGACAGGGACCCAATCCTTAGTCAGCTTTGTACCTGCCCTCTTTACCTTTTGGAGTGCCACATGTGTAGGTACACAGCGAACACTTTTGAGTTGAATCATTATATTTCTTCAGTAGAGTTTGCATGAGAAGGAAAAATGATGGTGGCTGCTAAGGAGTGTCTAGTATTGGTGGAGGATGCCATAGGGAAAGAAGATCAGAATGGGAGTCAGAGAACTGGACGATAGTCCAAGCTTTGCCACTGCATCATTGTATATGGCCTTGGATGAGTCACTGATCTCTCTGAACCTTTATTCATTCCTCTTTATAATGAGAGAATAGATGACTTGGCCTTTAAGGTTCCACACAATCCTAAGACTCTTCTTTTTACACTACCTTCATCTAAGGTAAGGTGCTGAGAAGAACTTCAAACAAAGTGAGAGATGTTTTAAAATAGAAATCACTTAATAGAGTGATTCCAAGGCAATAGGAATTTATTCTATTTTGAGCAATAAAGATTCTTTTACATAAATATGGGATTTGGGATAAGAATTTGGCAAGTTTATCTGTGAACAGTTTAAAATAAAAACCCTAGCATTAGGGGAGTAATCCAAGATTATCTCTACTTGAACTGTTGTACTGATTATAAAATGTATTACATATATTAAAAACAAACACATTAGATTTTTTTAAAGTCTTTGAATTTTGGTGGTTATTATTATGTTCAAAATCTTACTACACTTTTTTTCGCCACTTTTTCATATTAGAACAATTTGGAGTTTTCTCTGGAACTTTAAGTATCCTTTAAAAGCATTATCTGAAATATGTTTTTATTTGTGGAAAAGGATGGAACTCTTTCACCTGTGTTGGGTTAGTTTTGGTTCCAAATTGTAGAATCTTCTCTTATGGGGTCAAAGCAAAGTTAATCGGTGCTTAATCGTAGTCTTTGTGTAGTGTTTGCATCAGATTATTTTATTGCTGGGTCCTTTGTAATTTATTGAGACCACTGTAATATGATCTTGTTGAACCAAGCATATATAAACATTTCACTTCTCTCAATGTCAATCGTATTGTAACTGCAATATAAATTTGGCAATCTAGTCAACAACTCTACAATCCTTTGTTCAAGATTGACTTTCCATCTATCTTCTTGAGGACGAAGAAAGAGACTCAATAAATTTCAAGGTTCTTCTCTTTTTTCTTCTGATTTTAAATGCCGTTGAATCTTTATCAGAAGAGGTCAATCCTTAAATGAGTAAACTATTTCCATTGTCCAGTTGTCCAGGTAAATTTAAAGCTGAAGGTGTTTTTTGAAAGCTTTGTTAATGTAACTTTTTTTCTTGCTGGCGATTCAAGCATAATTGAGGTCTAGTATTAAGCTTTAAATATGTTCTTGAGACTTGAAAAGGAGCTTGATGAGGCATGTACTACAACATAACCTCTCAATTATTCACACATTTATATGGCTATAATCACCAGGCCTCTCACTGTAAACATTAGGAACACTTTTATAACTAGACATTGATATGAGCTAATGGGCAGTGAAATGATGAAACTACAAATAATAATCAGAATATAGTCAGGGTCATCAATCACAATTAACTTCTTTTTTTTTTTCATTTCTAAAATGTCCGATGCTTTATCAAGCAATAATTTGAGTATTAACCCAATAAATTTCAAACATCAACTCAAAAAGTCAGAAGCATTAGACAATGACTCTAGAGCCCTCAAATTATTCACTGGCTTAGTTGAAGACAAGGAGCTGCTATTTTGTGTCTTGCTCATTTAGACTCACGTAACTTAAAAGGTCTCAGTCTATCAGTCAGCATGATCTAACAGCTGTGTTCAGTAACATGGTTTAAATTTGGATTCTGCTAGTATAATAATATCTAACACGATGGGAGGAAAATCCTATAAAGATGTTATTAGTGACCCTTACCTCCCTTTGTCCTTTCCTCCCTTCCTGCCTACTATCAATTAATTAATTCAATCATTCAACAAACACTAATTGAGTCATTATCTTGGGCCAAACAATGTACTAGGCACTAGAACAGCATTGCAGATATGCTCTCTCATTGCCCTTACAGAGCTTAGGTTTCAGTGCCATAGAGTAGGTTTTTGAGTATTTTTGAATTAGTTTATTCTGGACATAACCTCTAAGCCCTAAAAAAAAAAAAAAATACAATGGGTTAAATTGTATTCTGTTAGAATAAGTCTGAGTGACTCACTTCCTTCTCTTTCTCTGATGGATTGAGAACAGAGTTGTAAACTAGAAGATTGCCGGTCTTTTTCTTTCCTTGAAACAGTTGGGGAGATGGCTAAGAAGATAATAAGGGACTAGCCAATTGCTTAAAAACAACATTTTGAAAGAAAAAGCTCCAGACAGCCTTGCTGTGCAGTTTTCCTTTTTCTTAAAATTCCTTAGGATGAACAGCAACAGAAGAATTTAGTCCCACATTAAATGAACAAGACAGATGTATGTTTAAGTTCTACCTGGGTTGAAAATTATGTATAGTTTATTATATGTCAGATAATGTAAGCGTAATTATGGGTAACAAATGATCAACAAGAACACAACGGGTTTGGGCAGTCCCTTCTAAGTCCCTCCTCGCTAAAGGTTGTTAAAAACCTGGACCAAGGATGGTTAATAAAATACATGAATGTAGACACTGAAAATAATGACTAATATGAATAGCAGCATCTTCTTGACATTGTTTCTCCTCTTGGGTCCTCTACTGGCTGCTGTTCTTCTTTTGGGTGTCATCCTTACTCTTCAGCAGACTATTCTGGTATGGTTACGTTCATGCATCAGGGCCCCAAGAGCATTTTCTCCAAGTTTATCTGAAGTACAATTTTGTTGTTGTTGTTTAGTTTTAACCAATTTTGTTTCCAAGGATACCTTGCTTCAACCACTTTCATCTAAAAAATGCTTGTCCCTACTTCTTAGCAAGAAATGTCTTCTTTTTTATGTGTACTCTTATAGTATAAGATTTGTTCCTGTTAACCAAAAAATACAGGGGAGAAGACTTCTGCCTTTGAGTTGTTTCCAGATTAAAGTGAAAACAGAGTCCCCCATTAGTTGGAAACACAGCTGCCATTGCCCGTCCTGTGTCTGCTCCTCCCTGGCAGCAGCAGCTCACCAGTGTGATGTTCTGCAGTTTTCATGCCCTCACTGTGAGCTGTGCTTGGATGTCTCTCCTCACAGCCAGGGCCCTGTTGGA
The DNA here is from genome assembly GCA_003508835.1 of Eonycteris spelaea. Classification (NCBI taxonomy): domain Eukaryota; kingdom Metazoa; phylum Chordata; class Mammalia; order Chiroptera; family Pteropodidae; genus Eonycteris; species Eonycteris spelaea. Next base: position 6,704,262 of record PUFA01000017.1, read on the forward strand.
TCATGACTCCTCGGCCTGACAAGATCAGATTGGGGCACAAACAGTGCCCTGTTGGTCTTGCTGTGACCTACAGCAGGGATGTCTGGGTGGAATATAGGAGACATGCTCTCTCTGCTCTCTTGGAACTTAGAATGAGGAAATTAAAGCCTGAGCAGGTTAGCTCTAAGGACTAAGTTGAAACCTATGAGGTAGACTTGGGTTGAGGGCAGCAATTACAGGCTGAAATTATGAAGATGAGGATCAAGAGGATGGCAAGAAAAAGGTGGATTCACTAAGCAGATATGAGTGAGGGTCCATGCAGTCCCTGAGAGAAAGACAGACAGAGATACAAGTTCATACAGACACACGACAAAAGGTACTTCAATTCCCAACTGTTCTGCTTCCACTTTCACTCATCCATGCCTCTTACTGTGGGTACCTTGAAATGAGCCATATTTGCCTTTTATGACCAAATGAATCTCAAAAACATTGATAAAGTTTGTCAAATATTATAATACTATAATTAATTGTACTGGAGCAACCAAGATAAGCTAACTAAAAGATATCTGTTGTAATTGTTGCCTCCTTGCTATCAACTGCCAATTGAGAAAATTTCTTCTAAATGCCTGGACATTAGAATGTACTTGAATAACCACTAGAGATCATTCTCTCTCAACAGTGTTCATTAAAAAAATCAAATACCTTCAATGTCAGAACTCAGAGGTCTATATTATGTAATCCTTTATTATTTCATTTTAATATATACTTTATGGATCTAATAAGTTGGTATACATGACCTAAAAGTAGGCTATGATGAAGTTTTGCACTGATTATATGCTCTGGAAACCATAAGACATTTGTGTTTCATTCTCATGGCATGACAGTTGCCATTAAATTACTGTTTGTGGGGAATGCCATATTCTGATAACAGGAGAATATAGAACTCTGTCCTCTTTGGGAGTAGAGTGAAAGAAGTTCGTTTGGGAGCATTTACATATACAAATATCTTGCTGCTCATTTGTGTGATTGCGTCTCTCTGTAGTATATGGTTTGGAAATGGGATATAATAAAGCTTTGATTTCATCAAGTGTAGGATATCACTCATTAGTAAGGTATATCTTCCCAACAAGTCACTATGCAAAACTTACAGCATTCGTTCTCACTCGCATATTTTTCTTTTGCAGTGTGCTCATCTTTTATTAGCTTTCCATGCTTTGGGCATCATTGTTCTTTTCTCCTGTCATCCCTTCAGTTGCCGTGGAAAAAGTGGCTAAGTTAGGTCGGAGCGAAACATAATGCCACCTGTATAGATGGTAAATAACCTTTTAGGGATGTAACTCATGTGGTCCAGTGGATAATGGGCACATATGTGTGTTATTAATATCCATGTATTTTATTATCTTTGGTTTATATTCCCTACTCATCCCCTTCAACTACATGCACATGTGGATACACATTGAAAAAAAAAAAACCCAACTTAACATTAATTGTGTTAGAAACTGCTTTTTTGTTCAGACAATGAAAAGGAAAAAGTTCCTGGGGTAGGATTATTCTAATGGTAATTTTTTCCTTTAGAATTTTTAACTACAGTAGGCACACTGAATTCAGTGCTGGAGGCAGCCATCGTCCTGTGAAGAGATATTATTTGTCTCATTAGCACTGTGGGAGTGCCATGAAAGGGTCCATGACCTAGAGCTCATCTTGCTTTAATAATGGCTTAACACTCATAAAAGATTTTTAATGGCAACATGAGACATATTTAAATATTAAACGCCATTCCTCTTTGTTGATTCACAAACCCCAATGAATAGAACTCCTTCATCACTTCCAAGCTTGAAGAAATGTGCCTGGCTTCTCACGCCAATGAGTGAACAAAACAAACGCACAAACGGAAACACCTCAACTCTGCCCTGCTAACCCATTTGCCAACCTGAGAACTGGGCACCTCTAGTGCTCAGTGGCTGCCCTTCAGTTTTCTGACTCAGAAACAAAATTTTTATCTGTTTGCTATCCATCTCTAATCCTGCTTTAGGAGAATTTGGAAGGTGGTCATGTGTATGTAATAAGACTTTTTTTCCCAAACACAACTTCTTGGCTTTCATCATAAGCGGTTCATTTATTTTGGTCCTCCAGCCACAGTGTTGTATCTGCTGAAACAGATCATATCCCTACTGAGAAACACACTTGATGTTCATTTCTAAATTTGAACAGACCAACACTTGTAGGTTCATCTGTGTATTTAGATTTCAATAAGGATTAATAAGCCTGGTGTCTGCGTTGCTGTTTTCCCAAGGCCTTGTGATGGAGTGTAACATTACATGAGAATCCGCGCTGTTTGTTTAATTAGAGAGAGTCCCCCCAAGGTCAGCAGCGGCATCTCACTGCCTAATTGTGTGATAATCCTGTGCGGATGACAAGATTCGAAAGGATTGTTTTGGCCTTTCTTTCTTGCCAGCTGGTGTGGATGTCAGGCCTATACTTTTGGAGATGCTTTTATTTACAGAAGAGAAAATTGAGTTATAGACTTCCTGTCGTGAGCAGAGCTGCCTGGGGAAAACCATGGTGGAAAGGTATTCTCAAGTAGAGAGCTAGGCTATGTGAGCCCAGAAGCACTTGGGGTTTGGCAAGCTTTTCAGTATATTTTAAATATTTGGGGTACAGCAGGGCCTAAAATATATTTTGCTCGAAGCATCATTTCCCTTTCATTTTCTAAAACCGTGTATATTCTAGGGAAATTTAATCTGTATATTTTGGAATCATTTAACCCTCATTCATCAAAATATTGCAAGGTAAATACTAGGTCTGGGTTCAAGAAATCTCTTGAGCTCTTTAGTAACTTTTCCCTTTGAACTAAAAGTAAAATTTTGCCAACTTTGAATGAACCCTGAACCCAGGGCAATTTGGAGCTTCTCAAATTATCTGCTAGCCTGTCCATTGAGGTTTACATTTGTCTAGTATAAAGCAAGGATGGGGATGAGGGCTTTTCTGTTGGGGTCTCCTGATGCCCATTTGACTCTGCCAGCATTAGATTCTCTTCTGGTACAGCCATAGCCTCAAGTTAGACCTAGCCCTGCCCATGCCCTGTGCTTCTGAACCTCATGATCCTCTTTACTTAAAGTTATGTTTTGTTCATCATAGGGTTTTATGCATTAATTGTTATTTTTAAGAGATTGCATTGAAATATTTTTTATCTTGATTACAGATTTTTTGCCACATGCCTCATTTGCCCCACTCCAGGGGTTTCCAGTCTTTTTCACTCTGTGGCTCACGTTAAAAAAGTATATGGCATCTGGACAAACAGACAAATAGCTCTCACTTGGAGGGGTTGGTGAGAGAGCAGGAAGGGCTTGAGAAAGGGTTCAGTTAATTTGGAAGAGTGCTTCTAATCCATTTGAGTTCCCAGTGTATAGTATGGGTGAGCATGGCGGTTGAAGAAATTGTGCTCTAGCCCACCCTCACCTTTGGGTGCAGCTGGGCTTTCTCTTCCTGGGAACCAGTTGGCCTGTATCCACTGTGTCCCATCACATGCTGCTCCTTTCACCTGTCTGAGTTAGTGCTGAAGCCTCAAAGTTTGGAATATACTCTTGTCAGGAAGTTATCTATATAACACAGAAGAAACTGAATAAAGAGACTTGCTCCTAGGACATAGTATTTTCTTGCAAAAAAAAAGAGATTATTTTATTTTAATCTTACAGAAATTAGAAATAAGAAACATTTCATCTACTCTATTATCATCCCAGGGATACCTAAGGGTAGATTCTGAGACAAAACAAAGGGGAAACCTTAGTTCGAGTTCACACAGAATATTGTTGTCAAGATTGTCTTTATATTTAAGGCCTTCATACCCACAGCTGATGGCTTAATTATAACAGTTACTGCCAGTAATGACTGAGTAGTACCAGACCCTATGTTGAGCATCTTCTTAGTTGTATTGCGTCATTTAAATTTATAACAGTCTGAGTCAGAACTATTATTATTCCTATTTTACCGGTTAGAAAACTAAGGTTTAGAGAAGTTAAATAACTTCCCTAAGATTACCCAGATAAGTAATAGTGGAATCTAGTCCTTTCTAACTCAAAGTTCTGGTTCTTACCCATCCTTCTGCACACATCCTCTTCTATAACCCACATATTAGAAAAACGCCAGTTTCCTCTCTTTTGTGGGACATGCTAATAGCAGTCTTTCACATTAAGACACTGAATGAATAAAATATAATAATTCTTTTATTGAAGTTTTATTTTTAATGTTTTTTTTCAGACTATAATGAAAAATCTTCAGTGTCTAAATTATAGCAAAGCCAATTCCTTTCCTTGCCCATGTTGCAGCCTTCACAGTGTGTTTCTTTTAGAGTTCAGAAGCCAGGTCTAAGTTTCTGATCTAAGTTTCTAAGCTGCTGACCCTGATCCAGTTTCTGCAAATCTAGATGGAATCAGATAGGCAGCAACTTACTGTAAAAGTTTTGGGGATGGGTCAATGGATAGGAAGCTCTAAAGAATTCACATTCATCTGGCAAGAAGAATGCCTGCTCTCCTTAAAACCTTGTGTATTTTTTACTGACTTCTGCTCTGACCACACTGTGGACCCTGTGAGGAATTCCCAGATCTTCTTCAGTCATTCTGCTCTGCGAAGGCTTTTTACCTGGCTTCCAAAGCTCCACCAAGAGCTTGTTCTAGACTATTTCTCCAACCAAGGCTCCAGTCTGTAGACTTGACCTATTTCATAGACCTCCGATTTAGAGACATGGAGCCTTGGGAAATATCAGGTCCTACCCTCACGTGGGATACCACCCCCACCACTCCTACTTCTGACCTTGTGAAGTTCAAATGAGGAGGCTTTTAAGGAAGAGCTTTTTAGCTCATAAGGCAGCTTAATGGGTCTGGTATAGAGAGCACAGCAGCATGTGTCCAGGACTAGTTATATAAGAAAGCCTCCAAGAGAGGACAGAACATGGTTTTCTACAAATAAATAAGGAAAAAAGGCAACTCACCAGTGCCACAGCTGGGAAGTAACTATGAGCAATGAATTTCTCATGCTAACAAATCCATGCTCTTTGGAAAACAGATGCTGAGCCCTGGGACTGGCACTGATCTCCCCTGGCAGGAGCTGCAAGGTTCGGAGATGGAAGAGTATCTAGAGACCATTTGCTCATAAACACAGCAGAAGGCCAGCAACCTGCTTTTATGCCTTGCCTAGGCTGCACTGATGGACCCCTTCCATGTCGTATTTCCACAGTGAAGACGGCAGACGTGCAAAGCTTCTGCAGCCCACGCTCTAGAGAAATAATTAAACAGTTTTTCTTAACCTCTTGACCTTTTCATTTATTATTGCCATCCATTATGTCTACCTTCTCAAATCACAGAATCATGAAACTGAGCTCAGGGGTCAAGGGTTTATTGTTTAATGGAGATAGAACATTTTGTAAATTGCACGAAGTCACAATGTTTATAATAGAAGCTTCTGGTGTACTGAATCTTTTCCATTTAACAAACAGTGAGCTTTGACATGTGTTCTTCCTACATAGCAAGAAATTTGGGGTAAGTGCAGTACTGGCATGAACACATTACCAAATCTTTCCTGTAAACCAAGTGACATCCGCAGTCAAATAAAAACATTCCTTCCACCAAATACCAGGAAATGCTAAAAGTATCACTATTCTTCTAAGGTCATGCTAAAATGAAGTTTTGGCTTTTAGAACACAGAGTAAGGATGAAGAAGGCCAACATTTTTGTCCAACACACATTTGCTGCTACAAGTCCTCAGGGACAACCTCCTGGTTCAAATATGAACATGTGTATGGAGAATTTTCCTAGGATTTAGCCTTCAAATGAAATGTGTAAATATTTTAAGAAAGTGTATGAATGTTAAAAAATATTCCTGTTGTCTTTGTTTTTACTAGAATTTGTACTTTCAAGTCAGAAACGGATTTGCTTAAAACAAAGCAAACATCCTCAAAAATGTACCCAGCCAAAATAACCAATGTATAAATACCTAGGATTAACAAAATATGAATATTCTTCGGTAAGGAAATTTAACCAAGAATTGGAAGTTCTTGAGAAGAGATAGGAAAGACTATCTTAAGCCTTAATTGCTAACCCTTTACGTTGAAGATCTAATCAGTATTTTTAAAGAAAACAAACGTTTGTGCAACACACTCCTGTGTGTTTCTTTGGGGACTTTATTAAGTTAATACTACATTAACAACTTTGGACTATATGCATAGTTGATAAAAAAATGTAAAAAGTGACTTTCTATGAGTAATTAATACAACAATTTTCTTAAAGCTTAAAATTGGTTCATAGTACAGGATGTATTTTTGACTTTTGAGGTCAGAACACTTACAATCCTTAAATTTTATATTTTTAATATTTCAGGCTGATTTCCCTTCAAAGTTCCCCTCTTCCAAGCTGCCCTTTGGAGGCAATTCTCACTCATTTTTTTTTGTCACTAAGTTTCTGAAATAATTCTATAATATTTAACGTTTCATTATACTCTGTTGCTTACCACAGGCCAGGCAAGGCCTTTGCAGGGACTCAGTCCTGCCTTTCCCAGTTGGCCAGCAGGTGTCACTGTGGGTTTGGATGGTAACCCAAGTGACCACAGGAAAGAATGATGAGGGGAATAGTAAAAGAAGAGAAAGAAAAATATAAAAGCAGGTTCTGAGGAAGAAAAGTTAATTAAAAATCCCTTATGTTTACATAGGCTTTTTCTTTAGAAACTCAGAGTTCTTGGTATTACCTTTCCACCTGCTACCTTCCCAGCTGCTATAGACACTTCCATTGAAATGAATTCTCTTACATGAGATCTGATGACTCTTAGTCACTGACAATAACGTCAATGGATAAAGCAGCCATAAAGAAGAGCAAAGTTGAGAAGAAGTGGGCTTTTGTAGTCCTTTCCTAATCTCTCAGACCTTACTTGTGTTTTGTGGCTATCTATCTATTCAAACCATTGCAACCTTTGCGTAACCTCAGAAATGTACAAATTCTTTCAGCTCTTTAGTAAGTTACAGATTTGTGGCCCAGAATAAGATTTCGTCTAACACTAAACTCAGTGGTAAAATAAATTCTGCTATTTCATTAGTGGAAGGGGCATCTTTGTCTGGAAAGTAGGTTCTTATATCTCTCCAAAATCTGACTATTACTTATTTTCAACAAACGTAGCCTATTTGAGTCATATATCTATCTGAGTACATGGAATTTCTAATAAATAAAATTTCAATTGGTACAATTAACACATATTTCTTGAACAACTGTCAACTTTAAGAATGGATTGCCATAAAACCTCCCTGCACGGAGAAGAATTCACAGCTGGTCTAATTTGAATAACAGGCTGTAAATTGATTTCTTTTTTGGCTTGATATGTGAAAATGACATTCGTGTTGCTGGTGCAGAGATCAGGCAATTTGTTAAGGAAAGATACATGGCTTGACTTATCCAAATAAGGCTTAGCACATATGTGAAACATCCTAATTTTAGTTGAGTTCTAAAGAAAACAAAACAGAATATTTTTGAAGGAAAATAGAAATATTTCTACATTCTGGGGAGCTTCTGTGCCACTGTAATTCTCTAGCACCTATTCCACGCCACCCATCTCAGATCATGGACTATCATCTTCTGATGAAGTTGTAGAATCTCCTTGCTGGAGGTACTACAACCCAGGAGGTTGGGAAAAAAAAAATTTGGTTATGTTATAAACCTCCTGCAGTTTCTGTCTGGTTTTAATTCCTTCACCTTTATGTATATCTAAGGTTCTTAATGAAGTAATAGATTCCTCTAGTGTTGGTTCTAATTAATAATCAAAATAATAAAGCTCAGAAAAAAATCAGACATTGATTAAATGTGCAGGTTCAAAAATTTTTAGAAAACTTGACGATAGAGTATGAAATCTTTGTTTCCACCTAGATTAGTCACTCATTCACAAAGATAAACCATTCTGAAGTATCTGATTTGGTTCCATGGAAGATAATACAAAGGATGGCTTATAACTCTTAGTAAAAGTTCTTCAGAGAATCCAGGTAGTGTGTGTGTGTATATATATATGCATACATACATATATATTTCCTAATTATGAGAAAGCGTTTTCATTTGTATATAAGAATGTATCATTAATGTAACATCATTTTCTCTGGTGCTCAGAGGGTAAGACTCACTTTTGCTTAGGATTTCTGGTAGAAAGAGTAGAAATGATAGCAATAGGTACTATCAGCACAAGCGGCTGATGGGTGTGGGTTGGGGAGAAGAGAAGGATGAGGGATGTTAAGGAATAAAACTATTTATTCAGAGTAACAGAGCATCAACGGAATTTTCTTTTCCAATAGATGTACATATCTGTGAAGAATGGAGTCCTTGGCCATTGGTTTATCCTTTGGAAAAATGCCCACCATTTTCATGACAACTTCTTAGAATGTTAGAAACAATAGCGATGACTACTTCCTTTGAGCCACTTTGCCCTTTGTATATTGCACCTGCTATTGAACCTTAATCGCATATGACTGAGTGTTTTGTGCATGTGTAAGCATGTATACACTAATACTTGTGTGTTTTCCCAACTGGAGTCTAGTTTGTCTAGGACAGGAGTTACATGTTATAATGCCTTGATACAAAGCATTTGGTAAGACTTTAAGAAATCTTTGCTGAATGAATGAAAATTATAAAGGATACTTTAGTTGGCAAGCATTGATATTACTGGATTACTTTTATGTAGTCCATATAAACAATTCACTTCTTGTGGTTTAATATCCTGATGTGAAAATTATGCATTTACTATGTTTTCATCTATATTAATGGGAGGTATTAAAAATTAGAAATTATTTCTAGGTTGGTGGTCTTAGGACTAGTATTGAATGAAAAGACTTGAGGTAAATTTTAATTGTGAAAAGAATAAAACTGTACACATTGCTTTGTTAAAGTTTAGGCATTTGTGTACATGATTTTTCTATTTGTTTACAAAGAATAACAAGATATTAATTTCTTTAGTTTTAGTGTTTAACGTAAAAAAGAAAATGAAGTGGAGAATAAAGGGATAGAACTAACCAATCTGACATTGTGATAGTTCCCTTCCTTAACATCAAATGTTTTCTTTCATAAATGTAGCTTCAAGATGAAATTATAGAAATGATGACTTAAATTAAAAATTTAAAGATAAAGTATTATATTTATGCTTTGGTACATCAGGTTTAGTTATATAAACTAGACGATATTATGTTTCTGTTGGAAAGCATTTTTGGAATATTTAAAGAATAATAGAATGAAACAAATCACATTATTATTTATACTTTTATGGGAGGGGGAGATGATATAAGGAAAATGTGCAGAAAAGACTAATGTTTATGTATAATGATTTCATTATCATATTTCTACTTTCTTTGTCATCCAGGGTAAACTCTAAGGATATGTCATGAATTCCTGAGCCACAATAAATCTGTGAATGTCAGACTCTGTGTGTGGGTAAAATGGATAATTTTCTGACCTTTAGTAAGATTTCACTAGAGCAAAGGAAGTCCCTCCACGTAATGTTCCCCCACTGCAAAACACTGGCAGAATGCCAAAGCATGCCCTTTGGCAAATTTCCAGTCTGGATGGCTTTCCTGGAGCTAGAAGACATTTATGAATCTGCCTAGCCCTGTGATTTTTTTTTTTTTTTTCATGCAGAAAGCCTCTGGAAAGACCTTTCCAAAATGCAACCTGCTGAGGGAGATGTGAGAACACATTAATCATAGATTTCTTCAAAAGAAACTTGGGGCTGTCCTGATTTAATTCAACAGGTCCATCCTTCTGCTCGGTGTGGGCCACAAGACTGTCACAAAAATGCTAGCAGATTACCTAGTCATGGATCTACCTGAAAAGTAAGGTTATAAAAAAAATAATAATGTGAACGTTCTGACCTTTAGTGATAAGGTTTATTTGTGATTGGTGTTACTTCTGAAAGACAAAACTGATAGCAGTTAAAATATTAGTAAATATGTTGTTTATTATTGTGTTCCTAAATTTTATCTCAAATCTTAAATTATCCCCATCACTATTTATAATTACACCCATTTTCATTTTAAATCATCACAAGATAGATCTTTGGAAGTAACATATGGTTAGTGTAATACTTACCAATCTTAGAAGTTAAATATATTTCTTTTTTGCTTTTATTTCATCACTTTTCATATTGTTTGTTGGTTTGACATCGTTTGAGAGTAGCTGTTTAGTTATTAGCTACCCAAAAACTTTTATGAAAGTTTTCTCTTTCTTCAATGGGTATTTAGAGCATGACCCCTCCCCTCCCAACACCAAAACAAACAAACAAACAAAATTAAGAACCTCTCAGAAATACTTAGGTAATATTTAAGCCTTTCGGTGGTTTTAAGACATTTCAGAATTACCTTGGTGTTATAAACCAATATAATTGCTGAGATGATTTTTACACATACTTATGAATAATCTATTTCTTGAAAATGAAAGAACCAAATAAAAAAAACAGCCAGGCTCACAAATAAATTATTGGCCTGAAATAGACCCACTTCAAAATAAAATAAAATTAAGAATTACACTAAAGAATACTGGAGTGTTTTTCTCTTAAGACTCAGGTGCCTGGGTAGTTCAGACTTGCTTGGACATTGCCAAAGCTGACTTTAAACCTATATTCTGGTGTTATCTCTTGCCATTCCACAAGTTTATTCCATCGTCCAGCTAACTCACATGACTTTCTCTTCCTCTGTCCATGACATTCCTTTAGCTGAACATCTCAGTAACTTTATCCAAGCCTCGCTCATCCTTCAGAGTCCAGACAAAGTTACTACCTCCCCAAAGCCTTACCCCATCCCGAGTCTAACAGTGGCTTAGCCTCCCAACTCTTCGGGTGATTCCACTGGTAGTGACACATCCTAACTTGCATTGGAATTATTAGTTTTTTGTATGATTTACAACTAGAAGGCAAGCTTCTTGATACTAAGGATCACTTCTAATTTGTGTTTGTATCCCTAGACTATTTAGTGCAAATTACTAAATCAAGATGTGTTGAGAGATTATCATGTGAAATTATCTGAAATATTGCAGTGGAATGATAAGATTCCTTCTTTAAACATAAACAACCCTGTAGAGAATATAAATTATAGTTTTGTTTTATTCCCTTTAATCATTAACTATTCATTTGTTCATTCACATTTTAAGTAAGCATTTCATTTATTTTTTAAGGATAGCACTTACTCAGGGGCCATTAGGGCTTGATGATGAGTGGGAAAAGGCTATAATTAAAATTAGGATGATAAAACAAACTTTAAAGAATATGAATATTGCTGATAACATATTAGTAAAGAGGTGAAACAGGTGTCCTGAGTACCGTGCTTTGGATATGAAAACAATTTAATTTTCTCACCCCAATTCAGAATAATTCTTAAGGGCCATCTCACCTTCAGAACTCTCTGCAGGTTCTAAGGCTTCCATTAGGACTGCATTGTAGCTCACTTCTCCCTCTACCCAATCCTACTTCCTTCTCATCCCTTCCTTTCCACAGGTGTTGCCCTCAATGACACCTCCTAATAACTTCCTGCATACCTATTTCTGTCTCAGAGTCCACTTCCTCAGGACACCCACTTCGCCTCCCTGTTCCTTTCTATGTCTACCTCTATGATTTTACTGTCACTCCCACTATAAATAGTTCTTCTACCAGATTCAGCCCTGCTGAACTCTCCCCAGCCAGGGAAGATACAACCTTCCTACAAACTACAGATGAAGGGGGCTGACCAGGTGTTCTAAGTTAGGAAGGCAAACGATAGCAATTGAGCAAAAATCAGGGAGTCAGCTGGGGAGCAGGCAGAGAACAGTACCAAGTGATGTCATTTATAAAAGGGCTGTGTTGGGTTCAAGTAAGTCCATGGGTTAGAAGCAGGGGTTGGTGAACCTGGCTGTTTCTGACAACCCGTGAAGGAAAATATGGCCCCAGGATTGGTAAGTAATGTGGTTTTATAGGGGTGAGGAATCTCAATGATAGGAAAACAATTTCTAAGGTGGTTGTTTCTCTTTATCACACTGGAATAGAATTTGTGATGCTACCCAGAGTTAATTCATGATAGAAGGAATGATGGGCATGAGGAGTGGGGGTCTATGGGATGAAGACATAAAATGAAAAGCTGCTTGTAGCAATTTGCTTAGAAGCGAGCAACGTGGTTCACATTTGGAGCATATATCCTCTTAAGGCAAACAGCCCCTATAGTATGACCATTAGGTATTGGGCTGAATTGTGAAATTGCCAACATTTGACTGTATTTGACCTACTAAAATGACAATTTTATGTAGTATAATCATTTATTTGACTGTCTTCCCCTACTTGAATTTAAATATTATTTTTAATACTGTGTCATAGTACCCAGTATAGTGCCTAGGACAGAGCAGTTACTCAATACAAGTTTGGGATGAATTAATTAAGGATTGAATGACTTAGCTCCAAATATACTTTGCCCTAAAGGTACTATATTACTTAGGACTTCTTCAATGATAAGTAACATAATTCTAACTTATATTAGTTAAACAAATAAGAGACTTTATTGGCTCACACATTGGAAATTCCAAGGGTATCAGGGATTGGTTTCAGGAACAGCTAGATTCAAGGGCTTGAATAATGTTATAAAGATTTGATCTCTTGCCCTCGTTCAACTCTGAGTTTTCTCTGTGTTGACTTTATCCTCAAGCAGAACCTATTTGATGATTTCTACTGATTCCAGGCTTATAGTCATTAGCTTAACAAACCCCAGTGAAAATACAAGTGCCTCTTTCCCAATAGTTTAAATCAAAACTCCTAACCTTGACTCTTACAGAATCTACTCTGGCAATATCTGAGTAGCTAAAAGAGGGAGTCAAGTCCACCTGAGTCAATGGGACCAAGAATGGGAGAGATGGTGGTTCCCTGAAGGAGGATCATGGTGTTGTTACCAAGATAATAATTATAAGAATAGCTGACACTTATTGAGCACTTATCTCCCAGGCACTGCTCTAAAGGCAATCCCCTCGACAATGTTATTATCTCTACTTTATAAATGAGTAAGTTGGAATATAAAGAGGATGCATAACTTGCTCAAAATCCTGTGGCTGGAAAGATAGAGCCAGGTTTGAAATATAAATTGTCCAGTTTACAGCCCATTCCCTTAACCAGTACACTCTGCTACAACAAAAGCAGTTGAAGGATAAGGGAAAACATAGATGTCTACTCTACATTTCTTCCTGATTTATATAGAGCCAGTGATTTCATAGCATCTAATTCACCATGGCGAATGAAGAATTACTGGTTCACTTGTTGTCAGATTGTTGACAGGGAAACAGTTTTCTCTAAGATGGTCCCAGAAGTTGTTTACTTGCTGCTGAGAAAGTGATTATCAACAACCATAGGTTTCTGTTTTTTAATTTCTTCCCACATCCTTCTCCCCAATTTGATGACTTTCAAGTCAATTTGATTCTGCTCAAAAATGATATTTAGAGTGTATTTAATGTACTCAAACAAGAACACTCCATGGTTGGTTTAAAAATATTATTAAATTAAATGTCTGAGTTATATTATGTTTAGATCCTTTCTAGCTTTGATGTTCCAGTAGCTTCTGGATATGTATGAGTCACTCATACTCTAGTTGACCTTTTTAGGTACTGGAATTGACCCCTGGTAAATGCCATAGCTCCCTCCCTTTGTCTCTATGTTCCCTACCCATCTCCTCAAAAGTAATTATCAAAACTTATTTCTAACAAGTAAGAAGTAATGGAGGCTTAGATGTTCTATTTTCCCTTAAAAAAATAAAAATGATGGATGGTTTTTGGTTAAACAGAACTCTAGAAAACTAGAGTAAACAATGGCCTGAAAGTCAGTCCTTTTGTCTGGCATTGATAGGACTTGTCTTTGAGGTGGAATGTCTGATAAACTTTATTCCCTGTACAATGGGCATGAAGTTAGGTGAAGGATTTAGGTTAAAGTTCTCTCAGTAAGGCTCCTGCTAGGCTTATTTACACACTCACAGCTGTTGGACCAGTGGTTGTAACCTCTGCATCTCTCTCCAGATCAGGACTCTCTGCAATGTCTTAGTTTCTACTTTTTCATGACATCAGCTTGTCTTGCCCTGGTGCCTCCTCTGGCACTCACCATGTCTAAGTAACACCATCTCAATTAGTTCAAAGTCATAAATGATTCATCCAAAATTGTAGATGAGTTCAATGTTAGATCAATGAATTCTCCTAATCCTATAAACTGTGGCCAGAGGCAGGATCATGTGGTACTAAGATGAATCTAGGACTACTCCTTCAGTAGGGGCCATAGGTGGATAGCAACTGCATGGAACAGTGTATGTGTGCAGGAGTCGGAGTGGGATGGAGGAGCATGGAAATTGTCAGTATGTCTGCTACATTATCCAAAATTGTTCCTTGTAACAAAACAATTAATTTCTTAAAAACCATCTAGACACAATGAAAATACAATGATGGCTGCTTGTCATAGTAATGATCTATAGATCACACTTAATCCTGAAGTGACTTCTGAATTCTCATAGACTAACTATGGTCATGGAGGGAATTTTACAATTACAGTAGTTCATTTTCTGCTTCTTTGAAAATGGGAACCTGGGTATGCCATCCATATAGTTCTTCACTAATCAGGACATTGAGTTATTCCCAGTACCTATTCAAGCTGCACAAGAGATGTTCATGCATATATCATTAAATATAATTTCATGAAATAGAAAAATATAACATAAAATAATGGTTTAAATTGCCAAGTCAAAAGTCCCCTTATTAACAAGGAGAAAATCCTGATAGGCAAAAATTAAAGTCATGTAATATTAAGTTCTAATGTGGTGGTAAGAATTTTCCTGCTTTGCAGGTGGGCATTTAGGCTAGTACAGGCATATCGGAGGGCAATGAGTATGCATCTTCCATAGGACTCAGTAGTCTCACTCAGATGTATTCCCCAAGAGAAATTCTTTCATTGTCTAAAGAGGGAATATTTAAGAATGTTCAGTGCAATGTCAGTTATGATAGGTGGTACAGGGGGCGCTTAGATGTCTGTCACTGGAAGTCATGGGTAATTAAAATGTTATGATGCATTCTACGTAATAATAGGCAGAAATCTGAGGTAATAAACTAGATTTACATACAGAAGCATCGATAGATCTTAATAGAAGAATATTGAGTGAAAAAGTAATAGAAGGGGAGCTTAATGCAATTTTACTTACGTAGATTAAAATCAACTACCACACAAAGCAACACTAAATATCCAAGGACATATAGTAAACCAAGGACATATAGTAAATATCCAAGGACGTTAGAAGGGCTGTCTATTAGTCCGGGGATGAAAGACGAAGTGGGAAAATGATCAACTTTTTAAAAATGATGACAGCCAAATGATGACAGTGAACCACAAAACAGGGAGTATAATCCTCAGTATTGTACACCTGAGGACCAAGAAAGAAAATAAAAACAGTAGAAGGGGAAAACATTTAGGTAGCTTAGTCAGAAAACTCACTTATAAGTAGGGGAAAAGCTAGATGCCAGTGTTCTCTTGTTTAGATTTCCCCCTTCTCCTGTCCCCAACACAACTCTAGGGCAGAGGTTATTTGGTCCTTGTTATATCACCTTCTAGCTGACTGACTCAGAACGGAGAAGTGAAGGCCATTGATGAGGTTGAGTGCCCCCTGGAATAGTGGTTATGAGATATGGGGAAAAGGCAGGTAATTCCTGAGCTGTAACCAGGGCTCTAGGTGAAAACCAGCAGGAAATGGCTCCAATTCTGCCACCTGTGACTCTTTTAGACCTTGATTTCCTCCTTGGAAAAGCGAATGGTCTAATCTCAGATTTCTATTGCAGCCCTGATAGTCTGTGCTTCTCCCTCTCGCACAAGCTCATTGCTGATGAAAATGTCATAAGGAGAGACGGTGCTCAAAAAGTGCCAGCTCTCTCTTCGCTCACCGCCTGGCTAAGGAAACAGCCCGCTGCCCTCCGCAACCCGGTGGCCAAGTGCACATGAAATCTTCCAAGTCACCTTCCTGTTAGATAGAGGAGTCGGGCAAACATGTTTGCTCTGATCCTTTAAAAACTTCTGCCTTAGAATTCTTCTAAAGAAATGTGATACACAGAGATAACAGATAAAATTGGCACATTTAAAGATGCCATTTTGGGGGCTGTTTTGCCATTCCTTTGGATTATTAATTGTGCAGAATCATCTGAAGAATAGGAAATAAGGTAGAATTACACTTTGTATAGCAACCTTGTGATGTAAGCTCTTCTTTTAAAAGGCCCAAACTACAAAAACCAAGAACTTTTTAAAAGAAAGTGCTGTTTTCATTGATGACTTTTTTGTTAGGAAAATATTGGAACTTCCCCTCTCTCTTATTTCTTCTGAATATTTTTGTTTTCTCCTTAGGATTTAACATCTTTACACAAACAGAAATGGGCATTTATTATATAAGCCAAAGCTACTGGGCTAATTAAAATTAATATTAACATGAGCTGCCTCCTTTTCTGATGGCCTTAGTTCTAAACTGCTCCCCAAAAAGGTCATCGTCCATCATTCATAGTGATGGATTTCATTAGAGGAAGACTATCAAGGGGTTATACTTGATATGTAGCATGATTATGTTGCCCCAACAAGGAAAAAATGTCTTTTGAACCCCAATGTTGAACTGTACATTTGCATTCTGCCTGATGAAGAAAGACTCCCATTAATTTTTTCTGAAGGGTTGAGAGCATTTCCTGCAGGAAAAAAAATGTGTCCTCCCCCATGGAATCAGCACTTTATGGCAAGTTGTAGGGTCGGTGGTCAGATGGGCTGCTCTTCCCCCAAGGAAGATCCACCTCTCTATTGGTGATTACAGCAAAAGACCAGATGTTTTCCTTTAACCTCCTATTGGTTCTAATCTCCCTCAATCTTTGATCCCAGCCCCACTTGAAAGTAACCCCTCATTTAGCTCCTCTTGGGTGGTCCTCACTGGAGATTTAGTTAATTCTAACTTCTTGTACAGTCTTCCCCCATGTGCTCCCATGGTAAAATTCTACCTTTCTAATTGCTAAGAGGAAAATTGTGAATCCTTTTGATTCAGGGAGCAGCGTAATAGCCTTAAAATTGGCAACTTAATTGAAAAACTCAGAAATTGCTGACTCCTTGTGTGTGGTAGTTCTTTAATAGCATTTCCTTCCTCATTCTTTTCTCATTTTTTTCAATATAAAAATAAAATTTGTTATTTTAAATATGCTTACAAAAGTCTGTCTTGTTGTCTCTCTATTCTAAGATTCTGTTTGGATTTCATGCATGGTCTTGGGTATTTTATTAGTTATTACAGATCAGTTTAATGAGTTATTATAGAAAATACTCACTGGAATACAGAAGGGACATGCAACACTGACTAATGGGATGTAGATATTCTCCTCCCTCCGTTCCCCTTATGTAAGAAGAAACTATTTAAATTGCTACTCTTATATTCCAAGGGTTGTCTAGACTACTTATGTCAAATATCAGCGTGAGTTTTGGAGATTAGGTTATTTTGCATTGCGACTGGTGTATATTAGTATTCTCTTTGCTTCATTATCAAAAGTGAACCAAACAAGCTAGTTTTTTTTGAAAGAGATTTCCAATTTTGCTTTGGGTTCATAAAAGCAAATTCCTTTTTCAAATTCAGGGAATAGAAAGATTCCTGGACTCTTGGCATATTCTATTGATCTTACTTATGAACAGTGAAAAGGTCAAGGATTTTGCTTATTTGTTTTCCATAGGCTCTCTAAATTTTAAAAGATATGGAGACTTTTAAGAGACTTTTAAGAGACACTTAATTTGTTACAGATGCATTAACATATTGAATTTATGTGAACGAGTGAAGGCCAGGCAAAGGATATTGGGTTCATTATTTATTAGTGGAGCTAGTCAAAACTTCCTGGTTTTAACCAAGTGGTAGTTTGGCTCCTATTCAAGAAACCATCTCTTAATATTGCTGTCTCCCACAATTAATGAGAGGGTGGGTATGACTTTACTATTCTCAACCATATTGTACTTTAGACTGTGCAGGTCTATCTAGCCTCTGTCCAGACTGGACAAAAAGCTTCTGGGTAATTATCTGAAAGTATGTGCCATACTTGCTTTTTATTCAAAATGAAATTCATCAGTGAGTTCTATAAATTTTGCAGTCTAAGGCTCTCTCCCCATCACATCTCATTTCCCATCATACAGCCCATGCTTTCTATACTCCTGGCACAGTGCATTTTCTCAGTGCCTCTTATCATGTTCCCTCCTCCTGCATGGAACACTGTTCCCTCATGGCCACATGGTTTATTCCTATTCAGTCACCATCTTCTCATGAAAGTCTTCCCTTCCTGAATGTGTTACATTTGGTTATGATAAGCTCTCCTTTGACCATGTTCTTCACAAGACAATATCAATTTTGTGTCTTATTTGATTGTGTTTCTATTCCACTCTTTTGAGAGCTCCATGATGGCAGGGACAAGGTTGAGTGTTTTTCATTCTTATTTCTCCATGCTTAGGAACTTGCCTGGTAGTATTTAATAAATATTGATGAAATGAATGAGAGATTGAGTGAAAGAATGAATGAATAACATTAAGGTTCATTTAATTTGCACCTGACAATTTTGAGAGGGCGAAGACTAGCTCTCAGTTTTCTGAGACAAGTTTCTCTTGCCCAGTACTAGTGTAGTCTCAGAGAGTGGTGGGGACTGGGGTTTGTAGAACAGAGAATACAATAACACATGCCCCTCTTCTTCCTATACAGAAAAGTGTATTTAAACTAAAGAGGTAGAGAAGAAGCAGACACAGCAGAAGAAGGCAAAAGCAGCTTGAAAGGTATGTGGAGAGGTATGTGGGTAGCTGGATCTTCATTGTAATCTCAGGGCTGCATTAGTGCATAAAAAGTCTTGGGTTTCTCTGAGCACCAGCCTGCAGTGGCCACCTTCCTGCTTTACCCTCCTAGGGGAGAACATATGCTCTGCCTCCACTGGAATTGTACCATACCTGTCCAAGTCATATGGCATTAGCTATGCATATTGCTAACTATGAACAGTTCTGTTCTGCAATGATATACTTCAGAAAGAAAAATTAAAATTGACCATTCTATGTTCCAGTTACCTATGTTTTCCTTTGTCCCCAACTTTAGTCTTATGGAGCTTCTGTTCCTTTATAACTTTTTTGAGTTACACTGCAGTTCCAAGGGCCCTTAGTGTGGCCTTCTGGGGCACTGACCACTCTGGTGGGGCCCAAAGGATAGCCATTGATAAGTGACTTCCATTTAAATAATTGCTCACACCCCTGGAGTTTTCTGTGAGATTATCTCTGGCAGAATCCAAAGTTTCTCTTTTAATTTAGCCTTTTAGAACAAAAACTAGAATCCAGTATTAAAACTAGCTTAATAAGGTTTTCCCACTTATTTTTGCTATTATCTTGCATGTTTTAATTAATACTTTTTTAAAACTGTGTTCTTGACTGATTTAAAGCTAGAATCCAATTTTACTATGTCTTCTACCCACATTTGTCTATCTAGCATTTATACTACTGCATTAAACAAAACAAACTTAACTTTTTAAAATAAAAATAGTTCATCTTTCTGCTGGTGACTACCAAGAAGGAAACATATAATTTTATCAAGTTATTTCTTCTCTACTCTACTCATTGCTTGTCAAATTTAGAAACAAAAATTGGAAAATCTCACACTTTCCAAGTGAATCCTGTGTCAAGAAATACTTTAGCCCTATTTTACCTCACTGTGTATGATAGCACTTTTAGAAAGCATTTAAACAGAGGTAACAATGTGTTTCAAAGGCTGGAACTATTGATTTATAAAGTTAGGTGTTAATAAAATCTAAAGATAAATACTGTATCATTAAAAAGTGAAATAATATTATTTTGATTCATACTTGACAATTTTTGAAAGAATGTTAAACTCTTACATAAATATATGGCCTCCGCAGCTGTTCAAATAGTATGATTAATTAAATGGATTCTGTCTGAAAACCAACACTGGCTCTTGTTCTCAAGTTGCAAATATGTCCAATGTAAAGGGAAATGGAAGTGTTTCTATGGTATATACTAGATTTGAGGTAAAGAATTAATATTCTTAAAATTCCAAAGTATTCCTTAGCATGTGTTTGTGGTGTGCACGTGTGTGTGTGTGTGTGTGTGTTGTGTGTGTGTGTGTGTGTGTGTGAGAGAGAGAGAGAGAGAGAGAGAGAGAGAGAGAGAGAGAGAGAGAGAAACTTTTTTCAATGACAGGAAACTTCACCTATAAGGGACTCAGCTATTTGACAATCTCATCAATTCAGGAAAAAGCCAAATCTGTCAAAAGCTAACAAAAGATACTTCTTAGAAGCCCAGACAGTGGTGATCAGCATTTACTCACTACATCTCTTATATTTAAATATAAAAAGAAAAAAAGTAATAGACTTTCAATAAGAATACTACCTTTTTAAATTCAAGTATTAGTTAAATAACTTGCCTGTAGGATATAGGCAGATTTCAGTGGTCGACTGGGACTGGAGAGTAGAAGGCTTTAGTTCAGTATTTTTAGGGAGTCAAAGGAAGTTATTGAATGAGAAAGAGACATTATTTGACACATTCTTTAGGAAAGTTAATCTAAGTGCATAGACTATATTGCAGAGGCTGGAAATCAAAGGCAGTTATCAAACTATTTTAAAGGCAGTTATCAGACTCTCTGAGCATTAAGTACAGATGAGCAGGAATGAGATTCTGAACAGGCTATAGAGAAGAAAGTAAAGTCTTAAGAAATGTTGTGAAGGGCTTGGGAATTGTTCGGGTTGGGCGGCAAAGAGAGAAAAGTCAAAATCATCTTTAAAAATTGAAGGCTGTTATAGTAAGTTGGTGCTATGGCAGAACTAAGAAACACAGGAGGAGAACAAGTTTGGGTGGAGGTAGGAAAGATGGTAAATTCAATTCTGCAGTTTGAGGTAAAAGTAGAATATTTAGCAGAAGATGTCACACAGGAGCTGCAAATGCAGAGGTGAACTATTCCTAGACCAGGCATAAAATAAAAACCATAATAGCTAATGCTTATTGAACAGTTACTAGGTATGAGGCACTTCTTACACATTTTCTATGTATTTAATATTCATAACTCTCCCATGTAGTAAGTACTATTTTTAATGCATTTTAAAAATTCATTTTTAATTAATTAAAATAATAAAATCATCATAAAAATTCAAACCATAGATAAATATGAAAAGTAAAAAGAAAGAATAGGGTGGTAAGTTAAGTAAATAACAGTCTTTTCTCTAAATGTTATAGCAAATCAGAAGCAAATAAAACAAAAAGACTTCAAGAGGAAATTAATAGCTGCACGGAAAAGGGGAATTCATCAAGACTACAATAACTAGAAAAGAGAACAAAAACAAACACAACACTACCAACAATAAAGCATAGAAAACCTATAGCAGTCTTGGCCTCTTCATGAAAAATAGTCTTTCCCATTTACTAAGATCTAGGGTCTCACTCTATCATAGCCTAGTGAATGAATAATTGATGTTAAAATGATACTAAAAAAAAAGTTCAATGGTATTTCATGTAATCTTTTAGGAAGGGAGAAAAATTTAGTTCCTATCATTGTTAAAATCAAAGGCATTTTGCACAATGGATTAAATTGTCATGTAATCAATAAAGTCAACAAGACTACCTGAATTATTCCATGATGGTTCCATGCTATCGAGTTTCATTTCATGTTTATAACAAGCAAGGTGGCAAACCTTCCTTCCCAGGCAAGCAGGGACTGGGCCCAGGTTGAAATTCTACTAGCAGGACTGGTATTGGAGTGGGTGTGGTTTTCTGCACTTTGAGGGCTCTAATTAAAGGGGAATTGGAATCAAAGTCTGAGATGAGGGCTGGGGTGGGCCCAGAAAGTAAGGGAAGTTCCAAACCATCTAGTCAATGGTAAAGAATGAAAAAAACAAAAAAGCAATGGATCATATCAGAGAATTGCAGGCAAGATGTAGTAACAGGATGTGAGAGCAGGAACCAGAAAGATTTCCAGAAAGAGCGAAATGTAGAAGGCCCTCTACATCTCAGGGTCAATTATCAGGGGATCCAAAAAGGTGAATAGAAGCAAGCAGCACTCAAGAAACAACCCAGCAGTGAGATTTCCGTTTTGTTATAAGTCACTTCACTTAAAGTCATAGTTTCCAAGAATCTATTGATGATGTTAGTGAGGACTTACTATAGACAGTCTCTGATTTATGATGTTCAGCTTATGATTGTTTATTTTAAGTTGGTGAAAAGTGATGTGCATTTAGCAGAAACTGTACTTTGAATTTTGAATTTTGATCTTTTCACAGGTGAGTGATATAGTATAATACACTGATGATGCTGGGCAGTGGCAGTGAGCAGTATGTTCTAATCAGGGACATGATGATGAGGGGTAAACAATCGATATTCTACAGTGTGTGGCCAGCGATTTTTTTTTTTTTCCGATATTGTGTTCTGAGCATCTCCAAAGTAGGCTAAGCTAAGGTATGATGTTTGCTAGGTTATGTGTATTAAATGCATTTTTGACTTATAATATTTTCAACTTACAATTTTTATTAGGATATATTATTAGGATATAAACTCATCATAAGTCAAGGAGTATTTGTATTTGTGCCTGCTCCCACTGCAGCTACTGTGGCCCTCCTGCTAGCTGTAGGTTTGCAAATGTCCTTTCCTTTCTGTGAATAAAGGCATAGAGATGAAATTCACCTGCCAGCAAATATTTAATTACATTAACTATGTTCTTAGAGTAGTGTAAGGATTGGCAAAGTGTAATGAATAATACAGACATGATCCTTGCCCTTGCAGACTTTACAATCAAATGCGGAAGATAAAGAACACATAATTATGAGTATAAGTGTAACAAAAACAAGGTACTCAGGTGTGTTCAACAGAAGGAGCTGACCTAGAACTTATTGTGGCCTGAGGACAAGAAAATAAGTCACATTGGAGTAGAGGCCTGTTGTACAATAAAGAATTTGGCTGCACTTTACTTTTGGGACTGGGAGGTAACCTCTAAATACTTGGAATTTCCAGAGTGATGAGTGTCTTTTTTATTCATGGTGAACCCAGGACTATACCTGAGGTTATGCTAATGAGATGATTGGGATGAGGGTTAGTAACTCTGGAAGGACCAACCATGTGATTGACACATGAGGGCTTGATCTGTGAGATATGAGCATGACTTGCAGGAAGAGAGGGGTGCTGGAGATTGAGTTCTTTCACATGGCCAGTGGTTCCATTAATTGTACCTAGGTAATGAAATTCCAATAAAAACTATGGACACCCATGGTTCAGGTGAGTTTCCTGGTGATACACATTGGTGTGCTAGAGGGTGACAGATCCTGAAGACACAAAAGCTTTGCATTTGAGAGTCTCAGACCTTGCCCTATGTATCTCTTCATTTGACTGGTCCTGATTTGTATCTTTTATCAAACTATAATCATAAGTATGTTTTTTTCCTGAGTTCTGTGAGAAGCTCTAGTAAACTATTGAACCTGAGGGGGTAGTTGGAACCCCTGAGTTTGTAGCCAGTTGGTCAGTGCAGATTGCCTAAGAACTCTAGAGCTTGTGATTAGAGTCTGAAATGAGGGGAGTCTCTCTCATGGAGGACTGTGCCCTTGACCTGTGAAATTTGACCTAACTCTACGTAGTTAGTGTCAGAATTACATTGCAAGGCCGGTAATGGAAAATCCAATTGGAGTGACAAAATTGGGCCAGACTATGGAAGACTTAGACATTAGGCATCTGACTTGAAAAGAGAACATGGTACAATATAATTTTTTAAGTGCTTGCAATATGTCAAGAACATTTCTAGGCTATTTTAGGTATCTTCTCCTTACATTTTATCTCTTCTATCCTATAATGTAGGAAGTATTATTAATTATTTTAGAGATGAGTACTAAAAACCAAACAAAACCACAAAAATAACAAACATTGGACTCTTTCCTAGTCTGAGATTTACCATCTATATATGCTGTTGACCTTAGAAAAACCACGGCTTTGCATGACCTCAGTTTCCTCATCAGTTCTTCAATCCCTAAGATTTTGTGATTCCACATGGTTAAGGTACATTCTGAAAAATCATAAGTTATTAAAGTAGTCTCTAAGGAAATTTAATTTGGGACATTCATTTGTATTTTGAACAAATATTTATTGAACATCTGTCATGTACTATACAATAGGCTATGTTTTGGAGATACAAGGATAAGCATGATGGGTCTGGTTCCTTCCCTCTTAGAGCTAATAGTCATTCCCTCAGTAATCGTGATATTGGGTAAATTCCCTTTTTATTTCAAATGAGATTATGCATAAATGAGCAATCTGAAGTCTGTACATTGCATGGAGGTGAAGAAGATTGGGAATAAGCTTTCTCTTGCTGTTAGGAGGATGGAAGATCAAATTGAGATGGAATGCTAAGACAGACTATGGTTATATGAGAGTCAAGTGATTTTTAGCATTAGGTAGTGATCTTGTAGAGCAAGTCCCAACAGTAGTATGAATGTGGATTTTGTACATGAGTGTCAAAGGAGGCAGGGCACACCCCCTTTAGATACCTATTTTCACCTAACTATACAAGGAATACCGCACAAGTTTCACAGCCCATAATAAGAATAGACTTCAGATTTTGAGTAGAGAATCCAAGCACAGGAAGGGATGAGACTAGCTGAGCAGGGGATATCAAATATCCATAAAGACTATAACAATGTTTCAAAGCTTGGTACACCTTTAGAACCATTTGGGGTACTTTGTGAACATACACATTCCAACCTAGACTTTTACACAGAATTTCTAGAGAAGATTTGGGAATAAAGCTTCCAAGATGATTCTGATGGTCTGCTGGATTTGAGAACCACTGGTTTACCTAATTGTCAAACAAGGATGGAGCATAAAGACTCAAAGAGAACTGTCATTAACAATGACCACTTTGCTTTGCTTTCTAAAACTATTGATTTATGGATACTGCTTTTCCCTTCTTCCATCTGTGGATTTTTATTCTCAGTTTCTTTTGTTGGCATCTGAAGTCTTGAGAGTTAAAGAGATGTGTTTTGCAATTTTTGGTGGAAGGGGAGCATTTCTGCCTTGCATAGTAGACACAGATTGGTGAAAAATCTCAAGGATGGGAGGGAAGGTATTTTTAGCTATTAAAAATCATTTGAACTAACCAAATCAACAATAAATCACAAACTCCAGATTTTTGTTTAAAGGGGAGGAGACCAAGGCAGTGGATGTGCAAATTAGCCAGGCCATGACTTGCTGGCTCTGGTTCATTTTGTAAACAAAAGCAGGCCTGAATTCAATCAAACATTACTTGTTAAAGTAAACTAGCAAAAAGCTGGTGAAAATTAAAGTAGAGCAGAAGATGGTTTCAATAATTTTATTCTCCAGCTTTTAGCTTAAAAAAAAAAATCTACCCACCATTACATTCTATGGGGCATGTCCTTCTTTTCATGAAAATTAAAGAACGTTTTAATTATGCACATGTTGAAAAATGCTACCTGCAGTATTGATTAAATTGCCTTGAGAATAAAATTCTGAATACTGTCATTGTCGTTTTGATGGTATTTTTGTAGACTTTTAGGGACTTTTTAAATGAGAGAAATGGGACCCAATAGGTTGGGTAGCTGAGAGACTAAATTGTTTGATAAATACCATGTGCCTGGTATGCTATAGCTGTTTAAAGTGACACTGAGAGATTAGTTGTTTCTAGACACTTTTTGGTTAGGTTTCTATACAGTACTGTTGAGTTTCCCCTCAAAACTGAGCACAGCCTGAGGGCTTCTGCTCTATGAGGCTAGAAGCAAGTAGACAATTGCTTTGGCCTAAAGTGAAGTTTACCACTGAAGTGACAGGTCTGAGCGTTCTCAAAATAGTAGGAATACCGTCAGAGTCCCTGGATGAAGGGAAGTTCTAATTATTAAGCCTTAACTTAAAAGTTTCAGTAGGAATTTTCTACTTCATTTTGGGGGTTGTGTGAGGTTAGGGATCAGGAGATCATTTTAAGAGTTTTAGGACTAGATGTATCTGTCCAATTGTCACCTAGGCCAAAAGTATCCTGAGCCATTGCCTGGAAGTCCTTCCACTTGTGAGCTGTGTTATGTTCCAGCAACTGAAAGAGTTGTTGATCCATTTTAGGCCTAGTTTGTCTATGATGAAGTTCAACCCATCACAGTGGGGCTCAGGGAACTACGCTGGCTCTAGGCCTGTTATTTATGTTTTCCCTATGATTTTACCGGTTTTCTCTGCATTGTTGACAATGAGATGAACATTAGATGTGTTTAGCCTAAAGGATAATGTGCAGTACCTTACACTGACGTAGAACAAAGATGGGAAAAAGGTTTTGTAGGCACAAATCAATCATTGTTGATGAAACACCACCAATACTTCTCTGCTCTGGAATCAGACTCAGGAGGCAAATGTTTGTGACGGTCTTTCTGAAAACCACTTGCCATCATCAGGCTATGGTGGTGTAGAACTTGAGCTTCTTCCTGCTCAGGTACATCAGCTGATGGTAGAAATCTCAACTTGGGATGGATCTAGAAAAGCACCCTGTCCTGCCCACTCAAAGCTCTTATGTATTAGGAGAGGATTCATTTCATATGTAATGATGACTTAGATATAAAATAACTACCAACTAATCTTATTTAAATGCTTTATTGTGAGTCCTCTTAGAGGCAGTGCACTAGATGAAATGACTTCTTGTAATTATTTCTTGTCTTATGGTCTCATGCTGATTTGTTTCAATGGCATCACAGGGTAGAAACCCTGACCCTTTAAATATCAGCTATGGAAGGAGCTTTTTCTATTTCAGGGTTGTGTCATTGCTCTGGGAGTTAATTATTTATTCTGAGAAATACTAAATTCTTATCTTCCATCCTGGTACCCATCTATGTCATTGGCCCAAACAACCAATTACAAAAGTAATTGGGCTTGCAGAAGATCCTTAGGGAAAAATGTCCTGTCTCAAATTCTTCTAATAGTCCTAGGAAATAAGAACAGTTTTCTAGCACCTTGACCTTGATGCTGGCTTTTTTTTGGTGTGATCAGGAATGGTGTTGCACCATCTTATATCTCAGCTTTTACTTCTTTGTGTTTATTCCACTGCTGAAAGACTCGGAACATCACTTTTTCTAGCACACATTGTTTGTCTGAAAATACACCTGGAGAGTTGCCCAATTTGAAAATGACTTAAATTACAAAAAAAGCACAGCTGTCTTTAACAGCTCTAGGAGTTCATGCAACGAGCCTACAATTTATTGAGTAGGATTAGATGCTTATTGCCTATGACACTTTAAATACCATTACATTGAAGTTTATACAAGAAAGTCCAAGTTTAAAACTGGAATCTTAGCAATAACAGCTGGGCCATTTGTTTATGTGATAGGCAGGAAAGAATGACTTCTGTAATCTTTGTATTTGGCTTCAAGATTCTGCTTAGAAAAAAAAGAAAAGATGGGAGGGGGAAGAAAGAAGCTAATTTCAGATTGTCAAGCTGAGCTGAACACTGCTGGCTAATTTGTCCCTCATGTTAAGACCTCTGCCAAGGTTCCTCTTGTATCCTCTTGCTCTCTCACACCTGACAAACCAGTACTTGAAATACTGTAGCCTACCTCTCTGACAGCAAGGGGTATGTCGCTAGCTAGCTTGCAGCTCTCTCCCCCAGGCGCTCACATTCCGCATTTTGTTTCTAGCATGAAAGACTTTGTTTTAAATCATAATAGCAACCAGGCTGTAATCACATTAGAGCGCACATGGAGAACTTGCAAAAAGTCATGTGTTTTGGATTTGACATTCTGATTTATGGTTGTGTGCTCCAGTTACACAGCTGCAATCTCATTTTCCGACAAAGATGTTTTCTATTTTTCTATTACTTTGCTTCACCCTGTCTTTATGTTGGGGAAAATGAAAGCCACCAGGTGAAGTCATAACATAAGTACAAATGTTTTCGTGTTTGGGTTGGAGAGCGTAATAAATGGTGTATACCAGAATTTCAAACACATCTTGTTATTTTTGAATAAAAGTGTAAAGGGAATTGCTTACCTAAGGTAATTGCAAATTAAAGAGGTACATGGAAATTTGTTTGTAAAGCCAGAATTGTCCTATAAACTTTCTATCTCCATCACCTGATAACAATTTCTTAGGAGGGAAATGGATGGTAATGTTCCATTTTAGATATTTAGGTAAACTACGTGCCCTACTTAGTATGTTCATGTCACAAAATTCTAAGTAGTTTAGGGTTGGGAACTTGGAAAGATAATATCTGCCAAGTTTTCATTGTGCAAATGAGGAAAATGAAACCCAGATATGTAAAATGACTTGCCCAAGGTCACACAGCTGATACATGACAGAGCTTAGATTAAAATTCAAATTTCTTTTGCCCTACTTCAACACATGTTCCACTACTCAACTAAAATTCAAGCTGAATTCGTGGTAAACTGACCACCACCACAAAGAATATTGCAAACGAGTCTTTGGTTAACATATGAAAAAGAAAATTCCTTTCA
The DNA here is from genome assembly GCA_003508835.1 of Eonycteris spelaea. Taxonomy (NCBI): domain Eukaryota; kingdom Metazoa; phylum Chordata; class Mammalia; order Chiroptera; family Pteropodidae; genus Eonycteris; species Eonycteris spelaea. The sequence goes on from PUFA01000017.1 coordinate 6,732,728, forward strand.
CTTTTTTTGTTTTTTCAAGTTTAAATATTTTGTTGCAGTTGTTAAATGTGGTGAGAATTCAGACCCATTCCTGGTTTACTAATATACATGGCAGAATACTCTATCTTGGTCTCGTACTTGGGGTACGTTATTGGCAATAAAGGTGATTATCTTAAACTCGGTTGTATAAAGATTTAACACATTTCAATTCTTCCCAACGTTAGAATAATTCCAAATATAGTTATATATTTTTTGCAATAAAAATATAATAAAAGATTAAAAAGTATTCATATAAAAATTTTAAAATTATGTATAGTGTGATGGCATTCTTGGGTACAAGCAGTCTTGGAAATCTATAAAGAATGGAAAAAAACATTAATCTCTATTGTTTGGTTTATTATTTTGATGCCCATTTTCCTCTCACATAGATTCAGTCTTTGCTTTGTGAGAGGATTTTGGAGTCTATAGTCATTTTGGAGTCTGTAGCTTTCTCACAGAGAAGAAATTTCATGTATATAGTAATTTAATATAACATTTCTAAACTGCAGATAAGGATTAAATTTTTCTCTCTTATTTGGCGAGTGTAGAGAGAATTAGAGACCAACAGTTTTGTTTATTTTACTGAGCTGAATGCATGGGTACAGATTCTATATCAAAGTTTTAGATTCTCTTACTTATGCAGGAATAATACTTAGCAGGTGCAGTAGACATATTTTTGGTGCTGATATTCTCTCTCCCAGCCTCTATTCTTCCCTTTTCCTGCCAACAACACCAAGATTTTCCTTTGTAGGAAGTTACTCTGACCTCATTCTCACCCACGAGATGAGTATCATACCTTACCATGAGCTCAAAGGGTGAGCTGAATCCTCAGGCAATCATCTCATCTCACCTGCTTCTCTGTGACTATAATAGCACATAGATGCACACGTGACATGTGAGCCAAAGAGACCAAATCCAGGATCTTCTGAGGACCTTGCCATTCAATATGTTGTGCTGAGAATGTGAACCCTGGAATTTAGTAGCTTTTTTCTTTTTCTTTTTTTCTTTTTCTTTTCTTTTCTTTTCTTTTTTTTTTATCTCCAGGGGAGAACCTGGAGCTTCTAGGGCAGTCTACATTGAGGAAGACATAGTAGAGGAACAGCAACAACAACAACAAAACAAATTTTCTATTACATGGCTTGAGCTGCTGGGTCAAGCTTCTGCTGAAGGTGGTCCTGAGTTTTAATCATATAAGATTTTCTTTTAAGTCCCACTTTAAGAATTTCTGGCACTAGCAACTGGAAAACTCCTAATTCATATACCAGGGAAATGGAATGACGGTGATGTTCCATTCAGGCACTGTTATCAAAATGGTCTCTCAGGAACATGTTCCTTTGTGGGATCTCATCTATCTCATAGCAAGGATTGTGTTTTTATGAGTAGAGTTCAGCAAAGTGACAGACCAGAGTGAGAGCTCTTATGAATTGTAGTTATTGTTATGATGATGATGATGACAGTAATTACGTTTGCTAGAGTGTGGGTTAGAGAAATCATTTGGCAAATCCAGAGAGAAGATGATGAGAAATGTATCTTTGGCCATGATAAAATAAAAAGATTGTTAATTTAAAAAATTTTTACTTTACCAGAATTTTTAAGTAAAGGCAAACTTTAAATTGGCCTAAATTTTCTCCATTTAATATTAAAAAGAAGGTCTGCTATTAAGTTTTTTTCAAACTCACTGCTTCTTTCATGGATCTTTAGTGAATGGTGAGTCTCCCATCCTCACATTATTTTATGATAACCTTAAGAATGGCTCAAGATCCACATTGTTCCAAGACAACACTTTCAAATACAAGCAGCTTTACTTTCATAAAATCCAAAATACTATGTCTATTGCCCATGCATTTTTCAGGGGTTTTCAGGATATGTAAACTTCATCAATCACACTGTAAATGTAAAGAAAAGTTTGTAAACTAAAAGATGTATAACATTTGTGTTGATAAACTCTTACAAATAGTATAATTCTTGTTTGAATCAATTTTGTCAGAAAATAGGAATTATCTATATACATAAAGTTTGCAGGTCCTGAAAAGCCACTGAGTTTTTCACTTTTTTTTTTTCATTTAGTATCACATAGGATTTAGTTTACATTATCCATGACCTAAAGGATGTATGTTTTCACCTTAGAATAATTTAGGGCATAATGTGTGTTGATACACTCTGATTTACCATCATTCTTAACACCATCATCACAGGCGGTGCTTACTAAATTACCCAGAGTGCTATGAGACTCACCTGACAGTGGATATGAAATGATTAAGTGCTATGAGACTCACCTGACAGTGGATATGAAATGATTAAACCACTCCAGGTTCATGCTTACTGATATGACACCTTGAGCAGAGGGAATTTACCAAGAAGCTTAAGATTTAGGACCTTATATTTGCATGTCTCTTCCAAGGATCTGGGAGGGACCCTAGCAATTTTTACTTGTAATTTTCTAGTTGTTTTTCTAAAGAGGGATTCCCAAAATTGTATAAGCTTCAGGCCTCACAAAAATAGGAAATATCTTGACCTCTTTGTTTCGTTTGAGAGGTAGGAGCAAAAAGGGAGAGCAAAATCCATCTTAGCTTGAACATTCAGTCATGGTGACCTTTCCAGGAATGAGGCATTTAAAGTATTCCTCTCTTCTGGGGTATAGAGAACACAGCATTCAGAAGCAGTATCCCCAGCTGACGTTAGTGAGAGACAGAAAGCTGCAGTGCTATGCAGCCATTCCTGGTTAATATACAAAGCAGTGGGTGATGCTGTGTTATGATGGTTAATTTTATATGTCAGCTTGACTGCAATAATCTATGTCCACATAGCATTGTTTCTGGGTGTATCTTTGAGTATGTGGTCAGATGAGGTTAGCAGCTGAATTGGTAGACTGATTAAAGATCACCCTCACCAATGTAGAAGAGCATCATCCAATTCATTGAAGGTCTAAATAGAACAAAAAGCTTGAGGAAAGGAGAATTTACTCTCTGCTTGAGTTGGGGCATCCACCTTCTCCTGTCCTCAGACATTGGCATTCCTGGTTCTAAGACTTTTAACTCAGACTGGGACCTAACACCGTTGGCTCCTCTTGTACTCAGGCCTTCAGGTTTAGACTGAAACTACACCATTGGCTTTCCTGGGCCTCCAGCTTGCAAATGACAGGTTGTGGGACTTTTCTTTCGTAATCACATGAGCCAATCCGTTACAATAAATCTGCTTCTACATATCTATAGATAGGCTTTTGGTTTTGTTTCTCTGGAGAATGCTGACTAATACATATGTAGATGTAAAGAGTAAAAACTTCTGTAATTTGTCATTAGTTCTGAGATAGGAGAATGATAACACAGGGTGAGTGTAGCATACAGACATAAGGACTTTGAGAAAAGAACCCATGGAAACAGGAAGAAAATTGGTGTAACCAGACCAAACTGATATTTCTGTATTCAACAGGCTAGTTAAATATCTATGCCAGTCTTTTGATAATTATATATGAATTTCTCTAGGGAAGATTACAAAACAGTAGAATTACTGGGTCAGTGAATACTTGCACTTTATATATTAATGGAAGCTATCAGATGGTTTCCAAAACTGTTGTTCTAGTTTACAATCCCACCAAGAACAAGAAGAGGGCAGAGTTTGGATTGTGCATCATCCTTTATGGCCTACTGTGTGTGTATGTGCATATTTGTTCATGTGTGTGTGTGCATGTGTGTATGCACCTGTGCACATCCTAAGGATGGGAATTGGGAGTTAATGTGGAAGACATGCCTGGAAAATTAGTTGTGTCTGGAATGAACATTATTCTGTAGGACAGTTTTTCTCAAAATGCAGATCACCTCTACCTAAACCAGTTAGGCTCAAGATATCTGGGGTGCGGTGCCTAGGGATCTTCTTCATTTTTAACAGTATCCCCCAAGGGTTTTTGTTTTAATGTGCGTTAAATTTGAAAATCATTCTTTCAGACAAGGGCAAGACTTTGAAAAACTTTGATACTTTTTCTGGAAGGAGTCTGAGGAAATCAACCATTTAGGGGACATCCTGCAGGTGGTTGAAGAAAAAGAAAGGGAAATGACCCTAAAAACTCCGATTTGTTAGTGCCCTTGGGACATACTGTTCTTGGGATTGCTCTAATATCAGGATGTATGTTGGTCAAAACAGCCCAGGTCAAAAGCAGAGATGCATTTAGGACCATTTAAAACCAATATTAGCCTTAATGCTCTTTGAAAGAGGCATAATTAAGAATGTAAAAGTCAGGTTACCTCTGATTAGTGAGGAACAGAGTGAAGGATGAATCCATTAGAAGCTACTTGTGAGACATTCACACTTTAAGAACATTGCTTTGATGACTTTGAAGGGGCTGGAGTGAGGGAGAAAGGCAGCAGAACCAGTTTCTACTTCAAAGAACTATTACAGTGTTTATCTTTTTAGGACAATACTCTTAAATGTTTTGAATGGCATTAAAAGGCTCTTTTAATTTGAATATGACTGATTTGGCCATTCACAGGTAAATTTTAGTTGACCATAAGATTAACTCCATACTATGAGTCAACTAATAGTTTTGAAATTGTTCAAATTTGCATACATGTATTTATATTTTCATGTGCATGATTCCATGTGCTTTTATACACTTTCAAATTATAATAAGACCCCAATTCTTGCTTCTGTGAGATATTTGGGATGGGGATCTTTATTACCTACTTGGAAATGAGACAAAGGTTAAGTGGTTTCCTTTATTCAGTATTTGAAACCAGGTTTTCCAAACACTAATCCTGGATTCTTCTCTCTAAACTCTTTGAAGACAATTAAAACATGATGGAAATGCACTGTGGCAGATATGGAAATAGCTCTTTGTTCCCTGCAGATAAACACTACAATCTGAGAAATGGAGGAAAGAGAACTGCATACAAATGATCTTGAGAGGCTTGGCTATGAAAAGATAGATATGATAAACAGGAAAAGGCAAACTTTTGGGCAACCTTAAGATCCTCCCTGCAGATAGATGTTTGAGTTGGATTTTTGGCTGTTGTGGCTGAAGCAGAAGATGTTCTACCAAAATATCCTTTAATTGGGGAATCATCTTATATAGAAGATGCCACAATGACAACAGAAAGGAAGGACTGAATAAAAGTGGGGAATGGGTTTAGGAAGAATTTAAGGGGAGAAGAGATTCTTATACTATGCCAGGTTCACAATGCAATAAAAGGAGCCAAGAGTTTAACAACATACATGGTGTACCTACCAAATGCTGGGCACTATGCTATTTACACACTTGGGAATGGGAAGGACAGATAAAATTCAATAGATGTAAACTTACAAAGTTATCCCATTGAAGGTGCTGCCAGAGTTTCCATTAGCAAATCGCTTTAAACAGCTTTGCAAAATAAGAAAGGGATGTGGGATGTTAGAAGCATAGTGACTGTCACTAGAAATGGCATATGTGGCTAGAGCTGTATTGAGGATAATGCTGCTGTTGTTTTCAGTGCTCCAGCCCCAGAAGCCTAGTATTTTTTCTTTATTGGATTTGGCACCTTGATATTTTAAAAATATTCTTGGCTCTTCCTTTACACTTTTCTCTGAATATTCATATAGACATCACTTTGGGCTATGAGCTCATAAATGAAATAGGATCCATGCCTTGATGAAACTGCGTGGGAGACATCCAAGAAAAATCTGCTCTAGGAAACGACGCGGTAATTCAATGTTGGCACTCTTTCTTCTGAACCAGGCTTGTGCCAGCCTTGGTGCCAGTGGCCACTGCTGGAAGGTCTGGTTTTTCAAAGTTAAGGTCCAGCAACTTTTCTTATCCATTTAGAGGTCTGAAATTCAATCGCTTGGCCAAATTCAATTTGGGTAATCTATCAACCCAGAATTTCCCAATAATTTCACTTGGGTAAGACATTGCATTTTTTTGTTCTCGTTGCCTCCCAAATTTGGTTCATGTTACATGCTATTAAACATGTTTCACTACCAAGTTGGCTGAGGTAGCATGCTACATGTGCTTTGTACTTAATGACTCCCTTCAGAAACCAAATTTGTAAACCACTTGCCTATTTGATAAGAATGCAAAAGAAGGGTCTATCATTCCACTTTTCTTCATTTCCTACCTTCGAATTGCATTTGTCCTAAAGAATTCCATAGGTAGCAAATGAGTTATATGAAAATTAGTTTATAACAATATCTTATTTTGTTAGCTAAACAGAACTTTTTTTGTTGCTGTTATTCTCTGTGCTGCTAGATCAGGAAAGTTAGAACTGGAGCATATGGCTGTACATACTAGTTATAGTTTGCTTTTTGGAGATATCTGTTTAGGAAACAAGTCTTGAAAATCAATAATATTAATCTCTAAAGTGTTCTTCCTGGAATTTTTAATGAATGTGTAAAACACATTTGACTTGTTTGCTTTTTTAAAAAATATATATAATTAAGTCCATATTTATGGTCATCAACTTAGTCCTTAGCACCATCTTTGATTTTGTTGAAGACAGGTTGAAGAAGTTTCCATGCTTGCCCCTAAAGGAACTGTACTCTCATTGGAAAGACTAAACACACATAAAACAGTGACACAACAGATAGTGCATGCTAAGATGCCATAGGAGAGATGATATATGTCACACTCATTGGATTTGAATCCTCACTCTATCACCTATTAGTTGTGTGATTCTGGGCAAGTTATTTAACTGCTCTAATGCTTCATTTTCCCCATCTATAAAATAGGAATAATAATAGCTAACTAACACATATAAAGTTCTGGGAATAGGAGTTCAATGATTGTTAGCTCTTAAATAAAAAGATGCATGTCAACAAAGCGTGAATTTTAAAGGAAGAGATTTCTTTGAGATTTCTAGAATACTTAGAGGAATTTTCATGACATGCTTAATGGATTTGGTTGAATTTGAGCTCTGACTTTCAAAACTAGTAGAAATATTATTATTTTTGTACTTACTGACTCCCTCTGAAGCCAAGTTTATATCCCACTGACCAATCTAACAATAATAAATCAATAGTGGGTTTTTTATTCAATAATCAAAACATAAAAAATTATAAAATAATGTTTATTATAAAACATTTTGAAAATACACAGCTAAAAGAAGAATATATAGTTCTCCTTTATACTCTGTTGATATATTCTTACATTTCCTTCCTTCCTGTCTTTTCTTTTTCTATGATGTATTTTAACCAAAAATGTAGCTATGGTATATATGTAGTTTTGTACCTTACTTTTTTACTTCACTCTATGGGATGGCATTTTCCACTGTCATTATTTTTTTAAAACATTGCTTTTAATAATATACTCTATCATGTAAAATCCCTGCTCATTTATCGTTATAATCTAGGTTATTTACAACTCCCCACTATTATATAAAAACAACAATGAGTATTTTTCTGCGTAAACCTTTGTGACACTTCTTTGATTATTTTCTTAGCATAAGAACCCTAGAAATGAATGTACTAGGTTATAGACTGAAGGTGTTTTTTAAACTCTTAATGTTTATGGTTAAAATGATTTCAAAACAATTAAACTAATTTATACTCTTGCTAGCATTGTTTAAGAGTTTCCATCTCATTGTTATTCACTAACATCAGTATTATTGTTTTTAACCTTTTGGGCATTTTACAGATGAAGAATAGCATTTTTCTTTAATTTGCAATTATTGGCTTATTAGTGAGGTTGAATTTTTTTTTCATATGTTTTTTTGCTTTGGATTTCTCCATCTGTGATAGTCTGTATCCCTTGTTCAGTCTGGAGTGGGGGAGATGTTTTAGTTCCTATCTACGTGCATGAGTTCTTTACCCAGTAGAGATGGTAACCCTTGGTCACATTTGTGTCAATTCATTTTAATTTGTTTTTATGTTTATAAATTTTCCATTCTTACTTAAGAATTTTCTCTACTTGTGATTTCTGACATTTTTTTGTCTTAGTAAAACTCTATAAGAAATTAAACTTTTACTCGGAGAGGTAGAAGAGATATTTCTTCATCACCATGATTTCTTTTCTCTCTCCTGCTCTTTCTCCTCTTTTTCAAAAGAATCTATGTTAATCAAAGGCAATTCATGATTAATTTTGGGAAAATACATTTTTGTCACTTCCAAACTTTCTACTCTTGGTTCATACCAATTTCTTGTTAAGTCTGCTTGTATATGCAGTAGCCATGTTAAGTAGAGAATATTTTCCCATGAGCTGGAAATAAATGATGGAATATTGCTTGACAAAGATTCAAACTTTAGAATAGCAGTTTAAAAAAAAATCACATTTTGCGCTTGACTCAGTTTGTCTGTGACTGTGAAGAATCCATTTCACTCTGTTGAGTTTGCTATTTTTGCTGTTTCTTTAACCCTGCACAGGAAGAAATTTAGAATGCATATCATCTCATCATTTGTTTTTCTGGGGAGACTGATTTGTACCCTCTGCCTTGCTTTTCAGCAGGTCTGCTGTAAGTGGGGAAGAATTGGAGGAGCTTACACAATCATATCTCATAGGAGGTTTGTGTAAAAGAGATGAAATCTCAGCATTGTTTCCTAAATTATTTTAAACATTAGATTAAAAGTCTTTTAAGATTTAAAAAAAAAAAAATTGAATGGAAGTATTAGCTAGAACTGCCAGGGGCAGTTAGTTTAAGAAAAGCATCTTAAATTGGGTAGAAATTTTTATGACTTAAATTCTTCATTTATTATACCCAGATGGTGGGAGCAGGTTGCTGTCCCTGATGCCATGGTGGAAATAAACCATCAAGGGATCCTTTTCTAAGATGGAAGCCTTACTAAGAAGTTTAAACATGGCTCTAGCGCTGCCTTTTTTTTTTTTTTAAACATCTTGACTTGTTCTTCATATTAGAGTATCTTCAGCTTAAATATAATTCATTGAATTCCCTGAGTTTTAAAGCTCCTCCTGAGAATTGCAGTTGTTTGTATGTGCATTGGCTAAGAAATTAACCAAAAGTGTTGTTTCACCAAAGTAACTACCCACCTGAAAAAAATGAAGCCATTATTTGTTCATTCAACAAATTATTATTTTTTTTATCCATAAAGTGCTATATGAGAAATCTTATTGGAGTTAGGAAAAGAAGTTCCTGTAAAAAAGTTAAGTATGAACTGAAAAAGATATTTTAAGTCACAATTTGAAATCAAATCTTAATAGCAAATTCTTTCATTCTGAGAAACACTTTATTTAATAATTAAATATATCAGTATAACACAGTATCAGTATTAGCTTAACATGGATAGCACTTCATAATAATAAAATCTGTTTATTATGATATCTCATTGAATTTATACAGCTTTTTGTGGTGTGTGATAAATAGGGAAGACTTTACCGTCTTCGTTATATACATCGGTTAGTTGATAGCTAAAATTACATGGCTAGTAAGATCTGGAGCCCAGAATCAAACGTAGATCTTTGAGTCTTGGGCTGACTTCATTCCTTCTCTACTGTAATGATGAGAAGAAAATAATAAATACTTATATTTTTACATGTGACACTTTAAAGGTTAGGGCAGCATTTTAGTGGTAATTGCTATCATAGTTTTTCTTTTTAAAGATGAATGTAACCTGCAACTTACTGGATTTTGTTAACCAATGTTACCGTAATAATAATAACAATAAAAAAGATGAATGCAAATTAAACTATTGCTAGAATTTTATCCCTAGTAAAAATGGAAGAGTAGCTATTGTTTAAACATAGTAAGACTGGAGAAACTTTCTTTTTTAAAAAAATTTATTTATTTTTATTATTTATTATTTATCCTACAGCACCTGGTCTTCCTAGGTGGTCTTCCATCCAAGTACTAACCAGGTCTGACCCTGCTTAGCTTCTGAGATCAGACATTGGGCTTGTTCAGGGTGGCCTGGCTGTAGACCATGGACTACAGCTCCACTGGGGTGTGAACCCAGGGCCTTCTGTATATAAAGCAGACGTGCTAACCACTACACTATGCAACCACATCCAGAGAAATTTCATATTTCAAGTTTAAACATCAGACACTTATTATAACAATTTTTTTTAGAAGAGTGAAACACTAGGTTATGTTTTATCTGAGCATTACATCAGGATTTTCTGTTTTTGTTTTGCTTCTGCTGCGTTTGATACTGCAGTTTATCTGGAGATGCAAAGCTGAACTGGCAAGTAGTCACCATCACCTAATTGCGCTGCTCCTTAGGAGAGAGGGTTTTCTCTCTGAGTATGTGTGGTAGACAGTGGTAGGCTGGGTTGTATGCTGCTGAAATCATTGTTGTGGTGGAAGAATGAGCAATAATCCAGAATTTGGTTGTTTGACTTAGCATGGATTTCTGCTAAACACAAAGCTTGAGAAAATTTTAATCTTGGTACCCTTGCTCGGTAGAAAGCAGATGGCAAGAGGACAGTCATCATTTATACTTGGGATACAGTTCAGTATGGATGCAGATGTGGAAAACAATTGTTTAAAGGTCATAAAACCAAGGAACTTGAACATAACAAATGTTTATCAAGGGCCTCCTCTGGGTCAGGCACAGTGCTGGGACTTAGGACTATGGTGGAAAACAAGTGAAAAATATCCTCTATTGCCATACAGGCTAGGGGAATTAAACATGTGACTAATTACAAGAATGATGAATGTTAAGAGTAAAAAAGAACAGGAGACTATGAGAATGAAGAGTAAGAGGTTTTAATCTAGACTAAGAATTGAAGAAAAACTTGAATCTTTAAAAAATATCTTAGAAACAAACAAAAAAGGGAAGGATTTAGGAAAACCAAGGTGTTAATTTTATGTGTTAACTTGGCTGGGCCATGGAGTGCTAGATATTGGTCAAACATTATTCTGGGTGTGCTTGTGAGGGCATTTTTGGATGAAATTAACATGAGACTAAATAAAGCACATTGCCCTCATTTATGTGGGTGCCATTATCCAATCAGCTGACGAATTTAAAGAATGTATATTAAATGCTTTTGTTTTCTAGCACCTTTTCCCTCATGTAATTGGGTCTACCTTAGAATTAGGATAATTTATTAAAGGCATGAAGTTACTTATTGATGAAAAAAAGGCTCTATGTAAAGTAACCTCGCAGGGTGATGTGATCATAAATGCCTAACTGGGCAGGTCATGGTGGGTAGTCACACCCTGGGCATATAAATTCTTAGTAAAAGGCTAATCTTTGCCTTAAGCAAGCCCTGTCCATTGTTTCCGTGCATCTAGGTTAACACACCATTGAAATGCCCCCTTTCAAATCCCCACTTCCAATACCTAACCATCCTTTCAGACCCCACTTCTTTAGCATGACCCCCGCAAAACTTTAGCTATCCTGTAACTTGATCCCTTCTTGCTTCCCCCCTCCCTGCCTTTATGTAATCTTCCTTGCATTCCGTTTTTAATATCAAATGCATAAAAGAAACTGCAAACTTATTCTCTAAAACATTTGTCTCAGTCTGTTGAGATCTTGCTTCCAGGTGGTTCATTTGGTTCAAATAAATTTTTATAAAAATTCTCTACAGGTTTGGGTGTTCTTATATCAACCCATTAATGTTAAGCTAAATATTTATTAAAGATTTAAAACAGTTACTAAACTATAACAACATTGATTTCATATTGACACTCAATTATTAGAAGGATCTTTCAACTATATATAACCATAGTTATAGCAAGAACTGGATATTCTTGATGGGATGAATCCTGAAGATGAGTAAACAGTTCTCCACGGAGAGTGTGAGTTCATCAGCCAGTCATTAAACACTACTAAATATGATTTTATAGCATTAGGAGTAACGAATATGTAGTGAAAACAAAAGAAATAGAACATATGGCATTTTTCCATGTAGAGCTTATGATCTAATCCTTAACCAGATCAAGTACCTTGACTACAACCACGAAAGGACTTTTGGACTAGTACAAAATTTCAGCTGTGCAAACTGAAACTCACATGGGAAGGGACATGGGGCAAGCGTGCACAGAATTAGGTGGGGTTAATTCATTTAAGACATTTTTATTAAGAACAAACCAGGCTGAGGCATTCCTGCCAGCAGTGGGGATTCAGCAGTGAACAAGAGACATAGTCCCTTCTGGAGTGTAGGCTTACGACACAACTGGGAGCTACTAAACACAAGTCATCCCCCAAATTACTCAGTGATGCCTGTGATAAGTGTCGCAAAGAAGACTGGGTGCTGCAAGGGTGTGTGAGGAAGGCTAGGGAAGGCTTCACAGAGGAAGTAATGTTCCAACTTTAATGAAAAGAAAAGAATAGGAATCAACTTAGTTAAGAGAAAATGGGGGAGCCTTGTTATTGGCAGAGGGAAGACCTCCATGTAGAAAGGAGAACAACATCTTTGAAAAATTGAAAAGTTAGCATGTGTGCTGCATGGTGAGCTAGAGAGTAAAACAAAATATGCTTGTTTATGTGGGCCTTGTAGGATCCTAAAAATATCGTAAGACCACCACAGGGCTTCAAGCAAAAAGCTGACATGCTCAAATGTTCATTTAAGAAGATGGTTTTGCCACTGTGTGGAGAATGGATTGTAGGAGAGGAAGAATAGAAACAAGATCAGAGTAAATATTACAGTCATGCAGGTCTCAGGAAATAGTGGATTAGTCTGGAGAATGTGGAGAGGAGAAGATGGATAAATACATTTGTTGTCGAGGTAGAATCAATTGTATGATTAGATGCAGGGGATTATGGAATGAGAGAAACGCAAGTGACTCCAGAGTTTTGGCTTGGGAGTCTGGGAAAGTGGTAGAGTTGTTTAATAATCTTTGGAGAAAGACAGAGGGATTGGTTTTGAGAACAAGATAGAAGTTAAACAAAGAATACTTCTTGATGGAGATGAGAAGTGAGAAGCACTCAATAAACAATAGAAGAAAATGGTATAGAAAGACTTGAGGACAGAAAGAAGGCCATCAATAAATGAATCTGCTGGAAAAGGAGTGAATAAAGAAATAGACTATTGTAAACAGAGAAAAATGTAGGACAATCTCAAAGGAAAGGCAAATATATTTGAAATTAAACTTGTGCTTAAGAAGAGAAGATACAGAAAATCACTGCTTAAAGGTTAAAGATTAGCCTAAAGTCTTGGTTCAGGATGGATCATATGGCCAGACAGGAGGGAGGCCTTTATATAATTGGACACCCTGAAGAGATCCAATAGTGACAAAAAATAAATAGAGCAAAATACTACTCTTTGATATTCAGCCCTATTCAAATATTGGGATGGGCACAGAGGTCGTAAATAGTGAAGAGAAGGACTCCTGATATTGGAAATCCTACAGGAGCTGATTGAAAACAAGCACAACAGAAGCAGTAATAGCAATGATTCATTGTGCTTTCAGTATATGCTTACTAAGCACTTACCGTGCTTGATTTCATTGATTTTGTGCAATCACTTGATGAGATAGTATATTTTTAAACCTCCATTTGCTGTTATAAAATAGAGCTCAGAGATATAGTTAAATTCCCAAGATTCAAGCAACCAAAAAGTGGCATAGCAAGATATAGGCCTAGATATGATTAACTCTAAGATCCTTGGTTTATATTTGTTTATATTTGTTCAAGAAATAATCTGGAGATAGCTCTGACAGCCCCATCTATACCAACCTTCTAGAACCATCCGGGGTCCCATTGCAGTAGAAAGGATACATGACAGAGCTGGACATAAAAATGGGGAAAAAATTGAAACCTTGCCATTTCCTCACCCCAATACTGTCACAATATCTGGATTCAAGTTCTAGGCATTGATCATGGTTTTGGTTTCATTTTCTGCATCTCTAGAGTAAGAAAGGTTCTTTGTCTAAACAGTTCTCCCTCACCATTCCACATAATTTCCAAGAAGTGATAGCACTGAGATTTGAAACCCGGTCTAGTAGAATGTGCATGGGCTTCACCAAACACAACACAGACCTTAGTGAGGCTGGGAGAGGTAGAAGAAAATAAGGATGAGGACTGCGGAGGGGCCTTTTAGTTTGATCAGCAAGGAGACAATGGCTTCCATGGTGGGTTGTGACCAGAAGCTAGAAAGTCTACACCTTAAATTGTACTCTGCTGGCCATAGACAGTAAATGACCTCAGCTCCTTCTTCCTCAATGGAAATCCAACTTATGGTATGTATCACAGGAATGCCAAGAACGACTGTTGTGTGGCCTCAGTGACTTCATTGTTCAAAGCCATGCACCAAAGAACGGGATAGTAATTATAAGAGAGAAGATGGGTTTCACCAAGTTTAACTCAATTTAACATTGTATCTTAACAAATCTTGAGTTTCAAACCAATTCTATTCATTGGGGATTCAAGTTCACATGCCTTTGCAACACACAGCTTCCTGCCACTATGAGAAAAGGGCTTTAGAAGACTTATAAGGCTTCATGGACTTCAAATAAGTCTTATGAAACAACATGTTCACGTGTTAAGTGTAAGTGAGTCAGAAACATAAGGATTAAATTTCCCTTAAAATACACAAGGGTTTAAAAATGAAGGGAAAAATGCTGAAGGCAAAACATGTTTTAGATTTTGGCAAACCCAAAACATTTGAAAAAAAAAATAGTTTGATGTTTGATGAACCCTAAATACAGAAGAGTTTGCTCATCTCTCATTGTAATGAAGACCAATAGACATTTTTGTGTGAAAACACAGGATCCCACTGGAAATGCTTATGGACCCCTCACTACTGTAGAATTTAACTTATTTTCATTTCACTAATTCATAAACTTTCTTATTCACATGATGGTTGGTGGTCTCCCACACATGAGTTCTCAGCAAAGCCATAATAAGAGAATACTGAAGAAGACGTCTGGGATTACTAAGACTTCATTAGTCCTATGAAATGTACTTCAGGGCATAACCACTGTACAATAAAACATTAACATAAATCATTAAAATGGAACCATGCCTTGTCAAGATAAATAAGAGGAGTGTGTTTTATGTGGCATTGTCCTTATTTTTTAAATTGGTTTGTTCACTTGCTAATTTGCAAAACTTAATAATAAGACATTCTGTGGTATGAATTAAGACAGTGAGATCCCTCCATTCATAGATTGCCCATCAATATCTCTGATTCCCATTGAAGTTTCTAAAGCCATAAAGATGGAAATAGGGTCTGGTGGATGCTTTAGGGGCTGTTGCAGTAGCAGGAAGTGAAAAAAAAGATGAAGTGTTTTCTTAGGGCCTCTGTGGGATCAGAATTAGAAATGGCTTTTTTTCTCCTTCAGTCTTAGATCCCTCATGTGAAAACAGTGGCTCTCTCATTAAAACTATTCTTTCTGAATGATTTAGGTTGGCTTTTGATTTGAACTGAAATTACTTTATCCTTGTAAAACTCTGGTAGTCTGATTCATGTAACAAGACATTCATTTTTAAAGACTCATAATGTGGATCAACTAATGTCTCAAAGACAAGTCGTTATAAAAATAGCAACAAAAGACACCATGGGTTGAGTGAGTGCTATGTGCTTACCCTTGTACTAAGCTCACTGCATACACTACATTGTAGAAAGTTTTATGAGGGAGGTGCAATTATCTTTGTTCTGCAGATGAGGAAACAGGAGGTACAGTGAATCAAGTCATGGTGGTAGAGTTGAGATTTCAACCATTCATTTATTTGATACATACTTATTAAACATTTGATCTGTGTCAGGCATTATTCTAGGTGTTGGGGATATAATGATGAAAAGACATAACCCCTGTCCTCACAGAGTTTACGTTCTAGATGGAAGAAGACCTTTTTGACCTGAGAGCTTTATTCTTGGCCACTGTAGACATTCTTTGTGGTTTCAGAAATAAAGGCTTTATTTGATTCCTCTTGGATTTGGTTCATATCAGAGTGTTTGGTTACAGGAACAAGGCTGTTTGTGGGATATTGTTCTTCACATAGAGTTGCCAAGCACAAAAGAAAACAACCTATGTGGGAAGTTACTTTTCTCCATTCTGCAAATTAGAATATTCTACATTTTAAATCATTTCTAAATACACTTGAGTATACACTTGGACCTTGAGTTTTTAAGAATTGATTTTTAATAATTATAGGTCTAACCGGTGTTCTTTTCTGCTTACCTGCCCAGTTGAAAAATAGCTCGCTTTATATATATCTGTTAGCAAGTACTTGCTGACATCTTGTGACTTTCCTAACTGACCGATTTGAAATTTTATTGATTTGAAAGCAAATTGTTGGTGAAATTTTTTTTAACCTAGAAAGCATTGGATTGAAAACTTGACTTACAATTTCACTTATATGTGGGATATAAAACCGAAAGCAACAAATGAACATGACAAACAAGCAGAGACTCATGGACATGAACAATAGTTCAGTGGTTACCAGAGAGAAGGGGGGAATGGGGAGTAAGTAATGATTGCCCTAGCAATCATTAATCCACTTTTTGTCTTTATGGATTACCTATTCTGGGCATTTCATATAAATAGAATCATGCAATGTATAGTCTTTTAGATCTGGTTTCTTTTACTTATGTAATGTTTTCAAGGGTCATTCACATTATAGTATGTGCGAGTACTTTTTTTGACTGAATAATATTCCATTGTACGGTTATACTTCATTTATCTATTTACTAGTTGATGGAAATTTGGTTTATTTGCAATGTTTGGCTATTGTGAATAATGCTGCTATGAACATTTGTGTAAAAATTTTTGTATAAACATATATTTTCAATTCTCTTGGTTATATACCTGCGAGTAAAATTTCTAGGCCAAATGGTAAATATATATTTAACTTTTTGAGAAACTACTAAAATGTTTTCCAAAGTGACTGCATGATTTTACATTCCCACCAGCAATTTATAAGGGTTTGAAGTTTTCCAGATTATTGCCACACATTATTTGTATTATAACTATCCTAGTACATATAGACTGGGATCTCATTGTGGTTTTGATCTCCATTTCCCTAGTCGATAATATGTAGAGTATATTTCCATGTTCTTATTGGCATTTTTTATATCTTCTTTGAAGAAATGTCTCTTCAAATCTTCTGGCCATTTAAAAAAAGTTATTTGTCTTTTTTATTGTGAAGTTGTAATAGTTCTTATATGTTCTGTATGTTAGACTTTTATCAGAAATATGGTTTGCAAATATTTTCTTCCACTTTATAAGTTGTTATTTCACCCTCTTGACGGTGTTCTTTTTGGCACAAAAGTTTTTAATTTTGTTGAAGCCCAAGTTATCTATTTTTCCTTTGGTTGCTTTGCTTTTGGTGTCATATCTAAGAAATCATTGCCTAATCCAACTTTATGAAGATTTACACCTATGTTTTCTTCTAAGAGTTGTATAATTTTAGCTCTTGTATTTGTCTTTGATTCATTTTGAGTTAACTTTTGTATATAGTGTGAGGTAGGGGTCTAACTTTATTCTTTCGCATGTAGATATTCAGTTCCAGTAACATTTGTAAAAAAATATATATGTATATATTCTTTTCCCATTGAATTATTTTGGCACCCTTGTTGAAAAGCCAACTGATGATTAAATGTATGGTTTACCTCTATGTTCTTAAGCAAAGCAATTCTGTAATCACTAGCCCTCATTTCCAACTTAAGCTCTTAGATATCCCTTTGCACATCCAAGGATTAAGCTGAAGTGTGAAAATACTGGTTCCAATTGTTCCTCTGATTAAGATCTTAAACTAGAATTAACCCCGACCACAGTGGGAATTGGGAGCAAAGAGGAAAGATGGCTTGACCTTCTGGTTACACAAGAATTAACAGTACTGTATGGTAGCTAAGGGTATAATCAGACAGTCATACTAGTTGTGTTGTTTGGGGCAATAACAACTTCTTTGAGCATCAGTTTTACTTTCTGTAGTATGTATTTCAGTCTTATTTACATGTGGGAATTCTTTTTTAGAATTTTTCAAGTCATGTATGTTTTCTTGAATCTTGTGTTCCATGAAAAAGCAATTGAGAAATCAGGAAAATAGGACCAACTATTATAGTTCTCCTGTGAGAACTATAATAATCAACACAGAAATGGTATAAACTTTAAGATAGTCACTGATGTCACATGGAAATCAAGAGCACTAACTACTGACACTAAGAGTGAAAGTTAAGGTAGGCATTTCCAGAACTGAGACAGGACCATATAGAGGAAAAGGAGCCACAATCTAATCCTGCTCAGTCCAATACAGCATGTATGGCTACTGAGTACTCGAAATGAGGCTAGTCTGAATCGAGATGTGCTATAAGTTCAAAATATGGACCAGATTTTAAAGACTTAGTATGGAAAAAGAAGATGAAATATCTCATTAATAATTCTTACATTGATTACATATTGAAATGATAACATTTGGGATCTATTTGGTTAAATAAAATATATATTTTTTTAATTTAAAAATTTAAACTAACACAAACAAACAATTCACTCATTTTTTTCCTGTTCCCCATCCCCCACCCCATCTCTGGCAACTACCAATTTATTCTCTGTATCTATGAGCTTGGTTTGTTTGTTTGTTTGTTTGTTTATCTAGGTTCTACATATAAAAGAGACTTTATGGTATTTGTCTTTATCTGTCTAATTCATTTCATTTGGCACAACGCCCTCGAGGTTCATCCATATTGTCACAAATAGCAAGATTTTTTTATGGCGAAATAATATGCATCACACTGTATTTATCTATTACATTAATCAATGGACACTTCAGTTGTTTCCATATGTTGCCTATTGTAAATAAATATGGTGAAATATGTAAAATAAATATGGTGATTCATATATCTCTTCACATAGTGTTTTTGTTTTCTTCTGATAAATACCTGAGTGGCATTGCTAGATAACATGGTAGTTTTATTTTTAACTTTTTGAGGGAACTCTGCATTGTATTCTATAGTGGTTGTACCAATTTACACTCCCACCAAGAATGTACAATGGTTCCCTTTTCTCCACATCCTCAACAGTTGTAATTTTCAGACTTTTTACATAATAGTCATTCTAATAGGTGTGAGGTAATATCTCATTGCAGTTTTGATTTGCATTTCTCTGATGATTAATCATTTTAGAACATCTATTCACATACTTATTTGCCATCTATATGTCTTCTTTGGAAAAATGTCTATTCAGATCTTCTGCTGACCACTTGTTAATTAGCTTGTTTGTTTTTTATTTGAATTATACAAGTTCTTTATATATGTTGGATATTAGCTCCTTATCAGATAAATGTAGCACAAATATTTTCCCCCATTCAGTAGGCCGCCTTTTTATTTTGTCGACTTTTTTTTTTGCTGTGCAAAGCTTTTTTGTTTGATGTAGTCCTACTAGTTTATTTTTGCTTTTGTTGCTTTTAAAGTGATTTGTGAAAGTATGAATGATGCCAGCTGTTGGGATAATAAGAATAAGAATTAATAAATCAATTTGGACAAGAATCTTATAAAAATATTTTTCCTTGGTTCTTTTTCCATTTTTAATGTGGTTTCTAGAAAATTTAAATCACATAGGTGGTCAGACTATGTAGCTTGTGGCTATTGTCATGTGTGGAGGGAAAATTCTAACAGTGCCAGTGCTGAGGGAACTTTTTAGACCTTTGGTGTACACACACTATCTCCCAGTTATAATCAAACACTAATCTAGGTGCTGTTGTGAAGACATTTTGAAGAGGTAAATAAGATCTCAAATGTTGATTTTAAGATGAAGAGATTATCTGATTGGACTGACCTAATCACATGAGCACTTTAAAAGCAGAGATTTTTCTCTGGCTGATCACAGAAGGGAAAGGCAGAGAGAGCGAGAGCGAGAGCGAGAGATGGCCTGCAGGAAAGAGAGATCAAGTTATGAACTGCTGGTGGGAACCAGGAGGCTTCTACTTGCTAAGTATGGTCTCTAACCAAAAGCTGGCAGAAAATGGTAGCCTCAGTCCTCAAACCACAAGGAAATAATTTGTCCAACATTCGGTAAGCTTGGACAGGACCCCAAACCCCCAATAAGAACTTTGGTCTCAGTTGATAGATTTCAGCCTGGTGGACCTGACCTATAGAAACTATGAAATAACAAATGTGTTATTTTAAGCTGTTAGGTTTGTGACAATTTGTTGTATAGTAATAGAAATCTAATGAGCCATGTTACA
The DNA here is from genome assembly GCA_003508835.1 of Eonycteris spelaea. NCBI lineage: Eukaryota > Metazoa > Chordata > Mammalia > Chiroptera > Pteropodidae > Eonycteris > Eonycteris spelaea. The sequence continues at coordinate 6,752,726 of PUFA01000017.1, forward strand.
GGAGATTGTGGACTTCTCTGTGACTAATGGTGAATCATTCTAGTGAATAAAATAAATATCAACAAGTTTGTAGGCATAGTATAATTTATTCAAATCCTATGAGTTATATTTTAAGAAATAGTATGTTTGGAAGCAAAATAAGTCAAGTTAGCAATTTTTGACACATTCTGTGTAGTGATGTTAATCTTGCTTGGATAACCAAATGTTAAGTTTTTCTAGCCTTGTCCAGCAATTTTCGCTGGCATTTTCTAGTTTTTGAATATTCACTATAGTGCATAGTTCTTTCTAAATACTACTAAAATACTAAATACAATAAAAAAAAAACACTGCAAAACTACTACCTTTCCCCTGGTAAATATGACTAAAATATTTTGATTTTAGGAATTCACAAAAATTCCTGGGAATTATGATTTCTTGTTTCTAATCCTGAAGATTAATATTTGTTTGAAATTTAGAAATACTGTTATGTTGTTTTAGGATTAAATAAATCAATAATGCAAAGGACTTAGGCCAAGACCTGGAGTGTGGAAAGTATCAAAACATGGTAGTCATTATTAGTCACTAGCCTTAGACACATATATAACAGGAACATCAAATTGAATATGAGCAGTTATGTATTTAACTGTTTCAATTTTACTCTGAATTTATATACCATAGTGAGAGAAAGTGAGAAAATTGTCAGCAATTGGTTAAGAAAAAATCCAAAGTGGTTAGTCTTAAAGGTGGATCAGCAACCTGAAGATTTTTTGCTTTCTTGGGTATTTTGATGTATTAAAGAATTTATTGAAAGATCATCATGATAAGTAGTAGAGGCACTTGTTACAGTTCAAAAAAAGATGAGATAATGAGAAAGCAAATTATAACTTTCCCTCCAAAACCCATGTCTGTCTTCTTACATTATAAAAGAGTGTGAATTGAGTTTGATTGTTCAATCTGATTTGATTTTCTTGTTACTATATATATAATATAAATACTTTGTAGTACCTAACAATGCAATCTTTATAATTTAACCACTGAACCATCTGCTATTCCTCTTCTTGGTAGGATGAGGGGATTGGGTTGTCATCAGTTGAAGGAATAGAACAAGAAGATGAAATGAATGTGCTTCAGGGTCTTAACTCCATTTCCACTGGAATATCTTCCCTTTTCCTCTCCACCCTGCCATGTTATCCTCTCAAATCTGCCTAAAACCTCAACTTTCTCTGGAAATATATCCCTGACTGACCTCACTTATTCTTGTCAATATTATTTAGCTGTTAGGGACTTTGTCCCTCATGTGCATATTTTCACTTGGAATAGTCATCTTTGAGATCTAAAGTGTTTTTGGTCCATGGTAGCTATTTACCCCCATTAGATTATAAGGTTCTATGACAGAACAAGCCAAGTTTTTTGTTTGTTTCTTGATTTTTAATTCATAGTGTTCTGCACACGTGTCATGTAATTAGAGGGCATCTAGTAACTATAAATGTGCCCCAAAGAAGGGCTAATGGCACAAGGTAAGATGTTAACTTAATGAGTAGGGAATCCTCTTTTTCTATTAGGTCAAGATTCTGACTCAGTATGAAGCTCCCACTTTTCTGTACAATTTTAAGTAAGTTGTTTTTCCTCTGCAGTCATCAAACATTTGCTGTTCTCAGACTCTCAAGCTCTCCCATCACTCGTATATTTCTAATACAAATGAGAACTTAAAGAGAGTGTAAATTTTTAGTTTGGAGATATTCCAACATATTTTATCCCTTGTTTTTAGAAATAACATAGTTATCATATTTTACTGAACAAGTGATTCAAGAATCCCCAAAAGATCCCTTTTATGACTAAGTCTATTTTTGGTTTTTTTTGAGTTTTCTAGCTCCCACTGAAACTGAATGAATTTGATGAAGTTTCACTATCTTAGGAGTTTAGATCCTAGAAGTTCATTATTCTGTCTCTTTCACTCTTGTGCCCTCAATGTGGGACACACAGTGTACATTTTAGCAGGTGTCAGCAAATCCCACACATGTGGTTTCTTCCCCTTACCCTTTACATGAACAAAAAGTATTTCATTCATGTTAATTCAGTCTTGAACTTATTTTAGAAGCAGCTGGGGACAGCTACATTTATCTTTGTCGTTATGCAACCGGCTAAGAATTAAGGAAATCATGTGGTTAGATGATTGCTGCAAAGACCCAGCTCATTAGAGATGGGCAAATCTTGAAAGGATTGACTAGATTCTGAGAGGGCTACTGAAGTCTGGCTACTTTTCTGTAAGGTAATCAAATTAATAACCTGTACACAGTAGCGCAGGCTCTCTCAGGAGGTTATTGCTTCTTGAAGTTATCATCCTGTCACGTGTAATTGTCTTTCCCAGCTAGAGCTCCGTCATGGGAGAATTTAGACTAATAGTATTATGCTGTGACTTCTGGCAGTCTCCTTGCCCACCCCCACCACACCTTTTCTTTCTCAGAAATGATGGGCCCTTTGTCCAAGCACAAGCAGAAAATTCAGAACAATAAAAAGCCCACAAGGTCAAATCTTTATTGATGTATTATGGGGATGGTCCTATGCTGAGCTGGTGTATATAAAATATAACAATAATACCGATAATGACTACCCATCCGGGTGCCTTTTAGAACAAAGAATTAGACATGGTCTCCAGTGAGTGGATTTTCTAGGGCTGTGGCTGGTGTGAACTTCAAAGTGAAGTCTGTGCACAGAGGGAGGCATAGAGAACACTAGAGACCAAAGTGTTATATTGCCTCAAATATTTCTCTTGCTTGCTTCCTCTCCTTCTTTTTCTTTTGAGCCTTACAAATAGCTTCTGGAGGGCCAGTTCCATTAAGGAAGTTCAAGAATCAATAGATTTTCCCTAATTTAAAACACTCTTTCATTGTTATTTATAGCCTAGAATTAAATGGTCCAGAGCAGAAAGTGGCCAGGATGCGACGAAGCCCATCAAGTAAGGCTGCTGGGCTTGTCCTCATTGCCCAGATCTGTCCATGCTATCATAGTCACGTAAACCGGCATATATTTTCTCCTCTTGGAAATGCCAGGATCAGAAATCAAGGAGACTTTCTATTAGATGTAATTGTCTTTTGGTTTGCCGGTAGGCTTTATTTTCAATCTATTTAAGTCTTGGATGTGTAGCCATTTTGGCCCATGAAACTTCATGTCTGACAATTTTAAAGTGGGTATCTTAGATACAAAGGAAATGAAAACAACAATGAAAATATTGTCCAATTCTATTCACAATGAAAATATCTCTCAGTAATTTGATTTGTAGGAAATGAAAAGTATTATTAACAGAATATGCTTTTCAAAAATGTATAACCCTTTAAACAGGCAAATCCTTTCTCGGATTAGTAGCATGGTTCATGTCCTGAGAGCCAAATCCTATTCTCTGATTCAATCCTCAAATTCCTTCTAACAGTGCCTATATTGATTTCTGACCCAGTTTTGCTTAAGAATCCGAGGACAGAATTCGGTCCTGTGTTTAGAAGTTCTTAATAAGGATTTTATTTTTTTTAATGGACTTTATCTAAAACATAGCCTCTAGTTCTAAAAGTTAAATTCTGACATCTCAATGATCATAACAGATGTGCTTAATTTCTAGGCCATCTTTTGTTTTCCCTCTGCCTAGCTGAACCCATAGTTCCCTTATCTAGAGAAACGACCTAAACCATTGATGCTGTTCTTTACAGGTTATTGCTAACTCTGGGTGTTTCCTTAATCTCTATAGTTGGTTTCTCTACTATATTTTCAGTGTTCTGGGACCTTGGTCTTGTTGAACACAACGTGCATGTAAATATTTATTATACGTATTTGTATTTGTAGAGGTACGATGCTCTCTGTTATAAGGAGTGTAACTGGTATGCTACACATCTACAAAAAGGTGAAAAGAAATGTTTATAATGATGCTGCCTAAATAATGAAGACAGTAAAAATCCTAAGCTGCCTTTTTGAATAACTAAAGAATGCTTACATTATGAGGAGCACGGTTTTAGTAAATGTGTTCTATTATAGGTTAATTATTCAAAAAATGATGATTTGTGTATGGTACATATAGTAGCTGTCAATAAGGAAGAATATTTGTTCAAGCAGAACACATTATTCCCTTCCTTGAGTATATAACAGAATTTACTGTACCTGCCTCAATATTTTGTTTGAGGAAAAAAAAAAACCCAATATACATAAAAGTGCTCTGAAATGGACTATATCAATTCAAGAAACCAGAGTGCAGAGAGGTAGTAAGAAGATTATCAAAACATAACTGCGTGTCATAAATGCTTAGGTAGAAGAGAACTTTAAAAAGAAAGTCAGCAGATTACAGCATAGTTAACCATATTATATATGCAATTGGCATAATGAAACATTTTCAAATTGGTATTGTGAGCCGAGCACTGAGAAAAATATATTTATAGGAATTGTGTTGGTTAATTTCAGAACAACCCTAAGACATAAGTATTATTATCATGATATCATTTTACATCTAAGGAAAATGAAATGTAGTTCATATAAATAATGTGTCCAAGATCACAAAACTAAATGACTCAGACTGGATTTGAACCCATGTGTGCCAGACTCCAAGCTTTATGATCCTAATGCCACCTGCTATCCACGTTTTTGTTTCTCCTGCCCCATCCTTGTCTCCTATCAATGTGCTCTGTGCATCCCTCCTCTCTGCTCTGCCATCAGTTCCTAACACTCTCCTAATGTACAAATCCCATGATGACTTCTTGGTCTCAGTTCTCCTTGAATTCTACATTATTTACACTGAAACATAATAAAAATACGTGCACGTGATACTGCGTTTGCAACACTATTGTAATAATACAGAAACTACTTCAGACATAATGTTCATTTATTAAAGTAGAAGGCTGTTCAGGGTCAGGGTTAGTAGCTCATGCTGTGTGACCTTGGCTAAGTTATTTCACACAGCTATGCCTCATTTTCCTCAGCTATAAAGTGTCAGTGATAATAATACTTGCTTTCTTGGGTTGCTGAGAAAATTTAGTAGGTCAGTGCCTAGGAACTCTTAGCATAGTTCTTGGCTCATACTAGTGCTCAATAATCATTATTATATAGCATTGTATATTTATTGATATTAATATTACATATTATATGTAAATATATTGTGTAAATTCCTCTTTCTCCTTGTAATTCTTTCTCCTTAATATGATCTCCCCAACATGGCCATGTCTTATTTTTCTACCTCTCTGATGGTACTCTCCCTGAATCTTCTTTACTAGTTTCTCTTCTTCCTGCCCCTTTGCACATTATTCAAGATTTCATTATTGGCCCTCTTATCTCTGCCACCTCTAGGAAAGACATAGATGGAAACCAGGTACAGACCCTAGAGGATCAGAAGGCACTTAGAGAGAGTCTTTCCACCTCATGCACTTCAGGCCACTCCATATTCTTGCTATACCCTCCAATTCTTAGAGCTGCACCTGTTTCCTATCTAAGTCTCACTTTGCTTTGAGCCCAGGTTGGCCAGGCAAAATACTTTGGTGTGAAAATCTCTCCTCTCCAGACTTGGCTCTTCCAAGTCTAGAATCTCCATAAGCCCCATCTCTAACCATTCCAGAAAATGGATCATGACTGGAGGTTGAACTTGGATTCTCACAAATCCCTGTGATCACATTCAGTCAGTCAGGTGTCCAGGGTTAATTGAATATCTTTTTATTCATGACAGGTTAACGCCATATCATATTCCCTATAGAAGCACTTTGAAACTTTCCATTTTCCTTAACTCTCCAAAGAGACTCCTATACCCTTATTTATCTCTTTCTTTACTAGGAAAATCAAGAATCTCTGACCTGAACTCTTTCACATTCACCTTTTTCTGCCTCACAATTGCTCTGCTAGTATTCTTGATCTCATCCACCTTTCACCTCCTTTAGAATCTTCTTCAACAAGTATATTCCTTGCCTTCTATATATTTTCAATCTCTCCTCCAGTGCCTTCTTTCTAATCATGTGGGCTTCCCTTTTTGCATTTTTGAATTTATTTTTTATATTTCAATTGGAGTTGACATTTAATATTATTTTATATTAGTTGCAGGTATATAGCATGGTGACTAGACATTTATATCATTTACGAAGTGATCTCCCTGACTAGTCTAATACCCACCTGGCACTATACATAGTTATTACAGTATTATTGACTGTATTCCCTATGCTGTATTTTACATTCCTATAATTATTTTGTAACTACCAATTTGTACTTATTAAGCCCTTCACCTTTTTCACTCAGCACCCCAACCCTCCTCCCATCTAGCAATCATCAGTTTGTTGTGTGCATCTATAAGTCTATTTCTGTTCAGGTTGTTCATTTATTTCATTCTTTGGATTCTACATATAAGTGAGATCATATGGTATTTATTTCTTTCTGTCTGACTTATTTCACTTAGCATAACACCATCTAAGCCTATCCATGTCGTCACAAGATTTTTTTAAACACTGTTAACATCTACAGGAATCATTCTTTATGTTTTTTCCCCTTTGCCTTCATTTTTCCCCAGAGAGCACACTCTTAACTTCCAGTAATCTGGCCTCTCTAGTACTTCTGGTGAAATTGTTCTTTTGAAGGCCACAAGCGTCCCCTAATCCACTGAACCATTATCCCTTTTTTAGCTTGTATCTTCCTTAACTTTCTTGAATGGCACAACCTTGTCATGTGCCCCTTTCTTCCAATAGCATCCATAGCACCACATGGTTCTGTCTTAACTGGTCCTTCTTAAGTATGGCATAATTTGATTCAATCAATGTTTATGCACCATTCACTAATTTCAACTGCAATCAATGAAGAAGCAAGATATTTTTTGGCTAATCCTACCAGTATGGGATATAGCAGATAGTAGTGTTACTACCAAATTATTAAGGTTTCCTTTCTCTCTAAAACTAAATATTGATTATTTTCTTCAACTCCTGGACTTGAAGATTTGGTTGATGGTGATGACATAATTTCTTGGAAATAACCTCACAACAGCTTACTTTTGCACTGTATGTGGTTATACCTGACACATCTCTTTTAACAAATACTACATAATGTGCATAATCTGCCAGGTACTGTTCCCAGTGCTTCACAAATATTAGCTCATTGAATGTTCAAGACAACCCTATGAAGTGAGTATTATGATGAATACCACTTTATAGATAAGAAAACTGAGGGACATTTAAATAACCAACCCAAGGCCATACAGCCAACAAGTGACTCAAATGAAATTTAAACCCAATGTGGTTCCAGATTCAGTGCTCCAGAGGTACTCAATACATGATTATTGAATGAAAAAACACTTGAAGTTATTTTCTCTTTTCAAAAGCTACTTTAAGATTGTTTTATTCTCATTTAAATGGTCTATTCTAGTATTTTGCATGTTCTTGCTGCTTCCTACAATTCCTGAGAAAAAGTTGTTCTTAAATTTGGATATGAAAATTTGTCAGTGAGACAAGGTAATCAGGTCTCCAGACAATGCAACCACAATGCAGAATTTCCTGCTACATTCCTGCTGCCATTGTGTTGGGGAGATCTTCCTTGTAGGAATTATTGCCCTTTCTTGGTACTCCCTTGCTACTTCAACAGATTTCAGCACACAAACTTCCTCACAACCGATCTTGGTGGCAATAGGTCCTGTTGTGTTGGTGCTGCTATCGGTGAAGTAAAAGGTTAAGGCATTCTTTTGTCTAACAGCCTTTTTTTTTTTTAATATGTATTAGCTGCTATTCCATCTTGTTTGTATAACTCGCATAAGTACCTGGCAGTTCTCAAATCTCTTATGTATCAAGTTTATCTTTGACTAAAGAAGACTGATCACAGTGACTCACCATCTTTCTGCTGATCAATAGTTATTCTGTTACATTATTCTGTCCTAGAATTATTTTCTAAGCACACATATATAACAGTATGAACAAGACATGTTATATTTTTGTAATCATTCATGGAACCTTCGTGTTTGTTCCAATGACAATAAACACAATACTTCCTTTCTTGATTTTTCCATTCTGTAAACATTTCTTCAATAAGAGTCTTTGTGGTTATTAGTGTTCAAGATCCAGAAATCCTTTACTAACCAGTAAAGTAGAAACCTATTGAATTTATCATTAATCCTAAATGCTGTCAAACTTAAAAAGAAGATTTTTAGTACATTTAATAACATCATTCTTTGTGTGAAAAGCAGAATATAATTCAAGAAAAAATTTTCCAGTAGTGTAGTAAACAAATATATAAAGATTAGAATTATAATAAACTTAATCACTATTATTCTGTCTTATATTCTTTAATTTTTGTAAATGTGTAGGTTTGAAAAAGGTATAACATTCTTTCTAATTTATCTAGTAAATGTACTTTTTCATAACATTTCTATTAGCTGTCAAACCCTATTATTTTATAGTCACTTATTAGAAAGTTATTAATTTTTACATAAATCATTAGCTATTATAATTATGATTGGTTAATAAAGTATTTAACTTTTACAATCATAAACATATTTTATGTTTCAATGACTGATACTATGTTAGCACATAAAACAAATAAATTATTTTTTTACTCTAATAATATTTAGAATACTGACCTATAGCTGAAAATTAATATCGTTATTAAAATTATATGATTATGTCTAATCTACTTTGTGGTGTCAAAATATCCTTTTTATGAAATGGTTTGTAAGTGTTGTCCTTCCTAATGTATTTAGTTAGCAAAATAAAAGCTTAGCAACTCTTATTAAAAAATTAATCCAAATGCCATGTTTTGGTCATCTCATCTTCCTAGTGTTATGCTCATTAAATGTGATTGGAAACTGTACAATTTCATGATCACTGATCATTTATAAGTTCCAGGATACTAAAAAATGGTATCAAAATCGATATTCAGCTATTTGACCTTCTAGAAGCTAATCTGATTTAGTTCAAATATGAAGTTTAGTGCATATCTAACAGTTATCTTTTTCTTCCCAAAACTATTACTTTCATCTTATTTTAGGTTTTGATTCTCTTGATGTTTTTGTTTTTAGGTGATCTGTGGGGTTTTCTTTTTTTTTCTGAACTCCTAATGATTATATGTGAGGTCCTACTCATTTGACATTTAATCATTATATTTTTTTGTAGCATTTCTGATCCAGTGTCTTGCAGGTCATTTAATTTTTGTGTGCATACATCTATTATCCCCAGCTCAATAATATCATGTGAGGTTAGGATCTACACCACTTTAGATCTCTGATAGCTCTTAGCACTTTGTGTCTGAAAGAAACTGTGCTTTGTGAATTACTATGTGAATGAATACATTCAATCTTTATTATTGAGCATCTAGAGGGGAACAGTTGTTGAGTCTGTCTTGGAAGAGAGGAAGTTGTAGTCCTAGAAGATTTTGCAAGCTTTGTACAATGAATTGGAGTGGAATGGGCAAGTCGCCCTGGAGCTGAGTCATCTATGACATATCCATATTATTAGATCTTGTGACATGGAAATCCACAAATGTTAGTGAGTGCTGGTTCTGTGTATGTGTACATACTGTTTCAGAGCTCTCACGATAAAGAACATATATATGGATTATATGCCCCAATTAAATGATATAAATGAAAGTGACAGAATCAGAATTTGAATTTAAGCAGTCCCAACTCCAATGTTCCAGTTTTTAATTGCTATACTGCACTGCATCTTCCTGATATATACACAGAATCAGAGCAATCATCATCTAACCCCCATGGGCCCTAACAGCTAGAATGATCAGCCTAAAATCCTAGACAGTGCCACTGTACCTCTGCTAGGGCCCAGATGCTCATTTTCTAGACCACCAAAACTAGTTCCAGAGGGAGGACTATGTGCAGCCTCTACTGAAGTTCTGGGCGAAGTTAAAGTACACGCAGTGCCTGGGATGGTGTAGAGTCAGTCTGAATAGATAGCAGAGATTCAGCCTGCTCTAGAGTAGGGTGACCATATAATTTATTATCCAAAACAAAATACCTTTGAGAATAAAAGGAAACTCTATAATAATTATGCTGAAACTAAAAAATGTAAACTGGGATTATTGCAGGCAGTCTTTATAGGCTGAACCTGCCAAAATCTCCCAGGAAAGGGAAAGGAAAATGTAAGTAACCTTAATAAATGTGGGAAGCCAATCATCTGAAAGAGGATAAAGTTGGGGTAAGGGCATTATACCTAGGGACAGAAATAGAATGCAGTTAATGATGTTAGAAAGGAATTGAGGAAGTACATATGACAGAAAGAAACAAACAAAAAAATCTAGATGCCAGAACAATATGGTAAGTTGAGTTGTGCATAAGTGAAAATAAGTTGGGGGAAAAGGAGCTGAGAATGGATTCCAAACAATTATTTGGGGGGTGAGGCCCAGGTTGATCAAATATCAGGTGGGTACACACACTAGAAGGAGTCTGAAGCAAATCAAGGTCACCAAAGGCTCAAGGTGAACTTGAGAAAGAGTTCAGGTTTTCTCCATCAGTATATTCTTGGGGCCAGGATTTCTATATTGTCAGACAATGTGTAGGCATCTCTTCTCGCTGACTGAGTTTTCTGAAACCTTAATGATGAACAATAAATGTAAGTAAACTTGGGACATTTAGGAAGCCAACTATCTGAAAGAGGATAAGGTTGGGATAAGATTGGTGTATGTAGGAACAAAAACGAATGCAGTCAACGTCGATAAGGAAAGAATTGGGTGAGTATATATGACAAGAGATCCGAGATCCAAATGTGAGTTGAGTGTCAGTCAGAAGTGCACTCCAAATCAAAAACGATGGAAATTGTACCTTGCCAATCAGGAGAAAACTTTTGTTGCTCCAAGACTTGCCAAGGACCTCATGAGAACATTATGTGCAATTCTGACTTCGACATTTTTTAAATAAATGCAAAAAAATTAAATTAGTCCAGAAAAAATTACCAGACAGATTATAGTGGTGAGAGCATGGCCCCTCATAAAATTTAGTGGAGTGAGTGAGAAAGCTAAGGGTCGATTTCACTGGTTTTCAAGTATCATGAAGAATATTGGACACTTATTATTTTGCTTCTTCACAGTAGATTGAAAAGAAGAAATGTGCTGACATTACAGAAAGAGACACATTACTAATGCTTAAGGAAGAGCTTCTTGACCAAGTACTGAGGCGAGGAAGAGCTAAATTTCTGACCCTGTAATCTTTTTATGATAGAATAGAAAATCACTAGTCCTGACTTGTCATTTTACAAGGTATTTGATGTAGGAGGTTTTGAGAAGTAAGTGGAGGGATCTGAGAAAGAGTATAAGGGTGCCTCTTGGTAGATCTGGAAGTTCTGAAACTAGTTGGAGGGGGAAAGGAAAAGGCAAAGGCAACTAATCATAAAAATGCTAAAGCAAACTTCCACTTCTGAAAACTAGCTGGTAACACTCTGACATTGCCTATGACTTCACCAGTATTATTCCTCATTATCCTACTTTAGTCCCAGGTGATTCACCTGGGTGAGGACTCTGCCTCTGGATGTGAGTTCAGCACCACTTCTTTCTTTTGAGCTGGGAGAAGCAGCTTCTGTAGCTGTCCCTCCCAGAAACTCCACTCAGTTTCCTTAAGCCTCAAATGCTTTCTCTGTCTGGTCAGAGACCCAAGACAGAATGTTTATTGTGATCTAATATGGTAACACTCTTGCATCAGGGCAGTAGCCAGCATTAAATCAGCTTCAGTTAATGTTTAAGCTGATGCAGCAGTACACCTGATTCCTTTCTTGTTGCTGCAGGACATGACTTAGAGTTCAGCATCCAGACTCTCTGAACCCCATTGGCCACCAAACTGGAACCTCCTTCCCAGATCCTGAAGCCCAGAATCTGCAGAATGAGAGCTGCACCGGTGTCCTCAGCAGTGAGGTACTGGTCTCCTTAGGTGGGCAGGCTATTTTCTGCTTGTGACACAGCAGGTGATATAAATGGAGAAGATGTCACTGAAGAGTCACAGCTTATCACTAAGAGGTAGAAAGTCAGCAGGAAAGAAAGGAAGCACAAACCTACCTTTTGTGATGTAGGTCTGTGCAGAGTCACCCTGATATTTTCTCCACTAAATTGAGTAAGAAAGGGGAAGTATAGCACTAATTAATCCCTTTTCTTTCTAACATGACTCTCAGAAAGGAATCCTACTGCCTTTAAATCTTAGGCACTGTTTTTGTCTCTTTTGCAAGCTCTAGATTTGCTGAGCTCAGTGGTTCCTACACTCATACAGCCACTGGAGATACAATGACAAATAAAGCAGAATGTCTTACTCTCGTGGGTTTATATCTAATGAGAGGAGACAGACTACAGGCAATAAACAAATAAGAAAATATCAGATAGTGCTAGAGAATAGTAAATCACTTGTCATAGGGAGTTAGTACTGGGGTAGGAGAATAGTTTGATTTTAGGTGTTAACGACAGGCTCACTGAAGAGGTGACCAAAGAGGTTAATCAGTGGCTTGAATGATAAAAAGAGACAAGTGGGTAATGATGTAGGGAAAGACCATCCCAGTAGAGGGAACTGCTAGTGGAATGGCCCTAAACTGGGGAGCAGACAAGTGTTTTGGAACAAAGAAGAGAGGCCCATGTGGCCGGAGCTAAGCAAGGTTGGGATATGAGATAAGTTTGTAAAGTTGTCAGGAGCCAGATCACAAGAGGCCTCATGGGTCAGAAGGAGAGTACATTCAAAATGGTCCTAGAATTGGATTAGACCCTAGAGATCATCCAATCTTCCTTCTTTTTTCAGAAATGAGGAAACAGAGCCTAGAGAGATGAAATTTTCTCACTCCATCTTCACTAGCTAACCTTGGTGTGCTCCGAGTGGAAATGATCTCATAACGTGCAGTTCTTGACACTTTCCACTAAACTCTTCCTGAATACTAAAAAAGCAGGACTCCTGAATGTCATTAAACATTTAAGTACCTAGTCTTTAAAGTATGCCACAATTGTATTATCTTTTTGACTCATATTCTGCAAAACTAGATAATCATAGAGGCAAAGTTAATTTTGTAGAGTAGATTCTATTTTCTACAAAGCAGGATAGTTTAAACATTTGCTTCTCATTAAGAATTAAATTTTATATGGAAAACAATTTTATTTTCACCAAGAACCTATGTTTAGCTGTCATACTTATCATGAAGAATTTTCATAGCCAGGATCACAATTCAGATTTATTGCTGCTGATCCATAAGGCTTGGGTAGGACCTGTATAAATGACTGAAAGAGAATGAGGGCAGGGCAGGGGAGTGTGTGTGTGTGTGTGTAAAATATACATCCTGGTTGGTCAATTATTATAGCAATAGGGCAGCACTGCATAGTTACTGAGCATACAGACTATGGCACTAGACTGCATTCATGGTCTGAATGCCATCTGCCACTAACTAGCTGTGTGAATTTGGGCAGGTACTCTAATCTCTCTTTCTCATTTTCTTTACCTATAAAATGGGGATTAAATAAATTAATATCCATAGAAACATTTAGAACAATGTTGGTTACATAATGCTTATTATAGAAAAAACACTAAATAAGTGTTTCAAAGATTTAAAAAAGACAAAATGTGTGGAATTACCTTTTACCTACCTTGTAAAAAAGGGGGCTTATAAACATCTTTGTAGACCAGTTATTTTTGTCTCAATGGTGAGTGCTTAGTTTGAATTTAATATTATAGACCAAATGCAACCCTTTTATTCAAGGATTGGGACACATTCTATTCTCATTACAGGGACATATGGTACAGCTTCTATGTCTGGGAAGAGCTAGCATTCCACTGTACATACAAATATTCAGAATCAGAAAATTATATTGTAAGTTATGTACACACAGGACATATGTGTGTATCTACCTCTTGGTTTTTCAAACAGCAGTGACATTGCCTAAAGGAACAGTGGCTTTTACATCCTCTGTGTTGAGAAGAAGGCTATATTGAAGAGGACATATGGATGGAGATTGATTCTGGAAGACCTGAGATCTTCTGTTCTAAAGGATTTGAGGCTGGTTTGATTAAACACAAATCCATAGCAAGAGATGTGCTGGTAGAATAGAAGCTCATTTTCACTGCTCTGGCTCTTATTTAGGGTTTAATAGCCAAAGGAACCTGTCAACCAGCCAGATGCAATGGAAGTGACACCCTCATTCTCTGGCCTGAGTCTCCCAGATTTCATGCTACTGTCCTTTTTGCTTCCTTGTGCTTCCCTCCCATTAGCCAACTGGTAGACTCTGACAGACTTTCCGTTCTCTCTCTTTTCTATGTTCTCCCCTTTTTTTCCTCTCTGTCCTTGAGGGAGATGTGATGGAGAAAAGTCTTATTTCTTTCACCAGGAGATCTTCAATGGACAGAAAGAGCATTCTTTCTGTCTTTGTCTTGGGATGTAAGTATAAATGAGGTGATGGCTTAAAATCAAAGATACTAAGGCTGAAAGAAACTACAGAGTTCATTTGGAGCACTTCCTTACTGTTAGTTTTTTTATGGCACATGTAGAAGGAGTTATTGTTTGTACAGTGCACTAAGGTAAACGGAGGAGATTGCTTATAGCTGATGTGCCCAGTCTGGGCACCAGCTTCCCTGGACTCTGACCTGGTCACCCTGTGGGGTGAGGGGAACCTGTGGGGTGAGGGGAACCAAGCTTGACAGAAGCTCTGTAATCTTTAAGGCTAACCCTAAGTATCAATACATAGCTGGAAGCAAGGGAAAAGAGCATGGAGGATTACCTAGAAGGATTATGATCCAGGCCTAATTGCAAATTGCCTGACCTTAGTCCACATTCCATTAGCCAGAACTTGTCATATGGACACATCTGACTGTAAAGAAGGCTGATAACTGGATTTAGCTATGTATCAGAAGGAAAGAAAATAGGTTGAGTGAATAACTAGCTAGTCTCTGCCATATAGCGTATGTGACCAATGATATCCAGGGACAGTGGCAGACTTGAAACTAAGACATACATTCTTTAACCTATAGTGCAGTGATCTCACCAAACCACACTCCTCCATATCTCTCATTTGTTCCCCACCTTTTAAAAACACACAGCCCACAAAAGGTGGCTAAAAGGAAGCCAAGAAGAAGAGGCTGGTTCATTTTCTGAGAAAGACTGGTATGCTGTAAAAGCACCAGCTATGTTCAGTATAAGAAATACCAAAAAACACTAGTCTCGAGAACTTGAATCTGATGGCCTTGAGGGTCATGTTTTTAAAGTGAGGCTTATTGCTCTGCATAACGATGAAGTTGCATTTAGAAAATCCAGACTAACTACTGACCCAAAGCTATTCAGGACATGGACTGTCCGATCACATGACATGAATCTTAACCATGAAAAAAATGTGCTCCATGGTAAAAAAAGTTGCAGATAACTGAAGCTACCAATGATTATTTGCTTCATCTGTTCCATGTTAGTTTTACAAAAAAAAAAAAATGCAATAGATTGAAAGACATCTTATACTTAACACCTACAGATCCACCAAATCCAGAAAAAGATGATGGAAATCATGACCCAAGAGGTACAAATGACTTGAAAGAAATGGTCATAATAGATTCCAGACAGCATTGGAAAAGATGCAGGAAAGCCTTGCCAATCTGTTTATCTCTCTTTGGTCTCTTCATTAGAAAAGGTTGCTGAAGAAGCCCAAGTTTGAACTGGGAGAACTCATCAAGCTTCATGGTGAAGGCAATAGTTCTAGAAAAGCTCCAAGGACGATACAGTTGATAAAGTTGAACAAGCTGATGGATATAAGCCAAGAGTCTGCTTAAAATTCAGACTTAATGGTGACAAATAAAAATTCTTACTTATGGGAAAAAAAGAAAAGCACAGTCTAGTAAATAAAATTCTGGTATACCTTCAGTCCAATTCTGGTCACAAGAAAGCCCAGTGCAACATGTGGGAATCTCACAAAGCCTTGCCTCTGGACATGACAGAGAATTTTTACTAGAACATGAACTCTTTGTAAGGAAATCAGCATCCCAATTCTAAGCCTTGCTTTTTCTTACTTCTTTCAGTCCTTGCCCATTTGATTGCTTCCTGAGGACTGGGGGGAGGGGGGAGGCAGCATGAAGGTTATTGCACAGTTCACTGCAAACACCTGTCTCTCAGTTTTACCTCAGCCTTTGATTCTGATGTTTTCACTTCCTCCCCTTCTTACATTTGGGCCCTTTGGTCTCTGTCCCTTGAGTTGACTTTCATCATCCAATTAGAAATAACACCCTCTTCTTGCTACCAGCTTCTCTGGGAACCTTAGGGAGGAAACCCCAAGGCTCCTGCACTCCCCAGGAGCCAGCAACGCTTCAAAGACCGTGGCCGCTGCACCCCCTCTCTGGCTGGGCTTCCTTTCTGTTTGAACAGCTTCCATTGCTCTCTGCTGATCAGTAACTCAATGATTCATTAAACACACAAACAATGAGTGAATCTGTTCCATTAGCAAGGCCACCTGTTGATCGCAGACATTCTCAGCTGAACTTGGGGAACGTGAACAACAGAATGCCTACATCAGTTGAGTGCCCCGTCCTTATTTGATGGCATGTTAGAACAGGAAAAGCAGAGTCCCGGCTTTGCTGGTGCTTTTATGCCCTTTCTTTCATCTGGTGGCAGGGCTGCAAGAATATGCTGTGGAATACAATGCGCCTCTCTATAATCAGCTGGAAAACTCCAAGAGCTTGGTCATTAGCGCCTTCTTAGGCTTTCAGAATTAGACAAAGGGGAGAGTGGGAATATCCAGTACCCTTTTGCCTGCAGGTGCCAGGGCAAGAGAATTAACCAAGAGCTAAACAAAACAAAACCACAAAAATAAAAAATAAAAACCCCACACAAAGAAACCTATCTGTAAAAGCAACCCTAGTAATTGCAATAACACCTTCTCTCTCCTGGAAATAAAACAATCTCGTTTCTAATTATTTTCTGGTGCCTGTAGCTGCTCCAGGCCTTCAGCAACAGGTCTACTAGTGTTTACCAGCTTATATAAATCAAGACTACTAACATCCTGTTCCTGGTGCACCTGTTTTGCTCTTACTTTGTACAATAAAAAGTAACATAGGTTAAAAAAAAGAAAAAAGAAAAAAGAAAAAAAAAGAAAGGAAGAAAGAAAAGAGAAAAAGAAAAAGCTTCTGAGGCAGGCATCACAGTCAACAAGTCGATATCTTGTTATTTTAAAAATAACACTTTTCTCTTATGTCATAACTAACTCCTCTTATTATTTAAAAAAGGAGAGAGATTTCCTAAGATCAGCAGCAATATTCATTTGGAGCCTAAAAGCTGTATCATATGAGGAATAGGGAGACATATAATCTTTTCTCAATCGAATATTAAACTGCCTCTTTAGGGTGAATATTTGGTTTCGAATGCCACAATATCAGGGTTTGTACTGTATCCTTTAGAATTGTTAGGTTTAAATTTCTCTATAGTGACATTTTGATTAAAATATTTGATTACATAGCTCAGTTTTTTTGTTTACGATATATTTATTCCAGAAAATCAATAAAAACTTAGTTGTTTATTGATTCTTGTAAGAAAATAAAAGAGAAGTAGAGGGAAATGGCTCTTCAAAGAAAATTCTAGTTCCTTTTACTTTAACATGTAAATTTTTTTAATCACCAATTTAAAATTCATGATAGATTTCAGAGATTACTGTTAACTAGTAGCTATTTTACTTTCATTTTTGTAGCCCTGGAAATGACAGAAAGACATG
The DNA here is from genome assembly GCA_003508835.1 of Eonycteris spelaea. Taxonomy (NCBI): domain Eukaryota; kingdom Metazoa; phylum Chordata; class Mammalia; order Chiroptera; family Pteropodidae; genus Eonycteris; species Eonycteris spelaea. The sequence continues at coordinate 6,770,336 of PUFA01000017.1, forward strand.
GGAGGAATTCCTTTTTCATGAACATTATTTTGCTTTTGGAGGGTGCGCTTTGAGCTGCAAACATTGAGAATGAACAAGGTAAACAGACTGAGTCAGGCAGAGCCTACTACTTGGGTTCTCTAGGCAGGTGTAAGTGTATCTCCCTCATCTGATACATAAAAGGACCATAGGCATAAGAGGGATTTCTACAAATATAGTCATTTGATAACCACTCCTATGATTTGATTGCCAAATGCAGGTGGTTGTGCAGAGGCCCAGTTGTGCAATCAAAAGAATCCTCAGCTGCTACTGTATAAAAAAGCAAGGCACAAGAAGAGACTTAAAAAAAAAAAACTAAATAGGGATGCAAAGTACAGCATAGGAAATATAGTCAATAATATTGTAATAACTGTATGGTGTCAGAGGGGTACTAGACGTATTGGAACAATCACTTCGTAAGGTATATAAATGTCTAATCTCTATATTGTACACCTGAAACTAATATAATATCATATATCAACTAGAATTAGGAAATAAATTAAGAGCTCAAAATTATTTAAATAAATAAAGATTAAGTAGGTCAGCCATGTACAAACTAAAAATTAGTTGGAGGCTTGCTATCCTCTCACGTGATTAGACTAGCGTTGTCTAATAGAACTTCCTGCAATATTGCAAATGTTCTATACCTGCACCATCCAACATGATAGCCACTAGCCACATGTAGCTACTGAGCACTTGAAATGTGGCTAATGTGACTGTGAGGCTAAATTTCAATTCTAGTAAATTTAATTTAAATAGGCACATGCATTTAGTAGTTACTGTATTGAGCAGAAAAGAATTATTCTGTAACATAACAAGGGACATAATAAACCAGATTGGTCTTCATTGCAATATCCCCAGTATCTAGGTTATTTTTCTACCTTCACTGTAAGCTCCTAATAAATATTTGTTGTATGGAAATATAAATCTGATAAAAATTCATCTTCCCTTAATACTCTTTAGTGCTTCTCCTGGCCTCTGAGATCCAATTTCTGACAGCCTCTCAACTCCTTCTACCTTCTGGTCCAGCATATACATCTCCAGCCTATACACATTTTTAATCTATCCTTTGACTTGCTCTCATCTTCCTGTGTTTTTGTGTGTGCAGGTCCCTCTGCCTGGAATGCTCTTTTTCCCACTTGGCCACCTTGGCAGACTTCTGCTCAGCTTTCATGACTGGAAAGATTACTTTCTATGGAAAATCTTCATTAACTGCCCCAAACCATTAATCACACTCTTCTCTTAGTTTCCATAGTGGTATAGTATAAATGTCAGAGCAGGAGTGTCTTAAGGCAGACCCTCAGATCTGTGTGCAAATATTTGAAGGAAAATTCCCAAGGGAAACTAGGAAAGTTGTGGGTGGGGTATGGGGGGCAGGGAGGGGAAGAAGCCAAGTAAGTGTGCAAGCACATAGCTGCACAGAGGGTAGGTTTTGCCTGCTCTGCAGGCAGACTTATTAACTCTGTAAATCAAGTCTCAGAGTTGTCTGGACCAGAGGCAAAGAAACTAGAATTTTCACACTCACACATCCATCAATTATTGGGCATGTAGTCTCAGGCACTTCAGTCTCTTTGTTTGTGTGGGCAAAGGAGACTCAAAGGCTAGCTCTCCAAGAAAGAGGGCAGGTTCTGGCTGTGGGAAGTGAAGCCGTTAGACATATGACATTACCACTCTGAGGACATGAGAATTGAGTCTATTTGGGTTGAAGATCCAGATCTGTCTTTCCCTAGAGAAGTGCCTCAATCATTTTCTATCTGTTTCCTCCTCTATATTTCAAAAATAATTATAGCTAAATTTTAGGTTTAAGGTGAGATTTAAATAGGATAATGTGTACAAAGTATTTAGCATAGTGCGAAGTAACTAGTAAAAAATAAAAACAAATTGCAGCTATTATAAAAATGCAGCATTTTTGAATATTTGATTCCTCTGCTACCCTTGAGATTGTCTAGGGCAGTAATCTGCCTCACTGATCTTTAAATCTTACCAGCACCTAAGCCAGTGTCCACCCCTGAGTAGATGTCAGATCAATATATCTTGAGTAAATGAGTGATACTCAACTTTAAGATTAATCTCTCTTATCATCTCTGAGGATATATTACACTGAAGTATTCTCTTCATGTGTCTGTTTTGCCTTTCAGATCACTTGTGTAGGGTTTCTGATTCTTCTTTAATTTCCTGGATTGTAACACAACCTGCTATATGGCAGTTTCTAAATAATTGTTGAACTGATGTTTGTTGGGTAAGGGTCTAGAATGTTCTAAGGGTAAAACTATTATAATATTAAGGGTTGTTTTTTCTACTTTAGAGTTTGTTTACAGATAATGATCTTAGATCACATGTAGTTCAGTACAGGAAAACAGAAATCCCTCTAGGTTTTCCAAATAGAATTTGATTTAATAGAGAGAATTAGATACATAGTAGACAGAATTTCTAAAATGGTCCCCTAAAGATGTTCTACCCTAACCTCCAGAAGCTTTGAATATGCTCATACATCACTCCTGTGGTTGTTGTGTTATGTGGTACCATTTATCTTAAGAAGGAGAGATTGCCTGGATAGGCCTTATTTAATCACAGAAACCTCTAAAAGCAGGGAGTTTTTTCAACTGAGAGAAAAGAAAGCCAGAGTGTGAGTGTGAGGGGATTCAAAGTAAGGAACCCTGGGGCTGGCTGTGATGTTGTAGGGATTCAATGTTCCATTGCTGGTTTGAAGATGGAGGAGGCCACACGGGAGAAGAATGTGGGTGGCTAAAGAAGCTGAGAGCAGCCTCTGGCTGACAACCAGAATGGAATTGGTCACCTCAGTCCTCAAACCACAGAGATAACTTCTGCCAACATCCTGAGTGAGTTAGAAGTAGATTCTTCCCTGAGCCTCTAGGTAAGATCCAGCCTGGCTGATGTCTTAATTTCAGCCTTTAGAGATCCAGTATAGAAGCCATTTGAGCTCACCTGGATTTCTATAGAATTGTGAAGTAATCAATAAGTGTTATTTTAAGCTGCTAAATTTGTGTTAATTTGCTACCTGGCAATAAAAACTAATATAAGCGCTGACTAAATTGTGGGAAAGCCTAGAGTCAAGAAAGTACTCAAGAAACTACTCCTAATTATGCCACCACAAGCTGCCACCTGAGGTCACGTAGGTGCAGGAAATTACAACTGACCCACCGCCCTGGAGTGTGGAGACAAGCCAGCAGCCACGCAGATCACATCAGCTGAAGCTCACACTCAGTCACCCCTACCACTGCTGACAGAGAGAGAAGGAGGTCTCTCTTCTGCCTTGCAGGTATCTCTCACAAATGAATTTTATTGTTAAACAGGCCTTATACAAAACCTTAGTGGAAAGGAAGTCTGGGACATGTAGTTCTCAGTCATCTAGCATCGTAGGTAAAAGGATACCTGTCAAAGAGAGTGAGGATGAAGCCAATTGACAATGAATCATACCTGATATGGCACTTCAAACTTTCAAGATCCTTTTAAGTCAGTCTTCTGGTAGGAGTTATTATTTTCCTTTTATAGATTAGAAGACTAAGTTTCAGTTGGGTTAAGTATCTTGCCTAAAAATCTTATAAACAGGAAGTAACAAAAACCAAGATTAGAACCTAGATCTGTTCCTCCCAAAGCCTTCATTTTTCTGCCTCTGCTGCTGATGCTGGCAATGGGATGGGATCTATACAGCTGTCTGGAAGTTGGACCTTGTAGGCTCAACTGAGGCGGCAATAAAAATGGCAGCAATTTCATCTTATGAAAAAAGTTTTCCTTAGGTTCCTGGTAAGGGCTACTGTTAGTCTCTTGTTGGACCCTTCTCTAGCTTTATCCTCTCCTTCCCTTCTCTCATCCAAGCTTCCTCCTTGACCCACAGTCCCTAACGTCAGACACTGACTTTGCAATGTGTGCTCTAATTTCTGGGTAGATGTTGGTGAAGGGTCATGTTTCCTTTCATGTGGCAGTTCCTGCTGTCCTTTTGTCTTGAGAGTACACAAAATTGGCCCTTCTCCTCTGTGCTTGGGTTCTCGCTGCCTCTCCCCAACTTGGGGCTGGCACTGGGCTAAGGAGCAGCATGAAGGGGATCAGCTGAGAAGGGGGGTCATGGAGCATTGCCCCCAGACAGCTCTATCTTCACTGCATACCAATCCAATTACAAACAAGTTGGCCCACGGGATTCAAGTATGAGAGCTATTTGGCCCTCTCTCTTCTCTTGCTGACAGTTTTAAACCTGCTTTCTTTAAAAACCTAACTCCAGAAGGAGATTTTAGCACCCAGGCTCAAGAGAGGTGGGACACAATTATCCCAAATATTGGGGTGTAGTGAGGCTCAGGGGAGGAGCTCTGGGTAATACTTTTTAGGAAAAAAAGTGTAAAAGAGACAGATTCTCTGGGATTTCTCTGTGAGCACAGGTCAGAGGCTGGGGAGCTGGGCTTTCCAGGTCTGACTCGACTGGCTTTCTGGATGCCTTTCTCCTCCCTGGCTGGCTGCCTGCCCTTTTCTCTTCTGGACTTTTCCTCTGTGGTGTGCAATTCATTCCTAGGTTTATGGAAGGGAAGAAGGAATGTTTCAACTGTCATTACTATGTCTTAAAAGACATATTTTTTTCAAACATATGCTCATAGTTTGATACAGCTGAACTCAAATAAAAGAAGGACATTGCTGTCAGAAGTAAGTGGACAGCCCACCTATTTAGAAAGTTTAGAATCAGCCAGGCTTTCTTCACTCAGGGATCCCATGGGAAAACTGTCAGGAGGAAGACATGTGAAAAAATGTGCTCCTTCTGCCTTTTTAAGTCTATCTGACACACTTTAAATTGAAAACCCAACTTAACTAGAAAGAAAAGCAGGTATGAAGTAATGTCTTGCACATAGGTTTTTTTTTTGTTTTTTTTTTTTTGCTTCATTTTGTTTTGTTTCTGTTTTGATTGAAAATGTCTCAGTCCAGGTTTTTCTGAAGTGTAATTGTCCTGGGTTGCATATTGACATGGGTTGAATAAAGTCTGCTCAATTTGCTTCCTTCTGTTAATGTGTTTAGAGAAAGACCACTTATCAGTTTCTATCATCACACCAGTCACACTTCTTATGTGAGGACCTGCATGGAGTTTCTTGGAGAAATCTAGTTCACTTGAGCTGAGATGCCCAGCTACCAGGAAGTCTGAAACAATTCCCTCATTGCAGGTTCCATCAGGAAGGCCTCTTAAATACCACTCTTGGTTTCAGAATGATATATCAGATGATTTCCAGGGTGATTCAGATCTTATTGAGATGCTTAAAAGATACAAGCCAAAGGATGGAACTAGAGATAGGCAGGTACTCTTCTAGGCACTGGAAAATACATTGGTGACTTCTGTAGGTGCATTCTCTGTTCTCACAGAGTCTAGAGTCCATTGGGGAAAACAATAAGTACAGGTGATTACAAATGAGAGAAATGCTGTGATGGGGAAAAGAACATCATGAGAACACAAAGAAGGGGTGTATAACCTTGACTTAGTGGGAAAAACTCCACTAGAGGTAAGTGGACAGCCTGCCCATTTAGAATCAGCCAGGCTTTCTTCACTCAGGGATCCCATGGGAAAACTGGCAGGAGGAAGACATAGGTTCAAATTCTCCCTGGTTGAAAGTAAATATGTAAATATTCCCAGAAGAAATGGTGATCATGCATAAGAATGTTAGTAACTTTGCCACCGTCTCTGTGACTTGAATAGAAAATAAAGGTGCGTGTCCCTGAGGGGAAACCTATGGAGTGAGTACCTCCATTAGATTCACTTGGATGGACTGTAACAGTATTGTGGCCATGCCAGTGGTTTCTGCAGCTGCATTTTGATAGCCTTCAACTTTCCGTCACTTAGTCAGTCGAAGAGCCACACCTCCTCATCCTTTCTTGAACAATAGCTGTGTAACTTAATGCCTCTTGAAGGGGAGATGCTGAAGAGTAGCTAGAAATCCCAAAAGGATTGTGTAGTGAGACAAGACTGACTCTTCCGTCAACTCAGTTATGGCACCTGCCTCACCTCATCCAAGCTTTCAGACCTCAGGTCATGATGAAAAAGAAGATGCTTGGATCATCCTGTCAAATTGTCAAATTCAGGGGTGAATGAAATATCCACTAGGGAGCTCCAAAAAGCCAGAAAACTCATATTTACTTTCAACCAGGGAGAATTTGGACCTATGTTTGAAAGTCTACGATCTTAATTCATGGTGACATCAGGCCCTTCTCTTTGATATTTCAAAAGTAGGCTAGAAACAGAATTATGAGTCCATGCTCCAAAGTGCTCCTCTCAGATTCTGGGAAAGAATGCAACTCTGAGTTTATCTCATTTATCCAACTAGTCTCTGGTCATTTGTGTAACATGATATTTCATCCATTGGATGCTGTAAGCCAATTTGTAGCACAAGGTTTTCATTTCATTTTAACCATCCATGAAATAAAAGAACATGAGAATATCTGTTTTGCCATTTTCAAGGACTGTTGTGGCACCAGTAGCTGGCTGTTGGCTTCTAGTCTTTGCTACAGTCACTTAAGGATGTGAGATTCTCTAAGAATCCTAGAATTTTGGAACTAGAAAGAAAACTTAGCAGTATGCAAAAAGAATCTTCATGATGCTTATACCCTTTGTTCCAGTCAATCCACTCCAACAGATTTCAAAGAAAATGTCACTTGACAGACCCCCAAATATACATTCCCAAAGATGTTCACTCTAGCATATTTTTTGTAAAAGTAAAATATTTGAGAAATCACTAAGATGTTCAGCATTATAGACCTTATTTTGAAAGTTGGGTACATTAATGTGAAGGACTGGGTAATTCTAAAATAATTATAAAAGCTACGTACATTTACAAAGACTTATTAAATGCCTCTGTGTACCAGGGTCCTGATATAATAAAGGAATATGCAAATTTCAAATCTACATACGCTATGATGTTAGCTATGTGAAAGATTTATGCCTATGAAAGATAAGTTGCAGAAATGTTTTTAGTTGGCAGCTTAATGAATAATGTATAAGTGCTCTTTAGAAATGTGTTATATTGTTTTGAGTCAATTAACATTTATGTATGTAAAAATTATGATAAGCACACAGAAGGTGCTTCTGAAAGTATAAGAATGATCATTCAATTATTCTTGGTTCACATATTTATTCAACTAATACTACATGCTAAAAAGTACAACAGAGGTTAAGACAGAAACACATCCTCACAATTTTTTGTCAGATCTATGTTTTACTTTAATTTTTTATTCAATGAATATTCAAATTTAAAAAGTCACCTTTACAATAATCCATGCTAACTTCCTTCTTTCTTATCTCCTTCCTCCCAAAACACTTGTTATAAAAGTAGAATTTAAGTTACAGACACAGTAATTTGCTTGAGGCCATACAGCTTACTTGTAACAAATCTGGTATTAGAATCTGATTCTTGGTTTACCTGCTACCTTACTTCCACATTTCTCTTATGATCTTCACATCTTTCTTTGAAATAAGTTGTTGAAATAACTGTGGAAGATCAGGTTAGTGTTCGCAACCATGATTTAATGATATGGAACAGAAAGTGAGAATGTTCTAGAACTATCCTTCTCAAACTCTATTGTACATAGGAATTGACCAAATGTCATGACCAAATGCAATTAAAAAAAATTTTTTTTAAATTTTTTTTAGGTGAGGCAACCCTTGGTTGACCTCACAGATTGTAAAGACCTCGTCAGCTTACAATCCCTTATTTTTTATTTTTTATGCCTACAGCGCCTGGTATTCGTAGGTGATCTCTCATCCAAGTACTAACCAGGCCCGACCCTGCTTCACTTCCAAGACAAATGCAGATTTTGATTCCATAGTCTGTAGTAGGGCTTGAGATGCTGCATTTCTCACAAGCCCTCAGGTGATACTAATATTATCTATTCTTAAGTAACAAGACTCTAAAGGGTTGAAGCTGTCCAAGTACAGAAGAAATTTAATTTTAATTTCTAGCCAGTGCTCTTTCTAGTTTTATCACTGAGGAAGTATGTAAAAATGTCAATTTTTTACAAAGTCTTTATTTTCCATCACTAACTGCTGACACCTTTTCCTTGTCCCTCTCAGCACTCACTCCAGAGCTGAATCTCTCTCATACAATGTGGCCATGAAAGGCAGGAATAATATTCCAGAACCTCACTGCTAAGAGAGAATGGGATGCGAATTTGCACCTGCATCATCTGCTTCCCTTTCTCTGTGCTGTGATGCACAAACCCTGTCCTATATCCCCCATAACCAGGTGGTTGACGACCAGGTCTTTGGAGTCAGCATCAAACTTGGCCCACAGCCTCACGAAACACTTAGTATGAGGGGCAAGTTACCTCATTTGTTTGTGTTTCCATTTCTTCATTTATAAATGTAGATAAGAATAACACCAATCATATTGGATGGTTTTGCAAATTAAATGAGATAACCTACACAAACCACTTACCGCAGTGTCTGGCATGGAGCGAGTATTCAATAAAAGTAGATATTATTATTGTGGTTAATTGAGTCTGAATCTCATTCTAAATTCTTCTCCTAGGGGTGTGTTCACACAAGCCTAGTGCTTGAAGCAGAAAAAATATGAAATAATTGTTTATTTTAAGTTTAATATTTAATTGAACATATTTTAAATAGAAATAAATAGAAATATATGAATAAAATGCAAAACATATAATAATGAAAAATACAAGGTATATATATGAATATGTCCATTTTAATTTGAACATGTAGATATATTTAAATAGTATTTAATGATTTAATTATTTAAATACAAAAAACTATATAGATATATGTATAAAATACAAATTAGAGCAATAACTATATAAGCATATATTTAAATAAAATAGATATAATGAAAATGTAATATAATTTAAATAATTTAACTTTATATAATATAGTAAAACAATTTAAATAAATATACAATTTTTATATATGCTCTCTCTATATAATGCAACAGTAGCTAATGCATGAGTGTTTTGGAATAATATGAGAACACAGAAGATGGTATAAATAACTTTCTGGGATGGTGGAAGAGAGAATTTTTGTGCGAAATCTTGAAGGATTAGTGTGAGGTTGGGAAAAGGTATTTTGGTTTGAGGGTTTGGGATGAGGACAGCAGTAGGCAATAAGGCTGTAATGAAGATTGGTGCAACTTTGTAAAGAGTCCATAAATCATGGCATTCATCTATGGACTGTGGGGGGCTATGGGAAGGTGACGTTGACCAGACCAGGCATGTGATTAGATGTTTGTTTTAGCAAGTAAGTCTGTAGAGTCAATAACTTGCTTAAAAAATCCCTTGGTCTGCTTCCTGCTTTCTTCAGAAGTCTAAACTGTTTTCTAAGCATCATCAAACCCTGCAATAGTCTTTCAAAAACAGTCCTAGCCATTAAAAAAGTAAGGGGGAAGCAGTCACTGTGTAACTGGGTACTTTCTAATCAGTGTGTCTTTCTCTGGGTACTAAAACTGCAATATCAAAGAAATATCAAAGATGAAAAAGAAAGAAAGAAAGAAAGAAAGAAAGAAAGAAAGAAAGAAAGAAAGAAAGAAAGAAAGAAAGAAAGAAAGAGGTGAACATTGTTTTTCTCATGTTCCTATTGTTAACTATTAGTTTTTTATCCTTAGAAATCCTTTCCCTTAACCCGATCTTGAAAAGAATAAACTCTGAATGTTACAATAGTGTTTATGATTGAGTGACAGGTAAAGACTGAAGATATACTGCTGTGATGATGGAAGGAAATTTTAATTCTCTTCCTTCATCACTGGCTAACTCATGCAGTTGGAGAAGGAAAGGAAATATTCTCTTAAAAAGGAAACATTCTAAAATTAGAATCTTTTAAAACCTCTCATATCATTTCCAAAGGGAATCACTTTATAGGCTGTTTGTTGGTAATCAGATGCATAGATCTGCATATTGTTATTGGCCTTGTCACAGGAATAACATCTTAAAGTTTTATTCCATAACATATGCAAAAATAAATGATGATTATCCTTGATAGTTCCCTTCATGTAAAGATCTTAATCTTCCAAACACTAATTAATAACAACTCACAACACCCCGTAAGGTAGGTAAATATTATTGTGCTATTTTATGCATGAGTAGGATGATTAATGAGGAGATTAAGCAATTTGCTCATGACAAGGTGAGTTTGTAGATATAGGGAGTCAAATTTCCACCCTCTGAGATGAACACAGTAATTGCTAAACCGTGATAAAAGCCTTCACTCATCTTTTTAAAATGATTGTACAAAATTGAATCACAGCCTTTTCACTCTCAAGTTACCTAAGAATCTAGAGAGCATTCAAAATAAAAAATGATAATACATTTCTCAAAAAGGGAGAATCTCATATTTACATGTATGAATTTGTTTCTTCATCAGCTAACATAACTGCAGGACAGTAGTATTTTGTTCTTTAACCAATTTGTAACTGCAATACAATTTTTTTCAAAGAAGGCATCGGGTTGTTATTTAGAATACTCTCTGATTTAAATCTATCCTACATTTAGATCTATACCTTACAAGGTGCTCCTAATACAATACTTTACTGCCTTAGATGAGAATAATTTCATACCTCTTATTACTATGTAGGGCTCTACTGTATCTTCTCTAGAAATACCAGCTATGCTTTACTGAGAACTTCTTACTTATTACATGACACATACTTTGCTAAAGTCTCAACATAATTCACATTTATTCCTTAAACACTGTGAATAATGTACTCTTTCCATTTCACAGATGAGAAATTAAGAAGCTTCAATAGGTTAGAAAACTTGCTCAGTCAGATGACAAAGCCAGAGGATGGTAAAGCCTATTATCTGTCCCAAGATTGTCTGAACCCAGATCCTAACAATTCTGAATATGAGTCCTAAGCACAAAGACCACCTCACTGGAATCCCTTCCTAAGGAATAATAGAAATTTAATATATGATTTTCCTGTGCTTTAGTCTCTTTTAAAATGAGGTTAAGTATTTAACATGTTTTTATTTTACCCTGAGCAAAATAGTAATGGAAGTTTGTGAGGTGGCTCCTGCTACAGGCCCAGATCTAGAATTTGTAGAGGGTTGGAGACAGCTGTAACAAAGCGTTAGTTCTAGACTGTTGCCTGATCTCTGGAGTTCTCAATTCTTCTCACAAAATGGGGTAATCTACCCTTCACTTCCCAATCACACCCAGCATCTCCCTGAAAAGGCATGCCTGCAGGTAATTGTCAAAAGTTCGCTTTGTTGTTTCAAAGCCTCTCTTGTCCGATGTTAAATTTTAGTTCCCTTTTTGACTCCTCTGTAAAAAGTTGGCGATCTCTGAAGCTCCATTTTCTCTTGATCATGATGACATTCCTACTCTATTACTATTTACCTTGTTGGTTCCATGGGGGACTTTTTAACAGGCTGTTTGTTTTGCTGAAGGATTGGTAAATGATGTGTTTCAGAAGTGACACTTTGACTTGGAGGGGCCAGGCAATCTGGACATGGAGAGAATTTCTATAAATCCCACATGTTTTTCTCTATTTCAGTTTTGTCATCTTAAATGCAGCATCTGTAGCATAAAACTGCCAAAGAAGGTCGTATTTTTATTTTAACCAATAATTCCAGGCGACCTGCTTTGCCCAGATCCAACAACTTGGATTATTTACTGACTTTTCTATTAAATTGGGCCATTTTTTCTGAACATTAAAGATTGGATGTAATATAAAATATCTCCTTGGCACTGCCACTTAGAAATGTATACACATGCTACTTCCAGAAACCAGTCTTCTTGAAGAACGAGATGAAAATTTAATGGCAGCTTTAATTTTAAGTTAAGACACTTATAATATTACACCAGCAAAAAAGAATTCACCAACAGCTGTGTGTCTGAGAGACCAAGGGACTGATTAAATCCGTCACATGGACAACATCTAACTCTTTGAATAGTAGGTGTGCACTACAGCTTGCAATAAGTCTGTTACCAGATGAGCCAACTTCAAAGATAGTAGTGGGCGTGCAGAGGATAGCAGGAGGTGTGGAAGCATCAAGGCTTCAAAGAAAGTTGAGGTTAGTTTTGAAAAATCATTTAAAATTCACTGAAAACAAAAATATTTTGAGGTATGTTGGTTGATAAGAACCTAACATTTATTTTCAGTTTTTGTGGCATTAGTATACAAAGACAGATTAAGTAAATATTGCAAATTAATTGCATTTATATTTTAAACAGAAGAGGATTTCGAATGCAAATAGGAGACATCCTGTCTACAAGGATATTTAGCCAATTGCTTGATGCATGTGGTTGCAAAGAACATTGAGTATTGTCCAAGAGGCACAGATGGGATGATTTAGGCACAAACAATTTTTATTTTGTTACTTCTGTGCAAAGTCTTGGACATACCTGCCTTTGTAAAAATTATATTCTTAATGTACATATGAAAAGCCTTAAAAATACATCAAGAAATGATATAGAAAGCAGTTTCTTGGCTAATAGTTAGGGTTATTAAAATTTAATATATTACAGATCCATATTCTTTACAGATTTGTTATAATTTAGGAGCTAAATGTTGACAGTTCCTAGTTACAGAACTTTTATTTAAGATTTCTATTAAAATAATACTTCCCACCTGATTTGAAGCAAAAATTTCTAGGACTGTTTCTTCTTTTTGTTTAATGCATACATATTGTGAATGTACTAGGTGATATGGTTGACTTAAAGTACTTTTAATACTAGGAAATCTTATGCTTGAAATGTTTTTAAAACTTTTCCTGAGCCCCTAAATGCCCACTGAAACATTCGTTTGTCTCTTCCAGTTGGATGCTAAGAAGCTTAGAACCATGTTTGTGGCCCACCTCTAGTAACATATAGGATTTCATGATATGCATATTTGTATAGTAGTCTCGTCCTAGTTTGAATTTATTTTCCTAATCCTGTTTGATTTGTAAATTTTCTTCAAAAAAGTGTTAACATTAAAATTTTAATTTTAAATAATTTCCTTTTAACTTTTACTTAATCTTATCATAGTATATAAGCCACTTTAAAAAATCTTTTTCAAATTGAGTAGCAAAGCAATGAATGAAACAAAAATTACTGCTGTTTTGATACTGGTAGCTAACTCATGATAAAAATGCCAAAGTTTTCACTCTGCCTTTTTGCATGGATGGCAAAAGAAATTACAGTGTTGCCTAGATTTCCAAGGGTAAAGTGGCATTTGAAATAATAATACTATAAATGATTAACTCATCTAGGTCTTAATGAGGATAATTATTTTTGTGTATCTTTATCCCTCTGGGATATGAAATAATTGCATCAGTGCTTTGCCAAATAACATTTAGATACTGTCATTGGTGGAAGCAAAATGCAAATCTCTGGCCTCATCAAGTGTGTCCACATGTGAAGAAAGATACAAAGAAAGTAACACCTACATTCACATTTACTAAGGGATTCCAAATAATGCCCTAAATGACTATTTTGGAGCTAAGTTACATGCAGGTGCTAGGAGGATTTATGCTGTGAATGCCTGAAATACTTTCTCCACTGAGGGGAGATTATTAAGTACTAGTGAGCCTGAGTGTTTGGTGCCAATACTAACCATTAACTTTTGGCTCTGAGCCACGACTGTCTACTCTGCAGTGGATTCTGCCACCAATGGGGAAGGTCATTAAGGGCTGTTCTTTATTCTCGTTAGTATGTTCCAACGTAATTAACAGAAGTTGTTCACCAGATGGTTTCCTTCCTGTCAGCAAGTACCTCCAGCTTAATGGGCTATGCAGGATTCTTTACTTTAAGTGGGTGAGGCGGGAAGCAAATTTAAAATACATCATCTTTGATCCTCCCACTTCTAATTAGTTCTAAAGGTTTTAGATAATAATGTAAAGGGGGCAGGGAAATGAAACCATTCTAAAAATCAAAGAATCACAGAAGGCCAACAAGAGTTTCATACGTACCTGGAGTGTTTCTTCCTCTGTGCTAGGTCTGTGCCCAGCACCAAAAAAAACCTCAGAAACTATTGTCAGCCTACCACTTCAACATGTTCATAGAGCTTAGAGCTGAAATAGATTTAAAATCTGATAATAAAATTCAATAAATACTTACTTTGTTGCCACTGAGTCTCAGAAATTATGCTGGGTGCTACGGATACACAGGAAGAACTTGCCCCTCTTGTCCCTGAAGTTAGAGAGCAATGGAGGGGTTCAGGCACAGAAACAGGCAATTTACAATTGAGTTTGGTTAAGCACAATACTATATCAGACACTGTTGGCTTCTACTCCCAGAGCCATTTCTCCACCTCGGGAAATAAACCTTGGTCTTGTTCCGATATAACCTCTCTTGCACATGGCAGGGAGTGCAACACTAGTCTATTCCAAGGTGTAAAGTGAGTCTGCTCTAAGTCAGTCTTGGCTGTTTCATTCTGCTTGACAGTGTTTTATGAGTTAGACATGTGAGCCACTTCTGGCTAATGAATCATGAAGAGAAGCTTGATTGAGATCTTCTAGGAAAGGCTTTCTTGCTCTTGAGAAAGCACTGGAAGATATGGCCTCTTTTCCTTCCATTTTTGAGGTTATGATACTAGGAATCATCTCAATATAGTATAAAGCATCATAAACTACATTCTGGTAGCACAAACTAAGTGGTTTCTCTCTAAAATTATTATATTTAGGAAATAATTCTACTATAAGGAAAACAATAAAACTATCTCGATCTCATTTATCATCTTAAATAATTATTATGACAAATCTTATAAGTCACATGAAACAGAAACCATCCTCCTTACAACAGACGGGGAAACTGAGACTCAGAGACTAATATGATGGACCTGGACAGCCGCTGGCTTCTGAAATTAAGCACCTTTTCTATCACACCATGTTGATTCTTCCTTCAGTAGGCAAAATTAAAAAATCAATCACTCAGGCCAACGATACAATGTAATTACAAAACTCTTCTCAAGTGAACTAAGGTGAAAAAAAAAAAAAGGGCTTTCTACTTAGATAAAATATCATTCAAAATCAGTCTAGACTACTAATGATCAGAAATGGTTTCAAAAGGTTTGGGGGAATACCAAAGACCTAGTTTCATGCTTTGCACTCTATCCCACCACCTAAGAAGGACAGCAACAATGAGGCATGGTCTAGAAGGCTGTGCTATAAAAACTCTAGCTGAGGTAGTTATAGGCTTAATAATCATGTACAGCTCAGTTGTGAAGACAGTTTCGTTAATTCACTATAGCTGTTAGGACTCCTTTGTTTGCATGTGACAGAAAGCCTGACTCAATTGCTTGGAGCAAATGGGGATGATTATATCCAGGTTTTTTCCATGTGTCTTTCATCCTCTATGCACAAACAAAAGTTACATACAAAGTATGTTCCTCTCATGACAAAAACAGGGGTGCAGCAAGAGAGCAAACCCAACTTCATAATACACTAAAGTTTCTTGTATAATCATCCACTTGGAGTCACCACCTTATAAGCCCAGACTTTATCAGCCAAGTCTCAGCCACCAGCAGAAATGTGAGCAAGAAACAAATCTTTGTTGCTATAAGCTAGTGAGTCTTGGAATAATTTATTATATGGCAATATTAGAACAAGAGCTATTTGATACAGTCCTAGCCTACTATGCCCATCCTTATGCCATTTACTAAGGCAGTAGGTCAGAATATGATTGGATAAACCTAAATTGTGAGTTCTACTGCTGGAACCCAGTGATGGAATCTGGCTCACCTTTGGTGTAAAGGCTGAAAGGGCAAAGAAATAAGGACTATTAGTGGAAGGAAGTGCTGACAAGAAAAAAACAACAGATGTCTACTGCTCCCACCATCAGCAAAACCTGCATTTAGAGTTGGTGATAGATTGCATCAAGCTGCCACAATCTCCATGCTGAACCCTTGTAAATAACTGACAACCTGACATGCATGTGGCAATCAACTGCTCAATGAATGGCAGGTGGTAATGAAGGGTAAAAACCAACCTTCAAAAGCT
The DNA here is from genome assembly GCA_003508835.1 of Eonycteris spelaea. NCBI lineage: Eukaryota > Metazoa > Chordata > Mammalia > Chiroptera > Pteropodidae > Eonycteris > Eonycteris spelaea. The sequence goes on from PUFA01000017.1 coordinate 6,786,260, forward strand.
GTATCTTGCACTGAGGCAGAGCAAGTAGGAGGCTTATTATTGTCTGTGCTGGTTTCTACACACCTAAAATGTAGGGTTTGGTCCTGGTCATCATATTTTAAGAGGTATATTATTAAGGGATACAGAAATTTTAAAAGAAAACACTGGTATATATTGGCAGAGCAGATGTGAGGAGGATGGAATATGAATCAGGGTTAGTAAGAGAAGAGATGATAATTATTTTCAAACATCATAAGGGCTGATATATAAAGAGAGATTGTTTTTTTGTGACATGAAGATACATGTTATTTCGGAAAAAATATGGGTTTGGGGATCAGAGAGACAGAACCTGGTTCAAATCCTACTCTACTATTTATTAGCTATGTGTCCTTGGCAGGTGACATTCCCTCTCAGTGTCTCCTGCCTCATCTCTGAAATGGTGAGAGATGCTTCAGTAAAGCTAGAGTTGTTGGAGAGCTTCGGAGATAATAAACATAAGGCCTGGCACTTTGTAGGTGCTCAATAACTTAGTTATTTAAATATTGCTGATGTTATTATTATTTGAACTATTATTAGTACCGATGCATGGAGTTTACAGGGAAGCCACTTTTTGCTAAAGATAATAAGGAAAACACTTATCACTGCCTAAAAATAGAATGGATTTCTGAATGTCTTAGTGAATCCCATGTCCCTAGGAACTGTTCCAGCAGAGGCTGGACTTGGGAAATGGAGTACAGAGGACTTTCTGAGAATGCTGAGCATCTACGTTGTATGAATTTCTAGGATACCCCCTAACTCTGAGATCCCAAGTTCAATAAACTGTGAGTCATCTTCATTAACACTAGCCCCCAATTAGGTGAATACAGAAAGGTATTATATATATATAATATATAGGGAAACCAAACATCTGGATATGCTTGGAAGAATCTTAATTTAGAGCTGTCATCTTGGAGCAATTATGAAAGTATCTTCTTTTTCTCTCAACAGTGCCCACGTTTCAATGATAAAATTATATAGTCACCTTAATCATAACTAATTCAGTAAATGGAAGCCAAGCACATTCTTGTTATTCTCTGAATAAGTCACCTCCACTCCCCGCCCCCACGCCCCCACCCCCCACCCCCCGCCCACCACCTTCAGTGCCAGAATCGCTGCTTTCCTGGGCCCCCCTTCCTGGTGTAAGGGCCTGTCATCCTCCTTTTGACTCAGCCTCACACCTTGGAAGCCACTTCAGCATTTCTGCCTTCCTTTCCCGGCACTTTCCAACAGTCCCAAATGCTTTTGATCCTATCTCTAAAACTCCTCCTGTGTCTGCTCCTTCTTTTAAGTCTTAGGGCTTTAATTCAGGTGTTGTTACCTCTTCTTGCCTGAAGCATTGTAAAAATCCTCCTGTCAGCCCTGACCCCTCCTGTTACCTATAAACCCACTGCCATGGGAGTGTGCCTTTTAAAGCATGCCACTGATCTTGCTGATGCTTTTCATTCACCTTGATAAATGAAATTGTTTCTGTTGTCTGAGTCTTACTACATCACCTAAAAATGGATGAAAAGGTTTTCATCAAATATGGAGGATATACTAAGGATGGTGTGATTCAAAAGATAGAGTTATGTAGACTACACAAATTTCCCCTGGAGGGACCCAAGAGGGCGTCTCAATGCTGCAGGTCCTTAACCTTCAGGGCAGCTGGAACTTGCTCCTGGAATCACCCTGTGTGACTCCTGCTTGGAAAGAGCAAAGCTAAGAAAACCAACCATGGACAAAACAAACAAACAAACAAACAATGGTTTCCAATCTGAGACCAAATCGAATATTTAAGGGCAGGTTCTCTGAACAGCAGATGCTGATTTGCAATAGGTATTGATTTTCTATGCAGTTGCTTTTTCTCACAAGCAATTTGATACAGCTCTTTCTGGTTATTTACATGATGTTTGTGAGTGGTTCCCTTGAGCATTACCAGAAAGACAAGCCAGAACAGAAAAAATTGCTAACTTCTTGGATGGGCATTCATAGTCCTCTGACCTGGCCTCTCAGTTTCTACTAATGCTGTGTTCCCCACGTACACTGTGCAGAACACCTTCTGGCTTTCACCTGGGTCTACATTCTCCTTCTTCCTGAACTGGGGAACAGGTGTCCTCTTCAGGTGAAACACCTTCTCATAACCTCTAACTGTGAGATTGCTTCTCATCAGTCAGGGCTCAGCTCAAAGCCACTTCTTCCATAAGACTTTACCCAATTCTCTTAGGATCATTCATTTCCTCCTTGACCATTTTTCACCGCATGCTATCTATTTTTATATTGCTATTTGCCTACATGTGTGTCTTTTAACCTGTAAGCCTGAGAGAGGATACATAATGCCTTATTCATCTTGGTATTATCTTTAGTGCCTTGCACGTAGACATTTTCAATCAGTGTTTATTGGATTAAATGATATTTTAAAATAGCATCTTGACTGAGTTGGGCAATCATGCAGAATTGAAGTATCCCCTCAGAAGGAGACCATAAACTCAATCCTCTACCATTATTTAACCAGGACAGGGGAGCACCTCTCTTCCTGGAGAAATCTATTACCTCATAGTTAACAAATGATAAGAGGAAGGTTCAGAAATTTTTGAGAAGCTATTAGTATAAAACTAATTCTAGTACTTCATTCTTGGTTATCCTAATGCTCAAATTCTTAAATTTGGCCTGTAATGTGTGGAATATAGTAAATGTATGACTGGCGGAGCAACTCATTACTCTACCCACCTATTTTGGGCAAAATCTCTAGTGAGTATCAAATCTTCAGCAAAGTTGTTGGCCTCAATCTAAGCAATTTAGAATTACCTTATGGCTTCCAGTCAGTGGGATATCAGATTGCTTCCTGTGGAGAATGCAGGTTTAAACCAACAACCACAAGGGCCTATCTTTGAAGCATAAAACACTTGGACATTAAAACTTCTTTTTGGCGTCATGCCTGGGGTCAGAAATCTGCATTTTTAGCACATATCACCTGGGATTTCTCAGCACACATGGCTTGAGTTCCACATTCTCACTCAACTTCCAAGCATGCAGTTCTGTTGGAAAGAGAAAGCCTGGTTTTGGAGTCTTTAACAAAAGGAGAAGCAAAAAATGGGACCTCAACTGGGGCGACCAGTGGGAAAGATATCTTCTTGAGAAGAGAGGTTGTGGAGACAAGGTTATCAAGAAATGCTTGAACTGCTCAAGGTGAAACTCAGAAAAGTGGTGGCGTTTAGATGAGCACAACAGAGAGAAGTTTCCATAAAGATAGTGAAAATCAGACACTGGGAGAATGTTACACGGGAGAGGTGAAAAGGTTGTTATTAGAGTGTTTGAACTCTGGCATAGAATCCCAAGGCAAAAAGTCCTAGAGCAGTAAGAGACCCCTAATTTGGAACTGACAAGATGAAAGAGAAGTAATTAGGTAAACATTCAGCCCTTACAGAATCCTGGAAGTATATGATCAAACACTATACCTGGTCTATTTAAAAGGGATGGTCAAGGCATTACCATTTGCCTTCTTGAAGGAGTGGGAAATAGGAAAATGGGAGAGAGTACAGGGCATTATGTGGCTGGTGGCTGAGGACAGAGAATCTGCAGGGAGTACTGGAAGGGACCAGCAGAAAAGCTATGTGCAAATGTAACCACATTCTCTGCAAGCCTTGCCTGCCAAGCCCAGAGTTGTTAGTTTCTCCTCTGAAAACCCTGAGACCCAGAAGTGAATTTAGGGATTAGTATTTAGTCTGACACTGTGGGTTACAGAGAAGGATGCTAACCATAGAGAAGAAGAGTGTGGTGCTCACTCACCCAGTTTACAGAATTGAGTCTTGGACCTAATTGTTAGGTTCCTCACCTCTGCTTTATCCCTTGAGGCACATGCCCTTAAATAAGATAGTATCTTAGCACCAAGTCCCCACTTCCTCTCTATGCTTTCCTGAGTGCTTTCAGATTCATGCAAAGGATCCTAAAAGCTGCTGGAAGAAAGGTGTGTACTAGGTGCTTTGTCTCTGTTATCTTCAAAATAACCCCAAGAGGCTGTAATCATTGGCTTCCTTCTACAGGAAGCTCAGAGAAGTTAAAGTAGTCTCAAAGGCAACAAAGTGAATAAATTTGGGAGGTTACAAGTGAATTCAGTCAATCTGACTTCAAAGTCAATGCTCCTTTACCCCAATGGTGAAGCCACCCAGGATTTCACCCCCAAACTGATTCCTGTGTGGGTTTCTTGAAATTACCAGTGAGTCTGCTCTTCCTTGTTTTTTTGCTCTGATCCCCAGTTCCCAGACCCTCAGCTTGTGTGGGGGGCTCAGTATAACACTTGCATCCCTGCTTAGCAGGTAGTTTCAGTTACACTGGCTCATTTGTTGTAGGGTGAGAAGTCTCCCTTTGGGAGCTCAGCTCTGGACACCTGCAGCCTCTTTTAGGTTGGTGTTGGGAGACCATTAAGTCAGGGACACCTGGACACAGGCAGCTTAAGGAGTAGGTTTGTGTACACTAGAGACAGGAAAGATCAAGGAGAGTGTAAATCACTATGTGGTACTAGAAAATGACAACAGAGAAGCCTTCCTCCCCTTTTCCTCTAAGAACAAAATACCAGGAGGAAGGCTTGAAGTGCAGAAAGAAGGACATAACTAGGGCTAAAATTTAAAAAGCACTTAACAGGTCAACTATCTCAATATGACCCTGACCCTGGAAGTGCCTGAGCCAACTTCACACAGAGGATTTTACAAATGAGAATGAATCCCTTCATAAACTTGGGTATTTGCGTCTTGGACCCTGACTATTGAATGGTTTGAGGAGAAGGCAGCTAAGGAGAGCTTGGGGTTGGAAATAGAGTCTACCTCTTGGGTTGATGAGGTTGTAAACACCAGGTCCTGGTTGGGTGGAATAAAGAATGGAAAGGAGGCTCTGGGGCTGGAGTAGGTTCTTTTTGCATGTCAGCATAGTTCTTTCCGAGTCCTTTTGCATTAGAATGTTTTCAGCTATAAGCAATAGGAAAACCTATTCAAACTAGCTTATACAGCAAGGTTATTCTTCAGCTTACATATGTGAGGGAAGGCAGAAGTAGGGGTGGGCTTCAGCTTTAGCAGATCCAGAAGTTCAATGATGTCATCAAGGACTTAGTATCTTTTCATCTTCCACACTGCTGTCCACAGTGTCAGTTTAATCCTAAGGCAGTTCCTCCTGGGGCTGTGGGATGGCTGCCAGTAGCAATCAGCAGGGGAGCGTCTGCTTTCCTGTTGCTCTCTTCGGAGTGAGAAAGTACTTAGTCAGAAGCCTCCAGAAGAAACTCTCTTTGGTCACATGCCCTATCCAAACCACTCACTGTCACAGAGGATAGATAGGATAACCCTCTAGATCCATCGATTCACCCTTTGCGCTTTCGGCAATCCCGAAAACTGCTCTGACACCATCCAGGAGCAGAGGGATGGATGTTGCCTATCAACCACAACATCCACCATACGGTCCCTTCACCTGGATAGTAAATTGCATGTAGTGAATGGCACAAATCTGTTGATTGAATAGAAGTCTAGATTGTGAACTGAATTTCCTATAAATAGAACTAGGTCCAAAAAGTCACTGAAGAAAGGCTAAGGCTAAGAAAGGCCACTGGGCTGGGAGCTAAAGGCGCTGCACCCTATTCTTGACCATTTTCTACACTAATTTTTTTGTGCAAGATTTGGGTATTCCATATGCAAAATACATTTCACCCCTCCTTCCCATAGCTCTGAGGGGGTTGTTTTAAGATTAAGTAAGATGTATGTCAAAGTACTTTAGCTTCTTTGGAAGAAAGAAAATATGCTATCTCTTGCTATTTCATAACATTTTGTAACAAGATGGGAATTTTCCAAGTACACGAAAATCATCTCTTATTAAGATAAAAATCTCCTGCTTATGACAGGTTACCAGAAGTACTAGTTTTTGAACTGAGCCAAAAAAATAATGGAACACTAAGCAGCATGGGGGAACCACCCATGTCTCTGAGTTGATAGTTGGCCTGTCTTTCCTGGGCTTGGACTTCCCGTTTGATTTAGTGAGGGCTTGGTTAGAACCTCATTCTTTAGCTTCTCTGTCTGCTCTTGGGGATTTGAGCTCGTTGTAGCAGCGATGTCAGAAAATACAACCCTTTTATTAAGTTCATCAATCGGCCGACTCTCTGTCCTGGGGGCCAGAGTGTGTTGGTTTGTTATCATGACTCTGTTCCAGTACTTCTCACAGCAGCTGTTTTCAAACACATTCTTGAGCTCATACTTAAAGTATGATGTTAATCCATTTGTTCATTCAACTATCTGTTGATGTAATCTTGATCACTATCAAACTCTAACATATTTAGCAGGCCTAGATCCAGGAATAGCACTGAGCTATGCTTTGTTCTGAAGAAATTACTCAGACACGTTGCCTCTGGGTGTGATCCTCGGTGACCGGAGGGAGCTCACTCTGCGCTTTATTTTTTCATTACTATATTTGCCACCTGCAATTCTTATTTTTTAAGTGCCCTTCATTATACTGATCACCATATTGGACTTCCAGATGCCCCAAGAGCCTTGGGAGAGGATAACTTATAAACAGTATGGGTACTTCATAGGACTAGAAAAACCTAAGTCCAACCACAAGAAAGCCAGCGTTTGGACCGATGTCTATTTCCTACCCACCAACCCTCACTATGGCTCCTTAGCTACTGTGTTCGGCAACAAGTCTAAAATTTCTAGATTATGTCCTTCCTCCTGGTCTATTATGATTCTTCCTGTATACCTCATAACCTGTAAATGACCAGGTAAACTGCCGCTAATACGCTCTATAGTGGAAAAGAGAAGAAGAGAAAAATTATTTTAAAAATCGGAATTAACTAGATACATATCATGTATATAATATATAGAAGAAATATAATTTTCATTTTCTAAATTATATATGTATAATATAACAAGGAAAAAATAAAATACATGTAGATATCATAGTTTACATATCTGCAGCTGGTCAAAAAGCTATGGTTAGTGTTTATGATTCCCTTATTCTATTATTCATTCCATATTCTCTTTGCTTGCAGGCCATTTTTTCTTCAGTGGGTAAAATCATACCTTCATACCTAAAAGTTCTTAGACCTTGATGGTTTTATTTAAAATTGATGTAATCTTCCATTAAGTTTTCTAATCTTTGCAGACAGATGTTATTTCTTCTAGAAGAATTCACTAGGGATGACATCTGGGCCTGGAGTTTTCCTTCTGAAGAGTTTTAAATTACAGATTTAATTTCTTGAATACAGATAGAACTATTCATATTTTTCATTCTTCTTGAAGTTATTTTGGTAACTTTTTTTTCTAGGAAATTGTGCATTTATTCAGAATTTTCCAGTTGGTTACCATACAGTTTAAAATACCACCATATAATCTTTTTAAATGTTTGTAAGATCTTTAGGATGAGCCAATACAAGGATCACAAGTTGCATTTAGTCATTGTGATACCACAGTTTTGATATGCTGCTGTATTCCATTATCATTTAGTTCAAAATATTTTCTAATTTCCACTAAGAATTCTTTCAGGTTATTTGTAAGTATATTGCTTAATTTCCAAATATTTGGATATTTATAGTTATCCTATTGTTGCTGATTTCTAATTTAATTCTAATATGATCAGAAAATATAGTCTGTTGGTTTCAATTTTCAAAGTATGTTAACACTTGTTCTATGGTTCAGAATGGCCAATTTTGGTAAATGTTCCATGTTCTCTTGAAAAGATTGTGTATTCTGCTGGGTGTAGTTCTACATACACATCAATGAGGTTAAATTTATTCATACCTTTTATATCTTTACTAATTTTTATTTTCAATTCTCTTGATTGCTGAGAGGTATATTAAAGAATCCCACTGATGATGGATGTGTCTATTTCTCCTTTTGGTCTTATGAAATTTTGCTTTATTTAAAAACTATACATTTAAAAACTATACTCTTAGGTACAAATTTAAAATTGTTACATCTTCCTTGTGGATTCACCCTTTTAAATACATAAATTGTCCTTCTTTATCTCTTATCTTTAGTCAGGATTCTTGGCCAAATCCACTTGGTGTATATAATATACATTTTGTTAATATTAACATCATATTTTTTGTTTCACATTCTTTTACTTTCAATTTTTCTCTTTCTTTATATTTAAGGTATATCTTTTAAAAAGTAGCATGTACTTGGGTTTTGTTGTTTTAATCAGTCTTAAAACCTTTACATTTTAACTGAGTTAGTGAGTTATTTTACATTTATGTGATTACTCATGTATTTGGGTTTATATCTATCATCTTACTGTTTGTTTTCTATTTATCCTGTCTATTCTACATATTTTTCTCTTTCTTGCACTTTTGGTTAATGAAACATTTTTTATTCTTTTCTTTTCTATTAGTTTGTTCATTATGGTTTGAAAGAGTCAGTATTCAATTAGATTTACCAAATAATTACTTTGTTTCTCGATCTTTATTCTTGCTACATTTCCATGCTTTTATTCTAATATTAAATTTCTTTTGCTTAAAAATGTATTTATTTTTTTGCTAGTCTGTAGGTGACAAATCCTTACAGCTTTTATTTCTGGAATGGCCATTATTTCACCTTTAGTTTTTAAAAATTTTAATTAATTTTATTTTCTAAGCCTTTATTTTTTAAGAGACGTTTTAGGTTCACAGTAAAACTGAGAGAAACACACAGATTTCCCATATACCTTCTGCCCTCACACATGCATACCTCCCCCATTATCAGCTTACCAGAGTGGTATGTTTGTTACAGTTGATGTTATATATCACCCCAAATCTACAGTTTACATTACATTTCACTCTTAGTATACATTCTATTGGTTTGGACAAATATATAATGAATGTGTCCACCTTATGGTCTCATACACTTATTCATTTCCCCCCTCCTCAAAACTCCAGGCGACTACTGATCTTTTCACTGTCTCCCATACTTTTGTCTTTTCCAGAATGTCATAGAGTTGGAATTATGAGTAGCCTTTTCAGATTGACTTCTTTCACTTGTAGTATGCATTTAAGCTTCCTCCATATCTTTTCATAGCGTGTTAACTCATTTCTTTTTTAGTACTGAATAACCTGCTGTCTGGATATAGCACAATTTTTTTATGCATTCATTTACTAAGGGATATCTTGGTTGCGTTCAGGTTTTGGAAATTATGAATAAAGTTTCTGTAAACATCTGTCTGTAGGTTTTTGCGTGGACCTACATTTTCTGCTTCTTTGGGTGAATACTAAGGAGTGCGATTGCTGGATTGTATGGTGAGAGTATGTTTGGTTTTGTAAAACACCGCCAAACTGTCTTTCAAAGTGTCGGTACCATTTTGTATTCCCACTAGCAATGAATGAGAATTCCTGTTGTTCCACATCCTTACAAGCATTTGGTGTCAATGTTCTAGATTTTGGTCATTCTTCTGGCATGCGACAGGATCTCATTGTTATTTTAATCTGCATTTCCCTGATAACATGTGATGTGGAACATCTCTTTATATGCTCATTTGCCATCTCTCTATCTTCCTCGGTGAGGTGTCTGTTAAGGTCTTTGCCCATTCACCTTCAATTTTGAAAGACATTTTCACTATGTATGGAATTCCAGGATAGTTGTTATTATTTCACCACTTTAAAGAATGTCGTTCTTTTGTCTTCTGGTTTCCATCCTTTCTATTACTTTTTGGTCCTTTGAAAGTTGGAGAGCTTCCCCGCACCCCTTTGGCTGCTTTGAAGATTTTCTTGTCTTCAAATAAGATTTTCTTGCCTTTGTTTTTGTTTGTTTGTTTGTGTTTTAGCACTTTTACTATGATTTACCTAGGTGTGATTTTCTTTGTATTTATCATACTTGGGATTCTCAGATATTCTTGACTCTGTGGCTTTTGTCCATTTGGGAAAATTTCTACCACTATCTCATTAAATACTTCTGCTATGTTTTCTCTTTCTCCTCCCATGACTCCAACTACAGAGCATTAGATCTTTTTACCATGTCCCATATTGCCCATTCTTTCTTCTATTCTTTTTAATCTGGGTAATTTTTATTGATCTGTTCATCAGATCATTACTTCTCTCTCTCTCTTTCCTTGGATTTAATCTGCTTTTACGTCCATCTATTGTGCTCTTAATTTCACTTATATCTGTTAATTCCATTGGATTCTTCTTTTAAATAAGCACAGTTGTCTGGTAAAAGCTTGTATTCTTTTTATCTTCTAGAATATATTAATTATAGCTTGTTTAATATCTGTATCTAATATTTTATTATCTGGATTGCCTGTGCATCTATTTCTATTTTTTTCCTACTTGTTTTTGTTTCTTGATAAGTTTTTGTTGAATGTTGAATATTAGAATATGTTATGGAGGATCTGTATGATGTTATCTTTCTCCAAAGAGGATTTTCTTTAGCTTTTGGCAGGCCGTTACAATAGGAGTAAATCACTTAATCCAATCAGGAACTGATCTGACTCAAGGCTGAGTTTCAGTCATTGTAAGGTTTGATGTAATTCTAGTGTGTCCTTATTTCTAGGGTGTAGTTTTTTTGGGAGTTTCCAAAGTTTTTAGTGTTTATCAGAGAGCTCTACCTTGGTGGCCCTGAACTCCAATTTCAATTTTCTCAGTGCTGTGTAACTACTGATAGTTCTGTTTAATGTCTCAGCCTTTTAGCCTCCACTTTTAGCTTGAAGTCTCCACCTATAGGCTTGTGATACTTACGAATGCTTCCAGGAAAAAGCCGTAGAGTGCTTGGCTCACTTTAATGTGTTTTTCTTTCCCTAGGATTTTTAGCCTCACTATCTGGCTGCCATGGTAGTCTTGACCTCTAGTATTTCACTCCCCATCCCTGTGAGACAGCTGAAGAGCTATTCAACTTCTCTGATTCTTAACAGCTACTTTTTACTCAGTTTTTCAAACTTTCCAGCCCATTGCTTAGACTTCAGAAAAAACAGCACAGAATTTTTGGGCTCCCCTAAACGGGTTTCCTAAGGTCCTGACTGCCTTAGCAGCTCTCTGATGCCTTAAAACCACTTTTAAAATGTTCACAATTTTCTATTGGTCAGTGGGGGATTTATTTTCTGCAAGCTAAGCCTCATGACTGAGTGGGGTTCTCCCATTAACCTTCCTGGACTTGGCAACGCTAAGAGATAACCCAGATGCTCCTTCTATACTCCCTTGCCACCACAGTGTGGCAACAATCTTTGCTAAGCAGCCTCAGTTCCTCAGTTGACTCAAACTCCACCTTTTCTTTAGAATAATTCTCCTTAACAAAAGGAGCATGAAGTAACCAGATGGTGATCTCATTTTCTAATCCAATGAAACAATTGCTTTGTGTCCTTGCAGAATAATTTCTTCTTTTGGTAACAAGCACCATTGTTGCTGTGGGGATGGTAGAGCAAACATTTTTAAGTGAATCATTAGATATAATGATGAGAGATGATGTCTGTCTTTCATACCTAGTTTTCTAGACCAGTGTATTCTGGCAATGGGGAATTCTCATTTTTATTGGATACTGATTCAGAGAAAAACCACATCCTAAAAAATAATTTTCCAGCCTTACAAGGTTGTGTACTGTCTCCCAGCTGATACTGTAACTGACTGTAAAATAAAACATCCAACTGTTCAATAAAGCCAGCTCTTCTTTTCATAAGATTTACAATACTTTGCCTTAAACCACTGGTTCTCAAACAGGGGTGATTTGCCCTGAGGGGATGTTCGGCAATCTCTGAAGACATTTTTGATTTTTATGACTTGCGTGTGTATGTGTGTGTGTGGGGGGCAGTATATTACGGCATCTAGTGGTGTGAAGATAGAGATGTTCCAATACCTCAAAAGCCATTCCCTCACACATTAGTACATTTTTGCCCACACACATTAATAATGTCTTTCCTGTCCCTTTCTGGATTTGAGTTGTAACTGGCCTTCTGACTTCAATTGCAGAACTTTCCAGGTCCCATAGAAAGACCATTTTCCTTCATCTTTCTGCATGTTCTGGTTTTTAACTTATTTGGTTCTGACTAGTCTCAAAGTGAAAAGCTTATTTGCTTTTTGCTTTCCAGAAACTTATCACAATTTTTAATACACTGATGATGTTGCCTCCTTTTTTTCAACCAGCTGTGGAGTTAGACTCCTTTCTAATATTTCCAGTCATCTTAGAAGGATGATAAGAGAGGTGGATGTGTATATTCAGTCTGCCATTTTGAATTGGAAGTCCCTCATTCAGTTTCCAGCCTAAAACTCCGCTATTCTGATGAATCTATAGATTGCCACCTCTAACGGGCCCATTCTCAGCTTATTTATATGATCTTTCTGAAATTTGATATTGTTGGTTATTTCCTTCTTGAAAATCTCTCACCCTTCCCTGTAAAAACTTGTTAGTCTCCCGGGTCTTTGACTTCTTTTCCTTAGGCTGATTGATAATATTCAATGTCCTCTTCTTAAACCCCAGAATGCTGATATTTCCAAGTTTCAATCTTTGTTTTCTCTTTTCTTCTTTTAGTGTTCTCCCAGAGGTAGGAATAAAATCTGAGAAATAAGGACAAAATAGGAATCGGATACTTCATCAACAAGCCTGTATACTAGATATCAATTGATACTTCAAACATATCAAAACAATAATTTCCATTTATAATCTATGCCCAACCAAATTATTGGTGCAAAATAAGAACACATTCAAGCATGCAAAGACTACCACAGTCATTAATGCAATATTTATGCTAATGACTTCCAAAGCTATTCAATTAGCCTACTTTGACATTTAGTTTCTGACTTATTTAATTACCTATTAAATAGCTCTATCTAGATATCTCAAAATGTCCCTAAACTTAGTATTTTTGAAACTGAACTAAACACCCTGCCTCATAAAATTAATTTCCTGTATTATACCATTATCCACCCACCAAATTTTCAATCATCACTAAATTCTTCCTCTCTCCATCACCAACACTAGGGTAATCAAATCTTCTACCTACAAAGTATTTCTTCTAGTTATCACTCCCTCCGTCTCTTTTGTCTCACTGTTGCTATCTTAATTCATTCTTATAATTCCCTGCCTGGCTCCCTTACTTCCAATCTTGACCTGTTCAAGTCCATCCCCTACACTATGACAAGAATGGTCTTTCTACGAGGTAAATATGGTCATATCTCTTCCTTGATTTAGTTTAATAACTAGTTTTCTAGTTATTAAACTCCAACTCCTTATTTTTATGTTTTTCTCCTGACCATTTTCCTTTTTACTTTTTTCTATTCCCCACTTTACCTTCTTTGCTCCAACCATACTAAATTGCACTATACTTATAGCTCTTTTAATGCTGTTTTATGCTCCCATATTTTTACATCCATTGTTCCCACTGCCAAAAAAGCTTTGTCCCAATGTTGACGACAGCCTAATCATGCCTCAAGACTTTAACAGAAGCATCAGCTTTTCTAAGAAAACTTTTCTGAATTCCCATGCAGCCCTGTTATTCTGTACAAATACCCATTTACATTTTGTATGTCCCTAGTGTGCCCTGGAAATACCTGCTAACATGCATGCTAATCTGGAATTCCTTAAAAGCATGAACCATGTCTTGCTTACACTTATATAATCAGCACAGTAAATATTTATAAATGAATGTATAAATAAAATAAGTGAATGAATAAAACCTTCTACATTATCCTCTATTCTGGAAAATCCTTCTCCAAACTAAACTATTATCTTTAAACTATTGCCTAATTCTATCTTCCCTTTCATAGACCAATACCCTGGACTAAGAGCAGGAAGATAACCCCCAGAAGGTTTTGAGGAATCTGAGAACATCAGGACATGTGCTGGGTTTTCTTTGTAAACCTGCAAGTCACTCAGAGAAATCTAATCTGTGGGATTGGAGCAGTAAAATTGTAAAGTCTCAGGGAGATGCCCTGGAGGTAGGTTTGAGTAGCTTCTCAGGACTCCACAGAGAAAGTGACTAAGAATTCTTAGGCCCAGCAGGAAGGCAAGAATAAAGGATAAGCAAACTAATGGATCAGAAAGGATAGAAGACAAGAGCACCAGGGCAGAGCAGAGGTAACAGAAAAGTCTATGGATTCCATCCTAACACCCCAAAGACCAAGCAGAAGGCACAACACAGTGAACATGGCAATGAGAGAAGCCAATGATCAGAGACCATGCAAGATGAGAAACCCAAACCAGGAACCACTCAGAGCTAGAGTTCTTTCTCAATGCCAGGACAATGTGAAGGCTAGCCAGGAAATTTGATTACCTACAAGGAGAAAGAGGAGAAAAGGAAGGGATAGAAGTCCTGGATGATTGATCCATAAATCACATGTGACAATTAAGTAGTGGCTGAGATAATAACACTCAGATCTGGTTACAGATCATTAGATCAGGCTATATAGATATGATAGAATAGAATAAGTTGTTTGTCCTAGTTAGACAGAGGAGATCAAGAGAAGATTTGTCAGTTATAGAAAGTAAGAAAATTATCTTTCTTCATGTATGAGTTCTAATGTGTACATTTGAGTCTCCCCGCTTCTACCATCAGCTGCTATCCATGCAAACCACACATCCCAAATATTCCAAGAGAGCCCTAACTTCAAAAATTCTTGTCTTTCTGATTGCACACAAGCCCATAAGCTCCAAGTCTGGGCTTAAGATATAGTACATACTTCGTTCCATTACTACCTTGCCCCCACTCCACCCACACACAGCAGAAATAAATAGGTGGTAAGTTGCATTTTGCTTTCAAGTCTCTACGTTGTGATCCTTGCATTGTCAGGAATTTCATGTGGCACATGCTGAACAGATTTATGTGTGTTGATGTTCAAGAGCTAAGACACACTTAATTTTGCATATTGGCCCCTTGGGAGTGACAGTCTGTACTATTCTCCATTCGTTTCATCATTTCATTAGTAATTATGCATAATGATGTGACCCTCCAGTAAAAAATGATAATAGGGATAGAAACACATTATAACCCTTAAGGAAAGCTTTTAGAAAAGTTGAGGTTAGTTAAGGTCTTTAGTCAAATTAACCTCTGGAAGTTTACATATAAATAAAAACAAACAGGGAAGCTCAAGGACCTCTTTTTGGTTGGAAGTGGGAGGAGAGGAAAGCTGTAATTAAGTTCCCTTTGTCATCAACCACTTCTTAGATAAATGATCGTAAATTACTACTCTTGGCACTGCAAAGGCATAAAAAAAAACCTGTCTCTTAACTTGCTTTAGAAAGTTGGTGTAAGTAATTGAAAAATTAGGTTCAAACCTCTGTCTCTCTTAAACATATTAATGAAGCTTCTAAATTAATCGGAGTAGAAGATGCTTAAACTAAACCACACTCTGGCTCAACTCTCTTCTGTGTCATTTTTGCTGAAAAGAGAGATTTTCCAACATCATATTTAATTTTATTAGCTACTGTTGCTTTTTGGGAATCTACTTATAACACATGATGATAAACATTCTCCCTGTGATAAGGCTGTGTTTATAAACTGAGTTTAGGATGAAGAAAACCCTAAACTGATGTGTTTTCATTGTGGGTTAATGGTGCTGTACTAATCCCTTTCTGTGGGCCAGCAAGGCGGCAGCAGGCATTTTTGGTGACTCTCACATATTTGCCTTCTTAAGCATTGTAATAGGAGGAAGACTTTTCCCTTGATCAGAAATGCTAAGAAATGATTCCCCTCTTCCTCCTGGAATGAAACTTTTGTGCAGCAGAAATAAAAATATATGGGCTTTTCAAAGTTTACTAGTGATGGTTGAATGAAAGACATTTTCCCCTTTAATAACTGAACCCTTGACTCAGGGGCCTCCTTTCTTCTTTTTTTGTCTCTCTGTGATGGATGTGAGTGTCTTTGGCACTGAAGAGGGAGGAAACACAGTCCACTCGGAATGGCCAGCACCAGTTTGGGCTTCCACCCCCTTTCCCAAGAAAGAACTGAAGAGTTAAGGAAATATATTGTTAATATTTCAAAGCCATAGAAAGGCATGAGGAATTATGTAATGAACATTCATGTACACACTGCACAACTAAAGAAGTGAATCCTTACAAATATAGTTGAAGCCCCTATGTACATCTCATTGTATTTTCCCAAATACTATCCTCTCTCTCTCTTCCAGATACAATTCTTTAGATTCTGTTACACATTAATGTGCCCCTAAACAAAAAATAGTGTTCTTTTATAATTTTTAGACTATGTAAATAGAACCTTGCCCTATACAGACAAAATAACATATAGATAGATAGATAGATAATAATATGATGATGATATGATGATGATAGATATAGATAGATAGATAGATAGATAGATAGATCTTTTGCAACTTGCCTGTTTTGTTTTTGAGTTCTATCCATGTGGATAAAGTTTTTCTTTTTAATTTATTTTTATTGTGATATAATTGAATATAACATTATGCAAATTTTATATGGGCAGCGTGTTGGCTAGTTTGTTGCCGTTATGTATTGTGTGCGATACAATCAGCACCCTAGCATTAGTAACACCTAACATGTCATATAATTATCTTCTTCCTTTTTTTGTCATGGATCAAGTTTTATCATGTGCAACTTTTCTCTTCATGGAAGCTCTTCTTTCCTCCCAAACAGATATAGAAATACTGAGAGCATTATTGGGACCCTCAGATGGCAAAATCCTCAGGAAATGCAGTATCCCCACCTGAAAAAGATTCTCACAAAGAGAAAACATAAAGAAAACTATAGTGATGATGCTTTCATAGTTTCCCTTTCCACTTTAATTTAACTGCATTGTATTTTTTTCTACGTATGCTGAGGTGTATTTCTACAACCAAGTTTCACTCTACACATTACATGAGTATTTTAAGTGCTGAAAAAAAAAAAAAAAAAAACTGTTGTCACCTGCTAATGCTGCTCATGGACCCAAATCTTCCAATAGGTAAAGACATTCCTGGAGCTTGTCTTAGCATCTTCTTAGCCTCATAGGGGGCATGACTTGCTGTGGAGTATTTGGCAAGATCGGAAGAATCCTGCCCTGCGAAGTGGCAATTTCAGAAAGGCTGCTAATGACAAGAACTGGCATATCTTTTTTATCCTTGCATCTTAAACCTTACATGATGGCAGAATACAAGAGGCTAGCAAGTTTCCATAATGCTGAGGTTGCACCATAATTTTTAAGGAATAAATTAACAGTGTACTGGGGCAGGCTGTGGGTGCTGACTAGGCCTGGCTTCTATTTCCTAGGCCTTCTATCTTTTGCTCTTTCTACAAGTGTTAGTCATTTTCTTATCTCTGTTGCAGACTCAGTAAGCCCAGCGATTTTGATCTACTGAAAAGTGTTTATTAATCTGCTGAGTCTTCCTTTGAAATGCCTCTTATCCACACCCATTCTTTCCTATCACCTCCCCCTCTCCCAGCCATCACTTCACACCTGCATGGCTGGCATGGGTTCAGAGTTAGACTAGGTGAGGCCTTCTCTTCTTCCTAACTCATCCTACATGGTAAAGCTATTCATCTTCTTCAGACATTCTTGCTCCACAGTTCATTGGTCCCCAAACCTTCAAAGACTCCCTGTTTTCTTGAACATCAAATCTAAGCCTCATTCTGGGTTTTCCAGACCCATAATTTGTCTATCCTGGTGATCCTTACTTCCTGTTATTTCATAATACCAAACTTCAGCTCTAGTTTGGCTAATCTCTCTCAGATCCATCAATATGCCATTCTCATGGTGCTCTGCTGATCTTGTTTTCTTATCTTAGAATACTTTATCTCTTCAAACTATTCATTCATTCACAGCATATTTATTGAGGGCCTCCTACATGCCAAATCTTAGAGTGCTAAGATCAAGATTTTTTTTCATTAATTTTTTTGGCTACCTCATCACTATTAATCTCTTTCTTTTATTAGTCTTAATCAATTCATAAATAATAATAATATATATGTATATCAGGCCCAGTGTATAAGAGTAAAAGCAAGTAGGAGACATGGGTCTCTCTCTTCAAGTAGTACCCACTTAAGCAGAAAAAAGAATGTAGAGAATTTCAACCTCTAGAAAAGGATTTATATAAGAGAAGATGTGAGACTTAAATGGAATGGAAATGTGAATAACAAAGGAGCAATAATCTGGGACTAAATTACCTATGACCTTATTTTGTTCACTTTTGTTTCAGATGTGTTTTCCTCATTTTTTTTGTTTGAAGATAAACTATCTGAGGGCAGAGGCCAAGTCCCCTTTGAATTGCCAGTGCTAGATACACATTTGAGCCTTTATCAATTTTCTTTTGCCTCTGACTTCCCCAAAATGAAATGCTCCCTCGCATGTATTCCCAGGAGTACTTTTGATAGAAGAAGCAGTTTGGGGTTTAGCTACCTTCCTAACCTCATTCTCAGCGCATTCCTTGAGAAAGAGAAACCTTTGGATAAGCAAGAGCAAACAACAGTGTAATGAAAGCAGGTGAAATCTGGCCACCCACCTACTTTCCCCATGATTTTACCCCCATAGATCAGCAAAGAGCATTGCTGCATTTCCCTAGAAATGCTTGTCCATATGTTCGCATCTTTTGATACACTCCCTTTCCCAGATGTGCTTCCATTGTTTTAGTTATTCCTGCTGACATATCATGACATTTTTACCATATTCCTAAACCACAAATCCTAGTGAGACTAAGATTGTACATCAGGGAAATAAGGAGGCATTCCTCAAATTACTGCAAAAGAATCTAAAATAGTTTTGATTGGGTTTTAGATTGGAGCTGAATTTTAGCCCAAGTCACCCTGCTGCCATTTCAAACCACTGTTGATGGCAGTGACGTGCAGCTTGTATTTTTGCTTTCTTAACAACTCACTCTCTGTGGTAAAATTTATTTTGAACAAGATCATAATTTGGATTTTTTGGATTTAATCACAGTTGTGCTCTATTATGGGTCAGCATTTTAGTGTATTCTATTTCCCCCCTCCTACAGAACTGTATGCTATAACTTTTAAATTTAGAACATAGGGTCTGAACAAACAATAAAGCATGACCTTTCAGAAAATATGATGAAACTATTTTTTATTTTAAGGGAAACAGCTTAAATGCTAAAGAAGCCAGTGATTTCGAGTACAGTTTTTTAATTGAGCACTAATACTAAATAGAAAGTTCAGTGATGTTGCAATAAGATGGCCACAAGCAACCCTAGTAATTCTATCACTATGTCATGTAAGAATTAACTTAATGGTGCTTCCGAATAAATTTTTAAAAAGAAATGAAAAGATTCTTCATGGATGTTTCTAATAACTTAAAGTGAGGTAGTACTATGCCTTTCTCTTTTGGAAAAAAACTGAAACGTCAATATCCATTTAAAAATTAGAATGCAGTAGAGAAAGAGAGACCATGCTAATTGATGAAGACATATAGATTTCCTGTAAAATATGTTGGCTTAAAAGAGATGCAGATTATAGCTTCCTTTTCCCTTCTCATACCCTCCCTGCCACTCATATTTAATTTCAATTTGTTTGGCCCAGAAGAGCATATTGTTGTAATTTCCATTTTATGGGTAAGGAAATTAGGACTCAATGGCACAAGAACTCAAATTTTAAAAAATCAGCCAGGGAACCAGAAATAGCAGTTTTTGTTCCAGTGCCAGACCTACGCTTATTCTGAAAGACTAGGACGTATCTTGAGAAATAGGAGGATGATGTCTAGGATCTGCTAAGGTCTGAAGTTGTGCCCCCCAAAATTTATATATTAAAATACTGACCCCCCCAAAGGTAATGATATTAGGAGATAGGGCCTTTGGGAGGTCATCATTTCCTAAGAATAGATCCCTCATGAATGGTATTAGTGTCCTTATAAAATATATCCTACAGAGCTCTTTAGTCTTTTCTGCCATGTGAAAATACCATAAATCTGTGACCCAAAGAGATTCCTCACCCAAAAATACTGGCACCCTGATCTTGGACTCCCAGCTTCTAGAACTTACGTAATAAATTTCTGCTGTTTATAAACTACTCAGTCTGTAATATTTTGTTCTAGCAAATGGACTAAGACAGATGCATTTCTATGATATGAGCCGGTTCCTTCTCAGGACCACTATGTCTGCAGCCTTAGTGCATTACAATAGGATGAAGGACTTGGAAAGATTTGCTCTAATTTCCCTTCGAGGACAAACCTGCTTCTGTAAGTTAAGTTAGATGGCAGCTACCCACTGCAGTTCCCTCAGGGTCTGCTGGAACATCTGGGCTAAGAAAGACTACCCTCTTTCTAAGAAACTGTGGACAATAACAGAATATGGCAGAATTAATAGGACGTGGCCATTTGTGCCCAATGCAGGGCTCCTCTGTGACAGTTTTGCACTAGAGCTGCCCACCAGTCTGGCTGAGACTCTCTGAAAGCTCCAGCATGAACCAGGCCTTTTCCTACACAATACTCCTTCCTCCTTCATCTTCCTGTATAGGAGTCAGAGTCTGAAGGCTTTCCTTGCCTATGTGAGCACTCCCTTATAATTCATGGTTTTACCATCCCCAAATACCTTGCACTCTTAATTTTATCTTACTGGAGAACCTGAACTGACACAGCTTGTCTACAAGGTCATTAGCTGGCAGAGGCCTGTTTAAGTTAACTACTCTAATATCACTTTCACATAGCTATAGGGGTAGAACTAAAACTTTGTAATGCCCATCTGAGCAAACATGTAGACATCACCAATTTCCTTTGTTTTACATCTTTTGTCAGTCTCTGTATAGGTGTAATTGTGACCTAGGGTAGTGAAACTAAAAACGTTTTTCAGTTTTATGGCCTAGTAAAATAAGCAAAATAGAGTGTGTTTCCAGTTTTTTAATATTACCTGTATTAAAAGTATCTACATATACTGTCATAGCTGTTTTCATAAAAGGTAATTTTTTAAAAAACAAAACAGAAAAAGAATACAATATGAGAATCAAGGATGATATTTTTCATAGTAAGATGGTTAAGAAAACTACACTGACCTATTGAAAATAAATTACCATGCCAAAAAAAAAAAAAAAAAAGGAAGGAAGGAAGAAAATGAGCTAAAGCTTCCTCCTCCCTTACAGGATTAACTGCCACAAGAATTGCCTTTCCAATGTAAATAATTAGAAACCAGACACAATAAATGAAATAAAAGATTTAAAGATTTCAGATATTGAGTAGCAGGTGGCCCAGGATGACGATTCCTGAGAAGACTAGATTAGGTAAGTCCTATAATAACCCTGCTTACTGCTTGAGGCCAGTTCCCAGCCTTAAGAGCAGGCAGAATAAAGTGACATAGAGCCTAGTGGTGTCATCAAATGAGGAGAATTATTACAGAGGAGACCTGTAGAGTTGTGGATGTGTACTTATCTGCATATCTATGGAGTGAAACTACTTAAAGCTTGGAAATCAGTGTAAAACAATAGGACAAACAATTCTCAGAGCTCATCAGGGCTGAATATAGTGTGTGATTCTACCAACTAGAATGGAAGAACTTCATTAAAAATTCAGACATGGATAGTGTTATAAGTGTCATGTATTAGTTGTGGGGCAAAATTATTTCCAGCGTGAAGGTAGTTTAGACTTGCCATAACGAAGCGTGGAAACAAGCCTAAAGGGATCAAACTGAATCACAAGTAACTTCACTGCACACCAGAACAAGTCCAACACTCTTTAAAGAAATAAAATAAAATTAATCACTAAACAACATAAAATTTAAAATACCCAGCATCTAATCAAAGGCATGGAAAGAAGTAGGAAAAATATGACTCATACCCAGAAGAAGACCCAATCAATAGAAACAGATCCAAAAATAATAAGAGACTATGGCATTAGTAAAAGAACTGTTAACCAGCTATAAAAATTTTTATAAATATTTTCAAAGCTATAAAGGAAAGCATTAAGAGAAAAGACATATAAAGAATAATTTTTAAAGATTCAATTCAACTTCCAGAGAAAAAAAATTTATGATATCTACAATAAAAAAAATACACAGTGTGATTAGCTTCCGAGTACGTACAGTAGGATGAAAAGTCAGTGAATTTGAAGACACAGGGATAGAAACTATCTAGAATGAAGGAAGAAAAATGAGTGTCCTGTCCTATGGCCTGCAGAGCAATATCAAATAACTAACATATGTAATTGGACTCCTAGAAGGAGAATAAAGATGAAAGAGTAGAGGACAGAAAAAAAGTCTGAAGACTTAACAGCCATTAAAAAATTGTTAAAAACTTTAAACTCACAGATATAGGAATCTCAGTAAACCTAAGGAGAAAAACATAAAGAAAATCACATAGAAGTACATTGTAATCAAATTTCTTAAAAAAAAAAAAAAATAGTGACTCACATAAAACCTTAAGAGCACCAAAATAAAAGACATATTATGTAACTGGGCGAAAGAAGAATGTCAGCAGACTTCTCATCATAAACACTGAAACTCAGAGACAATGAAATAATATCTCTAAAGTTCTAAAACCAAGTTGTCGACTTAAAATTCTGTACAAAATATCCCAGCAAAAGAATCTTACAAAAATCTAAGATAAATACTCTTAAAACTAAAAAAAAAGTGGAATTAACCACTTGCAAACCTGCATTTTAAGCAATAGTAAAAGAAATTCTGCAAGCAGAAGTAAAATGATAGAAATTTGGATTTAGACAATAGAATGAAGAAAGATAAAAGTAGACCTATGTGGTAAATTTAAAAAGGCATTTCTCTCATTTTAAATTTATTTGAAAGATAATTTAAAGTTAAAGCAAAATAATAACAACATATCATGGGGAATATAACATATACAGATTTAAAATATATGATAAAAATAGCACCTGTTTGGAAGGTGGTATGTGGAAGTATACTTTGTAAAGTTGTTACATTATAGATAAAGTAGCATAATATTATTTGAATTTAGACTGGATAAGTTAAAGATATATATTGCAAAACTTACAACAGGTCCTGGCCAATTATAGCTTGTGGGTCAAATTTGGCATGCTGCCTGTTTTTATAGTTTTAAAGTTTCAGGGGAACACAGCTGTATTCATTCTTTTACATGGTGTCCATGGATGCTTATTAACTACAATGGTAAAGTTAATTAGTTGTAACACAAACCTAACATATTTACTACCCGACCCTTACAGGAAAAGTTTGCCATCCCCTGGCTTTAAGCAACTACTACTACTACTACTATTACTACTACTACTACTACTACTACTACTACTACTACTACTACTACTACTACTACTACTACTTAATAATAATATAAAACAACAACAACAACAGTATAAAAGTAATAAATTAAAGCAAAGATGTATAGCTAACAAACCAATAGTGGAGATAAAATGGTTTCATAAAAAATACTAAGTTAATGCAGAAGATGGAAGCAAAAGAGTACAAAAAAGAAAAATAGCAGATAGAATAAAAGAAAAATTTATAGCAAGATGGTAGAATTAAACCCAAGCTTGTTCATAGTTACATTAAATTTAAAATTTTCCAAACATTTCAATTAATGGCAGAGAGTGTCAGATTGGATACAAAACAAGATATAAATATATGCACTTTATAAGAATCCCACTTTATCTATAGGTTAAAAGTAAAAGATTGAGGAAATATATAACATAAAACACTAATAGAAAGGAAGCTTGGATGACTGTATTTATAGCAAAGTAAACTTCAGAAAAAAAGAATAGTACCCAGAATGCTTTCCCTTGCTCCCAGCTCTCCATCATGTAAGGACACAGCAGGAAGACAGCCATCTGCAAACCAGGAAGAGTCCTCACCAGTTGTTGGATCTCCTGGCAACCCTGATTTTGGACTTCCAGCCCCAGAACTGTGAGAAATAAATGTTTATGCTTAAGCCATCCAGTCTATGATATTTTCATTACACAATCTCAAGTAACTAAGAAACCAACTTAGCCTAATTTTCATTTATACTAACCTCCCAACAATAGCATACTATATTATCTTATCAAAAGTACATGGGACATTCACAAAGATAGACGACAATATCCTGGGGCATTAAACAAGTTTCAAAAAATTTAAAGGGATTTAAATTTTCACAGAGTATTTTCTCTGACAACAGTGACATTAAAATTGACTAGAAATCAATTATAGAAAGTATTTCTGGAAAATTCATAAATAGTTAGAAATTAAACAACACAATGTAAATAACTCATGGCTCAAGAAACATCACAAGGGAAATTAGAAAGTATTCTGGTATGAATTGAAAAGACAATACAACATATGAAGTAGTGAGATTGATTAAAAGTATTATACATAAATAAAAATGTATAGCATTAAATGATTATATTATAGAAAAAGTTGTAAAATTAATGATTGAAGCTTCTACCTAAAGAAACTAGAAAAAGGAGAGAAACAGTAATTAACTTAGAAAGAAGTAAAAGTAAAAACTACAGAAGTCAATGAAACATAAGAAAAATGAAACTAGGAAAGAAATAGAGAAAAATAAATCCAAAAGCTAGTTATTTGAGAATATTCATTAATATTGATTTAAAACAGGCTGATTACAAATTATCACTCACTATGAGGAATAAAAAAAGGGATATACCTACAGAGTCTACAGGTGTTAAAAGAAATATAAAACGATATTATTAATAACTGTATGCCAACAAATTCTTCAATTAGATGGAATGGATGAAATATTTTGAAAGACACAAAGTGCAAGAGCTTACACCAAACAGATAATAAGACAAATAGCTCTACAACTATTTTTCAAATTGAAATCAGAGTTAAAATCTCACCCCAAACAAAAATCCTAGGCCCAGAAAACTTCACTAATGAATTACATCAGGCATCTATGGAAGAAATAGTATCAATTCTACATAAACTTTTCCATAGGAGCGGATATTTCTCAATTCACTTTAGGAAGCCAGCATTAACATGTTACCTAAACAATAGAAAGATATTACTAGACATGAAAATTATAGATCTATATCATTCATAGATATAGATGCAAAAATCCTTAACAAAACATTAATAATTTGAATCCAGCAGCATATTAAAAAGATAATATATCTTGACAAGCAGACTGGAAAAGGAGAGGTAAAACTTTCTTGATCAATGTATGATGATAAGCTGCTATGTATAAAATCCTAAGATATCTTCAAAAAAAAACCTGTAAGAATTTAAATTTAGCAAGGTTGCAGAATAAAAAGTCAATATACAAAATTCAATTATATTTTTATATGATAGCAATTGACAATTTGAAATTAAAATTTAAAAAGCAATATCATTTAAAATAGCATAAAAACATGAAATATGGATATACTTTAAAAGCATGTAACAACTGTACATGTATATTATAAAACATTACTGTAATAAATGAAAGAAGGCAATTAGAGATACACCATAGTGATGGATTGGCAAACTCAGTGTTAAGATGTGAATTTTCCCCCAAATTTTCAAATATGTGCTCAGTTTTTCTGTAAACCTAAAACTATTCTAAAAATTAAAATCCATTAACTTTTTAAAATGAAACAAACAACTCATGATCCTACCAGTTATTACAAATATTCTTATTTTCTTATAGTAGCCCTTGTGAATATACACATGCATTTCCGTATAATTGTGATTATTGAAGGATAACCACTCGATCTTCTGCATTTTAACTTAACACAGGCTAATATACTAATTCCTTAGCAGAAGCAAAGATTTTAATTACCTAAGCATTTTTGCACGTAAACCATTTATTTGTAAGATGTGTTAGATACAAAAACTTAATGGAGAAGCAAAGTGTAGGAAGCTAACATTTATGAAACACCTACAAAGTACCAGGTCCTGTGCCAAGGGCTTTACACATTTGATTTTATTTAATCCTCTTAAACACTATATGAGGTAAGTATTATTATCTCCATTTAATAGAGAAACAAACTGTAATTTAAAAATAACTCAATTACCAGATTAACCAAAGATCATCCTTGGACAAGCTTAGATGTTATTGGTAATATGCCCAACCCAGATTTTCTTATGATAACAAGAATAAGTGAGAATACTATTTACTAAAGTGTGTCTTATGAAACCTCATTTTCACAGTAAGTTAAAAAGGGGGGGGGGAGGGAGAGAGGATAGAGAGTTATATATATATAGTTATAGATATATATATCTCTTCTAAGAGTTTTGAGAAGCTCTAGATAAAAATTTAAAAAGCATCTTTCCTAGGGCATATCAGGACTTCGATATGCCAATTCATACTGTGAATTTCCCATTTTTTTGAACAAAAATATTGAGCATTAGGTTCATTAAACACACTTTGGGAAATCCTGACCCATAACAACATTCATAATTTATTCAGTGGACTCGCTGGTTAATTTTAAGAATTTCCAGAATATGTTCTATGACAGTGTCCACAAAAAATTCCAAGTTTTATCTTATTATTTTTTTATCGAATGAATAATCTACCTTGGGGTTAAGCCATAAAATGATGTAGAAGCATAGAATTGTAGGCCTGGAAGAGATCACAAGAATTCAAATAGGCCACCTCCCAAGCTTCAGAGAGGACCACACCTAAGCCATCACGGACAGATGGGTATCTAGCTTGTTGTAAAAGACCTCCAGGGAAGAAAATTCCATAACCTCCCTGTAACTCATTCCAGATGCCCAGCTCTTCTGAAAAAGAGATGAGCATTTTGAAGCTCTTCTAGTCTATTGTGCATGTACTGAGTGCTTTGTCGTCATGGTAGTATATTATATGCAGGTGTTTAGGTTTAAAAAAGGGTTCTGGTGAAAGTAAGATGGAGATACCTATATATATATATATATATATATATATATATATATATATATATATATATTATGATATATAAGATTTTATATACAAAATATAGATTTTTTTACCCATCTATCATCTATCTATCTATCTATCTATCCATCTATCTATCTATCTATTATCTATATCTATCATCTATCTATCATCTATCATCTATCATCTAGCTATCTAGCTATCTAGCTATCACCTATCTATCTTCTATCTAGAACACAAGTTAAAAGTGTCATCTCAGAATCATCTTTGATGCCTTCTATTTTCAGTTTCAGTTAATCGTCTAATCCTGTAACTTTCTCTTTTAAATGTCATTTGATTCAATTCCATCCTCTTTTTCCCTTGCCACTCCATAGCTAAAGCTCATTCTTGCTAGTTTGGATCTCTCAAATAACTCTTGACTGATTTCCCTGTCTCTAGTATCTGTTCTTTCTGTTTTGCCCCCATTGTGCTGAAGCATTTATTTTAAAATTGCAGCTTTATCATGTCATTGCCATGTCTAACATTTTTGGTGACTTCCTATAGCCAACAATGTAAATGTGAACTCCATAAACAGCCCAGTATAGCTCCTTGTGATTTGATCCCAACTTCCCTTCCCAGTTTCATCCCCAGTTACTCTCTACAGGCATTCAACAGGTGACTCACAGTGAACATTTTTTCCTGATTCTATGGATTTTCATGCTTTCTTGCCATTGGTTTTCTCATTCCTTCTGCCTGAAATCCCACTCCCTTCCCTCTTTGTGCTGGGCTTAATCATCTGTGAAGTCCTAGCTCCTCTGTGATATCTACCTAGGTTTCTATAGGCCAAACTAATTATTTTCTCACCTTTTCCCATCATTTTCTCACTTTTTTTCCCCAAACCTTTGCACATACCTCACTCACATCACTTAGAAAGTTATGTCATGAAATATTCAACCAATGTGGTGACATGACTCTGTGTGCCATGAAGAGAATATAATGGGCAGAGACTGAGAGGAGCGAACACAGGGAAACCGGAACGACTGTCTGAGGAGCTGAGGAAAATGGTGACCATGAGGATGATGGTGAATGTGAGAGAGGAAGGAAAAGTTATAAAGGGCCTGTCCCTTGAGGAATGAGAGGGCTTTGTCAGAAAAGATGAACAAGCACAGGACTGAGAGAAGACAGCAGCTCTTCAATGTTCTCTGGAACCAACAAGATAGCACACAGGACAGACCACAGCCACAGAAGAAAGAAACCTCCAGGGGAGGAACTTCTACCTTCTCCACCATCCTCAGGACCAGTAATGACCAGTGTCAAGGCTAGGAACTTGGGGTCAGGGAGAGAGTGGTTGTCAATGTTACATCACAAGCATGGCTTTATTATTGTTTTATGGTACAGTTACTTATCTATTTTTATGGTAAGGATAGCTGTCTAGCATTAGCATTTTGGACGTTCTGAGGAGTTGTGGTTGGGAGGGGAGGGAATATGCCAACTTGGTAATACTCTTTGAAGCTCCTTATCTGGGAACAATCCGAATAAACTGCAGTCATGAGTATCATTGATAGTATTGTTGAATTGGTGAAGAATACATGACTAGAAATGCATGAACTTAGGAAATATTCATCTTAGAAGGTCTCAAGAGTTTATAGTCAATTTAACCATAGGAAAATAAAACCAATGCTTAAAAAACCCACAACTTATACGTGCGAAAGAAGGATTTTTTTTTTTCCTTCAAAGTGATTATCTTAGGCAAAATCACATTGCAATTTGTCTTTTGTTCCAATTTGAACTGCTATCATATGCTGGACCTTACTATGAATACTTTGTCATCTCTAATTTTATAGCATTCGTAAGAAGTAAGCATTATATTCACTTAATAGATGAGAAAACTAAGTAACTTGCCCCCAAAAGGGTAACAGCTAGCAGTGGCAGAGATAGCAGTTGGTCAAAATGCAATTTCAGACTAAGCTCACATTCTTCTTATTCTGCCATGTTGACTTAAAACAGTTATTTGGAAATGCTATTAGAACCTATGGTACATTCATTTAATACATTAGTAGTAATGAATCTTTTTACTTTCAGTATGAATTTGAGTTTTAAAAATAGTCCAAAATCTTTTGGAATCAAGTGGGAAAAAAATGGTGGGAGATTAAGGTACATTTACATGATTTGGGACCAAAAATGAGGTATAACTCTGGAGGAAATACAGTGAATGCCTTGCCTGACTATTAGACTAAAGTAAAAGATAATTTAAAATACCACTGGTTTTGGAACTTCTAAACCACCATGGACCCTGAAAAAGGAAGATCTGGCATAAAAAGTTTTAACATTTTAATATTATATCAAATCTACAATCCCACCATTGAAACTTAGATTTGAAAAGGCTGTTTGAGGCCACTGAATTTTTTCTCAAATTCTGTGTCAGCAAGTGGCAGAGCAAACCTTTGAACCCCAGACTGTCAGACTCCAACTTCTTTGCACTGTATGTTCTTGCCCCTAAACACTGAGAAATGCTTTTAGAGCCCAAGACCCTAGCTAGTGAGCCTTCTTCCTGTGCTTAAAACCTCCAGGGATGTTGAAGAGACTTTATCTCTGACCCTTGAGAAGATTGTAACTATACAACATCTTTTTTTTTAAATACTGAACAGAAATTCATCTTCATGTATAAAATGCATTTTAAGATTTTGAGAAATGATTTCAATATGAACAAGAAGGAAGAAGTTAGTTTAGACACATTCTGAAGAGATGTTTCTCAACCAAAATTAAAGCTCCAATGCAGATAAACCTGATTGCCCCTTGCCAGGCTGATGTTTTTTTTAGCTGTCACCCAACCCAACTTTTAGAGTAGACTCAAAGGAAAAGAACCGAAATACTTTTCTAACTTTTCCATATTTAGCACAACACCACACAAAATTGCTAAATACCATATAACCACACTTACCATCCTGGGGCCTATAAATTCAGAATTCAGACACTTGATTACAAACCACAGAATGACTCTGTTTAAGAAATACTATGTGGTATTGTAAGAAAACTGCCCCTATTTAGACGTTCTTCTGGTTATTAACTTAGTAACGTGGGCTTTTTCCCTCTCTCTTCTTTCTCAATCTTCCATGGCTGTCATCTCCAATTTCTGCTACAATTATCTGAGTATTGGGGGGGGCGGTAAATGCCTGCAAGAGCTAGGGGAGCATTTACTGCTATAATTATTGTCCAAAGAAAAATAAGCACATACGTTTTTAGTTTCTCAGTAAAATTCCACAGCAAAACAGGAGTCAATCACCAATTTTTAGGAGGGCAAAGGTATGACAGAAAATTCACTCTTCCTCTCTAAGGGTGGCCCAGGCACCGCTGTAGTGTCATTTTCCCCTCTAATTCAGCTATGAGGTCCCCCTCCCTTTCAGGATTTACAAGTCATCCTCTTTTGTTTCATATCTTTACCCAACAGCTGATCAGACCTATTAAATATGCTAAAGCGTAAATAACAGGAATCACAACATATATATTTTTACATTTTTATAGAGATCAAACTGCAAGCTAACCCATTAGAGGGTCTCACCCCTTGGCCCCAAATCCCTGCATGGAGATACCTCAGAAATACCTAGAAGTCACTTCCCCATCAAGCAAGGCTCCCTCCACCCTTTATCAAGGCCACTACTGCAGACAAACTTATTTAAATAGATTAGGAAATGCTAAAATTTAAAATGCTTAAATGTTCTTCATGACAGAATTTTGAGTTTTTATACATAAACCCCTCATTTAATCTCTCAATGACAGTAAATGCTTCTTATAACTCAGAAGCCAGGCCACCACACTAAGAATTCTTTTTTTAACTTTAAAGCTTGTTTGAGACTTTACTATGTTCCAGAGATACGCTAAGTGCTTTGTTTTGCAGCATTTTTAAGAAATAGCATTCTCTCCATTTCACAAAGACGATTATGAAAGAGAATAGTTATGGATCTTCAAAGCAAAATCATAGAGTTATTATGCAAAACAGGAATGTAGCTCATCTTCTTAAACACTACACTGGAAAAGTCTTTCTAGACGTGTGAGATGAAAACTTATATCAGCCTGAGTTTGGGATGTAAGCAACAGATACTGGCTTCTTTCAAGAAAAAAGAACAAAAAGATCATGGGGAGCGCATAGAAACTCTTGAGTACTGGAAATCTAGGCTCAGAGGTTCTGTGGTTGAGAATAATACCAAAGTTACACTGCAGATGGGTGCAAGAAGGATGGCCCTGGAGTGGCTGTCACTGAATCCTAGACATGCGCTTAAGCTATGGACACAAATGATTTCAGACACTGGACGTGGCTGCTGGCTCTGCCACTCTGTTGCTCTGAGAACCTGATCTCATAATAATGCCTCCATCCCAGAAAGCTTTGTCTGGATCTTTGCTTCCCTGCATCTGTAGCCCCCTAGTCAAAGACCAGAGTAGATGAATTTGATCAGTGGAGCCTATATCATATGCCCCTAGTTTCAAGGGGGATTGCGACAGTGTGTTTGGGGCATTTTTAGCTTCTGTGATGACAGATGTCTGTACTGCCCACCGAAACCCATGGGAGATAATTGCCGTTGGGAATGAGGTTTAGATAGTTGGCAGCCAGAAGGAATAACAGATGTTCACTACACCTGAGAACTAGAGTGGGAGCCTCTCTAGCATCACAAAATTTGCTCCTTTTCCATGTGAGTGTAAGGTCTTCCTTATCCCCCACCCTGTGATTCTAAGGTCATCAGTATGTATGGCAGGACTTTGTGGTTCACCAGAGTGTTTTGCGGGCTATGAATGGTGTCAGCAGAGATCCTGAGTCATACATGACCATGATTTAAAAAAAAAAAAAAAAAAAAGAAACAGAAGGAAAATTTAAGTACTTTTGAAAGATTGGTGCTGGTGAATCAATGCTCTGTGGATTGAGGCTAGAGAACATTGTGTCCAGAGCAACTGCATTTTGGATGAAAAATAAAAGAAGAGCTTCTGTAAACTTGTAATTACCTTTCTGGCATGCTTATGGTAAATGCCAACAGCACGGATGTCAGCTTCCAGCTTGGGCCAATATTTGACTGGATCCATTTTATTTTCACCAGAACTCATCTCCCAGAGGTCCTCCACTATGAAAGGGAAAGAGAAGAAGTATCTCTATTAGAGGAAAAACAATAAATCTTGCCTGTCATGGAAATCTGTTGTATTTCTCTACTCAACATTTATTCTTTCTTCTTTTATTAACAGTATCACAATATTTCTTTAGGAATGATCCTACCTTCCTGGTTTTAGGGATGTTCACATGACCCATAAAAACCTGTATATAGTGATTGATTCAAGGGAAGGCAGGTAGTGCAGAACATCCCAATCAGAACATTCCAGGTCTTTCTTGGAACTACTAGGAAAGAGAAATTCTCTTGACTGGAATTACTGAACTTGCATGATGTATTGACTCTTCTGACAGACATTACAGGGGGAGAGCCTATCTGAGAACACAGCCAACGGAGAAATGCGAACAGATATTTAAAAGAAGATTGAATACTTACCAGAGCCAAGCTTGAAGCCAGTACCTTTGGGCTCTTCAATTACCTAAGCTTGTAAGTTTCTTCTTTCTCTTAAGCCAGTGTAAGTTGGGTCTCCTATCACATGCATGCATCAAAGAATACTAACCAATTCACTGACTTGGTTTTAATTTATGAAATTCTAGGCTGCCTTGGTTTAAGAAGGAGTCCAATAACTAGTTGTTTAAATGCTGTAGAATAAGCTCATAGTTTGGGTAAAGAATTGGTTTAAGTGGTCCCCCCACCCCCGACATCCCTGCCCACATTGAGCTTCTAGAATTATATGAATGAGAAGCACTTGTTAAAATACATTAGATGCTATCTCAGGAAAAGATAATGATGGGATTGTCATTTAGCACAACAAAAAACATTACCCAAATTGCGTTAGTAACTATTTTAAGTTCCATTTAACTTCTCGTGGTAATGATTTTCCTAAGTACTTTGTAATTTCTAAGTTTGTGAGACTTAAATAATTATGTAATTACTTAGTAACAACCACAGAGCTCCAGTTGGATTTGATAGCTACTTTAAGCCATGTGAAGTTTTTCATTATAAATTATATTATGTTCAGTACATAATTTATAGTTTGTATGAAAAGAATAACCATATCATGCAAACTATTCTGTAATACCGTAGCAATTACTCCCATACTGCGGTAACTTCTAGTGGAATGGATATTTCTTTTGTAATTACAGAAACGATAACATCAAATCCAACAATTTCCTGGTGATAACATTTATAACTATAAATTCAGCTATCATTCAGTTGCTTCTATTGGCCATTCTAGCTGAGCAAGAAAATAAATGGAGTAAAATGTTTTCCTGTCACTTTAATATTAGCTGATATTTAGCAAGTATATACTACAGGAACTGAAGCTTGGAAATAGATCATGTGTAATGAGATCAAAGTATATTATTTGCCTCCATTTATACTCTGGCCACAAATAGGCCTTGATCAGCTACAACAGTTCAAGATCAAGGAATCATGCAGGAAAGTTATATTTTATTGTAACATAAACCCAGTTGACAAACTTCCCTGAAAGATGTGGTGTGAGAGATAGGCTTCCGTATGGCCTGGAAGAAAACCGAAAGGCACAGGATATGGAATTAGAAACCTGAGTTTAACTCAACTTCCTAGCTAGGTGATCTTACCAATGGTATTATCTCTCTGAGTTGTTGTTGTTGTTGTTGTTGTTGTTGTTGTTGTTGTTGTTTTATCCTGTAGACTTGGCCAGCTCATACTTATCTCATAGGTTTGTTGCAAAACCAAATGATATAATACATATGGAAAGGTTGTGTCAAATACTAAATAAATATGAGGTACTCTTAAGGAAGAAAGTCCTCCGTTTTTATTCAACTTACTTGGTTTGAAATAAAATACTCACTCTTCCTTTATATAAACTTTTATAATGAAGATAAAGTAAAATAGACAGTACCTACTGCATGTCAGATACTACATTCATGCAAAGAATTTATTCTGGCATCTCTTTTTTTGTACAATCTGGACTATTCCTAAGGACTTCTACATATCCACTTTCCTCTAAAAGATGTAATGTTTGAGGACTTTTGAATTTTATTTTATTAGTGAGAAGTACACATTTTCTTAGACAATGAGGAAAAAACATAAACAGATATTTCTTCACCAAAGGGTTCAGTTATGAGATGCACTGCAAATCACCAGTCAGCTTCTAATAAAATAAATATCTCAGTTTTATCTGGAGGTATTAGTGTAATGCTTTAAGGGTTGCTAGAGTTAACTATTAGGAAATTATTTTTAAAATATAGCCAGCTATTTAATCTTAGATAGGTAGTTTCAGTTAGCTGATACTCTTCAGTCACTAGATATTAACTCTACCCTTGTTAAGTTTAATTGATTTAAAAGAAAGTGTAATGTGCACATGCTTTTGTCTTGGAGTTAAAAGAGTCCAGTTTGTAATTCTAATATAGAAAGGGGGATTTTAAAAAGATTTCTATGGAGCTTTGAACTTTTATATGTAAATATCTATTGATACCATGAGTATACATATTGTAGCCGTGGTTTTGTGGGTTCTTTAGAGGTGAATAAGGAATAAAGAATCAAATCATCTTCCCTTAAGGATTAAAGAAAAGAGCACCATCTTTCAAAGTTTAACTCTTTCCTAACAGCATTGAGCATTAGGGGAGTTCTTCAACAGAGGCCAGAGGTTCTAGTAATTGGGATATAACAGGGCCAAGAATGTTTTTTTGATTGTACTAAGCTTTGTAGGTATGCACTGTTACATTGAAGAGGTAATGCACTGTGTGCTATCCGTAGCTTTCTGATGATTCCGTCGAGATTTTTTTTTTTTAAGTTTTTTTGTCAATTACATTTCTGTATTACTTTTCTATGACTGCTGTAACAAAGACCCCAGACTAGGTAACATAACAGAAATTTATTGTCTCACAGTTTTAGAGGCTAAAAGTTCAAAATCAAGATATTGGCCAGGCACACCTCTCATCTTTTTATAATACCTTTCCTAACTGAGATTACTTAATTATAAGTTGGTTAGTGCCGGAGTTAGAGTATCCATGACTAGAAACAAAAGCATTGCTGTATTGTTTGAGCTCCTATGGAGGGTTTTCAACTATTTTTTAACTCTTGTAGATGCAACTGTAATTATTTAACAGTCAGTATTACTGTTAGTATTTAGTACATCTCTGATTATCCTCTCTGCATATAAGACAATGAAAGAAGTACACAAATGCACAAACAGAACCACACCATATCCCAAAGCTAATTACTGTCTCTCAAAAGTTGGAATTGTTGCTCCTTTACTGGTTATAGACATCGTTTCACAAAGTCAAATATGCAGAAAATAAAATTTTACTGTTTTCTATTTTAAACCCAAATTCTGCCCGGGTGGCAGAAATCCATTTCGATCAGTACAAGATTTCACCAGATTTTCCCCAAGTTACAGCCAAGTAAGGATGCTTAAGTGTTAGAGATGGTCCAACAATCCTTAATGTCATCCCTTCCCATAGACAGCCACCGACATATCCTTTACTCCATCTGGTCCTTTGCCATTTGTGCACCCAGGCTTCGGCAGACATGTCCTCCTAGGTCTGACAGTTTTTTCTTTGGTGTTTTTTGATGATGCTTCTAAGGAGATGGTAAGCATTCCGATG
Source organism: Eonycteris spelaea (assembly GCA_003508835.1). Lineage (NCBI taxonomy): Eukaryota > Metazoa > Chordata > Mammalia > Chiroptera > Pteropodidae > Eonycteris > Eonycteris spelaea. The sequence continues at coordinate 6,821,537 of PUFA01000017.1, forward strand.
CTTCCGTGTCACAATGGAACATGGAAACTACCTGAACATAGAGAATACTGGCCATTTATGCTCTGGATTTGGGTTACCTATTGCTGGCCTTCCCCAGAAAATGAAGCTCAAGCCCCTATCCTTCTAGATTCCATAAACTCCTTTGTAGATTTTTATCACTTTGGTAGGGCTTGGTAGCCAGACACAGGCTCTACATTACAATATCTGCCTTCTCATGCTTCTTCTTCATTGCTTTTATCTCTCACAAGCTTGAACATACAGGGAAATATTATCAGGCATACTTCCCTCATCTGTGGCAGGACACTTGGAATCTAACATTCCAAGGTAGTAGGAAACCAGCCACGTATTACTGTCCCTGACTGAATAGCCCTGGCAACTGCTTTTGTTAGGAGTTAAGAAAATTAGTTTCTGCCCTTATTTATGTGGGAAAAAAACGTGTGGGTAGCATTTCAGTGCCCTTTCTGTCATAGAAATGTGTATACACATATATGGCATTCACTTGGACTCAGGAGGGCTGAATTCTAGATTCAAGTCCTCCCTTTACTGCACACCACGGAAATTAGACTAAGTGGTGTTTCCCCAGCTATATTTCATATAGCTCTTGCTTCAAAACCAAAATGTTTTCCAAGGGTTGGCATCTCTGAGGTGGGGCTTGGGAGTCTGCACTGTCACAAAGTTCCCTAAATAATTCTTAAACACTTGAAGGTTTGGAAATGATTGGCCCAGAGGGTTTCTAAGGGTTATTCCAACTTTAACATAATTAAATTCTAAACTAAATTCCCTACTTTATAGTCTGCCTGCAGCTTAGTCTAAATAGTGCTGCCCTCATAAGCAAAAAGATGGTCAGTAAAATACAAAATGCATATTTATTTCTGTAATGTTGTATTCAAAATGTTTTTACTGCAAATATCTTTAACCTCTTCAATTGTCATTTAATCCAAATATTCCATGTGACAATGGAAATATCTCCAGTTAGAGTAAATTACTGCATTTTTCTCTAATTTTTGAGGTTCACTAGAGCATTCCTATAACATAATCCTTGGAGGACCAGTCAGATAGACTATGTTACAGATGACATGCTGTTTTAATAAGGTCCTTCTGATATTTTCAGTAATGCATCTCTTTAGATAGGCCTCTTAGACATGTTTGGCTTCCCTACATCCCCTGTGAAGCTCCAACGGACGTGAGACTCCTGAGCTTTGGACATTCCAAACTGCAGGACACCACCTGACAATTAAAGCTTTAGGTTTAGTCCATTTTAGCTTAGAAATATGGCTCATATTTTCTGACACAAAGTTTCCTCTTACAAGGATAAAGGGCAAGCTAATTTTTCTCTCTGTTCAAATGTTGAGCTGTATTTCAGAGACGGGGCATCATACACTAGAACACACCTGCACGTTGGAAAATTGCCCTGGGACTGTTCATTTCAAAGCCAGGTGGCTGGGACCTTGGATCCAACCTCCTCTGGAAAAACTGAGGCATTACATAACAATCTTGGAAAGCAGATATTTGACTTGAGAAAATTGATTTTGACCTTAACATCATTCCTTTGAATAAAACATCATTCCTTTAAATAAAAATAAAGTATTTGCTACAAATGAAGACCTGCTGCTTGCAATATAAAAAATGGTGCTTTTTGGTGCAGATGTATGTTTCATAAATGCTTTTCCAGATTAGGTATGAATGGCTTGGGTTTTTGAGTCTGTGCCGAAAATCCTCTTTAGGATTCATCTTTAATCATATCCCCTCTCCCTGCCCCTTCCATCCCCCCGCCCCTTTAATACAGTGCACAAACCTTGTTAACTTGCTATATATAGATACTAATATTTTTCTTGTGATCTGAAACTAGAAATAATTTCTGATTTGTGGACCGTTGTATGGGACTACAATCTCTTAAGAATTATTGCTAAAAGGATTCATTTGGCTGAATAGAGTTTGTTATTCAATCTCTCATTTAATAAACTGTTGTCCTTGTTTTAAGAATAAGCCTTGATATAAGTTGCTACAGAATCTATAAGATGTCTAAGTCATTGACATCACATTCAGTTAAGTGTGTATATTCCTCCAGAATGATGATATCTTGGGTTATTGAAAAATTATCCATGATCTTTACATTTAAAGAATCATTCTCTTCAATTAGAAAAAAAGTTCTCTTTGGCCCTTCTTTCTCTGTGTGTATTTACAATAGTATTATCTGGTCAGGATTAGGGGACATAGTAAATATTATATAGAGCAGAAAGATATCACAGAGCGAGTCCCAGTAAGCCTACCCCCTTGGAGCTGTTCCTGACAAATTTTAGGTGGTTTTCTCACATGTGCTGATACAAACTAAGAATTGTAGGTATTTCTTTTTGGCTTCTAAAGATTTTTTTAAAAAGCCTAACCAAAGGTACAAACGAAAAATAGCAAACACAGTACTATCCTTGTCACAGGCTCTGTGATTTTTTGCCAAAGCCCCTAGGTCGGCTTTTCTTTTCATTTGTTTAATCACCTTAAATTGGCTGTTCATTCCCCAAAGCCATTAACTACTCCAAAATACCCAATTTGCCTTTTTCACTCTGAAATTTATAACCATATAATTAATGAGCCTCTTAATTCTATGTTGTGTGTTGACTTATTCAGCAATGAAACATGACACTGTGTTAGAATTAGATCATTGGGTTCTTTTCAATAATTGAAACATTAGATTTCTAGAAAATTTGCTGTAGCATGTCCAATCCAATTCAAAATTAGAAGGCTCAGCATGCAAATTACCCACCTGTGTGATGTGTAACTCTCCTAAATCTTCTTATCTCTTTCAACATCAGCAACTCCCCATTTCTTTTCTATTCATCAACCACTTCTGGGAGAGCTATCATGGTTCTTTTTAAAAAATCATGGAACAAATCGCCATGAAAACTGATCATTTATCAGCTTGGTATTTATTTTCCCCTTTAAAAGAGCACTCAGAAATGTTCACCTTGCCTTATGTGCCTATGTGTGAATTGAAATGATTACCATTTTAAGTTCTAGACTTAGCATGCAAACTTCCACATCACACAAATATCTTAAAAGTACCATTTCATGGGGACAATAGTAAACTATTATGGTGCATATTTAATGCTTGGAATACTTAGAATAAGTTAGAGATAGATAAGTAAATCATATCTTCTAAATCTTTTAAAGTTAATTACTTGCTTGTGCCATAATTCTGCAATTTAAGTCTGTAACTTCTAATTACCAGTGCTTTTTCAAACAATTTGGAAATGTTTATTTTAAATAAGTTTCTCCTATCAATCCATCTATATTGTCCAAAATGCAAACAAATAAACAAACAAACAAAAATCCCTACACACTCAAGTATGTAAGAATTTATTAAAGGAAAATTGAACCTATTTATATGCACATTTTATATGCTTATATATACATCTAATTTTAAGATACAATTCTGAAAGTTTCACGAACATTCGAGTTTTTCAAGAGGATTTAGAATAAGAATATAGTCAAAAAGAAAAAGGATTTATTGTCTGCAAAACCCCCCAAAATCCTAATTGTCAAAAAGCATATGACCCAAAATAAACAGCAAGTAAGAAACTTAAAAAATACATATTTAAATGCTATGTGTCAAACACAAGTGTAATATCCTACACAAATAAAGAGCTCTTGGGAATAAAATAGGAGGAAGATTAATGCTTCCAATAAAAATGTAAAGAAGTGGAAAGATAATTCACAAATGCTAATAGACATAAAACATATTTACATTATATAATCATAGAAAACAAAAACTCTGGAAGTCTGAAGCTCTCATAAGAAGATGAATTCTTTTGTCTTACTGACTCATATTAAGGGACTAAAAAAAGTGAATTGGAATATCATGGGACTGGAAATCTGGAGAAAGAAGTGAATCCTTTCTTTTGGGTTCTTGTAAGTCTTTTATCCACCATGGTCACATGTTTTGTTGTTGTTGTTGTTGTTGTTGTTTAAAATATAAACACTGAGTTGTTTCAGCACAATTAGCTGAAAATATCATCCTTTCTTTATTGAATTTCTTTTTGCACCTTTGACAAAACTCAATTGATCACCATATTAGTCTATATCTATACTCCTTATTCTGTTCCATTGATCTTTGTGTATATCTATTTGCCAATACCATGCCATTATGTTTAATGCAATTTTTAGTAAGTCTTGAAAGCAGGTAGTATGAGTCTTCCAATTTTATTCTTCTTTTTCAAAATTATTTGACTATTCTAGATCCTTAGATTTTTCATATAAACTTTAGAATTAGCTTTTCAGTTCCCAAAAAAATCCTACTGAGATTTTGGTTGGGATTGTATCGATAGTATAGAGCAGTTTAGAAAGAATTGACATCTTAACATCTCAACAATACTGAATCTTCCAATACAGTTTACCTCTCCTTTTATTTAAGTTTTCTTTGATTTCTTTCTACTACTGTTGTATAGTTTTCAGCATAAATATCTTGTACGTATGTATGTATGTCGGATTTATACTTAAGTATTTTATGTTTTGGGTGCTATTGTGGATTATACTGTTTTAAAATTTTTGACATAGAGGATTAGTTAAATAGAGAAAGGATAGTCTTTTCAACAAATGACACTGTAACACTTGGACCTTCATGTACAAAAAAAAAAAAAAAGTCCTCAACCCATATCTTGTAACACATATCTTAAACCTCAAACCATACCTAAAACAATGATCTCTAAATGGGTTATAGACCCAATATAAAACCTAAAACCTCAATGACACTTCTATAAAAAATATTGGTTAAAAGTTTTGTGCCCTCGAATTACACAAAGATTTCTTAGAGATGACACCAAATGTATAATTACTAAAAGAAAAATTTAATAAATTGGACTTTACCAAAATTATAAACTATGCCCCTTGGAGAGCACTCTTAAGAGAATAGAAAGACAAACCACAAAATAATATAAAATATGTTTAAGCTCATAACTAATAAAGTACTTGAGTACTTGTATCCAGAATATATAAAAAACTCTCAAAGCTCAAGAAACCAAACAACTCAATGAAAAAAATGGACAAAAGATTTGAACATACAAATCATCAAAGGTATTTGAATAATAAATCAGAACATGAAAAATGATCAAAAACATTAGTCAGTAGTAAAGTGCAAATTAAAACCACATGAGATATCACTATACATCCTTAAAAATGGCTAAAATAAAAATCTCTGATAATACAAGGTTTGGTGTAGATGTGGAGCAACTAGAACTCTATACATTGCTGGTGAAAATGCAAAAAAGTACAGCTACTTTGCAAAATAATTTGACAGTTAAATGTTAAATGTATACTTACAATATAATCCAGCAAGTTAATTCTAAGTATTTACCCAAGTGAGATGAACAGCTATATTCACACAAACTATAAAAAAACACAATCATCATTCATTTAGATAATAGATAAACATACTATGGTATAGCTATACAATGGAATACTACTCAGTAACAAAGAATAGATGAACTACTGATACACGCGGCAACATCGGTGAATCTCAAAGGCATTATGCTACGTATTCTATAATTCCATTTATATGGCATTCAAAGCTAGAGGGTCCGAAAACAATAGAGAACTGGTGAAGTCTGGAGTCCGGAGGTACATATGACTAAACAGTGCATGAGGGAATTTTTGGGATAATGCATTTCTTCAATATCTTTATTGTGACGGTAGTATAATTATATGACATGGTGATTATAGTTGATAACACTGTATTGTATAATTGAAATTTGCTGAGAGTAGAACTTAACTGTTCTCTTACACACACACAGACTAAAAGGTAAATATGTGAGGTGAAAGATGTGTTAATTCTATGGTGGAAATCCTTTCACAATATGTATGTGTATCAAATCACCATGTTTTGCACTTCAGATGTATTACAATTTTATGTCAATTATACTTCAACAAAGCTGAAAATAAAAAAAAATAATAGAACTTGAAGATGTAAAAATAAATAAACAAATGAGTTAATAAATAAAAATAAAACTCTATGGTATATTTTAAACCTCACATGCTGCATGACTAGCATTTTGACTTTATTTCATTATCCTCATAGTGGGTGTTGGTTATTCAGCAAGCAAGTGCAGCTATACTCCTTCCTCAGAATGAATGACTTCAAACTATCCTGAACTTCTCATTAAAACAATTTTTATAGTAGAGAAATGTTACATTAAAGGCCACATAAAATGTATGTCAATTAGTTATATTAAACACTCTATGAAATACGCTGCAACAAATTGTATTTTATAAGAAATCTAGCCTCTTGAGATTTAAATCCAGTCCAAATGGGTTTTTCCCCCTTTAAATCAGGGAACTCTTTTTCAACTGAGACTTTCTACAGTCAGTTTGTAAAACAGTTTATCATCTGGTTTATTAACCATGAAAATGATACATTAAATTGAAAGTACTAATGGTTTTTGGCTAGTGTTGGCATCTGTAGGGCATCCATGATGTGGGAGAGACACTAAGGATATCTTTTTATTTTTCACTCAGCTGATGTGTGATCAGCTCATGTGGGATGCAAATATAGCAAGGATTGAGGGCTGAGGACTTGTCAAGGTTAACCAAGTCAATTCAATGCCTAGAAATGATATTGAATAACTCTAATCTACTCTCTTTACTGAATCCTGAGAAATTATAAAGTCCAAATCTGTAACTTAGGCTCTCCATTGCCCTTAGATAAAGTTCAAAATCCTTAACATGATTTCTAAAGCTCACATTGTTATGCTACTGTCTCTCTCATACTCCAGTTCACTCTGTGCTTGCTTATTTTTTTAATTCACCAAGCTCAACACCTCCACTCCTGGGTTTATGCACATGGATAGTAAACTATCTTTATAAACTGACATTATTAATATATAAAATTTCAAAAGCTCTATTGCATCGGATCTAAGTTGCATTTTAGAACATCAGTGTGAGTAGCCAAATGTATAAAGGTGTCTATAAATTCCCTAGTGGTAGTTTGGGAATATTGAAACTATGATTGGTGCTTCCTTCCCATATGTAGAATGGCATGCCTGTTGGGACAGCTGCTACTCCTAAGATAAACAGAGAAGGGGGCTTTGGCACAGAGCTAGTGAGATTTGCTTCCTTGAGAGCTTTAGTAATGGCTTTGCCCTGAGCAATTTTCCACAGGATTAGTGAGGTTTGAAATCTGTTGATGTTTTCTAAGGACACACTGGAGTAAAAACACAAAAATATGATTCTTGGGGATAAATTCATTGAGAGCTTGGCATTTGCCCCATAAAACTAGAAAGTGTATTTGAAATCTGAGACTATATTGTGCTAATAGAGGCATATTGAGCACATTTGTGTATTTCTTTAAAAGGAGGATAATGGCACTGTTTATTTTTCTTTGTCCGAATCACATTTTAAGGTGACTTTTCATTTGCTCCTTATTTTTCTTTATTTGAGTCACTAATTGGACACAGCATTTTTGTCTGTGGCTAAGGCTTCCTCTATCAATAGGCAACTGTATTTGAATGTCATTCACTTTTAAACCAAAAAAAAGGGCATAATACACTTTGTCCAACACTGAGAGCAGATTTAGGTTAAGAATTTGGCACATCACTACCGTCAAACACTTATCCTATATTAATTACAGGGGGAAAGGCAATGAAATCACAGAAAACGTGTAGTCATAAGAACAACTCATGGAGCTGGGATCATAGTTGTCACTGTGCACACTGTTATTTTTTGATGAACTGGATATTTTAAAATTTAAAAGTCACAATAAGTCACTTAATTCATTAACTGGGTCCTAAAATATTTTTAGAAAGGAAAATCACTGTTAAAAAGAGAAAGTATGGCTTCAAAAAGCTTTCATAGCCTTTAAAATGAGTTCTGTTCTATATCGGTTCTGAATATCCGAGCTATGGCACTCAATCAAAGAAACAAAAAATGACATTTGAATTGGTGTTTCTTTGGCATGTTCATCAATTCGTCCTAAGGAACTAGAAGAAAATTGAAAATCTATCAGTTAACCATATTATCCTATTGTTTTCGTTATTACAATGGTAGATGCATTTTATGATCCAGTTCGACTCTTCAATGTCCAAATGAGGGTATTTGCATGTGTTATGATTGATGATTACTGTACACTGGCCACAAATTGGTAAATACGTGTTTTATATGCCACATATACATAAAATATAAAGTTAATTTCCCCCCAAATTATCACTCAGAAAGGATAAAATTGTATTACGTTAAAATCCCTTCAAAATCTCTGCATGATGATTATATTATTCTATTTTGAACAAAAAAGTACTATATAGGGAAGACATATTAGCTTAAAGTGACCCAAATCAAGTGTAGTATTGACTGCATAGATAGGTTATCTGATGAAACTCCCTAAAAGACAAGATAAATTTAGCAAAAGTTCACAGTGCTTACCTAAATAGGTTCTGAAAAATTTATTTCTTTTTAACTAGATAGAGTCACATGGTATGATATTCAAATTATTCCAAAGAGTAAACAGAAAAAAACAAAAACAACAATCAAACATACATACATACACACAAAACCCTCACTCCTAGCTTTGTCCTACAAACACCCAGTTCCCTTCTCTGGAGAAAACTGATTCTGTCATAAACATACCTTTTTAGAGTCTGTTTAAAAAGCGATTTAGTGCTAGATCGTGTCACATTCATGGAGTGAATGGAAACATCAGCTGTTTTAATGTCCTGAAAATTGGTTGTTTTGGTCTCAGAACTGAGGTCTGGGGTGTCCTAAAGATGCCAGAGGCGCCGTATTGCAAATCTTCAGAAGTGTAGAATAGGAGCGTGGCACAGGTGTGTTACAGGAGACAAACTCCTACTACTTCACATTAAGGTTGTCTCATGTTTTCAATTTTATAAATGGTACATTCATCTATATGAATATATAAATGAAATAATTCATTCTTTTCTTTACTAATATGTGTCAGGGATTGCAACAGGTATTTTTAGATATGGAATCATTAACCAAAAAAAAAAAAAAACCCACGGTTTCTGCCCTCATGAAGATTACTTTTTAGAGGAATTGACTAAAATGAGTAAGATATTTAGAAAGTTTTATAAAAAGACCTGAAAATAGATGAAAAAAATTAAAAATTTATGCAGAAGCAAAATGACTCCTTAGCACAAAAATTTCACTGTTTTTAAAACTAGTAAATATTTGTCTTTTGATGAGGTTGTCATTTTGATTAAAGAGTTGGGCCATTTAGCGTGCTTTCAACCAAGCTGTTTTTCTGGACAAATCATTTGAGCTACTAAAATATAAGGTATTATTATTATCCCACTTTATATGCTCCCTCTCTTCTGTACTTCAATAGCTACTTATAAATCCTCCATTATAGCCTCCATGACATTGTGTTATAATTTAGGTTCATCTGTCTTTCTTCTGCTATATGATGGTCTCTTTGAGGATAAGCAATGTTTTATTCCTCTTAGTATTTTTAGCTCTTATCATATAAATGTACCTTTCATATAACAGATATTCAATAAATATTGATTGAAAGAGTGAATAAATTGAGTAATGGTCCTAAAGGTTGATAAATGGGTTTTGTGATCTCACCTATTCACAAGGACGCCTTTTTGCTTTTCAGTCAAACTGCTTCTGGCCTCATCCTTCTTGGAATAAGCGATCCAAAGGGAATGCCTCTTTATCTCACAACTAATGAGCCATCCAGTCTCCATTCATTGCTATGACTTTTTAAGTATACACTTGTGCAGGTTTCCCAAACCATTTGGAAATGTAATTATCATGTTTTCCACCTACATAAATACATAAGGGATGGATTTATTTATGTGCGTAGGTATATAATACATGTCCTGTTTTTTTCCCCCTGGAATTTGCCCTTTTTCAGCAGACATTTGTGGGGCAAAAAAGGTTATGCTATATTTTCAGTCACCGTCCATCAAAGGAACCTGGAGAAAATGTGCATATACCCAAGAGCACCTTCCTCACCGGCCTTGGGTAATGACTCACTGTTGTTTACATGAGGATTTTGCCTCATGTGAAGCAGGTGTTGAAACATTTGGACAGCTCTGTAAAAATTTTAGTGAAATGCGGTGAGTGTTAATCATCAGCCTGCATATTTTTTAAAAGTGCTTTTGGTGCTCTGAGCCACCTTCAAGTTGAAGAGTGACCTTTTCTCGTGTTTCCTTCAACCTATCGTCCCCTTCTGTCTTGTAGCCTTCACTCATACCTCAGATACACTCAATCAGTGACTCTCACCACACCCACCCAGTTCACCAATATTCCTCCAGTATTCATCCAGTTTCTAAAATTTCCAACAAATTCTGGCACTAAGCGAAAGGGAAGTGGCGGTTCCTCTGGGACCCTGTGTTGTCTGAACGGGGTGCCTCAGGTGTTTTCTTTCATTCGGCACTACAATGCTTAGCGGCTCACAGCGGTGGGTGAGCAGGGAACAAGTAAACCCTCAACAAATTGAAAGCTTATTACTCTAAGATTCCTCTGGGCCAACTTTAGCCTAAATTGCCGCACTGTGTAACTATAGGAATTTGTTAAAAGAACAAAAATGCTAGTATTGTTTCACAGTGTTGCCTGCAAGCATATGATTTTCCCCGTTTCTCACCTTAATCATCTTATTCTTTTTACAAATTTATATTACACTACCCAACCTCATTGAAAGTTCCTTTTTTTTTTTTTTTTTTTTTTTTTGTTAAGAGATGATGTTATTTAAGAAAGGAGATGGGAAAAATACCAAATTATTCTATTTCAGAAGGTGACCAAACATCACTAAATCTTTTACTATGTGCTCTGGCAAGTCTTCCAGAAGTAGTTGAAAAATCCACAACTGATGGCCCAGTGGGAGATAATTCTAGCAATTCTAATCCTATTAAATCACTTGGAAAGGAGAAACACAATATCTTCCTGATCCATCTGTACTCTAGACCTAGCATGATATAAACATAATGACCTCAACGACTGTGTCAGAAACTCATCCTAATCTAGCTCCATCTAACTCAGCTAAGACTGAATCTTCATAGTCAATATGAGGGAAGTAAAGGACCAAAAAGTACATCAACTGGAATTCATTGTTTTCTGATTATCCAACCTAACTGTATTAATACACTGAAGACTAATCATGAAGTGTAACTCTAGACCTCAGTACCCTTCAGACTTTTTACTTCATGTTAAGGGGTAAGAAAATTTCATAGGCTGATCTCCTCCAAAAATATATTTTTTGTTAGCCTTCTACCTGGCTATTTGCTTAAGGGCGATGTGGTTGGCTTTTTTTCATTTGACATCTAAGGCCCAGTTTCCTCACTGGCTCTTCCTGTGAGATATCTCCTCTCATATGAGAAATCCTCCTTATAACTGTTGAAGTGTTCTCAGCATCAGTCCTAGGACTCACTGTCTGCCTAGATAAATCAGTCTGATGGATTTAACATCATTCTATAAGCTGATAACTCCAAAATTTATACTTCTAGCCTCAACTTCTCCCCTGAGATAAAGATTTGTGTGCAAAAGAATGTGCATGACCCCACAGGGGAACACTGGAGTGTAAGTTATGCCTCAGGATTGTCCCCCAAAAGGCAAGAAAGTTGGGCTTTCACACTCTGATATCCTCAGCCACTGGTTAAAGGCCACCTTGGGGCCATGTAAATTTCTAGGCATTTCCAAGACTTTTTGAGTATATAAGCAAGATAGTCTTCAGTAGTCCAAGGACAGTCCATTATATATATAAAAAAAGCTACAGGTATTACCTGTTGAAAACAAAAGCATACCTGTTCAAAAATTTAAAAATCAATTCAAGGTAATCTGGAGTAGCAACATCATTTAATACAGAGAAACTTCTATAAATGATGCTAAGATGGTTGGATATTGATCATAAAAAGCTGAAATAAAAGTCATAAAATACACAAAAAATGAACTGCAGTAGGGTAAGACAAATTAGAAAGTCAAACTATAAAGCTTTTATAATATACTACAGTGTAGGAGAATATTTTTTATTGCAGAGTTGGGAAAAGATTTCTTAAATAAAATCTTAAGAGTTTTAACCACAAAGGAGAAAAATTAATAAATTTGACTGCATTAATATGAAACGTTTCTGTATACCAAGAGACAACATTAAAAGGATAAAAATACAAATAAGCAATGGAAGGAGCTATGTGTAACACATGTGCTTGGTAAAGAATTCATGTCCAGAATATATAAAAAACTGCTTCATACCAACATGAAAAAGAGAGACAAGCTAACAAAAAGTAGAAAAGACTTGAATGAGCACATCACAAATAAAAGACTTGAATGGCAAATAAACATATGAAAAAGGGCTCAACTTTATTGCTTATCAGGAAAATGCACATTAAAGCCCAAATGAAATATTACTACACACCCATCAAACTTGAAAATAAAAATGTTTGAGAATACCAAGTATTGGTGAGCGCATGGAGCAACTAGAATTCACAATCACTGCTTGTAGAGTGTCAATTGGTACAATCACTTTGGAATACAGCTTGGCAGTAGAGTTGATTATAATATACATACTCTGTAACTCAGCAATCCCACACCTGGAAATATTCTCCAGAGAAATGTAAGCACATGTGTGCCAGAGTCTCCACGCAAGAATCTTCATAGCAGCATTTGTTGGTAATAGTCCAAAACTGGAAGCAATCCAAATGTCCAACTCTAATAAGATAGATAATTTATTTTGGTATGTGAATACAATGGAAATGAATGAACCACATCTACTTACAACAAAAGGAAAGCATTCAAAAACATAACGTTGATTGAAAGAATCCAGAAACATGGCATGACTTCAAGTGTGATGCCATTTCTATAAAGTTAAAATCATTCCAAACCTAGCAATATCTTTTAGAGATGCATATGTAAATAGCCAAACTATAAAGAAAAGGAAGGAAATATTCTATAATAGATAAGTAATTACCTAAAGAGGGAAGGAGAGCATTACGATAAAGGTGGGGCACAAGAACATATATTCTTCCACATTCTTTGGTGTGTATGTTATGTGTTATACTCAAAAAGTTAAAAAGAAGTATGAAAGCCAGTGTTGGTTAAGCAGGGCAAGGTAGTGGGATGTGAAGAACAGATTGAAGCAGAATACATTTCAATGCAGAGTACTCTGTTTTGGCAGTTTTAACTAATGAATCTTAGCTAATGAGTCCCCAGAAGCACCTTGATTGAAAAAGACTTCCATATGTCCCAAAACATATTACTCTAAGCTCTACTCAGTTTGGGGGGCAACAGTCAAATTCATGTTTTCCAGTTTGTTTATCATAATCACCATTATCATCATGATCATGATTATGATCATGATCATTATCATCATCATCATCATCAATCATCACCAACATTATCATCATCTCTCACCAGAAAAGATAGCAGTAATAACACAGACCAAGGATAAACTTTACTGCCACAAAACATCTCTGCTCTATCCTTTCTCTGTGGACAAAAAACAAAGCAAAACAAAACAAAACAAAAGAGATTTAGTAGAGAAACTTTATTCGTTTATCCACATGTTATACACATGTTACTTCTTGATCGTAGGTCACCACTTGCACCTTTTGAGTAAATTGTTATATTATAGCTATGTTTATATCTACGCACATATATAAAATCTATTTTGTATTTCTAAACTCCTAAGGTTGAGGGAAGTTTGATCAATTTCTTTCTGTATTACTTAGAGTAGAGCTTGGTAATTACAAAAAAAATCCCTGAATCTAAATTAATTTTTATTCCTAAATAATGTATTTTCTCAGAGTACAAATAATAAAATTTATAGTTGGAGATATCTCATGGTCATTGGCAATAGCTGATTTTAACTGATTGGTGTGTGGTTTTGCAGAAGACCCTCATATTTTCAATACATAAATTGTGTGACGACCTTAAGTAGTCAAAAGTAGTCAGGGTCAAGTAACTGAATCTGTTTATGTTTGTATGGCTACAAGGAGCCATTCATTAATCTCACTAATAACTAACTTCATGTCTAATTTTATAGTTAGTTTATAAGAACACACACACATGCATACCCACCAGTGGTGAACAATTTAGGGAACTGTCTTCTTTTCATTCTTTTGGGAAACATGGAAAACTTATGTGTGGCTCCTAATTTTGAAAATAAAAACAAAACAACTACCCCCAAGAAGATATCATAAAGAATTCTTGCTCTTGTTCCCTTCGCATAATGTCCTAGAATTCTTACACATTCGAAGTGCTAGCCAATAAATAGTCTATTTGTCTTCCCAGTACGTGCCGTAAGCTTCCCAGTCTCCAAGGATTTCTTCATACTTTTTCTCCCATCTTAACTGTTTCTCATCGTTCCCTGATGGTTCCAAATCCTACTAATCCTTCAGTGGTCAGGTCAAATGTCTCCTAATCCATGCAGACCTCTGTTGTTCTATTAGTTGGAAATAAACTCATTCTCTTTATCATGTCCATAACACTTCGCCGAACTCTCATATAACATCCATACTTTTATCTTGTATGTGCCCTATCAGATGGTAAAGTTCCTTAAGGGTAATGACTATATTTTTTTCATTATTGATACTCAAAATTCCTTGTACATACTAAGTGCTGAACAGTGTTTGTTGAATTTGTTGACTATGACTAAATCATAGTCAATAGAGCTTTTATTTCATTACTAAAGAAATGCTTGAAGTTAAAATGTAGAATATTAGAGACATAATCCTTGGAGATTTGTCCTTATCTTTTTTTTTTTTTGAGATTATTTTTCTAGAGCAGTGTTAGGTTCACAGCAAAACTGAGAGGAAGGTACAGAGATCCCATATACTCCCTGCCCGTCAACATACATAGCCTCCCTTATCATCAGCATCCCACTCTAGAGGGATACATTTGTTACAACTGATGAACCTACATTGACACATCATGACTACCCAAAGTCCATAGTTTACATTGCATTTCATTTTTGGTGTTGTACATTATGGATTTGGACAAATGTGTAGTGCTATGTATCCACCATTATAGTATCATAGAGTATTTTCACTGCCCTAAAAATTCTCTGTGCTCTGCCTGTTTATCCCTTTCTCACCCCCAGCTCCTGCAAACCACAGATCATTTTATGTCTCCATAGTTCGGTCTTTTCCAGAATGTGATATAGTTGGAATCATACATTATATAGCTTTTCAGACTGGCTTCTTTTATGTGGTAATATGCATTTACTGTTTCTCCATGTCTTTTCATAGCTTGATAGCTCAGTTCTTTTTAGCACTGAATAATATTCCATTGTCTGGATGTACCTCAATTTATTTGTCCATTCACCTACTGAAGGACATCTTGGTTGCTTCCAAGTTTTAGCAGTTAGGAATAAAGCTGCTATAAACATCCATGTGCAGATTTTTGTGTGGACATAAGTTTTCAGCTCCTTTAGGTTAATACCAAGGAGTGTGATTGCAGGGTAATGTAATGATAGTATGTTTAGTTTCATAATATACTGCCAAATTGTTTTCCTAAGTGGCTGTACCATTTTGTATTTTCACTAGCAATGAATGAATGTTCAATTGTTCCACATCCTTGCCAGCATTTGGTGTTGCCAGTGTTCTGGAATTTGGCCATTTTAAAAAGTGTGTAGTGGTATCTTAGTGTTGTTTGAATTTGCACTTCCTTGATGACATGATGTGGAGTTCATTCTTACCTTTTTCTCTTCTCACTTAGTGAAGAGATGGAGGAAGAAGATAACATATAATGAGGATCTGGCGTATGTCAGATATTGCAATCAGCACTTTATACATATGATATCAATAATTTTCACAAATAACATCAGTTTACAGGTGATAAAGCTGAGGCTCGAAAAGATTATATTATTTGCCTGGACTCACAAGCAAATAAGTAGGAAAGAAATATTATATCTAGCTTTCTTGAATTCAGAGTGCTGATGGCCTCATTTTAGTCAGGTACATTTGGTTACTATAAACAGAGACCCCTCACATTTATTGGAGTAAGAAGTTTATTGTAAAGATGAATTTGACATGATTAGAAGGACATACTTTATGAAAGTACACAACGTGAGCCATTACAGAGCTGGGCCTAGAGTCCTGAGACTAAACTATGGTTATGGAGCCGTAGTGTCTCATGGAAACTGTGTTTGTTGAGTTCACCATTTTTACACAATCACTCTTCTGTTGACATGGTTCAGCCATACATGGTGGGTTTCCTCATTTCTGTCCTATCATCCACTAGCTTTCCCTGGTTAATCCACTTCTTCTCCCTGTGACTGGGGCTCACACATTGCTCTGGCTCACCAGGCATTGTCCCGTGAGCTCTACCATATGACATCTCCACTTGAACTTTCTCAAACGTGTTTCAGATTTCTTATTTATTCATTCAAATTCCATAGCAAGAGGAATTTTTATACAAATAATTTTTTTGAATTAGGCCATGAAAATTAGGTAAGTGGTGCATTTCTAGATTTGTCACTGTGGGGCACATCTTTATAGTCTCATCTACAGAATCAGGAGCTGTGGGAGGTGTTAGTGTAGGTGTGAGCAAGCTATAAATAATAATCATCTCCAGCCCAATCTCCAAAAAAGGATGTCTATTCCAGACTTAATTCTGAGCTACAGATCTTATTATCTATTGCTTATCCTTATCAGACCTTTTCTCCTGCATGATAGAGATATCTCAAGAGTAGTACATTTAAGACTGAATTCATTTTGATATCACCAAAACCTATCCCCGTCCTATGTCCTATAACTTGGCTTCAGAACTGCTAAAGATTTTCCTTCTTTTTCAAATATTATTACTTTCTAATGGAAATGTCATCATTGGTGTTCATAAGGTGTCAGCACACATACTCAATGAGGAATTATTTAGATGTTTTGAAATTAGACAATCAATAGAGTAGATAAAATAAAAATATGGAGTACAACAATCATATGTTTTTGATTAGGTAGAAATACAAAGTTTATAGGTTATATAATTATAAGTAGAAAAAGATTTGAAATAATCTTAAAATAAATTCTGTTCAAGAGACTAGGGCTTTATTTTTTTTCTTCAGTTGGATGTTGTATATCAGCTCATTAGTTTTCTTGAAAATTAAATTTAAATTAAGGCACAATGTTTTTGAAAGGGATTAATGCTCTACACCACTCAAACTTTTTGCATAAAATTATAACTGAAAACTATATTGAGAATAAGTCATTACTTGCAGGAATTTTTCAACTAAACGCCATCTTGAAGATTTACAAGTTGGCATTAATGAGCAAGAACTGCTAACAAACTATGAATATTTAATTTTTGAAAACAACTGTTCTATAACAGCATAAAAAATATGTCCATATCCCTCTTAGAGATATGAATTTCTTATATTTATCTAGTACACTCTAGAATAAATGTGTACCTTGAATTGGACTCAATACATTCAATGGGAAAAATCCAGCATGCTTATCCAAAGTCAATATTTGCTATGTAAAGTTTACTTTTTCACCACTATTTTTTGAAATTTTTGAGAGAAATTGTGGCTTACATGTGATTTTCAAGTAAATTAAAAATGTAAGAGATTTGTTTAATCATTAATCTTATCAACCTGGTCAAACAAAATCAGTCTTGAAATGCTTGAAATAGAGAAAAAGCTATCAGTAAGCATTGAGATTGATTTTGAAACAAGACAAAATAGCAGCATCATTCAGAATGAGCATTCAGAAGAGACAATGAGTCTAGGCATCAAATCTTGGGTGTGTTTATTTTTTGAATGAAAGGGATATGATTTGGGGGGCTAAGTTCTCCATAGACAGGGGTTCAGGTCTGTAGACTGAAGTCAGAGGTGCACATGAAAGACACAAGTGTTCCTCAAAAGTGCGGTTTATTAACCACTGCAAAAGAATGGCAGGCAGAAGTGCTGGCTTATATAAATTAAAAATAGAATAAATCTACCCAAATACTACTTTAGGATCTACATTTTTTTCTTACATCTGTTCTCCTGTCTCCCTCCTTTTGGCAATCACCAGCTTGTTCTCTATACCTATGGGTCTGCTTCGTTTTGTCTTTTTTATTCATTTGCTTTGTTTTATGTTTAGATTCCACATAAAAGTGAAATCACGGAGTAATTTGTCTTCTCTGTCTGACTTCTTTCACTTAGCATAATACTCTCTGGGTATACCCATGTTGTTGCAAATGGTAAGATTTCATTCTTTTATGACTGAATATTATTCCATTGTATATATTGTACCATATCTTCAACATTATATTTAGGTTGCTTCCATATCGGCTATTTGTAAATAATGCTGAAATGAACATTAAGGGAAATGCCTTTTGAATTAGCGTTTTTGTTTTCTTTGGATAAATACCAGGAAGTGGTATTGCTGGGTTGTATGGCTGTTCTATTTTTTGACAATCTCCATACTGTTTTCCATAGTGGCTGCACCAATTTACAATCCCACCAATATTGCTTGAGAGTTCCGTTTTCTCCACCTCCTCACCAGGTTTGTTATTTGTTAATTTTTTGATGATAGTCATTCTGACAGGTGTGAAATGGTTTTCTGTTGTGGTTTTGATTTGCATTTCACCAATGATTAGTGACTTTGAACATCTTTTCATGTCTGTTGGCCATCTGTATGTCCTCTTTGGAAAAATGTCTGTTTAATTCCTCTGCCCATTTCTTAATTAAATTGTTTACTTTTTATGTTAAGTTGTATGAGTTCCTTATGTATTTGGAATATTAACCCCTTATTGGATATTTCATTTGTGAATATCTTTTCCCATTCAGTAGGTTGTTTTGTTGTTTTGTTGATGTTTGTAATCTATATTTGAAGTAATCCCCCAAGCAAGTCTTATGCATGCCAAACAAACACTAGGTTGGTGAACCTTTAAGAAAGGTCTGTTGACCTGCTGTATATGATATTTGCATATAATTTATATATCATAATATATATATATATCATATCATACATATACACACACAACTGGTCACTATAGATATCTTCCTATTTATTTGTAAGTCTGATCAAATAATGTAATCTCTTTAAGCCTCAGTTTTATCACCTGTAAACTGATGTTATTTTTGAGAATTATTGATATGATAGTATAAAGTACTTATCACAATTTTGTCATAAGCCAGCTCCTCAGTGGGTGTTAGCTTCTTCCTCTATCTTTTTTCCAAGTAAGAAAAGAAACAGTGATGAGATACCATAGGGCCTTGACTCTTATTTATATCAATTAGCTTATGGCAAAATTGGTTTCACTATACATCATTTTGCTGAAAGTCACAGAATGTATTTATGATGTTAAGTGAAGACTTACTGTATATTTAACTAGTTACCAATCCAAGATTCTCATTTCTTGAGTGTCTGTTGTGCAATCATTTCCTTAACACTTAACCAAGTCAATCAAAACAGAACCCTGGCTAATTTAAGCAAAAAGAGATTTGTAGAAACTATTAGTCAATTCACAGAAACTCCAGGAGGGACAGAGAACCAGATTGGGATGTTATACAGACAGGAATAATGTACTTGGGGATGACACAGTCAGGACTGCTACTGCTGCCTATGGCTCACCACAGGACCCTGTGCAAACTCCATGTGCTTCTGCCAGCAAATTTACCTGGCATTCAAAATGCTGGTCCGGGAGTCCCGCCTTGTTCGCTTCTGCCTCTAACTCTGGTGCTGCTTTTGATTGATAAAGTACCCTCGCCCTCCCAAAAGGAGTCTGGAAAATATAGGAGCTCGGGCTTGAGCATACAAGAGTCACAATGTGGGAAACAACAAACTATCAAAATATTGTCAGAAAGGTACTGGGTACTAAGGAAAACAGATTCCCAATATGGTTATTACAGTAATTATAGCAGTTCACGTAAAGGCCATGAGATCGCCACAGCTTAACCAATAAACAATGTCTGGTGGTTCAAATGATCGTTTCTTTGGGAAAATATACATTATTTGTTAAATGGTAAAGATTCCCTTTCAAATCAGTGTGGAAAAAATAGACTAACAAACATTCTATTTTGAAACAATAAAGCTGGATTAATACTCTACTCTTCGCCCCCCAATTAATTCATATTGTTTTTATAATAGCAAAAATATTGGACTTAATCTCTATCAATAAATAAATTAAATTAAATAAATAAATTAAATTAATAAATTAAATGGGAAGATGTCCAAGACAAATTAATATGTGAAAAAAGCTAACCGCAGAATAGTAAGTACAACAAATATGGTAATATAGCTTATATGTACAATAGAAATTAAATAATTATTCAATGCAGGGCATGATTTGAAACTGAATGAAGATCTTATTTTCATTTTAAGTTCTTTTTCTAAGACGCATATATCACTTTAATGTTTGAAAAAGGAATTAATAGTTGAAGAAAAGTAAAAGGAAATGTTTAGGACCTAGAAGTTAGATATCAATTGAATTCAAGCCAAGTGTGCAGATAGGAGTGCCTGAAATGGCTTTCCTTCTTTTGATGATGATATATTTGGAAAGGTCTGGTAGGGTGTTTCTAAGGAAACTCAGCAGTGAAGTCCAGAACCGTCATCCCCCTCAAAAAAAAGGGGGAAGGGGGTGTTGGTCTGTGCATTATGGGAAGATAAAAAAAGGAAGTGAACTGAATATTACATTAATAATAAAAGTAAACATCTTTGTTTAAAACAACAACAATTCTGCAGCTATTGAATCTCAGCAGACAGAACCAGATGAGAACGGGACTAACTGCCCAGATAAGACCTTGCCAAGAGTGAAAGTATCAGCAAAAGGAAATGTATGCTAGTCTAAAACTCAATTAATTTCATCAAGGATATCAATGAAAACAAATTATCATGTCCGATAACACAAAACCCTAGCAAACCAAAGGACAAAGATAACGCTCAAGTTCAAAGACTTGCAGTCTACTTTGTTTTTAGTAAGCTGCATTTTCTCTAAATCTAAGAGGAATAATTAAAGGATGTTTCCTGTGCTGTTTCTGGTATTAATTAAAGCTGTCCAGTAGTACCGATATGAGAACAATAGTAATGAGGCAGCCAGTTTCATGTGAACTGCTTGTTTCAAATCAACTAAGGAATTTGCTTTTTTGGTAGTAGCTGAATTTCACTTGTTCTTACTCAGAGCTAAAGCAATGCAAAGTGTATCCTTTTCTTGATAACAGCCTTTTATTTTTCCTTTGGTGAAATTAAAAAATGAGTGGAATGAAAGCTTGGTATTTGCAGAAACACAGATAGATACTGCCCTGTAGGTGGGTGAAGTCTCTGCAGTAGCCGTTGGCTCATGCACGGTCTCATTACCACTCTTTTTGGTAACTCAAATGTGGTTGTTTTTACTTTTGCTTTTTAATGTACTAATGAAAAATGTAGAGTTGAGGAAACAGCTCAGGAATGAAGGCTATGTTCTCACTCCCAGCTGTGACTCATATCTCTAATGAGGCTCGCGGCAGGCCACTTAACTCCTGCATCTCAGAGTCTTCATCCATAAGATGGAAGTGGCAGCACCACACACTCTGCAAGGGGTTTGGTGAAATTAGCTAATCAGTGCAAAGAAATATGAAGAAAAAATTGTATCATCTATCATCTATCTATTATCTATCTATCTATCTATCTATCTATCTATCTATCTATCTATCTATCAAGGGCTGCTAAATGTAAAACAAATTGTTGTCAAGGAGGAGAATCTTTAGGGGAGAGATTTAAAAATAGGATAAGTTTTTGTCTCTAGGGTGGTCCTAAAGTATCTGAAGGCAAATATTGGGACTAGATCACCTCTCTAGGTCTTTTCCAGTTCTATAACTTCATAGTGCCAAAATCTGAAAGATAGTCTGAGTTATATCTACTAAAATATGCATATTGTTCTAGTCATTTAGATACCATATATTTTATGATTTTACAAAAGGGGAAAAAATTCCGAACTACAAAACAAGTTTTAAATCTCAACTAGTATAGGTCTTGCAAACTTCAGGAAATGTTCTAAAATCTTGACTTGTAAACATAAATTTCAGCAAAGACATTGGTTTACTTTCTTTCAATTAAAATTCTATAGAAGTCCAAAGGTCTTGAGAAGAAAAGATACAGAAACCATTTTCAAATACAGATAAACACACACACACACACACACACGCACATGCACGCACGCACGCATGCACACGTGTGCATGCATGTAACATAATTTAATGAACATATGGATTTTTGCAAATGCTGAAGCTTGCTGCCAATTTTATAGTTAATATTTCTGAAAGTCAGCATATGCTGATCACCATGTGTTTATAAAATATTCTCATAGTGAAGACAAAAGATTGCACTTTGGCACGTTTGATGGCCACATGGGCAATTACACCAGACTCTTACTTCACCGAAAACCAGGAGAGCAAAGTAAGGAAGCCTCTTCTGCAGCTTTATGTGATCTGTGTTAATACCTTAGGACTCCTGACGTAATTGCTTGCTGTGTGAACAGCTCACCAACATAAAAACAAATGAAAATAGTCCTTTAAGTATTTAGTAATTGTAAAAATATTTGGGAAGATAAAAACGTGGGATTTTGTGTGATATTTTCCAATGACAGCTGGAAATATGATTTTTCTTTACTTCAGGAAACTAAAACCTCTGGGATTTTTCTAATGTTTATTTTGGACAAAGACTATGAAAACATTCAGTATTTACCCTGGTGCCATTTGAAGCTCATGTTTTGTATGCTTGGTCATTTGGGCCTGAGAGGTGCTCAAGCAAATTTTCATCTGACTTGATGTAGCTTTGACTTGGAGCAAAACACTATCTGTCACAGACTTGCTGCTGTGGAGAAAAACTCCAACCATGAATTAGTATCTTTAAAAATGTCTTCTTTCAAGCTTGTGAACCTTAGGGGAGGTCTGAAAGTCAGGAATTTAAGACTTTCCCTAAGTAAAGGAGTCTGGTACATCTGGAAGATGAATTTTTTTTCTCTTCCTTACTAAGGCACTGGATTTCAAGCTAACCTCCCATTACGACACCAGGAGAGATTATACATTTCTCACTCTCTGTCTTCTCTAACTAGGACTCCTGTGAGAAGGAGAGAAACTGTCTCTGATGGTACATGGAGTAAGATGGCATTTATATAACAGACCCTCACTTGGCTCTGCTTTCAAGAGTTACACCTGTGCCTTCTCATCATAGGGGAGATAGAATGCTTTTACTTGTTTGTTTGTTTTTGTTTTGTTTTGTTTTGTTTTATGATAGTGGCAAATCTTGCAAAAGCATCTTGTGTCAAAGTGTTCTAGTTTATCCCATGGTTTTTCAATTGATTCACATTATGGTCTCACAGTCATTCAGCATCTTAAAATAATTTTCCCACTCATAGTTAGGAAGTGGATTCGAGAATGACAAAGATTTAGGCAAGGAAGCCAGCTAAAGTAGGCAAAGCAGAGAAAGGTTGGGAGTAGTCTGGGAA
Source organism: Eonycteris spelaea (assembly GCA_003508835.1). Classification (NCBI taxonomy): domain Eukaryota; kingdom Metazoa; phylum Chordata; class Mammalia; order Chiroptera; family Pteropodidae; genus Eonycteris; species Eonycteris spelaea. Next base: position 6,844,871 of record PUFA01000017.1, read on the forward strand.
TATCTGCATGGGAGCAGGTATTTTAGAGCCTGAGGAGTGAGAACTTTCTGTGGAGATGAGACTTTCTTTTTATAAAAGGGCCTCATCTAGCCCATGTCTGCTCAGAAGTCTCACAATCAAGCTCAGAAAAAAAATTGGTTTACTTCTTGTCCCCATTGTAGTTCCTTTGGCAAGGGGACCCTGGACCAACAGACTGTGTACAAAACATTGAGTTTCCTTAACTAGAAGTGTACAGCAGCACATGTTCAAATGTGGCAGAGACGAACATTGTGATTTTTCACTGTAATTATAACCTAAATCTTAATCTCTTCTTGAATCAACATCAAAACTTAGTATTAATAACATGATTTTTAGCCAAAGAATCATATATTCAAAAGAAAACTTGTGTGAAAACCTGGTAATTACAAAACAGCTAAAAGTAGAGCTGTTCTTGATTCATGATGACACAGGGTCCTGAGACCCAGCTCATTCAACCTCCCTACAATCCCAGAGAAGATGTTCTCAGTACATCGTGTGAAAACTATTGCTATAACCAAACACCTCTGCGTTTGAGTTTACATACACTTAGCACAACACATAATTACAAATGGATTCTCTTTCTCTCCATTGTGAGAAATATACTGCCAGGCTTTCATATTCCTGTGTCCTGTACATGAAACAGTCCATAAATTGTATCTACTCATTCATAAATACTTACCAAGTACCTATTATGTGCCAGGCACTTTTCTAGGAGCAGGAATGTGGCCATGCAGTCATGTAGCTATGATGTCTGCCTACAGAGAACTATACTGCGTAATAAGGCTTTAGTGACATGATAAAGTGCTTTTGAAAACATCAGCATCCCCATCAGCATTTTCCTTCTCCTCTTTTCCTTCTCTGAGTTATTTTTTTTCCAACCTCTAACTCAAGAATCCAGTGCTCTAATGGGATCTTCATTCATCTCATTTAATCACATCAACACTCTAGTGAATTCTTAAACAATAAGGTTGACATTGAAATGGGAGATGGATCATGTCACAAATCATCTGAAAAAAACTGGAAATTTTAATTCACTACAGTGGTATGGCATGGTTCACAAAAGCTCTAGGCGGCATGAGCAGAAACACAGCTCCTGATGGACTGAACTTCTAGTCCAGCTCTCTTCTCTCTCTTTATACCACTTCCAGGAATGAGGACCAGTTCCGTGAGATATTTTTATAGGAAAATTGACCAACTGGAAAGCATGGGAGATCTAGAGGCCATATAAATAAAGACTGCCTTAAGGAACAAGGACTATTTAGCCCGAAGAGGAAAAAATGCCTTTACTCTGTGCATGACCAGAGGAGGGGGAAGAAAGAAAAAGGTGTTTAAAAGTGATTGACAACCATTGAAAGAGCTATTGTGTTAAAGAGAGAACAGCTTGATCCATACATTCTACAATGCAGAGCTGGAATCAATGAGTGGATATTAAAGAGAAGACTAAAATATAAGAAAGACTTCTAATTATTACCATGTTTCAAGTATGAAATGAGCTGCCTTAAAAAGGAATGAATGCCCTGTAACTCAAAACATTCAAGTTAGGACGAAATAACCATCAATTAAGGTAATATCATGAAGATTCCTGCGACTGTTTTCAACAAGCATCTTCTGTGCACCAGTCATGTAAATGCTGAGAGACACAGAGAAGAAATGCTTTCACTATCAAAGAGCTCACAGTGTAAGGAGATCACCATGTAAACAAGCCAATAATGACAATTTGGTATAAAATGTGCAATCAAAAGAATTCATGCCAAATTCTAACAAGGAGAGAAAAATCAATGCTATGATAGGAATGGGAAGAGACTAAAAATGGAACCACAGAATATTTTAGGGAGAAAGTGATGTTTGAGCACAGTTGAGGGATAAGTAGAGTTTTTGTTTTTTTTTTTTTTTGACCTTGCCTTTCAATAAGTGTGTACATAAGGAGGACATTCAAGCTAGAGGGGTGGGAGTTGTACTTGCGAAAAGCATAAGGGTAGAAATATCATGGCATATCAGGGAACCAAATCGTTTGAAATGTCTAGAGCATGAAGTGGTGGGGGGAAGTGAGGAGATGGGAAGCCAATAAAGAGAATGGCCTTTGATCTGGAACAGAAGGGATTTTTCCACAGAGATGAGAGGAAATGCTTAGGGATATGAACAGAGTAAGAATTGGTCAGTAAGATAAATATGGCTAGTGACAACATACTTTTGAGTGAAGTAAGAGATAAATGTCTCAGTGTTGGGAAATGTTGCGTGGGTGTCTTATGGAGACAATCATAAAGGGTTCCCATAATTAGAGGCCATGTGAAAGAAAGATAAAATAATTGATGATAGATGGCGTTGAGGACCCAAAATGAGAATAAAATTAGTGGCATCAGTTTATACGGTGATTTTCTTCAGAAACACTCAGATGTGTGAAAGGTCAGAGTAGATGGCCTCTAGGGTCTTTTCTAAATTTAAGATTTCCAAATTCTATGACTTGCTATCATTTCTTCTTAGGCATATGGGATATTTCTTTTTTGTTTGTTAACAGCATTCTTTTTTTTTTTTTTTTTTTTGCATATACCATTTAATTTACCAAGTCAAAGTGTATAATTCAATGGTTTTTAGTATATTCACAGAATTTTGTAACCGGGACCACAGTTGATTTTGGAACATTTTTATCACCCCAAAAAGAAACCTTATACCCATTAGTAATAACTCCTTACCTTACCTCAGCTCCAGGCAACTATAAATCTATTTTCTTTAACTACAGGTATGTTTACTCTGGACATTTCACATAAATGAAATCTTACAATATGTGGTCTTCTGTGGCTAGTTTCTTTCATTTAAGATACCATTTTTAAAGTTCATCCCTGTTGTAGCATGAATCAGTAGTCCATTCCTTTTTATGGCTGAATAATACTCCATTATATGGATATATCACATCTGTTTATCTATTCATGAGTTGATGGGCATTAGGTCATTTTCACTTTTGTCAATTTTCAGTAATGTTGCTACAAAGTTTATGTACAAGTTTTTGTGTGGACACCTGTTTTCACTTCTTTTGGCATACTGAATATTTTTTGACACTCCCCCACCCAACTCCCTGAACTATTATACTATAGATTCACTGTGTTTTCAGTACTACTGCAACATTTCTGAATGATATTGTGGAATTTACATCTCACCAACTCCCCAGGAGTATATAACAACAGCACCCTTTGGAGGTCTATCTACAGACCTCTATTTTCTTCCTGAGGGAGGCCTCTCTGCAGGTTCAAGGGCATCAAAAATGTCTAAAGAGGCCCTGTGTGCTGCTGCCCTCACAGACCATGTATATATAAGTATATACATATATACTATACATACATATATATTAATTTACAGTGTTTATAAACAGATTACATGTATTATGATAGAATGTTATTGTTTTTTCATCTGATTAAGGAAAAATTTTTTCCCCCTAGCTATTGGCTCATAGCCATTTTATCATCTTGAAATAATTCTCCTCTTCTGTCTGCTCTGCCTTATGAGGATACTTAAAAGGGAAAAATTTAGGCCAGAGTTCCGGCGGGATAGCGGTTGCCTTTTTCATGGTAGAAGGAGATACCTGGTCAAAGCACTCTTAGGTAACTTTATGTAGAAGAGGGGAGTGTGGTTAACTCTTTACTAGAGTGAATTCCTACTCAACAATCCTGAATAAGAGAAAGAAAAGTCAAGGTCCATTGGAGGTTTCAACTCTTCCCACTTGAATGCAGGGCTAAATAGAGGAGATTTATTAATAGGAAACTGGCTCAGAAAGCCAGTTTGCTGTTGGAGGTTGTATGTGGTGACTGAGCCTGTGAGCCTTCATCTCTGGGAGGGCTTTCTCTCAAGGCCACTCATGACATCACAGGGGAAGAAATAAAAAAAAGAAAAAGAAAAAGAAAAAGAAAATAAACTCTTTTTGTTCTTAGGCCTTCCTACAAGATCCTTGGCAGTGGCCCTGTGATTAACTCTTCACTGAGCTCCCCTCGGCTTGGGGACCTCTGTTCAATTCTGTTCTCAAGAGCTACTTCCTGCCTTCTTCCAATGAGAATTGTTCTTGTTCACTTTACCTGCAACTCTGGCACTAGAGTCTCTGTTTTCCCCTAGCTTCACTCTCATATCCGTGCTTCTCTGAAAACCTACAGAGATTCAGGGATATATAAGAAGGAGGTAGAGTTGAGATGGAGACTAAATCAGAAAGTTCTGAAAGGTTCCTTCTCCAGCTGCTGGACTCTTATCTGCCCCAAGTCCTTCCACACTCCCCCACCCTCCCAGATTCTTCTTTCTTCCATATGTTTCCCATCTGCCCAGGAGCTGCTGCCTCTCCATTCTTTTCACTGAACCAGATGCGAGGACATTTACTCTGTTCCAGGAAGGGAGGGACTCTCCCATCCAAGAGTGTTTCATAATCCAGTTTAGAGATCGGTATTGTATAAGAAACTCCTCAACAGCCATCATGGAACATTCTTACAAATTATAGGAAGATTCATGCTGACAGTATTCATTTTAATAACTGTCTACCAACTGATATGGAGAAATCACTGGCCTTACTAAAAGTGGACCAGTGAAAAGACAAAATTTAACTAAGTCGGAATGGAACTGGACAGGTGAGGCTATTCTCATAATCAGAAGAAATAATTCAAAGTATCAGAAATTGTTGTCTGCCTGTGGCCAAATCTAAATCTTGCAGCTAGCTCTTAAGGGCTTTAACAATAAATGTTTTTAGCAGAAAATAATATTATTATTATTAATAGAAACTTTAAAAAATATTTTTAAATGATGATTGAGGGTTTCTGTTTCAAGGTAGAATGGAGCAGGAAGCAATAGAATACCATTCCCATTATAACAGCTGAAAGATCAAATTTGGAAAAAAATAAAATAAAATAAAATAATCTATATATACACATACACAGAGACACATATAATTTATTTTAAAACACATATGTAACAAATATATATTTATATATAAAAATATAACTATACAAATAAATTCGCATATATTAAATTTACACATTATATAAGTTGACCCTCATTGTTAAGATTCCTTATTTGAAGATTCACATATCCACTAAAATTTATTTTTAATGCTAAAATCAGAACTCACAGTGCTTTTGTGGGCATTTGTGACACGCGCATGCACAGAGTGGCAGAGAATTTAAGTTGCCTGCTGTGCATGTTCCCAGCTGAGGTCAAGCAAGGCCGGACTCTGCTTTTTATTTCAGCTCTTCTAAACAAATGTCCTTTTCATGGTCTATTTAGTGCCATGTTTTTTGTATTTTTGCACTTTTCGTGTGTGATTTTGCTATTTAAAATGGCCCCAAGAAGTAATGCTAAAGTGTGTCTAGTGTTCCTAAGTGCAGGAAGGCCCTGATGTGTCTGATGGAGAAAATAGATGTGTTAGATAAGCTTTATTCTGACATGAGTTATAATGATGTTGGCCATGAGTTCAATGTTAATGAATCAACAATATATATTAAATAACCTGTATTTCTTGTAGGGGCAATGATTCAGTATTTGATAATTCAGTGTTTTTGGTGACTTTCTAGAACATAACTACCTCAAATAATAAAAATCAATTGTGTATGTATAGATTTTTTACATATATAATTTTCATTTATATATTTATATAATCATTACATATAATTTTTGCATATTTATTTTACACACATTTTTAAAAGACATTAAAGTGATGTGGTACAGAAAGGGCTAAATGAACTGACCCAGAGAGTAGCAAACCCTTGCAAGGTGAGCAGGCCATTGCTGGCCACTTTTTTTACCTAGGGTATTTGCAAATTAGGAGTGAAGACTGAAGACTAAGCTTGAGAAGGGAAGAGAAACAAACAAGGACAATTATAACAAATTAGAAACTGTGGGAGCTCTAAGACATGGAGGCCATTTTCCCTCAGAGTTCATTTGCTGAACCCATATCTGTGTAGGAGCTTCTAAAAGGCTCACTCTAATCCCTCCTTGCCTAGCAGTATTTGGGAGGCAAAGTACTACATGAGGAGTGGGAACTTCATCAAACACAGAGCCAGTCTTCTCCTTGAGGCATTTCAAATACTTGCCAAATCACAGACCAGAAGGCTGGAGAACACAGCCCAAAACTGCCAGAGAGCACATTAACTCTCTTGGCCTTTTGGGATGGTATGGAGACCTGCTAAGCTCTCATTCGAAAGTTGGGAAAGGTTCTCTGAGATTTTGAAACCAGAGGTAAAGCAAAGCTAAAATCCTGCTCTATCTCAATTCACTTTGCAGTTAAATCTAGAAAGGGAAGACCTTTCCTGAGAAGAAAATAATATAAACTTCACTCTCTATAATTTTTTATACACAAAGTGTGTCATAAAATTTTAAAAAATAATAACAGGACATATGAAGAAGCAAGAGAACAGTAATCAACACCAAAAATAGTCATTAGGAACAGACTTACAGATGATTCAAATGTTGGAATTGGCAGATGGGACCTAAAAGTTTTATAATAAATATGTTAAATAAATCAGAGGAAAAGATGGACAAAATGATTGAAAAGATTAATAATTTTATCAGAGAACTGGAATCGATAAAATCAGAGGAATCTCTTAGCACTGAAAAATACAATATCTGAAATTAAAAACTTAGTGAATGAAGTTAAGAGCAGTCAAGACATAGCCGAAGTCAATAAGAGAACACTCAGACTGAAAGAGAGAAAAGGGATAGAAAATGATGCAACAGAGTAAAATAACCTAATGTAAAGGCAATTAAATTTCAGAAGGAGAGGAGAAAGAGAACAAGGCATATTTAGTAAAATGAAATAAATTAGTAATTAGTAAATACATGTTATATTGTATAGTGAGTTAGCATTTAGTAAACACTTATTAGTGATGTGTGGTAAATTAGTAATAGTGGTAATATTTAATAGTGATGTGTAATGAGCATGACTCATGGAAGGCTGCTTGTCCTCCTGCCTTTTTCTCATTACTCCTGGGAATATCAGGAAATAGGACACGCATTCTTTCCATAAAGTCATAGTAAAAATTCAACTAACACAAAATGCTATATTAAAAGAACTATCCTTTTCCTGTAACATTTGAATACGATAAAAAAAAAATTTCCATCATCTCGAGGGGGGAAAAAGTGTGAACCAGAAAAAATATCTATCTATTGCTGAAAGTTCACAGTTATTCTTTAGGTTCATCCTCAGTTTAACCATAGTCTTTACTCTGTACCAGTCCTGAACTCATCTTTGAGGCGTTAGCCTGCCATCTTTTCAAGTTCTGACTTCTGGGAAGCTATGAGATCAAGAAGCACTAACTCGTGCCTTACTCTGCTCTGGCACTCTCTTGTTGCCAAGAGGAAGGTATTCATTGTCTTCCAGTTATACCATCTCATTTTCTTTTATAATTCCTGTCAGATTTCCTTTCTTGGCCAGAGCCATTTTCCATATTCATGTGGTCTTTTGAGAGAAACCCTCAGTCCTTGGAGCCTTACCCATTCTCGTTACTTTTCTGTATTACAGCCTTGCTAGAAAAAGAGGTACTTCTTGAAGGTAGAGCTGAATCTAAATGAGACAACACACTCATTTTTTTTTTAATTGGAAACAATGTTTTTAGAATGAGGCCAGCCTGGGTTCTGACTTTGTTACTTAGTATTGGACAGACATGAAAGAAGCTGGACATATTCTCTCTGAATTTATTTCTATAAAGGACAATAATAAAACCTACTTTGCAATGCTCTTGTAAGGATCAGAGATAATTTATGTAAGATGTTAAATAATGCCTGAACAAAATAGGTGCTCGATCAATGGTAACTTGCTATTCTTAGAGTAGCTTCTCTAATATGAGGAACACAGTAACCTGGTATAAGACAAACAACTATATTTGCTTCTGTGGAAGCAAAGGGGTCACTTAACAAAGTGAGCATCTAGCTTTGTACAGTAAGCATTCGATAAATTCTCTTGAATAAATGGTAACAGATACTGTTTCCTGTTTACAGCCAAAGAGAGATATCTTTCTTTTTCCCTAAATAGCATGTGAAAGTCATTGTCTTCAAGTGTTCATTGTGCTCTGATATTCAGTTATAAAATTCAGTGTGCAACTTAGCTGTAGACTACTAAATCAAAAGCTGTTCATTAGAATGTCAAGGCTTTGATCATACTATGATAAATGGTGTTCATAACATGAGCTTGATTACTGGAAGATCTGGAAGTATCTTCTGAATCATCATAGATAAATTGATTCAATATGATTTTTCTATTGAGCATATTTGTGTTATTGAAAACCTTTGAAATTTGTAACCTAGGGAATCTCCTTGAGGGAAGGGTCAGTGTTGTCAGTATAGCCTAATTACCCATTTGCCTAGAGAAGTAAGAGCTTAATAAATATTTGTTGAAATAAAAAAAAAGGGGGGGGGAGTAGGAATCGGTAAGGTAGGTAGCATATATGACAATTGAATCTTCTAACTAGGGATTCAATTAATAAAAACATCGTATTGCTAAACCATAATAGAAAACAGAGGCATCATTAAAGATGAGGTGCCTCAATATCACTACTTATATGGCAAAATTTTCTTTATGAAATGAAATTTCTCTAACTATGTTGTCCAGCAGGGCACCTTGTTATTTTCTCATCTGCATGAACAGTGATTTCTGAAGATAAATAAAAGTACAAGATATAGATTTCCTAAACAGGCAGACCGTCCCCAAATTTTGCAATGTTACTTTCACAAAAGCAGCACTTTAAAAAGTTATATGTTGACTCCACAACTGACTTTCACACATCACATTTAGATTTTAGAGAACCAGCTAATGACCTAATATTTCATGCCATTATTTTGATAGCTGCCTGCCAGACAGCCATGTAATTTTGGCATCATCACTTTATTTGTCCTAAAGCAGTTTGTATTGTATGATTAAATATTATATAATAAATGTATATTATAATGTTTCCATTATAGTTTTAGAAAAATATTGCTACTAGTAATAAGAAGTATAGTTTCTGATAAATTTCATAACATTGAAACTCAAAGAAAATAATCATTAGGTAGTTCATACTGGAAAACATTAATCTTCAATTAGAAATTTATTGAACTCATTGGCCAAAGATCAAAACTATGAAATGTTGCAAAGACGTTATCAAAGATTAACTCTAAATAGATGGTCAGGTATAATTGGAATCTTTCATAGATTCCTCCTTATTACATATAAGTCTATATACATATAAACTTTTCAGAAATATGTTTTGTAAAACAGGGTGGACTTGCCTGTAATCAAACAATAGCGCAGGAATAATAGCAAAGAAGAGGACTTTAGAAACTTTTGGCTATGTGTTTACTTTTCTGTAAACTTTTTTTTTTTTTTTTTTTTGTAGCCCTAGCTTAAAATATTGATATATTCCATTTGGAACATACGTATATTTTTTATTCCACTCAGGTGGAAACCTAGTGAGGTTTCTTAAATCTCAATGAAATTATGATGGTTTTTGAAATGCAAAATGGGCAGTTCTACAAGCCTCAATCCCTAAACATCAGCCTTGCCAAAACTAATGGCTAAGTGAAGACAATTTAAGAGAAGGCAGTAAAGTGACATATGTTGAAAAGAAATAGTCTTCATACCTAATACATTACTTCACTTCTGATATCAAAAGCCATGCAGACAATCTCCCCTATCAGGCATTGTTTCTGACCAACCCTCTACATAATGCCAGACCACCAACCAAGTGTCCATCCCAGTGATGTAGAGCTGTGCCAGGCCTGGGTACATGCGCCCCACCAGCCACCTGCAGAGTGCCTCACCCTGACAGTCTGCTGCTTCCCAGGCGGCCCCACAATGCATGGCCAAGCTTTCTTTGTCTTTATGGAACATCTGCTTAGAAAGGAGAAGGGAATGTTCCCCAAAATTGATGTTATATTTTCCTATTTCTCTTTTGGATCTAAATCTTGCATATTTGCTAACCTAAACTTACTCTGACACGCTTTGCGTGAATTTTTATTTTGAACCAGACACGCCAAATTTAACCTAGTGTTCTTGGGAAAATCATAAAATGACTGCTTTAACTGATTTTTTTTTTATTGAATTAGGACATATATTACAACATCTGTTTCATAGTTACTATAATAAATAATGTTTCACTTCTCAAGACTGAGTTGTAAAAATAATTGATTTTGACATTAGCCCATCTATTTAATACGGTCTATAAAATGTTCAAAAAATTCCAAATAATATGATGGCCTGACAAAGGAGCCAATCTGCTATGCTAGATGGATGAGTATTATGGAGCTCCGTCTGGGGGACTCGACCAAAACACAGCTACAAAGGCTGTGGGTATCAGCTGTCTAGTCCCAATGTTTGTTTATCCTTCCAGCATAGCTTAGGGTTAAACTCTTGTATTTGTTTCTATGGTTATAAATGGTCCCACCCTTCTGGACATTTACATTGAATCAGTCAGCCAGCCTGCAAGTTGTGTGAAAAAGAATCTGGGAGTAATTAAAATGAGAGTTATAATTTTTTTTTTGCCATTGTACCATTCCTTTGTCAGATTTTAACATGACAACATATCTCAGACAAGACCAGCATATGTGAAAATGGTGAGAATATGCCAACAAACATAAAAATATATTAGTAATTAATTCTAGCTATTGAAGGTATGGATGGATCTGGTATCACCCTCTACCGCCCAGCGCCCCGCCCCCCCTCCCCCCACCCACCCCATCCCAACTCCCACCAGCCACGTTTACTGCAGGAATACAATACAAACAAGTCCAGGCCGGCCTGACTCACTGCCAGGCAGGCTTAGCAGGGCCTGAATTGTGTGAGGAGCCCTGGAGGCTCCTGGGAAAGGACTCGGGAAAGGACTCCTTGTAAGAGGATGATGGGTCAACTACATGAGTTTGCTCTAATAACAGTGCTTCACCTGTTAGAGGAGATGGAGGTGATAAGAACAGTAAAGCATTTGACACTCAGATTTGTTCTTCAATGTCTTCTTCCAGAATTGGCAGTGAGGAAGCTGCCAATTAAGGTGGAAGCAAGCCTCTGTGACAGTTTTGGAAGTGGGACGCTTGCTCTAAAGCTTTGGTGGCAGCAGTAGTGGCAAGAACAATGTGGTGGTGGCAGCACAGTGTCAGAAGGGCCAGGAGCCCCTTTGGCAGGAAGAAAGGGATGGAGGGCCCTTAGCAGGCACCTCAGTATGGCCTCATCACCACTGTTGGGGCAGAATAATTACTGAACTTAATTGTTATTTTGTGCTGGAAAGGGATGAAAGATGATTGTAGTTCTAAGAATATCATGAATTGAGCCCCATTCATTCTACTTAAGAAAGCTGAACCTAGAGCCCAGAGCTCCAAGACTTGCCTGAGGCCCTAGCAGAGCCATCTGTTTTATGAAACCACATAGCCTTTGGCATGGAGCATCTCTGCAGTCCTCTCCCAAATATTTGGGACCAAATACAATTCCTAAGACTTTCCCAGGACCCCCTAGGGCCTTCAACAATGATAGACTACATATCACCGTTTGGCAGGATGGGAGCTATAAACATATTTAATTTGACTTGGAAACATTTTGTCAAATATGTCATTTCTCATGTTATTGTGGTAGAATCATATCTGTGCTTACTATCTTAGAAGGAAAAAAAGAAATTCTATCTATGACTGCTGATGGCCCAGTTGTTGTTAGCAGACTAGAGCACAAAGGGTTACAAAACCAAATGCTAAGAAGTTACTGGATGTACTAAGGTAACCAGCTTCAGTTCATGTCAAACACCTATAACGTACATAAGTAAGTGGTAGAAAAAAAAAATGTGTGTTGCAAGGAAAAGAAAAACATACAGCATTACTCTGGCCCAGTTAAAGGCACCGATTCTTAAATACAAACCTCTTTTATTTATCTGGCAAATTGTTGATAAAATTACTAGCCATTATCACAGAAGTTAGTTACATCTTTTCCCCTGAGGCATTGCACTCCTCTCTTTCTCTAATGCTGACAACCTACCCCTCCTCATTCATGTCAATTGAATCTGCTGTATAAGATTCAATATCCATCAAAGGGTCGCCTGCACTGCGAAGGCCTGTCCACAACTGCCTTACAATCACCACCATTCTGGTCTGGTGTGAAGAGAGTGATTGTGGAAGTCAGCTATTTACAAATGCTAGGCTAGTCTAGGATGTCTGTCCCCAAGAAATGTGAGGTTCTGGGGCAAGGGGAAGAGATTGGTGTAATATTTACATTTAGGTATCATCAACATCATAAGTTTTGGTGAATAGTCTAGGGGCCAAGTCTAGAACAGTCATGGGATGACCCATGAGATACAAAAAGAACATATTCGAATTTCTGTTTGGATTTTCATCTTATTTATATAATTCTCAATCACCTTAAATACATGGATTGACACTGGTGTCCATTTTCTATGTGTCAGATGGTGATGTGCCATGAACAGAAGATGAGGTAGCAATCCCAAAACACACAGAAGATGCTGGCATGGCTCTTACTTGGAAGAGTGCTTGCAGTTTGTTGAGACTTATTACTCTGCCCAATTATGTGACTTTATATATTATTTTGTCTAATTCACAAAAGAGACAAAAGGATTAAAAATATTCTTAAAATGAGTTCTCGAAGTATTCTCAGTAAATTAAAGATGTACAAACAAGAGACTGGCAGATCTGATACTTCACCTTTCCCTAGTTATGAAATAAAAATAAGGAAAAAAATTTTTTAAATGTATCCAGAAGTTTAGAATTATTAAGAACCATATTTGAAATTACAAATTTATAGTCACTCTTATTACAGTCGAGCTTTGTTCTAAGAATATAAAATTACTTAGGATATTGACTAATAATGTTTAGAAGCATCTCTCAGCAACTAAGAAACTAAAATATTATTAATAACAAATTTTAGTGAGAGGAGGTATTTGTGCTATTAACTTTAGAAGTAATGTTAAAACATTGGTTATTTTAGCTTTATATTACTCTTTCATAATTTCTTTTTGTGTCTGTTGCATAATGTACATATGAGGTCATGTTCAAAAAAGTTTTACTAATATGAGTGGATCAATAAAGTTCAGAGACCACTAGTATAATTCTAGAGCAGGAATGCATGCAAAAATGTTTTACAGAGGGCCCTCTAGTCTTCCCCTGAAACCATGTTAAATGTTTTTCCAAAATTAGGCCTCAAGTATTTAATCAAAGGAAGGATCCTGAGACTAAGAATAAAATTTTACAACCACTGTACTAGACAGTCATATACTTTAAACTATGATGGGTAGAATAAAAATTCACCTGTCTTAGAAATATTCTTTTAATTATTGTTTGTTCCTTGGAAACACATAAACCCTGTTGTTAAAGCTTTAAGTCAATATAATTGCCAAGATCCTACCAATTCTTCCAAGGAAACTGGAGAAAAAGGTTAAGGGAGAAACACAGGGAGCACAGTTAGGTTTATTGTTCATAAGTTTTGATAAAAATACAACTTCATGTCCTGAGATATAACATACATTTTATTGAACCGTTCTGAACCCAACTAGTTAAGTTAGCTCCGAGGTAGAAATGCTTTTAAAGCCAAGAAAAGACTAGTTGTACCCTTAGTACTTATTATGTTGAGATGGCAGAAGTAGGGTGCAGGTGGAGCCACAACTGACATCTAAATTTCATCAGACCTCACTTTGATGAACATTTTCTCTGTAAGTGTATGTCATGAACTTGTGGTGTGTTCAATTCTGTGATGGGCAATGTTGTAATTGGGTTTTATTCTATATTCTCTCTTCTCTCATTTCAATTCTTGTCATTACACAGAATTCCTCTATGTCTCTAGAAGTTAATTATCTTGAGATCTTGAAATTTTGGCTGCTTTGGCAAGAAGTCACCTGAAAATAGGCTAGGCCTTTGATTCTTATAGAAATCCAGTATACATTTATGATAAGCTATTTGATTGGCTCCAAGCAGGTCAAAATGAATACAATTCCTCTATAGGCATTTTATAGACATTCAGAGTTTGATCTGAGTGGTGTGATGTAATTTTTTGGCCTCATGGATGACTATATTAGAAATATGGTATCCTCAGATGACTCATAATTTCTTTATCCCTCCTCACCCTTCCTACACTTTCCTCCTGCTTCCCAGAGGTATCATTGTTCTTTTGGCTACTCCCGATCCCATCAACAGTGCAAGGTAGAGAATGTCTCACACTGATCAAACTAATAAAGTATAAAAGATTATTAAGAGAAGAAATTTTCATAAATATCTATAAGGCAATAGGACTTATGAGCAATAGGCTTTGTGAACATATAATAATATGACTTTGTATCATTCATGAGGCTCTTTGAGTGCTTTATATATTAGTCAGTATTATTAGCCTACTTTACAGATGAAGACACTGACACATAGAGAGATGTGCATTCCCAAGGTCATACACTGAGTTGAGGGCAAAGCAGCAAGCAGAGGAGTGAGCAGACATCCTATAAAACTATATTTATATTAAATGTGTTTTGAGAAGAACGAAGCTTGTGAGTGAAAACAAAGCTATTACAATCAGCAGAGTGCCACCTCTTTCTTCATTCAGACAAAGAAGAGAGGAGAGAGAGAGAGAGAAAGAGACTGAGAAAGAGAGAGAGAGAGAGAGAGAGAGAGAGAGAGAGAGAGAGAGAGAGAGAGAGAGAGAGAGAAAGCAATGTCAGAATTTACAATGTGTTGTAAGAAGGAAAAATATTTCTCTGACATTTGACTTTTAAACATTTTTAGGCTATACCTATGCAAATAATTCCATTAACCAAAGTAAAAATTACATAGTTTAACATCCACTTACCTTTCCCCTGGAATTTAAATGTTACACAACCCCACTGCCTCCGCCAAACCCACCATGTGCCAAGTACAGCACATGCTTTACATATACACCAGTTCACTTCTCTTCATAGTGCCTGGTGCATCATAATCACTCAAAGAGCTATTGAATGAATAAACAATAGATATTAATAGATAATATTACCCTTAATATCAATGTTAATACTATCTTAGAGATAAGCAATATCAAGGAAAAAAACATTAAATTTAACCAAGTCCCACAATTAGTTAATGGCAGTGCTGAAATTTTTAACTCTCACTCCACTTCCTCAAGCTAAAAGCTTATCAAGGTATTACAATCATATACAGTATTCTTTGAGAAGAGAACCAGCAAATATATTGTTCTTCAGTTTGTTACATGTCCAGAAGTGTTCAAGTACCTCATGATCTTTTTACTATTTCAGTGTTTAGGGCCACCTTAATCCTCAACTCATAGTGATGGTTAGCAATGAAATATTATTATATTATAATAGCTCTAGTGCAATTATTTCATGTGGCATATTTTGTAACTTGAATCCAATTTTAATTTCCTTGAAGTCTTGTGCTATTTACAATTTTTTTTTTTTTTTTTGCATTACCATCAGCATCTTGTGGTGTGTTGTTAACGTAGTATTAAGTTATTTAGTGTTCTAGCAAACTGAAAGGAGAGGAGGACATTATTGGTGCCACTGTGTGCTTGGACATCAAGAGCCATGGGAGAGGTTTCTTTAACTCTCACAGCCAGCATTTTACCACTATAAGCAATAATCAATGATCTAGACCAGGCCCATTGAGACAAGTCCAAAAAATAAATCTGATGCATCAAGATACAGTGGTCTCCATCTCTTGCTCCTTCTTCTCCCTCAATAAGCAATGACACACATGTGGATTAAAATGAGATAATTTAAAAATTCAATACTTTTTTGGTCTTGCTAGAAATGAAAAATGTTAAAACCTTTAGGACCACATTTTATCGAATTGGGTTTATATATATAAACATAGTTTATGTACATTCTTTTGGTACAACCAGAAACCATGCGCGCGACCTTTTCTTACAGCTATACATTATTGGCTGATTCCATTATCCTCAAAGAAGAAAGGAAGCACTGGTTGTGCCAGAGGGGGAGCCACATAGTCAATGGGTTCCAATGGCCTGAACACAAAGCACAATTTACAAAAGTGTCCAAGGACTGAACGAATCCAAGGAAGTTGGTGAACCATGTTTGTTAAGTGTGGAACTTTCTTGCACAGGTACTGACAGCTGGTAATGAGATACAGAAACTTTTACGACAGTAGCCCCAATCCTTCCTGGCCTGGACCTGTCCCAAGATCTGTGCCCTCTGCTACCGTGTTTATGATACACAACACGGCATGGGCTGCTGAACGTGCCCATTTTTCAGTTCAAGGGGTGCTCAACCATTTCTTCCACATCTTTACTCATGAGAAGTGATTTTCTAAATTCTTAGATGCTGGAAATGACCCAAACATAGCTCACTAAACTAATTTATCTCAGAATTTTTAAATGCATGTGCATTTGAACATAAACACTACCCATATGTTTCTGATTCATTTACACTGAACTCATCAAAGGGCTGTGTTGTAAGAGTTGTTTGATGTCCAAAAATACTTGAGGGTTTTTTTTAATGGAATTTTATACTTTCTTTCACCATTTTCCTTAGGAAGTCAAACATTGTTGAGAGTAAACAAACTTGGACCCTCAAGGAACTGGAGTTTACCCTTACACTCAGAACTCAGGAGAAAATAGCTTGGCAGTTTGGCAGGAAAGGCACCTCTAGCCTTTGGTGTGTCTTGGCACTATTCCCCAGGAGAGGAGGGCCTACCGGTGAGCAGGGAAACCCCTTTCAGGAGATCTCTTTTCAACTGGTGGTTTATTCATTCAATTCCAAAAGGCCATCCCAAACACAACTCCTGGAAGCTACTTGCGGTCTTTCCCTTGCCAGTTTGAGTAGAAGGCTTTAAAATGTCATTGGTCCAATTGCCCTTCAATTTTTGGAAGGGAACCAAGAGAGGATTTTTAGGAAACCAGTATTTGTTCACCTGAATGCCTCATGTCTTACATTTATATACTAAAGAGACAAGACAAGCGTCTCTGGCTACAGCTGAGAACTAATTAAAGTTGCTCTTTTACAAACATTATGTGGTTCATTCCATTCTTCCTTGATTTGGAACAAAAGAGGAGAGTCATTTATTGCCATGAGTCACTTGAGGTACAATGGAAGGAATTCCAAGACGCTGCTGAGACAAAACAAAACTGACATTATGAAAGCCATGTCTAAACACTAATTTAAACTGTCAACTTACTACTAAGGAAGATTTCTGTCAGACAGAGAATTAAAGCTTTAAAGACCTCATAAATCACTGAGGAGATTAGCAGCCGTGTGAATGAGTTAAAATACCATTTCTGCCTTCAGAGTGTTAGAGTGAGGGTTCAAAGCAATCCTCTAGGATTTGATGGGAAATTAGTTGTAATAAACTAGGGAGAGAAAAACTTCTCAGGTATAGCTTCTTGAGGATTTCAGAGTGCAAATTTCAACCATCACAGTTATTTCAAGTCCTTGAGTTAATGAAATATAATATAGACTTTTTCAAGATTCAACATATAGTACAATAAAAATGACTTGAAATATGTTAGAATTTAAAAAACATTATTTACAAATACCAAACATTTTCCAACCCACTCCACTAAAAATAGCTACAATGTCAACCTAAATATGTTGCTCAGCAGTGGGTTTAACACCACTTTGTCCATATCTTATTTCCTATTTATGTCTCTCTCCAAGAATCCTCCAGCAAGACTCATCACCATGTTCCCCATTAGGTGGAGTTTCCAAGCTGTCACCAACACCAAGAAGTTTTCAGAGAAAACTTTGTTGGGATTGCCCCTCACTCAAGTCTGAGCATCCTCGATCTCACCTACTACTGATGGGTGGGGGGGGGGTGGGGCATAAGGAGTTTCTGATCCCCAGTGGTCTGTACCCCAGAGGCTGAGACACTGCTACAACAGGAAAGCCTTTGAGAGTTGTTGTGCCTTTTCAAGGGAGAAGAGACAGAGAAATGTGAACTCGAGTTAAATCACACTGCACTAACTCTTCTCCCCACTCCTGAGGTCTCGCTAATCATTCCTTTATGGGTTCTTTTCTTAAAACCCCATAAAACTGTGTTGCCTAGTCACTGGTGCCCTCTAGATGATCTCTTTGACTTGGATCTTATCACATCTCTGCATGTCCAGGAATGACTTTCTGAAGCATGTGTTGATATGATCTCTTCCTCCCCCAAATCAGAAACTTTTGCATACAATAATTTTATCCTATTCTTTGATTTTTTTTTTCCCTCTGGCTTAAATCTAAATGATACAGAAATCCACATGGAGAGAATGGAATGTAATTGCTGTAGTCTTCAGACTGAATCCACCTTATTCAGCATACAGCTCTGTGTTCTCTTTTCTTTTTCAGGCACTTGGCTTCTCTCCCTCTGCTCCCCCATTAATGGCAGTTGTCAGAAGTCATCAGAAATGGGTTTAAGTGACTAATATATTAAACACTAACAAATATTTAAGGAAGAACCTTGAGATGGAACCAGTTGATTCAACTACACACATCCAACTGTGAGACACTCATTCACAACTTCCAAGATGTAAAACTTAGAGCCCATCTTGGACACAAGTCTAAGAACCTCTTTAAAGATGTGAATTCCTTCAGAAGCTTTCTGTCCAGGGCCATATCTGTGTCAGTTTCCTGCCCACCGGGGATTTTAGTTTAACTTAGATGCTATAGAGTTTGAATTACAGTCGTGTTACTCTAAATCCAGTTCTTTAACGCTTAAACTTTTGCACTTTATTTCTTTTTGGAAGAGAGGCAGGAAGCATGCAATGTAATCAAGATCTCTCCTTGGGCTCCCCTTCTAAATTCCAAAGTAGAACTCAGATCAGAAACTGCAGAAGTGGTCTCAATAAAACTGTCATGAAGGGCGTCCTGCTTCTTTGAGGGTGGACTTGATTACATGCTCATCTATCCCCACAGAGCCACAGACTCATCTCCAGACTACTCTCTGGCAGATCACAAGATGGAAGACACTCAACTCCTTCCCTCTCGAAGTGTGAGAAGACCACCGCTCTGTCTCATGTCTTTTGAATCTGCTCCAATTGGCAAGTTTTATTGCCATTAAACTTCCACATGTGAATCATAAGAGGTACCTTGTCTGAAGACAGGAAGAGGAACTCAATAGTGAAGGCTACCTGAGTATGACAACCTCAGAAAGAAACTGAATTATCAAGATCTGCTATCTGCTTCTGAATCCTATTGTCTGCTTTTCACTGATCACTGGATCTCAAGGCAGAAGCTGTGGGAAAATCCCACTAGCCCACTTCAAATGGCTTGCAGTTATTTTCAGGCTCTTAATTTGTCATGAACTTATATATGTTTTTAGGCTCTTGTGGTTCCTTTTAAGCTTCAGTCCATAAAAAAGTATACCAGGTATTAGGCAGAAACCTGGCATCAGAAAGAGGCCGGCTTGCCAACACTTGAAGTGCAGATGAATGATTTTATTTGGTTACACTATTTAAAGCTCTGAGTGCAGGGAACACCTTGCGTAGCCAGAAACTATGGTTTCTGTTTATAGGTCAAATGACTAGCCACTTAGAGAATCATAAAGATCATATTTGGATTTGGCCATCTCTTGCTGACTTTTCTCCTGTGTTTGTAAACATTGTTGACTTTGACCCCAATCTCTCACAAATCCATGACCAAAACCAAACAGCTACAGAGGAGCTGCAGAACGTAATGTGATTCTGTAATGCAAAACAGGATGGCTTGCTAAATGTGCAGATCTGAAGAGAATTCCTGACATAATCCTTCTTACGTCTTTTATGATAATCATTTCCATCTTCAGAACACACGCAAACAGTGCCCCCTTGGACATTGCTTCTGGAGGCTGGACTGCATGTGATAAGGCACTGGGGCAATGAGTATGTGCGAAGAACACAATATTCCTGCAGAAATAGAAATAAGCATGGAAAATGCAAAGCCTGATTAGCTGGGGAGATGCTTCTGCAGAAGGAAAATATGTAAAACAGCAACCATTCTTCCCAGAACTTGTAAATCAGCTCCAGTTATAACTTACTCATCTATGTATGCATTTCATGAACATTAATTGAAGGCCTACTATGTGCTATAAGTGCGCTGTGTGGGAAAGAACCAGTTTTGAGCCAAAGACTACAAGTGAAAATTTATTTGTAATCTCACATTGCTAATAGTCATGCCAAAGTCAGTCTCACCTCGCAGAGCATAGAAACTATCTTCATAGTGGATTGGGTTTGTTTGTTTCAAATTTTGGTTTAAGTATTTTTAAGTAGGTAAAAACTATTGGGAGTTGGAAAGCCTGAAATGGAAGGAGCCTAAGCCGATTAAATAAACAAAGGAAAAAGACTTGGATCCTAATTCCATCTGGTCAGTACATAGCAGAAGTGCAGTGTGGAACCAACATTTCCCCATTTCAAATGTCAAGACACATAGATGGTTTTTTCCTAGAGAGTCAGCTCTGTAAAGCAAATGTGTAAAGATCTTTATTTCTCTTACTAAAAACCCCTGTCTAGTATAGTTTTGGAGATACTAAATAAGTGGGTATAAGGCCAAGGTCCTGAGTTATATACCTTGTGTCATATATCTGGTGGACATCAAGGATAATTTCACCTTTGGGTCATTCATCATGTAGTCTTGTGAAATACTATGAGAAAATTGAAGGAATAGGGATCTGATCTGGAGCAAAAATACAAACGGGGCCATATTTTATTCATAAAGTTGTCACTATTTGTACCTCAAGAATGAGGGAATTTCAAATCTTGAAAACCTTATGGTCACTCTAATGGATAACTAGTTCTTCAATTTGTTGCCTAGTCATAATAGCAGTTAAATATAGTCTAAAATAATAGAGAGAAAAAGTGGAGGCTTTGAGCTTAAAGAAGAATACACTAGTAACTTAATAACAAATGCCCATATCTGAAGAACACCCTATTGTGTGCAGTGATTTTTCTACCATACATTCTTTTCTTTTTTTTTTCCCCTTACAAAAATCTCTTGAGCTAGATATTATTAATCCTTTCTAGTAGATAAGAAAATGGACTGATGGAGATACAGCCTTGCCTCAGATCCCACAGATCCTGCAGTCAAGCTTCTGATTCTAAGACTTAATGCTCTCTCTTCTGATGCATTGTCAAAGGTATATTTGGAGATTCTATGCAGTAAAATATTAATACCAGTTCAAAGGAATACAATATGCAATGTAGAAACAATAGTTTTACATTGTTTTTATATAACTATAATAATACCATAATAATAATACCTACTCCTGATGTGTACAAGGATTTTAAATCACACAATGAAAATTGCCTAGGGAGAGCAGTATAACCTCTACAAACTAGTGTTTTGCCACAAAGGCCCAAGCAGGATAGTGGTTTTAGGTGAGAAAATTTTAACAGAAATGCTGATTGAACATAATCCTACAGATAATATTTCATTAGCAACATATCTTTTCAGAAAACTAGACATGGATTTGTGAGTAACCATATAATTTGATTTTTCTATTTTCATCAGAGGAAAACCTAATATTAAATGTGATGGTTTTGCCTGGAAAAAAAGAAAAAAAGAAAAAAGAAAAAAAAAAAAAACCCTAAGCACTAGCTAAACCTGAAATAAGAAAGTTCTTGGGATGAAAGCTTCTTCAACATTCTTACAAACAGTATGTCTCAAGTCTGCTAAAATGAATAATTAAAACTCAGTTCAAGTTAATGAACTTATAGTAAGTATGGGCCATACTTAAGCAATTGTATTAGTTGCTTAGTAAGTAGAAGAAAAGATAAAAAGATGTTTAATATTTATGTATTGCACTCAGGAACTTAGAATCTGGAGAAAAGTGACTACCTTCTTTTTGATATCTTCTCTTTTCAATTAAAAATAAAACGTGTAATAGCATCTAATCAGACCAATTTTGATAGGCTGATCTAGCACAAAATGGAAGTGAAACTTAATGGATAAAGTCTGAATAAATAATGTGCTGAATTGGAAGTACTGGATTTTTTTTTTCTAGTTTTCAGGTAGAAATCAATTACAAAGGTCAAGTCTTGTAAAGCCTTTTAAAATGTTGCTTCCCACTTTGCACCTTTAAGGTGATTTAATTAAATACGCTGCATCTTTCCTCACTAAAGGAAATAGCTAACAACTTTAAATTTCCTTTTCAAGTAGCAACTTTAATCCAACAAATGTAATTTAATCACCAATCAAATAATAATAGCATAATTAAAAACACAGAAGGCAAGGAAAAGAGATCTAGGCACTCAACAAGTTAACGTATTGCTAAGTATGTGTAAATGACCTAATAATGACTGAATGGCTTGTCTCAGCTTGTAATTCAGCTATTCAAGATTTATTCTATTATATAGAATTATGTCATCACAAATACTCTGTTCAGATTTAGAATTTGTCTCAAGATACTTAGTATTTTAGTTAAAGAAAGGAAAAGTATATATAGTTAAAGAAAGGAAAGTATATATAACTAAAGCTAATTGTTCAATTTACTTCTTGAGATGAAATGTGGAATTAAAATTTGAATAAAATCCAAATGTAAGGCAATATTGGATTAGATGCTCAGTTGTAATGACAAGCAAGACAAAGAAGGATAAAAATGGTCAGAAAAAACCTATACTCACTTACAGAATTATAAACACCATTCAGGAAGAACTTAGTTAGCATGGGGTAAGGGCCACAGGGAGGGTACCAACTTGGAAGCTATGAGAAATGCCAAAAACTTAGGAGACAAGATACTTAAAGTTTACACCTATTTGCAAACAAGATACACATATAAAATGAACAGAGGACATCTGTGCAGAATGGAGGTAAGGTGGGGAGGGAGAAAGAGGCAAAAAAAAAGACAATCAGTAGCTTCTTCTTTTCTTCTTTCCAAAAATGTCAATGAACCTCAAAAATTGGGGACCAGTTCTCAGCCATAAAAAAAAAATGAAATCTTGCCATTCGAGAATAACATCATAGAGCCCCAATAATACTTCCTAGTTTGAATGGGTAGCTGCTAAAGATAGCGGTAGATCATAGATGATTGAGACAGTCTGGCTTTGCACCCATTTTCCCATCTTATTTATAATTGAGACTTCTTTCATTCTCATACAGTGTCCTGATTTAAATGATAAATAAAATGGTAACTTAGTTTTAGAAAAAATTAAGAAATCTCCAACTAGAACCTCCTTTATCTTTCCAATCAATAACCTTTCCAAAGCAGCACAGTGAGGAGGTCCAAGCGCAAGAGCAGACTTTCCAGAACACAAACTTAAGGCAGAGGGATTCCTCTCAGGCTCAACCTCTTCCTGATCCAGGAGGCATAAGTATTCAGAAGAAGGAAAACACAGCTCCACCTATAACTGAAATGACAGATAGGCCGATTTAGAATCAAGAGTTTGCCCCTGACATAGCAGATTTCACTGAGTACAGAGAAGAAACCACACATCCTGGGTCAATCCATGATTCTGAATCTCTTCTCACCCTGTTAAATCTACTGAATCACTGAACTGGTGATACAAACTTATATCAACCAAAACTTCAGCTTAAGATATGAGAGAAGAATCCAAAAAGCATCCTAATAATACTAAGGGAATCCAAGAAGACCTCACCAATACTCTATTGGGGCAATATTCTGACCTTGGATAGCATCTTGTCCTAGAATTATTAACTTCAAAATAATAACAATAATATAAAATAAGACATGAAGAACTAAGATTTGAAAATAATCAGCTACATACAAGTCAACTTTAAGTAGCTTTACACTCCCAAGGAAATTCAGGAATACATGAAATTTGTGAAACAAAAGATAAAATGAGAAGACAATCAATTGAAATTTAAAATAAGAAAGGAGTTAGAAAGCATGGGAAAATATTTTAAAATATACATTAGAAATAAAAGATTTAAATAAAAATAAATTTAGCATAGCTTTAAAATGAACATAGAATAAAAATCGGAATCAACCTTGTAAAAGTAAAATCTGTGATATAGAAAGCAGGACTAAGCAGCTCTCTAAGAATGGGGGGAAAAAGGACAAGAAGATTAAATTAAGTGAGTATTATGGGTAGGAAAACTGACAAAGGAAATCTAACCAATGTATAACAAGACGAATGAAACGGATTGAACATCGAAAATATAAAAGAAGAAAATTTTACTGAAATGAAAAAGTTCTAATTATACAAATTAAAATACCTCACTATGAGTCAGACAAATTTAATGAAAAAAATATAAACCTAAACTTTTGTGAAAATTATAAATTTTAAGAAAAACTAAATAATTCTAATGATGTCATTTTAAGACAAAAAAGCTTATCTATAAAAAAATTAGCATTTTTTTTCTTGACATTAAATGCTAGAAGACCATGGAGTGAGTGAAATTTGAAAAAAGGGTTCCAATCCAAGATTTTACATTTAGTAACATAAAGAAATCTCAGACATATACAGATTTATGATTATACTATGTATATGGCAGATTTTTAAAAATTTATACCAAAAATGAATCAAAATTAAGAATCAGAAGACATAAGCAGATATTAAATGACTTCTGGTAACACAAAAAGTGTTTATGCACAAACTAATTTAAATGATATATGTCTTACTAAAAACAATATTTTAACGTTAATTAACATAATTAAATGGTTTCCATCATAAATTCAATAAAACTAAGAGATGAAATATAGGAGGTTTAAAAGAAATAAAATTAGATATTTTCTTCATTGTATATACATAAATAATCATGTTTGATTTTTGGTTATTTATGTAAAATTCTAGATGAATTAAAATAAGACATTAAATTTTAAATTATTAAAAATGAATGAAGTTGGTATGACAACATACTGATAAAAAAGGAAATATAAAGGGGATAACAAAAGAAGTACAAAATAAGGTAACAGCAGTAAGAACAAATATATTTAAAATAATAATGGTTAAACTATTATTAAAAATTATAACACCCAGAATGGGACAAAATTCTAACATTAGAGCTTATAAAACTTAAAGAAAAATAAACATAACAGTTGATGACATTTTTAAAGTAATCAGATGAACAAAGATATACACAGCTACTGCTAACTAAAATACAACAGATCTCAATATTTACATCAGTTGTAGTAAAATCCAAGTCATTTTAAGAGGGAAAATTAGGTCATTTTGTATTAATAAAGAGGATATTTCTCAATAAGAATATTTTGTTAGTATTAATATGCCAAATAATACATAAGAAAAATATAAGAATAAGACATGTCTTTCTAATTAACAGATTTCTTGATGGACCAAATCAACAAAAATAAATAGAATGTGAATAATATAAATTATAAAATTAAAAATGTTTCTGTAATAAATATTTACCAAACTCAATACTCTATTAACAGAAAATGCACTTCCTTTTCAAGTGTCCAGACAACATTTACAAAAAAATTGACCTTACAACATGTAAAAAGAAAACCTTCATTTCTAAAAGGAGAAATTGTATATTATATTCTCTGACCAAACTGGAATAAAACCAAAATTATAAACAATAAACAGATTAAAATGCTAAAACTTTTCTTTTTAAAATAAGTAAAACTTTTCTTTTTAAAATATGAATCATGAATAGGGAGGGCGAAATGAAGATATTTTTAGATACATGAGAACACAAGGAAGACCCAAGGAGTTAGATGAGATCCTTGTTCAGTAAACTGAGAGTTAACAATGAGAAAGAAGACAGCTTGAAATCCAAAGAGAGACCAGTAAAGAGAAATCCAGAATGACTGTTAGACAACAGGCCTTGAAAGCAATTATTCTAAATTACAACAGTTGGCTCCAAATAAACAGGAAATTATAAACCCCAAATATTTTGATTCAGCCTTGTTTAAAATTACCGGTGAAACTTTATGTCATGAGGCAAAAGGGTATTTAAACTAGAACCATGAAAGCCAAAAAGATTGTTGACACAACCCTTTGTTTTAAAGATGAAGGAGAAGGTTGAAAAATGTACATACAGGAACAAAGAGCCATAGCTAAGCCGGTAAAGTTTCTGTATAATTTAATTTATACTTATTTGTATCTTGTCATCAGGAATTTAGTTTTTATCTAGTCTGTTTACTAAGAGGGGAAAAAATTTCCAATGATTCTCAAATAATCATTTCCCATGCACTGTAACTTGTGACCTCAGGACTATGTATGTTTGTTATTGGAAACTGCACTTGTTAAAATGTTTTGTCCTTAAAAATTGAATTTGTCCACCAATCTTGTGGTAATTAATCCACCAACGATGTCCTAATGGATCTCATTATAATTAATCTAACTAGTAGATAAACTATATTATCTTGCAAATTAGGAAACATGTTTTAAGATTTTCTTACAAGACATTTTGGAAATGAAATAGATTTTATAGCAAATTCATTTTTAAAATACAAAGAAAAATCTTTTCCAGTTCCAAAAAAAATTATTGTCAAGAAGAAAGAAGTGGATTCCAAGCAAAAGACAGAATAACTAAGGACCTGGATAATATTAGTGCATAGTGAAG
The DNA here is from genome assembly GCA_003508835.1 of Eonycteris spelaea. Classification (NCBI taxonomy): domain Eukaryota; kingdom Metazoa; phylum Chordata; class Mammalia; order Chiroptera; family Pteropodidae; genus Eonycteris; species Eonycteris spelaea. The sequence goes on from PUFA01000017.1 coordinate 6,871,240, forward strand.
AAAGCATGTGTTTCCTCTCCCAAAAGAAAAAAGAATGGCAAGTGGAAATTCAAGGGAAAATACAACTGTATTAGAAAGTCATGGTCCAATTATGAAGCAAACTCAAATGTGAACTAATTACAAACATTTGATGGAATGCAAGAAAAGGTCAAACTTTGGACTTGATATTTCCTATTTGGTGAGATGGACATAACTTTGGAGCCATAAAGAGGGAAATAAAATACTAGCATACTACTTGGCTCCATGGTGAACAATATTTACATGGTCATAATATTATATATAAACAACATAAGTCTTAGGTTTAAATTATAGAAAAACATTATAAGAAAATCACTCAGAAATTAAAGTAACAAATCAAATTTCAAAAATGTAAATTAAAGATACAACTGATAGAGAATGGGAAATGGAAAGAAGGATGGGGTTTTATTACTGAGCCTATTCCAATATAGAGGCCAAAAGTATAAGTTTAATGTTTAAAGGTGTAATACAAAACCATGAAATAACAAAAGAAACTACCAAAATTGGAATATAGTCCTAGTTCTATACTTAGGTTGTGCTGTATGATGACTAGTGACCCTCACTTACACCAAGGCAAAACCTGCTGGTTGATAAGACTCACCCATAGCCACAGAGCTCCCAGTTATCCTTTCTAAAATCATTCGTAGGTATACACGGACAACCAAGGACCATCAAAAATTTGAGGAAATCTGCAACATCAAAGAGAAAGAGACAGATATGAACTCTGGAAAAATGAAGAAATCTAGCTGAATTAGGGAAATGCAGTATTAACTAGCATCCTTAGAGGGAGTCAAATATTTAATCCTTAAAATAAAAAGACCTTACCCATAAAAAGACCTTACCCATAAAAAGACCTTTTAAAATTTGACAAGGTGAATAGCAAATGAAATAATTTAAAGTTAAAATATAAAGTTGAATAAATCTCCAGAAAGCAGAACTAAAAGATAAAAATGCAGAAGTTACAGGAGATAAGATACAAAGACATTTGATCCAGATGCACAGGTCAATCCAGAAAAGGAGAACAAGGAGCTCAAAGAGAAATTTATAAAAGATATACCATTATTAAATGTCTCAGAACTGAAGAACAATGTGTCATCAAAGTAAGATGATACACCAAGTTCTGAGAAAGATAAAATAGGAAAGATAAACACTTAGGTATGTCATTGTACATTTTCAAATACCAAGGTTAAAGACAATATCTAGAATGCTTCCAGAGAGAAATAAAAAATATGGTCTAGAAAAGAAAAAAGACATTTAGTGTTAGGAATATTCTCCTTAGAAGAGGACCGAGTCATAACACTGGAAAACTGCCAAGAAAAAAATATAATTGCTCCATAATACTGGCTCTGTGGTGAACAAAACTCATATACAAATAATTTATCTGAAATTTGGGGTTTTTGATAAAATATAGAAGGCAATTATGCTTACAGAGCAGAGTATTATTATTGGCCTTGACAATTTCAAAGGACAGTAGAGAGAAGTCAGAGGGTGGAATGTGGAAGAGATATGGTGGAAAGAATAAGGGCAATAACATCCTCTTCCTAAAAGTTTGGGAGTCAAGAGACACTATCAGTAATAGATGGAACAAGAAACATAGACTGAAGTAAAATAAAGGAATTAAAATTTGTGATATTAGTCTATCATTAGGAGAGTTAGTACAAAAGAACCAAATCATTATCTATTGTAGCAGAGACAACAGATCATGTCTAATGCTGATAAGTCAAGAAACAGCAATGTACATTTATCATTTAAAAGAATGGAGGTAATTAAAACAATTAAAATAGTTGCCTCTGCAGAGCAGGACAAAAAGCAGAGAACTGTGGCATATCCATACTATTTTTAACCATCAGATAATATTCTATCTTGATATTTCAAGGGACAGTGGTATAATAAGTATTGAAGTTTAAGGAACTATTTAAAAGAACTAAGAGGCTAAGTACTTTATAAGACAGAAGAAAGAACAACTGGAATGAAATAGGCAGAACAGTTCTTGGGGGTTGTCCAGAAATGAGAATAACTCCAGCTCTACTAGCTAGAGAAGAAACACCTTGTAGTTAGTGGGCATTAATGAAATCTTCAGAAGGCATAATGAGGCTCAATTAATCCTACACTAAAGGCTTCTCTGGACCCAACCTAACAAATTTTTGAAAGACTCATAATGATTCAACTAAATCCAAGTAACTTAACTGTGCATAAACAAAGTTGAATGCTATTTAAAGAAATATCACCTAATGTAGCAACCAACTAAAAGTTCATTACATTTGACAATCAATCAAAAATTTCATTCATGCAAAGAATGAGTGAAATATGACATAACCAGGAGAATAGTCAATTAATAGAAAAGACCCAGAAATGACAGAAATTTTATAATTAAGCAGTGAGTGGGACTTAAATTTGTTCAAGATGGTAGAGGAAAGCTTGATCATGATACGAAGAAAAACAGGAAATATAGAAATTTCTCAAATAGAACATCTGGAGATAAAAACTACAGTAAGCAAGACATTGGTATTGGCATAAGGACAAACATAAACATAAATGAAACAGAAAAGAGCCCAGATGTTCATGTATGAAGTCAAGTGATTTTAAACAAAGATTTTAGGCCATTCAGTGGGCAAAGGACAGTCTTTTCATACATAGTTCTGCAGTAATGAAACAATTATATATAATATAAAACACTTTGATCCTTACCATCAGACACAGAAATTAACTTAAAGGTAAGAGCTACAACTTTCAGAAGAAAACAGGAGAAAATCCTTGAGATCTTAGATCAGACAGAGATTTTTTTTTTCTCATTTCCCACTATTCTTCCCCTCGCTTACTCTGCTCTAAGGACACTGACTTTGCTCTTCCTCAAATGCTCCAAGGACTCGTCTACTTTAGGACCTTTGCATTTTCTGTTCCCTCAGGCAAAGATTTCTTTGATACGACACAAAAAAGCATGATTCATAAAAGAAAAAAATTGATAGTCATCAAAATTAAAGACCTCTGTTCTTTGAAAGACAATGTTAAGGAAATGAAAAGACAAGCCATGGACTAAGAAAAAATATTGGCAAAATTTATGTCTGATAGCAGACTGAAATCCAGCTAGAAAAATAATTCCTGTGATTCAATGATACAAAGACTACTTTATAAAAATACACATAATGAAAAATTTTAATAGATAGTTCACCAAAGAGGATATATAGGTGACAAATAGGCACATAAAAAGATGTTCGACATCATTTGTCATTAAGAAAATACAAACTAAGACTGTCAGATATAACTGCACACACTAGAATAATAAAATTAATAAGTCTATCATAACAGTATTAGCAAAGATGTGGAACACTGAAGTTCTCAGATATGTCTGCTTTGAGGGTCAAATGTATAGCCACTTTGGAAAAATTTTGGTAATTTCTTTCAAAATTAAGCATTCACCTATCATATGATCCCAGAAATTCAATGCCTAGTTATCTACCCCAAAGAAATTAAGACATATGTCCACATAAAGATGTACAACAAATGTTCATAGCAGTTTTATTCATAATGGTCAAACACTGGAAACAATGCAAATGTGTATCAACTGGTGAATGGAGAAATAAGTTGTGGCATATCTCTATATGGGACTGCTTTTCAGCAGTAAAATTAAATGAACTACTGATATACACAGCAGCCTGGATGTTTCTCAAAATCATTACACAGAGCAAAAGAAGCCAGACACAAAGGACCATATACTTTACAATCCCTTTTACATGAAATTTTAGAACAGAAAAAAAATAAGAGTGACAGAAAACAGATGGGTGGTTGCCAGGGATGGAGGGTAGAGGAGGACTTAATTGCAAAGGGGCACAGGGGTACTTTTGGGTGATGGAACTATCTCTATTCTGATTGCACTCGCAATTGTATAACTGTAGGTATTTGTCAAAACTAATCAAATTCTATACTTAAAATTGCAAATTTTATTGTATGTCAATTATACCTCAACAAAATTCATTCTAAAAGAATAAAAATGAATGCCTCTAGGGGCAAGCTGGCAGGTAGTAGAACTTCTTATCACTTGAACTTCTATACTTGTATTTCCATGGATGTTTATAATATTGGTTTAACAAGATTTTTAAGGGAAAAGAAAATTGAGCTTTTACCAGATTAATTTAAGTCGCACCTAAATGTGGTCAATATGATAAATGTTTTATTTCAGAGATAAAATAAATACAAAAACATCAAATAAAAGTCCCATTCACCAGGACAAAAACAATCTATCTGAAAAATTTCCTGAGTTCTATGAGAGACTGCACAAATGTTGAGATGTGCATTTCCAATAAAATTACAACATTTTAAAAAATTTTGCAACATAATACTAAAGTTCTTCTGGAAAAATAAATATGAAGGAATAGTCAAGAAATGCTTGGATAAATGATTTTTGCCTCACAGAACAAGGATGCTATATATTTAAAAATTACTCAACTCCCTGTTACTTAATATCATGCCTGTGTTTGGTAGGTTTGTATATGTTTGTGGTAATTCCCAGTTAAGTGATCTTGGTTTATAATAGATTCTCAGGAGGTGATACTCACCTTATACTGAGCAAGATTCTTCCAAATTCATTCTCTCATTACAACATGAGATGTAGATAAACTGTACTTACTTAATGTGCTCAGAATTTAAATATTTATTTGTGAACTAGATACCTGCAGAAGGTCTACTTATATATTCTAGAGGCTAGAGAAGGCCTTGTTTGAACAAACCTATAATGTGCAAATTTGTTTGTCAATATACCCCAAACTCCTCCAAATAATGAGAGTTTAAGAGCTTATGAATCAACCTCAACAGCTTGCTGATGATCATTTGACAGACTGTGTGGGAAATTGAGTTTTCTTCAAATTTATGAACTGATGGAGCTATTCCTTATAATGATTAACAATGAGTCATAGAAGAAACCAAGGGTCATTCTCAGGCACATGTGCCTAATGTCAGGTGTGGAGAGAGTGAGAACAGTTGCAGAAGAGGTAAAGGTCTCATGACAGTCTGTTAGCTAATTTTCATTTTTAAAGTGAAGACACAGACTGGAAAAATTTTAAGGCAAACTTAGTACCTAAAACATCTCCAAAATGGGTGCTTTGTGAAAAACCTGGGTCACAATCCCCAGAAGATTAGTATTAATATAAGAAAGCAATAAGTCAGAGGAAGCTGTAATAATATCACAATATGTTTACTTAATCTGGGAACTCAGAATAGACTATAAGTGCAGGGAGCATAGAGTAGTGCACACATTGCTCTGATAATTGATGTTTTAACCTGAAAAACACATCATATGCACATTCCAAGGCCCAGATGTGAAACACTTAGAAAAGTATATAGAAACTGGAGCAAATGTAATAGTAGATGGTTAAACAGAAAAAAAGACACAGAACCAATCTTCCAAAAGTGATTTTTGTAATGTAGTCAATGTTGATCATGTTAGAAAAGAGTAATTTATAAAAAGAACAATATTTACTTTGATCCTTTCAACAGTTATTTGTCTACTTGATATTCATTAAGCATCTGCCATGTGCAGAGATTGCTAAGCACCTTGAAAACATTATCCTGTTCCAACATCACAAATATTCTATGAGAGAGGTAAGGATTATTGTCCATATTTTATAGATAAGGAAACCAAACATAGAGTGTAAAATCCTGTCCAAGTTCACAAAACCAATTAGTGGTGGACTTGATATCCAAACTTAGGGTTTCTGATACTAAGAACAGACTTATTGACTGCTAAATTAAAATAATATCATGAAAAATCCAAGCTGTTCAATGATTAAATATTTTAAAAATTTGTATAAATATAGTATAAATTTTTTTAAATTGTTTTTTGAATAAAAAAAATTTCTGTTTTAAAATTTTCTATTAACAAACCTGGGTTGATTCTGCCTATAGTAGGACCAGAAAATGATGCAGTGTTTTTTCTCCTTTTTACAAAGAGATATACTTAAGAAATACCAGTCCAACTATAAGTGTTAAGTTTCTACTTCTGCATTTCTGTACCTTTCAAGCACATAGTGTTTATCCTAAAATCAGACACTATGGAGAACACGTATACACATAGGAGTAGTTTATAATTAAAATTAAAGTAGACTAGTATATATGAAATGATTAGAAATTACATTGGGAATATTGTTTAAATGACTCTACTAAAAAACTGGTGGATACAACTGCATACAAATAGCCCTTTGTATAAAACAGCCATTCTCAAAGTGCAGTCCAAGAAAAGCTGGGGATCCCCAGTCCCCTTCCAGGAGATTGTCAACATCATCACCATTTTTATAATAGTGTTTTACTCTCATTATGTCATTAGTGTACATAGGCATTTTCCACTTGTGCGCTTGGAATGTAAACTCTTAACTTTTCCAACTCCTGGTAAATCTCAGAGAAAGACCAGAGCTAGGTGGTCTGGAACTATGGGACAGGCTTTGGAAGTTCATCATGATGCATGGTAAATGCACCCATCTTCTGCCCCAATGGTTTTCCAATTTAAGCATGCACCCGAATCACCAGCAGAGCTTGTTAAAAGGCAAATTACAAGGGCCCACTGCCACATATTCTGATTTAGTTGATCAGGGGTGACTGCTGAGAATCATTGTTCTCCGCTGTAGACCAGCCAAACTCTGACCCCAGTCCAACTGGCTGGGCTTCTGAGTGTGTTACCTACTCTAACCCTTCAGCTTCTCCCTGGTTTGTCCTCATACATTGTTCTTCAAGAACCCTCTGCCTGGATAAAACGGCTCTCAGATAAGCACTCATGGACAATCTTTCAAAATATTTGGCATTAAAGGTTTGTTCTAGGAGTTCATACATTGGAAATACAAGTTGGAAATTTTAGTCTCAAAATGATTCATCAGAACCACAAAGACCTTTTGCAGATGGAACACTTTGAGCACAAGCAAATGTCTAGGAGCCACCCTCAATACCGTATCAGTCAGTAAAAGAGATACATGTTCAAATAAAAGTAGATCTGTAATTGCTAAGAGTATTCCTTTCTCCATACTCTAGGGTGTGAGCTGCACCCACCATAATTCCACAAGGCGAAGTCTTTGAGGGCCTGTTGTTCTATCAGAATGCTTGCCAGTATCCTGACAGGATTAGGAAGTTCTCCTTGAGCTGCCTTCCAGACATGAGCATGCACAAAGAAAAGCTTCATCTGAAATCCTAAGCAAATAAAAGTCAGGTGAGGAACGTGGAACATTAAATTTTAGAACTGGCAAGTAACAACATTTTGCAACCTTGAAGATACTATTTAAATAAGAATTGGAATTCCACGCACTGCAAATCTGACTTCTAAATGCTCCCCAAAGGTGAAGGCTTCACCTAGAAAAAGAACTAAAATGCAGTTATTTAACCCAGGTTAATAGGTACTAGTCATATATGACAAAATCTTTGGAGGAAATGTAATATACCAGAAAGAGGGAAAAGAGAGAATGTACCTCGGTAGGGGGCCACTTCAACATTCCTTAAGATGCGCTGTAGTTTAGAGCCATTTTCCTTGTGTCTCTCCTTAAGCATTAGCGTTTGCATGGACAGATCCTCCTTCCCTAAATTCCCGGCTTCTGTGAAGCTGCTGGCAGTGATGAGATGACATTTTACCTGCTCTCTGTATATTTCTCTTTTCTCAAATCTGGAATTCTCAGTTGTTGCTAAACCAAGAACTTCAGAAGGATTCCAAGCCCTGTCCATTCAGTTTATCCAAATGTATCCAACAGGAGACTGTAGGGTGCCTGATCCATATAACATACCACATTAGATACTGTGGGGGAAGAGAAAGATGAGTCTAACATGAATTTTGCTTCCCTCCCAAAGTCTAACATATGGTCTTGGCTGAAGGAATAAGTTGTCCACATATATTGTGATGGAATAAAGGTGAAGGTGATTATTTCTGCAAGAGACGCAAACATAAGGCACAATGAGGGTTGAATGGTAGAGCTGAAAGTCAGGAAAAGCTTTAAGGAAAGGGACTATTTAAACTAAGCTTTGAGAATGAGGTAAAATTTGGACAAGTAGACATCAGGGTAGTTTTATCAAATTCGTCTGCACGACAGACGAATGCAAAGCAAATACAGCTCAAAAGCCCAGAATCAATCTTCCTGTGAGTCAGATCATCTCATTCGCATAGTAATCCCCCCAATGTCTTTCTAAGTTCCAATAACATCCTCGTCTAGAAATAGTTTTAGAGCTTTTTTCTCTTCCCTGGACATTCAATTTCCTAGCATGAAACCCAGTGCTCCAGAGCACACATTCATGTGTGTGTCTTGTCTGCAGTAAATTCCTGAGAAGAGCCATGCTGAGACTTATATTATTTGTATACAAATGGTGCATTTGAGAGGGGAAAACCTCACAAATCTGGATGTATCTAGACTCTCTTTGGAGAATAGCAGAGAAATCATCTCAGTGTAAATTTCATTTCTTCAGGTCTGCCCCAGCAATTCATTTCCAGTTGAATGGTGTGAACTTCTCTGCCTGTCATAGAGGGAAAACACTTGAATTAAAAAGAAGAAAGAGATAGATTTAAAAAAAAAAAAAGGAGGAAGAAGAAGCAGAAGAAGGAGAGAGGAGGAAGGAGGGGGAAGAACAAAGGGGAGAAAAATGCACAAATGCAACAAAATGAAGGAGGAGGAATTTGGAAATGAGGAAAGCATAAAAGGGGGCAAGAGGAGAGATGGAGAAAGGGAGATAAGGTTGGGTAACAAGAAGTGTTTTTAAAACCATGCAAACCCTTCTGCCTGCCCCTACTATATAAAGTGCCATGAACTCTTTGGGGAGGTTGCTCTCCACGGGCACACCTATTATCAGGATTCCAAACCATCTGTCTGGCCCAGTCTTTGGGAGAGAGGAAAGACAGAATGCATGGGCTGGAGGAGGCGATGCATGCCAGAGAGGCCTACGAGGCTGGGAGGAAACAGACCACACTGGCCTCAAGAGCCAGACACCTGTGTAAACTGCAGGAAGCCTGAGAGGAGCCCAGCTGAGCTGATGGAGACACCACATGCATGCAGCTGTAGTAGGCAAAGTCACACAGAAACAAAGGCGGGCATGTACGTGCGCACACACACACACACACACACACACACACGCAGGGAAATGAACAGAAGCAGACTGATTGGAAAAGGGCAGGGGGGAAACATTGAGAGGGAAAATGCAATATGAAGACATGGAAAATTACCCCCAATAAAGGTGTCGAAAAGAATATGACTGTTCTTAAATGTCCTCGTATTGCATTTTTATAGAAATTTATTTGCTATATCAAAATATAAACAACACATTTCCTAGGGTTGAATACCCAATTAATTTAACTTAATAATTTGTCAAATATCTAGGCAGATGGAAGTCCATTTGAAAAACACCTATAGGTGTTTTGTAAAATGCTTGTGTCAGGGCCCCTCCCCAGACCTACTGAATCAGAATTTCTAGGCATGAGGGCTCAACAATGGGGGTTACTGATGCCCACTCCTGCTTAAGAGCTCCTGAGAGGTTGGGAGTAGCTTGCATTCCACCTAGAGGAACATAGAGCCTGACTCTTGGAAATGAAATTGTTTACCTGCTCTGTTTTAAAGGAAACACCTCCAACACACGCCTGAACATATGGAGGAAGACAGTGATAAAGACCTTGTAATTTAAACTCTTAGAAAAAGAATACACGACATAAAAAAATTAACACCAAAAATGTTCACAAATGTTTTAATATAAAATCATTAAGGTATAGTAATACTCACTTAAGGATATTTATTCTCATATTTTTGGTATCCAGGAGCATAGTGCAAAATAGTGTTTGCCAAAATATGTTCCATGGCATGCTAAGCTTCATTTTTTAAAAAGAAGCAAAGCCAGGATTTGAAAAATTATAAAGCACAGCAACAACACAAGGCTTTGTTAAAAACACATACACTAGCATTTAGCATTTTACATCCTCTAAGTTTCTGAACTACTTTAGGTGAAGATCAAAGTAAATTAATTTCTGATACATTAAAAAAAATAAAAAGCTTCTGAGGAATTTGAAGGAAACCTAGCTCCTGGGCATATGAGATAGAAAAATACTACAAAAGTAAATTTTAAGCTAAGGACACACTCCGAAAAGAAAGCCATTAGTAGAAGAAGGTTAACGTGGATGATGCCTATTCTCAGATAGGATGCTGCCCTATCCATTTGGTTGCAGTATAGGGTGGGAGCTGGTCCCTTATGGTCCTGGACCTTTCACTTTGTAGCTTGCCTTGGTCTCTTCTTGTCTCAGGCCCTTCCACAGAGCCAGCACACAAGAAAGATGACTGGAGGTAGATCAAACTAGCTATTGGTGAAAACACTGGGTTGATTCATAACTGCATAATTCACCAGCTCACACACATCTGTTACATAAGCTATGCTAGCTTGATAGAAAGGCCTTCTGAGAGCCTGTGAAGGCGGGGCAAATCTGGTTTTAGAAAGGAACACAGGATGTGAGACAAAAGTCTCATGAGAGAAATTGGGAAGATGGAAAGTTAACAAGAAAGGTAAGAACATACAAACTTTTATTTCTAGATTTAATGAGCCAAGAGAAAGAAAACTCCACAAGTCATTCTTACATGGCATACATAATTGGTACTGTAAAATGAGCAAATAAGATAATTTTTTACACGTTGGGCTTTTTATCATAAAGGGTGGCTTTTACACATGGTTTTGGAGTGAATGGTTGCTAGGAAATATTACAGAATGAGGAAACAGACTGTAAGTGATATTTGGGGTGTGTGCAAGATAGGGTGGGGTGGGCAAGATGATCTAATGTAACTAAATGTAACTAAATACATTTCATGTCCATGGTTGATTTGGCATAAATTTTAAGTCTTTATCCAAAGCATACCCCTCTAACTTGGTTTTAAAATATGAAACTTGATATTCATTCCTTTAAAACCCAGCGTCCACACGGTAGATCTTGATGGTGAGAGAAAACAATTTAGCAAGAAACAAATAAAAAATTCTATTGGATGGTTTATCAGGTCAAGATTTTGTTCATTAAGTCTCCTTTTCTCCTTCACAGAAACAGGTGTGGTTTTGTTTTGGAGTAAAAACGTCAAACAATCTTCTGGCAGTGACAAAGCTATATGCTGCACTTTGTTAATTTCCAATGCCCTCTTTCTTTCCCCAAACCTCTCCCTGTCCCAGCCCTGAATATTTCAGCATAGGACTAAGTCAACAGCTGGGAGAATCAGAGCAGGGCAGCTGGCTCTTCTGGATACTAAGGAAAATCACCACCACCACCACCACCAATACTCCCACCACCTCAGTAGTGGAAATGAGATGCTGTTTCTCGAGGCATCTTCTGTGTGCAGTGTGCCTCAGATACACACCTATATGTAATTTTTCTGTGTGACTTCATTGGGTCTTGCTAAAGAGAGAAAAATAAAGTTTTTATTACTTTTGTATTGATTGGGTCACTCAAATTGATGTCGTAGAAGTGTGAGAGTTTATATTGATTTGTGGATGAAAGAAGTATGTATTTATTTCTATAATATTTTGGGGGAAATATTATTAACTGTACAAAGCAGATCATAAAGAGGTATGTATAGGATGGTCACATTCTGTTAAAATAAGTATTCTTTTCTCCATGAAAAATATATTATAAGTAATGAATGCTAAATTGACAGCCTAATGTTTTAATTGAGGCATCAATAAGATAGATTCAGAATGAGTATGAGACAGACCTTTGTAATTTTTGACTTTAGAAATGAAATGGTCAAGTGCTAGTTTTTTAATTCTAGGTTACTTGCCAAAGGACCCCTCACATTGAGACATCCAGATAGTGACAAGATGGGTCTCTCATACATTTCTGGTGGGAAATATTTTAGAAATTTCTTTAAAAACTTACCCTTATAAGCCAGAAATTGCAGTCCTGCGTGCAATTTATCTCAGAGGAATAAAAATGTACGTCTGCACAAAAATCTTATGTGACTGTTCATAGCATATTTATTTGTAATAGTCAAAATATCCTTCAATAGACAGATGATTAAATAAACTGTGATACATTCATACTGTGGAATACTATCCAGCAATAAAAAAGAACAATCTATTGATACATGTAACAACTGGGATAAATCTCAAGGTCATTATGCTAAGTGAAAAAAAAGGACAATCTCAAAGGGTCACATATTGTGTGATTCTATTTATATAATACTCTCAAAATGATAGAATTATAGAGCTGGAAAAACAATTAGTGGTGACCAGAGTTAAGGATAATGGAGGGAGAGGAAAAAAGTGGATGTGATGAGGAGATTTTTATTATAGTGTAATAGTTCTAGGTGTTGATTGTGGTGATGGTTACACAAATCTACACATATGATAAAATGCTCGGAACTAAACTCCCATATATCAGTTCCAAATTCTTGGCTTTGATAGGGCACTACACTTAGGTGAGACTACTGAGGGAAACTGGGCAAGGGGTACACCAGACCTCTTGTGACTCTATAATTATTTCTAAATAAAAAGTTTTTTAAAAAGTCATGAGGAGAAAATCTAAAACAACAACAGTACAAACTGGAAGTCAACTTCGATCCCAGATCAAAGAACAGGATAGAAAATATGAAATAAAAAGTTTAGTGAAAAATGAGTTACCCAAATCATACATTCCCCCACCATCCCACACTGGTAAAATTTTTAAAAGAATACTTTAAGAAAATAATTCCTTCTTTTTTAATCTCATGGTTGCTACCTTTTAAAGTATAAGTATTTTTTAAATAATCTACTAACCATTTTCTTTCAGAATTTTTTTTAAGTCATAGCCAGTTTTATTGCAAAGGACCCTATACACATTTATCAACTGTAGTACCTTAATAGCTACCCAACAAGTCATTAGCATACAGGACCATGAATTGAGAAGCGGGAAATATTACCCATCTCTTCTGCATATGAACAAATTGTCACTCTTGAACAACAGTGCTCATATCACTGAGGTCTGTGAGCACTTTTCATATTCATATGAGTGAATGGTAGAATGACTTAAGTACAAATGCAATATATTATAAACAATTTCTTACAAAATAAGTTGCAAAATAAACCAAAGTTTACAGAATTTTCTACAAAACACCATTAAAAACTGCTTTCACTTAAGCTCTCTCTCCCAGTATCGGCGAGCCGACTGAGTGCTCTGGCACGATGGTGACTCTCTTAGCATGGATGGCATGCAGATTAGTTTGTATCTTTAAATAAACCTACCAGGTATGCTTCACTAGCATCCCGAAGTACACCGGTGCGGCTCTTTGAAACCTCAAGCCAGTTTTGAAGTCCTGGGTGACCTCTCTTTTCAATCCCTGGAAAGGCAGCTTTTGGATTAGAAGCTCCTTCAGTGAAGACCAAACCACTCTGTGCTCTACTCACCATTTTTAATAGTTAATGGTAACAAAATATCGAGATTTACCCAAGTTCTGTTTCCTGAGAAATGAAATTATTTCTAGAAAACGAGTTATTGGTGGGTTGAGGGGGCGGGTTGAATTTTCTGTATTCTACTTCTACTGTGCACAAAATGGTTAATAATATTATTAAATGTGACACTTCTGTATATTTTTGTACCTCAGCTTTAGGACATGCAGACAGTACCAGAAGTCTTTTCTAAGTCTGACAGACCCAGAGATTAATGACAAATTCAACTCCGCTTCTGCTTTAGTTGGCTGCCAAGAGATTTCTGGTTGTCGCACAGCAAACTTAGTGAATCTGATTGAAGAAATATTTATAGGATGAAACAATCAGTTGAGAAAAAGATCATGTAATTATCACTGACAATGAATCAAACATGGTGAAAGCTATGAATGATTTAGGAAGAAATCCCAAGCATATGATGTTGTGTTCTCACACTTTCTATTTTTTGATTGCTTCAGGGAGGACAGTAAATCTTGTCCCTGATATTCTATCTTGGCTGGAAGCAGATGTCCCCAGATATTTACTGTAAACATACAAATTCATGTAACAGAAACTTTAGTAGAATTTTAGCAATTGTGATATGAAATACAGAAATATGATAGAAAAATTGGTCCTTAAGGTAGAAGAGATTGTCTGTTAGTGCTTTAGAACCTTTCTTTAAGATTAACTTCTATATTTTTGTTCTCCACTTGTAAGCCTAAGAACATCCTATACATTTGAAGTTTTTATTTATAATGAATTCCTTGGGGAAAGGCAGGACAGCATAGGCAGAACCATTCCTTTGTGAGTGGGAAAACTCTAAATTAGTAATAGCCTTTAAGCCATTACATAAAGTTGACGTTCTCTATGTTGGTGTTTTAAAGTGGGGCACATTTATTTAATCAAAATGCTCTAATGGACAGAAGATGAGCAAGAGGTTCAACTTATCTAGAGTCTACTCCAGGGTCTACCCCTAAACCAGCAGTGTGACCATGCAAGTCATATAACTCCTTTAAACTTTAGCTTGTTTGTTTGTTTCACCTGAAGCTAGGTAGCATTAATGATCCTCATAAAATCGCCAAGGGTTATATATTCAAGTTATTTACTCATACTCTTGAAAGAGCTAAATGTCAGTGGGGATGAGGATAGAAATTTTGAAAAAAGTGTTTAAAGTTTGGATTAGCCACTATAAAGAAAGGGAGAGTGAGCTGGCCAAAAACAGCCCTGGGTTTCTTAGGGGTCAGCAAAGAGTGGGTTTCTTTGGTAGTCATCTTCATGAAGGTGTAGCCTTTCTGCAATAGCTCTCAGCACATATTTTCTTATGGGTCATGTCTGCTATGTTTTAGTGCCTAGAGGGCCAATATTAGATGAATGAATGATGAAATTAGATGGGGATTGAGAACTTGAACTCATTGCCTCTAAAGTACGCAGAGATTCTATATTCCTATGAAGCGCAAGAATGGAGGTGCAAAGGGTTAAGCGAACAGAGATAAAGGAGAGAATAATTTTACATCAGAAGAATCAAGGAGACTTGATGAAGATAGGAGCTGAGCCTTGATGCGTGCATGCCATTTGATGGACTAGTCTGATTCTGTATATCACCATCAAGAATCAAAACACAACCTCAGAAGCATGACAACCAATTCTTGAAGAACAATATATATCTTTACTACAGGTTTTCTTAGAAAGTGGGGCTGGAAGTTTTATTTCACATAGTTCTTGACAGGTAACTTTATGAAACTCCTGTTTAGACACATAATTTTCTCTTCTAAATGTCCCAGTCACAACAGCTACAGCTTTTCTCTATGTCTCATTAGCACAGTACCCCCTCCATGCCATCATTTTCCAGCCCTGCTTCTCAGGCAGAAAGGGCCAGCATGACTTTCGCTCCTACCCTGCAGCTGCACAGATCCTTCTAGGAGCACTAGAGGATCCAAGATCCTGCTGGGTGCTCCCTTTCCCTTACCGGGGAAGTGCTCTTGTGACATGTGATTCATCTTCACTCACCACTTTTCTCCTGAAATATTGAGAAGTCACTCACCACTTTTCTCCTGAAATATTGAGAAGAATTTCCAGTGAAAAAAAAATTCTTCGCTGCAATAAAGTTTTTTAAATCTTTGAAGAGTCAAATAAATGCAGTTGCTTAAATTAAAATTAAATATGTTATATATAAAGATATACATAAAGGAGTAATTTGGTAAGAGGGGATGGTTGGATAGCGACTCCTGCAATTTCCCCCTTCACCGCTGGCTCTGAGTCCTGTTTCCACTAACTTGGTTTAGCAGATGGATTGTCTTGTTCCAAATATGTTGTACATGTTCCCTACCACTTCATTTTAGACATGAAAATACTACTCTTTGTCTTTCTCCCTAAACATTTGTGTGTAGAACAGACTTCTGAACATTTAAGAATAACAAGGAAGGGGGTACACAACAGATAATCCAACATTGAACCCTCAACTTCATTGTTCTCAAAAGTCCCCTGGCTATTTCCTACAGCTCAGCACAGATCCTCTTAGAAAGCAGCAGGAGGACCCCAAGGTGAAAAGAGACCAGAAGAGAAAAGATTTAAAAGGACCAAGAATACAGAGTCATTTAGCCTAAAAGACCCTAATAGCAAGAAGCAATATAAGGACTGGCCATTTATATTGAAGATCTTCACTCAAATCAACTGCTTCTCCTTTCATAATTCTATAACATTCAAAATGTTCAGAGGAAAATATAATGGAGACTTAGGGATATTTCTTTGAACTATATTATGTTTATATAAATCCATTGTTTTCAGTAGTAATATTATAGTGTAAAATTTAAGGTCATTGGCTTTCACACTGCTTTAGAAAATATGATTTAAAAAATAGGGAAATAGAAACTATCTCACAAATGTGTATAAAACCTAAAAGTATCTTTACTTTAGATTTTAATACATATCTAGTTTTCACTATTGTTCTTTTCAATTTCTCTAATTAATATATAAACGTATACATATATACAGTATTGTTATGTTATATACTAAACACATAGGTCAATTACTATTTCAAATAAGCCTCACCATACCCATGAAACTTAAGAAGAAATAAGAGTGGTGGTTTCGATTTTGAGATTAAGGCAACTGAAGCACAGAGGGGTTAAATGCCTTTCTCACTACAAGGTCGCAGAGAGAATCTAGGCTAGGGAGAGAGAAAGGGGGTCTTTCCTTCATTGCATACTGTTTTATATGTTAACCATCATGCACATGCTAAGTCAATGGATGCTGGCACTTTACATAAATATATGATGATGCAGTGCTATATGTAATAAAAATCTTAAGCATGAAATGTGGAAGCAATTCAAGAAAACAGATCTCACATTTTTGCCTTTGTCAGAGTCAGAATCTGACATGCTCTGATTAAAATTCAACATCTGCAGGCATTTAAAATTAAAATATACAGGTATTCATGTTTTCCTCCTTCTACAATGTTTTATTGCTGCTTTTTTCATCTTAAATATTAAAAACATTACATTATTTTATTTCATATGTCGAACTTCATGTCTCAGTATATTACACATTGCCCTTTCACCCCAAGCTCTGGTTCAAATCCAGCTCTTAGCTGAGGAAATAAAAAACATCTGAAAATATTTAGTAGACTCATCTCAAGGTCTAATGGACTACAGTTTACTTTAACTTGACAAACACAACAAACAAACAGGTTTGCCACAAATGAAAATGTTTACATGAAAACATTAAGGAACGAACAGTACATAAAGTCCTCTCAGACAGACCTGAAAGCTACGCCTTGATTTCAAAGAGAATTTGAAACAAAGATGGAGAGAAATGTGGGCTGCACCTGTCCCACCCAAAACAGGTGAATGAACGGTCCAGATCGTAGAAATCTGCCTCCGCCATTTTGTAATAGGGAAAACTGCAGTTTGGAAGGACTCAGGGGATGAGGAAAATAAGAGAAAACAGCTCCAAAATAAATGTTTAGCCATATCACATTACTCTTACGTTCATACAAAAGTTATTTAACTGCACTTAAACACTTTGCTAGGTACTTTTTCATTGGTGCCTTCCAGCAAGTCAGGAAAATAAAGGTAACTTTGTCAAGGAAAATAACCTGTTTATTCTCTTGAGGACCAACTTTTATGAGCAAGTTTATATTTCATGATTTGAAAACAAGGAGACAATAGGCCACTTAACATTAAATCTGCCATCCTCCTCAGGAGTTGATGATCACTTGCCTTCTTCAGAGGCAGGGATGGGGGTGGAATGGGGGGGGTGCGGTTAGCAGGCAGTTATGGGCTATGGGAGACTGAAGAGGACATGCTCTTATAAAGGCATTTCAATTGCTTTAATGTCAAATGTCATCTAGTTCAAATAAAATATATACGTAGGTCACCAGTGTGTAATCTCTGCTATACAGCTACTCTCTAGGCCCCACACTGGATGACTACAGAGTCACTGCTCTGATGGCTCTAGTGTCTGACCCTTCCTGCACTGACACCCCCTCTCTCCCCCGCTGCCTCATCTTCAAGAAACGCTAAACAATTGCAACTACAAGGGGAACAGGTAATCCAAATCCCTGTCAGACGTTCGGAGTATATAAAAACTCTAGGAAACTGTTAAACTGCGTATTCCCAGACCCACTCCCAGAGATTCTGATTCTGGAGGTTTGACATAGGGCTTATGATGATGTTTTTTAAAGATTGTCAGGTGATGCCGATGCAGGTGGTTCAAGGGCCACACTTTAGAGAAAACTGTCAGTATTATAACGTGGACTTGGCTCCTATTCTCAATGAATTTATCAAGATGAAGGGAAAAGACCAATACAATGGAAACAGCCATTCCCATCACTACTTTCTTTTGTCTGCCTTTAAGGCTAGCAGTCTGGGAAGGTTTTACCGAGGACCAGAATTATCCGTGACAGAGGATCTGACATGGCTGAGAAGAAAAGGAGCGTTTCAGGTGATGGGGACCAGTAATTAGGCATATTCTCCTCAAGTCTCCTTGACCTAGCAACTTATACCCTCCTGTGTACATCCCACTGTTAATGTACTAAACTGGTACAAAGTCCTTCCTCTAAACACATTTAAAAAGTCCTTCCTCTCAACACATTTAAAATTTAGAGCATTTTTGCTTTTAATTCTTCACTCAACAGCAATAGAAAACATAGGACCCTATCTCCGGATAGTAGAGAACAATTTTACACTGTGAAATATACTCCGACCAAGAAAACTGCTAAATTCAAGTGTGCTCCGAGTTAAACTTTTGTATTAATTCTTCAATGGTTTGAATTCTAATTTGTGATAACAGTTTGAAATGTCTTCTATTGTTCCTTTCAGCTTCTCAGTAGTACAACTCAGAAGTAGTTTATTTCCTCCTACCTTGTATATAAAGTTTTTGCCAAGCCTCAGATGGCCTCTTTCTTTCTTTTCCTGACAAATACTTAAAGACAGAGCTGCACCAGAGCATTCAAACTTGGTAGTATTAACTCCAGTAACATTACTGACATTCCACTTACAGAAGGGGGAAAAAATCATAAAAATCTTCTGTTTCACTTAATGTTTGACAAGTCCCTTAAAGAATAACTGGGATACTCTCACCAAGTGTTTTCAGTCCTGTCTTTACCACATCTGGCCCTGGAGTTTATTCATGAACATCTCACGGCATCATAAATCCTTCTTTCCTGACACCCAGGTCTCAAATAAGGATTGTGTTGGACAGACGGTATTAATCACTGGTGCTGATCTGATTCCTAGGCCAATAGCTCAGTGATAGGAGAACAGTACGGTTCATTTTGTGTTGTCTTTTACACTCTCTTCACCATAGATGCCTTTTTAATCAAAGCTGGTCAGATGAGAAAAAATTTCTCCCTTTATTTAGGAATTTAATAAGATCAACCCAAATGCAATTCATGAACTCAACTTGGTCCCATGTGATTATGACTAGACAACTAAATGACAGAGGTTGGGTTACTCTAGTAGAGACTGAAATGGGGGTAATTGTGGTGTTTTCTCTTCTTGTTTAATATTTATTCTGGCAGGCACTCTAAAATCAGAAAATTGGTATTTTTCTTATGTTCGACATTGCTATCTTGGCTAGTCTCAATATGCAGATGCATTTCAACTTTCTGTGAAGGGTTTTGTTATTAGAAAATCACAGAGTAGGGTCAAAATATGCTCTCTGAAAAGGTAGTTTTCAAGGATAAGGTAAAAGGAATTTTCATTGGTAAAAGTTAACTTATATTTACTTACTTAACTAATGAACCAAGCAATAACCATTTATTGAGACTCTATTATTTCCATAGTGCTTTAACCTATATTAATAACATTATAATATTATATAGTAAGACCTGTTTTTACCTTCCAAAAGTATAAAGCCTCGGTAAACCAGCAAGACTTACTTATTACATGGAAACAACTCTGATTCCAAGGTCCAGCGGTGTGTATGCTCAGTCCACAACAAATATTTAATCATTTCTTACATATGCAATGAACAAATGATAAATTTTGGTGCAGTTTGTAAATTCTGGGGATCTGATAAGAGAGCGTGTGTGGTATTTCTTGACCATAGAGCCCAGAGCACACGGGGAAAGTCCAGCAAAGACACTTCTGGGAGTGGTGGAATCTCTAGTGAGTGTTGCAAAGAGCAAATAATTAAATGGATGGAAATGAGGGGAAATCTAGTCAGAGAGATTAACAGAAAAATAAGGTGGAAGTCAAAATTAACCTAGAACATGAGAGGTCAAAGAAATTTACCTACGTAGTTATATCTTAAATCACTAGAGAGTTAACTGGTTTTTACAATATTCTGTCTGGCCAATTAGCACCTGGTTTAGCTGAAATAGACAGTGGAAAGCTAAGGTAAACTTGACAGTACAATAAGCATTTAGATTTATTCTCTTGGAGAACTAGCAATTAGTTCAATCGTATTTGGGGGTACAGAGCAGGGACCACTGAGCATAATATTTTCACAGTTCTCTTATTAAAAGCATCTGGAGAAATTGTAGGGGAGTAAGAACAAGGATGAGAGAGGAATATGAGAGAAAAAGAAAAAGATTTATTTTTATACTTTTTTTTAAAAAAAATAGATACTAGGACAACAGTTGAGGTTCTAGATGTTTCATTTGTTCACTGATTTCTCTATGTCTCATAATGACCTTTTAAGTGCATGATCATTTCTCAGATGGGCAACTGATGAGGCATGTATGCTGAATGAATCACCTGAGTTCTTTATTTCAGTTTGCTCTTACACAGTAAAGGGAGTAAACTAGAAGATGGTCTTTAAAATTCTTCTTATTCTTCCTACTAAGCGCTGGTTTGGGTATGAGATAAATCCTGTCAGGTAAGGAAATCCACACCAACCTTAGCCCTCTCTTAAGGATCACCACAGCATCGAGACAGCCCTTTCTCTGTTCTTGTGCTCTTTCTGTGCAGCACCATCACTACACCCAATCACTCTAGATGCTTATGACATCTTTACACGTCTGTCTTCTCTACCAGGAAGGGAAATGCTTGATTTAGGGGCCATATGTTTTTCATCTTTGCTTACCTAATCCTATTTCAGGATGCAACACTCAGAAGCAGTATTGCCTAGTGGTTAAGAACATAGGCTCTGGCCCTAAGTGGGAGGAATCTTGGCTTGGCCAACTTACAGGTTGTATGGCCTTTGGAAAATTGCTTATATTCTTTATGCTTCTGTTTCTTCTATGAAAAGAGGATAAAAGTAATAGTTATTACTTTGTGGTGGTATTAAACAAGCATAATAAAAAATATCAGGAACTGACACATTCTACATGTTCAATGAATGTTTGACTAAAAGAATAAATCTACTAAAATAGGAGGTAACGTGGGAATAGAACGATTATAAATTATACATAGAGAATTTGTAGGGAAAACAAGTTGAATAAGACACCGTCGATGTCAGTATAAAAATTACAGTCTAGAAGGGAAATGAAGACATGCACGTGAGTAATTACAACACTACATAAAATTGGATAAAGACTTTGTAAGAAGAAACAAAGTCTAGCAGGAGTCTGGAGGAGAGGAGAGGTGATTTCCAACAGAGGGGATCAGTAGAGGCCGTGTGGCTGAGTTTGATATATCTTTCAAAAGAATAGAACTGTGTTTACACAGCATCTGTTCCATCATCTCCCCCAGCCTTCTTCCCCCTGGAGATTAGTAGTTTTTAAAAAATCCTTCTTTACAATACCTAGAATTTGAGATTTAGGAAGTCAAATTTGCATCTTATTTTGGGCTAGTGACTTAAAGTTATTAAGATATGTTTTCCAAGTTATGTTTTGAACAACAAGGACAGGGAATGGATATTCCCAAAGGGTTGTCCGCTGTTTTGTGCAACCAGAAAACCGTTACTGCCAAGCACAAGAGGCATATGCATGAGCGTAACACCAGGAGAGCAGCCAAGGCCCCACTTGGGCTGCTTTTATTGTTTGTCTGAAGTGGATGTTTTTCCAAGCAAATTGCATTGTGTTCCAAAGGGAGATCCATCATACTTGTCTTTGTGGTTACAGAGCAGGAATCAAAATGATGGGGTGATGGGAACCTGGGCCAAAGGAAAAGATGCTCCAGATCAGAGGATCCTCTTTTGCCAGGTCCTTTTCAAGAACAAGAAAATCTTTGGAATGAAAATGCAATGACTGACCTTGAAGGAACCCATCCCCAGGTTTTGACTCACGGGGAGTTTTGGACACTTAGGAAACCAAACCCAGTCACTGAGAACTTTCACTCAGACAATACAGAGTACAGAACCACTTAACATTTGTCCAGTGATGTAAAGACTCATCAAATTCTGAAGCATTAAGTCACGTTTTGGGAATTTGGGCTATTTTGGAATATATAGTCCAGATTTCCAACCCCAGCAAATATTTGCACTCTTAACTGTCTCAAGGTTATTTGTTAAGTATTTTCTAAAAGTTAAAACAGTAAATTCTTTGAGATTTGAGCCAAAATACATATCTATCTTTAAAAGTTAATTTTTTTGTGTGACTTTTCAAATAGCTCTGTGTTTGAAATTATAATCCTTGTTTTTCAATGTCTCAACACATTTGACTGGTTTCAAATAACCAAACTTGAGTCAAGTACAGAATTTTAAGATACTAGCCTAATATCGTTCCCTAAAAAAATATAGTCAACATCTTTAGAGTGCACGAGCACCATTCCTTCTTTACTGAACCCTTATTCTTTTGCACTCCAAGTTCCTCAGAAGGAGTAATCCCAGGCACCATCTCCACAAGCTACTCCTACTACCATTTCAACAGATTCCTTCTTTTGCCTCTTTTCTTCTTTTCCTTATACAGTTCTAGAAGAGGATGATGCCTATATCTCCAGAAATATTGACCTCCATTACTACTCTAGTTGTGAGTCTCTTCCCATCTCCTTAAAAGAAGGCTTGCCTTCCTTTATCTTGCCATCCTGTATCTTCTCCCAGACAACAACTTTCCTGCTCTTTCTCCTTGGGCCTAAAACAGATACTTATGTATGTCTGTTTCTTAAAAGGCTATACCCTTATTATTAACATCATCATTTATTATTTATTGATGGCAGTGGGCCAGGCACTGTGCTAAGAACTTTATTTAATCCTCACAAAAATATTATAAGTTAAATATTTCTGTCCTTGCAAATTAACCTTCAAAGCTCACCTCCTGGTATGAGTTGTCTATTCTATTGTTTAGTTACTTCAACTAATCCTTTTCGTTTACTGCGATCTGATTTCTGTCTTCATATCAGTCTTGCAAAACCATCCCCACAAATGTCTCCACATAATGTGGTCATGTGTCTCACACATACCCCCTTATCCCTGCAGATTCTCGGAGCACTTCACATTCTTATAACCCATATTTCATTTCTCCTTGATCATTGCCTTAGAAATACATGCCACATTTATTTACAGATCGCTTTCTTCTATATGAACTCTGTTGGGTGTTTATATGCTTCAGTGGTTTCAGTCTCATTGAAGATATTAGAACTGTCACCTAGGCCTAAGGCACTATTTCAAACTTCTCTCCAACCTGGTAAGACAATATTTTCCAAAGGTTGTACACAATATCTTTAATATTCCTGTGTTTATGTATATGAATTTTAGGAAAACATGTACATTATCCATCAAATTCAAGATTCCATGGATATTTCTGCTTAGGAACTATTAAGGATTAAAAAAATGATTGATCAAAGAAATAGTAACTAAATAAGAGTACAGATGATATAGAGATATAGAGAAAAATTGTGACAATAATATTCAAATTATGAAAATTATTGTAGAATATCTTGTTTTCTAGTCCAAAAGGAAATGACCCTCTAACTTTCTGATTATCTTTCTCTCTTTCTGCCTCTAAATTCTTTTATCTTACCTATTATATTCAATGATATCCTCTAACTTCTTAGTCATGGAAATAATCTGAATCTCTCTATTTTCTTCATTATTTCTATGCGGTCTGTCTCCAAATTTTGCTAGATCTTCTGCAATCATATTTTTAATCTCACAGCCAGAACTGCAATCAATAAATTATTCAGACAAGCCCTAACCTGTCACCTAGTAAAGTTCTTCAAGAGCTATTTTAAATCATATGTTCAGTAAAAGCTAAAATTTATAGCTCCATTTACAACTATAGTTCCCTCCAGTGTTTCCTGTGCCATGGATATTGTAAGAAGGCCATTTACAGAAAGGCTTAATAGCTAGGGAGGTAAGTTAGCAGATAAAGTGGTCTCCAACTTTTGACAGTAATATCAGAACAAGTCACACCATTGCTCTTTCCCAAATGCATGCCCTCAGCCAGTTTGCCAGTGCCTGCCTCCATCACACCTGTTATCCATATCTATCTCCTGAGTGACTGTTCACTGCCACCGTCCTTTTTCACCATCAGTTCTATGAAGCTCAGGCTGATATTTCCCCTTACCAGTTTCTCCATACACAATCCCCTGCCAGTCTTGGTCATCACATCTTATAGAGCTCCTACTCCACTGGTTGTCTACTTTTCTAATGTTATTTCCTCTATCTTATGGTGATTTCTTTAGCTGACACCATTTCTCTCAGTTCTCAGAAGAGGCTACTTCTACCTGTAGTCTGTTCCAACTCTTTCCACTCCCCATCCAGAGCTTCACATCATTATTTAGTTCCACAATCACTCAGCAAATCCCATTGAAGTAAACCCTATTCACTACTACCCTCTTCACAAATTTTAGATTTCTACCAATATCTCCATATGTTCTCATCCTCTTAAGTACTGCTAGCACCTGGCTGACTTTTCATCTTATTCAAGGCCACTGCTCTCAATGACTTTAATATCTAGCACCCTGGACTTTCTCATTCTTATTAACCCTTCTGTCACATGACATAGCTGCTTCAAACCTCTCTAAATCTAAGTCTCCCTACATTTGTATGGCACACATTCTGGTTCTTCCTTTTCTATCTCAGTCACTGCTTCCCTCCTTCCATAGCTCTTCTTTCTTCTTGTTATGTAAATTAATGTCTTCCAAGATTTCGTTCATTTCCATTTTTATCTTCACACTCTAGAAATCTCATCTACTCCAATAAACCTCTACAATTATTTTCTTGTTTTACCCCTTAACTGGTCTCTTTCTCTCATTGTAAAGTAAATATCAATATTCTTAAGATGAATATCATTATCTCCATTTTAGGTACACAATAAGTGGTAGAGGGACAGAATTAAAATTCCAATAACCAACCTAGGCTTTTTCCTCTCATTAAACTGCTTCTCTGAAAATAGACATTGTCATACAACATAAGGATAATATGAAATATGTGCAATTAGAACTAAATGTTTCTACTTTTTATAATCATTTCCTCTTTTATAAAAGTCCATATTAATTAATTCAGTCCTTATTTCAAAAAATCAACTCTATATACATATATAAATTACAGAAGCATCTTAAGCGTGAGGTTGGAGAATACCAACTTTGGAATGACCTGGGTTCTACTACCTATTTCTACACATCAGTGGTGTAAACTTTGGTAACGTTACCAATTTCTCTGCGCCTTGCTTTTCTTATCTATAATAGCAATGATCACCTTCTGCAATTATTGTGAGGCATACATGAAATCAAGTGTGGGCCAAGCATCTGGCATATACTAAGTCCGCAAAACAGGTGATGCAACACAAATTGTACATTTAATTAGCTTTGGGTTAGTGAGATAGAAAGGTGGGCTGCATCCCCCAGGACTTTCATAGGTGGAAGATACGTAATGGTCAGGGAAATTCCCTGGAAGATACATAAACATGGATAATCCAAGTGCAGGAAACAGGAAGTCACCTAAACACATTAATCAGTAATATAAATATTAGACTCACGTATATGACATTTGGATGTGTTTATTAATCGTATAAGGCCAAGCATACAATTAGTTTTAACAGATATTTATTGAGTATATCCTTAGCACATTATGACGAATAAAATAATTAACAGCCAGTGTCTGACTACGTTCTATGACTTGAGCATCTAATCTTCAAAACACTTAAATAGATCTAATTCAAATGAATGTATGTGAAAAGTATAATCGAATTTCATAACATAAACGCCCCTCATATCTCTGCCTTCTACCCTTTCCCCTAAGTCAAAACTTTGGGAAGGGCCTTAGTCTAAATCCTGACACCTTACCTCATCATCTCTCTCCAAGTTGGATGACCGTGCTCTCCTCTCCAATGGCCTTCAGGTCTTCCTCGGCACCCACCTTCAATCAACCTCATATTCTATTACAGTAGGCATCTTTCTTCTTACTTGTCATTGTAAATTCACATTTCCTTCTTTTCTGAGCCAACAAATTTTCCCATTTTCCTCCCTATTAGGTTTAAGTGTCTACCAACTAGCTACCAACTACCAACTGTGATTTATCAGCTCCCTTTCTTCTCTCCACAGCCTCTGCTTGGTTTTAACCAACCTTCTTATTAGTCCACTTGAACTTTTCCTTAACCATTCACAAATATTGCCTCCTATGTGATCTACTCTACAGCAACTTACCCAATCCGGCTTCTCAAATCAAACACCTAAAAATCCTTCTTCCTCTACGAAGTCCTCCAGAGTTAAAGCAAACATAAGATTAAGCTTTTCCCTCACTACAATAACCTGCTCAGACATCCATCTACCTAAAACTAGAAATACTTTGCTTAGCAATCCATCTAAATATTAATTTTTGAAATTAATAAGTGTTCCACTTTATTCTTACATCATTGCTTATTTGTTGCACTCTACAACTGTCCTGTTATGAAATTATCTGGGGAGACTGTAATCTACCTTAGGCAGTGAGCATCTAAAATATTGTTTCTTCACTAGTACCTCCTACCACTGTGAGACATAAAGTCATCTTCAGATGGTAATATTCTGCCAGCTTCAGAGTGGGGATTGTAGGTATGGATGTGATGGCAGATACGTTAAGAAGAAGAAATGGCACAGGTAAGGTAATACCAGAATATACTGAATATGCTTGATTATTAGGCTAGGTTTCCCTTACATATATTATCTCTAAAAAAAAGTAGTTGCCAAGTATCATGAGGATGCTCTGTCAATAACTTTATTCTGAACAACAAATGCCACTCGATGGAGACTCATTAGGCTGAAACAACCTCAATCAATGCTAGTTTTGGAAGCTCGTAGAAGTCATCTGATATGAGAAGTTTTTTAAAAGAAAAAATACCACAGATTACATCATTATTCTTGGATACTTGACAATTTCACATGTTGGCTATCATGTTAATGAGACATTCAAGGTTCATTTAAGTGGTTCTATTATGGGGGCCAAAGAGTGATTTTTTTAAAATTTCAATATTATGCAAATGGGTACATGTGGCTGGGATAAAATTTACAGTACAGTATTACACACTCAGATCAAAAAAATGAAATAGAAGTCATGGCAACAGACTCCAGAAACCTGTATTAGGTGATTTAAAAAACAGCTCTAGCAGTGATAAAGTTTCTGCTGCATCTCAGCTGTCTCCAAGATGCAAGTGAAGAGTTCAAATAAAAATTATTATGTCAGAAGTGAATTCAAAAAATTGGTTCTAAAATAATCTCTCAGTATATGTAAAATGTGATTGCAGGTATATATGTGAGATTAATAAATTAAAGAGCATTGGTAAACATTTACTTTATCAATATCCATTATGTTTACCATACTTAAGGTAGCCAAAAGATGTATTTGGGGATTATAGCATGAGAGAGATGGTGTCTCACCATAGACTGGGGTCGGCTTTACATTCAGGAATTTGTGAGGTACATCAGTGCATGTAATGTGGGAGGAGTTAGGAATTTGGATGAACAGACAACTGGCTGAGGGACTCGCTCAGGAAAAAGCCTGGTAATATATTTTATTGTTGTTTTACAGCAACGTCACAAGTGTGTCCTGTACTAAGAAGGATTGAGACACTCTGGTCTGGAGGACAAGAATGAATTCACTTTAGTTCATTTTGTTCTATTCCCAGAACTGTGAGTGCTCACTAAATATTATTCATTGATAGTTAAGATGTGCCATGAGGCTGTTTACTACAGCATCTTTCTAATTTGTTACATAACACAAAAGAATGGAATCTGAAAAACACAAAAGGTGGAGAAATGTTTAGCATAGTAAAATCACATGTGATACATATTTAACCCCGTCGATAGGTTACTTTAGCATATGTTGAAACCCACTGTTGGGCTTTTTCCTAGCTAAAAAGCCTTCTTTTGTTAAACAATTTCAATGTATAGTCACATTTTGAACTATTGCCAGCTGAAATTATTGCATTAGGCTCCATGGCTGTCTGTTCCACCAAAACAGAGCTGGCCCAACCCCTCGTTTGAGTGTATTGTTGTTCATGGTACTGGGCAGTGATTTTCCATATCTGCTTGTCTGCGTTCACCCCAGGAGGAAGGGTGAGCCTGGTTTATTGAGTCCTCATTTCTCACAAAGCAGCAACATCTGGAGAGCTGAGCAGCTTGTTGGCAGGTCCAGGCTGAAGGAATTCGGCCATGGTTCCGATTGGCTCTTATCAGTAGGTGTCACTAAAGACAGCTTCAGAGACAGAAAAATAAATAGGCCAATTAAGCAATGCCAAGAACAGACTATTTTATAGCCATCTCTGCTCTTTTTATTGTTATTCCAACTGCAGAAGTTTCAAGATTCAAATTCTTCTCTGACTTTTTTTTGTTCCCTGCTGCAAATGAACATTTTCTCATTTTCCAAGTGCCTTCCTTCAGAGTTAGAGAGTGGGACATTCAATTACTAAGTGTATTTTGTGGTGCCTGATGTAGTGAGTTAGCAAAATGAAAACAGATGAAGATGTTCTCTTACACTTTGTTGCAATGAAGCTACAGCTGCCTGTTCATCTGCACATGGGTAGATGAACACTTCAGCGGCTTTTTTCTCTTTGCAATATGTGACACTCGGTACATGATGTGGAAACTCATCCCACCCAGCCATGTCTGTGTGTCCCCAAAGGATACAAGTATGGGAACTCTGGCATGAGACCACACATTTCTGAGGTCAGCAGGGGAATTCCCAGGCCTCTTCTTCCAGAGGGGCCATACTTACGATGGCCACCATGCTCACAGGCTTCATTTTTAGGTGACTGAGGCTTTCCACTAAATTTATAGACAAACATCATGTACAGACAGAGAGAATGGTTCACTGATATTCTGAGTTAGCAGATACCTCATATAGATTCACCCATAGTTATTAGAGAAAAGCCATTTGGGAACTATTCAAATTGTTTTGTTTACAAAACAGACTGTGAATAATGCTAGGGCATGGATCTCAGTGCCAGTACAACGTCTAGCACATTGTAAGTATCCAGGCAATTTTGGTCAAATGAATGAGGTATCCACTAACTCAGAATATCAACAAATTGTTCTGTGAAGATCATATATATGACTTCTGCCATACACTATGTATGCTAAATTTGCATGCATTTGGTGGGTGCTTCCATTTTTTTGGTTTCAGGAATATTTTAACTACATCAGGTCAATAGATCCTTAGGGTGGAAGACCACACAGATGACTTTTAATTCCTGATTACTTACAAGTATAATTGCAAAGATAAGTAATTAATAATAATCACAACTGTCACTTATTGAATATTTATTCTGTGCCAGACTGAGCTCTATACATCATTTCACGTAATCCTACCACAACCCTATGACATAGATATGACTATTATCTCCATTTTATATATGAGAGAACTGGGCCTAACCTCATTAAGTTATTTGTTTAAGAGGACACAGAAAATTGCAGGCCAAGTTTAAAACAGGTTTGTCTGACTCAAACTATTCTCTTAACTGAAAACTTTACAACCTCTCTTACACCATGGAATTATTATTATTAAATCTTTATAAAGGGAATGGGAGTGTATTTGGGAGAGAAAAAAATTGGAAAGTAAAAGAAAATGAGTAAAGGTTAAATCTACACTGTGGGATTTATTACTGGGATTTTGGTGAATATGTGCTGGGAGAAAGAAAAAAGGTATTGCTTTTTACCATAGCTGGGAATTAATTATATTCAAAGCACTGTCATCTAATCTCCAAGCTCAACATTGAACGACCAGTGGCCCTAATTTTTACCATGAACATTCTCCCCTGGCATCTTTCTGCAATTTTAGACTCTCAAGTCCAAGTTACATGATGTCATTTTCATTTATTGGGTATAATTACTAAATTACACAAGTCATAAATCCACATTTTTATATTCTCCAAGAAAAAAAAAATTGTTCTGTTTAAAATTTTCACACCAGAACTTAGAACCCACTGTCCCATGATGCTCCCATATCCACAGTTCCTCCACATAGAACCTACAGAGACCTCTGCAATAAAAATGTCAAAAGCCAACCCGACTCTTCTAAATCAAATTAAAAGTTTCCAAATCTAAAGGACCACATATCCAGCTTAAAAAAACAAAAAAAAACAAAAAGACAAAGGTACTACTTACATGTTTTAACAGATTTCATCATTCATAAACTACTGGAAAACTTAGTTTTTTAATGAGATTTTATTTCCCAGAAATATTTTATCTTCTACCAAGGCATAACATGTCCACAACAGACATACAGACTCCATCATATTTCTAAGAATATCGCTTATCTATTATGCCAGCTGAAGAACATCCCTGTGGAATTTTATTTATAACAGGCTTATGCTCAGAAAGCTATCTTTAGAAGTTAATTCTCTCCACATTTAAGATTCGTCCTTTTTTAAATTTGGTAGCTTTATGAGACAAAGACTTTGATCTGTAAATAAATCACTTTCTCATCTACACACATTCTCAAGCACATTTTTTTTCACAGCTTTTGATTTGCCTTAATGGCAGCATGAAGAGAACACATTTACACACACAAAAAAATTGTATCAATACCTCAGAAGGTTTTTTTTTTCCTTTTAAAATTTTAAATGTAAAGAATGGTTTCTAAAAATAAGAAATAAAGTCCATAATTTCAACATGACCTAAGCAAAAGTCTTTATCTCTTTTTCAACAGTTAAAAGGCAAGTTAGAAAGTCTGCTGGCACTTTATTTCACGGGAACATATCAGGTGTACATCATTTCTCAATGCAGTCACAACTCATAGTCTCTGTTTCATGAAGCTACCAAATTTTAAAAAGAATGTCACTTTTGTTGTTGTTGTTGTTGTTATGGAACCTAGAGTTTATAAAAAGGAAAAAAAAGTTTTTGTTGCATTGTCAATGCTGGCACGAGGTTTTCATCTCCTTTTTTCCATATATTTGTGTCTAAAAAATATCTGTATATTGTTTACTATGGGATTAGTATTACATTGTGAGGTAAACAAAAAAAATTGTATTGCCTGACAAACTGCTGGTGTGTAAATTTAAAAAGCTTTCTTTACCTCAAAAAATATAAAGTATTAGACCAATAAACCTATAAAATATGAAAAATAAGAAGAGACATCCTGATGGCAAATGAGAAAAGAGCATTTAGTGGGTGGCTAGCATCCTTTTTGTCAAGACCAGTAATGTGTTTATCCAGATGAATCAAAATATAGGAAGGATTTGGTGAGAGTATACTTGTCAGTCATAACACAACAATTTGCAACAGGTGCAGTTAGGACCTCTAATCCTTGAAAACTCGTTTACAAAACCCAAATTTCCAAAAATTAAAGACCCATTATGAATATAATACTGTATTATATTGTAAAGAAGATGAAAACAACATTATTTTTACCTTTATGATTGGCACACAATTAAAATAAAAGGCAAGATGAGTGTCATGAAAGATTTGACTGAAGGAATGAAAGATGACTTCTTTTAGGGAAATCAGAAAAGGATTTTTTAAACAGGTTGCATTTGAGATGGGCCTTAAAGGATATTAGAATTTATTGTTGAGAATCATTTAAATGGCACAGCACTGAGGAGGGGTCAAACTGAAACTGCAGATGATTTGGGGGAATGCAAAGAGTTTAGTAGGAAAGTAGCTGGAGGCCAGGCTGAAAAAATAAACATACATCATTTTATGGTAAGCCTTGAACGTAGAGTGAGGGTTTTGTACATAAAACAACACAGAGAGAAACTACTGAAGTCTATAAGAGAGATGTATGGTGAAATCAATCCCAACCTTTGGGGCAAATCTGACAGCAGTGTCTCAGATGAGATGCATAGAAGAGAGAAGCAGGTGATGGCTGTGGACCTACTGGAATACTATAGCAGCAATATTGATATTAGGGCCTGAAAACAATAAACTTTAGTGAATCCTGAAAAAAAAGGACATACAAAGTTAGAAGGATTCAAATTGATCACAGAAAAGACAGTGATTCTATTATTAGAAATAGCAAGAGAAAACTGCTTTTTTTCATGAGTGGAAGTCACAGTTTGATTTGGGACACAGTTCATTCAAATGTCACTGGTACATGCACGGGCTTTTTGAATGATCTAGAATTTAGCTCTTGAGTTGTAAATTTGAAGTTCCTCATTCCAGCATAGCACTAGAAGACATAGAATCTGGTCAGTCACTATGGAACAGGGTGTAGAGAAGACAACCTCAAGCAAGCAAGTGGGAAAAATGCAAGAAAAACATGTACGTGCTTTAGTATCACACAGATTTACATTCATACCCAGGGCCCATCTCTTAATAGCTGTGGGACTCTCAAAAGTCTTTTTGAGAATTAAATGATATATGTATGTAAAACAACTACTACAATGTCTGCTATAAGTAAGTATCACAAACATTAGTTAATTTAAAAAAGCATTTCTGGTACTACTGCCCATTTCTTGGACTATCTTTCTATTATAATTAAAAGTTCATGTTTCCGGAAATTCAATTTCCAAAATGATAGGTATATATACTTTAATATCTATAGGAAAGAAATGCTTGGTTTTAAAAGAAATTGATAAAAATCAATATTATTCAGGAAGGTCTTTAATTAGCAATTGACTCTAATCAGGAATGGTGGAGTTCATGGTTCCACTTTCCAGTAGATTGCCCTGTCATAATTCTCTGTATGTAGGAAATAAAATAAAGTGCATACTTGAGCAGTCACACAAAAAGTATTAAACTACATGAAGCTGCAAAGTTGTACCCATCTTCCGTCTCCCTAGTTATAAAACCTAAACAACGCAGATTATTATTATTATTGCTCATTTACCACAAGTTTAACTGGTCCTAAGCAAGTAGGCAAGTAGCTTCTTTAGTCACTGAGACTTGAAACTCACCTATAAGAGTATATAGTTTGTCCCCATTAATAATCCCCAGTGGTTTGTAAGAGGACTCATGATTGTGCTAAAAATCAAGACATTCTCAGATGAAAGAACACAGGATATCTGCCACCAACACCGCTTACCTACACCAGTGAAGGAAGAAAGTTCTCTAAACGAAGGAAAAGAGAATAAAAATAGGAACTTTGGAACACTGAAAAGAGAGAACGTGGTAAGCAAAAATATGGATAAATACAATAAATTTTCCTTTTTTTCTTGTTTTCTAAATTATATTTGATGTGAAAGCAAAAATTATAACACTGGCTGATATGGTTCTAAATTTATAAAGAAGAAATGTTTAAGACAATTACATTATAAGTAAGGTAGGGTAAAGTGATATAAAGAGAGATGATGTCTCTACCTTTTATCCAAACTTGTAAAATATTGACAGCCATAGGCTGTGATGATAAATCATGTAAGATACACATATGATAAGATTTGTACATCAAGTTATGTAATGACTTATAAACTTTATAAACTATAACTACAGTTTTATATAGTTTTATAACTAAACTATAACTATGGGCTTTAAAGCTTTTATAAAAAAAAAATCTTCAGAACTTAGGGATAGGCAAACAGGTCTTACACTTGACACTAAAAGCATAATCTGTAAAAGGAAAAAAAAATAGATCAATTGGACCTCCTCAAAAAATGAAACCTTATCTTTGCTTAAAACCTGTTAAAAGAATGAATAGACAAGCTACAAACTGGGAGGGAATCCTTGCAAATTATTTATCCAACAAAGGATTAGTAGCAGAAATGTAAATATTTCTCAAAACTCAACAGTAAAAACAAAAATCAAATTGCAGAATGGGCAAAAGGCATTAACAGCTTTTCACCAAAGAGAACATAGATGACAAAGAAGCATATGAAAAGATATTCAACCTCATTAGCCATTAGGGAAATGCAAATTAAACCACAATGAGATATCACTACACATCGATCAGAATAGCTAAAATAAGAAGTACCAAATGTGGACAAAGTGTTTACTTATATGTCATTACTGAATGGACAATGGTGTATCCACTCTGGAAAACAGTTTGGCAGTTTCTTTAAAGACTAAGCATGCAACTATTGTACAACTTGGCAGTTGTACTCCTGGGCATTTATCACAGAGAAACGAACATTTGCGTTCACACAAAAACTTATACGTGAATGTTCATAGAAGCTTTAGTCATAATAGCCCCAAACTGGAAACAGCCCAGATGTCCTTCACCAAGTGAAAGGTTAGATAAACTTTTGTACATCCAGCCAAGAAATATTAATCAGCAACAAAAAGACTACCAATACATGAAATAACATGGCCAGAGAATTATGCTCAGTGAAAAAAAAGTAATTTCCCAAAATTACATATTGTATGATTCCATTTACATAATATTCTCAAAAGGACAAAATAATAGAAATCAATTAGTAGTTGCCAGTGTTAAGGAGGGAGTTGTGGTGGAAGGATACTGGGTTATAGCTATAAAAGGGCAAAATGAAGGATTCTTGTGGTGATGGAAATGTTCTGTGTCTTGATTGAATTGATGTCAAAATCCTGGTTGTGATATTGTACTATAGTTTTGCAAGGTGTTTCCATTGGAGAAACTGGGTAAAGTGTACAGAAAATCTCTGTATTACTTCTTACAACTACTAATGAATCTACAATGATGGCAAAATTAAAAATGTAATTAAAAAAACTTCTAGCCTCAGTTACCCTCCCATATTTAGATGAGATTCAGTAGAGAATCACTACATATTAATACAGAGTATTCTAAAGAGGGAAGGGTGAAAGAAGGAAAAAAGGAAGAGAGAAAAAGGGAGGGAAAGAAGGAAGATTGGGACAGGAGGGATGGGAGGGAGAAGAGAGAAAAAATAGAAATAAACCTTGCAAAAGATCATCTGGCCATTCTTTGTAATAGTCTGGGGAAAATGGAGGCAGGAAGAACAGCTAAGAGGTTCCAATAGGGTTCTAGAAGGTGAAATATAATATCTTTGAAAACAAAGAAACTTCTTCTTTCTCAATAAAGAGCATGAACTTACTCAATGTGAGTAAGAATTCCTCCTGGCATGAAGTCTCAAGAATTTCCCTTGGCATGAAGTCCCTGGAGGGTCCAAGAAAAACTGATGGCCCACAGGGTATGATTTTGCAAATTTAAAAGTTAAAATGAAATAGCCTATCCATTCCAGCATATGTGTGTCCTTGCAACATGATATTTATGATGTGAATTGGGCCGATTAAATCCATTTTAGGGTTCAGGGATTTGCACAACCTAAATATCCTGGTTCTCAGGGAATGAAGAGCTTCATATTTCCCCTGCATATTTAGTCTCACTGACATCAATAGGAAGCTGTTAGTGATAAGGAGAACTTGGCACGGGGAGTGTGGGGGTGGAGGATTTAGCTCTGCACAGTTGAGTGTCAACCTAAGAACGGGACTCCTCAGTCATGGTTTCGTGAAATCTCTTTATGAGCCCCCACCTGGGACTTTCATACACAGATGGTATATATGAGAAAGTTTGACATGAGAGGTTTCTCAAAGTTAGTAAACACTGAAATGATGGATGCTAGAGATAGGGTAAACCTCATCACGAAATCTGGAGGAAGGCAGCATTCCTGCTAGAGACTAAAAAAGAAATGGTAAATGAAGCAGTGAATTAGACTTGATGTTGAAACCTAAGATCGTTACATATGCCAAGCCTGAACTCATACCCCGACTTTACAAAGTAAAGCACAATAAGAAAAATTATTATCTTCCTACGACTTCAGCTCGGGTAGGCCCTTCATCACCTGATGGCAAGAGCTAGTACCCAAAAAACAAACGAATCAATTTTAAAAGGAGTCAAAGAAAGGTCCATGTAATATGTGATCTTCACTCTGGCCAACTCCCATTGAACTAGTTTTTGAATACTATACAGACCTAGCAAATCTTCGGGTGAGGACTCTCCAACAAAGCTTGTCAGGCTGTTTACTCTTTGTTAATATCACACTGGAATTACAGTATCAGGCCAAATAATGATGTAAAACCCAAAAGGAGGAATGCTGCTAATTGCCAAATTTGTTATGGAATTATCGCATTTTCTGTTTCAGTGTTAAGCTCCGGGAGACTTGCTGAATGAAAGCTCAAAAAAAAAAAAAAAAATGTAGACCAATGTCAGACGCAAGGTGAGGTAGAAAAAATTCAGAAAGCAAACCCATAATAAACTTGTGCACTAGATCCCTCAGAATAGACACCCTTGAGGGGAAAAATCAATATAAACATGTTTGCTGTTAAGCATAATAATAAACTAATTTCTGCATATAAACTCAAAGGCCTAGTGGATGTAGAGATGGTAAAAATCTGGTTCTTCTCTAAAGATTTGGGCAAGTCTTTTTATTAAGATTCATTTCCATCTTGACCTTCAACCTGTCACTGCTTCCTTTCTGCCTTTCATGTTCTCTCACCTTGATGCAAGTCAAAATACTGACTTGCTATACTGCTGACATTTTATTTTAGGTAACTGTATAGTTTAACTTTGCTCACCACCATTCTTAACATATGGAAACAATTAATTCATTTTCTTTGCCATCATTAGTATAGGAATCCTAGATATTCTAAAGGAATCTTCATCACAGATTCTCCTAACTAATTACATAATATCTAACCCATTTTCTTAAATGCACAACTTGCTAGTAAAAAAATAAAGAATGGCATTGCTTATAATAAACTCTGCATGCTACATTGTAATTTAAACTGTACTGTTATGTATGGTGAAGGACTGAAAGTTTAGAGTTACTCCCCTTGGCAAACATTTTTTTTAAGGATTGCTTAAATAAGCAGTACAGAAACCAGATGTCATTTGGTAAGAGTATCTGAATGACCAAAAATTTGCTGTCTGGGTATTTTTTTCCTTTATAAAAACAAGAAAAATTCTTTGGATTTATATCATATTTAGCAGCTGTGAAACAGTGCAAACATCTGTTTGTACCTATGGGGAGCTGACCCGCGGGGTCCTCATCTCTTAATCACCGAGCATCAAGCCAGTCTCACATGCACAGTTTATTGTTTTCTTTGCCGTTGCCTCCCACACTTCAAAGTTTTCATATGCTCATGTTCTATTGGCAGAATAGAGGAACTAATCCATTCATTATAAGACCAGATGATTAAAATTTTTTGAGACGTGATCACAGCATTCTCTCCACCCGGCCTGTGCCCAGAAACACATTCACATTTGCCTCTAAATTCATTTTGGAGTGTCTACACTTACTCCAAATAATGCAAGATTTATGAGCCTCAAGCAAGATCGTAGTAGCACATATACTGGACTGCACAAGGCCTGCAGTCACCCTTTGGGGCCCTAATATTTAAAAAGTCATTTAAAAATAATTTGTTCCTTTTTCGTAAGCATCAGACATTACCTTAGCTCTTATTTGGAGTTTTCCTATTAGAATTTTGTTACATTCTTTTCAAAAGAGCAATAATAACAAAAACAACAACAACAAAAAAGGCTTACCACACTTGCACACAGGGAATATCATTTTCTAAAGGCCAACATTTTTACTACACTTTATAAATAGGGAAAGTACGCTGAATTGGAATAGAAGCTTGCCAGGTCAAATCAGCTGCTTTATTTATACATTCTTTTTTTATATAAAGTCTGCCAAGTAAAGCATTCTTATCCAAAAAAAAAAAAAAAGTTAGAATCAGCCTCATTTTTATATATTAAAAAATACTAATTAAAACAGTCTCACTAGTACAACTTCCATTACAAAAAAAGATATATTCTCTATAACTGTTATTCATGAGGATGATCTACCATAAAAATGCTCTCCTAATAGGATGATAATAAGTTTTTTGGTAACAGTTGACCCTTGATGAATTTGGTGGCCCCTAATCTTGTAATAAACATTCTCTACACTGTGCTCTATGTACACTGCACTTTGAAGCAAAGAGGAGGCCATCCATGTTATAGCTGTACTCTCACCGTGTGGAAATTCTACTTTATTGACTTCTCTATTTCAATCATTCCAACTGTCTCCACAGGGTGGAGTGGGAGGAGGATGTACCCAACAAATTAAAGCCGTAGGGATATCTAGGGACTTAAAGAAAGACACAAAGGTAAAATCCACATGCACAACACCTCCCTTTACATCCTGCTGGGTTCAAAGCACTTCTTGTAACTTGATGACACACTAAAGACTAGACCTTGGATTCGTCTCATCTTTATAAGCAGTGTGGTCTAATGTACATATTCTGAATCTGGGATCCATAAAACAGACTAATTCCCAAGGTACCCATAGGTGTTCCTGGGAAAAGAGGATTCCATGGTCAATTAAATGTGAGAAATATTTATAGAATGCCCCCTTTTAGGGATAAATACAAGGTCTACTAGCAAATTAAAGGTTCTGAGAACTACTGCAGTAAAGACATCTTATAGTGTTATTGTAAAAACATTAGAAAAAATGTAAGACATGAAAAGGTATAAAGACTAATAAACACACATACTTACCTATCAGCTTAACAAAGAAATATTACAATACAATGGAAGCCTCTATGTTTTTTCCTCATTATACCCCTTCCATCTCTCAGAAGTAACAAAATTCTGAATGTAGACTGTTTCTCTAAATTGATTAATATATTTATTGTATTTTAACATATTCCTAAACAATGAGTAGTTTTATTTTTATGTTTTTAGATTTGCTAAAAATAGTATAATATTCTAGGTATTATTTTGGGAGAGTTTGACATTATATTGATGAGACTAAAGTATGTAGCTCTAGTTCATTTCCTTTCACTGCTGAAAAATATTTAATTGTTTGAATAATTACAACTTGTCCATCTAGTCTCCTGTGGAACATTTAGACTGTTTCTTTCTTTTCATCCCAGTTTAGAAATAGTATTGGTACTGGTGTGTGTATAGACAGAGTAACAAAATGGAACAAAGCAGAAAGACCAGAAACAGATTCACACATGTGAAAATTTCATACATGATGGAGGTAACCCTTAAAGATTGATTATCAAATGCTGCAGGGACAATAATATGTCCATGTAAAAAAAATTAGATCCTTGCCTCACACTGTATCCCCAAATCAGTTTCAGAAATATTAGATTATCAGTTCTAGGTATACACTTAAATGTAAAAAAATAAAACACTGAGTTTCTAGTAGAAAATACATGAGAATATATGAGAGTAGGGAGGAATTCCTAAAACCAAACCTCAAAAGCTTAAATGATGAGAAATTAATAAATTAGTCTAATTTAATGTAAAACTTTTATTCATCAAAAGATACTATAAAGTATAGGGAATATAATCAATAATATTATAATAACTTTGATGTCAGATGGTTACTAGACTCATGGTGATTAAATCATCATGTTCTATGCCTGAAATAGTATAATATTGTATGTCAACTCTACTTTAATAAAAAAAGAAATAGAAAAGAAAATGCTATAAAATAGTACAAAGACAAGGCCCAGAATGAGATTTATAAATCATATAACTAATAAAGGATTAGGATTCAAAATATTTTTAAACTACTCTAAATTTTTAACCAGCATTTTAAAAATTATTCCACCTTTATTTAGAGGAACACCTACTGACATCTATAAAAAAAAAGATTCCATGGAAACAATTTGGGAAATTTTTATATTATGACAAAAGTATCAAACTTGGAAAGATCCTACCTTTAGCCTCTACCCAGCTCTTGTTCTCCAGCAATGTGACGCTAAAACAAAGTTTACTGCTCTGGGCTTTGGTGCTTAATCTATAATTTGGAAATTAGCCCTATCCCTAGTACACAAAACTAAACAGCATGGAAATCTTGAAACTGAACTAACAATTATAGCTTAAGTGACTTGTAAACACCTTGTGGTGACTTCTTATAAATCCTTTAACCTCACCAACATTGGCAAGAGTCACCTTCAGGAGTTGGCTAGAGAAAATCAATTTTGGCAAATTCTGTCTGATTTTCTATTCTTATATAAATGCCTTCTCATGGTACTTATTCTATTTCTCACTATCAAATACTACCATTAGAGATAACAAAAAACAAAGGGCAAACTATGCCTGGGTCTGGAACTTAACAAGACTATGCTTTAAAGTTTGGCTATTTAACTATTTCCTGACATCTATACGTAAGCCAGATACATATGGACACAACAGAAAGCTCCTGAGAAATAAACTGCATGAGAGTTTGAGACATACACAGAAGAAATCGAAACAATTTGACCCATATTTGTGACTCCAAAGTACTCCCACTCAACTGAGAAAAAGCATTTCAACTAAGAGACTAATCCAATATACTTTTATTCTTAAAGATTAACTTCATCATCTATAGAGATGCCATTCTTAACTGGGATTTGCATAGAGTTTCTCTTCTACTCTGTCATCACGAAAGATTACAAATGCTTATGTGGAAAACCATTTTTATATACAACACAAGAACAGAATCTTCCTTTGCATGTTAAATTATTCTCTTTTTTAAAATGGAAAGCTATATTTTGTAACATCAAAGTAGACAAGAAAATGTAAAGGAACTAGCTGCTCGTAGTTCAAATATTGGAAACTAATTAAAGAATTACAGTAAGAAACAGCTTAGAATAAGAGACTGGCTTATTTTAAGTTCTATAAATTCACTTTGCAACTTCAATTACCAGCAATATCACTAAATAGAAATCTAAAATGTTATTGTTTCTAAAAATTGGTGAATAAAACACACTAAACATTAGATAAAGAAGATTCAAAGGATTAAATAAAGTAGGATCCTCAGAAGTTAATGAGCACTAATAACAATTCTAAGGATATCTGCTAAAACTTGACCTATCATTTTGATGACTTTTGAGAGATAATTCTTCACAGTCTCTCTTGTTATTACATGTTTTATGAAAAAGTATTAGCCACCTTTCGTCCTAAGTGATCTTTTCCAGAATGTTTGTCTACTGAGAGCCTTAGAAGATAGAGATAGTGTGTCCCCCTGGAACAAAGCAGGCATGCTTACATGTTCATTATAAAAGATTTGGGTTCCATAAACTCAGAGTTCCTATCTAATAATATAACCTGCTGCATGTATAGATGTCACCTGAAACCCCTTCATGTCGTTGGGTGGAGTATGAGGCTTGGGGAACCAGTGCCGAATGCTGACACTCTAGCTACTCCTATTGCTGTAAAAGTAAACTGTTCTTCACCTTTGACTCAAGCATCAAGTCTTGTACCAGAATCCATGAAAACTGATTGCTTGAAAGTAGGGTAAAAGCAGGATAAAAATCTCAGGCCCTCCACAGTTCTTGCAAGGGTTGCATGAAAAGGGAAAGCATAGAAAAACCCTAGGGGGCATTTAAGATAAAAAGGCTGAGACTGAAAAGGACTACACCTTTCTAGAAATGAACCTACTATGTAGAAGAGGTAGCAAGAAACTTGGTACTGGCTGAAAGAGACAAATCACCCATAATAATTTATAACCATAAGCTTTCCATCACCACATGAGTGTTTGGACCAATTTTACCTACTTAAAACCATAAATAGAGAATTTAATTTGAAGATCACGTGTCAGCAATAACCCGTATATGGCTAATAGATGTATCAAAAATCAATATTAATCTGAGCTTTACAGAAGTCCCAATGTTTCAAAAACAAAACAAACAACACACACAACAACAACAACAACAACAAAGTACCATGGGAAAAAACAAGTAGAAACAACAGACAACAAAATCAGACCCACAAAGATACAGTAATCATTACAAAATAGTAAATAAGTTTGTTTAATATGTTTAAATAAATAAAATAGAGGCTTAAACATGTAAATAGAATGAAAAAATTTTGAAATTTTCAAGAACATTTGCAAAAGAACCCAATGGAATAAATAGAAACACCACAACAACAAAAAACTAGGAATAAAAACTCAATAACTGGAGAGAACTACAAAATTGAAAGATAAATATAAAGAAATACAGAAATGAGAAGCCAAGAGAGAAAAATGTAAAAGAAAATTTAAGGATAAATGGAGGATAACATGAGAACATATAATATGTGTCAATTTCCAAGAAGAGAGAGAATGGAGAATAAACAACTTTCAAAGAAATAATAGCTGAGAACTTTCCAAAACAGATGAAAGTTACCCATTTTCAGATTCAGAAAGCCCAATAAATTACAAGCAAGAAAAATAAAAAGGAAAATATTCCTAGACACATGATAATGATACTTAATATAAAAGGCAAAAGACAAAAAATTCTTCAAATGAGCCAGAAGAAAAAAGATGTATTGTCTAAAAATGATTAACAATGAGATTGATAGTCCTTTCTTACAAACAGCCACAATGTCACTGAACAGTAGAATGATTTTTCCAGTGTGCTAAACTTCAATCTAAAGTTCTATACTTAATAAATTATCTTTTTAGAATGAGAGAAAAAAGGATTTTTCTCAGGTTTACCACAACAAAACAAAACCGATTTGTTACCTTTACCCTACAGATATCACTAAAGAAATTTTCACATTTTTTGTTATAGGCAGAAGGAAAGTGATGGAAGATGTGAGATATGACAGAATGTTAAGGAAAGATGTTGTTAACAGTGGGTAGATCTAAACCAGTGTTTCTTAACCTAGAGCAATTTTTTCCTTGAGAGGACATTTGACAATGCTTGAAGACATTTTTGTCTGCAGCAAACTTGGGGAAGGGCGATGCTATTTGCATCTATCTAGTGTATAGAGACCAAGCATATTGCTAAACATGCTACAATATCCAGAACAGCTCCTTACAACAGATTTACCTAGCCAAAAATGTTAACGGTGCTGAGGCAGAAAAATACTGAGGAGAAATGCTCTAAATTATCACTGCATACAGTAGTAATAAAAATTTATCTTCTGAGGTTAAAACTAAAATATACTCCAAAAATAGAGTATAAGTAGGGAGGATGGTGATTAAAATGTTTAAGATCTTTGTCTAATTGGGGAAGAGGAAAAAGAAACTAACTGTAAGCTTTGATAAGTTGTGACCATATTAAAATATTAAAAGAGATTACTAGATGTGTATACTTTAGAAGTTATGTTCTCTAAACTAGTAGAAGGATGTAAATTGAGAATAAAGAGAAAAATGATAAAGAGAAAGCATGAAAAGATAAAGAAAGCTAAAAATGTGGGAAAATGAGTATGTAATTTAGCAGAAATAAAATTACAAATATATCAGTAATAAAAATAACTATAAATAGACTAAAACTTTCCAGTTCAAAGAAAAAGCTTGTCAGTCTAGATAAAATAAAAATTCCAGATAAATACTGTTTACCAGAGATACTTACAAACATTATGACACAGAACTGCTTAAAGGCTGGAAGAAGATATACAAGGTTAACACTATCTTCACATAAAAGGTTTCTGTAGCTATAGTGATATTAGACAAAATAGACTTAAGGCAAAAAGCATTCCTGAAGATTGAAAGAAAAAGCCACTGCATAATAATAAAAAGTTCAACACAAGATTAATTCTAAACTTGATTGTACCTACTAATATAGCCTTAAAAAATATTTTTTAAAAATAAGCAAAACTATAAGGCAACTTAAGTCCATTGTTAAAGTAATATTTAATGCATTCCTCTCAATAATTGATACAGAAAGCCAAAGTTAAATCAGTAGAGATTTGGAAAAGTTTTTTAGAATAACTCGCCCCAACTTTTAAAAAATAAATTTATTCTTATACACATTTAGAACATTTTTGAAATTACCATGTGCTACTGCAACCATAACAAATTATTAAAGGATTGGCATCATGAAAGCCACTTATACTTCCAAGTGAAAATAATGCAAGGAACAATTACAAAAAGCTGATAAAACTTGATACATTTGGAAATTTGAAACACTTCTAAATCATTGATCAAAGTACAAAACACGATGGGAATTGGGAACTAAATGCTAAACATTATTGTACAAAGGTAAAGTGATACTAGAGAAAAATATATTGCCTTAAATAATATATAAAGAAAAAAGGCTAAAAATTAAGAAATTAAAAAGAAAATAAAATAAACCCAAAGAAAGCAGAATATATAAGATAAGAGAAATCAATAAAACAGAAAACAAAAGCATAATAGAATTAACAAAGCTGAAAGTTGGTGCTTTAAAAACGGCTCATGAAATTGACACAATTCTGACAAGATTGATCAAGAGAAAAGGAGTAACAGCTAAATAAATAATATTAGGATGAAAATGGGGCCATAATTGTAGATAATTCAGGAAAATAACAAAAAAATGAACAAAGTGAATTTAAAACTTAGATGAAATGGATAAGTTATTAAAGAAATACAAACCACCAAAACCATCTCATGAGGAAACAAAAAAATGGATAATACTGTAACAACTGGAGAAGTTAAATTC
This sequence comes from Eonycteris spelaea, assembly GCA_003508835.1. Lineage (NCBI taxonomy): Eukaryota > Metazoa > Chordata > Mammalia > Chiroptera > Pteropodidae > Eonycteris > Eonycteris spelaea. The sequence continues at coordinate 6,915,618 of PUFA01000017.1, forward strand.
AGGAAGATAAATATCTTCCCTTAATGAAAACATCAGGTTTAGGTAACTTCACAAGAAAGCTTTCCAACATCCAAATGTGGCAATGTATCATTATACACATATACAGATTCCTTTAAGAATGGCAAAATAGAAACTCTCCCCAACTCATTGTATATGGCTAATATACCTTTGCATCAAAATAGATAAGGAAAGTATTTTTAAAAAATGTATAAAAAATATCTCATAACCAAGTAGGACTTATTCCAGACATGAAACATTGGTTCAATATCAGAAAACTCTATTAATACAATTAACCACTTTAACAGCTTAGAAGAGGTAAAACATGATCAACTCAATAGATCCAAAAGATTTCATTTGATAAAATTTAGCATATATTTTTATGGTTCAAAAAAAAAACCCAGAAATAGAATAAAATGCTCTTAAGCTAATAGAGAAAAAATATTTACAACAAATAGTGTACTTAATGATGAATATTAAAGTTTCAAAATCAATACAAATATACCTACACTCACTTCATCAATTCAGCTATGCACTAAAAAACCTAGACAGTGCAATATAACAAGAAAAAAATATCTAAAAGAATAGGATTAGAATGAAAAAAAGAGTATTAATTATAGATGATATGACTTTCCTTTTGGAAAATACAAAAAATATTCCATATAAATTATGAGAATGAATAAGAAAGTTGAGTGTGTTTTCTAGATATAAAATCAAAATCAGTTGGATTCTAGAAATCAGGAACAAACTGAGGAAAAATATATAATTTTCTAAAATGTTTACTACAGCAACAAAAATGATTAATTTTACCTAGGAAAAATGCCTAGGAATAAATCTATCAATCAAAATATATTCAAGACTTTTATGGAGCAAATTATAAAATATTTTGAAATACATTAAGTGAGACGTAAATAAATTAAAAGAGATATCACATTTACGACATGAAACAGAATTTACCAACACTTCTGCACTCTTCTTCCCATGGAAGCACACCTATCATAGCCTCCAAAGAAAGAGGAAGTCGTGCACAGAGTGGAAGGAGCATCCCTATTTCTTTGAAAGGGCAGATGTGTTAGTAGAAGTTCCTATTTCATGGGTCAAGAAACTCAATGAAGAAAAATCTTTTCCCTGCTGGTCCACTTAGAACTTCCTTGCTTGAGCTCCCAAATTTACCTGGCTATCAGAGTGTGGGTCTCAAACCAGCAGAATCAGCATCACCAGAAAGCTTGATAGTAATGCAGAATCCTAGACCTAGTGAGTCAGAATCAGCATTTTTATCAGATCCCAGGTGAGTTCTCTGCCTATTAAAGTTCGAGAAGCATTCTCTGGGGAACCCTCAGATTAAGTCAGTCTACTTGGCATAATGCTGCTCTCTCAATCCTTCTCATCAATGATAATCCTCTAGACCTGCACTGTCCAATATATAAGCCACCAGCCACTTGTGGCTCTGAAACGTTTGAAATGTGCTGTCAATATAAAATCCACAATGGATTTCAAAGACCTAATACACAAAAGTAAATGTAAAGTACCTCATTTTTCATAGTAATTTTATGTTGAAATGGTATTGGGTTAAATAAAATATATTACTAAAATTAATGTCACCTGCTGCTTCTTTTTTTTATTGTGGCTACCAGAAAATTTTAAATCATATATGTGTCCTGCATTTGTGGCTTGCATTTTATTTTTTTTCCACCAGCACTACTCTAGACCGTGTTCTCTGCCTCTCTGATTGAAACTGTGTGTTGCACACAACCATCCCATGCTAATTAGCTTCCTGGCTGCAATCCCATGACAGTCACCCTTTGATATAACTAATAGTCAGACAAATCTTTTGGTCCTCCACCTTCTCCAACAGGCTGACGGTGCTCTGGTGAAATGCAAACTTTTTTTTTTTTTTTTTTTTGAGACGTTTAGGTTCTATCGTAGTTTAGAAAGGGCTGGTAAATAGGAGAAAATGAACCAGGGCTCTGGTTCAGGCTTTGCCTTTAACATTCTCTGTGACCTCGCCACATCCTGTATTTCTTCTTTTACCCTTTTTATCTGAAGAATGAGAGGTTCGAACCAGATAGTCTTTAAGGTTCTGGAAAGCCCTCACACGAACAACAATATTTTACCCTCAATTATTAGGTATGCACATTTACTGTCACTCCAGTTAGATCATAGACTCCTTGAAGGCAGTTTTATGTTATTATTTTTTTATTTTTCTCAGCTTTATTGAGGTTTAATTGACAAATAAGTTGTAAGATATTTCCATGTAAAAGGAAAACAGAATTCTCCTTTAATAGGTTTAAGAAGTTATGTGTGATACATTAGAAAAGGTACCAGTAAGGCCTGATTATCTCAGGGTTGAACAGGGTGCCAGAGGCTGACTCTGGTGGCCCATTAATAGCTGGTTACAGTATGATAATTTGATATATACACACATTGTGAAAGAATTCCTCACCATGAGTTTAACACATCCATCTCACATATTTACTTTTGTGTGTGTGTGAGAACATTTAAATTCTACTCTCTTGGCAAATTGCAATTATACAGTAGTGTTACCAACTGTAGCCACCATGTTATACATTAGGCATTTTATCTTATAGTTCCATTTCTAACTCCTGGTGTTCTGACAGAACTTCGAGGGTCTCAACAATTGTCCTCAATAAGGACTTTAGTACCAAGGAACAAACCATTCATTCAGGTAGAACTAAGCTTTAGAAAAAAACTTGAGATACTGTAAAGACACTGAAATAGAGACATACGCTACAAGCAGTTGCATTTTGAGGTAAATCCTGCTTGCATAGTTGTGTACGCACATTTGTTTTTTGAAGTTTGGCAGTCTGACTGTAACCTGAGGAATCTTGGTTAAACATTTCTTTATGCAAAACAAAGAATGTTGAGCAGTTAAATATTTTACCTCTGAGGCTAAAATTGTTTTTTTTTTCTCTCCCTTCTGAATGTTTAAGGTGGAAAAAAGTGTAAATGTTTAAGATTTCCAGTCATGAAAATCTCATCATCTATGAAAGAACAGTGGTATCCAGCACCTTTACATGGTTAATTAATTCAACAAATACGTACTACACATCTTCTATTATAACTGAATGAGTCAGCAGTCTTTGTGGTAAATCTATGAAATATGAAGAGGTTTCAGCTAATACAGAGCCAATGAAAGACCAGTCAGTCCCTTTTCCTAAGCATCTTACAACCTATTGAGGAACTGAACATATAAATTGAAGAGGATTAAGTGGAAATTTACAAAATAAACAGGCAATCAATAAACATTTGTTGAGCTCCTGTTGTATACATAGTGAACAGCAGAACTCATATGAACAAGACTAATACATGCACTCTCAATATATGTTCAAGTGCTAATGGAGATCAGATCAGCTTGGGTGTTCTAAGTTTCTGGAATTGTTTGAAAAAAAGGAAGCCAGGAGAGGCTGACAGTAAGGCAGATGCCAGAACCTTCCTGTAGCAACACAGTTCTCTCCTTCCTCCAGAGAAGTTAAGAGAGGTGAGAAATCACAGGAAGGGAATTCAGTCATCTAAAGCCCCCCTGTAGTTTGTGGACCACCTGTAGAAGAATTACCTGGAGACCTTACTATAAATGCATAGTTCTCTGACCTACTCCAGAGCCCTGACATCAGAACTTTTGAAAGGTAGCTTCGGCAATCTGCATTCTGAATATATTGCAGGTGATTCTCCTGCACATTGAAGTTTCTGAACGGGTCGCTAGATGAGAAAGAGGGTATCAGATCGGTTCTGACCTGACTCACTCAGCTTTGTGATAAGTTGCCCCCTTTTTCTGTACAACTTCCCTAAGCCTCAATGTCTTCATCGGTCAGGTATTTTTGTCATTTAGGGAAAAGTGTCCAAAGTAATTGAGAGGCACTTGTAACTCACAGACCACTGATCTTGTCACTAATTTATATTTAAGAATGAACAAATTTTGTGAACATAGTACATGGATAGTAAGAAAATTGAGATGAGGGAAGGAAGCGGTCCTAATTCATGGGCAGAGCTAATGATATTAAGGAGAGAAAGAGCTTAACATACACACACACACATGATTAAGTGAAGCTAGAAACAATATAGGTAGGGTTCATCAGGAGAAAATCAAACTGGAAAATGCACCCCTGCTCTCTGAAAAAAAAATATGAGAACAGAGGCTTAGCAAACAAATATGTCCCTAATATAAATGGGCAGAGAGAGAAGTAGGAGGAGCTACATTTTAAAAACAAGCAATGAAACTATAATGGGAACAGAAAAGGACAAAACATTTCAATGTAGAGCATATCTGGGACAATTTTCAGCAGGAAGAGGTATTAAAATCTAGGAGTTTGCCTCAAAATTTAAATTAAACATTTAATTCAGTCTGTTTAGTGGACAAACTCAGAAAATCTATCTGAAATTATTATTACCAGAAAACATCGTATTTTATATATAGGAGAGTTGGGAAAACAGACAGCACAAAATTCAAAATGCTTGAATGCTGCATTCATAATCAAGACTCCATGCTGACAGATAAAAGTGAAAACAATTTAAGCACATAATTCCATTTTAATACCAAAAAAAAAAAAATTAACCCTCTAAATAATCTCAGACAAAGAAATAGTCTGTCCCCACAAGTGGATTTTTTAATTCCATCTGATTCAGTATATCTGCTTTTAATTTTCTTCATGAGCAACAATTAACAGTTTACATAATTCTGTGCACAATCAAATAAAAATAGATTAAATATGAGAAGTGAGAAGAAAAAGCTATTTGTTTGGTTAATCTTTTCCAACCAGTATTCTGATTCAGGGCCTAACTATAGCTGGATAGCATGAAATGCCTTATTTAGATCTAAAGGACAAGGACTTCACTACAACAGAAAATACAAAGGAAAAGATATTAAAATTAAAGAGACAATATAAATACAGAAGTCAAATAACTAGGATGAAAATTGGAAAAATACATTAGCATAGTGGTGAAATTTCATTATATCTCTTTCAAACCCTTAAACTACGGTATACTCCCTTTGTAAACTTAGCAGTGATTCTAAGGCACAGCAGAAGTTAATGTGTAATCATTCTAACGGACAATATTAACTACTGCAGTATTATCTTATTCAAATTAAGAATTGGCATCAGTTTGGGGTTTCCCAGTGGCTAATGGAGGAATAGACTACATGCATTTCCTCTCTCGTCATTATCTCTGCTTATAGATGCCAGTGTGCTTTGTTAGTGCCTCTTAGAGCCCGGGACATGTTATATGATGGTCAGTTGTTTGCATGACTGGGGCTTTCCTGGACTGTCAATCCTTTCAGAGCTAGAACCATCTCTTTCTCATTGCCATTTATGCTGCTCTAGTACAAAGTTAAATGAAAAGGAGCCTTGGCAAGAGCAAACTAATGTTGCCTTTTTGATTTATAATAAAGTTTGGTATTTTTGCCAGTAAGTTAAAGCAAGAATTTTAAAACCAAACTGCCATGATGTTTTTGGTACACTCATATCAGGAATAGACCTGTGAACAAATTTTATATGCAATATTAAAATTCAGGATGAGAGGGTTTTCTTCAAGATTGAATAAAACCAGGGTTAAATAAAGAAATGTTGATATTACATATGGATTTCCTAGGTAGTTATATTGCATCACTTTTTAAATAATATAAATGCATTTTGCTCTATACTTTATTAAATGATTTGTAATAGTAGTATTTAAACACTATCTCATTATTGTTATCGTTATTAGTACTATTTAAATAACAGTAGTTCTTAATTTAAAAAATTTTAATAGAACAAATCAATGAAATAGTGTTGTGATTTCAATACATCTGGTCCCAAGGAAATCCATGGAAGACCGTGAGGCCTTAAAGCCAAGTGCTAAAACACATGCAGAAGTTTATCTGAAGTGAGAGCACTGATTGAGGATGCTGAGAAAGAAACATTATCCTTAAATCATTTGGTGTAAAACAGACCCAAAAAGTGATGAAAGGTTGTCAACTGCAACTTACGTGACTGATAAATACCTTTAACTTCAAACTCATCCCTATGTTTCAGGCTTTATATCCAACTGACCTGAGATAGTCCACCTGGGTACTCCGTAATAAGCTGCCTCTATCCACCTTCCACAGAGTAGCAGACTCAGGAGCCAGACTGCCTGAGTTCAGGTCAGCAAACTGGTTAACCTCCCTATGCCTCAGCTTTACCATCTGAAAAACGTGATAAATAAAAAGCTCTACCTCACAGAGCTGATGAGAGGATTTATATAGTGTCTGACACATATGAAATGTTATAGAAGTGTATTTGGTAAACAGATAAAATCTTTCGCAAGGCCATGGGTAACTCATTCCTACTTACCTCCCAGTGGCTCACACCCTCCTGCTTTCTTTTATTTTCTTCCAAATGCCAGGTGCTTTCTTGCTTCAGAGCTCTCACTTATTTTTTGGCTTTTTCTGTTTTTTTTTTTTTTCTATTTTTATCCCCAGGGGCCACCAGAAACTCCCTAAAGTGATAGCATTTTATACAACACCCAAGTTTTTCACCCAATGGCTTCCATCTTCATACCACAAGGAAGGTACTGTTCATGAATACCATTAATATAAATGCCATACATATTCAGGAGTCATAGAAGTCATAGAGTTCTGGATCCAAGTTCTGGCTTCTCCACTCCTTGGCCAGGATATTCTGGGTCAGTCACTTAATCCCCCACATAGCACTGTTCTCACTAAAATTAGTATAAAGGTTATACCCAACCTCCAAAGTTGTTAAAAGGATTTCATGAGGCAATGAATGTGCAAGGACCATATACACCAAAAAGAATTTACAATTTGGTATTATTATTGTATTATTTTATTAGTTAATATTATTCTGTCCACAGGATAAGGACTAGAGTTCACGTATATAACATCTCAGTTAGCATAAATCTTCATCTTGATTAACATGTTTCATTCTAGTTTGTTGCAGTTGATTAATTTAGTTGTACTCCTGTGTGAAACAATGAAAAATTATGCCTAGGTGCTGTGTTGCCATATATCTGCACTCTGTCACATTAGACAGCTTAATAAAGACAGTCATTTGGTAATATGATCAGAATGTGTTAGGTCTATTTTCTTTTTGTAAAAATTTCCTCATACTTGACAGACAAAAAAAAAAAAAATGTACCCCTCCCCCCGAAAAAAGAATAAAGGGAGGAAGGAAGCAAAAAACTAATAGTCAAGGGCCTACTATGTGCCAGACATTTATGAAAAGAATCAAGTCCAACACAACTTTCACAGCCCAAGGACCAGGGCCAGAGTTATGGCAGAGCCTTCCCAAGGTCAAGGCGAAGTTACAGAAACTGGCCTATTCTAAATGTTTTATATTTAACAAATCAATGCTTTTAACAGGAAAAATATTTCAATGCACTATAATTATACTAGCCATAAAATGATTATTTTTTTAAAATATCACTTCAAAGTGCACCCGGGCATGTGGTCTGATAATAGGTCACCCATACAAAGGTATGCAATGAATAACTTATACTTTCAGTTCTGTATGCCCCAGTACTAGGTATAACCTCACTTGGAGACCATGTCAAAGGCTTAATGTTCTAAGCGAGGCTTGAGCCAGCAGTGCTGACTGGAGAGCCTCCACCTGGGACGGGCCTGGTCAAAGCAGGGTGTTTTGACCTAACACTTTGATGCAGCCATTTGATGTCAAACCACCTTGTCAACATGTAAAATTACCATCTTTTCAAAAACATAAAAGAGATATTCCCTGCCAGCATTAGGTTCAGGTCTTATGGGGCTTAAGTCTTATATACGAAAGGGAAAAAAATTAATTTGGTATAAAAATAAGTATTTATTTAGAACAAAGATAAAACATACAACAAGATGCAAATTTTTAAAAGCTGCAAAAGCACAAATGTCCAAAACCCAGAAAAATAACAATTTTTATTAACTGCCTAGCAGACCTCTAAAGAATTTATTCCTATGATTTTTGACTATATAGTTCTTCCTATGCCAATGATTTTGTAATATTGGCTTTAGAATAGAAAGATCATTCCATCTTTCTTCTAGCATCATTGATCAAAAATTTTTACTTTTTGATAGTTTAGAAAAGTTGCTGATAGTTACTGATAGTTTAGCATTTCAATTTGTTTCTGGCAAATACATGTACATTCTTAGGATTGTTGTCAAATTTGGAAAATTTCTATCAGGTTTCTTATGCGCTGTAAGATTTCAAGCAAGTTTTCTTATGCAGTGACCAATCTTACTCTTTGAATGAACAGAACTTAATAACTAGTCAATGAACTTGTTGTAATAATACTTTATGGTTTATTTTATCATTGTTGATATCAGTATTTTATTTTAAATTAGTTAGAAATGTAAATATTTTTCCAATATACTATGTAATTCAATGATATGTTGGATGCATAAAACATGTCTTCACAAAGATCTATAGTACTTGTAGTACTTCTACATATGTGTGTCCTACTAACACAGTAATTCTGATAAATTCCCTTTTGAGAGATTTCTAAAATATTTCAATGTATCTAAAACATTAGCAAGTATATTTCAGGTAGCAAAGAACTTCTACTTTTTGACAAGGCATTGATGAGAATGGAATGATTCTCATAATTTTATGTGCCTGATGATTGGAAGAATTTGCCACAGACTGGCTCCTGGTTCCATATATTTTAAACCACATTTCTCCTCCACCACCCACCCACTTTCTGTGGTAGGGGCTATATATCTCACTCACATGTCATTGTGCAGGCTCTGGTCTTACACTTTTGTGTCATGTGTTGGTGAGTCAAAGCAATGGGTGGTAGGAGTGCGCCTGGAAGTAATTTCCACATGAAAACAGCTAGCTAAATAGCTCTCCATGGATATGACTGCAAACAATGTAAATATACCCCTCTGACCCAAATGTAAATGGATCCTCAGCTCAACTTTTCTGTGGCCTGATCTCCAAAAGGCCTGTGGCAATCCCAGTGCCACTCGACATGAGAGAAAATGTGACAAGAGGAGGTGAGTGTGGAAAAAGAAAGCAGTCTTCATTAACCGAAGTTAAAATAGTTTACCTTTATAGATTTTATAAAAGCAAATGGCTCTCTTTACATATTCTCAGGGCCTTTGAAGGGGCCCATGCAAATGAGGAGCCTGGAAATTTATGCTTCAGCATTTGCAGTGATGCTACCTTGGTCTCTGATTTTCACTCATCCCTAATCTTAAACTCGACCATGGAGAATTTTCCTCTTTTAAAATTTTATTTCTGTATTATTTAAAAACAGAATATGTTATTCTATATGAATAGCTTTATTTAAAACCAGAAAACCCATACATTTTCAGTCTGTTAGATCAAGTTAGACTTAAGGCTACTCACCTGTTCTCTAAACTTTCATTTTGAAGGAGCTTAATAATTAGTAAAATGCCTGCAAATAATGGACTACTGAGAAAACTTTTAGAAATCTGAGTGTTTTCTGTGAAATCTTCCTATTCCCACCTTCACCTTGCCAACTAGATAATGTGTACCCACTCGAATATGATTATAGAATCTAGAAGTCAACTTAAAGGTGTCCATCCAATAGCCTTTCAAATGAAAAGACAGAATGAAAGCTCAATCGACTAAACATATCTATTTATTGATTTAAAGCTAGTGATAATAACAGTTGTCATTTCAGAGATAAATCCGAGATATTGAGGTACAGATGATGCAAGTAAATTCTCAGGAAATGAGCAGCATCTTGATTTAGAATTATGGGTGACCCTTCCTGAGGTTGGCAAGTGTGGTAAGACTGTACTCCTTTTTCCATGTGGTTTGCCAGTCATTTGGACACATTTCCATACCACCCCTTTCCTGAACCTTGAACACTAATCCATCCCTGATATCATCTCATCCTTAATCCTGACCTCAGGGAGACTAGGTTGTCGATGGAGTGAAGTTTAAAAATGGGGTAAACCTGATTTACATATTATTCATAATTAAAATAGATATGCTTCTAGGGTTTGCTTTTCATATTATGTCAAAATATTTCCACCTCAATATCAATGAATCAAATGACTACATCCAACCATAAGAATCCTAGTGAATTAAATTATGAGGCAAAAATCATAGAAGATTACATATATATATATATATATTAAATTCTTAAGGAATAAATTTATCTCTATACTGCACAATATTTCTGGATAGAATACCAAAACACATATCTATACTCTCCCTTCTCATTCCTTAGAGCTCCTTGTATAGATGTGTTCCAACAGCTATTTTTAATAGAACTGCATTTTAAGGAACTTAAGAAAACATACTCCCTTCTTCCATTCCGATGTCAGATTATAAAATAAAGCAGCCCACAGTAACTATCCCATTCTGGGGTGCTTTGGGACTAAAATTTTACTTCACTAGGAAAGAGGAACCTGCAAATGCCAGGGGAGGATGTCCTGGTAAGAGAAAGTTTAATCCATCCCTGATTATACCAAGGTGGGTGGGTAGGTATTTACATATCACACATACCTCCATTTCAGGGCCCCTTTGCTAAGCCATCACAGTGAAATTGGGTAAAATGGATCCACAAACCTTCTATTGGCATTTATTTCCTTAATCTGACCTTTATTGCAGTGGATGCCTCCGAGACTGGGCATTCATTCATTCATTCATTCATCCATCTTTCAAAGAATGATAACATTCTATGTGCTAGGAAATGATGATGCTGCACTGAATGAAACAGGCAAGCCTGTTGCTTTTATGGAGCTAACAGATGAGCAGAAAAGATGAACGGTAAACAAGATATTACACAAATGATTAATTAATCATAGAGAAGATTTTCCCATGTTGCCGGGAATGCTGGATTTGACTCTGTGAGTTCGAGAGGAGGAAAGATATTTGTCAAGATCTCCAAATTTATACCCTTTCACCAGGAACCCAGAACAAGACTGCTTCTACTCTATACCCAAAATTATAAGAAAGGAGGGCCCCAATTAACCTGGTAGGCTTGGATGCTTGAAACTACCCCAGGGACACTCTGTGTGTTGATGGTAAAGAAAACATGTTATCAGAAGAGTGGCGATTGGTGAGTTTGCTGATCAGACCAAAACAAAAAGCTATTCCGCTATATCTACATTTTTATGAGCCATAATGATCTGGGGCTTATTCTAAGAGCAATATCATAAGTAAGAGAACAATCAGGTTGTTGTTGTTGTTGTTGTTGTTGTTGTTGTGTTGTTGTTGTTGTTGTTTTAAGTCTCCCCGTCTGCACGTGAATAATGGTGTGGATGGGAACAAAAATAGAGGCAAAGAGAACAGTTAGAGGTTATTTCAGGCAAGAGATGATGACATCTTAGTTTACAGTGGTGGCTTTAATGATGGAAAACAGTAGATAAAGTCAAAAGCTATTTAGTAGATAAAATATGAACAGGTGGCTGACTGTGAAAATATCATGAAAAGGGAGAGGTTAAGATAATTCATAGATTTCTAATGTGAGCAACTAGCTTCGCAATCTTTAACTTGGGTGCTCACTAAGCTCCCTGAAGACCCTCATGCCCAAGATTCTAATTTAATTGGTTAAGCAGGGTCCCAGGCACAAGGATGTTTTCATTGCTTCTCAGATATTTCAAATGTAAAGCCAGGTTAGAGAATCCCTGAATTAGATGGACAAGAGTTTCCAAGAGAGAAAATACCTACCAGGGAGAGAATTTGAGGGGAAATTCCATGAGTTTCCATTCTCTGAGGGTTTTGTCGGAGAAGCCCCAGTGCTATATCAAGTTTAAAGATGGACATACATGCCTGGATGATATAGAAAAGATTAAATCGGAGACAGCTGGAAGCGATTGATATTTACATTGTTATAGAACTTATGACAGATGTGTGATTACCTAGCGAGAGAGTATAATGACAAAATAAGAGGATCCTGGAAAACCCCTTCATTAAAGATATAGGCTGATGAGTCAGCAAAGAAGACTATAAAGGAGTGCTGGTAAGTTAGAAAGAAACCAGGAAAATGGGTATTGCCAAAGTCAACGCAAGAAAATGTTTCAAGAAGAGAGCGTGTAAGTGGGTTGGAAGCTGTGTTTAATTATGTCAGTGCCTGGAACTCCACCCTCCTCCAACAGTAACCTCTGAGTTGATTTTGGGCCCTCCCCATAGTAAGTCTCTACTTTGGCAAGATAGCTATTAGCAAGGAATTGTTATTTAAAGGTCAAATTGTAGGAGACTCAAAAGCCTAGTTTTTTGAAATTTGGAAAATAATTGCAATCTCAGTTCAGATACTAAATATAAAAGATACCATTCATTCTCTGTGCACATGCACTCATGACTTCTTGTACTTAGACATATATTGTGTTTGCCTATTTGAGGGTTTGAGCTTGGCAAGAATTGCAAGGCTTCAGTAGCATTCTTTCTGTTGCCAAGCCTACCCAGGGCAAAACAAACAATGGTCTTTTAGAACTTGCCTCCTCTTTGGACTTCTACAGTAATGTGTACAGGTTTTTGTCACTGTCACGGCATCTATACCATTTAATTTTGTTTCTTTACATCTGTGTCTCCATCTAATTTCCCTAAGGGCAGGTAATAGTCTTATACAAGCTTATACCCCCAGCACCTATCACAGCGCCGAGCACTTGGTATGTACTGAATAAATGTTTGCGGAATGAATGGAAAGTTGCATGATTTTTCTGTGCATTCATAAACAGCCAATCTGGAAATTCCACCTCTAAGTATTCTTTCATCATCGACTATAAAATACTGTTTAAATAAAGGATGTGGTTTATCCGTGTTTAAGTTTTAGGTCAATTTTCTATGGAGTTAGTAAAATCTCGTTCCAATACAAATTATTTAATCCCTTGGTGCCTTGGGTTTTCTGCCTATAAAATAAGAATGGCAATGCTGATTACCCTTGGAACTGCAGTGAGGATTGTCAAACTTAGAACTCTACTTGCCCATGAGAGGTACTCGAGTTTGAGAACAAACTGGTAATGATTTCTGTCTTGTCCTCTGAGTATGTGTTGGTTCAGATGCTATGAGAGGATAACAGGTAAGTTCTCTGGGTTTGTTTACAACACCCGGAACAGTTGCTACAGACGGAATCTCGTGACCAGTGAAGAATTCCCCATGGTAGGAACTGCGTTAATCATGCCATTCTTTGCTACAGGAGTAATTTTCCTGGAGGGCTACAGCCCTTCCTGGGCTGGGCATTGAGCAAATGAAGTATTCATGGCCTTAGGGCCTACTTAGGCCAGCGGCAGCAAATGCAGTCAAAATTGCCTTTAAGCTCCTACAGATTTAAATTAGTTTGTTCAGAGCTAATCTCCCCTCTAGTTTGTCTGTTGTTCAGTTGATTTAAGGGTCTCTCGGTGAAAAATATATCATAGAAGTAAGATATTCCCTTAACCAAAGACAATCTTTCTGACTGCAATTTAAATAATGAAATGCGTCAACATTTATTATAGGTGCACTTGACACATCACACCCACATTGATTGGATGTTGATTACGTGCCAGGTTTCTGAAGTGCCTTACAGCATTATATGTTCACATGGGTATTGTAACCATCTCCATTTTACACATGCAGAGATTGCGGCTCAGAGATATTAAACAATCTGCCCAGTATCACACAGCCAGCAACACATAGAGACACCAGATGAAACTGAATCTCTCCAACTCCCCACTCAGCCTCTTTCTTACTATTTTAGTATTGTGTCATAAAACACTCATCTTTCTGTAGATCTCTAACATGCTTTTATTTTAAAGCTAAATTTTATCCTCAATTGGCTGAATATTTGCAACCCCACCTCAAAAGATATACATATGGGTTTTCTTGTTATTTAAGATTATTTTGAAGAAAAAACAAACAAAAAAGTGAAATAAAAACAAGGATAGTATTTAGTTATCTGACCTTGGTGAATAATTTTGTTAGATTTTAACTGAAACCTAGACTTTCTTTTTCCTTCAATGGTTTTTATTATTATGTGTGTTTCAATACATGAGTAACATTCACATTTGTAATCACCTTTCTTCCTTTACTTTTAAAAAATCTAACTGTCTTCTATAGTTTTTCAAATTTTTTTCTATTTCTCACACCAGATGCACATCATCTCATTAGATTTATCAGCAGTTTAACCCTTTGAGCCTCAAGTGAGTAGCTGGTGCATTCATTGACTATTTCAGGAGGTGCTTTAATCATGAGCAGACAGCAGCCCCTGTTCCTGGTAACTGCAAACAAGTCTGGGTTTCGTGTATTTTAACATTACACCCAGGAGGATTTTTGCAGATACTTAAATTTTCATTCACAAAGACCTAATAGCTTCATAGGAGCAAAATTAAAATTAATAAAGTCATGATGTGGCCCCTGGGGAAAAACAGTTCCATTGTCTCCTCTAAGTACTAGCCAGACTATACAGCCAAAATAAGAACACAGGTCAATTTCATTTTCCTCTTAAGTGTCAATTCCAAATGATTTGTACTAGCTACCTGAATTGCTGAGTAAAGCAAGATTCTAAGGCTGTGCCCATGCTTAGAGACAAGAATGCTGTAATCCATTTATAATGTCTTCCACAGGCCATGGAGAAGTCTGGACGCATGCCAGGATTTGCCATCCTAAGAGGGCAATGGCCCAAGTAACAACTCAAAGAAAAACTGAGCTCCAAGTGAGGGGTACATCACTTTTACAATGGCAAGCCCCCATTTCACAAATCACCCCAGAGAAAACTTATAAAATGACATACTTCCAATATATTTTAAAAACCAATCCTACCCCCCCCCCAAAAAAAAAAACTAAAGTGCAAGGAAATGGAGAGAAGAGCATATTGTCCAGGGAGGGGACAAAAAAAATATTCCTATGATGTCTCTGCATGTGCAGGGGCAAAGGGACTCAGTCTGGTTAGTCATGAGGGACAGCAGATCTGGCAACACTTTCCCTGCTGCAGACATAGAGGGCAGTATAGCTGATGACTTGAGTGTGAAGCCTAACTTAGTAAATTCTATCAGGGAAATACAGAGGGACCATGCTGGCAGGGTCGACATTTGGCAAGTGAGCTGACCACATCAGCAAAACATGTGTCCAAGTGTCACACATAACCTATACAGGAAGCTTCTCTTCTGATGACCCTGAGCAGAACTCCTAGAGGGACTTAGGGTAATGCAAGATGCTTGTTACTGGTGTGCTCCTTTTGGTGTGAATAGCTCTCCTCATACAGTGTCTATCAAATAGGTTACATTTCTCTGCCTTAAAATATTCACTGTGGAGTAGGGGAAAACAGGCAGGCATTAAACTGCAGTTTGAAGTGCAGACTGTTATCTTAGAGAACAAATGAGCAATCAGAGACAGGGAGGTCTGGGGAAGGCTTCTCAGAGAGAGACCAGTTTACCAGGCAGAAAACCGTAAGGAGGTCATTCGGGTCTTAAAGAAAAGATAAGCAGAGGCATGAAAGCAACAGCACAATCAGCCAACCGCACTAGTTCAAGGTTCTTAGAACATAGAGTGAGAGAAAGGAGTGGATGGAGGGTCCAGATCATTAGCATTAGGGGTCAAAGTCACTGAAGGTATTTAAGCAGAGATGTGGCATGAACGCCTTGTTGTTCGTGTGTTGTTGGCAGCAATTGTCAAGACTGGATTTGAAGAGAAAGAGAGATGCTGTTCAGAAATTACTGCAGTTGTCTAGGTAAAAAATGATGAATATAGGCCGACTCAAGAGAAACTCTAGGAAGTAAAATCATCAGGACTGATTGGTGAGGGGAAAGGTCAAGAGAGGAAGAAATAAGGTCCAGGTGATTCACACAGTTTCTGACTTGGGAAGATAACAGAGCCATTAATAGACTGAAGAAGATAGGAGGAACAGAGGGTTTCATTTTCTCCACATGCCTCCTCCAACACCAGGAGCTAAATCAATAATAAGAGCATGAGCTTTGAAGTCAGAGATTAGGATTCAAGACCACTGCCTTTCCTTCTCAGGTAAAACTGAGATAATAATAGGATTCAGCTCAAAAGGCTGATGTTGAAGATTAAATGACTGTATGTGTATATGATACATAGTAGAGCTCCAGGTACATAGTAAGAGGATAAAACTGCTTTTCGATCTCCTGGCCACATAAAATTCGCTTGCTATTTTTATTTCCCTAGCTTGAACCAAATTTCTGCTAAGGCATTTATGATATAACACATAAAAGCTGCTCTTGAATTGGCCTCCAATCTGAGGAATTACCATTGGCTTCTTGACCAAAAGGTCTATATAATCTCACGGGAACCTAACCCCTGGGAGCCCACACATAATAGAGGATTAGACTGTCCCCCTCGGACTGTGCTGGGATCAGTCCTAATCCAATCAGTACCATGACTTGACTTCATACTTCCCTTTACATTGCTCTTGAAAGTGATCCCTAACAATTACAAACAATGAACAAAATTGTTAAGCCCATGAGGTAGACGTTAGTATCCACAGTGTCTAACTCAGGACTTGGCACTTAGCAGGTACTCAGTAAGTTTTGGTTGGATAAACATGTGCACTCCCTTTACCACCACCGCAATACTTAGCCTCGGGAAGCAACACTTGCATCATGCCGATCCCTAATCCTTTCTTCCTTCTACCAAGTATATCCCCTAAGCAAAACTATTTTTAGCATGAATTGTTCTTTTTAGACCTTTTGAAGCTTGTAAATGAAGTGTTAAACTGCCAATCATTAAGAGAAGACTATAAAATAAATATAAATTAAGAGACCAATGCAGATTTAGGTAAATTCCTTCAAGTATATACTGATAAATTAAAAAGTTTTACCATGTAGTGATTCAGTAGATTGACCAAGTTTTTCTCTCTGAATGTGAATGTGTCCTCCCAGACAACTCAAGACACCATGAATTAGTAAAACTTATGGGTGCTTATGTTTTTCATACCCAGTGAAAAGAACCTAATTTAAAGATCTGTGATTTAATGAGCCTTTCAAAGCTGAAAACATATCCCACTGAGATTTAAAACAGAAAATAGATTTAAAGTAGAAAAATAAAACAAAGCTTGTTTTGTGTTTCATGAACACAGAAAGGTGTTAGAATTATTTACTGCTTTCCGGACTTTGCATTATGACCAAATTGATATTTTCCAGGTTTTTCATTAACTTAAAATAGTCTGAGGTAAACACATCATTTGCCATGATTAAAACCAAGGTGTTTGCACAGCTTCCTTCTGAACAGCTAAAAATTAAGCCAAGAGGTAAGAGTTCTGGTCGACCCTTTTGAGAACATGCACAGATTTCACCCAGCGGCAGGAGTGAGATTCTAACAGCCACAGCAAGCAGATGTTCTACAAGCTGAATCACATGATAAAATCTTCTAGTCCAGAACTTTCTCACCTCCAAAACTAGAATCAATTCCATCTTGTCTAAAAAACTTCCATAGATTCCTCGAATTAATAAAACACACACACACACACACACACACACACACACACACACACACACACACAGAATTTACCTGCCCACCCTCACACCTACTGCTTCGGCCTTCCACAGAGGCTCTGCAAGGGCTGATGCTTCTACCACCTCTCTGGATGGTTCTAGGCAAACCCAAGTTAACAGATTCACAGCTCTCAGAATTCACTCACATTTCAAATTTCCTTTTCAATCTGAATTAAACTGATTAAATCAGGTTTAAGTAAATAGCCAGTCTTTTAAAACAGGTGAAAGGTTAAGGATGAATTGAAAAGCCGATTGAGTATAACTTTTTCTTCCCTGTCCCTTCATTCTACCCCTCAGTCATGGAGACAGGTGCATCTCAAGGAAGGCCCTCCACTGGCTTCATAAAGTCCATCTGATGAACAGAAAATGTCATAAAACTGGCTCTCACTTGCCACCAACATTAGAGGCTAAGTTGGTCACCCAGCAGAGCTCTGAGTAAATTGTCAGGGGGAGATAGTAAAGAATACACAACAGAAGAGCCCAGAATACTTTTTAAAACTCTTTGTCCTGGATCTTAGTGTCTGTGATTTAGCTAAATTTTGAATGCTCATTTCTTGACCTTTCCAAGATTGAGTCACAAGTAGAGGTGTTATCTTATAACTTACCTTATAACCATATCCTTAACCCCTTACATTTACCCAAGGCGAGGCAGGACCTTCACAATGTTTGTCTAGAATGAGGCATTGCTCTGACATTAGTGTATAGTGTATAGGTGATAGTGTATAATGACAGGTTAAAGTTCACTAACAGTATCTGGATCACACATAAAGATGTCACCTCATAATTTTAATTAATAAGCATTAGCACCAATGCAGGATATAATAAAAATAGAAAGATATTTCACAAGAAATTAATGTTTTTAAGATTATTTCATTTCCAATACGCTTCACAGAAATACCCACTGTACAAATGGGCAATTCTAATTGTTAAATAGTTCTTAAAATTGAACTGAAATTCTCTTCCTTTGTATCTTTAACTTATGTTCTCTGGAACGCATTATCTTCATATATGGAGATATTTCTCTGAGAAAGATTTAATTCCTTGCTTGGCACTGTAGCTGCCCCTTTAAAAGTAAAGCTCGAAATTTGAAATTAAAGTGTGTGGCAAACCATCAATCAATTAATTGAAAATCTTGAGTACCTACTAACTGCCAGATACTGCACTCAACATTGGAAATAACAAGCGTATTTACTCAACTTATTCCTGAGGGATTGTTTTCCACTGGTCCTGTTGTTCTTGTTTTATAATGCTTCTTCTGAAGAGAGAATTAATTAAAAACTAAATAATTTGTGAAGAAAAAATAAAAAAACATCAAAAATAATGTCGTATGTGCTAGTTACAAATGTATCTGGAAGAAAAGTAGAACTGGGAATAAGGCAGGAAGTAATAATATTATTTTGGCCCATAGCAACTCTAGGTGCTTTATATTTATTATTTTATTTCATTCTTATCACAACTCTGTAAGGTGAGTTTTACGCTCAATTTCCCAAAACAGAAACTGAGGTTTTAAGGTATATTTACTATGGTAGAGCCAAGATCCACACTCAAATTTAATTCTAAAGTGTAAGGAACTTTGTGATATTCATTACTTTCAAAGAAATCAATACATGAGCATGAGCGCTTATCTTAGGATTTGACGCTGTATGTGGATGGCTAATACTCTGCCCCTTTCTGCTGTTTTATATATAAACCAACCAAAGAATATAATTATTTTTTTAACTTTAGAACAATATTAAGTCATCAAATTGAATATGATTGTGAATAATTTGCAATACCATAAGTCTTTTTACTGGGTGTTTCCAAATTAGTAAGTTACTGAACTCTTCTAGAATGATAATTCATAAGCAAAAATTTAAGAAAACATGCTATAGTAGAGAATGTTGGGGAAAGAAAAATTATTTGGACATTCATTTTCAAGGATATTTCAGGGGTAAAATTAAATTTAGGAGAGGGGAGCAATTTTCCTCTCCACACCACACTGTTGATGATAGGACTCTTTCACAGTAAAATTGTAGCTACAAGAATCTTGGGGTTCTCATCTGGGTCGTTCAATTTAACTTTGACCAGGATTCTGCTTGACTTTCCTATTTCTTAACTTACTGGCCACCACTCAGCAGGAGATGGCTTGAGTCACATGACTCAGCCACCCATTTTTCTGTAGTACCCATTTCAGCCACAGTCTAAAAACAACCACAATGCTGGTGTTCAAGACTCTGCTCACATTTCCAGTGATGGGAGACAGATCCAGTCACCTTATAGGCAAGGAACTTGGATTTTAACATAAAAGCGTAGATGACAGAGAAATGTGTTTTTCTTGAGTGCCATGCCATCTGTGACATTTGCTATACAGAGCTGCACATTCCTCTTGGAGGACAAGGTTGCTCACCATTGTTCTGACTCTGAAATTATTTTCAATGTGAGTGCCTGAAGTTAACCTCATTTATTGACTTTACAATTGGGAACTATGGAGAAAAGTTCAAGCCAACAGCCAACAGTCAAGATGCTTGCTTACGCATTTTTTTCAACTTTCTTACAGCAGTAGAAAACTTGAATGTGTTCTTTGTGTTAGAATTTCTTTTAAAGTCTTTAAATATTCAATGTGAAATGAAAAGGAAAGAGTTCAATTTACAGATCTTCACTTTTGACAAGGCAGCACATCTGTCCCATTTCATCTTGGCCCTTAGAGGTCACATCATGAAGCGGTGTGGGCAGAACAAAAACGGACCACATATGAGTGTTAAATATGAGGCACAGCCTCGTATCCCTACAAGATCTGTCCTGAAGTGATCCCAAAAGCATGCTATGAAATAGTGTCACCAAGCTTCTCTGGGCTCTAACCCACCAGAGCCAGAACTTCTCACTCACCCACCCACATCTCCCATCAATAATTGTTGCTCTAGGAACCTTTCTGTACAAACAGTCATTCTCAAGATCTGTGCATTCTTACTTTCCTGACTCAGTCTCAGCTTGCTACCACAAAAGTCCCAATTCCTTCCTTGCCCACAGAACAGCTGTATCAGCTTGATATAGTGCAAATAAAATGGTACTTGGTGACTGCTGGTAACAAAGAATGCCCCAGTGTGGACTGGGGATGGAAGTGAAAGTTAAGGTATTGATTCACCATAAAATCTTTACACATTTCTTCTTCCATCCTGGCCTGAAGTATAAAAGAGAATGTGAAGCACAGTAACAAAAAAATTTACCCGGTAATAATCTATTGTATCTGATTTACAAATAATTTTCACATATAACATATTAGCAGTATACTTTTGGTTATAACAGAAATCAACTCAGGCTAAATAAAGCAAATAATATGAATAATAATTGATTATG
Organism: Eonycteris spelaea; assembly: GCA_003508835.1. Taxonomy (NCBI): domain Eukaryota; kingdom Metazoa; phylum Chordata; class Mammalia; order Chiroptera; family Pteropodidae; genus Eonycteris; species Eonycteris spelaea. The sequence goes on from PUFA01000017.1 coordinate 6,936,337, forward strand.
TGGATACCAGGGTTTCTCACTGCCTCAGAGCAGGAATGTGGCTGTGCCTCAAGAATGAGGAAGTGGAATATGCTGGTCTAGGAACAACCATCCCCCCCCCCACCAAATCCTCTTTCTTGTTGTCTTTATTTTATTCTCTTTAGCTGCAGAGCTACTTTCTCTCTGATTCAGCTGCATGGTGGAAAAAAATGTCACAAACCAAACTTTTTGAGTTTGCCTCTCCTCTATTTAAAATTCCAAATTAAACTGGAATTTTTTTGGTCTTAATTTCGAGGGTTTAGAGAACCTCCTTGGTCAGGTGCCCAGGCATCCTTTGTCAACCTTATGGCCAGGGAGGTTGAATCAGAGTGCTCAAATATGGCTGGCAGCATTTTGGCCATTGTGATCATGTAGTTAGTAACAGTCTGGGCAATGGAGGGGAAGAAGTAATACCAAAAGTGCGGGTCTAGGAGCAACAATTTAATGGATACTAATATATATATTCCTTACCTGATGCTCTGCCCTACTCATTGAAGTTGTTATTGTTGTTGTTATTATTATTATTGTCATCATCATCATCTTCATCATCATCATCATCATTTTACAGATGAGAAAACTGAATTTCAGAGAGATTATGTAGGTGGTAAACACAAAAATGGTAGTGGGATCAAGGTCTTCTCATTCCTTTCATTGACTCTTATAAGATGACTAGCCTTACTTTAAGAGAAACAGGAAACAAAGAGGGTATGCTCATCTTCTATCTTCAGAAGATTTTAAATTTAACTGGAAATATGAGACAGACTCTCATAACAACAGTTCAACAACATTTTGAAATCAACACATAGCATACAAAGCAACATGTAAATATTTCAAACTTGAAAATAGTTAAACTTTGGTTTCTTATTTGAAAGGAACTTGGGAAAGAGTGTGAGAAGAACAATTCAGACATAAGAAATGGAAGAAGTCACACATTATCAGCAGCAATGTTCATGTTAATACCAAAAATTTGACTTACTCATCACCCTTACTTACTATTTGCAGGAAGGCAAGATTTATATTTTCGAAGAAATAGAGGAGGATAAAAATAGAACAACAGAGTCCTAGATTTCCGGATTTCCAAGCATTCACAGAACCCAGGCTCCAGCCTATTATCCTTCTCCTCAAACATAGCCAATTTCTTAGAATTATTTTGTTTTCTAAGACAGTCACCACAAAAAGTGCTATTTTAATCTCTAGTTCAATAGGATTGATGCAGAAATCCTTCTCAGATCATCCTCTGAATAGGATTTAATTTGTTTTCACATCACTGATCTTAAAACTAAGAGTTACTTCTATTAAGAATTAGTTTTTCATGAATTTTTCCAATCCGTCTCTAATGTCATTTTTAGTGCCCAGACTTCAGAAATGACATCCAGATCTGAACAAGATAAAGTGCCCAGCTATAACAGAGCACAGCTGAATCAGTTGTTTGGTCTGTTATCTCATCCCACACTGTGGCCCTATGGTCCCAAACAAAGCCCTTGAGATGGAAAGTCCTGGACTCCAGCTCCAAATTCAGACTTTCTGTAAGTTCATCTGGTGACTGAAAGAAGATCTTTAACATTCTGAGGCTTTTGGCTTCTTCACTCAGTTATCAACAATTATCTTCTGAGTTCCAATTATGTGCCAAGCCCTATTCTAAGCTCAGGAGGTACAGCAGAAATGAAGCAAAAAAAAAAAAAAAAAAAAAAAAAAAAAAAAAAAAAATTCCCCACCCACATAGAGCTTGCAGACTATTGGCCAGAGACAGAAAAAAATATATAAGAAATAAATTATATAAAATTATTAGAGGAGTACTATGGGAAAAAATTAAAGCAAAGAAAGGGCAATGTGGAAAAGAGGGTGGTTATAATTTAAAATAGCATGGTAAGGGCAGACCTCAGTGACTAAATGACAATCGCAGGATAGAAGGTATGCAGCCATGCAAATGTCCAGGATAAGGGCATTTCAAAGAGAGAAATGGTCAATACAAAGGTCCTGAGGTGGCAGCGTGCCTGGCATGATTGAAAAATAGCAGAGAGACTGCTGCAGAGAGTGGTAGGAGAGTTACAGAAAATGTAGGTGAAGGGCAAAAGTGAGCAGATGGTTCAGAAATTTGTAAGGACTTTGGCTTTGCTTTGAGTGAAATGAAGTCCATTGAAGGGTTTATAACAGTGTGATATGATCTAGAGCTAAAGTTGAACAGGCGCACTCTGGCTGATACATCAGGGTTTGCCTTCAAGGCAGCAAGAGTAGAGACAGGAAGATGAGTGAGGACTAGGATGACCGTACCTCCTGTTTCCCCAGAACAATTCTGGACAATGCGTCTTAATACAATTATTAATGCCCCTCTTTTTGAAGTCTTCAAAGTGTCCCAGTTCAGATGATAAATTGTGTTATCACCCTAGTTAAGAGACTATGCTAATACAATCATCCAGATGAGAGATGATGATGGTATGAGACAGGTTAATAGCAATGAAGGAAAATGATAGGATTCAAAATATATTTTAAAGGTAGAGTCCACAGGATTTCCTGTTAGATTAGATATGGAACATCAGAGAAAGAATGGAGTCAAGAATTTTGAGGATTGAGCAACTGGTAGGACAGAGTTGCCATTGAAAAAAATGAAGCAGGCTTTGCAGGAAAAGGCCAGGCATCTTGGGGCATGTTCATTTTGAGCTACCTATTAGATATCCAAGAAAGCTTTCACTTAGGTAGTTGGAAATATGTCTGGAGTTCAGGAGAGAAGTCTGGGCTGGAGATATAAATTTGGGAATCAATAGCATGTAGGTGGAATTGAAAGCCATAGATTGGAAAGAATCATCAAAGATGTGACTATAGAAAGAGTAAAAGTCCAAGAACAGAGTCCTGAGGGGCCCCAGTGGTAGAAAAAGAAGAAGATCCAGCAAAAGAGATTAAGAAGTGGCCAGAAAGGTAGGAGGAAAACCAGGCTTTCTTCCATCTTTACAATAAATTCGTTATGCTATGCCATGACTTTTTTTTTTTTAACTATGACCAAGAAATACATCAGGGACAGTTATGTTTAAAGGTGGAGGGTGAGGAGCAGACAGAGAGAGCATAGTCTCCTCATCCCTACTTCAGCCAGAGCTGGTCTGTTTTCTTATTCCAAATAATGGTCTGCTGAGTAAGATTTCATTTATTAAAAGGTGGCTGGGGAATGAGAGGAGGTCTCACTACTTAAAAAAAAACAAAAACCATTACCCTGGATAATCTTTAAGGTCTATGGTCCCTTCTGACTCTAAAATTTATTTGATGTACCCAGTTCTAACAAACAGAAAATTTTCCAGTGTCTAAAGCTAGGTACCACAGTTGTCTGATAGAGATGGAACATTTGAATCATTTCTCTTGCCTGAGATTACCCATTTGTTATAGGAATTAAGTCATATGAAAATAGGGAGAGAAAGATAACAACTGGCCTTGAGGAGTGGGAAGTCAGTTGAGTTTTAAATATGAATCCAGGAAATGTTTTATTAAACAGCTAAGGCATTTACCGGCTTAGACTAAAGAATAAGCCTACTCTAAATCCCACTAACCTCATGAGTATTCCATTTATCTAAGAAAGCCACAGAAGCACATTCCAAGAAAGTTTCTTGCTGTTCTACATTGAGAGAGCAAAAATAACACAGGGTTTTACCCACAAGTATTATTAATCATAATAAACAATAGTTACTGTTTATCAAGCATTAAATGTGTGCCAGGAACTGGGTTAAAGTTTTTATGAGTATTCATTCACTTAACCCTCACAACAATTTCAAGGTAGGTACTCTCAGGTACTCAATGAATATTTGTTGAAGGGATATCATGAGACTAAGCACAGTTAACTTGCCCAAGGTTATCTAGCTGGATAAGTAGTCAATCTGGGATTCAATCCTGGGGCTCTCCAACTTTGATACTAGTATTCTTAATCATTATACTTTCATTAATTCACTGCATTTTAATAATGGATGGAATAGATACTGTGTTATAACACACCCAACTCTCTCTTTTTTCCCCCAGCTGGCAGGAGCGTAAGCTACTCAATGGCTCACAGCCGAGTGTCTCCTTGGACAGTTCCCTCTGCCAAAGGAATCTGCCAAACGTTACTTCCCTTGCTCTGGGAAGCCTGTAACCAGTAACTGGTAGATGCAAAGATACAAATGCCCAGCCCCTTTTGTCTGTTCAGGACTCTTTTGAAGGGCCATCCGCTTCTAGAGTTCCCAAATCAACCTCTCACTCTGCTCTATCCTGCTTTTCTAAGTCCCTTCTGAGACCATTCCCATTAAATGTCCCACACACGTCTTCTTTCCAAGGTCTGTGTCCCAAGAACCCAATGAAGACAGTGACATCAGCAGAAATCTGCTTCAGCCACTCATTCTATTCATTTCATAATCAGCAAATATTCACTGAACTCCAGGAATATATGAGATTTCTTCTTTTAAGTATTTCCTGTTCAAAACATTTGTGTACTTTTAATGGGTTATCTTGTTTTAAATTTTACAGGCATTAGTTTATGTATTCTGAGTACTAACCTTATATTAGTTATGCACATTACATATTTATTTTTCCCGTCTGTGTCTTATCTTTTAACTCTAAGGTATCTTTTGTTATACAGAAGCCCTTATTTTTGGACTGTCAAATGTACGGATCTTTTATGGGTCTTTCATGCTTACATTTCATGTGTCTTGTCCAGCAAAGCCTTCTTTACCAAAAATCAGAGAAATGCAGATTAAGCATCAATGAGATCTAATTTCACAGTGCTCACATTGCCAAAATTTTAAAAATTTGATGATCACAAGGACACATGGGAGTGTGCAGAAGCAGGAACACCTCTACCCTGCCAGAAGGAATGTAAATGGGTACAATAGCAGAGCACTTTAGCAAAGTCGAATGAAGCTAAAGATGGTCACTCCCCTAATACTGAAATTCCACTTTTAGGTGTAAACCCTATGGGAACTCACACTTAGGTGGGAGGAAGCATAGAATTTTGGAAGAGCAAAAATTTGGAAAAAACATAAATGTCTATCAATGGGAAACAGATAAATAATTTGTGGAATATTCATACAGTGAAATTATTTATAGCCATTAGATAAAATAAACATGGAAAGAATATGTAGAACAAAACAAATGCAAAATTTTAATTTTTATATTAAATTTATAAACCTAAAAAGTAATAAAGTGTATTTTGGGGTATATAAATATGTAGTATAAACATATGTATGGTAATATAAACACTGAAATCACAATATTTTCTCTAGGAGAAAAGGAGGGAGGGAGGAGAATGGAATAGGTACCTGGAAGCCTCTACTATCTCAGTGAAGATTTATTTCTTAAATTAAATTTAAAAAGAGAAACCTGAAGCAAATACAGCATAACGTCAGGATTTAATAAAGCTGAATGGTAGGTACACACTGTTCACCATATTATTCCCAAATCTTGCCTGTCTGAAATACTGTACAATAAAAAAGTCTTTAAGTGAAGAAAAAGGAAAAAAATATTTATTACAGTTCAGAATTCAATTCAGAGAGACTTCTTGGTTTTATTTTAGAGAGATTTTGAAGGATCACAATGGTTTGATTGAAGATACAGAATGTATTTATCAAGTAAACATAAAAAATTTTAAAACTGGCTAAGGAATTTTTACTAAATTTGCTTAGCAAATAAGACTCTCCAAGCTCTTGTGCAGGGGAGTTATATGAATACTTCTGTCCTCTGGGAAGATGAGTCTGGCCAGGTGGTGTAGGTAGTATGGTTGGAACAGGGAGCAAGAGGAGGTGAGGAGTTAAAAAGATCCTTCTGGTGAGCAACCACGAGCCTTCTAGGAGGCAGCAGCAATGGGAAGAGAAGCAAACAAGAGGCTTTGCACAGTGATATTCCACCTCGCAGTTAGAAGTAAGCAATTAATTTTAAATCAAGCAAATGAAGCCAGAAGAGGGAAGCAAAAAGTCAAAACTGGTTCTGAATACAAGTTCCTGGGTCATTATGGAAGTGGGCATGATTAGCCAAGCAGAGATCTCAAAAATAAGAGCTATTTATGGCAGATTCTGATTTTGATTCTGGTTTTAAATTTGTTGCCTTTGAGGTGCTGATAGGATGTTCAAGGAGAGAAAACAAGACGCCAATTGAAGAAGGGAGTCTAGAGTTTGGTGAAAAGACATTAGAAGGGTGGTTTTGGCAGTCAGTTGCACAGGTGAGAGGTGAAGACATGAGAATGCTTTTAAGAGCTTAAAAGAAAGTGGAAGAGGAGAAGAGAGAAACTTGGGGACCACCATTTACTCTTTTAAGCTCCTCTGTCTGCTTAGCCCTGCACAGCAGGCCTGTCATTAACATCTCCTGGCCAGGGCAGGAAAATAAATGAAGGCCTCAGATATTGGCCTGTTCCCTCTGTTCCCATCACTGGCTCTATTCTATATCATGTGAACCTGGGGGGGGGGTGTCTGTGAATACTCTCCATCTCTCATCTCTCATGTTTAAACTCTATCCTCCCAGTAACACACACACACACACACACACACACACACACACACACACACACACACACACACCCCACTCTCAGGAGGATAGACAAAGGATGAGGTCTTTATAGGCTCTGGAAGAAGTATTAGGGTAATTGGGGTGGGAATTCTCTGGGTTCTGGGTACCAAGTTCATTAAGAGGTTGGGCATGAGCTCTGGGTAGATATTCTTTAACCCTCCAAATATTTTGGCCCATTGGTAGAAGCAAAGCAGAGAAGGGTCTGAACAGCATCCTCTAAAGCAGAGAGGTCTAGAACAGGGGCCTAATCGCCTAAGTCTAAGGGTAGTTGTGCTCCATCACCAGAGCAGAACCCAATTCATAGATTGGTCCTGAGCAACATCTCATACCATTTTCAACCTTTCCATTCCCACTTGAGTCACCAGGAACACAGGATGGAGCTCTGGTTGGAGAGGAGGAAAAGGGTAGAGATTCCAGGACACCAGTAACTCATTAACTCTCTCTACTTTTCTATCAGCAAAGGAGAATGAATATCTGTTGATCATTCACTTAAGGCAGAGAGACTTACCTCCTCTCAGAGCCATTGCTAGACCCAAGCCAGTTCTCCCCAAGCTTCCATGGGAAGCCCCAACCTACCCTAAGTCAGCAAGTTCCTGGACTTCGACATGAACCTGCAGACTACACAAGACAAGCTGGAGGTCTCAGTGCTAGCCAGGCTAATATGAGCAACAAAAACAACAACAGTATTTAAAAACATGAGATCATTAGTAACACTAGTAGTACTTATTATTGGTTGAATAAGCTTTTAGACTGTAGCAAGAAAAATTATACCTCAGAGGAAAACAGAAAAACATTTTGTATCCCATCACAAGCCTTCTTAAAAAAAAATAAAACTACTGACCTCAAAAAGTATGTAAAAAACAAAATAAAAATATACTAAGCTTCTTTCCAAGAGTTATTTGGGGCCCAAGATACTAAAATTCTAATCTTTCTGTGCTGATGAAATGAAATACTTTCTCCTATCGTCTTTCAAGTTTGTGCTGCAATAGTAAGATACAGTATCTTACATTTTGAAGCTATGAGAAATGTGTTGGCAAAGATGCTCTAATACAGATTAGTCCACAATATAAATCAGGGCTGCTTAAATACACAAGAAACAAGAGATGGCAATACAAGTAATTTTACAATTTTGCTATACACAGTAGTAAAAAAAAACAGGAAATAGGTGTTTATTAGCAGTTCCAAATATACCAGCCAAAATACAACTCCCCATGGAGTCTAAGTTATTCAAAATATAGCAAAGAACAGAATTCCTAAGATTATAAAAGGGTAATTAATCACAAGCAGTGTTCACAGACCAGTGATTTGGAAACCACCTTCTTATTGAAGATCTGGATCAAGAACAAACTTCAAAGCAAAATTAATTGATCTCAGATTCACTGCATCTGGTGAATAAACCCTCCCCCAAAAAAGTCACTTTAAACACACTCAAAATCTATCTTTTTTATTTAACAATTCTAAATATTGTACATTAAATAGGCTTTTTTTTTTTTTTTACCTAACTTGGTTAGCCGATCATAAGCTATTTGCATGAAGAATGCCACCTCTTACTGATAGTCTGTAAATTGCACTCAAAGGTCAAGCACGTTGTTTAGGCTTGTGCATAAGAACACAGGCTCATCATGAAGCCAGATTCACAAACCAAGAGGACCCACTTGCTTGGACATTGAGCATGATGTAGCCTTCAAAAATCTGTCTCTGAGTGGATTCTTTAGATATACATCCCAACCTTTTCTGAATTAGGGCAAGGGGCTTGTCATTTTAGTGGCAATGATTCAAAAATATATACTTTGGATATATGAAATGTAAATATACTTCAGTTTTTGCAGGAGTAATGTAAGAGTTTTAAATGAACATTCTGATCTGATTTGGGGAATTAGATGATTAAGAATCTTAGGCACTTCCAGCAATAATGATTACCTGCAAGAGTGACCATAAAAATTCTGTGAAACAGTTTCTCCCCTATAAACTAAGGAAGTTTGGTATTTGGCTCAGCTACCTCAAAAACTCATTAGGATGAACGTTAATGACTTAATTATTTGTGAAGCACCATTAGGTCCTCTGATGAAAACTACTTTGAAAGTACAAAGAACTAATGAATTAAACAATTTGTCATGGAAATGGAAGAAATTAAGTAAGGAAACCTATGTGTGTCTTTAATTGGAATGGTCTACAGACATCTTATTTCAGTCTACGTGCTCTTCTGCGTGTAGGCTTACTAAGAGGGAGAGGGAAGGCGAGCTCTTTTAAAAACAACTCTATCAAGTAAGAAATTAGCAATAGTCTAATTAGAAACAAATTAGCTCTTGTGATCCGATCTGAACCAGACTATCATACTGCTCCCTGATTTTTTTTTTTTAAGTCTTTCTTCATAGAAAGCCAGGCTACAAGTTTGTTCTCAGTTGGGCTTCACTGTTCTTGGGGTTGGCTGGCCTGTCACAATCAGTATGAGAAAGAGAGAAGAGGTAGGGGGAAGAGAGAAAAAAGAGAAGGTGGGGAGGGAGGGAAGGAGAGAAGGACGTATTGACATAATTCTCCCTCCTCTACTCAAATGGGGAGTAGGCAGTGTGTCAGGATGACTACATATTCACACATAGTATCTCTTCCCCCAGGGTAAATAGGAAGGTAAGCAGCTTCCCATGTGACTCAGTTCCAGACAATGAAATGTGACAGATGGAAAGATTGCCACTCTTAGGCCTGGCTCTAAGGCAGGCCAATCAATTCTCTCTCTTTGCTTATTCCAGCAGAGGACCCTAAAGCAACCCTAAGGGACAGCAGAGGCCCTGAAGGGGAAGAGCTAGATCCGAGAATCCATGCTTGGAGAAGAGTTCCACAGAAGCCACCTTCTGAGCACCCAATGGACTTTGCTTACACACACACAAAACAACAAACTTTTACTGTGTAAAGCCACTGAGGTTGGGGTTTATTTGTTATATCATTAGTCTAACACAGACTAATAAAGATAAACTCATCCAAATCAGTTCTCATTAGCCAATCAGCTCTAGGCTCTGAGGCATCTGAATAAGTTGGGAAAAAGCCTTTCTCATTCTCGCCCTTGTTTTTCTGGCAGGCCAAGCTTCCTGCTGACCAGCTCAACCAGTGGTGGCAGTCAGAGCCATAACCTCCTTCTGGAACTTCCGAAATAAAGAAGGTCGCAGATGTTCTCTGCAGGTCACGCCCTAAACATTTGCTTTGTCCTGACTGGAGTAGAAAGTCTATTTTCTCTTATTCCCAGAGTGATATCAGGCCTCAGTTCTCCACCCCACCTCACAACTTATAATTAAATATATTTGGGTCAGGTACTGTTGCTTATTGTCATCATTCTCAGAGGATGGCCTCATTCATACCCCCACTAATCACCAGGTAGAAAGACACACCTCACAAAAATATTTCAAAGTTCTTCCATTAATTCGGATGGATTGAGCACAAGCAGTAACTCTAAAGAGATTTCTAGCATCCTGGAGCTAAAAAAGGACTCCAGGTGTCTGCTAGGAAAAGACGATAGAAGGCCAAAGAGAGTCCCCAACAATGAGAGACTCAGAGAGCACCTAACAGGTGTGCCTACTACCACACAGTACATGCTCCAAGTGGTGTAAACCAAGAGTTAATAAACACAGACTGAAAAGAACGGTTTCAAAATTATTTTCTTCAAGTTGTTTTCCCCAATGCAGCCCTCTGTTTCCATCTACGTTAGAACTATACACCAGCAGACTTGGGTTGCTTCTGGCCCACAGATATGTTTGTTTGGTCCTCCCAGTGTTTTAAAAATAGAGATAGCAACATTTTTAAGACGAAATTTTTTAAAAATGAGATTTCACACAGAAGTCTAGATTCCGGCTCCCGGTGAAAAATCAGAAGATCGAGCAATACTGGGTGTGTGTTTCCCCCGTGGCAATGATAAGCTGCAGCCTCTCGCAACGAGGGGCCCATGCTGTCCACTTGGCTGGCTCAAGCACCACCCATGACACTGGCTACTCAACTATTTGTGTTTCTCACCTGCCCTGTAAGGCTTTGGGCTTACTCTGTGGACAATATTTTTATTGTTTATGCGACACAATGTTTTTCACGGCTGGCTATATCCTGAGCACTGCTTGTTGATGCATCTGAAGAACAGAGGCTGGGGAAGGAAAGGATGTTCTTTTACCACATGCCGGGCACACGGCAGGGAAAGGGAGGAAAGCAGCTGGTCCCCCACCATGGGCACTAGGTGGCTAAGGTAAATAAGCTCAATGTCACCAATGAAGGGTGCTTCTCAAGGGGAAGGGTGTTGAACTTGTGGCCCAAACTTGCTCTTGCAAGAAGAATTGGAGGCCCCTTCTGTATTCTCCCTGCGGCTGCCACAATTCCCTGTTACCTCAGCAGGTGTTTGTGTGCAGAGGGAACTTCCGGAAGAACAGTAAACATCTGCAGGCTGACCCAGGCCTTGGCCCTCCTGCTGTTTTCCACCCTAGAGTGTCCATTAAACAAATAATATGTGATAGGGTGTCACAAGGTGGCACGGTGGATTCGTGGATCTGGGCTGACCTTTCTGCTACTGATCAATGCAGTCCCTGGATTTGTTTTTAGTTTGTTCTGGTTAATATACCTTATGCATTCTTTTTTTATGCTCTTTTACTTCTTATTCTCTTCCTTTGTCTCCTTGACCTCCTCCTCATTATTATTAAGTGGTCTTCAGCTTCTGAATATAATATTTCGGAGTACGAGAGTCCTTATTTGTACTGACAACTGTTTCAGTGCTAAACATTGGAATTTCAGGAAGATAGGAATCTTGTCTGTCTGGCCCTAGCCTGACTTAAATAAATGCTAAATAAACATCTGCTGTATAGATAAGTGGAAAACCTGAAGATCTACTGGAGTATCATTGTGAGAAGGGTACACTTCTCATCATTTGGAAATGTGTGAGAGCATTTCCTTTCTTCACTGTACATTCTAAAATACAAGCGCTTGGAGATTTCATCCATCCTGGGATACTCCCATGAGGCTCTAAATTTATGGTCTCCTTTTGCCCCGGCCATTACCAAAATGTCAGTAGAAACTCACCTAGCATCTGGTGTCGTGTCTGAGCTTCAGCACGTTCCATGAGACAGACAAAAATCACCTGGGGCAAATGAGGGCCGGCACCAACTCCTCACAACAACCTGGAAGTCCAACGTCTTTTCTGTCAACTTCATCCAAGGAAAAATGGAATTTGCGGGAGACTGGGTCTGTGTCTGAGTATAACTGCTCCTCTGGATGAAATCAAACGTCATCTCTCTGCCCTCTCACCTCAAATTGTGTTTTTATTAAGTGCATTCTTCCAAAGAAATATTATACTTCTTTGTCTTTATTTTAGTGGTTTATATAATGCCAAGCTAGAGGCAGGGAGGTGAACTAACTTGACCTCAGGCATCATGTGACAGATATTGCTTTGGTCCAATTGTTGTCTGGGAGGGATTGGGGGTTGGGTGTGACATAATAATATTAACCAAAACAATGGCCATTTAGTTTATACAGTCTTTCTTCCTGTGATTTCAAAGCAACTTTCAGGCCTAATACAAATGTCATCAAAAAGGAATAAGCTAAAGACTTGGCAGCTGCAGCTTGTAGGATAATTTACTTACCCATTTAACAAGCATTCACCAAGCACCCACCACCCTGGGAATGTGGTGGTAGACAAGAGAGTCACAATCCTGGCCTGCTGAGAGCTCATTATGCTGTGTTCTTCCTGGTGATATTAACTTACCCAGTCAAATAGTGCAAGTTGGGTACACATGAAACAGCCATCTACATTCTTCAGTAAGCATTTCCGGTTTCCTCTTCAACAGGGTTAGTCAGAGGAGTCTGGATCTCAGCTCAATGAAGGCATGGTTTTTTGGTTTTTCTTTTTCTTTTCTTCTTCTTCTTTTTTTTAAAATTAGTTTCTTTAAAAAAAAAAAAATTCCAGGAACATATAGATAATTAGTCAGTAATACTGGGGATGAGAAAGGCCCACCGGAAGAGGGGTTAAATATTTATGTCAATCTTTCTATCACAAGGCACTGAGCCAGGAACTGAACAATTCATGCTTTGAACACTGAAGTCACTTTGAGAGGAAACTTCTGGAACCTCCCTTTGCCCAATGCAGTTCCCTCACTTCCCTAGAATGTCTGCTCATTTTCTTTTCCCGGCATCCTTTTTATATGAGCACCTTCCAGCCAAGACAATTTAAAAAAATTATTTGCCATCTTTGAATGAATCCTGAGAACCATTCAATGTGAACTTTAAGCACAGTGGAGCAGCAAATGTTGCAAGCAGGTAGGTTGGGAAACGAGGAAGTAAGGGTTATCCATTAAGAGTGGGTTCAGAAGTGGGAGGGACATGGTTACTTTGAGATGAAACTCATTTACACGAATCAAAACAAAAATCTGCTAAATGCATTTGGGAAGAAAATAAGATGTGAAAGGCAGAGAAAGACACAGAGAACAATAAAGAAGGTCTTTGGGAGTGTTTTGCCTTTTGCTGTTAGTTGAAAGAGTATAAGTATGTAAAAATGTATAACTCAAAACCCCCAAGACTTGGTTACCTTTAAGTCCAAATGATCCCTCGAAAAATTTTGCAGAGATTGTCTAAAGATTTATGACTGTGCTCCACAGGGAACAAAAGTTTTAATACTGCTATATAAACAAATGAAACATTTGTTCGGTATTTTCTTCCATGGATGTTATGTGGACACCTCTCTTAACCGCACTCCCCACCCCAACCCCCACCCTCCATGTTTCTGTTTCTTTGGAATTCTGCAGCCAAAAATCAAGAATCTCAGGAGTTTCTGGTCTGTAAGAGGTAGAATAAAGAAATCATTTGAGAAACAGCAATCCCTTTCCAGGGCTTCTCTAAGTTTTTTTACCTATTATAGTTAGAAAACAGGCAAAAAAAAAAATTTTTTTTCCCTAATAGCTCATGAGATCCAAGTATTTTGCCTTCTTCACTCCTGTTTTTCTCAAAGATGCATACTAAGAATCACAAAAAAAAAAACCCATCACTTTCTTAAATACCAAAAATTTGGTTTCAATCTTCAACCTTCATTACGACATAACCTATATAAAAGGCAGGCAAGTCAAAGACATTCCAGAGGAAAAGTTAGCCCTGCACTTTTAATTATCTTCCGGTATTTCCTCTTTTCCTTAAAAGGCTTAAATAAACTCACCATGTTTAATTTTTCTAGTCTTTCTCAAAATTATTACTACAGCTTTTTTAAATTGGGTAACACAATTTCTGTTCCCAGTTAAATAATGTCCTCTGTGTCATCCAAATTCAACAAGGAATAAATAGTGTTGCTCTGAACAAAACCTTTTACAATAGATTGAATTTCATCTAAAAGCATGTAATTCTGCATCGTCAAAAGCAGTTCCTAATCTTTATATATAGGAATTTACAAAGCAAGGAATTTAAAGCCATCAGATTAAGTGAAAAATGTGGATGAGGAACTACCAGTTTCTGCTCAGATGACACACGAAAAGCTCTGTAATGTCTTCTAATTTAATCATTGCCGTGGGTGGGAAAATTTGTGAAATATGCCTAATAAGTCTTGCAGGTCATTATTTACTGAAATACTACACTGAATGGTTATTTCTTTTTAAATACTAATAACCTAGTCTGGCCTCATTCAGCAAGAGGGTCAGCACAGAGGCATCTGATTAGTGTCAAAAATGACTGCCTCTCTTTAGTAAAGGAATTTCCTAAAGGAAACATAATTCACAATGACAAATGTCGGCATTTTTAGAATTACAAACATTACCTACAACTTGAATTCAGGCTATGAACCCACTGGACAAAGTTCAATACTTGTTTGGGAGCTAACGGGTTTGAGTTCCAGTTTAAAAAAATATGTAAGTATGTATGTAAACATATAAAGAGCAACATATCAAAAGTCTTTGACACTTGGAATAAAAGACTGACGTAACAGCCATGATAACAAGACAGCTTGCTTACCTAACCTGCAGTTTAAAGTCGTCTACCAATATATTTCTGAACTGGCTCTTTCTTTCAGCTAGACTTTCATGAAAATTGTCAATAGAAAGATCTGTTAGAGAAATGTCTGATGTTGGCAAATAAAATGTTTCCATGCTAATTACTTACTCATTAAGCGTGTAAAATCGATTTTTTAGCTGCTTTTATTTTGAGGAACGTAAAAGTATCTATCTCCATCTCACAATGACAAACTTGCCATTAATATAATCACACGGCTTCATCTGGCTTGCTTCACATCTTTTGCTTAAACAAAAACCAAAAATAAGAAATTGCCTAATACCACTACTTATACTGTATAATTATTAGTAGATCTTCTTGAAGAAAGAAACCCTTTGAAGTTCTCTTCAAGCCTCTTTAGAGTTATCTGAGTGTTGAAGCATTCTATTTACGCTCTCCCTGATTTTAAGGGTGCATAGTTTGTACATATCTGACACGTATCGGCTGTCTCTTAGTCTAAATATGTTCCTCCAATACAGGATTACTGAGTACATTCCCTGAAACTGTGGATATAATAAATTATATGGTTCAGAAAATTTTATGCCCTTTTTTTCCTTAAATGACAAAAAATTTAAAATAGTCAGAAAATATGAAATATTATTAGCAAACAAAATACTTCTGTTTTCATTATGCATTTGTCACTTCTAATTATTACTTAGGCTAAAAAACACCTATGAATATTTTGTGCTCAGTATATTAATAATTTTTGTGCTTATTGTACAGTTTCAAAACTATTTTAATGTAATTTTTAACCAGGAAGGAATTTGGAATCTGAAAGATAGCTCAAAATATTTACATCTGCAACAATATAAAGGGAAATTTTTAATTCTTAAAGCTCAAGAAACTATTGTAAATGAAATGAGAAACATATATACTGTACATTTAACTTGTTCTCACAGGTGTGCTTTCTTAATGTTAAAATACCCGTGTGAATTTTCAGTTTCCCATAATGTAATGGGAGACAATAAATTCTGAAGTTACCCCATTTGCCTTCAGCCCCAACCACAGAAGAAGTAACCTCTTGTCTATTTAGATTTTCTGAGTATACCCATGTCCTTCTGTGTGTCATACCGAAGCAAAGGTTTGTGTTGCCAGCCAGAGCTTATTGCAAGATCAAAGCTCTGGGCCACTCACAATAAAATAAGAGGGTAAAGCCCAAAGAATCAAAGAAACAAAGGAAACGTTTAGGAGATAAGGATCAGTCTCAGATATGACATTTCATCCAGATCAGATCCTGTGCAGAAGTTCAATTCAAAGTTCATAAGACAAAAATACAAAGCAATATACTTTAAGACTAGGTTTTCTTTCTATTTTTAGAATCAGAGAATGTTCTTCACTGGATAATTGAACACGTCTCATCTTTTAAAAAACCTATGTGCATATAGGGTTGTGTGTATAGGTAACATTACCTTTTCATTGAAATACCTCCAACCTAAACCTTATAAAAGGGTGTGATTTAGCATTCCTAAAAAAAAGGTAAAAAAAAAAAAAACACAAGAATTTAATGAAAATATCATTCCATGGAATTAATCTCTTGGGTTAATACTAATGGAAGTCTTTACAGAATGTTAGATTTTTTTAAAGATAAATACAAAAATAACATATAAGTAAATAAAGAACTTTATTTAAATAAGTAAAATTAAAATTTCCATGGGAAATAAAGACAAATATGCTTTAGAAAGGCATTTTAAATACTGTATTACATAAATTGCTTAAATGGTTTACTAAATGTGAAACACAATTTTGAAGCATGTCAATTCTGTTGTAGAAGATAGATGTTTTTAGACTATATAATTTTGATTATTTTAGTGTATACACAAACATTAAAATATTCTAAGCTGCGTGTATACAACAAAAAGTCATTTAACAAAATTTGGAAAGAATTTTCTATTATTATTTTTTTCCAAATTTAATATAGCTTTATCAGACAGACTACCTCAGTTGTCTTCTTATGCAAGTAAATCAACTTGCAAAGTTCAAAATGTTTAAAAGATACATGTAGATTATTTTAATGTATTTTTAAAATGTTAAATTTCATAATAATTTATTATTTTAAAATGTTGGGCTGATAGCAAAAATTACATTTATAATTATTCAAATATTTTATAATGATTTCTCACAACTAATATTAAATTATGTATAAATTTAATTAAATTTATTAACAATAATAAATAATAAATGTATTGCATAACTTACATAATTTATTTAATAAATTATGTAAGTTGTTTTAATGCCAGGTATTAGTACCACATTTCTATGCCCAATGATACTAAAAAAAAAAAAAGAAATCAAAGAATTCTAATCTAAAATCAGTATATACAGGTCCCAAAACTGTAGGCATAAAATTATATTTCAGCTTAGAATCTGTAAATGTGCAGCCTTAGATATTCTGATAAGCATTTTACAAATTCCCCTTTGGTAGCTCTGACATTTTATCAGTTTTAAAGTGAAAACTTTTATGTAAAACCTTGTGTCCTCTGAATCGCCAACACCATCATGATATTGATCACAGCTATTGTCTCCTGAGCATCCAGGACTTGCCATGCACTGTGTGATGAGGGCTTTACACTGGTAAACTCTAATCTATAGCACACATCTGAAGGGTGGCAACATTGTACCCAGTGTACAGATGAAATAAACTAAGCCCCAGGGAGGTCAGGTGATTTCTGAGAGTTACATGCTGGTCATTGGCAGAGCCCCAGCCTTTCTGATTCAAAAAGAATTTCTCTTTCTCCATAACTTCACTACTTGTAGATAAAAGAGTCTATGCAGCTCTATGAGCATAAAGAGTATAAGAGTTTCTCTTTGAATATTCTTGTTTTCTCTCAAACTAATAATAATTTTTAAAATAAAATAAAAGCAGGGCTATAGCAGAGACTGACAGTAAAGATAAGGACTCACGTCAAATTTACAGCCAAAACATTTACTATAACTATTTGCAAGGCTTTTTTATATGTAATTAGAAGGTTAACCAAACTCTCAGGAAGCTCATAACTGTATTAAGATAACCTCTTACAAAGTCTCACCAAGTAAAACATGCACATACAGAAAGTTGCCAAAAAAATAAAAAGTACAAAAACCAAATAGAGTTCAAACACTTCATTTGATTAAGAGTTTTCTTAACTAAATGGAATGTTTCCTTCGATTTTCTCTTTGGATTCTAAAGCTATATTATGAAATTGCTTTTCAATTCCCCATACAGTGATTATTTAATCATGCTTTTACCAGCTGTGAACATAGCTTCTCTCCTGATAACAGTTTATTTTTAAAGGAAATTGTCTTTGAAGAAAATATTTTGATATTATGCAGCAAAATAAGAGTTGAATGGAAGAAACCAAAAAAAAAAAAAAAAAAAGCCAAAACAAAGATTAAGAAAAGAATGAGTTCTAGTTGGTCTGTGGGGAAAAAAGAGGATAGTGGCTACATAAAGATAAAACAAAACCAGCCACTCACGTGAGAGGAAACAATTGGCTTGTTCCACATAAACAAAACAGACTGGCAGCCCCTTTTTCCTATGTTCCACAGGGTGTTTTGATATCCTTTAGACACAGTCGAATATCTAGACTCTCCGGTCCTCTGTCCTTGACTAGTTCTCTCTCAGAGTCTGAACACTGCTTGGAGTAGGTGAGGTGTTGCAAGTAAACTTCAAATCTTACACATTGTTCAGAACCTTCACTTTAAGACGTGAAAATAAGAGAGGGATCTCAACCTTCGGAGGGACACCAGCAGAGATAAGGTGTAGAGGGACCTCCTCAGGCAGCCAAGGGAAGGAAAAGAAGAGAAAAAAAAAAAATCACTCTTTCTTCTGTTCCTAGTCCAGACTCACTAGAACTATACAATAGAGAGAGGGAAAATGTTGGGATAAAAAAGGCATTAATCAAGAAGAGGATGAGACCTCAATATCAGGGAGTACAGAGGAAAGAAACTTTTTGCCAAGGCTGTAAGGCAAGGTTTCAACCTCAGCACTGTTGACATTTTGGACTAGATAATTCTTTGTCGTGGGCACTGCCTTGTGCATTGGTAGAATGTTTAGCAACTTCCCTTGGCTTTAGGCACCAGATATCATTAGCAACCCCCGCTCGCCACTCACCCCAGTCTTGACAGCTAAATCTGTATCCAGACATTGTCAGATGTCTCCTGGCCAAAACACCCCAGATAAGAACCACTACTATAAGAGGAACCTTTGTGGGAAGGTTCAGAACCAATCAAAAATCAGTTAACAGCATTTCTACAATACCTCAACCCTGCCCGAGAAGACAGTCTCATTTTTATTCAATATTTATTAAGAATCTACTTTGTTGCAATTTCTGTGTTGGATGCTAAGGATTCTGAATTGGGAAAGATGCTGTCCTTGCCTTCAAAGAAGATAAAATTTAGAGAGAGAGAAGACGTAGTAAATGCAATAGACAATGCTGTAAAGGGTGAGAAATAATGTAATCAGTGGGGAAATTGAAAATGTTAACTGATAAATGGCTGGTGTCAAAGTGTTGGGACAGGGTCCAGGAGTCCCCCTCGTGCAAGCAGTAACCTTTTAATTGCTGGGTCACTAGGAGGTGCTGGAGGTCCCTGGGTCCAGTGGAAGTATTTAGCTATTTAACAACCTATCTGGTTGTACTAGGGCATACAGCCTGGAGAGCCTGCCTGGGATAGGACAGAGGCAAAGACAAGGGAGAGGGGAAAGAAGGCTTGGAGATTAGAGATGATGCTTAGGCTGGATCTCAAAAGGTAAGCATCTGCCTGGCGGACCAAAAGATGAAGGGAAGAAAAACAATACATACAGAAATACGGAGGTAAGACTCAGGGAATATGGAGACTACCATAAGGGATCTGATGCGCAGAGGCACAGATTGTAAGTTATCGAGAGAGCCGAGGTGGAGCTGGAGAGGTAGACAAAACATAAATATCTTGAATGGGCTTTATCCTATAGGCGCTGGAAAATTGCTGAACAGTTTTAAGTGAAGAAGCAACAAGATTATTATGGCACGTGTCTGGCAAATAAATTGAAGAAGCAAGGATGGGTTTCAATAAGACCAGAGAGGGGCGATCTATATGAAACTCTGAACTAAGCACAAAAAGGATATTAGAAGGTAAAAGCAACAGGAGTGAGTGTCCAGTTTGTTATAGGAAGTAAGAGTAATTATAGAAAGAAAAGAACAAATCTATTAATACATAATTCTGCACATATGTCCTCACTGTGCTACTTCAGAAAGCTACAAATTTATAACCGCAAAGTTGTGACACCTAGAAAAAAAATCATATCTATAGCAAATATGCTACAATTACAAACCTAGCAGTTTAAAATGGTGACTGTTGTACATAAAATTTTGGAAACTGAAAACGTTTCAGAACACATGTTAAATTATACTAAAAAACCTAAGCACCTGAAGACATAGGGAAAATCCCAATTTGAGTCTGCATTGAGTAGTCACGGCCAGATTTTGCTTTATTATTTAGATTTAAATTATCATCCCTTTTTATGGAGGTTCCTCAAACAATTAGAAATAGAATTACCATACAATTTCAGCAATCTCCCTTCTGAGTATCTACTCCCAAAATTTTAAAACATTTATTCATAAAGATACATGCACCCCAATGTTCATAGCAGCAGTATTCACAGTGGCCACGACACGGAAACAAATAAAGCGTCTTTTGATACGCGATCGGATAAAGAAGCTGCGGTGCACATATACGATGGACGATTACGCAGCCACAGGAAAAGATGAAATACTGCCATTTGCCACAACATGGGCGAATTTTGAGATCATTATGTTAAGCGAAATAAGTCAGACAGAAAACATTGAGAACCATATGATTTCACGCATATGTGGGCTATAAAACTGAAAGCAACACATGAACATGACAAACAAGCAAGAGCCTCATGGGCACGGACAATAGGTTAGTGGTTCCCAGAGGGAAGGAGGGAGGGAGGAGATAGATGGGGATCGAGGGGGTCGAGTATATGGTAATGGAAGGGTATTTAACTTTGGAGGGTGAACACAATGCAATACACACATGATGTATTATTGAATCGTACGCTTGAAGCCTGTATGCTTTTCTTAATCATTGTCCCTCCAAGAAGTTTAATATAAATAAATAAATAACCTCTAATAGTAATCATCTTCAAAGCAAGAGAGACAGACTTATTAAAGCCCTTGTTTATAGTCAAATTGATCTACAAGGTAGACTTTGAACAAAACAAAAAATTAAAAAATAAAAAGCAGACCTTTTCATCAAAGGAAATAAAAACAAGCTAGGCTTCTTCCGTACATTGAAATTAAACTTCTTTTCCTTTTCTTTGCAAGTATCAATAGCTTAAGACAGAAACAACGTATGGGAAACCTAGAAAATCATTTACACTCAGCAGATGTGTCCAGCTAAATTACTGGAGTCCACCCCAGCAGAGGTTAAACATTAACAGATATAAGGAGAGACTTTCATTAAAACCTTTCATAGGACTTCATCTTACAAAGAGTTGAAGTTTGTGTATTTTTTTCTTTCTTTTTTTAAATTTTAACTTGAGTTTTTTTCAATTATGGTCGATATTCAATATTATATTAGTTTCAGGGGCACCGCATACAGGTTAGACATTTATATACCTTACAAAGTGATCCCCCCGATAAGTCTAGTACCCACCTGTCGCCATACGTAGTTATTACAATATCATCGACTATATTCTCTATACTGTAATTTATATCCCCGTGACTATTTTACATCCCCCTACCGTACAACAATTTCTTTTTCCTCCCCTGTTCATTTCAGCAGCCTGTCTTCTCCACTCTCCCTTCCCCATTTCACCCCAGCCTCACTCCCTCTTTCAGTCTGTCACGATATACGTTGTAGCAGTCTTAGGTTATTTTGCTTCCTGTTTGAGATGTCATCATTGTGTACCCTGATCTAGAACTGGCAAACACATATTCCATATACAGCCATCACTTTGCCTTGCCCATAGCAGCATCGATAAAAAAAAAAAATCATCGTACTGACTTTGAATTTTCCTCAGCACAGCTTTCTAGGCAAACACTACAAATTGGTTGGGGGGAGGCACTTGAAGCGAAATCCAGTTGCCTTCACTGTATGTGGAATCCTGGTCATGTGCTCCCCATCTTGTCTGTAGATGTAGTTACAACTTCACAACTGCTTAAGCAGTAGAGCTTTGGGATATACTAGGCAGGCTTAAAACCAACGAACAAACAAAAAACACTTTTCTTAAACAAAATACTTTACTTTAAAGATGTGATCTCCCCATCCTCCCCTCAGTCATGGTGCTGGCCAGTGTTTCAAAAGGAAGACCTAAGAACCTAAGGAATCTGTTTCAAGAAACTTCCGGAACTAAGGTGAAGTCATTGCTTTATCTCAGAATGACTTTTTAAGTGATTAAATGGCTTGTATCTATTTTTAAAGGAAACGCAAACACAGAGCTTCTCATCTGCTGCAGGCATCACCATGCTGTCCTCTCTCGTTACTTACTGGTTCCATGGACACCAGGTCCTGGGCTTGCCCCCGGTCGTGACTGGAGAAAAAGGATTGACAGTGGAAGTGGGAACTCAACTATTCCTACTCATTTTCTGGCTGCTCATTTCTTTTAGATTCCCCTTTCAATGGAGTATGCAAGGAAGAGGAAGGAGGGCGAAAAGGCGAGGGAGCAGAAGGTGGTAGACAGAGTGCGAGGGAAGACTAGGAAAGTGGAGGAGGGAGAGGAAGCGGGGAAGAGGAAGAAGAAAAGGGAAAAACGTGAGATGCTATACATGGATTTTCTCATTTAGTCCTCGCAACAACCCTGGAAAATAGGCATAATAATGATTACTGTTGTTCCTTTTTCCCCTCCAATGGGAAACTGAGGCTTAGGAAGTTTAAAGAAGTTGCTTAGGATCTCATGGTTAGCAAGTCACAAAATAAGGATTTGAACCTAGGTGGTCCAAATCCAGAGTTTGCTATTGCTACAAGGAATTAAAAAACAAACAAACAAACAAACAAAAACATCTAGAGAAGGTTAAAAGAGCATTCTAGAGAGTTTAAGCATGTTTGGAAGCAAGGAAACAGGTAACACTATCCAAAAAAGTAAGAAATCAAAGGTACAAGGACTTTGGAGATCTTCTAGCATAACTGGGTTATTTTCAAAGGCTGAAACAACCAATAGAGGCTAAGAGATTTCTCTTTAGTCAAAATAAGAGAGAAACCTCTTTCCCAAGACTTATCTTCATAAAGAGACCTCTAAATAGTTGGGGTAGGTTGGGGTAACAGACATGGGGGCGGGTATTGGTAGCAAAGGAAAAGGGGGAAGGAGTGGAATTGGCTATTATAGTTGTTGCCCTCATAGAGTTCAAGTTCTCCTCCTTTGCCTCTTGGGTGGGGGTCATGGGAGGCCCTGGGTGGATGCATGTGGGTTCATTTAGTGGCAGTGAATCAGACAATACACCCGGTCTGACTAGCTGGGATTGCCTATGTTGGAACAAGTGTTCCAGGGCAGGCATTCCATACAAGCGGTCATAGCTTTCTGCATTCTTGGAAGGGACCATCATTGAACAGGAACGTGGATGGCTTTGTTATGTCTTATCTCCTAATCTGCAGTTGGAGGTTTTCCTTCCTTTTGCAGGTGCTCTCATTTCCTTCATTATTTGTTTATTAGAAAATCTTGTGGCCTTCCAAAGTCATTCTTATGCGAAGGAAGGTCGAATGTGATAACATATTTGTGTTGGCCAAGAGTGAGGACATAGCAAATACCGAAAGTCACATAATCATGAGTATAACTGAAAGTGGTGCTTCATGTGTAAACAAAAGCTCCCCTCCCCCGACACCAGAGGTCACCAAAAGTGTCAAAAGCACAGGGAGAAGGCTGGTGCTACAAATCTGGTTGCTTAAGCTGCTGTGAAAGTTGTGGCTGGAACTATTTTTAAGGTGTAATTCAGGGACAGAATGGGTCAGACAGCATTTCTGAAGCCAAGAAGCTCTAGGCTGGACCTAGTTTTAGGCGTGGGAAATAAGTTCTCCATTCATTGACATCCCTGAAGCCTGGGGGAAACAAAGCAAAAGTAGTGTGGTGGGCCAAAGAATAATCTACCTTATCCATCTCTCCAAGGCTTCTGGCCAAGCACTATTTAGATAACTTTCTTATTTCTTGCACAC
The DNA here is from genome assembly GCA_003508835.1 of Eonycteris spelaea. Classification (NCBI taxonomy): domain Eukaryota; kingdom Metazoa; phylum Chordata; class Mammalia; order Chiroptera; family Pteropodidae; genus Eonycteris; species Eonycteris spelaea. Next base: position 6,959,971 of record PUFA01000017.1, read on the forward strand.
CTTCTAAGCATTAAATAGACAGCATAAGTCCACATTTCTATGCAGTTATAAGATCTTAACATTGTTTGAACCCAAGAATCTCAGCGTGAACATCAATTTTTATCAGTTTCACCATGAAATTTTTTTAAAATTGAAATAATTACTGTCATATGAAAGAGTCCCATTCCTGAAATTTTAACTTTTTATCTATTGCTTCCAATGCATTAATGGTCATTCAAATGAGTACTATATTTTATAACCTGCCTTGCTGCCAAATATACTTAAGATAATTGCTAAGGTCACATATTAATATGCAAAATAATAACCAAAAAAAAGATGGCAAAGGAAAATAAGGAGAAGAGAAAGTAAGGAACAGAGCATAAATGGTCAGCAAAAAGTTGGCCAGTGCACAAAGCACATGCCATGAAAGCCTACACATCTACTACTAAGTGGCGACCACAATTTACTTCAAAGCTTTCTAGCTGCCAACAAGAACGGGAGAAGATGAACAGGTACACAGCGTCTCCATGAGCTAAGAGCAAAAAAACTGTTTCAGAGAAGCAATAGGAAGACAAAGGAAACTTCCTGAGAGCCTCAAAAAAAAGGAGACCCTATGTAGTGTGACAAGCACTGCCCTGGACTCATTTGTTCATTCATCAACTCTCCACTGAGCCCCTACTAAGAGTCAGGCACTGTGTAAGGAAGTGAAACGCACTGGTCCTACCCAGTGGAACTTAATGTCTCCTGGGAGAAAAAGACTTTTACTGAGTGACCACAGAAATTGATGTACAAAGAGCAAAGGCCACAAGAAAAGGGAGGCAGAGCTGTGAGAGCATGTAACAAAGAGAATCTGACTTCACAATGTCCTTAGGGTAAATGTAGCATTGGGTTTCCAGGGTCAACTGGAGTCACCAGTGTCTAACCTCCCTACTTTGACAGAAAAACACAGAAAGTTTATATTATGACAGCCTCAAATTAAGTAGTGTCTGTGAAAGGCTTTGAAAACTACAAAGCACTATGTAAATATAAGGTATTTGGATTAGAAAAAAATAAAAACCTGTCCTCTATACCTAACGAAGATGTAATCTGAATAAGTAGAATAAGTCATATGAGACCAAATAACTAAAATGAATTCTTGTAATTTAATCACCATAATTTAGAGTTTCTAAATAGGCAGATAATTGTACAAATATCACCTACACGGTGAAAAGCAACTGTAATTCAGCTCTTTAATCACCTTGACCATGGATTACAAAGTATGTCAATAATACATGCTATAGTGTGGGTACAAAATAAATCAGTTTCTAATTTTTTAAACTGTAAATTGATACATCAGTTCAATATATTTCTATTTTGTCACACGAATGAATCCTATGTAATCAAAAATGGTTCATACAAGAGAAAGGAGCTCTGATTTATATAATTTTACCATAAATATTATCTAAACAAAATTAGATTTTTTCCCTCAATTTCATCTTTCACTCACTAACAATGATCTGCCTTTTCTAAAATTATAAAAAAAAAAAAAGAAAGTACTTAAAGAGACTTAAATTTGCATAGTGCTTTATAGTGTTTAGAGTCTTTTCACAGACACTACTGAATTTATGCCTGCAGCCCTTCTGTGAAGCAGGCAAAGCAGAAAACCGAAAAGGTTAAGTGGCAAGGTCGAATAGCTGCTAAGTGGAGAAGCCAAGATGGATGATATTTAGGATGAGGATCCTTCCACTGTACCACTCTGCACATTACCAGCAAAAGTACCTGGAAAGGACAGTCTACATGAGGAAGTGTGTATAATACTTCTCACCAACAACAGGAGTATAAGGTGAAAGCCGAGGCAGTCTCTCCTAAATATGGGCTTCACTGAGGACTAGGATACAGTACTTGAATAACAATCCTTACGCAGAGAAGCAAGATCGATGATTTGGTTGGTTTTTGTACGTTATGTGTTTTCTGAAGTGCTTTGTGCATCATCTCTCTGGCTTCAGGAGCTTTGTCAACATCTCGCCCAGGTCTTACTCACACACCGGTGGCCAAGCACCAGACACACAATTCCAGGCTCATTTTCCCAGTGATAATGATTTTACCTCTGTACCAGATGAAGAGCCCCTTGACTCCTGGTGTTAATATGCCTTTTCTCTCCAGTAAAACTTCTTTCCAGCAAAACTCCTTAGGATACCTTCGCAATGATCCAAGTGTATTTGGAATTGATCAAAGAATGAAAAGTAAAATGAAGAGAGTATTAGTACAACGAAACTATTAGGCATGCATAAATCAGCATCACCTGTTAGATAAGTATTCTGTTGAGGCGCTCATGTTTGTTTATTTTATTTGTAAACACAACTAGAGAAGAACAAGGCAAAATCACGGAAGACCAGGAATCTTGAATGAAAAGCCAAATAGCTCCAGTTGCCCTCTGGTCACATCTGCCCTATTTTGATATGTAATGAATTCAATAATCATTTCGAATGGGCAGGTAGATAGCAGTGAAACTTCTGCACTAACGGAGTGGGAGGCCAGATGGGGCTTCACCTGTTCAGCAGACCCAATGCAGGGTGTTGCTTTCAGAACTCAGCTATAGAAATTCGAGGAGCCACAAACTGTAGAGCTGGGGGTTTGTTTTGTTTTGTTTTGTTTTTTAAGTGATAAAAGTACACTATTTGGGGGGAAGATTTTTGGTTTTGTTTTTATCTCTATTGATTCTACTGTTCACCAGATATTTCTTTTTCAGTGATATACGAAGCACTTAGCTAACTACTAAAGGGAATCCTTAGAAACCAAAAACATAGTGTCTACCCTCACAGAGAGCAGAGTCTTGCACTTTAGCATCTGTCCTGAGGTCTCAAAAGAGAAAGTCCAGAGGTCTTCCTGAGGACTAACTATTGTCAGAGGTGCTCCTGCTTCGAGTTGATCATAAGCAAAAATAATTGCAGCCACATGGCATAATCTCCTCCTCTCTTTCTATTTTTATTTTTCTAGGTGATCTTAAGGAATTCTGGGGTTAATCCTGATAAGTTTATAGAGGAAAAGAACCTTTCTATACTGGGACCTTCGGGGAGGAAAAAAAAAAAAACCATTGCTATATTTCTTTCCCTTTAACAGTGGTTAAGCACGTGGTTTTGAAAATGAGTCAGATCTGAGTTTGAATCCCCCTTCTGCTACCCTCTAGTTGTGTAAATTCGGACAAGATTTTTAATCTCTTCAAGAATTCGCCTCTGTAAAATGTAAATACTTGAAGTAGAGTCAATTGCTGTGGAGAAGAAACGACAAGATGCAAGTAGCAGCCGGTAGGGTCTGACCAGAGTGAGTGTTCCGTTGTCGGGGACATTAGCGTTGTCATTCTCGACTGTCAGGTGGAGTTCTGCTCCCTCATCGTCTACTGCTAAGACACACCGAGGTTGGTTCCGCGATGGCACAAACAGAGCCCATGGCCCCTACTGAGTACTGCACTTGGCTCCTTCCTATAAGGCGCTCCGAAAGCACCAGTCATGCTTTGGGAACAGGTCTGGGGAGTCAATATTGTTGTTCCAAGAGTCCTGCTACTCCACATACCCTCCACCCTCTTCTCTACCATGTTCTAGCTGAAAACATGCTTTCTTATTGTCAGCATCAAGAATGACTTTTTAGAATACGCTGTTATATTGGTTCGCAGATTATAAGGCGTCTACTATGTCATGTGATTGTTACACAATCCTCTAAAGTAGAGAATTCTCCTTAGGAGATACAAAGAGATTTCGCGATTTGCCCAAAGTCACCCTCTGGCAAATAGCAGAACAGGGACTGACCCCAGGTGGCCCCAAACAAAGCTTTTCCATAACAGCCTGAGTGGTCAGAGATGGGGTCTCAGGTTCTTCATCTGCAGGCAGGGTGGCTGCATACAAATGCTCAAGTAAACCCCTGGGTCCCTAATGAACCCGTAAGAATCCAGGTGTTGCCGGCTTTGCTTATAAAAACAGGCCTGCTTCTCTCCAGGAAGGCATCTCAGCAGAAGTCCATTCCACTGTCCCCTCCAACCCAGGCCCCATCCACATGGAATGCCTGGAAGAGCCAAATAAACAGATTTAACTGACTTACATATTTTCCTTGCCAAACATTATAAAATGAAGTAATGGGTAACCTGCATTAATTCTGCTGGATTCTCAGACTTTCCTTTCTCCCCCTGAGGAATGGAAAATTATTTGAAGGAGATGGGAAACCAGCTTTTCCTCTCTCTCTTTCAAAACTTCTCAAAACACATTACTATGCTACTGGAAGCCATTCAATTCAACTAAGTCATTAAGTTAAATCATCTGCACACATTTTCTCAGTAAGATGAGTTTGCATGGAGGACTAATTTCATAGAACAGTTGCATGTAAACATCTCCAGGGAAAACCAGATGTCAGTGACACATCGGTACCTAGTTAGTCCTACAAATAGAATGGTACTGGTTCTGGACATCATCTTTCCAGGAATCCTGCAACCCAGGGTGGAACTTCACTCCAGAGCCCAGCTGGTGGGCAGTGTTTTCCCCTCCTCCAGAAATGCACTTTGCTCAAGGCTCTATTGCACTTAAAGCAAAGAAGGCAAGCCAGGCCACCCAGTGTTCCCCAGCTGAGATCTCTGGAAATCCAAGTCCCAAAACCCAGCAGAGACCACAAGGCCCCTAAGGGGTGGGAGGATAAAACCCTGGACTCACTGGTTGTTCCAATACATCACTCAGGGAGGTGGGCCAGGAGAACAGAGGGCCCACTGGGAACAAAGGCCTATTAATTACAGGTCCCCCGAAGACACAGGCCTGCAGAGCCTTCAAAACAAAAGGAAGAAGGGATTGGGGGAAGATGCTGCTAAAATGACCCTGGACAAAAAAAAAAAAAAACTCGATAATGAAGTCACTTAATTACTTATTACATTTTTACTGTAGTAAAGACTTCATGTATTTTTGTGCATTACATGGATCACAGTAAACAGAAAACACAAAGGAGGAGCGAACTGTAAGGGATTAGTCTAATTAGTGAAAAAATTAAACAGCTGACCCTGTAAATATTCGCTTTAAAATCTAAAACTTAAAAAACATGTTACAAATGTCTTCCAGGGTCTACCAGGCTAGAACAATAGGCCACCAATAGAGCATTCCTTTACCACTGTTTGCAACTGAGTGGGGTAGTGCAACGTTCCCAATAAAGACAGGATGGACTCAGTATCTGGAAGCAATAAGCAGCGTGTTTAAAGGTACGTTAAGAACTCAGATGCCTTGGGAACCAAAACAGGGTCCCAGAAAATTTGAGTAATGTCGAGACTTTTTCAGTGATGGTGATTTCTACCCTTACATTAAAGGCATGCTAACACCATATTTTAAGGATTGAATATTCACCATTAAGCATAAAAAAAGAAGCCGATAAACTTAGCAGATCTACAGGCCTATTGGTATGGATGAAAGAGAAGTAGAAACCGTCACCTCTGTCCTGAAGTAGGGAAAATAGTTTACTACTTCGGGCAATGCTCCCTTTCCCCCCCACCCCAACCAGTTTCCAGTTACCAACTTGTGTGTGAAGACCACTAAAAACGAATTGGTATTGTTTCTACCTACCTCTCTATAATCGTAAATCATAATAATAACTTCTACTTGGAGAGGCAATATTTTTTTTCTCCATTCTTTTCATTCCTAGTAGAGATTCCAATATATGAGGAAAACCCACATATATTAGAATAAGTTGCAACACAGATAAACGAGATTCCTAAGGTATATATTTTTTAAATCCTAATTGAGTAAAGAAGCAAAGAGGTCCTAAGGCAGTAAAGAAGACTCTTTCTTGTAAAAAAACATGAATTTACAGGTACCTTTCAATAGAAGACTAAGCCCAGTACAATGCTTTGCTTGGCCAGACATAGCATGATTACAGATCTTTATAGTTTGCCTAGATGCTAATATTCAAAAAAAATCAGGCTGCACAGAAAAAGAAGGCATTTCTATCTGTAAAATTTAAGGGAGAAGTGTGGACCCAGAGAAAGTTATAATTTTAACTTGAAGTCAATGTCTCTGACAACTAAAATAATTAATAATAATAATTAATAATAATAATACCACATTTATGTGCAAAGTCCAGAATCTGTGACATTTAAAAGAGAGAAACAAGAGGGGGAGGAAGAGGAAGAAGAAATAGTTTTTGAGATTTTACTTTGTGCCAAGCCCTGTTTTATACATTTAGCTACTATGGAGGCAAACAGTTAAACTTCATATCTATTCTTATCTTCATTTTACAGATGAGGACACTGACACTTAGAAAATGGAGGCAACTTGCCTATAGTGGTCATACTGGAAAGCAATTTCTTCTCTCTCTAAATGGGGCCTTCTCACACTTTCCTTTACCCCTCTTACCTGGCTGCTTCTTCCACCACGTACTGGTCCTGTGATAAATTGCCCTTCCTCATATGGTTCTCTTTGACGTCTCTGCAGTTATCGGCATTGGTGCCTACCTCCCTCCCTCAATTGTTCTTTTCTCTTCAGAAACACCAATCATTTGATTCTCCTCCTCGTCACTGCTCTGGTATGACGTGGGCCACGATCCTAATCTCGGCTTTCTCCCAAGTGCCGTCTTTAGCTCTCCTCTCTGTAGTTTGATTCTGTTGCAAGGCCTTGACTGAGACAGAAATAACAAAGGCAAAGACCAGGGAACAGGGGAGTTGCTCGACACGTTTGGACAAGACAGCAAAGCCATGAGGCCAAAGAGAAGTCGGGGTACAGCCCGCAGTCGGGGTACAGCACAGCAGGAACCTCAGAGAGAGTTCACAAACTCTGCTGCTGCACAACTCTTCCTAAGTGGCCTGCAGAAAACCCTGAGAAGCTTAGTTTTTGAAGGAAGATGGAGAAAGAGGCGGGAAAAGAAAAACAAAGGAAAAAAGAAAGGAGGGAGGAAGGAAAGAAAGGCGAGAAAGAAAAGTTTTCCAGGCCCCACCTCTGATTTGGTCACCAGGTTTGAGGTAAAGCCTGGGAATCTGAACTGTTAAAAACTAAGTTTGAGACCCAATGCAAGTAGAAGCATGGAGTTCCCGAGTGGTCAGACAAATCTGAGATCAAAGCTTGAGGAAATTAGCAAGGAGACAAAGTATTAGAACCACAATGGGCCTGGGATCTTACAGCCCACTATTTCTTGGTCCACTTCTTTTGAAGGCTTGGGACCCTGGGGCACTGTCACTGCTTGATTCATGATCCCACCACTTTCACAGTTGTCTGCTTGGGTGGTGCAGGAGCTCCAAGAGGAAGCTGCGGTAGAAGGCTGCCTCTCGTGAGGACAGAGATGTCACAACAGTTTTCCAAGCTTCGGGCCAATGCCCCTCCCAAGCCACCAGATGTTGCAACTGGACTCATGCCTGCAAGAGTCCGGTGGCTTGAAGTGTGTTCCTTACTCCCCATTCATCTCATGGGTCAGAGGACGATGGAACGTGGGATCCTGTTGGGAGTGGGGTGGGAAGGATTGCATAGCAGATAGATTCTAACCTTGGTATGTGGCTTTCAAGTGGTTGGTAGTAAAAAAAAAAAAAAAAAAAAAAAGGAAAGAAAGAAAAAGAAAAGCCAACAAATTACTGTGTACTCTCCCTTCAACATGATTTCTTTAAGGTAGGTTTCCTGCTGTGTCTTCCCCTAGTTTTTTGTCTTAAATAGGATCCGTCTGAACCTCATCTTTGAGAGTATCAGTCCTGGTCCTTCCTGAGTGAGCAAAACACCACAACTTGTATGGGGCATGTGAATTCTGCATTTGGATGTTTCTCCTTGCCTGAGTCACCAAAGACCTGCTGGAGTTCTTAAGAATCTTACTCCCAATAGCTTCAGTTCAGAATCAACTAAACCCAGTTCATTAGATCAGCCAAGCACAGGCACCTGGGAAATCACTCCCATCTACATGCAACGATGTCTGGCACTTGCCTGGCTCTTCTGTTTACTTCATCCCTCTGTTTGCTTCTCTACTTTTTTCCCACTTCAGGTAGAGCCTAATATCAGACATCTGGAGCAAGCTCAAAATTTCTAATTCACCTAAGAGATACAAAATAACTATAGTTTATTTCTCGATAACTTAGTACCCAACTTACATCACAAGCTCATCTTCTGAAACTCTTGAACTTGCTAATTCAAGTTCTCTAAGGGACTCAGAACTCTGTGTGAGGTGATACTCACTCTACTGATCCCTGCTCAGGTGTTGCTCTGGCACAAGTCTCCCACTCTCCTCGTACTAAACCCCGAGATATGGAGCAATTATCTTCTCTGCTCTGGGACTCTCTCTGGGGCCTGACCTCAGAAACCCCTTCTTAGTCACGCACTAGGAACTCACTTCTCATTGTGCCTCTAATCCCTCCTTCCTTACTATTAGATGAACCCATAATTCCTTTCAAGCTGGAAACTAGCCATCCAACTCTGTGGCTCGTTGGTCTCAGATGCTCTGTGGTCTCAGTTCATCAGGATTTTGATATTAAAAGCAAAGTGTTTGGAATTCAAAGTCCTTCTTTTCTCTCCAAGGGCCTAGATCTGGATTGAAAGCTGTAAAACTTAGGTATGAAATGTAGAATTGTTGGTTTTCTTTTTTTTTTTTCTCCGCCCCTCCCCCCACCAGCAGATATTTATTGAGGACCTGGTATATTCCTTCCACAGGATGAGACATGCAGAGATGAACTAGGCAGGTCCCTGCCTCTCTGCTCAGTCAGTGGGTAGTCCATGGATCAGCAGCATGGGCATCATCTGAGAACTAGCCAGAGACAAAGCATCTCAAACCCCACCCCAGACTTGCTGAATCATAATCTGCATTTTAACAAGATGCCCAGCAGATTCATGTGCCTATGGACGTTTGAAGAGTACTGGCTTCTTAACCTTATTCACTAGCCCACCTTATATACTCGTATTTGACAGATGTAAAAAGGAAGCCCCAAGATAGGTAAGAACAGCACCTGGAAGCACCAAGTCCTAACTAGAAACCAAGGCTCTCTACCACAACGCTTTTTCTCCCCTTCCCCCATCCCTTGGTTCATTACTCTCTGGAGGGTCCATACATTTCAGTTTCTGGCCCTAAGCAAACTCAGGAACCCTGTTCTTGCTCTATTCCTCTCCAGCTCTGCTGAATACAGGGCTATGTGCAGAGCAGAGCTCTGGAATGTCTTGTTGGCTGGCGCCAATGGAGACCAATGCAGCATCTGTAAAAGAAGTGTTGCCAAAGCCTATTTTAAATATGTTTATTTATTTCTGATTCATAAACATTTTGAGTGCTCATCACATGCAAAGCCTTCGGCTAGATGAATCAGGGGGGGAAAGTAGAGTATAACAACCTTGGGACACACCCCAGGCTCCCAATCAGGTTGGGCAAACAAACACTATCAACATATAATTCAGGGTGGCTTTCACAGAGAACACATGGAGTTTTGTTTACGTTACCAGGAAGTAGACACACAACATTTGTCCCTAAAGGTCCCATCAGGTCAGTCAATTACATTGGATTGTTAATACAAACGTTGAGAACCAGTTTTGAGGTTAAATCAGGCAGAATCTAAATCTGTGGTGGGAGGAGTACAACTTTTAGAAAATTATCCAACTAAGTGATTAAATGTTATCAATATTTCATTATGTTGTTGCTTTCTGAATAGAAGAGAGCAGATTTATTACTAAACTTGAGGCATTTTGTTGTTGTTTCTGTTCTGGAGTTAGAAATGGGATAGTCTGGCTAATCTAATATTCTGGCAAACTGAGCGTTACTGTATAGGAATTGTGAAAACAAAGCTAAAGAGATTGAGTCCACAAAAGACATCTAGGTTGAGATATTTTATTCATAGTTTATATACCATAGTAGAAAATAATAATATATAATCTTGAACTTATCTTGAATATGATTCTCTTGTAATACATTTCTCAAAGCATTTTGAAATATTATAGTATTTCAGGATCATTTTTTAAAATATTAAAATAATCTCACTTTGTATTACTAAAATAATCTTATTTTTATTTGGAGTCTAGAAACTGAGAGCTTACTATTTTTAAATGGTACTTATCAATAAGAAACTAAATTTTAGTGACCAGAAGAGCCAGAAAACAAACTATATTCCAACAGAAAAATTACTCATCATTTTTAATTCACAAAGAAATAAGCTTTCCAAAAACAAACAGGAACAAAATCAATGACCAATGTTTGCAGCTAAATTACATCAAGAAAATGAGAGAAGTTATTTTCAAGACCGTAATTATAGAAACAAGCAGTAAGATCCAGAGTTAAAAATCTATATGCAGAGAAAAATTTTTAACCCTAAATTATTAACAAAAATTCAAAAGAAAAAAAATCTAGAGATAACTGTAGTAGTAATACATATCTTCAAAGAGAAAGGTGGGGGGGAAATGTTATTAACTATTAAGGGGAATTAATCTCAGAGAAGCCCCATAGAAATAAAATAAATTTTTCATATATATATTTCTTATTTTCTTGAAATTAAAAGAGAAAAGTAATGTTAAATTTTGGGGAAGAAAATCCCTAAGATCAAAATGAGAAAACTTAAAATTAAAATAAAGATTATGGACTTGAATATTGCAAAGAGAGTAGATTTTAGTATTCTCACTACAAGAAAAGGCACAATAATTATGTAATAGGATGGAGGTGGTTGCTAATACTAAGGCAATGACCATGTTGCAATTCATTAACATATCAAATCAGCAGGTTGTACACCTTAAACTTGCATAATGTTTTGTGCCAATTATATCTCACTAAAGCTAGGGAGGGGGATATTAAAGCTCATAGGAGGCCTCCAAAATGCCAGCCCTCAAGAATCTTGTATTTTTTTTTAATTAATAAATGAGTTATCAACTTAAAATTTTTTAGAACTTATATTACACCAAAAGAAATACTGGCCCCACAAGTCAGTTCAACTTCCCAATGAAATTGCCTACAATCAAATATTTTGTTTATAAATACAAAATGCGATGGGTTTTCTGATAGCACAAAAAAAAAAAACAAAATTCTTTTATATGATTTTAAAGCGTCTCTTCATTTAACTTTTGAAATTTAATACTAATCTTATATTTTTTAATGAAGACCATGGATTCGCACTGAGGAAAGTCAAAGCATATGTTTTTAAACTCCTGAAATGACACAAAATAATAAAGGGATATCATTATTACCTGAAATCAGCAAGGGTTGTGTTAGACCTACTGCTTTCCCACAGTGAACCTCAGAGAAGGGGCAAAGTGAAATTTTTTAAAGTTAGGACTATCCCAAATACCATGAGAAGATTAGAAAAGAGTGATCTTTCTCAGGAGCTCTGTTTATAGTTGTTCACAGAGGTATCTGGCCAAGAGGAAAGTGGGAGTGAAACCAAGCCCCTACTGCTCTCACCAAGCCCTGTATCCAGCGAAGAAGAGGCCTTTTTCTGATTAGTGCCCCCAGAGGGATGCTTTTTTTCTCATTGGTTTCTGCAGATCAATGATTCTGTTTAATTTGGCAAGTCACTTACTCTCCCTAGACATGGCATTTTTTTGTTTTGTTTTTTTTTGGTCTCCTCTCTACCCCCTTTGTAAAATGAAGGCTTTGGCATCTATGATCACCAAGATTTGTTCTTGTTCCAAATTCCATGACCCCATGGTCTTATTGCTTTTTGTAACTCTTCCCTTGCTCACTTGATTCTTCAAGGATGATCCTTCATATTAAAGTACTATAGGTGTATTGCTGGCCCTTAATTTCCAATCTCAGATTAAAAAATGACTAGACACTAGTGAGTCTTAGTAGCATGTCTTTCTCTCCAACGAAATCATTCTTTTACATTTAGCAAAGTGTTGGTCACGTAGTCTGCTTTCAATAAATATTTAATTGTTTAGGTGTGTGAAATATATTGAAACACTGAGTTTCTTCCCTATTGATCAGCTTTCTCTTCATGTGTTTCTTGTATTAAAATCTAGAGCAGTGGTGTTCATAGAAATAATATAATGTGAGCCACATATCTAATTTTTAAATTCTAGTAGCTATGTGTTGAAAAGTAAAAAAGAAACAGTTATATTAACTTGAACATATTTAACCCAACGTATCCAAAATATTATTTCAACATGTAATCAATATAAATTCATAAGATAATTTACATTTTTTATACTAAATCTTTAAAGTTGAGTGTGCATTTTATAAATACTGCACATTTCTGTTTGTACTAGCCTTATTTTGAGTGCTCAAGAGCCTTAGTAGCTAGTGGCTACTGTACTGGACAGCACAGACCTAGAGGGTATAAGATCAGTAAGATGTATAATGAAAGATGCATTTATCTCTTACGATTTCACAAATATTTCTCTTTTTTTTACAAAATAAACATTTTAAAAACCAGGTTTATTTTTGAAAGAGAAAGGTTAAATGCCCGGGGCTATGTAACTCTGACCTAAATGAAGAAGTCTGCAAAAGTTCTAATTATTGCCCTTATGTTGTTCATATTTGTGTGCAAAGTGCATGTGTATGTGTTGTGAGGAGCTCTGTAATGCTAAGGCAATGTTCTAATTGGGATAGACAACTACTCAGGGTCCCACCCCCTAAGCCTAACCATCAATATGAGCTATTATTTTTATGACAAATGCCCAGGCATTTACAGGGTCTGCTAATTTTCTGAGAGGTAACTGACATCTGGTAACTGAAAAGTTTTGAGGCTCATATACACAATTAGTTTTTAAATCTCCTCAACTGTTGCCAAATAAAACCTCCTTATACACAGAGTGCAAGTCTTGTCTTCTTCTCGTGACCCTCTTTCCCTTCCAACTTGCCTTCACTGTTCTTCTGAACTTAACCCATATAAAAATCTGCACGGGAGAGGCAGATGTGGTGTTCCAGAACTATGCACCTCTCAAGTGACTATTCTTCGTTTTCTGCCCCAGAATGCCTACGGGTCAGTTTCACAGTGACCTTTATTTACATACAATGAGTCTGTCCGCCTTTCTCCTCCAGTCTCATTTCTTCTCCATCATTCTTTCTGGAATTCAATCTCCCGAGGACTGTTAGTAAAACATGGACGTAGTTCTGGAAATCGACAAGCAGTTGGGAGTGGGGGACTGTGATGGAAACAATCTGAAAGAAAGGGGCAAAGTGGGAACAACTCACAGCACTTTGCACTGAAGAGAGGTCAAAATGTGGGCTACAAATCAAATTTGTCCTTGGCTGGATCCACAATTATAAGATACCTGAACCCAAGGGCTTTAGAGCATCTGTCTGCCATTTGAGCCCAGAACAAGCTGCCTGGATATTGAGACTGGTCCTCCAATTAGCAACAATTGAGCTCAGGATGAGAGCTGTGCTATCCTTTTTCCTCTCTTCAATTTTGTTATTCTAGCAGCTGTCATCACCATTCACATCCACTCACAGATTGTACATAGTAAAGGAGCTCCATTCAAGGTTTGTATCCAGATTAACTTTGCAGCCTAGTTAATGTGAATTTATGGAAACCAATGGTAAATATAAATGCTAGCTGCACTCCCACTCACCATGGGATGTTAGTAGATATTTACATTTAGAAGTTTAACACATCCTGGCCTTAATCCAATATTCTCTAACATTCTCTAAACAACCCCAGTTTTTCTAAACCCTATGGTTAGCATGTCTAAAGAGAGGACCGAGGGGGAAAGACATTAGGAAGCAGTTATAAATATAAACCACCTTTTAAGATTTACACAGGGCTTTTGTTAGTAAATTTAGAGAGTTGTGTATGCTAGAGCTAAATTTTTGCCTATACGCTTAGAAATTAACAGAAGCATGCAGGGACATCATCCGTTTTGTGGACTTCCACCTCCACTCCCACCCTTTCTAACTTTCGAATTAAGAAAAGAAGGCAGCCAATCAAGAACCAAATACAGTTATAACTGCATCACTTTTCAGTATTGACCACCAGTAAAAGACACACAGGAAAGGGCAAATGAAAACCTGGGTATATCAGCATTTTAACTTTTTCCTCAAATGAGTTTAAATCATTAAACAACAGCACTTTAGTCATCAATATTTAAGGTGTAAAAAATACTTCCTCTTCTAAATTGTTTTGACTATTCAGGGACCTTTGTTTTTCTATATGAATTTTAGCATCAACGTGTCAATTTTTACCAGAACAGAAATCCAGTCGTAATTTTGATTGGTCTTACATTGATTCAACAGATCAGTTGGGGGAGAATGGACAACCGAACAATATTGAGCTTCTGAACATATATTTATTTTGTCTTTTGTTAATTTCTTTCAGCAGTGGTTTGTACTTTTCATGGTAGAGGTCTTCTATGCCTTTTATAAAATTTATTCCTAAGTATTTTATGCTTTTTGAGGTTACACTAAATGGAAATTTACAAAATTTTACTTTTCAAATATTTGCCCAGGAAAAAGAAATCAATACCCTGACACTCTAGCAGTCACGTAACTAGGCGCCCTTTCCACAATGACCCTCTTGCCCTCCTGGGTAGCTCCAGAGCCACTGTCTACCTAGCCCCTCTGGCCCTATTTCCCTACTTTATCTGTAGCTAAATCCCTCCTGGACACAAAATGTTGCTGATCCAACCTCCTTCCTTCAGTTTGCTGCCAGTTGCTAGAGTTTTTGTTTTATTTTGTTTTTGTTTGGTGGGAGGGCCTGCACAGGAATCCTTGGGTCAAAGATGAAACAGATTCAAAAAGCACTGCTATAAGAAAACAGACAGAGTGCTCACATAAGCATATTCCTCCACTTTTAACAGATGTGTGCTGGAAATGAATAATCACATTAAGAAAATGTCCTCCATTCATCGTGCGTTTTATAGAAAGCCCATTCTTCGTGACATGAATACACTTAAAAAGCCCTTCGCTGCCTCCATCTCCACCCAAATGATGATGCAATTGATGATGCATTTGTGTATGAACCACTAGCCAGGTAGAACAGAACAAAACCTGAAAGGTAAATAGGCTTCTCAGGGTCTTAAGTGTACATTTCAAAAACCAAAATAAGGTTTGTTAACTTTTTCCTAGCAGATAAGTTTCTCACAGGTCTAAGTAAGAATCAACCAAGAGCCCCATGGTTACTAGTATGGTTTTAAATGGTACTCGCTGATGTAACTCTACACGGCTCACTGAGCACTGGTGAAGGAAGAACCGTCCTTCCCAATGTCATTCCCCCCTCACCCTCCCCCAACACACACACACACACACACACACACACACACACACACACACACACACACACACGACACACGAAACTGGGCAAGACAAGCAGCTTTCTGGGCTCCTGATCCCATCCAGCCCTTATGAAAGTAAGAGTTATCCAAGAAACTGCTGTCCTGGGTGACTGCTTGAAGTTTTTACCTTTAATCCTTTGAGAATACCTCATGGCCTTCTCAGTACTCCAGGCCCTGTGTCTTGATTTCTGGTTTTCATTCACATTATAGAGACTCCTCTTCTGGGAACTGGTCCATTCCTCAATGTATATTTGGCATTTGTATTTAATAGTTATTTCTGCCATCATTTTTGTGACCTACAGAGGTGAAATTACCCCACAATGAGAAGAGCTAGCATTATGTAGCACTTACAGAGTGCCAGGCACTCCCCCAAATGATTCTAATAAAACCAACTTAATCCTCACAGCAATACCATGAGATAAATACCATTAAAATCTTAGATTTTATAGATATGAAAATCAAGGCACAGAGAAGTTAAGTAATTCACCCAAGGTCCCCCAGCTGGAAAGGGGCACGACAAGAATTCAGATCCAAATAGCCGGGCTCCAGAGCATTCACTCTTACCCATGATACCACACTGCTTCTCCCTATGTATAAAAAATTTACCAAAAAGGTAATCCAAATCTTCTCTTTTATAATCTGCACATTTCACAATTGACATTTGTGAGCAATATTTGCACAGACATTTGGTGCCAGATGGAGAATTACTACACACATTTTGGCCACGAAGGGTTGGAGGGAGGACTCATCCCCAGACATTTCCGTACAATACATAGAGTACAAAAGGGAGAAAGAAAACAGGAGCGTGAAAGGAAGAGGGGGGCAGAGAGAGACAGAAAGACATGCAAAGAGCAAGGCAAGGACATAGAGTAATGACCTAGGGACAGGAGAGAAAACTGTGAGAAATGTCTCAGCCAGAGGCCAGAGACAACAGCCGCTAGAGCCATCAAGGAGATGCCCAGAAGGAAATATGATACAAACCTGGGGAAAAGTCTATTCACACACAAGCACAATGCAACTGGGAGAACCGAAAGAATGTGCTACTTGGGCTTAAGGTAAAAGAAGGAGCCATGAAGGAACTTTGAATGTGAGAGGGAGCCAAGAAGGGAACTTGATTTGAGGGCAAACGTAAACACACTAGTCATTAGAGCTTTTTGGGGAAGGAACCTCCTGTATTGGAAATAAAGCTCCTGGAGATATGGTATCTGCCTATGTGCATCCATTCACCTGAGTCTTCTGGCAGATGCCCACCCAGGTAGCAGCCAGCTCTGCTTCGAAGGCATTGACAGAGTGGCAGCTCACAGGCTTCCCAAAACTGGCTCTGGTACCCAAAAGCAAGGAGGGAAATATGAGGGATTTTTGTGATAATAAAACTGACTGTATTTTCTAAGTACTTTATGGAGGTAGATACAAGAACCTACACATGTAATAAAATTGCATAGAACAAAACACACACAAATGAATACAAGACAGACTAGGGAAATCTGAAAATCAATGGATTGAATCAATGTCATTGAACCAATGATGTTATGCTATACGTGTGTAGAATTTATTATTGAGAGAAACTGATAACGAATATGTGAAATCTCTCTCTGTAATTGCCCAAAACTGCATGTGAATCTATAAATAGCTCCAAAAAAATTGTTTTTGAAAAATTGGTCATATATGTGTAGATTTATTTCTGGAAGTTCTATTTTGCTTTATTCTTTTATGTGTCTATACTTTTGTCAATACCTCACTATATTAATTACTATAACTTTACAATAAATCTTGAATTCAGCAGGAGTCCTACAACCTTGTTCTTTTTTTTTAATTATATTTTTATCTTGAAATTCTAGTTCTTTTGGCTTTTCATATAAAGTTTAAATCAGCATGTAAATTTCTCCTAAACATCCTGCTGGGATTTTGATTGGTATTGTATTAAATCTATAGGTCGCCTTGGGGACAATTGCCATCTTCACAATATTAACTTTTTCAATTCATGAACATGATACATTTCTATTTATTTAGGTCATCTTTCTTTTACCGTGTTCTGCAGCTTTTAACATACAGCTCCTGCACCTATTTTGTTCATTTAAACCTAAGTATTTCATGCTTCTGTTGATATTTTAAATGGCATTCATTTTTTAAACTTTTATTTCCATTGTTCATTGTTACTCTATGGAAGTAGAATTAATTTCTCTATATTGACCTTGTTTAATCTTGCTAAACTTACTAGATGAGTTCTAGTAGAATTTCTTTTTGTAGATCCCTTTGGATTGTCTGCATAGACAATCATGTTACTTGCCAAATAGAGAGTTCTTTCCAATTGCCTATCATAAAAATTGCTTTGATGAATGTCTTTATGCATGCTTCTTTTTTTTTTTTTTTTTTTTTTTGCTCACTCAACTGTTTATAACCTCAACAGATACACACATCTTGTCTTGATACAACATCTCCAATGCTAACATATCCTCCAAAATTGTGTCTGCTCTCAGAGCCAGAACCAGGGAAGCTGGCTAGCTAGCTCCTCCATGAGGAACCCCTCTCTTCAGCTGCAAGGTGGAATTTGTATATCTGCTTACTTGTAGATATAACTTTTAAAGTCTAGATAGGATCAGTTTGAATATACCATCCTCGTTTTGTAGAAAATCCCTTGCTCCTCCTTTCACCTCACCCAAAAGGTTTCTACCACTCTCAGATTATTGCAGAAAGTGAAGTGGTGAGGAAGAGGGATGGTCATAGAGGTTTAAAGGTTACATTCTTGGGTGATCCTGACTTCTAGCTCCTGCTTCCAATTATTAATTCAATCTATGAGTCATTTAGATAGCATATGCATGCTGTCTGCCTCTATGACTCATCAACCCAGTCAACTCAGACCCTTGCCTGAATTTCCAACAAAAGAATAATAATTTTAAAACACACACACACGTCTTTGTGTGTATAGGCAGATTTGACTGACTGATGTTTTGATAAAATGAAGAAGATTTAAGCTGCAGATTTGCAAATAAATATGATTAAAAGTTAGCCACCCTGCTACTGAAAGTCCTCTTGGCCACAGCCATGCTTTCATGGTCAGACCACTCCACAGAGCACCTCAGGTTCCTTCCACCGAGCTGGCCCTTTGTCTTGTTCCATTGCCCCACATCTGTCCTCCACCATCATCTCTCCCACCCACCAAATTTCTGTAATCAAAATGACCTAAATGATAGGTAGGCCTAGTTTTATAGTCTTATCTTTAAGTACTAAATATTCTTGTTCTGGTAATTAAAGAGAGCTTTCACTAGACCCTTTTTAAAACAAGGTTTGAGGTACTAACTGGAGTATTATAAACCCTTAATTAAAAGAAAGACACTACTCATGATTCCTTGACAACAACACTTTGGTTTTTCCAAGAGACATAAACTCACAGTGTTTTCCAAATAGTGGTCCATGTTTATTTTAAAAAACTGCACTACAGTCATAAAGAGCTAACAACAACAACAACAAAACCTTGATTTTTTTAATTGCAATCATTTTTTTCTATCGTTTTTTCTAAGCAAAAAAAAAAAGGTTGCTTTTATGTTCTGGTATTTTTTTCTTTGCTCTTTTTTGATTAATATAAGGTAAGGTAAGACCTGAAATGTTTCTTACATTGATAAAGAAGTAGAATTGACTGATGGAGGGAGAGAGGGGAGGAAGGGGAAGTAAAGGGATAGGCTTAAAGATAGGTTTGTTATCATTATTAATATTTGCACAGAGATGGTTCTTTGTTCAACAGCAACACATTTAAAGGGTCATTTTCTTCAAAAGGCTACTAGCCAAATTTCTGTGGGCTATTCAAACCATGAATTAAAGTGATTAAGACCATAACTACTACCAACTATAACAATCAAAATGTCATGGCAACGAATGATTCCCCAGCTGAAAATCAGAGCTCAAGGGTATAAAATTATTTTCCATTAAATAAAAATCATTCTTCCTCAAAAATTTTAGTTTCATGTTCCTTGAAATTAAGATCTTTCCTAAGCTTTACTTAAAAGCATTTCCACCAATTTCAGTTCCCAGAACCAAAAATGCTTGTCTAATAATCAGGAGTCTTAATAAAGTTGGAGACAATACAAGTACTGCTTACACTTGCTTTTTCATTTTCCCCCCAATATCTTGGGAATGGATTAATCAGGTTATCATCCTGCAAGTTACTGTAACCATTATAAAAAAGGAAAATATCAAGGAAGTTCTCAGTCCCAGGGTTGGATTAAGTTGCATGCCTGCTTATTATTTTTTTGGCAATCAACCAGAAACAAAATTTTTGGCCTAACACACATGTAAAATTTGCTTATTAAGCTTACCCACAGTTAAATAAATATAAATAAAAACAACATTGAGATTCTTTTTTTTATCCAACAGATTAGATAAATGAGAATGTTTGGCAATAGCCAGCATAAGCGATGGTGTCAGGCTATGAGCAAACACTCTGACAAGGTGTTCATGGGGATTCAAAGTGCTCCAAACGTTTGGAGCACAGTTTCAGAATCTCTGAAGTAAATACATTCATCTCACTTCTAGAAATTGGACCTACATATATAATAAGAATACAAAAACACATATGATAAAGATGTCCTTTGCAAGATCCTTTGTTTAAAAAAAATGAGAAAAAAAGTAATGCATCCATTACTAGAAAAATGAATAAATAACCTATGGTAAATCTATTCAATGGAATATCATGCAAATATTAAAAGAGTGAGAGAGTTATATATAAACGCCTTGAAACTGTCTTGAAGTTGTCCATGGTACTTGGTTAAATTAAAACTCTCTGTATAAAATCATTAGATTTTTTGTTACACTTACCGAAGACTTGCCCATGGTATCTCGGGTATTAATTGACAGAATTTATATTGCAACCCAGAAACAACTGTTTCTAAATGTAATAATGTTCTTCCAGAGGCCCTACCACCTTCCCCATATGGAGTAGTATCATTGTTGCATTTTATGACAAGTTCACAGAAAGTCTTTGCTTTTAAAAATCCACTTATTTGAAAAGCCAAATCTTCACAATACAGTAATTCAGAAGCAATTGTTTCTATTGCAGTGATTTACTCACTTTCAAACGGTCTCAAAGCAAGAATCTTTTTAAAAGCAAGATTTCCTTGTACTTCATTTATACAAACTTGCAGGGACTATGTATGTTATGTAAATTGGGAATGCAAGCAATCTAAGACCTCTTACAGTCCCTTTTCAAACAGCATTTGGAACAACCTGACTAACGTGTCATCCTCAGTTTGCAGGTACAAAGGAATTACACTATCACTTGCCCTCTAGAAATTTACAATTCATGACTTTGTACTCAGTAGGGTAAGTGCACTCACAATTAATATTTAACACTGACTGCTCAAATTTCCTCACTGAAAGCCATACAGTGCATCAGTTATTGCTTACTCACATGTTGGAGCAGAAGCATTTCCTGGTATATCATGTTTTTGCTTACCACCACCCCCCCTTCGCCGCCCCCGGCCCCCAGGCCCCTTTTGTTCTCTCTAAAAATCATGCCAAAAACAAAGTTCCATGAACTGAGATTTTTCTGGGAACTCATGAAGTCCACATGAATCACAAAATGTATTAACTTCAACTTCCTAGCTATTGAAGACCAAATACAAAGATCCATTTGATCAACAATCAAGGCCACTGTGGAGAGGAGCAGAGGCATTATTCAAAGAGCTTGTGATGCAGCTGAATTCAACATCAAGAGTGGTCATGTTCTAGGCCAGGCACAAAAACAACCCCCTCCTCTGTGGCCTTGGGCCAGGCATTTAACAACTGGCTTCAGTTTCTTCCCACCTGTAAAACAGATAATCATCACCTTCCTTTGCGATGTGTATAAATTAATTAGTTGAGGTTTGGAAAGAGTTGTGAAAGCAAAATGATACTCATAAATGCTAAATATTAGATGATCTTCTTTTCAATTTCATGGTTTTATTTTGGCATTATATATCACATTGCATACACCGTGAAACAGGAAACATCACCACCTCGTATCTGATTATTCCTCCTTAAGTTACATAAGGGTTAACCTTGGGGATTAAAAACAATTCCACAGGACTCATAAATCATCATGCATTATTAAGAAAAAAGATTATTATTTGCAAAGCAGCATAATATCCTAAAACATCACCTGTTATTTTTATTGGTTATGCTTCACAAATACTCGTGTAGGGGGTATAGTCATTTTGTCACCATCCTATAGCTTAGGAGATAAGCAGAGATTGCACATATGCCATGCACGGGCAACTTCCTATAATTAAAACTCGGTTTGTAAATTACCAGTCAATTTCTCCTATGAATCACATCTTCTCTACAAAAGAAATTGTCCAAACATGTACCATAGGCATCCAAAAGAAAAGTGTAATGGTTTATAGAGATTCCACAAATGTCAGAAACAGTTATATAAGCTCCAAATTTCTCTCTCAGTCCTTTAAAATTAGGCTATGTACTGGAAATGGTCTCTTTAAAAACCCTTTTTTAATGTAAGAGACTTCATGAATCCATGTTGTTATTTAATTTGCTGAGAGGTGATTCGTCATCTCCCAGAGTTAAACAAAGGTCAGTGCCCTGAATGTTATGTTGGGGAGTTCAGACTTTATTCTAATGACCAAGGGAAACCCAGGGTGGCAGGAAAGGAAGGAGTTACATGAAACGCTCAGGTGTGCATTTTGGAAAACTCACCCTGGCTTCAGAAAGGTGGTCTGAAAAAGGTGATACCATGTGCAAAGAAACCATTAGGGGGCCTGAGAGATTATAAAATTGTGGCGGCCTAAATGAAGACAGAGGAATGAAGCTGGAGATATGAAAAAAATCCAAGAGCTGTTAAGCAGATAAAATCAGAGGACTGTGAGGAGACCAGAAGGAACGGGAACCAGAGCCCACAGTAGGGATTGACTTTAGGTAAAAGAAGGAACATCTTTTCCATCATAATAGGGGGAAGGGAGAGGAATAAACATGTTGAAATAATAAAATAATAAAGAAGGAACATGCCAAAGCCGTCAGTGAATGTCAGAGAGAAAAGTGGTCAGAATTTGGAGGTCAGCAGAAGACAGCGACAGATCCAGAGGACCCCCAAGGAACGGGGCAACAGGCTTTCAGGAAGTGCCTGAGGAGAAGCAGGGAGTGAGAAGGCACCTGGGCAAGCAGCCTGCGCTGGGGAGACCCCAGAGAAGGAGTCCTGGGGAGCAGTCAGGTTTGATTTAAAGCAGGAGACAGAGGGAATGCTCAGTGAACCAGGGAATGCACTTGCCATAGAACAAAGCTTTGCTCAACTAATTCCACAGCTTCTATCAAAGCTATTCTGAAGTCCAGTTCTGATCTCAAATGTACATTTTTAGTTTTTCCTTCCAAGAAAGTGTCATCTATAAATTAAGAGGGCAGTGTTTTCTAGTCCTACTCACTAAAGGAAATATGAAAATACCTGACCACGGGGAACACTCAGGCTGCTATTAAACCGAGTGTGGCAACCTCAGTTCCAAGACCAGAGACTTGCATTCCCCGGGCACCAATCGCTACGCATGACGAAAGGCTTCAAAAGTCTTCTAAAGTCAAACAAAACACACAAGGAATGGTGTTATCTTAAGCAGAAATGAAGCAAAAAAACATGTTTTAAAAGACTAATAATACTAAGTAAATATCCCTGTGACAACACGAAGTGATTTGCATTTCAAGTATAAATTTAGATAAATAATACATCAATTTCCTAGGAAAACTCTGTCATGCAGCATACAGAAAATGAAAATTAAAAGTTCTAAATTTATTCCTAACATCGTGCATGTCTAAGAATCTCCATAAGTTCACTAATAAAGGCCATGAGACAACAGAATGTCAAGGACTCTTCAGAGGAACATATAGTGCTCCATTCAGAAAAAAATAAATTATATGTTTTTTCCATGCCACAAAAGCCACAAAAGGTCATCTAATCCAACCAAAGTATTCAAATAGAGGTTCTGCCAGTCCACTGAGTCCAATATGCCAAGCTGGGCAGGTGTCTCTTGCAGAAACCCTTCCATCTGGGGACTCCCCTTAATATTTATCTCCTTTCACTTAATTTTTCTAGTCCCTATTTCTCCAAGCCAAAACCTGCACATCCAGAAGATGCTATTTATGGAAAATTTTTGAAAGCTTAAAAATTTAAATTGTAATACCCGAGCTGAACTAGTAATGGTATAAATGTTCTTTTGCATCTCAAAAAATATATATCAATGTCTCCCTACTTTTTGTGTCCATAATTTTGTGCTTCTGGAAGACTTTCTATCCCAAGACACATAGTTTATATACTTAGGGCCAGATACAGAAGCTCAGCCATTGTGCAGGAGAAGCTATGTAGGGCCATGCTGCCTCGTTTGTTTTTTTTGGCAAACTTTCCCTGGAGCACAGGTCTAGAGGGAAAATGCATACCTCTTATATACAAATCAAAATAACAATCCCTAGAATTTACTTTCTCCTTTAGTTATTTTTTAATATTGAAGAATGAGCTCAATAAAAACAGGACAGTAGTGTTTCTTCTCACAATCAGCTCATAGGCACAAATTAGTTTCTTCCAGGATATGAGAGAAAAATCTACAGCTTCTCCATAAAGAAAAGGAAACAAATTCTATGCAGCCGTGTGATTGTAAAAGGAGGTTTTATTCATGTCCTTCTCTATATAGATTTACGAGGGTTTCTGCTGACATGAAGTATGTTCTTTACTGAATTCCTCAAGTGAAGCAAAACCACACATATCTGGTTCTAAAGCAACATACTGAGTCACTAGTTTACACAGTAAATGTGAAATAGTCGTTTGCAAGCCTCCCGCATACCTATGAAGTGGACTGATCCATAACAACTGTCTGGGACAAAAAATGATTTTTTTCAAATGCAAAAAAAAAAAATTGTTTTTAATCACCAGTTTAAAAATCAGCTTAAAACCCACCTTGATAAGACTCATGGGTAGGAATATTTCAGCAGAGCAGACACGGGGTGGAAAGCAGGAAATCTTGGCACATGTATTTGTCTCGTGAATGAACACCTGCCACGTTGGTGGAATGGACACTTGGTGCAATCCTTACTTCCCCTTAGATGATAACTAACTAGTGGCTATTCTGAAATTCTTGGCCAAGGTCTAGTGCTTAGACCTAATTTCATGTTGGCCTACTTTCTTTCATTGCCATTGCATCAAATCAGCTATTAAACTCCTAGCAAAGCTATTTCTGTAATCTTAGCCTCAAGTCCAACTTTTCTTCCATTCTCACTGTGACGACCTGAGTTCTGGCTCTCATTATCTCTCACAAGGTGTATTGCAATCTTCCAAAAATGGTTTGGGGTGCTCAAAACTCCCCCTGCATACAAAGACCAGGTCAGTTCTCTCAGAACACTGCTCTGATCATGGCTGAAAATTGAAAGCTTAAACTCCTTCAGTTCTCCACCACGTGACCCCCTCTCCTAACCATTTCTCAGCTTTCTCACCCACGAGCTCCCCAGTACATACTTTATCCTCAAGTCAATCGGATCACTTGTTATTCCTCAAGCTGACTCTCTTTTTCTACCTTATTTCTTCTCTCCTGTTTTCCCCCTCTGCCTATAATGCCATTCTTTATCCATGGAAAATCTCCCCATCTGCAAAGGGCCAAAACTAATATCACTTTGTGTGTGATATTTTCCATGAAAAACCCAAGATAATCTCTCTTTCTCTTCCAACACTTACTGTGCTTTGTTCATGCTTCTACTATTGAATTTCTAAAATAGCTTCTGGTATTTCTTTTTTTAATTTGTGTCAACTCCCATCTTATTCATGTGTTCAATGCATATGCGTTAAGATCTAAGCAAATTTAAGGCAAGTTAAAAGTTGACAGTACCAAAGAAAATAAGATGCATGTAGACCCTGCTTTCATGGAGCCTTAGTCTTGCAGAGAGGGACACTTATTGTGTAAATAACTGCACGATAATTTACGGTATGAATATAACAATGGTGATTAGTACTATAATGGAGAGTTTCAGGCTACATAATAGGGTCCTTAACCTAGTGTGGAGCATCAGGCACAAGTTCTCAGCAGAAGGGACGTTTAGAGTGAGATATGAAGAATTTGAAGGAGCCACCCCAACCAAGAAAAATTGATGAAGAGCAAAACAAGCCAAGAAAGTTACATATGCAAAGTCTCTAAACCAGAAGGTACCAGAAGAAGTGCAGTGAGACATGAGAATAGAAGGAAGTGGAAGGGAAAAAAAAGTTGCTTAGAATGAAGTACAGAGAAAAAAGGGACCAGATGCTATCAGGTCATCCAAGCCATTTAAGAATTCTAGACCTATTCTAAGTGCCCTGATAAATTACTGAGGATTGGAAGTGAAGTTATGATGCAATTAGATCTGCATCAAAAAAAAAAAATCACTCTGGAGGTAGTGTAAATAATGGAAAGAGTAGACAAGAGTAGATGTAGAGAAGCCAGTAAGAAAGGTATTTCAGCCATCTGAAGAACCAGCACTTGAATCAAGATGTTGTCACCGAAATAGAGAAAAGTGAACATAGTTGATAAGTATTGGGTTGAGTCATTTGATTGTTTATTTTTTTGTACTAACAAAATGGTTGCTATCAACAACTGCATATTTAGGAGGCAGGCTTGGTGAGAGTTGGCGCTTCATTTGATATGGCGGGAAGAAGGAGAAGTTGTCGAAGAGAACACTCAGTCTTCTGATTGTACAAATGACACTGTCACTTATGGAAATGGAAAAGACAGGAGAAGGAGCAGATTTAGAGAAACCAATTATGAGTCTGTTTAGGACAAGTTTTATAAGAAGTCTCTGAGCCACCCAAGAATGCATTTGTGTACAATGATCTAGACTCAAAGGCAACCTTGGGCATGGAGATTTAGATTTAAAAGTCATCAGCATATGGAAGCCATAGGAGAGGATGAGATCACCTAGAGAGAGGGAGAAAGAGAGACACAGAGAGAAGGAGAAAGAGAGGGAGGAAGAGAGAGAGAATGAAAGAATAGATCTATGGTTCTGAACAAGAGGTATTAAGAATCACCTGTGGAATTTTCTTTTCTCAAAATACACACACCAGAGGCCCAATAAATCAGAATTTCTGGGGTCTGGTTATGTGTAGCTTAAAAAAAACAAATTATCCCTATATGTTTCTTATATACATCCAGAAAACTGATTAAAAAAAAAAAAAAAGGCTCCAAGACAGAGGTCTAAGAAAAGCCAACATTTAGATTTGAAAAGAGACAGGAGAACTGGCAAAGGAGCTGAAAAGTGGCGGTCAGAAAGAAAATCAGAGCAGAGAGTGGAAATGAGGAAGAGGTCACATGTGCAGATGCTCCGAGAGGTGAAATTAAGGTTGAGAGGACTAAAAAATGACTACTGACTTCAAGACAGGTGACCTGAGCAGGAACAAAGTCCTTGGAGTGGTGGGTACAAGGCAACGAGGACAGGGCTGAAGGGGCAGTGTGAGGCAGCGGGGGGAGCACTAAGAAGCTGGACAGGGAGTGAGGAGTTAAGGCAGAAGTTGCAGCAGGATGCGGGGGGGGGGGGGTGCGGGGGCAGGGGGCGTGGGCGGGGCCAGTGGGTTTCCACTCTTCTTGAGGAATTAATTCAATCTAACTTCTGTGCATCCCTATAGCGCTGGGTACACTGCTCACACACAACAAAAGCACCTGAAATTAAAAGCTTGATCAAGTGCATCTTTTGCAACTTAGAGGGTCTCATCAAGAACATATATACTTAAAACTTTACTTGAAATTACTTTGGTTTATTTAAAAACTATGGTGCTTAATTTGTATGCAAACACCCTGCTTATCAGTGAGGACACAGAGGACATGGTCCCTTGTCACATGTTTATAAATGGTCTTGTGCCCATATGGTCATAGGAAAATGGATTTCTAGGGGGCATCGGGAATTCTGTAATGGTCTACTAAGTTGGGGAGTCATTTGATATTACATGGACAAGTACCCATGTCATGTGAGTAGACCTGTTCAGACTGACTATATTTTTGTGCTAAATAAACTTTTTTCCCAAGAAATTCTAGGGGAAATATGGACTCCATTCCCTCCATTCGAAGTTGTACGTTAGAGTAAGACATCTAAAACCAGGAAGCTCCGTCAGGGAACCCCAATGAGGTTTTCAGTCTACACTGACAATAGGAATATTCCTTACCACTTTAAAGAGTTAAGTCCTTCTCAGCTGGAGAAATTGCTGACTTCACCTTTCCTTGGGAATCCTGCAAGGATCAAGGCCAGGACTCCCTGAGAAGTTTTGAAACCAGGGAATTGGGCTAGATCGGGACCCAGTAGTCTTCTCCCATACTTAAGAGAGATCTGAAGAGTGGAAGAGCTAAGCTCTCAGATCCTCTCCCCAAAAGAAGGAATGCACAGTACCTGATTGGGGTCACCTGGCCACTAGGGGGCTTTAGTTACACACTGGAAGACAAAAGGATTCAGGTCAATACGCTTTACCTGTTCTTGAGAATACATTCTTATTTTCTCCACCTAATCAAGTCCCCCAATTCTTAGAGGTCTCATAATGCCGCTAAAAGATCCCAAACTCCATTGTCAAAGTGAGCAGAACTTTAAAACAGTACTGTAATGAATGATGTATGACTAGCCACTTTTCGAAAGTAAAATCACACACTATGCGTGAATAAAATTGGAAGATATGGAGGGACATCCAGGAACTGCATCCATTTACTCTTTCAAGAAAGAAAACACAGGGGTACAGGAGACTTAGGAAATTTGAATGACAGTAAAGAGAAATTGAATGGAAGGAAGATGTAAGATGTTTTGGTCCACTCTGGGAATTCACTACTCCAGGGCATAGTTTGATTTCAGAGACATTTAGAGTTAAGACCCTTGCTTTATAAATGAAATCTAGGCAAATCTAAGTGCTTACTTTAAAAATCCTTTCCTAGTTGTTCAAAAGAGAACAAACTTAGGCCCTGTCATAAAATGTGCCTGGAAACTATTAATGTATCAAAGGTCTTAAATGGAGACATTTCCTGTAAATATACAAGATCCAACACATGTTAACTAAACGCAACTTTTTTCCAGAGGATTTCATACTTTGTAACCACCAAGCAGCTACCATAGCTTTGGCAAAATTAAATGCTTTATATACAAGTATACCTTTATATTCCAAAAATTTTAAAGCTTTCTCTAAAATCTTTAGATATCGCTAAACGGAAATTACTATATGGACTTCATTTGTCACTCAAGTTTCTAAAGGCCCGCTAAGTACAAATATTTTAAGTGAATACTTTACCTTCTTCCCATTTTTTAAATTCTCTGGATTGTGAGGTTTTCTCCCACCTATGAAATGTCTATGAAAAGCCATATATGTGAAAACAATAAATGGAACAAAACAGTAGGTTCTTCCATTTTGCAAGATATAGCTCTGATTAAAATCATAGTTCTATTCCAAACACTTTTATAAAATTGAAATTGCAGAACGGCTCCACACCTGTGTACATAAATTCTTTGCCAAATCCAGCCCAATCTGGTGCTGGTATAATTCCATTTCTTTGGTGTTATATTTAGGTTTCTATCTTAGATGATTTTTTTCAGGTGTAAGATTTTGAAGTTGGTGCTCACTATATATATATTATTTTTACTAATTTGGGCAGCTTAATAAAATTTGTTTAAGACCATTCACATAAAATATGTTTAAATAACTTTCACATAATAGTACAGAACAAAAAATAAGACTTTCTAGAGGCATTACAGATGAGGTGGGTCAAATGTTGCATTCGTTTTCTGGGGTTGCCATAAAAAAGTAGCACAGACTGGCTGGCTTAATGAACACAGAAATTGTTTTCTCACAAATCCGGAGGCTACATTGGAGAAGACTAAGGCACTGGCAGTGAAGGTTACTTCCAAGGCCGCTCTCCTTGGCTTGTATGTAGATGGCTGCCTCCTCCCTGTGTTTCACATGGCCCTTCCTCCGTACATATCTTCATCCAAATTTCCTGATCTTATAAAGATATCGGTGATATTGGATCAAGCTATCCTAATCGCCTTATTTTAATTTAATTACCTCTGTAAGGACCCTATTTCCAAATGCAATCATATTCTTAACTGTTGGGGATTGAGACTTTAACCATCTCAATTTGGGGGATGCGCGATTCAGCCCTAACACTTGTCTTCAACGAATATGTACATATTCCTAATTTAATTGTCCACTATTGGAGTACCTCATACTTGTTAAAATGAAGTTCAAGATACACTGCAAGCTTTTTAAATAATATTCTGCTTAAACTAAGATACTTGAGCAAGCTAGTTTAGAGTCAAGTATTACAATGGAACGCTTGGTAAATATCTAGGCCCCAGGAAGCATATTTTTGCCCAACATTTTTTAATTTACCTTTTTTAAATTATAGAAATAACACAAAAAGTTTTCTTTATAAAAGACTAAAGAAAGTAAAACTCCCCTAAATTATTAAAAATCAATAAAATTTTCCAAATCTCATTTCCCAGAGGTTTCCTTATATCTTTATTACTGAATATTGTCATATTATCTCCATGTACACACATACACACGACACACACACACACAACACACACATACTTAATTTAATATTGATAGAATCATCCTACGTAGTTGTTTTCAAGACTGCTTTTGAAATTATATATATACATGTATAAAAGATAAATTCCTAAAAGTAGAATTTAACATGTTGATATCCAGTCAAGCAGCTCTCCAGATTTGCACAAATTTATACCCATTAATAATGTATAAGTGCCCATCTTCCTACATTCTTGCAAATATAGGATATGCCAATCTTTAAATTTTTTCCATACTGAGAAGTTCAAATGTGATAACTCATATTTGCTTTATTTGTATTTCTTTGATTACTACTGGAACTCTCCATCTTTTTTACATTTTACATAAAATATTTTTACTTTCATTGTATTGGTTTGAAAAAAATATTTTATTTCTAAACCATCATAGAAAAATAAGCACTACCAAGATTATAAAGTGTTTGGGTATTTACACAAATTCTGCCTACTTACCTTTTTTTCTGTTGAAACTCCCCAACTTTATCCATATGCCATCTGATACTAGGAAATCAATCAATCAATCAGTCAGTCAGATTCTAGCTCCTTGCTATTTTGACAAGAATATATCCCAAGAAAGACTACCAGTTAAAGGGTCAGATGAGGTAGGTATTAGTTATCACAGCCATGTGCAATTTTAAATTAGAAGAGAACAGAAAAGATTCAGGTTTGTCTTAGCAGGGGAAAGTCCTGTTCAAGAAATTATCAGGCCCTTAGGGAATAGTTTCAAAATTTTGACTAAATCTTCAGATAGCCAAACAAGCAGCTGCGATGAAGTTATGTGGCTCAATAATGAGCCCATCTCTGATTCTTGGTCACCTGAGGGAAGAACAAACTAAAAATAGGTATGGAGAAAGGCATGGATAAAATAAATTACTAATAATTAGATGTAAAATAATGTAGTTTACTGAGTTAATGTGGGCTGGACGGCTTGGCAAATTATGGGATGGTCAGGAAATGCTTTTCTTCTGACTAACGAATTTAGCCAGAGATCGCAAACTTGAACAGCTGTAAAGACTAAACAGTATGGTAAATGTGGAGAAGAGGCAAATAAATGTTTGACCCACTTTAAAGATAGTCAGATTTAGAATTTTTTTAACAGGAGTCTAGACAAATGATCGTGTCCATAGAATTGATTCTATCTATAAATTGCCATCACGACACTTGCTTCAGAGTCTAGTGTATTCCCCTTTGTAACTAAGAGAGAGATAGTAGAGCAACTTATCAGCGAACAAACAGAGACAAAAAGCTGAGGACACTTCAGCAAGATTTCTACTTAAATTGACAGCAATAAACAGCCAAATGAATGGTGCAGAGGGGGCAAATCGGGTCCTTCTTTCTGTTCCAAGAGACAAGCTGCAAGAAGAAACGCAACAATAACCTTCAGCCTTCTTCATGTCAGCCCTGACCCCTAACACGCCGAGAGCAGTGCTTCCTCCCTAATGGGGCAGGAGGCCACATCCCCTCCCTCCCGCCATTGTAGGCAACACAAGGTCAGCATCCTCTCTGGGCCCCTGGGAGGGAATGGCTTGGAGTTTCAGTGCCCCACAATTCCCTACAGAGGATGAAACTGAGCGCACTAAGGCATAAA
Organism: Eonycteris spelaea; assembly: GCA_003508835.1. Lineage (NCBI taxonomy): Eukaryota > Metazoa > Chordata > Mammalia > Chiroptera > Pteropodidae > Eonycteris > Eonycteris spelaea. The sequence goes on from PUFA01000017.1 coordinate 6,991,213, forward strand.
ACGGATGCTGCAGACCTTGCCCGTGGATCTGCAGTGGTGCAATTACCTAAACTCTAGGCCATATTTTCCCAATGTGTTGAGAACTAGATCATGTGGGAAAGAATTAAAAGGTTTACTAAGGTCAATACAAACATAATTTATTGCTTCCCTTCAGTCAACCAAGCTCATCTACTTAGGTCTGTGACTAGTTAGCTAAGTTGGTTATATCATTGTCCACTCAGGGGCAAGGTCAAGGTATCAGTTTACAAAATCAGTTACTTTCTCTCTGTGGCACAGTCACAGATGACTGCCCTAATAACTCACTATTGTTTCAGTCCCATGAGGAACCTGGAGATGAAATCTGTGTGGAAAAGCAAGTCAAGGACACTGGTGGGAAACCATCTTAAAGTCCAGGCGAGGTACAGCAGGTCAGGGACTTTTTAAAGGACCCAATTCTCAACTTTTAAGCAGTAGTTCAAATTTCACTTGCTCTATGAAAGCTCGTATTAAAACAATATGATAAACTTGAGTATCCACATATTAAAGTTTTGGCAGACTGACGAATTCTCTTTCAAAAATACATTTATTATATTTTTTAGTCATCTTTTCAGTCAACTCTGAATTCTTCGGAATGTTCGTTTCACACTCTGTGATGACTTCCTCAATTCTTCCTTTTCTGTAGGGTGTTATTTGTGAGAACCTGTAGATTTAAATACCACCAGATTGTTCTTTAAGCCTTCAACAGTTCTTCCTTGTCATTTGGTTTTCTGCTCTCCCATCATTTGTATTATTTGTTCTGGTGTCCAGCTCACAGTCGACCAAATGTAAAATCTAGATTAAAAACAAATAGCTTCATTTTCTCCTACAAATTTTCTTTCTTCATCAAATCAAATCTCGCTTTAGTTCTTCTTGGGTTTGATCTTTTCCTTCCCTAGGCTGTTCTGATCTCACCCCTAACACATCCACACTATCTTCAAAGGCCTCATTGGTAATCTGTCCTAATTCTTCATTTGGAGACATTTCAATGATAGTGCTCAAAAGCGTTGTTTCATTTTGAAAATTATAACTATTGAGGATAAATGCTGTATTCAATATGAAATCAGACAATAAAATGAGTTTCTAAAAGTATTCTCTGCCTCTTTCCAGATCAATCACTTTATAAATGGATGACACAAGGTTCTATATGGTATCTTCATATTTCCTAGGTGAACAGACAAGGTAGAGTTTTATATTGAAGATACAACCTAGAAAAGAAAATAATTTGTACACCTGAGGGAAAAAAATGTGTAAAGAGCTATCAAGTAACACAAATCAAATGTAAACAGAATTAAGTCAGCACTAAAATGTTTGATATCACCCCAGTACCTGAGTAAATTTTATTTTGCAGGTCTGCTATTAAATTTCTTCAGTTAATAAAACACATGAATGAATGAACTGCTGAGTTAAGCATCTGTTACAAGAAAATTACAGTGTAATATTAAGGGTATTCTAAGCATCTTTTTAATTACAAAGAAGGATTATTCTCAAATATTATAAAAATGATTATTCTAAATTAAATATCATGATGCCATCTTGTCTGTCTAATAATGTTCATTAGAACACTGGAAATGCTGCTCAATAGCTAACAATTGTGTTAAACCCATGTTCTACACAGCACCTAGAACACGTTGATACGCTATAAAAGTACATATCAATTAGTAATTTATTCTCGTGTAATGTTACATTTAAAATTATAAGTAATCTACGAAATAAAAAATGTTTCTATACACTATGCCACATAGTTGAACCAATGGTATTACAAATAATGTATGCAATTTATTTTAACTTTGCAACTTAACATTAACCATATTTATCTTCTGCCTTCAGTGTTCAAATAATTTTTAAAAGAAATCACACAAAAACGATGAACAAATTTCAACTGAGAGCCCTTAAAACATATAATTTTTATGTCATGCTCCACTTTTTTAAGCCAAGATAAAAATTATGTGTGAATAATTTCAATACACATTTCTAGCCACTATCTTTCTTTACACTTGGTTAAAAATTATTTCTGGATTGTAAACTACTTATATTTTACAGAGACTCTATTTTCTTACTCTACACACATAAAGAAGAGGTATAACGACATATATAAACTGAACAATTGAGTCTATTTATTCATTGATGAGAATGATGATATTTTATGTACATTAAGCTCAGTCAAGTCCCAATTCTTCAAGTTTATATCCACCATACTCCAAACAAATGTGATTTATAAGGTGAGAAAAAACACTCAAAACTTTCAAAAGAATTAAAATGAATTTTACTTTGAAATGACATTTCTGCCCAACCAGCTCTAACTTTCAGTTTAAAGGGTGAGGGGGGAGCATCATTTTCCCCTAACACATAAACACATGGCTTTTTACACAGTACTTTTCTCCCATGAATCTGGACAGGTCTTCATAAACATTAATTAATTCTCACTATCCTTATGACGCCCACTTCCCAGTAGAAACTATTAGGCTGGGCTGGGTGGCGCGTCCGACGCTATGGATGATATAATTACATAACAGTTCTTCTGTGACCAGTGCTCACCACGGAAAGTCACGTACACACCAGTGGATCTTCGTGTTGTAGATCAAACAGTCCAGTCTGCAAAAACACGCAGATGAGCTCTTTGGCATTCACTCCTTACTGGACCGGGACCACAGGGCACCCTCTAAATACTGGGCCACGTTCTTACCCTTCCCTAATCTGAGCATCGCCAGGCATGGAACACTTTTGCTTTTGAATGTTTTCAACAACAGTTGTTTGTTAACCATTTAAACCAACAGAACAAAGCAGGAAATTCAAGGTGTAGGAACTAGGTTCTTCCACGTATTTCATGCCAAAGCACCCTATTTAATGGAAATATGTAGTAAATAATAGTACATAGTAACCTTCTGCTTCTCAAAAGACTCTGAGGGTAGCCAAGTGAGTTAACTGAGCAATGCCTTTGGGACCACAGGCTCAGTCTTTCCATAAAAGGCTGAACGGGACTAGTTTTGCCACCTTTAATTCAGGACATTTAAGTCTTCTCTCTGACTTCAAATTAAAGCATGTACAGAACCGGTTTTCTCTCCTCAGTACAGACAAGCTCCAATCTTTTCTTTTGTCAACTTTTAAACTTCACGGGGAGGAGACTGCAACAAACATAAAATTTAATTTGCCTTATTGCAATTTCTTCTCTAGTTGTTTAGTGGGTGTGTGGACATTTACATCAGTGTAATAGGAAGGCAGATATTCCGTGTTCTGCTCTTTTCATTTAATATTGCTCTATAAACACAAGCCCAGGTATTGACGTAATTTACACTGTTGTCATTTTTAACAACCATAGATTGTTTTCAAATCTTTTGCTATTATAACCAGTGTTGATACCAATTTATTGGAAAAAAATTACTTTTTTCCTCTTCAGATTATTTCAATGAGGTGTGTTCCTCAAAGTGTCAAAGAGTATAAACAATTTTATAGTTTTTATTGCAGGTTACCTGTATGCCCCAGAAAAAAATTAATGGCTTCATTTACAGAAACATCAGCAATTGATGGGTGTAATTACATGAGCTGCTTAGCCTAACTTTGAGTTGCAATATAAACTTTAAGTTGTACATTAAGCTTAACTGTTAGTGACACTGTGCCTTTTTTTCAAGTGATAATTTGGCATTTGTGTTTTCTTTTGCATGAAATAATATTTCCAAAAATGTGAAATGTGAAATACTTCATCTCCCCTCTCCCTGTTTATCTCCATCTCCTTCATCTATATCTCAACATCTCCCTCTCGCTCTCTCGATCTCACTGAATATAATTATATTGCATGTATTTGATGTGGCAGACACTTCTAGCGACAGGACGATCTGCGAAGACAAGTGGGCCAAGGTTCCCACTCTCATGGAGCTTTCATTGCAGTGGGGAGTTGATACACATACACACAGAAAATTTTCATGTAACAGTCAGAGAAGAACACAGACTGGAAGGAGGGAGCTGTTTTAGAGTAGCTCATCAGAGAAGGCCTCAGTGAGGAGACATTTGAGTCAGGAATTGGATAACGACAAGGGCTTGCAGCAGAATGTGAAGACCTTGCAGCAGAATCTTTCAGGTGGAAGGGACAGCCGACAGAAGAACATCCAAGGAAAGAATGAACATATGTGATGGTTAAACAACAGAAAGAAGGCCCGTGTAGCTGGAATCTAGGTAACAAGAGGAAAGGAGTCCTGAGGGCCCTCAGAGAGATAGGCAAGGCCCAAATCATGCAAAAAACTGTGTAGGTTTGAGATCTGTGGGACAAAAGGGGGTACTGTAGTCAAATAGGTTGAAGTATCACTGAGTTGACCTAAGTTAAGCAGGTTTCTCCCTGTGGGACTTCTCAAAGCTGTTAAATTGTGAAAGTTTATTATAAATTTCTAAGAGGGTGATACGATTCTCAGGGTTTCCCAAACATATTTGGTCACAGCATTCTTTTTTCATAAAGGAGCTCTTGAGACTACTCCTCTGGGGACAATGCTTTAAGGAACACTGGCCAAAGCAGGGTTTGACAGTTACTGCTTTCAGGCCTAATCTAGTCTGCCTCCAGTATTTGTACAGCCCATGAACTAAAAATAGTTTTCACATTTTAAAATAGTCTTTAAAAATCTAAAGAAGATTTTGTCATATATGAAATATACATGAGATCCAAATTTCAATGCTCATAAATAAAGTTTTATTGGGACACCTCCATGTGCATTTGTTCACTATTCTCTATGGTCGTGTTTGTGTAACAGTGGCAGTGAAGTAGTCAGGACTGAGACCTAGGGTCCAAAGCTTCCAATACACTTACTACCTGGCCCGTTATGGAAAAAGTTTGCTAACCTCTGGTCTAAGGCATGTGCTTAGTTACTTCAATTATAAATCTTCATATGGACTTAGATTATAGCCATAATTTATATATTTTATAGTAAACATTTATCAAGATGTCCTATTTCATACTCTGTTGTTTTGCCTTATACATTGTTTTTACATTTTCTTATACATTTTTAAAAATTTTCCACTTATGAAACCCAGTTTCTTGACCTTTAAGAATACCCTCAATTTTTTAAGTAGTCAAGGTGTGTTTCTTTGATAATTCAGATAATAGGCAATTTTGTTTTATTATACTTAAAAATAAGTCATGGTTAACTCTTTAATATGTTTAGACATCTTTGAAGTTTGGTGTAATGTACACATCTATATTAAATCCCTTTCACAGGATATCCATTTAACCTAGTATCCTTAGTAATTCTTGAACTCATATTGCTTCTAGTTTGTCAATTGTCTCTAACAACATTTTAAATCTCTTTTTGAGCTACCTGCTTATTCCACTTGTCTCTTTTTTTTTTCTGTCGATAACCTAATAACAATGCTTCTTATAATTGTACCTTTCTAACATATTTTTATAGCCGCTAAGGCCAGTCTACTATTATTACCTTAAAATTTGAGGGCATCTTCTTCCCTGTTCATTGGCCCATCTGAATATCTTTCAAGCGCCAGAAAATATGTTTGGGATTTAGTTCATTGCATTAAATTAACCTAGGGAGCATTTTCATTTTCATCATAACATAATTTTCCCACCAATGGGCAGGATTCTATCTAAAAGATATCCACATCTTTTTTTAAACAACACAGGGATGCAATCAATTCCTTATAAATTCATGTTTATTTTAGCAGGCACTTGCTTTTATATTTAAAATTCTAAGTGTTTATAATTAACTATGGGTGAACAATCCGAATACATTTTCATGGTGAACTATTCTAGGGGAAACAGAAGACCCTTCTTGACTCACCCCATCTTGTCACACTCCGCTCCCCAGAGGGACGCTTCTCTTAGGAAGCCTATAAACGTTGTCAGTGGATAGAACATTGCAGAAGAGACCACAGATCATTTTACCCTGCTTGTCAGTCTCTTCCGCCAATATTTCCCTAAATGTATTGTTCTTAAAGTCACCACAACTTGTCATACAACACCACTGATCTTAGGGAGAAATGGCTAGAATTAGATTCTCCTACAAATGCTCAAAAGGTAACAGTGTTCAACTCAAAAATCACAGTCTGGCTTCCAGTAGCAAACCTTTTACATTTTTGTAATTGCCCCTTCTTATTGACAGAGCTTATTAAAGGCCTGGTTTCTTCCCTCAGATCCCTGTGACTAATCTCCCAATTTGGAAATAATAGACACGTTAAAAGAAGTACCTATAGAGCCCATGCTAATTAGAGCCTGGGAGTGTTCGATCTTTCGATCTTGGAGAATACTAAAGAATCCCCTTTATTTATGGTAGTGGGTCTCTAAGGTGGGACATATTTGGTTAAAATAAATTTTGAGCTAGTTCTGGAGAATTGCTAAATGACAAATAAACAATAACCTACACTCAGTGTAGGCCCTCAGCGACCATGATTTAAATGCATAGATGAGTTTAGGTAAAACAAGCAGGATAGCCAAGTGATAAACATAATATCAAGATAAATTTGTATAATTCCCATGCAAAGTGTCGTTAATATATTAAAAATCCCTTCCTTGATTTATTTGGGTTTTTTTTAAAAATAAAATACGATGTTTGTAGAGAAGAGGAGGGAGATTTTAGTAAACTTTGTTTTCCTGGCGTTTCCACCTGCAAGTCTACACTAACTGGCCAAAACAAACAATGCTAGCAGAACTGCCCTTTCAGCAGCTGTATGCTAAGTCCTGCAACTCTTCTTCCGGAGAAGCTGGTCAATCTCAAGATAGATAATGAGTGAAACAGTCTGGAGTTTTGGAGTTTAGGGGAGGGGAAAGGTTGATCAAGCCCACTTATCACACTCCAGAGTTTTGAAAGACTGTGGGAAAAGTGACTCTCCTAGTTCACGGTGCCCACCTCCTCCTTTCCAGCTAAATGGAATGCTTTGCTATGCAAATAACAAGTCTATCTCAGAGGAAGTGAAGGACTCAGGATAGTAAAGGAATTCACCTTTTGGAGGTAAATTAACTCTTTTAAGGTACCATTGAACAAATCTCACTTCTCCATGTTCTAAAAGTTGTCATAGTGCCCTAAAACCTCAAAATTGCCCGAGATTAGTTTGTTCCTTTGAGGGTCAGGCCTCATAAAGAGTATATTCCTTTGGAAATGTGTCTTTTGTCTGCCCTAGTTAAGATACACAAAAGAAGCATGTGGAAATCACTCAGCAACTCAACATTTGTGTTTGACCCCAACCTACTGGAATCTGAAGGTTGAAAGTGTCAAGGTCAGTTCCAAGCCTGGTAACCTGACTTTTTGAATAGGTTTCAATTTGGTAATTACTGTATTTAGATAATTCTGCCTCCTTTGCCCATCACCCTCAGTTCCCAAGAAAACTGGTGCAAGTATTCAGGGCAAGAAAATGAGGGAAACACATTAAATCCAGTAGGAAATTTCTCTACTCCACTAATGGCTTCTGAGAGTATGAGACAAGAGATCCTTAGCAGGTCTTTCTCCTCTTGGTCACAGTTGGCTTTCTCCAAAGAAGGCACATATTTCCAAGATGACTAAATCAGGCAGGTATAAGTCCTTCAATATAAAGTTGTCTGAGCCCTGGATGTCAAGTAATCCACTCTTTAGAATACTTAAAACATACAAAGGAGCATTCTGTTTAGTACTGGGACAACAACATTTAATCTGAGCCTTAAGAAGTCAGTAAAAATCTTAATGAAATTTAGAAATGATGCCCACAGCCTTCATACTATAGCCAGGCTACTTTATATTACCTGAGAATAACTAAGTTTTATAACCTGCCTACTTTCACGAAAGTAGGAAAGTGACTCACATTAGCAGATGTATTACCCATGTATTTGAGATTTACAATATGTTAATGTTACACCTATCTAAAATTAAGGAAGATGACACAAAATAAAAGCTATGTGAGACTATGTAAATGTATGGGCAAAGACTAAAAAAGAACATAGAAAGACAAATAGTTGTTTAAGGATGATGTGACTGTAAGCCAATCTGCTTTCTTATAAAAAAAATTTAAGTATCATTTCAAAATAAACAAGACAATAGAAGAAGGAAAGACATACTTGCATCTAAGCAACTGGAATGTAATATTACAATTGCACATTAAATACTTGGGTCTGAACTTTCTAGAGGTGAGGTTAATGCTTTGGGTTATATAGCTCTAACTGACCAGTTAAATATTTTTAAGTCAGTTCTCAAAAAAAAATTCACATTTTTCTACTCTGAATTCTAGATGGATTAAAAGGACATTGAGTATAGCCTTAAACATGCCTGTTGTTATCCCTGAAAATGAGCGCATCATTATTTTTGCATGATAATCAATAGAAGACTAATGTAAGTTGGAGTACAATTTAAAATTCTCTCTCTCAGATATGTGCATATCTTTGGACTTTTCCTCTGGATCCCAACCTCAAAAACAAACTGCCTCCAAGTCAAATGACAAGGATTGAAAAATTCAATCAGCATGCAGATAATTATAAACACAGTTGTAGCTTTTTTCAACTGAATCATGGGCAACTATGTGCAGGATGGAGTCAGTTGCTGGTATCCAAGGGACAAAGAACAGGTTCAGGAGTAAATAAGAGAATCCAATGTTTTAAGTTCTCAATCAGTGTGCTTTGGAGCCTTTAAAAAATTATCTGCTGGCCAGGGCTCCAGTTAATCAAACTGGAAAAAAAAATTATTTTTGCTAAAGTGATGGTAGTGAAACTATGCAAAACTAGAATCTACTTGCACTTTGGCTGGGGGTTCAAAGATCTGGGGATGGGTGAGAGCATGTTGTTTTTAAATACTAATAAAAGTCAAGAAAAATCAATGATATATTTTCTTCAGAAAATATGGCAAAACCAACTGAAAGCTGGACTTAAGAAATTCTCATTAGTAACATAACTCAGCAAATTATTGTTCCATCTTGTCTTCTTTTCTCAAATTTCACATTTTTGAAGTAAACATTTCTGAATTCTATAGTATTATATTTTCTAAATAGTTTGTTCTGAATAACATAACAGCATTGATATTTTCATTCAGGGTTTGTAGAGAATAGTTTGAAGAGAGAAAAAGCAGAGACCATTGGAACTTGCTTGAGCTAATACCTTAACTAAAGTGATTTAGGAATGATCATTTCAAATGGCTTCCTCAGTGAGAATATTTTCTGATTTCTTTTTATAAGATTAACTAAATGTTGCACACCTTGAACTTTCAAATTTATTTTTCAGTTTTTCTGGTGTTTTCTTTTTAAATAGAAAGATCTGAATTTTTTTCTAAAATCAGCCACTTTTCTTCATTGGTGACCACTGCAATTTTGAATCGTTTATTTATTCTACCACTAAGCGTTGAAAGCACAGGGAAATGGGACCCTTGCAATCCACCGGGGCCACATTTCTAACCACTCTGAATTTATTTCCAGTTAAGTTTTCAGAATTGTGCTAGTCTATCTCAAATGATATGCCTGAATAATCCTGTATCAGTTCTGATTTGGCAGTCCACCGATTATCCTAAATTCCTCCAGGGAATAGTAATAACCTTCTGATTCTCACGTAATGTAAGGTCATTAGCATTGCTTTTGCATTGTTCTTTTTATTTTAAAAAGAGAATGAGTGGATATTTTATACAATTTGCTCTGTGTTGAACCAAAAGTATCATGAGGACAGTCTGGAGACTTGGGCCTCAAGCTTCATTCTCTGATTCACCGGAGGGATCACCATCTGAGCTCTGAACTTTAGATGACAGGTGAAGGGTGTGGGCACTGTGAGTCCTTCGGCCACAGGCCCAGTGGAGGTCATCTGAGGTAGTTTCAAGTGTTGGGGCTTGGCATCTCAGTTCTGAAAAAAAATCAGCCAACTCCACTCATCTGCACCTCTTCTCCTTCCTCCCCCAAAGGTTGGAGAGGGAGGGCATGGTGGCAGTTCTGCAGAGCCCAAGGCCCTGTATGTCCCTGAGGAGGCTGAGACGGTGGAACATGTCTGCATGCCATGACCCCTTTCAGTTACCTGAAGATGCGTACCCACTGTGGGCTTAGTGCAAGAAGAAGCTCTTTCCCCCGTTCCTGCTCCCCGCCCCCCAACAGAAAACCCCTGAAGATTCCGACCCCTCTTACACCCCACCCGGGTGAGCTTGCTCCGGAGACTCCGCGGCTCCGCGCAGCCGCTTGACCCCATTTCACGTTAAATGTGCTGAGTACCCGCCCTTAGGACTCGCGTGCGCTAAACAGATCCGCATGTCTTTGCACAGCTTCACCTGAGCCCGGGTCCCGGAGGGCAGAAAAGCAGGACAGGTGTTCAGCTCAGGCGGGGGATCTGAATTCTGCAATCTGCCTGGGGACTGGGCTGAGCTGTGGCCGCCTGCGGTGCCGGTTCCCGCGCGGCCGCCAGGTGCAGTCTAATCCCCGGCGGGGAGGACGCCCCCTGGCGCCCCCTCTACCTCGGGGCCTGGGAGCTCTGGGAGCAGGAGAGGCGGAGCCTGGCGGCGGGATCTTGACGTCGGTCCAAGGCCGGGTGATTATTGGGGTCTGCCAGCGCCGCGGCTGCCCTGAACCCTCTCAGTGTGGCGCTGCCCGGCGGCAAGGGGATGGTGGAATGAAGCATGGTCAAGACAGAAAACAAAGTCAGCAGGTCACCTGGCAGGTTCTGAGCAAATTATGCAACGAAAGCCGGGCCATGTGTGATGCGTTCCACACCCCCTTCCCCTCCCCCCCCCCCCACTTTTTTTTTCCCTTAAGCTCCTAGGAAGCCAGTTCCAGTTTAAGGGCTGGGCAGGGATCAATCAAGCAGCTCTTCTGATGTGGTTATGACTTTGCTGAACTACTCAAGAGCGATTCTCCCTCCCTAACCTTCTTTAAGTAATGGGAACATTTCTCGGGACGGAGGGACGGAGGCGGGGGGGGGGCAGAGAAGGCGGGGAGAGGAAGGGGAAAAATGACAGTCTTGATCCAAAAGCAACTCTGATCACCTTACAGCTTCCATAAGGTACTTGGTCGAGCATTGGTCCTTAAAATATAAAAGACTGACACCTAAATTAAATCATCTCCACACATATTTAATTCCTTGTCTCCCAGAGCTTCAGGACTATGCCCTCAGACAGAATTTAAAGAGTTAAAACTGGCCATAGCTTGTTGTTTTTCATGCTAACATCGTGGCATTAGGACTATTTTGTTAACTAGGTATATGCAATTCACAGAATTTCACGGTAAATTCCCCAGACCAAATATTTGGCTGAACAAATAAACAACATTATCCATTCCTGAAAATAAGCCAGTAGAAAGAGAGGGAGGGTGGGGGAAGGGTGGTTGCTAGAAAGTGACCTGAGCTGGGCAGTTGCCGGGCTGAGGACTCTCCCTCCCTCGGATAATTCGTCCAAGTGCTAGAGATCCGTGGGTTCCTTTTCAATGACACGGACATTTCAGAAAGTTGCTGGAAATCGGGCAAAACAAAACGAGGCCGCCTGAGGGGAACCCATAATGGGCTTCCCCTAAATGATTTATTCGACCTCCATACCATTAATCAAAGGGGCAGCGACCTGGGGGCTAGAGGTGGGGGGCGGGGGATAGTATCCCTCTTTGCAGGGAGTTTTGAAAAACTGTGGAGTCTTGCTGCCTTTGCCTGGGGCTCTGATCTCCTCTCTCCACCTGTGCTCTCTGGGGAGGTGGGGCTTTGGCAACCAATCCACTTCTATTTTTATTGGTTTCCACTAAGCTGCAACTTTTGGAGCATTGTTGAACTTCAGTAATTAAAAACAAAAATGAATCCTGTTTCACCCACCCCACACCCAAGAGCACATGGAAGAGTGTGTGTACATGAAGAGTGTGTGTACATGAATGCAGGGGTACACACACCACGGCCACCACTCATGTCTACACCTTCACAATGGGGAAATGCAGTTCCATCAGCCCACCCCACGCAGACCGTACAAAGACATTACTTTTTGCCCCAAACCCATCCAAGCCTATGGGGGGTGGGAAGGAAGGGGAAATTCACACATAAGAAATGAGCAGGCTAAAATTCCAGGGCTTCATTTGTTTGCTGGTGGCAAGTAAGAAAAAGCAAGGTCTTGCCTCTGATCTCTTAGCTGCTATATCCATGCCATTCCAGAATGCCATTTCTCTACCTTCCTGGTAACCTTAATGGAGAGAAACTGTTCAAGCATATTAGCATTTTTCTTTTTTATTTTGGCCCAAAATTGAGCTTTCTCCTTAAAGAAACCCTGTCTCAGAACATCACATCCATCAAGTGTATCACTTTCTGGTCAGGTCCAGAGAATTGGGGCTGGCAGAACAGAGAGGCAAGGACAGTTGGCATTTGACTCAAGAGATTCTCTATAATGGAAGATGTTCACAGGGCCTACTTAGAAATTCTAACCCTTCAGTATCTGACCCCATTGCCACTCCCACCCTGTCCAATCTGCTGGAATTTTGAACTCCATTGAGGCCTTCATGTGGGGAACATGAGACAGGACAATAAGTCAAAAAACACTGGACAAATTTTTACCATTGGTATATTAAAATAGTGCTCATCAAACTTTTTGAAGGTAAGGCACATTACTTTATTAACTAAAACCCACTTCTCAAAAAAAAAAACCTGTTAAAAAAACACACACACATATACATTAATATGTGAGTGTGCAAATTAGTTTTGGATTGAAAATATAACATTGGTGCCTGTAATAACCGGAGACACCCTGGGGTATTATAAAAGCAGAAGTAGGAATCATTTCCCAAGAGTTGCGACTCTTATCCATCACCCTCAGCTGGGACGCACCTTTAACAGGTGAGCAAAAACAGAAGATGTACAAGGAGCCTAAAACTGAATATTTATTCTGGCATACTCCTTTTATCCTACTCTTTCTCCAAGGCATGTGTCATCCAGATGGGAGAGGATGCTGTGTCCTTGTTAACATTAAGTAGAAATGGAAAACAATTCATCCTGGCAATTACTATCTCTCTACCATCAGTTTACTCCTGTCTCTCAAACCTAACCACCTCTACTTACCACCCTTTTACTTTGATTCTGGCCCCACCCCCACTTCAACAACAAAAAAATCTCATTCAAAAGAGATGAACAGAAGGAAAAGAGAAAGGATTAAAGAGAAAAAGAACATAGTTTACCTTTAAAATAATGACTCATTTTATTTTTTCTTTTAATATGTAGTTATAAATATATTTTGTCAAAATATATGATCAATATGGTCAAAACATTTGCACGTAAAGTCATAAATAAGGTCAAGGTGAATGTTTAGGGTTTTTTTTTTCCTTTTTTTTTTTAAGATAAAAGTCCAGCTATAAGGAAGCAGTCTGGGTAGTGTGTGGGTGAGTGGATGGGAATGTGTGTGTGTATGTGTGTGTGTATGTGTGTGTGTGTCACCAAGGACTGCTGATCTCAGCGGCACCCACATCCCTCTACTACCATCTCCTGATAATTTTTCAGTACCACCTTGTCATACTCATCCAGGTACAGCATGGAGATGGCACTTAGTTCGGTGGGAACACAACAGGCTTTGGGGATACTGGAATTGACAGAATTGACCAGGGTCTGCACAATGGCATGATTGGTTGAGTTGAGGTGGTCAGCCAGTGGAAAGGGGCAGTCCCCGTGGCAGTAGAAGGCCTGGTAGCCTGGTGGGGCCACAATCCAGTCATTCCAGCCCACATCGCTGAAGTCCACATAGAGCGAGTGGCGCCGACAGTTCTTATTCTTCTTCCGGGCTCGCTGTGGGTGATGCTTGGGGCTACGCTTGGCCCTCCGCCTTCGGGTCAAGGCATGTCCCCGGCCATCATGGCCAAAGGTGACCAGAAGAGGCCGGAGCTGGGCCCAATCCCCACTCCCTTGAGGTAACGATCGGCTAATCCTGACATGCTGGCCCTGGTGGGTCCGTGTCTGATGGAGGTGAGTCACCTCAACGGCCAGTCCATAGTTCGGCTGTTTCTCCCGGGTCCAGCGAAGGACCGCGGGGCTCACATCAAAAGTTTCCCACCGTGTCACATTGTGGTGGACCAGTCTTGTGTCCAGTAGTCGTGTGATGAGGTGCCCAGGCACCAGTTCTGCTGGGGGCTTCATAACCTCATAAATGTTTATTCGGTGGAAACCCTGCTCCCAATCAGGGCCCTGGTTCACCTGCTCCCGGAAGAGTCGAAGTTCTGCAGAAGAGATCACCTCGTTCTCTGGGATGCTGCTGAGGTTAAAGAGGAAACGAAAAGCAGAGTTTTCGCTGGTCCCTGGGATGTTCTCCAGATGTTCTAGGCACAATTGGGGAGGAAAAGAAAAAGGGGAGGGGGAGGGAAAGCACGTGAACTTTTTTGAGAGACTGAAAAGTCAAGAGATAGCTGAACTGGGTGATGAGTGGTAAATTCTGCTTACATATGGAAAGCCTATTTTGGGGAAATAAGCATATCTTTTAATTTGAAGGAGCAGATAAATGGGGCAGCTAGCAAACTCAGTGAGACTTAGCTAGCATTCAGTAAGCACTAAAGACAGAAAGTATCTCCCAACCTCCTTTATATGTCTAATAATTTCCATGTGTCAACCCCTTACTCCATCACCATCAGACTTCCTTTTGAAGCCCTTCTGGCTTTGTGTACACGGTTTTCTTTGCAAGTGGTTGTAAAGAAAAAGAGGGGCCAACAGAGCAGAGGCAGGAGGAAATACACACACAACCACCCTCTCCCTCTTCTTCCACTTTCGAGTATGTTACTAAACATTTCCCCAGCGACCTTGGAAACACAGAGCATGCCTTGTTGATCATGTTACAGAGGGGAAAATAAATTCCAACACAGTAATGATGCTGGTGGATTAATAACTCAGATTTACTTTGGAAAAGAAACATCCGCTAGGAAACATTCAGATCGGATTACAAGGCCCCTATTGAATAAACCTGACAAACACACAGCTGTAACATTAAATTCAGTAGGTGCTTTGAAAAAAAAAAAAAAAACCGGGGCAGAAAAGGCTTTGATATAGCAAAAACACACCGCTGGGGCTAGCCCACGTCTGAGTAGTGTCATTCCCCTTCCTTCAGCCCCTCCCCTCTGTCTCCAAAAAATAAATTTAGCCACAGCTCTGGAAATTCTTGGAGGTAGGCAGCTCTATTCCCCAGCCTCCAGGATTTGGGGCTTTGATGTAACCTGAACTCTTCTCCCTCAGGGCTTCCACTGCCCTAACAGCCAGCCCTACTGGCCTTCGCCTGCCCAGACTCACTGGCAGAGACTGACCTTCGTGGTGGAAGCTCCTCACGGTATTGGCCCGACTGGCGGGGCGCTCAGGATACTCCAGAGCGATGCTGTGGATCTGCTCTTCCTCCTCCTCCTCCCCAGACTGGAGCCGGTAAAGATCCCGCATGTAATCCGGGATGACTGCGCTCTTGCTAGGCTGCGGGCGGCGGCGCAGCCCGAACATCTGCAGAAGTGTAGCCTCGAAGTCCCGCAGGAGCTCATGGCTCTGCCCTGAGCGGCGTCCTCCCGCGTGGCCCTGAATCTCGGCGACTTTTTTCTTCCCCGTCTCAGGTATCAAACTAGCATGGCTCGCGCCTCCTAGCAGGACTTGGCATAATAAAACGACCATCAGCATTCGGTTACCAGGAATCATGGTGTCTCTGGGGAGGGGGAGGAGGTGGAAGGTTAAAGAATAAATAAACACCAATAACTAGAGAGAAATAGAGATGTCTCTGCATATGCATATAGGGCGAGAGATAGACGGTCAAGATGTAAAACAGGTCAGAAAGATCAAGTTTGTGTCTTCTCCCCCACACCCCCTCCCACCACCACCACCAGCTGCAGCCCTGCAAGGCCTGAACGTAGGAATTGCCCTGTAATTACTTGGTCTAACTTGTTTACAGGCAAATAACCCCAAATCAGATAGCCTCCATCCTGTTAATCTTTTTTTGTCCCAACTGCTATCTGAGCCATGATCTCAGCTAGGCTTCTTTAAGGATAAACAGTTAACATTAGGGGGTAAAGCAGGGTGGGGGAGGGAGAATTAAAATGCTATCGCTCTCCACTTCAGACTTTCAGCCTCTACCCCTCTTCCTCCACCCCCATCTTCTTCCTCCCCACTCCGGGCCCAACTTCCACAACTTCCAGCTGGTTCGGAGCAGGAGGGAGGGAAAGCAGAGAGGCAGGGGCAGGGCGAAGGCACAGGACGGCGGGGTCCAGAGGCCAAAGCCGAGAACGTGGTCTGGGAGCTAACCGAGTGACTTGACGGTTTATTTTACTGTGGCTGATGAGTTTGAAATGCCCAGCAAAAAAGCATCGGATCGCGCCCGCTCGCTCACTCCCAGAAGGGGAGGAGGATGATTCCGGGAGCGACCTCCGTGAGTTTTGACAAGCAGCTGAGAACGCGACAAGGGGGCATTGGGCACTCTCAAGTGGCAAGGTGGCGGGAGGAGAGGGGGTGACTAGTCCATAACGTACAATCCCGGACTACGGAGCTTTCATCTCTTCAGCCCCCTCTCGTTCCCCTTGCAACGCACCCGATCTGAGAGTACGAGCAGGAGCAAGCAGCACTTTAAAACTGAACCGGTACGCCTAGAGCGCCGCGGCTGCCCGGCCTAGGAGAAAGCGACAGCGCTGCCAGAAATCAGAGTGTTGGCTCTGGAATGAAGGTCCGACGGGAGGGACAAGAGGCGAGCAGGGGTGGGGAGGGCAGAATGAATTCCCGGGAGGGGGAAGGAAGAGGTGTCTACTCACTGACAGAAAACAAGGCATATAATAACAGTCCATGATTCTTGACAGCCAATCTGGAACAAACTTGCTGGAAAGGCTCAGAGGAGCTGCAGCAGTGCGTTGCTCTGGATGGCACTACGGAATGGCTCCTAAAATGAATATTTGAATATAATGAGACTCTGGCGCAGACTGGCTCTGTTTTTCTTCCAGCCCCTCTGAGTCACGTGAATGCAGAGGCCCCGCCCCGCGCACGGAGAAGCCCTCCCTCCTCGCGGCGGGCGGCGAAAGGGCTTGCACGCCCCCCCCGTAGCCCCGCCCCCTGGAAGGGCCAACCTCTGAGCCTGCGGCCCCAACCTCCAGCGGTTCGGGAGGCGCTCCCGGCGGCGGTCCGCTGGGCCTTGGCCGGTCCCCTGGCGCAGTGTGTGGAGGACGCGGTCCTCGTCTCTACCTGCGGGGCTCGGTGCGTGAGGCTGGGCCTTCGTGCCAGCGGCCTGAAGCCGAAGGATCTGGGGCGCACTGTAGGGGTTGCACCTTCCAGCCGGAACCCGGCTTAAGTGGGGCCAGGAGCAGGGGTGGCGGAGTCTCAGCCGCTCAAAGCTTCACCACCAAGGGGCACTTCAAAAGGAAAGCGCTGAGAGCCACACGCGCGCGCGGGCGCGCGCGCTCATACCCTGCCACCTCCTCCCCAGGGTCTCGTGAGGCCACATATTGCTCCCAGCGACAACCAGTCATTCCTGGCGAATGCCTGCGAGTGCTCAGACAAACTGAGCAGCCTCTTTAGTTCCTCGCCAAAAGCTGCCGGCCCTGTCACGCACGGGGCTGGAGGGGCGGTGGCTGAAGGCGATTTGTGTGAGAAAGTGGGGAGGGAGCGGCCGCTAGGCTATTTTCTCTGGTTCCCTCACGGAGACGATCTCCGCACGGTGTCGCCTCGGAGTTCCCTGAGCAAAGCATAAATTCCCAAAGAGAGCGGTCGGCGGGGCCATTAGGGCGGAGCGCGGACTCAAAAAGAGGTCGCCGCGGAGAGGGCGCATCACAGGTTTTAGGTCTTCACGTCGCTGAGGTTTTACAATTCCCGACCCGGAGCAGAAAGGAAATCCCACCACATTCCCAGGAGTCTGGAAAACCGTGAACAGCCTTCGGCCTGCACTCGACCTCTGTGTCTGCGTCTCTTTCCTCTCTCCAGCTTGTTTATTTTTTAAACCACTACTCGTCCCACCCCCCGCCACTTCCTTCCCCCACCGCCTTCCTCCTATGCACCAGCTGCAGAGTCGCAGCAAATATCTCTTTAGGAATTTTACCAACCCACAGCTCAAGGAATTATTGACATGTCCTAACTCTAACTAAAGATGCTGCACGCGTGGGTCACACTCAGCACTGGTTTCCTTCCCGAAAACCTGACCCGCGCAGCTCTGCGTCAGCGCGGGTTCGCCCCGAGGGCCACAGCTCCACGACTCCCGCTGCGAACCCCATGGCACCTGGCCTCCCTTTCCTGAGGTTGTAACTCGGTTCCTGCCCTGGGTCGCTGAGGAGATCGAGGGCTCAGGTTGCCCGCCTCACACTCCCCCACAAACTTGGGGTTCTTCCCGGGGGCACTCGCGGTCAGCCTTTGAGCAAGAGGAGTAAAGAATCAAGCGCTTAGCCCTCCCTCCGACCGCGCTGCCCGGCGCCGCCTGACACCGTGGGCCGGGCGCGGAGGCCGCGGGCGCCCCTGCGCCACTGTCCCCGCCCGGAGACAGCCGCACCGCTTTTGGAGCGGCTGTAGGTTTTCCCGCTCCCGCCCTCCGCTGGGGCTGGCTGCGAACGGGTTGGGAAGAGCAAAGAGGATTTTCTTTTCTCTCTTTTTCTTTTTGAGACTCTTGGAACCCTAACAAAGTCCCGTGGGAGGAGCTCCAGGAATGGGAAAAGCAGATGGAGAAGGGCCGGTCCCCGCGAGGCGAAGGGACAGTGGAAGGGGCGGGCGCCCGGAATCCCGGGACAATCCTCAGCCCCAGGAGTCCTCCGGGGCGGCGGCTGGGCGCACGCGGCGCTAAAACCCACGGGCTGGGGGAAGAGCGGGTTCTGCTTCAATTTCGGATTCAGTAAGTGGGAGTCCTCGCTAATCACGTTTGTCTCCCCAAATTTTTAACTAAAAAATGACAAAAGCCTAATAAAACGTCAATCTTCTGAACTTTTTCGGGGGGGGGGTGAAGCAACTCGTGGCGATTGTCCTTCACTTTTCTGCCAGTCTTCTTCCAACGCCTAAGTTTGTTCAGAGGTCACCTCAGTTTACCCAGTCTCTGTCTTTGGGGGTTTTCACGTCTCACAAGCCTTCAGACTACAAGCGGCGATTCTCGCAAACCTTCCGCCCCCTCCCCAAGAGGTTCCCGGAGGGGTCTGAGGACGTGGGACCAACTCCGGCCCGGAGAGTTCGGCAGGGATCCGGGAATCCGGGGACCCGTGCCGTCGGCTCCGGGCACGGAGAACCACCAAGAGCCCCGCGTCCGCCGTGCGGCTCGCCAGAGGCTTCCATTAGTACAGGGCACCGCAGGAAGGCTTGTCCCCGTAGAGCCTGGCATGCCGGCCACCGTCCCTAAAGACCCTACCCCATGAAACGATAGAGGAGAGACTCTTTGGATCCTGTAAATCCACGAAAATAGCTCGTGGAGGAGGCTCGTCGAGCCGCGGGAGTCCGCAAACTCTTGTTGGCTTCGGCGGGCTGGGGGCCGGGTCGGGTGACACTCCTCTCCACCCGGCCGCTGGTGCGGCGCGCACGCCTTAGAGGCAGCAGAACCGCACTGCGCACCGCAGAACCAGTCCGCTGAGGTGTTCTCTCTCCACCTCGCCTGCCGCTCATTTCCCCCGGGCCTCAGAGCTGACACTCCTTTCTCTCCTGGCCCTTCCCGTCCGGGGATCGCAACCGCCAGTCTACCTGCAACGTGTTCCTCTCAAGATCCCGCAGTCTTTCCCAACAACCCTCAACGAAAGCCTTCTTTTCTTCCCTTCTCTCCTGCTCCGAACCTCCTAGAGGTGGAAATCGCCTGGGGCCGCCAGACGGGGAAAGTGGCCTGGGTAGAGGCAGTCGCAGATGTGGAAGTGTCTTTCAACGCCAGCATCCCTTCCTACCTCTAGCACCTCCGTTGGGGTGGGGGGGGGGCGCGGGAGAAGGCCACCTTTTGCCGCGGCCACAGCTTGAGTCCCCTACTTCTCCCCCCAGGGATGCACCTCGCCCCCCTCTGCTCGGCGCTTCTCGCCATGAAGCCTTGCTCACCATAGGTCCCTGCAGTAGCGGGCTCGCCAGCAGCAGCTCCGGGGGACCTCTGAACGGCTGCAGTGAACCTGGGCGAGGGCCGAGGACTGGGGCGCTGCAGGCTCGAGACGGCGCGGACGGGAATCCCATCAGGGAGAGAAGCGAGATACTCAGCCTGGAGTACCAGCGACGTCTCGGGCTCTCGTCCCTCGGCTCGGATGCCAAACTCACCTAGCTTCCGGGCCGGGCTCCGCTCTCCTTCCCTCCCTCCCTCTTTCTCTGCCCTCTAGCATCTTCTCCTTCCTCCTCTTTCCCTCTCTCTTTCTTTCTTTCCTTCCTCCTCCTCTTCTCCGACAGCCCCTCCCTTCTTCCCTCCTCCCTCGCTCGCCTCCCTTTTTTGGGTTGAGAGCCCCGCCCACATCCTCCCCTCCAGCCGCCGGGCCTCGCGTCGTACGCCCGGGTCCCGGAAGCGCCGGGCAGCGCAGGAGTTCGCAGCTGCCGCCGGGGCTGGGACGCGGCTGCCTCCAGCTCCGGGAAGCGGCCGGAGCTCACCTGGGGACCATGTGCAGAGGTACTAGAAAGCATGCACGGACTAGTCTCAGTACCTTCCAAAAATACCCATGGGAGTCTGGGCTTCCCTGAGTTAGAGTAACTGCTGCCCAAACTGATGATTAAAACACTGAGTAATCACCATTTACCCCGAGTAATTAGAGATAATGAAACACCTCTAAAATCAGGTTATGGAGAAAGGAGCTGTTGGATTGGTTTAAATGGTGGCCTTCCATAGACTGTTAAAGGATTTCCAAAGGTTGAGAAACAGGCTGTGTGTAGAGCTGTGTACCCAAAAGTGGTACCTCTTTGGTTATTAAAAGGTGACTTTCCTTCCAAAACACTTTTTAAATGCTTCTTGTGGAAAGCCTTTTCTATGACCCTCAAAAAAACATCCCCAATAAAGAATTGAGTTTCCCTCCTCCCACACCAGGCCAAACCCTTTTGAGGACAGAGGTGGCTTGGAGACAGGCTGGGACTACCTTTTTTATAGTTAGAAAAGTCTGTTTATAACTCAAAAACCCTCTTAAGAACCAGCACAGCAGTTATTTTTGTTGTTATTTTGTTGATTTTTTTTTTTTTTTTTTTTTTTTTTGGTTTGGTTGTTTGTGGTACACCTAGGAATTCTTAACTTCAGCAAACTGACCTTCTGAGGAGGTAACCACAGAAGCAACAACTTTTGGGGCTACGGGGAGACAAAAGATACCTTTGGTTTGTTTTTAAAGGAAGAAGGAGGATGAGGAATTGGCCCTTCCCTACAAGAAAGTGCCAGTAATCATATTAGCAGGGAGGTGGAATGTGTGGCTTTAAAACCCTCCCAAACAAACAGGAGCCAATTTCACACAGTGCCTCCTATGCAGCAGTGAGGGAGATATCAGCATCATCTCTGTCTTACAAACAGGGAAAGGGAAGGACAACCAGGTTAAAGAGACTTGCCCAGAGCCCTAAAGTAAATCAAAGCCTCTGCTCTGCAGTCCTGAGCTAATGCTGCAGGGGCGGGGCTGAGGGTCACAGCCCAGAACTCCAGGTAGCCTGGGGAGTGCTGGAGGCTTCAGCGCTTCCTGTCCTGGATTTTTTTTCCTGGGGTAGATACTACACACACTTTACTATCTCAGCAAAGCATTTAGGTCTTTACTTAAACAAACACTGGTCCAGGGTAGCGCATCTATAAAAATTTTACAGTTACACACCTTCAATATTTAGAAAACAGGAATTATTTCCTATGTGGAACACAGTTTATGGGGGGCGGAAGTGTATGAGATCAGAGAGACAACTGTGAGAGCAGGGCCACAGCATCCTGCCATCTTTTCCAAATTAGGTCTATGAGGTCTTTTAGTCGAATAATGCATAAAACAATAGAAACAAGCTGTGTTGCTTTGGGCAAGTCCTTTAATTCCTGTGGGCCTTAGTTTTCTCATCTGCAGAATGAAAGGATTAGGTCAGATAATTTCCATGCCCCCTTTCAATTTGACAGTAATTTTTTTTAATTAAAGTTTTATTAAACATCTACCTTCTTTCATTTTAAATCACTCCCGAGCCCACCTCCTCTAAGAACCTCTGATTAAACAGACAGGGTAATACCACCACCCTGAAAGGATGACTGACAATATACCTCCAGCTTCCAACATAATCAAAATTACATTAATTATTAATAATAACACAAAATTAAAAACTCATTAAATAGTTACCTAATGTCCATCCTGGGGCATTAGGCTGTGTGCTTCTTTAGCACGCTGCCTGGAGTAAGAACAGATTAAATGTTCACCAAGCCCTCTAAATCACTCACTATTGTTTTAATCATTAACAAAATGTTTTCCCTAATATTTAAACTCAAAAACAAAAGTGATATGCTGTGCTTAAAAAAAAAAAAAACAGCTTTATCTTATTTTAAGGCATCAGGTAATGTTTTTTTTTAAACCCAAATGTTTTTGGATGACAGCTATTATCTCATTTTGCTGAAGGCCAGATAATAAAGTGGCCGTTGGCCCACCCAAGAGTCCATGAAACTCACAATCCAGGAGTTTCTAATTAAGCCACCTGACATACCTTGTTTAGACCCTGCTATGAATCTTGAGATGTGTGGTGGGGGAATTCAGTTCCAGGTCTCTTGGGACAGTTTTACTTCTAGCTCGCATCTGAGATGGGTACAAACCATCTTTTATCAACTCCTTTTACTCCTATTTTTCTTTTTTCTTCCTCTCTCTCATGCCAAGAACAAAGTAGTTGTTGGTTAGAGAGCTAAATCAATCACACCCTAGTGATCAGAGTTGGTAAGGGGGACTGTTCTGTCTTTTTCCCATCTCAAACTTACTTATGAATCTTAGTGTTTTTATAGAACATAATATAGATGAACCAAATGAAACTGTACCCTTAAAGCATAGATTAGGAGGAGAAATGTATCATAATTCAGAACAACTATTGCTCCTCTGCTGCTACAGCTGAATGAAGGGCATTCATCTGTCGGGTTTTTCCTGGAGAGCACCAGGAAATAATAGCTGGACAGTAAGCCCTTAGGACAGCCTTTCTCAATATATGTTTTGAGGAGCATAAGCTACAGAACAAGGCTGGAGGTTCTGATAAAAATACAGATTTCCTGGCGCTGCCTGCCAAAGATCTGACACCAAAATCTACATATTTCACAAAGTTCCTTGCTGGTTCTGAGCACACTAAAATAAAGCTTGAGAACTACTATTTTAAAAGTTATTTCATTTATGTTTTCTGGGCTGATAGATACCATTAAAAGGCTGATACCTAGACATTATTAAAAAGCAAGGAACATACTTGGCTTGTACTTTATAACTTATGGTAATTACAGAATCACAATGCCCAGGACACACCAAATAGGTCTTTACAAGTGCAAAGATTTCTAATCCTATAGATGTAGTAGCCCTTGCTTGTAGGTCCTCGATTAAGAAGGACATCGAGTCTTCAAACCTTCTTTGCAAGTTAAGTATCTGTTGAAACTATGTAAGGGTACTTTGAAGGAACTCCCAGCATCACTGCTGACTTTTGAGAAGCAGTAAGATACATAAATTAGAATTGGAATTGCAAGGAAACTGGCCAGGACCACTCATTTGTCTCTTATTATTTACCATTAGTTACAAATTTGCTGTCTAGCCCTCACAACAACCCTTCTAAAATCACTGTTCTACAAATGAGAATCTGAAATTTAGAGAGGTCATGTGAGTTGTTTAAGGTCACAGAGCTAATAGGTTATGGACCCCAAATTCAGAGCAGGCCATTTTGTCTTCACCTCCACATGCCAAGAGCCAAGCCTGCAGAGAGATGGATGCTCATGGCCACAGCTTCTGACTAAACAAGGCTTGTCCTGGAGGCTTTTCCAAAGGCCAAGTCATCAGCTCCTGCTCCATCTTTGCAACATGAAGTTACAGAGAATTTCAGGATATCTTCCCAGTTCTTAGAAGACAGAACAAAATTGAAATCTAGAAGCTTATCTCCTCTGGATCTTATTACATAGCCCACCTTAGAGCAAGACTTTATGTGACCTTCCCCAGGGTAAAGGTTATGATCTTGAGAAAGAAGCTGCTTACCTATACAGGGTCTCAGTTTCCTCATTATAAAATGTGAGGATTGACCAGGTTCCTCACAGGCCTTTCTCAGGACCAAAGATGGAGAAACAATCTAACTACTGGTTAAAGTAATTGTTAAATGGCTTAACCTCCAGAGCTTTGGTTTTCTCATTTATAACAATTTCTATTTCATAATGATCACATAAGCATTAAATGAGTTAATGTAATAAAATGTCAGACACATAAGTGCTCAATAAATATTAGCTATTATTTTTATTCTTTGCAAAGGTAATGATTATATGAGCAAAGTAGGTGAAGAGCCACTCTGGTATTGAACTTTATTTACAGGTAGTGATAAACTTTTTAAAGGAAATGGTTATGTCTCACATTTATTTTGTAATCATTGGGGCTGCACACATCTCAGGTGGTGATTGAATAAAGGCTGTTTATGTGAATCAGTATTCACTGAGTTAACATTCAACTTGATTCGTCTTGACAGATCTGACCCATAAACATATCTCTGCCAAGATAACTAATAACTGACAAAGTGGACACTCATAACTACCGAGAGCAAGGAAATATTAGAATAGATGACATATCCAAAGCATTTTTCATCTCTGATTTTTGTGATTCCTAGTATCTCTGACTTTAAACAATTTTTTTTCTATACTTCTTGCTAAAATGTAAACATACTTCCTTTTCCCTGGTCTGAAGAAAAAATTTACACCTGATTGCAAAGTTTTCCTTCTTCAAACATTTGAGACCAGTGTCAGTCCTTGATATACCTCACTTAAAGCTAAATAATACTAGATTCTAATATTTTCTCTTTGAATAAAATAAAATCCAATACTACTTCAGTTCCCTATGCCTTCAGTTGTTGTCTTGCTACTTTCTGAAATGTTTTAATTCTTCAAAACAGATCATCGAAAATGGACAAAGAACTCTAATCAAGACCCCAGAGAGATCAGACAGATGAAAAGATTGCTTTTATGTCTTAACATGTTTAACATGTGGATGGCAGACAGGATATGGCTATTGGAATTCCTCCTTTTCCAAGAAAGGATTGGTTATCACAAAGAGGACAGGATTGGCACACAATGAAGGATATTTGGCTTCTCCCTGTTTTATGCTTCCTCTGCCAAAAAAAAAAAAAAAAAAAGGTCAACTGCACCCACCTGATTCTACAGACACGATACTATTTTAAAAAATTATAAAATGAATCAAAAAGGTTAGAATCGTGGAATGTCTTCATTCTCAGCTCACACTTTCTTCTCAATTTCTTTTTTTCTCTCTCTCTATTATGCATGAACAGTGTGACCTGGATAAAATTGCAGTGTCACTATAAGAAGAGTTTTAGAAGCAGGAGCAGAGTCTTACATGGACATCAGACTGTACGAAATGAGTTGTGGTTTCCCAGCCAGATATCAATTGGACAACGCAATCTAACATTCTCCCTTTGATTCATGTCAACAGCTTTCTAGTCTTTTGCAAGGAAAGCTTTGTCTAAAAAGGGTATGAGATTCAATAAATTTTTATTGTGTAAATAAAACATGGATATTTACAAATAGTCTAAATATTTCATGTCCTTGAATAGGAAAAAGAGTTCTTTTCACCAATGTCCTCTTCAAGAATAAATGAATATTTAAAAAAAAAAAGAAGAAGAAATGTATTTATTTGTAAACCCCTAGAGACTACATACAGATGCAATAACCACCTTAAAATGCTTGTGGATGTTCACTTTATGAAAATTCATCAAGCGGTATACATGAGATTTTTGCACTTGTGTTGTATTTCATAAAAGTTTACTAAAAATATGCTTTGGAAATAATTTTTAAAAGTTACATTCTTTGATCATCATTTGAAACCCACCAACAAGAGACAATATTTCTAGTCACCACAGGTAACCAAGGGGTTGTGCAGGGCAAAGCTAGAAGAACAATCTATGGTCCTGTGGTGGCCTCAGCAAAGGTGAAACAGACTTAGGGCTTCAGGGAATCCTTTCTGGGACCTCACAAAGTAGAGCAGTTACACCAGCTAAGGCCTGGCCCCTGGGGACTAGCGCGGCCCAAGGTGGAGGGCAAGATGCATGAAGCGCACCTGCACCCCTTTCAAGTCTGGCGGGGGCGGGGAAACAGCTGAGCCAGAAGAGAAGTGCTTGGAGACATCTGAGCTCGGTCTTCTGTTCTTTTCCTTGGCTTCTCTGAGAGGTTCCAACGAGCACTACAAAGTGTCAGTCTCTGGGGGAAAAGGCCCCTAGGGAGAGACACCAGACGCGTAATTCTTAAGACAGAAATGCACTGAGCCCAACAGAGAGGTAACGCTTCAGAAAAAGAAATGGGCTCTATCCCAGATTGTGATAACCCTGGGCTTGGGGGAAGGGCTGGGGACAGGATAACAATGGGCAAATGGGCTCCAAATGAGGGCCTTTCTTGACGCCTAGCCGAAGCCGAGTCCCAGCTCCGGACACAAAGAGACGCGTCTTCAGTGCCGGCGGCCGTGGTGTGGCCCTTTTCAAGGCCTTGCATCCGAGAGACAGACTCAGAGATCGCGCAAACTCAAATTCAGAGTCAGAGAAACCGAAGAGGGGTGTTGACAGGATGAGCTGAAGGGGGGAAAAGTGTGAGTGAGAGGTTGCGGGACCCCAGCCGACCTGGTTCATGGAGCAGGGAGACGCCTGATGCTCTCACCTCCTGCAGGCAGATGGGGACCCAGTGCGGAAACCCGGAAATTCTGAGCCACGGTGCCCCTTCGCGACTGCAGGTGTGTAGGAGGCCGGGGACACGAGCCTCGCTAGCCCCAGTGCCTCCCCACTCCTCGCCCGCCAATAGGAAGACATCTTATGCCAGCTCCTTATCCCTGCACTCAGACGCAGCGCTGGGCTTCCCTGAGGTCCCTACAGAAGCGTCGGTGTGCGTTCCTGATGCCCCAGGGCCACCGTAGGAGGCTGCAGAGGCTGCTGCGCCCTCTCCTTGGGCACTCCTTGCGCACGTCCCGGCGGTGACGCTCTAGTAAGTGGCCAAGAGTGTCCGCGCAGGGTGGCCGTATGTTACTCCGGCTCGCCGCGCACCCAGCCGGGCGCGTTTACCCGGGGCGGTGCTGCCTGCGCCGCCTCTGTAGTCCGCTGGCCGCGGGCCCTGGTTATTTTTAGCTCGGCACTGCACCTTCCTACCTGCAAGAGCTCGCCCCGCTCTCAGACTAGTTTTGCAAGGTTTGTGCCCCAGGTGGCTAATCTGACCCACACTTGAATAAACAACGAGCGCCCGGGCAACCCGGGCGAGTCACCCGCACAGAATTTCCATTCAGCTGCATCGGGAGGCTCCTGAGACGCCAAGAATTCCCACACCTTTTTTCGTCTACCTCAGCTTGGAAACTCTGGACCATTCCTGGAGAGGGAGGAAGGAAGGGAAGGGGACAGAAGGGGAGATGGTGGTGGTGGTGGTGATGGTGGTGGGTGTGTGTGTGTGTATGCAGGGGGTGGGGGTTGTGGGGGGGGGCGGGGGAGTCCTAACTTGGTTCCTGGGACAATTTTGCTCTTGGTCCCTGCAGTTCTCTCCCCGCCCCCTAACCCCGGAGCGCCTCCCCCACCTCCTTAGAAGTGTCGAAGCCCAGCGTGCAAAAGTCCTGAGTATACTCGCAGAAAATTAAATTTGGATAGTTTTTGTTAAGCTTGCCTCCCTAGCTAACCACCCTCTTATGACAGGTTGTCCAGGTGGCAGAGTGTGTTTTTTCTCATCAGGTAAGGAAAAGAGTCTGCTTCCCCAGGTGTCTGGGCTCGTGAGATCGGCTGCTTCTACTTGCCAAGCCCAGAAGTGGTACCTGCATGTTTATGCAACATTAGGGAGGTGAGATTTATAAGGCCAGGAAGAAGAAGGGGGCCCTGGCATGGAGAAGGCCAGCAGTCTGTGTGAGGTTGCGGAGGGGCTCTGGTAAGCAGTGGATCGTTGCCAAACAACCTGGGGGCCCTAGCCTGCCCTCGAGGGGGTTAAAAATGAGACTAACAAAGAGACTCTCTTGTTCAGTACAAGAGGATGGCAGCTGGATCTTGAAGACTTTGCCCAGAATTCTGATTTTTTCATTCTAAAAATCTTTTATTCCTTCTTCACTTCCTAAACATTACAGTGTCAACTACGAGTAATAGATGAATATGTTTACACTAAAATGTTCTGTGCCACTCCTTCATCTGACTAGTTTTTTTAACTAGAATCTGAGGAATTTGGATAGTCTGGGTTTACTTCCCCGGCTTTAGATAGAATCCAGAAAAAAAAAAAAATGGGGCTAGAAACTGGAGGACTGAAAAACTAAAGGTCTTAGGGGGAATATAAAAGTAAGTGCTGGCTTTCTTTGTTGTATTTAAATTAAATGCTAATCTCTTTAAATTAGAGGTTTTTAAACCTGCTATGTAGCCTCATTAAACCTCTACATGGATTTCAGGGGATTTGTGAAAACCGAGACATTTATGCATACAATTTGGGGGTAAGTGTAAAAGTACATGGAGGGCATAATTTTATCAAATTTTCAAAGGGATTTGAGACCCAGGAATGGTTAAAAATCTCTAGAATATATTGGGAATGTCTCCAAGTTGCACACATGCAAACCCGATTCAAGTGATACACAGCCCTCATACTCCACAGCAAAGTGTTCTTAACTCTTCACTGAGACAACAGAAGTGTCTCTGTGTTTAGAGCCAACACACAGGGGAAAGGACTCAGAAGAAGAGCAGAAGAGTGACCTGGAACCCAGGTCCCCATTAAGCCCACCTACTTACCTAAGACTCTTGAGATTCTTAATTTGTAGATTAAGTCTTAGAGTGTATGTGAAACTAATTTACAGATCACAAAACATATGGCTAGTGGCATTATGAAAACAAATGCTGATGGGTTTCCACATGCTAGTTATAATTAGATGAACAAATATAATTGTGTGAATATTTACATATTTTCTTCAACTGTATACTTATAAAGAAAATCAATATACTTTGGATTCCTAACCATTGTTAGGCACCTTCATGTTTCATTACCTTATTTAATCCTTGAAACAACTTATGGTTTATATACTATAGTTATCCTTCCTCCTCCATCCCCCAACCCCCAATCCCACACACTTTTAACAAATTTGAAGAGAGGAGTAGAGAAGTAAATTGCCCGAGACTACCCAGCTAACAAACACCAGATTTCACCTACAAATGAAGTCTCTGCTTTAGGGAGCAGATATTAGAAAAAGGACAATTTTGTTCAGATTTAGGTAAATTTAATTCCTATGATACTTGTGCTTTCTGTGTAAAAGTATGAGAGTTTGAAATAGAGAAGCCACACTTGGGATGTTAGGTCCTTTCATATATTCTTTGCTGGAAAATTCTCTTTAACTCATTCACTTCCTTTTCATTTCTTCCACAGTTCAAGTTCACTAGCATCTTAATAGAAGTTTATACACATAGTTTCTTTTTGGTAGCATCTATGCTTCAACTACTTAGGCAGTCTAAGAAGGGAAAGAACACCTTTGCCCTCCACTCCTGTGGTCCTTCCAGTAACCCTCTGTAGAAAGAACTATCATCTTCAGCAGCTAATAGCAAAACTGAGGATTCCCCGGCAATGGTTAAATATATCACCAATTAGCAAGAATGTAGCTAGCTCCAGTGCTCGCTCTCTCTCTGTTTCTCTCCCACCCCACCCCACCCCCCCCCCCCACTTTGGGTTTTTTTGTCTTTTTGTTGTTGTTTTTTTTCTTTTGTTTGTTTGTTTGTTTTTGTCTATACCATCAAGTTATGGAGCTGAAGAAAACAAACAGATTCAATTTCACTGTTCTTGAGTTACGGATACATTAAAATAACTACCATAAGTTCTGGTCCACTTTCTTTTAAATACTTTGTTACGCCTTCAGCATTGGTTTGTGGGTATGTTCAACAGATAGTTGTTCTATTCTGTTTCTCTTTGGCATAAAATCCATAATACTAAACTCTACCTTCCATGGTTTATGGGAGCTCGAGAAAGCAGGCAGACATCTATTCTTGATCTTTAATTATGTTTTAATTATGGCTTAAGAACCAGTATCACAGAAAATGAGTTGCTGAAGGGCCAGGCCCAAAAGCAAAAACAAACAGACCACCGACAAAATAAATCCAAACAACCCATTGTATGGCAATAGGTACTAAGAATAAAAATAAAGTGAGAAAGAGAGATAGCGATGGCATTCAATTTTTGTAGGTGGTCACAAAATGCTTCACAGAAAAAGTGTCATTTGAGCAGAGACCTGAAGAAGATGGAGGGAGCCAGCCACATAGATATCTAAGGAAACCATGTTTTGTCAAAAGGAAGAACAGTGTAAATTCTGAGAAGGAAGTGGGCGTGACAAGTTCAGGAAACAGCAAGGAGGCAAGTGTGCTTGAGTGGAATGAGCCAAGCCTGGGAGAATATTTGGAGATGAGATCAGAGAGGTGGGGCAGGTGAAAGGTTAGGCGGTATATGGTCTTGTACATCATATACCAGTGTCAGTGTCAGTACTAGGCTGTGAGGTCAGGGAGGCCTCTAGGGTACATGATTTAAGGAGGCACTCACTCTCAGGGTTGTTCAAGTACAAGGCTGGCCCCCGAAAGTGAATGTCTTCTTAAATCATGTGCCCTAGGTGCCTCCCTCACCTCACTCTACTTCCTGAAAGTGTTCAGCAGAGGAGTTGTTTTCTCAGTAACACTCTGGCTGCCATGTGTAGGGCAAAGAGAGAATAAAGGAGACCAATTAGAAGACTATTGAAATAACTTCCAGAGTAAAATGGTGAAGAGATTCTTATCTGGTAAGCTGCCAAGAGTTAGGCCACCCCAAGCAGCTATCAAGCATATAACCAGTGGACTTTGGGTTATCTTTTCTTTTTGTCCTTACTCAACATTCTCTGGAGGTCACCTAAATGCTAGATTATACGTTAGGTGCTGGGATTCCAACAACGAATGAGAAATGGTCACTGCCTCAAAGAAGCAATCATTTTTTCCTTCTTTCCTTCCTTCATTTTTCCCTTCCTTCCTTCCTTCCTCCCTTCCTTAAATATTTTGAAATTTAAAACAAAGACGAAAGTTCTGCCTCAAAGCTTATCTTCTGGGGAATTCACCACACATTCTTTACTGAGGTTTTCCAGTCCAGGCGCTCCATTCTCATTGCATTTAGAGTAGTATATAAATGGTAGTGAACATCAAGGAAGGACTTAGGAAATCAGCATGATTTATTCTGACTTCTCATGGGAATACTATATCTTTTCTTCAATTGTAGGACCAGGAACTTTTAAGTCCAGAAGGTTCGAGATCCTCACACTCAACCATCTCATTTATGGATGAAGAGACCGAGACTCAGAAAAATCACCCTACAATTACACACCTACTTAATGGTAGAGTAGGGCAGACTATATTTTTCCAAGCTGACTGCAACAACGTCTTCCACCCAGGTGCTCTCGAATTTCACTTTGACAGTCTTCCCATTGAGAGACAGAGATCTGTGTTTCCTTCCCTTGAATTTGGGCATATTCATTTTCTATTGCTGCTATAACAAATGATCACAAACTTAATGGCTTAAAACAACACAAATCTATTCTCTTACCATTCAGGAGATCAGAATTTCAAAATGGGTCTTTCTAGGATAAAGTCATGGTGTTGATGGGGCTGTGTTCCTTCTTTAGGCTCTAGGGAGAATCTGTTTCCTTGCTTTTTCCAGCTTCTAGAGGCTGCCTGCATTCCTTGGCTCCAGGCCAGCGTCACTCTGTCCTGTGCTTCTGCATCACATTTCCTTCTCTGACTCTGACCCTTCTGCTTCCTTATTATAAGGGCACTTGTGATTACACTGGGCCCACCCAGATAATCTAGGATAACTTCACATCTCCAGGTCCTTAATTTAATCACATCTGCAAAGTCCTTTGGCCAAGTAAGGTAACATAGTCACAGGTTTGGGGATTAGGACATGGACATCTCTTAAGGGGATTATCATTCTGCCTACCACACTGGGTAAACTCATGACTACAGCAGAACTGAGTTATATAACTTCCAAGAGGGGCCATGAAGGTGATACTGCTTCTGACTGGTTGTCTTGGATCACTTACTTTTAGAACCCAGTTGCCATTACCATGCTATGAGGAGGTCCAAACTAACCCAAGCAGACAGGCTACATGGAGAGGCCATGTGGAAGTGTTCTGGCTAGCAGCCAGCTGTGGTCTCAGCTGACAGCTGGCATTAGCTACCACCCGTGTGAATGAATATGCTTCCAGATGATTCTAGTCCCCAATTGTTGCTTTAACCCCAGATTTCAAGTCTTCCCACCTGAGGCTCTGGACAGCATAACAAACAAACAAACAAATGAGTACCCCCACTTCAAATGCCCTCTTCAAATTCTTGATCCATAGAAAATGTGAGAAATAATAAAATGATGGTGGTTGTTTTAAGCTACTAAGTTTGGGATGATTTGTTGTGTGGCCGTAGGTAACTGATACAAAAGGCCAGAAGCCAGGTCTTTAATCTCTCAGCCCCAGTGCTTTTTCACCCCAATTTCACCTCTCAGTCAAGCAAGTAAACCTGTGAGCAAGAATCATTCGTCGCACGCATTTTAGGAGCAATGCCCTTTGGGAGTCCGTGTCCATGACTCCACAGCCAATCTTTCTGTGATCCAACCTGCCAGAACTGCTCTAGAAATTGTCTTGATCTACAAATAAGTTATTTCTACTCGTGATTTTGTTCTTGGTGTGGGTAGAAATGTTGTACTGTGACTACTGGAAATTAGAAAAGCTGTGACTGAAACAAATACACATGAAATATATTCAATTGGTTGAGAAGAAATTGAAAAACTTTAATTTTTGTGGTCTCAGATGGGACATAGATAAAAAAAAAATAGGTATATAAAAGCTCCAATGTAGTTTTATTAAATAACATTTTTCCTGATTACAAAGTGAATACAATTTTATTTTAAATATTTGGAAAGTGTGTGAAAGGCACTAAAGAGAGAAAAATTTTTTTGAACTTTTCACCCAGAAATAACTTCATTAGATTTTTTTTTTTTTTTTAGTAAAAAAACCCAAAATTTTTTTTTTTGGTAAATATACACTTAAAAATTTTTTAAAAAATGAGATTATGCTGCAATTACTGATTTGCAAACTGATTTTTGTAAACTAGACTTTTTGCTTAATATAGCATGACTCTTTTTACATGTCAAATTTTATTCTTGAAGCCAATGTGAGAAGTTTTCTGTAGGTTGACTATATTTATTACATAAACGTTTTCTAACATATTAACTTTATCTAAAAACATTCATTAAATATTTATTGTAGACTTACTGTAGGTCAAATACTTTTGCCAGTATTGGGGATACGAAGGAGAATGAAACAGACAATCATTGTCATCTTTGAGCTCATATTCAAAAAAGGAAGACAAAAGACAAACATGTAACATAATGTTAGGTGTTATTAGAATAGTATTTATTCTACTGTTCAAGAAAAATGGAAAGCCTTACAAAAGTTTTGCATACAGACTTCAATTGGTTTTGATTTGAATATTTACCACAAACTCTAATTTAATAAAAAGAAACAGCTTAAAAATCCTCATCTGTGGTTTGGATTTGAGTGTGTTGTAACTGCACCAGCAGCTTTGGGGGAATCATGAGTGTTTCAGTTACCTAGTGCTTCATATTAAATAACCTCAAAACAATTAATTTATTGTCATCTGTTTGGTTCTGTAGGTTGACTGGGCTCAGTGGGGCACTTCCTACTTGTGGTCTTATGAAGTTGCCATCAGATGGTAGCTGGGCTACAAACATGATGAGGAAAGTAGCTTAAACAAAATTGCATTATACTGTGGAAATATCAAAGGTTTCTCCATAGAGCCTAGCACACACCAAATGAAGGTCCTTCTCCAAAACAATTCCAAAGCCACAAGTTTGTTAAGTCTGGTGGTGGACAGAAATGCAGACAGAGACATTCTGTTCAAAATTTGTGAGTCTCTGATATATGGGGTTAAATAAACTTAGGGGTCCCTTTTGTGGGGAAACAGGATTCCTGCCACTGGGAACCAGAAAGTAGTACAGTCATGTGCCACTTAATAATGGGGGAAATGTTCTGAGAAATGTGTTGTTAGATAATTTTATTGTTGTGCAAAAATCATAGAGTATACTAACAGAAACCTAGATGGCATAGCCTACTCTACACCTAGGCTGTAGGGTATAGCTATTGC
Organism: Eonycteris spelaea; assembly: GCA_003508835.1. Taxonomy (NCBI): domain Eukaryota; kingdom Metazoa; phylum Chordata; class Mammalia; order Chiroptera; family Pteropodidae; genus Eonycteris; species Eonycteris spelaea. The sequence continues at coordinate 7,025,321 of PUFA01000017.1, forward strand.
TCTAAGGCTACAAACCTGCACAGCATATTACTGTACTAAACACTGTAAGCAACTATAACACATGGCAAATACATACTATACAAAATTGTATGTGCTGTACTTTTATGTGACAGGCAGCTCAGTAGGTTTGTTTACACTAGCATCACCATAAACACATGAGTAATGCATTGCACTATGACAGTAAGATAGCTACAGTGTCACCAGGCAATAAGAATTTTTTGCTCCATTATAATCTTACGGGGCCACTATATACATGGTCACTTCTTGCCTCAAACATCATCTGACTCACAACTGTATTCTTTTTTTTTTTTTTTTCCTCCAGAAGACCAAAGCACATCTGAATGCTCAAGTTCTCTTAGCTTAGGACACAGGTGTGTTGTCTCAGCTACTCTATCATATAGGCTAGTCACAGTCCTGGCTAAGAGCTACCAAATATTTGGTTTGGACCAGGTGGTAGGCCGGTCTCAATAAATATACTTACTCATTTTACTTTCATGAGAACCTATGAAGCAACTGATACTCTTGTTTTACAGATGAGGAAACTGAGGCACAGAAACTTTCCACAGTCTGCCCAGGTCATGTGGGATTCACACCCAGGAAGTCCAAATTCCAGATCCCACCCTCTTCTCCAACACACTGCACTTTTCACTTGATTTCTCTGCATTGCAGTTTTTCCTGTGTGAACCAGAACTAACACCCCTTCCCTCACAGGCCTGCACTAAGAAATAAGTGTCAGCCCGGCTTTGCCACTTGTAAGCTGGTGACCCTGAAAAAATTATTTAAAATTTCTGAGCTCTGGTGGAACATAAAAACTACTTAGCACTCAGACCATCCTCTCCACTGTGAAGCTTCCCAGATATCTCAGATAAATAAGTATGCTCTTACGAGGAGTCCACGGGATAATGCCCATAAAGTATAGTGTCTGGCATAAAAAAGTTTAACAAATGTTATTAATTGGCATTAGTATTATTATTGCTTATATTATAGCACAACTTCTAGGTTCTTAACTTTAATATGATATCTTCACAAATCTCTTGCTTAAATTGCTGTTATTTTGTCTGTTTTTACTGTTTCCTCGCTTTCCCACCCAGGAAGCAGCTGCATATTTGGGCAGAAGGACCTAAAAAGCATTGGTAGATAGTCACGTTGCCACTACAGATGTCCCTGCTTTGGCTGAGGACAGAGGACAGCAGCCAATAGTCACAGAGGGCCGCAGATGTTCTCCTTTAACTTGGATCAGAGGGGCCATTATAGACACAATGTGGAGTTTGCAGACTTTTCTGTTCAAAATGGAATATTGCAGAATGTGCCTGCATTCATCTGACACTTAAATACTTACTCTGTGCTGAGTTGCCTTGGAAATACAGAGATAAATGGGACATGTTCTCTGTCCTCTTGGACTTCAAAATATAGATGGGGAGATGAAACACATATAATTAACCATGGTACAGTAGGAGGTACTAGGTATAGCAGAAATACGAACAGTGGTTGAACTCAGGGGAAATTTTATCAGGGAAGTTTTGAGGGAGACCAAGAAAACTTCTAGGAAGAAATAATGGCATTTTATCAGGACTTAAAAGGAAAGGCCTTCAATAAGCAGAGAGGGGGCAGGGCAAAGATCATTCAAGGTGGGAGAAATGATGTGAAGACAGATGTGGAGTAAGACAGATGTGGAACCGCCTAATTAGAGTGGGTGCGTGTGTGGCAGGTATTGCTGATTGGTTGGCCTGCCTCCATCCACGAGCCCGCCCCCCCCAGTGAACGTTCCACCATGCGAGGGTCCTTCTAATCACTGAGTCTAGAGTCGTAAGCAGAAGATTGCTAGCTTAGGATTTTGGGAAAGCATTCGCTTTATGCATAAAAACATAACAGGCTGAATGTCTTCAAGCTGAGACATTTGTTTTTTCCTGCCTTCGAACCGGAACTGAAACACTGGCTCTTCCCGGTCTTAAGCTATTGACATATAGCATAGGCTCTCCTGGGTCTCCAGCTTGCTGACTGCACATCTTGAGACTTGTAGCGACCATATCACGTGAACATCATTTCTTATATAGATTTTAAATATTTAGATTTTCTCTGGAGAACCCTGACTAATACACCACCCCATCTCTACTTGCTCCATATCCGAGTCTCTCTTTGTCCAGCTGGGTCACTCTGTCTCCAGCTTTGGCGTCTCTGTCTGCTGATTCTTTGCCCCATGGCTTGTGACACCCCCCTTGCATAGTCTACTGGAACTGCCTCTCAGTTAATCTGTCCCTTCCAGGCTGGCCTCCTGGTATTGCCGCTTGGTGTGAGAGATACAAATACCAGTAAGGCACTCTTGAGAATCTCAGAATTCGTCGTTTTACAAACATTAATTGTCTACTACTTCCCGGGCTTTGTGTAAACGACTACAAAACAATATGGTGAAGTTCCAGCCCTCATGAAGTTAGATAAAAGAGAAAGATAACTAACAATGGCAGAGCAATCGGTGACAGAGTCCTGCTGGGGAAGCTGGAGGCCGACCTGGGAAGGCCTTTACTGTGGAGAGGACGGTCTGAGTGCTAAGCAGGCGAGAGCATCCTAGACAGGGGAGATAGCATGTGAGGGAGGTGTCGCCACACCTAGTGCATTCTGCCATCATGCTGCTGTAGCTGCCCTCGAAGAGGACTGTGTATATAATTAAGAGGATAAACGAAGCCCGAAATGTAATCTACAATTTACTTGCACAATTTACTTAACCTCTCTGAGCCTCCCTTGGCTTCTCTGTAAAAATGGAGATTATCCCATGGGATTGTGAGGAGGATTAAATGAGATAATTAATGTAAAGTGCTTAACACAATGCCAGGCACAGTTAAGTGCTTAATAGCTCTTGTTATCTAGGAGGTCACAGGCCAGAACCAGCGTTTTACAGAGACTGTGGTGGTGTGCACAGCAGATAGTACGAGACGGGAAGTCCAGGTGGGAGCCAATTGCAATTGCCTAAATCAGAGATAGTAAAGCCCAGAGGGGACAGTGGTGGTGGGCTGCAGGAAGATGGGGGCATAAATCTTCAGTCAGTCTAAACAGCATTTCTTAAAAAACAAAACAAAACAAACAAAAGAGAAAAAACAAAAAACAAGAAAAACTCTCATTTTTAAGCTGGCATAGTAAATTGTAAATTAAATGCTATAAAAAAAAAAACAGCAGCAACAAAGGGTCTGGGAAAATGCTTAGTTTATGGAATTAGCCCTGAAGGAGTTGAGATCTCCCTGAATTCTGGAGTGAGGAAGCTGCACTGAATGCACTTTCCACTGGATTCTACCATGCTGTGGCCATTTTCAAGGAGTCTGGGCATTTAATCATGCATAACCAGTATTTATTGAGTATTTACTATGTGTAAAGCATTATTAAAAGTGTCATAATCTTTAGTACAAGATCCAAGTTTGTTCAAAAAGATTGTTCTTGTTCTAAAGAACCCTGGAAAAAACACAAAATGGCATATAATTTTTTTTATTTGAAGATATAAAAGCAACTGAACTTACAACCAACTCTGTAAAAATGATATAGTACCCAAAACAAAAGAACAACTCAATGTTTTTCTTATGGAATTTGTACAGGTTCCCAAACCAACCAGTGTGGTTCTGTGGTGCTCAGCTGAGATGTGTTGGCAGAAGAAACAAAGACACACTCGAGAGCTGTTTACTTCAGGATGGTTTGTTATCATGAACAGACATCAACTCAAATGTTCACCAAGGCCTTCCAAAACTCACTTATTCTGATGTTGAGTGCTACGTTAAACAAAATCACCACATAAGCCATGATTACCTTTTATTCAAAACCTACCATGTGTCATATAACTTATCATTAATCTTTAAAATTACCCTAAATTATTAAATTATTATCCCCATCTAACAGAAGAAAATACCGTGTCAGAGATTAAGGGTGAGTAGCCAAACCTGGGATTAAAACTCAGATTTGTTGACTCCTGACCTGAAGTTCTTCCATTTCATTGGTAGCTTGTTAATACCACCTGTTGGCTGCTCTGACTCTTCCAATAGACATACAGTTTGATTTGCCTTTTGTTTTTTTACCTAACCTTTTCCCTTCTGGATCAAAAATAATAGACACTCATTGCAGAAAATTTGGAGGAAATAGAAACGTGTAAGGAAGTGTCGTTATACCTATAATTTGGATAATCATTTCTAGGTTAGGCTGCCAAACTGAAACTTCATTGCCCTCATTTAAAAGGGAAGTTGATTTAAAAGGGAAGGTGAGGACGTGTTCTTTGCCAATTTGTAGTTATATAGAATAATAAGTAAACACTGTGGTGAGGAGAGGGGTTCCCTTTTTCTAAAAGAGGGTGAGAAGTGGAGGACAGAGAACTAGCCTCTCTCTCTCTTCTTACAAGGAGGACGCCCTTCTACAGTCCCTCAGAGTACAGACTCTGTACCTGATGTTCCATTCATGTTTCTACAAATAGGTCCCAATCCACTGCCACAGCTTTCTTACTATGGTTAGGGAGGTTTGCGTCTTAGTTATAAGCCAAGGATGCAACAATTTTCACCTTATTTCAGTATAAAGAGGGGAGAAAAAGCCAGGCAAGATATGAAAGGCAAATAAGGAACAGCTGCCAAGAAGAATACCCGTGCCCCAGTGCACTCATGTGATGATTACATATACTGATGTTATTTAATTCTGAAATCAACCATCAGCAGCGTTAGTCACCTTTCCCTCTCTCATCAAGGATCTCAAAACATTTACCTTCACTTTAAGGTTCTGAGGCAACTCTGCCCTGTTCTCACATTTTACATAAAATGTCACAGACTTCTGGTATATTTTGCCTGGCTTAAAATTAGTATTCTTAAATGTTTGCATCAACATTTTATAATTTCACATGAAAATCTCCCCCCGCCCCCCGCCCCACACACACTTCTCTTGTCAGATCAGAAGATCTGGCAATACTGGGATGAATTTTACATGGCAACAACCAGCTGGGGGCAGAGGCCCCCTTGAGACATGGTAGCCATAGATCTTCTGCCCCCTGTGATGCTGAGGCCACAGGTAAGTCTCTGTTTCTTCTTGCTTTCGCACTGCTGTGTTTCCTACAGTAGAGAAACAGTATGTTTTTAGAAAAATCCAGTTTGCTTCATGCATTAGATGTCTGCATGTTTCCTTGTATGTTTCTAGGTTGTTGCTTTCACCTCTATTCCTTCCCTGGGTTCAAGCTACCAGACTCATTCTGGGTTCTAATTCCCATTCTGCCCCAAACTGGTGGTGTGACCTTGAGCAAGTCCTTCCACAGTCGATCTTAGATCCCTCCTCTCTAAAGTGAAGCCATTGGTCTCAAGACTTCAGCTCTGAAATTTTGGGACCTCTAAGCAGGTGGTCGAGGTAGAACCAGTCTCCTTCCTCTAACTTCTTTTTCATAGGAGCCTCCTAAAAGTAGTCAGGCAGTTCAGTGCCAAGCAGGTGATGGTGACTGAAGAAGGAGAAAGACCAGAAGGAGGAAATGAGCAGAGGGAAAAAGCGACCAAGAAATTCAACTAAGAGAGGAGCAGAGGGATAGAAAGAGGAAAAAGGGTCAAAAATTTTTTTTTTATTTAAAACACCCAAGAATGAAATCACATGATGAGAATCTTTTCATCCTCTAAACAAAATTACATCAAATTTTAAAAGTAATAAATATTAATTATAGAAATTCAAAAATTCTGAGAACTAAAAATGTAAAGAAAAAAATCAGCTATAATTGTACCACTTAAGGTCAAGGACTGCCAACTCTAAGTATATGGTCTTCTTATTTATTTTTTTGCATTCTTCTTATAGTCGATATTATATCAGAAACCTCATTTAATTTGAACACAAAAAGTTGTAAAGTAAAATATTCAGAACTGTCTTATTAAAGGTTAACACTAGATGTACTGGCACACTTTTGTTTGATTTATTCATGTTTTTTCCCCCCACAGGCAGCACTTCCAGCAAAATGCAAAACAAAGCAAAAGTTGAATAAAACCTTTCATTTTCCATTACCTTTTCAATTTACCAGTGTAGTTTAAGGGTTTTGACATCATTATTCTAACATATGGGCTTTATTATAAAAGGGTTTAAAATAAAACTAATTGCAGAGTCTTAATAAAGAAATAACTTCGCATTCTAACTTTTGGTCTTAAGAGCATTTTCCTATGATCTTTTTCCCTTTTTTTTTTTTTTTTAAGTGGGCTTTCCTTGGCAGGGGTTGGGGTGTTACTTCAGAGGTCAAGCATTCCTTATGCCTATTATTTCATTTCAATCAAGAGCTATAAACTGTTGGTGATAAAATCCTCTTAAAATTGATGATTCTACCAGTTTTTGAGACATACCCTCGAGGTAGTTACAATTCAATTTTAGATAATCTCTTTTTGATGCACAAAGGAAAGGTAAGAAGATGTGATTAAAAATGTTTGTAAAAGTGAAAGAATAACCTTATTGCTCAGAGAAGCTGGGAAAGAGCCTATCTCTAACTTTTCTTGCCATTAAGTGAACTCAGAGAATGAATGCCCCAGATACAAAGCCCGGGAGAGGAGAGGCTGCCTCTGCCAAACCAGGGCACTTGTTTGCAGGTCGGCTTACCTGAGTTGCAGATCTCCAATCTTATCAGAATTGAACTACCTGGCTTATTCTATTTCTCCTTTGTTGATACCCAACCTGGCCTTTTATTCCCCCTTTCCTTTTTTTTTTTTTTTTCCTTCTTTTTTTTTTCAACTGAGAATGCCTAAAGCCTGGGGCAAGCTTCTGGGTGTTCTCAAGACTTAAATGCCACTGCTTAAAGAGTTAAAGATCTCCGTGGCTGCAGTAAAAGGATGATAAGGTAATCACTCACCCCTTGGAGATGCTCCCCTTGTCCTTTACCAAAACAAGGTCTGAGAAACATGGAATGCATTCAACAGTTTAGGGAAATTCTACCGTCCAAAGCCAAAGATTAGTATTAGGTTTTTAAGCTTGGAGAAAGTTCTCATTGTAATAATTTATCTTAGAGAACAAGAGTTTATTTTTCATTTATCAAGAGCTTAACATTTCCCTCTTAGGAAAAATGTTTGAAGGATACACTATACCCAGGAAAACACTCACTAACAACATATTTTTCTTTATCAGTTCAAGCTAAAAACTCCTCTTTGTGATTAAAAAAACGTTTCTAGCGTGAGGTTCCAATCTCATTGAACTGGCTGTCCCCAGAGTGGAGGATTTAGCCTTGTTTTTGGATCTCCAGTAATTGCTTCTTTCACAAGGAGAAAGTTGCCCCTGAGAAGCGTTTTGAAATAAAAGTAAAAGGATCTGCACAATATCCACTCTGCTGCCACTTGTGGCTTAGTACGTGGAACTCAGCCCTGGAGAAAGGTGATTTCAATCGAGTTGCACTGAGAATAATTTTAAATACTGTGTTAGTCATATATTAGAAAAAGAAGAGCAGAGAGGAGAAATTAGAATACCCTTTTTAGTAAAAGTGGTCAGAAAGTAGGATACACTTAAAATATTTTCATCCTAATGAAATAAAATTTAGCTCTTAAAGTCCTAAATTCCATTCCTCTAGCAAAGTCTCAGATCAGAAGCAGGTTAACTCAAGGTTTGACTAATGGAGTTTCAGTAAAACTCGTTCTCCAAATAAAAGATGGCTACTGTGCCCAGAATTCTCTCTTTCTGAATTAGGCATGCTGAACCTTTTTTGATTTCCTGGTGTTCACTCAAATGAAATGAACAACTTTTTTTCTAGTGGAACTCACTGTATGGGTGATTGAAATGTTGGTGCAAGGCAAAAAGGTCTGTGCAAAAACATTTGAAACACTCTCTCAGTACATTATCCCTTCCTCTGCAGTGCAAGATTTCAAATAAGTAAAAAAAAGAAAAATGCACATGACACTTTGCTGAAGAGACTGTATGTGCCTAGGAATCTCCTGGCTGCGAAGTGCTGCCATTCAACACCATTTTGAACCCTGCATGCAGCTGGTGTTGGGCTCTGATTTTCCCCCACTTTGTTCTTGGCCTCTCACTCATGCCTCTGGCTAAGCGCTCCAGTGCCTTAAGGGCCTCTCCCAAGGCAGAGCTTGCACGCAGGGAAGAGCCTGAGTTGGCATCCTTGTTAGGGTTCGACCAGTGATCGATAGCAGCCATCAGAAGGCAGTTCATCAATGACTTGCAAAGAGGCCACTTGCTGAGTTGGTGGAGATTTTCTGTTGGTGTGTAACCAGCTCTATGAGTTTGTAAATAGACATAATTAAGTAAATCCGGGCCCCAGTGCTTGGGGAGAGTTCCTCGCGTGAGGGAACAGCACTGAAGAAGTTGTTGTGGCTTCTGTGGTGCGGTAGCTATGGAAGCATCAGGGTGTGGTGAGAGATTAGGCTGCAGCAAAGCCATTGCACCTTGCCAGATAGAATTATCCTTTGATGTACACTGGGGTCTAAATTGTTTTCTTTCCTTTGATACATTTAAAATTAAGATTCCGTGTTAATCTCCAATTAATTCCAAGATTAAGCTTCTATTTTAGCTCCTTGAATGGGTGATGTTGGAATGCTTTTAGGGAAGTGAAGCCAGAATAAAATATTTTCCAATTAAGTACCTTGTGGGCTGGTTATTAGGCATTGCTGTATTGTGTGGGATTTTAAATCAGAATGTCATAATTTTAAATTAGAAATCATTTTAGGATAATAGTGCATTACATTTAATTGGTTGTACACAAAAAAGAAGGAAGGCTAGAAACGGCTATCGAAACGGGAAGTTCAACTTAATAAGAAAATAGAGAATCACTATTCGTGAAATTTAACAGGGTTAATATTAAGTATGAAAACTCAGTATGGAGTAGGTAAGATGCCCACTAGCTAGGAAATGTGAAGATGGGAGGGAAAGGAAAGAAACCTGTAGTTGACCAGAACTTTTTCCCAACTGCGATCTGCAAAGAAAATCAAACTCCTTTCACGTGGGGCTCCTCATGGGCCCTGACAGAGGGGCAGGGACAGCTGACCTGGACTGGACCCAGGCCAGACTGTGAGGTTAGTTGGGACTTAATGAGTCATCTTGTTAGACCTCCTAGCAATCTCATCTCAGTGTTTGCATCTGAGCCCAGAGGAAGGTAATTCTTTATGGTAAGAAAACAAACCTCTACTGGTGACTTTTCAACTACTCAGATGACAGATTTTGTGGTAAAGCATTATAGTGAACTCCAAATGATACTTGAGATTTGGCAAGAGTTTGTCACAAATTTCTAAGACAGGCATGATTTAAAATACTCTTACCCTTTAACTTCATAAATACAGAACACTTGTCAGAACATGAGTCTGAGCTATTGTTTGGGGGAAGAGTTGTCATCATTCCTATGGAAACCAGCCTTCTGATTCAGCCCTTCTCCTCTACCTCAAGGAAAGAGTGAATTTGCATTTTTAGTCATTTTCTGTGTACTGTCATTTGTCCTAGAAGTGGTATGAAAGCAGGTGATTTCCTGCTTCTCTCTCCCACCCCTAATTGATAACATATTGAAGGGTGCTTGTCTACATCAGTTCTGAGGGGGCCTGCACCTGTTTTACTGGTTGCTAAATATTTTTAATACCACTTAATACAAAGACTTGACTGTGAGACTCCTGGTCACCCAGTGAAGATACCTGTGATTCAGTGAAACAACATGGGTTTGACATCATCAACAGATTTGGGACCCAGTGATGACTCTGCTAAGATAAAATGAGACACTTGGGGGAACACTTAGAGCAAGAGAGTGGGTTGTCTGTTTACTTCAGGTATAACTGTATATGATGACCCATTCTTAAATACAGCCCTTCTTTTGATGTTAACATGGAAAGAGAAGTTCACTGGAGCAGTTTAGATAAGACAGCCAGGCTACAAGTAGACTTTTATGTTTGAGTCTCAAAGACACTGAGACACAAAGCCCATTGATCTCACCGGTCTCATTGCTTCAATGCTAAAAAATAGGGTAGACCTATCAACCCTTAAAAAGTATCCACAAGTCTTCAGAAAATCATTACTCAAAGTGGGATTCATTATGGGTGGCCTCTTATTGATCTACCTTCTAACTGCAGATTCTTAGACTCTGCCCCAGACTCACTGAGTCAGAATTTCTAAAGGTACAGAGTCTAGCAATTTTCATTTTAAATACTCCACAGGAGATTTTGAGAGACAAATGTAAAGGCAAGAACCACTAGTTTAGGGGCCAAACACTGAAAACCACTCAGTACAAGCGATGTCATATACTAAACAAAAGCCAGTTTCTAGATACCTGCACAAATAATGGTTACTGCTCAAGTGCTCAATCAGTATGGTTTCTGAAATAATTACTAAAAAAGTGTGCATGTGCATGTGTGTGTGTTTTGAGAGAGTTGCATGTATCTGAGTCTTTGGGAGAGATTGTGTATGTGTTTAAGAATATTCGTTTGTGTATCTGAATGTTTGTGTATACAAACACATGTGTGTGTTTACACCATAGGACAAACACTACTCTAGGGCTAGTCCCTCTGGATTCATGGCGATATCACTAATTGCATCTGGTTTCCATGACTTTGCTCAGGCTTCCACAAAACAAAGCTAGACATACTCTTGTCAAATTCGACCATTACCAGTCTAATTCCTGACTGGGAAATCACAGTAGAGTCTGTTGAGAGTTTCCTTTAGCTCACCCTAATTTGCCCATGTAACCCTGTACTAGCTTCTCAGGGATCTCCGAGTCTGATACAGACTAAAATTGGAGGCCAGAATTCCTACAAGTTAGGAGGCCACCCAGTCCATATTTTGTAAAGGATTATTTGCCCCTTCCTGGCCTCAGTAGGCTCACATGTGTTTTTGTTACCTTTCAACAACAACAACATGCTCGTCTGTGCTGTTCAATGCCTTTCATTCAATACACATGAGGGAACTAGTCCTGTTTCTGCATGACACATGGTAGTAAACTCTGTTTTCTTTTAGCTCTCAGTCTCTTTTCTCCTAGGTGGGCCTAGTCTTTACATCTCAATTCAGTTTAGTTCAATTTAACAAACATTTATCAGTACCAGCTAAGCCCTAGGCACCATCCTAGGTGCTATTTGTGTTTGTGGGATAGAGGAGGGTGCAGGGAGGCAGATGGGCAAAATCCATTTCCTGCCCTCAGACAGTTCCAACCATGGACCATCCATGTGAAGCTACACAACTAACTATACTCTACTCAAAATGTAATAAATGCTAAATCAGTAGTTTACCCACAGTTTAGAAAGAGGGAAGGATTATCCTCTTAGGAAGTTCATGAAAGTGCATTTGATCGGGATGGTAAACTTTTGAGACTCTTTTCTTAGAGTCTTCAACTATCCCATACATGTTTTTAATTCTGCGGTCGTGCTGGACTTAAAATCATCATAACTTAAAATGTATTGAACACTGATTATGACATATATATTCATTTAGTCCTCACAATAGTCTGTGTAATAATAAACAGTTATTATCCCCATTTCTGAGATGAGGAAATTGAGGCAAAGAGAGATAAAGTAACATGCCCCTGAGGTCACACAGCCAGTAAGCAAGCAGCAGAACCAGTTGGATCTCAGGCAGTCTAACTCGAGAGCTGGAGAGCCTAAACATTGTGCTATCCTGTACACACACGTTGTGATCTGCCTTATATTTTATTTTTTCTGCTTACATAAATATTTTTCTATCCAGCTTTGCATCCTTTTTATATTCCTTCAATATTTCTATTGCTTGATGAGAAGAATGAATACAAATTTTTAAATGTTTCATTTTGCTTTTAATCTCAATATTTTATGGATAATCACTGAAGCCTCAACTTGAAGAACATGTCTAAAGTGAGTTTTACCTCCCTGCTGCTGGTGTATTGTTCCAGGAGCCCACTGAGGAAAAGTCAAATGAGAAGGCCCACTGGAGATGACATAGTTATGAATTTTTAAGCCTAGACCTGATATTAATGAAGATATTTTAAATGTGCATCCAAATGGTTCTGCTTAAACATGGCTGCTGCTCACTCTTATTAAACCCTCCTTGGACACTCTTAACGATCTAGATTCCTGCCTAAGAAAAGCAAAAGCTTCTCAATCAGATCCTCCAAGACTTTTGTGTTTTTAGACACTTGATCAAAGTTACTGGCTGGGGAGTGAGCACCCACAGTGGAAAGCACATCACAGGCATTGAGAGTCTTAGGAATCAGACAGAATTGGAGTCAAATCCTGGCTTTGCCACTTGTCAAACATGTGCCTGTTTAATCTCTCTGTACCTCAGTTTATGCCTCTGTGAAATAGAGATAAGCATATCTCCCTGACAGGGTTTTTTCGTTGTTTCGTGTGTGTGGAAGGTTAAATAAAGTAATGTTCATAAAATGCTTAGTATAATGCCTGCCACATAGTCATAATTTGATTATATAATGGGGAAGGCACAGTATTTTGAGGGAAGTAAAGAGCTCAGAATTAATTGATCTACTACAAACTGTGCTATATCCTTTGACTTTGTTTCAATATCTGGGCCAGGGAAGACACCGCATATTATTAAAGCAGTATACTAAGGGGAAGAAGAGCTGAGAACAATACCATGCACCGTTTTCCCACCCTAGTGCCCAACCCCACACCTATTCCACATGCGCGAACCTCATTCTCACATCTGTCCTGCTCTGAGGGGCCTGAGGGCCTGGCTCCTGCTGCCATTTCACTGGTGGGCTGTGCCAACTTCCTTCACACCACACCCAGTCCCAGCTTGACAGAGATGTGTTTTCAATTTCTCCTGAGACTTCCTCTTTGACCCATAGGTTATTTAGAAGTGTGTTGTTTAATTTGCAAACATTCGGAGATTTTCCAGATATCTTTCTACTGCAGATTTCTAGTTTAATTCCATTATGGTCTGAGAACATATTTTGTGTGATTTCTATTCTTTTAACCTTGTTAAGGTTTGCTTTATTGCTCAAGATATGGTTTATGTGGGTAAATGTTCCATGTCCCCTTGAGAAAAATATGTCTTCCACTGCTGTTGGATGCAGCGGTCTATAAAAGTCAACAAGGTCAAGTTGCTGAACAGTGCTGTTTAAACCATCTAAATCCTTATTTATTTTTCTATCTATTTGCTTTGTCATTTACTGAGAAGGGTGTCAAAGTCTTCAATTACCATTATGTACTTGTATATTTATTTACTTCTGTCAGTTTTTGTCACATGCAGTTGAAGCCCTATTTTAGATGCATATGTATTTACAATTATCACCTCTTGAAAAATTGAATTCTTTATCATTATGTAATACTCCTCTTTATCCTTGATAATCTTTGTAATTCTGAAGTCTATTTTGTCTAAAATGACAAAGTTTTACAGTTACTCAAGCTTTCTTTTAGTTAGTATTTTATGTTATATCTTTCTTCACCTTTTTACATTTAATCTAAGTCTTAAATTTAAAGTGGGTTTGTTCAAAGTATAAGGAAACTATTAAGGGACAGCAGATCAAATTTAAGTTGTTAAAAATAGTCACCACTATTTTCTGCTTCCTTTCTTCCTCATCCTCTCACACTAATAGATGCACAATTAAGCCCCTGCAAACAAAGATGGTCTATATAGGAAGCATTGTTCATACTGCCTGGTTTCTATGAGTTATGTAACCCATTGTAGGAGATGTACTTGCGAGTCTACTACTTCTGTAATCCTCACTTCTTTACAGGTTTTTTTATATCACGTTTTTTTTTTAAACCACCATCCTCCACCAAAAAAAAAATAAATAAATAAATAAAATAAAATAAAATAAAATAAAATAAAATAAAGTGGGCTTGTAATAGACTGCATGTATTAAATCTGTTAAATCTCTATCTCTTAACTGGTATGTTTAAATCATTCACATTTTACATGATTGTTGGTTATCATTGGATTGAATTCTAACATTTTACTAACTGTTTTCTTGTAAGTGTACTTGGTCTTGTTTCTATGTCCTCCTTTTCTGCCTTTTCTGGGTTTAATTGAGCAGTGTAATGATTCCCCTTATTGTTTACGTTTCTTTTTTAAAAGAATTTTTAAGTGATTGACTAAAATTTTATGCTCCTTTTAATGATAAAGGTTTGATCATTTTGTATTTCCTAAGGATTGGGGGAGAGGTCTATGATTTTGTTCCCTTCTGAGATGAACCTTGATATATTTTTGTTAAAATAGTAGAATTTAAATGTTGAAGTATGGGATAACATTTCCATTTGAAAAAAATTTTTAAAAAAGCATTTCACTAACTCACACACTTTTTTTTACACAGGAAGATTAAATCTGGATAATCAAAAATACTGTTCTGTATTTTTGTGCAATAAAAAATTACAGAAAACGCAATACAGTTTTAAAGTTCAGTTTAATTCTCCTGAAAAAACTAATGTTGCCAGAAATCCTAGAGATTTCTTTTCCTTCTAGAGAAGCAGTTCTTATTTTTATTTTAGTACCACAACCCCTTTGAGAATCTGATGAACCACATTAAATTTTGCACATAATTTCAGGAATTCACTGACTCCTGAAGAGGCTCTGGACCTCTGTTTAGGAACATCTGCCCTAGAATAAATAGTGAATGCTGTCAACAAGTATTTTGGTGTAATCATATATCTTGGTATGTAGGCGAAATAGCAGAAGGATCAGGTTTGACTCGAGCTTCTTGAGCAGGGCAATGGAAGCTCTTGTCCTATGCTTATTATTTAAGCAGTGCTAGGTCCAGGTCACACCTGGGTCTAGCTCTCAGATTTGTCATCTGCCCAGTCCTGTACCTTAGTGCGACAGCATTGCAACCTCTACAATGACAAAGTTAGCTCAGAGGGTGAGAACCAGGTGGCTACTCTAAATGGCCAGCATATCTAGAATGTATTTATCTCCTTCTATGCTATCAGGTAGAATTCTCCCAGGCATAACAACTACTTAAATTGTGGCTACAAGCACCAAGACAATTTTGTTTATGAACAAATTTTTCTACTAATATTAAAACTATCTTCAGTAGAAAGACAGTTTCAAGCAACACTTGCTTATATATATTTTTAAAAATAGTCTCCCATTTATACTTTAAAAAGTCTGACTCACAGAGCATTTAATGGCAATAAGTCCAAAATGATTAACCAACTACATTTTCCTTACTCTTCTGCCAGGTTCTGAAATCTCCTTCCAACTGTGATACCCTCCTAGATCAATCAAAACAGAGTTACTTGACTCATCTCAGTAAAATTTCTGTAAGAAAATAACACATTGACTTTATTCATCCCTCCACTATTCATTCCTTTCCATTATCTTGTATTTCATTTCTTTTTTTTCATGTATTTGTCTCTTTTAATAATTCAGTAAAATCCATATCTTCAAGACACATATGTCATTTGCAAAGGAATCTCACTTTCCTCCTAATTGACAATGCCATAAAGAACTATTTTTTAATGGATCATATTTTTTAGTATTTATGAATATGTTGACTCTCCAAAGAGTAAAAATAACAGGCTGTTTACATTAACCAGATTGAATGGGACCCTGTGGAAACAATCAGTAAGGGTCTGGTTGGCCTATGGCATGGAAGCTCACTCTGGTGGCTCAGAAAGTGTCTTGTATTTAGAAGGGCTGTTCCCATATTCTACCTGAAACTCATCATATGGCTTTTCATGCTTGTGTCTCTTCCTCTAGCAAACTGGAATTCTATTATTTCTAAAGCTTCCACATCCTTAGACAAAATGTACCACATAAATATTACCTTTTTTCTTGTATACAGATGCATGGAGACAAGCAATATTTATGATAAAAAAGAAATTTTTTCCACATTTCCTAAATAAAAGTGTTTTGAGAAAACTTGATTTCCCAGAACATATTAAAGGAAGACCAAAAAGCATTCCCTTTTGTATGTTTGGTCTTTTCAGTGCTCTTTGAAAAACTCAGAATGTCAAGACTTCAGCATTTCTAAGGGAACATTTTCTAACCAGAGAGTTTTAATTCCTCTTTATTCTTTGTAATAGTTTATACCCTATAAAAGATAAGCTTTTCTTTCACTATCAATTTTTTCCCGCTTGATAAACAATGATACTTTTTAACATGTTCCCAAAGAAACTAAAATAAACTTAGATCAATTTCAGTGACTTCTTTATTCACATGTCATCTTCATTAACGATATATCCTCAAAATACCATCCAATAAAGCTCATCTATTCACCTTTGTCTTCTCCTCATTCTTGAGCATCTTCTCTCTAAACAGTAGCCCTTTTTCAATTGCTTGGCAACATTAGTGAGGCTCAAGTTTTCTTTTGGTGAGAAGGGAAAAAAATACATTCCTGGTTTGATTCTGTTGTTCTCAATAAAATCAGAATTAGAAAGCAAATAAATATTTAAGAATTGATGCATGGTTTTCTCTTTCTTGCACATGCTTCAGTTCTCACCTTAAAATGAGATGTTGCATGAAATTTCTGATGTTCCAAATTTTCCAAGATTGCATGCTATAGTGTTATAGTAGACTCTTTCTCATTTGGATACCTAATACACTACTTTAGGATAAAGCAAGCCACTCAGGAAATATTAGTCACCCATGTTTTAGCCAATGATATTAACCACTGACAATCATGCAATGTTTGCCACTCTGACCTATCCAAGCCATAAGTGGCTGGTGTGCCCATTGAGAGTCACATGTCCAATAGTTCTGCCAACTGCAGCAAGTTCAAAGAAAGCTATTTTTTTTAAATAGTAGTACCACAAATCCCCTCACTTCTTGTTATTTAAGAATCAGAGTCTAAAGGAAAAGAGAGGGGGAGGAAGAAGGAAGACATACATTCATAGAGAGACAGAATTTGAAAAGAGAACAAGATTAAGATCTTCAACTGAGGTAAAAGAATTCTTAGTAGATGAGTTGGAAGGGGGAAATTTGGCTGTTTTCTATCCTCTTAAAATTTGGGGGGGGGGTGCAGGAGGATTGTTCGTAATTTTCTTGACTTGTACATGTTCCTCCTACATTAAAAAAGTCTTTGTCTTAGAGAAGTTTCAATTTTTTTTTGACGTTGTGAAATGTATCCATTTTTTCTTCCTTTTATGGCTTCTGGGCTTTTGTCCTGTTTGGAAAGGCTGGCCTCTTTTAGCTTATTATATAATTATAAATAAGTTCAACCATATTTTATTGTTTCTTTAATATCTTAATATTCAATCTATTTTTAATTTCGTTTATAAAAGTTGGAAGACATCTTTCTTAATATAATTTTGTTTCAATGCAAATTCCACACAGTTCATACTCAGATTGATCAATCATCAACTATTTGGTAATGACCTTACGATAAGCCAAGCCACTGAGGGACCCAAAAGAAATAGAAGACAAGGTGGTCAATTTCAAAGAAATCACACTATAGTTGGGGGAACTAACACGCTGAGACAGTTCTAGAACCAGACAGCATGTAATTAAGTACTAAACACTGAGATATGGCCTAGAATTGCTGAGCTCAGAAGAAAGAGATCTATCTGACCTGCAGTTGCTATAAAAGACTTCATAGACAAGTTGGGGCTTGAGTTGGATATGTATTTCCCCCTCAAAAAAAGCTACAGGTTCTGTGAGTGTGTGTGTATGGGGGGAGGCGGGTGGCAAGCTCATGTGTGTGTGTGTCTTGTGTATATGTGTGTGTGTGTGGTTCAGGTAGACACCCAGTTTTCACAAAACAACTCATCTGCTGGGAAAACATGCCTAACACCAAGTCAATAGGGTTTAGATGCTACGTTGCAGATTTGAGACAGGGTTTCAAAGGTCGAAGTAAGTGGCAGAGTAGCAAAGGTAGTAGTGAGAAATATATGCCTTAGGAAGGGGTGTCTCCTGGGAATCTTGCCTTCTGCTCGCTGTCCAAGCATCTGCTAAACCCTCTTGCTTACCCTGCAGAGTATCTTGGAATTTTGCCTACCCTGATTAAGCCAAAGATTTGCCAAGTATAGGTGGGCATCCCTTGAGGGCCTCTTTTCATGAGCAACTGGCTGCTGTCTCCCTTTTCTTACTACTTGAAAGAACCATCATCCCTCTTAACTAGGCCCAACACATCTTCAGGTAGGTTAAGAGCAGTGAACACCATCTTAGCAAATCACTTCTCTAAGTCTGATATGGCTGGTGAGAATAAAAGTTGGTTCAGACTTTGCAGGGGACAGGGGAGACAGGGATGGGTGGTTATTCATGTTCCAGAAGTCTTATGTTTTTACATACCCTTTGATCCAACCATTTCAATTCCAAGAATTTCCTATTTATTTATTTATTTAATCAAAATATATATTGCTTATGTGGGTACTGTTTTAAGTGCTTAAAAAAACATTTAATTTTCATAACAATCTCATGAGCTAGGCACTATTATTTTACAGCTGAGGAAAAGGAGACACAGAGAGGTTTAAGTAAGTTACTTATGGCCACTAGCTAGTATGTGGCATAGCTAGCATTTAAATTCAAGATGTCTGACTCTAGAGTCCTTAGAGTTAACTGTACACTATATTGCCTGTGATAATTTTATGTGTCAAGTTGACTGGTCATGAGGTACCCAGATTAATTGTTTCTGAGTGTGTCCATGAGGGTATCTCTGAATAAGTTTAACATTTGAATTGGTGGCCTTGATAAAGTAGATGGTCCTTCCCAGTGGGAGTGGGCATCATCCAATATGCTGAGTGCCAGAAGGGAGCAAAAGGCAGAGGAAAATGAAATTTGTTGCACCGCACGCTTTTTTCTGCCTTACTGAATAGAGCTATGACATCACTTCTCATTTTCTCCTGCTCCTGTGCTGAGATTTATGCCATCAGCTAACCTGGTTCTCAGGCCTTCAGATTCTGATTGAACTGCATTGCTGGCTTTTCTGGGTCTCTTTTCCAGCTCACCACACAAATGTATTAATGCCTCCTGTGTACCAAGCACAGTCCTGCTCCCACGGAAATGCGGACTTAGTGTTTTTCAAATTGATGGTAAACTCATCTGTGAAGCATGAAATAAATTTAGTAAACTGTGACCAGAATTTCTTTAAAAATAATACAGAAAACAATAGAAAATAGAAGTAACTAGAAAGTGAGTTTCGTTTTATGACTTCTTTTCCACTTATATGTGTGTGCAGACAAATCTTGAGTCACAGAGTAACATGTATTTCTTATTGTGAGCTGCAGTCCGAAGGGTCTAAAAGTCATCAGTCTAACAGGAAAGACAGATATTATATTAGTAATTATACTTGTGTCAAGTAGTTTTTAAAAATATAATTACAAAAATTTGTCAGGAAATTTTTATTATTAAATAATGGTACAGAGATATAAAGAAATTCTACCTAGAAACTAAAATTATATTGTAAAAGTGTTTTTAGTGACATAGAAACATGTGTAAGATATAAGGATAATGAGAAAGTCTGATTATAAAACAACAGGTGTAATATACATTTTTGTAAAAAATACATACACGAATACATATTTTCATAGAGAAAAGATTTAAAAAGGTAGTTATCAAGATGTTTCTACCCGTGGGAGTTATGCAAAAAATGTTCTTTGATTTCTCTGCGTTTTATGCAATAAGCATAACTATTTTTATAAAATATATTCTTATATTTATTTTATATAACAATATCAAACATAAAAATTCTTGCAAACAATAAAAATAAAGAATTCTTGCAAATAAAAACAATAATTAAAAGGGTAAACTAACCAATAAAAGAGTGGGGATAGGAAGGAAACAGATAATTAATGGATGAGAAACCTTTCTTCCCAAATAAATACATTAAGTGACAGTCAACCACACCAGTGATAAGAGAGTTGCAAATTAAAACAACAATAAAATAAAAATACCTCTTTCATTAGTGTTGCAAACTGCTAATTTTACCCTCTGAAAAACACTTTAAGAAAACCCAGTGTCCAGCAACCTGGAGTTTCAGAGTAGAAATAAAGTAGTATTCACCTTACAAAGGAGCAGGTTCACTCTAAATATCAAACTTGCCCAGGGCTCTTAATGTATGCTTTTTTTCTGCCACAAATTCCAAGGGCCAAGGGTCAGAGAGACTGAAACACTGGCATTGATTAGTAGCTCTAAGATATCATGAAATAAATCACTAAATAAATCACTAAATAAGGTACAAAGGCTTCTTCAAAAAAACACAAAAACTTTTCATACAGATCGAAAAAGTGTTTATAAACATAATCAATAACTGACACTTTTTCAGTGATCACTCTCCACACACACACTAACACACATACCGTGTTAATCTCCTAACTAACATTATCTCATTTAATTCTCACAACAACCTTTTGCGTTTTGATTACTACTTTAGCCCCATTTTTACTGTAAGACAACTGAGGCTA
The DNA here is from genome assembly GCA_003508835.1 of Eonycteris spelaea. NCBI lineage: Eukaryota > Metazoa > Chordata > Mammalia > Chiroptera > Pteropodidae > Eonycteris > Eonycteris spelaea. The sequence continues at coordinate 7,045,525 of PUFA01000017.1, forward strand.
CAAGAGGTTAAGTAGCCTGCCCCACAGATAAGTAAGTAGAGAAAACAAGATTTGAGCCCAGATCCCAACATCTTTGCCGTTTGCAACCTCAGCTACTTGGGTAGTTTCACACACTGAAACCTGATAGTTGGTTGTACATGATACTAACCAATGTCACCACGATAAATTAAAAAAAAAAAAAAAAGAATATAGTTTTTGAGGTCAGAGGGTTTCGAAAAAAGGTCTGGAAATTATTGGTGCTGGGTATAGGGTCTCCTAAGTTTCTACGTATTTCTTAGAATACACATTTATAATATGGTCATGACTGGATTGTTTTCCTGATGAAAACTTAAGTGTCATCAAACTCGGTGTGTGTTGCTTTGGCCAGATTTTTTTTCACTGTGCATGATAAAACTCTATCATGGTCTTTTTCTATGCTGAGGTGATTAACACAAAAGGACACTTCTGAAATCGTTGTTCTAGGCTCTTTTTGTAGTTTCATAAAATATGGTTATCATAATATATTTGGCCAACAGACATAGTTGTAACTATGTTATAACACAGTCATCAGAATTATAACAATAAGAATAATGAAAATAATCATCATATTAGCAATGCCCTAGCAGAAATGATCAATGATAACCAAGTGTAAAGGCTTTCTATTGGAGATATATATTTCTGAATGGGATATGAATTTCAGGTTTTTTCTTTAATAATTTCTGAGAAATAAGGCCCATGTCCGCAGGACCTGGTAACTAGAAAATATGAATCACTTTGAATGAGACCCGAGAAACAATTGTCCATTCTCGATGATTTCTGACAGTAATGCTACTCAGTATTTGTGTTCTTTAAATATTCCATTTTTGCAATGGCTATTAGTTACCGTAGTAGTAGTGATGGATGATTGTGCTTTACAGTTGACCGATACTTTTCATGAACACTCCTTTCTTTGACATTGTCTTGTTTCTCTTATCTTCTTTTCCCTTTGCCCTGACCTGATTTCTTCATTATTTATTATATCTATTTTATGGAACCACCTTAAATAACTTGGGGAATAAAACTGAAATAAATACATGCACGAAGAGTCAAACTATCTAGTCTTGTAAGACAGCCAATTTTTTTCTCCCCAGGTTAAACGGCTTAGCTAATGGCTTATAAGTGGCCTCAAAGTGGGAGTCAGGGATTAAGGTCTCAGGTGCTGATGTGATGACAATAGGTTACATCTTCGTATCTCAAAGAATTGAGCCTAATTTCCTTATGGTCATTATTTCCTCCTTCATTCTCTCCCTTGTATAAGTTGCAGCCATTTCCGATCAAGCCTAATAGAATGTAGTCATTGGAGAGAAGCTAAGAGGGTGGGAAGAGAGGGATGAATTTAGTTTGTGCTCTGCACAGACAACTGTTTTTAACACGACATCTGTTTTGGCCCGTATTTTTTTATATAGGCTCTGGAAGTAATGATGATGCTTTATACCTGTCAGGTTATAATACAGGACATATTTAGTTCTAGATTTTAAACACACAGATGCATGTGCACATGTGCAGAAACATAAGAGAATATGCCATGAAACTTTACTTAAAGATTCTCCCAGTAATTAGTTCACCACAGGTGGTTAAGCAGTTGTTACATATTCTTTATTGAATCTACAAAGGCAAATTAAATATTTTAATCAACAATAACATCATAGCAGCTACGTATGCAAATTAAATAAAACAAAGCAAAACGAAATAAAATAATTATTAAGACAGATTTCTTTTTCCACAGTTTCATCTAACCGGCTACTCACTGGGTACCGCATGGTTGAGATGGAACTGTGGTTTACAGCAATTGTTGGTGTCCCCGGGGCTGGAGCAGTGGGTAGAAGTACAAAACAGAACCCCAGCTAGAATGTGGTTCTGAGTCACCATCCTCGCTGTGCTGGGACAGAAGCGAACTGTACAAATTACGCTAAAAAAAGGGATGATTTTATATTCTGGGCTGGCGACTGGCTGCACAGGGGAAAAGTGGCAAGAGCTAAGATGCTCCCTTCCCTTCATCACTACTGCTGCTGCTTCAGCTCATTTTTTATCTTTTGATCCCTCCCTCAGAGTCCTAAGAGTTGGAGCTCAAATTCAATTTTGAGCTAATAGAGAGAGGGAAGGCAAGAGGTTAAACCAAACTGTTAACTGTGTCTCTTCAAAACTGACATTTAATACAGGGTGTAAATCACTAGGGGAGCCTGTTATTCCTTCAGGAATGCAATTACATAGGGTCAAATAAAACATGAAAGAAACCAACAAGTTTTAAAATGTAGTATGTTCTCAAAAGTAGGCAAGAAGGAATGTGAAGCAGTCCAAATATGCTAACACTCCCTGCTGTCCTATAGGAGGGGATTACAAGGAGAGGTTTCTGCTCTTTAATGATTATATGGTTAAGCACGGGTATGAACGCACATCGCCCAATCCGGCTGCTCCCCACGGGACTCTGGGTTTCCCGGAGCTCCCTTCTTTCACTCAAAGCAGGTGCAGGCTCGCTGTTCAGCCCATTACTGTTACGGTCCCATTACCAGCCCTGCCCTCCACTTAACACTTTTCAAAAGTGTTTATATGGCTGTATAGAATACACCGTGGGTCCTTTTTTTTTTTTTCTATCTGTGTCAGCCATTCATTCTAAACACCAAACCACCCGCAGAATCCTTATTTTGTAACTTCAAAGATAGATAAAAGTTAATGTCGGACTTCTGCTAAAAGCTTTCCAATATGTATGGCAATTTATAAATTGTATAGGTGTTAATTTACTCCATGGGGCAGGATAGAGGGTGGGCTTATGTTTATATTTTGAGAAGTGTCTGTTAACAGTTTGGTCCATTTCAAACAATTTGCTGCCTTAAAAACTTGAGCTGGACCTCCTTCAGTTTAACATTCTCATGAACTAGGGTGACCAGCTTGTCCCGGTTTACCTGGCTCTCTCTGAGATTTAGCAGTGAAAGTCCTGTATCCCAGGAAACCTCACATTCCCCAGAAAACCGAGACGATTGACCAGCCTACTACAAACAGAAGATGATTCCACACACATAGTCCATATTCTGTCTTTGCCCCTGGGCTTCTAGCCTTGTATGTACCCAATGTGTGTGTACTGGGTGTGTGTACAGGTAGGCACACAAGTGACAGGCACACAAATTCTGAACCAAACCAAGAAAAATGATCTGTGGTGAATAATTTCTTTAAAGTCCTGCTTTGAAGCACATGAGACAGCGTAGTAGAAACTGGGTCGAGATCACGTGAGGAGAGGGGATGGCTGGGAAGGGACACTGGGATCACAACTTTAAAACTAATTATAAAAGAATCCAAAGAAGATAGGTTGGCTGGATTCAAATTCCTTTATAATCACTGACTTTTAGAAACTAGTTTTCACTTCTCCAAGAAAAATACAGTTTCAAATAAGTTGTGACTCAAATTTGATTTTCCTTATCTCAGATACAAACTGTATCACACTACAAAGCTGTCTTCTCAGGGTTTAATTCCAAAAGGTGTAGATTCTATCCTGTTGGCTGAATCTTGGAAGCCTCTGCTCCCCCGAACCTCCCCACCTCACCCACAACCAGGCAATAGTGGCCCCCAGGCTGGTTCTGGTCCAGGGGCAGCTGCTGAGGTCAAGCTGCTCCACCTCTAGCTCACAGGCTAGGCAGGCCCCGTGGGGTGTGTCTTTGAGGGGCATGGTTTCCTGAGCTCCTTCCCACATCAGCTGTTCTACGTGCTCCCAGGTCTTCCCAGCAAGCCCGTGGCAACTCCATAGATCTCATGGCTGCCCGAGCCCATAAGATACACCATCTTGACTGCAAGCTGAGTTATGAAAGTCCCAGGGCTCGGTTGAGCTCTTGAGGGCAGCCTAACTCTGAGCGGATCCAAAACTAGAGTAAAATTTAGTTCCTCTCAGACTTCTGAGTCCTTTGACTCTTTCCTCGACTCTTCTGACAGTGCAGTTGGGAACATATCTGTCCTAGGAGAATTCATATTCTTTCTCTCTCTTTCTCTCTCCCTCTGTTCAAAAGACGACAAACTGATACACTCACTAGAAATAACACAAAGTAATGCAAAAAGTAACAATTAAAGTTTTCCCTCCTGACTTATCATGCATGCTTCTTACCTTAGAGACTCCCTTTTCTGTGGTTAGAACGTCTGTCCAGATCAGACATGCTATAAGCATCAATCTCTAAATGTAGTCAAATGCAAAGATATTGGTGGTGGACAGGACAAATAGAGGCTTGAAGACTAGAGGGAAAGATTTAGAAGACCAGAAAGGTACCTCCCTGTTCCAAATGAGCATAAGGTGTGAGCTAGGGTTAAGAACGTGGGCTTGGGAGGGAAACAGATCTGGGTTTGAATTCCAGCCCAGGCACTTATTAGCTGTGTGATCTGGGACAAGATACTTCACCTCTGTCAATTGCAGTTGCTCATCTGTGCCATGGGGATAATTCTAAATGAAGATAGGAAATGACATATGTAAATCACCTAATATATAGTAGATATTTAATAAGCATTAGCTTTTACTGCCATAGTGGTAGATTTCACAGGAAAAAGTGACCCCCTCCAACATTCCAGTGTGCTGTGTGCCACAGCATCTTTTAATTTTGATTGCTGAGTTTCTTTCCTAATGGATATCTCTAGGAACTCTGAGCTCTTAATCTCAGCCCTCCACCCACACTCACTAACTGGCCTGAGGCAGATCACTTATCTACCTCAATTGCTTCACCTGTAAAGAGTAGGATAATAATATTTACCTCCCTCAGAGGAGTGTTGGGAAAATTAATGAATGCTTGCAAAGTACCCTGAGATCGACAGATGAAAGGCAGTGTAAAATTGCAAAGTATTATTATAAATATTAGTGTTATTTTGATACATTTGCATTCATGCATGTGTGAGCAAATTTGCACCTAGAGCATTGGATGAAAGTATGTGACTTTTGAGCATCATCGTGTGAGTACCTCTGGCAGCCCATACATATTTATGTGAGTGTAATTTATACATAATAAAACAATCAGTCCCCAAAATAAGAATTTTCCCAGAAATGGAAATACTGCTTTGAGTAGCTGGTATAAAATTAACCACAGCCTATGCTTTCTAGAAGCCTCTTTAGCCAGTGCCATGATCCTTCCAGCCGCTTTTAGGATCAGCTCCCTAAAAAGCAGTGAAGTATAACTCTCAGACTTTTCTATCTGCCAACTCGATGACCCTGAATTTAGAAGAGTTTGTTCCCAAGCTAACTGTATTTACTTGCAAAACACAGTCATAAAATTAGATTGCAAAGAAACACCTCTTCGACTCATCTCGGTCATGTTTTCCCCCTTCCACACCAGCAGTGCCCAGGTCCAGCTCTTGCTACACCCCTTCCTTTTTCCAATAAGGCTTCTGCATCCTTCCACTTGTCCTTGCTCCTGTAAAGGCTGTGCACAGGCCTCCCTGTTCCTAACATCTCCCCCCACCAATTTGATCTCCTCCCTGTACGTAGTGTGAGGTAACATTACAACACTATCCACCATGACAACACATCACATAACACCCAGGAGACCACTTCTGTGACCTTTCATTCCTTCTGCTTTTAGGAATAAGAGTAAGAGCAAATGGAAGTTACACAGGGAAGTTAAAATTCCCTTGTGCCTCAAGACTGAACCCTCAGCAGCCATTCCTGCCTGAGTGAGGATGTGGCCTCCTCCTCTCATTCCGGAAACAGAGTAGCATATGGGCGTGAGCAAGACATATGTCTGGTCTCCACTGTAAACTTCGCAGCCTGGCAAGAAACAGCAAGGCTTATTCCAGACCCAAATTCTCATTCCTGTTACAGCCATCATAAACGCCTGCCGACTCCTAAGAAGAACAAGCCTGTAATCCTCATAAAAGAAAATTCTTGAACCCTGGAAACCAAAGAGAGATATGAATGCTGGTTTTTAATCTGCCATCCCTTTTGTTTCTGGGCTAGAGCGAACCTTGAGGAAGCAGGTGATTGGCCTTCGAGGTTTGGATTAAAGGCTGTACACAGGCTTCCCTGTTCCTTACATCTCCCCCACAGGCTGGGCAGACGGCCTGAAGTTCCCACAACTTGTGGTTAAGACATTGTCTCCAGAAGGCTCTGAGTAGAATGGAAATATGCGACATGAAAATCAACACTTTAAATCATTCCGGCGGTGTGCTGGAACCAGCTCACAGTGGCTCAAGAGGGCCAACTATGTGCATCTCTTCTCAACTCTATTTCACATCCCATTGATAGCTTGAAATCAGCTACTGGTGCCTGAAAGTCACCAAACACTGCAAATCAGGGCTTTTCCCACCTTCTGAAAGCTGCTGTAAAGCCTTTACTGCACTCCATTAAATAGTACTTTTATCTCTCAGCATTTAGTAACAGATGGGTTCATGTTATTATCGAGGAATGAGATCCGGGTTGGTCTTATTATAGAAGCAGAAAAGAAGGTTAAGGAGGCACAGAAAGTTAATTGGGACAGATGGTGAAATAGAGGGAAGGGCGCATCATTGCAAGCTGTCCAGGAGCAGCCAGAGGGTGCTGGATGCCGTGGGGAGGAATGAGCAGAAGGCCCACGTCAAGGTTTTGCTGAAGGTTGATCTGCCTTATAGATTTTAGCAGCAAGTAAAGGATGCAGCAAGTTTCTTATTCCCTAGGATGTGAGCCAAAAGAAATCTGGATTTTAGGCCCGTTGTTGACTTGATGAACGGTATGATCTCTGAGCCTCACTTTCCTTAACATAAAGTGGAGCGAACAGGACTCCTCTGATGTGATTTGTGAAGGATTCGGTGAGATAATGTTTGTAAAGTACTTGCTCCTGACAGTGGTTCTAATATTGATAAATGGATGGACACTTCACTGCCTTCTTCTTATTCTGTTTCTCGACAGTATTTATTATGTTCAATCAGTCTGGTCCTGAAACCCTCAACCCCTCTGGCTTCTGAAATTTCCTGCTCTCTTGGTTTTCGTTCTGCTTCTCTGATCCTGCCTTTACTGGATCTTTTTTTTCTACCCCTCTTCAAAACTTAATCCAAGAGTTCCTTCCTCATTAGGCAATCTCATCAAGTCACATGGATTTAAATATTATCTTCATGCGGATGATTTCCAGACTCCTAGAATCATCCTCTGTCTAGACCAGTGGTTCTTAAAGTGGTAACCCTGGACCAGCAGCAACAATGTCACCTGGGAACTGTTTAGAATCACAAATTCTCAGGCCCCACCCACATCTTCCTAATCAGAAACTCTGGAGGTGGGCCCAGCAATCTGGCTTATCAAGCTCTTTGGGTGCTTCTGACGCTCATTAAAGTTTGAGACCCACTGGTTCAGAATAACATTTTTAATGGTTTTATTTATATCTCCACTTATGTCTCTCAGAAATACCAAATGTAACACATCCAACTTTATAAAATTCCCATTCCCCAATTCCTCCTCAATTTTGCCCACCTGTCGTGTCCTCAAAATTGCTCACCTGATTGGCACTATTTCCCAATCATTTGCTAAACCTAGAAATCAAAGTCTTTATCTCCTTCCTTTCTCCCACATCTAAGGCATTACCAAAAACTGCTAATTCTATCTTGAACTATACCACAAATTTGCTAGTTTCTTCACATTTCTATCACCACCACTCTAACCGGTCCACCATCAGAGCTTGCTTGTTCAAGCAAGATCAATGCAATCTTCTACCTGCTTCCACAGCTGTCCCTCTCCAGCCCATTCTCCATGCTGCTTCAAGAAAGCAAGATCTTAAAACAGAATTATGCTCAGGTTAACTCTCTACCTTAAGACATTTTTCAGTAGTTTCCTTTTAGTCCTAGAATAAAATGCAAACTCTATGTTGCGGTTTCCAAAGCCCTGTAGGACTTGACCCACGTCCACCTCTCTCTTATCTCGAGACCTAGTGGCTTTCTCTCCCTCACCTCCTGTGTCCCAGACTCACTGGCTTTTCTCTCAGCTCCCTAAACAGGCCAACTATATTCTGCCTCAGGGGTGATGTTCTTCTATCTGGAATTTTTCTCCTCACCCTGTGAATGAATGGCTCCTCATCCTCACAGTTTCAGGTTAAATGGCACCTCCTCTTTCTGTCCTTTCCTTATCACCTATTTAGAGTCCACTCCACATCCCATTATTTTCTCTCGTCACCTTTTTGTTCCTTCCTGGCACATCTGCAGCTTGCTAGTTTTTTATTAGGTTATTTACTCACTTGATGTTGGTTCTCTTTTGTTTTTCTCTGTAAACTCACAAGGGAAGGGAAGGGGGCTCATCTATGTTCTTCTTTGTCAGTGTCTGGCACAGTGACTGGCTCTACTCGTTCTACTGATTCAAATGTTAATCTCACCCAGAAACACCCTCACAGATACACCCAGAGTAATGTTTGACCAAATGTCTGAGCACCCGTGGCTCTGTCAAGCTAACACATAAAATTAACCATCACACCACATTACCGATAAAAACTCAGGAAGATTAAGAAACTTGTCCTATAGTGAAACTACGATCCAAACCCATGTGTATCCCTATCCAAAATTCTATACTTCAGGTGTTGCTGTTCAGTTGGTATAAATTTTACTCATGATTCTCAAGCTCAGCGTGGGCTACTAAGATGTCAGTTCTTAATTTCTTCCTTTGTCCAGGAGAGAATGTTTTGACTAATCCAAATACATTTTGTGGTATCAGAGCTCCTGCTCCAAGAAAACAAGACAATGCAACTGTTGCAGGAAAGGAGAACAAATGACAATTCCAAACTTGGGTCCCTAATCACAGACTGCAGTTAAACTCCTTTTCATTTTTTTTTCCCTTGCTCATAGAAGTTAAAGGTCTCGAATGATTCATCACTGTAGCTATATCTGGCATATAGAAGATGCTCAATAATTGCTTTCAAGTCAATAAACAAGCAAATAAATGGAAGGCAGGATGTTAATTTGAAATTTTCTACTGAGGTATCAAGATACAATAGAAAGGAGATTCTAACAGACAGTGCAGGTGTAAACACTTAAAGAAAATGTTAAGAAGTAGTCTCTCTGCTTCGGATATGTTCACCCATAATGTGGACTTAAAAGGGCAGATACAAGACCTCTATGAGGGTCTGACACATTGGGATTTGGAATCCATCACTTGAAGGTGACTAAAGGCAGGGTTTTGGGAAGAAGATTTCTTGAGGTCTGCTTTTGTCTGTGACTCCCACTGCTTGGCACTCTTCCCAGCAAGGGACGGGTAGAGGAGTAGCTGCCCCTTATTCTACTTCTAGTGAGAAGGGCTCCTAAATTGTGAGACAGAAGAGGCAAGTGGCTGGCTAACAGCTAGTGGAGCAGAGAAATAACTGCTGGTCCTTCTGAGAACAAGTCAGTGCTATGACAACCCTCAAACTGTGAGAACCCCACATAAGAATGCGGTCCTGGATCATTGAAAAGGGGACCCTGCCTTATATCAATAGGCTTCTGCTAGAGGTTAGAAGAAGGTGGGAGGATGCAGAAGCCCAGTGATCAGCAAGGCTGTGCATGACCAGCCAAAAAAGGGACACTGCCTACGTCAAGGGAGCTGAACTTGAAGAGGCTCTGTAGGGGTGCCTCTGAGGAGCCCACAGAAGAACATACAAAGTCTTAAGAGGGCAAAGTCAGCTTATGACAGCAGGAGTCAAGTAAAAACTTTGCTAGCCCCCTCTGTTCATTCCCACTGCTTTGGTCCTGCTCAGTAAGTGGGGAGAGGAAGAGAAAGAGGATAAGCAGATAAAAAGAAAAGAACAGTGGTCCCTCTTCCACTCTAAAGGTCAATTGAAGCAGGACTGAACTGAGGGAGGAGAGAGGATTTAATATTGCACAAGTGCAAAGTCCGATTATAACACAGGACTATGCGATTAATTACTGAATCAAGGCTGTGTCTATGACACAAGTGACCCTATGATTTTTTTTATTCCTGAGTGATCAGTGAAGGAATAGGACCAGCCAGATTTTCACCCAGAGTATGAGAGTGGGGCTAGCTCTAATGCATGAATGTTAACGCTCCAAGAGTCCAACTTGATTAGCATAGTTTTTACAGAATAAAAGAATGACAAATATATGAATAAATAAACCAAAGCACGACAATCCTCAAAGCTAATCTATGTAAGACAGAGAGACTATTCAGAATGCCGCATGTCCTGTGAGACCCCTTTTTTTGTATCGCCTGGTAAAAGAACTCAGAGGTAAACCCAGGAAAAACTCCAAGAGAAATAGGAAGTTATTTTATTGCATATTTAGCCCAAAGCTATGACAGCTGAAAAGCTTTTGAATTAAAAAATCCAGGTAACTATAAAAACAACCCTCTTCTCCAATATTCTAACCCAACACTCTTCCCAAAAGATGACCCAAAGTCAGCAATTTGGTCTATAACCTTCTAGTTTTTCTTTGTATACTGGCATAAACATATTAACATTTAGCCATATATATTTTGGGGGTTGTATGCTTCTTTAAAGGGCTCACAATACATACATTAGTCAATAATATTTATTTTGACTGAACAATGCGTTCGTTTTTAATGGGTGCTCATAATAGTGATATCTCATAATTTATGCAACTACCTTTCTACGGATGGACATTTAAAATTGTATTCCTTTTACCTGCAGCACCCGGTATTCCTAGGTGGTCTCCCATTCAAGTCCTAACCAGGCCGAACCCTGTTTAGGTTCTGAGATCAAGGAGATTGGGCACATTCAGGGTGGCATGGCCATAGACTGTATTTCATTTTTTAACCAAAATGATACAGAGGAATTTTTATAATGTCTGTTTGCAGGTGCAAATATTTCTTCAGCATAGAATCCTAGAAATAAAATCAAAAGGTCAAATATCCATTTTAAACATAGACAAATACTTCCAGAAAGACATTATCAATTTACATTTCTACAAAGACTATCTAACGGCACTCAGCTTCTCCACATGCTTACTAAGGCTTGATATTATCAAGCTATAAATTTTTTTCAATCTGCTGAGTAAAAAACAACATTCAGTGTTATTTTTTTTGTGCATTTCCCTCACAAGGAGCATGACTATCTTTTTATGTTTGTGATCATTTGTGCTCTGTTGTTAATGGCCTATTCATATTCTTTCCCCATTTTTCAATTGGGGTTGTTCATCTTTTTTTAATATATTTATGGGTAGGACATTTTTATTTGTGGATACTAATTGTTAATTACATGTTTGACAAATATTTTTATCTCAGTCTATCATTTGTGTTTTATTTTTAACTTTTTAAGTGGTGTTTTTGAGGAGAATTTTATATTTTTATAGAAAAAAAGTGATATTTTTTTTCCTATTTAGATTCTAGGTCTTGTGTGTTGCTTAGGAAGATCATACCCCAGTTAAATATTTCTCCATCTTTCCTTCTAATACTGTTGTAATTTTGTTTTTTTAAGTTAAAGTTTTTAATTCATTTGGAACTATTATGATGTAAAGTAGATATTTATATTTATTTTTCCAAATCGTTCCAACACTATTAAAACTAACTCTTTCTTCTTTGGTTAGAAATACTATTTTATTAAAAAGCAAATTCCAATTCATTTATTAGTCTGTTTGGAGATTTTCTATCCTGTTCTATGTTCTCTTTATATAGATGCTAATGGTATATTACTTTAATTATTATGCTTTGAGATTGAATAAGCCGTTTCACTTTCTAAATCGGACGGATGTATTTGAGAATCACTTTTCAAATTTTGTAAAATCCAAATTTTGTTGATTTACCAATTCGAGATTGATGTGACAGCTTTACAGTGTAGAACCTTCCTATTCTGAAACATGATTTCCACTTTCATTTATTAAAGTCTTTTTTATGTCCTTGAATAGAACTTTGAAGTATTCTTTGCATAGCTTTTACACATTTCTTGATAGATTTATTCCTGTTATTTTATAGTTTTTTGTTGCTTTTGCTAATACATTTTCTAATTGCTAGTGTAGAGGTTCTATAAATACCTTGCATCCAGCCATTTTATTAAACATTCCTTTAGCTGATTCTATTTGCTCCTCTCTGGAGACTCTGATTAAAATGACTCTGATATTTTGACCTCAAAAACTTCAAGTATCTATAATGTTTTACATCCAACCAGAGGGAGAGAATATGTAAAGAATACAGCGTTCAATCAGGCAATAAAGAGAGTAGAAGAGCCGTTAGCAATCTCAGACCTCAGGTGTAGACTTAAATCACATGGAAGAATTGGGTAACTTGTAACTCCAATCCAAGAGAAATGAATCCCATTTGAAGTTTATACTTGGAGTCCCCACTGCCATAGCAACAATGAAAAACATTCATGGCGTCTATTGATGATGAGGATAGGGTCACGCTGAATATACAGGCTCCAGGTTCCACTCTCTTAACCTATCCTCACTTAAGATAATAAAACCCAGTTTGTGAGCAATGGTAAAACTGTCCCCTGCAAGCAGTGTGTTTCCAATCTCATGGAAGTTTAGAATTTAATATATTCTAAAGGAAATCAAACTCAAATTATTAATATTTTTGTGTTATATTTAGGATAATTGGGGAAATTTGGATTTTGAATTGGCACTAAGTTATCTGACAAATTAGCCTTGTGAATTTCAATTTGAAATTTGTAGCTGAATAACTGGCTTTAAATTTAGGACTTTATTTGAAATATGTGAGAGAATTTGGCCAAATCTGTCAACAGTATTGGAATGTTAAATAACACGAGCTATGCTCTACTTACAGGTTTAATCTATTAGATTTATAAGAGTTGTGTAAGTACTTGGAAAGGTTTTGCCTATTAATAGGATAGGCATTTTTAAAGCTTCAAAGAAAATAAGATTTATCAAGGTCATAAGTGCATTTTATATCCTTTAAGAGAATGTAAATTGTAAAAAGAGCAGGTTTTTAAAGAATTTAGTCAATAAAAGTTGTTACTCAAATATTAATTTTTTAAAAGTAAAGGTGATTGTTCTTATTTAACTATACTTATAAAGAAAAAAAACAAGATTGTAAGTTGAACTTAAAGGCTTAGAGATAACTAAATGTTAAAGTTTCTTACCTTAATAAATTGAATATTCATTTTTAAATACACTAATTGGTTTTTCTGTGCACAAAAGTTGCCCGTGATTATCACTAAATTCATGCTGATAATTTACTTAGATTTTCAAGGTAGAAGATCATTTCATCAGAAATGTTAGTTTTGTCACTTCTGCATCTATTGATATGCTCATATGATATTTTTCTTTTAGCCTGTTGATGTGATAGATTACATTAATTTATTTTTGATTGTTGAACCAGCCTAGCACACCTGGGATAAATTCCACTTGATTGCAGGATATAATTTGTTTTTCTATATTGTTAGATTCAGTATGCTAATATTTTATTGAGGATTTTTGCATCTATGTTCATGAGAGATATTGGTCTGTAGTTTTCCTATATCTTTGTCTGATCTGGTTCTAAGGTGATGCTGGCCTTACAGAGTAAGTTAAAAAGTGTTACTTCTGGAAGAAATTGTAGATAATGATTATAATTTTTTTTCTTTAAATGCTTGGTAGAAATCACCAGTGAACTTACCTAAGCCGGGTGTTTTCTCCTTTGGAAGGTTATTAACTATCGATTCAACTTCTTTAATAGGTATAGGCCTATTCAGATTATCTTTTTCTTTTCTCGAGTGAGTTTGGCAGATCGTGTCTTTCAAGAAATTGATTCGCTTTTATCTAGGTTATTAAGTTTATGGGCATAGAATTGTTCATAATATTCCTTTATGATTCTTCTCATGTCCCTGGGATCTATAGTAATATTTCCTCTGTCATTTCTAATATTAGAATTTGTGTTTTCCTCCTTTTTTTCTTAGCCTGGGTAGAGGCTTATTGACTTTATTGAACTTTCCAAAGTATCCAGCTTTTGGTTTTGTTGATTTTCTCTATTGATTACGTATTTTTAATTCCATTGATTTCTGCTCTAATTTCTATTTTTTTCTTCTGTATTTAATTTTTTCTTCTGTATTTAATTTTGTATTTAATTTTCTATTCTTTTTCTAGTTGCCTAAGGTGGAAGCTTAGATTATTAATTTTAGATCGTAGAAGCTTAGATGATTAATTTTAGATATTTCTTCTTTCTAATACTGCATTCAATACTATAAATTTCCCTGTAAGCACTGTTTTTGCTGCATCCTACAATTTTTAATAAGTTGCATTTTCATCATTTTAATTTTGTTAAAAATATTTTTTAATTTTCCTTGAGATTTCTTCTTTGACTAATGTGTTATTTATAAATGTGTTGTTTAATCTCAAGTATTTTAAAATTTTCCAGCTGTTTTTCTAATCTTGGTTTCTTGTTTAATTAATTCCCTGTAGTCCAAAAGCAGACATTGTTTGATATCTAGTCTTTATACTTGTTACGGTGTGCTTTTGGCCCCAAATGTGGCATATCTGGGTGAATGCTCCATATGAGCTTGAGAAGAATGCATAATTTGTTGTAGGATGAAATAGTCTATAGATGTTAATCATATTCAATTGATCGATGGTGTTATTCAGTTCAACTATGTGCTTACTGATTTTCTTCTGGCTAGATCTATCCATATATGGTAGAAGGGTGTTAAGATCTGCAACTATAATAGTGAATTCATCTATTTCTCCTTGTATCTCTATCAGTTTTTGCCTCATGTATTTTGATGCTATTAGGCACATAGACATTAAGGATTATTATGTCTTGTTAGAGTATTGACCTCTTTATAATTATACAATGCTCCCCCTTGTCCCTGATAATTTTCCTTGCTCTGAAATCTGTTCTGTCTTAAATTAATATAGTTACTCCCATTTTCTTTTGATTAGGGTTAACATGGTGTATCATTCTCCATCCCTATACATGTAATCTAGATGTGTCTTTATATTTAAAGTAAGTTTCTTGTAGACAACATACACTTTAGTCTATTTTTTTAATCTGCTCTGACAATTTGTCCTTTAATTGGTGTATTTAGACTGTTGACATTTAAAGTGATTATTAGGTTAACATCAACCATATTTGTTATTGTTACAATTTATTGACATTGTTTTTTATTTCTATCTTTGTCTTCCACACTTTTTCTAACTTTTGTGATTTTTAGAGTGAACCATTTTGTTCTTTTATTAACGTATTTCATATTTTCTACTATTTTGGGCTGATTTTGCAATTTCTGGAAAATTATATATTATATCAAGATTTTCAAGTTTATGTACATTTATAGATAGAATAAATAGAATTCTCAAATAATTCCTTTCTGCCATTTCATTGCCTTTCTCACTCCAAATAGATTTAGTGTTCTCTCTTTCTGTTAAACTGTCAGTGGAACAGCAAAAGTTTTTGTCTTTTCATAAGTCTTTCCAATTTATGTCCTTTTGATTTTATAATTAAAACCTTTTCATGATTTTTACAGTTTAAAAATATTTGTTTCCATCTTTATTATGCTTTTTTCCAATTTTATCTATCTATCTATTTATTTATTTCCTAGTTTTAGAAGTTAAACACTTTAAACAAGGCAATTTCATATAAGACTGTCGATACATTCCAATGATGATACATTTCTGCCCCACCCACAACAGAAGTCCAATATCATTATCCTGCCACCAGGTGGCTAGTTGGAGATACTGAAGTATGATGATATAGCAGGGCTCAGTTTTGATATCTGCTATTGGCTCATTGAGCACTCTGCAGTGACAGGGCCAGATTCCACACATAACTTCTCTCCTTACCACCATGCTTTCCATGAGCTCATTGAGCAATCACTGGAGTAGTCAAGGAAAGTGACTGCTGACTGGCACTTATGGAACAAGCCATCTGGTCCATTCTTTGCCCATCTGATTATTGAGAAAGTGCTGGACCAAAGCCAAGGAAACATGGCGGAGTGAGAGACGTCCCCAGATCTCTCCCCTTGAAACAACAATAAGCTGAACATCTAAAATTCAACAAAAAACACCCAAACTGTACACCAGCACATCTGAGCATGGGATCTGGGCATAAGAGTTACCACAGGTCAGAACCCAAGGTGGTAGGCGGTGGATTCGGAGAAATAAAGAAGCTGCCTCTAGCAGCCGCTGGAGCTCCTTGCAGAAGGAGGGGGAGGGGTGAAGGTGCGACGACTTCCCTGATCAGCCTACCTGGACGTGCCTGAAATTCTAGTGGCTGGCAGCAGGGTCCAGTCATCAGAGCAAAAAGCAAAGAAGCAGGATGGGACTGCAGAGAAATAACAGTTGATTTTAACTGGCCCCAGTTGCAAAACTGAGTCCGAGCCACAGCTCCCAACCCCCAACCCAGAGGGCCCCTGCCTCCATGCCCTCCAAGACCAATCACTGTGGAGCCCCAGGGGAATCTGTGCAAATGCTACTGAAACTGTTGCTATCATTGACAGGGACTGAAACTGAGAGTGGCAAGTGTGACTAAATATCTACAAGAAAATAAAAAAGACATTTAGGCTTTATATAAAGCAGGGATCCAAGAGGATTAAACACCACCTACTGGAAGCCAAAGGAAAAGCACCTTCTTTGCAGCAGGCTAAAGAGACCTTTATATAATAAATCTTTCTGGAAAAACAACAGAATACACTTCCATTAATACCTAGTTGCAGAAATAGTCCATTAAACACCACAAAAAACCAAGGTAACAAGGCATCTCAGAAAGAAAGAGAAAAATCTCCAGAAAATAAGTTTATAGACATAGAAATATGCAATTTAAATGCCAGAGAATTCAGGATGGTACTTCTGAAAAATCTCAATTAGATCCAAAACAACTCAAATCAACAATTTCGGGAATTGAAAAAACAACTAGATGAGCAGAGCAAGGAGATTGAAACTCTCAAAAGGCACCAAATAGAACTTCTGGAGATGAAGAACACACTGCAAGAGTTGAAAAATGAAATAGCAAGCTTGGGAAATAGAGTCTACCAAATGGAGGGAAAAAATCAGTGATATAGAAGATAAAAATCTAGAAATAAATCAGAAGGAAGAAGAGAGAAACCAAAGAATGAAAATAATGAAAGAGAAATATAAGAACTAGTAGATACCATCAGGAGAGGAAACATAACAATAATGGGCATTACTGAAGGAGAGGAAAAGGAGCAGGGACTAGAAAGATTTTCAGACAAATAGTGGATGAGAAATTCCCAAATCTAAGGAAAGAGCTGGAGCTTGGAATTCAAGAAGTCAACAGAACACCCAATTATCTCAACCCAAAAGGCCTTCACTGAGAAAGTCCTCAATTGTGATGGTCCTTGGTGAGCATTCATAGAATCACAAATAATGTCACACTCTGGGTCAAAAGCAGGGCAATGGGAGTGGCTTGCTAGAGGCAGGTGATAAGGGGGTGTGTCGCTTACAGAGAATTTAAAAATAATAATAAAACCAACTATAAACTGGTCTTTTTATTAGCACCATGTGTTGGAAATTCTAAACAATGTCAGTGATACAGTCCTCCTCAAAAAATCTTTTGTTGACTTACATTCTAAAAATTGCTTGCACCTGGGGTGGACCACCCCACCACACTGTGTTGGTACGTCAAAAGTTTCCACTCACTTACATTGCTCTGAGATCTTATTGTCAATCCTTCATTATTATTCTTTTTCAGTTTCTGTCCATCTATCCAACCACTAACCATTGATATGAATCAATTTAGATTCATAACACAAGATATCTTTTCTTTCCAGGCTCCCCTAGTGATTTATACCCTGTATTATAATTTTGCCCACAGAGAGAATTTCGATTCATCATTATCCTATTATCACACACAATTGAGATAAGTACAGTATATAGTGCAGAATCATCTATAAAACAGGTTTAATGTTTTGTTTCCCTATTCAATTGGTCATACAGGAGTCCTCCCACCCATGAGGCTATATCAGTAGGTTGAAAGAGATGTGGCCACGAATAAAGGATGGGAACATTAGCAATGTGCGCCACCTGCTCACATAACTTACTGGTTCCTTTAGGCCTTCTTGAGCTCAGGCTCCTGCATCTCACTTACTCTTCTTGAAGAGTGCTGATGGGCACACTCTACTTTATGGCTTGGTAGATAAGATAACATCCAATTCATAATAGGAGTCCTGTAGCAAAATAGAGAGAGCCCACATCTAGGTTAGCAGCTGACTTGGAGTTACTACCTAATTAATTTTTCAAGAATTCACTGACATTCTTCAAAATGATTCGTCTTCAGGGATCAGTGAGGATTATAGGAGTCACCACTCCTGTATCTTTTAAGTTTTTGATGATGTCAAAAACCTTTGCAATATTTCCAGGGATAAGGTATTGTTTTTGATTTACTATTTATCTATGTTCTTGAAGTTATTTGCATAATACTGTTCATAACATTCCTAGAGGCATTAAAATTGCCTCTAGGATATGTAGTAATAACCTCTCCTTCATTCTTGACAACAATGATTTATTTTCTCTTTTTTTCTCATTGTCTTATATATTTATATAAATTTCATTAATCTTTCAAAGAACCAATATTTGACCTTGTTAATTTTTCTGTTCTGTCCATTTTCTATATTATTGATTTCCATTTTTATCTTTATTGGTTTAATTTTTTAATTTAATTTTGGTTCAGTTTTCTCTTTTTTTCCCTGTGATCTTAAGGTGGAAATTTGGATTATTGATTGTAAGCCTTTCTCCTTTTCTAATATAAATGTTTAAAAGTATAAACTTCCCACTTTGCACTGCTTTATCTATTTCCTTCTTATTTGAAATATCTTCATTATCATTTGGTTTAAAATATTTTCTAATTTTGTTATTTCTTCTTTGATACATAAGTTATTTATAAGTATATTGTTTAATTTCCAAATATTTGAGGATTTTCTGGACAGTTTTTTTTTTTTTGGCCATTGGTTTCTAATTTAATTCTGTTGTTTTTAGATAATATGTTCTGAATAATTATCAAGGCTCTATAATTTATGAAACTTGTTTTATGGCCCAACGGCACAAACCAAATCTTATTCTTTGTATTCTAGGATATAGTAAAAGTAAGCACTCCATAGATATTTGATGAACACATAAATAAATGAGGAGTTGCCACACCCACACAGACTAAAATGATGCACAAATTATAGAGGTCAAAAGAGAATAGTAAAATCACGATAGTGGCAGGAACATACAACTTTCCTATAATTGAGAGTACAAAGTCTTTGTTCTGTAAAAATGGATCTTGAAGCACAGTGAAGATGTGATAAATCTTGCAGCCAAAAGATGAGAACCAAAGATAAAGCCAAAGAAACAGACAGCAAATGCTGGAGATAGAAAACAAACAAAAAAGGGACAAAATCCATAGTGAGACTCCGCCTCTTCAGATAGCCAAGATTTGGCTAGTTTATTTGTTGTCATTTATAAACTACTGATGACTTAAGAAGGCTTCATCTGCATTATATATTTGTCATAATAATTGACATGTGGGCAAAGATAACTTTAAGTAAATTTACATGTAGTTTCTTTCTGTTTCTAAACCAATGACTATTGTTTTCAATGCCTTGAATCAAGTATCCCATAATATACAGTCACCAGCAAGGTGCCCTGGCAAGTGCTAAAGATAATTTAGTCTACCAGGCCCCTAGCCATACAGAATAAACATACCTAGCTGAGAAAATCCCTGATTTAATGACTTAGGTTGGTCAGTCTTACCAATATTAAAGAAACAATCTCTCATATGGAAATCCCAGCTGGCCCTGTTACAGCATAAAATTTCTTTACCCAGAAGGAGTTTAAACAAGAAAGAAAAAATGTGTTTCATGATTGACTCCTTCCCCAGTAAAACTGTTCTCTGAAAGCACATATTTCGGAGTTTCTTATTACCTATGTCATCTCATTCCATTGAAAATTAGAACAAAATCAATAAATTTTCATAGGACACTTTTTTAAAATGAATGTCTAAATTTTTTTTTTCTGTGTAGATACAATATAATTTAGCAAATCCCATGCTGAAAGCTGTTCGGGTTGTTGCCAATATGTTGCTATTATGATAAATGCTACAGTGAACACCTTTCTATATCTATTATTGTGCTCTTATGCTATTTATCCTTTAATATAAATTTTAAGTAAAATTTAATTTTTATAGCCCTAGTATATAGCAAAAGCCAGAGTAGATGAAATATTACGATTACTTGACATTGTTCAAGAAAAAAACTTCTTGGTTTTTACAAACTTTCTAAGTTCTTATTTAAGTTTCCTTAAGAACAAAAATGCAACTTAACTTCCTTTTTAAAAAACCTTCTAGACCTAAGTTTGCAGCAGTTAGAAGCTCCTGGGGCAACGCAATTGACCCTTGTGTCTGAGACTCCCCTCTCTGTGGTTTGGGTGACAAGGACTTGGGACACACGAAGCTGCAAGTTCTCACAAGTCTGGCTTTCTTTTTCACCTGAAAGAATGAAAATATAGAAGTAGGTAATGGACATCTGTTTCCTCTATCTGGCTTTCTGTGGGGTTAAGATACTTACTGTATTATCTAATTGTTTCTCTCCCATTCAAGAGCTGCCTTCCCTTGTGAGGTAGAGCAGAAAGTCTGCTTCTGAGGCTTGATGCCTCAGTGTGCTTGCTTTTACCCTGAGATTTTCATGTGTTTGACATGCTTAATTTCACCGGTCCAACCAAGAAAATTCTGAGGAGGTTTGTAGACTGTTCTGGAATCCTGCAAATGCTTTATTACACATAAACAATCTTTTAAAGTTAAGTGCATATTAAACAAAATATCTTATGAGAACACATCTTGATCATATTCCCTTAACATTAAATTATAAAATATTAAATATGGGGATAACATGCTTTGGGAATAATTATTGTTGCTTTTCAAAGTGTGGTTGGGAAGGGAAGTAGAAAAATAAGAAGAAAATATCGCTTAGCTTAATTAAGCAGTCAAAGAAATATTATTTTTATTTTTTAGGTATGTATATTACTGTTAATACATAAAAGTTATATTTTAATATACTTTCTTACTTGCCCACTATTTTCAAATTTTTATGAAAATTAAGATTTATAAGAAAAGTTAATTTCAGATGACGTGGAAGGATTCATAACAGCTCCCTGTTCAAGGTTACATACAGTCAATTAATCTCTGAGTCTTCGGTTCCTCATCAATAAATATTGAACTAAGTAGTTTCTAAATAACCCTCTCACCCCAAATTCCACGATTTTAGGTATTTGGAATCAAATGATTTATTGCTCTACAGGCCATATATCTCTGAGGAATGCAAGGAGTTAACAAAAAAAGAAAATCTCAAAATACAAATATGGACTTTTTTTGAACTGCCAATAATCTATAATTTACTCGCAAATACCCCTCAAATACTTTATTGGTGTAGTTCTTTCTATAAGAGCATCAATCTCAGAGGCAATCACTATTCTATCTGTATGCATTTAGTATGGCAGGGTTGGGAGGAAACATTCATAAATTTTCCTCAACACTGAAAAGAGTAAGGACAACAACTTTAGAAGACTGGAGAAATCTGGACTTTGAATTGCAGATGGAAAAACTTCAGTTTAGTCAAGTATGAGGTTATGTCTAATCTACTTATTTTCTTCTGCTGTAGTTGTTTTAAATGCTGGATTTTAATGAAACTGATCATTTATTGATTTTCCTCCTCTCCATGATGCTAATGAATTTTGAATATTGCATCTAGTTGTTTCATGACACAGTCTGACTGCTTTAGACCCAGAATAAAGGAAGCACAGTGAAAGAGCACCAGATAAAGCCAGGGAGACCTGGATTACAGGCTTGACTCTGAGACCTTGATGAATGGATTAATCTTCTGTGTCTCAATTCCCTCTTTTGTAAAATGAGAATATTGAGTTGCTTAGGTCTCTTTCTCCTATAAGATTCTATGGTTCTATAAGTAATTTCACTAACATTTCTTTTCATTGACTGTAAAGATTCTGATTCACTTCTGCTTCTAATTTTAATAGGATTGATTTACAATTGGAATTTCTTGCTTTCACCTTAATAATAATAACAACAAAGCATCATCCCCTACTACTTCCGGCTTTTGAGTATCACATTCTCAAATACATGAACCAAATCCAGAAACATAAAGTCTCACAAATGAAGAAAGGATAATGAATTAGGAAAAAAAAGCTCAAGGACAGGTTTTCACACGTAGGGACAAGGAAGGATAATAGGCATATTAATGAAGATTCTTTATTGCAAGTGGCATTAACTTAACTCAAATTAAGCAAATTAAGGGGATTTATTAACTCTCATAAGCAGAAGGTTCAGGATATTACACCTGGCTCCAGGTGCACCTGGATCAAAGATCATAAATGGCAATATTAGGGCTCTGTCTGAACTCTTTGACAGTTCTCTCCAGATCATTAACAAGATGACAGCTGGAAGCTGAAGACTCGAATTCTCTATAAGTGTAATAAGGTTAAAAGAGAGAAACATGTTTTTGTTTTGTTTTGTTTTGTTTTGTTTTGTCTTGTTCCCCCCCCCCCCCAATTAACTCCAAGAGAAAGTCCAAGGAAAGAACAGTTTATCTAACTCTATCATGTGCTGATCCCTGTACTAATTAGTGTGGACTCTGAATTGGGTTCTCTGGTTTTTGGGGCAGCATAGGTGATGCTTCCTGTACCTGGAGGAAGGAGTGTAGTCAGGCCTATAAAACCAGTGGGGAAAGGGTTACTTGTGGGAAAGAAAGGTTTTCTCCTCCAAAAAAAGTAGAGGAAGGGCGCTTAAAAATCACAAACAGAAAGACACGGCAGTAGATTTCATTGGACATACCAAATCAAGAATAGATGGTAGTTACTTGGGATGATGAGTTCTGATAAAAAAAAAAAAAAATGATTCTGAGCTATGTGAAGACTCACTAAGAAAGAGTGTGAAGATTAATTAGCAATGTCTGCAATGGCCAGTGGAGTGGACAAGAGCGGCATGCAAACCGTATAGTTGCAATCTTTGCCTAATGTGAAAACACAGCTCAGTTCTTACTAAGTACAGTTAATTCATCCACTGACCCTTTAAAACGCCATGGTTATTGGCCCTTCTTTTGAAAACGTCCATCTATTCATGCTTATAAATCCTCCCAGATTCTTAGAGATAGGAACTCCCCTCCATGATGAAAATTTTTACATTTTATTTGAGGTCCTGTTGACATTTAGGACACAGAAACTGATCCTAGCTACCAGTGGTTTTAAACAAGGAATGCACATCCGAATCACCTAGGCAGTTATTTAAAAATATATATGCCTAGCCCTTCTCCCCAGACGTTCTGATTCAATAGATATTAGTAAAAGCCTAGAAAAGTGGATTATGATTGTTACATATGAAAGTTATACATCTTCATAGTAAAAACAAATAAATAAACAAAGAAAACAAGATAGAAGGGCACGGCATTAAAAAATCCCTTCCCAAGGAGGTTTTGAGGTGAGAAATAGGGAAAATAGAAAATTTCTTCTGTCTTATATAAATGTCCATATTTTTAAAAAACATTTTCTTTTTTATACAAAGAGCCTAATTGGTTTCGTGTTTTACAATCAGCCCAATATCTAAAATACGTATTTTAGTCAGTCACTACAAAGTCCATACAGCCAAATTGTCTTCACTGAGACTATTTTGGTGGCAGGTAACAAAAACAGCACAAAAAATTTTAAAAAACTCTTTTTGAGACAAGAGGCTGTTTTTACTCCCCTGAGTAACTGTTGACAGTTTACATGTTTTTTCAAAAGCTTTATATGCATATAAGCATATACCTATATTACAGAGGAGGCAAAACCCCATAAGTATACACATATCTCTCCTTTTATTATTATTTTAAACATAGATGGAAATACATTAGTATACTATTCTATTCTGCAGCTGGCTGTATTCACTTAATTATTTTGGCCTCCTTCCCATAGGATCTACCTATATTTACAGAAAATCTACTTCCTTTTAATGGCTTCATAATACTCTAAGTTTTTTCTCATTTACCAATAATGTATCAGCAAACATTTTTTAAATATATATTTGGGCACCAGTGTGTGTACAGTTATGGAATATATTCCCACTTATGTCAGATTACTATATATGTACATTGAAATTTTTGACGGACACTACTGAATATAATATAATACAAAAAGATTATACAAATTAATATGCCACCATATGAGAATATCTATCTTCCCTACTCCCAGATGGCAAGTGTATTTCAAAGAAAGCTTCCCAGGGCACCTTAAACATAGTCTGATGAAGAACCACTGTAATCAAAAGCTGTCTCTTATTTTTTAAAAAACTGTAATTTGTTTAACTTTTTTTTTTTATGGAATTGTTTTAAAGCCTAAAGACACCTCTTGAAATAAGAAGTCATATGTAGAATGACATAAATTCTAGAGATCATATCCATTTGATCATATCCATTTGAACCTATACGTGATGTTAGAAGCTGGGGGCCTGTGAGACATTGGATGAAGATTCCAAGACCTTGCTTGTGTTGCCTGCATCAGAATCTTGGGCCATGGAAGCCACAGAGAGATGTAATTCAGTGACTACAGGATGGATCGATCCTCTCTCCATCTGGACTTTTCTCTGTCCTGGGAGCCACGGTGTGATTCTGACTGCTCAGTGATAGCACAGGCACAGCTGAGCACATTCATACAAACAAAGCATTTAGAACGTTCTAGAAAAGAGATGACTATAATAATAAAGTACAACTCTTGATATTTTAGACACACACACACACGCACACACACACACACATACACACACACACACACACACACACACACACACACACACATTCCCCAGATCTAAACATTTTGTGATAAGATGCAATGTTGTGCATTAACTTTGCTTAGATTTGGCAATTGATATGGGAAAGTGGGAACATTCTCAAGTTTGTGTTAGGGTACCTGAATTAAATTTATGGCATTGGATAGGTCGACTTTTAATCTATGGGAGTAAAGAAGAGAGTATGATAAATGTAGTCCCCAGAGAATCTAAAACAATTATTTCAGTCATTAACTACAATGTCCATCCTGATCAAACAGTTTTTACTGAGACTGTTTTGGTTGCTAGTGAGAAAAACCAACAAGCTAGCTTAACAAAGAAAGCAAGCTAAAGATATAAGTAAAGTATTACAAGGATACAGGGTTTTCTCACAAATACTTAAGGCAGGAATTTCAAAAGAGACTAGAGCCAAACGTGTGAGAAGCCACACATTTCCCAGGCACTACTTGCCTCCACCTTTCACCTCTTGCCTCTGCTTAGTTTTTCTTATCTCCTCATTCTCCTCTTGGCAGGGCAGCATTCCATGCCTTTTTCAAGCCTTGTGGTGAGATGGATGCTTCCCTGTACTTGAACTTCCATCAGCTCAGTTCCAATGACACTCTATGTCTACTAAGCTATCTCAGAATCTAATTTTCAAATTCTTGAGAGAATCCAACTGGTCCAGGTTGGGTCAGGTACTACTCAACCTTCGCCAGAGACGTGGTTTCATGTAACAATGCAATAGCAGCTAAAATCTATTGGGAGCTAACTATCCTTTAAAGTATTTACATAGCCCTTGGGGCCTCTCCTTTATCAGGACTCGGAAACAGTTTTCAGAGAAAGAGGATGGTTGTGAGTTGTTCTGATGTCCTAAAAGATGCCTATGACTCAAGTCTTTCCTTCAGAGCATGAGAAAATTAGATGCAGAGAGATAAGTATGCACATAAAAAGTTAAATTTAAGCTTTGTAACTCAATTCAATAATGCCACAATGGAAATAAGTGCAGGCCTTGGAGTCCAAAATATTCACGTTCTAATTCTAACTCCAACAAGTGACTTGGACAAGTTCCTTCACCTCTCTGCTCAATTTCCTTTTCCTCCTGTGAAATTGTGATAAAACATATTGTATGACAGAGTATACACAGAGTGATTGAGTACTGCTACTTCTGAAGAACTTAAACATTAACAAGTATTTATGAGTGCTTCCTCCGTAACAGGGGAATGTCCAAAGGAATGCACACCAGCAGGAAGGGAAAGGGAGAAGCAAAGAGTCTGCTTTCCCTGGTGGGCATCACCATGGCATAATACCATTATTAGTAACAAGAGCTAATAGTTATCAATTATTGTATATATAGTGGGGAAATTTTCTCAGTGCTTTACATATATTTACATATATTAGCTGAGTACTATTATTGTCCCATTTGGAGGCACAGAGAGCGTGTGTTACTTACCCTAAGTCACATAGCTGGTAAGCTGTAGAAGTAGGACTTGAGCTTAGACAGTCTGGCTCCAGAGTTCACATATTAAATATTACTTTGTACTGCCCTCAGGCCAGCTATATCATAGCATATCCTGCCACATGTGTTCCTGAATCAGAGAGGTGTCTGTAGATATACCACCACAGAGAGAAGACAGTGTGGCTTCAAGTTTTCAAACTTGCTAGAACCCCCCTTCCACATGCCCCCTTTAATGAGGTTACCTCATCAGAATTAATGGATTGTTATTCTTCTTGATCATTGGTAAACTGTAAATCTGAGATACTTTGCCTACCACACTTAGTTTAAGATTTGGAAGGTTTACTTGTAAAAGCTCTTAGAGGCACCCAAGAATAAACAAGAGTGAAAAGTTAAACCAAGGATAGACATTTTTTTGCACTTTTTTTCAAATCTATCCAAAAACTGGATTCAAAAGCTTTCCCTGACACCACAGGCAAATGCGTCTTCCTTAGGCACAGAACAGCCTGTCAGAGACAACATAAGCACATTGCTGTGGTAATTGGGGAAACTTATATAAATGATGCACAACTTCATATTTTGCCAGGTTTTACTTTAATAGAGTTCCAAAGAGCAAGACATGCTAAGGTGGCAAAGGTTGATGACTTCTAAAAGAATCAGATAACATATAGGCAGCAGATGCCATTGGTTGGAGAACCCAACTCTCGTTTGCAGATCTGCCTTCTTTGGCATCCTCCGTTATACAAGCTAGAAGGGCCAAATATTTGCTTTCCTCCTCTTCTACAGCTAGGGTTGGCCATGTGAGACAGTTTGGGCCCCAATGAGGTATACATGGAAGTCTCCAGGTGCTTCTGGAAAATCTTGCTTTTCTACTAGAAAGGACAGAGGTCACTGGCACCACCCCTTCTGCCACTCCCTTCTTCCTGCCTTGGATGTAGACTAGTGCCTAGAGCTTTGGCAGCCATCTTACAACCACAAGAGAAGGGCCAGCAGAATTGGAGAAACATTCGCTCTGATATTTTTCGAGCTATTACAATAGCCATTTACCTCCAGAATTCTTGTCATATGAGTAAAATAGTTTAAGTCACTTTTAGTCAGATTTTCTATTGATCCCCAAAACATTCCTATTGATACAGTGCTATCGTAAATATTTAAACTCTACAATAGTTGTCTTTTAATTCTACATCTGTCTGTCTATCCCTCAGAAATCCCCAGAAGTTGGGTTAAAGAAGTACTTTTAATAGAGTCAATGAAATGACTTATAGGGCACAGTATAATTAAACCTGTCCTCTTCGTAGGTTATCCCCTAATCATAATCACTATTTTAATGTAACCCCAGTATCGCATTGTTAATAGCATAAAAAGGAGTATCATGCATTAACCATTATTAGCTAAACTTACTGTTAGCCAATCCAGTACGTACACAGAGTCCAAAAGAATGTACAAAACCATCTTTTACTTTAGCTGGAGTTATATATTTCAACTTTATAGAGTTCATGGTTGAGAGGAATGATTGTAATCATTTATTCTACCTCCTCTTTGTGCAGGTCTCAAATAGGGTCTCCCAAATATGCCCTAAAGGTCACCATGTGGAAACCCCTTAGGAACACCAAGAAATCAAACTTCTCCTCTTTGGACGCCTTCATCCACACCTAGAAATGGGCAGAAGTATTCATGGGAGCTAAATGACTCCCATTAATTAATACTATTGAGTGAATAAGAGGTACTCAAATTTTTATTAAACAAACAAATTTAAAAAGAGTATCTATTACATAGTATAGGGCTGTCAAGAGAGGTTTTTTGAAGAATACAGTCTGTCTTCATCAGTTTGGGCAATTATAACAAAATACCATAAACTGGGAGACGGGGAGTTATAAGCAACAGAAATGTATTTCTCCCATATTGGAGACTGGGAAGATCAAGATCATGGCACTGGCTGATTCATTGTCCCCTAAGAGCCCACTTCCTCATTGACTGGCTGTCATTTCACTGTAACCTCTCATGATGGAAGGAACAAGGGATCTCTTTGGGGCCTCTTTTATAAGGGTACCAATCCCATTCCAGAGTGCTCTGCCCTCATGACCTAATAGCCTCCCAAAGTTATCTTCGCCTTGGGGTTATGATTTCAACGTATGAATTTTGAGAGGATACAAACATTCAAGCCAAGCATGGTTCAAACAGTCTTAAACATTGTTTGAGATTTAGCCAAGTAGAGAAGTAATAAAGTGGAGAAGTGAGAGGGAGAACAAGCCAGAAAGAATCAACAGCATGAAACAAGGTTTTTTAATCAAATACAAGAGTGGTGCACTGGGGAGAAGTAGAAACAATTTTGTGTGGAGTGTGAAGCAGAAGTGTAGAGTGTGAAGCGGAGTGTGAAGAAAAGTCGGCAGGGATTGAATCAGCATGGCTCTTGGCAATGAGAAAATGTCAATAGGTTTTATGAAGGAAATTGACATTGCTTTGCATTTCAGAAAAGTCACTTTCGGGAAGGAGGAGTGTGGATTCAAGACAAGAGACTGAATTCAAGGAAGAATGGCTCATTATGAGTTCCTAGAAAAACAAGAGGTCATGAGGTTTAAACTAGTTAATCCATTCCCAAATGTACCAAGGACAAATTTCAACATTTCAAAGCACTCTGTTGAATTCAAGTCAACCATGCTGAGTTGTGTACCAGCCAGGAAGTACAAGGAAAGGCTGACCCAAGGCCCCTATCCACTCAGTGAAAAGGAGGTAGGAACGGACTAGGGAGAAGACCGCCAGCAAGGTAGAGAAAAACTGAAGCTCGCCTAGGCCACTGGCCTGGCGCTGTGAGGGGAGGACACTTGTCACTTTCCCAACATTCCTTATAGTTCCAACAACAGTTCTGAAACCCAGAACCAACATCACGTAGTGACCAGACAGGAATAGTCCCTGTGGCTCCTGGACCCCATTCCATGCCCTAAATTCCAGATGGTAAAACCTGCTGCATAAAAATAGTTTAATTAAAATCTAAAATAAAATGGTCACTTGCTCCCAAAAGGAAAACAAGCTCAGTATTTCAGCAAAATGTCATGAACCTGGATGAAACTGTAATTTTGGAAGTTGTAAAAATATGGCTGCGCAGTCCCACTGGCTGATGCCACACGTGACCGTGAAGCTGGGGCTCCACCTTGACTGGTTTGTGTGAGGCTGCATGTGGGTGGAACTAGAGTGGGAGGTCAGCTGCACAAGATGGTCCATTTAACAGCTGATCTGCTGGGACCAGTGCCTAAGAAGTTAATGTCTGGCTTTGAGATGGTTTCTGGTAATTGTAGGTAATTTAAAATATAATTGCAATTTAGTTGGAAAAAAAAAAAACTCTGTTTGCAGTGTTTATGCTCATCACTCTAATTTAAGGTCTAGAATGTTGGATGAACTGCACTTCAATACACGCCCATTTTGCATCTTCCTGATTTTACCACCAGTGATTATAAAAACAGCCTCAGCAAACCTCAGTCTGCATTGCAAGACAGATGCCGCAAAGCTCAGATATAAAGTTTCACGTTGCTGGAAGGTTAACTGTTGTGCATGTTAATGATTATCAACTAGATGAAGAAAACCACAAGCTCCAAAATGCAAACGCCCCTCAAAAAAATCCAGCTTGCCCATGTTTATAATAAGGCCACTTTATTTTATTTTATTTTTTTCAAAAAAGGATCACTATGGCTGAGCTCAGTGTGGTCTGTACGCAGGCAGGCTTAACGGAGGAATAATTACACAAGACTGCTTGTGAGTGAGCCAGTGGAGCTTCCCTCCGAGTTGTGTGTTGCAAACCACTCCACACTAAGCTCGGCATCTACAGCTTTGCAGAGTCCAGAGACTTCTTACCACAGTGAGAGTGAGTGTTTAAAATGTAATGGTTTATTTTAAGTGAAGAAGAAATTTTAGGATATATTGTGTGTGAACTTATAGTTTTTAATTGTCCAAAATGCGAAGAGGTGAGCTACTTAATGCAGGCCCCTGGCCATTATTTAGATTCCAAAGCATTATCATGAGCCAAATCGCCCATCGTTGCTCATCTAGGACACATGCAGCAAATGACAGAAAATAGCTGAAATGAGCACTTAATCTAATAGCCTCGAATCTCCCATCCACCAGCTTCCAGAACTTTCTAGAATGAAGCTTAGGATGAAAGCAACATTTCATTGCCATGACAATTACATCGTATTAACGCTGGCATTAGAAATCACACTCTCAGTCTGGAACTGAGGGTTAGAGCTCAGAACTTGCAAGTGCTTTAATATCCAAAGCCTGCCTTCGAAGATAGACCCCAACTAATGTCAATCACCAAGCAATACCACTTAGTAAAATTGCCTAGAATGCTTGCAAATAGAGCTTAGAAGTTTAATGATTGGGGAGAGAAAATGTGTTCCACGGTAGCAGCGCCAAATTAATCTGCCTTTGCTGATAATGACTCAGCAAGAAAACAAGCTTTTATTGATTGATAATTTATTATATGTGCCTGATTTTTTAAAATTCGAATATTACAAAAGTGAAAACTAACTTTCTCTCCAACATCAGACCTCTGTACCCCTAGTCTCCTCTCAAGGTAGCCCTGCTGTCAGTTTTTGTGTGTTATAATCCAGGCATATCTTAGTGTGTGTATATATGCCACATGCACAGAGCAGTGGCTCAGAATTTCTATATAGAAGAGGCTTAGAGGCCAGAATTAAATTGGATGTAGGTAAGCTGCATAAACGTACATTGGTTGGTATTTTATATAACTAAGAATATATAAATTTGAGCACCAAAAAAATAAAAATAAATAAGCACAGCCATGAATTATATGCCATTATATGCAAATGGGAATTCATGAGTACATACCAATAATAAATAGGTAAGAAATAATAAATAAATGGAGGTGGGGGAGTCCACAGATATGGTAAAATGTGATGGCTGACTGGTGAGTAAAGAAGGAGTCCTGGAGCCAGAGGACCATAATTCTGCAACTGTGATGATAAAAACTGGAGCAGACAAGACTCATCAATGGATGCTACGTTCAGGAGTATATTTGATGAGACCCAGGATATTTGCATTGTCTTGATGTGTCTCTCTATAGACTGCATATCAGTTGCAAAAATGGGAGAAAAGCAGTAATTGTATAATGGAGAATTAGGACAACACCTTGACCAAATCAAAATTAACAATACCAATGAAAACAGACCAGAGACCTTGCAAAGGACACAATATTACCCATGCAATGCTCTGGCCTAGAATGTGTGACTGCAGTCTACTCTTCAAACAAACCTAAAACAAGGAACATCTTACTTTTAAAATGGGGGAGAGTGGAGGGAGAAGAGAGGAATGATGATGATGATTATATTCTTCAAAAATGCCAATGTCATAAAAGACAAAGAAAGACCATGGAAATGTTTCAGATTACAGGATACTGAAGAGCCAGATGTCAGTTCATTCTGACAGAGGTGTTCTAACAAAAGACCATCCTTTTTTGTTTCATAGGATTCCTCTATCATTTCTCTCCTTTCCAAGTCAGGTGCCCAAGCTTTCTCTTTTATTCTAGGAACTATCATATAGCCTTTCAATAAACTCTCCCTCTGCTTGAGTTATCTGAAACTCATTTTCTGCTCCTTGTGAACAAAGAACCATGACAGACACATATTTCCCAGCTCACCCTATGGAGTACACCGATTATGATGCCCATATATGGACTTGGTAATAAGAAGGTTAGAGGAAGTTTATGAGTTTGTTCTACTGTTGTTCCCATGTGTCTGATTATCTCCCCAGATATACTCAAAGGCAGGAACTTGAGGAGTTACAACAAAAAATTTCAATTCTTTGCATTCCCCTGCAAGAATCCTTTATTATCATGTCTAAAAGCATCTATTGTTATAGATGTTAGTCAAACTTACATGTATTTATGTTAAGAAACCACTTATTTCTAGGTTAATTTCAAAGTGTGTGTTTGCAATTTATCGATTTCCAAAGCCTTACATAAGCTACACAAATTTCCCCTGATTTTCATGCTAAGCCGGAATAGATTGAAGAAGGAAGAGGGTACCACTTTTGCTGCTAAAGCTTTCAAGTTTGCCTGGTTATGTAAAGAACAAATTTAAACAAGTCCTGGCATAATCGTCTTTCAAAAATACAGTTTAAATATGAGGTTTTACTAGCAGCCTAGTTACTTTTTGTTGAAAGTCAGAGAAAATGGTTATCACTATCTTGTTTTCAACTGGTTATTTTTTAAGTAATTAAAAAATATCCACTGATAAGTTTTATTCTTTTGATGATGATTTTGGTGCCTAGTACTGTTCTGAACACCTAACAGATGTTTAAGAAATAGTAGTTAAATTCATGAACAAATAAATATTTTTAACTGTGGGGGCAATTTTGGTTTGATTCAATTACTAAGAGTTGGTTAAAGAAAATTTATTGCATAGCCATTTTTAAGTTAGTGGACACAGATGTTAAAGCAAATAGCCATTTTTGATGGTTCCACAAACTTTCCATAAAAGTTTTAGAGTCCTAAAATTGTTCCACTGTAGAATGAAAGCCTGAAATGCTGCCTGGGATAATCCTATGGTAAGATTTATAGTCCAGAGGTCCCCCTCCCTAGACACCCCATCTTCACCCTCAACATCAAGCTATAAGGCTCGAGTTTATCTGAAACATCTTTCATTGTTTCCTTCCCCTCCCCTATCCTGTTTCCCTCATTACATTATAGATTCTTCCTGAAGAGCAGCCAAATCCCTCTCATAGGCTCTGCTTCTAGTAAACCCAACCTAAGATAATAACATGCTGCTATCTTAATAAAAGTATTATGTAACAATACCTATGAACTCCCTTGCCAATGAAATTTGCATTTTTACCAAATGTGTGCAAGACTGTAAAGGATGTATCATCTTGGTATAGAATCAACATGGATCAGTGACAACCATAATTATTGAGGGCTACTGTGTGGATGCTATCTTCTGGAATACTTTTCACAGTATTCTTAGGTAGTCATTACCATTCATACTTCCAAAAAAAGAAAAGAAAAGAAAATTAAGAGTCAACAACATTAAAGAACCTATCCAAAGTCAGATAACCAGTACATGACAATTTGAGTATTTCCTGAAAGTTCTCACGGGTCAATTGTAAATGTTCTAAAATACTCTGAAAGAAAGTGGTGATGTCCCTCTAACTTCCCATTCTTCAATAGTTGTGGGATAAAGCCTAAGTGGTCACTTCAGAAATGACTGAAGTGTTTTAAGGCTTACCCATGAGATCTAAAGCAGTATTTTCTAAAAAAAAAAAAAAAAAAAAAAAATCTGGTCTTATCATATTAACTCCTTTGTTAATTACAACAACAACAACAAAATAAACCAACCAACCAACTTTCCTATAGCCAAAAAGAGGGGGCAATAGTTGTTAAAATAGCATGTTTTTCGTTTTAGAAAAAGTTGGAAATAAGAGCAGGTAAAGAGCATGTGACCCACTCTCCACTAGAAATACCGAAATGCCTTCGTTAGGGCACTGGATGAAGCAATTATAGCGCTTCACAGGCTGTCAACCTCAGATATCCGTCTTCTCTTGAAAAGTCCATGTGCTCTGTCATCAGCGAGGTTATCTCAAACCTTTCTAAGCCTATTTTTATTTTCAGCCTGGCTTACCTCTTAGGATAATCATCTCTTAAGTTCAATTCCCATCAAGTAAAGCAGCACTACACTAATGTAACCCTAAAAAGCCAAGACACATATGGTTCAGTCCCCAAATTGGTCATATTTTTAAAAACACAGTCTAAAAGGTGAAAAATAATTATAAAATGTAATATGCTCAGTGAAATAAACCAGACACAAAGGACAAATATTGTATGATTCCACTTCTGTGAGGTACCTAGAATAATCACATGTACAGACACAGCAAGCAGAATAGTAGACTGGCAGGGGAAGAGGGGGAATGGGCGTTATTATTTAATGGGTCAAGTTTTAGTTGAGACAATGAAAAAGTTATGAAGATCGATGGCAGTGATGGTCAGTGGTGATGGCTTGCACAACACTGTAAATAGACTTAATGTCACTGGACAGTATACTTTAAAATTTTTACGATATGTGTATCATATCGTAAAGTACAGCATATGAAATATAGTTAATAATATTGTAATAACTATGTGTGGTGCCAGGTGGGTAGTAGACTTATTGGGGTGGTCTCTTTGTAAGTTATATAAATGTCTAACCACTCTGCTATGTACCTGAAATTATGTAATATTGAATATCGAGTGTAATTGAAAAAAATTGTTTTAATTAGTGCTCTTCTCATATCTCTTAAAGAATGCTAATGAGACTCTAATCCATAAAATTCCCACCCTTACTATATTTTTTAATCCTCTCCTAATTTTAGAACATCCACACTCATGAACATCACTCTCTTTCAAATTCACCCCCAAACTTCTTAAAACTCCACCCTAGCCATTACCTTCTGTCCCTCTCCTCTACTCCTTTCCCTCATGAGTCCGTATCATTTAAGTACACAGAGATAGAATCCTCATCTTGGGGCAGGGCAGGGGAAAAACACGAGCAAGCAAGGTCCCCTGCAGGAGAAGGGAACAGGCTGGCAGTAGTCGTCTCTAGTAATTTTAATTTTATTGGTCTCATTTTATTCTATACTTAATCTTTTTCTAGTTTCAAATGCTTCTAATCAGCTAAGATGTGGTGAACAAATCTGTATTTACCCTATCTACTAGCTTTCCTGGTTTCACAGTTTTCATTCCTATCACGGCTCAGCCCCTTGTTCATTATGTATGTGTTTACACACTGGTTAGAGGTTTTAGAGCAAGGAGTTGTCAACTTCTGCTGTACACTAGAATCACCTGAGGAACTAAAAGTCCTGATGCTCAGGCCACAGCCCACATCAACTAAATCAGTGGGACCCAGGGTAAGGACCTGGGCACCTGTATTTTGTTTAAACTTCCTAAGTGAGGCTGTGTGACGCTCAGTGTTTTAAGATGTATTTCTCAAATTTTAATGTACACACCAATTATGCAGAGATCTTGTTTAAAATCTGATACTGATTCAGAAGGTCTGGGGGATGCTGCATGTCTAATGCTGAATTTGCTGTTCCTGGACCTGGCCTTGAGTAGTGAGTCTTGAGGGAACAAGAGCCTTTCAGGTTTCTTTTTTAGGTAGAGCATTTATTATGTACACAGCCAGTGAAGGTGAAGTCACAGCTGGCCCCACAGCAGAACGGGCCTAGAGGACGGCTTGGGACACAATTACAGAGCCGCAGGGACGATAGCTGCACCTCAGCTGCAGGTTTTTATTGCTCTGCCCTTGTGTAGCTCCAACGGCTCTGCCTCTGCTTCTAGACTGGTCTAGGTGACAGCCCAACCCAGCCCGTCTAACTTCAGGATCTTTAACAAGTCACTCAACTCCCGAAGCCTCAGTGTCCTTATGAGTAAAATGGAAATAAGAACGTAAACTATTTCATACAACCCTATTTTGAGGATTAAATGAGATAATCAAGTAGGGTACTGGTGTGCCTGCCATTACACATGCCTGTCTTTATTTCTGCCCCTGTTGCCACTGAAGAACCAACTTGCTAATTCTCTCTCTCCCTCAACTGTCTGCTTCTAGATTCAACTACCTTGTGGCTTCTCTCTGTGTACTTTTTGAACTCTGCTCCCACTACCAACTTCTGACTCTCTCTACAAGTTCCAGTTAGGATTGCCCAAGAGTAGATTTGATTGGTTCAATCAGTCACCATCCACAAGAGGCTCCCCCCAGGACTCTGCATTTGCACATAATGTCCTCTGAGGTAGATCAGGGCAAACTTATGGATTGGCTTCCATGGTCTAGATTTGATTTAGATTAGGTTACAATATAAGACAAGTTATATATAAGAAACCTTCAGAAAAAGATGGGGATATGGCAGGCAGGGTAACTGGCAAGCACCTTGTTTGCCTTGCCCAATAAGGTTTGCAATATTTATTGAACATCTAATATGTACAAAGCATTCAGTGTAGGTCCTGGGACCATCTGTGTATCTTGGTTCTGGATAGAGGGGCAAAGTACACAGTGACACATATTCTCAAGCAGATGATATAAGCAAAATACTGGAAAGATTTTTGCTCTTTGAATACTGTTTTGGTTTTGATTAACTTTGAGCTCAGAAATGCTACCCCCAAAAGGACAGATAACTTCTCCCAAGCTCAGAACTTGGTAAGAGGATATGGACTAACACTGAATGTTACTACATACTAAGCACTATTGAGTACTTTATGTGACATAACTCATTTAATCCTCATAGCAACATTATGACCTAAGTATTGTTATTCTCATTTGGCAAACAAAGAAGTTGACATTTCAAGAGGTTAAAAAATGGCCAAATCACACAGCTAGTAAGTGGCAAAGGCAAGGCCCACACTCTCTCTACATTGTGCTGTGTCTCTGGTCTTCTTCAGAGACTGTCCAGACTGTGGTGACATGAACTCTACATCAGCATATACCTACCTTGTTTTTTGAGGTGCCTGGCAAATGGTACTTTTAGATGCAACATTCTTATGTATATGCCATGGAGAGATATACAGTATATCCAGTATTCTAGCAGAAACCTAAAAAGACATTAAAAGATAAATTTGCAATCCCTCCAGTTTATGCCCAAATGCATATCATTTGCACTTCATTGTTGTTATTGTTATTTGCAACTTATCATTTTAAAACTGCCGCTTTTTTTATATACATGTCATAGTGACTTTTCTGGTTGCCTAGCATCTGAAGCTCCTTCCTCTCTTTGGAAAGGACGCACAGTGTAACACTTTAAAAATTCCCAGAGTCTTGCTCTCTCTCTTCTCTTGTCATTCTGGGTGTGGACATGTGACCCAAACTTTACCAGGTCAGACAGTCCTTCCTGGAACTTGAATATAAAGAAATAAGGAGAGCAGAGGAGTCCTCCTGAGGCAGGAAAAGAGGGCAGCATGGCCCATGGCGCCAGCATCAGTAACCAGCAGCAACTGTGGGTCACATCTGTGGACCGTTGCTGTGTATGATTTTGCCTGAGGCTCCCACTGCAATGCTTCCCTATTGTGTTAGTTTCCTGGGACTGTTATAATGAAGTACCACTAACTGGACAGCTTAAAAACAACAGAAATTTATTCTATCATAGTTCTAAGGGCTAGAAGTCTAAAATCAAGCTATTGGCAGGGCCATGCTCTCTCTGAAAGCTCTGGGGAAGAACTGTTCCTGGAAATTTCTAGTTTCTGGTGGTTGCTGGCTATCCTTGGTGCTCCTTGGCTTGTAACAGGATCACTCCAATCTCTGCCTCCATCTTTGCATGGTTTTCTTGCCTTTGTCTTCTCTGTGTGTGTAAATCTCCCATTCCTCTATCTTATAAAGATGCCAGTCACTGGATTAAGGACCACCCTAATCCAACCTGACCACATTTAATTTAAGTACATCTACAAAGATCGTATTTCCAAATAAGGTCACTTTCACAGGTACTGGGGATGAGGGATATTGTTAAGGACGCCTAGTTCAACTCACAGCATTTTGTTTCTGCTGATTTTCTGGGCCTGGGTTTCTAACCACCCCCGTGATGTTGCAGGCCACCCAAAATTTTCTTATAAACTCTTTTCCTGCTTAAATCAGCTGAATTAGTTGTGCTGCCTACTATTTTAAACCCTGACCCATCTTCTTTCTTTTTCCTTAACCTCCCATTCTGAGAGTCTCCATCCAGAGCTCACTAGGGATAAACAGAGACTTTATGATGTCAGAGGCCAATTTGCTTTAAGAACAAGGCTAAGATTCCTACTCCACTCTCCTGGATGAAGCAAACGGAGGAAAGGATGGCCCTGCTTATGTTAAAGGAAGGACTCAGACTGACCAATCCCAAAAATGCCTGCAGAACCTATTGATTTCCTAAATTATGAGTTTGTTTTCAAGCTGCATCTCACTTTGGAGCAAAATTTGACTACTCTTTGCCTTGGGCCAATGGATGGTGTGAGGCCTGTTTCAGTGGTGAGGACCACACTGCTTGCATCAGATCCCACAGACATTGCCCCAATCTGTATAATTTTCATCAAGTCATGACAACAGCACCAAAGTGGCTAACTAGCATTTCAATTGTGCTTGGTCTAAAGTTACCAGAGCCTCATCAATGCTATTAGGAACAATAACATTATGCCAGCAAGAGATGCAGAGGAAAACAAAACATTATGGGGTTCCAAGAAACATGGTAATCAAAGACAGCTGAATCTAAAAAGACAGATCTGTCAATGACTTCAAGGAAATAAAAATACTGTTAAAATTTCTCAATAAATCAACTTCACAAATGGCCATTAAGAGAAGAGTAGCAATGTTACTTTTTGATTTGCCTGCTTTTCCTCCTTTTAAGAAATGCCCCTTGCTAACCTCATGGAGTTGTGGTAGGGCTAGGGACCCCATAAGCTTGGAATTGCCTGAAGCTATCTTTGTCATCATTTGTAGAGAGTCTGCTTGAGAATGAAGCCAACCCAGGAAAGAAGAATCCAAAAGTTATATACGAAGTTATTATTTCATTTGAGTCTTACAGTCTAGCTATACCTAAAAATATCCATCAAATTATTTGAACCAATAAATCCCTTTTTGGTTTGTTTGTTCAAGTTAGTTTGAATTAGAGATATAGCTTTAAAAATGGCAATGTGCTATCAAGTGTGCATATCTGCTTTGACCTAATATCCTTAGATTGCTATTGGCAAGAGAATAGTGCATTGAATGAACAATGAATTTTAACTGGGATGGTTGTTTCTGAATTTCTGTCATCTGGCATGCTATTGGGAACATGTGTACACACAAACACATACATATGCTAACAAAAGCACCTCCACAAAAGCAATCTTTTGGCAAGTGCATATTATTGAATTATGATTGTATTTAAGGGCATGGTCAAATATATCAACTAACTAGAGTAGAGAAATCTATTCTACCTGACTCAATCCCTGCCCATCATTGACTCACCACATCAAACCATAAAAATGAGAATTTGCATCCCTGGGTTTCAACATTGTCTTTTTTCATAGTTAAGCTGTGCTAGTTCACACTTAATTTGGCATATTCACAGATGATATGGGTAACATGGCTCCCAGTGAAGCAAACTGCCTAAATCCCCAGTCTTATTTCTTCCAATTTAGTTTCTCTAAAACCCATGGAACTGACCTGAATGTCCCCATTCATTCACATATTTACTCAACAAGTCAGTATTGGGCACTCACTATGTGCCAAGCCCAGGCATAGGCATTGGGAACTCAACAATCCAGGGAGAGAACAAGCCCATGCCCTTGTGAGGCTTCTAATCTAATGAGGAAAGACAGACAATAGAAACATTTTAAAGTAGATATATGTCAAATGGTGATAAATGTTATGGAAAAGATTTAATAGAGTAAAAAGGATAGGAGTGCAGGATGAGTGTCTATTTCATATGTGGCAAAGCAGTGAGCCATGTGGTTATCTGTGGGGAAAACAGGTCATGTCAAGGGAACAGCATATGCAAAGGCATGAAGCAGGGACAGGTAGGAGGTGAATGTGGCTGACGTGGAGAAAATGAGGGGTAGCACGGTAGCAGATGAGGTGAGAGAAACATTAGTGGGGGAAGGTGTGATGGAGAAAACTTAGAGACATCATAGTCATTATAAGAACTTTGGATTTTATTATGATCCA
Organism: Eonycteris spelaea; assembly: GCA_003508835.1. NCBI lineage: Eukaryota > Metazoa > Chordata > Mammalia > Chiroptera > Pteropodidae > Eonycteris > Eonycteris spelaea. The sequence goes on from PUFA01000017.1 coordinate 7,085,225, forward strand.
GATTAAAAAAAAATTGCTAGGCGGTTATGAGCGAGGGAGTCACATAATTGGACTTAAAGTTCTAAAGATTGTCTGTTGCTGTCTTGAGAATATAATTAGTGGTAAGAACAGGAGCAAGGAGACTAATCAAAAGAGATGATGATAACAGTGGAGGTGGTGGGAAGTGGTTGACTTCTGAGTATCGTTTCAGGGGAGAGCTACCGACAGAATGGGATATAAGCAAAAGTTTTCATAAATGTCTCCACGGGTTTTGGTCTGAGCAACCAGAGAGTTAGAGATGACTGTTACTTTGATGCAGTGGCTATAGGAGAGACACGGATTTAGAAATCAGGGAAGAATCAGGAGTATGATTTTAGACACGTTAGATTTGAGACGCATATCAAGTACTCATGTAGAATAGACAGCTAGCTAAATGAGTCTGAAGGTAAGGGGAAATTTCTGGGCTGGAGACAATTATTTGGGAGTCATCAGAGTACAGATGAATTTAAAGTCATGAGGCTGGATGAGACCACCTGGGAAGTGGGTCATTCAGAAGAGAAGAGATCTAAGAGCTGTCCAATACCCAGAGCTGGAGGAGATAAGGAAAAACAAACCTGCAGAGTAGAATTAGATGAACAGCTAGTAAGATAGGATGAGAACTGTAAAGTGTCCTTAAATCTAAGTGGAAAAAAAAAAAAAGAGTGGTTAATTGGATCAAATGCTGAGCCAAGTCAAGGAAGGCCAGGATAACAATTGTCTATTTGATACAGCTACACAGAAGTCATTGGCGTGGGTTCGGAAAAGAACAAAAGGGAAGCCAATTGGTAATAGTGAATAGAGGCAACATTTTCAAAGATTTTGCTGTACACAGCAATAGAGAATTGGAATAATAGTTGGGAGAAATGTGGAAATGAGAACGTTTTCATTCAAGCTGGACAGTAGTTCAGCATGTTTATATGCTCTGGAAAGGGTCTGCTACGGAGGAAAAATTTGATGACACAAGTGAGGGAAGGGGACAATTATGAAGCAATATTCTTGAGTAGGCAAGAGGAGATTGGGTCTAGTGCACAAGCATGAGAGTTAGCCTTGGACTAACATATAGATCATTCATCCACCCTATCGGGTGGAGAGGTCGAGTGTAAAGGCAAAGATGCATATAGGTGGGTAGATGAGGCAATGGGACCTTGTATAATTCCTCTTCTGACTGCTTCTATTTTCTCAGGAAAATTGGATGCAGATTCATCAGCTGAGAATCAGGATGAGGGAAAAGGTTTGGATGATTTGAAGGAAGATGGAAAAAATGTGAAACAGTTGCTATGAAAGCAGGAGAAAGACTGGAAGCAGGCAAGGTAATAGAACCCTGGGCAGCACAGAGCCCCCACAGGAGGTCAGAAATCATCTTCCTGCTATGATTTTGAGCAATGTGGTGAAGAAGGTGATGTCCATAGATGTTCAGAGTCAAAAGGAAAAAGAAGAGAGAAACAGGCAGTAGTTTTAAAGTGAGTTACATCATTAAGACCTAAGAGAGAGAGGATGATTACTTTGTTATATAAATGTCTAATTAATCACTGTGCTGTACACCGGAAACTAATATAATATTGTATGTTAACTGTAATTTAAAAATTTTTAGAAATTTAATAAAAATAAAAGTTTAAGATAGAGAAACAAATGGAGGTCCACAGTTCAAATATGAAAAGTACTTGGAATTTTAAAGATAATTAGATATGATTTAAACATATTCTTAGAAATAAAATAAGAATTTTAGAACTTAAAATGAAAATGACCCTAGTGATTTTCTTGCCTGAATCCTTCATTTCACAACATTTGAAAACCAAGGCACTGGATAATTAAATGACTCACCCAAGACCACACAGCTAGTTAGTGGCAGAGACAAGTCTAGATATCAGTTCTCCTCTGTCTTCATCCACTAGTCTTTCCATCTTCACTTACAAACAGGGTACAGTGAAACTTCAGGCTCATCCTTTTTTCTCATTGCTTGTCCAGGACTTCCTTTGTCTTAACATTTCTGAGCCCTGTTCCTTCACTTGCATAGAGTCCCCATGCTATCTCTGAGTCACCCAATTCCTCCCAGCACCTGAGCCAAGTGTATATGTACTTCATTGAAGCTTTCAGATGGGTCAAGAACTCTGTCATACGAAACTATGAACTGGGCTTCACCTGGGAAGAAAGAAGGGTTGTTAATAAGATGGACTTCACTGAAATCTTGCAGCTTATTTCCTTGGACTCATCAGACAGCATGATAAGGGTATGACATTCTTTTAGCCTTGCTTTTCTTTTGTCCAGGGAGGAGCTTAAGTGGCCTTTCAAGCTACAAACTGCATGTGCTCACTGGAGCAACAAATGTCAAGCTTTTGCATTAAGAAGAAAACGAATCTGAACCAATGAGCTTGGGGATAGCCTGCAGCCTGTGTTCCATCTGAATACCATTTGAACACAACTGGTTAAAGTTCTTCCATTGATGGCTTTTGTTATCTATAAAATTAAGACTAAACCAGAGATCAAGGAATTTCAACTGGAAGCTATATCCTGTCTCCAGTCTCCCATCTTGGTGTAATTTAAGTGAGTTACAGGCCCCTTTAAATTCACTTATTTAAAACAGATACTCATCCAAAGAGGCACTCTATAAACATTTGGCACATCTTGATGAGCACTTCAATTGTCCTTCAAAGGCAGTGGAAACAACCTCCAAACCAATTACTTATGCTCTCCTCCAAGAAGTTCATTAATTGGAACAAGGACTCTGCCTCTGGCTGAGTCTCCACTCTTTAATGTCTCACAATTGTCCCTTCTGGGGAACAGTAGTATAGTTCCAGGCAATTCTTTTTAAATTTAGAAATTATTTAAATATAGAAGTAAAGGGTATATGATGGGGACCTGGAGTTAACATATGTTACAGTGATAGGGTCTTAAATTTGTGCTTCCTTCTCTAGTTAAAACCATTAAAAAATGGGGAGAAGTCCATACACGTTGGTATCCCCACATGCTGGGTGAAATATTAGGAATAAAATCTCTTAAATAAACCAATCCTTATAAAATGGGGCCTACATAACCCCAAAAAAATTAGACAGGAGAAATCTGTAGCCAAATCATTTTTGTTATGCATTGCATGCCAGTACTAGAGGACTGAGTATCAAGACAAAGCACATTTTAAAGGATCAATTATCTAATATACTTGGGGGATAATTTTGATTTTATGTAGATATCTATAGCTTTTGATTAACAAGTACACATTTTTAATTAAGGAAAATAACCATGCACAGGCAAAGATTTAGCTACAAGGATAATGATTTCAGCATTATTAATAATAATGAAAAATTAGAAACCACACAATAACATGTTGGTATACCCATATTATGAATTATTCAGCAACTAAGAGTGGTATTGTAGAAGAACGAGGTAAAATATTCATAACAAATTAAGTTTAAAAAGTAAGGCAGAAAAATAATTTGCATGGTAGGTAAAACTTCTGAAGTATATATATCCATAAAAAAGAGACTAGAGGAAAATGCACTAAGATACTAATAAATGAGTGGTAGAATTAGAGAAGATTTTTGTCTTCTTTTGTTTATCGGTGTTTTCTTATCTTTTCTATGATCATCATTGTCATAGATTGGGTTCCTTTGAGAAACAGTTTCTGAGGTCGAGATTTTTGTGTTCTTGATAACAATCTTTTGGGAATGCTCTCAGAAACACCTATAAGGAGTGAAGGAACCAGAGAGGCAGGGCCTGGCAGAGGGGGAAGTCGAGCCACAGTTGCAGTAGAGACTCCAACAGATTCTGTAGGGCATTCTGAAACTGGAACAGCCCTTGAGAGAGATCCTGAATTAATGTTAGAAAGCTGTGCTTGTGTACCCCTATACTGACAAGCCATTGAATGTGTGCTACCCCAGGGATGGGTGTGATCTAGCAGAAGCAGCTCCCTTCAGCTGAGAGCACTGCCTCATGAACTCAACAGTGAGCTATTTGCAGGTAGCATTGGAGCAGCTGGCAAAATGAGTTCATGTGAGAAATTAAGTGGCGCCTTACAGAATCTCCAACAGTATACCTTATGCCACTCAGATCCACTCACTTTCTCTATTAAACTTACCCTATCTGGAACAACTCTTCTCTGTTCCTGGGGAAACTTACAGAATGGAGGTCAACATGACTAACAGCAGCCCTAGCCACTACAGCTGGTCATGGGGCTGCAACTGATATTCACAACCTTCCTCATCTATTTCCAACTTAACTTTCCTCACAGTCTCAGCAAGCATTTCTGTTGATGTAGCTTGCCAAGCAGAAAATAGGAGGGCCTATTCTCGACCCTAGTCAACCATGGAGGCCCTAATCACCATGCCCTTCCAGATCATGACAACTGAGTTTAACCATCTACTAACAAAATCAGGCAGGGGTATACCAATGGACAACTCAGAGATCCAAAGGTGTTCTCCCATGCACCACCTCCACCTAATGATCACAGTCAGTTAACCCTGCCATTGAGACACATGAACATGTAATATAAATATCTTCACACTTAGTGTTCACTTGCATAGGTCCGTCCATGTTACTCTTCCCCTTATCTGCGTATCCCCAATATTGTAATTGTTCTCCTTCAGACCCCTGACCATTCAGACAAGCCATATGCAACTGCCAGCAAGTTGGCATATGTTCTTCTTTTGGCCAATTCTGCTGCCACACAAAGTGGATGATGTGCTGCACTGCCCAAAGCTGTGTTCACTGGGAAAATTTCTCCTCATACGTATACATACCAAACCAACACATCCACGACCAACCTTGGCCTTTTGCCTCCTTCGTCAGATGGTCATAAGAGACTATGCACACGGCTGTAGGTGTAATATGAAGTAGAGGAAACTGTGCAACAGCAAGGGATGTCGTGAGCCACTTGTTCATGCAGTCTAGTTGTGTTCCCTGATCCTGTATGTACATCCCAGATGTACCGCTTCTATCTTATGATACATTGCTGTTGGGATATCCTAACTTACCACTTGGTGGATCTGATAGAATCCCAGTAATGGTGGAAAGTTCTGGACACATGACCAAAAGTTCCATGATTAGGTGCTGTCTCTACCAGAACCCAGAAGCATACCAGGACCCAATTTTCAATTAACATACAGTTGTGCACCATAGATGGTGTGGCATTGTTTCAGAACCCTAGATGTCTACATTATGATTCCCCTACTGACACTTGCCATAAGCTCCACACAATATCATTCTTCACAGAAGATAATACCATAGGGTCTGCCAGATCATGTGGCGCAAGGGGCGGGGCTGTTTACACCATCCTTTGGATGTGCTATATTTCCTTTTCCTGCATTGGGCCCCACTGAAAGCTGGAAACCTTTCATGTCATCTGGTTCCCAGTCGTAGAATATGACACCTCCAGAATCCAAAGAGCCTACAAGGCATTCTGCTTTCTTATTAGTAGTAGAAAATAAAAAATGAAATAATTTGTTGAGATCACTGGATTCCTGAAAATGTTACTGATATGCCAGGTCCCTGAATATTTATGAAGTTTATCTCACACCCTTTGCAGTATATGTACCATATCAAGTCCTTCAACATATTTGCCACTTCATAATCATCCAGTCTGGTTAACATGATGTCAGCAATATCATGGACTAATGTAATATCCTGTGGAATAGCTAGAGAGTCCAAGTCTCTTTGGACTATATTATGACAGACGGCTGATGGAAGAATTAACACAGTCATGGACAAGACTCTAAGTGTATATATTGTTAATCCCATGTGAATGCAAACTGCTTCTGGTCCTCCTTCCTGATGAAGATGAAACAAGTACATTTGCCAGATCAGTGGCTGCATGCCAGGTACTTGAGGCCATGTTAATCTGTTCTAGTGAAGATACCATATCAAGCACAGCAGCTATAATTGGAACTACTACTTGGTTGCATTTGTGATAGTGTACTCTTATCCTCCAGGATCAGTCTGGCTTTGCAGAGGCTGGACTGGTAAACTCCTACAAGGCGATATGTGGAGACCATGCATCCTTTAGATCTTTAAGATTGGCACTAATCTCTACTAGTCCTTCTGGTATGCAATATTGTTTTTGCTTACTTCCTTAGCTGAGAGCAGAGGTTTCAGAGCCTTCCACTTGGTCTTCTCCCACTGCAGTAGTTCTCATCCCAGAGATCAAAGAACTAATATGGGGTTCGGGCCAACTACCACGTACGTCTACCCTAATTATGCATTCAAGGGTTGGAGAAATGGCCACTAGATGAGTCCATGGTAGCAGTGAATCTTCTCTCGGGAAAATATAGGCAGGGCTCCATTGATCATCTGGTGTCTATATGCCACCACTTTAACAGAGGGGGTGTGATAACCCTCAGGTCTTAGCTATCAATTTCAATTTGAATCTTGTATTCAACAGCCCTCCAAAGTCCATGAGCTATCCTTTCCTCATTGTATGGTTACTCAATGAAACAGTTCTTGGAGAAGGATTGTAGAACCAGTACCATATACTTTTGTGAGGATATGGGCTACAGGGTTCTTTGTCTTGGAGGCCTGGCCTTTCCTCTGGTTGTCAATTCCAGGTCTACACACTGGCTCATACCTGGAAAGTGAGAGCAGGAGCATGACTTTATAAATTTCACATTTTTTTATGTAGCATTTTAAATATACTTTAGTTGAGATAAAATTTATACAATAAAGTTCATCCATTTTCAGTGTTCACCTCAATGAACTCTAACAAGTATATATAGTTATGTATTTTCATTACAGTGATGGTATTTTGTTACCACAGCCCAGCAAATTAATATAGCAAATTAAAATTGAATTTAAAATTAACTTAAATTTGCTAGGGCTATGATAACAAAATACCATCACTGTAATGAAAATGTAGCACATTTCTATCATCTCGAAAATTCTCTTATGTCCTTTGCACTCAATTCCTTCTTCTTCTTCCTCACCTCCTGGCACTCACTTACCTGGTTTTTGCCCTGTAGCTTTGCCTTATCTAGAATGTTATATAAGTGGAATTGTACAGTATGTAATCTTTTGTATTTTTCTTAGCACAATGATTCCATGTTTTGGCATGTGTCATTACTTTATTCTTTTTTATTGCAAAGTAGTGTTTTGTTATATGGATAATACCACAACGTGTTTACCAATTCACAGTTGGCGGGCATTTTAGTTGTTTTCAGTTTGGGATTATGATGATTATACTTTTTATGATTGTTTGCATCCAGGTCTTTGCGTAGACAGATGTCTTTATTCTGTTTGGTAAATTCCTAACGGTGGGATCACTGAGTGTATAGTAAGTATATGTCTAATTGTGTAAGGAACTTCCACTGTTTGCCAAAGTGGTTGTGCCATTTTACTTTTCCCACCAGCAGCATGTGAGAGTCTTGTGTCATATCCTTGGCGACACTTGATATCATCAACCTTTTCTAAACTTCAGGTATTTTAAACACATGTAGTGACTATTTATTATGCTTTTTATCTTGTTCCCTCATGACTAGTGATGTTGGGCACATTTTCATTAGCTCATTTGCCATTTGAAAATGTTCTTTGTTGATATGTCTGTTCAAATCTCTTGTCCATTTTTTACATTGCAATTTTTTTTGTCTTCTTATTGAGTTGCAAGAGTGCTTGCTATATTCTAAATACAAGTCCTTTAACAGATATGTTGTGCAAATATTTTCTCCTAGTCTGGCTTTCTTTATGTTTTCTCAACAGTTTTCTTTTTTAAGAGCAAGTGCTTTGCCTTGATAAAATAAATTTATCAATGTTTTTATAGATGGTTCATATTTTTTGTTTTCTACTTGAAAAGTCTGTGCCTAATTCAAGGTCACAAATATTTTCTTCTATTTTTATTTGTTTGTTTATTTTTTGTTTAGAAGTTTTACAATTTTTGTTTTTATGTTTGTCTATGTATCCATTTCAAATTAATTTTTGTATAAGGTATGAAATAAGGGTCAAGTTTCATTTTTTTTTCAGACGACTATTCAATTGTTCCAGCACCATTTCCTCAAAAAGATTGCGATAGCCGTCAGCAAGAGACATTCTATTTCCTCCAAACCTCTTAAATGCTTACATATCACACCACATTTTCATCAGTGTTTTCATCAACTTTCCTTTTCATCAGTGTTTCATCCCAGTTTATACGAGTGAAAATTTGAATAATGTATTGCAACAGTATGCCAGGGGCTGTCCTACCCCACCTACCACCGATAAAGGGGTCCTCATTGCTATCCAGCCAAATTTCATTTTAGAGTTTGCTTCCTAGAGCCATCCCTGATATTAAATCATAGGTTAGGTTACCAAGGAAGTGGACTCTAGACAGAGATTTTTGTGCAGGAAGTTTACTGCAGAAAACTCTCAGTGACATCACCTTTTTAGGGAGTGAGGAAGAGGCAGAAGAAAAATTGAACTTAAGGGCCTTAGCAAATATTCAAGAGTACTCTGAGCTGGGATGGCCCTTCAGAGATGTCCCAAATTGAGACTAGGATTCTGTGAATTATTTCCCCACATTACCAGTTGTTGAATGTAGGCTGCTCCTACTGGAGGTATAACTTTCAGTGAAGCAGCTCTATATGAATTTGCTAAGGCTGTGATACAAAACACCACAGACTGGGTGGCTTAAACAACACATATTTATTTTCTCATATTCTGGAAGCTGAAAGTCCAAGATCAAGGTGCCAGCAGGGTTGGTTTCTCTTTGCCTTGCAGATGACTGGCCGTCCTCTTGCTGTCTCTCCATAGCACCTTCAGGATCCCCCGTCCCAGCCAACTCTCCTGTCCTTCTGTACGTGCATGCCTGTGATGTCTCTCTGGATGTCTTTATCTTCTCTTTTAATAAACACAGTCAAATTGAATTAGGGCCCACTCTAATGGTGTCATTTTAACTTTACTACCTTTTTAATAGTCCTGTCTCCAAACAGAGAACATGAGAGTTAAAGTTTCAACATTTGAATTTGGAGGGTGGGGCCACACAATTCAGTCCATAACAAGCTCCTTTCAGCAAAGGGCAATTTCCAGAGACAGATGCAGCTCTGAGCCATCATCAGTTAACATGCCCAGCACCTAGGGGAATTAATGTCTTCATCTTTAAGGAAGGTCTGAGACAGCATCCACAACAGTGATGATATAAATACCTCTAATAAAAATACAAACATTATTAGCTAACATTCTTTGGGCATTATATTGTGCAGGCCCAGGACTATTTCTTCTTATGTCTATCTTATTTAATCCTAATCGAGAAATGCTCTCTCTTCCTGAAATCAATGTAGTAACAAAGGACAACCTCAAAATCCCCAAATGCAGTACTCTTTATATAGTAATCCTTGTTTTTAATATTTTAGTGAATATCACTTATACTTTCTTGAATAATAGTTATTCAAGAAATAGCTGTTGAATTTAACTCACCTTTTTACTAGAGAGGGGATACTTTATGTTAGGCTTTGCATTCCTCTACAATATATCAATATAATTGGTAACTCTGCTTCAGTAATTTTCATAGCCAGAGAATTATTTAGTTGAGTGAATTCTCAAGGTATAGAGTTGAAAGTCATGACAGATAATGCTGGGGAAAGGTGCTTTGCATAGTTCGGGAGGTATCAAGCCACTAGGAGAAAAATCTTTCAGTTGACTAACATGGCAGGGTCATATCAAGCCCATCTGGACTCTATACGTATGACAGAGTACCTAAGAACTCCCTGAGGCAGCCTTTGGTCCAGTTCTGTGTTAATTAGTAGTATCTATTCATTCTTCAGATTTTCATTGAACACTTTCTATATGCCAGACACTTTAGTTGTTGGCATTGAATATATAGTAGTGACAAAACAAGGACAATCTCTGTTCTCATGAAATTTGCAGACATTCATTCACTCATTTATTTATTTATTTATTTATTTACTTACTTGTTTATTTATTTATTTATTATTTTATATTTGTATACAGTACAATGGCTAGACATTTATATAATTTATAAAGTGATCCCCTTAATTATTCTAGCACCCATCTGGCACTATACACAGCAATTACAGTAATATGGACTATATTTCCCCATGACTGTTTTGTAACTACTAATCTTTACTTATTCATCCCTTCCTTTTTTCACCCAGTCCCCAAGCCCTCCTTCCCTCTGGCAATCACTCTGTATATGTGAGTCTGTTTTCGTTTAGTTTGTTTGTTTCTTTTGTTCCTTAGATTCCACATACAAGAGAAATTATATGGTAAACTTCTTTATCCAATCATCTATTGATGGGCATTTAGGTTGCTCCCATATCTTGGTTCTTGTGAAAAGCACTGCCATGAACATAGGGGTGCATAGATCTTTATGAATGCAATTTGCTGTCATTTTACCACCAACTAGGCTCCATGGGAGTATCTTGTTGGTCTCAAAGTTTCAACTAAACTCAAAATAGAACTGATGAAGGCAAACCTAAAACATTAGCCAATTAGAACTTCAGCCTGATTCTCATGGTTTTATCTGTTATAATATATAATATACTAAGTCTGAGAACACCATAGGTAGATCTTTAAGTTACCAAATGTAAATCTTTCCACCATCTACTTCAGAAGATGGCTAGGCATATATACCATACAGGGTGACCATTTTCTTGAGGGTGAAAAGGTTTGGAGATGGTGGCTAAGTTAATTACCTACTTCCAGATAGTTTAAACTCAACCAACATACTAGTGGAAGTGCTCATGTCTGACACTCTAGATGTTGCAAACATCAAATTGAAACAGAAGTTGGTGGTGGAAACAGAAGTATTCTGAGGTATCTTCAGAAAGCATAGTTTACAATCAATAACAATGAACGTGATAATAACAATAAAATAGGCATAATCATTGACACATGCGCTAAACACGCAAAAAATGTTTCATTATTTTATCTAATATTCACAATAACCTTATGTGTGAAGTAGGTGTCATTTTCTCATTTTATTAATAAGAAAAGGTAAGGCGAGAAATGTCAAATAATTTGTCCAATTTATAAAGTAAAAATGATAGGCATTTAAACACAAATTCATTTGGCTTTAAAACTGGGCTTTTCCTCATGGCTTCAAAACTACTCCCCAAATTATATTCTCCTCTTGAAATAATTCTTCAATATTGTTCTTGTTTCTGGTTGTCTCTCAGAGAAAGAAAGTAAACTTGGAAAGTTAGGGTAAGTTACATGGAATGTTTAACACTTGTTTTATAGCATTTCCAGATCAGAATCTATTTCAGAAAGCCAAAGCTTTTTTCTAGCCAATGTTGTTTTGTGCCATTCTAATTCCTAGCATATCAAAATAATAAAAAATAACAAGGTAGATAGATAGATGTCTTAAATAATGTGGTGGATGTCTTATAAATCAATGTTACCATTTACCATAAAATGCCCTTTTTTGTGCATATATTGTATAGTGACAGTTGGAGTGTTAGGATAAACTAAGTGCTATGAAAAATCTCTAAATCTTGATGGCTTAATATAGTAAAATTTATTTCTTACTTAAGCAAATTTTTACGAGGATGTTCTTGATGGGCATCTTTTCTGAGCAGCTATCCTCAAAGTGATGACTCAAATATCCTGTCTGCTTTAATCTTGTGAAGGAGTCATCTTAATGCCGTCTCTCTAAGGCTGGCATGAAAGGCAAAGAAAATGTAGGCAAGGCACATGAAATACTTAACCACCTTAGCTTAGAAGTGATATGCATCATTTCCATTCACAGCCTATTGGCCAGAATTTGTCGGATGGGCACATTAAAATTCAAAGGAGTTGGGTAACAAAGTTCCCAGCTGGGCAGCTGCAACTTAGCCACAACTCTACACTGTAGAAGGAGGTTCCATGCCTGTGGTTAGTTCTTTCTACCACAGCTGGTATCAGCTGGTTTGGGCTTGTGAAAAGCTTATAAAAGGCAATATTTCTCAAATAGCTTTTTTTTTTTACTGTACAATATCCAGTTATAATACAAATCAATAAGTTGTCCCATGCATTTAAATGGATGAATTAATCAGCCTGGAGTGGCTTGAATGGTGCCCCACCCTCTTCAAAATGTATGTCCATCTGGATCCTGTGAATGTGACCTTTTTGAAAAATGTGTCTTTACAGTTGTAACTGAGTTAAGGATCTTGAGATGACATCATTCTGAATTAACTCGGTGGACCTTAAATCCAATGACACCTGTCACTGAGACAGAGACAGATGTGGAAGAGAAAAGAGAAGGCCCTGTGGAGACAGAGGCAGAAACTAGAGTTATGCCATAAGGCAAGTAATGCCTGGAGCCACTGCGAGTTAGAAGAATCATGAACGGATTCTCCCCTAGAGATTTCAGAGGGAGCATGGCTCTGTTGACATCTTGAGTTTGGATTTCTAGCTTCTCTATTTGTGAGAGAATACATTCCTGTTGTTTTCAGTTACCAAATGTATAGTCACTTGTCATGGCGACACTAGGAAACTAACACATAGCCTACAGAGATATATATGGACTAAATTGTACCCCCATATGAATCTGTTAAGTGCTTCTTAAATATGAATCTGTCCTTATATGAAGAGGAAGAGATACCAGGGATGTGGGTGCTCAGAGAAAATGCCATATAAAGAAACGTCAAGAAGATAGCCAAGGAGAGAGGCCTTAGGAGAAACCAAACCTGCCAATACCTTGATCTTTGGCTTTTTTTAGTCTCCGGAACTGTGAAAAATAAATTTCTGTTATTTCAGCTCCCCAGTATATAGTATTTTATTATAGGAGCCCTAGTAGATTAATACAAGGTGTGACAGAGACTTCCTATAGTTAAAACTTCTAGTGAAAAAGCCAGAAGGCCCATGGTCTTAATATTTCATAGAATACTACTACGATAAGCAACAATTATAGTCATAAGTCAAGAGCATGTGTGGTATAGGTTTCTTATCTATGATAAATGCTGATCATAGTGCCTAGTGCAGAACAAACACTATTTCCTCAATTGTAAGATAAGCTTTTAATATTTTCATTTCCGATAAAGGATATATACAATCAATAAGCATATTTGTCATTAAAATTTACTTTTAAATGGTAGTTTTTCTTACAGTTGATGGCATCTTAAAAGCAAGAAAATAAAGTGTATATGATGAGCACAATATTGATTAGTTTACATGCGGTATCTCATTTAATATTCTCAACAACCCCAGGGTTTGAGTGCAGTCATTAAGTGTGAGCGATGGCTTGTACTAGTTCATGAGAACTGACTGTGCTAATCTCTCTCAACTCCAGCTGGCAATCTGAAATCAACTAGAGTGTAAATATTTACACCATGGAAATTGGTTATTACCAACATTCCACTGAACTGGACACTATAATTATTCCTATCATATCAATGAGAAAACAGAGAGGCCCACTAACTTGCCTTAGTTAAACCTCAGTAGCAGATCTCAGATTTCAACCTGGGTTTATCCAATTCCCACAGCACAGGTTCTGACCCATGGTACCACCCACTTGAATAGTATTTCATGTAAAGCCATAACTGCAGTAGTAATTCTGGAACTTCTTAAGTCCCATAAAAGCAGCTAGTCTCTTCTGTTCAATTACTTTAGTTTTGCACATCATATTGGTCTTCTAACATCTGGCATACATAACAAACAATGAAGCCATTACTACATAAAATAGAAATGAATTTGCCCAATTATTAATCCACCTGATTGTCACATCATTAAAACCAATTCATGTCATAAGATTAGTTATTGAGATATTTCATAATAGTACCATAGGTTTATCACTATTCAAACTTATTATTTCAACTCAAGTATGTAAATCCCTTAAATCTTTAAGTAAGAACCTTGGTTAAGGTTATACAATACATAATCAACAGCAAAGCATCCTTTAAATGAGATATTTTTCATCATGTTCCTACAAAGTTTGATTATGGTTGTTATTCAGGAATGTGTAAACTCAGGACTTGGGAGGAGTTATCTCTCCTTTTTCTGATGGTGGGGGAGACAGGATGTAATCTAACTTTATTTCTACTTCCAAAGATCAGCAAGTTTACAACTGTAAGCAAGGAAGGAATTTAGCCCCACTTAAGATGCTTGCAACCACTGATTTTGACTAAAAGCTCTGGGCGGGGGGTTGGGAGGATGGAGAGCTGATTTGAGGGGATTTAAAAAAAAAAAAAACCGTAAGACCAGAAAATGGACTGCATTGATTTTTCTTGCAGTTCACAAATATTCATAGTTTCAAGACTATTTGACAACAAAAAGAAAAGAATACTAGATTCCTTTTCCTTAGCCCCTAAAAGAATACTAGATTCCTTTTCCTTAGCCCCTAAAGTCGATAGACTAAAAGTTCCCAGCCCTCATTCACTTTCAGGAACATAGGAAAAAGCAGTTGCCTCTTTAAATACAAAAGAGAAAGAAAGAAAAGGCAAAGTCCGAGATCTCATGAGTATCCTTTCATGAAACCCTCATAGATTCTAGCTTGTTTTCAAAACTCTGGTTGTGGGGTGGAAGTGAAGCTCTATATTTCTTTTTTTAAAAAAATTTTTTTAGAGAGACTAATAAGTGGGATAAATGGGGAGAAATACAGCTTGCCACCATACAATGAACCAAAAGTAACAGAACAGAGAGTTTAGGGTCATCAACACTCCTTGCTAATTACCCTACTCTTCCCCACTCTGCATTCTTAAAGGTTTCTTGAAATGAAAAACAAGGGAATGCAACCAAAACCAACATTTTGATGAGTAAAGTGTAAATGAATGAGAAACAGATGGGTTCGGTTTTCTCAGGGGTCTATAAATGAAGGGCAAGGTGCTTGGGGGCAAAAATTTTGAGGCTTCACTGGCAAATCTTTTGCACTTGTTAAAAAACCCAAAATGCAGCCAACGTTCTAGTACCTGCATCTCCATATGTTGGCAGGACTCAGTATGAAAGCCTCTTCGTTCTAAAGGAGCAAGCTTTGGAGACCCCCAGGACATTGTTCCACACGTCACCAATCATAATTTATAGGTGCCAAAGGCAATTGCAAATCTTACATGTGCAGCCAGAAGTTTTCATTCAAGAACCCAGCAATTTTGGCTTTGATCAGAAACCACAGATTGGTGTAAATATTTCTCTTGCTCTGTTTTATGATATTTACATTTTGCATGTATCCTCCTGGCCTGATGATAGCAAGTGTTCTGCAGGCAACCACTGCTGCGTCATCCCCACCTCAGGTGCAGAAACAGCTTAAGGGCAAGGAGAGGCACAGAGCAACGGTCAGTCCTAAATCTGAGAAGGGAGTTTTTAATGCATCCAGGCCAAGCCTCTCTCGTTTTCTCTCTCTCTCTCTGGGATTAGAGCGTCTCCCCGCTGTCTTCAAATCATGTATATATCAAGTTACAGCTCAGAAAGAATGCGTTTTCAGTTTTTCATGGGGGCAAGGAGGTGGAGAGAGTGCAGGCCTCAAACCGCAGATTATTTGAAAACCCTCCAAGCTGACTTTGAGATTTTTGAAAATAATTTATTTGGCAATTCCAAGAGCCAGATTGGCCATTTGGCCAAGGTAACATGCCCTTCAGTGCAAAGACTACAATTAATGGGCCACATCGTTCTCTGCTCGCAAGCAACAGAAGCGGCCAGCTGCTGCAGAACGCTGTGCGGTCTTCCAGTGTAAACGCCACTGATATCATCACCATCAGAAGGTCATAAAACTGATTGATTATAAACACAGCTCTCATTTGTTTACAGCTTACATTTTTGGGTTCGTGGTAATTAGCACATTAGCCGTCTCTCAGGGTGAGGGCTCGCAGGTGCTGGAAGAGAGCCTTCCAAACCAGGAGGGGATCGTGGAACCTCTTGCAAAGTAATCATTGGCCTTTACAAGAAATAGACTGGGGAATGCTGATTCTGCTGCGGGAGAGGTAGTTGATAACACCCACATGGGGTCACACGTGTAGGAGGACATTCACTCCCGTGGCAATTTCTTCCAACACAAGGTAAGGTTGGAAAAATCTGAGACATGTCAGCAATGTGCGGGAGATGTCCTCTGTGAGAAGCCTGCAGCTGCTGGAGCCTTTTAAGATTCCTTCCCTTTCTCTCAGTCCAAGAAAGACAGATAAAGATCACCCTTGCTCGTGGTGACTGGTACTTAGTTTCTTTTAGTTATAGTTAAAATAAACTCTTTTAGTCTTATAAAGATGTAGCTTCTCAGACACTCTCTTAGAGAAAGCAGCCGGCTTGGCTGCCTTTCCTGGATGTCATTCTCAGCCTGGATCCTTCCCTTCCAGTCTTGCTCTGAGCCTTCCACCATCAAGGCAGGTTTTGTCTGAACAACTGGAGCCATCAGACTGGTGCAGATTGTCTAATCACTCACTCAAGCCACTTGGGTGAGTGAGTTTTCCACATCACTTCAGTGAGAACTCCAGAGAGCCTATAAAGCTTCCTAAATGTTTAAAAGGGTATCTTTTTAAAGGATATGTGCAGATGTTCACAATTTGGGTTGTGCGATTGATGAAGAACTAGCCGTTAAAAAAAAAAAAAGTGTTTTTAGCTAATTCCTAAATCTTTAACCCAGCATGAGATCCTTTTCCATAACTGAAGTGAGGAACTGTTAACAGGTCAAGGACCCTGGAAGTGAATATGGAACATTATTGTTCGTCTCAGGCCACGTTCATGGTCAGCAATTTGAATTCCATTTTCCATTGATAATATTATTTTAAGAATTAACATTCATTGCTTTTTACAGTTTTCAAAAATTTTTTCACTTATCTGCTCACTTTTGATCTTCATAGAATGCCATGAGGTTAGGTAGCGACATGATATTTGCATTTCATAGATTAGGAACCAGGCTCAACAAGGTTAACTGACCTATGCCAGATCACAAAGCTAAATGGTAAATCTTCTCACTGAAATTCATTTTCATGGACTCACATTTCATATTTGTATTAGTTTTAATATGAGGATATTCCTTTAAAGCCATTTGTTTTGTCCGTTTTCCAAACTTCAGCCAATAATAACATTAAACATGAATGGTATAACAACCCAAGCAAAGTGCAGAAATTGTCATTCTGGATAAAAAATAAGATTCAACTGTATGTTCTCTATAGGAGACACACTTTATATTCTAAGATACAAGTTGAAAGTAAAAGATGAAAAATGATATATCATGCAAACAACAACCACAAGAAAGCTGGGGTGTCTATGCTAATAGATAAAACAGATCTTAAAACAAAAAACACTAGTAGTGATAAAGAGGCACATTTTATAATAGAAGATAAATCCATCAGGAAGATATGAATAGAATCATTACAGTTATGAATAAAATCATTTTAATTATAAATACATATGAATAAAATCAGAGTACCAAAATACATAAAACGAAGAAAATGAAGGGAGAAATAGATAATTTGACAATAGTACAGAGACTTCAGTCCTCTGATAATGGAGAGAACAAAAGCAGAAGTCAATAGGAAAATGAAAGATTTGAGCAACACTGTTAACCAACTACTGCCATGCACCACATGACGACATTTTGGTCAGCAGTGGGCCGCATATATGACAGTGGTCTCATAAGATTATAGTGGAGCTGAATTTCCTGTAAGAAATGGAAAAATATGTGGTTCAGGAGGCATTTCTTTTCCTCTGACTAGAGCAATACCTATGGGGCATGGCAATAGATTTCTTCTTACTCACAGCATCTTAATTTTTAGTGCACAGATGACATCCCAATCAGTCACAGATCTGTTTCCTCACAAAGGAGTTGGTCCCCACAGCCCTACATATTCAATGATGCTACAGTTCTCAAATCTAGCTTGATAGTCTTCAGAGTACACTGCCGTAAATTTTTTGTTGAGGACCTAAGATCCTGTATAAGGACATAGGTCCACAGAAGTGACTCTAACAAGTATTAAATGTCACTGCCACTTTTGTAAAAGCTTTCTGTGGTAGTATGGAGCCAGCCTGTCCCTGTACTTTGGAAATATTTTCAGGTTGTAATGGTGTGAAGTATATATATGTTTTATTTCTTCTGTCAATTCAATGTTAGAGAGAGCCTTTTGTGCCACATAAGATCAATGGAACCAAATATGAATTTCCAAAGTCAAAATACTGAGTCCTCAGTTCTACACTCTCTCCATGTTAAACATGCTCTTTGTCTTTATGAATACCATTGAATTCCTTAATCTGACCACTGCTCCAACATGCAATAGCCCAAACCACATTGCTATGACAATCCCCTGTGTTCTTTTATCTCTCCGTCTTGATTTCTTACTCCTATTGATCCTCGGGCCACCTTTTACTCCCCTGACAGTCACTATTACAGTGATCTATGGCCTTACCCAGCCAGTTTCTCCTCATATACCTGTTCACGGAGCAGCATTGACAGCTTCAATGTTCTATTTCTGACTCTGTCAAAAGGAAGCAAGGGGAAGGCTTGTGGCACAGTGTTTATAAAGTCTACATCAGTGGACAGTAGTATCCTAGGCTTTCGCATTCACTCACCACTCACTCACCCACTCACCTAGAGTGACTTCCAGTCCTACAAGTTCCATTCATGGTAACTGCCCTATTTAACTTACAGATGTATCATTTTTTATCTTCCATACCATATTTTTACTGTACCTTGTCTATGTTTAGATGTACAACCACTTAACATTATGTTACAATTACCTATAGCATTCAGTACAGCAACATGCTATACAGGTTTGTAGCTTAAGAGCGACACAGCAAACCAAATTGAGCACCATATAGTCTAGGTGTGTAGTAAGCTATACCATCTATGTTTGTGTAAGTGCACTTTATGGTGTTTGCACAATGATGAAATCGCCTAATGACATAATTCTCAGAATACATCCCCATTGTTAAGTGATGCAAGATGGAGTGTCCTACATACATCTGTAGAACACTCCACCCAACAACAGAATATATATTCTTCTCAGATGTACAAGGAACTTTCTCCAGAATAGACCATATGTTAGGCCATAAAACAAACCTTGATAAATTTAAAACAATAAAAGTAGTACTACTATATTTTTAATGGAATAAATAATGGAATGAAATTAGAAATTTTTAAAAAATTGAGAATTCACAAATATGTGAAAACTAAACAACACACTCCAAATCATTGATGGTTCGAAGTGGCAATCAAAATGGCAATTAGAAAACACTTTGAGATGAATGAAAATGGAAACACAACATACCAAAAGCTGTGGGATGCAGAGATACCAGTGCTTAAAGGAAAATGTATAGCTGTAAAGACCAAAATTAAAATATCTAAATAAAAAGTAAGAAAGATCTCAAATCAATAATCATAAATAAAATCGATGAAACTAAAAGCTGGTTCTTTGAAAAGACTAAAATTGACAAATCATTAGTTAGACTGAAAAGAGAAGAGTGAAGACTCAAATATTAGAATCAGAAAGGGCATTACTACTGAACATACTGAAATAGAAAAGATTATAAAGGCATACTATGAATAGTTGTATGCCAATAGATCAGACAACTTAGATGAAAAAGATAAATTCCTAGAAAGACACAAACTACTAAAACTGACTCAGAAGAAATAGACAACCTGAATATACCTATAGCAAGTAAAAAGATTGAATTAGTAATCAAAAAACTATGCATACAGAAAAGCCAATGCCCAGATAGCTTCACTGGTGAATTCTACAAAACACTTAAAGAAGTAGTTAAAATTAATTCTTCAAAAACTATTCCAAAAAAAATACAAAGGGAAGGAACACTTTCCAGTTCACTCTATGAAGCCATTATTACCCTGAAACCAAAACCAGACAAAGATTTCACAGAAAAGTACATGCCAATATCTCTCATGAATATGGACACAAAAATCTTCAACAAAATACTACCAAACTAAATCTAGCACCATATAAAAAAATTATAATCCATGACCAACTGGGATTTATCCCAGGATGCAAGGTTGCTTTACCATCTGAAAATCAATTAATGTAACACACCATATCAATAGGATAAAAAACAAAAACCACATGATCATCTCAAAATCCAAAACCTTTTCATGATACAAACACTAAACAAATTAGGAATAAGAAGGAATCGTTCTCAGCTCAATGAAGGGCATCTACAAAAACCCATAGCAAACCTCACATTCATTGCTTTCTCCTTAAGTTCAGGAACAAGACAAAGATGTCCATTCTGGTCACTTCTATTCAACATTGTACTAGAGGTTTGAACCAGGATAATGTGGTAAGGAAAAGAAATAAAAGGCATCTAACTAGAAAGGAAAAAGTAAAACTACATTTGCAGATGAACTTTTATATAGAAAATCCTAAGGTATCCACTAAAAGCTAATGGAATAATAAGTGACTTTAGCAAGGTTATAAGTCATGACATCAATATTAAAAAATCAATTGTATCTCTACATACTTATAATGAATAAGCCAAAAATGAAATTAAGAAAACAATTCCATTTACATTAGCTTCAAAAGGAATATTTACAAATAAATTTAACAAAAGTACAAAAGTTATACTCTGAAAATTATAAATCATTTTTAAAGAGTTGAATAAATGGAGATATCCCACGTTCATGGATCAAACGAGTTAATATTGCTAAGATGCAAATACTCCCCAAATTAATCTTTACATTCGACACAATCTTTATCAAAATCTTATCTGGCTTCTTTGTAGAAATTGGAAAGCTGTTCCTAAAATTCATATAAATTGCAAGGAAAAATCAAAATAATCTTGAAAAAGAAGAGCGTAGTTGGAAGACACACAAATATTAATAGCAGCATTATTCATAATAGCCGAAAGATGTGAACAACCCAAATATCCATTAAATAATGAGTGGAAAAACAAGTGTGGTATATACATACAATGAAATGTTATTTTGCCATAAAAGAAATGAGTTACTGTTGTATGTAACGATATAGCTGAACTTCGAAAACATTAAGTGAATGAAGTCAGTCAGAAAAGACCATATATCATATGATTCCACTTATATAGAACATACAATCAAGAATAGGCAAATCTAAAAAAACAGAAAGTAAATTAGCGGTTGTTTATTTATGGCTGGGGGCAGTGGGTGATAGGGAGTTGTAGCTAAAGAGTACAAGGCTTTTTTGAGATGATGATAACATTCAAAAATTGGCTGTGGTGATGGTTGTGCATATCTGTGAATATACTATAAACCATTAAATTGCATGATTTAGTTAACTGTACAGTTTGTGAATTATATCTCAGTAAAGCTGTTATAAAAATAATTAATACATATGTTATGGCCCCCTTTCCTAATAAAATATTAACACTGGGAAGTGTCCATGAGGACAGGGATTATATTTTCCAGTTCCCATGCATGGGGATAAAGGAGGGCACTTGTCCTCAGGAAGAGAATGTGAGCATAAGTGATATATGTCACCCTTGAAATGGTTAATAGGGGCTGCACCTTCCCAACCATCTCTTTCCTCATTGCCAGCTAACTGAAGAGGACTCTGCAGACTAGGAAAGAATGGGCCACAAGACAGAAGGGGCCATTTTCCTCAAAACCATATAGAAAGGCACCAGACCAAGAGCATCTGCATAGATTGATATGTCTAAAAGTAGGATTTCCTTACATTAAGTTCAGGACTTACTTATTAAAACCTCTAGGATTACCTTAACCAAGATGGCACTCAATAAATGTTTACTGAATGAATGAATGCCCAAATAGTAAAATGCCATTAGAGCAGTGCTACTACAGTGGATGAACTATTATTTGCAAGTTTGTGAGAACTTAACAGCTTGTGCCAGAATGAAAATCAAGAAACTTTTGGGGAGAGGAAAAGCAGTGAACGAGGCCTTGTGCTTATTATCACTGCTTCTGGGAACAAATAGTTTATGGGCCAGCATGGAGCTATGGTCCACATTTGAAAGTACTACATTAAAGGACATTTTCCAAGTATTGAAGAATCTAAAATTATGTTGAAAATCACATAAACACTATTGGTAAAAATCCATTCAAACTAATCTAGTTTGAATTCACTTCTAAGTTATTTATTATCTGATTAAAGTACAATTGTTTATTAAACTACATCTATTTAATTATAGAAATAATATACATATATGTACATTTATGCCACCTATCCATCCAACCACTTATCCATCTACCATCTATGTATGTATGTCTATATGTCTGTCTGTCTGTCTGTTTGTATGTATGCATGCGTGCATGTATGTAGTATGTATGTATCTATCTATCATCTATCTATCTCTTACACAAACTGAAAGTGGTCTGGAGGAGCACTGCTCAAAGGATTGAATACAGGCCAGACAGTAATTAACTGCTTTATCTGAATAACGTATACAAATCTACAACATGCAAATATGCATACAGTACTTTGAAGGTACAAAGTATTTTTTAAATATGCTTTTCACATTTATTTAATCGTCACTATAATCCCACAGAATGGTTAAAATTTCTATTACTTTCATGTTATATAAATCAAAACCTGAGGCTTCCTAGGCAAGGTGAAATTAAGAGATAATACAGATAATTATTGACAAGTTCAGATCTTAATAACTGCTATTGAAGAAAAGGAAAAGTTGGGGGCCTGAATTATCCAGTTGATTCACCTTCCCAGTCACTCTTTGAATGATTTATTCACTTTATTAATGCTAACACAGTCATGGTACTAGAGCAAATAAGAGAAACAAAGGGCAAGATTTACATTTCTGTTACCTATAATTGTTATGTGTAAAATGTGATGGCTCACAGTTACCCAGAATCTCTGCTTGCAAAAACAGAGAAGTTAGTTTTTAAGGGCATACTATTCCTATGTATTAAATCATCTTGTGATGCAAACAGGCTGACTAGGACTGAGAATTTGTTGCACCATTTCAATCCTTTGAAGAATTTTTTTTCCTTTAAGCATCTTTTGCATGTAAACTCAGGTTTCCGGGTAGCCAGGTTTCTAGAGTAAGCATGCCAAAGGTGAACCCACTCAATAGCACCTGGGCCACCTGTACCACATACATGCCAGGTCTGAGCCTCAATTTTTCAGAAAGTTATGCAATTTCTGGTTAAATTTTTTTTAAATACATGTTTTATGATTACAGGTCCACACCTCTGCCCCTTTCCATCCCTGAAATTCCAAAGACATGGGAGGATCCATTCATTCAGATAAGCCTGTAAACACATTGACGGTCCTTGGAAGCTGACCTAAACTCAGATGTGCCAAGATTTCCTCACCACTAACCTACATCTTTTGACTGCCCTCAAATTAGATGTACTAGAGAATTCTCCGGCCTATTCTCCACACCACACTCTTTCAGTGTAAGGATTAGAAAGGGAAGCAGGTAGTATTTAACTATATTCTTTCATTTACTCATTCATCATCCAACATGTACAAGGCACACTGAAGAATAAGGATGCTGCTTATGCCTTCTAGAAATTGCAACCCAATGAGACAGCTAAACTAGGTACCCAAATAACTATAATACAAAACAATCCTTTATAGACACTGAAAGTAGCACTAATCAAACATCTGAGGACAGGGAGGCAAAGAGAGTTTTTGACTAAAGTGACCAGAAAAGGCTTTATGAAAGAAAGAGGGACTTTCTGAGTTCAGTTGAAGAGAAAAAGCAAGATTTTATCAAGGACAGATGAGGGGAAGTGATGGTCCATATAGAAGGAATGATATGAGCTGGAGGTAAGAAAGGGGAAAAAGAGGTTAAGAAATGAGGGGTATGTAGGTGTCATTTGGCTAGAACATGGGAAGCAGTGAAAGATAGGAAGAATAACTTGGAACCAGACTGTAAAAGGCTTTGAAGACCAGGATGAACTCCCATGATTTTATTCATCAGTTAATGGGAGAGCCATTGCAAAAATCTAAATAGGGAAGTGATTTGAACAAAGCAATAATCCAAGAAGCTTGCTCTGGTGGTGTTATATAGAATGGCCTTTAATTCTGAAAGGCTAAAGGTCTAGGGATAAATCAGGAACCTTTTATAATAGACCAAAACAATCTGGCTTAAAGAGAGGTAGTGGCCAAGAAAATAGAAAAGAAAAGAAGAAATAACAAACAGAATTTGATAGGGAAAAGAGGAAAAATGAAAAGATAACTCCCAGGTCTTGAGTCAGTGCCCGGAAAAATTTATGTTGTGGATAAAAATGTTTGGACTCAAATTTATACAAAGATCTAGAGATTTTTAAAAAATATATTTCAATACTGTCTGATGTTATCCATATTAAAAAAGAAAAAAACATAATTTCCCTGGATCACCCTGGACAGCTGGTTGCTCTCACCACATTCCTTCATAAGGCTTCTTTTTCCATGGTATTATCCTGTTTTGGAATATGGACTCGAGTGTTGGAAAGGGGAGTGAAGAGTTCTTTTTATGATCAATTGAATGCCAGCCTTGTTACCTTTCCTACTTGTGCAATCATCCCCCATCCACTCTTTGGTCTAAACCAGCAGGCATATCCTCTAATGGTGACAGCAGAAAGAAACACTCCTCTGAGAATATTAGAGACCCATGGATCTGTTCTGTGGGCACACACTATGACAGCTCTTGGGGACACGCTTCAATCTGTTCCTAACCACAGTAACCGAGGGGCCTCCAGACACAGCAGGTCCTTCAGCTCAGGGAGCAGATGGACTATATTCCGTTTCCTCAATGTCAGGGCATTGATGGCAACAATGAAGGTGCAGGTCTATGGGAAAGTCACTGGGACGGACTCTTACCTGGGGTGGGCAGGGGCCAAGAGAAACAAAACTGG
Organism: Eonycteris spelaea; assembly: GCA_003508835.1. Lineage (NCBI taxonomy): Eukaryota > Metazoa > Chordata > Mammalia > Chiroptera > Pteropodidae > Eonycteris > Eonycteris spelaea. Next base: position 7,109,847 of record PUFA01000017.1, read on the forward strand.
TATCGCTTTCAGGATAGGGAAATCTAACCTGACCACACAAATAATTAACCTGAAAGGCCACTTCATGGTCCCCCCATGGACCCAGATGTTGCACTTTACTTTAGGTAAACGTTATTTTTAGAGACATAAGAATTCAGTATCCAAAATTTATCACCCATCTGAGTGGGAGACACAGAACACAGAATAGATTTATATGTTTAGGGGGTAGGAAAGGGGTTTAAGCTCAATAAAATCTTAACTGTGCTTTACTTTTTAATTTAACTTTCAAACATTTCTTTCCTGTTTTGTGACTGAGAATCTCATACATGTCACCCTTTCAGTGAAGTATCACAGGAAAGACATTTTTGTGGTGTTTAATGGAAATAATTTTTCTTGTGGTATTGCTCTGATACCCTGGGAAACTGGCTTTCAGAGATAAATTAGGCTAAGAGCCGTCTCGTGCTAATTTATTAAGCAGTCAATGGTTTAAAACAACTTTCCCTGTTTCAGCTCACTGGAGATCTGTTACTGGCTCTTGAGAAGACAGCAAAGAGCCAAAGACTGATAAATTTCATAGACTATCTTGAAATAGACAAAGTGAAGGGTTGGTGTAGGGGTGTTTCATAGTGGGCAGGGGTAGTACACACCAAGGATAAGTCTATACATGTGTACTTTAAACATTCATACCATGGCATTCCACACTGTAATGGTGGTTGAACACTCTAAAGAAACCAAAATTCTCTCCCAGGAACAAATGTTTCTAAGAAGCACCTCCTCAGCTTTCTTTCCTCTTAGAGTAGATTGCAGATAGGAAAAGTTCCATCTGTAAAGAGAAATATTGATGACTTCCGCAGTGTTCAAAGGCTTCAATCCACTTTCTACAGATGCCCCAGAACAGTGGTTCTGGACCTAAGGTGCACCCTGGAGTCACCGGGTGAGCTTTTCACAGTACAGAAGCCTGGGTCCTACCCTTGGAGGTTCTGTGGCCTAGGCTTTGAGAGCTTTCAACCTTCCCAGGTGACTAATGTGCAGTCAAGGTCAAGAATGACTGCCCTATAGGAGGTATTGTCAGAGACTCAGACCTACCCCACACCTGGTAAGTATCAGGTGACTCAGCTGCTAGTATGTGTCTATTTCTTGCCTGAAAATGCAGATCATGATCACTGACCAGCAATGCAGAGGCATTAGGAATAAAGCAAGAATGTTTTGGGAGCTGCCCAGCTCCAGTCGCTGTTCTGTATAAAGAAGTCTGGGTGATTGAGTCTATGGAGAAAAGCAGCTAGGAGAAAACACTGAGAAGAGGGAAAATGAGTTGCTCTTTGGTTGAAACTCAAATTTTTTCAAAGGCAACGTGCCACTGACCCTCTCTTAAAAGCTGAAGAGCCAGGGCAGAAGGCACTACCAGCTTTTATGACATAAATAACTAACTACTAATTTCTATTTTGAAGAAATCCTTACTTTTGAAAATGCATAGGAATTACCTGCAGTGCTTATTAAATATGCAGCTTTCCAGCCCTCACCTGGGAGATCTGGACTCAGTAGGGCTGGAGTGGGGCTCAGGAATCTGAAGTTTTAAAAGCTCCCTAGGGAATTCTGATTGAGGTGAGCTGTGTCCCACCTTTTACCTAACCTCCTGAATGGTTTTTTTGCCATAAACCTAATTGTCCTTCTTCAGCGAAATAGATGATTAGGTCAAGGAAAAAGAGGCAATGCCTCTTTAGTAAAACAGTATCTTCAAAAACCATTTGATTAAACTTCTTATTAAAAAATCCTCAGTCCTTTTTGAACATTCAAGTTTCCTCTCATTTTCTCAGTGTATCTACAAAGAAGAATGAAGATGAACTACTGCAAACAGATACAACCATATCCACAAACCATGGGCCATTATAGTTCGTAGAAACGACAGGGATCTTTCACATTCAAAATTCTCTCAAGTCTTGGAGGATCACAAACACTGATGAGGAAAAAAACAACTATTACAACGAGCAAATAAACCATATTCAGGGAATTTGGGGATGGGAATGGGTATGTTCTTTTGTGTCTAGAAATCACTCCCATTTCATGGTTAATGTGGAAAAGCAGTCCATATTTATATTTATCTTTAAAATTGATGAATTTTTATTATTGCACCTTTACTCACCTAGAGTCAAAGACAACGGAAAGAAATAAAATATTATTTCCAGTTTGGGATTTGAAGATAATAATTTTGCTTGCTCACTCCTTTCACTTCAGTGTGTGTGTGTGTGTGTGTGTGTGTGTGTGTGTGTGTGTGTCCAGAGTAGAACTGTACATGTGGAAAATGCAGCTATAATTATTTGTCACCAAATTTTGGAACCCATAGTATACAAACCTAAAATTCACTCAGAATTCACAATTCAACCTGTAAATAGGTAAACGTGGTTGGAGGTAGGGGGGTATGTTCTTTGCTGCACTGTTTTGTGTTTTTCACTCAGAATTTCCCTGGTCCTCTAAAGCTCTCCAGCCCTGGACATTGTTCCTGTGCTGTGCCCACATTCCATTGGCACAGGCATGGAATGGTATGCTTGGAATGTCTCCACCCTCCAAAATATTTTTGGATCAAGCTTATCCCTTTCCCCTGAAAAACCTCTGTTGTACAGCATTAGCTTTACTGACTTTAATATTTTTGTGTATTTTTGAATGTAGATCAAATCATGAAAACTGCAGGCCCTCATTCTACTATTTAAAAGCTCTATTAACCCCTTGACATCAAAAGAATTTCCACAGAAGGAGAACAAACCTGAGTCTTCTGATTGGGGTGCAGACAATCTCTCTGTTCTATTTACCTGTAGGCTCCTTCTCCAAATGATCTTGAGCTTAGAAATCAGCTCAGAGTGGTCTAATCTAAATGCCACCAGATTTATCAAAAAATAATAATGACCTTTCTTTTAAAATTGCCTCTTGATGGGCTCTTTTTCCTAGTGCTAACTGACAGTCTTCATAGAAGACTGAAACAAGGGAGACTTGCAGGGGAAACAGCTTTTTTGCCCTAAGGAAATAGAGCACAAAGGCATTTAGTGGGGTTTTTTGCTTCTATCAATAATTAGCACCATTTGTAATAATAATAACACTTTTAATGTGTCATCGTTATATGCCAAGTACTGGGCAAAGGTTATCACATACATTATCACACTTAATTTCCATAACAATCCTAGGAGGTTGGTACTAGCATCCCTATTTTAGTGGTAAGAAAATTTAGGTCATAAAGGTGGCACATGGTATAGTCATGATTATTTTAATTGCCATAGTGGATTTTTAAAAGAAAAAAGACAGTGAAAAGATTTTAAGTATTTTCAAGACAACTGTGATTAAAATGAAATTAAATGGGTTTTCTAATACAACTATAATAGGAACATATTTTGGGGTCAGTCAAGTGGGTAGAGAGACTTTGGGAAAAAGCTCCTGCTACTATCTTGTTGGCATTAAGTGACATTTTGGCGAAACACCATGGAAACATCTGGTCACATCCTCTCAACCCTAATTTCTTCCCTAAATGTTGTTTTTAATGTGTCACAGTTGTTAAATTTGTAACAAGTAATGCTCTTGAGACTAAACAACAGTGCCTGGTATGTGAAAAATGAACAATACATTTACGGCAGTAAAAACCAAAAGGAAATTTTAAATAAACATTTAATTGAGTACAAATAGTCTGAGAGTTATTTTGATGGAACTTGCCCAATCTGTGTGCTGACATTAGCAGCAGGATGTTCTAAATAAACTCCATTAGAGAAAATGAAGTCTTCTTCAGTTGTGACATAACTGATCAGATTCAGTTCTTCTGAAGGATTATGGCTGGGGAAGAAACACTTGTTAGTTGGAAGGGAATTCTCCATTGACAGTCTCAGAACAAATGCGTAACCACCAAAACCAGGAAGAATGGAGCTGGGGATTTAGATGTTGTACAATGGCTTCAAAGTAGACAACCAAAAAGTAGAAAAACAACCACCAACCACTAATGTTTGTGCATTGGTCAGTTAGCCAAGGTCCATGAGCCTGATTCACTTCCTCTCTAACTCTAAAAGGATTTTTCCTTTTAGATAAAACCCTGCATATTTGAATCTAATCCAGCAAACGTACTTGTCTTGGGCTATATTTTGCTCTTGCTGTATTTTAGTTGTGTGCAATGGAAAGTCTTGCAAAGACTACAGCGAGAAGGGGAAAAAAAATCAGCTCATGGATCATATTCAGGCAATTAGTAATGCCCTGAGAAAGAGGGCTGTGTATGTCATCTAGTCAATTATTTGAAAACAATTATTTTCAGTTTCATGTATTGACTCTTTCTACATATGGATAGACAGATGCTATTCAGCAGAAATGTTTTTCCACTGATAGGGAATCCCCAAAAAACTGTGTTGGCTTTGATGTGATTCAGAGATTGTGTCATTCATCAACATGGTTTTAAAGAATGTTAGCAACCTTAGGGTTGGTTCAACTCTGAAATATAACACAGATTCTTATAGAGAACATAACTATTTTCCATAGCAGATTTAACCATACATGTAATGGAATATATATCCTTTGTACTTAGTGCTGCATTTGATTACATAAAGCAGTTGAAATGAATGAGTCAAACTTTTTTCCTCATAATAAATACATAAGCTAGCCCCTCCCATTTATATTTTTCTTATTTTAGATTTTTTAAACATATAGAAAAATAGAAAATATATTACAAATAACTTTTTATTTTTGAACAATTTAAGAGTTAAGTTGTGGCATGGTTTTCCATTACTCTTGAGTAAATATTTCCTATAAATAATGACATGAAAAGCAGGAAATTAACATTGATATATGATCACTATCTACTATACAGTTTTAACAATTGCCCAACAATGTGACTTATAGCATTTTCATGATTAGATTCTGGTTATGATTTTGGGCAGGAATATATTATAAAAATATTCATCTTATTGCATCCTATTAGGTGGTACATAATCTAAATGGTCTCATTACTGGTGTTATTAACTTTGATTATTTGATTAAAGTGGTCCTTGTTAGGGATCTCCACTGTAAAGTTATTCTTTTTCTTTTTGTAATTAAAAATTATTCTGTGAGAAGAGACTTTAACACTAAATAGATACCCTGTCTCTCATTAAATTTGTATCCACTATTCCTAGCACCCACTGGTGTTCCTTGCCTGAACTGATTATTACTATGACAGTTGCCAAATGGCATTTTTCTAATTCTGCCATTCTTTCTACATTTATTAGCTGCCATTCTACTGCCAGAATTTCTCTTCTCTCTATGTATATATTCATTATTCATCAGTATAGAATTCCTGTTTTATTTAATGGGTTATAATCCATTATGATTTATTTTGATACTCACATTGCCCCACAGTTGGCCAGTGTAAATCCTCTCAAGCTGGTTTCTGTGTGTCCCAACATTTCTCGAACATTTTTTGTTTTCTGATGTAAAAAAAACATTCTAGGCTCCTCTTTTACTTCCTCTGCCCAGACCAAGAATCAACCCTTCACTCAAAGAGACTTGGTTGCTTTTAATGGAGAAGGTTATTTAAAAGCCAAGATAGAGATCCAAGATGCACCCCTTACTATTGGAGGTTGCTGCTCCCTGGTCCTCTCAACAGACAGAGTTAGGAAATATACGTATATGCTCACACACATACACAGAATTACATCTAAATTCAGTTCTCTATATTGTTGAAATGTGCATGTGTTCACCTAAATTTGCATGTATATGTCTATATTTAGTTCTATATTGATAATAATAAATTCGTGCCTATACCTATGATTCCAATCCTGCATCACAGGATTTAATCTAGCTTTCCTCTTCTGTATATTTGTAATTCTTTTTTCTAATTTTCAATATTGTTACTTACTTGATTAACCTCCTTATAAAAAACCAATCTCCAATTCTACCAGGTCAATAAGTTATTATTACTTTTTAGAGGACACTTAAACTTTCAGGACATTTTTTCATATAACCAAAAAAACGAACAACAAACAACAAACAACAACAACAAAAAACAAGCTACCATATTTTGGAGCCTTTTGATCATCTTACCAAGTATATGCCAGCTGCAATCTTGTCTTAGGTAACTCAAAAAACTAACTCAGTTGCAATAAAAACAGTTAAAGAGCTTTGAAGCGTGAGCTGTCTAGAGATAATTCTACTCATCCTCAGGAGATTTCCCAAGTTCTCCATTCTCTTTTAGGATCAAATCATGGAGTTAGGTGTCATCTCCCAAATCTAACATAGTTTAGAGTTTAAAAGCGTACTCCTCTCTATAACCCCCCACTCCCCAACAGGAATAACTGCTACCAAGGAGACCATCCAGAGTTTCTGGGAGGGGCCTTCCAGTTAAACACGAAAAACTAAACACATGCATTTGCCTTCTGTTCTACCTCATACCTCATCCATATGGGGATAGGGGTGGAGAGGGGAAGCATGAGTACAGATAAAGAAAATGGTAGGGGAGATACTCAACAAAATTTTAGAAGAAATGAGAGATACTGATACCTCTGAAACTGGAAGTGGAGGATAGACTTAAAAAGATAATTCACTGAAGTTTCTATAATAAGTAAGACACACAGATTCCATTTTCCCATTCTTTACTACAGGCAGCAAGCAGTCTCTTCCCAATCTGATCAGAAAATTACAACAAAAATCGTTCTCCACATTGTAGGGGAAATGAACCAGAGAGGCACAGATTCAGAAATGCCAGACAAAGATGAGAGAGGGTGTTCCATATTAAAAACAAGGGGATTAGGTGAATGTATAACTACAGAATGGCAAAAAACTCAAACATACACCCTTTTTCCATGTAATTCTCAGAACCCTAAAAGCCAGGCTTAATACCTTAGTAAAAACATATAAGATTCATACCTGGGAAAACAGTCTGCTATATTGTAAATATTTGTGTCCCTCCATCCTAAACCCAGTGAGATGATATTTGGAGTTGGGACATTTGGGAAGTGATTAGGTCATGAGAGCTCTGCCTTTATAAAGACCCCAGAGAGCTTTCTCAGCCTGTGAGAACACAGAATACAGCCATTTATGAACCATAAAACAGGCTGTCACTAGACCCGGAATCTGCCAGCATCCCTTGATCTTGGGCTTCCAAGCCTCTAGAACTGCGAGAAATAAATTTCTGTCATTTATAAGACACCTAGTCTAAGCTATTTTTTGTTGAAACAGCCCAAACGAAGTATGACAGAAATTGGTACTGAGAAGCAGAGTGCTGTACAATCCATACCTGAAAGTGTGGGAACAGCTTTGGAACTGGGCGGTGTGTAGAGGTTGGAAGAGTTTTGAGATATGTGCTAGAAAAAGCCCTTATCTCCATGAATGTACTGAGACACCATCCAAAGAGAAAAGACCATAAAATTCCGACAGTTAGGAGTTCTCTAATGAAAAACTAAGCCAGATCATCCTACACCAAAAGGTACCATTGGACACCCCACACCGCCTTTCCTCCTACCTCTATCTTAAAACAGAAGGAAACTTCAAAACTCATGGGAGAAGCTATGGCAAATAGGCGTTTGTTTGGGAGCTCCTTTTGATTGGGCCTGAACATCCCAAGGACTCTTTTCCCTCCCAACAGATGAGATTCCTCAGAAATGACTAGAGAGTGGCTTTTCAATCATTCGAGATTGAAGGAATTTATTAAGTCAAGGATATGATGACCTAACTTTCACATGTGCCTTGTTCTCAACCTCTTGACTACTCCATATTTTATATTAGACAACCTGAAAGTTACATTAACTCTTTCATATATAATGTAATTATTTCCTTTGTAAGTACAATTAGCCCCATAATTGTTTAACTAAGCAGGAATTCTAAAACTCTACTGCACAGATTGGGGTCATTCTAACCTCTATAAATTAGAGTCACTTAGCCTGTACTAATGCCAATTCACTACAAGTTCACGAACTACAACGAATCTGAGAAACTCATCTCTATTGCTATTAGAAGAACATTTTCTCTCCCCAGGAGCCCCAGCTCTACTTCCTACAAATGGCTCCCAAATTCTAATATCCTCTGTCGGTTCAGGTCCTTCTGATGTCTGTCAGAAGCAAACGGCAAGGCAGAATTAGATATGCAGGAGATTTACAGGGGTGAATTGCTTATGAAAGATAAAGAGGAGAGTGAGAAGAGGCAAACAGGGAAAAAATCTTCAGATGATGAGCATAGGGACACCTATAAAAGGAAGGAGGAGGAAAGGAGGATTTGGTAGGAAAGTCCTTAGACCACAGCTCAGCTCTATGATATCTCAGCCAGGCTGATGAGAAGCCCCAGAGCAAAGACTGCCCATTAGAAGAGTCCCATGTTAGGCAGGAAGAGTCCAGCTCTAATCCCCCAGCATGCTTGGCCATTGTCTAGGAGCAGCATGGTGATGCCATGGACTCGACAAGAGTGAGTGCAACAGTGGATCCCAAACGTTTAGCAGCTGGAAGTAGTGGCAGCTGGTTCTCGCTTAAAGGGAAATCTGAGTGAGGCTCCCCCACGGCTGGCAATGACTGCTCTCTCACAGCTACAGTTAAAGGGAGAGCCCACTCCAGCACTCAGGCCTCCTCACTCAAAGGCCAGTGGGCTGTTTCTGCTTCTGTTTGTTTCTGTTGAGGGCCAGATGGATGAAGAAATAGTTTGTCCTGTTTTATCAGTAACTGCCACAGGCGTCATTTCTTTATTTTGGCAACAGATGTTAGCACAGATGACATATATAATATTTAACATCTATCAGTCACCTATGACTCATCTGACCACAAACTCAAATATACTATACCTTGTGCATGGGTATAAAAAGCGTATTAACATTTCATCTCGGCAAGGAAATAAGAATGGATGTTCATGGAAAAATAAAAGAAGTGAGAGGGTTGCAAGTGAATACTGGCCACACCTGTTTGTCCTAAAAATGCTAGTCATTGTCTTCTGTCTCCACTCACTTCTATAAGAATCCTGTTCCACTTTCAGCCCTAATGAGGAGATGACAACATAAAGCTACATTTGCACCTAGTTGTTCTTATATTCTTTCCAAGCTGGGTCGATTGATTCTCTCCTAAGATTCACTGAGATGAGTCAGAGACCCATGGACAGCTGAGGGTAATGTCCTATAGAGTCAGATTGTGAGCACAGGAAATGTGACGTTCATGCCATGTTCTCATCAAGCTTTGAGGGAAATAGTTCTTCCTCCATCACCAATTGATCTAATCAGGATAAGCTTTGGATCTAAAAGATCTGAGTACAAATCCTAGCTTAGCCACTTACTAGCTTGCTTGTCTAAACTCAGTTTCTTCATCTAAAACGCACAGTTGAAGACTTACTTTTCAGGGCTATTGCAAGAAGAAGGGTGATAATGTGTGTAAAACACCAACAACATATGTTTTCCACTCTTTAGACCCTAAGTAATCTCCTTCTCCATTAGTGGCTACTTCTTGAGTTCCCCCCGGTCTGGTCTCAGAGGTACTTTGGTTCTTATCAGTTACTATAGTCTAAGTCTACTCTATTATATATAACTCATAGCTAGCTGGGATGGGAGCAGGTACCTAGTCATATGGCACTGGTTCTGGACCATACACCCTGGGCTTATATATACATTTTCTGAGTTAGTCTACAAAGATTTGTGGAGTCTACTATGTGCTTATAAATGGGCTAGATGCTGAGAATTATGGGGTGAACTGGAGTCTGTCCAGTCTTGTCTAAGAGCCTTCTACTCACAGAGTGTATCTTCTAGTTTGATCTCTGAGACCATTTCATTTTTACTACTCTGTTTTGTGGTCCTTTTAGAACACTCTTACTTGCCACTATAGGCAAACCTAATTGTAGCTTAAACCAGATGGTCTCTGAAGGCCAAGGTGACAGGAGACTCTGAAAGCTATCTCCTGAACCCTGGACACTCCCTACAGCCTATGTAGGCCCACAGGTGCACTGCAGAGCCAGAACATGGCTTGAGGGCATTAGGTACATCTTGGAGAGAGAGAGGTGCACCAAAAGGGGGTAACTAGACTTTTATTACTTTCCAAATTTGTAAGAATCTGTCTTTGGAGCTGCTTCCATATATATCTTCTGGTTGCCTTTGACCGTCCACTCATCTGGATTTCTTAGAGGCAAAGGGAAACTTCCCCCAAGTGACCCCAGGCATTTCCCAGAAGCAAAATAATGCAGACGAGAACACTGCTTCCTTGCTGACTCACACTTGTAGGAAGAGACCCCAAGGGTGATGTAGAGTAGGTCTAGGCCTAATATACTGAAGTTCAGCAGACACATCTAGAGTTGTAGAGAGGACAAATAGGGTAAGTGCTCATTGGCTCCAAAGCCTTCATCCTGACTGTGATTTCTGTTTGGAGAAGTCCCAGTGAAGCTGGACTTTTGTCCCATTCCTACAATCCAAAGGATCCTGTGATCATAGGACTCTTAGTTGCAAGTGTCATAAACTTGGTTCAAAAAGCATCAGAATAACAATGATCACTGCAGAGTTTTCCCTCAAACACAATGAAAGTGGCTTTCCATGTGATTAAACTGAACACCTGACACTCGGCCTGAAGTACTTGCTTTGAAAGTCCATTTTAGGAGATGTAAGATAAGACTCTAAAAGCTGCCCTTTGCCACCAACAAGAGACCCCAACTTTTAGGCTGAGCTGTGAGTTTTAAAGAGTGTTCACAAGGGCTTTTATCTTGTAGAAGAGCAGTTGACTTTTGAGAATTACTATATGTTCTAGAATTTCAGGGTGACTTGATTATAATCTCCTTGGTACTATAACTAAGACAAATGCAAGCAAGATCCAGATGGAAAGACTTAGGCAGGCCTACAAAACAAAGGTTGGAAATGCAGGCAAAATAGATTGGGAGTTAAGAACTTTATACTGGCATTAAACAAGAGTTGATTGAAGTTAACACTAAGATTATTTTGATTACTTGTCATTATGCATTTTGGGAGGATGAAATATGTACCAATTGCCCTAACATTACTCCTAGAGATTCCAAGCCTCCTCTATGACCTCTTCCAGGGTCTTCCTAATTAGAGCCTGGCCTGAAGACAAAGAGGAGGCACTTCTTTGGTTCAACCAGCTTTGATATAACTATATGTCATGAACTCATCATCAGACTGTGATCTGTCCTCAAAGACACCAGAGATATGAAAAGGACATCACTGGTAACTAGCTTATCCAGAAGACCCTTTGCCCATTCACACTATTTCCTAACACAGTTTTTTTCTAGACTTTGTGCAAACAGGAAACCAGAGCAAAGTCATTGTTAGAGAGCAGGTCACTAGATGCCTCTTAGGACAAACAATACCGTGCTGTTCCTATGAAAAATGAAAAAGGGCAATAAAGCAAGTCATGGAGTGGTGATTTAGAAACATTCCCTTTCCTACTCCCCTGGGAAAAAAACTTCTTATGTTAAAATGCTTTAGTAAAAATATTTTAATCTAGTGAAATATTTTAATGGAGTTCGTGGCTTGAATTACCACAGTGAATGCATCCTCTATCGTAGTTAGTGTGGGCACACACCTACCTGTATGAGAATAATTCCAAACTATTACCTTTAACTCATGCGTTTCCATTTCCTTGGATCTCAGATATATGATTTATGCTAGAATAGTTCTCAAAGTGTGGTCTCATGAAAGCAGCATCATATCACCTGGAAATTTGTCAGAATTGTTAACTCTGGGACCACCCTCGCCTCCCCTCACCCCCACACCCATCGTACTGACTGAGAAACTCAGGAGTATGGCCAGGAATCTGTTGTTTATTCAGCCTTCAGAAAAGGCACTGACAGATTGGACCTAGCATCATAATAATGTTTTTCATTTCAAAGTTGACTAACATTCATGCTAGGCCTACTTAATAGTTTTGTTCTTTAGCTACGTTTTGTTTCCTCTTAACAAAGGAAGTATCTGAGTGAGCAGTCTGCACTACTGGAAGACATTGACCTTTTCAGTGTTGTTAGTCTCTCCTGGTGTTCCCCCTTATTTCACCCTTTCTATTCCAGTGGGTAACAGGCACTTCTATTATTATCTAAGAAATTAACCTGATTTTTAATTTATTTTTCATTCTAACTCATTTGCAGTGGATTTCCTGAAACATTATCTCCCTCTCTCTTGGACACGAGTCTGCTGGTCTGCTCACACTTGACCACAGTTCTTCCTGGGAGGGTTATCTTCGTTTGAAATTTGGATTATTCATCTTTTCTCCATCCATTTAGAAGGTCTAAGGCCTTTGGAAGAGTTCTGGCTTGGGCCCAGTTGCAGGGTTCACGCTGGTAAGTAATGCTGTCTCTTGCCACCACTTTCTTGTAAAGCGCATATTTCTAACAACATAGCAAGTGCTTCAAGTTGGTTTGTGTCACTCAGAACACAAAACCAGGGACTGTTCTTAAAGGAATACTCCCTGGAAAAATCACTCTGAAGACTGAATTTAAAAATAAGAAATTTTTAAAGCTGCTTTATTTTGAAGAATTTTGATTTTTAAATATTAAACATAATAAAGTTCTTTAAGAACAATGTTGTTGAAAACATTTTCTCTCATTAAACATGCAAAACCTTCTGGAGGAAATGATACTCTGAGCTTTGTAGCACAAATCAATGCCAAATGAAAGCCATAAACCATGTTTTGTTATGCATCTGGCACCGTCTCCAAATAGCTTGAACAAACAACGTCACTGTGCTTCAGACCCTCAGATCCTTACTTCTCTGGAAATTTATGACTGACCACTACAGGAAAGTAGAAATGCTAGGGATTAGCAAGTCTGGAGAGGGTGGTAGGAGAAACAAATTATGAAAAACAGAAACAATTTGAATATTACAAGCATTTGTTTTCCCAAACCATTCTTGGGAAAGCCATTCTATGCAGCACATGCCTATGTGCTGAAAGGAAACTGGCTTCGAGTTTCGATTATCAATCTCAGACTAACGAAAGTGTTCAAAGCTGGCCGAAGCAGAGTTGTTGGAGAAGCAGGAGACTGTAGGACGATGGCTTCATATAAATTCCATTAAGTGAGAAAAATAAAGAAATCTAGGCACTAAATCCCATGCCAATGTCAGAATGTGTCACTCTACATTTCTAAATAAACATGAGCTTTCCCTATTTGGGGGTAGGTGGCTTTGTGGGAAAAGGCCATGACCTTGGGTTCCAGCCCTGCGGAATATAATTTTTGTGGCTGTTTCTGTGGTCAGGGAATCACAGGAAATCAGGGGACCTATATATGACCATTTTCCAATACAAGTCCAACTTGGAAACACAGGTATAAAAAGGTGTTTTAAAATGTAAGCAGCAAAAATGTAACACTCCACATCACCATACCACCTCCTTAAAAAGAAAATTTAGCATGACTGATTTCTGACCTTTGCTCAAAAGAAACTTAGTTCAAAGAGGAATATTTTTAAATAAATATCTCGGTAATTGCCAGTAATTGAAATGAATTATAAAAACCTGACTTGAGAGCTTAATGGTACCACATTCACTTTCTCTTGCCTGTGGGGCAAGAGAAATGTGGCTAAGTTTCTTCCAGGAATGTGCACATTGAAGGATGGTTCGTACCTAGTTTGTCTGATCACGAACCATTGCCAAACACCACTTCTTCCACATGAACCTGAATACAGATTGGAACCTGAATTCGAACCTGAGCTGGGATGCTGGTCAATCCTGGAAGTACTGTTAAGACTTGGCATGGCACCATCGATGTGAAGTGTTGTTCTTCTGTGTGCCTTGGTATGATTTTAGGCCGGTTTGTCTTTCTTTTGAAAGAAAAGTCTGTCTTTAATATTTTTGCAATGCAGCTTTATATCCATAGAACTGTGAGATATTCTCATTAGCGTGTTGCACTCCAGAAGGTCGGCCCCTTTTGCAAACCCCTGCCCTCAGCAAGTGGGCCCACACTTACAATTGCAATGACATTAATAATAAGAGTTATGAGTAAAAGTGAACAAAAGTATTGGCCAAGGCTTATGGATTTCATTTGAGACTTAGTGTGGCACTTAAATTTTTAATTCAATTTTCCTTTGCTAAACATATCCAGGTTCTTGGGTGCTTAATATTATTACTTCTTAATAGTTACTGCTACTGATAATTAATAAAGAGTGACTAGCCTCAACTTTAAAAGTTACTGAGACTTGAAAGAAAGTGTTTTCCCCCCTTGCCATTTATATTAAATATATAAATCTGCTATAAAAATTTGGTTTTAAAAGTTTCTTGCCTTCTAAGAGAATTGAGAAGCCAATCAGCACATTCTTGATTTGTCAATTTGTTATATATTTATTTACGTAGCTGTTCAGTAATTATATAAGAAATACTTAATATCCAGAAACATTTTCAAGGAATTACTCAAAATCAAGATCTACTTATAAAATCTTGTTAGAAAAACAATGTTTGCACTTCACACAATGGAGCTCTGATTTATTAGAAATAAAAAGGCTTATTTGAGTTCTCAAACTTGGTCTCAATAGAGACTCCATAAAGGTTATTATAAACTTGAGGCAAATACTAGTGGTCTTTGCCACATCATTTTTGATCAATATCCAAGTTCTCTTTATTTTATATAGCCAGATTTTATAGATATTGATCCTTAACACTATCCTAGGTAGGAGTAAAATTCTCATTTCAAAGAAATATTATTACATATATTTTGCAACAAAGAATCTTTTGAAATGACAAACGCAGCTGTTGCTCTGGTTCTATTCTTACAAGGAATTCTCAGGCACAAACACTAAAACCAAGGTAGATGTCACATGTACTCACTAAATGGAACTAAATCTACCAAAATCCATTAGGAACCAGCAATAAAAAATTCTGTTGTGGTGTCTTTAATCTGGAAGTGTTTATAGCTTTATGAAATTTATTGATTCAGACATTATTTTTAATAAATATATATTGAAGACATGCTATGGGCCAGGCCCTGAGGATATAATTCCAAACAAAATACACATTCTCTCTGCCTTTATAGGACTTGGAATTCTGCAAGATGTAAGCATAGCTTTTTAATTTTTTTTTCCAACTTTGTTCCATGTTCCATGAAAATAACCACAGAATAGTTTCCTTGTTAAAGAAACAGAAAGTCACCAATTAGGCAACTCTAAAAGTCACCTGCAACTCTCTTCCTTAAGTATTCTCAATTTTGGTTCTCCACACTGGGGACATGTACTGCTTTATACACAAGGTTTTCATGATGCCAGAGACATACATAGAGAAAAGTCCTGGCCTTCCAAACAAGAAGCAAAGCAATAGAAAACAAAAACATAAAACAAACAAAAATCTTTATAGTTCACATTCTCTTGTGGTGTAAAGGACATCATCTTTGAAATTCAATCCTCCCTTATCCTCACCTCTTTCCACTCCTCATTATGTTCCCTTGATAAATCATTCCTCTGAGTGGGTTTTTTCTTTTTTTCAATTGTCAGGAACATTCCTGCTGTGTCTGGGCATCGACCTCTTCTTTGGTATTTGATTAATTTCATGCACTTGACCTAACTAAGAAGCCAGACGGTACTTCGAATGTACTTCAGTTGACAGAATTAAATAAAACCCTAACCAGAGAAGCATAAGAGTCATGCTTCTATTACATTAAAGCCAAAATTTCTCATCAGCATTAACAGAAATTCAGATTTTGTCCAAATAGGAATCAGAATAAAAAGTCCTAAAATGACAACAACTATAGTGCAAACGGAGAAGTGAGGCTGAGAGTGGATTCATGCAGAGAGAGGCTGGGAAAGCCTTCGGGATCTGAGCTGGGTGTGCAGAGAATTCTAAAGGGAAGGCTTTTAATCATCTCCAATCCCTAGAGCCACTTTGGACGCTGGCATCATTGCTCAGGCCAGAGTAACTTTGAATGAGGGAAATAAAAGGAATAAAGTTTATTTTGTAACTAAAGATTAAGGAAATAGTCTTGGCAATCATCTCCCTTTCCCAAGTCGCACATATAAATCATTTCCAACTGTGTATCCTGATCACTTTGCCAGGATTTAACTTAGTTCAAACAACTAAGCATAAACACCAATAAAGATGGGAAAAAATCCTTTCCTCTCATGAAAATCAACTTAGTCGGCTGACCTAATTGTCTGAATCTGTTGCTCATCTCACTACAGGATGTTGAACCACTGAGAACTCACAAAGCATGACTCTCAATCTCAGTGCTCATAGAAATGAAAGCAGGGTAGGGTGGACTCCAGTTCTCTTTGGCATCCTGCTCCCAGCTGGTGACCTGAACACATTGTCTGGTAATGCTGGTCCTCTCCTGCCCACAGGAGCAGGTCTGAGGAGTCTTCGGTTCTAGATTGGCATTCCCCCCAGCGCTGGGGTCTGCATCACTTCACACTCCAAGGGAGGTTTTATGCTGGTATTTTCCTCTCATTTGTACAGATAAAGCATCTCTTAACTGATGGATGGAAGTGAGCTTCCATTTACTTCTGTATTATTCTCATAAGAGATTTGGCAACAAGACTGGATTCTTGCTAATCCTTGGGTGGGCTGCCTGCTCTCTGTACTGTGCCAGTGGCCCCAAATGAGCTAGAAAGATAAATAGGTAGTCATTCCCCCTTTCAAATATTCAGCATGACATGATAGCAGACTCTGGCTCCCTGGCTGATGGTGGAGATGTGTTCTGGGGATTTTGGAATGCTGGTTCCCTAGCCAAGGAGCACAACAATTCAGGAATGTGGTGGCTGTTTTTAGTGGCTCATGCATTTAAGCATCAGGCCTGCTTGTCCCTATATCAACTCTAAAACTACTTTAGTTGCCTTACTCAAAAGTAAAGAATTCTATGCATTTCTATATGTGTCAGATTATATTTGGTTTCTTTTCCAATTATCAGATAAAGCATTTCTTCAAAACAAATTGCACTCTTTTGCTTGTCTAGTGGCTGAACTTTAGGAATGAAAGCTATATTCATTCATTCCCTTCCTTCACATTCATTTATTAAACATTTTCTATGTACCAAGTGATAAGAAGAGACTCTAAAAGTTAGAAAGGGCCTTAAGAAGCCAGTCTATTAGAAGGGCCTGAGAAAGATGTTTGCTGTTTCAAAAATCAACAAGAAATTCCATAATCTGTAGAAGTGAATGCCACAAAGGTTGAAAAATTCTTCCTATGGCTCAAAACTGTTCTTGGTGCAAGTCCTGCCTCATTTGCTTGAGTGAAGATGAAATATGACAGACTCAGCAGAAGTTTTGGAACAATTCTCTGTTTTTCTCATTGCCATTGAGTTACCAGTTCCCATGGAGTTCCAACACATTCTGGTTCAATGTTTCTCAAACTTTGTTGTGCGGGGCTCAGTGCCCATGCATTGTTTACAGATCTACAAAAACAGAGCATCATTGTCAAATAAAATGCCTGTTAAAATAAAGCAAAACAGGCTTCTTTACTACAGATACTCAGAGCCTTTAAGAAGTTAGCATTTTATGAATCTTCATAGGTGAGATAAATTAAACAAGGTTTCCCAAGCGATCTAACCACATGAGGACCTAATGATATTATGTGGTCCATTAAGTCCCAGAAACAGAGTTTGAGAAAGGCCGATTTAGCTGTGTTGCCATGATTCTTCGTCTTATTTTGGGTCCCACACCCTTTCGAGAACTAAACAAAGCTATTAAACACTCCCTTTGCTGACACTGAAAACTGAACACGCATACATGCACACTAAATTTTTCACATAACTTCAGGGGGTCATAAACTATGGTGACTTATTCATGATTTTCAAGTTTTTCTGGTCCCCAGCTGATAACCTAAAATTCTAAATAATCTTCTCTTCCTTTACATATCCTAAAAGATCATAAGATGGCGCACAAATATTCCTTATTGGATTACATATGTGAGTTTGACACAGTTCTCTGTTAGTGCTATCCTCTGGCGTGTGACACCTACGAGAAGCCTGTCAGCCTTTGAGATGTCTCAAATTTTGTCTTCCTTCAGCTGGCCTCTCATTCAATGTTATGGTTCTGGTTTCCAAACCAGAAGTCCTATTTAATTTGATGAATGAAGAGATACTTGAAGGATGTTTCACAATTTTAAGTTGTTGTTGTTTTTTTTTTTAACAAAAAAAAAATCTAAAGAACAAAGTGTGAGTATTGTTCTTATTCCTCTATGCAAATCTTCAGGAAATTTCATTGTTTATGAAAACATGATCTTAGGGGAGGAGAAGCCCCTCCAATTTTTTTTTTTAAAAGGGTGCTTCATGACCTCAGCCTTGTTGTCACTAGGAAAATAAAATATTTGGGGATAGGTAGGAGATGAAAAAGTAAAAAAGCATAGGGCAAACAGTTTGGATTAAATGATTTGTCTGAATTATTATAAAATAACTCAGTAAAAAGAATAAGCTTATTCTTTCTAAATTACTTCAGTCCTATTAAAAAAAGGAAGAGTTTTTAAATGGGCATTTGAAAGGGCTAACTCCAGTGCATGCATGTGGAAGCCAGATATATTTTTTTTTTGTGCGTCTGTCATTAATTTTATAATTGAAGTTTATGAATATCCCGGTTGAAAAACAAATGGTTTGCATCAATGGAAATGATTTAGTTTTTATTTTTATCAAAGTTAATACATGTTAATAATTCTTTTTCAGAGTAATAGCTGTTTGCACATTATAAGCACATGTCCCCCTCTTCCATGTAAGGATATCCGATGGAATTTTTTTTTCTCCTTGGCCCTCTTATATTCAGCATATTTCCGTTCATACAAGAAGAAAGTAGTCATTTGAAGTCTATTGAGAAATGTCTGTTTGACTAACAGATGTCTATGTTGGAGTAAGCAGGAAGTCTTACAATTCTTCCCCAACACAAAGGCCTGCCATGATAAAAGACCAAACAACCTGGGAATAAATAAGGCAATTTTTATTTTAATAAACATCCCTCCTAAGCCAGCCAGGATGGTGGAACTGAGAAAATCCCTACTATCTCATACTTAAATACATTTGTCTTCCTTTTACCCCTCGCCTGTCCTTTTAGCAACCGTCTTCAATGTTATTGAAAAACAGCCAAAATATTTTTTTATTTGTTCTACCAGCAATATTTTAATCTGGAATGCTTAACATTCAGCCTCTAGCTATAAGGTAGCAAGTTTGCTCAGAAAGAGATGAATTCTGTGAGCTGGAAATGAATCTAAAATCCAATTTAGTCTTAACACAATGTTACACATCAATTATATCTCAATAAAGCTGGAAGAAAAAAACAATAAAATAAAATTTATTGAGCATCACTGTATGCCAGTCACTGTTCTAGGCACTGTGGGTACAGAGGTGTGTGTACATGGAGGCCATCCCTTATCAGTAAAGACAGTCAATAAATTTGTAATCAAAGAGGTAAGCAATTTGATTTTAGAAAGTGATTTTAAAAATAAGATGACATGATACAAAGTGGTAAAAGAAAGGAGGAGGCTAATTTAGAGTGGGTGATATGGAGGTGATGTGTGAACAGAGCCAGAATGCTAAGGAACAGCTGCCTTCTGCAGATCTGGGGCCCAGTATTCCAGAAAGAGAAAACAGCAGAGAAGGTACCTAGGATCTGAGGTGGAAACAAGCTTAGTCTGTTCCAACAACAGAAAGAATGCCCAAGTGGCTGGAGCATAGTGAACAAGGAGAAAGTGAAAGGGGGAGTTGAGAAAGCCAAGGGTGCCTCACAGCCCAGGCTTTCCATCATAAAAGACAAAGACGACTCCAGCCCCAAATACAGTCGATGAGACGCCAAGCTATTCGCTGAGCGAACAGAATGGCTACACTGAAATGGTGTAAATTTCAGTTTTGCCACTTAGAAATAATGCAAGCCTACAACAGGGTGCTTCTGAGTAAATGTTCCGGGAAGGGGCTTCTTCATAATGCTGCGCAGATGGACCAGTCTCCGTCAGCAGGTACGCTCTTGCTTTGTTAGGGGTAAGGCTTGCCCATAAAGTGTTTTCCGCCATTCCTTTTCTCAGGTAGCAAATGCCCACTCATTCATCACCTCCTTTGCACCCTGGAATCTGGGTGTTCCATATCAGCAGATAAGGAGAACCCAGCTCTGGCCCTGAAAGATTGTTCTGGAAGTTGGCCAGACGACTGGGTCATTTCCCAGTGTTCTGCAGAATGATCACATTGTTCCGGGTACAGCCGACACGGATTATTATCGAAGAGCTGGTTCACCCTAGATGAATTAATGAATTCTGACACCGCACTTCAGGTTACTGTCTTCTGGTAACCTTTTTGTAGCCTCTGAAAAATTGAAATGAGATAAAATCTGGTATTCCCTTTCTCTATGTTAGGCCAGGCTCTATTCCATTCCAGTGGTAATTGCCAAAGGGAAGAAAAAGAACCAGGCAAAAAAAGAATGAAGGTGAGATTTTCACCAAGGAAATATCTGTATTTTCAGCAGAACATGTATATTTATATATAAATATAAGTAAAGGCAGGGAATCTGTGCAACACAGCCTAGTTCAATAGTCTAGAACTAGTTTAATAGCTTAGTTCAAATATAAGTTATATATAAAGATATATAAAAATTAAATTATGTGTGTATAACATATATAATTGTATGTATATATGTTGTATGTGTGTATGTATGTGTGTGTGTGTGTGTGTATACCTTGTCCCACAAAATAAAATTAAAGTTGTACAAGAAGAGGGCCTTAAAAATGTTTCTTTTTCCAGAGTCAGTATATAAAAGTCCAGCTTTCTTTAACCAACTAGTGAGATGATGGTTTTTTCAACTCCCTATTTTTACATTACCTGTCTATAAATATGACTCATTTTCATTTTAAACAAAATATAAAACTCTCTTCAATTAGTCTACTGCTGTTTCTATTCCATTGTCTATTGGCATCTGTGTAATTCATTTTAGGTAAATAGCATTTAAAGAACAGTAATCAAATCTGTTTAACACAAATGTGTTAATGAACACTTTTAGTCATTAATGAAATTGCTTGCGCATTGATAACCCTTTTTGTTATAACCCCGAAGTAGCCCAAAACAGTATTTTGACATCTGGTTTATTCAAGATGAAGAAACCAACTTGATTATCTTTGAGACACAGCTTAATGCTTATATATCATTCTGGTTATTCACTCTTTTTTTTTTTCATTGATTAAATATTATTTGGGAATAAAGTAATTAAAGCCCAGAAAATAAATTTCCCCTAGATTGGCTATTATCACACACAAATCTATAAGAATATAAGTTTTATGATTTTCCAATTCACTCTTTGGCATTAGATTTGCTCTTTTTCCAAAATGGGGGCAATAAAATAGTTGGCTCTAACCTAATTCCTATGATTTGACTATTGCTTTAGATCTTGCATTAACTCACAAGCCGCTATTTAAAAAACGTTTTTAATAGTGTGAGTAATATATCAGTCAGGTAAAGACTGATGAGTTACAGAATGGGAATTAGTACTACCTGGATACGGGCCATTAGAAAGACGAAACCACTGGCTTGTAGTTTTTAAGACTGTCAACCGTTGATGGACTAGCTACCTAAATATTAGTTCTGGAATAGCTGACTTGTTATTGAAGGCCTCTAATGAGCAACTTGCAGTGTTTTATTGAGATGATTAAGTTCATAGCTAATTGGTCCCTCCTTATCTTTTAAGCCAATAGATGAATTTCTCAGTTATCGGGTTTCCTTTCAGAATGATTCGCTGTAATGCCCTAAAACAAAGTTTCCTTAATACTTTTAATAAACCGTACACCAAAATCATTTTACAAAATAGGAAGGAGCCTCTTTAGATCCTTGCTGTGAGTGAATAATACACAATTAATAGTAATTAACCTGAATAGAGAAAAGTTTACAAAATGAAAAAATAGCACTAGCCATGAGTAGAACTACTATGCAGCAGTGTGTATGGGAAAACGCTGTCTATGTACATTACTATTTCAGCTAACCCACATCTGTAAATCCAGAGAGCTAGTAGCCATGTGTCTTTCCAACTGAAAAAGGCAAAAGACAACTGGTTGCCATATGCTTTGTACAAAGAAATTGTAAACAGGTTACTCAGTATGGGCCACATATATAGGATCTACACATGAATGCCCCAGGAACAGATTTGGCCCAAAGTCTCCTCCAACTAAAAAGCTTCAGGCATCCAATACTCCCACATGTCCACTGTATAATGAAACAGATGACAGCTTTACCCTGAAGGTTGTTTTGTATTAAGAATGAGATTGGGCAATGGGCACTCAGGCAACTGTCCAAAGGAGTTCTTGTGGCTTATACATGTGTATATGTATATAAAAGATGTATATTAACGTCCTTTGAAGACTGTAAATAATGTACTAAAGAACTCTAGAAATGCTTGGTACCACTCTCTGTCATAATATATGTGCATGCACGAACACACACACACACACACACACACACACACACACGCACGCACCCAGAGAAGTTAAAAAATCTTTCAGCAGGGTTGGTGCTTTTGTTATAAACAACAAAGTGATAGTTCCTTTATGTGATGAGTTCTCTTTCCTCTACTCTGGCCGAGGCCTACTAAGGTGGAGATTAACGGTACCTCATGCTTTGGGGAAAGAGCTCTGAGTGAGGGGCCAGAATAAGAAAGAGAACATGGAGAGACTGTTTTCAGCTTGTTCTGTCTTCAATGTTAGGAGAAAAAGGTAAAGAGAATTCTTGAGGTTTTTACTTTGTTTACCTTAGCTCAATAGAGTAGAAAACCTAAGGAAAACTTAGGCAAAAGGTCCAGCTAAGAATAAATACAACCCATGTGCTTAGAGTGGCCTATGTCTTGTCTTCCTGAGAATGTCAGACAGGGCAGCAGCAAGCTTTTGAGAAGGATCTGCAGTAGACACAGTAACAGTGCTGCTGTCATGCCTCCATCCACCCATCCGGTCATCCATTCACCCAACGTTAATTGAGGTCCTACGACATGTAGGGTATTGTACTAAGAAGAGGGAAGATGGTTTGGCCAAAAATTTTGCCATCAAACATAGAAGTAAATACGGAGAATTATTACTGATAGTGCAAAAATAATAATGACAAAAACCAAAGCGAAAGCCACAGATTGAATATGATGGGAGTTCTTAAAAAGTGGGGATGGTTTCCAGCTTGAGAATGGGAAATGACTGAAGATGACCTATGGAGAAGACTGCATTTGAACAAACCTTGAAGCAAGCAGAGACGGTGGTTTTGAAAACACACACACACACACACACACACACACACACACACACACACACACCGTTTGATTTGGATCATAGATCTGTGACGGAAGGAAAAGGAAGAAGTTGATTTGTGAAGAAAACATATTTAAAAAATGACCTACTCTACTATCAAATTCAGGAAAACCTTCTGCTGCCTAGAGTTCAGAGCAAATAATGGCAGGATATCACTGAGCACAGCAATGTCCTTTGATCGCTTAGAAACCTAGTCCTGGGGACTCAGTCAAAGGGATTCAGATGTTGTCTGAGGTAATCCATACAAAGTTTTAAAGTATGCAACTGATATCTGAAACTTAATCAACTACTACTTTAGTTCTTGCACTAATCTCCAAACCTCTATTATAAAAACGTATTCAAAAAAGTTTCTTTTTGACAGTGTGAGTGATATATAAATTGTGTAAAAGGTGTTTGATGAGTTAGGAACCACAATTAGCGCTATCTGTATATCAGTCATTAGAGAGACTAAAGCAGTAGCTTATGTCTTCAAGACTGTCAACTTCTGATTGACCAGCTACCTAGATATTAGTTCTGAAATAACTAGCTTTCTATTTAGGCCTCTAATTAGCAACTAGTAATGTTTAGGACATGTGGGAATTGGAGTAGTCACCTCAGCCCCCACACTCGAGGGAACCCCATATTGCTCAAGGTCTTGGCTGGGCAATTACTGAAGACGGTAGAAGGACAAGTAGGAATACGTAGCCCCTAGCTGGTGATAAGATGATCTGACTCCCCAAACACTGCTTCTTTCCCCTTCACCCAGACTTTCAAAGCAATGGAGTTATTAGCCTGTCCCAACTCTCTAGAATTTAATTCCCCTTTGAGACTTCTTTGTCTTTTCAAAATGTCCCCATTGCTCCTCCTCCCCCTTATTCTAACAAAAAAATTGTTGGAGGAGGGCATCTTTAGGGTATGTTTTAACTTGGTCTCATCCCCTAGGGACAATCTTTCCTTTTGCTCAAAATCAGCTCAGCACATACCTTCTCCAGTATAGGTTGTTCTGTCATCCAGTGGCCCATGTTCATTTTGAATTATTATTTTGTCCTTCGGTGTAAACTTAGAGTCCAGCTCCTCACTCATCGACTCCTGCATATCCCACCACCTTACTCATGATACAGCATTTACAGAAATTCCTCCCTTACCAGTATTCACATATGCACCATCCATACTCAGTGTGTATCAGTGTCTTCTCAAGACAAGGGAACCTTGTCTGGTCATTTGAGCTTCAGTGGGCAGCAAGTAAAACTGGCTTTTCATTTGTATACCAATTACTAGTTTATTGGTAACCAGTGTTTATGGTCATGGGAAACAATGTTTTAATACTGATATTTATTTCATTATTTTATGTTTTATGAGAGAGAGAGAGAGAGAGAGAGAGAGAGAGAGAAAGAGAGAGAGAGAAGAGAGAATCTAGCACACAGTAGGCACTAAGAAAATGTTTGTGGAATAAATAAATTTTCATCTTTACTTTAAAATATTTGTTGCTTTGGCTAAATGAAAGAAAATATTTCACATCAAGCCCTATAGGTTCAGAAACTCACCCTAAATTCCTATTGCCTGAAGAGAAGTAAGAAGAGGCAAACTGAAATAAAATGGCTTGATATAATTTAGTAATGTGTTCTCTGGGTAGCCTAGCCTTTATATGACACAAAAGTGATAAGGAGGTATTGTCTGGGAAGCAGAATATAGCAGACTGCAAAGCTCTCAGACACATAAGAAGCATGATAAACTCTCAGTCACTTCAATATACTTTATGGCATTGGACCACAGCTATCAGGATCTTCACCATGACGACACAGAAAGGTAGTGAGGCAGATTGAAATTTGGTACCGCTAATGACCACAACCTCCAGAATTCACACCCCTGAGTCATTTCATCTCATACTGACTTTAGGCTCGGCCATGTGCATTGAGATTTGTCCTCATAGAATACACCTTCTTGGAACCTAGCCATCATGCTAAGAGTAAACCCAAGCAGCCATGAGGAGGGTCCCACATGGAGGAGACTGAAGAATGCTGGTTTACAGCCCCAGCTGAGCTGTCAGCAGGAGGTCACTATGAACTGCCAGCCATAAAAGTAAGGCCATTTTGGACCTTCCACCCATTCCAATGTCCCCACTGGCGACCTGTAAAGAACTGCCAGATAATCCACAGACGTGTGAAAAATTAGAAACCACACTAGTTTTAAGCTACTGAGTACTAGAGTAGTCATGCAGCAGGGAACAACCAAAATAAGCAAGGAATGAAAACAAGAATCTACATTTTATTTAATTAACTTAAAACTAGCTTGGTATCATTTTGACTCTGAGTCCTCTAGACCTGAGGTTGAGGTCCAGCGGTTTTCCACCTGGCTGCACCCCAGAACCACCTTCAGAGATTTTTCAAAGTACACAAAACTGGGCCCACCACAAAAATTCTCATTCCAGAATAATCAGTAGAACCAGACAACTTTCAAGTAAAAGCTCCACTAGTGTGTCCCCAATGTTAGAACTGCCAGAAGAGTCTGTACTGACATGGCCAGTTGTTTCAAAGTGGACAATAGCGCACATGACCTTACATCCACCTTCAACACAGAGAACGGCAGCTCATTAAGAATCTGTTGCCATCAGTCTATTTTATGGAGCAATATGACGCTCAGGGATTCCATAAGCAAAATGAAGCAGAGGTGGACTATTTCTCCAAAACTTCCTTGGAAAAAAAAAAGTCACCTCTGTACACTTTCATCCCAAAAATCTTGTTAAGGTCAAGCTGAGCACGTAAACCTCAAAAAGGAATCCAAGGAAGAGGTTTCCTACTGGGAACAGAGGAGAAAGGAGGTGGGGCAGCATGCGGTGCGCCATCGCAACAACTGCTCCCTCTGTCCACCCTGGCTTCGTTATGGTCAGAGGGAAGGGAGCAGCTGTGCAGTTGTGTATGTAAATCCTGGATGAGGATGAGGCAGGTCAGAGGAAGCAAGGGGTGGGGGTGGCCCATTTTCCTCATCTGCTCAACATAAGCCTGTGAGGAAACAGGCTGACTCTTTTAATAATATCAATGAAAGACAAACATCAGGGGAACAGATATTGAGACTATGAGGTCCAGCTGGTCCCTCTGACAGGGAGATTCTCCCCCCACTGCCAACCTTGCAGAACCTGGACATGTGTTTATTAAGAGAAGAGAAGGGTGTTTTTTTTAATGTGTGATTGCAGCAATAGGATGAGCAAGATATCTCCAAGGGGAAGGTGAATGTCAGGGGTCAAGTCTCCCTCTCCATGTGAAGACTTGTTGCTTAATGATAATTTCTGAGGACCTAGGTTGGGCTTTTTAAGAAAGATAAAGGGTTTCCTTAAAAATAAAATAGATTAATATGTCTGAAAGCACGGGAAAGAGTACAAGGATATTTCATTTCTCTTCCCTGCTTGAATATATGTTATTCAAGGCTCTCTTTGTTGCAAGTGACTGAAAACTACTCAGACTATCTTAATTATAAATGGGGAGTTTATTGGCTCATTAAAACAAAAGTCTAAAGGTAACTGGCCTCAGGCATGGCTGGATCTAGGTGCTCCAGAAATTTTTCATGAAACTGCCTCTTTGTGTCTTGACTTGGCCTTCCTCTCCCCTCACTCCATTATCTGACAAGATCCCTCATTATAGTGGAAAGATGAAAGCCAGGAACTCCAGGCCATCTTTCTATCCTCTCAACAGCCCTCTATGGAAACACTTTCTCTTTTTCCAAAACTATTTCTAAGAACTGAGTCTCCTTCACACTGATTGGGTCACAGGCCCATCCCTGAGCCAGTCACTGTGGCTAGCCAAGTGTAATGTCCTGGGTGGCCAAACCTGGAGCATGAAATGCAGTCAGTTCCACCTAGGTGATATGGTCTGCTGGTGGAAGAGGGACAGAATCCCATGAAAAACTAGAGTTTGTTTGTTTGTTTAAACTAGAAACAGGGTGAATGGATGCTGTCCAGGTAAATCCCCTCTCTGGCTTACAGCAGGGAATTAGGCCTCTAGGAGAACAATTTTCATTTTTGGAGAGGCAGTTCTGGGTTTTCAAATAGTGACTGTGCAGGCTCTGCATGCCTGATGGAGCCCACAAATGCCAGCTCTCTATCTTCCATGGTAAGCTGTTCTTGACCCTTCCCCAGCACCTATGAGCCATCCTGACATTCACTGGAGCCAACTATGCTCAATCAACCTCATCCTCAAAGGTCCAGAATTGAGCAGCCCAACTGTAATTGCTTTCTCCTGATAAAATCAGTCAGTCAAAACTTGAGGTTTCTTAGTCTCAGCTCTTTTGCTGGCTTGTTTCTATGTGTCTGGAAAGTTAAACAACTGTTAAATCCTTTAGCTATCTCTCAAGTAAAAAAAAAAAAAAAAAGATTGAAAATCCAAGATTCTACAAAAAAAAAAAAATTCTATTGAAATGAAAACATTTCAAATGTACTGTCATCACTCTTATAAGTCTTCTCACTTCTCACCTGGACCAAGTAACAATGTGTGCCAGATGAGTAAAAAAGAATGCCAATTTTATTGATTTTACCACCTCATACTCTTTTCAGGTCTGTGAAAAATGTTTAACGGGTGAGTAATTTTTTTTTATATAATTCTCTACAAATCTGTTCTACATCAAAGATTATTTTGGGTGGGTGTTGCCCTGATATAGAACAGAATACTTAAGCTGGGGTAGTGTGATTGATCTTCAGCATTCCTGGTATGATAAAGTATTGGAGGGGTAGGGGAGGTAATGAATAAAAAGTCTCCAAATCCCAGCTTGATGGTCAAGGTATTTCATAGTTAAGCTAGCATCTTCTTAGTCTCTCATAGTGTCTTAATATATGTACTCTAGTTGAAGAACTAAGAAGCCGGTCCCTTCTTCATTCATCTCTTTCTATCCTTAGCCTCCATCTTGATCCAACTTCCACCCTAAGTCTAAACCTAACTAGATAGCTATTCCACTGTGTTATTGCTTGTGAGCATTATCTCAAATGCATGAACATGAAAGAATGTGTGATGGGGTAGAATAAAAAGGAGCAGTGAGAAACATCCTCTCTGCCTACCTGTTCATAATCCCCTGGCCTCCAAACTGGATTGAACTAACAATATGGACAAGAGTGGTGAACAAAAAGAGCAAAGGAAGGCTCATCCTTGCACTTTCAGAAAGACTATTTGGGCATCCTCCTCAGCACAAAGAAAAGGAATGACCTTGCTTAATCCTATAGCATTGGTGAGAAATTCAAAAATTCTCTAGTGTTGTGGTTTTTAAATTATATATCATGGATCTCCTAGATCCCACATGAAAAAAATTATTTTCATATCTGCGAGCTAAATTTGCATCTACCCTATCATTCAGTGCCTCTCCTGTCCTTTCCTCACAGCCAATATTATGCCAGATAGAACTTGGAATCCAAGCCTCAGAAAACAATGCAGAAAGTTTCTACAGTAATGGAAAGTCAAATGAGCTGTGAGCTAGAACACAGAAAGAGTCATGGCCACATGAGTCTAGTTGTTGTACCCTTACTTTGAGCCTCATTGCCAGTTTGGCTCTTTGTTTAGGTGACCTTTGGCCCCTGGAGTCAATGTTTGTCTTCTAAATGGTATTTCAACACTAACATCTGGTGATGTCCCCCAGCCTGACATTTGTGAAGCAGATGCCTCCAGTGGCCTGGAGTGTGCCTTCTGGGTCAATGTTTTCAATAATGCCCTCTGGCATTGATCTCTGTGGTACCTCTCCCCAGGTAAGAAAAGAAATGCCACTAGGAAATGGCTGAGAGAACACTTCAGACCATCTGGAGGCAATCTTGGAATATAAAACCCCAGAAGCTCTTGCATAAAGAAATACCTAGAGGTAGGGTGTAGAGGAAAAACTCAAGTCCTTGGTATTTTTTTTGAAGTTGTACTTTAAATAATCTAACAGTTTAAGCCTGACAAATCTATACTTCATTTTAAGTAATTTCTTTACATGTTTCTTTCTCTCTGTTCAGGGTCCTTTCTCTGGAAACTTTGAAGTATTAGAGAATAGAATCTGTTGCTGAGAAAAGCCAGCCCTCTCTCCCCCCTCATCCCTATTCTCCCTCCATGCACAGTCACACAGGCACATACTTCATGGACTTAGTAAGAGGCTCCTCTCAGTGTGGGCCTGGAGAAAACTTAAAGGAACCTATAAACCAGAACAGAAATTCAGAGAGCCTACATTGGACAATAATATCTTTGTAAATTAAGGATTTTCCCCAAGATGCCTGAAAAGCTTTCAAAAGTAGTAAGCAGGTCAATGAGAATTATTTATTTCAACTGAGTAAAAATTTTTTTGATTCTCTAACACTGTCTCAAGATCTCCTCTCATTTTTTATCACCACTAGTCAGCAACGTCTACACAAGCACATCTAGAGAGGTGCAAATCTTCTCAATGCACTCAGGAGTTTAGTATAGGCAAGGTATTCAGGAGGCTACTTTGTACTATTTGCCACATTGCTGTGTGGCTTCTCTTTTCAAAGAGCTTAGAAGCCATATCTTCTCATTCATTCATCTTCATGAAAGCTCTGCTGTCCAAGTGGTCAAGGACAGGAAAAAATTGCACAAACCAGTTTAAAAGGGTGGGGAATGATAGGTAAAATTCTAGCATCACCCCCAGTGACTCACATCTTTGTATAATTCCCTTCTCTGAGTGCATATGGAACTTGTGATTTGCTTCTAATCAATAGAATATGGCAAAGATGATGGGATATCACTTCCAATATTATACTATGCTATATGGTAAAAGTGAAGGGATTTTTGCAAATGTAGTCAAGGTCCCAGATCAGCTGATTTTAACCACAGGAAATTGTCTGGAGTGAACTTAACCTAATTGAATGAGCCCTTTAAAAGTGGGGCTAGAGTCGGAAAACCCAAGCAAAAAAGATTCTTTTCTGGATAGGAAGAAAGAAGCTGCCAAATTATAAGAGGATTTGTGAGAGGGCCATGTATCAAGGGCCTGATGGCAGCCTCCAGGAGCTGAGAATGGTCCCTGGCCAATAGCTAGCAATCAAACAGAAACTCCACTATACAACTGCTAGGAAATGACTACTGCAAATAAATTGAATGAGCTCAGAGCAGATTCTTTCCCAGTGAAGTCTCCAGATAAGACAACCTGGTTAACACCTTGATTTCAGCCTTATGAGACCCTTAGCAGAGAACCCACCTAAGCCATACCTGGACTTCTGATCTGCAAGAACTATGGGATAATAAATGTGTGTTGTTTGAAGCTCTTAAAATTTTTGGTAACTTGTCACACAGCAATAGGAAACTAGTACAACAGGGTTGACTGTGAATCAACTCAAATAGTTAGGATCCCACACTTTACTCCACCTATCCACTGAATACCATGTATAGCTTGGATATAGTTTTCCTTTGAGAATTAGCAGTCCATGGGGTAGAAGATAAAGTAACTCTATCTCAAAATATGAATGCAGTGTGGTAGTAAGGATAATACTAACAGCCAAACAGCTTATCTCCAAATCTTAGTGGCTAATTCAATAGAAGTTTATTTCTCACTCAACTAAAATCTAATTGGCAGAACAGGGGAGGGATTATGATCCACATGATCTTTCAGGAACCCCCATGGGCAAGGCTGTATCATCTTTGACCCATGGTTTCTGAGGTTGTGCTGAATATCAATATCCAGTTGGTACATGGGGGAGGATTTGGTGTGAATATCCTAGAAATAGAATATCTAACTTCAACCTTTATTCCATTGGCCAGAATTTAGGCAAATGGACCTTCCCAACTTAGAGGGGTCTAAGATAAATACCCAAGTGAAATCACCTAATTGCCGTAGAGAGTTTGCACTAAGTTAGCTAATGACTGAGATGCTATTAAAGGTCATTGTTGGGAATTGCCTTTGAGTTGGTGTTTTGAGTGTGGAAAGAACACTAGAAGTCAGAGGAAATGACTTCTGGTCCTACTTCCCCCATACTAGCTCCAAAGTCTTAGACAAGTTACTCAATTTGGCTGAGCCATGTTTTATAGCTGTAAAAATTTACAAAAATCTACCTTTCCCAGCCTTAATCATAGATTTGACCTGAGAAAATCCAATGCGAGCATGTATTTGAAAGCACTTTGTAAATTAGGAACAGGAGTCACATATAATACTGTTTTTTTGTTGTTGTTTTTTGTTTTTTGTTTTGTTTTGGGTTTTTTTTTTTTTGCGTGTTATTATTGTCATTACTCAAATTACGGCCCTAGTCTGTGAGAAACAAGTGATCTTGATTAAACTGCCACTTTCCCAGTGACTTTTGTACTGAATATGAACCAGAGAGAGCAATAAACTTCAATGTAAAATTCATCTCTCCCATGATCCTTTCAAAGGACTTCCTGCTGATGTTTGGGTACGCTGTGTAAAATGTTTCCTTTTACCTTGGAATTGTTGTTTAAGCCTAAAGATACTCCTCAAACTAAAGAAATCCACAAACTAAATAAAGCTACCCAAAATAGGGCTAGGTGATTTGTGAGGTGAGAAATTATACCCCAAACCCCACCCCTTTCCTTCCATCTATAAAAGAAGACTGGAAATGAGAAAGAAGTAGAGAGAGGGTCAAGTTTGTGTGATGTTCAGTGTCCATGGTAAGGCACTTCCCTACTCTCCCTCAAGGCTGCCTCTTCCTACTGCTATCTAAGAGAGAACCAAGAAATTCCTGAGAATCAACCGGACATTGGAGATGCCTAAAGAAAGTGGAGGGGGAACTCTGCTTCTTGGTTGTGCATCTGCTTCCACGACAGATTTGTTGAGCTTCCCTGTGCCTGACTGAGGTGGGAGTGCAGTGGTGTAGGTGAAAGGAGAGAACTGGAGAGAAGAGACAGGTAGACGGAATGAACAGCAGCGAAGCAGCCTCCATTCCCACCATGCAGTGGACCACGTACAAGCCTAATGCATCTTGACTATTTCCAAGGCAGAGAAAACGTCTGTTAAACCACTGAAATCTCAACTTCACATTTTCATTTAAACTAATGTGAGGAAATTTCACCTCTCTATAAATTCATTAAAGAGAAATTGCTGACAGTATGTAAACTAGTATGGAAACCTCAACCCTCTGAGCTCAAGGTCCGTTTTATTTCAGTCATTAGGGATCCATCTCTATGTGAAATATTCACTGCTGGTTATAAGTAAAAATGGTCTTTCTAAAGCCAAACTTAAGATACCTCACTGAAGAAGTAAGTACTTATATAATAGGAGGAAACTATGTATTGTCACAAAAGCTCCACCAATTTTCCTTGTCATTTGGGTGTCTCTTGTAATTAATATCTGAAATATTAATCTGGAATTAAACATAAACTTAGAAGTTTAAGGAGCTTTTCTAATAATTGCTAAATTTGGGGAAGATTTACTGATTTAAAGCTGAACTGCATTTAAAAATCTCTTTTGCTAAAAGATTCTACCTTACACAAAACAACTAGAATTAAGAGAATTGTATAGGTGGTCAATGTGTAAAATCGATAGCTTTTTGTTAATAATAGACAACAATATCCCCCTAGAAAAATATGGAGAAGAATATATTCCATTATAACAGCAACTTTCACATTTTGATTTCAGTCTAGAGTTTTCTTTAGGCCCTGCCCCCAATTTCCAACAGCCTACACAGCATCTTCACCAGCATATCTCAGGCACTTCAGATTCTGCATGTCTGTATTCATTTGCTAGGGCTGGCCATAACAAAATACCACAGACCAGTGGCTTAAACACAAAACTTTATTTTCTCACATTCCGGAGGCTGAAAGTCCAAGGTCAAGGTTGTGAGCAGGTTCAGTGTCTCTTGAGGCTTCTCTCCTTGACTTTCACATGACCACCTTTTTGCTGTGTCCTCACATGGCCTTCC
The DNA here is from genome assembly GCA_003508835.1 of Eonycteris spelaea. Classification (NCBI taxonomy): domain Eukaryota; kingdom Metazoa; phylum Chordata; class Mammalia; order Chiroptera; family Pteropodidae; genus Eonycteris; species Eonycteris spelaea. The sequence goes on from PUFA01000017.1 coordinate 7,142,745, forward strand.
CACTGTGCATGCACATCCCTGGTATACCTTCCTCCTCAAGGCCCCAGTCATATAGGATTACAGCCACTCCCTAATTTTAACTTAATCATTTTTGAAGGTCCTGTCTCCAAATACAGTCACATTCTGAGGTTATGGGGGTTAGAATTTCAACATATAAATTTTGGAGGAACACAATTCAGTCCACGATGATGTCCAAAACAGAACTCATTATTCCCATTGCAAGCAGTAAAGGTGCTTCTCCTTTTCTATTTATCTGTTACAGAAAGGTGTTAGTCCTGAGCTAGAAACCTCAGAGTTATCTTTGGCTCCTTCTTCACGACTCACCGCCATCCACCTGTTCGCCCAATGCAGCCTCCATGTCTCATCATCATTGACATGGCCAGAGATGACCATCATTCTCTTAGATACTACAACTTCCAGCCCTTTTCTCCAGCAACCAGACAGTCCACATTCAGTCTAGCCTCCACTCTGCTATTAGAACAATCTATCTTCCCCCAAATATATCGTGTCCTCTCTTCCCTAATTTATTTGTTCTGTTCTCCATTCCTGAAATACCATTCCTTCTCTTTTCCCTCAGTAAGGTTTTAATCACTCACCAAGGCCCGGATCAAAGTCTTTTCTGTTTTTCCAGTTAGTCATTCCCTCTTTTCCTTCCCCAGACTATTTTATCTACATTATACATATTTATTTAACTATTGTAATTTTTCACCTTACATTTCTTTCTTCCCCACCAGCCTATGTGTCTCAAAGATGGAGCTTCTACTTACTTGGCACTCATTAAGTGTTTGTCCCATGAGTGATCCACTTGGACTTGTGTCCCAAAACTCCTCAAACTCACATGTCTGAAGTGAAATTCATAGTCACCCAACTCATAGTCTTCCCAATGTCCATGATCCTATCATGGACCTTGCTATTTTTCTTGGGCACATAGTGTTCACACCTTGGATTCCTTTTGGATTCATCTCTGCCTTTATTCACACAATAAAATCATGTGCCAAAGTATAGGAATTTGTTCCTCAGAAGGTCTCTGTTCCCACCAGAAACCAAATCCATACCACCTGCTGACTGCCTTTCTGCCCTATCCTGGCCTCCCTACTTTCAGCCCTCTCAACCCAAATCTGCTTCCACACAGGTTTCCTTAAACATCACCTTTGAAACATTACTGCAGTGGCTCCCTATTGCCTAAGGAGTTTACTTCAGACTCCTCACTCTGGCAGTCAGTGAAGTAAAATCACTGATCTGCCCCCACTTCCTGTGGTGGCCCATCACATGCTCCAGGTACACCATCACGTTCCATGCCAAAGTCTCTCCTTCTTATGTCCTACTATTCATTAAGCACCCTGCTCATTCATTCATTCCCTATTTCCTGGGAACCTTCTCTATGTTAGTCACTGTGGTAGGCTCTGGTGATGAAATAGAAAAAGTCAACGCTCATGATTTTATAAAAAGCAGGTGTCCTGGAATTTTATTATGCTTAGAAACAGCTAAGGAACTAGGTTAAAATGAAGATTCCTATACTATACTCCCCTGCCCAAAGATTCACATTTGTAGGTGTAGAGTGGGCCTAAAAGGTTCATGTTTACCAAATATCAAGAAGACTCTAACAGATTCCACTTTGAGAAACAGAAATAAACTGACAATTACAGTAAGCATAACAGCCATAGGCAAAGTAAACACAAGTTATTATGGAAGCACGCTGTATTTGAAAGGCAGTCATATTAACCAAGCAAAGAAGATGAGTGTGTAGGGATTGAAAGAGGAGACTCTTCCATGAAGAGGGAAAAACCATGCAAAGCTACGTTTGAAAAGGCTGGGACCAGCAGAAAACAGCTCAATAAGGTTGGGTCAAAGAGTCCAGTGAGAAGGGATGGGAAATGAGCAACAGGCTGACCACCCAGCACAGACCTGTCCCAAAGACAACGAGCCTTAAGCAGGGGAGTGACATGATCAGATTCACTTCAGAAAGGTCATTCTGGAGGATGGACTGTAGGAGGTCAAGCCTAGAGCTAGAGAGAACATTTGGAGACTATTGATGCCATCCAGGCAAAAAAATATGAAGAAAACCAGGAAGATGACTCTGTTCCTTACTACTTCTGGAACCTCTATTCAGAAACAAGGTCCTGAAATCACTGCCAGAATGGGGCCTCATTTTGCAAAAATAATCTAGATTCCAGATTATCTGTGATTTCTTCTCCCCTCTCTTTCCGTAGCACTTTTGATATCAAACAAGTGGCTTCCTTTTTGAGATTTTTTTTTTAATGAAAAGAAAAAAAGGAAATGAAGCCCAACTACCTAACCTCATATTTGTATTTATTTTAGTATTATGAAGTTGTGTTAAATAGTACTGGCTTTCTGCTTGAGAAATATTGATTTCTGGTTATCATTTACCCTCCCTGTGGCACTTGACATTTTAATTGTCTAAAACTTTCTGGTGTACATTTTTCTGGCTCTTTGAGTGCTGCCAGAGCAAAAGATGTTTGCTTCATTCATTCCACTTGCATTGTCTCCTGGGATCCCGTCTGTAGCCTGAAGTGTAGCTGGGAAATGGACTTGAGAAGATTGGCGTGAATAAGATTCATAATTATGTGTGATCCTGTCATGAGTTCATTGGAATTTGTGTTGCATGGAAGACAATCTTTCCTGTTGTAAATCTTCCTTTTTTTATGTACATATATTTTGAAAAGTATGAACATGAAATTTTAAAGCTGCAATACACACACACACACACACACACACACACACACACACCACTTGGCTCCTTCTCCACCCCTTCCCTTCACTAGAAGGGAAAATTAGTTGTGACAGGGCTAGAAGATGTCCATCAACAGGTGGAAGTGAGAAGTTCACACTGCTCGATATTCAAACAGCTCATAAAAATCTCTATTCCATCTTGTACCCTATCCTGCAGTAACAGCTCATGGGGAGATGACCCAGGCCTTCGGCTGCATCTCCTTCAGTCTGGCTCTGTGGGTAGAATTTCAATGACAGGGTGTTTATTCCTTGCTTGTTCATTGTTCTTGATTTTAATTTTCTCAAATAAAATGTATACATGCTTTTAAACCTAAGCTAAAAGTATTAAAGTTTTATAATGAAGAATATCAGCACTCTCTACTCCCTCCTTCCAGTCCCCAATCCCACCCTCCATAAGCAACTGCCTTTAACTATTTCAGCTGTGTCTTCTGGTATTTTCCTCCTTATTTCTAAAAACTTTCTCTTTATCATAAGTTGTACACAATTTAATTATACTGTGTGGTGTAGTTTGTTTGTTTTTCATTTTTGTGCTGGGGGTCTATTTAGAGCTTCTAGGATCTGTGAAGTTGTAGCTTTTGTTCAAATTAGAAAATGTTGGCCATTAAGTCTTTACATTTTCCTTCCATCACCTTCAGAAACTACAATTACACCCACACAAGGTTGCTCGAGGTTGTCCCAAAGCGAGCACTCTTTTTCTTTTTTAGTCTTTTTTTTCTCTGTTTCATTTTGGATAGTTTGATCCCTATATCTTCAGATTCATTAATCTTTTTTTCTGTAATATCTAATCTTCTGTTAATCCTGTATAGTGCATTTATCATCTCAGACATTGTAGTTTCCATCTATGGAAGTTTAATGTGGGTCTTTTATATCTTATCTTGCATGCCTCTAACATGCTCAGTTTTTCCTCTCGCTTCTTGAACAAATGAAATCAGTTATAAACCTATTGTAATATCCTTGTCTACTCATTCTATCATTTGTGTCATTTCTGGATTAATTTTTATTAACTTTTCTCTTTATTATGGGTCATACTTTCCTGCTTCTTTGCATGCCTGGTAATTTCTGAATGGATTCCTAACTTTGTGAATACTGCCTTGCTGGGTGCTAATATTTTTATATTCCCATAAATATTCTCAGGTTTCATTGTGGAGTATGGTTAAGTCACTTGGAAACAGTTTAATCTTCACAGGTCTTGCTTTTGAGCTTTGTCAGGAGTAGTATTTTGTCTAGAGCTGATTGTTTCTCTACTACTAAGGCAAAACCTTCCTGAGTCTCTACCTAATTTTCTATGAATTATGAGGTTTCCCACTCTGGTTGGTCGAAACAGAAGCTACTCCTGGCCCTACATCAGCTCTGAATATTGCCCCCTCTAGTTCTTTCCAATGGTTCTTTCCCTAACCTTGGTTCAGTTTTCTCACATGCAAATGCTTATTAGTACCCAGCCAAAGACTCGAAGGGGACCTTTGCAGATCTCTGAAGCTCTCTTTCTATACAGCTTTCTTTTCTCTGGTACTCTGCCCTAAGAATTCTAGATACCCTGCTCCCATTCCCAGCAGCATTTTCTCAACTCAGGGGGTCTACCAGGCTCCACCTGGGTCCCCCATTCCTGTACCATGACCTCACATCTCTCTCTCTCTCAAGGCTGGAAGGTGGGGCAATCATAGAGCTCATCTCATTTGATTCTTGTTTGTTTCTCAGAGACCATGTCCTTCTTTGCCGGACTCCCAATGCTTTGAAATGTATTTTTCATATTGTGTCCAGCTTTTTGTTTTGGTTTGAGGCTAAATCTGATTCTTGTTATTATATCTTGGCTAAAAATGAAAGTTCAATTCTGTATTTCTAAATAAAAGACTTATCTTGATATTTCTTGATTTTTTTTTTTTTTAGGCATTATTGACTGTTTTCTTATCCATCATAGAGATCTTTACCATCGAGTCCAGACATGGCCTCAGAGTCATTCTCAGGACAGTACACTAGATAGCTCAGCCAACAGATTAGAGTTAGCAAACAAATTGAACTGTATTTGACATTCTAGGACTAAGTGTTATAGTGCCTCCCAGTTCTAAAGTTCTGGTTAGGTATTGAAGATAAAGTGAAAATCATAAAAGTTATTATAGCTAATTGAAAATGATCACAGCAAAAGTTTGCCAAGTGTCAAAGTTAGAACTGATGATTAAATGAAGTTTTGGAAAAAAGTCTGTGAAAGCATTCACTTTCAACTAGTATTAAGGATGGTCAGAGTTGCACTAGAAGTTAAGAAAAGTTGGAGGGAAATAGAGAAGAAAGCAGACATAGTTTATAGAATTCCTTACTTTCCACTTGACAATAGTGAAGAGGAAGAATTACAAAACAAGGACTCAATTTCCAGACCTTAACTTCATCCACCAAAGTGCCATAGATTTACCACCTGTGGAAGTACATAAGCTGAGATCCAAAGAATTCATAATGAAACCTGTAGTTAGATTTCATATATAAGAATTAAAAAATGATCATGTCACAGATTTTGCTAGATTTGATGTTCATTTAATTCTTTGGCAGGGGGGTGGAAACGCAAGTCTTCAAAGGAAAACTAATTGGAAGTGTCACTTAAACGAAAAAGGAGGTTTCTACTTTATTTGATATGATGTACAGAGAACAAAATTTGCAGAGTAGAAATTAGATAGAAATTTTCCATATAGATAAAACTAGGAAAACTGGGTATAACAATAACAATGAACACAGTGGATCGTATAGCAAACAACAAAAGAAAAGGTTCCCAGCAATTCTTGCACTACTGAGAGAAAAATGCTGGTTCCACATGCTCTCCTCCTCTCTGGTTCAATCCCCTCAAGAAGGGAGCCCTTAGCATCATGGGCACCGTGGAGCCTCACTCTGGGAGTGAGGAAGTAGCAGATACTCCCCCGCCCCATTCCAACTTCTCTCTCCATAAACAGGTCTAATACAACTGGTGGTACTAGAGGAGGAAGGAATTATGAAAAGGAGACTCTTGAACACCCTTGCTATTCTCTTTCTTTTTGGAGGATAAAAGCTAGAGATGTCTTCTACTCGTAGAGTTCTTTTGCTCCTATAAAACCAAGGGCATCAGGAATCAGTAGTCACCTCTTTGAGGCTAACCCAAGTCAGAACTTTATGTTTCTCAGCTAAGACTTCAAGACATGCACATGTGGCAGGGGGCTTGGGCAGAAGCCCTCTTCAGAAACGAGGAGCGTATCTTTGGCTAGAGCATCCCCAAAGCTGAACCTCCATCTCTGCAGCAGTTGCTGGATCAACTGGAAATTTCTCCCCCCTCAGTACCCTTACAGCTGAAATTGAGGAGGAGAGAGGAGGAAGGGAATTTTTTGGTACACTTTCACGAGGTCCCGATTCGTTTGATGCCCTGTTAAGGATTAAGATAATTCCTGCTCATGCTTGCTGACGTATATCCAAGATTATCCTGCTAAATCTTCAGAAATGCCAACTGGGAAACAAATGACGATTGTTCTCTTAAAAGGTCTTTGACTGTGTGACTGTAATGGCCTATTGGGTTCCTTCGAGTGCCAGCCTAAAGACAACAATGCACACAGGAAGAAAGCCAACCTCTGCAAAGCAGCAGACGAGGGCCACTGCAGGTCCGGTTCCACAAACCTGGTGGCTGGCCTTTTAGCCAAGGGCTGAAGCGGGATGACAGAACTCAAGATACAAACGGCCAGGCACCGAGGACAGAGTCAGAGTAGGACAAGGCCTCAGCATCGAACTGGATAGAAGATCCAGCAATTGAAGCCGGTCACGTCCAGAGCTAGATTCGGGGCTGCTGAGGGAATCAGAACTCTTGTCAGGGAGAACTGGACGCAGCACTGTCAGGTCTTTAAAGACGACCTGTGGTTTGTGCACGCATAACCAACATAGTACAGCCTTGACTGGATGTAGGAAGCCCTAGCCTCATAGTCATCATTTTCACAGAGCCAGGGAAGGGGATCTTCGACTTGAGGAAACTCTGACAGATCTATCCAATTGCCTTTATAATACAAAGACTCAGCCATCGAGAACAAATCAAAGCGTTTAATCAAAGAGATGTATTTTCACTGGTGTTTGGGCTCTCAACTTCTGTTCTACCAGTTTTTTTTTTTTAACCGTCTTATTTTGTAATGGAATAGCTAAGATAACAAGGCAAGAGGAAAAAATACTCTTTTTTAACTATTGAATATTCATTAAATCAGCTTAAAAGCATTTGATTTCATTATTGTACAAAGCCGATTGACAGGAATGTGAAGTTAGGAGCAAGAGCCAAAAGAAAGGTAAGGATGTATTTTAAACATACAGCCTTTCTTTCAGACCTGGCCCAAGGGCCTGGAGAGAGGCAACCGCCACGGGGCCATTGCAGTCCTAGGATGGCACGAGAAAAGGCCTGAAGATAGCAATGGAGTAGGAGAAAGTAATTTTAGCTTTTCCTCCTGGAGAACCAGGTTCTAAAGGAACATGTTTTCAAAACACCCGCAAGGATCCAGCGAGCACGAACTTGGCAAAGTTCAGCAACCGGGGACAGTATTCCGAAAGAAGGTCCAGAATGAGAACAGGTAGGAATCGGCCTCCAGAACGGGGCTACTGGGTTCAACTCTCTCCAGCTGTGGAGTTCGGGGAAGTTACTTAACCCCTCTAAGCTTCCACTTCCCTGTGTGTAAAATAGGGATAATACCACCTACCACTTATCGAGCACACACCATGTGCCAGGCTCTGTTCTGACACTTTCCCTACTTAAATTCATTAATTTTTGTTAACAACCATAAGCATTTTACCCCTCTTAATCCATTTGATCTTCACAACAACCCTAGGAGGTAGGGTCTGTGATTACCCCCACTTTACAGATGGGAAAATTGAGGCACAGAAAGGGTAAGTACCACATCATAAGACTGCCTGGCGTGTAGTAAGTGCTCAATAAATGTTAACTATTTTTAATAGCACTAAGGATTTCATAAAGCCTTAGGCAGTGGTTAAAGCAAGGTCATATGTCATTTAGCTTCTTTTTAGTTTCCTTCCTTAGTTCTCAGTTCTCACATAAATTTGCCATAAATCAGCTACCTTCTTCACTAAGTCTCTTATTTCTCAAGCACACACAAGCACCCATGCACACATACACACTCAGTGTCTCACCCACAAGCAGTCAAGCTCACTCTACATTCCCATACCCTGCCAAGCCACAGAGACTTTCCAGCAACCCTAAACTAGCTTGAGCTTTAGGGATGCTTTGATTCACCAAAACCTTCAGGTGGCCAGTTTAGCTTGTTTTGTGGCCCCATCGGCCTTAATGAGCAAACTCAAGAGCTACTTTGGCTTTAGAGGCCTTAGAAATACTTTCTGGGGTTTTTCTTAACCAGGGGATCCGCAACAACATTAAGACTTACAACGACAGGAATCGCCCAAGCATTTAACACTCTGTCACAGCAGCCGATGCTGTTCTGCCACCGTTCTCAGGCCTTCCCATGATGCTCTTCATCAGGAGCTGACAGGGCAGGCTCTGTATTTTCACACAAGGGAATTGAGACTGGTTCAGAGAAGAATATCGCATAAAGAGGTATTTTAATGAGAGAGGGAGGAGACCTTAGCAGATACCTGCTTAAGAGCCATCATCATAAAAGTGATACATTTGGTCTCAGAGAGTTTGAAGGGAGCTTCTCAGAGATCACACAACCAAAAGGTGTCTTGAGCTGAGGTTTCCTGATCCAGACTTTGGTTTTTCATTTGTTTGTTTGTTTTGTTTTTGCTTTTGTTTCCAGTCTATCACACACTGGCGTAACCTACTTCATTATCTATAAGACAAAAAGAAATGTACATTTCTCCCTTTGCCTGCTTAGCATTTTCTCATGTGGAACAGAGGAGCCTGAGAATATGAGGGGAAGTAGGGAGCGGGATGGAAGACAGATCTATAGCATCGTTAAAGAACTCTTGACCATGAATGTTAAGGAAAAGGCATTTCGACCCCCAAGCTAAAAAGAAAAATGTCAAATCCTTGAAACCTAGTCAGACTTCCACAACTGTCTTTAATGAGAAAATATAGAAATCACTCAGGTAATGGATGAGGTCTTTTCAGAATGCTCTTCATGAGCAGGCGCAAAACTTCAGTCCTTAAAAATTAAATCTGTATTCTCCGTTTGTGGCTCCTTTAACTGAACTCATGGAGGGACTGCAGAACCCCTGCATGTGTCTGGACCTTCAGGGATGGGAAGCAGTGCTTGCTTCCTGCACCATCTGGTTCACTGTTCCCAGCTCCAGCCTAGACTCCCACTACAGCCGAGTAATCAGAAGAAATCAGAAGAACACCTCAGGGAAAAGAATCTAGGACTCAGACTTAACTTCCTCTAAGGAGGATCAAACACTGAAGACTGTTCCTTTTCAAGTTTTATTAATCCTGGTTCATAATTTCCACCACATCATTAGTCATTTCCTATTTCTGAAGGGCTGGCAGCAGTTGCCGAGGCATCAGGCAGTAAATGGCCAGATAACCATGCCACCTGTGTGCCGTATTGACAGTTACCCACAACCGCATCTGGGTGAGAGGCTAATGTGCTTTCTCTAAAAGGCAAGCCATTTAGAAGTGCAGCCCAGTTTTTGATCTCTTGCTAAATACTTTTATCCACATCATCTCTCCATCTGGGCCTGGAAGTCATCATGTGACCTGCGGTACTTTGAAAAGAAAGCAGCAACGGCAACAAGAGCAAATCTGCCATAACCCTGGAGTGGGGTGAGCTCTCAACCCCTCCCGAGAACAGGAGGGGGTCCCTGTCTAGAGCTGGGGAAACTCCAGGAGCTGAAGTTTAAAGAAAGAATGGAAAGTGACAAGAATGATGTCCAGCAAGACCCTTTTTAAAAATAGGCAGATGAAATACAATTTATAAGGAACTAGAGAGCTGCCTAGGAAGATTAATTCCGTGGAGTTGTACCTTGTGGATAATGGCACGTTGAGAGCCACACAGCCAAAAGGTTTCTCAATATCCTGATTCTCTAAGGTCAGAGGGTCTCCCCAGTACAAAACCCTCAGGAAACGCAACGTGTGACAGGGAGGCCGGCAGATGGAGAAGCCCTATCTCTAATACAAACCTAGCAATTCGGGGATATGGGCTTCCGTTTGGGGTAGCTAACAATGAAAAAGGGGACACAGCAGCTTTGTGGGCCAAGCCCCTGGGTGGAGACTCTGCCACCAAGCTGTCCCAAGAGTCATGGCCAGTCCCCGCAAACCGCTAAGCCTGCATTTTTGCCACTGGCAATTCCTGCACCAAGGCTTGCAAGGGAAACACAAACAACGCTTGTTTGGAGATATTTTCATTTTTAAAAGACTAAACTCTAATACCTAGCCCTTAAATAATATTTCCATCTGAATAATCCCAAGTATTTTGCCCAAAATTAGGTCATCTAACATCCCAAACTTAACTAAACTCTTGTGAAGGACAGAAAATCAAAAACAGCAGTTAAAGGGGAGGCATAGCCTTTTCCCCATTACCATTTAAAATGGAGACTTTTTCTCCTCTTGGAGAACTATCATGTACCATTCTGATTATTTTAATGATCAGAACCTTGCATGCCATTCTGATGTTTAAAACTTAGCCATGACATGTCCTCATATAGGCAAAATCCCTTCTCCACCCTTCTCCACCCTTGTCTAGCAATGGTAGCACCAGGAGATCATAAAAATGCAATTCTGCAGGGTGTAGAATCAGCTACCATAGGAATAGAAGTGGAAAGCTGGAGAAATTGAAACCCTCGTTCTTTTTTCTTATACGCACACTGGTCCCTGCTGTTACCAGTCTCGAGGTGCAAAAAGCATTGAAACACCCAGCCCATGACATTTTGAGAAGCCTGTTCTACACATCTGGTCTCTTTTGATCTCTCGGATGCTTCTTGGAAATGACGACACACTTGGAGTTTTTCTTTTAGACAACACACACACAAACACACGTACTTTCATGCATACATACAAACTCTATCTCAGCCTTTGGACTTACTTTAAATCCTCAGATGCTATTCTGATTTTTCCCCTCTGCAGTTTATGTTATAGTCAGCAGTCCATCTACTAGCTACTTGTAGTCCATAATCTATTTAATGATCCGCAATAATCCATCTACTAGAAAGGAAAAACTACCATTTCCTACCTTTTGATAATTACAATGTCCCTCCACCTAGAGGTTTATCCTTGAGCCTGGTGTCCCCACCACAGGCTGCTGAGAAACTAAAACAATACTAGTGCTTGCACAGTGCCCAGCTGTCTGCAGCAGACCGTTATTCCCTTTCTGCAACTTAACTCATTAAATTCCCATCAGTCCTATAACTTCTCTGTTCATATCCCCTCCAGCAACTTGGGCATTGAAGGCTAGCACTCCTGCCTGACTATTTAAAAATAAATCTACCTCATTAATACACTTGCCGGAAGAATTGAGCATTCTAGTTCTCTCAGTGAACTTAATCTGAAAGAGGTTAGCATAATGAAAGGAACCATCTAATCGATCCTGATTTGCACCATGTTTACTCACAAGGCCTCTAAATCGCTCTGCCAGAATCACTAGGGCCTTTCGCTCCCTTATTTCCAAACCTTTTCCCAAGCCCCCAGCCACCCACCCTCACTGCAATTGCTATGGTAGCTGAAACCAGTGTTGATTGTTATCTGCATGGCAACCTTGTGCTCCCACAGGTTCCAAACTGATCAAGTGGCCTTCAAAAATGCTCTCGCTTCTTCTTAAAAAGGCTGAGCCAAGCTCTATATGATGGAGACAGAAAACAATCTCTTATCATGTCGGAAGTAATACTTGTGGTTATCTAAAGCAAGGGTAATCATATCGTACACTTTATCTGTGAGTGGCTTTTTCCTTCCAGCGGTAGGAATAGAAACTTCTCCTTCATAATGAGCGCTATTGAAACTCCAGCAGGCTGATTCTGCTTCTGGCGACATGCCATTGCTTAGCATAGGCATGTAATCATTGCAAAAAATGTAGCATGTCATAGAACAGGTACAAATATTTTCTGCAAATATTGTTTGCAAAGGGCCGCCTTTATAATAGGGATTGTTTGTGTTAGGGCCTTTTGGGTATATATGGTTAATAAGAACTTGCAGTTCTGGTGCTGGCCCACTTAATCCAACAGGGCCTTGTGGAGGGGTTCAGGGAATAGGTAGGGCCCAGGAAACTAGACACGCTTTTTCTCTCCTAAGTGCTGCTACCTCATGAGAGAAAAGCACTCTGCTATTTAATCCATCAAAGTTCCTCTAGACAAATATCACGGCTGTCAGCGCACCACATCAGAACAGATGCTCTATCAGATTCTCAGCACTAGAGAAGTCTTAAAATGAAATTATCAAACAGTGTCCTTTATTGAGGATGACAATCCAACCACAGCCTCTTTGTGACTCCCCAGACACACAAGCACCACGGCACTAGGTGTACACATCAGCCAGGGTCAAGCCCTGCAGGTCGAGCCCTCTGTGAACACATGTTTTAAGAGAGAAGTAAGATGAAGTTTTCTTTTGCACAGGGGAGAAATTTCCATCTTTGCTTGTCAGATTGGAAACCTGGAGCACAGTGCCAGGTGCCTGTAAGTTTAGCAAATATTGGCCCCGAACAACGAAGAACTATGGATTTTGGTTTTCCTCATGTTTCCTCCTGGGAATGTGTCCCGCTGCCTCTTGCCCAGTCTCTCAGATTTGCCTCTCACTGCAACTTTTGTCCCTACTCCCAGACTGACCACACAAAACTTATACAAGATCCAGGTAAAATGAGCCCCATTTGCCTATAGACACAGTTTATGTCACTGAATTTCACCTGCTAAGGGTGAAACAAAGCATTTTTATATATCCTTTATTGGGCTAGTGTCTTTGCCTTCCTGTAATGTAAGTATATTATACAAAAATATTACGTATGATGCAAAGATAATCCAAACTACTTGTTCGACTTCAGAAGAGAATTGTGAGACTCAAATTTGTACAAATATGAGTTAAAGTATACAGACTAGCGAAACCTAGGAAGTGTTTTTGGAATATTTCTGCTATATCTATTTCTAATAGAAATTTTTCTATTAGATTTCTACTTATTAACAAATAGTGTTTATCTTATTTCAGTATTAATCATGTGCAAGTTTAGAGACAAGGCCATTGAAACATATAAAGGGCAGTATTGAAAAGTAATCTAAATCAGCTATTGTCAATCTCCACTCAATAAATAAGTAGCAGAAATTTAAAATACATCAGAAATGTCTTAAATTTCTATTCCCAGAAAGCCCTAAGTTTGGGCTGCCTTGGATGGTTTAGAGACTTTGTCGGAGTTATGAGGAATAATTTTAGATTGCTTATTGTAGCCCCTTCCAACATACACCTGCCTATGGCTGCCTGCTAGGGAGTTCACAGGCAAAAACTAATGTTAGAGGATGAACTTTAAGTTTCACAGTCATCAACAAAACATATGTACTTTTCTCTAAATGACAAGGTGGCTACAATACCACTCTAAAATAAAAAATGGTATCGCAGATTGGTGAGAAGACAAATTAATACCAATAAGATTTCTGATCTATAGAGAAACAGAAAGGTAAAGTGGCTCCTGAAAATAAAAGTTACTTGTTCCCAAACCCTGTCTCTTTGCTTGGAGCTATTTCTTAAGAAAGAAGCTGCTTCCTTCCCTAACCATATAAAACGATCCCTGAAGTTATTTATAGTATTCATGGCCCGGAGGCATCACTCGGTTCCCCCACCACAAGCCCAACCATGTGTTACTATATTAAAAAATGTGAAAAAGTAATTATGGGGTATAGGAGCCAGTGTCTGCAGACACAACCTGCCAAAGAGGAAGTGACAGGAAACTTATGCTCCTCATTGCCGCTCAAGCACTGCCCAGGCTCCAGGCTCAGAAGAGAGCAATCTGTTCCAAAAAATAAGAGAAGCCTGCCCTGGTGAATCAGAAATATCCCTGTTTCTGAATATACAGTAAACTGGTTTCCATTCCCAGGTCCCCTCAGTTGGTCAGACTTTCCAGTCACATGGAGAGACCACTCACAGCGTCCTCCCTCAGCAGCTCAGCCAGCTGCCTGCCTCAGCTCCCACTGGACTAAGCAGACATGGAAGGATCTGGATTTGGGCGACAGTCTGAGACCACTGAAACTCTCCTCTAAGACCCTGTCCTGCCACTGTCACATCCTGATTTCAGCCACCTTGTCCTAAATCTAACTCCGTTGTTCCTCTTCCCACCTCCGTCCTGTGTTCCTACCCCCACTGTTTCCTTCCCTTCATATAGGACATGATCAGTCACCCAATCTTATTTCTGGACTAGCATGCACATGTCCACCACCTCCTCAGCTCTCCACTTGGAAGATGGGCTCTATCACCATGGGGACTCATGCTTTCTAGCCCTGGAGGCAGAGAGAAAAAGTATTTCAGTTATCTGCCCCAGAGAGCAGAAATTCATCAGGGAGAGAAGTCCATACTTCTGGTAGTGTTCCCAAAAGGCCAGTGTTCCCAAAAGGCCTCAGCTTAGGAACCGTTTTTTGAAAGAAACAACATTTCTTCGCCATGACCTCCATCTGCCTCTGGTCTAAATTAAAAGAAGTTCCCTCTGATGTCTTAAGAAAAAAGAGACCAAAGAGCCCTGTAAGTTTAGAAAATTCCTGCTCTTTCAGGAAGGTTTCACTCAGAAATAAGTAATTGTTGCTATCTCTTAATTCACCTTGATTACCTAAATGCAGCACTACAAAAATGTCCAAAGAAGCAAAAATTTACCCCCACACAATGTGTCTTCCAAAAATTGAAAAACTTTACAGAACTGTCTTTCGAATCAATTTTTGAAGAAAAGAGAGTCATAGACAACTGATAATGCAGAGGCTAGAGGTCAGGAAAATGTCCTTACTACCCCTTTCATATAACTAAATAAATCAAATTAACCTGTTTCCCTAGTGGATAATATATATGAGCATGAAATATCATTTTATAGTATAAATGCATCAGGCTTGAGTTCTTATTTTCCACTCTGTTGTTTTAGAATATGAGTAAATGCCAATTTCTAGAAATTCCCTAAAAATCTTCCCTTCAAGTTTGTTTTTCAACTTTGGGCAATAGCATATATCGAGAATTTAAACAGATAATTGATGTAGCTGAAAAGACGACGTTAAAAATTAGAGAAAATATCCTTTTAAGGCGGATCCATGGCAACCTTCCCCATTCAGAAACTGGTGTGTAGCTTTATGAGATGCCCTGTTAACCTCCCGAAGGTCTGTGGAGGAGCTTAAGTTATCTCATTAGCCGTTATTCCCCTTTCATCTTGAATCCCTTTCTTCGCCACTATAGTATCCACAGTGCCACCTGCTGGTCATAGGAAGTATCTCCAGAGCTCCTAGCTCTCCTTTCTGGGATTTGCTTAATTAAAGTCAATCAATGACTGCTAGAGGAGCCAAAGGAAGATGCCCATAAGAAATAAGACAAGACTCTATGGGATGAGCAAGATACCAATTCATGGAGGCATAATATGACTCAATATAGTCTCCGAAGGCAAAGATCTGGCTATATAAAGGCAATGCTTAAAAAGTTAAACGTAGTATTTGCAAATTTGCTTCATGCAGATTGGTTATGGGGCTCTGTGTGAGCATATTTTTAAAAAATAATTAGCAAGACTAAACGCCTCAAAAATTTGAAAACTCTCTATTTTCTTGTACCCGCCAATTATGGACTTCTACTTTTTTCCTTTCTTAGACAAGTATCATCTACTTTTAAAAGACATGAAATCTGCCATCATCATTGTTTGGATAGGAATAAAGCGTTAAATCAATCCCTGACTCTGCTTCATAGCAATTCCTTCTCCACCAAAAGCTACATGCACACACACCCCCGCCCCCGCCCCCGCCTCCCCACCTGGAATCTCTGAGCCAGCTACACAAGAGCTGGGCACCAAAGCATCTACAGGCATGTGTGAATGCAATGCCCCTCCTCCCATACCCAACCTTTCCTATGGTTCAACTACTTTGCCTGTGTCAACAATCTGCCATTTGCATCTCAGGCCTTGGCCAGGCAAAAGATAAGAGAAAATAACCTTTAGAACCCACCACTAATGAATATGAATGAGGTCATTCTTGCAAGCTTTCTTGTGGGACAAAGTAACACACAGGGAAAACATTTTTGCTTCAGGGCTCCTGACAAGCATTAGCTAATCAAGTTTCCTAACAATCCCCTGGAGTCTAGACTAGCAAAGGGTCATTATCCCTCAAGCAGGTAGGCAAACTGAGATATCCAAAGGTTACCATTTTAACACCAATTCTATGTCATTGATATTCTGAAGTGACATTGGAAGAAAGGCCTGCAAGAAATTTCTCCTTGACTGTAAGTGCAAAGCAGGAAATATGCCCAAATCTGGAGGCACGAAAACCTTGAAAGAGGATTGAAGCAGCCATTATTTGGTAATGATTTTATCAGAGCAGATGATTTTAGAAATGTAGATTCTCTGCCTACGTAAAAAATATCTGCAAGACTTAGATCGCAACTGGAGAAAAGAAAAAGAAATTTTTGTATTTACCAGTTTAAGATTTGTTTGAGGAGCTGGTTGGGGGTTTTTTGTTTGTTTTGTTTCTTGTCTGTACTTCTTCTCTATTAGAGGCCAAATGTGGAAATTACAAATAGAGGGTAAAGATTACAAACATGATCTTCAGCCTTTAGCTCTATCTGGAGTATTCTTCTATTTTCACTTTCTTTGCATTTGCTTTCATCTTTCTAAAAGTATAAACTGCTTTCAGCCAAATTCAGAAACTGTCACATTTTCCCCTTTCCACCAAATTCAGAAACTGTCATATTTTCCTTTCTTTTTAAGTTTATAAACCTCAAAATATTTTCTGTCAAGTTGGCAAAGCTCCAATCAGCCCTTCATCACTGTAATTAAAGTGATTTTTTCCATCTTAATATAACCCTTACATGGAGAGGAATCATAAGAGCCCTATATAAATCTATTTGATAGATTAGTTCCCTCACTGAACATACTTTTATACTTTTCACAAACACTTACATAGCCTCACAAATTTCAGATTATTCTAGGAACTGCGAGTCAAAATAACAGCAGTGGTCACTATCTAAAGGGAAAGCTAAAGTTAGGATCCCCCTGTAAAAACAAGCAATAACCTAGAAAGCAAAGAGGAAGGAGAGGGAGAAGAAGAGGAGGAAAAAGAAAGCGCTGCCACCTTTTCTTTCTTTTAATGTTCACATAACGTGAAACGAGCCCACGGCAGAGCCAGACAAAGTCAAACAACGCATTTAGCGTCGGTGCGGCAGGGAAGGATGTGTTAGAAAGCATTATTCTTATGTCATCACCGCTTCCAGAAAATGCTCCAAGTGCCAACATTTGTTCACTTAATACAGGATTCACTTCTCAGCTGAGAGGGACCTTAGGAACAGTACACTTAGCACTCAGCAGTTATTTGACCCATTTTACTAATGTGTTTGGGAAGGAGGTTAATTAACATTATGGCTATATCCTTAAGCTTAATTTTCCAACAGCCCTGCTCATAAAAGGAAAAATTGAGTACGTATTGAAGGAAGCAAGCAATTAAGTTGCACAAATAGTGAGCTCATTGAACTGCAGCTGACTTCTATCATGTCAAAGAACAACTAAACACAGAAGCAATAAAAAGATTGTTGCCCACGACCACCACTGAGAACCGACTGGCAATAAAGATGAATAACTTCCTACTTGAAGATTACTTGATTAAAGCTCTTTAGAAACCAAATGTTACGCATAGGCATAAATGGAGCAAAATATTTAATGCGTGTTTGGCAGGTTCAGAAACATTTTATAGTCAATTTTAAATGAAGGTTTATACAACAACAGTAAACTCCACTTAAAACGGCCTTTCCAATTGCTGTTCTTGCAAGCAAGCTGCAGTGTTCCTCAGGAAGGCTTGAACCATACTGTGGATAAAAGTCCCATGCCTAACAGGGTGAGGGGAGGGCTGATGGGGGGCGGAATTCCACAGGACTGGGTCCTCTGAAACCAAACCCAAGAGCAGAGCCAGAGACGCCCATTCAGATGCCTGTGACCCTTAAAGGCAAGTAAACAGACTCCCTATAGCAATAACCAGGAAATCTCTCTCTCCCCAGCAATCCCTGCTCTCCTTCCCACCTCCCAAAGCTCTGAAAGGTCAAGTTTTAGCCTGAGCTGCCCTCTAGAGAAAGTGTACTCACATTTAGGAGTTCAATACAGGTTGGCATCAGAACTGGCTCCCAGGACTATCAGTGTCGGTGAGGGGGATGGGTATGATTTGACAAGGAAAATGTGTCTGAAGAGGATTTGGCTCTCAACTTAAAAGTGTCTATGGACGTGTCTGGAGAGTATCAGCTTCTTTGAGGCTGGACCCAGCACTTACCTGCTACCTTTGGAGGGAATATAACATGAAGAGATGAAAGACCAAAAAAAAAAAAAAAAAAGAAGAAGAAGAAGAAGAAGAAGAAGAAGAAAAAGATGAGGATTGTGCTGTCAAGTTGCTTATGTGCTAACAAAACAAAACAAAAACAATTATAAGCTGTCCTTTGCATTGCTGCCCTCAAAACTCACTACTGCGGAGAATTAAGCCAGTCTATTGCAAATGAATTAGTCTGCCATCCCATTTCTATTTTTTTCCCTTACCTCCATTTCTAAAACGGGAGGGGACTGACTATTTGCTTTGCTTTGGATCATTCCCCCTTGACTTGGACTTGAAGGGATCAGAGCATAGCAGTGAGATTATGATACATGGCTCTCCCCTTCCTCAGCTCCAGCCCTCTCCTTCCTCACTCAGAAACATCTGCAGTGAGCTCCTGGGGAGCTTGGTTCTTCTTTATGTTCCACACAGCACCCCTCAGTATGCTGAGTATACCGTAGGTGCTTGATAACAGCTTTTTGGCCTCAATCAGCAGGAAAAGCTCACATGTATGTCTTTCTTGAAGATTTGTTTTTATCTTAACCATTCCTGCTGAAATAATCAAAGGAATTGAAACTGGAGGAGCAATTTTGTGCCACAACTTGGGGGGGGGCAGGGGAAAGAAGCATAATATTCTTGATTTTCTTGGGTGGGAAATGAGACCCAAAATGGCCTAAATAAATTGTTAATGCTTACATACAACACACAGTGCCTTAAACTCACCATCTAGTTAGATTGATCCCACCCATCACACCTTGCTTTCCAAGAGATTAGAAGTCTAAATTAAGCTGAATTTTCTCCGGATTTTTAAATATTTGATATTGGGAATCCTAACTGCAAACTAAATTCATACTGCAAACTTTGGAATGGTGTTTAACAGATAAAAAAAATAGATGTTTGGAAGTTCTTGACACTTCTTATCACCTTGAAGAGGATTAGTCGTTAGATATGTGGTATGCAAATCTAATAAAGAAATGAGTTAGGAAAGAGCTTGAATATTTATCTAAATAACATTTCACTAGCAGAAGGAAAGCCAATGGTATAGTCTTCCTTACATTTCAGTGTCTCCAAATGAAGCCTCGCATGTGCTTTGAACTCTAGACACTCCCTATGACTTTCTAACACTGTGCACCAAAATTCTGGAGATGGATGAATTGCACAGGAAGGGGGGCGGAGAAAGAAAGTAACGACAGTTCAGAGATGGGAACCGTCTGCTCTCTGGAAACCCCTCCAACCTTATGTTCACTATCCAGACTCTCAAAGCCAAAACTCTTCAGTTCCCCCGTGCTAAGAAACAAAAAAAAATGCCTAGGAAAGCCCACGGTTTCCTTCCTCACTGAGGAGAGGAAGCAGCAGAGGTAGCAGACGCCTGTGTGTAGCCATCACTTCTCCAGGGGCTGGTGTCCATTTCCACCCACTGGGATAAAGTCTGGCAGCTTCATAGCCGGCAGGAGATACGTGATCCAAGAATCCATTTTGGCTCCAACTCTAGCCTTATAAAGGCCAGTTCTTTCTAACTCTGAGAATCCTATACGCATTAGTAAGGATTGTGAATTGCCTCACCCTCAAGAGTATGGCCAGAGGAAGGCGAGTTAGGTCCAAGAGTCGATCGCAAGTAAAGCACAAAATACTCTTCAGAAATATCTTAAGATTAGATAAATAAAAATATATTCAGAAGTGATAAAAGAAAATACACTTTTTCTTTTCCTCCTCTGAGGAGCCAGAAAGTGTCAAGGTCCTAAATCAAAAGTAAAATTGCGTATTATTCTAATAATGGAGTCTGTAACAACCTTGTTCTTCAAAAAAAAAAAAAAAATGGTATGTATAACCAAAGTATATTTAAAATGTCAGTTTAAGTACTCATTGTCTTCTCCTTCAAGCCTTCTAAATTTCCTTTTGGTAGTTCATGGTTTTTCCATTTACCAAACACCTGAAGTAGAAACTTTATTCATTTATGTTCTACCATATCTAATTCTAGACTCAGAATGTCTCTTAGATTGATTACGCTCTCACTTCTCCTTCTACTATCACTATCCTACATGTCACCTATACCTGGGTTATTGTAGTAGCCCCCCCCAAGTGGGTCCCCGTCACCACTTTCTCTCTACCTCAAATTTTCTTTCACAAATCTGACAATTACCTAAGTGTGGTTATAACCGTGGTGCACCTTCTCAGTCTAAAAGCTTTTACTAGCCTTTTGTTGTCTTTTAAAATAAAATCCAAATTGCTTAGCATAGTATTCAAGGTCCCTAATAAGTGGAAATCATTCTATGTTTCAGAACTTAGCTGCCATTTTCTTCTCACACATAGCGAACGCTCTACTCAAAATAGCTTTATCTCCTCTCCTGGATCCCGTCATGGACCTTCCCACTTCTGGAACTTTGCCCTTTTTCTCCGGCTTCCTCTGTTCATATCTTGCTTCTCAAAAGACTAATTCAAATGTCACCATCTCTACAAAGCCTCACCCAATGATGCCGCAAAATAAATTGCTCCCTCCTCGGAGCACATATAATGTTTTGTCTATCCGTTTGTTGCAAGGTTTGTCCTCATCTGACTTGTAGTCATTACTGTAGAAGTTTTGTCTCCTCCTAAAGGACAGAGACACTAGATTATCCCTTTAAAGATGGCCCTGGGTATTGAGCATAGTGCCTTACATAAAATAGGCATTTCACAAATGTTTCTTATACCAAATTGGCCAGTACATAAACTATGAATATTTACAATAAAACTGAACCATGAATAAAAGACCAACTTGAGAATCACAAACAAAGAAGAGGTAGAGAGAACCTCAATAAATGCCAACCAAACTGAGGTACATGAATTAACCTTTTATGAAAGAATAAAGATGGCTAATCCATTGCTTCTCAACATTTTTATATTCACACATAATTGTGAAGGGTTTTGACTCTCAGTGAGAATTGCTACCCTGACCAAATGCAGAACCACCTCTCTTTTCAGCAGTAGTGATTTCAATGCTGCATTTAAAAAGGGTTCAATCAAGGTTCAATAACACATATACAAAATATATATATAATTTTATATACTGTATACATTATATACATATATATGCACACAATCTGAGATACTGTTTCATTTAAATATCTCTGCACACAGATCTAATGATGTCTTAATAAAACAAATATTTAGTTCACATTTTTGCTATCATTCCAAAGAGGGAAAAAAGCCAAGAACGAAAACCATCTCCTTAGCCTTACTGGCATTAAGTAATCAAATTCCCTGCTATTCAGAAATCTAAGACAGTCTTATTGTGGTTCTCATTCTCGCCTGAAATGAAAAAATGATCTCAAACTTCCAAAAGAAAACCATAATTTTCCAACATCTTCTCATACGACTCTTGCCTCTTTCCTAAAACTTTTGAGTCAACTCTTCCTCAGATGAATCACGTTAAGAAACGAATCTCTTAATTGCACCACATAAGCTAAACAGTAAGTCATGACCTCATCACCCTGGATGTAATAAAAGGGCAGAGACACTCAGGCATTTCAACAACATCTTAATTCCTGAACTGTTCTGGTTTTTTATAAAGCAGGCCTGTGTGCAGGAAGACATTTTTAAAAATGCTTTTATCTCAGTTTTGCATGTTAGCAGATCTCATGGTCTCATATCTCTGCAAATAGAAACCTGAAATGTGTAAAGCTAAGCAGACAGGCCAGTGAATTTACTTCAGAAAGGAAGAAACCAAGTCTTGAAAATGACCCATGGACTCAAGGTGTGCTAGGAGTAGACGTGCCTCAAACTGTACAATTACTCCCCAAGCTCAAGCCAAAAGCACATAAACAAACAAAACCTGGAACTGAACAGATATCCGAATGCCACAGCCAAACGAGAGAGGAAATAGTAAGAAGCTGGTATATCTGAGCTTGAGAAGAAACAGGGTAGAAACACAACACTCCCTCTCTTGGGTGGCATATCACTTTCTGACCCTTGATTTACCATGAAGTCCTTCTGATGATTACTACAGAGTGCATCCTATGAGAGCACAAATGTCTTATCTACTCTGTACCTGGTACCAATGAATATTTATCCCTAAAATGATGGTCCAATGAGAGAATAAATTATTTGAATAATTTTGTGAGAAAGTTAATCTTTGCGTATGGAAAAAAGAATGTATTTGTGCCAAATCTTCAAGTAATTCCAAATAAAGATATTTCAAGAAGAATTTACACTTTAGCTCATCAAATCACTAAAATGCACTTAACTTGTTAAAGAGGGTGAAAATTGTCCTCTCCGACCCCCGACCCCCCCACCACCACCCCAGAAAATTGAGGAGGCATGATAGGCAGCCACCAACAGAATCAGCAAAATTTGATCATTCCATAGGTTCAAACACTGACCTGCAGTGAATATTCTTCCTTTGTATCACTTCCTACCCACATTGCTCTATTGCTCCATATGTTTTTAGATGGTGCTATTGATTGCAACTAGCTGTGAACTTGCTGTTTTACACTCCATTGCTTATCACTGTCAACCAATGGGACTTCTGTCCTTAGTGTCTCAATTAGAATTGAGCCTCCACCATCAGACTGGGCTCACAGGAGAAAGCCACAAAGGTGAAAACTTACCTGGAAGCACATAACCCTGGATGCATGATGAAACACTGTGTTCCACAGAGCAGGATGGATCCCAAACTTCAGTTCACTCTCTGTAAAAAGGAGATAGTCACTTTTACTTGAGTTCTGAGACTCAATAGCTATGATTTATAATGAAGGCAGCAATTCTACAGACAGAAACTTAGGTGAAAATAAGGCCTGTATCTAATGAGAACTCTTCAGAAAGTGTTGAACAGATTATAAGCAGAGACCAGGAAGTCTCTGCCTCTCATCATCTAGATTAAATCCCTTTATATGACTGTCAACATCAAGCGACATATTTGTGACTGATGTGGCCTTTAAGTTGCTAAAATTAAGAAAGGCATTTTGCTCTATCGAAGGTGGCACACATTATTTTTGGCAATGGCATTTCTACAAAAAAGAAGAAGAAAAAAGAAGAAGAAGGAAGGAGAAGAAGGAAAAAGGAAGAAGGAAGAAGGAGGAGGAAGGAACAGCCTGGTACTCTTGGACGATAACAACACTGCCCCAATAGGTTACAAAGAATTTAAGGAACATAATACCTCTAAGCCCCATGCAGTTGGTGGAGTTATGATATATATGTCATTTAACAAAAGCATTGACCCAAGTGCAACACAAACACAGGAAACTTTCCTTTCTTCCTCCACTCGTTCATTGCTGAAAGAAAGCAAAAAGAAAAGGTCGAAAGGAGTTTCAGCTTCCTGGGGTCCCCTTCCTGATAAGAAAGTTCCTCTCTACAAAGCAGAAATGAGGAAAAGCATGTGCTTCTGTACAATTTCCAAGACCTTTTAGGATTCCCTAAATAGAAAACAATGTGTTCAGAGTATTTCTAAGTTGAACTTAATTTAACTTATAAATTGGCTGGTATTTTGAGAGGAATGGAGGGATGCTAAAATGAGAATAAGAATAAATACTCAAAATCATAGTAATCCATGAACTTACTTTACTGCTATTCCAGGATTTTTTTTTTTCATTAAACTTTAAGTACACATGAAAACTATGTGCATATAAGGGGTCAGGGACTGAGATAATGTTTCTCTTTCTGTTTTCACTGTTTACAAAGCAACCTCAAGCAACCCTAGTTTATCTTTGCTGCTGTGTTTCCTGACTTGTCCGGATTTAGATCAAGTTTTCATACTTGTGTCTTTAGCTGGCCACGAAAAGGCAGCTGGTCTAGAAAGGTCAGAATCAGGGAGCAAGAAGTTGCAGGGCTTATCAAGTCATCCAAGAGGCCATGTTGTGCTCATCCTTTGTAAACAGTAAGGCATGTCAGCGTCCCTGGTTGCTGTCATTGCTGACAGTTCTCTAAAGACCAGTAAGTGTTGAATTCTTTAAAGCTGGATTGTGCCCAGTGAGAGAAACGATAGTGTGAGATGAGGAGGACTTCATGGATATCTGAGTACCTTGGGAAAAGAGAGGCACTGAGGCTTTTCACTCAGCAACCTAATGAAAACTAGACAAACAGTCCTGCATTTAATATATAGTTTCCACCGATTCATGCTTCTTTTGTTAGGAACAATTCCAGCCTGTATAGGAAAAGAGACAGTTAGACATAAAGAAATAATTTCTCATAGACAAGGGAGCTTCAGGTAAAGCAGTGCTTACAAAATGACATGAGACTGAGTTTATATTGGTGAATTTCTATTGTGCAACCATTTCACTGCTTTAACTTCATAGACCTCAGAACTTTATGTCCTTGAACAAGTAATCAAATGCAAAAGGACAGAACTAAATAATCCAGCTGGGATAGCCAACTGTATGCAAAATGCAAAGAATAAAATACAAGTCTGTAAGGAATATGAGTGAGAAAATTGTAACAAAGGAGGAAGGACCTGAAAATAAGTTACAAACGTAGTATCTACTGCCTAAAGAATAATGAACTTAACATGTTCTGCCTTAAAACCCATAACAGTATCTTTTGAACAAGGATCTACTTGTAAAAGTTAATAAATCACACACAAAAAAATCCCAATTCATATCATTCCTCATCATTTCTAACCTCAGACTGTTAAAATGACTAAAATGAAGATCACGTTCTTTTCATGGAAACTGATAACATGTGTTAAAGTAGAATAAACCCCACATTAGGAGTCAAAAATATCATTATAACAGCAAGTGGTAATGTGTTATAGTCAAGACTAATTTTGACATGACATTTAAGCTATAGATTTTGAAGTTAATAATGTTTCAGAGAAAAGAAAATTTTCAGTGTTTCTATTTTCTTCTTCCTATGAAGATTCCCTAAAAGCATCTGCTCAATTAAATGGTCTAAACTGTTTGAGAAATACAATGTCTTAGATCTACTTGCAAAATATTAGGCTCCAAAACTTTGAGAAGATCATCCTTTCAATAACAAATTTATCCCTGAAATAAGGATTATCTTCACAAACAAGGCCAGAATTTTTGTTCCATTAATCTAATAATAGAGTATTTAACTTGGATTTTTACCTGTTTCTACATAATAAACAGTACTCGATGATACAAAATCATAGATTGTTTTTTCTCAAGTTCGTTCTTTTATCCTCTTCAATCTTCTTGATTGAAACAACCAGACCCTCTCTTATATAGCTACGGATCAAGCATTGAACCTGGGAATCTGAACTATAGAACACAGAGAGCAATTTATGAAAAAAATTTTGCAAATTTCTATGAACTAAATAAAAAGTCGCCCTGCTTTTTCTAATCTTCCTATAAGCAGAAAAGCTAAAGACCTACTGGCTCGGCCCAGACAGACACTGCTGAGCAGCTTTCCGAAGAGCAAATGGTAAAAATAAAATAAAATGAAAAAGATTTGCCTGTCATGGGAGTTGGTCAATAAAATGCAACAGTGTTTATTACAACATTTAAAGTCTGTGATTAAGAACACCAAAAGGCCTAAACTAGAAAGGTTTTCAGCCTGTAATTTCCCTGCAGTCCTGGCCTGTACTTCCTTATGAGTTAGCTCAGCAGGGCTTTTTTTCCATGTCCATCATCAGCTTGTAATTATTGCCATTCTCAAAGCTATGCCAGATGGGTCTTTAGAAGCAGGCATGCAGCTTGTTTATGAGAGAAAGAGCTGTAATATTACTCTACACAGAGACCTATCTGGTCCTACTCAAAGAGCCCTGCTCCTCCCTCCTCACCCTCCCAACCCACCCCCACTACTATTCTCTCTCCCTCCCCTAGACAATCCTCTCAGTGTCAGCTCCCTGTCCCAGCCGAATGGCCTGGTGAAGGGCTAGGACCACGGGAGCCAAGAGATACCTGTATCTTAAAGCATATGGCCTAATCGGCACCTTTCACCGTTCACATATGGAAATGAAGCCAACACCCAAGGAAAAAACAAACTGTGGACTCTTTCCTCTACATATTCTTGTGCAGGGGTTTTATTTAAAACATTAGAACTGCCAAGTCTACGTTTCAGAATACAGATCTGCAGAGATACCACAACTATGCCTTCCATTTCTCTTTTCTGGGAATTCCTCATTGGCTGGAAGTGAAATTCCCAGCAAGATTCTCAAAGACAAACCTTTACTCCCTTTGCCTGGTAGGAAGGATAAACATTTGTAAGAAGGTTGAGGTCAAGGAGCTCTGCAAAGCAACAGAGGGAAAGGCAAAAGAGCCTAACTGAGGTTCATCTGGTGATAGGTCTGGGGTGTTAGGTATCCCAGAGGGCCAAGCAGAGCTTCAATCAGCAGTTAATGAGGCAAGACCTGCAACAGATAGCCACTTTTAACTTACAAAAGCTTTTAGATGTCTCTGTTTACTTTGATCCATTTCAGTTAATTTGAGCCTGGTTAGGGTGCATTTTCCGTTTTTTTTCTCCCCCCTAGATAAACCCTCAGCTCCCACCCCATCTCCACCCCCACCTCCTGAACAATAGTATCGTTTACCAACTTTATACTTAACAAGTTTTGAGATCTTCTGTCAAGGTCAGCAACAATTATATAAAAAAGAGGAAGGCCGTACCACAGTCAGCCTATAGAATGTAATTTCAAAATACCACCAATGAAAGATAAATGGAAAGGCTGGCGGGACAGGAAAGGCTGAGTTTTCAAGGGAGATTTAGTTATTTGTTTCTGATTAGGAGAAGTTCACGTTCTTTTATCCCTTGTTATTTTACCCATGCGATGGCCAGAGAGCTTTCTTTGTTAAAATGTTCCAGAGCAGATAAAATTAATTTACTGGAATGTGAAAAAATCCAGAAAGAAACTGTACCTGATGGCCACAAACAGGGAGGTCACGCTGACCAGTGATTCCAGGCCCTGGGGCAGGGGCTAGAATTCCCAGCTAGGGAGCAGAGAGCAGTCCTGGCGCTGAGGGATTTGCAGGTGAGTCTGCCTTTTAACGGGGATGGGCTGGTGTAATGAGTTTTAATTAGGTCAGCTTGGTGCTTGACCCCCATTGTACTGTGGGCCGGCGCCTGGCGGGGGCACCTCCACACCCACACGTGCGGATAAACGTCTAAGGAACCTTCCCGCCATGCCCCGGGCCGCCCTCATCTCCGACGGGGTCCCCTTCACCTGATGCTGACCCCCTTTTACCCACTCCCTTTCCTTATTCTCTTTCCCTCCTGAGCCACTTTCCAAAACACCTTTTCTTATCATATTTGAGACAGGTGTGTATTTAAACAACAACAACAACAACAACTTAAATCATCTAGCCAGCAAAATTAATTTCCCAAGTAAATATGGGCGATTTGTTTTGACGTACATATTCCTTAAAAATATACTTTTCTCAAGTGAACTGTATGCCTATCTTCCACTCCCCACCCCTCTCCTGACTTTTGCATTTCCAGAAAGTATTACAAAGACACGTAAGGAACAGGATGAACTGTTTATTCATTGCTGTCCTTGGATAAATTGGAACTACTTTAAAGTGTTCTCTTTGCAATCCTGTCCACTGAAGACCCTAAGCAACCCGTGAAAGAAGTGAAGTTAGGGAAACCCCATTTCTACTGCGGGTCTTAATGGTCGGGAAGCTAGAAAAGAGAAGGACTAGTTTCTAACTTTGAGCTAAGGTTACCTGCCAGGAAGGGTCGGAGGCACTTATCTATAGTTCTCACATTAGGACTGCAACAATAATTTACATTTATTTTGCTCTTTACGGAGTCTTTAAAATGAAAGTAAGATTTACCACTAAAAAATATTAAACTCTTTGGTTAAAAGGCATTAGGTCAGAGAAAATAAGTCCAGACTTCTTATATCTATGTTTATGAGAACAACAATAATAGTAACAGCTAATATCTATTCAATGCTTATTAAGGCACAACTGTACTAAATGCTTTAGGATTCTGCATAATTTGTAGAATGTTTAACTTATAAGCTTACTAAATTCTTTCAGTTAATGATGGTGGCAGTTGCTAAGCTGTAGGCCAAGTTATTCCTTTCATTCATCGTCTAGGGAGAGATGACACGGGCATGTTGAGTCACTCAAAAACAGGCTCGAACCACCCCAAGGACTTTGCCTGATGAAAGGTTTTCCTTTCCTTCAAAGCCACTTCCTGTGTCACATGACCTATATCACTCCAAAGATAATAACACTTCATGCTTCCAGAACACTTTTATCCAAAGATCTCAAAGCATTTTCAAATGTTAATTAAGCCTTCGCCATCCTGGAAGATAGCAATGCCAATCTTGCTGTTTAAATACTGTATTCCAGAACACAGGTTGTTATAATCACTGAGAGGAAAAGGGAAGCCTCCCTGAGCAAATCCAGTGTGTACGCCACCACCCAAACTCTCGTGACACCCAAAATTCTACATCTCCTGGAAAACCACCATAGCACCTCTATTCTAAATTGCCCCTACTCCCCCTGAGTAGTTCTTGGAAGAACTACATCCAAGAAAAAAAGGAGGAGAGGGATAGAAAAAAAAAAGCTTTTCTAATAGTTCTACTTTGTTTAGGGTAGAAATGTAGGTATAAATATATGCAATACATTTCTGCAAATATACAAGCACTCTCAACAGCTAGGTGCCTTTGTAACATGCTTTTTCATTTATCATAATGACCAGCAGGGGAATATATAATCGACTTTTCCCAAGGCTTACACATGACTGTTCAGAGTGCATTTACCTGCCCTCCTATTTTACAGACATCAGAGACTGCTCTGATATATCCAGAGAGTAGTCAGATTTCAGGTGGTTTGTGTATCCTTTTGTCTGGATAAAGAAAGACCAAGTGACAACAAATGCCCTTCAAGACTTGTCTCTGCCCCCGTTCCAGCATCATCTCCCTTCACTCTGCCACACAGGCTTTCTCTCCCTCCTTCCAATGGGCTAAGATTTTTTCCTACCCCAGGGTCTTTGCACAGAAATTTCTGGCAAAATGAAATGTTTTGTCCCCTGTTCTTAATAAAACTCCTACTCCTAATTCCCAAATTAAAGGTCACTTCTGTAGAGTAGACATAACCTTTGTCTTATTAAATTAGCTTTTCTCTATTATTCTTTTAAGGACAGACTGTTTTGGTTATAATTCACATAATTTTATTTGTTTAGGTCTCCCTCCTAGATGATTAGCTCCACGAGAACAGGGCCAGTGGCTGTTCTCTTCATTACTGCACGACCCATACCTGGTACTTTGGATGTCCTCAAAAAACATTTGGTGAATAAGTTAATGAGTGACTGAACTCTTTCAACCGGATTTGCAAATCACATTTTCCTTTGAAGTGATATTACAGGATAAAGAGGACAACAGAGAAATAGGTATCAGAAGTTTGGTGTAATCATTTAAGGTCTTAGTTTACTTTTAGTAATACTGAGACTAGCAAACAACCTTTGAACTATTTGGGTAAATACAATTTCTACTAGATACTAAGCTTCTGAAGTACATGTTTTACCTACATTATCTTATTTTCCCCTCACAACAACCTTGAGAGGCAGAAGCTACTATAATTTTGTGGTCATGAGGACTAAGTAACATGCCCAGGTCTCTGAGAATCCTCATTCCATCTATTCACTTATTCAGCACTTGCTTTTTGCCAGGTGCTGTAGAGGTCGGGCAGTGAACGAGATAGTCATGTTCTCCTTATTGGAGCTTTTGTCTTTGATCCTCCACAGCATTAACATGGCGCACTCTGGCATGTAGTTGATGCTGAATGAATATTTAAACAGTATGAATCAAGTTAAAAAAAAAAAAGACTCAAGAACTATGATTGCATCCCTTCAGAGTTTTAAAGGTTCCACAATACTGCTACAATACTGGTGTTCATTACATGACTTACCTGGGAAATATATGGTTTGCCATTCATTCTGTAAAGAGGTACAGTGCAGGAGGAGCTCATGAATCGCTTCAGTATTTTAATTTTAAAAACACAACGATCAATGGTAATGGGAGTTTTAATTAATGGTGCCACATTACAGCCAAAATGATCTTTCTAAAACACAAATTGGAAAATCATGTTTCTCTCGTGATTTACAGTCTTCCAGAGCTTCCCATTGGCCTTGGATAGACTCCAATCTCCCATCCCCTTGACGTGGATGATAAGATCTTGACTCCCTCTTCAGAACCATATCTACTCACCTCACTTACACTAGGCTTTAAGCATTTATCTCTCCAACACCTCTAGCCTTGGATATGCTATTCTATCTTTTTGTTAACACCCTGTTTCCACTCCCATCACTACTACTCTTTGCTTGTGTTGAGGGAGTTTATTCGTTTGCAGGGTTTTTATTGGACAGTACTCTTGGAAACAATACCTGTGAAGTGGAAAAGAAGTAGGATTGAGCAGGAGGAAAAGCTGAACTTCAGTAGAAGTGCAACTGAAGTCTCAGCGGATCCTGTGAGGAGCCCTGGAACTGAGATGGCCCTTTGGGGATGTCCAAACTGAGAGAAGGTGGACCTTTGACCCAAGGTGTCCCTAGAGATAGAGATAACCTTGAGCAAGGTAGCTTCCTTCAGCAGAAGATGATTCCTGGGGGAGGACCTCAGCTGAGAACTATCAAAAGGCAACACTACTGCCAGCAGGGAATGAGTGTTCCAGTCCTTATGGAGGTACCTGGATGGTTCCCACAGAATCCACGATAGTCGGGTTAACTCTAGTCATCTTTCTGGTCGCAACTGAAATATTCCTTCCTCCAGGAATCCTCTCCTGACCCTCTATGCCTAGGAGAGATGCTCCAGCAAAGCACTTATTGCTTCCCCATCACAGCATGCTACATATTATCTTAGAATCATCTGCTTCTTTGTCTGTATCCCCCAGGAAAGCATAACAATGAAAAAAGATGAGGTGTCCGTCTTATTCGCATTCTTCCTACCAATATATAATCAGGAAAAATTAAAGAATGAAGGACAAAATAAAGATGCCATTTCAATTTTTTAAATTATACACAAATGTCTAGAAGATAATTCACAAAAATATTGTCAATTATTATCTCTTGGTGGCAGGATTATGTGTGATTTTTATTTCCTTCATTATACATTTGGGTATATCCAAATTTATATAAGTATATGTAGCTTTTTAAATCTTTTTACAGTTTAATCATTTGAAGAAAAAAATTAACATGGTTCTTACTATAATAACTAGTATCAATAGACTCATCCCATAAAGTTATTTTGTACTGTAATTTATAGTTCGTAAAGCAATTTTACATAAATGATTTTGTTTATTCTTAACAAAAAGTTAACAAGAGAAGGAAGGCAAGTATGATTCCTACTGGATTGCAAAATGAAGCCAGTCTTCTTAATCAGAAATAAATCAATGCACCCTCACAGCCTGGCCCCCAGCAGTCTGCATGTTCATGTTCATTTTTGATGAGGTCTTGCCAGGCCTTGAGGAAAACAGTGATACAGGAAGAACGTGTACGATTCCACCCTATCTTCCCCAAGTCTAGCCGGCCACATCCACCGCCCTCACTTTTCTAGCTCGCCCTGCTTCTATTCATAAAAGAGAGTATAATGCCCCTCCCATGGCCTCATCATCATTTGTTTGCACAAGCCTAATCTACATGGCCGGCTAGAGTTGAAAGACCAGTTTTCCCCTCACATCTCATGTCCCCTTCTCCCTACAATGATAACTCTTTACATATGTATAGCACTTTCCAGAAGGCTTCCTCATACATCACCTCACCGGATCCTCCCAGCAAACCTTTGAGGTCTGCACATCAGATAGTATTACCCTCATTTTAGAGATAAGGAAATCAAAACACAGGGAGGTTACACGACTTGCCAAAATCACAGTTAGTTACTGATAAAGACAGGACTAGAATCTGGGACCTTACAGAAAAACCCAGAACCCTCTGCATTTTTGCTTTGATCTTGTGGTCTCGCATATGACCCACCGATAGGGTCTTGCAGAATCTAAAACTGGTTACAACGAAACTGATGAGAGCAAGATGATGAGTTCAATTCTGAGTAGGCCAGTTGTGATCCTTGCATTGGAGTGTTCTTACGCAGGCAGCAGACCTGCAAATAAAAGACCTAAGTTACAGGAGGGACCAGCTGAGATTGTGTAGATGATGCAGCCCATTCTATCACCACGGAGTTAAATACCTGAACTGCCCATTCTTTTAAGCCTAAATAAATATATTCACATAAATATATAAAGTAGCCATTCTTATAAATAGACTATACAAATCTATGTTTCTATGGCCACACCTTCTGTCATCACAATTTATACCCATTGTCCTGGCGCAATTAGTGGCTCTCTCTTCACTTTAAAAAAATGTCCCAGTGTAGAGGATCATTTACATGGTCATCCTATGTACATCTTACAGAGAACAAATGTGCAATTTCAGCAGACGTGGAACAGTATTGATTTTCAAAGTGGCAAGCCCCAAATGTTGTAAGAAGGGTTGCTGTTAGTGAAATACACTGCTGGAAAAATTCCCAGTGTTAAATGGCCTTCTGGAAAGACACAATAAGACACACATCCCTTTGTGTTCTTTTGGGCTCGGGTTTTAAAATGTAGTGAAATTCTGGCTAGCTTCAATCCATTTGCTAAATGATTTTGGTTTTTCTGCACCTCATTCCCTCGCCTGATAGTATATCTTTGTTTCACTGCTTATCAGAAGTGTTCCTTTCCGCACTCATTTTTTAAATGAGAAGAAACAAATTTGAATTCACATTTGTTGGCTGAAAATCATAATGCTGCCTACATTTCCCAAAAGAATTCTGCCAAGTCAATGGCCTAAAACAAAAGGTATTTGCCAAAAGGTAAGAGGCAAGAGTTTCATTGTAATTCCAACTTATGCCTTTTGAGCTCCTGTAAGTCCTTCCCCCCACCCCACCCCATCTGTAATATGGGAGAACACCTACTTTTGAGTTGCAGAAAAACCGGAGAAGATGCTGTGATTCACACCTGATGAACAATTGTATTTTGTTCAACTTAGAAGAACCGATACAGCTTCAACATAGAGACCTGGTCCTTGTTTTCGGGAAGCTTACAATCTTGTTCCAAAGGATAAATACAGGATAGTACATAATTAAATGCTAAGAGTTTGTTTTCAAAAAAGCAATATGTGTTGGCCTAAAGAGAGAGAGTGATTTGGATTGGAGTAGTAAGCAAGGAAGTCAGTGTTAATACTTTTTCCCAAGGGACACCTCAAACACCTCAAGAAAATTATCTGAAGGGTATACAACCATTTTCCCTAGATCCCCACTGGTCTATAACCAGTGTTCACCCCAACTGTACCAGACTTTGATGTGGGCCCTAAGTGACTGCCAGATACTTCATAGAAGACATCCATTTATTTTAATCCAGTTTAATCATCTGAGAAAGCAAAAACAGCAAATCCATATTTTGTTGAGAGAAATTCTTTGATCCTTTTTTTACAAAGATCTGTCTTCTCCTATTATTGTAACAAGCAGAACCAGATCGCATTTCTTTCTGTAGTATACTTATATAAAGATAATACTGAAAAGCCATGAGTAAACACAACCCCAACCCATATCACAGTAGAAAACAGACAGGAAGAGACAGAGGAACCTCAGGTTCTTTGAAGCAAGAATTTAGCTCTTCAGTGATAATGTATCTTCTTTACAAGCATTAATCATCCAGTGCCGCTGGGCACCTACTGCGTTCCTAGACCAGGCGTTATGGATCTTTGCCCTGCACGAATACCTGAATTGGGAGACTGACTGCAATATGGCATATCTATATAGGAGAGAAGGGATCGGACATTTGTTGAAGACCTACTGTAGGTCAATAGATTAGGCTCTTTATACATGCTAATCCTTAAATTACCCCCAGGTAGCCCCATTTTACAGGTGTGACAACAAATGCTCAGAGAAAATATTATGCCCGATGTTGCAAAACGGTCAAGCAGGATTCAACCAGGATTTCAGGGTTTCCAGGCCTCTGCTCTTCACCACCCCACATTTCTGTTGTTCTCACTTCAGTCAGGAGTGCCATTAGTTGGCACTGCTGAAGAGAGGAATCTGATATCTGGATGGTTTTCCCCACCAGGATCCTCCCAACAGAAGATGTCCTGACTTCAGTGCAACAAAAACCTGAGTGATAACATCGGATTTTACCAGAATGAAGTTCTATCCTGGCTCTGATACAGAAACCCAGGCCTCCGACAGTGAGAGCACTGTTATGTCACATTCTTTCAACAGCTCCAGGAAAATGGAGGAAAACGCCATGGGTAGTTTAAAATAATAGAAGATGTTTTACAAATTCTTTGTCTCTCTCTCTCTCTCGTGAATTAATTATATAATTATTTGTGCTCCTAATCACATTTTTTGAGTGTTAAATTACAATTATTCCACAGTTTCTGGAACAATACGAGCTGAGAATTAGAGCAAGTCAGTCAGGAAAACAGTGGGCAGCCAAGACACTTCAGTGCCCAGCTTCCCCAGTGCCATAGTGCTGGTGATGTTGGATCGCTCACTAATTTGTCTGGCCCCCAGTTCTTCCTCAAGAAGAGGATGAACTAAGAGATCAATTGATTGATTTCATCAATATTTACTATTAGTTATCAATACACAGTCTTGGCCCTCATGAGATAGACAAGATGACAGACAATTTCAATACAGTGTGATATCAGCTATAAAAATTTATATAGAGGATGCTACGGGAGCACACAGGAAGAACTTCTAATGCAGAAGAGCGAGTGATATCTAAAGCAGAGGCACAGAGCAGAGAGTGATATCGAAAGTAGAGGCATACGGGACCAAAAGGAGCTAGCAAGGCAAAGTGTGCATGTACTGTACAGCACCAGGAACAGAACGGGGAGGGAGCGATATCCCAGGCAGCTAGAACAGCATGGGCAAAGGCCTGGAGGGGAGCATTTTTTTAGAAACTATTTATTGACCTTGCTTTGGGCCAGGAATTTTTCTAGGTTCGGGGTTACTAGAACAGTAAACAAGAGACGTAGATCCCTGCTTTTATAGAGCAAAAGAAGAATTCATGTAAGCATATCCTAATGTCCATAAATTGCAAAACTCTTGATGTTCCGGGATCCTGTACATCTCAAAATTCTACTGTGAGGTTATAGAAAATGCAACTCAAATTTAGTCTGTCAAATATAGAAAGGGAATTTCAGGTAAAGAAAAGGTAGCATTTTCCTTGGAGCAGAAATAAACAGGGGGTGAGGAGAGAGTCAAAACTTGAAAAATATTTAGTCCTTCCTAGAAAGGTATATTCCAGTACAAGAAATGCTGCTTTCAAGTACAAGAATTCCCTGAGCTTCCTGAAAATAAACCAAAAATAAATTATAAAAACCACCTCAGGCTTCAGCCCGGTCCTGCTCTGCTCACTTAGCATTTCCTCTCCTCCTGGCACATGGGCTTCCGTCCCCTCCCCATGGAATCCCAGCTCTCGCTCAGCAAGGCTCAGGGTTTACAAGGCCTCCAGGAGCTTGGCAGCCTCCACGCACTTCCTGGTCCCCGCCCACCACCCCCAGATCTTCCGGAGTTCCCTGCTTCCTGTCCTGGAGCGAAGCCCCTTGCAGGACTCACAGGAGGTGAGGCTTTTTCCTTTCAAGCCCCTGAACGTCTCTGTTTCTTTGCAAATAAGACACATGTCTACTGCACTCAGTTATAACTGTTGAGTGCAGAGAGACTGAGCATCTTTTTGTTTGTTTTATTTTCTTTTGAAACGTAGTATTCAGTCCTATCTGCTCCTACCCAGGCATAGCAGACTTTGTTGGTTACTTACCCAGAATGTCTAAAACTAGATTTTATTTGACAATTCACACACTATACACAGCCTTGTGCTGAATTAAACAAGTAGTGCTAATCTCATTCCTCTTGCTAGGAACTGGTTTTTGTAGTGAGCTTTTGTTGAAATGCTGGCCAATGAGGTAAGAGAAGTCTACTGGCCAGGGAGGAGGGAGTCTGAGAAATGTTTCCTAAAAAGAAGCACCTAGGAGGAAGCAGCCTCTAGGTCTGAAACTGGAAGCATCCAAACCATCTTGCAACCATGAAAGAAGTCAGTCCAAGTATAATGTTGACATCCTCAAGGTGGCAGAGCAAGAAGATGGAAAGAATCTGGGTCTTTGAATTGACCTACCCTGGAGCTGCCTGCCTACTGGACTTCTTCTGTTGTGAAGCAAGACGTTTTTCCATTGTTAAAGTCATTTTGAGCCACGTTTCCCCGTGGCTCAAAATGAGAAAGACCTACTTCATTGCACAACTGATAAGCGGGACAACAAGCTTATCAGTGTGTGAGATCAGGAAGCCAGGCATGGGATGATTTAACAAGAAAGATTCTGTTGTCAAGGTAGTGGCAACTTTGAATGCAGTCGGTATAATGTCTGTAACTTGAATTTGTGTTCTGATCCAGCCACCCATTGGATTTGGGGCTCATGAATAAATACTGAAAGAACTACTCATTTTAAAAATTCCATAAGCAGCATCTCCCACCCTAGAACCTCTTTGACAGAATGTATCATAGAAGATCTTCCCTAATTTAAAACCAAATGTCCTACAACTCAGGAAGCTCTACGGTTTGACTGCTTCACTGCCATGAGAGACACTGGTGCTCAGCAGATATCCCCCAAAAGATGATGCTAAGGGTGAGAGCAATAGTGGAGTTCATGGAGCCTGTGGGCCTGGAGCGGTGGTAGAAGTACCCCACCCACACCGTGGCACACATGGTGTCCAGCCATGCAGCGCCACAACCTATTGGAGACCATGGCATCTAGCAGCTCACAGCACTATCTGGCAGGATTAGTGGGGTTTGTGAGCACATGCGAAACTTTCTCTGGACACTCCCAAAGACAGCGAGGAGAATGTTGCTGGGAGCTAAGAACCGAGGACCCTGCACCAAGAGGTGGGAGAAAAAGGCAAGGGAAATTTGAGTAATTGCTGTTTCCGTCACTTCATCCATCCCCACAGGTGGCTAAGAGGAAAGCAACTGAGAAGAAAGCAAGTCAAGTGGCCCATCAGGAAGAAAGCTGGCATAATACTTTGATGGAAGTTCCAAAAAAGCAGTAGCCTGAAAGTTCAGATAGGGTATAAAACTACCCTTTTCAAGTACTTTGATTTGAGTTTATCCAGGCAGGATCATCACCAAGGAGATAGACCAGGATAACATATTGTGAGGACAAGAGCTTACTACCCAGATCAGCCTTCAGATAATTCTGGTAACAGAAGTCATTGCCTGAAAGTCTCCTTGATGTTTATTAATCAGATAAACTAAAAAAAAGAAGCATTACCGAATATTATTAGCCTCAAGTATTATTACCCCCAATCTGAGGATTTTAAGTTATAGATGTTTGGGACTATTGACCTGGAACTACAAAACTAGAAGAATTACGCCTCCCAAGATTCACCTAGAATCTGTGCTGAAACAATATCTTAAGTAATTATGTCCCCAAATGTGCTTCATGCTGGTTGTAACCCAGGATGTGTGTGTGTGTGTGTGTGTGTGTGTGTGTGTGTGACTTCAAAGACCCAAGGTCATAATAGCAGCATACTGCCTCTCTTAGTTGGCCTTGATGGATCCTCCCAGAAGAGAAACTGGGAGGTCAAAACCCATATTTGCCTAAACCTGGCACAGAGAACGCTGGTTTCTAACAATCAAGAATCCACTGAACAGAACAAGGAGGGAGCAACATGAAGCCACCAAGATGAGACTTCAAAATGGTCTAAGATGATAAAAAAAATTAGTGACAGGATTAGCAAAACCTTTTATCTTAATTTTTTAAATTTCCTAACCCTCATAAAATAAAATCACACTTCAGGGCCACCAGTGAAAGGTTGAAGTAAATGGAAAGTGGTTATTACTGTCACAGCGAAAATGTCTGTTCCAAAAAACAAAGCAGGGAGGCAAGCACTAATCATGGCATGGTCTAGAGCAAGGTTCAATCATATCTACAAATTAAATTAAAGAAAGAATTTCTTTAAGTACCTGCTGCTACCCCCAAAGGAATATTCTAGTCCCCGGGTTGTCCTGTAAGAAGTGAGGGTTACACAAGGGTCGGGTTCCGGAGGCTTAACTACCATCAGGCAGAAACGATAGAGTCCAGGGGACTGGGAAGCAGAGTCTGAGTGAAAATACAGAACCCTATTCAAGAGATCATGTAGGGATCAAACCAGAAAAGTCTAGAACAATGCAAGATCGAGGGGCTGGCTCCAAGGGCCCAGAAGAGGAAAGGAAGCCAGGAGAATGAGGAAGAAAATAAAGGAAGGTGGGATCCAAGTAGAGTTCAGAAAGTTTATTGTGTACAAAGTCACATGCCCCAAAATGTCTCCTATTGGGTCCAGCCCCATGGACTTGAATGGTCAGCCTTGCTTAAAGGAACAGATGGAGGTAAAATGGAATGACTCAAATGAAAATAAATGGTCTTTCTTTCTACATCCCAACTATCTCAACGATCAGTCTCACTTTTCATACACAAAATACATGGGATTGGGGGGGGGCAGATGAATCTTAAATATAGACAGGCATTTATAAACAAACGACTTTTTAAAAACACAATCTCAAACACGGTTCCAAAAAAGTCGCAGGGGCGGTTCAAAAGAAGAAAAATCCCTTCTAGTTAGGAAGAGAAGGAAGAAAATGTAATATCCTTGAGCACGTAATATGTGCCAGACAAGGATTCTCACCACGGCCCTCAGGCATTATTAGCCAGTCTGTACCTGAGGAAACGAAGACTCGAGAGGTCCATCCCGAGAGACAAAGTAAGGCCGGATAGTACTCCAAAGCCTCCTCCTGAGAGGACCAGAGTAGTTTCATGCCAGGCAAATGGCATATGGTCTGAAGCTTGCTAGACGCTAAGAGATGCTCAAAGGGCATTGCCAGAGATGGGCATCCCAGGAGAGGAAAGAAAGTGAGCAAATGGAGAAAGCTAAGAAATGCAAATGTTATCAGAAAATGCAGAATGCTGAGTTTGCTGGAAACGAAGTGCGACAGGAGGAGCCATGGAAAAGAGAAGTAGGATAAGTTGTGGTCAGAGCCTGGAAATGCTTTCCCGCAAGGCCACGTGTCACCTTTGTGCCACCTGCATGTTCTACAGCCACTCCAAAGACCCCTCCAGTAAATCACTGCAAGTCAAATTGAAGTTCGTACTAGTTTTCAGGACAAGGATCCAGACTCCTTAACTTGCCCCAAATCCTACACAGGGACTCTGGAGTGAGAGGAAGACTGGAAACAAAGGTTCAACCTGGCAGACATCCAGGGGAGACCTCATTTTGGGGCTTTTACTGCGTGTTTTGTTTTCAAAGACTATTTCAGCTTCTGGAATATCACACTTATTTAAAATTCTATGATCTATAGTGATGAAACTCCTCGGTTCATCCCTGGGGCTCCCAGACTGTCACATAAACTAGTGTTTTACTTCTAGCTTATACCTTAGATAGTCTGGAGACGACTGGAGCTTTTACGTGTGTCCCTGAGAGGGTCGCCATGTTGCCTTCCCTCTGCAGGCTTCCTCTACAGTCTGTGCCTCTGACCTTTGTGCTCATCTGTTTCCCATGATTCCTACTGGGCCCCAGGGCGGAGCAGTATAACATAGTACAGCATAATTCACTTTTATAGAGCATCCTTCATGCGAGCTATCACAGGGAGCTAATCAAATGCTGACGGGAAAAGGTCTGCTGCAGGATAAGATTTAAAGGGAGGAACTGATTTAGTGGCTCACAGGGCAGAAAAGAAATTTCAGATAGATGGGTTAGGAGAAGTGAAAGAACAACCCCCACTGTGGCCATCCGTGGGTGGAGAGAAACAGCTAAGCCTGGGGAGAGAACATGTATGGGTAGGGAAGCCTCCAGCATTCTGAGAAACTACCAACACTTTCACAGCTAAAGATGATTTGGATTTCATTCAGGATAGTAATGGGTCTAAAGAACCTGTTTGGGTTACAAGGAACAGAACCCCAGAAAAAGCAACTGAAAATGATTTGAACAATAAAGAAATATATATCAAGGTGTGCTGAGAGACAGAGGCCTGGTTAATTCAGTGGCCCAACGATGTCGTCGAAGTCCTAGACTCTTGCCATCTTTCTACTCTGAAACTCTCATTGTGCCAGATATGTCCTCAGAACTGCTATTCCTTGGGTCACAGGATGGCTGACAGTTTCAAGCATCATACCTAGATAAAGCAACATCTGGAAAAAACAATAGGAAGCAACAGACAAAAGGGAGCTGTTTCTCCAGAGAGTCCCCTGTGAAGAGTGAGGAAATCCCCAGCGGACTGAGCCCTCCTGTCTCTTTGGTCCGGATTGCAATCCAGTCCCGTTTTTAACCAAACACCAGCAAGAAAAATAGATCATCAGGATTAGTTCAGGCCAATCAAGAGTCACTTCTAAGTCACATAAGAGAAGGGTGGATCCCCAAATCAAAGCTTTGCCACCAGGGAAAAGGGAACAAACAAATGGTGACTGAGATGTCAACGCCACAATGTCTCATACAAAAGTAATGCAAAATAGACATTCTGTTTATTGACCCTAGAGGAATAAAACACACCCAAAACATAATCACCTACACAATTCAGCTTAATTGGTCAGACTTTAAGAGGACCGTGAGGGAGAAAAAACACTCCTATACTGAGAAAGAAAATAAGAATTTAAAGTATCTTAGGAAGAGGTGGTGGAGGGAGCTGAATTTTGGCCTCCTTCTAGAGTGAAATTAAACATATTGAAAGATGAGATGTTTGGGATCAAGGATTTCTGCTCTTGGCAGATGAGGTAGGGAAGGGGGAAATTTTAATTCTGAATTAAAGAATGTAATGGTAGAGTCAGAGCCTTTTGAGAGCAAGAATCTCCTATTTCTGGACGAGGTGGAGCAGTTGTGAAAGGGAGATATGCAAGACTGCATAGCCAAATATCAATCCGGGGACATGCATATGAGAGCTGCAAAGCCCAAAGCAAAGTGTTGTAGGAAACCCACAGAAACAAGAGAGACGCATTTTTGGTAAGCACGGAACCAACCTGACCTTTACAGGTTCTGAGCTTCTTGCTGAT
Source organism: Eonycteris spelaea (assembly GCA_003508835.1). NCBI lineage: Eukaryota > Metazoa > Chordata > Mammalia > Chiroptera > Pteropodidae > Eonycteris > Eonycteris spelaea. Next base: position 7,183,782 of record PUFA01000017.1, read on the forward strand.
ACTGAATCTTTCGGAGTTTGAGTTCATTTACTCTGGGCAAAATTCACCTTCCAAGTACCAAGGGGGGGAAAAAAATTGGTTCCAAAAGTTACTGAACACCAACTAGCTCTTAAAAAACCATACAAGGGTGAGTTAAGTGTAAATGAATCACAAACACGCAGATTAAATTTCTCTTAAACTGCGCCGAAGTTTAAAGGCCAAAGGAAAATGCACTCGAGGCAAAAAGATGTTTTGACTTTTGCAGAACCTAAAACATTTTTAATGAGTTTGAATTCAATCAATTAACCTAACAGTCAGCTTTTTTTCTTCCAAGCCCAGCATTCAGCCTAGTGACATATATGTATATATACAGCTGCCTTTCTAGATCTGCTCTTACGTTAAGAAGATTACTTTAAAAATATTAACTTCTTCATCTAATGCTATCAAAGATAGCTGAGACAAGTATCATGAAAAAGGCAAAATTAGTATTCTAATGGCCTGTAGTACAAATGGTAGAACTCAAAGTTCTATACTCAATGTTGGGCACAAGACTAACAACCTAAGACATACAATATTAATGCAGTCTTCTAAAAACTTTACATTTCAACAAATTAGTTGTTGATAGATGGTCACAGGGATGGGGAGCACGGCACAGGGAATGCAGTCAGCAGTAATGTAATGGCTGTGTGTAGAGCCAGCGGAGAGGAAGAGTAATCAGGGGGATCATTTCATAAACTATATAAATGTCTAACCAATGCACTGTTTACTTGAAACTAATAATATAATAATGTTTTTTTAAAAAACTTTACATTCCAAATGCTATAGTGAGTCAATAGCAGGAACTTGTATGTCATTCAATCACTTGTGAAGAGTTATTATTGAGTGTGTGCTAGGTAGCAGGTACCACCAGGGATAAATAATAAGGATATAAAATTATTTCTTTCTCAGTTTACTTCTTGTTCTAGATGAACATCACTTGGTAATTTTCTCAATGTCTTTTATCACTAAGGTCTCTTTTATACTTTCTCTTTGGAGTAAGTGAATATCCCCTATAAGGCTGTTTTCTTTTGTCCTCTACATCTCACCTTCTAGTCACTCCCATATCAGACTTTTTTTTTCTGTTATTTACACACATCCTTACTTATAATAAGTCCTCCAACACTGAGAAGTTGTAATATCATTAATCCCCTTACTTCGCCACTAGATTCCTCCACTTTTGTCTGCCTCAAGCAAAGTTCCTTCTGCTCTCATTTTGATCACCCAAAATAGTGTACAAACCTTGGTTAAGTACTCCTCAATGGTTTGGCTTGATCTAGGTGTAGAATTTAAAATATTAGAATGAAATTAGAGCATCCACATCTTTCAAGCAACTGTCCGTGAATAAGATTTCTTGAAACTGAACTTGAAGTAAGTTTTGCATTCAAAGTCATACTCCTACATAGAGTATAGACAGTCTGTACTAAACTACAGTTTTATGATGACCCTCCCAAATAGCTCAAACAGCATTTATAGAGGTGTACATATATATCTTACTTTGGTTGAGCACATTTGATGTCACTGTGTGCTTGTGTCTTACTTGGACCCAATGAAATAGATATTATTACCATCTCCTTTGTACAGATGAGGAGTCAGAAATTCAGAGAAATTAAGTGACTTAACCAAGGTTACTCTGCTAGAAAGTGGCAGAAGCAGAATGAGAAGAGGTTGGTAGGAACCCAGGCCTGATCTGTTAACTTGCATTTCTCACTGGGTCCAATAAAGAAAGGAGGGAGTGCTGGAGTTATTGGGCGGAGGTAAGAATGCAAGAGCTAGAATTTTGTTTTTCTAGACCTAATTCAGTTAAGGGAGAAGGAATGACACTTCAGGGGGAAAATCCCAAGTGGTATGTGTGAGGGGTTTTTTTCTCCCAATTAAATTATATTTTACATCCTTAATGAAACCAGAGGAAACCAATCTTGCTTCTCCTCTCTCCTTAAGACAAGTACCCAAAAGGTCCCTCCTGATTCCTGGCTTGAGGAGGTGGCTTATGTAATTATTATTAGAGTGGTCTATTATGTCAAAGGAAAAACCCAAGGACAAGTGCATCGGGCTCCCCCTGCTTCAGAAGACTTCCTTACAGCAGGAGAGACTCACCACACCCAGGAAAAAAGATCACAAATCTTAGATTTTAATTTGAATGTGTATTTGAAGAAAGAAACAAAAAAAGAATATATGACTGACAAAGGACACGACAACTGGTGAGCCTATTATCACTGTGTAAGTCCTGCGAGAGTTTCCCTGGAAGCCAAAATAAAGCATTCATCATCTCCATCACTTTTGTAGAAGATTCAAATGGTCAATGAATTTCCATTCCTTTTCTTAAAGCAACTTCCTTCCCCCTCCCATCCCCTCTCCAACATAAAACATTTTTTTGCCCTCAGCCAACAAACTTTCTGGTCACCACAACAAGAAGCAGATTCACAAAGCAAATGAGTAATTTGGAATGTGACAAGTATCTCATCTGACTCACAGGAAGAAAAAAGAAAAGGTAGCTGCTGCCAAAGTGGAAATACTTTCTGGAAAATTCTTGAAAATATTCCTAAAATCTCAAATTGGGCAAGTGAATATACCCTTAGGAAAAACTTGGAATTTCCCAAAATATAAACAAGGTAAAAATTTTTAAGTGTAAATGAAGTGTTTCTCTTTTACTAACATTGTTTGCTTTTAACGCTTGAGCTACTGATTATGAAGTTCCTGCCAGGCTGGGATTAGTGATGGTTCCAGAATTTTTATATAGAAGGGGCTTATGGGAGACTATCTGGGTGTAAGGAGGGGTCGGTTGAAGACTATCTAGCAGCTCACAGATATTACTTAGTACAGTTATTGGCAGTGGGGTATTAGGGGAGTAAGCCAGTGAAGATTATGGTGAAACTAATAACCCCGTACACACTCCGGGCCACAGTCATAAACACTGCTGGTTGTCTGTCCATCAGCCATTCCTCCTTTCTTTCTCCCTGACAGAAACTTGATTTTGATTAGTCAACCACTAATCCTCTATAAAGCCATGTTCTTTAGGGGAACATATTCCAGGACCAAGCCCAACCTGTCTCAGATAACCCCATGGGCCTTTTAAGGAATGTTTTAGGAATAAGCATATGACCTAACTTCAGCCAATAAGATGTGAAAAAGTCTGCTGGAGAATTCTAGAAAGTATTTCCTGACTCCTAAGCAAGACAGTCTCCTCTACCACGTACCCGAATGGATGCGACTCCTGACACTGCTGCAGCCATCTTGCTCCCAGCCTGAGTCAGTCAGCCCAGGGATTAATGATGGAGATGCAATGAACCTGAGTTATTGATAACATCACTGAGCCTCTGAAACAACACACCCAACAGACCACCCTACCTCAAGACTTCTCAGAATGTGAGACAATAAATCTCCACATTGTTTAAGCCAGTTGGCTCAGGATTTTCTGATGCTTGTGGCCAAAAGCAGCCCAATGGATATAGACATTCCCCATCCCCCACTCAACCCCCACCTCTCGACCTGGACATTGGCTTAGAGCCCAGCAGAGCTTCAAAATGTCCATCCAGAATTCAGAGATGGGAGCCATAGACCTATATCTTATGTAAGACCTAAGATCTGGTCATCCAGAAAAGACTGTGGAATGTTACATTGCATTTACATGAAACACCCATTTTGGTTAAATTTGCCAGAGTTGTTCTCCTGCTGATAGTGTATCAAAACTTCAAGGATCAAAAAATACAATATTATCGTTATAGAAATAGAGACTTACTCCATCAGTTCCAAACTGAACTGTTTTTTCATATCTTTTGAGATGTTTTTATTCATATGCTTTAAATCTACTTAGATAGGGAAATTATAAAAGACAATTGAGAGAAAGAATCAGTGCGAGTAGCTGGTTCCTGTATTAAAAGAAAACTGATAGCAGTAATAGGAGTAACTGGAGGGATTTTTTTTTTTTTTAATACTGAGTGCTTTTTAAATTTTGTATTTCCATGTACGGGAGGGACTGCCCCTTAGTAAGCCTAAAGCGTCCACCTGCTATTGTGGTTAAGTGGGGTTATTTTAGCAAGAAAGTAAGAGAAATAAAATTAATATTCAACTTTTAACTTTCAGATCAGATTCCAAAATAAGGCAAAAGATTTGTAAGCCAGGTTTCACTAAGAGGAGATTGTTTAAATTAATGTTTTATTATAAAATGCTTTAAACATACAGAAAAAAGATAATATTATAAACACCTTTATATCTATATCCAAAACAAACAATTCTTAACATTTTTTCCATATTTGCTTTGGATCCCTTTTTAACAAAACATTATAGATACCTCCCCAAGCCCATTCCTCTCTGCTCTGATCAGTGGATCCTTCCCCTGAATGTTGGCATGTTTTTACCATGTATGACTATATCCACACCAATATATGCTATCACTTTGAATGCCTTTAAACATTGCATGAATTATATCATAGTGTACAATTTAAATTGAAATCTTCACATTTATTTAATTTACTAATCATTATCCCTCTGAGATTAATGATAGATTGATAGAGGTAACTATTTGCATTCAATTTATCAGCATTATAATATATTCTAATGTACTCTTTCTCCTATCAATGAAGAGTTAGGTTGTTTTTAGTTTTTCATTATTGAAACAATGCTGCAATAAACATTTTGTCTCCTTCAAAACTTGTGTGATGGTTTACTTTGGAAATTTAGGTTGACTCATATGACATTGATAATATTCAACCATTTTGACCTACAAAATGACAAATATAGCTCAACTTATTATATACCTAGAAATAAAAATGCCGATTGAAATGCCAGTGTAAATGTCTTAAACTCAACCAGCTCTAGGCAAATTTTGAGGGAAGGTTTTATAAAAGCCTTTTGGAATCAACGTTCGAGTCTTGAATACTCAGTTCATAGAGTTATTCCACAGAGAAAAAAAGGTCTTCTACCTATGAGACAGAAGGATAAGACAAAGAGGAAGAACCTGGGAGTTCCCTTGTAGCTATGTCAGCCACCAAATCTTAGAGATGTCGTGATGCTTCGTTTCCGACTCTCAAGTTTTCACTATTCCCCAAGGCAAAGACATCATGGATGACTGAAAAAAATTGGTACACTATTCTAGCAGGTCTGTTCAAAGTGAGCTTGTCTTTAAGAAGCAGCACAAGGGGATATTTGGAACTGCAAATTATTCAAAGTTAAAATAATAAAAGCATCACTGGTAACCCTCTTTTCTTAACTAGAACCAGAAAGGATGGACGGGGATTGGAGAGAGTGGAAGGAAAGTATAAAGATTCTTGTATCTGTTTCCATTTCTGAACCCAAGGAATAAAAGTTTGCATCTTAATGCAGGATAAGATGGGCTGATATTTTCTCAGGTGTGCATGTTATTCCTATAGATGACTTGGTAATTGCATTCTGGAGGTGTCCACTGGAAGTTATCAAATAACTTGTACTCCTATAATATGCACCGCCTGCCTTGTAAACACTATTGACAATGCTTGCAACTTACCATATCATTAAAATGCAAAGACCTAGTTATCAAATTGATATCTGTATGCCAGAAATTCATTTTTAATGACTGGAAATGCACTGACCTCCTTCTACCGACAAATATTGCCCCAATAAACACAGGCCACAAACTTGGATCCTGGTGGAATTGTTTAAACATTTTACTTGGGTCTGGAGTCCTGGATATAATTTCTTAGATATTTCTTTTTCTAGATGATTGACATTTGGGAGATTTCTTTCTGGTGTCTTCACTTATTTAAGTTTTATCTGCCTTGTATAGATAAATTGTTAGATTATACCTAATATATCTGTATTTTGCTACAGTAACAAAAACCTCAACACATCTATGGCTTACAACAAATATATTTATCTTGCTTCTGTTTCATGAAGACTGTTGATTGGCTACAGTTTTTCTGGTCTCTGCTTAGCTCCACACCCACTCATCTCCATTGGCCACAGTATGTCACATGATCAAGCTCAAAGTCATGAATCAGACACCCATACCAAAGGCAGGGTCAAATCGCACACCACAGGAAGAGGAATGTAGGATGTAGAGTGTTATTAAAGGTAAGGAGTGAACTGTGATGAACAATAATCCAATAGAACACAAAACTTCACAAAGTTCCTTTGCTCGGTCAATGATAGAAAAGGGAAAAAAATGCAATGTAAATTGATGCTAATTAACAAAAAATCGTGTTTTGAAGTAACATCAAATCTGACACATTCGGTGTAGTGACTACTACAGAGCCCTAAAGAGGAAACCAGGGGTCACCGAAAGTTTTTATTCTAATTCTTCCAATTGATTCACTGTTTGTTTTTCCATCAGCCAAAGAGTACGATCAACAGATAATGAACTTGCTCTTTAACAGCATAAAGTATATGGTGCTTCCATTGTCAAACATTTTTACAAGTTCTCTCCTAGACTTCCCTTCAAAGGTACAGTGTGTTTCTCATGAACAGCATCACTGGGGAGGGAAATGTTCATTCTTAGAGGCTGGATTTGGACACTTGAAGAGTTCGTTTGGTATCAAGTCTTATGAATAAAGTAAATGAATGGTCAAAGTAAGTATCAAATTGGAAGTGGGCAAAAGCAAAATGCCAGCATGAAACAATTTAGCAGACTTCTTGAGTCACTTGCATATTGGTTCTGAGGTAATTTCAAATGAGCATTTTTCAAGAACATTTTTGGCAATGGTAGCAATTAATATAAATGCATAGTCTATTAAAGTGATACTTTAAAAAGTAAAACTTGATGATGCAAGTTCTGATTTTTTTTTTGTTCTGTTTTGTCTTTCAAATTATCATTATCTAGTCTTCCCCACATATACCTCAAAGCAATGATCTATAGTAAGCATATTCAGTGTTTGTTTCCACTTTCCACAGCAAGACAACACAAGTCATCCAAACTGCCAACAAGGATTCTGAGAGCCTAAGATGATCACTCCGTTACGCTCATTTCTACGGGGGTACCAAGATAGCTCTAGTCCTTGTATGTTAGACATCGTTTTGAGTCCATGCAGGTACTTTAAGCTGATATATTGCCTCTTCAATACTAAGCAAAGAGAAACTGATCATCTCTATGTATGTCCCAGTGGAAATTCCAAATAAAATTAAGATGAGAGATGGCAAATTAAACTTTCCTTATGGTACAGACCTAAAGTATATAATGCAATGTAGGCCTCTGACGAAACAAATACTGTTCAATTACAAGTATATATAAGCCTGACTATTTCTTCTTCTCCAAAGTCATACATACCCAAGTTGCAGAAATTTCAATGTAGGGAATAAGCTTTAGAGAGAGAATGAAAGCTCACAGCAGTGCACTATAACTCATTGATTTCCCATTCTGAAAATGATTCTGAAAATTGACTTCTGAAAATCACTGAGAGCTTTTCACTGTGTGAAAGGATATTCAGGAAACTGATAAGGACAATAGTGGCAGTCCCTGGATTATGGTGCTGGGGGCTCTTAATAGGATAGACCATTGTGAATTCTCTGTCCCACTGGGGCGCAGCTGGAACTAAACCCCCCTCTGCCCAGGCTGAACTTTAAATCTGCTAGCTTTTTGCCCTTCAGCTTTATTTCCCTTTTCCTTTCTGTTATCTACCCCCACAACCTTTTTGCGGGGTGGGGGAGGCGGATAAAAATGGGAAAATAGGGGAGTTCATGGTGGGAATCTTTTGGCAAGGGCATTAACAACAGTGTAACCTTCAGACCAGTCCGGGCAACAGCATTACCTCAAAGTCACTCTGAAAATTTGAATTCTTCCCGTATAGTCAGTCAGTCTTTAAACGTATCTTTCACACCATCTAGGCCCCTCTGAGACAGTTCTGCTGTTGAAATTTCTGAGTTGCAGGAATGTTCTCCATCTCAGTATGTTCCCATTAAAATGAGTGCAGAAAGGAAAAATCTTCACTGGCTGCTTTTTCAGAACTCAGAAATAAACTGCGCTGCGGCGTTCCTTTCTCCTGAGCGCTGAAATCCGTGGTAAAGCACCGGCTCGCGCGTTCCCAAAGAGATTTGCTTTCAAAGATCAGTATAGGAGAGGCTGATTGGGTCTCCTGAGATAGATCGCATCCTCCGACAACCCACCGAGCCCCCGCTGAATCTCGCTCTTCGTGTCTAATTACCTGCCTGATACCCGAGCTTCTCTCCCCGCAGCCAGGCTCCGGGTGAGCAAACTCTGCCCCAAGGCGCGGCAGACACTCAGCTGGGGGGCCGGCCTGGGCGGGGAGCACCACCCCCCCCCCACCTCCATCTACCTCTGGAAATCCACATTTTAGGGCCTAGCAGTCATTTCCTTGCTCGTACGTGGAAAGGTTTTGTACGTTTTTATAAAAGGAGGCCAGAAGAGAACACCCTCCTCTTACTTCCTAATATATTATGTCCTCCCCTGCCGAGTCCGGGACTTAGTCTGGATTTGGTAACTGAAGTAATATAAATGTTAGCTAAGAAGTATTCCCGCAATGTGGTTCCAATTTAGGCCTGTTTTGAAGTCTAAAGGCCCAATATGTCTCGTAGATTCTTCGCTGGACATTAGCGCTAATGTAATTTGCGCAGGAGCGCAGGCCGCGATCTCGAAGGCGGCCCCGCCTCTGCGGATCGGGGCGCTTTCCCCGCGCTGGGGGACGCGTGCGTTCGCCGGTAGTTCCCCCCACCGCTTTTGATGCTGGGGGCTTTGCTCAGGAAATTGCCAGGGTTTGCAGATAAATGGAGCAAGGTAAGTGCTGTACCCTGTCACCACCCTCTCTCCTCTCCAGGCTCTGGAAGGAGGCAGCCCGGGGGAAGTCAGCCTTTCTCTGCAAGCTGTTGGCACTTTACTTCAATAATACATCTCTCGGAACACGGGCTTGATTTGCGAAGACACGCGTGCATTTTCGGAGCTGGGCTGACGCACACCCCCTCCCCGCGCCCGCCCCCCACCCGCGTCCCAGCCCTGAGCTCACACCCCTCCCCAGCCCCCGGCTGCATCCGGGTAATGAGCATCCCCCTGGAACCGCCTGCCCTTTATCTTGCTGGGGGACCCGCACCTTTTGAACTGCCATCTGTAGATTGTGTTGGTGCACTGACTTGTTAACTGTGCCACGCTGTGAAGGAAATGGCATGATTTAGATCAAGTGCTCAGGACGGCTGTTCATAAGAAACACTTGAGCCAAGCTGTTGCTGCTCAGAAAGTGCCCTGGGGAGAGGGGTTCCGTTTCGGGTCACGGTCCTGCCTTGTATGAGGGCAGGCGCAAAGCGCTGCAACCCCAGGCTTCGCTGAGGCTGGAGGGAGGGGGTGGAGGGAAACATTATGAAACCATAGAAGCCAGGCTGCCAAATTAACTTCTCACCCTTTCAATCACACTCCAGAGGATAAAAGCCTAACATTTCTGCCTCAGAAACAGGCTCGGTTTACACCAAACAAGTTATTTCTCTAATTTATCAGCCCGGCCAGCTATCCTTCTAATTACTAAAAATCTCTGCCCTTTATGAAGCCACTTTCATAGGTGTGCAACGAACAGCGAGCAAGGAAATGGGTGTTGGAAAGTTTCCGTGGACAGGACTTCCCCAAGACTGCTTATCGAAATAACTAAAAAAACAGAAACTTTCTAGCTTCAGCTGTTTTGTTTCCATGAAAATAGTTTTGCTTGTTCCCAGGAGCAAAAATAAAATTGAGGAACCTCAAGTTCAGGTAAGCTCAGATGATGAAATCTTCACCTCCAACTTGTAAATTCCTGTAAATAACGTTTAATGAAGAAGACAAAAGTAAAACTGAGAAAGAGCAAGAGAAGAGGGGAACCCTTCAGCTTAATTCATCCGTTCCCAGGCTAATACCAAGGACACTGATTTGTCCATTATATGGAAATAGATGATTAGGGTCATTCTCTGAGACAAATTTACTTTTCTGCACACTCTAAATCTGTTTAGTCACTTTAAAGGTGTCAATTATTGGAACAGGCTAAGACTATGAATTTCTTAGTAATAGCTTTAATAACATTTTGAAATGAAAAGCAGATACCTTGAAGTCAGCTTGCTTTGAAAAGACATATGAGCAGCTCTGGTTTTCATTTGTGTAGCATTCTACATCTGGAATCCCTTATAATTAAAACTAAAAACTGAACTACTACTTCCACCTGTCAAATGATGAAAAGATGAATGCACTAATAAGTTACTAAATAGCCCAACATGATAGAGTTTACATTCTCATTCTATACAGTAAAACAGAATTTTGGACAGGAGGCTAAAGGTCTTTGGTCATTACTAATAACACGCTTTCAGGATTAACCTGTATGTCCTGCTGCAACTCCTGACGGGATCTTTTTTACATTAAGAGCTCATTTTCCCAAGTCTTTGTTTTAAAAGCAAATATCGATTTCAGAAAGAATATTCAAGACACAGAAACTGAGATGTACTTCTAATCCCACATTCTGGGGTTCCCTCATTCTTGAAACCCTTCTAATACCTTCCTATAATAATTGCATACAGTTGTCAAAAAGCCCCGTCTTTACAAATGTTTCTCGAGCACCCACAGTGGGCATGGCTTGGTGCTCAGCACTGAGGGTAACTTAAGTGTATTGTGACTTTGTAGGTAACTTACGAGTTAAGAAAACTTGCAGTGATTTCTTCAGAATGACTAAAACCGCATTTTTGCCCAGACTGTGATAAGAAAAGGCAGTTTTCTAAAGCTTTTGCTGTCACTCCAATTAAAACAACAATCGTCATTAAAATGCCCTCAGACTGTCACTGGTGATCGGAAGGTTAATTATTTAAAAATGTAAATCCTGATTTGTAATCTGTATTGAAGCTGTTTGGAACAACTCCCCCTGCAGAGGTCGGGAGCTGCGTGGGCGGCCCCTAAAGGCTCATTTTTCTTATTACACAGTCTTGCTTCTCTGTCATGAAAAAAAAATGGAAATATCACATTTTGAAAAGAGCATGGATTCTCCTGGAAAAGAAAAAAAAAGGCCAGCAGTTGAAGGGGTCTTCCACAGGATAGGTGCTGCTTTCACAGAGGTTGTCGGGATTATTCCATTCAGCACAGTAATTGCTGTTGGCATCAGACAACAGAAAGAAGGCAAGGCCTGAAGGCGGCTGTAATCACAGGAGTTCTCCCTCTGGGAAAGTATGCCCAGGAAGAGAATTCCAGCCTATTTTTAACTCTTTTGGGTCACTGGGGACTTCATTAAATGATTGCTTTAGTATCCCTTTCTATACATAGCTACTTTCCATTCGAGAAAAAGTAAGATTTGGCTGCCACACACTCTCTTAGGCAGAAGACGCTACTGGCCTCCCAAGGCCTCAGTCTAGCCTGAAGACATGCTCGTGGGGCTGGCATGTTGTTCTACAAATCAGGAGATTCATAGCAGTGTTACCCACAATAGCCCAAAGTTGGAAGCAACCCAAGTGTCCATAGATAGATAAATGGATAAACAAAGCGTGGCATATTCATACAATGGAATATCGTTCAGCCTTAAAAAGGAAAAAATTCTAACACGTCTACCTTCTGTTAAGTGAAATAAGCCGGTCACAAAAGGACAAATATTGTATGAATCCACCTGTACAAGGTTCCTAGAATAGTCAAAATCATAAAGACAGGAAGTAGGATGGTAGTTATCAAGGGCCGAATGGGGAGTTATTGCTTAATGGGTACAGAATTTCAATTTGGGAAGCCGCAAAAAGTTCTGGATGTGGTTTCACAACAATGTGATGTACTCGATGAATGTACACTTAAAGCGGTAAATATTGTTATGTATATTTGCTATGATAAAAAAATCAAGAGCATTTACATTACAATAGAGATTTTCAATTTATCTGAAAACAAAGGTAACCAAGTAATCTTTAACACCAACCAGCATACCTGAATGATAACAGTGATGGAAATTGAGTAGAACCCTTAAATGTGTGCCTCCAGCCTCCAGAGCCCCCACTCCTTCCTCTGGTCTTCCATCTATTCTGCTTCTTCCACATGGCTCCCTGCCAGGCCCCTGAAGCCTTCTTCTGCTCTCAGGGCCCCTGTGGGTAGCTCTCAGGCATACAAACATCTTTCAAAGACTTGCCTAGAAACAGATAGTAACCTGCAACACCACAATTAACACAGTCTATCTCAGGCACAGAAAGGTGAGGTAAGAGGCATGAGAGGACCTCCATGATGGAAACATAATTGAGAAGCTCCCCTTCAGCAAAATGGACCTTGACACCTTCCTCTGCCCATCCACCTGGGACAGAGAACAGTGGATGTTGCACTCTGGAGACCGAGTAAGCTCTGCTTCCTTACTCGACAATTGCAAATAGGGCCATAGATAAATACTTAGAAAAGAACTAGAAGCAGTTTTCAAAATCTGGAGACGTTTCTTATTACCCATTTTTCTGATATTGACTTTATATAAATTTATTACAGATTTTAACTCCGAGTCAAGGAGAAATGAATTTAAGAATCTTTATTGAAGTCTGGATTATCTGCAAACTGAATTTTCCTTCTAAGCAATTGGCTGTCTAAGGGTTTTTTCCTCTTAAATGCTACTGTCAAATGAGCATTTTAAAACATTTATCAAAAACCAATGGCTGCAAACTTCAATCTGTACATTCCATACGAAGTAAACCCCAGTCTAGTGCTGATGCATAAATGATGTGTTGGTTTAATCTATTTTTCACAGGGGGTGTCTGAGAGTAGGAAAATTAAAAACAGGTAGAATGGACTATTATTACTGTCCCATAGTGTGCTTTTTTACATGAGGTCTGGATTAAGATAACATCTGGTCTATATTTCTTGAACTATTTCCCTTTTATCACAAGAAAAATCGGCAACCCATCTCACAACTGCTCTTAATTTAGATCTAAATATCACTGATGAAACATTGTACAACATGCTGTTATCTATTAAAATGATTTCCCTGAAGGAACAGTTGATACTTTTATATATTCCAGCAAAGCTAATCATGCCAGGCCTCCTTAGTAGGACTTACCTTATAATCATATGTTCAAATGTTCCACCTAAATCATTGCTTTGGTACCAAATGAGTCTTATTCTGAGATTGATTTCACTGCTCTGTTAAAAAGAGTGCCCAGGTCTGAGAATCACAGAGTGACAGAGATTGTTTCAGGAGCACAAAATTTTACTCTGGAGCAAATAAGCCATTGTTCCCCTGCAGCCCGTGCTCTGTATGGGCTTTCCAGAGTCCCTTGCGAAGGGAAGGCAGTAAGCTGTTTTCAGCACTTTTTGGAGTTCAAGTGCTATACAATGTAGTATATTGATTTCACAGAATAAAAACTTCTGGGTTTTTTTTTTTTCCAGAATTGTGTAACTTATTTCCACAGATAATAAATCAGGAAAGTATTTTCTCTAAAACTATTTTGCATACCTATGGTACACATTCGTTTCGTTCATTTTAAACTATATCGAGAGAATCACAGAAGGTAAATCTATGTAGTAACTAGTTACATGGGAAATTACTTTCTCCAACCTCCACCTTTAATTTGGTCATATCATGTGTTCCCGATTTTAAAAAAAAAAAAATACTGAAACCAAAACACACAAAAATTATGGGGGTTTAAAAACCTCAGCTAGAAATAATTCTTGGATAGTTGTGAAAATATAAGAATATTCTTCATAGTAGAAAATGAAATTAGAAATGTATTACACAAAACTGTTTTAGAAATTAGAAACAAAATGCTTATAAATAGGGGGTTGTTAAAATGAATTATGTTCATAAATAATATGAAATATCTCAAATAAGGTTAAATATATGTACTAAGGAAGGATCTTCATGAGTTGTTAAGAACAACACAACATGAATAGCTTGGTATCACTTTTTGCTGTCACTTAAAAAGGAAAATAGACATATATGTTGATGTGTATGTAAAAGAGGTCTAGAATAATTCACATCAAATGTTTTCAGCGATTAACCATTACCAAAAAAAGAGGGAAAAGAACATTTAACTTCATAAACTGCTGTGGGTTTCCTAGCTTTTCTTAACACATATATATTACTATCTAAATTTAAAAAAAAAAAGTAAAAATGCATTGAAGAAAAAAAGCAAATAGACAGAGATCAATTAGCCATTCCCTTAGGAATAAATCGTAAGAAGGGAGGTGGCTAAGGGGGAGGGTGGGAGCCTGCAGAACACAGCAAGAGGAATGCGATTGACAGGCATCCTGTCATCTTGTATTTTTTGGAGGGAATTCTGAGAATAAAAAGCCTTTGGAAGTTATCAGCGGTCAGGCTGGAGCCATTCATTTTTCACCTGCCTGTGTTTGTTGTCTGGCAGCCAGTCAAGGGTGCTATTAGCAGAATTAAGATCCAGAAGAAAAGATTATCCCGTAGGAGGCGAGATAAGGGGCTGGAAAGTGTGGCTGGTTATCAATATCACAATACCAAACAGGTCAGAAAGGGTTCCGTATAGGTTTCACTTGAAGCAGGTAATCTCTGCAAAAATAATGTGACTGTGCCTCTGAAACACTTCGGTACTGCAACATACTGCCGTTCACTTAAGATAAAGCAGCAGTTTTACCAAGAGTCCCGCAGCTGCACGAGGCTGGAGAATGGATAATAAAATGCTGCAACAACGTCCTTTTATTCGCCTTTATTCAGTAACCCTAGGTAATGAAACAAACGTCCATCTCTCCCAGATCATTTTTAATATTTTGAATGGTATACTTTCATTCCTTCTTCTTTCCTTCTCACTGAGGAAAGATCTAAATGGAGTTCCATGGTATGATTTGATATAAGAAACAGCAGGAGTGATTGTAACATTATTTAAGTATTTAATTGTTAGGAAATTTTAAAATCACCAATAAGAGTGTGGATTGAAAGCAGCAACTCTTTGTCTAGGGAGTTTTTACCACTCTGGTACTGAAACATGTGTTTTCAAACAATGAATTGGAATGAGGAAGGTTTTGAGTTCATGTCAGCACTGCAATTTACAAGAGTTCACATACAGCATGAACTTACATAGCATTTCACCATGTTGTCTATGAATCATTCAATTTTAAGCTCTGCAGCATATGGACAATTGCAAAATGCGAAGAGGTAAGAAAACACATTTGGTATTTCCATTTTATACACCTCATACTGGAAATAAATGGCTTTGTTCTCCCAACTATTTTTCATCTAAATGATAAAGCCTCTTTCATTTTATTTTCCCTTTTCCTTTTCTTTTTAGCAATTTCAAGTAAATAGAGATAAACTTTTTCAGCTAAATAATCTTTCAACGTACAGACTTTATATTATTTGTACACTTATGGAGTGATCAGCAACCGGCAGGTTATTTACTTTGAGTTGTCATCCCAGTAGTAGTGATGAATTGACATTGGTTCATCCATCTAATACTTGATCAATAAAACAGATTTCCAAGACAGCTGCAGTTGAAAAAGTGACTAACTATTGGCAGAATAGAGAGAATGAAGACTGTGGCACTACATCCCGAACAGAGGTAACCAAGCACACAGTTAATGACCCAGGAGCCATCCATTTACCAATGAAAAGCAAAACCATATAAAAAAAAAACATGCAAAATAAAAATGGGCTTTGATATTTCTTTAGAGTCATAAAATTGAGTTTGCTACAGCAGTACATGAAAACGCTCCCATTTCACAAAAACGTTCAAAAGCCGATCAACGTCTTGTTGTCAGTATGAATGACACTGTGCTGTGTCCATTAAAAGACACAGGACACAAAATATTTTTATTCTTTTTCTCTACTTTTTCATCTACATCCTCAGAGGACATTACCAAGTAGAAAACTTTGGGAATTGAACATTAAAGCCCAGTTTTAAACAATTTTTAACTATGTAAATAATATATAAAAACACTTTTATTATTTTAAAGTGTGAACAATACAAAAGTATACAGAACAAAAGCAGAAGTCTCTCCTAAACACTCCCAGCCACTCCCAGAAAAACACGTCATACCTCCCTCCTCAGTGATAATGACAATTAGCAATGCAGAAAGTAATTTATAGACCTTTTTCTATGTGTTTACATATATGTACATATACATACATGTAATAGTGGAGGGGTTTTAATTAATGAGATTATACTGTATGTATTGTTCTGTAGGTTGCTTTTTTTTCCTTTAACAATTTATCTGAGACATCATTCAGGTGAGTAGGTATAGACCAGAAGTTGTAAACTATTAACCCACTGTTCACAAATCCTTTTCAATTTTTAAAATTGTTTTCAATATAAAAAAGTCCATATTCCTGCCCCCTTTTAAAAGAAAGAAAAAAAAAGAAAAGATCCAGCAACATTGTGCCCAGTTCTCACCAGAAGGGATCAGAAACAGGGGTTCCTGGGGTGAGACCCAGGCTCTCAGCACACAAGCCCCTGCAGCCCCCAGCCCCATGTCCAGCCTGGCCTTTAGACTTCCAAGTCTGCTACCCATGATTCGATATACCTATGTTATTCTTTTAAAAGGCTACACAATATCCCATATACAGATGCACCACAATTTATTTAACCATTTCCTTATTTAGATCACATTTTTAAAGTTCCCATATCCAGAAATGAACTCACCCTTTTTTCCATTTGCCATATTATTTTTTCCTACAGTTTGTGAAGAGCCTGCATCCATAACTGACAATTCCTCATAAAACTTTACAAAAATATAAAGGATTGTTTTATTTTTTTTTCCTTTGAGAAACAATATTGTGATTGAGAGACTGAGGCCTGGAGAGGAGGAGTGGATGAGAGAATGCTGAAAGATAGAGAAAACGCAATCAGAAGCTCATTGGGATGAAGTCAGTAGATGTGTTAGTTAAATCAGAATTTTTCTCTATAAAAAACATATGTATCTGGGTTAAAAGTAACCAAGACCTGCTGAATAGTTAAGGTATTCTCTGGTAATTTTCATCAGCTTTATCTGTACTCACTCTCCTTTTCATCTCTTCTATACCCCTGGCTCAAAAAATCTCTGAGAGCATATAAAGTTCCCATCACAGGGGTTTGCAACTGTGAAAATGGGACAGCAATCCGAAAAGTTCAAAAATAATTTTTCCAAAGTAATGCTCCTCATATGAATAAAGCTGACAGACTTCTAATAAGAGGGGCCAAATCGCAGTTACGATTTAGTAACTATAGGATACACTTGAGCCAAAAATCAAAGCACATGCAAAAGTGGAAAGAAATTAGATTTTTTTTTTCTTTAAATCTATCAGCCAAAATAAGAAACACACATGGAGTGATGCAATTGTTATTCTCAGAGGAACAGACTTTTTGCCTATGTAATTTGATGTGAGGTAAGAGTTAGGCTCAAATGAAAAGTAGGGACTGAGACAAGATTCACCTACCTCCCATGATTTTTTCTTTCTATTCAAATTATCAAAAAATCCCTAAATGTGTGATTTTTTTTCTAGTGGGCTACAGAAAATATGACTAGAGAAATTTCTATATAACATCATATGGATCATATTTATTATTCAGAAGTAAACCAAAGTCCAATAATAGCCTATTATCTGTCTTTCTAATCAAAATTAAACTTTAATGATTCTTCACCTGCAAGTGTGAGACTGAAATACATGTATTTATTGAATCCTTCTACATGATGAGACATAAAGAATAGGCATCTCTGATTATTTTCAATAGGCAATCATCACCATCTGAAAGCCATATGGAATATCCAAATAAAGTATTGTTGTAACAAACTATTTTAAACTAAAATTTGATGGCTATTTGAAATGAAACAATCATACATTATTATTTCCATTTTTTTTACTGTTTATTTGAGCTATTAAAGATATTTCCCAGGTAAACTAATATTAAAACTTTAGGCTTTACACAAAGGCATCTTGCACTTCCCACAGAGCTGAGACCATGGCACTGATTAGATCCAGCTGATTTAAGAGGCACCCAGCGCAGGCTGCTCTGGCTTGTTTAGAACACACTAGTCTTTTTAAAAGAGTAACAAATGCTGGCGATTCTTTGCAATACTTCCTTCCCCATCCTTTCAAATCACAGATAAACTAAAAGTCATCACTTCCTGCTATCTTTAAATAAATTCTTATGATATCTGATCTTTTTCTATTATTAATATCAAACAAGTCTCAATAACATTTTTTGAAAATTACACCACCTGTGATATTTCAATAGTGGCAGAGTTAAGAAACTGGAGGCAAAATAATCAAAGCCCCAGAGGGCAATGCAGGATTTGAGTCTATGGTGAAATATAGCATATTCCAGACCTAGCAAAGCCTGTGCTTCCTGGGTGCTCCAGACTGCCCTTTTAGTCACCATGCAGAGGAGCCTAAGGCTGACGACCTTATCACAGAACAAGTCATGCCAATATGGGTGCCTGTATATAACCAAGTACGGTTTTAGGAACTGCAGGTAAAAAAGTGGATAAGGAGGTATAAAATGAATAAGGAGGTATAAAATGGGCAGGTATTGGGTAGGGAGGTATAAAATGAGGCTTACAGTATGGTACCTGGGCAGCCTAATGAAATTATAATTACAAGGCATGACTTGAAGCTAGTGCCAAAATAGAAATATGTACAAGAGAGCACAGAGAAGGAACGAACTCTGCTTTGATGGAGAAGTAGGGAATGGTCAAGGAAAGCAACCAGATGTGGTGTTACGGTAAAGGTAAGAACTCTTCCCTTTTGTCCAGTTGGGGTGGTTGCTTATCCGCTGGCTCTCTGTTTGATTCCTGGCAGAGGTCTGCAGGTTGATCTCTCAGAGTTCTCAGAAACGCATTAATCTCCTGGCTTTTAGAGGATCATTTTGCAGTCTCAAGCTACCTTGCAATGATTTCACTATTTGAGAAAACTAATGATTTCTCTTCCCATCCTTCAAGCCACAGTAGGAACAGTAAGAGAAGAGCTGACCCCAAAGTGCCTGTTGCCTATTGTCCAGGAACACCTGAACATTTTTTGTGACTATTTTTACTTTAACCTTAAAAAGCACGTGCATGTAGGTAAGTGCCAAAGATTTATGATGAAAGAAGGAACACAGAAGTATGTTCAGATGAGCGCTATGTCCCTTTTGAATGCTGCTATCTGGTACCTATATTCCGACAAATTACATGTAAACTTAAATTCAGAAATATTATCTCCTCAAGAGGTCGTCCAAGAATCCTGCATAACTTCCCATTGAGCTTTTCGGATTATAAAATACACTTATAAGATCGGTGTTAAGAAGTAATATTAGATAAAGTGGCCCGTTTTATATTACCAAAGAAGAAGCCTGTATTTATTACAGGAAAATCTCAACAGTGAGATGGCTGCAGAACTATGAATTCTCTACTCAGCCATAGCTTTCACACATAACTTTTACTGTTTTTAAAACACTGCCATATCTGTCTCTTTTAAAACAAGTTAAATCGGAGAAACTACGAGTTTCTAGAAGATAAGACTATTGCACTTCAAATTGCAAATCTAAGAATAATGAGATACTTTCTTTTTTGCCTATCAAATGGCTACGAATTTAAAAAGCAACGATAACGAGTATATACAAGCATAGAAAGAAACCAACACATTCATACAATACAAATAAGAGTGCAATCTGGTTCAAACTTCTAGAAGCAGTTTGGCAACATGTATTAAAACGTGACTACCAATTTGAACTACCAATTCCATTTCTAGAAATTTATGCCAAGAACCTAACCAGAGCTGAAGGCAAAGATTTACACATAAGGAGCATGCACTTTCAATATATCTAATAAACAGTTAAATGTCCAACCTTAGGGATTAGCTATGCAAAGAGTGGTATATGCTTATATTAGAGTATTACCATATTTTCTAAGGATATTTAGCAAAACAAAATATTTGAGATATGGTGGGAAAATGAAAATTACAAAACAGCAAGTATAGTATGATTACACTTTTCCATACACACAAGCTTATGCGTGTAAGTATATCTAAGTGCAAAAAATAGATTGAACATATACTAAAATATTAGTGTTTTATAATATGATATGCATATGATATATACATATTAGTTTAAAAAGCAGACCTCAGATTTTAGGGGCAAGCACAAAGCCAATCTTAAAATTGACAAAGTTGAGAATTTAAATACATATATATGTATAAATACATATATATATATACATATATATGTATTTATATATATATATATATATCATGTCAAGTATTTTGCTGTATAAACAGTCTGATACCTTAAATCAAGTTTATTCTACACTATAAAATGGAGTATAAGTGCCAACACACAATGCCTCAAAATAAAAAGGCAATTTCTACTTTTTCCCTTCCCACAGGGCGAAAGACTGACCCTTGCTAAAACACATTTCTGTGAAATAAAGATTAATACTGTGTTGGCAAGAGGTAAACTGCCTTTATGCTTCCAGAACCCTAGTGAATAAAGTTTACACCTTTGTCCACCCTGGCCCTAAATATAAGCTGCCTATTTCTAAGTTGAGCACAGTATGGTTTCTATGGCAAACGCTGGCCAATGGAGGGTTATTCCTAAGGTGAAACCCAAAGAAATGACTACTACTCAGCAAGAGTCTAGGACCAATTTCTGAATAATAAGGGTCTAATTCAGATATGCAAGAAAGAAATACTACACACTGGTATTTGTTTCCTTGGCATTTCTTTTATAAACACAGTGATACACTATTTCCCATTACACTTCTCTTGCAGAATTACAAAATTGTGGTTACATTTCCAGACTTAAACAAGAGAGGAGAAACAGTGCAGTGGGTATATAAACAGATGTTCAAAGACAGTTGTGTGATCAAAGCACCAAAAATGGAGAAGGCTCCTGAAAATACTCACCCAGCCACTATCTGCCCAAAACTTGGTAACAGAAGGTGGATGATAGTGGTTACTTAGCAGCTGTTGTTTTAAAAACAAAAACTTGTTTCCTACACGTTTCATCCTTAAGTCTTGACAAAGAGAAGTGCCACAAAAACTTGACTCTGCTGGGGGTGGGATTAAAATGGAGTGTCACCTTTATCTTTTCAATGTCCTGTTGCAGATAAGCCAGACACTTAATGTGTGATTACATGGCCATTAGTTCTCTTTTTTTCTTTCTTTTGGGAAAAATAACTTTCGAAAAACAACTTCATGTGGGTCAGCTCTTTTTGGTGAATTTCCTATAATTAACACCAGATTTGAATCAAACAAATAAATAAATTATAAAGAAGGTGATCTTGAAATTCCAAGGCACAAATATTTCTCTTGGAGAAGGTCATTGGTGTTATGATTTAGTAAAGAGACCAGAGCAGGATTGGGCGGATTCCCCCAGGGAAGTCAGTCTTCCTTTTAGCCTGAGAGAGAAGGGAGGTGGGGATGTAATCTTTCAGTCTCCTTCCTTGCTACTCATTGACCTCCTTCTGCCTTTTTCCAAGTAGAATTCCAAATCCAAATTTTAGTATGACTTTTCTGTTCAGAAACTCTTCTTCAAGGATGTCATCAAGAAATAAGTGGATGCTCAAAAAGAACCGCAAAATTGTACAGGAAAATTTGACCCAACATATAAATCTCCCATTCTATATACTTTCTGGGATAAATCTTATGTTACTGAGATGTAAGACTTTATTATTGGGGGTCCTCCTAGGATCTGAAGACTGGGTGTTAAGCAAGGACCTGCTATCCTCAAACTACCACAAAACATAATACTAAATTGGACCAATTTTTGAATGATCCTTTTAAGTAGTAAAATATATTTTAAAACAAAAACAACAAATTTAAAAAAAAAGTTCCTGAGACTCTTTGAGACTCAAAGTTAAATGTCTGTCTCTCAAAAGATGAAGCAATCTGCACATGGACTCTTCACTAGAAAAATATCATTTTTAATTTAAAAGTGAACCCCAGACCTCATACATTCCAAATTTTCTTTGCACAGCAAAAATGAGGAAAACTTGTCCACATAATTACGAAGGAAGGAAATCTGGTATAAACTTGTGCATATATCTTTAGTAACAGCCCCTCAAAACAATGATGGTAAAAAAAAAGTGATATATTAATATTTTCAATACTCTTACAAAGTCACAGGTGGAAAAAAATGCCTCTTTCCCAAATCCATAGATAAAATTTCCAAGGGATCAAGATTAAAGCTTTTTAAAGTTTTAATAGATATAGCAGGATTCTCTCTCTCTCTCTCTCTCTCTCTCTCTCTCTCTCTCTCTCTCTCTCTCTCTCTCTCTCTCTCTCTCTCTCACCAGTTCCACAACTGCCCTCCATTTATGCACTCATCAAACCTCATTGAGCATCTACTGTGTGCCTGGCAGAGTGTCAGGTATTACGATTAAATGGTGTATCAGAAATGATTTTGGGTTACAAGCAACAGAATCCACTCTGGCAAGTTTAAATGGAAAAATAAATTAAACAGTATTATTAGGTAGCTCAGGACTCTCCAGAAGGGCCAGAGTGCCAAACCCCGAAGCCACAAGGGCCAGGAGCGCTGCTCAGGTACAGCAGCAGGGCTCCTCTGATGAAATACCACTGCATTGCCACTCAGTACCTGTGACTCTTGGGGCTGGAGGCCAGGACCCCTGTCACTGTTGCCTTCCCCCGACATCTCCACCATCAACCTTAGCAGCAGCCTGGTTCCCTCCCAGGTACCTATCTCCTCCTGAGGCTCACTTTCAAATCTACCTTGCATGGTCATGTCACAGAATCCACATCACAGGCCTTCACCCTGGCCACAGAATCTGTGATATGTATTATCTGGCTTCTGCCTTGAAAAGGTAGGTCTCATGGTGTGAAAATCACCAAAAGATTGGGTGACCACAAATGTTCATTGTAAAATACGACAGTCTAAAATAGAGCATTTGGTGTAGTATAGTATATACTATAGTCTAGTATAACAGTATATGAACAAAACAACAACAAAAGTTCTATGTGCTTCATGCAGACCTTCCTAAATATGACCTAATAAAAATACTTATGTTAAATAATGTACGTTTCATCTGGTTTGAGATGTTTCTTCCCTAGAGAGTCATTTCTCTGTTTTTTTTTTTTCCCATAGTTTCATACTTAACATGAATCAGTCCAGTCATTTGGCTATGGACTCATTATATTAAATTAAAAGAAAACCAATTATATTTTAAAAGATGGATTGCACACTTATGCGCTAGACTCCAGGCTTCTGTATGTAGCATTGTAGCAAAGAAAATGGACTTCTGGATTCAAACCATTAGTCGCCGTGTGTCCTTGAACGGGCTACTTCCCTATGCCTTAGTCTCTGCTTCTGTTGTACCTACCACACAGAATTATTTAGGAAGATTAAAAAGAAATAAGCATGTAAAAGACTTTGTGCAGTGCTTAGCACTATTGTGTGTTATCCAACCACGATTTAATCCTCACGGTGACATTATACACCGACATTGTTACCTCCATCTGAATTGATGAAGAAGACTCTAATGTTCAGAGAGCTGAAGTCACTTGCCCAACATTGGGATTTGAATCTAGAGTTTTCCAGAGTCAAGCCTGGCCTTTTCCCCTTACACCACTGACTAAGGCTTAAAAACCATTACAAATAAGAACTCATAATGAATCTTGTAGGTTTTCAGAAAATCTTCCTTGTATTACTAAGCAAAATTGTATTTTTCTTTATTTGCTAGAGAAAAAAAAAAGTATAGGAGCTCAACAAAGGAATGTTCTTTCCCAAGAGTCTTTTAGCCCCAAATATTTAGAACTAGAAAGAAATTTAGAAGCCAACAACTAGCCTCTTGGAACTTGTTTCATCCTAGACCATTTTACTATTATTCGGGTTCATCATGTTTCCCTTTGCTTCTTTTGTCTACTGTCACTATAGGCAGGACCTGAAGACAAGTAAGGAAGCCACAGAACTGAGTGTTGTCCAAAATGCAAGAAGCAAGGGAACTTGCCTATTGCCCAACTGGTAGCACTCATGGCTGTATTAGGACTTCCCAAAGGGTATTCCCTGGAACACCTAGTCTCTCAGGATCCTAATATATATTCCATGACGAAAGTGTTCCTTGATCAAGTAAGTTTAGAAAGGGCGGAAGTAAACTAAGTTAAACAGGTTTGCTCAGAACTTTTAATGTGCTAAAGGGCACAGTGAGATGAGGATGAAGTATGCAGTGTTGAATTTTTAACCCCAGAATCTTTTTATCCCCCCAAGTCTGGTAGGACTAGCAAGCCTTAGGACACATCTGAAAGACTCTGGACGAGGAAAGAAATTCGTCATCAGAATACTAAGAAAAAGAGATACTCAAAAGTGACAGGAAGCTTCCAGCACTACCCAGGGAAGAAGGGGTTGGCATGAATTCTGATACTGTTGTTGGATACAACATACCAGATTATACAGCTTGAAGCATTCAGTGTTAATATTGACAAAATGCTCTCCATGCTCAACATGCTATCTTCTAATAGTATTTTAACTTTCTCTGTAGCCATCGTACAGAGAGAAGTGCTAGACAAGCTGGTATAAATGTCTGGTGCACTTGAGGGTTATATTTCTTGTTGTAAATTAATACAAATAAATATTCCATCCAACCAATTACGGTATACTGTCAATTGGACAGATCATTTCTCAATGTAAGCCAAAGCATCACCACTTTGGTTTGCAGAATCTCTTTCGAGTTTTGTGGACATGAGGTAGTCTTCAAGAGTTCCTAGGTACTGACAAGATCCAGCTTCCAAACCTTCAAGTGTTAAGAGCAGATAAACCCTAGGCCTTACTGTTCACAGAGTTATGTGAATTTGAGGCATAGCCTGGGCACCTTTTTGAGGGTTTGTCACTCTCCTTTAAGATTAAACATTAAGGTCCCCTGTGTTTTAATTCTAACTTGCCATCCCCTGCAGTCCTAGATTCTTGAAAAGAGAGCTTTGAAGTGAAATAAAACAGTTTTCCTGATCTGCCTTACTTACCAATGAGCAGTCCCAGGGTTCAAGTTTTGAAAGCATGCACGGTTCTCTAACTCTAACTGGAAAAATCACAAGTTAAAACTAAAGGAACTCTGCAGTGCCACAGAGAACAAGCACATATCTCTTATCCCACCAGCAAGGGTCAATCTTCCATCTTGAACCTGCCGAGCTGCAAATTGGAAAGTCTATGCAAGGAGCCATCTCTGTACCAGTCAGTCAGCTCTGCCCACAGGACACCTGGATTGTGAATCTCTTGGAGAGGGGCCGGGGTGCTGGAGAGATCATTTTCATAAATACACTTACTTTCCTCCTTTGAAGAAGCACACCTGTTTTCTCTACTAACTCCACTGCTTCGGTCACTTATGCCCTAGGGAAAGCAGTTATAAGAAACAGCAGATGCAGAATTTACGCAGCAGAGAGCATTCCATTCCTTTAGTTTACAAATTCTGCAGAAAATGACCCAAGTGGTACAGGACTATTTTATGAACTGTGACCTCAAGCCGCTCATTGAAAATGCAGTTACTATCAAATTGCTCTTTGCAGGTTTCCATTTTAAATGATGAACACATTTTGGGTTAGTTACACTTGAACTAGCCACATTTACATGACAAAATTCTCTGCAAATATATATATATAGTAAATATATATATAGTGTAATATTACATCATTGCCTCCATTTTACAGATGGGGAAACTGAGGCACAAGCATCTTGCCCAAAGTTTCTGCAAAATGACTCAGAATAAATAAGACTTGTCTTTGCAAATGACAAAAATCAATAAAGGAGGTTGATTGGAGGTATGGAGTTTTCAGTATGTTCCTTCTTGGCCAGAGTTTACTTTCAGATGTATTTGCTTAGAGAGATGTGCATGAGATTGACCTCTGAAGATAGAATATGGCTCTCTGTTTATCATTAAGTGTTATCATTAAAAAAAAAAAATGGGTGCCCTGGCCATTTCTAGTTCCATGACTCTGGAGTGGGGAGTAAGATTATATAATAAATACCAAAGGGTAAATAATCTAAGC
Source organism: Eonycteris spelaea (assembly GCA_003508835.1). Classification (NCBI taxonomy): domain Eukaryota; kingdom Metazoa; phylum Chordata; class Mammalia; order Chiroptera; family Pteropodidae; genus Eonycteris; species Eonycteris spelaea. Next base: position 7,209,569 of record PUFA01000017.1, read on the forward strand.
AAGAGTAAAAAACAAAAATCACAAATTGGAAAACGTTTTGCTGAGCATCTGGAGGAAAGGATGCAAACAGGCAGAGATCCTGCACACATCAGAGCAGATCTTTGTTTGGGCAGGTGAGCTCGGAGGAAAATCCTCAAAGGACAAACAAAGGAAGGGACTGGAGTGTAAGAGAAAGGAGGAGGATCCAGATGTGCAGGTGAATGGATGAAGCAAGCATAATCATTTGATTATTTTTAAGAAGACTTCTGCATTTAATAAATAGTGCTATGAGTTTAGGAGAGTGTATTTTAATTTCTGAGTTTATTTTACAACAAAGAATTAAATTTAAGAAATATTTTCAATATAAAGCCTGTGCTTCCCCACATGAGTGGTCCCTTAACCTGGATGCACACCAGAATCACCTGTGGAGCTTGTTAAAAATTGACTTAGGACATCCTTTCTACTGATTCTGAATCTCCAGTGGATGCTGCCCAGTAATTGCATTTTTTCAAAGGTTGCCCAAGGTTTCTTGGTCACAGATGCCATTTGGGAACTTTTACCCAAATATGCCAGTTTCAGGGTTACCTGAAGAAACATGTAGCGGTCAGATCTGGCTTGTGCAGTCCACAGCACCTGTCTTCCTGCTCAAGGGTACTCTTGATGCCTCACCAGGGCTCCTCGTCCACCATTTTAGCCCTCCTCTTGGCTGTCCCTGGAATCCATTGTCTTGTCTGTTGTGCTGTGCTCCCTACATGGCTCGCCGGGTATGTCGCCCTTCCGGGATGAAGCTCTGCTCCTAGCACTCCCTGCCTGGTGAAGTCACCCAGGGTGGTATAATCCTGGATAACATGGTTCACTCCACCTATGTGATTCCCTGAGACCCTGCCTCTCCCAACTTGTGGTCCCACCCAAACTGCTTACAGCAGTTTATTTCATACAAATGGGCTGTCTTGGCTCCTGCTGCGGACTTTCCTAAAATCTCTCAAAGGCTAAAAAACACAGAGAAGCAGCATCTCACCTCAGTGTGCCCTCTACCTCTTGCTGAGCAGCCCCAAGCCCCACACTAGCAGCAGCTGGCCTCAGTTTCTGGCTTGGCCTCTCAAGGCAACTACAAGCCCAGCACATGTGGCAGCCATCTGTGGGTTGCTTTGTGACTCTTACCAGGTGGCCCCGGAGGTGCACAGGCTGCAATTGAACTTGGCCTACAGATGGACCCCTCCCAGGACTGTGCCACTGGGCTCCACAGCACACCTACTACATAAAGCCACTCTACCAAGACGGTAGACTTAAGAGCCCTACCTAATACATAGAAACAGACACAGGGAGGCAGCCAAAATGGGGAGACAAAGAAGTATGTCCCAATGAAAGTACAGAACAAATCTCCAGAAAAAGAACTCACTAAAATGGAAACAAACAGTCTACCAGATGCAGAGTTCAAAACACTGGTTATAAAGATGCTCAAGGAACTTTGGGGAAGAGTAAATGAACTCAGTGAGAACTTTAACAAAGAGACAGAAAATATAAAAATAAAGATGAAAAACATAATAGGGAGCCAGGCAGAATGAAGAATACAGTATCTGAGATGAAGACTACATTAATGAGAATCAACACAGTGGATGAAGTGGAAGACTAAATCTGTGACATAGAGGATGAAGTAGCGGACACTCAATCAAAACAACAAGAAAAAAAGAATCTCAAAAGATAAGGTAGTTTAAGGATCCTCCAGGACAACATCAAGCATAACAACATTTGCATCATAGGGGTTGCAGAAGGAGAAGAGAGAGAGCAAGAAATTGAAAACCTAGTTGAAGAAATAATGACAGAAAAAACTTCCCTAACCTGGTGTGGGAAATAGACATACAACCCCAGGGAGTTCAGAGAGTACCAAACAAGATGAACCCAAAGAGGCCCGCACCAACATACATCATAATTAAAATGCCAAAGGTTAAATACAAAGAGGGAATCTTAAAAGCAACAAGAGAGAGTCAATTAATTACCTGCAAGGGAGCTCCCAAAAGACTGTCAGCTGATTTCTCAACAGAAACTTTGCAGGCCAGAAGGGCTTGGCACAAAATATTCAAAGTGATGCAAACCTAGGACCTACAACCAAGATTACTCTAGCCAGCAAACCTATCATTTAGAATCAAAGGACAGATAAAGAGTTTTCCAGATAAGAAAAAGTTAAAGGAGTTCATCAGCACCAAGCCAGTATTACAGGAAATGTTGGAGGGACTTTTTAAGAAGAAAAAAATATATATATCAAAAATATGAATAAAGAATGGCAATAACTACATATCTATCAACAACTATTTCAAATGAAAAAGAATTAAATTCTCCAATCAAAAGATAGAGTGATTGAATGGGTAAGAACACAAGACTCTTACATAGGCTGCCTACTAGAGACTCACTTCAGATTAAAAGACACACATGGACAGAAAGTAAAGGGATGGAAAAAGATATTTCGTGATGGACCTAGGGGGTATTGTGCTGAGTGGAGTAAGTCAAAGACAAATGTCATATGATTTCATATACATGTGGAATCTAAAGAACAAAATAAACAACAGCAACAGAAAAAAATACAGAAACAAACTCATAGATACAGAGAACATTTTGAGGGTTACCAGATAGGAAGGGGGTTGGGTGGTCAGTGAAGCAGGGGAGAGGATTTAAAAGTACAAATTGCTAGCTACAAAATATTCATGGAGATATAAAGATAGCATAAGGAATATAGTCAGTAATAACTGTGTACAGTGGCAGAGGGGTATTAGATTTATTGGGGCAATTGCTTTGTGAGTAATATTGATGTCTAATCACTATGTTGTACACCTGAAACTCATATAATGTTGTATGCCAACTATAAATGAAAAAATTTTAAAATATTATAACAAACAAACAAAAGTTAGAGGCTGCCAGGGGTTGGTAGAGAGGAATGAATAAGTGGAGCACGAAAGATTTTTAGGGCAGTGAAAATACTTTGTATGATATCATAACTACGGATGTCATTCATTACACATTTGTCAAACCCATAGAATGCACAACACTAAGAGTGATCCATAGTGTAAACTATGAAGTCTGGGTGACTATCATGTGTCAACACAGATTGATCAATAGTAACAAACGTACCACTGTGGTAGAAGATGGTGATAGTGAGGGAGGCTATGCGTGTGCAAGAGCCGAGGACTTTTATATTACAGAGCACGCTTTTGATGACCTTATTTCATCAAAAATTAAAAACTAGATTAATAGAATACAATCAGAACTAATTTGGGATATTTATAGGGGTCTCCTGATAGAGCTGCTTTAAAAAGAAAAGACAGAGAGACAAAGAAACTTAACCCAAATTACTTGCAAAGGAGCTTCTCAAAAGACATTTTTGAAAGTCATAGAGAAAGATTATATTGGGGAGATCACAACTACACATGCAGAGAATGCATGAAAAATAAAATGACTTCTTCGTGTTCTATAAATAGCCAAGTGTGGTGGCTTGGGATAAAGTGATTCGGACACAGCTTTGATTGAAACAGACAGAGGTGAGGACCATGTGTTATGTCAAGCTGCGTTAGAAGACTCAGTAGGAAGGCCTGGATGTTACAGATACAGGTAAAAGTTTTAATAAAAGTGTATCATAAACTGTGAAAGTGAAAAATGCAATATTTCTAATTTAAATCATTTTATTGTATATGTGTGTGTGTGCATTATATATAATAATTAACTACATTAATAAGTTAAATATATAAACCGGTTGATTAATTCATCTTTCTTTCTATATGTTAATATAGCATTTTATTTTCTTAAGGATCTTTACTTTAGGAAAGTAAAAGTTTCCTTTATGTGCAGAGTCTCTTTAAGCCCCAGAAATATCATAGACAATTAGCTGTATTATGGGCCACCATCAGGATTGGCCTTGGAAAACTTTTTTCTCATACACTGGATAGCCAGATCTCCAAGGGGCCTTGTAGCTCTATCCTGGTATCAGAGGCTCCTTTCCAAATGGATGGCCTACCATCCTTAATCCAGTGAGTTCTCTTTGCAGAATAAGGCTGTAAGACGAATGAACTAATACATATAAGAAAATGTTGGACATAGAGGCACAGAACATTTTTTTTTTTTTGCCAATGTCCCCAGTCTACAAGTGAGACCTGATCCTTCAGTTAATGATTCAGTATTCAGAATATTATTTTTCTTGAGTTTTGGGTACCATATTGTAATTTATCACATTATACTCTCATTACTCTAAAATACTCTTCCCACCCACGCAGTTTCCTCCCCCATATCCCTTTTCTTGGCATTGCACTGGGGGAAAAAGGCAAGTTATCAGCACCACATAATTATCAACCGCTCAGTCCATTAGGAAATAGTTGGAGAGAAATCTCTAATTAACCAAAGTACAACTTCAAACTATTGTGCCAGAAACAGAATCCACAAACCAGATATAAAGATTTTTAATACTTGCGTTAACAGTCTTTTAAACATGACTGGTGCTATCTCTATAGACTTACAAGTATGAAACAATTTGTCCATCAAACAAAATTATTGGCCGTGACTTCATCGGGAATGGAATAGAAACAAAAGGAGGTCTGTGCAGCACCCTTTGCCTTACACCAGCTCATTCTGGGTACAATCTCTCTTTCATCTTACCAAAGGGGCTTTGGAACTCCGATTATACTGAGCACCCTGTTTTTCTTCTCCTACAGATATAGGCAACAAAGAACTGCATAAATGATGTTGCTGGGAGAAGGAAGCCAGCGTTGCACATCCCTTTCTTCTCTCTGCTAAGCTTACACATCCCATCAGATGAGAAAGCACAACTTTGCTGACCCTTTCAGGGACAAGTTGCCTAGCACAAGTGAGCAAGTCAACTCTCGAAAAACACTCAGGAAAAGCAAACAGTGAAATATCTTGGGTTTCCCTATTTACCACTAATATTCTCTGCTCTGAAGTTGCCAGATGACTCCATCAACAGAGCCCGCGCACTCCTAGCCCTGGTTGTGTCTATTTCCCTCTTCCTGCTGCTCCAAACACCCTGATCCAGAAGACACATAAGCAAAATCAAATAATCAACTATTCTAAAATCTATTCTCACAATGATTTTCAAGAATGTTATAGCCAGGGAATGGGGATAAGGGAGGCACAGCTTAGAAATGATCTAATCCACAGATTACAAATTTGGATTCCTGATGGGGTCAAAGAGTGAAGCAAGCCATGTACGATCAATAGGGAGTAGTGAGGTCTGTGGCAAACTGCCTAAAAACAGTCCGTCTGATTCTAATGCAACATTCCCATTTCACAGATGAAGAAACTAAGACCTAAAGAAGTGAAGCAATTTTTTTCAGGATAAAAATTTAGTTTAGCTCATTTTCCACTAAGCAGGTTACCCTTAGGCAAGAAGAAAAAATTGTAACTTACCCCAAATCAGCAGTTCACTTGTTGGGGGATACATAAACCACTTGCTTTATGGTAGCAAAAATGCCATCCTCCTGGATATGTGCCCTCCCAGTCTTACTCCACCTTATGGGTTGTAGCCAAGGTCACATTCGTTCTCAGGAATGTTCTGTCTAGGGAGGATTCTTGGGATGTGATCTGTGGTCAGTGAGAAAGCCCTTTTGATCCCAGCCACAAAAATGCAGCTGAGCTCAGAAACCTTCTCTCTATAAATCAGAGTCCTCTGGGGAATTGCCAGGCATGGCTCCCCATGCAGGTGCCCATCTGCTCCAGCAATCCTAAGGGGGCACTCCCTCACTTGAAAGTCTTCTAGGAGCTGCTGGAGTTAAAATGGTAAATCCATAAGGCTGCATTCACATACAAATTCTTACCGACTTTCCGGGCATCTGTTTTGTTCATTCCAAGCAGCCAGGTGTGAGTGCCTGTCTGCCTTGCTTCTGTTTGCTATTTCATGTCTAACCTTCAACTTTGAATTTGGCTCAGCTTGTGAACATGGGCCAAAGAGTTCTGTGTGTACACAGCTTTAATTTGTCCAAGGATGCAGAAGGAAGCACAGAGTCAAATAGTTTAAGAACCCTCAGATCCTGGGTCCAGCAAGCTGGCTGATGAATCTGGGATCTCCCTCCGGAGATGCCCATGTGTGTCTCTGGGAGGCAAGCTTTTTTCTTTGCCAGCAACAAAATTCTTACACAGCATGAGGTCAGCCTGAGGTAGCTGCCAGGAGGACTGGAGCCCAGGTCCAGTTCTGAAGGCTCAGAGGTGGCAGCTGTGAGGTTTCTCAGTGATTCACACTCCTAATGCTGAGAAGTGCACATTCTTAGCTCCTGCATTCATGAAGATATAACAATAGTAGCATTGACTAAACACTCAACGAATGTTGAGTACCCCGACACGTACTTTACAGAAATTATTTCATTTAATTCTCCCAACAACCCTATGAAGTAGGTTCTATAAATGAGGGAGGTATTATAAACGAGTAAAGCAAGTCATAGGTGCCACTATTACAATCTCCATTATACGGTTGGGAAAGTGAAGTTTAGAACAGTTAAGTTAATTTGCGCAAGTTCACCAAACTAACAAATAGTGAAGCAAAAATCACAATGCACTTATTTTGATCCCAGGAAACCACTCAGCTGGAAGCGCACATTTCCAGTGAAAAAATAACACCTTTGAAATACACCTGAAAAGTCATCAAATGGAGAGCCAAACGCTCTCTCGGGAACTGTGGGGGCTTCTGGACCACAAGGAAAGAAGGAAGAGGAATAGGGCACCAATTCCACGAGGACTCAAGGAGCCCCAGATCCATATTCACTTCATGGACAAACAAAGGGATGCAGGTAATCTCTTTGTGCTGGCAGTAGTGTATACAGGTGCTGCCAATGACAGCCACATCCACTTGGGACTAGCCTAAGATGGGAAGAATTGGGCTTTGGAAAAGCCACAGTGCCACATGTAGTACACAGACTAAACACGCTGGCAGTGGTAGAAAAGCTATTTGCTCCCTCCTGGTCGATAAGGCGAGTGAGTACCTTCCAGGAGTTCCCTCAAGGTCAGAGGAGGTCTGGACACATGTCACTGAGTCAAAGCAGACAAGAGCCACATGAGGGCAGGTCTCAGGGGCGAGGCTGCAGTCTGCCCAAGTCTTTCTATTATTGTCTGCTTCTCTGTCCTTCTCTCCCTGAGTCTCAGAAGTGACTCAAGGGAGCAACTAAGGTGATTCAGAGAGAAGCCCTTTCAAGTTCCCAAGAAAACATGGGCACAGCCAACTACAAGGTGCATTTCCTCGCAGCCGTGTTATTTTAAAGGCAGATGTGTCTCCAAAATGGAACCACCATCTTAGCACTGGGCCAAATCATACTGTGGGCCATTTTTAGTGGAGAGGGCTGTTTACAATAAATCCAGGCAAGCTTTAAAATGTTGATTTATTCTTCTTAGAAGCTGAATCACACCATGTGGATTGGCTGAATTTGAGACTCGGTATTTTAAGTGGGACAAACACAGTTGTGGGGGTATTGACAGATGGAGCTGTGGGATGAGGCCTACGTGGATACTGATTCAAAGGTGGGGACCACCCAAACCCTTCTCTTTTTCCCCTGCTTATTCTAGCTCCTGCCTCTAGCCACTTTACCACCTCTACGACCTCTCCTCGATGAAGAGTTAAGAGGAGGTAAAGTTAAATAGTCATATATGCTCTTCTAAGTGGCTAAGCAGAGGTGATTTATGTAATGACATTGCTCAAAGCTATCTGCATAATCATTCCCTCTATAGTCACCCTATAGCTTTCTCTCTAGTCTCCAAATACTCCAGAAACCTAAGAAAGTAAAACAGTTTTAATATTTTTACCAACAGGAAGCATTAGGACCTCTGTGGGCCTTTGTCCATTTGGGCTGCTGTGACAAAGTACCATATAGACTGTGCAGCTTATAAACAACACGAATTTCTATCTATGGTTCTAGAGGCACAGAAGTCAACAATCCAGACCCTGTAAGATTTGATGTCTGGTGAGGACCCCATTTCCTAGTGCCTGAACAGCCATCTTCTTGCTGCGTCCTACATCGTGGAAAGGAGAGGGAGTTCTCCAGGGTCTCTTTTATAAGGGCACTAATCCCATTCATGAGGGCCTCGCCATCATGACCTAATCACCTCCCAAAGGCCCCACCTTCAAATGCCATCACCTTAGGATTGAATTTCAACATATGGATTTTAAGGAGATGCAAACATTCAGTCTATTGCAGGCCTCAAGACAGCTTTCTTCTTACTCATTTGCCTGGGGCCAGGCTCAAGCAAATGTAGGGGAATTAGCTCTGTTGTGTTTTCTGCCCAGTCCTTGCACTCGACCCAACCTCACGTGATCACAGTGCTTTTCCTTGAGCCTTCTTCCTCCTCTTTCTCCCTTGTCCTACTCTTGGGTGCCCTCTGACAAGTTAATTCACACTAATCACTAGGGTATGAGTGACTTAATGGACATCTACAGAAAGTATTACATTCTGAAGTAGGAAGGAAATTCTTACCTAAAAGAATATCATCTGAGTGTTAACGGCCAGTACCTGTGTGAGAGGGGCCTCCTGGGTTGCAAAAATCCCCTGCATATAATATGTGCTTAGGGCCAGGCAGAGACTTAATGAGCAAGGCCTAATGGCTGGGGGTCCTGGGTCTCATCTAGCTCCCAGGAGGGCAGCCAAGACAGCAGAGTTATCTCCTAGTGAGAACACTGACCCTGCTCTCAGAGCCTCCAGCTATTCAAGAAAAGCCAGAAACACAGATTCGCATGCAAAATCTCAATATTTTTAGGTTGGTTACTTAGTTGAAAAACATACAAAGAAAGCACACAGGGGCAAATAGCCTTCATCAACCAGGTTGGTTCTCAGGTTGCCAGCTTTCTCACTCTTTGCACGGCCATGAAAATATGCAGGGTCTCCAGCAGCGTGTTCGACACTCCTGGTCACTAATGATAATGAGTAACAAAGGGATTTTCACCCCTACTTTGTATTTCAGTCTGTGGAGCTGGGGACAGCATGGTCGAGGCTTATTGGAAACACGAGCCCGTTCCTGATGGGCTTGGGGCCCCAGGGTTCTGCCTATATCTATGAGATGAAGTATATCTGCTTCTTGGCTTTTTCATCTGCCTCCAGAAGACCTGCCACCCAACCAATGGGACAGTCAAGACGACCTCTGATCTGGCTTCAAGATTCTGCCTGAATTTGCTGCTGTCCCCATGTTTCACCTCAGCCTTTTGTTCTGGGGGCAAATATGATTTTAGAAACTTGAATTCTCTGACTGCTACACAGATCTAACATTCTAGAGGTTGGAAGGACTAAGCCTTTAAATGCTCAAGGCTATTTCCTTAATCAATCAAAACTCCTAATCTCAGAATCAGTCCTGAAGTTCCAGAGCCTGCCTGAGAACAATCCATTTTTCTCTCCAATAAAGAATGTTTTTGCAATGCTCTGTACTCACAGTTTCAACATGCCCAGTAGAGGCAAGCTGAATCTTTAACTACATACATAAACAAGCAAATGCGCATAAAGGGGAGTGTTTAATTCACTTCTTCAAATTTCTGTAAAGTTCACCACTAAGAATCTCAAATGACTAGTGACCTCTGGAAAAAGGTCTTCATGGAACTGACAAAGACTCAAGGCAACGTTTCTTGAATTCAGTTGTCTTGACTAGCCAGTCCGGATCTTTGGGTTCTCCAACTTAAATATTCCCCAAAGCTATCATTTCCCTCTTTGCATCATGCCGGGCTAAACTAAAGTTAAACTGAAGAAGAGAGATATAGAAATCTTTCAATGCTTCAGAATGTCTCCCCCAATCTTGTTATGGAAAACAAGGGCTACAAAAACAGGTTTGTTTAACTCTTACCTTCACTGGCTGAAAGAATAAAATGAAAACAAGCTATTGTGTTAATCTTCAGATTAGCCCTCTAGTCTGTCAATGTAATACTGATTGGTAAACAATGTCCATAATTAAACTGTTGTCAGAGACACAGATGCCCCACAAGCCTGAGCTAATGAGGCAGGATTCAACTACCTCACAAAGGCCGGCCAAATACAATTCCAGGAATGTTAATGCCGCCAAGTATCTGGGATGCTCTCAACAGTGGGAAGACCGCTGAGTTGAGGTAATTAAGTCTCCACAGCCTGCTAGAGAATTTTGTCCCAATGCTATTTGTTTGTTGAGGACATGTGCTTAGGTGCAAGGATTTGGAAATCTCTGAAACCAAATTGAGCACATTGGGCATCAAAGCACCCCAACTCCTCTCCTGAGGCCTGTGACATTAATGTGCATGACAAGGGGGCAAGGGGGCCATAGTCTCCTAATTGTCCTAGAGACCTTTTAGTCTGGGGGGAGACTCTGTGTCTTGGTATTTACGTAATTAATTGCACTGAAATCCTCAGTGCAGGGTTCCCTTGAAGTCGGGCTGCATGTTCAGTGAGGCTCAGTAGATACTTTCCCATTCTTTTTGCTCTGAGAGATAGATGCTCCTCTATAAAAGACCATTATACTGAATTATTTTGTCTAGAAACCAGAGAATCACATCTATTTTTCCCTTCTAGAGAGTATTCCCTCTAGGAACATTTTATTTCCTCTTCTGTTTTTCTTGGATTCTCTTGAAAATTCCAATATGTGGCCCCAGGCACATTGCAGTAAGGAATGTCTCTTCAGGGGAGTTTTCAAAACGAGGAGTCCTGCACACAACCACATGTCCACATTTATCACCCACTCTTACTAGCCCCGGCCCCCTCCACAACTGGCCCGTGGTTGCCCACATCACTTCAGTTACTCCTGGGGCTACAAGAGAGATTCCAGAGCCTGCCTCCTGGGGCACAGAGACATCTACCTAGAGGGGTTTTTTGCACTGTGATGAGAAGGAGAGGAGATTAAAAAAAAAAAAAAAATGGAGCCGGGGTGGGGGGGCGGCACTACACACCTGATGTTCAGGCAACATTTTACTGAAGCCTTGAAAATGTCATCAAGAGGTCAAGCTCCCTGGGGGACAAGATTATGACACTTCTCTATTCCCAGTGATCAAAGGAAAACCAATTCCTGTCACAAAACTTAGAGGAGGGCAGGGAAAACGCAGGACTTGCCACAACTTAGCTCTGCCCTTTCATTTATTCATTCGGAAATGCTGATGCAAGTCCAATATGAGCCAGGCCCTGGGGATGCAGAAATGGATGAGTAGAAACAATTTCTTAACTCATAGAATTTATTACCTACTGGGGGAGACAAATATTACCCAAATCACTACATGCTTAACTATGAAAAGTGTCATGTGGAACAGCAACGACAAAACCAGAATGCTAAGCAAGTCACTCGAGCAGGCTGCGCGTCCTTTCTGTACCTGTTAAGTGCCAAGTGCTAACAAGAGTTACGACTAAGTGATAGGATAATATCGTGTTTTATTTTATTACTGTCCCTTTACGTATTTTCTTTGGAAGCTAAATAATTTAGTAATTCAGGCCATAGGTTTGGAGGCAAACTAGCTCTCTGATCTTGGGCAATTTACTTAAACTCTCTGAGCTTCAGTCTCTATATTCTAAAACATGGGTGATGGCAGTCCTTCCTCACTCACTGGCTGTAAGGATTGAAATAAGCTAAACATCCAAATGGATGTAGTAGATACCCTGGGAATATGTAACATCTACAAGAAATGAAAATGTGTCAAGCTACTGATGGTTTTTCACATGCAGGGATGAGTCCAGGTAACTTCTCTTGCCCTCGCACCTGTTGGTATAAGGATCCCAACATTACAATTACAGTTGTTCTTCCTGTGCGACGGGCGTGTTCCAGGTCTCTTGCTGAGGGCGGCATTGGATTCTGCGTTGTCCTCTGATGTTTCTCTTTATAACTCTTCTGTTTTCTATCCCTGCAATGTCTCTATCCAAAGTCCATACAGAGAAGGGAGTGTAGTTTGGGATGCAGAGATTGGGACTGAGGAGGAAATTGTTTCTTCCATGCCCTGTCCCCTTCCTTCCCTCGAAATCAAACCCTACCCAAGCCTAAGGTTTAATCATAACTATAATATCGACATTGGTCACAAAATGATCCAGCCCTTTTTGAAAACACAGCCACAGAACCTGACTATCTGACTTATGACAATGCATTCCACAGACTTCATGCCTTTAAAATATGGTTAGGTAAATTAATAACTTACCAGCCCCAAATTCTTACACACCCCATTTCTTCCAACTTTTGTGAGGGCGACCTCTGGCAAAACTCAATGAAAAGAGAGAGCGACCCAGTCATACTCCTTTTCACATAAATATCAGGAACTAGTCACCAAAATGTGTCCCAGACGGTGTGCTGGAAAACACATCTGTCTGTGGCTGCATGGGGCCCTTTGTTGGCCCTCTCTCTGCTTTTGGAAGCAGGATTGTCCTAGAAGGAGGTGGTGAAGGCTAAAAGGCCTCCGATTTTCAGCTAATTGGGAGCTGAAAATGTTACTTAAAATTTAAGTAACTATGTAAATACTTTACTTCTATTTTATTCCACTTGAGACATTTTTCAGCCAACCAAAAGGATAGGCCTCTTATTTCCTAATTCTACGAAAAAAGGAAACTATTATATTAACATGGTACAGTCTCATTAAATGTATTGTCTATAGCCTGACTCATGCTTAAGAGTCCCTTTTCAGACAAAGTTTCAACCAAAGCCCACGTCTAAAAGGGAGTCTTGCTGCAGCACAGAGCATAATGGAATCCCCACTCCACCGCATACCAGCCATGTGACATTGGCTCGGTCTCCCACCTTTTCTGAACCTCACCTTCTTCCTCTTTGAAAAATAGATAAAACCTCCAACTGTTTTTACAGGAATTAAGTTAGGCAGGGCAAGGAGCTGGTTAAGCATACACTTAGAGCCAGACAACCTGGATCCAAATCCCAGCTCTACCGCTAACGACTGAGGGGTTTGGGGAAGTTATACAGCTTCTCTGTGCCTCGATTTCCACAACTGTGTTTTCTGTGCCTGTGGGAGAGAGGTGGGAAAAGAGGACCTTGCAGGTGGTAGAGCAAGGACAGTGCATCCAGAGGCTGTTTTAGAGGCCCAGAGGTGGGAGGCTGGGAGAGGGGCAAAAAGGAGGGGGAGAAGATCCACGAAGGAAGAAACACAAGAGCTAAATAAATCTTAAAGGGTAGGTGGAATTTCGTCCAGCGAAGAAGAGCAACCGGGGTAATTCAGGCAAAGGGACTCCTGGGGTCTGGCACCAAAGAGAAAGACCGTATGGTTCAAAATGGGGAGACTAAAAAGTCATCATTGCTGAACCATTTCTCAAATGTGTGGCAGGACTTAGCTTTTCTGCACTCGGCTTTTCAATTAAGCTATAGCTCTTTAAAGGCATAAATTGTACCTTTTTCAGCTTTATATCACATGTAATGCCTCAGATGAGCTGTTGAGGAGCGAGTGAACTGAAGCATCATTAAGCCCCCACACAGCAGTGTAAAGCTCTAGGGTTTACTGACAAAAATGAATCCTAAGCCACATTCTTTGAAACTAGTGTGTGAATCTTTGCAGTTGATTTTCATGACCTACTAAGACACAGAGTTCTGGAGATTGAGATAAATACTAATGGGTATTAGATAGGTTAATACATTGCATTCTACTCCTAATTATATTGAAAATATAATCCAAATTAATACGGGAGGTGCAAGTCAAGCCAAACTTATTAGACTGTCTCCTTTTTAAAATCTGTATTCTGTTTCTGAAATTTTGTCCAAACATCTTCAATCATAGCACATGGTAATTTAGTATCAACTCTATTTGAAATTCCATATATCCCATTTTCTGTCTGCATTAGCATAGTCCTAAGAAGACTAGAAGCTAAGAAAAGCGAGACACGCACAATGGGGTACTGGCAGCCCGAGTCTCAGTTCCCAGGGAACCACAGCTATAGCAGAAATGTGAGATGGGCCAAATAGAAATGACACGGGGTACCAAAAGCAACTGTAATATCTGCATTTATTATATTTTTTAAAAAATAATTTATTATTCTTATTTCATAGGTGAGGAAACCAAGGCTCTAAAAAGTTATTTAACTTTTGTGAGGTCTGCAGTTAGAAAGCAATTTAACCAGAATTTGAACCTAGAGATAACTAATTCTAAAGCTTCTTCCATATGACACTGTGGTAGGAAGAAGCACCACCAAAAAAGTGTAAACAATGTGTTTGGGAGTTTGAAGAAATAAGAACAAAAGAGAAAAGAAGAAAGAAAGGAAAGAAAGAAAGAAAGAAAGAAAGAAAGAAAGAAGAAAGAAAGAAAGAAAGAAAGAAAGAAAGAAAGAAAGAAAGAAAGAAAGAAAGAAAGAAAAAGAAAGAAAGAAAGAAAAGAAAAGAAAGAAAAACTGATAGGTAAGGAAAGGGATATTTATTGAGCAATTACTGTGCGCCAAATGCTTTTACATGCATTATCTTAAGTCATACGACCACTTTGTTTGATAGAGCATTTTTGTCCACAGACAAAATGAGTCTCAGAAAAGTGACATTCCAAGTTATATACTAGTAAATACATAGCTGGGAGTCAAATCCATATCTTATGACCTGAAGCCAGGAACTCCAAACACCCTTTCTCCAACACAAAGTACTTTTATTCTCTTATTTCTATGGATTTATATACATATCCTTCTGACCAAATCTCAAGAACAAGACCAGGAGGGGCCAAGACTGGGCTATAATCAAAGCTGTCCTGTCAAGCAGAGTAAGGGTGACCAACCATCCTGATTTTTCTGGATCTGAAGGGTTTCCTAGAACACAGGAATAGAGACAACTGCTGAAATAGAGACAACTCTGGGAAGACACTAAGAGGAGAGCTCAGTGGCCCAGCCAAAGCGGGTTGCCTCTGCCATAGGGTTAACAGTTCCATACAGAGGTGGCCTTAACGTGGCAGCCAAGTAGCAGGGTGACAGGACAGAAGGGCAGGTCCAGCAGGGGACAGGTAAGAAGATGATGAGATAGCGTTGGGTTCTAGGAACCCAGGAGCCAGTCTTATGAGCACAGTTCATCCATGATGATATTTCTCTTACACTAGACCAGGAATGCTTTCTGGATTTGAAAAGTATTCTTATAGCCCAGAACTGCCCTGATGAACACCTAACTCTACCAGTTTGTTTAAGCCAAAAGGTTTCTTTCCAAGCCCTCTGTCCCACACTCATCCGCATGGCATAATTTTAAAATCAATGGATTCTCTCCTCACCCTAAGCACCAACATCCTCTTTGGTGTCTGTATCCCTCTGTTTTAAGCAACCAGCATTCTGCATTCTGTCCATCTTATCAAAATTTAGAAAGGCTCAATCATTTATAGACTCCTCTAGTATGAATTAAAGCCAAAAGGTCACTTTTTTCAGGTGTATTTCCTTCTTACTTCATTCTACTTCTCAAATTACAGAGTTACTTGTTCTCCTAATAGCATCAGAGAGTGTGTGGGAGAGTTGCAGTGTGTGTGCAGGGAGGAGCAGACTGCTCTCCCCAACCCCCTCCCCAACCCCGGCCCCAAATTACATGGAGTTGACACTGGACAAGTAACTCTATTCAAAATTGCAAGCAATTGAGTGAAAACAATGGACATGGCATGTCCTCTTTTGAAATTTTATTTACGTGACTTACTTTTTTTTTTTCCTGGAATTACAATGGTAAAAGGTATTTCAGAAGTCATGCCCTGAGTCCAGGAGACATCTGTTTCGATAGTTCACTGAAAACATAGATTGCATTTTGCTCTGTGATGAGGGCTGCCAGCCCTTACAGTTGGCCACTTTAGGAAATGATCCTCCATCCCTTCTGAGCATGGAGTCGTTCAAAGGCCCATTTTTGCAGCGAGACAACAGCTTAAGGACAGAGTAAAGAGCAGTCCGTAAGCCCTCTCCTGACTGTAGGATACAGCCCACCAAAAGGAGTTCTTCTTAGGTGTGCTGGAAGATCATTCTTGTGATGGAGGTAGAACAGGATGGCAGAAGGTTTTGCAATTTTCTTCATATTATTTTTTTAACTTTTTATTGAAGAATTATCTTCACAAAAAGAAGTTCACATATCATTGATTCAAAAACTGAACATACTCATGTGACCAGCACTCAGATCAAGAAGCAAAATATTACCAGTACTTCACTACCCATCCAGAGATAAACCATTTTGCCTGTTTTTGAAAAGCATATAAATGAAATCATCCCATGTGTATTCTTTTCTAGTTGGCTTCTTTCACTCAATACTATCTTTGTGTAATATTGCTGCATGTAGCATTGGTTTGTTCATTCTCATTGCTGTATAATCTGCCTTTGAATGAACATACCACAATTTATTTTCCATTCTATTGTTGTTGGCCATTTGGGTAGTTTCTAGCTTGATGAGACAAATAGCACTGCTAGGAATTTCCTTATATATGCCTTTTGGTGAATGCACACACACACACACACACACACACACACACACACACACACACGGTACATCCCCTGTGTTTCATACGGTTTTCACTAATCATAACTTGGTAGAAGCAGCCACGAAATGACTCCAGGTAGGGACCAACATTAAACTTACAGCCTCCCTAAACTCCTGGCTCCAACCCGATAAGCATGGTGATAGTTTGGAGCACACTTTCTAAGTGCAAAGACCTGGGTTGGATTCAGTCACCTACTAACAAGACATTTACCTTCTCTGAGCCTCAGTTTCCTTATCTGTAAATTGGCAATTGTCATATGAAGGCATTTTCCCAGGGCTTATCACAACAAAGAAAACATTTTAAGAATATTAGTTACCTGGAGCTGCCAAAACATGTACCACAAACAGAGTGGCTTAAAGCAACCAAGATTTCTTTTCTCCCAGTTCTGGAGACCAGAAGTCAGAAACCCAGGTGTCAGCAGAGTTGGTCCCTTCTGGGAGTTCTGAGGGACAATCTGTCCCATGCCTCTCCCAGCTTCCGGTGGCTGCTGGCAACCATTGGCATGTCTTGCTTTGTAGCTACTTAACTCCAATGTCTACCTGTGTTGTTACATGGCCTTCTTCCTTGTGTATGTCTCTCTCTGTGCTCATCCTAATCCAACATGACCTCATCTTAATCTAACTAATTACATCTGCAAAGACCCTATTTACAAATAAGGTCACTAGGCGGACATAATTTTAGGGGGACACTATTCAACCTATAAGGGGCATTCAATAAATAATAACTATTCGTATCTACTACTTTGATTGTTTACTGACTATTGATGGATCTTTCATTCGTTAATTCAACACATATTTATTGAGCATCTACTCTGTGCCAGGTACAGTTATAGGTACTGGTGATACAGTCCCCGCTCTCATGCTAAGGGAGTAAAGGGAGATAAACAAATCTAGAAATAAGCATACAATTTGTCAGTTGGTAATGATAAGAAGAAAAATAAGGCAGGAACAGCATATCTGAAAATTCTGACTTTGTTTCCTTCATTTTATCATGCATGGGACCTTCTGCTCTAGGGCCTTCTTATTGTTGTCATCATTGTCTCAGCCTTTTTTTGTTCTTTGCAAAGGATGACATGAATTTTTCTATCTGAAAATTTTAAAACCCAGTTCAGATAGCCTTCCTATCACAGTGAACAAATTAATCATGATTATCCCATAAACTGGAGACTTGTATAACTGAGGAAATTGTTCCAAATGAAAGAATAGCTCACAGGGTAGGAGGTAAATCAAATTCCACAAGTGATAATAAGAGAGCAAAAAGAGGGCAGTTATGTATCAGGCTGCATGAATCACTTACTATAAATCCAGATGTTTGCAAAATGAAAAACAGGCCAAGTCCATGACCTCGTGAACTGATGTAGGACTGGTTAAAATATGATGGGAGAATAAATATCATGGAATTTTTTTTTAATCATGGAAAGGCCTTTTACCTATCTATCACCTAAAAACACATAAGAGATATAAAAATATTTAAAATTTTATTTTGAACTGCCATCAACTGCTTAAAATTTTTAGCAAAGTTTCAATTATTATAAATCAGTAGCACAGCATGAGTGGCTTGTTATATCATTGTGGAGAGAAAAACACTTTGTTAAGCTTGTTTCCAAGGAAATGAAACGCTTTTCAGACATGTCATTAACGCTCATAAAATCCCCCGGAGCCAAGGAGAGGGCAGATGTTATTTTTCAGAATGGTCACAGACCATCAATAGAAGGAAATCTCATTTAATTGTTTGAGTATTTATTTGCTTATTTATACTTCAAGGAACCAATTTTTAAAAGGAGACTGAAGTGATCTGTGTTATTAAAACACATATCAAACAACATAGAAGGAACCTAATCTTAAAAAAAAATAAGTGAAGCGTACATGGAGTATTAACCTATCACAAACATTGACAGTTAACCTATCACAAACAAGCACAATACCAATAAAATGGAAACTGTCTCCCCTTGTAAATTTATGAAGCAAAGCATCGTGAAACCCCAAGGTGCCTCCTGAGTTTGTACTAATCCAGAGTTCATTTCCATACTGGCACAGAACATCGCCAGTGCTCCAATGTTACACACAATATCCACCTGCTATAATCCCTTCTCCTACACACCACACTCTCATTCCTATATCCAAATCCCACGTTTCTCTGCATCCTCCCTGAATTGTTCCGCTTCATTACTAGATGTTTAACCACTATTCTTATCTTCTTCCCTACTTCCATCACTACTGCCTTCTGAAAAGTGGCATCCCCAACCACCATGCATTCCCGCAGAGACTGCATAACCTAAATTCTGGGTCCTGCTCCCTGCTTTGGACAGTGTTAAGTGAGAGCAGAGTTAAGTGTGGGCAAGAGGACCCAGCAGATAAGGTTCCTGGGGTGCAGGGCACATGCTTGCTCTCTGAAACAATTCTATCTGGCCATAGCTATTTGGCAATTAGCCTTCTAAGCAGCCATGGATTAAATTTGTATTTCTTGGGTAGAGGACATACAGAACCAGAATGGATGTGCCAATGGGGGTCCAAATTAAGATCTCAGAAATATTTAGCACCTTGTGCGTATTTCCTGTATCATAACTATTTAGTAACTACCTTGGTCCTTTCATCTTTTTCTGTCTATATTCACACACACACATGCTCTACTTAATTTATTTGTTAAATAGATGATTCATTCTCTATGCTTAACACATCTTAATGAGTTTAATCCATTCTATTTGTTTTATTCTGTAGCAGAACTGAATATTCTCAAACAATATAGCAAAATGCACATTAGGAGCAGCTACTGTGTTCCAAACTCTGGGGGAAAGAAGATAACGTACAGAGCAGTAAGTAAACGCACAGGGAGTGAGCACTTGGGGACATAGGCAGCAAAGATACCTGGCGGTTGCTATGTGAGGTAAGATTTCAGAGCTGAGTGAGACCTGCTCTGGGGAATAAAGGGTTCGGGCCTTCCAGGCAGAGGAGGACTGACTGAGCAAAGGCACTGAGGAGTGACACGTGTGACACTTGCGGGAAATTAGGGCATTGTGTGAAAAGCGCAGAACAGGTGCACGAAAGATGGGAACAGAGAGGAGTCAGGAGGCCCAGCAGAAGAAAGCTCTGTATCCAGCTGGAATTGGACATCGTCAAGGAGGAAGTGGGCACCCACTCATGAGGGCTGTGTGTTGACTCGGGGATCCCAGCCAGGGCTACATGATGGAGGCTCTGGGAATCATAGCCCAGGCTGCGGAAGTGGTGAAAATCTAATTTGGCTAGGGTCAGGTGTGTAGGAGGCACAGCGTTTGGGGAAGTGAAGGCGTAGGGCTCCGCAACGGCCCACTTCACCTCGGGCTCTCTGCTGCCACCGAGCCCTGTGGGCTTTGTTTGTCAGACCTGTCTCAAAGTAAATGAAGCAGGTTTCACCTCTTCCCTTCCAGCAGCTGATGGATGATCTCACCCGGCGGTGAGAGTGTTCAACACTATGTCATCCCGCATTAGTATTCCTGTTTGGTTTCTTGGGGAACGGTGCAGGGGGAGGCAGACTCAGAGCTCAGTTTTGATTTCACAAAGGGCCTCCTTTGCTCCACTCATTACAGAGAAATGAACCCCATTTCTGGGCCCCTTTTCAACCAGAGGTCATTAGGTTGTATTTATATTTGTGATAAATGGGTAAACATATCCCAATTTCTTTAAATATCCATGGATAGACTCTTAGGAAACTAGTGTAACTCCTAATTCTCAACCTATAACCTGGGGGCAAAGAGGATGCTGTCGGAAAGGAAGTAAATAAATACTGTGTATTATAAACTACATGCTTCCTAGTTCTTCAAGCAAGCTTGAATTGCAATGGTTGATCCATTCTTTTATTCATTCACTCAACAAACACTCTTTGAGCCCCTACTGTGTGAGCAGCATGTGTGTTTCACACAATGATTCAGCATCAAACCAGGTAGTGTTCATATGACACGGTCTCATTTAATTAAATCAGAGATGGATTTACCCTAAATTAATAAAGTTTAAGCCCCGAGGTCCCTCCCTAGAATAGGTACTTTCCAAGACCCTGGGAGGAGACTTAGCAAAGAGTTTACATAGTTGTACGTTTTATGAAACATCAAATGTATAATATTTTAACTGCAATTGGCTTAAGCCCATTATATATTTCCATTTTGGCTTTCCTTCAGCCACACTTCCCCTTGAGTTAGGTGGCTTTGGAGTGTCTACAGGCATTTTGAGGATCTGGGTAAGGAGAAGCTAAATTGGGGGTATGTTTAATGTGTTTAGTAGGATGGCTGGATGTGGCTCACAGTCATTACCCATGGATAGTTAAGTCATTGCTAGCGATTACAGTATAGGACCTAATTCTAGGATTGACCTTTACCCATTGTGCTGACTGGGCCAGCAACAAGACAAAGGTATTGGGCCAAAGGTCATTTCATGATCTGAATGTGTCGTACTGAACCCCACACCTCAAGTATGTGGGTAATGGAAGTAACAAGGTTTGCAATGTAAGGAGCCAGGAGCTAGTCTATAGAAAATTTTTCTAGTCATCAGATGTCTGAAACTAGGTCCTTTGGTTGGGGAGGAGACATGGAAAGGCCCCCAGACAAATCGCTGCTCAGGTATGCCAGGCTCACCCTGAGAGTGCTAGAAAATCAGGGGCAATGTGGACCTACTAAGTGAAAGAAAGGAAGGAGGCATTAAATGGAGAGAGAGTGGAGAGAAAAGAAAAAAGATGGCTTTGCAGACCTGGGAGAATTTTATGTCTCTTCCTGAGCTAAGTGACACGGTGTTAATCCACTTGTGTGCAGGGTTCTCTTTAGTCGGAAGACAGGGTTCCCAACACAAAACTACACCCAGCAGTGGGAGTCACATATATACAGGGTAACACTGCAGGCTGTCAGATTTTACTTTAGTCACCATTCGTATCTGTAGCTTTGAGTTATTTACACAAGTCTTTGGTGCCCTAATTCCTTGGCTCTGAAACCTGGAGAAGAAAAGACTCTGGCCTCAATTCCAGAGTAGTGTTGTCTGAATGCCACCACTGAAAGCCTCTGAAAGTGTGTCTACAATTTTACCAACCAAGGACTCATCTCCACCTGCCTCAGAGGTATCTATCTTCATATTCAGGATACAGTAACACATGTCCTCAGCCTAAAGCCCTCTCCATCAGAAGATAAACTGAGGGCACCAAATGGCAATACCAGGTCTCCAGGCTACTCTGGAAAGTTCGGTCCATCTGTGCCCCAGACACTTTGGGTTTCCAGAGCATTACCGGCTAGCAGCTGCAGGCCTCCCTCCCATACTCCTACTGGGAAAGTGTTATTCATGCAGCTATGATGTACATGCTTGCTTTAGAGATTTAAGGGAAACAGACACACTAGAAACTTCAGTAATGAGTGAGAAGTACAAACTAAGAGATTCAAGACATAAGAAGCACAGAGCCTATAGATTATTGACCTAAATGGA
This sequence comes from Eonycteris spelaea, assembly GCA_003508835.1. Classification (NCBI taxonomy): domain Eukaryota; kingdom Metazoa; phylum Chordata; class Mammalia; order Chiroptera; family Pteropodidae; genus Eonycteris; species Eonycteris spelaea. Next base: position 7,231,343 of record PUFA01000017.1, read on the forward strand.
TGATGATGCTTCCATGTCTTTGGTCCCATTCTAATAGACAAAGCTATTGCAGGCGGTTCTATACACACAGATCATGTGTCATTTAGAATGAGATGCTTTGAGCAGAAAGCCTGATTTAAGTGGCTTAAACAATAAGGAATTAATTATCTCACATTACAAGAAGTCAGAGATAGGGTGGTTCTAGAGCAGGTTAATTCAGCAGCTCAATAATTTTTTTCCACTCCACCATCTTCAGTGTGTGCTGTGACCTTCCAGATCAGCTCCCCCTCATGGTGCCAAGATGCTACTGCAGCTTCAGATAATAAATGTTGAAGGTATTGTCCCAAAGGCAGAAAAGAGCCTGCTTCCTCTCACGAGTGGCTTTTTTTTTTTTTTTTAAAGTCAGGGTCATGGATATATAAGTTGCATACAGTAAAATTCAGCATTTCTAAATGTACTATTTTATGCATTTGACAAGTGTGGACAGTCATGTAACAATCAAAGTGTAGACATTTCCATCATGCCAAGAAGTGCCTTCATGTCCATTTGCTGTTGATCCCCTTTCTCAACCTCGGCACCTGGCAACCACTAATCTGATTTCTGTCCCTGTAATTCTCCTTTGCAAGGACGTCATGTACATAGAATCATATAGTAAGATAGCCATTTGTGTCTGGCTTCTTTCACTGAGGATAATGCATTTGAAATCCATCCATGTCATTGTATATATGTCAGTAGTAGTTTGTTCCATTTTATTACTGAGTGGTATTTCATTGTATAGATATACCGTAATGTGTTTATTCATTCACCAGTTAATGAACATTTGGGCTATTTCCAGTTTTAGCTATTATGAATGAAGCCGCTGTAAACATTCACAGACAGGTCTTTGTGTGGATGTTATGCTTTCATTTCCCTCAAGTAATTCTTAGGAGTAGAACTGCTGAATTGGAATTTTAAAACAGATTGCTTTTCAAGAGCAAAAAAAATTTTCTCAGAAGTGAGAAATGCCTTATTGCTTAGAATTGGGTCACATGCTCCTGCCTAAACTTCTGTCAGAAGGAACAGAAAGAAATTAATTGAAATATACTCTTGTGGCCATGGAGAAAGACAATCTCCCTGTCCATATAGCTTCCTATGGAAACAAAATCCAGGCTTTTCCAGCAGGAAATAAGAAAACAATAGGTTTAGGCAGGCAACCAATGGTGACCCACCCACCACCCTACCTCTGAACTTCTTACATTAGATTATTCATTCCTTATCTTGTAAACCACTTGAATCAGATTTTTTTGCCAAAAAAAAATCCTAAGTGACCTATGCATGACTGCCTGCAGCACTTTTACTAATCAGAGGGACTGTCATGACTTGCATCTCATAATAATTGGGTCCTGGCCACAGCTGATTAGACCACATGCTGGTCAATGGCTGATAGGATCTCACGAGGTGTTCCACTCTAGATCTTTCTGAACCAATCACATCTCCTCTGGGAGAGTTTAAGCTCAAGTAAGTGGGAAAGAGAATGCAAATAGACAAAGAATGGCCACAGGATCAGGAGATAGACACAGAGAAAGCAAGCAGAGGCATGCAGGAAGGAGCATAGAGGGGTACCAGGTCAGACTGAGAAAGTGGTCCAGAGTGACGATAGAGGCAGCAGCAAAGATGCAGAATCATCTGTAGGACCCAATTCTAGGATTAGCACATAATATCTGGGAAAAGAAAAGATGCCTGCTGCCACCGCTGAAATTGCCGGCTGTTTTTGCTAAGATGATTGCTAGTCTCTTTGGTTTCCCCAAGGGTCTATACACAGAACCGCCACCTGAGATTACCTGTGGTAACCAGGGCTAGCCTGTCTTTTGCCCCCAGAGCTAGATTACTTCACGATCTTCTAATCACAGTGCACCTGAATGTGTCCCTGAAGGTCCAAATATCCAATGAAAATGAGGTCACAATGACAACAATAGTTACACCCTGTCAGCTCCCTAAGAAGAGCAGAGACCACTGCATGTGACAGTATAAAGCAGCATTCTCTGAGGGCTGACTGTGAGCTGGGCATCATATTGAGCATCTCACATGGGTTAACTTACTGGATCCTAAAAACACTATGATGTAGTTACTATTCTTTTTTTTCCATTTTACAGATGGGGAAACTGGGGCCTAGTGCTGGAGTAATCTGCCCAGCTTTCACAGCTGGGGAGTGGCAGAGCCTTTCCTGGGGTGAGGTGCTCTCACTGTCAGCCTCAGCCAAGGATCCCGATGTGGACAGAACATAGAGAAGTGGCAGGGAAGGCGGAAGAACATCTCAGTCCCTCTGGAAGCTGAGGAGGACACCTTGCTGACAAGGAACTCCAAAAGCAGGATTATAAGGAGCCCAAGCTACACACATGCACACATATTTCCAACCCTCTAGTACCCCTAAATGCCTCCCATTTTAGAGTTCTGGCCCAAGGATTGAATTTGACCCCAGGCCAAGAGGAAGCAATCAATTTAGACTTAAGAAATTTGTTCTCTACGGCCTTATGACTGAAGTGTGAACTGTGGACCAGCCACCTGGGCATCAGCTGGATGCTTTCTAGATGTGTAGGATCTCAGCCCCACCTGAGACATAGTGAATCTGCGTGTATATTTTAGAAGACCCTCATATGCACTTAAAACACAGGTGATATATGTGTACTCAAATTCTGAGATGCTTTGCTCTAAGGAGACCTGAAGTCTTTGGAACAAGGGATGGGAGTAGGGAGAGAAAAAAGGGACCAGACCCTCTCTTAATTTACCCTAGTGCAAACCCGACTGGCTAATATATTTTTTTAAGACCTTGTATTTAATGATGTCAGGATGTATCTACTTCTGCACTGTGGGGTTGGTATTTTGAATGCCCATTGAACAACAGGAATTATGCCTTCCTGAATCTCCTATATGTATCTCATTTATTCCCTGGCTATGTGTGTTTTTGTGTGTGGAAAAAGCAGGGTTTAAATGTCAGAAGGAAGGATCAGATTCCCTATCCTTTTGCCAATCAAGAGCACATTTACTAGTCTCTTCCCTCCATTAAACATTAAATGATGTTTATGAAGCACCCACATGGGCCTGGAGCTTTTCTCAGTGCTTGGGTTTGCCAGGTGGCCAACATAATGGCATTACCCTTTATTTGAACTTTCTACTCTGGTGTTCTTGGAGGCTCTTCAGGAACACTGTGAATAGGTTTACATTTAAATTAAGAACCAGTAAGAGGGACAGACAGAAGACATGAGAAGTAGCCCCCAATTCTTAATTAGGTAAATCAGTGAACTATGACTGGTCAGCTTCATTCTATCTCAGTTCCCCCATCAGCCCTGTCCCACAGCTGTCCCCACCCTGGCTAAACCCTGCCTGCTTCTCACTGTCCAAAGGAACATTTGACAACCCATCGAGTGCTGAAAAGGCTGTCAAAATAGACCAACTTCTCCTATTAAAATCTCACAGATGGAGTGACCAGACTCACAAACCTGATCTGGAGTTCATGATTTTATAATGGGAAAATACGTTTTAAACCACAGCTGGCCTGGAAAATCCAGATTATATGGTCACAACAACCGCAGCCCAGATAGGTATGAAAATGGGCGTTTTATCCTAACACATGAGGAAAGGAGATAGGTTTCTTTAAAGATGAATCGCATCCTTCCTTTTGTGCCCAAACCTGAGATCTTTCAACATCTTGTTCAGTGTAACAATTGTTCTGTAAACTCAGGGTAGGTAATTATCTTTCTATCATCACCGGGAGCTGAGATCTATAATATATAAAAGTAGACTGTTACATCGCCTACTCCAACAGCACCATTAATAAAGAAGCATCCACTCCAGGGAAAGCACACAGGGACTCCTTCACAGAAACTAATCTGCAGAGAGCAGGAAGGAGGAGGAGGGAAGGGAAGCTTGTGTGCCGCCAGACTCTTGCCCTGCTCTCTTTTGGAGTCTGCTGCTCCAGTCTGCTTTCAAGCCAGTGATGATGAATCCGACACCATGTGAACGAGATTTGCAGGTCTGAGTGGGAGGCTGCTAGGGCAAGCCTGGATGAATGGTAATGTGGGGAGAAGAGAATTTCTGGGACACAAGCAGAAACAAATATTGTGCTTGAATGAGCAATAATAGGATAGATGCCTCTTCCTGAGGGAGGATCCATGGGTCATTCAAGAGGCAATTTAGAGCTCCGAGCTGCACAAATATCATGTTGCTATCAAGGAAGGATGCAACAGGACAATAGACAGCCTCATTAGACGAAGAGAGTCAGAACTGTCTGATGACTTAGAAAGTCTACCAAGCCCATAGGTGTTAACTCCCCAGCAGCTTAAAGGCCATGGAAGCAAATGAATGGATAAGCCAAGGGCACAAATGCCTGCCACATAGTAGGCACTCAGTAAATAGCTGCTGAATGAACGAATGAATTAGTAGATTAGCCACTTTAAGCTTCAGACACAACCATTTGGTCCAGGAATTGTATTCATTCATTCATTCATTCATTCAGCACAGTACTTTGAGTGTCCACTTTATGTCTTGAACTATGCACCAGTGAACAAGATAGAAAAGGTCTGCCCTCCAGAGCTTCTAGTGGGGAGACACAGATAAATAAATATACAAATGAATAGATAACAAGATAATTTATAACCAATGGCAAGTGCTGTAGAGAAACTAAAGTGTAGTATTAGAACAGACTAGAGCAGAAGTCAGCAAACTTTTTCTGTAAAGGGCCAGAGAGAAAATATTTTAGGTTTTATGGGCCAAACACTCTCTTTTGCAACTACTCAGCTCTGCCTTTGCAACCTAAAGGCAGCCATAGACAATATGTAAATAAATAAGCACAGTTGTGTTCAAATGAAACTCAATTTATAGACACTGAAACTTGAATGTTATATAATTTTCATGTGTCACAAAAAATTATTCCTCTACTTTTTTTCAAGTTTTTTTTCTAAATGTAAAACTCATTCTTAGCTCTTAAGTCATACAAAACCAGATTGATGGCCAGATCTGGCCTCTAGCAAGTACTGTGCCGACCCCTGGAATTGAGTGACAGGGTAAGAAGGGAGGCTCTGCCAGGAAGGCGATGTTTGAGCTGAGACTAGAATGAGGATAAATAACTATCCATGCAAAGAGATGAGGGAAGAACATTCTGGCACAAGGAGAAATGGTACAAAGGCCTTAAAGAAGGAATGAACTTGATGCGCTCAAGCAACATAAAGATGATCAAACAGGCTAACATACAGTGAGCAAGTTGCACAGGATGAGTGCTTCCATGCCTATACACACTGTGCTAGCCACCATAACTAGTTGAATAGTTGTGAGGGAAAACAGATCTAGAAACTTCTGTGTCCTCTTGGGCATGATTTAGAGATGTCAGGATGAAGACAATCCTGGCCTCTGTGCTAGTGAGCCAGGTATGAAGCTTCTTGTTGGAGATGCCCATGTTGCTCGCTTTGACTGATGGGCATGCCTTTGGACAAAACAGACCCTGACTTTACTGGCCCTGGTCTCTCTTTTACAGATTTCTTCCTTGTTCAAGATTAGCCATTCCTAGGTTTTAGGTTTGGGAAAAATTATAAGAGAAACAGCTTACAAAATAAGGTTTTATTTGTTTGTTTTGTTTTCATGTACAATGGCCACCGCGGGGCTTACAACATTTTGAGTGTTATGGATTGTATGGTTCCTGATTTATAACCAGCATTGATCAGGCTGGTTTCACGTGAGAGTTTTGACATAATCTCATCAAGTCCAAATTATCAGAAGTTTCTGGAATTCTGTGTTCAAAAGGAATATAGACAACTCCATCCATCAAGCACATACCGTGACAGCTATGGCTGCCATCAAAAACCAGGCGAAGCAGGTGTTTGGAAGCCCTGCTGTACCTCCTCCTCCTACCAGTTAGGGTAAAGCAAGAAGGGATGATAAGGGAAACAGCCAGGCCCAGGTAAAAAGAACTTGTTCTAGAAGTCTATTGTTCTGATTCTTTGGCTTCCGGCCCCTACAGCCTTTGGACCTGAGTCAATTCCTGTTCTTGTGGAAGCAACCCAAGTCCGTATTTTACCCTCATATGTGGATTTTTACTTTGTCAATTAACATTTCTTGCACAGAATTCAGGCACGGCATAGCATCTCAACTCTTCATATCCCCAATTGGGGGGCAAAGCAACTCAGCAGTTTTCACATCCTGGCAGCATCAAAAGAGCATCTGTAATCAATTACCACTTCCCCCTCCCCCAACATTTCTCACCATCTTTTGCTTCAAAAATGGCTAACTTATTTTTTTTTCCCTTCATATCCTTGTAAAAACACATGCACACACCAACATACACATGTGCTCCCAGGCTGAAATCACAAGTGCCAAAGCTCAGCCTGGAGAGAACGTTTATGACTGGGTTATACATCCCCGAAAATAGGGGTTTATAATGGAAACACTGACAGATCATTAACTATAATAGCATAAACCAAGGCACAGAATTTTCATGTTGTCTCCATTTTGTTTGTGTCAGCAGGATTTCCAGGCCCAGGATCTTGTTGTAGCTCATGAACTGTGCCCACATGTGTGAGGCAAATCTGAGGGCAAGAGGACAACCCAGAGAAAATGACTCAGGGCCCGCAGAGTTTTAAGGTGCAGGATCTTCAGTGCTGTTTGAATTCAGTAATGAGCACATGAATCTCAGCGTAGAGAAGACACCACCTGGGCTAGAAGCCTAAGTCCCTATCAGCCACTCATCTCAAATGACCAATTTCTCCTTGCTCCAGGTTTGACTTTTACTAATATAAAGCAGCAACTTAGAGCAACAAGCTTAGAAGCTAACAGATCAGAACTATACCCTGCCAGCTTTCAGTTCTGGATCTTGTGCTCTCCAGCAAGAAGATCCATCCACTAACTTTACCTCCAGTGCTTAGAACATTGCCTGACACATAGCAAATATAGATTGGGTGTTGCATGCGTAACTGGATGGATCAATGAGCTAATGGAGGAATTAACAAGCAAATCTCTATCGGCCTCAGGTTTCCGAAATGAGGTGGATCAGCAAGGTCAGTGGTTCCCTAGTCTGATTGTACATTGGAATAACTTTGAATCACTTAACAAAAATACTAATTCACAGATCCTACCAAAGGCTGAATAAGTCAGACTCCCCAGACATGGGGCTTGGACATTAATAGTTTGAAAAACTCCCTAAGTGGTTCTAATGTAGACTAGATAATTCCAAAATTCCTTCCAGTGTTTAAAACTCTATGGACTTTAATTAATTTGGGTCATAAAATTCATGGCCTAGAATTTGTCACTCCCAGCTCAGAGAGGTAAAAGGAAGGGGAATTAAATGACCTCGAGAAATTATATGTGGGAAATAATGACCACTTATTGGACTTCTTGGTACCAAGCACTGTACATTGCATATATTATCTCTGATCCCTCTGACAGGTGGCACTATTCCATTATCCCAGTTTTTCGGATGAGGAACCTGAAGCTCAGAGGCAGGCCTCCTGAGCTGCCTTCGGGATGCTGTCGGTTAATTCCTTTTCAGAATTAAATGGTGTTCAGCATCAGGCAAAGATTGTATGTTCAGGCAGAGTGGAGGAAGAGAGAGAAGTGAGAACTTCAAGACACACCACACAAAACTGTGAGGTTTGGGGAGGAGGAATCCCCTCCCACCCCTGCTCCTCTCCAACTTGAAAAAGGACAATCCTGCCTCTCCCCCGGCCTGAGCTGTCAGAGATGAGCCCTGATAAAGGCCCTGGGCCTCCCCCTTGAATTCCTTTGTTTCCAGACCCATCCCATTAGAAAAAGGTCACACATCTTTGGCCCCTTTTAATTTCAGGGGTGGAGAGGTAAAAGCCCAGTCGGGGAAACATGTGCAATTATGAGCAATTACTTAAACGGCTTTCAGACAAGCCTTGGCCCTCCACCAGCAGGCAGAGGGGCCGGCGTCTGGGTTTTGTAGGCGAGAAGGAGCAGGGGTGGGAAGGTGGGGAGAGAGGGGGAGGGGAGACAGCAAAGCCTTTTGTCACAGGGCTAGAAAAAATTTAAAAAAAAAAAAAACATTGGTATTTCCTGCCACTGGACTAGCTGACACTAACCAGCACGGCACAGGGGAACTATTCACTTAAAAGTCATCGTTTCCTTTACTTATCTGCCTCTAAAGAAACAAATCTATTAGCAGCAAGAAACCACTCCAGTGGCTTTAACTAAGTGCTTCTTCTCCTGCTGAAAATGCCAAAGCCTTCCCTTCAGCTCCCGCCCACCATGCCCTGGCCTCGCTCCTCAGGCAGCAGCTCCGCGCTGGCCCGTGTCAGGGTGTCTCTGGCCACTACAGATAACAAGGGCCATTACATTCCAAATCCTTCCCCAACCTCCTTCCCTCCCTTCCGCCAAAATCCCAAACCCAATTTCTCCCTGGCAGATCAAAGGCTGCCCAAGCTACAGGAGAGCTCACTCGATCAATAAATTCTTGACACGGGAATAAACAGAACAATCCAATATTTTCCTTCAGGATTTATTTGGCCTGTGGAACAGCAGTGCATTGCTATGCCTTTCCTTTGAGAACCATGGAAATTTGGTGTGGAGTTCAAAATAGTTTGCTCTCTGAATTAAAAAGCAAAAATGCCCAAATAGTTCCAAGGACACTTTTCTAGTCTTTGTCAATCTTACACAAGCCATGTAGTGGTACAGTTAGATGTTCTGCATCTTCCAAAAGCAACTTTCCTTCTACTTCAACTAAGTTTGCAAGAGTTACTGAAGAGCTCTCTCTCTGAGCAAGCAGATCTAATTTTAACAATTCATTTTGCAATTTTGGAAATATAATAAAAATTAATATGCCTCTCTTACTGTTCACTCTAAAGAATTCCAAAGTGCTTCGTGGACAATTGTCCGAAACTCTGGATCAAAAAGCACCACAACAAAAAAATAAGTTAAATTCAGGATGCTGTGCATTTGGGACATACCAGTTGTTTTTAAACCCATGAGAATATTCATTTTGAAAAGCAATTCCATTGATTCCTAGATCACCCTCTTATGACTGTTTCTTTAATGTCTAAACTCTGAATCCATGAAATTGGAAGGGAGAGTATGGAGTATTGAATTGCTAAAATAGTCCAGGGCATGCATTTAGAAAACAGCCGTCTAGACTGCCCCTTTACCTACGTACGAGGTTCTCTTTACACACACCAGCCTTCATGTATATCACCTGTATATTATAATTTTAGAAATAAAATCGTGCATCTCCCTCCTTTATAAGATACATAAACATAGAGCAATATGACCTTTTCATTAGTAAGCATGGGAAATGCTCAATGAGAATCACTGAAGCATATTAAACCACTCTGATTTAGGATCCAGATAAAAGAAAACAAAGTAGATCAGTGACATAAGCCAGAAAATGGGAGGGTGGGGAGGGGAACGGTGTCTTCTGACACAATGACAGTTACAGCTTAAGCCCAGAATATAGACAACAGGATATGTTAGGTTTACACTTAGAACCTATAGGAAGAATATGGACTCCTTGCCTAGCTCTTTGTCTATTTCCTTCTAAAGTATGATTGAATGAGATAGCTACTATTTATTGAGAGCTCACACTTACCAGGAACACAGAGAAGCATTTGACAAGCTTTACATTATTTCCTTCAGTTCTCACCATTTAACAGATGAGGTAAGTGGTTCTAAAGAGGTTAACTGTCTTCCCCAAGGTCACGCAAGAGTAACTGGAAATGTTGAGATTTGAATGGAGGCATCTGACTTCAGAGCCTGCACATGAACTGTCAACCTTAAACCAAAATGCCTGCAACTTCCCCACTAGCCCACCCTTGTAATGTCAACCACGAGCGATAATCTCTCTTCTACAATATCTTTCCCAGTCTTCTCCAACTTTCAGATGGCTTCAGCAATGTTTGTTTCATTCATGAGAATGTTTACATTGCCTATCTCTAGTTATATTGTTTTTTACACTTTCCCCTCATTCTTGCATTCCTGTTAAGTCAGGAGAAAACCAATATTTCATAGAGGAGAATATGGACCACAAAGTGCATTGGTGGGAACCTAGAAACAGGTCCAACAATTCATGTGCCTTCCTCCTGAGTCTTGTGACTTTCAGGAAACACATCATTTACATTAATTTCCCTAGTTCTCAAGTGCAACAGCTTAAAGAAGCCTGGCATGATTTACTGACATCTGTGCCCCAGCAGAAGTATATCCATTTTATCATTTTCCTCATCCTCCTCTTAGGACAATGATTTGTACTAATCCTTTAGTGAGGCGGTAGAGAAGCCTTTTGTTTCATTAATGTGCAACTGTCTTAAGATCCTTCATTTGATGACTACTTTGCCAGTCCTCTCAAGTAGTTCACCATGAAAGTTCAGGGTCAAATGGCCTTTGGATGCACCTATGTCACACCCTCAGCAAATTCACCTGGAATGGCCTGCCTGCCTGAAGACAAAGTTAGCATCTTTGGCCTAAGATTGATCAGCATCACTGGTCCACCTTGTGGGAAATAAAACTCTCTGAGCCAAACAACACAAAGCCAAAGTGGTGGGGAGAAAAAAAAAAACACAAACCAAAAGGTGATTTTTTTTTTTCTCTTTCTAGAAAATCAGCTGGGTGGGACGGAAGTGAAATGGTGGGACAGGGGCTGGCAGCTCGAGTGGCAACCATGGCGAATAATGGCCTCTAATAACGTGCTTCTAATTGTGATGAGCATGTTCTGGGTCTTCGTCAGCGTCGCTAAGGAATGATCATTGACATGTTGGTGACTGTTCGGTTTGCTGCTATCTCCGTTGGCTGATTGCAATTCTGGCTCAAGTCAACCCTCTCTTTGGACCACAGGTAAAAATGAAACCGTGTACTCTCAAGCATCATTGTCTTTGAGGGAGAAGGTCTGCTCTCTAGTGGTCAGTCATCAAGGTCATGAAGAGAATTCTTCTAGATGCATAATCACCTCCAAACCCAGACCACCTTCCTTGACTCAGCTATTTTTGCTATCAGCTGCCTTAAACATTCATACCACATTTGAATATCTTGTTCTACAATGCAATATTTTTTCCTATCACCTTTTTTACACTTTGATAAATTATGGGCCTACTTAATCTAAACTGTGCTGACTCCACAAAGTGTTTATGCACTCTTCTGAGATAGAAGGTGCCATTTCTCTGAGAAATTTATTTCTATCTCCTTGGAATCTATGAATTTGAAGATGGCTCCTGCCTGCTCACAACTTAGGAACCAGCGAAGTGTTTAAAAACTGTTACATTAAAAATTAAGACTCCAGTAGGGCGATCAATAGGAAAACATGTTCAAATGGATGGATAATCTGACCCAACTGAATTAAACCAAAGTAAATTTTCAGGATGAATTTATTTCTGCCATCTTTGTAATAAATTATTTTCCTAATTTCTATTGGGGGGGAAAATTAATTTCCTCCTCTCAATAGTGCATAAGTTGAAGAGGGGCCTGTAATGTACTAAGATTTATGTTAAAAAGTCATCAATCCAAGTTATTGAATAGAGTCAAGGAAACAGTGGATGGACAAAGAGTGTCTTAGCAAACAGAGGGGTAACTAACTTCCTCAATGAGTGAGCCTCCATGAAAAGTAACATTTCCTAGGATATGCCTTTCCATGGGATTTCTCAAATATCAGAGAATTTTGTGACAAAGGAGGAGGCTCAGCCCAAAGTGTCTCTGTGGGGGTCACTGTGAGGCAACTACCTGCTCTCCCACATGACTGTGGCCACAATAAATCTTCCCTGCCCACTGACACCCTGTCACCTGGGCTCCTTACGGCCAACAGTACATGTGCCTAAACTGGCTAAATGAATTCTTGGCCTTGTAACAAAACAAAGACATCTAACCACTGGCGTTTGACGCCATGACCTTGGCTTCATTACCACCATGCTTTCCCCAACAGGCTTAAGGAGCTATATGCTATGTGGACATGTCACCTTGCATGAAACCATCAAGCAAGTGAGCCCTGCCTGGATGAGCAAGAAAAGTCTGGGGAAATTAAGGCTGAAATACTGCCTACATATCTAATTCTAGGAAGTAGTGTACTTCATATAACATGTTTCTGTTTTCAAACATATAAAAATCGTTACAGAATAAAAATGTTTGATCTTGAAACTTTAATAAAATATAAGGCTATACAATAGACAGGCAAATAGATATTTTAACTATACTCATATATATTATATTTATATACTAAATTATATATAGATGATATATAAATACATTTATTATAACACTATATAAATACAATATGTTATATTTATATAAAATTATACATACATATATATACATATATATAATTTAGAACCCTTCTTCTTGAGGAGAAACTGAAATAAGGTGTTTCAGAAGCTTTCCAGTGGCTCCATTTCACTGAGACCTATCAGTAAGACTGGTGAAATGAGGAACTTTTTTTGTTTTCCAAAGTAAAATCACCACCAAAATTCAAGTATACCTTTTCCTGGAAGATCCTCTTTTTACTTAATCTCCGGGATTTTCTCTTTGTGGGGTGTCTCAGGGGCAAAGAGTCCACCTCCAATGAAAGCCTGCACTTTGGGGAACTTAAGTGGAGTCTGACTATAAACCAGTTTTCTGCAGCAAACCCCCATCCCCTTTCTGATACTTTGCTTCTTGCCACTGTTATCCACCAAGACCTCAGCCTGTACCACTCTCCCTTTCCCGCACCGTGTTCCTGACATAATGGCCTTCTTTCTCAAACGTACCAAGCTCCTTCCTGCTCACAGGTGCTTGCATTTTCTGTTCATCCTACCTGGAAGACTCTTCCCTGTCTCCTTCTCATTTTTCATTTCCTACCTCAGTAATCACCTGCTCAGAGACATCGCCCTGACCTCAGCACCTGAATCTGTCCTCTGCTTTCACCCAGTTACTCACCCTTACATCCCCCTAAGTCTTTTCTTTAGAATATTTATCATCATTGATAAATCTTCTGCATTTATTTATCGTTAGCTCTCTCCTCCCTCTAGAATATAAGTTTCATGAAGTAGGAACTCACCTACATTTTGTACTCTCAAACACCTAGCACATACTAGGAGCTAAATAAATAATCGATGAATGAATGCCTGGCACATAGTAGGCAATGCCTGGCACATAGTAGGAGCTAAATAAATAATCGATGAATGAATGAATGAGTGACTGAGTGAATGAGAGAACTGTCCAGTGTTCCTCAAAGGAAAGGCACAGCTCCTCCAGAGAGACTATCAAATATTGAATACCTTATTTAGGAAGATTAAAGAGCATTAACACTCCGCTCAGTGTCCAGGTGTTGTGAGAACCTGCCTGACTTTGGGGGGATCCTCCAGTTTCCCAACATAAAATTGCCTACATATTAAAATGCTAAGATAGATTTAACATCTAGATAATGATAATCATTACCATTGAGCGCCTTCCCTGACAGGAATGTGTAAAACATTCTCTCATTAGTCTGCACAGCAACCCTATGAGGCAAGGGTAATATCTCTACAGATGAGGAGATTGAGCCTCAAATGGTTTGCAAAAACACCTGGAACAAATAAGTATTAGCACTGGTATCTGAACCTTGTCTGTCTCATCCATATTGAAGGCTTATGCTTTTAACCACTTCTTTGTTTTGAGAAGCCCAAACAGCAATAAAGGCAATCAGCTCATGGTACACATACATATGATATCCTTGCATTTGCATAATGTTATTTGCAGTAATTGTTTTCCAACCCCTTCATACCCATTCTAGGCACATGCTTATTTACAAGATAAGAATACAACTTCCTCAGGTATTTTGTGAGTTTTCAGGGTTTTCAAATAGTGTTCCCATCAACCACAAGGAAGGAAAGCAGAATAATTTGAGGTTTAGCACCTGTAAAAAATGCTGTTATTTGTTCCAAGTGATAAGCACCTTATACTTTTGGAAGATATAAGCTGAGTTCTTCCTTCTTTAGTAGTAAATGTCTCCTGAAAGTAATGTGCAGGGCTGAAAAACTAATAGTCCTAAGAGTAAAATTTATACAGTTTACGCTTCCTAATTTTTCTATAATAGCTATGTCATCGTCAACACTACTCAAACAAGGCTATAAAAACATTAGGATAATATTTCAGAGAAAAACAGAGAATGAAATAATTTACTCTTTCAACCCTGTTATTTTTCTTTTATCCTGATACCTGACTTTTCTTTCTTAATCTATCCATCATGTAGATCACTCTCTCCTAACCTTTTTTCTTTCTTCTTTCCTAGCGCTCATCACAAAAGTATCTGCTTATTAAGCTCTTGTCCCTTCTACCTGCCTTTTAATCTCCCACCCAATTTCTACATGAAATTCCTCCCTTAAATTTTTTCTTCTCTGAGATGAGCTTCCAAGTTCATATTCCTTTCTGCTTGGCTTTGTATGAAAATGCAAGTGTTTAAGATTTACAACTCTGCTTAGCAGACTCTTTCCATCTATTCTGGGGCTTAACTACTGAGCTAAAAATCCCCTGGCTAAAACAGCAACAGATGGAAGGTTTTGAAGACATATTCAAATTTCCCAGTTCAACCAAAAAAGCAATAGCTTTCACACTTGTTACATTATGGCGGGGAAGGAGTTTCCACAGCCTGACGATCCATCTTTCTAAAGGGGCATTTTCAGCTGCCTCTATGATATATTAGCCAAATTACTGAATTTAATAAGAGCTTTTTCACAATAGAGAACGCCTATGTGCACATGGACCTTCTCGCTCAGGCCAGGTTAGAATAGCAAGTGTCCAGGTCACAGGACATCTTCCCACTCTTGGGTTATGGTGATAAGGAGGTTAAAAAAAAAAAACAAAAATCAAAGATACAATGTAGGAGAGTAGTGGGAAGTGGTATGGCTTGGTGGTTAAGAGCAAAGGCCTTGGGATCTTAATTTGTACGTTCTTGGGCAAATTAACTTCTCCAAGCCTCGTTTGTAAAATGGGGCTATTTATAGTACCTAATTTGTCATTTTGCTATGACAAGATAGTAAAAAAAAAAAAAAAAAAAAAAAAAAAGCACTTAACACTTTTATGGTACCATGCTTGATAAGAAGTTCCTATCATTATCATTGCTTTTATTTGCTATAACATCATCAGACCAGGCAGCTTCTCGTGATATCAAAGAAATTTTGGCCAACAGGTACATAGTCAGGTGCCCACCTAGATAACTCAAAACTACACCAGATAAATTAAGCAGGAAAAAAATAATAAATAAAGGACCTTTAAATGTGTTTCCAATATAAATAGTCTAGAAGCAGAAAAGAGAGAAAAAAGGAAAAGGAAAAGGAAAAGGATAGACAAAACAGATAAAGCTTGTCTCTTTCCTGGATTTCAACACAAATGATCATGGATTTAGAGAAGACCTATCCGTTAATTCTTCAAAATTCTTTTCTCAAGGGAGAAAATCTCCCCCAGAGAAGAGAGATAATGACTGGCCTGAAAATACTAAAAGTTCAAAACTGGCCTTCGCATTGAGGTAGCCATCTCCAGATCATGAGTATTGACCTGTGTGCAGAGTTTCTACTGATGGAGCCATTGAAAGAGGGACCCCCAGGGATCCACATTTTTGCTTTCAATCCTGAATACCCTCACGTTGCAAGGAATGGACTGGAGAGGTGGGGGGAAGTTCATCAACCTCACCAAACTGGTACTTCTGATGGCTGATGCTCTGACCCTCTGGCCACCAGCTGCCATAAGAGGATTGTGTCTACCTTTCTGAGACTCAGAATAACCTCACTGAAAGGTTGTTCAAAAGGCATGTCATTCAGAGCAGACAAAACAAATTCAGATGTGCATTAGAACGGGGCCAATTCTGATGCCGAGACCAGAGTCAAGCTGCCTGCCACTTTGCTTATTTTAAACCTAGTTTATTGGGGTCAGAAAACTCAGCACCTTCTACATCCTAAAACACAAGATGCCAGCAGTGTTGGATGTTCCTTAAACTAAGCTTTTGTGATTATTTTTAGATGGGCTGAAAAGGAGACAGTTGGACCCACCTACGAGTTGTCCATGGCTTAGGTAGCAGATAAGTATTTCCCTAGTGTGTGCTTTAAAATTTCACCTGTTTGGAAAAGGACACCAGCCATGTGCCTCATTTACCTAAAATCCAAGCGTTCTCCTCCCTCCATAAATTTAACTATTCTATGAAATAAGACTGTTTTATTTTTATAGAGTTTCTTTTTCACCAACAAAGATTTCGAAGGCTTCAAAGACCTGAAATCATCGTCAGAGGTAAAACTCTGATTTAACTGCGTTTTCTCTGTCTTTCTGGAATAGCTGTTTAAAATACTAATAGAGTCCGAGCTCATTTATATTGCAACCAACACAAAACAAGTTCCTCACTTCTTTTACTCGCCTCATCTAGAGACCTGGTGCCTGGCAAACGTTTCTCCTTTTATAACTGCTTGAGCGTGGCAGGCTCTTCCTATTAGCTACATTACATCATCATTATCAAAGACGAAAGGAAATTAATTTTGTTTTTCAAGGTCTTGGCAATAAGTCGGTTCTTTACTTCATCAGACATCTGCTGTTTTTCTACGTGTGTCATTTGCGAGGCTGAGTTTTCCTTATGACTTTATTCTCATAACAATTTATCACGCAACAGTGTTTACCAGAGAACTTGTGCCGACGGATTTTTCTCTCTCCAGGCAAAAGTGTAACATTAACTTAAAGCCAATATCATCATCTATATTTCATTCTCAAATAGTTTTCTGGCCTTAAAAAAAAAAAAAAAAAAGCACACCAACAAGACTGTCAAGAAAGAATAACCACTTACGGTCTCTGGCTGAAATGTATTGCCAATGCAACGCCACTTTGTTTTCACAGATGGGCCTTTATCAGCAAATTATGTGGGCAGTTCACCAACTTCCCTTAGGAATGGAGGAGTGCTTCCATTTACTCGGGCTCTTATCTGTTCACTTAAAGCCGCGTTTAACCACAAACTTCTAGGTATTTTTTTCATATATTGATACAAAGGATAAACTACAAAAAATCTTCTGTTCTCCAATAATTAGTCATTCCTGGGCCAATTAATAGATTCTTAGCCTTACTTCACATTGGTAAAAAAAATCAAAATAAGTAAACAAACAAACCAACCAACCACCACTGGCTTCTCTCATGTGCTCTGCATTGATTCCTTTGCCTAAAGTAATCGGGTGTCTGAAAAAGCTCTTCGCAATATTTATTTTGATGAATAATCTGCTGGGGTTCGACTCATGTTTTTCTTTTCCTTCTCCAGTCTCTTACTACGCGTCTCACTTTCTCCAGCTGCCAACTAATGCAGCCTCGATTCTGCTGGTAAACACAGCAGCAAAATTCACGTGAGGCTCTGGTTTCAGACAAGTCCACAGCTCTAGAATGTAGGGGATAGAGAATCTGAGCACTAACTTCGAGGAATATTAGAGAAAACCTCCATTTGCCACATGCTTTATGCAGAGACCTGTGTTTTTCTGTTTACATTTTTTATAGAGGCGATTCATGCCAAAAAAAAAAAAAGAGAGAGAGAGAGAGAGAGATGAATGATGACACTTAAAATTTTATTTTATCCTGAAAATTACTTTCACCTTTCCTTGTTGCAATTCGCCATAATCATTTCCACAAGAATCAAATCCCTAGGCCTCAGTTGCTCTAAACCTATAAAATGAGAAGTTTGAACGAAACCCAAAGTTGAGTGTTCCTGAGAAACACCTGGGGACCTAGCTCAAGCTGCAGCTCCACTCCCAGCAACACTTCTGATTCAGCAGCATTAAAGGGAGGCCCAGGAATATTCCATTTTTGAGTCACCGTTGGAGGTCTAATGCAGATAGTCCTGGACCACGCTCCGAGAATATTGCTCCGATGAACTCAGGTGCTTCCTCTTCTAATCGTCTGTGACTCTATTTTTAAAAATATCAATGGGATATGAGCTGATCATCTGGGCCAATCTTACATTTAGTGACTAACCTATCTCTACTAGGTGCCTGCCTCATTAGCATCTCTACTCCCTGTGTCTATTTTGTGAGCAGTGCAAGCCCAGCTCCGATGGAGGGTTTGAGGCTGAGCTGGGTGCAGACAGCAGCCCTGCCCTCCAAGAACTGAGCACACTGGCCCGGCCCAGCCCAGCCCAGCCTGTGTGCTCCTCCCAGCCTTGGAGCAGGAGGGCTCTTCAAAATACTACTTCCCGTTTGTGTTCAAAGTGAGTTCCAAACAGCAGACACTTCCATTTTCAAGGTTAAGTGCAGAAACCTTTCATTTTACAGGCAAGTAGTGACTCTGGGATCACCCACGATTTTTTATTTCTTATATGACGTCTTCTCCATTAGCACAATGAGAGAACGTCGTTGGGATAAAGTTAGAAAACCAATTACGACCCACATGACAAATGAACCACAACTTAGTGTGGAACTTTTCAAAACCACTCATCTTAACCTCAGGCCTCATAAATGAAAACCAGAGAAAGCGCATGGCTGGTGTGACCCAGAGGCCCAGGGCGCGCACGTGCTGACGGAATTGACAGGGTGCTGTGTGCACAAGAGTCCAGCTCACTGGCGTATTGAAATCAGAGACCCACGTTTGACCAAAGCTCCCTTACTACTTGTGTGACCTAGGCCAAGTTATTTCACTTCTCTAAGCCTTGGTTTCCTTACACGTAAAATGGGGTTCACCGTTACAGTCGTCCCCTCCACCACCCCCTTAGTTTTACTTTTCATGGTTTCAGTTACCAGGAGTCAATCTTGTTCAGGAAAATATTTCATGGAACATTCCAGAAATAAAATATTCATAGGTTTTAAATTTGTGCCATTCAAGTAGCGTGATGAAATCTCATGTTGTCCTGCTCTCTCCCACCCAGGACATGAATCGCCCTTTGTCCAGCATATCCTCGTGTGCACAGCGCCCGATCCGTTAGTCACTTAGTAGCCATCGTGGTTACCAGATTGACTATCTCGGTATTGCGTGTTTCTGTTCAAATAACTCTTATTTTACTTAATAATGGCCCCAAAGCTCAAGAGTAGCGGTGCTGCACTTCAGATATGCCAAGAGAAGCCGTAAAGTATTTTCTTTAAGTGAAAAAGTGAGTATAGTACAATAAGATATTTTTGAGAGAGAGATTACATGCACAAAACTTTTATTACAGTATATTATAATTGTTCTATTTCATGTTAGTTCTTCTTATTCATTTCTTACTGTTCCTAATTTATAAGTTAAACTTTATCATAGTTGTGTATGTACGAATAAAAAAAAAAACGTGTATATATGGGTTCAGTACTATCTGCGGTTTCAGGCATCCTCTGGGGGTCTTGGAATGTATCCCACACAGATAAGCGAGGACAACTGTATTCAACAAATCTTTTTTGGATACCTGGAGTGAGCCAGCAACTATACAGTAATCAAGTAGTGAACAAAACAGGCAAAAATCCCTGCCCTCAGGAGGAATACAGACCAAAGACAAAGAAATGGAAACTGCAATGTCAGGTGCTAAACCGATACATGCTATGATGACAACTAAAGGAGGGTCAGGAGATAAAGAGTAAGGGACTGCTGTTCCAGGTAAGGTGGTCAGGGAAGGCCTCCCTGAGAGGGGGACTTGAACAGAGGCCAGAATACAGTGAGGAAGGAGCCTCGTAATATCTGGGCAAAAGCCACCAATGCAGAAGCAAGTGTAGGTGCAAAGGCCCTGAGGCAGGAGCGTTTGAGGAATGGTCAGTGACCGCAAGGAGGCACGTGTGGCTTAGGGACAGGCGTGAACGTAGCGTGGTAGGAAACGATGTCAAAGAAGTAGCCAGATCAAAAACAACCCGAACAGGAGCACTCTGGGTCTCGTTCGATGTCGATGAGGAGCCATTAGAAATTCTGAGCAGCGCAGACTGAGAGGATCATTTCAGGCGCTGTTTGAAAATGAGACCATGAGGGTGGAGGGGTACACAATCAGGGTAAGCTAGGTCATCCTTCCTTGCTGCAATCTGACATAATCATTTCTACATGAATTAAACACCTAGGCCTCAGTTTCTCTAAACCAATAAAATAAGATGATGATAACCACAAAATCTCAGTGGATTATAAAAGCAACGGTCACTCCTCACACATGCTCCATGTCCATGGCTGGGGTCCTGCTCCACCTCTCCTTACCCTGGGATGCAGGGATGGAACTGCCTCTATTCGAACCACTGCAGATCATCTTTATGGAAGGGGAAGGGGGCGCGGCAACTCATGCACAGGCTCCAAAGCATCAACCTGGAAGTGACATGCGTCACTTCTCCTCCTATGTCATTGGCCAAATCGTTTGATCACATCTAACTTCAAAGGCAGTGGGAACGTTCAATCCACCATGTGCCTGCAAGACGGAATATTGGGTAAACAACACTAACGAATGCCACACAGATCAGAAGGAAGCAGAGAGACTAATTAGGGGGCTATATTACAGTGATTCGGGCAAGAGATGAGAACAGCTCAGACCAGGCAGCCTCAAGAGAAGTGTTAGGAAACAGATGCAGAAGATATTTTGAAGACAGAGACAGGATTTGCTGATGGATTGGATATGGAATAATCATAACCACCTCAGAGTGGATTTATTTTGGTGCAGATTAAATGAGGTGATGTATACGAAGTTCTTGCACAATACCAGACACACTGTAAGCCTCAACAACCATGATTATTATTGTCGTAGTTCTAGACTGAAGAGGTGCTTACAATAACAAAACAGAACAGTTTAATTTTGGACCATCTTATTTTCCAAGACATATAGTTGTTTTACTTTTAACCCCAACGCACCTCCCCCGCCCCACACACACACAGTTTCCAAAAATGATCACAGTAGTTATTATCAACTTGACTTTAATTGGTCTTCACCTCTTTAAAAAATCTTCTAATAATAAATTGATTTTCCTAGTAGCTTCAGAGAAGCCTTCGTTCCTGTAGACATATGTTTGAGACCAAGAAAGTAGCCTGCATAAAAGTCAGGAAGCCCCCAGTCTTTCTGCTCAGATGTTGTAGATTAATAGTCATTCGATTTGGGAATGTGAAATGAACTGATAAGAAAAGCTGTACGTACCAATGACATTCAGGAATGAAAACTGACAGATCACCTGCTTTAGAAGATTTGATTCTTCAGATTTCACAAGGGGGAGAAAAAGACCTTTAGTAACATTCGCTCTCTTATGGCTTACATTAAACAATTTAATATATAACATGAGGGAGAGAACATGATATAAACAATATATCCAGGAGGAAAAATAAATGACCTCAGTCCCAAGAGGCACTGTTATGCACTGGTACTATTCATGTACATTAGAAGGAATGATGTATCAGTTTTACTTCTAATCAGTATCCAAATATATCACCGTCGGTTCCTGGAGTGCATTACACTATCTCACAATGCATGCTCACATTTTACATTAATGTGGAAAGTATCCATCCGTTATCAGGCAGAACTTAATTCTATACTGAAAAATGAGGTGCCTGTTTGGTACGCTTCTATTTTAAGGTTTAAAGTCATTGAGAAACCAAATCTAAAATAGAACTTTGAAACTAAACTATGCTGTGTTTATGGCACAGATGTTGAGAGATAATGGTTTGTTGGGTGTCTGACTGAAGGCATCACCTATGTTTTTGGTGCCTCTGATTTCCAACCCTGTGTGGGAGCATCTCTCCCAATAGCATTATGAAATTCTTAAAAATAGTATTAGAATAAATTTTAAAATAAATGTATAATGCATGTGGTTATCCCTGTGTTAATTGTCCCTATAAATAAGCAAAACATCCCAGAAAATGCTACGACTTTAGCCACGTGCCCAGGCCCCTGTGGATGTTCCCTAAAGTGGATCTGATAGATTTACCAAGCATCTTCTATGTGCCTAAGACGTAGTGCCATGTGAAATAACTAAATATATGCAACTATCTCTGGTCTCACACTCTCAAACAATTGAGGATTCAGTTGACTTCTGATGGGTTTAAGTGATGGAAACACAACTTGATCTAGCCCAACCAAAACAGAAAAAGTGGAGGGAGGTGGGAAGTGATTGGCTCACCCAACTAAACCATGAGGCAAGTGTAGATCTGGCCTTAGGGATGGAGTAGTAAAATGCTCGAGTGCCTTGTTTCTATGTCTCACTCCTATGCTTCTCTCTGTGCATCAGCATCATTCTCTCAGACTGAGTTTTCAAGAAAACACAACTCTGACGCTCCTAGATTCACATCTTGACCACCAGAAAGGCACCAGAAAGAAAAGAACCCTTCCCCAGTGGTTCTATGAAGTAAAGCCGATTTCTGTGGTATAAATACTCCTGACCCCAGCCAGTTTCAAGCTAGGTCACTGAATGGGGGGGTAAGGAAGAGAGGTGTACAAATGGCTCACCTGAGCCTGTCTGAGCAGGTGCAAGCAGGTACAAGCCAGCTCCAGGACAACACTGAGTACACTGTACTGCACACCCCTCTATACACATGTACAAAAAAATTGTACCTGGCCCCTGGTTTCAAGGGATTTTTTGGAAGAGATGGAGAAGGAAATAAATAATTGCAATCAGCATGGTAACTGCTATGTACAGGCACGCACAGTGATAGCCCAAAGGTGAGGGTGATCCCCTCCGCCTGGGCTGGTGTTGGGCCCTCAGAGGAGGCTTTATAGGAGAAATGTCTTTATGCTTGACAGTGTCCACCAGACTTATAAGTGTAGTGGGGGAAGGGCATGCAGAGGAAACACCACGCACGGAGACCCACAGGAATGCAACAAAAGTAGGGGGAGGGGAGGATCTGTGAGAATGGCTCCAGGGAAGGTACAAGAAGCTGTAAGACTTTTGTGAAGCTGGGGGTTAAACCAGCGGATGGGTCATGAGGACTTTGCATGCTTTCTGAAGAATTTGGGTTTTTATCGTATCAGCCAGAGGTTTTCAACCTGTTGGTTAGTTAGTTAGTTAGTCATTTTTATTTTTTAGGGGAAGAAACCCTTGGTTGACCTCACAGATAGCAAGGACCTCATCAGTTTACAATCCCTTATTTTATTTATTTATTTTTTTTTTTTTTTACCTACAGCACCTGGTCTTCCTGGGTGGTCTCCCATCCAAGTATTCCCGCTTTTAAATAAATAGCATTGCTTTTCTGTAATGAAATCATCAAATGAGAGGAAGAAGGAAAGAAGGGCTAATGTAGCAGTCTGATGGCAACAGGGGACAGAGAGGATGACAAAATCCTATATTCAGGAAATGGCGCAACACCAAGCTCTCCCATCAACATGGCGGGGTGATGAGGATGTGGAAAGGGCGTGGATAAGCCCCGGTTTTCAGGCTGGAGCGCCCGGTGGGATGGAGATGCAGCTCGGCAGGGCGTGGCTCACAGGGAAGACCCTGGTTTGGATAGAAGACTATGAATTCTGTTTCTGACATGTACTGAATTCTGGCCCAGCTTGTCTTCTGGAAAGCCAGAAGCAGCAGGACTAGATGAGAAAAAAAAAGAGAAAATAACAGCCACAGGAAGTTTGGAAAGGGCCAATGAAAGCTGCACGGCAATGAACACTTGGAATTTGTCCTTAGAACTATCTTGAAACTGCCGGTCTTTATTGACTGGCCCATTACCATAGCCACAAACACACCATCCACCCAAAACTTGTGGTTCTGCCTCTTCTTCAGTCCCTATCAGGTCCTCTGCAGGCGCACAAGGCTGACTGGCTTTGCAATCGGATAGGATAGATATTACCTCAAATTCTAGCTCCACCTCTTCGTAGGTGGGTGACCTCATGCGTATCAGCTCATCTTTCTAAGCCTCAGTTTCTCTTCTGTAAGATGCAGAGAGTGAAACAGCACCTGCCTCGTTGTGTTGTTGTGGGGATCATGGGATAATATAAGGCAAGTGCCGGCACAGTGCCTGACTCAGACAAGGCATTTTATCTTTTTTTCTGTTAACCTCAGGTAATCAAGATTCTGTCTCCTCGCACTCTAATATAAGCTAGACAATACTCTACCGCAGTGGCTTTCAACCTTGGCTACACATGACAGTCAACCGGGGAGCTTTTAAAAAATACCAAGACTCAGGCCTCACCGCCCAGAGAGTCGGACTGCATGGGTCTGGGGTGGAGCTCAGCATTAGTGTGTTGTCGTTGCTGTTGTTGTAGTTGTTTACAGCTCCAAGGTGATTTTAAGCAGAGTTCAGCACCACTGCTTTCTTCACACACTAAATCTGAAAAAGGGCTCTCCTAGGTTGTATTCCCTCTTGACCCTTCTGACAGCACTTCAGAAGAGAAACAGATTGCTTAAATTGTTCTTTTATCCCAAACATCCAAAGCATAGAGTAATATGTTATTATCTAGGAACTTCTTTTCTGAGAAACATAAATACCACCTTCCCCACAGGAAGAAAGGAATGTTCTTCCCCACCCAAAAGAAACCTGCCCCTTTCTCACTCACCCAGGCAGGCTGAAAAGCAAAACACAATTGGAGCTTGGTCAGCGCAAACTCGGCTAGTAGGAGAGCAGCCAGTAAGCGGCACGTCTTCCCGCGGGCACGGGCCAAGCCGTCCCAACCAGCGACGCGACCCGGACATTGCGGGGCTCCCAGAGGGCGACACCACATCTGCTCACTAGACGTGGGTGTTGGCTCTTTCTCAAGAAGCACATGAACCGCTGCCCTGCACCGACACCACGGACATCCACCAAATCAACGTGCGCGCATGCCAAAAGCCAATTCCTCAATCTATACTCTGGTCTGCAGGAGGAAAGGAAATCAGGTAGAATACGAATGAACAGCGGAAGCCCAAGGAACCGGATGGGTGAATACTTCAAAGGAGGGGTGTCTAAGTCATTGCCTATCACCAGCTGCCCCCCTCAAAACAGGAAAGAGAAACTTTTCTGAGAACAAGGAGTAGCTTTAGGGTCAATTTATCTTGTCTTTTGCAAACCTTTATCTAATCTAAAATGTTTGATTTCCATTGTTTACAGTTTAGGAGTATTTTGATAAGAGGGTTTCAGGATATACCTTCCATGGAGCCTGAAATTCCAAAATTCCATTCAGTAATGAGGCTCGCTGCCTTAGGTCACCTGGCTGCCCTCCAGGGACCCTGAGGCTTGTAGATCTTCAATATAAAACAGACTGACACATCTCCAATGGTACTGGGAGGAGGACTTTAAAAGTCAGTGTTTAGAATGTAGGTGCCAATGCTATCCTTGGTTTTGAGCTACACATTTTTAAAGAATTGATGGGCTCTTGAGCCTAGGCAGCCCAGCCCCAGAGTATCTGGCCATTCTTTATATACTTAGGTGGCCCAGTTCAAATGTATCTTCACAAGAGCTGGGGCCCAATGGCCAGATGTCCAACACAGACTGAGCCTTGGGACACTTGTCGAGTTTGAGCCATGACTACAGCACCTGTGCACCACCACCACCACCCCCCCGCCCCGCAGCCATGGACCCAGAGTCCTTAGCGACCCCACAGTGGCTGGAGCAATTCCACCCAACCCCTCCCTCTACTTTTCTCCTCTTTTTCTAAACCCTGCTTGGACTGGTAGGAAACTGTAATCTTTGGCTAAAGAACATCTCTTTTATTCTCATCAGGTATCAAAAAGACCCCAGGGCACTAATTAGAGAAGGAGAGAGCCATAAATAAATAAATGTAAAGAAAAACAGGAGACTAGGAGTTTTGGCCATCACATGAACAAGAAATTAAAACCCTTCTGCAAGCTTACCTTTATTTACCAATTGTCTATAATTTGCTTTAAGATACTTCTGCACATGCAAAAGGATATCGTGTATCTTGGTTTAAGCGGTAAGTCTGGGGCTGGGCTGTCCAAGCCCAAGGAAGAATTTGGCTCAAGAACGAGCAAATCTCCAGCAGTTAGCTGGAATTCTCTTCAAGAAACCTGTACTCCAGATACAGCTACTAAAAATGTTTCAAATCTATATCTCAGTCAAACTCAAGGCTTTCAAATTAACATATTCGATGTCAGAAATGGGTTGTTGTTGCTTTTGAAAACAAAAGTAATGGTTTGTTTACTAGGATAACAACTGTTAGAAATAGGTTCTCATTGGTGAAATTATAAGGATTTAGTATACGTTTATTGACAACAAATATGTTATAGAACCTTCCCACCTCTGCACGAATTAGGTATAAGATTCTAGGTCTAGCCCACACCCAAGTGGAGATTACATAAGGGCGTAAATACCAGTAGGGGGCATCTCTGGGGACCATCTCAAAGGCTGGCTGCCTTCTGTTTTCAGCTATGGATCCTGAACGGTTCTGAATTTCTGATGCCAATTGTAAGGGTAAAAAACAAAAACAAAAAAAAAATCAAAAACGACAACAACAAAAAGAACTTGCCTCTAGATTCTTGCCATTCACCTCAAGTAACTTTTCACTTAAGACAGTGGGCAGAGTACCCGCCACAGAATGTCCTGAGCTCCTTGGTCCGCTCCCTTTTTTCCAGAATGTTCCTCTCTTCTCCTCCAATATAAATGAACCAAGTCTGTGTCCTGGATCCTCGGACTAAGGAGTGTATTTGGCAACTACACTTGACCTGAGGTATTCATGTTAATGAGGCTTACCACGTTATCCTTCACAGGAAACACATTTGGACCTGAACTGAAGCCTCTGGTGATATCACCTCCCTGTTCGGGAGATACTCTGGAATGCAGAACTTTCATGCTGAACGCAACGTTAGAGATCAGAGAGTCCGATATCCTTGCCTTAGAGCTGCGAAGAAAACTGAGGCCCGAAGAGGGACATATGACCACAGACTTTCCCAAGGTCATGTAGCTAGATTTTCAGGGATATTTTACAATCAACCTTTCTTTCATTCCCTCTCTCAAATAAATAAAATAAAGCTTTTTTGTCACCCAAACATAGCTCTAGGGGTGGTAGTGTTCGAGGAGGTCGGGGGGAAAGGGGAGTCTTCAGTAAAAGACCCAGGGCTTAATGCTAATTACATGTTCGTTGGTTTGTCTTTTTAACACCTAGGAGTCTTTAAGGCATATTCTGGTAGTTCCAAAGCCTGTAACCACCCAAATCTTCTCTGTTCTCTTCCCCCAACACTTCACGTACCCTCTCCCCTTATGCTAATTGTCCCACCTGTGCAAAGGGAGAGGCCACCACCACACCTACCCTAACAACGGTCCTTAGCATCCAGGACCAAGAATGAGACCTGAGCACCAAGAGCCAGAGTGTCCGGTCATCTGCGATGAGCTTCACAAGATGCTATGAATCAGACTGGCCTTGGAAGGCAGGCTTCACCCCTTAACTTCATTAGGTGCAAATGTCATCATCGTTTTTGGCATTTGGAAAAAATCTAGTTACACAAGCTGATTAAGCAGCAGCAGCATCAGAGAGAAGCAAATCTCTGAGAGACTCCAGCAGAGGGCTTCGCATTCCATTGGAATGCTAGCTCACCACCACCACTCAGGAGAGTATAAAAACCTCAGTCGTGGGGTCATGCTCTGAAAGCCAAGAATTCTTGGTCTGTCTCACCAGGGCCAAGGCAAGTGCAGCTCTCTTTAGACACAAAGGAGTCACATCTCTGGAAACCTGGTTTCAAATGTACAAAGTTCTCAATATTGGACTGTTTGTTGGATTTGAGTTGTGTAGTATGTTTTTGAAGCCTTTGAAAAGGAAGCAAAATCCAAGCTTCCTGAAGAGGACTGGGTCTATGTGTGAATGTGTGTTGCACATTCACCATCTGCAATCTTCTAATGGAAAATGACTTCAACAGGCCTTTTATGTGGCTTAAACAGCTCTCAAACACTTGACACTTTTGGCTTCCTGACCAACAGGTTTGACTAGAGGATGCCTCAGATGGAAAGAAATTTCACCTGGGCTCCGGTCAGAGAGCTCTGAGCTGCTGCTAAGTCAGATCTGCCCCTCTTTGCAAGTCTGTGATCATGCCCCATCACACCTCCTGGAAGATGTTTGGCAGACCTGAGAGTCAGTTGGCGTGAACCAGTTCACAGTACCTTTTAATTTCCCTTTTTTGTGCCCCAACAACATGAGGTATTTCCTGCCTTGCCACAAGCCATGCCCCTAGAACAAACATCTCCTGCTCACATTTTACTCATCAAAGGCTAAGAGAAAATGATTGGGCAGCACTTACAGAGATGACATCAAAGATCCAGCAGAATTGGGCCTAATGAAGTGCCCTAGGCACTGTAGGACAGAGGAAGAGCCCCCTACAGGGTGGGCACCCCAAACCTGGGCAGCTCTCCTGACAAGGAAGAGAACCAAGCATTTACACAGGAACCTGGAAGTCAGATGGCACACAGCGGGGTGAGTCTCCCTCCTAAATATCCAACATGGTTTAGATAAGGAAAACCTCTGATAACAGAAATTCCCTAGGAGGCCTTTGTAAATTCCCTGGCGCTCTTACTTAATAACTTACCTGTCCCACATTAAAGCTATGACCCATTCTTCATTGAGTCGACAAACATTTATTGTGTGACAGACATAAGAAAAGGCTGAGTATTACTTAACTATTTTTTACTACTAGAAAACCACAGTGCAAACTCCTAGTCCAGGGATTATGTGATAATGGCGATAATAGTGCAGAAATATTAATACAGTTTTTTTGTAAACTTTTCACTGAAATTCAACATATAGATACCAAAGGGCACAAATCATAAGTATGCAGCTCACTGAATTCTCATAAACTCAACATTCCCATGCAGTCAACACCCAGATCAAGAAACAACACATTACCAGCACCCCCGAAATTTACTTTGCATATCCCTCCCATCAACGCCCCTCACCAAAGTTAGCCACTAGCACGACTTCTAATGCCACAGATAAGTTTTCCTGTTTTCAGACATTACATCAATGGAATCAGTGTACGTACTTTTGTATCTGGCTTCCTGCATGAAAATTGTGTTTGTGAGAGTCAACTACGTTGTTTCATGTCGTTACAGTTTGTTCGTTCTTATTGCTTTACATCTCATTGTGTGATTACACCGCCACGTACTTATCCACACTAGTGCTGATGAGCGTTTGAATAGTGTCCATTTGGGGGCTGCTGTATAGAACGCTGCTATGGACATTCTATTATGTGTCTTCTGGTGAACATGTATATTCATCTTGGCCATTTACATAGGACAGTCGATATGTTCTTTTAAATAATAAAAATCTGAAAAGGCTTTTAAAAGCACAATACAAATCTAACTCTTTTTACTGGTGGTACAGATGGCTCCACTTTGATCCAACAAATTTCTTCTCATTTGTTCCTTTCTAATGTGTAACATGATCTGCTTCTGGTACCTGGAGCAAGTTTGGGTGTTGACTTTTGTCCTGGCCGGGAAACTAGTTCTCTCAAGATTCAGGCCGTGGCCAAAGTTTCTGAACTGATCCGCAGCAGGCGGCCTGGGAACTACACCTGCCCTGGGCAAAGCTCACAGGTCTGCACAGGAAAGCGAGAAGCCATTCTACAGGGGCTTCTGAAACCATGGCCACTGCACTCCAGACTGTCTCCAGGGCTGCCTGCTCTCTCTGATTTCAGATCCTCTTCGTGCCAGCTTTGAATGTCTTGCTTGCTCTGGAAACACTGCTAGGGCTTTGTCATGAGCCCCAGAGGCAAACCACTGGCATTCTAAGCACACCACTGTCGCTTGGATGGCGAGATTCACCTGATGCCAGTGGGCCAGGCCCAACACTGATCTGGCATGTTCCAAAGGGTGAGGTTAACTTGGTCACTCTGCCAGTACTCAGGCTGGCTCGTCACGCACCCCACCCCCAGCACCACCCAGTAAGGTTTGGGACTCCGTGCATAGAACTAGACAGAACTTCCAATAATTGAGCTCTCCCAAAGGTGTAGCCTCCAGATAGGTTTTTCTACGTATGTTGTCTGGTTAAACAGTCGCATCCACTCCCTCCACCACAGTGTGGTAGGCATGATTTTTATTTTACAGATGAAGAGATTGGAGGTTGCCAGAGGTTAAACAATTGCCCAATGTCATAAATCCAGTACATAGTAGAGCAAGGGTTTTGACCTAGATCCAAACCCAGCTGTTTTTCCAGTACAACTGGAATCTCAAAAAGTTTAATATGACTAGAGAAAAGATCATGAGGAAATCGAGGAGGGTAGTTAGTGAAAAGAACATGGAAATAAGAAGCGGGAGATCTGGATACAAACTTCCATTTCAGTTTCCTACCAACTAATTGAGGGATCCAAGGGAGGGCACGTAACCTTTCAGGGTAACAGTGTCTCTAACTAAAAGTGAAGGGCTGCGTTACTCACAGACCACACCTCTGAGAGGCCAGGGACCACGACTTTTTCTCCTTACTGCAGTGTCCCAGCACCTACCGTAGTGTCTGGCCCACAGCAGATATTCGTAAAATGTTTAATGAATGGATGAATAAACGCATGGGACTACATATCAGAATCTCTTGCAAGCTTTTCAAAGCGTACAGGCCAAGGCCTCACCTCATAAGCCCTGGTAGGTTGGACTTAATCATACAAATTATTTAAAAAAAAAAAAAAAACACCCTCTGTAGGCAGTTCTGATTCAGACACATAGTATGAAGTCACTTCCAACTCTAAAATTATATTATTCTATTAAGTTAGCTGTATAAATAATCCATCGCTAAGTTCAACATAAATGTATTTATTCAATTTTATATAGTTCCCTCTTAATTAGGACAAATAGGCAATATGTACTCTAGATTCCTTCAAATCACTGAGAAGTTGGTCTAATCTCTTTCCCTATGTTCAGCTAACATAACCTTTTTCCCCCTTCACTACTATATTCTTCTCCCAGTGCTTTAAGTGAAAGGTCTATTATTTTCCTTAAATCACACCAGTTGGATTAAGACCCTCAAATCTATAAAAATACAATATCCAAATAAATTAGAAACCAAATAATTTCTTTTTCTGATAGAATTCCTGTGCGCTGGTTCACAAGTTTTTTCTCTTGTCTTCATCTAAAGTTCAGTTGGAAGGAATAACTGAGAAATTTGTCTTTATTCAGCACTCAGTAGGTGTGTGCCACATGAAAAAGAGAGAAAAGGAAGAAAAATGAAATCAAGTCAACCTTGCAAATAAGTCAAATGACCCAGAAACATACAAATAAATATTACTGGCTCATTTTTGTCTTAGGAAGGATAAAGCTAACTAATACCGGGTTTTAGTATTTCACCCATTTGGCATTACCCTACCCAAGTACTGTTTGCCAGACTACACGGAAACCATATTTACTTTAAACATTGACACCTTTAAACGCCCACTGAAGGTTTTTTTCAGAGCTACAGCTTAAGAAATTTTACTCTTCTGCTTACTTCAGAAACACTGGCCTCCCCTATTACAATGGGGGCCTACAATCCTGTAACTTTCTTCTCTGTTGTCTACATAATCGCAAGCTATTCAATTTTCTCCCTTGCCACCGCCAGTCCCTGAGTGCCGTATGGCTTTTCCACTTGGGTGTTATTAAAAAACTGAAGAGGGCAAGAGAGAGAAAGTGTTTGCTGGCTCCTGCCAACCAGGCCCTTCCT
Organism: Eonycteris spelaea; assembly: GCA_003508835.1. NCBI lineage: Eukaryota > Metazoa > Chordata > Mammalia > Chiroptera > Pteropodidae > Eonycteris > Eonycteris spelaea. Next base: position 7,262,694 of record PUFA01000017.1, read on the forward strand.
TCCAAGGCGCATGGCTCTAGTTTCTTTGTTTTCTCTTATGTTTAATTTTCTTTGGCCCAGGCTCTCCCCAATAGTTTTCTTTTCGCATTTTATCACCATAAATTAATTAAAATGTTTCTGGCACTGAGTTCACATCTGATCATCTTGGCAGGATCCCCTTACACAGATGGCGAGTAGATAAAGGGCGATCCAAGCATCCAAGAACAAGAACAGCCCACATAGGGAGCCAACTGAGACATTGTGAGAGGAGAGTCCAATGAAAAACAAATTGCCACCAGGCTGAATCTAAAAGTTAGGCTAGGAGAGTAAGAGGCACAGGTTGGGGGGTGATGGGGAGGCTCTTGAGACTCTTTGTACTCCATTCCTTCCCCAAACACCCAGAAGAGAGCTGTTGCCCTAATGGAAGAACCAAAAGAGGTTGTTCTACCTCTACTTCCTCTTCACCTTGCAAATTTGGGTGATTGGGGGGCTACACAGAGGTTGGAAGATGGGGGAGGGGATACTTCAGAGGTAAAATGTGGCCACAGGCAATGGGAAGAAGCCATGATCAACCTTGACCGAGAACCTACCATAGGTCAGACATTATGCTACACCGTATGGGCCACCTCCAACTCCATGTCCAGCATCCCTCATCTTCCACCCAACACTGGGTCATTTCTTCTTGCCACCTCAAAGGCTCTTTAGCATTTGCACACATGCACTCATGTTATCATAATGCTTCCCTGTCTGCCTCCTCCTGCTGTCATCGTTTACCATTTGTCCCAGCCTTCCACCCACCCTGACCTCCGACAAGATGGTCAGCTTCTTAGGAATAAGAATTGAGCTGTGTACTTGCCTTATCTAGGCACTTAGTAGGTGCTGGATACACACAGTGAGTTGAATTTTAAAGTTACAACAAATAAATATCTTATTTCCAAATTGTTAAGCATCAACTGTTAAAACATAATATTTTTTAACCACCCCTAAATTTTATTTTAGAATTCTTCAAAAAAAGAGAGAGGAAGAGAGGTAGGGGCAGGGAGGAAAGCAATTAAGTCCCTTATTGTTCTTTACTATTATTTTCTTTCTTATGCTAATTTGATAAGCAAAATCTATCAGCGATATATACAAATAAGTATATATACATATACTATACTTTATACACACGCATACCGATTTCTTTGAAAAATCTTTCTGCATGAATTTTTTCAAGAGTATGATGGGATACATTCTGAGAAGAGAACAAAAAATATTTTAAAAATTTAATGTTGCCAAGTGTTCCTTGTTTTTCTGTTCTTTGTTTAAGTTCCTAGAGTCCTGTACCCTGCACTCCCAGCATCACTAAATTCAGAGAAATACAAAGCAGATTAAACCATGAAACAGCACATTAGAGAGCTCTGGGGCCCTGCAAACCTCAAAGATACAGGGTCGGGGAGTGCTATTATTTTTATATTAGTTTACATTTGTCTCTGATTTTGAAACAATTCTCAATGTTTTTGTCTTGTCCTTGCACTTGCACTGGGTCTCGTGTGCGAGGCGTGTCGGCTACAGTTACATAGCAGAGCCAGAGGGAGTTCTCGGTCAGAGACTCAGGGCCTGAGAAAAGGCCCGGTCTGGGAATCACTTGTCTGGGGAGACTCTGGCCTGGAGGGGTGGATTGAAATCTTTAGGGAAACTGGACTTCCACCTCTCACATTTGGTTCTAAGGAGCTCCTTAAGAACAGCTTGGAGCTTGCTCTGTCCTGGTAAAAGGACATTTTGCAGACGCCGCTAACACTGCCCATCCACCGATCAGGATGCTGAGTCATGCACCTTTCCGGTCATCAGCCTCACCCATTCTCTTAGGGGTTCACACCTTCTCTCCCATATTTCATGTTTCCTGTATTTGAGAGTTAAGGAAGTGAGAGGAGGGCGAAGCATAAAAAGATCTAGTTGAAAAGAGATAATTTAACTAAAGGCAATCTAAGTGTAAGAAAATTAGACATGCTGCTTCATTTTGGCACCACACTAATCCTAGCGGGCAGGCCATTAGTATTCTCTTTTGTAAATTAGGAAAAGGAAGCACAGAAAAATTCGTTATCTTGCCTTTAGTTTGCTGACACTTTACAGGTAAAGCTTTGAACTTAGGCCATGCAACTCCAAAGCTGCCAAGATTCCCACTCTAACGCATGCCCTGCTGCTGGAATTATATATACCCAGGCAAAATGCCAGTTTTAAAAAGGGCAGGACCAGAGGGTAGGGGGTAGACAGGGGAAAAAGGAAAAAAAGAAAAGAAAAAAAAGGAAAAAATGTAAATAATTTCTTCAATTGAATAATTTAAATAAATAAATAATAGATGGATAGGTAAGTAAGTAAATAGATAGATAGATAGATAGATAGATAGATAGATAGATAGATAGATAATAAAAAGGACAGGCAAGCTGGCACAGAAACAAAAAGGACCCACCGTCAGCTTGTGAATGTGTTTAAAGAACCCATGAAACACTCTGGGTCCAAACCCAGGCCTCTCTATTCTCCTTTCCCTCTCCCTCCTCTCTGGGTGCAGCCTTTGCACAGTTGATATTTAAGACATTTCGGACAACTCAACATCAAATTTCTTACCAAAGGTAACAATATCAAGTAAGCATGCTTAGGCAAGAAAGTTTGACCAGGTATAAATTAATTTTGCTATAAATCTAAAGGCCATAATCAAGTACTGTTAAATTCTGTTGTGAGCCTATACTGGTTCCTTGCACTAAGCAAAGACAGAAAACTATCTTGCCACATTTTACTAGTAGGAATCCCTATTTCATACAAACAAAATTCTCTTCAGATGCACTCCCCACCTGATGACATCAGATACATACCAGGAGTGAGCCAGCAAATTGTTTGCCCTCGAAAAAATTTATTTTTGTCCTTGTTGGGCAGATGGGGGTGAAAATAAAATGGAAAACCAAGCTACCAATTCACATCTGGAAGCCAGGCCCCTGAACCAATTCAGTTCAGATAACTTGTCAACCAGTCATAGTCTATGAGATCAGAAACAATACCTTTCAACTAAAACATTTTTCTCAGGGTAAATTCTCATGACAGTACAAAGATATTGGAGTCAGGTTTGCAGTTGCGGTTAGAAAGAGAAGTATTAAAGCCGCCCGTCTCCACTTCTCAGGGTCGTGTGCTAGAAACAGTGTCTGGCATTTGGTCTGTGCACAGTGATAAGCATTAGTGACACCCCGCTTTAGCTGGTGAGCGCAGCAGCCTCCCCACCAGGAAAGAGGTGAGCATGGGGAAGCGCCTGCTCGTCACAATGTCCTGATAAAGCCCAGGCTTTCCCCATACCCAGTAATCACAACCCTTCTCCCTGTGCCTCCTAAAAGAAAGGACAGGTCTCAGAACACCGGATGTCCCACTTCACTGAGGTTGTGTAAGAGACTGGATCTCACTCTGTGCATCCACAGTGACCTGGGAACTGGGCACAAAGCCACTCAAAGGGGTAAGGAAAATACCTCCCCTCCACTCCCCATAAAACTGCTTATAAAGAAAACAGAAGTAATTATGGGAAAAAATGCTTAAAAACCTAGAGGGCTCTATTAAAATGAACCTCACATGGATTCTAGTTTAAGTTTCCAAGATTCAGGCAAGAAATATTCATGTTTAAAGCCTCCCTTATCCAAGATACTTGGTACAGCCAGCATGGTTGTCCAGAAGCCTAAACAAGCTCCTCTAGGTGACTAGTGGCTTCTCTTTATTTTTAACTTACTGCAAAAATGGCCTCAAAATAGAAACAAAGAATTAGAAGAGAGAATATTTCCTTTGCTCCAGCCACACACTGTGAACTTGTTTTTAATCTCATCTTCCCCCTTCTAACCCTTGTCCATGGCCAACATGATTTTTACATAGTCAATAAATGGCTCTCTAATCTCATTGTTAAAAAATATTTTCCAAGTAACTTCGAATATATTAAAATCCCACAGTGATCAGTCTAGCCACACTCTGAGCCACATCCTCTCCTACCTGCCACCAGTTAGATCTATATCAAGCCAGTCATTTTTCAGGCCTAAAGATTCCTTATTTGTGCTAACACAATCCACTTCCAAGTAGGTGAATAGCACCCAATCCCTATAAGATAGAGATGGACCATAAATCACCATATAAATGAGCAGTAGCCTTACAGGGTGTCTTTCATTTGCCCCTCAAGATCCACTGTCCACCCTTCTCCACTCTGATCCATGCCCAGGAAGGCTGACCCATGTGGACTTTGTCTTGGGCTCCTTGCCCTCGGCTTCTAGTTGGGGTCAGCCAATGGGAGTCACCAGCAGGAGATCAGAGGGCAAGAGGAGAGTGAGGTCAGGGTATTTATTCCACCAGCTCTTTTCCTGCTGGGTCTCCCTGGATTGGACATGTCCTTCTCCTGAAGGCCACAGCTCCTTTCCTGCAGCCAACTACTCCAGATACAACTACAGCTCTCAGGGCTGCATAACTGCTCCCTCCTCTCACTCCTGCAGGCTAAGGGTGGTAAGTCTTCCGCTATAGCTGTTTTCCCTTAGCTGTGCTCAGACTTTATAATTAGTCTCTTCTCTTGGCCAAAGCTTTTGAGTGTACCATTGATTTCTACTGGGATCCTGACTCATATATTAGACAATGCAGGAAATGACTGGCTGGATACCAAGTCATGTTCCCATTTCATCTTGTGTCTAAAGGCAGTGGGGTGGGGGAAAGCACTCTACAGTCCTACAGCAGAACAACATTAGAGAAAAATCAATTAAACAGATGGAACTCAATCCAGTCTTGCAGAGGGCCTACCACCAACCTAAGAACTCTGCTTTGCCCTGAATCTCAAGGCCACCCTGAGTGCCAGGGGCCACTCCTAGGCTGAGGCATGACTGTCAGATACCTCTGTGCTCCACTTCAGGTCCTCTCAGCCCACCTTTTCCTCCAGCCGTTCCTGTGGCAACCAGCTGCACACAGGTGCACCCAGCCTCAACCTGGCCTCGGCTGCACCCAGGATCTCTTACGTTTTGCTAGGGCTTCTCTGACACAGTGGCAGCATAGGACACCCTGGCACTCACACATGCGCACCCCTGGAAGTGCAAGGAAGTTAATCTCATGAACAATCCTTGACCTATGGGGCATAAAAGCCAGAGAAGAAATGCTTCCCTTTTCTGTCACTTGGGTAGATAATTCTGAGGTGCATTTTCCATGACTCCTTAGGGGGGCCCTAGTGGAACTGAGTTCCAGCTGCCCCTGGTGACCAGCTCAATGATGCACCTTTCCTTGGCTTTCCCTCTTTCCTTTTGTCCTATTCCCAACATCTCCCCTGCCACCAACACCACCACCCACACAACACATCTATTCTCTTGGAAGGCTTCACAAAATACACTACCTGCACACAACTTCTCTCTGGCTCTGCTGGAGAGAGCCCAAGCTATGATAGGAAGTGAGAACTCCTTATTGTTCCATAATAGAAAGAAAACTCAGAAATGGGAGAAATAACAATGAGGAAAATACCTCCTTCTTATGCCTGTTTGAAATCATTCCCAAGTGCTCAATGACCTGGCTGGCAGACTCCAGGATTTTTGAACTTCCCCAACCACATAAAAATGCGTCCTGGCAGAACCACACTCCACACCAGCTACAAGTAGTTTTTGATGACCTTATACTTTACATTAGTCCTATATCCACTCCCTTTCAGTGTGTGGGGGGGGGAATAAACCAAGGATGGACACACAAAACCCATTTCCCCTAGCATAAAGGCCAAGTATCCCCAATGTCTTCAGGAAGTGCGTAAAACTTGATTTCTACAGTTTATCTTCTGACTGCTCTATTTGCCTGATGCAGAAGGAATCATTTCTTCATAACTCAAATGCTTTTAAAGTTATCTATCCAGCCTGGTTCCAGAAATTCTCCCTAGTACGAATAATTCTTTTATAAAAATGCTTTCTTCTTTCAAAAAGTCAAGAAATGACTCCTCCAGTGGCCTTTGGGGTATAAAAGAAAATACATTGGTTTCATATATCATTAGTCCAGGGTGGCGGGGGTAGGGGAAGGATCACTTGATGGAATCAGGTGAGCTGAGGGGAGTAAGACGCGTAGGGAGAATGAGCAGGAAGGTACAGTCTAGTGGTGAGTGCTGAGGAAAAGGCTCTGGCACTCTGGAAGTTCTGTTCCGAGAGATGTCAAATGGAATAACTTTAAGCAAGCCACTTTGCATTCCTTTCAGTCGGTAAGATTCTTTTCAGTTCATTCATCTGTTAAAATGAGAACAAGTTCCACTTATCCAGGGCAAAGATCAAAGCCAGACAGCTTCACGTGTATGGATATTTCTGGGACCACAAAAACAAAGCTAGAAACCCTGATAGGATGATCTAGCAGTGGAATCTCACCAATCTAATGCCTGGCTTCGAAATAAAATATATGACTTGTTAGGTAGTTTTCCAAATAAATCCCTTATGGAGGGCGTATGTCTGGAGTTCAAATTCTTAATAATGCTGGTAGGTTATAATGAACAGAATTTCTACTCCTTATTGTCTTCTTTAACTTTATCAGTCAGCCCCTGGGCATGCACACAAGTCCCCCTTCTCCCGCCTTTGTTAATTCATCCAGTAATAAAGCCTCATGCCCAGGGCCACACAGGGGGCTGAGATGAACATCACAGGCCCTAACTCTGTGGAAAACAGTCTTTCAGCAGTAGCATCTGGCTTCTTGGCATGTTCCCCCAGCTGTTGCACTGACAGCTCTGAAGTTGCTTTTTTACTTTGTCATATGGTTCGGCTGCTAATGAGCTGTCTCTTCTTGCTTATCCTCCTCTGGGTCATTTTTCCTTTCAAAATTGCATTGAGCTCCAAGAAAATTGCACACTCTGACTCCTCTGCCGGAAAGCCTCATCTCTAGTTGCTGTGGCATTCAAGGGCTAAGCATCCCAAGTGGGAGTAAGCAGTCCCAATGCTCAAAGGGGAAACATCTCATTACACTGCCAGGTACATTTCTTCCACAAGAAGAAGGCCTATGAAGAAGAGATTAGGTAACTTGACAGGCACAGGTGGCAGAATAATATAAAGCATTATTTGTCTTTATGTTTACACAGAACTCATTACCATAGCACCCAGGACTTAAACGAGCACATAATTTTGACACAAAAGGCCATGCTCCTCATAATTGGCAATCCTGTTGGATTCCAAGTATTTTCTCCTCTTGGTGCCAATCTGAATACTCAAATGTGAAATCTAGCACCTGCATGTGGTTTCTTAGGCGCCTACCTGCCCATCAGCAGTCTGTGGAGACACTGCATGGGCAGTAACAGACCAGACAAGGATTGGATGTCTAAACACGAGCCTGCTTTCCTAAAAGTCTATGAGAAGAAATCACCATGCAGTTGGCTTCCCATTCAACCCTTCCAGAGATACCCAGGGTCCAGATGAGCCCACAATGACTTTCCAAGTGACCAGAAATCAATCTCACATGTACTGCTCAACTCCAGAGAATGCCATCCCGACAGGCTACTGATGTTGTGGCCCTGGGGTTGTGCCACACAATGGCCCTGCTCTCAGAGAAGAGATAGCTAGAGAATATAGGACAAGGACGAACACATCGCAAATTTAAATTGCCTATAAATGACAGAAGTGACAGAAAGCTGTAAGCATTTTTTAGAGCATATCAAATACAAACCCCTGAAATAAGCATAAAGGGGTTTCTGCAATAATTAAAAGGTAGAACCGTTTCTGGTAAAGTAAAAGACAACGATAAGAAAATGACTTGATGAAGAAGAAAGAAAAGACAATGTGATACAATAGTAAAGCAAAGCCTGAGACAGAATTGTACAGATAAAGTGGAGCCATTTCTTCAGGAGAAATTCAAGGGGCACCCAAAGCATTGATTATATGGCTAGAACCCCGTTTTCTCTCAGCCCCCTTAAATTCTTCCATCTGTGACCTTTTTCCAATCCCATTCATTTCTTCAATGAATTTTTGAGCTCCTGGGCTGGGCCCTACGGAGATCTGAAATATGAAAAAGACAAAATCTCTGTCTTCAGGAAATTACAGTCTAATGGACAAGTTAGGGCAAGTTTACATGAAAATAGAAGGCAACATTTTATACCATTGTACAAAATGCCACCAGCATCCTAAAGAAAGAGAGCTCACTTCCTCTCACAGGGGTGAGAAGGGGTCTTCAGGGAAGAAGTGGCGCCTGAAACAGACCTAGAACAACAGAATGTCAGCAGGTGGGGGGGGGGGGAGGAGGGAGAGCACATTTCAAACAAACAGTAGGACATAAATAAAGGCACAGAGGTAAAGGGTAAGGCAACGGAAAGAGTTTGCTTGGAATAAAAGGGTATGCAGGGGGACAAAGGACATGAAGGTAACTTAATGCAATTTAACACTGGAAAGTTGGGCTGAGAAATAGGGTTGAATGCCTTGAATGACAAACTATAGAGGCTGAACATCCTTTTGAGTCCATGAGCAGAAATCCATTGTTATATTATGTGAAATGTTGAGCCGAGAGCGATGTAATTAGAAGCGGGCATTAAAAGAAGCTTTATCTGGCAGCAGAGTTCTAGTTAATTGGAGATGGTAGAGACTAGTAGCCCAGGACAAATTAGCAGGTAAGAGGCAGCATGGTGCTGGACTGCAGCCATGGCAATAGGAATGGAAATTTGGGTTAGATGCCAACAAGGTCAGGCAAACTTCTGGATACGCAAGCAAGAAGTGAGAAAAGAACAAGCTGAGGTTTTAGGCCTGAGAGAAAGGAAACCGGGGTGCCAACCGGTGCGAACAGAGGAAACATGACTCTTCCTTTAGAGTGAGATTAAACTGGAGATGCCAGTGGACTATCCAGCTAGATGGTCAGCCGGAAGTTGGGGGCGTGCTGGCACTGGTGTGAGAGGCTGGATTGCAGCCCTGGCCCTACCTCTCACAAGTTTTAGTTATGTGATTTGGGGCAAGTTAGTCAACTCAGTCTCGGTTATCTGTCAAATGGGGACAAATATTATAAATAGTACAATATTAATATCTCCAGCATTGCGATGAAGATTAAATGAAAGAATAGGTGTTAGCTCCAAGCCAAGAACCCAATAAGCCTTCAGTAAATACTGTCTACTGTTTTTATTCCCGGGGGCCATTCCCTTCATTTCAGTGATCAACTTAGTGCTTAACACTGGACCACAGCCGCCCTCCTGCCACTTTACTACATAAGGCCCTCCATGGGCTTCGTGTGTAGCCCTTCTTCCTCACTGTTCCCTGGGGGGTGAGCCACCCTGGCCCTTGTTTGATCCACCCAACCTCTTCTTTCTGACATTCCTAACCCTTGATAAACGCCATGGCCCCCAGATACGCTTTCTGTCACAGATCCTCACCCTGAATTCACCATCCACTGCTACCCGTGTCCTCGTGCAATGATTTGTTTTCTCATCCGGGGTCAAAACGAGGGGAAATGGGCCCACATCTCAGCGAGAGGCTTTGACTTCGAGTCTTAGACAGTATATTTCCTTTCTATAAATGTTGTAAAACATTAGGATAATGTTACGTTTTACTGCCCCTCCTTGGTGCCGCCACAGCGCTTTGTCCATCTCTTCGTGGCAGAATTTATCACGTTGTGTTAGAGTTGGTTATGGACTGCCTCCCTGCCAGGCCATGGGCTCCTCCAGGGCAGGGACCAAAACCTTATTCATCTTTGTTTCCCCAAGCCTACCGTAGGTATTGAATAAATACTGAAAGAGCGTTAACAACAGCTTCCATCTGTATAGGTCCTTATGTTTTGCAAAGGCCGCTGAGGGAGAAGGTGGAATCTGGCTCTAGAATGCTGAGCTATAATTTTTCTCTTGTTCAATGTACCTTGGTAAGTATTGCCATCAAAATGGGAAGAAATAACGTGCCAGTTTTAAAAAGCAACAATTCCAAGACTTTTGAACTTCACTAATAAGTTTTTCAAATCACCGTTTAATTGGGATTAGCAACATGGTGTTCCCAACTACTTACTTTGCCAAGCAGGTACATTAAGGAAAAACAATCAACTGCTGCTCTGTTCATTTCATGAAAAGAAGATTTTAAGCTCCCCCACTGACAAGAAGAAGGAGAAGGAGAAGGAGGAGGAGGAGGAGGAGGAGGAGGAGGAGGAGGAGGAGAGAAGAAGAAGAGATATAAACATAAGCCTAGACAAAAAGGAAAACCTTTTAAATGGACAAATATAGTTTTATGAAAACCTAACACAGTCGCCTGGCTTTTCCACATTTCACCAAGGACAGTGGACTGGCCCGAGGGTCCCAACTGAGGTTGGACAGCCATAGTGTTTCTCCAACTGCCATATTCTTAGATGTCCGGAAAATGCTCTGTTAGAATTTTTTATATGTAAAAATACACATAACTTAAAATTGACCATTTTATCCATTTTTAAGTGTATAGTTCAGTGGCATTAACTACATTCATTTTGTTGTGTAACTGTCGCTGCCACCGGTCTTCAGAACTCTTTCATCTTACAAAACTAAATTCTATGCCTATAAAACACCAACTTCCCATTCCCCTCTCCTCCCAGTGCCTGGCAACCGTCATTCTGCTTTCTGTCTCTTTGAATTTGACTACGCTAGGTGTCTCATAAAAGTGGAATCATACAGTATCTGTCCTTTTTGACGGGCTTATTTCACTTACCATTATGTCTTCCAGGATCATCCATGTTGTAGCATGTGTCAGAATTTCTTTACTTTTTAAGGCTGAATAATAGTTCCTTGTATGTATAAACCACAGTTTGTTTATCTATTCATCCATTGATGGACATGTGGATTGTTTCCATCTTTAGGTCTTTGTGCTATTAAAACCTTTAAGTCATTTCTTTCACATGATAATGATATCAAGTATATAATGTAAGTCAAATCCTGGATCACCTTGTTGGTGCCTTGCAACTGAACACTGCTCTGTGAGCTAATGTGTTCGGTGGCCCTTGCATTTGTACATAGCCATTTCACCAGATTGTCACCACAAGTATAATAGCAAAAAACCAATAAGGAGTATTTGTAATCCTGATTCCAACAATAATTGAATCAAACAGCCATTTGATGTAGATTGTCAGTTCACTATCATGCGAATCTTACATTCTAGTGCAAAAGACCCCTTCACACATTTAATTGACGCCTCATTCAAATTGGTATCTGAAAATTTGATTTTCAGCAAATCTTAGATTTAATATGAGGTCTGACTTTCTTACATAAACAAAGCCTTGAAGTTATTATTAATCTTTTTCCTACAGCTGACTTGCATGTACAGAAATACTCTGAACGAGCAACACTGAAGTTAAAAGTACAAATTAAATATAGGACTGGATCTCAAGTTTGTGTTTCCACTACGAATCAGGGATTTGGGCTTTAGCAAAATGACACCATCTATTTGGTCCATAGTATTGATATTTTTAATAGTATTGGTTTTGTAAGCATAAGAAATCAGTGTCCAATGTTATGTGTATTAAGTTATAATATAAAATAGAGATACACAGGGGCGCGTGCGGCCAATGTTGTCCTTTAAGAGGTCCGTACATTTCTCCAGTTGAGAAGCTTCACGTTTTGAGCTCTGTTCCTGGAATGCTCCCCCTCCTGTAAGAAGCAGTGGGGCAGGACAAACCAATTAAGTGTTCCTAAAAACAGCTTACCAAATACCATGGCTGCAGGATAACAACACCAAAAGCCAGCCAGCAGTTTAGAGTGGAGCACGGAGAGGAATGACCCCAGGGGACACGGAGTTAAAAGCTCGGATTTCACTTCCCTTGTGTAGCACTTTCCTTTCGAGCTGCGACCCCTATCGCAGCCACTGAGAACCACATCTCTTCCCTAGTCCCTGAGGTGAGCACTCTCCCCTCCAGCTCCTGGGCCAGACTGCAGCCAAATGACCCACCGGGCACTCCCGTGGGATAGTCAAGACATTTGCCCTGGGAACCATAATACAATTTGACCTTCTTTATGCTGAAGTAAGCACACCACCTGTCACCTCGGAAAACTCAGCCTTAGAGGCAAGCACATCTGGAACCAGCCTATAAACGTAGTCCTGAGATTAATGTTGAACAAGAAAGAAGGCAAAGGTATTCTGCCACTGATGATTTCCACTTACTGACAATTCCCACTCAGCAGCAATGTTCGGCTTCCACATGTGGACACCTGAACACTTCCCTATCATCAACACTACTCTCAGATCGGCCAAAAACAAGCTTTAGAACACCTCGAAAAACATCTCGGCTTCTTCGAATCCCCAGCATGTGGTTTCCGGTGTCTGTGCCTTCTGAAGGCAGAATCTGCAGTGACAAAGCAAGAGTCTCAAATGTTGGGCAGTGCAGGGTGAGAGGTTCACTCACCGAACTGCCTCAGGCACATTTAGAGGCTCTCCAATTTTCACCTCTTATCAATTAAGGCCAAAGTAGAAATTGAGGTCATAAACCGAAATCCTAGAAACTCATAAATGCACAGGAAATATTCAAAGTTGCCATCTCCCCCAGAAAGGTTACATTTCCAAGAAACCAAAAGGAGAAAGAAAAGCATGACAATATCTTGCCTCGAAGCTCACTGAAGTACACCAGCATTTGATGAAAGGGTAAATAAAGGCGTGTACAAACCCCTTTTCGCAAAAATGATTTCCCTATTAACATGAAAATAAACTTCACGTCTTGAACCTTGAGTGCAAAATATGATCACCTATAACCCCAATTATGCAACTAATCTGCTGTCCAAGGGCACTGACTACCCGAGATGCCCTGTTGAGAATGAGGAAGGCAGGAAAGCTGCTTCTCCTTAAGTAAAACGTGTTTTGTTTCGCACCTGAGCACAATTTGGTAGGCCTCACATTTGCTGGGTTATTTAAATAGCGCCTCTTAGTCACAGCTCCTGTGGTGTGTGCCAGGATTTAGCGGCACAATGTGATTGTATCTTAAACATCCTGGCCCTCCTCACTTTACCCCTGAAACCAGTTTTGGTGACTGACCCTGCTTTCTTTGCAGCCTTATCAGCCTCTTCTCCTCTTCCTATGGTGGATCTGATCTCCTGCCCAACATTCCTGTGCTGCTGTCTGGCTGAGGGCATTTCCCTTCGCTGCTTAACAAACAAGTTCCTTAGGCTTGTTTTTTGTTTGTTTCCAACACAAGTGCACCACTTTCTGGGAAGTTCCTAGTTGTTTCAGGGAGTTAAGCTTCCCGTTTTGAGGGTTTTTCTTTTTCTTTTTTTTTTTTTTTTTTTTTTTTAGGTGAGTGCCCCAAAGTTAATGTGAGATCAGCTAAATCATAAAAAAATTTTGCCTCCCTAGAGACACTGGCTTTCAAAGGAAATTTTATTGCTTGCCCGTACATTTGATAAGAGTGATGAGGAAAGAAAAGAGAAGTTCTCCAAGTCTTCTTCTTGTCATTTTTCATAACTCCTGTCCCAATTCCAACCCATCAAAAGTAATACCAGTTAGTTTCTATTAGCTAGCTCTTATTAACATACTTTTTTCACTCTTAGAATTTTACTCTTGCCTCAGTGCCTGTAACTAAATGCAGGATAATAATCATTCTTCCTGTTGTAAGGTTTTTCTATTTTTTTTTCTTTCCCTTTGGGCTTTACTCTTACACTTGGAATTTAAATGCGTGAACACAGTATTCTACACACCTCCCCAAGCCAGCTTTGTTTTATCATCTTCCTCCAAGAAGTGGAACACAGTATCCCAGAAACAGGGCTGGTAAGGGCATAGCTGAGCCAACCCTTTCTTTGGCTGCCTTTCAAATAGTTGTTTAAAACAAGATATGTTCTCAAGGTGGAAACAGGAATTACACATGATAACCTTAGAAAGCAGCTACTTGCTTTATCCAACAAATATTATTTCATGACACCGTGACTCGATGCGGTCAATTCCAGGCCAGAGGCATGCCACCGAAATGGCTACATCGAGATGAAATTAATTTCGATAGGACATGACCATATCCAAATGTTACACTGCGTAGAATAGTGTAAAGTTGGTATGATTACCACACACTTAATAAGTACAGGATAATTATGAAAAGAATAATCCAAAACTCTATATTCTGTGAAATAACAAATGACTCCAGCTCTTGGTCCTTAATCTCACCAACTGATTTCTGACAGTAGCACCTGCTCTGGGAACACCTTTCCAGTCTTAATGAATGGACTGACCCGAATCACTCACATCATTCCTCCTCTCCCTAGCACAATGACCACATTTATAAGAGAGTAGCCTGAACAATTGAAATATGTATTTTTCTCTAGGCAGAGCTAATTAGAACCATTAAACACTGATACCAGAACATCAGATTACTTAGATAAACCAACTCAGTCAGATCCCACCCCGCTCTCCTCAACAGGCAGAAAAAAACCTACTTTTCTTTCGCAGAGTTAAGACAGGCACATAAGCAAGCCCAGATTCAGGTCAATGGACAAAAATACAGTCTGGACCTCAATGGAGTGGGCCCACAGATACACACTGACTAATAAAAAGTGACAACACGACCCAAAGAACACATACTTCAAGAATTTTATGAGCTGAAGACTTAAGCTAAGCTACCAAAGCTGTTATTGCAGAATTCATCTAGTAGGAGTATGTCATCGTGGCATCTAGGAGGGAAGAATTCTGTTAACTACCCGCTCCAGCACGCCCACCTGAGATCACCAAGTGTTAAGATAATAATCAGCACATCTTGTTTCCAAGACATAAGCCCCGCCAAGGCCAGCAAGGGATTTCTCCCTATTTCAAACATCTCCAAATAGCATCATCAGAAAGGGGTGATTATGCTATCACCTGCTTACCTCGGCCATTGTAGGTACATGTATCCTCATGGTGAGAGGTAATTGCAGTCTGAGTCTACAGTGAAAACTTGGCTCAGAGGACACTCCTTGAGTAAAAGTGACTCTTCCGTTACGGTTGCCTTTTGACCCGTACCCCGGATATCTGCAGCATCTTTTCTATTCGGCTTTCACCATGGACACACCCTGTAACTGAAACAAAACATTTGTTTGCCTGTGCCTAGGTTCCCCATCTGCAAAGTGAAGTAATGGTAATTGTCTCAACTTTCAGGAATAAAGAAGAGCTACATGCTGCCCTTTTCTTAACAGAGTAATCATTTCAATAATGATTCCTCCTACGTTCATGCTTTTAACTCTTAAAACTCAATATGTATAATGTACCTGAAGTTAATAAATTCCCCAACATCTTTGAGTGACACAATATTATTGTTCCATATAACTGGATGTTTATCCAGAAGAAAAGTAATTTATTCTATGACTTACAGTGAATCCATGGGGGAAAAAAAAAAACTTAAAATCTCTTTATCATTCACTTTGTCTTACTTTCAAAGTGTAGAACATCCAATGTTAGTCCTCTCCCTTATAAGTCTTCTTTAAGTCTTATCATAAGGAAACAAATTGTCAAAGCATGATTTGTAGGCCGATAGACTCACACCCCAACTGCAAAACTGAAAATTTGTCTAATAACCAAAACCTAAATTTAGAAATTTTATTTTTTAAAAAAAGACCTGCAGATTTGGTCTTCCCCTCCCCTTAAGAAACGCAGTACCCAATGCTTCCCTATAAATAGTTGTCAATAAACACAACTGCTGCAAATGTATTCAGTAAATGTTAAGGTCAAAGGCCTTCACTGTTTATTGCCTTGTAAACTCAAAGACAAGTGAATTTATTGCTTGAATGAGTTTCAGGGTATTGGCCTTCATAAAAGTTCTGAATCCCAGGTACAAAATGCTCCATCAACTCACACCAAAGCTATTCTGCGCAGAACTTAAGAGACCGCCCACCAATGGATTCATAATTCAAATATGTCTTGGAAAGTGTATTGTTTGCCATGTTGCATAGATCCCCATGGATTAGTGCTGAACCGTGCCTGTCATTATTACAAGAACTTGCTTCAACTCAACTATAAATTGCTGCTGCTTCTAAAACAATATCACATATTAGTCTGCCAATATAAACTCCTCAAAATATAATCAAAAAGATGTCAAGAAAGGAAGAGTTTATCATTTTTCTCTAATCTTCACATAAGGAGAATATCTATAATCTCCCTGATGTAAAATTTGTCAAATTTAAAAGAAAAAAACATTTCATATCAGATCACATAGGAGTGTATGAACTACTTTAGATAATTACATTTTTATATTATTTAAATCTTCATTTTCTAAACTTTCTACCTGTCATTTGTCAACTTTATGAATTAATATGCCTATTAGAAATAGCAAAAAGAGAGATCAGAGGACAATTATTAAATAGTTATTTTTAGAAAATTTCTGTAAAAGCATTATGAGAGTTTACATTTCTATTTTTAAGATAGTTGTATAATTTTTTTGTACGTTTCACTGGTTTATGTTTAAAGTTTTCATTCTGATATAGATATTTTAAAGTTAAATTTATTTCTATAAATAAAGCCAGAATCTGGGCTCCAGGACCATTGGGCCTTACTATTTTGAGAACCAAAGCAATATAATGTACAAAAGCTATGGTATTAATACCACAAATGCAGTTTTCATTATTAAGTTTAAAATAAAACATCAAATTTAAACCATTGATGGTAAAATAGAATTATCCTAGATTTCTGATACTCTTTCCGGCATGATAACTATAGTCTCCCAAGAATGTTTCTGAAATCATACCTTGTATGAACCTGAATTAAAATAACATTAAATATCTTCCGACTGCCAAGACACAGAGTACTTAAAAAAAAAAAAAAAAGTCACGCACATATGCACTAATCTCACCATAAAATGCAGGCTTAGGCTTAATGCTAGATGATGTCATTTTTCGACATTACCCAGGGAAGAACTGAATTCTTAATTATTTTCTCTCACTTGAAATACTGGATTATACCACTTTTATCCTTAATAAATTCCCTTCATCTTAACAAACATTAAACCACTCTCCAATTTCTCCAAAGCATGGTTTTAATCTGGAGTTTCTTCTCTACATAAGATCAAAATAGCATTATTGGAAGATACTAAGGTACATTTTTGCTCTTTTTATCACAATAGCTATATGAAAATTAAATATATTAGATGACTTACAAATTGGCCTATGTAAAAAAGAAATGCATTCTTTAAGCAAGAACTACCCTGCATTACTGAAACGATTAAGACATGAGCCCAGCTCCCGAGGAATTAATTGAGAGACCACCAGAGTGGGCGTCTGGTGCGTAAACAGATGATTACAATGTGACACAGCAACAGTAGAGCTACTTCCGATGACTGGAGAGTTTAGAGATGGGAAGGCAAAGTGAGAAGTGATAACTCTGCCTGTACCTCATTTTTGTTTTTATTTTTAGGTACTTACAGCTCATCGCCCCATGAAACAGCCATATAATAAACCAAAATTCATATTATTTTTATGCTAAAAGACTCTATCGAGGGCAAGATAAAAATAATATACGTATCTACAAGACATGTTGACAAGTGTGGAGTCTCTACACAAGCGAAAATGGATCATCTTTAGAGGAATACATCTCCCAAAAGGTAGCATGAAAATTCTACTACTCCTGTTGCTCTTTAAAAAGTTATATGCATTGGGCATTTATTTCAGAAATATGAAAATTTATGTTCACACAAAATCTATATACAGATATTCATAGACTCTTTATTCAAAATAGCCACACACACACAAAAACACTAGCAATAAGACAGATGTCCTTCAATGAGTAAATGATTAAAACAAAGTGTGGTTCAACCATACCATGGACTACGACTCAGCCATTAAAAGGAATAACCCGTGGAGAGATACAACCACTTGGATGAATATCCAGAGAATTACGCTGAGTTAAAAAAAAAAAAAAAAAAAAGGCAGTCATGAAAAGATACATATTTATGTAACACTTTCCACATGACAGAACTTTAGAAATGGAGGCCCGGTTAGTGGACGCCAGCGCTGAGAGAGAGGCGGGCAGGACTACAAAGGCAATGTGGAGGATGCTCCTGGTGACGGAACTCGTCAGTGTCTTGACTGTGGTGGCGGATACAGGAGCCTACACAAGTGATAAAGTTGAGCAGAACTAAAGACATGCACACACGCGTGCACGCACAGACACACACACACACACACACACGAATGAGTACAAGTTAAACTGGGGGAGATATGAACAAGGTCGGCGGATTGTATAAATGTCCGTATCTTGGTTGTGAGATTATGCTAGGATTTTGCAAAATGTTACCATTGGGGGAAACTGGGAGACGTGTACATGGGATCCTCCTGCACTATTTCTTACCATTTCGTGTGAATTTGTAATTATCTCCATAAAAACTTTAACTGAAACGTTTGTTAATTTTTAAATTTTAAATTCAAAGTTATGTGTGTGATGTATTATTAAATGATAAGGGCACAGTGTGAGAGAATTCACCATCATACACAACATCAATATAAAAAGAAGAGCATTAACTATGATCTCTCTCATCTCTTCAAAAACGTACCTTGCACAGAGCTAGATTTTTCAAGGATACCAGAACCCTACCTTATGGTGCTTACAGACTATGTCTAAATACCACTGAAATCCGACTTTGATTGTTCTAAGCAGCCACTGAGGGACTATTCCTCATTCAGGAATCTTGCTGGAGGGCAGTAAGGAAGGTGAATTGAACTTTCAATCCATTTTGATAGCCAGTATAATAGACAAAAAATCCGCATTAACTAATTTACTGCCTGGCACATTCTAGCTTTCAATTTTCAAAATGACACCAAACTTAAGATGTTGCAGGATGTGCAGGCATCAGTTGAACTAAAGCAACCTGTATCTAGAAATATGTTAATTATCTGATGCTGAAAACACAAAGGGGATTAGAGGAATTCCAAGGCCGTTTCCTAAAACCTTCATATCTGGTCCATGAAGGCGCTGAGCTCCTGATCACATTCTGACATGAGTGAAGGCCTTCTCTCTCATCCCCTCAGGCTCTTCGGGATCTAAGGCACTTTTGATAAAGATTGTCCGTATGATCAAGGCATTGATTATACCTGTGTCTTTCAGCACAGGTTGGAATGTATTTCAGATAAGACAATTCTGCGTTTGAAAAGTGATCCATAGTCTTTCAAGTGAAAAACGTTTCTACAGAAACACTTTTCAGAATAAGCGCCCTAAGAAGCAGAAAGGCTTTTAATGTATAGGGCCCCTTATTCATTCTAAGTCCATAAAAAAATCACACTGTGCTAACCATTTATTGACATAACTGAAAAGAGATGTGTTTGTCTATGAACTGAAGGAGGACAGGTAGGACAAAAAAATGTCATGAATAAAAGGCTCTAATTTAGCCTTACTATCATGAACTACAAGATGAAGGGGACTTTGTTTATATGTAGTGTGTATAAGGAAGGGAAAAGCACATTTATAACCAGAAGGTGATTAAGCGGCTTTAGGAGCATGACTCAACCTGAACTTGTTTTCTAAGCATCAAAATGGAAATCATGATTCCTCCTTTACTGGATTCACCAGACTGTTAAGAGAATTCAATGAGAAAAGATACACAAAGACTTTACATTTTTAAAGCACTGTGAAAAGATAAGGGATTATTAGTAATAGTCCAAAGAGAAGTCTACTATTAAAAAGCCAACAGAAATACTCTCTAAGTTGAATTCTAAAGTGTGCTTCTAAATCAAAACATTACCTGAGAATTTCCTGTTAAGAAAAAAGAAATGCAGAAAGACTATTTAATTGCAGAACCAATTTTCTTTGAGAATTCCTGATTGACCTAAAATTCTACCAGGTATAATAGGTGATAGGGAAAAAAAAATCTAGGATAATCATGAAACAATTTGATCTAATAAAAATTAATAGTCAAAGTGAGATTTCCGAAAGGGTACCTTTACAATTCTCTGGTCAGCTTGGTTGCATCTGATTGTATAGAAATCCCCCCATTTGTTATTGGTGGTGGTGGTGTTGTTTGTTGTCATTGAATTAAACTATGCAATTGCAGGGCCAAAGGTCTGATTTTACATTTTCAAAAAGTGGAGACCAACAGGAATGAAGTCTCACCACTTTAATACATGCAGGCTGATTTCACGTAATTAATGCCAGCACACCTGATGCAAGGAAACACCCAACAGGTATAGCATGTCTACGAGCAGCCCAGGATCTTTGCCAGATTCAGAAAGGAGGCAGACATAAAAGCGCTTCTATGCACTCATTTGAATTCCTTGCAAATTAGGGCCAAATCTTCAGATCCACCCAAAGGGCTGGGCTGAACACAGTGACTAGGCAACACTGCCTTCCAGTGGCAACAGTATTTTTTAAGAGTCAGAAACCGTAGAGTACATACAGTATTTCAACTAGCTAGTGTCTGCTTGCCCTTAGGCTCCAGAAAACACGGAAAGATTATTTTCAAAGCAATAGTGTAGCACTCATTAAAATCCCACTATTAGTAATACTCTTTCTTAGTACTTGTTGAAAAAATTCAGAGTACCTACCTCCCTTTTACAGATAGGAAGCCCACTCAGAACAATTACGTTATTCAATTAATGTCACTGGATAACTGTGAACTGACTTGAGTTTGGTTAATCCTGGATCTCATCATCAAATGCATATTCAGTAGCCAGCAGTTCCAGACATGAAAAAATGAAACTGATGCTTTGCAAAGTCATTGTTCTTTGCAAAGGTTGTTCTTATAACTTATAAAAATTCCCATTTTTCCCTGATCAAAACCAATCCAATAATACCTTTCTTATATTTCTCTTAAGTTCTCTAAAATGCCTAATAAGTACTAAGGATATTCTAGATACTTTAGAAACAATTATTGTGTTACATTTTTTAAAGTCTACGCTAACTAGGAAATGTCATTCTGACTTTAAAGTCTCTTGGTCCAAAAAATACCTTTCTAGTTATTCCCCACTCTGAATTCTCCATTCCTGCCAGCCTGCCCAAAACCTCTCAGTGAGTTGATGGGATTTATCCTCATCATATTATCTATGGCTTAATTGTCACCTTCCTTGTCTGTCTCATGGCTTCTATCTCTTAGAATCCACATCTCCAGTGCTAGCATTCATTCTTCCTAATCTGCTGTACCATATAAATCTCTTCAAAATTTGTTTATAAGGGTCTGAGCAACTTATACCAAAAGAAACCAGGGTATCTCTCAGAAGTCCTGCCTGCCGAGGGGAATTAGAATAGTAATGCCAATATTGTAAAAGTCTCATATATCTGAAGATATCAAAGCACTTCTTGAAAGTTTTTTCACTGACAATCTCAACATCTTAGAGAGATTGTTGAGCAGCCTAATATCATATCGACTGGAGGGGACAACCAAGACATATAGAAGTTTCATAAATGTCTCCTAATAAGGGATCGATCAAATGCGGTAATAAATCATTCTGTGGCATATTATGCAACCACCAAAATAATGATTTAGATAAATGTTTATTGATATAGAAAGATGGTAACAACATACCACTAAGGGGACAGAAGAGTAGGTCAGCAGACTTAATATATAATATGATGTTTTAGCAAACGTGTGTGTCTCTGTGTACAGAGGCACCACCAATCTAAAGCTATCAACATGCACAGACAGTACCCATGAGCCCTCCTCCCACCTCAGTTACTTCCCAATAAACAAAAAATATGTAAATTCAATCAGTTCTTGTATTTTTTTTTTTTAAGGCTTTTAGGCAAGCTCTCTAGTGTGCTGGCAAATGTTTAACTGGTTCTCCAAGGGCGAAGGCCTGATTTGTGGCATTTGCCAATTTGCATAGTGTAAATTTTCTCAACATAATCGGTTTTAAACTACCAACTTGATGTTATTGAACATGATGTTGGGAAGAGATGCTCGCAATTGGCTCAATAGCTCTTGCAAACTCATGGCAGCCAGCCTCAGCCACCAACTGCCTAGGCTTCACTTGCACGTAT
This sequence comes from Eonycteris spelaea, assembly GCA_003508835.1. NCBI lineage: Eukaryota > Metazoa > Chordata > Mammalia > Chiroptera > Pteropodidae > Eonycteris > Eonycteris spelaea. The sequence continues at coordinate 7,284,476 of PUFA01000017.1, forward strand.
GGTAATCTGTAGGCCACTCTCATATAGACTAAACAATAGAATGTATGTTTTAGGTGGGTTTTATTTATTTCATGTTGTTGACCTATATACCTATATTTCTACATTTTCAACAAAGACCATGTGTTTCCTATGTTTTTTTCGCTTAAATTTAAAAGAAATTGTGTTTCTTTTATTATCTTGAAGTAGAGAATATCTTTATAACTGTAACACAAAACCTAGAAGCCATAAATAAACTTGATAAATTTGAACATAAAAATTAAACCTTTTATGTAGCAAAAAAAAAAAAAAAAAAAAAAAAAAGCTCTCATAAGTGAAACTGAAATAGAAATTAACTGGGGGCAGAGGGAGAGAAAGTATGGGCAATTTGTTCCTCAGAAACATCATCTACTCTAATATATAATTATTTCTGAAATGACAACCTGATAGAAAAATAAGTAATGATTTGAACAGGCAGTTCAAAAAGAAAGGAAAAAAAGAGATAGCTCTTAGATCCCACCCATGTAAGAGAAACACAACTTAAAATTTAACACAGAAATACCATTCATTTAATCTATCAGATTGGTAAAGTTTCAAAAATGTGAACCCACATTCTGTAAGGCGGGATTGGAGTTTAAATTGGTACAAATTCTGTGAGTGCAGTAATCTGAAAAATGACTTCACAAAGGTGTCCACATGCTAACTGGGAACTCATGAATATGCTACCTTACATGGCAAAAGAAACTGTGCAAATGTGATTAAAGTTATGAATCTTGAAATAGAGAGTTTATCCTCTATTATCTGGGCGGACTCAATGTAGTCACAGAGGTCCTTATAAAAGGGAGGCAGAGTGTCAGAGTCAGAGAAGTTGTGATGTTGGAAGCAGAGGACAGAGAGAAATTTAAAGATGCTATACTTCTGGCCTTAAAGATGGAGGAAGGGCCCATAAGCCAAGGAATGCAGGCAACTCTAGAACTGGAAAAGGTAAGAAAATAGACTTTCCCATAAAGCCTCCAGAAGGAAAGTATCCCTGCCGACACCTTGATTTTAAGACTTCTGACCTCCAAACTGTAAGATAAAATTTTGTGTTGTTTCAAGTCACTAAGTTTGTGGTAATTGTTACAGCGGCAATAGGAAGCTAGTAGGGAGAGCAATTTGGCAAACTATAAATGCATATATTTTTTGGCCCAAAAACTCCACATCTAGGAATTTAACCAAAGATAAATTCATGTGCACGAAGATGATGCACGTTTTACATTGCTCTTTGTAACAGCAAACATTGGAACTCATGTAAGTGGCCATCAAAAAGAGGTTTATTAAGTAATGATGCATCCACACAATGTAATATTATGCAACCATAAAAAATGAATAAGACAGTTCTTTATGTCATCACATGACAAAAGTGCCAAGATAAAGAAAATAAAAAATGAACATGCTTTTAGTATAATAAGTACAGTGGGTACAGTATGCTAAGAATTACATAAAAATGGGCAGGGGGAAAATACATACAGTCCTTATTTACACATATATGCATAAACATATCTAGAAGAATAAATAAGAAACTAATGGTATTTGTTGCAATAGGGAAGGGAACTGGATGGCTGGACAGTAGGAGGGAAAGGAAGACTCCCTACAAGATAGCTCTGATGTTTTGTTGAAATCGGTATATGTAATATGAATAGATTACCTATTCAAAAATTTAAATTAACAACAGATTATAAATTAAACAAGAAGGAGATCATGTAGCCCGACTGGAGTCACCCACGAAGTAAATAGAGATGCCATTACAAATCAGTGGGTCTCTGCAGAACGTTTCATTATTTTTGAGGTAGGCAATGCCAGGAATTCCAATCATTCTATAACCATGGGGGTGGATTCATGACATTCTGCGTGACCTAAGGAGTAAGATGGGGGAGCGATTGCATAGCCAGGTGAGTTGTGAATAGAGGTGTGTGGTCAGCTAGACAGAGCTAACTTTATATTGCCTCCAAATGAAAATTTATACTTGCTTTAAGTCATGGGTGAGAATTCTTTAGAAGTCTTTGAAAAAACCTTGTTCACTCTCAAACACCCTGAAAGTAGGGTTGCCAGATTCAGCAAATAAAACTCCAGGATACCCAGTCTAAATTTGAATTTCAGATAAACAATGAATAATTAAAAATTAAGAAGATTTTTAAACACAGCAAATGCCTTCAATATTTAATTCTTTGTTATTTATGTGAAATTCAAATTTAACTAGGTGTTCCGTATTTTATTTAACAACCCTACCTCCAAAGAACTCCCTTAGAGGTCACGTGGCTGCTGTGGGCCAGCAGGTGAGGACAGACGGGCCCATGCAGATGTGAGTGTGCTCCACTCACAGCCTCCACCACTCTCACAGACACTGAACGTACCCTTCTGGGAGGACAGACTGGAGAGCTGAACAGGTTTGCATGGCAAGGCATGACTGCCCAGGCAGCATCACTGGCCAAAGACAAAGGCACATGGCTCCAAGTTAAAGTGAGTCTCTAAGCCCATTTCTGGCCCTAGAGTTTCTCCTGAAGGTAATGTGTGGAATGCTTTAGAAGAATTTGGAATGGGGGTTGGGGGAGGAGTCAGGCAACTCAGAGAAATGTTCTCCCAGCCCAGGTAATAAACGTATTCCTTTCCCTAAATACCGTTAAAGATGTTTTAAAAAAATCTTTAAAAAAACCCTTTAAGCTGACCTCCTGCCAAAGTACACATCAATTATACAGCTTCAGTCAGGCGGATGCTCGAGGAAAGGGGGATAATGTTACACCCAGCTGGGCACTTTGTAGTTAGCACAAATGTAATATAAAGCACAGCAGAGTTCGTCAAGTGTCTGTCTGGATTTTCAGTTTTCATTAGCGCTATAATTAAAACCACATTTTCAGCTCTATTACCTGTAACAAGAAAGGAATGAGAAATGAGGTTGTCAAGGTCAGGCTTTTCCAGCTATTTATACTGAGTATCTGCAGGCCGCAAGTTGTTGAATTTGGTGTAAACCAGAGCGACGGCTGGATGTCGCACAAGGACCCATCCTGTGTGGCTTGAAAGGCACACTTATGAGATCACTTCCTTTGAACGGCCACTGGGCCATGTATGTCTACGGAGCACGAGAACTGCTAAGACAGGCAGTTGGGTAAATCCTCTCTTGGCCACAGTGACTGGCCCCAGGAGGGGCTTCTCTCCCATTAAGACCCAACTGGTCACATGTCTTAAACAGTCCCAAAGGCTGTCCTCAGACACACTTGTTGAGGACAAGAATCCTAAAACTCTAAAGGCCATCTTCTTCCGACCTTGACTGTAATGTTCAAGAGAGGGCTGGGTAGGAATGTAAATGCTAAACCTCCCTCGCGTCTCTCCCTCACCTGCTCACACACTTCACAGAGGCCTCACGACGTGCAGCAAATCATGTCAGCCCGGCCTCAGAACAGACCTAGAATCCAGGCACTTCTCACCACCCTCTGGTCCATGGCACCACCATCTCTCCCCTGAATTCTGACAGGAGTCTCCCTGCTTCTGCCTCACACTTCCTGCTATGGTTTGAATGTTTGCGTCCGCCCCAAATTCACATGTTGAAATGCAAACCTCCAATGCGATGGTGTTAGGAGGTGGGGCCTCTGGAGGATGATTAGGTGATGAGTGTGGAGCCCGTGAATGGGGTTGGTACCTTTATAAAAGAGACCCCAGAGCGCTCCCTCACCCCTTCTACCATGTGAGGACACAGTGAGAAGATGGCCATCTATGAACTAGGAAGCAAGCACTCACCAGACACCGAATCTGCTCGCACCTTGATCTGGGATTTCCCGGCATCCAGAATTGTGAGAATTAATTTTCTGTTCTTTATCTGCCACCCAGCCTATAGTATTTTGTTATGCCCAAAGGGACTGAGACACTCTTCCTCCAACCCGTCCCCCTCACCTCACACGCACATCTTATAGTCTGTTTTCAACACAGCGGTAGATCATGTCAGCACTCTCCTCTGCGCAAAGCTTTCTGGTGGCTTCCAATCTCTCAGAGGAGAAGCTGCACTGGAAGAAAAGGTGCCTTTTGAGTAAGGGCACCTTACTCATGCAGACGACAGAGGAAAGAGGGCTCCAGGTAGAGGAAAAGCAAGTGCAAAGGCCCTGAGGAACGACTGTGCTGGGAATCAAGAGAGAGAGAGTAGCAGGAGGTACAGTTAGAGAAGTGACAGGAGACTAGAGGGAGTGGGCCTCGAGGGCCACTGTGAGGGCTGCAGCTTCTCCTCTGAGCAAGAGGGAATTTTGCAGCAGATAGCCTTTGAACTTCAACTGCACCATTGGCTCTTACCTGGGTCTCTAGCCTATGAGGTCGTTCTGCAGACTTTGGACTAGCCAGTCCTCCATAATCACATAGGTACATTCTTTGAAATAAATCCCTCTATATAGAGATACAGAGACATAGACAGGGATAGATATAGATGTAAAGATATAGATAGGTATTTTCTATTGGTCCTGTTTCTCTGGAGAACCCTGACTAATCCACCCACCACCTAAGCTGTTCAGAGGCAGTTCTCCTAAGGATCAACAATCCTGCAGGAAATGACCCTCTTCCAAAGTGCCAACTGCTCTGGAAGCTTGAGCTTCTGTCACTGACAAGAATTCTTCCCTCCATCCATGCACAAATGCGTACACAGCCCCTAGGCATTCCAAACCACTCTAACTGGCCTCTCCTAGCCCAAAGGGCAACAAAGTATCCCATATTACAAAGACTGATGTTCTGCTGCTGTGCTAAAAGCTGCAAGGAATTTTTTTGATTTATGTCATTCTTCTGAACAATCTTAACAGGTGCAATAGTATTTATTCATATTCAAACATTAACAGCAGCACTTGGAGCAAACGTGTGGCTGAAGCCTAAGAAGCCAAGTAGAGAATAGAACGATTAAGAAAGTGGGCCCAAGGATTCCAGCCCCTGCTCTGCCACAAACTAACTAAATAAAATGTGTTCATTCCCTAAGTCTCAGAGCTCCCATCTTCAAAATGGGATGATAATTGTAGTACCTATCTCAAAAGGTGGTAATAAGTGAAAAAAAAAAATGCAAGTAGCGCAGACATCCCCATTCCTGGCACATGGTCCATGCGCTGTGAATGTTACTGTTATTATTGTTATAGCATGATCTTAGCCCTAAAGAGTCTTCTAGAAGCCCAGTGTGGCACTTTGTTGAATGGGATTAAATCATTTATGACTCTGGGTTACAAGTGAAGAACAGGAAAAATGTGGAGAAGACCTGAAGCCCCGAAGAACTGTTGCTGGAAATGTAATAAATGGAAAGCTGTTGCACAGAAATATAGAAGCTTGGAACAGGAGGCGTTCTCAGAGGTCATCCTGCCCCTAGAGGATTCTCTTCTGCAATATCCCAGGAGTAGTCACCACATCGATTCACTCCACAGTGACAGTGGGAGGCTAAGCTCACTGCATTGCTAGGCAGACTGAACTGGGAAGAAACTCTACGAGTTATTCATGAAGAATAGCAATAAACAAGTAAACAAACAAGTGCATATGTGCCAGGAAGGAAATAAACAGGGTGCTTTAGCAATTCAAAAGAGGTGGGTCTGAAATGTCCGGGATAAGCAAATCCACAGGGACAGAAGATAGATTAGAGGATGCCAGGGGCTAGGAAAAGTGAGAGGTGGGAAGTGACTTCTTAATGGTATGGGGTTCCTTTCAGAGGTAATAGAAATGTTCCAAAGTTAATTAGTGGTGATAATTGTACAACCTTGTGACTATACTAAAACTTACTAAATAGTACGCTTTAAAACGATGAATTCTATGCTATGTAAAATGTTATGTGAATCATAATGCAATTTGAATTTTTCTAGCCAAAGAAAAGCTGAGGTGGAGGGGTCAATTTTAGCTATCATAGACTAAGAGAAAGCCTCTCTGAGGAATTTGTATGAAGCAAGGGACAAGAATAAGAAGGAGCTACCATGGGAAGATGTATGAACAGGCTCACTGAGTGGATGGAGGAGCAAATGCAGAGAGTGTTGAATGTGGCCCAGCTCTGCACGATACATAAACGGTCCCAAATTCAGCTGGGTGGCTGGGAAGGAAGGGAGAGAGAGAAAGAGAGACAAGGTTGACCGGTCAGAAGAGGCTATATCTGACAAGGCTTTGGTAGGCAGTAAGAAAAGGGTGTTCATGCTAAATGAGATTTTAAAAAAAAATACCACTGAAGGCTTTTATGCAAAGGGGTCCCCTGCTCCAATTGCCATTTTTGAAAAATCACTTACAGCTCCCTACACATAAAGGATCAGTTACCCAGCAGCAGGACCTACACAAGGCATAAAACATTAAAGAGGTTAATTCTAGTGTACAGCCATGACACCCAGACCATGCCTGATCTCATCTGATCTCCAAAGCTAAGCAGGGTTGAGCCTGGTTAGTACTTGGATGGGAGACCACCTAAGACTACCAGGTGCTGTCAGCATTAAAAAAAAAAAAAAATTAAAGAGGTTAATTCTCACTGGTGTCGCTTGTGTACTTTAAATAAAAACTGAACCAAAGGATATAAATTTGAAGATGAATTTGTTCATAAGAAAAATGTTATAAAGGGTAATATGAAAATAATACAGATTTAGAGTCTATTCCAAAATGCACTTAATCTCTTTCCCATTAAATATGTGGTAATAAAAGAGTACTTACTCTCCACTACCCAGCTTCTTTTGCTATTATTAAGACATGAGCGCCCTCTACAGTTATGAGCCTAGATTGCGCCTTACTATTGAACTAAGTTAAGCCTGGGAAATGTCTACTTTTATTAATAGTGTGAATAAAAAGTTACCATCCCCTAAGCCCATGCCACCCGTGATAAGCTAGCTCCTCTAATACTTTTCTAAAAACCAGATAAAAATATAAGAACAAAGTGAAATTGGCAGCTTTCTTGGACAATTGTAATATCAACACAGAGATTCATCTGTTTGCCTTTTTGGGTAATATATTCCCTCCATAGACCAAAAAGAAAGTGTGTGTGTGTATGTACATGTATACACATACATTCTCACTACTGACCAATATTCTACCTCCTTATGTAATTGAAAGTACAGAACATGTGTTTGATCATCTCATCTCCATCAAAATACTTGGTATCAAGTCAATGAAATGTACTTGCCATAAATTGATAGAGAAACAGGATAAGGGACTGGCTTTCCCTGGCAAGTGACAGTGGCAAGAGGCGGAGAAAACACTGGAAACCGCCAAATGAACAGTGAATAGTATAGATGTGTTTGAAAATGCAGTGGATATCTAGATGGGTGGCCTTGAGTAAAAATGTGAGGAGATAAATGGAAACAAGAAAATCTGATGTGAGGTGATTAAAAAAACAAACAAACAAAAAAGAATATCCGAAGGAGAGATTAAAAAAAGAATATCTAGCGAAAGGTACCTGTGCAACAGCTGGAGAGGGGACGAGGAAAGGCTGTTTGTCCATGAGATTAAGCTGTTCGACTGGAGCTGCACAGCCTGGAAAACGGGAAATGACATTTGTGAAATGCTTTGATTGCTCCCTCTCTGGTCTACTCCTCACTCCCCATATTCTTAGGCAAAGCTTATTTGAGGAGAGACAAAGAGGAGATGTGCTGGGCACCTAACTGTGGCATTTGAATTCAGACCAGTCTCACTGTAAAACTTCTAGGCCACCTTAAGTACCAAGAGTGGGGAGATGTCCGAGTCACAAGAGGCATGGGGGAGGTGGGAGGAAAACAGATTCCATCCTGCGGTTCTGCTTTCCACTGACTAACGCAGCCATTAAAAAATGAAATCTGTCCTCTAGACAAAATATGGTCAAACATTCCTGCGCGCTCCATCCTTTAAGCGGATTTAAATATTGGCCTGTCTTCTCCGTGTTTGCTTTGGTTCCCTTGGCCCACATTGGAGTCCATGGGCTCTTTCACTCACTCATCATCTCGCCTCCCGCTGCTTCGGCAGAGAATGAAGTAATAATTCAGCAAGCTGTTCAGGGCTTCCCATCAGCCCGACCACTGCACAGCGCCCTGTGTTCACGGCTCAGGAATTCCAGTGGCGGTGAACTCCACGGCCCAGCCAGCCACGGGAGGGACCCTGCTCACGTTGGCTCTCCTGCCTAAGTGAAAGCAATTTGGGAAACAAAGTGAGAAAAGCGCTAGAAAAGCACATTAATTTCTCCTCATTGGTTCTCACATTTTCTCATGAAGCTGGACTGTTTGCAGGCACCCCTTCAATTGCATAGTGGTGAGGGGTTCAGACGCCGCTGGGGGGAAGAAAAAAAGTGCAATTATATCTCAATAAAGCTGGGGGATGGGGGAGAGAAGGCGACTATCATATGGAGGCTAGTTAACAGATTGCTTAAAAATAAATTACTGACCTGTTGCCTGAGAGCAACCTGCTGTGGCTTTTGGAAAGCGGCTTTTGTGTCCTTGCTTTTCTTCTGTCTGAGCTAAAAAAGCCTGCTAGAGTCCCACTGTTCAGTTTATTACCCAGCTCATCCTTGCCCCTCAGAAGACAGAGGAGGTAGGAGCCTGGCATTAATGAACACTGTGGGATGTGTTTGTACCCAGAGCTCTTCACTATATTGATTTAGTTGCCAATGAATTTTAACATAGTAAAAAAAAAAAAAAAAAAAAAGTGATCTTTTTTCCCCCTGTTAAAATAGAAAGAAGCTCTGGAAGATACTATCCACAATAAAATACCATCTTCATGAAGAAGAGCCTGGAACAAGCCCAGTGGCAGCCATGGGACTAGTGATTTCCTGGAGAAGACTTGAGACAGAGAAAAAGATTTCCCCCCAATGGAATGTGGGTTTTTTCAATGGACTTGATATGTTTATCTGGCTTTGGCACTGGAAAATCAGACCAGGCACTCAGCTCTTTTCACGGGACTAAGTTTCGAACTTTTGCATAAGAGCAAAATAAGAGGACCAGGACTGCTTGGAATGGCGAAGGACAGAAGACTAGGATGATTCAGGAGAAGGGCTTCAGCAAGCAATGGGGAAGGCGGCCAACCCTCTGAAAAACCTCCAACGACAACCAGCTGGCTGAAAGCCAGCAGGACAGGATTGTAATAGACATCAGTAGACACTACCATAAGTACAGAATGGTGAAGGATGAAAAAAATAATATGGTTAATAACACTAAAAATGTTAGGATGGGCACAGTGAGAATGAGCAAGGAAGACGCAAGGCAAACTATACTACATATTTTATTTTAGCTACTAATTCCTAGAGATAACATTTATAATGGTATGTTATTTTCACATTAACCAATAAACCTTTTAAACGACTAAAGAATTATATGTAATATATAGAGAAAGAGAAAACCAGAGAGTACTCTGGGTAAATTAATAAAGCTAAGCCATAAAGGTACAAAGTCAAGGGCATTAGCCAAATGACTCCCAGGTACAGAGATCCGAAAAGCCATGCCTGAAATAAGCAGCCAGTCTTGTCGTTGTCATCTTAATTCATTTAGTATGGTCACTATTTATTGATAAATCAGCTCTAGCAACAGCAGTAGAGACTGTCAGAAGTTTCATTATGTCTTAAATGGAAAGCTCCAATAGACAGGAACTCTGATTTCCTGGTTTATTTGTACAATAGCACAGAAGCCCAGTACATAAGGTTCTCAAGCTATGTCTTGATTTTCCTATCACTTTCTGTTTTTCAGTTTGTTTGTTTGTTGTTTGTTTGTGGTATGTATGCATATATTTTATAGATAATGAGAGTTAACATTTAGTAAGTGTTGGCTTTGTGCCAAGCACCGTCCAAAATGCTGTGTACGTATTAATTCATTTAGCCTTTAAAATAACCCTTTGAGGAGGTACTCTGATTGTCCCTGTGCAGAGAGGCTAGTAAGTCTACTACTCATATTCTCTATCTCAAGCTCCAATTCCACCTGCTGGCAGAAATTATACTCTGAGCTACATTTAACCATTTCAAGTTTAAAATCAATTCTGGAGTTTCTCCTCTCCCTCATTTTTCCCTGGGTGTTTTTCAAGCTGCTGGGGCTTGTGCAGCATCATGATACCTAGAGAAGCCACCTCATCCCTTGTTGCCACCAACTGCCCTACACAAGCTTCTGCTGAGATGTTCAGCTCCATTTGGTCCTCGGCTCTGATGGATGACCCTCTAGCCCAGTTTGTGCTGAGGGGGTTAGATTCCCATCTGGTTCCCAGCCACTCAGTACATACTCTCACTAAGGCTAGTCTCCCTACCAAAAGACCCCTCAGCCCCCACTGCTCTTGCTCTGCCTCTTGACTAACTCCCAAGCCCTCCTTGAGTGAGGTGAAATCGTTTAGGCTCTCCCAAGGCTCACTAGGCCAGGAAACCGGGAGAGCTGCTGAGGCCCTCTCAGTGTTCACACATTCCACTACTTTATCTACGCTTCTTCAGGGACATCTCACCAGTGCTTCTTCAGGGACATCTCACCAGTGCCGGAAGGAAGCTCTAGCATCTGCTTGCTTTCCCAGGCTCCACCCTGGGAAAAATCACCAGCTCCCTCTGTCCTTATATCCTCTTACGGATCTAAATGTCCTTGAATACTGCCCCTTCCCCAACACATGCTCTCCAGGAAGGGGGGGGGAGGGGCAACTGCTGTTTTCTCTAAAAACACAGCAGTATCTCATACCTTTCTGCTTCTACCTCACCTCTTTAGCCAATAGTTTTTCTCTTCCATGATTTAGAGGAGTAAAAACTTGACTCCTTAAGAATTTTTCACAAATCCTACTTATACCCATAAAATGGCTTTAGAATTTAAAGTGAAGAATCAGACACTTTGTGTTCTCTGATTTCATACTAACAACCTTTTCCTGAAGTGATGATGGCTAACGTCATGTGCCTAAGCTCTGGACAGGGCCTCAAAGTAAAAAGGAGGAAGTTCAACAAAGCATAGGGGAGGAAGATACACACAAGTCATTACTCCAAGATATGATGACCCCATAGAGCCATTAGGAAAAAAGTTTAATAGTGATAGGGACCTTCGAAGGCACCACACACTCTAAAAGCAAAGACCAAAACATCTCATTGGACTCAAAAGGCTACAGATTATATGATTTCATTGTATGACATTCTTGCAAAAGCAAAACTATAGGGGCAAAAAAAGATCGTATCTATACAATGGTATAGTATTCCGCTGTGAAAAAAAAAAAATGAATGAAGTATTGATACATGCTACAAGGAGGATGAACCCCAAAACATTTTGCTAAGTGAAAGAAGCCAGGCACAAAAGGTCACATATTTTATGATTCTTTTTGTATAAAATATCCACAATAGATATATCCATAGAAACAGAACGTAGTTTGGTGGGTGCCATGGGCTTGAGGGAGGAAAGAATGGAAGAGAAAACTATAAGGAGTTTTTGCTTTGAAATAAAATAAATGTTTTGGAAACGAACAGAAGTGCTGATTGTGCAACATTGTGAATGTACTAAATGCCACTGAATTGTTCATTTTAAAATTACTAACTTTATGTTATATGAATTTCACCCCCAATAAATTATTTTTTAAAGATATTGGTGAAGGGGAGGCTTGACTACAAAGGGCCCTGGGGATGTCGTGGGGGTGGCTGGAACTGTTCTGTATCTTGAGCGTGGTGGTGGTCACACAACTTTCTACCTTTGTCAAAACTTGCACAACTGTACACTTAAAAGAGTAGGTGGCACTGTATGTAAATTATAGCATAACTGTTAAATGGCTGAGAGAGAACTATCCAACAACAGGAGCTAAATAAACGTTAGTGACTAAAGCATGCAATAGATAATCATACTAGAGAATAACTGCTACACAGAAAGAACCATAGAAAATATTTTCTACAGTTTCATTCTAATGAAAAGAAAATTGTACTGGCTACTATAAAATGGAATTCATATTGACAATCTTTCATCATCACATTACTCACTGTATAAGGATTTGATGTGTATGAGCCTGTTAGAGAACTTAACTAAGATCGTTTTATAAAAATGAAAATGTATCAGTAGTACTTAACTCTAAACGAAGGAATTTGATATTTAAAAACTCCCATTGCGGCATGAGATCAAGTAGGTTATTTGTGAAATAATGTAGCACAGAACTCTAAGGTCAATTACAGCAAGACAATTTAAACTATTCTTTTTTTTTTTCCAACATTCAACATTATTTTATATGTGTTTCAGGTTAAACTATTCTTGACGTAATAATTTCAAGCATAATAGTCTACACACTCCCAAGGTATTCTGGCTATCCATTGCTGCATAACAAAAGTAATTAAATTAAAACTAATTAAAGAGTAATTTTGTTATCATCTCCCAGTTTTGTGGTTTGAATGGGCTCAGCTGGATGATTCTGACTGGGGGAGGTGGGAGGGAGGAGGGAGGGAGTGGGGAGAGACGGTCACACAGTTGCAGTGCAAAGCTGACTGTGGTTTCAATCTGAAGGTTCAGTTGGACTGGATGTCCCATACGCCCCACTCCCATGCTGACAGTTGATGCTAGCTATTGGCTGGGAGCCCAGCAGGAGTCTGTAAGTGGCCTACATGTGGCCTCTTCACGTGACTTGAGCTCCACACAAGCCAGGAGCTGGGTTTCCAGAGAGAACCAGGAGCAAGTATTCCAAGGAACTCAGGCAGAAGTGCTAAAACCTCTTATGATCTAGCCGTGGAAGTCATAAAAAAGCAAGTCCCAGGGCCAGCTCAGATTCTAGGGGAGGGGATGTTTCATTGGTGGCCTTCTTTGGAGAATAGCTTCCAAAAGAAGGCAATATGTATGAGGGTTTTGAATAAGATGAAGTTTTCAACTACAAAACAACATTTTGTCTTTTTCTCAAAAAAATTAAAGCGAGTTTCCATTTTAGAAAGTATACATCTTGGCAACTAAATATTGTGCAATTTATTCATTCGGTAAATATTTAATAACTGCCTACTATGTGCCCATCACTGTGCTAGGCACTGAGGATACATGGATAAATTAGAAAAGGGACCTGGGTTTCCTTAGGGCTTAAAGTCTAGAGATTGCATCATGGAAACAAATTAACAAACAAAAAGTTCCATAGAACCTGTTGGCAGGCAAAGATAGTAGGGCTGGTTCTTCCTAAAGTGGAGCGAAGCAATGTCAGGAAATGCTTCAGATAGAAGGGACTTCTGAGGGGAGACTTGACACGTAAGGGTAAATGCCTTATCATTAATTTGAGGAAAGAATGGGGATGGGGTAAGAGGACTGTGAGAAGGAAAGAGGGCATTCCAGACAGAGGAAGCCAGCAAAGACAAAGGTGAGGAGGCATTCCACATGCTTGGGGGACTGAAGGCAGCTCCATGTGGCTAGGATGCAGACTTCAGGGGGGTTATAGATATAGGCACCAATCTTGCGCGAGCTTACACAGATATGTTTCATTTGGCCCACAGATCACGTGTTTTTCTTTTTCATTTTCATAATGAACTACCACACAGTGTTTTTAATTTTCAAATTAGTTTCCAACATTTAAAAAACAGAACATTTAACATAAAAATCCAGCTTGTCATGAAAAAAAGAAAAAAAGCTTAATTTGGCTGTACTGGGCCCAAATGCCCACCTGGCAACAACTGACTGGAGCCAAAGAATGTCCCCTTTAGATGGAACTATAAAGTCCCCAATTTATACCTCCCACCCACCACTCCTACTGTTCTTTCCACTGTAGGCCTCTGAGTCTCAGATCCCCAAGAAAGCTAAGATGCATAGCTCAATTAACAATCTTTTATGCTATGCTCAACATCTGAACTTCATCAACAGTAGGGAGCTAGTAAAGGGTATTCAGGAGGGAGATGACATGATCAGATTTTCATTTTTGAAGGGTCGCTCTAGCATCATCAAATGATTCACATGGGAAATGCACTGGAGAAGTGAATGAGCAGAAACAAGGAGGCAGGTGGAAAGCTCAGTATTCCAGGTGAGAATTGATAAGGCCTGATCTGGGGCAGTGGCAGTGGAGATGAAGAGAAAGCGTCCAAAAAAGTGGAAAAGGCAATACTTAGTCACCAATTAAATATGGAGAGATAGGGCAGGGAAGAATAGAATGATGTTCAGGTGTGGGGCTACAGTGATATGGAGGAAAAGCAAGGAAGAGGAAGGGACCATAATTCCAGCCTTGAGCTTTACTGCCTGAGGGCCATCAAGGCAGGAGGTAGTTGTATACCTGGGTCTGGAACTCAGAAGGACCAGAGGTGTAAATTAGGATCTATAAGACAGCAAGGGGAGGGAGGGAGGGAGTATGGGTTGTTAAAAGAAAGCCAAGGAAAGGACCCTAAGGAATGCCGAGTTTCCAGGACAGTCAGAAGAGGAGGAATCAGAGAGAGCTAGGACAGCTCACTCCTTCAGAACTAAAGGAAGAGGAATTTCAAGAAGGGATCGGTCATCAGAATCAAGGATCACAGAAAGGTCAACTTAGCCGTTCATCGAATGTGACAGGAGGATGCCATCAGGAGGTGACCTTCACAGAGCATACCTGAAGAATACAGAGGTATGGGCCAGAATTCTAAGCATGGTTGGTGTGAAAGATAATAGTCAAACAAAAGACACTATGTTGTGTTTAAGATTCAGAAAAATATATCAGAAATGACTTTATAAAGGACTTTACCACGAAAAAATAAAAAGAGGTCATTTAAAATTGTCCCCTTTAACCAAGAGGAATTTACATGGCCTTTTTTTTTTTTTACCTTTTCCAATCAAGCACCTCAGGGAAGAAGATAAGCAAATGTCCTGCTGGCTCATTTAGATAAACTGGTTCAATTTAAGAATCATTATTTATTTTCACCTAGCCAGTCCACCAATCTTAAAACAAACTTCAGTATCAGAGGTCCAAATGTAGCTTTCCTCTTGGATTATAAACAAGTTTTACAATAAAAGATTGTTCTTTTATTTTTCTCTTTTTGTCAAGATATTTCACCAACAGAAAGTTTCTTGATAAAAGTGATTTGGGATTTATGCACTTATCCTCATAAATCTAGCTAGCGAAGAAGAAAAAATATTTTCTATACTTAAAGGAGAGACATATGTTCTGATTTCATATTTTCCTTCTGAAAAAAAAACTTTTTTTTTGTTTAATTGTGAAGGATCATTGACAAAAAGAAGTGAGAAAGTAGAATCTCTGAATGCAGAGCTTTCTATTAAAAAACTAAGCTGTAAGGGTAAAAAATATTGAACTAGTTTAGGAGATTTGGAGGTTGTTCCATTTGTGTGTGTGTGTGTGTGTGTGTGTGTGTGTGTGCGCGGCGCGCGCGCTCTTCTGTGGGCTATCAAGAAGCCAAAAGTGAGAAGCCGGAAAACCGCTATTGCAAGATTCCATGGAAGGGAAGGGATCTGTCTTATAGAAGGGATGCCTTGTTTGAACTATAAGAAAAGAGGTGAGCATTGTCATGGCCATGATGTTATAGGTGCAGACCAATTTTTCTCTGTAAGGAAGGAGGTCACAGGCTGAGTCAGGGGAAGGGGGCCACTTCTTGAGGAGAGCAGTGAAGGTGAAGGGAGGAAGGGAGCAGGAATAAGTGAAAAGACTGACAAGTACACATAAGGCTGCAGTCAAGGCAGCTGTATTTACTTTCACTTTGCCCCATTTGGTAAAGAAAATGCTTTTAATTGCTTCAACTGAATGAAAAGAAAGTGGGGAAAATAAAAGAGAATAAGGAATGGGCAAAATG
Organism: Eonycteris spelaea; assembly: GCA_003508835.1. NCBI lineage: Eukaryota > Metazoa > Chordata > Mammalia > Chiroptera > Pteropodidae > Eonycteris > Eonycteris spelaea. The sequence continues at coordinate 7,300,080 of PUFA01000017.1, forward strand.
ATATTCTGTGCAATAAGGAAGACGGGCTTATACTTATTCATTTCTTATTTATTCATTCAACAAATACTTAGTGGCTATCATGAGCCAGATGCTTGCCTAGATACTATTTACAGTCATTAACAAGACAGAAAAGGTCTTGCCTCATAGAACACACATTCTATCTAGTCCTTTCCATATATGCCAGATGATCCCTACTCATGTTCCACAAAGTGTTTGGTTTTTATCACAACTTCCACTGCCATACAGGACATGCCAGGCAACAGCTTCTCTTCCTAGTAAAGGGCTGAAGCACAAAGAACAAGTGTGAATCAGCTACATTTGAGGACAAGTTGGTTAGTACTCATTCAAATAAATGGAAGGACAGTTCAGAAAAGAATGCCATAACTCAGTTTGGGATTTGGCCAGGCTCCAACTAAGTCTCTGAAAGGATCATGTCTTCTAATAATCCATCTGACATGTTATGTCAGAATGTGATTTTTTGATTCAGTAACTAGGCATGAAACTTCTGGACTCAGCGGCAGACAGATGCTGTAAAATCTGCATGGTCCCCCAGGTGTTTGCTAAGGAAGCTGAAAGGGGCAAGGGATGTGGCCATATCCTCTCTGGTCAAGTTTCAGGATAAATGGATTTAAAGGACAGAACTGTAACCAGGACTTGGCCACCCTGGGAAGGAACCGGTGTTTGAACAACATCTTCCCAGACTGAAAGCCGCTCAGAGTGGATCGTCATTCCAGGCATTTGGCACACTGGTTTACACTAGCAGCCAAGTGCATAATTGCCAGGAACTAGCCAAATCCACGGAGACACCAGTCATTTCTGACTGCTAAAAAATGTTTGTAATATACTGTAATAAATGTGAGCCTGACTCATTTAATCAGATCTGAGTCTCACACTGGGGATCTGTATGGGAAGGAGATGTTTACTGAAAAGCTACTTTTCTCTATTGCCATCTCCCATTCCAGGAAGAACAGAACTATTATCTAGTTGGCCTTGCCAATTTCTGTTTTATATTTTAGGTCACTATTGCGAATATTTATACATGTTTCATCTCATTCTGAATTCATTCTAGTACAAAGTGATGAAAATATGCTCCTTCTTATTTTAAATTAGGTTGAAAATGAACTAAGTATTACTGAAAAACAGAAGATTTAAGAGTATCAGACTCTTCACTACTCATGGCAAATTTCTCAAATTGGTTTCCCCAAAAGCAATGAGATGGGATGGGGAAAAGGTGCTGGTTACATTCCTCTGTAAGAAGCTGCCTGGGCTGTAGCAACTGGGAAGATGTGTAGCTCACCTTCAGGAGCTGGCCAAACTGCTTCCTCACAGGAAGGTGAAAAATCAAACCAGCTGTTTTGAGTTCTCTTTCCCAGCTTCTTTGATGTAGAGCCTTGATTCCTCAAGTTCAGAAATCTGATTTTTCCAGAGACAGATCTAGCCCCTGATCACTGGTTCATATCAGTCAAACTCACTAGGAAATTCTCTGAGCTCAGAAGTCAGATTCTTTTGAATCCAGGCCTTTTGACTTCAATGCCCTTGCCCTTTCTGATGGGGCGCCCTGCCTTCCTAGTGGGAATCCACATACAAGTGTGACAAGAGGCGACAAAATGATGGGAGGAGGAGGGCAGCCACCAGGGTAGGACAGGCTACGTAGAGAAAGCTGACAGTGGACAGCAGGACTAATTTGCCTGAGGATCAGGAGCCAGAGTTCAGTCCCAAGACAGGCTGGGGATGGGGGAATGGCGAGAAATAATCAATCCCCACTCAGAACTAACATATGAATGAAACAGAAACTATCTCAAGAAAATGGCAGAAGCCAGATTAGGAAAACTAGATGCAAGGCACACCAGATGGGCCCACCACCTCCAACTGAGTTTCAGAATCATCTATTCCAGCTCTTTCCATCTAGGACCAGAGTAGATAAGAACCTGTAGGTGGAGCCAAGTGGCTGCCGCCCTTGGAGCTGAGAAGAAAAGCAGGGTCAGCGAGCTAGGCAGATCGTTGCGATGCCAGCACCAGCCTTCGGAGTTCAAAATTCTTTTCTACATATGCTTTCTTGACTGTTCTAAAAGGCGCTGTTGAGTCTGTGGCCATGCCATCCTGAACAACCCCGATTCAGTCTGATCTTGGAAGCTAAGCAGGATCGGACCTGGTTAGTACTTGGATGGGAGACCACATAGGAAGATCAGGTGCTGTAGGCATAAGAAATAAAAAATAAGGGATTGTAAACTGACAAGGTCTTTGCAATCTGTGAAGTCAACCAAGGGCTGCCTCGCCAATAAATAAATAAATAAATAAACAAACAAATAAATAAAATGTGCTGTTGATTCTGTTTTACCTCTGGAAAACTATCCTAGAGATGGCTTGAGAGAAAGTGACCATGTAATTTACCACCTAAACCTGGACACTTGAAAGTAAAGAGCTCTTATTAATTATAGCCATAGAACAGTCATAAACCAGGACTAACCCAGACCAACCCGGACATGTGGTCACTCTGGCTTGAGACCAAGCACTGAGGACTCAAGCATTCTGGACACAGCTGACAGAGGGTGAGATAATCTTGCTAGGGGTTGTACACAGGAGAGGCCAGAGGACTCCTGGGAAGTAGCTCACCCTAAGGGAAAAGCCAAAGTACCCACACTGGCTTCAATGACATCAAGACAGGGCCAGGGGGGGGATGATTTTACCCAGTGTTGACTGCACCAATGTCCTATGACCCAGGTTCCATGGCTTTAAAAAGCCAGTGAATTTTTTTTTAGAAAACCTGTTTCATTAAAATTTCCACAGAACCCTGAAGATTCAAGGATTAGCAAAATCCCGTGACAGTAATTTTAACAGCAACAGAAGGTGCAGTTGGCACAGCAGCTGGAAGTGGAAGTGTGCATTGGTACAACCTCTTGGAAAACTGCTGGCATATTGACTGAGGTAAACATATGCACTTCTATTCCTAGTATACACCCAACAGCAATGTATATGTATGTTTACCAAATGACATGGACAAGAATGTTTATAGCAGCACTATTTATAATATTGGAACTACCCAATGTTTATCAACAGCAGATTGGATAAATACATTTTAGTATATTCAAACAATGAAATACTACCATGAGAATGAACAAGTATAACCACGTATGACAACATAAATGAACTCACAAACATAAAGCTAAGCTAAACAAGCCAGCACAAAAGATACCATTTATATGTAATTCACAAACACGCAAAATTAAGCAATAGTTTCAAAAGTCAAAACAGAAGTAACCTTGTAGGAGATAGCAGCAGGCACATAAAAGGAGGCTCCTGGGGGCTGGTAATGTTCCATTTTTTGATCTGGGTACTGGTTATTGGTATGAAATTTTATTGAGCTTATCATTTGTCACTTGTGCCACATTCTACTCATCAAACTAGTCACTAAGGCTAGCCCATATTCAAGAAGAGGAGTGTTATACACCACCTCATGATGGAGCATGGCAGAGTCACATTGCAGAAGAGTAATGTGGAATGGGTGAAATTGTCATAGAAAAGACAATCTATTCCAATTTAAAAATGCAATGACATTTCAAATTGTAAGTAATATTTTAAATAAATTTTACAATCTACTCCAATTATCCAGGGCAAATTAGAACTCTGCATTATTCTGTAGTAAAGCAGAAATCTTAGGAAGGTAAAGAAGAAAATAAGAGATCTAGCAATCAAAGCAAACAAGACCAGAAAGAATGTTCCAGTTTAGGTCATATGCATTCCCTGGACTAATAACTGTGACCAAAGGAATAGGGTGCATGTATCAGTCCTGGTCACATGCCCATAAGATGACATGAAGTGGAAAAGAAGTAATTCATCAAAGAGGAAACAATGGGAAAATAACACATCTACTGCAAATGTCTATACTGTATCTGACTGTCATCACATAAGAAATTCTTAAACTTGTGTCTAGAATGCAGTATGTTCTCAAGTTGCATTTAACTCTAAGATTCCAGTGTTCTCTCCTTAACACGCATGTCAAATCTATTGGTATTAATATTAAAGTATTTTTAAAATATAGATCTAATTGTAAAAATATATCCAAGTGCAACTACTGATGGAATTATGTTTCATTTCTCTTTGAGCATCTCTTAAAACACTCATCTGTCTATGAACATATGTAAACACTTTTATGTTTGGTAGTTTGGATAAGTCTTCTACACTATTTTGACCACACACATTAACAGCCATGAGTCACACACCAAAAATTAACTGAAAACTACAGGTGTGACAGGCTGAATTTAAGCTTTTCCACTTCTCCTCTCAGGGGAAGATGCTTGGAAATTAGGAAGAAATCAAGTTATTGTTAGGCCATTTAACCATATGGCTGAGCCACAAGCCTTGTCAGTTTATGTGGGGACCTTCATAATTAAAGGGACCAAGCCAAGTAGAAGAAAACATTTTAGCATAATAAAGCCAAAACTTTTATTTTGTAAGAAATAGACTTAGAGTCATGTTATTAGAAGAAATATACATTTCTGTCACAGACTATGCACCAGAGGTGGGCAAACTTTTTCTGTAAAGAGCCAGACAGTAAATATTTTAGGCTTTTTAGTAGTTATAGTCCCTGCTGTAACTACTCAACTTTACAGTTAAAACACAGAAATAGCCATAAACAATATTTAAACACATGAGTGTGGTCGTATTTCAATAAAATGTCATAAAACAGGCCTGTGAGATTTGGTCCATCGGCTAAAATGTGCCAACCCCTGAACTAGATCACCGCCCCCCCCCCAAAAAAAAAAACTACATCACAAAGGTAAGATGTGTTTGTTTTCGGGGAAAGACAAAGCCTGGACACAGCCCCGCTGGTAGAGAGAACAAACAGAAATGGAACTACTCTAACTTACCCCACCCCTCCACCCACGTCTAGCATGGGAGCTCATCCTCCTCTCTGCAGAAACAGCAGGAGCCAGAACAGACTGAGATTGTGCTTATATCCAGCTGAGGCAAGAGGCGACAGAATTTGCAAAATACTCGAAGAGGCTGGGCTTCATTAATTCCAAAGGGGAAGGTATGTGCTGAGGAAATGGAAAGGGACACTTGATGCTGAAGATTAAAGACAACATCTGTGGAGACAACATGAGGAGAAATGGCAAGAAAGCAAGAGTTAGGAAGTGAGGGAATACCAACATCCTGAAGCCTGCCCAGAGAGCACTTGCTCCCCTGTGCCATACAAAGATATGAATACCTTACCTAGAGCCCAGGTCTTAATCTACCTTTGGAACTTCTCTTGAATCCTTCAGCAAAGATGCTCTGAAGCCTCCCACAAGGCCTTGCCCCATTTCCTGCCGTTCTACCTCAGTCAATCAGCCTCTCCCGGTCTGGCCTCCTTGCTGTTCTTTGAATAACCTAGGACACTACCACCTCAGGGCCTTTGTACCTCCTTACTCTTCAGACAGATTGAAAGCTCTTTCCTAAATATTCAAATGATTCACTCTTTTCCTTTGGGTATTTCTCAAATGACATCTCCTCAAAGTGCCTTCCTTGACTTTTCTGTCTAAAATCGCATCCCCATCAGGCTCTGCTTGTTTTAATTTTTCTTCACACCACATATCACTACTTGACTATCTCCCCCAATAGCATGTGAGCCCCATAAAGACAGGGACTTTGTTTAGTTCACTATGGTATTCCAAGCACTTTGAATAGTATGTAGGACGCAGATGGTGTTCATATTTATTAACATCAAAAATAGATGAATCAAGTCCGATGTGTCTGTTATGGCTCATTTTATGTATCAATTTGTCTGGACTATGGTGTCCAGACATTTTGTCAAACATTATTTTGGATGTTTCTGTGAGGGTATTTGGAAGGAATTAATATTTAAATTGGTAGACTTTGAGTAAAGCTGACTTCTCTCTATAATGTGACTGAGTCTCATCCAATTAGTCAAAAGCCCAGGTAGAAGAAAAAGTCAAAAGGGCACTTGGCATCAGACAACTTTTAGACTTGATATGCAGCATCACCTAGTCCCAGTTCTACAGCAGACTGCCTTTGAACTCTCACTGAAACTCTTTCCGCAGTCTTAAGTCCTCAGCCTCCCTCACAGGATTTTGAACTTACCAATCCTCCTACAATTGTAGGAGCCAATTCCTTAAAATAAATTTCTTTATGAATATATCCTATTGGTTCTGTTCCTCTGGAGAACCGTGACTAATACAGTCTCTAAGCCAAACTTTTTCAGAAAGAATTCTTCCTAATAGCTCTATATCCGCTGGTTTTCACAGCATGAGTCAGGGAGCTGAACTTCTGTATATTTTTGTTAGATCAGCAGGTAATATTGCTCCAGGTCACTTCCTTCTCCATGGCCAGCAAAATAGAGCCTGGAGAATGGAGAAGAGAATAATCAAACATATTTTATAAAGATATAGCCCATTATGTAAGAAACATTGGCGCTTGGAACCATCTGGAGACTTTTTAATCTTCCCTTCATACAATATTATTTCATTCATATTTAGTAAACTGGAAGGTTGATGTACACCCTAACCAGTCTAGATCCTATAATGATAAAGAACATAAAATATACGAGGTAGCTTTATATTCCAGATTTTTAGCCATTTCCATAGTATTTGCATGACGAGTTGTGCCCATAATTATAAAGTCTATAGCAGGGGTCCCAACCCCAGGGGCTGCTGACCGGTTAGGGTTCATAGTCTGTTAAGCACTGGGCTGCACAGCAGGAGGTGAGCGCCAGGGAGGGAGGGAAGCTTCATCTGTATTAGCAGCAGCTCCCCCACGCTAGAATTACTAGCTCCACCTACTCAGAGGGGCACTGGTGCCAAAAAGGTTGAGGACCGCTTTTCTATGGGATGTGTTGTGTTTTCATAAGATGCTTCCCCACCGCTCATGCCCTTAAACTTTTCTTAAGGAAACAAAACAAAACAAAAAGAAAGGAAAACAAAACAAAACCCCCTACCCTGATGCCACTATGAAATCCTGCCATGAGGGACCAGCACCTGCAAAGCGCTGGAGCTGCCATTAGACGCTTTCGTTCGGCCCCCTCCAAGGTCCCAACTGGTACCAGGAGCGCGCTCTCCCAGCCAATCAAAGTCAACAGGGCCCTCCTCCCGCGCGTCTTTCAAAGGCCACCTAGGAACCAATGAGCGGTGAGAGGCCGAGCTGAGGCATCCGGGGGCGGAGTAAGAAACAGAGAGGGGTGTGATTGGCTCCTAGAAGACACCACGCCCCACCTCACAGAAGGATGTACCAATGACCTGAGCAGAGGGACGGGTTCCGCTCGGGGCTGCGAGACGCCGGTGCTGCCCTAGGGAGGCGGTGGCGGTCTGGACGTGGGGCATCCTGCGATGAAGCCGGTGAGTTGGGTCGAAGCTTGGAGGAGCGAAGCTGCAGGGATGGGAGCGGTCCCGAGGCCAGTTCTTGGGCCCGAGGACAGCCTAGGCTTGGTCGCGGAATGACTCAACGCAGCAACCGTCTTGGGTAAGGGAGGTGGCACTTCCCGGGAAGGCGAAAGCGATGACTGAGAAAGAACAGGGTCAGTGGCGGGCCAAGGAAAGACGGGCATTCGCTGTGCGCCTGTTGTGGCCTGTCGCCTGCAGGTTGGCCTAAGCCTCAGGGCAGCCCTGCTGGAAAGGGCTGAGCCCCATTTTACCAAAGAAACTGGGGCTTCTAGAGCTTACGTGTCTCAGTGTACCAGTCTGCCTGATACTGCAGCCCCAAAGAATGTCCAAGGCTACCCTGTGCCCCCTGGGGAGTAGTCCTCACCGGAGATGAGGAAAATTTCATGAAAGATGATTGCCAACCCCCGCTTGTGGGTGTTGTCACCATTATCACCATCCCCCAAGGCCACCTGGCACTACGTGCTTTTCTCAGGGGTTCAGAATCCTGCGCCTGGGAGAGCGGAAATGTCAAACTATGTTAGGATTTGTAAACTTGGCTAGGAGATCCTGAGTAAGTTGGCCACACGAATTGAACATCTTGAATCATTAAAACTGCTTTGAAGAGAAGGAAAGAAAAAAATAGATGCAAGGCACTGAAGTTCTAACTGATTCACAACGTTGACATTATTGAAGGGCCCCCATTTGAGTTGAGCTGATAATAATAATACAGAACCAAAGCAACTCAAACCCATATTCTAATTTGGCTCTGAAATGGGATCTTGTAATAACAAACAAGACCATTATAGAATATAGCTTCAGAGCTAAAAAGGACATTAGGTGGTTACACTTACTTATCCCCACGTTATCAAGTGGAGGGACATCAGCTGTCCTTCCCTCCTGGCCTCTTTCTCCACTTGTCCTCAGAAGAGGATATGTGAGTAATCTGATCCTCAAGTTTGAGAGAAGCTGAACACAAGTAGCCCTACCCTTTCTTCCCTTCTCTCTACAGAGAGTACTTTCTGAAGTGCTCTCTGCCACCCTAGAACCCTGGGTTGTCATTGGCTGCCAGTGACTAGATGGATGAATCCAATTCTGGAGTGAAGAAATGACAAGCTCACCTGACCACAGCTTTAAAGCCATATCCACTCTTTGATACTCAATAATAAAAGTACTGTGTTTATCTCCATTCGCCTCTCAAGTTTCTTATCTCTCAGTTGGTTCCAAGTAGAAAGTAGAAGAAAGGTGTGTGTTTTTATTGGTCCTATAAAACTAGCAGTCTTCCATGTAGACACGATGCCTACAGCATTGAGTTACAACTCCTTATTTAGGTCAGCACACAAAGTCCATCTCAATCTCTTTAATCAGTGATTCACAGGTTATTCCACTTATACTTCCCCTCCCCCAGCAACTGAACTACTAGGCTGTATGGGGGTCATTTTTTGAGAAATGGGGTAGGTAAAACTACATCTCTAGCTTTATCTCCTCTGCTGTATCACAATTCCCAAATACACAAGTCTTTTCTCCTTTTGCCTTAACTTGTTCTTGATTTGCATAAAACTTCCTGCTTATCCTTCCTCCAACTCCCTAAATAACCACTCCCTTTTCTGTTCTAAAGTGCATCGATTATGCTTTCGTTTTAGCATTTACATCTTTCTCCTGTAATCTGTGCGCACATCTATGTCTTCAGCTATACCAGAGGTAGGCAGTTTATTTTATGGATCTTTGCTCTCTAGAACTTGATGAATGAAGATGTCCAAGAAATGTTTGCAAATAAATGAGTTAGTCTTCTCACTTTATAGTTGTGGAAAACTGAGATCCAGAATAAACTATTGTTGCTTGTCCAAGATGATACAGTAAGTGACAGAGCCAATACCAAAAGCCAGGTTTCTTGATTCCCAATCCGACTCTCTTTCCGCTTCATAATGTCGTAATTATATATAAGATGGTAAATAGCAATAATTTATTATTGATATTGCCGATCTCTCTGATATTTCATATTGAATAAGTTACAAATATGCAGTGTGTATTAAGCAAACATTAACTATACTAAGATCATATATAAATATTCATTACAGTTATTTAACATAACTGACTTCTTTTGAAGCCTAGTTCATTGCAAACAAGTGAGTTCGACTCATCAGATGAAGAGCCTATAGAAGATGAACAGACTCCAATTCAGATATCATGGTATGTTAACATTTCTGATCAACAATGAGCTAAAATATTTAATGTGTACATCATAACCTTTATAGAATGTAGTCCACATATTGAATATATTTAATAATTATCTTCCACTGTTTATATAATTATAATCTTTAAGGGTTATCTAATCCATGATTACTGTCCATGACAGAATTAGGCTTTTGGGGGGTTGTGGGTCCTTCTTTATACATAGAGAAAACTATAACAGAAACAAGGAAGTAAGGAGTTGAGATCAGACTGGAATGATCGATCTCCCATTTAGTACCAAAACTTATCTATTTTTTTTATGACAAAAGACTAGTGTACAAACATAGTATGAAACATTTAATCATTTATCATTTAGTCAAATCCTAGAACTATGTGCCACTGTAATGCATCTGTCAGCAGACACTGTTTAAGATTAAAGCCACATTATCATAGATACAATAACAAAACCACGTTTCTATATAAAATCGACTTCTAAATCTTGGCAGTGATTTATGGTTATACCAGATTCTCTATAACCAGCAATCAAATGCTTTCTCTAATACCTGTAAATGTAATACTCTCTCTTTTAAAAAGCACTGTTCCCTACTATAGGAAGAGAAAAAGAACGTAAGTGTTGTCCCTAAAGTTTTTTGTTCTGCCATCAAATAGCAATTATCTTTCGTTGCTCTTTCTAACCCTGCTTTTAAATTCAAAACTCATCTAATTTTCAAATTCAAGTGGTATTTATATGCTGCCTCCTGTTTTCCTCTAAACTCACCTTCTGTCTTGCAAACAAAGTGAGCCTCTCTGCCTTCATTGTCCCTGAGTACTACAAACTGGGACTATGATTTCTTGAAATTATTTCATTTTTACCAAAATCCAGTACAACAAAGAATGGGTGGCTGGTGGTTTTTATCATATAAAATTATATCTGTTTAAGGAAGTCCTACAAAGAAATCTTAAAATAATAATATAGAATGAATGCTCAGGGTGAAATTGTCAGATGGTCATTTTCCAGCTTATTTGCTAAGGTTATTAAGACAAAATATTTCAGGTAACATACCATAGGTAACTTAAGTACACTTTATACTAGTTGTAGGCAATCTAGCCATTGTTATCATTATGGTAAGTTTAAATTAACCTACCACTTTTAAAACTTAAATTGTAACAAAACAAATGATAAGTCTCTGTTTCAAAAATTGCCTTTTTGTGACCATTGATATTTAATTATAAATTTTTGTTTTGTGACTAAAACTTTAAAACACCCTTGTTCAGTGGCAAGCATGCACATTGGTTAAATTGAATTTCCATTTATAACTTATGTAACTTTTAAAAAATGGAACTAAGCTTGATAAAGTTTTATTCTTTTCAGGCTACCCCTGTCACGCGTGAATTGTTCTCAGTTTCTTGGTTTATGTGCTCTTCCAGGTAGGTACCACCACAGCTGGCTTCTTATTCATACATTACACCGTTTTGTGTCTTTTGTTTTGATTTGTTTTTGTTGTCAGCTAACACATCATTCTCTGTACCGAGCAATAGGAGAATTTCACAGACCATCTGCATGGGGAACTCACTTTTGGGAAGCCTTCGTGGGGGTCCTGGGTGAAGGAACATAGATCTACTCTTCAACCCTTCCAGATCCACATTCACAGTTGTACCTTTCTATTTTACCTGTCTTATGAAAATTTAAACACGGGTACAATGTGAAGCTGAGGGTGATAGCTAGGTACTTATTACAGAAAGGACACAGAATCCCTGGATTATATTCCTAAGAATTTAAGAAATTGAAATTCATATTCAAATTGGAATTTGAACATATAAATGATCATATGGGATAACTTTCTAAAGTAGCTATATATATGTTTAAATATACTTGTTATGTATGACCCAGATCTGACTTTTTCACTTGTCTTATTACTACTTATAGGTTGTAAATTCAAAGATATTAGAAGAAATATCCAAAAGGATACAGGTAGGTATAATAGAGAACAACTGTATTAATAGGTTTTTTTAATAACACTGAAAACATCTTTGTCAAAAAGAACAAACTGTAGTCTCTTCTCAGTATACCAAATAAATATTTGATATTTCATAAAATTTCAAACTACAGACTTATCTAATAAGTGAAGAGGTATTTGTGAAGAACATGGAATTGCTGTTCACTAATTGTCATAGTTATATATAGAAATTGCATTTGAGTTTAGAATGTATAAGTTGGAGAGAGAAACGTATGTAAATAGAAAACTGACATTGCACTGCACAAATCTCCGAACATGCTGTTCTTTACAGACTTGACTGTGATAGTAGAAATTTTCTGGATAGAAAATGTAGAGAGCCAGCATGTAGGTGAAGAAGATGGAGTGGTGTCCAATCTTTACATGCCCACGGATGTTCATACAACTGTAGCCTCGAGTCTAATAATCCCAATTGAAATTTACATATTGCATGATACTAAAATTTTGAATTTTAAAATATTTTATTCTAGTTGGCCTGGAATATTTCAAGGCTAATAGTCCTGCCAATGTCCTTATAAAACATCAAAATAAAAATGTATATATTGCTTGATTCTGACCAGCATAGATTTTTTAAATCTTAAAATGTTTTTCTGGTTGTTTTAGGATATTACTTTGCTGATATACTTTCTCTAATTTATTCCTTACCTACCAAAAAAGACTTAAAGAGGCTAATAGATTAGTTGACCCTTGCAGAATTGGGAAAGATTTTCTGATTTAGAGACACCCACCATGGTAGGAAATTTTCATTTGGAAAATATTTAAGTCATACACAAAATATAATGTAAATCATTGGTTCAAGTACCAATCTTGCACATTTTGGAAAGACCTATTCATTTAGTATCTTCTGTAAGAGGGGTTTCCAGCGTTTTAGCAAACCCTTTCTTTTCCAATGAAATCTTAAATGGAATCCAATATATAACACGGATGACAATGTTTTATGGAGGAGGCCTACAATCTCCCTGTAGCTGTTCCTGTAGTTCCTCCTAAGAGTACTTTCTAGGAAGTTTGAAAACCACTGTATAATGGAAATAATTTAGTGTGTACACAGGCAAAGAGAAAATTACCTACCATTAAAAATGGTTAAGTACGTTAAATCCTTTTAGAAATACAAGAATGTGATAGTATTATCTAGAGTAGCACCATCCAATAGAAATATAAGGGAGCCACAAATAGAAGCCATATATGTAACTTTATATTTTCTAGTTGCCACATGTAAAAAAAGTAAAAAACAGGTGAAATTAATTTAACAATATTTTTATTTAACCTAATATAGCTTTAAAAGTATCATTTCAATGAGCTTTGATTATAAAACAAATTATGAATGAGATAGATTTTTTGTACTTAATCTTTTAAATCAGATATGTATTTTACACTTAGAAAAAATTTCAATCTGGACTAGCCACATTTAAAGTGCAAATCTAGAGGTTCATGATGGAAGGCACTTTATACTTAAATAACTTAAATGTTGTAGGATTTAGGAGGCAGGGAGGGCGAGGAGGCTCAAATCAGCCAGAATTATTTTTCATTATGAACCAAATGTTCTATAGTAAATATTGCCCACAGTACTATTGCTGGATCATATTCATTATATTGAAAGCATCTAAATTACATAATTCTAATACAGTTAATGTTTTATTTCCTAGAGATCTAGTCCCAAAATTAAATACATGATGGTGTGGTACAGTAACGAATATAGGGGAGAATACAAGAGCACTGGCACCGTGACCATGCTGGAGATTTTCTGTACAATACTTAGGATAAACAAAAAAACAGAGTGATGAAAATAGCAAACATGGTTGGTTTTGTAAGAAGAAAAACAGGAAAAAAATGTGTTATCATCCCTTCTTCAGAGTTTGTTTTGAAATTTATATATATGGTTTTAAATTTATTTTAAGGCAGCATTTATTGTAAAATTATTTCTCAAGAACAGCAATATGATTGACTCATGTTAAAATTCAGTAAAAAGCATTTGAATTATAAAGTCAGATTTAATTTTAATCACTTTCGGTTCCGATGTTTCTAAATCCTATTTTGTGCTTAGTGACTTGATTTTTACCCTAGTTTGAAGACAGGTCAATACATTTTAGATTTATCAATAAACACTTCAAATTTATAGATTATCGTTTGTTATTTATTCAGTTTAAGAAATTTAACTCCATATTCTCCTCTTGACCATTTTTAAATTTGTAATGTTTTGTACCTGTATGTCTTTGTATCTCGGTCTATTGGCAGAAGAACTAAAGAGCTATGGTATACAAGACATATTTGTTTTCTGCACCAGAGGGGAACTGTCAAAATATAGAGTCCCAAACCTCCTGGACCTCTACCAGCAGTATGGAATTGTCACGCATCATCATCCCATCCCAGATGGAGGGACTCCTGACATAGCCAGCTGCTGCGAAATAATGGAGGAGCTTGCAATCTGCCTCAAAAATAATCGAAAAACCTTAATACAGTAAGTTTTCCTTTTCTCCATGCATTATATGAGAAATGTCCCAGTCAGAATGATTTTTTAAATTACTGCATCCTTATTCAGTTACTACCTACTTTGTAATTTGTCACGGGGATCAAAAAGAGATAAGGGATGAAAAGTACTAGCCTGGTACAGAGCGTGTACTCAGATATTTGCTATTATAACTTTTGAAGAGTAAGGACAATAAATGAGTAGATTTGAACATTTTTAGACTAGGGTTACAGGCTTTTTTTTCTTTCATTTTGTCTTATTTTTAGTTATCATTTTGAAACACCCTTCTCAAAAAAGGTGAGGCATTCATCTCGTTAACCTTACTTGGTCAGCCTTTCAATCGCTTCCAAGAGCAAAAGAGTCGATTTTTTAAAAATTAGCAAAGAAATCATCCCTAAGCAATAAGAAATCTTAAAAATATTCTTGAAAATTATAATTGATGATATGAATTTGCTACCAGAATGAAAGAAGGACTCTTATTGTTTGTCTATGATTCTACACACGCTGCTGGTATGAAAGTTTAAAACAAAATAAAAAGGGGTTAAGAAAAAAATGATGAGAGAAGGAAAAAAATGGCTTGGGGAAAGGACAAAGAGAGTGACAACCAGCAGTAGACAGTAGCAAAGATGAGAAGTAGTGCTGTGGGGTAAGAACCAGATGCTCAGCTGGAAGAGAGACACAGAGTAGAGGAAGGTGAGCCAGCGCAGGTAGCAAACTAGTCCTTCTCTGTGCCAAATGCACTTGTATTCTACTAAGCTGCTAATCCTTTCTGGAACAAGATAAAGTACTAAATAGTTTGATACTTCAAAAGCCCTAAGGTCCCTGAAGTCATTGCATTAAGTTAGACAGTATGCAGACTCCTCCAAGTATCCAGGATAGTCTCAGGACTGGTCCAGCCAACTTCTCTCCTTCTACCTAGAGCTCAGGGCCCTCATGCCAATAGTTACCATTCTGAAGGCAAAACAACTAATACAAGGGTTTTTGAGGACACAAAACTGTTTGTAGCCAAACTCAACTCTGATATACAAAGGATTACCCTACCCAGTAGAGAATAAAGATATAGAAGCAATCTTATAGTCTATTGTTTCCAAACTTTCTCTAGAGAAAAGCATAATCTCTCAGTGTAAGCAATACTAATTGTAAAAGCAAAATTTTAGACTAAATAGTTGTCTGTGCTAAATTTTCTAAATCTAAGTAAAATAGCATTAGATAATTAGATGTAGCTAGTGAACAATATTTCCAGTTTTTTAACCCATTTTTCAAACCATTCTGAGGTTTTGTTTTGTTTTTTCAAATAAATCTTTGAAAGCAGCCTCTACTAAAAAGATTCTAGGCATCGAACTAGCTCTAATCCAAGCTTAACAAATTCTACTCTAGCAGGTTCTAGCGTTGAATACTCTGATGTTTGAACAGAATACAAACAGCTTGGAAAGATGGGTGGGTGGCCTTGGATATGTTAAATGCTTCGGGCTCACATAAAAGATAGCATCTGATGACAAAATTTCCATTATCCTACACCTTTCAAAGTGTCCTACAGTGACTACTGTTTGGACAAAGACAATTTTTCATCCATTCTGCCATCTTTGAGTGCCCATATTGCTAGAAAGCTCTAGAGTAAATGTTTTTCACTCTCTTGTTGTCTACCAGTGCTGTCTCACAGTTCTCCCTTGGCATTTTCATTCCTTTATAAAATCGGTGAACACTGCATGCTACTATATGATACCATTTTCTAGGGCTGTTGTAACAAAGTACCACAAACTGGATAGGGTAAAACAACAGAAACTTATTCTCTCCATTCTGGAAGCTAGAAGCCCAAAGTCAAAACCATGGCCACTCCCTCTGAGACTCTAGTCAGAAAACTTCCTCGCCTCTCCCCAGCTTCTGGTGGTGGCAGTAGACCCTTGGCATTCTTTAACTTGCAGCTGCATCACTCTAATCTCTGACCATCACTACATGATCCTCCTTGTGTGTTTGTATCTTCATATGGTATTTCCTCCTATAAGGACCCCAGTCATCTTGGGTTAGGGCCACCCTAGTGACCTCACCTTAACTTGATCACATCCACAAAGACCTTCTTTCGAAATGAGGTCACATTCACGGTACCAGGAATTATGACTTCAATATATCTTTTTGGGAACACAATTCAGCCTATAACACCTACTGTGTTCCAGAGTGAATTACAAAACACACCCTGTGAGGCACAGTCCCCACCCGCAAGGAACCCACAGCTAACAACACTACCTCATAAGTGCAATAAGATTCACACGGGATATGTAAGAGGCAGCGCACAGGACAGCAATGGTTTCTGTGGAGCCACAAAGGCATTTTGGGGAATAAGATTTGAGGTGGGTTTTGAAGGATGAGTGGGAATCAGAGAGAGGAGGAAAGATAAAAGAGTAGCAAGAGGTATAGTTTTAAAGTAGTATTCCTCTTTCAGAAAGCAGAGTTCTGCCTCTCTCTACCTTTCCACGGTAGATCCTCATCTCTGAGACAGGCCTACATCTGGGACACTATAGAAAGCAAGTTCACAAACACTCTAGCGGTCAGCACCTGTGTGGTCCTCTGTCTCACATCCTATCACAAGACACGTACCTAGACCTTCATCTGCAATATACTGCAGCGATTGATGTTCAAGTTAAGTCTCAGCACCCAGTTAGGTTCAGCACATCCTCTAAGAAAGTTAGGACATGTGCAACACATTTTTGTACGATCTTCAAAAATGATTAAAATGGTTTTGTTGCTTTCAGGGTTAATCTTCATTTTTCTGAGAAATTCAGTTATGCAGAACTGCTAATATCTTCACAATACTAACATTCATTTACTTCTTACTCTGTGCCAAGCTCTGTTCTAGACCTTTTCAATGCTACCTCATTCAGTCCTCACTATGATCTAGGTACTATTGCTGTTACCATTTTATAGGTGAGAAGGCTGAGGCCCAGAGAAGCTAAATCACTTCCTTAGGTTCATACATCTAATAAATGACAGATCCAGGATTCAACCTAGGTGGTGGGACCCTAGAGCTTATGCTTTAAAACTCTTTGATACACAACCTCTGTACTCTTTAGACAAATGAAGTTATTATACCAACAGCTCTTGTTCCATAACCACTAAGCTTTTGTCCCGACAGAGGAAAATAATCCAAGTGGCCATTTGTAAAACAGTCTGACTCCTACCTATTCAGTACTATGTTCCACTGCTCATATGTGGATCCCAGAATTTAAAGAAGTCACTAAAAAGGCCCTGCCTCCCTTGACCCTTAGCAGTGTTCAGATATTTCATCTCAGTGTGCAAGGCACTATGCTAGGCATTAGAGTTAAAACTATGAGGCAGAAAGAACAAGCCTGTAGTTGTGATTGTGGGGATGAAATGAAAATGTGCAAATTTCAAAACTGTACTTTCTTTTCAGCTGTTATGGAGGAGTTGGGAGATCTTGTCTTGGTAAGAAATATATTTTCATTATTCAGTTTTTTGTTTTTTTTTTTTCATTTCGAAGTAGGCAAACTCCTGTTTCTGGGACATATGCTCACTGTATGAAAATGAAACCAAACACAATAAAGTCTGCTAAACCCCAAAGGATTACTTAAGGCCCTAAATTTGGCATTCCCTAGGAATATTGGGTGGGACTGGGGGTTGTTTTCAGCATTGCTTTGGCGGGTTCTACAAAATAATTTACATCTTAGCATCTGTATTCTTGTGTTTTGTTTTGTTTTCTAATGTTCTCCCTATGAAGGTGTTATGATACTGACAGTAACTTCTAAATAATATCCACAGGTAAAATAAGTATGAAAACCAATGTTAATTACCATATGTTTACTTGAAACTTTTTAAAAATGTGTTAGGGAAAAAAGAACAGTTAATGAAATGGCATATTAGAGTAACAGTTATTCCTTTTAGTTTTGGACAGTACGGAAATTGAAAACTTTGTGTTTCAAAGAACACTATCAAAATCAAAAGACAATTCACAGAACAGGAAATACTTACAAACTATATGTTTGATAAGGGACTCACCTAGGATATATAAAGAACTTTCATAGCTCAATAATAAAGACAAACAACCCAATTTTTTTAAATGGACAAATGATCTGAATATATATTTCTCCAAACAAAATATACAAATGACCAACAAGCACATGAAAAAGATGCTCAACATCGTTAGTCATCAGGAAAATGCCACAATGAGATACTATTGAACACCCATTAGTGTGGCTATTATCCAAAAAATGGAAAATATAGGCAAGGATGTGGAAAAATTGGATCCCTCATATACTGCTAGCAGGTATGTAAAATGGTGCAGTTGCTTTGGAAAATAGTCTGGCAGTACTGCCTCAAACAGTTAAACATAAAGTTACCATATGATCCAGCAGTTCCATCCTAAGTATATACCCAAAAGAAATGAAAACACTTCCACACAAAAACTTGTACATGAATGTTTATAGCAGCATTATTCATAATAGCCAAAAAATAGAAACAACCTAAATGCCCATCAGTTGACAAGTAGATGAACAAATGTCTATCCACACAATGGTATATTATTCATCCACAAAAAGGAATGAAGTACTGGTACGTGCCACAATATGTATGAAAATGAACACATTATGCTAAGCACAAGAAGCATGTCACAAAAGACCATATATGATTTCATTTATATGAAATGCCTAGAATAGGCAAATCTGTAGAGACAGAGAGTAGATAATTGGTTGCTTAGGGCAGGGGTAATGGGGTCGTAGGGGGATTTTAACAAAAGGGTGCAGGGGTTTTTCGAGATGATGAAAATGTTCTACAATTGACTGGTTAGTGATGGCTGCACGTATCTGTGAATACACTAAAATCCACTGAATTGTATATTTTAAATGAATGGTGTGGTATGAGAATTGTAACTCAATAAAGCTACATAAAAACAAACAAACAAAAAGAATGAAGCCACTGCTAAACTTTAACAATTTAAAATCATAATTTAACTGTCAAAAACACATAAGGCCTCCATCTTTTCATTCATTTCAATTCACCAAACTCAGTCTTCTATACCAACATGTCTAATTAAATATAAAATGCTCTACTCTATCATTATTTAATAATATGCTATTTTTTTTATCACGTTCTGTTAGTAGCTGCTTGTCTCCTACTGTATCTGTCTGACACAGTATCACCACAGCAAGCCATAGACAGCCTGAGAGACCTAAGAGGATCTGGAGCAATACAGACCATAAAGGTAAGGAGGTTGACTGTTCTTGTGTGGGTGTGGTTAAGTGAGCAGACCCTTACAAATACACCGTAATTCAGCATTGCGGGGAAAGAGGAAAATTTCCCCTTCCCTCCGCTGGTTCTTTTCCGCTGGTTGAATAATCAAATCAACATAAGACAGATTGACTAGAGAAAATCAAATTAACTTTAGTGCGCATGGGAACCCCACACACAGGAAAGAAGACCTCAAATGCACAAGAGATTCAGAGACAGAAATGGAAAATGATGTACATATGACATTCTGAGCTAGGGAGGAAGTAAGGCACCTTAGGGCTTCGGAAGGTTAATTGCATGAAAAGCATGTGTTTAGTAATCAATACTTTGCCCTGGTCATCTCTGATGATCTCATATATGGGTAAGGCCCCTAACTGAAATTCCTCTAGGTAGTTTGAACTTCCCAGGATCTACCAGTGTTCAGTTTTTGCCCATTCGGCTCTCACTCAGAAAAATAAGAAGGTTACTATAAGCTTAGTAGTTCCCTGGGTAGATTATCAGCCAAAAAGATCTAAGGAAGATCTAAGTATATCACCAAAACACTTAATGAAGATGAATGACTATAATACAAAAAAATATAAAGCAATGCTAATTACTTTGCTGTGGATAACCAAAGGTGACATCCTCCACATTTACTTTTCCCTTAACATTCAAAAATACTGCTAGAGCAATGCCCAAGGATATTGTTATATATTAATCATGTTGCTGAAAAGATTCTGCAGATTTCACTTTATCTGTAGCTCTGTAAAGCTAACTTTCCCTCCTTTCCCAAGCACCCAGCCTCAGCTTTAGAACTAAACCAGGAGCAGGCACTAAAGGATCCTGGCCTTACACAGCTCCTTAAGCTGCAGAGTTCATCTGCCCCGGGTTCAGGTCTAACCAAGTATCATGAATATGAATTATTAAAATAACTGATAATTTCACCGAACAGCCTGATTCTCAGTGCTCAAATAAGGTCTTTCAAAAACCAATCCATACAGGACCCCACTTCACTGCACAGGTTCTGAAAACAGAGCTGCCCATATTATGTTACAATCAAATGATGCTTCAAATTCAAGATGTTCTCAAGTCTCTCTTTTAAACAAAATACATGATCAAACACATGTGCATATGTATGTTTTACACCTTTAATCTTGGAGAGAATTAAGCCCATATTAATATGGCTGTTGACCTAACACCTCAGCATTCTGTGGCAAACAGGCTTTTCCCATCCCTGCCGATTTAAGTTAGCAGTATGCAATTTCAACTCCCTAGTGAGATGAAATGAGACTAGCAAAGTAAAAATATCCTCTAGGAAGCTATTAAAATTCTGAATAAAGTTGTTTTTTTTTTTTGCTTATCTGTTAAAAATAATTTTATTTTTATTATTTGCTATGAAAATTATTCCAAATGGATTACCATCACAAAAAAAGCAGAAAACTTGGACTTCTATAAATTAATAGATTTTCTTGAACATACCATTGTTAACTGCTACAGAAGGTGCCTTATCCTCCCTACTTAGCCCCAGAGGAATACATTAGCAAAAAGAATGCCTTCATGTACTATTTTTAATCTTACTTGTTCCTGCCAGTAAAGGGAGAAATCAGATTTAAAAACATTCATCTGTACTTCATGCTACCTTCTGATTTTCAGAGATTTTTAAAACAATAGTTTTCACACTATATGTAGCTTCATTGAAAGAAACTTCCCCATGAAACTTCCTTACCCAAAAGGATATAGAATTGTTCTTAGCAAATACTTTTGATTCCTAATTCCTGCTAGTATTGCAACTACTCCGGTAACTAGTTTTCTACAATGTATTTCAATATATCTTTACTTTTTTCAGCAATATAATTATCTTCATGAGTTCCGGGACAAACTAGCTGCACATCTATCATCAGGAGATTCACTATCAAGATCTGTATCTAGATAAAAAAAAAAAAATTTTAAACAGCATATGTATATATATGACCGTGTCTGAAATTTAAGAGCTAACATAATTTGTATTGAAGTGAAACTACTACTGTTATCACCTTGATTGTAAATGTGTATGTGCAGATGTTCCTAAAGCTTTTATTGACAAATTTCATTGTGTCTCTTTCATCTCTTATAGGAGATAGAAAAACTGCTGTACACTTTTCCTTTTTAGAAATGCACTGGTTGCTCTGGTATATTTTATGTGGGGATAATGCTGAAAAAGTATATGGAAAAATATTTGACTGCATTTATCACACTTTTACCTCACTTTACTATTTGTAACTACCAAGTGACATATAACATAGTAACAAGTATGAAAATTTGTGTAAGCTCCCAAGCTAACGTTATTTAAATGACTTTCATCCTTTATTCCTCCCAAAATCTTTCCCCTTATTTTTTCTACTTCATAGACATACAAAATTGTAAGGAATCCTACAAATCATTTAATTATCTCCCTCCTAGAGCTGGATCATGCCCAATAGGTGTTTATCCTACATTTTCTGGAAATTTTCAGAGACAACAAATTCACTGGTTCAGACAACTGCTCTGTTTTTTAGAGCATTCACTTTTTCACCTCAGAAACAACACAATGAATTTAATCCTTCTTTCACATTTATTTATAAAGTAGTTACCTACACATATTAACAATCTTCAATTTTCTCCTTCATCTTACTTATATCAGTAAACATGTCTTTTTGTCTTTAAATTCAACGTTGAGCTACTCAAAGCAGTCATTTAGACTATAGATAGAATTACACGATGAGTCAAAGCCACCTGTTTTAACAGACATCAATGGTTTCAGAGTCACAGAAGGTAGGTGCAAGGCTCTCTTGGCTACTGGTAATCACAGAAGTGAACCAGTGGTCATAGGCACTTACACACAAGACCAAGTAAATTTCACATCAGAACAATTTTTAAATAATCAGATAATTACCCAAAATCTTATTTTGTCTCACACTCTTCTTGCTACTGCTGAACTACTTTAATTTCACCAGGGAATACTTTAAAACAAGTACTAGTGCTGTTGAAAACTTCAGACCAGAGAACCACTATGCACCATAATATAATCAATATTTAATACTTTTATATATGCACTGCTTCTAGAATTTAAGATTTTATAATACAAGAAAGATTAGAAAGTCACATATCCCACTAGTATTTGAATGTTTAAACAAGGGATTTCTTATCTAACAAAATAAATACCAAAAGTTGTAGCAAGAAAGTTTTTTTTTTTAAGTACAGGTTGTAATCATAGATTGACCTTCATGATTTTGTTATTACAACAAAATATAATTTAAAAAGCACAATATTCTATTAAAATTTAGGAAGTCACTGAAATTAGCATGACCAAATCTTATATTAGCTTTCTCCCAATATAAATAAATATTCAGCTTATTCATGAATACTTATGAAAATGGAGGGAAAACATTGGCATGGATTTATCATATCCTTTAATAATCAATTGAATTCTCAAAGTGTATGCATTTCTCAATTTCCATTGCAAGTGCCAGTTAAGCCTTCCACATTTAAAATGCTTGACTAAACTACTTTAATACCAATTGTAAGGGAAACACCAATTATTCCATAACAGAGAAACATGGTACTACTCAAATATAATTGTCCAATTAAGTTTAATAATACGTAATTTCCAACATTCTTGGAAAGTATCTTCTGTGGGATAGCCCCTCAAAACAATAGGGTAGGGGAGACAGAGACAATCTAGAGTCCTGGTTATACTCAAGCCAGAGTTAGCGAGTTAACTGCTGAAATTGAATTAACACAGATTCAACCATTATCCATAAACTACACAAGGGAACATTTGAGACGGTTTTTATTGAATGTACAAAAGCAAAATAAATCAAGCAAACTCTAAGAGGGCAGGACTACTTAGGGCATTTTCTTTGGACAGTGGTACAGCACCATTAACTTAGATTTTAATAAACCATGAACACAGATGGCTAACTACACTCTGCGTTTTCCTTAGTATCTTCAGGGTCTACCCTGTCACCAATCTATTAAGAAAATTTTCTTCTTCAGAATAAATGAATACAGTAATCGAAGAAATGTAAATGTTTAGAAAAAGCATTGTACAATAAAAATTTATTCACTCTTTTCCATGTCAAGATGTTCAATACATCTTCATTTCCACAATGTATATTAATGTAGAATAAAACCTTCACTCTGATCCCTTCACCAATTAATCACCTTATGTAGTGAATACTAGTTTCCACAACAAGCAGAAGCAGCAGCAGAACTGTTCACTCCTTTTAGACAGTTAGCTTCAGAATGCTCAATTTTAACCAAAATAAAATTGTGCTAAGAAAGTTATTCAACATGTCCAGAAATGCATACTTTTTTCTCCTGGCATCACCCT
Source organism: Eonycteris spelaea (assembly GCA_003508835.1). Classification (NCBI taxonomy): domain Eukaryota; kingdom Metazoa; phylum Chordata; class Mammalia; order Chiroptera; family Pteropodidae; genus Eonycteris; species Eonycteris spelaea. The sequence goes on from PUFA01000017.1 coordinate 7,323,648, forward strand.
GGAATATTAGTTCAAAATCATCTTCTGAGCTATATTATTAATACCAGAGATCCATTAGTTAAAAACCATCTTCTAAGCTATATTGGTACCAGAGACTCATTAGCTGCTGGTCTGACTGCAGATCAATGACTGGTTTAAGCAAAAGAGCTGAAGTTATTAGTTATTTGAGACTAACATTTTTAGTTTCCCCAAAAGAATGAATATGAATACTTTATGAACAATGCTAGACACAGTATCAATTTTTATCTTTCCTCTTTGAAAAGAATGTTTTAAAATATTTTTGCTGTCAGAATTTCTGATTTACAATTATACTGTACAATTGATTATTGAGAAATGCACATTCATGAGCATTAAATTGTATAAAAAAGTAAACTAGATATATACTTTTAAATACAGATCATTATGTGAATGGGCTCAATGTATCACAATACTATGATGCAACCACGCCAAAAATGAAAGCCCATCCCTCTGCAGAGTATGAAAGATACACAAGTCATTATTTGCACCATGGCAATAACATTAACACTGATCATAAACATAATTAGAGGAAAAGAGAAATGTTGTACCAAGGAAAATATCTGCTAGTTTCAATATATCTACATCTCTATTTCCTTCCTAGGCAAATATCTGACATTTTCAAATAATGTTGATTTGAGGAGCAAAGAAGAGCTCTTAAGAGAACTATTAGTTTGGTCCTCAAGCTGAAAAATACTGAAAGGCTTTAAAAGAGACAAACTGCCATGTACTTTGTTGCTTTGTGAAAGGCCATTATCTGGGTATCTGAACTTGACTGGTAGGTCTGCCAGTTCATGGTATAATGCTTGAGGTTTTCTAAAATGCTTTAGTAGTACCTAATACATGTCAAAAGTGGATTTCTGGTCAGTTCCTATCATCCCCTCCCCCCCTTCTCATAGAAAATAATTCAAATTTCAAACAAATTCGTAGTTTGTCTACAGCCTGGGACCCAACTCTCCTCCACCCTGGGGTAGAGGGTAGGAAAATCAGCTAAGCCCTATGAAAATCATCAAATATCATTAATAAAATTCAGATATCAGCATTCAAATAAATTTCTACCCCTATACCTCCTTAGTACTAATGGGACATATTGCCATTATATAGTATTATGACTCAAGAATAACTTCTGGACTACATTTGTTACATAAGATTTTTAACTCAGAAGAATCTACAGTAGTCATAGCAACCAAGAATTGTTAGTATAAATATAAACCGCAATGTGTTACACTAATAGTTTGTGAGAGTTGGAAAGCCTTAAAGATAAATCAAAGCACATGATAACAATACTAATTGTAACAAGGAAAAGAAGAACCTAAATAAACAGCTGTCACTGCACAGGGAGAAGCAGTTTAATATAAGCTGGGAAGGATTACAAATCCAGGCTAACTATGCCTCAGCTGGACCTGCAGAAATAACATAACGCTACAGCTACCCAAAAACATTAATGAGGGGGAACAAATTAAATTCAGAGTGATGACGAGTTAACGGGATATTGTCAAATGTACTTTCTTTCTTTCTCTTGGTAAGAGATTTAATTTCATAAAACATTAGGGTAGATATTATGAGGCCATCAAGGTACTCAATCTTCTAATCACTTATATGCCTAAGAATTAACAACCTACCACCAAGATGGGTAAACCTGTCGATCATCTTTGAGGAATCAGCTATGGACTATAAATATAAATTTTGAAGCATGAGAAGGCAGCTTCCACAAATTGCAACCAATAAATCTTGCATTCATTCTGGAATATTCTGGAATACATTATTAAAAGGATGTTTTTTAAAACTTAGAAAGGAATGTTTGTTAAGACAGCAAGGGCTTGTAAAAATATTTTGACAGGAATACGAAAGTAACAGCCCCAGGGAACCTATCTAGAGGACAGAAGACTTGGCCAGGTCTCTCATGATCAAAAATACTTGTGAACAAGAAAGAATAATAAAAAGTGGGTGCTGACATAATTAGGTGGATCAGAAACTGAATGACTGACTGCTCATACTCAAAGCATGAATCTTCACTGCCTAGCAAATGCTCAATAATTTACTGCATCAACAGACCAAAGGTCAGATCCCTCAAGGCATTCTCCAGACTAGAAAAAACAAGGTCTTTAAAGCTTCTCTCATTATGAAATGAGACTCTCTTCAATCTTATTATGGTAGATCTATTCTCTTCAACATACTCAACTCCATTACCCAATCGCAAAACAGTAACAGCTACCTCCCAAAGGTGGGGAAGCATTTTTTCACTAATAGAAAGTAAGACAGCATCTAATTCAAGGGATTCTTAACTGCCACAAAGACATCCATAAACTCCCTTGATCATTATGTGGAATTACTATATATTGGTTTTCTTTGTCCTTTAAGAAATTCTGAACCATTTGCACTATTTTCAATTGCCTTAATTTCCCCATCCCAAATAAAGCACAAAAACGCTTATAAAAACATGCAAGCCATAATTTACCTGCCTTACAAGAAGTAGCAAAAACTCAAATTCATAAGTCATTTTACCTTAAACCTGCTGTTTCAAAAAGGAACAAAAATTAAAACATTTTAAGTGCCACAATAATTTTTTAAATTGGTAGAAAAATGATGATGCAGCACCATCAATGGTTATAAATTTTGTCAAGTGACAATAGAATGCAATGTGCTTAACCATTTAAGTCCTTTTTAAATCCAGACATGGTATTAAAAAAAAAAAAACAACGCAATGTAATGCTTTAGCATTTTTTCCAAATTGACAGTTATATGTCTTTATTATGGATTAAGCAAGTTTATGAAATAGCTATTTGTAATCTTTAAAATAATGCACTGAAAATAAGTCTTAATTTCAGAGTTTTATTGTATTGCACTAAAGGAACAGCAGGATGGTTATACAATTTTCTCTCATTCAGTTTTGTAAATCTAAAGTACTTGCAAATTCTTAAGAATACCTTTACCACCAGATTAGAACAGTAAGTAGAATAACCAATTTCTTAACGTCTTACAAATTAAAACACATTTAAAATAGCTTTAAATGCATTCTTCATAATTGAGTATATTTTTATATCATGTTCACTTATGCTTAAGAATTAAAGCAAGTATATTACTCTGATGGAAATATGGGAAATCTCTCATTCATGCAATATACAGGGATAATACTCAAGTCAAAGGAAAAATCCCACTCTTATTTTTTAATGTATCCGTATTTAATCACCTACATGATAGATGAGGAAACCCATGAAGTTTCCCACATATCAGATATATATTTTCAGTTCATCAGAAGCACCAATATCTACAGCTAATTTATAATTAGATGGCATTTCAATAAAACCAAAATGAGCCCTACAAGTTCCTATAAACAAAAGCTTCCAACGGACTAAGGACAGTCTATAATGCAATCATTCAAGGGACTATGGCTGTTCCTTAAGGAGTGCAAGTTCAAACCTGTCAATACCAGAGGTAATCATTTTATATTAATTTAAACATAATTCCATTTAAATTCTTTATCCGAGGATAACATATGAAAAGTCTTTCCACAAGCAAAAAATGTGGAAACATTTAAAAAATAAGGAGTCAATTTTTAAAGTAACTGATCAGATTCCATAGGCTACTCTTGGAAACAGGATCTTGCTGGATAGAATCTCTTCATTTGGTGGCTTTTCGCATGCACTTAATTGGACCAATTCTTCTGTGTGTTATTCTAAGAACTCACCAAAACATAGATCATGCTGAAAAGAAGAAAAAAGTTGTTAATTCAAACATTCCTAATTATAAAAGCTAAGAGCACCAAAAAGGTGAGTCTGCTTTATATAGCAAGTAAGTTTCTAGCATCACATCATCACACAAAATAAAAAGACCAGTGACAAGTTCACAGTATGGTTTTAATTTGCATTTATGGACTTTTGCCTACGGTAGGACTTGGCTCAGTGCAAATGCTATACTTGTCCCCTATTTCCTTTCCAATTTTAGCAAGAAGAACAGCACAGCTGAAAGCTTAATGGGGGATCAGAGCTTAGAGGAAAAATCCAAAACAGTGCACTACTCTGGAGTTGGGTCTAATAACAGGGGCAAGCATGTCCGAGGGCTCACTTCATGCCACGCCCAGTTAGGTCTTCAATACATGATCTCGCTGAATCCTCCAAGCAGTCCTAGGAGGTGAGTATTATTATCATCCCCATTTTACAGAAATCAATGGTCAACTAAGGAAACTTCCCATTAGAGAAAATCTCCAGGCAACAGTAATAGGGTTAAAAAAGGAGACAAACAAGCAAAATAAAAAAGCAAAATAACCATTTGATTCAGGCTTAAGGAATGCCAGAGAATTCTATAGAAAGATGTGGGAAAGGTGTAGTTCAAAAACGTATCTCTACATGGAAATACAAAGCAAGAAGTAAGAAAACTCAATAGACAATTTAAAACAGAAACGAATGCCTAAGTGCCACTATCTCCTGATGAACATTTTCCCACAACTGTATATCTCCAAATTTACCATTTATCCAATCATTTCATTTTTTTCTGTCAACAAATATGTTTTAAGTGTCTACTATATGCCAGCACTGTTCCAGACATGTGTTACAGGAACTTAAAAATGAAAACAGGAATTAGACACATGGAATTTCACTTTTCAGAACATATTCGCTTATCTTTGTTTCATATATCAATGACATCTGTAGATACACTAAAGGATACTCATCTTCAGTTATAACCTCAAAAAGCATAAAAAATGTTTTCCTAAATTCCAGTCTAGCACCTCACACATACTTTTCTATCATGGAAATTTATATGATGTAAAGAGAACTATGAATATAAACCTACCATATAATAATTTGCAAGCTTTCAAGCAACAGCTAGAGGGAATGAAAGCTAATTATTATAACGATTTCATCTTATACAGTTAATTTCCTTCATATTTTGAAAATCAGGTGAAAAGCCCTCTCTGGTTGAATATGTATCAATAAAAGATGAGAAAAATGTATTTAGCTTCAAGAAAAATTGTAATTCCACACCTGACAGTGTTCTTTTTTAGGTTTAATAAGCAGCCATTTTATCTCACCTACAGTATACTTAGAGCAGTAAGTTCTCAAGTAGGGCCAATTTTGCCCCACAGGAGACATTTTTGGTTATTACGACAGGGAGAAGGGGTACTACTGGCATCTAGTGGGTAGATACAATGGATGCTGTTCTAAATATCTTACAATGCACAGGACGGCTACCTACAACAAGATTTATCCAGCCCAAAATGTCAACATTGCTGAGGTTGAGAAACTCTGGCCTAGAAGAATGACATGAGTTCATCATGGTAGAAAAGGAGAAAAATCAATAATTGTACCATCCTGTTTCTATCATTCATCTCATTCGGATCAAGCAAACCAGCAGATAAAGGGCAGAGCATATAGTTTATAAAAAATGATAAAGAAAAAACTAAATACAATCTTGAGACTGAAGTAAGCAAACTTTGCAAACTCACCAAGCCACATCTTCCCAATGCCATCACTCTGCCATAAGAATGAGGACTGCCCTTCACTCACTGAATGAATCTGAAAACTTAGGAAGCAGAATCCTTGCCCAAACTATCTGCCCCTGACAGCACGCTAGTTGGATATTTTGATAAGTACCAGTGTATTCCTAGTCAATGTGCATGAATTCACCAGTGCGCACTGTGTCATTACCAGTTACCACACCATTCAAGACACTGAGTTATTCTTCAAGTGGATTCCAAAGTGTTAAGACCATAATGCCTGCAAACTTTTTAGGTGGCAATGTGAAATCATTATTTTAATTTTTTTTAAACTTACCCATATAGGTAGTAAAAAAATGCTAGAAGATAAAAAGCTAATTTGCACCATCCTTCTTTCTGACAATATGCTAAAATATCTGCATTCATGATGGTTGTAGGGTCATAGAGTCCTGGTCCACTCATCACTGGTCTACTCATATACCTGTAATAAAAACAGTCTATTAGCCATGCAGAAAGTGAGCAAACCTTAAGGAGGGGAAGGAGGGCTTTTTCCTAATATTTGATACGATGAGAGGTGGCCCACATAGGGAATCATATTTTTAATTACAGACTGAATTCTTTCCTTTTATCATCTTAATTTTAAAATTAGAGCCCCTAAATGAGCAGAACAGGACAGCTAAACAAGTCACATCTGATCTCTATACTTTTCGGAAATCTAACAGGAATAACTATTAAAAGAAATAAGACTTTATTTTAATATAATTTTAGACTTACAGAAAAGGTACAAGAATACCTCACCCAGATGTTCCACCTTTAATACACTTGCTTTATCCTTCTTTTTTCTCATACTATCTCTAATTATACATACATTTCTTTAACTATTCCAGAGTCAACTATGGTTGTGATACCACTTATACACCTAAACACTTCCTCAGTAGGTAGGTCCTAAAATCAAGAGCAATGAGATTTTTACATGCCTATTTAAAACAAAAAACAATATAGATAAGACAGAACTTTTAGAAGTTATGAAATACAAATATCTTTTAAAGTAGCCAAATTTAAAGTCATAAAGTAAACATGGAGAAAGAAGTTAGGCACACATTATATAGATTTACATGAAGTTCAAAGACAGGCAAAATTAATCTAAGTTTTTAGAGGTCAATGGCTCTCCTTGAGAAGTGCTAGGGTAACGGACTGGGATGGGGCACAAGGGAATCTTCTGCGGGGCAGGAACTGTTGTATGTCTCAATCTGGGTGGTGATTTGACAGGTGTATATGTATGTACAAATTCACTGAGCTGTATACTTTATAGACTTATACACATGATATGTAAGTTATATCTCATTTTTTAAAAAACCTCTTTAAAGGGTAAGCTCCATAAAAGGTTATTAAAACAGTTATTTGTTCATCCACTTGATTTTTAAAATAAATGCCAACTAATTTTCAGTTTTCATTTCGGTGACTAACATGTAAGAAAACCATGTCAACCATAGTACAATTAAAATTTAATTAAGAAAAATATCAGAAGTATATCTAAATATTACCTCCAAATATGATATGCCAAGAGGGGCATATTGAGACCCAGTGTAAGCCACTCTGCTGCACAAAGAAACATGACACAGAAGAAAGCATGGATGAGGTACTCTGGAAGTACAAGCTGGAAGAAAAATACAAGTCGGTTATCAAATGCCTGGGTATTAAGTCAAATGCTAATTTGGAAAGCAAGTGGCAACCAAGTTTCCATAGTGAAAAACCACTGTTTTCATAGAATCAAAGATGAAGATGCTACTGAGTTTTTTTCCTATATTTACCTTTTTACCAAAAGCAAGATTACAAGCAAACTGGCCAGAGGATATAGCTTGCACTAAAAGAATTAAGATAAAACTTAAAATTTAAAACTCAAATTCTTATAGCAACAGATTATATTATACAAAGTTACCACCCAGATTGTTCAAACACAGTTCTTTGCTAATCAATTGGAGTATGTTTTTCTTTCCACCATTCAACAATGGTAAAAATACAAAAATGAGATATCTGATCACATGCAACATGATATAACAAAAATCCACACACACACACAAAAACACTCTCCTATAGAAGTTTACACACTAGTGTTTTTAAGTCATTAACATAAACCAGGAATGCTACATATACAATATTTAGCAACCCACATCACATTTAGCACAAAAGTAATTTTTCAATGGAGAGCCAACAGCCAATAATCTCAGCACAGTCAGGGAGGAAAGAATGCTAATATGCACAAATGCAAACGATGTCTTTCTGCAATGTAGGAGGGAAAAAACTGAGTTCTAACCAATGAAATTGGAATTTTCCCCAGTTCCTGAGCTTCCATTCTTACATGGCCTTCCTGTTTCTTTAAGCCGGTTTTCCAATGAAATGCTACAGACAGGGTGGATCTTAGAAGCTCAGAACTCAAGAACAAAATAACTCCTTTGATAGTAGGTAGTAAGTATTAAATGAGGAAAATTAATTCAAGCAAAATGCTTTCTATAAAATGACTAGGAGTTAATGTTTTATTTTAAATTATCTTTCTTATTCTTAAGATTTCAGCCTAATGCCTTTATTCAATAGAAATACCAACATCTTTCATTATAAGTTGCAGCCAAAGAACTTCCTACAAGTCACAGCTGCAAAGTCTGTTTCTCAAAAGTCTGTATCATGCCCAATTAAAATTACATGAATCCTCAACATAATCAGATCTTTCCTGAGGGAAAATCATAGCTGTAGAAACATTACAGTTACACTCCATATTCAAGCCTATTTTCTAATACTCCCAAATTACTTTTTCCAATTTAAAGGTATAGAGAGAAGTCCTTAATGAATACTAATTTAAATAAAATCCTAGTAAAACCAACTAATCTATACCACTAACCAGATATTTTCTACAAACGTAAGCACTATACTAACAAAAGATAAACTGTGCATATGTATATAAAGTTGTAACTAACATTAACCTTTAAGCCAACATTTATTTAAGATCACAGCTAAACACCTACACTAAATAAGAAAATGTCCATAGGAAACCTCTGAAACTCAATGACACCACCAGGAAAATCAAGAAAAAGAGACATTAGGCTTTCCATTAGAGCTGCTGTTCACAATCCTATTTTAAATTATGGACTTTTTCTTTAAAAAATAATAAGCCTGTTTCAGCCCTCTGAAAGCCAACTGATATCTCAGAATATGAATTATTATCCAAATTTTCATCCTATACTTACAAGTTGAGGTATGGGGAGAGAATGATTTGAAAGCATTGTCTCCATTGCCTTAAAGAATATACTTTAATGAGAGTGAAAATAAAGATAATCCACAACTCTACCACCAGTTCTAATAAGAAACAAATACCACGCTCTCCCTTCTCAAAAAAAAAGGTCCAGAACTTTTTATTACATACCTCTCATAAAAACCAGTCCTCTCCAATCATTCCAATCTATTTATTAATAATGAAATTTTCCCCTTTAAGTGGTACAAAAAATATTCCATTTAGGAATCAACATTTATACAAAAACTAGTATCCAGAAAAAATGCGGCTGAAATGAGTACTTAAACATGCAAATCATAATATTTCTAGTTAAAGTTCACATTTTTTTAAATAATATTTGTCTTCCCCCATACTTTGGCAGAACTGTCAAAACGAATTTTTAATAGGGAAAACTGTCAGATGCACTGCTATTAGGCCAATTATCAGCACCCTATCCAAAACATAACTTATGATTGTATAAAAACTTCCAAACTACTGTAGCATTAGGATGTCCCAGGCATGTCTCTTCTTAGTGAGAATTTCTTTTCATTAAGAAATGGCAGAAATCACACATTATATGTTAAAATGAAATTAGTCCCTCTTAAATTCATAGTAAACTTGGAAAACTAAAGAGTTTGAGCTTAAAAATCAAGCTACCTCAGTTCAAATTCTAACTCTACTTTAGCTGTGTGACTTTGGGCTAAGTACTTTAATATCGCTCCTATTCATGAAAATAACACTATACCTACCTCAGGATTGTCATGAAAACTGAATGAAAAAAAAAAAAACTAGATAAAGATGCTTAGCACAGAGCCTGGAACCCTCATCTGATTTTAGCTAATATTATCCTTATCATTTGGTTTTTGTAGTAATGAAAAGCCAAAAAAGATAGAATACGATTATTAAACAGATGTCAAAAGAAGAAATTTCAGCTTGTAAATTTCTTGGTAACAGTTTCAAAAGTAAGTTAAGATGTTTTCCAATAAACATTATTACTTTCCAACAAGGGAGATTCATCATATTTTGTTTCATAACAAACAGCTAGTAAGTTAATACTTTTAAATGGACCTACATCAGTCTAACTGTAGCAGTGCTTTAAAGACAAACTAGAAATCTATTCTATCATTCATATTTATCTAGGAAACAATAATAAAGTAGCAAACTAACTTTATAGACCCTTTTCCAAATAAAATCCCTCTAGCATGCTAGTGCATTATGGTTTTAGACAATTATAATCTACACAAGTTCTCATCATTATTTTTAAAGATGAATTATTGTACTTTACTTCCTGAAAACCTATCCACTGCTTTCTTACAAACAACCTTCCAGTTTCTTACCAGTTACATAAAATCAAACCTACAGACTAAAGGAGAATCTTTCTAAATGAGAAAACTAAATGAAGTCAAAAATATATATATAGAATCTCTAAGCACAATGGAGCCACATTATAATTAAATCCATCAGAGCTCAATGTAAGACAAGTCTGTTTTACAAATTTAGAGAGGATATATATTAGAAATAACTATGTAGACATTTGTATGCAAACTGTTATCTACCGAAGTCTGAGAGCATGTAAGTAGAGGTGAGCATTACGACAGCATTACATAGGATTCCAGATCCTAAGAATAGTTATCCAACTTAGAAGGCTCTGAAAAAACATCAGCTGAAAAGGTGATTAATTCCAGAATGGACATAACCAAAGTTTAGATAGGGTACTAAAGGCTCCACTTGCAGACTATCTCAAAGTAAGTCACAACAGGTGAATAAATCTTGTCTATTAAAGTCACTTTATGTTAACCAACTGCCAAACAATGCACTAAATAATTTAATATATGGATATAACATTTTTTTAATGCATAAGCATTTAACAGCTTTCCCTACTTGACTGGGCCAGCAAGCAAACATTTGCATAAAATATGAAATTTCATGAAATCATAAACCTCAACAGGCATATGAACGAGCACACTGAACAGAGCATTTTACAGATACAAATACCCTAACCCTCCCCATGATATGAATGTAGTATTAAAATATTAAACTAAAAAGCAGTACACACCTTTAATGCAATTTTGACTCTTTTAATCTTTTTGACTTTTTCAACTGTCTTTGGCCGACAATGTAAAAAGCAGATTGGAAGATTGTTAGTATGACAGCTGACAAGATCATCGGCAGATTAATAATAGTCAGAACAGTCAAGCAGGACAGGAAAAAGAATATATATTTTAAATTCTGCCTACTTTCGAAAAGTACAAATATATCATGCTACTGAGAATATTGGCTATTTTCAAAACATCAAGGTAAAAGCAAAAAGTTTTAAAATCTAAAGAAAAATCCAATATAACTTACAGGATTCAGGGTATTACACTGGTCTATAGGATTCTTGTAATCAGTCTTCAGCTCATCAAATGCTATAATCTAAAAAAATTAAAATAGTTAGGACCTCTCACTTTAATAAAAAGCAGCAACAAACCTACCCCATCATCGAATAATAATTGAAGCTAATAAATCAAAAGCAAAAGTGTACCAACATTACAAGTACCAATTTATATTTAATATGTGCTAATACGTAACTAGAAACAGATTTAAAGAACTGAAAACACTTTTATATTATCACTAAAATGATCTGATACCACTGTGATAAATATCTTCAATTTTCAGCTTTTTCAATACTGCTATCGAGTTATGTTTTCAACTTAAAATCTTTCCCCACCCACGACTGTTTCTCAAAATTCCTCTTTATCTTAAAAAAACCCTCTTCCTACGTCAACTCCTCTCTGTCGGTTTCCCTCACTCCTTTGAACAGAAATAAGTGCCTATCTGCCCAATCTCCACACACAGGGCTTTATAATGCTGCCAATATGGCATTGCTCACAATGGAGCAGAGTATTTATGTACAGGTTTGTGTCCCTCCACCAGACTGTGCCCGCAGGGTGAAGTGTTTTTAAGCATCTATGCATGCCCCTCCCTTTTCACAGTGTTCAGTGGGACATTAGAGATGGACTCACATGCTTCAATTTGTTCCCATTTGTGCCCAAACACATACATTCCAAAATCCTGCTTCAATCTAGAAACGTAAGAAATGATCTCAGAATAGAGAAACACTAGGGATAAGGGATTATTCAACTTCGCCAGGACCACCTCAGTAGGGCAGTTTCTACATAGGACAAAAGCCTCAAGTGGGGGTTCTAGTCAGCCCATGTTCTTGCTGCCAAGCACCCTGGCATGGGCTCTGCACCAGGCTCTGTACCCAAGGGCTGGCAGTTTCAGGAGTGAGGATTCTTGCACCCCAAGCAGCATCTTGTTCCAATTCACTTAAAGGCACCATATAAACAAGAGCAGAGCTCTGTTCAAGGCCACTATAAAAGTGATCAGTCTGACCTCCTTTTGTGTCCTATGTATATTCCTACTGCATGCGGGTCAATTTCATCTGGTCACCCAGCTGAAGACTGAACAAGGGTAAGCCCGGGTAAGGCCAGCTTCTCACAGCCTGATGAGTGAAACAGTTATAAATGTGATAAGGGATAAGAGATTGCATCCACTTAAAATACCTGGCAAAATGCTTTTTGTCCAGACTCTGGAGAAATGTTACTTTAACATTTAGGGTCACTAAACACAGAACTTCAAAGTTGAAATGTACTAAAAAATCAAAATAGGGGCAATGCATCACTTTGTGGCATTAAGTCAAAGTAAGAGCCAAAGGCATCAAGTTTATGGGGGAGCTATTTTAGTTGCTGCCACTGGTACTCAATCTGCCCTCCCTCTGGTGGGTTATGAATAGTATTTTTACACAAGTGGGTGTTACTCAATACTACCAGTAATCAATGGAATCATATATTTCCTGCTTTTAACATGTTGGTTTATTTCCCTGTTAAAGTTCTTAGCTTCGTAAAAAGATAATTTTTTTAATTTCTAGAATTTTATAAAATTTACCCACCTGACCTAATAAAAATTCTAACTAAAATAGAAACAGAAAGAAAATAATTAAACATTAAAATGTAAACTCCATGAGAGCAAAAGATTTTTGCTATGTTCACTGCCAGGTCTACAATAGTGCCTGGCACATACTTAGGTGTTCAAACAATATTTACTGAATATAAAAAGAGAAAAGAGAAAACAATAGCTCTATGCTTTAAAAAAGCAGAGAACTCACCAAAAGGCATTTTCCTTCACTAGTGAACCCTGACACAAAGAAATGTTAAAAATATAAATGTACAATTAGAAGACACCAATTTCTGATTACTTATGAACGTCATTATTCAATTACCTGATATCAGTTGTAATATATCCCCAACTCATTTGGGTAATAAAGTTCAAGACAAGTACCATGACTGCAAATTACTTGCCTATAACAAGATCCAATTTAATAACAGAGCACAGAACTTAGGTTTTAAAACTAATCTTTTTTTGACTGGACATTTTCTTCAGATGATTTCAAAGGATCTTTTAATGAGTATGTTGCTGAATGTGTTTCTGTTTGAGGGCTGTAAGGTAGTTTTGAAAACTCTTCTGAAAAAAATTCTTAAACTAGCAGTATTTAAATCTTTTGCAACAATGCATCTGGACAAAGATGTTCACAAAATTTTCCACAGAAGTGCAAAAAAACAAAACAGATATATCCCTAAAGATACCACACTGCACAATTTAGGAACCTTCAAATTTGATGCACATCTTTAGGGAATGACTTCTGCATTTTTAGCTTTCAAATAAATCTGTGCTCCAACTCTATTCTCCACAGAGCATCAATCACATGAATTAGGACTAAACTGACAGATGTAACCATGAGCATAAAAAACATCCTCCATACAACAATTCATGTTAACAGGATTTTAAATTTAGGCTTGAAATTGCCCAATGAGTGTTCTGACAGATAGTAAAACTACAAACATAAACTAAAGGTTATTTAGTTGATAGAAAAATTAAAACTACTTATTTAGAGTTTTTAATTTGTTCCCAAAGGATGCATAATCTCTGAACTGGTAAGAAATCCCTAAGGATCAAAGTTTTCCACTAATCTATGAAGCACACTATTTTTTTTTAAAATTCTCTAACAGGACTTAAAATTATCTACCTCACCCAGATAGATTCATTTCAAAGCTAAAATGAAATTGCCCATTTTTTAAAAGTGCAGTTCAGATTTTCCTTAAACTAAACACAACCTGGTTCAAAATGTACAAAGGCCATCCACAGCTCTAAAAAGCCTCACCACCTCAGAAAACAAAGAGCACCCATCAAGCAGGAAGCCACTTAAGTCCACATCTACAGTTGGAAGGGAGCCACACATTTCAGTTTTAGCAGAGGCTAAGATGGAGCTAGTATGCACCTCAAATTATCTTTTATTGTTCTTCCACCATAGAGCCTAGAATGCTCTTCAAGTTATCGATTTCTACTGATGAGCATTTTGAGGGAACAATTGCTTAAGAGTCTATTCCCCACTACAAAACCAGTGTGTTCTAAAATAATTATACATACTCACTCTCTTTAGCAAAAGGGAATAGATTTGTGATACCACTCTACAGATTTCTGTTAAGATTTTTTTTTTTTTTTTTTTTTTGGTGTAAGACACTGATGCCCTTTAAATGACTCTGGCCCTCTATGTGCCTTAACAAACCCTTGTTTAGGGGCATAAAACCTGACTTAAAATTTACAAGAGAGTGAACATGCCCAATCATTCAAATGACTAGACAATAAGGGAAGGAGAGCAGGCAGAACAAATAAATATAAAATAAATTTTTAATGAATACTCATTTCCAGAAGGCTGCTTCTAATTTTGTGTTAGATTAACAGGACTCCTTAAAAATCTCCTGTAGAACTATATCACAGGGAACCTACTTGTTCCTTCCTAGGACCAGAAAGGATGTGCTTCTAACGTACAGCATGGTGTTAGTAAAAGAAAAAAAAAAATGCCCCAGAGAAGCTCAGGTTTCTGAGGATTTTAAAAACACACAGGTGGCTAGGAAGACCGTTTCTTGCGAAACACTGGAGACCAAAGTATGCTTTAGAGGGAAAGTTCGGATTTGCGGCCAACAAAGTAACCAATCCAATCTGCATCACAGTTCACAAGTATACAAGAATCCGAAAAAAAAAAAAAGTGATTCCACTTGAAAACACCCAACAAGTGCTGGGAAAGTAGCTGGAAATTCGTCTAAAGTTATAACTATCTCATTTGGGTTATACCCCTAACGGAAACCTGAAAAGAAAGGCAATTCGAATAAATAACAATTTGGAAAACTTCATTTCCGCTAAGTACGTAGCTGCCTCTCTGCGCCTTGACATCCTCCCGCGGATGCGGGGCTGCGGGACGGGCCCCGGTCCGCACCAGCCAGGCGCTGTCCCACAGGGCCCGTCAGGACCTCGGCCGCCCCACCCCGCGGGGAAGCAGCAGCGGCGGGCGCGGCCTCCGCCGGGGCACAGAGGGCGCATCCACCCCGACACCGCACGCCTCGGCTCCTCGGCGACCCGCAGCCCCCGGCAGGCGGACGGAGGGCACCCGACCTCTCGCCTCGCGGCCAGCACCGACCCTGCCCCGCCCCATCCCCCGGCGCGGACCTCCGTGGCCGTCGCCACCCCGACCGCGGGCCAGGAGCGAGAGGAGGCTACGCCTCTGCCTCGCCCGTCCTCCCCGGCGCCGGGCTACTCACGTGCCAGATAGCGAAGAAGATGAGGGCGGCGGTGAGCAGCAGCGCCAGCATGTAGCAGAAGGCCGCGAAAGTGAACGCCATGGCCGGGGAGGAGAAGGAGCAGCGCCGGTGCCAGCGGAGAAACGCGGCGCAGAGCCCTCTGGGTAAAACCATTCACTTCCCCGGGCCACAGCCTAGACCAACGCCGCAGCTGCTGCCGCCGCCGCCGCGCCGCCCGCCCTCTCAGCGCGCCTGCGCTGTGGCCCAGGTGCGTTGGCGCCCTCTGATGGCAGACGTATGCATAGCACTTATTTTGTCCGCACAGCAGATTTTTTTCCTTCCTTCCTTGTTAATTCTTTGAACAAATATTTATTGAATGAGTGCCTAATATGTTCCAGGTGCTGTGCTCCTCCTTCGAGATACAAAGATGAGTAAGATAATACTTGCATTGAAAGAAGTCAGTATAGTGCCGGAATCAAACCTAAATAAATCATTACGGTATTGTATCCCTGTTAACGGAAGTCTGTGAGATGTTACGAAAGGTCAGAGAAGGTCACGCAGCCGGCCCCGAAGTGTTCAAGGCAGGATTTCTGGAGTAGATGTTTCTTAAGCTGAGGTTTACATGATGATGAGTAGAAGTTGTCCACGCAAAAAGATGGAATTAGCAGCCCAAGGAAAAGTTTCAGCATGAGCGAAGGCAGAGAGATGAAAGAAAAAAAAAAGAGCTGTGTTTAAAGTGAAATCACCAGCAGTTCTAAATTAGTGGAACATAGGGCAAGCCAGTGTTGAGAGTTAGAAAGGGGTTAGTCAGGGTTCACATCATAGATGGTCTTGTATGCATGGTTAAGGAGCTCAGCTTCATATTCCATAAGCCCAAGTTTTTCAAACTGTTTTGCTCACAAAACAATTCTAAAGATCCATGGATACTTTCCCTTCTGTTTTGTTGTTCTTTTGCTGTTTTGTTTTTAATGCTGGTTGTAACCGACAAAACTGATTTCACCACCTGGTAACTGATCGCTGTAGATGGAAGCAGAACTCACTGAAGGGTTTTAAGAGAGGGACATATTTAGATTTGCATTAAAGATCGCTCAAACTAGCAAATTGTATAGCGAATTGTTTATAAGTAGTCTGTTAGTATTGTCCAACAGACTATCTTCAGTGGTGGAAATTTTCTTTACCTGCACTGTCCTAAGACAGTGGCCATCAGCACGTATGGCTGTTGAGCACTTGTAATGTAGCTACTATGACTGAAGAATGGAATTTTAAATTTTACTTATTTTAATTGATTAAAATTTAAATGGCCACATGTGGCTAGTGGCCCACAGCAATGGTCCGGGCAAAAGGGGCTATGGCTCTGACTAAAGCCATGGAAGCCAGGAGAGAAAAGAGTGAACATATTTGAAAGTATTTGGGAGATAAGCTCAGGAGGACTTGATTGATTGATCGAACACCATGGTGAGAGAAAGGAAAGCATCCAAGGAGACTTATTCAGTACTACAGGCCACAGAAGCATAGCAAAATACAGCACTGGCAATATTTGTCAAGGAGAACTCATAGTCTAATGAGGGGCAGATGCAGACTCCTGGTCTTGGGGAAAACAGTTTTGGGGTAATTGTCCAAACTGAACCATGAGGTTCAGCCCCCTTCCTATAAATGTATCCCACTACACTAGGTACTGAGGAGGGGGCCACTGGGCAAAGCTCTACCTAAGGAGTTCAACATCCTTCTGCTGACCACATATATTCTTTGTCGTTCTGAGAGTTTGAATGTGATCTTTACAAAGACCCTTGGCAATGGAAAGATGGGGAGACACTAGAGAGCAGTCAACAGAATCCAGGAGTAAATGGAATTCCAGAGTAAATTGAAAGCATAAATAACATATGTATGAGTAGATCAAAATCACGTCTAAGCAAAAATAAGTAGCTAGCTATAGCTACTTTCCCCCATAGGAGTCTGCTTCTATTCTTAAACAAGAATGGAAAGTTATTAAAAATCAATACTCATCAAAAGTTTAATATGTTCACTGCTGGGTTGCTATTTGTATCTGTTCATGTCTTCTTAGGCCAACCTCATTAGACCATCAGAGAACGTGACTCTATGACTCTTAATTGAGAGTCCAGTAACTCCACTGGCTTAGAAGACATTTTGAAAAGAGCAAATTTTTGCAGATATACAAGTCTTGGAGCACTGGAGGTGCTATTCAGCTAGTGCTAAGTATCATTCTCAGTACTTCTACATGTGGTCTTTAGGATCCATAGTGAGTGCATAGGTATCTGTTTTAGCATTTGGTTAATCTTTTAATTTTACACTCTTTTGTGCTTAATCTTTAAACTTAATCTTTACAGCTTAAAATTTTTTGTACAGCTATTAGAGAGTTTGTAATTTTTTAAGTAAAAGTTTATAATTTAAAAGGAACCCATTTCCTTCCAGTTCTATTGGACTAGCTCCCTTCTGTTTTTCAGAGGGGGCCACAAGCTAAAAGAACAGTAATGAGATTCCACTTCTCACCTCCAACGTTACCAGGACTCTCACCTTCAGAAGCCGGTGTGTGCAGCAGGTGCCAGTCCAGTCATGCAGCACATTGAGAGGCACTGGACTATGTGCAATGGCCAGGGCTGAAGGAAACTAACAAGGGAAGGTGCAGTACTCTGTGGCCAGCAACAGCCAGGAGCCATCCATTACTACCCACAAGCCCAAAGGGTTGTAAAGGGAACTGACTCTGAATTCATAATGTGAGAGTAGCTATGAGGAAGGGCTAAGTTGGGCCATGGTGAAAGGAAGTCAAATTGCTTTTGAGTAAGCCAAAGCAGTGAGAATGAGAAAAGATTAACGAGTAGATGGCTAAGTGGTTCAACCGCAGGAACATGGAACTAGACAGGAAGATGCTTTATTACCCTGATGGCAGAGGATCAACAAACTTCTGCATTTGGTGTAATAACCAGAAAATTATCCATGCAGCTAGAGCTGGGTGCTTCCAGTTCCTGAGCCATGTTCCATATTCCAATGAGGTGCAACTATGCAGCCATCCCTGGGTCAATCTCTTTATTATCATAAGTAATTTCACAATTAATCTCATGACTAGAACCAGATTAAAATGAAACCTGGAAATTTCAACAAGGAATGTGTGCTACCAATATGAAAAAAAATTATACAGACTCACTGAGAAAAATAAAAGACCTAAATAAAAGATTTTCCTTGATCGAAGGTTAAAGAGATATCATTTACTCCCAAGTTAATTTATATTACCACTATTATAACCAAAATCCCAATGAGATTTTGCACAAAATTATTTTAAGGTTCATCTTAAAAATACATGAAAATACCAAATAAATATCCGAAAACAAAGAAAGGTGAAAATAAATTAGTCTTATGAGATTTGAAAACATTTTATAAAACTACAATAATTCTAAGTCTGATCGAGGCACAAAAATCAATGAACACATCAATGTTAGAATAATTATTCTAGAAAAAGACCCAATTCCATATAAGAATTGAATATTTTTTAAAGGAGGCTTCCCAATTATTGAGAAAAAAAAATATTTTTGGTGATGTTAAAATCTTTGTTGAGGTCTACTAATAATTTAAATTCTCTCTTTATATCATAAAGATGGGACTCCAAGGAGAAACAAGGAACTAACAGGTTTTCTTATGTGTTGAAGAAGCATTTGGCAAAATTGCTAGGCATTTGATTAATCTGTTGGGTATGTGGGGAAAAAAATAGCAATGAACACATTGAAAACTAAGAAAATGGGGGGAAATGATCAACATTAAAGTAACACAAAAGTTGTAGAAAGAGCAATTGTGAAGACATCCTGAAAAGCCATCCAAAGACCCAAAAGATGACCCTCAGGAAAGAACCATCATTTGAATTCCTGCCCCACTCTTGAAATCCACGGCCAGTCAGTGTTAAATAGAGAAGCAATGACATTCAAAAGAATAGCAACCCACTTACCAGTAACATGAGCAAGTATGCAAAGAAAGAAATCAGTCAAGGAGAGTATAGTCAATTTGCTGTGGGCGGGTCACAGAAGGTAATATCTGTTCTGTCTCCTCCTTCCCCTCTCCAACACCAGGGGGATAAGGAAGAGTGGCAGTGCAAGAGGGCAGGACATGAAGACAGGAGCCCCACACCATCCTTTCCCCCAGGGCCACAGGTTTAGCCTGTTCCAAGGGAGAGAAAGGACTGGAAGAAAATATGAGGTTGATATTTTTACATGAACAGGAAAAGCACTTTTAACAACCAAGCAACTGAAATATTATGGAAATATTATATCATCGAGGAAGCTTTCTAACCAGAGGAAAAAGAGAGGTTTGATGGGGAATAGAGATAGTTTTTGAAAAACAACAAAAAATTATAACACTTTTCCATTTGACAGACCAGTTACATAATAAGAAAAAAATATCAGATGGTGGTAAATGCTCTGCAGAGAATTAAAACAAAGTTGATGTGATGGTAAGTATGTTGCTGCCTTAGAATGGATGATCAGGAAAGAGCTCTGTGAGAGGCAACATTTAAGCTCAGTTCAAAATGAAGGAGCCAGAAGAATATGTGGGGAGAGAGGATATGAGCAATGTTCCCAGGAGGAAGCTTACAGCTACTTTGAAGGCCTGAGCTTAATATGTTTGAGGAACAAAAATAAGCCCAGCATGGCTCAGGTGCAGTAGACTAAGAGAATAGGAAAAAGTGAGATCAGAGAAGTATGCAGGAGCCAGATCTGAGAGCTGCACCGTCCTTGATGGCAGCAAGGAAAAATGCATATTTCTTGTGGTACAGATATGAACCCTGTTCAAGATGCCAGTCTGGAGAAGCAAGATGACTATATGACTACAACAGAGAAAAAACGACTAGAAGCTAAGAGCTGAGGGGGCGTTGTAAAGCCACCAGCCACAGGAGGCATGGCTCAAGTCAAGGGAACTGTATGTAGCCCAAGTCCCCACTGGAAGAATGGGCAGGTAAAGCACTCCACGGGGGTAAAGAGCTGGCATTTGACATTGGTCACACCTCTGAGGTCACTCACTCCAGAGTATATCTGTACTAGGTTAATAAGCCTTTTCCTGCTCCCTTACGTTGTCCCTCCTTCTCTGATCCCACTACTAGAGCAAGGCAGAGCAATAATAAGGGACAGAACACATCCCATTCACCCTGGTGGATTTCCCAGCCTGCAGGATAGGTGAAGGAGGTAAAGCAGGGGAAAGGCAGGGTGGAGGGAAGAAACTTTAAAGAAAATAAGATGTTGAAGTTTTGACATTAGACTCGATTGGAATTCTTATTACCAGGAAAAAAAATGAACATAAATTATAATATTTTTTGCAATTATCACCTTTTAAATTCATAATTCCATAATTCTTAAGAGAGACCAGAAAAAACTGTGGGGCATGAAAATTCCTCCAGACACAGCAAAAAAGAAAATCAAAAATGTCAGAGCAGAAAGAGCTGACCCCATCTCATAAAGATGGGACTCTGAAGTGTCCATGGATGAAAGGAATCTAAAAGGCAGGGATGTGTCTCTTTGATTTGGGACTCCACGATTCAGCTACTCTCTGCTCGCCTATTTCATTCTTCACTGCCCTGGCTGGTGTTCTTTCCCTCTGCTCTGCAGGTTGCACATGGCCTCTTCTACATCTAATGGCATTCTTCCAAGTTCAGCTCTCACTGCTAACTGCCTCATTCAAGAGAATGAGATCGTTTTCCCAATGTCAGGAATTGAATCGAGACCCAGCTCATTGGTACCAGTCAAGCAACATCATACAGGCTGGTTGCCCTTGGGTTCAACAGGAAGGGGCTGGAAGCAAGAGGTTGTGTGTGTATTGGGGGTAGGAGGGGATTGAGGACAGGAAGGTGCATCTATTGGGGGCAAATCACATCTGCCTAAAGGACTGCCCCTTCAGCAAGGAGCAGTGGCTAAGGCATTTCAACCTAACCAAGGGCTGTGGCATATTTGGGCTTGCTTGTCCATTATAGGTAAGGAATGGGTCAAAATATGTAGGACCTTAAATTCCAGGGTAAAAGAATCTATACTTGTGTGGGTAAGAGACTAGAAATTGTGCGTGTGTGTGCGTGCACACGCACACACGCACACACACACACACACACACACACACACACACACACACACACACACACCAGCTTTGGGCGCTACAGGGTGGCTTTTGGATGTAACCTAGGCATTCTGCTTTTTCTTTCCTATAACCAGAAAAGAGGGTTACCTCAGTAGGGAACTTCATGTACCCAGGAGCATATCTCAAGTAAAGGATAAGAGAACTGTGTGAAAACTCCCTGATGCTCAGCAATAAGAACTTTAATCTAATTGGCTCCCAAACACAGCTGAACATATATTGTACAGGGATATAATATTCACTCAAGTGTGCCCTCATGCAAGTGGGAATGGACCCATGCTTTCACTTTTTGCTTTTGAAAAGTGAAAAGGATGAAAAGACAAGAAAGGCAAAAACAAACAAACAAACAAAAAAAACCCCCAAAAACCTAGGAGCTGGTCAGGTAGCTAAATAGCCAAATTTGAGACATAAGGAAGGCAAGTTTCACTCTGGCCAATTCTCCTAGTGGGATTCTTAAAATAATAAGACATAAACATAAAATAATAAGACATAAACAAACTGTGACTACTACCATATATTCGATCACAGGAAGTATAGGGCAAAAACTATTAAGTACTGGTAAGTCATATTCATTCAATAGATATCTACAAAACACATACCATGTAGAATAGTCTATATATAATAAAGGCAGGATGGGTCTTCAGTGGATGTCTAATAAAGTGATAAACTATATTTAAAAAAGAACCTTTAATTTGATTTCTTAAGATATACAGAACTCTAATGTCTAGTTTTTCCTTTGAGAGCAAGGGTTATTTGACATAATGTCTTCTGCTACAAACTAATAATTTTAGCCTCAGACCGAGTGTTGGAAATTATTATAATCTCATTCTATTCTCCCTCCCCCAGTCCCACGTTGTCCAATGATTCCCATTTATTTTGCCTATCAGTTTTTCCAGATAAACTGCTGAATCTGTGTGGCTCACATAAATGCCACAATTAAGCCAGACAAGTAGTAGTAACTCCAAAGGGGAGAAGTGGTGAGTAAAAAATG
The DNA here is from genome assembly GCA_003508835.1 of Eonycteris spelaea. NCBI lineage: Eukaryota > Metazoa > Chordata > Mammalia > Chiroptera > Pteropodidae > Eonycteris > Eonycteris spelaea. Next base: position 7,346,084 of record PUFA01000017.1, read on the forward strand.
AAAAGCTAGAAGTCCTTTCATGTTAACATTTTATTTAAACCAGTACAAGCACCATGCTTAACAGAAGACTGTCCAAAATAAACATGCAATATGAACTAGCAGAGACTGAAACCACAGCTTAAGAAGTTGTGCCAGCTGTTGATTTTGTTAAATGATGACAGGGAACTGTTAAAATTCACAAGACTGACCATTAATGTTTCAAGCCTCCTGAATGAGATTATATTGGACCATCTAAATCAGTGGGAACTGCCCCGCATGTTAATGACCTCAAACAATATTCAAGTAATTATATGAATATGAACTATATTCCAAAAAGCAAGAAAACATAGTTTCTATCACAACCTTAATGTAGTTGTTTTAAATATACAGGAATATGATCACTGATTTGAAATGTTATATGGCATTACAGGAAACAAATTTCTCAAGAAAATTCAACTTGGGACCACTGGTGTTAAGTGGTCCACAAGGTTTACATTCTTCCAGAAATACAGGATAAGATTTGTCCAGAAATGTTTGAGACAGTTCTTCACATAGGCTGGAAAGGCTCAAATTCTGTAGATTCCAGTATCATGTCTATTTAACAAATAGGCAAAGCAATTGTACTAAGAATATTTGAATTGACAGAATATGAGTGACTCTCTACTTCCACCAAATATCAGCATTTTAACTCTTATGAAAATATCTGTTCATCACTAGTCCACATTACGGATTAATGACATTATTCGGATTTTAAAGTAGTCCAAACATTTTTTTTTAAGTACACCTTCCTTACTAACTATATGGGTGGGGAATCAAGACAGCCAAATTTAATTTGGCAATAAACTCCTCTTACTGGAAATATTTAAAGTGTCAGACCAGAATACAATTTATGGCTACATTTGACTCCTGAAAATAGGAGATAAAAAGGAAGAGAAAAGTGCTGACAGACATTTTGCTACAAAGATTATTTAGTAATGACAAACAATTTCACAATACCCTCTTAAACAAGAGTTTAACCTGACTAGGCATTTAGTAAACTTTTTAGAAATAGACAATTTGAACATTTATTTTAGCAGTCAATTAAACAAAAACAGTTAAACAACTTTTTTTCCTAACATAATTGCTTCAATACCAGAACAAAATGAATAGTATTCAAAACTCTGACATTTTGGAATTTCAGCATAATAACCTGAGAACAATTTCTTCATGTCATTTACGTTGCCGCAAAAACCATATTAAAAACATGCTGTGATTACTAGTTGGTTCTATTTTGACATTAGACGCAATGCAGAATTTATGCAAGGCCAACAATTTCAAAACTAATGTTGATTTAGAAGACCAGGAAGGAGGTTCTCAGGAAAAAAAAAAAAAATCCTGCCAAAAAGGAAACATTAAGATTTAGGGCTGAATAGGAATGGTTGTACCAGAAAGGGATGGAATGTACAAACTAGAATTATGAAATCTGGAGTTGCTATTTGAGAGAAGGCAAAAAAAGAAATTGAATAAGAAATGTACTTGAAAAGAATAATGCAAAATTGGTTAGATGGAAGGGAAATTCATATAAAACTGAGAATACTTTGGAGCATGGGATTTGGAGATCTCCCTATAGCACGAGGGAGTGAAAAAAATGTTGTACTGATCCCTTAACCTCAATCTATTGTCTTGCAAACTACATGTCACTGATAAGAAGCAGAGGAGCTCAAAGAAAAACAAGATTTATCACACACAGTTCTTTGCCCTTTAGAAAACAGGCGAACTAAGAAAACACTAAAATGCCCAAGACAAAATAAGGAACCTTATTAAAAATACATTCTTGCAGCACTAGTTTCTCTTATGGCTGCGGACCAGGTGAAACAAAATCTCATTTCCTTCATTCAAAACATTAAAAACACCCTCCATTCACTTGGATTACATTTGCATTTCTGCAGAATCATAAGCGTTATTCTGCAATATCAAAATAGCTATTCAAAGAATTCTTAAACTTCCTGGGTGAAGTTTTCCTTCTTTCTCACTCACTCTTTTTCTCTCTGGAAATTAGAATAAAGGATCCTTCCCATTCATTAATCAAAACAAATAACCACTCTAGCACTTCCTCATCTCCAACTAACTTCCTATTGCTTCCTGTTTCTAGATCATTGAAGCCTAATGTTATCAGGAACAGAAGATGCTCTATTCAATATTGTGAAAATTCCAACTACCTTTATCTTGTTAAAGTTGGCACAGAAACCTCAAAAAACAAAATGTCAAAGAACATATAACTGGAAAAATGTCAACATAAAAAAACGCCTTTGCTAGTTTTGAAAGTACTAAGCTATTCTTAATATAAGAATTTCCTCACCAAATCTGGTTAATCTTTTAGAGTTTCAACCTGTTGTCAAATTAATGTTAGACAGTTACTTATGTTTGTTTTTAAAGTATACTATATATGTGAGAATCCTTGCTTTATGCCAAGGATGCCATCATCTAACAAGACACGTGTCCAATTTAGAATACCTTCTAAAATCTAGGATATAGGATGAAATTTCTATTGATATGTTAATGTTATTAACTATGGCCAATGTTTTAAGATAAGTAATTTTTTTCCTATGGCACAAAACTGATCACAAATATGCCCCAGATTAGAACTCTCCACTGCCATATATTCACCAATATAAGTGGATAGCTGGAATTTTAAAAATATGAAGTTGGTTTTATCACAAATGTCAGAAACACACATTAGAAAATTGATTTACTTGGACCCTTTACAAAAGTATTAATTTCACCAAATCTGGAATACTGGCAGTGTAAAAGTCTTAAACTAACTTTAAAGCTAACAAATCAAAGGCACATTATTAATACATTTAAAACAACTAGTTTTCACAGGACAACATTGAGATACTTTATAATAAAGTGTTAATAACCTAGATTCGAAATTATCTCGAAATAACACAACCAGGAATGAAGCTCTTGATTAGTAACAACCCAACAATTCCTAAGATGCTATTTTCCATAAGAACAGTCATAACTATTATAAAATCTAACTCCCAGACCTTAAGAATGCGTAATTGATGAACGAAGTTTTTGGACTTGATTAAAAAGATATAAGAAACCAAAGAAGGGACAGAATTGATGAAAAATATACTTGCAATACAGGTTTTACTATAGTAAATTACTATTCATGGCTCAAAATTGGGTCACTCAAGTCTTTTACCCCAAATTAACTTCAAAGATTCAACAAGTGATAATATGCTATTTTCATATATAAACTAATATCCAGTATTTGTCAAAAGGAGGCAACTGTTGTCTATCACAATCTAATACCCACTTTCCAATGGTGTCTGTAAATAGTAACAAATTCTGAACCATAATTTATAGAAATTAGTCACAGGATCGCAAAACGTCCCTGGAGAGTAGTCCACCTAACAATTACAAATATAAAGAAACACTTTACAAAATTTCATTACTATGAAGATGATATCTTCTTTGTTCAAACTTTGAACAAACAAAGAATTTTTCTTTACTGCAGGAAACAAACTGTAAGTAACAGTGCATTTTTAGGCATAAATAAGTATTTATGTCTGGTTCCAGTATGGTCAGGTTAATACATAAAATACTTTAGAAACATAAAACTTCACATTAGTGGAAAAATCCAAGTTTTTCACGTAACCATTCTTCAGTTAGGTCTTCAGTATTTCTGATTTCAAATACCTTAAGAAAAAAAACTTAGGTTATATTTTGACACTCTCAAAATAAAAATCAACCCCGTTACATATTTGAGTATTAAAGACCAAATTCTTTCTTTTCATATTGGTCATGACCTAATCTGTGTAAATTAGATATACCATTTTGGAGGCACTTTACCTTTTTTAAATACTAAGTATTTAGTTACCAAAGTTTAGCAATTAAGGTGGCAATAAAACCAAATCTCTCTTAAAAGTCAAAATCTACAAATATTCTAAAAGAGAAATTCTGTAAATCCCACCCACTGAAAGAAAACCCAAGTAAATCAATCTAGTTGGTTAGGAGCTAGAATAACATATGCTAGTCCTCTATAATTGCAGGAAGTACTTGCCGTATATTGTTTTGATAAAGATAGACTAGAGGGCAGCCCCAAATCTCCAGCAAGAATCTGAACACACACAGGCTCAGAAAGTATAATGGCTATATAGCAGAAAGGACAGGATTCGAGGCCAGTGTGAGTTTGAATCCTAGTATTGTCATATATTATTATGCAACACTGGGCAAGTCATTCATCCTCTGAACCTGTTTTCCCATCTATAGGAATACCACCATCAACCTCACACAGTTGTGAGGATTCAATGGGATTATTTGTAAAAGCAATCTGTAAATTGTCCTGCCTTAATTCCAGCACTTTAGGTCACATTCAGCATTAGATTAGACTTGAAGCTATTAACAGAGCTCGTTCTTAACCACCCAACCCCTTAGAGCACCTCCAGGGAATTTCTATGGTACAAATGAGGAAAGGAGTGTCTATAAGTTGATGGTATCAGTGACAATCATATGGGCTAAAGGGAAAAAACAGAGGGCACTTAAAGACATCGCCTGGGTTGATGATTAAGCAACCAAGGGGAAAACACTGGTGCTGGCCTTAAAACCTGAAAGGATATTATTTAATACCATTTCAGTGGTATTCTATTTCAAAACCTTAAATGGGCATATTTTTCAACTCAAACTAATAGGTGTAAGTTACATAAAGTTTAAAAGCAAAAACCCCTGTTACATTTAACCTTCAAAAATGCCATAAACAATGGAGACATGTTAAATCATAAAGCAAGTGTCTCATATAAAACATAATGTTCTACCTTAATAAAACTAATAATAAGTATTCGTCCTTAGATTCTTGTTAAGAATTTACATTTAGATTTGGAAGCACTATTGTTAACTGCATAACATAGAATTCCTGCACAGGATTTAGTTCATTCAGCCTAAAGGTAAAGGGCTAATGTAATGGTCAAGGGCTCAGAGAAGCTTCAATGCTGACTTTTCCTATCAGAAATTATATTATAGAAGATGAAGAACTCTCAATACATGAATAGTTAGTGGCTTTTCTAAAGCTGCCAACATTTTTAATGTGATTTCTTCTAATTATAATCAACTTATAATTCCCATTCAAAAAACACACTTTTGGTTAAAGACTTCTATAATTCTATTTCCAACTCATAAAAAGCTTTGACTAATTTACCGGTCTTTTCCAAATAATGTTCACCTGCATAAAAAGTACTTAACTCTTCAAATTATTTTAACTATTTCTCTGTACAGTAGTCTCCTCTTATCTTTAGGGATATATTCCAAGATCCCCAGTGGATGCCTGAAACTTAGGATAGTACGGAACCCTTTACATACAATGTTTTTTCTTATACATACGTATCTTTTCACTTAAAGGAAACACTTCAGGCTTCTCTTTGGCATATCTGAATTACCAGCATCACCTCTTGTGCTCTGGGACTATTATTAAGTAAAATAAGGTTTACCTGAACACAAGCACTGTGATACTTCGATAGTGATCTCATAACTGAGACAGCTACTAAGTGACTAACAGGCGGGCAGCATACACAGCCTAGCTATGTATATGCTGTATACATACATGCTGGACAAAAGGATGATTCACGCACTGGGTGGGACTGAGATTTCATCACACTACTCAGAACGGTGTGCAATATAAAACTTATGAATTGTTATTTCTGGAATTTTCCATTTATTATATTTGGATCATGGTTCATCACAGGTAAATGAAACCGTGGAAAGCGAAACCGCAGATAAGGGCTGGGGGACTACCGTAAACTAAGGGAAAATAATGTTTCAACAAGCAAGTCAAATATAAATACCACCTTGGTTAGTTCAGCTGTTTGCACTAGTTTATTCTTACTCCCAGCATACATCATCTGTTGTTCAGGCTTACATCCTGGAAAAGAGACATTTGTGTAGAAATGAGACTTATATTTTGAAAATGTAAAGGATTTTCCTTGTTTACTTTTTAAAAAATGACACTTTTAGGATCCCTCTGTGTTCAAGTTTATAAAAAATTTCAGTCTACACGTGTAGGGGTTGTATTTTGAGAATCTTACCATTGCATACTGCATGTACAAAGAGACACAACTAAATTACAAATAAACAAGCCTCGGGTCAGCAAAAAATGAGACTAGACCTCTGAAGATTTTAACTGTTAGAGCTCTGCAAACCCTGAAAACTTTTCAGCATTTTCTTAATTTTGACTTTAAATATTAAAATCAATTTTATGTATGCCTAAGACAGATAAAGTTTTGAGAAGATGGTGGGTCAGTGGGGCTGGGATATCTGCCCTTGAAAAAAGTGAATCTGATTACGTATTAAGTTAAAAATATATTGCAGTATATTTTAAGTGCTAAGTAAATGACATAAATGATAAAGGTTAGAGAAGAGTTCACTGAGTAGAAACTTTACTGTGGGCTTCAATGGTGGTGGTAGTGGGAGTTCTGGTGATAGATACCTTAAATACCAATAAGCCATTTTAATATCCAATGTAAGGTACTCTGGGACTATTCTCATGATTATTGGCATATTGTGGGTAACTACTATTTTTAAGATAAACACAAATATATGATTTTACACAGAGCTCAATACTTATTAAAAACTTAAAATATAGGATAAATGTATTTGTTATTTTAAAATTTCATTACATTTCAAATTCTTTAAAATGTCTGTATGATGTGCCATAACCATGAGAGTTCTAGGAATTTATCCTAAGAAAATAAGCAAGTAAATTCCTAGTAATTTATTTCTAGGAATGCATTTACACGTTTGTGCACACACACACTTCGACTTAGATTTATTCAATAATTTTCATCTTTAAAACAAGCATAAAATTTGTCTAGTATAAAAAATGGTTTTGTTACTTGGATCAGAAACAAATATGCACTATTTAAAGAAATTCACTTACCAACAGGACTGGAGAAAATAAAACACAGAGGATATGAAACTCTTCCATCATCATGTTGATATTTATAACTATACACAATGAAGGTTTTTCTCAAGTTAAAGAAACTAAAATTACTGCTCTATTTGAGACAAGTTCCTACCAACAAAGGTCTGAAATACATGCCTGTGGAGCTAGTGAGTGGTAAATTTCTGACCTACCCATTTAGCTCACACCTTCATTATTCATTATCTTTCCACAAATTTATAGATGGGCCCAAAGTTAAGTTATAAAATAAAATATCTCTCAAAAATAAACTTACCTAGAAGTATGGATTTAATATGGATTTCTTTTTACCTTTCTCATTTTTATTATAAACACATAATAATGAAACTTTTTAAAAGGAAATAATGTATCCCACTAATACAATTTTTCATTTTTCTTAGTCCAATATGTGCATACATATTTTAATTTGGTTGTGATCATGGAGTAGAAGGAAATTTTGTAAAATATGTGTCTTTTAAAAGAAGAATGTCTATGGCCATGCCACCCTGAACGTGCCCGATCTCATCTGATCTTGGAAGCTAAGTAGGGTCGGGCCTAGTTAGTACTCGGATGGGAGACCACCTAGGAATACTAGGTGCTGTAGGTTTAAAATTTACATAAACAAACAAACAAATGAAATAAAAGATGAATGAATAAAATCATAAATTCTGATCACTAAGGAAAACAAGTCTTTTTTAAAGCACACTAAGAAAAGGATATCGAGGTTGTCGTTCCGGTAGCTCATCTTTAAGTTCGTCTGGTGATATGCCCTGGCACCATAAAGAAAACAACTTTTAAACATTTGTTACTCATATCCTTAAGAGATATACCAAGCACCCATTCTACTAATAGGGATAAATTCATAACCATATACCACAACATAAAACTTCATTTTACTAAATTCTATACACAAACTGAGGTTACCAAACCCTCAATCTAACGAAAGCCCATTCTAGCCCACTCAGTTTAGTTCCGTTTATTTAACTAACTATGGAGCTGAGAGGCACAGTTGTCTATGCATGTTCCAACTGTCAGAAATACCGAGATATGCCAATCCCTCAGAAGAAACAGTATCTGAATTAGGGAGGAAAAAGTTCATTTCTTTTCATCCTAAATTAGTTACTTCATTTGACGAACTAAATACTTAAGTTATAGGATTTTAGCATTTAATACTGGCCAAGCAATTTAAGAGCAAGTTATAAAACTGACTCAATATTTACTTGACAGACAGCCCTAACTTCTACCACTTATTACACTGGATTTCATTACTGTTTTAAAGAAGGTGATTAAATTAGCAAGATAATATATTATGCAATAGATAACACTTGCTTTTCATGCATAATGAGCATGTATTTAAAGGTTTAGAACTAATTTTACAAGTATCTGTAACTAATACATAGCATCTTTTGGGCAATAATGGCTTAAGTATAAAACTATATTTAGCTGACCAAACAAACCTCAAGCTCTTCATCCAGTACCACCAGGCGTTTATCCTTATCAATCTTCACTAAAATAAAAACATAGTATGAGTAAACTGTGAGTCTAATGTGACTTCAATCTACCCAACCCAGAGTCTCAGCCCTTTTTCTGGCACCTAAAATTAAAACATCGAAAAACAGAAGCATAAAACTCATCTGCAGTTTTAGTTTAGGGTTTTCAGCTAACTTTGCTTTCAAGTAGTCAGTGTTTAAAAGCCTTTATCCACAATTCACAGCACCTAATTTGCTTATTTAGAACATAAAGTTCAACTCCTTTGATTTACTGTGTATTTGGAGAACTTTGCAACTCAAATGCAACTTCCTAGATAATAAGGTCTGAAAGAGAAACTGTGATTGAGATTGGTCTAATGTAACATGGTTAGAGATGCAAGGGAAAAATGGACCAGGGGTCAAGACAGAACAACTGCCAGATTCCCAGCTTCTCCAGAGTTAGAATTTCATGGTGCAATATGAGTATTCTAAGAAAGTGATAGCTATAAATATATGTAACATAATCCAAAGCCAAATTAAAATATATTTAGATAATCTATGTCTCTATTCTTTTCTAGCACTCTGAAAAGTTGGCCATTTCTGGCTGGGCACTAATTTCATAGTAAATCCTCAAATAGTTTTATCTTTTGTGGCAAAATGGCACTGACACACATTTTCACTTTTAAGAACTGTATTCCTATGTTATAGTATTTTTTGTAACAGGACCAGAATTCGTGACAGGCTGTCACCGCCTCATTGATTCACATCTGCCAGATCCATCTCTGTTAAGTATAGTCCACAGACTTTTATATTTTCACCCCCTCATCCTTCCTTTTATCTTTCTAAATCACTACCCACATATTAAATATTACTTAAGAACATCCAAAAAAACCTGCAGAACATCAGATACAGTACATAGTAGGAGAGGTTACATTTAAATCATTCTTTCCATTGTCAGAAGTCAGTGCCACTTAAATGTCCTCTCCATGAAACTAGAGTTTGAGTCTAGAATTAAAATAGGCCTCAAATCATTTTGAATACAATGGTGAACTTTACCATTTTAAGTGTAGGCAAAAGTTCCTGTTTGAGGATGAATAGCCAAGCCATTTTTAGTCCCCTGAGAAATTAAAGGACGCAGTTGGATGGGTCACTACAAATGACCAACTGACCGAGATCAACTCTCTCCAGCGCTATATAGGTAGCTGAGGGGGGAGGTAGGACATGCTACCTCTGTTCTGTGATATTAGCTGTCACTTATTTTTAAAAGTGATCTAAAATGGGAGTGGGAATTAAAACAAAAAGAAGTAAATTACTTTCTAAAGGTTCAGTTTATTCAATGTAGCTATAAGATAAAAACAAACTAACACCAAGTAACTGAGGCAATCACTTTTAGCTTACTTATAATGGCAGCATTGTTTGTTTCTTTGCGAAAACGAAACTTTCTCAGCTTTTCCACTAAATCTTCAGCAACATCACAAACCACCAAAGACTCACTCTAAAAAAGAAAAAAAATCACATATAAAATGCCATGACTTCAATACACAATGTATGTTAAAGTTATAAAACCCAATACTTTAAAAAAGGTATAGTGACATCTACAAATGTCACAATTATGTGAAAGGATTAACGTGAAACACATAAACACTTAAAGAACTTTTAAAACTAACGACCTTTGTAACTACATGTTACACACATTTATCTGTTCATCTTATATATATGTAGGGTATAGTTTAACTTCCTCTTTGGCTAATAAGTATCTCAAAGAACTAGACACATAATAATGTGCAAATTTATCACAACTGGAGAGAAAGAGAAGAATGTGGGAAAAGTCTATGTTCGCTGTCTGCTGTTATAAATATTTTTGCACTATGCAGGAAGAAGGGGATAATCATCTTATTGTATTTAGAATTAATAAAACCGTGATTCATTTTTGGCTCTCGCAATGATGAAAAATATACAAATAAACAAAAGTATTAAAAAAAAACACTAAGAGTAAAGACCAATAATATTTATATCTTAATTAAATAACTAAGATGATTTTAAAAAGAAGCATTTAACAATTATGAAAGAAAAACCATTTTAAACAAATATAAAAACTAAAAACCTCTACAAATTATGAAAAATTAGAGACTCTTCTCCAGAAATCTGGCAAGAGAATGATCAAAAACATTCTTCTTTGGTGCAAATATGTTAATGATTGTGAATACAAGGATGGAAATCTTTCTTCTCATTTTTAAGCATGTAAAACTTCGAACACATAAAAGTGGAGGAATATAGCGCACCTATCACTCAGCTTCAACCATTATCAGCATATAGCCAATTCTATTTCATCTAACACCCTCAACACTGCCCCATGGACTGTCACACAGCAAAGACCAGAAATAATTATAACTATAAATATTTCAGTATCTATCATTAAAAAGGACAGTATGTGCTATTAAAAATATAAAAACGATAACATTATCTCACCTTAAAAAAAAAACTAACAATAATTCCAGTCTCAAATATTCAGATAAAGTTCAAATTTCTCTTTTTAAGATATATTCTTTTTACATTGATTTAATTGAGTCAGGTTCCAAACAAGGTTCATATACTTTGGTCTCTTTTCATATATAGGTCCCCACTTCCACCTTCAAAAAAATTAGAATAGTTCTGAGACCAATGCTAAAAACATATATATGTAAATATTAAATATGTATATATGTCTCATTATAGCCCAAAAGGATTAAAGCCTCCAATTAAGAGTTAAAATAAATATTTAACAAAAGCCTGCTTTTCTAACCCTGTGTTGGGTAAATGAAAGCATGTTAAAGCAGGAAGTGATTATCAATTTTAAACTGTCCATTAAATTCAGAACGTTGGTAGTATGTAAGGTGTGATATACCACAGTATATGCTATTATATGGATTAGAAAGTATATCCCATCCATAGGTAGAATCCAATATATAAGGCTTCTATAGAAGTCACATCTGTCCATCCTTTTATTTCTCTTCAGAGAAAGAGATGTTAAGTCATACGGATCTTCCTGAGGGTAGTATTCAACCCTAGTCTATTTTTTTTTTTTTTAGTTTCCAAGAAAGATATAAAAGTCAGAAAACTATAATTTCTATTCTCTCTTCAACCAAAGGTGGAACCCATTAGTGGACTGAATAAATATTTAGATTTTTGTTTAGGTAAAGACCAATTTATCACAAAAATCTTATCTTCCAGTTGATACCAGAGCTGTTTGTAGAATACTGACATTCTAAGGATCAGAAACCAAGTGGGGAAAAAAATGCTGTGATTTAATTTAAATAGCTTTTTTTTTTATTGCATTTTCATTCTTCCCAATACTATAATAAGGCCAAATATGCCTTCCTGCAAGAAAAAGGACCAAGGCTCAGCCAATCCTAATGGCTAGAAGCATATGAATATAATGCCCTGAAATAACTTTATATGATAAATTTTAACATAGTTAAGTGGAGAGTTGAGCTCAAGTGTGCAGTTATTGGTTTATCCACACAATAAACATTTAATGAGTATCAGCACCGTGATAAATGCTAGGGATACAATCATATAAAACATAGTTGTATCGCATAACATTAAGGTCAACAACAGACTGTATACATGATAATAGTCTCATGAGATTATAATGGAGCTGAAAAGTAGCCATAGCCTAGTGACCTCTGAACTGTAGTGCAATGCATTAGTCACGTGTTTGTGATACTGGTGTAAACAAACCTATTGCACTGTCAGTCATATATAAGTAAAGTACATACAGTTATCTACAGTACATAATGCTTGATAGTGATAAAAAAGTTACTAATTTATGTATTTACTACACTTTTTATCATTACTTTATAGTATATTCTTTCTACTTACAAAAAAAAGTCTTCTGTAAAACTGTGCTTGTGCAATCCTGACATTCTAAGAATCAGAAAACAAGTGGAAAAAACATGCTGTGATTTATACAGCTTTTTCTTGCATCTCTTGATTGCATCATTTTCTCTTATGCTTGATTTAATCTCATGCTACTTTATAAATTTAGTGTAGCCTAAGTGTGCAGTGTTTATAAAGTCTACAATAGTGTACAGTAGTGTCCTAGGCCTTCACTCTCCACTTACTCACTGATTCACCCAGAGCAACTTCTGTAAACTCCCACAAGCTCCATTCACGGTAGATGTCTTATACAGATGTACTATTTTACCTTTTATATCATATTTTTACTATGCCTTTTCTGTGTTTAGATACACAAATATTTACCATTGTGTTACAATTGCTACAGTATTCAGTACAAAAAGGAGAGTGTGGTCAACAAGCCAGAATGCAGCTGAAAAGATCAGGAAAGATAAGAACTGAAGAGTCCCTTGAATTTAGTGACCATAACAAGATCTGTTGGATGTAGATGGTTGCAAAATGAGTGGGAGGTCAGAGATATGATGGGGGGGGGAGTTGTTTCTAATTAAAGAAGCATATTTTAAAAGCCGATAGAAAAGATCCAGAGGTTCCTGTGGGACAATGGACTTAATTTTCCACTTATTTTTGAGCGTACAGGTCCAACTCCTAAGAGAACAGAAGCTAGAATCCCTAGACTCACCAAAATTAAAGCTTCTGAAATTCCAAAGCTTTAATTCCAGGCGCCAAAACCTTGTGTCAAAAGGTTTCCAACTGCCAAGATCGAAGAAAGCAAGGATAGGAAAAATCTTAGAAGCAGGCCGGGCTAAGGAGGGGACAAGCTAAGGAGAGGCCGAGAGAATGGAATCAGAATTTAAGCGAGCCCTCCCAGCACAGGCCGCCGGCGGAAGGTGCTCGGCGCCTGCCAAGTTCCTGGCAGAGAAATCGGGTTCTGCAGAGACCTCCGCTGGGCCAGACCCCCGGCACCTCCAACCCTTGAGCTCAGGAGCTGGAACCTTCTAACCAGCAGGACCCGGCGAGGGTGACCCAACCCTACTAGCCGCACCTTAGTCCCTGAACCCGCTGTGGGGAAGTGGGGGGTGTCGACACCGGGCCCGGCTGGAGAATGCTGCCCTTAGGCGGGGAGGCAGCAGCGGTGGCCGAGGGGGTGGGGGAGACGGAGGCAAGTCTCTGGCTGTAGGTACGAGCCAGCAGCCAAGGCGGAAGCGGCCGCCGACCCACCCCGGTTGCTGCCCGCCGAGACCGGCTCGGGCAAACAGGAAAGCCCAGCTGCCTGGCCCAGCCCTCTGGCCCCCACCCTCCCTGGAGGCAACTCACCATTTTCCTTCCGGCCGTCAGCAGTCTCTCCCTTTCCCTCGGGCCCCTTTAAGAATGGCACCGCGGCCGCCTCCCTTCCACCTCCAGCGCTTGGCAGAGCCACCCCCACGGATCAACGCGGCCGTGGCGGGACGACACGTGACCGCGGACGGTAGGAGGCGCGGCTCAAACTTAGCCGGAACGCGGGTGTCTCTGTGCTCCTGTGCCTTCTAAGAGAGGACGTTGTGTCTGACTGGGAGTGGGCAACTGTACCAAAATGTGCTCTTAAAATTCAAGATACAGTAGAATTTCTGTATCAAGTTTCTCAACTTAAGCAGTATTGACATTTGGAGTCCAGTAATTCTTTGTCGTGGGTGTACAGCGCTGTGCACTTAGAGTGTTTAGGAGCTTCCTTGGCCTCTACCACCTAGATGCCAGCAGCACCTCCCCAGTTGTGAACCAAAAATATGACCAGACACTGTCAAAAGTTGCCAGGAGGCAGGAGTGGGAAATCTCCCTAAGTTGAGACCGTAGATAAATGTTCTAGCTTTGGGCCACAGACTAAGTGCCATATTAATCGCTAGTGTCAGCTTAGTTGCTGCAGGCATCAGGTAGTCCTGTAGCTTAGTGTATATAGATGACAGAAGCCCAACATCTAAGACCATGAAAGCTTTTTACTAGAGGGACTGGAAGTTCATTGGGTTCAAAGGGTTAGGTTCTGCTTAGGCGCTATAAGGTTTTTCACAATTCCTGTCATCTGGGATTATACTCAAATTGCATATTCATTCGATTCTGTTGTGCAGCAACTGCCTCAAAGTTTGAAGCTCAAAGTTATGAAGCGTATTCCTATCGATGTCCCAAAACAGACATAAATTTGCCCTTCCAGGAAATAATATGGGATATAGTAAGGCCATATAAAATAAACGAAAGGGTTGGCGACGCCAAGAAAAATACATCCTGGGGATAATTTTTGAAAACATATTAATAATTTTTGCATTTCTCTTACGAACGTCTCTCTTTGGATGACCAGAAGTATCTATGAGCCTCAGAAGAGAAATAGAACTGTGATGTTGGGAATGCAACAGAAAAAAAAAAAAAAAAGCAGCTTTTCACTACCAAATAGGAGTTTTGAGTCCCAAGAAACACAGTAGTCTTGAAAAACCTAGACATTTCTGAGAGAAATGGTTAAAAAAAAAATTTAAAGCTCCATTAACATTCCAAAATCCAGACCTTGGCAAAATTAAAACTGGCATTTAGTACATACCATTTGGTACAGGAAAGGGAGGCTATGTGACGTAAAGAAAGCGCCTGCTGAGCAGAAAGGCAGGAAAGCCTTTTTGCTCTGTCTTGTGAGGAGCTCGATGGAGACTGGGCTTAAGTAAGTGCAACAGGCAGTCATGCACAAACCGCTCTAGCTGACGTCTCAGAATGGGGGGCAGGGGGAGGGATTGTATTAAAGTACAGAAATAGATGTGATATTGGAGAACCTGAGGAGTTAGGAAGTGGTAGTCTACCCCTCTAAGAAAGGAGGAGAGGACTTGCATTTGCATTTGGCTCTGCACTCCCTTGAACATGACTCAGGTACAATAGTGTTCAATGGCAGAGGTGGCCTATTCTGGTATCCTAAGATAAACTGCTGGTTCTCAGTGGCCTGCAGGTGTAATGTAGGAGAATCTATATGTTCATACATTCCGTGAGGAAATAAAATTGGAGATGGCGGACAATATGGTGAACCAGTGGAGCTAAAAGGTCATAGTGCATGAGGGCTTTACAACCAGAAGTAAATGGCTCCTGGATCTCAGGAGTGGTTGCCAGCTGGTGCCACAAAGGCCAGATGAAACCTGCTTTACCTTACTGAGGACTCACAGCATTGTGCAGAACTGAGGCCCAATTTTTCCAACCCTATCATGAGATCATGTGAATACTAAGTACATATGGTGTCTCTAGGATACTGTCTTAGGAAGAAGCAAGAGAAGAGGAAGGAGTGAGAAGAGAGACTAAGAATTTTCCTGAAAGAGACCAGCTACCCAAAGGGGCAGTTAAACTCAGAGAAACTAGGATGGCTTTAATTGATGAATTTAAGTTCCTGTTGTCCACTCTTTCTCCCTTCGACTACTCAGTGGGGGTGAAGATTCAGGAGCAAAACTATATCAGTTATAGATAATAAAGAAGAGCCATTCTATTTGAGAGTTAGCAGATTTTAGCCTAATATAGAGACTGTGCTGCCATGTTATGGAGAACTCCCTCCTCCCTCCATTCCTCCCTCCTTTCTTTTCTTCTTTCCATAAACATCTGTTGAGCCATTACAAGACATATGTTAGGTACTGTTGCACACACATCAGTTGGGTGTCATTCTTGCACTCAGGGAGCTGGTGACTTAGTAAGATAGACTAGTGAGCAAATGCTTTCGCCAGGGTCAGAGGGACTCTATATAGATCCACACTGGGTGCTATGAGAGAGGCATCTCCCCAAGGGTTGGAAAGTGTTCAGGAAGGCTTCCTGGAAAAAGGAGCTTCAGAGCTGAGTCTTCAAGATAACTAGAAGTTTGCCAGGAGGAGGAGGAGGAAAGAAGAGCTCTTCGGGCAAAGGGAAGAGCATATACACATAGCCTTGATTAATTTTATGTGTCAACTTGACTTTTCCATAGGGTGCTCAAATTAAATAGCATTTCAGAGTGTGTCTGTGATGGTATTTCTGGATGAGATTAGCATTGAATTGGTGCACTTGGCAAAGTAGATTGCCCTCCCCGTGTGGGTGGGCATCGTCCAATCAGACAAGGGCCTGAACAAAAGATGGAGGAAGGAGGAATTTGCCTCCCCCTTTTATCTCTTCCTGCCTACTTGAGCTGGAACTTTGGTCTTCTGTCCTTGTCCTGGGATTTACACCATTGACTCCCTGATTCTCAACCCTTTAGAGTTGGACTGAGACGGCCCACTACTTTCCTGGATCTCCAGTTTGTAGATGGCAGACTGTGGGACTTCTAAAACCATGTGAGCCAATTCCTCATAATCAATCAATCGATCAATCTCCCTCATACAATAATTCTATATCGCTCTCCCTTCCCTTTCTCTGGAGAACCCTAATAAAATGGCCAGTTTTGAGATCTGCAAATAGCTTATTTCACTGATTTAAGATTCATTACCCCTAACCCACCACATTTTAACTCCTTCGAAATCAGGATGCACCTAACAATCCACGGCATCTCATAATTTTGTTGGTGAGACTTAAAGCACCATAAATTGAATAAAATTTATGCTTTGGGGACCCTCATTTGCATGGGCCCTTTCCAAAGGCCTTATACTTAATTTATATTTATAATTTTCTGTTCACCCTCTTAGAATGGGTCCCCCAAAAGGTATGAGCTTCAGGACTCACATACCTGCATCCATCTCTGATGTATTTTAGAAGACTGGTGCTTCAGTAGGTCTATGATTGGAGTTTATAAGGGATGAGGGAGAGGGGAACAGGAAAGGGGAACAGGGATAAGTCGTGACTCTCAAGACTGGAGACTCATTTCAGTGAATAACAGCTACATCCATTTATCTGGTGGAAGAAGCCAGAAACGTCAACTCCTGCCTCTCTCTCATGCCCCATGTCCAATCCATTATCACATCCTGTGTATTTATCCTATAATGGAGACTCCTAGTTCACCTTCAAATTCTGTTTTCTCCTTCTATAAATAATAGAACCCTCTAGTTTTAGCTGGACACATGGCCACTCTGAACGAAGGCTATCTTCCTGCCTCCCTTCCAGTGAAATGTGGACATGAGGCTGAGTTTTTGGCAAATGGAATGTGTGCTGTATCCTTAGGTTTTCTTTTTATATAAGGATACCAGTCCTATTGGATTAGCATTATGACTTCACCTAAAGGCCCCATCTCCAAATAGAGCCACATTGGAGATTAGAGCTTCAACATATGAATTTTGAGGGACACAATTCCATCCATAACACTCCCCTTCTTCAATTATATACATTCTCATTGCTCTTAGGGCAAAGTTGAGTACTTAAAATGGCAAGATTCCTGTATAATCTGGACCCTACCTGTCTCTTCATTTTCATCTCATAGCATGCTTTTGTTCACTCTCCATGTTTTAGTCAAACTGGCCTTTCATTTTCTCTGGTACGCTATGATTGCTCACATCTCAGGGCCTTTGCACGCGCTGTAGCTTCTATCCTAAATGCTCTTTCTCTCTTATGTCTCTTTGCCTGATAAATCTCTATCAGCTCTCAGTTCAATTATCTGTTCTTCAGGGAAGCCTTCCCTGGTCTTCCTTATATTTCCCCATTCCTTCATTATATACCCTCATAGCTCCATGTACCTCTTTTTAATAGCACTTATCATAATTTTGCCTTTATATTTTGTTCAAGATTTTTTGGTTAATGTTTGTCTTTCCATTAGTTGATAAACTCCAGGAGAAGAGAGATATATGTCATTTTTGGCTTATTATTGTATCTCTAATGCCTTCTACAGTGTATAGAACATATCTGACACTCAAGAAAGTCTCTGAATAAGTGAGAGGTAAATGGGTTTTGGGTCACGTAGAAGTGGGTATGCCAAACAAGAAACTTGGGACTTCTCCTCAAGCATACATAGCATAGTAATCAAGGATTTTCGGTGGTGGGGTGAAATAATTCTTCAGTGTAAATTAGGTTGGGACTCAGTTTTCCCCAGTGCTGATTTGGAATCTGGCTTTTATGGCCTCGTTAGTGAATTATCCTTGTTCATCTGTTTTCCATCTTTCAATATGTTACTGATATTTTCTTTCCCGTTCTTGTTTTTGTTGATTTTTAAAATCCCTTTATTGTAGTGTTAATGGAGTTTTGGGAGAGAGTAAAGTTATAGGCATGTTCAATATAGTACTTTAACTTGAGACTCCTACACCTTTGTATTCATTATGAAAATTATTGTTTATTGCAATAAAATTGCCTTTCACATTGATCAAGATTTTTGTTAAATGACACTATGAAACGATGGCAAAACTGAGGATGAGAGAGTGGGATTGTAAACTGGTACATTTCTGGAAAGCAGTGTTTCTCCAAAGGCTTAACATACACATACTTTTTGAACTAAAAGTTTCACCTCTAGGAATTTATCCCAAAGAAATGATTTAGTTTAAGAATGTTCATTGCAGTATTATTTACAATTTAAAAAACTGTTCCACAATTGAGGGCTGATTAAATAAGCTATATACTTTCACAAATCATATGTGTAATCCTCAAAAATTACATTGGTTCAAGCTTCTCACACAGCACTACTGCAAAGAATATGCAAGTCATAGTCATTTGCCAAGCGATATGTGAAGCCATTGAACAAATTTAGCTCATCTTCCCCCAGCACTAATTTATTGGTGATTTAGGAGTGTGAAGGGACCACTAGTTAGCCATCCCGAGGTCCTTTGTCCCTTTTTTCCTCGGTAAACCCCCCCCCCCCCGATTTGTAGCAGGTATGTAGCTGCTCAGAATAAAAGAGTACATTTCCCTGTCTCTATGGTGGTTAAGTGTGGCTTTAGAACTAAAGGCAAACCTATATAGTCAGTGGAAGTGTGAGCGACTTCCAGGGAGGCTAACTTGATGGAGTGACCAAAGAGGAAGAAGAAAAGGGTGAATTTCGTTTCTTTCTTGTACTTAAAAGCTTCTGCTCGGTTAAAAAAAAAAAACGTAAGTATATGTAGACATATACACATATATACACACACAGGAAACATTTTAAATTACCGTTAGGGTGAAAATTAATACAAAAATGTTCAAATATCTACACCTAATTTGAAGGGTGTAGGGAGAAAGAAAAATAAGGGGATGTGGGAAGACACCTGATTCATTTCTATGGGCATCTTGATTCGCAATGCTAATTTCTTCTACATTAAACCCAACTAGAAAAGGCTGACAAGGCTCGTATAAACTGCTTGTAAGACCCCCCTCAGTGTTTCCCACACTGCCTAGCTGTAAGTTTTCTAGGTAAAACAAGAGCGGTATGGAGTTATTGCACTTTGTAGAACCAAAGATGCCGGCCTTTCTCCTCCTCCTTCCCAAATTTGCCTCGGGCCTAATATGTAGGGTTTCAGGATCTAGGCTCTGTGACGTGGATTTCGGACTGTGCCTCCTCTCTCTGACATCAGAAAACCCTACCTGAGTCTTGGAGTTGGCCCCGATATCTATGTAGAATTTGCCGCAGAAAGGCGCGGACCGCTAGGACAGACAGACGGAGAAGGCGCTCTCTGGGTACCAATCCCAGGAGTCTGGGCGGTGTGAGCCGGGCTCTGCCCCTGGGTGAAGCCAATAGCTCGGGACGGGAGCGGGAGGGGCGGGGAGAGCTCTGCAGGCGACGTCGTGATTGGCACGCCGGCTCTCGCAACCCGCGAGGCTGCCCCGACATCCAGTTTAATAAGAACCAAGCGAGTGCGGATCTACAAAGTTTGTCCGCTGCGGGGCACCGTAGTTACCTTTACCCTGCCGGACGGGCTGATCTGAGCTTGGGCGGCTGAAAGCCGGGTTCAATTTAGGAGACCCTGATGGCTGCAGTGTTTCTAGTAACGCTCTATGAGTACTCGCCGCTTTTCTACATCGCGGTGGTCTTTACCTGCTTCATCGTGACCACCGGCCTGTATTGGGATGGTAGTGCCCTAGGGCTGGGGCAAGGGACGGAGCGGCGGACAGCGGGGAGTAGGGTTTCCAGCGAGGAGCAGGGGGCATCGGAGCAGAGGGGCTGCGGTGCTAGAGCGCCCCCAGGATGTCGGGAAGCCGGTGCCAAAGGCTCCAGCTTGCTCCGCGAGGAAAACTAGGTGGACAGCTCATCTGCATCACTGTCCCGCATTACCGCCGGTTCTCCTTTTTGCGCGCAGGCATACGGAGTTGGTGCCGGGTTAAGGTATTTTACCCAGTGTTGTTTCTAGGTAATAAAGCATCCAGTAAGGGCCCAGTCTTGGTATTGGGATAGAGTGATTGTCCAACAGGCTTCTGTTCTGGATTGAGGCCTACCTACTGTGTGCCCAAAAGTGTCCAGTCACCTGCCGGTACAGTGCCCAGACATATACAGTAAACAAGGTTTATTGGTGTACTTCTGAACTGAACACTTGGCTTCAGCTCTTTTAGCATAAACTTGTAACTAAACTCCGTTGTATCATGTTTAGGAAAGCCTTATAATATACAGCTAGTTGAAAGCATCTTACTAGTCCATCCATTGAGGGAGAGACATGAGCTGCATTTTGAAAAAATGAGTATTTTGAAAAATAAATGTAGTAAAAAGTGTATAGTAGAGAATAGAAGGCATTTCGGAGAATGCAATATGAACAGAGGGGCAGAGGAGGTGTGTGTTAGCGAATGAAGCAAGCTGTGTAAAATGAGTTTAAATACCCTTTGCTCACATGTAGGTGGTAAAACAAACAAACAAACAAACACAAGCCCTTGTCATTTTTTGAAAAATATATGCCATGTTTAGGAAGCATAGTTCTGACATCTTTACACTGCTCCCCCCACTGTAAGCAACAACATAAAATTCCTTGTTTGTGGTTGGGGAAAGATTAAGACCAATTTTACAACAATTTATTATTATTGCCTCATCAGATTTTATTGCTGTTGTTCTTCAAGAAAGTTTGTAATTGGAATTAGGAAGCTGTTTGCCTAAGTGATAAAGGCAATCTTAACACAGGATTTAAAAATAACTATGAGATTAGCGTTATTCTCTTAAATGTAATGTTTCTTCATTTTCCTTAATATACTTAAATTTTAATTTTCAGTAGGCCAACTAACTAGATACCTTAGATATCTATCTATCTTTAGTATTGGGAAGAGGAAAATGAGCGAAGGCTCAATTGGTAATGAAGGCAGCATCAATGTGTGAAGAGTAGAAACTTCATGTTTGTAGTGGTTAAGAGACAGACTTTGGTATCAGACAGACCTAGGTTCAAATTCTGGCTCAAATTCTGGTTTAAGATTTGGTCAGAAAACTCGGTGATTGCCTCACCACTACATTTAGGTATGGCTTTTACAAGGGTGGAAGCCTAGGTAATTGTAGAACTTTTGGAAGTCTGGGCTAAGCGCTGCTGAGGTCACAAGACCATGGCAGTGCCAGTCACTTTCATCCTGATTTGAGTCTAACCAGTAATCTTGAGCCTAACCCAACTGTCCTCTCCATCTGGGTTAGCTTTGCTTATGTAGTGTTTATTTGCTAACCTAAGTCAAGATCACAGATTCATTGAGTAGAAACAATGAAAACCATCTAGATCTCATGAAAACAACTTTCTGATAGTATCCCAGGCAGAAGATATACCCATTAATCCACTGTGCTCTTCACTTGTGTCACTTTTTTTTTTAACTTCCCAATATATAATCCCTATTGGTCATCTGTCTTTTCACTCTCTTGGTTCATACCTCAGTCCTGCTCTAAATTTCATTCCCATTGCTTTTTTCCACTGTTTTCCTTGTCTGGCTGCACTGTGTGGGAGTGGAAAAAGAATAGGAACATCTAATTATTGGGATCCCAAAAGCAATAGCAAAGAATCATGTAACTGGAAGTATGGTATTTCTGTTTAACTACATGGTGGTTTCTGTGAGCCCTAGTAGCTTGCCAGGCACTGTACAGGAAAGACCAAAAAGCCATATGCATTTTTTAAGTTTCAGATAATCAGGGACCTGACTCTGCAGCTACTCCCTGCTTCTTCTCAACTGGAGGTTATTAAACTATTGTCTCAGCTATTAATACCATCATTATATACTCTCCTTGTGAATCTGGGACGGAACCTTTAAACTGCATTTCTTTTTTTGCTGGCTGGCTGCCCATGAGGCTTTGTCAGTAGAGGAGGGAGAGTGGAAAGCCAGAGGACAAAAGGACTTGCTGCTTCCTGTTTGATTCTTTTTGTTGTCTGTCTCATCACAACAATAGTGCCTCACTCTGTCGTTAACAGTTGGTCCCAGTTTTTCCGTTTATAGATTTCCACTCTCTGAGAACCAGCCTCATTGTACCCCTTCAGAGATAATACCCTTTCTTCAGACAGTAGTCCCACCTCCATGTGGGTCCTTCCTCCAAATTTCTAAACTGTAATAACTTCCTTTCCTCTAATCCCTGTCCTAGGAGTGGTAGTTCCTTCCTACTGTTACTATGATTTTGATATTCAGTGTTCCCTCTTTCCTTTTCAGTTCTTTAACATCTGGTTAACATTTATATATTGTGTGTGTGTGTGTATGTATATATATATACATACACACACACACACATATATATGTAATATTTATATATATATATATATCACACACACACACACAGATTATATATATATATATATAAAATTATCTCTGTTAAAATAACTGGTATTGTTTTGGTCTCCTGACTGGAATGATAAAGGTATCAATAAAGAAGCTGTTACTAAGAATGAGATCCTGGGGGGAAGACCCTCAAAGATCGGATTTGGGGATTAGTTTGGTCATTTCTTAAGCTCCTTGCCTATGATTCTAGTAATCCATGGCATGCATTGGCATCCCAGTTAATCAAATCATTACCTTTGGTTGATTGTGATAAAATGATATCTGAAGCAAATGCCTTAAGAGACCATGGGGCTAAAGCACTTGATCATTATGGCAGTCATGATGACTACAAGGACTGAAGGATGGGTGGGATTGTTGCTTCTGAGATCATTGGAGCACTTATAGAAAGAAAATGACAAGCTCAAGTCTTTCAACTCTCAGATCAAGTCTTAGAGAATCAGAGAGTTGGTTCTAAATCTGTGGTTCTAAAGCACTTTATTTTCATGTAGCCACAGAGCTAAATATTGAACACAGCTTTAATTGTGCTGGTACTAGAATTACACTGCCGTGTAGATGTCTCATTCAGGACGCTGATTGGAAAGAAGTAGAGCCCTGGGACTCTGAATGCGAACATCTAAACAGCTTGGGCAAAGCTGTGTATCTTGATACCCCAGTTAATGTGAGCCTCCCTTTTTGATGAAGGCAGCCTGCTTTCCATGTTTGAGAACACTAGCCTTCCCTTACTTAAAAATTTTGTAATAACCTCACCTAGGGCAGTTGCTTTGCAAGGGTATCTGTGTTCAAGTCCTTTCTCTATTACGTTTTGCCACGTGGCCCAGATCTTCCCATGCTCCGTAGCACAGGGACAAAAATCTGACCTGGTTGGACATAGCCTAGCCTCTAAAAAACAATTGCAAATATTTGCTCATTTATATCATTGGGAGTTTAGGTAGTATGTGTGATGATGGGTTGTGAGTAGGTTAGGCCAAACAGGATAGACTACAACACTAGATCAGATAGAATTTATTGATCTGGGTATGTTCTCAAGAAATTCTGAATCTAAAGTGTTAAACTCATACTCAGTTGACTGAAACTTGGACTCAGAGGTGGCCTATATTTAATGAGGTTGAGATGCTAGAACTTTCCTCACATGATAAGGAAGGAATCTGAAGGCTTAGGAAAACAGGAATGTTTGACTGGACTTATTATGTGGAAACTGCATGCACATTCCCCTATTGCATCCTTCAAGAAGACACAGAAGACACACTTTTTATGAAGGCACTGAAAACTATATTACTGAGAGGGGACTGGTATCCTTGCAAATCTCTGGCACCTGTCCTCTGTAGGCTATTTATGATGGGAGATGCTACCACCATCTGATTTGTCGTCCAGCGGCAACACATAATCACAGGAGTCAAGGTGGAAAGCTGTTCCATAATGGACAGTAGAGGACAAAGCAGAGAATCTTTTGGCCTGCCAGGATCTTTGGCAGTGGCTAATGGATTAATTACAGTGTCCCTAGAAAAAAATAGATGGGCGTCCTACTAAATGCTACATGAACTGCATAGAAAGGAAAAACCCGACGTGAGTCACAACAATGGAAAGTTATGATCTTTTACCCAGTTTTCAGATCTAAGCCAATCCATAAAAAGGGAACTTTCAATTGAAGGGAAGGTCAGGTCTCCTTGGGAAAGGACTCTATACTCTGCAGAATTGCCATGAGGATATACTGTAAATCATCCTCCAGATCTTTCTCTGTTGTCTCTCAGCTGTAAACATGTTCTTTACTCTGCTTTGTGCTAGTTCGTTCCATATTAGGCTCTGCCAGTAGGAGGTGCTAGGAAGAGGAGAGAAGGCTGGAGGAGGAAGAAGGAACTTCCTCTTAACCAGTTTCCTTCCTTTTCCTGGTCTACATTTTTGCAACATTGACCTTCACCCTGGCAGTGACAGTCAGCCCAAGTTGCAACAGTTTATTTTAGTTTATAATTTTTCCTCATTCCTAGAACCAACCTTATGGCACACCTTTAAAGATAGCACCAGAAGGTCAGCACTCCTACAGAAAAGATCTGGGTCCTAGCTCTGGGAAATCCCTTCTCTGAGTTTCTAAATTGTAATAATCCCCACTATTCCCTTTGTTTCCCCAGCCCTAGAAGTGATACAGCCTTCTTGCTGGGATACCTTAGTGTCCCCTTCTTGCCTTTTTCAGTCCTCCATACTTGGTTAACAGTTCTTTATATTAAATTCTTTATGTGAAAATAACCATTGTAGTGTCTGTCTCCTGCCAACCCTGCCTGATACACTGACCTTGACTATTTATCATCTCACTTGTTGAATGCAGTAGGTTGTATGTGTGTGATGATGTTGGTGATGAGGTATAGATTCCCCCTTAGGAAAAGAATATGACTTTAGTTTCTATTTGCTTAAGGTACGAAATATATATGGTGCATTGGCAAGCATTTTCTTGGAACATTTTAGAAGAAAACAAAACTATTTAGAAATGGCATTTCAAGACTTAGTAGGGCTTTAAGATGACTTATTCTCACCCTTCTTTTTATAATTAAAGGCACAGAATTTTAGAGATTGAGTCAAAGTCATATCTTATACCAAGGATTTCCCCACGAATGGTTTTTATATGCTGCGCCAGTCTCAGTATCCAGTTAGCCAAGTTAAGACCATTTTGGGGACATTGCACAGGAGAGGAAGCCCCACAAACTGCCTTTGTGTTTTGTGATTGGCTTTAGAACTCAAGGCTGAAGGAGTGATAAAAATTATTGACTGCTGAGCTTGAAATGTTAGCCTCAAAGTAACCTTTATTCGTGAGGGACTCCATGAGACTCCAGACACTAGGTCAGTGATACTGCTTTAGCTACTGACAAGCTTAGGAAGTGTGTGCTGGATAAGATATTGTTTAGGTAGTATGAAACAGTGTGGACAGAATTTTAAGTCCACAGGTTATGGCTGTGTTGGAAGTTTAAGCATTATGAACAACTGCAACAAACAATTTAGAAATGGGAAAAAAACAATTATAGAGAATTTAAGGGATTAAGTATAAAATTATAACAGTAAAGAGAATGAAAAATTCTCCTTATAGCTTTAAAAGCCATATTAGTTTATGTTTATAAGTTTTATAAGTTTGTAAAAAAGACAAAGTAATGAGCATTCACAAACATTTATTTATTGGTAATCCGTTACTAACAGTTGCTAAAATGACTTTGAGTAGAAAAAGATAAAGATGGAATTTGATTGAAAAGAAAATTGGTCAACTTTCTGTTTTAATATTTTGTTTTACTTATTCTTTCTAATGTCATGTTGGCCATAAGCTGATATACAGGGCATCAATGTCTTTATTTAAGTTTTTGATTAAAAATGTGGAAAAGGCCAGAGGTAAGGTAGCACATCACTGGGTCTACTTTAACCAGTATTTTATGGAACCATTTGTCAGCACCTCTTATAGATTACTATTTAACAAGTGTCCAGATTTTTCCAAAGCATTTCCGCACATTAATCTTTTGAGTAATACATTGCATATAGAAATTTCCATATCAAACAGTGAAACTGTCAAAGTTGTGGATTTTTGTGCAAAAATGAGCAGGTTCATGCAGGATCAGGTATGTGAAAATGTTTAGGATTATACTAGGCCGAAAGTTCAGCATGAGTCATTAGTGTGTCAAGTGCCCAAAACACCTTACATGATCGTAGGTACATTAAGCATGATGTTTAGGACGCAAGGTGTTGTCAATATGATGTCACTCTATTACACAGTGAATTCTATCCCCTGCCCCCTTTTTCCCCCAAAGCATGAGGATGTCAGGGAGCAGGGCTGGCAAAGTCAAATATGGACCTTGAGGAAGTGCTGGCTGCTGTAGCCATGCTTGGCTAACTCCTTTAGGAGGACAGGAATACAAAAATAACTGAGATTGTAATTCAGAAATGTAGCAGTATTAGGACATAATTCAGATAAGGCAGTAATGAAACACCGAAGAGCAAAAGCATTAACCTTAAAGGAAAAGATAACTTTGTGTTAAAATTAAGAACTCTGTTCATCAAAGGATACCATTATGAACTTGAAAAGGCAAGGTGTAAAAAGGGTGAAGGTAAATCCAACAAAGTGCTCATATTCAGAACATATTAAGAATTTCTATCAATAAGAAAAATAAAGACAGAACAGTAGAAAAACAGAGAAAGGACTTGACAAGGGCTTTCACAAAAGAAGATATTTAAGTAGCAAGAAACATAAGAAAGAGTGCTCAACATCAAGAAAGCAGAAATTAAAACTTTATTGTAATGTACCACACCAGGATGGCTGTTTTGGCAAGGATAAGGAGCAAGGGGAGAACTCATTCATTGCAGATGGGAAGTGTAAATTGATACCACACAGAACACTTGTGAGCATTATCCACTGAAACTGAAGCACAGACTTTATGGCTGAGAAATTCCATTTTCAGTGTATGCCTAACAAATGCATGTATATACACTGAGAACCGTATATGAAACCGTTCACATATGTATTATTCATAATGACCAAAATGTGAGGACAACTTAAATGTCCATTAAGAGTAGAATGAGTAAGCAAATTATGGCACATTTATACAATAGAATACAGAAATGGACTTGGGTCTTTTTTATATCTTCCATGTCTCTGTATAATATACTCAATCTTTACTTACCTTCCTGAAAAAAGTATAGTTGTAACAATTATTTTGATGTCTTTATCTACTAATTCTAGCATCTGTAATCATTTCTGGGGTCTATTTCTATTAATTAGTTTCTCTCCTCCTTGTGGGTCCCATTTCCTTGTTTCTTTGCATGCCTGTTAATTTTTTATTGAATGCTAAACTCTGTGAATTTTACCCTATTTGGTTCTGGATGTTTTTGTATTCATGTAAATATTCTTGAGCATTGTTTTAGGATGCGGTTAACTTACTTAGAAACAGTTTAATCTGTTAGAGGCTTGCTTTTCAGCTTTTCCAAGCAGGACCAGAACATCCTCATTCAACTGTTCTATAAATTAAATTCTTCTAGAATGGAATTTTATTCTATTTGTTAATTTTATTGGCTTTCTCTTGGGATTAGATTTATTCATGTGTTTTGAAATTTTACTTTGCAACCTAAATTTAAGTGGAAGTTCCCCTCCTTTTGTCCTCATCCTTGCTGTTTAATCATTTTATAATTGCCTCCACACAGATCCATAAACACCCTCCCCCTCCCCCCATCCCCAGTCAAGGACCAGATCTTTTAATGATAGTTCTGTTCCATAATGATATTGGTATAACCCAGCTAATAGATTCAAATTCTGAACATGGCTCTGGCCCTTGCCTGGAGCAGATAACCTATAAGGCCCTCTTATTATGCGAAGGCTTAGTTGCCACTGCCTGCTACCAGACCCAGAACCCATCAAACCATGGCATCACCCTTACTCATTATATTTTTTTCCCTTTTTCAGATCCATAAAAATTCATCTTTGAAAAGGCATGTCTATTTTTTCCAATATTTTATTATTAAAATTTTAAACAGACAAAAAACTTGAAAGAATTATACAGTACGAACAAATATACCCATGACGTAGGTTCCGAATCACCATTTTGCTGTATTGTCTTTATTACATATCTGTCCTGACCCATCCATCTTTCTGTCTACCCATCAGCCCATCTTATTTCTTGATCACCTCACAGTAACTTGTACTCTTCACCCATAAGTACTAAAGCATTGCATATTATTAGCTAGAATTCAATATTTTTTGATTATAGTTCTTTCTCTTTTGAAGTAATATTTATATACAATGAAATGTACAGATCTTAAGTGTTATCAAACAAATCACTGGTACAGCTCAAACCTCTGTCAAGATATAGAATTTTAACCAGAGTTTCCTCATGCCCTTTCCCAGTCCCTACTCTTCCACCCCAGAAGCAATGATCATTGTTTTTTTATTTCTACCATCGATTACTTTTGCTTGCTCTAGAATTTCATAATACAGGATCATATAACATGTACTCTTTTGTGTTAGGCTTCTTTTGCACGGTGTATTGTTTTTGAGGTTTGTCCATGTGATTGTAGCAATAATTTCTTTTCATTGCTGAGTATTTCATTCCTGTTTAAACACACCCCATTTCAGTGGGGTCCTTTTTGATTTTTCTATTTTTTATTTATCACTACTGTTTATAGAGAAGAGCGAGTGCATCAAAGTATGAACCTAAGTGCCAAGGTTAACCTAAGTCCCTGGTTTAATTAATGTGTATTCATTTTAAGTTATTTTATTTATATTGAGTAAGCTTAGCTGCTTTCTAACTTTAGAAAGAATTGGAAGAGAAAAAAAAGTGGTGTAGATGATAGAGGCTCTGTTCATCCCTCTGGCAACCAAATCAAAGTTGTGATGGAAACATGGAGCAGCAGCAAGGAAAATCACCTGGGATGAACAAGCCATACAGCTAGGGAGAAATCCAAGAAATCACCCCGCAACAGCAGAAGGTAGGACAGGGTGAGGACACGGGGCTACCTTCTCGAGGCTGAGTGAGACGGAGGCACCAGTGGCAGATGCCTAAAGGGGCTGCATCTGCGAGCAGATTTTCAGTGTCGGACCTGCTCCCACTGAGCACCAGTGCCGATTCGGCTGCATGCAGTGGGCATCAGGGACTTACAAGGAGACATTGTCGGAGTGAGGGCCAACTCACTCTGTACAGAAATGCCGGCACTATCCATTGTTCCCTGTTGAGCCCCCCACTAGTGTGCCCGACACAGTGCTGCTATAGCCGTGACATCATCAAACTGGATAACAGAGGTCGCTTTAGCCAGAGGATTTCCTGAAACCCCACCTCCCCCAACTCATGGCCCACCTAAGCCACATCCAGGTGTATCCTCAGCAAGTCAGGTACTCCTTGCTGAGACTGACACTGGAGGAAGCAGCTGGCCTTGGTTTCTGGTGTGGCCTTTTGAGGCAACTATAAGCACAGCCTCTGGATTGCTTGCTGAATCTTAACTGGTGGCCCCGGAGGGGCAGAGGCTTGGGCTGAGTTTGGCCTGCAGCTGAACTCCTCTCAGGACTGTGCCACTGGACACTTACTTCACAAATCCACACTAATAAGACTGGGAGACTTAGGAGCTTTGCTTAGTACATGGAAACAGACACAGAAAGGCAGCCAAAATGGGAAGACAAAGAAGCAGAAACCATATGAGAGAACAGAACAGAGATCCAGATATAATGGAGTCAAGTAATCAACAGATGCAGAGTTCAAAACACTGGTTATAAAGATGCTCAATGAACTTTGGGAAGTGTAGATAAATTCAGTGAGAACTTCAACAAAAGATAAAAAACATAAAAATGGAAATGGAAATTATAAAAGGGAACCAGTCTGAAATAAAGAACACATTATCTGAGATGAGAAGTATATTAAATGGAATAAACAAAGGAATAAACAAAGTGAATAAAGAAGAGGATCAAATGCCCTATCTAGAAGGACAGGAAAGCCAAGGACACTCAATCAGAATGGCAAGAAAAAGATGCCAAGACTATAAAAATAATTTAAGGAGGATATGGGACACTTTAACTCCAAATATTGTCTGATCGTAACTGAAGAAAATCAAGATGAACAGCTGTTTGAAGAAATAATGATGGAAAACTTCCCTAACCTGGTGAAGGAAATGGACATAAAACCCCAGGAAGCTCAGAGAATTCCAAAAATCAGGGATCCAAAGAGGCCCACACCAAGAACATCATAATTAAAATGCCAAAGGTTAAATACAAAGAAAATATTAAAAGCAGCAAGAGAAAAACAGATAATTACATATAAGGAACACCATAAGACTGGCAGCTGATTTCTCAAAAGAAACTATGCAGGACAGAAGGGCTTGGCAAAAAATATTCGACAGGATGAAGACCCAGGATCTAACCAAGAATAATTTATCCAGCAAAGCTATCATTTAGAGTTGAAGGACAGATAAAGAGCTTCCCAGACAAAAATAAGCTAAAGGAATTTATCACCACCAAGCCAGTATTACAGGAAATGTTGGAGGGACTTCTTTAAGAAAAAAAACATGTATCAAAAACAGGAATAAAGAAGTAACAACTACATTCTATCAATAAGTACTTAAATGGAAAAAATTAAGTGTCCAACCAAAAGATAGAGTCTGAAAGGATAATAAAACAAGACCCCTACATATGAAAAAGAAGGAGATGGAAAAAAATATTGCTTGTGGACCTAGAAGGTATTTAAGTCAGACAGAGAAAGATAAACACTGTATGATTTACATATGTGGAATCTAAGGAATAAAAAGAACAAACTAATTAAAAACAAACTCACAAATATAGTGGACAATTTGGTGTCGGACAGAGGGGAGGAAGGTTTGGGGGGCTGGGAGAATGGAGTGAAGGGCTAAAGAAGTACAAATTAGCTGATGGATGGTCACAGCAATAGGGATTGCAGTTAGCATTAATATATTGGCTAGATGGAAAACCAGAGAGAAGGAGCAATTAGGGGGATTGTTTTATAAACTACATAGATGATTAATCAATGTGCTATATTATACTTGAAACTTTAAATTAAAAATATAAAGGTAAAAAAAAGAATTTAGTCCCTTTCATTTCCTTCTAGTCAGTTCAGTAGGCATTATCACATTTTTATATGAAATTTAAAAGGAGAAAATATGTCATATAAATGAAGAGCTATATTTGATGTTTAAAAATTCTCATCCCATAAATAATATCAAACTGTCCACGTGTTAAATATGTATTTGTTTTTCATATCATTAAAAAATTCAATAATTTGATCATGTTTTTACTGTTATATTAGGTACAATTTATAATCACTGTACTCTTTTGTTATCAACAATACTATTAACAGAACTCTTTTGTTTTCAAGAGTATGTTAAATCAGCCAGATGAACAATATATTACAATTCTGTGAGACCTCTAATCTCTTTTAATTCTAGATTAATTCTGCAATATAATGTAAACTGAGTAACTTAATCTCCTTTTCTGATACTTAACTAATGAAACATAATATATACTACATATAACACAAATTTCATTTATTAAAATTATGTTTTATTTTATTTTTATCTTTTTTCAGGTTTGGTTGGGATGTTCCAGTAATTTTGAGAAATTCAGAAGAGACCCAGTTCAACACAAGAGTTTTCAAAAAGCAAATGAGACAAGTCAAGAATCCTTTTGGTTTAGAGATCACTAATCCATCTTCAGCTTCAATTACAAGTTGGTAGCTTTTTTCCAAAGATTGTTCTACCTTTCTATGCCCTTTTCTTAGCTCTTTTATTTTCTTTCTCTATTGTTTTTCTTCTCTATTGTTTTACCTATTATTTTCTCTATTGTTCTGGGAGCTGTACTATGTACTACAGATACAAAGACAAATAATTCACAAATCTTGCTCCAACGGAACTTATCAACTAGCAAACAGAGGCA
Source organism: Eonycteris spelaea (assembly GCA_003508835.1). Taxonomy (NCBI): domain Eukaryota; kingdom Metazoa; phylum Chordata; class Mammalia; order Chiroptera; family Pteropodidae; genus Eonycteris; species Eonycteris spelaea. The sequence continues at coordinate 7,378,305 of PUFA01000017.1, forward strand.
TTTGAGAAAAATAAATTATCACAGGTGTTACTGATATCACAGGTGTTAGGACACTGCCATTTTCACTGGTCTTCAGTGCAGTGAGAAATGTAAGAATGGTATAAGTACAGTTAATGTAAGGTTGCTAATTCTAAAGAACAGCTGTCTTTTAATTTAAAATGATGGTATTTTGGTATATTATTTTGATATAAAATTTTAATTTGGTAGATGGTAATAATAGATGGTAGTCGTTTGTTTCTGTACTTGACTTGGAAAAAAATATTGTCTGCAAGGATATCTAGGAATCAGTGAACTGAAAGAGAAAGTGGGGTGTTGGGTTAGGTAAGAGAAAAGAGTCAAGAAAGATCTTTTTTGGGTCCTCCATAGACAGGTCCCTTTACTGAAATGAGGAATTCAGGAGGAGCAACAGGTTTTGGAAGAAAGGCAATGAGTTCAGTTTTGAATTTCTGGACTTCTAAATGTTCTTATGACAGTCAAGTAGAGGTATAGAGTAGGTAGTTCTAGATACAGTTCTATAGCTCTACAGAGATTTCTGGGCTGAGACTCTATCATGTTTTATAGTTTGTCACATTTCTGGTACCTTAAAAAGAAACTTTCTCAGCTTTTCATCTTATTCTAGCTACTGTCCAATTTCTCTTCTTCACTTCACAGACAGGCTTCTTAACAGCAGTTTGCATTTGCCTTGTCCTCTTAGCCCACTTCCATTTTACTCCTAAGAGCAGTAGTAGTATGGTTTTTGCTATATTCCACTATTGAAATGGCTTTTCCAAGGTCACTAATCACTACTTCTGCCCCACCTCCAACCCCCAGCAGTCGTAAAACCCAGTGCTCTTCTCTGCGTATTTAACAAAGTTGACCAGTCCTTCCTTCCTGACACCCTGCTCCCTTTCTTCTGTGAACATTCTTGTCTAGTCATCTTGTCTGTAACTTCCAGAATCACTTGTCAAAAATTAGTGTATTTAGTCAATAGTGTACTTCAGTTAATCTTGATTTTATAATGAAAAAGTACAGAATCTCTTATTTTTCTTCCTTAACTATAAATACTGTATGATATATAATATATATAAAATGCAATATTATATACATAGTATATAAAAATACTATACCAATATATGACTTGAAAGGAACTAAGGACACTTTTTTTTCTAATGGTAGATAAGGGGTTCATTCTGAAATTTTTCACTTGGAAAAACCAAATTTTAAGATATGACAGAGAAAACTAACTTATTTAGAAAATATGCCTGAATAAAATGTGTAGAATAGTGGTAGTTTGGTTATCTCTCACCTTTGTGCCCATGCGCTTGGACCTGCTATGTCACATCTGGGTCTTGAGCAGGACGGCCATTTAAAAAAATCTACCATTACAAAACCATCCTTCCTGAAGCACAGTTCCACAAGCCTGAAAACACTAAAAAAGCAAAAACTGATATATTGTGAACAAACACAGGACCCTTATGAGCTAGAAAGTATCAAGAAATCCATCAATCTGCCTTTAAGACAGAAAGTCTCAAATAGAGGTCACCCGGTACATGTTAAGCAAATGAAAAGCAAATAAAAAGATAATCTGCTAAGCAGAAGACCTCTCATGCCCAACACACTAGTTGCTAACCAATAGTAGCTGTACTGAAGTACATGAAAAAAATTTTAAGTGTGTGGACTTATGGCATGCTTGTTGAAGTATTTTAATTTTTAAAATGCCAATGTATATCATTCGTTATCTGTCTTCCGTGGGGAAGTAAGAAGGATTTTGGTGGGAATTGTACTCAGCAGAATAAAATTCATTTGTTTAAACTTTGGAACAGTGGGTGTCATTAAAGATGCCTGACCAGGATATTGAAATAATATTCTGAGCAATAATTGTGATACATCTTTCCAACACATACTCTTGATCACTTTAAAAAATAGGTAATGTATCAATAGAATTCCTATTAGTAAGAGACAGAAACAACTCCAATAAAAGCATATCGAATAGTTTATAGACTTGCTAGTAGATTTGTGGCGCCAGAATCGGAAACCAAGGCTATTCAGCTGGGAACAATGACCAAAAACATTCCCTTTTGCTTTACTAAGTATACCACTGCCGCAAACGAAGGAAAAAAATCATATAGGTGGCAGAAGTGTTAAATAAGTAGGTAAAATTATATTATGCAATTTAAATGTCCACTTATAATTTATATACCCTCTAATTAGGTCTACTCAAATTATTATATCTTTTATTTGCTGGAAGCAAACAAATGAATGAGAACATCACTATTAAACCTTTCCTGTTTTGGAATCCCCCCTCTTTCCTTGGGATATTTACTTACTAAATGGGACATTAACTATGTGATAAGAATGTATATTAATGTTGTCATCGTGTATATTAATATTAGTAAAGCTCAATTTCTTTTACTATTTTAGCTACTCCGGTGATCATCGTGGGCACCAGTGAGTGATATGTATCCACTTTCAGAGAGCTCTGTTCTGCTTGTAGTTACAGGGTTATGTGTTTCCACTCTTGGAGACAGCTCTACTGTTTCTTGTAGTTAGTGTTATAGACACTATTAGAGTGATAGGTTAACAATAATGAACTGTAATTCTGTTTTTAAAATGTGGGAAAAGTCTTGAAGTCACCAAAAAAAATTAAATTGATACTTTCCAAGCATAAATATATAAATAATAAAGAGTTTACTGAGAGTACTTCGAAACTGCGTAGACACTGAGGTTTTTTATATCATTTTAGAGATCAGTTCCTTCGTTTACAGGCACATACCCTTTAATGAGTTCCTTTAACTGCCAGCAGCCTGGCCAGTGTCCAAAAGGAAGCTTTTGTTACTCACTATGTACAATTGTATTAGAAATTACATTAGCTGATTTTCTTCTCTTTGTCTTGTTTGTTGTCTACAGCTGGCATAACTTTGACAACAGATTGCCTTGAAGATAGCCTCCTTACATGCTACTGGGGGTGCAGTGTTCAAAAATTATACGAAGCTCTGCAGAAACACTTTTATTGCTTCCGAATAAGCACTCCCCAAGCATTGGAAGATGCTGTGTATAGCGAATATCTCTATCAAGAACAGTATTTGTATCCTTTTATCTGATATATCCATTAGCACATGAAAATTTTAGACATTAGGTATTTTATGGATAAAATAAAGTATTGCTAAGTTACTATTGATCACCTTTGGTGTATTATTATATTTTGGTTATGGTGGCAATTTACCTTTACATCTTCAAAAAGTATTAAAAAGGACTGCAAAGAAGAAATATATTGTCAGTTACCAAAAGACACTAAAGTTGAAGACTTTGGTACAGTGCCCAGATCTCGCTATCCATTGGTAGCGCTGTTGACCCTAGCTCATGAGGATGACCGAGAAATTTATGATATTGTAAGTAATTTTAAAATTCTGGAAGCATTACTTTTAAGTGATTTAGATAGTAGGTCTTAATTATTTGGTGAAATAGAGAAAGTTTTATTTTAATTTCTGAGGATATACATTTGGCCTGAACATTTTTTTTTAAATGAATACATGGGAAGTATACCTATATGATTTTTATAAGTGTTACAGTTCCTTTAGAATTTAACTATTTTTTTCCATGTGGGTTGTAAGAATATGATTTTATTTAAAAAATGAAGGATGTGTTATATTTAAATTAGGTTAATGCCATCGTTCTGTATTCTGTCATCTTTGTTACATAGAAAAAGTGTTGGGAAGAATGTTTATCCTTAACATTTTTAGCACTGAATAAATAAGCCTGTAGAGATCTGAAGTGTCCACTTTTAAGACAGTACCCATGCTTCTCTTTGAATGTGTACAGTCAACTTGTTTCCGTCATAGTCCCTGATGCAACTGTATATTATATATGTTTGGTCCCTATATTTTCAGTAATTATAGTGATAATTACTTTTCTCATATGCTTATTATTTCTTTAGTCCAGTAGTTTATCCCTATTAGGAAGATAAAAGCATCTTAGAGATCTAAGAGGACCTGAGCTCTGACAATCCTCTAAGTATGGTAGAAGCTTATACATGAAATAAACTTTTGGTGAAATCATGTCATGGTAAGAATGCCCTTATACACAATTTACTCCTTTTCTGAAGTGCATGATATAGATGTATTCATTAATAAAGATATGGTAATTTTTATGATACTTTGTAATAAACAGAGTACATTCACTAACATCACTTATTTATTCCTCCTAACAACCTTGTGTGTTAGAGCAAAATCCTTTTAATAAAGACTGGAACAGTTAGGAAAATTCCCATTCGTTCAGGAAATAAGAGATGTGCTTGACCCTGAGTCTTTGTAGTCCTGTGCCAGTACCTGTCCCCTGCCTGCCCTCCGACCCCCGCTTCCTCCCCCACCCCCCCAGGAATATCTCCTCCGGAACTAGCATGCACTGAGCATTGGAGAGTGTAGACCCTTATTGAGAAATCTAGATCTTGGTCATATGTGGTTAAGCCTTTGTAGGTTGAGGGGTTTTTAATCTTATCAAATTAAAGTTCCATTGAGCTGAAGTCAGCTTGTTTTTTTTCCAAATAAAAGATATACCAATAGCAGTGTATTTTCTAAATCTAGCACAGTTCCTAGAACATGGTAGGTGCTCAATAAATCTGATAAGCGAAAAAAGTCCTGCCAAGCAATGTTGGTGAGCCTTGTAGAAAAGCTCCTTAGTTGCATGTGCACGAGGTAGTGTACATGAGAGATCTGGTTCTTCCCCTACCTCCTCTTTCAATTGAAGATAAATAAGACCTGATAGATTGGTGTTTTATAACCCTGCCACCTGGGCAAGGTAACCCTTCTCTCACCACCATGTCCCCCATCTCTGCTAAGCTCCCTTACTCCTTTCCTTTTATTCCAAACAAAAAGGGTCAGCTCTCAGTCACCTTACTCCCAGCTACTCCTTTTTGGTCCTTTATGCCTCATTGTTGGTGCTCTCTGTCTACTTGACGTACTCAGTATCTTGTTTTCTAATTTTCTTCTTCCATCTAAACAGAAGGATTTGGTGTGTACGTGGTAAAATTGATATATATATAAAACATAAATTTCACCATTTTAACCGCTTTTCAATGGTGTTATAAACAGGGAAGGACTTGCACTCAGGCCCCTGATCCAAGTGGAATGAAGACTCCGTGGCTCTGCAGTAGTTGTGGGAGGCTTGTTCCCACAGTGCAGCCTGATGCCTGGCTCCCGAGTCCTTTCCTTTGTGTATATCGTCCTTTTCTCGGTCTCTTATTCTTGTATCAGAGGGCTCCCTCCTGTTTTTCCCATGAATTCTTGCGTCTCCATTTCTTATTCTCACATTGAGCCTAATCTTAGAACTAACGCATATTTTTTAGTATATTTTGTATTAATGTTCTCTGTTCTTAATTTTAAAAACAAATTGAGCATTTCATAATCCTTTTTATTAGTGGTTTTTCAGTATTTAGGAGTCAGAGACTCGAAATCTAACAAAAAATTTTTAACTCCTATTTCTATTGTAACAGTAAAAATTACATTTAGATAGTGTAGTTAGGAACTAGTTTATTGTTTTAGGTAAATAAAGGAAGCAGGGATTGTTACTGCAAGATTTTACCTTTGAAATTTTTTTCATTTTTACTTAATTACATTAGTTTGTTTTCCGTATTGCTCAAACAATTCATGTTGATGGCAGTAAATAAAATTAGAAAATCTAGATAAGCCAAAAGGAAAAACAGTATAATCACTTTTATGCTATCATCCAAAGATAACCACTGTGAATATTTGTTGGTATCTTTCCAGACCTTTATAGATGTAGTTTTAAACAAAAGTGGCATCAACTCGTGTACACTATTTTAGGACCTACCTTCATTTAATAGTATATTTTTGATATCTTTTCCATATCAGATATGTATATCTACAACTACATACATTTATAACTAGCATTATAGTAGTTTCAGAGGCTTTTAATATTAAATGACAACATTTTACGTATGGGGTGATAACATCTTATACCAATCGTTAATACAAAATTTATTTAATATTAAAAGCTTTCAAAGCCATTGCCAAATTAATAAATCCTTATATAGCTGTAAAGAATATTATGTTTATAATCATAGTAGGGGTTTTATAAAAAACTTTTTATTGGACATAATTTTAAAACCTTGCAAAAATAAAATACCCATATATCTTTTACCCAGATCGCCTATTGTTAGTTGTTAACATTGCACATTTGTATTGTTTGCCCATATATGTATGTATGTGCATGTGTGTATTTTTTTTTAACGAATAGTTTGAAGGTAAGTTTTATACACTATGATTCTTTACCCCTAAATACTTCAGTATGTATTTGTTAATAATAGGATGTTCTGTTACATAACCACAGTATAGTTATCAGCTTTATAAATCTAACATTAATGTAATATTTTATCCAATCTATTACCTATATTCCAGTTTTTCAGTGGATCTAATACAGATTCTAATTGAGAGTCAGATGCTGTATTTGTCACGTATTATTAGCCTCCTTTAATCTAGAATATTTCCATAGCTTTTCTTTGTCTTTATGACATTGACATTTGTGATCTCTTTGTCAAGGTGTTATCTAATTTCTCCACTCTTCTGCTTTTTCCCCTCCCTTGTAAATAATAAGCAGTCTATAAGGAGACACTTTAAGACCATGCAAATATCCCCTTCTTTATCAACATTTCCCCCTGGATTTAATATCCATTGATGTGTTTCTTACCAGATTTTATCTTTACTATGACAGTTGCAAAATGATTGTTTTCCAACTTCAGCCCTCCAGTCAGCTCTCGGTATTCTATAAGCAAGAGACCTCCCACTTATTTTTTGTCTATCTGTTTCCCAGTGATTTATAATTCATTACTGAATTTTAATTATTTTTGTGCTCACACTGTCCTTTCCTTACTTCCTGCCAAAGACTGAATATATTCAAACACCGTGTTCATAAATTACTTGGATTACTTCTCCAAAAAATCAAAAACTGTATTAAGATGTTGTTCTCTTCCGTGTACCCTCCCCCACCCTCACGTAGCCCAGTTCATTGTTTTCTGGTTTATCCTTCTTATATTTCTTATTGATAAGAAGATACAAATTCAGATATATACATACATTCTTATTTCCCCTGCTTTCTCACACTGAAGGTAGCACACTGTGTATACTGTACATGTTCTTGCTTTTTTTCACTTCACAGTATCTCCTGGAAATCACTCTAGACCAGTTCATAGAAATCTTTCTTTCTCACTTTTTTTTTTACAGCTGCATAGCACCTCATTATGTGTAGGGTTTATAGGTATAATTATTTAGCCAATCTTTGGTTAAATATTCAAGTAGTTTCTGCAATAACAACCTTGCATTGAATGTAACGTGTATATATTTTAATATTGTCAAAGTTGTATGGTTGAAGAGCAAATGCATGTCATTTGTTGCATACTGCCAAATTCTCTTCTATTGGGGTTGTGCCTTTGGAGTGGAACCTTTTGTTTTGTACACATTTCCACCAGAAATATATGAAACTATTTCCCTGTAGAGTGTATTGACAAGCTTTTGAATTTTTGTTAATCCGATGAGCAAAAAATGATATCTCAGTGAATTTTTAATTTGCATTTACCATGTTATGAATAAAATTAAACATCTTTTAATGTGGCTAAGGACTATGTTTCTGTCTTTTTGTGAATTATTTGGTCATGTCTTTTGCCCATTTTTCTGTAGGATATTTGGTCACTTATTTTTCAATTTTTAAAAGTTCATAAATTAGGACAACTTAGTCTGTGATATATATTGTGAATATTTTATTATAATTTGCCATATATCTTTTAACTTTGCTCATGGTGATCTTTGTCATGCAAGTTTTTAATTTTTATGTAGTCAAATTTGTCGAATTTATCTGCCTCTGGGTTTGAGTTACAGTTAGAAACTCTCCCTCCACTGAAACTAAGAAGGAATTCACACATTTTCTTCTAGTACTTATATAGTTTTGTTTTTTACAATTCAATCTCTTTTGCTTTTTAAGGTTAATCTGTGTATGGAATGAGGAATGCATCTATTTTTTTATTTTTCCAAGTAGCTATCCAGTTGTCCCAGTATTTTTATTAAAAAGACTCTCTTTGCCCAGTGATTTGAGATGTCACCTTTATCATTATTTGTATATATAACTGGTTCTGTTTCTGGACTGTTGGTTCTGTTGCAGCCGTCTGTCTATTCATGTGCCAGTACCACACCGTTTTAATTTGAAAGGCTTTGTAGTATGTTTTAACATCTGGGTGGGCTTAGCCCCCCTCATAGCTTTCTTTTCACTATTTCATTGCTATTCTTATTTGTTATTTTTCCAAATGTGAATTTTAGAGTCAACTCAGCTATGAAACAGCTTAATGGAATTTTTGTTGTGGTCACATCAAATGTGTAGATTTGAGTGTAATTAAAATAACTGGCAAAAAATATGTCAATAACTGGTTTCTCTGTAGTGACTGTGACAAATTATTGTGAGTTTCTAATTTATCTTTTTGTTTGAGACACATTTTTCACATATCTGAAATAATGTAAGGAGGTTAACTACTGACCAGTGTTTAATTTTTATTTTAGGTTTCCATGGTGTCAGTAATTCATATTCCTGATAAGAATTATAAGCTTTCCTGTAGAATATTATATCAATATTTACTCCTGGCTCAAGGTCAATTTCATGATCTTAAGGTAAGTTGTACCCTGTAATCTTATCTCTGTCTCTTTTGTTTGCAGATTTTCAAAGAATGACTGTTATGAAGGGATAATATTTTTCAGTTAGTTATCATAGAAGTTAGGTATTACTAGTTATTGGATTTGCTAGCTCATAAATTTTAAGCAGCTCTTATGACCCTCAGACTTAGAGTAATTGTCATTTGTTATGATCTTTAAACTTATTTCTTTGATTTTCAGCAACTTTTCATGTCTGCAAATAATAATTCCACTCCCTCCAGCAATTCCTCTCCAGAAGAAAAAAGCATAGACCGAAGTTTGTTGGAAAAGGCTGGACTCTCTGGAAGTGAAGTAGATCTTCCAGAGGAGAATAGCAAAGACTGTGTTGTTTGCCAGAACGGAACTGTGAACTGGGTGCTCCTGCCATGTAGACACACTTGTTTGTGTGATGGCTGTGTGAAATATTTTCAGCAGTGCCCAATGTGCAGGCAGTTTGTCCAGGAATCTTTTGCACTTTGTAGTCAAAAGGAGCAAGATAAAGACAAACTGAAAACTCTTTGAGGCTGTTGTTACAACTGAAAAGTATATTTTCTACTGAAGATACAGAAACTTGTGTTCTTGGAACTAATCATAATGTGGAATCTACAGTGTTAACCCTCATTGAAAATTGTAGTTTAACTTCATACTTGTATTGTTCCTCGATGATGAAAGTTAATTATTTCTTCCTGTTCAGTGTGGTAATACTGGAATACCATCTGTATTAATATATAAAAATTCATTCAGCTCTTGAGAGGAATATAAACATTTGACCTTTTATTAGCTAGAGGATTTCATGTAATGTCAATTGGAAAAATTCTGAAAAGCATTCCATCTAAAATTTGAGGAAGTAAAAGTCTTAAGATTTCCAAACGTTTTTCCTTTAACATAATCTAGAGTACAATTAGGAAAAAATTGAATTCCTAAAATAAGTGTATGTTCCCTAGTTTATAGAGGAGATGGAAAGGGCTTCTAACTTTAAGTCCTTTCCTGAAATATCAGTTTTTATAAATATCCATCTGTTTGGTTTCTAATTTATCTTATAATCATAGTCACATGAACACATCTTAATTTTTAAATATAACTTCTTATAAATGCAATATATAATTCTTGACCGTTCTCAGTGTATCATAGATTTAAATGATATTTATGGAAAACATATAAAAGAAGCATAATAAAGTTTCTTAGGTAATTAAATTTATTGTCAAATGTGATTAAATTAGCACACTGTGATCTGTCTGGGAAGATCTGTGAGACTCTTAATGCCTTACCTTAGATTTCCTCCTGCACAGCAAATCCATCCAAAACTGGAGAGATTTTAGAGCAAGAAAAATCACTAAAAGAAACAAATGACTATTTTTTTTCTAGAGTATTTTTATTCCAAATAAACCCTATATCCTTCTGGATAGTAAATTACTTTGCTCATGCCTTGTTATAGCCTCATAAGGGTTGATAAATCTGATAAGCAAAATGGCCCCATCCCTCACTCCTTCCAAGATGACTAAGAAGAAAAAGGTAAATCAGAGCTTCCTGTGTCTTCAGTGCAAATTACCTTCAACTCACCAAGAAATCAGATCACAGCAAATAAACTATGACATTCAGGAGGTATTCAAGGCTTTTTTGTCATGTTTTTTATGAAGAATAATGCTTTGTATTGATGTTTTTACATAATATCATTTCATCTAATCAAATATAGCACTCTCGAAAAGACATTACCTATTCTCCATTTTATAAAACAAATCAAACTTTGATCTTTGTTTAACGGCTGTGTAATAAATACCTTCTTGGAGTCAGATACCTTTTGGGAGTCTGGGCTACAAAGAATCAGGAAAATCTTACCTCACTGTATTTGTGCTTAAAAGGGGCATTAGTGGCTTATCAGAAATTCCCAAATCCCTGTTCTAACCCTGCCGGTGGGAGCAGGGCTGTCAGGAGCTGCAGGCCTGGCTGCACTTAGCTACTATTGTTAACAGTTCACCGAGAAGTTCGCTTTGTGGCATAAATTGGGGGAATACTCAGAGATCAGGCCTCCCATCCCAACCATTCTGCTTCCCTTTGCAGATCCGTTTGTACCTAAACTGTCCTAGACACATTGTTGCTTTCTCATCTGAGATAGATTCCACCTATAAGTTTATTCCATTTTTCGTAACTTTATTGTAGTAAAATATATATAACAATATATATATTAACATAATAAATATATAACAAAATATATATAACATTTTTACCGTTGTTAAGTGTACAAATTCAGTGGCATTAACTACATGTACAGTATTGTACAACCATCGCCAGTATCCATCTTCAAAATTTTTCATCTCAAGCAGAAACTCTATACCCATCAAACAGCAACTTCCCATTACTCCTCTGTCAGCCCCTGCTAACCACTATTTACTTTCTGTATCTATGAATTTGAAATTCGAGATACTTCATATATGTAGAATTATACAATATTTTTTCTTTCGTGTCTGGCTTATTTCACTGAGCATAATGTTTAAGTTTCATCTATGTCGAAGCATGTATCAGGATTTTCTTTTTAAAGCTGAATAATATTCTATTTTGTATATACCACATTTTGTTTATCCACTCACTTATGATTTTTCACATGTTAAAGATGATTTGCCCTTACTGCAGTTAAAGTAATTTTTTTCCTGCCTTCAGTGGTAATAAATATGAGGGTTTTGGTAGGTAATCAAGTAAAAACAAGTACACTGACTCCTAGAGGCTTATGTCAGAATTTGCCAATAGCAGTGAATAGTGACATTTTGTGAACATGTCTATGACAGCATTATATTTGAATAGATTGTTAGGTAAAATGTTTGGTTTCTATAGATCAAGTTGCTACTAATTCAAGTAGAGATGTCAAACAGATGAATATAGTACTCTGAAGTTCAGGGGAAAGGTCTGGCTGAAGTTATGAATTTGGGGGTCATCAGTGTCGTATGTGAAGCCATAGTCTGCATGTGGTCGCCAAGGGCATGAGCACAGGAATAGAAGTGGTTAATGGACGGAGGAGGGAGAATCCACCATTCAGGGAATTGAGAAGACTGAAGGAGGAGGAAAACCAGAAAGGTGATCTTTACCCGCCATCCCAAAGGAGTGGTGCAAAACAACCACCATGTCATTACGCTCACAGGTTCCGTGGTCAGGTCCTGGGACAGGATATGGCAGGCCTGCGCTGCCTGCACCTTGGTTGGGACGATTCAAGTGACCAAGAGTGACTCAAAGGCCAGAGGGCTAAAATCGCCTGAAGTTTTCACTCACGTATTTGGTGCCTGCGCTGTGATGACTCAAAAGCCGGGCTGAGCTAGGACAACACGTGGCCTCTCCATGTGCCTTGGCCATTGCCGCAGCCTGGTGGTCTCAGGGCAGCTGGTTTCTCAAATGGCAGCTCAGGATTCTGTGAGCAAGTGTTCCTAGTGGACAAGGCAAAAACTGCATGCCTTCTTCAGTTTTGTCTTTTTTCCTTTTAATTGCTTAATGAAGGTATAGTTTACATACCATACAATTTTCTCACTCAAAATGTACCATTCAGTAGTTTTAATATAATCAGAGTTTTTCAACCACTGCTACAGTCAACTTCAGAACATTTTAATAACCCCCAAAAAGAAACTTTGTACATATTAGCATGGTCCTTCAACCCCAGGAAACCACTGATCTACTTTCTGTCTCTATAGATTTGCCTGTTCTGTACATTTCATGGAATCACATGTAGAATCACAAATGGAATCTCACAGTATGTGGCCTTTTGTGACTGATCACAAACATCACTTAGTATAATGTATTTAAGATTCATTATGTTTTAGCGTGAATCAGTATTTTATTCCTTTTTATTGCCACATAATATTCCAGAGTGTATAAATATACCACATTGTGTTTACACATTTATCTACTTTTTGGCAATTATGAATAATGCTGCTGTGAACATTAGTACGAGTTCAGTTTTAGACATTTTAAGTTTGAGATGTGATGTTAAGCCTCCCTTGTTTAATTAGTAGAACATCCAGGCATTTAATCTCTTTTGTCTTTTTCCTAGTTATGTCCTACAGAAATATTGCAAATCTGTACCTGCCATAGGACTGAGTCAGTTAGTCAGGTGAGGAGGAGGAGGAATAGCTGCCGTACACTTTCTATGCTCTAAGCGCTTTGTATTTATGCCAGCAATTAAGCAACTCAGCTTCAAACCCACCCTCTGTACCCTGCTTTGTGATGCTGGGGTAGGACTCTGCAAACCACATTTATGCTTTGTCAGCAGGCTCCCTATGAGGCTTTGCAAGTCAGAGTACTAGAGCGAGATGAGAAGAAAGGAGGAAGAAGGGATTTGCTTCTTCCTGTCTCCTCTGGGTTTCTTGTTCCTATAAACATCATCCCAACTTCAACTCTTTACCTTGGTAGTGGCAGTTGATTCCAGGAGCAGCAGCTGAATCCAGATTGGAACCTGCTTCCCCCCCCCCCTCAGGACACCAGCCCCAGCCCAGCAGCGTCCCCTCCTCAGAAGTCTGAGGGTTTTAGCTCTGTGGGGCCCTTCCTCCAAACTTCTAAATTTTTATAATTTCAACTTCTTCACTTTGTTTCCCCAGCCTTGTGGATGGTAGCAGCGTCTTGCAATTGCCATTTCTTTCCACTTTTCATTTAACAACTTTCTATATTAATAATCTCTGAAGAATAATTGTCTTTTCTGTTTCCTGGCTACCCTAATTGATACAATTAGATATTAGCTCCTATAATCCTAGCTCATTTTACTAAAGTAGACAGAAAACTGAGACCAGCTGAGGTTAAATAGCCCATTCTATACAGCAACTAAGGAGCAGGGTTGGGATTTGAATCCAGTTTTGCTTTGTTTTGTTTTGTTTTGCCTGAAGCTTGTGATCTTAATCACTATTCACCTTCCTTCAGAAAAACACACGGTTTTTCAACATCAAACTGGAGGTACAATTTTAAAATTCCTTCATCATTTGTATTGCTTCTCTTGAGCTTGTTATCAGACCCAGCATTTCCCAAAACATATGCCATGCAACACTATACTCCAAGAACTGTGAAGAATGGATTCTGGACTCAAGTTCAGAGCCTGCCATATACTCTGCTCTCTAGAAAAGGCATGGTGAACGTTAGCATAATAAAGACTGAAAAATCTTGCAATAAAATTTAAATATGTAACCAGGTAGCTTCTTGTGAATTTTTTGACTGGGAACATTCCAAGGATGTGAACAATGTGAGATTAATCAATATCTAATCTAATCCTGTGCAGCAGTAGTGCCGAGTTAGGAGAAAGTTGTTGGTGCCGGCAATCGTGGGAACATCTCGTCATACAGAGGTGGCTTTAAACAATATTCGGAAGGCAATTCTGATCTTTGTTTAGGTTATTGAAATGTGACCTTGGATTTATACATTTAAAAGTTTCAACTATTTAAACCTGTAGACACATTTCAACTGTATTTTCAGTTGAAAAAGATACTGGCAATTCTTTTTTTAAAAAAATTGTTTTTGATTTTTAAATTACAGTTGATATACGATATTATATTAGTTTCAGGTATACAACATAGTGATTAGACATTTATATAACTTCCAAAATGATCACCCTGATAAATCTAGTACCCATCTGACACCATACATAGTTACTACAATATTATTGACTGTATTCCTTATGCTATACATTACAGTCTCATGACTATTTTGTAACTACTAATTTGCACTTCTTAATCCTTTTCCCATTTTCACCTCCCCCAATCCCCCTCCTATCTGGCAACCATCAAAATGTTATCTGTATCTATGAGTTTGTTTCTATTTTGTTTGTTTGTTTATTTTGTTCTTTAGATTCCACATGTAAGTGAAATCATATGGCATTTGTCTTTCTTTGTCTTGTTCCACTCAGCACAATGCCCTCTAGGTCACCCATGTCGTTGCAGATGGCATGATTTCATTCTTTTTAGTGGCTGAGTAATATTCCATTGTATATGTGCACCACCTCTTCTTTATCCATTCATCCATTGATGGACACCCAGGTTACCTAGATATTGGCAATTCTTGAATCAATAACCAAAATCAGAATAAAAATTTTATGACTTCTAGAATAAGTAATCTTCCCTTTTTTTTTTCTCCCATGCTAATCAAGGACAAGTTATCCCTCCAAAAGGCCTACGGTCCCACTTGTGTAACCCTGACTCATATAAATCCTGTAACTAGGAGCAGTTTTGTAATATTTGCATTTACCCTTCTGACTGGATTTATTTGAAAATTTATCTATGACACCTTGTGAGATATTTTACTGTAAAAAACTATAATTAATACTTCACACATTTGTTTATTTTTAAGAAGTGTGAACCCATCTGCATTTGTGTTTGAATTGTGGTTCATTTGCTGTGTTTATAGTATATTTAAATAACTTTACCAGTTAATTGGTTTGGGTTATACTGTTTAGAAACCAGTCAAAAATATGTTGTACCTAAGTGTCCTAAACACTAGAGTTAACCCTTCTTATCTAAGTCCATTCTCAAGAAAGCTGTCTCAAAAGTTATGTTCATGGAATAGACATCCTTAAAAATGAAGAAAATTCTGATACATGCCAAAACATGGATGAACCTTGAAAACATGCTAAGTGACAGAAGCCAGACACAAACAGACAATATTGTATGACTCCATTTATATGAGGTACCTAGAACAGGCAAATTCGTAGAGACAGAGTACAATAGTGGTTAGCAGGCAGGGACTGAGAAAAGGGGAAGTGGAGAGTTATTGTTTAATGGGTACAGAATTTCATTTTGGGATGATGAAAAAGTTCTGGAGATGGTTAGTGCTGGTGGTTGAACAATGAGGATGTACTTAATGCCACTAGTTCTGTTAAAGTGTAAATTTAATATTAGTTATATGTATTTTACCACAATAAAATAATCCATTTTCTTCATGGATTCAACACACTTGTCCTACTCACATTTCAGTTTGAATCCTGAAGAATAATCATAACTGCTCATGGTGCTTGGTTAGTGGGATTCTATTTATCTAAAACTGAGTAAGAAGTGTTCCTTCCCCCCGCCCCCCGCCCCTGGAAGATTCTCTAAATTGAAGAACTAAAGAAAATTTGAAAACTATCCTGAGAGTGGTAAGAACTTTAGTGAAAAGTGAGAGCAGATTCCACAAGAGTCCTACTGTTCCATCTGACGCTCACCTGGCCAGTCACCCTACACTGGCTTTTGGCTTAGATTCCGCCGTGACCCCATCAATGTAAAAAAGTGCTAGGGAGAGAGGAACTGGGAGTAGGCAATTACCACTCTGCCCTGGCTAACAGAACACCGGCTTTCTATCTGAATGTGTGGCCCTGCCAACATAGATATTTCTGAGCTGCTTTTAATGAGATCTGAACTCAAGTTTAGTCTCCTGAACCACAGCTCCCGGGCCCTACCCAGCTTGCCTTTCACTGTTACTATCTTAGCCGACTTGACTCCTGATTTAGCCTTCCCACATTCCATCTGTCACCAGTTCTGCAGTTCCTTCCTCCACATCTCTCTCTTCATCCCCTCGAATCCAGATTCAAGCCCTGGCAATCCTCTCCTAGGCCTTATTACAAGGCTTTTGAGAAAGCATGTCTTTGAAGAGTGAACAAAGCATGTTTCTATGTGAGGCGAACCCAAGATATAAATTAGCCAAATTAACACACTCTAATCTGTGTATAAAAAGATGGAAAATTGCTGTTTATCAAGTTCCTACTGTGTGCCAAAAAATACAACAGTTATTTTCAGACCTCCTAATGAGCTTATGAAAGCCAGCATTACGATTATTTTTAAATAATATTTTTAATACAGAAGCTACTTTACCATAGCTGTGCCTACTTTTCAGGAAGCACACAAGATTCTAGTGGCAAATATAGAGTTCTATCTGATGCAGATGCCAACCTGGCTCTCTTAAATCGGTCTTCACATTTCCCCAATCCTGGGCACTTCTGTTCGGTCGCCCAAGCTTAATCTTTTAATAGTCAATTCCTTTTCTCCATCTTGCCCTGAAGAGCCTAGACTCACCTGCATGCACATCAGGGGTCCTTTACCTTCCCCGAGGACAGAGAACAGTGAACCACCTGGGTTGGTCTCCTTCAACCAAGAAATGGGTTCTTTGACTGCCAGCCATGCTTGTAGCTCACCTAAATCCTCTTCCTTACAGAATCTGCTCTTCGAAGTTGTAATTTGCACTGAAACTCATTTTCTGTTACATTGTCTGATATTACACATTGATGATTCTAAGAGAACTTCAGGTCCTTTAAAATATGCAACTTTCTAAAAAATCTATGTTTTGTTCACTTTTTTCTTGAACCTATCATATACTTTTTCAGAGATCAGAACAGCTTTGAGAAGGCGTTTCAGCTTTGCCACAGTGGTGATGGGTGGGGGACAGGTTATCACCATTTATTGAGTGTTAGGTTCTGTAAGGCACTTCACATGTTATTTCCTCAAGTCTCCTTACAACCCTATGAGATGAGCACTATTATCTCCATTTTACAGATGGTGAAATAGACTAAATAACCTGTCCATGGTTGCATAGCTGCTCTGATTACATTTGAAATCCCCTGTCCAATTCCCAGGGTCACTTTAAGCAAGTGGGTAGTATGTCTGTTCAGGAAGGTCCTTTAAGAATAGATACCAATGCAACATTAGATGTGCAAGCCATTTACTGAAGGGAAACATCTGTGAAGGTTAAATGGGAAGGGAGCAGAACCAGGCGGGAAGACCTTCATATTAGGACTGTGAAAGGAAAGAGGGAAGAAGGATCAGGTAGGAAGAGCCTCAGACCATAGCATAGTTTGGAGAAAGTGAATGGGGTATCCCTGAGCAAAGAGGCAGTAGGTGGAGTTGGCTGCCATGGGTGGAAGTTACAGAGAGACAGACCGAAGACTTTAAAGAAAGCATGTTTTAAATCATCAGTGCCAACCAGGGATGCAATGGCCACCCAGCACCATTTAAACAGTCACCTAAAGGGATGCATGTGACCTGTGGCTTCCAGACTAATGAGTTTCATGAGCCAGAAAAACCAGGAGACCAATTGAAGTTGCCAAGTTTTTATTTTTATTTTTCCAAGTAAGGACATTTACGGCCAAATACCACTTACTAACACCATAATTTAATAGAGATACTTTAATACTCAAAAACAAAAGAGCATAAGCTCAGAATGATGTCCCTAACGGTGAATAAGTTTAGAGCAATGTAAAAGCATTGTTCTTACTAGTCTTGTTTTGTTGCAGTTTAGGTAAAAACATGCTCGTGGACTGGGCAGCAGTCCATGGACTGGGTCTCAAAACACTGTAAAGAGGGTATTTAAGTACAGGATGGGGCATTGGACCTGGGGTCTTCTCAGGTACCTTCCAACTCTGAGAGTCATTTGTCAACTCACAAATATTTACTGTGCACTTCTGTGTGGACGGTCCTATGAAGATATTGAGGATCCTACGTGTAAATAAGGCAGGCCGGGTCCCTGCACTTGTGGAGCTTAAAATCTGGTGAGAGGAGAGTGATAAGAGGTAAACAAATGAATAAGCGGTATAATTTACGCTTATGGTAAGTGCTACCATAAAGAAAGGGCCACTACTTTAGATAGTGTGGTCTAAAAAGGCAACTCTAAGAAGGTGACATTTGAGCTAAGACCTAAGGGAGGAGTCAGCCTTTTGAAGCACTGGATGAGAAGTGGGAAAGATAATCCTCCCGGAATAGTGCATGTAAAAGCCTGAAAAAGGAATGAGCTTGGTGCATTTGAGAAACCAGAGGGGCTGCAGCTTGCTAATGAGGCGGGGAGGGGCAGCAGGCCAGGTCAGGCCGGGCGTGTTTCCTGTGCGTACAGCTGCGAGTTCACTATTCCACTACAACAACGTTATTCCAGTGACAGATACTCGTCTTTACCTAAGAAGATATCTGGGTATTTCCCAGAAAAATCTAAAGGGACATCCTCACTTTAGCGAATTCACCAGGACTCTTTAAGCAGGCTAAAAAAACAAGAGAAGAAAAAAAAAGAATCGATCCATTGTTCAGGAGTTGACATAAATTCAGCAAGCTCGTGAGGTTTTTGCGTACATCCAGCCTGACGTATCAATTTACAGTGAGAACTCTAACTTCCCAGGGCACTGAACCCTGCACACCCCTGCCAGCGCATTTTCACCTGTAGGTCCTCCATGTGGGAAGACATCTTCCAATCAGATTCTCAGGACTGGAATGTGCAGACTAGGGGCACTTAGAGATGTACCTGAGTGCTGCAAAGAAAGAAAGGTGCGGTCTTTCATCTAGAGAGAGCTTGCATGGCCATTGCATGGACACTCTCCTTGTAATTGTTATTTATTACCGAATATTGCCTAATATCAGTTAATTCTCAGTTTATTTTTAATATTTACCCGAATGTCTCTTATAGTGATTTTTTTTTTCAAACCCAGCTGTAATCAAGGATAACACATTGCATGTGGTTGCTATGTGCTTTTTCATCTCTTTTAATCTAGAATATTCCTTCCATCATTTTTTCCAGGCCAGTAGTCTTGAAGAATGTCCCTTTCTGGATCTGTCTAATTGTTTCCTGATGAGGTTGTATTAGACGTTCAAACAAATAAATATTCCTATACAAATATATTTGTACATTCATATTTATAATATATTTAGAGAGAGAGAGAGAGAGAGAGGTTTGTTTGTTCTCTCCCATATGTGATCTTTTCCCTTCTCAAAAAATCATAGTTAATAATAACATTTAATGAACACTTACTATATGCCTGGCACTATTTTAAGAAATTTAAACGTATTATTCCACATAACAACAATGAGGTATTTTGTTACCAATGAAACTTAGGCATAGAGTGGGAAATGACTTGTAAAAGGTCAAAGGGCTAGTAAGTAATGGGCTGGGTTCCAAGATTCAGGACTCTTGCTCGAGAGTTGGCTTTCTTAACCACAAAAGTGGAACCACAGCATAGACATTATTCTACAACTTAAAAAAGTATATATTTCTAGGCCAATACATATAAATATGACTCATCCTTTTCATTGCCAACAATTTATTATTAACTTTAACACACAGAAGATTCAGAAGAATTAAATGATGACACCTATATACTCAACTATTTAGATTCCATATTAACATTTTGCCATATTTATTTTATTACATATTACTTCACTTACGTATCCTTGCATCCATCCATCTATCATAATTCTGATGCATTTTTCCAAGTAGAACTCATTTTTAAAAATAGCTGTATATGATTTATAGTATGGAGTTTCCAAATTTATTCTCGCATTCTTCTACAGATTCCTCTAGTATTTTGCTATTACAAACTGATGAAATTAACACTCTTGTATTTATACTTACACTTTAGTAAACATTATAGTCATGATGCTTTTACTTCAGTAGATAATTCCTACTGAAAAAAATGGGATTACTAGCTTAAAGGCTAGGCCCAATTTAGATCTCTTTCTACTAGTTAGATCTCTTTCCACTGTTAGATCTCTTTTCACTAGTATATTGACAGCAACAACATCTGGGAAGGCCTGTATTTCCTTCCTTGTTTTATCTTATGACTACTAGAAGAAATATAGTCTGAAAATATACTAATGTGGCGTTCTCAGGATGCTTTATTGATACAAACATCTATAT
This sequence comes from Eonycteris spelaea, assembly GCA_003508835.1. NCBI lineage: Eukaryota > Metazoa > Chordata > Mammalia > Chiroptera > Pteropodidae > Eonycteris > Eonycteris spelaea. The sequence goes on from PUFA01000017.1 coordinate 7,398,569, forward strand.
ATCCTGGCTTGGTATCTGTGTTTAAAATTTTGCCTGTATCTGTTGAAACTATTCATCCAATGAGCACTAACTCAAAAGGCACCAGATGCATAGTATCTTTCTGAATTTTCAAGCAGAATTTTTGCTTCCTCTGGTCTTTCTCAACTCTGCACGTGGCCTCCCTCTAGACCCACTGTTAATTGTACCTTTTAGGAAAGGTACTTTGCCCTCTCCAATAGAGGTTGAAGAGACCATACCTTCTTTTCTACCTTTGTATCCTCTATTTGCCTAGCACAGTGATCTATACTCAATAAATACTTCTTGTCGAATGAATTAGTGAATGAAATGTGGGAAAGAAGTCCAGAGGATCAGACAGTGGCCAAATTCTGAAGTGTTTGTATTTCAAGCCAAAGAACCTGGAATTTATTCAGTCAAGTCAGAAACCACAGAAAATGTCTAAGTTGGGGAGTAGTTAGACCAGAGCTGAAGTAGGGAGACATAGTAATGAAGCTAGGATGGGACCCAGGTAGGAAGCAAACAGACCCATAAGTAATCTTGGGAGTTGAAGACCTAAGTTTTACAATGTAGTTTCTTTAAGATACTTTCTAAATTTGATTTTAGTCAGTGGTCCTGAGTTCATGCAGTATTTTAACTTTTTAAACTTTTAGTAGAAAAATTAGAAAATATAGAGAAAGAAGATAATAATCCTCAGTAATTCTACCATACAGGGAAAATCACTAGTAGTTACCATTTTGTTGTAAATCTTTTCACACTTTTGCCTATACATATATATAATAGAAAGCTATATTTAACATAAATGGGTATATAAATTTATAATTTTATTTTCTATATTAAATTTAACATATACATTAAAATTTCATTTTATATGTAAAAAATTAAATATATTTATATATTAAATATAAATTATGTGTATACAGATAGGTTTTTATGTTAGAAAATACCATGTGTCTTGAACATTGTATCTTGAGGACCTACATAGAATAAATAAATGCTCAATATATATTTATTGAATGCTTGAATGAATTATAATTATTCATTGTCATTTACCTTTATGTGGAGATTTTAATTCTTTTGCTAGTTCATACAGCAAATAATTAAAAATAACCTGCTCTAATGTATCCAGATCCAATGCATTTCTTGTTTTATCTTATTATGGCTAGAAGCAATATGAATTTAAAGTATATAGACATGGACTCCTTGAGATACCCTATTGACACAAGCAACCTTAAACATCTACTTGAGTAGTGATTTATAAACATGGCACTGATTTATCTGGAATTAGTCATCTTTGAAACATTTTAACATTTGAGTTATTTGACCAAAAGTATTATTCAATATTTTTTCTTCCCAGATTGTAGGGAGGAGAAAAGCACAACAATGTTGAGAATGTTTGTTTGAGAATTTGATCTTTTATTCATGCAAAGAATCTTTTAGTCGTACAACATTCCACAGTGAATTACTCAGTACCTGTATTTGGTGTTCTCATTGCTTAACCCAGTGCCTAGCACAAAGCAGATGAACAACAGGTATTTTTTTAATGAGTAAGTAGGAATAGTGAACAGACATTAATAATCGCCTTTATTGCATATTTTCATTCCTTTTCCAAGTGATGTGGATATTTAGTACTTGTTAGTCACTTCTGAATTATCCAGAAAGACAGGGTTCAGGTTCAAGTAGGAAAAATCCACATTTAATACAAAAACATATATTTAACTGATGGAATTTTCTTCCTTTAGAATCTTGACTTCACTCTCTGTGAGGAATAGTGAAGCAGCATCACGGGGTTTTACCTCCACTCCCATTCCCGTCAGGGAGAAGGCCAAGAGGCAAGGAAATCGCGAGTATTGTGAGCCCACAAAACAAGGGGGACTGGGGACTCATGTTAGGCTTATCTTTGTATTTCTCAGAAATAGCTCAAAAATCAGCTAATCAAGATCTTTTCCTAGGTCAAAGGCTGCTGTTAGGACTACACGCTTCCAGTAGGTGGCAGTATTTTCTTTCTTCAGCACAAGTAGAATTCTTAAAGATTTGCCTCAAGGTTTGTCGTATTTGTTTTTGTTTCTTAGTTTTACTATTCGTTAGTAAACTGCAAGTGACAATAAATACATTGATCAAAGTGATGGCTTTTACTTTTATGTTAAAAAATCACTCTTAGGGGCTTCCGAAAGCCCCAGATGGGAAACTTCTGCATAGGCTACAGTTGATAGCAAGGTATATACCGAGCGCTCTAACTCTCCTCTTTTCCCGGTAGAAGTTACGCTAAAGACTAGCTAATTGATAGTAATGTCTTAGAGAAAATATGTCAAGCTTTTTTTTGCCTCTATAGGAATAAAACAAACAAAATAAAATACCGACTCTAGAATTTTTTGTTTTTAGGGCAAAATATTTATTAAGTTATGCAGATAACTTTCCCAGGTGGTTAATCATGAACTTTCAAAAATTAGTCACACACTCTATTTTAATGGTAACACCTAAAAAATTTTGCAGCTCCACAAGACCTTTCAACACCCTAACGATGTTAGGTGCTGTCCATGCTGACAGGAACCGCACGGTGCTGACACTAGGTTTGGGGTAGAAAGGAAGAAAGTATTGAAATTCCAGGGACATATGCTGAAGTCGCAAGACAGAAGTGTTAATTAGTGGAATGTGTCTCAGATATTTTATCTTCAAAAATACTATATTAGCGAGAGTAGGGAAGGCTGGGTCTGAAGCATACGTTTCACTGATTTCTCAGAAGTACTTATTTTTATAAACAAAGCTTCAGGTTACTGGAGAAAATGTTGGAGGGCTCAGTGTTTTCACTGTAAATAAGGAGATAGTCCGGATTTAGTCATCACGTCCACCTGTGAATATTCAACTTACAGTAGAGGATACAGCGGGTTTTAGGTTTCAGGGCATTTTAAATCAATTCTCTACTTTCGAGAATACACGAGGGCACTTTCGCAGGCCGCCCTGCGGTGCTCGACTCCGACGCCGCACTCTCTTACCCTCTTCCGCGCCGCGAGGACCTCTGAAGCCCCTGCCTGGTCTCGGCTTCGCGCGCTCTCCAGGTCCAGGTAAAGTCTGCCCAGACCCGCGACTCAGCCTCGTGGACAGGGGGCCCCGCCCGCCTCCCTGCAGCCTCCGCTCTGGGCCGGCAGCCGCGGCCGGTGCCCTAGGCACAGCTCCCAGGCTGGCCCCAGAAGTCCGCGGCTTCCCCAGGGAAAAGTGAGGCCAGGGAAGGACGCGGGGCTAGCCGTGAGGCCGCGGACAGGAGTAAAGGGCATCAAAGGCCCGACCCGGGCGAGGGGGTGATCCGACCAGGCACTTCTCGCGCTCCGCACACAAGGGCCCCACTGAGCCCGGCGCCCAGGCTAGTCCAACTCTGCGTACCGCCCCTCCACCTCCTCTGCCCTTGGCGTCCACGACCCGCCTCCCCCCGTCCACGCCCCAAGTGGCAGCGGCCCCAGGTCTCCACCATCTGCGGGCCAAGCTTCTCTGCCAACCTGGGCCCCGGTCAGGCCGAGGGGTCACCCTAGTCGGTGAACCACATTCCCAAGGACAAGCGGCCGGTGGCAGCACCGACCCCCGTTGAGGCGCCCGCGGGTCCCCGCCAGCCCGCGCCCCGGCCGCGGCAGAAAATGCAGGCGGCAGCGGGCAGGAATTCACTAGGACCCCTCCCCTTCCCCAAACTTCTTCCCTCCGCCCCGCGGTTCCTCCAACCCGACCCCTCCGTGCCATTTGGCTCCTCCCTCTCAGCTCCCCGCCCCTTTTCTGGTCCCCACTTAGGAATCTGCTCCCCCCCCCCGCCGGCCGGGTCCGGGGATCCTCCCCCGACTCCCCCCGCGTGCCGCCGCCGCCGCCCGGGTTCCTCTCCCCCCGCTCGGGCGCTCCCTGCCAAGCCCATGATGTAATGGTGTATGTTAATCAGTAGCATGTGGGGAGCTCCGGCTCGGGCTGCTCAGTCCTCTGCGAGCCGACACTGGAGGCAGCAGCAGCGGCGGCGGCAGCGGCCCGGACCCGCAGCGCCGCACTCTCTCAGCGCCGCCCGCCCCGACGGCATGGCCCGCGGCCCGCGCTCCGGGCGCCCCCAACCTCGCTGAGAGCTGCCGCGGGCCCGGACCGCGCGTGGGGCCCCGAGCCGCCGGCATGAGCCTCGCGGAGGTGAGCGCCCCCTTTTCTTCTGCCCCAGGCAGGGACTCGTGGGCCATTGCGTCCCCTTCCCGGAGACTTCCCTCTCCGCTTGAGAAATTCGGGGAGCGGGGATTCTGGGAGCGAGCCGTCCCATTGAGGGCTGAGCCGCGGGACTCCCTTTTTTTTTTTTTTTTTTTTTTTTTTTTGGCCAGCGGCGGCCACCCGACAAGGATAGGACTGGGAGAGACCCCAAAGCTGAACTTTCTTCTTCGCGGTCGTTGGGGGGCGTGTGCCGGCCGCGCGGAGCCGCAGTCCCGCCCGAGCCACCCTGCCCGCCGGGGGAAGTAGTGCCGCGGTCTCGGGCTGTCTCCGCGAGCGGCGTGCGCTCGAGGCCGTGCAGCCTTCGGCCTGGGACGCGCGAACCAGTCATGGGCTGGACAGACCCGCCCGTAGGCGGCGGCGGCGGGGGCAGGATGCCTAAAGCACACACGCTAGTACACACACATACACACATACGCACACGCACGCACATTCTGATCGCTCGGGCGAAGCAGGCCCTTGGAGACCTCCTGGGTGGGCTGGAGCGGTGAGGCGCGGGGGAGCCTGGGCTCCCGCTGTGCCTCCCCCCTCTGGGCGCGGAGCTTTGGGTGGGGAGAGTTTATTTTTGTCTCGAGCTGCTGCCGCGGCTGCTCACGGCCTAAATCCAGAGGGGCGCCTGGCGGTGGAGATGCTGGCTGTTGCTGTAGATGGAGCTGCAGCCGATCGGCTGCTTCTCTGGGAGGAGGAGGAGGAGCACGAGGAGGAGGAAGGAACTCAGGCTGCTGCTGCCTCCGCCTCTGCTTTGCATTAGCCCCCACCCCCACCCCCGCGCCCCTTCGCAGCCGCATTGCAAGTTTTCTGCGCGAGGAAAATCTGTTGCTGGTGCTGGCGTTCGCCGGCACAGCCCCCGAGGCCACCCGGGCTGGGGTGTGTGGGGAGCACCGGCCGTTCGCAGCGCCAGCAACAGGAAACCGTGGAGTCTCCTCCCGCACCTGGGAAGGAGGCTTCTTGCCATTCCCAGAAGGGGAATCGCTGATCTCCCGTATCCGGAGGAGAGGGCGGCTGGAATTTGGGGGACCAAGCCCCCCTCGGGGCGCCCTCCCCGCCCCCTCCAATGCACTCGTTTCCCGGGCGCGTTCCCTCGCTGGCCGAGGTCTCACTGCAGCCCTTTCTCTCCTTCCAGTGGTGATCGCCGCTTGGGAATGCGGGCGTAAAGGGTCCGAGCTGCCGCCCAGAGGGAAAGAGACCCCAGAACGCCGGAAATCACCATCCCGGAGCTGTGAGAAGGGAGGGAAAGAGAACATTCTTCATTCAGTTTGTGTGCCTTGTGGGGAATTTTTTTTAATCGTTATTTTTTAAAAGAAACATTTCCGTGCTACTGTCTGTCATCATCTCTGGGGAAATCAGCCAGAACCACCGGAACGTAACCGAAACCAGACGAGAGAGGCAGGAGCCGAGGCAGTACCTGCAGCGTCCGAGCACCAGAGCCACCTTGGAACAGGAACGTGTCTCCGGCGGCCGCGGGGCTGCAGCTCGGCCAAACTTTGGGGCGGGAGGGGAGGGCTGGGGCTCCGAGGGGGCTTTGTAGACCGAGGGCCGCCCCTTAACCATGATGTTTCGCGACCAGGTCGGGGTGCTGGCGGGCTGGTTTAAGGGCTGGAACGAGTGCGAGCAGACTGTTGCGCTGCTGTCGCTGCTCAAGCGGGTGAGCCAGACCCAGGCCCGCTTCCTCCAGCTCTGCCTGGAGCATTCGCTGGCCGACTGCGCAGAGCTTCACGTCCTCGAAGGCGAGGCCAACAGCCCCGGTAAGTGCGCGGCCGCCGCCGTCCCGCCTGTTTCCCCTCTGCCACCCGGGTTCCCAGCCTCCGGCCAGGCTCCGCCCCCCGCCTGCTGTTCCGTGGGGCCACGGACCGCACTGGCTCCCAGGGAGCTTGGCCTCTCAACCTCTTCCTAGCCCCAGCCCCTGCCGCCCACTTACCTCCGCCGGCCACTTTGGGGTTTTGCCCACTGTCAACTCCTTCGGTCCATTCGATTCCGTGTGGTAGCTACGGTAGCATGAATGATTGATTTTTCTCTCATGCAGTTTCCTGGGAGATAAGTAAGTCAGGTCACGTAGAGTCTGGATTTTCTGGGCTTTTTTTCTTCTCTTTTGGGCAACGTGGCTCTGGATTTCAGCAATATATGAGGAAGCCCGAGACTGCCCTTCAGAAACCAGAGACTGTATGAGCAAAATATAAAAATCCAGTTTTATTATTAGTTTTTCCCCACGGATATTCTAGTTTTAGAGCTCCGTCTTCTGAATAATATGTAGGTGACGCTACAGACTATTGAAATATTTGCAGTTCATATACTATTTGGATATACTTACCTATCGTGACGTTATACGTATCAATATGGATTTTGTAGAAAGGGTCTCCAAGACAGCAGACATGAATCAAAGTCCTTGATGTCTTTTGTTAGGACACTTTACTGAATATAACAGAATTATTTCACATTACCCTGTTAGTATTTATAGACACCTCAACTAGCCTAGATAGTGAATATACGGAAAGGTCCAGCAGTTTGCTATTTGCTAGTGTGGGTGGTGACAGACTGAAATGATATCCTGGGGTGACCGGGGTGAGGATGGGGGATGTGGAAAAGGTCTGTTGGCTGTAATTTTGGATAGGGGAAATTCTTTAGTTCATGCTGCAGCAGGAGGGTGAACAGAGCCCCCAGTGTTTACTGGGAGAAAGGAATGCAGGGTCCTCTTCCAGCTGTTCCATGTTAGAGCTGCTAGCCTGCAAGACTCAGCAGAGGTCTGAGCTGCCATTTGATGACAAGGTCCAGTCGAGGGCAGCAGGGCCTGGGAGACACTAAAATGAGTGTGTCATCAGGGCAGCAAGAGGTTGAGCTAGTGTCCTCCTCACTCCTCCTCCCTGGTGTGGTGCTCACCATGCTGAAAACACCAGGATGGGATGTTTCCATATATAGAATCATAGGCTGGAAGTGACTGCTGGAAATCCTCGCAGCCCTTTTCCTGAGCAGACAGGACTGCACGCAGAGGATCCTGTGCTGCCAAGTATGATGGGCCAGACTGAGGGGGATCCCACCGGCCCCACTGGGATTTGGCTGGAGCCTCACAGCCCCCTCATTCCTTGTGGCAGGGTCCCCTTCCTTCAGTTCCACATTTACAAATAGCTGAAGGGCCAGCCTCCTTCACAAGGGTGTGGAAGCATAATTAGGATAACTGATGTCTCCTTTCTGTACTTCCATCCTTAATGTGACAGGGTAGCCTGGTTCACCAGCTTGGTTTTGCTTTCTCAGGTTTGACCAACACGGTTATATAAACTTTTGTGTTTTATGGAATGCAGAGGATTTAAGTACAGTCATTTATGTTGAATGCTCGACTTCAGTGCTTGTAGACAGCGTTTAGGTTACTTGAATGTTAGAGCAACATTTTTTCCTCTAAGGAAAGAAGACTCCCCAGTAGAGCAGCAGTTTAGTAAGTGAAGCAATTAAATATATTTAAAAGAAGTTGCTTACTTTAAAAATCTTGTAATTTAATAAACCAAGAAAATATTGAACTGAATTATTATAAGTAATTTCATAATTTTTTCCCTCAAAGAAATTTTTTTCCATACTTATTTGTGTAAGACATCTTCCTCTTCATGCTGTTAAATGCTGTAGATGTACACCATCTAGAACCATTATGTAATATTAGGACCATTTTCCAGTTTCTGGATTAATCTCTCAACCTGGACAATTTGCTTCCTTGGAAACCTTTGCACTTGTTTTGTTGTGTGGCCAGACAGAAATTCATTAGTGAGGTCATGTGGTGGTTTGCTTTACTTCTGCAGCGTGGGGACCACAGAGAGCATCAGGATGTGTCGTAGCATACCTGAGTCTGGAGTGCAGTTCTCTTATGGAACTGGAATCTAGCCAAGACCCAGGAAAGGGACAAAAATGCCCATTCAGCAACCAGAATAGATGGCATAAAGTCCCAGAGAATACTTAGACCTCTCTTGGAACATAATTTTGGACATAATCTTATTTTGGACAACAATCCTAATTTTTTTTATTTGAAAAATAATCCATTGTATTTTATGGGTGGCACATTTAGAACCAGATGAGTGGCTGCCGTACATAGGAGTGAAGAGTGATCTCTGACAGTTTGACAACCAAGGAAGAGACAAAAAAATTTTAACTTTAGTCATAAAATTGGGAGCAAAAGCTTTGAAGATTTAGGAATGTTAGCATAGGAATTCTCAGTTGAATCTGCAGGCATTACTTTATAATATAATGGCTATTTACCATTAATGAGAGTGAAGTACTGAAAAGGAAACATTTTTTTAAAATACACTCTTGAGAAGAGAGGGAAATATGCCATAAACTTTGGAAATATTCACACTCAAGATAATTGACCTCCAAAGCTCTTCCAGTCTGTAAAGCTCTGACCCATTCAGGAAAGTAGGCTATGTAGAATGACTCATTCATTGGCTGGCTGAGGTTTCCTATACCGAAATCACCGTGTATCACTTACTTGATTTTATAATCATTAATTAAACAAGCACATACATTTCTTCTGGTGTTGAGAGATTTTAAAACTTGTGAATGGGAACCAAATTCATATCTTGAGTTTGATCTCAGTGTAATAAAACAAAATTAGTAATAGTATGCACTTGGCTTAGTTTCCTCCAGGACTGCCTTTAGAGAGAGAATCTGTTGCATTAAACCTAGTTTATTTGAGATCTATAGGATGTATTTTGATACTAACTTTTCATTCTCTTAAATTTAGCATTCGTTGAAAATCTAGTGATTCACTGGTTTTTCCTTTGCCTCAGGTTCCTGGTCATCTCAGATTGAAAAGGAAAAATAGCTGAGTCTGTTCTTTTGGGTTTGTGTATGTGTGTGTGTGTGTGTCTCCAGATTGGGTCAGTGGGTATCGTCATGGTCAACTCTTTAAGTAGAGCTTGTTCCCATAAGCCTCAAAAGCTTAGTTAAGTGCCCTTCAGCCGCCAACCCAGGTTAACATGAGACTACTGACCAGTCTCAGAGTCTCACTTTGTAGATGACTGTTTCTGGGACTAATAGGTCATTCAATACCAAAAAATGGCAAAAACCTACTGGCTTTACCTACAGTTCCCCCAAAGAAAAATAGATTCTGCGACATTGTTTTTTTTATGACTTTTGCCATTTGGACTTGAAAGATATTTTCCAATGGAAACAGTATAATTAATGGAGATTCGTAAGTGCATCCACAATGACTTATTAACTCACAAAACAGTGCATATTTTTGTGGCGAAATTGCTTATGTCTGTAGTAAATAAATGGCAAAAGGTGGTACTTTGCTTGTAGTTAAATACAAGAGGAAGGATTTTCTGAAATGGTGCTTGAGACAAAACTAATTGTGACATTGAAAAAGGGCTAGTGGGCATGTTAGAGGATGATGATGCTGGCTCCATGAGTTTTATGGTGTTTGTTTTCCATATATGTAGGTATGCCTACCCTGAGTTGCTTTTTTAGATTACAAATGGGATAAAAGGAAAGTAGAAGAATAGAGGTTTTCCCGATGATACCGAATAATATCTTGTCTGTAGTTCTTTCTTTAACTTATTCATTCCACGTACATTTTCTGTCTGCTCGCTGTTTTCCTGGCCTCGTGTCATGCAGTGGGAATACAGAGGTAATTTCTATAGTCCAGTGTGTGGTACATAGATATTAGGTGTTGAGTAAATGAATGACACAATATCATGGGTGGAGGCAGCGTTCTGGAAGCAGCTAATTCCCTGGGGGAGTCAGGGAAGCCTTCACTGAAGCAAAGATATGTTTGAGTTGAGTTTTGAAGTGTTAATAGGAGCTGGTTCAATACGTTAAAAGGATTGAAGAGAGCAGGCATGAAGGTGTTTTTAAGCAGAAAGGATAACATTTATAAAATTGTTGCCTTAAGAAAAGGCCCAGTTGTGTGTAGGAAAAAGTGAGTTCACAGTGTCTAAAAGAATCTAGAATGTTGAGCTCTAAGAGGCAGAATTTAAAACAGAAAGTATGGGTGTGCAGGACTTTGTCAGCTAAGATATTTGGGCTTAACCCAGCAGAGATGATAGAAAACCCAAGAAGACTTTTAGGAAAAATTAAAAGACGAAAGGGGTGTGTGTGTGTGCGTGCACACGTTTGTGTCTACACACACTTTTTAGTATATGTTTTCCAGTATACGCATAATCCTCTGAGAGGGAAAAATAAGAGAAGACAAAGTTTGGTTCAGACAGTTTCTGTTTTGGCCACCTGGTGGCATCATCAGCTCAGGGCAGCTTTGTTGCTGTTAGCATTGCTATGTGGGGGAGAAGAAGGGACTGAGGTGGAGAGGAAAAGAAAGGATTGTCCAGGTGGCCATTTATTCATATCCATGGGAGGGCATATGCCTAGAAGATGCTTAGAGTATGAATTTAAAATCAGTCAGACTGGGCTAGTCAATTAATTTCTGAGCCTCAGTTTTCTCATCTGTAAAATGGAACGAATAAAACCTCATTATTGTCCAGAGGTTACTTGTTAATAATCCAGTGAGGACCTATTCTATTACCAACACTTAAATTTGTTTCTAAATAATATAGAAGGTTTATAAGTAATGTTTACTTAAATGATAGGAAATCTTTTTTATTTAAAGGATTATCAAGAAGAGATTGGAGATGACGTGGAACCTGAAAATATATGAGCCTACTTGGCTCTACCTTCTACATTTTAGCTTTGTTGTTCTTTATCATGTTGGGTTATAAAAAAAATGCAGCTCTGACCCGGTTTTCCCAAATAACCTGTCAACACTTTTTTATCTTCAGTTGGTGAATGTGAAAGGAAGAAATTATTTCGTTGAATGAAATATATAAGGACTTTGTATCTGGAACACTTTTCACTTAGAGCGCTGTAATTTCCTTCGGGTTGGTCTTACACATCCATACTCTTTGTCGTGGAGAACTTGGATTCGGTTGTTTAGCTTGGGTGCTTATGGGCTTTGGCAGCTGAAGATGTGTTGTAAACAGGTCCTATCAAAGCAAGGAAAAGGCAGACAAACTTACCAGTAGTGAAATTGGTTTATTTATGTTTAAACAAACAGATGAGGGTGAAATTAGGGTCAGAAGGTTGAGAAATAACTAAAAACTCCCCAGCATGGCCGACAGAAGGGTAATTCTAAAGAGAATTCACAACACCATAGAAGAGAAAATATCGTCCTTGACCTGAGGAGAAATTGGGAGGTTTTCTTTCATGAGCCTTGTATAACTCATTTTCTAAGAAAGATATGGTGCTCATAAATCTTTATTTCTTTTTAAAATACAATTACTACTTTAAGTTTTTAGCCTGTTCCTTCCTACCACCCCATCTAATCATTCCAAGGCCTTTCTGAGTTCATTCAATTTATGTAGATTAAGATGCAGAATCACATGTCTCCTCTGAGCTGTTCTTTTTGCTTCCAAGAAAGCCTCAGGAGGCAAGAATCTCCCAAAGAAAGCAGAACTTCCAGAACAGAAGCCAAGCTCTGTCTAGTTGAGACTTGGGCCATGCTCTGAAGGTTCCACCCCAAGAACCAGGTTGGAATTTGGGGAACTGGCTTGCTTTCATATAGCAGCATGTCACTCTTTGAGACTTATAAGCTAGTTCTAAGCTTTTGTTCCCACTCTACATATCAACATTTTAATACAGTGTTCCTTGTCTTGATTTACTAGAAAAAAAAATCAATCAATGTTTTGGTCGTTTCTTTTATACAATAGATAATACGTACTATTAAGCCATACCTGGCAAAGAGTATTTAGTAAGAAACTGTGGGACCAAGTTTCTCAGTACATATTCATTAAGTATCTCAGCAGAGAGCTGGATGCTGTGTCAAAGGTAAAGTATGCGTAATGATTCCTCTCAAGGAGCTTACCTTTGAGTTGTGGAGGTAAAACAAATATATTACATATACATGAGTGTGTGTGTGTGTGTGTGTGTGTGTGTGTGTGTGTGTGTGTGTGTATAACTATGTATGGTCATATATAGTAATATATATATATAGTAATTTGACCGTACATAGTTGCTAAATGCTATGGTTCTGATGAGAGAACAAAACTGGAGTTGAGTGAAAGGGAGAGATGGGATGTGTTGACCAGGCCAAGTTAATAAGTAACGAGTGGGAAAAATAAACCGGAGTGTGTGATCTGGAACAGGTGCTTTAGGGCTTGCAAGATCTTGCCTTTTTAGTGCCTTTAATGAGAGTTTCATTAAGGAAACCACACATACAGGGGGACTCCGTGCCTGGGCCATGTTTGGGCAGGCATCTGGACCTTTGGAGGACGAGGATGAGTATGTTAGAGAGAAGGCAGCATGATGTGTTTCGTCCATCAGAAATGATCTCTTGAGTGGAAGAAAGAGCAAATTTAAACACTCCTCTGATTTCTAACATATTTAAAGGTAGGAAAACAAAATATCTGCCCACCTAACATTTTCATCCCTCTTAGGTATCTGCAAAATTATGAGACTTAGTAATAGTTCTTTTGGCTTCTCCCAATAGGATACTTTTGTATCACAGCTAGTGTTAAGTAGAAATATCTGAAACACAGGAAAAGATAAAAGTGTCTTAGATTAGTTCTCAACATTTAATGCACATATAAATCATGTGGGGATCTTGTTAAACCTAAAACTCTTATAGAGGAGCTCTGGTGGGGGAGGAGGGTGGGCTGAGCTCCTGCGTTTCTTTCCCCCACCCCTTTTTAGTTCCCCGCTTCCCCTCTTCCACCCCTGACCCACGGATGTTGCCATTTCCCACTTAACAACTGGATCTCTGAAGGTGGGCCATCCACACTCATGTGGGCACCCTGGCGGGTCTGGTGCACCCCGGGGGGCCTCGAGGCGAGGACCCAGGACCTTCGGTGTGTAAAGCAGACGTGCTAACCACTACACTATGGAGCCATCCAGCACTATGGAGCCACCCTTCCTGCATCTCTAATAAACTCCTAGGTATGATACTGCTGCAGGGGTGTGGCCCACACTTTGAGTAGAAAGATCATAGATCGTTAGAAGTGAAAGGTAATTTAGAGGTAATTGGTTCATTGGCTCTCAAGTTTTATGGATGTGTATCAGAAGACTTTTGTTTGCAAGGGAAAACTTAGATGGAAGCTTATGGGAAGTAGATGGTACCCCCACCCCTCCATCTCCCACCCCCCAACTCTAAGGAGAGCAATTAGAGAATCTCTGGCCAAGCATTGTAATTTCCCCAGATTCAGAGACTTTCGAACTGTCTCTCAAAGCCCAAATGGAGTCTGGATTTGAGGAAGGCAGAGCTGGCTTCTGTTGTAGCATTTTCCTGAGCTTTTTGGACGTGTCCCTGCTGGAATTTCCAAGCATTCTAATGATCAGCATCCCATGGAAAATGAGGCTCCAGGAAAGATTCGTTTTTGCTAATGCTATGGCAAAGAAAGAGCAGGAATGTTAATTCCAGAGATCAGATAGGAGAGATCTCTTCCTTCTTCCCCAGTGCTCTCCCATAAAGCTCAATCATCGGAATTTCTGAAGTGGCTTATCCTCATCTTTCAGTAGAATTCATGTGTCATGTGTGTGCAGCATAAATACACACTTTTATCTGAGTATGCGCACAAATATGTGATATGGGTGTGTGGCTAAAATGGCAATGCTGAACCACTTTGGAATTTCTGAAGAGTCGTAAAAGAAAAGAAAAAAGGAGGATGAAAGTAGGTTCGGTACCTTGTAGGGATCTGGGTGGTTAACACTGATTTGCGAATATTTGGATGAGGAACTAGGAAGCAGCCTGGTTTTCCTAAGATTGGGAAGAATGGGTCATGGAGAATTAATGTCATTTCTTTTTTGATGGGGCAACGGGAAAGGAAGAGAGATAGCATTTACAGAGAGGTGTCTGTGTTGTGGGCAGATACAGGAATTCTGATAGGCATCCTGTATCTAGGATTCAGCACTGCCTTCGATAAAGTCCCTTATTTCCTGATGAATAAAATGGAGACATGGGGAGAGGCTGGGTGAGAATGTAGTTGTGTGGTGTTAGAGTGGCTTCAGTGAGTGACAAGCCTGGCTTTGACTGCTGTCTGCCTCAAGGAAGGTCTTTGGTGCGGTGCCTCGGGGCTCACATGTTCTATAGCATTATTCGTGTTGATGTGTGACTTAGCCTGGGGTTGCCAAGAAAGCAGAATCTGAGGCAAGGGCTGCATGCAGGTAGTTTAATTTGGGCACTGATCCCAGGGAATGAGAAAGGGGCTGGAAGGAAAGAAACAGGGAAGGAGGGAAAGCCAACATAAGCCTATGTTGGTCACTATCAAGCTGGTCACTGCTATAGCAACTGGGGCTCAGTCCCATGGGGACTTTCTAAGGGGTCATGTGGACTGTGTCTCAGAAGGGATGGAGGGACAGACGAGGTGCGAATTTATTCACAGGCTCCCTTTCATCTCTGTCAAGGGTTTTCCGGAGTGCTAAGTTCATGTACTTGCAGGTTCGCACATGTATGAGCCAGAGCCTTTCCACAATGTCCCATACTGCGGTGTCAGAGGAGCCCCAAGACAGAAAGCTAGCAAGAAGTGGGACAACTGAGGCAGGATGCTGTCAGGTTATACCTGCCTGAAGTAGGCACCCACAGCAAGGGTTGCAATGGTAGCTGCGCCGGGAAGGTGTAGTTATCAAGTCTGTGGGTGAACCTAGAGGGATAGCTGAGGGCTCGATGACAGAATTGTGATCCAAATAGTATTTGAATATAACAAGATGACTGTTAAGCCACTAAAAGCATAGCCTGTGCCTTTGCATCCCTTGAACCTAGCTTAGAGAAGGCATGGTTAATCAGTAGAGGGCATGAAAAGGACTTCTGGCTTTTAGTAGACTTAGAGCTTAGGGTGAATAATATCACAATGTGATTGCCCCCAGAGCCACTAAACCTTTAGCAATACATTAGATGTATGATACAATCTATAATAATATGGTATGCAGAACAGGTCTTCTGTTAGGAATACAAGACAAGGTCTGGCCAGACTGTCCCTTGAATCTGGGTATACACTTTGAGGGAAGTGGACAAGTCAGGATGTGGCCAGAGGAAAGAGCATGGTGGGGAACTTGAGAACCAAGGGAACATTTAGGCTGGAGAAAAAGGTGAGCAGAAAACATAATGACTGTCACTGATTCTTTGAAAGTTTGGCTTGAAGTTGGGTTCAGTTCTGTATCTGTGTAAGGGACCATGTGTGGAAGCTGCAGTTTATTTAGCTAGAAGTAACACACACACGCACACGCACACGCACACACGTATACTGATTAGAGCTTCTAAACAACGGCATATGCTGTTTTGGAGGCAGTGACTTGGGTTTCACCAGAGGTGGACAAGCATTCAGCATTGTGCAGGGCACGGAATAATACTACATGAGACTGGCTCCTATTCATTGAGTGCCTGCTTTGTGCCAGGCAACTTAGTGAGTTCTTTGCGTACATTATCTCTTTATTCATCCCAACCACCCTGTGAGATGAGGCACAAACTGTCCTTGATTCATTGGTCAGGGAGGAAACAAGCAATCTCACTTCAGCACCACTCCACGTGCCTCCCCACTGGAGAAAGTCAGTAAGAGTTACTTTAGAAAAGGAGCTGTGACCTCTTGGCTGACTTCCAGAGTACCTCCTAACCTTACGAATCTATGACTTCTGTGAATCAGCACTAAAGATAAGAAAAACAAACTATCAGGAGCAGAGAGGAAAAATAGAGACCATATGAGTGAATGAGTGAATGAATGAATGAATGAATGAATAAGGGTCTTAAAAGTGTTCTTCAGATTATTTCCAATGTATTCCTCCTGTACTTCTTGGCCTGTTTGGGCCACAGATTTGTGGCTTTTGTTTAGGAAACATATCATAGAGTGATTTTCTGTTCTTTTTTTGAAGTAGGCAATGAGGTGAGGCTAGGTCACAATGATGAGTAGGGCCACCATGTTGAAGGAAAGATGTAATCGACTGAATCGATTCTCGCTTCTTTTGGGTCACCCAGCAGCGCTGATAAGCCCTGAGCGTGTCAGTCATTTATTAGCAAAGGTGACTCGTAACCGTAGTCTATACCTCTGAATCTTTTCGTTCTCTCCATGTCGTCCTAAAAGTGACCATAGGATATTCTTTGTATGGTAGTAGCTAGGTTTTTTTTCTTTCTTTTTCTTCTTCTTCTTTTTGTTTTTAGCACTTTCTAAGTGTCAGCTACTGTGCAGATACGTACACACACACACAACTGCTATCTCCGATGGAATAGATGCATGATTCAAAGAAGCAGAGCTAATGGTTGTGAAAATTAAATGCAATATATTGCAATAATTAGATAATGTGCTAATTACTATCCAGAGTCTTGCACATAGTAAATACTTAAGAATAACTGGTTTCTAAATTATATACATCCCACAAAGTAGATATTATCTCCATTTTACAGATGAGCAGACTTAGGTCGAGAATGTTTGGAAATGTACTAAGCTCACCAAGGTATTTCCGATCCAAAAGCCTGTGTTGAATTTTCGCCCCCATATGCATGCTGCAGATCTCTTCCAGTTATTAGGTAAACAAAATTGTTGGTATTTAAAAGAAAAGCACTTGAGGATATTTCATGGTAGTTTTAATGTATTTCACTCTAACATTTTATAAATGTATTCTTGGAAGAATTCTTTTAAGCTTGTCCGTTTTAATGTGCTCCTTATTTATCAGATTTTAATCTATGGAGCTTGATATGCCTTGACTCCTTTTTTACACTGGCATTTTTTTAAATTAAGTGAAGTCATTGATTTAAACATTTCTCTTCCTATGAAGGAGACTCAAGGAACAGAGGCTTCTGCTGCTTCTGCATGAATGGGCATAACTTGGGGAATGAAACAGGCTCTCCAAGCCGCAGAGAGGAAAGAATGAGGAATGTGTTATCTAATAGCTTATGGCATTCTTGACATTGACACACTAGCAATTGATGAGCTGGGGCAGGATCTCCTTAGGATCTGGAATTGGGCAAAGCACCAACTTGAGGGCTGTAAATTAAAACAAGCTTTCCCATTTCATTGTTTGTGAATGGGGGGAAATTTCTGAAGATTAGTTTAGGAAAACATATGTAATAACTGGTTGCAAGAGAGAATTCTACTCATTCCATTTTCTAGCAGCATAAAATTAAGAAGGTGGAAGAGACCTTATCTACTCCAGCCCCTCTGTTGAAGATTTGAGAAGACTGGGGTCTGCTACCAGCTAGTAGGGGAAAGGCTGGTGTTACACCCTGTCACTTCCCACCACCTGTGACCTGGTATCTCACAACTTTTCCATGGTTGACTCGGTCACCAAGGTCACCACATCGAGGGACTGTTTGTGCTGGGCATGAGTGATGCTTTCTTTACATGAATGTCAAAGATAGCATTCATCAAGATAGTCTCTTTGATGTAATTTCCAGATGCCCCCTCTTTTTTCTTTCTTTTTTTTTTGTTCACTCAAAACAAAGCGCAGAATTGTTTTTATTGGACAGTGATTACCACGCATATTTTGAAATTGCAGTATAGTGTAGGAAGGTTTGGCTTGATTTTAGTGTGTTTTAATCACAGTTCCAGTAATGTCCTCTTGGTTTATGCAGAATCTGACTCAGCCACTCTGGAGTTACCCTAAATCCCAGCAGAGAACTGGGAATCGTTGGTGACTGCCCCACTGCCTGTGGGAGGGACTTCACTCACTGGCTGGTGAAGAGGTTCCTCCCTGTGTATTCACTTGCATGGTGCGGAAAACCAACTGTGGCTCCTCAGTGTCCTGACCCCTCAGGCTTGATGGCACCCTGCGGGTACTGTCACAGTGCCAGGCATTGGCACCTCTTCCTCTCAGAGTACCTGTGTCTCTTTTGTCTCCTAGCACCTAATATTGTGCTTGGCACACAGGTGGTCTCACTATGTTTTCACTGAAAGAACGGATGGATGAATACAGAGAAGCTTAACTCATAGCCCTAGTCCATAAGGGGTTTACATCTCCGCTGTGAGAAACACCTAAGTGCATAAAGATTTAATAATAGAACAGGACAAGATGATAATCCTAGTGCTGTTACCAAGAATGTATGTGCTAAAGGCCAAATGCGAGAAATAGATGCTGTTGCTTTTCGGTCTCCTACAGAAGACCTGAGTTAGGGTCTTGGCATCATCCTTTAGAAGTGCGTCACCTTATAAAAATTATTCAAACTCTCAGAGCCTCTGTTTCCTCATCTGTGAAATGGAATTACCCCTGTGATAGTCACAGACCTATTACCAGGACGAATTGGAATAACACGTGTGTAAAGTACTTTGTAATGCAGAGTGCCATTATTCTCAAATGACCAACTGAAACATTGGGATATAATTCAGGAATGTGGGTGTTTAAAAGGTCCAGGAAAAGATAACGTGTGTTCTTTTTCAGAGCTTTTGCTCATTAGAAAGAGCTGAAATAAGCACATGGTTTCTCTTGATGAACACCAGCCACCTCTGGGCCTGGACCAAGGTCTGGATCTGATGAGTCAATCAGGACTTGCAGCTGTATGGCTCAGAGTCCCCACAGGCTGGCCTGGCTGTAATTTGTCAAAGTTCAGTTTATGTCCACTTTTATCCTTTAATTGATTAGATCATTGAGTGCACTCTTCAAGTATGAGGGACTTAGATGTCAGCGCTTAAGAATTTCTTTGGGGAATGTTACATAAAATGCTGTTGTGACCACTGTACCCCCACCTGCAAACATTCTAGTATGAGTGTTCAAGGAGTCAGTGAAAGCATGCCGTAGAGATCTTATACATAAATTGGCAGGTTTGGATTCTTTAAAAATTTGTGATAATTAAGTTTTTTTAAAAGTTTTATTATTAAAGAGGTAACTTCATAAAAATTACTATTCAACTTAACATCATTTAGTGGGAAGCCTTTGAGTATTTTCGCATACCTCAGCTAAACAAGAAAATAATTATGCTTTGCTTTTATTTTTTAACATATTATTTCCACCTTTACCTTTTGTGGGACAAGTGTTAGTTGGAAAAGGAGGTCAGCTTCTTGTCATTGTTCTTGTTTGTCTGTTTGTTTTTTACAAAACCTCCCTATTCTCACATTTTCTTTTCATGGCAGAATGAGCTGTGTTAGCAAATTTTCCAGATTATTGTGGTATTTGCAGATGATCTGAGCACAGTTAAAATATTGCAATTGTGAGCGGTAAGGTCAAACTCGAACCTTGTTTGTGATTCTGATAGTAAGCTGCCGGTGGGTTACATGGAAATAATTACAGTGCATATATGTTTAGTTTGCAGTATTTTAGATAGGAATAATTAGGGCAGAATCACGGTTGCTGGTTTTCTTAAAGACTTTCCCCACTTCTCATTGAGAGAGGGTAAGACTCCTAGAGTTAAAAGAGGAAATGCCTCGGTATTTTGTTGTTTTCCTCAAGAATTAAAACAGTGAGT
Source organism: Eonycteris spelaea (assembly GCA_003508835.1). NCBI lineage: Eukaryota > Metazoa > Chordata > Mammalia > Chiroptera > Pteropodidae > Eonycteris > Eonycteris spelaea. The sequence goes on from PUFA01000017.1 coordinate 7,418,124, forward strand.
GGTATTCACCAGCTGATGTTCAGCCCTTGGATAAAAGACAAAGAAGGAGGCACCTCACCATCCCTGGTGTCCCCACACCCGCTCTGCAAACCACCAGCTCAGCACTTAGCACACTGGATCGCAGTTACCATGTTAGTCGAGGAATTGTTCCAGAGTAAAGGAAACTACAAGGAGGCGACAGCTTAATGCAGCATGGGGTTCTGGATTGGATCTCGGTTGGGAAAAAACATTGCCGCAAAGACAGTATTGGGACAACTGGTGAAATTTAAATGTGGACTCGATCCGTCATAAGTGATAATATAAACAGTTTTAAATTTCCGTATGATTATATCTTGATCACATCAGAAAATGGCATTAAGACATGTATACTGAAGTCTTTCAGTTGAAGGGACATGATGTCTGCAACTTACTCTCGAATAGTTATATGTAAGGTGACAAAGACTAAGAATTCGTGAATTTTGGTGAAATGTGCACGAGAGTACGTATTTAAAAATGAGAAGTTGAAAATGTTTACCTTTTTATACCAATACCCTACACTGGAACATTGGCTCCAGGAGGGCAGGGCTTATGTTTATCACCCTTGCCAGATCAAATACACAACACCCAGTTAACTTTGAAATGCAGATACACTATGAATAATGGTGCATAATTGTATCACTTATACTAAAAAAATGATTTGTGGTGTATTAGCAATTCAAAGTTTACTGGGGGTCCTATATTTTTATTTGCTCTATCTGGCAATCCTGCTTTGAGTCAGCAAGTGCCTCTAGCACCAGCAGAGTGAGTGACACCTCGGAAGTGTTCCTCTGTTATGGTGAATGACTGGCGTGGCTTTTTCAGAATTCTGTTTTGTAGCTCCTGTTAGATAAAACCCATTGTGTCTGAGCACGGAGCCAGGACATACCTGTTCTTGGACATGAGCTCCTCCTTGTCCTTCTCCCTTTGATCTTCTCTCTTTGAGCTGATTCCAGCTTTCTCCATTTCTCTGTAGTTGGTGGAGTCAGCTGGGTTACGTTTTGTACTAAGTTACCCACTTCCTGACACTCCTGACAGTTTTAAGATCTTCTTCTAACACACTTGAGTAAAATGGATACTGGAATCTATTTTGACAGCTGTTGAAAATCTACCGCTGTTGCTATAGCAGGTTAAAGAGGTTATTTGTAACACTGGTATTATTCAGTGAACCTTTTGAAAAGATGTGCACACTGTTCCATCAAATATTATTTTATAGAATTTAAATGATTTTGGTGTTCACAGGGAAATTATCAAATTTAATGCTCTTAGGGATTATACACTTAGTAATATTTTCCATTAATTTTCCCCACCTATGTGGTAATAGCGTATTACAATGGTCTCAATTACCAGTGCCTTTTAAAATGCAGGTGTAGAGTCTTTAAATACAGCTCGTGGGTTGCCAGCTGTCCCGATGATAACCTTCTCTTTAAAAGTGACCTTTGAGTAATTTCATAAAGAATGAATATTTATATTGTTTTGTTGTTCAGTTACTAAAAGAGGGGTCTGTGCAAGTGACAGGTGGTTTCCGTTGGTCAGCTTTCACTGAAATTGACTCAAATAAAGCATTGTGTTATTTTGCCATTGGAATTGTGATTATGAGCTAGACTGACTTCATTTTTGGAATTGCATTTCAGTGCTGACGTTTGAGTTTAGGGTGGGGTATCTCGCATGTACATGAGTTGAAGAGCTTACAGATAAGACATAGCAGCTGAGGGATAAAACATCCAGGGTTGTCTTTATGCAGCAGAGGAATTTTTACCAGAGAACCTAGTGTTCTGCTGGGCTTTAGGGTTAGAGGCAACTGTTCAGATTAACTCTTTAGACTTGAATTTTTCCTTTCATCTCAGGCCCAAAGTATTGAGGAGGGCCCTGTCCAATTAATTGTCAGGACAGTGCTTAGCACTTAATAGGCACTCCAAGTAAAATTTGTTCAATGGAATGAACTAGACAATCATATTTGTGTTCTTATTTCACTTTTAATATGATTTAATTGCTTGAAATAGATCTTTCAGTTACTGCCCTTTCCCAATGCTTGGCAACACAATTGTTAACGTGTTTTATGATTAAAATAAATGTTCCAATCTAAGTTTATACTAGATAAGATTATAGTATAAAGAATTAGGAACATTAAATGAGTGAAATGGAATTTGACACAAAAGCTATTTCTGAGAAGTCTGTTTTATTAAGTATACTTTCTTCTGTGTCTGCAAAGATTAATCAAATTGTGCAAATCAGGTCCTAGCAAACTGGGTAGAAGAGTTTTTAAAAAGACAAAAATCTTAGAAGAATTACATTTCTATTGTAGAAAAATTGAAAAAAAAGAGAATCACATAAATAACACCTGTAATTCTATTTCTCATTTTATTGAGTATATTTAGAATCTTCTTTCCTACCATAAATACATGAATAATTTTTTTACACAAATACATAAAATAGAACTATACGAACATATTATATACTGTGGTATGTATGTGTTTATATGCTGTTCTGTAAAAAAAAATATATATTTAAACTGCCTTTTTAAACTTACTGTGTCATTCATATTTCAATACATCATCATTAATTCTTTTACAACACTATTTTTAATGACCATATTGCATTTATGGTATATGGCTTTCCCGTAATTTATTAAACTAAGTCCTTACACTTGGTCAAGTCAGTTATTTCCAGTCTCCAATAATGCTGTGATAAACATCCTTGAAAGCATGGTAATTACTTTGGAATCTATGCCTGTAAGTACAATTTCTGGGTCACAGTCCTTAAGATTTTGCAAGAAAGTATGTTAACTATATTGTCCTGAAAGGTTGGACCAATGAATGCTCTCGTGTGCATTTAAGTATATTACTTCTTGTTTACTCTTTTCTACATTGGGCATCAGAACAAACAAAAGGAACCTTTGTTTGATAGGTTCTTATTACCTTTAGGCTCATTTCTTTGATGATACTTTCCCTGTATTTACGGTCTTGCTGCAGTTTTTATCCTTCGTCTCCTTTTTCATTACGACATTTGTTTTTACTTACTAATTTGTGAGCACCCTTTAGTATATATACATATGTGTGTGTGTGTGTTTGTGTGTGTGTGTATAGTCCATATATATATGTAGTCCATTTTTGTACGGTATGATTTGATGTCTAGAAGTTTTAAGTTTTGATGCAGTCTGAATTTTTTGAGAGCAAATGTTAATTATATCAAAAGCTTATTATCTCTCCATGTGTGGTGACATTTAGTGTTTCAAAAGAAGGAAGAAGTCACTGCTCTGTTTCATTTAATCATCTCAGAAGCATTTTAAGTTATTAAAATAAAACACAACTTATATATTAAGAGACATTTCTGTATTTGCATTGTTTAAAAAGTATGTCAAAGAGCTCAAATTAGTACTTTTATCCTAGAAAGTTCTCATTTTGGAATTTGGTCTATTTTATCCCAACTAAGACACGTTAGAGGTGGGACGAGCGTTAAAATGGACAAGTGATTCATTGTGTGTGAAATTTTCTGAAGACAGAGTAAGCTACATAGTCATTTATCAGGAATGCCTAGACGTGGGGATGGAAACACTGACTGCGATAGGTCTGTTAAAGCTGCCGGTTCTCTGATTCATAGACACCTACTGGGTCAAAAAGCCTCACGTTTTCACTCTAGTGTGTTGGAATTTTATAGCCACATGTGGCGTGGATACTTTGATTGGCGTTCCCATGTTGATATTTTCCCAGTCCATTTTGCATCAAATGTATGTTACCAATAAAAGTAGCAAGACTCAGCTCTAAGCAAAGCTATTTAAGAAGCCAAACGACATTAACATCAGTTAGAACCAGTGATTCTCAATGTGGGGAGGACATATGTCCTTCCAGGAAGTAATAAGGTGTCATTCACTCATTCACTAATTTTTATTTTTGTTCCTATTCAGAACTATGTTTTTGTAAGAGGGAACACATACCATGTTAGAAGTTGAAGAGCCAGCTGTATACAAGACATAGCCCCTTCCTTAATCTGAAGGCAAAGTCCATCCACTTTGGTTTTTTGTTTTTAATCATGGTATCTTAACTTTAATTTTCAGGAGTTCCTTCGACTGACTGCTCTTTCTCTCCTTCGGCTTACTTCACATACCTCAGATCTCTGCTCATATGTCTCCTCAGAGAAGCTTTCCCAGCCACCCTCTCTATCCATGATGTTCATCACTGCATAACATATTGTATGCCATCCAAACCCCCTCACTAGAATGTAAGGTCCATGGAGGAAGGGAGTTGTCAGTTTTGTTGATTGCTCCACCCCTCTCCCCCCATATGAAACAGAACATGGAACATTAGCAGGAATGCAAGGAATATTTGTTGAGTGAATTAATTCACTGAGCATTTGCATACCTATAATGTGGCTGGCTCTATAGGTGGTGATAAGTGCTATGAAGAAACATAAAGCAGGTTCAGGAGACAGGGAGTTCTTAAAAATGTCCATCTAAAGGGCCTGGGTTATAAAAGGTGAGAAGACATTGACTAGGTGGCCTTGTCTTCCCTTTTCTCTCTCCTGAGCATCTCTTTGAGTCCTTCTCTCTCCTTTCTCTTCTAGTCATGTTATATGTCAGTTGTGCTGAGTCTTTCTAAGGAATTACGTTACATTCTTTTCATGCCTTACTCCAAGATGACCTTCCCACTTGAGTGGCATGAAGACCTGCATGTGATCAACTCTTGAGCCTTGTATTTCCCAGATTCCCAGGTAAACATGCTTTGCAGCAGCTAGGTTCTTCTAGAAGTAGCCAAAAGCTGCCTTAGGATTTGAGAGATGCTCAAAGCTTAGTAAGTGTTCAAGGATGCTTTTATTATGGTTTTCATTTTCTGCTTTACTAATCACATGATTCCTAGCTTACGTTCTTTGAGAGATGCATCATAGAAAGATGTAAAATTTTTAAAAATTAGGTTCCTTATCTCAGATCTTCTCTTTCTCTCAGTTGCTTCAGTAGCTTAACAGTCAAACCTTCCAAGATCTCGGTCAGTGTCTCTCAATGGCAGTGTAGTAGCGCCCAGAGAGGATGGATGAGGGGCTGTTTTTGGGTTATCATGAGTGGATTTTTGCACCCACTGATAGGGGAACCCAACATCTTACAATAAAAGAGACAGTTGTGCCCAAGATAAATTGTCCTGCCCAGAATGCCTATAGTGTTCTCAGCAAGGAATGCTGATTCTATCTCAGTTTTTCTAAATAAGAATGGCTGTGGCCTCTAGGGGGTACTTTATGTCATTTATGGGGTGTTTTTGACTTCTCATCATTAAGGGGTGATTTGTTACTGTCATTTAGTGGGTGGAGCCAAGAATGCTCCAAGTCTTGCAATGCATAGGGCAGTTGCCACCAGGCAACAAGGAAATGAAAAAATCCTGTAATTATCAGAGCCTACAACCAACTCTATAAGCTAATTGGGGTGTGTGTGTGTATGTGTGTGTGTGTGTGTGTGTGTGTGTTGTGTGTTGCACAGTTTAAATGAATGGAGGTCACTTTTTTGTATTCTTTAGGACCTTACCAGAAGTCACCTCCCACACTGGCACCATTACTTGTGGATCGTAACTGGCTTATCAGTCTGCATGCGTAGTGTTGCATTCATAGTGATTGCAATATAGAGCAAGGATCTGACCACTTCATTATGACTTCTTGTGCTTGAAAATGTACATATTGTAATGTATATTATATAATTATAAGTTATTTTCCTTTTATTTCTCTTTTATATCACAGTGAGGTCATAACATTGATTTAGTAAAATTATATGTAGACTAGGTTATATTATCTGTAATTCCCATTACAGGATTGTAAAGAGGGCATGGAGTCTGATGAGGTTGAAAACCTTCATTCTAACCTAACTTGACAGTCATATTTCTCACCAATTTTCTACATGAACTGTGTTTCAACCAAAGTGATTTTCTCTGTCTCACATTTTCTTTTCCTCTAAGAATGGCTTAAACTCCAACTACCCCTCCTCCTCCTATTTCCTTCCATTCCCTCTTCTACAGATCCCACCCTTTCTTCAAAGCCCAGTTCCCCCCGGGCAGCCTTGTGAGGTCATCATTCCTCTACTACTGCAGCTCCATGACCTTCTTTTCTTTTCTTTTCTTTTTTTAAACTACTGCAACACTTATAAAGACTCCTCATTCATTACTTGTCTACAGCCTGGTAGCATTAGGTATATTCTGTGTTGAAGTTATCTCTTCAAATAACTTGTAAGCTCCTTTCAGATGGTCAACTTGATTTAGTGTATTTATTTTCCCCATGCAGTGTCTAGGAATGCTTTATGAATAAACAGCTCGCTCTTGTGGGCTAGATGATCTGGCCTTTTTCCTTTCCCTAATTAGGAATTCTAATTACAAAAGTAAATTATGTCATTGTTAAGACATTTTCAGATATGGGAAAGTAAGAGAAGAAAATAATCATCATCATTGATCTGCCACCCGGAGCTCATCATTTTAGAGAATGTCCTCCCAGGCCATCTCCTCTGTGTATATGTGTGCTTTGAACAAGTTTAGAGTCCATTTAAGTTATATAGTTTATCTTTTGCTCTACCCATCATATTTCATTTAATGTTATGAGCATTTTCCCGTGTCACTAGTCTTAGAAAACATGTTTTATGAAAAACTTTAGACATGCAAAAATAGAATAATATAATAAACTCCTAGATACCCAACATTTAGCTTCAATAATTATCAGTGTTCTGTTATTCTGAATATGTGATTTATAATAGATGCCTAACATTCCATTCTTTGGATGATATATAATTTATTTAGCCATTTCTTTGTTATTGAAAATTTAGATGATTGCTAGTTTCCTTTAATTATAGATGCTTTTGGTTTTGTCCTTCTGGTCATAAATATTATTCTTGCTTCCTGGAGAACCTAACTAATTTCTTCATGATTAGGTAGTTCTAATTATTAGTTTTATATTCTGGGATTTTATTGTATTTCATATCTGTGACTGATTTCATTGTCATTTTTCTTTTATCCATTCATAAAGTATTTCTTATATTAGCCAGAATGGATTTCAAATGAATTTCAGTAATAAGTCATGTTTTTCTATTCATTTTTTAGAGAAACTAACCAACCCCTGAAAACTGACCATGCAGGAGGATGGCATATACTTTCTAAATAATTTAAGGGGCAAGTACAAGAAAGAAAGAGAAAATGGTTTCAGGAGAAATAATATCTGGTAAATTATAATCTTTTCCTAATGGAAAATTATTTTTACAAATGCTTAATTTTGATTGAAAAATGGCCTCCTCTTAAATAATGACCATCTAAACTAAGGTGCACTCGAGCCACCAATATGTACAAATGTTTTTCTCCAGTTGATTTAAATTTCTATTTTAATAAGTACATTTGGTGTTTTGAAAACCCAGCGTCTTTAAATGGAGAAGTCGCGCGGGAAGCTTCTCTTTTCAGGTAGTAGCAAGAGATGGTCTTCTTAGATTTGGTCCATTGTCAGCCATGGGAGAGCAAGCAAGTTAGGGAGAATCAGATGGGCTGTGGAATTTCTGGTTCCCTGTGAAAATGAAGCAAGGGTTTCTGTTGCCCTAGTTCCGATGGGATTTCTTCTGCAGTATGTGCTGAAATTTCTAGACCAGATCATATACAGGAAGATGACTCATGTGCCTACCTACTCGAAGAATATGTCTGTTTCTTCTGTTACAGAATAAAATATGGTTGCTGTAACAACAACAACAAAAAAGAGTAGATTTTCAGAGATTTATAATAGTGATGTATAACATAGAAAGTAAAAGTCGCCTATAACCCAGACCCCTCCCCACTGAGGACTGCTGTTAGCGGTGCTGTATATGCTCATCTAGATTTCCCGTTGCCATATTAGCACAGATTATCTGCATAATGTACAGGAAAAAAATGCTGCCTTCTAAAATGCTAGGAGAGTTAGTGACTGTTCAGACCATTAAAGTATAGCGACCACGTTCGGTTTCTCATGGTTAGAGGTAAGATGATAAGTACAAATAACAGGACAGAACTGGTTACATATGGGAAACTATAGCAGAAGCGAAAGCTTAGGAACAGGAAGGAGTAAGAGCTCAAATTTTTATTTTTAATCGGAGGTTAGATTTTTATATCCCTGAATCAGATTTAATTGGTGGTTGTACTTTTTCCCTCAGGAACACATTAAAATAGTCACTATGACAAGATGACTAAATCATGAATGAATTTAAAATATTAAACTAGTCTCAGCCATACTAACATATCAGCAACTTGTTGGAGCTTAATTTTTGTGTTGGAATTTAAGTGACAGGAATGTACATTGCTAACATTAGGACTTTTCTCTTTAATTTTGGGAACACTGCAAATAATGCATTTTACAAGGTCTATTTCCAGTTTAGGGCCAAACATAAATGATTAATTATATTGTTACTATAACAGGTGTTTAAATAATGAAGACAGTAGAATTTTTGCATGTGAAATCCCACCTTATTCATTCATAAAAATATCTACTCTGTGGCATGAGCTATACTCAGTGTTAGAGACACAAACTTGGAAAACTTAACCCCTGCCACTCTCTGGTGTTTTGCACCTGCTTTCCCATCCATCTGAGACACCTTCCTGTCTTTCATCCGACAACATCTCTCTCATTCTTCGTGTCCCAACACAAAGATTACTTCTGATGTCCAGCCTCTTTAGCTCTGTAGAGTGACTTAGCCTATCCCTCATTGATGTCCTTCTCACATTTGAACACATGTCCACTAAAGCATTATCTCATTGTCTTATAAGTGACAATAGAGACCAACATTCATTTGCTTGAGTTCAGGGTCCTCGTATTTTCATAGCCCAAGTTAAAATGGGCACATATTTGATACTAAAAATATGGAGTTATAGATATATATTTGTCAAATAAGTGATTACATGAACTAACAAATCTTGTTATGTTGACTAAAATCTTGACATTCCTATCTACAGTACAAGGCGTCAAGGAATAATCTTAAGAAGAGTAAAGAGACAGCCTAATATCCCTCTTAACATAGACTTTCAGAGTGTGATACTTGGATATTTAGATAATTGGATTTAGCAGAACACCTAAAAGTGTTTAATGGGGTTAAGTGGCAGGAAAAGCTTCAATGAAACATATCTTAATGGCACATCTCATTCGAAATTGTTAAAGAATTTGTTAACCATCTTATGAGGGCATTTCAGGAAAATGTAAAAAAAAAAAAAAATCTTTGCTCCATGGAGCATACATGATTTCAAATTGTATTTTTAGTGGGAGGAGGCTGTTTTTCTGCCTTCTAGGTTAACTGTTCCAGAGTGGGACTGTTACTCTAAGGATTTTAGACACTTAGAACTGTGATCTAGAAATTAGAGTTCATGTAAGGTTCAAGAAATAATATCTCTTCAACCTAGAAAAAGTAGAGTCAAGGTAGCCTCACCTAGTAGATCTCTCTCCTCTATGGAATTAGACTCCCAGGTCTGGATGGGAGGGATTTTGGTCTTGTCTATTTAGTATCATAACTAGTTTATGGTATGTGATGTAGGAAGATGTATCAGTCAGGTCCCGGCAGGAAAGAAGTGATTTCCTCAAAAGGGATAATGGAGAAAATAAACGGACTATTAACAAAGATGTAGACAGGGTTCGAGGAAATCTATAAGACTAGGCAAAGTATCCTAGAGTTAACAACACAAAGCCATTACCACTCCTTAGTCCTAAGGAGACAAGGAAAGGGAGAATCTCTTGGGACCTTCTAAGAGATTTAACTGTAGGAAAGGTTTACCTGATGGGAGCTATGGCCTTTGGGGAAAGATTGCAGTCACTGCCAAAGCAACCTGGCAGAGCAGGAATCAAGGGGATAAATACCCCAGTTTATGCCCTCACTTCAGTTTCCTGCAGGCCATTACATTGGATGACCCCAGTGAACCCCAAGGAGCAGGGAGCCCAGAGGTATTGTCTGAGAAGGGTAGCCTCCTGGGGCACGGAGCTGGATGAAGAGGGGGAGAGTGGATCTTGGGGGGTGCAGATGGAGACTATTCAGCTAGGAGGGAAAATCTTCAAGTTGTGAAAAATAGCTTCCCTGTTCATAGCATTCCTGTGTTCATTAGAAGGGTTAACTGGTGTACCTCATTTGTTAGGATTTCATTGCTTGTACACTGACCTCTAAATCAGATGTCATGAAAGGGAACCTTATGCAGATGTGTTTTGTTTGGCTCACACAGCATTTTCTTAAACCAACCAACACCAAAAAACCTATATTGTCTTTAGGGAGATTTATATCAAAATCTGAATTTCATACTTCTTTTGACAAATGGAAAATTTGACAGCACTGAGCATGCATTCCTACATGGGAACAATCTGCCAAATTTAGTCAGAGTTACCCCTTTAGACAGATAAAAACTCTTCAATTTGCCTCAATTCCTACCACTCCCTATTGTGGTCTTAAACCCACTTGCTTCTGCCTGGTCCCTTTAGACATTTACATTTGTGGCTTCAACAAAGCACTTTAAAGAAGTGATTTGGAAGATGCACTCTCCACAAAGGGAATAAAGAGACAGGGGGACTAATCTTGTCCCTGGGGACACAATCTGAGTGTTTGTAGACTAATTAAGAGAAGGTTTTGCAAAAATAAATGAAGTTCAGTTTGTTAGGTCAGTCTCTAAGTTTACCTTTAAACTTTTCCATAGAACACAGATTGTTGAATGAAATGTTTTCCTAGCTTAGTCCTTATTTCAGTGCTGAGGCATGCTAGGGAAAGGAGTCTGTGAACAAGAGAGAAGATGAGGAGACTTGGAGAGCAGCCTTTTCACTCTTTGGTCCTTCTTTACTGTAGGAGAATGCATTTTCTAAATTGCTGCTTTGTCCCTTCATGAGAGCTGGGTACAGGCTGGGGCCTGAATGAGTGACTTCAGACTTTCTGTCTTTAAGCCTAATGGTTGTCAGGCTGCAAGTTAACTTTTAAAATAGTGGTAAATACATATAACATAAAATTTAACATTTTAACCATTTTTAAGTGTACAGTTCAGTGGTATTAATTACATTCACATTGCCGTGTGACCATCACTACCTTCCATCTCCAGACCTTTTTATCTTCCCAGATGGAAACTCTGCATGCCGTAAGTGCTGACTCACCATTTCCCCTGCCCCAGGCCCTGGCAACCAGCATTCTACTTTCTGTCACTATGAATTTGACCACTCTAGGTACCTCATGTAAGTGGGATCATGCAATATTTTTCTTTTGTGTCTGACTTAGTTCATTTAGCATAATGTTTTCCAGGTGTACCCATGTTGTACCATGTATCGGGATTTCTTTCCTTTTTAAGATTGAATAATATTCCATTGTATGTTTATACCAGTTTGTTTATCCATTCATCTGTCAGAGATTTGGGTTGTTTCTACCTTTTGACAATTGCGAATAATGCTGCTATGAACATAGGTATTCAAATATTCGTTCGAGTCTGCTATCATCAGTTATTTAAAAATATCCCATGCACACTGTAGAAAACTTGGATGATATAAATTTTGAAAAAAACACACAGATGATCCTAGTATCAAGGATGATGATGAGGATAATAGCACTTGTATGGCTCTCGCTATGTGCCAGGCATTCAGTAAGTGCTTTGCATGTTTATTCTTCATAATGGCCCTATGAGGTAGGCACGATTGTTCTTCCATTACAAATGAGAAAAAGTGAAGTACGAACAAGGTTAAAATGCATATGATTTGACAGCTAGAAAATGCCACAATTAGGATTCCAACTCAGGCAACCTGGTTCCAGAGTTCTTGCCTAACATAACTGTTATATTATCCTGTCCACTAAAGCTAGTCCCAATATAGCCATAGCCTTCTAAAACTTTTTCCTCTGCAAATATATATATATAGTTATACATATATAGTTATATATATATAGTTATATGTATAGTTATATATATATAGTTATAGCATATACACATGAAGTAATACTATATACATTCTATTTTATAATTGGCTTTCTTTATTCAACAATAAAAGCCAGAATCAACCATTTAAATAACTATGTAGTAGTCAATCCTGTGAAGATATCATAATTGTTAGACATTGTTATGATAGAAAAAAAATTAACTTCATTCTAGTTTTTCACTATTACAAAATACTGTGCTATACCTCTTTTATATGTATATTTTAAAACACTCATCTGATCTTTTCCTTAGAAAAAATAGATTTTCTGTGTCAAAAGTTATTCTTCCTCTCTCTTTCATTCTTTTTATTAAAAATTGCTTTGTTTTTCTGATTTTAAAAGAAACACGGGCTCATGGCAAAACAAACAAACACATAAAGACAAAGTAAAGAAGAACGTAGACAACCTGTAATTTATTAATACAAACAACTCTGTCAGGAACATCCTGTCACTTACATTTTTGTGCACGTGTCCTGATTCTTTTAGCATAAATTTCTATAAGGGGACTTGCTGCGGTAATACACATTTACAGCTTTGATAGATAGTCTCAAATAGTATGCCTGTTTTTACGATCTTTAATTCCTGTTGTCAAAGTGCCTTACATATCTGGAGTAATAGCCACTTTTCAAACAAGTGAGGACAGAAATGAGGACATATATAACCAAACATAAAGGCTACTTGGTAGATGTTTATGACAGAGATAGACTACATTTTTATCTGCTAGTGCTACCCATTATGAATAATCTCAGAACCTTAAGTTGTTTTTTAAAACTGCAGGTAGGATAGTTTGGAGCCCACAAATTTTGCATGAAAACATTTTTTTCTCTACACTGTGAATAATTTTTTAAATACCATACTTCTAGGATTGTTTCAAGAGGAATGGACTCTAATCTCTATGATTAAAGAGTTAGAGATAGAAGCACTGAGTTCCAATTCTGGCCCAGATGTTTCTCTGTTTATATGACCTTGGACAGGTTACTTGACTTGTCTTAGTTTTCTCATCTATTCAGTGGGGAGAATTCCATAATTGACTCGCAGCATTATTATAAATATTAAATGAGATAACCTTATACTTGTTAGAATGGCTGTTATGGAAAAGATAAGAAATAAGTGTTGAAGAGGATGTGGAGAAAAGAGAAAAGAACTCTTGTACGCTGTTGGTGAAATTGTAACTTGGTGCAGCCGCTGTGGAAAACAATATGGTAGGTACTTTAAAAATTAAGAGTAGAACTGCCATCCGATCCAGTAATTCCCCTTCTGGGTATCTATCAAAAAATATGAAAACACTAATTCGAAAATATTTATGTACCTCTGTGTTCATTGCAGCATTATTTACAATAGCCAAGGTTTGGAAATGACCTAAGTTTCCATTGATGGATGAATAGATACAGATGTGAGATACACACACAGACACACACACACACACACACAATTCAGTCATAAAAAGATGAAATATTGCCATCTGTGACAACATGGTTTGATCTTGAGGGTATTCTACTAAGTGAAATAAGTCAGATGAAAAAGACAAAAAACTATGATCCCACTCTTATGTGGAATATAAAACAAAAAGCAACAAGTTAATAAAACAAAAAACCCCAAACTCATAGATGCGGACACACAGAATGGTGGTTATCACAGGGAAAGAGGGATGGGAGAGGGAAAATTGGGCCAAAGGGGTCAAATACATGGTAATGGAAGGAAACTAGACTTTTGGTGGTGAGCACGCAACAGAATATATAGATATCAAGTTATAATGTTGTACACCAGAAATTTATACGATGATGTTATTAACCAATGTTATCTCAATAAATAAATAAATAAAAGAATTATATGAGATAATACCATAGGTGAAGATATAGAGTACTTCATAAAGTACAAAGCAATATATAAATATGCTGTCATTAATAGCTATAGTAATAATCTAAATTTTCCAGGTTTAGCTCTTTCTGATTCTTTCTCAAATTACAGATCAACTACTTGGGTGGACATCCCCTTAAATCTCGGTGCCTCTTTTCTTCTTAAAACACTGGGAGTTCTCTATCTGACATAAATATTTCAGGAGAATTTATGGACTTGCAGTCTTGGATCTTGGAGAGAAGAGACTCTATTCCTGCGTACTCTGAGATCATTAGTCCTACTTTTAATTCTACTCCGAATCTTGTACCACATCATTTCCTAATGCCAGACTGGAGTGAGTAATGATCTTTTGGCAGATCGAATTTCAGTTTTAAAATCCAGGAAGCAAAGCTGTGCCCTGGCCTTTCTTCTTTTAAAATTATGGCTAAAAATCTTGCTTCTGTTTTTAGGCAAGTTAGATGCCTGATTTCTGCCAGACCAAAGGGAAGCCAGGTCCCTCGTGTGTGCACATCACTGTCATAAACCCAGGCAGTCTGGTGAGGCAGCTATTAATGAAATCATATTCCAGCATTAAATGCCCCATACCTACCTGAAACTAGGGTCTTTGGAAGACATTTTCTGTGGTTTTGTTGTTGTTACTGGTTTTGTTTTTCTTTTTATATTTGTTTCTCAAAGATCTTTATTAGGTGTACCCAGGACTTCCATTGACCCAGCTGCTTGAAATCTGCTGAGCTGTCAACAGAATCCAATTTCTCCCAGATTTTGTTATTCTGCTGTGGTGTTTGTGTGACTGAGTTAGCCACCAGATAACCCTGCGTTTAACTTTCTAGACTAAAATCATTCCTCTCTGTTGTTCAGAACTTTGGGTTGGTAGCTCTCAAGTAACTGTGTAGCATGTAAAGCTTATTAAAAGCTTACTACTGAAAAAATAATATGGGTCTTGCCTGTAGAGCCCCTTTCCTGGTAAGATTTCAAGGCCGGGTCCTTCGTTTTACTAAGAGAAGAACATCAGCCAACAGTATCTACCCTCAGTGCTGAAAATGTCCACCTGCAACCCTAATCCTTCCTTGAGGAAGACAGTTTGCAGAGCAGGTTAGTCATTTGTTATTCTAGCTTCTCTAAGATCTACCATTTCATCACATTAGTGCCAGAAAAAAAACTTGCCCGGGCTACGTTAACTCAGCTATGGACAGATACGCCTTTACTGAGTTGCGTTTTAGCATCTGGGCTTCTGCTTCTAGCAACACTTGAAGGAAGAAATGGCCACCTGGCTTCAGCTGAAATCACCATTTCTTATTTCTCGGTTCATTTCAGGGAGAGACTATGCCATAAATTCCTCTTTGATGTCAGCAGTAGAATATGGATGATCTCTCCTGACAAATCCATCTGCTTCCACATTTATGAAATTGAGAATTCATAACCTATCATGTTTCCATTTTAGCTTTGGTTTCCTAAGCTCAGAGCCAAAATTAGTGCTTCGTTACAATAACTTTCATCTCTGTTTCCTGGTAATTATCTCCCCTTTCTTCCACGTGGATTAGCTCTTCTTTTCTTTTTTTAATGATCCTGTACATGTGTTTATTTTAAGCCATTTTAAATCCTTTATGGAAGTAGGGAGAGTTCAGATTATAAATAAAATGGTATTGCTTGTATTATTGTCACAGTCACATTATTGATTTATCTTTGATGTTAGTCTCCTGCTTCCCTCTCAATTTCCACTTTGTCCCTTTTGATTCATTCATATTTGCATGGGGATAAAAAACAGGAATATGAGCAAAAAAAAGAATATAATCCTCAACAGAAACCTGGCAACATTTTTATTATTTAAATTTATGAAGCCTTAGATTCTTGTCTTAGATACAGTATAAGAATTAGAGTAATTGGTTAGTGGACTTGGTTGAGATTAAATAGTGGAATTCATAGCCACAGGCTCCCCTAGAGGCCTCAGTGTCAGAATTTATAAAGCCCTTTTTAGTTGAATCTCATGTCTGGGTGTAGAGTTGCTGTTTGAGGCAGAAACCTAAGGCTGATAACTTGGAGAAAAGACTCAGACCTCTCAGACACTCTTATGTCACTATCCAGAAGGACTGATTTGGATACTGGCTACAGTGACTTAAAGACTTTAGGATAAGGTGATGATCCTGGGTCATTGGAGAAAAAAGAAAAATTCCAAAGGCATTTGACAATAATGGTGGAGAGAATATTAAGGAAAATGATACAGAAACAAAGGACGAAAGCAACAGAGACAGAGAGATCCTGGGAGCCAGGTGGTACCAGCGACTTTCTCTCTTCTTCTCTCAGAGTCTCAGCTGGATCTACAGAGGGCTTGGTTTAGCAGGGGAGTGTGGGACTTGTGGCCACACTTTAGGTAACAGTCCTCTTTACTTAGACCCTCTATCCAGGTCTGGACCATTTCCTTAGAATTAAGTTGTATATCACTTCTCAGAGGGGAAGCACATGCATTTGCTGCTGCTTTACTTTAAATCTAGAGTAATGCATTTGCCTATTGCTAGGAGACTATCTCCCCACCCCCGCCCTTTTAAAATCAGAATGACACATACAGTGGCTTTCAGAGATGAAGATACTTTCTTCTAAGAGTGTCCTAGCCAAGCCTCTTCTGGTTGCATGGAACAGAAACCAGCACTAGGCAGCTTGAGGAAATGGGTGTCTTGCAAGTACACAAATATGTTTTTGTGGGAGTGATACTTTTGGGACTGTGGACAGCCACTTTCTCACTTTCTCTCAGTTCATCATGTCTGTCAGGCTAAATGTCTAGCTCTTTGTTCCTTAAAGTTCACACTGGAGACCAGCGGCATGGGCATCACATTTGATCTTGTGAGAAGTGCAGAACCACAGCCCCCTTCCCCCATCTGAATCTGTGTTTTAATAAGATACCCTGGTGATTCGTTTGCATGTTAGAGTTTGAGGAACACTGATGTACGTCCTTGGCTAGTTATAGAGTTGTTCCCTCACTCAGGTGCCCACTTCAGTGTCATCACCCTGGATGAGGGGATAGGTAGGGCCCTGTGACATGCACGAATACTGTTGGGGCTATGGGAGGGAGCGATCAGGCCAGGCACACCTTATACAGTGTCTAAGACTGTTGGGCTTTCCTTTAACTTGTAGTATCTCTATCAGGACCATGGTGGCTCCCAAATGCTGAGACAAAGTTCATAGAGAAATCTAGTGATTTGTTTAAAAATAAGTGAAACTGGTTGTAGTGTCATTACTACTTTAATATTACTTTTTATTGTGTCATCTTTAATTTTTTTTTCAGTTATTTGACATTCAATATTATATTAGTTTCAAGTGTACAACATAGTGGTTAGACATTTATATAACTTATAAAGTGATCCCCCAATAAGTCTAGGACCCACCTGAAACTGTGGTTATTACATTATTGACTATCTTCCCTATGCTGTACTTTATAGCTCAATGACTATTTTGTAACTGCCAATTTCTATTTCTTAATCCCTTCCTCTCTTTCACTCTACCCCTCCACGTCCCCTCCCGTCTGGCAACCTCAGAATGTTCTCTGTATCTATGAGTTTGTTTCTGTTTTGTTTTTATTTTGTATTTTAGACTCTACATATAAGTGAAATAATATTGCATTTGTCTTTCTCTGACTTATGTCACTTAACATATTATCCTCTAGGTTCATCTATGTTGTCATAAGTGGTAAGTGGTAAGATTTCATTGTTTTTATGGCCAAGTAATAATCCATTGCATATATGTGCTACATCCTCTTTATCCAGTCATCTATTGATGGGCACTTAAGTTTCTTTCATATCTTGCCTGTTGTAAATAATGCCGCTATGGACAGAGGGATCTTTTTGGAAAGTTTTTGCGCAGCAAAGGAAACCATCAACAAAATGAAAAGACAACTTACTGAATGATTGAAAATATTTACCAAAGATACATCCGATAAGGAGTTAATATCCAAAGTATGTAAACGCATACAACTTCACACACACACACACACACACACACACACACACGCTCCAATTAAAAAATGGGCAGAGGACCTAAATAGACGTTTCTCCAAAGAGTACATCCAGATGGTCAATAGACATATGAAAAGATTCTCAGTTTCCCTAATCATGAGAGAAATGCTAATAAAAACCACAATGAGATATTACCTCACACCTGTCAGAATGGCTAGCATCAATAAATTGACAAATGTGTGGGTGAGGATCTAGGGAAAAGAGAAGCCATGCGCACTTTTGGTGGGATTGCAGATTGGTGCAACCACGTGGAAAACAATATGGAGCTTCCTCAAAACATTAGAAATAGAACTACCATATGACCCGCAACCCCGCTTCTGGGTATTTATCTGAAGAAGTGCCATTATTATGTCATTGTTTTATTCCTATCTTACTTTTCATCAACTCAAAGATCATTCAGCCTGAAAACACTGAAGAATATGTACAATTTAGGCAGTTGTACAAATATGAGTTTTTAACTCCGACGTAAATGAGCTCTCTGGTGATTTAGCAATAGCTATCTCTTGCTTTAAGCTACAGACACAGATCAGTCCTAGTGTTTACAAAGCTTGTGCTGCCCAACTCTGTCTGGAGTCCACTGTGTATAGCTCTGGCTCCCATCATGCCCATTAGCTGTGAAATTGATTTGTTTTTAATGATTATACAGGCATTTGGCCTATAGCCAACTATATGATTGGGCAAGTGAACCCTGTTTCAGTGCTACTCTTTGAGTAAGCAGTTAGACCATTCAAGGACTGGTGTGTGTGGATCAGTCATTCCTAGGGACACTTACGATTCTTTTATAATTCGGTGCATTCCGCATCCTAGAAGGCATTTTTAAAAAGGGAAAATTTTTTTACTTTTATTTTCTTTTAAGGAATTTTGTTAATTTATCTTTTTTATCAAGACAGTTCTTTAAGGCAGTTGAAAGTTCACAGGCAAATTGAAGGGAAAGTACAAAGACTTCTCACATACACTGCACTCACATAATAGTATTTTATTTGAACACTTCATTCCTGAGCTGGCCCTTCCTAACTATACTTGTGTAATGTATAATTAGTCATTTGCTCTTTGCTGAGCTGTTCCAGTTTTTGGTATTTCAGGGTGATGATTTCTCCCATTTCAGTAAGAATGATGGGTTTCCACAATGCTTTTTATTCTTTTATTTATTTAAAAATATTTTATTAAAGTATAGTTGGTATACAATAGTATATCAGTTTCAGGTGTACAACATAGTGATTTGACATTTATCATTTATACACCTTACAAGGTGATCACCACACTAAGTAACCATCTTTCACCATGCCAAGTTATTACAATATTATTGACTATATTCCCTTTTCTGTACATTGCATCGCCAAGGCTCATTTATTTTATAACTGGAAGTTTGTACCTCTTATTTCCCTTCATCTTTTCCACCTATACCCCCACCCCCTCCCCTCTGTCAACCATCAGTTTGTTCTCTGTTTCTGTGGGTCTGTTTTTGTTTCGTTTGTTCATTTTTGTTTTTGTTTTTCAGATTTCACATGTAAATGAAATTATGTAGTATTTGTCTTCATTAACTTTTTTCACTTTGCATAAATAAATACCCTCCAGGTCCATGTGATCGCAAATAGCAAGAATTCATTCTTTTGTATTGCTGAGTAATATTGTGTGTGTGTGTGTGTGTGTGTGTGTGTGTGTGTGTGTGTGTGTGTTTGCACACGCACCACATCTTAATTCATTCATCTGTGGATGGACATCTAGGTCGCTTCCATATCTCGGCTATAGTAAATAGTGCTGCAGTGAATGTAGGGGTGCATCTATCTTTTCAAATTAGTGTTTTTGATATCTTTGGAGGACACATGAGCTTTAAATAGAATATGTCTCTGTAAGGCACATTCTACATTTCTCTCTGAATTTATTGAAGACACGCAAATTAAATCTGCATCTTTATTGAAGCAATTCAGGTGATAGGAAAGAGGCTCTTGAATCAAGAAGGAAAGAAAGAACCAGAGGTGATGTAAATACAGAGAGACTTAGGGCCACTTCTGACATTCAAAATGAGCTTCCAGTGCTAAGAACAATCCCAGCTCTGAATAAAGAGTTGGTATTCCAGGGTGCTGATTTCTCTCATTCCAACAAGAATAGTAAGTAGATTTCCACAGTGCTTTTTATTTACTTTTATTTACTTAAAAATATTTATTAAACTATAGTTGGCATACAATAGTATATTAGTTTCAGGTGTACAGCATAGTTATTTGACATTTATTCCTTATATACAAGGTGATCATCACAGTTTAGTAACTATCTGGTTGTCGCTGCAAGATGAAATTTTATTTCTGGACATTGTTGGAAATCCATTAGATTAGATGGTCTTCAATCTTTTGTAGTGTGAAATTTTATGAAATCTTATAAGTGTTATTTATAAATCCTAAGTGAAGAGAAAAAGGGCTCCCTGGTTTAAGTTTTATGTTCTAATATGCTCTTTTAAAGTTTGAGTTCCCATTGTAATTCTGATCTTTTTTTAAGGTATGGAATCTATCACACATACAAAAGAGTGTATCACATTTTATATACTGTTAAAGATTAATAAGCTGAAGGCTCCTATGCCTGCCACCCAGCCTAAGAACTAGAACTTCACCAATGTCTTTGAAGCTGTCTCGGTAAATGTGCATTTCTAGACTGCCTTAAAGCACTAGATTTGTGCACTGCAGTGTTTTATTTGTGAGCACTAATATCTATTATTAGTAATATTTGTGAGTACCAACCCAGAGGATATCAGCCATTTTTATCTCATGCCCAAAAATTCTTTTTAGGTTTCCAATTTGTCTGATACTGGACTTAAGAACAGTTAAATTTTACCACTTAGAAACTGACCTAACAAGCTAATTATCCTGCTTAGAAATAATAGCATTGTTCATGATTTTAATTTTCCTGTTCACATGACAATTACAGCAGTGATAGCTCCCCTGAGCACCGGATGAGTATCTGTCAGCTTGAGTTTCTGCTGTAGAGAAGGCAAGGTGCCTATAAGCTGAAAATCTACCCAGGCCCTGGAGAAACTGAAACAACAGCAGAGCATAAATATGGAAACTGTCTTTAAATTGTCAACATTAAATCAGATAGGATGGCATTATTTTTTAGGTGCATGATAGGGACATTGAGTTCTACCGTTTCATTTCTATATGGATTTTTTTCTTGCCATCTACGATTTCAAGAGCCAAAATTGGATGCATACATTACAAAAAAAATCCATGCTTTGGTGAAGATGGGAGTTTTGAAGTGAGACGAAGGACACTGGAGTAGCCATTCAATTGCATCATTTCAAAATGGGCAGGGTACCTCACAGGGATGCAGAAGACTCATATGACAAGTCTCAGGAGGCCCCGTGGAATGCCCATCCTGCTGAAGGTTTGGGCTCATGGCCAGAGCTACTGGTTCTTTTTTAGCAATAACCAGAGTAGAGATTAATCATTTAATATCATTGTGCCAGGCATTGTGTTGACTTTGTTGACATGCATCATCTCACGACAACTCTGTCCAGTAGGTGTAAGTGAGGAAACTGAGGCTCAGAGAAGCTCTGGCACCTGTCAGGGTTGCATTTGTTTAATCACCATCTCTGCTAGCGTCTCGTAGAGAGAGCATTGCACAGCGGCTAAGTGGTGAGCTCCGGGGCAGACCGTTTGAGTTCATGTCGCAGTCAGTCACTTGCTAGTTCTGTGACCTTGGGCTTAACACTTAACCTTTGTATGCCTGTTTCTTTGTCTATAAAATAAGACCATAGCATTGCCTTCCTCTTAGGGTGGTGCTTAAGATTAAGAAGTAATGACCCTGGCATGTAGTAAATGCTTAGGAAAGTCTAGCTAATTTGCAGAAAGTGGAGAGTCAGTGTTGATCATTTCTCTAAGTCTGGGACTACTTAAATATTCTAATATTTTAAAAAATAATTCAGTTTTTATTATAGAAGCAATCATGTTTGTTATAGAGCAGCTAGAAAATATATAGAAATAAAATGGGAAAAATCTTTATCCTATTAGCTGAACATAGTTTATATTAATATTTTCCTCTGTTTTCTGTGCTGTTTTTAATATCATTGTGATCATAATTATACTATATAAATCATTTTTCATCTTTTTACACTTCAAATAATACTTATGTAAGTATTATTATTTTAATATCTTCACAAATATTATTTTAATGGCTATAATAATTTCTGTTTTGCTCCATTGTTTGGTATTCGACTATTATAATAATGTTTTCATAAACATCTTTGTGAATAAAGTACATTTTCTTAAAATAGATTTGGCCATAAACACACACACATATATATATGTAACTTTAAAAAAGCTATTTTGCAAAATAATCACTTTCCACTCTGACTGACTTTACATTTATAGACTTTTTGAGAAATCCATGTCTTTTACAACATTATTAAATAGTTTAAAGCGAGTTATCCACATTCCTCTGATTACTCTGGTGCAGGAAGACTACAGCTTAGCTTAGAATAAAAAAATAATGAACTCATTTCAACAGACATTTATTAGGTGCCCATTTTACCTTGGGACTGTTCTAAGTACTAGGAGCGTGAGGAAATCGTAAAAATAAGTTTAAAGATCAGTCCCACCTTTTTAAGGAAATATGAAGCATAGCCTTTCTGCTGTAAGGAAAAGAGCTCAGACCTCTATATGCCTTAATTCTGGTGTGTGTGTGTGTGTGTGTGTGTGTGTGTGTGTGTGTGTGTGTGTGTGTGTGTGAATGTTTTTGCTGCTTCAATGCTGTGGGCTCACATCACGTAGTTACCAGTAGTGAGAGTTCAAGATTGGAGAGCACTTTGCCATCCTGATTGGCCATCACAAATTCCTATGACATTCATGTTTACAAGCTGTTTGTGAAATGTTGCTTGGTGCTGCTTAATCTGTGGCATGTGCCTGCTTCTAACGCGTCCCTTTGTGGGAGGCAGAGCTGAGCCAGGGTAGGGAGTGTGCCCTGCACGGTCAGGCCGGGCATGAGGCTGCTTCCGAAGCAGGCACAGTCACCTCGAAAGATGAAGGGCACAGTCCCTGTTTGGTGTCTGTGTTCCAGAAATCATTGCTAGTCTGTCAGCATTCACTCAGCACATTTCTTTGGAGTTTTCTGTGAAACGCCTTTTCATAACGTCTGTTTTAGAAGTTTAGTTTTGAAAGTCTGGAGAGATTTAGTGACTCAGGAAGTTCTTAATTCAGTAAGCTACATGGTACTTGGCCCCATGTTTTTGATGCCTCCTTCATTTAGTCCTTTAGTGTGGTGTCTGAAGAGAATCTATGGCTTGACTATTTT
The DNA here is from genome assembly GCA_003508835.1 of Eonycteris spelaea. Taxonomy (NCBI): domain Eukaryota; kingdom Metazoa; phylum Chordata; class Mammalia; order Chiroptera; family Pteropodidae; genus Eonycteris; species Eonycteris spelaea. Next base: position 7,441,161 of record PUFA01000017.1, read on the forward strand.
CTTCACTGTGGAAATGGTGCAGAAGGTGTATTGTAGGTGAGCACACCTTCACGTATTTGCCAACGCTGTCTTTGGTGCTGTCCAAGAAGATGAAGGACCTGAGTCTACGTTAGAAGGAAATTCCTCTCTGGGCTGTGTAATCCTTCTTGCATGGTGGGGAGGTAGAGGTGGGCTGGAGAGGACAGGCTGTAGCCTGGCCAGTGGAGGTTCTACAGGAAGTGTGGACACCCTCCGGAAGCTGGAAAAAGCATGAAATGATTCTCCCTTAGAGCCTCCAGAAGGAACGCAGCCCTGTCAACACCTTGATTTTAGGCCAGTGAAACCCATTTTGGACTTAGACCTTGAGAACTCTAAAATAATAAACGTATATTGTTTTGAACAACTAAGTTTATGATCATTTATTGTGGCGACCAACAGGAAACTAACACAGTTCCAATATGGTCCCCAAAGGCATGCTCTCTCTCTGCTCCTGGTGGTTCACACCTGGAGAATAATGTACTTGTTGGCATCAGAAGGCTTTTAGAGAGGGCTAATTTATGTGCCCAGAGAGCAAGGTGAACTGAATAGGACACAGGTTTGAAAGAAAGCTGTAATTGACTAGTACATCATTACAGGTTTCTCTTGGCCACATTACTTCTTGCCTCTGTTTTGTGATTATTCTGAGAGGACTCTTCTTGACTAGCAAAGAAAGCGAAGTTAACTAAGCAAAATCATTCAGAATATCTTATTGGAAGGTTTAAACTTACTTGCCAGATCTAAGGTATTATTTAGTCTTTGAAATAAAAGCAGGATCACCATTTCTTTGTGGTTTTATTTCCCCAGTAAAGGATTTATTTGCTTCCTGAAAAATGGGGGCCCATTATGACCTTTGAAAGGTTCTTCTCTTGTTGATATTAAGTTGAAGTATATCAGAGGATTCAACTATGCACGCTGTTTCTAACTTTCGACTAGTTAGTGAAATCCTAATGTCTTTTGATCTTTCTGCAACCTGGTTTCTGTTTTTAACTGTAAGCATGCCCTGTCTCTTCCAGAACTAGATCACTCCCATTTTGTTCTGAATATTTAATAAGAATTTCAAAAGGAAACAACAGTTTTTGTAGCATTTTCTCTCCCAAACAAGCTAGGGCACATTTCTTCAAATTAGAATGAAACAGAAATGTGGCCAAATCAGCATTTTGATTGGAAATGATGGGAATGCATTTCTACAAAAAAAATATAAACTGAACTTTACAATGTAAAGAAGGAACAAAGTCATTTATAGAAAAGCAAGTCCAGGCCCCACAGCTCACAGAGTACCCATTATAGTCATCCTAGAAAAGCGTTTTCTTTACCGGAGAACTTACCAGCTAGCTCAGCCTGGCACTGCAATGGGCTGACACTAGCTCTTACTATTCTCTCTACTCTGTGTCTCAAACGTATTTATTTTTTAGCACATTTTTTTGATCTTTGGTTCTGTGCCTATACAGCTGGTTATTGCTTACAGCTAAATGTTTTCTGTGATAAATTTAATTTCTAAAGCTTTCGATTTTTTTTTTTGAGCCAAGTTGCATGTAACACTCAGTCACTGTTGATAAAGTCTTGCTACTATAAAAGTCCATTCTGATTTTTTTTAAAAGTCAGACAGTTCAATTCTCCTGTGGAATAGCTAATAGTCAGTGATATAATAGTTTGACTCTGACACAATCTTACAAGAGCTCAGCTCCAGTACATTTTTTAGTGATGAATGTGGAAAAAATAAGCTATGAAAAGCACTTGTAGCCAAATGGAAAACGAAAAAGTTTTGGTTTGATCTCCCTTTCTCTCCTTTCTCTCTCTCTCTCTCTCTCTCTCTCTCTCTCTCTCTCTCTCTCTCTCTCTCTCTCTCTCAGCAATATGCCCCAAATTGTAGAATTAAAATAAGAATCTTTTAAAGTCCTTGATAGGTTTAAATTTTTTCTATGATTTTACCTAATAATAATGATTGAAAACCAGTACTTCTAATTTGTGCAATAAAAATCATATTAATTGTGATTATTGAAGGCTATATATAATAATGACATAGAAATACAGTGTACTTTAGTTTATAAAAGAAAGCCGTTGAACCTTGGCTGGGCAAAGGTAAAAAAACTAAAAAATTCAAAGAAAAATTAATGAAGAAGAATTAATGTTAATAATGTCATAGCTCGCTTTTTTTTTTAATCCAGAAAGCCCCATATATTGATAGTAACAGTATCAACAATAATGAGCCTATTACTTCTTTACCCTGCAAATGGCCTTCAAGGTTTCACAGAGCTCTTCATTCTTCTTGGTGAGTGAGTAATGCTCAGAACACCAGTTGCCATCCAGAGTGAGCAAAAATTCTCTGGGTAGCCCTAGGCCCCAGCAAACCACTTGATCAAACTTTACATAGAAATTATAGTTTATAGAAGGCATTTGAAGAAACCTTTTCTGATGCCAGCCTTTTGCTCTCTGATTTTGACCTCAGGGTTCCTGTGAGGTGACAAAGAGACAGGCTGATGGGCAATAAACCAGCAATACATGCTTTCATAGCTAGTGACAGTGTAGACAGATCTACTCCATCTGTGAATAGTAACCCTCGGATTGGACCTTCCCTTGGTTGACCCTGATGTGCAGACCCCTCTGCTGATGTGAGCTGTGTGGATGGGTGGAAGGGGGTACTTTGCACCACTAGAGCAGGGTTTTGATTGGCTTACAAATTACGTTTCTGGATAACACAGGATTTAAACTATTCTTTTAAAAGAATAATTTTCCTGGGAAAAAAAATCTTTACAAAGAAAAGCCTTTCTATTTTGGCATAGGTTGCATATAGTTGGCTACTTTCTTATAATTTTTCCATTTCTTTTAGCCTATCAATGCCCTTTTTTCACGATAGGATACCATCATTTTGTATTCACGTCAATATGATGGACGAATCTGCATGTCTCTAAGTCGTCTTGAGTCATTAGAAGCTCTTTCCTGCTCAGTCTGAGTTTGGGCTGCTATTAATTTTTACCTCTAATTTAAAAATCTTATCTTTCTTTGAATGTGAATGTCTTCATTTCCCCTAATGCCTATTCAGTAGTCAACTCTAATTGCTGTTTCTTCAGTCTACGGGCATCTTCGTTAGTTTAATTACTGAGGGAGCCTGTTTTCTAAATGTGCTAATAGCATGAAAATGACTTATTTTCATGTTCTGTCGTGCTATGCTACAAAACAGACAAAAAGAAAAATTCGCACAAGACTGAAAAACATCAGTTTTCTCCAAAGGCCCATCCAAAGGCGCTGCACCTACCCTTCTACCTGAGCATCAGAACCTGAGTGTGAGAGGCTAAATGGCTGCAGAGGGTAGAGCTGGGGGCTGCCTGAGGCAGGAAGTAGCAGCAAGAGCCGCAGTCCTCATAAAGAGCAAAAGCCAAGGAAAGCAAATATACTTGCCAATTCTAACAATAAGAGTGGGGATGCATACAGGAGCAGAAAGCCTGGGTCAGGAACTGGGTGGAGGTCCAAGGGAGATGGGAACAGATTGGTATGAAATGAAGCAGATAACAGGCATTGCCACCAAAAACTGATTGTTTCTGTAGGTAGGTAAGTTCATGATGTGTGCATGCTAATCTGGTTTAAGGGACTATGGCTGGCTGTGACCAGTCATGATGTAATAAAAGTGTCTTCACAGTGTATCCAAGGGTTCTCACAAATTGTTGAAAAGTCACCATGTGTGAGATATTTGGACCATTATGGTGCAACTACTACTTCTAGGCTTCCACTGGGGCCATCTCTCTGCACTCCTGCCTCATGGTACCTGATTTCTGGTTCTTATGTCCAAATGAAGTTGAATCTTGGGGCGAGTGGTTTGTTTGCACTTGATCTTTTTTTTCTACTCCTTTGTAAGCTTACTTCACCCCGTTCCTTAAATTTCACATAATATCTCCCTCACTCTACCAATTATACATAAGACGATTTGTATCTTAAAAGTGGAGGTTCTCAGAGTATGGTCTGGGCAACCCAAAGGTCCTCTTTCAGAGAATCTGCAAGGTCAAACCTATTTTCACAGTAATATCAAAGGATTGTTTGCCTTCTTTGCTTGCGTTATCTTATGACTGTACAGGGTACAAATTTGTCAACAAGGATTCAGATTTCATGTCATAAGTAACCTTTAAAGAAACAACCAGTTGTCAGTTTTAGTGTATATCAAAGAGGAATATCTCAATTATCTCAAAAAGCTATCAAAATACCCCTTCTTTTTCTAACTACATTTCTGTGAGGCTAGATTTTTTTTTCATATACTTTACCTGAAAGAGCGTATCACAACAGACTGAATGCAAAAAGAGATACGAAAATCTAGCTGACCTCAATTAAGACAGACATTAAAGAGATTTGCAAAAATGTAAAAACTGTGGTCCTCCTCCCTAAAGTTTTTTTTTTCCTGGAACATAGTTATTTTTCATAAAAACATATTATTTATTTTAACATAATGGGTTTAATGTTATTTAAAAGTGATAAATACTTTAAAAGTTTCTTTAATTTGTAATATGATTAATCTGGATAGATATACACCACATAAACAAAAGGTTTTGAGGTTCTCAATGATTTTTAAGAGTGGAAATGGATCCTAAGACTAAAAAATTTGAGAACCACAGCTTTAAAGTAACATTTGTGAAAATAAACAATAAATAAATAAAGTAAGCATTTGTTTGGATAATGCCAAAATTCAGTTGTTTAATGACATAAATGTATACCATGGAATCATATATTCTAGCAAAAGCGGCTTTTAAAAAACACTTAGTCTGGGTCTCTCCTGTCTTCTGTACATTTCCCTCTTTCTTCCCCTTACACACCAGTCCAATACTCAAAGCTGTAAAACCCGATGTAAGCCTTGGATAAATATGTGGGAAACATTTAGTTACTATTTATTCTCTTTTCATAAAATGTATCAAGTTGCCAATAATACTTTAATAAAAACAAGCAGTTTTGCCCTTTTTGCCTAAGGGACACAGAGCTTTACAGCAAAATTTCATTGATTCTCAGACATTTATTCGTTAAAATAAAATCCAAAGAACAGCTTCGTAAGAAAAAGACTGAAGAAACCACAGTATTTCTCTTGTGAAATGGAAAGTGGCTGTGTGATTGTCTAATAAAGTCCTAGAGTCAGAGGTGAGGTCGGGGTTGGGACATGCTTCTCTTGAGTTCATCTAAAAATGCACCATTATTACTGTCACCTTTCTTTGGTACTCTGCCCAGTGTATGTTCGATAAAGATTAACTACTGAAAGAGTTTGTTAGATACCACATCTGGTGCAAAGGGAGATGGACCAGAAGTCCAGGGCCCTGGCTTCTTCTCTTGGCTTCTCAGGAGCTTACCCTGCAATTTTGGACAAGTCACCCAACTTCCCCATCGCTTCTGGGTCATCTGTCAAATGAAGACTTACCCACCAAAACAGGAGTGAGGCACCTCTATAATGTATAATGTAACTTATTTGTTCTCTATCTCTGTACTGTATTTAATGCTCAGAGCAAAGTCTGAAGTAAATAGAGCAGGTATCATACTTCCATTTTGCAGTTGAGGAAATACCTGAGATTATGTGATTAGTGAGTGATGACACTTGATTCTATTCGTTTTCCTAACAATACTAAACTTCTGCCAAAGTTTACATGAACCAGTCTCTTGGCCCTTGAGAAATACCTGTTCAGAGCACAGGAGATGTATTTGACTCCTCAAGTTGGAACTCTGAGTTATTTCATATAAAAATATGGTTACCTGTGGTTCTTTAGGACTGGATCCTGTAAGAACTATGTATTAGTAATATCGTGGGCTAAGTGATATCTATGTGTTGACCTAGGTACCTAATAACCTCTTATAGAATTGTTTTTTGGAAAAGGTGTTCCAAGGTCCACACAACTCATTTATAAATGAGCTTTTAGAACACAAAGCATTCTATAATTGAGTACTGCCTGTACTCTATTTTAATGTTTATTGTTTTCATTTTATGACTTATTTGAAATCATACTATGGTATTACTAATAAGTAAGAATATTTTATCTGAAAGTGATAGTTTAAAAAGTATAATGTTTTGAAAAGCTTGACTTCATCATTTTAATACAGAGTTTGAGCCTCTCCTGCCCCACAGAAGTTAGATTTAATTATATGATAGAAGTGAGGGCAAAAATTCTCTTATCAGAAATATCCTATGTAAAACAAATTTTTGTCGTACTCTATTCTCTTTTCAATCAAATTGTTTTTGTATTTATTGGTGGCTATACAGTTGGTGGTGTATCCTATGTGATTGTATAAAACCACACACTATTTCCAGAGAAGAGAACTACAGGCAAATAGCTGCCTTTGTTTGAGTGTATCCCAAATAGAGCATGAAGATATAAACCTTCTCATAGAAAAAATTATAAATTACCTTGACCCCTCTTTTCATGCACATTTTATATTAGTCTTTATTATTCTTTTAAGAACTATTCAGAGTTACTCCATGCTTTCTTATATTCTGGGGGAAAATATTTTCATAACTCTCTATTGAATTATGTGACAATGCCTCTGTTTTCTTTTAGATTCTTTAGAGCTGCCTAAGTCTTTTATGAACAAGTACATCCACAAAAAAAGACCACATGCTGATATATCGCTCTTATTTGCTTTGCTTATTGTATTAGAAGCCTTCTCTGCCAGTTAGGGCTTCGTGTCATTGTATGAAGCTGCGTAGATGTTTGCGGTCATGTCAGTTCTCTCTAAAGCATAGGATCTGAGCATGGGAAGGCTCCATCCTGGTTGAGGCCCCAAGCTCCTGGCAAGGTGATATCCCAAAGCATCCAAACAAATTGCTCTGTCTTTAGATAAGCAGATATCATCAACATAATCTCTCTTATTGGCTCATTCTAGAATTTGATAATATGAAACTTTATTGTTGTGAATTCCTTCGGTTAAGTGTTTACAGAGTTAAACTTAGTATCATTGATTTATTATTGCTAAATTGATGTAATTATTTTGTTTGAACAGATTTAGAGACTTTAAATGCCTGTCTTGTCATCAACCTTGTAGTTGTTTATGTTTTCTAAAGTAATAATGCACTTCAAAAATCCTGAAAAACATAACATTTCATTTTGTAAGGTAGCAATAGAGAAATAATATCATTTAATTGCAAAAGAAGAGTTTTGAATATGAGCTTGTGGAAGCTGAAGCCAGAACTGGAATTTGTTTCCCGTCAGTTCCCCTTTGAGTAAAAGTTATCTTTGTTTTACTTGTGTCAAACAATTTCTTTAAGACCCTGATGAATAGCAAATATATGTTTATAAACCAAAGGATTTTTAAATATTTCATAAATGTGGAGATGTTTAGATATGGTACTATTCTTTGCAATTCGATGAAAATAAGGGAGAGAAGAGAAAAGGGTCATTCATTTTTGAGATAATATATTCCATATGTTGTACAGGGTATTTCTATTTCAACTGTACATGAAAAGATTGTGGCTCCCCAAACACAATGGGCTCTTTCAATAAGAAATATATACAACTGTGCTGTTGTTGTACATAAATGATTAATAAGTTATAGTATAACAACATGCAAATATGAATTAGTACGTCAGTAATTTCATTGAAAGCACTAACCCATCTTCTTCACTCAGATGGTTGTTAAAATTCAGAAGAAGGTGGTATAGGAAGATATTTTTGGTTTAGCTGGTTCCCTCGTGGCTTCGCATTTTGTCTTCTTCAAAGCTGAGAAAATGAACAAATGTCTGGTAGTCCATGTGGATACTGCATGCAGTCATTCTGATGAGTCATTGGATTTTATTATTAATTTTAAGAAGTCATCTAACTTCTTTTCTATTGGAGCTCTGACTACCACTACTTGCACATCATCTACAGACTTAATAGTCAAGCTCTACTGATTACAACTTTAAACTGGACCTAGATCACCACTCAATAAGTGTACCCAGGATATTTCTTTTTTTCTGCAGCTCATAACTATGCCTAGCTCATAAATTTCTTGAAAGTTGGGTACCTGATATTAAACACAATATAAAACTATGTTTTCACAAGTTTATCAATGACTACATTGTGTGGGAAAGACTTAAAACCTTCTTGACATCAAGATAGATGATACCTTTTAGGCCTGGCCCTGAGTTATTGGAGATTAGTATGATAGGATGTGTTCTTTAAGGAGCCATTCCATTTGTTACCCTGTTTTTCCTTCAAGGGAGTTGCGATTGATTGTGCCCAAACATTATTAGTCTTTTGCTGACAAACATTGTAAGAATAAAAAATTAAATGCTTTCAACTCGAATGAACTGGTTTCTGGTGCAACACAGATTAAAATTGGCCTAGAGCTACATGGTATTGCTGATGTAGTACTTTATTTCCAGTTGTGTGCTGAAGCCAGCTCAGACCAGTTCCCACAAGCCTATAGTGCATAGCTCTTTCCACTGCACTTTCGGTGATTTCACCTAGGGAGCCTGAAATCAGCCATGTTGGGTGTATTTACACCAAGGAAATTGGCATATGCTCCCTCTCCCCTCTGCCCAAGAACCAATTGTTAATACATGTACTAACACATTACTGGTTCAAAACTAAGAAAACTAAATTTGCAGTTTTGAATTTAAAAAAATTTATTTTTATTTTAAAATTACAGTTGACTTTCAATATTATATTAGCTTCAAGTGTATAGTGTAGTCATTAGACATTTACATAACTTGCAAAGTGATCCCCCAATAAGTCTAGTACCCGCATGACGCATGACGATATATATAATGATTACAATATTAGTAACTATATTCCTTGTGCCGTGCTTTACATCCCCATGACTATTTTGTAACTGTTGCAGTTTTGAGATCTTAAACAGTATCTACTGAGGATCCACCACAAAGGAAATAGCAAATAGGGTTTTTAACACTGAGAAATCAGTGTTAAAAGTTTAGCTCAAGGTCAGTTTCTGGTATTCAGATATAGTTCTTAGCAAGATTGAAAATGATAACTTTCTTCTCACCATATCCTAAATTGTATTTAAAATTCTTTACTCCTTCCAGCAGCAGGAGGGGTAATCTTGAGCCCCCGCCTTCTCATTTGCATTTTTCTTTTCTGGCTATGTCTATAAGACCTATTTTAGCACTCGGTGCATTTTACATAACAGGTGTTCTTCCCCTACGTAACATACTTGGAGAAATGACTAGAACAGATTTAATATAGAACACAGTAAGAAATCGGGAAGGGGATTGTGCTTGTGGCTAGGGATAACCTTTTGCTCTAGCTGGAAGACAAAAACAAAGAAGGCAAGTCAACTAATTTTTTGAAAGTTGTTCTTTTTTGGACTTGAGAGATGTTTATCTTTTTTCATTGATCTGAAGAGAACTTCTATCATCTGAATGACCTTAAATAGTGGCACTGCCAGCATCTCTCTAATTTAGCCTCAGCTGTGATGTGAGGTGATGCTAAGCCATAAGAGTGTGGTGAGTAGCTCTTGCAACAAGCATTCAACTAGTACTGACAGCTACCCTTTGGTGGGCACTACGTATATGCCAGACTGTGTGGAGAACCTTGCTATATCATCTCATGAGTTTGGCATTATCATGACCCTCATTTTTCAGATGTTAAACTGAAGAGTTTGAGAGTTTAACTAACTTGCCCTAGGTCTCATGGTTAGCAGCTGCACAGCCAAAACTCATCTGCAAAGGGACCTAATACAGTGCCCATTCCATAGAGTTGTTCTGAAGATTAAAAGAATTAGCAAATGGAAACTGCCTAGAATGATGCCTGAATCAAAAATAGGCCCTGGGTAAGTCTTAGCCACCACCATTGTCATCAAAACTAGGTCAATCTGATCCCCAAATCAGTACAAACAGCCGTTCCTGAAATGCCAGGTGAACAGAATAGTAGTGACATTCCCTCCCCTTCATGAGACTGTGGTCTACCCAAATGAGGCAACTGATGATAAATGATATACCTTCTCGGTTTAGAAACAGCTTCTCTCTGTATAAGACGAGTGATTGTGACTGTTTTTAGGTCTGAGTTCTTTTTTTCTAAACTGGAATTAAACCAGGTAGGAAAGAAGTCTTAAGGAACACATGCCAAAACCATGGTATTTTCTAAGCAAACTTAGGCATAATTTTAAAATTGAACCTAGAAAAATATATATATTGTTCCATTCCTTTTTCTTTATGTGCAACAGAAGTTTCCTATCAGATCAGGTGACAGAAGGAGAAAAAAGAGCTGACATCTGAGAGCTGTTTTGAAGGTGTGTCCTCTAGGTAAAGGTTTGGTGCATTTCAACTCTTAGATTTCCTGTTTGAATTTTAGAACTAACTCTTGAACTCAAGCAGCACAATCACAAAATAGACTTCCCTTGCTAGCACTTAATACAGAGGGCCCAAGAAAGCCACCATGAAGCAGAACCCCCGCATAGTTGAAAATATCTGAAAACTGTTCAGGTTGTGGTCATTTTCAGAAGGTCTTTCTAACCATGCCCAGATTCTTGACCAGATCCTTTCTTTCTAGTCTCTCCTAAAAGAAAACAAATCCGTCCCATAAAATTTACAGCACATTGATGCTTTCTAATGCATTGTCCAATAGAAAAAAAAGGAAAATCTTCTGATTTTGAAATTGTGCAACTAGACTCATTCCAGTATGCCAGTGAAGCAAAGAAAAATGGAATTTTTTTTTGAAGGAGGGGAGCAATTAATCTTTTAAAAATGATTTTAAAATTCATTTTCCAATTACGGTTGACATACATTATAGTAGTTTCAAGTGTACAATATAGTGATTAGACATGTATATACTTTATGAAGTAGTGATCACTCTGATAAGTCTAGTACCCACCTGACAGCATACATGGTTATTTTAATATTAAGGACTATATTTCCTGCTGCATTTTACATTCCTGTAATTATTAAAAGTGATTCTTATTCATTTGATTCTTTTGTGTTACTCATGATATATGAAATTTAGGATAGAATAATGAGTATTTTTCTTTTATAAGAGGTTTTTTTTTCTGGAGGAAGGGAAGGATTTTATTGGTTTTTCATATATAAACATGTGCTACCTATGCACAATCTTTGTGATTTTGACCAAAAAAAATTCATTTTCTTGCATGGGAATATTTTGTGATAGTGACATTCAGATAGCAGCTTGTTAATGGGAAATTTTTTTTCCTTATATTAATATTGTTTTTGTTTAAATTGGAAATTAATCATTTCAGGCTTATTTTGTTACTTCAATTCTGAGGTTTCACTGCAAAAGCAATAGTTCTAATGTCTCTTTTCCAGTTTGGATTCTCATTATCTAGTTCTCACAGAAAAATTTTCTCAAATAACCAGGCAACTAATGGAGGCAGTGTTCAGGGCCTGTCAAGGGAGATAGGATGTAGGATTATGATGGGCCTCAGATGTACCCTTGTGATGTTATCTTCATATGAGCTTATATATAAAGTCGTACTTTGTGTTGAAGGCATTAGCTTGATAAATGTAAACACTCAGACTATTCCACAATTTGGGTGATTCTGCCTTGGCATCGAGGAACTTCAAAAAATGGAAGTAGCCCAGGCCTCTGCAGACAGGACTTTCTCGGTTTGTTCCTGAGAGTAAAGAGCTGAGATTTGGGCTAAGGCAAGGCTCCTGGGCCTGGGAAGGCATCTAGGCTCGTGAGTCTCAACCTTCACTGCCCATGGGGTCATCCTGCAGCTCAAAGCATTATTGGTTTCTGGTCTCAGCTTCTGAGACTCTAATTTCATTGGTCTGTCATGTAACCTGAGTATTGGGGTTTTTGCTCCTCAAAGTGTGTTCCACGGGTCAGCAGCATCAGCGTTACTTGGGAGTTTGTTACAAATCAGAATCTCAGGCCCCACTCTAGACCAACTCTAGAATTGGAGTCTGCATTTCAACAAGTGGTCCAAGTGTAAAAACAAGCCACGGAGAATTTACAGTGAGAAAAATGACTGCCGCGAGGCAATGCTTCCCCTCCCTGCAAGCAGACCTAGGGGAAAAGGAAAATCATAATAACCAGAAGGTTCTTGATGAGAATGGGATCGAACACAGGGAGCTGGGCAGGTGGAAAGGGGTTGGTTGTTTTCTCTCCTCCACTACCCTGTCAGTGCTGTGAGGGCAGAAACTTGTTCTGTTCACTGCTCTTCTCCCACCTCCAAGAGAGAGCTTTGCATGGCTCCTGCCGGTGCTGCCCAGTGACTTTTCGTGCTCTTTGTCCCCTTGGCAGGCCAGCTTCTTTCCTGTCGAGATCCTGAGGGTCTGGTTGCTCTGTAGTCCCAGTACACATCTTTGCTGCGTACCTGTTTTCTCCTATGTTTTCTCTCTCAGCGAGCCTTCTCCTGTTTCCATTTCCTCAGCAGGACCTCAGTGTAGCCCTTGTATACTTTCCCAATTGGTTTTAGTATCATAAAGGCCACTTCCACGTTTTAAAGACCCCGAGTAGGTAGTAGGCATTTATATTCACAGCTAAGTCTAGTTCATATCAGTAAATTTTGGAGCGTGGGTAGGGGCCCAAATCTGTTGCTGTAAGTGATAACTATGATGACAACTCTGTTAAGAAATAGCCTCAAGATTAGTGAAAAAGGAGGATATGAACAAAAGATTATTCCAAAGTATTAATCTTCAGCGCCTGGCAAAATGATGAATAATTCCATTGGTGGAGGTAGAGAAACCAAGATAGGGATCTATTTGAGAGGGGCAGGGATGAGGTTGAGCTCGATTTGGACTTGCTGAATTTAAGGTAAGGGTGGGTATAGGTGTAGAAATGTACTGAACAAGTCAGGGGTAATAGCATGGGCAGTCCTGGTTATTACAGCAAAACCTTCTTTAGAATCTCTTGACCTGGAATGTTCTCATTCATTCCACTCTCCCTGAGACGTCAGAAGAAAATGGACTATGGCTCACTTAACAACCGGGAAGAAAATGAGGATATTTCATAATCACCAAGTTTTGTAAGAATCCAGTGTAAGGAGACAGTCTAATGGATGGTATTTAAGGGAACTGGTTTGATTTAATTTCTAATTTCTATTGTGTTCCTTCCAATAACGTGCTAACTTACATGTCAATGTGCGATGTGGAAAGGAAAAAGACATCAAATGTTACTGAATGACCCTGCATGCCTCTTCAGGAACCACTTTCATCGACTCTTATTACACAAGCTCTCATTGAGCCCAAGCATTACCCATCTAAGACCTTTTAGAGACCACCTGCTTTGACATCTATTTATTTCAATGCTAGCAGGACATTTCAGAAACAACCAATTTAATGAGTGCAAATGATTCGATCACCAAGGTTTGGTAAAAAGTCTATAGTTGAGACCTAGAAAGTAAACTCTCTCTTTCTCTGAGTTACTTGTGACTTTTAATAATCTGAGAACTGACAGAACTGCCAAGAAAGCAAATAGTTTTATTCATATGCAATATAGTTATTCTCAATTAAGAAGTTCAATTGATGAGCACCATGATTACTCTGTAATAGAAAGGGCAACCTGGGAAAAGAGATTTTTTTGTGGGCAAAATGACCATAAATGATGAAAACTTGAAGCTACAGTAAAGATTAAAAGTATTAGAGATTTAAAGTATTAGAAAAATAAACACAATCTTCAAGGTATTTTCCAAATGTAGGATTTTGTTGGCTAATAAAAATCTTTGGAACACCTATGTGAAGTTGACAGCAATAGTCAGTTCAGAGCCTAATCGTTCTTTTTTCACACCCAGCATTTTTTGGAGGCTTGCTTCCCTCCTTCTTCCTTCTTTAGCTTCACCTCTCCCCACCCCCAACAACAAAAAAAGCCTTCAGGAAATTAGACAACCTAAAGAAACTGCCAATGATAGTTTTTTGTTAATTCTATAAATATTTCGGTAAACTTGACTCCACTGAGACACAATTTCGGCAGTTGGAGTAATGGGCTTTCCTGCTGTTGCATACGTCCAGATTGCAAGCACTCCGACTGGCTTAGCAATTATTCCCACGTTTCTGCCTCAGACACTGTCATTAGTCTTTTCTCCACTGGGTGTGAGGTTATAGGGAACATAAGGTAAATGTTGCTATTCTGAAGTTGCCGGCCCCAAAGTTCAGCAGTGAAAATAGCAAGAAAACGTTTCCATGTAGAACCTGGAAGAGCCGTTTTGATTTATTTGTGAACCCAGGTGGTCTTGTTTATTGACAAACTGTTATTATTCTGATCACCAGGTGATGTTTACACAAGGAGATGTTAAGTTTCTGCACGCCTCTTTAAAAATCTGTTCCCATATTTGCAAGTCTTCTTGGAGAAAGGGCCCATAGTTAAGTGGTTGCCAGTTTGAAATGTAAAGTACTCAAGAAGTACCTAAAGAATAGAACTTTGTAATACAATGTTTTTTAAAAACTAAAATCCCTGAATCCCTCAGTGCAGCTTGGTCCATTGGGCATGTTCAGTACATGACCAATGATCTCCTTTGCTCTCCTTTGCCTTACTTTCCCTATTTTTTCCCCTGTTTCATCCATATACTGCACCTCTGAATGATCCCACTAAGATTTGATATCTCTTTGACTTCTGCTTTAAAACTTTCTACTTGTGTCTGAAGCATGCTAAGCAAAATCTGTGTTTTGTGTCTGACAAAGATTTGGTATTGACTTTGTGTCACTGGATAGCAGCATTATTGTTACGTGTGCGTGTCTGCATGTGCATGCGTGCCTGTCTGATTACCTTGTCCTTAGACCCCAGGTTCCAAGAGGTCAGGAAAGGTAGTAGCTCTGCTTTAACATCCTATTTTAGCGCCTGATGCAGAATCATTAACACACTAAATGTTAGATGTTAGAATTTATCTCCTCTCCATCAGAATTTCACTTTCCATGGGATACTATATTTCTTTCATGCTAATCTGTTTTAAGGGCCTCTAAATTGTCAGTTGAGAAGGTGATTAGTTCTAATTTAGTGTTAATGCTCCGAACATAGAGTAAGAAGCTAATCGACGTGGCATTCTACCAACTAGAATTTTATGAACTAAAACTTTTTATCTCTGCACAACAGTGAGTGATCTCATTATGGAGGTCCATTTAGGAAGAAGAGCTGCTTTTGCCTACAGGTGTTCTGTACCTTGTGAATGCATCACTGATTGCTTGGTGATGGCCGACTGCTTTGATTTTTCCAATTTGAACAGCTCTCCTTTAATCCTATGTTTGAAAAATTGATCTAAAATTATATGCATCTTTGGATAGCACATTTTTATTTTCAATTGCATTTTTTTTCCCTACCGAATAGGGAACTCATATGGAGGCCGAAGGATATATAAAGCAGGAAAACGTCTATTCCATATATCCAACAGATCTAGATTTTAGTTGAAATAGGAGTATATTCAGTGAGCAGTACTTAACAGTTACAAAAGCTTTTCAAGTACATGACTTTATATATACATACAATAATTGTGGTCAGGGCAGATATTATTACACCCATTTAATACTTGAAACAAATGAAGTTTAGGGAGTTTAAATAGCTTGTCTGTGATCATGTGGCTAGTTAGATGTCAGAGCCAAGCCGAGGACTTGAACTTTGATTTCTCTTCCAGAGTTGTCATATTTCACTTCTCTGATTTGTTTATCAAGATTCAGTTTATATTCTTATTGTGTAATTTTAAGCAATTACTGTTCCCTTAAAAATTCAGAAAAGTGATATAATCATAACCCAACTAACTCATCACCATTTTCCCTCTCCACTGAGTTAACAAATTCTCCTTCAGTACTTACTCTGTCCTCACTTGAGCGCAGAAAAACTATCTTGGAAAAGAGGTAAAAAGGCCAGAAAGTAAAGAGAATCAGGCTGAAGGTGCTTCTGACTAATTTTTCCTTTAAAAAAAAAAATTTCAGCTCTTGCTCTAAGATGGCAGTTCTCAGTTAAATCTACAGCAGCTTTTCAGAGACGAAGCCTGTCCGTTACACTTGCTGCTTCCTGGCTGGTCCTATTCTGGGCTAGCCTACCCGAGCTTTCTTGGGTCCATTTTAGATTGTTTAGTGCCTGCATGTCTGGCACACAACCTTCATCCCTGGGTTGTGTTTGTGTGTCTGTTTGACTGTTACATTTACTACTATTCTTTAGATGCTCCACCCAAACATAGACAGGAACACGAAGACATGAAAATCTGCAGTGCTGTGTGTGAGCGGCTCCGTCACGGTGTGGGCAGAATAGTAGTCACTGCGAAGATGAGGTGTCTGGGTGACCGGGCAGTCCTTTCATCTTTCTCTGCCCTCCTCCAGCTCCTCTGAACCACTGGGAGATGAGAGGGCCCAAGTTCTAGTTGTGTCCCTCTGTTAGTTTATTTGTACACTGCAGGTCAAAAAGTAATATTATGTATAAAATCCAGACTGGACAATTGTTCATTTCATGCAGAGAGAGAGCTTGAAAGGAAATCAGCTGACTTCCTGACTTGCTGAATGAAGTGTGAGTTTTAGTGTCTATCCCGTTAGGAAATGACATGTGAATAGAATCCTTGTATAAGCAGGCTTTTATTTTTGTCAATGGCTGGAAACTTGTAAAAAAAAAAAAAAAAAGAGAAGAGGGGTCTGTTTACTGTAGCATATCAAGCTTCATTTCTGTGAAACAGAAATGGGTGTTTCTGAATCCTTTGGTGGTCCCAGTCCTAAAATTTCATTTCTTCTGTCCTTCTGCCCGGAGTTGTTAGGTTGCCATAGCAGCATGACTCCTCCCCCACAACCCTGTAAGATTAACTGGATACAGATTTAGCAGCAAGTGAGGCCAGGACTAAAATCCAAATTTAGGGCACTGAGCGCAGAAAGTGGGAGGTCTGATCAGGGCTGTGGACTGCTCAGTGCCCCTCAGTGGGCTGCATGTAAAGCGATAGGTGTTTTGCCCAGATGGTTTGGGTGGCACTGCTCTGCGACCTGATCAGCATCAAGAGACTGGCTGCCACACTGCAGGCGGCACTGCAGGCGGGACTGCACCCTGGAGGTGGCTGGTGTGTGTCAAGACTGTGTGATGCAGCAGCGTAACCCTGTATCGGCTAAAATTGCTGGTGCTCTGAAAGTCAGGCATAAGACAGTTGGTTAAGGACTATAGAGAAAGGTACTGAGGAGGCATTGCCAAAATAAAGGGTCTCTGTCCCCAAGAATGCTTTCTAGGGGTCTTGGGGATCCTGTAAGTGGTGATAATCACAACATAGTTGTTCATGTTAATCGAGCACTAATTATATGCTAAGCACTTTGTAACTTGTTTAATCCTCGTAACAACAATTGACTCCTCCTCTGTTGAGCTAGGCACCATTATTTTAACGATAAGGAAACTAAGGCAAGGACAAGTTAATGAACTTCCCCAAGGGTCTGTGGTTTGTAAGTGGCTGCCTGGGATTCGGACCTTTTCGGTGTGACTTCTGACTCTGGGCTCTTAGGATCTTTACTTATCCTCTTGAGGTGTCATAAGTAGAGTGTTTGAGGAACCGAACTGTCATTGATTTTAATATGCATACTTCTATTGTTTGAATTGTGTCCCCTCAAAAATGTTGAAGTCCTAACTCCTAGAGACTGTGAATGTGACCTTTTTTGGAATTAGGGTCTTTGCAGATGTAATCAAGTAAAGATGAGGTCACTAAGGTAAGCCTTAATCTAATAGGACTAGTGTCCTTAAAAGAAGACGAAAAATGCCAAGCGAAAAGAGACGCAAGGGGAGAACACATGTGATGACAGAGCAGAGATTGGAGTGATGCAGCTGCAAACCAGGGAACGCCACGCAAGGATTGGCGGCCACCACCGGAAGCTAGGAAAGATTCTACCCAGAGTCTCCGAGGGGGTATGAGCCTACCGTCACCTGATTTCTAGTCTTCAAACTGGGAGGGAATACATTTGTTTAAGCCACTCGTTTTTTCGGTACTTTGTTGCAGCCACCCTAGGAAGCAAATACAAATATGTTCTTACTGTACTAGATTCAGTCAATACAGAGGCACACAGAGTGATATATGAACATTCCCATTCTCTTTATCTCCCCTTCTCATCTCATTCGTAACTGCTAATGATAATTTGCCTCCTTTCTATGCATATATGTTTACATTCGATTTTATATAATGAGACTATATTATGCATTTTTGTTGCAACATTTTTAAAAAAGCTTACTTGTGTATCTTGGAGATCTCTAAGTCCTTAGCTTTGCTTTTAAATTGTAAAATACATGTAGCATAAAATTTACCATCTTAACCATTTTTAAGTTTACAATTCAGTGGTATTAAGTACATTTATATTGTTGTACAACCATTACCACCATTCATCTGTAGAACTCTTTTTATCTTATAAAACTGAAACTTCATATACATTAACAAAAAATCCCCTATCCCAGGGCAACTACCATTTTGATTTCTGTGTCTATGAATTTAACTATTCTAGGTACCTCCTATAAGTGGAATCATATGGTATTTGTCCTTTAGCGACTGGCTTATTTCACTTGACAGGCCCTTACAGTTCATCCATGTTGTATAGCATGTGTCAGAATTTCCTTCCTTTTTAAGGCTGAGTAATAGTCCATTGCATTACTACATTTTGTTTATCCATTCATCTGTCAGTGGACACTTGGGTTTCTTCCACCTTTTGGCTACTGTGAATAATGCTGATATGAATGTGGGTGTACAAATATCTTCAAAGTCCTGCTTTCAATTCTTTTGGGTATATACCCAGAAGTGGAATTGCTAGATCATATGGTAATTCTATTTTTAATTTTTTGAAGACTTGCCATACTGTTCTCCATAGCAGCTGTATCATTTTACATTCCTGCCAGCAGTCCACAAGGATTCCAATATCTCTACATCCTTGCCAACACTTATTTTTTTCTAATAGCCATCTTAATGGGTATGAGGTAATATCTCATTCTGGTTTTGATTTGCATTTCCCTGATGATTAGTGATGCCGAGAGTATTTTAATGTGCTTGTTAGCCATTTGTATGTCTTTGGAGAAATGTCTATTTCAGGTCCTTTGCCCATTTTTGTAATTGGGTTGTCTGTTGTTGTTGCTGTTGTTGAGTTATAGCAGTTTTTTAATGTAAATTCTGGATATCAGTTCCTTATCAGGTATATGTGTATAAGGCTTTAGACTTGAAATGGTTCATTCTCTCTGCGCCAGCTGAGAAGGTGCTCATGCATCCTCATGAATGGGGGGTCTCGGGGGAAGCACCGTATTCTCATCTCAGGCTTCCAGTAGTAGATGGCACGAAGCAGGGAGTACTTCACTCTGACAAGTTTCCTAACAGAGGAAACAGAACCAGTATGCATATTATACTTATTATAAAGAATCGGTTGACATGATTATGGAGGTTGACAAGTCCCAAGATCTGCAAGATGAGTCAACAAGCTTGAGATCCAAGAGAGCCAATGATTTAGTTCCAGTCCAAGGCCAGACGCCTGAGAACCAGAGAACCGGAAGAGCTGATGTTTCACTTTGAGCCCAAAGTCAGGATAAAGCTGCTGTTCCAGCTCGAAGGCAGCCCAGCAGGAGGAATGCTCTCGTACTCGGGGAAATGTCACCTTTGTGTTTGGGTTAGGCTTCAAGTGATTGGACAGACTCACCCACGTAAGGGAGAACAATCTGCTTTACTTAGTCTGCTGATTTCCATGTCCATCTCATCCAGAAGTATTCTCACGGACCCCTGGGAATAACGTTTCATCAAATATCTGGCCACTCCAGGGTCCAGTCACGTTGACACAGAATATTAACCATTTCGCAGCACTAATAAATGATCCTGTTCTCCTTCGCCTTGTTAATTCGTTTGGAAATGAAGAACAGTCTCAGGATCATCATTTTCCTGTAGGTTTTTTGGTTCGGTCCGTTATGGAACTCATTCCTTTGCATATGAAGATAGAACCAGCCAGGGACACTCTGAAGGACTCTTGGAGGCTGTTTCTAGGGTGGATGTTCTCCTTAGCATTATGCAGCTTTGAAAACTCAAAGAGGGAGTTTTCCCATTACTGAATCAACAATAATTTTTACGACCCAAAATTGCTTAAATGACTGAAGCGTTTGTAGATCCTGTATGGCTTTTCTAAATTGTTCCTGTTTTTTAAGACTTGAGCTATTTTCTTTATCTTTCATAACTTCGCCATCCCTTGCTCATTATCAGTATTTTCTCACCCTGTATGAGCCCACGTGAATCCTGTGAGAGAGACCTAGGGTTTATCTTT
Source organism: Eonycteris spelaea (assembly GCA_003508835.1). Lineage (NCBI taxonomy): Eukaryota > Metazoa > Chordata > Mammalia > Chiroptera > Pteropodidae > Eonycteris > Eonycteris spelaea. The sequence goes on from PUFA01000017.1 coordinate 7,461,256, forward strand.
GTGAGTATTGCTTATTTAGGATCTCTACTTTGCGTATTAATAGTATAGTAGATCTTTTCAGGATCTTAATTTTTTATACTGAGATACTAACTTGCTGATCGAAACATTAAAAATTTTTGTGCGCGTTTGGTAAAGAAGGTTTTTGCTATTTTTACTCTGGTTATCTAAGGCTTAGACTCTTGGGCACTAATGATCATTTATTCAGTCATTCATACATTCATTGATTCATGGTTATTATACACAAGGTAGTATGTAATTGTTGGAGCTCTGGCACTGAACTTTATACTCACAGTTCCTGCCTTCATGGAACTTACATTTTAATGGGGTCAAGTGAGCTTATATACCTAGTGTAATAAACATGCACTGCCCCCCACTGCAAGGAAAAACCAGATAATTTTAGGTATTGACTCTAGTGAAGTCATAAGATAACCATGCATTAATAAACCATTTAATAGTAGATATATAAAGAAAATACAACGTGTAATATGATAGTGATTGGGGTATACTCTTTTCTTCTTTTGGAAAAATATCAACCTAGCAATCTGTTTGTTTTTAATTATTCAGTTTTTTGAATAGGCAATGTAGATGTTTGTACATACACACAAAAACATAAAGGCAAAAAAGAGTATGAAGTGAAATATAAGTCTCTCTCACCTCTGCTTCTAGCCACTTAGTTTCCCTTTCCAGCGTGGCCCCTGTTTCTTACATGTTTTCCACTGTTTCTTACGTCTTTGTATAGATGTATGCAAACATATATATTTTCATTCTTTAAAAAAGGAAAAAGCTGCATGAGATTAAACTCTACCTGCTATCCTATACTTTTTTCACTTAACAGCATGTCTTAGAGATCAGTCCATATCAGTATGTGTATAATGCCTCATTCTTTTCGCTGGCCGCATAGTGTTTCACCATGGGGCTGTGTATAGGGATGCATTGTAGTACAGAGACCAAGAAAATGGGATCTGAATTTCTGTTTTACCACTTATTAGCTATGCATCTTCAGTTAGTTAACTAGGCTCTCTATGCCTTAGATTTCTCCTTTAATATAGGGCTTATACAGGCATGCCTCATTTTAATGTGCAGATATTTCTTTTCATCAGCATTGAGGCAGGACCCTCCACTAGTTAAAAGATTATGACTTGCTAAAGGCTCAGATGATGGTTAGCATTTTTCAGCAATAAAGTATTTTTTAATTAAGCTATATATGTGGTTTATTTAGGTATAACATTATTGCACACTTAATAAACTACAGTATGGTGTAAATGTAACTTTTATATGCACTGGGAAACCAAAAAATTGCTGCGACCCACTTTATTGCTACATTTGCTTTATTGTGGTGATCTGAAATGGAACCTGCAATATTTCTGAGGTATGCCTGTAATAATAGCTCATAAGGTTGTCGTTAGTTACCTAATGCATTTTATGTTACTTTGTACAATAATTTATTTAAGGAGCTCCTACTGATGGCATTTAGGTGTTGTCAGCATTTTGCTATTAGAAGCAACACAGCGATAAATAATCCTGTAATATATACCATTTCACATATGTACAAGTTTATATTTAGAATGAATTCTTAGAAGTAGAATTACTGGGTCAAATGACTACATATGTTGATGGATATTGCCAGCTGGCTGTATGAAGAGGTTAATTAATCCATATCCTAACTAGAGTGTGTAAGAGTGGGTATGTGGGTAGAGGCAAGGGTTACTTTAGATTGGATGGTCAAGGAAGGTCACTCTACAGACATGACATTGAAATCAAATCTCAGATGATAAGACAGAGCCAGCCATGTAAGATCTGGCATCATAACAGCTGGTGCTAAGCTACAAGGCAGAAATGGACCTCGTGTGTTCAAGGCTCTTAAAGCAGACCAGTGTGGCTAAAGGCTGGTGGGTGAGGTGTAGGGTGTAGGCTGCGAGTTGGACAGGGAGACAGGGTTTGTATAGACTTTGCCTAGAATTATGTTCCAAGTGCAATGGAAGCCATTCAGGGTCTAAAGGCTTGTTTTATAGAATCACTCTGGTGGTAGTGTAGTGTAGAGAGTAGACAGTTGGGGATGGTGGAGGCAGGGAGATTAATTAAAAGCTATTTCAGTAACCCATGTGAGAGAGAGCATGTGCTTGGGTGCATGGGGTGGGAGTAGAGATGAGGAGGTGGAGCCTGCAGGATTTTCTGATTGCAGGATACTGGAGAGCCAGAGAGAGAGGGAGGACTCTGGGATGATGGTGTCCTCTTTTCTGTTCACCTAATAGAGGTATGACCTCGGGCAATAATCTCACTTCTCTGTGCTTCCTTTATAAAATGAGAATTATCTCACTATTCTTATAGTAGTTATGAATAAATTACTTAGTATGGGTAAAATGCTTTCTGTTTGGGACATATTGAATTTGAGATGTTTATTATACCTCCAAGTCTAATGATGGATAAGCAGTTGTATATACGAGTCTAGAATTTAAGAGAGTGATCAAAGGTGGGGATATATATTTGGGAGTTGTTTGCTTTAAATACCATTTATACAACATGAGACTACATGAGATCATCAAGGGAGTGAGGGTACGTAGAGAAGAGAGAAGGACTAGGAACTGAGTCATTTCAGCATTAAGAGTCTGGGAGAAGTGTAGGAACTAGCAAAAGAGGATGAATAGGAGCCACCAGTGAAGTTGGCTGAAAGCCAGAAGAGCATGGAGCCCTCGAAGCCAACCAAAGAAGGAGCATCAAGGAGGAGAAAATGGTGAACAATGTCTAAAGCTGTTTATAGGTCAAGTAAGAGTCTTCCCCCTTTCGCGTGGAGAAGAGATGTAGCAGTCGGCACTTGCTACCAGCACAGAAAAGTAATGGAAGAGAGGCCTAGTCAATGCAAAGCTATCAACAGCATCCTCAGAAGAAAAGGGAAATCTCTTCCTCCATCACATCTGGCTTCTCAAGGTGGAGAGAAATGAGCAGGGGCAGAAGGTGTCTTTGTATGTGACACTGCGATGTACTTCTTGACCCTTCTTTGACATTGGTTTTGTTGAATTGGTTCTAAATGGCTTTTTAAGGTCCCCAGTAGATGAAATTTCTTTCCTTTTTGTTTTATGTGCCACTCAGGATCTCTTGAATTCTTGGAATTTTTATTAAGAATTCCTCATACACTGACAAACAATGCCCAGACTCCATAGCGTTTCTGCTAACACACTGCTCTTACACTTAAGGGAAGCCTCAGGCAACAAAACTGGTCAGTTATTGCACCAAGACCTAACCTCGGTAGTTTTTTGCCAAATGGTCACGATCCATCCATCCTTCCTTCTTGGAATCGATATAAATCCCCAAGGCTATTTTTGCTACAAGGAGATTATGGCACAACATATGGAGTCTTCTCTCTTCAGGAGCAGGAGAAAAGTCTTGTCTTTGTTTAAGCAAGACACTTGGTGAATGCCACTGGCTTAGGGCAACTGTGATTCACGGGGACTGTACCAGGGGGCTGCAGCACGGAGCAGCTGGTTCCAGGAACATACTAACCTAACGTTTCCCACATCGTGTGTGGAATTTGCCCCATTTGTCATGCTGAGTTTGCTCTGTTCAGCTTATACACATTTCTGTGTACATTAATATTTTCCCTCTAAACAAAGGAATAGAATCCTAAAATATTAGCATTTTGAGGGTGAATATTTAGTGGTGGATATTAGACATTTTTATTATAGATATTCTCTCTCTTAAACAGAATAAACATGAAAGAAAAGGGGGAGTTATCAAAGAGGCCATTTGTTAAATTCTTGGATTTAAAAACATACTCATCTATAAGTCCTTGTTAAAAGCTGGTTCATCTATAGGTTAAACAGTTTCTATTACTAGTCTTTGAGCAACAAGAGAGGTTTTTGTAGGAGATTAAGCCAGCCACTCACTGTATTGTTTCAGGATAGGTTATATTCTGAGTTTGACTCCTGAAATTAATTTCTATTATCATGGAAAATATTTATAATAATTTCTAGCTGGGCTAGAAATTGAAGTTAGTTTTAGTTTGATTATCTGGATCTAGTGTCTATTGACATTCTAAGAGATTAGACATGTGGCGGTTCTATTTTAAATGCTGGTGTTGAAAAATCATCCCTCTCTAAATTAAACAGGGCTGATTTTGCCTTTTGGCATTTATTTTTTTTAAATCAGACTAAGTTTATGTTTATTAACTTTAGGGCACAGAATCCCATTTTTTTCTCTTGATGGTTGAGCAAGGTTGGCATGCTAGGGAGAAGGGACGTGGTTCAGCAGGTCTGTGGACCATGCTACTTGGTACATATTGAGCTAAGCAAATAAATCTCTCTAAGCCTCTTTTCTTCATCTCTGTTATGGGGAAAAAAGCCTGCATCATAGAGGTATTGTGAAAATAAGTAACATATTTTACGTAAATTTCTTGGCACAGTGATGCGTGGGAGCAGGGAATAAGTGGCAGCTGTTATTATTGTTGTTATTGCTGCTGTCACCTCCTCTGGCCTGCAGTGTTGAAGATGTAAGAAAAGAAACATAGTGGTTGAGCTTCGGTGAGCTATCTCAGCATCTTCGCTTCTCGTGTGTCTGCCATGCTCTTATCTCAAACATCTTGCCCTCATCTAACCCTACCTTCTATTTCAACTCAGGCATCATGGTTAAGGGTGAGAGGACGTAGGAGGAGGTCGTGGGGTAGCCAGCCTCACCAGTGGGGGCCGCGCCTCACAGCCACCACCAGCTGGGCCCCATGAAGCAGGGCAGCCAAGATGGCCTGTTAGGGCGGGACCAGTGGTTCCTTCCCTTGAGGGCTCCTTTCATGCTCCGAGTCTCAGCACTTGTATGCAGACCTGCTTTCCCATGTTCAACCCTGGAGTACGTAAGTTGTTTTTCCTTTGTACTGGGGTTTTAGATAGGCCAGCTCATGTCACTCTGCTTCCATTTGCTCTGGATGCGCAGTGGTACCCGCCACTGGCCCACTTGATTAGATGTTTTGAATGTCTAGTTGGTGTTGAATAAAACACATACATACACCTCTATGCAGGTGCACATACTTCCATGCTACCAGTTACGAGTTCTAACACGTCTGGCTCATTGATGAGCGTATAGAGGCCTAACATTCTGCAGTTGACAACATACTCTTTTTTAAAATGCCAAATCCTCGCAATTCTGTTTATTTTCAATAGAAACTTTTTTGCCAGAAAAAAAAGTCTTCATGAATTGGTTTGATTAAAGCAAAATATGTGTATTTGATAAAAATAACTTTGGTATTTTGTTTTCTGTGTACTTTAAAATCACCGTACACAAACCTGTCACCACAAGCAAGTCAAGGAAGAGAGTGACTTCTGTTGGCCTTTCCCCCAATTAAACAAAACAAATATAACCACTGCCTTTACTCCTTCCTTGGAAACATTTTCTCTTTCCCTTTCTGCATTTCTCTCTCTCTCCGTCTCTCCCTTTCTCTGCCCCTCTGTGTCTTTTTCTCTTTCTCATAACAGTACCTGGCAGTTTTTGTGCCATGGGATTTCTGTGTTTTCCTTTGGTTTTGTAAATTTGTTTCACGACCATAGAGATCTGTAGCTAATCTTCGAAATCTCTTCCCTGTGTTTGCGATGTAAAAGGTCCCCATTGACACCGAATCGATTGTTTATTGATTTAGAAGAAGAAAAATACAGAATGGCAAAGACATTGTCAGAATTTATATATCTCATTTTGGTTGATTGTCTCTAAAACAAGCCTAGTTTGGGACTTACCACTGAGGAAACCTGTTCCTAGTGGAAAAGGCTCCTTTTCCAAACTTATACTATTCTTGGTGGTCGCTTAATTGTGAAGAAGCTGGCAGTTTTGTCTGCAGACTTACAGGTTTTCATTAGTAGTCTGGTGGTGATAGCTAGCTTTAGCTATTTCCTCCTGTCATTGCTCACAGGAATGGTGCTGAATACTCAGAGGTGGCACGGAGCGTTGGGGATGGCAGCAGCTTCATCAGCATGCCCTCACCCCAGCCTTCAATTGTCACAGCAGCAGGTCATGCCACCGAGAATGAGAACATTGCTGATTAGTGTGCCTGTTGCATTGGGCAGGCTGTGGGGAAAATGCCATGGTGTGATCTCTGTTGATTTCCCAACAATTACATTCTCCTTGCTTCCTACTGGCCTTCTCCTTACATACAGACTATGTTTTGTCTTCCATTATAAAGAATGTCCTTTTGGTCTTTCCCACTAGGATTCTTGCAGGTTTCTTCTCAGTGTCAATAACTTCGTTCCACCCCTGCTCTTGAACTTCACCTCTCTCAGTTTCAACATTTCAGTTGCCCTGAATAAAAGCTTGTCTTTCACTTCCTGATGCTCTTATCCTCTCATTCAACAATCATTGAAAAGAAAAGTATATGTTTGAAGGGAATTGTATTTAATGATGAATTAACTCTCTGGGCTTCAGTTTGTTTTCTTATCTGTAAAATGGGGATAATAGTATTCCCTCATAAGATTATTGTCAGGTTGAACAAGAAAAAACACATGAAGTGCTCAGAATAGTGCCAGGTATGTGGTCAATAAAGGCGACATCATCATCATCATCATCATCATCATCATCATCATCATCTCCTTCATCACCAGCACTTTAGGAATATACTGGATCTATAAGCAATGACCACTTGTAATTTTGATACTGTGGTTAGGTGTTAGGCCCTACAAATCTCCTCTAAACTCATTTCATGTGGTGCCAATTGCCCCTTCTATCTTATATTCTGGATTTTCAAGGAATAGTCTTCTTGTCCCTTCTTTTCTATGCGGTTTCACTCTTTCATTTACTACCTTAGATTTGACAAAGCAGCATTATAAATGTCATTGCATTTAAGCCCTGTGATAGCACTATGAGATAGGGGCATTACCCCCTGTTTTACGTATGATAACATTTGAGATTAGAGAGAGTATGTACTTGTTTGGCTTAAGATAACCAGCCATTTGGAGGCAGACGCAAGACTCAAACCCAAGTCTTCTGACTCCAAGTCCAGTGCACCTTCCATGTGGAGCCATTTGTATGTGTGGAGGAACAATGACATTTGATCCTATTTGGGCTTTTAACTAGAAGTCAGTATACTTTAAGTTCTCGGAAGGTAGATATTAGTCCTCAGTCTCTAAAGTACATCTATCTCATCTCTCCCAGCACTATGGCTTGGACTTATTTACCATGCGTCTTTCCTGACATCTCACTGATGGCAGAGGACTAAGGCCATGATAATACGGAGAAGGCTTTGTCTAGGCTGGGAAAGTAGTCCTAGAGAAATATAACAGAAAGGGACTCCATTCAACGAGGGGGTACCAGGTATATCCAGGGTATTGGCAGTATGGGTGATTGGGTAGAGGTGACATAAAGACAAGAGCTGATTTTGCACACCTGACATGAACTACTACCCTCAAATTGGTCTGACATTGGCTGTCTGTAAAAGAATCCTTTTTGAATCCATTTGGCCCTGACCCTGGCCCCAAATCCAAGCAAATTTGTGTTCTACTACTATGTTCATTCATTCATTCATTCATTCATTGGGCAGGCACTTCACTCAGTACCAGCTGTGAGCCTGGTGCTATGTTAGTCACTGAAATAACATGAATGAAGGTTCTGTGATGTTGATGATCCAGCTTCCTGGTTCCTGGTTGGGATGTGTGGGAAGAGGGAGAGAAGTGGGAAGGGTCAGAGAGTCAGATGAAGAGAAAAACATTCTGAATCAAGGGGAAGCAAGTCTACCTTAACCAAACCCACACACCATTTTTTTAACATGGTATCATAAGCCTGTGAGCATTGATAAATATTAGGAGATGCATCACATGGTGTCGCTAACCCGCCAGAACGTCTGAATGATGGAGAACCCAGCAGGGAGCCCCGTATGTGGCTGGAAAGCCCTGGACTGAAAAGGGAAACAACTCCCTTTCCTCAAAGGTCTCAAGGCCATTTACCAATTCAACTGCATCTTTAGTTCCTCTAATATCTGGAAAGCAAGGCCGGTATTTGGTAAGAGTCAGGTATTGAATCGGCAAGGAATTTGGTAAACATCATTAAGAAAACAGGCAAGAGCAGGGGAGTTAGAACCCCACTCCAAAAACTTTATCCCTTGTGTGGTAGATATAAACAGTTGAATCATTATTCAGCCATAAAAAGGAAATCCTGCCATTTATAACAACATCGATGGAACTTGAGGGCTAAGTGAAATGAGTCAGATAGAGAAAGATAAATACTAACTGATCTCACTTTTTCGTGGAATCTTAAAAAAATTGAACACATAGATACAGAGAACAAATTAGTGGTTGCCAAGGTGGAGGAAGTGGGATACATGGGTGAAGATAGTCAAAAGGTACAAATTCCCAATTATAAGATAAGTGAGTCCTTATTATGGAGTACAGCCTAATGGGGATGTAATGTACAGCATGGTGACTTAGTTAACAATGTTATGTATTGGAAAGATGCTAAGAGAGTAGATTTAAAAGTTCGCAAAATGAGAAAAAAATTGTAAGTATGTGTGGTGATGGATGTTAACTAAACTTATTGTGGTGATCACTTCTCAGTATTACATATATCAAATCATTATGGTGTACACTTAAAACTAATTAAATGTTATATGTCCATTGTATCTCAATTTTTCTTATAAAAGAACTCCATCCCCTTCTCTACTCACTTTACTTCTGGTCCCCTTTGGCAGATCTGATTTTGAAAAAGAACTATAGGCAAGAGAAAAAAAGGAATACACTCTTTAGAATTGTTTGCACTAATTGTGAATCTCACTGAGTAAGCTCATTGTTGGTCTAACTCCATGCAAATGAATTGATTGTGAACCTTCTCAACCCCTGTCGTTGGTAACAGCAAGTGCAGGCCTCATGCTCTTGATTGTTTGGTTTCAAAATCCAAAGCTGTTCTTTTGACTTTGTCACTAAACCAGATATTGGCAAATGTCTGCCCTTTTATGGAAGTACCAGCCTCCAGCTAAGAAGTGTCCTAGGCCAACATGTGAACTCTCAATAGATTGTTGTTAACGTCTCCAGTGAGCATTTGAAAATATCCTGGAAATGCCTTGACAATGAGTTTAGACGGTTTAATTTCCATTTAAGCCGGTAGGCAGGGGCTGGCATGCTGCTTGAAGTTTGCGTGGGGAATATTCCAGGTATGTTTAAATTGTCAGTTATTGCTTATTCTGTTGTGCCTTCAAAGAATGTTTTTGTTAAGGTCAAGGGATTTGACTGACTTCTTTCTCCTTCACTGAAGAGAATAGAGGAAAACTACTTTCTCCAGATTTGAAAAAGAAATTGGTCACAGGGTTTTCTTTTGTTTTGTTTTTGTTTTTGCACTCTTGGTGTGGAGAAGAGAGGCCTCTCCACTGGTAGAAATGAGAAAAGAGAGGCTCTGATGGTAGGGCAGGCCCAGGGGAGGGGCTTCACCTGGACTGGGAAGGTAGGCAGAGCCAGGAGGGACCTATTAGAACAAGTTCTCATTGGGGGCAGCTAGCTGGGGAGACGATCAAAGGTCATTTGGGTGATCCGGAGATTTGAGAACAAATAACTATCAACCATGATTCAGGGTAAGCTAAAAATAAACTGTATCTCTTGTTTAGGAAGCTTTGCTGTTCTCCAGTGTTTTCACACATGTTTATTTAATCCTAGCTTTTCAGCCTTTCCTGCTAGGGAGAATGAGGCAGGGAGCTGTGTCTTTTCTAAGGTTACTAACTTGTAGTAAATGCTGATCTTATTAAAGATGAGCACTCCTAATCAAATTTAGGGAGGAGACCGTGGTTACAATAGATTAAAAACAGCCAGGAATTAGTGAAGAAGGTTCTGAATTGTACCTATTTTTTAAAGTTAAATTTTGATTGATAATAGCTACCTTTATTGACCACTTACTCTGTATCAGGCATTTGGCTAGGTACTTGACATATATGATTTCATTAATCTTCGCAGTTCTATTAAGTAGAGATTGGCTTTAATTGCGATATTGCAGATGAGAAAAGGAAGGCATAAAGAGGTTACATGCAATTAGTCACACAATTAGTAAATGGAGGAGTCAAAAGGAGGAAGAAGACTGCTGAATCCCTGACCTTCAGCCTTCCCACCTCTGCCTCAGTACAGGTCCTTTGCAAGGACCACCGTTAAGTGCAGGATTTAATTATGGTGATCAACTTTAGTTCTAATGTAGTTATGTTTTGTAACACTGTAGTAACTTCATGATTATGACTCAGATCTTAGATTAACACATGAATGGTGTTGTAGAACATGTGATGGGCAACATGAAGTGATTTTTGAAAAGCATAAACCAAGAAGCCCAAGAACTGAGGGTGAAACTCGCTTCCGGTATCAGCAAGTTTTATGACATGGGCAAATCCTTTAGCCTCTCTGGACTTCACTTTCTTCATCTGAAGTTTGGCTGAGTTGTACCAGATGAGAACCTGCTGTCATCTGGTGATAGCATACTCAAATTGTAGGAAAAGGTAGCCGAAATTGCCACCTATAGTTTTTTAAGTGACAGTCAACAAAATGGATACCGAAGGTTAATGGTCCAATAATATGGATTTATTATTTTTAAGTCAGCTTATTTTATTTCTAACTAGTACAGTTAAATGAATTATACAAAATATGTACAAAAATCAATTTGAATAGGGCTCAGGGATCTAAAATGAAAAAAAGAAAGTCGTATTTCCCCTTGCCCAGACTCACTGTCCAGACATAACCACTGTTATGTTTTCTCTTTTCAGAAATTAGCCATACATATACAACTATATAGTACATGTTTGAACTTACAAGCTTAAAGACTCAGCTAGTCTCTTTAAATTATCTTAATTACAAAACAGACATGACTATAATACCTTGTAAAAAATATTCCAACAAAACCTGTTTTTAAAAAACATAAGACTTTAAATTTATGCATATTGAGTTTTATTTTCTTCCACTCAAGAATAAATAAGGTACTCTCCTGAAGAATATATTTGAATTGAGAAAATATAACTGTCAACATTATGGAAGCATCAGAATATTAAAATAAGCTTTCATTTTTTGTTTTAGATCTTTTAAAAAATGACAACAAAAGTCGGGTAAGGCTTTCTTGCTTAAAAGTACATTCACACAATGATTCTAGTTTTGAGATCCAGAAGACTTCTCCTTTTCTCTCTAAGTGAGTTTTGACTGTTTAAGAAGTGTTATATTTTTAAAGGCCTCTGAAGAGAGTTTCCTATATCTTTCCTTTTTGTTTGTTTTTCACATAGTTGGTGAGATTTTGTTATATAATTATGTGATTCTTTTGTTTTCCAAAGTGAATTTTAAAAAGAAGTATTAGGGATTTTCTTAAAGTAGCCATAATGCTTCACCCTTTGTATTGTTACTCCGTGTCTCATTGTAGATCAGCAACTCTTCCTAGAAAGGCCAAGTGAATTAAACTGTATGATTTGGGGCCACGTGATTTTGATTCCATTCTACATGATACACAAAACACGTGGTTCCAGAGTTAGCTTCCTCCACACGCCCCAGCTTGTCAGTGCCATACAGCCACAAGGGTCCCTTCTTCCTAGGCTCTGCTTAGCAAATAATTAATGATTCCACTAATTTTCACATCAGGGAATCAAGTCTTGGTGAGGGAGGTGGAATCCATATCATGTGTCTATACAGTCAAGAGCCAATTGAAGATAGTTTTGATACAACCCGTCCAAGAGGAGACCTACTGGCTTCTCTGCCGGAGCTGCCTCAGATAGAGGGCCCAGCTGCAGCCTAGGTGTAATGCCCAGACTCTGGCCCTGCAAACATCAGGAGAGCTTGTTCAAACATAGATGGGTGGGCCTGACCCCCAAAGTTTCTTATGCAGTAGGTCTAGGGTGGGGCCCAAGAATATGTGAGTACTCAGGTGATGCTGCTGCTATTGGGCCAAGGTGCACACTTTGAGGAACACTAGCCTAGCACCTTCAGAAGCCATAGCAAGAGAAGAAGAATGATGACTGGTTTGGCAGAATTAATATTCTGGCTTTGGCTACTGAATATACACAGTTACCTCTGAATTTCAGCTCCTAAAGGCTAGGGGAGTTAACTTATGCTCTGAATGAGTAGAATGTGTGTACCTATTTTATTCGTTCACTGGGGTAGTGGACCTTTAAGCACTTGGTGCAAAATAATGTCCACATGTGCTTTGAATTATATCTTTTTTCTCTCTATTATTGTTTTGTTTTTCAGATTCTTAAAGAGACTAATATGATTAGTTATATCCTGCCCATTTAACCACTTTCCACATTTCACTTTTAAAATGAAATCATCCTTGCATTTAACTAATGGAAAGTTCTTCAACTTGCCAAGCAAGGTTCCACTGTCCCTGAAATAAATTTTCCAAAGAACTGGAAACGCTATGCAGCTTTTATACAAGCAACAGAATGGAAATGTTCAAATTTATGTTATTCTGATACATATTTTCCATGGTTTAATATTTAAGTAATATCTATTATATTGTATCTGAAGACATTCATTTGACTCTGTAAGACAAGCAATTGCATTTAGGATTTCCTTTTCAAGTTGCTTTTAACCTCCTCAAAAATTATTTACATTTATTTTGTTTATAACTATTTAAAATAATTGATATCATCATCATCAACTTATATTAATGAGTGCTCATTATGTATCAATCATTGCTAGCATTTACAGATCTGATTTATCACAACAACCCTTGAGAAAGACAGTTACCATTTTCTCTTAAACTGAGAATGATAAGGGATTAAATAATTGTCCAAGGTCCCTGGCTGAAAAGCAGCAGAACAGTAACTCAGATGCAGGGTAATTTCAGAGCCTAAGTGCTTTCCTACTGTGCTATCACCCTTGTTAAAACATACTTATTAAAGAGCTTTCTGTGCTTGGCATTATTAAATATTGACCCTGCTCCTGAGAGCATTCAGTTTAAAATAGTGTACCTTATTGAGCAGATAGCAAAGGCATAACAGCTGAGCAAGCATTGAAAAAGGTACAAATTGAATATTAATATGGAAATATTTACTCTGCACAAAAAAGAGAGAAGTTTTTATGAAAGGAAAGTGATGTTTACGTGGGTTAGGGTGAAGAATGTGTAATTTGTCTTTCTGTTAAAATTAGAGTGGATCTTAGGGAAGAATGTTTCAGGAGCTCCCTAATATCGAAATGTGAGGTCTTGGTAAAAATTGGGTTGACAGGGCTTGTTGGGTATGGAATTTATTTTCACAGAAGATTTTGTTATAGGAGTTGAGTAAGTTCTCCAGAGAGGATAGGTACCAGCACTGCCCAATGGACCTTTTGTGATGATGGAAATATTCTGTAGCTGGGCCGTTCAGTAGGGTACTCTCATTCACAGGTGGCCACTGAGCGCTTGAAGTGTGGCTAGTGCAGCTGAGGAACTGAATTTTTAGTTTTATTAAATTTTAATTAATTGAACTTTAAATAGCCACGTATGACTACTAGCTATCATTTTGACAGCATGGGGACTGGAGAAGGCAATAGAAGGATTGCAAGTAGCAGGAGGCAGGAATGGAGGCTGACATGTGTGGACGTGAACTTGGATGTAGAAAGAAGCCCTTGTCAGCCCTCTGGAAGGACACTTGTTACAGCAATCTGAGGAAGCTAAGGGACAACTGGAGGAGGTGTGGGATTTCAGGCATGAGTTGAGCAGGACAGACACAAGACTCTGAAAAGAGAGAAAAAGAGGAAAGGGCAAATTAAGACTTCTGTGCTGGGGAACGTGGCAGGATTTGGCAGCTTACTGATTGTGGGTTGAAGAACAGTGGAGGGTGGCAGCTACTTCGAAGCTGGTGATGAGAAAACAGCTCCTTTTTGCAATGTCTAATTGGTGCTGGCATAGGGACTTCTAACCTGAGATGCCTTATAGACGCAGTGTGTGTATCCTGAGGCTATTTCAAAGAAACAAGTCAGTAGGTGGATAAATAGATTTGCATAGAGATAATATTAATCTATGTGTACAGATAATAACCAGAGTTTGTCGTGTTTACGAAATAGTAGGAAAGTCAGTGTGATTGGAATGGGGTGAGCAAAGCAAAGTGTGGTAGGAAATGATGTCGGAGAGGTGGCTTTATAGGCTGTGGGGCTACCAGGAGCCGAACAGTCCATGTAAAACTTTGGACTATATTTTAAGTGTGATGGGAAGCCTTTGGAAAATTTGAGAAGGAGAATGAGTTTCATTGGACTTTGTAAATAACCACTCTGAATACAGAGAACAGACTTGAGTGAAAGAGTAAGAAAAGGAGCTGGGAGCTGTTAGGCTATTCCAATATTCCAGGTAAGGGATGGTGATGGCTCCGACTGGCATAGCAGCGGTGGATGTGGAGACAAGTGGTTGAATTCCAGAGATATATTCTCAAGGCAGAGTCAGCCAAATTTATTGTTGGATGAAATGTGTGGTGTGAGAGATAGAGAGGAGTCGGAGATGATTCTAAGCTTTTACACCAGTTGAGTGGTATTGTTTATTGAAATGAGGAACACTGAAGGAGGACCAAGTTACAACCAAAATCTAGAATTCTGTTTTCGACATGTTAAGCTAGAGATGCCTGTTACACCTCCAGAGGGGCTGATAAGTAGGCAGTTAAACATGTGATCCTGGAATTTTCTCACGATTTGATGAGTTGTGGTTCATCAAGGTTTTTAGGGGAAGGGAGGAACCGGAAGAGAAAGAGAAGTTGAAGACCAAGTGTATTAAAGATCTTTCAGGAAATGGGAAGTCACAGGATCTTGTTTTGGAAAGGAGTCATTGACTCGGGAGGAACGTGCCATTCTGATTATGGTGCTGTTGAAACAGAAAAGGTGTCTTTTTTTTTTTTTCTTTTAAATAGACTAGTATAGTATGGTGGTGATGACTGGGAGAAAGCCCATACTGGGAGCCTTTGATATAGTTCTCAATGAAGGGAGAACTATAGGGTAGGGAAAGAAAGAGTGGAAGATGTAGAAGTGGAGGCTTAGTAGGGTACCAACACAGCAGTTGGGTAGAAGTCAAACTGCAACATAATATGTCATGATATGTCATGATATGTCAGTTGTTGCCTGCTCCTTGTGCATAAAAGTACTCTTAGTTTACTTAATCAAATTTTTATGTCTCAGAGTTGAATAACAAAGTGGGAAGTGTTGACTTAAATTGTTTTTTTTTTTTCAAGCAAGCATACATGTTAGAATTTATGAGAACTATATGCTGAGAAAAAATTAATTTATTTTAGAAGGGGGAACTTTTCCCTACTCTTTCTTATTTGCCATACACAACCGTCTTGATTGCTTTTACAAATGTAGGATTTCCATTTACATGAAAATATGTGTTTTATGTTTTTTCCAATTACAATGGCCAGCATTGATATATTTGGTATTTGTTTTTAGTCTAGTTAGACTTTTAGCCATTAGAATGTTTGCTATAAAAAAACGCCAAGATTTTCTAATATATTTACTGACTTTTAATGTACCAATGAGGTAATAGAAGGGGTTATTGAAAACTCTTATTTAATGGATAATTACCCCAGGAAGAAGTCTCCTGTCTTTCCACTTTTCTCACCTGAATTACATCAATCAAACACAACTTTTACCAGAGAAAATACTTGGAAGAGAGGGTTTACATATTGTTTGCAGATAAACCTTTACGTCGTTTATTGATTTACCAGTCTGTCCTATTCATGAACCTGTGTAAGTAATTAATAGTTGCTTAAATAGATAGAATTAGAATTCCTTCCGTGAGTCATGTTTATAGATGAGGATCCCCCATGTTATTGGCCAGTGCTTTTTTCCTCTTGCATTTGTTGAAATACTCCCATTGTCAAAGATCTCGGGGCATTAATTGGCAGTGACTTGATCTTGTCCCCCTTTGTCTCATTATAGTAGCTCCTGCGACTGGATTACAGTTATGCCTTGTGGGTTGGCAGTAGGGGAGAGGACTTCCTTCCGACACTCGTGCTCAAGCAGCTGTTTCTCTTTCTCCAGAAACACCAGTTTCCCCAGCCCCCAGCTGGTTCCTCCCTGCTGAGAAGCCAAAATATGCCAAAGTCACTGCTAGACCAAGTTCATCCTGTGACAGTGCAAATGACTCCAAAGCCTTTTTCTCCCACCAAGCTTTTCCCAACATAAGCTTTTATCCTCTTTGTCAAGAGCTTATTTTGTCTTCTTGCTTCTCTTCTCCTATAAATAATCCATTTCCCCCCACCAGACTCACAGAACAGAGGCGTGCCCCGTGTCATATGCTTGCTCTGAGCATTCTTTCAGTGTTTTTCACTTGCTTAACCCTTTAGTTCTTTTCTTTCATCCCTATCAGGATCTCCAAACTGAGTTCATGAAAGGTCAGAGTTAAAAAAATAGTATTGACTGAATGCTTTTCATCAGAAAACCAAACTCCACGCTTTCTGAATATTCACAGAAGTTTTACCCTGTCTGCAGTGACCCTTGCCACACTTTTGCTTCTCTATTTTCATTTCAAGATTTAGAGGCCCCGGTGATAGAGAAGAACTATAAATAAGAACAACCCCGAGAGTGATAGGATGAGCTCAGATGATCCTTAACTTTTTGGCCTTTCTCTTGGTTTAGAATTCCTCAACACCTATTATAGTGACTTATTTCACTTGACTCAGAATACCAGGGGTTTGGAGCTCCTTAAGTCACTTACAGAAAGGACTCATGGTTATGGCGTCTGTCAACTAGCAGAGTATTGGAATACTTTTTATTATAGTACTCAAAGTAAAGAGGGGGTGAAGTGGGCACTAACAATGATATTTTACAAACACACTTAGGGAACTCAGCATTACATGAGTTGTAACACAACATGACTAAGTTCTCTACTTCTCTTTTGTTTTAGTTGTCATTTAACAGATTTTCTTCACAGGAGGTAAGCTTGTGGTTTCAAGGATGAATGAATGCCTTGCAACTAATGGTTGGTATGTTGGAATTTAAGCATATTAAAGAGTTAATTATTTTTTTAAAGCTTACTAGTAAATAGGCACTACCCACAATAAGATTTTGGAATAATCTATTCCAAATAATTAATATGTATTGTATATGTAGTCATACTGATATCTTTTTCTGAGATTTCCATGATATATTGATGCCATCTCCTTTAATAAGAAATACTATATGTGTGTGTGTGTGTGTGTGTGTGTGTGTATTTATGTATGCATGTAATACAGTTGCTTAAATATATACATATATATTCTAAAGTGATGATACATCCATCATAGAGTAATTCTTTCATCTTTATTTGACCCCTGAAGGCATCCCAGGTTTCAAGGGTCATTGATAGTTCCTTATAAACAGACTCCCACCTTGGCTTTTACATTGACATCCGAGGAAATGCCATAGCAGTCTCTGTTCACGGTAGTAACTGTAGTCACCATCCAGAACATTTTCCCTTATATCTAATTCATCTTGTTCCTCTTCGACTTCCTCTTCCTTTTGAGGGTTTAGAAGATAAATTACACTCAAGAGTTAGTTTCTCCACGAGGTTACACCGCAAGTTGTAGAAAGAAAACCAGAAATTTGCAATTCTGCCCTTCATCTCAATTCCTAGCCTATGCTAAACCTCTTAAGATCTATACGATGGGCCAGAATTCTCCTTTTTTTTTTCAGTGGATCAGAGAGAACTGTGGTAGTTATGAATCTATTTGCATATTTCCTGGCCACATAGTAAAAATGGTAAAAGAATGAAATGGGCAGATCCCTAACCTTTCCATTTCTTTGCTTTATAAATGAATAACAGTGATGTACAAGTGAAAGAATGTAGCTAACCAGTGTCATTTGGGATCTTCTAAAGTAGTACGGAAACTCTGCATTCTTCAGACCAACTTGTGGCGTGCCAGCACATTCCTCTCCGATGAGGTGGAGGAATACTGGTGGCCGAGCTGGGATTTGTAGGGCTGGGGTGGGGAGCTGCTGTTTAAAAATACATTTAATTATATTCCTTCTCTGCAGTAATATTGATACCATTTTTAGCCCATTACAAATACTGTGATTTTCATTTAAATCACGTCCATTATCTTATTGACCTAGTTTTTATTTTGTAATCAAAATGTTCTATTTCTGGATAGCTTAGCCCCAGAATATTTTTCTTTTTAAAGGTTATGGACCCTTTTTAGAGTTTTTTTCTTCCACCTCTGTGTACAGTGGGCTGTCTCTGAGTTCACTGTGTTATAGAACATGGTACTATATAGTTCTCTTTAGGAATGTGGCATTTCTCTAATTTGGCAAAACGCCATGAGACCTCACATCTGGTGACTTTTTTGATGGATGGTGGGAGAATTAAGAAATTCTCTTTCTATTTAACACGAGAGGAAGTGGACTTGATTGTCTTCCCCTACCCCTTTATTTCTTTGCTCTTCCTCTGCTCTTCTGCCTTTTCCCTCTTTAGCTTTCTCTTCTTACCTCCCTACCACTTTCCCATATGCTATCAACCTCATGCAGAGTTGTCTTCATTCATCTTGATACTCATAGGATTCCACTTATTTTAGGCCTTTGCTTTTTCTATGCTTCTTTACCTCCTGTTTCCTTCCCATTCTCTTCCTTACCTTCTCTTTCTTGCTCTCAAGGTAGGCCTGCTTCATTTTTTTCACTCTGGCTGGAAGCTCACCCTGGGGAGAAACACACCGGAGATGTTCCTGGGGCTCTGTTTCATCAGCTCGTTCTTCATCAGTGTCTAATCATCAGGACCTTGAGACCTCTGACAAACCATCCACTTTTCCTTCTGTTTTCTTTCAGTGTATTTCGCACCATCCTTAACACGTACAGTTACCTTGCCCTTTTCTTCAGACAATGAATAGAATCAGAGAATTTTAGGATTTAGGTGGACCAGCCATCTTATTTTGCAGGTTAGGAGATAGAAGACCTGAGAATGGTTTCTCCTGAGATTCTAAGGCAATTTAATTGGCAAACCAAGTCAGCTGTCCCATCGCCTGATTCCTGTTACCGTCTTTCTTAACCAGGATGTAATATAGGTATGTGTCTGGTTCCTGCCAGCACTCATTTCTCTCAATCACCATTAACCTTCTCAAATATTGTTTGGTTCACATGTATTTGAGAGTAACTGAGTCTTAGGAGTGACACTTTCCTGTCAAAAGAAGGCACAGAAGATATAGTGCACTGGCAAGAGTCTCCCTGAGTTGTTGTTGGGGATTTCCTCAGGAATGCTATTTTGCCCCAGGTCATTTCTGTTGATGTATTCATTCCTCAGAACCGGTAGATGACTATGACATAGAATATGTGAGTTTGAGCTCCTTCCTGCCTAAATGGAGTCTCTCTGTTACTCAGGAAACCACATTTAAAGCTGTGTCCTGAACTCTGCCCAGCATGTCAGCTTGGCCAGGAAGGATAGGGAATTCCTATTGGTAATAGCCACTGGGGACTAAGGGAGTAACTGGAGGTCAAATAGGAGCTTAGTAAGGAAGGCATCAGCAGCACAGTGGGATTGTCTCTTTGTTTCCTAAATTCCCTTTGTGGTTGAATTCAGGCAAAACCCAAGATGTCAGCTCCCTAGGCCAGTGACTCTATGCTTTGGGATTTTATGACCTAACAACATTTTTTTTTTTAATTGAGGAGGCTCAACATAAAGTCGTTAGCTGGTATCTTGAGAAGTAAGGATATTACAAACAACAATAGTAAAATTGTCATATGATGTTATGGTCCTTTCATAAAAGAAAAGACATTTCAACACCAGGAATGGGAAGAATATAATCTCAGAATACAAGATAGTGCTCTATCCCACACACATATAGCTTCCAGAAAAACTCAGATTGTCTTGTCCAGATTTTCCTTATTTAGCCACATGTCAACATAAATTGCATCCCAGAAACGGTGTTGATCTGTGATACCTGGGAACCACCAGGCTTCACTCCACGCCTGGTGAGCTCCTGCCCCTCTCTGTAGCACCAAGAATGCATGAAGATGACGGCATGTGGAACAACTCATCAGTGTATGGCGCATACATTGTAAGTGCTCAGTAAATTATGTTTTTATTCTATCTTGGAAAGTAAATTAGGCTGGATGACTATTTTAGGTTAGACTTTAAGGGACACTTTGGCTTTTTTGTTTTTTTATGGTAGGCTAGGGTCTGATCTTCAGTTTTTCAGATCTGAAGCTTGATTTGATCAGCTACCTCATGGATGGTCTGGAAAGACTTAACACTTTCCAAGCTCACAGGAGGATAATCCATAAGCAAAAATGCCAGCTCATTATTTTGCAAAGGGAAGATATGCTTTTTCGATAACAATGTCAATGAATCAGTCTGCCCAAATCCATGTCCTCCCCATAGTGGGCGAGAGGTGGGATGGATGCTGGGTAGCAGTTATGGTGTAGACTTTCCTTGGGGAATACAGAATCAAAAGAGTAGGAGTTGGTTGACTGAATTTATTCCAGCAAGCTTAGGGTAGAGCCCATTTTATTTCACTGGCTTTGTTTCCTCTCTCTTTCCTTTGGCATTCCTCTCCACTGAGAGACGGTAAAGCACAGTGGTTAAGAGCAGATGCTCTGGACCCAAAATGTCCAGGTGCGAACCCAGGCTTTACCTCTTACTAGTTGTATGACACTGGGCAGTTTATTTGACCTCCTGTGCTCTAAGTTGCCATCTGTAAAATGGAGATAATAATAGAATTTGCCATAGAGGTTTGCTTTGATAAGGAGGAAGTTGATACATATAAAGTACTTACAAGTGTTTGGCATATAATAAATGATCAAAAAATATATTATTATTTATTATTATTAATTATTATTCATTATTATTATGAAAGCTAGTTTTTTCATAGACATGGACAAATGAATAAAATCAGATGGGTAGACTCAGTTAGATTCTTGACCTTTAACTTTTCTAACTGTAGAATTCAGCTCTCCAGTAACCTTTGGTTTCCATTTTTACTCTTTATCATTTCAATAGATTTTCATATCATGTCTTTCTTTCTATATTGTTTTTCATTGATTACATATTTGGTTGACACGTGGAGAGATACTTTCATCTCAAGCTGTCAAAGCCTTCCTTCCCAAGGTTCACTTTTAGAGAGGCTTTTGTTCTTGGTGTGGTTGACCCCATCAGGGTCTCTTCCCAGATCACCCCTTCCTGGATTTTTCCCTTACCTTGACTTGACCTCGGACTTGACTTATTCAGTCGTGGTAGGAGAAGCCTTCTAGCTCTCGATATACCAAACACGAACCTATCTGCTAAGATACTGAGATATGCCGAGATACTTACACAGGTGTCCTTTAAAATAAGCAGCAAGAGTAGTAGTAAAGCTGATTCTGTGACTAGCTTTTTATGTGTTTTCTCCTATTTTGTCAAGTCTGTAAAGCAAGGTGACAAATAACCTGATTTTTTTCCATTTCTCTTTCCTCTGGAGAAACTTAACAACTATTTTCCAGTGGAAGCCAGTGCCAAGTTGACTGGTGTTCAGGATGCCTTTTATAGGAATGCATTCCATCTAATCTATATAAGTGTCTAACACCTGTAGTGTGATCATTTTTCAAATTCCTCACTAAATGTACAGTGATAAATTACAGTTAATATTGGCCGTTAAAATATTTTACTATAAAATATTCCAGGTACACTGACTACTGAAGCAAATTAATCCACCCACCATTCATCTATAGTGTAATGAGAAACAAGCTGATAGTCAGCTAAAATGTTCCTTCTGTAACACTATCGGTTCACATATTAATGACTTTTCCTCACTGCTCTCTTGTGCTCCCATTCCTTTAAGTGCAGCTTTTCCCCCTGACTTCTTTCTCACTTCCAAAGGTAGCTAAAATTAACAGTGCGATTGGGCCATTGGTCTTGCTTGTTCGTTGCCAGTCGAGAAGTCAGAGAGATGCTAGGTTTTCAGAGGAGAAGAGGAAAGGGTGGGTAAAAGTACTGACTGTTTCTACCTGTGTAGTCAGGGCTTTCTGCTGAGAGTGTTGCAACCCTCTCTCAAAGTTGTGTTGTGTTCTCTGCTTAGTTTCCGTACCTGTGAATTGGGAATGCCTTGTTCATAGAGTGCTTGTGAAGGCCTGATATCATACATGCGGTATCAGGCAAGGAAATAGGTAATACTTTCAATCCAAGTATCTGTTTTATCTTTGGCTCTCTGTGCTATAGAGAGGAGATGTTTGGGATTGCAGTTCCACATTTCTATGGCTATTTCTCAGTCCTTTACATTCCCAGGCACACAGAGAAAGTGCTAACATTTGTTCAGCACACCGAGGTCACCCAGCCACCCTGGGTCATGCCCAAGGGCTGAGGGGATCAATATCTCCACAGGCCTGTGACACATTCGAGACATGTCATGGTTGGGAACTCAGTCTCACAGTTCACAAGAGACCTACCAGTCTTCCCTGGTGGTGTCTATTCTTATAAGGGCTATTTAAAATAATTTTTATATGTAGGTTCTTTGTGGGGTGGGGAGGGCATTTGGCTCTTTTGTAGCCTTTCCTTAGTCTGTACCACGACTAATCAGTATTCCTATTCTCTTCTTCAGCAAACATTCCTTGGGGATGCTCTACCTGGTGCTTTGGGAAAACAAAGATGAGTGGATATCCCCCTCCCCCTGAACTCAAGGTCTCATGTTCATGAGGTAGAACATGACACCTAAAAACAAATAGTCAGGGAACCCAGCTGTTAGAGTACCGGCTGACTCTGGGCTCTGGAAAGTTTGTTTGGAAACTACCTGTGCTTGCATCATCTTCTGGTACTATACTTTGGATCACCTTAGAGCCCCGTGGAACAGAGTGTACGTGGCCTAGAGTCATCACTGGTGTGTACATGGGGCTGGGAGGAAGAAGTGGAAAAGTCAGCCAGGCCCACTCTAGAGGTCCCTTGTCAGTCTCACTCCCCTCGTTCCAGGGTCTTGGAGAATCTAATTTTCCGGAATTCACTGATATCTAAACTCTTCTTTGTATGTTGCAGCACTGTTCTCAAATCACCTTATTTCCTTTTATCCTCCAGGAACATGGGAAGTAGATACTAGTTTTATTTCCCCCATATTTTAATGGAGGAAACAAAGAATCTTCTGAGAAGCTGGATATCCTGTTCCAAGGAATGATGGGCCAGACAGTTGTCATTTGATCATCCACTTCCCTCTAGGTACACTTGCCCCAGCACAAATTTTTCCACACGTGTCTTTTGTTTGTAAAGAACAGGAGAAGTTCTTTCTAATGCTGTGGAGTGTTCCTAGATATTGTGTGGGAATAAGAGTCCAGGGGGCTGTAAGTCTCCAGGACTGCCGTAGTGCTGCCCAGGAGGACGGCAGCTCAGCAGAGGCAGGAGACAGACCACTTTGATTCTGCCAGCTGTGGAGAGCAATCCAGTCACCACAACTCACTTTCCAGCCTGGCTGACTTAGACACTCAGTGTGCTCTGGGTGGAATGACTGGATAAAACATTAACTTTAACTTGAGTTTTTTTTTAAAAGTTTAGAATCTCATGATGTCTTTCAACAGCACCTTCCTTGAACCACATTTATATAGCCATTGTATAAAGTGAGATCCATGCACGATTTTTCATCAGTGACTCTGAATATCTTATATTAGACTTGAAATTCAAGCATATACCTCCAGTGCTTTTTAAAATTTTTTTTCATCTTTATTGAAATATAATAGACAATTAGTTGCTGGCATTTCATTGTACAATTCAGTTACCTCCAGTGCTTGTACCGCAGAATTGTTTGCCTATTAAAATCTGAATTTCTGTGGGCAGACATTGAGAGCTCAGGTAAGCCAATCAATGACACACTATTCATATGTCATTTTAGTTCTCTGAAGGATCCAATGGTGGACTTAATCAGCAAGTTCCTGTCTCTTCAATGATGGGAACAAGGTAGAGTGAGAGACACAGCTGACTTTGAGGTAAAACATCAGAGTTCTAGATTTCAGGCAAATTGCTTGTTTTTTTTTCCAAGCCTCAGTTTTGCCTGTTGAGCAAGGTTGTTATGATAATACCAGACAAGGGTAGCATTTGGAAGTGCTTTATAAAAAGAAAAGTGAGATTCAAATCTTATCTCTTGGTCTACATGTATTTTTATCCCTAGGACAAGGATATGCATTCATTTATTTGCCCTCACATTATTAGAGTAAAATAATATAGGATAAAAATTCTTTCACATATGTATACTTTCGATACCTAATGTGGAGTCTATAGCTTTCTTTGTTGCCATTTTATTCCTGAAGAGTTGAAAGCCCTGCCCCTGGTGTTTCTGCCATATTTGTAAGTCTGTGATTGGTTAGTCAGGTGGCTTGAAGAGTGCTAATTAGCAGATGTGAGCAGACCACTGAGATGGACCCCTGGGGAATTTAGTCCAGAGTTCCTATTCTGTGAGGACAGCTCCCATCCTAGTGAAGGCCAGCATTTGGATCTTCTGCCTGTGCATTGACCTCAGTCCTTAGTGAATCTATTCGTGTGAGTCATGGATTCATTCGTTGTGCATGCAAGTTAGCTTCATACTACCCCATGGTCACAGATCACGCCCAAAGAATCAGCCCACTGTTCCCAGATGTCTGCTATTGGTTGTAAAATTTGGGGGAGAGTGTGTGGATGATGCATCTCAAATCTGTCTCCACTAATGGAAAAACATCTTCAGATGATCCGAGGCATCTCCGTTCTGTCCGAGGTCAGTCTCTTACGTTGACAACTGTGTACCAGGTGCTGAATACAGTTTATCCTCTCGGAGAGCAGAATTACTAGGAACCCAGGATAACTAACAGGAGGATATGATTGAATGTAGTGTTTTATCCACTCTCTGGAAAAAGTAATAGCCACTGAGATAGGCAGCCACTATTCCCACAAGGAAAAGCCAAGAGCAAAGGGTTGGGAGCAAAAGAAGGTGATCAGATTCAGTCGACAGGAGCGACTCTCAGGCGTAAGCATCGCAGGGCCTTTGCTGGGCCACATGTGGCAGCCTTCACCCTGTGGCTCATTGAGCATGCCTCTGACGGATGTTTTCAGCACTAAGGTATAGATGGAAAAACCACACATAATACAGGTCAGTAACCTATTCAACCAGAGAGATCAATGGCAGATTGAAATCACACCTGTGGATGCTGTGCTCCATTTAGAGATTTGTCAAGGGTGGAGATCCGTGGAGCTGAGGTCAAAGCTTTGCCCTTTCTCTTGTGTCACACACAAAAGGAGCCTGATTATTGAACATATTGGTGGAGACCCCAACTGGATGGGACACTTATCATGCCCTACACTCTCACCAGGGAGGGTCCTGGGAGACTGCTCTTCAGCTCCCTGGACACAGGGTATGAGCTGCTAACAACTCTGTCTCCACAACCTGTGCCATCCCCTAGCGACGTCCTGGACACCAAAGGGGATGCCCTGGGAAGTTCTGCCAGGATTTCCTGTGCTGCTGGGGCAGCTCCCTGCATTGGGCAGCAAACCAAAAGTCGCAGTCGGCTAAGTACCGCCTTTTGTTGCTCAGTGGATTGCCAGGACCACAGGAGTCCGAGTTAATTGATCACACTGGGAAAAACTACTCGATTGAAGTTGGACTAGCAGGATGAGGGAGAAGTGACTGAACTGATTAAAAATGAGCTTAATTGAAGAGCTAAGCTGCCTCAAATCCTTCGTGGAAGTCGACAGGATGTAAATAATAAATCATAAATAAATAAAACTCAAGAGCTAAATAAAGGCACTTTAAATATACCATCCTTCACAGCTGCAAGTGTTGCAAAGTGAAATCAACCAGTATGTACAATTATGAGCTTTCACTCCTGACACTGAGACTGGATTCAGCCTCAGATACTTTTCATCCAAAATATTTTTATCCAAACTTGATATGGTAGCAGCGATGAGTAAAATGATTGACTGAGGTCTAAAGTACTGAACCAAGGCAACTAAGCTGATTTTTCAATCCAGCTGGAATTTGGGGGATTAAAGTTCTTAGTTAAAGAATCTTAAACTACAACAAAACCTCTACATCTCATGAAGCTCTGTCGGATAATTGTACACATACACACATATATTTATGCCATAGACATGTACATACACACATTTGTATATATAATTAAAGGCAGAATATATATATATATATAATATGTATGCCTTAAAAATGTTACATATAAAACATTAAAATATACAATATCTATTTAAAGCAATATATATTCTTTGATAATACATATTTATATATAGCTATATAATGCATACTTCTATATGCTTCTATATATTCTGCCTTTTAGTTTTTCTCCTTTAGCCAAAAGCATGACTACTTTTTCTTTCCGTCCTGTTTACAACAGTATTACTTACTTACTTACTTACTTACTTACTTATTTATCCAATGTTGGTAAGATAAAAATTGAGCAGATGAAATTACCCTTTCAAAGCCTTAGAAAGGCTTCAGGTTAGAGACCAACATACAGTCCCTCCCGAAGTCCAACCTGGTCATTTGCCTGCTCCAGCACTGGACTAGATCAGTAGCTATTTCTTTGGTTGGACCTCAGATGAGGTGCAGAGGAGCTCATTGGATCCACTCACCAGTCAAGCCGTTGCCGTGTTCCTTCTGGTGAGTGTACCAGATGCCTGTGGTGTCCTGCTCTCTGCTGGGTCCTCCCATTTCTCCAGTCAGTTCAGTTTGGGGAGCCAATTGTGAGCTGTTTGTTCCCAAACCTTTTTATGCCGATTGTACTTTTTTGTACTTAAGACATGTAACTAAACACTATGTATACAAGTGATATCTGAGTGTGAAAGGGAGGGTGTTTCTATGAAAAACTACTCTATTGCCTTTGAAAGGCTCACTCAATGATAAATTTGCTTTTTAAAAAATCGTGGCTAAATTACTTAAGTTTAAACAAGATAACTAAATTCATAAAAATCTTGGCAGATTCCACAGTCAAAATTGATTTTCAGCTGTCTTGGTTTTTTCTCTTCTTTAAGGGAATTGAAAATCACAGCAGATTTCTGGTTTATACAGGATAGATAATTGAGAATTCCATCTTGACGGCATGTTGTGTAAAATGCCCGTGTCTACGGAGCAAGTCAAGATGCTTATACTTTGTAAGTTACGAGATAACTTTGCCTGGCTGGGGATAGAGCAGACACACGTCTTCCTTACTGGGCTCATCAAGGACACGTGCATGAGGGAAACTGTGGGCAGAACCATCTGTGCAAGATCTCACGAGAGCGCTCACTTCGTCTCTCTCTCACCCTCTCTCTCTCCCCCTTCTTCCTCTCTCCCCTCTCCCACCGCTCTTTTTCTTTCTATGTCTCTCCCCTTCTCGCTCCCCAAGTAATGCAGTTTAGTTCAGAGAAGTCTAAAATAAATAAGGGAGAAACCATTTGGAGTTAAAACAGTATATTTTAAAGTACTCGTTCCAAGAAAGATATGATCTTTGGCTTTAAAAAGTTTAAAATATATGTTTATTTAGGTGAACCCAATACAAACATACACACGCACGCACACACAGAATATTCCTTTAAACAACCTTTGATTTATTAAAATGTGACTTACATTAGGTAGTTCGGGGACATGCCTATTTCTCGTGAACTGAAATGAGGATATAGTGAAAAAAAACTTACTTGAAGTGTCTTAAAATCCAGCATGTTTTAGATCATCTTTTATTCTCTTTGGTCTAAAAACATTTTGGAAAGAACTTCCTCTGATATAGACGCCAGACAACTGCAGGAAAAATATGAGAATGCTTGTAGATCCTGAGACATGTTAACAGACATATTTGAGAACCCTCAGGAAGAATAATATTTTACAGTGAAGTGTTGTTTAACAATAAAAGCTCTATGAATGTACTTTAATTTATGCTAATGTGGAATGCTTAAAATCATAAAATAGGTATGATTATTCGGTTCCAATTCACCCAAAGAATGCAGATCCCAAAGATAAGAATGCTAGAACATGAATTTCATGGGAAAGCATGAATCCACCCACTTCTAACAAATAAACCGTCCTTCGTTTCAGTAATAGCACTTAGGGGTTTAATTTTGATAGATAGTGAGGTATTTTATTCTAGAGCATAAACCAGATGCTTCTCTCAAGTTAATGGGAAACAAACTGATGAATGCCAGATTAACCAGAAAAGAAATGTTTCTCCCTGTAGTTCTGGACAATAACGCAATTTAATGGCATTTCACCTGAGTGGACTTTTAAGATGGATGGATTTGTCTTTTGCCTCTCAGGGCATAGGTCCAGATTTGGAGCAGATGGCGGAAAAGATAGATGACCACAGAGATCTCCCGGTAAAATTGGTTAGATTTCCTCAATCCTCATTAATTCTAGTTGATCATCATCCATCTTCATCTCTCTGACCCTATCTAATGAACTCTGATTTCTGAGGATTTTCTGGGTCTAGAATAACCAAAATGTGCTGACTGAACTATGAACAGATTGAAGGAACTACTTGCCAGATATTTTAGGCTTTTGGAAGATGGGAGGAGTCTCAACCTGAACTCTTGTTTCCCTTACTTTGAGTAATAGTGGACTTTGTTTCCGAGCGGCAAGGAGACAGAACTAGGCAAGGTGTAAACTCGACAGCTCAAGGACTAAGTTTAAGAGACAAATTGCATCCCCTGTTGTTCAGGTAAAACCTAGTAAAAGAGAGACTTTGGTCCTTAGATTAAGTCTGATGAGGTAACTCGAAACCACCCATGACTAAGCAAGAATGACAGTGAGGGGTCAGTCGCCCCAGCTCTGGAATAGGCACGAGAAGAAGTAGAGGATTGTGGGAAAACCCCAGAAATGTCATCATTCTAGGCCACGGAGGTGAAGAGGGGACCCCCAAGACCTACGGAAAGAGGGGCCCATGGGAAGAAGTAGGGACAGCAACACTTTGTGGGTTTCGTTAAAATGATGCCACTGTGCTTCTTTATCAATGGCCTGATATACTCATTTACTTCCGTGTTAGGGTAGGCTCATCGACACACCTGTTTTCGCTCCTGCTGGAGACATTCTCTGCTAACCAATTTGTGTTATTATTATTTTTACTGAGATTGTATTAGTGTATTAGTCCCCATTCTGAGCCATATGCCTTCATTTTATAAATAGTACATATTTCAGAGACTCTTAACAAAGAGGACAAATGATTTCCACTTAAGATGAGAATGTATGTGTTATTGACAGTGGGCATTAACCCTCTGTTGCCATAGGCCTACAGACACATACGTGCCCTGCATGTTGGAGGAACGGAACTTACCAGTAAACTAAAAACTAGCAAATCACAGATGCTTAAGACTCTAGGAGAAAGCGCCCAGGAGGTTTACACTTAGTTTTAAGAAAAGCTAAATAACTGTGACATTTTTGATGGTCCTTTTCTTCACTAGAGCAGGCTATATTTTCCTAGTCAAGCAAGAGATAGCTCAAGCGAAAACCTTTCACGTAAAGCCTAACCTCAGTAGTTATTAAAACTACATGGAATTAAAATAGTTGTAGAAGCACCTATTTTATTTCCAATTTCACGCTCTTGTATTTTGTAATGCAGTTTCAGATCCATCTGTGAAGGCCGGTCGGGGCGAAACCAGCCCTGAGGGACAGCTGGGAGAACAGGTTTTCAGGTCCGAGACAAAGTCCTGGGCTCTGGGTTCAGCTGTTATGAACTCACCAAGTGACCTCAGCCCAATTTCCTCACCTTAAAAATGGAAACAATAATGCTGACCATCTTTTTATGGGATTCAGTAATACTGTGATTGGCACCATTCGCGGCTTCGGGCTGAGAGTTTGAGGGAATAACCTCTCCCCTCTTGCTCGGGGACCATGTGTGTCAGTCCGGGTTCCATTCGGGGACAGCACTGGCGTTGTCCTCTCTGTGGTCCAGACCTTTGTTAAACACGGCTACTGCAGTGTCCAGTTGCCCCATACTGATTGAGTGGTCGTTCGGATCGAGTCGTTCTGATTGAGTGGTCAAGGAGAGTGCACGCCATTCCTCCACATCCTGAAATTCTCCTGCATTCTCTGTCTTTGTCATCCAGTAACTCGGGGAAAGTCTCCACGGCCCCCTCTCTTGCCGCCACCTGCTATGTGTTTCACCAATAACTGACGCCCAGGTGAATAGTAATTCTTCGTGCACAACGTCGCCCACGTCCATTCCTTTAATTTTCTAGATAATGTTTGCTGTGTCTTTACGATGTGTCAGGCACTGTGCTTATACTTCGCTGTGTTATCTTCTTGTTAACTTGAGAGAGCTATGGATAAAAGACCAGACAGCTGTTCCGTGGCGGGGCCCGCCCCCCTCCTCCCTCCTTAGCCCACAGACCCCCCCTCACACGTTGTGTATTCATGTCTTCCCCGTGCAGTTGTCTTCCAACTGTTCTCTGTCCACCCGGGTCCCTCCTGCAGGCCACCACCAGGTGTAGCTCCCCACGCCGCCATTCTGATATTATTTCCTCCAGAAAAAACCTTTTTTTAAAAGATTGAGATTAGAATTGACACATTATATAGTTTCAGTATAGTACAATGTGACGATTTTGTATTGTACATATTTACTATAGCTTTTTACCTTCTGTCCTTCCTAGATCTGAAGTTCACATAGAGCATCCAGTGTAGAGTCTTGTGTCTAGTGGATATTCAATAAATATTTGTTGAAAGAAATCAAAGGGAAGAAGATAGGAAGAAATAAGTAATAATATTAATTATAATAACAGCTAACACTCATATGGCGCTTCTGTTTTAACTTAATCCCCCTGGCTAGTTTTGCTTCCTATAACATCCCTGAAATAAGTACTGTTATTTATCAGCCACATTTTACAGGTGAAGATACTGAGGCAAGAGAACTTAGGCAACTTGCCCAAGGTCACGGAGTTGGTAAGTGACAGTCAGGACCTGAACCCAGGGAGTCAGGCTCTAGAGTCTGTCCTCTTCGTCTCCTACAATGTTACGCCACAGGGTCAGGAAGGACCAACAGACAGGGAAAGGTACAGAAAGAAGAAAGAATTTGAAATCAGTGCCCGAGACAACAGAGCAAAGGAAACTTAAGAGTAGGCTGCTATATTTTGTCTTCTTTTAATTTAAACTGCGGAGAAGTACCACTGTGAGCTGGAGCATTGGCCGAGCTGCTGAATTGGTGGTTACTGCCTGGATTACTGTTAGAAATTGATTACTATGAGACTTCCTGGATACTGTGCCCACGTTTTCTTCCTTATATTCTATTCATTATGGGAGACTTAGCCAAGGGACTGTTAAATAGTCCACATGCCCCCAGCTCAGAGTCCGTTGGAGATGAGAAGGTTACCGCTTTCTCCTTGGAAGTGCCCTCCGTAACATGTCCTTTCTGTGAAAAGTTCCCTTAAAGGAGAAAGTCACGGACATAAAATCACCACAACTGGAAATGAGCAGCAAATGTGTCAAGTTTGGCTGAAACAAGCTGATCAAGAATATTTAATGAGGTATTTGTCTTTAGAAGCACGACTCTTATTTAGTCCACCGTTGATGTGGTTGGTTTTTAACGGGGCCCCCAGGAGCTACTGGCATTTCTGCTGATGATAGCATCAATTTTCTCTCACACACAGAAAAGTCCATCTTAAGATATTGTGAGTTTAGAGCATGTTAGAGGAAGGGGTCTCTCATTTAGGAGCAGGGAAAGACTATTTTGCCAGCTGAATTTAGGGAACACTTTGCACCAAGAATCCTAGAGTAAATAGAATACGATTCCGGATTTGATGAATCAGAGCTGAATCATATTTAAGTGTGTACTGCATTTTGAGGGATTCCCTCTGCCCACCGCCCTGTGGGGTGAAAAGCACTGCTTTTCCTGTGCAAAGTAAACCATTGTTTCTACCCAGACCACTAAAATATCTTTGTGGTGATGTTGTGAGCACACTGAGTTTGTTGTGGCCCAGCTAAGACAACTTTATAGATTAATGAAAGTGATGTATTCTTTCTAATAAAAAGAACATTTAGTTCTGTCTCTGCCTCTTGGAGTCCAGGCACATCTGTCCCCATCCCCCACCCTCCCCCCCATCTGCACCACCCTCTTGTAGACCTCATGGTATATTTTTGTGCCACTGCCCTGTCTATTCCCAGTAATTAAGAATTCTGAGCAATGTGAAAGTAGGTTACTCTTCATCTGGTTTCTTGGAAGACTGTGCATGTGTGAGGTGGCTTCTCACCTAAAAGACTAAACCACAGAGAGAGTCCAGGAAGTAGAGGATGAAAGGCCAGGCGACTTGCTTTTCTTAGCTTCATGGGACTGTAGGCACTGTTGTGTAGTGGCTGGAACCCAGACAGACCCTGAGCAAAGCAGAGCAGGATCCTGCCTCCATGCGTGTTTTACCAGCTTGACCTTGGCGGAATGAATTAGCCTTCCTGAATCTCAGTTCCCATCTACATAATAAGGATGATAAGGCCTGGCTTTAGGGTTATTGGAAAGATTGCAAACGCTGACTATAAGTGCCTAACGCTAGTATGCAGTAATTGATAGTGTTTCTGTTGTTGTTACTGCTATTTCTGTCACTGTCATTACTGCTGCCTTTATAAGTAGCTCTTGGATATGAGAAGAACAAAGGAGAACTTGACTGCTGTTGCCTCTCATGCATATAGGACACAGTTTTAATCTTCAAGACTTCAGTCTCAACCTGAAATCTTGTTTCCTTACTTTGCGTAATAGTGGATTTAGTTTCCTGATAATAAGGAGACACAACTGGGCAAGGTGTGAACTCTACAGCTCAAGGAATGCGTTTAAGAGACAAATTGCTTCCACTGCTGTTCAGGTAAAACCTTTCTTACTATAGCAGTTAAAATTGCTCCTAAAACAGTAAAATAAACAAAAAATCTCAACTACATAGGGATGAAAACAAAGAATGAAGTTTTCCTCACTCTAGCAGGAAATCCCTTAGGCTGAGTTCCTTCTTCCTTCCTTGTTTGCTTCCTTCCACCTATAAATATCGACACATACCCACTGAGCATACGCAAAGCTCAGGGGAGCCAGAGGGGTCAAAGTTGAATTAGACACGGATTCTGTCCTCAAGGAGCGTAATTACCATCTACCAAGAAGGAGGAAATTCCCATAAATGACTCAAAAGTTAGGTGGAAACTGGTAGGACCAAAAAGAGATACCACTAAAGGGCTATGGACTGTAGGAGGAATTTTAGCTGGAATGGAGCATGCAGGTTTTATGAAACAAGCAGCCTAGCACCATCGTTAAGAATACAGATTCTGAGGTTGGCCCACCAAATGAACCTTGGCCTTGCTACTTACTTGTTGTGGTTCCTTGAGCAGGCTGGGTCCCATCTCTGTGTCTCTGCTTCCTTAACTTTAAAATGGGGATAATAATAGGACCTACCTCTCAGGGTTGTTGTATAGATTGATATGTAAAGTGCTTAGAACAGTGCCTGGCACAAGGTGAGTGCTTTGTTAGTGTTCGTTAGATGAATTTGCTGAAGGACAGGTATGGAAAAAAAGGTGGACAGTGTTCTTCCAGATGGGGGTTAGTGAGAGCCAAGGGAGCGTCTACATGAGGCTTTGGGCTGGGGAAGATGACAGAAGGAAAGGCAGCTTGGGATAAGATTGTAGAGGGTCTAGGATGTCAGGCCAGGAGTCTTGGACGCTACAGAAATGGGGAATGAATTCCGTCTTCTAGAATTCCTCAGTTGATGAGTGTGAAGTCAGACTCTGAACCTACCTCAGGGTAGGTGTCTACATCTCAGTTCCAGTGAACATCGAAATGAACCAGATGCCAGCGGGCACGAAGTCAAAGCTTGGATTATCAAGGCTCAGCACATAGGCCTGCGTTGACACCTCAGGGAAGATGTGCAGCAGAGCCCGAGCAGGAAGTTAAACTTGGGCGGCGGAGGGGGTCGGGGCAAGGGAACAAAGGGAGGGGAGGTGCAGAGGCTTGGTGGTGGGTAGGAAATATCACACCATCACCCCCATTACAGATTACAGAGTTTTAAATTTAGGGTATAGTCAGCTGTTTTGTTTTTCTTTTTGGTTTATTTCTTTTGAGACTCGGGATGCGTGCAGTCTTATTCTCTGTACTAGGGGATGATTTAAATCCATCACAAGAGACTTCGTTTTCAGTCATCTGTAGACATGGTGCTTTGTCAGGATGTGGACTCTGTCGCTCCCTACCCGCTTCTCTACACACCTGTTACTGGATTCAGAAGGACTTCAGAAAGGGCTGCACACAGTTCATAAGGCCCCTGAGACAATGCCATGTCATCTTGGAATTTGTTTTTAAATGGAAATTTGGAGGGTTGGAATGCTATAGGTTTGATTGCTTCCAAGATTAGTTTTATAAAGGCTACCTTTAAATTTTTTATCATCTAATGTATTGTAAGAGGATAATATTGTTTTCTAAGTGTTATGGGGATGGGGGCGCAGTTCCTAAGATCACATGTTCGTCGTTTAAAATTCTTTTCGAAGCAAGGTAGTACACAATAAATCTATATTCATTCTAAATCAAGATTAAGTACCATAAAATGTCTGTCAATGACACGGGAACAATGAAATGATAAGGAGCAACTGTAAAGTAATTTGTGGCTCTGAAACTGCTATGCGTCTTCCCACAGAGGGGCCTGAGTGCGAAATATCACCATAGTAACTGCTTGGAAGAGCAACCTCCGGGTCAGGCTGCATTTTGCCTGAAGTAGAGGTTCGCCTGAAGGGCTCTCGAATGATCTCCAGAGAGGTGCCTGGGACCCTTTCTCAAAGGTTACCTTGCCAGCCAGGAACGTAGACAAGCACATTTATAAATTATGGCAAGTATTTGCTGATTTGAGCTGTAAAGGCACTTTTTTCACACTCCTCCAGTGGCTCTTTATCAGAGCATTATAGTCTGGTCTTGGAAACCATTACTTATCCATCACATCCTTGCTGAAGAGTGAAGTTCGCCCTCACCTGCCTGACAGCCAAGTCACACCAGTTTTAACTGGGGTGGCACGTTTGTCCAGAGGCAGAATTTGGCTCTTTCAAACTTGGGCCTAAAGGGCCTGTTTAATATATTATGTAAGAAAGAGTGAGGTCATATAAACAGTCATGGCTCCTACCTTGAACCAAAAGTTGTCCTTATTTGGTGCTTCCAAAGTTAGAAAACAATACAGGCAACAGAAGCTCTCTGGGGATCGGTGAAGAAATAATGGTTGCCTTGTTCTTCACCATGGGTTTTGTGACGGTGTCAGCAAAGCGGACTACCTGCTGCTTTTAGCACTCAACATTTGGATTGGTTTCTTTCACCCTCCCAGCCCACTCAGAAGGAACATTTTGGAAGTCCACCGAATCCTCACCTGCTTTCAGGATGCCCGGGCATCACTGCTGGGAAGCTCTACAGCAGAGCTCTGTGCCGTGGGTCAGTAGGGGTCCCTGCAGCCCTTAGGAGGGAGCAGCGCCCCTGCCTGAGAGCCCCACCACTCTGCAGGGCTCTTCAGCAGCTGAGTCTCAGAAGAAATCGCATAACGCTTCTCTCTGATCATTGTTTTTGGCTGAGCTAAAGGTAGATCATATTTCGCCCTTAAATAACTGTCTTCTGTCTGTGTAAACAGACACGACGATTAGTTTTAAACTTCAAACCTCAGCCCACGGATCTCGATTGTTTTTTTTTTTTTTTTTTTAAATCTTAACTCTGGGGGCCACTCTTGACTGCTTTCTGAAGCCTCTGAGACCTCTATTTGAGTGTGCAGCCTACTTTCTGAATCTAAAAAAGCCATGCTCGGGCACATACAATTAAGGGGGCAGGGAGTGAAGAAAATTCATTTACTTCTCCCCTTGGGACCAAAATCCATTTTAATATCCTACTTACATCAAACAAGAGATGCCAAAATATTAAAACATGGCATTCTTATTCTTTTCAATGGGAAGAAGTTATGAAAAGGAAGCCTATGTCTCGCAGAGTGGGGAAGAAGCCTGACCAGAGGTTTGTCTCATTTAAGAAGTAAATATATTCAGTGACAGCAAAGAGGCTGCCAAGTAAATTTATTCTAGTTTTAAGGACAGAAGGGCAGGAGTTTTTGCTGCTCCTTTAAGTTGCTTTTTAGATGTAAATTTCTGCATGCGAGTCTCTAAACTAAGAACGCAATTGCAGCTTGTTTAAAACTTGATCTCTTCAGTATGGCCAAGAATTTGAGAAAAAAAGAATGCAGTGGATTATTGAATCTGTTCTCCAAAGGCCCATCCTGACACAGAATGGAACTTAGCTTGGTTTTTGCCATACAGGTGTTTAGTCTCTGCCAGTAAGAGGACACAGATAGAGTCTGACTTTCCGCTGATGTATGTAAATGTCAAAAACATGAGAAGGAAATCCACCGATACTCTTGTCATTGTGGCAATGCAGTATAACCCCTTTCACTGATGTAGCTATGCCCCCAAAGACACTCGAATCAATGGGATGGGGAGAAATGTTCAAAGAAGGCAGAGAAGCCCCTACCATGGAGAGCAGCTCATTTTATAGCCAGGAAGCCATGGAATTGAGCTGAAATTTTTGCTTGAGGGCTCAACTTTAAACTTACTCCTTAGCCACACATTAGATCAGACTCAACAACAGTGTAAGAACATAAGAATCCATGTTCCAGCAGTAGAGAGCTTCGAAGTCTTTAGTTTGTTACTAAAATGTAAGATTTAGGAACTCTATGATTTAATCAAAGTGCTTCTGGTAGCAATTCAGTGGAGTCGTCGTATCAAATTAAGTTTTATCAGGTTTTGTCTGAGAGGGATAGTCACTAGCCTGGTTCTCAACACAGTGTACACTCACTACATTTATGAAAGTGAGGCTGGAGTCATTCCGTAATATAAATGAGGTCACCTTAATTGGCCTGTTATAATGCTCTGTGGCCAAGGGGACATCAGAACCCCAGTGAACAAGCAAATAGCCTGTTAGGAGAAAGATCTCATGGTAGAAATTCCTCGCTTGCAAGGTTTAGAAAATTCAGTTCTTCTAACCACTATGCTTGTACACCTGAAAATGGTATAATATTGAATGTCAACTATAATTGAGAAATTAAAAAAAAAATTTTTTTTAATTAGAGAATATTCAATTATTCAGTAAGTGACTTGCACAGGCACAAACCTTAACTTAAATCTAGGAGTCTCAAAAAGAACGCTTGCATAGTAGGGCTTCCTTAAATGAGCTCATCTAATCTATTCTTCTGTGTGTGCTGACTTGTGCCTAAATGTTAGAGGCCAAATCCAAAAAAAAAAAAAAAAAAAAAAGAGCAAGCCTGTGGCTCAATCCTAGGAAAGATGTAAAAGGCCTAAATGTAACCCTGGACAAAGGAGCCACTGACTACCACAGCAGGTCCATATTAAAAAAGAGATATGCTGGTTCCTGGTAATCACCCTTATTAATCAACTTCATATTTTGGCTTTTCAAGGGCCTTTAGCATATTCGGATTTAGCTATTGTGATTCTTCTTGGTTTTGAAATCGTTTCATGGTCCAGGCTTTCACTTCGGATAAGATCAGAAGATCTGAAAAGATGTTAGCCGTTGATGTTTTTAAGTACTTTCAATATTTCCACTTTGCCAAGCTTCCCAAAATATGCGCAAATAAAAATTTTTTTAATTGATGGCCAGGACGATAATGGTTTAGGACTTCATCTCTTCACCGGAGGAAGCAATTCTCAAGAGAGAGGAGGGCTAACGAGGTTTGGATTCCAGTTCTCATAACTAGAACGGTGAGAGGGAACGTGGCGGATGGATGCGAACGGGATTCTGTAGTCTGGGGCCTTGCATTGTGCACTTTGCTTCCCACCGAAACCAGAGGTCCATATGTACAGTCGTCAGGTTTGTCGTGCCTGCGGCAGCCCTGCACACACCCTGCCTGAATTCTGGTCTCGCATTTACTTCATTTTGTTACCTAAAGTGCTATCTAGTGGTGGCTTTCCATTTCTCTGTGGAAGCCAGCTCGTGGAAGACACCTGGAGAAGGAAGTCGGACAAGAGAAGGTTGTTTGGAAGTTGCCCCCAAAGTAGTGCTCTGTGTTAAAGGGGCAATGGAACTGTCCTTGAAAAGCTTTCATCGCTCCTTGCAGTTTTACCACACTACGTAGTGTTTGGGTAATATATTTGGTCATGGTGTTGGAATCTTTATAATTGGATGGATCTATGCTTTTTACTATTTTCAGAGAAATGAATTTTATGAATGTTTCTATTTAAAGAGAACAAAACAATAACAACAACAACAACAACAACAACACAAACCCCAATTCCTATTACCCTGCCTCCTCCACTCACATAGTAGTCTTAACGTGGTTTATTCCTGAAATTGACTCATTCAGCTTTCCTCCTGGAAGTTGTCAGTGTGTACGCCTGGTTAATGGAGAAAATCAGCGCAGTGCCCAGGCACAATGCCATGACTCATTCCTGGCATTTCAGGGGCTTTGTAATGGAAATTATAGTTCCAAGCTACAGTTCTTACCAAGTGAATATGTGAATGTTAACGAAACAAAGCACAGTCTACACAGCTTCTGCATAACTCTCACCATAGATTCAGTGTCTGCTTATGAAGTTATAACCCATGCATGCTTGAATACCACAATATTGTTTTAATTAGTCTTCTAAAACACTGTAAAATATTTGGCTTTGGTGAAAGGAGGAAATTCTCGTATATGTTGGAACTGTTTGGTTAAAAGGGCATTTTTGTCTACTGATTTAGTCTCCTGGGGTTTATACTAGTATCTGAATGCTTTTTAAGTAGTCTTTAATGATCTTCAGCCAATTCTCATTCATTCATTCTATGTATCTTTCTAACTACCTATCTATCTATCAATCTATCAATCATCTATCTATCTATCTATCTATGTATCTATCTATCTACCTATCTATCTATCATCCATCCTTCTACCTGCCTATGTGTGTACACACACACACACACACACACACACACACGTTGGATAATACCTGCCTTTTGTTTTACCTTCTGCTTGACCCAGACTTGTCCCCAAACTTCTTTCACGCGTCATTCCTCTTTTGTTGTACTATGTAAGATGTAAAAGTAGTAAAACAGCCAAAAATCGACAGCAGGAAGAAGTGGGGAAATGAATAAGACAGGTATTTTAAACCCTTATTTTTTATTGACTCAGGTTTGAATCCTGACCGACTGGTAGGATTTTGTGGAAACGTACAGAAAAGCCAGTTTCCCATTATTCTTGGAGACTGGGACAGAAGATCAAATATTTAGTTGGTTTCTGGTGATTCTTATATGTCTACATCCTTTGGACCGGGAATATTTTGGAGCTGCTAATTGGAAAGTAGACATTTAGAAGAAATTTTCAGCAAAAGAAGAAAATGAGCGATATACTTTATCACTCAGCGGCTTTATTCTAATCGTATCTTCTCTAACAATAGCTCCCGGCTACGTGCTCTTAAAGCACAAATGCTAATATTCTGAGAAATGAATTACATGAAAAACAGTCTAATCTTTTCTAGATATGCTAAAAATACCAATCCGCAACCAAGAATGTTTAAACTTTCTTCCCTTTCCAGATGAAGCAAGATTCTCGGCAAAGACACTCCGAAGCCTCAGCATGAGTGGAGGTTTTAGCTTATAGCAGTAAAGATGTTTAGACGAGGACAGTCAAAGTGAATGCCTTATCGTTGCACTAGTGCTAATCCTTCAGATGCATAAACTATTGTTTTCTATGTTATTCTGTGGAAGTAGCTGGTGATGAAACGATATTACGTTTATTTATTTATTTTCTTAGGAGGAAACTGAGGCACAAAAGATTACATTCCCAGAGTTAGAACCTAGCGCTATGTTACTGAGATTGCATCTGCAATTGGGAGACAATTCTGAATGAAACAGTTTTTGTATCGCTGGTTTCCGCATGCTAGCTCTTCCATGGGCTTATCCTTAGCAGATTCATCTGTTAAAATATGTGAAGGGAAATACTTCTGTGTGATAGCTTTCAAGATTTGACTAGCGCTTCTTCTCTGGGACCTGAGATAGAGAGGACAGGATGGGATAATGACCAGGATGGTTTGGAGGCAAAATGATGATAGGACAGAAGTGTGTGTGTGTGTGTGTGTGTGTGTGTGTGTGTGTGTCCAGAGAAGATAGAGCCTGTGTGCTCAGAGTCCCAGAGGGGCCAGACTCCCTTATCTTCTGATCATGGATGGCCCAGTCCCCTGCCATCGTTCATTCCTGTGTTGTGTCTGCTAGGAAATCTCACAAGCATGTCTGAGGTCACTGTGTATTTTTTAGTACAGAAATCTTTTCTTAGCCCTCACATAGTTGTAGAGTAAGAACTATGCAAGTGAAAAGTAACAATATTGGTCTTGATACAACTGCCAGATTTTCTGTTTGGAAAAAAAAGTTGCTTCTCAAAAAATAAAAATAAGGCAAAGCATGCTGAATTGAGCATTAAATAGTCGCGACTCATTTTTTAATGCATCTGGCATAGAGTTGCTTCTTGCCAAAGGGGTGTAATTTTCAGGTCTGTGACTGGGAGATTTGGATTGTGAATGTCTCTGTACTGTGAGCAGAGATAATGTTTAGGGTTGTAGTGTGAATATTGAGGCCTTTTTAGTGTAGGATTAATGTTCGATATGGTTATTTTAAGGGAAGTTACCTAAACTTAAGTTACTGACATTTAGCCACATTTGTTAAATCTTCATTTCTGGAAAATTGAAAAGTGACTTAGTTGAAACAACATCCAGAAACCTCCATTTCAGCACATTCTTCAATTTATAATATTAAGGTTTAAAAAAAACTTCAAGTAAATCAGTGTCACTGAGACCTAATGAAGCAGTTTTTATTTTTACTTAGAGGATTGTTGCCGTGTAGAGTAAAAGAAACCTCATGCTTTTAATCTTTTCAGTTGACATTGCCAGTGAGAGTGTTATTATTGTTAGATAATCATAATGGTATGTTCTGGAGGCTCTTCTCCCCTCACCCGACACACCCAATTCCCTCACACCCCGCCAGCAGAGCCAGAGAAAGAAGAATAAAGCAATGTCTTATTTGCTTTCAGAATTTGATTCTCTATTGCTTTGGAGACCTGCTGGGATTTGCTCTTAAACTATTATTAAATTTCTAATGTCCATCCAGGTTTAGATTCATTTGTAGGAAGAACCAAGAAAACATAAGTGAACCGGTCAGGCTGAGTTGTGCAGAACTTTCTTCCAGGGAGCCTCAGCCTCACAGGGAGAGGTCAGCGGACACCAGGGCCCAACTGGGTGGGGGCAGTTAGGGCTGCATGCAAGGCCTCAGCAGGTCGCTTCACGAGCCTCAGTTTCTTTACCATGAGCCTCAGTTTCCTTACCACCTGCCCAGTTGTGCTTGTTTTCGAGACTAGGTGTGATACTGTTTAGAAAGAGATTTTTGCAAACTTGAAAAAAAATACTTCACCGATGTTAGATATTAAAAGTTAGAAACTAAATCAAAGCTTAAGTAGGTAAATGTAATTATGTGTGTGGATTGTGTGGGGGACACCAGTAATTCTGGAAAAGCTTTCAGTCACTTCTTGATGGGGTCCCAAGTGAAAAAATATGCAGGGAGACCAGTCCAACAGTTTCTTTGGATTTAAACAAAGGGAGAATTGGAAATCTCCCAAAAGACAGGCAGTGGAAGTAAGCTGTAACAGACCACTGCTCCAGATGATGGAAAGATTCGTAGCTGATACAATGTTCCACTTAAAGTAGAAACACTGAGCTATTGAAGAGGGCTGTCCTAACAGAACAATGTGTGGTTCCAGGACTGGCATTATGGGGAGCATAGGGGTGAAGATGATGAACACACCTGAGGTGGTATTCCATTAAAGGGTGTGTGAGTCAGGAATCCCTGGATGAAGAGGGAGCCCTGTTCTCATCCCACAATATGGCCTTTAATGTTCTGGGTCATGGGGATTCTACTGCACGCATGGAAGAATCTTGAGGTATGAGTTTATAGGAGGAAAGTCAAAAAGTTGAACTTATTCTCGGGACTCAGCAGCAGAAGTAGCTGGGGCTTGCTCATTTCCGTGTCAGCCTCCTGTCTCTGTTTTATTCCATTTGCGCTCCTCTGTGGCCCCTCTTTCTTCCTAGGCCAGGCCTGGACAGGAGAGAGTCACAGAAAAGTCAAATAAGGTGGTTTCCTGGGGACTATTGAGTGCTGGTGCCATTGGTAGCCAAGTGACAAACACATACCATATCTGGGTCCCTAACTCTCAAGCAGCACCCCTCCCAGCACACATCCCATTGAAGGCTCATCTTGTGAATCTCTCTGGCATTTCCTAATTCCTGGCAACCCTGTTGATATTAATACTTACTGATCATCAGTTATATTTTAAGCATTTACTCTTGTTCCAAAAAAATATTTAAGATGGAGCTTCTCAGCACATAATTGAGTTCCCAAGATATTTTGCTCACGGTTTGTACCCTGACTGTGGCTGCATTCTTGCAATGATAAATGGAAAAGATAATGCAATGCAGAATAAACATGTACCAAATTAAAACATAAAAGGAAATACACTAAGGCCAAATTCTCACTCTACTAACAATTTAGGCCAGCCTTGTTTTTCAGGCAGTCAGTGACTTCTGTTTAAGCAATGCTGCTTATATATAGGCCTGTTAAAAAGGAAGGAAATAAATGGAGAAGAAAAAACAACGTTTCCAAAGTTTCTGGCTACCTGGATAACCAACCCTGTGTTCTTGGCAGCCAGCATATTGTTTTTCCATTGCCAGCCGCCACGCAGTGCTATTAAATAGGGGGGCCTCCCCAGAAAAGCTGTGCACCCAGCAGGCACTCTGCCTGCCTGGTTCTCGAGGGACACAAGTGTGTGCCGATACTCTGGCTGTCCCAGGCTCAGCCTCCAGAATATGAAGAGAGGGCTGTCACCCCTCAGAGTCATAGAGTCATCTTCCTTCCAGAGTACCCTGACGGGGATGGACTGGCAGGTAGATGGCATCTGATTCCAGGATATCCTGTAAGGTTTGCCTAAAACCCAGGCAAAAGTGGTTTTGAGGTAGGACAGAGTCCATGAGGCACAGGGCCATGCACAGGGTTCAGAGAAAGTCAGGGAAACTCCCATTTCTGTCTAGAAAGACCCACGTGGGTGGTGGTGATGCCTGAGCCCAACACAGTGAGCTATGTTCTAAGCGAGTGTCACCTAAGTTCTCATTCTAAGAGAGGATGAGAAGAGTCCTGGAGGGAGGCTGAGCATGAGATTGGGAATCCAGAATGAACTTTGCTCTGTTAAATTCATAAACTTCCATGATTTGTCTATTGACAGTTATTCCTAGCTTGATTTATTCCTACATCAGAG
Organism: Eonycteris spelaea; assembly: GCA_003508835.1. Classification (NCBI taxonomy): domain Eukaryota; kingdom Metazoa; phylum Chordata; class Mammalia; order Chiroptera; family Pteropodidae; genus Eonycteris; species Eonycteris spelaea. Next base: position 7,504,282 of record PUFA01000017.1, read on the forward strand.
CCCACCACACACACAAACTCATCTTCTTCCCAACAGAGCTCTGAAAATACTCATCTACCTGCATATTTTTAATCAGAAAATTTAGATTACTTTCTGCGGATTGCCTATTTCATGAGGGAGGAGAAAAAGATGGAACAGGAGTCTTTTTGCAAAGATTGTTTATGTAATCATTTGAGCCAAAAAGAAATCACCTTTTTTATTCTTCAAAACAAAAGGCTTTTTCAAGCCAACTGATTGAAGTCTAAATTATTGCACACAGGAAAATGGGAGGCAGGTCTCAAGGAATATCCAGGTGGGCACAGTCTTCTAGTGAGCGGCGGATATATGAGATCTTCTGTGTGGAATCCCTGAGGCTTGCAGAGAAAGGATTTTTCAAATCCCATCCTTTCAAACTCCAGGAAAAACAGAGTTTTCCAAAGTCAACTATTAATAGAAAATCAAGAGTCAAGAAAAGTTAAAAGGTAGAGATTTTAAAGTCAGTCCTGGTTTTAATTTATATGTGCTTATTCTAACTAGTCAGGGAAGCACCCCACCCACTCCAAACCTCATCCTAAGCTTAAATTGCTCATGCGTTAGAGATGAATTAACCGTTTTTAAGGGTGCCACCTTAAGGGTCACTAATTTAGCAAATTAACTGACATTCCTAGAAAAGCTCCATGGCTTGCTTGTGCCAGTAAATATTTTCCCAGATAGTGACGCTTCAAATGATACCCCAGAATCACTGGTCCACTTCCAAAGGGTGAGCAGTTTACTTTTAGGAAATGCATTGCACACTTGTGGAGTCAGACCAACACCCAGGCTGCTAAGTTTCAACATACTTTAAAATGCAAAAAGGGAACTTTCCTGCCTCAGACTTTCAGCCTTTTCCAGATGGACCAAGAAGGGCGCACGGGTTGAAGCCCAGCGAAGCTGCTTCAGCCCGAGTGACTGAGCACCGTAATGGTCTACAGGCTGCAGTGGTGGGTAGCGAATAAGAGGCATCCCCAGGTGACTGGAGAGAGAGGCTTTCCATGCCCACCCATTTCCATTGGCCAAACACCCACGGGAAATGACGGAAACCTGTGGAAAAGGCCAGAGCGCGCTCAGCTGAGATGCTGCGCCCTCACGCCACCCCCAACCCAGGCGCCTCTGCTGTTTCGCTTCTCGGCTGCAGCTGTCCACAGCTGTCTGGGAAATGGATCTGAGCCTGGGGAAGCAGCAGCAGGGTGGGAGTGGAATATGGCATGTTTTTTGAACCTGGACCCTTTTGCCCTAGTTGCCAAAACAGGCGGACGGTAGGCCCCTCTGTGCAGCTTTTGACTGGAGATTCAGCTGGAGGCCTCAGAGGGAAACACTGGGGAGGAGGTTCCTGAACATAATCTGCCTCTGGGCCCCAGGTTTTCAAAAGAGGCATTGAACAGACCCAGAGAGAGTGGCCAGGAGGTCATGGGGGTCTACAAATCAACTTATTCAAAGATTATTAGAAGGAACTGAGGATTTTTAGCCTGAAAAATAAAATTTAGGAGGTGGCTAATCTTGTGAAAGAAGGGATCGATTTTAGGGGGTATTTTATATTGTATAAAATATACATAAAATTTGCAAATTAATCATTTTTAAATGTACAGTTCTGTTACATTAATATATTCACAATATTGTGCCTCCATCACCACTGTCCCTTTCCAGAACTTTTTCATCATCCCAAATAGACACTCTACACATTAAACGATAACTCCCCCTCCCCCCACAACTCGTGGCAACCACTAATCTCCCTTCTGTCTCTATGAATTTAACTATTCTAGGTACCTCATACATGCAAAATCATACAATATTTATCCTTCTGTGTCTGGCTTCTTTCACTTAGCATAATGTTTTCACATTCATCCATGTATCAGAATTTCATTCCTTTTAAAGGCTGAATAATATTCCATTGTATAATATACCACATTTGTTTATCCATTCAGCTGCTGATGGATGTCTGGGTTGCCTTTGGTTATTGTGAATGATGTCGCTAGGAACATGAGGGCACAGGTATTTGTAGATTTACTCTTTGCAATTTCAGAAAAACTGCCTTTGTCGAATGGGAAGAAGTTGCAGAAAGGCTGATTATGGCTTCGGTAATTGTAGCTCTTGTTGATGGTGGAGGGGCTTCCTGTGGCTGGGAGTAGTTCAGCTTGGGTGACTATCAGGGAGGAATCAGGTGGTGGGACCCCCACAACAAGTAAAGAAAAACTCTGAGGGCCCTTCCATCTGTAGAGTTCTGTGATTCTCAGGCTGATGGAGTGTGCATCCTAAGGGGACCAGCTAGGGAAAACCTTCCCATGAGGAGAAAAAAAGGGGGATTGTGATGGTAAATTATCTACCAGTCAGAAGTGACTTGCTAAACTCTTTCTGGCCTGGACTTGAGATCTGTCTCATGGTGCTGTGAAGCTCATACAGAGGCTCTGTCTAGCTTGGGGAGATCTTCCCCCAAGCTCCTTCGAAAGCTTTCTTGCCCCATGGCATAGTGGGGTGAGGGGTGGGGGCGAGGCCCAGGGTGCTCAACACAATCCCCTCACTTCTGCCCAGAAAGGAGGGCTGCTCCCTGGAAGACCTGTCTGAGCCCCATCTCCGTGTAGTTACACCGAGTCTCGGTCAGGAGGTGAGGGAAGGTAGAGGAAGCTGGATCGGGGCGTGTTCAGAAGTGAATGCCAGCTGAGGTGGGGATGCCCTGGGATCCGACACAATTAGCTTCATTTTGTTACAGTTGGGGGTTTTCTTATCATTAGCTGGGGAGGCCTAGCCCGAGAATTCCAGTATTCCAGAGTGAGTTTAATTGTGGGTGATTTCATTCTGCCCTTTTTATGTCGAAGCCAGGGGCTTGCGTCATATAATAGTGAATTCAGGGAGATTTTTTATTGCATGTGAATCATAGCTTTTCCAGCTGAATGTCACTTACTTGGAATTTTCGTCTGATTTTGTTTTTGTTTTTGTCTCTTGGTGTTTTTCCATCAGGCTCTTTGGCTAACCAGAAAAAAAAAAAAAATAGAGGAAGGGCTCATTCTGACTGGAGCAGGGTTTGAGTTGGCAACTCAAAAAGGAGAGTATTATGAATGTGAAAAAAAAAAAAAAAAAAGAAAACGGATGCTTTATTTTGCTTTGAGGGAGGGACCGAGGCCAAGTCAAATTGAGAGCTCTAATTTGGGAATGGTGTTATTACAGGTCATTGGGAGTTGGTTACGCTCTAAATTGGGAGGCCAGTCACATGAGGAGGCAGCAAAGGCGGATCACATGGGGGTCAGTCGGGGCTCTTTTACAATGAAGTTTTATCTTTTTACTACACAGTTGAAATATACGTCTGTCACGTTGAGAAACCAAGTCACCTTATTGGCTGGTGAGCGCTCCCTGCTTTGGCACATCGGTTGTTTTCTAAATGAGCCAGTTCTTCCGATATGTGTGCTTTCCGGGGCTTTATTTAGGTCCTGGAATCTGTTCAGTGATTAGTGGAGCAAGCCATGTGCTAAAGGTTATTTATCTGTTCTTCACCTTCACCTTCAGATCTTATTTTGAGGGGCTGATTCCCTTTTTTCCAAGGCTCTACCCATTTTAGATCTCAAGGTAAAGACATTCTGGTAACCTTAAAAATAAATATATATATATCACATATTTAAATATATCAAAAAGTGATGGTCTTAATTTATTAGATTACCTTTCATTTTCTCAGCACTGTTACTGACAGCTTGAAAAATGAAAACAAGAAAGATGGGTCCTGCCCCAGCACAGGCAGTTAAGAACAAAGTACCCTTCCTGCCCCCGAACTGCAGACTCTTGACGTCCCTGGAGTCTTGGGGAAGACCAGGAAGGGTTGTGTGTTAAGCTGTTGATTTTTCTTGGAGAATCAAAGTCGGCTTTGTTGATGTATAAAGCCCTGATTACTTAGCTGTGTTTGAAATAAAAACAAAACAGCCCAAGAAGGATATCTAGAATTCAGTGTTCGGTACAAACAAGTTGTGCTCATGGACCTAAATGGGGCATGTTACTAAGTCCGTGACACAGAGGTTCTGCTGATGCCTCTGAAGCATGCGGACTGGCGATGCTTGTGATCGAGGTTAGGAATAGAAGGTGTGTGGAAACTTTCCATAAAAGGCAGCCAGGTCCCCTGGACTGGTGTGGACAAGTGGTCAGGAAGCTCTGGCATTGCTCATGGCTGTACCAGGGTGACCTTGGATGAGTTTCTCTGTGCCTCAGTTTCCCTGAGGTACCATATTGGTTTTGGGAGGAGAAGGTGAGGGCTTTCAGAGATGTATGAAATGTGAGATGTTATCAGATGTTAAATGGAGGGAAGATGATGTCACAGGAACGCAAATCAGGGCCATGCGTCTCCAAACAGGGCTAGGCTGCTAATCTCTCCTCAGGCATCACCCACCACTGGTGATGCCTCTGACATCACAATACCCAGCTGGATACTCAATAATGATGAGCTGTGCCCAGTGGACACCAGAGCAGGGAAGAAAAGGAGGAGGACAAAGTGGAGAGGGAGGAGATGGAGCAATCCCTTATGTGATAATTCCATCAACTCACAACTTTTTCACCTAACATCTGGTTCAACTGTAATGTGTTCAGCTCCACATAAACTGTACAGCGTCTGTGCCCTCCTCGCCAAACTCAGCAAAATATTATGGTCCTCTAATCGAGAGAATTTTGCTCCTGTTGCTGCATGTCTCGTGGTTCATCGTCAGATCTGTGATCTGGTACCTCACCAAACGGCTCTCCGGAGCAGCCATTTAGAGGTAATCCCCTGGCTCTGTGCCCCAGGCTACTCTGAGACTCCTTCACACCCATCTCCACGCTCCTCCTTGGAGCGGCACAGCACTCCGGGGACCACGTAAGGGTGGTTTGGGAGGGTGTGAGTCCATGATAAATATGCTTTAAGATGGAAAGTCTCACCTTCATTTTATTTTTGAGCTACCTCAGGCCTGGTCAGACTTTATTGTTCTGAGGGTACCCTTAAAACTCAAGTGGGCCAAATCAGGTCTCCCCTGTCTAGCCTCAGAAGGCATTATCGCTCCTTTTACCATTGTTATCATGGAAAAGTTGAGCGATCAGTCCTGTTGTGGAAATATTATGACATTTTGCTTGCTCATGTATTGGTTATTTATTTATTTTTAATCTAACGACTTCTCTTAAAAATGGGGCCCTACCACTTTTTGAATTGATTCTTCTTCAGTGGTCCCCAATCTTTTTGGCTCCTATGAGAATCTAAAGCCTGATGACCTGAGGTGGAGCTGAGGCGGTGATGCTAGCGCTGGGGAGGCCCTGCCAATACCGATGAAGCTTCACTCGCTCACCCCACCACTTACCTACCTCCTTTTGTGCGGCCTGGTTCCTAACAGGCCATGGACCAGTACCAGACTGCGGCCTGGGGTTTGGGGACCGCATTCCCCATTCTCCTGGGGAAATTATTTTCCCCACCTGAATTTCACATCAGCCTTAAGCGGCTGATCATCTGAAAGCTGGAAATTGGAGGCCATGATTTTCTCTTTGTTTCTCGGAGCAGTGGTTCTCAAACTTAAGCCTGGGTCTGAATCACCTGAAGAGGTTTTAAACAAAGTTTCTGATTCACTAAATCTAGGGTTGGGTCCCAGAATTTATGTTTCTAACAGGTTCTCAGATGTGTAAGTCCCTCTGCACTTTGAGAATCAGTGCCTTAGGCCTTTTTTGCTCTCCTGTTCTCCCCTCCCTCCCTTTCCTATGCCCGTAGGAGAGGGCCCCATGGAGCATCATCTGGTCCCTTAGATGATGGTGACTGCCATTAACAATAATGCAGTATTCACTGTGGGCCAGACAATGGTCGCCCTGCTTTACACAGATCAAATAATCCAAGTATCACAACTCTCCTATTTCAGATGAGGAGACTGAAGTGTATGGAGTAGTTGAGTGAATTGTCCAAGGACACATCACTAACTAAATGGAAGGCTGGGATTCAGACCCAGACAATACAGCTAGAATCTGTGCTCTCCATCACTATGCTTTATTATCCTTCTTTTCCTTTCCCTCGAGTCCCTTAGAGCACCTGATACTCCTACAGTACTTGGAACTGAATATCTCAGAAAGGAGTCCCAGGACAATCGAGCCTACCTTAGGTACTTGTAACCTGTATCTTGGGGTCTGAGTCCCCACAGTGGCTGGACTCCCCACCTGTGTGTGTGAACGAGGTGAGGGGGGTCTCTTACAGAGTGGGCGGCCTCAGAAGGGCCACCGGAAGGGGCTGATGTAAAGACACCGGGAGCATCCACACGTGAAGAAAGGCCAGTACCCACCCTCTGCCAGGGCCTAGTGTCCCTCCCCAGTGTCCAGAGCTGCCACAGTTGGCACTAGCACCTTAACCAGAAACAGACGAAGCTGGGAAGGAACAGATCTGCTGTGTCATCAGCCATGACAGAAAAGTGCACGTATCTTTTGTTCTGTGTGTTCCAGCAAACCTACGTAATCAGGCCAGCGAGTAGAGGCCACATGAGTGCAGACACTGTCCCTGCCCTTAAAGGGAGCCTAACTGAGGAGAAAGTATTGTACAAGCATGGGTGTCGTTGAGTTCAGCCGGGGTAGAGAGAAGGCCATGGGGGCCAGAGTAGATCAACAGGACCTGAGGAGGAAAGCAGATTCTTAAACCATGTCATGGTGATGAAGTGGGGCAAGAAAGAGAACATTTGGTTGTATATGGGGTAAATCTTTAGCAAAGAATAGTTAATAATAAATAACAATCTCTTTTAAGATTTAAACAGCCAAAGGTTGTCTCCATTGGAATAGTGATAATCGACTAAGCTCTTCATGTTTTTTCCAGTAAATCATGCGTTGGATGCTGGCTGGAGGTCTGTTGTTGTTTCTTGGGTTACTTTAAAGAATGGATTCTACTCCTTACAGAGTTGCCTGTTGGTTCTATACGTGGAAACCTTCTTAAAGTTTTTCTCCACCCCTTTGTCTGATTCTCTCCATATTCTTTGTATCACAGACATTTCTGTGGGGTTCAAAACATTTTCCTTAGCTATTTCTGACCCTGAACACCCAATCAAAAAGGACAGACCCTAGCAGCAGGCCATATTCATTGATAAGAACAAAGGTAATAATCTAATGGCTGAATAAATACACCCACCTCCAAAGGTAGTAGTGCAAAGCTAGGTTAAAGCGAAATGAGCCCTGCTCTGGACCAGTGTGCCTTAAGTCCTCCCACCGTGTTTGTGTCTTCCTTTGGTTTAGAATTCTAGCCATTATGTTTGAGACTCAGGAAGGATGAGCGAAAGGCCCTTTTTCACAGACATTGTAACTGTGGGGCTCTGAACTCTGGTCTCCCCCTGCAGCATTCCCACAAAGTCTGCTAAAGCAAAAATTTGGTCGGTCCTGATTCTGGTCCAGCCACTGACCTCTGGGTCTATTTAATTTCACGGTGGGATGCTCAGAAGGAGGGAAATGGTCTCCGCCGTTCTCATTCCCGATTAGAGAACTTTATCATCATCCTTTCTAACTTTTCTTCTTACCCCACTGCCCTGGAGGACTTCGGATATTAAAAAGTAGTTTCCCTTCTCAAAAAATTGGAAACATTTTTTTATTCTAATTGCGTCAACAGACCTACTAACCTGAAAACAAGTTTGGTGCACAAGTAACCAGTGAAAATAAGCTGCTTACCTTTGCATAAATTCCTGAGGTTGGCTGATAGCTCAAGAGAACCAGAAGGGAGGTGTGCCTCTAACTCCCTCTGCAGGGCTGTGCCTAATGAGGATGAGAGAGCAGGATTGGTTATGTCCTTGGGCAGGTCACCAAACTCTGTCCTTGTACAGTTGACTAAGCCCTTTTTCCAAATACAGTAACAGTTCATTTGTGACCATGGATTCAAATATCCTGCCTCCACAAATTGTTCATTCTTTCTTCCTTAGAATAACTTGGACATGTATTTCAGATTTCATACCTAAATGAGTGATATATAAATTTTACTATCAAATCTTATAACGTGTATTTTGGGAATATATATGTACCATTCCTTGGTGACAATACTTACATGGTTACATCACAGGACTCTTACGTTCACATTTACTTTAGATTCTTAATCCTCAGGATGGGAAGTCTTATCTATAAGTTGTTGAGCAACTTTCACATTATTTTAGAAAGCGTGGGACCCAGTGACTTAACAGTCCAGACTCATTTTAAGACGTAGAATGGCTCCCTGTTATCAGAGGTGAAACTTGTTCATTCTGGCCTTCCCAGATTTCGTGAGGTTTATAAACATTGTTTGAAGTGACTGTTGTTCAGTTTGGTCTGTTAGACTGAGCACAAATTATTCTTTTGTGACTTAACCTGTTTATATTCCTCTCAAGAGGCTCCTTTGTGGACTGTCTGGATGTTGCCGAGGATTTGGGTTTCGGCAGCCTAACTGGGCTACCTGGACCATGATATGCTTCTTTCAAGACTCCCATTTTCAGAGCTTCTCGTGGAACAAGGCCCGAATCTGAGTGTGCAGCAGGTCCTTGAATAAGGCACTTTGTTTGATGTTGTCTTGTTACAATGTTAATGACTGGGGAAAACCCAATTTCCAGCTGGGGCCACTGCCCTTGTGGAGTGTGCATATTCTTCTCATGGCTGCGTGGGTTTTCTCTGGGGGCTCCGGTTTCCTCCTACATCCCAAAGATGTGCACGTTGGTGACTGGGCTAAACTGTCCCAGTCTGAGAGTGGGTTGTATAACTGGCTATCCCTGCAACGGAAGGGCATCCTGTCTAAGGTGGGGTCCCCACCCTGCACCCTGAGCTGCCAGGAGAGGATTTGACCACACGGACCCTGAACTGGAATGAACGGGTTGGGAAATCATTATCTTCTTATTTTTATCAATCTTTCTTAAATGTACATATAGCTCACATTTATTTATTTAGTATCAGAAGTATTTTGGGTCTTTATGTAGAACTTGAGTGATACATTTGTGTCCAGAAATATGCCCTAGGAACTTAACCCTCGTTTCTATCAATTAGCCTGTGGTAAAATTGGTTTCCTTTACATCGTTTCGATTAAAGTCGCAGTTTCCAAGAACATATGCACGGCGTTAAATGAAGACTTAGAGTCGTAATACAAAGCGTTTCTTTCCTTTGCAAGGTCGGCAAGAGGATTGCTAATTCATTATTTTGAAATACTATTGGAGAGTCATTTTGTGGTATGTGGGGTTTTGTCAGTGGTGGTCTGGGAGTGCAAGAGTGGCACTGAAGATTAGTGAGTGGGAAAGCTTCCTGCTTTTAGAACATTTATAGATTCTCCTCCGAGGGGTTTTTGGTATAAAAAAACTAGCCAAATGTGGTTTGCAAGGATTTGTCTTGCATTTGTCAAGAGTAAGGTGACATTTTTTTCATATCTAATTATATGACCCTTAGGAGACCCGTTCCTAGAAGGCTTTATTAGAATAGAATCACTTATGGCTAAAAACATTTGGGCATAGAACTGTTTTAACACAATCCTATTGGCATTAGTTTTTCTTTCTTTCTTCAACAGATGTTTGCAAAAGAGTGTATTAAATACATTTAAATCTGCTGTCTCAGCCTCTGAAATCTTTATCATGAAGATTACTTTAATTGGTGTCAGTTATAATCAGGAAAAGCACCCATTATGCTTTTGTTTTCTAGCACGTGGGGAAATTTTCCATTCTAAACAGAATATTGAGAAGGGGGATGCAGTAAAGATTTTGAAAATTGAGCTAATCATTCTATTTTCTTCTTTTGTGTGTTCTTGTTTTTATTTGACACTAAAGCTAAAGTATTCAGAATTCTGCAGAGTTAAATGAGAAAAAGGTGACCGAACAGTTTTGGGGTAACGGTTGGTACCCATTATTATTCACAGGTGACCCAGTCCATCAGTCTTTATTTAAAGGAAATTTCTAGGTAGTGCCTAAGATTTGGAGTAAGAAATCCCCAAATCTACCAAACAAGATGTCTGGGCACAATTTTACGTAGCCACTAAAAAATGTGATTAATAAGGAAACGTTAGCCCATGGAAAAATGGAAACAATGCCACAACCTGATCGCGCTTACAGCCTAGTAGAGAAAGACAGAAAGTGATTGTAATACACAGCAGATCACACGATAAGGGCTGTGGAGAAAAAATAAAGCAGGGCAGGGTGGGAGGTGATAAGGGACTGTAGGGTGAGGGTGTGATATAGGTAATTTAAAATATGTGGACAGAGGAGGTCCTCTGAGCAGACAGAACTGAGAAAGGCTAAATGTGGGTCTTTGGGAAAAGTGTTCCAGCCACGGGAAACAGCAAGCACAAGGGTTGGAAGATTAGGCTCATGTCTAGCTGCTGAAGGAAAAACAAGGAAGCCAGGATGGGCTGAAATGACTGAGGGACAGCAGCAGGGATAGGGTTATGATCCTAGAGGTGCTGATAGACCATTGTATGGCTCTTACTCAGTGCGAGATGGGAAACCATCAGAATGTTTGAGCAGAGAAGTCACATGACTTATCATCTAGTGTTAAAAGATCATCTGGTTCTTATGTTAACAATAGACTGTTGGAGGTGGGTGGAATGCAGAAGCTTGGTGAGAGGTAGTCAGGTTCTGGATATGTTTTGGGGAGTCAGAGGTCAGGATTTGCTAACAGATTAAATGTGTATATGAGAGAAAGGAGTCAAGGATACTCCAAGGTTTCAACCTGAGCTACTGGAAAGATAGAAAAGTCATTTGCTGAGATAGAGAAGACCACAGGAGCAGATCTAGTGAATAAAAGCACAAGTTCAGTTTTGGACATGTTAACTCGGCGATCATTTGAGTTGAGATGTAGAGGATATATTTGGGATATATGATTCTGAAGCTCAGAGTGAGATGTGAGCTGGAGGTACAAATGTGGGTGGGGGTGGGGGAGTGTGCATGTTGTCAAGGCCAGAAGCCAGAAATGAGGCAAGTGGTTGAGGGAGCTGGCCTGTCTTATGTGCCTGCCGGAAATGGGCAGCCTCATACCTCAAAGAGTTGGTCATAACCAAGAGAAGGTCAGAAGCCTGAAGGAGAATCCCAACCCTAACTTGAGCCCTTAGCTGAGAGCTCAGGACCAGTTCACTGCTGGCCTGGGCTCCATCAGGAGCAAAGGAGCCCTCCCGGAGCACCCGGCCATGCCAGTACTACCCAGGAAAAAAGGTGACTAGGATGGAAAGCCCTCATTGAAGAGATGAGAAGATCACTCTAGAGCAGTAAGTGGGCACTGTAGGTGTCTGTGGGGATCAGAGTCGCCTGGTTTTTGCCCTTTGAGGACAGTCAGGTGCCTTCGAATGGCCAGCACCTAATGACCTTCATGCTTCAGAGAAAGCTCTAGTGGTTATAGTGGGCCATGGAGACCACAGCATCGATCTCTGCCTTTCTAGTGAATTCAAGGGGCAGTAGCATTTTTGAATGATTTTTACCAAGTAACACGAAGCTCCATAATTTAGTTCCTTATATTAGTTAACTAGCTCCACTTATTAGTTAACTAGTGCTTTGTAACAAACTACTTCAAAACTTAATGGCTTCACTTAATAACATTTATCTTACAGTTTTCTGAGGGTCAGAATTTGGGACAGACTAGCTGGGTAGTTCTGGCTTAAAGTCTCTCACAAGGTCACCAAAGCTGGAGACTCCTCCTCCGAGGTGGCTAACTTACATGGCTGGCAGTTGGTGCTGCCTCTGAGCAGCAAGCCCGAGCTCCTTCTCACCTGTGCCTCCCCCAGGGCTTCCCGGGTGTCTTCATAATTGGTATGGCTGGTTTTCCCCTGAACAAGTGAACCAAGAGAGAGAGATGGAAGCTACAGTGCCTTTTATGACCTACCACAGCACGCCCCGGCCACACTCACTCTTGGTTACATAGACCTGCTCAGATTTGTTGTGGAGAAGAGTATGCAAGGGAGAAGGATCCATGGCGGCCATATTAGAAGCCAGCAATCACCCTCCTTGAAAATAGGGGGAAGGTTTCTATCTTCTCAATCCTTTGGATCTGCTCAAAGCACTACCTGCAGCTAGAGATGCTCAGTAACTCCATCTTACTGGGTCCCCCATCACAGCTGGTCTAATCCACATCTCTTGAGGGCTCCACCAAATCATGGGGCTGTTTCTCTAATCATCAGGCACCTTGAAGAGCCAATAGGCAAGTGCAGGTGCCAACATAAGAATCCCACTGTTTGTCATGTGTATTGCCACTTCCCCTCTGAATTTTCAGGTGCTCCTTCAGCTCATATCTCTACCCAATGCATGGCGTGTGGTGTTACCACTGGTCATTTGTCCTTGAGTTGTGCAGAGTTGTACTTTGTTTAGAAGCCTTTATCACATGATGTGTCTAGGGTTCAGTTTGTAAAACAAATTCTTCCAAGGAACATTTGACCATTTAAGACCCACTAGAATTCTCTCCTTTTAGAGCATTTATTTAACCAGAACTACTTGTATGTGTGTACTTAATTTCCGGACATTTCTCACATGAGCAAATTGCCTAAATATACTTGTGAGAAACCCTTTTATGGTAAATGTTATTAAACTGAAAACAAGGGTATAATAAAATAGCAATTTAAGGGTAATTTACTAACAACTGGAGCCCTTAAACAATGACATACCATTGTGTAGTAATAATACCAGGCTAGGTTTTTAAAAACACTCTTTGTCACTCCAAGAATCATTGGGACAGTTTCCTAATCCTCATGGTCTTTAATTATAGCTCTTCCAAGATTTTTTTTCTCACTACTACTATGTCACTGGTGTATAAATTATAAACCATTAATTTTTACCCTCATAAAACGTTCAGGAAACTCTTACATATCTGCTCCTTATCCAGAGAAATAATATTCAGATAAATTAATAGAGGCAAGTTGGCATTGTTGAACCTAGCTGCTCTTAGACTTCCATTTTCCAGATTGTCTACTGAATAGAAAGATATTGGGGTGGATAATAAAAGCAACTGCCTCACAGAATGAGATTGGAATTTTTGAGGATTTTCTTTTCCAGTAAAGAGAATCCATTGAATACACATCTCAGTAAAGGCTTCTTCTCTCTCTGGAAGGTGGTATAGGTGCCACAAAGAAGGCCAGTGGGCAGCAGGGCAGGAGAAAGCCAAGTCCCCACACACAGGCTTCTCTTTGAAGGTGGAGATGCTCACTCTCATCAGTGCCCTGGGGATGCTTACCCTGAGAGACTGACTGAGTACTTACTAGAAAGCAGGGAAGTAGAGCTTGCAATGCTGACTTATTAATTTGTCAGGAGGAGCCACATCAGAGGGACCAGATGTACTCAAAGTCCATATAATCAGCACAAGAAGGCCTCCACAGGAGGCTAAATCATAATCAGAAATCATTTATTAAGTTGCCCTGAAAAATTATCATCACAGAATGAAGAAATACCTTGTCTGTATGATCAGTTCATTCTCTCCCTGAAAGTACCTGGTGAGCTAAATCATAGTCCAAAGGTGGTTTGGTGAGTGGGATAATCAATATGCAGGGAGGCTAAGTGGGGTGAATGTATAGTGGCAACAGGTTAGCTTCACAAGTTCATCTCAGAGTGGGGAGGACTTAGCTCGAACGACTTAACTACACAAAGCCAAATGGCTAAAACTTCCTCTTTCCTAGAGGGGCACTTGGATAAGTATATTAGTCATTTTTGACCACACTACAAATTACCCCAAACTTAGCAGCTAAAGTAACAATAAGCATGTTAGCACACATGTTCTTGAATCAGGGATATGAATGGTTCTGGCTCAAGTTGCCTTAAAATGTCTGGAGTGCAATCATCTGAAGGCTTAACTGGGGCTGAGAGTTCCCTCACATGGCTAGCAAGTTGGTGCTGGCTGTTGGCAGGAGGCCTCAGTTCCTTACCACCAAGACTTTCCTCCCTGTGGGTTACTCGAGTGTCCTCACAACATGCTAGCTGACTTCCCCCTGAGCGGGACAGCAAAGCAAAAACGACAGTGCCTTTTATTACCTGATCCATGAAGTCACACACTGTCACTTATGCTACCTTCTCTTTGCTAGAAGTGACTCACTAGGTCCAGCTTTCACTCAAAAGGAAGGAATTAATTAAGCTGCACCTTTTGGAGAGGAGTTTCAAGAAAATTGTGGACATATTTTAAACCACAATAGGTATCACCTTCATTGTGTCTGTGACTCCTTTGTTATCTACACTTCCATAGCTGATCAACTCTTCTGTTGATCCATATACTCTATTAATATTCTTATATTATCATATTTATAAATGTACGATATACTCATGATTATATGTTATGTATAAAATTCTGTATTTCATGTATTATATAATTACAGATTATATATTATAAATATTAATGTATTTATTTAGCTTATGTCCAAGCTCTTCTCTTATGATGATCATTATATATCTATGCGAATTTGCATAGACCCATTCTGCTACCTCACGAGCCAAGGGACTTGGGTCAAGCTACTTGACCTCTGTGTCTTCTGTGTGTCCTCATTTGCAAGATAAGGCTGTATAAGACCTACCTCGTAAGTTTCTTGCGAGGATTAAATGAGCAATTACATGCCAACACTTAGAAGAGTGCCTGGCACATAGAAAACATTCGATACTGTTAGCTGTCAGCATGGCAGCTGTAGCAGTAGCAGAGACCGTTGGATCCAATAGGCGTAGCTAGCCCTCAGAAGGCAATCTTATGTCCATGTTCCCAGCAGCAGTAAACAAGAGTCATAGTTGTCTTCCTAGCCATGCGACAGCCCCACACCATCCAAGCCCTGTCCCAAGGAGAGAGAAAGAACTGCTTCAGGCCTGGAAGGGACCAGGGCCAGTGGCCTCTTGTTTCTCAGGTTAATCCCTGGCAGAGAGAGCTTGCATGGAGTTAACATGTTTAGTTTGCACTCTGAGTCCTATTTACGTTTTGTTTTTGTTCCTGATTTTTTTTTTTAGGCTGACCTTTTGCGGAAGGGTACAATATCCAAACAGAGAAGTGACCTAGCAGAAAGCTAGGGAGTTCCTCAGCCTCGTGAATTTTTATTCAAGGTTGTTCCCAAATTTTATTTTTAAATGTACATTTTTCCAGGGTGTGCAATAGCCATATCTGATCAGTGCTGGCATTGGACATAGATTCATCTCCCTCTCGGAGCCGTTTGCTTCTTGTCAGTGCCTCTTTAGCTCTTTGTGCTTAATGAATAGACCTTTCTTCATCCCAAGTATGACATGCTGGTGTTTGCTGAAAATGTATTGATGAAAAAGTTCAAATTGGTGCTTTCTTCATCTCCTGGAGCTACTTTAAAGGGAAGGCTATACCTAGAGGAATGCATGAGGGTTGCTTGTGTCAGGTGGCAGTTAGCTAAATATAGAGTCGGAGAGCTTGGAGGGACCTGCCGAGGTCATCTGTGCCCTCCCACCCACCTTCCCCATCTGAATGCCTCTAGCCCTGTGCTAGCTAATTCAGTAGCCACCAGCCACACCTGGCTTCTGAGCACTTCGGACGTGGCTAGTCCACACTGAGATGTGCTTTCAGTGGCAAAATACATTCTGGAATTCAAAGATTTAATACAAAGCAAAGAATGTAAAACATTTCATTATAACTTTATATCAATTACAAGTTAATATTTTGATATGTCGTGTTAAATAAAATATATTGTTAAAATTAATTTCACCTTTTTAAACTTTTTTTAATACTAAAAAAATTTATTAAATTCCTTATGTGGAATCCCATCGTCCATATTATATTTCTGTCTGACAATGCATCTGGAGACCATCTATCTCTATTCTTCATGCCCCTAGGACAGATTATAGAGCCTTTTTTGGTGACTCCTTAGTCTTGTCATTCTGACACTTCATTTCTCCTCCACGTTCAATCTTAATCTCTCCTGCTTCGATCTGAAGACTTCTGCTTCAAATAGCTGAATGTTCATCTCCTTACGAGATCTCTACTTGAAAGGGGTCAAGCATCTCTTTGTATTGTTTAGCTGTAAGCTCAGCAACCCCATTTTCTTTTACTTTTCGACTTTCTACTTATTTTTACCTCTGATGATTTTAATGACTTTCCCCGGGTCATGCCTGGTCTCTATTGTTTTTAAAACTTGGTAACCCAAACCACCTAGCATCACTGTAATGTAAGGCTAACACAAAGACAAGTAAAAGGAATTATTTCCACCATCAAGTACTTGAAGGTATTACCTCATTTAATCCTACAACACAGGAGGGCAAATGCTATTGGTAACACTCTTGACTGACGAGGGAGCTGAGGCTCAGAAAGGTTAAGTAACTGACCAAGGTTCCACTGCAAATTAAGTGGCAAATCTGGGATTCATGCCCAGGTTTGCCTGACTCCAAAGCTCACATATTTTTCGTTGCATACCTTGCCTGATACTTTTCTTTGAAATATACCCTTGTAGTCTTGAGAGGCCTTGGAGTGCATGGCTGATGGATTTGTAACTTATAGTCAGTGATGACTCCCGAGCTTGTCCTGATGTATGCACCTTGCTAGAGTTGTGAAGCCCTTCTGCTAAATTCTTGTCAACCTCGCAGGTACTGTGTGAAAGTCAGCAGTACTGCCTGTCCTTGTAGGGTCATCAGAGTTGAGGTGTCAGAATGACTTTTCTAGCAAGGAGCTTTCTTTCTGCGGCCCCAGGTCCTTGGATAATAATGATCAGTCTCCGGAACAGGCTGCTTCTCAAAGGCCAAACAAGGTGAATTGTATCATTAACCCATGTTTACCTAAGAGTAGCAAGTTTATGTTTCCATCAGAAGGGGCAGAAAGGGAATTCTTGTGAGTGTGTTAAAAACAGATCTTCCACGGATGAACTTCTTCGAAGACACTAGATTGAGTGAAATAGACCAGTCACATGAAATTAAATACCATCGGATTTCACTTATATGAGGTACCTAGAGGAGTCAAAAGCACAGAGACGGAAAGTAGAGAGGTGGTTGCCAGGGGCTGGAGGAGCAGGGAATGGGGAGTTAGTGTTTAATGAGGACAGAGTTTCAGTTTGGAAAGATAGAAAAGGTCTGGAGATGGATGGTGGCGATGGTTGCCTATCATCGTGAATGTACGTAATGCCACTGAACCATACACTTAAAAATGGTTAAAATGGTCAATATTATGTTATATATATTTTGCCACAATGAAAATAACTGAACAGGTCTTTTACATATAGAGAAAAATAGCTTGCTATTTTATTATTATTATTATTATTTTGCAATAGGTGTGATCAGAGGTTCTCCTGGAGCTTAGGTCCATTGCGCTTTTGAACTTTGAACTCACAGTCATCTTCTGAGTCAGCTTCTTGAGATCAAGGCGCAGGCCTTCTTCCCTAGGATGAGGGGAGTCCCTATTCTTTTCCTGACAGATTTCTCCATCTAAGAGGTTCTACCAACTTCACACAAATGCCTTTACCGGTGTTTAAACCACTTTTCCACAGATGTCTGGGAGTGGGGGTGGGGCAGGGTGAGATGCAGCCTTCTCCCCGAGGACTCCAGTTATATGGACCCTTGATTACACTCACTTTTCTTTGGAGATTTTCTTGTTCTTTATCCTCCTATCTATCTGAAGGTATGGCTAGCCTGTTCTAAGAAAACAAAACAAAACAGAACAAAACAGGCCTATAATTCTGTTTGGTCGCACCAACGTAGTTGTAGCCTCTTTGGAGACCTGAATGAGAATTAGATTGAAACATCTAAGAACGTTCCTTCTGTGTCTCACTGAAGTCACTGCCCCTAACAACCTGAGGCCAGTTATCCAATCCGATTCATGGGTTTTTTGCAAAACTTTCGCCCGGGAATATAGACTGGGATGCTAAGCCACAGGAATTCTTTATACGGCATGGTGTTTTTGTGTCATCGTAGCTGTATTTGCTTATTTGCCCTGTATATTTTCCTTTTCAGGAATCATTAACCAATGGCAACAGGAATCCAAGGATAAAGTGATTTCCCTCCTGTTAACTCACCTGCCTTTGCTAAAGCCAGGAAACCTTGACGCAAAAGTAGAGTATATGAAACTGCTGCCCAAAATCCTGGCGCACTCTATTGAACACAACCAGCACATCGAGGAGAGCAGGCAGCTGCTGTCCTATGCTTTGATACATCCGGCCACTTCTTTGGAAGACCGCAGTGCTTTAGCCATGTGGCTGAATCACTTGGAGGACCGCACATCGACCAGCTTTGGTGGCCAGAACCGAAGCCGCTCAGACTCTGTGGATTATGGGCAGACGCACTACTACCACCAAAGACAGAACTCCGACGACAAGCTCAATGGGTGGCAGAACTCTCGGGATTCTGGTATTTGCATCAACACTTCCAACTGGCAGGACAAAAGTCTGGGGTGTGAGAACGGCCATGTGCCCCTCTACTCCTCCTCATCTGTCCCTACCACAATCAACACGATTGGAACCAGCACAAGTACAAGTAAGTGCCCTGGAAGCCTTTCAGCGCAGTCTGGTTTGGCAATTTGGTGTGTGTGGCATGTCCCGCTGGGAATGTCTGCTCCCAGCACCCGTAACCCTGGGAGAGAAGGGCTGATTGGAATTGGCTGTGGGAAGGGGATCTTCGGACCCCATCTTTGTTGCTCTTTTGTTTCTGGAAGGATGAAAATGCTGGGCAGGCAAAATTATTGATGGTCCAAATTTGGGTGACGAATAGACTCCAAAATTTTAAAAACAAGAGAGAGAGAATGAGTGGTGAAAGAAGAAAACTGTTTCCACAAATAGAAACACGTTTCACCCTCATGCCTTTCACCCTGGGGTCTTTGAACCTGCGAACGCTGAGTTATGTGTGACTTTCTAAACCCAATTCTAACCCATGGTTAACCAGACAGCCTCATGGGCTTTGAGCGTTTTCTCTTTTATTTTTCCTTTTTACCTTTTTTCTTTCCTTTTTTTTTTTTTTTTTTAATTTCACCCTGGAATGTTCCCGCCCTTGCATTTCCTGGTTTTAGTCCCCAGTTATCGGGGGTACCTTTTCTCCTGACCAGGGGGAGCAGGTTTGCTAACTGAGAATGCTGCTCTGTGCTGTGGCCTGGTGTGAATGCTGTGGCCTTCTCTCGCTCAGTCTAACCCCTTAGGAGACACAGGTCAGGATCTGCTTTGCAGGAGGGAGAGCAAAGGATGGCCTTCTGCTCTTTGACCACTAAAGCAAAGTTCCCTGCCCACAGCTGGAACGAGGGCCGGAGTCCTCCGTGGCTCCCCACTTAGGCTGAGCAAAGTGACCAAATGCTACTGGTGCTTCTGTAAAGTAGCAACATGAGGGAGTGGGCCGTCATTGAACAGAATTCCTTAATGCTAGTTTGCACGTGTCTGTGAATACAGTGTCAGTGGCGAAATAACTTTCTCGCAGGAAAGCTTTTGCGGTTAGACCTAAATGTGCCTGTCCACATGCAGAAACCCCCAATTAAAAGATGTGAGAGTATTAAGAATTGGCAGTGATGGCTTCTTGGCCTCTGTCTCCACTTGGATCTTTTGCCTAATGGGCCTTTTGAAATGGTTTTCTCAAATATAGAGGAGTGTTGAATTATAACTACGTTAGTTGAAACAGTCCTTAGTGGAATAACCAAGGAAATACTTAAGATACAGCATTGATAATGCTACAACATGGAATTTTAAATTCTTTTTTTCTATTTGTACATGAAGATATCAATAACTTGCACGTGTTGAGAATCAGGTGATTACTGCCTCATTGATTTGCAATGTAAGAGGTGCTGGTGAGAATCAGTGTCTCTCACAGACTGGTAATCCAGGGAATGGTTTCACTAGCCTCTGTGTGATGGAGAATGATGGCTGTGGGACTATGAAATCAGACAATGCAGGCTGGGATGACAGGGCTCTTGGCCCACGTTTCCTGGGTCAACTACAGAATCTAGTGATTGTTACAAAACTCATTGATAGTTGAGAGAAATTCAAGCTCAGAGCCGCCTGCTCCTCAAAACTTGGTCTTTTGTATTTTAAGGGGGTGAGTTTTATGTCATTTGTTTTGAAATTAATCTTGGGTCATCACATTTCCTTCTCAACTGATTTACACATTTAAGGTCTGTCTTGACAAGATTAACACATTCGAGATGGTTATCGATTGTAGTCAACAGACTGGTATTTTTCACTGGGCCCACCCAGCCCCTCAGAGGGGAAGGAATGCAGAGATGCCTGTCATGGCCTCCCAGACCTTTGGGTCCCGGTGTAGTGCTTAGTAGAAAAGAATTGGAAGGTTTAACTAGATAACTAGATTACATGTCTCAAGAAGAAGAAAGGGGTTTCAGAGCAAAGATTAAGAGCTCAGATCTCTCTTCCAAAAGTTCATTTAAATGCTTAGGCCATGTCAACACTTGTATTTCAATAATACTTCTTTAACAAAACATTAATGTCATTACTTTTCTCCTCTGCATTGTCTACAGAAATTAAGTCATGTTTATCAGAACTGCAAACCTTTGAGCCCTTCGTTCACTCGCATCTCTATGAAATATATCCCAAGCACCTAGGAGGCAGCTTGACAAAGTGAAATGCAAGGACTTTGGTGTCAGCATGCTCTTAGGTCCAAATCTCAGATTTACAATTTACTAACTACAAGCTGGCCAAGTGACTTAACCTCTCTGAGCAAAGTCCCCACTTGGGAACATTCACAGTACCTACCTTCAACGGCTGTGGTGAGGATGAGTGAGATTATGTATATAAATGGCCAGCCCTGGCCAGAGCTGGCAACAGTAAGCACTCAGTAAGCAGCTACTAAGTGAATAAATAAGAGAGACTAGGAAACACAATGTGGAGCAAAGTGCCAACACTGATACCCAGAGACTTCATTTGCATCTTCTGATGGTCACCTGATGAAAGCACCTTTCCTGAGCCCCCGCCACACAGAGTGGACTAGGGGGCCTTGAATATGATGTGACTTTTGGCCATTTCACTGCAATAGAAAACGGGTTAGACAAGGCTTCAGGACCTCTTCTGCTGCACTAAAGAGATGCATTTCTCACTTCTTTCAAAAGGGAAAAACTATCTGCACAAAACAACTTGATTATAAGTAAAGAACTAAGATCAGTTAGTGCTTCACATTTTCAGATTATTGGCCACATTAATGACAGTTAATGAAAAGAAACTAACTAGAAGACCACCCTTATACAGTTTTTTTTGTTTATTTTCAACCTTGGTTGATTCCACTAGTATTTTATTCCTTTGGTCATTGTGTTCCAGCAAAGTACATTAACATTCATGGCCTCCTTCCTGTGTGAATTCTGAATCATTCAACTGCCCCACAAATACTTATTGCACATCTACTGGATGCTTAGCACTGTGTTTGAGTCCATGGGAATTTTAGGAAGCTTAAGGAAAGTATTTCCTCCTTCAGGGAGGCTATAATATAAGTAGAAAGAGAAGACATCTCCATCAGCCTCACAATTAAAAGTTAAATCTTCCCTTTCTCCCAGACTTATTATACACAGCCATTTTATATAACAATCCATAAGTTATATGAAAATGCAGTTAAAAAAAAAAAACTCTAAGAACTTCCACAAGGCAATATCAGATTGTTTCAGCTGAACAAGCGTCCGTGACATAAACATTGTAAATGTAGGAGATGGAGAAATCCTTGTGAACTGGACGGTCAAGAAAGCCTTTGCAGAGGAGGTGGGAAGTGCTCCAGGATGGACATTTAGAGTGGAAGAGAGGGGAGGGTACCGAGGGTAGGAATGTGCATTGTGACAAAGGAATGGAGGTTATAGCGTGCTGGGAGGGTTGGAGGACAATGAGGAGGGAGGAGAGACTTATGAAGGAAAAGGGCAGTGAGGGAAGGCAATAAAAGCAGATCAAGGGAAGGGATAGGAAAGCCCTAAAGAGGCCAAGCATGACACCATGAGTATGGGAGTGACATGAGCAATGTTGTAAGGGGTATTGGTCTACTGGCCGACCAGATAGATAGCACGTGATGAGTGCAGAACCTGTGAGTTTTAAAATCTCAGTTTTGAGGTAATACAAGTATCATTAGGTATGGATCAAAGGCATAGATACTGGAAACTTTCCTAGGTGGAATCATTAGGATTAGGATTCAGTATTGATTTGGACATATATTATCGATTCACTTATTTGTTCATTCATTCACTTAGAAAACGTCTATTAAGCACCAATATAGGCCTAGCCTGTTCAAGACACTCAGGACCTGTCAGTGGACAGAACGAAGTTCCCCTCCTTTGTGGAGCTTGCAGTCTAGTGTCTATAAATTATACTATGTAAGTGAATTACATAATGTGCTAGAGATTGATAAGTGACATGGTTATAAGAAAAAGAAGAGGGTCAGGAAGATCGGACCTAGGTGGTGAGGTGGTTATAGTATTAAACAGGGTGGTTAGGGCAGAACTTATTGAGAAGGTGATGAATGAGCAAAGACTTGAAGAAGGTATGGTTAGCCAAGTGAATGTCTGGGAGAAGAGTAGTCCAGGTAGAAAAAAAGGTAGCACGTAGATCCAAGATAGAGGAATGCCAGCTTGTTTGGGGAAAAGCAGGAAGGCCAGTGGCTGCTGAAAGGGAGTGGGTAAGGTAGGCAGGGGTGAGGATACAGAGGCAGTGGGAGGGACAGATCCTGCAGGGCAGCCGTAAGTCATTGCAAGGACTCTGGTGGTTGCTCTCAATAAATCAGGAAGCCGTTGCAGGATTTTTGGCAGATGAATGACATGATTAGACTTACTTTTTAAATCACTTTGGCTGCTGTATTAGGAATAAATTGTACCAGGACAAGAACAGAAACACAAAGACCAGTTAAGAAGAGACTATTGCAGAATCCAGGCAAGATACCGATGACACAGACCAGGATGGCCATGGTGGGTAGGAGTCGGGGGAGCGTGCTCTAAGTCTTGGTATGTTTTAAAAAACAGCCAACAGGATTCCTGACAGTAAATGACAGGTGTGGGGAGAGATTTCAAGAATGATGGCAAGGTTTTTTGCTTATACAACTGGAAGGATGATGTTGCCACCAACTGAGATTGAGAAAGTCCCTACTTATTGAGTAGGTTTCAGGGTAAGATTGGAAGTTCAGTGTCATCCATGATGAGTTCACCCTTCTGTGAGACAATCGGAGATGTCTGGTAGGCAGTTCGATATATGAGTATGTAATTCGGGAGAGAGGACTGATCCGAGATACACATTTGGGAGTTATGGATGGTACCTAAAGCTATGTAACTAATCGAGATTACCAAGATAGAGATGTAGATAGAGAAGACAAAGGACCAACCCTGGGCACTTCAACATGAAGGCAGAAAAAAGACAAAAGAGCAGCAAATGATACTAAAGAGAAACCATTGAAGCTAGAGGAAAAACCAAGTGTGTGCGTATTGCAAGGCAAATGAAAAAAAGTTTCAAGGAGGAAAAAGTGATCATGAGTAAAATTCTACTGGTTGGTCAAATTAGATGAAGACCAAGATAAATCCAGTCACTGGATTTATCAAGAAGGGATGTTAGAGATAAATTGGGTGTTCTTCACACATGATAGGTATTTAAGGGATGAAAAAAGTTAAGTTAGTGATTCCAAAGAGGGAAGAGGCAAGACAGGGAGAGAGGCTATAAGCTTGATTTTGGATGTATATTGACTCTGAGAACATGTTGTAACACTGAGATGGGGAAAAATGACATTTGGGAGCATTACAAATAGATGGTGGCGCTATGCAGTTTCGAAGGAAAGGATTAGGATGAGGCTGAAAGTGGGGAGCCCAAATTAAGCCTTAATGTAACCAGAATCAGCTTGTTTTCATCCATTCAGAACGGAAGTTAAATCAAGTGAGCTCTCATAGGACCTTTAAGCTGGGCCTTTTTTTCCATGAGATAAGAGAAGAATGGGTTGGGATAGGTTGAGAAGGCTATTAAGCAACATGTGGAATAGCGTCAAGGTGCTTCAAAGGAGAGGGAAGAATGTATTTTCCACACCTCGCGCTCCTTATAAGGCTCTCAGGAGTCTGATGACTGAGAGCAAGAATGTGCAGATTCTTCATTATAAGCCTGTGAGACCAGAAAGGACCAAAGTACTGACTGTCACAAACCGTACACAAGTCTTGGTCAACTTCGTTTCAGCCATATCAAGCAATACCAAGCATAAAGGGCAGGAATCTGGCTTAGCATCTCTAGGTTTGCTAAAGAAAAAGCAAACCGTTCAGGAAAAGAACAAGTCTCTCCTGGTTTTCTTAAGGGCCCACAGCAATCCCTCGTGTGGAGGTCATTGCTGCCTCCCTTGCCCCAGACTGCCTTTCTAACCATTTTCTACTCTTCACTGACAGACTTGGACCTGGAAGAAAACTTTGTGCTGCAGTTTTAAGTGCAAGGAACTTATTTCTGTTCAAATCATTGCAAATATTGATTTTTCTTAGCATTCCTACATTTTGGATTTGAAAATATGCTGACCTTTGCTAGCCGAGGATGAGGCAAGGACTCAGAAACTTTGGGTAACAAAAATTGTTCCAAAATGCTCCATGTGAATTGTTCCCTTCTACAGTGTTGTAGTACAGCTTGGAACCTTAGTATTTCTTTTAGTAATCTCGGCGGATTTTTCTGATGGTAAAACAATACATTTTAAAAAATCAATACTGTAGACCATAAAAAGTAACTCGGCAGGGATCGCAAGCAAATTCATAGTGTTTATTACATGCTGTCTACTGTTCAAAACTTGTACATAAACAGTAACTCATTTAATCCTCATAACTCCATAATGTGGTTATTATAGTTTTCCCCATTTGACAGATGAGCAAACTGAGGCATAGGGAGGTTAGATAACTTGACAGATTAACACAAGTGGATGAACTGGGGTTTGAGCCCATGCAATCAGGCTCCAAAGTCTGCCTCTGAACTCAAGGTTATGTGCCTCTCCCTCCTAACCCATCCTCGGCTACTTAGTAGCTAGTAGACCTTTGCTTTTTTCTGACCCTGAACTTGCCCCCAACAAAGACCAGCCACCCTATAGCATCAGTGTTCTCCACAGCACACGGATCTAAGACCCCAATTGCTGCCTCTGTGTGACTTCCTGAAAAAGAGGAGCCATTCCTGTGCTCGCTTTGATCTATATACTTCGATGTCAACCCTTAGCATGCTATGTCACAGTTTTTGATCAACATTTGGCCTCCTCTTCCTGATTACAAACTCTCTAAGGAGAGGGGTTGTGTATCCTTCTTGCCCACCTTCTTGCCCTCTTAGAATACCGTGTGGCTCCAAAAGTCACAGAAATTTTGAAGATGGAAAATCCCTGGCATGCACTCAGTGGCCACTGTCCTGTGGCAGAGCATCTCTGTTAGATAATGGCTATCTCTTGCTAAGCCCAGATGTGGCCTCCAGATCTTCCTCAATATGCCCCTCAAGGCAGCCACTGTAATTCAATAAGAGATGGCACGTGAGCTAAAGCCCGCCAGCCCATCCCACCATAACTGTTTGCTGAACCGTAGGGACTAAATAAATTCCTGGGCTCACTAAGCAGATGTTCATGAAGTTAATAAATTTCCAAAATAAATGAGAAAAATGTCCTTGAGAAGTCACTAAATATTTGATGATAATATTGGTCATTTATCCTTCTCTTAGTGACGTTTATTGTTACTCTTGCTATTTTTGTGACATTTTACTAATTCAGTCTCAATAGTAACAGACTTTTAATAATATCCTGTGATCTTGATTGTGGAGGTAGTTATATGAATTTATATATGTCATAAAATGCCACAGAGTTATACACAAATTCATACCAAAAAAATGAATGTGTACAAAAACTGCTGAGATCTGAGTAAGATCTACCATTTTATATAATTGTGTTCTGTTAAGGTTGCTTTTTGGTTTTGACAATACCCTATAGTCGTGAAATGTCACCTTCAGGGAAGCTGTGGAATGGGTACATGACACCTCTCTATGTATAGTATTTTTGCAATTTCATATAAATTTGTAATTATTTCAAACTTAAAAGTTAAAAACAAAAACAAAAACTAATAGGGCACCCAGTGCCTGGAGATTTCTTGGGCTTTGATCTTTATTTCTTGACCTTTCCTGGGGGGTGAAAGGTCTGTCCAAATATAGAAAGAATGGTGCTTGGCTCCAGGAAGCCAACACCTGAAACAACACTACTTCAGCAGCCAAAGTGAGGCGTGAGGGCCACGTGGGTCTCAGGGTAAGCGGTTCTTTTGGGACTCCCCTGATCTGCAACTGGAAAAAACTCTTCATGTCCATTTATCATCTCCTTAGGCAGCCAGGGCCAACTCTTTCAGAGATATCTGTTTCAAGAAGTCCTTCATTTTCCCTCTGCCTTCACATTGTCTTATAAGACCACCAGCCACTTTAAGCTCATTCCAGTTGGCCTGTAAATACCCATCAGAACACATGGGTATTTACAGGCCAACTGGAATGAGAGAGACCATGAGAGAGACCATGCAGCTTTCGTCAAGCCTGATAGGAAAAGAGGTCTTTTCGAGTGGCCTCTTGGAAATTGAATAGGAAGGGCACAGTCTGGGGACTCTGGTTCTGTCCTACAGGCTGCAGGTCATCCCATCCTAATTAGGCCTTTAGAGCCACTGCTGTCATTTGGAGTTGCTTTCAAATTTTCATGGAATTATTTTGTCTTTTATGAACAGACTTCCTCAGTGGAAAATTTCTTCCTCCCAAAAATCTAGCCAACCTGGCATGTAACAGAAAAATTCCATTATTTCCTTAACCCCTCATTTGCTCTTCAAAGAGATGACTCTAGTTGCTTGCTTCCTTTGAGAAGCATTATAACAGCTGGCATGATATATTTTTAGCTTCAGCTTGCTTCCCCTTTGGGGGAAACTTTTTTTAAGCCTGGCACTGGCCTTCCTGATACGACATTGTGAAGATGGCTTAGCAGTGTCTCGGAGGACCTGATATTGCCACTGCCTAATCCTTCTCCCATTCCAAAAGTCCAACAGTTTTACAGGACTGTGCTTTTCGTCACCATGCCTAGTGTTTGTTTTCTGGGGCTTGGAGAAGAACAGTAAGAAAAACACTGTAGTAAGCAAGAAGTCTGCCGGTTTATTGTGAGTTGGAGACCCTACTGCTTGGGAAAAGTCAAAGACCTGGGTGGGCTACGTGAGTCTTGGATCACGAGGCTGTGCCACCCATCCTCTATCCGGAAGGGTTTTTTAGACTCTGGTGAGAGTGAAGATTATTAAACACTAGATGAGTTACAAATGAAGGCAGTAGGGTTTCCGGTTCTCCACTGTACTTCAAAAATAGGGTAGATTCTGGCTGAAATAAATGGCTTAAATTGCACTAGACTGGAAGAGGGGAGGAACAAGAAGGAGACAAATAAGATGTGAGCCGTGTAATCTTATGGTTTCTATTCTTTCACAGGGTTTAGAGTCACAGCCTTAACAGTAGCTGCTCCACAATCAATTGGATAAGGAATAATTTACTCTTGCATTTACTTATGTTTGTCTTTTCTCACTTTAAGATTTTCAGGGACAAACTCAGGTTACACTGAGGAAAGATGTATTATGTATGTAGCTTATATAAATCTTTGATATCTTTGGTATCAAGCAAGTTAAACACTAAGTTTCATAGTTTCAGATGAGGTAAATCTTAGTGGGTATATTTTCTAGCTCTTAAACACTGTATTGGGGAGATAGATGGTAGAAAAACTTTAAATCATTTCTTCAATTAAATAAATATAAGAAAATCATAAATAAAAACAAAAATAATTAATAAAACACAAAAGATAAAAAAAAGAACACTGTATGTATCATTCCTTCCATTCCCATACCCTCACCTCAGTCTTCCACATTTTATTAGGTAAATATAGTATTGGGAAATCTCAGGTATAAGTCAAGTACGAGAAGGGTATAGAGATGGGGAAGCAAGGTAGACAGAGGGTTTCAAAACCTGGAAAATGCTATAAAAGATTTTTGTGGATTGGAGAAAGCCTAAAATCCACGACATACTGTAGGGTAATTATTCTTTGTCAAAAATCTGTACCA
Source organism: Eonycteris spelaea (assembly GCA_003508835.1). Lineage (NCBI taxonomy): Eukaryota > Metazoa > Chordata > Mammalia > Chiroptera > Pteropodidae > Eonycteris > Eonycteris spelaea. Next base: position 7,532,119 of record PUFA01000017.1, read on the forward strand.
TAGACATGTTCCGTGGCTGGAGTTAGAGAGTAGAGACAATGAGAACATAGGATTTGCTTTAGAGGTTTGTTTCACAGCCAGTCTTGTTGTGATGCATCCTTTCGGAAAAGCCCAGCAAAACCCATATGGAACTAAAAGATTTATAACAGGTTATTTCATACTTTAGTTTTTTCCTTTGCCCAGTAAGGCATTGCAATGCAAAAGGAATTATAAGGCTTAAGTGGCATTTTAGATATTGAAGTTTGAAGTATAAATAATGAGATAGTCTTGATCAAGATCAAGAACGTGGCTTTTGAAGTCAGATGATTTGGTTTTAAATTCCAGCTCCGCCAATAACTAGGTGCGTGACCATGGACGAATTGCTTGATCTCTAAACCTCCTTTCCTCATCTATAAAATGAGAATTAATTTCAGTAGAAGACCTCTTAATTGACTTGATCAGTGTGGGTAGTTAATGTGTTAATTGTAATAGCTATCTAAAGCAGGGAATTAGAAAAAAAGGCATAAGATCTTAAACATACTATTTTAACTTAAAGCTTACATATGTAAATTTCTATGCCATCATTTGTATGGAGTGGTGGCCCTTTCTTTGATGATAGGGCTCCTGACTGAGGCTATTTTTTGTCTTTCCTGCGTAAGTTGCACTCTTGATGCATTATTGTCTGTGATTTCTTTAAAATGGAGCAGGAATTTGAAGACATTTGCAAAAACAATCGAGCACAGAATCTTTCTAAATTTTTTTTTATAATTTAACTTATAGTTTTCTCACACTGAATTCAACAGATTTTTAAGCAAAACAATGAAGATTTCTAAAGCATTGTAACAAAGTTTTTGTGCAATTAACTTTGTTATAATTTATATGTCATTGTTGCTGTTACACTTTTTAATATTACATATTTATCGTAATAAGTCCAACTGGCATAACCGGGTTTGGGAATAAATTCAACTGACTGTTGGTACACCTACAAGTCAGCCGGTGGGAACAGAAACACACCAGTAAATTACAGTCCTTGCGAAGTTGATGAGCCATGGGCATCGGTAAGTAGTCTAAAGAGAATGGAGAATACTAGTTTCCAGCAAGTTAGTTCAATGAAGATGAGTTAAGGGAGCTAGTTCTAAGGGCTGTTGTGAGGATTAAATGAGAAATGTGTGTGAAGCCCTTGCCAGTAGGAGGTACACAACAAATGATAGTCCTCATTATTATTATTTCTGCACTGGTCGTTAATGCTGATACAGTAGGCAGTGCTTCTTCTACTGGTCCAAGCTCTGCAGTAAACTAGGGTGTAAATATGCTTCTGGGAACAGCCCTATGACAAAGCTCTTACACTATGCTTAACTTTGTAACCTTGAAATCAAGATACTTTGACTTAGCTTTATGAAGAGCCAAAGAGCTCCCCATAAGGATTAGTCCAGTGATACATCTTACTAAATACCTCAAGATGGATCAGAAAGCAGGGGGAAAAGGAAGTAAAGAGTAAGGTAAAATTTAGTTGCTGTTGCTTCTTTGGGATCCATTGCTAACAGAAATAATTTTTCTTTACTTAGTAATAAGTATGAGGATAGTATTTGAATTTATAAAAATGATTCTTAAGTAATAGAATAGGATTTAATGTAAATAAATGACACTGTATACATAGATACAGGCCAGAGAAGTGTGGCCAGTCCAAGAGTCCAGAGTGTTTGTGCCACAGGGAAAAGAGCAGTGGATCAAGAAAGTCACTTCACCTATAACTCAGCGTGTGACCTTGAGACTCCCACTTCCGTATGAAGGCATGATGTGGGATGATCCTTAGGGACACTTTTCTTTGCTTTCATTCTGTACTTCCAAAGTAGAAAAATCTCCAACTCATAGGGTACTGAGGATGAGTATTCAGTGTTGTTATGTTGGGGTGAGCAGGAGAAAGAGAATGAAATACCAACCAGTGTGCTGGGCTGGTCTGAGAAATTTACCACCTGCCAAAGCTGGGAAGAGATCTTCCTGCTATATTCAGCATTAACTGCATACTCAATGAGAATCTGATATGCTTTTGGTCCTTCTCATTTTTAAAAGAACATGAACACCAGTAAATGCTACCTGGAATATGGATCTGGGACATCTGGCAGATAGGGGTTGGTGGGAGATCCCTTTTTACTCTACCTTTTGAAACGAGTACCATGTTAGTGCCATGTATTACCTATTAAAATAAAAAAGATCTGAAATGAAAAAGATATGAAGATGTTAGTGAAGAAAGAGAGGGAAACATGATATTCTAAAATAAAAGACAGGATAATATAACCTGGAGTAATAATGCTAAATAAGAAGTGATTTGATCATTTAGAAACATATTAAAATCTATTAATAGGAAAGGCACTATCATGAGTTCCTTGGGCTGTGCCATACAGAAAGATAAGAAAATTGGCAAAAATTACAGGCAAAGACCTAGTGATGATGAAACTCCAGGGCTGTGGAATCCACATGTAGATTCTCTATCCTTTCTGAATTTAAAGGAAAAACAAAACAAAACAAAACAAAAAAACGGAGGGTCACCAGGTTCAGTTGCCTGGCACTTGCATCTCAGGCCACCTGAAGACTGTTCATGCTCTGTGATTATGGTGACATCAAGATGGGATTCTTTTGGAAGAAAAGTTAACTGTTTGAAAGTCCTTTGTTTTAAGAGATCTGATAAACATTTGGCCTGTTACCAGTCTTATTCCCGGGCCACAGAGTCAAACAGGGACATGCAGTTTTGGGGGCCTCTCTCAAAAGCCACTACCCATTTTAGATTTTGAAAACATATGCAACAACTTTTGCTATACCCAAGTTAAAATAAAATTAGAGGTATATCCCTTAGCCCTGGTTTCTCTGAGTAGCATCAGTGGATAACTACCACACCCAACACCAACTTACAGAGCCTGGAAATTCGACTTCCTCAGTGGAAAGGGAGTGATAGTGACAAGTATTTAAAAACCAAGCACATTCCCCTAATCTATCATTAGTGTCAAGGTGGAGCATCTGGGAGAGAACATATACTATAGACAAGTCTCCTTTTTTCTTAAAACATTTCCTGAAATGAACTTTTTTTAAGTCAAATTATTTTTCCATTAACTAAAACTATGATTTGGGGTAAAAATTGTCTTGGTTTCTAATTAATCTTCATTGGCAGGAACTCTTAAAACCAGGTTAAGGGCCTCAGTTCTTGAGATTCTTTATTAAAGTCATTAATCTATAAAGTATTTTAAAATAACAAATATTGAAAGAATTTCATCAGGTGATTTTTTTTTGCAGTATCTATAATAAATTGGAATTCTTTAATTATAAATCTATAATTAGTAAATTGGAATTCTTTAGGTGACTATTTTGGTTTGGGTTTGCTGTTTTTAACAAGTCACATTTAAGTGGCATTGGTCGAGCAGGGCAGGTGGTGGCACTGATTCCTACCTCAGGCTGAGTTTCTAAATTCAGAGTGAAGTCTTCCTGAATACTTCCAGGAGCTAAAGAGAGAACTCGCTGAGGAGAGATGCTGACGTGAGGGCTTGGCTAGAATAATGCCTCAATCTGCATCCACTGGGCACGCTGGGAGAATGCTCAAGACTGCAGCGCGCTTGGAAGAATTTTGGAATAGTCAGTAGGCCTCAGGGAGATAGGTTTCAAGAAAGGGAATTATTCACATATGTTCATCATTATCCAAGAAATTATTTTGTGCCTGTGATGTTATTAATTCTGCTAGGTTTAGCAGGATAATCTTAATATCTCAACTGAATGTTTATTATTCTAAAAGTCAGAGCTCACTACAAGTACAATAATGGCATCTTTGGGTAAAAATGACTACATTTGTCTGTTGACTTTTGGCAACATAGCTCCAAACTCACTTGGAATCTCAAAACATCGTGTGCTCCACTTCAAAGTCTGAGAGTTGTTGATTCCCAAGAGTGTGTCTATTTTGGTTATGAGGCTAACAATGTGCTTGAGACCAGCCAGTCTCTAAATCTGGACCTGAGCTGCAGATCCTAAATTCAAGGTAAGCCTTGTTGCATAGCTTCCTGCTGTTCGGGAATGAGTATTGTCAATACTCAGAGAAGGTAGATGTCTTGCTAGCAAATAATGTGTTGTTTGAAGCTTTCTTTTCAATCCTGAGATTTGTGAAATAGAATTTAAAGCTTTGTATGGTCAGAGTTCTTTCCATGATCTTCTGTTGGTGATCTCTCTCTTGCTAGAAACAGCTGCATAATTTTTATTTGCTTCTGGAGTGATTCTCTTGCTCCTCTTCCCCAGCCACTCCATCTGTATGCAGTTCAGAGAGCAGGCTAATTATGAGGTACTGGAGAAGCAGTTGCTCAGAGAAAAGCTCTTTAAGCACTCAGCTGGGATAGCTTAATGCCGGGGTCACACTAGTGACCATCAATTCATTCACACCCACACGTCTGCACGTGAGCTGCCTTCCATCCTTTTGCAGTTGCATGAGCAAACTTTTTAGAAAGGTCAATACAAGAAATAAATGCTTTTTCTTAAAGGACAGAACAGCAAAGAAACTTTCTTGCTTGCTTCTTGAAAAATAGCCACAAGGTGGCCAAGAAAAAGGATATGTTCCTATCCTTAACCAAGCCCCTTCATTTTGACTCTGTCCCCTCACCTCCTCCCTGCCCCAAATGGTTTAGGAGCAAGAAGCTTTATACAGTCAGGGGTCAGACTCTTGAACTGGCGTTACTCAAACAAAAGCTGGACTGAAATGCCTTGACCCAGGAGATTGCTTTTGCCTACAGGTCAGTTTTTTCAACTCCACTTCAGCATACTGGGTAAATGGCTTACTTTCGGAGATGTTAACTTTGTGAAACCACTGTGCCACCCTCAGTGGTGTGGACTAGAAGAATGAGGAAGCATTTGCTAGGTAGTTCACTTAAGAATTCCACCGTTGGGAAAGAACGCTGCAGAGGAACACCTTTCCCCACTGCCTCTTACTATTTTAATCATTCAGCTTAGACTCAGCCCCTTAGAATCATCCAGACTAGCAAAGATGTGAATTGGGCCCTTGGCTGAGCTGTTGGAATTGTAGAAGAAACCTGCTAGATACCTAGATTTACCTTCGAGCCTAAAGAATCAATAGAATGCCAGTGCCAAGTCTATCCAGTTGGAACTTTGGTGAAATTTCTATCCCCAACAAGCCTGTGATAATCATGAGGATCCCACTGGGAATCCTGTCTCTAAGCCTATCACAGGGTGGAGTTGGGGGTTCTTCCTTTGGTGCTGAAGAAGTTTGCTTTTCCTCGAGTCCTGCAGTTCAAAGATGAGCCTGACTTTCCAGACTTGCCCTAACTTGGATCTACCTCCCAAATCTAGCAATCCATGGAAGCAGCCTAGTTTTTAGGATTGAAGGGAGACTTGGGGCAAATGACCCCACACTTCTCAATGTTCCCCCTTTGTTATACTCTAACTACTTCAAGAACATGTGCTGGTAGCGTAGATCTGGTAGGGTCACTAAAACACTTAATGGCAGAATCAGAGTCTAGATAGGTCTCAGGTAATACCATGTTCTGGTTCAGAGCACATGCTTTGAAGTCATACTAACCTAGGTTTGAGTCCCACTGATTACTAGCCGTGTGACCTTGGAGAAATGCCTTAACCTCTCTTGGCCTTGATTTCCTCATGTTACAAAGGGAGTGATAATCACCACCCATGAGTAATTGTGAAAGTCCTCTTTGGGTCTAAGCATGATCTTTACTTGAAGACATCTTTCCTGGGTCCTTCTATACTCCAGTCTGCTCTTGTTACCCTCAGGCTAGCCCTTCTAATCTAAAATGTATGCTCCATCAGTTCTAGGTAATTTTCTCAAAATTGAAAAAAATAATTTCTACTCATTTATTTTCTATTTTCTTCCAGGAACTCCTTTTAATCATATACCAACGCTTCTCTATTGCTCCTCTAATTTTCTTAACTTTTCTCCTACTTTCAAGACTTTTTGTTCTACTTTCTGGGTGATTTCTGTAACTTTATCTTCCAAACCTACTGTGTAATTTTTAATCTCTGCTGTCATAGTTTCAAATTGTAAGAGTTCTCTCATTGTTTGAGTACTCCTTTTTGTATTGCATTCTGTTCTTGTTTGATGGGTGCAAAATTTTTTCTAATATCTCTGAAGACATTACGGTTGATTTGGGGAGTTTTTTTTCTACCAGCATTGTCTGTGCTTTTTTGTAGTTCTTTTTTTGTTTGTTTTGGACCCTGTATCTTGAGCAAGAGTACTTTCACTTAAGAGGAAGGCACTAGAAGCTTGTGTGTGTGAATGTCACCACAGGGAGATCAGGTAGGGACCTGGCCTGACTGTTGGGACTCATACATATCACTAGCTGTAGTTCTTTTTTCATGGAGCAGTTCATTTCCTCTGGAAGAATCTTTGTCTCTTCCTGAACAATACTAGCCTGGCTTCCAGGATTCCAGGAGCTGTTAGGAGAAAGATTTAGCACCTAAGATGACAGTCACTTGGTTTTGTAGGGTCAGGGAGAGAATCTAAGGGTGGGTCTCTCTGTACCTTAGACATACTTTCTACCAAACCTCCTATTTTTGGCCCTCTCTACCTCTGCCTTCAGCAGTACCTGGTCTTTGAGTCCTGAACTTCTTAGGAGTCCTACAGTGTGAACTGTCATGAGTCCCCTTGCTATGGGCATGCATGTTGTTGGTCTACTTAGTTAGTTCTTCCATGCCCTACTGTTTTCCAGCTTCCAAATTTTGTTGACTTCAGTGGTCTGCTGATACCCACTGTCATTTCCTGTCATCTCTCTCCTGCATCCTTTTCCTTGTGGGTTTATGCCTTTGCTGCAATTTTAGCGAATTTCCTGAAGGAACAGTGTAACATCTGCTTAAACTGGAAGAGTATTTTAATTTGTTTACTTATTTATTATCTATCTTCCCACTTGAATATAAATTCTAAGGGGTCAGGGACCTGGTCTTGTTCACTGCAGTCTTCCCATTGTCCAAAACACTGCCTGGTATATCATTAGCTGTTGAATAAGTACTTGTTGACTAAATAAATAAATGAATGACATGTAAAGTAGATATTTTTGTGTAATGCCTGCAGTCCAATAATTAACTATATTATCTTAACTATTTCAATCTTTGGGGATTAGGTAGTGAAATCAAACTTTATGCTACTCACAGCCATTGATTTTAAATGGGGATGAATCTCTTGTCAATTAAAATCTTAAATGAGGAATGTCTTAAATATCTTTACTTCTCCTACAGCTCATTCTTCAAGATTGAACTTTTCTTGATAACACTGGTTACACTCTTGACACTATTGTACAAATCTATAGGTCTCAACATTTAGGTCTTGTAATGTGTTATTCTGGTGTTAAATGATGGATTATCTGTTTCAGATCACAGATCTATTATTCTACCTCTCTATCAATGACATTGATATGAAGACTAGTGAGCAATGATAAAATATGAATGATGAAGACTAAGAATATTGAGGTTCTAGTCTTAGCTTCAGTTTCAATTTCGCTGAGTAACTTTGGACAATCACTGTCTCTCTCTAGGCCTCTGATTCCTTAACTGATAAAATGGCAAAGGGTGGGTGAATTAGATGATTCCTAAATCATATTTTTAAAGTCCCTTCCTGTTCTACAGTTCTGGAATTCTGAGATAATTAAGGAGTAAATAAATAAGGGAAACTACTTTCTGTGTTACACATTCTAGTCTTCTGAGAATAATATTTTCAGAAGAAGGGCCCAAAATGTAGCGCCAATATTAAAATCCCATCAGGGCTAACTCCACTGAACACCTAAATAACAGCAAAATCTATGTACTTTTCAATAAAACGTTGATATCACGCTCTACCAATTCTCTTAAAGGCCTGACTCAGAATTGAAAAGCTCAATACTCACCCCATCAAGCACCTGGTGACTCAGTATTCATTCTGGAAGACCCATTCTTGAAGCACAACTTTTTGTCTAAGGAAACATCATTGTTATCTTAAATCTATGATGGAAAAAAAAAAAACTAGGTTGTTTCTCTTAAGTCTGCTGCTCCACCAGCATTTAATTTAAAATAAAAAGATCCTGATTTGGCTTTTTGTGCAGATGCTTGCCTGATCTGCCCTCCGAACACCCACACAAAACCAAAGCCATAAGCTTTATGAGCCATTTGGGGAAAGCCCAAATGGAAAAGAGATGCTTTCCATGAGGTTGAGCAGGTGATTTCTAACTCAGTTATAGGGAATCTTCATGCTACTCAGAGCCATGGATCTTAAATTATTGCATGAAATAGCCAACTTGCAAGGAAATAACATACATATTTACCATAGAACCAAGAGAGAAGTGCTTTTTTGACTTCATATATTTCCCCTGATACTGTCATCCTAAAATAGAGGGCCAGGATTCAGAGAGGCATCTTGGACTTGGTGCATTACTACCCCATCAAAAGCTTTTATTAGTCCTTGAGATACTGTGACAAATTAATTGAAATTGAAATCACCTAAATTTTTTACCTCCTTCAGCAATTCTTACCTTCATGCAAAGTGTTACTTAGAATATTAACACTGCCTTACAGCTCCTAGCTGCTGTGTGTTTAAATGGTAGAAGGTGATAATGATGGAAGATACTGTTTGCATCTGTGCAGTCTTGTCTTTTATTATACTATTTTTAGCATCTGTAGCCCTAGTGACTAGCACAATGCCCTATGCATAGAGATGCTCACTGTTGGTTGAATGAGTGAATGAATAAGGAGGTTAGCTTAAACTCTTTCTCTAGGAAGGTAACAACTCATTTTTTTTATTTCAAAAGCATTTTTCATACATAATCTTAGAGGGTCTTTGTCATCCTTCTTAGTGCCCAGTATATGCCCAGCAGAGGGCAAATGCTCAGCAAATATTGGATGGATGGATGGATGGATGGATGGTTGGTTGGATGGATAGATGGATAGAAGATGCAGGCAGGATGTAATCCCACAGCAAACCTGGGAGGTAGGTAGAAGAGGTATTGCCATTGCTATAACTGTTTTCCAGACAAGTACACTGAAACTCCAAGGAGCCAAAGAACTTGCTCAGGGTTTTAGATATTGAGAGTTCAGTGTCAAGGCTGAGAGTCTAAGCCCGCAGTACTTTCTACCATGAGAAGCTGTGTGGTGTTGGGCTTAAGAACAGAGGCTTGCAAGTCAGAAAAACTTGGACCTTGAACCTTTCTGGCTGTCTGATCTTTGACAAGTCCCTTACCCTTTGTGCTTCAACTTCCTATCCGTGAAATGTGTGTGTGTGGTGTGTGTATGGGGGTAGGAAGTAATGAATAGACCCTATCTCATATGACATTAAATGAGGATTATATGGAACAATGTGTATAAATATTCAGCCAAATACCCAACATTTACTTGGCACTGGCAAATGGCAGCTGGGTTATTGTGCTTAGTCTCACATAGCCTCCTCTTCTGAGGGCAAAGGACCAGGAAAGGTAGTTCTTAAGGATGGGTCTTTTGGGTTGCTTTTGGGAGATGACAGTATAGTGTCCCCAGCCCCAGCCAGGTAAGAAGGAATCAGAATAAAGAGACAGAGCATTCAGTCATGCAGTCCCCTTTCATGAAAGCGTAAAATGTGCAGGACAAATGAGAGCATTGGGCTGAGCCAGGAAGGGAGAGGAATGATCTAATTTAGTGCTTCCCTTTTCCAGAATCTAGTCTGCGGTAAGCAGCTGGCAGCTCCTTTACCCTGCCACCCTGGCTGGCTATTCTATCGGTATTACAAGGCAGACTTTTTTAAAAATATGGAGAAATAAATAATGGGAAAATATCTTGTCCAAATGAGAATGGCACTGCACAAATATGCTAATAAATAGCCTCACAGAAGATTGGCTTGGGGAGAGACTGAGAGATAGATCATCCACGGGGCTGTAATGGCTTTTTTAACATTGCGCCCTCAGCTGTTAGAGCTTGGCACATGATGGGCACTCCACAAATATCTGATGAATGAATGAACGAATTCATCTAGTCCAACTCCTGGCTTTGCATATGAAGAATCCAATGTCACCCAGCCACATAAGAGGTTCTTATCTTGAATTTCTAAATGTCAGTTGGGCAGTCAGTGTTGCTTACCAATGTCAGGACAAAGAGAAGATCTCATGAGAAGTTCTGGACACTGAAATTTAATGGAAAAGGTGATTCACATGCTCTGAACCTCAAGAAAAAAAAATGAAATGTGGACACTTAAAATATATGGGAGGAAAGGAAAGACCAAGTATAGTCTGAATCAAAGGAAGATTATTTTGGTTGGGCAGAGAAAAGTTTGTCAGTGTAGATAAGGATTCTGAAATAGCATGGAAGGCTCTCTCTTTGGTATGACAGACCATGGTGGAAAATGTGTCTCTTGTAAAGCTGTGAAACACTGTTAAGTAAGCAGAAATATTTTTCATACCACACGTAATATGCTGAAAATGTTCCATGAATTTCCTTAGATTGGCTAGTACTTTGAGTTGATTATTCCATTAGCAGTGTTGGTTTATTTTAGGTTATTCTTACTCTGACAACTGACTAATATCTCTGTAGCACTTTATAGTTTGCAAAACATTTCATATACATTAAATGATTTGATATTTTCCAAAATCCCATTATGTAACCTTTGATATCTACTAATAGAGAAAACTGAGGCACAGAAAGGTCACATGACTTCCAACCCCAATCCCAAATTCCTCTCACTTCAGCAGGTTGCTTTTGTTGTGGTTGACTCCAACCCCAACATCAAGAGAACAAGCGTCCAGCCAGCAGGTCAGAGCTGGGTGTGTAGCCAGTGCATCTTAACCTTGAATGAGCACACAAATCTCCTAAGATCTTAAAACGCAGATTCTGATTCAGTAGATCTGGGGTGAGGCCTCAGAGTCCAGCCTTTCTAACAAGCTCCCAGACGATGCCAATGCTGCTGGTCCACAGACCTAGAGCACAAGTTTTTGCTGTTTGTGAATCGGTTATGCTCTCATCAAGCGAGTTTCCAGACTAAAATGTGCTGAGAGCTTTCTGAAGTTGATTTATGGTCAGAGAGCCTGAACTGATCCCTGACGCTTCCTGCTGAGCAAGAGTGAAATGCCCGTAGCAGAAGGCAGGCACTATTGCCGAAAAGTCAAAACATTTGTCCAAGGAGTCTTTAAAAATTTCTGCCCAGGTATTGTTTGGGTTGAAATTCTGAGACGAAAATGTAATTTATTTTACCTAGAGGACAGGGCAAGAGTGATAAAACCCTAGGCTAAAGAGTCTGGCAGAATTGTGTATGTGAACCCAAAGCAAACAAGATACTGGTGGGAGAAGCAATGATTATATGCTGCTGTCTTTTAAAAGCCACTTGAAAAGTAAACAATATGCCTAATCATTTGGAGCATGTTATTAAGACCAGACAGAAGCAACAGCCAGCCTTGAGAGGTTTGCAACGTTCAAGGTGTGGGATGGAGTCTGGAGGAACACTGAGGCAAGAAGTTATCCCAATATGACGGTTCTTAGCCCTGGCTAACTGTTAAAACCAGCCAGGTGCATCTCAAACTACAGGTGCTCAATCCCACTACAATGACTTCCGGTTACTTTGTCTAGCATCGGCGTTTTTTAAAGACTCCAGGGAGGTTGAACATGCAAGCCGAAGTTGAGGACCAGTAACCTAAGACCAAAAATGAATGAATGAATGAATGAATGAATGAATGAACGAATAGTGACAAATATGACAAAACATCACAGGATGGGAGGTGGAATGAAGAGTTTGCATACATTTGTTTAGTTCTCATTATTTGCAAGAGTTATGTTCTATAAAGTCACTGTGAACATTGAATTTGCAAATACTGAGCCATTGCTCCTAAGAGAAAATACAGAATTAGGTTCCTGCAAGCCTCACAACATTTCTTCAACTGATCAATATGTAACTGTTTTATGTGTGTTTCTGTTTAAAGACATTTTATTTATTATATACTTATTATAGATTCATTAACATTGAAATTAGGGCCAACAGCACTATAACTCATATGTGAACAAAGTTAATCTAACACATCTATTTTCTCTGTAAAGCACATCACAGCCTTCTGGCAGTCAGGAACACTGACCAGCCCCTCAGCACTATGCCATTTCAAACAGCAAATCACCAATGAAAAACACCAAAGTTAGAAAAATTGGGCACTAAAAAGACCTTGAAACAGATATTTGTTTATAATATGAGAGCTGAAACAGGAAAGCAGACCCTCAGCTGGGGACATATACCTCAGGGACTCAAATTTTTTGGCCACTCTGAGTATGTTCATTAAAATGAATAATCCTGAAAATGCTGCAAATATTGGTTTGGGCATTACATATAAATTTTAGCACATAGGTGAATTTGCAAATACAGAATCTGTGAAAGAGGATGAAGGGTATGTAAGACATGTATTAGAGGAACTCACACTGTACAGCGTATATGATGGGGAAGGAAGACCCAGAAGTAGACTACAAGCAAAGGGAGCCAACCTGTGGATCTGAGCTGGCCATTTGGTCCAACCCAGCCCTCCTCACAGCCTTATGACCTGTTCTTTTTGCTGCTGGGATCCAAATTCTTAGGACGGCTCTACCACCTCATATCCAATAAGAAATGAATGCTGTTCAAGCCTGTTCTTAAACTAGAACAATCCTGGGGGCTGAATTATGCCAGAAACCTCATGCTTGCAGTGTCTTTGGAAGTCTTTTATTGCAGGACTGATTTATAATGCCCAAGTAGATGAGTTGAGAGCAATTACGTAAACGCTGTTTCTCTGGGGTAGAGAAGAACGGTATGGTTTAAATGAAAAATGCAGTGCCAAGTCAAACATTCAAATCGTTATGTGTAATTACAGACCACAGTAAATCAATTTTACAAACACAGTACCAATCTCACCATGTTCCAACACCCACAGGGTCAGGTTGTGACAGTTTAGAATTTGAGAAGAGGCTGAAGGTGAAGCGAAAGCAGGAATTGGGGTATGTGAAGCCTCAATAGCTTGTCATGAATCACATGGTGATTCAATCAAATATAATTAAGAAGCCAGGAGACCCTAAACCACCCAATTTCTCTTAATTAACAAAAAAAATCATCTAATTAGCAAGGAAGCTCATATTGTTGTTTTTTTTGAATGGCCTTTTATGTGTATTGTTACATTTGACATTCAGATTGAATGCTTTAATGAAAACAAGAACCACTTCCCTAATCAGTAAATTGCCCTGCTAGCTGCATTGCTGAGAATCTCCAGTTCTCATTCTTTTATCAAGGAACTAAGTTAAGGATTAGTCAGGACTACATAATACATTTCTAATTAGTTATAACCCTTCTCTTCACACTAAAAGAAAAGAAAAAAGGAATGTTGCTTGATCAAGGCAAAGGTTCAGAGTTTCACGCTCGGAGAAACCCTGGCACCAGTCATGCATTTAGCTGGTGCTGAGTTGAGACCCCGACGGCAATAGGATTTTGGCATCTTCTAATGATGCCGGTCCTTGCCTACACAGTGCTCTCTCAGTTAAGAGCCACTTTGCCCTCTTATCTGGGAGCCTTTAAGTTCCAGCAGCTGTGAAGACTGTGGCTAGAGTTCAGCTCAGACAGGAGTTAGGAGACAAGGTTTTAAAATATCCTTTGTTAGCCCCTTTCAAATGATTGACGCTCTTCTCCTCTGGAAGAGTGTTGCTAAAGGTGTCAAGATGTAAAAGGATATGCTGATGATTTGTTCAGCGACTCTGGCCCTGGTCTTGGGACTGATTCTCTGAGGATGGGGTTTGATTGCCCAGCCCTGTCTTGAAACCCTGGCTACTTGCGGTTCCAAACTTGGATTGCTTTGCTGGTACCCACACTCAGTTAGCAGCCTGGGAGTTGTTAAACGCAGGATGGACATTGCATTTTGTAAACCTAAGTACTTCCTGGGTAGACATGTGAGCTTGGGACACAGCAGTCACAATTTGAGAGATATCTTATAGAAAGGGGTAGGAGGGAAGTTTTGTCATAAAACATCTGTCTTTGAGTTTCTCCACCATCTCTCTTCCTTAAATACAGTGACTGGAGCATTTTTACAGATAACATTGGAAAAGTAAAAGAAATATCCGCTTAAATTCACTCCTGACCACTTGCTTGACTCAATTATTTACTTGTTGTCATAAACAAAAATGATTCAAATTCTGTAGCTCTGTCTAAGCTCGTTTCTGAACATCTATTTACTCTCTGTGTGAGTAGAAATTCCATGGGCAAACCTAAGGGTTAAGGACATGTAGATGTAACTATAGATATGAAAATAAACATCATGCAAGAAGTAGAAGTTAACCCACTATGCAGGAACTTTAGAAATGGCAGGGTTGATCAGTGTGGTTCCTTGAATTGGCTTAAGCATCTGCTTTAGTGGTATCAAATTACTGCCACAGTTGATGTCATTGGTTTTGATAGAATGGAATGAGAGGATTTAGGCAGTTTCCTTTTAAGACTGCTTGATTCGAAGTTAAACTTGTAAGTAAGATTCTGCTGTTTTCTATTAAATGTATATATTGGCTTCTTGTCTAACTTATTTCCTAAATAATGACAATGTAAAGTCAAACAGCAGTTATCTAAAATAGATTTTCTACTGGATGACACCCAGTTTTGCCATTATAGAAGCTGACAAAAGAGGACAAATGAAATGTACCAAAGATTAATGCTGCTATAAAAGTCTGCCAGAAAAATTCTAATTTGCTTCTTAAAAGCCCACATGTTTAAGTGGTAATGTGAACACAGAAACATACATCTTTGCTCTGCCCAAAGGCTGAGCCGTCTATAGAGTAATAAGAGCCGACACGAGTGACAAGGACTCGCGTTGTTGGAAAAGCCTCTCAGGTACTTTTCTCTGCATCAGAATGCTTTCACTTCAATACCGTATGGAGATGCGAATAATGAGAAAAAGCGATCTAGCCGTGCGTGTTTGTCAACCTTGTTGTGATGTTCTGTGCGGCTTTCTCTTCTTCTAGAGTCTCCATGTGTTTTGTTTTGTTGCATAGGCAAGTGAACACTTTCTCTTCCCAGAGAGTGTGTGGCTTTCTCTTGGGCTTGTCAGGAACACCCCATCCACCAACCACATCTTGGCTTTGAGGCATGTTCTCTCTTCTTCCCCCAGAATGAGCTGTGTGGGGGAATCATCTTCTGGTGTCCAGATGTTGTGAGCCCTGGTTTTCCAAACCTTTGGACAAGAAGCAGAGAGCAAGCATGCAGAGTTGAGGCACATAGCCTTACAGATTTGCTTTTAATCTTTTCCCAGAAGCAATGAGGGCAGAGCATGTTAATTTTAACCTTAGTAATTAATACCCTCCTTCCTCACCCTTACACAAATCTGTACTTGACCATAAATGTGACTGGTGTTATTTTGTCTTTTTTTGCATGATGTCACTGATCAAATGCTCTGGTTCTGTTTTTGTTTTGATTGTTTTGTTTTGTTTTTCTAAATGTATTCTTGCACTCTATTAATCTTTTCTTCCCCTAAAGATTCCCACCACAGGGCCTCAGATTACTGGTGGTGGTGCCACAAAACCAACTAAAGAAGAGGAATCCGGGGTCTAATGTCGTTTCACCACTGAGCCTTGCTGAGATGTTGGCTTTTTTTTTTTTAAGCAAAAGCCCAGTAGTGTTACTCTTTAAAAATGGAAAGCCTTTAATAGCAGTCCCTTAAATGCTCTGAAATCAGTACTCTCAAAAGAAATTCTTGGGATGGCACAAGAAAGATGAATAAGGCCTAAACCTAAGGGAATGGAGAAACCCTCCCCCAGTAGCTTTAAGACAATAGCTGTAACTATTTTGTAGCTGATGATAAGTTGAGCGCCTTCTCATTTAAATTTGACAAATATCAAACCATACCTGCAGCAAAACTTAAGAATTATATGTTGTGAGCCTTTAAATTGGTGTGTTCAGCAAAGGTTCTGCTGACACTTCTGAATTTCTTTTGGTGGGAGGTCTAGAAAATATTGTTAAAATACACCATTAGCTGGAATATTACTCAGCCATTAAAAAAAGTGAAATCCTGCCATTTGCAACTACATGAATGGGCATAGAGGTTATTATGCTGAGTGAAATGAGTCAGACAGAGAAAAATAAATACCACATAATTTCACTTATATGTGGAATCTAAGAAACAAAAAGGACAAACCAATCAAAAATAGACTCACAAGTATAGTGGACAATTTGGTGACAGACAGAGAGGAGGGGGATTGGGGGGCTGGGAGAATGGAGTGAAGGATTAAAAAAATACAAATTAGTAGTTGGTAGTTGGGCATGAGGATGGAGAGCAGGGCACAGGGAGTGCAATTAGCATTAATATGATAGCTAAGTGGAGGGCCAGGGGAGGGAGGGAGCAACTGGGGGAATCATTTTATGAACAATATAGATGTCTAACCAATGTGCTGTATACTTGAAATTAATTTAAATAAATAAATTTATTTTTAAAAAGTACACCACTAGCATCATATAAGTAGAATATTCCCTGTGTTTTGTCTTAGTATGTTGACATACACAGTATATATAATCACTGGAGTTGAGAATCATCCAGGACTTTTTAATTCAGGAAAGAAATTCTAAGATAATATTTTCAAATCATATGCCAATGCTTAGTCTCCTCATTCTGCTCTTTAAAATTCTTAAATTAGAATGAGTTAGTTTTCAAAAGTTTAGTTGTGCTAACTATTGGATTGAGTTCTATCACATGAGCACTTAGAATATGAAAAATTAATAAAGCACATGTTTTTTTTTTTTCCATGAAAAGGACAGCTTTTTGAATTAGAAATAGAGAGACTGGCATAGGAAGAAGAGGATTAAAATTGCAAATCAGGTCTGTGTGGCTGAACTCATAAGGTCCCTGAGGAGGGTTCAGTGCTCAACCCTGGGTTGAGAAGACAGGTCATTTGGTTTGGTGAAAGAGGATGACATCAGGAGCGTGAGAATATTTAATGTTCTTATTTAAAAAAAAAAAGAAGAAGAAGAAGTCAGCTTCAGCAGTCTAGATTCCAGGCTCTAGAACAAAATGCTAAGCCTGGAAATAAATGGAAACACATGGTGAAAGCAATGAGAAGTGATGGTTGACTGAATATGAGGAAATAAAATAACTAGGGAAGGCATACAGAGGACTTTAAGCCCATGAGCTCCCAAGGACACCTGTATTGCCTGTGGAAGCCTCACTCAACAGAGACAGCAGAGAGGACCGGCCATCTCTACTGTTTATTGAGTTCATGACTCAATTTTTAACAAATAAAACAGCTGGAGTCTTCATAAAACCATCGTACTTCAAATATACTAATCAAAAAAAAGTCAAAAAGAGATATGAATTCAGCAACATTTAAATTTATATTTTGTTAATTCTAATACTCTTTATATATACATGTAAAAACCATTCATAGCCTAATATTTCGTCTACTAACGAGGCTGGGTGCACATAGGATTTCTCAGGTCCTTCTACTACCCCGGGACCCAGAGCTCACAATTTGGGAATTACTGAATTCTGTGGTTTTTCAGGGGCTTCAGCTTTAAAATGTCATGAATCTATGCTCATAACAATAGTTTTTAAAGCATAAGTTATATTCAATAATTAAATTTAAAGAGAGCAGAGAAGCATGTAATGTATCTTTAAAAGATCTCCATTAAAGTTTGTTAGGATAAAGTTTGATGTAAGAGTCAAGCTTCAGTTTTCTGAGCCATTCACTTATAGGGATCACTTCCCTCCTTGACAGTGAGGTATAATACTTAACCTGACAGTGAACCAAGGAACTATTTGGACCCGTATTCCAAACCTTACTCCTTTCACAAATCCTTTTATTTGTCATCTTAGAAAGCAGAAAAAGTAGTTATACCCAATGTTCCTAAAAGAGCACAAAACATCCTGAAAAGCCTTTTCCTGAATCTTATTTCAATAATTAAAAGTTGAGATGGAAGTCGAGTTTGGTCAAAGGAAATGGGAAATAAATCGATTTCCAGGCTTTCAAGAAAATACTCAAGAGAACAAAACCCAGAGCCAGGTATCGTATTTTCCTCTAAAAAGGCATTGAAAGGAGCCACATTAAAAATGCTGGAGATAAAGAAGAAATCATAACTTTTGATGAGGTTGAGGAAGTTGGCTGACCCTGATGGCATGAGAGAGTTCATTGCCAGATTATAAGACCCTCTGTACATGCATCACGCTACTTGCCTGCTATAGCAAGATTCTTGTTAGCTGGTTTTTCATAGTTCAACTAGACTTACTCCATATTTATTATTTGTTTTTGGTTTACTTGAATTTATGCGTCTCAAAATTTGCAGTATTCTATTGACATACCTGAAATTTCTTGTAGAGATTTCTAAAAATATAAGCAATATTGTATCTATACTGTACACAATATTAAGTTTTAACTTCAGTTTTTCCAGAGCAAAAGAGACACGATTTCGCTCTCTCGGGTAATTTTTAGTATGATTTCCAGTATAATAAATCTTCCCTGACACATGCTGGCCTTCCACCCTCACTATTATAAAGTCACAAATGTACTATGAATTTAGGGCCTCAGTTCTACTGGAACTTACCAATTACTAATCTATATTGAGTTTTTTTTCAAGGTTATTTTAATTCTGCATCATTTGAATATGACTTTGGGGCAGCTTAAATCGGAATGAAGTGTTAGCCATGGTCACCCGCACAGCAGTCAGCAAGTGAGAACATTCAAAAGATCTGCCTCTAGCCAGGATCATTCTGGGGCAGTGTGTCTGTCTTGTCACTGTTCTTCCCTCCCTCCTCATAGGAAAAGGAATGTATTTATTTATTTTTGCCTGAATATCCATCCCCTCTCCACTTCATATGAGTTCTTTTGGTTTAAAAACAAACAAACAACGAAAAAAAAACAGAGCCATGGAGCAACCAGCAACCGTCTGCTGCCGGCCACCTCTGTAATACCACAACCATGGGGCTTGTTTTCTTGATCTCTTCCTGCCCGTGGCATTTACTCCCTCTGCCACTTTATGTCGAACAGAGTACTCCAGCACACAAAGTCACACCGAAATCAGTTTTGAGGTCACTATTACCTCTACTGGAAGATGTGTCTGCACCCCCAAAGTGGCACTGTTGGAGGTCACCTGTCACCTGCTTCAGTCTCCTTCCTACCGGAAGACAAGTCCGTATCACCTTGGGCCCTCAGTTCTCTTCGGAGAAGTGAGACATTTGCCCAGCACAACTTTGCTTCAGTTTGGGTCTACTGTCCAGCCTGGCCAGAAACCAAAGGCCTTCTCTCCAGATCAAAAGTTCGGTCCGAGGCAGTTTATTTGGTTGCTATGGAACGTTGATCCTAAGGAGACATTTCTGAATTTGGTGCCCTTTGTGGGAGTCTTTATGATATAGGCAGGGAGGGGCCTTTAGTAGAAAGTTACTGGGAAAAGCCCCTGGCACCTCAGATGTACTTGATGTTTTATTAGGGGCAGAGGCCACTTTCATGCTCTATGACTTCAGTCAAGCTCAGGAATGTATAAGGAAATAAGTGTAGGTTTCTAGGAATAAATCCCTGTAAGTCCCATTAAGTTAGGTAAACATTTAGTTCCATTCTCAGTAGCCAGGTGATTCCTTGAATATTGAAGCTTTCCTAAGAATGCCCGTTAGTGGGGATATGGCATAGGTTTCGAGGACAATTTAGGTGGAAAAAAGCAAATTGGCTCCATCCAGTAATGGAATTCGACTACTACTTATGTGTGGTATTGCTCTTAGCATCCAAACATGGAGATCTTAGTAGCGTTATTCCCCCCGTGGTGATGGATTCAGTTATCACCTCTAACTGGCTAGGTGCTAAGGGTTCTGCCAGCTCCCAGCTGTGTCTCTCTTTTTGGCAAGGCCTGTTTCTATGGTTTCATGCTTGCTTCAATCCTGGCTGTGAAGAGGAGCCCCCACATCCACTTGGGGCACAACTGGCTGGCACGATTTAGGGCATCCACCAGATATTCTGAAATGTTTGCAGAGGTAGCAGAAAGCAAAGATGCCTAAGCTGAAACATCACAGCACTCAGGCAGCCCTAAAAAAGTCTACCCAATTTTATATAAATACTTAGACAGGCATGAAATGGATTTTCTGGATGTCTGGCTTTTCTTCTTATTGGCTTCTCTCTTCATTTTGGCTGCTGCTTTTTTATTTTTTCTTTTTCTTTTTCTGCTTTTTTTTCTTTTTCTCTTGCTAATTCTGTCCAAACAGGTAGCAATGCATTTTCCAGGGAGCCTTTTTCTATAGTTTCTTCCCAAGTCTATTTAGTGGAAATGCAAGCTGTTTCAGCCTGTTAGAGTCAAAAAAAAAAACAAAAAACTTTTTTTAATGTTCCCTTTGCTTATTTTGAAGTAGATGGTAATTCCTTGCCTTTGATAGAATCTACACAAATTAGAAATTTCTTAGATTACAAATACTAAACTCAGCAGCTCCCTTTTTTCATCCTTTTATTGTAAATAAAGAAGTTTCTAGACCTTCTGATTGTGTCCCTTTCATATATAAGGCTGCCCTTCCGGCCACATGAAGCCAGATGAGAGCATTGATGATAAAGGTGTGGGCCTATTATTCTCAGGGCCTGCTTGATGTCCGCTGACCACAAGCAGCCAACCATACCACTACTGACTGCCCCAAATACAGGTTTGGGAAGCACCCGGTTTTTTAGCTCTGGAGTTCATATTTTTAAGTGGGGGCAAGGTAATCTGCTACTCAGGTCTTCACATGGGGGCTGCCCCAGAAATGCAGTTTAACAAAAAGCAGAACTTACTACATTGGGATGCCAGGTCTGCTTCCAAAATAAAAATGCAGATTCATGCCAATAAAGAAGTGCTAGCCCAGACTTAGGAGAGCAAATACCTCATTGGAGGGGAGAGAACCTGAGGTGAAACTTAATGGCTTCCCTGAAAAATGTTTAAAAATGCATGTGGCTCAAGTCCATGTTAGTACTGCCGCAGTCAAAATAAACTGGACCTGTCAGGAACCAGTGCTGAGAGATTGTTATGAATAGACTTCTTTCGTAAAGTTGTCACTTCACACACCCAGCAAAACCAACCAAGGGTAACGTCGGCTCCCTCGGCGTTGATTTTGGTTAAATCCCTCCCTTGAATGACCTCAATTTAATTTGGCTAGTTATGTGAATTTTTTTGCTTTTTCCTAGTCTTCTGGAAAAGAAATTAAAGATGGGGGCCACGCAGATGTTGCCCACTGTGAGGAAGGGCTGAACATGCTGGTGAAAGCCATTCCCAGCTTGCCAGGAGCACCCCACTGGCTCCTGAATGAAAGCCTTGTTACCTGGGAATGTTTTCAATATAAGTTTGGCCTCAACCTGGGAAGCCAGGCGAAAGAATCGACCCTTTCACACATACTGCCAGTGTTCCATGCCCCAAGTCCGTGTTAGTGCTGGGCCCTTGCTGAGCCTGCACCCCCCAACCCCTGCCCCCAGAGGTGATAGTTCCCCTGATTCCTGGTCCGAAAGACGAGTCTGCCTTCTTCTCATTCAGCACAGCAAAGGTTCCCACTGGTTAGGAAAATCCACCCTAACAACATGGGTAATGTGTTTTTGTGTGTGTTTAAAAAAATTATCCAGCACATGCTCTTTTTGCTGTTAGCAGATGGCCACTTTGCCAGGCTGTCATGCCTCGCCTGATTTATGAGCCTACTGCTTGAATTCTGATTTCTAAAGTTGAACTAAAACCAGATCCCCACCCACAAAGGCTAAGGTCAGATGTGCAGGCACTATAGGTATAGCTGCCTTGGAGAAACCCAGCCCACCAAGAGGTAGACAGCATCCAGTTTACCACTTGAAGGGAAGGACCAGGCCAGGCCTGTAGTCACCCTCTGGGACCACTGATGGAGTTGTAAGAGAGCTAGTGGCATCTCTCAGGGGTATTATGGGTTCTTCTGCAGCCCAGGCAAAAGGGGGCGAATAACCTATTTTCATTTTATTTTTTTTTCCAGTTCTCTCAGGCCAGGCACACCACAGCCCTTTGAAACGATCTGTGTCCCTTACCCCACCCATGAATGTGCCAAACCAGCCTCTAGGACATGGATGGATGTCTCATGAGGACTTGCGAGCTAGAGGACCCCAGTGCCTCCCATCCGATCATGCCCCCCTGTCTCCACAAAGCAGTGTAGCCTCTTCAGGAAGTGGTGGGAGTGAACACTTAGAAGATCAGACCACTGCTCGTAACACATTCCAAGAAGAAGGTAGTGGTATGAAAGGTGAGTGACTGAATGAGAAACCACTGGGAACAGAGCCTCTCCCTTTATCTGGAGTCAGAAGGGTCAAAAGAGAGGGAGTCAGCAAGAGAGAAGGAACCCATCCCCTTCCCCAGGCTTATGCATTGGACCCACCCTTCACAGAGCTCCGGGGTTGACCTTGGAGGAAGGGCTCGGATTCCCCTTCCAGGTCTTCTTGCCAAAACCCGGGAAGCAAGAACTAGAGCAAGAGAGGTCAACGCCCTCTTTTTTTTTTTTTTTAAATGCAGTGACTTGCAGGCAAGTGAGTCACAGCCAATGCTGATAGGATCTGCTGTTTGCACGTGCGTTCCTTAATCTGCCCTGTTTGTAAAGACGCTGAGCTATTCCAGCCTTCTACCTTGTTGGCCGTGTGTTGCCATGGCCAGGGAACTGTCAATAATTCAGCAAAACAAACCACAGAATCTTTTTTAAAACCTCTCAATGCAGAACTATAGTAGTGCGCTTCCTTTCTTTCTCCCTTTTCCTTTGATATGCAAAGAAACCTTTCAACCTTTCTCTCTGCATCTGTTTAAGGGACATGAAAATACTTCTCTGACAGTGTTTTAAGCCTGATAACAGATTTGCATACGGGTGATGAAGGTCTTTTGTGCGGCATAAATAAATGTTCCTACATTACCCTGTAAATCTACCCTCTTCTAAAGATACTCATCAGAAGCTAGAAATTTCCAAATTACCCATGATAGGCCAAGAGAATACGTGTGTTCTGTATTTTTAGACGTCAATTGTTCAAGGGCTGGGAAATCCTTAGGGAAAGATGCTCATCAGAGACACACTAATAACAATTTTAGATGGAAAAACAATAACCAGTCATGCTCCTGGGACTCTGATGCTGACAGGAGGCTCTGAGAGCACTCTCTTTGCTGGCATTAATAGTCCTGAGGTTTTGCTGTTTTTAATCTTTCCCTTGAAAAGGATCAATGTTGACATAGGAGGCTCTGTACCGAGTCCCCTCCCTCCCATGGAAGCTGGGCACAGAAAGATACCTACAACTGCCCAGAAAGGTGCCGGTTATAAGAGAGCACGAGGCTGAAAAATGGAGGCAGATAAAGGGAATGAAGCCACTTCTCTGTGCATTCCCTGACCCTTCCTCTTGGCTGCGTAGGTCTGTGCCCTCCCCATCCTGCCCCATCCCATACGTGCTGAGTGCCCAGAACAAGTGGATGTGTTCTGATGTTTTCCTCTGGTAATACAAATGGGTCTTTCAAGGTGTTTAACAGGCAGCAAAAACAATGCTTATTTTGGTATGGAAGGGATTGTGTGTCCTCTTTCTCTTTCACAGTTTTCAGGGAAATATGTCATAATTTTGGATACCTAGCAAAACCCATTTCTGAGTTTATGTGACATGCTTATGTGCTCAAGCAGCTGAGCCCCAGGTGATGGGTAGCAGGTGAAGCTTAGCCAAGCTTTAGGTAAGCCAGCAGGGCATTTGTCACTGGGGCATCGAAGTACCCGAGGGACCAAGAGATGCAGAGGCAGCTATTGCCATGGACTAGCTTCTTTCCAGGCGAAGTGGAACGTCTGGATGGCATGTTTCCAAGAAGGTGCATGTGTGGTTCTAATTGGTAACAGTGGGAAGGAGGCCTTTGTACTGAAGGGGAAGGAGAGTCCTTCGGGAAGGCCGTTCACCGGAGGATACAGACCTCTCCCAGAGGGGAATGCTGGTTTCACTGACCCATTATGGGAAGTTTTTCTCTTTTCTTTCTTCCTTTCCCTTTCTTTTTTCTTTCTTTTTTTTTTTTTCTTTTTCTTTTTTCTTTTTCTTTTTTCAGGTCATGTACACCTTAGACATTCTCTCAACGTAGGTAAAGTTGTGCTCATTGTGTGCCGGCATTTGGAGAAATGAGTAAAAAAAAAAAAAACACGTTTTTAAAGAGAAATGAATGAGAGAAAATTTGAATAAATGTCCCATTTGTTTTAGAGTAAAAGCCAAAATATTCCAAAGCTCAAGGACTAACCTATAGAAATGATAAGAATGTCTCCTTGGAGTTTCTTCACTCGGAAAATGACACAGACAAGATCTTATATCCAAGATTTTCTTTATAGGCCCAAGGGGCGTGGTCAGAAAAGAGGCTATTTGGTGACTGAGGACTCTCTTCTATGTGTGCCTACCTTCTGCTGACCTACTAAACTGTACTTCTTCCAGAGAATTAGATTAGGGTTTAAAGTATCAAGCCCTTAGCAAATTAAAGGGTAAAACTGTATTTGAAGGAAGGAATGTGAGAGACAATGAAGGATTCTATTTGTGGGAAAAGTATATTTGCAATTCAGCTGATAGGTCACATAGTAGAAGCACCGGAAAGAGCAGCATTCCAGAGTCTGGGGCCAGTGTTTGTAAAAGCCAAGTGCCCCTCCCTTGACAAGTCTTCCCAGGGTGGCCAATGCTCAGGATGCCGCTGTCAAAGACTATGCAGGATGGCCTTCCAGGAGAGCGCCAGAGAAGCAGCCCTCAACAAGCCTGTCCCAAGAATGTGTCATCTGATTCCCAGGTCCAAGAGCAGATGCCGGTTTAAATTTCCAAATTAATTCATACTTTCTGAGAAATGAAATATGAAATCCGCTGAAGTACAAAAAGAGCCAGCTCCTCCTCCCAGATCCACATCTCTTTCTTCTTGTGACCAGGCCCTTGGACAGGAGTGTCAGCCCTTTTACGCTACATGCTGGCCCACCTCAGCCATCCTCTAATTGCTGTTTTCCTAATTTTTACATGGCCTGTTTATGAGAACAACAAGGAATCTATAGTAGAATTTGGAGGAGTTCCAAATCTCTGGGGGATGCATGTCAACCCTCACCCCGCACCTTGGGGAAAGAATAAAAAGTCACCATAATTGAGTTTAATTTAGTGTGAATCCATCGTTCTTGCCAACAGCTGTGCATACCTTGCTGAAACACTGTGTTCATCCAGTCCTTCCTTTTCATCTAGACAGAGTAGCCAGGTCTGGCTATGAATTGTCCCTGAGGAATGTGCCTCTTGGGTCAAAAGTGTGAACTGAAGCTCACGGCCCAACGTTCTTGCTCTTTTTGTTGTTTTCGCAAACATCGAGCTTGTCTTCTTTTCGTCTTGGTGTCAGCACTGCCTGCCAAGGATTCTCACTAAGTCCTCTCCCAAGTAGACCAACTCCTGCTCTCAGAGAATTAACATCCTCTGCCTGCTTCGCTTTGTTTTTCCTTTTATAGTAAATGCTCATCCTGACGGTTTAAGTCAGCGCTGAAGCACAGATTGGCTGTCCCTTGGGGCAGGGATCTCAGACGGGTTCATCAGGCTAAAGGAAGATGGGGATCGGCTACTCAACTAGAAATCAATGAACAGAAGTGAGAACCTGAATGGGAATGTGGAAGTTTCCCCCTTTAATGTTCCCCGTGGAGGCTACTGGTTATACATGTTTGGCCTAAATGTCCTGGTTTGTGGTTTCTAAATTCAGTTGTCCTTGTTCTTTGCAAAAACTGCATTCAACTTAGCCCAGAGGAAAGCTTCTTGATACTGAGTTAGTGCTCACTTCTAATAGCCTCCTTGCCCTCAGCATCCCATGAGTAGAATGTTCTCTGTTACCTCTTCCCTCATGTGAAGCCTTCATGTGGCCAAGGGAAAAAAAAAAAAAAAGATAGTCTCATAAATTCCTAGAAAGAAGAGAAAATATGAAAGAGAAGTCCATTGGTAGAATAAGCACTTTTGCCCTCATATTAGCATCATGTCCTCGGAAATGTAGAACCCCAACAACTAAAGACTTTTTAAAAGACCAGGACTGTTGGTGATTGATGTGGCCTTGTTATATGGGAGCAGAGAGAAGGGAATAAAGACTGGCTGACAGGTTTCATCTCTGCCCTCATTCAAGTCAGTTCACTTTTTGAGCACCTGCTGAGAGAGGCTTCGTTTGGACAAGCTCTTAGGGAGACCGAGGCAAAAGAGATTGTTCCTGCTTCAAGGGGTTCACTGTCACTGAGCAACAAACAAGTACCTGAAGCTGGTTCAAGAGCTTTGAAACCATCTTGGAGACTTGCCCTGGGTCTGGCCGGCACCAAGGAGGGCCCTAAGTCAAAGTGGAGGGAAATCAAGGAAAGTTCCTGGAGGAGGAGAGACCTGGAGCTGATGAGTCCCAGAGTGTAATTACAGGTTAGCCAAGTATAAAAGGTGAGGAAAAGGCATTTTACACAGAGGGAGCAGCACGTGGAAAGCATGGTGATGAGATGGCTCGACCAAGTAGGTCCTATGGCATGAGGATTGAGAATATGGGAGACGGAAAAGCCAGGTGCTAGGCTCGGCAAAAGATTTTGGCTTGTTACCTGACATTGGTAGAAGCTGTTGGAGGAATTTCAGCAGCGGAATGGCCTGCTTCTATTTGCATACTAGAAATAGGACCCT
Organism: Eonycteris spelaea; assembly: GCA_003508835.1. Classification (NCBI taxonomy): domain Eukaryota; kingdom Metazoa; phylum Chordata; class Mammalia; order Chiroptera; family Pteropodidae; genus Eonycteris; species Eonycteris spelaea. The sequence continues at coordinate 7,558,639 of PUFA01000017.1, forward strand.
AGCAGCAATGTGAAGGATAAATCAAAGTGAGGAGAGGACAGGGGATTCTGGATTTGGAGGCCAGATGAAAGGTGGAAGATATTTCAGTAATTGAGGAAGTAAGTGAAATCGGACCAAGGCACTTGGCAGTAAGAATGGAGACAAGGAGTGCATTCATAGGATCTCGGTGAAATGGAATTCCTACAGCTCTGAAATGAATGTAAGCTGATGGAATGTCGACAGTGATGGAGTAGGAGGAATTCAGAATGATGCCTGGGTGTCTGCCTGGGACATCTGCATGCCCGTAGTGTCACCTATAGCAAAGAGTATATAGGAGAAGAAACAAACCGAGCGGACGTGTAGAACCTTCCAGGGGAGGTGTGCCAGCCAGGACCTCAGTGCACCATGCTTGATGCTGGCCCAGCCTTTTTTTTCAAGAGCCCTGGCTCCTCTCACTTGCACGTATTAAGCATTTCGCTCACCTGCAGTAAAGTCCAGGTGACGGACTCCATTCCAGAGTTCTGGCTGGCAAAGCCCAGGCGTTGGGCTCCGAAAGTGAGAAGCTCCGTGACTTTCTACTCACAGCTGTCGGTGTGAGAGGGGGAGCGTGGGGGTCTGTTTCTCTTGATATGAGCTTCAGCCATACCATGACAAATTAACATTAATCGGGTGTACTTATGGTGTGTGGCATTACGTTAGCACAAAATATATGGTTTGCGTACAGACATGAAAAGCTTTGGCTCTAATAACCTTGATAGAAACGTAGCAGTTAAGAGTGGAGGAGACCAGTGACTATGAAAATATGCTCAGTTTGCCTTATCTAAGGAGTCTTTCTTAAGTGAAACTTATGTAAACTTTTTTTCTTCATAGCAAAGGAAATATATTGCCTATTCTGAAACAGTCAGTTCAGGGTTTGGGGCTGTTTTTGAAATGTAGACCTTTGAACTTTTGCCTGTCCCAGAATGAGATTAGAAAGTTAGAGAAGTGTGATCTTTTTTAAGAAAAAGGACCTTGTCGGAAGCCTTTGTGAGGAAGGTTGTGAATGTAGGGTCATAAAGGGGAGTGACGGAAGGGGAGTCCTGTGTGGCTGGGACACTTTTCAGCATGGCTGTCATGGGAACCAGTCGCTGTTTTCTGAATGTTGACTTTTTAGGCATTTCTTGAACTTATCTAACCTAAAGGCCAGAATTTAGTAAATTTTCTTAACTTAATTCCACGATGCCAACATATGACCTGCATGGATAGGTCCTTATAGGCTCAGACTTATGCTACTTCTTCTCAGATAGGCTGAGAGTCCTGACGTCTTTGAAAAGCAAATCCCCAAGATTCCTTCGGATTCTAAAAGTCCTGGGTCTTTTAGCCATCATCCCTTACCAGGCATGTGATGTGCTTTAAGGACTTTGGGGCATACGGAGGGCAGCTTTTGACATAGAATCCAGCTGCTGTTTAACAATGTAAAGCAGGCTGCATGTGGAACATCACTTATAAATGTCATAGCGAATAGAAACTACGAGGAGAAATTTATTTAGTCTCTCTGTTTGTATCTAACCCTTCTAAGTGAGTATTTTACCACAAAGTAGGCCATCTCTGTGCCTCCCAAGACCTCAGCATGCTCCCCACAAGCAAGGAACGCCTGTTGGAGGCCACCATGGACACATCCCAGGGTCGAGGAGAACGCTTATAGCTCCACAAGGATCAGAGATCATTGGGCTCCTCATTCTGCTCTGGCCAAAAATAAAGACAGTCTTCAGTAATCTTGATGGTGTTACTAGACTTCTGCTCTTCACTTTTGAAAGGCGTGTTTTCAGCATTGAAGAGTTAGTTCCTTCTTAGCCCTCAGTTGGCTTCCCCCTCCCTCTACCTCAAAGGATGCAGTCAATCTTAGAAAAGAGCCGTATGAAATTAGCCTGGCTTTTTGTGGTGAATGGGAGTTTCTCTTCCATCTACACGTACCTGGACCACCACAGGTGAGCCTTCATGTGGAAAATGAGGCTGTTCGTGTTCTCTCTTCCAGGAGTCCTTCACTCCCTGCCCTTTATTTTTGCTTCCTACATTGTGCCCTTTAGCAATATTGGACGCACCAATTCTCTCTTGTGGTGCCATCTCATTGGTGGGGCAGGTGCTGCATAGCCTATCGACCCGACTGGTATTCGCAGCCATTCTCACAGCGGGCATTTGAGAAAAGCAGACTGAGTTCTCTTGGAGCCCAGCTCCTGTGTGAACTGGGCACACACCACAAAGCCCCTCTGTGGCTGATTTGGCCAAACTCTAAAAGGGAAATAGAAGTCGAAACTTGGTTCCATTGGTAAAGACCAACACGTAAATACGGAACAGACATATAAAAGGTGGGCGTAGCACTCTCATAAAAAATGGCTATGAGAAAATAAACCATGTGGACTGTAGGAAGATCTGGAAGGAGCTTTGTGAAGGATGGACCTGTGACTTGGGCCCACTGTCTGCGTGTGAGTGGTGGTGCTTTCTCCGAGAAACCTCCTACCCTTTGGCCTTATCTCTCAGTTTCTTCATGGGCTCCTCTTCCCACATCTTCCCCCAACAGCCTGGCACTTCCAGGGCTCCGCCCTGGCTCTCTGCTGTTCTCATTCCATGCTCTTTCCCTGAGTGACCTCACCCACTTCTATGGCTAAAACAACCACCATGTGCTACTGATAAGGAAAACGGTGCTCTGACTCAGACCTCCCTTTAGAGATCTTGAGCTGCTGATTTCTCCATCTGGATGAGCCAAAGGCAGTCACATTCAACTGACCTAAAGTGGAGTTCACCATCTCTCTCTTCTCACCCCAAACCTGCTGCTTCCCTGCATTTTCTGTCTCTCCTGTATTTTCTATCTCACCAAATTTGAATCGGAGGAGCCATCTTAATTCAGCTCTTTTCTCTCTCTTATTATCTATTCTTCCCTGATCATCAAGTACTGTCAGTTTACACCCTTTCCTTCCCCTCTGCCATTGCCGTCCCAGGCCATCTGAATTCATCTGCTGGCCTCCACTCCCACCATCCTCCAGTCCAGTCTTTCCATTGACTGTCATCATCTTTCTAACATACTCATCTGACTGTGCCTCAACTGCTCGGATTTTAATAGCTTCTCATCACCCACCCACAAGATGAAGTCTGCTCCCCTTGTTTAAAGCATTACAGATTTCAATCATCTGACCCCCTGCCTATTTGCCCCACGTTGTGTCTAGCCACTCTATCATTACCAAAATGTTTGCTCAACTCTGAATGCTCTCTTGGCTGTGTGATTTGTTGATATGTTCTTTCTGCTTCCTGGGATAGCTTTCTCAATATGGTCTGCCCCGTGACTCTGGGACTGCTGCTACTGTGAAGCTATCCCTCACTTCCCAAGGCAAACCAAAACGCTCATTGTTCCGTGCTTCCTAGAACATTGAGTAGACTTAGCACTTGTCCTGCAGCTATTACAATTTTTTTTTTTGAGTTAGCCATTCTCTCCAGATTAAAAGTGCATTGATGGGAGGAACATGACTTCATAGAGCCTGGCCCACATAGTAGATATTCGAAAAATATCAAGTGAGCAAATATCAGGATGCCCACACTTGGCAAGGAAGACATAGCATCTTTATATATATAGCATAGCATCTTTATCTCTTGCACTACATGAAAGAGTGACTCTCTAGTCTGGGACCTCCATGGACACGTCCATCAGAAGCAGCCCCGATGAAACTAAACAGCTGTGTACCAGGCAGAAGTGGGAGCCCAGGAAGCATGCATACCTTCAGTCGCATAGCTCCTCCAGGAAACACGTTCACTTCTCCCCTGCTTGTCTGTGTCTTCCAATCATAGCCACTGTTTTGCAGAATGAAAAAGGTAGGCCTGAGGTTATGTTAGGTGGTGGTCAGCTTTCCATCCAACCATGTGGCATCCGGACCATGGGAAAGGAACTGAGCTTTTAGATAAAATTCGTCCCTGGCCAACATCTTACAGAATCTGGCATTCAAGCCATTGGAATTCCTGGCTTGTGAGGAGTCAAATAGTGAAGGTGCACGATTCTCTGGTTTGTTCCATTTTTGATGGTGTTTCGTTTTCATCTTTGGCAACAGAAGGTGCCTCGCCACCAACCAGGGAGTGAAGGTTAATAGGCTATGTTCTTAAGAACTGAGATTGTCTCCTCTTTGTTCATCAGTTCACATTGCAGGTAGGAGAGCTCTTTAAGCACCCAACACTGAGCTAGGCTCTGAGACACTTGCTATACGAGCAGAGTCAACATGTGCCTGCTTCAAAGAACACAGAGCCAAGAGGAACTTATGTTTCCTGGGAACATATCCAGAAATAATGCTTCAGGAAGGCCTAATTTGCCATGCTTTGAATTTGTGTAGGAAATTTTTGTAAGAAAACAACTCCAGTGACCTGTATTTTGACTAAATGAATGAGGCAGGTTCTTCTATTCCTCTAACCAGGGGAATTCTGGTTGTTAAATACTATTATAGAAAGCAACTAGCACTGATTGAACTTGGAGTTGCCAAGCCAAGACTTGCACCCCACTCTCTCCGACTCTTAAAACACCATATTGTTATCTTGGCTTATAAAGCACCCACTTTTCCATGTGATTTAGTAGCTCAGGATTCTGTTTGTTGAATCATCAGTGGATTTTGTATGATTAAGCTGTAGGGCACCCAGTGAAAATTTGGCTCATGAGGTTGGCACTGGTTACCCAGATTTTTCTGAATCATGATCATTGAGTTTTCCGAGCAGCAGCTTGGGGCTTTTCAAAGATATTTGCTATTTAGCAAACATGAAACCTGGTGACAAAGTGGTAACATGTCATTGGCCTGAAAGCTGGAGCTGTAGTTATTTGCTACTCACTCTGCAGAAATCTGAGCATTGTTTTAACAGCAACCGAAACATGCTGAAGAATAAAGTCTGGTAAGACAGCTCCAGGATGTCGTGGGAGGGAAACTACCTCCTGGGTTGGTGTGTCCGGAACTTGTGATTGAATCACAGTTTGAGTTGAGGAGGATGTAAGCGGTTGGTACTGTGTGCCTGGGGAAGCCCTGTCTCTTTGTGGTTAATGGTGGTCCCAGAGGGACTCTCCAGCTGTCACAGTAGAATGAAGGGCTCCAAGCACAGAATCAAGTGATTTCTTGCCTGAGATGACTGAATCTGTTCTTAAAATACCATTGGATATTGAATTCTGTTTCTCCAGAAATTCTTCTTTGGGCTTCACATTACTGTGAATCAAAAAGTAACCTCACCAGACCCACCCTCCCCTCCTATACCTTTGAGTTTCAGAAGATCATCCCATACCCACATTCCCCAAGCCTGGATTTGGTTCCCCCAGGGGCAGGGCCTGATTTCGGAACAGGCCAGGCCTCTTTAATCAATCCCAGTTAACTACTCTAAATATTGAAAATTGCAAGGTTTCCACTTATTATGGCGTGTTTGTGGTCTCTGTCAGTGCCTCAGAATAAAGCACTTAGCAATAGATAGTATCTTGCAATCAACATAGTTTGTAATAGATAATACTTTATAGAAATCGTGAATAACGTTTAGCCAATGCTTCAGCATTTCAGTTTACCTTACAGTCACTGTTTATTTAGCCCTCCCACTGATTGACTGTTTTGTCACCATTTTACAAGACATTGATACAATGTAGGAAAATGTTGAGAATTGGAAGACCTGGTTCTGGTCCCCACTTTACTGAGTACTTACTTCTGTGATCTAGAATTAATGACTTAATTTTGCCATCTGTAGAACGAGTCGAGTGGGGGAAAATGATTCTAGAAACTTCTTAAAGATCCTATTAGCTCAAAAACTCTGACTTAAAAAGCATGGGCAAGGCTTTGTTTTGGTTTTATTTAGCAAGGTAATCGGTCACCTGTGGGTTTTCAGTACAGTTACTATTCAGTTTTACTAACTCCAGAATCCCAAACTGGGGCTTATTTGGATGCGTCTGGAATTTCCATTATCCTATGGCTTAGCCAGTCTTTGGACCTTTCATGCCTCAGACCTTTCCCAACACTCATATATTTGTGGTTGACATTCAAGGAAAATGTCAGAGACACATCCAGATACATTCCAGAACTTGGAGAAATGGTCAGCAGACACACATACGCACTAGAGTGATAGTTTTGGGATCCAGGATGCCCTATTCCCACTGGAGTATAGGAAGGAAGAAGAATGATCAGGCTAAGAAGGACGGCGACTCCACAGTAGGGGTCTACAGCTGCCTGGTTTTCTTGTCACCGTGAAAGTGGCAGATACAGCACATGGAAATATGCATTGAGCCTAGAAAGAAATGATCTTGAGGGCAAAGAGTCATCGCATGTAGTTTTAAAATTCTAAGTCAGTTCTTTCCAGATCAATAATGAAGTAGTCTGGTCAATGCAATGGTTTCTTGTCCCTTTTTTGGTCATGAACCCTTTCAGGAATCTTACAGAAGCTATGGATGTTTCTCTGCCAGAAAACTACCCATATGTTCACAAATTGGGATATAATTTTAGGGAATTCCTTTATGCCCTAAAGCCCATGGACCCCAAGGTAGCAACCTCCTGGTCTAAAGTGAAATAAGGGAGCCCAACAGAACTAGACTGAGAATGTCAGGGCTAGACTGAGACTTCTAAGTCCAGAATTTGCTGCCAAAATTAAACAAGCAGTAACACAAAGGTATTTTTTTTCTTTTTTTCCTCTCTGACCATCACTCTCTTTTTCTTTCTCTATTCCCACATCTTTTGTCATCTCCTCCCGTCCCCTCTCAATTTCTCTCCCCATCTCTTGCACGTCTTGCACCACAGATGTTCCAGCCTGGTTAAAAAGCCTCCGCCTGCACAAGTATGCTGCGCTGTTCTCCCAGATGACCTATGAGGAAATGATGGCCCTCACCGAGTGCCAGCTGGAGGCTCAGGTATGTGTTTTGGGAACCTATTCCCCGAGAAGGTGTCCCAGGTGGAACCTGAAGTTCAAGTCTAAGACAGACCTAATTTGGAGCCATACCTATACCCTCCTAGTAGCTTGCCTTCTTTGAGAAAGTGCCCGATGCTGTCCGGCATTGCCTGGTGAGTATGGCTCGATTCTTGCCTTCGTGGTCCAGTAGGAGTTGGAAGACAGGCAGATAACCACAGGCCGAATAAAAGTCAAACAGAATATTATGAAAAAGATATAACCTAAGTGTTCTCACTAAGTTTAGGGATGCTAGGGAGGAATCAGCCTTGTCTCCTAGAAGAGGAACATTTGGCCAAGGCCTCAAAGGACCTGTGTGCCGCTTTTGCTTTTCTTCCTCTCTCCCTCTGTGCCACCAGGGCTTGTTTGGGGAATGACTGATTGATTAGGTGTCCATTGTCCCATCTTGTAACAAATCAGCTAAGTTCTAGTAATTATTGAGTAGAAGTACCATGTCATGCCTCAGACCTTTGCCAATGCTTGTACAAAAACATGTTCAGACTGGTCTTAGTTGTAATTGGAGTAAATTGTACAATGTTTTGTTTTGTTTTGTTTTGTTTTCTAACCACCCTCAATAACATTGGACAATCACTGAAAGGGGATTACCCCAGGTTTGAGATTATATTTCCCTTCTGCATAACATAAAGGACAAAGTTGCTCCTTCCTTCCAAGGCATCCTACCCCAAGTGTGGATTGCCAAATGCCAGGTCAGTTAACAGAACACCCAAAACTAAGCATGTTTCCTACCATGCTGTGCTCAAGTAAATAGATCTGACCGATGTCTTTGTTTCCCGTGTTTAAAATGCTATTTGCATGTTTTGAATTGACCTCAGTTTCCTTTGAGCAGTGATTTAAAAGAATTAATGGTCTGAACAGGCTAATAGTCTTTCCCCTGCAGGAAGAGGAGATTGTACCATTTGGGGCAGAGCTGGTCGGGACGCATACCTCCCAGCAAATCGCTGGATTCCCATTGCACACTTGGTACCCTCAGTTAACCTCTGCAGGCCTGGCTGAATACCAGTATTGAGAGGCAAGACAAAACCCAAAGTCACTGCACATTCTCAGAGAATGAAAGGCACTAATTTCAACTTCCTAACACTTCTCCCTCTGCTTTTTTTCATCTCGATTGCTCCTTGAGATCCCAGGGATTGATGAGAACTGCTTCTAAGAGCATTTTTGTGCTTGAGTCAGAGTTGAGGAAAAAAAAAAAAAAAAACTAAGTCATTCAGTTGTTCGACTTGAGGAAAAAAACAAGAAATAATTGACAGAAAGGGCAAAGCCCGAGACCAGCACAAACTTTTCAGAGTAATTGTGTTCACTTGGACTCAAAGTCAAGGCTAAACAGAAATATGCCCCCAGTGCTTCATCTTGAGAGTGAGTTCAGTTGTCACTTGAACACTTAATTTTTCTAAGTAAAGGTGATGTCATTGATGTTCCCATCTTTTCTAGTTTTTTTAAGAGGAATTCTATGAGTATTGCAAGAAGTCACCAGAAGTTTATACGAGACCTGATCTGGGTATAAACTCCTATTTGGAAATTTGCAATCTCAAGTCAACAAGTGTTAAACTCAATCTTAGGCTCACCATTCCTACACAGTTAAAAAGATACACAACTCTAAACGTGAGTCCTAGTTATTTACCTGAAGTGACAACTGAGTTATAGGTTTCAGTTTTCATCAGGGAGACCAAAGAGGGGCTGCAAACTGACACAAATTGCCTGTGCGGTATGACACCCGGTGAGACCTGTACTGGATTTCACATCTTTTCAAGATGGGAAACACAGGAAAGGTTTGAGAAAGCCATGGGTATCTGTATGGAGTCGGAACCTTCAGGAAACCTGGGAGGGACCGAAATGATAAAACGTGGAAAAGAGAAGTATATGACTTAAAAATGACCTTTGAAAACTATGAAAAAATTACATGCTGGGCAGGGCGATTGGCTGTTCTACCGCTCTCTCTCCATCTCTCTCTGTGTCTGTCTGTCTGTCTTTGTCTCTTTCTATCTCTCTGTCTCTGTCTCTCTCTGTCCTCTCTCTCTCTCTCTCTCTCTCTCTGTTTCTGTGTGTGTGTTGTGTCTCTCTCTCTCTCTCTCTCATAAAGGTCACAGCCAAAAGACACAGGCACATGTGAACTCAGATGAAGTTAAAAGGCTAGTAAGAAGAGGTTAATAACAAGAGGTTTATAACAATAGGTACTAAAGAGAGAGACAGATGGATATTTACTAGTCTGCAAGTGTGTAGGAACAAAGCAGAAAGTAAAGTACTAAACAGCCTCTGAGAGTCTCTAAGCTGATTCTTAAAAATGTTTTTATATATAACTTTTATTTAATTGCAGAATGTTACCAAAGGTGCAAGACACAAAATTGTCATCAGTATTCAGAAGCTCAAAGAAAGACAAAACCTCCTGAAGACTTTGGAAAGGGTAAGTTACCCTGGGTGAGGAAGCTTTTCCACCTTCATCACAGGAAGATGGCCCAAGGACACTTCCCACTTGAAAGTGTCATTGACAGACCTTACAAAGTGTGTCACGCTGTTTCCCTACCAAAGTCAGAAAAGAAATGAAATGATTTTGAAGGGAAGCTTCCTGATCATTCATGCTTCTGTGTAACGTGACTGCTGAAATGTACTTGTTCCCTGGGTCCAGGTGGCCTGGACTGGCCATCCCAGAGCACTGAGGAGGTGCTGTCAGGTACAGTCTTTTCCGTGCACATCCCCCTCTGCCGTTTGTGCATTTGTTGAGATTAGCAGGGGGTTCAACCCACGAGCAGAAACTGAAATCTCCATGAAGCAATGCAGGAAATATGCAGATGTACTTCATTCCTGCCGTCCACCCAGGACATGATCCATTTTTGAAACAAGATACCCCCAGAATGGCAAATACCAATAGGTGTGCTCCAGGTTTTGATAGAGGGGGTCAAGATCACCTGGCAGACATACGCTGTTGGTTCTCCAGAGAATAATTTCAGACTTTCACTTAACAACAGAATGGGTCCCCACGATTCTGCTAGGAACCACCTCAAAAATGCCAAATTCTGAAAAAGAGTTTATTCCGCTTATAAGCCGTTGTCGGCTGCTACTCTCTCTTCTCTTTATACGCTGCCTAAACACATGCTTGTCCTAGCTTTGTGTCCAGACATCACTCTGGCAATGGTGTCATTTTCAGGACTTGGTGACTTTATGATTTCATCTCAGATCCAAAGGAGAGCAGGGCGTGTTCCACACGCAGTGAGCCCATGCCACCTGTGTCTCGGAGTTGGGATTCTGTGCGCTGCTGTTGGGAGGTGGTTGGCAGTGGTGGGCGGGGGAGGGGGGAGAGTTCTGTTGTTATCTGCTGCCTGCGCAGCTGGAGTAGTAACCTCTTCTAGTTATCCCAGCATGCCTTTGGAAGGGAACAAGTACTGAGGTAGGTAAGGCTAATGCAGCGGGAGGATTTTTTTTTTTAACTTACTGACAAAAATGTGTGTATGATTTTACATGCCATATATAAAGTTAATTTAATGCATTGTACATAAAATATAAAATGTTACATATTTATAGAATATGCATATATACTTTATAAGGCAGGTTGCTTTTCAAATCTCTGGACAGATAGACAGAAGCTACTCACATGCACAGCCATGATGAAAGGCCTGTCCATAATTAGTCACAAATGACAGGAACTGGTCCAACTGAACTCGAGGTTCTTGTTGATGTTCATAACTTTACGCTAACTGCTTTACCAAGCAGCTTGGCTAACAGAGTGATTATTACCATTTTTTAATATAAGAAACCACTGTCTTTTAGGAAACATTCAAAAGGCCAGTTCTCTCCTTATCTGTTAGGAAACACAGAAGACATTCTGCGGAAGGATTAGGTTGCAAAGCATTATGGTGAAGGACTGTCCCCCACTCCCCTTATTTTGGGAGCATCCTTCAGGGAGGAATTCATCCATATCCTCTGTCACTGAGGAAACGCACCCACCTGAGAGACAGAGAGATGGAATTTGCTCTAAGCTCTATTCCCTGCACCTCACACTGAAACAGCATGTGGAAGCACAAGGTTGCACGAGAGGCCCTGACATGCCCGACTTCCTACGTAACCTGGGAAAAGTCAGTGGCGTTTTCTGATTTCATACCTAGAATAATATTGACCACAAAAATACTTTCTCCCTGTTTCACGGGAATGGAATGTTAAAAAGATGACAGATGTAATAAAAGTCTGAGAGCAGCTAATAGGCAAGAGGAACGCAATAATGAGTTTATTCAGTTTGACTTCTTTGAGCAGGAAAGCCTGTGTCTGTCAGGCCACCATGTTGAGCTTGCTTATGACTCCAAGTACAAACACCGGTGTGCTTGTCCTCTCGAGAGCTAATGGCCGAGGGGTGAATCTCTCCTCAGCATCCACCAAGGATTCAATCTCTGGCTCTCTTCTCTCTTCTCTGGGTCCTGGGTCCCTCCTGTTCTTTGAGGAAGGGGAGTATCGATAATCTGTTGCCCTGTAGGCCACCCGTGACACACTCAGTCAGCCCTTTCTGGCCCGCCCAGACACCCTCAGCTGATTATGCTGTTGGAAATGCTGTCACCATGCTCTTGCCTGCTATGGCATTCTTACCTCACATAGAACCTAGCGATTTCTAAGGAGATAGCTGGGACTCCGCCCACGGCCACTTAGCAATCAGTATAGTCTCTGCAGACAAGCTCTGCGTCCAGAGCTCTTCCCCTCAGTTACTGAACACTTCCTAAGCAAGTGTCTTGGACTAGATTTACCCCATCCACTGGAGGCTAACGTGAGTAATACAGGGTTCCTGCCCTTGGGAGCTCGGGGCATGCATTGTGACAGAGACGTGTAGCTGGGGCTCTCACAGTCTGGTGTGATCAGTGTCATCACCAAGGCCGATGAGGGCAGCTTCCTGGGTGGAAACACTCCACTCTGCAGTGGTGAAGAGAGAAACCTGGAAGGGGCCAGTGCTGGGTGGAAGCCGCGTTTAGGAGCTGAGAGCCAGCCTTGGTGGGCCCTTGAGTCAAGGCAGGAGCCGTGAGGGTGAAGGATGAGAGAGGTCATTTAGCAGGAGTCCGGGCATTGGTATGGGGCTTGGGGCTGGTACTGGGCCATTTGGGAACAGGAAAATTAAGAGACATGCTCGTTGTGGGAGAAATGGGATTCAGACAGCCAGGTGGAAATGGCAAGTCAGTGGTCTAAAGGACAGAGTACACGGGGGTTTGAAAGACTCAGCTGTGGGTCATCTGTGTATAAATGGTAGTTGGTATCCCCAGAAGTGTGTGTCGCGTGGTCAGAGCCGAGGACGACCCTGAGGAATATCAGGAGGGAACGGATGCAACAATGACAGGGTCTGAGCCTGCCCAAGGGTCGGGAACTGTGTTTGAAGGAGGAACCTCCTCCGGTACCACAGATACGTCACATCCATGAGGACTGAACATTGCCCCTGGAACTAGCCATCAGCAGGTCACCGGTGGTCATGACGAGAAGGGTTTCAGGGAGCTGGGAGGGGCCCCAAGCAGAAACCCATGAACCAGTGAGTAAGAATGGGTGATGAGGCCAGGGGGTGAGGACATGCAGACATCTCAAGATACTTGGTGGAAAAGGAAAAAGATTAGAAAGATATTTATTTATCCTTAATAATGAAAGTGTTCCACGTGCTTTTATTCACCATTCTTTTCAACTGACCCCCAAACTGTGACGCTGAACCCTCCTCTGAGCCTGGGAACCTGGTGTGGAGAAGGAGATTCACACGCACACACTCTGTGTTCCCACAGCCCCCTGCCCACAGCACACTCACACCTTATGGGGCTCGGCAAACTGTACGCTTCTTAGCATTCTGTCATTTGTTTTTTGGATCCCCAGTGCCTAACAGCGCCTGGCTGTGGTAGGGTTCCACTGACCATTTGGTGAATGAAAGAAGGAGAGGGAATAGATTTAAACCATGCAGGAGTCCTGTCTGCCGGTGTGAGCAGTCCAAGTCTTCTCACACAGGAGAAGGATGGAGCCCCGACAGCTGTAAAAGTGCCAGGGATGCCGCTGCTGAAGCTCTCTCTTGCAGATGATTTCCGCTTCGTTGCTGTTACATGCCCCACGAAAGGCTCAGCCCGTCTTCCCCAAGACAACTAAAAAAAAGCCAGGCCAGGAATGGCTGCGAGGGTCCGAAAGGTGCTTCCTTGCTGCTTGCCCGCCCTGGACTGTGCCCTGTCAGTGCTGCAGCAGCCTTCCCATTACATGAGCTCCGGACTCGGCACCCGCGTGAATGCACGGCTTCGTTTTTGCCCCTTGGTGTTCATACTGTAGGGTTATATTTATGGTATGAGGGGCAGCGGAGATGAGTTGAGTCCCTATTTTTTGTCGCTGTGGAGCATTAATTCCGATAGCTCGCTAGTCGAGGGCACTGGATCGAGTCCCATCTGGGCAGTTTCCTACTTTCCCTCTCAACCTCGGCACTCAGCGTTGCGCTCTGGAATTCATTTTGAAGAGTCAGGAAGTGACCTGATGACCTTTGTGCCGTAGAAGATGGCAGTTAGGGGTTGTCTTTGAGATCATGGCTTGAAGGTGATGGTGGAGAAACAGAACAAAACTCTGCGTGATTCCTGATGTTATATTTTCAGAAAGTGTCCCACATTATAATGTTTATGGTTTCCCTTTTTAGCATGGTTATCCCCAATAGAAGAAGTTAAGATCTGAACTTGGGGCAAGTATATACTTCCTGTTTGAAGGAGTTCCACTCTTAGCATAACCAAATTCTCCTTACCCCATCACTAAGTGACTACAGAAGACTTCTTGTCACATAACAAGAGCAGATAAGGGTTTGGTGGTAGTTGGTGGTGTCAGAAGCATGCATTTGCTCACCTCCGTGGTAACTGCCACGTGGGATGGCATGGCGGGATGCATGCAGCCCCCCTGATCGCTGCCAGCTCCGCCTTCCTAGGGAAGCCTCGCCCTTTCTCTCTTTTCCCTTCGCCTCCTCGGTCAGGCTAGACAGAAGGTCAGAACCTCCCATGTCCCAGTTGCTGGTTGGGTGGTTGGCAGGAACTGGAGGACCTCAAGGCAGGGGTCCCCTGTTGGCACACAGCTGGGTCAGGAAAGGTGGCAGGTGCTCTCCTGGCATGGGTCAGCTAGCTTGCCTCCCTGGGCCCTCCCAGTTCCGATCGCCAAGACCAAAGTCGAAGAACCGGTCACATGATGGCGGCAAACTCTGAGGAAGGGCCGGGCTAGTCTGGGGATGGTCAGGAACACTCAACTCACGTCGCAGGCCTGTCAGGATGGCTGTGGGCCGGTCTCACCATGGCCATATCCGCCAGGTTTAGAAGGAAAGGGTAGCCTCTCCGAAGCCGCCTTCTTTAAAGAAAAATGAACTTCCCTAAAGTAGGCTGGCTGGACAGTGGCCCTGGCCAGGATTGAGACAATTCTGGTGGCTACTTAGCACTTGACTTCCCTCAGAAACTTGGGTGCCAACTAGGCTAGGCACAATTCAGGCTCTGCTTCCAACCCCTGAACAAAGCAGGTTCCTGCCAATGGTGGGGCGGGGCCCGCAGGGTTTTGCTGCCCAGAATTGAAACACGCCTGTCCAAGTCTGCTGTCCTCAGGTTTCCTCTTTCCAATTGATTGATTGAAATGTCTGGGTGCAGAAATGCTCGTGTTCCGTGTGCTTGTGTTCCTTGACATCATCAGGCAATTTTCTTGGTAAGAGAAGATCCCAGGAATGGATTGGTACTCATACTTCAGGCTTTTAAAATTATGTCCTTGCTATTCTGGGCTCTCAGAAGATTAAATCTTCATTAGTAATCAGGGCCCTGATTGTCAGTGTCCTTCCAGGGTCCCAGGGAGAGGTTTGCTGCATAAGCACGGGCAGCACTGTGGCAGAGGGCTGGGCCCACCCCCCATGCCAGGAAAGACCCCCAGGCCCTGACCTCTCGCCACACCTATCTGAGCCTGTTCTGCACCTCTGTGAGCATCTGGCATGTAGATCAGTGTCTGTCAGAATCAACTTTCATTCCTTGTTCTAATAAATAATGCCCAGTAAGTCCATTGTGCAGAAGGATCCAATTTATAAAGCTATATGTATCTATATTATTCAATTATATACATTATAGCATGCATCTATATTATGTGTATTTCTCTATAAACATATCATTCTCCTGCTCTGAACTTTCCCTGATTTCCTACTCACTTAGAAGAAATTCTTGCAACTCTACCCCAGCCTGCGGACCTCCACCCTCAGGCCCCTGTGGCTCTTTGGATCGTGTTTCTCACCCTCCTCCCCTCACTCACCCTGCTCTACCTCAGTCCTCCTTGCTGTTCCTTACGCACCAAAGGCACACACCCACCTCAGTGCCTTTGCCTTTGCTGTGCCCTCTGCCTGGAGCTCTCTTCCAGGATCCTCATGCCAACACTCATCTGGGTTCCTGCTCCCTGCCACCCCCTCAGAGAGCCTCCCCTCACAGCAGCCGTGGCCTGCACTTCAGTCTCTAGCACGACTGTTCATCTCACGGTAGGATAGAAACTCCCTGTTCCCACCATATCCCCATGCTACCCCAGTGCCTGGCACGTAGGAACATTCAACACCTACCTAGCACTCACACAGTAACAGACACTGACCTGCTTTACAAATATGAACATCATCACAACCACCCAGTGAGGCAGGTACTATTGTTATTTTCATTTTATACACAGGGAAACAGGCACAGAGACATTAAGTTGTTTACCCAAGGCCACACAGCAGTGTCAGCATCCATCCGCTGCCCTGTGTTTCCTGTGTCGCGGACTGAACAAAGATGTACCTGGTCAGGTTCCTTCGTCCAAAACCAATCACACACAGAAAGCCACTAAATGACCCAACTTTTTTATATAGCTTCTGAAGTGTGTGAGTGTAAACTGTATAAATGCATTTTATAGAAAGGCACTGAGGAAGCCAGAGAAAGAAATGGACCAAAATCATTTTAGTGATTATCTCTAGTGGGATTTTCGGGTGATGTGTATTTACCTCACTAGACATACCTGCATTTTCCAAATTTTCTGCCTGGGCTAATACTAGAATGATAAAATTGAAATGTTTGCTTTTCCAAAGAACATGCTGAGGAAGGCGCCAGCAGCCATGAGTCCTGTCTGGGAGCAGCCTGGGGCGGGGCACGGGGCATCAAGGTGGGTCACCCCTGCTCCTGACGCTAATAGAAGTCTTCTCCCTCTGACCGTCCAGGACATCATCGAGGGGGGCAGCCTGCGCCTCCCTCTCCAGGAACTGCACCAGATGCTCCTGACTCCCATCAAGGCCTACAGCTCCCCGAGCACCACCCCAGAAGCTCGCCACCGGGAGCCCCAGGCCCCGCACCCACCTTCCCTGATGGGCCCCGAGAGCCAGAGCCCCGACTGCAAAGACAGCGCCGTGGCCAGCGGCACCGCAGCCACCACCTCAGCCGGTGCCAGCGGCGGGCTCCAGCCACACCAGCTGAGCAGCTGTGACGGGGAGCTGGCCGTCGCCCCACTGCCAGAGGGGGATCTTCCCGGCCAGTTCACACGTGTCATGGGGAAAGGTAGAGCCTGATCTTCCCACCTCTCCCTTTTCTTCTCTCAGCACCACTAACCAGAGCTGCCCAGTCCCCAAGGGCTTACTGCTGGGTGCTAGATGAACTGCCTGCCAGAGTCGATGTCATTAGCCCACTGTACAGAAAGGGTGGCTCTGAGAGGTTAAGGTATTTGGATCTGAACTCGGATCTCTCTGACCCCCAAAGGCCTCTTCCTTAACCCGGTCTCTCCCACTCCCTCAGACCAGGGCATGCTGGGCTGCCAGTAGCATGCTCGCTGGGCCTCGCACCTTTGAGCCAAAGTCAGACGCGCAAGGTGCCACCGCTATGATGTGTGTCTGTGTGTAGGGCAGGGTAGAAGTCACACGTGGTCCTTTAGTGAGAGCACCCCTTCTACCTGGACAGCCCTGTGCCTTCCCTGTGGCTCAAACTCTTCCACACATATCTTCGACAATGTCCAATATTTCAGACTTATAAAATTTAAGTATTTTCAGTCTACGGCCATGCTACCCTGCACAAGCCTGATCCCATCTGATCTCAGAAGCTAAGCAGGGTCGGGCCTGGTTAGTGCTTGGATGGGAGACCACCTAGGAAGACCAGGTGCTGCAGGTATAAAAAAAATTTTAAATAAGAAATTGTAAGCTGACAAAGTCCTTGCAATCTGTGAGGTCAACCAAGGGGTGCCTCGCCTAAAATAAATAAATAAATAGATAGATAGATAGATAGATAGATAGATAGATAGATAAATTTAAGTACTTTCAAATAAATTATGAAATAAATTCATGCTCAACATAAAAAATAATCAAAACTAAACAAAATGGTGAAAAATTAAAAGTAGCTCCTTTCCCTACCCCTAGCCTTGTCACCTTCCTCCCCAGAGGTGACCACCATAAACAGGCTTGGAATATTCCTTCAGAAACTTTTGAATCATATATGAGTACATGAGTATCCTTTTTACACATAAATAGGTCTTGTTTACATGTTTTTCTGAAGCTTTTTTTTAATGTTACATACTTTTAATAATTCTATTACTTTGGTAATACCACCTTATTCTTTTTTAAACATTGTGTACTATTCCTCAGTATGCATAAAACATAATTTATTTAACAGGGTCCCAATGAGTGGCCATTGAGGTAATTTCCAAGATTTTGTTATTACAAATAATGCTATACTGAGAATCTACGTGCAAAGATCTGGTGTCAGTGGCATTTTGTGACAGATTGGCTATGTAGGATTAGGGAGAGAAAAAAAAATCACGATGCTCAGGTTTCAGAATTCATCGACTGAGTGCATGGCGTTTTTACTTCTAATTGATGGATTTGTCCTACTGTCTCCACTGCAGCCTTCCAAACATTCCCATCAAAATCAGAACATCACAGCCTCTAGGGTGAACACAAATGGGCTACACTAACATGACAAACCCAGTGGGTGTGTTTACACTACCCACAGACTCACTCCGCTCTGCTCTATTAGCACTTACCTGAGTGTGTAGGTGAACCTGTGTCGGTATAAATGCACATATCACTTGAGAAATAACCCTCCGATGATTGAGTAGCAGGCTCATGTGCACGCCCTACACACCTCACATCCGAAAAGATGAGCCAGCTGGATTCCATCAAATGAGGTGTACTGAGCATTTATAAAATCATGGAGACCGCTTCTGATAAGGTTGATGGTCTTTGATGCCTTTGATTTTCCCTCTCAAAAGGAGCCTCTTTCAAAGACAGAGCTCGGGACACTGCGGCCTTCTTCCCTCAGAGAGTCTGTCTCGGGCTGGATTGCAGAAGGCTTAATATAGAATGGTATGCCTGGAATTAAGCAAAGGGGCTTCTCAAGACAAGGGCTCTTGTGGTGACCGAGCCTTTGACTTCCGTGGAATGAGGAGCCTCCTGGCCCTTTCTGTGAACCTTATGTAAAGCCTCAGGCACACATACCTCTCAAAATATTGGTCCTGAAAGGAAATTAGAGGCAGATCTTGAGGTTAGAATGGTTGTGCATTTTTCTAATTCATCTTCCTTTTTTTTTTTTTTAATTCACAGTGTGCACACAGCTCTTGGTCTCCAGACCCGATGAGGAAAATATAAGTTCCTATTTACAGCTCATAGACAAGTGTCTAATTCATGAGGTGAGTAGTGACAGGTTTCACAGAACATTTTTCTCATTGCTTAGAAATGGTTCTCAGAGTTTCTGTGATGTGATCATTTGCGTCTCCAACAACTCATTTTTGAGGGGTGGATGTCATTAATAATATAACTCTGGCAGAACTCGGCTGCAGTGGCTTCAAACCTAAATACAACTTGTACATTACCTGGGTGTCCAAAGATTCATCTAGACTGAGCTCTGATGTGAGGACCAATGCCTGAGAAAAACTTCTGACTCCAGAAGAATCTATCTGTGTGACTAAGCCTTGGGGTGATTGACACATAGTCCTCCTCTTGATGTTTTCAAGTCTTTTAAAATTTTTTCATTGAGACATTTTGCATTTTGGCTCAAGGAAAATTGAAGGAGAGATGGAGGAAGAGTGAGCAGAAGAAATACTGTATATTTATATGTATGCCGTGCATGGTTTGATGACCATTCTGCTGTGTTTTTATTTGTGACTTTTATAGGAATTGTGTTTAGCCATATTTCCTTTTGAAGAAGGACTGAGGCAGGCTGAAGCTGTGCCTACCAGACTCTCAGAGCGAGTGCAGTCTTTACGACCAAGTGAGACAGGTCCTGGGCATGGCTGCCCTGAGGGACATGTGGGAACAGGCGGTTGTACCTCAAATCCAGAACTTTAGTGGCTTCTTGGGCGACCCGCCTCCAAAAAGTTACAGAGACAAGGTCTAGGCTTCAGAAAACTTAGAACTAATAAACCTAGGGCACTGAGGTCTTTTTGTGGGATTTTAACATGAGAATAAGATAGCAAAAGCCTCCAAGTCTCTTCATCTTTGCCATGGTGGCTGCCAGATCCCTCGGGATTTGGTGGGCTCCGGTGATAAGAGATACCCAGCTCAGAGGTCGACACCTCAGCCATCCTCCCAGCTGTCACACGGGCCCCCCTGCTGTGATTGTCACTTCTCTGGGCCCCCACCTGTGTGGTCTGCCTCCACCTATCCTCACATGTAGGCGTACAGCCTCTCTCTGGGTTTCCACTCCAGTCTCTCTTGCCCCATCCTCTAAACCTTCATTTTTGCGATTTCCTCTCACAGTGGCATGAATTCTTGTGTGTGCCTCCCCCAACCCCCTGACTCACCCTTTTCTGTGTCCAGTTCTGGCCCCTGCACGTGTTTTGACCAGGAAAAAGCAACAGAAAGAAGAGAAAGCAAGAACACAATGATGAATTTTAGAAAAAAACTCATTTCATTGTGTAGGACATTGACTAGGCATCTAGATAGACCCAGGCACTGGCCTGGCTAGGCAGCTCTCAGTGTGAGGGCAGTGGGTGAGACAAAAGGGAAACAGGTCATCACTTACAGGATGGTAAAACCTCTGATGAGGCATGGCGGGCGCCTACCTAGAGCCTCCAGGCATTTCCCCAGAGGGACTACCTCCAAGCTAAGACCTGGCAGAGTCTTAGAGGCAAAGACTATACGCAAGGAGGCGGAAGAGTCCTCCAGGCAGCGAGAACAACACTTGGAGCATTCTGTGTCTAGTTGGAGAAGAGGGCATTTGGGGGGGGGGGGGGTTTCAAGAGGGACCTATTTAGGGAGCATTTAAACTTCTGAAAAAGCAAATAGGAACCCCGCTTGCTCTCCACGCTCATTTTTAGCGTTGAGTTTTCAAGATATTGAAGGACAAGTTACCTTCCACCTTGTCTCAAGTCCGGAGCCCATGGAACAAAATAACAAGTCCTCGACTGCCTCTGCTGGACAGCACACAGCTTCCCAACTGGTCTGCGCCAGCCCCAGAAGTGTGGCCTGAGGCTTCCCTTTCCTGCCTCGTGGGAGCCCTCCTGGAGAATCGTGGCTCTCCTTTCTGTTTCGTTCCCCTTTCCCTCCCCAGCTGCCCCAGTGATGTAGTGTGAAGATGGCACCGTGCGGACTCATCCGCTGGCGAGGGGCCCCGATTACCGTAGAGTCTTGACAGTGGTGGTCCTGGGCAGAAGGGGGTCCATGCCGTGTCTGCTTGCCGAATTCACAGCAGGGGGAAGGGGCCTGTACTCCCGCTTTGGAAGGGAAAATGTTGTGCAAGACTTTTTATTATTTTAGTTTGAGAAAGAGGAAACACGTCTGAATAATTTTCCACAGCCTCAGGTTATTGTATATGTGCAGAACACACCCTCTCTGTGAGGCCCGTGGAGACGCACAGTCTCCATCCTGGCCAAAGCATAGCTCGGGCTCGAGAGACAGGCGGGCCTTTCACAGCCTGAATGTGCTCTTCTTTAGCCAACTGGAATAGGAGGGTGTTGATGGTTCCAAAGTACCTTCCTTCCTCCCCGGGGATGGAGGGACCAACTCCCTAGCACAGTAAAAAGGACAGGAAAGTTCTGCATTTTCTGTCTGAGATCAATCACTTTGTCTCATGGGTTCTAATCCAAGGCTGCTTGCCTCCTCACCGTCTTGCGAAGGTTCTAGGAAGATGAGCTCCTGTCCTTTTCTGGGGCTTTTAATCCAGCCACCAGAGTTATAGGACACATCTTCCTCCAGACAGACTTATTAGTCTGGGCCTGACAAGGACAGAAGACTTGGAAGTGGCTGACCGGCTGTGTCTGGGCAATCTGTAGTGTGGAATCTTCCTTCCCCTCCAGCCCCTGAAGAAGCTGCTGCCAGCCCAACCCAGCAGCCAGTGCAGGGGGCTGAGGTGAGGTATCAGCCATCCCAGCTGATACCGTGGGCACACACGGGAACCAGCTTTTAGAGATCACTCAGAGCCAGCCACGACCTCGCTCCTCTCCATGACTCCCAGCTGCGGCTTTCAGGACTGAAAAGAAACAGCCACCACACTCGCTCAGCATTGCTAAAGGGCTTGCTCCTTGTCTGCAGCCTGGAACTAAATAAGCCTGATGCCCCAGTGTTGAGTGAATGAGCTGACCTCTCTGTGGGGGGGTCACATTTCCATTTTTGGAAGCTCTTCACCACCATGGAGATGTCAGGTATGAAACAGTGCCTTTGAAAGCACTTTGAATGCACCTCTACAAAGTGAGCCATTTACTACTTTGTCACTTGAAAGTCAGGCCAGTTGTCCTTTGGGCTGGCTCCAGACCAGCTCAGTATTGTAGTTTTGAGGCCTTGAAGTCATTTGTTGGGGCTAAAGGTGATTGTCGAATACCAAAAGTGATGAAGATTCATCTACCACCACCAAAGGGCTGGTATGTACAACTGAAAAAATCTGGTTCAATATCTGCGAGCAGCACATATTGAATCATGACTAGAGCCAGGCATGCTCTGAGTTGTCTAAGTGCTTTCTGTGTGTTATTTAATCCTTACAGTGTCCCTTTGAGGGAGGTATTGTTATCCCTGGTTTTTAGACAGAACTGAGTTTCAGGTCGAGGAACCCACAAAAGGCTGTGCAGACCCTGCCTGTGTGCATCCAAAGCCTTTCCTCTGACCCACTGGGCTGGACCCTCCTCCTCGAGTCATCGTGACCAGTACACATGCATCTTGTGTCCTCCCTAACATTTGGCTGAATAAGCCGGTCGAAAGCAGGATCTGTCTATCCCTTTATTAGTCCAGCAGAAATGCTTGCCTTTCACAGACCCCTGACAGTTTTCAGAGGTCCTCATGTATAGTTGGACACTCACCGAGCATCACCAATAAATGAGAGGACCATGGAGAACCACGTTCTCACCTTTTAGCCATGAGACTATCCCACCACTCACCCCAAAAGGGAGTCTGCACCTTTTTCTTTAAAGTGGTACTGGGTCTCCTGGTTTTAGCCCTCCTTGATGAAATGTCCTTAATGGTGTCTGGCTAAGGTCAACCAGGAGAAAGGCATATGCAAGTTAATAACTTTTCTACAATATGACTAACATCTTTTTGCTTTTATTCACATAGATCCCGTGTTTAGGTCTTTAAAAATTAAATGTCATCAGGAGAAAATTAAGCTGTTGGGTTTTTCCCTCTGTTTAAGGAATTTGTTTTCTTTTATGGGAAATAGTTATATAGTCTGTTACTCTTAAGTTTATTGCTACTTCAAGGATTTCATGCCTTATTGACAAAACTACATGGGTGTGTTATCTTCATCATTGTTAATGCTAGTCAGTCAAATTTGGTGGTTTTCCCACAGCGCATAGACCACAGTGCTGGATACCTGAGGGAGGTTTCTTTCCTGAATTACGTGTGCAGTCCTCACCATCTAAAACACCTCACGTCCAAGTTCTCCCTGCAGCGGAATTACCAGGGTGCTTGCTACAAACACAAACCGTCTAGACTCTCCTCCAGATCCATTAAGTCAGGCTCTGGTTGTGTGGGAGGGGGCCCAGGAATCTGGGGGAATCTAATAGACCATGAATTTGAGAGTCTCTGCCATGGAGACTCAATACCCGTAAAAGTTCTTCCCTGGGCCACGGTGTACACAAAAGGACATATGATATAGATCCGGGGTCCCCAACCCCCAGGCCACATTCCAGTACTGGTCTGTAGCCTGTTAGGAACCAGACCACACAGCAGGAGGTGAGTGGTGGGAGAGCGAACGAAGCTTCATCTGTATTTGCAGCCTCTCCCCAGCACTAGCATCACTGCCTCAGCTCCACATCATCAGGCATTAGATTCTCATAAGAGCACAGGTCCCCTTGTGTCAAAAAGGTCAGGGACCACTGAATAGATGACAGTATGTTACAGGGCAATAGGCAAAACATCCCCAAACACCAATTTTACTAAAAAAGATTTGAGAAGTCGTCAGATCTACCCATTTTCTGAAACTTCAGACGAAGTTTAGGGTGCACTGGGGTTTTTATAATGTACAGGGCCCCTCAACTGGAGATTTCCCAGCCAAGCCCTGAAACACAGAGATGTCTAGTCTCCATTTTCTGAAGCCCGGCAGACCACTCCAGGGCATCCACACACCATCGGGCAGATTGATTTTTGGAGTAGTTTAGCATTTCCATTGATTATGAAAATGGAGGGGGCCTGCCAAAGCCAAGAGTTTTCAACAATCAATTTTACAAAATTTATCCTTGGTTAATAACTAGAGTCCAGAGTAGAGTCAGGAGGAAAGGGAAGGTGGGTATGGGTCTACCAGAAGTGCCACCAAAACTGAGGTTTCTCAAAAGCTTAATGCATGCACTTTACCAAGCACCTCGAACGCCAGATAACCTGAATTTTCAGTACAGGCAGCTCACAAATGAAACCAACTGCTGTCTGGGCCAGGTTGGAAACAGGTGAATAAAAAGGCAACTGTGGAGACGCCAGTGTTTCCCCCTATTAATTGCATGTTTCTCCCTCTAATGCCAGGTTGCGTCACCCATTCAAAAGTCCTGTTTGTTTTTGCAGGCATTTACAGAGACGCAGAAAAAAAGATTGTTGTCATGGAAACAGCAGGTGCAGAAGCTCTTTCGGTCTTTCCCTCGGAAAACCCTTCTAGACATATCAGGATATCGACAGCAAAGAAAGTATGTTGGGATTTCATTCTTTGTAATGCATGATGGTTCCCAGGCGCCTCATTGCCTGCCTGGGTCCCTGGGGCAGAACAAGGCACGGCATCATTCCTCGTTCACCCAGGACGCCGTGTGGCAAGTTCCAAATCGCATTCCTTAAACAGGTGGGGTTGGGAAAAGGCTGTGTGAGAAAGCATTCCCCGAGGAAGAGCTGAATGCGATCCTTGGTAACTCAATTTACATTGTCAAAATGACAGTATTCGTCTGGATGGGCGGCAAGGGAGAGTGGGGATGATTTAATGAATGCCAGCCGAACACTTGGTGGTTTATCCCCAAAGGGGGGCTCTGAAGGGACAAAAATGAATTGTTCTATCAGCACCTTAAGTGGTAGTGTAATTTTTTCTCTCTTCTAGCTGCAGACAAGCTAATTATAGTTGGTGGCAGGGTGAAGAGCCCGTGCTAGTCTATTTTGGTCTGAGCTGCAATCTAAGAGTGGAGCAGTACCATTCTTGATTTTTCATACTCCTTCAGCTTCTTGGATGCAGTTAAAAATAAGCTTCGTTGTACTTTAGAACCCATTACCTTCATCTGGCTTTAAACTGAGGAATCCAATTACATGTTAAAGGCGATTGCGGTTACAATCTGGGGGAGATATTAAAGGGAGGGGTGGGGTTAAGCCTTGAATAATGACAGGCAGTTTGAGGGAGACAAGGGGATGATGATGCAACGTCCGACAAAAATCAGCATTCTATTTGACATGTTTAAGCATGAGCAGATAAATAATGATTTTTTTCACTTGCACCTAAAAAGTTCTGACTTCATTTCTCAGTGCATATATAGAAGCTCTGTGTTGTTAAAATGTGGGGCATTTTTTCATATAAGCGTTCCTTAAAAATCACTATTTTATTATTTAAGGGCGATAAGACCAGTTGGAATTCGCGAAAAGTTTTATAAAGATTAATGCAAAAATTAAAGGGTTATCATATTCCAGCATCTACAACACTTATTTATTAAAACAAACATTTAGCACTTACTATGTGCCAAATGCTATCCAAGCACTTTAAAAATATTACATTTGATACATTTAATCCTTACAAGAACCATATGAGGTAGAAGAGCTACTGTAAACCAGCATTCACAGAGGAGTCGGCAGGCAGCGGTGTCCAGGATCTGGACCAGGCAGGCCAGCTCCAGAGTCAGTACTCTTAACCACTACAGATGCCAGGCAGCTCTCGTGGTCTCTGGCGGACACACAGAAAAGATGGGCAGGTCAGGCAACACTCTCTATCGCCAGCTCCCTGGCCCCAAGCCCTCTGGGGTTGGCCTCCCCGGCGGATCGGACTGAACCCCCTGAGGATTCCTGGGGACCCAGACGAAAGGCCAGGCCTGCTCCTTGGCCTCCTCCCTTGGGGCTGCCCCCATAGTCCCAGGCACCCCTCTTCTCATAAAGGCAGGCATACTTCTCCCAAGTAAGAAGAGGATGTTCCAGACCCCTCTTACAACACCAGCCGCTTGGGAGACAAGTTTCAGGAGGAAGAAGGAATTTGGAGGTTGAAAATGAAGATACAGCTTTTAAGCTTTTGCTGCTCCTCCCAAAATGTCATTTCCTGACTGTCTGCCCTGCCTCGTCCTCGATCTCTCTAGAGTGTTATTAACTAAAGCTTGTATTGGGTTAACCCAGCGTTTGCCAGATTTGAGCCCCAATGGACCTCTTTTCATTGATTAGATAAGAATGAGTTCAATCATCGATTGTAGATGTTCAATTGGAGGTTGCTAAAGCTCTAGAAAGTGATTTGTTCTCCTAAGTATTACCGCTGGGATCTCTTATGCTGTTAATTTTGCTTTGAATACCTGTTTCTCCAATAATACAAAGGTAACTGCAGCCCAGTCCCTGCTTGAATTATCACAAACCACAAATTAATTGGTTCTCATTCAGTCTTTTCACGCATTTCAAGGTATTGAGATCAGTTAGTTAGATTTAAGAAGGCAGAGAGAGACACAGATGGGCAGAGCAGGCGAATGAAAAATGAAAATTTGCTTTTGTCACTTTGTTCTCTCCCCAGAAAGAATGATTATTTCATTAAGCCTAGTCATCTTAAGTAACCTAAGTGTTCACTCTGGTTGCCAGCTGCGGCAACACTCAACAAGACCAGCTTTGTAATAAGCACCTAAGGATGCCGCAGTAGAAAGATGGCCTAGCCAAGTTCTCCTCCCGCACCCCACCCATCCTATCCCCAAAATGTTCTGGGCTCTACCACCACAGACCGCCCGGGTTGTGACTCCTGACTTCAGGAGCACCTGGAGCCCTCATCTTTCCAGTGATGAAGTGTCCCATAACAGAACCCTCTGCCCACATTACTTTGCCTAAGTATACAGTCTTGCCTTCCTGGAAGCACAAATCACTTTAGCATCACTCATTGACGACTGTATTTTGCATATGAAATAACTTTTTCAAAAATTCAACCGAAAGGGGAAACAAGCAAAAAAAAAATAAAATTAAAATAAAGCCATCTGCACTAAATAAGGAAAAGTCTTAGCAGAATACTGAATCATCTACCAGGTGGCCAAAATTCTGACTCCGAAAACCAAAGGCCTAGTTTTCATAGTTGTTTTTTTTTTTAAACAACCACTTTATCCTTGTCGCCACCTGTCACTATAGAGATTGTACGTCCTCCAAAGAAGGTGTCTTTGATCACATGAAACTACTCGTACCTCTCCCGGCTTGAATTTCTTATTTCAAATCAAACATTTTAATCCTTAGTAAAAAAAAAAAAAAAAAAAAAAAAGAAAGAAGAGAGGAAGAGAAGAGAAGAAAGGCTGAGATCAACCAGAAGACCTTAAAGCCTTGAACGTCCCTCGTCTCACCACGTGTAGCTGAGCCTCTGACGGAATCGGGAACCCTTCCATGGGCCTCAAGACCCTGGAAGTAGAAAGACACAAGCCCTGAAATCAGTTGCAGCCAGCTCACCATGAAATTCTCTTCCCTGCCCTCTCTCTCCCCCTAGGAAATTTAGGAATTATGGGGAGAAGAGAAACATTTTCTGAGATCAACTGTGCTGATGGCTTAGTTGCCCTACCCGCCACCGACACACAACTCTCTTTTCTCAGGAAATGACTGTTTTGCAGCCCCCCTCCCCCACAACCCCCACCCCATCATCCTCAACCGGTTAAAAACTACGTCAGCCCTGTCTCCCGGAGTTTCCTCACGGGCTTGGTACAAACCTCCCCTGTGTGGCTGAGAAAGCAAGTCTGTTCCATCTTGTGGCCATTGGTGGTAAAGCATTTTGACTTAAACATCAGTGAATGACTAAAGCTGACTCTTCTTGGAAAGAATGTGCTGGTTCCTGAAACCCCGCTGGCTGCCGCGTACCCTCCCAGAACCTGAGGCATGTTAGAGAGGACAAGTTCTTCGGCGATGAGGTCACAGGAGCAAAGGGAGCACAGCACCGGAGTGCAATGCCAGGGTCTCCGGCAGCCTTCCTGCGTGGACCCAGGGGAAACACGCAGCCCTCTGGGTCTTTCTGCAGGCAAGGCTTGTGCAGTGGGGAGCAGTCGGTGTCCTGGGTC
The DNA here is from genome assembly GCA_003508835.1 of Eonycteris spelaea. Taxonomy (NCBI): domain Eukaryota; kingdom Metazoa; phylum Chordata; class Mammalia; order Chiroptera; family Pteropodidae; genus Eonycteris; species Eonycteris spelaea. The sequence goes on from PUFA01000017.1 coordinate 7,586,116, forward strand.
CAGAGCACTGGCAAACGTCACCATCTCCATTCTCGTACCCCTACTCTATACCCAGGAGTTAGAGCCCCAGACATGGAGTCAGCTCTTCCGTTTGGAGCGGCATCGTGATGGCCGAGGCTCACTCGTTCTTTCATTCATTCAGCCCGCATTTTACTGTGCCAGGAGCTGATGCAGTCATTGGAACATGCAGGGTTGTTGAGGACAGACACCGTCCTTTTCCTCATGGAGCTCACTTCCTATGGGGCTCTCGGCCACTCCAAGTCCGCCGCACAGACAGACATCAGAAACGGACTGTGGTCTGAAGGAAGGACACTGAGCCTGGCTCTGCGGCTTTCTTGCTGTGTGGCCTCTTGACAGGCATGTGAGTGCTCTGGGCCCTGTGACGCAGCTTGGAAGAAGGCCCAAGAGCGTGCTGGTTCAACTTCTTGGCTGCCAGCGCTGCCCCCTGCTGGCTATGTGACCTTCGCGAAACTATTAAGCTCTGTTCTACTGCCCAGCTGTACAAGTGAATGGAGGGCCTACTTCACAGGGTGTGGTGAGGAGTGAGGAATCAGCCTAAAAGTGACAGAACGGTGCGCATCGCATGCGGTGCACGCGATATTTGCTCTCAGGTGTTAGCTGTCGTTTTAATCATAGCTCTGTCCTGGCCCAGAGGCCCCAGAGCCTCGTAAGCCTCAGAGCTGTCAAAACGTGGGGAGACTCCTCAGAGGTGTCCCCCCGGCAGCCTGGGGGTTGGGAAGGGCTGAGAGGGGAGCTGATGGTCTCTCGTTCTTCTCTGTTCGCTCTCACAGTCGTGGCTTTGGGCAGTCCAACTCTCTCCCGACGGCCGGCTCTGTGGGTGGCGGCATGGGCAGACGGAACCCACGCCAGTACCAGATCCCCTCTCGGAACGTCCCCTCCGCCCGCCTTGGCCTCTTGGGCACCAGTGGGTTCGTCAGCTCTACCCAGCGCAACACCACAGCCAACCCCACCATCATGAAACAAGGAAGACAGGTTTGTTCCGCCCCAGGGAAGGGGGTGGGCAGCCAAGCTCAGGGTCGGGGGCTTCAAGATGGTCCCTCACCCTGTGACCTCAAGGTGAAGGCAGAGGCCAAGAGAGGACGAGCATAGAGACAGTTGTTCCTGTGCTCAGTGGTAACCAGCGCTGTTTGCACCTGGCCTCATGGGTTATTCCTTAGGATGCCCCTGGGACCCCTTTAATCTGGGAAGCCCTGTACAGGGAGACCTTTAGGAAGAAATGCAAGATCTGTTTATTATCTGCCTCCATTCTTGACCTGCCCCAGCACACCTCACCAACTCCGGCTCCAGGTTCAAGAGGAAGCAGAGCACCTAAGGAGCTGTCCTTAGCCTTTCTGTGTGTGGCAAACAGTTCCTCTGTCATGGTCCCAGCTATGGTGGAGAATCCACAGGAAAAAGCCTGAGAAAGGCTGTCAGAGGGAGAGTTGGAACGTACTGTCAGTCAAGGCCAGGCTTCCCAGAGGTTCTCACTGGCTGATTTAGAGCTGGCACCTGTCCCACAGCTTCTCACCCCGCTAGCCCTGCCCCCCAACCCAATGCCTTTCCATCTGTGTGCCTCCAGCTTTGTGGGGCTCTGCAGGTTGGGGCTGGGATGGGAAGGGCACAAGTGAGTCTGAAGCTCTGGGTTGTCATGAGAAATTCAGGGATGACACATTGGTGTTTAAAAACAAACAAACAAACAAAACCAGCTCCAGGCAAGACAGGTGAGATTTGCTCCCCAGGGGAAGCAGCACAGGGTATTAGAAAGCCCCACTTTCTGACCATGGGCAGCCCCCAGATCAGTTCGAGAGGAAGTCTCCGCTAGGAAATCTGCATAAGAATAAATACATAAGCTCGGTCGTGCCAGCTCATTGCCAACTAAGTTCTTTTTTTCTCCCCCTCGCTTTGTAGTAAATTATAAGAATCTCCAAAAGAAAATCAAATGAGAGCCTTGGAACAGTTGGCGCACTTTGTTGCAAACATTTATAGAACTCCCCCCATTTCCAAGCAAAGTGATAGGAAAAGCAAAGGCAACGAAAAGGATAAAAACCGTTTTAGAGACAGTGAGGAAGAGAGGAGTCCAGATTAAACTGAAGTCTGGTGAGGGGCCTAGGGCTGAGGACTTGAGACCTGAGGGGTGAATACAATGAATGGCTTCTAATACAATTTCCCTCCCTCCAAGTATGGGTAGCACTGGCCTGCAAGCCTTTTTCCAGAAGTTAGCAGCGAATTGTCCTGGGGGTATTAGTCTTCTGAATTCTGGCTGGGGGGGTCCTGCTCCCCATCCCCCACCCCTAGGGCATCCAGACTAATGAGGTCCCCCGTTTGTGTTTCTCACTAGAACCTCTGGTTTGCCAACCCCGGGGGCAGCAACAGCATGCCAAGCCGCACCCACAGCTCAGTCCAAAGGACCCGCTCGCTTCCTGTGCACACTTCTCCACAAAATATGCTGATGTTCCAGCAGCCAGGTAGGGCCCGGCGCTCGATCTCCCCCTCTCTTCTCTCCCCTTGCCCCAGAGGGGAGGCCAGGATGCCAAAATAGATGCCCCGGTGAACCCAGCCGGAAAGTGCTTAGCCTCGACTGTCACCACGCATTCTTGTGAGCTTATAGAAGTCTTTCCTTTTTTAAACTGTGCCTTGCCAGCATGAATAGCGAGCGGCTGGTTGGCTGGAAGCCAGCACAAGGAGCCCCAGAGTCGTTGCAATCTGACAGGGATATTTTTGATACTAGATATATTTCTGGATTGATTAAACCAGAGATGTCACTGGAGGGCTATGGGGGGAAGATGGGAGAGGTCCCATGTGTCATGGGGGCTGGGGATGTGCAGAAAGAGACCAAGAAAGAGAAAACTTGACAGTGTTGACGCTAAGAGACTTACCACTGGTTTGGGAGTGGCTTGCAAACATGGCTGTTGGACCAGCCATCTTTCCTTTACATGGTTAAAGAGCAGCTTGGTACATTTTCAAGTCAATTTCACCTTTCACCATGCCCCCTAAAACAGGGTAGCCAGAATTACGTACAGCCAATAAATAATGGTACTCTTCTCTGCAGACGGTGACCTCTTAGATTCCACGAGTAACCCAAAGCCACACAAGCAATTACTGCACCTACCTAGATGACCCTCTAGACCAGTGGTCCCCAACCTTTTTGGCACCAGACTGGTGTTCCTATAAGAATCTAATGCCTGATGACGTGGGGTGGAGCTGAGGCGGTGATGCTAGTGCTGGGGAGCGGCTGCAAGTACAGATGAAGACTGGTACTGGTTTGCGGCCTGGGAGGTGGGGAACCCTGCTCTAGACAGGCAAACCAGATGTGTGCACCTGTGGGAAAATGCCCACCCTAGGCAGTAGACACACTGTGCAATAAGTCTATAGGAGTTTAAGGAGGGAAAATGTCACTGGCCTGGGGTGGGCAAGAAAGGTTCTTAGAATTGGAGCTGAGCTTCAGGGGACAGAGTATGAAGAGGTGGACAGAGCAGGGTGGGTTGCACACAGAAGGGCCAAGGGAGCCAGGCTGCAGCCGTACCGAGGGCCACGGTGAATCCCAGGAGCTGTGGCTGGGCGGAAAGGTCAGGCTGCCTGGGCAGCAGGTGGACCAAAGGAGTTGGAAAGATTGTTGCCAGTGGTGGGGACCCAATCTAAGGCCAAGGAGCTTGGACCCTGGTGGCTCTCAGTGGGGAATCTGTGGGATATTTTGAGCAGAGGGTCAGGCAAGAGTGTGCATGGAGGAGTGCAGGGGAGGCAGGACTCGTGGGGCAGCCACTGAGGAGGAGAAACAGGAGGAGGGCTGTGAGGAGCCACCATTGGGGAAGGTGTGTCCGGAGAAGAAGGGACGTCCACGTGGCCCAGATGCTTATTCGAAGTTGCTTCTTGACTTCTAGAATTCTTCTAGCACACTTTTGTGCTAAAGCTCCTTCTCTCCAGTTTGATCTTATAGCTGTTTTTCTTCCCAGGAAGAAACAGTTGACAAAATTCAGGGGTGGTGAAGGGCTTCTCCTTAGGTTCTTTAATCCCAGCCTCTGTTATCTTATAGAATATCGTATAACCCACTCCCAATAAAAGAGAATCTGGAAAAGACTTGGAGATATCCTGGGCACAAGATCTTTGACCTTGAATGACTATCCCACCCTGATTCAGCCCTGGGAGTGTAGCCCAGCCATTTTATAACCTCATGGGAGCCCTAGCGAAGCCTGCCTACCACACTCCTTCAATCCTAATACATGTGTGGCCTTCCCTGTTCTTTCTAACCTCTTTTCCCCTTCCTGCAGCTCTCTTCGGAGTCCTTAGTCCTCCTCTTTGTTCCTGGTTTAACTGGGAAGACCAGGCCCACCAGGGAAAGTAGCACTCTCCCTGGTATGGGATACATATATTTATATCCATTGATATAAATCCTCCATCTGCACCTTTGTCCATCCCCCACCCCAACCCTCTGTGGTCCAGCAGTGCTGAGCAAATGGCCCATGCTCGGGACAACTGTGACCCTAAGAGCTTCCCATGAAGCCTCTTGTTCCCATAGTTAAAGAAGCAAACAATACAGAATGGCTCATAGGGGAAAGTGACCATCCCCCTCACCGCCTCTCCTGGCCCACAATCCCATCTCCCAGAGGCAGCTACTTATAACAGTTCATTTTCAGCTTTCCTGGTAATTACCTGCAAGTCCCTAATCATGTTCTTTGCATACTGGACTTAGAATCTAGAATCCTTGGAGTTTTTTTTTTTCTTCTTCTTCTTCTTAATTAGCCTCTCGCCCAAGCATTACAAACCCACTTCCAGCAAGGCTCTAATGAATCACAGCATTTCTAGTAACTGCCAAGACACGCAGACAGAGCTGCTCCATATTTCCCGATTGCAAATACACTGGCGAGCACTCAGGAGGGGCCCCTCCTGCCCAGCAGACTCAAGCCAGGCTGGGTGGCTCTTCCTAGGACGTGGTCAGGAAGGGCGAGGCAGGGCACAGCCATGGCCAGGATCCCTCGCACAGGGATGCTCCTCCCAGCCGTTGCCCAGAGCCCAAGTGCACCCCAGCCCTGCAGATGAGACACTGGTTTTCACGACCACGAGTCACTGTCAGAAGTGCTCCTTCTTCCCAGGAAGGCATCTTCCTTCACAGGGCAGCCCCTCTAACTGCCACAGCCTGGCCCACATGAAGGCTCATCCTCGAGAGACGCGGTCTGAGAGGTGAGCCATACCTGTCCCCTCTGCAGACGGGCCTCTCCCCTCAAGGCAGCACGTCCCGGTTAGCTAGGCAAGTGCATAGGGGTAGCTTAGATGGCAATAAGTATCAAATCAGAAGGGCAGAAAGTGGCTTTCTTTCTTACACAAGCAGTAGTAATAGTGAACATAAAATGTGTGACCGACCCCGAGATTAAATACGCAGAGAATTGTGTCACATCATAGCATAGTGGTTTCCTCCTGGCCATGCGATGTCTTCAGAGCATCCATTTTAAACCATACGGGCAAACCTTGAAGAGCACAATGCATCCTGATGGAGCTTGTATTCTGTTGACTTAAAAAAACATTCCATTAAGATGATGGAAGACTTTAAATATCTCCAAAGACGACAGAAAAGGCTGGGGACTGGAACCAGCCCCCAAGTTGTGTATCATTTGATCAGTCACCTCGCTCAAATTTGCTAGACGCATCCTTCTCCTGGATTTACAGACTCTATGGCCCCTTGGAGGCATGTCAAGAGTGGTTTTTCACTTTATTCCCACCTGGACAGGTTTTAGAGGTATCTCCCAGGACAAGCCAGGAGAGCCACAGATGATTGTTGCCTCTCACCGGCCCCTGGGATGAGTAGGAAACACTAAGCTGGTCCTGTACGATCGAGGGTGACAGGATCTGATACACTCACTGGGGGGAGAGGGGGGGTGACTTGAAGTTCAAAACAAGTGAGGCAGCTGGCAAGAGTGGTCGTGTCCTTCAGAGAGGCAGAATGTTTTCCCGACTGGAAAATTAGTTTGGAAACTGTTTGCAGAATGATACCTTATCTTGGAAGCAGATCTGTTCCTGCTGACCCAGGCTCAGCCACCCTTGGGATCCAGAGGAATTAGGAGCAGCCCTGCAGCAGCACTGGGAAGCCGCAGGCTCCTGGCCACCTGGAGGGCCTGACAGGGAAAAGGCAGAGGGGCCAGAAGCAGGCTTCAAAGGAAAAGCATGGGGCGGGGCAGGCTGGCAATCTCACAGGGCCGTGTTCTGGGGATCTTAACAGCTTCCCTTGCACAAAACCACGTGCAAAACTGCCCTTGGTACTGGACTACCCAGATGTGAAGTAGATAAGACAGCAGCTTCCATGGCAGCATTTTATGGTATGACATACCTGTTCACAGCACACGTCCCTTAGGCACCAGCTCAAGACTGGAATTCTTGCACCATTAGAATGCTGCACACCTGGGAGCACAGTGCTCGAGGCTGTTATCATTCATTTCCTCCTTAGTGTGACTGTTTTCCTGATTCCTGTCAGAGAACTGCCTTTCCAAAGAGTAGGGAGAGGGAGAGGACCATCAGTGCACTGGGTCCTAGGGCAATGCAGGGGGCTGCCATGCAGAGGCAGAGACCAGAATAGGAACCTACCTGAAGAACTTGATAAACATTTGCTCCTTGCTGTCTAGTAAGCAAGGCGAACGGCCCTGCTCAGGACTGGCAGATAATGGGTAGAAAGGTTGGTACATGAGTCAACATATTATAGCCAAGAACCCAACCGGGCCTGTGCCCCGCTGCATTTGAGAGTCAAGTTCAAAGAGACCAGCTTGGGGCAAGATGGTACATTTTTTCATAAACGTGAGCCCCAGAGGATTTCCGCAGAACTTACTTCTGCAGGTTAAGGAATGAGGCCGCCAGAGAAAAGCCTTGGCCCCATAACAGATTTAGGGATGCGACTCATTACTCATGTTCCTCTGGCACCGGCCGTGACCTTTCTGTGATTGGCGGCTTGCCTGCCACGCCAACTCCATTTGCCTGCCCACACTGATCTCCTTTCTTTTTCTTACCATTCTCCCTCTTTCTTCTTGCTTCCCGGCTTTGTCTCCCTTTCTTCCTTATTCTCCTCATCACAGCGGTCCAGATCCCACTCACCGTCCTCTGCCCCTCCCTCTTCAGCCTGTCTTTCCTGATTTCTCTTTCTGCGAATCCACTTCTTACTTAACAGATTTTAAAGCTTTTCTAGTTATTCAACAGAGTAGCCTCAGTTTTCATTGGCAAAGTGCGGTTCCGAAAGTTTTTCCTCAAATGCCGAACCTGTCTCTTATTCTGAAGTCCTCAGTGCCTTGAGAGAGATGCAGACTTGCACTTCGGGTGCCACAGACATGAGACTCAGCAGGAATGGCTCGTGTCTGCCAGGGAAAAGCCACATGGGGAGGCCCCCAGATGGACTCTGCAGCGGCACCTCATAGGGATGGGCAGCCAGCCACTCCCTTCAAGAATCTTCTTGACCCTGGGCCTAAGCACTAGGCTCTGTGCTTATGGGACTTCTGAAAAGGCACAAGTAAAAAGTCCCAAGTCAGCCTAGACCCTGGGCATCCTAGAATTGAAGCGCCTCACTAAATCCTGGAATGATCTGATGGTGAAAGGAAGCATTTCTAATATTCAAAGATGGCACGTGAGCTGAAGAAATGGGCCTGCTTTGGGCAACAGCAGAGAAGGCTCAGTTACAGCGCCTTTTTCTTTAGTGAAAACTGGAAAGTACTTCTGCCTGGTCCATTACAGCTGGTGGCCCAGGGTAACTGCAATGTGTCCTTCAGCTTCCAGGAGCCATGGCAAGAGCTGGCCTGGTGGGTACTGTGGGCCCGAGCTGCCCACCCTTCCGAGGCTGTGAGAGCTCTGCCCACCAAGCTACACATGGCCTAAAGCTCCTAGCCTGAGATAGAAACTGTTGTCTACCCAGCTGGTCTTGTACGTGCGAGAAGATGCCACAGATCTGTTTTTATCAAATACGGAATTAAAAAGTCACACTATTAGGAAACTCAGGCGTACGAACATATGGGTTTCTCCCAAGACTTACGATTTTTCGGAGCCATTCTGAGAGAGGAAGGGGTCGTGACTCCCCGCGCACTAGAGGGAAGATCTGGAGGAGAAAAGGCAAGCATGACAACTTTCAACCTAAAAGAGCAGCCACTAAGGTTTGGAGATTCTGGAGCAGAGCACCCCACGTTTCTCAGCCCCCTTTTTGGAACACGCAATCCCAGGCTTGGAAAATGGCATTTCGCTGCGTGTTGGCAAGAAATCCTGCAGCTGAAACACTTCTCTCCAAATGTCGAGCATCTTTATTTATCCAAATCTCTCCACAGTGTTTGTTTAAAGGGAAGTGCTAGAGAGTAAACTAAATTTTACAATGAGCATATGGATGGCTATAATTGCTCAGGGTTTTTTTTTTTTTTCATATTTGCTAACTGGCTATATATAAAATTGTGTTTCTCTTTTATAGATTTCACACCCTGAAGGCTGCTAATTTTTGCATGCATATGATTTTCACATGAATGGATGAAAATACTAAAATACTCTTCTTCCCTCCGGATTGTCTAATTGCCCCAACCCTACTGTGAGAGCAAGCAGTGGGTGGGGGTGGGGAGACCCTTGTATTCTCCCGCTCAGCTTCCCTGGAAGCCCTGTCGGCCTCTGTCTCCTCATGTCTGCTGTCGCAATTGTTCTTCAGACCCACTGATGCTAGAGCTTGTGCCAGGAAGAACCCTATCTGCTCCGCAGTGCCTTTTATATTGATCCGTTCTGCCAACCCTCTCTTTGAGAATTTTAAATAACAGAAACATCTGCCTCTGAATGAGCTAGTAATGGGGAACACAGATTGCAATATATGTGTGTGTGTGTGTGTGTGTGTGTGTGTGTACATATGTGTGTGTGTATATATATATATATATATATATATATATATTAAATGTATAACTAATCAAGAGAAACAAATACTTTGGTTTAGTCATTGGTTTCAACTTCCTGTGGGACCAAACCACCACCCTCATGAGTAATGTCTAACCCCCTGCCCCGAGCGCCCCCTGGTGGAGATGTGAAGGAACAATGAAATGGCCTGAAGTTTGGGGCACAGGACTCTTCTTTCACAGGTAGAAGAGCTAAGGCCCAAAGAAGAGAACAGCTTCCCAGGGTCACATATGGAGGCAGTGGCAGTGCTGGACCTCTCTGGCACTCCCACTGCAGATTCTTTTCATGCCGCCTGCCTATCAGACTTCACAATTCTTAGCTGTCAGTTTCCTTCTATTGCTCCATTTGTTATCACTCAGCAGACATGTATGAGGTGTGCAGAAGGCCATGGCAGGGCATTATGGGAGACTGTGAGAAGTCTGGATGCATTGTCACTGTTCGCAAGGCACTTCCAAGCTATTCAAGGACATTTAAGAGCTCTGTGGTGTGAGGGACCAGGGAGAGGCCAACAGTGGGGGCCCCAGTAGGACAGAGGAAGGGGCCTCAAGGGACTGCCTGCCACTCGGAGGAGGAGTGACTGGAGCCTGGGGAGATAGGAAGCATTCGGATGGCAGAGGGATCTTTGTGGTTGGAATGCACACAGCATTGTCCTGGGCGGTGGGAAGCCGCAGAGCACACATGTCAGCCCTCCTGCTCAGTGTCTGAGGATAAGTGTTGACAGGCACCCACAGTTGCTGTGACATGTAGCAGAGCACTGGCTCTGGGGTCAGACCCTTGTGGGTTCTTGTCCCAACTCCGTGTTAGCTGGCCAACCTTGACAGGTCACTCGGCCTCTCTGAGCCCCGCTTGGGAATTGGGTGCCCAGCACAGTCTTGGACGCAGAAGAGGCATTCTCTGTGCTGTGGTTTTCATTCCCTGCTCTAGCAGAAATGTACCAGGCCCAGTCTAGGCACCAGGAGCAGAGCCAAGGCCTGTGCCAATGAAACCACGTTCAACTGGGGGGAAGCAGCAAATAAATACATGATATGTCAGATGTTGCAACGGTTACGAAGAAAAATAAAATGGAAGAAAAGGATGGGGGCAGAAAAGATCCGTTCATACAATGAACAGAAAGGCCTTTCTAAGGAGGCAGTAGAATGAGGGACAGGGTGGCAGATAGAGGGAGAGCCATGGAAATGTCCAGGGACCACATTCTGGGCAGAGGGAAGAGCAGTGCAAAGGCCCTGGGGTAGAAGAGGGCAAGGGGTAGACTGAAGGAGGGGAGAGCTGTACACGGGCAGGAAGGTAACAAGGGGACAAGACTGCATGAGGTCTTGCAGGCCATGGCAGGAGGTTGGCATGTCTCTGATGGGAAGGCACTGGACGATTGTGAGCAGAGGACTGGCAGACTATGACTATCACCGGCTATTTTTAGTCACCAGTTTTCTTCCAGCCTCCCGTGTCCACAGTGAGTTTGACTTAGAGGTTGGTTAAAACCTGAGTGTAATGTGCCTCTGTTCTGACCCTGACAGTCCTCCCAAGTCCTCCCAGGGAGGCACAACAGACCCTCACCCTGACAGGTGGAGCCATGTGGCACTGTGCATACTTTCTCTTTGTTCTTAGAATCCCTGTCACCAATATAACTCTTTGTCCCCTGCAGAATTCCAGCTTCCTGTGACTGAACCTGACATCAACAACAGGCTGGAGTCCTTGTGCCTCAGTATGACCGAGCACGCTCTGGGAGGTGAGTCTTCGTCCTCACATGTTACTGCACACTGGGAGCGCTTCTAGCCGTCTGCTGTCTACGTTCTGGCAGCAACGTGGAGGGTGGGCAGAGCACAAGCAGGGAGAGGTAGGAGACAGGGAGAGAGTGGCTTCAGGTGCTACCAGACCCGCACCAAGCCACAGCACACCGAGCGGCCCACAGCACCTCACTCCTCCTCCTCTGCTGGGAGGTGAGTCAGGGGGACCTGGAGACTGAGGTTGTCCCTTTGTCCCCAGAGGTTCCACCCCCAATGCACACCGGAGTCCCACCAAAGTGGTTATCCCAGCCGAAAGCAGGGAGCCGAAGAAGTCGGGAACAGAAGACGTGGCTTTGAGCAGGAACATCCCCCACAGCCTTGGATTCTTTCCCTTTCAGCACTAGATCCCCTAGTCTGGTCCAAGTATATCCCAACTTGCTCTAAAAACAGAATTTTTGAAACAAAAATCCTCCTTGTTTTTATATCTCCCTGTTCCAAATGGCTTCCACAATGCCCGCACCCCCAAGCAATCTGAGGTGGCCTTTGCGGTGTGACAGGGACTGTCTAGTTGGATGTGCCTCTGGTGTGCAAGGCTGTGGCCCCATGAGGAGCTCCTAGAAGCAGCCAGGTCTTTGGTCCGAAGCCCTGCATTGTCGCAACAGCCCCAGGAGGCTTTCAGTGCCCTCCTGGTACTAAATGGGTGCCTTTCTCCAGCCTGGACTCACTGCCAGCCCAGGGATGTTTGGCCGGCAAGGGAGAGATGTCCACTCCTTCCTGCCAGCATCCGGGGAGGCTCTGAGTCATGGAGATCCAGAGAGGCCTGCTGTGACCCTTCCCAATAGCCCTCTCCAGGCTGGATGCACTCACCTACCCCTGGACAGGCCAACAGCACACCTCGAGCCAAAATCTGTGCTATCTGGCAGCGGTGGGGAGAGAGACCGCCATCAGCTACTGTTTCAGAAAGCGTTGTCCTTCTGACCAGAGATTTTTAGATTTTTAGTCTCTGCAAACACAATCTTATCGTGAAACCAAACGTGAGGCAGATAAATGCTCTGCGTGCAGCAGAGTGGAAGGCTGGGACCCCACCCACCTGACTTTGCCTGTGGGAGGCTCTCCACAGCCCACAGGACGCCTCCACTCAGTGACAGTGGGAGCTAGCTGAAGGCCCTCTCGGCTGCTGGCCAAACAGACGATGGGAGTGCACAGCACCTTCTGTGACCTCCCCAGGGTTCCAGGAACCCATTTGCGAACTCTGTTCTCTTCCTCGGGCTATTTAGATCTTAGAAACTTTGCATCGTTGGTCTATCCCTGGTACCCCTGGGGAGAGGTACCACTAGCTCCTCTTCCTTAGCTGAGAAGATAGGATCAGCTCACTCATGAGTAATGAACTCCTAATGAGTAATGAGAAACAACCCAAAGGTCAATCGGCAGACAAATATGGGTGAACAAAACATAGTATAGCCAGCCATACAGTGGAATATCATTCAGCCTTAAAAAGGAATGAGGTACTGATACATACTGTACCATGGATAAACCTGGAGAATAATATGCTGAATGAGAAGCCAGACACAAATGACCACACAGTATACGATTCCATTTATGATTATAAAACTTTCAGGATAGGCAAATCTATAAAGATAGAAAGTATAGACTAGCGGTTGTCAGGGGTTGGAGGGAGGTGGGAGTGGAGAGTGACTGCTAATGGGTATGAGATTTCTTTTGGGGGTGACGGAAATATTCTGGAATTAGATCATGGTGATAATTGCACAACTGTGAACATGCTAAAACTTACTGAACTGTACACTTTAAAAGGGTGAAATTTGTGATGTCCAAGTTATATATCAATTTTTTCTCAAAAATGGAAGCCCCCCCCCCCCAACTCACACACACACATCAATCTTCAGTCATGCCAAGCTCAGCCCACGGCAGGAAGCTACACCCCCTCCCACCTGACAGTGGCTGGCTGCGTGAGGAACTCTCCCTGCCTTTGCCAGTCAGCAAGGAGAACTGGTCTTTTCCCCCCGGGCTTGATATTGCTCAGATAATTGGCATGTTGGAAGCTCTTATCAAACTGCTAAGTACTAACATTATCATCATTATTAGCAAGAATGGCAAATGCTCTTTGTTAAGAAGAGGTTTCCATTCAAAACACTTCATTTTTTTTTAGCCCATTCTCCTGTATTTACAGCAAACCTCTCTGAACCGATATGTTTTTGCTAATGTTTTCATCTTATTAATCTCCTAAGCCTTTTGATTGCTGTGTTTTTTCCTCAATAATCCTCTCTGGTGGGAAGCCTCGTAAGCAGTTTCCTGAGCAGAGAATGCAAATTAAGTTCAGGGTGGCCCAGCTGGGCACAGTGACATTGTGCTCTCCCACTATGACAGCACCTCTCCGCCTGTCTACCCCCTTCCAGGTGCCAAGGAAAATGACCTTGCTGCGGACAGAATGCCAATGAATGAAGTCATTTTACAGAAAGACAAATGACTAGGTTGAGGAAAGCAGCGTAAAAAAGAGTCTTCTGCTTGTGTCTCAGGAAAGGCAGGAGAGAGTGTCTAATTTCCCGGGACACCGTATCCCAGGACGGCCATTCTAATGCAGCTGGTCCATGCTCCCCAGGCCTTGGGGGACCCACACTTCTGTGCTGACATCTCTGCTCTCTCAGCTTCCTCTGCTAACTGTTGCCCTCCTGGTACCGGTCTTAAGCCACTTTTCTCTTTGGCCTTCCCTTTTTATCTCTTCTTTTCCCTCCTGCAGTCCCTCCAACAGAACCCATGCGGAAGCCCTGGGGGTGGGTTACCTCTGCCATCTTGGTTTGTGAGTCTCATGTAAGACCCTGTTGAGTTCGCTCCTACCTGGTGGCCCAGGGTGTTTAGGAAGACTCAGTGCCAAACCTAGTAGTTATTTTTCTCCTGCGACACGGTTCTATGGGCAGGAATACAAAAACGAGTCTCCTCCTGGCAGAGTGGAGTCTGTAGTGAATCATACCATGAAGAGGAATGCACAGCTCACTCTCTGATGGTCCCGGGTTCGTGCTCACATGACCCCGTTGCCATTCCTTCTCACCTTCCCTCTTTCCTCCTTCTTGGGTTCTACTTGCAGTTCCACTCCTAGCTGATATCGGAGACTTTGTGCACACGTTAGAAAATTGCTCCCTTTCCTCAAGATACTTGCTGTTCTGCCATTTATCTGAAATTTGTCATAACTGTAAATCTGTAACTGTAAAACCTATGATGGTTATAGGTGAATGAGACCCTCTGGAGTCGTGCAGTGCACAACTTGCACAACTGTAAATGGTGAGTCTGGACTCACCTGTTGGCCATTTCCCTACCCTCACCCTTGGAGGTTGGAATTCCACGAAACTGTAACTTAGGGTTGGGGTAGTTGAGATCTTCAGGTTTCTAGCTTCCCGTTCTACAAAACTATGAAGGGCTGGCATTGATGAGTGGGCCACTGAGCACTGCCTTCTACAGATGAGGGAGTGGCCTCTACACTCCCACCCTGTGCACACATGTGTGCACACACATACACACACCTACTGTTCTCCCATGACCAGTTACCACTGCAGAGCCACCAAAAGTGGCTCAGGTTGACACCCACAGAGGGTGGGGAGAGGTTATTGATTATAAGTTCACATAAGACTAATTGATGCCCTGGCATCACAGATGATCTTAGGGGGCTTTTGCTTTTTTAGGGACAGTATCTCCAAAATTTGTATAGAACTTCTCTCTCTCTCTCTCTCTCTCTCTCTCTCTCTCTCTCTCTCTCTCTCTCTCTCTCTCACACACACACACACACACACACACACACATGACACATGCATATAAATAAAACTGGAGAAAGCTAAATAAAATGGGTAAATTGCATCAATGTTAGTATCTTGGTGGGGATATTGTACTAAAGTTTTGCATGTGAACCTGCAATGGTCTTAATCAAATTCTCATTAAGAGACCTTTCTCCTCCAAGTCCCTGCTGGCAAGACGCCAGCCTGGCATCACCCACGAAGCAGCCAGAAGACCCTGCAGTGGTCTCAGCACTCCTTCATAGCACTTAGGTTTTCCAGTTGTCTCTGGATCACACCACCACTTCCATCTCACACCTGAGTTCCACCTAGTGAATCTAGATGCTCCATCTGGTAGACCAGATTTGTGACATCAAGGCTTAGACTGGGACACACTTGCTGACATTTGCATATCGGCAAAACCAGGCGGGCGTTTTGCACCCCGCCATGGCCTTCATGTAGTGGTCAATGAACACAGTCATTTTCGCCTCCCACGATGGCTAATCCATGCTTCTCTCTCTGCTCACTGTTAAGCTCTTGTCAGCTCTAGCATGGACCATTGTAGGGGCCTCTTAACTGGTCCTCCTGCTACCAGCCTTGCCAGGAAAGCCATTCTAACATCAGATCTGGCAACTCTACTGCTTATAATTCCCTCATCACAGATGTCTAAGCTTCTATTCATAGTACACAAGACCCTTATGGCTGATTCTAGGGACTTTCCTATAGTCCCATGTGTAAGCAGAAAACCACAAAGGGATCAGACAGCCTTCGGGTCCCTCTGCCATCAGCCTCACTCATGGCCTCTCATCTCCGGCATGCATGTCCACCACTTGCTCTTTAGCCTGGTTTCACTGATTCTCAACAACGCAAATACGGCACATCCTGGGTAGCCTCAGCACACTCCCACCTCCATAGGACCTTTCAGTTCCCAGTGCCCACGACATCTAACTATGGTGTCTCTGCCCCCAGTCAGATTCTTGGAGAGAGAATCTGGATCAGTTTGGGTCAGATGCAGCACCCTGATCTGCTCAGCTGTGACTAGGGGCCAGAGTCACAACTACCTCATCCCCAGTCTTTCAGCAGAGATTTGGAGTGGGAGGGAGATACTCCCGAAAAGAGGGACGTGAGTTAGACGGGTCCACCTGCATGTCCATTGTGACCCTACCTGGCTGTCCAGCCTCATGCCTGCCACTCCTCCATTCCCCTAGCCTTCATCCTAAGCCTCCAAGCTGCCCCAGGCCCACCCTTTGATGACCAACGGCGTGCCTGTACGTGAGCTGTATGCCCGCCCCACCCTCATCCTCTCCTGCCTCCTCCTTTCTTCTCCGACCAGCCCCATCTAAAAGAGTTATTTCCTAGTTCTATGAAACTGTCCTTGATTCCCGAGGGTTGCTTAAACACGCCTTCCTCCATGCTCCTGCTATGCCTGGTACATACTCCATTACAGCAGTTACCACTCGTACGTCATTGTGGGTTTATACGTCTGTGTTCTGACTAGAATGTAAGCATCTAGAGAGTGAGGACTAGGTCTTTACATCATGGTTCCCAGCCTCATTATGGATCCTGGCAAAAAAAAAAAAAAATCCCTTTCCCAGATAGTGAGTGTGTGGGTATGTGAATGAATGAGTGAATGAATGAAGGAATGAAGGAATTTAGCCTTTATCTGTCCTCAGAATCTGGGAGGCCCAACATGCACAGTATGGACTGAAGTGGACATGAATGGAACTGGTTTTGCTCACCTGTGCTCACCACGTACTTCTTTCTCTCCAGACGGTGTTGACCGGACCTCCACAATCTAGAAGCTGAAGATGAGAGTGACCGCGCTGGCCGTGAAATCGACTGCTGCGGGTCCAGTGTCAGCCATCTTCAGGGTTGCACAGAATCCTACAAGATACTTTGCAGCCTTTTTTTCCCTGGTCCCTCTCCCATTTTGATTTTGTGAGAGCGTAGGTCATCCTCGTAAACATCAGTAGACCTGGGTTGGTTATTCTGTCATTTGTTACTGTCATGGGATGGCTTGCTGTGTGGGGTTGGGAGGGGTCTCTAGGGAAACACGGGACTGGGGTGGGGTGGAGAAATGCAAGTGGCTTCCCAGATGGAAACGGGGGTGTGGGGTGGAAAATGCCGCCATGAAAGAGATAAGAGAGACACAAGAGGGAGGCAGAAGAAGGCCCGGGCCTGGGAGACTTCTCACAAAGCCTGCCTTCCTAGTCTGGCCCCAGGAGGAAGTCATGGATACATGTGACCAAAGCAAGATGGCGGCTCACGCTTTTATGTTCTCACCCCCATTGGCGTTCCCTGAGGCCCCTGCTTGGAATTGAGCCACAGGAGAGAGCCACACGGCAACGGGGGCAAGAAGGGAAAGATTCCCTCCAACAAAATTTCAGATAAACTTCGATTTGTGTATTGTTTACATAACAATTTTAAAGGGTACATAATGTGTAAAGAGTTTGAATAGAACTTCTCTTCATAGTATGGTTTTTGTAAAGGATTTGTCGATATGGATTCATTTTTTCCCCCTCTATTTTTATAAGAGCAGCAGGGTTGTGTTTTGAAATGGCTACGAAGCTCTGCTTCTTGGGAAGACGGATGCAGTCACGTAGGCCTGAGTTGTCTGTCTCTCACCTGTGGGTGGGAGGAGCGTGTAGATGGATCTGAAGGACAAGGATGTGGCTGGAATGGCTGGAGCGCTCAGGAGAGTGCAAGGACAAGGAGCATGGCACCATGTGATCCATTATGGTTTGCTCACAGGTCACCTAGAGATTCTAAAAGAATCCTCTGGCCCCTTTCTGTTGCTGGATTTGCTTCTCACCCAGAGACCTCTTCCCACCCTACCAGGATGTTTCATCCTATCACTTGCTGCACGCACGCGCGCACACACACACACACACACACACACACACACACACACACACGGTACAAATTCCATGGGAGGGGAAAAGGCAAGGATAGATATTTTTTCCTTGCAAGAGGCCTTAATACCCAAATAATGAGCTAAAAACGCCACTTACAGTACGTTTGCCCACAGGAACCTGAGCCTGGGGGCTACACCCCCTTTGCTCGCTCACCGCTGAGGAGAAAGTAGAGAGCAAGACCCAGCACAGTGTATAAGTGGTCAGTCAGCAAGTAGCAGAGAAAGAGAGCTGTGATGAGATGTCCAGCCCCTGGCCTGGCCCCACCATCCCAGGAGGGCAGTAAAAGGTGTGGAAAAGGTTAAGTTCATGATGGAAATGACGGTGCTGTCCATATGGTGTTTGTCAGTGATTTGCTGTGCCGTTGGCTGATCTATTCATCCATACAGAAGGGAGATAAAGCCACTCGCTACAGGGCAAGAGATTAAACTACACTACCACAAAGTAATGGCTCTATTTGTAAGGGAAAGAAAGACTATGTTTCGGAATTCGATGCAATGGAGGGTATTAGAGGAAATCCAAGAGGAGTTGCGCTCTGTACTGGAAAATTGGACTGCATAAAGGATGGTACGGATGCTCAGCCAGAGGCAAGATCAGGGACATGGTATAAGGCCTGTCTATTAAATGGGTAAGTCTGGTGCTTTTTTTTTTTTTTTTTCAACAAAGTCAGTCAAAACTGAAAAAGATCAGACCATGAAAATCACTACACTCGCTTACGGTTATTTAAATTAAAAAAAAAAAGTTAATGAAGTAAATACAGATTTAAAAGGCTTTAATGAAACCCAAACAACTTTCTTTTACCTTCAAGATTAAAAATGTATATCCAACGCAGCCTTAGGTGGCATTGGACATTGTAATAAGGCTTTTAAAGTCCCTTTAAGGTCTAAGGGAGCATCTTAACTATAGAGAGCCTTTAGCAAGCAAAGAAGGATTGAACTTACAAAATCATGCATTGAATTAAAAAAAAAAAACAAAACTCTCCTTGGGTGACTACATTCTAAAGATGCAAATCCACGTGCAAAAAGAGGCAGCATTTTTTAATTGATTTTTTTTTTTAACCAAGTGCCATTAACATTTGATCTTCACACCCCTTTTCTAAATAAGCTTAGTGTTACTTGAGCAATGTTTGGGAGGAACGATCACATACAAGGCAAGAAGAGTAGGTCAAAAATGTTGAAGGCCAAAGGTAAGACCAGAGGGTTTGTGAAGGTAGTTTTTGGATGCTAAGAAAGTTAAAGAGGAGAAAAATCAATGGTTTTAACACATCTCATGGAGACATGAGAAAGCATTCTGATCTGCTGCAATATATCATAAAGACTGGGATTGTTCAGAAAACAGATTGTGAACACAATCACATTAGCATGAATCCTTTAAAAGGAAGACCTTAAAGTATTTGCAAATCTGAATTTCTATTTATTCCTTCACTGAATATAGAAACAATGGTTATCTGATTATTAGAGATATTATTTTGGATATGTTACTTATTAACTTGCTATGGCTGGTAACCATGATAAAGTCTGTTATTAATAACAACATAATTCTTTTTTTAAAAAAAAAAAAAAGAAAAGCTTATTTTTCATCGACTGTGTATAGATTTATCTACTTAGTTGTGGTTTGCTGTTAGTGTTTTAATTTTTTTAAGTTGAGTGTTCTGATCAATTTTAGCAGCCTGCCCCCACCTTGTTTGAGTCCTGTGTTGACTGCAGGTATATGGCTCAATTTAAAAATCCTAAAGCAACAGAATTTTATTTATAAAAGAACCAAACAGTTGCATGCATAAGGCTGTGAAGTCAGATATTTAGTAATAACGCGGCAGTGCCTTTTTTTGTATTTACCCATTGACCCCTAAATGCAACTGTTTTATATTAATAGTGAACATTAAAAATCTCAGAGTAAAATCTATTTCACTACATGTTCTCCCCCTCCGTGTTCTGATTTAATCAGTGTGTCTTTGGCATCTCCACGCTGTCCCAGGGACAGTGGTGTTCTACGATATTGTTATCCTGTATGATGTTTTATTGGTGCTTTTTATTCGTAGTGGTTTCTTACCAGAAACATTAGGAAGACACACATTAACTGTGTACAAGAAATGAAACATTGCTGCTGATATGTTTTGTTTTTTAATTCCCCACATGCTTTTTGAGTTTCACTTTTTAAACGGGGCCAGCAAGCAAATGAGACGCTGCTGGCTCTGCCTGCAGAGGGCAGCTGTTTGCACCAAGCTCTCAAATCCTGAGCATTGATGGTCCCTTTTTTGGTACTCAAGATTGGAGCAACAGCGGGGCCCCTGTCTCCCATTCGTTTGAAGAGACACTGAGGGAAACGAGGTTTCCTTTTGAGGTGTCATTTGTTGCCTTTTCCGGAATGGGAGCTTTCTCTGGCTCTTTGGTTCTTCTGTACCTCTTGTAGCTACTGCCGATGCAAGGTTTGTAAATGTGCACTCCCCAGCTAGAATTAGGATCTCAGCAAGAGCCTGGGCTGGGGGATGGAGCTGGGCCGAATGCATAGGCATGCAATCAGAAGGGCAGCGACGGGAGGAAAAGCAGGTCCCAGTCTCCTCGGCCCTCTCTCAGATGTCTGCAGCAGGCGGCTCCCGCTTGCGTGTAGAGAGACGGCCTGACCAAGGCGCTCAGATGTGCCTATTCCAAGAAGAACCTGCGGAAGGATAATTTGCACATGGGGCTGTGATAACACTAATGTTGATTTTTTTTTTTTACAAGTCATCTGAGATGTTTGCAAAGTGCGTTTTATTTTTTGTAATTCCTTTATCTTTACTTAAAGGTGAATGTGTATTCCTCTGGGAGGAATAGGAAGAAAACAGGAATGTTAATAGTGTCAAACAGAAGACTTCCTCCCTTATTAATATATAATCCTCATGTATTTATGCCTAATGTAAGCTGACTTTTAAAAAGCTTTCTTCTGTTGCATGCCCCATGCAGGCATCCCTGTTGTACATGCATGCCTTTCGTCCTGTTTTCCTGTATAAAGTTAGTGAACAAAGAACTATTTTTGCCTAGTTCATGTTGCCAAGCAATGCATATTTTTTAAATTTGTCATATATGGAAATAGCATGTTTGTTACATGTAAAAGCTTTACTGATATACAGATATACTAATGTTTGAAAATGCTGTTCTTTGCAAGTGTACAGTTTTCAAATGTTGTTACCAGTGAAACACCCTTGTGGCTTAAACTTGCTACAATGTATTTATTACTCATTTCCTCCCATGTAACTAAGAATCATGGCTATATTTCATATCAACGTTATACTGAAAGTGAAGGGAAATGATTAATACAAGGTTTTGTAACACTGGTGTGTGTGTTGTTTTTTTCTTTTTGTCAATATGATCGATTAGAAAACAAGAACTGAATCTTTGAAATAAGCCAGCAAGGAAGAATGAACATGACGTCCCTATAAACTATTCCCACCTGGTCATTCCACACAACCCATTCCACACAGCTCATTCAACTATGAGCTGCCTTTCTTAATAGGTAGGGAGAGAGGTATAAAATTTTAAGAAGTTTGATTCGCACTCAGAGTAGCCAATAAATTCATCACCTGACTTAGGGGCATGTTTCTAAATACAAACTCTAACTCTGCATATGATATTGTTTACAACTTACTCTCCACCGTAATGCCTTTGAAATCATATTTCACCCCTTAACCACGGCATAAAGAATAGCAACCTCCTCGGAGCCTTGGGGTTTTAACTACATTCTACTCTCATTCTACTACTACTAATTCCAGCATGATATTTAATATATATTCTAAATAATGTCAGTTAAACATATGG
Organism: Eonycteris spelaea; assembly: GCA_003508835.1. Classification (NCBI taxonomy): domain Eukaryota; kingdom Metazoa; phylum Chordata; class Mammalia; order Chiroptera; family Pteropodidae; genus Eonycteris; species Eonycteris spelaea. The sequence goes on from PUFA01000017.1 coordinate 7,607,202, forward strand.
CTAGAGAGACTAACCTAGGTTTGAATTCTGGCTCCAGTACTCTCTGGCCATGAGTCTGGTTTGTTTTTGGCCTATGCTACTCAAGGTTTATGTAATTAGACAGGCTGTAGAGGTTATTGCCACCAAAACCTAGTAACCCAATAACTCAAGATTTCTCTGAGGCAACCACAGCTTGACATTGTGACAATGACCATATGGCAACTCCCTTTTCACTGGCCTCAAGCTGCTCAAAAGACACGCAAAACCCAAAATGGTCCCTAGAAACACAAAGAAATGCCTCATAAGCTGAGATATTAAATGAAATTATTCCTAAAGGTGAATTCTTATAGCCCAAATGAGCATAGGACTGAGAATTCTATAAGGGGGACAAAAGAAAAGTCCAGCCTCACTTTTGAAATGTGTGGATTGAGGGTAAATGTGAGAGTTGTGAGATTCAAGGAGAGGGAACACAGGGCTCAGCACAGTGCCGGGAACAACGTCGGTTAGCCATTTGGGTCAAGAAAGCTGTAGCTCTTTGCCAGTGAGCTTTGTGACAGACTGTTCAGTCCTGGAGAGGAGGTTACTCATATAGTAAAGGAGACTCCCCCTTACAGTCTCCTCCTCCCCCAAAGAGACTGAATTCCATTCACGAAAGAGGGATGGCTACTGCCTAGATAAAGCCAAGCATGCTGGCTTGGAAGAGGCTGCAATGGGTTTGAGTCAGCAGTCCTGAAGGGGCACAGGTGCGTTCCATTCACTCATGCTCTGCATGCGAACGAGAAAGGCACCAAGGCGCCGACACAAGGAGAACTCAAACTCATGAAAGCACCTTGACTTGGTCCCTCAACAATTACTACGTCTGTTGGTGGCCCTGACTCCCAATCTGCCCAAGACTTATTATGTCCAGAGTTTGAGGGGAGGCCTTGGGAGCAGCAAAAATCTCACACCTAACCAGAACCTAATCCTCCTCTAGAGAGATGTAGAGCGGTCAGGGGGGAGTTGGCCCACCCAGAAGCACGGTGTGGCAGCTCAGATTTTGTCCACTTCCTCTTTCCCACCGAGCAATGCTAGCCTATCACACTCCAGCACCGATCTCACAGACACCATCCACACTGGCTTCTACGAGCACTTCCATTTTCTATTTTCCATTCACACATCACAGTCCCTGAGAACTCACCCTTCCCTGGCCACTTCAGCCTCTGGATCCTCAATAGTAGCTGCAGGACACCCTAGCTCCCTCGGTGCTTCTCAACCCATCTGTGAATTCCACTTGTGGTGGTATCGTTTCTTTCCAATCTACATGATCCAAATATTTTGTAAAATACAATAAAAGTCAAAGAAAAAATTATAAGCCCCTAATATTGTGCTGCAGTCAACAGACAAAATCATTCTATCAGGTTGCTATGAAGTAATCCCATTCTACCTCCCTAAGCTCTGGGATCAGCCTGCAAAATCAGTCTGCAAAATCAGGTTACACTCAGGATGAAACAATGGAAATCCCCTCGCCCAGGCCAGTAATGCCGCGATGCAATACAGGAGTGACCATCTGGTCTGAAGAATGCCTAGAAGCTGGCCCAAGGATGGTGAATGCCGTGTTCACTAGTCTTTTCTAAGAGCTGAAAGATCTGAGAAAGGGGATATGTTGGAAGGAAAGGAAGAGGAGAGTCTAGCAAGTAATGGCACTGCGGGTTAGAAATCAGAGCCCAAACTTAGTCTTTGGAAATGAGACAAACGAAAGAGTATTGTTTCCATGGCAACCTTGATACCATGGTCTTCACACTCCACAGTCTTGGTTTCTGCCCCAAATGGACAAAGAATGGAAGACATTGTGTGTGTGTGTGTGTGTGTGTGTGTGTGTGTGTGTGTGTCTATCTATACAATTGGGGACGCAGGTACGTGAAATAGAAAATACGGGTGACTGTGAAAACGGGAAACTTTGGCAAAACTGAAGCACAACACCTCAGTCACTGCCGAAGAGCGCCAAGAGAGCAGGTGACCTTTGACAGCGCCCTCCCAGGCGTCACCCTGGCTCCGGCGGCCTCCAACCGGCCTGGGCCCTGCGGCTCTGGTGCATGAACACTGCTTCTCTGTGACGTAAACCTGGGAATTCGATGTCTGAGAATTCCCTCCATGGAATATTTTTCACTCTTAAGTGGTTTCTACTTCAGTTTTTAAAACCACGGAGAAACATTTTGGCAACCTTATAAAGCTCAGACTTTATAAAAAGACAGCTTATGCGTGTTTATGCTTGACTCAGGATGCGTGCTTTTAAATAGTGTGTTCCACAGTTCTTTGAGGTTTTATTTTTTTAAGTCCAATCCAGGAGAAACAAAGTCGGAGCTTTGGTGAGTGGAACAGTCCCACCAGAGCTGACGGAACTCGAGACAGCCCAGACGTTCCAGTCAAACCCCTCTGGGGAGACCACAATTTGGACTGGGTGTCTCTGTTTGTGCCAATGTCCTTGGGAGATAGTTCCAGTTTTCCATGTCATAAATTCAAACGGGCTCCAGGGTGAAGTCAGATGAACCTACAAAACCCCACAATCAAATCTGTCCAACTGGACCTCATCACTTTGCTTTCTGTTATGTTTATCCCAGATCCGTTCGCTGGAAAAAAGGTGAAACGTGGATTCCCCCATACACAAGTCCCTTTTGGTATTGACTGATGACCTTGTTACTCATCCAAGGTGGACTATGTACAAAGACAGCAAATTGTGCATGAGAGAAATAAAATGCTTACATGACAAACCATTTCCCTCAACCATTGCGAAATTCGCGAACACACACGCTACCTACTTTCTTCCGTTCCTGTGCTTAGGGTCCAGATTGCTTCATCGCCTAACTTTATTCTACTTTGCTCTCCTAAGACAGAATCCAAGTGTCATTCACCTGCAGTTCACTGCACCTATCATGTGCGCTTCTAAAGTGATCATATCCAACTATCTCCCCAGTAAAGACCCAAGGGGCAAGCCCCAGGCTTGCTGTCTTCCCCATACGACAGGATTTCCTGAGGACTGAATGCTGACTAGCTCCATGTCTGGGGACAGAGGACACCTTGCAAGACACAGTGCCAAGTTCCTTCTAGAAATGGTAAGTGAGTCCAGTTGCAGTGACTGACAGGAGCCTAGGGGTCAGGGTGTCCATAAGAGGGCAAAAGGGAGAATAGGGACTGCTGAACTCCTCCACGGCACCCAGGTTGCTGGGTCCCTCTGAAGGAGAGAACAACACTGAGGACAAGCAAGAGCTCTTCGAGAGGTCCTTGGGGTCATTCCAGATCTGGGGCATGAGAGAACATGCGAGTTTGAGGAACTGAAATAAGTAAATATAGAACTGGAAAGGAGAATGCTGAGAATGGGAAGTGGTGGGGGATCGGGGATAGGGACAGGATGGGGCCAGTGGCAGGGTTATAAGGACTCTGCCTTAAGGACCATAGCTGCCCTTGCTGCCAACAGTATGATCAGATGTAGGGGGTTTTTTTTGTTTGTTTTGTGAAAGCAAAGGCCACATGATGAAACGCTTCCCTCCTGTCCCACGAGCCAGCCACCCCACGCCCCGTCCTGGAGCATTTCAGTGTTAGTTTTCGGTGTTACTAGCAGGGGATATTTTATACATTTACAAACACTGATATATTTCCTCCCTTTTTACACACGAAAGAACATGGCATGCACACTGTTCTTCATGGTATGGTACTTTTCTGTTTTCACTTAAATCAGTTTTGGAAACTATTCTATACCATTGCCTCATATTTTTGGATGGCTGCACAGTCCTCCGATCTGTGGCCTTCACTCTTGCTATTATTACAAACAAGGCTATGGTGAAATAATTGTATGTGGGTCATTTCTCAAGGGTGCCCGCAGTGAGAAAGTGTGATTGCTGGATTAAAGGGTATTATATCAGTCAATGTTCTCCAGAGAAACACCATTAAACATACATATACATGAAAGAAAGAAAGAAAGACAAACAGAAACATTTTAAGGAATCACTCAATCGGGGCAGGGAGCTGGCAAGTCTGAAGTCTATAGGGCAGACCAGCAGGCTGGAATCTCAGGCAGGAGCCGATGATGCTTCAGTCTTGAGGCAGAATTTCTGCTTCTCCCAGAACCCTCAGTTTTGGCTCTTAAGACCATCGACTGATTGGACAAGGCCCACTTACATCACAGGTATTATTCGTCATTTTCCCAGTTTTTCCCAAGTCGCCTTCCATAGATTCATACTTCCAGCCACAATGGATGACCATGTTTTATTTCCTACACCCTCAGCAATTCCTATTTCACCAATTTTTAAATATTTTCCACTCTAATAAGTGAAAAATGTGTTCTTTTCATTTGCATTTCCCTTATTTGAGTGAGGCTGAGCATATTTTTATGTGCTTACTAGTCATTTATAATTTCCATTGAATCGTCTATCCATATATTTACTATTGGGTTGTTGATCTTTTTCTAATAATGTATAGAAGAAGCTCATTGTATATTGTGGAAATTAACCTTGGCTCTGTGATATGAGTTACAAAGATTTTGTCCGTGTATTTCGATTTTGCCTGTGGTAATTGTTGTCATAGAGAATTTTTTTTAATGTAGTTGAATTTCTTGATCTTTTCCTTTTTGGCTTCCGGATTTTGAATCATTTTAAAAGGCCCTCTCCACTTTGATATATGCTCTGTTTTCTTTTAGTGCTTTTATGGATTCACTTTTTTACATTTACACCTTTGAACCATTCCTTGTGTAAAGTATGAGGTATGGATCCAATTTTATTTCTGAGCAAACATGGCTACCCAGTTGTACCTATGCTATTTATTGAATAATCTATCTTTCCTCCACTGATTTGAAATGCCAGGTCTGTAGTATACCAGCTTCCTCCAGGTATTTAGTTCTATTACTGAACGTCCTATTTTCTTTCCAATGATATGTTTGTCTATTCATGAACCAGCACACCCATTGTGTTAATTATTATAACTTAACATTTTGTTTTAATATCTGGTAGGGAGATTTATATTTTAGAAAGATCACTCCGTCTGTTCTGTGAAATGGATTATAGGAGAGCTGGGGAGACGTGTCAGCAGCTACTGCCTTAGTTCAGACAATCTGCAGGCTTGAGGGAGTGACAGTAGGAAGAGGGAGAACTGGCCAGACCTAAGTGATTCTTCGGAGGCAGCAGCATCATGATTAATGAGGGACTCGATTAATGGGTATTGAGGGAGAGACAGGAGAGTCCGGAATGCGTCCCCAGTTTCTGGCCTGGGCATTTGGGGAGCTGGAGTCCTATTCACCAGAGAGGGAGTGGTGGGTGGGTAAGGAAGCAGATGGAATTTGTTGTGTTAGCTGACCTGACTCATCATTCAACACAAGTCACCTGGGAGAAATAATAAATAGCTAGCAGTGATGCAGAGACTCACGTGTTACACCAGTAAGGTTGATGTTGGGATTGCTCCACTTTGCAGATGCAGAAACTGAGGCTCGGAGATGTCAAGCAACTTGTCTGAGGTCACAGAACTGTGACAGGGAGGAGCGGGACAGGATTCCAAGTCTGCATAACCTCAAATCCTGCTAGGAGGGACCAGTGGCTGGCTGTCTTAAGGCTCTGAGACCCCCCACCCCCCGTATGAGCACTCGCAGTAAGGAGGACATGGTGAACCCTCGAAGCCTTTTCTTTCCAACATCTGTTGCAGCCTGAGACCAAAGGGTACATGCAGGTGGCAGAATTCTACAAAAAAGGACCGCCTCAAGACATTGGCTAAAATATGTCCCTTGTTGTAGAGAGGAACCCTCATAGCTGTGGCTTCCAGCCTGTCTGCATGCTGATCACATGGGGAGCTGTACAAGCTGCTGAGGCTGGCCTACCCCCAGGGACTGACTAGTTTGGTCAGGGGTATGGCCTGGGCATGGGGATTGTAAGCCCCCAGGTGATTCTAATGTGCAGCCAAGGGTGAGAATCACACATTGAGGGGACCTGCTTTTCCTCTCCTACTGAGGTCCTTGGGTGCCCTACCTACTGGGATCCTCTAAGCCAGGCGGAACAAGCAATGGAGTTTCAGCAGGCTCAGAGCCACTTCCCAGATGTCTACCCCTGCTGGCTTGCAATGGTGCTTGCAATGCCTACCACAAGGGCCCCCTTTTGGAAATTAATGTACTTTATTTAGGTTAATGAATTTTGTTACTTGGGATGACTAACACATTAGCCAAGTGATGCATTAGACAGAATTCACCGAATTGATTATCCATGTACCTCCGCACACGTCAGATTATGCCGTATTAACAGACACCGTCAACATTTCAGTGGCTTAAAACCACAAAGACTTATTTCTCACTGGGATGCATGGTCACAGGTCAGCTAGGGCCTCTGCTCCACACAGCTCACTGAGACCCAGGCTGACACAACTGCCACCCCTGGAGGGCTGATGTTTGCTGTGTCAGAGGAAAAGAGGTGTGTGGCTTCTCCCAGAAGTGAGCTCACATGTCAACAGCCGAAGCAAGTCACAGCCACATCTAACTTCCAGGGAGCTGGGCAGTGCAATCCTACTCTGTGTCCGGTAGGTAAGGTTGTAGCGTCCTGTCGGCCAGTGTCCATCCCCACTGTTGGGGAATCTGGGCCCATTGCAAAGCAAACTCTGGTCACTTTACCTGGGTTCACGGCCTTTCTTCAGATCCTCACAGGCTGGAGGGACTTGAAGTAGTGTCATCAGATAAGGTGGTGTCCTGTCCCACCCACACATGCTGTGGAATCGCCAAAGTCTCAGAACCAGGCCCAGCCTCATCTTGTCAGACTCTCCTCCTCTGTCAGCTCCCAGTGGACTCTGAGCAAGCCAATTTCTTTTATCATTCATTTCCAGCTGGGCTGCAACCTGTGGATTACTCCAGGTTCAAAGCCTCAGGAGCAGGGGAATTTGCGGCTATGAAAGGTGCTTTCATAAGCAATGGTTCTCACCTTCAGGGCACATTTGAGGCTGCTCTGACTCAGTCTCCCATTCAAAGACTAGGTTCTGTGGAGAGCCGGCAGGACACGACAAACCTGACTGTTTGAGGGACTGACTCGAAAAATAAAATAAAAAGGAGCAGGTGCCAGAGCAGCAGAAGTGCCTGCAGTGGCTCGCCACCCACCTCCACTGGATGCGCCTGATCAAAGAAGCTTCAGCTGAGCCCCTCCCCGCATCCAGCAGAGATCCCAGAGGGGCGGGGAGCTACTTCCCCTCTTCTGCTGACAGCAGCACAGACGGCGCCTGCTTTCCCGAGTCTCAGATGCACCTTTGGAGAAACTGCCCATAAGACCCTGGCTGCTGAGCAGGAAAAGGGCCTTCTGCTCCACAGATGTGACTCCCAGCCCCAACTCCGGGACACAGTCAAAGGGCTCTGCTTTTCAGGTCTATTCAGAATGGGGCTTTCCTTGGCCAGGACTCTGAAGAAGATCCTGGAAAACCAGAAGCTTTGTGCTCATTTTGGAATTCAGCTTCCTTCACCTTTAAAATGAGATTCTACCCTTCTAGGTACTTTGAAGTGCTGCCAGCCTGAATAGATGGCTTTAAACCCTCCCAGGGCTTTGGAGCCCAATTTCCTGAGTTCAATTCCAAGCTATGCCACTTACCAGCTACATAGTTCTTGGGTAAATTCCTTCACCTCTCTGTGCCTTAGTTTCCTCCATCTGTGAAATAGGGGCAATACCTAGTGGGATATTAAATACCCAGTGAGGTATTTAGTCCTCTGTATTCAGAGGATTGAGTAAGTTGATATATACAAAGCACCTAAAACAGTGCCTGACACATAGGACTTGCTCTTGAGTGTTAGTGCCTAATATTATTATCATCATTATTACAAACCCAAGTGCCATCCAGTCTATACCTCATCGGCTGATGGAGTCATAAGCTACAAAATCAGAACTCTCTCCAGCCCAGAGGTACCTGCAGATCCAGACATCCGGTGGACAGACCATTCCTCCATTCCCCTTGGATTCTACTACCATGGCTATAGGCTTGGAGACTTGATGTCGGAGTCAGGAGCCATGAGCTCTCATGATGACGCCCACAATGGGCTACTGAGAGAAGATGTCCCCTAGCCCTTCCGTGTCTGCTGTGAATGGGGAGGAGGAGGCAGACGACATAGACACAGCCTATTCGATGTCCCATGCTGCAGGTACTGGGAGATGTCATCTTGCAGAAAGAGCGTTTAAAGTGTGATGAACCTGGAACATAGAATTCTTTTGGGGATTCCTTCCTTCTTGTGTCTGGGGAGAGTTTGTTAATAAAACCACAGCAAGGTGAGAAATGATGGAGGAACAGGGACAGTGAGAGGCAGTGGTTCCGGGTGGGATGGAGGGGTCTGGGAAATACAAAGCGCTCTACAGACAAGGTAAGGCACCTTCCTTTGGCCTGGCCGCTCAGGGCAGGGCAGCCTGGGGCAGCTCAGTCCATTGCATAGCAGACTCACTCTCCAGGCGGAGGCTGACCTAGCACTCGCAGCCCGGGGTTCTGCACACTCATGCACATATACGTATATCACACATGCCCATGCATGCACACTCACACTACACAACCTGAATACACACACACACTCATGCACGTGCATGTGCACAGACACACACACATCCACCATGCAGGCCTATGCATAAACACACACACACACACACACACACACACACACACACACACACCCATCCCCAGTTCCTGCATGACTAAGAATCCCCTAGGCCTAACAGGAATCGATAAGCAATGTATTCAGTGGCCATAGCAAGGAAGAAAAGGTCACCTTAAACATTTTCCCTGGTAAATCTCCTGTCACATTCTAGCAGCCCAAGAAGAGGTTCCAGAAATGAGAAGGGAAAGCAAAGCAGCAGCTGACGCCCTCTGGTGGACAGCATGGTCTCAGCTACCCGTACATTTGCTCCAGCAGGACAGCTGCAGAGCCGCTCAGCTCAACAGCTCAGCTGCAGGGCTCAAATCAACACAAGTTTGCTTGGGGGCAAGGGGGAGCAGGAGGTGTGGCTGGAGAGGAAGAATGTAAGAAAGAGACCATCCCTGCCCGAGAGGAACTCAAGGTCTCCCTGATCACCCTCTCGTCTAGCCTGGGATTGCTCTCCCCGTCCTGACATCCAGAGAGTAACAACTTAAACATAATCATAAACAATCATGGAAGTTCCACTCACCGAATCCCTCTGTGATCATGTCCTGCACAAGGCACTTCTCATCCAGTAATTCTCACCCTTCTTGCAACACTGTGACTTAAATCTCAAGTCTAGTTTCACAGATGAGGCTCAGGGCAAGCGACTTGCCCAAAGTCCCACCGCCCAGAAACACCAGAGATGTTATTTAAATTTGCTTTATTTATTTTAAACACATACTAATGGTACAATGCTTTTCAAAGGCGTCTATAGGAAAAACACATCTCTTTCTCGTCCCTGTCCCCACTAGGTCATCAGCCCAAGGGCAACCTTGGTTTTTAGTTTCTTGTAGCTTGTCCACATATATCTTATGCATACAAAAGGAATCTTTTTTTAAAAAGCACAAAGAGTAGCATATCAAAAGGTAGCTTATCTAAATCTGGCTTTTTTCACTCACTGATAGCATTGAAGATCATCCCGTAGCAGTAAATGCATAGAGCTGCCTCATTCTTTTTGTGGAATAACCGCAGGTCATTTAACCTGCCGGTGCTGATGGGCATTTAGACATTGCCAGCCTCCCGCTGTTACAAATAAACTGCGTGAACTTTGTACACATGTCCTTTTGCACAAATGGGATTGCCGGGTTGAAGGACACAGACAGGTGTTTGCGATTTGGACAGGAGTCATCAAACTGCCATCAGGTGTAACAACGGACCTACTGAACCCCTGCATTGGCAGGGAACGGAATCGGGGATCTCCTGACTACAAAGCCAAGGCCATCTCCTCCACAGCATGCCACTCCTTGACAAACCCCCAAAGTCCTGACTAGGATTCACCAGGCAGGTACCAGACACCTTTGCAGGAGCCACACCAGCAGGTTCTCTTGAACCACCTCAGGGGCACGGAGTTTGGGGAGGAGGGGAGTCCTCCCAGCTCTGGGGGTAGAATGTCTAGCTGGCCGGTAAGCAGTAGCTCTGGACAGACTAGGCCTTTGGAGACTGCACCTTGGCCTCCCCGGGCATCTAAAAGGAGGCAGTGAAGTGACCTCTGTGCCCAGGGCTTCGACACCACCAGTACCTCATGAGAGGGGAATATGATCTGACCTCTGCTGGGAAGAAGAGACTCTTTCTTATCAGGGGGCCTTTGAGACTCTGCCTCACTGCCCTGGGTTCTACATGGATGAGCACATTTTGCTGGTCACTTACTACTGAGCAGCAGTCACCTCTGACAAGAGATGGCAAGAGGACACCTTGTCGTCTCGCTGCCCCTTGTGCAGCCTATTCCACCAGCAAAGCTTCTTCTCCTCCTTCCCTGTCCCCCACTGGCATTGCAGGCCACCTGGTGAGCCAAAGACAAAGCAGTCTTGCTTCTGAGGGGACCAGCCTGTGTGGGCAACAGACCTTCCCCAGCAAGGAACGAAAGGCAGTCAGCCAGGGAGATCCACACCACACACTGTAGAAGGTTCCAGAGAGGGGCAAGTGGGGCAAAAGTCCCAGCAGGGCCTGCACCTCCCAGGAGCCTGGGGCTCTTGGTGTCATGGAAGCCCAGCTGGCGCCTGCTCAGCATCTGGAAGAAACCAGAACTAGGGATCTGGAAGTGAAAGTGGAGCCTGTAAAGTTGTCTGGACGCTCCCACTTCCGGTGGGGGGGGGCGGGGTGGACGGCGAGCACAGCCAGGTGAGGGAAGCCTTGTGACCAGCATCACCACACCCTCTCAGGACTCTGAATGGGTGTCAGTGACCTCCCAACTGGACAAGAGCGCTTCAGACAGCGGTCCTCACACTTGACTGCATATGAAAACAGCCAGAAATCTTTGCTGATATTTTAGGTGTGATAATGATAGTTTGGCTATGTCAAAAAAAAAAGAAAGAAAGAAAGAAAAAGAAAAAAAAAAACAAACCCTTATCTCGGCCATATCTACTCACCTGTCTATGAATGAAAGAATACAGTGTCTTGGATTTGATTCAAAATAACATGGGGGAGGAGGGGCGTGAGTGGGGAGGAATGAAACAAAAGTGTCCACATCGGTAACTCTTGAAGCTGGAAGCTGGGCTGTGGGTCCACAGGGGTTCATGATACTATTCCATTTACTTTTCTATGTGTTCAAAATTTTCCATAATAAAAAGGAGAAGGGAGAAGAGGAAGCAGCATGCACAGAGCTCGGTGAAAACACAGCTCCTCAGGCCCCTGCCCTAGGACGTTGAGTGAAGGCTCAGGACCAGGCGTCTGCTTCCATCAGGTTCCCACGGGCACACAGAAAAGCGGCGTCAGGGCCCTGAGCAAGCTGGGGCTGGGCGGCTGAGGGCAGAGGTGGGAGACCGCTTAGGGCAGGAGGTGCCCCTGGAGCACCCCGGCAAAGGCACCTCTGTGTGCCGCCAGCCACCACTGAGCCTGCACTTGGCCTGTCAGTGCCAGGAATATGAATCGCCTCAGGCTCAGCCTTTTCATTTTTGACCTGCGTCACTGTCAAGATCACAATGAGAAGAGTGGCAGAATCTGTGCACCGTACCAGTTCGATCTTTATTAAAATCTTTTTTGCGCACAATGTTCCCAATTTGTTTCTTTGTTCCTGGTATCTGGAGTTGCACAGCTTCTGATATTTGTCTTGGATGGAGTAAGTTTGACTGACACTCAGTGTAAAGGGAGCATCCACATCCTGAAAGACCTTCTCCATCCAGCAGGAAGCGTCATCCCCACGGCCAGGCTGCTGCCTTTGGCCTGCCTCTGAGGAGCTCGCTCTCGGCCGCCAGCTTGCGGAAGGCTTTCAGCACGACTGGCAGAGATGTGGGTGGCCCAAGCTTGAACCATATATCACTATGACTCAGGTAGGCCTGGAGCTCAACTGAAAGTTAAATCTGACTGAACGTGACCCAGGCCTCTAACCTTGAGTAGGGACTTTGTTCTGTGCTCCCTTGGGCCCTGGAGTGGGCAGAGGTGCCTCAGGTCTTGAGGCTTCACACACTCCCTGACCCTTCCATCAAAGCATCTATCTCTCTCTATCTGCTTTATTTGTTGGGGGGTCTGGGTAAGATCTTTTTTATTTTTTAAGGTTCTGCTTCTTAAAAAATACGTATATTTTTTAAAGTTTGAAAATGGGGAAGAATAAAAATTGTGGCTGGAGAGCTTGTACTCTTGGAATAGGTGAGAATGTGAAGCCCCGATTTAATGTATGATTTTAATCTGACATGTAGCCCAGCACTCGATTCCATTTCTTCACACCATGCCCCCTAAGCCTTGGCCCTTTCCCTTACATTTATTAACCCCGTAAGGTAGCAAGAAACAATGGCCAGGCCCTGAATAATGATCACAAGGTATGTTAAGCCGAAGATAACATCATGCCCTAAATCATGTTTCAACCTCTGAGCTCTAAAATGGAATGACACCCTGGCCACTGCCCCACGAAACCAGACTTAGGGACTTTGAAGCTGCCCTCAAGACCTAAAATTATGATTTACTGCCCTTACCTCACCCTTGACTAGTTTTACCTACGACCCCAAAACCCCTCGCTAATGGGGACATATAATTTTTGCTCTCTGAAGCCTTTTTGTCTGTAAACCATCAGAGACTTTAGGTTTTCTGGTGCAAGATGCCCATTCTCCATTATGGAGTACCATACAATGAAGGCTACTTCCTCTCACTGTGCCCCAGTGTCAGCATCATTGGCTACCTGCAGCACAGGTGGACAAACTCTTTGCTCTGTTACAATGTAAACTGGTACAACCACATTGGGAAACAGTTGGCAGTTTCTTAAAAAGTTAAAGATATACCTACCATATAATCCTGCCATTCTCCTCCCAGAAATTTGCCCAGAGGAAAGAGTCAATGATGAGGACCACCTAAGGGTAGATACCTCAAAAAACCTCAAAAGTCCTGATCGTCCAAGAGGAGCTGTGAGCTGTTCCCGCTCCAGTGTCTATAGGCACACGCAGAGAGAGGGTGACACAGCCCTTGTGCAACCAGGAAGACCTCACAGGGACAGCCTCCAAGCCCAGAGGGTCAAGCCCGGCCTCACTGGGGGAATTCCTATGAGTGCTAACACTTTCAAAGGTGAGGGAGAGGACCATTTGGGGACAAGCCCTGCTGTGGAAGTAATCTGTTCCTGCACTGCAAATTGTAAACTGTGAGGTAGCTTGTAATTATAACCGTTGACAATAAACAATAATAGGCACAATAATAGTCTTTTACTGAGCCCTCACCAAGTTACAAGAACTTAATTTGCTAAGAACTCTGCAGAGAATACCTGATTTAGTAATTCCAACAATGCTATAAAGTATTATTCCCCTTGTGAGGGTTCAGAGCGAGCCACCCCAAGATATGCCTCAGTGGTATGCAGATTACTTTGCACTGAAGGCAATTGTAGCTTCGAGCTCAAGAGAAATTTCTACCCTTCCCTTTAATAACCAAGAAGAATTTGAATCAGGGGCCTTGTCCATAATAAGAAAGCATCAGAGATGATTTCTTTTAACCTACCTATAGAGAAAAGGCAAACTTTTCTTTACTAAAGGTCTATTTTTCTCGTCATCCTGCAATGACCCTTTGAAGCCCCCAACATGCATTATCTCCCCCCCCCCCGCCGCCACTGCCGCCAGCTCAGGATGTCTTATATACCTCAATCCCCCTTTCTACCTCTGAACCTTTCTTGCACGTGGAGTCTCTGACTGTAGTGTATCGGAGTTCCTATACATATGTATGTATTCAATTTGGTGATTTCCTCTTGCTAATCTGTCTCATGTCTGTTTATTAGACCAGCCAGAAGAACCTTGAAGGTAGAGAAAAGTTTGTTCCTCCCCCACACCATTTTATAAATGAAGAAACTGAAGTTCAGAGGGGCTGAGTAACTGGCCCAAGGTTACCTAGCCGATAAGTGGCAAGGCCAGAAGTTAGAGGACAGCATCTACTCTTTCAGTTCTTGAGGACCCATGTGAGAAGTCACTTCCCTGCTGCCTTCAGTGCCGTTGAAGACATCAAAGAAATTCTCAAGGTCAAGTTTCCCATTTTGACCTCTTATTTCGTAAATTCACGGGTTGTTTTTCTATCAGCCCTTCTTTCAGAAGTTGACAGAGCAACAGCCCTTCCCCTTTATGTTCTTCCTCATGACCCAGCAAGGCCTCGAAGATGTAAAGTGGAGATGTGTTGAAAACCTGCTGGGAGACAGGGGAACTGCCTGACCATACTTGGCTGCCTCTATCTGTGAAAGCTCATGTTCACAATCATTGCTACTATTGTCATCAGAATAGTTGATGTACACTGAGTGCTAACTCCCTACTCTAGGGGCTCTTTTTTTTTTTTTAAGTATTAGCTCAGTTAATATTCACACAACCTCTTGTGATAGATACTCTTATTATTTCATTTTACAAATGAGAACTAAGGCTTGAAAAGATAAATAACCTGCCAGAAATCATGCAACAAAAACAATAATTCTCAAGTGAAAGGGTCTCCCACTCTACTTACACACAGTTCCTGGGGCAGAAAACAAGGCTTGCGGAATCCATGGTGGGCTGGGAGCTAAGCCTCCGATGGCATCTTCTGTGGTCCAGCTCTGTGACCCTCACTCTGCTGTATGCAGCCCACCATTGCCCCCAGAGCACTCCCATCAGGTCTGCGGGTCATGCCCAACACCTCAAACATGGCCTACCATGGCTTATAAAACACGCTTTGCTGCCTATACATACCTGTTATAAAACTGCTCTTTCCATGAGGGTGAGCAACTGTTCAAACACTGGCTGAAAAATTGAAATCCAATAAACCTCTGGAAAATACTTTATATTATGAAGATCAAGTCAGATCTACTAGAAAGCTCTATGAAAAATACAAATCAGTTTCACTGTGATTAATAATAAATACTAGCACATCACTAGGTTCGACCAAATAAATGTCTCCAGATTCTTCCAAGAGGCAATTCTCTTCTCCATGGCAGCCAGCTGTGTGTGCCACTGACCCCTCTCCAATCTTCTCCTCTGTGCACTCAACACTGAAAGACCCCAAGTCCCTTCACAGCAAAGAGGGCTGACGTCTATTCCTGTCACGATGCTCTGATATTCTCAGACTCTTACTCTCAAAGAGTGATGGGGTGTTTAGAATTGCCACCTCAGAAGAGTTTAGAGCTCACCTATGCCAAACCTGCTTTTCCCATTGTGAAAGTCCCTATCCCTGTGGCATAATGTCACCTTTCAGGGCCCTTTTGGTCAACTGAATACAGTTAGCTTTGGCCAGGTTACTTCAGAATCAAAACCCAAAGTGAAAGATGCAGTTTGAATTCCTCTCGGTTTCCAGTGCTTCAGAAACGGTGGGTACCCACGTTGAAGTCTCCTGCCAGTCGTCTCTCTGAGCTCATTTATGACTAAGTTAGAGTCTGAGGACAGGAAATTATACATAAAACCTCTGCTCACTTTCCCACATTCCAGGTAACGACGCAATTTCTCTCACACCTTGGCAGCTCTTCTGAGAGCACCTGTCAATTTGGGATGATGGAGGGGTCATTCTGGGCCATTTGTCACTGGAGCAGCTTTGGCTGGAGGGAAGCAAGCATCCCCTTAGACTTCCCCACCTCCCAGGCCTTCCTCACAGCCATTGCTTGTCTCCCCATCAACTCAGTTATTGAAACTAGCAAAACACTTATGATTTTGTCTCCAGATCTATCCCTGGACCTTCTAACTGGAATTGAGTTGCACTAAATCAAGGTTTTGTATCATGAAAGGAGCATTAAGCATCGACTTTTCCTCAAAGCCAAGCCACGTCACCCCAGGATTGCCAGTTGTCCCAACACATTGCATGTTACATATTACAGATTATATAGATCTGATTCAGCAGATATCCTGCACCTATAATGACCACCTCCTAAAGCTGTCTTCCCACTCTGACCTTTCTTCTCACCTAGTTCTGCAGGCTTGCGTATCTCGACACAACAAGAAGTCAGGCACCCATACACAGCATCCACACATCTACCTAGCAGATAATCCACCAGCCTCAGACTCAAAATATCAACATTGGCATCAAACATTCTAGTCGCCCCACCTTTTAAGGGAACAGATACCACAAACACAATGAAAGATATTCGATATATGATTATCTGCATGAACAAGGGAAAGAAAAAGAGGATAGACAATGAAGGTGTAGGCAATTAATCCATTAGTGAGCCAGGCACCCTGTCTGCATGAAGCCACCCCAGTCTTTTGTGTCCTACATCATGCTCTCTCCAGTTCTGCCCTGTGGGAGGCTTGGAGGAACAAGATACCCTCAGATTAGAAGGCACACTCAGGGATGATTGAAAACAGACACTTAGGAAGATTGGCTTTAGGCTCTGAAGGCTAATAGCAGCTGCTTTAACTGCCCTCAGCTCCCTGGCAGCACGCCCCAATTTCATCTTCTTAAGTTATAACTAACGACACTTAAACTCCATCGTCTGGAAGCAGGGGAGCACAAGAGATCCCTGCCAGCCAATTAACCACAAGGAGAATGTTTAACCTCCCGTAATTCAAGATATTAAAATTAACAAGGAGATGCTCGCTTTTCACTTATCAAATTGACAGATATGTTTTAAATTGCAATAAAAGGCATCCATGCACAGCTGGTCAGAAATATGTACACGCCTTCAGAAGAATCATTTGACAATATCGATCAAAGCCTTTAAAAAATGTGCTAAACTTTGACATAAAGAGGAAACCTCAAGGATATTCATTACGACAATGATTATATAATGGCAAATAAAAATACTGGAATCAACCTAAGGACCACGTCATAGAAATTGGTTAAATAAACCAGAATGTGTCCATTTGTGAATGATAGGCAATCAAAATGATGATAATTTAGTGACACAGGGAAATGTTTATAATTCAATGTTAAATGGGAAAAGCAATTTACAAAATAATATGATCGCATCTTAAAAATTTATAACTATGTAAATGTGCATGGGTGTATAAAAATCCTGAACTAGATGTTTTAAAGGGTTAGTAGTGGTTACCTATGGGTTAATGGTGGGTTACGGGTGAATATTACCTTCCTGATAGGATTTTTCTATACTTTCAGCATTTTTCCGCCATAAATCTGCAATAGTTTATGATCAGAATTTTCTAAAAGGGCTATCACTGTTAAATGTGCACCCGCATGTCTAGTGTTCTTACCAGTCTTCGCTTTGATGGGAAGGAAGGAAGGTGGGTACCTTGGGCTCACCCAGGACATTTTGACTGAGGTAGAGATGGAAACGATTCTGAATGAAGTGGGACGTCCCCCAAAACACAAGGCTGCTCCACCAACAGGCCACAATTCTGAGGTGGAAGTGAGTGGTGCCTTCCATTTCCCATCTCCTTGTCTCTATACCAGCCCAGGAAATTCACCTGGAGTTGATGGTCTTGGAAGTGGGCAAGCATCTAGACATGCAGATATATGAGCTTAGCAACTCTCCAGTCATCCAGAAGGAGGTCAGCAAAGCCATGAAGACACTCAGCTTGGAGCCAGCTTTCTCCCTGGAAGTCTTTCGGCAGCAGGACCAACAGGAGTCATAAAGAAACCATTCCAGGAAATGCACGTATTCAACCAAGCAAACGATGGCCCTTCAGAGAAATGAAATATGGCCAGCAGTTTCCTTCAGTGGAAATAGTGGGAGAGGGGATAGAAACCACATGGCTCTTGATTTAACTTATTAAACAGCCAGTTAGCAGTGAAAACACTTGGCAAAATGGTTATATGAAAACTAAACCAATAAGATCAAGAACCGTGGAACATGAATCACAGCTCTCAGCTACACAAAGTTCGCAAAGCACTGCAAAATGGGATGTCTTGGTGATTAACAACGGAATGTTAATATCTAAACTCAACTATTTGTTAAAACAAGATTGAACTGAAAACAAAAATATCGGCCCCTTGCTTAGCCAATTGTTTCCTGGTGCTGTAGTGAGGGTGGTATACGGGTGTCAGAAACACAGTCAAACCAATGGCCAGCCCAAGTAGCACCACAGGTCAGTCTGGTTTGCTCAGAGCACAGCTTTTCAGGGGAGATGGTCCCAAGCCTTCAGAGGGCCAACACCACGGAAAGAATGCTTAAGGAAAGTGACCTGGAGACATCCCCAGTCTGAAAGTCCTTTGCCCCTGTAGGTACAGCCACTCTCATACCACAAAGAGAATGCCAGAAAGGATTCTCTTCCACACCCTTCTGTTTCGTAAAGATTGGGACTGGATAGGCCAGGATATCTAGAGCTACCAGAGAGCGGAGCTCAGGTCTGCCGTCTGCAGCTGACCTAGACAGGACAGACCCCCGGCATGCTGCAGGCATCTCCCTCCGGGTGACCTGTAGATCCACACTCTTCTCACCAACCAGAAAGGTGGTGGGCGGCCCAGCCTACTTAAACAAGTCTTGAAAATAACCCTCTGCACTATAGAGAAGATATGACTAAAGATTTTAATTAAAAAGGAAGGGTTTCACCCCTCACACACATGGACACATGCACCTCATCCCAGGAGCCAAGAACAGAGAAGATTGAGTCTTTTCAGAGAGGGGAGTTGGGGGTACCCCAGTGCCCAACCCCACTGACCATAGGGGCCAAACACATGGACCATGCTTCACCACACAGCACGGCTAGGGAGTTACAGAAGAGCTTTTGCTGAGGTGATGGTACACAGGCTGAGTCCCTCCCTACCCGAGTAAACTACAGCCTCAGTCTCTGCAGCTGTGCCCTCAGGCTCTAAATTTGGTGGGTCCCTGAGGAGCCAAACCCTGGAATGGGACACAGAAGGTGTCCCAGGGCCAGAAGCCCCACTCGTGGCTCTAGGGCCCTGCTGTACAAAGAGAAAAGCCCCCAGAAGGGAAAACCTTCCTGAAGGAGAAATCACCAGGGATGCCCCCATCCCCTGGTGCCGCATGTGCCTAAGAAGCATCCCCAGGCAAAGTGAAGACAATAGTCGTTAGCAAAAAAAGAAGCATCCCCAGGCAAAGTGAAGACAATAGTCGTTTAGCAAACAGGTCCAGAAGGCCAGGTGCAGGACACAGAGGTAGATTTGACTAACCCTCATGGCCTGGGGCCTGGGAGCTCCTGAAGGCAAGATGGCTGTCTCTGATCTCCCCTCTCCTCTGCTTCTGTCGGCCAGGAGACTGTAGATTTCCAACACAGACCCATATACAAACACATGTGCATGCACACACGCGCGCCACACACACACTCCTAGCATCTAGGAAGGGAAATTTTACCTCTCGTTCTAACCGAGTTACCCCATTTTCTGACCTCAAAAAAGAACAGCAGGTTTCCTTTGAAGGTTTCAAACCTTATTAGCCACAGTGGGAAATGATGCTTTAATGGGGCTGTGATGGTCTCAGCCTCAGGTGTCTGTGTACGCAGCCATATTACTTAGCAACACCATAGCCATTTAGGTTTAATTTCCTAGCTTGCCTGATAAGGAGGCTGCAAATGTAATTTATGATGTCGCAAGCTGGGCAAACACACGGGGCTATTAGATGAGTCACTGGGTGATCCAGGCCACTGTGCCGAGCTCTGCGGAAGAAGAGAAATGAGCCTTGATCTGTGGGGCTGATACCACCTGGGCGGACACAATTTTCTAAGTGCATGGAAGCTGTGCGGCCTTCCCTCGTCCTTTCTGGTCTGGTGCCATCATTCATTAAGAGAAGCTCCATTCACCTCTCAACCCTTGTTAAAATCATGTTCCAGCTTTCTGAAATTCACATTGCAAGAGTTGCAAACTCAAAGCCCTGTGAGACGAGGATAGCCGATAATAACAACAGCAATAAAGCCAACGTTGTTCTACTGTTTGTTAGTAGACACTATTCTAGTTGCTTTCCGTGTGTCATCTCTGTTAGTTTTCCTAACAACCCCAAGAGACAAGCACTACTGTTATTCCTATTTTCAGATGAGGAGGTGGGACAGAGAAGGTAGAGCAGCTGCAAGACAATAGGCTAGTTGTCATTCAGGGCCAATCAGCCATCACCTGGGGTGCCAGATCTTCCACTTTTCTAAAGGAAGCAGGAAACCCAGGTTTTTATATAAAATGCCATGAGTTTTAAACATCTGCAACCAGTTCAGTTATTTAATACTGTGTAAATCAAATATGTGTGCCAGCCAGATTCAGCCCAGGGACCACCAGTTTGCAACCTCATCCTCATTAGAACAAACAGGCAAATTCCCCAATAAATATATTCTTACAGCCTCAGTGGTAGCTCCATCCTTCCAGTGCTCAGGCCAACAGTCTTAGAGTCATTCTTGTTTCCTTCCTTTCTCTCATACTTCATATACCATCTGTCAACAGGTCCTGTTGGCTCTACTTTAAAATTTACCCATAATCCCTCCACTTCTTACACCCCCACCATGTCCCCTCTGGTCCAAGCCACCCTCATCTCTTACCTGGATATCAGTGGCCTCCTGCTACACGCTGCTTCCCCTTTACTTCATTCTCACTAGAAGAGCCCAGCTTAAGTCAGATCCTGCCACTTCTCTCTGCTCAACACTCTCCAATGGCTCCCATCTCACTCAGTCGAAGCCAATTCTAAACGGCCCACCTCCCACCTGAGAAAATAGATAGTATTCAATCCTTAATATTTTTTTCACATAGGAACAGGGAAATATAGGTCGAATGATTCTAACTCCATCCAGATCTTCCAGAAAGTCGGACAGGGCTATAGTGATTCATCACAGATTCCTCCATGGACCTATGTGAACCCTGGACATGGTCAGTCAGCCCTCCACAGAAACCCAGATGCACCTCCTTCTAGGGCACAGATGATGTCCTGGATACTTGTCCTTTCCTGGCCATGGAACACTCCAGCGCAGCAAGAAGGTAAGCCAGGATGCCAGGATGACCCTCCCAAAAGCTGAAGCTTACTCAGGAAGGAAGCATAGCCAAGAAGCCAAGAAGACATACAACTGCATGGAAGGGAAAAGCTTCATCCAGCAGTTCTGACACTAAAGATGATAGAAAAGGATTTAGGAGGGTGTACAGAGGTATAGCCCAGTTCTAAGCCATGGATGGGGGAGGCATGGACCATTTGTCATTTGCCGAGGAACCCAGCAAGTGACATGTTTATCTGATTACCTTCTCTGTATCCCACAGAGTCTCACTCTCTCAACACCTTTCCATCGCTGTCTCGAACTCTCAAGTCAATGCATTTCCTTGAGTGTTTGTTGGAAATGTCCCACTTTAGACATATATGCCCCACCCATCATCACTACTCTCTTTCTTACCCACAGCTAGTCTTCTGAGGATGTGACAGGATATTATCATGGGAGTGTCCACAGACTTGCCTCCTCTGCCAGCCTGCCAAAACCCGCAATTGCCAGGAGATTTTCCCTCTGCCTCCCTCACCCAAAAGTGAAGGGTCCTTTCTTCTAGAGGAATATATAATGGGGAGGGAGAAAGAGCAGTAGTGGGGACAGTTTGGATGTCCTGGGGCAATTGGAGGTACAATGGAGCTGGTAGAAGATGGCAAGAAGTTTTATCATTGTTTCGGAAGGGGATCCTCTTGATAATTTTAAAGAAGGCAAGCATTGGACTTAAGCTTTTAAATTGCCTTTGGATCCTGGACAACGTTTCTTTTACCGAGTCATCTTCCAACTGTGCCCAGGCTTTGAAAGGGTTACAGGTGGATTTAGATTCTCATTCTGGAATGGTCAAGAAAACAGGTTTGTCATCTGCCCCGCCACTAGCCGTAGTGTGACCTGGGACAAGCCACTCTAGCTCCTCCAGTTTCTTCATCCATAAAATGAGTGACTTGGCAGGAATAAGCTCTGAGATTACATTAGCCCTAAAACTTTATGACTTCTGAAAGTTCTATTCTAGGCAGTCCAGGGATGAGGGTGATAATCTAGCACTTACTGAACATTGATTAGGTGCAAAACTCTTTAAAAGCACCATCTAAAAGAGAAAAAAAAAAACACCTAAAGTTTTTATTCTGGGTTCCCGGAATCACATAAAAAGATGGAAGTCTCTAAGAGTGATGTCTGGCTCCTGGGACTGGGAATCAGATGCCTGAGCAAAGCACAAATATTATTCTTTCCCAAATTACAGTTCTACCATGAGTTCAAGCCCAGAGAGCCCCTCATCTCACAGAACTTCTGCACAACATAATACCCAGGGGGCTCAGAATGGTGCCACAGCCTGCTAACTGTTTATTGTATGTTTTGATGCTGTTGATCCAGGATCACTTAGGGGTTCTGCGTTCAAGAATCTGTTCTTTTCCGGAATGACTAGTCTGGCTACTAACCCTTTGCTGTGAAATGGGCATCCATTTGTAGCAGGGACTAGGCCTAGGCCCCTTCCACAGACGGACTGGGACAAGAATAAGGCATTTGGGAAACCAAAAGTCTACTGTTTGGGAAGCAGGGGCAGGTAAATCAAGGTAGTTGGGTTCACAGCCGCAAGTAGGAGGGAACAGATCAGACTCGCTGGTATCAAGTAAGAATAGGGTCCTTTTTTATTTACTCTTAGAAACTTTTGAAAGTTTACAAAAGCATTCAGAATCCCATAGTAAACCTTCATTACCCAGCTGCAATAATTAGCAACAATTTGCTGATCTTGTTTCATCTATCCCAACCCTTTCCTCCTACCCGCACACAAACCATCTCCAGCAGAGAATTTAAAAGCAATCCCAGACCAAAAGTCATCTCACCTGAAAGTGCTTTAGTAGGCACCTTGCTTCATCTTTGGCCCACTCCCCATTCCCACACATTATTGAATTTCTCTGCATTCTTTCCATCCTCTTTCCCATATCCTGCCTCAAGCTGCCCCTAAAATAAGTTCTGGACTCCTTTTACTTCCTTCTCCTTCAGGCCCTGCCCCTTCTCCCTAGGGACTGATTCTTTTCTCTAACATATAAACTTGGCTCTCCTACCTGGGAAAAGAATTCCCTCAGCCCCTCGGTCACTCTAGATATGGCCTCCTTTGTCTCACTTGCCCTTTATCAACACCCTCTTCAAAGCAAACTCGAAACTAGCATTTCCTACACCTTCTCTTCCCATTCACTCCGTAAGCAGCTTTGGCACTACCAGGTAAATGATATCCACATTGCCTAGTCCACTGGGCACCTCGCCAGCATTGTTCTGCCTCTTAGGTTAGTTTGCTTACCAAGTAATACAAGTTCATTCAATAGAATTGAGGGGGGGAGAGGCAAATAAGAAAATCAAAATGAATACTAAATAAATAATAAGTGAATTCTAGAATAATATTTTCTATTACTCAAAATTTTGATGTATTTGCCCCAAATGTTTTATATGTATAAATTTTTCGTATTTTAAGAGCTGCATGGTATTCTATCATATGGTCATGCCATGACTTCATCCCTGTCATTGGATATTTAAGTTATTTCAACTTTTTAATATTATGGAATTCAGAATAAACATTCTCACAGATACACATTTGTACACACAACCACCTTGATTTTCTCACATTCTCTTTTTCTGGAAACCCCATCTTTTAATGGGCACATCCAACTCTCATGGTTCCCTGACTCCTAATCATCAGTAGTCTGTGGGAAGCTCTTGCCTCTCCAGTCTCCTTACTCTGCACCCTCTCCCTGGCTGGCCTTAGCTCCAAGTACAACCTGAGCAGTAATTGGTCTGCACTTGACTTTCACATCTCTGCCTCCAGCCCAGACCTTACTCCTAAATTTTAATTACTAGATATCTGCACTTGGATGTTCCACAGAGACCTCAAGAAATATGTCTAACTGAAGGCTTCAGCGCCTACCCTTCCCCCACAAGGACCCCCAAATGCTCATTTCTTTTATTATCATTACCTCGGTGATCAGCACTACTGTGATTCCCAGATAGCAATGCCCCCAAAGTGGGAATTGTCCTGCACTAATTGTCCTCAGTCATTTGCAGACAAGCTCTTCAGGGTCTCCCTCCTAAATCTCTCTGCTTTCCCCTCTTCTTTGCCTCCACTGCCACTGATCTATTTCGGGCCTCTTATCCTCCTAGAATTTATACAACAGCCCCCTATGCTGTCTATCCTCCAACTCTGATTACAACCTACACTTTCCTGCCTGAAATCCTTCTACAGCTTTCCACAGCTTCAGGATTTTCTGAGTAGGGCATAGGTAGAGTCTTCAATGATCTGGCCCCTGCCTATCTCTTCAACCCTCTTTCTCTATACCCCCTTCTCCATTGTGAGTTCCATATATATTAGAGCTCTTTATCCAGTGTGCTTCAAATATTTATCTATATGCATCCCTCTGAGACTTCAGGGTGTGGTCTCACTCATCTTTATATTTCAACACACAACACAGACTGAAGAAAACAAAGCCATGAAGATCTGTGTCTCAAATAATGACACCTACTAGTGACAATGATATGTACTGGTGCTGTCTCCCAGATAGCCTTCTCAGAGCAGGCAGGACCTCACTCTCAGGACTCACCTGGTCTAGTCACCTGGGAGTAGAGCTAGGGCCTATAATCCATGAAGCCCCCTTTATGTCCAACCCTCAGAAGCTGCTGAAGTCAAGTTGCCCCAAACCAGCTCTCCTGGAACGAAGAGAACCCCAGTCTCTACCTCTATGTCTCCCTTATTATTTCTGTCTCTGGTAATGAAATTTCCAACTTACTGAAATATAGCTCCATTCACAGGGATGTTTCTGTAATTAGACAGTAAAAATAAATGAGAAAGGGGAGGGAGGTTCCTATATCATTTAACTCTTTAGAGCCCATGAGGAGTTTAAAGCCCTCTGCGAGACCGTTTCCGGAGCTTGTGAATGCTGGGGAACCGATGCTCATGCACTCCATGTAGATTCCTTCTTTGCAACCCAGAAGGCTGCAGCTCTTCTGTTTATGCAGGGGAGGGGCCCCCACAAATGTATTACATCTAGAGCAGGGGTCCACAAACTACGCTCTGCCCGCCAAACCCTGCCTACACCTGCTTTTGTAAGGCCACAAGCTAAGAATGGTTTTTACATTTTTTTAATGATTAAAAAAAAAATCAAAAGAGGATTTCATGACACATAACGGTTACATGAGATTCAAACTTCAGTGTCCATAAATAAGTCTGCACTGCACTGATCACAGCTGCACTTGTTCGCTTACATATCACCTACGACAGCTTTCATGCTACCACGGCAGAGCTGAGCACGCTTGAACCTTGAACAACATGGGTTTGAACTGTGCAGGTCCATTCATATGTGGACTTTCAAAAATAAACATACAGTCAGCTCTCTGTATCCCTGGGTTTCACATCCACAGATTCAATTAATTGTGGATCAAAACAGTATTTTCATTCTGTGGTGGGAGTCCACATATGCAGAGTGTTGACTGTATGCATTGTTCTATGCCATTTGATAGTAGAAACTTGAGCATCTGTGCATTTTGGTATACGAAGGGGAGTCCTAGAAACAATTCCCCACAGATACTGACGCACAACTGTACTTAAGTTTTTGGGGCATCAAAAATCATACACAAATTTCAAGAGGGAAAAAAAATGGCATAGATGATAGAGGCTCTGTTCGTCCCTCTGGCAACCAAGTCAAAGTTGTGATAGAAACAAGGAGCGGCAACAAGGAAAAATCACCTGGGATCTAGAGGAACAAGCCATATAACTGGGAAGAAATACAAAGAATCACCCTGCAACGGCAGAAGGCAGGACGGGAGGATGCGGGGCTGCCCAGTCTCAAGCGGCTGACTGAGACAGAAGCTGACTGAGACACCAGCAGTGGCAGACCCTCTTAAAGAGGCCGCGTCCGCAAGAGGATTTTCGCAGTGACCGACCTGCTCCTCGGAGCACCCATGCGGATAGGGCTGCGCACAGGGGCCACCAAGGACTTACAGGGAGGCATTGTCGGAGTGAGGGCTGAGGCGAGACACACTCTGTACCAAAGTGCCAGTGGTATCCATTGTTGCCTGTTGAGCCCTCCCTCCTCCCAGTGTGTGGACACAGCACTGCCAATAGCTGTGACATCATCAAACTGGATAACAGAGGTCACTCTGCCCAGAGGATTCCCTGAAACTTCGCCTTCCCCAACTACAGCCCCACCCAGCCACATCCTCAGCAAATCAGGTGCTCCTTGCTGAGCAGCACCTAGACTCACACTGTCTGACTTATTTCACTTAGCATCCATGTTGTCACAAACTGCAAGATTTTATTCCTTTTATGGCTGAGTAATAGTTCATTTTGTGTGTGTGTCACATCTTATTGATCCATTTATCTATCAAAGGACCCCTTCATTATTTCCATACCTTGGCTATGTAAACGATGCTACAGTGAACATAGGGGTACATGTATATCTGAATTATTATTTTAGTTTTCTTTGAATAAATACAAGAAGTGAAATTGCTAGATTGTATGGTAGGGGCAGAGGCTTGGGCTAAATGCGGCCTGCAGCTGAACCCCTCTCAGAACTCTGCCACTGGACACTTACTTCACAAATCCACACTAATAAGACCAGGAGACTTCGGAGCTTTGCTTAGTAAATAGAAACAGACACAGAAAAGCAATCAAAATGGGAAGACGAAGAAGCAGAAACCATATGAGAGAACAGAACAGAGATCCAGAAATAATGGACTCATGTAATCTAACAGATATAGAGTTCAAAACACTGGTTATAAAGATGCTCAATGAACTTTTGGGAAGTGTAGATAAATTCATTGAAAATTTCAACAAAGAAGATAAAAAACATAAAAATGGAAATGGAAATTATAAAAGGGAACCAGTCTGAAATGAAGAATACATTATCTGAGATGAGAAGTATATTAAATGGAATAAACAAAGTGAATAAAGAAAAGGATCAAATGACCTATCTAGAGGATGGGAAAGCCAAGAACACTCAATCAGAATGACAAGAAAAAAGATGCCAGGACTATAAAAAAATTTAAGGAGGATATGGGACACTAGTAAGGCCCCAAATACACACACAGACTAAAAGGAAGGGGATGGGTAAAGATATTGCTTTGATGGACCTAGAAGGTATTTAAGTCAGACAGAGAAAGATAAACACTATATGATTTCACTAACATGTGGAATCTAAGGAATAAAAGGAACCAACCAATCAAAAACAGACTCAAAATATAGTGGAAAATTTGGTGATGGATAGACGAGAGGGAGGTTGGGGTGAAGGGTTCAAGAAGTACAAATTAGTAGTTGATAGTTGGTCACGGGGATGGGGAGCACGGCATAGGGAATGCAGTTAGCATTAATATGTTGGCTAGGTGGAGGGTCACGAGAGGGAGGGAGCAATTGGAGGGATCATTTTATGAACTATATAGATGTCTAACCAATGTACTGTATACTTGACCGCTGTATTGCTCAAGGGTCAACTGTAGTTGCAGTAACAAGCCTAAAATATTTACTATTGACCCTGCTGTGCAGGAAAATTTGCCAACCTCTGATCTAGGACACTAAAAGGCCTATGAATTACAGAGAAATAAAGATGCAAAAATTCAGGCCAAATAAGGTATAATGTGAGCAATGATTCTTTTATTTCATCCAAGAATTCACACACTTCACTTTTATCTTTTTTCCCCTAAACACTATTTCAGTTGTGACATTAAAGGATATTTCAAATAATTATTACAGACACCATACTTGCCCTCATTTTCTTGGCTCCATATATGTAGATAAAAATATAGATATATCTTTAACTATTAACAAGGTAATTAATTTTTGAAAAAGTTAAATAGTGACAGAAGGCTCATTATTTAAGCAAGACTTTTCCTCTCCCACCCCACTTGAGAAGACAACTCCTTAAAAGTCATTTAGCTGTTTCTCCTTGTAGTTACTTAACTAAAAATTGTGCTTCATTGTTCTTTCTTGATTCTTCAATTTAGATGTTATCTAAACTGTGTCCTGACAGATGAGGATTTAACTCATACTCCCTCCTCCCAA
The DNA here is from genome assembly GCA_003508835.1 of Eonycteris spelaea. Lineage (NCBI taxonomy): Eukaryota > Metazoa > Chordata > Mammalia > Chiroptera > Pteropodidae > Eonycteris > Eonycteris spelaea. Next base: position 7,635,067 of record PUFA01000017.1, read on the forward strand.
GACCCATGTTATCTCACAAATTTTAGTTAACTCAGTAATTAGTACTAACATGACAATTTAAATATTTGTCACACAGAGACAAGCAATGTTCCATGGTTCTATTTCTAACTTATACTTCAATTTGTTTTGTTCCATGTATTTTAAAGCTAAGAAGGGGAACTCTATGTCCCGAAACTATCAGAAGTTCTAGGTCTCCGATAATGATCTTCCACAAACTCAGTACACTGCAAATTATCAGAGCAATTACACATCTATAAAACACATTATGAAACACAGATGTTGCTTTAAAAATAAAGTCTGTTCAGAATTACAGGAACTCAGGTCTGAATTTCCCTTCTGAATCCTAATACCTCATGTGGCTTTTATATAAGGTAGAGTTTGGGTCTTCGGCTTTCAATTCTAAGAGAAAAAGAGTAAGAAGAAAAGGATGAGGGCAGTTCTGTATTTCTCACTTCGTCTGCTTATGGAAATCTTTATCAAACAACAAATTCCCCCAGACCTTCCCATTCTAATCTCTAATGTTTAAGAGAATCAAGAACGCCATGATTCCCAGTCCACGTGTGCCTCTTAGAATGAGATGCTAACTAACTCCTTAAAGGGTTCTCAATAAGAACCAACTGAGTGTCCTGCCTAACCTCAGAACTTTGTTCAGTGTGAGCCCAAGAGATAAATGTCAACGGTGGATCTGAATTTGATTTGCCTCTGAGTAGAAGGACTCTAAAATCACAACTCAGATTACATGTGGTCATTTCACACACTTTAGGTTTAGAGCTGACTTATAAACAAGAGATTTCTTATTACAGACAATGCTGCAATGAATTACCTTGTAAACAAATGTTACTTTTACACATATACAAATACATATAGAGGATAGATACCCAAAAGTAGAATTGTTGGGGCAAAAGAAATATGCATTTATCATTGTTTTCAGTGAAAAAAATATATAAAATATATATAGGGTCTTTCAGAATCTGACCTTTGCTTGTCCATCATCAATGATCTCCCCCAATTGCTCTCTCCCTCTCCTGACCATCCATCTAGCCAACATATTAATGCACGGTTACATAGCTAAATTAAATTGCATCTTTTATTTATCATATGTGTTAACTTTCCAGAATAGTTGGGGAATGATTTATCATAAGTTGCATTTCTAACCCAATAAGCTTCCAATGCTGTATTTGTCTAAGGACAGTTTCTTCTAATTCCGCCTGTCATCTATCACTCTCCCCCACAATCCTGTCTACATCCCCTCTATTCCAAGTTTATCTCCCCTATACTGTAGTTTAATCTCCTCAATTTCAAGTTCAGCAAAGTTCTGCAGAAATGATAGCTTGTAAGAAAAGATAGGTCCCCACTGATTTACTGTAGATCAGTAAGAATTCTGAGCCCACAAAAGGAGCCAGCATGCCATGATGACTTGGATTACCTAACTAGAAACTAGCAGAAAGAATGCCCTCATTCCTCAGAGAGGAAAACTGAGAGGGCTCCTCTTCCCAGAAATTACCTCCACTTGAAGAAAATAATTTTTCATTAAATTGAACTTAGAAAAGGGACATATCCTTTAATTTTGATAAAATTCTTTTAGAAATAATTTTAGCAAGTTTTCCAGTCTGCTCTTAACCAGAAAACCCCATTAAGCAAAAACACTATTGCCTCAAACTCATGAGCAGGGTTTCTATAAAGTTAGTACCAGCTTTGTTAAAGATAGAAGTCTGTATGCTTATTGCATTTGGTAGCTTCAGTAATTTGATTTTTGCTGAAAATAATGTTTTGATCTATTGAACAACCAGAAAAACGAAAGAAACGTCTGCACTATATCCTCAAGGAGAGTATTTGCAATATTCTTTAGACCAATTTGACAATAAATATATTAAAAGAACTTAATCTACAGGTAGGACAGTGAAAATATTGTCCACCTAGCAATATATTATATTTTTAGAATGATATTCAATTCTAGTAATACCTTGCCAGGAAGCAATTTGGAATATTTATAAAGTCTTTTTTTTTTTTTAATGTGAAGAGCATGGTGTGTGATTTTGATAAGGCAATATAATGAATCCTTGTGGTATTGGAACTATTTAATATCTCGATTGTGGTGGTGAATACACCAACCCACACAGGTAATAAAATTGTATAAAATAATACATATGCACACAATTCACAAGTACAAGTAAAACTGAGGAACTGAATAAGATTAGTGAATTGCATCAATGTCAATATCCTGGTTGTGGTATTATACGATAGTTTTGCTAAATTGAGCACTGAGGGAAACTCAGTAAAGTTTACAAGGGATCTCTGGGTAGTGTTTCTTACAACTGCATGTAAGTCCTCAATAAAATTTTGGGATTTTTAAGAAAAAATTTAAGTGTAGATGTACCAAGATAAATGAAGTGAAAAGGTACTCCTAGATAAAAGAAGAAATTAATTTGTGTCCTAAAAATGTTTAGCTACAAGACAGTTACATATAAAAGGATATCTATACATTGCTGGGGAGGAGTGAATAGCTCATCTGAAGCCACCCATTCTTATTACTTAAGGGAGGGAAGAAAAAAGAGGGGGGTGACTCTTTTATCCCACTAAATCCATACCTAGAACCCCATCCCTGGGAAACAGATGTTTACGTTGCATTATTTATAATAATAAAAAACTAGAAACATCCAAAACGCTCATCATTATGAACATGATCAAAATGGCATGACATTTCTACCATAAAATGTCATGTAACCATTTAAACAAAGCTATAAGATCTACCAGTATAAGATACCAAGATAAGAGGAGGGAAAGGCTGTGTGTACTTTACAGTATCCAAAGTGTTATAGATAGTTACAGGGGAGAAAGGAGGAGGCAAAGTATATATTAAAGTGTTAGTAATGAACTCTAGAAAGAAATTTGAGACAATCTGGGAAAAGTTTAATGCAAGATAGGTATTACTTTAAAAAATGGGTATTATATTAAGAAATCATTGTGGATTTTTGTTGGGTGCAATGTATGTGTGTTTCCTTATCTTTTATCTATTAGTGTCACACACTCAAGTAATTACAGATAAAATTATATAACATCTGGATGGATTTGCTTTAAATATTACTATAGATTTGCTTTAAATACATTTCTGTAGTATTTGTTTTACTTTAATCCCTTTTTAAACTGTACAAATAACAAGTAAGTAAAATAAAACAAAGGTTAACAGTAGTTATCTATGGGCTATGTAATTATGGGTACCTAGTCTTTTTCTCACCTTACTATTTTCTGTTTTCTATAATGAACAACTATAAAAATCAGGGTGGGGGAGGGCAGAAGTAGGATATGTTTAAAAAGTCAGACCAGAGAGCTAAGTTATTGCAGCGCTGATTATATTAATCTGGAGACAGTCTCTTTTAGAGGCAATTTACCTTTAGACTTATCGAATGAGAGGTTGCAGATGCCCTGAACAGCAAATGATAGAACTAATTGCGCCCAGTGTGATCCCTGTAACTCTTCTCCTGCCAAAATTGCCTGGGCTTGGGCCCAGTGGCTTCCTGATGGGTTCCGCAGGTCTGAGTGGTTATATCTCAGGCTAGTGATTATCAGCTGAGGAAGCCCTCCAGAATAACCATGGGCAATTTTTTTTTTTAAAATACAGTTACAAATATTGAATAAGTCTTCATAAGGTGCAGGTACATGCATTGTCTAAAAGTTCTCCAGGTGATTCTGATAGCATACATGGTCAAGAATCCCTGATTTAAATAAGCACGCAGATATAATTATATATAATATGTAAATAATATTGTTATATATGAATTTGCTTGTATATGTCTTAAATATTTTTGGAAGTATAAGAAGGCGGTAGAAAACAATGACTTTGTGGAGGGGAACTGGGTGGCTGGGGACAAAGACTTTTCACTGCACTTCCTTTCTTTTTACATTTTACACAAGTAAATGCATTATTTATTTTTTTAAAAAAGCGAAAAGAGAAAGAAAACCAAATTTATAAGAGACTTTTTTAGACACTTGGCTCTGAAGAGGCACTTTTCTTTTACTAAAGTAGTCAAAGTTCTACAAAGGGGACACTTTTTTGGCAGAAGTTTCACTAAAAAATTTTCCAAGAAAGTATTTAAGGCCGACTTAAAAGGAACACTAGACATAATAATCACAAAGGATCTTACATTCTGATAGTTACAGAAACGACTCACCACTTTAGAGCCACACATCCTTCCATTAAGGAGTACATACAGCCAGCCAGGATGGAGGAGAGAAGCATTTTCATTTTGCAATTATAGTAAAGCATTTCATAAAATATCCCCGATGATAGCAATTGCCTGGCATACTCGAGAGCAGAGCTGGAGGTAAGCTTTTCCTTCATATCCTTCTGTGAGGACTGAATAAAATTTTCTAAGTACATGTATTTTACCAGTTTAAAAAAAAAAATTTAATGTGAGCATTTAAATCTATGTGACCAGATGGAATAACAGGTGGCCAATTTACACTCCTATCTTAAAGTTACTCTCAGCAGCACTTGAAAGTTCAAAGGGCAAAGTTGATGCATACATCTTCCAAAATCTGATTCCAATTCAAAAGAGCAGGGGCTCAGAGTTACAGACGTGAACTGGAAAAGATCAACCAGCTGCATCGGTGAGCTAGAGGTGATCTAAAGCCCTGGGACCATTGGTTAACAGAAAGACCAACAGATGGAGAGTCAAAACAGGAATCCCGACTCTTAACCCAGTAGTGATGCAAGTCATTTAATCCTCCCTTAGCCCCAATTTGCTCACTGATAAAATGGGAATGTTCCTTACTTAGGAAAGCTGCTGAGAAATAATACTTGTGGAAAGTACTATTAAAAGTTTAATATAACTCATAAAAAAAAAGTAGCACCTTATAACAACTTTACCAGATTGGAGAACAAACATGCACACACATATGTGTACACACACACACACACACACACACACACACACACACACACATCCAACATTAAATCTGGAAGATTTCTCTTCCATTGTCCCAAAACTAAAATGCAGGAAACATAAATGATTAGTTCTCAGGACTTAGGGTTTCACCTTGATGTTAATCTTTTTTTATAGTATTCTAGTTAAAAAGGCCACGGGAACTCATTGTTAACCTATCTATACTTCAAGTGCATATGATACTTTATTTTATAATTATATTTTAAATATTAGACTTATACAAAACTCTGTTGACAAAATAAGCATTAACATGCAAAATCATTCTCCTCCTGCCCCTTCATTATGAGGTGGTTTTGACAACTGCTAAGCAAGAGAAGCTCAGTTAAGATTTGGATAAAGAGTGCAGGTCCACATGTTCCTTGCTCACAGATGAATCAACTTTCAGAGCTATACAGAAATAAGAAGTGAGAAATTTTGCTCTGAGATTAGTTGTCCTTGGTTAAAAGTACTTTCCAAATGACCAACAGGAAATAATTCTGTGGCCCCTACTGGTCATTTTAAACTGATTTTTATTTATTAGCTTTTCTGTTTCCTACTCAGTTTGTCCCCACATTTCACACATGAAATGGCTCTACAAAAAAAAAAAAAATTCTCTGTAAAGAGATTCACTGATCAAGATGGAATAGGACTGTAAAAACTAGTCTCGTAACCCCACTAAAAGACAAATTAGAAAAAATATCTCATTTGTCTATTTGTTTAGCACATTTTTAAACAAAACAATCCAGAAAAAGGAGTGAGAAGAAGAAACATTCTAAAATCAGGAGAAAATTAACAAAGCCTAAGTGCGACAACCTCAGAGCATGTTTTTCATACATACCTAGGCCTTTTGTCACAGGACTCCCTCAACACAGCCTTTTCAACACTGACCAATAGTCAAACTACGTCTCTGGGCAGCACAGTAATCTCCAGAAGTTAAAGGATTTCTCAAAAGGTTGGAGTTGTGGACACATTGCTCAAACCAAACAGAAGAATGTAAAAATAAGAAGAAATGTGGAGGGATGTGTCAGGGCTGGTGTAATGCATGTGCTCGGAGTTCTCCCAACAGGACTTGTAAACAAGTCATAACTACATCATTAGGAGAGAACAAAAGACACTTCGTAAGACTTGGTGTGTCACTTCCTCCCCACCCCAGGTCAGCCAGAGCCTGGTATTCTTACTCAGAGTGCCATGGAAATGGAACTGAAGAAGTTAGATACTCAAGCACTTTTACCATCCAACCAAAACCTTGGAATTCCCCAGAGATAAGTCCTCAAATTGATGTCACATCTGTGTGAGTCACATTTCTTAGTCCTATAATAATCCTTATACCTTAACCAAAATCTTGGCAGCCAAGAAACCCACCACACTGAAGCCAAGGAAGCCATGTGGCAGCCATTTTAAAACTGAAGCCTATGCAGAAAGGACAAAACCCCCCTCTTCCCCTGCCCCCACCTCCATAAAAAGGAATGAACTCTGTTGGTACCTGCATGGGTAACTGAGAGTTACAAAACAAAGAAGAGCTGTGTCAAAGTTAAAGGAACAGCAGTACCATGCCAACTGGGCTGCCTCAGGAGTAGGAGGAGTTCAAGGACATGGAGACGTGTTGCAACAGAGAATAAACCTTTTTCCTCTGCTTAGCTGAAGTTTCACTTCATTCAGACATCCACAGACATTCTGGTAGTTGGCATTTCTTGGGGTAAACATAAGGCTTCTCCAAAACCAAATGACCAAATAAATTTTAAAGAAAAGTTGGGGGAGAGGGAACAAGAAGTGACTCCAAAGCTTTAAAGAGACTTAAACATATCAAACAATGAACACTTCAAAGAGGAAATTAAGAAAATAATTTCATTTGCAATAGCATCTAAAAGAATAGAATTGGTGATGAATAGGTGAAGCACAGAAGACTTTTAGGACAGGAAAACTACTCTGTATGGCACTATAATGGGGGATGCATCTCATTATACATTTATCCAAACCCATAGAATGTACAACACCAAGAATGAAGCCTAATATAAACTATGGACTTTGGCTGACAGTGACATGTCACTGTAGGTTCGTCAATTGTAACAGATGTTCCACTCTGGTAGGGATGTTGGTAACAAGGGAGGCGGTGCATAAGTGGGAGCAGGAGGTACATGGGAAATCTCTGTAACTTCCACTTTTTTAAAAAAGAATAAAATTCTTAGGAAGAAACTTACTCAGGGAGGTGAAAGACTTGTATACCAAAAACATTGGTAAAAGAAATTAAAGACACAAATAAATAGAAAGATAGCCATGATCATGAATTGGAAGACTAAGTATTATTTAAATGTCCATACTAACCAAAGCAATTTACACATTCAGTGTAATCTCTACCAAAATCCTAAAGGCATTGTCTGCAGAAACATTAAAAAAAAAAAAATCCTAAAACTCATACACAAGCTCAGAGGACCCTGAATAACTAAAACAATCTTGAGAAAGAAAAGCACTCCCTGATTTCGAAACATATTAGAAAGCTACAGTAATCAAAAAAGTATATCACTGGCATAAAGACAGATATTTAGACCAATGGAACAGATAGAGAGCCTGGAAACAGATCCTCATGTATATAATCAAGTGATCAATCACTGACAAAGGTGCCAAGGTGACACAATGGGGAAAAGATAGTCTCTTCGACACATGGTGTTGGGAAAACGGTATATACACGTGCAAGAGGATGATACTGGACCCTTACCTGACACCATGTACTAAAATTGGCTCAACATGGATTAAAAACCTAAATGTGAAAACTGGAACTATAAAACTCCCAGAAGAAAACATAGGGGAAATGGGCTGGGTAAAAGAAAGTGAAGGGACAAAAAGTAGCAACTAGTCACTACAGCACAGCCACGGGGGCGTAGAGTACAGCAGACGGTATGTATCAGTATGACTGTGATGGCGGTGTGTCGTGCCAGAGGGGTGCTAGAGTCACCAGGAGGATGACGTCACGGATTGTACAAATGTCTTTTTTAAATTTTAAATTAAAAAAAAATTAAGTATTAAAAAAAATAAAACATAGGGGAAATCTTCATGATATTGGAATGGACAATGATTTCCTGGATATGACAGTAAAAATACAGGCAACAAAAGTAAAAATAGACAAACGGGATTACATCGAATTTTAAAACTTCTGTGCAACCAAGGAAACAGTCAACAGATTGAAAAGGCAACCTATGAAATAGGAGAAAATATCTGCAAACCACTTATCTGATAAGGGATTAACATGTCAAGAACCCTTACAACTTGAAAACATAACAAATAATCTGACATTAAGATGAGCAAAGGACTTGAACAGACATTTCTCCAAAGAAAATATACAAATGTTCGATACGCGGAGGAGAAGATGCTCAAGGTCACTAATTACCAAAGAAAAGAAAATTAAAACCACATGATTTATCACCTCATACCTGTCAGAATGGCTGTCATCAATAAATCAAAGAACAAGTGTTGGTGGATGCGGAGAAAAGGGACCCCTCCTACACTGTTGGTGGAATTGCACATTGGTACTATGGAAAACAGTCCGGAGGTTCCTCAAGAAATTAAAAATGGATCTGTCTTTTGACTCAGCAATTACACTTCTGGGTATTCATCCAAAGAAAACCAAAACACTAATTTGTGAAGATCTATGCACCCCTATGCTCATGGCAGTGCAATTTATGATAGCCAAGATATGGAAGCAACCTAAATGCCCGTCAACAAATAATTGGATAAAGAAGTTATGGTATATGGAATATTAGTCATTAAAAAAATGTAATCCTACCATTCGCAACATTATGGATGGACTAGAGGTTATTATACTAAGTGAAATAAGTCACACAATGATAAATACCATAGGATTTCACTTATATGCAGACTCTAAGGAACAAGAAGAACAAATCAATGGAAAACAGACTCACAAATATAGAGGATAATCTGGTGACGGCCAGAGGGAGGGAGGTTGTGGGGCTGGGAGAATGGAGTGAGGAATGAAAGTGGTACAAATTAATAGTTGATAGATGGTCATGGGATAGATTCCCATGACCATCTATCAACTAGGGAATGCGGTTAGCATTAATGCACTGGCTAGGTGTAGAGCCAGGGTGAGCTCTTCTCTAGAAGAGAGAGGAAAACTTTCTTCCACTCCCTGCTCTCCGGGCTCCCTGCCCTGGCCTTTTCTCTCCCAGCTGCTCCCACACAGAAAGTAGTGCCAGTTCTCAGGAGGCTACAGTTCCCCAAACTTAGGCTTGGGAAAACAGGAATGTGAGGACCTCGCAGATTCCTCCCTGTTATCCCAGATCTCCCCTTCCCATTACCTCAGGAGGGTGAAGACAGGAATACCCAAACCAAATACCAAGAGAAAAAAGAGAGCCTGGGGTTAATTTGTCCTGCCCCGATTCTAATGAATTGATGGCTAAAAGAAACCCTTATTGAGGGTGCTTTTGCTAAAACAGAATACAATGAAAATAGTCGAGTTAATTGCTATGTCAATACTAGTGGTTCAAAAAGAAACTGCTTTCACAAGAACAAAGTTATAACATTTTAATAATTTAAATAGTTCAGGAACTTACACACACATACATAAAATTCAAACAATTGAATGAACAGTGTATTTAAATGCACCAAATTCTTAAAAATTCCCAAAATGGACTCAAGGCCATGAAAACGTTTTACCGGAGTAAAACAGACAAGGTAATTACTTTGCATTTACCAATAAGATGACAGCCTGTGGATACATTAGACTTTTATGAGAACATTTCTATGAAATATTAAAGCAAAAAGTCACTTAAAAAGGAATACAATTAATCTCAGAAAGATAAATTTATAGCTAACAATTTCTTTGGTCCTCCAAGACACACCTGTTTTTACTTTAAAATACCAAACATGAGTTGAGGGCTTAATTCTACCTCTAAACGTCTAAATATTAAGCAGGATCATGTTTATGTTAGCTGCAATTTTTAAAGGAACTCAAAAACAACCACCATTGTACTTTGGAAACTCCAAATATAGAAAAATATAGGAAATAGAAGTAGGGAAGAATTTTTTTAAAAAATATTGCCCCATCATAAGCCAAACAGCAACAGGAAGGCAGAGATGGGACTGCCAAAGTTAAAGGAAGCATTGTAGTTAATTCTTCTTAAGGTACTGCAATACATTTGAAGAGTACTATGTCAGCCAAATAAAATCCTCCATGGAATCACTAACTGTGTTTGCGTCTTTGCAGGAGAGTTGAGTTTTTTGTTTGTTTGTTTTAATTGGGCCTACGTTGCCCCGGTAGAGGAAATTTTAAGATAATCATTAATAAGGCAACGGCTTCCTGGACTAAAAGACCTAGACCACTTGAACAGTTACACTGAAGACAAGACCCACGTGGACCACCAGGGAAACCAGCATGGGAGCTTCTGGCATTTTCCAGTAAGAAAATTACAGTGTATCTTCACAGACACCAAACGTACAGGTGTCGTTAGACTTTGGACATAGCTCACAACGCAGTTCACAATTAGTTCGTTCTGCATTCTTTCGTGCTGTGGAAGCTATGGTTCTGTGGAACTGAAAGCGATGAATAGTCTCCGAAATATCTCGAATTCTTAGAAAAAAAATTTTTTTTATAAGATTTAAAAAAGTTTTGAAGCCTCTGCAAGGAACACACAAAGTAAGCTCCCAAGGAACTTCAAATGGTAGAACTTTAAGGACTAGTTATTTGTAGTGTTAATGCTAAGTCTTATAAAATAATGGCTTTTAAATAAAGGCAAAGGTATCTACACTTTAAATGGCGTGATATTCTCATCAAGGCACAGAGAGTTAAACATCTAAATCCCTGTATGTCGACATAAGAATAACTCGTAAACAACTCCAGGAACTAATTCCCTATATGTGATTTTAAAAAGAAGGTAGATGTGCCTTTTTAACTCACAGTAAAATTAAAGACATAGATATTTCACCATCTTCCCTTGGTGACTGATGTTACAACTAGACAGTTAAAAAAATAAATAAAAAATAAAATGTCACTGGCAGTTTAATGAACATGATTAAAGTGAAGCCTGTTGGTCTTTGAATTTGCAAAGTAATGCTGCACACTGTACAATAAATTATTTTAAGCACTAGAGCATTTTTGTTTGCAGGGTGATAAAAGCAGTGTCTAGGGCATAGTTTTCTCCCATTCCCAACTCTTCTATGCTTGTGAACCAAATTAACACAGTATTTGAAGAAAATACATGGGTTGTTTCCTTTCCCAGCACCCTCAGGTTATCTGAATGGCAGTGATTCTGTGCATTGAACTGAACGCTATTGGCAGTTTGCTTAAATGTTGCCACTAAAAGGTGGCAAGGAGAAAATAGAGGGCCCACCCCTTTATTAAATATTTTTATTTGAGTTGCAATAAATAATTATTAAACACAATTAATTAGTGACAAGGAATAAGTTTCACATCCGTTACAATCGAGAATGGCATATACAAACAGCGAAGACCGGACAAACGATGCTACTAGACGCATGATCTGCAAAGCACATGGCACGCGCTGGCGTTCAGCCCCTGATGAGAGTGAGGAACTCTTCTCGAGTCTTTGGGTCTTCCCGGAACACACCCAACATGGTGCTGGTCACAGTTCTGCTGTTCATTTTCTGTACCCCTCGCATTACCATACACATGTGTCTACAAAACAAGCCAACAAAGGGGGATGAAAGAAATAGTTGCTGGTTTGGGTTTTAAAATCAAAAGCAGGCCAAAGACTTTATTTCACCTCTGTTCACAATGATCAAGTTTGTCACTTCTTAGACGAATTTTATTTAAAAAATTTTTTTTAAGTTTCTTATCTTATATAGCTTTTATTTTTATCAATGGTCAAGTCCTTAAGGCATCCAACAGGATGGCTGGAGGAATGGAATATTCTTCCTAGGTGAAAATAATACAAGGGTCTACAGAGGTGCAACAATGTCTAGATAAAAAGAAATCCAGAGTTCATACTTGGTCCATCTTTAGAACCAAGACAGCACTATGCTAGCTGAGGTGTTCAGAGAAATTCTGAAGTATGCTGGTCTCACCAGGCAGAATCCAGTGTGGGGACCACAGTGAGTTTAAGCAACCTGGTGAAGCTGGACGCCATAAACAATAGAGAGTCTGTGCCACTCCAGAGGAATGGATGAGAACTTTGCCCACAAAATATTGCAATTCTCGTAATGCATTCTAACTTAAAGAAGTGTCTTCCATTGCCCTTTGTACCTATTCTTAGCTCTCCTTTTTAAACGAATGGCAAAATATTAGAAAAACTCTGCTTAGAACAACAAAGAGCTGAAGAAACCAAGGGAAGACATAAAGCTTTACTTGTGCAATCACTACCTCTGAGCTTATGACTCACTACTCTTCCACAACCCTTACCGATAGATAGAGATAGATAAATAGATAGATAAAAAAAAACCCATCTCCCACGCGTTGGTTCTCATACTGGCAACGCAGTAAATGAAAGAAGTGAAAGGGCTTCAGGTTCAGAGATGGAAAATGTGACAGGTTCAATGTGTGGCATCATCTGGTACTAGAAAAAAGAGCAGCACTGAATTTCATTTTCATGCACCACTATGACATTATTAAAGGCAAATACCAACTCACGTTGCTTCAACCACTACTCCAACTCCAGCAGGTCGCAAGGCTTCTGTGATTGCTACGGCGATTTGTTTCGTAAGACGTTCTTGAACTGTGGATGTGACAAGGAGCTCAATTTAAGAGTCTGACACAAACCTGAAAGCTTTTGCTGCCTCTATAATATGTGAAATCTTAAAAAGTAGATTTCTGTGAGATTTAAAAGCCAAGATACACCAGCTTCTACCAGTTTGCTTTGTTGGCTGCCTGCACCACCAGGGACCCCAGTTTAATTCCCTCCCCTGCAGAACAGGTGCTGAGGAGAGCTCAGGAAGCCTTGGCCCCCACCTGCACCACTGGAGAGAACAATCCGATTAGAATGGCAACTCTCTCTCAGGTGTGCTGTTAAGAACAAAGAATATTGATAACAAGCACCTCCATGGAGCTAGAGCAGAGCAAATGAATGAACAGCTCATAACAGGGTTAACAAAGGGGCTACCCTCCGATTATTGAATTGTGCTTACAGCAATGATGAAAACCAACGATTTAGCCTAAATAACGCAGTTCCTGTGCTGAATACACAGCTAAACTTTGAATACATACATTCACTGCAGCATTACGTCTATTTGAAAACTGAAAAAATTTCCAAATGTCTATCAGAGCAAGGATCGGTTGATTAAATCAAGCCAGCACACCCATGCAATGGAATGCTGAACAGCTTGCAAAACTAACGAGATAGTTATGTGTATTTGGGGAAAAAATGGTTAGGATTTGCTAAGTTAAAAAAAAAAAAGTAGGGAAAAAAGATACGTGAAGCCCATTACCTATAAGCCCATTTTAATGTAATAAAAATAAATTGATTTTAAAATGTTGGTATAGTATAAAACTGTGAAGGAATGTATGAATACAACAATGATTTCTGGAGGCTTGAAACAGCAGACTTTTTCTGTTTTATATTCCTATGAGGTTTTAATTTTTATAAGTCATGTATTATACCTATAATAAGAACAAAAAATACCTTTTCCTTTAGAAAAAAAGTTTTTCTGTAAAAATAATAGTTTTAAAATTTACCTTGTAATCTTCTACTATAGATTTCTACAATCCTAAAAAAAGAAAGAATTGTTTTAGTTAATCATAAATTATTTGAAGTGAAATGGGTGAGCCTTCCTCAAAAGACTAAAAGGACTTTACTGAAGCAATTGTAGGGTGTGAGCAGGGATTAAAGCTTATAGGAGATAGAAAGATACAAAAACTACAGGAAAGAAGAGAGAAGGCCTAAAGGAGACCACCAACTGTGACACAGAGGTGCTTCCCTTTGTCACAAAGAAAGGAGAATTAAGAGTACAGTTCACTTAGGAAAAAATACAATTAGAAATGAGTGATTTTAAAGCTCCCAAGTCATCAATTGTGGGCCAAGTCTCAAGTGTTCTAATTAATCATATTGTTTAATCAGAGCTTAAAGTTCAAGTTAAAAATAAAAAGACTTATTTGTTAATTAATAGGCAGACCATAGTCAAGTACCAACTAAACCTATTAGGATAATCAGATTAGAACTGAACAGACTTCTTCAGACATCTCTTTATAAGATGGATCTATATAAGCACTAAATATGATTAACTCCCTTCAAGCAAAAACCATAACACAATCTGTCAAGTGATGATTTTCTCCCGTCAACATCTTTACTCTAGTTGTGAAAAATAAAGATGGCCATGCGACTCAACCATTTTAGAATAACAAATCACATTAAGGATCTTTCCTTTAAGATTTGGCCTTTTAGTCTATGGTCATGCTACCCTGAACAAGCCTGATCCCGTCTGATCTCTGAAACACCCTGAACAAGCCTGATCCCGTCTGATCTCAGAAACTAAGCAGGGTCGGGCCTGGTTAGTACTTGGATGGGAGACTACCTAGGAAGACCAGGTGCTGTAAGCTAAAAAATAAGGAGTTGTAAACTGACAAGGTCCTTGCAATCTGTGAGGTCAATCAAGGGTTGCCTCGCCTCCACAAATCCTCCTAAGAATGGGGAAGTAGGAACTGATCCGAGAACAATGCAGTGTTGAAATGCAAATGATTATAGCTGGGTGTGTAGAGTGGAGATAATTTACGGAAATGCAAATGATTATAGTATGATGTGTAGTTTGGGTGGGAATAATCTTATTTTTACCCAGCAAATGTGTGCTCTTGTAAAAAAAAAGCAACTTGCAAAAGTAATATCGCTCTCTACTCCATCATAAGTGGATATTGGGCCTCCCGATCCCAACTTTCTGTCTTCTTTCTTTTCTCAATCCCCCACAGTTCCCACTCAGGATTATTTTCCAGGGCCATGCTGGACATGGCAGGATTTACCACTTGCTGGACGCAGCACCTACTATATATGATTATGTGGTGAGTGGGGTCCCTATGCTCAGAGGGACCGTATTCCTAGTTTATCCATTTTTGTTTTCAAGTAAGAAGTACATGTTGAATTTCTGTCTTCTCAACATTGAAGATATTTGTATAGCTTCCCTGGTTAAATATATTTATATTGTTCTTATTCTTGAAGATAACTTGTTAAGAAATATTGATATTTATCTTTCAACATTATCATTGGCAAACCAAAATTGTCAGTCTAACTGCTGTTACCTTATAGGCAATATTTTTTGATGTGGCTGCTTTTATGATATAAGTATGTGTGCTCTCAGTTTTCCATATTGCATTTAGGTGGGGATTTAATTTAATTTGTTCTGCTTGAATCTGAATGTTAAGGGGGGAAAATTTTCAAATGGCCAACTTCTGCTTGCTTGGTTTAATGTTTAACCAGGGTGTAGTTCTAGGAGATATTCTGTGCAAAGATATGCTAATGTTAAGGGCGTAGTCATCCTGTGCAAAGATATGCTAATGACAACTTCGCTTCTGTAAACCTGCTTGCTTGTTTGATGTAGTTTTAGGCTTTATAAGCTGCCTCCTCTGGAAGCTCTGGGCTGATTCTCTAGTGAGGAGAGTCAGTCCGGCCGGCTAATAAAGGCTCATAATTAATCTCAATTGGCTCTTTGGGTCTTAGATTTGAATGCGCCACAACATGAATGACTGATATTTCGCATATATTCTGGAAATATTTTCACCTAGTACCTTCTCTAATATTGCACCTACCCATTGCCTCTATCATCTCCTAGAATTTTAATTAAGGGAATATTAGACCTTCTCAGTCTTCCATGTCTCTTACATTCATTATTTCCACCCATCTCTGTGTTGCATTCTGTACAGTTTCTTCAGAACTTTCTTTCAATTAACTGATTATTTTTGGCTGTACTAAACTGCTCTTCAATGTAAGGGTATTGGGCTCTGAGTTCAATAACTTTTTTATTTTTTTTTTTTTTTTTTGCTTTAAGCAATCTATTTTTAAGCAGGCTTCAAAAGCAAGTTCTTGATCCTTAAAATACAGCTCTTTATAATGCAATTGTGAGTGATGAATGTTCCCTGCACTTAACTATAATGCAACAGATGCAGTTTCCTAACCAATGGACTATCTCTTTATTGCACAGTACACCACCTCACAGGTTTCAGCAAGAAAAAAAAAAAAACCACTAAATCTGAATAGTAAAGACATCACCCAATTAATTAGGATAGTTAGTTTTCTTTAAATATTTTTGGGGAAAGGGGACACCTACTCCATTAGAGATCTTTTATTTCTTTACATCTATCATGCCATGAATTCGTGGGGAACGGTCCCAGCAGCGCAGGCTCTTCCATTGGTTCTCACGGAGTGTGCTTCTCTGGGTGGAGCACACTTTTTCTTTGACTTTCTTCTTTTAGTGATCATTTCCCTTCACACGTTTCAGGAAGCTGTCTTGGCTCTTCCAGTGCTTAATATGCTCAATACGTACATTAGTTCTCTTGGAAAAAATCTTGCCCTTGTTTGTTTACAAGAATGCCAACTGCATGCTGGGTAACATTGTAAAGTCTTCCAGTTTTGCCGTGGTAACATTGTGGGGCTTCCCTGTTTAACAGTGCCCTTCCCTTGATGTCTACAATATCACCTTTCTTGTATATTCACACGTATGTGGCCAAAGGAACAGCTCCATGTTTTCTAAAAGACCTAGAGAACATACAGCGGGTACTCTCCTTTCCCTTTGTGTTGGTCATTTTGGCAAATTACTGGTAGAAGGTGGTTCGTCTGAAAGGACGATCACTTTTTTTCAGAAATTATATTTGGTCCTTTTTCCAATCTGCCTGGCTAATTAATTACTTCTCTGTCAAACTTTCAGTACTCTTATTTTCTAACATACTTGTTGTATATTCTGTATCTGTTAACTTCAGAATTTGCCCTCGGCCATTTGTTTCAGGTGACTCTGACCCATGGTGGCTTGTTTTCTTTTACTTTTGATGAACTTATGCTCCTTGGAACATCATTGATGGGGATTCTTTGAAGCCTGGATAAAAGTGCATCAGAAAAGTGTACTTGTTTCTGCTAGGTATTGGAAGGCTACCTTTTTGGTGACATTTTAAATTATTGGCTTGGGTTTTGGGAGACCACACAGGTCATGTGAATTCTGACCCCAAGGTCCTGTGAATGCACGCATAGTCCTCTTTTTCCTGTTCTCCCCAGAACAGAGCTAATAGGTAAGTATCTCCCCCAATTTGGGGTGGAATAAGGAGTACAAAACCCTGATTTTGGCTCCAATGCTGGCTCATTTCTGTGGATCCTCACTGAAATTGCCTTATATTTTAACCAATGTGTGAAATGTTCATACACATTATATCTGAGTATGGTACACCAAGAGGGGTATCATCACAATCTAGTTTCCTCTGCTCCCGGAATCAGTAGTTCTCGATTTTAATCTAAACCATTTCTGTATTCTTGGAGTAAACCTCCCTGGGTTGTAATGAAAACAGTACTTATAGCCTGTTTGTGTTTTTTAAAATTATATTTAGGACTTTGACAACTACATTCATTTTAGTCCATACTTTTTTAAATGCTAGTTTTATTAGGCTTCATTATCAGGGATAATGATAGAGCTTTTCAGGTTTTCCCATTTCTTGATTTATTTGTAAAGCACGGGAATTCGTGGTTACTTGAAAGTTTGAAAAATGCTATTAGATTGACGGGTCCAGCCCCTTCCTCTCCCGCCACACTCCCAACATTAATTTGACTTTTCTAATGGTTACTAGTTCATCCAGGTTTTCTAACGCTTGATTTATTCCTTTCTCTCTTGATCTTTGTTTTTTAACTTATTCTTAAAGATTTAAAGTTTTTTAAAGCACATTTTAGTTACCTAGTCTCATTCCAAGATATAAGTATTTATCCTTTCAATCCAACCTCCAAGCAGCTTGTTAACCCATTTCCCATCTGCCCCAAGAATACTTGCTAGCTGCAGCATTTACCCTGAGATAACTCACAGATTACAGTCTTAATCTTACCCCAAAATTTGTCAAATATCTCCCATGCTTCTCAGAGAATTACATCAAAACAGGACTGATGTAGTTAGGACAGCTCATTTGACAGAAAACAGATGCCAAATGATCTGAAAAAAAGGGACTCTAAAGGGGATGACTATAGCCAGATTCTGTAGTAAGCTTATAGCACTGAAATGGTGTTGACAACAAGCAGGTGACAGTGTTGTCAACATTCCATAATGATACTGTTACCAAAGTAGACAACAAAAATGGAAAGAAAACTAAGAAAACCATGTGTCATTGCAGAGTAGAACGAGAATATGGGAGCAGTGGACTTGGCTGATCAGATGACCACTTCTTATTGAACTGAGCTCAAAAGGCACAAGTTTTAGTATAGGAAATTCTTTCCCCACCTTCTAAACATTACAGTGCTGAACTCCTACATCCTGTTCAAGAAGACAATCCGACACACAATCAGTCATGTAAACTTCAGACTGACGTTGATTGAAAGGATGCTGGAAAAGCATCCCAAGCCAGGCAGCAACATCTTCGAGGTCGCCCGTGCTCTGATGATGTCACACCACTTCGCCTGTCAAGACACTTCCCCAAGAGCATACCACCAACATCAGGGAAACAGAATCAACTGGTCGCTGCAAAGTTTGCTGCTCTCACAGCAACGATGGCAAGAAGATCTGGAGAGAAACGGAACATGTGTGTGCGGAATGTGATGCTCCACTTTGTGATGTTCGGTGCTTTGAAATTTACCAGATGAAAAAATTATTAAATACTGATCATCATATACATATCTGTTACATTAGGATTAGAGACAAGTTATGTTTAGAAATACCTCCAGAAACAGTGTTTATGTTTTATTTTCACATTGAAACCAGTCAGATTTGCTTTAGCTTCAAAGAGTGTATTTATGTAAAATTAACACTGGCAGCAAGCTGTGCTTTTTTTTCTAAATGAGAAATGAGTTTAAAATGTCAGCTTTGAGGCATAATCAACATAAAAAAAGATTTAAAGTGTCCATCACAGTGATTTGAGATACACACACACACACACACACACACACATGTATACACGCACACGCATTGTGAATTCCTCCTATCTAGTTAATTAACACATCTATCTCCTTACATTTTTTTTATGAAGAACATGATCATGGGAGTACAGATATCCTTTGATATCCCATTTCCTATACACCCAGAAGTGGGATTGCTGAATCATGTGGAAGTTCTATTTTTAATTTTTTGAGAAACCTTCATACTATTTTCTATAGTGGCTGCACCAATGTACATTCCCACAAGTACATAAGGGTTCCCTTTTCCAACACACTTGTCTTTTGATGATAGCCATTTCTAACAGGTGTTAAGGTGATAGCCATTCATGGTTTTGATTTTCATTTCCCTGATGATTAGTAATTCTAGCACCTTTTCATGTTGGTCATCTTTATATCTTCTTTGGAGAAAGGTCTATTCAATTTCTCTTTTTTTTAAATGGGATTGTTTGTTTCTTTGCTTTCGAGTTGTATGAGTTCTTTATACATTATCAGATATATGATTTGCAAATATTTTTTCCAATTCTGTAGGTTGCATTTTCATTTTGTTGATGGTTTTCTTTATGTGCACATGTTTTTAGTTTGATATAGTCCTACTTGCTTATCTTTGCTTTTGTTGCCAAATCCAAAACTCAATGCCAAGATTGACGTCAAGGACCTTACCCCTATGTTTTCTTCTAAGAGTTTTATGATTTCAGGTCTTAATGTTCAAGTCCTCAATCCAATTGGAGTGACTTTTTAAAAAAATAAATGTTGAATTTTGTCAAATACTTTTCTATATCTATTGAGATGATCATATGACTTTTATCCATTTTGTTAATGTGGTGTATCACATCAATTATTTTGCCGATGTTGAATCATCTTGGCATCCGTAGAATAAATCTCACTTGATCATGGTGTATGGTCCTTTTACTGTACTGTTAAATTTAGTTTGTTAATATTTTGTTGGGGATTTTTGCATCTATGTTCATCAAGGATATTGGCCTATAATTTTCTTTTCTTGTATGAGCCTGTCTGATATAATATCTGGGTAATAGTGATCTTAAAAAATGAGTTGGGAAGTTTCCTTCTTCTTCTATTTTTTTGGTATTAATTCCAAAATACAGCTTTGCACATATTGGTATATAGTGTTTGCACCATTTTCTATCATGGCAAAGGAATTTAAAAGAATTTTAGCTTCCAAATAGCTGGGTTTAAAAAATAATTTTGTATTAATTTCTAGTTTTCTTTTTACACAATCAAGTTTAAGCTTGACCTCTGGAAAATTCTATTACTCTGTATTGTATGTGTTTTTTGTCCATCTCAATCAAAGATTGAGGGGTAATTTGTGTTCCCACTCACTCCTCTCAGGTTTGTCAATTTCTCTATGCATTTCAGCTAGTTAAACTTCATCCAAATAAGATCTGTTTTGTCCCTTTTGATACATTTTGTCTTGATTTATTCTAGATTTTTATGGGTTTTCTTTTTTTTTTTTTTTTTTAATAAATGGGACATAGTTGGGTACTGGATTTAACCCAATGAACATCTTATTTAAATAGCTTGCTTACTGGTCTTAACAACCTGTGCTAGGTCCTCTGTTTCCTCTTTTGCATTAAGTTTTCTCTCATCTTCTTCCTCTGGCAACTGGGAAAGTAACCTGGTGACATTTTTGCGGGAAGAACTAATGAATTGTATAATTTAACCCTTGTAAATCTTAAAATAATTTTTGACCAAATCATATAACCTGATTTGACAAGCTTGACTTAAAACCAGGCTGCGAATTCTCAGGTGTGGCTAGAACAAAGAGCAAACAGGAGATGGAGGCAGAACACAGTGGGACTTGTTAGCTAAAGTAAGGAATTTGACTTTATCTTAAAAGCTATGGGGTGCTAGGAAGGAGCAGTATCATCAAATCCACACTTTAAAAAGAACACCCTCGCAGTATATGAGAGCAGATTTAAAGACCCTGAGAGATTAGAGGCCAAGAAAAGATAGGAGTTTAATCTATCATCCAGGAGGAACAAAAGAAAAGTCCAACAGAGAAAGGCAGCAGATTAGCAAGAAGACAGCAAGGTAATGGGAGGGACGTAGGGACGTGGCAGGAGGTCAGTGAGCATACAACAGCAATGGATGGATTCCCCCTCACTCTTTGCCCTAAAACATAGTCAGATGGTTTAAATCTAACAATAACCCAGAAAACATGAGTTTATGACTACATTAACATTTTTAACTTCTCTATGGAAAAATAATATTATAAAACATATTATATTTTATATAATATGTAATCATTAAATAATTAGAAATTATTATATATATACAAAATTATATATAATAAAATGGTACCATTTTTCACTTATCAGTTTGGCAAAGATTGAAAAATGTGATGAAAGTGCTGGCAAAGTGCGCAGAAACACACATCATTTATCTATTATTAGAGTATAAATTGATAAAATCTTTTTTAGACAGCGATTTGGTAATATCGAAAATTCAGCTGCCCTTAATCCAGCAAATTTTACCCAAGTACTTTATCTTACAGGTAGACTCAAAATATGCAAATTTATAAAAATATATTCACCATTTTTTTTTTACAATGGCCTCAAACTATAGACTATACTTAATTATATCAAAAACTGGTTAAATGAATTATATTAATCAAAGAATTACTGTGTAGCCATTAAAAAGAACTTGGACTTTTTGGTCTAAAAGATGTCCAAGGGATCTCAACATAAATTCAATTAATTAAAAAAAAAAAAAGATGTAGTGCAGAATGTAGGGTATGATTACCCCTGCCTTTTTTTTTGCTGTTTTGTTTTGCTAGTTTTAAAGAGCTTTATGTTTGCGTTTGCATGGAAATTTTCTAGAAGAATAGTAAAAGAAATATCTAGTTTTAACTCTGGGAGATGGAAATAGGAAAGAAAAGCTTTCCCTTTACTCACTCATTTGTATTTGAATTTCACTGGGAAATATGTTACTTTTATAATTGAGAATGAGGAAAAAAGAATGTTCACTTTATAATTTAATGTTCACCCTTTTAAACTATCTCTCCTTCAGCCCTACCTAAATCTCTTATTTCTATCAATCAAATCTGCCCTACCCCACTGGAATATATCTTGCTCCTACCCTCCTATTTACCTTTGCTTATGCATTAACCTACAGGAACTTCTCTTCCATTTAGAATTCTGCTCAGCCCTCCACCTCTGGGTCCCCTCGGCACTGCCAGGCTACAGCCGTCTTGGTTCCTCTGATGTGGGAGCTCCAACGCAGCCTTTCTATGGCACCTGCTGCCTCATACTCTCGCCTCCTTGAGGGCAGTGGCTATGTCTTACTTCTCCCCAGCCCGTTCACAGTTGGCTCTCAATAAATAGGTTAACCATGGCTACCTGAGGTGCTACAATTCAAAATTCAAGATTTAATTATGTTCGCTCAATTATTCTAAGGCAGGAAGATTAATACTTGTTCAGTGGATTTTCAGCAACAAAAGGAATTTCTAGCCAAACTAATTTTACTCTAGTATTCTACTAGAGTTAAACCAGATCAACTCACTTCTGGCATTTTCTTGTTACTTAAAGCTTTGCTGTTTGATATTTGACTTCTGTGGCACTGAAAGGTCATTCATTTAAAGGCAAGCATATAACAAACTCCACATACTAAAATAAAATGAACGGTGAAGTTTTTTGCAAAGACACTAAGCTTGCTTTATTATCCTTCATCCTCTAAATATTCCTACATCTTACAAGGAATAAGCCGTTGTATTAAATCTTAGTCTTCTTTTCCATTTAATAGACTGCATATTCAAGATTTTTTTATATATAAAATATCAGAAAGTAACAAACTCATTCTTTGGCTTAGTGTTCCATTTTTACCCTTAAATTTTAATCCTATTAGTGTAAGGACAAATCCCCAGGCTAATAATCAGCTCCTTTGTATTGTTTCATAAAAGCTTAATTATTTGAGATCTTTCACTAGGCAAGGAAATAACCAAAGATTATTCCCTTCTACCCCCAAGTTACCATTTTCTCTAAGATCTCACTAGTCATTCTAGAATCCATTTCCATAAAGTGTTAACTATGGTCTAGTCAGAGTGGTCTTCTAGAGAAGGCTCCTTACCTTAAGACCAAGGCCCAGTGTGGTCTACCAAGCACTTGTACAATATGAAAACTACCCACGACACATCTTACACATACAACCTGTCACAGGCATCAGCCGTACCAGATTTTCTATAGAGGAAAGGTCCATGGTTGGCAATAGAAATATAGTAGTATTAATTACCCCCATCGTTACCAATACTCTTTTTAGTCACCCCTTGGCACCGGCGCTGGGTACAGATCACTGAAAGGTGGCAAGATGCTTCTGTATTTGTGTTAAGAGCCCTACTGCAGCGAAGCAATTACAGTGATGATATACTAACATCCTTTCATGGTGCCAAGTAGCCCTGCCTGGTGGCAAGGTTGCTGACCAGGAATAAGGTCAGAAACTAAGGGAGTTAAATTTTCTCCTCTACTTACTTTCTCTTTAATCCCTAGAGGAAATAAATAAAAAAGTGGACGTGAAAACAAAAGTAAAAGAACAGCTACAGAGAGCAGCTAGCTGTCAAACTGTTGGGTAGCTTTTACAGATTCCAACGCAGAATTGAAAAATACCTAGACCACTATTTCAGGAATTTGGTGAATCCCAGAGTCTAAGAGGAGAAGAAGCAGAAACACATCAGAGCCACAGAACAGTCAGTTGGTCAAAAAGATTCATTTACTCCAATTTTGACATAGTCACTATAACCTCAATCGAGCTATCCAAACTTGGCTTGGTTTTAAAAAGCTGGTTTTGGGCACCTGGCATATGATCATCATCACCTATTCCTTCATTCTGTTCTTAACTCACACACACACACACACACACACACACACACACACACACCCTCAGTATTTTACCAGGACTTACTAATTCTATACAAATTACAATAGGAGATATTTAGGAGCATCAAAATGTTGGTGGATGTGTGTATCAGAGCTATATGAACACTAACCCTCAAGTTTACTTCCAGTTAAACACAGATTACCATGCTTGTATATCACCTCTCCTTTCTAAAACCCAATAAAAATGGTAGCAAAGAAATTTTTTAAAAGGCATGGGATAAAGAATGGAAAAGAAAACTATAGCAGAAAGGAGAGAAATGTAAGACAGGGGAGTAAGCATTATCTTGGAATAGAGCTGAGAAAGCCAAGGAAGGCACAGTCTTGTGTCTGCAGAGGCAAAAAACCAAAAGTGAACTGGCCCTGCAGGACGCCTGAGAGATGACCAGAGATACCCAGGTACAGCAGAAGGCAGGACTGAGGCCCCAAATAGTGGTTTGATTAAAAGTCTGAAAACAGTGAAGTATAGTTAAATCCCTGCCCACATTTCTCTCTCACATCTCTCTTTTAGCCAAACCTACCTTAATGAACAGGGGATAAACTGAATACACCCTTGGGTGCTTTCTAGTCAGGGAAGGCTCTGTAGAGAAAGGTGTGAGCTAAAACTTTAAGGATGGTCAGTGGAAGAAGAGACAGGTGGTCAGGGGAAGAGTAGACAATGGTGGAGTGAGAAGAAAAGGACATTTGTGTTTCAGGTCCTCTAAGTCCTTTACGTCTGTCTCTGCGGCTCTATAAACTTTAAGTTGCAATGTGACTTCCATGTTAGACCCATACTTGTCAAGAAAGAAAGCCTGATGAGATTCTCACTGCGTAGGAGCAGGTTCTATAAACCTGTTTTCCTATTCACCACATAGCCACACTTACCTCGCAAGTTTGCTGAGGCCAAGGACTTGTTTGTTAGGAAGATAACCGATATGGACCTTGAGAAAAGAGACAGAGATCGTGAGCTAAGTAGTTACAAAATAATAACAGGGATGTGAAGTACAGCATATGGAATATAGTCGGTAACACTGTAATAACTACGTATAGTACCAAGCGATGCTTGACTCATTGAGAGGATCACTTCATAAATTATATAAATGTCTGACCAGGAGGCTATACACCTGAAATTAATATAAAATAATAGTGAATGTTAACTCTAATTGAAAAATAAAAAGATTTTTTAAAAAGTGAGCTAAGTGAAAATACAGTGCTTTCCTGTGACAAAATAAGGAAATAAGAAAACATAATAAGTATACTTTTTATATAATTTGATACAATGAAAATACATCTTTAAGACATCTAGAAGACTTAAGACAGAAAAACAAAGCACTCATATAAGCATTTAAAAAACTATATAAATACAGTAAAATGAAAAAATTAAGAATGACACTATGAATAAAATAACAAATTTGAAGTATAGTCATGGTGAAGTTAAACTCTAGATACAATTCTTAAAGCCTTTCCTCTGTTGAGGGGAAACATTCTCAAGAAAGTACAAATTATCCTGTGGCAACATTAAAATGTTATTATGAAGCCTCCTTTATAATAGAGTCAAAACTGTAACTATAAATATTGCCATTCCACACAGTACTTTGGCCTTTAAAAGCCCTCCCCGGTCGTGGAGCCCTACTGCACAGAAAGAGGGGCTCCGTGCCCTTAGTCGTGCGTGGCAGCCTCATTGCTAAGCTGCTGGAGCATACCACCTTCCCGACAGGGGAAAAAGGACACAGATACGAATGTGGCTCTGCAAGAAGAACCTGGATCCTAAGTTCTTACAGAACCTACTATAAGGCAAAGCCATTTTTATAATCTTAATAGACAATGATTAACATCTAACGTGTAAATGTTACCTCCCTTTGAGCCATGTATTACGTATGAGAAAACATTAGTTCTCCAAAAAAGGCTAGTAAAATAAATGGTGATTTTGGGGCTATCGAATAATATAAAATTATAGACTCATTTGCATCATGGTTTGCCAGCATTTGTTGCATGTGTTCACCTAATATTTACTGTACACTTGAATAACCGATCTAGTAGTAATTAGTGGTTTTTCACCTACTAGTGCTATGTTTTGGAGGTTTGAGAATACCAACTCATAGCCTTTCTGGTTGGCAGAGGGAGAAAGCTTCCAGGATACTAATAATGCTCTATTTCTTGACCTGTGAGGTGGTAGGGAATACCCATGTGATAAGTGTATTTTCCTGTCTCCTATAAAAATTTTAAAAATAACACCCTTCAACAAAAAATGTGAAGCAAATGTTAACATTAAATTTAGATGATGAGTATATAGGTATTCATAGCACTATTTCTCATAAATCTTCTGTTTGGAAATTATTTATAAAAAGTTTTTTTAAATTATGATGCAGGAGGAGAAGAGAACAGAAAATTCTTGTTTCTAAACCCACATGTTCTCAAAGGTATGTTTAACTAGAACAAGCTAGATAAGATTATCTAGTTCGCATTAGATTCATTTTTCCTACTGTAGAAGGGCTGGAAACAAACCCACTAATACTATAACCTCTATCACAAGAAATTCTGTAATCATTACTGCTCATGTTATATTTTACAAAAGTCTATTTTGGATCAAACATTATTTAGTCAAAATAAAAGGCAAAGGTTTTCAGAGCCTGCAGCAGCTATCTAAAAGAAAAAAAGAGACACTTTAATCTCATTAATTTAACCTATTAACATGGCATTTATAATGAAATGCTTATCCTGAGGGCCTTTTGCTTTGTTTTTATTTTGTTAAATTTTAAGATATTAGATTAGTCAGATTG
The DNA here is from genome assembly GCA_003508835.1 of Eonycteris spelaea. NCBI lineage: Eukaryota > Metazoa > Chordata > Mammalia > Chiroptera > Pteropodidae > Eonycteris > Eonycteris spelaea. The sequence goes on from PUFA01000017.1 coordinate 7,661,634, forward strand.
ATAAAGATTAAACATGTATATGTAATTCTAAATATCTGGAATATTGGGAATTCAGTGACAATTATAAATATAATTATCCTAATTTAAAAAATTTCATTGTACTTTTTTAAATTGTTAGGAAACAACAGAGAAAACCTTACCTTTCCAACAAATGGAACTAGATGATGTTCGCACATGGAAAACATATCTATGTCCTTCACGATCACCATCTCATCATGATCTTCATCAAATATAGCATCGTTAAGGACATCTGAAATCAGAGGCTTGCTTTAATAACATTTCCAGTTTTATGGAAAGATACAGAATAGAAAAACTAACTATCTCTACGGGTAAATATAAACTGACGGTCGACATATAGAAGAACATTAATCCTAACTAAAATATTAAGGTAATTCAAATGAAAACTAATTTTTTTCTCCTATCAAATTAGTGAAATCTTTTCCCTTAAATGATGGAAAAAATCCTTATGATATAGCGTTACATAAAAAAATACAGGATTACAAATGTATTTGTTGCATGAAAGGGAGACAGGAGAGCAAGAGAAGGAGAGAGAAATTATGCGAAACAAGAATGCCTATTTCTGGTGATAAAAATGAATGCTTTCGTTTTCTTTCTTACATTTTCTTGTACCTTCTACTTGCTTGGTATTGAATAAATAGAAAACCGTATCTGAAGGGGAAAAAATCTTTAACCCTCTGAGTTCTGGGGCCAGATCCAGAGAGCTGTAAACTTTACCTTTGTTATCAATCCCCAAATTATTTTCTTCTCTTAAAAAGTTTCTATTTATTGCATGTAAGCATCAGGTTTATCCTAAAAAGTTGCCTTCCTCCCTTCCTAAGGAAATAAATGCCACAGCTTTTATGTATATGCCCACCCAGGTTGGCTTTGGGTGAGGAGCAGTATCTTGTTTATAACCTGTGGATTCTGGTATATATGGCCAGGCATACAACAGACATTTAGAAGAAAAAAAAAGTTTTATTTTTCAAAACTGCACTGATATCTAGATAGCTTGGCCAACTAGATACACTCAAGACACCTAGCTTTGTGATTTCAAGGACCTGGGAATTCCCAATCTACATAGTATGATGAGACGGAGAAGGAAGGAGGGAGATGAATAGCGCTTTGTGGCCACCTACAGCTATTTCCCTTCCGAAAGGCAGGCTGCGGAGTGAGTCACAGGGAAGATGTGCAAACGTCCACCTACACACCGTGACATTCAGTGGCTCCATTGCTACTAGAATAGAGGCTTTCAGATACTGAGTCATCATTTAACCAGTTATCATCCTCTGAGTCAGGCTCTTCAGAGACACATTTGACTGTGTAGTAGAAAACTCATTAGTGTGGTCATCAAATAGTGAACATGTGGGGCTTTGACACACACAGACAAACACGACACCCTCGTTCGAAGAGGCTGATAAAATACAGCAAGGAGAAGGCTCAGTGCCATCCTTTAAGTAAACACTCCTTCTCCAAAAGCAATTTTCTATTCTGAATACTCTGCCCTAACCTTCAGGCATATTTCTGAAAGAAGTCCAAAAATAGATCCTTCACATTCCCTAGAGTATCCTGGATTTCTCCAAGATTTTAATGTAACATTATTGCCATGCATAGCCTACTAAAATCTTAGTCACACAAGGAACCTTCCTGAAAGTAAAATCAAACAAAAAATATTTCTTAAAGAACAAAAGGGAATCGTCAAATGTAGGAAGTATTCATTTGTTTTCTCTAGCAAAGAAAACATCCCCATTCCAAGTTCTAACAACAGCCATATGGCCCATGTTAAAAGCGGACCCTCAAGTTAAGCTAACTTAGCATCTGGCTCCATTACTATCTGTTGGACCTTGGGTAAGGCACTCTGCGTCTCAGTCTTCTCATGCCTATAAAATGGGCCTGAAAAAAAGACGTACTTCACAGGGCTATCCTGAGGATTAAACGAGATAATCCACATGTGTTTGAACTATCAGGTGGAGTCAGCAGTAGTTGTTATTATTATTATAATTATGATGGAGGGAGTTACTAAATTCTGTGTCATGCACATTAATCGACATAAGAATTTTTAAAGTAATAATTTTATTTTAAGAAACAGACTACAGAAAAGGAAAAAAAATAGTAACTTGAAAACCTGGCAGGCACTACCTTAACCAAGTAATCAAGGTTAACTTCACCAGTAATAAGACATATTTGATATTGTGTAGCTCCTGATATGAAATGAGAAAGATACATCACTTCCATGGTATTCTTCCCCAAAACTGATAACTACAGTCTAATCACCAGACAGACTCACGTACTTTCTACTCAATACCTAAATGAGTACTCCAAAAAAGACATGGAAAGGCTGAGGAGCTGTCACAGATAAGAGGAGACTACAGAAACATGACAACTAAATGCATTGAAAAACCTAAAATCTGTGGCGCTGTGTCAGTACTGTGTCAGTACAGTCTGACGTTTAGGTAACAGTACTGTGCCAATGTTAATTTTTTTAAAGGATGAATAACATTAAAGGAAGTTGGGAAAGGGTGTAGAGAAGCTCTCTGTACCAGTTCTGTAATTATTCTGTCAGTCTCAAATTATTTCAAACAATAAAAATAAAATTATTTTGAAATAAAGTGTAAACAAAGCAATAGGACAATGTCCACCACCTGGAATGTATAAACAATGGAGCACTACTCAGCAATAAAATGGAATAACTACGGATGTATGTATTAACATGGTTGAATCTCTAAAGAATTACCTAAGTGAAAGCAGCCACGTATATACAAAAAAAAACAAAAAAAAAAAACAACTATGAGATTCTAAGAAAGGCGAATCTAATGACAGCGAGCAAACAGATGGTTTGCCGGGGGCCAGAAGAGTAGGGGAGAGGACTGGCTGCAAAGGAAGCTCATTTGGGTGCCGGAAACAGTCTGTGCCTTCATTTCACTGGTGGCTATGCAACTGCGCACACATTTGTCAAAACTCAAACAGCACCCGTAAAGCTGGTAAATTTTACTGCATTTAAGTTATACTTTAATAGCGCTAACTTTTAAAAAATAAATTTTTTAAAGGAACTGTAGTATACCATGCAACCTTTTGTGTAAAGAAAGTAGAAAGGGGGAGATACAAACATATACACGTGTATATATCGTTACCTTCTAAAAGAAACACTATAAGAAGAAACCAAAAAGCTAATAAAAATAATTACCCATGAAGGATGAAGCAGACAGGAGAGAAGGGATATGGACGGAAAGAAGACATCTTTAAATGTAATTTGTTTTTAAAGCTTTGACTCTGAAATCATGTAAATGTTTTACATACTCAAAATGTAACCAAAAAGAACAAAATTAGTGACCTTCATATGTCTTAATGCTGTGTGTGGTAATGAAACACTAATATGTTCTTTACATCCCATTTCGTTAAAATGAACTCAGACTATAAACTTGACCTAGCCAAATCATTTTTCTTCAATAATAAAGTTTCTATATTATGTTTATTTATGTTGTGCTCCAACATATCTGAAAGCTACCATCTGTGGCTTAATAAAAACAAAACACTATCACAGATTGTTTTAATTTCCTGCCTGTTATCAGCAACAAGAAGGTAACCCTGGAAACAAGAATTTATGGCATTCTATTTCCCACTGTTGGTCATAATCAGTGAAGGCAACCAAAGCAGCCTCTAAAAGCTAAAGGTTCGCCTATAAGAATGCCACACACACACAAAGCCTAAAAATATACCTTTCACAAATAACCTCTCTGGGCTGCCATCTCTCAAGTATTTCGTTCCTTCCAGAAAGTAGAGTAAGCACCTCTTTACCCATCCTTTGAATCAGGGAGTCTGTTGTTAAAACACAAATCATTGGACTCCATCCCCAAGCATCTGATTTAGTAGGTCTGGGTGGGCCTGAGAATTTGCATTTGTAACAAATCCCGAGAAGATACTAATGATCCTGGTCTGAGAACCACACTTTGAGAGTCTGTATGGTGATGTATTTCATGTTTTATGCTGCTACATAGAATCTTTACACTTCCAAAACATTCCTATTCAAACAAAATACATAATAAGAAACAGAATTCTGCTAGAGTAAAGGGGTGGGGGAGGTAAAAGGAAACTCCCGGGAGATATTCCCCACAAAAGGAAATTCTTATCTAATGGGAGTTTCTTTTGAATGAGTGGTAATAGCACACTATCTAGGATGTTTGGGGATCTGCACCAAAAATTAGAGTTCTCTGAGGAAGCCAGAATTCCACACTGGGAGGACAGTGCTAAATAAAAAAAAAAAAACAAGGGAAGAAGACTCAGAACATTGAATAGGCATCCATCCTAAGGGTAGAAAAGAGAGAATGGAACCTGACTGTTAGTTTTATAATTAAGAGAGAACAAGACACAGAAAGCAAGACTTAAAAAGACACCTAGCCTCTTTTCTCTTGGCTGGAATCAAATCACCTCAAGGTGATAATGAAGATAATCCCCCCTTGATTTAGTGGAGAAAGGTCTGAATCATTGGCCCAAATCCTGCCCACACCAGAGCCGCCTCTATCAGCATAAAGCACAGATTTCATTCCACCTCCTGGCATCACTGTTTTGTGTGCTGATTTCTCTCTACCCTGGAAGTAAGCATTGTAGCTTAAGGCTTTGAAGTTTCCACACAGTGTCCTGTTTGCCATGCATAGAGCCAGAGTTAAACATAGATCCTCCATTTTATCCAATTAACATGTCAGTCTTTACCCTGTGATTTACTTCCTTAAAATAGATTTAAAGAAGAGACTCCAAAGTAACTCATGTGGCCAAGGAAACATAAGAATTCTCAATGCAGCATTATTGGTAACAGCAAATATTAGAAAGTTAAAGTGCATCAGAAAAATGATTACATAGTTTGGGTAACGTCATACAATAAAATATGACCCAGCAGTGAAAGTGAGTGAATCTCAGCTGCATTTATAATTTCCTGAAACGACGTCCAATGAAAACAGCAAATATCAAAAGCAGTAACAGATATATACAGCATGACCCGTTTAAACAAATTAGAAACAATACTACACATTGTTTCTGGACATACACATAAAATGAAAGTATTAAAATAGGCATAAGAGTTAGAGATCAAATTCAAGATAGCGGTTAACTGTGAATGAAGGGTAACAGGATAAGAAAGTGATAACTATGACTATGAAGCTTTATTTGTATTTTTGTAAAGCAATTATAGCAAAATATTAAGATTGGTTAAAACTGGATGAATGTTGATTAAACTAGTTCTTCGTACTTTTCCTTGCATATTTGACATATGTCATTAATAAAAAGATTTTTTAATTGAGGTGTCCTGAAAAAAAAGCAAGAAAGTGGGGTTACCTTTGCACGGAGGAACTGGAGCTGAAGGAGGATGACACAGGAAGGACAGCCTGCTTCTTGCAACCCCACAGAATCCTTCCGAAGCCTTCCCAAATCACAATAAAAACAAAGCCTTCTGTCCTGAGGGGGGCATTACAACTTTTTGCTTTGTGCCTACTGTTTGAAAAATTTGTCCTACAAGTGCAGCAGCAATGTTAAAACAAATTAAAAGAGGGAAGAAAATCATTATTTCTGCTTTCATTTCTACCATGAGGCTTCACCTCTTGTTAGCACTGCCAACACTCACAGCTTTTTGCACTTAATAAGAGAGCTAACATTTGTAAAACTTGGCCAAAATAAGCGTGAACCCAAACATTCCACAGACTGACATAATGGCAGAATCTAAGATGAGTTTAGACAACCGTTCACACCATCTGCTGGAGCAGGCAAAGCTGCTGCACAGCTTTGATATGCTCCATGAACTTATTTCCTACACTGCAAATTTGTCAGCAGGAAAGATCCAATGCATTGTAAAGAAGGTAAAAGTTTGGTTATTTTGAAAAATGTCATTCCTGGCTGATAAATTGTCATGTTGCTTTTAAACAATTAAAATATAACTGAGACGACATAGATGGACCTAGAGGGCATTCTGCGAAGTGAAATAAGCCAGACAGAGAAAGACAAATACTGTATGATGTCACTTCTGTGTGGAATCGAACAAAGCCAAACTCGTAGGAACAGAGTAGAGCGGGGGTTGCAAGGAGCTGGGAGGGTGAGGGAGATGGGCAGATGTTGGTCGAAGAGTACAAATTTCAGTTAGGACATGCACAGCTTTTTGATTATAGTTAACAATAATGTGTTACACTCTTGAAAGGTGCTGAGAGTAGATCTTAAATGTTTTCATCACAAAACATAAATGGAAATTATAGGATAGGATGGGAGATGTTAGCTAACGCTGTGGTGATGACCATTTTCTCGTTTTGCCGTAGGTAAGTGTATCAAATCAACGCGTCATATACCTTAAACTTACCCAGCGTTGCGTGTCAATTATATATCTCGACAAAGCTGGAAAAAAATATATAGCCAAAGCTATTAAAACAAAGGTACTGGCTGCCCTCAAAATCGCAGTGCTATGCATGTTTCATTTGGCAAATATAGTACCCGCGCGCTAGCCCCATCCTTTCAGCTGGCCTTGTCATGGACACGACACCTGTTGGCGAGGGACAGTTTTTTTGCATATGAAATTGTATTTATTAAGTAAGATGTGTTTTCCTAATAGTAGCAGTAAGGTTCATTGTCATTTACATACAAGATACGAAAATACTGGAATGAAAAAAAAAAAAAATGGAAGCCAATCTGCCCAGACACAATTCATTAACTGGTTTACTTAGGGAACCACATGGACCGTGGTTCAAGAAGTAGAATGGTAAAGTAGAAGGAATGAATTAAGAGAGGCCAGAGACCTGAGTTCTCACTCAAGTTTTGTGCAGAATGTGACCTGGGCTATGGAGTCCTCAAGGTGAGAGGATGGTTTTGGAGGAGGAGTTTATCCCACTGTTGGAAATCAATGCCAAGTTACAACAGAGTTACCCACCTGCCCCCATCGGTCAGCTTTAAAGATGTGCATAGCGGTGGCTAGTGGCTTTTTGTACTGAGGTAGGGAAAAGCACCTGTTTTAAACTATTCAGATTTTTTCATAGATAAACCTGAAGGCTGCCAATCATATATATTAACTCTGAAAGTCATCCAAGCCAAAAAACTCTCATTCTAGTCTTACTTTACTACTCTGAAAATTTGTGATAGACCAAAATTAGAGCCTTAGAAGGCTATCAAAGGAAGGAAACAGAGTATATTCAAGCAGTAAAAAAAAAAAAAAAAAAAAATGCACACTTGCCAAATTTAGTTTTTTAATTGGATCATTTTGTATATTTTTCACAATCCAGCTGTTAAACCGAAAATGGAATTTACAAAACAGATGGTGGTAACAAGGTCTGGATCACAGCAGTTCTAAAGAAAGAACATACCAATCTGATAAACTATCTATTTATTTCAAAAACCTTTAATGGGCCCATCCCTTACCATCCTACATTTGCTTATACCATGAGATTTCATATAGAGTGATGTTATGGAACCATCTGTAATCCTATCCAAAGAATAAGTACCAACGGTGAGCAAGCCATTATCATTGGTGACAAATGATTAAGAGACACAGAATCATATTTTAGAATAGTGTCTTTCAAATATGGCCCGTCATAGGGAGCTTTGGAAAATACAGCTTTCCAAGTCACCCTGAGAAAGTTCACTAGGTGTGTGGATGAACCCAGGCCTATGACTTTTAAAAACTGAAGTGATTCTGATGACCAGTCAGGCTGGGAGGATGGGCAATTCAGGGGAAGGAGAGAATGAGGTTGGAAAGAGACCTACTACTGGCCCTAATTTGCAAGGCTAAACATTGGGCAATATAATTCCTCACCATAAGTCTTTGCTACAGTCACCAAGTCAGAGGGTGACAATTCCTGCAGAACACTGTGAGGTCTGCATACCAGCTGAAAAAGGAGGCTTGGAACAGAGACTGAGGCTGAGGGCTGGGATGGATGACAAGAGTGGAAGACAAGGGAAAGAAGTTGGAGCCAACTTTGTCTAGAGCAGGCAGCAGAAAGGACCCATGTGGTCCAGTGAGAAATAAAGGAAGGAAGATCTCACATAAGAAAATCATACCCATATCCTAGAAAAATATCAGCTATTTAAGAAACCGGTTGGGTAGAATAGCAAACTCACTAGAAATCAGTTTCAAGGTTAACATAATTAAGTTTTCATAGGAGGTCTTGTACTAGTTCCTGAACTGGATACAAATATATCAAACAGCGACATCAAGAAACTGAACATCTGAGGAAATAAATGGCCTATGTGTAAAAATATTTGGGGAATAACTAGAAGCTAAACTACAAAAGCAATTGTTTTCATAAAGGAAAAGTTTCGTGCCAAGAGAAACAAATGGCTATACTAAAGATAAAGATTTGACCCAGGCTTTGAAGATGGGTAGAAGGAAAAGAAGAGAGAGGTTTCTAGAGGGGATAAGGAAGAGAGGTACCAGATAAGACAAAATACAGAAGTGAGAAACAACAAAAGGTAAAGTGGATCTATGCTCTGAGCAGAAACCAGCTTCCCTTCTATTTTAGAGCAATTTTCAAATTAAATTCTACCTTTAGTTCATGACCTCTTTCAAGCCCTGCCAAACTCTGCTTTCGTCAAAACAGATATCCCCATTTTACGAATGAGGAGAGTAATGCTCTATTTGGAAACATTAAGAGCCTGCTAAGGAAGAGCCAGCTAGTTAGTGTGAGAACTGGATTTTGACCCTTGCCCTGATCAGCGGCCGCCAGAAGTCTGAAGGCGACCTTCCAGAAGAATGGACTGAAGCGGGAGAGCCCAGAGGGAGAAAATCCGAATCAGGAGTTGCTGCAGGTCACAGCCAGCCCGAAGTTGACAAGACCTAAAGTAAATGACAGCAAAGGAACTGAAGACAGCATACCTGATTTCTTAAAAGAAAAGGAAAATTAGTTATAAACATGGGAGTTACAAGAAGAGAGGGTCAAGCTAACTGCCAGCCCAGGAGAGCAGGTAAAAGAGCAGCCTGACACCCAAAAGGATCAGTCGCAAAATACTGTTTTATCAACTGTTTATTTGGTTTATACGAGGGAAACCAGTAATTTAATGCTACTTTGACCTTTACTTTTTGAAATCAAACTTAAACTGTTTCAAGGGAGAGAAAATCCCATTAAATCTTCAAACTAATACAAGGCCTTTTTTTAAAAAAGGAACTTCTCTATAGAAGTTTATCCCAGGAAACCAGAATCACTTTTCAAAGCAAATGGAGTCTTTAAGTCTTCAAGAGCCAAACATTTTGTGTCTTCCGGCTGTTCCCCTGCACGAAGAAAACAGCGTTCCTTCGTTCGTCACTAAAAATGTTTCCCTTGAATGTAATCACTTCTTTAGACCTAACTTCCAATTTCCAGGAATATGAGTAAACAAGTTACATGAAAACAAGATGAAAATGATTAGACAAATCCCAAAGGTGGGTTACCTTAAAGGACAACTGACAATCTCTGATAAATCAGTGTCATGTAGCGGGGTAGGAGTGGAGGAAAGCAGGAACTCTTCTAGATTAAAACCTCACAATCAAATGCAAATAGATGGATCTTGAGTGGCTCCTCATTTGAACAAATCATGAATAAAAGACATTCGGGACAACTGGGAAAGTTTGCATATAGATGAGTTATTAAATGCTATGAAGGCATCAACATTTACTTTTACTAAGCATAGTCTACATGGTTAAGAAGGAAAACACTTAAAAACATTTCACCTCTAAAGACACATCCCTGATTTGCTCTCAGTGAAAGCATAGATCATGCTAATATGGCAAAATGTTCATTTTGAATCTAAATACCTCATACACCGCTGTCCATTACACAGTTTTGTCTATTTTTGTGTCCAAAGTTTTAAATAATAAAAAGTAAAAGTAAAATAAAATGTGATGATCCTAACAAAGAATATTAATTTTCTTGGTATTACCAACTAATTCAACAATTTCTGTTCTAGTTGCTATGAAGCCTCACTAAAGCCTCAAGTGCTAGTATGACTAGCAGCTGTTTATTCTTCTAGTACAGAGTGTCTGTAATCTCCTGAGGGGAAAGTCTTTAAATAAAGGCTTTGTATAATCAAAGGGGCTATAGGTTAGACGACCACAGACCCTAAAGGGCATACAGATGAAGAACCTTTTCCAAAATCTGCGTCACAAAAAAACAAGAGACCTGTTACCATAGAAACTACCTGAGCAGCTTGAATGTTTCCAAGGAAAGCAGCACCTCTATCAAGGAAAGAAGTCTGAGCTCCTTGCTAGGACCTCACCTGTCAGCTGCTGAAAGTCAACAGAATGAGCAGTGAAACAATATCGACAAGCATGCCCATACTACAGAGGCCTCGGTGTGACAAGTCAACTCCTAGTTCAACTGCTTCTCCTTGTAAACTAGATCCATAAGTCTTGAAGGGATTTGTCTAAGCCCATAAACTAGTTAACAGGGATGCTGTGACTAGTCCAGACTAGTTGTTCTTTCCATTATGCCAGGATGAGCTTAGTTGACACACTAAAATAGTTTAAGAAACACCAAAAAGATCTTAGGATTATATCAGTGAACAGAATTTCTAACACACTAAATATGAAGCTGAAAGACTTATGCCACCCTCTTCTAAACTACTTTACTTGTAAAGGACCCCACCCTCAAAAAGCTCAGTGTTTTATGGTGGAGGAGGAATAGAAAGAAAGAGTTGGATATTAAAATGCAAGAAAAAACAGTAGAGATAAGCATGGCCTCCACTAAGGCAAATCCCAAAGGCACTAGCAGCCGGAGGCTGTCAGCTAACTACTCCTTGGGGCTGAAAGGCTAGTTGTTTCTGATGGGCAGTCAGAGTGGCACGCCTCCATGGTTGCCTGGGCATGAACAAAAACACTCATGTTTTGAAGGTGGTCAGTTAGAGAGGTATGACCTACAGCAATTCTACCTTAAGCTGAAGTTCAGCAAACTCCCCACCGAGTTCACAGCCTCTCAGCTGAACTCTAGCACATTCATTACTGCTCATGAATATCTTACTACAAATGCATACACTATACAATACGTATAACTATATTTTAAGCTATGTCAGGGAGAAATGCCTTGTTTGGGTTGTCTGGTAATGGCCTCTATTGAGTTCTGATTTCTACTTAGAACAACAACAAAAACTAATACATATACACAAAACACAGCATGCCTTATAGCAAGGGCATGTGCACTTGGCAACATGCTTCAATAAAACAGCATTTAGACCAACCCAAAAAATCCAACCCAGAACTCAGCAACAGCCAATTTCCTCACCTAAACCCAGTTGCTTATTCACCAAATTCTAGGCAATAGCTATCTAGATTAGTGGGAGATGTGAGGGGGAACCCCTCAAGGTAAGCAAACAAACCCCGAAAAGATGGTAAAGAAAAATTAGAGAAAGGGAATAGATAATAAGGGCCAAATATTGCAGAAGAACAAGCCTCATATAGGACTTATGACTCAGTCTCCAGCTCCAGTGTAAACGAAACAGAGTTTTTCAAGACACACTATGCACTAAACTGAAATACTAAACTGCCCTTCATAAGGAGATGGTGATGAAATTTAGGGAAAAAAACAGGCAAGAGACTGGAAAACAACAAAATCTCACAGCCATGGTAAGGAAAGACAAGAGAAAATCAGTCAAGTGTTTTCAGAAAGAAGAGACCTATTCAATGTAAATAAAATCACACTGGCATTAATGGATTGGAGCCGGATAAGCTAGGAGGCAAGGCGTGCAGTTAAGAAGTTACTGTACTTCAGGGAAGAGATGACTAAACATCAAACAAGAGAAGGTAAGTCGGTCTAAAGATAATCAAAAGTACATGTGTCAGGATTTAGAGCAAGAGTAACCAAGGGGAATAATGAGAAAGAAGAACAGTCAGATAAAACAAATGACCAAATTATAAAAGCTAGACCAACTAGCAATGGTGTTTCAAGTAAAGTTCATGACTCGCCACAATGGACTGTAAAACATCAGAGAAAGGAATCAGCCCTAATATCTTCCACACTGATCTTTAAAAAGTTTAAAATAAACCAAATTGCTTTGAAAGCTTCATTTAATTTTACTCTATGTATAGTCAACTATGGATATTAGTGTATTCTTTTTATTCCAGAACACTTGGACCATAATCTTCTCCAACATGCACTTTATGTGAGAGAGAGAGAGAGAGAGAGAGAGAGAGAGAGAGAGAGAGAGAGAGAGAGAGAGAGAGAGAAAGAGAGAAAGAGGAAGAGAAGAGAAGAGAAAGAAGAGAGAGGAAGAGAAGAGAAAGAGAAGAGAAGAGAAGAGAAGAGAAGAGAGGAAGAGGGAAGGGAGGGGGAGGGAGGGAGGGAGGGAGGAGGAGGAAGGAAGGAAGGAAGGAAGGAAGGAAGGAAGGAAGGAAGGAAGGAAGGAAGGAAGGAAGGAAGGAAGGAAGGTGTCGGGAGCCATTTTGAGACACTGAAGAAGTCACGTAGCTTACAGGCCATAAAGCAGTTACTGAGACTGCTTAAACAATGGTTCAAGGAAGCAGGGATTTGAGTTAAACATTACTGACCCTGGAGGAGAGGTTTGCCTCCTAAAGTAACCCTTTTAAGATAGTGGAATGTTTAACAGAAAGCAAGGATGTTTGCACCCTGAGGGAAGGATGTATAGGAACTTATGTAAATGTCAGCATTCCTATGGTAATGTACTCTGCCTTGCTATTGTGTTCGAAAAGAAATATAAGGGCTGTGCTAAATAAACTCGTGGCTGCAGCAGTGACTGTATGCCCTCCCGAAGCGCTTTCCTGTCTTCTTCTTTTTTTCCTTAGGCTTCACCCCCCTCCTTTAGGTGCTGTTCGACTTTAGCCAGCTGGCTCCGGCAGGAAGGAAGGAAGGAAGGGAAAGGAAAGGAAGGACAGGTTTCCTTCTGGATTCAACTCAAAAGCTCTCTCCTCCCTACTCATCTGTGGTTTTAAGTCTCTCTGCCTGAAGCATCAGTGTTCCTTCTGACCATACAGATCCCATTCGCTCCTCTTCACAGGAACTTAAGTGTCTAGGCCTTGCTAACAAATCCATGGTTCCTTGACAGCCAAGACCAGGCCAACAGATTGTGCTGCCCCTTTGACAGTTAGTAATAGGGTCATTCATAGAGCTTGCATTTGATAAATAAATATACACAGATAATACATCTTCAATTCTAAGTATTTCTTAAAATAAAGAAATAAAAAATGCAATGCATGTAAATTTAAGAATATACAACATTCTACAGAATGAGTTACTGGCTCACACAAGGATTAAATTTGTCCCTTCAAACTTTGAATGATGCTCATGATGAACTCTGAAGACATTATGCTAAGTGAAATAAGCCAGACATTAAAGACAAATATGGCATGTACCTCATATGAGGTACCTACAATAGTCAAATGCATACAGAAAGTAGAATAGGAGTTGCCAAAGACTAGGAGAAAAGAGGAATAGAGAGTTACTGGTTAATGCATAGCATTTTGGTTTAGGATGATGAAAAAAGTTCTGGAGATGGATGGTGGTGATAGTTGCACAACAATGTGAATATACTTAATGCCACAGAACCATACACTTAAAAATGGTTCAAAATAGTAAATTTTATGTTATGTATATTTTACAACAATAAAAAGAAAACAAGTAGAAAAGACTACATCATTCAAATGAATGCACTTTGACAAAGTTGCAAATATGCAGTAGGGAACAAAATTTGGATGTGTTAGCACAGATGGAACATAATTATGTTGTATTAGGTTTGCCTAATTGTTCAAAAGGAATTAAAATAAATTTGTATCTCTGAAATTTATATGCCATTGTAGTTATATATAAAGTTACTTTAAATCAAAGGAAATATTAATAATTTTAACTGTATTTCACAAAAAATATGAGCCCTAAAAACACTTATTTAAAAATGCTTATTTGGAAAAGTTTCCAAACAGTAAAACCATTAAAACAGACTCACATTTATAAAGTATAAATGACCACAACATAGTTAAATGTGCTTAGACAAAAATATGTAAAATTTTGGTTTTTCAAATATTTCCCTCAAAAGAATAAATGGGGAAAAGTGTGTTAGTTATTAATCTACCTTACAACTGAATATAATTTAGCTAATTTTTTTGCAATTACTCATGAATTCCCCTAATCAAATACTTTATGAAATATCTTTACAGGATACAAACAAATGCCTCAAAACTAAAACTACTTGGCTTTCTCTTTGCTAGAATTCAGGAAGAAAAGCAGAATTATTATGTCTCACAATTCCTCATATATTAATTGATTCTTTATGTGAAATTCTAACATAGGCACTTAAAACCTGAGGTGGCATGCTGTCAATTAGAACAAAGTACTTGTAGTCACACACATCTGAGTTCCGCTCTGTGACCTGTGACCTGTAACCTGAACCTCCTCACCTTTCACTTCTTTAAAATGAGAATAACTTCCAAGTTGGCAGGAGTCTAGAGGTCACGTGTATGCAACCTGGCCTGCCTTTCTTAACACTTGGTTCCCATGCTTTTCTCTCCAATGCCTAACGCTTTCATTCGCCAGCACCCAGCACATCACTGTCTTTATAGACACCAAAGAGAAACTCACTTGATCCTGATAGTCAGGAAAAAAATACCTCAAATTTTTAGTTTTCTATAATTTGTCAAATTTAGATTTCTATAATTTATGAAATTATAGTCCTACAATCTGACTTCTGATCACATTAAGCTATTAAAACTACTAACATCACCTACAAATCAAATTCCCGTACTCGTTGCTAATATGTACAAAATGTCCATAGCGCTTTGTATATGTTGGGCATTTCTCTTAGAACTTTATGTGTATAAACTCATTTAATCCTTACGATAATGCTGTAAGATGGATGAGTATTAGTAAAAGCCCAGTTTTATTTATTTTTTACTGGTAAGTATATATTTTAATTTTTAAAATGCATTTCATCTTAGTATCCATACTTAAAGATGAAACAGTAAACTTTTCAACTATTATCCATAAAATTTTACAGTGATATGATCCATCCATGAGAAAAAAGTCAAGTGTTTTTAAATGTTTTCAGCAAGGCATTGCTGAATGCTAAAGCCCAGTTTTAAAAATGAGGCAATTGAGACAGAGCTGTTAAGTAACAGGATCAGAAGCCAGGCATTCTGGCTTAAGTCTACTAAGTCTCGTGACCTCTTCCTTCTGTTCTTTGTTCCTTTTTAAACCATTTTCTGCCAACACTTGCAATCTTGAATGTCCTGCCTCTGATACCTCCCTGTAAGGCTGTCCCTGCTGCTTCCTCTCTCACTCTTCTTATTATTTCAATGCAGACATCTCCTAAAGTTTAGGCCGCCCATCTCCTCCCTTCACTCATTTCAGTAGCTCAGACACTCCACTAGCTTCCACTGTCAGCTTTATATTGATAATTCACAAATTTAAATCTCTAGCCTTAAGCCATCATGCCATCTCTTGGCCCTTTTCCTGTACGTAAATGCAAATTCTACTCTCCTTATCTCAAAATCTGTCTAGTTGCTTTCAGTATATAATAAAACATTGTGGAATTTCATGGTGTACTGTTTTATTATGTCCCTGGATTCTGTGGATCAGGAATTCAGGCAGGGCACAGAGGATATGCCTGGCCTCTACATCACAATGTCTGGGACCTTAGTGGGGTTGACTAGTCAGCTGAAGACTGATATCACCTGGAGGTGTCTTTACTCACATGTCTAGAGCTTGATGCTAGCTGTTGCGTGGGACCTTAGCTGGAGCAATCAGCCAGAACACCCACATGTGGCCTTTCCACATGGCAGAGCTTCCTTACTGCATGGCGGCCTCAGAGTAACAGGACTTTTCACATGGTGGCTCAGGGCTCCAAAGTCTCCCACACTCTTAAAACACACTTTCCAATTAACCAATCCCACAGTTCCTCCTGACCACAAAGGAAGGAATACATTAAGCATTGGGTGCTTTTTACATACCTTCTTATTTCTTATAAGAGCCAAGGCAAAGCAGGTATTACTACCCTTTACAAAAAAAAGGAAAGATGATAGTTATGTTTAGAGACATGCTGATAATTATACAGATAAATGATAAGGTCGCATTCAAACTCAGGCTCTTTCTCTACATGGTAAAAGATCATAATGAAAATTAAGTTTGCAAAATATATATATCCTATTTTTCTCTAATTTCAGGGTAAAAGTTTTCACTAACCAGATTTTTTTCTTGCTGGCTGCCCATTAGGAAGAGTTGTAGTTATTTTACTCCTAGATTTCAAACAACTTTGTCAAAATATTTTTAATTTACCTATTTGAAAACACATGCACATATTTCAAAAATAAAAACTGAAAACACAGTGAAAAGTCTTGCTTTTACTCTTATCTGTCATCTTCCCAGTTCATAGCCCTAATCAATATGCATATCCTGTAGTTCTTAATGTCAATATAAACATTTTGCCCCCCCCTCATCTTTTTCCTACAAAAATATATGATGCCTCTGAGTCAGCCATTCTAAGGGAATAGACATTTAGGTTGCTTCCATTCAAGGCCTTAATACCCAACCTTGAGCATATATCATTTCATGTATTCAAGTATCTATACAACGTAAATTCCCAGAGGCAGGATTTTCAAGTAGGAAATATACATTTGCATTTGATAGATGTTGTCAAATTATCCTCCATAAGGATAGTTACATTCTCAAAAGTATATTTGTTTCTCTGTAACTTCAATAACATAATGCAGTATCAAATTTCTGGACTTTTGCCAATCTAACAAGGAAAAAATGTAGCTTAGAGTGGTCTATGTGCATTCTTATTGAGGGTGATGTCAAGTGTCATTCCATGTATTTCAGAGTCATTCATATTTCCTTTACTGTGAACTGTCTTGCTGAATTTTTGATTACGTTTTTGGCCTTCCTCTCACATTAATTTCTAGCATCTCTTTTTATATTAGTCTGATCACCCTGTTGTCTACGATATGAGTCGTATTTCTTCTCAATCTATCACTGATTTCACTTGTGTTGGTGAAATGTCACATTTTCACATTTGACATGTGAAAATTCTTAGTTTTTAAATAGTGGAAGTTACAATTATTTTCTTTTATGGCTTCTGGATTGAGTCATAATTAGGTAGATATCCACTGTGGAATTAAAGAAATTAACAACCTCATTTCAAATACTTTTATTTACAACTTTTATTTTTAATTAGATTTAAATTTATCAAATAGTTGCCAAGAAAAACCTAAAGAGTTCCCGCATACCTTTTTTCTAGAACTCCAGTTAATGAATTCAGAAGGAATTAAAGAACCAAGCGTCATCATTTTGCAACTTCTAATAAATACTGATCTAGGCAATCACTAATGCCTACTGGAATCAGTAGGTGAAAGGCTGGTTAAACTGAAATGGTACAGAAATAGATTAGGATGAGCTGGTCCAAGGATCACCCAGTGATGCTAGATTCAGAGGACAGCCTGTTCCTGGGAGAGGTGACGGCACCTCTTCCAGCCCTCCCTCCTGCCTACGAGCTGCTGCTCAGTGGTGAACAGTAACCAGGAGAGTTGCATACACTCATGACAAAGTAGGTACACTGTGGAAAGTAAGAGAAAGGTGCACGAGGCACCTTTTGAAGAGCTGCTGCAGTTCAGGGAGAACCGGCAAATTCCCCAGAACACCAGAAGTTAGCATCAATCCACTCAGGAGGAACTGAAAAAATAATTTGGGGAACATAAAATACCAACTTATTTTATATTTTACAACATTTGTCAACACTATTAACAATGATTAATATATAAAGATATAAAGTATCTTGTTTACAATCATAGAAAAGTGATAGTTTCAAAGAAGTTT
The DNA here is from genome assembly GCA_003508835.1 of Eonycteris spelaea. Classification (NCBI taxonomy): domain Eukaryota; kingdom Metazoa; phylum Chordata; class Mammalia; order Chiroptera; family Pteropodidae; genus Eonycteris; species Eonycteris spelaea. The sequence goes on from PUFA01000017.1 coordinate 7,679,375, forward strand.
GTTTCTATCTAAAACAATCTAAGTACTCACTGACATATGCTCTCTTCTAAAGAAATAAAGATTAGATAAAAGGCCATATATGGCAAACCCTCAGCCAACATTATACTAAATGGTGAAAAACTAAAAAATCTTCCAAGATCAGGAACAAGGCAAGGCTGCCACTATCACCACTGCTATTCAATATAACATTGGAGGTCCTAGCAAGTGCAATCAGGCAAGCGAAAGGTATAAAAGGCATCCAAATAGGAAACGAAGAGTCAAACTGTCACTATTTGCGGATGACATGATCCTCTATATAGAAAACCCTAAAGACTCCACAAAACTACTAGAAACAATAAGCAAATACAGTAAAGTCTCCAGATATAAAATCAACTGTATAACAAAATCAATATTCAAAATCCATAGCATTCCTATACTCATAAGAAGTCAGAAAAGAAGGGAAAAAATAATTCCTTTTGCAATTGCAACAAAAAGAATAAAATACCTAGGAATAAATTTAACAAAACAAGTGAAGGACCTATATAATGAAAACTATAAGACTCTATTAAAAGAAATCAAAGAAATACAAAGAAATGGAAAATATTCTGTGTTCTTGGATTGGAAGAATCAACATAGTTAAAATGACCATATTACCTAAAGCATTATACAGATTTAATGCAATCCCATCAAAATCCATCACATTTTTTAAAGAAATAGAACAAAAAATCATCAGATTTATGGAAGCACAAAAGACCCAAATTGCCAAAGCCATTCCGAGAAAAAAGAACAAGGCTGGAGGCATCACTCTGCCTGACTTCAAATTATACTACAAAGTGACAGTAATCAAAACATGGTATTGGCAGCAAAACAGACACATGGACCAGTGGAACAGAATCAAGAGTCCAGAAATAAACATATTTATATGGGCAAATAATTTTTGACAAAAAGCCAAAAACATACAGTGGAGAAAGGAAAGCCTCTTCAATAAATGGTGCTGGGAAAACTGGAAAGCCACCTGCAAAAATGAAACTAGACTGTGTCTATCACCACACCAAAATTAACTCAAAATGGATTAAGGACTGAATATAAGACCTGAAACAATAAAATGCATAGAAGAAAACATAGGAACTAAACTCAAGGACCTTGGACTTAAAGAGGATTTTATGAATTTGACCTCAAAGCAAGGGAAGTAAAAGCTAAAATAAATCAATAGGACTACATCAAACTAAAAAACATCTGCTCAGCAGAAGAAATCATCAATGGCCATGCCACCATGAACACACGATCCCATCTGATCTCAGAAGCTAAGCAGGGTTGGGCCTGGTTAGTACTTGGATGGGAGACTACTTAGGAAGATAGGTGCTGTAGGCAGAAAAAAATAATAATAATAAATAAAAAGAAATCATCAACAAGGTAAAGAGAGAACCATCTGAATGGGAAAATAAATTTGTAAGCAACACCTCAGATAAGGGCCTAATATCCAAAATATTAAAGAACTCATGTAACTCAATAACAACAACACAAATGATCCAATCAAAAAATGGGCAGAGGATCTGAACAGACACTTCTCCCTAGAGGACAAAACAAATGACCAACAAATATATAAAAAGATGCTCAACATCCTAGCTATTAGAGAAACGAAAATCAAAACCACAGTGAGATACCATCTCACACCTGTTAGAATAGCTATAATCAACAGGACAAGTAATAACAAACGCTGGAGAGGATGCAGGAGAAAAAGGAACCCTCATAGACTGCTGGTGGGACTGCAAATTGGTACAGCCACTATGAAAAACAGTATGGAGGTTCCTCAGAAAACTAAGAATTGATCTACCATATGACCATACTGGGTATTTACCCCAAAGACTTGAAAACTCATATCCAAGAAGACATTAGCATACCGATGTTCATAGCAGCATTATTCACAGTGGCCAGGACATGGAAGCAACCAAAGTGTCCTACAATAGATGATTGGCTAAAGAAGCTGGTACATATATACAGTGGAATATTACTCAGCCATAAGAAGAGATGAAATACTGCCATCTGCACCAACATGGATGGACCTCGAGATAATCATGCTAAGCAAAATAAGCCAGACAGAAAAAGTTGAAAACCATGATATCACTTATATGTGAGATATAAACCTAAAAACAACAAATGAGCAGGACAAACAGAGACTCATGGACATGGACTATATAGGCTAGTAGTTACCAGAGGACTATAAACTAGTGGTTACTAATGGGGCGGGGGAGGAGGGGTGAGATAGACGGGGTAAAGGGGGTCAAATACAGGGTTCTGGGAGAACTTGAAGTGGGTAAAGAGTATCAAATATATGGTAGCTGAAGAAAACTGGACTTTGGGTGGTAAACACACAAGAACATACAGATGTCAAATGATAACGTACACCTGAAAATTACATAATTGTATTAACCAATGTTACCTCAATAAATTTCATTAAAATTTAAAAAAAAAGAAATAAAGATTAGGATTGTGCAGGAATTTTTTCTCCACTACTCTCTTGTATATTTTCTACAGATTTAAAGGTCCTTCCTTCTCTCTCCCACCCAGGTTGGTGCAAGGCCTAGACTACCACCATTTCAGGTCACTCACTGTTCTCTCCTCTCTGTCTTCTCTCTACCAGGTACCATTTAAGAAATTGATATTAAATCCTTAAGTGTGACCCTCTAGAAGCTTTCAAACTTTTGACTGCAACCCAGAATAAGACATACATTGTACATCTGACGCCAGCCAGCACACACCAGAAAAAGTCACACCTATAAAACCTACACAGAGTTTCCTCAAACAATTACCTTTACTACACGCACCAGACGACTGATCTCCACTCTACTCCACATTTTTTTTTATGCCGGTGATCCAAGTTTTAGGTCACAACTCACAGTTTGAAATACTTAGTAGATAAGATACATTGGTACATCTCTCTCGGTAGCAACCTAAGGAAGTGGATAAGAGCTCTACCTTCAGGCTGCCTGGATTCAAACACCAGCTCTACCAGGAAGCTCTCAACCTTTCTGCCTCAGTTTCTTTGTCATGGGGATAAAAGAACAGTGAGCATTAACCAAGATCATCCACACAAAGTACTTAAGAGTATAAAAATTATCCAATTAATGGCTATTAATAATTCTTAAATGATCTCTGGACTTTTTTTGTAAAACATACCTGAAATTCAACATTTTCACTATTTTAAAGTGTACAATTCAGTGGTGTTTAGTAAATACATGATGTTGTGCAACCATCTCTCTAGTCCCAGAAAATTTTTTTATCACCCCAGAATGAAACTCCATACCCATTCCAACCTTTTCCCAGTCCCCGGCAACCCTCATCTGCTTTCTGTCCCAGGTCCACAGACTTTTTAAAACGATAAGGTAATTTTGACTAGAAGAGTCTTCTAAGGTAGAATAGAGTGTTCCCTGGAGTCATTGGTCCTATGGCTCATGAAACAAACTCCTGCTAACCATTTCTTAGGTAAACCTTATGAGCCACTAAGGGTAATTCTGTGACCTGTCTTGGGGTCAGAAATTCATCTCTCCTGTTAATTGTCACGGCAAAATTCCAAAGCCTGACAGGTGTGGTGAAGAGACAGCTTTCAGGGTCCACGAGAGGCAGAACAAGAAAGCCTCATCTTTGAAGATGTTTTCTTCATGTCATGGAAAATCATCAAATGATTGAATATTTGCCAAATGAATGTTTATTCTTCACTCTTTGCCTTTTGAAATTCTGTGTCTGAAGCTCTCAACTTTTACCATAAACTTGTAAAAAAGTGAACTCGGACACATTTCTTGGCTTCAGGATGTAGTATCGTTTCCTTTTTAGTCCCACCCATCTTATACTCGGATTTCCCACCCTTCCTTTGAAGGGTGTGGAAGACTGGGCAAAAATAACTTTGTTCTTCCCAGGACTTACTCAAGAGTTACTCAATCAGGGAAATAACAGAGGCACCGAGGCTACCCTGCAAAGCAGCACTGTCATTCTTTGAAAATTCCTTAAGACTTCTTAGGCCAAAGAAGTAAGACACGAAGATGTGAACCGGAGAACAACCTTGACGCCGACTACAAAAGTCTTCCTCTCTTTTCTTCTTTCTCTCTCCTTCTTTCTTCTTGCTTTCTCTGTTTTTTAATTGAAGACCAACAGCGCTCACTCAGAAAATAGTGAGCGCTCATTTTCCACTCCCTCTTCACCCCCCATCCTAAGTCCCCAGTCCTGAGTGAAAGCCTGACCCTGGGTGATGTCACTGGGCCAACCCGGCTTATTTGGAGTGTGCGTGTCCGGAAGTGGGGCGGGGCGGGGGGGGGGCGGGTTGTAAATAGAGAGTGGCAGGGAAGAGAGGAAATAGACTCCAGTCCGAGTCCAGGGAGGCACTTTATTGCTTGGGGTTTTGGAGAGGGTGAAGGTGGAGGCTTTTAGGTAGCAAACTAGCCCAAGAAATCTCACACCTCAAATCGCGGGGAAGCCCGTGCCCAGAAATGTACCAAATGCTGGAAAGTCCCGAGCTAGAGTTAACTTGATGTGCGCAAAAGAGAATTACAACTTTCTGAAGACACAGGTGCCCTGGCAAGTCAGTGAGAAGTGCAAGTCTCGGAGTTTGCGGTAAGGATCACCCAGAGCGCTCCAAGCACAGGAAGCCAAGGCTTCACCCGGGGCTGTCAAAAATGAGAATATCAAAAGAAGGGAAAACCTAGGAAGCTGTCACTTCACAAGCGCTCAAGTGATCTTATCGTGGGTCCAGAACGTGCCTCAAGCATCCTGCCCTGGGTTGCTCAGTGACCGCGGTCTCGCCAACCAGGCTCCGAGGGCTACACGAAGGGAGCAGGGAAGACCCCGCAAGGGCAGCTGCGACGGGTCCCAGGGGAGAGGCCGCTGCCTCTCAAGGCGCCCGATAAGTGTCCCAGGCAGGGCCGTCTCCTTCGCGGGCAGTCGAGCCAGCGACAAGGGCGGAGATCAGAAGGTGACAGCACTCGGCTCTCTCTGCCAAGAGTGAGGCAGCTCCGGAAAGTCCCAGAGCCCGCGCGCGCTTCGCTCAACCATCCCCGACGTCCCGCGCCCGGAGCAGCCCACGCCCGCGCGCGCGCGTCGGGCGGGCGCACTGACCTGAGATGGTCTCCTGGTAGCCCTTGGTAAAGAACTGCATGGCCATGGCCGCCCTCACGGGCGTCTTGAGCAGCCCCTGCCGCTGGGGATCCTCGCCCAGAGAGCGCAGGATAGACGAGTAGGCGGCCGCCAGGCTGGGGAGGTTCAGCTCGTTATCCTCCTCGCTCCGGGGCCGCTCGCCCTTCCAGTCGTCAGCCGGCTGGGCGCTCTTGGTCTCCGGCCGGCGGCTTCTCTGCGGGGCGGCTCGGCCCCGGTCGCGGGGGCTCCCCGTCTAGGAACCCATTGCTGCACCGGGGGTCCGCGGCTTCGCCAGCGCTCGCACCGGACCCTTCTCCATGGACCCGCCGCCACCCCTCGGGAGGCTCCCTGGGACGCTTCGGGGGCTGCGACTGAACTTCGCCAGCGGCCGCAGGCAATCAGTGCGGGCCAGAAGCACCTGAGGGAGTAGGCGATCGGCCTGTGACACTGACAGGAACCACCAGGGGCTCATTTTTATGGGCCAGAGGCTCGGCCGGCGCCGCGGGGCGTCCTCATTGGTGGAAGCCGCTTCGCGTCACGGCGCCAGCCCCGTCCCTTCGCCCTGTCCTTGGCCGGGCGCCCGGAGGGGGCGGTGCTGCGGGGGGGAGCGGGGGGGGGGCTGCGGCGGGACCTCGCGGGGCGCCCCCGGGACAGGCGGCGGGTCGCGGGCCGTGCCGTGGACGCGCGCGAGGGCTGCCCCGGCGCTAGCCGCGGGGAGCAGGTCGCGCTCCTCCGGTTGTTGCGGATGAATGGAAACCGACAGGAGACAGGTGTCTGGAGCTGGAACCTCGGCGGGGAGGCACCGTCTAGGCCCCTGGTCAACCCTCTCTCCTCTTAGGGTAAAGAGGACCCCGCATCAGCAGTGCTCTGATCCTCCGCCCTGGGAGAGATGAGCAAAACAGGTGGCTCGCGGGAGAAGAGACTGGGTTAAGCCGCGGCTGAGGAAACCAACTCTTGGGCTTTTAGGGCCAGATCATATTATGACTTGAAACCCTAGAGTCGTTAGTTTAAAATATGTGCAGTAACCCTGCCACCTAGAAGAACCCTCTGGCCGCTTATAGGAGTCTTTCTGTCTAGGAAGATGGCACTTGTGGTGGCCAGAACTTTGACCCTGGAGCAATTGATTTGCAAGCAAAGCTAAGCTACTTTCTCTTGACGTTGATACAAATTGTGAAACGTTATTATTGATCAAATGGACCCGAAACTAGTGACATCTGCTTTCTGGTTTAAGATTTAAAAATGAACTTTTTTCCCTCACTTGAGGGATTATTTCATAATGCCAAAGGTGAGTTTTTAAAACACGTATCAAATTATCTTATGATTTGCTCCAGAGAGTTTCTAATGATGATTTTTTGACATAATAGGCAAGTATTAAAAGGCTTAGAGATCAGACATGTCAGGAGGGAAGTCCCTGGAATTATTCTATACTAATAAAGTAGCTCAATTCTCAGAATTAGTAATTCATATTTATTGGATGTCTGTTCCAGGCATAGCCCTGTTCTAAACATTAAGGAAAGAAATGTTGGAATGTTGGCCTCCTGCACATTTTTAGGCTAAAAAAGATATTTGTGTGAGTTTTTAAAAGATAGTGAATTAATTTTTATATACATTAAATAAAAAATTATATAAATCAAGAAATGTGAACATTCTCCGGGAAGCTTCTTTGTCACTCTCCTAACATGTATGTGAGTTTTTCCCTTTTGGCAAGGTCCTGCAACGTTTTTTCGCTTTAACTGCACTGCCCACTGCCCACTGTCCACGGTTTCAAGCATAGTTTGAAGACAACATTAAAGGGTGGCCTTATGTTTAACAAATGAAAAGAAGATACCAAGTGAGATACTTTAAAAATCAAAGCGTAATATAAGATATATCCACACAAAAATGTGTACATAAATTTTCATAGTACCATTATTCATAATAGCCAAAAAGTGGAAACATTTTAACTGTCCATCAACTGATGAATGGATAAACAAGGTGTGATATATACATATACTGGGATATTATTCAGGCATAAAAATTGTTATATCCTATAACATGGATGAACCTTAAAAACATTATACTAAGAAGAAAAGGCCAAAGCAAAAGTCTACATATCATATGATTCTATTATATGAAATATTCAGAACAAGCAAATACATAGAAACAGAAAGATTAGTAGTTTCCAGAGCCTCGGGGAAATGGGGACTAGGGAGTGGCACTGATGGGTATGGATTTCTTTTGGGGGCTGATGAAAGATTTTCTGGAATTAGTGTTGGAGATTGTACAACTTTGTGAATATACGAAAAGCCACTGAACTGTACTCTTTAAAAAGATTAACTTTATGGTGTATGAATTATCTCAGTAAAAAAGTATTTCTCTTAAAAAGTAAAAATATAGTTTGCAATACACACACACATATAGTCTTCTAGAACAATATGTTGTAGAAAAATTTGAGACAATGTTCAACACCAAAGTGGATAAACTCCAAAGATAAAGACAGCTTCAAGAATAGAGTTTTTCAAGCATCCAGGCAAAAAAAAAAAAAAAAAAAAAAATTGCCTAAAAGGGTTTGGGAGTGAGGACATAGCCCCTAATTTTTCCATAGCAACATCCATTGCCCCCTCCCAAAAGGCAGGAGACTACTTTATAGCTTTAAGGAAAGTAAGTTATACCCATTCACAAAAGCATTCAAGTATAAGAATATACTATCTCAAACATGTATGAACTTAGAAAACAAAACTACTGTAAGTCCTTATTGAGAGAACTTCTTGACATGAGAGCCTGCTAACTAAGAGATAACCAAAATAAAGAACTTAAGAATGAAGAATTTTAAATATTTAAATATAAAAATAATAGTATAAAGCCAATACTAAATAACTTTGAGAATCATTCTTACAAAACAGAACATGAACAGTATTAACCTGGACAATATAAGAATAATAATACAATTAAGCAAATCTAAGAATTGGGAGAAGATGGGCAGTCTTCACCTTTCATAAAAAGGAGTCAATAATATTTAAACTGAAATGTAGTAGTGAAAAAATCAAACAACAACTCAAACCTCTTCATGGTTTTCACAATTGCTTTTATTTTAACTTTAGAGAGGCTGTTAAAAAATATATTATTGGTGGTGAAAAAACAAATATTGTGATGGTTAATTTTATATGTCAAATTGAACTTGTTTAAGAGATGACCAGATATCTGGTAAACATTATTTCTGGGTGAGTCTCTGAGGGTGTTTCTGGAAGAGATTGGCATTTGAGTTGGTGAATTGGGTAAAGAACACTGCCCTCCCCAATATGGGTAGGCATCATCCAATCCATTCAGGGTCTGACTAGAACAAAAAATCAGAGGAAGAGCTTATTCCTTCTCTCACCTGCTTGAGCTGAGACATCCATCTTCTCCTGCCGTCTGACATCAGACATGCAGTTCCTGGTTCTCAGACTTTCTGATTCCAGTCAGTACTTATACCATCAGCCCCCTTCTGCTCCTCTCAAGCCTTTGGACTCAGACTGAATCACACTGTGGCTTTCTTGGTTCTCCAGCTTGCAGATGGCAAATGTTACGACTTCTCAGCCTCCATAACCACGTGATCCAATTCCTATGGTAAATCTCTCCATATATATCTATACAGAGTCAGCTGTCGACTCATCTGCGGATTCAACAAACTGCAGATCAAAATATTCAGGGAAAAAAGTTTATGTTGTTGCTGAAGTGTACCATGTAGTTAGGCCTACAAGGGTTGCCTCTGCACCGACTTTTTTTCTGGTCATTATTTTCTAAATGATACAATGTAACAACTACATAACATAATTTATAGAGCATTTACATTGCATTAGGTATTACAAGTAACCTAGAGATGATTAAAGTAGATAGGCGGATGTGTAGGTTATATACAAAAACTGTACCATTTTATATAAGGGCCTTGAGCATCTGCGATTTTGGTATCCTCAGGGATTCTGGACCAATACCCCACGGATATGGAGGGACAACTACGTATCCTATGGGTTCTATATCTCTGAGTAATACAGATTTTTCAAAATCAACTCTTCAGATCCCTTTTCTTCTGTTGAGTTCAAATAAAATCAATGTGTTTCTATTAAAAATAGCATTTCTACTATGATGGTATTTGGCAAAGGGTTTCAACTAGCTTTTAGTGAAGAACTGGAATTTCACATTAGAATGCCACTACATGGTATTCATAGTTACCAATCCAAAAAACTGTATGTGGTTCATGCACTGGATCCCTTATCAACATGGTGACCATGGGCAAGTTTCCTGACTACCTTAAGCCTCAGTTTCCTCTTCTGTAAAAATACGTATTATAACAATAGTATCTTTCTCATAGGCTTGTTGTAAGGGCTTAAGATAATCTATGTAGAGAGTTTTGCAACTAGACACATAAAAATTGAGCAATAAATATGAGCTGTTAATAATAGCAAAGGTGTTTATAATACAAAAAGAATATTTTAATTGTAGAAAGAACTCTTGAAAAAGATGAATACTCAAGTGTTGATTTACTTAAGGAACCCTATGTACAGACCAGAGATATTTAGTGTTATCTCTTATCATTAACTGAAAATCTGAATTTGAAATAAAATATTTCTGAAATCATAATGTAAGTCAATTAAGAATATGATTTGTTTCATGTTTTTTCAGTACAAATGGTTCCCAACTTACGATGGTTCAACTTATAATTTTTCAATTTAGCGACAGTGCAAAAGTGATACATGTTCAGTAGAAACTGTACTTCAAATTTTGAATTTTGATCTAGTGATATGCAGTAGATACTCTATCACAATGCTGGGTGGCAGCAGCGGAGAGCCACAGCTCCTAGTCAGCCATGTGATCACGAAACAATCAATGCTCTACAGTGTACTGGTTGCCCATGTTTTTTGGGCATTGTGTTGTGAGCAAATTTAAGGTAGGCTAGTCTAAGCTATGATGTTCAGTAGGTTATTAGGTGTATTAAATGCATTTTTGACTCATAACATTTACACACCATGATGGGACTATCGAGATGTAACCCCATTGTAAGTCGAGGAGTATCTATAATCGATTGTGTTAAGTGAAGCAAAACCGCATTATAAATACTGTGAGTTTGGTACTTTTCAAAGCACATTGTGCAACCCCTGATTGTGGAAGTACAGAATTATACCTCAGATAATGCATTTTGCTGAACATTTCCTATTAAATACCCACACTTTAAGTTCTCAACCAGGCATTGTGAAATGGCTCAATTCAACAAGAAAGGTTGTCAAACTCCTGTATAATGAGAACACTGGACCAGTGCTCTGTCAACTGAGACAAAGATTATCTGGACACTAACCAACATATCTCTGCAAAGAGCACCATCTCCAACACACCCATGTCTGACGACAAGACTGTCCATCCCATCCACACAAATCCATGGCTCATGCCTTCTCCCTGATCTCCTCTGTAATTAGCATGGTAGTTATTTCCAGAGGAAGTCTCCTTTATCTAGAGCTCTGTAGAGGATTTGTTTTCTAGTCAGCCGATGCTTTCAAGTGATAATTTACTGTCAATGAAAAATAAACAAAAGGTGCTGCAAATTCTTAAGATCTTAGCGAATTCATGGAATCTCTGTTGTTACTGAACGTATCTCTCAGAGTCGCCTGTGGAACTGCATTCTAATGGCATACATCAGTCAGGTCTTTCCTGAATGTAATTGTAGTTTTTCTGATGCCAGGATGCCGTTTAAATGTTTCCTAACATCATTCATGTCAGGGATGGAACTAAATACATCTTAATTTAAAATCCCACTAACTTGTTAAATAACCAAAGAAAGAATCCTATATAAATAGAAAATACTTTATTACCAGAAAAGGTGTCTAGGAAGACACATGTGAATCTGTAATGATCCCAAGTTTCAAGACCATGGTCAGTCCTTTTGCAGGATAGTGTCTTATAAGCCAGCTATGACCTGTCATCAAAGAAGTGCCATATAGCAAGAAGAAGCCCTGTACTGGATGGACCCTTGGTTTCTGGAAGTTACTGCTAAATGCCTACCCATTTTTTTTTCTCTCCTTTTTCACTGAAAGATCTTCAACTTACTTCAGAAGGGGCAGTGCCTGGACTTGCCTAAAATCACATTTTTAAGCTCCCTACAGCTACAATGGTCTTGTGACATAGTTCTGGCCAATGAGTTATCAGTTGCTGAACGGTACTTCTGGGAAAGGCCTTCAAAAGGGTGCAGATAGGTGTTCAGGCTGGGTGCCTTGTGCCCTTCACCTGTTTCTCTTGCCAAGAGGGGAAGAAGGCCATGCTAGAAGTAGATTAGCCTTTTGTGCCCAGGAGACTACAAACACATGCCCACCATGACTGAACAGAAAAATCAGAAGATCCCAAATCCCTGATGATACAGCAAAGCATCCATTCCAGCCCTGGACCATCTCCCTCCAAGCTCCACATTACTTAAGAAAAATGAAACAACTTATTGAGCCACTAGTGTTTGAGCCCTGTCATTGGCAGCCAAGCACAATTACTAACTGATACACAATTTGCTACCTGTGAGTGGAATGCTACAAGTAAAATGGGAAACTAAGTGTTTGGGCAGAGGGCTTTAAAGGTCGACCAGTTGAAGGCTAGCAAGCTAGTGGCCCTGTTTGGGCAAAGTATGGCATTTGGTCAAACCGTTCTTTGCTGTACCTTGGTTGCTATACCTCAGTCATCATGTGATGAGAGAGTAGGAAGAGAGATGGAACTGGGTCGAGTCATTCTAGTAGAAGAGCCCTGCTACCAAGACTTATTACTGGGTATGAAGAATGATCCTTTGTCTTTTCTTTGCCTTTTACATTATAGAACACATTCTATTTAAGGCACATAAATGAGAAGAATAATTTCAATTATCTTGCATGGTGGCTGGCATATAAAAACCATTTAATTAGAATTTATTGAATAACTAAATGGGAAAAATCTTATCCTATCCTTGTCTCACTTCAAAATGTACATAGATAAGCACCCTGCTTTTGTTGGTTTTACTATCACTTATCTGCCGATTTATTATGCCTTGCTCCAAGAAAGTAAACACTTGACAGATTGGTTAAATAATTAGGTTGGGTTTTCTGATAGCAAGCCCTAGACAAAACTGTAAGACAATCATGATAACGAACATTCTTTTTCCCACCAAGACTTACGAAATCCTGCACTTTTTTTTTCTAATACTTTTTTAATGTTCTTTGTGTGCTAAGCACTGACCTAGGAGCTTTATTAACTGATTCAATCCTCACTACAACCTTATAACAGAGGATTATTTTTGTAATAGTTCTGTAGGTAGGAAACTATTATAATAGTTTTATGGGTGCAGAGAGCAGAGAGAGGCTAGGTAACTTGTCCAAGATCACACAATTAGAATCAGTTCATGGCAGAGCCAGGATTTAATCCAGATGTTGTAGCTCTTAACTACCATACTTTAATGTTGCTTTAGTATATATTTCTTCATTCTTCATTATCATTATCATTACCTGACCTTTGGGTTCTGTGGTAGTTGCTTTTGCCTGATGAATTTGGCTTTTTAAGGCTTTGCTCTGTTAAGCTGTATATTTCTGCTTCCCACCTGTGAGGAGGTGATTCTTGGGTTCAGGCCTTACGGTCCCATAGAGGCAGGCTCTCTATAGGAATGATTAATTTATATTCAATGCTTTTTTAAAAAATTGTAACTTTTTTTTCATTATAACAGTGAGGCGTAAATATTTGCTTATTACTATATTGATTAGTGTGACAGAGAATTCTAGATTTTCATGTACCCATTTGTCCAAAGGTGGGAGACAAGGACTGTTATTCTCATTTTACAGAGTAAGGAACTGGTTTTTACTTGCTCAAATTGTTAACACACATTAAGTAAATATGTAACTCTTAAAATTAAAAAAAAAAATGCTTGTCTCTCAGTGGCCCTGAAACCATGTGCTGCAGTAGTAACCATGCACTGGGAAACCCTGTCCTGAACCAAGGAAGAGCAGTTTGGGGGAATTTCCTTGGGCAGCAGAAGCTTCTGGCCCATTCCTGAGCAGTGCTATCCTTGACCATCAAAAGACTGGCCATCAAGAGCTGTAGCCTGGGAAACAGCAATGAGGCAGAGTGGGATCTGAGCTTTGGGGGAGTGATGGAGCTGCCGGCCTTAGGGAGACCCAGTTAGCTGGACAATGAGCCCTCAGTGGCAGTCAGATAGACTGAAGATATATCTTCTATATCTCCCTCAAAACAGCTCCTAATTCTCCATTCGAGTATAATTCTCTGAGGAAAGTGTTCTACCTTGACAAACAGGGGTTGAAGTCAGGTTAAATTCGATTTAGAAAAATAACGTGATTCTTGCCTCCAGGATTGTGGAATAAAATTCATACCCCTCTAACACCTTTGCAACATGGGTACCACGATCCCCATATATAGATGAAGCTCAGATGGCCTAAGGGATGCTCCCATGGTCACATAGGTAGCAAAGTAACACCGAGCTGGCTCCCACCCTGAAAGCCTTGTTATCCCCATTTGCTCCCGTTTTGCAATAGGCATCACGACACCACAGCGATGTGGTGGTGCCCTCTACGCACTTGTATTTTCCCCTAGTATGTGTTAGGAAAACAAAATTTTTTCACTGACAAGCATACATCCAGTTCTATTCCCACAAACCGAATATAAGCCGTGTCCAGTATCTTTCTGGGCTCACCCAAAAAGAAGTTTCTTCTTCTTGTTTATTTTAATATTTTTCTCTGAGCACAAGAAAATTATCATTTGGCAGCTATGGTGAAAAGAGTCCAGGTTGAATTCTGACAGACCTGGACTCCAAATCCTACTTCTATCTTTTACTGTGTGACACTGGGGACATACTTACCCTCTCTCAGTTGCAATTTCCTCACTCGCAAAAAGAGAGAAATTGTTTTGAGAATTAGAAATAATGTATGCAAAGGACCTTGTAAATAATAATGATGATGATGGTGATGATGATTATAGAAAATAACCATTCCTTCTCCTCTCTTCAAAATCTTCCTTCAGCTTTAATACAAAATAAGATCAAGCCTTTCATCTTTAAAAGGGCAAAGAAAAAAACTAAATGGCGTTTGTGTGGCTGCACCTGTCTGTTCACTTAGTGTCACCATTTCCTGGGAATCAATACGATAATTTGCCCCTGGACATAGTTTCCCAGCAACACACATCTTGAACCAATTCAGGGGAATTTCCTTGTCATTATGGTCACCTGGCTCTTGCATCAAATGGCTCCTTGCAACCTTCCATAAATATGAGGATTATGCTTGCTCGAAGGCAATGGCCAAAATGTTATGTTTGTACACTGGTTTCCTCAGGATTTTATAATACTAAGCAAAGAGCTGTCAGCTGAAGCCATCATACTATCTTTGAAGGAAGTTGGGTGTGTATTTTTGTGCCATGCAAAGAGAGCAGAAAAAATTTATTCTCAGGGTTTTCTGACCCAAAGGAAAAGGGGTAAGCCCTCAGTGAATCCTCAATAACTACTGTTGATCAGGAGAGAGACCCTGGAAATAACCTGACTTTTCCTGCATAAGGGTCGACTCTGACATTTTCTTTTCTGTCCACTGGGAGCAGGCTGGCAAGTACCTTCAAGGAAAAACTACAGTCAGGTTATTGCCAAACCATTTAGCAAACACTATATGAATTTCCTTTCTGTATGTGTAAATATTCTTCACTTTAAATTCCTTTATCCTTCCATGACTGCTTAAAAAAAAAAAAATTATGTCGTTTTAATCCCTGCAGGCAAGACATTTACTTTGATATTCTTTAAGTATGTTTTTGTGATTGCTAAGCAAACACATTTTAATAATGGTATACAGTTTTTTTTCATTTAAAAAATGGGCAACAATTATTTTTGATAGGATTAACATCTCCCATAATCTCACCACAGTGTTATCGATTGCTGTATTTCTTTTTAATAGTTTTTCCTATGTACTGTCAACGTAAGAAACATCTAAACCTGTAGAGAATTTTTATGAGTTTATTTGAGACAAAACTGATGATAATTGGTAAGCAAAATCTCAAATGCTCTGGAGAATAACAGTTTTACAGTTTCTTTTATATATTTGGAATTAAGAAGGGAAAGTAAGGAAGATTCCATGAGTGTGGGAGAAAGCAAGGTGAAGAATAGTTAACAAAGTTGGTTACCGGAGGGTAGGGGTGGGATAGGAGGGAGGAGGTAGATGGGGTAAAAGGTGTCAAATATAGGGGAGAAGGGGGGAGGGTGAAGTGGCTAAAGGGGATCAAATATATGGTAGCTGAAGGAAACTGGACTTTGCGTGGTAACACACAATAGAATATACTGATGTAAAATGATAATGTACACCTGAAAATTATATAACTGTATTAAGCAATGTTACCCCAATAAACTTAATTTAAAGAAAGATTGGTTATTGGCTCCTTCAAGAGGTATGGAAAAGAGGATTACTTCTGGCATTTCAAAGGTGTGTTAACCTAGACGCATAAGAACAAAGAACAGGGTTGGCTTAAAAAACCTCTTAATAAAGAAATTGTAGGCCTCGGGGCATGACTGCCCACCACAACCTGCCAAGTTAGGAATTTATGATTTATTATAGCACCCCTTTTTTGTCCACAGGATTTATTGTGTTAAACAGAAAATCATAGGCCCAAAATGGCATCACTCATGCTGAAAGCCCATGACACCAAACCTACATTAATTTTTATTTTTTAAAATTTATTTATTTTTTATTTTTTATTTTTATGGTGACATTGGTTAACGAAATCCAATGTTTCAGCTGTCACTTTAACAGCAAGGCATATATATATATATATATATATATATATATATATATAATATATATATATATATATATATATACACTGTGTGTTCACCTCCCATAGTTAGATTTCTTTCCGTCACCACATATTTGA
Organism: Eonycteris spelaea; assembly: GCA_003508835.1. Taxonomy (NCBI): domain Eukaryota; kingdom Metazoa; phylum Chordata; class Mammalia; order Chiroptera; family Pteropodidae; genus Eonycteris; species Eonycteris spelaea. Next base: position 7,695,347 of record PUFA01000017.1, read on the forward strand.
CCCCCTTTACCCCATCTTTTCCCCCCTCCCCCCACCCTCTGTTAGCCACTAATTTATAGTCCATGTCCATGAGTCTCTATTTGTTTTATTCATTTGTTGCTTTTAAAACCTACATTTAATACCTGATCTAGTTGAGGTTTCAAATTTCTCCCAGAAACATAACCAGTCTGGAATTTCCGGAACAACACTAGTGAAATCATCTGCCTAATGTCCTTGCCTAAAATAATTTACTCTTTTAATTTCTTAGCCGCTCCCTCTTTCTGCCTAAAAAACCTTCTTTGTGCAACTCATCGAAGCTCCCCTCTAGCTGCTAAATGGAATGCTGCCCAATCCATGAATTGCTTAATAAAGCCAACTAGATCTTCACATTTTCTTGGTTGAATTTTGTTGAACAACTGTAAGCGATTTTTAAAAGTTTATAAAATGTCTTGTATTGGGAAAAGGAAGAAAAATACTAGATTTTTTTTAACATTTAATTTTTAATAATTTTAGATGTAAAGAGAATTTGCTAAAATAGCACAAAGAATTCCAATATACCTTCTACGAGATCCCATAAATGTTAATATTTTACCATGCTTGCTTTCATCATTCTGTTTTCTTTACAGCCACTTCCTTCTTGTGAACTGGGATGTTCTCTATGGTACTAATTCCTATAATTTACAGCTCAGCATATGCTTTAAACATACACATTTAAAATTAATCAAAATGATACACATATATGGTCAAAAAATCAAATAGAAAAGATGATCTTTTAATGGAAAGCCACGGTTCCACCCTCAGCTCGGCTCCTCAGAGGCAACATCTTTTAAACAATCTTTTTGCCTTGGGTTCTTTCTGAACCTACACATCTCTAAATAATAGGCTTCTACTGCTGTTTCTGACTAAATTAACTCTAGACATTTAGTTTTAACTTCTTCCTATGAAAGACAAGAATGTAGCCCATTTTTTTCCCTCTCTCCCATGGTGATATCACTATTAGTCCTTTCACTGGTCATCTCTGTATCATCAATCAACATACTGAAGTCTCCATTTTTGTTCTAGCCACCATAGAAAGCAAACTGGTCTCCCATTTTGTAAGCAGAGGATATTAGCACTCCAATTCCTCACCCTTGTCTCTTTCTTAGATTGTTCCCTTGCTTTTAATTACCAACTTATCACATTTTCGTTCTGTTCTATAACCACCACTCAAATGCCCATCATTGTCTATGAGTCATCTGACAAGGTGGAAAACTTAGTAAGAATTTACCTTTCCAGGACAATGTGACCACAGGTCACTGCAGAGCAAGCAGCATGCTAGGAGTCCTTCCCCACAGGGCCAGGATCATGACCAGCTGTCACTTAGTGAAGAATGTTCCCCCATGGCAAATACAAATGGGGATTCTACCTTTTATCTCCACCAAATCCTTCTTCAGTCAAATCTTTGTGTTTTTCTAACTTCTCACTATCCCCCGGGGTCAGGCACTCCTGGCATCTGAGTTTTGTCTCTGGCTTACTCCTTCCTTCTCAAGCTGTGTGAACATGCAGGAACCCCTGAAGTATGGAATGTGCTACTCTGTTCGTCCCTGGAAAATTTCCTCACTTTCTTTACAGCAGCCTTCCTCTTTCATGAGTTGTCAAGAATGAAACGACCTTAGATTTCACATAAATTCTAGATTCCTGTCTTCTACTGAAAATTTTCAAGATTGGGTAAGGCTGGACTGGAACACTGCAGCAATAGGCTATAGTGCAACAGTAATAGCTCTCTTCCTTTTACCTGTCTGGACCCTGTGGTAATAGGTTTTCAGCCCTTGAAATAGATTTGCACTTAAGCTCCTTGGTTCCAGCCCCATGTCTGACTCCTGTCCTGACGCCTCTCTCAGGTTCCACGGGGCAGAACTGTGCCTCTCTATTCTCCTTTGTTACTTTCTCAATGTGTGGTCCAGACCAGAACAGCCTCAGTGACATCATCTGGGAGCTTGTTAGAGATGTAGTATCTTATGCCCCACCCTAGATGTACTGAATCATAATCTGCAGTTTGATGAGATTTCTTGGTGATTCCTTTGCCAATTAAAAACTGGTCTATAGTTTCCCTTTCTTGCTTCATTAGGCGTCTTTTTTTTTTTTTTTTTTTTTGTCTTTCTAAATCTATTGAATTTTCTCATGCAGGGATATCCCCGACCACTTTCACTTCATTATTAATTTTGTTATTTTATTTTCATTTCTTTTCCATTATTTAACGGGATCTCTAGTGGAAAAGGAAAAAAAAATTTGTGTGGTCAGTAAATCAGCAAGCAATTTGACAGTTTTCAGACACAGGTCTTAGGCCATTAGGGTAACAAAACCCAAACTTTGCCATACCCTGTTTTTATTTTGTTGTGTTTTACAGCTATCCTCTCAATAAAGGCATGGATGTGGAAGGGATAACAAATGTTTATGGTCTTGATGGAACAGTTCTTCATGTTGGAGTCTCCTGATGCCCTTGAACTAATTACTTTAAACCTGGAAAACTCAGAGATACTACTGCCTCTAAGACTGGCAGCCACCATTCTGCCAGAAATACCAGCATTAAAAGCATATTGGAAATCACAGTGGTGAGGGAAGAAGAAACTTTCCTTTGCCCTCATTTCTTTTGGCTGGTCTAATAATCAAATAAACATGAGACAGATTAGTAAGAGAAAACAAATTTACATACATATGTAAGGGGAAACTGAGTCAGAGACCTCTCATACATGAGAGGTTTAAAGACAAAAAAGGAAAATGAGGTATATATATGACATTCTGATCTAAGGATAAGGTAAGGCACCTTGGGGCTTCAGAAGTTAATTGCAGGGAAAGTGTATGTTCAGTAATTAGTAGGTTAAATAGGTTATCCCTGATAATACTCTATTATGAGCCAGGTCACTAACTCACATTCCTAAATGCGGGGGGGGGGGGGGTGGTTGGGGAGAGTTTCTCTTGAGCTTGCAGGGTCAGTTGCCTTCAGATCAAAATACCCTGCATGCCACTGAGGCACATCTTGGGGTGGCTCGTTCCAAAAACCTACATAATAAAGAAAGGGAAGGGAATAGCTTAGAAGAGACATGCAAAACTATGTTTCTTTGTTGTTCTGGGCATATTTTTATTTTTAGCATCACACTGCTACTGTAAATTTGTCCCAGCCAGTCATCCAAGTATTGTGGAAATTAACTGCAATGTTATGAATGTTTTACAGATGGATGAACCAAAGCTGATGAGAAAACAAACTGGTTCTGATCTTTTCCCCATTTTGGAGATGAGTTTTATCTGGCTGAAAATAAATGTTTTCAATCAGAAACTGTACCGCATAGAATTTTTTTTTTTTCCTGCCAGAAACTGAACACTCAACTAAAAGTAGCTTAAACTGCTGGTTCTCAAAATTGGCTGCACATTGGAATTGCCTAGGAAACCTGGCCCCCACCTGGTTTCGTTGGTCTGGGGTATGACCTATGCACTGAGAGTGATTCCATGTGCAGCAGAGTTTGAGAACCATCGGCTTAAACAACGCAGACGCTGTTTCACTCAACCAGGAGGCTGGTGGTGACATTGTTGCCATGGCTCGGGAACTCAGTAATGTCATCAGGCACTTCAACTTTCTCCTTAGTCATTTTCAGCATATTGTCTGACAGTGTCTCCACTCTCAGACACAAACGGCCATTCTAGCTCCGAGCATAAAGTGTTAAACACTTTAAACTACCTCCTGCTCTCACTTGTCTTTGTCAGCAAGAAAACTTTCTAGGAAGCCTCCCCACCCCCAAATTTCTCCTTTGTTTCATCATAACCACCACAGACCAACTGCTGGCAAAGAAGAATGGCTTACATCAATTACTATCACTGTTAACAAAATAAGAGTTCCATTAAGTTAGGTGAGCAACCAACAGTATGTGACTCTGTAACCTCATTATCCAAAACAAATTAGCAATAGCTCATCATTAACTTGCAGGATATCATCAGGCTCAATTGGACCCAATATTAGTTTTTTATTTTCTTTTTGGAGCAGTGCTATTGGTAAAAAGTAGTATTCCATGACCTTAATTCTTTCTTAGAGGTCTTCCAAAGAACAAAGAAAATTTAATTTTAAAAATAGAACAAAACCCTTTCTATCTTGGTGATTAACATAGGTCCATTGATACTTTTATAAATCTAAGATACATTATAGGAACTTACTGATCTTATTTTTCCGACTTCACGTATTGTCATTTTATCATTTAAGGAATTCTTTTATCATACTCTTCATACTTTTCCCAGCTATATTTTAAAAAGGAATTATGAGAAAATGAAAACATGATGAAATCGCCTAAAAAGAATGATGCAGTGGTTAAAAAAAATTGTTGCTCTTCAGTTTTCTTATTGCATTGCCCAAAGTATTGCATCATTTTTCAAGAAGGAATAAAAGAAGACTTGAAGAACTATCTTATAGGTTGCTTTAAGATTTCATAGAACAAGTCAAGAATTCAGAATTTTTCATTTTCCATCTGTAATGGGGAGAAAAGGGAATTGACAGAGGATGAAGTTTCAAAATTAGCCGATGAATCAGAAAATAAATGCAGAGAAACAAATACACTCTAGACTTTAGTGATGGTGGAAATGATCATATAAATGAAATCCGATTATGAGTTTTCAGATGATATTATAGATGAATATTCTCAAACTCAAGGATTAGTAAGTGATCAATATATTTCTAAAGATGAAAAGAAAAGGCAGTATTTTTCACCCAGTTAGTCATTCAACAGAAAGCATATCATCATCTAATATTTTTGAAAAAGAACCTAGCCCACCTTGTTTTGCTAACAGGATGTATGATGGTATTCTTTAATTTTTTTATTGTTTGTGTGCAAATATTTATTTGAAACAAAGGTTTGCTATGCTTAAATTCTTGTTAGCAGTTCTAATAAAGTTTTTCGTGATATATTTATTGACAAAGGTCACTCAGATTCCCCAGTTGTGGGCTCAGAATCTTTTATCAGTGTCCACAAGAAAAACATTATCTTGTTTAGGAAAGGCACTGTGCCAGGCTCTGAAGATACAAAAAATACAGGTCTACTCTTGAAGAGTTTATAATCCTGCTGGGCGCCAGGAATATAAATTCTCTCCCATGAGCTACAAATGCCACATTAGAGATTTTTCATTGCCAGTCGTAGGATAGCCTATTCCCTACCCCACCCCCAGCTTTCCCCAGTGTTAACATCTTCCACAACTAGCAGAATATCAAAATCAAAAAACTGAAGCAATCCGCACAGCTTATTCAGATTTTACCGGTACAGACCTATATGTGTATGTTTGCGTGTGTATAGCCATATGCAATTTTATCACTTGTAAAGCCTTGTGAAACCACCACCATAATCAAGATACTCAACTGCACTGTCACAAGACTTGTCCTCCTTACCCCTTTACAGTCATCTCTCTCCCCTCCCCATCTTTAACTCTGGCAACCATTATCTGTTCCCCATCTTTGTATTATTTCCTGAGTTATATAAATGAAATTATGCAGTGAAATGGAATAAGAAATCCTTTTAAGAATGGCTTTTCTCATTCAGCATAATTCCCTTGAGGTTAATCCAAATTGTCGCATGTATCAATAGTTTGTTCCTTTTTACTGCTGAATAGTAACCCTATGGTATAAATGTGCCATAGTTTAACCATTTAGCAATTGAGGGACATTTGACTAGTTTCCAGTTTAGGGCTATTAAGAATACAGCTGCCATGAACAGTCATATACAAGTTCCTGTGTGAAAATGTTTTCATTTCTCTGGGATAAGTGCTTAAGAGGGCAATTGTTGGTCATATACTAAGTCCATTTTAGTTTTGAAAAAGACTGCTAAACTATTTTCTAGAGTGACTGTACCACTTTACACTCCCACCAGCAATGTGATTGTTTCTCTGCATCCTCACTTGTATCTGGTATTATCACTAGTTTTTATTTTAGCTGTTTTGATAGATGTGTAATCGTATCTTATTGTAGTTAAGTTTGCATTTCTCTAATGGCAAATGGTACTGAACATCTTTCCATGTGCCATCTGTATATCCTCTTAGTGAAATGTGTGTCTTTTGTCATTTTCTAACTGGATAATATTTCCTTTTGAATGCTGAGTTCAAGAGTTCTTCATATATTCTAGATATATCCAATAACTATTTTTTAAAATTATAGTTTACATACCCAGCTATTTTTAATCAGCTGCTCTAACATTTGAGGGAGCAATGTCATGAATAGTCTCTATCTCATTGAACCACATTAATACTCCTCCCTCTTTAGCAAAACCATCTGTATCAATTTCAAGCCAGCTGTCTGCAGAGAGGAACTCTCTGTGGGGGCCAGGGTGCAACCCTGGGCAAAACATTTTGCCATTGATCTGTTCTACAATACTTTAAGAATTACACTGCCAGCTCTTCATCCTTTTCTCTAGATTTTGTTATCAGAGCCATGAAAGCAGCTGAGGTAATGTTGACGTGACATTTTTTGTTTATAGTTTTTTTCCCCTAACTTCCCACTTTCACTAGGTGAGTTTCCTCTGCTCATTCATTTCTCTGCTTCCCCACTTTAGCTTTCCCCTGCTACGGCCATGGTACTCACCTCTACAATCCTATGCACCTCAGTTCCTCTGGTTAATTGATTCTGCTTCTGTGTCCAATTCCAAATTTCTGGGAGATAGAACCCCTGAATATTGGGGTCAGTTATGCATTTCTAGTGTAGCTGTGGCCTGGGGAAGTGATGGCAAGGGATGTGGGGCTATCCTTCTGGGGATGAGGCCCATGAGGTTCTCTGACGGGGGGCTAAGCAGAAAATTATTGTCATCTTTATTACAAGGACTATAGGAAACAGGAAGTCAAGTGATGTTAAGTAGTTCTCAGAGCCACAGATCCAGTGGTAGAGGCAGGATGCAAAGCTTAAGTTTATCATGCTCCAAAGCTTGTGCTACATTGACTGTGCCAACCACTCCACCAACATGGCTCCTGCCCTTGAAAACCTGGGTCTCTGGGTGAGATCAAGTGTCCGCAGTAACAGTAGAGACACATATATTCCAAAAGAAAACCACACCAGGAGAAAGTAGAAGACACAGATCGATTAATGAAAGACAATTTACAATGAAAAGAAAAATAGCATTATCCCCTTTTTAAAAGTTTTGCAGTAGTTTAAATTTATGCTTATTTTATTATCCTCCTCATAAAAATACTTGTGTTTATGAGCCCTTGGGAGACATGGTTCAGTGATATACAAAGTCAATTCCATAAAGTGACAGAAAAAAACAGAATGGCACAAATCCCTTTGAACAAAATACATGCTTTAATTTTGTCCTTTACTCAGCATTAACTGATTTTCTAATGTTAAAACGGTGTATTCTTAAGATTGAATCGACGGGGTAACCAAATAGTGTCTTTTTTATACAATGGTGGATCTGGCCTACTCACATTTTACTTGGGAGTTTTCATCTATGTTCATGAGCAAGACTGGCTTATAATTTTCCTTCCTGAACTAACCCTGTCAGGTTTTAATATCAAGATTATGACAGCTGCTCTATTCAATGTATATAAGCTTGGAATTTTTAATTGAGTGTTGACAGAACTTGACTCTAATTTCATCTAGCCTAGTGATTTGAGAATTTTAAATACAGACTTTTTAAAAATTGGTTATAGCCTGTTCACATTTTCTATTTGAGTCAGTTTTATAACAACTTTAGAGACATAATTCACATAACATACTCACCCACTTAAGTGTACAATTCAGCAGTTTTCAGGAAATTCAGAACTGTGCAACCACCACCACTAATTCCAGGACATTTTCATGGCTCTAAAAAGAAACCCTAAACCCATGAGCAGTCATTCACTCTCTCCTCGTAACCCCTAGCCTTAGGCAACCACCACTCTACTTTGTCTCTTCAGATCTGCCTATTCTGGACATTTTATATAAATAGAATCACCATAGACAGTCTTTTTGACTGGCTTTTTCACTTAGCATGTTTTTATAGTTCATCCATGCCGTAACATGTATCAGTATTTCATTTCTTCTTTTTGCCAAATAATATCTCATTGTATGGATACACCACCTTGTTTACCCGTTCATCACCTGGACATTTTACTTTTGGGCTATTGTAAATCGTGGTGCTCTAAATAGTCCTGTACAAGATTTTTTGTGGACATGTTTTCATTACTATTGAGTTTACACCTAGCTGTACAAACGTTGGGTCATATGATAACTGTTTAACATTTTGAGAAACTGCTAAACCACCTGTTTAGATTCCTACCAACAATGCCTGAAGGTTCCAATTTCTCCACATCCTTACCAACACCTGTTATTCACCATCTTTTTCATTATATCCATCCCAGTGGGTGTAAAGTGATATCTCTTTGTGGTTTTGATTTGCCTTTTCCAGATGGCTAAGATATTTAGCACCTTTTCCTGTGCTTATTGGCCATTTGTATATCACCTTTGAAGAAATGCCTATTCAAATCCTTTGCCCATTTTTACATTGGGTTATTTGTCCTTCTACTTTTAAGAGTTGTTTATATATTCTGGATACACATCCCTTATATGATCTGCAAAATTTTTTTCCATTCTGTGCTTCCTTTTTATTGATGGTGTTCTTTGAAGCACAAAATTTTTAATTTTGATGTTGACTTCATCTATTTTTTCCTTTTGTTACTTGTGTTTCTGGTGTTATATCTAGGAAACCATTGTTTAATCCAAGGTCACAAAGATTTATGCCTGTTTTCTTTAAAGAATCTTAAAAGAAATTTAGTTTTAGCACTTACATTTAGGTCTTGATCCATTTGGGATTTTTTTTTATGTGGTGTGAGCCAGGTGTCTAATTTCATTCTTTTGCGTATGCCTGGCTGTCCCAGCACAATTTATGGAAAAGACTATCCTTCCTCCATTAAATTGTCCTCGCAACCTTGTCAAACAAAAATCAGTTGACTATAAATGTGAGAATTTATTTCTGGACTCTCAATTCCATTCTATTGATCTAGAGGTATATTCCAATGCCAGTACCACACTGTCTTGATTATTGTAGCTTCACAGTTAAGTTTTGAAATTGGCAAGTGTGAATCCTCCAACTTGTTTTCCAAGATTGTTTTGGCTATTCTAGGTCCCTGAATTTATACATGAATTTTAGGATCAGCTTGTCATTTTCTGTAAAGAAGCAAGCTGGGGTTTTGATATGGACTGCATTGAATCTATAGGTCAATTTGGGGAGTATTGCCTTTTCATCAGTATTAAAGCCTTCTATGAACACAGGATGTCTCTGCATTTATTTAGGTCTTCTTTGATCTCTTTCAGCATGTTTAGTGGTTTGAAGTATAAATTTTGCACTTATTTGTTAAGTTTATTCCTAAGCATTTTAGTCTTTTGGATGTTTTGAGTTAGTTTTAATAACCTTAGTTTTTGTTAAGTACTTGGTTTATCAAAATTTATTGTAATAACGTTATTTAAAAGTCTTGAATTAATCAGTGTTCAACTAGAGACACAACCAGTAGGTTATATATATATTTATTGCAAGGAATTAACTCACACAATTGTGGAGTCTGGTAGGCAAGTCTAAAACCCTAAATCTATAGGGTAGACTTCCAGGAAGGGCTGGCTGGAAATCTCAGACATGAGCTGAAGCTGTCACTACAGATATAATTTCTTCTCCCTTATAGAAGCCTGTTCTGCTCATAAGGGCTTTCAGCTGATTAAATCAGGTCCACACATATTATCAAGGATAATCTCACGTAAAGTCAACTGACTATGGACTTTAATACAATCTATAAAATACCTTCATAGCAACACATAGGTTAACGTTTGAATAAATGGCCACTATAGCCTCGCCCATTGACACACAAAACTATAAGCCTCTTTACCTTTTAAAATTATGTACCATTTGTAGTTAATAAATTCTTTTGCATTCCTAATATCACTTATTTGTATTTCTCTTTTCACCATGATCCATCTTGCCTTTATATTTTTCTAGCTTATTAGTCTGTCAAAGAATCAACTTTTGGCTTCTGATTCCATTATGTTTATTTTCTATTCCATCAGTTTCTGCCCTTTATGACACATTTCTAGAGTAGGTAAAAAATTAGTATCAACCACAGGACTACTACCAGCAAAAGGCCACATTTAAAATTTTAGGCTTCAGTTATTTTTTTTTTTTTTAAACATCACAATGGAGCATGAATTTGGACTGCATACCTATGTGGGGGGGGGGGGGAAGAACACACACAGAAAAAAGCCTAATGACATACACCCAAATGTTAACAGTGGTATCTCTGGTTATTAGGATCAGAGGTATGCTTTTCCTCATTCTTTCCCATATTAAAAAGTATTTATTTCTAGTAATTAAATGCAATGCAGGAATCTTGGTTGATCCTACATTGGGGGTAGTGGGAAAGCTAAAAGGCACTTTGGGAGAAACTCTAATATGAAATATATGTTAGGCAATAATATTCTTGTGGTAGGTTCCTTTGGTACAATGATATTATAGTTACATAGAAGAATGTCTTTGTTTTTAGAGAATACATGTAGTACTGAGGGGGTGAAGTGCCATGATGCTAATTTCAAATGGTTCAAGAAAAACCCTGTTTATAAAGCATATTAGGCAAAATGTCAACAATAAGTCAATTTAGATAAAGAGTATACATGTGTTCATTGTCCTATTCGAAATTTTCTGTAGGTTTGAAATTTTTAAAAATAAAAACCTGGGGGGAAATGATATACTTCTATAATAAAAGAACTGGAAAACAAAAAAAGCCTGTAAGACAACCAGTCACTGATTAGGATGCTTTCAACAGGATGGTCTCACCCTTTTGTCTGAGGGCTCTGTGCCATGCTAGCGACAGTGGCTCACCAGGCTGTGGCACTGATAGGAGAGGCTGTAGATTACCACAGCCCCCACAGCTGGCAGGCGTAAGCCAGTGCTCTCTCACTTACTCTCTGGGATAATTAGATAATGTCCTTTTGATGAGCGGAAAGCTAAAAATAACACTCTTTGATAAGTTTTTGCTATTGGAGACTAAAGTTAAGCACATAACAACTTTCTACAGTACATTAGAAACTCAGAATAGGCAATATTATTGCTACCATGACAGTGGTTTATTATATTAGTAAATAACAAACTAATATATTAGTTTACTAACCTTTCCATTTTCAAAAAAAAAATTTCTTAAAGAGGTTTAACCTTATACAGCAAAGGAATAAGGATAATGTTACTTGGTTTCAATGTTCTGATGTATAAGTTAAACCAAGTCAATACAAAAACTTTCTTCAGCCAAATAAAACAGGAGACTAAAAAAACCTTTTGCAAATCCTTGGTATTACCAGGTTCCCAGGGATCTGAAACAGAACACTCAGGGAGTACGCCCTTGAACATTGTGAACTATGTACCACAGCAAGTTAAGGAAATAAAGGACATGTCTATAAACATGCTTTCCAAAGTATTATAAGTAAACTGTTACTTCAGGATCTTGAAATTAAAATTAATTCACTCTGAATCAAACTAAATGGCAAAGAAAGGTTCAATAGCCAATAGCATGACAGATGACATTTAAACATCACTCTGTGCCAGGAACTAAGTAAGTGCTTTTATCTCATTTAAGTCTCACAACAACCCTATGAGGCAGATACTATCATTATACCCATTTTACAGATGAGTGGGCAAAGGTTATACTTGTCCAAGGTTATTCAACTGGTATCTATTGTGGTGGGTTTTCAAACCAGGGTGGTCTGGCTTTGAAATCTGTGCTCCTAATCACTGTGCTATAATCTCTCTCAATACCAACTGCTAATTTAAAAATATGAAATGTATTTGTTCCTTCCTAATCTTAATCATTATAAGGACTATCCATCTAAATTTTCAATGTTTTGTTCCTTCCAATCTGTAAAACTATTCGATTTTGATTTTATTTAATATCCACCCGTCCCCACCCCTGTATCTTGCCCTCATTAAGTCGCTGCATGTGTGTTAAGCTCTGCTTAGACTAATAGCCAAAAGTGTATGAAATAATTAAATCTTGTTTGCTCAAAATAAAAGAGGAGTTAAACACTTTCTGTAACACTTTTTTTTTCTTAACTTCCAGAGTTTGGCTTTATTTTGCAGTACAGAAATCATTCAGAGCCATTTTGAGACAGACATCATTAAAGTAGAGGCTCTGTCAAATCAATACTGTATTATGGCTCGGTCTGTTGAAGAAGCCACACCTGGGATAAAAATGGCTTCTATGTTTACCTGCTTTATGATAGCTTTTGTTCTCCTTTGCTCTCATCAATTTTATTAAGTTAAAATACTTCACACAGGCTTTCTCCAAAATGACTCTCAAAGTCTGAAGTTTGGTTAGAATTTTAGGCCCACATAAAACCAAACTTGTGTCTATGCTATGACATAACACAAAATGTAAAATTTTTTCCCCTAACCCTTCACTAGTAAGTACTCTTAACAAGGCTTCAAAGACTTGCTCAGAAAAAGTACTATTGATGCTGATAGCCAGAGCACATTACCAGGAGCATTACGCCCTGGGCTGTGAGCCTATCAAAACACTATCTTCGGTATATAATGCATAGCAGGATGGGGATGATGGAGGAAATTATAGATATAAATATAAAATACACTTTCTAGAAATATTCCCACTTCATGGAAATACAATGTTAAGGCCATATCAAGCTAAATATGGAAAAGCAAAAGTTTTATTTTTAAAAAACTAGGCTATACAATTGAAAGCCATATACAAAAAATTTCCAAAACAAAAATGTCTCATCTACAAAATTATGTACATACTTAGGCCCCATATTAAAAAACATGGTCCCCTAGGTCCCAGTTAGACAAAGAGAGCCATCTATGATAATGCTGGGAAGAGACTACTGTACCTGACATAAACCAAAAGAGGAAATCCCAACAAGGTATTTCAGTGCTTAGAGGTGTTAAGACCTTGGCTTTGATGATATCGAAGGTAAGAAAATCAAACTGGGTTCCACTGGGACATGCTAGTCAAGTCGGTGACCACAACAATCACAATGCTTCTGGGTGGCCTCCATTTGGGGGCAGAGCAATCTGCAGAGGTGATAGTTTTTACATGTTCCCTGCTACCTACACCAGTATAATTACTACATTATAAAGACAAAAATTGTCTTTAAACTCTTTGAAAAATATACATTTTGTAAAGATTTTTTAAAAGTCCAGATTCATCAAAGATGAGTAAAAAAAAAAAAAAATCCATTACTTTCCTAAGGCCACTTCCTTACTCTATTCTTGCTTAAATGCAAAAGCTGACAGTTTCTGATTCGTAGAAAGATCTAAAGGTTTTTGCTTTTTAGGCAAATTCAGATTCTCCGTTGCTTTTTCTTTCTGGCTTTCAGTTTCTTGACTTTCATCCACAAATTTTCGCTTCTTTGTTTCGGCAACATCACTTGCAGTTTCTCTTTTCGCCTTGGTAGCCCATGCCTTTATAAAAATATTGGAGAAAAGATTTTTATGCAATAACAAATAAATAGGAAGAAAATTATTTCTTTACTTTCCAGGTAACATAAAGTAGCATAATTAGCATTTGTTAAGCTAATCATTAAGGATTCTCACTGTTAAATTTCTTACTACTTAATTGCAAAGCACATTAAAAATTCACATTTTATCTCTAATATTTCAATCTATACTCAGCTTGTATTTAACCATATCAAGTGTAAAATACTAAACCTCCAGGTATTTTTTAAAAATGAAACTTTTCATTTTGAGATTGTAGATGCACAGGTAGTTGTAGGAAATAATACAGAAAGATTCTGTGTACCCTTTACTCACTTTCCCTCAATAGCAGAATCTTAAAAAACCAGGGTATCGACATCAACACAATCCCCTTTTTACTTCTACTCATTTGTGTGAGTCTGTATGTGCATATTTAATTCTGTTGTAGGTTCTTGTATTTACCACCACATTCAAGATACGGAACAGTTCCATCACCACAAGGATCCCTCATGCTGCTCTGACTCCTCACCCAGGCCCCAACTGCTGGCAATCAGCACTCTTCTTCATCCCTATCACTTTGTCATTTCAGGAATGTTATATACAGTATCTATTCTTTTGGGATTGGCCTCTGTTCACTAACCAAGAACCTAACAAGTTTCACTCATTTCATGTCTTAAATCTCTCTTAATCTATAATATTTCCTCCTCCTCCTCCTCCTTTATTTTCTTTCCCGTTTACTAATTGTAGAAAAGGGATTCTCTGAGCTGTAGAATTCCTCACACTAACAGACTGGATATAAGAAAATGTTTAAGGTTTATATATCTTAAAAATATTGATTACATTTCTAAGTATTAAAAAACACAATCACAACTTTTGCCAAGTTGTTTCTTCTGCTGAGTAAGGTCTGATGTATTCAGCTGCCACTTTAGCTAATTCTTTTAGAATTTCTATCCTTTTATAAATACTTACAAAAAATGAGAAACACAAAGTTGCTATGAGATTCCAGAGGAGGCTAAAAGTGGTCAGACCAGTTTCTAGCTTCCTAATTTTTTAATACTTTTATTCATAGAACCCAGTTTATTGAAGCAAGAATCTATGTCACTAGGCCCCAATGCCACACACTGTCATTCCTAGGGAAGTGAAGGCTGAGATTTAATTATTACACCATCACACACATTGCTTTCCATTGCAACAGAAAGCTGCTCCTAGCCTTCCTTCACATGGCAAATTTACATGAGAGGTAACAGGTACAGGCCACCAATTCTAATTTCCATCTGAAAGGCTGAAACAGAACACCAGCTCTCCCCCCAAAAGCAGTATTCTCATTTAGTATTCATTGTAAAGTAAATAGTATTTAAAAGATTTCTGCTTACAAGGCACCTAATAGTCCAAAAAATGTGAATTAACTTCATTTTTACTTAATTATTTTGTTTGTTTTCAATTTATAAGTAATGCTTTTTCTTGGCGTAGTCCCCTAACTTGTAATATGTAGGAACTTATACAGATGTAAACAGTATACCTACCCCCAAAATTAACTATTAGCACTAAATAATAACTATTACATATCCATATGTTCAGTGCTGACATTTCAGTTAATTTCTTCTCCACAAAGCTTCCTCTCCCTCAAAAACATTCAATTTTCAAAAAGAGAAAAAGGTATTTTCTATAAGGATTTTTAAAACTTGGGAATTCACTAAGATCTCAGTCTCAGCACAATTAGCCTTACCTTCCTTTCTTCAGTTGACAATACTCTAAATAGAAGAATTCCTTTTTTTATTATGTCTGCTTCATCTGATAAATCAGGATTGTCAGACAAAATATTACTTCTGTTTTCTTCCAGCCACATCTGGAACCCAGTCTTTGGCCTAATAGCACAATAATGCGAAAAAATTTTATACTTAACACATAATTTAAAGTGCTTTATAATTTTCCAGGTTAGTAATTAACCATTAGTCTTTGTATACCTATATAAAGAGACACAATTAATTACATTGTTAATATTCATATTACGTATTACTTAACCTGCCTGGAGACTGCAGGAATAATGAACCGAAATATTCTTGGTAACGTCAATTCAAAGGGATTATTCACACTTGTATTTTCCAAGCGCAGCAACCATGAATTCTGCACTTTCAACTCTTTTATACTGTTGACAGGCTCAAGGTCGCCAATCTCACTTAGCCCCTCTGGCCCAGTAAAATTCTACCACGTAGCCTTGGCAAGCTCTTTCTCCATTTCCCAAACCAGCTATTTGAAATCTTCAGAACTCTCTTGGGCTCCTTACTCGTTCTCTTACCCTGGTTCTCACAGCTGGCCTCACCATTACGCAAAACATGGGCATAGCACATTGTCAATTTTATTAGATTTCACTTCTGATACGAACTGTCTTTAGGTCACAAGTGAAGGTTTAATGCAAGTATTTAATATTTACTGGGCACTTTTTTTTCTGTATAACCAGTTGCTAGCATAAAAAAATGGAAGCATCTTAAATAAAATTTTCACTGTTTAATTATCTAAATTGAATTCAGAATAAAACAGGAATAATAAAAAGCATAGCTACCCCCTCAGATCAAACTAGTTAACATGAGATATGATTATATGATACATAATGCTAAAAATGAAATGAAGACTTTTTCAATTTAAATGATGCATTTTAAATAAATCTAGTAAAAGACATCAAAATATCTGGTAACATACTGCAAAGGTGGACAAATAGGATCTGGATGAACAGGAACTCTCATATTGCTAGGGTATATAAAATGATACAACATCAATGCTAAACAGTACGGCAGCATCTATTGGAATTAGAAGTGCACATTAACTTTATCCATACAAGAATCCATAGCTATAAGTACATATGAGAAATAACTTATATAAAGTTATTTGTTGCAATACTATTTGTATTAGCAAAAGATCTCTTTCTACTAGTGGAGACCTAAGTAATTATGATATATCCATTCAATAAATATAAAAAGATTACAGAAACTCTGTGTAGTAATGAAATGACCTGCAAAAGCTATTAAGTGGAAAAAAAGCAAGAGATAAAACAATGTATATGCTACCATTACTGTAGAACTAAAAAAAAAAAAAACCAAACAAACAGATAAATATAAGTGTGTGGTGTGTGTCCGTGCATAGATTAATTCTGAAAAGCTCTGTAAGAAACTTGTTGCTGTGACTGTGCAGCGGGGAACTAGGTAGATAGGAAAAGATATTTATTCTTCATCACACACCTTTTTGTATCTTTTGACTATATTTCTCCCATGTGACTACATTAGCTATTTAAAAAATGGATTAATTATAAAATATAGTATTTAAATTTAAAACACACATATAATTTGCCAAAGCACACTTTAATAAATAATGTAAACAGACACTAATTGATATTTGTAGCTTCCTTCAAGTGTTCAGGATGACCACTATCAATGCCAATGTATTATTTATAATAATGAATAACAAAGCTGAATAATTTTGTCTTGCTCCTTCAGTATGCCTTTTTTTGGGATACTGCATCTTGAGCATACTAAATTTCTCTATGTACTAACCTTTGATTTTCAGTGTCTTGATCACACACAGCTGAGGTTTCAGATGATGAATTTTTAGGATTTTCTTCTTTTACTTCCTCGCTCTTATCAGTTTCAGAAGTTTTTTTCTGAAAATAGGATGCTGCAGATGCCTATAAAGACGAATATCATGAAGCAGCAAGAAAATATAGTATGATTTTACATGTTACAAGCAAGTTTTAAAAAATGTGGGAAAATATAATTATTTAGAATTCTTATACCAATATGTGAAGTCCTGAGGTTCTCGACTGGAAATAAACATGCAGATATACATAAACTGCAAAAAAACTATACTTCAAATTCCATGTTATCTAAATGAATAAAATGATATGAAATGGAAAAAATAAATAATACATATATTTTACTGATGTTAACTTTGGGATAAAATACCAAATCTGAGATAAAATCTGGGAGACAAAATCAAAATACAGAACAAGGAACGATAAGAGCAAGGTACTCTACCAGTGTCATCATTACACAGGGATAGGCAACAGAAACATCTGGGAAGTTTTTTTCAAAATACAGATAAATGCCTGAGTCCCTAGGGCCCGGGTATACATATTTTCAAAAAGTGATTCTGAAACAAAACCAGAATAGAGAACCATTGCCCTCACTGGACAATTAGTTATATACAACTAAAGCCTCCTGTCCCATACCTGAAACAGTGAACAAACCACAGTTAGACAAACAGATCTCATGCTGCTTACTGCAGATGTGAGTAGTTGAAACAGTACCTGCTTAGACTTTGGCTTTGGAACTAGAGGCTTTATAACTGGAGACTTTTCATTATTTGTAGCTCGATTAAATGCAGTAGATTTCTTGTATGATTTGTTCATATTATCTAAAATATTAGTAGAACGTGCTGAATTCACTGAGACGGCTGGCTCTTTGGAACTGGCTGATACCTAAAGAGCAAACTCGTGTTAGCATTTTATACTGAAAGAAAAAAATCCTAGGAGATTTCATTTTTCCTAAAAATTTCTGTCACATCTGTATTGTACTCTCATTTCTAGAAATGAATACATTTGCACAATCCAAATTAAGACTTTTGATGCACATGTTCTCAAATACCACATCCCCAAGAAAAACAGGGAGTTTTTTCAAAACTAAAAGCACTTAAAAGGCAAGGAGAAAATATAACTCAGCCCAGGTGTGAAGCAGTGCTGCTTTTTGTCTTTGTTTTCACAAAGATCTGTTTCAGTCTTTAATGTCTCCAAGTCTGGGGAGGGTGTTTTGAAAATATTATTCTGTATGAAAATGTATTTAAATAATAGAAAATATTGGAAAGAGTTTACCTTAAAGGGGTTTACTCGTCCTTGGTTGCTAGAGGTAACTGCACCTTTCATAAGAAAGAAACTCTCACTTAACAGTGGTAAAACACAGAAGACTTCTGACTTCTACAATAATAGATGAAATATTTTAATCTATATTGTATGAAAATGAATGTGCTTTGTAACTTAAAAACTATTAACTACATATGACCTCCTTCCATTTCTAAGACAAAATAAAAGCTTTTAGATGGGAACCACCCAACTTGCCACTAAAATATACATAGTATATAACGATCTAACCTTTTCTTCCTGTTAGCATAGAAAAATGGTGCCTTATTTTAGCTAGTAATGAATTCCTCTCCTATGCTCGCTCTCAATTCCACCCTTCCCGCTTTGTCAAGAAACTTGTGCTATCAATGGCTACAATATTTTTGACTTTACCTTTTTATTGACTGCTCAAGTTTCCAACTTAAACAAACAAAAAACAAATCCTCTCTACCCCACAACCTCTCAGCCATCATCTTATTTTTTTCAAAGTATTTTGGTTTTTTATTATTAGTTTCCCATTTCCTCACCATTCTTATGTTCCAGTTCCAATATAATAATGGACTCTAGCCCTACTAACCTATAGAATCTGCTCTTGCTAAGAACCTGATAAAACTCCATCTGGCCAAATCTGGTGGATACTTTTCAGTCATCATCTTATTTGATCTCTCAACAGCATTCCACACAGCAGATCCCTTTCTTCTTGATACTGTCTTCGTCCTTGACTTGAGTTATCATATCACCTTGGCTTACCTTCTTCCTCCTCTCTGGTCTCATTCTCTTTCGATGGTTCCCCTTCCCCCTCTCTCTACTACCTGATGTTTAAATGCTGGGGATTCCCTAGGCATAAGCTTATTTTTCTTTTCACTTTACATCTTCCCACAATGCTCCTTCACCTATGCCCATGGTTTAAATTGCTATACTTATGCCAGTAATTTTCACTTTATATTCCCATCCCAGAGATACTACTTCCCTGAGTTCCTGACCCAAATATCCAATAGTAATTCATCCTTCTGCTATCTAAACCTGTGTCTCCCTAGTTTTTCTGACTCAATAAATGGGTCAAGTACTCAAGCCAGAAACTGAGAGTTATTCTTCAAACCAGAACTTCCACACTCTCTACATCATCATCAGAAATACCTCTTCAATGCTTCCTATTCTTTCTACCATTACCACCACTCCAGTCCGAGCCACTATTCAATCCCACTTGGACTGCCTGAGTGGTCTCTATGTGCATTCCTTTTCTGAAGTGTGCCAGAAAAGGCTGTGCCCCCACTTAGAACCTAACAGCCTCCCACCGACTCTCAAACGAAGATTAAAATCCTTACTACTGCCTATATGGCCTGCACGATTTGGCTCCTGTCCATTGCTATAAACCTCAGCATCACTTCTTTGCTCTCTGTGCTCTTCATATCACTGTTAGTCCTCACACACACTGCTGCTTACGACTGCATGCTTTTCCTCTGCTTCTGCTTCCACCCACCTCTGCTAGCCGATTCATTCATCATTCAGGTCTCTGCTTTAAACACTCCATAAGGCCTTCCTTGGGGCCCCAACCCATCGCCCACCACTGAATTAAATTATAGCCACCGGTTATCTGCTCTTTTACTACTCCGTACATGTTTTTAAAGATAATTTTTTAATCAAAGTACTATATGTATATAGTCTGAAAAATCAATTGGCACCATAATTTTAATACACGGATCAACCGTGCACATCTGCTTGACTTCTGTATCCCTTCTAGTCAAATACCTGACACTCAAGAAGCATTTAATAAATACTTGTTAAATGACCATAATTTCACAAAGAACATTTCTGATAAAAGATACAACAACAACAAAAGAAAAAAACAAGAAACAGGCCTTAAAAGGTAAGGTGTATTTGAGTAGATGTATCACTTTAAAGACTACTTGTAAAATTTACTTGATATTACGAAATCATAAATTTTTCTTACCTGGCTTAATAGCTGGCACATCACAGGAAGTTGCACTTTTTGAAAATGGGTTCTGTCCTATAGTAGAATTATGATAACATAATGTAAACAGGAAGATGAACATATCCTCTATAACCGACAATCAGATGGCCAAGATGTCTTGAAAAAGTACGGGGACAGCAGTCTCCCTCTGTCCACCAGGGAGAGTTCCAAGCCCCTTGTGGATGCCTGAAACTAAGGACAGTACTGAACCCTATTTACACTACGTTTTTTCCTGTACATACATACCTAGGATGAAATTCAATTAATAAATTAGACACAGTAAGAGATTAGCAACAATAACTAATAACAGGACAATTAAAACAATATACTATAATAAAAGTTATGAAAGTGATCACTCATTTCAGGAGATCCTTGCTGAAGCCTTCATATAGGCTCCATGCTTTCTGAGGCAACATGTTGCCATCAATCAAAACATGATTTCTGTTCACAGCTTCCACTCACAAACTTAATGCCTTTTCCACCTTAACTAAGCACATATTATGCATTGCAGCTGTAACTGTTGCAATCATTCCTAGCACAAATTTCTTCTTCCTTCGTCACAATTTCGCAGATACAAAATTCTTTCTTTACCACAGATTTTAGCAATGTCAGCATATGAATTTTTTCTTTCTTATTAAGTCAAGAACTTTTACCTTTTCACTTAAAGTACTTTATGGCTTCTCTTTGTCATATCTGATTTGTCAGCATCACTACTCTTGCATTTTTAAATAAAATGAGAGTTACTTGAACTCAAGCACTCTAACACCACAGCTGACCTGATACCTGAGTGACTAAGTGGCTAATACACTGGACAAAGGGATGATTTACATCCACGATGAGATGGATCAGGACAGCATGAGACTGCTACTGCTACTCAGAACTAGACCATTTAAAACTTATGAATTGTTTTCCTCTAGAATTCTCCATTTAACTTTTTGGACCGCAACTGATCACAGGTAACTGAAACCATGGATAAGAGAGGACTTATGTATTCAAATTTCCTAGCCAAGTAAATTGGGAAAAGCCCCACCCATCACATTTTTCACCTTCAAACTGTCTTAAAAATATACCTTACCATGCTTATGTATTTCTGATTTTTCTTCTATATCATCAGCTTCTCCAGTGTCCTCTGCTTCTTCTTCAACTTGATTTCTGAGCCCTGGCTGATTCCATTCTGTAGCAGTATTACTGTAACTAAAAGATGATACTACTATTCAATAAAGAACTCTATGCAAGGACCAACTTAATATTCAGAATAGTAAAGGAAAATTCAAACAACTGAATATTTTGTACCCAGCATTCAGCTTTTTTCTGAAATCTTCTTCTTCTTCTTCTTCTTCCTCTTCCACCTGAGTTGCTGCCAATTCCGCGGCCTTCTCTACAGCCACTTCACTAAGTCTTTGGGCCAATATTAATCTCCGAGAACGAGAAGCATATTTAATGGCTAAATTCACAGCATTTTGAGTCATTAGATCAGCAAGTTCCACACAACGAAATTCCCTTTCCAGTTTACAGGAAAGCTAACCCAAAAAGGAAAAAAAACAACAATCAAATCACATTAAGTAAAACTTTTTTAAAATAAAGGAATGAAACTACTAGTAAAACTGAGAAAACAGTATTTTAGATACCATATTTCACTGATTGTAAGATTACATATTTTAACATCTCTGAAATCAGAAAGCAACTTACAAATGATGGTGTGTCAGTTTAACTGGCAGCATTTTTTTTTTTTTGTCTCTGTGGCTTAATGAAGAAACTAATGGTGCATTTTACAATTAATAGTAGCTTAGATTCAATGAGATATGGTATATCACTTCAAGCTATTAGCTGCAAGGAAAGTAAGAGATTCATTTAAAATTCAGATGTGGTTCTCTTAACTTTGTTTTCCTACTCTAGGCAAACAGAGCTGCAAATGCAAAGGAATGAATTGTAAATGACTTATTTATTACCTTGCCCAGACTTGGCACACAAATGCTACTAAGTGAATTTGGATGGGGGCAGGAGATTTATCCAATAGTTTTTAAGTGTGATTGCCTATGATCTCCAACTACCAGAAACAGTTATAAACTTCTAAATTAACAAACAACTTTCTTTTTCTTGCTTTATTTTTCATACTTAACATTTAAAAAAGGCATTCATTTATCATGTGTTAGAAAACACTGGCTAGTTTTCTTTTGGTATGAACTGTGACAACTCAAAGTAAGGCAATTCGAGTACAATGTGAGGAAAATTAATACTCGAAAACTATTAAGGGCCTCATAATTCATAGGGTAGAAGGATTATTTTGTTACTTATACATCCCATGTCTGATCCATCACCACAGAAGCTTTAGATATTCATCTTCATGTATTCTCAAATTTTCTAATATCACTTATCTACAAGCAATACTTCTCAATCAAAGTGGCACTCTGTCTCAGGGGACACTTAGAAATAAAAGGGAATACAATACAGTAAGTCCTCACTTAATGTGGCTGAAAGATTCTAGGAAACTGTGAGCTAAAAAACATATCAAAAACCAATTTTACCACAGGCTGATGTAAACGAATTAAGTTCCTACTGCATATTTCTAGTCACAGAAAACATCACTCGACTTCTAACTAAAAACCCCAAAACTCTTCTAATATTAAACACTGAAATAAGTGTGTGCTATACATGTATTTAAGGAAGACTAATAAAAAGGTAATTGTTTTCCAACCTGCTTATTCCAGTCCAGGGTCAAGGGTGGCCAGCCTACCCTAGCAACTCAGGGTACAAGAAGGGACCCTATCCTGGACAGGACACCCTTACATCATAGGCTGTACTCACACACACACCCACATTTGCACAGAGTGGGACGATTCAGACACCCGATTCATCTCATGGATGTGGGAGAAAACCGGAGTCTCCAGAGAAAACCCAGGCAGACATGGGGAAAACATGCAAACTCCACATGGGCAGTGGCCTCGGCCAGGAACTGATTTTTTCCTCATCAGTTATAACATATTGGCACTGAATGAAACAGTAGTCGAGGATCTGCTGTAGTGTGGGTCTCACAAACTAGGCTGAACTACAGGCATTTGCAGGGAGCCAAGAATGCTTAAGAGGACCAGTCCCCAAAGCCACCAGCACCCTGCTCCAGAGGAAAAGCTCCTCTATGGCTAAATGGTAAATAAATCAAATATGTTTCCTTAAATGTGCTGTAGGAAGTAAAAAGGTCTAGTTCCCAGACCACAAATGATACCATATAAAAGGAACAAAACTTACTCTACAATAAGCTAATTAACTTGCTTTAATACTAAATTCAAGGCAGTGTTGCATAGAGGTGACAATAGTGAACACGCCTTTTGGAGACTAGTTACAATTAGCTTTGCAGTCTTCAATATCACTTTTTCCTTCAGAACCCTTTTCCCTCAACTTTTAAATGAAAAGTCTGGACGTTTACTCTCTCCGTAAATACCGGGGCCCACTATATATCAGATACCATGTCAGTGCCTGGCATGGCCCACTGCCCTCAAGGGGCTTACAGTCTAGTGCATGATAAGCAGATAAGAAATTACATTACACTCTTCTTCATAAACCAACCTGGAATGAGGATGCAAGAATGAACCTTATGTTTCAAAAAGTTCATTTATCTCCAAAGATAAAAGTACTTACATAGTCAAGGCACCAAACCTGGTCACTGCCTAGAGACAAACTTTTACCATACACTGTTGCCTTAGAGGATGACAAAAGGCAAGCGTTCTAAAAAGCCTTAAAGTTCTTAAGACTGCCCACCCTTAGAGGTTTAAAAGTCCAGAAACTCTATTTGTTGTACATAAGAGCAGGAGCTACAGCTCCTGGTTCTCAAACTTTATTAAGCATCAGAATTGCCTGGCAGTCCTGTACAAACAGTGCAGTGGGCAAAAGCAAAAAGGGAGGTTGCCTTGGGACAGTCTATTACCACCTACGATCTTAGATACAAGATAATGTTTTAAATATTTTAAATGCAACATTAACTGGAAAACAGAATTTTTAAGAAAAACACCACAAGATACAACTTAAGAATTGTAGGTTGTGGAACTCAGTGCTAATTCACATACCTTTAAGAGATCAACCTTAGGGCAGAAAAGCACTATTTACCTTTAATTTTTTGTATTAGCTTTATTATTTACTTACTGCCAAGCATTTTCATTAAAAGTTCCTGTTGCTGTTTGATTGCTTGATTTTTAGTGCTCTCTTCATATTCATAATCATGTTTAGCTAAATAATCAAGGTGGTTGTGAAACAGAACTGAACGCCAATATTGTTCCTACAAAAGTAAGGAAAAAACTGTTTAGAGTCAATTGTCAGCTTAAGACCAGGCAAATGTTAAATATTTATCTTAAGATACCAGTTTCTGAATAAAATATTTTCTGAAACACTCCTATCGCTTATTTTACAATTCAAATTCTAATGTGATACATGTCTTGACTTTATCTTCTACCCTTAAAAAAGGGGGAGAAATACAGGGTTTTAAACAGTTTCTTAGCTCTTAGAATTAATGCTCAGAGAATTTAGTAAGCTACCTTTTTAGAAGCCAATTTGCTTCTTTTTTGGAATAACTGACTGCAAGATTTCAAATGACTTTCAATGACGCAGGGCTAGGACTAGGTTGAAGCAAGCCACGTGCCTACAGAACAAAATTTCTGGAAGCACGTCCTCTCAGGGCTTGTGGGGCCCTGAGAATGAACGCCTTGCCCTAGTGAGGCACTGACAGTAACACCCATTTACCTCATAGTCAAGGTCCTTGAAAGCAGTGATGGCAATCAGGTGCCCTGATGATCAATCAGTCCTCTTTCTTCCCTGCTACCTTTGTCTATTTCATTATAAAGTAATAAACACACAACACTGGCCACTGGGATAATTTTTAAATGCCTATGTCACAGGTAGCGAGCGCATTATCAAATTTAGAGTGTCAAGGTAAGATCTCCACATACCTCCATTTGTCCTTTTTCTGTTCCAATCTGACAGTAAGGAAGCTTAAAGGATAATATAGCTACAGCAGGGCGTGGAAGGGTGGGAGGAAACCGAGAACCTTTACAAGGAATGCACCTGTCAGTAAAGAAAAAGTCTCACCATAAAAACTGTATTTTATAATATTAAATTAAATTTAAAATATGAAACTATTCATTGCAAATAAATGATTTCACATATCTCTTTAAAATAATGACATTCATCTAAATGAAATAAATCATCTTACTCAAATAAACATTGGATGGAATAGTAAAAATCCTTATAGGTTCAAAACTTAACCTCTAACATAAAATGTGAATTCTTTGATTCAAACTACTAAATTGATTCCTGGGAACAGACATGCAAGAAATTCCTGAGAACAACCTATATCCTAAGGAAGTTAAAAACTGTTACTAATATATTCCATTTAATATTAAATCTGTCCATAATGGAATATTTGGAGATTCTAAAAAGACAAGACAAATAATAACCAGCGATCTCTACTGTTCCCTACTGAGTTTGATTTTGTATTCTCTAAGACCATGTCTTCTAAAAATCTCACACTGCCAACCACTATCTTCAAAAATACTCTCAACATTGTTTCATATTCTGCCAACAAAACTGAAGCCATCAGACAGGAATTCATGTCACCTTTCAAATACCAAATCCATCTGCATTTGCCTATCTTCTTCCTTCTCACAACAACTGATGGAACGTCTTATCTTCCTATTTTAGACACGTGGTCTAAAAAAATCTATCACTTTTTTTGAGGATATCATTCCTTTGGTTGTCTCTTTTTTTACTGTCAACCTCAACCTGTTTACTGAATTATTACCAAAAGATTACAAAAATGCTCTAGAATCCCCCAAACTAAATAATTCATCCTCCTTTAGATTCCACCCCATCTCTGCTCTGCTTCACAGCCAAACTTCTTGAAGAGTTGTCTACATATTATGCTTTCATTTCTTAATTTCCCATGCTCTCGGCACACCCCAGTCAGGAATTTAACATTTTGTCATGTCACTAAAACCACTTTTATAAGGGTTACCAACAACTTCCACAACCCAAATTAAGAAGCCTTCTTGAACTTCACTTCTAGCCTTCTCTGATTCGGGTTACTGAATTGCCTCTTTCATTTAAAAAAAAAATTCAACTTACTTAATTTTTGAACATTTATATGCACAAACTATAAAAAAGAATACAGAGAAGTCTCCTATACTATCCACTGAGTTTCTTTCTACCAAGCAACTATCATTAGTTTCCTTTTTATTCTTCCAAAAATTCTTTGGCAAATAAACAAATACAATTATGTGTTCTCTCTCCCCTTTTACACAAGTGCTATTCATTTCACTTAACACATCTTGCAGATCTTTCCACCTCGTTACACAGCACATCCTTACCCTTTTTAAATAACAGCTTTATTAAGATATAATTCATATATCAGAGTTCACATAGATGTACCACAGCCACATCATATTTGAATGTATAATTCTGTTTTTACTATACTCAAAGAGTTGTGCATCTATCACCACTAATTCCAAAACATTTCATCACTCCAAAGAGAAACCTCACGCCCACTGACAGTTAATCCCTATTCTCCACTGCCCACTTCTCTGCAAGCCCCTGGCAATCCCTAATCTACTTTCTGTCTCTATAGATCTGCCTACTCTGAATATTTCATGTAAATGGAATCATAATATGTGGCTTTTTGTGTCTGGTTACTTTCACTTGGCATAACATTTCCAAGTTCAGCCATGTTGTAACATGAATCAGCATTTCATCCTTTTTCACAGCCCAATGATATCCCATTGATGGATATACTACATTTTACTTATTCATTTCTCACTTGATGGACATTTGCATTGTTTCCACTTTTTACCTAGTACAAAAAGTCTACAATGCACATTCAAGTACAGGTTTTTGTATGGAAATGTTTTCAATTCTCTTGGTTAGAAACCTAGGAGAGGACCGCTGGATCACATGGGAACTCAGTGTGTAACCTTTTGAGGAACTGCCCAACTGTACCATTTTACATCCTCACCCAGCAGTGTCTGAGGGTTCCAATTTCTCGGCATCCTCATCAACACTTTTTCTCCATTTTTTGGATTATAGCAATCGTAGTATGTGTAAAGTGGTATCTCTCTGGTTTTGATTTGCATTTCCCTAATGACTAATAATACTGACTATCTTTTCATATGCTTATTGGCCATATGTATATCTTTTCTGGAGAAATGTCTATTCGAAATCCTTTGCCTATTTTTAATTGAGTTGTCTTTTGTTGAACTGTAAGAATTCTTTATATATTCTGGATACATATCACTTATCACATACATGATATGCTTCACCCTTTAAAAAAATTACATAGTATTTTAGTGTATAGGTGTACAGAATACATTTCTCTATTCTTCTAATGGAAATTTAGGTTTCCAATCTTTTACTGTATTAACAATCATACAATGTAGGATACCTTTTACATATATCATTTCCCACATTTGCTAGCAGCACTATTTCCTAAACTTTAATGTACACACAAATCACCAAATATCTTGTTAAAATGCAGGTTCTGATTCAGTAAGTCTGATGTGATACTGGAGATTCAGCATTTCTAATAAGCTGCCTGGTTATGGTGATGTCCATGGATCATGCTTAAAAGCAGTATTATTAGGTCAAAGGGCATATGCATTTCTAATTCTGGGTGTTAACAAATTATCTTCCACAGGGATTTCAACCAATTTGTACTCCCATCAGCAATATGCAAATGTAATTATTTCCCTAGCCTCACCAACTCTAAGAGTGTTAACAAATTTAAATATTTTTTCAATATGATAGGTAAAAAGAGTTCTCTTTATAGTTTTGATTTGTATTTATCTTATTTTAAGTGAAACTAATTATCTTTTCATATATTGAAGAGCCATTTTTATTTCCCTTCTCACTATTGCCTCTTTCTTGAAACAGCCTCCATTTATAGTTTCTGTTATATGACCCTATTCAGGTGATGTTTCTCTGACATAGCTAATCCTCTTTTTTCGCATTCAAAAGCTCCTACTCCAATACCTGGCCTCTAAATGTTGGAATTTCCTAGGGCTGGATTCTAAAACCTTTTTTCTTCTCTTTTTGCTAAGTCATCTTATTTATTACTATGACTCTGAATATCTTCTATATTTGGTGACTTCCAAATTTATATCTGTAGCCAAAATTTCTTCTCTGAATTCAAATTATATATCCAATACCTTCTTGATAGCTCCATTTGGATATTTTTTGCAGGTATTTCAAACTTAACACAACCAAGAGAGAATTCAGTTTCATGTCCCTTATTTCTATAAACGACATGACTATTCACCTAGTTGCTTTAACCAGAAACATGGGTGCCATTATTGATTCTACCCTCTCATTCCCAATCCCAATCTAATAGCAAATCCTACTGTTCCTAGCTCAAATCTTTTTCTCTTCATTTCCACTGCCCCACATTAGTTCCAGCATTGTTCTAGCTCAGCTAGATGACTGTAAAATCCTCCCCAGCGTTTCTCAATGAGGGCACTAAAAGCATTCAGGAAAGAATAATCTGCAGTTGAGCAGGACCATCCGCACATTATAAGATGTTTAATAACCCCCAGCTCTAGCTCTCTAAATGCCAGAGTAACCCCTATCATTGTAACAACTAAAAACAACACCCTACATTTCCAAACATCCTCAGATGGGGGGATAAACTCGCTTGCTAAAAACTGGTCTCCCTTTTTCCAGTCCTACCTCTGCCAATCCACTTACCATAAATAATTGCCTTTTTCTAGCACAAATCAGATTACACCATTCCCCTGAATAAAAACCCTGAATGGCTTCCTGATACCCTTTCAAATAAAATCCAAACTTTTCTCATCATGGACTATAATGCAACCTATACTAACTTTTTGATATCATCTTGAACTTAGGCCTGCCACCATCCCTTGACTCTTATACTCTAGACACATCTATATCCTTTCAATTTCCCAAATACATTAAGTTCTTTCTGACCTCAGGGCCTTTGTACATGCTGTTTACACTATATGGATTACTTTTCACTCCATTCTTCCATAAGAGATTCTTTGGCCTCCGGGTCTCATTTTAAATACTACCTCAATTGGGAGTCTTTTGTGGGCACTCCACCTAGAACATGCCCTGTTATTCTCCATCATGGGTCTGGCTCAGATTAATTAATGGCATTTATTCCAAGTAGTAATAAATATTTACTTGTTTCTGTTATCTGTCTCCCCAGGCTATAAGCTCCATGAAAGCAGGGACCTCAGGGACCTCTTTAGTCACCAACTGCCTACACAATGTCATTGACAATCTTTTAGACCATGAAGATATCGTATGCCAAAAAAGAGGAAAACCTTCAACACGACATTGAATAGAGACTGGACTGAGAATTCTGCACTTGCAGTAAAATACTAAATTTCTACTAGTCCTCTCCCCTATTATAATGACTGAACTAAAAATCTCAAAGAGCAGCTAAATTATGTACATTCAACTCTAAATCATAATTAAACATAAAAAACTGTAATAGAAGATAAAATGTCATGTTTAATTCCCCTCCCTGTCAGGATGAAATATGCTATAGTCATACTAATAAATGTAATTTCTATTTTGTTCAAAGTTCAAAGTCAAGCAACTGGTTGAAAACTTCAAAGTGAATATAAAACAAATTCCTGATTTACTGAATGTGGAAAAAGCAAGTAAATGAACTGAGGTGAAAACGAATAAAAAATACAATTTAAAAAGAATTTTCTCTACTCAGCCATAAAAAAAGAAATCTTACCATTTGCAACAAATGGATGAACCTAGAGTATTATGCTAAGTGAAATACATCAGACAGAGAAAGACAAATGCCATATGATTTCGCTCATATGTGGAATCTAAGGAACAAAATAAATGAACAAAGAAAATGAAAACAGGCTCATAGATAAAGGGAGCAAACTGGTGATTGCGATGGAAAGGGGGGTTGAGAGGCTGGGTGTAAAAGGTGAAGGATTAAGAAGTAAATCGTAGTTACAAAATGTCACAGGAATATAAAGTACAGCATAGGGAATATAGTCAATAATATGATAACAGCTATGCATAGTGCCAGGTGGGCACCAGACTAATTGGGGGGATCACTTCATAAATTATATAAATGTTTAACCACTATGCTGTACACTCAAAACTAATATAAAATAATATTTAATGTCAACGTTAGCTGAAAAATGTATTAAAAAAAAAAAAGCATTTTCTAATAGCCTACCTCAGTTGCTGGGGATTTTCATGGATACCAACAACCCAGTAGTGATCAGATTTTCCTTTGCAGTGTTCTCTTGTGTTACATACAGGAGTCCACAAATTGCCAAGCCCTCTGTTAAGCATTCGAACAATGCCTTCTGAATCCACAAAACATGGGGTGCCTATACATCAACAAAGTAACAAACCACTTGGAGACATAGCTACATACTTGTTAAATAAATACTATTTTAAAAATACATACCCATCATTTAACTTTCAATTCAAAAGTAAAAACAAAAGAAGGCAAAAATTCCAAGTTAATTTCTCACAAAACTTCATAAACTACATAGAGTAAGATCCAAGTAAAGAAAGCCAAAAAAAAAAAAAAAAAAAAAAAAGCCTTCTATGACTGAAATTTACCCAAATGGAGAGAAAAAACTAATAGTTTCAGTGAAAACTATGCCACCTGCTGGAATAAAGCAATATTTTAAAAAGCCATTTTCAGCAAAAAATTAAACTTGACTCTGATGCCTCCCAGGTTAAGAGACGGGTAAATAACACGCTGAGATGAGGTGAGGATGTAGAGCATCTGTCTTTTGTACTCTTCTTCTCTCTCTTTCTTGGCCTCATCACTGTTATGTTCCCCAGCTCCTAGGGAAGCAATTCTTACCTAAGAAACAAGCAAGCAACCCTGTTTCCCACCTACTCTGCTCCTATCTCAGGAAGTGCACAGCAAATTCCTTAATTACTCCTTTTCTTATCTCTGACTTTACAGCCCTCTCACTCTACAAATAACAGTTTTCTCAGAGTCTAAATCTAATTGGTAATTTAAAAAAAACTCTATGATGGAAGTTATTGGTGGTCACATTATTAAAGCATAAATGACTAATGATCTCCCAACAGAACATACATCCAGAAATGGTTGATAATGGTTTTTAAAGATAAAACTAGAGTTCCTAATGATGTAACTGAAGGTCAGAATCCCAACAGAAATATTTAAACCAGGACACAGGGTTAACAGGCTCCTTAAAATGAGGTACTCTTCAGTGTTCTTCAAATCATGTCATATGCCACTATTAAATGAATTTACAACAGCACTGTCTGATAGAAATATGTGAGCCACAAATGAAATTTTTAATTTCCTAGTGCCACATGAGAAAAGGGGGAAAAAGTAAATTCTAATAATATATTTTATTAAGTCTGATATATCCAAGATATAATTTTAACATGTGATCAATGTAAAAGAATTATTGAGATTATTTTGTTTTCTTTTTCATACTAAATCTTCAAAATTTGAAGAGTATTTCACACAGCACATCTCAATTAAGATTAGCCACATTTCAAGAGCTCAGTAGCCACATGTAGCCAGAACTTACTGAAGCAGACAGTGCAGCAATAGAAAATTTCTGATTTTTGTGTAGAGTCTGCTGGAATAGTCTCCACTTTACCATTGATTTGTATCTCCTTGCTATCTTAATAAACTTACAGAAAACTATATTTCCACATTGTAAGTTTTCTAGTCAAAATTTTCATGAAGAGATCTTGTACATAAAATAGCTACCTTGCCTAACAATTCGTTGCCAGTTTTGCCAACATATTAAAATAAATTTAAACATAAAATACAATTTGTCTAAAAAGAAATTAATTAGGAAAAACAATGAAACAATTTTCTTCTTAAAAAAATGTCTTTGATATAAATAAATGAATTTGTCTTGCCTTCAGCTGAAAATCCAACCCATACAAGGTAAGATTTCCTTGTAAGAGGAAGAGGATCGCCATGCAAAATTTGTTTTTTCTTTTTCCCCAGCTCTAGCAGTTGAACACCAAGGCATTGATCCCCATCAAATCCTATTCCTAGTGAAAAAATGTAAATATAAATCAGGTATCAAAGGTTATTTAGCTATAATGCAGTCTAAATTATTTTCTGTGAATTGAATTGATTTTGTTTCTTAGATTAACCAGCACTACTCTTTAGTGATAACCTGCCTGAGGTACCATTCACATATCAGAACCAGAATACTATGTTACACAGACTATTTATATAAAGTGGTTATAAGTGGTAATTCTTCACTCAAGAAATATTTACAGAGAGTTTACTTTGACCAGACACTGGGGCTACAATGGCAAACAAGACTAAGTCACTCTTCTCATGAAATCCACATTTAAGTAAAAGAGGACAAAGAAATGAATTTAAAAACAAACAAAAAACAAAAACTTCTAAGTTTTATCAAAGAGTTAAAATAATAACGTGATACAGAGAGCCAGACTGTTTACTTTAGATTGGATAGTCAGAGATGGCCTGAGAAAGTAAAATTTAAGCTGAGATGTCAATTACAAGTTGGAGCCAGCCATTCAAATGTTAGGAAGAGACGCACTACAATAGATTGAGGGGACAGCTAAGGAAAAGGTCCTAAATGGGGAACAAACTTGAGTCTGAAGAACATAAAGAAGCCAGTATGGCCAGAATGAGTAATGAGAAAAAAGGCAAGGGATGAGGCTGAAGAGGCAGGCGGAGGTAAGATCATGTAGAACCCTGTCAGCTGTGCTAAGTTTAATTTTTATTCTAAAAGCAACAGACATTCATCAGAGGAATCTGAGCAGAAGAGGTTCATGTTTTCATCAGATCACTCAAACTGCTCTGTGGAGAATGGATTACAGAATGCAAGAACTGAAGCTGAAAGACTAGTTAGGAGGCTGTTACAATAGCCTAAGAGATGTCATCTGGGTTAGACTGGTGGTTTAATGAAGGTGATAAAGAGACAGATTTAGAACGTGTTATTCCAAAGTACTGGAATGATGATATGATCTTACTGATGGAGTTCATGGGGGTGAGGGAAAGAGAAGAATCAAGGATAACTCTTACATTCCTGGCCGGAGCAGCTGGATTGATAGCACGCCATTTACTGAGATGGAATAACTAAGTAAGAACCAAGTTTGAAGGGAAAAAATATATTAAAAGTTTTATTATGACCAAGTTAAGTTTGAGATGTGTATCAAAACTCTACATAGAGATTTAGGAAGGAAGTAGGCAAGTCTGGAGACACAAAAGAGTAGAGCTGGTGATATTAATTTAGAAATCACAGACACACAATGTATTTAAAGTCATGGGCCATAATAAGAGTCCCAAGTATAGTTTCTCAAACTGCATTTCTTGACCTATAAATCATGAAATCAACTTAGAGTTGCAACCAGCATTTAAAGAAAAATGAAATCAAAGAGTAAGTATCACCCATGACACTTTTACTTCAGTTACATTTGCAGATATTTTCGAACAATGAGGTAGAACAATTTCTTAATAGAGCTAAGCAGTCAAAAGACTGAAAGTTCTTGACCTAGAGAGAATACTAGAGAAGAGAGGCTATGACTAGACTAAGTCCTGGAGCTCTCCATCTAAGAGGTCAGCACAGGAGAAGGGGCCAGCAAAGAGCTGAAGAAGTTAGCAGTGACAAAAAACCAGAAGAGTGATGTCACAGAAACCAAGAGAAAAGAGCATCCAGTAGATTTATTTTTTAAAAAAAGAATAGAGAG
This sequence comes from Eonycteris spelaea, assembly GCA_003508835.1. NCBI lineage: Eukaryota > Metazoa > Chordata > Mammalia > Chiroptera > Pteropodidae > Eonycteris > Eonycteris spelaea. The sequence continues at coordinate 7,729,323 of PUFA01000017.1, forward strand.
CTTCGGTTACCTTGATAAAATCAGTCTGAGCATAGTGTGGGGACTAAAGAGAGAATATGAGATGAGGAAAAGAAGGCAACAACTTTTCAAAAAGTCAGATTCAAAGTTGTTTTGGCCCTTCACAGTAGAGTTAGTTTAGTTTCTGAGGCATTTAAACTCTGAAAAATCTTGAACAGACATAAAAGTAATTAACTAAACTCCACCTTGAAATTCTTTCTCTAATACAGTTCTTCCATAAATAAAATGTTTTCATTTTCATTGCTATTAGTGAACACAACAAAATTTGATACATTCAAAGATTATACTGATTCAAATGCTATAATAAATGCAAAAGGAGGTATTATCATCCAAAATAAAAAAGAAGGGAGAGAAGGAGGGAGGGAGGGAGGGAGAGAGAGAAAGAAGCTCAAGTAATTTCTGTTTACTTCAAGTCATGGTAAAATTATACGAATGGAAAAGAATATCTACCTCTATGATAAACAATGAAAAGCTGTTCTCCATGTCCCGCCATTGACACCACAGGCCCAGGGAGACTGAAGACCTCTTTCTGAACACCTCCAATAGTAAACAATCGAAGGAGCAGGGCACTAGTGGAAGCAGCAGCCCATCCCTGACCAAGACATATGGCTTCGACATCCTCATTCTGAGGCATGTCTACTATCCACTCTTTGCTTGAATCCCAAGAACTGAAGTGCAGGCAGTGAAGCTTGCTAAAAATGAAAACAAAATAGAAACAATCAACTTTCATATTTGATATTTCATATATATAATTAATCATGATATCCAGTAACAAATAGTTCATTTTTGTGTTATATACAAATAGTATAAGAAATGGTTTTAAGGAATTATGAAATATACTTAAAATGAAGTGTTTAAAATCATTAAGTTATATTACTGAAGAATATTTAAAGATACAGGAAAATGTTCACAATACGTTAAATGAAAAAAAAAAGGCTAAAATCTGCAAAGCAGAATCCTAGGTTGTAAATGCACAAAATTATCACAACCAAATTTTAAAAGGAAAGAAGTTTCAAATTCGTAGGCAAAATTGCCATAAAAAAATTAATACGAGAAAAAAAGAAAAAATCACATATAATCCCACCAGCAAGATTATCAACCACTGCCCACATTCTTACAAATAAAGACAGATACATAGACATGTAAATTATTATTAAACTTAGCTTCGAAATGCAGATAGCAAAAAACTGGTAATCTGAAGCAGCACTGACTTTCTGAACATAATTTAAAAATTCAACTTTCAGATGAAAAGGTAATATGGTGCATGGCTATTGAATAATATATCTAAGAAAACCAAGAGAAGAGTATCTGAAATCAAAATTGCTCACGGGAAGAGAAGTTCTAAGTAAGATATGCTGAGTTTGAGACAGAGTTAACAGTGATTTATTTTAATAAACTGATTTAATAAACTGATTTTAATAAACTACTGAATTGGTTTTACAATGTATAAATTAGGAAACCAATTAAAATATTAAAATGACCTAATATATGAAACTAATATATATTATCTGTCAACTATAATGAAAGTAAAAATTATTTTAAAAAATGACCCAATACAGTTTTCTCAGGCTGAATATGTGCTCAATCACATGATTCAAAAGGTCTGGGGTGGGCTCTGAGATTCTGTGTTTTCATCAGACTCCCAGGTGACCCCACCGTTTATGCACCACATTTGAGCAGCAAGGAGCTAATATATCCAATCAGAAGAATTTGAATTTCAAATCACCTAGGAGTTAGTGCATAAACATTATAATTGGCTGAACAAAAGAGATCAGGAGAGAGCAATCTGGATGGAATACCTAAATATTAGTAAAATATTTTTCCTTCATTAAAAAAATATGGACTCTGCATCCACTGGTTTTCCATATTTTTCATCTATTGATTTGTCTATCTACCTACCTAGCTACCAACAAAATATCTAAGAAGTCCAAAATATATTAAAACAAACAAAAAAATCAAGCAGATGAATAGTACTGATAACACTTTTCGGTATGTTTTTTTCTATTTTTAAAGAGAAGTTTCAAATCTAATATATAGTGACAAACAAAAAAACCCAGATAAGTAATTGTCCAACACTGGGACTGGTTAATTGCAAAGGGATATGAATAAACATTTTGGGGTGATAAAAAATATTTTGATTATAATGGTTACCTGAGTATATACACATTTGTCAAATTTATCAAACTAAAATGGGTGCATTTTATTGTATATAAATTATACCTCAATATGTAAATTTAAAAAGGGGGGTTTATACAAAACGAAATCTGGAAGGACACATATCATATTGTTATCAGTAGTTACATCTAAGTAGAATTCTGAGGGGAACTTTCATTTTCTAAAAATTTCTGTACTTGTTTGTTTAAAATTAATATATATTATTCTTATAATACTGATAAAGCAATACAATGTAAAAAATAGTCCCATTTATTTTGCATTATAAATCATGTCATATCATTTTGACAAGTAGTTAGAGGATGTAACAAAGGGACAATTAGACAAAAACACATGTTCTGAGGTATTAAGGGTATTATGAGCAGTGAACTCTTCTTTCTGAGATTCCATACTACAAAAAGTATCATTTTGTTTTATTAACTTTTTGTATTCAATCTCAACAATTGTATCTAACATTCGATAGTAACAAATTCTTCCTACTAATCTCCAATTTACCTTGCTAGCTCATCAGCACTTTTGCATGCCAACAAAATAGCTTCATGGGAAAGATCTGCTACTGTATAATTCAAAGTGTTCGATAAGTGTGTTGCGTGGTGTATGGAGGTATCATGAAACTCCACGTCTATGGCATTGTCTTGCTCATCATTATAGCAGCGAATAATTCCAATAGAGTTCCAAACCTATAAACATGTAAGATTAAATACAAATCTGAGAAAAACTGAAGCTCCTAGAATCAGGCTTAAATGACACAAATGAACAAATATTATAATTCAGTCTGTATGTAGTTTAAGTTATAGCAGCAACACAGTTCATCTACTTCAAAACAGTTTCAAGTAACAGTAGTAACATCAGAGCTACAATGACTAATTATTATTTTTTAATTATTTTTTTAATTAATTATTTTACTTTTATGGTGGCATTGATTAATGAAATCTGGTAAGTTTCAGCCACACATTTTAACAATAAAGCATATATGTATATTTACATTGTGTTCACCTCCCGTAGCTAGATTTCTTTCTGTCATCACATATTTGACCCCTTTTGCCCCATTTACCACCCCCTACACCCTCTAATTATTCCTTATGAGAAGATACATATATATTTATTTTTTAGGAAATAAAATATTTCATTTAACATTTTAAAAAATTTTTAAAGAAATATTTTAGGAGAGGCAACCCTTAGTTGACCTCACATATTGCAAGGACCTTGTCAGCTTACAATCCTTTATTTTTTTTTTTTGCCTATAGCACCTGGTCTTCCTAGGTGGTCTCCCATCCAAGCACTAACCATGCCCAACCCTGCTTAGCTTCCGAGATCAGATGGAATCAGGCACGTTCATGGTAGCTGTAGACAACATTTAATATTTTTGAATTACATGTAAAAAATACTTTGTAATTGGCCTTTGAACAACCAAACTATTAAATCCCTTGAAAGAAGTATTTTGAAAATTTATTTACTTATAACTATGAAGTAAATGACAGCATATTTTTCTGTTCCAAATAATTGGTTTATATTACAGGAACAAATATATACATTTTAAAATAAAATAAATTGATACCATTTTGGAAAATTTATCTTCCACTAATGGACACTATAGGCTCACACTAGCCCCTAGCACTTCCTTTCCTCTACCACAAACATAACTTTATATAAATAAAATAGGGACAATAATCAAAAATTGACTTATTATTTGATACTACCAATTACTGATTACAAAGTTTTATTAAAATAAAACATCACCTTTAATATTTACACACAAATTTATGCTAGGCCTAGACCTTTCAAAAAGGAGAACAAGCTAAGTCCTCAGTGAAAAACCTCAATAACAAATAGAAAGATTAAATTTTTTTAGCTCTCAAGCTTAAGACAAAATGATAAAATAGTTATTCATCCATTCAGGAAATATATATTTAATGCCTACCCTGCCATATCTTATTCTATCAATAGACAAAACAGAAAAATCTTCATTTTGGGGGAGCTTACATTCCAAGGAATAGGGAAAGGAGCAGATAGTTGGGTTTTTTTTCACAGCCTCTATCACCCATAGTAGCTGCCTTCTAAAAATCACCTTCTAACTAGTATTTTGGAGTCAGTATAATCTCCTACATAAAAACTAAAATAAGAAATAAGGTTTAGAGGTATAGCCAAGAGGTACTGTAAATTATATAGTCACATTTACTTAAGATTTTTATATATCATTTTGCAAAGCAGAATTTTATTTAACACAATTTTCAAAATAAGGTTCAACTAAGACTAACGCTGTGAATTAACCACAAAATAAATCAACCACAAAATTAAAATCAACCAAAGTGTTCCAGGCCAGTTAATAGAGTTTTTAAAAAATATTTTTTATCAAACAAATTAACTATAGCGAGATAAAATCCTTAAAAGCAAGACAAAACTATTTAAAAGTTAAGTGTAAATCCAAGGCTTACCATGAATCTGTGAGTGAGATGCAAGGGTGTAGAACCTGACTGAAAAGGCTTTTGCCTGGGAGTTGGCAAAGGCCCATCATAAAATTGCCTTTGGGGTGTTAGGAGTGGTAGATTGTGAATGTTTTCTGCCTGATCATCTTCCTCCTCCTCTTTAAGATGACTGGAACCAGTTTTTAGCATTGTAAGATCTAAAATACAGTGGATTATAATTAGAGAATCATAAATACCAAAGACCTGGAAAAAGAAAAGCATTAGGAAATCTGATAACCTTTTCCATTCATACCTATTACTAATGTGCTATTTGTTCCTTTCACTGGGCTAACATTTGCAGTGATGGTGCAAAAGCAACGAAGGTAAAACTACTGGTGCCTGACCATGAATCAAGGCAGGGACACCAATCTGTATTAGTATTCAATGCATTGTCAATTGAAGTAAAACATTAATTTTATTAAATCTTGATCCTTACATACATTCTAAAAAAAAAGGTTCTGTGTTGAAATGGAAAGTATACATAAAGAAGTATGATGGCTGTCTCGAAAAAATAAAAAACATTGTGCAACTGAGTTGTAAGTGGATTGATTTTTTTCATGAGATAAACTATGATAATGTAGACTTGGCTATCTGGCAAACATTTTCTTGAAAATGAAACACTGATAGAATTTGTTGCCAATGATAAAATTTGAGTTTTCAAGCAAAGTCAGAACACTGGAAAACTTGTATCTGCCACCATAGCTTGACTGCTTCCTAATACTTAAAAACTTCCTATGAGATTGGTAATGATATAACAAATATAATTTTGGATGTTTCAATATTAGGAAGGTCTGCCAAGCTCAACGAACCAGTATTTTCCAAATTACCAATGTATATGTTACAAAATCAAATGCAGTAAAAGATTCATTTGAAGTTCAAGTTAGATCAATAAATTTTAATGTAAGGTAGAAAACTTCATTGAAAGTTTTCAGATTCTACACGGCAAGTAATCTTTAAGAAGCTTTCATCTATTGAGTTTTGGTGCAGATCAAAGAATATACACAATTATTTAAATAGGCTATTAAAATACTTCTTCCTCTTTGAACTACATATTTGTGGGAGGATGATTTTTCTCCATATACTTTCAGCAAAAACAATAATGGCAGCAGAATGAATACAGAAGCAGATGAGAGCATCTAGCTATCTCTATGCAGACGTTAAAAGATTTGCAAAAAAGGTAAAATGCCACTTTTGTTTTTCATTCAAAAATATTATTTCCTTACATGAGTTTACTAATGTTATTTTAAAGTAAATATTTTTAAAATTTCTCAGTAAATAACAATAGTGATAACACATGCTTTTGGGGGTCCTCGAAATTTTTAAGAGTATCGAGAGCTTTTGAGATCAAAACATTTGAGGACTACTGTTCTATAAACCCTGTATGATTTAAATGCAGCACAATTTGCCACCATACACTGGCATTTTATTTAACGTTCAAATGTGTCATTTCAGCATTTAAGTTGTTTCAATAGGCATTTTATTTGAATGTTTTTTATTGCAATCTCAATTTAACAGATATAGTACTATTCAGGTTATCTATTTCTTCTTGAGCTAGCTTGGTAGTTTGTGCCCTTCAAGGAATTTGTCCACTTCATCTAAGTCTCTGTATTTATGGGCACAAAGTTGCTCCTAATATTCTACTATCCTTATAGTATTAACAGCAGTATTGTCTTACAGAAACGTAACGTAAGCTACATAAGTAATAAAAAAATTACATAGTACCCATATTTTATAATGTAAAAAGAAACAGGAGTAATTAATTTTAATAATATTTTGCACTGAAAATATGTAATTTCAGCATGTACTCAATTTAAAAAACAACTAAGATATTACACATTCTTTTTTCACAATGTCTTCAAAATTTGGTTGCATTTTACACATATATTACTTCTTAATTTGAACTAGCCACATTTCAAGGGCTCGATAACCACCGGTGGCTGCTAGTGTGGCTACAATATTGGATAGTGCGGGTCTGCAGGATCTGTCTATGGTGATGACCTCTTCTTTTTCATCACTTAAGTCATTTGTGTTCTTACTTCTTAATCAGCCAGGCCAGAGGTTTATCAATTTTATTGATCTTTTCGAAGAAATAGCTTTTGGTTTCATTGACTTTTTAAATAGTTTTACTGTTGAAACTGCTTTTTATTATTTCTTTCTTCTGCTTCCTTGGGGTTTAATTTCCTCTTTCTAGTTTACTAAACCACAAACTTAGCTCATTGATTTGAAACCTTTTCTAATGCTATAATTTCCCTCTATATACTGCTTTACCTACATTCTACAAATTCAATAATGACTTTAAATAATAGTTTTAACAAAAAATTGAAAATAGTAATCAACAGTATAGATCATTGGCATCCACAAGTCAATTCATACCAACTGAGTTTTCGTCATCTTCCAGGAAGTGACTTCGCTGTCTAGGACGACCTGAAGCCAGCATGATGTCATCATCCTCATCATCATGTATAATCCCTTTTGAAAAAGAGGGGGTTTCGACTGCATTGTCATTTAGAAAATCACCAGCATTACTCGTATCATCTCCATCAAAAAGATCATTGTAATCCTTTTCCACTCTGCTAGACACCTTGAATAAATTAAGACAAATTATAAAAGTATTAGTGAACTAAATGGATAGACTCAATTACTCAAAAGGCAATCTTTTATTATTCAGTTATAAACTCTATTAAGCAAATGCCCTGATAAGAATTATTAGCAAATGTATTTATGAGGATTGTATTTATATTTATATAAGACCTAGTCCTTAAAAGGCCTTATAATCTATGGATGGGGTAGGAGTATATAAAAGACAGGTAAAGAAATACTATATATACCCAAATATAAGGCAAGATTTTATTCTTCAAAAGTCATTCCCCAGAAAAAAAAGTCACCTACAATTCCCTAATTATAAGGTACTCTTGTGTTCTAGAAAACTGATGTTTAATAAAATGAAAGAACAGAAAAAAAATATTTCTAAACTCATATATTTAAACATGATTTCACATGAGTAATTAAGTTAATAACTACATGCTGTAAGATATACAACTATTTCATTTACATAAAGTAAATGTTCATGTATTCAAGTTGGTTGAAAAAATTTTTTGGATTTTCTTAATAGAAAATGAGAGTTTTGCCTTAATTTATGGTGAGGGCCATAAAGTGTTAGAATTGTTGTGATAGAAATAAGTACTATGAGGAAGAAGGAGAAAAGTGACAATTCTGGATAAAAAAGTTAAAGGTTTTTTAAGAGCTGATCTTTGAACGAAAAATTATTTCTTAATTTACTTTTTGTTTTTTATCAGTTATACATAAATATAAATTAGTCAAACACTATTACAAGATTTATTATAAAAATGAAAATAGCCCTATTAACAGCTTCTGCTCATTTCTTTTGATACATTCCTCCATCTTTGTTAATAATATTCTAGTGCTACTCTGGATTTTTCAGTTTTAATTATTAGTTATTTTATAGATCTAATTTCCCTCAATTAGGGAAGATGAGGATTTGGTGCCACATTTCAACGACCCTTAACCCTAAATACACATGCCCACTATTTTCCTGCCCCTATCTTCCCAATATAGATATATCCCCATTTTGGTTGGATCAATATATAATATTTAGATAATTATGACCATGTAAATGCTATTTATGGCTGGATAAAAATAATAAATGGTAATGCTTATAAAGTGCTGAGCTGGAGAACTTTCTAATTCTTTATACATAATTTATTTAATCCTCACAATAACTCTAGGTGGTTGACATTATTCCTATCTTCATTTTATAGATGTAGTATATTATGGTCATTTTTCCTTTTTCTTTTACAACTTTCTATTTTCTTCTGAAATCAAGGTCTTTTTCTATTAGACAGATTCCCAAAGATGACTCTTCCAATCTCCTGTCTGAAAAGCATAAGAGTAGCTAACAGAGTTCAATATGAAAAGTGAACTGGGAATTTCAATTTAAGTATATAAAGGGTTTTATTCAACTCTTTCAGCACAGTATTCCCCCTTCACCCAATACCACTCAGCTGTACACAATGTCCCCTTACCTTTTCTAAAGAAGAAATCTCCAACATTCTGCCAGAATGTGGATGGGATGAGAGAAGGGAGTTAACTACATAGCTGTGTATGTTGAGAATGGAGGGATCTACTTGCTTATTAAACTAACCCTCCTGTTTTTAGCTCCACTTTCAGAAGTACTTAATGCTACCAAAATTGTCAATGTTTGAGGAGTCAGCCAGGCAGACAGAATTGTATCTCAGCTTTCCTCCATTGAGGTCTTAGGATTCGACTTTTTAAGAAACTAAAGTTAGTTTCCAATCATCCTTCTGTTTCCAGCCTCCAAAATTTTGTTACCATCACCACTTCAACTGTCTTCCTTAGCCTTATGGGAGTGTATATTTTTAAAAATTCCTTTAATGTAGTTTTGATGGAGATTTCAGGTTATTGGGTATCTGAGCAGAAAAGAATAAAGTCTGTAATCTTAAACTGGACTTGAAATATGAACAGGTATATCTGCCAGGCAAGGGGGAATAGTGAACAAAACACAAGAAGGTATAAAACAAAGTGGCTTGTTTAACACAAGCCTTCAGTAAGGCCGCATAGCAAAGCATAAAAGGTATATGGGGCGCTCTAAGAGTTAAGGCTAATTTGGAGCCAAAAAAGTTTGTAGTCTAACCTACGTTACAGTTATTAACTCTAATTTTTACTATAAAACATTTTACAGGCATACCTCATTTTATTGTGCTCTGTAGATGTGGTGTTTTTAACAAATTAAAGGTAAAGACCTTCTATCCACAAAAAGATTATGACTCACTAAAGGCTCAGAAGATGGTTAGCATTTTTTAAACTATAAAGTATTTTTAAGTAAGGTATGTCCATTGTTTTTTAGACATACTGCTATTGCACACTTAACAGAATACTGTATAGTATAAATGTAACTTTCATATGAACTAGGAAACCAAAAATTTGTGTGACTCACTTTACTGTGTGATATTTGCTTTATTGCTGTGGTCTGGAACTGAACCTGCAATATGTCTGAGATAGGCCTGTATTTTTAACTAATAATGCCCAGAACACCAGGATAGTAAAATAGTATTTCACAAAGGTATTCCTTGGAAAATCAAAGAATATTAATAGGCATTATATGGAGGGAAAAAGTTTCTTAGTAAAATATATTTGGGAAACATTAAGTTAAAAAAGTTTAAACAGTTTTCTTTACTATTATCATTACTGAGCATCTAATATAGTAATATAAATTGTAATTTTCCAAGAAAGTAGTTTGTTGTGTTTTCCAAATCCATATGACCACAGAAAGGCTTTGAAGAAACTGTTCTACATTACTCATTACCTTACTGCTTGATATTTCTCCACTGGGATTACAAACATTCTCTAGGAGCCCAAGGTTTCCTTCTGCATCAGTATAAGCTATGCGACTACAAGTAGGGTGCCAGGCTAGGCCACAAATTGCGTACCCTTTCTCATGTTTCACCCTAAAAATTAAAAAGTAAGGTCTTAAAACACCATCAAGAAAAATATAAACTATACATTTCTTTAGGTAAATTTTAATTAGAAAAGGTTAAATGACTTTTGACAACTAATAGCTGTACGTTTGCATTTTCACAATCTAATAACTACAGATCTGTAATATTTCATAAGACGAACAAAAATCTAATTGAAATAAGCAAAAAAAAAGACAAGACATATTGAATCATACCTTTCCAAGCAATCTTTGGTTTCCACATTCCAAACTATAATTAAACCATTAACACTCCCTGCAGCTAAATATTGCCCACAAGGAGACCAGGTTACTATATTGAGAGTCTATAAAGAAAAAAAAAATAAAAAATTCTGCATAATTTGAAACTAAACATTCACATTACTAATTCAAATTTTTATAACCCTTATTCTATGTATTCTATGTGACTTATATAGATCTGACATACAAAAGGCAACTAAGTTTGCTTATATCTTAACTTTCTTTTTCAGGAATTTTCAACTACCACTAGAAGCTATTATCTTATGAGAAAATTATACTGACACAATTTCAAAAGCAAAATCTAAAAAATGCTATTATTCTGGAAAGAAAGATAGCACAGGGTATTCTCTTGGCAGTCACCATCAAGATGAAGAGAACTAGTAAATAAAATGAACCTTAGTAAGCCATTGATGACTTATTGGGCCTCTGTTTCCTTAACTGCAAAATGGTTATGTAAGTGAATAAGCGAGAGAGTGAGAGAGAGTAAAAGAGAGAGAGAATGAGAATATACACCAACCACCTTTTCTGCTTTAAAATTCTCAAGTCTATGATCACAAGTCTCAGTGAAACTCATTTAACAAGAAAGGTTAATTACTCATAATTTGAGAATAACTTGTTCCAATACTATGCTAGGATTAAATTTGACTTCTTATAAATTAAGAGATTATTTTATCAAATTTCACAAAGAAGAAAGGTCAAATAGGACCTAGCAAAGACCTATCTACTGTTCAGTTATTCGCTAAATGAAGAAAGGCTGAGGAGACAGAACCTGGACACATGTTAAACTATGTGGAGTTGTTCTCCATTTCCAAAAATATTAACTGCAACATTATTTAGGGAGAGTATACATTAAATATTCTCTTTAACTTACTGAAAGTGTCACTTACAAAACCTACCTGAGAGATAAAATTATCTGAAAGATCAAACTGATTACTCCAACTTTCTCTTCTATACAGCTTAACAGATTTTTCCACAGGAACTGCCAGTAACTATTAGGAAAAATAAATGATTTAAACAAAAGTTTACATTAAATTAAATTTAAAGAGGGAAAAAAGTGAACATTCATCCAAATGAGCTTACAAAACATAAGAGCAAATTTATATTTTAACTGGCAACTAACAAATCTCAGAAAATTACTTAAAATTTTGATATGGAAAGACTCTTTTTTTAACTGAAAATCAGTACTTGTAGTTACTACTATTTTTAATACTACTTCTTAAGGAATCTAAGCCCTTTCAATCTAAAAATTCATTTCATTTATTGGGAGGAAAGAAATAGAGCCAGAATACTTTGCAAATCTTAAAAATAGGAAATTTATCTTCCTATGTGTTCTTCCAAAAAAACAGATTAGTAGAAAAAATATTTTTCCCATTTTTATAAAAAATATTATTTACAAACAAGAAAACTATGTTAATTAATTTTAAATTAATCAGATTAATGTTTATAATAAGCAAACAAAAAACCATACTGGATTCCCCAACTATTACTTTAATGCATAATAAGGTACACACTTAAAAAAGAACATAGTGTCACTTATGAAACTTACGAGACAAAAAGTGGTACCCCTCCAATACCTAAATCCTATTTGTACTTCCCTAAGGCAAATATAAGCATAGACTATATAAGAATGTATATGTACGTATATGCAAGTTAACACACATACAGTTGATAAACAGCAGCATTCTTCTATATCTACTATTCTACAGCTTGGTTTTTTTTGCTTAACATATATGAAGGTTATTCCATGTGAAAACATACAGGTATATCTCATTCTAGCAGTTATAGAGTATTCTATTTCAGAAATACGGCAATTTATTTAACTAGTTCCCTATTAATGAACATTTTAGAAGTTTCCTATCTTTTGCTACTATAAACAATGGTGTAACATTTTTGTTATACATACCCTAAGTGCACATGTATAAATATGTTTATAGGATATATGCCTAGAAGTAGTACTATTGGTCTTTTATTCTGATAAGAATGACCACACCCTCTTCCACATAGTATATAATCAGACTTTTGATCTTTGAGCAGCATCTGATGAATGAAAAATAGACTAACACTATAGCTTCGCTCTGTATTTTTTAGGGTGAAAAGTTACATACATGTTAAAAGCCATCTATGTACCTTTTTCTGTACACTGTCTTCTCATGTCTTGTCACTCTTTCTATTGGAACCCTACTGATTTGAAAGAACTTTGTATATTAATGAAATTAGCTGTCATATTGCTTCAAATATTTGTCTGTTATTCGTCCTTTGACTCTGAAATATATTTTATCATACAAAAATACTTTTTATTTTGTTAAATTTATTAATCTTTTCTGAAAATGTTCACACATATAGAAAAGTTGAAAGAATGTAGCAGATATGTGCATCTCTATAAAGATATACAATGTGGTAGGAAGCCTCCAAGATGGTTCTCAATGATTCTCACCTCCAGGTACTTATGCCCTTTGCCAATATATTTACTAAATTTCCTTTTCCCAACCTTTACCATACACTAAATTTCCATATACATTGGATTCATTTCTCTGTTTGATAGATATGTCTATTCATGAGTCAGTAACAAAGTTTTAATTCCCGTAGCATCATAATATGTTATATATATCTGACTGGATTAGATTTCACTTTTTTAAAGACTTTTAGTTTTCCACATGGACTTTAGAATCAGCATTATTTGGTCTCCCCAAACATCTTACTAATATTTTATATTTGAATGTTGTCAAAACTAGATTAATTTGGGGAAGAACTAAACATTTATGTCACAAATTCCTTTTAAAGCATGAGATATAGTTTTCTATTTAACTTTTCTTGATAGTATGTTAATGTTTTCTTTATACACATCTTTCATATTTCTTACTAAGCTATCCCTAGTTATTTTATCTTTTTTGACAAAATTTTTTAAAATAAATATATCATGTTCTCCCACATTTTCTAAATGGCTATTGTTTGTACAGAGGATTGTTATTAGTTTCAACTATTAATTTGGCTTACAGCTACCTTACTGAATTTTCTTATTATTTTCCCCCCAATTGATTGTCTTGGGATTTCCTCATACACAAACATTTCATTTGTAGATGAGCATTCTCCCTCCTCCATTCAAACCTCTCATGTCTTTCCATCATCTAACTGTATCAGCTAATACCTCCAAAATGTTAAATACCGGCAGTAAGAGTGGACATAACAAGACTGTTCTTGATTATTCCACTAAACATGAATGTAAATATAAAATTAAATTCAGTCATGTGAAATATATTCTTTAAAAAGAATCTTTAAAAATTTTAAATGTTTGTTAAAGTATTTCGATATTAATTGGTTGGCTTGGGGCTCTAAAATTTATAATCTAAATGAAAGAATTATAATTTTAAAACTATTTTAACATTAAAAGTCGATAAGAACTGAAGCAAATAATTTTTTAAAAGATTGAAAAATAAGAATCGCTTACCTTCCCACTTTTTGGTTGCCAAGCAAGTCTGCAGATGGATTTTGCATTTATCACATCGTTGCATTTTTGTAGCAGTGGCCAACTAATAGCACATGTCTGATTTTTTAAAAAAGAAAATTATTTCCTTTTATGAAAATCCCCCCCCCCAAATATGAGGAACTGAATACATTTAATAAGTGAATTCTTCGACCTGTTATATAGGTCAGAAACCAGCAACTTAATTCACTTTAATCTAATTATAATGTTTGAATTATCTAAGTTACTTTAAGTCCTTCAGCGGTATCAAGTACAAGTCTTAAATAATTAAATTAAAAGAGTATTTCCTATGTAGAATAGCAAACAACATACTCATTGAATAAACATTCACACACACACACACAAACCCAAACCCAATATATTAAGATTTTAAAGTGTCTACTAAAATGAACTTCAGCAATCTCTAAAAAATGATGGTATCAAAGTCGAATCTTCTAAACAGTTCAATAATGAGGGGAAGAAACTGTGGCTACTGAGGGCATATCTATGGGGGATATTTTTCTCACCGGCCACATCTCTAGAAATGCCAAGCCTCTCTGATTGCCTGAGGAAGAATTAATTGTTCCCTCAGCCAATCTGAAGAGCACTTTATTCATACCTCCTTTAAAACTTTCATCAGTCTCGGTTAGAAAAAGATGTTTTCATGACTCTCTGAATCAAGTGTGGCCTATATGCTTTATGTTTGTATCCCCAAAAGATAGTAGTTAGTTTGTAAATATATAATAATTGAATTTCCCCCATTGACTTACAAAACCTAAAAATGAAATATAAATCTATCGTTTCCCTTGTGTTTGAGTGCAGTACAAAAGCAATTAACCTTCAATCTATTTCCTTTTATATTATTATGGAATTTGACCACAGAAACAATATTTAATGCTACTCAAAAGAAACTATACAGAAAAAGAATAATTAATTTGGCTAAATAATACAATATGTAATACTCAATATATGACAGAAATGGGCAAAAAGTTTTAAATTCAAACTGATGATATTACCTGATCTGAAATTTGCCATACTCTGACAGATCCATCACAACTAGCTGAGGCCTGCAGGAATAAAACAATAGATTTCTCTATAGTCACAGCCATAACACTATATGATAACTGGTTCAATTAATAAATAAAACTGGGTGAAATTTTCTGCAAATTCTCTTATAATTTAAAACATTCAAGAAAAATGCAAAAAGAGAGGGAAAAATTTATTACCAGAAAGATGTCCTTAGGATCAAAGGAAAGACTTAAAATAGGGGCATCATGTCCTCGAAATGTTTTCTGTTGGCTGCAATCCATCACATCCACAACTTTGACTAGAAAGTCACTATGAACAGTAAGAGTAATGTACATGAACAAATGCTAATACAAAAGACTCTCCTAAAAGCTATGACCTAAATATTTCTAAATCACAAAAATGTCATTTCTTTATAGCAACTTGTGAAACCTGACGCCCAAATTTAATGATTTACCTTTTAGTTTTGCTCTATAAAAATGCTAAAAACACGAGTCAAGATTTCTCATTATGTTAAAATACAAATATTTCCTAAATGGCTTCCTTAGTTACATCTTTGGTTTCTATTATTTGCCAATCTAATTATAATCACAACCATTTTTAAAAGTACTATACCTTTTACTCTACCTCAATAACTCACCAATTACATTTTTTTTCTATGACAAATAAACCGAGGAAAACAGCAAAAATCCTGATTGTGCAGGCCAAGTTCACCTGAAATAATTTTTTAAACTTTGTATCAAAGTATCATTTTTTCCCAGTCTTTTAAAGCAAGGAATACACATATCTCAAGACACATGAAACAAAAGTTTGTCCTCAAAACCTTACTAGATTTGAATATAAAAATTAAGTGAACAAAAAAATAAAAAGAATTGGAAGGGGAAATCTGAAAATGTTGCCCTGCAACCAGTTAGTAAGGCCTCCCTGTTCTAACATTATTTCCTTTCCTGATATCAAAGAGCCTTACTTAGATCCAGCAGCAACTTTCGTACCATCCTTATTAAAGACTACATGGTTTGCATTCGTGGTAAAGCGAGTCAATATGCCATCTGGAACTCCTTCAGGAAACGTGTGGACTTGAATAGTATTGTTAGATACTGCAGTGACCAATTTTCCATTCTAAAAGAAAAATAAAGGTAAGAAACATTGGCAAGACAAATCCAAATAGATTGGGAGTCTCTCCACAGTTAAAAATCCTTAAAAAAAAAGCTTACAAATGTAGTTCACATCAAGAGACAGGTTATCAATGTATAACTTCCCTGAAATATGTATTTACAAGAAAAATTTATTTGCTTCCTTTAGAAAACTTAATTCCCCTTTCACCAGCCAAACTTGTAGCCTCTGATTTTCTTTTACTTCTGGTGAGAAAAATATTTAATTAGTATTTTTATGGATTCCCAAGTGTCATTAAAAAAGAAATACAGGATAACTTTTCAGAGAAAACAGCTAGTCTCAGTGACAGAAGAGTACATTGGAAGGATGGCCACAATGGCCACACTTTAGTTTGCACAACAAAATCATGTCTTTTGGGGGTAGGGTAAAGTCTAAATGCAGAATCCACCGTGTCTTCTTAAAAACTCTAAATAAAAAGAAAGTTTTAGGCTCTGCAAATGATCAGCAGATACCACTACTTTGCAGAGCTCTTAGTTAAGAATCAAAAAACCAAGGATTTGCCCCAGCACTTTAATTTTATCACAAAAGGGATTAAGTCCCAATGGACAAATTTGGTCTACCAACCCTATACAAGCTTTGATAAATCATATGGTCAATTTATTAATTTAGATTAAATGATAATTGCCAAGAGAAACTACTCAAATTCGTTAATGAATATACTGTATCAAATTGCAATAGGTCTCTGCCATATTTGCACACTTAGGACCCTCAGCCCATTTATAGCAACTGTTCTCACGCCAATGGAAAAAGAACTTGGTAATAACAACAACGTGTTATGATATAGTAAAACTTGGGAAAGTATATACATCTGTTCAAATTACAGATAATTCAAATTTGAGCTGTAATAGACATTTATCTTCAAGTCTAATTACTGGAAGACTGGTGAAAAATACTGTTTAGTAACTCCTGTAAGTAAACAGTACACAATAAACTAAATTCATAATGTTGAAGGTAAGCTACTTTAAATATGAGAACAAAAATTTATAACCAACTCAAAATACTGATGATGCTAAGTGTTCTTTGGCAAAACTGCAGAAAACACAAACTATTTCTGTGTGTATATGTACAGAAATTCTGCAACCTGGCGCTGCTTTTCTTGCAGATTCCATAGTAGAATACTGACTAAGCATCCTCACTTAGCTCTAGTAAAGAATTTTGGTTATTCTTTAATAACAAGTTAACTAGCCTTCTATTCAAATTTAAGCATATAATGGTACTTACTCACCCAGGAGATCTGAATAAAGTGCTTGCTTCAAAGTTATTTTCCAACAAATGTACTGGGAAACCAAATCACTATTAGAACTTCGTCAACTGGTAAAATGTTTTTTCAAAAAAAGAATCCAAACAAAAGATCGGGGGTCTGATAGGATCTGGTCAACCATTCTCCTTGGTAGGTTAGAAGTAACGGAACCCAGCACAGGATGACCTGAGCCCCAGCCCACTGAGTTTTGTACGATATCATTTGACCTTTCTCAGGGCTTTGGTTTTCCTGAGAATAAAATAGGGATAATTCCACATACCTCTCCAAATCTTTGTTCAAAGGTCTAGACAATGTAAAATACCTTGCAAGCACTAACTATTACTACTCACAAATATATTGACTCATCCCAGTTTTATTGTTTTTGGAGAGTTACATTTTCTCCACTTTGTTCTGAAATAAAGTATCTAACTACACTTCCCGGTACTACTGAATCTAAAAACAGAAGTTAGTGTTTATAAGCGATTTTATTTTACATTAAATACATTGCAAAATTGTCCGCTTTGCATGGCTATTTGGTAATGCCAGTTCACTGAAGTCCCATAAACTCCATTCCTAAAGCCAAAGAAAACAATGTAGCACTGAGGAACTTGTAGTGGGTTGAACAGTGCCCCACAAAAACCTGTCTAAGTCCTAAGCCCAGGCACCTTGAACGTGACCTTATTTAGAAATAGGGTTTTTTCAGATGTAACAAGTTAAGGATCTAAATGCAGTGATTGGTGTCCTTATAAGAAAAAGCAGGGAGAACTGAGATACAAGGACATGGAGAAAAAGGAAATGTGTGCATTCTAATATTGATATGTATTATCTATGTACTCAAAAAAATGTTCACACAACTGTGTATAATACTGTGAAATACAGAAAAATATATATATTGGTCTCTGCCCCGTTTCTGGCACAGAGCTCCTAAAAGTGATGAGTGCTATGAACATCTTTTGTTCTAATATTTTGTCTTTGACCCTGGTTCCTGACACAGCTCCGAAACCTCTTGCAATTTCCTGGGTGATAGGAGTGCCTTTTGTTCTTAGAGGCATCCTTCTGGGCTCCTGGATAGTTTCTGGATAGGAGCTAGGCACCAAAATGACCAAGCCATATTAGAAAGCTGGACCATTCAGCCCCACTCCCCATCCTCCCTAAAGGGGAGAGGGGTTGGAAATGGAGTTGACAATCAATCGATCATGCCCATGTGATAAACCCTCCATAACAATCCCAATAATATGGAGTTTGAGGAACTTCCAGGTTTGAGAACACATGCATGTACTTGTTTGGAGGATGGCATACCCCAACTCCACAGGGACAAAAGCTCCTGTGCACCAAAGAAAGTCCTGTGCACCCTCCCAGACCTCCCCTCTGTATCTCTTCATCTGGCTGTTCATCTGTATCCTTTATCATACCCTTATTTACATAATAAACTGGTAAACATAAGTATTTCCCTGAGTCTTGTGAGCTACTGCAGCAAATGAAATAATCCAAGGGGCAGAGGGTCACAGGAACCTGCAATTTGTAGCTAAGTTGGACAGAAACTGGGCGTCACCTGGAAACCTACTTGTGATTGGTATCTGAAGTGGGGGGAGTTTCATGGGACTGAGCCCGTTAACCTGTGGGAGTTTGCCACTAACGTCCAGTTTAGTGTCAGGAAGTTGAAATTGGAATTTAGGAACATTAGTTTGGGTTGTTAACAGAAAATTCCTTGATGTGGGAAAAAAACAGCACATCTGGCAGAAGTGTTGTGAGCATGGTAGCAGTGTGAGTAACAGAAAACAAACAAAAAACCAGGAACAAAACAGGAAAAGAGTGTTTTTCTTTTACAAATACTTCTCCGCTAGGATTAGCAATATTTTTCATCCTTGCCAATCCTATAGAGAAAAAAAAAATTGTTAATTTCAATTTCTTTGCTTATTGAGATTTAGCTTGAATTAAATATATGTTGCTCATTTATATTTCTGCTCATTTTTTCTCCTAAGAATGTATTTTCCATTAGATATGATCATTTTAAAAAGAATATCTAAAGTATCAAAAGACCATCTCATCTACCTCAATGAGCCTAAATTTGAAAAAAAATATGAGACCTATGGAAAGCTTTTCTGTGTGAATACAATCCACTCAACTTAAAATGCATCACAAACAAAAAGCTTCATGGTTTTTAGTTATTGGTTTTTAAAGTCCTTCTGAAAACATTCTCCAAGTAACCTACATTTCACTCCGATACTTACCTTACATAAAATATTAGAAAAGTGAAATTATGTAAATATCTTGAAAAAGTTAACAAAGCATTCCTCTTCTCTAGAACAATTACTCAAATTATCTGAATTAGTGAACTAGAAACCTGGAAATGCCAGTTTTCCAACAAAGGGCAAAAAAAGAACATTTAAACCTCTTAAAGTACATTTTCTTATATATTTTTTAATTGGTTCACCATTAATATCCATTAACACCTTTAATAAACCATTCAGATTCTACCTGTAAAAATTTGGGGCAAGTTAGCATTATTATAAATTTTAAAATATTATTTCATGAGAAACAAACTAAAAGGTACATCGATATTCAAAACTTACAAAACATTTTTCATCCAAGCATAAAAATATCACATGGTAGTACAATTTCAGATCAGTTGCTATAATTGTGTTTAATACCTTCAGAGCACATGAATATGCCTTTTCTCCAACATTAATGGACTTAGGATCATCATCATCCAAGTCTTCCCAAATCCTCACGTCACCATCACTTCCACAAGTCACAATACAACTGTGAAGGAAAAACTCATTAAAAAAGTCATCTAGTTTCAGGCCTATTTTTTTTCTTTATTTTTAATAAAACCAAGGTATGTTTTATTTTACATTCATAAGCCTCAGTAACAAAAATTGCTAACCTCTATGCTGTAAAATACAAGGTGAGTTTAATGTTTTCTGCAGTCTTCCTGACATGACAGTCTTTAAATTATTTGTAATAATGTAAGAAAGACAAATGTGTATTCTTGGAACAGCAGGGACTAGGTCTACCTTGCTCACCATTGTGTCTCTAGCTCTAAACAGTCTCTGATAAATAGAAGCCTTGATAAATATTTCTTGAATGAACATGAGTTCAATTATGCAAAGCTAATTATGTAAATGGATATCTGTATCTCTTAAATCTTGTTTTAAACCTTGTCTTCCAAGTGCTTTTACTCATTTGGTATGTGTAATATCTAGACACATAAAAAAACAAAATATAAAAATAACTTGGAAAATGGCAAAGGGAAGCCACACACACACAAAAAAACTATGGGTGTTCAGAAGAAAAAGGTTAATTCCCACTTAGAAAATCAGAAAGGTGGTATTTACACTGGGAAGTTAATGGACAAGTAGGAATGGCTATACTGAGATAGATGAAAAGGACAGTTTTAAACAGTCGAAACATGAACCAAAATGTGTAGTAAGGCATGGGGGCAGGGGAGGGGCGTTACCTGGAGCACAGTCCAGGAAATTGAGAAAGAAAGTGTAGATTGGGGTCATTCTATTTAGGATGACCTTAATGCCAGAGTAAGGAGCTTGGATTCTCTTCTACAGGAAATAAATAGGACTTAAGTCTGTTTGTTGAGGACATTTCTGTACTATGTAACAGTTGGTTTCAAGTTTGTCTTCGATTTTTCATTTAAAACATTATTTGTATTAGTTGTATCAAAATTGGTTGGAGTGGGTTTGATAGAGCCCTTCTTTGCACTTCCTGCTTCTGTTATGATCTTGTTCAGTAACATAACCCATGCAATGAAATGATCTCACTTTAGGTAAATTTGAAAGACAATCGGTGATAACACATCTCCCCTTTCCATCCTTTTCTTGATGCAACATAACCCATCCTTCCAAAGACAACAGGTATTAACTGATAACCAAAGTGAATCAGATGTGAGACCCTACGGAAAGTGCTTTCTTTCAGTATCCAATGGTGATGGGAGAAGTATTTCATACTGCCATCTCTACTATTTGGTGTATCAGGCAGGCGCACCACAGGAGATGTACAGAGGTACAGGTTCCAGTAGGTAGGGCAGTGGAAAATTATAGTGAAATATAGTAGAATTAATGAGAACTATATGCAAGAAATAGTTAAGCAGTCCTTTGAAGAACTTTTAGAGTAGTATGAACATTCTTCCTGCAGTATTATTGCCATTTACTAATACTAATTTTATTATAGGCTATGCTTTTTAAATTTTGCAAAAAAAAAACCACTTTCAGTAGCAATGAAAAATACATCAAGTAAATACTAAAAAAGTAATACTAAATTTCTGCTTCTCAAGCAGTTGATAGTGAAAGTGTAACTTGAACAAAATATTAGTTGACATTTACTACAGCTATAGCAACGCTAACCACAGGAAAGTCAGAAGATGCAGGACTCCTAAAGTATCTGCACATCTACTTCTAAGTTAATAATTATCTTGAGATTGCTTGAAAATTATGCTTCTACAAATTCAGAAAGTGAGCCTGCATTTTGTCAAGCATGACTTTTCATAAAAATTCAGTTGTCCAATAGAAATTTCTGAGATGACAGAAATGGTCTACATCTGGCTACTGAGCAATTGAAATGTAGTTAGTTCAACTGAGGAAGTGAATTTTTAATTTAGTTAATTTTAATTAATTTAGATCTAAATAGCCACACATGGCTAGTGGCTACTATGCTGGACAGTGCAGCATTAAAACAAATGACAGTTGTTCTATATTAATTTTGTTCATTTTGCATTCCAAATTTTGTAGTGCAAGTATAAAGAAATGAAATGATAGTTATTAATGTGTTCTTTCCATTAGTAAAAGAACTTTTCAAACAGTTAAATGATACTGGTTTCATATCATTGTAATCAGAGGTTTTATATAGAAAGTCAGCAGATTAATTCCAATAATGGTTTAGTTTTCTCTTCAGTTAATGGAAAAAAAGCTTCTGGAAGTTCTGTTGAAACTGAAATATCTGACATTGGGAATTCCAACTTCATTTGAAAAGTTCAATGCTAATGATAAAATTCTTAATTTGTACAGTTATAATATATAGTGTTAAAGAGCACAGTACTGTAGCAAAAACAATGTTCGTACTAATCTATAAAACACAAACGTACTTGGAATTGTAATTATAATTCATAATTGTGCCCAAATGAACTGTAATAATGTACCAATCAAAACAGTTGTCATGTCTCATATATTCCTCTTTCTGCTGATCTCCATCTCCTCCCCACTCTCAACTAATGACTTCACTTCCTATGTCACTGAGAAAACAAAAGCCATTTACGGAAGTTGTCCACATGTTCTCCCCAATCTTCCTAGGTGCTCCTTCCCTCCACCTATGAATTTGACCATGCGCCTCCTGCCTTTGGTCCATCTTTCCTTATGCACTATATACTAGCCCCTCACACCTACTCAACGACATCACTCCAGTAAGTCTCCCTCATTCTGCTATAACATCAACTTATCCCACTCTATTGGATCATCTCCACTCATGCATATGCTATAATCTCTCTCACCTTAAAACAAAGCATTCCCACACTCCTATCTGACTACTCACATCCTTTGAGTGTCATATTAACTCTAATTCCTCCTTTTCCATTCTCTTGAATCCACTAAAACAAGCTTTTCAGTCTTACCACTCCATAAAAAAAGCTCAAGATCATCCATGGCCTCTACATCACTAAAGCCAATGGTGAATTTTCAGTCCTCGACTTGAACCAACAGCAGCATTTGACATACCTAATTATTTCCTCCTCGAAATGCTTACTTCATTTGGCTGCTAAACAGTATTCTTGTATCTTGGTTTTCTACCTTTTTAGCCACTCCTTAGTCTCCTTAACCGTTTCCTCCTTTTGTAACTTGTTCTCAAAATATTTTGGAATGTCCCAGGGCTTAGCCCTTGAACCGTTTTTCTTAACTACATTCCTTCTCTCCCTAGGTGATTTCATCCAAGTTCATAGCATTAAATATCATCTCTATACTGACAACTCCCACATTTAGATTTCCAACCTGGACCTCATTCCTGATCCAGGAGACATCAACTAAAGATGTAGATTTCTCTCTTCTAGTTCACATTTCTTCTCTGAGCTTTAGATCCATTATCTAGCTATCTATGTCTCTAGTTGGATACTCAAGAAATCCTACACTAACCATGTCCGAATGCAAACTCATAATTTCCATCCACATTCCACCTCTGAAGTATGCTCTTCTCCAAGCTTTTTGGATACCTGCAAATGACACCTTCATTTCCCAAAATTTAACATAATCACAGATGTTATCCTGAACATCTCTCTCCTTCATTCTTTTTATATGATTCGTGCTGTTGATTTTACCTTTTAAATATTTCCTGAATGCATCCTACTTTCTCCATACTTGTCTAATTTAGTCCCAGCTTCCATCACACTTAGCCAGATTAATACAGATACCTTCTAATAGTCTCTCTGCATCCACTCCCATTCCTTACCAATTCATCCTGCATGTATCTTCTCAAAAACAAGAGGCTGATCATATGTCCTCTCTACTCAAATCTTTAATACCTTCCTACTGATTTTATTATAAAATCAAGGGTCCTCAATAAAGCCCAAAAGGCCTTGGATACAATGCTCACTGCCTACTTCCCAGATCCATCTTTGCCAGTCTCTGCATCACTCTACACATTTTTAGCATCCCTAGCTTTCTTTCAGTCCTTTGAGCATACCACAGTCCCTATTCCCTCTGGGCCTCTGCACTTGGTGTTCTGTCTTCCTCAAAAGCCAATACAACTACTCCATTGCTACCACCATCTATCTTTTTATACTTCTTAATGCCTACTCAGTCTTCAGAACTCATTTCAAGAAACACTTCCTCAGAGAAGTCTTTCCTGCCTCTTGAAACTAGATCAACTTTCCCTCATATAGGCTTATCATTGCATACATCATTAATATTTCTAAGCATATTAATATTTCTAAGCATAATTCTAAATGTACATTTATTTTTGTGATTTATTTGTGCTCAATGTGTCAATCTAAAAAGACCTCAAAGTCAATGAAGGAAAAGGTTGCTTTTTTGCAAAACTGTATCTCTAGCCCTCAGCAGAACAGACATGCAAATACTTTTAAATGAATGAATCAACACAGAAGTGTTGGTGGAAGCACACAATTCCACACAATTGGACAGTGCTGCATAGAAATGGGACTTAGAGAGATAAAAGAGACCTGAATAACCCTGGGAAAACATCGCCATTTAGGAATCAAGCAGAGGAAATAAATTAGAAAATAAGCCATCAGAAAATTAAAAACAAACAAAAAAAGTAAATAGCATCACGGAAATCAAGGAAGGCTAAAACACCAGAAAGACAGAACGGGCCACTTAATTTGACATTGATCTGACAAAATAACTAACGATCTGACAAAATAATAATGTGAGATGCAGAAAGAGGACAAAGGGAAACTAAGTCGGAAAGCTCACATCTTTCCAACTCCCCTGGAAGCAAGATTTTACACTGGTTAACTTTTGCGATATCCTTAAACTACCATGTCGGTCCGTATCAAACGATAAATCTAAGGAAATATATGTGTCATTTTCAAATAAGATTTAAATCTTATTTTTCTATATTTGTATGAGTCATTCTAGGCTGACCTATAAGAAAAAATGTTCTAATATTTGTACCTGAAATGTTTTTTCGTTTCTCGAAATACCTTACCTCCCAGAATC
Organism: Eonycteris spelaea; assembly: GCA_003508835.1. Taxonomy (NCBI): domain Eukaryota; kingdom Metazoa; phylum Chordata; class Mammalia; order Chiroptera; family Pteropodidae; genus Eonycteris; species Eonycteris spelaea. The sequence continues at coordinate 7,754,302 of PUFA01000017.1, forward strand.
ATCAAAACAGACATCCGTGTGTCCCTCTGTATGTCCATATCTCATCGGCTTCTGTGTGGCAGGCATCTTTTCCTTTACCTACCCGCAAAATGTTCTATAAAAGCTAGTGTTATTTTAAAGGAGAGGAAAGCCAGGGACTGAAGCGTAAGAAAGGGGGCTAGTCTCCTCCCGGGCACGCTCTCAACAGCCCTTTCCTCTCCCCACCCAAGTGGCCCAAACCAGAAAAAGCGGACAGTCTGTGGGACAACAAGCGAGGAAGAGGACACGCTTCTCTTGGGCACCGGCAGCGGGAGGAAGGACTCACTAGGGTGACCGAGCATCCGAGAGAAACAGGAGAGGAGGCAAGCACCCGCGCAGCGCCGCTTCCCGCGCTCAGGCGTGCTCGCCACACTGCGCCTGCACCGGCCCGCCCACGCTCAGCGCAGGTCTGGACCTTGGTCTGGTCGCGGGCTGGTGACGTCAGCTTCGCGCCGGCTGCAAGGAAAAAAGCCGGTTGCTGGGAGAGTGAGGAAGAAAGGGTGGAAGCCGAACACGGAAGTGGTGGCAGCGCCTGGGAAGCAAGTGGAGGCGGCGACCGCGACGTCGGAGACGAAAACCCAGCGCCAACGGGTGGGAGCTTGCAGAGGGGTATCCGCCTTTTAGGACCTACATGAGGTACAGGAGTGGCTGGGCCTCCCCTATCCACCTCAGCGAGCACCCAGACTGATGGCGATGGTGATGGCGGCAGTTACTCGGACAGCCCCAGTTAAACTGCTCTCGGAGAGGTGAGTGGGGGAAGGGTGGTTGCTGCCTGGCCTCACCGATTGTGGTCTGCTCCTGGCTTCCAGGCTCTCGTCACATGCAACCATATCAGGGTCTCTGAACGGGTCCAAGCCCCTTCTTGGGGCCCAAGCCCCTTCTTGGGCCCGGCTGCAAAACGAGATCTTTGGGCATCTTCTCTAGAGAAGAAGAAGAAGAGGCAAAGTAGTAAGACTATCTCGGATTAGAAGGCAAAAGACCTAGGGGTTTTATTTGTAGCTCTGACATTTGGTAGGAGTGTGACCTTGGACAAATCAACACCTTTCTGAATCTTGTTTTTTTCGTCGCCAAAACAGTGATTATAGCTGTCTTGCTATGGTAAGGTCCAGTGTTAATGTAACAACACAAGACTCAAATTCTGGCTGTTTTCAGGGTCGGGGAGCATCACGAGACCCTTCTGAAGCCTTTAATTTTGGCATCCCTCGCGGACTCACCTCATTTCTACTCAGTTTGCGGTCCTTTAAGATATGGTGTGTACATTAATGCTTAATCTTTGGAACTCTGCATATATCCCTTAAGAAGAAAGTAACTTGGGTTTCCCTGTTCAGACCCCACTCAAAGTTCATTGAAGTGCGTATTTGGATCTAAAAGAGAAGCTGGAACTAAAGTATATTGTTGAATACTTCGGTCCTTGCGGTCTGTGCTAGGGTCTTGGTTTCTTGGCTGTTAAATTTATGCTTTGCTTGTCTTCATGTTCTCCATGTTGGTAGACTGGTCTCTGATGAAAACCTTCACAATAATTGTGTGTGTGGTACCCACCACCTAGTCTCAGTTATACCTAACTTTTGACGTAAGTGAGACATTTTCCCATTGTAGATATTTCCCCATTTTTAAATTTCGTTCCATTATGAAAGGTTGCAAACGCATAGTTAAGACAAACAGGTATTCTTACCGTGGTGGCATTGTGTAAAGGGGTTGTTCTAAATACTGGGGCTCCAAATAGGTCTGCTAGACACTGAGGTTTGGTATGTTAATGAAGAGGAGGAGTGATTGGCTGAAAATGAACTTGGGATTTGTGGGAAAATAACCAACCTATTGTTGATTTCCCACTAGAGCAAAAGATAGCTGAGACAGTTCATTCCGAATGACTTAATGTCATTTGGAGATCATTCTTTTTTTAGATAGACTGATTTATAATTTATTTATCCTAGTAACTATTAGATAGACTGTAGAGTTCAAGCTGAAGTCTAATAATCGTCTCTGTATTGAATAAATCATGAGATTTCAGTGTAGTACTATTCAGAGCTTAGCATAAAAAGAATCTGCAAATTGGAACAAGAGTTATAGCAATAAAATACCCTAACTATAATTTCTGTAATACCATGTGACTTTAAAATTGTGAATGGTATCCACGCTATTGCCCGTTCACTCTGCCTTAGCAATCAAGCCATTTGATTCATAGGTCAAAGAAAAATTTCCTTTACAGATTTCACATGTATGGAAAGAGCTTAGGCCTTAGAGTCAAGCAGCCCCAGGTTTTAATTTTGACTGACAGTTACTCGTGTGACCTTGAATATGCTTCTTTACTTTGTCTGAATGTCAGGTTCCTCATCTCTGAAATGTAATACCTAACTCCATCAAATTGCTAAAGCAGATAGAATATACTCATTAATGTATAAAACTAATTATTATTGTCTCGTGTTATTAATGAGGTACCGTGAGTGGGCATTTAGATTTCATTTAAAATGTAGTTGGTTTAAATCATTTTTCAGTAACATTTTTCAGATATTAAAAGATGTAGTCTTTTGCCTGTACGTTTTCACAGTTTTGTTTGTTTCAGTCAAATGCATGCATATTTTAATGTCTTCAGTGAGTTCATGGTCTTGTTGAGGAAAACAAACTTTCGAATAAGATGTAAAAGATGATAGTGCAGTAATGAAATGTGTGTAACTTAAATGATAGCGAAATTGGTTATTTAAGATCACATAGTTTTTTTAAAAAAAGCAATATAGTTGCCACTGATGTGGCTGTCAAAATTTTCCAAATGGATTTATTTATTATTAATAGCGCATGTCTCGTAGGGGTGGGGAGCTGAATGAACTCATTGAAAATGATGCCAAGGTCGCAGATTCAATTGCAGTGTAGGTTAGTTGGCTTCGCTCTGTTGTGACCACTCATAGCTCCCTTAGACTCACAAATATCATTGCTCTCAAGAGCAATAGAATGAGAAAACATGATAACCATCCCACTGATGGTGGTATTATCTATATAAATAATATGTAGAGAGTCAGTTTATCCAGGAGGCATGTCAGTGTTTCCTTATGGAAGGAATTTTAAAAATACCTTTCCAATAAAATATGTACTTGAAACAAAAATCATTAATCCTGTGAAAGCCAAGGCCGGAAGAGAGTATAACAATAACAGAGGGGAACAGAGTATTGGAAAAATAACATTGAAAGCAGTTTAGAAATCTGAAGGTTTTTTTAATCTCTGAAATGTTCTGAAACTTACCTATCTTTTAAATTTATTCGTGAGGTAAATAATATTTGCGCATGCATAAACCTCTTAAGGTACCTTGATTCCCTACTGTAAAAACAGCCAGGATTTGAGTCTTGTGTTGATAAATTAACACTGGATCCTTACCATAGCAAGACAGCTATAATCACTGTTTTAGCAATGAAAAAAATAAGATTCAGAAAGGTGTTGATTTGTCCAAAGTCACACTCCTACCAAATGTCAGAGCTACAAATAAAACCCCTAGGTCTTTTGCCTTCTAATCCGAGATAGTCTTACCACACTCTGCCTCTCCAACTCATAACTGTTGGTCATAAAACTTAGAATTTAATAAAATATACCAGAACATAAAAGCAATCTTATTTACGTCTAGAGGCACTTTATGCTAGTTTGTAGGTAAAACTTGTTCCCAAGCTTAAACGTAAACATGTATAATTATTATAAAGCAATGAAAAGCATAATCTTTAATCAGTTGAAATTTTTGCCTACTGTTTCTGTTGAAATCTATTTATTTACTAAGCTTGCAAAAAAAACTACAAATGTTTTATGAAGATCGGTTATATATACCCATATTTTTAAAGAATTTAAAATGTTTAATAAAGTTTTTTAAAAGATCATGTTTATTATCAGTAATATAAAGTGCTTTGTGATAGTTTTGGAAATGCTAAAGCTTTTTTAGCCTCTGTTTTTTGAAGTATGTTTTTGTGCAGATTTTCTAGCTTATATGTAGCCTTTGTTTTATCTCTTTCCTTTTAATCTTAATTTTGCCACTTTCTCACCTCATTTTTAGAAACTACCTTCTACATAAAAAATTATGATCAGGCAACTAATACGTATTTTCATTCATTAAGTTCAGTGTGTGTTGTTTCATACATTTTAATTCTGGCAGTGATAACATGAGGCAGCTGGCATTATCCAGATTTTACAATGGAAATACTGAAGCTAAATAAGATTTTTAAAAACGAGGTTTAGTAAGAGACAAAGTCTTAACTTTAGCCCATATTTGATGATTTAGCAGCTCATGCTACTTCATCTGTAATGTGCTTTATTTTTAAACATGATATAGTGAAAAACTGTAGGTTGTCATTTTTTTATGGCTCTTTACAATTTAAAATTTTTCTCTTTAGACTAAATTGCTCTTATAGGAAAATAAAGACTACAAGGAAATAAGCCAAAATGTCTAAATCGATTGCCTAATTGAATTATAGTTGACCCTTGAACAGCTCAGGGGTTAGGGGCCACATTCCCCACCCCCAGCCCCTATGTACACAATTGAAAATTTGCACATAACTTTTGACTCCTCAAAACCTTAACTGCTAAATAGCCTACTGTTGACGGCAACGCCTGTTGATAACATAAATAATCTATTAATACATATTTTGTATGTTATATGTAAACTAGAGAAAAGAAAAAGATACTTAGAAAATCATAAGAAAGAAAAAATACATTTATAGTAGTGTCCACATTTATTGGAAAAAATCCTCATATAAGTGAATCCGTGCAGTTCAAACATGTGTTGCTCAACTGTCAACTGTATAGTTTTTTCCTCTTTTTTAAACTTTTCTGAATGTTCCATGTATTTTATAATGAGTATGTATTGTATTTCTAATAAAAATTATAAATCAGGGGAAAAATACTTCTTATGATCTAAGGTGTTATAATAATATACCTTAAATATTCTGGTTTCTAAGATTCTGTTAAGATCCTTCCACTTGTAGAAGTCCGTTTTCTGCCTGCCAGCTCTTAGTTTTTACTCTTTCTTCATTCTAGATTAACCTCTTTCAGTTACAGAATACTAATCTCTTTATCTAGCATGCTCAAGAAATATACACTCATTTTAATATTAGTCCAAGTTAAATATTTCTCAAAATTTGTTCCACAAAAAGGATTTGTGGTAAGTTAAATATAGAAAACTGGCTTAAATAGGTTTCTTAACTAAAGGGCCTGTTGGAATCTTTTGCTAAATATTCACTGTAATCTTTCAGAGGGAAAGCATTTCCCAAACTTGTTTGACAAGAAAACTCCTTTTTCTCTGGAACATATATTAACATTTTTTAGAACTAGTGTCCACAAGACTATAGATTGGGGAACGTGGCATAAGCAAACTATTATTAGGAAAGTAAATGGAAAAAGTGGAGAGAAAAGGAGTACTAATCAATGATTCCTGTTTTTTTTAAAAATCCAGTTAATGCCCATGAGCCCTGGCTCCGTAGCATGAAAAAAGGAGATGCAGTTGACTCTTGAGCAACACAAGTTTGAACTGCACAGTTCCATTTATATGCAAATTTTTTTCTGTTATATGGGAAATTCTTTTGGAGTTTGTAACAATTTGAAAAAACTCACAAACTGTATCCTGAAATATCGAAAATTTAAGAAAAAGTTAGGGATGTCATGAATGCATAAAATATATGTAGATACTGGTTTATTTTATCATTTACTATTGTAAAATAAAAGTTAAAATTTTATCAAAACTTGCACACACAAACACAGATCACACATGATGCCATCCACAGTGGATAGAAATGTAAACAAACATAAAGATGCAGTATTAAGTCATAACTGCGTACAGTTCACTGTAGTACATACTGTATCACTGTAATAATTTCATTGCTATTGTGGTGAACTCAAGTGTGGTGAGAATCCTCTTAAAACACTGAGTGATGCTAATTTTGCTAATTTCTGCATCAGTAATTCATCTCTCCAGTAAATTGTGTATCACAGTAAAAAGTGATCTTGTGGTTCTCAAATATTTTTTATCATATTTAGTGTAATACCGTATATCGCTATGAGACCCATACGAAGTGCCACTTAGTGTCTTGGACACTCCAAAGAAGCAGAGAAAAGTCATGATAGTACAAGAAAAGTTGAATTCTTGAAATGTACTGTAGATTTAGGTGTGCAGCTGTGGTTGCCCATCATTTCAAGATAAGTGAATCTAGAGTAAGGACCATTGTAAAAGAAAAGAAAGAAATCCGTGAAGCTGCTATGCCAGTGGGCACAAAAACCTTGCGCTTTTTTTGCAAGATACCTTTTTATCTCGTATTGTAACCGCAGCTTTTTTTGTGGATGCAAGATTGCTATAAGGCATACCTATAGACTGTAATATAATCCAAGAAAAAGCTAAGTCATTATCTGACAACTTAAAGCTAAAGGAAGGTGAAAGACCTAAAGCCTGGGAATTTCATGTCAGCAAAAGATGGTTTGATAATTTTTAGAAAGTTTTGGCTTAAACAATGTCAAAAAACAGGAAAAGCAGCTTCTGCCAACCAAGAAACAGCAGATAAGTTCCCAGCCACCATTAAGAAAATCATTGGGAAAGGCTATCTGCTTGAACAGGTTTCTAATGTGGAGGTAAATAGACAGCACACCAGAGGAATTAACAGAAGACAACTTGATGGAAATGAGTGCTTCCAAACCAGTGCCAGATGATGAGGAAGAAGACATAGGAGAAGCAGTGCCAGAAAATAAATTGACATTAGACAATCTGGCAGAAGGGTTCCAATTATTCAAGTAGCTTTTGACTTCTTTTACAACATGGACCCTTCTATAATAATAGGCACTGAAACTGAAGCAAACAGCGGAAGGATTGGTACCTCATAGAAACATTTTTAGAGCAATGAAAAAGCAAACGTATCAGACAGAAATTACAGTGTATTTTTGTAAAGTCACACCAGAAGTGCCTGCCCCTCTTGCCTCCTCATCTACCTCCTCCACTTCCAACTGTGCCACCCTTGGGATAACAAGACCAACCCTCCTTCCTCTGCCTCTGCAGCCTACCCGTCATGAAAATGACAGAGATGAAAACCGTTATTATTATCCAGTTTTACTTAATGAATAGTAAATAATTATGCTGTATAATTAATAAGCTTACCTGTTGTATATGTGTGTCTTTGTGTGAAACTCTAATAAGTGTAGAGCAAGAACTGTATGAACCATTTTTTGCGTCATCATCCTGATCTTTATCACCTAACTATTCATCGTGTAGAACATCATGTACAAAATTTGTATTATAAAGTGGATAGCCTGTCCTTATATTGGTGATATTTAATATAAAATTGATAATGTGTTAGTTTTCTTATTGTTTTATATCTTTACTTTCAAAGAATTACATTGTCATATAGTATGCCTCTCTTATAATTGGAGAAACAGTTTATTAGCCTATCTTCACAGATAAATGGTTTTTTAAAATATATAACATTGTTTCCAATACTGTATTATGAATATGACTGTAATACTGTATGCCATAAAATTTTTATAACCATTCCTTAGAATATAGGCTAGGCTACTATAAAGCGATCATATTGGTTATACAAGGCTACCATAAAGCAATGGTATTGCTGCTTCTATGTTATCAGTGCATGAATCATTATATCAGTAAATAAGTATGAATTTCTTTTACACATTATCTTTTCATTTTTGGTGTCTAGTGTTAGTAATATATATAACATCTACATGTACAGTGTTTTGTATCATAAGACAATATTGATGGAAGTACTGACAGACAATTCACCTTGTAAACAGTATTGATAAATATAGCATAGTACTGTAAATGTATTTTCTTTTCCTTAGATTTTCCTTGACATTTCTCTAGCTTACTTTACATGTACAGTATATAATACGTAAGACATATAAAATATATGTTAAATGACTATTGATGTTATCTAAAGCTGCTGGTCAACAGTAGGCTATTAACTACTTAACAGTAGTTAAGTTTTGGAGGAGTCAAAAGTTATACACAAATTTTCAACTGCACAGGGAGTCATGCCCCTACATCGTTCAAGGGTCAACTGTACTTTAAAATATGTACTGGAAAATAAACCTGTATTGCTTTTATAATGAGAAAAACCATTATTTTAGTTCATAGATTTTTCTCATACAAACAAACCCATTTTTCATATTTTTTCTTTAACATTCCAAGGAATTCATCTGTTGTCTACTATCAATATATTCCATTTGTGGAGCATAAACTCAATCCAACTCAAATATCAACAACTATGACCCACAGAATTGAATTCAAATATCACAGACTTTTTTAGAATGCTTCAACAAGTTTGGGGGCACATAATGGCAAGTAAACTTTGGAATCATGGATTTGGTAAGGAAATTCTGAGGACTGCATTACAATGAGAATAATAATTTAATCATGAGTTCCTAATATAGTATAGCGAAGTATTCTTTGTAGGATCAAATTTATTTTAATACAGTATTTAAATAAATTTTGGTCTTAGATATACATTACCATTATAGACATAGTAGTTATTCAATGATAATAAATACAAAAATGATCTATCCATCATAGAGAATATAAAAAATTTTCCAAATAAGTGAAGTTATTTTAATTATGGGCTTTTTAACTATTTCTATAAAAATCTTGAAAAAATCACCTTCCAGGCCTTATTTAGTAGAAATAACTAAATGTTATTTAGATCTTTCATTATTGTACAATGGCCTTGTTGGGTATTCATTCCATTAACACTGTTATTACAATTGGTAGTAGAACCGGGAACTAAATGGCTGCTGAATTTGGGAACTTACTTTTTTGAAAAAAAGACTTTTATATAAACTTGCTCTCTAAACATTTGCCTCTGGCTTATTAAGAATAGTATTTTTTTAAGATGTCACTGTGTATTCCACAAAGCAATGTAACTTAGCTAGCTGCCTTCATTAAAAATTAATTCTTGAATCAAGGGCCAAAGCAACCATCTCCCAAGGAATACTTTCACCTTCTTTAAATAAAAAGCGAAGGGGCAGGGGCCAAGCTTCTTTGCAGCTACCATCCAAGATCTTTTATTTGTCAGCACCTTTCAAAGTATCATCTTTGATTTCTATGCTCCATAAAAATGGTAGTAAAGCCATCTTATTATTTTGTATCTCTTCTATAACTCATTTATACAAAGTTATAAAATTCCAAAAATACCTGAAACTAAAACGTTGTATGTCACTTGTACCTCAATTTAAGAAAAAAAGAACAGATGATAGGCTATTTGAAAGGACTCATTCAGATTCAGAACCCTACACTTTTTTCACATTCAGATTTTACATGTATAATTAAGACATAAACTTTTTTGGAACTCATCTTAGTCTTTAAAAAATAACAATAAAATAGTTTTATTCTCACTAAAAATAATGTTATTTTTATTTACAGCAATGTGATTGAATTTTTTAAAGAATTTTGGTTTAATGAAACTTCAGAAGGAGATGAGAAAATTCTTTTTCCATGTATTTAAATGTAAAGATGTGAGGTTTGTGTACCTGTTTATCGTCTCTCATAACAAAATTATGTAATAAAGGAAATTCTGACTTCTTTTTCTAAAAAGATCTCTCCATAGCTTAATTTTTATTATGCAGTTTTTCAGTATTTGTTAAGATGTTGCCCATACCATCAAGTATGACCAGTTTTGTTTTGTTTTGCCTTTCTTTATTAATTTATCTCCTAAATAGCTTCTGAGAGCCACTTGTTATCCCAGGAGTCCCAGATAGCAGCATCTACACGTCTTTTCTCTTCGGCCATTATACTCCTCCAGCAAAGTATCTTCCAGTCTCCTATTAGGCAGTATAAGGCTGATCGCTGGAGTTCTGGGAAGAAAGGGAGCAGGAAACTTTCATTCTGGTTTAGTCTTGAAGCTTTCCCCTCTACCCTTGATATGCTTATTATCCAAGGTCCTGAACTCTCTCGTTCAGTTTCTCCAAATAATAAATATCTCATCGACTGTTTAAGTGTGGGAGTAAAAACTGCTCTTTTGGAGATTTTCAACATACCTTCCCATTTTCCACCCTGTTTTCCACACACTTTGTAGCACCTGGTATCTCTGGTTCTAGACTTTGCCTGCTTCAGCTTGTTTCTCATCCATGTTCCTCTGTGCCTGATGTCACCTACCTCTCCACTGCTGAGACAGTTATTGCTCCTCTATTTTCTGTCCTCATGTTTTATGACCCAGGTTATAGATACCCACCATTTTCGTTGAAGATGAAGTTTGTGTTTTATTTCTCATTTTTTTCTTGTTTTGGACTGACTGCTGAGAAAGTGGAACAAAAGATTTTCACTGGTCCATTTTCAAACCAGATGATTATTTCTTTTATAATTAGAAAAAAAAAAGCAGTTGTTATTTTGAGGGGAAATCACTACTCATTAAGAAATTTAGTAATGGAAAGCGGCAGTTATAACTAAAGGAAGGATTAGAACTGCTAAAAGATTTTATAGGAGATTTGGTTGTGTTTGAAGACAGAAATTGAGAGAAAAACTGAAGTGTGCCCTGGTAAAGGTGGGAAATGTTATTATTAATAGAAGTGGAGAGCTTAGCTGTAGTATAGAAATTAAGATAATGATACAATTTCAAAAAACTGCTATTTTGATTTTTTTTTAGTAAGTAAAAGTGCCAGGCATTTCAAACCTTAGATGATAATGTTCACATTTTGGAACTGAGAGAAAAAGCTGAAATTATGTAATATTAAAAAATATCTGCTTGGGGCTTCTATATTATTTTTTTTATCTTAAAAAGAAAGTATAAGCTCTTAGGCAGTAACAGGTGTCTTCTAATCTATCACTCTTTGTTTTCTTCAGCCTACTTTGTTGCTTCTGCTTGTTTATTTTTGTTCAGTAGGATTTAGCCAATGAACAACCATAGCATACTGTTGAGTATAATTTTAATGTACTAAATAATGTTTCTTTCAAAATTAGATTTTAAAATATATCGCATACCAGTGAGCTCACTAAATTAAAATAATAAGTGTAATCATTAGAAATTGAGTACTTTTATCTATATCATTAGTTCACATTTTTGAGCATATGACAGTCCTATTTGCCACTGCAGATGTTCGTTTCAAACCCTACTGTTTTAAAAATAGATTCAGGTGTCTCTAAACATTTACTTGACTATTGGGATTATTAATGTTCCTCTGACATAATCAGAATGTTTAGTGCAATTGATTTTCTTAGTCACAGAATTCAACTTTAATTTCAAAACATTTAAAATTATAGAACTTCTTTACCAAATTCTAGACTTAAATCTTATTCTACCTCAGAATAGTTAATTGCATCTACAACCAATTATTTCTCTTAGTCTTAATAAAACTCATCATTTTATATTGTAAATTTTAGTATACCAAACCAATTTCATAAAGGCATTGCACTATAAAAATTTATCTGTTTTTCAAAGTTATTAAGACTGAAGAAAGTGTGTGTATATGGATGTGTGTATGAAGTAACAAATTTTTACCCAATTCTATATTTCCTTAAACCTGCTTAGACTGATAATGAAGTTTACCAGTTATTGAAATGAGTCGATGAAACTACATTGAGAATGCTTGCATGGCGTTTGTACTATTCAGTGGTGATTGTTTAATAAATTTGTGATAGCTTTTATAACTTAAGATTTCATATTTTCAATTGATAGGAATAAAAACCAGGAGAGGGAATGAAGGAACTATATAGGGTGGTGGTCCTCAAACACTAGATTATAGATTTCTCACTCTCTTACAAAGAATTCACTGGCCTGCTATGAAATAAAAAATTAATAATAATAATAATAATAATAAAGGGAGAAGAGATTAGCATAAGATGTACCTCAAGCCTAGAAATTATTCACATTTTAAACATGTATGTTAGCTGAGAGGAAGCTTGGCTTTTACTGATCCGCATGGAAAATGAGCTGTGGGAAAGGAACTCTGATTCCTGATTTTATGGCACTATGAAATTATTAGTTTATGGTAAAGCAGTTTATATAAGTACTCTTTCATGTACTAATTACACTTCTTTATCTTTTGTCTAATTGGGGCTTAACATGTAAACTTTTATGTAATATGTAAACAATGTGAACAGCAGATGATTAATGATTTTTTCCCCTCTTAGGTATATCCAGAAAGTGCCCAGAAGAAACTTCCTTCCAGAAAAACTGAAAAAACAATATTTATAACACTGGAATTTGTGGCTCATTTGTTAAAATGGCAGAAAATAGTGAAAATAATAGTAAAGAATTAGATGTAAGGCCCAAAACTAGTCGGAGTAGAAGTGCTGACAGAAAAGATGGATATGTGTGGAGTGGAAAGAAGTTATCTTGGTCAAAAAAAAGTGAAAGTTATTCAAATGCTGAAACAGTGAATGCTATAGAAAAACTGAAGTTCCTTTAAGGAGCCAAGAAAGAAAGCACAGCTGTTCATCCATCGAGTTGGATTTAGATCATTCCTGTGGGCATAGATTTTTAGGCCGATCTCTTAAACAGAAATTGCAAGATGCTGTGGGGCAGTGTTTTCCAATAAAGAATTGTAGTAGTCGGCACTCTTCAGGGCTTCCATCTAAAAGAAAAATTCATATCAGTGAGCTCATGTTAGATAAGTGTCCTTTCCCACCTCGATCAGACTTAGCCTTTAGGTGGCATTTTATTAAACGACATACTGCTCCTATAAATTCCAAATCAGATGAATTGGTAAGCACAGACTTGTCTCAGAGTGAATTGAGGGATGATCGGCTAAAACAAAGAAGAAACATGGAAGAAGAGGTGACCTGTTTCTCACATCCCAGTGTTCAGCCCTGTGTCATAACTACCAACAATGCTTCATGTAGAAGTGGTCCTATGACTGGCTCTGTGATGAACTTGGTTTCAAATAACCATATAGAAGATAGTGATATGGATTCAGATGATGAAATTATAACACTTTGCACAAGTTCCAGGAAAAGGAATAAACCCAAATGGGAAATGGATGAAGAAATCCTGCAATTGGAAACACCACCTAAGTACCACACCCAGATTGATTATGTCCACTGTCTTGTACCAGACCTCCTTCAGATCAATAACAATCCATGTTACTGGGGAGTTATGGATAAATATGCAGCCGAAGCTCTACTAGAAGGAAAACCAGAGGGTACCTTTTTACTTCGAGACTCAGCACAGGAAGACTATTTATTCTCTGTTAGTTTTAGACGCTATAGTCGTTCTCTTCATGCTAGAATTGAACAGTGGAATCACAACTTTAGCTTTGATGCACATGATCCTTGTGTCTTCCATTCTCCTGACATAACTGGGCTCCTAGAACACTATAAGGACCCAAGTGCCTGTATGTTCTTTGAACCACTTTTATCCACTCCTTTAATTCGGACTTTCCCCTTTTCCCTGCAGCATATATGCAGAACAGTTATTTGTAACTGTACAACTTATGATGGCATTGATGCCCTTCCAATTCCTACTTCTATGAAATTATATCTGAAGGAATATCACTATAAATCTAAAGTTAGAGTACTCAGGATTGATGCACCAGAACAACAATGCTAGATCAAGGGTAGGAACATGGAGATTTCATATTTTATTTTTCTTATGCCACTTTGAACTTTTCTACAAGGGCAGAGTACAAAATAAACCTCTGCCCTAAATTTTGCTCCCAGATCAGTTTATTTTTCTTATGATACACTAATTGTTTAAACTACACACTAGGGGTTAATGGATGTTTTTGACCGGGCATTTGGTTTTTGTTTTTTCTTTTCTTAACTATAATTTGCATATGATCCAGAGATATTTGAAATTTGGTAGCATTGTACAAGCAGTAACCTATTTTCATACTTTGCTTTAAAAATAATCCTGTATCCTTTTCTATATGTAAATACTTTGTGAAGCATTGGCATTCCTATACATAAAACATAGTTTTCCCATCTCCCTTTTCAGAGTTTTAAAATTCTTTAGTAGAGCTAAATGTGTTATAATTCACAATCCATACTAATGTAATTGACTTGTAATTTACTAATAAGGATGTTAAAGGTAACTAAATGGCTTAAAATCACACTTGTGTTTTCATTTTAAATATTAACTATGAAGCAGGATTACTAAATTTGGTTAATCTGGTCAGTAAGAATCAAATGAGAACATTTTAGAGGCGAATTTATTCCCCTACAATGTGGCATGCATTTGTTATTCCTTGAATAGATTTTTCTCGCAACTTGGATGAGTTACCATCTTCAGAACATAAATGTTGTTCCTTTTTCACTGGAAACTTTAATGATAACTCTGTTAGTAACTAGTAGTTACTAAAGTACTAAAGCAACTGTGGGGTTTTTCTGTATTTACTTATGAACTATTGTTTCTACTTAGCCCTTTTATAGGAATTCTGAGCCTGTTATTTGGAGAGATGCTACAGTTTTAAAATAGACACAAATTTCCATTGGTAACCAAAGAGAACCTAAGTAGTTTTTCATTATTTTAAATAAAGATTCAAGAAATAAACATAGAGCTTAGTATTCAGAAACCTTAATATTGTTTTTATCTTCAGGTTTCAAATGATTATTTCTATCTTCAGAATTAATGTCATTATTATGAGAGCATTTTGAGAGCTACTGAACAGTACTAGGCACCACCAGGTGTAATTTTTTAAATTTACTATCCCCAGAACAGAAAAACATTTTTAGAAACATTATCCCAATGAAATAAGTGGAATGATATCCGAATCATCCCCTTTTTAAAAGAACCAGTGAATAATAAATTTCCTAGACAGTTGTTTCTTTTCATGAGCTGTATACCCCTTTGTAAATTGGCATTTTTAATATCATGATAATTGATTTCTTGATGCTGGTTTAGCTCTAGTAGGAAGCTACTTTTACCTGGGTCGAAAGAAATTTGACTCAAATTTCTGAGTTAGAACAGCTGTTTCTTAAGTGCCATTGCTTTTATGTTGAAATAGCAATTCCCTTTCCTGCAGTTCTGCTGCTAACATAAATTTGGCATTTTTCAATTATAGTGTTAAATTATTAACAATTATCTCAAAATTAAACCAAGAAAATCTATTACTATTTCTTCGCATTTTTTTCTCAGTGATCTCAAGATTGTCTTAGTTCCAGTGAAGGGTAGCTACTAAAATAGCACCTCTCTTAGCAGTGATGAGGCTCCGATATCATATCAATGTCAGGATAAATATCTCTTCTAAAGGTGATATTTCCATTTTACAAAAGAAAAGTCTCTTACTACCTCATCTTTATCTTGGCACTTTTGTAGATCACTGAGAAGCTTATCTTATTTACTAATATAACACTTCCTAAATATTTATCTTTGGTGAAAGAAAACAGTATGGTAACACTCTACCCATGATTATAATTTTTTATCAGAATTTTATAATGGGACTTTCTGTTTCTGTGAAACAATTATTATTTTAAATATTTTTCTTTTAAAAATAACTTTTTATCAGTACAGAAAAACCTAAGGGATGACAAGCTAACAAATATTCTGTTAAAGGGTAATTTTATAAAGAAAAATGAAGCATAATTATGTTGTCTTTTATAAAATGGTAAAAACTAGTGTTTATATAAAAAGATGTAAGTAGCTTTTCATATAGTCAAACTGGTTGTGATATATTTTCTTTGGCTTTCTGATTTTTTTCAACTTCAAGGTATTAATAGCTATTAACATTTTCAAAATAACTGCCATAGATATAGCTTTGAAGTAGATGATCTAATGAGAGCGCGGTAGAGACTCATTTACTCTGAATGGTTTGTATTCTTCCGTTGGTATTTGCTACAGTGAAAAGAAATCTGGAAAGTAGAAATATGAAGACTTGAGAAGGGAGTTGTTTACCATGAAGGAAAAAGAAAAGTAATAATAAATTAATTTTTAAAGCTTTAAGAGATTGGAATTTAGAAAGGTTAAGCCCTTTCTCAGTTATTTTGTGAGGACACATTTGGAAGAGCAATATTCAAAAAATAACTTGTTAAAAATGTAATTATTGGAATATATAAGTAAAATGAGTATTGAGAGGAACGATGTGGGAAGATATATCTAAGTATCAATTTTGTAACTCTAAGACATTGTGAGCGTTTGAAAAGTGTAAATTCTAAAGAAAGCATTCAGAATAGTGGAAATGTGTAGAGCTCATTGGTAAGAGGATGAGGCTAAAAGAAACAAGATAAAATATTAAAATTAAGAATTTAGGCATTACCTCGGGGAAAAGCCTTGACAGTGAAAGGAAACTACTTAATTGCTAATAGCTAGTCTGGACCAGACACAACTGCCCTTTGGGAATCATCCTGCACTAATCAGGAAATAAACTTGACTTTTCTATTTCTCTCTCAAGCTCTTCAAGACATTACCCCACCCCCTTTTTTAAAGCTGCAGCATCTAACTTCATACTATAATTACTGAAATATGCTGATGTATTTTTTAAGGTTCCTTGAGCATTTTTTTTTCTTACAAAGACTCATACGTGATCTTTCTATAACCATACCATTCACTTAAATAATTCATAGAGGGAATGGTTTAATTTAAAAGAAGACCTAATAGGAAGAAGATTAAAGGAAGCTTTTAGTCAGCCTGTGGCTAGATTTATTGATTGAGCAGACCTGTGTTCTTTCCTCAATTTCAGCTAATGGCAAACTGTGGTTAAAGAATGACTTTCAGTTAAAGTTTTGACTTCTTAAATATAAAGAATGTTTTTGGAATTAGAAATCCTTTAAAAAGTAGAGCAAATGTGGCAAATAGGACTCATATCATTATACAAATTCCATTTCTTTTTATAAGAAAAACATAAACCATTATCATTTATTCATGAACCAAAGCCATTAAGATAAATCAAGTTGTCAGCTTCCTGTCTCTCTGAAGTTTGGATCATTTTATAGATCGACAGAATAGAGAGCTTCCTTCCTGTGAAACAAAAACCTTAAGACCTAACTCATAAATATACTCTAGTTTTCATTAAAAATATTTTGTTACTTTTAGCTATAATCAGTCAAGTTGGTTATGTATTGTTTTGGTAGAGCAAATGTCACGGGAAAGTAGACATAATAATTGTAAGACGTCCTGGAGACAACACAAGGAAAACAAATGTTTTAAATTTAAAATAGCCTGTGTATTAGGTAATTTAATGCCCAAATGAATAAAAGATTTTTAAGTCAAGCAGATCATTGTTTCTAGGTTGGGGGAAAAAAATCTTTATAATTGGTTTTATTATGAGTTTTACATTTATTTTCATTTCTAAAGAATGAACAGAAAGCACAAAGCGTTTTCTTTTTTTAATAGCCTACTAGAAATGAGCAACATTACAAGTGTTTGTACTACTCTAATACCTTAAGATATTGGACACCAAATAGAGGTAACTTTGAAATGGATTGGCTTCTTGGTAGAAAGACACACTAATGGATATAACCCAACGAATTATTTCGAATAAAGCCAGAATGTTTTTGATTTTTAATTTTAAATACTCAATCCTAAATCCTTTGCCTTCATTTCCTAGCACATAAAATGTGTATAATAATACTTGTCACTTGACTTCTGAAGGTTAATTCTTCAGTTAAGAGGTGACCCTTGGAGTATACTTGAAAATAATTTCGGTACAGCTGTTAAGTACTAATGTGGTAATAGGTTTTCAAAAGTATCCCCTCAGTGGACCCTCCAGATCCACATTCACTTCTTTCAGTCTGTAATAGGCTTTCTTGACCTGATATGACAATAGAGATAGCAGTACAACTTGAATTTATGGTTTAGACTCCACAATTAGATGAAGAATTGCAATTTCCTCCAACTTCTAATAAAGGTATTATGAATTGATGTTTGCCTAAGCTATTTTAAAAGTGGTTACATTTGCAGGAAGTAAAGATACAGGCATACCCATTTTATTGTACTACATTTTATTGCACTCTGCAGATACTGGGTTTTTTAGAAATCGGAGGTTTGTGGCAACGCTGTGTCAAGCAAGGCTATTAGCACCTTTTTTTCAGCAGCATTTGTTTACCCTGTGTCTCTGGTCACATCTTGGTAATTCTCAGAATATTTCAAACTTTTACACTATGTTTGTTAGGGTGCTATCTGATCCTGATCTTTGTCAAGGCTCAGATGATGGTCAGCAGTTTTAGCAACACGGTACCTTTTCATTAAGTATATACTTTTTTTAGACCTAATGCTATTGCACACAATATAGTACAGTGTAAACATAACTGAGACTGAGAACCCAAAACATTTGTATAATTCGCTTTACTGCAGTGGTCTGAAACTGAACCTGCAATATCTCTGAGGTATACCTGTAATCATTTTGCAGTGGTTGTAATCAAATCTAACCTTTCAGACCTGAGAAAGTGTAAAACTCAAGGAAATTTACTTAAATTATGCTAACTTTGCTAGAATTGGATAAATTCCAAGTATGATCTTGATATATACTTGAATATACAGTTTAGTAAATTCACAAAGCTATTAGTACCCTTGTCAGTCAGGCTTGTATGATCCACTCCTTACCCAAAATCAAGACTGTTTCCATTTTTATTTTTAACCCTGAATTGATTGCTGTTAGGTATGAGTTCAAATAAATTGATCCAAATAAATTTCTTTCTTCTTAATTAAAACTTCATGTACAAAATCCAAAGTTTTTGTATTTTGTTTTTAAAACATTGTATGTTCTTACCTCACACATAGAACTTAGAATCTGAAAATTTTAAATCTATAACCTTACACATTTTCTAATTTATAATAAATGCCTTTTAGTTTTTAGTTATGTCAGTTTGGATCTTCCAGAAGCAGATGCCAAGATGTGGTTAAATGTGAAAGAGATTTATTGGGGGGGGGGTGAGGTACTTCTATGAAGGGTAAAGGGGAAGAGAGCAGAAGGTGGGGAAGTCTTCATATCACATTGCAGGTATGACTTCTGTGAAAGAAATGGGAGGATTGGGTAAGGTGGGCTTCATACAGCAGTGCAGTTCTGAAAAAGCTAGATGGGGATTTAGTTCCCAAGCAAAGATCCCCTGTAGGAGCCTACATGGGACAGAAATGACCTAGCTCTAGAATTCCCACCATGCTCAGTTAATGGCTGGGCGCATGGGAAAAGCTGGAAGATGTCATTCACTCAGACACCCATGACCAGACAGGTGATGTGAATGAGACATTCAATTTCGGCACAAAAAATTTTGGCCAAAACCTCGGTAATGGAAATATTTTGGTGCAACATTTTAAAATCAGGATGATCAATATAGCAAAATTTTAAAGAAGCACTATTTTACTGACTCTTCCCGTTGCTTCATACTTCTTTGTGGCTCCTCAACACACGCTGATTCACTGCCTCCTCAAAAGGAAGGGTTTTCACACTATATCATGTAAGAATATCGCGTACTTTTACATATAAAACGTGCTTATATGTAAATTTTTTTTGCATATCATATAATATGACATTACTCGCTAGCAGGTTCCTTGATGTCGGGGGCCACGTCACAATCTTTTGGGCCTGACACTGGAGGTACTTAAAGGTTTATTGAAACATAAACGTGGGGAAAAGAGGCGTTGAACAGGAAAAAGCCGCAGATAGCTGTTCCTTCGTTAATTTCAATTTGTCGAACCATTCGCAAACATCTTCCTTGTCCGGAATTAGCTGGCCCCAATTTTGGCTTGAGGGTCCGTGTCCCAAAGTTGGGCCGCATCCACACCCAGCCAGCTTTGAGGTCTGGCTGTAGAAACCGCTGAGCGTTAGGGCATCTCTAGAACCTGCCCTCGGGCCACTCCAGGACACAAGTTAGTAATTTCCCCAGGCTGCCAGAACGTCATCGGCCACAGGCGCTTCCTGTGAGTGCTCAGAACTCCGGAACATCGGGGAGCTTTCCCTCTCACAGGAGAAAATCGACCACCGCGAGCGAGGGGCGAAGCCGCGTCGCTGGGGCCGTACAGGGCGCAGTGCCGCCGAAGGCCTGCGGGGGGCGCGCGCGGCCCGGCCCAGAAGGGGCGGGGAACGTGGGGGAGGGCGGTGCGCTCGGCGCTGGGCGCTTCCTGTTCCGGCGCCAAGAGGAGCCGCGCGCTGGTGGTGCTGCCGCTGGTGGTGGTACTGACGCTGCTGCTGCCGCCGCCGTCGCCGCTACTGTCGGGCTCCGGTCGGTTCTTCAGCGCCCGGTTCTCTTAGACCCCCTCGCCGCTTCTAGACCTTGCTGCGGGCTCAGGTCTTGCCGGGTGAGGCGTCGTCAGCGTTTACTGGGGTCGCGGAGGAGGGCGAGGGGAGCGTGCCCGAGCAGGAGGCGAGCGCACTAATGGAGGTCCCTCGAGTTGCCCTGCGGGCGCCGGGGTTAAGCGTTTTTCTCGGTCATCTTCCCCGGAGCTGTGGGCTGGCCCTGAATCGCCCCCCGGGGAGAAGGCGTCGGAGGCGAGTGACGTCGCACCCAAAGGGTTTCTCCGCGCTTGACGTCAGGCGTGGCCGGGGGGCGGGGCGGCAGGGAGCGGGCCCGGCCCTTCCCCCCACCCCTGCCGGGGCGGGCGCGACCCGCTCGGAGGCCGGTTCGCTCCGGTTGATCCCGGACTCCCTTTGTTCCTTTGGCCCCGAAGCGGGTGAGAGCCGCTCACCCTGTGGCCCCGACCTCCCGCATCAATTTCTTATGAAAGGGAAGAGCTAGGCCTCAATGGATTCTTGGAGGAATCTTTGACCCTCAAGATTATCTGCGGTGTCACAACGTTCTGATCGTTAGTAGGGGAGTTGCTGACTAATACATTACGTGAATATCCATGACAGAAACTGAGTTCTGTAATCTGTTGTGTAAGATTTAGGAGCGCACATTATACGTGATAGGTTATAAATAGCTGGACCGTTTTCCTAATTGAAAACTAAGAATAGTGCTTTTTGATATTCTCATGTCGAAGCATTGAATCATACCTGACCAGAAAATAGTTTTTACAGCATTATTACTAAAGGAATACCCACATGGTACCCTTGGTGATTTTGAAGGCCTGTTTTGAAAACGAACCCTCATTTCGTTCGAAGGTAGCTTTCATAAGTCTTTCAGAAGTTCTTTGTTCAGTAGTGTTCATTGGGCAGGAAAAACAAATTTTTCTTGTTGCTGATGTTTCTGAACCTCCTCTTCAAAACTAGTTTGTCTTAGAAACTTGAATTGAGTTGCGGGTATTGGCATGTTCTTTTCCTCCAAGAGTAATGGAGAGCATGCTCTTAACCGAAATCCTTGGGGTCAGTGTGTTTTGGAACTGAGAAATCTTTGAATTTTATTTTTAGATTTTAGAACAATAGTGTGCGTAGACTAGAGATAACACCCCCAGTGTGGGGCAACATCCCCTAATCCAACGTTAATAATCGTGCAGCGATAGGTGTGAATTAATGGAAACTATAAATAGCCTCAGATCAGGTTTTGCCACTAAGTAAGTTTTATGCCAAACTTGAGAACGGTTCTTTCATTTTCAGAGGTTTCTGAGTTGAGAACTGCAGATAAAGGTTTGTGGGTCTATAACAGCAGTTGTAAATCTAACATTTTTGGAGTTTTTGCTGTGTGCCAGGCAGTGACCAGGAGACTTGTTTATGTTAAGTCTCACAGCAAACCTCTGAGGTGGATACTATTCCTGTCTACTTTAACTTCTAAAGTTTGGAGAGCTCAGCTTTTCCAGAGCTAATCAGTAAAGAGCTGCTTTTTACCTAGTCATACTTTTTCTCATGTTTACTCTTCTAACCATATACTGAATGCCCACATACTAAGGAAAATGAGAGAATATATCTGTTGCCCACCCACTATTTTCCAAGCACTATTATTATAGGTACTTGATCGAGGGGTCCCATTTAGTCTCTCACACTACTGGCTGGTTCTTTATAGTTAAAGAAACTAAGGTTCATTCAGGTGAGCTGACTCTGACTGAGACATTCAAACCTTGGTCTAAAGGCTCTCTGCTAAGATTTTCATATTCTCCCCTTTCTGTAGTATAACCAATCTGACCTACTTGCACTATTCACAGACCCTCTCTTGCTTCCTTTTCAGCTTTTACACAAATTGCTCTTCTTTCCGTAAGTCCTTTCTATCCCACCATCCACTACTCCCAGCTTTTTACTCATTGTTCTTCTAGACTCCAAAGGCACCAATTCTCAGGATTCCTCCCCTGGTACTTTTCTGGATTCCTTTAGGAGCTCTTTGAGGTACTCCCTTAGTGCCTTCTGCTTACCTCAGGTAACTATTTAAATAGAAGTTCACCAGACACTGTCACTTCCTTATTTATTCCATACAATACTATTTATTTCCCCAAAACCCAACATAGTGCCTAGCACATATGTTCCAAGAAGTAGCTGAATAAATGCAGAAAATATTTCTGAAGTGAGGTTCAAAAGTGATTTTTTAATTATCTTTTAAAGAAATTTAAAATGTTCAAAAATTTTCAGGTTCCCGATTTCTTGAGTTGCCCACATGTAAGATAGAATGTATCTGATAAGAGCCAATACTAAAAACGCATATATTTTAATTCAAAATTTATATTTTAGTACCATCCTCTGCCCCAATCAAAGCCATGCAGAAATCTTGGTTTCTCTTGGTTTCTCTTAAACATCTTACACATCTATAACACTTATATAGATTATTAAATACGTCATTTTCAACTGTCTCTGCGCTTGCAGGAATTATAACTGGCAGTTGAGAAAATGGTCTCTGGCTAAGCCTGCCTTTGTCAAAAGAGTCAGGATTGATGTCTATGTTTAATAACCAAGTAGTCACTCCACCACAGTTCAAAATATTTCTTGTCCAGAGGTCACAAATTTATGAAGTTCAACTTTCTTAAACCTCCCTGAGATTGAATTACTGTTTTGACTCTAAAGGACATGGAAATTATGGAATTATTTTACTTTTCTAGTGTATGTCAAAAGAAATTTTGTACTCTTTACAATACTATTTTGCTGCTCAGTTAAATGAATGTCTTTCAGATGATGCATAGATCCTGCCATGAAGTGGTAGTGGAAAGTTTTGGAAGGAACAGCTTTGGATAATTCCAGAAAGAAAATGAAAACCAGGGAGGAGGTGCGGCGTTCAAAGTTATATTGATCTCATCTTAATTAGCATAATCCAGATGTTTTAGAATAGTTTTGTAGAAAATCCAGATTTTTTTTTACATTCTGCAGCTCTTCTCAATGAAACACTAATATTCTCGATATATATATATATTTTTTTTTTTTGCCTTTTTATGATGAAAGTATCCCCCAAAATGTAAATTGGAATGTTTCCAATTAATGTGCACACTGTTCATTCTAGGCATGGCGGGCAAGTTACTTTACTATGTAGTGTCATAGAAAAGGAAGTAACCTATTGCTAATACTTTTGGTTAGGGCTTTGTTATTTTAATCATAAGATTCTAGTACTTCTTTTATCTTCCAGGATTTGATTTTGAACCTAAATTTTTGGAAGACAGAATTGTGGGTCTGTTTAATACTACTAACTTACATGTGATAACATATTCTATGACCAGTTAACTTTATATATGTTTTTGGAAAAACTAAGAGGGAAAAGAGTAATTCTGAAAATCTGAACAGCAAGACCATGTAAAATTGAATGAATTGCTTTGTTAATTCTCAGCTCCAGAATTATTGTGAACTTTGATCTAGAATCATTTTCTGTTTCAGAAAGGCTCACCTTGTTTGAAAATCATATTAATCTTAAGTGTACTTTAAACTCATCATTCACTGATAATTTCTTATGGTGTTAGTCCTAAAAATTTACTATTATGCAGTGTGACATTTTAGTATAAAACAAACCTTAACATGGAGTTGAAGGGATAATTATATTTGCTGTGTTTTTTTTTTCATAATTGAATAAGATGTGTTTTTTCACATTTGAATAAAAAGCAAGGTTTAGCAGTTGACTTAGTAGGCCTTATGTTCTATTTCGTCATCATGCCTCATGATAACTAAGTCATACTTAAAAATAAACTCTTATGAAAGGATTGCTCAATATTAAATAATCTGTACGTATAATTGTGTCGATGGATCAAAAGAGGAAAATCTGAGATCAACTCATTAGATGCCAAAAGAGCTTCTGAAGAAACTTACTGTCTTCTTTGATTTATTGTTTTAACTAGCAAAATAGGGATAAATAAAGCAACAGACATATATAGAAGCTTCCCTAATGTAATTTTTTTAAATCTCAAACTAAAAACGTGAATTACAGTAAACATTAGAAATATTCCCAGGAGAGTTGAGAACAAGACTACTGTGCTTACCATTTAACATTTCATTGTTTAAGTCCTAGCTGATGCAAAAAAAAAAAAAAAAGTGTATATATATATATATATATGTGTGTGTGTGTTTTATATATATATATATACACACATATATATATAAATAGGGAAAAGAAGACAAAATTACCTTTTTGCAGATGCCATAATTCTTTACCTGGAAATCTCAGAGAATTAACTGAAAAACTGTCAAGAATAAAATAATTCAATAACATCACCACTTAAAAAAGTAATGCACTAAAATTTTAAAAAGCCTTTTCCATATATAAACCACTAGTTAGAAAATACAACATAAGCAAAGAGCCAATTTACAACCACAGGAAAAAGTTTACCAGTTAGAAATCTATCTCACAAGAAATATGTGGGAGACCTGATTTTTAAAAAAAAAAACAAAACAAAACAAAACAAAACTAACTACTGAGTGATAATAAATGGCATTTATGGGAGCTAGGAAGACATACCTTGTTTTTGAATGAGAAGATTTGATATTTTAAATATATCACATGTTTTATAAATTTAATGCAGCTCCAACCAGAATACCAACAGATTTTATTTTATTTTTTTACAAAATGATCTGGAAAAAAGAAATGAGAATATTCAGGAAATGTGAGGAAAAGGTAGTAATTGTAGGGCAACTGACATTTAAATATATTTAAAATATAAAGCTGCCATAATTGAAATAGGATTCGATGATGCTGATCAGTAGAGAAGAATAGAGTCAGCAATACCTGTGGGGAATTATAGAAACCTGGTGGTTAAGAGGCTTGGCACTAGAGTCAGACTGCCTGGGTTTGAACCTCTTCTCTACTAGTCACTAGCTCTGTGACCTTAAACAAGCTAACTTATGAGCTTCCTTTTCTCCAGTTATAAACTAGAGGTTATAAATGTGCAATAAGTATTACTTGTTAATAGCAATGGAATGTGTTAAGTGTAGTTTATCAGTTAAGAAAAGATAGGTTATACAGTAATTATTGTTTGGAAGAAGAACAGAAAGAGTTTAAACAAGTTAAACCATAAAAACTTAAAAAACATAGGATGAGTTTGGGTTTTGTTTTTTTTTTTAATCTTCAAGTAGACAAGGCCATATGTAGTTCGGAAAGAGAGATATATTTGACTACACAAAATTAGAAACATTTGTCGTGCCCCAAAATACCATTTAAAAGATCTACAGATAAAAGGAACTTGGGATAAGACTTTTTTTGTCTTGTATATGACAGCTCATTTCCTTACTGTCTTAAAAAGCATTTTTTTTTAAGATACGTACTACTAATTGGTAAAATAAACAAAAGCAAAAAGTACTTACTGTCTTATTCTATTTGTATAAAGTCAAAAACAAGCAAAAACTAAGTCAGAAAGTGATTGCTGGTGGGATAGGGAGTTGACTGGAAAGGAGCGTGGGTAAACCTTCTAGAGTAAGGGAAAGGTTCTATATCTTGGACATATACAATTGTCAGAGCTTGTTGACCTGAGCACTTAAGATCCTTACATTTTATTTAGTGCCAATTATATTTCAATTTAAAAGTTGATACAGGTAGTCCAAGGATATGAGTAAATTCACAGAAAAAGAAGTGTAAATAGTGTATTAAATTTAAAAGATGCTCTACTTTCTACTTAAATCTAAGTTAAAACAAGATGCTAATTATTAATTTATCATAATTGAAAATGTTTATAATTTAAAAATAAGTAATGCCCAGTACTTTAAGGGAAATTAGGGGAAAAGTAGGCAGTGTAAATTGGCCAAGATCTTTTAAATTGACATGGACTTTAGAGATGGAGTTTAGATGACTACCATTACTACCTCTTGACTGGAAATTTTATGTCTGGTATTTTTTCCTGGTAATAGAGTCACAAGTGAGCAAAGATATTTTCAGACATGTTCACATTATCATTGTTTCAACAACATGACATGCAAACAGACTTAAACTTGCCTCTGAATGTGTAAACTAAATTATGGATCACTTTTGTATGGTATGCAGCCAGTAAAAAGGGTTGAAATTGATAGAGCTGTATGAACTGTTATGGAAATGTTACCTATATAAAGAAAAACCCTTTAGATGAATAACCAAGATTCCATTTAAGTAAAAATAATGTATGCGTAGAAAGTTTATTAAAGAATATAAGAAATGGTAAACACTGGTTTTGAAATGTTCCATCTTCCTTTCTTTCTTTCTGTTTTTGTTTTTGTTTTTAGGAAAATGTCTGATGAATTTTCGGTAAGTTGATGCATTTATTCTTTATAAGTTTTTTGGCCCTTAAGAAAACAAAATAGTCCTCACCGTGGGGCCATAAGTCTTTCAGTTTAAGAGAGATGCTTTTTGTGATTCTTGGATTTTGGTAGGGGGATAGTATGTGATTTTGATAGGTTATTTGCCTTAATTTACTTAGCTGTAACATTTGAAAATGCATTCTGTAGTATTTATTTCTTTATGAATCCTTACATAAAAAAATGTAAGAAATATTCTATTCTCTTTTTACCTGGTATTATTAATAGTAGCCAACATTTATTGAAAATTAAATACCACATACTATTAAATGCATTATATAAATGATCTCATTTAAGCCTCAAGTTAACCCTAAAACTGTTTTTCAGGAATGCGGTAACTAAAAGCTCAGAGTATATAACTTGTTTGTGGTAAAGCCAGGATTTAAATCCACAGTACATTGATTAGTTGTATTTAGAAAACTTGAGCCTCTGAGGAATTTGCATTGTAAAGTTGATATTTGAGGTAACCCAAGTTTTGTGTTAAATGAATTGTTTTTAAACTGCACAGCTTGGCTTTTGAAGTTGTTATAGAGGTTTATAATCCCTGACCCTATAGCTTACTATCCTTTATGGGTTTATAATCATGTTTGGCATGACTTGTCCCTAAATAAAATCAGTGAGACATGCCTGTTTTGTATTCCAGTTGGCAGATGCGCTACCTGAACACTCCCCTGCCAAAACCTCTGCTGTGAGCAATACAAAACCTGGCCAACCTCCTCAAGGCTGGCCAGGTTCCAACCCTTGGAATAACCCAAGTGCTCCACCTTCTGTGCCATCTGGACTCCCACCAAGTGCAACACCCTCCACTGTGCCTTACGGACCAGCACCAACAGGAATGTATCCCTCCGTGCCTCCCACTGGACCACCTCCAGGACCCCCAGCACCCTTTCCTCCTTCTGGACCATCATGCCCCCACCTGGTGGTCCTTATCCTGCCCCAACTGTGCCAGGCCCTGGCCCCACAGGGCCATATCCTACACCAAATATGCCCTTTCCAGAGCTTCCACGACCATATGGTGCACCCACTGATCCAGCTGCAGCTGGTCCTTTAGGTCCATGGGGATCCGTGTCTTCTGGACCTTGGGCACCAGGAATGGGAGGGCAATATCCTACCCATAATATGCCATACCCATCTCCGGGGCCATATCCTGCACCTCCTCCCCAAGCACCAGGGGCAGCACCACCTGTTCCATGGGGCACTGTTCCACCGGAGCTTGGGGACCACCAGCACCGTATCCTGCCCCTGCAGGATCATATCCCACACCTGGACTCTACCCCACTCCCAGTAATCCTTTTCAAGTGCCTTCAGGACCTTCTGGTGCTCCACCAATGCCTGGTGGCCCCCATGTAAGTATTTAATTTGTTATTTAATATGCACTAATAGTCATATAAGCATAACTGAACAATCGTCTCCAGTTTGGGATGGAAGACTAGCAAGCTTTTAAAACTTTAATAGAAGGGGTGTGTGGGGGATTATGTAAAGAGTAAATTTCAGATTTCAGGTAAGCATTTAAAGGGATAAAAACACAAATTAAGTGTTCCCAGTACTAAAACTGGAAAGAGAAGTTTCCCAAAGATCCCTGAAGCCTTTGTAAGGTAGTAAGCATTGTCCTCAATAGCATCCTTGAGGTAAACTCAGAGATGTGTTACATCGGACTTCTTAAAAATATTCCTCAAGGTTTTATAGGATCATACCAAAGCACAGTAAAATAAAAGCAATTTCTGCCTATCTGGCTTGATATAGAGGTAGATTTTTGGAGCATCCAGGGCCATGAGTATGTAATATTGCCCATGTCTCATGCAACTCTCTGTAGTGTCTTCCAGCCATGGTTTGGTTAGATCCTTAGCAGCATTCAGCTCAAGACTATACCATTCGTCTGCTTTGTCAGTTATGTGTATGCTTTCATGCTTTATTGGTCAGCCGCTCCCTTAATTGAGTCCCTGTCTTGGACTCAAACTAGAAAAAGCACCCACCTCTATGAAGTAAGCCAAGTAAGTAGTCAAACACAGTCAAGCTTCTCCTTGAGGAAAAATGTCTCTTTACTCTTAAAGTAATTAATCAGACATCCCACCTCAACTGTTAAGGGAAGGAAATCTTCACAAAGTGCCCCTGGAGCTTCCTTTTATTACTGTAACTTCCTGTTGTATATATTCTCTAAAAATTATTTTCGTAAATTGCCAAAATAAGTGAGATGACTTGCTCTTTGGCTTTATTAAGCAATAAGTCTAAGCCGCAGCCAGGAGTTAGTAAACTCCATTTACAAAATCTAGAAGTTTACTTTTTTTTTTCTATTGCAGTCTTACCATTAAGTTAACAGTGGATGAAGAGATGACGCTTTGCTTTTTGAAGTACATATATATGCACATGAATGCATATATAAAAATTGCTGGTTTCACTATTCTTAGAGGGCATTCATGAAAGAACAACTCTTGCACCTCTCAGAGAAGATATCTGCCTCTTGTACTTGGATGTATAGTATAACAGATGGATACAATCAGATAAAAATGTAAAGTAAATCAAATGTGATTTTTATTCGGTTTTTATGGAAAGTTAAAGTAATTATATTAACTAGCTCTTTGATAAAATTTGTTTAAAACAAATTTTGGATCTGTTTAAATTATGAAGCTACATATTTAAAAATCTAAGATGATGTGGATTATTGTTAGAATCTGCAACCTTATGGCAAATTATTTCAAATATTTTTCTATAATCACTTTTCCCCTAAACACACTTTGAAAACATTCATATTGTTGTAATTTAAACAAATGATGATGCCTCAAAGATCTTGAGCTGCTCTATAGGATAAGCCTGATCCTCTTGTTTTGGATATACATTTTAAAAGTAATTACTGTCAGATGTTGAGTTCATTAGCCTGGCAGTTTCGTTTTTATCCTGGAGATTTTGGTAAAATGTTTCTTTTTGAGTTCATCTAATTTGTTTTATTTTTAACCAAGTGGGTCTTACAGCTCTAAAATCTGCCATTTATGGAAACTTTTTTTCTTTTTAATACAAGCCAATATATATGTAAATTATGTTTAGAGAATTGGTGATCTCTTTGTATTGCTTTAGAATAGATTATGAGATGTCCATATTGCTTTGAGACGAGCTCAAGGAAGGTAAATAATTCTCTTTTGTCTTGAACCCCAAACTAGAGGAAACCCTAGGAGGTGCTTCATAGTGACAAGTAATTGCATTCCCACAAAATACTCTTCTACCCAGACTCTTCCATATAGCCCCCTCTCCCTCAGTTCATTAGGAATATATCCCTTAATTCCTCCCTGATACGGAAAACTGGCACACTAGGGGTCTGTCATAAACACATATAGCAGTTACGTTAGAGAACTTTAGTCGCACAAGCATAACTGTTCACTCTGTACAAGTGAGATCAAAATATGTATCTGTCTTTCAGAGTCCAGTTAAGCTGTCATTGTCTTCTTGCACAGTTCCCTGGATCTGTAAAGTGCTTATGTCTAACAGTTCAGTTCTGTATTTGTTGACAGGTAAATAGGTAGAATTAAATGCCATCTTTAAAAATTGTCCTCTAGCTCAAACACTGAAAATAATAATAAAGTGTAGATCTCTGCAATTGAATTTAAAGAAGTGTGATTGTATTACTTAAATAAGTGTTGTTTGTAACCACTAAAATAGCCCATGTAATTTTTTGGCTCCCTATCTTTAACTCAGATTCTTAGATTTGGGATAGAACTGACCACATTATTTGTGAAATAACATTTTGAAATTTTGAATATATCCATTGGGTTACTTAAAATGTGTTGTGAATTTCTTGACCAGTATAGGAGAGATTTATGCTGGAGCTCTTGTTTTTGCTTAGAAATAAAATATATAGTGGTTTATTTTTCTTATAGTTAAAATGTCAAGAATGCCAAATGCTGCCAGTTTAATGGTTTGTAGCTACCTCCTTTTAAGAAAGCAAGATGGCCACTTTGAGAGGAACATCCCTTTTATGTAGATGATAGACAAGCTTTGATAATTGAAACTAATTTGTTCAGATATTTGCATACTGGTAAATGTTGTTAGATGGCTCTTACACAGTGGCACAAGTGGTCTTTTATTTACTTCCTTGCAAGGACAAGTGGCAGCTATCTACAATACTTTAGAATCTGTCATCCAAGTAGCCTCCAATTTACAAGGCAGATAGCCTTGGAAGCTGTCATAAATTATCAGTCATTATCCTGTCAGCTAACTCTGGAGGGATAAGATGATAGGAAAAGTGAGATAGCAAAGATCTCTCTCCTTACGGTTATTTTGGTTGTGCTTCATTGGGATAAGTTGACAATTCCGGCTTTAGATGCATTATGTAACGTAACACTAGAAAAGATAAGGTTTGACTTTAAAAAAAAAAAAGGTAGCAAGTTTAGGAATCTGTATTGTGTCCATTTATTATCAAAGAAAATCTTTTGCCTAAAGGATTCGTAGGACCATAAACACAAGATTTGTAATTGCTATTCCCAATAAGTATATCAACTTTGCTAGTGACCCATACTGCTCAGTGTGCTCTAGACAGTACTGCTATTTTAACCTTTGCTTTTCAAGGACTTTCCAGCTGGTATTAGGAATTTTTTTTAACATAAGAATTGAAAGCAAAGGGAACAGAATTTGCTTTTATATTTGTAATTCTTTAGAGCATCATTTCTCAGAGGAGATGGGTCTTAATCCTCTTGGGTACTCTGGGGCAAAAGTATTTTTAGGGGTCGAATTATGGGGGAATGGGGAAAGCATCTGAGGAAGATTTTTTTCTCTTTACAAGGGAATAATTCACTTTCAAAATAAGTCATGCTAGGCTAAGATCAGTTTACGGAAGACCTCATTACAAAATATGTTTGGTCTTAAATATGAAATGTGGAATATGCTGGTTTTTGGACTTTCACAGCAAGAATTTTAAAATAAATTTGATATAGTTGAGATATGTTGAAGAATAGTGTTTTGGAGTTAGAATGTTAGACTTTAAAATGTTGAACTCAAAAATGACAACGAAGAATTAAAATATAGACCTTAGTTCCTCATTCACACACATGGTTCTCAAGAGTCGAGGCTCCTTAAAGGAATATTTAAAATACCTTGGCTTGTCTTTACTAGACTCTGCCTGACACCTTGTCATGCTTTCAAGGTAACTATTGACAACTCTGACTCCACAGCCCTGTTTTGTTTAAAGTGATATATTGATTATTTAGAAATAGACATTTTTTAATTACCCCAGGGCATTCTTCTTTGTTCATTTTATTGTTTATTATTTTCAGGAGAAAATAATAAATAATAGAGTAGAAAAGAAAAGGAGTAAATATTTGGCCTTGGTGTGTCACACCACTACAATGGAATGTTGGAATATTTTCTATAAAAGGAAGTCAGTTGTGCCCATATTTTACCTCATAAATAATCAGTGCTACCTATATGTACTCAGATGTATAGCTTTTGAAACTGTGTAGATGAACATAGCTCTACTGTTTCAATTAAAATATTGTGCCTAGTTTGCATTATTGATCAGTTGCTATACTTCTAAATAATTAGTGTCATGTCTTCCTTCCTCACGTGAATACTCTAGTGCTAACTTTATAAATGCAAGGGTTATAAACCCTGGAAATTAAACCTAAACACAGAGAGTTAAGTTTTTGAAAAGCAGAAGGCTAAATTCAGATGAATCACACTGATGCAGTGCACTATGCATAGAAAGTGGTGGGTGGCTTTCAGGGAAGACTATAATTTAATCTTAATAGAGCAATATTTAGTGCTGAAGACAGACACTGTTCTTTTTATTTTCAGAATTCTGCCAAGAAAAAAACAAATTGCCAATAAAATAATCAGTGTTAAAGAAATGCCATGCAATCTTTTGGCTGTAGACTACATCTGAGAATTGCATTTACTCAACAGACACTTAAATTTCTGTGATCCAGGTGCTTTCCCCACATGCCAGAGATATAGAGATAACGAGAATGCCTGTCTTTGGGAGGTTCACAGTCTAAGGGTGGCATTACAGAATTCATTAGTACACCCATGATTAGTTTACATAGATGAACATTTTGGTATTGCTGCTGGTAGAAAGTATTGACCAGCCTTTGGGCATTTTCAAGAGCAAAGTATGGTATACCTTTTTTTTGTAAGTAAGAAATTAATGTGTTACAAGATTGTAGTTTTGTCTGTGCAACTTTTCAAGTATGCAAAGTAATGGGATGTTTTTCCCCTTCACTTTTCCCCTGGTAAAGGCATTTGCACTGCCTGTCACTGATTAGCAGATACTGATTTGTTGCCATTAAGTAAACTTGACTTCTGCGTACTCTGTAAAGGTTTTTTGTATTTTTCTTGATATTGTGATTTTTTCATTGAAGTAATGACAAATTTAATGTATGTAATTGTCTATGCATTTTAAGTTAAACTGCCTAAAATGTGATTTGAGACATATACATTTTTTTTGTATTATGAACTGTAAGCAATCTGTTTGAGACGTTAGGTTTTATTACCTGCTGCTGTATTTGTAAACAAAGACAAATGTTGCTTTAAGAAGTAATTATAATTAGGAATAGTCTATGGATGTAATACTTGATATTTTTTAAGATAAACTTGTTTGCTTTTGTGTATTATACCTGAAAACTTTTTTTAAAATGTATTTTCATGGTTTCACAGTTTTTCCCATGTATTTTATTGTTTAGGCCCAATTCTGGGCTTTCCTGAGCAACTTCAGAGCCTAATTAACTGCACATTTGTCATAAAGAAAGAGGGCCTGAGAAGCCCCTCTATGTATGACCCACGTTAACTAAGGCATTTATTTAAATATGCTGTCTGGAAACGGCCCTTCTTTCACAAACCCTCGTTCGGCAACATGACGTCCAGTGTGAGGATTTCCTCTTCTTCCTTCAAGGCCGGGCTATTCTTTGTAACCAGGTTATCTGTATATATACAAAGTTAGGGACCCTCCCTTATCTGCCCCTGCTGCCACCACCCCCACTTTCTTTTATGAAAGATGGTTCTGCTCTTGCCATAACTGCTATGCCTTTAGTGAGAGTCACGTTATTAAACTTGGTGTAGTTTGCCATTTCCTTTCCATAGGAGTTTGCTAGCCTTTCTTCAACCCCAGCGCAAGGGGGACTGTGAGTAAATGTATTTGTAGTACTTCCTACTTTGGAAAGGGAGTTCTGTTTTTTGCCTTATAATTGGACAAAATGCGACTATAAATTTTTAAATTACATTGAGTGTCTTATTTCATATCCCCTAAAAGTACCCACCCAAAATGGGGCAGAGAAATACAAGACCATTCTGGAGCAGAGCTGTTTGTTCCCCACATCATTAAATGACATTTGCTTTAACAAACATGTCCTTCCCTGGGTATTTGACCCAAGCAGGTTCTTTCCTTTTTTTTTTTTCAACCACCAAATTAAAACTTAGCGACAATCTTTTTGCAACAGCTCTCTAAAGCAGTATAGAATTACCTAGTAGTTCACTTATTTTAAATAAGAGTACAACAGAATTTCAATACCAGAAGAAAATTTGGCCCATCCCAGAGAGTTTGTTTCTATAGCATCTGAACATTATTCTCATTTGGGCAGCTTTTTATATTGGTACATTAAACAGTTTACTTTCTTGCTGTTTTTCCAGTGCCCTGGGGTTTCAGCTGAGGCAGGGACCAAGCAGGTAGAGCTTATTCCCTCTCCCCTTCTTTCGCTAAAACAATTCCACTCTTTCACTTTGTGTATTTTACTCCCTGTATTAGTCATTTGGGGTTGCCATAACAGTATCACACACTGGGTAATTTTAAACAAAAGCAATTTCTCACTGTTCTAGAGGCTGGGAAGTCCCAAAATTAAGGTGCTGGCCAATCGATTCCCCAGTAAGGGTACTTCTTGGTTTGCAGATGGCTGCCTTCTCACTGTGTCCTCATCTGGTAGAAAAAGAGGAAGCAAGTTCTCTGTTTTAATAAGGGCACTAATTCCACATGAGGGCTCCTCCCTTATAAACTTGTCTAACCTAACTACCTTCCAAAGGCTGCATCTCCAAAAAGTTGAGATGAAAAGGTTTATTGCTTTTAAGTTGTAAAAACTGAGTAGATGATCATGTTTCATAGTTGAGGTTTGCTAGAATAATCAGATTCACAAGTAGAACAGAATCTTGGGCCATCTAGAATTCTAAGCCATGTTTAAAGTGTTAGTGTCACATAAGCAGTGAGGAAATTTAACATTTTAAGTGTTTACTGTGGTCATGTTGTGCGTTAGGCCTCATTTTTTAAAATGGTCATTTAGACTAGCATTCCTGAAAAGTTAAATTAAAAATTTTTTCTCACAGAAATAAGGAAACCTTTAAAGAGGTTAAGTAAATTCCCAAGGTCATACCACATCAGTTATGGCACCTGCTCTTTTGTCATCAGGACTTAAGGTTTCTCCACTAGATTATATTTTGCTCAGGCCTCCAATACCCTTTTTATGTAGTTCCTTGATTGCCAGTCCAGACCCTTGCTTTCTCTCTTACACAAGACATTCTAATTTGTTCTTATCCTCTTAAGAGGCCACTGCCCCAAAGCAATGGGAAAACTCTCTTTCCAAGATAACACTCAACTGGTTAACTTTTTAAACTTGAGCTCATGTATTGTCCTAATTGTCATCTAGCTTCATTTCCTGGAAGGTAGTAGAGTTCTTCTGTACACTTTATATTTTAAACACCCCTTCTGTACACTTCAATTTTAAACACTCCTGCTTTTGAGCTGCAATCTAGGAGAAGACAATTTATCTAGTTGACAATAATGAACATGCTGTCTCAGTTATGCCTCTCAGCAGACCTCTAAGACCAGCAGTTCTTACCCCATTCTGTAGATGATAAAACTAAAGATAAGAGGTTCTAGATTTTATGTTGCGCAACAATCCCAGGTGTGACTGATAGCAGAGCTTTTGCTCTACACCACTGCACCACAGAATTGCTGCTTTCCTAAAAACAGGTTCTCAGTATTAAATGTGTGTTTCTGTCCTGGTTGCCGTAGCGCTGTAGTTCTGCTTCCAAAATTGTATACCTTGAAAGTCAAATCCTTCTAACATTTGAATGTTATATAGCAGATTTTTCACACGTTTTGTCATTGAATGAGTTCATTGGATATTCACTTTAAAAAGCTAGTGTTTATGTTTGGATTGCATATCTGTCGTTTAGTGAATAAGCATAGTTCTTAAACTGCTAACAAGTTATATTTTCATAAAGGCAAAGCGGTAGCAGTTAAAAGTAGATATAAGATATGAAAGAGCATTATTATAAAAGGTACTGAATGATCACACCACTAGTTCCAATCATACTGAAGACACACGTTGGGTCCCCAGCTGCCTTTCAGTGGGAAAGGTTCAGACAAGGCTGTCAGAATGGCTGAGACAGAAGAGGTCTCTGTTGGCAGTGGATGAGCAGCCAAGATGTACAGAAACTGTACAGAGGATGGGAGAGTCCATGGGAGATTGTGCCAAGTAAGGTTCGACAGTTCTTGTTTTTAAACTTGCCGATGGAAGACATGCTAAGTTAAAGCATCTTAACTGTTGCTTAGTTACTGCCAACACACAAAAATCCCAAGTAGTATACTTAATGAATACCTGGATCCCTTGAATGCCCAAAGAAATCTTTACAAAAGAAGACCAAACCACATGACTAATGATCAGGACTTGAACTTGGGATTTTTACAGAAGGGGTATGAAGAGGATTACAGTAATGTGAAAGGGAGAGCCTCTTTACAAATTACACAAGATTTCTTATCTGTAAGGTGGTAATAAGTCTCCATCTCTGGTGAATCTGTAATAGAAATCGGATCAAAATTCTAGAAGGCAGCCCTTTATGGTCCAGTGAGCAACACAGTTGCTGGGGATTTAGGAGACAGAATTTGTAGCTTTGAGCTCAGCTGTGCAGTGTCATTTGGTGCAGTTGGCTAGCTTCCTGTGCTCATTTACTTTATCTGTAAAACAGATAATATTGTTCCAAGTACCACAAGGGGAAAAAGTGGAACATTTTTCTCTCTAGACAAAGAGATCTATTTAGTGTTAATAGCATAACTAAAAAAATACGCATCTAATATCTATATGAGTGTCCCTTTTTACCAGATTGTCAAGCTTGAGGGCTAAAAGTTACACAGCATGATAATACATTAATATTTCCCGAACACCAAGCTTGCACTGTAAGTGGTCAGATATTTCAGTTTGCCTGGAACAATTTTGGTTTATGTTGTCCAGATGTAATTATTAATAGCACTCTCATTGCATTCTCAAAAGTTGCCTGGTTTTAAGGATAAATTATTTGGTTATTCTAACTACAACAGAAAGAATACAAGTGAGGAATTTCTGTGTTTATCTCCTGAAATAAAAAATCATCCTAAAAAACATGTTTTTAGCATAAAAGTTAACCTTCGATTCAAATATATTGTTTAAGGTGCTGTTTATATTGCATCTTTTAAATGTGAAGAAAAATACCCATATCACTTCATTGCAGCCATGTTGTCTTCAGCAAATCCCAAAAACAAGAAGGGAGCACATTCCAGTCAGAACAGGAAGCCAGGCCTTTTTTGAGATAGAGAAGCTAGATAGAGTAAGAAAGATGGAAATAAGATTTCCTACTTCTCTGGGCATCTCTGCAAGAGTCTCTGCTTCATGGCGTAATTGCCTCTTCCCTCCTCTCCCCCCATTCCGAAAGCAATTTTTCTTAAAGCTCCAAGTTTTTTCCTAGCTTAATCCTCATAACTAAGTAGCACCAAAAATTGTGTCCAGTTTGGGAGAATCTTTTAGCTGCTGTGTACAAACACTACGAAATCCGTGATGGAGCTGCATTTCATTTCCTCCAGCCCTGGGCAGACGTGAGTGTTTCTAAATCAGGGTAATGGTGGAGGGGAAGAGACAGTGAAATTATTTCATGGGGTACATTAGCACAGGGAATGATGAAACCTTGTTAAACCACTTGAGAAATACCTTGGTGTTTGGAGCACGTTTTTAAATACTAGAACCTCTAGCTCTCCTGTAAGAAGTAAATGCTTCATGAGTTAGCACACTTGTATTCATCAGGCTGTCTGAGTAGAGTATCTACTGCCATGACCAAGTTCCTCATGTAGTTACACAACAGATTTCCTGCATGTTGCATGAAACTTCTTTGGTGCTGTCTTAATGGCCTACTCCCTCTTTCTGCAGTTTGAATTCTGTCCATCACCATCTGTAGCACCCGCTCAGCTTAACATTGTGACAGCCATTGCCATAAAAATACATGTCTCCAGCTGTGGCAGAAATTCTGTTTGCACGCTCACCACAATTTCGTGACACATCTGTCTTCAGCACACTGTTATGCTGCAGCGGTTGCGAAGTTAGAATCGGACACGGCTCACTTGAAAACCTCAGTTTGAATAGAAAGTGAAACCTCAGAATACCTCATTTTTGGTTATCCATTTGCTGCCAGCACCTTTTATAACAGTGCTCAGGAATCACATCTAACTTTTTCATCAGAAAATTATCACTCAAACAGCTTGTACTTTTTGTGTAAGGAAAAGCACGTTAGCATTCCCGGCGGGGGGGGGGCTGGAAGAGGGCTGTGCTTGGGTAGGGGTATGTGGAGGGCCTGATGGAGTCTGATCATGTGTTGAGTTGGGTGATGGCCATACATGAGTATTCCTTGTATTGATTTAACTCCAAAGACATGTAATACTCTTTCAAAAGTATAAGTTACTTTTTTTTTTTTTAAGTATACAAAGTCTGAGCAACTAGTATTGAAAAGAAACCTCCTTTTCACCCAGACTCTTTGAAAAAGGTAGACAGGCCTAACTTCAGTGGTGACGGATTCCTGAGACATGTGGCAGCGTGAGGTCATGCCTCCAGTCAGTGTATTTCCTTTATGGTAATAACCGAAGATTTCAATCGCTCTAGGAAACAGATGGTTGTCATTAAGAACACAGAAGCATAAAGGGTCTGCCCAGTGCTCCACTCGGTCTAGTGTGGAGTCTGACAATGGCACCAAGAGATTTTCGTGAGAGCATTACTGTAACATAATCCCAGCACGCCATTCCGGCACTAGACAAATGGAGAGGGGATTGTAAAGCTTTGCATTACATAAGGCATTGTGTTGAGCCAGCACGAAGAAATCACAGAATGAATTGAACCTCACAAACAGGAGGAGACAGTAGGGGTGATATGTTTTATGGTGGTATTAGGGTGAGGGGAAAAATTAGGAAAACAAAGTGTGGTGCAGTGGCAGAGAGCACAGGTTCCGGAACCTGACCAGCTGTATTTAATGACTGGCTCCACTACCTACAGATAGATCACATTGAGTGAGATATTTAACCTGTTGGTGCCTCCATTTCTTTAGCTATAAAGTGAAGATAACAGTAATTCCTAACTTCATAAGGTGTTGAGGATATAATGAAATAATCCACGTAAAGCACTTAGTGCTTGACATCATAAGCTCTCAACAGAGGGAAGCCGTTTTTCTAGGTGTTGGTCCTGCAAGGATGTCACAGCTTAGCAGAAGAAAAAGTGAGCAGGCTGTTTTCATCCGGTGTGATGGGACCAGTGCGGGAGGCACAGGTGACCCTGAGAACACCCAAGGCTCACCTAAGAGTTAAACAACTGTTATGTTTTGAGCACTAAGGATGTACCATACAGTGTCCTAAGGGATTTAATCACTCTACCTCAGTCATCACAACAGCTTCAAGCCAGGAGTAAAATTCAGCTGTCAAGGCAGAGACCATTCTTTCTGATGCAGGTCTACATTCCAGCTTCAAAGTACTTTCCACTTCAGAAAAAGTCCTGTCTC
This sequence comes from Eonycteris spelaea, assembly GCA_003508835.1. Lineage (NCBI taxonomy): Eukaryota > Metazoa > Chordata > Mammalia > Chiroptera > Pteropodidae > Eonycteris > Eonycteris spelaea. Next base: position 7,793,488 of record PUFA01000017.1, read on the forward strand.
AGAGTTTACTAGAAGGAGACTGCCCTCCCCTCCAGCTACTTGGCCCCTAGCCATATTTTCCTAATCACATCCATAGGCTGTTTGGCTTTAGAGAGGGGCTAGGGAAATCTCAAGCCCAAGGCATGAGTATGTGAATGAGTTCTGAGAAAGAACTAGTTGAAGGTGTTAAGTGTAACTATTCTACCTCTGAATGGTATGTTCCCAGCATTCCAGAGAATGGCCCCACACTAGAACAGCTTCCTGTGCATTATCCACAATGACGTCAGCAGCATACTTGCGAACACAACTTGCTTCACGGCTGCCCACAGCCGCACCATTCCTTCTTGGGTCCTGGAGAACACATGAGCTATTCATTAGAGTCTCAACTCCACTAAAAACTCTGAAAACCTCATTTTTAAAAATTAAATTTATTGACATGGCATGGGTTAATAACATTACATAAAGTTAAGGTGTGCAACAATTTGACATCCGTATACACTATTCTGTGCTCACCACATGAAGTCTAGTGTCTTTTCATTACCATATATTTAACCCCCTTTACCCACTTTTTCCTTACCCACCCCTACACCCCAACACTTTATATTTAAAAGGAGAGTGCTGCTTTTCCCAGGCTCTTTTGCTCCAGATTACATGAGAGACTTTAGCCTTGGGCAGTGATGTTAACTACTATTCTGATCAGCGAATAGATAAGAATAGATAACTCGTTTCTGGGAATGAGGATGGGAAGATCTGAATCTTGAACAAAGGGAATTGAGAGGACTTTGACCTAGGACAAAGGAAGGCAGAACAGCCTTAAATTAAATGAGCAAGAATAGATCAGCATCAAGATTTTTCTATCATTCGGCAGGTACTTATTGACCACTTACCTCTATGCCATGTGTTGGTAATTCAATAGTGAACTAGCCAAGCTATTTCTGCCCTCATGCAGCTCACAAGCACGTGGGAGAGACAGTCGTTAAATAATATTAATTATACTCTGTGATAAGTGACGGGGGAAAAATATAACCTAGTATGTAGGAGTCAAGTAAAGCTCACCAGAGAAATGACATTTGCGCTTCGATCTGAAGGAGGAGCAGGATTTAGGCAAGAGACAAGTTGGGCGGGGCAAGGAAAAGGCATCTCTTGTGTGCAGGAAGGAATGGGCCAGGAGTGGAGGAGCCGGCCTACATGTGGATGTAGAATGGAACCTAATAGGGTAGGAGACCTATGATTGGCTGGCGTACTTCTTTCCTTCGTTTTGTCTACTAGATTAGGTTAGCTGTCCTCCCATTGGCAAATGCACTCCAGTAAACTCAGTTTCAAGTTTTTCGAATCCTCAGCCCTGCAGGGTAACCTTATCAGGAGATCTTTGCACAGAGCTCTCATGAGGTCTCATTTTCCCAGCCTAGTGTAAGAGGAAGTCTCTTTTATAATTTCAATATCTTTCAAAGTGCCTGATTATGCAGCAGTCTATAAAGCATTTGTGGAAGAATCAGTGTCTGCACTGTGCCATTAGAGGATTGAGCATCACTCCTGGATTTACCCCAAAAGGGAAATTAGAGAAACCCTTAAATGAATAATTTGGCCAGGTCACACCCTGAGTAATTTCGATGTCTCTGTCTGGATTCTTGCAGTTTTCTTTCTAACCCAGGAAAGCAGAATGTTCATACTTGAAAAGGTACATATATGTATGTACGTGTAGGTATGTCTATGGCTGCTTTCGTCAATGTCTACATTTCTCAGCTGTCTTTAAGGCCACGCACAGAGCAATCTCCAACACGGTATTGCCCAAGATGTGTTCCACAGAACACTAATTGCTAGAGTGTACCTCAAATAAAGTGTTCCATGGGTCAGTAAGTTTGGACACTGCTCATGATACCCACTCGTGGAAAGGCACCAACCACCACATTAGTGCATTAAGGTGCTAACACGTCCTACAGTAAAAAACAAATAAATAAATAAAAATTCCCATGTGTATATACAGGAACTCTGAATAACAATGGGGTATTCCTGTTGTCGAGGATATGTAGTAATGAACTCATACACTGCTGGTGGGAATGCAAAATAGTACAAACAGTTGGAAAACAATTTGGCAGTTTCCTGTAAATGTATGTGAATGACCCACCCATTTCCCTCCCAGAAGAAATGCAAGTATATGTATATGCAAAGACTTATACACAGATCTTCATAGAATTTTTATTTCCAATACTTCAAAACTGAACCCAAATAGTCATCAGTAAGTGAATAGATAAACAAATTATGAAATATCTGCTGGCAATTGATACACTCAGCAACATGGATAAATCTCAAAATAATGCTGGGTAAAAGAAGCCAAAAAAAATTAAAAAGCATACTATATGATTCCATTCATATAATATTCTAGAAAGTGTAAGCTAACGATGTGTAGAGGTGGAGAGTAAATAGTGATTGCCTGAAGACAGGGAAAGGGGTGACAAAAAAAATACAAGGAACTGGGGGGTTTATGGATATGTTCATTAACTTGTTATGGTGATGGTTTAACAGGTGTGTACATGTCAAAACTTATGATACTGTATACTTTAAGTATTCACAATATATTGTATGTCAGTTACCTCAATAAAATTCTTAAAAAGATAGCATTTTCTAAAATAAACAGTACCTAATATTTAAAAAAAATAGCTAACATTTATTGAATATTTTTTATACATCAAACTCTATGCTAGTTAAGAATTATTACTTTTTTTCATCCTCCCAGTACCCCTATAAGGGAGGTATTATTATTTGCATTAAGTAACACACTCGAATCACACCAGCCAGTGAGAGGCAAGCCAGAACTCAAACCCCGGATCATCTGATTTCATTACCCACAATTATAACCACTGTATAGCTCTGGTTCCAAGAGGCCTTTCAGGAATTCGCAGTCCAGTGGGGAGGCAGACACCACCCTCCAACTTACAAGAAGGTAAATGAAAGGAAAAGAAGGGGAAATTTTAGTGAAGATAAAACTAATCTCTTGCTGGGTTCCAAACTGGACCACTGACCCAACAGCATGAGCAGTGCTCTAGACAGAGTCCTGGTACTTCTGTCAGGCCCCTGGAGAAGGGCAGGGATGGGGAAGGATGGGGGAGGCCTTTTCCAAGAACAAAGGAGATGGGGCTGTGCACACTTGGTTCAGGCAGCTCCACCAGCAAAGGCTTCTCCAGTTTCTGCCCACATTAAAGACAAAACAACTAAGCAGGCATTCATTGCCTTATCCCATTTCAGGAGTTCCGAGAGAAATCTTAAGTGGAAAGCCCTGAGATTTAGAACCTTGAGTGAGTCTTTTCACTGCTCAGTAGTTCCATTTCCTCATGCTCTCTCCTGGCCTGTTTTTATGGTTTCCTCAAAGAGTCTAAAGGTTCTGGTGGGCATTCATAAAGTGTCTGGTTAGGGTGACTTTACTTCTCAGCAGTTCTCTCAACTACAGGGAAATATAATGAGATTATAAAGCAGCATCACTAAATCACTAAAAAAAATCATTAACTTTGGATGCCTTTACATTATGTTACATTTCTGATTATAAAAGAACTGGTTAATTATAGTTATGTTAGAAAACACAGACTGTAAGGAAAGAGCTTACACAGCAGGTCTGGTTGCTTGCTTCTTGCGTGTCTCCAAGGGACCCGTGATTTACCCTGACTGCCTACTGGGAATGTGGCCCGTAGGGCAACAGACATACCTGCTTGTTAGGTTGCTTTGCACAAACATCGAGATCAAGTATGTACACCGGTTTCATTGTTAGGGTCCTGAGTTTTATTTGCTATAGCCTATTACATAGCAGAATATACCTATGTGACCAGCTCCCTATAACAGTCTTGGACTCTGAGACTTGAACAGCCTTCCATGGGCAAATACATTGCACACATGTCCCCATATTTAACAGAGACACAAAGACCATTCTATGTGGCCTTGGAAAAGGAAGGATATTGGAAGCCTGTGTTGAACCTCTCCGGACCCAATTAATGCATATCATTTTCCTGCTGCTTTTGCTCTGTATCTTTTGCTATAATAAATCTCAGTAAGTATATAACGTGATATTGAGTCTTGTGAGTCCTTCTGGTGAATCACTGAATGAAACACAAATATTAAAAAAAGAAAATCTAAATTAAACAAAGACCCTCCACCTAATCATTGGTTAGCTTTAAAAACAGGTTTTGACCAACCAAATCTTGCAAAAGTCATTCCAAATTGTGAGAAGACAAACCTTCTAACTAAACCAATAGGTTGTATTGTAGAGAAAAGACTAAATTTTATGGAGGCCCCATATGGTCTTAAAAAAGTAACTTGACTTTTAAATGATTACCAAGATTTACTTAACTTCTGTGACATAACTAGGGTTTCACCTATCACTTATTCTTTTAATCTCGATTGGGTTCCTGTGACACTTAACAAATAGCTTTATAATGTCCCCAGGAACAGGCATTGAAAAGCAAAGGCTGCCTGTACATCAGAATTTGGGGAGACAAGGGGCAGAGGAGTGAACAAGTCTAGCTAGCCTTCCATGAACCCCTCCCTCTTCTCTGACAGCTTTTCAGTAACCTTAATAATAACTAGTAACATTTATCAAGTACTTACTCTGAGCCAGACACTATTCTAAGTTTTATCTTCACAGCAACCTATTCAGTAAATATTACAATTTTATTCTCTATACAAATGAAAAAACCAAGGCTAAGTATGATTATGTAGCTAGTTCATGAAGCTAGTAAGGAAGGTAGGAGTAGGACTTAAACCTGAACTCAGAAGGTCAATTGTTATATTTCATGTCTCTTTATGTTCACTGATAGAAAATGGGATTTGGACTAGGTTTTTGTATTAGGATTTTCCAGGGAAACAAAACCAATGGGATATGTGAGTGCGTGTGTGTATTATTTTAATATCTATTTTAAGGAATTGGCTCACGCAATTGTGGAAGCTGACAAGTCTAGAATTTGTAGATCAGGCTGGCAGGCTAGAAATTCAAGGGAGAGTAGATATTGAAGTTTTGAACATGAATCCGCAGGCTGGAAACTCAGGCAGGGTTTCTGTGTTGCAGTCTTCAAGGAGAATCTCTTCTTGGGGAAACCTCAGTTTTTGCTCTTAAGAATAAAGGCCCACCCACATTGTGAAAGGTAGAGAAAGTTTACCGATTTAAATGTTAATCACACAGAAAACTAACTATCACAGTTTTGATTTTTCTTTTTTAAAGAGGAGAGGGAAGAGTGGACCCCCAAAATTGATTTACTCAAGATTAAGCCCACGATGAGCCAGCTCCCCAGTGAAAAACCAGTCGCATGAGCTGGCAGTCCATGCAAGTGTGGCATTGGCCAGAAGAGGGCACTGCCTTCTACTTGCGTAACGATCTGCATGGGGATCAATAGGATGGAAGAGATTTTGACACTACTTTCAACTAATTATTATTTTTTTACAGCCCCAAAGTTCACCTTTTTGTTTCACTGTGAAACCAAAGCACCTCACTGACAACAGTCAAACTTCATGTTCAAGAAGACACGGATGATCCCTTTGTCTTTCCTGGTGCGTGATCATTGATATAGTCAGGCAGAGCCCAACTGGTTTTTCCAGATCAGGCCAGCTCTCGCTGATGCTGGGGGAAGGAGGAAGCTGGAGCATTTGGTGATTGAAAGAACTGAGAGGACCCCTGGGGCTCCAGGCATTTGAGGAATCTTCTAGTGAGATATGGAGGACAGGCTTGGGAGGTCACTCGTTGTGTCTGCTGGGTTCGAAAGAATAAAACACTACTGGGCCCTTTGGCAATACAGGGTCTGTCTAGCAGAGCAATTAATCTAATCTCTGGATTCTTAATTCAAAATGGAAATAAGTATAGTTATTCTTTAGTTCTCATTAATAATTAAAAATCTCCCTCTTCTGCTTCCATTTTAATGACAGCTTACATTTGTACAGCTTGAGACTTTACAGAGGGCTTTCCCTTCCCATAGCAAGTAAGAGAGCAGGTACTAATTATTTCCAATTTACAGCTGAGGAAACACAGAGGGTAAGTGGTTTGCTCTGGCTCCCCTGTAATCCAAGTCTGGGAGGGGACCAGAAGCCTGGGGCCTGATTTTAGCTCTGCATTCTGTCACCTGTCAAAAATACATTCCTAACTCTCATTCGCTGTGTTTCCAAAGCTCATTAAAGCTGAATGTATGCAAACACTGTGAGCCAGCAATTCCACTTGTAGGAATGTTTGTTACAGAAATGACTGCACATGAGCACTGAAAGATATGTGCAAAACTGCTAGAGCAGCATAATTTGAAATAGCCCGAAACTGAAAACGACCCAAAAATCCCATTAGCATTAAATAGGCATATTTCTGTCATGGGATAGTGTATAATATTGGGAATAAGTGAATAAGATCTACACAAAATATGAATAAATTTCACATATATTTAGTTCAAAACAGGCATCATTAATATAAAATATTGAAAGTCAGGTTGTGCTTATACTTCAGAGGACTAGGAAGTGGGAGGGAGGATATGGGAGCCTTCTGGGGTCCCACTAATATTCTAGTTCTTGGCCTAGGTAGTGGTTACCTGGGTGACATAGTTGAGTGTATTCACTTTGTACATTATTCATCAATCTGTACCTTTATGATGCATGCACTTTTCTGTATGTATGTTACACTTCAATAAAGAGTTTAAAAATCCTGATTTGGCTAAATAAATTACTTTTCCATGAGCAAACTTTAGTTTTACTTAAACATCCCAAATGTAGCTTATCCCTGATTAAAGCAGATTTGTTTATTCTGCTCTGACAGTGACCACACCACCATTCCCTGAAGAGTTTCTAAAGGGTTGAGAGAGCAGGTCACCATCTGCCTTCGCATTTGTGTGTGCAAGAACATTTCAGGATGGCTGCCACACAGGAAATTCATCCCCTGCCTCCAACACCACAAACATATGTTCTTTCTTTGTGTCCAGAAAGTAAGGAAGAAGGAAACATTCAAGCAGAGTATGCCAAACACAGCAAACATCTCACCCAAATGACAAAGCTCTCCTGCATGTCCCATTTTTAACAGTCAGTGATAGTAGCACTATTTTGTAGGAAAAGTGAGAAATCTAACCCTTGGATCCAAAAGGTGCAATGGCACCTCTAGAGGAGAGAGACCAAAAGCATGGGGTAGCAAACTGATGCGCAAAATTCCACGGCAGGCCCTGGTGAAGTCATAAATGAAACCAGATTTCCTGTTTCCCAGAGTACAGCCTGCTTCTCATTAGCCGTTATTGCTTCTTGCAGGACCAGGGTACTTGAAAACCTTAAAGGACAAAAAGTACAATGATACATTAAATCAAGGGTTGGCTCTCTCCATCTGTGGGCCAAGGACATTTGGTTCAGAGCTAAAACACACACGCGCGCGCACACACACACACACTCTCCCTCACTCCCTCTGCTGCTTTGGAAAGCTACTAGCACCACTTCAGCTCCTGTACCTTCTACATCAGTGAGTCACTGTCGTTTCGGTCCCACACTCCATCATCCCAGCATCAAAGAGGAAGAATCTTGAAAACCACTTTTATCGATACTCTCACACTTTCTCCAGCTGGATTGCATTTGGAGGAGCTGGCACTCTTCCTTTTCTCCAAATGGCCAAAGGGACACTAGCTGTACTTTTTGCACCTTTCCATATTATGGTCGGGTTATCAGAACTCCGGTGCCTAGGCTGTAAGATATGCTGTGACTCCCACAGCAGAACAATGGGGTGGGTGAGAGCAGAGGCCAGGACTGAGCCAAGGTGGCCTTCTTCCAGGGTCTAAACGAGTCCTGGAGGGGGCAGAGATACTCAAGGTAGGCACAGTTGGAGCCCAACAACAGGAGTTTACTAACAGTGGCAATACTCAAAGCCAGGTAGATGGCACACAGACATATACATAAAGGAGTTCATTGCAGTGTTGTTGTTACAGAGGAAAAACGGGAAGCAACTAAAACATCTAGCAATAAGTGTTAAATTATATGATATCCTGTGGGTTATCATGCAGCCATGAAAAAGAAAGAGACAGCTCTATATTCACTAACACAAAGTGGGCTGTGCTGTAACGTTAAATGATAAAGACAAGTTGGCGTAAACTATATACAGCATGATTCCATTTATGGGTTTTAAAAATCCTGTACGTATGCACAGTTTTACACACACTAGCATTGGTAAGTGGACAGAAAAAGGTCAAGAGTACACAATAACTATTATCAGGTTACCTCTGGAGAAGGGGATGGAAGTAGGGAGTGAGGGGATCTTTTCAACTTTGCCACATTCGTTTATGGCATATCCATAGTTCTTTCGTAATTTAAAAAGTGATTGAGGAAACGAAGGCCATGGCAGTGGGGGAAGGAGAAGGCACATTTAATGGGTTCTGGGCCGCACAGCCGGAGGCTTCTGTGAATCAGGACTGAGGGCTGGGAAGTGGACTCAGAGTTAAGGGAGAGGCTCCCTGCTGATGCATGACAGGCCCTTTTTTTCTCTTGTTTTTCCTCTTTGGGGCCATGTGCTCTTCGTTCTCTGAGTCACGTCCAGCCCTGGCAGCCAGAGAAGCAGGGCCCCTCCCTAGGAAGGCTCAGGGAGAATGGCTTGGGTCAGCTTGGCCTTAAGCCTTAGGAAGAAACCTTATTTCTTCCCCAGTGCCCTCTTTCTTGTTTTTGTTTTTTTGTTTTTGTTTTTGTTTTTGTTTTCCTGAGCCTTTGCTATCACATCACAAGATCTCCAGAGGCTAAAAAAAGGGACAGCAGCACCTGGCCAACTTTGAGTCTAGCCTAATATTGTTCTCCACCCAGACTCTACCTTAGAATTGTCTGGGGAGCTTTAAATATATATATATATATTATATTCATATTTATATTTATTATTTATATTTATATTTATATTATATATACTTATGCCTCAAATATAGGCACACGCATTGAAATATGAAATAAATGTCTTGGTATAGTAGCAGTTGACCAGTGCTGGGTAAAATCAAAATTTTCATCCATTCTGGAATGAGTGTAAATTGGTTAAGAGCCTTTTGGAAGCAGTTGGACCAATAATAAAACTTCTGAGAAATTTTCTTAATGAAATACAAAACACCTTCAATAAGGAAAATTTATGTGAAGATTGCTCTCCATCGTATTTCCTTTTATAGTAGATAAAAATGGGACATGAACTAAATGTTTAACAAATGGCAGGTGAATGGTTAAATGTGTGTACTCCATGGAACATTTCGTAATGATTAAAATTGTAATGAAAATTTGTAATGATAAGTAAAAATGTACTAACGACAGACTTGTAACTTTTTTAGACAAAAGTACTTTTGTACTTTTATAAAAGTTCATTTCAAAAGAAAAAATAAACACATTCAGGCATCATCCCAGTCTAATTAAATCAGAAGGTCAGAGGGTTGGGCCTGGACATCAGAACTTTTGTTTCCCTAGTTGATTCTAATTGAAGCCAAGGCGGAGAGAACCAATGGCCTTGGATTCAGATGAGACCTCCCAGTTCATCTGTGGCCCAGTTCAGCAATTCTGAATGGAATTCTGCAGGAGGTACTAAATTTCCCTGGCCTTGTCTTTGCATATAGGGACTCGTGGGTCAGGTAGCAGCCCCAGTAAGAAGCTAATCATAAATTTGGGATCATGACCAAATATATTTACATTTTATCGCAACTTGAAGGTACACTCATTAGGAAGTAGATGGTTAAAATAATCTAGGTACACTCATTAGGAAGTAGATGGTTAAAATAATCTAGAATGAGGGTTCTAACTGGGTCAGGACAGCAGTGAGAGTCAAAGCAGAGGTAGATCCTATATAGCTGGGCCCCTGAGCAAATATGGGAAGCTAAGGAGTTGGAACCAAATCCTGGAATGTATGCGGGTCTGTTGAGGAGGGAATCTAGCCCTGCAGAGCCCCTGTTTGGCTGCCTGCTGGTGTCAAACTCCAGTCGTGAGTAGGGATAAAAGCAGAAAGTTTAGAAAGTTTGTCACTAGGAGATTCTGACAAGAGATGCTTGTCTCTGAGGCTCTTTACAAGAAGGTGCTACAACCGATTTGCTGTTGGTCTAAAGAAAATAAATGAAAATTGAACAGGAGAGAGAAAACTCAGGAAAGGCAGACAGCAAAAGAGGTCCATCGGCAGAATATAATGATTCCTTTAAGGCTCAACATGCTGAGGACCTCTGGGAAAGAGTAACATAGCGATGTGGCATAATTGGTGGGGTCATCAAAGACCCCCCTGCTCATAAATGTCCTCCTCACTCAGGCTCTTTGTTGTCTGCAATCCCACTAGTAGGCTAATTCCACTAGGATTATTAAGCATTGCACATTCGTTGTTGTTCTAAAACGCAAACTCCTGAAAGGGATAGTAGCATTTCGATTTTGCAACAACTTGGTGGAATTGGTTTATGATTTATGCAGCCAATTGGAGTGCCTACTCTGTGCTTGGTGCTGCACTAGGAACTGGGATACAGCTGAAAGAAGATCTTTGTCAAGTAGCTAAGAAGACTCAATTCATTTCAGGAGTATCTACTGGACACCTGTCACCTGACAGGAAGCTGATGCCGAGAAAAGAGGAAAACAGAAAAATGCATGACACTGTCACTTCCCTTAAGGAGCTTTTAGCCTTTTGGGAGGAAATCCAAGCACACAAAAGACAGAGCACGCAACTGCTTATTAAACTGCTAATATAATCAAAGGCCAACATGAAGAGTGGGGCCAAGTGCCTGCATGTCAAAGAGTCTTTTCAGATGCTCCTCATGATTGAACTACACTAACCCTTTTTATTAAGGAGCCTGGAATCGTTTTTGGAAAAGAAGCTATTATAACACCACTTTTTCTAAATATTAACATGGGTGTGACTTCCTGGTTCTGGGGCCTCATCTTAGTTTCTGCCTTAAACCATATAGCTCCGCCTAGGCTGAGCTCTACTAAAGGGGAGTTATTCATTAAGCACTTGCAGAGTGCATAGGGGCCCACCCACCTTCTCTGCCTGTGCCCCCACCTCTGCCCACTTGCCACGTCTTGGTAGTGGACTGAGTGGTTTCACATTTACTAAACAACACCCACAAGATACATGATGTCTGTCTATCATAGTCATGTTCATGAGACACCCTCATGAGAAAAGCCTCACCACTGCTGGCGCCAGCTGTCATTAGGAAGGGAGGACTGTGACAGTCACCCAACAGGAGGAGGGAGCAAAATTTAGTATCAGAGGAACAGATGTAACTCAGAATCCAGGCATCAAGAAGGGCTAGACAGGGTGTTATTGCGAAATCTTGAGGAACCGTGCCTTTTTACGAAACCGTCATTGGTAAATTATGTTATCCTTGAAGCACATTCCAGGCAGGAGATCCTTTGAGGCTGGATTAAAAGCCCAGGCAAAATGAAGAATGCAGACTAGCGCAGGAACCAAATCATCTAGCCTGGAAGAGAGGCAGACTCCCCGGCATCAGGAATGGGAAGAGACTGAAGGCCGAACTGGAAATCGAATTTGGGAAATCGAAGAACAGACAAAACACAGCTTAAGGCCAGACACTGAGGTGGCATAAGCTTTAGTGGGGGGAAAGCACAGAGTAGGGCACAGAATGAAGATGGAGGTTCAAAACCAGAGGAGCTAATTGAGACCACAGACTAAGCAAAGTATTGGAACAGCGATTACCTGTGGTGGTGGAGGGACTGACTTGGAAGAAACACAAAGGTACCTTTTGAAAAGATACAGAGATGAATATTCCATATCTTGAAAGAAGTATGGGTTACACAGGCCTTTCTATTTGTCAAAAGTAATTGAATTGAGTACTTAAGATTTATGCATTTTAATGTATGTAAATTTTACCTTAAAAGTTGTAAACAAATTGAACTCTCTTTAGGTGAACTTTTAGCACTGCTATGGATTAGCAATTCGGAAACTACATTCTGTGTATTAGTCAGCTAGACGCTAACATGAGCTGGATTTCTCACTGTTGGAGAAAGAAGTTACACATGTGGAAAGGGTGTATTTTTGCATTGGAGTTATCAGCACAACTATATACCTATGTCTAATCAAAATCTCTCTCTCTGTCTCTCCGTCTCTCTCTCTCTACATATATATAGATACACACACATATACACACATATATATATGTATATATATCACTCTAATATATATCTATGTCTTTATATTTATCTATATCTCTATATGTGTTTGCGTGTGTATAATATTACCCAACTCTGTCTGCTAAGAGGACCTAAAAGCAATGACACACCAGTAGGAATGAGCATATTTAGCATTTAGATGTTGGTTTCTAAATACCATTTCCTACTAAAGGAACCAGGGATCCTTGAGAAATTATTTATCCCAGGGCTAGGGCAGGGAAAGTAGGGGTTGAGCCTAGAACACCTTGATTTATGCCAAAAAATAAGGAAGTGTTCATAAAACGAATCATGAGAATATGTTGATAAACCTCAGAAGCCAGCTAGAAGGGGCTCCTACTGGCTAAATTGGAGACTATTTGAGCATGAAAATAAATAGTATTTATAATGTATTATACCCCATTGAATAAAATAACAATCCATATAGATATAAACAAATAAACATAATAAATGGAGGTAAAGGGAAATGTCTTTAGTACAGTAGTATGATAAAAAAAAATATAAAGGGAGTGACAGGTGTCATCATGACTAAAACTGGTGAGTAAAGTTTGATAAGAAATAGATAATTACAGAGTTGCAAAGCCTGCTCCCACAAATTACTTATTAATTACAAAGAAAAAATAATAACTTCATAGTGGCAGACACCTTAATTAACTTATCAAACCTAACATCACTATATTGATATAAACCGATATTCAATATCATGTGCCTCTGGTTAGGATGCTTAGCGGAGGACACACTTTCAGTTCTGTGATATTCCACCCAAATGCATAACCGAATCTAATCATGAGGAAACATGAGGCAAATCCAGTTGAAAACCATTCTACAAAATAATTGGCGTTAGTCTCTTAAAATGTTGGGGTCAAGAAATGCAAAGAAAGACTGGAGAAAAGTTCCAGAATAAAGGAAAATAAATAGGCATGACAACTAAATGCTGTGCATTATCTTGGATTTCATCCTAGACTTAGGAGAAGGAAAAAAAGGTAAGGACTTTTTGGGGCAATTATGAAATAGATAGCAGTATTGTATGGATGCTTAATTTCGTGATTGTGTAATTTATTGTGGTTATATAAGAGATGTCCTGGAAAATACACACTGTAGTATTTAGGGGTAAAGGGGCTAGACATCTCTAACTTACTCTTAAATGGGAGAGAATAAATAGCAAATAAAGCAAAAATGCAAATAAAATACAAACAAATAGATCCAAGTTTGCTGGAGTTACTTGCACTAATCATGTAATTTTTTCTGAAAAATGGAAATATATATCAAAACAAAACAAAGCAAATAAACCTACAGCTGTGGTCAGGAACCAGGCAACACCAGGCACACCACAGCAAGGAGGCCTGTGCTTCCTGCTGGGGCCAGAGCCAACACAAAGTATGGCCTCCACGGCCTGCAGCAGGAAACAGATAGTTACCATTCCTGGTAGGCTTAGTTAGCTGCAACATGTAGTATGTAAGTTCTGTCAGCGAGTAGACTACAAACTGGGATGCAGTTCCTGGCAGAGCCGTCATGTCCTCACAGCAGAGAGACCTTACGGCTGTTTTGTGTCTGGTGATTCACAGATGGCACGCAGCAGAGAAGAATCATTGGTAAATGTGTGAACTGTGTTCAGATTTCATCTGTTTTCATAAAACTAATCATTGCTGAAGTCTTCTGCTTTTGTTACAGTCCATTAAGAAATAGACGTGTGTTTGCATTTTTGCAAGGAGGGCTAATTTTTAAAAATCTGGCAAAAGAAATCAAGATGAAAAGAGTTTAAGGTGAAATCGGTTAACGTTTTCCCATTTAGTAAAAGTATAATTAAGACAGTTTTCCTAAGCAATTCCTTTCCAAAGAGAAGCATACGTTTACAAGCAAACATAATTCACTAGTATCTCTTCCGTGGAGCTCTCCTACAGCACAGTGATCTCCTTTTCTCTGGCCTCTCTTTTTTGTGTCCAGATTCTGAACATCTCTGAATTGCTAATTATATGATTTTCTCCAGCTTGCCCCCAGAGGTTTAACAGTCAGAGAGTTTTTGTTCAGCAAACTAAATGTCTCACAAATCAAAGACCAATTAGCTAAAAGTAAAACAGACTTCTTCACACAATCCTTAGTAACTGTCTTTTTCTCTGAGAGGAAGCTGCTTTGCCAGCTCCTTTCAAAATTGATACCACTAAGTTCTTCCTAACATCTAACTTATACTTCCTAGGCTGGGCTGGGAAAGGGCCGAGAGTGATTGCACTGTTAGAAAGTGGAAACAAATCAGAATTTGCCTTCTTTTCCCCCCTGCCTGCCTGACTTTTAACTCCCATCTCAGCTCACCTCAGGGCAGTGCCCTGGCCTGGGAAGTACCTGGACATCATTGGCGGGGACCTGCCCCAAAAAGGCCTGGAAAACACAGCTCATTAAAGCGAGCTGAGTCATCAGGGTGTGGAGGCTGTTAGGTCACATTCTTGCAACATAACAAGCAAACAGAGTACAGACAGAGATTCTATAAAACTTTTTCCAGGCCAGTTCAGGAAAGCACACACCTGCTGTGCGAGAGGGAAATCAAAGATGAACTGAGCCACAGCTCCAAATTCGGGCCGGCCCGAACTACACGAGGTCAGGTTAGGCCGTGCTGACTGAACCAAAAGAGCAACTAAAAGAGACCACCTGAAAATCAAATACTTTCTGGGGTCTAAAGGCTTCCGCGGAGGTAAGGCATGAAACCTGAGTCATAAAAAAGGCTTACCGTTGGGCACTGACCTCTCACAGGGCGTCTCACAGGGCGTCTCAGCAAGTCGCAGCAGAGTCTGGTCTTCAGCTTTAACTACTTTTGGTTTTGAACTCTTAACTGTACAGAATTTACCAAAACAGAATGTATCCCTTCACATCCCTGAGGACCCAGGCCCAGGCAGAGAGGAGTGCTTTGGAACTGACACTGTTTACAGGGCATAATCGTTCAGAGCTCTGAACTGGAAGGTGAAAACCCAGTTTATCAGGGATCAACAGCATCTGAGAGGCAGGTTTATTGGAACCTGAAGGCTCACACAGACAAGTCGAGGCAGGCCTGACTTGTACTCCTCATAGACTGACAGCATTTCTTTGAGGTAACCATCTGAAGTGAGACACCTAGCCCTGAGACCAAACTAAATGTTCATCCTTATGAGTAAATGCTTCTGATAGATCAAATGGTGGGAACCCACAAGAAGCAAAGAATGCCAAGACCAATACACTGGTGTGATGGTCACACCCGTCTCCAGTGAGGACAACACTTCCACGACAGGACGTCTCAAACCTAGCTTTTAATAAGCTCTCTTGACCAAAGTATGGGAAATACTTTCTGCCTTCTTGCCTTTGGTTATTTGTTTTTCTCCTGCTTCTTGAGCTGGGCTGGGGAGAAACAAATAAAGGAGAAACTCAGGAGGATGGAGCAATTCCTTCCGTCCTTTGACACATTTCTGTTCTGCTCCTGTGGTTGTGGAGCCAGGACCTGGACTGACTGGCCTGATCCACTCACATCCCGGTCATTTTGTCTCTAAAATAACCACATCCGCTTGTATTGACTCTTTCCATCTGGGCCTGTGGACCTTTAGGCAAATGTGTCATTGGCAGCAAGAAGGACCAGGTATGATTATGGATGGTGAGATGCAGGTTCATTTTTGCCTCTGGAAAAATAAGCCAGTAAGCATGGCTCACTGCAGGAAGTCAGATCCTCTCTAAAACCAGTATACTTTACTGCATTATGGGATGTGGAGGAGATGAGAACTAACATTTATAAGAGCAGTGGACACCTTGGTTATGTCTCACTTAATCTCCCAACAACTCTGAGACTGATGGCATTCTACCCATTTTATACATTATGAAACCTGGGCTGTGTTTTTGACAACATACTAGCTGTAGGACCTTAGGTAGCTGGCAGAGTTAGGATTTTGAAGCCACATTGGTACACCCTGCTCTCCACAGATCATGTATACTGTGTTATGGTCATCTCTGGTCATCCAGCACTTCTAAATCTTCCATGAGTTTTCAAAGACTGCCAGGAGTGAGCGTGTGAGGTTACTAGTGATTTGAATTTCATCTTTTAAATATATTTTATTTGAATTTTGTATTTTAAATATACTTGGATTTCATTTTTTAAATATATGTAAAACCGTTTTTTAAAACTACAATTAAAAACACAAACATGTTACTGTATTACTAACTACCAAATTACAACACAATGGAAACCAGTGACACATAAACTTGTGCTGCCAGATCCTTAAGCAAATCTTGGGATAATACTTCTTGGGCCCTCCCTCCTTTCCTCTTTTCTCCCTTTATCATCTCTTTGCCCCTCCCCTCCCCTCCCCTCTTCTCTTTTCTTCTCTTTTATCTCTCTTTCTCTCTCAGGACTTTGAAGTACACGTTACCTACTGTAAAATGCACAGTTCTTAAGTGTACAGCTCAGGAATGTTCACACACACACACTCCATATAACCACTACACATATCAAGATATCCACAATGTCCAGCTCTCCATAAAGTTCCCTTGTGTCTCTTTCAAGTCACTACCACCCTCCCCCATCATTAGTCTGATTCTATAACCACAGACTAAATTAGTCACATGCCATTAATTGGGAAGGTTAGGGGTCCATACTGGCCCTTTATGTCCTTTCCAAGAATGCTAAGCTCAGTTAACTGACACTCAAGGCTTGGAAACATGCATTTGGTCCACACTCTTCTCAGGCCTCAATGAGTTTACACAAACCATCATGTAAGCTGCCACGTAGCTCTACTGCTTATAAAAAGTGTTTTGTATTTCACATCTGACTTTTGTATCTAGAACAAGCGATTCAATGGTCTTAAAGATGATTTGATTTGGACATTTAAAAATGTTCTGGTATTCCTTTTTCAAACTTCCGAATCAGTTTAAAGAATAGACAGATGCTATATATGGTATCAGGTTGGTATTAGACTTATTGTGATCCATTTGTAAGTTATATAAAAGCCTAATCACTATGTTGCACACCTGAAACTAATATAATATTGTATGTCAACTGTAATCGAAAAACAAAATTTAAAAAAATGCAACACCTGTGAAATGTCTGTTACAAAATGACAAGGCAAGCTGTTTTTAAAAAATATTTGTTTATTCTTTGCAACTAAAATAATAAACAGAAGTAAATTAAACGCTGAGCTTGGTATAAGGTTGCAATGGTCATACCTACATTAATTATTTTAAATTTTGGTATTCATCAAAAGAGTAATTTTTCCTCATAGATTAACTTTATAAGAATCAAATGCTAAACAAATTTAACTTAATGTATGCAAACAAATTATTTTAAAATATTTTAAAATTAGGGTTCATATAAGATTTGTCTGAAAAAGTTATACTAATAATTTGCAACCCACATCCTAGATAGGACATAATTTGGACATATGGATGCAACGGCCCTTCAAGTAGCTGGATTTTTCTCTCCTTAACATGCAATTTATTTCAAGCTTTCATTCTTCTGGACTGCCCTTGTTCTTTTTCAATCCAGTTTGAAGCACTTTCTTTATTTGTGGGTACAATGGAAACAAAGTAGTTAACACTCCACCACCTTCACCTGGCAGGCCCTACTAAGTCTGGATTTAAAAAGCCCCTTTCTACTTGAAAACCCATATCCAAAAAGATAATCGCACACCGATGTTCATAGCAGCATTATTTAAAGTGGCCAAGACATGGAAGCAACCAAAGTGTCCTACGATAGATGATTGGCTAAAGAAGCTGTGGTACATATATACAGTGGATTATTACTCAGCCATAAGAAGAGATGAAATACTGCCGTTTGCGACAACATGGATGGATCTCGAGAAAATCATGCTAAGTGAAATAAGCCAGACAGAAAAAGTTAAAGCCACATGATATCACTTATATGTGGGATATCAACCTGAACAGGAAAAACAAACAGAGTCTCATGGACATGGACAATGAACTAGGGTAGGATGTGGGGGAGGAGGAGAGAGATAGGGTAAAGGGGATCCAATATATGGTAGCTGAAGGAAACTGGACTTTGGGTGCCCAGAAGAATAGACAGATGTCAAATGATAATGTACACCTGAAAATTATATAATTGTATTAACTAATGTTACTTAATGTTTATTAAGTTACCAATAAACTTAATAAAAAATAAAAACAATTAAAAACTCCTTTTTGCAAGGGCTTGGGTGCATGCATATGTGTGCATGTATGTGTGCGTGCGTGCGTGTGTGTGTGTGTGTGTGTGTGTGCTATTAACAGCATTGGGAATGGCCTGTTCTTGTTCCCTGCAGGCGAAAAGTATTTTATTTTTATTTAAAAAACGAGACCATTCTCAAAAAGTCAGTTTCCTGAAATAAAAGCAAGGGAGGAAGCCATGGGCCTAAGGGCAGTGAGTCATCAGAAGGCAACTTAGAGAGAGCACAGGGTGCTGGCTCGTGGTGGGGGAAGCCTTGTTAATTCCTATAGGACTCAGATCAATGGCTGAGCTGGACATAGGCTGACGTGGGAGACAGCCTACTGAAAGGTCCAGGGGGTGGATGTACAGGACCCTGGTGGTCAGTGGGGGCTATTGGAGGTACACGTAGAAGGCAGACATGTCTGAGGATGTTGGCTGGGGCCACTAAGCTGCTGGAAAAAGGAGGTCTGAAAGTTTTTGAACTGTGTGAAGTTGGATTTAGGCTAGAACCCACCTCAACACTTGGTTAGGTAACACACCACAGGCATGTTGAACAGGGGCCTGAAGTGGACCATGGAAACAGGCAGGACTTCCAAGATGCAAAGTGAGAGAGGAGAGAGGGAGCGGACGGGGCAAAATTCTACAGTCACTACAGGAACCCGAGGCCCCAAGAGGATCATGGGCTTCCAACCTGGATTAGATTCAAGCATTTGCTTAGTAGAGGGGCCAAGAGACGACCAAGAGGGTCTAACCAGAGTGAAAACTGAGAAGGGGGTTCTGAAAGAGGCTGCACAGCCCGTAGTCAGATGACGAGGGCAACACAATCCTATCCCCACCCCCTGCTAAAGTTGGAGAGCATGACTTTAGCATCCCATCCTGTAGGCAGTGGGTGTGTGGGAGGATGTTCTTTCTAGATAAAACTTAAACTAACAAGGAATTAGGAAAGCAGGATCATGAGATGCCTGGTCCCACTCGTGACATCTCCAGTGACTTACTCTAGGTTTTGCTGTGCTCAGCTGACCCCTCACGTGCTACCTTTGTTGTCTTCTGTTTCTCAGTAGTTAGCAGTCTCCAGCAGTGATTAATACTGGTTAAGAAATCAGACTGCTTAGCTTCATAATCCAATTGGCCACGTATCACCTGTGTGAACTCGGCCAACTCTTTAAATGTCCCTGAGTTTTTATTTCTCTATCTGTAAAGTTGGAATAATGATAGGACCGACTCACGAGATAAATATTATTAAATGAAATCATGCATGTAAAGACTTTGGCATAGAGTAGGGGTTCAATACACATTTGCCTGGTGATAGTGAGGGTAACAATAATAGTAGCAGTAGAAGTGATGATAGTGACAAAGTAGGTGGTGATTATGTACTTGTTTCAGGGAAGAGAGAGTAGAAGAGAAGCAGGAAGTGGTGCCCTATTGGCTTGGGGCCCAGAGGAACCTTAGAGGAATGGCTTCCTACTGTGGTTAATCTCTGGGCATCTCATCATTCCAGGTGGTTCCCCTTAAGCCTGCTCACAGCTCTGAATGTCCTTTCTTCCTTCAGGTCTCTGCACTGAAACCATCTCAATGGACTTTTTTTCTTGCTGGGAACCTGACTGATCTGGTACCTGACGATGTTATGTTGTGTGTCTTTCCATCAGTCCTTTGTGCTGTCCTCAAAAGAAGCCCCTTCTCCCTCCTTGGCTATGGGCACCAGCATTCTCCCAAGCACCTGAGCGTGAATTTTAGTCATCCCTGAGTGGTTCTTCCCTCTTCTTGAGCCCCTACTATCAAGTCTTCACATTCTGAGGCTCATACCCCTCTTGGTTGTCTCTCAGCCCCTCTACTGAAAGGTTCTCATGTCCTCCCCCTATTTTCCCTTTCCACAGTATCTCCTTCGCTTTTGGATCCTTCTTACTGCCTACTTGGACTATTACAAGAGCATTCTAGACTCCCACCCTCCAGATTCCTCCTCTGCATTCCTGATTCACCCTATGATTTGCCAGATTAGTCTTCCTAAAACTGGGGTTTTCAAACTCTTTGGCTATGACTCACAATAAGAAATATCTTTTACTTCTCAACCCAATATGTACATACAAAACTCACAAAGCAATGCTGCACTTTGATATCTTTTTAATTCATGACCCATGAAATTGACTTTGTAACCCACTGATGGATCATATTCCACAGTTTGAAAACACTGACCCAGTGTAGCTCTAATTATGTCACTACCCCAGTGAGAGCTTTCAATAGTCCCCATCTTTGACTGAATTTGCTACAAGCTGTTTGATCTGGCATTAGAGGCTTTTGTAGGATGATCCCAAATTTTTATCTAAACATTTCTGTCCCTTCCTCCATTTATGTCATTTCATCTTTATGAGCCTTAGTGATCTAATATATCAAATGGGAAAAATATTTCCCCAACTGTAAGGCCAAAGGTAGACCAGATGATTCACTGTTTACCTGAAAAAGCCTGAATTCGAAAGCTCTGCGGTGGATTATGTCGATACTCGGAATTCATTAACCTAAATGCATTTCTAGGCGAAAGGCTTAAGGTGCAGCTCAACGACGACCGACGACTGTGTGTTGAACGGCCAAGGAAGACATGAGCATTAGTGTCGTCAGATCTGTTTCCCCTAATACAGGGGGAGAAACCAGTGTTGGGAGGAAGCTGGGTTTCTACAGAGAAAGAAGGCTATGATTTCGGGTTTGTAAGCACCCAACATCCAGTAAACAAACATATCTCCTCTCTGATCTTTATACACTCCAGTATCTGTCTTTGTTCATGTCGTTCTCTTTAGCCATCTTCCTCTAACCCCCTCTATCCTCCTATGCTGAAATCCCATCAAAATTCAGCAAGGGAAAAGGGCACAGGAAGAAAAGGGCATACTCCAGGAGTGCAATTAGTCCACTAATTGTGGAGCTACTAAAGCTAGTATGTTACACATAGGTGGGAAAAAAGATGACTCTAAAGAGGTAGGCTAGGTCATGCCAAACTGACACTCTCCGACTGAGATTTCATCTTAATTTAGAGGTCATGGGGAATCATTAATAGTTTCTGAGCAGGTACAACATGATCAAAGGTGAGGTTTAAGAAGACTAATTTGCCTGGAGCCGGGGACATCAGCGGTTATTTCAATCGCAAAATTGACATAGCCTGGATATAGTCGGTATCGGGACAAGCCAGACCAGGAATCGATTCCCTACATTGAAGCAGGCAGCATCTAGCAGGTTCAGCTTTGGCCACAGGTGAACATCCTGGCGAGCAGAAGGAACAGAGTGTTGAGCTATGAGGGGCAGACGTGAGCGGAGGGCCAAGAAGGTGCCGGGCTTATGCCAGCTCTGGCAACACAGCACAGGGACACAGCCAGGACCTGGGACGCGGGGCCGGGAGGCTAGTCTTTGAGAGGGCTAGTGAGAGTGAGGCATCTGGCGGAAAAGAAAAGGAACCACCTTATATTCAGGCACTTGATGCGACAGTTTCTCTGCCAAGCACGTTTGCACACTGATCTATCTGACTTCAACGCTTAAAGTCCGAATGACAACAAACCGCTGCCAAGGGCTCGGAGGACCAGAAGCAAATTCTCTCTTCTCCTTGGACCCCGCACGCTGCTCATGCCGAGTGAGCCTAGAGAAATTTTTATTGGGTTGAATTGAAAAGGGATTATGCTTTCTATCACCCCACAGATATCCCTGCCTGTTTGTCTGCCTCCTCTGGAGACTCTCGGTGTCTTGGGCCTAACACTGTTTACCTGAAAAAGCCTGAATTTGAAAGCTCTGCGGTGGATTATGTCGATACTCGGAATTCATTAACCTAAATGTTTCTAGGCGAAAGGCTTAAGGTGCAGCTGCAGCGATGACCGACCGACGACCGTGTGTTGAACGGCCAAGGAAGACATGAGCATTAGTGTCGTCAGATCTGTTTCCCCTAATACAGGGGGAGAAACCAGTGCTATTATTACTTCTCTTTTCAAATGCCTTTTTCCCAGATGTATCACAACCGTCTTGATCTTCCACCACCCAAGGTGCTTGGGAGGTGGAGAGAGCCACTCGAGGAGTAGCCAGTGTTGGGAGGAAGCTGCGTTTTTATGCTGGAGGTGCTGGAGTTTGTGAGGGTTCCATCGTATATGGTCTGGCAGCCCAGCCCTGGATGGGAGAAGCTGGCTGTGCTCCCTTTGGAGCAACACACTCCTGGGGGTGAACAGGGGGCACCTGACTGCCAGGAAAAACGCATAAAACTCTTTCTCTTGGTAAACTTTCCATAAGCATGCATTAGTCAGAATCCATGGCTCCTAGTTACTCAGCCAACACTTACTAAAAGCCCTTCCACCAGCAAGAAAGCAGAGGGAAGGCAGATCAATTCCACTTTTGAGGCTCCTAGTCTACTTTTTAAAAATGTACAAATGGCAAAACAAGATTGAAAAATCATAATATATTTTAACATTTGTGGTTTTAAAATCAAAATTGTATGATGAATATTATCTTCTTTCCCTCCTGTAAGTACAACTTGTGTCTGAAGTCATAACTTCATTTACAGAAAATGCAAAAGTCTAAACTTGAGTCTTTTTATGAATATGAGATCTGGATCTCTTGCCCCCCAATCCCACCCAGGGCTCCCCTACCAGGCCCTATTGCACAGAGGACTGAACTACTTCTCATTATGGCTTTGATTAATGCCAGACTGTCCACTGCTTCCATTCAACCACAGAGGCTCTTTTTGAATTTAAATCAAGCCTGGAGCTTTGATCTGCCTCAAGGGGCTACACCCAAATGCAAGACTCTGCCATTCTCTGAAGCAAGTCTCCTGGGCCTTGAGAGCCTTTACTGCCATGCCAATTCAGCCAATAAACCACGCTACTTGGCTTACGTGTATCTGTGATTTCTCTACATGCACTAAAATTGTGAGATTACCCTATTTCTAAATGTTTGAGCATGTTCACCTGTCACAACAGGAAAAGAAGGGATTCCCCAGAGAAACTCTTTCATTTGGGCATATGACAAATGCCTCTAAACCCACTAAGCCAGGAATAGGAGATGCCCTGATGTTCAAACACAGAAGCACATAATTTGATTTCCGCTGTGATAATATGAGGAACTGCCAGCAGCCTCTTTTTAAAAACAGCCAAGAGAATATAACCCAAAACACTAACCCATCTACTCTATAAGATTTTGGCTACAGGGAGCAGTGGTCAGAGGGAACCAGTTTTTGGGAATTCGCTTCTTCACCAGCATAGGGACACAAGCTGGGGGCTCTTGCAAGGCCAACAGACCTCTGAGTCAAAAACCTTGCTGGATTTTCCTTCCTCAGACCTGATCTCTAAGAATTTTAAACCTGTTTTGAGAGAATTAAGGAGTTAGTACTCAACTCTGAACAATCCCCTTGAAAAAACAGGGGCACTGACTCTTCTAGAAATGGGGAGTCTGAGGCCCTGAGGTCTGTTCTGTGTCCTTGAGTGGTGGACCTGATTCCTGCCCCAGACTTCACTGACCGTTGAACATTTAAAGAGATGGTGAGGAATGGGGAGTGACGCAGTTACAGAGATGTCTAAAGAACTCAGTAACCTGGAAAGTATTGAGGTATAAAAGTGCCTACTCTTCAGAAAAAGCAGATAATCAGACAAGAAGGAAAGAGCAGAAGGAATAAACATAGAATCTCTAATCTTATTAAAGGAATAAACATATATGTTTTTTTCATATCAATCTCATCTTAATTATAACGAGGTACAAACATGATGATGTAGCTGCCGCCATTGTGGTTCTTGGCAAACAGCTGTGTAATTTTGTTTCCTCAAAGGCTGTGGCAAAGTGAAAACATTAAAAAAAAAAAATTTTAATCTCAAGGGGTAAAAAAGACACAAGTGGAAGGAAGTATTTTTCCTAAACCTGATCATACTTATATTTGAAAGAGTAGAGCATCTCCAAACATATTTACTCCACAAAGTTTCTGCCCACCAAAGAAATGTTAGAAAACAGAGCCAGTTACTCTGTGTTTATCCTGGTGTGAGCTCTTAAAAGAAGAGAACATTATAAAGGAAGTACCACGTTCATGATTAATTACCGAGCTTTGGAAATCCTCAGTCACACGACCTTTAGTGTGTGTTTCTAGAGGAAGTAGAGACCGTTGCCTTCCCTTTGTTTGCCTTTAAGAGTGAAAATTCTGGTATAGATTTTATATGAATTCTAGTAAATTTGATCATAACTAGTTCTCCATCTCCTATTAGCAAGAACATTGGCCCTTCGTGAAAAGAGATTCTATTCAGCCACTTATTCACTTTATTCAGCATGTAATCATTCAGAGTCTGGTGTTTTACTGGGCACTAGGGATAAAATAGTGACCCCCAAAAGACAAAGTTCTGAAAACAGTATGGAGAGTATGGAGATTCCTCAAAAAATTAAAAATAGTGTTGCCATGTAACCCAGCAATTCCACTTCTGGGTATTTATCTGAAGAAAACAAAAACACTAATTTAAAAAGATCTATGCACCCTTTGTCCACTGAAACATTATTTACAACAGCCAAGGTGTCTATTGATAGATTAATGGATAAAGAAGATTTACACACACATGTATACAATGGACTATTACTCAGAAATAAAAAGAAAGAAATCTTGCCATTTGCGACAACCTGGATGGACCTAGAGGGTGTTACGCTAAGTGAAATAAGTCAGAGAAAGACAAATACTGTATGATTCCATTTATATGTAGAATACGGAAAAAAAATAAATGAGTAAACAAAACAAAACAGAAACAGACCTGTAAATATAGAGAGCAAGCTGATTGTTGCCAAAGGGCGAAGTGTAGAAGTTTGGGTAAAATAAAAGAGACTGCTCTTTGGTCTAGTGGTAAGAATCACACCAACAGATATAAAAATTGTACTCGGTGTTAAGTGCTTATTTTTTTCCAAGAAGAAATTTTCCTTGTTCTTATTTTTTTGAGGAGGTTATTAAATTTATTGAGGTGACATTGGTTAATAATTTATTCCCTCTTGCCTCCTTGTATACCACCTGCTTCTCCTCTTCAACTTCAATCTCCTCCTGTTCACCTGACCCTTCTTCCTGTCAGCAACATGCTCTGATTTCTCCCCTTAATCTTGCCTCCAAACATCTTTAAGGAATAATTATAGATTCTTCACCTTCTTTTCAGTCATAAAACATGTAAGTTGGTTCCCACCCACACCATATTCCAGAAAATGCTCTCTCAGGACTGGCGACAAGGATATCCTCATTACTGAATCCTCATCACAGCCTTCATTGTTGCTCTCAATCTCTCCACAGTATCTAACCCCCCGACTGCTGATGTTCATTCCCTATCATAGAGCACTCTCCTCTATCTCCTTATACCGCTGAGGGACCACTGTTCCCAGGGATGCATCCTCAGCCCTCTCTGTCTTCTGTCCGTTCTAGGAGATGGCGTTCACTTTCCAGGCCTCAGAGACGCCCTTTCTAATCATAGCTCCTGAGCTCAGACCCATACTCCATCTCAACCTGTGCTCTTGGATGTCCTGTCTTCAGATCTGAGGATATGCAAAACAAAACGCACGGTTTTCCCTTCCACTCTTTCTCTGTTCTCTGTCACAGTCAAAAATGTCACTTTCCGTTCTGACACCCAAGTCAGAAGCCTCAAGTTAGCTGTGACCGCAGTTTTCCTCTCTTTCAGACATTCTATGTGCCATTGAGTCCTGTTAGAGTCCACCCCTAAAATGTCTATCTGAACGAGGGATGGCAAATAGATTTTATCTAATGTACTGACTCCGCCTGATTGGTGGCTGCCTGGAGCATTGTGTTGAGCGGGATTCTGAGGAAGCATCTGATCTCACCAAGAAAGAGTAGCATGATCAGTTATCAGTTCTGCTTTGTGGTGATACACATACCAAGTATTTGCCATCCAGCTCTAAACCTTCCCCAGTGAACAAATGGAGCACACCCCTTCCTGTTTCCCATTGCCATTGCTCTGGATACTCCCTTAGAATATATAATAACCTCTCCTTTCATTCTCTCTCTTCTCCAATTCATCATTCATCTGGCCCTTGCTTTATCCTCTGAAGCAAAGATCTATCTAATCATGTTTGTTTAAAAAGCTTCTTACTACTAGGATAAAGTATATGGCATTAAAGGCCATTCCAAATCTCATTACAGCACACCTACCCACTGCCGTATGCCTGTGTGCTCCCAGATTAGTCAGTATAGCATTGTGGGTCACAGCATGGACTTGAGTCTTCCTAGCCTGGTTTCAAATCCCAAATCTGCTGCTTACTAGTTGTATGAGCCCAATCAAGTTATTTGAGCCTCTGTGCCTCAGTTTCCTCATCAGCAAAATAAGGAGAATAATCATACCTAGCTCATAGGGTTGTTGTGGGGATTAAATGAGTTAAAAGATAAAAAAAAAAATGCCTAGAAGACCTCCTGGCATGTAATAAACCCAAGTGAACGTTTGCTGCTATCTTGCTACCATCCCTGGCACACGGAGCCCCACTAACTTAGGTCAAACTGTTTCCACTGGCACTGCCCCACCTTTCCCCACTCCCAGGAAGAATAAACTGTGCCTTGCTCTGTCCTCTCATAGCATGTGTCATACTCCTCTGCTCCAGAAGTTGCCACATTGTATTGTAGTTAGGAGTTTACACGTGTGTCTGACCCAGTGGTACAGGTCCTTGAGGGCAGGGAACACGTCTTACTTATTTTTATGTCCTCTACTTCTACCATGGTGTAGAGACTAAATAATAAATAATAGTGGCCAAGATGGTGTAGAAGGTAGAGGCTGTGCACGCCTCCTCTCGTGACCTCACCAATATGATAACAAAACTATACAGCAGCCTGAGGTCTGACCGAACAGAGCCCTACAACTAGGGACAAAAACAACAGGTCACCTCAAACGGGTAGGTGGAACAGAGACACCAAACAGCCCGGTCCCACAGCCACGTGTGGCAATGGAGAATCGGGAAGGCTATTTTGGCTGCAGAGCCCCCTCCCCCACCTGAGGAGCGAGGGGTCTTGGCCACACACTGAGCTGCCCAGCCCAGGGTTCCAGTGCCAGGAAGAGAAGTCCCCACAACCTGGAAACCAGTGGAAGTTGCGGCTGAGTGAGACGGAGGGCTGCAGAAGTTGCCGGTGTTCCTCTTAAAGAGCCCACCACGCCTGGCCTTACTAGCTGATGGACTCGCTAACTCTGAGTGCTAGGGCAGCTCCAGGGGCACCAAGGACATACGTGGAGGCACTGAGTTATAGGGCTTCCGGGCGAGGGCTGGAGGGGTGGCTTTCTCCCAGAGAGAAGTGCTGGCAGTATCCATTGTTCCCTTGTTGAGCTCTTCCTCCTTCCAGCCTGCAGACATAGACACCATCATATCTGAGTTGTCAACAACCTGAATAACACAGGTAGCTCTGCCCTCCCAACTTGTGGGCCCACCCAAACCACTTCCAGTGATTTATTCCATACAAATGGTCTGTCTTGGCTCCTGCTGTGAACCTTCATAAAAGCTTGCAAAGCCCACAAAGCGTGCCCTGTACCTCTCGCTGAGCCCCGCACTAGTGGCAGTGGGCCTTGGTTTCTGACTTGGCCCCTTGAGGCACCTTTAAGCCCAGCACAGTGTCAGTCATCTGTGGATTGCTTGGCGACTCTTACCAGGTAGCCCTGTAGGTACACAGGCTGTAGCTGGACCCCCCAGGACTGTGCTGCTGAACCCCACAGCACACCTACTACATAAAGCCATTCTACAAACACCGGGAGAATTAGAAGCCCTACCTAATATATAGAAACAGAAACAGGGACACAGCCAAAATGCGGAGACAAATGAAAGAACAGAACAAAACTTCAGAAAAAGAGTTCATCAAAATGGAGACAAGCAATATACCAGACGCCGAGTTCAAAACACTGGGTATAAAGATGTTCAATGAATATAAAGGAAGAGTAGAGGAACTCGGTGAGAACTTTAACAAAGAGGTAGAAAACATTTAAAAAGGTGAGGGAACGCAGAATAGGGAACCAGTCAGAAACGAAGACTACAGTATCTGAGATCAAGAGTACATTAAAGGGAATCAACAGGATGGATGAAGCAGAGGATCAAATCGCGACACAGAGGATGGGGTAGTGGGGGACACTCAATCAGAGCGGTAACAAGAAAAAAGAATCCAAAACATGAGGGTAGGTTAAAGGGCCTCTGAGACAACATCAAGCATAACAACATTTGCATCAGAGGGGTACAAGGAGCAGAGCGAGGGCAAATCATTGAAAACCTATTTGAAGAAATAATGACAAAAACTTCCCTAACCTAGTGAAGAAAATAGACATCCAAGCCCAGGAAGTGAAGAGTCCCAAATAAGATGAACCAAAGAGGCCCATACCAAGGGACATCATAATGAAAATACCAAAGGTTAAAGACAAAGGCAGAATCTTAAAAGTAGCAAGAGAACAGTATCTAGTTACCTACAAATGAGTTCCCATAAGACTCTTCACTGATTTCTTAACAGAAACTTTGTAGGCCAGAAGAGATTGGCATAAAATATGCAAAGAGATGAAAACCCAGGACCTACAAGGAAGGTTACTTTACCCAGCAAAGCTATCATTTAGAATCGAAGGACAGATAGTTTCCCAGACAAGAAAAAGCTGAAGGAGTTCATCACCATCAAGCCAGTATTACAGGAAATGTTCGAGGAATTTCTTTAAGAAGAAAAAAATATGTATCAAAAATATAAATAAAGAATGGCAATAACTACACATCTATCAAGAAGTCCTTCAAGTGAGAAAGAATGAAATGCTCTGATCAAAATATGGGGTGGCTGAATGAATAGGAAAAAAGGCCCTTACACATGCTGCCTACAAGAGACTCGCTTCAATTAAAAGACACACACAGAAAATAAAGAGATGAAAAAAAAATATTTCATGATGGACCTAGAGAGTATTATGCTGAGTGGAGTAAGTCAGACAGAGAAAGGCAAATGTCAAATGATTTCACGTATATGTGGAATCTTAAGAACAAAACAAACAAACAGAAACAAACTCATAGATACAGAGAACATTTTAAGGGTTACCAGATGGGAAGGAAGTTGGGGCTGGGCGTCGGTGAATAAAGGGGACGAGATTAAGAAGTACAAATGTGTATTTACAAAATAATCAGGAGATACAAAGTATAGCATAAGGACTATAGCCGATAATATTGTAATAACTATGTATAATGTCAGAGGGGCACTATTTATTGGGCTGATCATTTTGTAAGTTATATAGATGTTATATAATCACCATGTTGTACACCTGAAACTAATATAATATTGTATGTGAACTATACTGAAAAATAAAAACTATTATTAATAAATAAATAATTTATCTCCTGGAATACAATACTAATAGCAAGTAACTTTTCTTTTGATCTTTTACCACTACATCACCAGGAATCAATTATGTAGCTCTGACTTTTTCTTTGCCCCTAGGAAGGGCTTTTGTTAACTTAAATGTTATAGTGCTTATTCTCATCTCCATAAACATAAACTGCACTTTTCATGACCTAACTCCATCCCCCACCAATTCTATGCTAGATTTAGAGCAAACAAACCAAAACTTGCTATTTGATTAAGACCCTTGACCTTTACTCTGGATGGGACCATTGGCAAATAGGCCTGAGGGTCCTGCAATCAAAAATATCATTGCAGCTAATAACAATAACAAGGCACTTGGAGAGCTTTGACTTACAACTTGGAATACAAAGAATTAGCCCGCTTCTAAAAAATACCTACCACTTTTCACTGCCTCATACTCTGGATTTAGAATGTGTTATTGTGGGCAACAGACTTCCATAGTTTATAGCAAACAGCCAGGCATAACCACATGACTTTTGCTTCTCTGCAATGTTTTATGACCTTGGTTCTGCCCTTGTGGGTTCAGAAGGATAATCCCCCTTCATGTTTTTCTTTTTTCTGCACAAACCAGATCTGCCAGTTCATTTCACAGAGACATTTACAGTTGCTGACTATGATGCATTGAAAATAAGGACAGCATGATCTGGAAGGATCTCTGAGCAAGAACCTGTCAGTCCTGTTCTGCCCCACCCTGTCACAGCACTGGATTCTGTAGTTCTGTTTGCACAGAGAGCTCTGGGGCTCCACCAAGGCTAGAGATGCTTATCAATAGCTAGCGGCAGACGCGTTTTTCCAGCTGACCTCCTCTCTTCTGTTTTCCCTAACAGACTGGCAGACCGGAAAAGATGCACCCAGTTTTAGTGAAAGACTGAAGGAAACCCACATAAAATAAGCCTATGTGATTTGGAAGTGGGGAATATGATTTGAGGGGAGAGAAAAGAAGAGATAGAGTCTGCTGAGGGATAGGCGGGAAGCAGAATGACAGTCCTGGAGAATGCAGCAAGGTGGAAGCCAAACTCAGGGGGATCTGTTAGGGATGAAGACCAGAAAATTGTGGATCTGAGCAAGCCTAAGCCGAGAGTGGACAGGCTGCCTAGCAGAGACGGTCCAGTCCAACGCAAAGTTCCCAGAATAGCCTTCCCAGGAGCAGCGTGTCTCTCAGGCCCCTGAGCCATGAGCACTGTGGGATTCAGAGGGGGAAATCCTGAAACATGAGTCAAATACCAGTAACCATGGCAATGACACTGAAAGCCAGTTCTGTCTGGCTCTAGTCTGGAGCAGCACACACGGAGGACCCAGCCTTCCGCAAGTCACATGGACCCCAGTGAGGCCTCGTGAGGGCCTATGTGCTGTTTAAGGGCTCACTAGTGGCAAGTGACAGAAACCAGCTTCAGCAAGCCTAAGCAGAAAAGGGATATTAAAAGGCAGGGGGTGAGTGGGGCAAGAGTGACATATAAAATCCAAATGCAGAAATGAGACTAAGGCTTTGAAAGGGCCTAGAATCAGGAATTGAAATGCTTCAGGACCTCTGTGTGTCTCATTCCCCTTCATTCAGATTCTCAGTTCATCTCTGCAAACCAGCTTTCTCTGCTCTTCATTTTGTGTGGTAGAATATTTCATGTTGTTCCCAAGTTTCCATGATAGAGACACAACCACACGTACTGACTGACTGATGGTCTCTCAGGGACCCAAATCCAAGGTCCCAGGTGAAAGAATCCAAATGTTCAGTGTGATGCCCTGGTTTGGAACTCCCGAGCCAAAAGGAAACTGACACCGATGTAAGCACAAGAGGGAGTTTACTGACAAACTCGAGTTTGGACCCCACTCGTTCACTGAAACAGCAGTGGTTGAGAGGAGCCCTAACTGAGGGGCTGGGACCTAATTTAAAGGGTAAAACCCAAGCCTGGGGGAGATGCCTTGGCGTTACCTGATTAGGAGGTTAGGTTGACCTTTAAAGGGATTGGGTGGTAGGTTGTTGGGTCTGCATGCAAAGGGGGTCGTGCGCAGTAATCAGGATATGTGCAGGAGGGAATAAGGGTGGGGTGCCTTAAGGGCCCACCGATTAGCTGGCTTGGCTGGTTTGGCCAGGTGGTAAGGCATTGTTCTTGACCACTGGCCTTTGGGGAATTTGTCTTACAATTCATCTCGAGATCCTCAGAAAAATGGAATCATTCCAGTCTTTCATTCAGCATGTTTCAAGAGCTCATTCCTGGTTCTAGCAACTCCAGCTGGAGTGAAAGGTCATGAAGTGCCAACACAGCTGCCAGGGGCCACTCCTGTGAGGATGCCAGGGGGTGGAATTCTAAGAGAGGTAGGCAGGAGAAGATGTCCAATAGATGTCTATTCTGTCACTTGTCCCTCTTGCCACTCTCAGTGTTTTTCTTGTTCCCCCTTCACATTCTTTAGGTCTCAGCTCAAATATCACCTCCTTGGAGAAATGTTCTCTGACCACACTAGCTAAATAACAATCGCCACTCCTTCCCATTCTCTGTTATGGGCTAAATTGTGTCTCCTCACCTTCAAAATCTATATGTTAAAGTTTTAACCCCCGTACCTCAGAATGTGACTATTTGGAGATCAGGTCTTTAAAAAGGTAATTAAGTTAAAACTGGGTCATTAGGGTGGGCCCTAATCCAATATGACTGGTATTCTCATAAGAAGAGGAAATTTGGACAAAGAAATGTACAAAGGAAAGACCATGTGAAGATACAAGGAGAAAGCAGCCAGCCATCTGCAAGCCAAGGAAGAGGCTTCTGAAAAAACCAATCCTGATTGCCACCTAGATTTCCAACTCCCAACCTCCAGTACTCTGAGAAAATAAATTTCTGTTGTTCAAAATCCAGTCTGTGGTACTTTGTTACAGGAGCCCTAGCAAACTAATATACTCTCTATCCCTTTTGCTTGTTTTATATTTCCTCAGAGAGGCCATTTGTGCCGTTGTTGAATGCACAGACCCGGATCTGGGCTCTGGCAGCAGCTGTGACAGGGCCTAGTGGGTATGCCAGAAGTTCTGTGGATGTGAAGAAGTGGCTGTGGTAGGAATGTGGGTTTTGGTAGTAGCTAATGTAGGAGGCAAACCTGGAGTCAGGCTCGAGTGACAGACAAGGAAGGGCTCAGATGACCAGGTCTCAGGGCCTTTCCACCTGCTGTAGCACCAGAGGGATCTTGTACTCCCTGATGCTGCCGGCTTCCCCATCTAAGAAGAGTGTGGAGGGTCTCCCTCCAAAGAAGGTTATGACCTCCACTGCATCCCTAAGGGGCTCTAGTTGCAGTGTGGTGGGGAACCTTGCGAACCAGCATTTGGCATGCCACTGTCCCCAACCCCACTTCATTTGCCGACCAGGTTTTGATGAACCTGTTCATTTGGTGAGCTGGAAAGGGTGGATTTTGTGGAATGATTGTTAGGGCCCCCACAAAATGGCTCTGAAATGAAGAGAGTATGTGCAGACAGCTGGGAATAGAAACAGCACACAGGCCTAATCGTTTTGCTCTGAATTTGGAAATGGCTCTCTCTTTAAAGCGTAAATTGTATGCCCAGGGCATCCAGAATCTCCTTCAGTCCCTCGGTCCGCCAGCCACACGTTCTACATGTTTCCAACTCAGAATGGAAACACGTTTCTAGTTGCTGCCGTCAGATAGATCCAACACCTGTCGCAATGCTCGACTCAAGTTCTCACTTGTCACCTGGAAGTGTTGACACGATGTGGACACCGGCGGCATTGCAGACTTACCACCAGTTCCCTGGGGTCCAAGCGTGAAAACTGGAAAGATCTGTTTGTTTTTCCTTTTCTGGCTGTTCGTATTCTGCTGTCACGCTAGCACCGCCTGGGGCGCTTCTCATCTCTTTTCTGGTGTGTTCCAGGTTCACTTGTACTTTTACATCTCCAATAGTTCTATTCTTTCTCTATCTTTCCAATTTTATTTTCTTACTTAAAAATTGGCTCTGCTCTCTCCATATATATATATATATATAGAGAGCAGATAATTATATATATATATATATATATATATATATATATATAATGTTGTTTTTTTTTTTTTACTCACCCTTTGAGATCCTTGCTTTGCTCTCATCGTTATCACCTAC
Organism: Eonycteris spelaea; assembly: GCA_003508835.1. Taxonomy (NCBI): domain Eukaryota; kingdom Metazoa; phylum Chordata; class Mammalia; order Chiroptera; family Pteropodidae; genus Eonycteris; species Eonycteris spelaea. The sequence continues at coordinate 7,827,130 of PUFA01000017.1, forward strand.
TTTCTCCTGGCTTACTCTGACTCAGGTTCCCCTCACCCAGATGCCCTCTGGACCTTCTGGAATGCCACCATGCCGTGAAGTTCCTCCTACTCCTCCTGGAGAGAAACCTAGTCTAGGATCCTGGATTTTTATCAAGGTCCCAGAATATCTGTATTAATAGGAATCAGCCAACCTATTGTTTGAGGGTTAACAGTGGGTTTGTCTCTTATTTTAAACAGCACAGGAATCCGTACATAGAAGTCACTTCACTCAATGATATTTTTATTGATTTTATTAAGTTGCTCTTTACACTTATCTTAGAAGAGTTTATATAAGCTTTGGGTTGAGTACTAATGAGTCATTTACTGCGTGTGTACCGATTTAAATTCCCCGGGCACACCCTGAGCTCAGCAAAACCCCTTGTTAACTTTAAGGGGCATTGAAGGTGACACCAATGGGTACCTGGGGATGTGCAAGTAAGAAAAAGGCAAAAAAGATGTCTGAGCCCAAGACAGTACCTTTATCTATTCCTGAAATCACCCAAGATTACCAGAAAGAAACGCTAGAGGGTGTTTCACCTTTTATCTTCGTAACAACCTATTAGCTATCTTTATCTTTTTTTCTTATCACCAACAGATAATCCTCTGAGGACATTGGTGCCACACCTCTTTAGTGGCACACCTCTTTATGTGGTCTCCTGACTCAAAGTCTTAAGATTTAAGGCATGTTCCTAAGAGACAAAGGCCATTCCTGTGGCTAACTCCTTTTCAACACCCACAGCTTAGTCATTTACTATGGGTAAATCTATTCAAGCAAACTGGTTGCTAGGTTCCCTCTTCAGAGAAGAGGTTATGTTTTCATAATTAGTCCCCAGCTATACAGTGATTCATCCCAAGTACACGGTGCCTTCTGTGTAAATACAAGCCTAGAAGGGACAATGATGCAAGAACAGGATTGATGCAGGACAGGACAAATTCCCCTGAGTCGGGGGGATTCAAGTCCTGCACTGAGAGAGAAAAAGGTTCTTGGCAGAGCATAACAAAGCATTCAAACATACACCAAAGTTAGAGTCAAAAGGAAAGTTTATTGGAGAAAGGATAATACTCCATAGACAGAGAGTGCTGTCCTCTCAGAGGCAGAGAGTGAGAGCTTAAGAGAGACTCAGAGGGACAGAGACAATAGAGAGAAATCAGGACAGCGAGAGAGACAGAGTAAAGGCACTGAGAGGGACCCTGAGTGTTCAGGGAATTCAGCTTATATATCATTCCTTAGTTTCTATGAGTTATAGTTTAAAGACTTTGTTTACCCACTTTCCTTTGATAAGGACATTCAGTGAGGAAGGATAGGCACATGTAGTGGGAAAAGGTAAGAATACTGTACCACGAAAGGTTTGCTGGCAGTTCTCAGCCTTCAATTCATAGGTTCCTCCTGGTTTTAGCAAGAGGGAATGAGTGATTTTATTTCATGTAGGACACCAGTTAAAGACTCTGTTTTTCCTGTTTCCCCTTAACAGGTGTGGGAAATGGATTGTCAGCAATCCCAGCAGCAATCTTCCTCTGTTCTGCAGGTGTCCTCCGGGCCAGGCTGCAGGGCTGACCAGCATATTGCCAGTCCCTGAATATAGCTTGATTTAACATTTTAGTTCTCTTGCCTCCTCTCTACATTATTCGCCCCTTATAGATTTTATTTCCTTATTCTTAAGGGGATGTTGAGGGATGAAGGTCTGCCTTCTGTAACTTCTTCAAAGCTGAGATAGGGCTGTAGTCCCTGCCTACTGGGAATAAAAATCTCTGGAAACCTCTTCGAAGGACCCTGGAGGCAAAGAACGGGAGGTTGTCCCAGCATCTGGAAGTGGCAGGAAGCCTTGCGGCTCAGAAGATATAAATTTAGCAAAAAGATGGAAAAGACAAAGGTCAAAAATTAATAGCAGCTCCAGGGAACTTTCCTGGGATTCTAACTTTGGCGTGTGTTTCGGATTTTTTCTTACGCTCTGCCAAGAATCCTCTTCTCTCTCAGGGCAGGACTTGAATCCCCTCGGCTCAGGGGAATTTGCCCTGTCCTGCATCAATACCGTTCTTGCAGTATTGTCCCCTCTAGGCTTGTACAGACATAGAAGTCATGTGTGTGCTGGGGATGAATCACTGGATAGCTGGGGACTAAATAGGAAAACATCAGTACCAGCCACTAAGGCACTTTCAAATTCACCCCAGAGGATGCCAAGACACCTTCTCAATTCCATGGAGCTAGTCCTTTGTGTGCGCATTTCCCTCCTATGGTGAAAACTGGGTGAAATAATTTCTCTTCCACAGTTTATTAATTATTTGGTTATTTTAGGGAGTACTGGAATTATTTGGGAACCACATTATACCTGGTTTTCTCTTTATTTTACATAAGCTGGTCCTTGCAAAGATTCTTTGTTCAGTATTTTTCTAGGTGAGTTGCAAAAATCGGGACTTTTAGATTCTAATTCTAGACATGGATGAGTTTGGATAAGTAAAATCATTTTTCCTAACAGTAAAAATGAGATGATAATATTAATCTATTTCTTCCAACAAAAAGATATGACGAAGTTAAAAAGAGAGTATACATAATTTGAATTTTCTGTGCAGAAAATATTAAAGAGGTGGCTGATAATTGCTTCATAATGAAGTTACTTTGACTCTAGGTCTATTTATTCAAAATAAGTGATCAATCTATAGACGGTTCCCTGGAAAATAGACATTAAATTTTGTGTGTGTGTATTTTACAAACATAGTAACCTATCAATTGAATTCTTCACTCTTAAATTTTTATTATTTTTAAAGGGCATTAAATAGTTAACTAGAAAGAAGAGCATTGAAAGAGATAAAATCAAACAGTCACAGAGTTTTTTTCCAGTTCCCACACTACAAATGTATTTCCTTAAAAAATACGAAGTGCCTGCTTGCACCACTTGGATCTATAACACAGCAGAGAACTCTGCAGACTGGGAGGGGAGTAGAAGAAAGGCAGGGGGAACCAACAATAAACAGTAGACCTAAGAAATAGTAAAGTTTATAACATGCTGGAAATTGATAAATATATGGAAAAAAAGAAAAGGGGGATCAGCAGCATGAAGAACTAGGGAAGGTTCATGCTACAATTTTTAAACAGATGGTAAAATAGTAAACTCATGAAGAGGGTGACAGTTGAGCAAAGACTTGATGGAGGTGAGTTAGTCAGTAGATAATAGGAGAAGAGAATTCCATATACAGGGAGCAGCCTGTGCAAGGGTGCTAAGTGGGGAGTGAGTTTTTGTGTGCAAGGAGGAACAGCTGAGGGAGGGCCCTTGTGGCCAGGATGGGGTGAGAGAAAGTGAGGGTAATAGGAAGGAAGTTCCAAGTTAAACTCCACATTTAAATGTTTGCTTCCTCTGATTTCCTTAGTAGCAATACAGCTTTATGTATCACATATCCATTGTTCTCTGATATCACAGGATTCCAAGTAGCCAACAATATAAGACTACTCAGGTCACCTTGATTTAGGGAAGAGGCATGAGAAACTACACAAACCGACCAAATACTAAACCAGGTTGTATTCAGAGCCTACGACATGTTGATTGGCCCTGCAGCCAGACCACAAGAAACCTGCAGAACAAAGATTCCTGCAGAAATTACGAACAACTATTTACCCATGCCAATAATGCTGCGTACCCATCCCAGAAAAGAAAAACAAAATCTTTAAGTCATACACTACACAAAATAGAGCCGGCCATTCGTTCATTATGGCCTGACCAAGGGGAACCTACAAAACAAAGGCCGAGATTACTAACATGCCTTTTATGCTGCATAAGCATACCTTGAAAGGAAAACACATATGAACTGAATCCCTTAAACACTCGGGCTCCCATTCTTTGTCTTTGGGAGGAAACCACGCTCTGTCTATGAAGCGTTATTTCTTCTCTAATAAATTTTCCTTTTATCCCTAACTCTGGCCCCACTTGCATTCTTTCCAGGGAGGAGTCAAGGCCCCTCCCTCTCATGGTGTAGGACTTGAATCCCCACTTGGGGGTGGGGAGGCGCATCCTGCATCAACTTACATAATTTCTAAGTTCAAAGGAACACTGCAGCCCATTATGAAACACATTATATTAACATTAATGTATCTTATTTTTTAGAGTTATTTATGGATAGATGAATAGCTATAGATCTATATACTTAAATACATATTTTTTCTGGTAAAGTATAATTTTGTTTTTTACTAATTTCTACCCTTCAATTACATTGTATCAGTGAGATTATTCCACAATAACATTTCCAATTATCCATTTTGGTTTCCATTTTGGTTTGGTTTCATTTTGGTGAAGTCATTGTCCAAAACATAGAACACTTGTAACTGTATTACCAAGCTACATCGCACCACTGGCTGACCAGTTCTAGACAGGCCTCCACTGAGGTTATTTATAGGCTCCCACAGTGAGTAAGGTCCCTTTCCCAGCCCTTCCCCTGCTTAGTGCACCCCGGCCCCACAGCTTAAGCAGACCCCTATCATGCTAACAAAGCCAGTGTGCCAGCTGGGACTCAGCTATGACATCTGCCCCTTGAGAAATATCCACTACTTACTTGAGGGAACTCCCAGTGACACAGTGGTTGTCCTCTGGTGAGAACATTAATGTCTGTCCCAGGAGCCTGTTCTGGAAGTCTGCAAAGAGCCAGCACCGCCCCGGGATGAGTGAAGAAGGGGGAAGAATGGCTGTCTCACGCAGAGGACCATATTTTGTCACTTGGGCCTCTGTGTAGCTTCTCTCAAAGCTTTCACAAAGACAGCCCTCTTCTTCTCTCCCTGGGCCTTCAGCCCAGCAAAAGAGGCTGGACTGAGATTGGTTCTGATAGTCCCTCCTTAGTCCTTTGCCCTTACTCTACTCTCTAACACTGAATCCCTTCCTCTTCTAGCCCCAAATCCAAAAGCTCCCAGACATAGGTTGAGCAGATACAGAGGCTTTCTCGCACATGCTATCAGCTGGACACGGAATCCCAGTGTGGGATGGGAAACTCTTCCTCAGAATTGAAACTCTAGAATGGAAATAGTGGCTCCTCTGTTCTCTCAGAGATAATTTCACTTTGTAGTCAATTATTCTTTCCATTTCTGAAAGACCCTTTCCAGTTTCTAAATCTACTGAATCTGGTGGCCAGTTAGTGTTTTTTCTCTTTCTTTCTTCTCCCCTCCCCCCACTCTTCTTCCCTCCCTTTCCTCCCTCCCTCCCTTCTTTCCTTCTTTTCCTCTTTCCTTCCTTCCTTCCTTCCTTCCTTCCTTCCTTCCTTCCTTTCCTTCCTTCCTTCCTTCCTTCCTTCCTTCCTTCCTTCCAGTTTTGTTCTTTGCCTCAACCTGTTGAATGGTAAATATCCCATTTTCAAACCACTTCTTCTCAGACCTTGATATACTCTCAACTTGATCTATGTTGTGATTTTGGTCGTATTTAGTTCTCTGTGCCTCAGTTTTTTCATCTTTAAAATGAGGATGAAAATACCTACCCACATATAGGTACATAAACCACTAGGTATAGTACAAGGCACATAATAGGTGCTTGATAACTATTAGCTGTTATTAATACCTAACCTTGTTTTTTGATATATATAGTAAAATATTTACCACAATAAAGTAGTTAATACATGCATTACCTGTGTGTGTGTGTGTGTGTGTGTGTGTGTGTGTGTGTGTGTGACATTTTCTTTATTCATTCATCCATCAACAGACACTTAGGTTGTTTCCGTGTCTTGGTTATTGTGAATAATGCTGTGATGAACATGGTGCAGGTATCTCTTCGCATAGTAATTTCATTTCCTTTGGATATATATCCAGAAGTAGAATTGCTGAATCATACAATAGTTCTACTTTTAACTTTCTAAGGAACCTCCATACTGTTTTCCATAATGGCATAATTTACATTCCCACCAGTAGTGCACAAGGGTTCCCTTTCTCCACTTCCTCACTGACATTTATGCCTTGTCTTTTTGACGATAGTGATTCTGACAAGTGCGCAGTGATATCTCGCTGTGGTTTTGATTTACATTCTCCTGAGGATGGTTGCTGTTGAGCACGTTCTTGTGCACCTGTTGGCAATTTGCATGTCTTCTTTGGAAAAATGTCCATTCAGGTCCCTAGCCCATTTTTCAATTGGATTATTATTTGTCTATTGAGCTTATGAGTTCCTTATGTATTTCGGAGATTAACCTCTATAGATAAATAGTTTCCAAATTTCTTTCTCATTCTGTAGGTTGCCTTTTCATTCTGTCATGCAGCTTTTTAGTTTCATGTAGTCCCACTTATTTGTTTTTGCTTTTGTTGCTTACGCTGAGTGTCATATCCAAAAAAAAAAAAAATCATTGCTAAACCAATGTCAAGGAAATTTCTCCCTGCTTTCTTCTAGGAATTTTTGCAAGGCTTACACTGAAGTCTTTAATCCACTTCAAGGTAATTTTCATGAATGGATATCTGAACTTTAAAAAAAAATCCGTCTTGGACATCCTTGACAATTTTACTCAGCTGTTACCCAGACAAATTATACCAAATACGAAATACAACCTCTCTCGCAAGCATCGCTATTTGTTTTAACAGCCTTTCCTAGAGGGGTAGCTTTGTCCTATTCCTGTCTTTGCCAAAGTTACTTTTGTATTTAACTGTTCTTTCCATCAGGATTCTCCCCAGTCTTTGTGAAAACATACTTAGACTTTCTAAAAAATAACTCATTATTTTATTTATTCATGAAGCAAATATTTGCTGAGAACCTACTATACACCAAACACTGGGTAGATGCTGGGGATGCAGAGGGAGCAAACAGCAAAATAATTTAGCTCTCAGTCTGAAAGGTATGCATCCACACTGTAGTTCAGAAAGGGAATGAACGCAAGGCCAATAACATAGAAGCATTTCACCCAGCATCTCAGAAAACTGGACAGGGTCCTCCCAGTGACACAAGTCACTGTGCACTTCCTGGGAAGGCACTGATGCTGATGTTGCCGCTGGAGGGTGCTGAAAGAGCTCTGTTCTTTCCACCAACGCAGTGAAGAATTCCGGATCAGTGAAACTTAGGACAAGTAAGATTCATTAAAGTACGTTTCAAAAGAAAAATGGCCTACGCCAGAGATGGCCATAGCCCTGCAGAATTTGGGAAGTGTACCTTATATTGGCCCTTGATGGGTGGTTACAGGGGTAGCACTAGATAATAGGCATGTGAGGTCAGTTGATTGACATTTAACTGTTATATGACCCCTTGTCTATTGTGCATGCAGTTACCCAGAATTCAGTCTGTTTTAATTAGATTAATGAACTTCAGGGCATATGTATGCTATTACAAAGATGGTATAATGAGGCTAAAGAAGTTCAGTATATGTACTAACTGCACAAGCGCTTATGGTTGGACTAAACAGGCAGTTATTTTTGTGGTTTTTACTTCTCTGTATTCTAGAATGTAATGGTAATTTATAACTGTAAAATGGGTGTTTCAGGGAGATCCTAAGGGTGGTCTCTGGATTGGGCCTTCATTCTGCCATCACTCATGTCTCTCTGCCTAACATTTCCCTCCTCAAGTATTAAGAGGCCTAAATCATTGGGGTTTTGAGGTGATGACCACTCTAGCTACTTCAGGCTGAGAAGGGGTGAAGGTAGAGGATTGGGTCCCTATACTTGCTCTCTGTCCACTGGGGATGAAGGTTGTCACTAATTATCTAAGGGTCTCAGTATGGTATAGGATTCGTTGACTATTCGGATTGGGTGATATCATCCTTGGAGGGCCATCTGGAGATGAATTGCCTGGATTCTAGAAGATATAAATTGGACAAGGTGGTTTAGAAGGAGTGGTCCCAGGAGGAGGAGAATAAAAAGTAAGTTTAGGGGAATGATGAGCAGTAGAAAAAGGGATTGTAACCACCATTGTCATTTGTTGGCAAGAGTGCCAGCACCAAGGTGTTCTATCTTTTCCACAGATCTGAGGATGTGTGTGGATAGATGTAGAAACTTGGCCTGACCGGCTGACATAGAAACAGCATTCCTCTTTGAGGTAAACACGTTCCCCCATGTCCTGCTGTCAGAAGATCTAATGCCCTCCTCTTACCATCAGCCATAAAGCTACTCCTGTCTCTGAATCAGATGTTATCGAGATTTCTAGAGGTTGATCAGTTAAGTCAGCCCTGGGACTGAAGGAGAGGAAAGAGTTTCTTAACAGGAATAGAAAGGAATATCCTCATCAGGAGACGGCAATAAGGTTGCCGGGTTCAAGGTTCCACAAGTAGATATAGTGAAACCAGGATTTTCTAAAAGTAAGGCCTAGTGTTTTAAAGGGCTACTGTCAGATAATCAAAGGTGGCTCTTACCTTGTTATAAACTTGAGATTTGATGGTTTGTATAAACTTGGTTGGGAGCCCCTGGAGTGAACTTGAAGTTGTCTTTTCAACAAGAAGAGGAAGAGTTCCCAGAATTCCTAGATGGTGGGATCTAATTGCTTCAATAGTAACCTGTAGGTTGATACGTGGCCCCTAACAGTTGGGTAAGGACTCCTATAGCAATGCTGTTCCTTTCATGCATATATAGTTGGAATGGCTTGGATGGATTAGAGAATCCTAGGGCAGGAGCTATAAGGAGTAAATCTTTAAGTTTCTGAATAGCTGCCTGCTGTGATTGCCCGCATGGAACAAAGTCTGAGTTATCCTTAACCTTTAAGCTGCCATATACGGGTTGGACCATTAGCCATAGTTGGGAATCCATAGCTTACAGTACCTAGTGAGTCTCCAAAATGTTCTTAGCTATTTTCAAGTGGTCAGTTTTGGTAATTGTATAATTCCTTGGATTCTGGGTATGGGGGGTCAGTATGACCTCCACATAGGAGAGCTTCTGCTGGACTACTTGGGCCTTGAATTAAGAAGCCCTATAGCCTCTGGTGGCTAAGAAATTTCAAGTCTGAATGGCATATTCTATAGCGTTGTCACACGTAGAACAGAGGAGATCTTCCATATACTGTAAAATGGATCCCTCCTCAAGTTGTGAGTATTGTACATCTTGAGCTAAGGCTTAGTCAAAGAAGTGGGGGGCTGTCCCAGAATCCCTGGAGAAGTATTGTCCAGGTCAGTCGCTGGTGGACCCCGTTGGGGGAGTCCCATTCAAAAGCAAAAAGAAATTAGATTGTAATCTGAGAGGGATGGAAAGGAATGGATCTTTTAGTCTAGAGTAGTGAACCCATTAGTCACCAGGGGTATGGTTCCCAGGAGGATATAAGGGTTGGGGACCACTGCCTAGTTAATTATTCGTAAGTCTTGTTATAAGACGGTAAGTCAGAGAGGCTTGGGTAAAGTAAATGCGGAAGTCATGAGAGCGCCTGCAATTCAGGCAGAAAATAAGGAAACACCGATAAAGCAAGCAAAACTCCCTAAAGACGCACACACTACAAGCTTCGCAGACTCTCCGTATCTCTCTATCTCCGTCTGAAGAAAAGCATGGTGAACGCGGCCTCCTTCCAGGTCCCGGGAGTTCGGGGCGGAGGGGCAACTGGAGGCGGCGCGGGTAGGGGCCGCCCTTCAGGATCCCACCCACCTTCTGTTGGGTCCGGAGGGTGTCTTTTGCGCACGGCGGCGCCCTGGGCTGGCCCAGCCGGTGCCGCAGGGAGAGGCCGGGTGGGCAGGGTGGCGCCCCGCCCCGGAGAGGCGGGCCGGCAGGGCGTATTTGAAGCACGGAGCCACCGCCCCATCAGGGGCAGCGAGATCTCACCAGGAGCCAGCCACACCCGGAGCGAGCGAGCGAGTGTCAAGGCGTGGGGTGAGTGGCGCTGGGACCCGGGGACCAGGCACGGAGACCCGACCTGCTGGCAGCTCGGGCCGGGCAGGGGCGAGGGCGCAGGGGCGGTGCTCGGTGCGCGGCCCCATTCGGAGGGCTTGGGCGGGCCTGAGGAGGGGCTTGGCTTCCCCGGGGCCGGGGCGATGGGACGGACAACTGGAGAGCCCCGAGCAGAGCGGTGGGCACTGCCTGGGCAGGGGTCCATAGTCTTTGACCCTTCGAGAGAGGGGGTTCAGGTAAAGTTAGCAACGTCCCACAAAGCCTTCACACACACTTCCTGGGGGAGGATGGGTGTGTCCGCGGACACCTGGCGTGGGCACAGGACACCCCTGTGGCGTCTAGGAGGCTGAGCCACACGTCCCGCCCTCCCACCACTGGGCCGCCTCGGAATCAGCCGAATCCTCCTGCAAGAGAGAGGTGGAGGTGCGCGCTCAAGCTTGGTGTTAGAAACCAGGTACCCTAACCCAGCACACAGGGTGTACTGCCTAGGGACTCTAGGGAGGCTCCTTGGATCCATGACTTGACTGTCCGACCACTTGACCTTGCTGTGGGGCGCAAATGAATTCGTCTACCAGGCCGGGTAGCGTCCGAGGCTGCAGCTTCTCTCTGGGTGCTGATCCAACAGAAAAGGGTGCTGCCCTAAGGCCTGGGTGGACACGTGCCCGGCTTGGCAAAGACCTCAAACCCTAAACTTCTGCGAATCAGTGACTCATCCCTGATCAAAATGGCTCATTTGGTCGTTAACGATCTCAGATCCGTACTGAGGATGTGCGGGATGTGGCATAACGTCGGTCTAAGAGAGCCCGTGTGTGTGTGTGTGTGTGTGTGTGTGTGTGTGTGTGTAAAACACGTTTGAGGGTTTATTCTGAATTATCAGTTGTGCAAATAAAAACACTAAAGTGCATGCACTAGGAGGAGTAGGAGCTCGATGCCAGGGGGTCAGGGACACTTAGATAGGTTGGGGCTGTTACTTAGGTTTAGGCTTAAAGTTAGTGATGCCTGTTCTAGATATTGTGGAATATTTGTAAAGCGACTCCTGGGAGTTGGGTTGCTGGACAATGAGGACAGTTGGCCCTTAGTCCCAGTCTGTTTTCTAGGATTCCAGTAACGGAATGGAAGACAGGCTCAGTTAATTCTGAAGAAAATGACAGCAATAAAAACTGACCACTTGGGCACAAGGCATGAGAAAAAAAATTTCACCAATTTCCAGACTTCTGAGTCATTTGCCTCAAGTTTATAATGTTTATCTTTCATACTAGGAAATTATTTCCCTAGGAATTAAAATTAATAATAAAAATTAATTTGTCCACAATGGTCTCCTTTTTTAGAAATTGACATTGACTTTGAATCCCTAGATTTTCTCACTTCTTTGATCTTTATCCTTGATCTTTGGTGATGCTCCCTAAATTCATATTGGGGTGTTACACTTAGACTCAGCACTACTCCATATTTTGGAGAGACTTCAATGATGGTCCTTGAATGTACTTGAGACTCATGCTAATTGTTCTAAAACGTAGGCTCTCTTTCCTGTGATGGTTTGGGTCACAGACTCTTCCTGAGGACAGTTAGGTAACATTTTGTCTGGTGCCTAAACTAGTTCTCATTAAATTCTGAGTGGTAAACCTAACAGGGTAGTGCTTGCTGTACGCTTACAATTTGCTGCTAAGTATCATATGTTATCTCTTGACTGATGTTCAGCTTTTCCATAGCGGTGGAAAAAATCAGTAACTGAGAGGCACAAAGTAACTTAACCTTCTTTGATGCTGAGAAACTAATGAGAAAGAAATCCTAGTAAAGGACCAGTTTCCTTTATTCCACCTCAGCATCACTGAATTTGACTTTGGAAAGTGGACTTTCTCCCAGTCCTGTTCCAGGTTTAAGCAGGGGCAGGAAGTAGACTAACTAGCCTGTGTTCTTTGGGGAGAAGTGTGGGCATTGCCTTGGGGTTCTGAGGAACATTCATGATCTGTTTCCCTTATGGCTTTGCATAAAGATTGGAGGCCCTTTGGAATAATAAATTGCACAAATGCTCCTGGGAACCCGGACAACTGGATTAATTGCTAGGTGGGCCCAGAATAGCATAATAGAATAGATAACTGCCATTTATTAATGGGAAAGCTACAATTAGCACAAGCTTAAAATGGTCAGCAAGAAAGAAAAAAAGAAAGAAAGAAAGAAAGAAAGAAAGAAAGAAAGAAAGAAAGAAAGAAAGAAAGAAAGAAAGAAAGAAAGAAAGGAAAAAGCAAGAGGTCAGCCTTCAGACTCATGTTTAAGTTTCTTATCCCAAAGCAAACTCAACTACTTCCTGTAGGTTTTTCCCAATGTGAAGACCCAGGTAGTATTTCCTTTATTTTTGTTTGTTTGTTTGTTTTTTGTCTCTGATGTAATGTTTCTTTTCTGGCTCTTCAAAAGTCTCTAATTCTGGGAATGCCAGAAAGGAGTTCATTTATCTATAGGATTTACAGAGTGAGAAGACTCATCTAAAATAATAAAGAACTTTTCCAGGCAAGTAAGGAATATATTTATCCAAGTGGATGTTTTTTGTTGTTGTCTTTATTTAGTTTTTAAGTTCTAAGGTTACTGACCTTGATTTCAAAAGAGCATTGATTATAACTCTTTTCAAAAAAAGAGATCCAGTTTTGGGGAAGTACACTTTATTGGTTTAAATGTGGTTATAATTAGCAAAGTGACTGCGCAAAATGGCATCCTTGTGTTCAATATCACTGCACACTGGATGAATCACCCAGCTAGTTTTCTGACAAAAACAAGATCTCTTTTGAAAGCTGTTTACAATTCCAGTGTGTTTTATAGTTCTGAAAGAATCAGATAGATCATATCTCAATAAAGGAATTAACACTTTTGAAAGACTATGCTTTAAAATTTCAAAGTGTGAGGTTTTATATTAGTGTAAAATGAGCCTGAATTAGAAGTCAGGATGCTTGGACCCTGTTCCTTGGCCTGCAAATAACAAAATGACTTTGGGCCACCACGTTAGCTCTGTAAGCCTCGGTTTCCTTTGAAGTGGGAATATTAACTTTCTGCTGTCAGTATCGTACGATTATTTTCAGAATCAGAATAGGTAAGGTAGGTGAAAGTGCTTTGTAAACTGAAAAGCACCACGAATGCAGGGTGTAATTATTCTAATTGTCTTGTATAATGTGTCACAACACAATCCAAACTGTCATCCAAGGAATTATGTGAAACACAGTGGAAATAAGTAAAATCTGCCTTGCTTCTCAAATTTTTTTGGTTGGGTTGGAAAATAAATTGAATATGCTTCAGCAGAGACTTTAAGAAAATAGACGTCAAATTTTGGAAATGTGCTCTTTATGTGAGTTTCCAATTGTAATCAACCGTTAAACACATCTTAGTTTGATTGGAGTTATGTCAACAGATTTAGCTCGTTTTAACAATTGAAACTATGTATTTTTTTATTGACCTGTGTATGTACGTATATGTAGGAATACACGTGCTAATTAGCCTAGACCAGTGGTTCTCAACCAGGCATATTTTGCCCTTTCTCCTGCTTCCCCTAGGGATATTTGGAAATGTCTGAAGACCTTCTTGGTTGTCACAACTGGTTAGGGGAAGAGAGGGTGTGCTACTGACATCCTGTGTATCGAAGCCAGGGATGCTGCTAAACGTTCTACAGTGCACAGGACAGTCCCCACAACAAAGCATCTGACCTTCAATGTCAGTGGTGCCGAGGCTGGGAATAAGCACCTACACCATAGGGATATTCTAAAGAAGTCAGAATACTGATAACGTTATTGGTGGGTCTGTTGTAAGTTGCCCCGGAGTGGAAGACAAATTTGTGTAACCAAAGGAACTAGGCTCTCTGCCCACTGTCAAGTTCAAAATTATTTTCTACTGGCATTCAAAGCGAGAGAGGTTTTATTTTCTTGATTTACGAAATGTCCTTTCTTTTCTTTTTCTGTAACAGCTCTCTCACATTCCTCCTGTGATAGCGTTTTGAGGAAGGTATCACAAGTGGAGGAGTATCCAAATTTTGCTTTAAAAGGTCAAATACTAATAGGAAACACAGTGAACGTAAGCCCTGGGAAAGTCACTGTGACTACCCAGTAAAATTTCCAGCAGTTTCCCACCTTGGAAGATGATCACAGTGATAACCTAACTGCTTCCAAATATCTTTAAGAATGCCCATGTGAAAAGTGTGCCAAAATTTTTCTGGTGTATGTACATGAAGCACACATTAAGCCCTCGGAAGAGTTCTGCTTTAATTTTTATTAAAAATTTTAATATTTAAAATTTTTAGGACCTATCAAGTTGTCACCATTTACTGAATGAATCCCTTGGGACAGTGCTTTTTCTTGAAATAATTCAGTAAATATCCCAAGTGGGCAATTCAAGGAATAGGAGAGTCTGATTATTTAAAGTCCAGGTAATTCTGGCCACCGCACAGGTAATCCTGAGCTGAGAAAGCTTGCCCAGGCCTCAGGAGTCTGAAGCCGTCCTCCTTTCGCTTGCTGGAGTGCCTGCGGGAGGAGCAGGCATCAAACACCCCGGACTGCTGAGAACGTGGTACAAGTGGAAGAGCAGTGGAAAGCAGGGATGATGCCTCAAGGCCATCCCTTGGGGCAGCTGTAGGCACGGCAAATCATCTTTGCTCGACCCAAAATATTTTCTTTCACATTGCCAAACTTTTTTTTTTCTTTTTAACAGTAGTTATACTGCCAAAGATTTCATTTGGAATAGCAAGTATCTTAAAAAAAAAAAAAATACTTTCATGCCTTTCTTTCTTCTTCATTGCTTCACATTTCAATTTCACTTTCCTTCAAGACTTAGCTCAAACAACATCTCCCCTCTTAGAAGTAATTGTTCTCGTTGTGACTTCCCACTACGCAAGTCTAGCTCAATGGTGTCCATCAGTTGGGGTCCCCGCTAGCCTGTGGACCCTTTAACCATACAGATCTTTGCCTATCCGCCTTCTTACCCAGGCAGGAACCTGCATGGTACCTGTGCAGAGCAGGCATAAATGTGTGCAAATGAAGGGATAGTCGACTGGCAGCAACTATATTTGGAGGGCATTGTCTTTTAGATCTCAGCAAGACTCAACCAATTCTGTTTTTCTCCTAAAAATGAGAAGAAGGCATGGGCTGTTAGTGTGAACGGAGAGGGGCATGGGTGATATTAACAGGCAGAACCTTTCGTAAGAGGTGGTGGAAAAAGAACACAGGAAGGAAGATGAAGAAGAACCAAAGGTAAACCAGGACTGTTTACATTTGTTACCTAATGAAGGGGCAGAACCTTTTCTTCATTGTTCTTCTCCCTTTCGCATTATATAGCCTATTGGTCCCTGGATACAGAACACGTGCTAGTGTGATTAGAGTTTAAAGTTATGAGTTACATAGGGTTTGGTAATCTAGCTGGAGTGCATCCCCACCCTTGGATGAGACATTTCTGTGGTTTCACACTATCGATTAAGTGTTTTTTGGAAATAGACTGGCTTGTGCTAGAACATCTGTAAATTGACTAGAATTACATAGTGAACTATTTGTGATGTGAAATTTAAATGGAAACCTGTGAAATCTTTTTGGATCAAATGATAACTTCTCTCTTTTTTTTCCTCCTCTCAGGAAAATGGCAGACAGTTTTTCGGTAAGCATTTTATGTTTTCTTTCCTTCTAATTCCACATAGGTTGAGAGTTTAGTTTTTACTATCAGACTTTCTCCTCCAATGCTCCCACCACATGGCTTCCTGTGGCTTCACCTGACCAGTGAAGGCTTGTTAGCTGGAGCCTTGTTTTCTAGCAACAGATTTGGAAAGAAAGCCAGGCAGAGCGAGGCCTGGGACATGCTAAGGGTAACCCATTGACCGAAAGGCCTAGGACAGAAATGGTAGATTCCATGGGCCAGGAGCTGAGCAATAAGCTGAGCAAAGTGTGGTGCAGTTTGAGCATCCTGACTTCTGTGATTGTTTTTTTATGTCGATTAGCAAATTATGCGCTTTTATATAGAAGATGGATAGCTTCCGACTAGCAAATTACAAAAAATGCAACCCTCCACAATCTGAGATGATGGGAGAGATGTACCAATTAAGCATATATAATCCCAGAATCTAATTTAAGTCTTTGGAACGCAAAACTATTTAATGGGTGGGAAATTTTTTGTCGATATGAATTTCATACCTTCACTATATCCCTCCCACTTCTTAGATCACATATTCCTATTTTCTTGAAAAATCTGTTTTTGTGAATGTTTTCATCCAAGAATTGTTTATATCTTTCTTTCCAGCTTAATGATGCCTTATCTGGGTCTGGGAACCCAAACCTCAGGGGTGGCCTGGTCCATGGGGAAACCAGCCCGCTGGGGCAGGGGGCTACCCAGGGGCTGCCTACCCTGGCCAGGGCCCTCCTGGAGCCTGCCCCGGACAGGCCCCTCCTGGCACGTACCCTGGCCAGGCCCCTCCTGGAGCCTACCCCGGACAGGCCCCGCCTGGAGCCTACCCCGGACAGGCCCCGCCTGGCGCGTACCCTGGACAGGCTCCTCCTGGCGCGTACCCTGCTTATCCTGGCCCCACGGCACCTGCTTATCCTGGCCCAACTGCACCAGGAGCCTACCCAGGGCAACCAGGTGGGCCTGGGGCCTACCCTGGTGCCGGCCCCACTGGCGCCCCTGCTGGACCACTGGTAAGATGGAGTCAGTCATTTCATGTACTTGATTGTGACCAGGACAAAGCTAATGAAGAACATGGCAGTCATCTAGGGCAGTTATGCCATCATTTTGCAGTGCTCTGGTTAGGAGCCAGTTCTGGGTGCTGCCCTGCAGAGGGCCTCAGGGAGATCTGAAGCTTTAAACTCACTGCTTAGAGCCACTTTTCAAGGACCAGCCATGGTGTACGTTGGTGCAACCAAAAAAGTAGTTATGTTGAGTTTAGCACATGTACTGTTAAGAGAAGCTAATGCATCTTTTGAAGGTAAAGCAGCTTTAATATATATCAAGTTAAGATCATAGTAATGGGGAAAGTTTGGTTATTATTATTAATAAATACTGAGTAAGTAACATGTGCCAGCAGTGTGCTTCTAAATGGATGATCTCATTTAACCCTATAACCACCCTATAAGATACTGTTATTATCCCCACTTTACATATGAGGAAATGGGGCAATAGAATTATATAACTTGCCCAGGATCATAGAAGATGTGAGGGAACAAAAGTAACGTAGTTTTGAAAAAGTTTCTAAAAATAGTTTTGTGATCAAACTATTGTATTTTTGTTTATATTAAAACACATTTTAGTACATAAATTCTAAGCGTAAAACCTTAGACACAGGTCCTTCCCTTCTACACACTTTAGTTGAGCTGATAAATGAACAGATATAAGGAAAAAGTTCAGTAACAGCCTGGGGTCAGGCCCTTTCAGGACTGTGTAGAATAAGGCACAGGTAACATCCGACTGCTTTTAGGTCAGCTTAAAGTGCAGAGAATCCCTTTGAGGCAGGCACGGCATTGGGCAGGACTTAGACCACAGGAAGTTAGTCCACTGCAGACAGAGGGGGCCACGGAGGCTGCGGAAAGGAAGAGGCAGATGGGAGAGAGATTACAGAAGAACCTCAGAATCTACTGGTTAGGTCTTAGGAGTCAGAGATGACTCTGACTTTCCAAGACAACTAGAGCACCAGCCAAGAGTCAGCCATAACCGGGAACTCAGGAAGGAGAGTGATGGGGGAGCGGACGGACGGGAGAGACCATTCCAGTTAATAGCTGTTGGATTTGCAGTACCAGTAGCAAATTCAGAAGAAGGAAGTATGGAACTAGTACAGATGAGGGCTAGAGATAAAAGACTTGGATGATAGATGATAGTTGAACTCAGGGGGAAAATTGTGAAGGGAAAAGAGAAGAGGCCAGAGATAGAGCTTTGGGAATACTTACAGCACCTTGAACATAGATGGTCAATACATATTTGTGGAATGAACCAGGTAATGAATTAACTGGAAGGTGTTCATTCCACAGTATTGAGTACCTGCCATTTGTAAAGTTCTGCTGGTGCTGTGAGTAGAACGTATGAGAGGACCCAGAAGTTCCAGAATGTGATATGATGAAGTATATTATGTGACAAGGGTCTTAAGAGTGGCACAAAAATGTTAATGTTGATTGCAAGGTCTAGTTTGAGCCCTTTCAAAATACAGTCTTAAGTGAATGCGTTGAAAGACCCTAATAATATGAGCTACTGTGCTCCCAAAAGGACTATGCTCTTCCTTTGGCACCTATTAAGTGATAGCTTTATTCTAGCTTATTAATTATGCATGTAGGGAGCTTTATTTCTTCAGACCCTGGGCAAGGTGGCCCAAGAGTCTGCAGAGATGGCTTAAGTTAGAGTTATGTGTTATTCACACATATTAATAGCGATTGAACTTTAGCAACGTCTTTTTCTTTCTTTTCCCAAGATCTTTACTGATACATATATATTTTCTCATCACCAGGCTGTGCCTTATGACCTGGCTTTCCCGGAGGAGTGATGCCTCGCATGCTGATAACAATTCTTGGCACAGTAAAGCCCAATGCAAACAAGTAAAGAACAAAATTTTAAAGTCTAATATATTTGTTAATTGGTTTTTGAATAAATGCTGATCTATTTTGGAACCTAATAGGATTTTAAAAACTACACATTTAGAATCTTAGCTATACCATAGTATGGGATGGGATAGCCCAGAAATCAATATGCTCCCACCAAGGGGACAAAGTTTCCCTCGCCAAATCTTGTTGTTCTCCCAGAACATGAATAAAACAGAGTTCTACTTTGTGAGGACAAAGAGGAAGAGCAGCAAAACCCATGCTGTTGGTTCTTCCTGGCAGTGAAAAAAGCCTTAGAATTAAAGGCAGTAGAGTCTTTGTAATGGCATATTTGGCCATCTCTCCACCTCTGAGCCACGTATTATCTTAAAAAACAAACAAACAAACAAAACAAAAAAACAAGCATGCACTTTATGTCTAAGTGACCATCAAAAATTAGGATCAAAAGCAAAAAGATGCCGCTGGACATAGTTCTGAGTTGATCTGAGAGAATATTATACCACCGTGCCCTCAGATTTGTACAAATCTCCCTGCAGTAGTGCAGGTTACGGTGTAGCCTCAGCTCTCTCAAGCTTGGCTATTGTGTCCACTGTGTTAAACTACAGTCACAGGTTCCCATGGTCTACAGATGATAAGTGGCAGGATGGAGCGCCCCGTGTTCTGAGTAGATACTGTTTACTCAAAAGATTTGAAAACATTCTACAAATTAAAGACTTCATCAAAATAAGTCAGCCTTTGCCATTTGAACTGGTTTGATTAAGGTGAGCTAGGATGGGATAAGACTTAGAGCTACTTCAGGAAAATCCATGCTGATTTATGGCTTCCCCTGGGATGCCTGGCTCTGGTTATACTTACATATAATATAAGCAGGCTGAGGATATCCTGAAACCATCCAGTATACCTGTCCCTGAGGTGAGTGATACCACTAACGTTCCTGCAGCCATTAATTAATCTGTGTCTCTGGGTCTTACAGACAGTATACAAAAGATACAAATTCAAGCTATGTACACAGGTTTATTCAAGGATTCATAAACAGCCTCTGTTGAGTGCCTGTCACCTTGCTCCTAGTGAGTCAATGGGAGCCACCTCCTCTATTACCAAAAGATGGACTCAGCTTCTAATCCAATCATTTTGCATTCAGATAGCCCATTCACTACAACCTGCAGACATCCTCCCCTAGTTCTACTCAGTAGTCACTACCCTAAGCCAACTCTTCTTTCCCTACAGCCTCTATAGCTTCTCTAACAGAATATATATATCCTCTGCCTATGTTGTAATCTATCTTTCCTCCCAATCTAACATAGAACCCGACACACCTTATCCTGTGCATTGCAAATTGTTAACATCTGCTCCCCTTCTCCACAAGTCCTATCACACAGAACCATGCTGGTATCTTTGCCTTATTTAGATTATTGCACTAGAAACTTCAGCTCCCATTACACTAGAGATGTAGATCGAGACTATGGCAGATCAAAACTAATTTTGGCTGAAATGGTTAAAGTGGTAGTAAGCTGAAAAATTTGTTGCTTTGTCCTGTAAATTTTATGTGAGGAATTACAAGAAAAAAAAAAAGAGTGCGTAAGGTGGTAGACATCACATTTTTTTTCTTCCTTTTTAATGCAGAGGAAATATGGCCAATGGCTATTTAGGCAAATAAATTTCTATTGCCATTGACTATGTTGGTCCTTTCCCTGTGAATTTAATCACTGGAAGATACATTTGTGGTTGTACCTGGGTGAATCTTAATATCCAGGGAATTTTTATGAGTCTAGAGTGCAGATCTTGCTTTAAAACAAGAGCAGCAGCTGATTCTGATGTTAGTGCTCTGTGGAGCACACATTGAGAACTGAGGTGTAGGGGGTTAGTACTTTGACACTCAGAGGACTCGTGTTTGCATTAACATCCAAGGAGATGGAACAGGGTAGAAAATGAAGCCAGTACTTTCATTAATTCTACTTCACATCATAGAAAGTTGAACACATTTATTGTCACGATTTTACAATTTAGCAACAGGATACTGATCATTAACCGTGTAATCTCATTCTTTCAGTTTTAGGACTAGGTTTTGGTTTAGGAGGAAGCCAGGAATTTGATACCTCTTATTTATGTGACTGGCTTGCCTTCAATAGGTAGTAAAAGCAACCTGGGAGGGCAGGAAGGAGGTAACCATTATTATCTGCAATGTAATGCATAAAGTGCCCTCAAAGTGGCCTTAAACCTCTACAAGGTATCCTTGAAGAGTTTTCGTGAGTAGAGGGGGTAAAGAGGGAATTATAGCTGAATAAAATGATGTACCAAAGACAACGAGGCAAAAAAGAGTAACAGATTGTCTTGCTTACTTCTAGATAGTGTGGTAGTACATCGAATACTTGGCCTAGTATACTTTCCAGTTCAAATCCATTCTCTGCTTTGTTTTGTTTAGAAAATTTTCCTGTATTTTATAAAATGATATGCTCTTTAGAAAATTACATGTTCCTCACTTGCTACAAATAGGCAATTTGAATCATTTTTCTAACTCTGGTCTTTGGTTTAAACAGAATCACTCTTGATTTCAAGAGAGGGAATGATGTTGCCTTCCACTTTAACCCACGCTTCAATGAGGACAACAGGAGAGTCATTGTTTGCAATACAAAGACAAATAATACCTGGGGACCAGAAGAAAGACAGACGGTTTTCCCATTTGAAAGTGGCAAACCATTCAAAGTAAGTTATTGCTCTTAATATGTATTGATAATGCATATTGCTCATGCGGAATCACTCTAAAACCATGATGCACTTGAAATGGATTTTTATCGGCTACCCTGGGACATCCAAGCCAGTGCATCTCCCCATCCAAGGGGACCAGGCTCAGCAGACTGGAACACGGCCAGGAGTGGCACACTCCCCAACAACACTAAGGCCCCTCACCATCGTTGCTGTTATCACCCTCTGAGTTTAAGCTTTTCTAGAGATGAAAACAACATCTTTCATTAAAAAAAAAAAAAAGGCTATTTTTTAACTTTATGGTACAGTTGGACTGAGACTTAGTTCCTTAAAACAACATAATTGGCATGGCAATGAAACTACATTTTTTTATTCTAAAATTAATACATGCTTGTTTTATGAAAAAAATGTGGATTTTTAAATTAACTAAAAAGTCCTTCATCCTTTGCCCCTTCCCTATCCTCACAAAGTCTGCAACTTGGTGAATACCTTTCCAGTATTTTCTATGACATAAGCACACTTTTTCCTTTTAAGCACTGCTTCAACAAGCATTAGGTACAGTGCTGGGTTAGAATTGACTGTAGAGTGGGCAAAAAAACCAAGCTAGACTTTCAGCTACTCAAGGGCAGAGACTAACAGGGACCATATTCTACATATGGTGCACATCTTTCAGAGTCAGAACAATGTTACCTAATGTTATTTCATTGTTTAGGTATGTGATAATTCAACCGGTACCCTATGGATGAAATTTTTAAGTACTGAAAGATTTCAAATGAAATCTGGAAAGGTTTATTACTATATTATACTATAATCACTATCCTTTTAAATCTTTGCTTCCTAGAATTTTAAAGAATATGCATGTTTAACATTTAGACATTGCCAAAGTGCTGCTTCCAAAAGAATGTAAGGATCAACAACACATCCACTAACTACTGGAAGAGTCCGTTTCCCCTGCTCTTGCCAAAACTGGTTAATACCCATCTTCGTAATACTTGCCACTTTATTAGGGGATTCCTATTTCAGTGTTTTATTTTTATTTTTGCTTTTAGGTGCTTTAGGCCATACAAAAACTTTACATTTTTATGTACACACTTCATTAATCCTTTCCTTTATGGCTTCAACTACATATCCTTTTAACAATTTTATCATTTTGTTTTTGTTTAAATCTTTGAATAATCTAGAGTTTACTTTTGCTTTTTCTGGGCTTTAATCAGTTCCACAAATGATCATAAAGATGAAATGTTGGACATCCTGAGCTTAGGCCAAACTGGTTTTGAAATTAATGGGCATCCTAACAGTTTTGTATATGTGCCATTTCAGATACAAGTACTGGTTGAACCTGACCACTTCAAAGTTGCAGTCAATGATGCTCACTTGTTGCAGTACAATCATCGGATGAAAAATCTCAAGGAAATCAGTGCAGTGGGAATTGCTGGTGATATCACTCTCACCAGTGCTTCGCATGCAATGATATAATCTCAAAAGGGCAGATATTTTTTAAAAGAAAAATAATGAAATTGAATGTACACCTTCTACTTTTCAATTTCATGTTCACTATGAGTGAAAAATTTCATCTTTATTCATCAATGTCCTTCTTGTAAATCATTCATATAATAAATATTCTAAGAGTTACCTGTTTACATGTAATTTAATTGGGGCAGTTTATGCTTGATAATGCACAGTGAACTCAATGGAAAAAGAAATATGTAGCAATATTAATACTGGATTAGTCTCCCAAAATTGTCTATGCTTCCTAAATTATTTTTTAAGATAGCAAATAGGAGTAAGTACTACCACCAAATTAACTTCTCTCTTCCTGAGCTTCGTATCAATCAGGAGATGCTACAAAGAAATCATTCTCCTGTTTTCTTAAGGACATGAGAAAAGCAGAAAGCATTTACATTTAAATGAACTATGACCGATAGGCAATTGCTGTTAGCATCTAGTATATTTCTTTCAACCTCTCTTAAATCCTATTTTCTCTAAACTGTAATTCGCTGCTTTCAAATCGGTTTTGGATACTAACATGAGTCACTTCCCCATAGTTTTCTTGGTTTTTATGAAACCTCGATTTGTAGAGGGGAAAAAGTTATTAGATATATAATCAGCTTAAAAAATTTAAAGCTCCCATTGTCAACATTCTTAACCATGTCTTTCTGCCCTTCCCATCATCAGTAAAACAAAAGAATAAAATCTCAAAACCAGGATGTAGTTATAAAACTTCATTCTAGAGAGACCAAAATAGTTTCTCTATAATACAGTCTTCTCAAATACTGTAATTGTCAGGAGTTGGGTTCCTCAGGAAGCAAAGAAATTAGAATACAAGAAGTTGAGGGAATACTCTTGCAATCAATCAACAGCCATAGGAACAAGAAGGAACATGACTCGGGGAGGGAGTTCAGCACTGATGGCTTAGCCCATGATACACGGGTTCTAAAGCTGAGATGATCCTTGAGAGTAGGCAAGAGGGGGATAGATCCTTATATCTACACTTCAGTCAGTGAATACAGGCCACCTGGGAGACAGGCATGAATTTGGGTGAAGTGGCTCTTTTCACCTGAGGGGGTTCTCATATGGGGTGAGCTGAGGGCTACCTGTGCTTCCAGCAACTGATGGAGTACATCCTTCATTCCTCTAGAGGGATTTGAGCAACACATCACAGCATACTTCTAAAACTGTAAATTCCCCACCTAACATTCTGTTCTTGGTTGTTCTACACCTATGATTGAAGGAAAAGAACATAAGCTTTGGAAAAAAGAGAGAACTTGGTTTATAAAAATTACTTAAACTCTCTGAGCCTTGGTTTCTTTGTCTATAAATGGTGGGGTATGATAATCTTTTGTAGGGTTACTGGATCATTGAATAAACTTTCTTTGCAAAAGGGGCTATCATATGTAGGTCCTCAATAAATGGAAATCCCTTTCAATTTTGGAAAGCCTCTTATTCTCTACCCAAGCGCTTTTTCTTCATTTACTTTAAAGATTTTCCTAATTCCCTCATAATTCTATAGTCTAATAGTCTAAGAACAGACTATCTAGTTGTAGGGGACATTGATGGCTGCCTACCCACATTCCATTCTGTGTATCATAATAATTGTGGTTTTATTTGGGTATAATCCCAATTCAGTAGAGAATCATTAGTTTAAGCCAACCCCCTGCTGTTATTGATCTGCAGATGGAGATGTGGCATTAGTTGGCCTAACCAGACCACAGAGAAGGACATAGCTCTGATTACCACCAGCGGCTATATTATGATCCCAAAAGGACCTAGCCTTAGAGGAGTCTCAACATCAAGGATGACAGGAATAAACTATGACAGAATGTTGGATCTTGATGCCATCATTGAACTATTGATTATAAAGTACCCGGAATCACTTTGATGACTTGTGAAATAAATTCTTACTGCTAAGCCAGTTTGAGTTCGTTTTACAATTACATAGCATCCTAAACTTAGGGGAGTTATCTATAAAGTTCCTACTTCTTGGTCAACTCATTTGTAGAAATAACTGTACCTGGGTCTGGTTAAAAGCTTTAGCTACTCTGAGAGTTCTTGGTGCTCTGTTACTCTGATGGCCCTGTCTTCTAAAAGCTCTATAGGTAAGAGTTTCATAAAAGAAAGTATTTCAACCACACTAAATGATTGATAGAATTTTCTTCAAAGGAAGAAGGCATTTCCTTCAGAGACTGTCAGTTATGTCAAGGGGAAAATGAAAAAGTCAAGAATTTAATGGGCACTTACAATATTTGACCATTTGAAACTATAGCATGTAATCTGACATCAGGAGCCAGAAAGCTCAGCTAAAGAAACTCAATACATTCAGGAAAATGCAATATGCAAAGCTGTTCAACAAATTTAAAAGTTCAAACTTTAAGTATAAAAGGATACAAATATTTCTATCAAAATTTAGTGTTATATTTCGATTAAGCTGAAGTGTTCATTAGCTCTGAATACATATTCTTAGCTTTAAGCTTATAACATTTTAAATAAGAGAGGCAAGGCATAGTACATTTTTTATTCTGCATGGTTAATGTACAAAATATCCCCACTTCCCTTGAGAAATAGTATTATATCTAAAACACATTTCAATGAATACTGAACATTAAAACATTACATGGCACTATATAAATGAATTGAACAGAAGTGAACAAAAATACACAGTCTTCAACTTTTCAAAAATCAGAGAATATACCACAGCATTGATAATTTGTATGAAAATGTTTGGAATTATTTTTAAATTAAAAATTCTTCAGGTTGTTCTCCACTGAGGGGCCTTAGAGGTGAAAAGGTAATCAGGTTACCACCAAAGGAAATGTGTCTGGCATGTTCTCCAAGTCTCCTCTCCACGTGAGTAAATGGATTACTGCAGGTTAGGCCTGGCTAGAGAGTCAATTCAGAGAAGTCACTTAAGGAACCATCAAGAGTTTTACCAATTAAGTCTTCAACATTGTAAATTAATAGTAAATTAATAAGATAACATTTTTCTACATAACAACAAATAACATGATTGTGCTACTTTCCAGCAGATCTAATTTCAAATATATAGTATTTTTAAATTGAAAAAGTATATTAGGACTACATGCCTAAAAATGATTAGTACCACGTAAATGGACTTCAGCAGCATTTGCAGGATGAATAAAATCGAGGCCACATATGCAGATTTCACAAACCCACCCTAATCCTCACATATATAACAGCACTTAATAGGCCTTTCACTAAAATATGATCCTGCTGGAATCCTTTTTATTGTTCTCCTTCAAGCCCTACTTCAGGTTCAAATGATGCCAGCATAGAAATATTTTGGTCTAAAATAGGTGAACCTATTCAAACACACACACACACACACACACACACACACACACACACACACAAATTCTAATATTTATGGAAGAGTTCATAAAGAGACTAAATTATAAGGTACAACGGTTTATCAGCAAGATACTATGTAATTGTGAAACACTTTTAATCATATTACTAATATATTAAAAACAATATTATGATTCATTAATTTCCAAATTTAGTTATAAATATCCTATATTATCAGAACCATTCATTCAGAGTTTAGATCTGAGAACAGGATTATATAAAATTGGCCTTATACTAAAGTCCATACTAAAGTCCCTGGCTGTCCAGGTCTCAGTCTATGATTAAAGAAGGCTAAGATCAAGAAAGAACAGAGTATGGGTCACAATAACGCACTTCATTCTTCTCTGGAGACAAAGAGAGCCCAGAAACCTGAATGCAAAGAAACTATCTCTGAAAGGTAATGAAAGTCAAAATATACAGAGGTCCTGAAGGAATTAGTGGCTTAAGGAAGTCGGACATTTGCCAGTCTTCATGAGGTTAACAATGGTTGTTTGATCCTACACTTGCCTTAATAAATTTTTTATTTTCTGAGATCAAAGATTAGCAAAACCAAGCCATTCCCTAACCAGTTTTGAGATTTTTTTTGTCTTGAGTTAGGCCTGTGTTGCTAATGAATGCCCCTCTTAGAACCACTTTTGCTGCATCCCACGGACTTTGGTATGTCATATTTCTGTTTTCATTTACCTCTAGGTATTTTTTCAATTCTATTTTGATTTCTTCGATGACCCAGTTTGTTCAGTAACATGTTGTTTAATCTTCATGTTTTTTTTGTGTGGTTTTCTAGTTTTATTCTTGCGATTTTTAAATTTCATATCACTGTGGCTGGAAAAGATGCTTGATTTGATTTCAATCTTGAATTTATTGAGATTTGGGAACATGTGGTCTAACCTGGAGAATGGTCCATGCAAACCTGAGATATCTATTAAGTTCACCTGGTCTAATACATCACTTAAGTCTGATATTTCCTTACTGATTTTTCTGTCCGGATGATCTATCCATTTGCTATAAATCTCCCATACTGTTATTGTATTACTTTCATTTTTACCTTTTAAGTCTGTGAACACTAACTTTATACATTTTGGTGCTCCTGTGCTGGGTTCATATATGCTTATAAATGTTATAGCTTCTTGCTAGATTGACCCCTTTATCATTGCCTAGTACCCTTCTGTCTTTGATTACAATTTTTGTTTCAACGTCTACTTTTGTTGTTGTTTTCGATAGGAGCATGGCTACGCCAGGTTTGTTTCCAGCTGCATGGAATATCTTTTCCATCCCTTCACAGTCTTTGCGTGTCCTTGTTTCTGAAGTCTCTTGTAGGCAGTATATAGATGGGCCTTGTCTTTTTATCCACTCGCCCCTCTGTATCTTTTGCTTGGTGAATTTCATCCATTTACATTTAAAGTAATTGTTGATAAGCATGTACTTATTGCCATCTTTGTTAATTGTTTTCTGGCTGTTTTTATAGATCCTCTCTGTTCCTCTTCCCTTGTGGCTTAATGGCTTTCTTTAGTATTATGTTTATATTTCTTTTTCATTGTGTGTGTGTGTGTGTGTGTGTGTGTTGACTCTAAGTTTTTTCTTTGTGATTACCAGCAAGTTCACATATAACATCCTAAGTCTCTTTTAAGTGGATAGCAACTTAAATTTGAACACATTCCAAAGCTTCACATTTTTGATCCTCTCACAGGTTTTATGCTTTTGATAACACATTTGACAACTTTTTATTTTATGCTTCCCTTAACTAAATATAATAATTTTAGTTAATTTTACTAGTTTTGTCTTTTAACCTTCACACTTGGTTTTTAAGTGGTTGATCTTACTACCTTTCTTATATATTTACATATTCCAGTGAGATTTTTATTTTCATGTTTTTATTTTATTAATTAGTGCCTTTTCTTTTCAGCTTAGAGAAATCCCTTTAACATTTTTTGCAGGATATTTTTAGCTGGAAAACTTAAATCTCTTCTTCAATTCTGAATGACAACCCTGCTTAGCAGAAACTTAATGACTGTAAATTTTTTTCCTTGCAGTACTTTGAATATATCATGCCATAGCCTTCTGGCTTATAACGTTTCTGCTTTATCTGTTTCCCTTGTGTGTAATAAGTTGTTTATCTCTTGCTGCTTTTAAGATTCTCGTTTTACCTTTAACTTTTGTTATTTTAATTATAATGTGTCTTGGTGTGGTTCTTTGCATTCATCTTATTTATTTGTCTTATTCTCTGGGCTTCCTGGACCTAAATGTCTGTTTCCTTTCTTCCCAGATTAGGGATACTGTCAGCCATTAATTCTTCAAATATTTTTTCTGGTCCTTTTTCTTCTCGTTTTGGGACCCCTACAATTCTACTTGATGTTGTCCCAGAGGTCCCCCTTAAGGTATCCTCACTTTTTAAAATTATTTTCTCATTTTGCCGCTCTGCTGGGTGTGTTCCACTGCTTTGCCTTTCAGTTCACTGATTTGTGCTTTACCTTTATCCAGTCTGATGTTGAACCCCTCTAGTATATTTTTAATTTCAGTTATAACTTTCGTTTGGCACTTTTTTATATTTTCTACCTCCCTGTTGAAGTTCCTACTGAATTCATCGATTCTTCTCCCGAGTTCGGTGAGCATCTTTATGATGATTACCTTGAACTCTTTATCAGGTAGGTTGCTTAGCTCCATTTCATTGAGTTCCCTGACTCATTTTGGCGGTGGGCCCTTGCAAATCTCAAGGTAAGGCTTTACACTAGAGTTGTTGACCCTGGCTAAACATTAAAATCACCTGATGAAGGTCCTACTCCAGATCATTAATAATAAAAAAAAAAATCTGGGGGCAGGGCTAAAACCAGTGCTATGAACACTTAGTAGGCAAGAGAGTACATTTTCATTCATGTTACAGAGCCAGCATTCATGAGTATGACTCAGACAGCTCGGCCTACAGCAAAATGTACAGTTAATAAGGGAAATAGATTCCTGAAATGATGTTTTAGGAATATATTCATATTATTCTCTTAATAAGATATTGAATATGTGCATTGTATGCACTGTATGCCTATGTGCACCTGTGTCTATATATAAAGTAACATGGACGAGATGAGAGCTTTCACAGGATGGTTTCACAGAAAGGCTAACAATTCGAAGTAGACTTAGAAGAAAGAGGTTACTGAAAGTAAAGGCTGGGGAGCTTCCAAATAAGTAATTAAAAGGAATAGAACGAAAATAACCAATGATGGGTAAGACAGACATTATCTCCCCAATTGTATGCTTCAGATGAGCAGAAGCCCTGCATTATATTTTTCTTATATTACTTAGAAATACCTAACATAATTCAAACCACATATTAGATATTTAAGTGTTCAATTTGTCATAACAAATTTGATAAATAAATCATAGAGGGGAAATAAATCTTCAGAGTTTACTACTAAAACCCACTATATTTCAGAGTATATATATATATATATATATATGAAATTTTGTTCTCATTTTGGTAAAAATAATGGGCTTCAGAGTAAACAAAACAATGACAAATTTTAAACTTTGCACACAAATTAAAAGTAATATTCATTTTATAAAACAAATCTAGACTAAAGAAACTTTTCAAATTAACTTGGAAAACTTACTGAATCAAGAAGATGGCATTCAGTAGTGAGGCTTTTATCAAATAATACTGAAAAACAAAAAAAGAATTATTTTTAACTTTTTAAAGACAAAAATATAGGTCATCTTATGCTATACCATTTTTTAAATGTGATTGAATTTAACAAAACCCTCATCTTAATTTCAGTATAAAAAAAGTCTTCTATGAACAAAGCTCATGCTTGTAACAGTAAAGGTACCCGAAGGATGCTAGACGAAGAACACAGCTGGAGTACGTTAAATGTCTGGCTAAGGCAAAATTTATTTTGCCTTAGGCCCCAGCCAGAATAGCACCATAGAGTAACAGATGAAAATATGTGAAACTATCAGACATTATAACAAAACTGCAATAGTCATTTCCTATTGCAGAACAATCATAACAAAGTAGGTAGGAACAAGCATTAGGGAAGAAATATAGGGCATTTTGAAGAAAGGTTTGAGGACATATGTTGAAGGGAAGAAGACCAAAAACACTTCAAGGAAGTTTTTCTAATTCTGAGTTTTCACAAATGATGCAGGATCCCAAGCAGTTAGTTCTAATGTAAAATGTTACTTATATCCAGCACGGATTAGTATCCATTGTTGATTTTTAATAGGTCTACCTCAAATGGTTTGCAGTGGAGAATGAGGTACTACAAAACAAACTAATTCTCAGAAATATTTACTGTGACTGTCCAACCTTTATTCTGAGAAACTGGTACCAAGTTATTTAAGATAAACTAGACATTAGTCCAGTCCATTTATTTAACAAAGGCTTATATAAATATATTTTAAAAATCTCACCTGACTGAGAAGTTTTAGTTTCTTCCTCCTGTGAGATGTTCTTATGTAAGGATATACCTTTTTCAGGGCTACTCATCAAAACATCCTGTGCTGTAATTGAAGAATTTAGTTCCATTCCCTCTACAACATCTGAAATTTCTTCCTTTTTGTTAGTATTAATATCATATGCCACCTCGCCAGGATGTAGAGGCAAACTCATTCCTTCGCTGGGTAAACAATACATTTCAAAGTTTATTTTATTTATGTCCTGGAAGTAAAAATGATTATTATGTTTAATTAGCAAACATTGGAACAAACAGAAAAAGTCTTGTTGCTATTAAAATAATAAATACAAAAGAATGACATTCTGAACACAGGCTAAAGAGCATTGTAAATCCTACTATCTTGCTTCTTAAACAATTAGTTCAGATAATATGATAGCAATAGTATGATTGAAGGAAAGTTTCTCCGCTTGAACCTGTACTCCACTTCAGAAACTGGCAAACATTTTATTTGAAGGGCCAGATAGTAAATATTTTAGGCTTTTTGAGCCACAGAGTCTCTGCCCCAACTACTCAACTCTATTGCATTGCAAAAACAACCAGATATAATACATAAACAAAGAATGTGGCTGTTATAATAAAACAGTTTACAGAAATAATCTTGATGTGGGTTGAAGAATACAAAGTGGCAGTATACTGTCAAACAAGCTAAAGGCCTTTGAAACAAGAACTGTCATTTTATATGACCAATTTAGATTTCCAGTGGAAATTCCGGGGACTGTTCATGAAGTTACTGTACATAATGACAAAAATAGATAATATACTGGGCTATCTAGTACACTAGAATAGGACTTACAGGGTTTACTTCAATTAAATCTTGTAATCTAGGACAATGAACATCTTCTATTAAGCTGTTCCTGAAAAACAAACAAACAAACAAAACAGCATTGTACTCAGAAAATCAAACATATCACTTTCTTTTGATTTGCATTTTGAGATTATCCTTTATGGGTCAAAGATGGAGCTTGGTCCAAGACCAGGCCTGATCCAAATAGATTATATTCTTTCTCCAAAATCTCACAAGCCTGTTTCCAGGCTCGTCAGTTCACCAGCAATCTTTTGAACCTCAGCCGAATCCAGAGTTACATACTAGAGAAAGGCGAGGAGACAGCTGACTTCTGGGGGGTGATGAAGCAACAATTCCATTATTATATACTAGAGTTGGCTATATTTACTTGTCAGTTACAGCACATATTCTAATCCTGAACTTCTTAATTTGTATTTTATGTAAAATATCTGCCTCAACTTCTTGCAAGTCATGGCGTATGTGTGTATGTGTGTGTGTACATACACACACTCAATTTTTCTAGTTTTCAGCTTCACTCTGTCTTCATTGAACGAAGTTGTTTATTTGTAAGATGCTCTCTTTCAGGACTATTTTTGGGAATTCAGGAAAACAATTTTTAAAGACTATCTGTAATAGCACTTCAATACAACTATGGATCTTCTCAGTAAAAGATACTAAATACAAGATACTAAACTACAGGATATACAAAGTAAAATAACCTGCCTTTAAGAATGACAATAAATTGGTATTTTATAATCCAGAGATTTCTAGAATATTTAAAATATGTGAGTCCCTATAAAGGCTAAAGATACTTTGTTTTATATGAAAAATTAAAAATTCTTGTTCCATGACGTATTTAAGAATAACTTTTGGTTCTCCGATTTCAACTTATAGGGTGTTCTTCATATTTTTGACAGCCTTGTTTGCTGCGATGACTGAGCATTCAGTGTTGTCCCGTCTCCAAAATGATAACAAATCTAGCAGTCCCTCTTGGCTCCAGACTACAGTTTTATTTCCTACTTATTTTGAAGTAATATTTTTCTTATATGTCTGGCAGAGGCAGCAGTACTGTGTAGTAGAAAGAATTTAAGCAGCATCCGGTTTCACTGATCATAAGCTGAATCTGGGTAGCTTGTAATTTTTCCAGTTTCCTCACTTGAAGAATGGGGATATAGTACCTCCCAGGGTTGTTACGAGGAGTAAATGAGGTGACACATGCTAGGAACCTAGGACCACGAGCCCATAATAATTATTCAGCACGCATTAGCTCTCCCTTCTCTACGCTCTGCCACCTGTCGGGACAGCAATCTCAAGGTACTCTTCATCAAGGCAGGTAAAAAAGTGCCTGCCTCTCAATGACCTTGTCGAGCGGCATCGGCACTGCTGTTTGTAGATGATTTAACTGAGGTTAAGTGATTCAATTAACTTGTCCCAATATTTCATATCTGGTATGTCATACAGCTGGTTTTGAGCTCAGATCTGTCAAACACCAAAGCTGCAGTCTGTTCAGCACTGAAGGACACTATATCGTTTCCTCTTAGTTCTGCAGAATTAACTATGCCTATCTAAATATGACTATTAACAATCTGAACTCTTAAGTCTCAGTTTCCTCATTTATAAAATAGAAGTATTGCCTATATGTTACAGGGTTATTGTGAAATTAAATAGAATTTAATGTCACCTATTAAACTCTTAATAACACATTAAAGAAATACCTGTTTTCAGGAATATTTGAAAGTGAAGTCTTCTTATCACCATGTTCATTTCCGGTACTCTGAGGATCAGGAATCTCTGGTGATGCAGTTTTTCTTAGAGGGCCCACCTCAGCCTTGCTCTCAGACACAGCTTTGCTGACAGACTTAGGTGTTCTAAGCCTTTGAGAAAGGTGTTCAGAAGAGATAGAAAGTCCTAGAAGATGGAGAAATCACCTCAATCCCAAAAAGTTCTTTCATTCACTTTTCATTGTAACTTGGAAAACGGTACAAATTCTTCTTATTCCCCTACCAACTACCCTATTTCTACTGCAAAATGATGTTTGTTAAAGTCAAACACCCATAACTTCTCAGTTAAAGATAGTATTGAACACACACGTTAGACCTGCTTCCTCTCAACATCCCACCACTCTAAGCAGTAAGAGAGAATCTTAAAAGGCAGAATGCTACAAAGACAAAGGAAACTAAAAAAGAGACAATGACCAGAAAATTTCAGAAGCTGTAATGTAGATAGGTGAGTGGAATCTTACCTGGTAAACTCAAGAAAATAAATCCTAACCAACCAGTGAGGGAAGATGAGAGTCAACCCAATTTATACCACAGCACCCCTCAAAAGAATTAATGGTCTCAAATATCTCTGGAAGTGGAGATGAAAATGGAGCTAAAAATAAGAAGATTGGTTCAGTCACTTTTAAAGAACTGTGAGAACCCAGGTTTTTTTCCTCATTCTGCACAGCTGGGCAAATGTAATCTTCCCCTTTCCACCACCAAAATCAGAAAACTTAGAGGCTTATTTCCCAACAGAGGGTGTCTGGTTTAGGTGAGACCGGGTAAGATTGAGAGACAGGTACCATATGGAAAACAAGGGGATTAAGTGAGTATATGCAAATAAACTGTGGAGACACTCAGATCCTCCCATCCCATCACTGGCTCCTGAAAGACTAACAGCCAGAATTATACCCTCCAGGCAACAGATTGAAAGAATGTTCTCTGGGGAATCTAGCCCATGAGAAAAGACAAACGGTGATATACGCAGGTTCCCTGCCTAATGTTGCAGTTACACCACTCCACAGTGAAGACCATGTCCACTGCTACATGCAGAGCCCTGCTCTTAACCGTCAGCAGGCAAGGAAAGTCTTCAATGAGAGAGAGAGAAAGCAAAACCAAGCAGACAAAACTACCTTGGAACACATAGCGATTACGCAGGGGGAAGGAAACAGAAAAACTATCATTACTGTCCTCAGAAAGATAAGACTGTGCAGTTATGAAGCAAGCGCAGACAGAAATAAAATATTTGGAGGATGACAAAGGGCTCTCGGGAATTACAAACGTGATAGCCAACATGCAGTTGAGGCAACTCGGAAAGTAGAAGAAAACAAGAAATGAGGAAGGATGATAAAAATAGTCTATTTACCAAGAGAAAAATGTGTTTCTGGAAGAAAAATCAGAATCAAGAAGAGTAAAGCAAAGAAATAATTTAAGAAAAAAACCCTATGCCTTGCTTAGAGAAGGCCGTAAACAACTGAGGAGTCCAAGACTGTTAAGAATTACTAATCGCTATGTTGTACACCTGAAACTAATATAATATTGTAAGTCAACTAAAATTGGAAAAAAAAAAAAGAATTAAAAGTAGTTGCCTGTAGGGATGAGAAGAGCTTTTTTTTTTTTTTTTTTTTTACAGGGGACTTCTGCTTTGAAACAAGCCTCATGTAAAGTATGTACTCTATAACTAAAACTCAGTTTTAAAAAGATCAGTTTTGGTCATAAACCTTAATCTCCCTAATCACGAGTGCAGACTTGGGTCCATGAAAGAATAGGCAGTGATGAGCTCATGGCTGTGGAAACTGCTAGAATCCTTGAGAAGTAACAAGGAGCCATGTTACTAGTGGCGAGGCCATTCCTGGGTATGCAGGGAGTGCAGCTGCTTGGGTAAAGGAAACAAAGCAAAATTGAACCAGGTGTGACACCTAAGCTGACAGAGAGGTTAAAATATACCTAAAATGATAAATTTACATTTTAATATAAATATAAGAGAGCAGCTCAAGTTTTTAGAAAACTTCCTAGTAGACACAGCAAAATAATACAGAGCCCTTCAGCTGATTAGTACTTGAAGAGGTTTTGGACCCTTTCCCCTGGAAAACAAATATCTAGCACTTAAGAGCACTGGTAGTGTCTACTAAGATATAAGATATAAGGAACAGATTACTTCAACTGCAGCCTCACGTTCTATGGTTTATAGATAAATAAATTCAATCAAGATAAATTCACTCTAATAAGGACAGTTGGTGAAAAATTGCTATTGAACAATACAACTAGAGTTAGAATGGTTTCCTGAAATATTAAAAACTGGTTTCATTGGATTATTTTGAAATCAGGAAATTAGTATATTGTGTTTCAAAAAGATCTGAGCAAAAGTTTTAATACAAGTGAAAATAAAACCAAAGCCCTCTTCCATAAGTTTCATTTAAAAGCACAGCTAGAGAGGTACAGATAGTTTGATGACTAAATTTCCTTTGAATCTTAAGTTGTAATCCAATTTCTAACTAACCTGAAGAAAATGAAGAAAATCACTGAACTTCTCATGCTCCCATTATATCCCTTACCTCTTGGGACCCTGTGATCTACTTCACAGGATTATGAAATTAAGTGGTAATAACAGATGTGAAATCACTTAGAAAATATAAAAGCAATTTCAGAATATCTGTGGCACCTAAAGTAATCTTATCATACCCATTGAAATGCGATTTGCATGTGTTTGTAAGTGAGCTAGCAGTCTATTTTCCAGAAATAAGAGAGAGCTTATAACCATTCATGTGAAAACTATTTTTACCTCCTATACAACCTCCCATTCAACCAAATAGTTCTCTTAAGTAGTCTCAGTAGAAAAACTAACCTGAGAACGATTTAACGGGACTTTCAACTCTGAAAAATCCAGCATCAAACACAATTTTATCAACTTCCTTTGGCATTACAGAGGCTGCTGCCTCAGCATGTTCTTCCTGCTTAATTCTCTCTCTCATTGCATTTTTGATCGCAGCTAGGCGATTTCTTGCTGCAATTCTTCCACCATCATCCTGTTTTGGTTTACTTGCTATACACGAGACAACTTTTTTCTGCAAAAAGAAATGACATTTATTAAAGCTACTCATTACCATCTTATAAGAAACACAAAGCACACATAAAATATTTCACATATTCGTCATACACTTATCAAGTTCCTAGTATATGCTAAAAATGCTGAGGTCCAAAGGTAAAGGAAAAAGTTCCTGCCATCAAGGAGATAAGAGCTAGATAAGGACACCAAGAAGGATAAATGTCACATTAGAGACAAATTCAGGGAATTGTAGAAAACATATGGATAACCCCTAAATCAATCTTCAAAAGCATCAAGAAAGGCTTCCAGGAAGTAGCACTAAGCTGAACCACAGTTAGCCAGGCTTAAAAAGATGAGGCGAGGAAAGGGCTAGGTAGAAAGGATAGCAAGTTTACAAAACCAGAATTGAAAGAAAGCAGAGAGGAGTTGGCAAGAGATAAGCAACAGCTAGATTATAAAATCCCTTGCATGTAACCATTTTAAGGAGCCACATTTATACAGAGGACAAAAAAATAGAGATTCTTGATCATTTTTTAATCAGGAGATTAACGATATTGGATTTGTCCTTTACAAAGGTCACTGTGGCTACAGCCTGGAGAATAGATTGGAGGGTTACAGACAGGAAAGAGACTACTGCAATGGGAAAAAATGATAGGTGGTTAAACTGAGTAAGAAATAGAAAAAAGTAAAGATATATTTAAGAGGTATGATTAAGAGGACTTGGTGTATTAAAGGTATGTGGGGTGAAGATGGTGAAATAGAGAAGGGGAAAAAAACAAAAAGATACCCAAGTGTCTATCTTGGACACCTAGTGGGTGTCCCATTCTCTGAGACAGATACATCAGTGTGTGTGATTATTTCGGTTTAGGATATACTAATTTTAAGGTATCTAGAACAAGAATTTAACAGTAGTGTGGTTTGAAATATAGATTTGAGAATCACCACAGGGTGGGTAAGGCTACACAAGAATATAGTAGAAGAGTAGAAAGTTGAGGTAGGAATTCTGCATATCACACACATTGAAGGGATAAATGGAAAAACAGAAACTTGCAAACATGACTGAAGAAGGGGCACAGAAGTAGGAAGAAAATCAGTAGAATATAATTTTAAGAAAGAGCAAGTAGGCTGTATTTAACACTGCAAAGGGATTATTTTATAATTGTCTAATAAATTTCAGCAACTGGTAGATCAATAACCTTGATGATAGCTGTTCTAGAGGCACAGAGAGGGGTGACGCTGAATTACAGTGAGTTAGAGAGAGAAGACAGAGTACAGGCAGCTATTTCAGGAAGCTTGTCTGTGACTGGGAAGGAAATGGGAATGGAGAAGAGATAATTAGAGGGAGGTGTTGATATCATAGGTTTAGTTGTTTTTTGTTTAATGTAAACAAAGAATTAAACATTCCTAAAACTGATGAGAAAGAGGGAAAGGGAAAACAATAACTGATGGAAGGAGAGGTCAATGAATAAGAGTTAGGAGGGAATGGTATCGAAGCACAGGTGAAAGATTAGTTTTATTTGTTCAATAATCTTAACGGTGGCCTATAAAATAAAGTAGGGGAAGAGAGACACCTGGTGATAAGAGACAGAATTACAAGGCCCTGATATAATGCTATGCTGTTTTAGCCAGTATCTGCACCACTGATGATATTAATATTTCTAAGACTATGTACTCAGTAAGAAATACCCACAGTGGCTTGAAAATGTTCAAATCCTTCGCTGTTTAGTAGATTTGAGATTCATTCAATCAATTCCATTGCTAACCTCGGAGTCCCTGTCATGAGACTTCGTTACTAAAATAATTTTATAAGGTTCTTTCAAAATATCTTCGACAGATTCAAAACAGAGTTTTTATTTGGATTACATAGTATAATAAAGTACTAATCTAGAAACCTGATTTTATAAAGGCATTTTTCTAAAAGAAAAACTGGCAATGTTCCAAGGTGGTTAGAGAAGTATTCATTTGAACCAAAAACTTTGAGTTAAACATTGCTAGAAAAAAATTTGCTATGAATAGATAAGAATGGAATTTGTCATGTTAATAAAGCCAATTTTACAGAGAAAATAGGAAATTTTACAAATAGAGTAAATGGAAGAAAGCAGATGGTCTAAAGAGCCACTGTTCTTTCCTATTTAAGAAATTCTTTCATTTCAAAATGTATCACACAAAAGAGTATATAAAACAGAGGACATAACCAAATGGTTAAGAACACGGATTCTGAAATGAGAGAGTGTGGCCTGAAACCAGCCCCACCTCGAGCAAGTGACTTAAACTTCCTGGGCCTCGGATTCTTCAGCTGTGTAATGGGAATAACAGCTCCTACTTCAGACTATTGTTGTGAAGATTACATAAGTCAATTCATGCAAGGTACTTGGAAAATTATTTACTACCTACTAAGTATATATAAATTATCTATAGTAGTAGTAAAAAATATATATAAGCATGGTTTAAAGAATAAAACAAATATGCACATACCTACTACTTAGCAACTTAGAAGCTCCTGGGGTACACCAATTTAATTTCAGCCCCTACCTTTCTCTCTCCAGAAATAACCATCTTAAATTTTGTGTTGATTATTTCCTTACTCTTCAAAGACAATCAGGACATTTTAAGTAATGTACAGAACTTATTTTGTAAAATGATGAAAATCTGAAGCTAAGTGTTTTTAAAGTTTAAAAATAAAAATTCATTAAGGTAGAAGAGTCTATATTATAAAACCAGAAACTTACCCGAACGACCTTTTTGTTTATAGTATTGTTTTGCCATCCAGATTCCTCAAGTTTGGTCAGATTGTTGAATTTTTTGTTTACGTCTTCTATCTGTTAATAAAGCATAAATTTAACAGATTAATGCTAACCTTATTAATATTACAAACTAACTAACTGAGGCTTCTCAAGGAATTGAGCATAACTTGGAGTGGTGATATATAAAATTAGACTAAGTCATTCTCAATTTAGTATTCAAATCAAGAATTCTTATGGTAAAATTGCTCATTATTATTTTGGTCTTATAAATCTCCAAAATCTATGTAAAGGATGTCATATGAATAATTCTCCTAGATTATTTTTGATCACTAAAATGGTAGGAGAGATATCCTAAATTACACATGTGAACTTTCTCTCTCTCTCTCTAATAGTTTATCTATGCTTCCCAGTTTTGGCAATTAAGAATAAAGCTTCTATAAACATCTCTGTACACATTCTTGTGTGGACATATGTTTTGAACTCTTTGGAGAAAAGACCAAGGAGTGTAATTGCTGAATCATGTGGTAAAAGTACATTTAGTTTTAAAGTAAAATGCCTAACTTTCTTCCAGAGTCTGTACCATTTTACGTTCCCACCAGCAATGAATGAAAGTTCCTGCTGCTCCCCACATCACCAGTATTTGGTGCTGTCAGTGGTTTGGATTTTTGCCATTCTAATAGGTATGTAGTGGTATCTCATTGTAGGTTTAATTGACAATTCCTTAATGACATATGATGTTGAACATTTTCTTTTTCATATGCTTACCTACTATATATACCTTCTTTTGGTGAAGTATCTGTTCCGGTCTTTTGTCCATTTTAAAATCAGGTCGTTTGTGTTGTTATTGTTGAATTTTAAGAGGTTTTTGTCTATTTTGGAGAACAATCCTTTATCAAATGTCTCTTTTCAAATATTTTCTACCAAACTGTGGCTTGCCTTCCCATTCTTTTGACACAATCTCGTTTTAAAAGATTCAAATAATGTACTAGTAGGATGGGAATGTATGATACCCATTCTTCTAGTATTTCCAGTCTCCTGTCAGTCATTTGGTAAATATGCTTTGAGTCCCTTTACTATGCATGTATACACATAGGTACTCTCAATCTCTCAAAAAATTTAAATGTCAAAAAGACTCAGGATTACACTTATGGCTAATTGATTTTCCAAAAAAGTGCCAAT
Source organism: Eonycteris spelaea (assembly GCA_003508835.1). NCBI lineage: Eukaryota > Metazoa > Chordata > Mammalia > Chiroptera > Pteropodidae > Eonycteris > Eonycteris spelaea. The sequence goes on from PUFA01000017.1 coordinate 7,866,944, forward strand.
GAAGTTCAATAGGAATAGTCTTTTCAACAAACAATACTGGGAAAATTGAATATGCACAATAGATGAATTTAAATTGACTCTTCCCTACACCACATATAAAAATGAACTCCAAATGGATTATAAACCTAACTGTAAGAGCTAAACCTAAAACACTTTTAGAAAAAAAACTAAGAGAAAATCTTTGTGACCTGTGGTTAGGCCAAAAGAGTTTTTAGTTCTGATGCCAAAATCACACTAAAAGAAAAAAAATGGATAAATTGAACTTCAGCAAAAATAAAAATGTTTGCATTTCAAAAGACACCATTAAGAAAATTAAAAGATGAGCCACAAACTGAGAGAACATATTTGCAAATTAAATTTCTGATGAAGAACTGGTATCCAGTATACATAAAGAACACTTACAACTCAATAATAAAAAAACAAAACCAATTAAAAAATAGGTGAAAAATTTGAACAGGCATTTCACCAAAGAAGACATGTGGTTAATAAGAATATGAAAAAATGCTTAACATCATTACTCATTAGGGAAATGCAAATCAAGGTTACAATGAGATACTTCATACCCAATACGAAGGCCACACTAAAAAAGAGACAATAACAGGTACTAGTGAGGATGTGGAGAAATAGCAACACTCATACATTGTTGATGGGAATGTAAAATGGTTATAGTTACTTTGGAAAACAGTTTGGCAGTTTCTTAAAAAGTTAAAACATAAATTTACCATATGATCCAGGAATACCTAGATATCTACTCAAAAGAAATGAAAACATACATCCACACTAAGATTTATATGTGAATATTAAAAGATTATTCATGACCACCAAATAGCAGAAACAACCTAAGTATCCATCAGCTGGTGAATAAGGAGTGATATATCCATAAAATGGACTAATACTTAGCAATGAAAAGAAACAAAGCACAGAAACAAGCCACAACATGGAGAAAGCTCAAAAATATGCTAAGTGAAAGAAGTCAGATACAAAAGACCACATATTGTATGGTTCTGTTTTATACGAAATGTCCAGAAAGGGCAAATCTTCAGCGATAGTATCTCCGGGAATGGGAGAAGCAAAAGCATTGCAGGCAGGTGGATCTTTTTGTGGTAATGAATGTTCTGATGGTTGAACAACTTTGTAAATTTTACTAAAAATCATTGAATCACTTAGAATGAACAAATTTTGTAATATAGATTATATCTCAATACAGCTCTTTAAAAAAATAAATAAAGGCCTCAGGAGCCAACTTGGAGAGGCTCCCACTAGCCAAAGCTGGGAAATAAGCATCAATAAAAATCAGTGTAAACAATGTAAACGCATTGAATACCTTTAAATTCATAAATTAATAATGATACTAAAAAACATTAAATTGGTCATCATTAAAGAATGCTAATGAACCAACTCATTATTGTAAGAACTGGTAAACATATTAAAACTGGTCATAAAGTTACGCTTACATTATTATGGCTATATGAATACTTATTCACATCTGGGCCATATAGTTACTGGGATTGTTGTGTCCTCGCTTTTTCTCTAGACTTAAAAACTGTTTTGCTTTACATTTAAGTTTTTTTTTTTTTTATGTATCTACTATCAATTCTCCTCTAAACTCTGCAAATAAAATTACATTTCTTAAAACAGTTACAAAAACAAATCTATCAAGAATTCTATTCGTTCAGCTTCACAGAGACAGTTCTTACAAAGCCCTCGCCTTCCTGCTCCAATCCGAACTACCGTTCCTGAAGCTGGTGGCAACCTTCTTGACTCACCTCAGCCACAACTTCCTTCGCCCCTTCTCCGAATCAGCCCCACTTCCTTCCCCTTTCTTGGCTTACTTCCTCACTTTTTGAGGTACATTCTCACTTAGTTTTCTGAGGACGATTAGGAGGTAAAACTCGAGACTATACGTGTCTTAAAAATACGTTTCCGCCCTCATACTTGATCGGTTGTGTATAACCTCCAGGTTGAAGTTATTTTCCTTCAGAAGTCATTGTCCTACCAGTTTTTGGCACTGCTGTTGAGAAGCCCAAAGCTATTCTGATTCTTGACCCTTTGTATGAAACTTGTTGTCTCTCTCTGGAAGCTTCTAGATGTTTCTATATCCCAGGAGCTGAACAATTCTATTTAATGATGTGCATTGGTGTGTGTCTACTCTAACTCACAAGTTAGGAACTTAGGCTCCTTCAGTCTGAAATTCAGGTCCTCCAGTTCTGGGAAAAAAATTTAAACTATTTCATCGATCATTTCCTCTCTATTTTTTCTGTTATCTTTACCTGGAATTCCTATTATTTGGATATTCTACTTCTAGAGTGCTCTACTTAATTTTCTTATTTATTCTCTCCTTTTTTAAATCTCTTTTTGCTCTATTTTATGGGAGATCTCAACTTTATAATGAATTTTATGCTTCTGCTCTCATAATTTTTAACTTTGAAGAGCTATTTTTGTTATTCTCTGAATATTCTTTTTTCTTGTTTGGCAGATAAAATGTCTGGTCTCTTTCTTCCTATTTGCTTCGGCCTCTTTGTTTCAAGTTTGAGGATTTCCACAAATGTATAGTAATTGCTGGCTACCAGTTCCTAAAAGAGTATTTCATATGCTTATTTCTAAAATGAGCTCAAAATGCAAGAAAGTCTCATCTCCTCCCACATCTTTACTGATCTTCCTAGTAATTCCCTCTATTACAGCATTTTTTACATTAGATTGGAATTACATATTGTGTCTGACTCACTAATGAAACTATAAAACTCCCCTAGGACAAAAAAAGGTGCCTTATTAACAACTCCTACTACAATGCCTGGCACATAGCAGGAACTCAATAACTGTTAAGTAAACTCATGAAAAGTTGAGTACAATTTCCTTTTCCAAACTTACAGAAATTATTCTAACAACATGGGTGATAAGGAGACATTAGTAGTAAATTTTAGACCATCTTTATAGTACTATCTGATACCCCATTTAACATCTAGTATCACATTAAAAAAAAAAAAGACTTAAAAGTTAATGTATTCAATATACTTGCCCACATACCTGAAAACTAACCATGTCCCAAAATCCATCCAGATCTGTACAGGTAGTCTCCTTTTTACCTCGTTTATATTCACAATCATCCACCAGTCCTTCAAACTGTTTGAACCTTTCTTTCATGAGGAGTCTTGTTTGGCCAACTGCTGTGCGAATAAGATCTTTAACTGAAGGAAATAAGAGGTTTTTAAAAGTTAAAGGGCAAAGCAGGACCTTTATTGCAAGCCAACCAGATGATAAGAAGACCTCACCCCAAATATCCTAGGGCTTACAAAATCAAATTCTTACCTTGAAGCAAAACCAAAAACAGCTACTACAAAATATGGTCATACAAATACTGAGCATTAACTATCTACTTCAATTACTGCTAAAGATTATCAATATTCATTTTCACACACATTACTACATAGCAAACAGCATTCTACCTCTCCTTGTATTTTATAAGAATGAATCTCAAAAAACTCACTGCACATCAGTATTTAAGAAGGGCTTTACACTGACTGCACACAAATGATTCTTTCTAAAGAGCATCATAAATAAGTTAAGAAACTTTTCAGAAAATCTGTTCCATGTTGATTTACATAATTTTCTTTCAGAAATTTTGTATAATTAAACACTACCAGATAGGGATGTCACTCATAGTCATATCAAGAAAATCTAATAATAGACAAACGTCTAACTCTCAGGAATGATAGTCAATATTCTAGTTATCACGATTTTTAAATCATTTATCATTTTAGCACAGAGGTGTTAGATATGAAAATTTGTTGCTATTTTGAATAAAAATGGAAGTATAAAGATGGATAACACTAGATTTTGATGTTTCAAATAAATGTAAACATTAAAATAAACAAAACGAAGACATAAAAAAAAAAGTTCTCTCACCATCATCTGGAATGTCCAATTCAAGCTTCCTGTCCCACTCGAGGCAGTATGAACTTAATTTCTCAGTTTCCGACTGGAGAATATTTCTAAAATTATGACATACAACTTAGTTTTACAAACATTTCTCACACTAATATCTGAGCATTAACATTATGATACTTATACAATATTAATTTCCCAGAGTTGATACTTAATTATTTTATGAACTGTGATATACTAAAACTCATAAATTCAGGCTGATACGTAGCCATTCTTCAACTCCTAAAATTTATGTGGATAGTTAATGCCAAGAGCCCAGTTTTCAAGCTAATATTTCTAGTTGTTTTAGTACTATTTTTCAGAGGATGAACAAAAAGAATTAGACATTCTTTAGTCCTGTTATTAGTTCTCCATTACCGTCCATGGAACGAAGACCAATCCACTGACAAGATTAAGTTGAAGCTAAAAACTGTTCAGTCTTGAATTACAGTGAGAGGATTTTACAGATTCTCTCTAAACATTAGTCTTTGCCTATCCAAAGGCAGTGGCTCTCAGATGAAGTCAATTCTGCCCCCAGGGAGACATCTGGCAATATCTGGAGGTATTTTTGATTATCACAAACTATAGGAGTGCTACTGGCCAGGGATGTCACAAAACTTCGAACACCACACAGGACAGCTTCCCACAAATAAGAGTTACCCAGTCTAAAATGTCAGTAGTGCAAAAATTGAGAAACCTAGGCCTAAGGTAAATTTAATGTTTCTTTATTCAAAAAGCATCCTCGCAAGACAAATTGAGGCTAGTTTTTTCCTTGTAAAAAAAAATGTAGCTGTTTATATCTAGTGGCATAACAGAGAACAACTTAATTAATGAGAAGTGAGACCTGGCTTGGATCTGACGTTATTTGAGTAAATTGCTTATTATCTCAATGTCTCAGTTGAACAACACAATAGACTAGCTAATCTCTAAAATCCCTTACAATTCTAAAACCTCATGTCCTAAAAAAAAGTTGAAATAGCTCTTAAATATATAAAACAATATTCAGAATAGAGCAAATGAATATTAAAACTGTAGCAAGATAATATATCTCATTTATTTAATTGACAAAGCTCAAAAAATTGTTAACATTGCATTGGAAAAGGTATGAGAATTTTCCAGTTATATCCACTCGAGAATAATGGCATGTAATCATCTCCTGTGTCATGTGGAGTGTCGGTGTCTTTCCTTCAATTGGAGCCCTCTTTTGTTTCCAAGGCATTCAAGTGAAATGGTTAAGGTTCCCCAAATAGGATATTAATCTTCACTCTTCACAGTTGGGGGAAATATAATCCTGTCTCATGATTTAGGGGGCTGAAGAGCCTCCTACCATCTCACGCTATCCTTCTTTTGTATAATAAACATTAATTTAGTTTCTTTGTGGGGTTAATACAGGCATGAGAAAATAGGAACTCCCATACCTTGCTATAAGGAATGTAAACTGAGGTCTTTATAGATTTACACCTGAGAGAACTCAAAAGCATCCAAGGTTGAGTGATAGTAATAGAGTGAACCCAATGTAAATAACCAGCAACAGGACCTATTAATCAATTAAGGTATATCCATATAATTGGATACTATATGGCCATTAAAACACACACACAAAACAATAACATGAGAAAGCTCTTCAGGTACTTCAAGATGGAGTATCTCCTACATTTAAGAGAAATTGAAAACAAAATAGTATGTTATTGTTTACATAAAAAAAAGAAAAAATGTTTACATTTGTCTACATATGTATTATCAATCTCTGAAAATCACTCAAAGTCAGTTTCCCTGAAATTCACCTATTATATTAAGTTAAAATAGTTTAATTTTGGTTTTAAATGTCTAGACATTAATACAAAATTCTCACACCAGGGACAAATGGACAAACCTGAAATAGGGCACATCATGCTGTGGCTGAGGTACCTGGTCTTCATGTGTTTCAAGTGATGGGACTTCATTTATTGGAAGGCCATTTGAATTTTTAGTAGTTTCATTTTTATTTAAGACATTTTCTACAGATTAAAGAAAATATTAATATATAAATTTCAAAGCAGCACCTCTTAAAATGACATCCCCCACAAGACAAATTGTTTTAAATCCTTTGATTTTTTTTTCAATGTTGAACTTAAAATTTTTATTTTTACATCAATTTCATTCAACACATCTCCTCTAAAGTATCTCTTTGAATTTAAGTTTATTCCCCCTCCTCGGTCTGTATTCTTCATTCCAACTCTCTCTCTCCCTGCCTTCCTCTCTCTCTCCTTCCTTTCCTCCCTCCCTCCCCCATCTGCCCCCAGGCTTTCCCATCTCTTCTGACCCTGAGGTCATATCCATCTCTCTTCAAGATGGTGAAGAGGGCTCTAAAACAAACCTCTGATAGGTCATAATCTAGAAAAGCGAGAAAAAATTTAATGGAAATACCATACCTTTATTCCAAACTGTTAGAGAATCCAGAGGACATTGCAATTTATTTGAATCTTGATGTAAAGTCTCGGCAGAGTAAGTTTTAGATTTTTGTGCCGAAATTTCTTTTGTTGCTTCTTGAGTCTTATCACTAAAGATAACAGCAAAAATACAAAATTATGTTGCTTTTTAAAAACATGGGATAAATTGAAATGTTTCTATCTTTTTTAAATGTGTCTATTCTATATGGGAAATTTTTAAACACCTATAAGTGGGAATGTCCATCTTTACTAACTGTAATGAGATCCAAAGATTTTGAAGATCTCTTAGTAGAACATAAGCACTTACTTGTCCTGGATGCTGCTCAGCAGTTTTTAGTAAATCTGCTGCCAGCTGGTCTTTGCAAAACAGCCTTGTCCTTCCTTTTGAAAGATTCCAACTGATTTTCCCCCACTTTGCAAGTAAATCATTTTTGTCTTTAGTTTTTCTGAAGTAATACTCAGCAAAAAAACACAAACAAAAACCCAAACCATGTCTGAACTATAGTATTATAGCAATTTTTATAACAAAGTCACATATTAAAGCAAAAAAAAAAAAATGCAAATTGCACCATGAAAATAGTAACAACATACAGGAAATTATCAAAATTGTCAAATACGGTCCCTTTCCGTGCCTTTCCTCTGTCTTTCTCACTGTCCTGGTCTCCATTGTCACTGTCTCACTGTCCCTTTCACACTCTGCCTCTGAGAGGAAACCTCTCCATTTGCAGAGTGTTTTGTCTTTTCTAATAAACTTTCCTTTTGACTCTAAAAACAACAAACAAATAACAACTGTCAAATACATTACTGTAGCCTTCTGAAAAATTTTTTTAGAAGACCAAATTTTCATGATTTATAAATCACATCATTTACTTACTAAATAATAACTTTAAAAAAGTATAGGCAAATCTCAGAAAGGCATTTGTTATCCATCTTAACAAGAAATTCATTATTAATATTATTCTTACACTTCTGTTTTTAAAGGGGTCCAGGCGTAACTGGGTGTCAAGAAAGCATTGGCACTTCTGGGAGTCATAGGTGTAACTTGATATGTCTTCAGACCATCTAGTGGCTGAAATATAAAATCTTTGGGTGCAAAGGAATTCTTTCCTTTCATTTTTGCAGTATTTGTCTTAGGTAAGTCTTCCATTTTTGATAAGACTCCATCTGGATCCACTCCATTTTTTGTTGCACTGGTTTGTGAATCCAAATTATTTTCTTCACTATCGACTTGAAAAGAAATGACCTAGATGTGAGTAAACAAAATAGAGTGAGAATTTCTCTTCTGGGGATGTATTTGACCAATTTTGACAGGCCTGAAAATGTAAAAGTTGAGATATATATTCATTTACCTAATTTTAGAGACAAAAACAAATACAATTAAATATATACATGGAATCAGAAGACCAGCTACACTTAAACATTGTTATGATCCAGAAAGGGAGAGAATCAGCCCTTATTTAAAAAACTAAATGATAGGTTTTAGGTATTACAACAAATTAAAACATATGAGCATTAAGGTGGAATAATTTACTCACCTAACAAATCTTTTTACTTAAATTATGTTGGTAATTACAATGATTTGAGAATCAGAAATCCAATGTTTACTTGATGACCATATTGTCAAGGACCAAATCTTTTATCATATGAACAAGAGTATTTTTCAATGTGACACAATAAGATTACTCTTATAAGATGTGAAGCATATATTTTTTTTGTCAATTTAATCATTACTTTGAAAATTGTATTTTTAACTGAGATAAATTGACATATTAACATTAGTTTCAGGTGTACGACATGATTCGATATTTGTGTATATTGCAAAATAATCACTGCTGTAAGTCTAGTAACATCCATCACCACTCATCGTTACAAACTTTTTCTTATGATGAAAACTTTTAAGATCTACTCTCTTAGCTACTTTCAAATATACAAGGCAGTATAATTAACCCTAGTCACCATGCTGTCCATACATGATATCCCCAGGGCCTACTTATTTTATAACTGCAAGTTTGTACCTTTGACCACCTTGACCCATCCCACTCATCCGTTTAGGCATAATTTTTAGAGGTTTTTATGTTTCTGATTTTTAACAAGACATGAACTGAAACCAGAGTATTTCAAGCTGGACAAGGTTTAAGAGTAACACTGTCCCTGAGGTCAGCGTGGGATTGAAAGTACAAACTCGTGATAATCCTTACAGAGAAAAAATCAGTCTCAAGGGAGGAGCTATGAGGTACAGCTGCTTGTCTGTGAAGAGTCAACCTATATTGCCTTCATGGAGGGTCTATGTTTGATTTTTGGTAAGGATCTAGTCGGGTTTCTTACACTTTGGCATGACATTTCTTTCCCCCACCCCCTGCCCTGCTACTTCCACCCCTGACCTACGGATGTTGCCATCTCCCCTTCAGAACTGGATCTCTGAAGGCAGGGTGTCTTCTCCCACGCGCTCTCGCCTGGCGCACTCAGAGGGTCTGGCGCACCCAGTGGGCCTGGCACACCCAGGGTATGGTCTGTGGCTCCACCTGGGGTGCGAACCCAAGACCTTCTACATGGAAAGCAGATGTGCTAACCACTACACAATGGAGCTACACCCAACTTTTTTTTTTTTTTTTTTTTTAAAGATTATGAAATTGTAGCATGGATTATAAACCAAGGGATTGGGTCTTCAAAATGGTGGCTCTTTTTTGAAGACTCTATTAGGCCCTATGCAGAATGTTAGCTTATTTAATTCTTAATACTAGTCTATGTAAGTATTATATGTTAGAGATGGAAAAACAAACTCATAACTTGTCCAAGGTTATATAACTAATTGGAAAAAGAGACATTATTCAAACTCAGGCTTAATTATATCCAAAGTCAATGCATTCCACCCTACTCCATTAAAGCTAATTCTCATATGAAGGTTTCCTTCAGCTGTGTTTTGATTATATTTTTCTATCTCCTGTTAAACAAATTATGTTTTCTCTGCCTATAAATCTCTGAGGTAAGACACCTGAAAAACAACAACAGTAAACACTTATGCTTCTTTATGGTTCAAGAGGTTTTAACACACATGTAGGTTAACCTCTTGAAGCAGTTCTGCATGCTTAATTTCAACTTTATGAAAGTAGCAATGAGATTTTCAAAGAAGCTAAATTTAAACAGATGTTTATACCCTACCTTGTCAAGTTTAGTTTCTATATTTTTGGCAGGTCTTCCTTGATTTGTTGCCTTTCTTTCTGCTTCGTTATCTAAAATAAATATGAAATAAGCCATCCATTTTGATTAGATAGAAAATGCTGCGTTTAAAGTACTAGGTAATTTGAGAAAGGAAAAAAAGGTAACAATAGGAATGTGTATCTTAAATAATTTTATGATTAAAAGTCATATTATAAAATAGGATAAAAAAAGATGAAATTTCCTGCCAAGTATAAGCCACATGTTTTCAAAACAAAATACAGGGATTGAAGTCGTTTACCTTTTACCTCTGAATATCAAATACATGTTCATTATAGAAAATAAGAAAAATAAAGGAAAGCACAAAAACAACAATAAAAAAAAATCATACGTTACTCAGTAATAATTACTGTTGTATTTACTGTGTATTTTTCCAGTTTTTTTCCTATGTTCACATATTCACATACACATTTTGGAATTGTGATCATACTGTTCAGGTTTTGACCTGTTTTTCTTTCCCCATTTAACATAATGTGAACCATGTAAGTGTTTTATCATAACATTGTTTTAAATGGTTACACTGTATTCCCCCAAATGGATGGACTATATTTTATTGGGCCTATTAATTTTTCACTTTGAAGCACTGCTTATACCAATTCAGGTACTTCAATGTTTGAGGATCCACTGTATGCTAACTGGATGTCAGGCCGCAGAACCAGAATCCCCCATTTCCTCCTCTCCTACTCAAAAGAAGTACATGATGATTTGAAAAACTGAACACAAAAAACCTCAAGGACCAAAACATTCTAGTTCAGTCACTGATTAAGAAATAGTTCTTACCATTAGTAGCTCTTGTCACTGGCTTCCTAGTTGTAGTAGAAGAGACTGTTCTGGCAATTTGCTTTGCTGCTTGAGTAGCTGATCGAGTCATTCTCACCGACGTGGGCATTACAGGCTGTACAGCTGTGGGAAAAAATAATCAAATCAAACGCTTTTTGTTATTATTGCTGTTGTGGCAATATCAGAGCTTATGATTGTTAATATTCCTACCTTTTTTCTCTTTGTCTAACATCTTCTTTTCAGAAGTTTGTCTTTGATTAGATCGAGTTGCTCGAACATCACTCCCATTATCGATCTATTTAAAAGATTAGGTGCTATGTGATTTAACTGCATAATGAATCAAACCACCACATTTTTTCAACTGTAAATTGACCCCTCATGGAGAACTGACTATTGTAAAATGATCCAGCAAAAAATCCACTACCCCAGATAAAACGGGAAAAAGAAAAAAAGTTTTCCATTATATAAATTTTCCTGAAAGCTTATTTAGAAACCTAAAATTTAGAAAATGCTAATAACCTAAGCTATGAAAAAGAGCTGACTATAATCATCTGAGAGTCCTTAAACATAGGCATGTTTTCACTTCAAGACCTTTGAATTCTATCCAGAAACTTCTTTTCCTGATAGAAAGCTCTTTGTCATGTATACTCTTCCACTTCCTTAAAGACTTCATTCAAAATGCCACCATCTAAGTGAGGCTCAATCAGAATTCTACTCTACATCTACTGTGGTACTTTCTATCTTCCTTCTCTTTTTTTTTCATCTCCTCAATAACACTGATGACTAACATACTATACACTTATTTTATTGCCTGTCTCACATGAAAACAGGGAATGTTGTTTGTTTTGTTCACTACTATATCCTAGAGCCTAGAGAAGCATGGTAGTGACTCAAAATTTATTGAATACATGAAAGTAAGCTACTTCGTCTGAAAAAGAAGCATACTACTTACCTCTTACCCACTTCACTTTAGTAATAACTAAATAACTTTACCCATAATGGTGTTTTGAAGACCTATAAGTTTATAACACCCACCTGTGTGCTATATATTCCTGTCTGCATTTTATGGTGACATGAAATGCATAATAGAAATAAACGTGTTACTAAAGACAGAGTTTGGCATAGATCTCATTAAGGGATGTCTGGGCAAAAACTATTTTAAGTAAACAGTTCCTTAGCATTTAGCCAAAACTGCTCTATGTCATCACGCTCAGTGATTTGGGTACTATTAACTCTAGTAAAAATAATCACTATTTTGAAGCTGATATTAGATTTAATGAACTTACTCAGAGAAAAGAAAGCACAATTAGTCATTTTAGAAACAGTTATCTACTATCAACTCTACCTTCAGCTCCATTTGGTCTTTGGTCCTTGATCTTGTCATCCGTACAAAGATGGAACAGCCTTAAAACAGTCGAAAGAACATAAATTTTAAAAAAAACTAATAAAAATAAACTGGCAAGATTACTTCCATGTCTCATTACAAAGTAAAGTTCCCATTTTAAAGTTAAACTGTCTGTAATCATTTATGGTAAAAAAAATACTTGTTAACTTAAATTACTATTTTTTCTCATCTGGCTTGATTTAAGTTAATAGCTTAAAAATCTACTCATGTTTCTCAGTGAGAGAATGAATTTCCAACCATGTTTTCTAGGTATTAAGAATATTCATTAACGTGATGAGCTGGCCCTATTTGGAAGGGGGTAGATGAACAGACTAGAGTATTGGGATATTGTTTTTGTTTATGAAAAGATACTGTATAGCTTACTCTCCTAGCTTGGACAATTTGCCTTCAAATCTCATGATTATGCACTTGTCCATTGTCAAGAACAAAATGGAGAACTGAAGACAAAATATGGAAAAAATCCAGCATGAGAAAGACTGATCAAAAAGTGGTAAGGTTTTTATTAACTCTGCAAATTTCTTAAAAAGCATAATCAGTCTTCTCTTCAGATGAGAAGCCATCTTCTTCACCAAATCCCAGTGAAAACCTACATTGAAGAAATTAGGCTTTTTTCTAGAGTGTATGACAGAAGCAAAATTCAAAAGTGGCAATTATCTAAACAGAATAAAAAACAATTACTGGTGAATTCATTACTTAGCACATTGATGTCTCTCCCGCTATACATAACACTTTGTAAATTGTTGTTTACATTTAGACCAATGGTTGGTATCCTGCATATTCTTGAAAAGCCAAATTAAATCTAACCCCTTCCAAGAGGTCTTCTTTGATGTTCCTCAAACATAAACAATCTCTCTCTCCTCTAACATATATAGAATATACTTATCTGTATTTTTCCACCTTGAGCTATGTTCCATTAATTTTGGCCTCTTCCACATTATCATAAGGTCATAACATAGAGTAAATAAAGATCCGACAGATGAATCAATGAGATTCACGAAGCCAAGAAACTAGGCAATTATCTTGGGCCATTTATGTTATTCAAGTCTTATTTAACTCAGGAATGTGTATACAGTCAACAACTTTTAAACATATATTTGAAATGAGAACTTCATACATATCCTTAAAATAGCAAATCATCAGTCACTACCTAATTTACAAATCCAGCCTCTTCTGTTCAAACTTCATCTTTCCTGATTCACTAGCCATTCTCTTCCTTTAGATCACCCCTCCTTTAGCTTCTATGCTCTGTTTTAGCTCTCCTGCCACTCTGACCAGCCCTTCTCAGCCAATTACTGACTTTCGCCTACTGAATGTGCTCTCTAGACCTTACTCTTTCATAATGTTATACATCCTTATTGGAGTGGTTTTGTTTAGTACTACAAGTAAACACCCAGCCATACTCCCAAAATATTCTAACGTACTCCCAACAGATCTTCATCCTGATTTCCAAATTTTTCCACTGTCTGTTATCTAAATGGTCCAAACAGGTTTAAAGCGTCGAGGTGGGGGCGGGGGGCAGGAGGGGGGACGAATATTAAAATGTACCCACTGAAGCATTATCCTTGCCTTCCTCATCTTTTTAGCAGCAGCACAATTCATATCGTTGTTCAAACTTTTATCAGAATCATCTTCTCTCTAACTCTTAAATTTCCTTTATTCCCCACTATCTACTTGGTCACCTATCAAATTTATCTCTAAAGGTGTCTTACATCTATTTCTGCATTTTAAACACACCGCCCAGTCCACTTACCCTGTCTTACTCCTTCACATAGTCTTATAACTGTTCTTCCATAAATGCTTCCCTTTCCAGACTATAGTCTTCAAGACTAGGGTAATCTTCCTACACTGTTAACTTGATAATGGTGCAACCTCATTTACAAGCCTCTCTTGACTTTCTGTAGCCCACAGGATAAGCACCAAATCCTTCAGCATGGCATCCATTGTTCAGCAGGGCTCTACTCACTTTCCCAGTTTTATCCTATCTCTATCTACATAGAGCTACACTGAGAGACCTGATTTTCATTTTCTGAACTACTATTAATGTCATTCCCAACTCCCCCCAAATTAGTTAAGTGAACAGAGGGACTAAGGGGAGCGAGTTATTTTAGCCATTTAATCTCTTAAGGAATTCCTTCCCAGCCTTTTGGCTAAAGTCAAGTGTAATCTTTTAAAGAAAACTCTGGTCAAAAGGAACTCCTCCTCTATGTCAAGTTAGGATACTAAGTTTACCTTTTTTGGCTCAGCTTTCATAGTATTCTGGTTTGATAAAAGAAAACAAGGCATATCGGGTCTATAAAGACCCACTTTAAATACTCCTCGTTTAGCTTTCTCTCTCTGCTCTTTCAATTTTTGAAGTTGCTTTTCTTCTTTGTATTTCTGGAGCATTTGTTTCCGTTGATCACCTAGAAGAGTTTTCACTGACCCTAAGCAGGAAAAAAAAAAAAAAAAAACAAACCACAACTCAGTATATAAAACATTTCAGAGAAAAAGTTATGTAAACATCTAAAAAATCATTTTGTCTAACTTCAACTGCTACTAAGAGATGCTTTTTCATTTCTCGTTCATTCCTTAGCACACTAACCACAAGTTATTTCAATCCCCATTCTTTTAAAATTTCTATTCCTTTTGCCTTCGCTTGTTCAAATATTTATTAACTGCTTACTACATACAAAACATGTACTATTACATTTTAAAATTAAATTCTATGAGGACCAGTCTCTAAGCTGACCTCCAGGGAGTCTCACCCCCTGGTAGTCATGCCCTAGTGTCGTCCCCTCCCTCGCTGAATAGGACTGACCTGTGTAACCAAGAAAGTGCTGTGGGGATGATGGAGTGTGACTTCCACTGCCTCCTGAAAGGCATTCCAGCTTCTGCCTTGCTCTCTTGGATCACTTGCTCTGAGGGAAGCCAGCGGCCATGTGGAGCCTTACGGACACTGAGGCAGCCCTATGGATGTGTCTACATGACAAAGAACTAAGGCCTTCTGCCAAAAGCCAGAAGCAACCTGCCAGTCACATGAGTTATTTTAGAAGCCAATCCTCCAGGCTCACTCAAGCCCTTGGATGCATTCCTGGATGATATCTTGACTACAACGTCTGGAACCACCTGGCTGAGCCACACCTAAATTCCTGACCCACAAAAACTGTGTGAAATAATAAATGTTTTTTTGTTGTTTTAAGCCACTAAGTTTTGGGGTAACTAATATAATTTTTTTCTTTGATATTAAAAGCTACTCGTCAGGGTCCCTAGCTCCCACCTATGACTCTCAACATATGTTTCTACCTACATATTCTCATGTTTACGTAAACTGGTTTGAAAAATTTGAGTGGCTACTATGTGCCAGACAATCTTACACATGAATAAGTAAGAGAATTTCTGCCCATGAAGTGCTCACAGTATCGAGGGGAGATGAACACAATTCAGTTTGGTTTAGCAGGGAATAAAAAGTAGGAGAATGCGCACGCCAGGGAATCAGTACAAATCTGGGGAGATCAGGAAAAGTTTCTTAGAAGAGAGAAGACCTGAGAAGGGTTCTGAAGAATGAGTATATGTTTGTCCACTAGGTAAGGATTAGGTTAAAAATGATCCAAATATATAGTAGACAACTCAGTAAATTTACTAAAACAACTCATATATTTAAAGGGATGAATTTTATGGTATGTGAATTATAGTTCAATAAAGTTGTTTTAAAAAGATAATCCAGGCAGAGAACAGAACGTAGAAAAAGCTCAGAAGACAAAGTAGTCAATCAATAAAACCCTTATGTCCCCAACTTCTCTGATTGTTCCCTTCATCTCCTGATGTAACTGAAACCTGGCTTTCCCCTGAAGACACTGTTTACCTAGTTTTCCTCTCAAATAGTTGATTATGTGACTATCTTTTTTCTTCCACACTGGTAATATCACTGAGCCTAAAGGAAGAGTGGTGTCCTTACCACTGCTTCCCAACATTTCTTCCTCTTCACTCAAAGATCCCAGTTTTACATTTCATGTCATCAGATCATACTATCAAGCACCCCAATTTGTCATCTATAGACCCTCCAGGTTTCATGAAGGCTATAGCTCCTAGGTCATGGGCACTGTATCCGACACTATTCTTAAACAAATCTTGATGACCCCTCCAATTCCCTGGCCCCTCAATTCTCAGGTTTCCTTTCCTCCAAAGATCTTGCTTCTACTATACCTCAGCTACCCATTTCCATGGTCACATCCATACCAGTATTTCAACCTTTTCATATTGTGGAATACATAAAAAATAACATTAACAAGGCACACTGGAGTAAACAGAAGCTGTTTGAGATCAAATGCAACCAGCCAAAAAGAGAGTTCTGATCAATCCAGGCACTGCCAGAAACTTCAAGGGCTGAAAGGACCAATATCTTGTCATATCTGTATTCATCTGAGACAGCTAGGTACTTGAGACCTCATTAATATCAATGAATTATCGTACTTCCTCCATAAGCCCAATTTCAAGCAATTCACTGATCATCTTTCCGACAACCCTTTGGCACCACCAAATAGACCTACACTCTATTGACCTGCACATCTTTTTACTGTCTCTTGTGTTCTCAAGTTTCTTCTTATCCAATTTAGATTCCATGATTCATCATCATAATAACTTTTTTTTTTAAGTCCCTCACTGTCTTGCACCTTGGCAAAATTCTATCTCTGATTAAAACCACTTTCTGGTTACCTCCCACCTACAATGCATAACTGAATGGGGTTGGAAAAATACACTGAAGCATGCTACCTCATCTCTTTCTATTTATGACTATAAACCTCAGTTGGACCCTATATTTCCCATTTTTTCATTAAGCTCTCATTCTACTGAATTACTATTTCATACATTATCCTCTCCTCAAGCCTTAACAGATCCTCTCCCACCTGCATTCAAAGTCCTATCCTGGCATCTGAGCTCACATACTTTACCTTCACTTCTAGATGAGCCCCTACCTAAGGCCAACCCCTCCACCTACCTCTAGATGCTATTCCATCTCACCTAATCAAGGACATTCTTCTAGCAGATGAACTATTTGATTAAACTAGTGATTATTTTACTATCAGTCATCTATTTTCTCTCTATACTGGGTTTTTGTGCCATCATGAAATTACAAACACACAGTAATTCCTCCCAACCCACATCCCCATAGAGCTACTTGCTTCATTGGTCTATTTCAGTTTAAGACAAAATTCTCAAGAGAGTTATCTCTACCTCTTTTTCCAATTCTTTTACTTCCATCCTTCCTCACTTTTTTTTTTCAGAATTATGAAAAATTTCAAATATACACACAAGTAGGGTATAATGAACCCCATATACCTATCGCCCAGATTATATAATTATGAACATTTTGCTGTACTTGTTTTTGTCGGAAGTATTTGAAAACAAATTCTACTCACAAAACTTCACCCATAAATATTTCAGAATGCATCTCTAAAAATAAAGACGTTTTCTTTCATAACCACAATACCATTATTATACCTAACAAAAGCAGTAATTCCATCTTATCATCTATTATAGGCACTAAGTTTAGACTTCCTGTTTCAAATAGGTTTTTGTGGTGTTTTTTTAACCCTCTGTTCAAATCAAGAACCAAGCAAGCTCCACATATCGTATTTGGATATCTTTTAAGTCTCTTCATCTAAAACAAATCTTCCTCCCCATCCTTCTTTTCATGTCATTAGCTTGTCAACAAAAGCTAGTCAGTTGTCCTACAGAATGGCCTGCGCTCGACATTTGTCTATTTGCTTTTTTCCTGTTTTTGGCTCATTCCTCCAGCCCTCATGTTTTCTATAAATTGAAGACATATCTAAGGGTTTGATGAGACTCATGTTCAACTTCAGGGGCAAGCATATATCCTAAGTGGTACTGCCATTCTTGAACACATGCTAATCTGGCTTTCATTCCCTGAACTTCACCCCACCAAATCCACTTATCAAGATCACCAGTGACCGCCACAGTGAAGTTCAAATTCTCATTTCTAATATTCCCTGACCTAACAAGAAGCACTGACATAATTAATCTGGACTTCATCTTTGATATGCTTGTTTCACTTGGTTTCTAAGATACCACTTTCTGATTAAACTCTTTGTCTGCATTGCTCCTCGTTTCTTTGCTAGTTTCCCCTCGTGTCCTCACCCTCTAAACGTTGGAATGCTCACACGTCTTCTCTCCTTTTTCCACATCAAATCTCTAGATAATCACATCCAGTTTTATAGTTTCAAACACAGTGTAAAAGTTGACAACTCCTGAATTCATTCATATCTCCAGCTCAGGCCTCTCCCTTGAATTCATCTTGTATATCTAACTACCTTTTCATCATCTCTTCTTACACAGGCATCTCAAATTTAACATTGAGATGTTAATCGAACTTTTAGTCTTACTCCCCATCCCCAAATTGTTCCTCCCTCAGTCTTTTACAATTTAGTAATTTAGTAATTTACAATTTCAGTTGCTCAGGCCAGAAACCTTGGAATCGTCCTGACTCTTCTTTCTTCATCAACCCTAAATCCACTCCATTAGGAAATCCCATTAGGTCAGACCTCAAAATATATCAGAATGCAACCTCCTATTTTTGCTGCTACCACTCTGATCAATCATCAGCCATCAACTAAGTTATTGCACTAGTCTCCTAACTGGTCTGCACGAGGCCGTGCTTGTCATCCTACAATCCATTCTCAACAGAGCAGCCAAAGTGGCATTCTGAAAACATAAATCAAATTACATAAACTCCCACTAATATATTAATGGTTCCTCATTTCACTAAGAGAAACAGCCGTGTCTTCACAATGCTAGCCCTTCAGCTTACAGGAGCTCGCCCCCCTTGCTCCTTTCTTCTACAGCCATGTTCGCCTACTTGCTTTCTCTGGAACATACCAGGCCCACTCCCACCTCTAGACCTTTGCAAATAAACAAAGGCTGTTTTAATAGCATATTGACAGGGACAGACTTTCAGTTGAGAGATCTGGGTCAAGGAACAGAGTGTTAGGGCAAGAGTAGAGGCAAGGAGCCGACTTGGGAAACAGTAACATCAGCTCTTCTCAGACAAAAAATGTTGAGCTCTTTTTAAAGATAATTCTATATCATTTTATGGCCCAGTTTTATTTCCTCTCAACTCCTGAGAGATGTCATTCTTTACTCTCTTCTTGACAATTAACCATTTCCTTTAACCTTCAAACATGCACTGATCAGCTTATCTCAAAAAAATAAAATAAAATAAAATAATAACCCTACAACACTTTTGTCCAATTCTTTTCTCTTTCCTTTAGAATCACAGTTCTATCCTTCTGATTTTATTATCAAATAATAAATCTGAAAGAAAGAAATATTTTAGTCCAACCCTCTCTTTTATAGAATCAATTAAGCTCAATTACGTTGACTGTCTTGTACATGCCATATATTACACTAGTCCTGGAAAATGATAAAATTGAAGCGGTGAACATTTAAACAACTTCACATCTCATTTTTTTCTATAAAACCTAAGGCTTGACCTCTTTCTGCCATTTCTTCATCATTTATCCTTGCTTTATTTCTCTGCAATCTGGCTCCTAGTGCCTTCTTCATAAGCACAACAGGAGTCTAGGACTCTAGTTAAATGCAAAAGTCCTTCTCAGTTCTCTTCTTTCTTCTCTATAGCACCCCTTGCCTTCTAAGACACTCTATTTTTATTATTTTAATCTTTTGCTGAGATCATTTTTCTTCTTCAGTTGTTTTTTTCCCTTCCTAACAACACCAAACCCTTTTAGGAAAACTGCAAGGAAAAAATTCTTTACCCTTCTTTCTAAGAAATCTTTCCATTAGCAAAATATCCTTATTTCATAGATTCTTCAATCAGTTCTATTTTTATGTCTCTTATCAGTTTTTCTTGTCAACACTTATCTTACCTAAGCTCCAGAAAAACTTTAGAATTCCTATAAGACAATGTACAAAATAAAGTGTTCTAATATTCCACAGATGAATGGTTCTAGACTAGCTAAAATAGCTTTAGCCTAGCCTTTACCTTAAATGGACAGTAGAAAACATCAAGTTACTCAAATGGTATTATAAATTTCCACTCTTCTGGTCAGGGTTTTTTTAACCTCAGTTATTAAACCAACATTTATTCACTCTTCAAAGCACAATTACAATAAACATTTACTTACTTGGCTTGACATTGGCCTTTTCTGGAACAAGCTCTTGAGACGTCTCGTCTAATTCAAGAAGTCTACCTTCCAAGGTTGGAATGTTGACATCTTTCAAACCAAAGTGTCTATTTCGTTCATATTCCTTATGCCTGTTTGCTTTCTGAGACAGTGATTTCCTATGAGCAATTTTAGTTCTAATCATGTCAGTGCTTAAATCCTTTCTGTGTCGACTGGCAAAATGTAATGAAGACATCCTGTCAGGGAAAAGAGAGACCAACTTAAATAAATTTTCATTTTATTATTAAAAAAATTAATATTCCAGTTTGCCTACAGATCCAACCTCAAAACCTTCTGAAATAAAAACACTGAAATACAAAATGGAATAAATATGTGACAGTAAGGAGTGGAAAGGAGGTTATAAAAAAATAAGACATTACAACCTATTTTGAAATTCTAAATAGGCCCTTGCTTGACAGATGAAGTGAAGCAAGGAAGCAATGAGCCATAGTATAAATGAAAGGCTCTAGGGTTACTATAGAGAACATAACAAAATAATGTGAAGTAAAGGTGAAAATAGGGAAAATAAGTGGAAGACAGTATACAGAGTAGTTTCTTAACATTCTCCTGGTGAAGAATGCAGGTGGCCTGACATTTTTTCTCCAACCAAGAATCAAAACAAACAAAAACCACACAAGATGCCTATTATTAGACAAATAGGCAGTTGGATATACAAGATTAAGAAAAAGAAGGGTTTTCAGAAGTATTACCATAGTGATATAGAAGGATAATCATAATTGTTTGCCCTTATGAGAGTGGAATAAAATTATTTTTGGCCATATAAGAAAGATATAGTTTACCTGATATATATACCTTTTTCATAGAAAGATCCTTGAGAATGTATTAAAGCAACATAAGGGAGAAGGACAAGAAAGGCTGTCATGGATTTCAAGAAACCATGGATCCAACTGATAAAAAGAATAAAGTAGAAAGTCTAATTTCTCTTTACCTATGTTTTCTATACCTATGCAGTTGGTACAGAGAACCACCAAGCCAAGCTAGAGAAAAAGGACTGGTTTTCCAGAGAAAATTATTTCTTGCCAGTTTAAAAGAAACAAAACAAAACAAAATGGAAAAAAAGAAAGAAAAGGGGAGGGTCGCATTAGGAAATTTAAAAAATTATAAGCATAATACTCTTCAAGATGAATAACTAAGAAAGTCCAGTAGAAAACTCCAAATAAAAGAAAAATGTGCAAAAGAA
The DNA here is from genome assembly GCA_003508835.1 of Eonycteris spelaea. NCBI lineage: Eukaryota > Metazoa > Chordata > Mammalia > Chiroptera > Pteropodidae > Eonycteris > Eonycteris spelaea. Next base: position 7,888,073 of record PUFA01000017.1, read on the forward strand.
ATGAAACAATTAAAATATTACATGATTTTAAGCAATCAATAGAGTATAACAAATGAGAATTCCTCTGACCTGAATGCTAGTAACATTTTCTTTTAAGAGCCCAGGGGAAGTGACAAAGGACTAGGCTTTTCATCACGAACTCGCCTCTATTTGATTTGCCACCTCCCACAAGTATTAATTTGCTAAATATTAAAGAAAAAGTAAAATTTATGTAGTACTTTAAATTGTAACATAGCACTATACACAGCAGACAGAAAGAGACCTAATACTAAAGGCATATTTAATTATCACTAAACCCTAAAAGGCATTTAAGTATTATCGCTGCCATACAAATGAGGTAAATTAACTGCCCACGTTGGCACAACTAAAAGGTGGTGCAGCTGGGACCCCAAGCCAGACAGCCTGGCTCTTCACTTAATCTAAATTCCCTTTTTTGGCTGACCGGAGTTCCTTCCAGTTGGAAAGTCTAGTAGAATGCCTTAGTCTTGCTTGCCTAGAAGTTCTCAACCCGGGCGTTTTTAGTTGTCATAGGATCTGGGAGGAGCTACTGAAATTTAACCTCCGGGCCAAAGATGCCAAGTATTGACCCGCTCCAAAGGCCAGTTATACCCCAGTGGTGAAACGCTGACTGCTACATAGACCAGGCAACAAATATTTAACCTTCCTGAGTGCTACATAGACAAGGCAAGAAATATTTAACCTTCCTGAGGACTGTGTCATCAGCTTCAGGAAGGACAGTTAACTCGGTCCTAGAGGAGCCTCCCCCACAACGCCGGGCATCCAGCTTGCAGCTGTCGGTCCTCAAGATCCTTCTAGAAGGAAGCGGGCCAGTACCCTCCCTCCAGCTCTCCAGCACTCACCTACGTGAGGTAGCTTCTCGCGTGAAAGCTCAACCAAACCAAAAGTAAAGGAACTCTCCCAGTCTGGAAGACCACCGCGGGACCCCGAAGCAGGAGCAGCAACAAACCGTGCCTTTGCAAGATTCAAACTTCCCGCACTGAGCCTCTGATTGGAGGGATTTTAACAAACACTTCCGGGAAATGTGCCCGCCTCTTCCCTATGACGAGGCTGGGGATTGGTTTGCTCCTTGCGACATTTGAATTGATTGAAAGGTAAATGGACGGTTCAGATGGGTGTGAGCGGAATCAGTGGGCGTGTCAGCGACCTGATATTGATGTAGGGCGGAACAGTGGGGACTCTCGGGGCTCGGCGAGGGCGGGGCGAGCGCCCCCTGCGGGGGTCGCAGGGTGCGTGAATCCAATTCGTCTTGGAGCTCCCAGCGACCCGCGGGTATCCGAGGAAAGGGACGAAGGCACTCAGACGGAGAAGGAACTCAAAGTTTGCAGGCTTTTCATGTCCTTATTTTGTTACACAAATCCAGCAGAGCTTATTGGGATGTTTTCTTCATTTGACGTTTTTTAAAAAAGGGCTTCTCACACCAAATTTCTTTTACATCGTTTAGGTTACTTTCAACCGCCGCCAGTCATTTTTTTTTCCTAGTCCATTTTTTTTTAATTGAGGTAAAGTTTAAATACAACGAAAAGCATAGTTTTTTAATGTACGATTTGATGAGTTTTGCTGAATGTAACTACCATCTAATCAGGATATAGAGTATTTCGGACAGTCAAGAGTCTCCTTAAGCCCCCTTTGCAATTTCCCACCCTTTAGGCAACCATCATCCTCTGATTTCTATCACCTTCAAAATAAAGGTGGTAATACTCTTTTTTAAAGATTAATTGATTATTTTTTTAATTGAAAAATGATTTTAATTTTTTTGGTAAGTACTCTAGTGTTTGTTTTCTCTCTCCCAGCTTATTGTTTTCAAGGCCCGTCCCTATTGTTTCCTGAATCAGTGCTTACTTATTTTTATTGCTAAAAAGTATTCCATTGAATACTTTCTTTATCCATTCACCTGTTGATGGACATTTGGATTGTTCCAGTTTTTATCCTGTTTAAAATAAAGTTGCTTATAAACATTCTCATACAAGTCTTTTTGCAGACATGTTTTTTCTCTTGGGGAAATTTACATGTGGAATTTCTGGGTCATTCTGGTGTGCTTAGTAAGAAGTTGCCAAGCAGTTTTCATAGCCGGTTGTACCATTTTACATTCCCATTAGCTACCTGCAGGAGTACAGTGTTTCACATGCTTTGCCAACATTAGATAACTATCTCATTTTAACTCCTTCAGTATGTGTGAAATGGTATCTGGTTTAATATTGTAATACTTCCCCAATCACCAATGACAGCATCTTTTCATGTGCTCATCAATATTTTTATACTTGTTTTATGAAATGTCCATTCAAGTCTTTTGCCTATGTTTTTTAAATTGGAGACAATCTTTTTAAATTTGGTTGTCTTTTTAAACATTCATTTGTAAGGGTTTTATCTTTTCTGGGCACAAGTCCTTTGCCAGGTTATGTATTTTGAATATTTCCCAGTCAGTGGGTTAATAATAAGCTTTTAATTTTAGAATAGTTTTAGATTCATGGAAAAATTGCAAAGAAAAATAGAGTTTCCATATGCTCCACATCCATTTTCCCCTTTTATATTAGTATGGTACATTTGTTTACAAGTAATGAAATTATATTGATATTATTAACTAAAGTCCATAATTTATTTAGAGTTCCTTAGTTTTTACCCACTAATATTTTTCTGTTCCCAAATACTACATTACATTTAGTCATTATGTTGCCTTAGGCCCCTTACTCTGACAGTTTGTCAGACTTTTCTTTGTTTTTGGTAACCTTGACAATTTAGAGGGGTACTGTTAAGTATTTTGTAGAATGTTGTTTTGTTTTGTTTTGTGTGTGTTGTTTTTATCTAATGTTTTTCCCATGATTAGACTGGAGTTATGGGTTTTGGAGAGGAAGACCGTAATGGTGAAGTGCCATGCCCATCATATCACATCAAGAATATATAATATCAATATTATTTATCACTGTTAATTGCTACCCTTGATCACTTTTTTGAGGTAATGTTTGTCAGGTTTCTTCCACTGTATAATTACTATTTTCTCCCCTTACTGTACTGTCCTCTTTGGGAGGAAGTAACTATGGTCGGCCCACACTTCAAGAGCGGGGAATTATGTTGCATATAATTGAGGACAAACTCTGAACAAAAACTATTTGGAATTATCCTGCATGGGAGACTTGTTTTCCCCATTTGTCCCATTATTAATTTATTTAGTCACATCAGGACTGTTGAGTTATACTCTAATACTACTTTATCTTATTACCATTGGTAGCTCTTTTAGTTTGTTCCTCTGTCACTTTTAAAGATCCCCATCATTGTGGGGGGTTTGTTTAATTTTGTTTATTTGTTTTAGTACATAGTCCCTTATTTTCTGGCCAGACAGGATAACCTCAGGCCCATCTTGTATTTTCCTTGCCCCACTGCTAAAACCAGTCATTTTTCTAAGAAGACCTGGTTCCTTTCATTGGAGAATGTTATGAGAAACAAGATCTCGGCACTAGGTGTGCTCCTTGCTACTGAGGAGTCGCACAGTTGACAGAGTGAAGAAGTATACCTGTCTCGACTAACATATGTGTATGTATACACACACACACACACACACACATACATATACATATACATATTTCTATAGTAACCATCTATATTAGGCTAATCATAAATTTACACTGATGTACCCAACTGTAACCATTACCATATGGATTATTCTAACCTCCTCCCCTTGCTTATCTGCAACCTCCCTCCCACTCCAGCAGTGGAAAACCTCTTAGCTGCCTTTTCATTTCCCTCATAGCTTCAATAGTGAATAGAGGATTTTCAGTTTGATGAAGTCTAATTTATCATTCTTTAAATTTTTATCTTTAGTGCTTTATTTCCTCTCTAAAAATATTTGCCTACTACAGGTCATGAAGTTACTCTCTTACGTTTTCTTCCAGAAATTTTGTCATCTTAGCTCTTATGTTTAGGTCTGTAGTCCATTTTTAATTAATTTGTGTGTGGTATCTCCACTCTTGTTTGTTTATTTGTTTTTTTGTTTTGTTTTGTGTTTACATATTGTTTAGTGTCCTATATACTTGAAACCTGTATAAATGGCTATTTGTGTGTAGTTACCTTTGCAAACCCTCAGAAGATTTTCTTAGTTAAAACTGCAGTACCTTAGATTTTCTGGCTCGTCTTGTATTTTCCCTGCCCCATAAAGAAATACAAAACAAAGTGTATAACATATGGGCAGGACATAGCCTTGAATGTTCAATCCATTTAGCAACAAGAATGAGATTGGCAGTCTTGGTGAGAACAATTTCAGCGGAGTGATGGTGGCAGAAACCATACTGCAATGAATTAAAGCTTCACTGGGAATTGTTGAAACAGGCAGGGAGAGTGCAAGTGCGCAATCAGAATTTTTAGTGATGAAAAGGACTTTGAAGATTAATGATTTGTACGAGAGCCCACAGCTAATTAAATAGCAGACCCAGGACTCAAACCTAGGTGTTTCATCCTCCTGGCTGGACACAAGGCTTGTTTCAAGGTTTATTTGAAAAGGAAAGAGTAGCATAGCCTTTGGAGTCAAATTGATGTGATTTAAAATTGCCGCTTTACATTGGGCAAGTTTTCTGCACTTTCAATCTCTATTTCCTTATCTACCTCTTAGGAGTGTTGGGAGATTAAATGAAATAATAGTTCCAGTTCTGCTTCCTACCAAGATGCTGACAAAGTAAAATCACTGGCTCCCTCCTACTAGATCGACTTCAGAGGCGCTTAGGGGGAAAAAAAACACCAAGTTATTGTTAACTTTCAGGAATGTAAGCAGTCTTCTTTTGGCTTTGCCCTGCAGTTGTTAGATGATTAACCTTTTTTGTCTCTTCCCAACCCTATGGCCCATTATAATTTAATTTAGGGCAACTCCAATTTTTTTTTTCTTGTTAATTTTACTGTGGCTATTAGTAAAATTTCAATTGCATGTGTGACTCACATTACATTTCCATTAGAAAATGCTGTTATCGTTTATGAGAAACTTTGCTGTTTGAAATATCAGTGAGAGGGGACCATCTCACTCCTCCCGGAAAGATGTGAGCACAGGGAAGCACCACAGTTTCCAGCCCACAGCTTCAAGATAAGAGGTATGCAGTTCAAAAAATAACTTTCCTACCTTCCTAAATTCTTTTGGCTGGGCTAATAATCGAATTAACACAAGACGGATTAAAGAAGAAAATGTCCACAATTTATTATGGACCCACATGAGGGGGCGCCATAAGAATATAAGACTGGAGGAGGCATTGGGCCCTTGAAGTTTATAATATAAACATTCAGGACTAAGGAGAAAGGGAGGCAGGGATCTGGAATTTCACAGGGAAAGTAGGCAATTCACAGGTAGAAAGAGCAAACGTGATTAATAAGTTCTTGTGGGGCCATCCAGAAATAACGGGACATAGAAGGATGTCTATTGCTAGATTTCTCCATTTGCTGCATTTAGTTTACATTATGATGCTAAGGGGATGCTCCCTACCTTTAAGCAGATTTATCTCTCTTAATTCCTTTAGGCAGGTAAGAGGGAGGATCAAAGATTCTTTCTGAGCCTTTTGTTTTTGAATAACCAGCTTAAAATCTATAACCTAAAGGCCTCTTTTGAGGTAACAAAACATTGGTCCCCTCAGACGTTTTAAACTATAGTTTCCAAGGAAACAGTTAATCAGATTAGAATATTTCTAACTGGAACCTAGAAAGTTTCCAAAGGGCGGAGGCCAAGGCCGTGAAAACAATGTTTCTTATCAGCCTATGTATTTTTCCCTTGGAGTGATTACTTTTTAAAATTTTTTAACCAGTTACATCCCCAGTTTTGCTTTGCTCCCTGTTACCTGCAAAAGAAATATTACAGAGAAACCTCGATTGCTAAACTCTCTGTTTCGTGACAGCACCAATCCAGAGCGGATCCCGCTCCTCCTGGTCCCTTCTCAGAATCACTTAGTGCGGGTCCCTCTGAGATAAGCCTTTCCAAAGTCCCTTGTGCCCGGACCTCCCTCTCCCCGCCCACATACCCCAGGGTTCCCTGGAAGAGGCCTCAAGCTCTCCCTTGCAGCAGCAAGTAAATAACTAAACTTTGTTTAACTCTAAGTGTGTTCCTGGTGGTCTTCATCTTGTTAACCAAAATTTTCATTTCCACTGCTGAAAGTGTTTCTTTAACAGAAAACCAAAATGGCTTATTAGGCCAGTGCTAGCCAAAAGAAAAAAAAAAAAAAAAAAAAGGAGGGGAAAGGGTGGAGACCAGTCTTTGGGCATGGAATCTAAACCACCAGCAGCAAGGCTAGGTAGGAAATATAAACACGTCCATCATCTTGGAGTTTTGTGAGCATTTTTGTACACCAAGTAGGGGGAGAAAATATAAGCCATTCTAAAAGGATTTACATTAGCAATAGACAAAGACGAGGGAGAAGGTGAAATGAGGCTAGTTCTGGGATAGGTGTAGCAGAGCCAGCAAGGAAGCAGTGTCCGTCCACGCCTGTGCGCTGGCTATGGGCAGCAGTTTGGAAAGTTCATGTGTAAATAAGCAGAGGCTCCTAGGGTTCTACGGCACCTGGCTGTTCTTGCTGGCTAGTCTCTCTTGTAGATAATCAAGGAAATAGCCACCTGGAAATTAACCCAAAGTTCCTACAGATATACAGGAATGGGAGCAGTCTTTTGTCAGAAGCTGGTCTGCAGCTATTAACAGGCTAACTGTTCTGTCTCCTCTCACTCTCTGGCTGCTAGAATCTAATTTAGACCACTTTGAATTTTTTTTTTCTTGTCCATCGGATGGGCTCCATCTGCAGACCTCTTGAAAGGAATCTTGAAATCTTGAAATTAAATTATCGAAAAGGAGGAAGAAAAGGCATCGACTGATTTTAAAAAATCTATAATGAAACAAATGGAAAGCCATTTTGGAGTCCAGCCAATCTGGGCCACAGTCCTGGAACTGCTCAGTTTTAGTTCTTAAACCTAATTGATGGGGTTAATACCAATATCTATCTACTTCATAAGGTTTTTGTGAGAATTAAATACCATACCTAAAGAATTTAGCATAGAAGCTGGCATATAGTGAGCACTTTATGGTAGTTACTGTTAGATGATCACAAAAGGGGAAAAGTTAGAATGAAGCTCAAATTCTGTGGGCATTTCTCTTTTCTCTGGCCCCGCCCTGTGTCTGGCAAGGAAGGGCGTAGGGGTTTTAATTAATCAATCAATTCATTTGCTTTTAAGGGTTAAAGCTGAAAGGAGGGTGAAATCCTGTATTGGAATTAAAGGATGAAGAAATTACAGAAAAAGGATTCTCCTTTTCAAAATCTGTTTTCTCATGTCTTAAAGATGCTCTTACTTTATATATCTCATAAACTTTTAATAGATAGAGGCTCCAGAATCCATGTAAATCAAGCCTTGATTAGCAGGCTACTCAGATGAGTCTAAAGTTGTGTGGAAAGTGTGTGGGTTTTGGCCCCACAGACTTGGGTATAAAACCCAACCCTGCCACTTTTTAAATTCATGGTTAAACACCACATATGGCCATGGGCGAGAGACTTAATCCTTTCTGAGCCTCGGTTTGATAATAGCATCATCCTCACAGATTTGAAGATAAAGATAAATTATGTAAAAGCACCTGGCAAATAATAGATTTTCAATAAATGGTACTTTAAAATACTACCAATGATAATAACAACAATAGTAATATTTTTGAATTCACCAATAGAAACTAAGTAAGTATACTTTTAATGAAAATATTGAGAAATAAAAGGCAAGAGGTATTGCTATAAAAATTAGTAAGAATGACAAAATTTAGCATTAGTTGGTCACTGATGTAAACTGGTAGTCTTTGTAGAAAATAAACATGACATGTTTTCCAATCAGTCTTACTTGTCTAAAGGGCGATTAAGATTTTACTTAATTCATAACTCTGTAAGCCATTGTTTTGAATCAGCATTTCCCTCAACAAAGGTTCATTTTCAAATTTAAAAACAGTAGAACTCATTTAAACTCTTCTTATCCATTTACTGCTGCTTTCTTCCACCAGTTAGAAAAAGCTGTTGAGGATTCTTCCCTTGGAAACTGAGATAATGCAATAGTTCTACAAATACCACATTTACGGCATAAATGCAATAAATATATTGATTGACATTTTTATTATGTAGACATTTTATATAAAGTGACAGTGATTTCATTTTTTATGGTGCTGTATATTCATAAAATGTGATTGAAAACACTTTTTAAAATCTTTGTAAAATTTAACCACATGCCTCCAGGATCATCTCTCAAAATGTCTAAATACAGAGTTGACAGATTATAACTGTTTAAAAGTTATGCACACATATTGACAAAACCTGGAAGGAACCGTGTGATGTAACAAGGTTGTGTGAAACTTTCTTGTGTTTTATTTCCTACCAGTGTTGTCATAATGATTTTTGTACAATATATAGCTTAAAATTTTCTGCAAGTAGCTAACTATATATTCCTGAGGATCTAATTAATTGTTAGATTTTTCGGTAATTTAAAAAACACATCTTTCCTTTAAAAGAAAATGTTTTAATTTATTGCTTCATAATTTGGTTTTAGATCATTCTCTTCTTCTTAGCTATTTAAGCTATTTTTAAGTTCTCCATTTTAAATAACCCTTTAACACCTTTAAGATGTCAATTCTTGTTTGAATTTTTTATATCACAAAATTGTTACTCTATTTCTCTAGTCTCTATAATGAGAAAGGGGAGTAGCATACTTTTTACAAACTTTTTAGGGGAGAGGAAAAATGAAATGTTAAAAACAAACAAACAAACAAATAAATAAATAAAATGTAAAAAAAAACTTTTTAAAAACCGAAAGAAGTTAAAATACCTGTTAATGCAAAATGTATCCATTTACACCCGCCACTCCCGCCTGTCGATCTCCACCGCCATCCCCATCTAAGTGTGCGCTCTTCCAGTGTGTCCAAGTTTCTGACCATTTTGAAGAGGAAAATCCCAGATGGGGAATTACTGAGGAATAAGAGGTCCAGTAATTTAGATATTATAGAACATTAAATTATTGGTGGCAAAATAGAAAAAGTCGAATTATATATACAGTATATATATTCAAATGATATATGTAAAGAAACATTTGCACAAAAGAAGGGAAAGATAAAAAGAAAACCAAGAGTGGGGGAAATGCTGGCGATTAATATGTCAGATGGACATTTGGTACCTAAAGACAGAGAACTAGTAATAAATTTCTTTGGACAATAACTAGCATCCAGTGGATAATCCTTTACAGGGGAAAAAAGAGAGCTAGAGGTGAAGGAATTTGCCCAGTTCCTGTGGAATTTACACTGTAATGTGTGTGCTAAGCCCATGTTTAACGATTATAATATCTAACACTTTCTCATACTTGGGATTATATCTATTTGTTACATTAGGTTTAGATTTCATGACTGAATACATAATGTATATTGATAGAGAATATAGCGTACAGGAACTGTGCTTCAATTTAACAATATTTTGAAATATACTCTTAAAATTGGTTTTACTATTTCAAAGGATATAATTATTTTTGTGACCCTGATAATAGAATGCTTTTAATGATTTCTTCTTTTGAAAGACTGCATACTCATTAACATTGCTTTGTCACTCTTATTCATGTTTGTTAGTGTTTCTTTTTGGATAAATTATTTGTTCATTTGTATAAAGCTTTGAAAATTTTTTTGGAGGATGCAGCAGTTAGTCAATTTTTAAAGTTAAGACCTAGTGCTCATAGGCATATTTTAATGTGAATTCTTTATTAAACATATCTTGTAAGTATTAATGAGGCAGTGTGTTAAAATAGTTTTATTTATTTATTTTTAATTAATCTAATTTTTGTTGGAATAGAATTGCATGCAACAATAAAAATTAGAATAAAAGAGGTTAAAATGAAAAATAAGTCTCCCTCCTCTTCCCAACTCTCCCCTTCTCCTCAGCCCCTAATTTATTTCCCAGAAATCACCCCTGTTAACAGTTTCTGCTTTTAATATTATATTTCTTCATTTCAAGTTTTATAAAATTTATACAGAATCTATTAATATTCCATAATGAAAGAGTAAGAATTATTATGAACTAACTACCTTCCCACCTCTGCTTATATTTGATTTTTATTATATTCATTTTTATTGCTTATATTTAATTTTTTTATTTGCTAGTGGTTGCCTTATTATCTTTAAGTAATACATTTAAATGTTTCATTCTTAATTTATCAAATTTGATATGGATTAGGTATTCACAATGAAAAATGAGAATGATACTCTTTTTTCTAACTTCTATCTACCTCCCCGTTTTTCTTAGTTATATTAATATGTGTCTGAATAACATTATATGATATTAACTTAAATTTTCCTGTTTCCATTTCTCTATTGTATCACTTCAGGGGAGGTATCAGTTGGGGAGAAAAGCAGAATTAGCCTGTAAAATTTTCCCTAGGTTATTTTTCCATAAGCTGAAGTTCACAGAGGGTGTGGATTTGAGGGAGAGAAGCATGGTGACTTGGAGAAGCAGGAGGTGGGGAGAAGCTTCTCCTGTAGAGATTCCATGAGGGTCGGGGGTAGTGGTGAGAAGCTATATGGGATTCAAACCCTGTTCCACGTTGGAGCTCTGAGAAAGGTGGAAGCCTTAGAAGAGATAGTGTTAGATATCTGGAGAAGGCAGGATCCCAACCTCAGCCAAGATTCCCACGCTACATGTGGGGCCCCAAAGGAACAAACATCTGCTGCATTGGAAAAAATTATTCACTGAGGATCCCAGTTATCTGGATATACAGATTACTAATGCTTTGGCAACTGTGTACCTTGATGAGACCCAGGGAAAGAAGAGAAACCCAAGAATGTCTGTGATTACATTTCCTATCAAGCAGGTTGTTCAGGGGTAGTGGAGAGAGAAAAGGGATATTTCCCAGAGGCAGAAATTAAATTGTAAAAAATAAAGTGACATTTTTTGCACACTTGAGTTTGTTGGCTGAGATTCATACCTTGCCATGTAACTTTTTGTCAAGGTTTATGACATTTTTATGCTGATCTGTAATATAATTGTTAAATTTCTATGCTTTAGGCATCATCTAATACTCAAAAATAAAAACCAATAGACAGCATGTATGCTATTATGATATTGTGATCGGACTAAGAAGGAAATCAAATCCTATGACATTAAAACTTTGTTACCTAAATCTTTCCTTCACTTGTTCTAATTCTACTTAGTTGCCACCATTATTGTGAAACTTGATGCCTTGGAGTCCTATTTTTGTGCTGAAATCAAGTAATTTTTTTTTATGTAGGGAGCATGAATGATAAATTTTTTAATTCCTAGATGTCTTTATGCTTAATTAATAAAATAAGTTAAAAAATTTTTTCCTTTAAACCTTTGAAGACATTACTCTCCTTTCTTTTATAGTTTTACTTTTTGTCTACTTGCTCTAATATAGATTAAAGGAAGTGAATTAAAGTCTCTACCTCTGTTGTTTTTTATTTCTCTTTGTATTGAATTATGAATATCGATCTGGTGCATAGATTTTATATCTTTATTGTAAATTCTGCCTTTAATATTATAAAGTGTTTTGTTTAATACTTTTTTTGGCCCACGTTCTGAAGTTACTACAAGTCTGGCTTCGATTTTTCTCTCAGGCCCCAATACTCTCACCAGGAAGCATATTTAATGAATTACACTGCTAGTTGCTTCACAGTCAATTCCTCTCTTTAAATTTGCTGATGCTGAGCCTGGAGCTTATCTGAAGCTCCTTAGAAAGAACCTGGCTTGCCCTTGGTGTCCTGAGATGCAATTTCTTCTCTTGATGTTTTAAGAAATGCAAACCCACTTACTTTATATTTTCCAAGGAGTACTCAGAATTTCTGGCACACTGATGATACTCTAATCATGTTTTACTGATATGGCTTTGTGCTTTAAAAAAATATCTGTCTTAAAATTTCAGTGGGAGGTTGGAGGGTGTGGGATTAATTATATGTCACAGTCTACACCTTGACCTGAAATCTTTCCTATGAGATTTTTCATAATAAGCTCCATATTTAGAGGAATAAAACATTGTATAATGTCCATCCATTTCCCTTTTCCCCCTCTAATTCTTCAACACACATTGCATGTGCACACAAAGTAATTTATTATTAATTTATACTTTTCCTTAAGTTACATTAAAATTCTCAGTGCTTATGTTCTCTTTTATCCCCATCCCCAAAATGCAAAATCTTGGAAAGACCTATGGTGTATCGCTAATGAGCATTCAAAAATTTCAATGTACATTTTAGGAGATATTACTGTTATGTAGCCACTATAGAATGGCATGGTTCCAAAGGGAATTAAGCAATTTGTACTCAGAATAGAGTACAATAATAATAATAATAAAAATCAGTAATTTCAAAGGTTTGAATAATTACTTGCATGTAACTCTATTCTTATTTTTCCATATAAGTACCAGCTTTGAGGTATTTTACAGTTAGTGCCAAATATTTGCAATGTCATTTTTTTCTTTATATGCTAAATAAGGGAGCAGGAAGCGATATATTTTAACTATAAATATATACGAAATCATTATATACTTGATTTTAAATTCTCCTTTTGGAAGACAAATCTTTCTTCTCTTCTAATAGAACCATTAGGTCATCTGCTTTGTTAGCCACATCAGAATCCGATTACCACCTTTCAATTTTGGAAATCTAATTAATTGTTGAGCCCTTAAAGGAACCAAGTAGCAGTACAGCGGACAAACACGTGGTGGCACCCGAAAGCCCCCAACCAGCACCATTACAGCGCTGTGTCGGCATGTGTCAAAAATGTAGGCACCACAGCCATCCTGTAGGTCACAACTGGAATAGAGCTATAAGACAGTCATATTACAGGATGCTGGAAATGTTTTATATATTGATCTTAGTGGTGTTACATAGTATATACATTGTAAAGATTCATCTAGCAGTCTATATAATCTGTGCATTTTACTATAAGAGTATACTTCAATAAAAAAATTTAAATGGACTATAAATGACAAGATATTTTATATAAGCCACCTTAGTCTTTACCCCATTATCGAACACAATAACAAAAAATTTTAGAGGGAGCATTGCAATTTAGGTATTAGCAATTTCCCTAAAGAGTATGGAACTATTTTATGATAGTTATTTTACCTTATTGCAATAAATTTAAAACATTCTAAAACTGTCAACCTTAAAATTATTAATTTCAGTTTAAACTGCACCCTCAACAGCACAACAAATAATTTTTTAATGTAAGAATATCCCCATACAATAATCTGGTCCCATGCAATATCTGGGGCATACTCATAATAAAAAGTAACTCATTTTTTATCTGAGATATTCACATATTCCTGAGCATTCTGTACTTTATATGACAACCCTGATTATGTGGCAAGTGGCGTAGGCAGAGGCAGTTCTCAGTGGCTCTGTACATACAGGACCCAGAGGAGGGTCAAGAAAGATAGAGAAGAAAAAAAAGTCTTAAAATAAATTAGCCTGACCCTAAGCCCCTATTTGAACAACAAAGTAATGAAATTTGCTGAGTTAAACTATTATTGCATTAGTTTAGAAATAATGAATTAATATAACACATTCAATAATTTCTATCAACAAAAAGCAACACCTGCAAATGTCTAAAAGAGCCATCAGTATTTCTCCTAAAATTTGTATATTTCTCACCACATCAGCTGCTCTTCTGATTACTTTGGATGAAAACACTGTGAAAGATAACCTTGATGATGCTCATAATGTAGCTAAAGTTTTTCTAATTTATAGCCAATTATAAGAAGTATGAAGTTTCAAGGTAGATTGTTTTGTTTTGTTACCTACAAATATTTTTGATAGGCTATCATGAGAATCCATCTTAGACCTAAAAGACAGGATAATGAATGACATAGACATAGTTCTTCCTATGGAGCTCAGAGTCTAGGCCCTAGGGGACTATAAGATAGATAGGTAGGTAGATAGAGAGAAAGAAAGAGATAGATAAATAGATGATAAATATAGATGGATGATAGACAGACAAATTATGTGCACTAGATAAAACATCCAGCAATAGTGGATGTCTGTTGTTTGCTGCTCAGCAACCCTCTTCTTTTGGGAAGCCATCCAGATCCAATTCTATGTTATTTAGTTGGGTGGTATCAACTTCAAGCTCATCACCATGTTTGATGATGACTGATTAAAAAATGAGCATATGATCTGATTAGAACTGACTGAACCCTGGGAGGGAGTAAGTAGAGGCTTCTGGAAAAGAGAAACATTCATTCTTGCCTTTGGTAATGGTCTGTATACTGCTAATTTGAGGGAAGCCATCCAGATGCTCAGGGCTGCCAAGTACACACCCCTCGAGGGTACCATTCGCATGTGCAAATGATAAAGTCAACACCCAGAAAAAGCATCCTGGTGGCATTGTGGAGCCCCAATTCAAGATGAACCTGAAACTCTCCACAGATTTTTCAGTTCAATTGAGCCAATAAATTTACTCATTTCTTAGGACAGTTTGAGTTCAGTTTTCTGTCATTTGCAGCATACTAACTGATGCAATGAAAGTCACAGAAGAAATAAAGGTTTCTTTCCCGTTCCCAGCACCCAGTTTCATTCCCTAGAGATAATCATTATTACATTTCTTTCAGACGTTTGTTGGCACAAATACGTATAATGTATGCCTTTTCATGCAAATACGAGTGTATTGTACATATGGTTCCACCACTTGCTCCTTTAAAATTTATGTTGTGCTGTGGACATCATCTGTCAACACACAGTATTCTGTAAGCTGGATAGAGCATCATCAATTTAATGTTTCTCATTGATGGGAATTATTTTTCCTTAATTTTTTACTATGATAAATAATACCTTTATACATATATCTTTGTGAATTTATGCAACTTTAACCAATAGGGAAAAATCCTAGAAATGGAATTGCTCTTTTAAAGGAAATGTAACTTTCAAAATTTGCCTTTCAGAATGATTACACCAGTTCACACTCTTGAAACACATGAGAATGTTTCTCTTTGCCATTGCTAATACTGTGTCAAACTTAAAAATTTGGTCAATATGATAGTGAAAAGAAATGTAATTTTCTTGATTTGATTTGTTTAATGAGTATATACACACATATAGACACGTGGAGAGATTCATACATATTTAGGCTATTTTATAAATTAATTAACTATTTTCCTATAAATTCCCCCATTCATATCCTTTGCTGATTTTTCTCTTGGCTCATTTATCTTTTCTTTTCGATTTGTATTTATATATTGAGAAAATAGATCCTTTCCTAATACATGTTTTAAATATATTTTTTCAAATTTGCTGTTTGCCCTTCACCATTGTTTTCCTTATTTTTTAAGTATAACATTTCAAGAATATAGAAAACAGAAGAAAATTATATAATGAGCCCCTATATTTCCACCATTCAGTTTTAAAATATTATTTTGAAATATTTGCTTCACCTTTTTAATTAAAAAAATAAAATATTAAAGATACAATTGAAGTTTCTTTTATACTCTCACTCACTGATCCCAGTCCTTTCCACTTCTCCCCAGAGGTAAACACCACCTTGAAGGTGATGTGCATTTGTTTTTAGAGACCTTTATATGTCCCATATGCACCAAGGGTTTAAATATTTTTCTGTCTTTCAGAGAAAAACAAAAGACAACAATAACAAATTGACTGTTAACAGTTTTTCCCAAGTAAGTCTCACTAGGATCTGCAAGTATCTTTCTAAGACAGATTAGTTTCACAGTATTACAATATAAGGCTTGCAGAGTTCCGTGAGAAGTTGTGCCAGTCTTCTGATTAATGTTGCAAATAAAGGATAGAGAAATATATGCCCATCAAACTTGTGAGGTCATTGAATTATGATCAGATACATATTATATTATATTCATGTCTGAACATCGTTGCAGAAAGAATTAAAAGACATTTAAACAAATCATTGAATAACCTTTAATAACCTTTAGTCCCTTGATATCCTGAATCTTCCACCTCATTGCTTATTTCTAACAAAACCCAATTTAGGCTTAACCTAAACAAGGGATTCATCTGTGATTTTGACAAGCACCTTATACAGTATACTTCTATGGGTTTATACTTTTTTCCCCCCTACAGACCTATGTTCTTCTTCTTCTAAAAATGTGTGTGATATAATTTTGTAAAATTGTAAACTTTCTGTAAATTGCATCGTACTATGCATATCATCCCTCAATTTGTATTGATTAATTAGCACGACTTCAAAATTTATCTTTCGATATATGTGGATTGACTTTATTCATTTTAACTTCCGAATAATATTTCCTTTTGTGAATTCATATTTTCTATTTTAAAGTTAATACACATTTGGCTTATCTGCCTTTTGTCTGCTCGTAAAAAATAATTATGCCTTGGACAGGCCTCCTTGTGCGCATATCTGCACGTGAAACTGCTAGATTGTGAGTTCTGCACATCTCTTTACTGGATATCGACAAATTGCCCTTTGAAATTGTTGTATCGTCAATTTACACTTTGCCCAGAAGTAAACAAGGGTCCCTGTTTACCCCTATCCTTTCTGTCCCTGGTATGTTAGTTTTAGAGTTGTATGATTTTGATAGTAGTATAGTTTATCGAACTATTGCCCTACGGCTCCTAGCTTGTGTGTGGTGTGGGGTGTGTGTGTGTGTGTGTGTGTGTGTGTGTTGTCATGTTTTGAGGGTTTTTGAGTGTATGTTATGTTTAGTTTCAGTAGTAAGTGGTTATTGCAGCTTAACTTGCAAATATAGTTTTGTTCTTGTTCATTTTGTTTCACAATTTTGAAATTAAAAGAGAATAATGCTTATAGTCCAGAAATCTGGCAATCCTGCAGCATGATTCTATTTAGATTATGACACTTTGCCTGCCAAATGTTAAGAGGGGCTCACAGTTAAGTGAAATTCAGAAAACTATGATTGGGAAAATGTGCTAAAAACTGTATGTAATGGCTTGACACTGTTCATTGAAAGATTTTTGCTCACTGCACAGAGCTGGGTTATCTAATGCAGCATTAATAACTGTATCAGGTCTAAGGTAAATAGTTAATCTGGAGGGATTCCAGTACTAATGTTTATTTTCCCCATCTTTCTTGTCCTACTTCCTTTGAATAATGTTCACTTTCTCTTCCTTATCAGGTCAATCTTAAAGTTTTATGAAAATCCTATCTGTAACAAAATTCAAGCTAAAAATTTTTTTTCAGTGCAAGCTTATTTAAGCATTAAACTTTCTCATGCCAGCTCAACTAAAAATAAACTAATGCTCCAAACCTGTAAGATAACCAGATGTGACATCTGCTGAGCTGTCCTGTATAAATAAGCGATAAATTACAAAGTGAACAAGGTGTGTAGCAGGTGTGGTAAATCAGAATGTCTTTTTGATATAAACCAATGATATTTTTACTTCTGGAACAATCAGAGATTTTTAAAATTTTACACGTTCAATTTTTTTGGTGAAATGTATTGTTTCATAATAATATAAAATCTAGTAACTTTATTACACTATCTTTGGGCATGTGTGTGTGTGTGGCAGGGGAATAGATTTCTTTAACCATCGACTATCCCTAAATGAAGAATTTTTACCTCAAAGTTGTACAGTCCTCTTATGTGTGAGATTTCCCTTGCAGAGAGCCCAACTACTTTAGAAAAGTTTAAATCCTCCATATTTTAAAATATTTCATGAGTTTTAGAAGGTGGCAAAGTCTTTACACCCTTTTTGCCAGACCGGGGTTTTTGAATTTAAAAAGTAAAAGAAAACAAATAAGTCTTCACTCAAGACACATAGAAAAACATCTCTAAGTTTACAAGCCTTCTCAGACTCTTATGGTAAGGTATCCACATCCCATTCTCTCCACAGCAAACTCCAAGGCACTCTTGGTTACAATTTGTGTTGCAACATTTCTTACTATGTATTACAGTAATCTCCCTTTATCTGTGATTTTGCTCTCCAAGGTATCAGCTATCCACAGTCAACTGTATTCAAAAGTATTAAATGGAAAATTCCAGAAATAAATAATTCATAAGTTTCAAATGGTGCACCATTCTGAAGAGCATGATGAAATCTCATGCTGTCCTGCTCTGCTCTCTCCATACATGAATCACCACTTTGTCCAGCGTCCACACTGTACATGCTCCCTACCCATTGGTCACTTAGTAGCTGATCACTGTCAAGGTATCAAGGTGCTTGTGTCCAAGTCACCCTCATTTTAATTATTAATGGCTCCAAAGCTCAAGAATAGTGATGCTGGCAATTTGGATATGTCAAGAGAAGCCTTAAAGTGATTTAAGTGAAAAGTGAAAGTTCTTAATGAGGACAGAAAAATAATCATGTGCTGAGGTCGCTAAGATCTACAGTGAGAATAAATCTTCTATCCATGAAATTGTGAAGAAGGAAAAAGAAATTCATGCTAGTTTTGCTTTTGCCCCTCAAACTGTAAGTGTTACAGCCACAGTGTGTGATAAGTGCAAAGTTAAGATGGAAAAGGCATTAAGTTTGTGGTGGGAGACACGAAGAGAAATGTGTTCTGATTGATGACAACCTGTTGCACCAGACAGCATTGAGCCTGTATGAAGACTTCAGCAAGGGTCCCCTGAAATGAGTGATCACATTCACGTAAATTTTATTATAGTATACTGTTATAATTGTTATTAATTATTGTTATTTATTTCTTTCTGTGCCTAATTTATAAATTAAACTTTATCATAGATAAGGATGTAAAAGAAAAGCACTGTACATAGGGTTCAGCACCATCTGCAGTTTCAAGCATCCATGGGGGTCTTGGAACATATAGCCCATGAATAAGAGAGGAATACTGTATCTTTTGATTGCTTGATTATTGGAACTCACTGCTCCATAAATCTGTGCCTGCCATTTTCCTTCTGTCTGTCTGCCTTCTTGGTACCTCATGCCTACCTTTCGTGGACTTCAGTTCTCAGATGAAATGGGTAAATTCAGACCTGAAGGGAGAAATGACTGCTGCTTTAGGTGATAAAGATGTTGGCTTTCGAACAGCTGCTTGGGAAAACGGGCATTTGTTCTGAGCAAGAAAGAGTTCTTCAAGGCCATTACTACCTCAGCCTAGGAATAAGATCTATAGGACACGTAGTTTAGTTGTTTCAAGATTGACTTCATAACACTTATTCTGAATATTTAAATCTAATCATTATTTAGCCCATTGTTTTTTGTTTCTTTTAGGACATTTTGACAGCACTAGTCAAAAGTGTGCAAATCTTTTTAGAAGAGATAAAGCTACATGTAATTATTCATTCAATTGGTAAGTGACTGCTGTCTTAGGATATACTTATAAATGGTGAATCATAGACCTATAAGACCTATATTAATTAATAATTAATATATTAAGATTTCTTTTTGTAGTTCTCACTAAATACTAAGTGGGGTTAATTTATTAGCTTAAGGAAGATGGTTCACTGTATTTTAACTGCCAAGAACTGAAAATATTGGCTAAAAAGCATTGGCTGAGCTTTGCTCCTGCTGTGAAATCTCTTATATGTGAAACGTAAACATACCATCACACGCCAATAAGCACAGGCCTTTTAGGAAGTCATAAGGGATCAAAGACAAAAATAATTTAATATGGCAATAGATGTATTCACAAGATCCCAAATAAGTTAATTACTTGTCCTTGTTTAAATATGACCCTGAAAAAAATTTTTCTTAGCACATACTAACTACAGTTTGGAGAAAAAGAGCATAATATACATTCGAGTCCTGAGAGAAAGAACAATTTTAGTCAATGTAATTTAATGTCTTCAATTGCTTTTTATTATATCATCCTTGATGACATGTAGGAAAAAGTTAATTGATCCTCTCTTCCACATCTGGAACTTATAAATCAATACTGTTTAGTAGTATGTGTCTTTCCTTAGTCACTAATAAACTCATAGAAGCTGGCGGTTGGTATTAATCTCTTCCTAATTAAAGAACATGCTACAGATTCATCACTCTGAAGGAGACCAATGGTGTTTAATATGTTTCTCTGATCCTTTTATGCGTTATTATCCATTAAACAACCTATAATGATTATTCAGCTTGTCATACGGAGTATGGGGTGAGACAAAAAAAACATAGGATTGAAGGATATACTATTTGGACCTGAGTCCAGGCCTTTAACTATCTGTGTGACCCCAGGCATGTTACCTAATCCCTCTGAGCCTCAGATTCTTCATCTGTGAAACAGTCATTAAGTTACCTCACAAGACAGTTAACGATGATTAAATGAGATAATACATGGGAATAGCATCCTGCAAAACCTTTTTAAAACTTTTAATAATTGAAAATTTCAAACATATTCCAAAGGTGAGAGAAGAGGATAGCACCCTCAGATACTGGACCTAGCGTTAGCAATCATCCATTCATGGCCAGTGATGTTCAACTATATTCCACTCAGTGCACCCTCTTCCCACAAAAGGAATGTTATCAAACGAATTCCAGCTATCATGCAGTTTCCATCCTTACCTATTTTTAGTATGTATCTCTAAAAGGCAAAAATCTCTTTTTAAAAGCATAACTATGAAACCATGATTATACTTGAAAATGTAAAATATCCAGTCAGCGTCCATTTCCCCAAACGTCTCATAAAATTTCTTTATAATTATTTTGTTTGACTTAGGATTTAAATAAGGTCTACACTGACATTTGGCTGATCTGTCTTTTTTAAGCCTAATCAACAACTGCACTGTTCAGTATGGTAGCCAGTAACCACATGTGACTATTTAAATTTAACAAAAATTAACTAAATTAAAATTAAAATTAAAAAATAAAATTAAAAATTCAGGTTCTTGGTTGCAACAGTTACATTCCAAGTGCCACACAGCCGCATGGACAGTGCAGGTATGGAACATTTCTACCATTGCCCGAAGTGTTCTGGGACAGAGCTGATCTACAAATCTTTCTTCCCTGTTTTACTCTTTGAAACTTAATTATTGAAAAAACTCAGGTCATTTGTCTTATAGAATTCCCCACGGTCTGGATTTTTCTGATTGAATGCCTTTGGTGTTGTTTACTGTGTTCCTTGATCCTCTGTATATAATTGATGGTTAGAGCTAGAGACTGAAAAGCGATTCACCTGTTTCGTTAGTTCAAGTTCCACCATGTGACCTTAAGCACACAACCTGACCTATCCAAATATCGGTTCCCTCATACGTGAAATGCGAATAATAACAGTACCTATACCAGAGGGTTGTTGTGAAGATTAAATCAGAATTAGTACAAAGCATCGGCCCGTCACGGTACATAGCACACAGTACGGATTAAGTATATATTAGTTATACTACTTGTGTTGCTACACGTGTTATTAAGCTGTGATTCTCAAATCCCAGTGTGTGGATTGGCTGCATCAAAATTCTTTGTGGACTTTAAATGAAAAAAAAGCATTCTAGAGATTTTAATTCAGTAGGCTGGAATATGGTACCAATAATCTGAATTTGTAACAATTTTTTCAATAGATGCAGAAAAAGGATTCGATAAAGTTCAATATCTCATTATGATAAAAGCAATCAATAAAGTAGAAATAGAAGGGAACTTTCTCAACCAAGTAAAGGCCATCTATAAAAATCTTTCTCCGGGAAGCTCACCTTCCTTTATTCCTCCTAAAAAAATTATTACTTATACCTGATACCATGCAGCGAGGTCTGGGATAGTTCAATGTCTGGGCCTGGATGAGTGAGACTGTCTTCTAAGTCTGGGGTTCAGTTTTAAGAAGTCCACTTGCCCACAGGTATATGCCATATTATCCACTCTAGTCTTTATTAAAAATAAAGTGTTATTTTGCCTCATTTCAGCCCCAAATGCCTTAGACTGTATATTATTTTTCAGTTGGTTCAGAATGAGGGCAGGGAAGAGGAATGATAGTTATTGATCCCCTAACAGAACCCAGAATGAGGTAATAGAAGGAATAAGTTACAGAAAAGTTTTAGACATGTAATAGTCATCCCCAGAGCAATGATTAGAAACTTAGACTTTTTTTTTTTTAAGTCAGAAAAGATCCTAAAGATCATTTAGCAGCTGGATTCTCACCCACGGAGGTTAAGTAATGTGCACAAGACTACTCAGTCATCTAATGACATATCAGTACTAGAATCCAAATTTTCTTCCAGCCCACTGTACTTTCCACCACACTGTTCTGCTTCCTTAATATGCTGGTATATAAAATAGTACATTATGCTATTTTGTTATTTTATCTGCTCCCCTTCTGAGCAGAATTTTGTCATTGTTATAGATGAAGAAATAATTGCACTTAAATAATTTTCCCATGGTACTAGCGCTTATCAGACAGAGGTAGCACTGGAAATGAAATATAGTATCCTAATTTTAGTTCAAAGCTGTACTCATGAGATCCTTTTTTTTTCCCCCTGTACAAATGTCAAGCTGAAATAAATAGAAAAGTGGAACACCATGGAAATACAGTCACCACGGAAGAGTTTCTGGTTCATACATTAATTCAACTGACAATCTCTGGTTCCTTTTCTGACATGATGTCATGGTATGTTGTGGTATTAAAATTTCCTCCTATAAGAATAGAAGGAAATAAGTAGAATGAGGTGTCACTGCCTAACTTCAAAGCCTGTAATCATAATTAATTAGGATGCTAACTGCCTCCCCAGATGTGTAAGGTGCAAAGGCAAATGCTTAGACAATAAAACTAAAGTTTAGGCAAATTTCTAGAAGCAGTTCATTTATAGAGTAGAGTAGTAGAGTTTAGCACTTGGCTATTACAGCTTTCTTTAATCATCTCTGGAGAGTTATTGGTGGAAAAATGGTAATGTGAGAGACACACAGTAGGCCACCAAGATGACAGCATATGCTATCTGTTAATTAGGCCATTACTCTTTGATTTTCTACGAAATATACAAATGAGTGCGACCTACAAAAAGGTCCCTAATCTTACCTGCTTTCCATATTGACAAATCATTTTTTCATCAAGTAGTTTTGAGCATCTACTGTGTATCAGGCTCTGTTTTAGGCACTGGAGATAGAGCTATAAATAGTACCAAGTTCCTCATCTCATTAAGCAAAGGATATTATAATATGAATTGCAATAAAATATCATATTTGCTGCTGTTAGAGATAGGCATAGTTCTATTTAATTAGGTTGCTATATCTGTGTCTTTAGAAAAGAAAAAAAAGTATGGTCAAATAAGTTTGGGAAAAAATGCAAGGCTTAGTTCCATCTTGATACTTTAAATTACACACTAGCTTATTAAAACCCTGAGGTATTAAACAATACAAATATCTGTTTAACTCTATTTCCCTGACTTATTTGGCCATCAAAACTATTTTTTTCATTTTGGGTTAGCACTTATTAACCTCTTGTGGAATGAATGTTCCAAAGAAATGAGTTTTATAAAGTACTGAACCATAAGAACTCTTTGTTACTGTTTTTGTTTTTATGTATGTTCTATGATTCCATGTCAGTTTTAGTTTTTATTTATATGGTAAGTTTTGGAAGGCATAACGAACCTCTACTAGCTCAAATACATAGCAACAATCAACTATCTTATAATACAGGTCTATTGGATATACTTTTTTTCTCACTGTTTCCAGGTTGTTTTCTTTCTGTAAATCGCTATGACTTTAAAAAAACTTTAAATTGTAAAATAAAGCCTACAAACAACAGAAAACTAAAGAGCTTAACGAATAATTATAAGTAAATACCCTTGTAGCCACCACCCACGTCGAGAAATAAAACGTTTCCAGTCGTCTCAGCTGTCCCTCACATGCCCCATACAATTCACAGCCCCCTCTCTCCCTCCAAAATGCCCACTATCCTGTCGTAGTAATCATTCTCTTGAATTTCTTTACACTATAGTTTAGTCTTGCCCGTTAAAAACAAAAACAAAAAACCCACACCTTGCTGTGTCTTTTAAGTCCCTTTAAATCTACAGGTTTTCTCTCACTTTTCTTTTTCTCCTAATTTATCTGCTGTAGGTTCAGTCTGGTGAACACCTAGAGTTTCTTACGGTCTGGATTTTGCAGATTGCACACTCAGGATCTCATTCAACACGTTCCTGTGCCCTCTGTGTTTCCTAGAAATTGGTAGCTGAATCCAGAAGCTTCCTCAGGCTCAGATTCAATCCCTTTGTGTTCTTTTTAAAGAAAGTCTGGTTTTCACTTAAATTTTTTTTATGTTAACAGCCATTGATATCAAATTCTAACACAAAACACGAGGAAACAAGGTAAGAGGATGAGATATGTTCGACTTATTCCATTCTCTATGCAAAAGACAGCATATATGAAATTTGGGATTCCACCGTATAATTTATTATCATTTTGAAAATTTTACTTTATCATAGGAACTAATGTCATAAATATTATAACTGGAATTTTTTTATGTGCAGTTTTTTACTTTATGTTCACGGGTTTGTTATGACAGTAAGAATATTTGCTCAACTGCTTTCTGGCTATACACCTAACAATTTGATAAAAGAGACCTGACCAGCAGGGAAAACAGAGTTGGAACTTTTAAACATTACTTAACCATAAAAATTGTGTTATTGTGTTAAAAAAGTGATCTTAAAAAGTGAACCAAAGTCTTACATCTCAGTTTTACTCAATAATTTGTTTCTAAAATATTAACCCTGTTATTGCGAGGTTTGTGATAATTAATAACAGTCACTTTTATCTGAGCATTATTATTTACAAAGCACTTAATAATATTATCCAATTAAACTTTTCCCAGCTTCATAGAGTAGATGATATTATTTCTACATTACAGATAAGACCATAAGCTCACAAACGTTATCCACCATGTTAAAGACTGCCCACTGGTGGCAGCCATGGGATGTAAACCCGGTTCCTTTAATGCATAACCTTGTTTCCTTTTCACTATTTCATTCCTCTGAAATAGGCTTTCCTCTCATCTCGCCCCTGTCCTGTTTGCCAGATTACAAATGGATAACTGCTTTCCCAAGTAGTTTCCAAGTCACTTAGCCAGAGATCATTCAATCAACTATAACATGTCTCATTTCTTCAGAGTAGCAGAGAACACTTGTCCCTCAAATTTTATATCCCCTTCATGCCACAGTAATAGAATGGTTAGCCAGGAAAATGGCCACCCAGACTGAAGTTCATTTTCTAGCTTACTTGGCAGGTAGGTATGGTCATGTGATAAAAGTAACCATGTGTGACAGCTTTTAGAAGTTTTCATTCAAATGCTCCCCTTTTTCCCTTTTTGTCACTTTCTTAATCCTGCTGCCCAGAGAAGAAATCCTTTCTTGGATAGTGAGAATTAGGGCTGTACCCTAGGAATGTCACCAGGTTGGTGAGTTAGAAGGAGATCCTGGCTCCCAAGGACTTTTGGGAGCAGAGCTGGTCGCTGTACCAACTGTACTTCAAAGTCCTAGTCTCTTAGGCATGAGAGAGAACTTCTACTTTGTTTAAGCCATTAATATTTTGACTCGCCCAATCGCATCTTAATGTATATATTCAGCATACATCTGTGGAAATCCAGTTATTTTCCCAATGTTCTTTTAAGCCTTCTCCCGTTGTGAACTAGCCTGGTGGTTGAGTGAGACTGACCACACATCCCACATTTCGAGGGCACCCTGACTGACTTAGGGCCAACATGTGGCGGTGGTGATTTGTTCAGTGACAAGAGCCTAAACTGATCAGTTCGTTGTCTTCTCTTGGCCCCAGTGCTTGGTATGGGTGTGATGCAAACAGTGTTCAGCTTAGGAGAGGCACGCTCTCCCCAGAGGAGGATGTAATGCTGGATGTAAACACGGAAACAAGTACCTTTCGAAAAACCTGGCTGGAGATACAGCTGGCTTTGGAGGAAGGTACAACCAAGAAGTTGTGGGAAAACGGGGTTTTCCCTCAGATTGGATCAGCCCTAAGCCTGCCCAACGTGTGGTCTTGTCAGGAAAGTGAGCCAACAAACTTCCAGTTCTGTTGTTTAAACTAATTTGGATTGGATTTTTCTGTTCGCTGCATCCAAAGACATCTTAAATGACATACCTTTTAATGGCTTCAGGATTATATCAATACCCAGTTATGTAGATTGAATTTCCAGGAAAGCGTTTTTGACAAGAGGTCCTAATTTAACACAACTTTTCCCACACCATTTATCCTGTTGCTTTGTTTGCTAATTTTATTTTCCAAGTCTTAAAAGATAATTTTGGAAAGGCTGAGGTTTATGTTAAAATTTAAATGTAGAGCTTTCCCTTTCTAGGAATACGTTTTGATTTTCTTATGTTGTCTCATTTCTCCACTTTTTTCTTTTCCCATTTCTTGGATTATTTCTGTACGGACCCTTTTATTTTATTTTCTCTGCTTTCTCCTCTAGCTAACAGCAGGCACATCCTTAGGTTTAGACCTGGCCCCTTGTTTTGATACGAAGTCCTTCTCAGAGGGGCTTCTCACCCCTTTGACTTCAAATAATCGCATTTCCACTGCGTGTCTCCAACCCTCTCTTTGTGTTTTACATCTCCATTTCTGCCCCACTTGGAGGCACAATAGCCACCTAAATGCAGTATACCTAAAACCTGACTAGTCTTTCATCTAAAACTAAATCGCTCTCAGAAGCTTTTCTGTTTTTCCTCTTGTACTACCATTCTCTCAGGCTCTCAATTTCAAAATGTTGAGGTTATCCTTGTCTTCTGTTTTCCCTTTTCTACCACATTTACTCTATAACCAAAGTGTCATTTCTTCCTTTGTAATGTTTTTAAGTCTATTACCTGGGCACGGCACTTCACGATCTTGCATCTTACTAGACGCATTTATTTTCTAACTTGTCATCCTGTCTCTACCCCTCCAACTCATTTTATATGTGAATTCTGAAACACTGCCTTGCTAAGAACCTTCGAAGACTTCTTAAAACCTTTATTCTGGCATTGAAGGCTTCCAAAATGGGTTCTTTACTCAGCTCTCCAAGCCCATCTCCATCAATCAGCAAAGTGGTACACTCATTTCTTCCCAACTGTCACGTTCACATCTTCTTTGCCCACGTTCTTCTCCATCTTCTTATGTGTCCTCTTTCTTCCGCTTTCTCCTTTAAAGTGAAGTTCAAGTTTTATTTCCTCAAAGAAGTTGCTTCTAAGGTAGCAGAATGGAGGTCCCCTCTCCACCTTCTTCCTTTTTCTCCCAGAGTCAGACATATGTCAGGCCAGCCTAGTGGAAGACATCCAGCCTTTTAGCAAACCTTCAAACAACTGCAGGAAACACCTAAAGATTGTTTAACTTTCTCCATGAGTGATCTGCTATTTTTTAGATACCAAAACCTGTACGTAGACCACTAAAAGGCCTCTTTGTTTTCTTTCCATCTTGAGCCTCCAGGGTTGGAAACCCCAACTCCATCTAGCAAGGAACCCAAATAGGTCAAAAGACTGACAATTGGCACAAAAGACAATGGGTTGCCTCAGTCAGGAGAAAGAGAGATTAAAACAACAGCAACAACAAAAGAAAACTCTTGTAGCTGCAGGGGAGGAGACTTCCCTGATAATGCAGTGCAGGAAGGAGAGACTGAGGTTTGGCTCCAGGGAGAGAATTCAGGGAGTGGAAACTGATAGAAAACAGAGGAGTCACTCCTGTATCCCCAATGCTAGAAGTAAAAAGGCTGTTTTGTACCTTTTTTCAGACTTTGTGAACTTGACCTGTCTCTAAGTGGTAAGACTCCTTGGGGACAAGAACAATATTATCTCCTCCTTTCTGAAATATGAATATAATGTATCAGTCAGGGTGCTGGCTGGAAATAAATGGCACATTCAACGAAGTTAACTGAAGAGTTTATAAAGAAACTATTTTCAGAGGCGTGGGCAGGGTTAAGGGACCCAACAAAGGCTGGTGAAGTACCCAGGAATTAACAGCTGAAAGCTGTTAACCACTATAGGCCTGACGAGGCAAAGGCAGTGAGCAAAGTCACCAGAAACCTAAGCAGCTGAAACCGTAGGAGGGAGACTACCCAGCGATAGTTGTGGCCAGAGAGTAACACAGCCCCTGCCAGAAGCACATAGTATGATAGGGAATAAATCCCCCTCTGTGTCCCTCCTATTTATTCTCAGGAGCGGTGCTTCTCTTTGGCCATTCCCAGTGGAAAGCCGCAGGATAAGGGAACTACACCTGCAAAATGCTCGATTTTGCTGTGAACTGAAAATTGATCTAAACAATGTTTATTGATTAAAAAGAAACAGTCTGAAACTTACAGAAAAGTTGCTAGTACAGATAACATTTTATCTTGAACTACTGGAGAGTAAGTTGCCAACCTGATGCCCCAATACTCCCAAATACTTTAGGGGATGTATGTAGGACATTTTCCTACATAATCGCAATAGAATCATCAAGATCAGGAAATTAATTTCGATAATGCTACCTGATCCTGAGATGTCATTAAATGTCATCGATTGTCCCAGTAATATCCTTTATAGCAAAATAAAGGATCAGATTCAGGAACAGAAAGAAAGAAAAGAATTTGGAGGTTTGAATCAACTTTAATAGATGGCACACTTGAGCACGAATGATTAGGAATATAAAAACTAGAGGTCATTAATCAAGAGCTGGAAACTTCCAACTCTTTTCATGGACTGAAAATAAAGAGTTTGAGAAAAGGACTAAAAGAAGAGGAAGCTAAACATTAAAACAAGTTGAGCTGATGATTGACATAAGAAAGATTTGGTCTTTAGACAATGCCCTGAAGCAAATAAAGTTTCAAGTAGCTGCAACCAAAACTTCAGTAGCACTAAACAATGCTTTGAATGAGAATTCTTATCTTCAGAGTTGTATTAAGCTGTACTCACAAGAAACCAGAAAATAGCAAGGGAGAGTAACTGAAAGGAGCCAACAGGAAAAAAAGAAGTTAGGAAATGTTAAAGTGCCCATGGAACAAGTTCTAAACAATAAAGAATGTCAGAGCAAGCCTTCGGTGGGCATGTGCTAACGATGAGAGATCAGGCTACCGTTCTCAGAGAAGGCAAAAAGGATGGTGGGAACTTGGGGGTGGGTGTAACAAATGCATTAGGAAATGGCCGCCTCCTAGAAAATGAATAAAAAGAGTTGGAGAAAAATGGATTGATATGGCTGAGTTAAATGCTTATTTAAAAAAAGACACTAAATGTCCACTAAATTAACTGAAGAAGTTAAATTAATTGATGCACTTAAAGATCATATTAAAAGTCACGAAATGAGTAAGTCTCATTGCAGTTAGGGAGAAAAAAAACACACACACACACAGAAAAGGAGAGTTATAGTTCTGGCAGAAACTTCAACTTCTTTTTCAATTGCATCAAGAAAAAGAAATGAATTTTCACCTAATAACTGATTTGGAGAGAATTTACCGTGTGAAGATAGAGAAGAACCTGTCCAAAGCAGATGTGAACCTAGCCACACGTGTGAAGAGCTGAACACCTATAAAACAGAAACCTAAATTGCTTCAGAAAAATTCAGAAGAACTGCTGGCTCTTATCAAAGCTAGTTCGTTCCCCGTGGGAAAAAAAGAAACTCATAATAACGGGTTGAGAGTTCTTTTGGCTGAGAGAAACTTTGATAATTTAAGAAAAGAAAATGCATGCATTGAGTTATTTGGAAAAAGATCCTCATATTCCTGACATTCCAAATAGGATATTTGACAGAGGCCCAAGAAGACCACTAGGGAATTCTCTGGATGACCAGATCCTGAGGAAGAAGGAACATCTGACTCTGATGTCATGGAGAAAGGTCCAGGGTCTTATATGGACCAGATGGAACTCCCACAGGATCAGAATCCTAGAAAAAGAATCCCTCTGTCGGGCCAGAGCAAGACAGAACTTGTTCCGGTGCTCCTCACGCTGACAGTCAGCCAGGGGCTACTTCTGGTTTAACTTCTCACCTGAACAGGGGCCTCTCTTATTCTCCTGTCAGGGGTCAGACGTTGTAGAGGGACAGAGGACAATTCCTGAGATGTAGGTCCCCTTATTCTTCCCATATTCTGAAAAGTGAGGCCAAAGTACCAGGAATCCTTTCCACCCATCTTGGGGACTTTCTGACCCAACACACATCACCACTGGCAACAAGAAGTATCTATACCTCAGGGATAGATTCAGCCTCTGTTCACACAGCCTAAACACAATGCATATCACCTTCCGAGTTGATCCCTCCTTCCAATGATTCTACTTCTGAAGATCCAAAAGACCACAGGAAGTTACTTTTTTTTTTATCTCAACTACAGTAAAGTAGATCTTTTTCTAGTTTTTAGTTTTATTGCTGCTAAATGATCATACAATGACTTAAATTTTAGAATAATGTTTTACAACAGTAGATTTTTAAAATGTGAATCTTGAAAATCAATTGCTTCCATTTTATTTTATTTGTAGATAGTATAACAACAGTATTTTTGTTAAGTTCATTAAAATCATTCAGAAACACATGTTTTTGTCTTCCAAAATAATTTTTTTGTCTTTTTCGTTTTGTTGGTTGATTGTACAATAGCTCAACGGGAAACTTAATAAAACTATAATTCTTAGAAAGGTTTTGAAAAAATATATACTACATAAATGTGGATTTTATTAGTCAATTGTTTCCACCTTATTTGCTTTCTAGATAGTGTATCATATTTTTTATTGCTATTTAACAAGTCTCTTACATTGATCCAGAAACAGCATTTGTTGGTCTCTTTACTAAAGTGATTTTGAATGTCTCTCATTTAATTTCACTGCTGTAGTTAAGTGATCATACAATTGCTCAGAGATAAACTTAATAGGATTATAATTCACAGGACAGTGTCTTATAAATGTAGCTTATTTAAAGGTGGCTTTCGCAAGGGAATTGTTTCCCTTTCTTCTATTTTTAGGTGTTGTAAGGATAGCATTTTAGTTGTCTCTTTTAAACATGTCCCTTAAAACACCAACTGTTGCAACAGTCTTACATGAGAAGTCTCACAGCCAGACTTTTGAAACTGATAGTGTATTTCTGTATCCCAAAGATTGAATTTCCTCTAGTTATAAGACTGATTTGTCTACATAAATTTTTAAATGAAAATGAGCTAGTTTCAAATATTAATTTTTGGTAAAGTGGAAAAAGATAATTCTATTTATAAGACTAATATTTTAAAATGAATTTTGGCTTTAAAAATAGAGTGGAACAAGCAAAAATCAATGAAATGATAGATAAATCATTGTTTAATATTCATTTTTCTTATATTCTTTAAACGGAGAAAGCTTGAACTCTGATTTAAAGGTCTGTGGTATGTAGTAAAGCCCAAACACAATATATCGCTTTCTCACCCCTTCCTATAACTTCATTATCAAAGGCCCCTAATGGTGGTGTGTGTGCTGGGGTTAGCTAGCACTTCGGAGAGGGCTGCTTATGTTCCTCTCTTCCCAACTCCACATTCAGTGTCTTCACATTAGTAGCTTTGACTTGGTCAAGGTGGGAGATCCCTGGAATAACCCACCCCCATCCCTGAGAGCCAGTTTTTTTAACATATCCCTGTCCATACAGTAGCAATTCTTAACCATCACTGTGCATCAGAATCATAAACGCCTGGGCAACTCCTCCCAGAGATTCTGATTTACTTGGGCTTGGGCAGTGCCTTGGCAAAATACTTTTCAAAAGCTCCCCAGATAATTTTAATGTGTAGCCAAGGGTCAGAGACACTGCCTGTAAATACTTTCAACCGGCCTTTGATCTGTCTAGTGTGGATGAGATCTTTAGATGTTTCCTAATACTTCTTAAAGGAAAAACAAACCTACCTTATCAAGTTCTAAGTTCTCATCCACTGGGACCTCTCTCTCTTGAGGCAAGTAAAGAGTAGTATGTGAAAAGATCATACGGAGAACGCCTTTCATGAAGCCACAGGCTTTTCTCTGCAGGAATTCCTCCCCCACCTCAGAATACTTGGCTGTTGCTAGCACTCCTTCCCATCAGGCATCTATTATCAGGATAGTTTCTTTAGGTTTGATGCTGCTTTTGACAAAGGTCTCTGGCACTAACTCATTTTAAATAAATAGCGCTTTTTTCTTTTTTTCATATGACTTCTCAACTTTTCAGGCAAAAGTAAAAGGTGTTACTGATTATTCAGCTTTTTGTTTAGAGCTTGCCGAGGCTTCATTAGCCCTAACGATATGTTTGAAATTTATTTTGGATGAAGTATAATAGTCAAAGAGTTGGGCGATTGGAGGGAAGTGACCATAGACAACGTCATTGCCACAGTTCCATAAAAGTCACATGATAGAGTCATGTGTGTCTTTCCTCATGAATGTCTCGGCTCTCTGCGTCCTTTGCTGTGCTTAACCTTTGGTGGTACCGTTTCGTAGTAGGTTAGCCGTATATTTCTGTGCTTTCTTTTCTGGAACCAACTAGGAAAGCTTATAGGATGATTCAGGGAGATGAAGAGAACTTTGCTATTCTGTCTAACTGCCAGTTCTGTGTATGCTTTTATTTTTTTTTATTTTTTAGGATATCTTATTTTCTATTTATTTTTAAATTTTCTTGATTTTTCAATTACAGTTGACATTCATATTATATTAGTTTCAGATGTGCATGCTTTTAACAGCATTATGGAAGAATTTGCCCCTAGAGTTATTCAAAGTGGCTTATATGCGCCTGGAATTTGTTATTGTCCTCTCACTGGAAAAAGAGTAGTACTATCAGGTAAGTAGAGACAGAAATTTTAGCTTCACTTCCTTCTTTCAATGAAGTAGTATCATTTTTGCACAGTAAGACTTTTATGTGGTTAGCTAATAGAGTCTTTGTTTCATAAATGCTTTGGGATAAGAGAAGAAAATAGGAATGAACACCAGGCTTTTTGCTTTGTACCAATATTACCTATAAGCAATAAAAATTAAATTATTAAATTATTAATATTAATAATAATAATAATTTGTTTTCTTCCCAAGGATATTCTTCACATTGCAATCTATTCTAAAATTTTCAAGTGAATTGTAATTGCTGCATTTATGAACTACATCTAAGATGAAAAAAAGTTTTCAGAGTAATTTTACAAATACTTAATGGATTCACCACTTAGAGTTTTTTAAACGTTAACCCTGAACCAGCTATATTTTGTTCAGATATCTTTTTCTTAAATAAAATGTTACCAATACAGTTGAAGTTCTTCTTTGTGCCTCTTTCTAATCATTTCTTTTCCCTTTCTCCCAGAAGTAACTCTTCTTCTCAAGTCATTTTGGACCCTTCTTACCCATGTCTATACTTTGAATGCAATTGGAACTGTCCATAAACAATATCTGGCATTGTTATACGTGTGTTTTGTTTGTGCGTCAAGATTTGTGTAAATGGTAACATAATATATATCTATCCGCAACTTTTATCACTAAACCAAATATTTTTCTGAGATTATCTGTTTCAATACACATGGATCAAAATTATCCATTTTAAATGCTGTTTCCTATTTCATTGTACAAATATAGCTCCATGTAGTTACCTATCATCTATTTGTCCAGATCCCTTTTTCTTCTCCCCCTTGCCCCCCAAAATTGGCGCAAATAATATATGTAGAGAAATGTTTACTTTTTCTTAGGTTTTTGAAAACAGCTTTCTTCTCCTTAGTCGTTGTTGACTCCCCGCTCTTCCCTCCTCCTCTCATTCTCTCCCCACCTCCTTGCCTCCTCCCCATCCTCCCAATCCTTTTCCTCCTCCTTTTATTAGGTACTTATCAGTCCTGCTCTGGATTTAAACTTGACTGAGAGTTTTATGAGAACAACAGGGGAAAAAAAAGGGAGGAGGAGCTCAGACTGAAATAAAATTTTAAATTTACAGGTTTAATTGCTGCTTAAATCAATTAAATTGTCCTTTAAAAACAAATAAGAAAATAACCTTTGCTACAAACTTATTAAAATGTAATTTAATAATTTTTATTTGCATCGTTTATCTTTGAAAACAGTGTACAAATTGTACTCCCATCCAGGATTAGGCCCGATCTGTTAACTAATGGCATTACACTCTCTGGAGAGAACATGTGAGTCATTTTACCCTGAGAAAGCACTAAGGAAAGCGTCAGCCTTTGGAAAGACCAACAAGATTCACTCCAGCAGCATTCCAGTTACCAACACTAATTTACTACTCAGGGAAAAATCACAAAGCTTTGCCCATTGGAGAAGGTCATGCTTTTTAATTTAGTTCCATTTATGTAAAACTGACAAGTTTGGCAGTTTAACTATTGTGCTTAATAAAACGGTATTTTCCCCTCTGAATATTTTGATGTAGTCCATGAAACTGTTCTCATAGATTGTTCATCCATTCACCAATTCGACAAATCAGTAGTACATGTCCTTAAATTGCTCACAGAGGGCGAAGGTAGCTCTGTACGTAGATATGTTACATTGAAATATTTTAAGTGAAATCAAAAAAGTGGAACAAAGTACTATGAGATCATTGATTGTGGGGATAATTCATTTTGTGTAGGGATTCAGGGTCAACTATAAGGTAGTAGGTGGAGGACATGTTTGTGTGGGCCATAGTTCTTGCCTCTTCTCTGTGCAGCTTGATAAGCCACCCAAATGTAAGAGCAATGGCAAAAGGGTACACAATGAATACTAGTTTTATTCATTTTATGCTTCGTATAGACTTTTGAAGGAAGAGTGGCTTAGCCAGTAGTTTCGGAGCTTGTAAAACATTTTTTTTCCTGTGATATTCCAACAGGGCTTTCATTATCAGAGTACAACTTCCTCCTCAAAGCAGGAAATTAGGAATCAGATATGTCAATATACAAAATTACACACATGTGAAAACATAGTTAGCACATTTTAAAGAAGTACTTAATAAATTTAAGAAGGGCACTGTTATCACACATACTAACCACACATTGGTTTTACTCAGCTTGGAGTTCTAGGGCTTTGCCAACACTGGAAATGTGAAAAAGGAAATACAGTCTACCCCTGAACATGCCCAATCCTTTCTGATCTCGAAGCTGAGCAGGGTCGGGCCTGGTTAGTACTTGGATGGGAGACCACCCAGGAATAGCAGGTGCTATAGGCGTTAAAAAAAAGAGAAAGAAAAAAGAAAATGCATACGGCCATGCAAAAGTAGCCTTTGAGTAGTAGGGAATGAAGGAAATAACTGAGAAGGGGAGAGGATTCAAACCTACACTCAATATGCAGAGATTCCAGTGACACCCTGTAT
Organism: Eonycteris spelaea; assembly: GCA_003508835.1. Classification (NCBI taxonomy): domain Eukaryota; kingdom Metazoa; phylum Chordata; class Mammalia; order Chiroptera; family Pteropodidae; genus Eonycteris; species Eonycteris spelaea. The sequence goes on from PUFA01000017.1 coordinate 7,923,105, forward strand.
GAACCAACAATAGTCTGCTTGGCTAGTGATGACTAGAAAAGTCAAGTCATTTGGCAAGAAAGTCAAGAAATATGGGATATATGGTAAGGACAGAAGCAGAAAAGAGAAGGGAAACATACGGAAACCTAGAAAAGTGCAGCTACAGTAAAAATAACAGGTGGCAAAAGCCACAGGAACAATGGGGCCTTAAGGAGCGCATAATCTGAGTGCGAAAGTGTTGGCTCTGAGATAAACTACTCAGAAACCCAGAGTAGTTCTGAACAAGGGGGTGCAATCAGATGCCCTTACCATTTTTCAATGTCATCATTATGCCACTTTGGAAGTATGCTTTGGCTTTGCTGGGGAAGGGGCACTTAGAGGACGGACAAAACAGGCTCATTTGCTTTACTAATTCACATGTGTATTATCACACAAAAAAATTACATGTAGCTCATGGGTAAGAAGTGAGGCGTGGTGAAAGATCCATGGGACTCTCTGTTACAGTAACAGTAGATAACACATATGTGTCTATATGGTGGTACATTCAAAGGAAGCCAAACCATTGTACCCTCTTCCAAGGGAAACATCTAGTTTGGATACATTATTAATCAATAAAACAAGTGATTTTTACAAGGAAATGCTGGTAACTGAGTTCTGTACGTTTTGAAAAGGGCTTTTGGTATTTCAAAGAGAGACTTGGCATTTAAAGCATAGTTATGTCTGGTGGAAAATGTCAGCAAATCCTAAAACTGCGGAACAAGTTGGTGGCTTTTTTGCAGAATGCAGTTCTGAGCAAAATCTATTCCTCTGGACCATTTTAGCAAGATGATGTAACTAGGTTATTTTAGCCAGACAGCCTCTTTGTTATAGCAGGTGCCTCTGAATTAGGTGCGCTAGAGCTTAGGAAGAATAAGAACAGACTAATGCTGTAGGCTCCCCCAAATTAAATTTTAATGATTGGAAAATGTCATTTCCTTAAAGATTCCAAATGTCACATGAGTTCCTACTCATTTAATTAGAGAACACAAATGTATACATTAATAGACAAAGATTCTTTTCTCACTGACTTTATTATTCTGAAAACATAGCAACACAAAATTATTTTTTTATTATTAAAGTATTATAGAGTTTGCCTCCCTCCAAAGGAGTGGGTTAGTTTTTCCCCTCCCAATATATTTCCTATTCAACATCCCCCCAAATGTGTATCACGATGTTTTCAGTGACTTCCTAATGTTTTAGGAAGTCTTATAAATCAGTGGTCCTCAACATTTTTGGCACCAGGGACCGGTGCTCCTATGAGAAGCTAACGCCTGATGAGCTGACATGGGCTGAGGTGGAGATGCTAGCGCTGGGAAGTGGCGGCGAATACAGATGATGCTTCACTCACTCACCCACCGTTCACCTCCTGCTGTGGCAGCCCAGTTCCCAACAGGCCACGGACTGGTACTGGCACATGGCCCAGGGGTTATGAATGACTTGAATAGGAACAGCATTTATTGACTCATATAATAAGAAACCTCAAGGATTGGTTAAATCAGAGGTTCAATGATGTCATCAAGGATATAGGTTACTTCCATCTTTCTGCCTATCATCTTATGCTCTCTTCAGCTAACAGTTCTTGTGGTCCCAAGATGGCAGTCACAGTACCAGACACCACACAATGACATCTAGTAGCAGATGAGGGACTGTTTCTTTCAGTGTGTTTTTCTGTGTTTCTCTCTTCTCTCTCTCTCTCTCTCTCTCTCTCTCTCATTCTCTCTTCCTCTCTCACTAGTAAATATTTTATTTAATTTAGAAAAGTGATGAATCTCAACAGAAAACAAATGTCTTTAAGGAAAAGAAAAGAAACTTTTTCCAGAAGTGTCTCAGTAGACTTCCACTGTATTTTATTAGTGAGTTCTGCATCATATACCCATGCCTGAACCAGTCACTGAGAAGGAGATTGGGATCACACTGATTAGCAGAGTTCCTCAACCTTGGCACTATTGGCATTTTGGGAGAGATAATTTTTTGTTGTGGGGGCTAAAATGTACCTTGTAGGATATTGAGCATCATCTCTGTCTTCTCTCTGCTAGATGCAATAGCACTTACCCCCAAGTGTGAAAATCAGAAATGTCTCCAAGTTATTGCTGAATGTCCCCTTGGGGACAAAATCAATCGGTCACTCCACTGAGAACCACTGGCTTAGGTCATTATTCATTATTCACCTCATGGGTCTGGGCCCACCTTCCCTGGAGTGTGGAGAAGGTGCTAGAGATCAGGATTCCGTTAATAAGAAAAAAGGAATTGCTTTTTGATAGATGCCAAGTGTGGGCAGTTACACCCCCCTTTCTTTCTTGCCTTTTTTCAACACATAGACCAAGGCCTTATTAAAAATATAAAATACACAAGAATGAATTAACTAGTATTACCTAGTGAATACTGGTTCCTGTCTAAATGTGAAGTGGATAAGTATCCTTATAATCAACTGGTGATTTAGAAAATTTATTCAAGGGTAATTTGTGTTGAAGCACCAAAATCATGACTGATTGGGTTCTTCAGAGTTCAGATGTTCCTACTTTTGGTCATATTCTCGCAGCAATAAATTCCTTTATTCAGGTTTTATTTCTAATGTACAAGACATTCTACCCTTGTTACTTTTATTAGTCATCCATTGGTGATGAACTCTTGCATCCTGGTTTAAATTGTTTGATGAGAAAAAGTATGACTGTTATTAATTCAATAGACATTTATTTGGTGCCTGTCATGTACCAGGCGTGAGTGCTATGAAGGAAAGTGACAAGGCTGAAATACTACGTTAGAGAGTCAGAGAAAGCTCTCTGAGCTTTTAACATTTCAGCCAAGAAAAGGAGAAGAATGGAGAGAGATTGAGGAAGGGGACGTGTCCGATTATAATGGGCCGTAGCAGAGTTCTGACTATGATAAGAGAGGAAGGATTGGTAGGCTTAGGGATGGTGTGTGTGTGTGTGTGCGTGTGTGTGTGTGTGTGTGTGTGTGTGTGAGAGAGAGAGAGAGAGAGAGAGAGACAGAGAGAGACAGAGAGAGAGAGAGAGAGAGAGAGACTGCTTTCCTTTGACCTGTTGTATTTTTGTACCAGGAATGCGGCATGATTCCCAGCTGGATTTAATTTCTTCTGTGCTATGATAATTAGTGTGATATGCAAACCTGCATCCTTTTTTTGTGACTTTTTTTTCCCTTCTGTTTCTTAAGGTAGCATTCCTGTCTTGGTTTCCAGTCTCTTAAACAGAGCTTAGTCCACCTGGTCTTCTAAGACGCTTCAACTTCTGGCTTTATACCTAGTGTTTCCACATGAGCGGCTTTAGGCTACAGGGTTTGTGGTCTTCTCCTAACCATCGCATTTGGTCTTACTCCCTTGATTGTGGAGAGACTATCTCCTGGGGAAAATTTCACTAGAAAGTCTCTTATTCTAGGATAAGGAAGATCCCTCTATTTTTTCTGCCTCTCTTTTCAAAACACTTCCATCTCTCATAACTTGGGAGGTTAAACCATTCCTAATATAGATTACTGCTGTCCTTTTCAAAAAAAATCTTTTGAGAATTTAAAAAGAAATCATTCAACCATTCTTTATTAAGTTACCATTGAAATTTCAGGACTGGGCTTGACATTAGGATATAGCAATGAATAAAACTCAGTTCCCATCCTTCTAAAATTGTCCCTCTACAGGGGATTATAATAAATAAAAACTAGTGTAATTAGTGATACGAAATTTAATGAAAGAGGATAATTTTGGGAAGACTAGATAGATAGGCTAACTAGGCTCAAAGTCTGGGCTTGAAGAGGTTTTAGCTATCTTCCCATGTAACCTCAAGGGTAAATCAAATCTAAACAAAAGTACATGCCTTATGTGGTAAACTTAAGGTTTTGAAAGTACTTTCACATTTTTCTTATTTGAGTTTTATAATAATATAGTTAAGTAGGTAGGGAAAGGCATTATCATACCCAGTGATATAGTTTTGTAGTAAAGATGGGTCTAGATGGAAAATCTAATGCATCCTGCCACTAGGGTTCCTTTCTGCTGAAGTGGAAGAAATAGATTTGGTTAAGGATGAAGAGTTTGGGTGTAAAGGCAGAAGATGAGATAGTGGGCGTTTTCTCTTTGGAGATAGGGTGAGCATATTAAGGAATAAGTGGTAGGTTCTTAGTTTTTTTTCTGAGTAGAGAGCAGTGATGAAACCAAGTCTATACAAGCAAGCCCAGCTTACTGGGTTTTAATATGTTTGATGGTCTGAGATGACTAAGTGCTAATCATTGATGGAATAACCAAAGTTTTATACTGTTTATATTTAGACCTTTTCTGTTGTTGTGCCACCTGAGGCCACCTTCTTATGAGTCCCATGGCCTCACTTTGCCACAACATCCTTATCTGGGAGATCCCTCCTGAGGGTCTGTAACAGGGCCCGAGACTTGATGCATACTGCACTGATTGTACTGGCTTCATTTCTCGGGGATCATTCCCATTGTATGGAGAAACAGAATCAAGGGAAGGACTTTTCTAAAGTGGTTTTGCTGCCTGCTAGTCTTATCTTTTTTTTTCCCTAGACCAGAGCTATTTAAGGTGTGGCCCACTGGCCAGCTTTCGAGCCAGTCCATTATCAATTGCAAAGTTTATATACATGCTGGTAGGTATTTCGGCCATGATTTGTACAAAAAAGAATGACAGAAGGATTCTCCCAGCTCCTTCATTTTACAAATGAGAACTCTGAAGCCCAGCCTTCCAAGCTAGTAGCAGAACCAAAACTAGAACCAAAGTCTAACTAAAGGATATAATAGTAATCTAATACCATTTAGAGCTCCAGATCCACATGTGAGTATTAATAAACTTGTCGTGTCTATTGACTGAACACTGGTGTTACTACCATTCTGGCTAGCCTGAGCTGCAGCTTTCACTCTTCACCACTTGGGGGCCGCAGTTGCTTCACCCGGTTCTCCCTTTTTCAGTTCCCCGCTCTTCCCATCCCCAGGCGCCCGAAGTACGGCAGAATGCCCGGCAGGGGGCGGTGTGACCTCCTGGTCCCGCGGCCCCTCCCTGGGCCAACCGTCGATTGGGCCGGCGCGTGACGTCACGCCGTTTTAGCCAAACAAATGGGTTTCGGGGAGAGCGTTGGGCTCCGCCGCGCGGCGCTGGGCGCTCTGTCCGCCTGAGCGGTGGGGAGCAAGCCAGGCCTCCTGCCGCCGCTGCCGCTGCGTCGCGGTGTGCAGCCCCGGGCCAGGCCCCGTCCGGGGCGGGAGCGCAGGTGGGTCGGGGCCGAGCGGCGTGGCACGAGGGCAGCGCGATCGGGGTTCGGCCGCGGCCACCGTGGCCGTTCCCCGCCCCCCTCCCGCCGCTCGCCTGCGCTCCCGGGACGCGGGGCGGGTGGGGGCAGGGGCGCCGCCCGCGGGATCGGGGCGCGCGGGGCGCTGCCGCGTCTGGGGCAGGGACCCGGCGGCCCGCACCTCCCCGGCCGGCCGGCCTCCGCCCGCGCACGGGCCGGGCGCTGAGCGCCCCCGCGGGCCACGGAGGGTCTGGCGGGCCGGCGGGCGAGAGCGGCGACCCCGGTCCGGGCTGACGCCCCGGAGATCACGGATAGGCCGTGCGGAGGCACCGGACCGGCTCTCCCGCCTCCGGGACCAGCGGCAGTGAGGAAGTCGGGTCCTGGGTGGGGGTCGCGTCGCACAGTCGCTCCCGCCTGGGCTCGGCCAATCCGTCCTTCCCTGTCCCAGCGCAGGTGAGCTGGCGCCCGCCCTTAACCTTTACCGGGACCGGGCACGACGGAGGCTTGGAAACCTCTTTCCCCCGGCTGGCGCAAGTCGACTGCGGGTCGGCCCCAGCCCGCTATGAAGTCATAGTGCTGTGGGTCCGCGTGTCTGTGACGTCAGGGGGTTCCAGGAGATGGGCTGTGATGTCACTGCAGGCCCTGGCGGGGACCTTGGCGCGGAAAGGCCGGGAGGATCCGGAGGGGAGAAAAAGGAAGTTTAGTCTCCTATCGACTCTTGGAATCGCAGCGGATTTGAATCGAAAGTTGTTTGGTATCAGCATTTTACAATTTTAATGTAATACTTGTCAAGGTCTTTAACTTTATATCACACAAGCATTGTTAGAACAGTTCAATATGAGACATTTGATTTAGAAACATGTAAATCAGGGGGTTTTTTTTTTTTGGAGGGGGTGTTGAATGTTTAAAAGCCTTTTAGGAAGCTAAACTCATAGTTTAATTGTTTGTGATCGGAATTGCTGACAAGTAGAACTAATCTGAGTGCTGGTAATTCAGTCTACTTTTTTTTACTAGACAGTTTCGCGATCATCTGTTTTTGTTAGAGAATTGCCTGAAAGAGCGAGAGTGGATCTTAAAAGAATTTTTCTGTTGAGGGGAAGGAGTTGTTTGAGTTAATCCAGTATTCTTCTTAAATAATAATTACCTGAGGATTTAATTTATCCAGATTCTCCCTGTCCCATGCTACCATGGATAATTGAGGGTTTCCTGTGGTTATAGCTCAGCAACAAGCCTTTTTCTTACTTCTTATTTCTTACTAAGGCTGGGCCATAACAATATAATAACATCCCAGGATTGCTTGTCTGGACACGCAGCTAAAATTTTGTCTGTAGTGTTTTCAAATATGAAAGTACAGAATTTTTAAAAGGTTCCTTGTCTGTGAATATTGTTTTTCTTCCAAAGCTTTCACAAGAGATCAGGCTGGAAGAGAAGCTAGTCACTTGCCATTACTGACTAGACCCTTCAGGAATTCCAGCTATCATTTTCATCACTTCTTCCTCTCTATAGAATCACTTAATAGAATCTAGTTTGAAAGGTAGACGGCTTAAAATCGAAGCGTAATTGCAATTTTGTGTCTTCAGCAGGAAGCTTGGGTAGAAGTCCTCAATCCTTCACTGACCTTGACTTGTAAGGTAGGTTTTTTTGTTGCCTTTAATATTTCCTCTCCTTCCAGTTTGCTCTTTATAGATGATTGATTATGTATTGTTTCTCTGAAATTTGCATTAACACGCAGATGGAAGTAATGCTGTGTCCATTGATATAGGAAATGAAAGCAAAAATTTACCCTCATTAATTACTATTAGATTTGACCGGAAGTTCACAGAACAAGGCTTTTATGTAAATCTCATTTTAATCCTCGCCATACCTTGAAAATTTGACAGCATTGTATGTACTACCGAGAGCTGTTCATTTTTTTTTTTTTTAAGGAATTGGAAATTGTATAGTGACAAGGTTGCGTGAAGGTTTTAAAGACAAAATTTGAGCCTTTAATCCTCAAGACTGATAGGTACCAATTTAACATGAAACTGCTTATACTGAGGGTGCTAATCAGTTTACTCTTTAAGAGGAAAGGATCATAGCAAGATACTATGTAATGAAATTGGAAGAGGTACAAAAAAGGACCTCTGCATGTGTCTTTTCCATTTGGTCTTTCTGGGGCAGGCTGCATTTCTCTGTTAAAGAAGTGTACTGCTCAGTAAATGGGAAGGGATGAAAGTCAAACTAAATGTGAATTGAAAGACATAAATGATGATAATAAAATAGCTCCTCCTTGGCAGTGTATTTTCCCCTTGTTTTGTTAGCAGTTATGAAACTTATTTTTCCTTATGGAAAATGAATTATAGGTAGAGAATAAATGTCGTAGTGTATTCTGATGTGAGCGAGGAACAATGACAGTTATAAAAAAGCCAGCTTATTCATACAGTTGCATAACTATTTAACAAGCCACAACTAACTCTCCTGGAACATTTTTAGTTTGTTTCTACTTTCTGCAGAATGTTTTTTACCTAGGCCTTGCAGTTTTAAATGTAGAAAGAAGCTTTTACTTCTTATAAATGGAAATTTATTTGAGATCAGATTAATTATTATTTTAAAATATTTTGTCCTTTTATCCATTTACAGCATTTGAAGGGACTGAAACAACCAGTCTGCAATGATACGGCATTTTTTAAAGAGATAAAAGCAAATATGAGGAATGAAAGTACTATATTTTAGAAATTCTTTAGAATATGTTTATCGGGTCAATTATTCTAGTAACACATAGAATTACATTCTAACACAAACACTCTACTTTATCTTCTAAACTTAAAATTTATGCTGAGCCAGTTTAATTTGGTCTCAATATCCTAGTAGACCTTAACGTGTTTTAATATTTGTTGGAGAGAGACATCATTCGGTGTTACCTTCCAAAACTTGCAGCTGTTTAAAACCAGATACTTGAGGGAAGCTACTATGGTATAATGAATGCCTGCCTTGTTAGGTCATGTGTGACAAAGGCAAAACTCAGCAAGTGCATAATCTGCAGTCCTTTGGAAACAACAATAACAAAAAAGAGCAGATTAACTCCAAATGCATTTAGGTCATCTGGAAATTGAATTCCTGTCAATCCTTATCTTTGCATAATTTATCTTCTCTCTTTTAGTTCATGCTTATGGTATTTCAAAGCTGATGAACTTACTGTGTTATCTGGGAAAGCATTAATGATTAAAATGTAGCTGTTACTTGGTTGAGTTTATCAACCTCTTGTTTCCAACTTTTTCTTGTAGTTAGCTCTCCACAGAAGAGGCTTCAGATCTTTCCTTTTTAAATATTCACGCTCAGAATCCTAGCACACTCTGAAACTAAGTGCTGTTTATGTGTATTATATTATTACGCACAGATTTCATTCATGTGACATTTTTTTGAGTACCTCTGTGCCAGGTTCTTAGCCACAGACTGTGACACTCAGATGAATTGTCCTTGCTGCATAGACCTTTGACCTTTGTTTTAACTTTCTTTTTTTGCCATGGAGGGCCAGGGGTCTGAGAGGCCAGAATTAGACCAACAGGATGAACCATTTATGTTATGCCACGTTGGCTAGAGGTCTCATCTAAAGGCCTATTTAAGGAAGTGTTAGAAACTCAGGTAAAAAAAAAATGGGGAACAGATTATCAGAGCTTTTTGGATTTGGATTGTCCTAGAATAAATGGAGTTTAGTGAGTGAGCACTTTCCTTGAACCTCGGGCCAGAACTAGTGTGTAGGCAGACTAAAATTAGAGGTAGAGAAGAAGATCCAGACATCCTACTCTCACACACGTAATACCTTCTTTTCTGTCAATACTTTAAATTGACAGATTTCTGAAATATGTGAGCCTCTCACTATGTTTGTTTCTCTTTGCCTTCTTTCTCTAACATTTTATGAAAAATTTCAGTCAGAAAAGTTGCAAGAACTGTTTGTATGAATACCTAGATACCCACAACCCATTCTTTAATTCATATTTTACTGTCTGCTTCCTCCATCCATCTTATGCTCCCTCTCTCCTTCTATCCATCGATTAATCCATCTTATATTTTTGTTGTATTTTAAAGTAAGTGTACTTTACCCCTAAACACTTCAGCGTACTTATCATTTTTTTAGGTAAAATTTATATACAGTAAAATAGTGTAGTACTTATGTGGCCATTCCCTTAATTTGGACAAGTTCACACATCTGTGTAACCCATAACCTTGTCAAGATCTAGAGCATTACCGTCACCACAGAAAGTCCCTTCATGCACTTCCAAGTCAATTTAATTAACTTTTAATCTCCTGCAATCTTACTTCCACCAGTTTCTTGTGAAATGACCTGTTCAAAGGGCCTGCTTTGTTAGCAGCACATTTGAGTGGTATTATGCTAGGTATTCAGAATATAAAGAAATGAAGAACACAGGCCCTGTTCTCTTCAAGCTTATAATTTAGTTTGGGTTTTAGTTAGGTATATAAAGGGAGATATAAATAAATGTTACATAAAGTTAGTGGAGGCAACTGGGACTGCTAGAGAAAGCTTCCTAGGTGTGGGTCTTGGATTGAGCCTTTAGGATCCAGAGACGAGGTGTTTTGTTTTGTTATCAGATAGACTTTACGAAGTTATGGTGTAAAGGAACAGTAGCAAACAAGGGTAGTTGGGCCCCAGTTTTGGAAGGAGTTTGAGCATTATTCTGTACCCAATGATAATTTTTGGGGAAGAATGTAATGTGAAAAATATCTTAGTTAAATTCTTATCCTGTTTGTCATCTTTGGTATTGAGTTGTGTAGAAGATCTTTTCATTTTTTGAGTTGTCTCCTCCTTTCTTTGCCTGTCTCTGATTTCTCTGATTTCTCAGCTTTGCTGTAATTCATTCTTTTCCAGATCCAAGCTATCCAAAGCTCTTTTCTTGTTCTTCATTGTGCAACTTGTAATCTGGGCCTGACTTCTTAGGGTTCCTTGATTATAATTCTTTACAGGTCATGCCTACATCTGTATCCATAACTTAACTCTTGTTAGGGTTCTAACTGCTTAGGATGCTTCTCTTTTTATATCCCTGTTTACTTTGTACTTACTGGTCAAGAATCTGTAGCGAGAACATTTGCTCTAAGCAGTTGTAGGAAATGGGATTTATTGAAAAAGAAAGATACATAAACTTTGGGCTGAATGAACAGTTTAGAATTTTTTTAAATTACAGTTGACATTCAATGTTCTATTAGCATAATGGTTAGACATTTATTTGGTTTTTGAAATGATCCACCCCTGGAGTACCCACCTGGCACCATACGTAGTTATTACAGTATTATTGACTATATTTCGTATGCTGTACTAGAACCATCATTATTTGTTACTTTCTGCCCTCTATCTTATGCAGGTATGTCTGCTTGTCCACTTACTTAATTCACATGTGAAACCTCAGCTTCAAGGGCATCTGGAAAATGTCATTTTTAGTTGTCTATCCTCTGTAAAATAGGAAGTCCACGTAAGAATGGATTGGCCTGAGTACCGAGTACACTTAGGACACTCAGTTTGAAAACAACTCATTTTCGTTAGATTCCCTCGATGTGACAAAGTTAAGTAAGGCTTTTCCCATTTTGCTGTTTTTCTGCAAAGACTGGGTATTGTTCTAATTCCCTGAGATAGTAACCTTTGAAATTAACTGTGCCATTTAGATTTTTTTATGTTGTGAGTATAACAGAAAACCAACTCAAATTTATTGGCTGACAATACTGAAAAGTCCGGAGATAAAGCTTGATCCACTTATTTCAAAGTGATCAGAACCTTGTCTTTCTCTTCTTTTTTTCGTTTAATGAGCTCTGCTTCCATGGTGTCGGTCCCTTTGTGGTCACAGCATGTTCAGCCGCTCAAGGCCTGCTGTCCTCAAGGCTTAAGTCCTCATGCCTTCAGGCCCACAGAGGGCGAAGGAGAGTGCTTCCAGCGAAGCTCTGGGGCAGGGGAGGGCTCTTCACCATTTTGCTCCATAGACCCCTTTGGCAGTCTGGAGCTTATAGGACCCCTTTTCTGAATATTTTTAAAATACAGAAGCTATAAAGAAAAACAGTTATATTAAAATATGGTTATCGAAATGTTTTTTTAAACTATAAATTAGTATGCGCTTCTTTATTAAATAAGATTTAGTGTGGGTCTAATAATTTCCAAATACTGATGAATACGATTATTTGGAGGGCTCTGCAACCAGTGATCATGTGATAGAAAGATCTCTGTGGTTTCTACTGGTGACGAAGTGACAGATATTGCTAATATTGTGGTTTGTTGACTGAATTAACAATGGAAGGAAACGCTAAATTTCAGTTGGGGTTCAGTGAAAGATACCATTTTTTCCCTCTGCATCTGAGTTTGTCTCCACCTAAATTCGTTGGGGGCAAGGGTGGTATCTATAAGCCTCAGCTTAAGAATTACTGCTAGAAGGGACTTTTGCTTCCCAGAAGGCCCAGCAAATGTCTTCTTGCATGTCATTGACTTTGAGTTATATTTCTGATATTTCTGCACCAATCACTAAAAATATGGACTTGCTAATTTGTTTAGCCAGCCGAGGTCTACCCCTGGAGCTGAGGATGGGGTCATTGCTTACCTCAACAGCACGCTGAGAGAACAGTGGATTCCCAAGGGAAATTTAGGGGCTACTGGATGCTACTAGCAAATAGTAGATGTCCGTTATGTCATCCCCTCTCATTTGCTCCCATAGTTAACCAGTCATTAAATTTCTACTGAAACCTTTGCTTGGATTTGACTTTTCCTGATCAGTCTCTGCCAACACTCTAGGCCTCCAATATGGAGTGTGGGGTAGTCCATTGGATTGCAAAAAAGAAAAATAGAATTTCTATTATTTTTTCATCCTTTGAATATATATTTTTGTGTATGTTTATACTGTATGTAAGATATATTAGTATAGGGGTACATGTATAGGTATAAAATTTATAAGTATGTATTTATGGACACATGTTAAAATTATTTTAAATCGTGGGAATGGGTCAGGATAGTTGACATAAGCAGAGAACAGTGCTGCTCAATAGGAATATAATGTAAGCTACATGTAAGTAAAAAATTTCCAGTTAGCCACATTAAAAAAGTAAAAATAAACAGCTGAAAATAATTTTAATAATATATTATTTCATACTACATATCCCAAACATCATAATTCAACATGTATCAATACGAAAATTATTGAGATAGTTTACATTCTTTTTTTCATGGCCTTTGAAATTCAGTGTGCATTTTCTCTTTGGAGCACATCTCAGTTTAGACTGGAGCTATTTCAGGTGCTCAAGAGCCACAGATGGCTAGTGGCTTCTGTATTGGGTAGCACCGATCTAGACCACTGATTATTCTGAATTTAGATTTTTGTAATTTTCTATGTTTTCATAAATCTGTATTTGCTCTCTTCTTTGTTTTTGTAGTTGCCAGGTTAATTGAACAAAAATTCCACTGTGATATTATTCTCTTGCACTAGGTTTCTGTGGCAACATGTTTAAATGTAGCTTTCAAGACTTCAGTAAGATGGTCCTCCCATCCTTCTGCCTCACGTGTTTCTGGGACTGCCTGCAGCAAGCCTGGTGCTGTTTGGCAGTTTTTTCAGCCTAGCCTTCCTCCTTCCCTTTCTCCAAACATAATCATCTATTACAAGAAGCCTGGGCCCATGAAACCTCCTTGGATTCTGCAGCCCCTCTGCAGTCTTTCCATTTCCTGAACTCCTATGGTGTATATTGAGTACTCAGCCACTTAGCACACTTTAGCAGTTCATTATATATTGTTTATTGCTCTCTAATTGCTTCATGTGTATTAGTCTTATCTCCCCTATTAAATTCTAAGCTTCCTATCTCATGTCCCCAAATCTAGACTCATAATTAAAGGCTTAGCTTTTTTTTCTTTCTTATCTTTAGGGGCTTGCCTGGGCTATTTAAATTTGTATCTTAAAAAATTTTTTTGAAGTTCTATTTTGTTTTCTACTCTGCTGTTTCACTCAGTCATCTGCCTTCTCGCAGATTCAATTGTAGGATGAGTTTTTGTATTAAAGTGTTCATTTGCTTCCTGAAAATGAAAAAATAGAATTTTGTTTACAAAGTCGTCTATTTGTAGCTGTAAAACCACTCTTGGAACTGCATTAGGGAGTTATCGATTAGCTGGAGTTTCTGAAGATGAAATCTGAGTTTGATAAAGAAGTCTCAAGGATACATTTGCTCCATTGCCCAGGAACTGGGAGAGGCAAACTTGTTTCCAAAGTAGGGCAAGAGATTTTATTTCAAGTTCAGTCATCAGGATTATTCTCTTGAGGTTCTTAGTACTTTTTTACACACTAGTCACTTTACGCTTAGGGGAGAGGTTTCTCTAGTTCAGGCTTAGGTGAGGGCTCTGTCACCATCACAATTTTTTAGCTCATTTGAGACACTACAAAGAGGGCTGTGAAAATGAATCCTGAAAATAAGTCCAAAGAATGTCATAGGTTTTGTACTTTAAGAATCCTCTTTCATTTGACATTCTCTTTGCCTGTGTTTTATTTAACATGTTATATGGTTAGCGTAATAAAATAGTTAAACACCAAAATTTTTAACTTGTTGAGTTTCTAGACCTGTTTGTTGATTATTCATTTACTTAAAAAAGTGCAGTATGTTTTAAATGCCAGGCATTTTGCTCAGTGCATTGTTTGTGTTTTTCTCGTAGCACTATTTTATAGATTTTCTATGTATTCTTTGGCAAGTAGCAGCCTTTATTTAAGAATTTATCTTTTTTCTTATTGTTTAATACCTTGTTGATTTTTACTCCTTTTTTGGCAAACATCAATAATAAAATTGATTATTAGTCAAAATATTAACATTTCTAGAAAGTTCATATTTTTGTTTTATTAGCAGTAGGTTGTAACTTTTTCTCAAGTTTTACATTCTAGTTGCATGTGTTTTTAATACTATAGTATAAAATACTTTTACACTTAAAAATTATTAAAGCATTTCAGAACTGATTTTTTAAAAAATTGGATGGTTTTGAAATTTAAGTGAAAACCTATGCCACGTTAGTTAACTATTTTATTTCTGAAACTAAAAAATGAATTATTTTCTCCTTTATTTCATCTAAGGGCTTAGCATTTATATTATACATTTTCTCAGTTATCTAAGATATTCTTGGGTTTATTACCAAAAAATTATTTGATTCTTACTGTAATTGTAGTTTGTTATATTTTGGGATTCTGTCTTGTCTATCATGCTTAAATTTTAATCATCTTATTTTAGTAGAGAGTTAGGAATTGTAAAGCTTCCCTTAAGAATTGTTCCTTTATGAATGTCTCATGGATCTCCCTTCCTTTTAAGGGAGGTGAGGAGGGGAGCATGACTCTTTAAAGGATATCATTAACTTTGAAGTTGAAATCTGCTTGCCAGCTCATTTGTTGGACTATTGAAATGCTGTGGTTTTATATTATTGAAGGTCTTTTCATGTGTCTCCAGTGTTCCAAGCAATTCTTTTACCAAACACTTGTCAGATCTTTCTCTTGTTTAATGGCTCTGATTTAAATGTTATCATCCAGTGGGAATTCCTGTTAAAAGTCTTAAGATTTTGGTTTCTTGGGTAAATTTGTTAAGGACCGGACTGACAGTTACTAATCTTTATGTCTTATAGAATCAAGTAAAAATTTGTTAAAATTAAATTTGAGTGATCCCCATCCTTGTGTTGACGCTGTTTATTTCATATTTTTGGAGTATGCCATGTGAAATTGATTAGTCCTTTTTCACCCCCAAATTGATCATTTAGGAGAAGTTAGAAGGAAACTAATCTTTACCTTTTCCCTTAACAATTAAAAAAATAATGAGTGTACGTTTATCACTTTTCTGTTTTCAGAGCACGTTAGTCTTATTGGTTTATTAAAGTAATGGCGATGCCATTTTTGAAGACTCAGTGTGAATTCCTTGTAATGTGCTTGGCAGATAGTTCTTTTCCCCCTTTAGAAGAAAACCGTGTCAAGCCTTCATCAGTGAACTTCAGTATAGTTACTCAGTTTTCTTTAAGAAATTTGTCATTTGTATTGTATATTTATAGTGTAGACATTATTCAGAGAAGTAAAGCTAAATTTTAATTTTACTTCCCTGTGCATTGTATTGTTTCAAAACTGTTAATGTTCCGTTCATTCATCAAATGTTCATTATGCCTACTTTGAGCTTTCTGCATTTGAATGTTCCTTTAGTCCATGTTGCTGAAATTTCTGCTGTATAGGATAGCACAAAGAACTGAATTGGAAAATGCCAACTTCGCCACCAGGAGCATTTACTCTGAAGGGGTTAATGATTATTGTCTGTGCCTACCTGCGTTCCAGAGGTCCCAAATGAAATTTCCACACGAGTTACTACTACTTTCTAAAGGGCTAGTGATTTTGTTTGTAACCTTCCCAACTCCAATAGAAACACATTTGATGTTTGTATTCACTGTTATCAGCCAGAGGATGTAAATGATGTCTCTTTTCTGGGTTTAAATGATTGTATTTATCACTTGAGAAGTTTGTAATTGAATGGATCAGTAGATGGTTGGTGGCCCTCTACTGTAGGATCTGGATAGTCATCTGGCATTTGTGTGAGAAAGGACTTTCTTACTGAGTTACCTTTTAGAATGAAAATCCAAAATTTTATGGATATTTCTAAAGTGAATGTTTTTTTTTGTGCAATTTACTTATTACAAAGAAATAAGTATATGATAAATGGAATATAAAATATATATACACTAATATATACACAAAATCACACGCAAGAATCATACTAATAGCATGACAAAAAAGCATGTATGTGTGTTGGCCAAGAATTGGGCAGCTGACACAAAACTAAACGGTCTGTTTAAGAGTGCAGTAGATTTTGAGTGATTCTTGTTTTATTGCTTAAACCATGGAAAAGGTAACAAGATTTTCATATGCAAATTTTAAAAATAGCATTGAGAAAGAAAGCCACACCTAATGTCAATTTGGTAAATTTCTCAAAAATTCTCATTTTATTTTCAATTTCTAATCTGACTCAAGACTGTCACGTTGCTGTTTGTAACTCTTCATAATCTTTACTACTCTAACAAGAAAAAGAAGCTTCTGTACTATCCTTCAGCTAATCAGAAAAGTCTTCTTGGCCTATTTGATTCATAGCTGCTTTTGTTTGTTTCTCACGCAAAGCATATTGAGAATTAAAAGATTATTATGTATATATTTCTACCAGTAGAATGACCTCAATGCTTCTCTTTTTGGTTAAAATGTTTTCTTGCCTTTTTCTCTTGAAAGAAGAATTCTCAGCATTCTCCATACCTTTTTCCCCCTTCCAGCACTTTTTTTTATTATTTTGCCATTTTGGTGTCTAACAGTTTCTCGGGGTAATTAGTTCAATGTGGGATCATTTTTGAAACTAAAGTCAATTGTGTCTTTAAAATCATTAAAATCTGCATATATGAAAATTTAAAAATTAAATGGAATTTTTTAATAGGATTAAAGAACATTTATTTGTTGAATAGGTAATGTGTTCACATGGTTCAAAATGCAAAAGATACAGAAAGTGAGTTTTTCTCTTTCTTTTCTACGTGCACACTTTTCCCCTCACTGGAGGCAACCAATTCAATTCTCCCTACCAAAAAAAACATAAATGGTAGCATATCTTACATACTGCTATATTGCTTTTTTCAATTGATGTTGTTATTTTTTACTTATTGATATATGAAGAGTACATTAGTGATAGAAAACCTAAATCAACAGCGGGTTAAACAACAAAGTCTCATAAAAGTTTCAGATAGGTGTTTACAGCTAGTATAGCAATTGGTTCAGCACTTTGTATTTTGAGGCATAATGAATACAGTAAAATGCACAGAATACTAAAGCAGCAGTTTGATGAATTGTGACAATTGTGTAGAACAAATGTTGCATACTTGTTCTATACAATTGAGAGAGAGGTTGAGAGATGGCCCTCTAGTCTGTCTTCATTGTCCCCTCCCACTTTCCTGATTACTTGAGCTCTTTTTATAATGCTACTGCTTCACCATATGTTGCTTGCATCCTCACTGACCTAGCTGGATCCCAAATGCAACCCATTTCAAGCTGCGAGATGCAAGAAGGGGCAAAGGTCACATGCCAGCCTTTTTTCAGGAAGATTTCTAGAACCTGCCACTTCACAAACACTTCCCATCAAATTGTTAGCCCAGAAGTTAGTGTCATATCTGAATGCAAGGGAGGCTGAGAAATGGAGTCTTTTTTTTTGTTTTTTACTATCATTTTTCTATTTCTAATGCTTTAGTGAATAACCTTGTTCATAGGTTGGCTTGTGGAATAAATTTCTAGAATTGGAACTGCTGGGTCAAAGAGTATTTGCAGTTTTGAGAGTACACCTGTTTTTCCAACATTGTTTTTGACACAGTTTTTTTTTTTTTCCTGATCTCACTCAGTAAAACCTGAAGATGACAGGTTAGCTGTAATGCTGTAGCCTGGTGGCATTTAAGTAGAGAAAGTACTGTTACTCGAGCTTAAGATGCCTTGAAGACATGGACTACACACCTACCTAATGCAGTTGCTGAGTTGGGTGAAGCGTAATCACAGCATGTTTTGTTTTTTATTTGTGCCAGTTCCTAAAGGAGGCCGATGTGTGAGGTTAGAAAAGGAAACTCTCGGCTACCCATAATACTTCATGTGATAAACTGACAGGAAGATAAGCGAGTAATGTGTTTTTTTTCAGGAAGTTTGCTCTCTTAATGAAAAGTAGATTAGGGCATAAGGTTAAAATGCATAATTTTTTATAAAAAACTGTTTTCTCTCATGTACATTCCTTATCATGTACATTCCTTAGACATATGTTTTCAACTAGTCTTTAATTTTAATTTTTCAATTACAGTTGACATACATGTATTAGTTTCAGGTATACAACATAGTGATTAGACATTTATATGACTTGATGAAGGATCACCCAGTAAGTCTAGTTTCCATCTGACACCATACTTAGTTATTACAGGATTATTGACTGTGTTCCCTATGCTGCTCTTTACACCCCTGTGACTCGTTTTATAACTGGCAATTTGTATATCCCTAAACCCATGTTTTCAACTAACCTTAAAGTAACCATTAACTTAGTTGGGGAAAAAGAAACTAATCAACAGATAAATTCCATTTGATTCTTTTAAAAAATTTTTTGTTTTTCAATTGCGGTTGACATTCAATATTATATTAATTTTAGGTGTACAGCAAAGTGGTTGGACATTTTTTATAACTTAGAAAATGAAATGATTCACTGATAAGTCTCGCACCTACCTGACACCATATGTAGTCATTACAATATCATTGACCATGTTCTCTAAGCTGTACTTACATGTGACTACTTTGTAACTGCCAATTGTATTTCTCAATTCCTTCATTTTTACCCAGCCCCCAACCTCCAACCCCCATCCTTTCTAGCAAACATAGTTTGTTTTCTGTATTCATAAGTTTCTGTTGTTTGTTTCCTTGTTTGTTTTTAGATTCTACATATAAGTGAAATCACATGGTCTTCGTCTGACTTATTTCACTTAGCATATATCCTCTCGGTCCATCCATGTTGTCTCAAATGACAAGATTTCATTCCTTTTTATAGTTAGGTAACATTCCATTATGTATGTACCACATCTTTATCCATTCATATTTTGATTGGAGCATTTAATTTACATTTACATTTAGAGTAATAGATAGGTGTGTAGTTATTGACATTTTGTTAATTGTTCTCTGTTTTTATATTTTTCTGTGCCTTTCTTATTCTCTTGCTCTATTCTCATATGTGTCAATGACTTTCTGTAGTGTTGTGTTTGGATTTCTTTCCCTTTTAGATTTTTGGTTTGTGGTTACCATGTGTTTCATAAACACCAAGCTAGGTTTATAGCGATCTAAGTTGATGGTTGCTTAAGTTCCAACACATTCTACAATCACTACCATTTTTACCACCCCTTTTACGTTTATGTTTTTACTTTTATGTGTATGTTTGTGTTTATCCTTTAATTTATTGTTGTAATTTTACATGCTGTACTTTTGCCTTTTAACCTTTGTACTATAGTTTTAGTTGATACAGTGCTTTTATTATGTGTTTGCCTTTGTCAGTGAGAATTTTTTTCTTTGCGATATTTTCTCATTCATGCTTTTGATTTTTTTTTTTTTCTTAAAGAAGAGCCTTTAACATTTCTTGTAATACTAGTTTGGTAGTGATGAGCTTCTTAAGTTTTTTCTTGTCTAGGACATTTTATATACTATTTCTTGTTGTAGTTCTAAACTTTAATTCCAGTTGATAAGGGGGGGGGGTTAGATAAATTATATAATTCTGCTAAAGTTATTTATTCTTTTTAGAATAATAAGTGTTTTTAAAATGTGTTTTTAATTCTATAACCTTTTGGTTGGAACTAGAGAAAAAAAGTCAATTTTCAGTGCAACCAGGTGGTATTATGACCTATGTTTATTTTTGAAGTAAGAAATAGTATAAAAAAGGATGTATGTGCATCTGTTTTCCCATACCACATAATGTGAGATCTTGGAGAGCAGAGACCTGTTAGCTACCATAGCAGACAGCATAGCACCTTCAACTTGGTACATCACATTTTTTAAATCTACTTGAAATGAATCTTGGGAAGGTGGTAGAAAAATTATTAGACTTCCACTAGCAATGTTTTGGCCCTTCAGGGGCATGGGGGAAAGATATTAACGTAATATCATTGTTAGTACTTTTGAAATTATCATCTATTTAGGTAGAGAAAATAAGGGGCCATTGCCTATGCTCCAGTGATAGAGATTTTGAGATACTTTCAGTATAGTATTGTTCCACCTTATCTGGAGCTCAAATTTCTGTGAATTTCTATTTCTTAAAAAAAAAAAATGATGGCCTAGTAAGCCAAAGAACAGGAAGAGTGCTTCATATACTTACTGGGCTTCATAGTCAACCTCAAGCTTCTTCATGATGTCTTCATAGTGTAGAAAAATATCATTTGTTCAACAAATATTTACTGAATACCTAGCACATGGTATTGAGTAAATATTTGTTGAATGAATGATATTTTTAAGTAGATTTTTTTTGGGTTTTGCTAGCACAGTTTTTTGTGTTTGTTTGTTTTTTTTTGGTGTGGGACGGGGAGCAAATATCATTAAGAAACTAATAGCACTAGCTGATGGTTTTCTTAGGTAGTGTTGGCATTGTTAATCCGGTAGGCAGGCACTTGCCTCAGGAGTTACATGGGCTGGTCCCTGTGCCTAGAACACTGTTCTCTTAGATAAAATTTCATGCCAGACTTCCTTACTGCCTCCAAATCTGCTTACAGATCACCTTCTCAAGGAAGCCTGTGTTCAACACCTTGTTTAAAATGGCAGCTGCTCTTTCCCCCCTGCATTTCCAAGTTCCTTTACTGTAGTTTATTTTTTCCCCATAGTGGTTGCCTCCTTGAAACGTATGTCATTTACTTACTGTCTCTCTCATCACCAGAATGTTATTACTTGAGGGCTTTGACTATTTATTCACTGTATTCCAAGTGTCTTTTAGGTGCTCAAAACATTTGTTGAATAAGTGAAGGTAGGAAAGAAAGTAACGTGAGAAAATTAGCTATAAATAATTTACATTTTAAACATTTATGTTTAAAAGCATTGTTTCTGTTATTTTTTAAAGTTTTGCTTTTGGAGACCACTGTGTTCCATAATGAAATCAAAGTTTAAAGACTCAGTGTATATATAGTCTCTTGGAATATAGAGACCGAGTTTAGCTTGATGAAATCCATCATCTGCCTCAGGTCTCTAGCATCTTTTTGGTGAAGTTGCTGCTCATAGCCTTCTGTGGCGGTTTAGTTAATGAGAAAGAGTCTCTAGGGTTGAGTGTGTTCCACTGTGTGCAGATGGAACATCCCTTTCCTACTGGAGGTGGCTTTCCACAGTGAGGGGTAGCAATATTAATAGCTTCCTTCCTTCCTTCCTTTCTTTTGACTAGGCCTTATGCTACACATTTTTACATGTATTATCATTTTTATTTTTAATCTTTATAACAACCCTATGAGGAAAGTATTGTCCCTTTTCTCTTGTGGAAAACTTAGTCTTAGAGGTTAAGCAGCTTGCCTAGCTAGTAAGTGTTTTGGAGCTGGAATTCAAACCCAAGCAGTCTGACCTGCAGAGGAACTTCACAGCACGAAATGCCTTCCTAGTGAAGAGCACCTAGAAGTGAGAAAGAAATCAGAGAGGACTGAGTGGAACTCTAATGTCACAAAGAGTCACCTTTATCTTTATTTGCTCCAGCTTCCTATGACTTGGATAGATTGAATGAGGCCACTGTGATTGAAGCAGTAATGCTCTGTTAAAGTTAATGCTAATTTATGTAAAGTATTTTTTAAATCAAACCAGAGCTGGCTCCTAACCAGATCTAATAGTACTTAGACTTAGTTAAGCTCCAGTTAGTTGAGCTTACCTCTGGGGCAGAATTTGTATGGTCTTCCTTCATTGTCCCTAAAAATTAGATTTAGTAGGAAAGCAAAAGTTCTGATATGGCTGCACAGGAAGTATAATTCAGTGGAGGATGAACAGAAGGGTAGACAGTAGGTAGTTCTTGCTGTTCTAGATTTTTAAGAGAAAAACTTCCCTATTTTTATAAAATTGTACGAATGGAAACAGTCATCCGTTGTCTACCACACAAAATAATTGGTAATTTCAAGTTTTGATTAGACAAATCTGATTCTTTAATGTGAATTGCTTTTTGAACCTTAATGAGCTATTTATTTTTTTTTTTTTCTTGTAAGGTGGTGTTTTTCCACCCTGTCATTAAAATATTCCTCCTCCATCCTAAGGCACCTCGGACTATACCTGGTTATCTTCAATATCATAAATTAATTTTAATTTGTTTTAAAACAATGGTGATTTCGAGGGGTAAATTAGAATCTACAATTGCAGGAAATGATGCTCGAGGATACATATTTATATGCTGAAGTCAGTAATGTGCTTTGCGTAGGAGAGGTTGTAGGGCACTGTTGTGTACCTGGCTAGTAGAATCATTTTATTAAAAAAAAAATTCTCCAAAGCAAGATATGAGGTACTTTTTTTGGAGATACATTGAGACCGTTTTCTGGCTTGAGGTGATCATTAGCGAGAGAGAGTTTCCTTCCTAGGTTTGTAGAACTGTGATGAGAACATCATACTTAATTAATTAGGTACTTTTCTTGATGCTCACATTCAGTTTTAGTGGGATGAAAATACTGAAAAATGTTTTTTCTTGTACCTTTCTTTTTTGCCTTGGAAGTAGCCAGCAATGACTTTTTTCTCCAATACATGTTTATGGTGGAGGAAAACGTAAGGTTCAGAAGAATTTATGATGAAAGCAGGAATCCTTTTGTCCCACCCACCCCATCTCCCCACTTCAGTTCCCTTTCCCAGGGGAACCACTTCAGGTGTTTCTACGTTCGATTCTTCTAGTGATAATTCCCCATGTTAACAATGCTTATACTTCCACTTCGTAATATGTCCCATTTAGTTAAGGCCATTAGTCAAAAATTACAAAGGATCTGAGATTTTACTCTACTTGAAGCCAGCAAGTTAGCCTGCCAGTTTTATTGATGCTGAAAGAAGACTTAGACTCTTGTGTTGGTGGAAGGCACAGAGGCAGAGATGGAAGTAGTTTTTTACTCAGAGCAATAGCAATAGCCAGAGTATTAGCATTCAGTGTGCCAGTGTCCTGGGCCTCAGTTCCCACAAGGCACTGCAGAGAGGGCCAGATAACATCTGTTCGCATAATGGGTTTTGTTACTGGAGAAAAACTCTTTTGAGTTTAGAGATTTGAAATATTTTATTATGGGCATTAAGCATGCCTGCCCTTTGCTACAGCAGGAGACAGTAAGTATGCTTGCTCTCTGCTCTGGAGGAAGACACTTCTGTCTTACCAAAGCTGTTTGCTGTATGACCATTCTTGAAAATATAGTCCAGAACAAAGAGCAGAGACAGCGCCTTGCTTGCAAGACATAGAGACCCATGAAGAATTATTTCCCACCACCACTACCTCATTCACCACCCTCTTTCTGATATAGTTAAATCATTCTTTTTAGCTCTCTGGTCACCTTGGTAAATACTATATATTTATTTCATTAATAGTTGATATCTTTCAACTTCCTGCTTTAAAAGAAGAGTATTTTAGTTAGGGATATTTGTGTTAGAAAACCAGCTCAACCATAATTTAACTGAAAAAGGAAATTTTTTTCCTAGAGAGTTCAAGAGGATGGAGTAAGATTGAATCCAGGTGTTTAAACTTTGCTTTAAAGAACTGGTCTTTTACTATTTTTTTTTCTCCTTTTAGCTTTATTTTCAAGATCCTCTTCTTCACCCCTTCTCCCACTAGTACTGGTTCTGTGCTATGTTTATTTTTGGACAAGTCACTATGGCAAGGTGGAGAGAATTAGAATAGTTAGAGCCTGGTTACATGCCCACTCTTGGGGATGGACATGGGGTCAGCCCCATTTGAATCTCATGTAGTGGAGGTGGAGAGAAGGTAGTTCTCCAAGGTAAAAACAAGATGCCATTACCTCCCCATATAAGAGTTCTCAGTTGTATTCTATTTTTGTGTGTGTATATTAATTCTTTTTAAAACTTATTTAATTTTTCCATTTTCTTAAAGATTGTATCAAATTTATAGTATCTCCTTTTATTCTTACTCCCTTCCTGATGCTCTCTATCATTCTGTGCTTTATTTAGAACTGCTGCTCAGCCAACATATGTGACTTGCCTTCATTATGCTTCTACTTCCCATATATTCCTTCTTCTCTCTCCCCCCCCCCCCCCCCTTTCTCTGTCTCTCTCACTTTGCCTTGTTTTGCTGGGGTACACAGTAGGGTAAGATGTATGGGAGGTAAATGCTGAGTAATTCCATGTCTGAAAATGTTTTTATTCTATTCTTAAACTGGAAATAGAATTTTAGATTGACCATAATATTCTGTCAACTTTAAAGGCGTTGTCCCATTATTGGCTAGTATCCTTCATTATTGATGAGAAGTCTTAGGTTATTTTAATTCTTGTTCTTTTGTAGATGAGCTACCTTTTCTCTGAAAGCTTTTAGTATCTTTTTTATCTTTGTTGTCTGAATTTTCTCAGTAATAGGTCTGGGTGTGGGTCTCTTCATTTGAGCACTGAGTGGACCCTATTAATTGGAGGACTTGTGTAAAGTCTTCCTTAATTTGTTAATATCTCAGTTGTAGAAAATTCATATTTCTTTGAAAACTTCCTCTTCAATTTAAAAGTTTTCTTGTTTTGGAATTATTGCTGACCTCCTGAATTGTTGCTGTGTCTCCTTTGAGAATTTTTTGTCTTCATTTTGATTTACTTTCTCAATTCATCTCCAGAACTTCAAACCTTATATTGCCTTTAAAAATTTTTTCCCAGCATTCTTTTTTGTCTTTTCATGGCTTCCTGTCTTGCTTTGTGGATATAATATCTTGAATCTCAATTAGAGGGCTTTTAACAAGTTGTGTTCCATTTTAGGAATTCTTTCTTTTCCTTTGTCACTTTTTTTTTTTAACTTTTCTTTCCTTACCTCTTGCATGCTACAGATATTTGATTCTGTTTTAACCAATCATATGGAAAAATAATATAAATCTGATTGGAATCTTTGTAACTAGATAGAATCTCTCAGCTGGTGAGCTTTGCCATAGGGCGAGCAGTTGGGAGGTCCCATATTCTTGGAGTGGTGCAAATGCAAATATAACCGCCATTAATTCTCTCCAGACAGTTTAATTTCATTAAAGAAGGACTTGCCAGGTTTTCTCCCTAAATAAAGTAAAATCTGGAAAAGATAATTGGGATTGTGAAGAGAGCCAATGATCTAGGGTCTAGAAATGTTCAAGTAGTCATCTTTGAGAGTGAAAAGGGTAGAGGGTAGTATAGCACATAGAAGCCCAGATGTGGGGGCCAGACTGCTTGGGTTCGGATCTGGTTCTGCCACTTGTTATGCCCATCATTTAATAAGTTATTTAGCCTCTCAGTGCCCCTTTTCTCATCTGTCCTATGTGGACAATAATAGTACACACCTATTAGGGTTGTTAGGAAGATTTAGTTAAAAATATATTAAATACATGGCATGTTGTAAATTCTCAGAAGTTGTTAATTTTTCCTTTTCTCCCTGCCAATAATAACAAGTATGTGATTTATATATGGTGGTGATTGCCCACAGCGGAAATTTTGGTAAGATCAGGTAGTTTTAGATTGTGTTTTTCTCTTTAGAATCTCAAAGAACAGTTGGTATCATTACTTGAAGTGCTGAAACGCATATGTGCAAATGTTTTCATAGGTTCCCCTCCCCCTCCCACCTGCCAAAAGGATCTCAGTAAAGATAATTTGATAAGAAAAGTAGTCTTGGAGCACATCCAGAAAACTAGGAATGAAAAAATACTATTTTCATACCCAGAAACTCTGTGTACAATCAGAATCATATGTGTTCAGGATAATTGGGAAGTTTTGTTCCCATACAAAACACACACTGACAGTCCCACTTCTTGGACTTCAGAAATGTCGAAAGTTTCTTTATAAATGGATGTTGAGGGCAGGACTGGCAGGAGGAAATAATTCCTGAAAAAACAATGTGTGTGTGTGCGCTTTGGTGTCCCCATTACAGTGCAACACTGAGAGCCTTTCCTCATCACACTCTGCTGACTGTAAAATTCGGGTGAGTTAATGAGTAAAACTCTTGTTTAGTGTTTCCTGCTCTCCCAAACTGGGCCTTTTTTAAACCGGGTGTGGGGATAGTTTAGGTTATTTGCCTTGTTTTGTTTTTGTTTTTCTTTCTCACATGAGTGGAAGAAGTTCTTGAAATCTATTAATGTTACTCTTCTGTCTTCAGTAGCAAATTTTAGGTGTAAGGTGGGCGGCCAAGGGAAACCATACCCAGTCCAAAGGGTTAGATTGAGTCAAGAGCAGGTCTGTCAGAGTGAGCCAGGGTGTACGTACAGTCCGAGCCACTTGGGCAGGACAGGGTCTGAAACAGCTTGTTAAAACAGGTGAGCCATGTCACATGTACCCATGGTCACATTTCTTGTCCCCTGCTCTGGTCACTGTCTGGAAGATAGTACAGTTCAGAAGATAGGCATTAGATCGGTTCTAGGAGCACGGGAGGAACAGTGATTGGATTACTAAGGAGACAGAGCAGCCGAGGGGAACATGGGGATCTTGGGACCAGCAGACAGAGTGACTAACAGATGTAAATGGAGCTCCAGCAGCAAGGAAGGGCAAGCTGGTTGCAAAGTTGCAAGCAGAATGTCTAATAAGAACAAAAGTAAAGGAGCAATTTTCTAGTTCCTTAAATGACGGTTTCTTTCATGAGGCCTCACAACAGTTTACTGATGAGTATTCCAACCAAGCCTTTAGGACTGAATAGCAGGATATCAAATGGAGATGACTTTTGTTGGGAATTTTTCTGTTTATCAGCTAGAATCAGAAATTTGGACCTGGGGTGATGAATTTCTGTTTGCTTTTGCTTGGTGGTGTAGGAAGTTTGTATGATGTTAGGCTAGTTAGGATACTTAGGCTAGTTAGGATACAAATTAAAATGCCTTTGCTTTACATCAAGTGATTCCATAGTATTTAGGAATAAGTATAGGTCTTCAAATACATCATTTTGTTCAGCATCAGGATGAGATTTCATAGGAACTTAACTCTTGTTTATATTAGCCTATGGTAAATTGGTTTCATGATACATTATGAACCCATAGGGGATGTAAAGTGAAGACTTAAGTGTATTGGGATAGAGGGGTCTTCTCAAGGAAACTCACTTTAGTCGTTATTTTCTCATAGCTAACAGTGGGTCTGACTACTATGGCTAAAATAGGCTTTATAATTAGAAAGTAGTGCTAAATCGTTACTTATTAGATGTAGGAAACACATTTTATGGTGTTGCTTGGGTTTAGAGAAGAATTGATAAAAGCCGAAGAAATGTTTTTTTCTTTGTTGGCAAGTTTCTTTCTAAATCCAGTCTAACTACTTTGGGCAAATACGACAAAGTATAAGGGACTTATAAGTGGAGTATCAGAAATAGTCAAGGATATTGTACATTCATTGCTTGGTGTAGAAGATACCCACAATGGCCTGGATTGTTCTGATATAATAGAATATCATTCTTTGGATATGACAAAAGAGAACAGCAAAAGAGAGAATTCTCTGCTTCTTAAATTTCAGCATTGCTTTGAGGGTCCATTTATAATAGTAAATATATTTATAAGTGAATTGAATGAGCAAGTTTTTGCATGGTTGCTGTCACAGCTCTCATGGTTTCTTTCCCTACTGAGAATCCAGGTGGTCATTTGAGAAAGGTTCTTGGTTATGTCACCTGGCCTGGCAGTCTGCTGAAAAACACTTGAGATATACCTCATATGCACCCATCAACTTGGGACCTTGACTATACCAGGGTCTAATACTGTGATGGTATTAAATAAGTATCCTCCTGTTGCGTTTAGGTTTTAAAATTTGAAAGCATGCAAGTAGTCCTTAGGCACAGCTTTCCAAAGTTGAACAGCCTTTGTTGTTGGAATGACTTCTGTACTATTGGAGAGGTTCAGGCTCTGTGAAATCTTAGGGGATGGGCTATCAGAAGGACTCAGATATCATATTGGAACTATGTACCGTGTAGATTATATACATATTTTGTTAATTTATAAAGTGTAAAAACTCTCTTTTGAAAACACTTCCCCTAACCTTGGAAAATAGAACTGGAAAAAACCTTTAAATTTCTTCTTTCCCCACTCCTCACCTACATATTAGGCTTTCATAACTCTAATCAACATCTATGTTTCCCTCCATTTGGAGATATTGTTACTTCATCCGGACATACAGAGTTTTTAAAAAGGAGGGGCGGAGACTTCTTCCATTTCCCACCATCCACATATTTTGTAACTGTACTGGAAATGTTAAAAAAAGCTTATTTCCATTGGTTCCTTTTCAGGTAACAACTGTAAGCCCCTCTTCATTTACCAGGCAGTCAGTTTTTTTGAAAAGTGGGTTTTTTTAGTGTGTTTACATATTCTAGTGGTATTGGAGTATACATTTTAATTTTAAGATGTATAACTTAATTGTAATTCATTTGTAACACAAATATGCTACTAATTGTTTAGGTAAAGGCAAACACACAATAATGGAATAAAACTAACCCTTACTCTTTATTCCAGTCTCAAATTTTGGTGGCTTTAATTCCTTTATTTTTCCGACATATTCCAGACTATTCGTGAGCTATTCTGCTGTGCTAAAGCTGTAAGAAACTGGTATCTTGGGTGAAAATGGCAGAAATCTACAGCCTTAAATGAACTCTCTTACTGACTCACCATGTGCCGATCTTTGCACTTCTTTTCAGGAAAAGTAGACAAGTTTGCTAACATCATTGGGCAAGGGGCACAAGCAAAGCATTATTCTTTGGAAGATAGCGGCTGTTTTAAATCTTCGTCATTCTCTTTTGAAAACACTCAAAACACAAAATAGCACCAAAGAGGAGATGTGCAAAGGTGCTTTGATATCACTGCAGAGTTGAATGTCTCATTTGCAAACACTTTTAAGTAGCCTTGTGTAATGGGTTTTTCCTATTAGTTTGTTTGAAAATACTGGTGTCCTTTTTTTCCTTTTTTTTTTTTTTTCCATTTATGGTTCATCATTGTTTCTGTGAATGGCTCTGTGAACAATAGACTTCACTTACTGGTTTGTGTTTTCTTATTCATGGGCTAGATTTTACTAGAAGTACATTATTCCCATGATGTATCGATTTAACAACTTTTACTAATCCCTTTATAAATGAACTTTAAGGACTTAAACCAAAGGATATTGGGAGGAAGTGGGGACAGGAATTTGAACCTAAGTTTTGTAAGTTTACCTTATAGGGGACTTATAAACAATTTTCAGTTTTCATTTCTTTTTGTTAATGAAATAGTTTTTAAAGAATTGTTGATTAATCAGAAACTTCAGAAAAGACCTCAGAAGAGCTGAAATTTGAAATGGTTATAAAGATAGTTCCTTTTTAATAAGTGCTCATAACATTTTTGTTACACATTTTGCATGCATGTGTGTTAAAGACAGAACAAGATTATTTTTGCCATATTATTATTAGACCTGTGGGTGAGGTGTTATTCTTTTTTTTTTCAAGCTTTCTAGGAGGTTCTGATATGCAGCTAAGGTTGAGAACAGTTGCTCTAGGAAGATTCACAGATTTCTGGCTTGGGCCTCTAAGTGGTTGGTTGTGCTTTTTGAAGAGAAAACATGGAAAGAGGCTTAATATGTTAATGTCTGCTTGGGGTTGGCAGTGGGGGAAATAGGGTCTGAAGCTCAGTGGCAAAGTCAATGCTAGTGATGAGGTATGGGGGGAATGATTGGTCGTTAAATGGTACTCGAGTTGTGGGATTAGGTGAAATTGCCTGTGAGAGCTTACATGATGAAGATCAGAATCCTGGGGAACCTCGAATGTTTCGAGTGCGTGGAAAAGGGGAACAGAGATAAAAGTGTTCAAAAAGAAGCAGCAGTAAGTATTTCAGAGGCCAAAGGAGAAGATAGGGTCAGGTTGCAGGGGACTGATGTGCATGGCATATGGTAGGTGTTGAATAAATATTTGTTGCAAGAAGAATTTAGTGAGTTTTTAAGAAGTCATAAACTTCCACTGGATTATCAGTTAAGAGGTTGCTGGTGATGTTGTAAAAATAGTTTAATTGGAGTAGTATTTCTCCTCTTTTACTCTGGGCTCTTCCAGGTCTCCTTTTTAAGTTCCTTGTCCTCTGCTTT
This sequence comes from Eonycteris spelaea, assembly GCA_003508835.1. Lineage (NCBI taxonomy): Eukaryota > Metazoa > Chordata > Mammalia > Chiroptera > Pteropodidae > Eonycteris > Eonycteris spelaea. The sequence continues at coordinate 7,953,058 of PUFA01000017.1, forward strand.
AACAGAGTTCTGTGGGACTTTGCCCTAGGCCATTGCTTTGCCAAATGTGGGTCCCCAGTCCAGGACCATCAACATCACCTGGGAACTTGTTAGGAATGAAAATCCTCAGGCCCCACCTAGACCGACTAAATCAGAAATTGGGGTTGGGACCTAGCCATCTGTGTTTAACAAGCCCGCCAGTTGATTGTGATCTTTGCTGAAATTTGAAAACCAGTGTTTTAAGACCTTTTCTCTATCTATGCTTTCTCTTTAGGCATTTAGTCTATTACAGCTTGAGATGCTTGCTGGGTGCCCCGACTTCCAAGTTTAACTCCTTAGTCCAGTTTTTCTGAGGACCAGGTCCACAGAGCCAACTGCCTTTTATTCATCCTGACTTGGATATCTCATAGTTCCTCCAGCTCCATTTGTCTAAAAATGAACTCAGAATTTTTCTCCCAGCCGTCTTTTCCCAGGTTCATTAAAAGCCACTATCATCCATGCAGATGTTCATGCTAGAAACCTAAGCTTGATCCACTTTTTTATACAAATACTAGTAAGTTCTAAGCACATTCTATTATATGGGTTTAGGATACACACACACACAAGTAGTATTAATTTTAATAATATAATGAGTAACTCCCCCTCCCGAGTTAAGTGTGAGACAGGAAATGTCTTACAGGAAGTCTCAATTCTCAGAGCACTAATAAGTGATTAACCTGTGTTGCTGAGTGTGATTCCAAGGTTTAAAAGTTAAGTACAAGTGTTACAAAACACGATCTCTAAACCCAAGTTAAATACTTTATTTGCTCAACCAAAGAAACTTGTGTATAAATGTATAATGTATATGGTTACTGTTTAGATTTGAATATTAAAAAAAAAAAACTGTTGTAATTAATAGGCAATTTCCAGGAAAGGGTAGGTAATGGTGTTATAGACTGTGGGACTCTGGGACCACAATACTTTAGTTCAAGTCATGATAGTGCCACTTGCTATGACCTTGGGCAGGTTACTTTCCCTCACTATACCTCAGTTTCCTTATCTATAAGATGGGGATAATAACCATCTATACCTCAGAGTTATTAGAATTAAATATAATAGTATATTTAAGGGTTTGAAGTAAGTGTTTGGCACCTAGGTAAAGATTCAATAAATAAAAGCATGTTATTATCTCTAAAGCATGCGGTCTCTTTTACCTTGTCACTCTACTCCAGCCGTTCTTGAATTCTCTTAGCTACTAGTAGTTATTCAGACATGCCATGCCCTTTTATGCTTTTGAATACTTATTATATATCCAGGTCTTCACTTAACTCCTCTGATTCCCCAGATTAGGTTAGTATTCTTTTTATATATTTCCTTAATACCTGGTACTTCTTCACGATGCTTTGTAAACATTACTGTTTTTTTTAAGTAACAGCTTTATTGAAATATAATTTCACATACCACACATTAACCCATCTAAAGTGTATATAGTTCAGTGCTGTTCACAGAGTTGTGTAACCATCACCAAAATCAATTTTAGAACATTTGGTTCAAGTTATGCGAGTTCCACTTGCTATCATGAAGGTACCAAAAAGAACCCCTATACTTATTGCAGTCACTCTCCTTTCTCCCACCCCTCCCAGCCTCTAGCAACCAGTAAATCTGTTTTCAGTCTTTATGGACATACTTATTTTAGACATTTCATCTAAACAGAATCATACATTATGTGGTATTTTGTGTCTGGCTTCTTTCACTTCGCTTAATGTCTTCAAGGTTCATCCGTGTCATAGCATGTATAAATGTTTCATTTATTTAATGGCTGAATAATCCATCATATGGATATACCACAATTTGTTTATTCACTCATCAGTTAATAGACATTTAAGTTGTTTTCCACTTTTTGGTATCATGAATAAAGCTGTTATGAACACCTCTGTACAAGTTTTTTCATTTCTCATGAGAATATACCTAGGATTGGAATCGCTGGATTACACAGTAACTCTCATAACTGTTTTGAGGAACTGACAAACTTTTCCAAAGCTGTTGTAAATTTTGCTGTTTCTAACCTCAATGTATGAGGGTTCTAATTTATCTATATCTTGCCAACATTTATTATCTTTTTGATTCTAGCCATCCTAGTGGATAGGAAGTGGTGTAGTTTATATTTCCTTTATGGCTGATCATGTTGAGTATTTTTTCATGTGTTTATTAGCCATTATTATGTATTCTTTGGCAAAATATTCAGATCCTTTTTCCATTTTTTGAGTTATTTGTCTTTGTATTTGACTGCACTATGAGAGTTCATTATATATTCCAGATATAATCCTTTATTAGGTATGTGATTGAAGGTGTTGCCTCCCATTGTGGGAGGTTGTGTTTTTTCTCTTAGGTTAAAATTAAGTTTTTAATTTTGGTTGAGTCTAATTTTTCTATTTCCTGTTGTTTGCACTTTTGGTGTCATATCTAAGAAACCATTGCCTAATCCAAGGTCTTGAAGATTTATGCCTATGTTTCTTCTGAGTTTTGTAATTTTACCTCTTACATGTTATATAACTATTTTTGTCTTCCTTGTTAGAATTTCAACACCATGGGTGAACTGGGATGGTGTTTGTCTTATTTATTTTTCCTTAGGCCTAGTTTAAGGCTTGGATAATACTAAGTGTTCAATAATGAATGTTAGTGATTTTGGAAAGACAGACTTTAAGGAGCTATTATTAAAACTTAAATCTGTGAAAGATTTAGAGAGGCTTTATGCACAAGTGAATATCTTTAACACTTAACTTGAAACACTTTTTCAATTTTTTTTTAAAGCTAGAAACTGAAATATTACACTTTGTTTTGCCAGGAGTTGAATTAATACTGCAGATTAAGGATACTTTAAATAAGTGTATTTATTATGATTGCCCTCCTCAGTTCTTAGAACTTATCTATTTAGCTTTACAAAATTGGGCCTTGTAGCTGAGTATTTTAATGCATTTGCTCTTACTTGGAGAGTTAGTTATTACTCATTTCTCCTTTGATTTTTAAAGAAAGAACTAAGGAGCAAGTCCCACGTTTCTATACTTTTATGTTTCCTAGTTATAAACAAACATTTCATGCCATTTTCTGGGCCGTATAGGTATTGGAAGAGCCTAATTTCTGATTATTTCCACCAGTAAAGAGAATTTTGTGGGCTTTTCCTATACTATAGATTATGTTACCCTCTCCTGTAATCCTAGATTTGGAATTAGGGTGGCATAAGAAATGAGGGCTTTGACATATATTAAATTCAACTGCCATGACTTTCTTTCAAGAATAACGTAGACTTTGTCACTATAAAACTTCTTAATCTTTTGAGGAGAGAGAATTGGCACTTTGATAAGGAATGATTTTGTTGATATAGTACCTAAGAGTCAGTTTTATGTATTTTTAGTGGATTGATGTTATAAAGTAATTTCAATATGAGAAGTGTCATAAACTAGTGCTTTAACCCGATGATGGTACATTGCTAGACTTGAGACAGATTCATGGAGGAAAATTCTTAGGATTAAGTTAAATCATGGAGGGATATACCACTTCATATAACATTTTAAGAAATAATGTGAGTTTAAGCAGGTTTCTGTAATGGGTGTTTATTAAAAATGTGTATGTCCTTGTATGCATTAAACATTAGGGTTTTCCATCAGAAAATAAAGCAAGCAAGCAATCTGATACCTTGTAAAGGATACACAAGGGAAAGTATAGAATATGGTTTTATTGCTTAGTTACAGTGACATGTCTACTATTAAAGTGATGAAATTGTTTAATATGAGTTAGTATATGTCTCTTTTCTAATGAAATTGGCTCTAGGTCTTTGTTTATGCTTGTGATTTTAGCTTTTACTATGGTAACCTCATTCTATCATTGAAAACTTAAAAAAAAAAAAAAAAAGCTGCCAGCATTAAGTGCTGTACTTTTTATGTTGGGAATAGGAGGGTTTTTTCTAATATTTGAAACACCAGCCCATCTCATTAACACCATCACTGTCGTTCTCATCCATGAAAACATCTTTCAGAATATATAAATTGGGGTACTGATCAGATGTAATATTAAGTCATTTTTTCGTGATCAAATTTTTAAATAAATTCTGTTTTTCATATTCCCCATACTTATCCATCACTTAATTGTATTATGAACCTGAATAATTTTATGTTTTTGTATGATTTTTTCTGTGATCTGTAACAGTTAATTACAAAGCAAAAGCAACATAACAGAATATCTCAAACTGCAGCTTCCACAAATTTCAAGAGAACAGCAGTTCCTGCACTTCAAAAGAGAGTGAGGCGTGCGTGGGTTTGATTGAAATGAATCATTTATTAGTGTTCTGTGTTCAGTCTTATTAAACTCTTTTTCCTTTTGACCTTTAAGTAGGTTCCAAATACATTTAATGGATTGAATTGTCTTGTTTATATTTTTATTTTGTTAATTTGTTTTAAAAATAATTGCCTACATCAATAATTCAGAAAAAATTTACAACTTTACACATTTTTTCTTTATTATGCTTGACCATATACCATCCCTCAAAAAAAAAACAACCCCCAAAACCCCCCAAAAAACAAAACAAAAATAAAAGATAACATAGGCCATCTTTTAGAGATAAGAGGAAAATAGGAGCCAGTAGAAAATATTTGCTTTGGGCAGTTTTTTGGGAATGCCATTTTGAGCTGTTTTGCTTTTTGCAGTGCTTTGGGCAAGTGCTAAACTTCTTGCCTCATCACCTAATCTGCCCAATAAGTTTATGGCCTTAGCCTTGAATTATGATAAATGATTTTGCCTCAAGTCACTGTAAATAGCAAGCAATTTAGGTGGTCAACCCATTTTTATTGTAATTATCTTTCTGGGTTTAGGGCTCTGTATGGGACTGGTTGATTTTTCAAAGTATTTTTTTTTTTAATATTAAAAATAGGGTATTCACTTTGAACTTTTGTTAGAAATCATAATAAACAGTTCCTATTCTTAGAACAAAGTAGGGCAGTAGGGCTGAACCTACTGAGAAACTAACTGCCCAAGAGTTTAAAAACCCATTGGGGTTCTGTTGAAAACAGCCAGTCTGAGAAGACACTCCCTTTCAGTTTAATTTGAGCTGTAGATTTCTCTTGCACTGGCACTGACACGAAATGTAAGTTCTAATGAATGCATTAGAATTGCATCTGGAAAAAAGTTTCAAAAATATGAGTCTTAAAAGTGAACTATTGAAATTGTTTTATGAAAATTTTCACTGAATTAGTTCAATTGTGGGATTCCTGAATTTTATTTCCCATTTTTCTCTATTTACTAAGTACTATATCTATGTATAAGTCTATGTTGATATGATTACAAAACCAGATTTTATTATTAAACTCTTCTTCATCCCTTCTCTTATTTTTGTCCTGAAGCCAGTCAACAATGCATTAACTAATATATTAGTTTAGAGTGAATACATTGAATAAAATATTGTCATACATGGAATAAACTGACACATTTTAACCCTGTGTGATGTAGTAGTAGAGTAGCTCAGTGTTTTATCAAATAAACTGCATTCCAGCTGAAAGCCTTTATAAATATGTGTGCATGCGTGTATGTAATCTATAGTTCTTCTCTTTCCCCAGCCATTTAAAAAAGAGTTTATTCTCTGCTTGAGAATAAGCCATGAAATTGAATTGTTATCACCATCTTTGAAAAATAATTGCTTAATGTTTCAGACTTCATCATGATTAGGAACATGGGGTCAGGAAAACCGTATGGGAGAATAATTCGTTTCTTGAGGAATAAAGCTGAATATCCACAGCAAGCCAAGTATCGGTCTTTATGAGGAGGCTTGTTGCCTTTATTTAATGTCCACCTTTGTTAAATGTTTGTGAAAACACTTGGTTTTTCTGTAGAGTTGTAGTGACTGTATTTAAAGGTGTCCTTTCTACACAGGATCCTTTTGAAAGTTATATGTCAGATCTCATATCCAGGGCATATATTTCAAGTTTACAGATTATACAAGGAAATAAGCATTTTGGGGTTTAAAAACAGACCACATTTAGGTCTTAGTAAATGGAACCTTTTTTGACTAGCATTTTTCAAGTAGTAAAAATTTTTATTGTGTTAAGGAGGAAGAGAACTTAGCATCTGCATTAGGATCATTTTTTCCTATATCCTATTAGCTAATTCCAAGATTGTTTAACATGGTATCCACCCATTTCATTTGGCTGCAACCTTTGCTCTCATGAAAGTAAGACTGATTGTTCTGAAATGCTGTGTGTATGTGCTTTGGCACAGCATGAAGGTACCCTTAATAACATTGTCATTGTCTTTAAAACAACTTGCAGTTATGACTACAAATAAAGGGTGCGACAGGAGGGCGTGATAGATAATGGTTCTTTTTCCGCCTCCAGTGTTTAACAAATTTGCTTTGTACTACTAGCCTTTTGTGTTCCCTGGGCTACCTATTCCTGCTGTATTTTCTATATATTGTTTCTTGTCAACTAAAATGCTTGCATATTTGTCACCATAACTTTGACTTGTTTGCAGTTGACCACTGAATTCTCGTGGAGGCAAGCAAAACAAAGTATGTGGGAAGAAGTTGAGTGACTTTGTTGACATGTTTTCACATGTATGTTTGAATACTTACCCTTAAATCATTTTGTGTGACTCTTGTCTTCCAAATGTTTGTTTCCTTTTGTCTAGTTTAGAAATTTGAGAATGGCCTTTGGTTTTGATTCCTTTCCTTTTTCAGTGCACAATAGTAATACTATCTTTACTGTAATTTCTTTTTACTCTAAAACTTGCTGGCTATTTGAATGGCTCTGTTTTACATTGCTGAGAGATTCTGTACAGACCAAGAAGGAAGGATGTTATTTGTGCTCTACTTTACTCAACTTTAAATAACTATACCAAATGATGGAGGAAGAGAAAGTAATATTTATAATGCAGAAATCAGAAAAGGTTCCTTATTGCTTTAGGAGGTTATCTTTGAATGATAGATTCCTCAATGACCTGTTTAAGTGAAGAGGACTAACACTTAATGACCTTCATGGCAATCTCATGTGGTTGTTAGCATTAATTCCTATTTCATTGATTCAGAAGTGGAGGATCAGAGAAAACAAGCATTTTGTCTAGAATTACAGGCACATAGTTGTAGTAGTCTGACTCCAAAGCCAATACTTTTTGTTGTAAATGTATCATTTTCCTCGTGAAGTGGCTTATTTCTAGGGTCGATTTGTCTTTTGGGAGATCTGCTTGGTAGCATAAAATATTTAATGTGTTTAATAAATTAGAATATGATAATGATTAAAGTATACTAAGGAACCAGAATAACTTTAATTTCTCATAAAATTCAGTGCTCATAGCCTTACCTTTAAAGGTGCTGCTGTAATACCATAACATGGATTATTAAATTTGATTTTTCACATTAAGGTTCTTCCATAATTGGGTTATTATCTTTATTTTACAGATGATGAAACTGAGGTGCAAGCTTGAAGTGTTAAATACTGCTAGATGAGAGGTTCAGGTTTTCAGGAGAAATAGTGATTTACTGTAAATAGAGGAACCCAGTGATTTGTGATCAGGATACTTGAGGCAAGCAGTGCCATCAATTCCTCCTTAGTTCCTTATCTTTAAAATGAAGAGGTTGAATCCAGTGATCTCAAATGCCTCTTTAAATGCTCCAAAGTGATAATGCTGTAAAAGCTTCAGGGGTCCATGAACTTGAATGAGAAAAATGTTAGATTTGTTTTCACTTATCTCTAAGTGAAATTTGCAGTTTGCTTCAAACTAAGCAAATTTGCAGTCCCTGTGACTTTGTCATCAGTTGAAATCACAAATATTTTTTATATCACACAACAGCTATTACAGATATCTGGAAAATATATATGTTGGTCACAATTTGGAAATTAATAGTAGTTAATGGGCTTATCATTAGACTTTGTTATTTTATATAATATTAAAAATAAGTGTATTTAATACTGCACGAGTTTTAAAAAATATTTTGTAACTGTATGTTAATGTAATTAGTTTCCTTTGTGTTTGGGTCTTTTTGCTTTAAGATAATTCTGAGACTCTATATAGTCTTCGCATAAAAGACTTTATGGCACAAAAAAGGTTAAATACCCTTGAGCTGCATGTTCTGTGCCGTGACTACAAAATGGCCCAGGTCGATTCTAGATGATGTGAAAGAACTTTATTTTGTGGGGAGCTGTGTGTGGATTGAGGCACCGTCTCTGTGTCTCACTTAGGTTTCCAGAATGATGGCCTATGATTATGTGACTTTCCACTAATACTGAGCAGGCTCAGTAGAAGCAAAATGGTGATGATAGAAATAAATGTATGATCATCTCTGTTTTGCATAGTGTTTTTGTAAGAATTAAGTTTCTAAGTAGTTTTATTTGAGGGATATAGGAAAAGACCTCTTATTTGAAGTTATCTGCTGTTGATTTTCCAAGTAAGAGGACTAGCTTGCCAAGAACTAAAGTTACCCACACAACACATATACCGCACAAAATATTTCTGAAACAAGATCAGTTGGAAGGCTGAGCTACCTTAAGAACTATAGGACATTTGCTGTTGAGCTTTTATGTGTGTTTTGGTTTTTTTGCCTTTTTTCTTTTTCTTTTTTTTATTTATTTTTTTGCTCGTGTAGTTCTTATTAAGTTTGTATTAATCGGGTATGAGGAAGTAAATAGTAACAGATTCTTCATATTAGTAAAAGTAGGAGTATACACAAAACTCAGCACCTTCATTGGAACACGAAGGCTGCTGGAGTTCTGTCCTAAGGTGAGTCTGTTATTCCACTTGTAATGCATTTATCTTTGGGTAGGGTGGGATTTGCATTCCCAAAGTTACAATGAGTTTCCAGATCCTTATCAGTTAGTAGTAGGAGTGACTGTTTTTAGTAGTGATAATGAGGCAGCTATTCCCAGGAGGAGACTTAGTCACTGGCAGGATTGTCAGAACCCTGAAATAGTTTGGGAAAGCTCAGGATGGAAAAAGCAAGCTGTTTCAAAAGACAAAACAAAACAAAAAACTCAAGCTGCTTTTTTGGGGAGGGCGAGATGGGATGGATAGAGGTAGCAAGAAACCAGATGAACTTCCCTGAAGTCTGCAAGCTATCTAGAATCGGGAAGAGATTAGCATTATTTACCTAAAGCGCTCTAGTGTGAACATGAAGTTTGAGTTCCTTAAGATTAAGTTGGTTAACAACCACTAATCTAGAAGTATGTTCTCTGTGTACATTGGCAGAATTTAATTTGACTTTGGGAAAAAAGGGATTTCTTTTAGCAGCTCGCTTTTGTTGCCAGTTTGAGAAAAACTCAAGTATTTTATGCCAAGAGTATCTTTTACTGGAGAGAGGGAGGGAGGGAGAGGAGGGAGAAGAGAAAGAGAAAGAAAGTGCTCATGATCATACAGACAAAATTACCATGCTGGGGTTTACTAATTAATAATGAAGACAAGATATCTTCGACAATATTAGGCAGAATAAAGGTGAGAAATGTATACCGTGACCTCAGGTATGTCTGTCCCACCCTGATTTTAAGTGCAAAAGCAATCTTTTTTTAAGATTAGGGTTTCTCCATGGCTGCCTGCCTACCAGTATAACAAGCTATAAAACTTTGTTTAGTTTTCCTTAAATCCAGAAATGATTTTATACCAAATCCAAACAAATCAAATCACTCTTAAGGGAATAAGTGAAAACATGTGTAGTTGCCTTGGCTGGACTACATTTGTCTGCAGATTGGCTCAGTTCTCTGTGGTAAGCAAATTCCTTCTTAAAGGTTCTGTGATGACCACCATTGTCATCATTAACATCATCATCATCATCATCATCATCATCATCATCATCATCATCATCCAGTCTGGAGGTGAACAAAGGATGTGACAGCATTTACTTATCTGGACTGTATTTTGTAAACTGACCATAACTACTTTTCTAGCTAGATAAGAGCTAAGTGACAGCTATATAAAGACAGAAGAAGAACAAACTGTATCCCATTGTGTTAATATATTGCATATTATAATTTATATATACTGAAAGGCTTTAATTTAGTGTTGGGAATAATAAAGATATGAAAGAAATTGAAGTTGTTGCCCCCTTACAGGCACATTTTAGAATTTCTCAAAGGATTAAATGGAAAGTCTTGTTGAGGTAAGAAATGTGCAAACCTGTAGAGAATTTTTGTACGAATTTATTTGAGCCTAACTGACTATAATCATGGAAGCAAGACTTCAACTGAGAGTTTGTGTTTAGAATTAAGGTATTATGTGCTGTCTTGAGGGTGGTTGCTTTGAAAAAGGCATTTCAAAGGTGTGTTAACCGAGATGCATGGAAACAAGCCACAGAGCTTGCTTAAGCAAAGATAAGCCTTTTACTAAAGAAGTCATATCCTGGGATGTAACTACCCACTGTGACCTGCCCACTTAGGAATTTTATGATCAGATCACCCTGTGAGGTTACTCTCTGTAGAACCCTTTTTTTTTTGCCCACAGTCTTTTTATACTGTTCTAAAAGAATGTAGGTTTGCTGAGGGAAACCTAGTGTGAGATACAGAGTAATTTGATATAAACCGCTGAGATACCTCCTGGAAGATAGGCTGCTGTCTTTTCCTGAGCTGGGTCAGATTGGGTATCAGATGATATAGGAACGTTCCAAAATAGTTGGAGTTACAGATAATTTTGATTATCAGACAGTAGTAAGATGAGTTTTAAGTTTTATACAAGTAATAAATTTTTGTTGTAGAAGAATTGGAAAATACAACAAATGAAAGAAAAATTTATTAAGAGAAAACTTGTAATCTGAACAAGGAAGCATGAACTAAATGTTCTGAACTTTTCTGCTAGTTTTTGTCATGTATTTTTTTTTATCATTGAAATGTTGAATGTGCATAGTTTAAAGATTCAGTAGCTCTGTAAGATTGTTTTGAAGGGCAACAGCTCTCCCACTTCATCACCCACTCTCCCTGCCTAGATGCAAATGCTTTGATTTCTTTCTTTCTTTTTTTTTTTTTTATGCCTACAGCACCTGATAGTCCTAGGTGTCTCCCTCCAAGTACTAACCAGGCCCGACCCTGCTTAGCTTCTAAGATCAGATGAGTTCGAGCACATTCAGGGTGGCATGGCCATAGAGCTTTGATTTCTTATAGCTGATTCTTTTTGCATTTATCTCTATGTTCTTGTAGGGGAGGAAAAACTATTTTTACTACTGCTTCCTTACATTCTCCAGCGGAGGCCCTGTAAATTGGACTGACAAGACAGATTAACAAGAGAAAAGCATACAGATTTATTTCATGTAAGTTTTATGTGACGTAGGAAACCTCATAAGGAGATGAAGACCTGAGGAGGTGGTTAAAACCGAGTATTTTTATGCTAGATTTGATGAAGAGCAAAGTCATGTAAAACTGATGACAAAAGAATATGAGCAAAGGGTAGTAAACTGGGGAAATTTAGGTCATTTACTTTGGATTTTTCTCTCCGTTTCTCTGTCTTCAGAGATAAGGATGCCCCTTCTCTCTTATGACCTGCTTTGGAAAGAAGGGAGAGTCAGAGTCCTTCCTGCCACTTGACATTTCTCAAATTTCTTTAGCTGAAAATATCAAGTATGCCAAGGCATCATATTTTTAGGGAGCGAATTCCGAACACTCATTCTTAACTGCGTTCTTGTATTATTTCTTGATTTTGCAGCTTCAGACATTATCTCTTGATTTCCCATTATGGCAGGTGAGGATTTAGGTTTTTTCCCACATTCCCACATACTTTTTTTGTCCTTCCATCCTAGTATAGGTGTTCATAATTTTGCTTAGATTGGTATTCAGTGTTTACATGGTTAAGACTGAAAGTGCTATTACCGTGTAGTAATCTGTGAACACTTTTACTTTTATACAGCTTTTGGGTTTTCCTGAAATTTATATTTTCCTTTGTTGTTGTTTACTTTTATATTAACTTTTCACTAATCCAGCATGCCCTTGGATAACTTCATTTTGTTCAGCATTCCATTATAATGTTGATGAGAAAAATCAGTTCCTGGCCGGGGCCGCTGCCCATGTGGAGTTCGCACGTTTTCCCCTTTCTGCGTGGCTTTTCTCTTGGGATTCCGGTTTCCTCCCACATCCACAGATGTGCATGTGAGGTGAACTGGAGTGTCTGAATTGTCCCCATCTGAGTGAGTATGGGTATGGCGAAGTGTCCTGTTTAGTGTGGGGTCCCGCTTTGTACCTTTAGTTTCCGGGATAGGCTCCAGCTAGCCACCCATGACCCTTGCTTGTTTTTATTAATCCCTTTTATTTTATTATTATTATTATTATTATTTTATTTTTTGGCAGTTTTACTTTTTTTAATTTATTTTTTTACGATGACATTGGTTAACGAAATCTGGTAAATTTCAGTTGTACATTTTAACAGTAAGGAATATATATATACACTGTGTATTCACCTCCCGTAGTTAGATTTCTTTCTGTCACCACATATTTGACCCTCTTTACCCCATCTGCCTCCCCGCTCCCCTCACCTCCTACCCTCTGGTGACCACTAGTCTATAGTCCATGTCCATGAGTCTCTGTTTATTTGGCCTGTTCATTTGCTGCTTTCAGGTTTATATCCCACATACAGGTGATGCCATGTGATTTTAAACTTTTTCTGTCTGGGTTATTTCACTTAGCATGATTGTCTCGAGTTCCGTTTGTGTTGTTGCAAATGGCAGTATTTCATCTCCTCTTATGGCCGAGTATTAATCTTTTAAAACTGTATGTATAGCTCATTTATTTTAATATTTAATATTATAAATGTTTTAGATCTTTATTTAAAAGCTTGATTAATGTTTTTATGACCAGAAATATGCTGTAGGCACTTAATTCTTATTTATACCAATTAGCCTATAATAAAATTGGTTTTCTTAGACGTTGTTTAGATTAAATCTACAGTTTCCAAGAACCTATCTGTGGTGCTAAGTGAGGACTTGCTGTATATTCAAATTGCAGCTTGTTTAAGTTTTCTTTCAGGAAGTTCTGACACTTCATGTATTCTATAACTTCTCATTTTCCTGAAGATGTGCCCCCATCTAGACTCGATGCCCACTGTTTTTATGAATGTCTCTTGGGTTGCCCTTCATCAGCATCTGGTGGGGGGGATATTCTTTGCTTCTTTGTGTTGGATTTCTTGTTTTCTAGATCTCATATGGTCCTGTTCCTTGATTTATGCTCTTATTTTGGCAAAACATATTCTCTAGTAGGTGCCTGAGAAAGTTCATGGGAGTTAAAAACTTTTAAACCTTGAATGGCTGAAAATGTCCTATTCTGTCATTACTCTTTTTTTTTTTTTTAAATGTAGCTAACATATACTATTATATTAGTTTCAGGTGTATACGTTAGTTATTCAACATTTATATACCTAAAGAAGTATCACCATAAGTCGGGCAACCATCTGACACCATATACCATTATCACATATTATTGACTATTTCCAATGCTGTACATTACAATCCCATGACTAATTATTGTATATCTGGAAATTTGAACTCTATCTTACTCTTAATTGATTGTTTGACTGGGTATAGAAGTCCTGTCTTGAAATTTTTCCTTTGAAATTTTAAAGTCATAGCTTCATTGTTTTCTAGTTTCCTCTGTGTTTATTTCATTGCTCTTGAAGCCCAAAACCATTAGCTTCCTGATCCTTTATGTGATCAGTTCTTTGTTTCTCAGTCTTTGACACTGCACAATAAGGTTCATTAATGTGAATTTGGTTCCAGCCATTGTACTGAGTACTTGATGACCCCTCTCAGTCTGGGTACTATTTTGTTGATGACTTTCTCCTCTCCTTTTTTTCACCCCTTAACTTTCTCTTGAACCTCTAGTTTTCAGATATTGGACTTCTCGAACTGACCTTCCATTGTTTTAATTTATTCTGTCTTTCATTTCTACTGTTACATTTTTAATTACCAAGAAAGCATACTCATTCTAACTTTATGACTTCTTTTCGTCTTTTTTTTCTTGTAGCAAATTGTTCTGGCTTCATGTTTGTAATTTATGTTTCTGAAAGTATTAATGGTGTGTTTTTCTCTAGAGTTTTCTTCTGCCTGTGTAGTCTCTATCAGGACTAGCTACATGATTCTCAGGGCCGAGTACAACGTTGTTCAACATTTATTAAAGAATTTCAAGACAGCCACAGCAGAGTGTTAAACCTAACACAGAGCTCTTCTAAGTGCAGGGTGCTGTATGACTGCTCAGGTCACATGCCGATGAGGCTAACCCTATTCTCTCTTTCTTCCAACTTGCTTTTTCTGTTTCCATCTCTGTGTTTTATGCTAGAGGTGTCTAATCTTGGCTATTTGCTAGTATTTTAAGAGCGGGATCCTAAAAAGCTTATCTGAAGTTCTGAATATACAAGTAGGGCTTACCAGTTGTCAGCTTCACTGTAGAGTGATCTGACTGGACAAGTTTAGTTTTGGAATTTGCCAGTATCTTTATGTTTTTGCCTCTTAGGCTATCACTGGTTAGATTCCCTAAAGAAGTCTCTTCTAATCTTTTCTGCTTAGAAGTGAAATCTTTTGGGAAGAGTGTTGATAGAGGGGCTGGGGTCAGTTGGCTTGTACTAGCACATGAGAACCAATTGTTAAAATGTTCGGTAACTTTTTGAGCCGGTTGCTAACAGTAATTATTAAAGATTATACAAACAAATGTTATGTTAAAATCAAGGTTAATAAATACTAACAACTCACCATTTCCTAATTCTCTTATCACATCTTGTTATTATGGATGCACTTGAGATTATTTACATCTGTATATATGGTGGAAATACTATGTAATAATAGGCTATTGTGCATCTTTTCTGAACTCTGCATTCACTGACATCATTTGGTAGCTTGAAGCAGCTGAGGAAAGAGTATTTATACCCAGGAATCAGTAAATATTACAAATAACTGACCCTGTCAGTCTCCGCCTCCTCCCCGACAAGATGTTTAACATTTATTTACTAATGTAACATGGACTGGGAACCATGTTAAAATTACCTTTGCCATACCTGATGATCCCTAGTCCAATTAACCCTGTGTTTTAACCCTTCTCAGATTACCTTCAGCCTTTTACAAGGGTGAAGGGAGGGCATTTGCCTGCCTCAATGAGAGAGGGGATCTGGGAGTTGCATTTCAGAAAGATTTTCTGTTAATTCCTCCCATTTTATCCCTGCTGAACCTTTTGGGGGACCGTTCTCTGATGCTTATCATAGGTTCAGTTTCCTTGGGTCTTTGAGTCAAGTTCTTTACCTCTTGTTTTCCAGCTTTCAAAAATTTATGGCTGTAATCTTTTTTCTTTTTTCTTTTTTTTCTTCAGTCTCTGTGGGTTTATATCTTTTTAAAAAATCTGTTGGTGTTTGGGGAAGGATCAGCCCAATAGCTATGTACTTAAGTCCGTAATCCTTACTCAGAAGTCTAGGATATAATTCTTGAAAAAAATAGGTAAATAGCTTCAGCAGTTTAAGGGAATTCTAAATAGG
The DNA here is from genome assembly GCA_003508835.1 of Eonycteris spelaea. Lineage (NCBI taxonomy): Eukaryota > Metazoa > Chordata > Mammalia > Chiroptera > Pteropodidae > Eonycteris > Eonycteris spelaea. Next base: position 7,968,475 of record PUFA01000017.1, read on the forward strand.
CTTAGCCAATCCCTGTTGGTTTGCAAGTCTTATAGAATGCAGTCAGGAAAAATTCTTCTGATTCTAGAATATTTTTCATTTCCATAAGGAAGAAGTAACCTTGTATAAGTAGGTGTTGAACTAGATGACCAGTTGTAGTTTTTTATATGAATGTGTGGGGACATGAGGAAACAATATAAAACAGATTTAGATCACATAGTTTGGTTTTGAGGACAATTGGAACAATTTACCTACTTGTTCCAGATTCTGTAGCAATTCTAGTTGCCCATCAGAGGCAGGATCTGATGACCTGTTCACTTCTTCCACTCTGAAGCAGGCTTCCTCATGTAGTGAGTCTTCTAATCTTGTAACTTTATCTCTACCCTTAACCTTTTCTGCTCAAATTCAGACCTGCCCCCCATTAGATTTGATGCATTGGGTTGGTTAGATTTTCATTACTCTTAATTTCACAATAGGCCACATCGTAGTCCACCAAGTTCTCCTTTGACTATTGATGGTTACCATTTAGTTAAGGCCAGAGTGGAAAGGAATCGGGATTCCAGGGTGACAACTTAAGTAGAAGAAACTGTCTGTCATCTCTCAGAAGGGGGATGTGGGCCTCTCAGGCACTTAAAAAACTCCTGGATTCCTCTATTGAGGAATGCATATATTTACATATATTTTTTAAAAGATTTGTAGTTCAAGACTGTAACAGCTGTGGCTAAATAAAAGGAAGAGATATCTGATTAAGTTCTATTTGATAGTACATGTGAAAGAAATTAGATGACCAGGTGAACCTTCTTGTTCAAAGTTGTGACAATGGTAATTATTTCCAAAGATCCAGCGTGCAGGAATATCCAATTGCTAAATTTAAATATTTCTACAAAAAGGACTTGTGGCAGCTACGGCTTGTTGCTCCTCTTTCTAGCCTCTTCTCACACAATCTTTCTTCTTTTAAGTAGAGGCTTTGCTTGTTTGTTTGTTTAACCCTTTGTAATTTTTGGTGATCTCCTGACTGGGAAGAAATGCTTCTGTGTGTGTCTGTGTGTCTGTGTGTCTGTGTGTCTGTGTGTAGGGGACTCAGGCCAGGTTATTTTCATATTATATGTTCAGGAGCAACATTCTGTCGAGTCTGAAAAGATTTTTTTCTGGGTTTTGAACTTTATTTATATAAAATTCATACAAAAATCAAAGAGTACAACTATCAAATCACCACACATGAAAACAAAATACTGTAAAATTGGGACTGTCTTGAGGTAGCTGGATCTTGTGGCTGTCAGGCTTGCTGTATCTCTCCCTAGAACCTGCCCTGCGTTTGCTCTGGCATTGCCCACGTCATGCGTTCGAAATAGGAAACCTATAAATCAGGGGCCTTGCTGGCGTGGTGCGGGGGGAATTACGGTCGTGTTGTGGTAGATTTAAGAAAGTGCGCTCTGGCAGTTGACTGTCAAGGTGATGGTGATTGCCTGCTTGTCCACGGACCTCTCAGGAGCTCTTTTTCTGAGCCCTAGATTGTAGGGATATAATCCAAATAGCTGCTGCCGTACCTCTCCTATTTTTGAAATGCCCTGGACTATATGGTGGGTGAGTTTTTTGCCAAACTTATCAACGGGTTCTTTTTTCTGCCTCCTTTCAGTAGGGGACACCTAAAAAAAAGTTTTTAGGTGAGAAAGTTAAAAAGTTTTTTATGTACTGTCATGGCCTTTATTAAAATTTTTGTTAAAACTGGCTTACTGTTGAAATAACAGATGGCTGTGATAAAATGGGAATGTGTGAAGTGTAAAAAGAAACCAGTGCAGATTAAATCATAATTTAAAATATCTTTAATATGATTCACTAAAATGTTTTTCCTTTGAGTTAACTGTTAATACTGGGTTCTCTTATTATTATTCATCTTTTGATAAAAACCAAAGAATAAAAAAAATGGACACAGAAAATGACCAAGGTGGCTTTGAAGTTTACTCATCCAAAGACTTTTAGGACCTGGACTTTCCAAAGTCAAAGAATCTTGAAAATAAAATATCAATGTGTAAGATCAAGGCTGATAACGGGCTTTTTGCTTTTTCTATTCAATGTATTGTCAAAAAAAATGGGTTATACCTATCAGGAATACCTGATCTTGTAATATAAGTAATATCAGAAGGTCGTTATCCACAGATGCCTTAAAGTGGCAACGGCTTTAACATACGTTACCTCCTATCCCCTTCCCTTAAAAAAAAAAAAAAAAAAAAGATATGTGTCCTTGTCTCCCTTATTTCCCTTGCCAAAAGTAGGTATACAGGAACTTTTGCACAGACAGCTTGCAACATTTCTAACTGGTTCCAGTGTTTATTTAGCTCAGCCCCTGTAGGTGTTCAGCATTTGTTTACTGGAGAATGAATCAATACCTGTTTCCCGACTGGTGCCTTTCACATCCATTCTCTGTAAAGATGCTCCAGGGATCTGTCAAAAATACTAACCCAACCATGCTACTTCCCTTTTTAAAATCCTTCAGATAGCCCTCAGCAGTTTAAAGTTTTGTCTCCCAGACTTTTTTCCTTCTAAAATTGTTTTTGATTTTATGCAATTACCATATATACTGTGGTCAGAAATTCAAACAGCACTGAAAATAGATGCAGAAAAATATATGCTCCTAACTCTCCTCCCCAAATATCCAATTTGCTGGGCATAGTGTATCTTTCTGTGTATTTGCAAACTGCATTGTAGTCTTCAGTTCTGTTTTACACAATAGTATTGTCCTCTTTTCCCCCTCCCCCTCCAATGGTTTGGGTGAACTGTTTAATATCATGGAAATTCATGTTTTGTGTATATTGCAGATATATTTGCTTGTTGCTTGTTTTTAACTCTATGTTGTGTTTTTTCAAACAGGTTTAAATTTCGTTTTGTCATATATATCAGTATTTTGTGTCTTTTGTTGAGGAAGGGGAGTTACCTCCCACTAAGATTTATAAATCATTCTTTAATATTTGACAGCATTGGATTTTATGTTTTACTTAATCTGGCACTTTTTAAATTTTTGTTTATGATGAAGTAGGCATTTACCATTTCACTCAGATATTCAGGTTTCTCAATTTATTCAAACATCTGCTTTCCCCACTTACTTGCTCTGCCTTTATCATGTAGGTTGCTATTTGGTTGAACTACCTGTTTCTTCTCTGCTGCTTTACTATTTTGATTACTATAGCCTTAATGTGTGTTATGGGAATTATGTCGTTCCCACCGCAATTCATATTGAATTCTCTCCCATTTACCTTTTTTTCACGAAGTTGTGCACTCATCACCTGTAATTCCAGGACGTTTTTGTCATTCTTAAAAAGAAACTCTATACCCATCAGCAGTCACTCCGCCTGTCCTGTCTCTGTCCTGTCCCTAGACAACCACTAATCCACTTTCTGTCTTTATAGGTTTGTCTATTCCTACCAATGGAATCATAATATGTGACCTTTTTTCGTCTGGTTTCTTTCACTTAGCATGGTGTTTTCAAGGTTAATTCATTTTGTAGCAAGTACAATATTCCCTTTTTATGGTTCAATAATAACCCATTATATATATACACCACAATTTATCCATTCGTGCACTGATGGACATCTGGGTTGTTTTTACCTTTTGGCTTTTTAAAATAGTGCTGCTATAAATTTTTATGTACAGATATTTGTTTGAGTACCTATTTCCAGATCTATATACCTAGAGTAGAATTGCTGGGTCATGTGGTAATTCTTTGTTTAATGTTTTTTGTGTTATCTTTAATTTTGATCTTTTATCTAATAAATTTGACTTTACTATTAGACCAAATAATTTTTAATTTAATTGTTTAATTTGAAAGCCTAGATAACAGGTAGTTTGCAAATAATGACAGATTTTTGTTTCTTCCCTTTGAATATCTTCATCTTTTTGTAATATGATAGCTGACATCTTTGTTTTATTGCCGGCTCTAATTTGGGAATGTTTTTAATATTTTGCTATTGTGTATGCTTTGCTATTTTCTGTAAGTTTCTGGCAGATTCCTTTTATTAAGGTACAGTTTTCCTCTATCTCTAGTTTGCTAAGACTTTTTAAAAAATTAGATGTAGGTACTGAATATTATTTTAAGAATTTTTGAGATATGGAATCTTTCCTTTAAACAATGTTTCAGGAGCATTGGGCTTGCATATTGGCCTTAGTTGATTCCCGATGATATATCAGTGGATTTCCCCCCTATCCAGTTTGTTGGTTACCCATATACAAAATTTGAAAATTAATCTGAGAACCTCTGTTCTGGATAATCTGTAGCGCCAAGTTCAGTGCTGATGTAAGAGCTGTACATGTTAGAATGTGGTCCCACATGTTTTTTCTTCAGTCCTCATTCTCTTCATTTTTTCCTATAACTAAACCACTTAAAATCTTGCTGTTAGAAGCACACTCCTTTAGATGTTTATAAATATACTCATAATTAGTTCTGCTCCTCCTACCTCATTCCTGATAAAAAAACAAAGCTATAGAATGCTTTGAATTTTCAGTGAAGTAGCAAATTATCTCTTCATAGGTTGCTCATCACCATAGTAACAAGGAGCCAAGTCATGCTTGAAGTGGGTCACAGTGCTGGTCCATTGCTTTTCAGAAGGAACTAAGACAATCTGAATACCATTTTGGTAGATTAGACAGCTGGCCTGCTCAAGGTGTGTCTCAACATCCCCAGCATGCACAAGATACAGGACATAGTTTGTAGAGGAAGTCAGATTCCCTGAGTTGAGGTTTCATGACATTACAAAGACTAAAACAAATCTAGATGTTCTTTACTTTCTGCCTGAGGATAATCAAGTTGCTTCCTTTTAAGGCTCATTAACCCCTTCCCCCCCCCCCCACCCCTCAGTCCCCAAATCCACCTGAAGACAACTGGTAGAGAAAGTCTGGGGACTAGAGAATTAAATGAGGGCAAGGTAAAAAGTGATTTTTACATTTGGGCCAGATTGTGTGAATGGGAACCACAGATAATCTTTAGTTTGAATTCATTGTGATTGCATTTTAAAATCTTTTGTCTTAGATCTTGCTATGAGAGAAGGTTGTTTGAAACCTAAATTTTAGAGATTTTCCTTAACAGTTGTGTTTAAAGTTAAGATCTGGGAAGAGGTTTAATTGGGAGAGAAATAGATCAAGATTTGAGATTTTTCTGCCTGAAACATCTACCCTGATTTTTGGAGGATGTCAAAAATAAAACTTAATTTTTACTTGGCTAATAAAATATAGAGGATTATCTAATTTTTTGTTTATTAACAGAATTAAAGAGTTAGGAAAATCAAAATATAATTCATTTGGATTAGCTAAATAATTTTCTTTATGGAATGATGACCCCCCCAAAAGCATAAGTTTAATTATTATCAGGAAAATATGGGAGTTTGAGATGTAAGATAGAAAAACTCCCAATAGTACAAACTCTGGGGACATTTGGATATTAATTAGAATATTAGAGGCCTCCTGAAACAACTGGTATAATTTTTATTCAATAAGTTTTGAGTGTCTAGAACATACTGTTTGGGTTCCGGTAGACACAGAAGTGAATGAAACTAAGTCTTCTCCTAGAGCTATGTTCTAGCAGAGGAAGGTGCACACGTCAGGAGGGAGTGCCTCTCGGAGAAGATAACATTTGAACAGAAATGTGGAGGAAAGAGTGACACCGGTAAATATCTGGGGGAAGAAGCAAAAAGGAACAGCTGCAAGTATAAAGCTCTGAGATGAGATTGTGCTTTGTGTGTTGGAGGAAGAGAGGGAAATCAGTCTCATTGGAGCAGTAAGCACAGGAGACTAGTAGAAAATCAGAAATAGTGTGGTGGGGGGCCATTTAGGGGGAAACCAGTGAGGAGTGTGTCACAGAGAATTATATGATGGAACTTACCTTTTTCCTTATAGGGTCATTCTGGCTGCTGAGTTTGAAAGTAGACTGTATGGGGAGCAAGAGTGGCATTGAGAGACTAGTTAGAGACTAGTGCAGGTGAGAAGCAGTGGTGGCTTTAGAACAGGCAGTAGCAGCGATGGTGGTGAATGATAGTTGGATTCTGAATATATTTGAAGGTAGAGCCAGTGGGATTTGCTGATGTGGTTTGTGAGAGAAAAAAGGGGGTCATGGGTGACTCAAGAGTTTTTTGCCTTTAGCGACTGGAAACATAGGGTTGTTGTTTACTAAAATGAGGAAGATTTTGGGACGGTGGTGGAGCATATACACAGGGAATCAGGTTTTGATTTTGGACTTGTGTTTTGAATGCTTATCAGAAATGCAAGTGGAAATTTTGAATAGTCGGTATTGTCAACCTTAGAAATAAAATAGCCAGTTATTTTACCAGCAAAAATGAGTTTATTTGAGAATGGCAATGGAATTGCAATTTGGGACGCTCAGGCTATGCAAACCATAGGCAAGACCTGGAGATAACAAAGAAGAGGTATATTACTTTATAGAGAAAAAGGAAGGCGTTAGGAGGAGCTATTAATAAAACGTCCATTGGAGGAAACCAGGAATTGAAGCATAGTGGCTTTCCGTTGGCTGATTCATTACGGTTCCTCAGTGGCTGGGTCTGTTGCTAGGCAAGTAGAAAATCTCCCTACTTCTTGCTGGTGTAGTAAAGTAAGTATCTTCCTGTGGAGAAATGTCAGGAAGGGTGTGCTTCCTGTTAGAGTCTGCAAAGTGTCCTGAGTGGTAGTGCATGAGCGTGCCCCCTTCAGGACTTCCCACTCCATTTTAGTGAGCATTTTAAATGAGGTTTCCTTCATTCGTTGTCACAGCATACAAACCTGGAGTCCTGGAGAGAGATTTGGGCTGGCCAGTTGACAGAGCATAGGTTATTATATTTTGAGCATTAGGCTGAGGCATGGGGGACTTAGGGTGCCATTTTGTAAACTGTTTGAGCAGCCCTTTGATATCCTAGTGAACTCACAGGAGTTACTGCAGGATATTTAAAAATTTCCAAGAAAACAGCTTGCCCTGTGTTTTAAAAAGTTTCTAAAAAGATATATGAGATACGAGCATATGTGTTGTTTTGTATGTTCCTGTGTGGCTGAATCAGCTGGGCGCAGTTTTGTATATATACCCAGTGTTTTTCAGAGAAGAAATAATACATAAGCAAACACAAAATTCACAATTTACTTAAATTATTCTCTAGTATATCACTCAGTCCCATATGGCAGAACTTATTGTGCTTAGTTCCTGGAAGCTGGAGTAGAGAATTTGCTCTGATGGAGATGTATACAAAATGTCTTTTTAAAAAGTGATTTATTTCTAAAATTTATGCATTTTTTGATTTTTTTCTCTATTCCATTCTTAAACCTTACTAATGATTAAAATTAATTCTATGGACTAAACATTTGTTGCAAGAATGGTGGGTAAGTAGGCTGTTTTCTTCAAAGCGAGTATACTACTCACCTTTGAGAATAAGATAACTCAGAAAATTAGGGAGTCCAGGTAGTAATGGATGAGATCAGACAACTTCAGAAGGAATATAAAATAGTAGATGAGTACTAGAGAGATTTAGAACAGTCAAGGAAATTAAGACTCAGAAGAGTGTGAACACTTAGGAAGTTAAAATCTAATCATCTCAGCTGAACAAAGTTTGTAATAAACTTAAGTTGATTAGGCCTTTAGGAGGAGCTTAAAAACAAATTTCAATCCATTTTCTGCTTTTAGGAGAGGGGTTGCGGGGAGAGGCTGAATCTTCCTGTATTGAGTATTTTGGTTTTTAAGGGAGGATATAATCAGTTGTGGTTCAAAAACTGTATTTCAAGATTTATTATAGCCTGATTGAATTCTTCCTTAGATGACTCTTTTCTCTTTGCTTTTCTTCTTGATAAACCAAACCTGGTTTAATAATTTTGATACCAGGAGAGGGGGTAATATGAATGAGTGGAAGATTCAGGTGTTCAATTTCTGAAATTAGAATTCTAATCCCCATTATAACTTGAAATCGACAGGCCGCTTTATAGAATGAGCTAGCCTTGGGAGCCTCGTTACCTGAGTGCAGTAAAAAACGGCTTTCTGGTTCTGTGTTAATATATGAAGCGCCTAGGTGGTCGTCTCCTGATCACTTTATGATTCTCAAGATTTATAATTCCAACAGAAGGAAGGTCCTGTTCAGGAAACCACACTTTTTTAAAAGGCATTTTTTGGATTAAGTTCTTTTTTAAGACCAAAAAGAAAATTTTACAGTTATTCGATTTTTCTGTAAAATGTGCCTAGTATATAAGGGGATTTCCTCTAACCTCTTGAGCCTTTCCATTTCCTCTGCTCTTAGTTCCATGCTAGGAAAAATGTTAATTTCAGAGCTGTTTTTCTTTACCTTATGGCTAGCTTTTGTTTTGCGTTTTCAATCCAGTATAATCCCCCCTGTTTGACTTGCCTGTTTTTTGTTCTTCTAACTACTGATGTTCTTCCCTCCGCTTCCCTCCCCTTCCCCATCTTTCCAAATGAGAGCCTGTGGAAGGCATTACCTGTAGTTTTAATTTTTGTGTTTCCTGTAATCATGTGGGAAATTTCAAGCCGAGTGGCATCAGATAGCCTTGACATCACTTTTCTCTTTCCGCCAAATTTAGTTACAGTATTGAAGACGTAGGAAATAACTGTACCCTTTTTGCTAATAGTGAGTGACCTCAAGAATTTACCAATTTAAAACCTGATTTCTGGGTGTTCCTACTTTCCCTGTATTGTCTCAACCTCTTTTAAGTTTTATTGGCATCTCCATCAGTGTCTTTCTGAAATTTGTTTCAGATCTACTTAGAGTATTTCAGGGATGGTTTGAGTACACACCAGGATCTGATTCAATTCCAGAAGGACCTTGCTTTTTGTGCCATTTTGTTTCTGTGCATTATCCTGATGTTCTCATCTCATTTCTGGATTTGTCATGTAAATGGGCACTCATATTCTTTCCAAATGGTTTTATTTATTAGAATTTTTTTTTGTTTAATGATACATCATTTGCGTATGACACTTATACTCTCTGCTTCCTTTTTTCTCCATAGAGACCTTTTATGTAGTGTGTGCTTTATTAGTCTATCTCCCAACTAGAATGTAAGTTCAGGGAGGATGAGGATTTTTGTATTTTGTCCACTGATGAATCTCCAGTTTCTAGAAGAGTGCCTGTTACATAATAAGATGCGCAATAAACATTGAGTAAATGAAAGATCTGTTTGATGACTTAACTCTCGACTGTGAGATTTGAATAGAAGAAATGGTTGTTTGAATGTTCACATTAGAGACTAGAAATTATTTTATATTGTGATGTGAAATGGAAGAAAATTCACACAGTTAAGGATTGGTGCAAATCCCATTGATCGCTTTAGGTCCCAGGATTGCAATTTGAGTGCAGTGCTAGTGTTGCAGGTGGGTGGGCCTAGAGATCTGTACCTTCTTTGTAGTTTCAATCAAATTTCTGGGAAATAAACTTCATAAATATATTAATAGTTTTTCCTATGCTGTTCTCATCCTCTCCTCCACTGAATAATTTCTGGTCTGAAGCAGTATTTTGTAAATTTGAGCAATGTATGAACCTATCCAAAGGGAGAAATTTATTGAGGCCCTTCAATATAGATAGAATATTAAAGTTTTTATGTTATATTATAATGTAGTTAAATATGTATGAACAAAACTAGTAAACTCTGTTGCTACTTTCTCTTTTACAACTATACAGAGGTAATAAATACATAATACATAAAATTTTTCAACATTTTGATGTTAGTTTGAATAAAGACTAAAGTAATACATATAATATAAATGCTGACATTAACTCTGCAGATTCTTTTGTGTTTGTCATGTTTTAAAGATACTGTTCATTGAAACTACTGCTGAAACCTTTGTTAACATATTGTTTGGCTTTCATTTTGCCTTTGTTAAACCTGGATTTCAAGAACATTTGTATGGGTATTAAATAATTATTTTCCACATAAATTTAGGAACGGAAAAATATCCAATTTCATTATCCTTGAGTATTTAATATATTCTTACTACACTAGCATTACCTGTGCATTCCACTCCTGGTAGAAATAAGAATTATAGTAAATGTTGCTTTCCTTGAGGGTGTTGTTTTGTAAACTGGATGGACTGGTTTAAAGGGTTTTACTTACCTATGAACTAGGTCTGACACTATCACCTCTTCATAAGAACCCAGGTAATACAAGTTAGCTTCTGGTTTGCTTCTGGGTAATGTTTAGTTATTTTGTTAATCACTGTAGAGGGCTTTTTGGATACAGAGTTCTTTCTCAGATTGTCTTAATTTGTTTCTGAAACTGGGAGGGCGTGTTTAATACAAGATGGGACTGAGTGTCAGTTCTTGAAGTAAAATATTTTACAGAATGTTTTCATAGGGAGAACTTAGTGTACCTCTTTATTTAAATCTTTTATGACTTAAAAGATGGTTTGTTTTAAATTTTCAGCATGTCAGAAAATGTTAACCTTTGAAGTAATGGCTACATCACTTCCGTGATCTTGAGCAAGTTTAGATTTCTGAGCTTTTATCTCCTTTTCAGCACAGTGGTTATAGACTCAGGTACAAAAACATTGAGGGATCTGAGGTTTGTGGTGACAGGAGGACCACAGAGGGATAGGCATGCAGAGACTGGGAAGAAAGAAGGAGCAATTGATACAAAGGTCCCAAGATGCAAATGAGCTTAGGAACAGAAAGAGAGCTAATGAGATGTTTGTGAAAGTACGTTGTAGATACAAAACATTCCTTTAGGGCTCTGTGCTGTTGTGGTTGGGAAAGATGTGTGTGTTTGTTTTCTTTTTCTAGTCTGTTAGCTGCAAGGCCACCTTGCCCAGGGTGTGGGATGCTGCTTTGAGGACAGAAAGGAAGAGTAGGACCACGAGTCACAAAATTTCAGCAGTTTGTACATTATGATAACTGTTGCTTTATTTGTACTTGTACTAATAGTATTATTTTCTATAGGTTTATCAGTAGGAAAGCGAGAAGTAGACTTATTACTAGACATTTTGGGTGAGAGAGTTTTATATCATTTCTAACTCTCACCTTGTTTGACATGTGTAGTTTTGCTGTCTGTTAACCCGACACTGAAATTTGATTTTCGTTATCAGGTTCTCCTTTGTGGTTTAGTTTGTTAATAATTGAAGTACCTAAGAGTTCTGAGTGTGAACTCTGCATACTTTATAATTAATTTAGAACAAGGGAAGTTAGGATTTTCTGTTGAAATAATTAATAAATCACTGTGACTTCAAAATATTTACATGTAAAATAAATTTGGTTTGTAAGAATAACCAAAACATGATACTAGGACATAGTTTATGTTTTTATAGCCCTAAAGTTGGATGTATTTTTAAACTTCTTAGTGTCCTCTTCTTTTCTACTTTGGGTGTATAGGAGTCTGTTTATCAGAAATTTTGTGAGTGCTGGGTGTTTTTTTTTTTTTTTTCGGTCTTTGTAAACATGACCCTAGACAGCTGTGTTTAATATAGTGAAGAATCATGGGGAGACTTTAGTGTTTCTTGTTGAGACTTATTGTCTGTGTATTTTAGTATTTAAAGGATGTGGTTTGAGGCTTTGAAAATGAGGGGGAGGGTGCCTAACCCATAGCTGTATGCCTGCATATCTAGAGTGTTCTGTTCTGGAGGTTATTAACCAACACGAACATTGTTTTTAGTTAAACTGGCAGTATTCAGCGAAGTAACTTTATTGTGGAAGTGTTTGTTTGCACATGGCTGGTGAGTAGAATTTTCTTTTAAATCTGATATTGCATAGGAGTGATTTAGGTAACTGTAGTGCTGTCAGACTACTTTTTGCTTTACAGAAAAGTAACCAAGATTAAAGGTGACTATGACCTCGAGTGTGTCCTGTGACTTCTCTTCTTCCACCTCCTGTCTCTGCGAGAGCAGGGTACAAGATCAGGAACCGATGGGTGCAGTTGCTTAAGTGCATCAGCTTCCTGGGCTCTCCAAGTATTGATTAGTCAGTCAGACACTCATCAGTTCCACGTAGAAGGTCCTTGCTCCTTGCTGATCGGCTGGTTTCTCTTAAGTTCTTAGGTCTGACATTGATTTCACTCTAATGAACGTTTGCCATGTGCAAGGCATTGTGCCGCATGCTCTGTGAGAGATACAGAAAGGGTAAATTACTCATTCCTTTCAGGAATTTACAGTATAGTTGGACAGATGAGGACAAGATAGGCCATGGTAAGTGTTCAAAGAGAGGCACAGTTCTGGGAATTCAGAAGAGGCATGTAGTATCTGTTCTGTAATGTTGATGGGTGGGGATGGGGCAGTGAATGAGACCTGGGCAGGGAGGGGCCCAGTTTCAGTAGTTCAGGTGGGTAAAGAATGTTAAAGATGCTTTAAAGGTAGGGAAGAAAGGTCACATGGCCACCGTGAAGGTGAAGAGAAAAATAGAAGGAGGAACTAAGGCAGCTCATAATCAGGATCCCAGAAGTTTCCCTCAAGTTCTGTGCAAAGTTGTTTACATGTGTACTCTGGCATTTTTCTGGGGACTCAGCCCATTTCTCAGATTCTGAAAAGAGTCTAGTGTCCAAAAAAGGTTGAGAACCACTGTGCTAAGTTAGCAGCTTTGATGATTGGGCTGATGTTGATTTTTGAGGCTTTGCTGAGAAATGAGGAAGTCAAGTAGTAGAACAGACTTTTCCTTGTGGGAGATAGGGTGGAGTTTGGGCAACTGAGCTTATGCAGTGGTCTCTAGAGTGGGGTGGAGGGGTAGGTTGCCTGTCAAGCTGGGTTTCTCACCCAGCACATTAGGTGGATCCATTAGAGACTGTGTGACAGTGAAGGCCAGGTGTTTTTCATGCAAAGGAGCCTCTTAGCATTTCCCCCTCTTTATTTGGAGGCCAGGTTGATGAAGATGTAGGAGACTAGGATGCTGTTGTAGAATAGTTTCTGGCGTTTACTTTTCTAAAGTGTTCTATGCCTGATCCTGTGGAAGAATCTGTAAAATATCAGACAGGGACTCTGCCCTTCAGGAGCCGATAGTATGTAATGCTTTTTGTTCAGCTTGGATCTGTGCATGTTGTTATCTTTGGGTGTTTGATCATTTCCTGGGCAAAGAGAAACATTTCCACTAAAATGAACTTGAAGTGACTTTGATTTGCAACTTACTTTATCTTTTAAAAGAATGGGGAACCACTGGGATTTGAGGTTTTAGAAAATACAATTATAAATATTCTGTACTTGTAATTAGGAACCTCTGTACAGCTGATTTTGTGACTTTTAGACAAATCATTTGACTCTTCTGACAGTTGTTATACACACAAGCAAGGCTTTATTTAAAATACTGTAAAGCACATTTAAAAAATGATCCAGCACTTAGTTTCCTAAGATGAACTGCCACTGTACACCCAATCCTTAAATTAAAATATTACTCATTTATTAAATTATGTCATTAAATATATATTCATGTTCACATATAATATATTCAGTAAATATTTGTTATATAAATATACTCAGCAAATGTATTTATGATTTATATTATGAAATTATATTCTTTAAAATTTATATCATTTATTAAAATATTCATTATACTTTAATTGGTCACTTTCCACATTTGTGAAATGGGAATAATAATAATAATTGTATCCCATGGAGTTGTCCTGAAGGTGAAATTAATTAGTACATATGGATAGCATACATAATGAAGCTCTTTAGTGTGCAGTTTAAGTGCTCAGTAAACATCAATGGCTACATTATTATTAATAATATTATTCCCCAGGGGTGAATGTGTGTGTAGGGGGATGACTTTTTATAAAAGGATTTACATTGAGATATCTTCCGCAAAATTTTCTATGTATTTATTTAGTTTATAGTCATCTTTAAAGTTGTGAAAATTAAGTGCACATATACAAGGCAGATTCAGGTATTTATTGCACTGCTTATTTATGTTACACTATGAAGAATTGAAAGCCATGTTTTTAATGAGAGATTGAAAGCCATGTATTTAATTAAGAAATAGATTCTTTATTTGACTGCCTGTATGTTTGTCTCCTTTTCATTTATTTTCATCTTTCTTGTTGCTTTTTGATTTATTTCCTGTCCAGTTTTCAGTAATGGGTGTGGAATAGGGCAGGACTCTTACATTAGTTGGTGCCCGGTAACTGAACCAGGAAGAGTGATGCATCAGACAGCCTGTGGCTTAGTGGGGAGGAATTTAACCATGAGCCCTACAGAGTTGCCCTGCCTAGGGAACCACTGAATTCCGTTCCCTCACTCCAGATCAGATGGTATGCAGCTCCATACTGTGTGTATGCATAATGGACATTTCTAGGCTCATTGATCCAGTGTTTTCCAGATGTTTCCATTTATTTATATTTCTCTTTTTTAAAAACTGGTAATTATGGGAAAATTTAGTTATACAAAAAATACAGAAATGGTAGACTGATAAACTCCCACTTAGCCATTACAGTTTCATGGCCATTTCTTCTTTACCATGTTGTTTTGAAGGAAATCTCAGACATTGTGTAATTTAAAAGATTTTAGGTTGTATATCTAAGGACGACTAAAAAATACATACATACATACATACATACATACATACATACATACTATATATATATATGTATACACACACACACAGATATTTTTACAATATGTATAGGCTCCTCTCTCTCCCCCTCCCCAGCCTCTGAATTTGCTTGAAGAAACCAGCCATATTTTGTTCTCTAGTTTCTCCCCAGTCTAGATTTTGCCATTTTTATCTTTTAGGTGTTCATCTGTCTGTTGTGTTTCTTGTAAATGGGTATCTGGACTGACAAAATTAGGATTGATTTTTTGTTTGTTTGTTCGTTTGTTTGTTAAGTGCATTTTTCCCCACCAGGAGAATGTAATATCTGGTTGTTTCCGTTTTGTGGTGTTAGCAGCTACTGATGACCAATACCGAGATCTATTAATTCACTAACAGTTGGAAAATGGTAATACCTGTTTCTTTCATTCTTTTCATTCATTTTGAATCAAAACCTATCAGGAAATTAGGTTGTTTAATGACTTTTTAAGGATTGTATTTTATTTTGAATTAGTATTTTTTCTCTATGACATTGTAGCAGTGATTAATATATAGTGCATGGTTTGGTGTTAAGATGTGCAATATGCTGTATTGGATAGCAGATTACTGCAGAATGACTTTAGTCACATAGTTCATCTAGTTAGAAAGTTGTCTTCAAGGGTTTACTGATGTCTGTTACCCACCTAGAAATAATGATTAGGGGCAAATATGCATTATATTTAGTATGTAGCTTTCCTACTTGTTTAAAATTATAAATTTCTTTTTTAAAGTCTTAACCTGCTTATGTACTTTTTAAAAAAATAATTAATTTTTATGTGATATTGGTTAACTAAATCCAATGTTTCAGCTGTACACTTTAACAGTAAGGCATATATATATTTACACTGTGTGTTCACCTCCCATAGAGGGTTTTTTTGGAAGTTATTTTGTAAATGAGCTTAAACGCTTAATTTTCAAAAAATCAGTTCTAAGCTTGATTTGGAATGGGGAGCAATAATGTCTAAAATATATCTCCTTAGTACAGTCAGTTAGCTTTGGTGTTACTTAGTGAAGACCTTGGTTTTAAAACTGCCTTTTTTTTTTTTTTTTTTTTTTTGGTAAAATTGTAGAAGGGAGGCTTGGAAGATAATCTGATTTTGTTCAATTTCCTAGTTTACAGTAAGTCCCATTTAATAAGTTTTGCATTTTACATTCGGGTATTATCCGTAGGGGTCTGGCTCCCACTTGGTATCTTTGAGGACCTTCCAAATAGTCCTGTATTGATATTTATAATATGACAGTATGTTTGTTTCTGGAAAGAATTTGTTTAGGAAAAAAAAGTCACCTCAATAGCATTTCATTTGGAGCAGGCAGTGAAGCAGACGCAGTAGAAGGTGTTCTGAAGCCTAGGGTTTGATCAGCTCAAGTGAAGCTCAGCAAGTGTCTGTGGTAGAGTTAATAGGGGAGATTTTCTTTAATAAATCTTAAAGTGACCAGGTAATTCACTTCTTTCCCCTCGTACATTCTTACTGCCTTTCTCCGTACTCTCTTCAGATCTTGTTCCAGCTCAGTGCTTTTGAGGTGAGCAGACTTCTCTCTTATTCAAAGCTAATTAAATATGGTTGCATTTAATCTTCAGATACATCTGCAATGGAATAAACCTGATTTTCACTTTTCTTTGGGGGATTTTGAGTCTGCTTTCCAGATGAACTTGGACTTTTAATCGTGTAAATGGACATAGAAGGGAAATTAAAGTGATAGATCAGGAAATAAAATTTTAAGTTTTTCAGCAGTTTGCCAGATGGCTCTTCAGCAAGTTATTTAGGTAACTCTCTAGAAAATAATGATATAATAAATCTCTTTAATGAATAGCAGTTTTGTTTTCTGGGGCTTCATCTTGCTGCTAATAGCTTGTTGGATCCAACGCAAGGCTAGAGTGACCCAGTTGAGGTCCTTGTACAGTAGGGATTGTTACATTCTTACCCTGTTTTCCAGATTCGGGCTTTCTCATCTAGAATACATCATTCATTCAGATTCAACAAGCATTTTTTGAGCGAGGTTCTAGGGCAACAGTGGTAAACCAGATAGACAAGGGGCGCTGTCCTTGGGAGCTTACATCTTAGTGAAATTATCCACAGAATTCCCTAGGTGGACTAGTGGAATTCCACATAAGTTTCTCTTTTGCCCAATTATCCAGAGCTGTTTTTTGAGGAAAGTCAGAGACTACTTTGAGTAGAGAGAGTAGAATACTAGCCAGGTTTTAAAATTTAACAACATGACTTTATTTTTGTTGGCTTTTAGTTTGGTATATAGAAAATAATGGATCTTCTTTCGGTAAACAAGAAACCTGCTAGTATTTCTACCTATTACTATTTTCTCTTTTTAGTCTAAGATTTTGTGCTGAATTGCAGTAGGTTTTCTTAGTTTAGATTTTCTGAAATAATTTTTATTTTCTCCCCATCTTTCATGTTGTCTGGTAGGATTACTATTTATTCTGATATTATTTGGTTGATCATTAGTTACTTCCAGTCTTTTGGAAAGTAACTAAATGTAAATGTGGTTATCACATATCCTGTATTTTTCAAGGTAATCCCATTTTCAAATATTTGTTCCATTTTTAGATACTAAGTTTTTAATTTAAACAATAAATGATCTGTTAGGTCAGTCAGCTCTTTAACCTGAGTCCATGGATCCTGATGAACTTCAGGGAGGTAGTTTGTGAACCTCCTGAAATGATAATGCCAGACCTTGTAGACATGTCAGGAGAGGCCCATTTGCTTTCAAGTGAGATTTTAATTAATAGGAATGATAAATTTTTTTACCCTTCCAGACATATTTTGCAGAAAGTTAGAAGATTGTCCAGCTGTTTATTATTATTGGAGCAGTGAGCTCTTGAATCATTTGAAGTATTCTCTTGAGCCAACTTGGGTTATATAGAGATCAAATCAAAATAGCTTTATTTTTCTTTTATGTGATCTTAAAACATCAAACTTTAACCTGAGCGTTCTTGTTATATATCCCCATTGTTATGGGTTGAATCATGTGTCCCTCCTCCTTCACATGTCAAAGCCTTAACCTTCAGTTCCTTGGAATGTGACTGAATTTTTGAGAGGGGGCAGTGAGCTCTAATCTCATCTAACTTGATGCCCTTAGAAAAAGAGGAAATTTGAACACAAAAGATAAACACAAGGGGCATGTGTGAACAGAGGAAAGACCAAGTGAGAAGGTAGCCATCTGCAAGCTAAGGAGAAAGGCAAGGCCTCAGGAAAAAAAAAAAAAACAGACTTAAAGACACTACATCTTGGACTTCTAACCTCCAGAATTATGAGAAATAACTTTTCTGTTGTTCAAGCCAGTCCAGTCTGTGATACTTTGTATGGCAGCCCTAGCCAGATTACATACTCATGATGAAGTAGCAGTTGAGTGACAATAAAAAGCATAGCAAGGTAATTTAACTTTTTCTCTGCCCTAGTGCGTTTTCGGAGACATGCCGCAATGTCACACAGTCTAGTGCCTGAAAGAGATGATGGGATCTAGGAAGTCTAAATATATTAATATTAATTCCTATTTGTGTTCGTCTTATTCTTTACTGATTTATCATTTTAGAGTTCCCCACTTGATTGAGGTTATATCTTAATGTCATTCTCTTCTGTTCTCTAGCATTTCTCACTCAATGACGCTGTTTTATAAATGGGCCTGTTACAACCTCTGTGTGAGTTCTATGCAGCCAGTCCAGTCCTCCTCATTCCCTGATAATGTCCTGTGTCCTTGCGCCTCTTCCAAACTGTCCGTTTTCTTTTTTCCAGACCCTCTTTTTTCTTTCCTTGTTTTTCCACTTAAAAATTTGTATCATTAGTTAGATGAAGTTGTCCTTTGTCAGATAATGTTGGTTCCCATCCTTCAAAATCTGTTAATATCTGCTTCACAGTCCAGGTCTTTCAGACTGTCCGCCACACTGCTGCGACGTTGCGGGTTCGGCTCCAGACCACTGCAGCAAAGCCGAGCATCGCAGTAACGCAAACTGTAACCTTTTTGCTGGTGGGGGTCTTGTCCTCAATTTGTGGAAAAACGCAACATCTGTGAAACGTAATAAAGCCAAGTCCAATAAAACTACGTATGCCTCTATATAACAATTTTCGAAGTTTCTCTGCCAAAAGTAAAATCTGAATGTTTCTAACAGTTTGCTTCTATAGGTAGCTGATTCACTACATTGGAAACTTAGATTTGGAAACGAATGAAAGGCCAAGAGGGATGAATGTATGTTTCTAAAGTCTGCGAGAGGGTGGGTATTCATCAGTTTTGTTCATGCTGAAGCCACAGGGTCTGACACAATGCCTGACACTTGCAGGATGTTAAATATTTGATAAACAACAAGGTTAATTTTAAGTAAAACTTAAGGCATCCAAAATTGAACCCATAGCTCAAATTCTCTCCTTCACGGTTAAACTGCTGAGTCTTCATTCATGATACTGATAATAAGCTTGCTAAGGAGCATCCCATCCATGTGTTTCTCATCTGTCCCTTCCTTATTGCGTGGTGTACTAGGTAAGAGTGTGGCCTTTGGCTCCTTGATGTGCTCGCTGCGTGATCTTGGCAAGTTCCTTAGGTTCCCTCTGCTTTGGTTCCTTCATCTACAATTGGAGACAGAGTGTGCACTTCTTAAGTATTAGGGGGACAGTGAGCTTAAAACAGTGCCTGGCACATATTTAAGATTATAGAGCTGTTAAAGTGTGAAAATTAGCTAGTTTCACTTTTTGTATCTTTTATTCTCTAACATTGGTTTCTTTCCCGAGGTGTAAAAACAGTTCTCTCTGAACAACAAAACCTTTGCCATAACTGGCATGATTTTCTGGGTGGTAGCAGTATAAATTAGCACCCCCTTTGGAGAGTGGTTGGGCAAGATATATCCAGTCATAAAGATACTCACACTGTGACTCAGGAATTCCACTTCTGGGAAATTTCTAAGGATGTAACCTTAAATGCATAAGAGATTGTATTCATGAAGATGTTACATTATAATGTCCAGGTTTGGAGAGAATGATTTAATAAATTCTGGCAGCAGCATGTTTACAGTTGATGGGTCTGTAATAACATGCAAAATGCTTGTAAAAAGTAGAACATTGTATGTACAAGATGATTACAGTCATGTTAAGTAAATATATATATATCCAGGAATTTCCAGGGAATAGGACTTAAAAGGGCTGTTTTAGCCCCATGACTTCCTTTCAGATTCTCTATTTATACAAATCTCATTCTAAAGGCCCAAAGTTTACCCTGAATGGAGAGTTCTTTATACCTTTATAATCACACTTTTCATATTTGGGTTTAGGAATTCCAGATTTAGTCAGATTCTGCAGCGTGAGATGGCTGTGGGGTACAAAGATGAAAACAGACCTTCTGTGTGCTCAAGGAGTAGTTTTATATGAGAGAGAAGACAAGTACGTAAACCCCTATATGTAATTTTTTTGTCTAGTAACTTGACAATTTAGGCTTCTCGGTGCCTAATGATTAGTTTACTGTACTATAGATTTCTCACATTTACCCCTTGGAAATACTAATTTTTAACTCTGATATTTAAATTGGCTTTGGTCAGCTCTAAAAATATGCCCCAAAGCAGCAACTTTTTAGTTTTCTGTTCACCATAAACCTCATTTGTTTACAAATGGTCATTCTTAAAGTGTACCAGCCAGTGCATGCATGGGCTGCTACTGCAGTCTTGGTTCAACAGATTTAAGAGGAATGTGGTAGAAGAGACAGTACTTACTAAACAGCTGGGCCCAATCAGGACTGTGGCTTAGGCTGTATTTCTCAGGTAAGCACCAACAGTCCTATTTCTGAAGTAATAATCTCATTTCCTTCCACCCCCACCCAGGATTGCTGACAGAAGTCTTGTTAGCTCTTTTGTCTGCATTGATACTGCAGGCAAACTGTTTTCCCTCGTGCCTTAATATTTGTTACCCTGAATTTTGATTTTTACCTCTTTTTTTTTCCTTAGAGATAAGCCATTTTAAAATTCAGTTACCTATAATGGTGCTAATGTGCCAGCCTGTGCCCGGCTGGCTGTTAGGTACATGGCTCAAGATTGAGGCGCTGAACCCGGGGCGGGGGGGGGGTGTGCATGCTGGTAGACAAGCACAGTGTGGTGCTGCATTTACACTCTAGAATTCGTAGCTGTTCTCTTATTTTTCACATCATACTTTATATGGCACCTAATGAATTTTTGAACTGCGGTCATGGCTAGTATTGGAATCTTTACCATTTATTTCCTAGGAGAGGTGACATTCCTATGCCCGAGTTACTTACATTGTAAGTTACATCCTTTAATTTATCAGAGCATAAGTTAAAGCTCTGATGAGTTCTTCGAAAGTAATGCACGTGCAAGTGATGTCAAAAATTGCTATTGCCTTAAAAATATATAAATTTATATAAAATATATGTGGAAAAATGATTGGTTTCAAAGTAGGAGAAAAGCATCAGCTAATTCAAGGAAGTAAGAGTTCACTATATGAAAGGGTAGCGGTTTTCTTTTCCTTTGTTTTCTGTAAGAAACATTAGGATAGGAAAAATAAGCATTTTTAATAGGAATGCTGAATATCTCAAAATCTGTGGAGGCAGAATTTACTTGGTAATGCTCAATATACGTCTCAAATATATTAACGATTTTCATGGAACTATACTTTATTGGGTTTCATTTGGATTTTGATGTTTATTCTAGCTGGGGCTACCAAACTGTAGATGTCTCATCAGCTTAGGTAGCAATAAATTGTGATATGTGTTTGTTTTACGTCACAGGAGCAACAGGACAGATCTGCGAACAACTGTTCACTGGATTACCTTAGCTAACAAACATGGTTATTTTAACAAAATTAAATACCTCGACTTGTGTCTATCCCCAGCTGTTATTTAATAATTCAAAATAGCCTGAACAAGTGTTCTTCCTCTTCCAGGTCCTCTCCTTTCCTCCCTACTCCAAGAAAAGGGGGAGAGGGGGACTCATGTAAATTAGCATAATGTCAGTAATTCAGTATTTTGCAATACTGTTTAACTGTGGTAGGTGTCTCGTCTGTTGTGATCACAGTGGAAGAGCAAAGTAATGGCTACCATTCCCAATTTGTATATCCTTTACAGTATATTTGATATATTTTGTTGCCCCATCAAGCTTATCATAACCTTTGTTTTCTGGAAGTTAGCTTTGTTTGGTCTTTAATCGTGATATCGAATCTATATTACAGATAACCATAAAGTAGGTGTGTGGTATACTAAAAACCATTGTGAATTCTAAGAATGATGAAAAAGCTGTGAGCAGTGAGTTCTTGAAAACCATGCATGCATGTTTCCAAAGACTATTTTCTGTGTTTATTACTCACTACCTATTAACAGACGGTAAAGGATTTTTCCATTAAAATGTGCACTATTAACCATCCAACCCTCTTGAGGCAAACTTCAAAGTTCCTTAGAGAATATTCCTTAAAAAAAAAGAGTCAACTCTCTCCCTGAAATAAAGCTACTTCCCAATATTTGAGAGCTCAGTTTGAGAAATACCATCTTTTCTGATTTAGTTTGTTCTGTTGTTTCGTTAAAGTGTTTTTGTTAAGGTGCTCTGTGGGAGTTAGATGCATCCTATTCATGTTAGAGGCTTATGGAGGGATGTCTTTTCTAATGCCTCTGCTTTGTTCACACACTCCTGGTCTTGGTACTTTTTCCACTTTAATAGCCACGGAAGCAGTTTTTACATACTTTTATATTAGCATGGCTTCCTATGTAATATGATATGTCTGCTATGATTCATCACAGTTTCGTATTGAAGTTATATGTGGCACTTGGGAAAAATTGATTCAGTTGGTAAGATGAAAGCTCTTTAAATAGATGCTATCAGAATTATTTAAATTTATTTGTGTCATAATTGAACCTAGGATTTTATATGCTTTTATATTTATTTATTTTTTGGTAGCAAGGACAGTATAGATCTAGGAGACACTTACCTGATTCTAATCTTAATTCTACCACTTCTAGCTGTGGGGCTTCAAAAGTCATTTTAGCTCTGTTACTTCATGTGCAAAAACAAGGATTTCATTACATATATGTGCAGTAGCTTGTTGGTGTTGCTAATCACTTCTATAGTGGTCCAGTGAAAAAGGCAGTCATAAGATGTTCTCTGGAAGCTTTTACATTTTTAAAGAAACAGTGAACTTATTTACTGTGTACTTTTTTCCCCTCTAAAGGTATCTTTCAGGGACTATTCTATTTTTATTCCTCTGACTTTTTATAAATAAAGAGTAGCTCTTATTATGTTAATAAATGATGACTCCTTTTTGGAAGCATTCCTGTACCTTTAATGAAGCAGAAAGAAACAGAAAGTGCCTTATTGTCTAACCTGTTTTTTTTTTAATTATTAATTTTTCTTCTAATCTGTTTTGAAGTTTAGTACCTTAGACTAGGAGTGACAAGTTAGAAAGCAGGCATCTGCCTTTCATGTTAGGCTTCTATTAGCACTAAGCCTATTAGCACCAAGAGAAACGCCGTGTTCCCCCATTCTAGCCCCATATTGCCATTTAATTGCTCATTGATTAAGTTTATTCCTCCACAGACAACAGGTAGTAGTATGACTCTTTAGACTTTGGCATTTATCTAAACACTTTGTTTCCTAAGCAAAGTTAAATTCTCTTCCATGGCTTCATTTTAGGATCGTATACTATGTTTAAGTGAGAGTTTTTTCCAGCTTTTTTGAGTTGAAATCAGAAGTTACAGTCTAACAGGAATAATTGAATTATTTAAAAGCAGAATTTTGGCCTCTCCTGGAGGAAAGTTAAGTTTTAATTGATTCATTGTTATATCTCACCTTATTCCTGGAAAGGATTTAAGGTGACAGGTACGTACAAAGACTTTACAGCCAAGTTCCATGAAAGAGTTGCTGAGGTTCGGTTTCTCACCTTCCAGTCACTCCTGCACCTTGAGCTCTGGCTCTGCCCCGATCGCCCAGTGCAGTTCCTTCCTCCCAGCGGAGTCACCAGGGACTCCATGCCTAACTGGAAACAGTTCTTTATTTGACCTTGCTGTGGGGTCTAAAAGTGACTGTTCCTTCCTCTTATGTAACATTTTTTTCTGATTATAATAGTAATATATGTAACATGTTCATTGTGAAATTTTTGAAAAAAGACTAATCTCTATTAGAAATCTCTATTTAGAAAACTTTCTTATTGAAATGTTCCTTTGACAACTTTCCTCTCCCTTTCCTCCTGTTCTCTTGGCCAGACCTGTGCCAGTCTGCCTACTATCTTGCTCTGTCTTGCAGTCAGTCAGCCCTTCTTAAAACTGAACTTACCTCGGCTTCCCCTGCTCCAAATCTGCACAGCTGCTTTGTCACCATCTCAATAAGAGGTACTGAACCTTAATTTTTTTCTTTCTTTTTCTTTTTTGAGCAAGACACGAAAATAGAGCAGAAAGGAATAGCTTCATTAGAAGGGAAAGTAAAGCAACGTTACACTTCCAGACGGGGAAGCGGGCCTGAGCAACAGAAGAGCAGCTCAGAAGGCCCAAGGGCTCACGGGCCAGTCTGAAGCCTTCCGATGAGGACCCGTCCTTGACTCCTTCCTTTCCCTTAACCTCCATTTATGATTAGTGGCTAAAATCCTGCTTCTTCTTTCTTATTAATCCATTTACTTGTCACTTTCCAGTCATGGTACCTTAGCTTAGGTTGGACTCTGATTATTTCTCGCCTACCTCCGTTTCCCAAAAGCGTCATCTACTTTTGAATCTTTTAGGACTTCATTTATCTTCCTTCAGGGCTTAGCTTAGAAAATCAGGGCTTCTCTGCCCTCTTTTCTGCATCTTCAAGACTGAGCTTGGTGCTGGTGGTCCCCTCACCTCCCTTCATACACTCCTTCCTTCTCTGTACCCCTCTGCCAGTCCCCTCAACTCTTCCAGCACCCCGTACTATCCTTATAATACGCATCTCATTCTGTTGTAATTTTTATATATGTTTCTGACTCCTTAAAGGCTGCAGTTATGTCTTATTTATAATTATTCCAGTAATATCTAGCCCAGAGTGTTAAGTCAATTTTTGATACTAAATAGATAGAAGGAAATGGCAGTAAATATGAAAAAATTTTGAAGTTGTCATGTTAGTTTTACGGTTCTTAAAGTTTGTATCTTAAGTGATATGACTGGCCTTCCTCTGACTGGCCCTGTGGTAATGGTTCTGTGAACCAGCTCCCAAGTATGAAGTATAGCATTGAGGCAAAGCAGGAGTGAAGCCGATAGGCTGACTGGGGCGGGCGCCACCACCTGGCCTTGCACTGATAAGGAGGGTGGGCTTTCCTGTCACTAACAGCAGTGAGGTCAAGATAAGATGGCTGCTTACACTAGGGCAGTCGTGCTAGGGATAAAGAAGACAGAGCGTGTGAGTGACTTGATGATTGGATGTGTGAGGGTCAGGGAGAAGGAACTTCAGTGACTCAACTTTCTGGCTTGGTTGACTAGGTACTTGACGTTATCATTAACTAGTTGTTTGGATTTTTGAGATTCTTTTTGACATACAGGTGAGTATGTCTACTAGGCAGGCAATAGAATATGAAGATTGGGAGACTATACCCCTGGAAAATCATCAGTATGTGGATGTTAAAACCACAAGAGATCACTGCGGTACATGGCTTAAGAGTAATGATGGTCTAGAAAAACAAAGAACTCTTGAGGAACACTGATGTTTAAGGGCTGGGGAAGAGAAGATGAGAACTGGGGAAGCAGTATCCAAGAAACTGAGGAACTGGAGTTGAACAGGACATTTGGCAATAAAGAGGCAATTTTTCTGCTTTAAAGAGAATAACAAGAAATGGGCTGTCTTTGCCCAGCTGTTAGAATGAATGCTTCAGTATGGATGGTCTGCCTGGCTTTTCGTTGGGCCATCCCACCTCACCTCACCTCTCTTGAGGTAGCCCAGCTACCTCAGCCCAGCCCAAGTCCAGAATCTGCTGACATGCTTATATCAGATCTGACATATGACCTTTAAAGTTCCTTCCAAATTCAGTGTAAAGTTAAAAACAGATTCTGACCCCCCGAAACCCTGATTCAGTGGGCTCAGGGATCTTAAATTTTTACAAGGACATTTCTGATCATCTGAGGAACGCTCATGTGTAAGTAGGTGCCATAACCCTGCATTTAATTTCAAGAGAGCAGGACTTTATTATGGAGAATTTTAAAAATACAATTGTGATGAAGCGGTTGGCAACCATGGAAACCTGGCTGGAGCTTTCTGCAGTGTCTGAGGGAGTTAGGTGGGGGTGGGAAAGCGCCACCATCTGGTGTAATCTCTTAGAGAGATAAAGTTTTTATTTTATGGATTTTCGTGTCCTGCTCCTCCTTGTGGTCCAGCACCCATATTTTGGCCATTTCTTACTCTCAGTCTTGCCAGCACATTTCCATTTTCTGCCTCAGGACCTTCAAGGCCGGCAAAGGAAGGGGAGCGCTTAGTATCCTAGGCAGCCTTCGCCTATTGGGAAGTGAGCCTTCTTCAGGGTACCCACAGAATTGTCCGCCTTCTTCAGGGTACCCACAGAATTGTCCCCCACCCTCCAGTAGTCACCCTGATTGCATCAAATGACCTTACTCGCTTTCTTCTTCCCTGTTGTACCTTAACTTCCCTCACTTCTCTTCCCTGATCATATCCTGTTTAATCATGCTAAAACCTTATCTATTAGTAATGTGTCATTTGAACTGACTTTACAGGGTAATAAATGCAAACAAAAGCCTTCTGTAATCACACTAGCTTTTCTTAATGTCTCTCTCACTTTAGCACCTAAAATAATGTGTGGGGGAGGAAGGTGAAGAGAACATACTGTGCGATGCAGAATGCCACACATATTGCTGAAGTTTAAATTTATTCACAGACATTCTGTAATGAGATCATTATGTGAGAATTTATTGGATTTTTCGACAACCTGTATTTTATTTGAGTTGTTCAATTTAGAGAGAAGTTGAAGGGATGTGAAAAACCAGAAAATTGTTGACACAGAGATAGCATTAGATGTGCCTCATTTATTCATTATTTGTTTTTTTTTTCATATATCTTCATCTTGTCCTTGAAGAATTCTGGGTGGTTCTTTTTGTAAGATAAAATTGTAGAATGCAATGATAGGAAACTACTAAAAATGTTAAAATGCAGAAAAGGGGACGATCTCTACAGATTTAAGATACAAATTGCCAAAGATCAGAAACAAACCAGTCTGATCTATTTCAGGGATACCTTTGAAAAGATGCCTTGTGTGCCTTAAATGCAAGATTTCGCTTTACCTAGCTAGGAGATACTCATATGTGTATTTCTTCTTTTATATGAGACTGGACTCTAGGAATTGAAAGTCGAAGTGAAAAGTAAACTTGTTCTGGGTAATCACTTTCATATTTAATGATTAAAACTGATCTCTGAAAGCAGTCACTATAGAAGCTGCCACACTGCAGACACTCAGTAAATGTTACAGAGTGGATGAGAGAGGAACATGCTGAGTTGCCCAATAAGTATGTCTTAGACTGGTGTCCTCATGAGTGAGAGTAAGACTCCATGTGCTTAGACCTGTGGGGCTCTTGCTTCACTTCCACCAACCTGAGACTGCAGGTGTTCGTTTTGGTCTGTAGGGTTTTTTGTAGGAGGCCAGGAATTTCAACAAAAACACTTTCTCGATGTTCTGTGTAGGAATAGGCTATTTTGATGTAAAAATTGACGATATCATGAGATAGATAATCTAGTGTTCCAATCCCTCAGTTAACATTTTAACTCAGACTCAGAGGGGAAGTGACTTGCCCAAGGTAGAGTCACCCTGTCTGGTTGATTAGGGATATGACAAGGTCTAGGACACAGGTATCTGCATGTAATCTTTTTGTCTGATTTTACAATGGCTCCCATCTCTACCCTAGGTCAGGGGAGAAAACAAGGCACTGTTTCAGTGAATTAGTTTAAAGTGTTTTTTAGAATTGATAAAGATTGTGGGTTCTAGATTTGATTTACGATATTTGCAGAAAAATTAAGCAGAGCTTATACAAATAGATTTAGAAAATCAAGACTAATAGGTGGGCAAAGTACATAAGCAAACAAGTGAAAAATTAGAAACATCTGAATATTCAACAGTATGGAAATAGCTTAGCAATATAACAATGTTGATAGACTTTTGCAACCAATAAAATATTAGTTGTGATGACTTAGAAATAATCTACTAGGAATTCTGGACAAGTTCCTTTTCTATTTTCCTTTTTTCTGTAATATTTTCTGTAAGTTCAAATTTCTTTAAAGTGCTAATTTTATGTATGGAATGTGACTAATGTCAGTTTTCCGAAGTTCTCTTAATCTGTTCACTGAGTCTGAAAATCACCAATTTATTTTCTGGCCTCCACACCACAGAAAGTGGTTATTTTGCTGCTGTTATTCTCAATCTGTACATTAAAAGCTAGCTGAAATGAGGGTTGGTGAAGATTTAGTGATCTGTTAGAAAATGTTTGTTACTTGCTAGAACCATCTGAGTGTAAGTTAGAAAAACACTTGTCTAAAAACGAAATCACTATTGTAATCAAATATGTATTTCTTTTCTGTAGAGCCTCTGTTATGCACCTAAAGCCATATTGGAAACTCCAGAAGAAAGCACGACCTCTGGAAATCAGCAAGGAAACTCTGAGAACTCCTATGAGCCACCGAGAGGCGATAAATGATGAAAAATGCAGAGCTAGCCACATGAAACCAGGTGTCTTTCCTTCCACCTCTCCTGGTAAAGCGTCATCTCGAAAGCCTTTTGGGATCCTTTCTCCAAATGTTCTGTGCAGCATGAGTGGGAAGAGTCCTGTAGAGAGCAGCTTGAATGTTAAAACCAAGAAGAATGCACCATCTGCAACAATCCACCAGGGTGAAGAAGGGGAGGGGCCGCTTGATATCTGGGCTGTGGTGAAACCGGGAAATACCAAGGAGAAAATTGCATTCTTTGCAGCCCACCAGTGTAGCAATAGGATAGGATCTATGAAAATAAAAAGCTCCTGGGATATTGATGGGAGAGCAACTAAAAGAAGGAAAAAATCAGGGGATCTTAAAAAAGCTACGATACAGTTAGAAAGGATGAGGGAAGTCAACAGCAGGTGCTACCAGCCTGAGCCTTTTGCATGCGGCATTGAGCACTGTTCTGTGCATTATGTGAGTGACAGTGGGGATGGCGTCTATGCTGGGAGACCTCTCTCGGTCGTACAGATGGTTGCCTTCCTTGAGCAAAGAGCCAGTGCTCTGCTAGCCAGCTGTGCAAAAAATTGCACTAGCTCACCTGCCATGGTGAGGTTTTCTGGGCAATCCAAAAGTGTGCCCCCAGCCCCCGAGCCCTTCTCTTCCCCAGGAGCTTGTGAAGAACTCACAGAAAGGGGAAATCCTGACGTCAGTGAACCACAGAGTGAGCCAGTCCGTGTCCTTGACATGGTAGCCAGGCTGGAGTCCGAGTGCCTCAAGCGGCAGAGCCATCGTGAGCCTGGGAGCCTCTCGAGGAATAACAGCTTCCGTCGAAATGTAGGCCGGGTGTTGCTTGCAAATGGCACTCAGGCAGATGAAGGCAAAACAATCAAAGGCACCTTGGAGGCACCCAACACTCAGGTGAATCCTGCGGGTTCTGTGTCTGTGGACCGTGGCTCCTCAAGAGCTGACCATTGTTCTCTGAAGGGAGACCAGGCCTGGGATGGTGCTCCTCGGGGCTGCCCCTCATTGCCAGCAGGTGTGAGTTTCCACATGGACAGTGCAGCATTAGAGCCAGATCAGCAAACTGCTGTGAAAAACAGCAATGGATACGATGTGGAAATGACAGAGGAACTTGTTGAGTCACCTGTTCCTCCTCATACCTGTCCCCAAGCCATTGAGTTGCCCACAGATGCTGTTGATTGTGGGAATAGAGAGCTTGTGCCCCTTACTAGCCAAAATCCTGATCAGAGAAGAAGAGAATCTGTGTGCATTAGTATCACTGTATCCAAGGTAGAGAAAGACCAGACTTCTGGTTTACAGTCCAGTGAAGACCCACTTCCAGGGATGTTGTTTTTTTTGCCACCTGGTGAGCATCAGTCAGACTGTTCCCAGTTGAATGGAAGTACAACAAAAGAGTCTTCCAAGGCCAGCCAGCTTGAAGATGCTGCTGAAGGTGGCAGTGCATCTGAGGAAAAAAATGTCTCAGCTGATTCATTTGTCCCACCAGCCTCTCGTGTGGAAAATACATCACCGGTGCTTGAGGCCTCCAGTTGGAAGAAGCAGGTGTCTCATGACTTTCTGGAGACCAGGTTTAAAATCCAGCAGCTTTTGGAGCCTCAGCAGTACATGGCTTTCCTACCCCACCACATTATGGTGAAAATCTTCAGGTTACTTCCCACCAAGAGTTTAGTGGCTCTTAAATGTACCTGCTGCTATTTTAAGTTTATCATTGAATACTATAACATCAGGCCAGCAGATTCTCGCTGGGTTCGAGATCCACGCTATAGAGAGGATCCTTGCAAGCAGTGCAAGAAAAAATATGTGAAAGGGGATGTGTCCCTGTGCCGGTGGCACCCCAAACCCT
The DNA here is from genome assembly GCA_003508835.1 of Eonycteris spelaea. Classification (NCBI taxonomy): domain Eukaryota; kingdom Metazoa; phylum Chordata; class Mammalia; order Chiroptera; family Pteropodidae; genus Eonycteris; species Eonycteris spelaea. Next base: position 7,998,446 of record PUFA01000017.1, read on the forward strand.
ATTGCCAGGCATTACCCTACGGGCCAGGGTACTGGATGTGCTGCCATCGGTCTCAGAAGGGCTTCCCTGGCTGTAAACTGGGGCTTCATGACAATCACTGGGTCCCTGCTTGCCACAGCTTTAATCGGGCAATCCATAAGAAAGCAAAAGGGACTGAAACTGAAGAGGAATACTGAAGTCTGTGTGAGAGGCGACAAAATGATTTTTAAAACTGCAAAATACCACCTAGACATACCGTTCAAGTGAGTGTTGCCCCTCAGAGCCATGACTCTAGGAGAGTCTGTACTTGTCAGGATTGCCATTGCTCAGGCTTTTTTTTTTTTTTCCTTTTTTTAATTTACAAGCTGTACAAGAAAATTGGTCTCATCATTTTATAGTGGCGCCTCACATTTGATCCAGGGTGGTAGCCCACAGTTTCATTCACTTGGCTGTGAATAATTATGTCTGTTTTCCGAAATCAAATCCATTTCTCAGAGGACAAAGACTTTCCTCCATCAAGGACATTCAGAAGAGTTCATTGCAGACCATGCAGGCAGTCCCCAAAAAAGGGTTCCAGAAATGTTTCGAGCACTGGCGCCGTATTTGCAATAAGTGAGTAGCGTCCTACGAAAAGAATAGCAGCACTCTTGGATGAAAAGTATGCTTACGAAGGAAAAGTCAGGCACCTTACCTTAGACTTTGTATGCTTGATCCTGTGAGATTGATGTTTGTGGTTGAAGATGGATTTCATGCCCTGTGTTGTTTACAGTGTATATAATGGTTGTGTTTTCATAGGGCTGTGAAAGTGCACATTAAACCCGAGCGCCTTTACCTTAGATGAGTGCTTTTGGCCCCTCTGTAAATAACACAATTAAAACCCAGTTGTACATAGCGGACAGCTGACTGAACAACATAATCACCACAATGCAGCTAGGATAGTGTTGCGGCTATAGTTGTGTGTTTTTTATTGTCTCAAATTTGTACATCCTGTATAAAATATGAATGTTTCCCAAATAAACTATGAATGTTTCCTGTATAATATATGAATGTTTCTGCGAAGAAACTCTAAATAGTTAAGAGGTTAACCTGTTGAAAAGATACCAAATAATGGTTTAACTGGACAACTTTAAAATTAGCATAGAGAACAATCCTTTGTTATATTTTAGTGATCCACCAAGAATGAGAGAATATTATATAGTCAGATTATAACATTTTTGTCTACTTTATTTCTGTCTGGTTACATTTTTTTTTTTTAATTTCAATAAAAACTTGCATCTTAAATGGGACCTGAGTTTTGCCGTTTTTTTCCTCCTTTTTTTGAAGTAATGATGTAAATTGAGTTGTAAGAATTAAAAACTAGTTTTGAGGCATTTTAACATTATGAGCTTACATTTTTACAACCCTTTAGCTTGAGTTTGTCATCTGCCCAACACCCACTGTATACCCCGTTGGATGAGGTATTATCTAGGATAGTGGTCCCCAACCTTGTTGGCACCAGGGACCTGTGCTCCTATGAGAATCTATTGCCTGATGATCTGAGGCGGAGCTGAGGTGGTGATGCTATCACTGGGGCATGTCTGCAAATACAGATGAAGTTCCGCTTGCTCACCAGCTGCTCACTTCCTGCTATGCGGCCTGGTTCCTTACAGGCCACAGACTGGTACTGGTCTGTGGCCCAGGGATTGGGGACTCCTGATGTAGGATATTCTTACAACTTGCCCTGGAATAATTAGTTTATTGTTCAGAAGTCACTGGGGATGTATTCAGTCCTGTGGTCGTGTACTGCTTGGTGGGGCTGGGAGGTACTGCATCCTAGAAAACTAGGTGGTTTGAAATCAAGTACTCACCGAAAAACCTTGCCACCTGTATGAGATCTGGGCTCTGGTCAATGTTCCAGGAGAGGGGGACATTTCACATAGGAGACGAGTGAGGGCTATGCTGTGATGATCCTGAGGAGAAAGGTGTAAAGGCTGAGTAAGCTTTGGCCAGGCTGGCCAAGCAGAGTGGGGCAGCAGTGGAGCCGGGTGGACCCACATTCACCTCGGCCGAGGCTGTGAGTGGCCACAGAGCAGCTTCCAAACTGGTATCCACCTCAGCTGCTTGTGCCCGTCTCCAGGCAGTAGCTGCTCCTCCCTGAAAAATGGGTACTAAAACGAAAGTGTTTCTTGGTGCTGTCAGGTCTGCCGCCTTCAGACACACGGCAATGATACCTCTGACAGGCTGGAGCCCCGCGCGCCCACTGACACGGGACCGAGGAGAGGCTGAGAACAGCTTGCTTTTCCTTCAAGGCATCAATGTCTTAATGACTTGCCCTTGTTGAGGTATGTTGGAAATGATTTTTTTTTTAAATTTCAAATTCAGTCGACATGCAATATTATTTAGGTACACAACACAGTGATTAGACACTTAATGACCTCAGAAGTTATATGTAACTTGTGAGGGAATGCTCTTCCAGTGCTTGTCCTCCTCCCGCGGTTTGCTCTGAACTGGTGATCTCTGTGTTCCTTCCTAGTGAGTTGTGATTACTGATTTGGGGTTGAGGGAGATAGGCACATACGGTACATACAGATTGGTGTGCGGTTCAGTGCCTAGTAAATGGTAACTATCATTGTTATTGGCTATTGGTTCCACATTTGCCCAGGGTCGACACACAGGGTAACAGTGCTCTTGGTTGGTTTTCCCAAGTCAGGCATTGCCGATCTGGTTTTCACCTGGGACACAAAGCTGTGACTCTGAGGGGCTGAACTGACCAAGATTAGAGGACACAGTAGGAACGCCAAGCCCATCTTAGCATGCCGCTCTCCCTTTTGAACTATGTGGCAGGCCCCAGTTCTCAGTACTCTCTCTCTGAACAATAGAGGATTTTAGCAGTGGCATCATAGGGTAACCTTTCTTGGTCTAGACAAGTGCAGCTTTCCCCTTAAGAGAAGGATGCTGTGCTTCAGAGCCCCCTAGTGCCAAGCTGGGCAAACCGGACCACTTTTTATTTTCTGCAACAATAGACATTACCTGCCTTCCTGCGTTGCTGTAGAATCTTCGACTTGTGAGAGGAAACAGCATGTGGGCACCAGGATCCTAACGTCCTCCCACCCTTCCCCCACCCCCTATAAAGAAAACTTCCCTTTAGCTTTTGCTCTGAGGCTCTGATAGGCCTGGCCTAGTTTTGTCTCCTACGCCTCACACCATTTGAAAGAAAAAAACAGATAAATCTGGAAGAATCAGAGCTTCTACTATCTTGGGCAATTACGCTTTGTCCCCTGCCCAGTGGATGACATCCAAAGAAAGGATGAATTGGAAATGGAAAAAGGGCTAAGATTAAAAAATTAAAAAGCCTTGTCAAAATGAATTTGGCTTCAAAATGCCATGTGAAGGGATCATTCAAAATTGACCAGATACTCTGCCTTAGCACATCGGTAGCTGCTGTGCTCAAGAGGCACATTCTTTGGCACCCTGCACGTATCTACCACTTTCCTTTTTGAATCTGGACTTCACTCTGGGCTCAGGGCGGCTTGTTCAGTGTTTCATACGCAGTATGCGCTGCATAAAATGTGCCTCTCTAGTGACCACCTCAAGGTGAAGGTGTTGGCAGGCTCTTACTGCTCTGGTCTGTACTGTAATTTTTTATCTAGGATTGAAAACTGATGGGGATGGGGATGGGGTGGATAAAGGACCTAGGAAGACCCTTTCCTCTGGCCATAGCTGATCCCATGGGAGCACTGGTTAGGGTTGTTCCATGGCAGCCCTAGGAGTTTTGCTGGGTACCTGTCTGCCAGTTGTGCATTTGGTATGACCTGGGCTCGTTACCAGCGGCTCCCCTGGCGGCAAGTTGCTTTGGTCTTTCTGACTGCAGAAGGCTAGGGGCTAAGGGGAATACATGGTCTAGGAGTTCCCTTGCTGGGCTCTGTCCAACCATCCTTGAACTTGTCAGGTCCTCCCTGCTGACCTTTTTGGACTGGCCTCGGGCACTTTTTATTATGTAGGCATTCCCAGGTGTTTTCCATGGCTTTGCCTTTATTCCTTCTTCACTCACCAGACTGGCTGTTTGTCTTCCCCTTCATCCCACAGCCTGCCTCAAAAACAAAAGCAGAATAAAGCCAGACCGCACCAAAACCCTTCTTGCTGTATGTACAACACAGACCGCATCGATAAGAGCTGATGTCATCTAGCTGTCAGGTACCACGCTGCCTTTAAATACATTCTCTGCTGTGCACAGCGCCTGACACTCAGGGAATCTGAGTTTCTATCTCCGTTTTTCCTTTGGTTCAAACAAGCAAGTGTTGCAATCTGAGCAGTGGTGAAAGTACCTGTGTGGGAAATACACAATCCCTTCTATTGACATGCACACTGTTCCTAAATTTGTGGCCATAGCTGGTGTTTGCACAACCTCATGGGAAGAGTAAACACTGTGGTTATGTACCCTGGGGTGATTTCCAGTGTGTTTATACCTAACTGGTTTACGTAAAACCACAGATAGGCATCACCCCCATTCTGTGACCTTGGTGTTATTTTAGAGGAGCAGAACCACTAGAGTTGGTAGCTGGGGAGTGAGGGCAGAGATGGGAGACTTACACTGCAACAACCCTTTGTTAGAGGTTCCTCTGTTTAAAAAGTAAAAACGTACTCCCCTGAAAGCCCCCCCCCCTCCGCTCTTCAGTGAGTAGAAGAACCCAGACTTCAGAAGAAATTAATTTTGGCACTCTTTTCTCTCATTTTTTGGATTAAGGTAGGCTATAAAAATTTGAAGGCTCTACTAAATGTTTTTGTCTTTGGATTAAAAACCAGCAGGGACTAGGTTCTAAATTAGCAAATGGGGAAAATGACATTAAGCTGAAATTACTCTTGGAAATCCTTTGTGGCCATCACCCAGTAGAGGATGATATATATACCACGTACCGTGGTGGGAAATGTATAAGTCGTCTAAGGTGAGGTACTCTTGCGGAGTGGTAACTGCAGAGGCTGAGACTTGGGGAAATAGCAGATCTCACCTCCCAGTTAGCTGGGGTAGAATTACCTGTGCTGTTTAAATAATTTCCCTCCTTTCTGTATCCCCCACCCCCCATTTAGAGAATCACACTGAAATTTTCAGATGTCTATTTAGCAGTATAAAGAGAGATCAATGCAGTTCTTAAAAAAAAAAAATTCAAAATTGGTTGCTAAACAATAAGTAGAGCAAGGTGGTGTTTTAGCTGCGTCAGCCCCTATCCATTACGTTAGATGCCCCATTCGCACAACTGAATGTTTGAGGTCTGCTGGGAGGGTAGGGATGTCCCACCCGGCCTTCTCTATTCTAGGACTGGGCTGTGGGCTTTCCTCTGCCTTCCTCACCGCGCCGCCTCTATGTAGGCAGCTGAGCATGATTCTGCTACAGGGTGTGTGGCCTGCCATGAGCGATTCCACCCCGGCCCGACCCACTCTCCTCCTAAGCAGAGATAGGGACTTGGCTGCCCCAGCGCCCATGCTGGGACCTCCCTCTCGCATGAGCTTCTCCTTTTATGTGACTAAGTAGCCTTGGCTTCAGTCCCCTCAACTTGCTTTCAGTGTGTGCTCCGAAGAGGCTTTTTATTGCATGGGGTCTCAGCAGGACACTGCTGGGACACCCAAAACGAGTAAATTCAAGGAGGGTTTATTACAAGAGTGTGCACATAGGGGCAAGCCTTTCTCAGTATTTTGCGGCCCAGGGCAAGAATACAAATTGGACCCTCCTGCCGCCCCTCCCTTATCTCCCCCAGCTTAATCTTTTCATACTGATTACATGCATGTTGAGATAATATTTCTGGATATCTTGAGTTAAAATATAAAAATAAATTTTACTTTTTTTTTAACTTCTTTAATGAAACTACCAGAAACTTTTAAATCATACATGTGGGTTACTTACATCATTTCCATTGGACAGCACCGCTCTAGATCAATGCTTTTTAAATATTCATGTACATAGGAATTACCAAAATGAAGATTCTGATTCAGGAAGTCTGAGATGGTGTACCCAAGATCCTGCATCTCTTTAAGTGAAACTTTTTAAAAAATTCAACTTATTGGGATTAACATCAGTTAATAACATTATGTAAATTTTCAGGTGTGCAAGCTTATAATTCGACATCTGTGTCGTCTACTGCATGCTCACCACCCAGAGTCAAGTTTCCTTCCATTAATATATACTTGACCCCCTTTACCCACTTCACCCTCCTCCCACCTCCTTCCCCTCTGGTAACAATTTTTGTTGTCTGTATCTGATTTGTTTCTTAGTTTGTTTGCTACTTTTTGTTTTATATTCCACATGAGTGAAATCACATGGTTTTTGTTCTTTTCCATCTGACTTATTCCACTTAGCGTAATATTCTTAAGACCCATCCATGTTGTTCCAAATGGCAATACTTTATCATTTTTATGGCTGAGCAGTATTCCATTGTGTACACACACACACACACACACACTTTAATCTAGTTATCCATCAGTAGACACCTAGGTTGTTTCCATGTCTTGGCTATTATAAGGCATGCTGCACTGGACATAGGAACACCTAGAAGTAGTACTGCTGGATATACGATATTCTATTCTTAGTTTTTTATAGACACCTCCATACTGTTTTCCATAGTGACTTGTTCTAATTTACCATCCCACCAACAATGTATATGGGTTCCCTTTTCTCCACATCCTCTCCAACACTTGTCTTTTTGATAACAGCCATTCTAACAGGTGTGAGATAGTATCTCATTGTGTTTTGATTTGAATGTCCCTAATTAGTGATGTTGAACATGCCATCCATATATCTTCCTTGGAGAAATGTCTACCCAGTTCCTCTGTCCATTTTTTAATCAGATTTTTTTGTTGTTATTGAGTTTACGAGTTCTTTATATATTTTGGATGTTAGTATCTATTGGAAGTATCATTTGCAAAGATCTATTCTGTTGCCTTTTGTTTTGATGGTTTCTTTTGCTGTGCAGAAGCTTTTTAGATTGATGTAGTCCCCATTCATTTATTTTTGCTTTCGTTTCCCTTGCCTTTGGCATCAAGTTCACAAAAACACCTCTGAGACCGAGGTCCAAAAATTTAGTGCCTGTTTTCTTTTATGTATTTTATTGTTTCAGGTCTTACATTCAAGTCTTTAATCTATTTTAATTTTTGTGTATGGTATAAGATAGTAGTGTAGTTTCATTTTTTATACATGGCTGTCCAGTTTACCCAACACCATTTACTGAAGAGATTTTTTCCATTGTGTAATCTTGGCTCCTTTGTCAAAAAGTAGTTGCCTGTATATATGTGGGTTTATTTCTGGGCTCTCCATTCTATTCCATTGGTCTGTTTTGAAGTCAGGGAGTGTGATATCTCCAGCTTTGTTCTTTTTTCTCAGGATTGTTTTAGCTATTCAGGGTCTTTTGTGGTTCCATATGAATTTTAGAATTTTTTCTAGTTCTGGGAAAAATGCCATTGGGATTTTGATAGCGATTTCACTGAATCCGTAGATTGCTTTAGATAATATGGACATTTTAACAATGTTAATTCTTCCAGTCCGTGTGCACAGAGTATCTTTCCCTTTCTCTGTGTCTTCACTTTCTTTCAACAATGTCTTATAGTTTGCACTGTACTGATCCTTCACCTCCTTTGTTAAGCTTATTCCTAGGTATTTTATTCTTTGTTATGACTGTAAAGGGATTGTTTTCTTCATTTCTTTCTGATATTTCATTGTTAGTAATATAGAACAGAAATGTAACAGATTTTTGCATATTGATTTTGTATACCACAACTTTACCGTATTCACTTATTCTATTAGTTTTTTGGTGGAGTCTTTAGGGTTTTCTATATATAGAATCACATTACCTACAAATAGTGACAATTTTACCTCTTCCTTCCCAATTTGAATGCCTTTTCTTTTTGCTGCCTAATTTTCTGGCTAGAATTTCCAGTACTATGTTAAATAATGGGAACAAGAGTGGCATCCTTGTCTTGTTCCTGATCTTAAGAGAAAAAGCTTTGTTTTTCACCACTGAGTATGATGTTAGTGGAGGGTGTCATGTATGGCCTTTATTATGTTGAGATACTTTCTATACCCATTTTATTGAGGATGTTGTATCTTGTCAGTTGCTTTTCCCACATCTATTGAGACATTATATGATTTTTATCTCTTATTTTGTGAATGTGGTATATCACACGATTGATTTTTGGATGCTGTATCATCTTCGCATCCCTGGAATAAATCCCACTTAATCATGGTGTATGATCTTTTAAATGTTATTGTATTTGATTTACTAATACTTTGATTAGAATTTTTGCATCTATGTTCATCAGAGATACTGGCCTATAATTTGTGTGTGTGTGATATCATTGGCTGGTTTGGGTATCAGGGAAATGCTGGCCTCTTAAAATGAGTTAGGAAGCATTCCCTTCTTTGCAACTCTGTGGACAAGGTTGAAGAGGATAGGTATTAAATCTCTGAATGAATGTTTGGTAAAATTCACCTGTGAAACCATCTGGTCCTGGACTTCTATTGGGAGGTTTTTGATTACTGTTTCAATTTCTTACTAGTGATTGGTCTATTGAGGTTTTCCAGTGCTTCAAGATTCAGTCTAGGAAGGCTGTCTGCTTTAAGTATTTAATTTCTTCTAGGTTGTCCAGTTTAGTGGTGTAGAGCCTTTCATTTTATTTTTGTATAATCCTTTGTATTTTCATGTTGTCCACTGTAACTTCTCATCTTTCATTTCTGACTTAATCTGAGTCTCCTTTTTTCCTTAGTCTAGCTGGAGGTTTGTCGATTTAGTTGTATTTTCAAAGAACCTGCTCTTCATTATTTTTGTTGTTGTCATTCTCTATTTCATTTATCGCCTCTCTGATTTTTATTATTCCCTCCACTGGCTTTGGGCTTCATTTGTTCTCCTTTTTCTAGTTCTTTTAAGCGTAATGTTAAGATTGAAATTTTTATTTTCTTGAGGTAGGCCTGTAATGCTATAAACTTTCCTCTTAGTACTACTTTTGCTGCATCCCCAAATTTTGGTATGTTGTATTTTCATTTGTCATTCTGTATCTTATATTTTTTCTTTGACCCAATACTTGCTTAGTAGCATGTTGTTTAATCTTCATATATTTGTGGTTTTTCCATCTTTCTTATTGATTTCATTTCATATTGTGTTTGAAAATATGCTTAGTATAATGATTTCAGTTTTCTTAAATTTACTGAGACTAGGTATGTGTCCAAACATATGGTCTATCCTTAAGACTAGTCCAGTGGCTGCCAGCTGCGTTGTGCTATGTGAGGCATCTCTGCTGCCTCTACTGGGTCTGTCTCAATGGATCAGTGAAGGGAGGCGGGTTTGTGAGTCTGTGGCCACTTTGCCTCATTGCTAGTGATGGTGGCACTAGTCTGCATCCGCCACAGTGCTGTGCTGTGGCTCCAACCTTGTCACTGGTTTGCTGCAGTGAGCGCCAGCTACTCAGGCAGGAATGTTGCTTCCGCCCCTCCTACTCTCCAAGCTGCCGTGTGAAGGCTGCAGCCAGAGTTACCCACTGCCACATCAGTTGGGTCCACAGTGGATGTGACTGTCTGTAACCCCCGTCTCTCTCCTGCCTTCCCTTCTTGTTCTGACATGTCCATCTTCAGATATTTTGGTAGATGGACCTCTCAGACATATTTGTGTGTGAGCAGAAGATCCTTTGTTGAATTATAGTTGTCGTACTTGTAACTTTAAGGGGTCGTCTCACTCCACTGCGCTGCTGACATCACTCTCAAGATCCTGCATTTCTTGTTTCTCCCAGGTGATGAGGTGATGCTGGTGCTGCAGGTCCAAAGATCACTCCAGGAGTAGCAAGGCTGTGGAGAAATTTAGGCAATAAAGGGTCTTGAGCATGGTGTTAACAGAGACCTCTGTAGTTCTTCAGCTCTTAGCAGGTTTTTCTCAAAGGCCCTCAAGGGGACAGCAGAACTCCCAACTGAAGCCAGTACCAATGCCCCTGAGCCAGAAAAAAATATATACATTTCTCCCTGTGGGTGGGTGCTGGCCGGTCCTTCCTGCTATGGAGACAACAATTGAATTGCTGACACGGAAGATAAACTCTACTACTATCTCTCCTTAATCAACCTCGGATTGAGAGATGTGTCTCTTCCACCTACTTCAAACCACTTGGCACTTTCTTACTCAAATTGAGAGCCACACGCTTGCTTGTGCTCTAGAAATGTCTTCTTGATGTTTTTAAGTTTAGGGAAATAAGCTGCTGACAAGGGTAGGAAAGCTCTTTCCTCAAACAAAATCCAGGTGTCTTCTGAAGTTAGACAGTAATGCTAAGAAGCCACAGCCAAAGCAGGAGATAATGAACAATCTGATGCAGATCCAGAGGTGTTACTGCCTCAGCCACAGGACTCGTAATCACTTGAGCTTCCTGCACTCAAATGACTCTAACCAATTTTTCAACATCTAGGCTGTCTGTCAAATATCTCCTATTTCTCACTTTTCAAAGGGGACCATTCAAAATCATCAGATTCCCCCGCCTCCCCTGCCACCCACCGATTCTCTTTCATCCTTTCCTACAAAAATCAACAAGAAATTAATTCATCGATGTGGCTCTTGCTGTTTTACCACTCCCCCCGCCCCCGACCCCCAATCCCCTAGAAAAGACTGCCACTGGACAAAAGACATTGGTGTTTCTGATTAAAAAAAAATTCCACTTCATCTATGTAACTCTAAGTAGATTCAGAATCCCTTTTCCAGGGTATTCCTCACTAGATCCTTGGAATGCGGTGCTGGTGGTAGCTTTTTCTCACTTAGCATTTACACCTGAGGTTCAGATAACTTGCTCAAAAACCTAGTTTCAAATTTCCTGGTACATTTTGTTGAAGCAACGTTCAAATGACCTCCTCTGTCCATGAAAGACAAGTCTTCATTCCCGTCTTTTTCAATCCGATTGCTGTATCAACCATGATGTTACTCTGGGGGGCCGGAATCTCCATATGCGCACTAGGTGGGAGCATGTTTTTAACTTACCGAGAGGGGTGAAAGCACTAAGGAAGTGCATGCCCTGTACGGGGACTCTTCCACTTCTTTGTTTTCCTCTCGTTGCTGGCTGGCCGCCGACTGCAGTAAGAAGTAGGACAACCACGTAACAGTTCCTCGGCATTTCTCCAAGTTGGCCTGGCTCTTCCATAGTAGTCACTCTTGGTATCCCTGTCCTGCAGGATTATCCACCTGGGAGACTAGTTACCATGAAAAGTGGGGGTGGGGGGGGAATCCTCCAAAAATACTTGGTTTTCTCAGCTTGACAGAATCACCCTAACCTCTAACATTTCTCTTTCTTATCTTGAAGAAAGTCTGGGCAGGTTCCATACTAGCTACTTAAAGGTCCCTCTCTCCATCCCTAAGGGGCTGTTATAAGATACCAAGTCCTTGTAGGACACATACCATGTGATGGCTACCAAAGAGTCTATCTTTAAAGAAAGTATGTAACTGGTAAGCAACCAATGTCCCAGCTTGCTAAAGATGGAACATTATTGTTAATACTGCATAATACCTAATCTATAATGTCAAAAAAGTACCAGCAGGCATCTCTCACCTGCCAAAAAACTCTTAAAAATTCTGTAAATTCATATAATTTATATAAAATACTCCATGGTTAGACCTCATTCTTCCTACCCTCAATATATAAGTAGAAATGAATGATCAAGAGTTTGAAAAAGACATACATATTAGAAAAATACTGTTAAAAGATTTATTGCAATAATACAATAAAAGTTTAGAAAACATTTGTATGACTCAAACTGGTTTGGAAGTTGCAGAGCAATGGCAAGTTCCTGCAACATGACACCATGAGGAGATTCTCCGGTACTATAGTTCTTTTTAACAGCATGCCACCAAATGCTCTTTCCCAAATCATCCATACACAAATCCTTAAGTGAACCCTGTCTGCTATATCCAATGTTGACATATTGTTTTTCGCCTTAACTTACAGATGTGCAAAACTTTTCTTAGTCATATTCCATCACAAAAATGTGTTTAACAGACCATTTTAAGCAGCCTATTTTGTGCCTCCGGGTTTTATTAATATTACCTTGTTTCAACAAATCATTTTAATATGGAAAACAGGACCAAGTTCTATGGCTTTTTGTTTAAAAAAAAAAAACACCAGCTTCAATTTTTTTAAAAAAATTGTTTACATATGGTTCTGGCACCTAAATTAAAGACTTTAATGAGCAGCAAAGAGAGTAGAAAAACAGTGGTTGAAATGTATATTTAAGACTATTTACAGGGTGGATCCAGTGCAAAATAATGAAAACCAAAATACCTCAGCAGTGTAAGCCAGTATGTTGGTGTTCATAGCCACCAAAGGGTTTGATCATTTAACCCTAAGTAAAGTGCCTCTAGGTGATATTAACAACGACAAAATACACCCTATCAATCCCTAAATTTCCCATATCCTTGTAAGGTCTGTTGAATTACTCTAGATAAGAGTCTGTGATCTCTGGATTCTATTCCTAGCTTTATCTCACATTCATGGTTTCATAAGAGGCTTACTTGAGAAAAACCATGACTCATGTGCATCTTTCAGCTGAAGTCAACCTCTACCTTCAAGCCCCAAATCCCGGTCTTCCAACTCTTGAGACTAAGCACTTCTTTTTGAGGGTTTGAAGTACCTGGACAACTCTTATCTCATGGGATTTTAAGTTCATTTGGTATTTGTTCAAGTCTATCACACCCATTCTCTATGAGTGACAGGCCTGGATGGTACAACACAAGTACAGCAATCATGAAACTGAGCAGTTAAAACAGAAAAGCCTGTTTCCTCTCCAATTGGAAAATTCATAGTCGGGGAACTTGGGACTCCTGGAAAGGAAAAAACACCCTTCTGCAACTCTACTCGACACTCTACTGAACATTAAATATACCAACAGCAAAAGCTATATAGCACCTCGGATTTGGAGGCAAAGTATCTATAATAATTATAATGAGAAAAGAAGCTAGGGCAGGGCAAACCTCTAAATGACTTATCTGAGGTACTATCATGCTAATCACACTAACAAGATATGGTAATAATGCTTGTTAGGAATTTTTCATAGGACTTCTTTTTGTAGTTGTTACATAGAATTTTTTTTTTGCAGTTATTAAAAATAAAAAACTACTTACATATTTGTACATAATGCCTCTCTATGGTTTTAAGATTGTCACTAAGAATGACAAGACATGGTTGAAATGACCTCTTGGCGAGGGACATTCTGCCCGGGGAGCTCTCTCTCCAGGAGAGCGCAGTGTCAGCTACAGTGACCTGCTCTGCGTTTCTGGGGGAAGGTAGTGTCCTCAGAGCAGCAACGACCTCTAGGAAACAAACAAGCAAGATAGTTTTCCCTGGAAAAAACCTGCCACCTACCAAATCCCTTAAAAAGAAATTGGACACCAGAAGAATGAGCAGAGGCCACTTAATTGTGGCTTTTAACCTGTGCCCAGGCAGGCATTTAGCTTACATAAGCGAATGACTTAACCTAAGTTCAGTTTCAAAATGCACATAGTATGGATGGTAGGAATTCAGTCATCTGGGTAAGAATGAACTTAATTCCTCTCAGAATATAGGAAAATAGGTTAAAAAATCTCCAGGACATTATTGCAGCTAGAATTTCTTCTGTTCATGGATGTGGGTCCTAAAGACAAAAAGACCTTGTTTCTTTGGTGTGCGGGGAAAAAGGAAAACAGGAATGTCTGACGAGCTACGACAGAGCAGCACAAGTGAAATAATTTTTAAGCTACCCCCCTCCCCAAAATACCACCCATTCCACACAAAACCAAAATCCTTGACCTAAAAACCAAACATGACCAAATTATAAAGAAATCAAGTATATCAAACGTCTGCTGGTTCTCTGTACAAAAATGATGGCATAAAAACATATGAAACTCATATTTCAAGTCCTAATCGTTAAGAACCACTTCTTTGCGATTCAACCTCTAAAATGCTAAATGTTCACGAAGAGTCTCGCCACCGCAAGGACCTACATGTCAGCCTGTCTGTGGGTCCTGTGGCCTGTGCTCAGAGGGAGACAAAGGAATTTCTGCCTCAACAGAACTGGCCATGTGCACTGGTCCGTCTTCCACCCACAGTAGTCTGGGTAGATGACCTTTGACCCCTCTGTTCTATTAATTAACATAGGCATGTCGGTCACCACCACTGGCCATTTGACAAATAGAAATGCTTGTGTCTCTGCTTTAAAAAAAACAGTTTAACCTCCTTTTGTTCCAGGCACGATCTTACCTAAATGCACAGTTCACTAGTTTACTTTCCTGATGCAGATCTGGCGTGTTTTGGTCCGTGCTCATTAGCGGTGTCCAGTGTAAGCTTTAAACCAGGAGGTCACCGAGGCTGCGGCGGAGGAGATCATCCCGCCGGCACTGCTGCTCGCGATGGGCAGGGACGCCTGGGTACTCTGGCTCTGTGAGACTTCCACAGGCTGGGAAGGGATGTCGCAAAACCGGGGGCTCGGCAAGTTCTCCCAGTCTGTGCCCAGGTCGGTTTCGTCGTCACTTATGTGCTCGTCTCCGCTCTCGTCGGATTCTCCAGCAACTCCAGGACCCACAAACTCCACCGACTCCTCCAGGTCTGCTCGCACTTCGAAGGGTCCCGACCTGTGTGCAGACAGTGAGCGGCCTCTTTAAGACAACCACCATTCTCTCACAAGATGTGGCAGCAGGTGACAGCAGACCTGACGGCTGTAGGAGGCCCAGAGCTGTCCCTGTACTCGTGTCCTAAGACTGCACCGGACCCACTCACTGTTGGTCTACAATCGAGTGTTTCTTTATCTCTATAATAACTGCCATCCAAGTAATGAATAAAATCACGACACCACGCTTCTCTTCAATTCTTCCTACTTTATTTGAGGATGGAAAGACCCACCCACTCAGACTATCCATGCTGGTCCAAAGTATGATTTCCTGTTTTAAATGACTGCAGTAACTATGCTTTCCAATGAGACGATTCTGACAAAAACAGTCACCTGATGTAGGCTGGTATATCAGAACATTACACGGCATACAAAGAAACTGTACAGGAGTTCTGTGCCTATGGAGGCCTCCAGTTAGTAAACTCAAGACCCGAAAGAGCTAAAAAATATGGCCTTATACATTTTAGCAAAGCTTCCTGGGACTGGTGTCGGCGGCGCCCCCATACACGTTTTGATATCACATAGTTTTCCAGGGACATGTTTATAACACAGAATGAGATATAATTATTTAGAATATATTCCTCTGGAATAGCATGCATTTCTGAACTGTATTTCAGGGGAAAACTTTTTATTTCCCGGAGGTCTCTAATAATGTCCTTGCCTCCAAATCTAATAACCTTTTTTTCTTGGGCCTCATACCCTTGGTGGCTCCTCAGTGCCACTATGATACAAAGCTCACACAGGCCTGCTGCTTCTCCCTTGCCCCCTTTCAAGTGCCCATCAGCTCCTGCCTCAGGGGTGCCAGGGTGCATTTCCTTTGGGCGGGCAGAGTCACCCCACCCACTGCCCCTCCAGGTTTTCCTACACCCAGCTATTGGCAGGAACATGCTGCTCCAACAGCCCTTAACTCTCTGCTGTTGCCCCCAAGACAATGCCTTGGTTCATTTAAGAGTTTCACTGATAATTACTTTGAGGAAAATGACAGAAGTTAGCAAAAATAACAGAAATGAGAAATACCCTAAAATTGTACAGCCTGCCATTTGAAGCTATGCTCCAAAATTCTTTAGTCTTTATAATGATAAAAGCCTAGAGCTGGTCTCCAATGCACCTCACCAGACCTGCACCCTCTGGCTCACTTTTTCCAGGGTTAAGGAGCCTTCATTCTTCCAAGACAACCCTGCTTCCCAGCTGGGACTCAGCAACAGTACTAGCTAACATTTCTGTTCTAGGCAGTGTTTTTAAGGCTTTACAAGCATTAATCTTATTGGAAGATATACCACAGGGTTGTTCTCCAGGGAGCAATTTACATTTGAAAGAGCCCCTCAAACCAGGGGCTGCTAAGCTCACCAGGCCTCCACCCTGCTCACAAGTCCTGATTTTGCAAGGGGTAAAGGGAATAAGAATTGGGAGGGAGTTCTCCCCACAATCTTCCTTCCATCCTTTGAAACTTCTTCATACCAGTAACCACTGCAACCAGTATCTTAGCTCTGAGTATCCCTTTTCTGTTTCCTTAAGATTTTCCTTATAGTTTGTTTCTTTTCTCCCTTCATTTTTCTTTTCATTGGCAAACAAGTCCACTCCAAAGACATTTTTTTTCCATATTCCTCTCCTAGCTTCACTTCCAAACATCTTTCTGCCTGCCAGAGCTCTCAGACTGAGTGTTGCTAACCTCTCATCAGACTCATCTTTTCAGATATCTGAACCAGCCTAAACACATTAACCTGCAAGGGATTCCTCCCTCTCACTACCTGATATCACCAAATAGGCCACTTTTCCATCCTCGTTGTGTCTCCCAGCTCTAGTCCTCACTGCACCACCACCTCCTAACCAGCCCTATCCCCTAACTGCCTCATCTTGCCAGAGAGCTGCCCCTCTCTCTTTTCATGGTGCTTCCCTGCTAAAAATGTTCACAATTTAAGTCCTTAGCTGGGCTCCCTCCTTTCTTAAACACAAGGCTTCCTGATTCTGTTCTGTCCGGCAGACCTCAGCACCTACCACCAGGTTGTCTCCTGACTCCCCCAGGCTCCCTTGCAGGCCCAGGTCAGCATTCCACCGCGACTTCCTTCCTTCCTTCCTGCTAGCTCTGAGGCTCAGCCTGCTTTCTATTCCTCTTTGATGCTGTTGTATCTACTCTTGGGGTCTTTCTTGGCAATGAGACTGCTACTGTCCCTAGGTTCCCCTCTTTAAGATGTCCCCAGGAGACAGGAGTGATATCAGGAGGGAAAGGACAAGTTCTTCCGGGCAGAGCCCCCTGCTGGAAGTAAGTCACCTGGACTCCAGTTCGCAGCTTGGAATCCCAGGGCATGGAGCAGGTGCTCAATTAAGGACTTCAAACGAAAAATAAACTAGTGGACGATTCCCAAATTAGCCAGTCAGGACAATTTGACTACTAACGAGTAACCTACATTTTTGAGAACCAGCAGGAGCAGAAGAGACCCTTACAGAGGACGCTGGCACATTTCTCCACCCAATGCCTCGCTCCCATCACTTCCAGCTTAACCTATTACCTACCCAGTATGCCACACACATCACAGAATCAACTAGCAAAAGAATTAAGTCTTTCTGCTTAAAGTCTTTGGGAATACAGATTATGAAATAATTTTCAGGTTAGCTGGAAATTTACATCTTTTTATTGAGTACCCTGAAGCCAGAGTACTTATTGTCTTATGATGCTGTAGGGAGTTATTCTTATCGATTAAGGGAACAAAATGATATTTTTGGCTTTTTAAAGTCTCTTGCAGAGTATCTTTTTCCAAATGTCTAGATAATACAACAAGTGAATGAATTCTAATGTAACCTCTGGACTTTGGATGATAACAATGTGTTAATGTAGGTGACATTGTGGAAAAGACTGGATCAGATAAGACCAAGAGATACTAAATCCACGGAGAAATTCTGATTAGGAGACAGACAACTGCATGGTTTCAAAGTGTCTCCCCACACAATGCAAGGAAAGAAAACTACAGGAATTATACGGTGAAGAAGGCAAAAGGCAGCTTGACTGGGTGACTGAATTAACATCAACGAGGGGCAGATGGCTACTGTGGCCTCAAGGTGTGATACCCAGGAGACACTCCCACACAGGCAGTGTTCCAACCTAGAATACATAACCAACTCGAGGAAATAAAACCTCAAAATGAAAGTTCTATTTAAAAAAAAAAAGGAAAATGTTAATGTCATAAAAGACAAAGTGGCTAAAAAATGTTCCAGATTTAAAGGAGGTTAGAGATATAGCAATTAAATGCAACATCTGACTCTAGACTGGATCCTGTACTAGAAGGGGAAATGCTATAAAGGACATTATCTGGCCCACTGACGAAATGTACATATGGACAGTAGATTAAAATATTACGTCAATATTTAATTTGCTGATGCTGATAACTATAATGTGGTTCACTAAGAAAATATCCCTATTTACATTGAAGTATTTAGGGGTCAAAAGCCATGACGTCTGTAACTTATCCATGTAGAGCTCGGAAAAAAAAAATTTTGTGTGTATTTATGGAGACGGAAAGAGGGAGGGAGGGAGACGGTGCACAAATGACAGGTCAAATGGAGTAAACCACTAACAAAGGTGAATCTGGGCAAAGGGTATATTTGTCTTTGTACTATTTAGTTTTTGGAATTTTTCTGTAAGTTTGAATTTATTTCAAAGAAAAAAAGTTTACATTGGATTCTGGATGGAATCCTTGATTTAGTTGGTCTCAATGGAGACAGGAAGTCCCATTCAGGTTCCATTACCAATCTCCCTAAGCCTGACCCAGGCAGGCACGAAAAGGGGACTTCTGAAGCTCTGGCCTCCTGGCTCAAAGACTGGGAACTTGGAGGTGACGAGCCTGGCTGTGTATGTGAACTTCTGGAGGACAGAGCCCTCTATCTAAATGGAGGGCTGACTCAAGGGCAAGCCTACAGAAACCTTCAGATACTCCAAAGAAATCCACCTCTAGTATAAGACTGCCTGTTTTCTTAACCACCAACACTAGATAGTAGCAATTCTTTCCTTTTTGCCAAAATGATGAATGAAAAATAGAAACCTGTTTTAAATTGCATTTCTTTTTTTTGAATTGCATTTCTTTATTCTTGATTGAGGCTAAAGATTTTTTTCATTTGAATACTAACTGCCTTTCTTTTGTGTGACTACCTATGAATATGTCTATTTTTGTTAGGCTGTTTGCCTTTCTCTTATTAATTTGAAAGATTTAAGTCACCTAGATTTTAATCCTTTGTCTCTTACAGAGGTTAACAAATGTATCATCTGCTTGCCTTCTAAGTCTGTTTATGGTATCTTTTACCAGAGACATTTAGTTCTTACACAGTAAAAAGTAAAACTGCTTTCCTTTATGGTTTTTGAGTTTTGTGGCTTGCTGGGGAATTCCCTTCCCACCCTATGATTATAAAACACTATCCTTCCTCCTAGTTATTTTACAATTTCTTTTTTTAAAATTAAGGTCTTTTATATCATCTGGAATTAATTTGTTTATGGAATGTGGTGTGAACTCAACTTTTTTCCCCATATGAGTACCTCACTGGCCCACCACCACTGAGCTGCTATTATGATTCAACATGCCACCCCTATAATATATTATATTCCCACACATACAAGAGTTTCTAGACTCTTTATTCTCTTTCCCTAATCACTCCACCTATTTTCATGCTAATAGCACCCTGTTTTAATTACCTTTAACTGTGCTTTAAAAGGGGTTGGGCCCATCCTTTTTTCAAAATTTCCCTGCAGACTGTGTTTTTAGTTTAACTTTAGAATCAGCTTGTCAAAGTTCCATGAAATATCTGTTGAAATTCTTTCCGGTTTCCTTTACAGGAGGAGGAGCATTTTTATAATGCTGAGCCTTCCCAACCTAGAAAATCGTAAGGGGTCTTCACTGCCTCGAGTCTTCTTTCACTCAGTCCCACACCTAATACGGTGTCTGGCAGACATTCAAGAATTACATGTTGAATCACATTTTTTAAATTTTATAATTTTATTTACATAGGTTTACATGTTTTGTAAAGATTATTCCTCTAATTTATAGTTTTTGTGCAACAGTAAAAGGGACCTTTTACTCTATTTTTTAAGTTGTGGCATACAGAAAAGCAACTGCTTTTATATATTCTTATATCTAGTCACCACACTGAACTATCATTTCTAATAGTTTCTTCGTTCTTTTAGATACGTAGTTCAAAAATCACGCCATTTACAATAATGGCAGCTCAGATTTATTCTTTCCAGTATAAAAACACCTTGCTTCCTTGCTGAGATGTTCTGTATCTGGCTGGGCCTCCTGAGTCACATCGACATAGCAGTGACAGCCGCATCCCAGCTTTCTCCTGACTGTAGAGGACACCCTCTATTAAACATCTATGTTAGTAACATGTTGCTAATATACAGTTTTTGCTGTTTGTTTACGCAGATAGCCTTTAGTAATAATCTTTTTAATCTGCTAATAGTTTCCTTCAATTATTAACAGGAACTGAATTTTATTCATTGTTTTTCTGGCATCTATCAGGTTAATCTTATGTTTTTTCTTCTTTAATCTGTTAATGTGAGGAAGTAATGTGCATTGGTTAAAAGCATGAGTATCTACAACTTTGGAATCAGCCAGATCTGTTTTGGGACCCTGGCTTCACCACTTTTACTGGCTCTGCGACCATGTGGAGGAGTTACCTGACCACGCTAAACCTCAGTTATCCCTCCCCATAATAATCCTACCTAGACTTAAGAGACATAAAATAGTTGGCCCAATGTCAATAAATATTGCATCAATAAGTATTAGTTCTTATTATTGATAAATTTACTAATGCTGAACCATTCAAATGAGGTACAGAGAGTATGGCAAGTAAACCCACAGAAATCAACCACTAAAACTGTGAATTTCTAATGAGTTTCTGTGGCTCCTGAACTAATGAATGGGATTTGAGGTGAGGAACATCAATACCCCATGAAATGGCACAAAATTCTGGGTGTATGTGCAGTTTCCTGGAGAGAGTCACAGCTTTTTTCAAAGGGGTCTATGTCCCAGAAAAGTTAACTACTGTTTCAGGCGGGGGGAAGGGAGTAGGGAGAAACACAAGACTGTGATTAAGGGCAGATTACCATGGAAAGTTCACTGCAAAGTGGAGGGGACTATCCCCGAGCAGCTGGTTCCAGTGTCTAAGAAAATGGAATGATGGGGGAGTCCCACGAGAACTTTCCCATCTTTTCATCTGTCTTTGTCCTCTTTAAAAAAAAAAAATAGTGCAAGTACATTAATCAAGTCATATCTGCAGAAATGTGTGGACAGACCGCTTAGAGAAAGGAGAAAATATAAGCTCCAGAGAAGGGGCGCTTGGATGGTACTAAAGATAAGTCTTGTCTGTGTCATGCTTCTGTGGGCTGAGAGACTGAAAGGACCCTGTAGACCAGTCCTGGTTGGTCTTTTTTGTTACTGACTCCTATTTTTAAGCTAATGGATTTTAAACTACTTAATCTCATAAACATTTCATGCCTTTATCTCCAACAAGTGGTGGTCAGATTGACTCAATGACAAAAAGAGAACTGTGAAGAACTGTTAATGATGGGAAGGCATGAAGAGGCACAAAAGAAAATGCACAAGAAATGAGGCAGACGCCAGGCAGGGCTAGAGAAGAAACAGACGTGGATTCAAAGAAATGGCGTTTGATCTTCAGGGACAGCCAAAAGCCCCCATTCCCGGAATAACTCCCACAACATCTTTTTTAGGTGTTAAAAATTGTTTGATGTTAATTTTCTCTGAGAAATGATTACTAAGAACCATAATGGCTCAAATATGATGAGCCATTGTTTCTTTCTGTATAGGACTACATTATTTTTGTACACTTTGGAGAGCTGAGCTGAGGAAGAGGCCCCTGAACTGTCAACACATACAACAACTCTACTTAAAAGTAGTCACATGATATCATACATATATATATATGGGATATAAACCTAAAAGCAACAAATGGACAGGACAAACAGAGACTCATGGACATGGACTCTTGACTAGTGGCTACCAGAGGGTAAGGGTTGGGGGGAGGGGAGAGGTAAACAGGGTAAAGGGGTCAAATATGTGGTGATAGAAAGAAATCTAACTACGGAAGGAGAACACAGTGTTATTGTTAAAGTGTACAGTTGAAATTACTGGATTTCATTAACCAATATCACCATTAAAAATTTTTTTTGGAAAAAAAAAAGTAGTTACATCACCACCACTGAGAGAAAAGCAACAAACACCCTTCTTACCTGCCTAGGTGCTCAGAGTTGGGGCTGACCAGGTACATTAGATTCCTGAGGGTATGCAGTGGTTGTAATTGATCTAAATTTACATGCTACAAAAAGCAAAAAATTGGTTACTATTTCAACCATGTAAGAAATTAAAAATTAGTTCACAGCACATTTTTCGTACCTGAGAAAAGCAAAGATAAAGAATATTTGCATTCAGTTTCTTCACTGCTCGAGTAAATTTCTGTCTGCTGAGATTTTCTCCACAAAACTCACTGAAAAACAAACATATAATTTGTAAAGTTGTACTTTTTTTTGAGGAAATTCTGTGTTAAAATGTTCATTTTGAAGAGTATGCTTTACACGACAGTTCAGTATAAAATATACCCTGTGGTCTTTGCTTCTTAATAAATTGTACTCAGAAACTTTCTAAGAAGGAACTGTTACCCTCATAGAGCAATTTCACTGCATCTATAAAAATTACAAATACATATACCCTTTGACCAAGCAATTCCACTTCTGGAAATTTATTCTACACAAACACTTGCACACTAATGAAGTGATGAATGTATATGATTAATCTTTGAAATATAAAGAGAAGACTGGTTAGATTCTGGAACATGTATACAAAGGAAAACTGCAACTATCCACGTTAAGTCAGAATGACAGCTGAAGGCTCCAATAGCCCTACAAGACCCCACACAATTTGCACCTGTACCTTCCTTGCTGCCCTTGGTCAATACTGCTCTCCTTGAAGCTTACTCTTTCCCCAGGATCCAGATGACGTTCCCTTCCTCCCTCAGGTTCACACATGATCACACACCCGTCCACTCAAACACAGTAAGCCCTTCACTGCCTCCACATGGCCTTTATCTCACTCTACTTTAATGTTCTCCACAGCACCTGTCACTATTTAATATACTGTTTCTTATTTGTTCCTTCATTAAGTACCAAGAGGATAGGGATTATGTTTTCATCACTACTGTACCCCTCAGTACCTAGAATAGTGCCTGGAAGATAGAAGGCACTTGATAAATATTTGTTAAATAAATAAGAACTTAAAAAGCAAGGTGCAAGATACCTTAGTATAGCATGATACCTTCTGTGTTTAAGAGATGGTAACCATACATGTTTATATTTCCTTGAAATGAAGGATAACTGGAGAAGGGTAAGGTCTTAGTAAGAATTGGGTAGACTGTAAACCTTTACATTTAAAAAAAATTTAAACCATGTGTTAAAAAAAAATTCAAGTATTTCAAATAATCCAGTTCTTGCACATGAGCACACCTTCTGAATATTCTGGTTTTTCCTTCGATTATTTTTTTCAAGTGGGAGAATTCTCTGTGGTCTCCCCAAACACTTCATATACAATTGCAAGATAACACAAATTTGCACCATCTGAGGCTTTTGAAATTTAGTTCAATGAGGCTTATGAAATTAACCTCAGTATCTTTTCTGCCTTAATAGCAGTTAAATTCTTGTTTTTAATTTAATCAGAACAAATAAGACTACAATAGGAACATCAGAGGCCCATCGCAAAAAAGACATCACCATCTTCAATTACTTGCCTGTTACACAGCTTTTTGGGAAGATTTACGTCGAGTATATGAGACAAAATGTTGACCAGCTGAGTCGCATAGCACAACGCAGCACTGATTGTGTAAGCGGGGTTGTTATGCTCCATGTCTGAAGTATAAAAACAACAACCATACACGAAACAACTTTAATTTCAACAGAAATATGAACAAAACCAAATTTTATGATTTCTAATTTTACCATTACATTATTGATGGTTACATTTCACTCCTCACTAACAGAAAGTCCACAGCCAGACATTAACATTTCATTGTCTATGGTTTTTATTGAGTAAAATGAAACCTAAGCAAATGGGCCTACACAGGTCCAGCATAAATGAAATTAAAGTGTGAACTGCTTGGACCTGGTAATATATTATTTATCAGGACAATTAATGCCAAACTTAAATGTTACCTCCTCAGAAAGGCCTCCCCTGACTACCTTATGGAAAAGCAAAGCGGTCCCTACCTTGTAGCCCCGCCCCAGGACGCTGCTGGTTCTGCCCACAGCACTCACTCAGTGTATGGTGCTTTTGATCACTACTTACTTCTTATCCGCCCCACAGAAAGGCAAAGACACCTGTCTTGGTGACATCACCTCTGTATCACCAACACTGTGCATAATAGAAAGCACATACCCACTAAATATTTGCTAAATGACTAAATGAACAATCCTTCATCACCAAAGAGAAGCTACAGGAGTTTCAAAAGGTTTCTCTATTGCAGTAGTCGATCTTCATTTAAGACTGCTAGAACAACCTCTTTACAATGTTAAAAACCATAAAAATGGGATTCAGACTACATACACTTTTTTAGATAGTGAGGTCTTTTTATATAAATAAAGCAATATTGATCACCAAGAGGTGAAATACCTAAATTACATGTTTTTGGCCCGTCAAGAGATAGAAAAACAATATGTGTATATCCACATGATAGAATGTTTTCAGTCATAAAAAGAATAAAATGCTGACACATCCAATAATGTGGATAAACTTTGAAAACATGCTAAGTGAAAAAAGCTAGACACAAAAGACCACATATTGTATGAACCCATTTATATGAAATATCCAGAAAAGACACAGCTATATAGAGAGAAAGCAGATTAGTGGTTGCCAAGGGCTGGGAGGAGGGAGGAGGTGAGTGAGTGCTTCATGCCCTGGCGTTTCCACCTGGGTGACGAAGTGTTTTGGAACTAGACAGAGGTGACAGTTGTACAACACTGTGAATGTACTAAATGCCACTGAACTGTTCATTTTAAAATTGTTAATTTTGCTATGTAAATTTTACCTCAATTAAAAAATATGTATGTTTCACGGACATGGACAACGGGCTAGTGGTTACCAGAGGGGAGAGGGAAAAAATAAAATGTTAAAAAGAAAAAAAGTTAATAAAGAATCTATGAGAAAAAAATAAAAATAAAAAATATATATGCTTATAAAAATATTTTGCTTCTCACCAGGCCCCTGTGTGGTTTTCTTCTCTTCCACCCAATTGTAGTAGGCGGAGTAGTCCCCGTTGTTGGGAAGGCTAATCCAAGGCCCTGTAATGCTAATGCTTGTGTCCCCATTGTGATCATCACAGACCCATCGCCCCGAGAGGTAAGTTGTCCTCCGGGCTTCAGCAAGCTTGCTCACGGTGCTGGAGGTCATGGCACTGTCACTCTCTGAAGACACATCTGCAGGATCTCTAAAAATCAGAAGATGCACATGGATTTCAAAGGACTAGGTTTGACAGAGTATGCGACATAACTGCCAGATATGCAGAACATTGGAAAGATGTACACGAGGACAGGAATGTATTTGGAACGTACAGAGATAAGTGATCGCTATCAGAGATACAGCTGAAGAACAAATGAGTTGCACAGAAGCCCACGTCATTGTGAGGACAGTGTCACCATGAGCGAAGGCCTCGAATATCAAGTTCCCCAATGATTGGTCTCAAGATTCCTTTCTAAAAGGATCCCAGAGGGCTTTTGTGAATGTGGGTTAGATACTTCGATATTTACAGTAGAAATCTGAGAAAATTTTAAATTACTAATTCATTTGAAAATAATAAACCTATTACATGTTAACACAGAATATCTTTAGGAAGTGCCAGGGATGGATGGTGTTAGAAAAGCAGGTAAGAAATGGGTAGACTGGAAAGGGCCTCCGTGCTGCACTAAGTTTAGATTCTGTTCTCTTGGCCAGGGGTTCTTAATCCTTTTCCTTCTGCCACAACACACGTGCAAGATAACTCCCACTGGCTGCCATAGATAAGACTGGGGGCAGGATGTTATGCTAATTCTAAATTATACTGCTACTTCTTCCTTCTCCCACTCAAGATAAGTTTGAGAAATGTGATTAAGAAATCTTATTAGAGGGATAACTTTAAAACTATCAGCTTAAGAAATTAACAGCATATCATAACATGTGCTAGTAGGAAAAATTTAAATAGCACAAGAAGAAAGGAGAAAGCTGTTTCCTCTTCTGGCGACTTCACATTGCAGTTGTATTTCTCCTCAGTGCCCTAAAACCTGGAACAGTGTCTTAGTCTTTGTTTATTGCAACATGTTTGACATCACTATCTTGGCCCATGAGAATTTAATTTGGCCTAATTTTGTTTTGTTAGCTTTTACCTCCCCTTGGGTCTGGCCAGTAGTCTTTACACCTATTTTCAGGTCATCCGACTTCTTCCCATTGACCCAAAAAGCTACCTTACAGGTTTCTTTCTGAACATTCTAGTCTGCTCTATTTTGAATGTACCTTTTACTTTTGTTACTACTATTATTAATGACAAATTACTTGGTAAGAGTCAGAGAGAAGGTTTTCAAACTAGAAATAACAGACTTTTAAGCTTTTAGGAAGCCAACTCTGGCAACAGAAGAAAGGACAGATTGAAGGAGAGGTAGCAAAGAACAGACACACAACTAGCGACTATCCAGTTCAGGGGAAGGTGCTGGAAAGTGAGAGTGACTGGAAGAGGCAGGAAAACCCTCAACTCGAACAGCCTGGTGGTCAGTGAGGAAGCAAATAAAATTCTTCATTGGCAATTTGTACCCCTGGCTGCTCATCAGCATCATCCAAGCACGTTTAAAAATATAAACGCGTTATGAGATGGCTGAGGTTGGAGGTGTGTCCTCTGGACCCATATTTTTCAAAAGCTCCCGGATGACTCTGATGAACAGCCAGGTGGGGTAGCACTGTCTTGCCACCCTACTGCCTCCCGAGAGTATCCATGAACTACCGTCTAAGACTGGACTCATGGTATCTAGTGCTCGACAGTGGCCAGTTACCAGGAAAAGGCTGTCACCATATCGTGACCACCCTGTAAGAGGCCCCAAGAACCAGGAGTTTTCTTCGATTTTAACTCATGATTTCTCTGTGAAATAGGCATTTATTTTCCTTATCTAACAGACAAGAAAATAAGACTTCAAGATTCAAGAAACCTGCCTTACAGCATGCAACTAGTAAACCACCTGACCGGGACTGCTGCTGACATCAGCCATCAGATGGTTCTTGATCAGGAGTGAGTCAGCCCCTCGTCAGGAAGCTCTACAAGAGCACACAGGCCTGTACTCCACCGAGGGCCACCGCCCTCTACCTTGGCTGCTTCCCCAGCTTCACGCAGCGTGGACTGTTTGCTGAAGCAGATAAGACTTCAGTTTCGTTACCAGGAAAACCAATGGCCCCAGGATGCGGCCCAATAAACGAGGTGCTGACGTGTTTGAAAAATACTTGATCTTTGGAATCTGATCTATTCCTAGAGTCAAAAGACTTGCTTACTGTACCTCACACCAGTCTTTACTTCCTCGATTGGAAAAATGACAGAGGTGAGCTCTAATATGTGGGATCTCCGAAGATTTGCCAGACACTCATAATGACTTCTCAAGTCAATGGTTTTTTTTTCTACCAGGTCACCAAGTTTGCGATTATGCCTCTGAAACTTCTCCTTTTTCTCTTGATGCCGTTGTGCTCGAGTGTAAAGCTTCTGATTCTTTTCCTTGGTTTTGAGAAGGCCTTCAGAATCTAAAATAAACCACACCCAACAATTATCTCCACAACAGTTCCAGGGTACTGCAAAACCCCACTCCACTAGCATAAGTGTCTTCCTGCAGACTAAAGTGAAAGCAAAACCTCAATAAAATTAAGTGGATAATGTTCTCTAAGTAGAAATTGAGAGCTTAGTTCAAGTAGATAATAGACATAAAGCAAAGGGGACCACCACTACAAGGACTCTGGATCTCCGTTTATAATTTTTCTTACTATAAATCAATTACTCAATGGCTGTCAAGTTTAAGTTTAGCACAAAAGTACCTGCCTTCCTTACTTTAAGTGCTGAAGAGTAGCCATATTGGGCAGAACAGATTTAATTCAAGTTTGTAAAACTTATTGGTTGAGTTTCCTTAAAAACTTCTTACGTGTGCCTTGGGTTACAGTCAGAGAACCCAGAGCAGCCGGTGGTCATGCAGCAAAGAAACAGATCAAGAGCTCTGAAAAATTATAGTGGGATACAGCAGCACCCAGCTGAGTGGGAGTGCCTATCTGGTGAGACCTGCTATACCAAGGCATTTTAAGCACAGATAGGACAACAAAAGCTTGGCCACCCAACCAAGAAGGGAGACAGACACCCATCCTGTCTATGTCATTTTTATGGAGCCCCTTCACGTTCTGGATCCCAAGACCTGCTAGGGATGGTGGGTTATAATGAAACTGTTCTAGAGTAGTAAAAACAAGTTGTAAAATCTCACGATAGACATCTAGGAACAAGCTAGGAAGCTCAAGTTCAAAATCAAGCTTCCTTTTCCATTGCAAGCTAGGTACTTTATGATTATTATTTTTTAAATTGTTTATTGGGGTAATATTGGTTAATACAATTATATAATTTTCAGGTGTTCATTATCATTTGACATCTGTATATTCTATTGTGTGTTTACCACTCCAAGTCCAGCTTCCTTCAGCTAATCCCCTTTACTCATTTCACCCTACCCTTACCTTTTCATGATTATTTTTGACCTTTCCACTGCCTAACTCATTCCCTGGATGGTCAGTTCCATGACCCATCCATAGTTCCTTATATCTAGGGCTTTAAAAAATCTTATTAACTTTCATCAAAACTCTGCCTATTGCTAGCTTGGCTCCACTCCACACTTCATGCCCTCTTTCACTGGCTCAGTCTTCAGAAACTACAACCAATTGTCAGTGGTCCTCCACTGCTGATCAAATACAGGCTAAACTTCTCAGCCTCCAGACCACCACCAACCTGGTAGACATCCCACAGTTCCATTCTCACCATTCATTCTAATCTTGCCCAATCGCTAGATACTTCAAATCTTTTACACAAGGTGGAACTACTTCAGTAAATGCATGGATGGATGCTGAACGAGTCATCATTCTTTAAACTCTCATCCTCATCCTGTTGTTCAAATCAACATCTCTCTAGGAATACTCTATTTGCTATTGTCCATATTTTACTCATTCAGCCAGGCCCCCCTCCATAAATGCTCCCCAGACCTCTTGATCCACAGAAAATGAGGACATTTTCAAAGGAAGCTTTTACACCATTACATATCACTGTAAAATACTTGCTTCTGAAAGCATGAGTAGAGAAGGGAATACTCCGCAGTAATGTGTGTGCGCCTCACTTATGGCACAGCTCTTAGCCACTTATACCAGATACAACCGAAGCTTTGTCATCAACTGACTAGAATTAAACGAGCCTTCGATAATTGTGGACCAAAAACCACCCTCTTTGACTGAGGACTACTAAACCTAGGTATTTTGCTGCAGGCATAAAGTTTCTGACAGTTGTATTTCTCCTTAGATGCATCTCTTTACCATTCCTGCTCAATATGAATGTCCTAAAGGTTTAGTCTCCAGTTCTATCAAATGCTTTCCACCAAGTTCATTCATTTCCATAATCTCTACTGAGCTCTTTGCAAGTGCTCAAATGAATCTGTCTAGCCATGGCTCTGAGTCCCATGGTGGTCAGACTTCTAAAAGGCAGTTTCCAATTTAATATCATGACCCCTCATAGGTGGCAGGAAATCATCAGTCATCCAACCAGCACTAGTGCAAGACTCAGCACTCAAGAGTTCAGTTTGTCCTTCTCTCTATGCCATCTCCCCCTAAACATCAAAACATTTTGAAGCTATTTCTGGAATGTACTCCTGCTTATTTGGATAAATAACTTTGCAGCACAGATCAACTCAATCCTAAAATTTAATACAATCCAACTTCCCTGTCAGTGCTGAATTATTCTGTATCATGACATC
The DNA here is from genome assembly GCA_003508835.1 of Eonycteris spelaea. NCBI lineage: Eukaryota > Metazoa > Chordata > Mammalia > Chiroptera > Pteropodidae > Eonycteris > Eonycteris spelaea. Next base: position 8,028,085 of record PUFA01000017.1, read on the forward strand.
TTAAATCAAGAGTCTGGAGAAATAGTCATCAGGTTCTACAGTTTATAATTTATGTCCTTTTCTAAATATAGTTGAATATATTTGATATTTCAATAACCAAGTTATAAAGAGTATTCATTATGTAGCAAGCTTAGTCCATAGACTTGAGTGCATGCATAGCTTCTGGAATCCATTAACCCCCTTATAATTGTTTGCAAAAGGTTATGTGGGTGGCAACTAGACTGCATTTATGTTTTCAAGAGTAGTGATTCCCAACCCTGGCAGGTTACCGGAACCACCTAGAATAGTGCTACTCAAAGTGTGGCCTATGGGCCTGGGCCAGTCTGCAAACTTTTACCAGTTAGACAAGAGAGGTACAGAAATAAAGAGTAAGTTTAGAAACTCTTTTCTTTGACATGGCAATTTGACATTGCTATAATATTCAAGTGTGTAACTGTTTTTTCTAATAATTAATTTTAATATATTTCACAAAAGTATTGGTATTGATTTATAACAGATTGGAAATCAAAGAGAAAAAAACTGGTCTTTTACTACAGACAGTTTAAGAATCACTGATCCTGTCCCATGCATGAGATTTTAATTTCCTAAATCCAGGGTGGGTCCCAAGAGTCTCTAGATTTTAAAAAGGTCACCAAGTTGCTCTGCTAGGAATGGAAACCACTATTATAGGTCCACTGCTTTAGAACCATATCTTTTATTTTCTATGATTGTTGCTTTTGTATTTAGGGTTATGAACCTATTAGAGCTGATTAGAGTTTTAAACCTGTTCATCAGAGAAATGCACACACTCAGTAAATTCAGCGATTATAGGCAATTCTCAGATGCGTGGTGACAAATCCCTGTGTGAACATCGTGAGAGGATGGAGAAAGAGGTGAACCAATGTTAAGTAACAAGTCCCTCTACTGCTGTTGAACCAAAGGCTTTGTAGAATGCATGTGAAACTTGGCGGATAATTGATGTCTATAGTTTTTTATCATGTTGCCCTGTTTCTCTGGCTTATTAATCCTGTGAAACTCCACATAAGCATTTATGAGGACAAACATTTTCAAAGGAAGCTTTAATACCATTACAAAGCACTATAAAATACTTGCTTCTAAAAGCAATGAGTAGAGAAGAAAGGGATTCCCAAGGTGTGATGGTGACTCATTCTAAACTTTAAATACCGAACTTTAGAAATACATGGAATATTTCTAAGGATGCAGGATTTCTAAGAAGACTCTCTTAAATTCTGACAACCACCCATGATAAAGTATGAACTGTACAAATATAAGATTAATACAGATTAAAATATGTATAAGACACACTATGGAAGAAAAAGCCAGTATATGCTTCTGGTATGAATAATTATTATACAATAATTATTACAAATGAGTACCAAGTTAGATTCTGAGCTTCCTATTAGCTAAGGCAAATGGGAAACATACGTTCCTTAACTTTTTAAAGTGAGAAAGGTAATACGTTATTTTAAAGTCTTTACATAAAAATTCCTTACACAAATGTTTCATGAGAAGCAAACAGTATGCTAAGCAATGTATGTATCCAGGTTGCTCCGCCCCCACACTCCTCCCTCCCTCCCTCCCCCTCTCTCTCTCTCTCTCTCTCTCTCTCTCTCTTCTCTCTCTAATTAATCCCATGAAATTCCACATGAGCTCTTTATCAGGGCTTAAGGGAGGGGATCAAATTACTTACTTTTCTTCATTTCTTCGTTTCCTTTACATATAGTTTGTTTCAGTTGTTCAATCCTCATCTTGCAGGACATTATTTTCCATCTCTTAAAAAGTATATAATAAATATCAGAAACTGGTCTCTTAAATTAAAATGATTATCTATCTGGTATCACTACCTAGTTTCAGGTATATCTTAGAAGCATAATGAAGAAAAGACCAATATAGTTATACTTATAGCTTTTGTAACTATGGTGTATTACAAAAAAAGAGACAATGTTATTCTTGTTCAAAACAGGATCTGCTAGGAAATTAAGAGTGAAAGAGAAATTTATATAGTTCTTCTGTATAGTGTTAAGGAGCACAGAGAAAAATATTGAAGGATATTCTCTTAATATGCTCTGTCTAAAATATAGCTAGTGGCAACAGGTGGCTATTTAAAAGTCAATTAAAATTACATAAAATAAAAAAATTCAGTTCCTTACTCACACTACCCACATGTCAAATGCTCAACACCACTTGTGGCAAATGGCTACCATACTGGTTTGTGTAGATACAGAACATTTGCAACATCACAGAAAGTCCTATTGATGCATTGCTCTAAACTCTTAGTGCTAGTTACAGAGGAGACCATTAACATCACTGTATTAGCTCACCAATATAATAAACAAATATTACTTCTGAAATACTTAAGCTATTTTCCATTTAGAAAAAAAAGTGCAGCTCGCTGCCAGCGTTAATTTAATTTTACATAAATACACTTTGAAGCTGAAGCAAATCTGACTGGTTTTCAATGTGAAAATAAAATATAAAACCTGTTCTTAGAGCTATTTCTAAAGAGAACTTGTCTCTAATCCTATTGTAACAGAAATGTATACATAAGTCACATTCATCAAATGAACCTTCAGCTAACAACTGTTCGAGAATGATGCTAACATCACACGTAGGAATGCTATGTTTTCTAGGATTTGACATTCTCAGTGACTGAGAATTACTATATTTTGTAAGTGGAGACACCACTACTAAAAACAGAATGCTATAAATAGAATGATGCCATTCGTTTCCAAAGACTATCGATATACTAGAGTGATGTGAAAATAATAACAACAGCAAGGTATTTTGTGGCAAACATTGGGAGGGTAAAGTTAGGACTGTAATCCTCGAGTTATTTTGGGATAAACGCTGTAGCTGCAAGTGACACTGGTGAGTATTCTCAGGGAAAACAGGAAATGGGTTAAAACTGGAATAAAACAGAAGTTTGTACAAAAGTATTTAACTCATGTAAGATTTCTTGAAAAGCCTCAGACAATTGTATGAAACATGAAAATTTACATTACCAGGATTTGGGTACAGCTTCCCCCAAAGTGAATAAAAGGATCAGTGAAAATGTGACCTAGTAGTTAAAAAGTATGATTATCTAGTCTATCATGCCTCTGTAAGTGTGGTTAATTAAACAACACTCAAATGTTTTCAGTGTTTAAAATCTAAGTAGTCTGATAGTAAAGATACACAGTAGATTACAGGGATGTTCTGGATAGCAAAATGCTAGTCTCTCCGAATGGAGTGAGGAGACATTTGAAAACAGATTCATGGGGACTGGTGGATTCAGGAATAAACTGGCAATGGTATGTCTTCACTTTTAAGAGATATTAGTCTTTAAGAATCAACACTCAAGTTTTGATAGAAAAACAGGTTTAGGATTCTTTGTAAATAACCTTTTATGATCTTTTCCCATACAACATATTTTGTTTCCACAATATTCAGAGCATGAACAGAATTCACTTGTCACAAATATTCTTTGTTATTTAAAAATTATAAGTGATGCTTGTTATTGTGAAAATAAATTACACATCACAGAAGAGAAAAAAGAAAATGATTGTTAGCCTGACTCCTCCCCATTCCTCAAGAATAATCTCAATTAAGGTCTGGCATCCATCTTTTCAGATTCTTTAGAGTATTATGTATAATTAAAACAGATACTCACACAAATGGAACCGTACTTCACTCTAGCCTACTTTTTGTTTTTTCATTAAAAAATATATCTTGGACAGCACTCTATCAATACATGTAGACTGACGTTCTTTTTAACAGCTACACATTATCATAATTATTTACCTTATCCTGATTGATTAGCATTTAGATCATATATTAACTTTCCTACTAGTGCTATAAACAATCCGCTTCTTTATTCATAAATCTCTGCATTCATGCGCATTTCCTTAAGAAAAATTGCCAGAAATATACCATGTGCATCAAAAAAAAAAAAAAAAAAAAAAAAAGCCAACAAACCACCACCAAATTGTCCCCCAAATATGTCAATGTATATTCCCACCAAAAGAGAATAAACATGTTATCAAACTCCTTATTTTCATATGTATTTATTTTTCCCAGTTTATGTTCATTTTGTTTATAAAGGTCCTCTCACTCCCAGGTTACATCAACACTTTCCCATATTTTCTTTTCATATTTTTATGAATTTATTTTTCACATTTAATCATTAATCCATTTAGAATATGTTTTTATAATAAGTTTCCTTAAAAAGGATAGCCAATTGTTCTTATATTTCTATGTCAGTACTAGACTTCATACATTGTCTACACAATTAAGTGCCAATACCCTGTTTTCGGTGTCTAGATAAAATATTTGAGAACCACACATTACAAATATATTCAAAGAGAAGATTGCCCAAAATGATCAAAAATAAATTTTAATGCACAACAGTTTTTTAAGCTCTATCAACTTAAAAACATGTAATCTTAAGTATAAAGAATATTATTTAAATAGTTCTTACAGCTTACCAACTGATCTGTTATCCGTTTTCCTTCCATAGCCTTTAACACCCTGTATGGAGAAGAGATATGAGAACAAGCTCTTAATAAAATTTTGTGAAGCTCTAGAATGTAAAATCCACAACTTTTTAAAATAAGGTCTTACAAATGGTCAGAAATACCAAAGTGGGACTTAAGCATTTAAAAGTGTTTTCTAAATTCCCTGTTCTCTGCAATTTTTTCTCACCTTTCCTTTTGCATTTGTAACACAGCCCAGAGCTTTTCTATAAACATTAACAATAAACTTACATAATAACCAGAGTCTTTGTCCTCTGTCGTAATTGAAATTTTCCATCAGTCATAATTAATAATGATAATTAAGAGAGATTTATCATTAAAAATGCTATGATCATCTCCCAGAGAAATGGCACAAGCCGATATCTATAAAAATTTGTTCCATGGAATGAAGTGTTATAGAAGTTTCTGTGAGGTGCACACACAATGTAAATATATATATATATATATATATATATATATATGCTTTACTGTTAAAACGTACAGCTAAAACTTAATGGATTTCATTAACCAATGTCACCATAAAAATAAAAAATAATAATCAAAAAACAAGTTTCTGTGATCACATAAATTAGAGAAATGACTGAGTTAAATAAATCAGAGCAGGTTTCTCTAATCGAAGCAGGGCATCTCAGAAGATTTAATCTGCTTATCAATGTGTTATCTGACCTGGGGTGTGTCTAGAGAACAGTGACTAGGTCAGTTTGGGATAGAGTGTTCTACTGGACAATTCTCAAATCCCGAGGGTAAGATGCATCAGGGGTGCTTGTTAATAACTCATACTCCCAGGTCTCCCTCACCCCTAATGAATCAGAATATCTGAGGACTGGATTTCAAGAATCCACGTTTTTCACCACTAGCTCAGCGAATGCATTCTGATAGAGATGAGAAGCAGATCACACTATGCAAAACAGTGATAGAGAAGAAGGTAAATGGAAACAGTAACGGCCTACAGAGGTCACTATCACTCACTTGTCTAATATGCCTACTGTCCTGGGCCCATTTACTATATCTCAACTATCAGGGCCAGGGGTTTGATTCACCCACCCAGTCACTGAGTACCTACTGCGTATCAGACACTGGGTCAAATCCCACTGTTTTCTAGAAACTTAATAACTCTATTTTGCTTCTCCCAGATGCGCTGCTCTTCCCCTCTTGGAGATTATATCCTAAATTTAGTAAATTAGCAACCCATGTATCTGCATACTACAACACTAAATTAAGCCACATGGTGACTAAATAACCACCACAAATAAAAGCCGAAAAAAAAACTTACTGTTTTTGAAATTCTTCTTGCTTGCTCTTAAGTTGACTTAACCGTTCCTTCTTGTCTATAAACCTGTAAGAAAAAAATCAGTGTTTTATTTATGTTCATTTTTTTCAGTTCAATGAGATTATGCAAATTCAGAGAGCCAATCTTTTCTGCAGACTCATCTGGAAATGTCATCATCTTCAATATAAGTACTATACACATCTTCTCAATGGAATGCGAAAGGCTGCTTACCACTTGCTTATTTTAAAACTAAGTTCAAATTCTCGGCTTTAAAATTCTTTCATGGGTTTATAAAATACGTTCATAGGTTTTCCCCTCTCCCAAGTTAAATTATTTTCCGAAACAGGCACATCACAGCACTGAAGTGAATTCAAAGAAACTGAAGCTTCTGTTATAAAGGTAATTTTAATTGTTATGCTTCATTTAATCCTGCTCTCATCTATAAATTGGTTCCCTATAAATTTTAAAGTACATTTTTTTCTTACTGATTTTATTGCTAGTCGTTGCAGGTTAACAAGTTACTTAGTAAAAGTTACCAAAAGGAAGGCCTATCATATTGTAGTTCATTTCCTCTTTGTCCGTCTTCTACCCTTATAATTATTTTCTTCCTGTTACCTTAGCTGGCGTTTAGTTTGCCCTCTCCCCTCCCTTTTTTTCTGTTTAAGGTGGAAACTCAAATAATCTATTTTATGCCTCTTTTCAATATTTAACTATATAAAGTTATAAATTTTCCCCTAAGTATTGCTTTAGCTAAACCTACAGTTTTTGAAATGGTGTATTTTTATTTTCATTTTCATTTAGTTTGAAATTTCTAATTTTCCATTTCTTCTTTGACTCATAAGTTACTTAAAAGTGTATTGTTTAATTTCCAGAAACATGAGCTTTTCTAGGTAACTTACTGTTACTATCTTCTAATTTGATTCTGATATGGCTGCAGAACATATCAATTAACTTATCAGGCTTTTTCTATGTGCCTGCAATTTATAACAAAGGATCTTCAACAATATTAAGAAATCTAATGATACATTCTTCCACTCTGTGTACTCTTGGACATATTAGTTATTTGTTTTATGTTTCCATTTCCTTGTATCAAAAATGAAAAGCTAACATGTTATTTATTTCTCACTAAAGCAATGTGGTGATTCATGTTTCTATAACCTGAAGGAAACAACAAAATGACAAGACTCATCAAACCATACAAACAAAGGACAGACATGGGGGATAAAATCTTGCTTAGATTTTTAGAGGCTATAAAAGTTCTCCTTTCAGATCTGTTGTAAAAATGCCACTCCACTTTGCACTAAAACAAATTGGGATGACAAACAACTCTACCTAGCTTTATATAGAGCTGGTTGATTCTCTTGGGCTTTGTTTAAAACAAAACAACAACAACAAAAAGCAAACAAACAAGATATAAAGCATCAATACACAAATGACAGCACAAATAATAAATGCAAGATAAATTCTCCTGTATCAAACACTTCATGGGTCATGTTATCCTTCATGAAGGAAATTAAAAATATGTTATGTTAAAGCTAAGCTAGCAGATGATATCAAGGAATGTGGCCAGGTCAGCTTTGCAACTGCTCATCAGCACACTCATCCATTCTCTGCATTCTTCATCCCGCCACTCATGGAAATGGGCAAAAAATCATCTCACAAGTCTGTGCTTTCTCAATATAGTTTCTAACAAGTAGAAAGATTAACAGCAAGTCATCATATTTAAAACACACTTAATGATACATATTTCATCTTTAAAAAAAAAAGGAAGGGAAAAGGAATCTTTATGTACTGTCTTTCAAGTTGGGTTTACTATATAAAGTATCTTGTAACTTTTCCCATGTCAGAACATATAAATCTATTTCATTCTTTAACAGGTACACAGAATTTCATTGAACACACATCATAAAATTTATTCATATAAATTCCTACAGAACACTGCCATTGCTTCCAAATTTTCATTATTATCAGCAATGTTATAAAAGAATATCCTAATGTACAAATCTTCATAAGCTTTTAAGATGAGAAATTTCTATATATTAAATAAATTGTTGGGTCAAATATTTACATGCAAAATTCTGGCAGTTATTGTTAAACTTCCCTTGAATCATTTCATGTAATTTCCAACCCCAACAATTGTAACAGAACCAGTTTTCTCATAATCTCCCCCAAATGGTGCACATTTCTTTTTAGTCTTTGCTAACCTGCCTCCCAAGCCATTCTCCCAAAGACAGTTCATAATTCATTTATTTGCCTTTCTTTATTTCACTATTAGAAATGTTAAACGCCTGTTTCTATCTTATTGGATACTTAATTTTCTTTTGTTATTCCCCTGCCTTCATCTTTTGTTCATTTTTTCTAGTTTTTAAGGTTTGCTTATTAGGGAAATTAGTCATTTTTCTTTCATACATCTTGAAATTATTACTATGTTTCTGTTCTATTAAGATTTCCCAACTTTTATGCAGTTACAGTTATCAATTTTTTAATGACTCTAGTTTTTGTCTTGTTTTCTGACAGGAATCTGCCAGTGAACCTGTACCACATAGCATGGCTTTCATAACACAATTGTTTATATTTTCTCTCTCAATTTAAAAATGCCTTCTATATTATTTGCCAAATTCCTCCATATTTACAAGATTTGTTTTTTCCCCCTAAAAAAAGCACTCCTTTAAATTGACTATTGTTTCCTAAAGTCATCCATACTTTTGCAACTAATTTTTTTCCCATTGAAAAAAATACTCCCTTAAATGACTTTGAAACAGTCTCCCTATAATAGAGGCTGATGGGAACTAGGAGAGGGATGGTTGGTCACAGAGAGGGATGGTATAAGAGACGGTACACAGTTCAAACTTCAGAGGGAACCTTCCTGAAGTCATGCCTGTCTGGGCTGAGACTTGGGGATGAGTTAGAGTTGGTGCTGTTAAGGGAAGGAAGGCATTACAGGCAGAGGAAATTCTGCTCTTTCACAGGTAAAAAAGAATTTGTCCTGCACCCAAGCATTTCAATACATGAAGTGGGAAAACAGGGATAGGTGTGTGTTGCTAATGAGTTGTCAGCTGAGTGTGAACGTCATCATTCTGCGCAGAAAGGTTGGTAAACTCTTGTTTATAGATGGGGAGTCCAGTTACATGTAGAGCTTTTGTTCTGCTGAGTGGTGTACTCAAACGTGGGTCCAGAAGGAAATTCTCAAGAAAACAGAGTTTTATAGGTTACGGTTACCAAAAACCAAAAAGATACGAGAGGGAAAACAGAAATAGCTGAACTGGATAAAGATGTGGTACATATATATAATGGAATATTGCTCAGCCATTAAAAAAAAAATCTTACCATTTACCAACATGGATGGACCTAAAGGGTATTAAGTAAAATAAGTCAGAAAAAGACAAATACCATATGATTTCACTTATATGTGGAATATAAAACACAAAATAAACCCAACAGAAACAGACTCAGATCTAGGGAACAAACTGATGGTTGCTAGATGCGAGCGGGGCTGGGAGACTGAGTAAAAAGGGTGAAGAGATTAAGAAATATAAATTGGTAGTTACAAAATAATCAGGATAGAGTCAATAATATTGTAATAACTATATACGGTGCCTGGTGGGTACTAGACTTATAGGGGGTGGGGTATCATTCTGTAATTTATATAAATGTCTGACTACTATGCTGTACACCTGAAGCTAATATAAAAAATATTTAATGTCAACTCTAATTGAAAAATAAAATAAAATAAATAGTTTCTAAACCAGCAGGCAGATTTTCTTGGTGTTACAGTCTGCGGGTATCCTCAGATTAGGTTCCCCGTTCCACTCCTACACCTATCATAAACCTATAACTGATTTCTTTCCAGTTTTGACTTCAACCTGTCGGTTATCTATTGGGTAACGGCGCTATTTTTGGTGTCAGATAAATGTGCAATCTGGAAAATATATTCCTGTTAAAAGACCTATAATTTAAAATGTTGAACAGTACAAGATCCAAAGAGGATCACGTTGGGAGTATGCTCTCAGTCCTCTTCTTCTCTTAAAGAAGCGCACAAGGTAAAAGGCGGATGAAAAAGCAGAGAAGGAAGCGGGGCCAAGGTGAGAGAGGAGGAAAGGATAGTGTTGGTGAGGACACAAGGTATACGGAAATCTTCCCACTGAACAACAACAAAAAAGTAATGAGTTTAGATATTTTTCAACCAATCTGTCTGCCAAACTAATACTGTCCACAAAATTATAAAGAGTACATGTTCTCTTCTTAGAAGTCAAAGGAACTAATCATTGTGAGAGTTAATCTTTAATATCTAGTTTTCCTTGAACTGCTAAACCACTAAAACCTGTATACTCAGCTAGTCTATTAATAAAACCTGAAAAAACACTTTTACAAGAACTTTGATACACATTATCACATTCAAATCTATGTTGGCACAGCTAATTTGTCCAGTTTACTGAAAAAAAAAAGTTAAACAAGGGTTTTTTAACTGTGTTATATAAAGCTCATCTATATTTTATTTCCAAGTGGTTTCCCACTTAGCAAGGGGCTTTTCATAAAGTAAAAGAGTCTGAAAGCAAAACAGAGAATACAAAATTTTTCATAAATATCGAAGAAAGTAGACTACCTCACAATCAATCTTTAAGCAGCGATCCTCTCTTATTAACTTGCTAGAATATTTTATGCAGCTAACTGCACCCAATGAAGCTCATTAAAAATGATCTGGCTGCTCGGACAGTGGTCTTGGGTCTCAATTCTTTCATCCTAGTAGATACTGGGAATTGTTCTAGTAACGAAGGAAAACACACTCCTTTTCTTACGGAAAACACAGTTCAAAAAGGGAAAGATGGAAAGTGAAATGAAGCTGGCTGAGCAGAGCACTGTGGCAGTCCTGCTGTCCCTCGAACTCTAAATTTTTTATTTCTCAATTTTGAGTGGCTCTGGTATTTGCTCTTTATTTTCTTGGTCAGAAAAAGAAATCCAGTAGCACACATCTCTCTTCTGATAATTCACTTTAATGCTCAGATTTAGCCAAGTTCTATTGCCTTTACCATTGCTTCAATAATATGCCTACTATGTGCTATCCATTGCCGCTGCACTAAGCACGGGTGATCTGAGTTAAGACACACAAAATTCAGGCCTTCGTGGCGCTGCATTCTGGATGCAAGTATCCACCTCAAATAATAACATTACACATCATGTTCAGTACCATGAGGAATTGAGTATTGCAATAAAAAATAGGGGGAGATATAGAAGTGGGAACCTACCTTAGGAAGGTCAGGAAAGGCCTCGGTAAGGAAAGGACATTTAAGTTAAGATGTGGAAGACAAGACGCCAATCAGGAGGAAAAGTGTTCCAGGCAAATAAACAGCAAGGGAAAAACCCCAGGGGTAGAAAGTTTCATGTGTTTGCAGATTTGAGAAAATGCCCCTGACTATGAAGCAGTGACTATGAGGGAGCATGGCAGGAGTTTATTTTTTGAGTGCTTAATATACGTTAGACATCATGCTGAGTACTTTAATGTATCCTCTTATGTAATCACTACCAGAAACCTATACAGATACCCCATCATTTCCAAAATGAAATAAACAAGCACAGGTGAGCTTAAGTAACTTGTCCAAAATCACAAAGCAAGTGGTGGTACTTGGATTCAATTCAATGCAGCAAGAATCCAAAGGCTACATTTTTAGCTGAACCTTACACCCAAAGTTAGGTAAGCGGCAGCCAAATACAGGGGGCTTTATATGCCATGGTAAAAAGCTTGAACTTATTTATCTTTTATTTTCTAATTAAGTTTTTAAATTTTATTTTAAGCTCAGTTGGAAAGCCATTCAAAGGTTTAAGAAAAACAACGACATTATCTAATTTACATTTCTACAGTGGCCACTGTGTGGACAGTGAAGGGGGTGGGGAGGAACTGTAGGAATAAAAAATAAAAAAGCAAACCAGTAAGTGGCCAGAAGAGAAATGATGGCAGTCTGGACTAGAAGTAGATAGGTTTGAGATCTATTTGGGGGCAGATCTAGTAAGACTTGCTAACGATTCGGATTCATCCAATAAGGAAAAAAGAAAAAGTCTATGATAACTCCCGGGCTTCTGGCTTTCGTAACAAATGGATCACGTTGGATAAAAATGAAATGGTTAGGATCAGACAAAGTTTGAGAAAGGGGGGTATATTCATTCAATCATTCAACAAATCTTTATTAAGCTTCTACTAGGTGATGATACAGCAGAATACAAAACTGATAAAGGCTTGCCCTCATAGAACTTACATCATTGGGGTGGAGGATAGTTACATATGTTATTTACATATATTAATATGTAGATCATATTTGGTCAAAAAGAATTTCTCTAATGTATAAGGGGAGGCCTAAAGGAAACAAAAGAGGCAACCCTGAAGATTTCTGGGATAAAAGAGTTCCCAGGAGTCTAAAAAAGACTACAATGGCCATGAGGCAGAAGTGTTCTTGCTATGTTTGAGGACTAGCAAGGAGGCCAGGGTGGTATAACAGAGTAGGTAAGGGGAAATTAATAGGAGGTCAAAGGAGGAATCAGCAACATAAAACTTTGGTTAAGGATTTTGGTGTTTTTACTTTTGAGCAATACAGGAAATCCTTGAATGATTTCAACAGAGGAATGAAGAGCAGTGTTAGTCTGCTTGCAATATGGAAATAACAATATAAAGGAGCAATGGTAGAAGCAGAGACTCAAGAAGCAATAATCCTTTGGTGGACCAGCCCATGAAGTGGTAAAAAAAGACAGATTTATATAGCTTTTGAAGAATGGAAAGAATTTGTTGATGAGATTAGACAGGGTGACATTAAGAGGAGTCAAGGAAGACTGGAAGTTTTTGAGAGAAGGAAAACTGGACATTTTTTTGGCCCGTACCAAAGACGAATGAGATTACCATTTACTGGGTTGGCATGAGCATGGGAGGAACATATTTATGATGGAAAACAGTAAGTTCGGTTTGCCAAGATGGAGATACGTATTAAAAATTTAAATACAGGTGTTGAGCAGGCAGCTGTTTTCTAGATTCCAGGGAGGTGGGTTGGGAGATATTTAAATACCGTATATGCTGAACTCTGGCAGTCTTCAGCATATATGATATTTAAATCATGAGTAGTTATGTAGGAAAATATATAGAGAGAAGAGGATCCAGAATGGAACCTTCGAAAAACTCCATCAATTAGACATTTCAATCTCATGACTAGTATTTTTACAATTAAAAAAAAATTAGTTTAAATTTTAAAGCTCTTAGCAGTTTCTAAAGTCATCAAGTGCATCAATAAGACAACAATAAACTAAAAAGTCTAGATTCCACAAATCTCGAAAGAGAAAGTAGCTGTTTTAATCAGAGGACTACTAGAAACTCAAAAATTTGCAAATATGGAGGTTACACAATCCAGTGGTTAACTGCATGGTAAATAAATTCAGACTGCCTGGATTTTAATTCTGGTCCCTATACTCATTATCTATGTGAATTAGGGAAAGGCACTTACTATGCAGTTTCCTAAGCAATAAATTGGGGAAAACTTATTGGACTGTTGTAAATGAAGTACTATCTAAACCTACACTCAAAAAGTCAGCTATCATACTATCACTGACACTAAGTTACTGAAAAAAAGTTGGGAGAGACCCTTCAGCTAATAATACTAATTTTTCAGTTCTCTTAACCAAAGACTCACAGCTGTTTTGATTTCCAAACATGGCCAAAACATGTTCCTGAATTCAATTCTCTGAACTTAGAGTTTACAGCTCCCATTCTGGATTTAAAACAAAGCCAAAATACATCCCCAAACTCCTTAGCGTGCAAAACAACCGCGAAGCAACTAGCTAGTCCTAATTTACACATTAGAGTAAGCCTGTCTGCTAACAAGATCCATCTGTGTGACAGGCTTCCAGTACCAGAAACCCTCTTAACTAACCAGTTATTTGATTCTCCCCTGGTCTCTCTTCTAGAGAAAGAACATGCTTTCGAAGAAAAAGGTTAAAGCAAGCTTTGAATGAGAGTGCAGCAAAGTGCCAAAAATCCAACTCTATAGCAGCGACAGGGGAAGACTTCTCGAGTAACCCATCTATCCGTTTCCCCTAGTACCCAGGAGCACGGTGGGGTCAAACTCCTCTCGGGTGGGTTAAGGGGAAACGGCGACCTTCTCTCATCTAGCCCCACCCCCGATCCTGTGCCCTGGGAGCAAAGCAGCTATTCTCTCTCTCCCTTCTCTCGCAGGGCTCCCGGGTCCGGACCCAGGCCTTAGGCTCCAGCCTCCAGCCGCCGAGCCAGAGGAGACACCAGGGCAAGAAACAATAGGGCCGTGGCAGCCGCAATACCTCTCACGGTCGCGGCCGTCGAAGTAGACGAAATCGCCGTTCTGGACACACTTGGCACAGGTCAGCCGCCGGCGGGTGGTGTTGCACAGCGGACACCGCTCGACCGCCACGTACAGCCCCTCCGCGTCGTCAACCGAGTCGACCAGGTCCCGGGCGAGTGGCCGGGGCCCGCAGCCAGGAGCCTCAGGCGCCCGGGCTCCCTTCCCACTGGGAGACGCCATGATAGTCTAAGAGCTGAGCCAGTCACGTGGGATTTTGTTTTCAACCAGATGCATCCTGGGCGAAGAGGAGGGGACTGAAGCTGTGCTGGGAGGGCGGGAGCCGGGAGAGCCTCTTGCCCAGCCTCCGGAGCCCTCGCCGGCGGCGTGCTGGCTGCACTTTTTCCCTTTCTGTCAGCTGAGGGGCAGCAGGGCGCAAAGCGGGAGAATTATGTTAGAGGGGCGAGTCAGCCAAACAAAACATCATCCGCTGATCGCGCCAGGGCTACAAGTTAACGCCTCAACTGTGCGCAAGAAATAGTAATACGATGCCCCAAGGATTCTGGGGAAACGGATTGGGAACAAAATAAGAGAATTTGGCTATGGATGCTTTAAAATTTGGCTAAAACTACATCAAACAAGGTTGAGTGAGGGAGCTGGGTCTTGGAATGAGGTTTAATTTTGGCTCACCAACTTAATAGCTGTGTGATTTCGGGCAAATGCCTAACGTCTCTGTGCCTGTTTTCATCTGTTAAAAGAAGACATAATTACACTACCTACTAAACCGTCATGAGAATTATTAAGCAAATACGTTGAATAGTAATCTGGTATACTTTACTGATAACAGCTAACAAGTGGAAACAACCACACTATCTTTGTATCCTTCTGAAAAGAGAACTGTAAAGTAATGGCCAACATTCCTCTTACTATGATTCAAGCTCTAAAAATTTGAACTAGGTAGAATTTAACCTAGATAGGATTACTCCCAGTTTCTTTGCAGGAGGCAGGGGGTGTAAATTGGGTGGGTCGGAATATTATATCAGAGTAATTAGTTTTTGAATATGCCTCTAAACCACAGAAGGAAAAAAGAAATGTGGGCTTACAGGTCGAATTATCTAGAGCAGTGATTCTCAAGAATTATTTTCATAAGCTGTCCATGGATGACTGCCCTAAATTCTAGCAGGGACTTCTTTCCCCTGTTTTATACCCAAAGATTCATAACTGCCTGCTAAACATCAAGTGATGTACCATGGCACCACAAGCTCAAAGTGTAGGAAAGTGAACTCTCCCTCCTCAAAAATCTGTTTCCTCACCTTGATGAAAGACAAAATCATTGGCCACTTGGGGCCATGAGTCATGGTAACCTCATCTCTCCCTGTTAACTTCCACATCTCTATCAAATGCTGATGAGTCTACAAACTAATTAGGTCTTGAATCCAAACTCTTTTCTCCATCCTTTTAGGATTATAAAAGCACACAAAAAGCAGAAAATCCCTATGCTGTTTCAAAATAGAGCTTATACAAAACCTGAATGTTTCCTGAACGTTTAAGATTCATTTTTAAGTGAGAAATACTTTTCTCTGATCGTTTCAAACAAAAGGATATTTAATTTTTCTAAAGGTTTCAGACTTTCATATTTCATTTGTATTCTGACAGGATCCTTCACAGTGCTTATGTCTGATGTCCAGGCATAAGCACGATATTTTAAAAGGCAAAAAATAGACACATTAATTTCTATCCTGCTAGATGTTACAGATAGTATCTATTTTGTGCAGTTATTTGAAATTTCTACATATTGCTGTGTATTTTGAGAGAACACAACATGCACTACATCTTTAACAAGAGCAGAGCATTAACTTTTAATGATGGTACAAAATCGCCCTAGCAAGGCCCTAAATCTCTCAAATTTTGAAATAACTTCATTTGTTCAGTTTTAAAAATAACATGAGTCATTTTGAATCAGAAGTTTTCTTCATTTCTTAGGCATGGTTAGTCACGTAGAATCACCCTTTCATAAGTCAAAATGTGCATGGAATATCTACAATTAAAGGTAGAAAAATCCAGCTGTTTCTATGCTGGGCTTATGCACATGCAGAAAAAATATACTATGACATGATGAATTATATACTCAGGCTTTTTTAAAACCCTTTAGAATAGGATAGATGTTTTCAAATGCTTCGTAGATCTCAGAACGTTCTTTGGCACCTGTAAAGAAAGCCAAGTTTATAAAATCTTCAATATAAAAACAACCAAAATTTTCTTAAGACAAATTTCGTTGTCATCTCCAATTACTTTTAATGTGACATCTCTTCGGGTGTACCTGAGAAGTGACATTTATTCTTGGTAAAGACAAAAGGATTTGGTGACTACATCCACATTTCCACAAACACACACACACCCTAGAGCAGAGTTTTCTAGTACTTCGATATGGGCATATCAGATAATTTTTAGCTACACAGGACTCAGTATGAAATATGGAATGTTATCTTTAAGCATGCAACAAATATGACCCCAGAACATGACCTTCATCAGCACTTGTGGGCACTTAACTACCAGCAAAAGGGACTTTTTTGATCCACTCATCTGTAGTTAACATCTTGATTCCCTAATGTTAAGAGAAACTGGAACTAAAGTTTTAAATTTGTTTATGAGAAGGGATTATTAGAAGGAAAACTGTACTACTGTCCCCCTTAAGAGTCTTAACTTTCAAGAGATCTTTACTTATAATAAACTGCTCTAGGAGTTAAAAGGTTAAATACATGAATAAGACATAGTCTCTGCCCTTGAGAGATACTAGTCAGTTCTGACTCATCTCTCACCACCACCAACCACCTCTAACTACTTCCACCTTCAAAGCTACGTAGGCACATTGTGCTAAGAGTTATAGCCTGGTATTATGTTTATACGGAGCTATCAGCTAATTAGGAAATTATCTGATTTTATTGTGGGAAAGAAGCAAGGAGTTTAATGAAAGGAATACAACTGTTAGTATAAAGAGGAATGGCAAATAGGTTAAGTTGATAAAGACTTCTTTGAGAACTATAAAGTTAGGAGGAAGGCTCAGAAAGAGAACAGAAATAACCTCTGAGGAGCAGCTATCTGGTTTAACTACAGGACTAATCACAAGGATTACCAAAAGGAGCATCATCAGATTGGAGAAGCTGGTAGAAATGATTAAGAACTGAAGATAAGCTATAATTTTAAAAATGGAAAATAGTAAATGTTGATACGGATATGGAGAAATTGGAACCCTTATACATTGCTGATGGGAATATAAAATGGTCAGCCACTATAGAAAACTGTTTGGCGATTCCTCAAAAAAGTTAAAATACTATTTACCACATGACCTGGCAATTCCACTCCTGGGTATATATCCCTGAAGATTGAAAACAGGTACTCAAATAACACACAGGTAGACACATGTTCATTCAGCACTATTCATAATAGCCAAAAAAGGAAACAACCTGCATGTACGTCACTAGATGAGTGGATAAACAAACTGATATATACATACAATGGAGGAATTAAGTATGAATACAGGCTACAATGCAGATGAAACTCAAAAACTAAGTGAAAGAAGCCAGATCCAAAAGGTCACATATCGTAGGATTCTATTTATATGAAGTAATCAAAACAGATAAATCCGTAGAGGCAGAAAGCAGACTGATGGTTGCCGAGAGCTAGCAGGAGGGAGGAATGGGGAGAAACTGCTTAATCATACAGGATTTTACTTTGGAGTAATGGAAATCTTTTGCGACTAGACTGAGGGGTGGTTGTAGAACATTCTAAATGTACCAAATGTTTGTGAATTGACCACTTTAAGATGTTTAATTTTATGTTACGTGAATTCTACTTCGATAAATTTAAAATGTTTTAAAGAATCAAAAATGAAGTCCTTATGAGATTCAAAGTCTCAAGAGATAAGGGCAAAAAGTTACTTACTCATTGCCAAGGAGTTTAGCATCTGTGAGTCTCCACCCTCAAAGAGGTGGGGTGGAATGGAGACAGGGTTAATGACACAAATAGAAGAGACTCTGTACATTTGGGGTAGGAGAAACCCCTTAAGTCTCAGCAGATTTTAGTTTTGGCACTTAAATTTTAGTTTTTAAAGAGAATGGTTTGGTAGAAACCAACGAGTTGAGGCAGGAAGTAGTAAAACACCAGTGTAAAAAAAAACTCCATGCCTCTGGTTTGATGGACTTTTATGGCTGCTGAATACATTTGAATGGAACAGCCTTCTTGTTAGGAGATAGTGAAGTACGTACAGCAAACATTCCCACTCCCTACCCCCCAAAAAGACCTAAAGCCAACATTCTTTTTATATTTCATTGAGAAATAGAGGATCGAGGTCCAGCATTTTAGGTAACTATGTACTTCAGTTTTATCATAACACTTAAAAAAAATTATACATAAAAGCACTGTATTCAAGCCCAAGGAATATAACATGCTGGCATCCCCTGGGGAGTAGAAAACGCCCATTACCCAGGAGGGACAGGGCATTGAGAGTGATCATCATTTTAAATCACAGGAAAATTTTAGACACAAAGGGCTTTAGGGAGATTATCTAGTACAATTTCTTTACATGTGGAAAAACTGAGGCCCAAGAAGTTACAGTTCCCCTGAATCATGAGTAGCAGTGATAGGAGAAGACCTCGTGAAGCCAGTGTTCCTTTCTTTACACAAAAAGTCATCAAACCAACATTGTCAGGATTTGTAGCTGGGCGTGAAAATGAGGGGGCTTAGTCAATTTAGTCAAATGTTTTCTCACTGAAATATTGGCATCAAAATTTTAAAGGAACTCAAAGCAATTGACAGATTCAATGCAATCCCTAACAAAATACCAATGGCATTTTTCACAGAACTAGAACAAATAATCTTAAAGCTTATGTGGAACCACAAAAGATCCTAAATAGCCAAAGTAATATTAAGAACAAAGTTGGCAGGATCACACTACCTGATATCAAATTATACTACAAGACTGTAGTAATTAAAACAGCATGGACTGTGTAAAAACAGACACATAGATTAATTGAACAGAATAGAGAGCCCAGAAATAAATTCATGCTATATGGTCAATAAATCTACAATGAAGGAGGCAGGACTACACGACGACGAGGTAAAGACAATCTCTTCAATAAATGATATTGGAAAAACTGGACAGATACATGGCCAACAACACATGAAAAGATGATCAACATCACTAACCAGAATGGAAATTCAAGTCAAAACCACAATGAGATATCACCTCACACCTGTCATAATGGCTATTATCAAATCACAACAACAAGAGTTAGCAAAGGTGTGGAGAAAAGGGAACCCTGGTGTACTGTTGGTGGGATTGAAAACTGGTACAGCCATTATGGAAAACCTCCAGTATGGAGGTTCCAAAAACAAACAAACAAACAACAAAAACTACAGTATGACCCAGCAATTTCACTCTGGGTATTTATATGAAGAAATCCAAAACACTAATCCAAAAAGATATATGCCCCTATGTTCATTGCAGCATTATTTACAATAGCAAAGCTATGGAAGCACCCTAAGTGTCCATCAACAGATGAACAGATAAAGATGTGATGTACATGTAGAATGAAATATTACTCAGCCATAAAAAGAATGAAATCTTGCCATTTGTAACAACACGGATGGAGGGTATCATGCTAAGTCAGACAGAAAAGTAAATACCATGTGATTTCACTTATCAGTAGAATCTAAAAAACAATATAAATGAACAAATAGAAACAAACTCAAAGAATAAATTAATGGTTGCCAGATTAGAGGAGGTTAAGAGATGGGCAAAAAAGGTGAAAGGGATTCAGAAGTACAAAGTGCCAGTTATAAAAATAGTCACTGGGATGTGAAGTACAACACAAGGAATAGGGTCAATAATATTGTAATAACTAACTACGTGTGATGCCAGGTTGGTACTAGATTTATCATGGTGATCACTTTGTAAGGTATATAAATGTCTAATCACTATGTTGTACACTAGAAACTAATGTAATATTGTATGGCAACTAGAATTGAAAATAAACGTAAAAATATATATAAACAACAAAAAACCTTTAAGGGAACCTAAATTGGCTCCATGCTCATTAACAGTCAATTATCAAACATCCCAATTTGTAACACCAGAGTCCAATTAGATGGCACTTGCCTTTTAAGCAAGACTTACCAGTCAGTCCTCTCCTTCAGGTTTTAATGGTCTGGATGGGGATAAACACTATTCCTAAGCCTGGCAGAAATTCTATGGCTGGTGCACTGGAGAAAGAACTGGCTTTGAGCTCAAATGATATGAGCTCAAATGCCAGCTCTACCACTAACTAGTTCTGAAATCACAGGCAAATTGTTTACCTTATGAATTTTAGTTTCCTTACCTATAAAATAAGGACAATCACCTTTCTCCGAGGGTTGTTGTAAAGGGTTGAGTAAAGGTTTGTAAGAAGTCCTTTGTGAACTTTTACGTTTTACAAATTCTAAGCTGTTTTTTTTTGCGCTACAAGAATATATTTGAGGGTTAGGGATGTTAGGATGGTTGGTCCCAAGTACACACATCTCGTCATTTGGTTCTGTAAGAGCCAGTATAATTCCTGCCAGATGGGGAGTGTGTTATATTTGCTTCTATATACTCAGCAGCTAAAACAGTATGTGTGCCTGGAAGTCACCCAAAGTTTATGAAATATCTATCATCTGTCAGTAAGGTTTGTAAGCTTATCCCTATCCTTAAACCAGTCCAAATGTCAATTTCCAATACTACTTGGATTTTCTAATTCTATTCTTACACCAAGTCATAACTACACATCTTAATTTCCCAAGTAATATCGTGTGTGTGCACAGAAGTGAAAATCTTACAAATTGAAAAAGGCATTAAACCTCTCAAGGTATGCATTTTACATAATATATTAAATTGCTATTAGTGGGCAATTACCAGTAGCGATTGACAGGGATATTCTGTCTCTCTCTGGCCTACTCACTAATAAATCAGTCTTGCCGTTTTTACGTTCTCTGACCTACGCATTGCCGAGGACTACTAACATCTAGCTGAACGAGAGTGACCCTCAGTAACAAAGACCCAGCTTCTTTGTCTATTATGCTGGAGAAAAATAAGTAAATGTGAAGCATTTTCCTAGTCTCTTTGGAGTAGTATTCCTATCATCAGGAGAGGCATCATCACAGTAAAATTCCAGTCTTTTTCAACACTAGGGAAAAAGCAAGGAGAGTGGACTCTCACCAAGATGATAATAATAATAGCTATGTTATTCCACGCTTACTTTATTCCAGGCACTGTTTGTGTTTCCTCACAACACTTAAATAGCATCTATGGCCAAATGCATTTTATATACATGGAAGTCAAGGTAGAGAACTTAAACTCACCCAATTAATATAGCCAATAAGTGGTAAAGCCTGGTTTCAAACTGGACAGTTGGCCTCCACAGTCCATCCTCTGAGCCACACATCTGCTGCCTCTCCCTGCTTAGAGTATTTGTCATTTCTTCAACTGAAAAGATCAGGGAGATGGTGCACAAAAGACCACACAGGGGTTTTCAGACGTCTAAAGAGCTGGGGGGCAGGGCAAGGACACAAAGATGGCAGACTCTGGAGCCAGGCTGCTGAAGTTCCCACCTGTGCTGCAGCATGTACAGCTGTTTGCATTGTTAAAGTTATTTAACCTCGCCATTGTCCTTATTTTACAGGTGAGGAAACAGATATTAAGTACAACCTCACAGAGTTAACTAGATCCCATAAAAACCCTTTGCACAGTGCCTGGCACATGAATGCCCAACATGTTAACTCTGTTATTATCTCTGATCTTCAAAGTCAAAGTTGACATATTTGCTGTCCATTGCATGTTATTCTGGCAGACCTGCTATA
Organism: Eonycteris spelaea; assembly: GCA_003508835.1. Lineage (NCBI taxonomy): Eukaryota > Metazoa > Chordata > Mammalia > Chiroptera > Pteropodidae > Eonycteris > Eonycteris spelaea. The sequence goes on from PUFA01000017.1 coordinate 8,050,023, forward strand.
CTGTTACTTTCACTGTGGTTTGAGAAAAAACATGGGTCCTGGATGTCACACCAGCCATAGAAAAGCAGCACAGACCTGGAAAAAGAGTGTTAAGCTTAGCCTGGGTCTCATTGCTTTTTGCTGTCAGGAAGAATGACAAAGTAGAATAGCAGGGCCTGTTCGTCCTCAGCTCTCTTAACCATAAAACATTCAGATGTAGCCCTGGACATGGTAGCTACAGCTTTTGCACCTCAGGAAAACAAAACAATTTTAAGTTTTACATGAATACATTATTTTCAAAGACTCAGCAAAAGGCACATGACACAATAATTTCCAATTGCCACTTATTTCTAATATTTCTACAGTTTCTACCTAGGGAAGAACTTGGATTATTACCTACAGTCATATTCAAAATGCATTTGCAATTTCAGCACTCCAACATTTTCCAGGCAAAAATCATTTACCCTTACTGGGAACTTGCTTTCAAATGGCTCTGCAGAATGCTTGGTCTTGCCATGTTGGACTAGACTATGTGAGCCTCTAGGACTCCACTGGACACTCTACAGTCTACATGACCATCCTTAGCTCAGGTTCTAGAGCAGGGATAAAAAGAGGTCCCTTTCCCCAGTGTATAACTGGGGAAATTAGGCCAAGTTTTTAATCCCTTTGCAGGTAAAAAGGGTCTTGGTACCTAAAGTTAAGAAATAAGGAACATTTGTCTCTAAGTTTACAGCAAACTTAACCTAAAACATGTAGTTCTAGGTAAAGTACTTTAAGACAATGCAGCATAAACTGGGAAAAATCCTAATAGATAAGTATCCATATTTCAGTAGTAAGACAGACTGGCTTTTATTTCATAATCTAAGCAGAAATTTGGATGTCAATATATCTCATTTCCTTCTTCACAGAATAATCTATGTCTTGCAAGAATGAAGAAATTTGGCTTTGCCTATTCTATGTGCTAAACACATTAACAAATTTTAGGGCACGTGTATTGGATGGTCTTCAGTATTGAGGGTTGACAATCCTTTGCTTTGAGATTTGTAACTTCTAGCAAATGTGTTCATGACAGTATTTTTTCCTTTTAATTGGGGGCAAGTGGGAAAGTTGGAATGAATGAAGGGTATTTAAAGAAACTTTGTGTGTGTACCTATAACAGGAACTTAACCTACATCTGGCAATTTTCACTTTTAATAAGTCTGATTCGTAATGACACACAGTACATATGTGAAAGTATCCTTCCAAAGTTTTTGAAAAGTTTGTTCCCTAAGTAGGGCGTATATTGACCTCTAACATCTATACTATTGAATTTACTTGGTAGGCTTTACCCCCTTCATTTAGAACATACAGAGATAAACTTTGTCGTCACTAGGTCTTAATTATTTCAGATTTTAAATTGGTGGCATCTGAGGAATTGTAGCTTTGCTGTATTCAAAAAGTTCTTGAATTCCAAAGTCTTCTTCCATGTCAAAGACACACTACAAAACTACACTGAGAATTATAAAGAATTAAGAACAGACATTCCACGTTGCTGGATGCTGAGTGATAACTATCGATTTTTCTCAAATTAATTCAGATAATGCAAAAATCTCAATTTTTTTAGATGAGGCAAGATTTTATAAAATTCTAAAGTTTACTTGGAAGAATATTCAAGGAGGTAAGAAACACAAAAAGAGAAGCAATGAGAGAAAACCAGCTCTATTAGATATAGAGTCTACTAGAATTAAAGCATATTTCTAGCATAGTATAAATACAGTAGGATTATTATAGTATACTTCTGGAGTAAAGGTGAACAGACTCATATATAAAAAAAAAGTCAAAAGGAGTCATCACAAATTAATAAGGAGGAAAAGAATATGTAGTGTTCAGATGGCTTACTAGCCATTTAGGGATGGGGCACAGAGATCAATTTGGCTCATGCCATATAAACTTGTCATTAATTCTGGCAAAGTAAAAAGTCAGACAAAAATATCAAACTTCAGTAGAATGGTATGGGGAAAAAGTGTCTCAATCATTTACCTCAAGAACTTAAAAAATCTATAGGAGAACTGTCCCATATATCCCTTCCTAAACAATTCCTAAGTAATTTGTACTAAGAACCTTAAAAATAGCCATATCCTTAAATAAAAGTTCTATCCACAAAAATAAAGTAATTCTCTACACATAAAAACAGCCAAATGTTTGTGCCATTTATAAGCAGCAAAGAAGGGACATTTAAACACCTGACAATAGGAGAATAAGTTTGATACAATAACATGTTAGAAAAGAGGTCAGGAAACTTAGGCCTGCTGGCTAAATCTAGTTTGCTGCCTGTTGAGGCATAGTTTGTGAGCTAAGAATAATTTTATGTTTTAAATGGCTGGGGAAAAATTAAAAAGAATATTTATTACATGACACATGTAACTTATAGGAATTACATTAAATTCACTTACCAGAGGCTTTTTCTTTATGTAATGCCTATAGCTACTTAGGCACTACGATGGGAGAGTTCAGTTGTGGTGACAGAGACTCAATGGTCTGCAAAGCCTAAAATATTTAGTATTTTACAGAAAAAGATTTGCCGACCCCTCTGTTAGAACATTGTGTAGCTGTTAAAAGCCTTCATGAAGAGTTTGCAACAGTGAGTTAAACTACATGTTCTAATGGTTAATTAAAAGGCAGAATGTAAAGATTAATATACCTATCAAAATGACATGAAAACATGAAAAAAATACATTGTTTTGGGTACTGGGACCAATGATATATTCCTATTTTTCATGAATTCTGTAATAGTAAGAATTGCTTCCTAAGCTATTTAAAAGGAAAAGCAAAGCACATACATAGTTAATGAATTTTATGAAAGTCAGAAAATTAATTTAGAACTTACCTGTCAACACAACTTTTCCAGATACAAAGATAAGCAACACAATTCGTGGTTTTACCATTCTATAAATAAGGCCAGGAAACAGTTCAGGTTCGTAACTGTAAAATGCAACAGGAAAAAGTTTAAAATGGCACTATTCAACTACTTTTCCATAATATTTGAGTCCCAGTATACATTAAAGTAGCATATTAAAGCAGTTTTAAAAAGCTATTTTGCCAAAAACCCTTCAGCCATCTCGATAAAATTAGTCTTGAATGCCCTAGGTAATTTCCTGTAGCAGTCAAGAACAGAATTAATATTTGATCATAATATTTTTTTCAAGTGTAAGTCATCTTGAGCTGTTAGAAATTAAGGTAACTTAGGGCATCAGGTTTAATGTATTAAGATCTTGTTGGTTAAGTGTTCTGTATCTTTCCAAAGTCTGCCAATACATAAACGCATTTTCTAAATTTTCCAAGTTCCCCCAATAATAAGCATATTTCGTAGGCATTTATAAACTGCTAAAGTTAACATTTTTAGCAGATAAAACCTAAAAAAATGTCTAGACCATTGTTTGTCTTTGGACAGGTGCTCTATAAAGAAAACCAAACTATCCTAAGTTTTAAAAATTCAGGATTTGTTCCCATACAAACGCATTCCTATTTACAACTACATGTCAGCTGGCTTCTCCATGGAGCAAAGGATAAGGCTAAGGACTGCTTCTCCATACTTTAGCATAGAGATGAGAGAGCACTTACAAAGGCTTGAGGAACCTACAAAACACAAGTCAAGAAGAGGAAGCTCATAAAACTATGCTCAGAACAGTAGCTAATGGAGAACCTATATAAGAAAAAGAAAACCAAGAAATAGAACACGTAATACATGTGAATCTTTGCATTTAAAGGGTGAATCCAGACGACATGTGAAACTCCATTCCATTCCGCAATGATAAGACCCACAGAGAGGCATCACAGTGGTCACCCTTCTGAAATATATGGAGGTTGCATAAGTGGACTTGTCCTCTTGCAACATCACTTCATTGCAGAAAACCACTTCCCAACACTGGGGAGACAATGAGACCAGCGAGAGCATTGGAAAATCCCTTCAGAACTCTGAGGCTTGAGCCAAGAAAGTGAAGGCTGGGGTACAGAAAAAAATGTTCCTATTTGATTTTCCAGCTGAATCTTAGAACTCTAAGAAGGAAAAAAGAAAAAAAAAGTGTGTAAATGATGATGAACTGCATTTGGCTTTCAGAACCATGGTTTTAAGGTGTGAGCATAATAGTCTCTTGATTAATAATTTACTTCATTTATCCTTTGCCTCATTTCAAAAGAAGGTTGAGGCAGAAAGAAAAAGAGGTTTGGTTAGGGATGGAGAACACTTCGTGAGATTGAAAATAACAAACAGCTGCCAATCTCTTGGCCAACCCTAATTTGACTCATTGTTTAAGTCTCAGCTTAAATGGCACTTCCTTTCATAAGTCTTACTGATCTCCACACCTCTCCAATGGTGTTAAGTATTCCAATTGATGGTACTAGAGCACTTCAAGGGGTGTTCACCTTCACTGTCACCATGTTTCATTATTGTCTTTAGCTTGTGTGCCTTCTCTTTCAGACAGTGAATGCCATTAGGGCAAGGGACCATGGCTCTGTTGATTGTCACTGTCAGTGCAGCATTTGTTACACAGTAGCCACCTAGATTTTACTCCTTTAAGAAATATTTAATCAGGATATCTTTGACTTTAAATTGAAGGGAAAGGAGAAAAATACTCAGAAAACTGAAAACAATTATAGCATAGGAAGATTGACAGAGAACGTATCCAGTAACAAGGATGATATTTGTATTATCCGATGCTGATATTTGTATTGTTAGACGCTAATAAACACAAATTTGTAGAACCTGGGAAATCAAATGAACTTGAGTTTTAACATAAGGCAAACCTGATCTGATAATTATAACTGATGTGTGCCATTGCTCCCGACAAGGCTACAGGCAATTAAAGAGAGGCCTCATTTTAAAGATAAAACCTGCTGAAAAAGAGGATTTAGTGCCCCAATGTCATGAATACTCACACTGGAGTTGTAATCCATAACTTAAGGATGGAGGCTGGATGGAGAACATTTGGAGGAAGCAAGAACGAGGCAAGAATGAGGTAGCTTCTAAATTAAAAGATGGATGAGGTCATACAGCTGGCTCAGAAGGAAGACAGAAGAGTGATGGGCCCACTCCAAGTGGCTAAAAGCAGTGCATCTGATGAATTCTTTTTGGCCTACTGGCATTTTACCTTTCAGAAGGCAGAAGTAGTCACAAAGGGCACTCTTACTCTAGATTTAAATATGATCTGCAATGTTGGTGAAAAAAAAATAATGAAACTTGGGAGGGATCACACACATCTTAGAGTCCTAAATGGTCAGAAAGAGGAATGTAAGTCTAATATAATCATGCACCTTCTAATTCAAGCAGAGATCTTTCACATGTTGGGAAAAGTTGGTTCAAAGGAAGAGACTGGAGGCCCATGGTTGAGAATCTGGAAGATAAATAAGCTGGCATATTTGCTGAGAGACTCTTAAAATTGAAAGTTTTACTATGTATCTACAAAGCAACCCAAACTGAAGAAAGAAAAAGATACCTAAAGAGCAATATGTCTTGCATGGGGGGCTTCCCAGTGAACTCAGTGGGTACATCATGGGCACTCAAGACACAAATGCTGAAAAAAATTGATGCAGAGGAAAAGAAAATACAATCAAGGGAAAATAAACATTGCTGAAGAATATCATAAAAACTAAATCTCAGAATGAACTAAAAATTCTTTAAAGGAAGAAACAAAGCAATTATTAACTTCTATTCAGATCTTGTCTCAAAGGATAGCTAAAAAAAGTTAGAGAAAGCACAACTATATGATCTCTATCTGCTTTATTAAACAGAATGAGAACTCAAAGGCAAAGAGAAGGAAAATGTTGGAGTGAAAGGACAAATTCAAGCTAGAGCAAGAGAATTTAAGAACATCTGTGGTTCTAAGGCAGTTCAAGTGCCTTGGCCCAAGAACATGGCCCAAGCAGTGGTGGGATTTGGTGCTGATTGGTCAACCTCTATCACTGTTCTCCAGGGCCTGAGATGGATGGGGAAGGCATCAATGCAGCTGTGAGAGGGGGAACATTTGCTGGTGCTAAAGGAAGCTACATTTGAAGAAGCCAGGTAGGCTAGAGATACTTGCTTAGGAGTATGAGTACACTAAAGATAATCTTCAAAGAGGACAAAAACTGATAAGATTGCCTTCATAAAATGTGCTATGGCCATTCTTTTTTTCATCTTCTCCCAGCCCTTTCTTCCCTCACTAGCTGTTAGCCCCTTCCAACTTGCCTACTCCATTTCACATCCCTTTTCTTCCCTCCATTGCTATCACCTCCTAGTCAGTGTGCTGTTTTAGAAAAATATACATCAGTGGGTCTCGATGTGTGGGCCACTGGCCAGTAGCATTGGCATCATGTGTGAGCATGTAAGAACTGCAAATTCAAGCAAAATCTTGCAGCCCAGGCAAGAATGTATTTTAATAAACTGTCCAAGTGATTACTATATACCATAATTTTGAGAATCACAATTTCAAAAGATTGGACATATATAGTAACCAATGAGAACTTAGGCGTAGCACCTTAACCCCATCACCTATTGTTCCTTTACCAAAAAATTATACTTTCTCTAAAAGATACATTATATAAGCAGTCCCATAATACATACAACTTTAACATCTCGGTAAACTCAAAGTTATATAACGATCATACCTACTAAACTGCTGATGGGTTAGCACCAAACCTTCCAGCCTGATGGAAAATCTCACATCACAGCTTCCAACCATGTTCTGAATTTTAAAATCGAGGAATCTGGCAGGGAATCCAAGCTTCTGCACCACACGAGCGTACTTTCTCGCTGCGAGTCGAGACTGCTCTTCACTGGGGAGGGGCAAATGTGTTTAAAGATGTCTAGTCACCAAGCCCTCCATCTGGGTTGGGCTGTATTCACATATCTGACTGTATTTCTACCATTTGTACCATGTTTATCTTTCAGTATATACTACCGACCAGTAGACTTGGAGAAGGACCCACCTCCCCTACTTTTGTCCCTACCTCCTAGTAAAAGGTATGGTACAATGAACAGTTGAACTGGATCATAAACAGATTTTTGTCTTAATTTATCATCTGCTGCATATAAAACACCTTTTTCTTTTACTTAAGTGCAATTAGATAAAATTAACTACTCCACTGGTTCTTAAAGTGTGTCCTCAGACCAGCAGCAGCATCACCACCCGAGAATGTTAGAAATGCAGAGATCAGCCTTGTAGGTTTTGGGGAGGTTAGCTGCGAACATCACACAGAAATACTCAAACAACTTCAGTTAGAAGTCTAGATACATGTTCTTGTACAAACATTAGAAAATAAATTAAGAACCTTGAAATGTCACCTCCAGTGGTAAAAAACACTGATAAATTTGACCCTTCTGCACTTTTCCTACACAAACACAGGTATTTCTCACTCTGTACAAAGTCTGGTTAACTAAAGAGAATAGGTTTGGATAAATTTGTGAAGATAATTCTGATATCTTACACTAACCAAACATTCACAACTCTCTATTCAAAACTCAAGAACCAGATAGATTTGGGTAACAGTATCTCATTCCTTGAACTCACTGTCCAAGCTTTCACTATCATTTGGTTAGGAAACAATGCATTCAGAGAGGGAAACATACTCATTAGTGTATGTAATATTAGTATATTTTAAAGTGAAAGTTGGATAATGAACCTACCATTTAGTTGTCTGCTCCTTCTCCCCCAACTTAACACCATGTGACCATCCTTCTAACTCAATATACATGTGTGTATTTTAATGGCTAAATACAATTTTACGACCTAATCAAAACTCTATTACTAGATAATTTGTTGCTCTTGTTTTAAACAATGCTGAAATGAATGTCCTTGAAGATGTCTGGCAGAGTTGTTCAATAACGACGTAACGATGGAGAATTCTAAGTTAAGGGATACACATGTGGATCAACAGAAGAGAGGCCCCAAAACTTACACAAATGTAAAAAAATAACTTGTGAAAACAAGTGGGGAGAAATTTCAGTAAGAATGGATTCAATAAATGTGTTGGAGCACTGACTGGCCATTTAAAAAAATTATTTCACACTTAAATAAAATTCTAAGACTTGTTCTGCCCAATATGGTAGCCACCAGCCACACATGGCTATTTAAATTCAAATTAATTAAAATTAAAAATTTTAGTTCCTCTACTGTATTAGCTATATTTTAACTGTTCAATAGCCATATGTGACTAGGTGCCATTGGACAAAATAGAAATAAAACATTTCCATTGTCTAGAGAAAGCTCTAGAGGAATCAAAATATCAACTTCCCTTCCTTAATACAAAGCAGACCTGAAAAAGGCCAGAAAAATATATGGAGGTCTATATTTGCATAATGTGTTGTACATGAGGAATGTCATCCTAAGCATGAAGCCAAACGTTGAAACCATTAAAAAAAAAATCAAAGAGTGACTACACACAAAATATGTTAAATTGTGTAAAAAACCCCACATGATACAATACCATTAACATTAATCTGGAAAAAAGTATTTACAGTATAAAATGATGAAAATACTTAAACACGGAGAAACATCTTCATAGACTATTGGGCAAAAGACACCAGAAAAGTTACTCTCACTAGTAAAACAGAAATGTGAAAACAAGATAACCTTTTTGCCAAATCAATTTGACAAATACAAAAAATATTAACACCCAGTGTTCAGTGGAGAAAATGGACACTCAATAACTCTCTAGAACAAGGGAAGATTGGCACAGCCTTTGAGAAGGACAATTTGCTACTCATTTTTAAAACACTTAGAGGGAAGCGCAGCTCCTCCACTAGTTTTATGCTGAAACGCTCTACAACAGCACAGCATAGGGCTTCCGCTGCATGAAATCCAGGAAAGAGAGCCTTTAAGAGATGCTTTCTGAGCTAATGCTCAAGCTAATGGTCAAGAAATATCTAATTTCCTTCCTTTAAAAAGTTCTATCCATTTATCAGCAATGAGAGAAATATACAAGAACCACTTCCCTGGGTTTATAACAGGCTTTATCACTAGTGCAGCTTATTTTCTTTTTAATGCACCTTACAAACAAGTGGTAACAGCCTAGTGAAGCCCCTTCAGTTTAACAGGGGGAGGAGGAGACTGTAAAGTGAGATATAATTCAGTAGTATGAGGCCGAATGTTTTTAATCCAAAATTGGCATTTCATGAATTTAACTCTTCAGCAAAGTATTTTGCATCTACTATGTGTTTTAGAACATTAATGCTATCCCCTTCCCTGTTTTGTATACTTAATTCTTTGTCTGGTAGGGGTTGGGGGAAGGGTTAAGGGTCATTCTTCATACCTTTTGGCTCCTGTGCAGACCATTTTCCCAGAACTAAATAAGAGGGCTGTTGTCCTGGGCTCTCGGATCCTCATTATGACAGCAGCAAACCTCTAAACGTAGAAGCCAAAAGGACAATTAGCTAACTAACTAATTAACTCTGCTAGAGTTAACACTATTCCAGTTGAAAAGCTGAGCTGGACATGAAAACAGGCTTGAATAACCCGAGAACTGGGAAAACTAAAAAAGTCTGGGTCTGTTCTCCTAACATTAACGACCAAAAATGGTCGTGATTCTAAAATGTACTTAAAAAAAAAAAAACAGCTAAAGTAACAACAGTAAAGCTCAAATTTGAGTGCCTCTTATGTGTCAGGCCCTTCTAAGAGCGTATGGGTTTTCTCTAATTTAGCCTCGTGACAGGACTCAGGTGAGTCCATTATTATCCCCAATTAGTGCACAGGGAAACTAAGTGGTTATTTAACTTCAACATTACACAGGCAATGGTAAAGTTGAGATTTAATCTGTTACAGGCTTGCCAAGACTCTTGAATGTACTAAAAAGCAGCCAAAACATAAAATTGTAGATATTGATAGGCACGAAGATGAGTGACAAAAAGTTGATCTGTCAAGTTCTTGCCTGCCACAATAGTTCTCAGTGGTCCACAGGGCCACCCTCCAGGCAGTGCTGATGCAGGGGAGGGCTGAGAACCACTGGCCCACCATGTTGACATGTCACTTAATGACCTGCTCTTCCTCTTGGTCCTACACAGACACTCCTCTTCTCCCATCATCACCCCATAAGCTGGGAAGGAAACACTATTCAAGACTACAAGCTCTATGTGTCAGAGCTACTCAACAGGACAAAGGTGGGACGAGCAATTTCAGATTTGAAGTGCTGGCAGATAGTGAAAGGACCCTGAGTCAGAACTACAGAGTTGATCAAGTCCTAGTCATGATTGCCAGGTGTTTACTAAAAGGTCCTCTCACATGGTATTCATTTTGTTAAACTCTCTCGGTAACTTAAGTGCCATGACAGGATTTCCTTGGCTGTCAAGTCTAAGTTCAGACAGGTCCCATGCACTGAAATAAAATGAAGGGAGAGCTGAGGATGGTGCAGAATAAAATACGCTTGAAATGCCAATTGCTCTGTGGTCAATCATTGCAGCAGCCATAGAATCTCATTGTGTTTCCATCATCATAGCCTGCTATACAAGCTATAAAAAGGAAAGCTATGTTATATTTGCGTAACATTTGGGTAACATTTGAATTTAGATGTCAGCAACAACACTACCACAACAAGCAAAAATAAATACTTAATCCATAAATAGTTGCTATTGGCAAGATCCTCTGGGTTCCTACTAATATGGTCTTTCACATCTAACTCCATAAATCCTCCACCACCCAAGACAGTGAACTTTCTCCCAGTAGAGACCAGGTCTTACTCATCTTTGTACTCCTAACTACAGGGTCTGCCAAATCATTGAATGTTGATTGAATTAGCAAATCCACTTTCGAGGTAAATAGGCCATTGAAATGGGATGCCTGGCTTTGGCAGGACACAAGAAAGATTTTACTAACTTTTGACAGGAAAAAAAAAAAATCCGTGAATCTTACATTAGTAAAGAGAAGCTTGAACTTCACTCTTTAAATGATTTAGCTTTCTCAAAGAAGAGAATCTGTAACTGGAAAAATACACAAGTGCTGGCTAGGTGGGACATTTAGAAAAAATTATTTCCGGAAATATAATGGTATTTTTAAAAAGTTAGCATCCCAATAGTCAGATTGAAAACAGTCATACTGAAAAAATTTTTGAATGAAAAGAGAAGATCTTAACTTTCAGAAACTGCTCAATCACTGCTTTATTCAACGTAGAGAATGAGATTATTTTTTAAACTTCAAAACAGAGAATGGGGCAATTAACCTTTTCAGTTACCAAATGCTTTTTCACATATTTTTTTAAAAATAAAAACAAAGGAATGAATCAATATCATGATCATATGAAGGAAAGTTAGTTGAAATAGAAGCTAATTGTTGAAATACTGAGAAATCTTACCTTTGGATTATATTCAGCATTTTTTGCATGCAAAGCTATTTTCTTCAGATCCAATTTACAGGCCAGGTTTGCAGTGGAAACTATATTTCTAAAGACATAAGTCAACTTAGAAAATTACACTAGATATAAAAGGTAAAGAATTAAAACACTACCTTCCTCATTTCCTAGGTTGTATATGTGACGTCCTAGGGTGATAATTATTCTAAATGTGAAATACATAATAACATGGTCCCTAATAAAATATAAAAATCCCAAAGTACTAAAATAGCATTTCCTGAAATTTCATGACCACCTGACTAAAATTAAGTTCTAAATCTTTTTCAAAACTATGCCTTAATTTAAAAAAAAAAAAAGAAAAAGAAAACTGCACTTAACAGAGCATAATTCTGAATCAATTTGCAATCAATTCAATTTTACATCTTAATATTCTTTGGGTTTATCCAACCCCAGCCACAATTTTCAGCAACTCCAGTGCTTTAGTATAAACAATACAATCTTTCAAGAATGTATTTACTCTTAAACTACTTAAGAGATCAAGAATTAGTGCTTCCTTTTACAGATAACCAAACTGTCTAAAGCCACTTCTGTTAAGAACTGATAAACAAAAGTAAAATATGAAATTCTCTTCCCTACACTATTATCCTGAAATTAGCTGTCATCACATTCAAGAATATGAAATGTGTACCCAGAAGCATCATCCATTAAAGACAAACAAAAAACAAAAGAACAACTCACTGTAGCTGAGGTACAATTCCAGAACATTCTGAAACAGGGGTCATTGGTGTCATGGGAATTATGGATGTCAGAGCCAAGGAGTTCGGTTTTTCAGGAGAGGGCTGGACTGAGTTAGCACTACCAGGGTGCAGATGTGAATGGGAATTTGATGAATTGCTGCTGTTTAAACCCAGGCCAACATCTTGTTGGCTGGATAACAGCAGCTTACTTTGCTGATTTTGAGTTTTACAATTTTCTTCAATTTCATGCTTGCTTCTGACAGTCTGGTCTTTACTTTCTTGGGTAAGTTCGTCTGGTAGGAAGCTAAGATCCACAGATGAGAAATCACCAGATGTTTCTTTGACTACTTCAAGATGTGAATTAAATGCAGTCTCTGGTTTGGATGAATTAGATATGTACACATCATCAGGTACAACTGGGCTGAGCAGGGGCATCTCAGGTGGGGTGATGTCATCCTAGGCCATTTCCAAAACAGAGAAACAAAACACAACAGCATGTCACATCAAAGGGATATTACCATGGCCAGCAGGCAATGTGTTCAGGATGAGAGACAATTCAAGACAGTGGATGTCCACTGAAGTTCTAGTATAGTGTTATATGTTACAGCACACTTAATAGAAACAGGAAAGTATATTTTAACATGCAGAAAAAGCAGTTTTCATAAAATGTTTTCCTGACTAGTTAGATCTGTACTCAGTTGCCACTGTAAATCCAATTCTGTAACAGAGGCAATTGAGGAACCATGATCTAAACTGTGTTACTTTGAAGAGGACAGGTTTACTGTACTCCTTAAATTGATTATAAATTGATTTAAAGTTTTTAGAGCTTTAAATTCACATTTTAAATAGAACAATAAGTAAAGGCCATTTAAAATGGTAATCAAGACTCCAGTAAGCTGGAGTGGTAATCAAGACTCCAGTAAGGACTCAAATTGTTATTCTTTCTGTCAAAGAAGAGATAAGAAAATGTGCTAGTTCCATGAATTTACAATAGGAAAAAATTATTGAAATTTAAATGGCAAGAATGGTTTAAATCAATGTATTGTGTTTCCAGTCCAGGGAAGGCTGCTCCACTTCCATTACCATCAACTGAGGGAATGAAGTGTGTAACTGAGGAAAGCAGCTAATGTAAAATTCATGGTCTTTCTTACAGAAAAAATCAATTACCTTGGTACATATATTACCACCTGCTTCACCTAAGTTGTACTCAGATTCTAGATTTGAAGCACTGCTTATAGGATAACCTCATCCCTTAGAAGATCTTATTCTGACAACTGAATAGTCACAAATGCCTCTTAGTATCTTTATAACTTCTCTGTTACAAAGTTACCTTAAATAACATGTCTGGCTAGATCTATTAAATTGCTCTTGTACTACAAGTCCAGCAGATGGCAGGGGTGACTAAGTGTTCAAAGAAAACACCAAGAAGAATGCAGTCACTCTCTTTAAATAAGATTGTTGACCTTATTTTATTTTGAATTATGTAATTAGCCCCCACCTTTCCTTACCCTCACCTACAGATTGGTCCTAATAAAAGTAAGGTGGGGACAATAGCCCTCATTCCTCTCCATTGTTTCCTTGGCCTCTCCTGTCCTAGCTGGAAAGACCTTCATCAGCCAATTTACAGTAAAGCACCAAAATCGGCAACAGTCATTGTCTTCACCCCCTTAATCCCATCTTGGCATTTTAGCAGAGGGCAAAGCTCTCACCCAACGAAACTAAACTTCAACAGGAATTTAAGGCTATGGTAGTAACAAGATATTGGCGATGGATGTTTTGTGGCAATGGAACCTTGACGGCCTCCTTTCCAGTTTACCTGTAGGAACACACCTCAGAGGATATACTTCTAGTGTATTCCCTGCATGCTGGACCTTAAATCTGAAGGTTTTTGTTAAACGGTTTTTGTAGGACCATAACTCACCTTCCCCAAAACCTTAGTTGTGTGGGCTCTAAGATGTTAAACGCTACAGGACTTCACTATTTCTACCTCGGCGTTACCTCTTTTAAAAGTCCCTCTTCCCCCAGCCCCACCCTCCCATGAATCGCTCTTCTGCTTTTCTTTTTTGAAGACTCTGTCCTCTTTTCTAAAATACCTGCCTCTAAAACTTTTTTTTTAAATTAAACAAAACCCGAAACTTCATCTCAGACTGAAAGAAGCCACAGGTGCCTCCAATTCACATTCTGAATTCACACTAGCCAGGTTGGAGTTCTGGTTGGCAACCTTGGGCAAATTGTTTCGTCTCTCTCAGCTTCTACTTTTCCACCGAAAGATGGGGATAAACAAGCTCACCTCTTAGGGTCGCTAGGAGTTTTATGACATAAAGGCAAAGCCCTTGCAAGCGCACGACTTGGTGTTCAGCATTAAAGCAGGGACGCGAGCCCGGAATCGGGGACAGTGTGACAACCTCCCTGCTCACCTGGGCGGCGCACTGGTCCAGGTAGAGCTGCAGGTATGTCTCTTCTTCCTCCATGCGCCGGAGGTCTCAGTCTTGGGGGATGGGGGAGTGGATGAGGTGTGGTGAAAGCACCCCGGCGAGGCGAACTGCAGCAGAGTCCCACTAGGCATCCGAGGGGCTGGAGCCATTTATCAGCCCTGAGGCCACACGCGGCGAGGCGGGGCCAGGGGTCTGGGGTGGGGGTGGGGAGAGCGGGAAGAATCCATGGCCTCCGCGTGGGTGGGCGGGAACTCAGCTTCCTCCCTGTCCCAGTTCCTGCAGACCGCACTCGAGTGAATTAATGAGCCAGGGAGGGGGTTGCAGAACAAGTCACTAGGAAGGGAAGGAGGGATGGGAGTGGGGGCAGGGGTGGCTGGGGATGAAGAGGCTCCTCTCCAGGGTGCAGCACCGCACTCTGCCCACAGCTGAGAAGCAACTCCGCTTGCAAATCTGGAGACTTCCTTCACTATCTGCGGATGTCCTTTGCCTCCTGGAGAAGAGATCTTGGTGTTCGTAGCATGAAAAGTGGATGGGTTGGACAGTGAGAAAATAAAGGATTTTTCTCTTACTTTTTTTCTTTTACTTTTGAGCAGAGCGAGTGGAATGGGAGGCACCTAATCAGATGTAGTACTTTTATGCTATGATTACTTCTCACCTTCAAATTGGGGTGATTTTTTCTCCAATCGCAGAGACTTCAGTCTAAAGCCACATAGAAAAGAATGTGTTGCTGTACAGTTAGGGTTGAGGCAGCTCAAGAAAACCAAATATTCACAGGAATGTCTTTGCACTGTTTTAATTTTCAGTGTCTCAGCTTTCATAAGAACTTAAAAGCGTGAAATGGTTCTTTAAAGATAATTGATATTTTAATGTAAGATATTTCAAGATGTACATGAAGACACATAAAATATAACTTTTCTACTAGCCTATATTGTCTGAGAGCAGGAATTTTGATGACTTACCTTCGTGTCTCTGTACCAAGCTCATAGATGATCAATTAAACTTGATTAGGGAGTGAAACTGTCTTCAGAATGGGGAATGGGAAGCACATGGTAGTGGAGACAGATCACTCTAAGAATGAGATCACAATAAAAATCTTATAGAATTCCTGATCGAGAATAGGAAACACTTTGAAAAAGCTGGAATTTTATATTATTTTATAATGATATATAATTTAATGATTTATGTTAATGAGATACCTACAAAAAATGTTTCGCATGGTACCTACCTAGTAGTTCAAATATTAGCTCTTAGTTTTGTTATTAGACTGTTATAGACTGAATTATGCGCACCTCCCCAAATCTGTACACTGAAGCCCTAATCCAATATGACTGGTGTCCTTATTAGAGAAAGAGAGAGAGAAAGCGAAAGGCCATGGATGGTATACACAGAGAAAAAGGAGCTTGGACTTCTAGCCTCCAGAACTGTGAGAAAATAAATTTCTATTGTTCAAGCCATTCAGTCTGTGGCATTTTGCTATGGCATTCCTATAAAGCTAAGACATAGACTAATAAAGTATCTCATCATATGTGGTAGGTGGAATTCTGATTGTCCCCCAAATTCCTGCCCCCTTATGCATACACACCTTCTCCTAGTTATTCAAATATGAATCTAGGTGCTGCCGTAAAGGGATTTTGCAGAAATTAAGGTCCCAAATCAGTTGACATTAAGAAAGAGAGATAGAGTATCCTGGGTGAGCCAGACCTAATCAGGTGAGCCCTGAAAAGGAACTGGGCACTTAGGAGGAAGATTCACAGCTTGAGAATTATTGACCATGAGGGAAATTTTGCATTGCTGGCTTTGGAGACAGATGGAGCCATGTTTCAAAGAAAGTGGGTGGCCTGCAGGAGCTGAGAATGGCCTACATTTGACAACCAGCAAAGAAACCAACCTTCAAGAAAGAAGTCTCAGAAAGAAGCTCAGCCTAGCTAGTATCTTTATTTCAGCCTTGTAAACCCTGTGTAGAGAACTCAGTCCGCTGTGACCAGACTTCTCATCTATACAACAATGAGCTTCTAAATAGGTGTTGTTTTTAAGCACCAAACACCAAACTTGTGATAATTTGTTACTCGGAAATAGAAAAGAAATATATCATAAATTACGAATAAAAAGTGGAGATATGGATCTGTGGTGCAAGTAATAAAGCAAATGAATAATATGTTAACCATAAGCAAATTTGGATAAAGGATCCACAAATGTTCCCTGTACTATTTTAATTTTTGTAAATTTTCTGAGTTTGAAATTTTCCAGGTAAAAAGTTTCAAAAAAAAAAAGAATGACTGGTTTTGCAGGTGTTTTTAGTTGAATTGATGAGAGTTAATTTATCTAAAATCTTCAATTGTTCTATTTCTGAAAATCAAAGATTGATATGGTTTGATTGAATAATTGCTAGCATTCTTGAACTCTTACTACGTGCCAAGCATTATTCTGAGTGTTTCATATGTATGAACTCATTTAAACATCACATAACCCTGCGAGGTAAGTATTCTTTTATCCCCATTTTACAATTGAGAATACTGTGGCACAGAGAAGTTAAGTAACTTGTCCCAGGTAACACAGCTCCTAATCAGAGTATCCGACTCTGGAGCCACATGCCATGTGCTGTCCCCCATCAAAGTCTACATAGGCCATTTTGAATTAGAAGTTTGTTTTTATTTTAACTGTGCTTGTTAACCTGTTTTGATTCTGATTTTTTTTCCCCCTTCAGAATTTGTAATACTTTGTACTTTGGCAAAAAAAAAAAAAAAATCATTCATTCATTCTTAACTTATTGTTGTAAAGATGAAATGAATTGGATGGGAGTACATGTAAGCTTTTACCAAGTACTTTGCACATACAAAGTGTTTTTTTTAATGGCTTTAATAAAGTAATGTCAAGATGTAGATGGACCATGTCATGGTCATGGACAGTCTTTAAGAGAGGTCAGCTCTATGGAAAATAGACCCTTACTCCTATTTTAAGAGGCCCTGGCTCTCGTCATAGAAAATATTAAAATTAACCCCAGCCCACATTAAATATAATTTATATATAACTAAGAGTTGAATTGCTTATGACTAGTTGGTATGTCAAATTTTGTAGACATTTGATCAAATTACTAATTTCAGTTTGGGAATTAAAAAATATTTTGGAGCCAGTAGATTTTTTTCAGCTTTCAAACGTCATTGGCCCTTGAAAAACTCATAAGCCCTAGGCAGTGGGCCTCAGCCTCTAAAATGCAATCATCCCAATATCGGGGCCAGAAATTCTCTGGCAAGAAAAGCTGATATGGAGCTAAGGAGTTGAACTATGTTGGGAAATATTCTTTCGCTAGGGGGCGCTCTCTACCCTTCCTGAGGGAATATCTTCTGGTTTAGGGCGCAAACCGCTTTTAGAGCCAGAGTACAGAGTAGTCCATGCATCCCTTAGATGTTAAAATAAAAAGTGGCTATTTCTCTGTGGCAGAAGATGAGGGGCTTCTTCCACAAATAAATAGGATTAGTCACTGTACCAATCGATGCAAATATATTTGTACATATTTATACAAGGATATTCAAATTATAGTGGCTAAACCAGTCGAAAGTGCCTGTGGAGTAATCCACATTTATACTACCTTGATTGGTGCTTTATGTGGGGTCAATTTTGCTGCCTAGGAAAAGCTGAAAAACAAGAATATGCGTAAATGTGATCAGGTTTCTTGAGGCCACATTAGGAGAGGATGTCTTTAAATCTGATGGCAATTTTTCTAGATTCAGCCTTCTCCTTCTCTTAGGAGACATGGACATTCATTGTGATTCATCTCTACATTGAGCTGTCAGTTTCCTGACGGGGATTTCACATGCAAGAATATGGAGGTGGATTTGCTTGAAGGTTTCGTCTAGATAAAAATTTGATGAACTCTTGTCCTTTCAGTAATTGTTTGAAATAAAAATAGCCCACAATAACTCATCCTTCTCCTTTTCAGTGGCCATGGAGCATAAACGTCAGCCTCTGGGAAGGAGCCCGTGTAATGGCTTAATCAAGGAGGCACAGAAACCATGTTGAAAATAACTTTCTTAGTTGCCTTGGCTCAACAATCCCAGTCTGTTGGAAATCTTGAATGGTAATGGCATCGCGGTGCCTTCCCGATAATGTTACCTCTTTCCTTCTCAAGCGGTACTGTACGCTGGATGTAAAGAAGACTTGCTGTATTTTAATTTTCCTGGGAAAATGGCTCAATTTCATGTAAAAATTAAAGACAAGAGTGAAAATTTTACAAATTCCTTTTTGTCTTTTTGACTCAATCCCTATTATTTTCTTCCTGTATGGACATCTACCATCAGAGAGTTTCTATAATAAAGAATATATTATTTTTAAAGCATATTACAAATAGGAAGCATTATTTATGAGCATAGTTTTGGCACCGTTACATGGAAACAGAACCAAATCAATCGACACCAATTCTGTGCAGGAGAGAGTGGCTTTGCTATCATCCAAACTGAACACCCAGGGAAGTCTGATCCCCGTGACAGCTACCTGCACCCTGCCACACACAGCAGATTAAAGCTTATAATATTTGCTTGGGAAAGAACGTATAAGAATTTCAGCTTCTGTCTGTCTTCTCACTGAACTCCACTTAGTACACGCCTTGCTAAATATGAATCTTTGTACATGCCTGCACTTGCATGCTGTGTAGAGTTAAACTGGGAATGACTCTTCAACACCATTGTTCCTCCCCAAGAATTTACATTTACAAAACTAATTCTGATGAACAGTCTCTGAAGACTTGAAACACGTTTACATTTATTATTCAAAATGAAGTAAACTTGCAGTTTACCCATCTGTGAAGGGTCTGCCTCAATATTTCTAACCTGGGAAATGTAGGAAGAAGACTATTTTTTTTTTCACTACTTCGATATCAAGTGCACCTCATTTCTGTGGTGTGGAGAGAAAAGATCTGCTTTTCCCACTGCGTGGATGCGTATAGGAGGCCGTGGTACAGTGGTTAACAGCCTGAGCGTGGGAGTTGGATTTCAGTTTGAATATTTGCTTAATTGTGCAAAAGGATTGTGATTTTAGGCAAGCAATTTCATATCTCTAAGCCTTAACTCTCTCCCTTGTGAAATGGAACTAATCATAGATCTCTCCTAGAGCTGTGGTAAGAGTCACATGAGATAATCAGTAGAGCACTTAATACAGAGCCTGGCACAAAGTGAGAGCCCAGTTAGCGGTGGTGGGCTTGCTAGGAATATTATCCACAGTCAAGTGGGAATGACTACCAGCTCTCATTTCTAACAGTGAAAATCGTTTTAGAAAAGCACAGAGTATTCTAAAACAAAGGATAGAACTATTCATCAAGAGACATGGCCCTTTAGAAGACAACTTTATAAAACATCCCATGGGATCCTGTAAGGGGAGATTATGGTGTGTATAGAGAAGAACCAGAAGAACCACTAAAGTATACTCCAATTCCTGAGAAGCCCTTGAGGGAGCAACTTTTGGGCGGAGGCCAGGGTGAGTCAGCACACCTACCCAGTTCCTGAGAGAAGGCTCCGCAGGGCCACTGAGTCACTCTGCCTTTAAACCAGGAGTCAGCCCCCTCCTCTGCCCCTTTTTTCCTTTCTATTTCAGAGTCAGGTCGGTGCTAAGAGGTACAAAGGGAATAATGAGATATAATTAACATGATGACAAATCCACAAATGATGTTCTTTATGAAAATGATTTCTCCTTTGGATATGCTATACTTACTCAGAAGGACCACAGAGTGGCAAATCTCCAAGTTGTGCTTCTTGTGAGTCAAAGAGATTAATTGCTGGGAGAGTTTTTTTTTTTTTTTTTTTTTTTAATATTTTAGGAATGACTAAGAAGATACTCTCCACCTTTGGGGGAAAACCTGAGCACTTCACTGAGAGAGTTGGATAGAGGGCTCACTCTCTTTACAACACTTCACAACATGTCTCTGTGTTGACTATTTTATTTCAAGAAAATTTATGTCATTTTCTCCCTCGCATGCTCACTCATCCATGATTGTTCAAGACACTCCTTAGATATCACAGAAGATTCAGAGATGCCTGTCAATAAGAAACTTGCAAAATAGCAGGGAAAGTAGTAACAACAATGATAATAGAGAATGATAAGAATATCACTCGCTGATGACTTACTATGTCCAGGCACTGTTTTAAGTCCCTTAAAACTGATTTATATCAAAACAATGCTAAAAAATAGATGTAATTATCATCTCAGTTTCAAAGAAGAGAAAACCGAGGCCTGTGGAAGTTAGGCAACTCACTCAAATATAAGTCCTGTATACAAACACCCAGTAACTCCAAGTAGAATTCCACTAAATGTCTTGGTAGTTTACTTTCTGTGGACAGACATCAGGCATACTTCACAGAGGAGGCAGCAGTACAGCAAAGTCTTGAAGAATGTAGGGGGTTGAATGATAGCCCCCTCCAAAGGCTTATCAACCCAGAACCTGTGCAAGTGACCTTATTTGGAAAAAGGATCTTTGCAGATGTACTTAAGGTAAGGCGCTGGAGATGTGATCATCCTGGGTTTAAGGTGGGCCCTAAATCCAATGAGAGGTGTCCTTATAAGAGAAAGGCAGAGGGAGACTTGAGACACAGACACACAGAGAGAAAAAGGCATGTGAAGATGCAGGCAGAGATTGGCAGACCTAAACCAAGGAATGACAAGAATTATTTGCAGGCATCAGAAGCTAAGAGAGAGGGGTGGAACAAATTCTCCCTCAGAGCCTCCTAGAAAAACTAACACTGCTAATACCTAGATTTTGAACTTGTGGGTTCCAGGACTGTGAGAGGATAAATCTCTGTTGTTTTAAGCCACCCAAGTTGTGGTAATTTGTTATGGCAGTCCTGGGAAATGTGTGCACAGGGTATGTGAGAATCACTGGGAAACAAGAGCTCAGGCAAAGACATTGAAATGGAAAAATACCAAGGTCTGAATGTATCTCTTTTGTTTTGGCTGAAGCATAAGGGTCCTGAAAGGGAACAGGCTGTTTAACAAAGGAGTCATATTATGCAGGGCTTTGAAAGTCAGGTTAGGAAATCTGGATTCTATTTGATGAGCCATGAAGAACTCATTGAGAGTTGTATATTTAGAAAAGTAAGGTGTCCCTGGCTGGCAGGAGGTAATATGGGCCGGAGTTAGGGCCAAAGAAGTGGGAATGAAGAGAGGGGACAGAGGGAAAGTATATTGTAGGAATCCGAGACTTGGCAATTGATAGATTCTCAGTGTGGCTTGCTAAGTAGCTTGATTCACATTTTACCTGTTACTGTTTTATGTGTCTTTGCCTTCTGGGCTGCATAACATCCACACTTGAAATGAGCTCCCTTAAGTCTTCTGGCTGCCTGTCAAGTTGAATTATTAACTTGTTCTGGCTTTTTGGCAGCTGAGCTGAGCTCTGCGTTGAGGACTTTACTAATCTTAGGAGTGTCTCTTTTGCCTTCTCTGCCCCTGTTCCTTCTATGTGAGCTAAACCCTTGGAAGCTGTTTCAGTACCCTCAGTCAGCTCTTGGCTCCTTTCCTGCAGGAGCTGGGGACAGGAGTCAGGGTTTCAGGGCTGCTGTGCTGGCCTCACTCTAGCATCCTATTATAGATCCTATCTTAACATTTGAGGCAAAGTGTTACATAAAGGCAGCATCGATCAAGCTGTGACATCTAGAACAGGTGCAAATCTTAGCACCACGTCAGAAGTAGGATGTTGCCAAAGCCCGAGAGACCTTTAATGTGGTCTGAGGCTTCAAGCCTCCTTAGCCATTACATCCCTTTGGTTAGTTTCTCAAAAATCACACCAACCCTCTTGATCTGGCTTTATAACATGAGACCAATCAGAGGAAAAGAAGAGGAACCAGTGTTTCCCCAAGGCTTAGTCAATGCTAGTTATCATATGAGGGGCTTTGCATATGCTATCTCATTCCCTCTTCATGCTAGAACTGTGAGGCAAGTTCTGTTATCCTCGTATTACAGATGAGAAAATTGAAGCTCAAAGCGATTAGGTCCTATGGCAAGTGGTGCTGCCAGGATTCAACGCTGGGTCTTTCCCAGATATCACACCACCTTATACATAGGTGATTATTTTTTTGTCAGTGCTACGAAGGTGGTAGAATTCTGATGTTTTTGTTTTTGTGTTTTTTTGTTTTGTTTTTGTTTTCGCACGAGTGCAGGATTTGCCTGATTCATGCTGATTTTTGACTTCGTGCCCCAATTCTGTACGAACATTTCTCCTCTGGTCCCTCCTAGAGCCCAGGCACTGACCTAGAATTTCCCAGACATCAGCTTCCAGAACATTTGAGGACTTTGCAGGCTGATGACCTTGTGCTGTTTCCCAAAGGATCAAAGTGTGTTTGAGCTTCAGATTGCAGTTTGCAGTTTCCTGGTTGCATCCTGTGGTTTGGTTGGTACTGGAAAGAGTGAACACAATGAGTTCTCTTACGCAGCCTTGGTCTTTACAGTGGTTTGGGGAAAGGAAATGGCTTTGATACCTATCGTGGGTGTGTTGTCCTGTCTGCAAAACTCATGAAGTTAGGGCTTTGGTTCACACCTTCTGATTTCTACCCCCAGCCAGTTGCTTAGAACCCCCCACGGCCCTAACCAGCCTTCGCTCGTGCTGCTTTTGCCCCACCTTCCTTACGTGCAATCCCAGAACATAATTCTCCCGTCTTTCTTCAATTAGTCCTAAACTCTGTTCACGGCTCAGCCCCAGCTCATTTCCTCCATTAAGTCTCTTCTGATTGACTTTTCTTTTCTGAGTTTCTCTAGCCCATTATCAGAGCTTTCCCCCAGCTCTCTTTCTGATTTGGGGGTCTGTGCATTATCCCTTTAATTGATTTTAGTCTCTTAGAATAAGAACTGTGGTCTTCCTCTTGGTCCTATGGTGCCTGGCAGAGTGCTAGACATGCAACAATGGTGTTAATTATTGATCAAGTCTGTAAATTGCAGATACATTTCTAGAACACAGATTACCATGCTAAGTCTGCCTTGCTTTCCCCACTGTGTTTAGAATAAAGTACGAATTCCAGAGCATAAAATTAAAATTTAAAAAGCAACAGCAACAACAAAATATAAAACCTCTTCATCATCAGTTTTGAAACTCCACTTTCAGGCTCTGAAAAAAATACTAAGTTATCAATGCTTCAACAGTTTCCTTAATTGGAAATATCTATAGATTTTCTGTCCCTGGAAATTCTTTCTAGCCTTCAGATGCAGGCTTCTGTATGCTACCCTCTTTGATCTCCCAAGAAATGGCTACCGCAAGTTTTTCCTTCTAAATACCCACATCATGTCACTTTAGCCCATTTGGCCTGTATTTCATTTAACTTTGTACTATATTTCATCGTTTATACTCCTTTCTGGATTGCACACTCCTTGAAGAGTAGAAGGCTGTTAATTCACGTTTGCATCCAGTTAATGCCTAATGTGGGATAGGCAGCTTTTTACAAACACTAGTTATGCTTAGGGTAATTCATCCCTAATAGGGATCAGCAGCATTTCCAATGCTTGGTAGCAACAGCCTGCTTGCAAGATGAGCTAAAAGGGGAGGGCTACGAGGCAATGTACCTTCTCCTTCTTTCTTCCCACCCCCTCCCTGATGACAGAGACAAGGTTCTTAGGTTTCCATCTCTGGATGCTTAGCTGGCCTTTCTTAGCAACCTTTCTTTGCTGGAGAGGAAACGGGAATCGTTCCTGACTCAAATGCACACATCGCATCAGAGGCAGGCCAGGGCCCCTGTGTCTTATGAGTCAGCAGGCATTAAACCAGGCTCATCTCTCCCCTTACCTCTAAAGCCCACAAAGCAACAAACTCATTTCGCTGTGCAGGGGATAATGAGCATTAGGCCAAAGACAGAGCAGCCTGGACTGTTGCGGGGAGTGCTTTTTTTAGGGATGCTGCAGTGAGACATTTCTCTTTAATCGCTCCTGACTTATATACCACTCACTGACGGTATAAGCCAGAGACACTCGCCATCATTAGTCGTGTGGGCCAGATATCAGCCATTAAATGTTTCTAACTTCCGCAGCTTGCTGAGCTCATCTGGTCCTTTATGATTTAGCAAAAAGTGTCTCAAATCTTCATTTTTTTTAGAGATAGGCCAGATACTTTCCCAATAACTCTGAGAATTCTTGCTAGTGAGGCATAAGTAAGGAGCCCATGATTCCTCTGCTGCTAGTCTCTGCTTCCATTGCTTTCATGGTCTCCACTCTCAGTCTGCCCCCTACATACCCTGTTCATTTTGCATATAGTATCTACTTACTGGACTCCTTACAAACCATCAGTCACAGAGTGCCTCTATTCAGGGCTATGTATGTGCTGCAGACTTTACTGAAGATTTGGGCAATGGAGTGTGTGTGTGTGTGTGTGTGTGTGTGTGTGTGTTGTGTGTGTTTATGTGTGTGTGTGTTGGGGGGTTAGTGGTGTTACACTGAAGCACAGAAAAGTAAAATATTTGCAACTGAATATTTAACAATCTGTTTTCAAAATCCCTCAGCCATTCCATCCTCTGGGGAACTTCCTGGGGTCACCTCTTTCCCCGGCCTCCTGTTGCTGGGCCCTTCTGACTCTCTTCTTGGACTTCTCCCTGCTTCTTCCTGGTTCATTTAGTGACAACTCCAACAATTACTGTGTATTTCTGATGCAAACCAGTTTAACTATTTTCCTGTCTTCACAAACCATCTAGACTTGGCCTAGAGGGCAATCCTAATAACTAAAAATTTCATTTAAGATGTTTCTAAAAAGACACTTTCTGCCTGAAGAGGAATTCTGTGATCAACTCTGATGGAAACATTTTGTTTTCTCCTTTCATCAGCAAATAAAATGAAATTATTTATTGATCTAAATAATTTACTGAACTATCTTGTGTTTATTTCTGGGTTCATTAAAAAAGCAATGCCTCCTGCTCAAATGAGAAAAAAACAGAAATGATAGTGAGCATAGTTTGTGCCTCACAGGCCAGGGATGGACAGCTTATTATACTTCTTTCTTCTGGAAGACATGGTAATAAATACAGCATTCTTTTCTTCTGGGCGAGGACATGGCTTCAGATTCCTTTTCCACAGTGTTGATTCAAGCTGTTGTTACAAGTCCATTAGAGTTGGCATGAGAGATGAAGCCAGTTTGCCACCACTGTTTCAGACATTCCATGGAAGAAGTTTTATGCGTCTGGTGATTACCTTTATTTCTGTTCATTAACAGTTGCCAGTTTGGGGAAATGAATAGAGGGAAAATTGATTTCTATATAAGTCAGCATATGGTGTGGTAACAAATAATCCCCTACTCTTGGTATTTCTTGCTCATGCCACGTGTCCTGAAGCTCTGCTCCGTGTCACCTTTATCTAGGGAGTCAGGCTGACAGAACGGCCTCTATCCCGAACATTGCTAGTCTTGTGGCAGAAGGAAACAGGTCATGGTGAACCATGCACTGGTTTTTTATAGCTTCTACTTGTAACTCTTGTCATTTCCATTCACCTTTCATTGGCTAAGACTAATGTCAAGGAAGTAGGCAAGTATAATGCTCCTTCAGGATTGGGCAGTGAAAACATGAAGCCGATTTACACCAGATATCTACCTTTTTATTGTTCTTAAATGTCTGAGAAATGAAGTAAAAGAAAATGGAGACTTTTTTTATTTATCAATTTTTAATGGCTATTCTTTATTCCTTTTAGTATATACGGTAGAAATCTTATTATGAGGTTTAAAGAATAGAAATACATGTTTGATGTGATTAACATCAGGACCTTTATTATATTCAATGTCTTTTCTACAGCTGAGATGTAATTAGTTTTAACAGAAGGCTGCTCAATGGTCAAAGTGAGGCTTATTAATGCAGATGAAGATAATAACCTTAGTGGTTAAATCCAGACTCTAATTATCCAACACAATAGTGTTGTCTTTTATTTACCTTCACAGCAGAATAAAGTAAACCTAACAGTATTAACCTCATGAGCCATATCCCCTCTAACCTTTTAAAAATATGTCATACTCTTATACATACTTTTAATAGGAAAATAATCTTTTCACATTGAAATACATTAAAGCAGAGATAAAAATAATGATCACATGCTGTGATAATTATTCATTTCATCCCATTAATGTAAGAGTTTCAGCATGTGACATACAAAGAAGAGTTGCTGAAGGATGTTTGGAAGAACACTAGTTTAGAAGAATATTAATAGATGTTACACTGAAAAAGTCTCAGTAATTTAAGGATTCAGGGAGTGCTTGATTACACACAGTACAAGTTTCTGTGATGCAAGATGCCTCAGAATCTTAGTGATGCATTATTAGTGCATGAGCCATTTATCTGGTAATATTCTTTAGAACACACTCTGGGAAACAGTGACTCTCAGGTTTCTACCAGGCCCATTCCAACCACATCCGAACCTCAGTGAAACTCCAGTCCTTCGAGCCTTCTGTTTACTTGTAATCATTCAGCCCTCTGCTTTCTTTACTCTTCTGCTTATCCACCTTAGACGAATGATTCATCCTTTTAGTGAACTGTGTGGCCAATAATCTAAACCTCCTTATCTCTTAGTTCTTCCCACCTGGCAAAACCCAGCTGTGGATGGATCCAGCTTTTCTGCTTCCTTTGAGTCCCGCTGGAGAAAGCCATGTGATCCTTAACTTCAAATAGGCCCTTAATATCTGACATTTCTTAATAGCTGACATTTTCCGTTTAGCTCACTTCTGACTTTCCTACTTCCTGTAGTACAATTTTAAACCCTTTCTACTTTTTGGATTCTACAACCACCTCTCTCTACTCCCCCTGCATGCCCTGTTCATCTAGCTTCTTTACAGAGTACAGTTTGCCTGATGTTGCCAACCCTTCGACCTTCCTACTGGTCCTCTCATTCTAGCTCTCTTTCTCCTTTGGGATGGTGAAGTGTTTCTCCCCTATTCAAAGATGATCCTTCTCTACTTGTATTTTGATTCTCATGCCCCCACCCCACTTCCCAGTGAATTTTCCAAGGAACTTACACTATTGATTACACTTTCTTTTTCTTATGTGGAGTCCATCTTACTTTTCAACTGGTCTTTCTATCAGCCAGCAGCTTTTACATGTGCTTAAGCTTTCCTCATTGTGAAAAGGAAGGAAAGAAGAAAGCAGGGGAAGGACAACTCTCCCTCGACATTACCTTCTATTCCAGCTATTCCAGTGCTTCCTCTTCATGGCTAAAAGTCTCACTGTTTCCATTTCCTCTTCTCCCACTCTTTACTCAATCTGCTCCCATCTATTTTTTTTTTTATTTTAAATCGAGATTCAGCATACATATGGTAGTGTGCACTAATCTTAAAGGTATAGCTCAATGAAGTTTTACATTTTTATGCACCCCATGTTGCTAAAACCCAGATCAAGATATAGACCAGTGTTAAGAACAAAAAGTACAAATATCCTTAATGCTTTATAATTTGGTATCGTCACTTAACAATATATCCTGAAGATCACTCCATAGCACCTTACTGAGACCTTCTGTATTTCTAAGTAATGCTTCATTATATAGCTATACTATCATTTATCAATATTCTGCTGATGGATATTTAGATTGATTCCAGTCTTTTGCTATTCCAAATAGTGCATCAATAAAGAGTTTTATGTAGACATCGTTTTGTATTTCTGCTAATGCATGTTTGATACAGATTCTTTGAAGTGAAATTGCTGGGCCAAAGGTTAAATACATTCATAATTTGACTAGATATTGTCAAATTCCTCTCTATAGAGGTTGTACCATTTCCCCACAGATTTGCTAACAATATAAATTAATAAACAATATAAATTTATACGTACATCCTTTTTCCTTGCAGCTTGAGATAAAATTGACATACGATGTACTGCCCACATTTTGATACATTTTGCCATATGTATACAACTATGAAACCATCACTATGATTAAGATAATGAATTCATCCATTTTACCCCAAAGTGTCCTCATGCTCCTTTGTAATCTACCTTTACTCTCTCCACTCCATCTCCAAACATGAAGGTCTCAGAAATGTTACTTTTTGAGGTAGCAGGAGATGTGCCTCCCAACATAAGAGAGTAAATTAAGAGAGAAGAAAACAGGATAGTAAACCCAGGAGGGAGAAAAGGTAATCCTCATCAGGAGAGCGAATAAAAACCCCAGCCTGTGGCCAGCTGCAGTCCAGGCTGAGGGCACCAGCAATGGAGGGAAACCAGTCTGGATTTGGAGCAAGTCACAGGACTCCAGGACAGATAAAGAAGATAAAAGCAATGCAAAACTTGATATATCAAAAATTTGGAGTGGTGATTTAGAGACTTAAAACAGAGACTTTGTGGCTGAAAACCCAGCAAGTGAAGAGAGAAAGATAAGTAAAAAGAAAGGAAAAGCTATCATGACATGCCACATGGCTCAACTAGAATAGCATTTACATGGTAACGGTAATGTATATTGAAGTTGATCTAACCAAAATTAAGATATGAGTCTCTCAGGGGAGTGGCAGGCAGAATGAGAAGGGCAGTGCATGTGGTAGGGGTGAAAGAAGGCTAAATATCTTCCTTCCCACAGGGTAAGTGGAAGGACCATTCAGCTTGATTTTACAACTGAAAGATCAAGAAGGAGCAATAGAAGCTTGTTCTCAGCTAATTCCTACAATGCCTGACATCTTGCCTTGAATGAGAGGCCCATGTGCTACTTTTCCTGCCTCCCCTGGTGGCTCTCTTTCAGCCAATCTTGTGAATAGCTCTATTAGGGCACCACTATCATTTCTGATTTACTTTTCTATATGCCTATGAGGCTGTGAGCTCCTTGGGGGAAAGGGCAGTGTTTTATAACTCCCTTGTCTGAGACACAGAAAATGTTGAATTCATGAACAATACTATAGAACGTTGCAAAGCAAAAGGTACAAAGTCTTGGTAAAATTAGGAGGAATTTAAAGAGTCTGTTAAGAACCATAGCACAATCAAATTAAAGTCAAATCACAGTGATTTAAAAGCACTTATCACTTTACTCCTATAAACCTTAAAATGTTCCATATTCCATGGTACGGAATTGTAGTCACGCGCACATCTCCACTTAACTCTTTAGACCATTGTGAATTTTTCTTAATGAGACTAAGTGCTTGGGGCCCTTTCATGGGGACATTGTTGAACTTTTCTCATTCATTAACAGAAAGGTTTTATGTTCACACTTCTATTGCCTCCTGCTGGGATAATTTCATAAACCCAGTTATCTTATTAGAAATAAGAAACAATTACTTCTAGGAAATATTTTGGGATATTAAATTGCAGTTAACAGCACAGGTGTGTATTACTTTTAAAACTCAATGTCAAACCAGTTAATGAATAAAATATATTCATCTTGCTGGAGGAGAGCTGTGGGAAAAGTAAGTTAGAGGGCGAAAAAGTGACTATTTGATTAATAAAAATAATTCTTTTTTCAGAACAATTTTCTTTATATTATGAGCTTCCCAAATACATTTAAAATACAATTTAATTTGCCACAATTCAACTTACATACGGTTCTTTCTTAGGAGCACATCTATATCATAAATACATCAATCTGTTTTCCTAAAACTACGGTATTGTCTTTTGAGCTGTATGCTCCAAATGACAAAGGGGTAGAAGAGGCACCTCTGACCATTATACTTGGTGCCCCGCTTGCAAAATTTTCATTGCCCGTCTTCCAAGTTCTGTGCTTTGCTTCACTCCGGGGAGAAGAATGCTTCAACCAGGGGACGCATCTCTGGTTCTGTAGATTGGAAGGTGAGGTTTCCATACGCCACTGAGTGAACAAAGGCTATGTAAATGGGGTGATTGTGCCTAGAGCTTAATGGGAAATGTGATTGCTGTTAGTGGAAAACATGGAGATGAGCCACCCAGATCCCACCGAAGGAAGGACTCGCTACCCAGCTGAGGGAAGTTTGTTCAGCAGACTGCCTGCCTCCAGCTATTAGGTTCTTCTCAACCGCAGAGAGTTGCCAGCCCCGGCTACTCCCTTCCTGGGATAGCCAGTGATTTGAGTGATACAGGACACCAGTAGGGGCAATGTCCCTCCTACCAGGCTGGCTGAGGCTTTGCGAGGCTTGCACACAGTTCAGTTCTTCTGCTCAATTCTGCTTCTGCGCCCTTTCACCACAGGTGATGGTCCTTATAAACACCTTGCACCCCACACTCCATCTCAGAACCTGCTTCTGGAGAACTCAGCTAGTAACATGGTTCACGGCGAGGGTGAGAAGGAATTTGGATGAGACTCAAGGGGACCTCGGCACTGCCTCCTCCACTGCCACAGACCCTGCCAAAAGAAAGAGTAAGTGGAACACTACAGTAATTTGACAGAAACCTGATCACAAAAGGCTCAGCTCCTGCAGAAATTAAGTAAAACGTCCCAACCAGCTGAGATGCAAATGGGAAGCCAAGCAAACGTGAAAAAGGTGGTGGTAGAATAAGTCATACATACCAGCTATGGTATTTATACAACACTGCAGAAATAAGAACAATTTTAGCAACACGTGTTTTCTTCTCTGCTACATTCTGGATATGCCGCACACCCTAATTTTCCTCTTCTTTCTTCTCCCCTCCCCTCGCAGTTATATATAACTTTAAAGATTAGCTACATTTTACAGCCTATCAGTAAGAGCTGTGAAAGAACAAAAGAAAAACAGATATCTCTCAGATATCCGGACTTAAAGCTGGATGTAGTAACTGTTTAAGTTTTGAGACTTTAAAGAAGATGAGTCTATTTTTGTTTGCATAGGATAATTTAATTTTGTTAGGTGAGAGCACTTTGGGGATTATAAGTAGGTGAAGAAAGCAATAAAGAGTGGAATGTAAGAAGAATTACTTTACTATCTAACCTTTAGTGAGCATTTCAATTAACTTGTTTAATGAAGTAACTCATGCATCCTCACAACAGCTCTATGCGAGTAGTACTATTATTATCTCCATTTACAGATGAAACTGAGGCTCCTGAAGCTTAATTAATTTGGTCACAGTTGCAGAGCATTAGCACCTAGGCTGTGTATAGGTTCCATGCTCTTAATTTCTCTGTTATATTCCTTTATTTTACTGGAGAAGAGATATGTCATTCTTTCAGGTTGCCCAGCATCTGAGTCCTCTTACTATGTCTGGGAAATTCTCCACGTGAATCTGGGTAGGAGACAGAGCCTGCTGGCCCTGACAAAGCTGAAAGAGATGATATCACTTCCCCGTTTCCCTGGCACCTTCAGCGTGGACATGTGCTCTAGGCCCCATCGGGTGCACTCTCTTGTGCACTGCAGCAAGATCAACTTACAGGAGCACCAGGGGGCAGCAGTGCTAGTGGTGGCCAACAGTGTCCAGTGCCATGGCTGTTGGGGTCATAAGCTGCAGCTTCTAGTGCTTGGCCGTGGCAATAGGCTGTCCTCACTGGTCTTCCAGCAGTATTTTGGATGTTCTCAGCTGTGGAGACTTCAAAGTTGTCTGTTTAACCTTTCCAACAATTCTGTGAGGTGTCCAATATTCTGATTTAGAGTTGTTGCTATAATAGTTGTTCAGCCCTCATTGTTGTTCATTTTATTTCTAAAATGAAGTATTAGCTTACATATATATAAAGTGTTTGGCAAGTATATATCATGGTAGTTGTTGGAATTGTGCTATTTCCCCGTTTCATTAAAGACAAGATTAGGAATTGAGGAGTGGCTTAGCTGGGTGGTTCTACATCAGGGTCTCATGAAGTTGTAGTCATCTCAAGGCTGGAGAATCACCTCGCAAGTTCACTTTCAAGGTTGCTGGCACGTCTCAGTTCCTTGCCCACTGTTGACTGGAGGCTTCAGTTTCCCACCACATGGGCCTCTGCGTAGGGCTGCTAACACATGGCTCCCTCCAGGGCATGTAGAGAGAGAGCGAGAGTGTGTGTGTGTGTGTGTGTGTGTGTGTGTGTGTGTGTGTGTGTGTGAGAGAGAGAAGAAAGAGAGAGAGAGAGAGAGAGAGAGGTGGGGGGTGCCCCAGATAAAAATCATATTCTTTTATAACAGTTTCAAAAGTGACTTCTATATACCATTACTTCTGCTAAATTCTACTGGTAGGCATCATAAAGGCTATTTTGGAAGCTGGTACCACAAGCATATATATATATATGTGTGTATGTGTATTTATACTACATGTATGTATGTGTGTATATGTATATATAATATCACACACATTAACCAGAAGGATATTTATAATTCTAAATTTGAATGCACTTAATAATATAGCTTCAAAATATATGAATCAAAAATTGATAGAACTACAAAAAGGAATAGAAAAATCCCTCATTATAATGGAAGATTTTAGCTCCCTTACCCAGTAATGAATAGATCAAGAAGATGAAAATACCAGTAAAGATAAATAAATTTTGAATAAGACAATTGGCAAGCTCAATCTAGTGAACACAAATAAAACCCATAAAACAGTTGTAGGTGCACATTCTTTTCATTCCACACAGAACCTAATGGAATTTGACTACTTAATGGTCTGCAATTCAGGTCACAATACATTTTAAAGAATTGGAAGCACAATTTCTGACCATAATGCAGTTAAAATTCAAATCAATTTACAACAAGATGACTATGAAAATCCTAGATGCTAGCAATTTAAATATAAAGTTCTAAATAATTCACAGGTCAAAGATGAATCATAATGAAAAATTTAAAATATGTAGAACTAAAAATTAAAAGAAAATGCTGCATATAAAAATTTCCAAATACTAAGAATTGATCTACCGTATGATCCAGCAATCCCTCTAGTGAGTATTTACCCTAAAGACTTGAAAATCATATCCAAAAAGATATTTGCACACTGATGTTCACAGCAGCATTATTCACAGTGGCCAGGACATGGAAGCAACTGAAGCGTCCTATGATAGATGACTGGATAAAGAAGCTGTGGTACATATATACAATGGAATATTACTCAGCCATAAGAAGAGATGAAATACTGCCATTTGCAACAACATAGATGGGCCTCAAGATAATCATGTTAAGTGAAATAAGCCAGACAGAAAAAGTTGCAAACCACATGATATCACTTATATGTGGGATGTAAACCCAAAAGCAACAAATGAACAGTACAAACAGAGACTCATGGACATGGACTATAGTGGTTATCAGAGGGTAGAAGGGTGGGGCAGGAGGGGGGAGGTAGATGAGTAAAGGGGGTCAAATATGTGGTGACAGAAAGAAATCTAACTATGGGAGGTGAACACACAATGTAAATATATATATGCCTTGCTGTTAAAATGTACAACTGAAACTTACCGGATCTCATTAACCAATGTCACTGTAAACAAACAAACAAACAAACAAAATAAATAAACAAAATAGCTAATCCTCTCAAAAAAATTCAAAATATTCAGCTATAGCAATGCGTAGAGAGAAACTTATAGTCTTAAATGGTAATTTAGAAATCTACAAGATTAAAAATTAGTGCGCTAAGTATTTAATTAAAAAGTTATAAAAGTAACAACAGAATAAACCCAGGAGTAGTAGAAACATAGAAATAATAAAGTAGAAATTAATGAAATAGAAAACAAAGGTAAAAAAATTTTTTTTAAGTTTCTTTGAAATGGCTAATAATATTAACATATCTTTGGAAAATCAGTTAAAGGAAAAAAGAGAAAAGGCGCAAAAACACTATATGGGGAATAACTGGGACATAACACGAAGAGCAGAGAGTAGAAAGAACTTAGAGAAAAACTTCATGACGGTGAATTTTAAAATAAGTCAAAATGAACAAATACCTAGACAAACATGTAATTTACCAAAGTTAACTAAAAAAAAAAACAAAACCCCAACCTTGAGTATTCCTTTAAGCACGTGGGATCGGTCATTTAAATGGAATGTGCGTAAGGAAAACAACAGGTGCAGATAATTCTGAGGACACATTCTAAGAAACAATGCAAACTCTTCTAGAAAACGGAATAAACAAGAACATTTATTAATTATATAGATTTGTTATATGATTAATTTTGGAAGATTGTACTAACTGTTAGAATAAATCAGTAAAACATTTTGTGAACTCTTCTGATAAATATTTAGCCAGTTCAAGGTAACTGTTGGTTTATTGTGTGCTCTACCTGATTCAGCTGACATAAATGGACTTACTCAGGTAATAAAAGTCCTATAGACTCCTGTTTTATTTTTTTCCATTTATTTATTATTATTATCATTTTTTTTTTAGGTGGAGCAAATGTTGGTTGACCTCACAGATTGCAAGGACTTTGTCAACTTACAATCCCTTATTTTTTTATTTTTCATGTTTTACACCAACAGCACCTGGTCTTCCTAGGTGGTCTCCCATCCAAGTACTAACCAGGCCCGGCCCTGCTTAGCTTCCAGGGTCAACTGGGATCAGGCTTGTTCAGGGTGGCATGGCCATAGACCATAATGACCTTTTGTTGTGGTGGTTTAGCACATTTCTGGACAGAAAATTTTAGGTGAAAATTTTTAATGGGTAAAAAGTTTTAAAAGACTGTTCACTAATGAAAAATAATATTCAAAATTTGTGATGATCATTTCAGATTTGTGAGGGATGATGTTGTATGCAATTTTTGTCACTCGGTGTGATAATGGATAACGTGAGCTGCTGGTTACATTGGTTTCTTTTCTCAGTATGTATTTCTACTCAATTAGAAATCCCAAACTCACAATAAGTTGCTGAGAATAGCAGCAGGTGTTAGTTTTCTTTCAGATAATTCTAGTTATTATTTGCATTGATGTGGACCCCATATTTTGAAATGACAACATCCGCCATCCCACAAGCACTGCAATAAGCCTTTGCTATGCCTCTCATCAGGAGCCGAAGTCGATTCCATCCTGTCTCCTATGTACTAGTTTTCTCTTGCTGTGTAACAAATAACCACAAACTGCAGCTTAAGAAACACACAGTTATTACCTCACAGTCTCTTTGTGTCAATAGTCCACCAAATTTTAGCTAGGTCCCCTGCCCAGGATCTCACGAGGTGAAAATCAAGACATCAGCCGCTGTGTCCTTATCTAGAAGTTCTTCAGGGAAAGATCCATTTCAAAGCTCCCTTGGGTTGTTTGCGGAATTCATGTTCTTTTGGTTGTAGAACTGAGGGTCCCATTGTCTTGCTAGATGTTGTCCAGGGACCACTCTTAGCTCCTAGAGGCCATACTCAGATTCTTGCCACGTGTCCCCCGCCTCCCACCCCATCTAAGCATTGGAGAATATCCCTCTCATTGAATCACTCTTACGCTTCAGTCTCTCTGACTTTTCCTTCTGCTATCAGCCAGAGAAAACTCTCTGTTTTTAAAGGGTTCATGTAATTAGGTCAGGCCTACCTGGATAATACTTTATCTTTAGGTCAGTTGAGCAGTAACCTGAATTATTTGTGATCTCAATTAGTAAATCTTAATCAGTAATCTTAACCTATATTTCACTTTGTCATGTAATGAATTCTTTACCATGTAACTTCATCACAGGAACAATCCTGAGGGCAGAGATCACGGACAGCATCTTGGAATCCTGCCTACCAAACTCAGCCTGGTCTGGCCGATCACTGGCCTTGTACAGAATAATGTGACCCTAGGCCTCAAGGAAGCTTGCAGTTTCCAGTTTTGCTCCCTTTGAAATGCTCCTTCTTTGGAACCAGCCATCACACTCTGAGAAAGTTCAAGCTGGCCATGTGGAGGAGACCCAACGTGACCCAGGGACAGTCCCAGCTGTGTTCCCAGCCAACAGCCAAAACCTACTGCCAGCCATGTGAATCAGGCCATTCTTAAATAGCCCAGCCCCTAGGTGAGCCATCCTAGCCAACGCCAATGGCTCAGAGACAAGCTGTCTGAGCCGGGACCTGCCCAAACTGCAGAATTGTAAATAAATACATGATTGTTGTTAAGTCACTAAGTTTTGGGGCAGTCTGTTATGTAGGAATAGAAAACTATTTTTAGGGCTCCATCAGATGCCAAGACTGTAGCATATCACACTCTAACACTGAAGTGTGAACATTTTGGGTTAGGAGACAGGGTAAATGGAATCTTAATTCATTCTTTGGTTACAGTAGAATCTGGAAGTAATTGATTTACTGTTGCAGCTTTTGAATATGGTATAAAATATGCTGAATAATATATTATTGATTTATCTTCCAGAAGTGTGAAGAATCATTAAGTTAGTGAAAATTTAAGGTCTTAGTGATTGAGTTAATTGTACACAATTTAATCTGAGGAAATTCTGATATTTTTTACATTAAAATCTAGATAATTAATGCCTGAAGTTAGATTCGGGTTAGTTTCAGACACATCTTTTGCTCCTCTTGATTACCTTGGATGCCACATCCTGAACCCTTAGCTACTTATTCTACCTTAGTCATAGCCAAAGCCACCTAACTCCACTGCAGCCCACATAGTCCACTCTCAGGGCCTGACTAGCCTCTCACTGGGGCGTTCCCTTTGCTGCCATCCTGCATCCAGACCAGTACCCATGTGCCTGGGGGTTTTAGCTTCTCCTGTCACTTTTGGACCTAGCAAATGCCAAACCATAGGGCATGGGATCTTCCTTAGCGAAGGTCTACCAAAGGAGCTTGTACTAGTCAGGGTTCTCCACAGAATCAGAACCAACAGTGGGTGTAGTGTGTGTGTGTGTGTGTGTGTGTGTGTGTGTGTGTGTGTGTGTGCATGCTATTCTCTTCGAACAAATGTGGATCGGCATTTTGGTGCAGCCTCTTTAATTTGAATATCACTTTTTGTTATATGCCTGCCTGGTGTTTTGTCAGTGCTGACCTCTGCACACTTTTTCCTGTTAAGATTATGACTCACAGAATTGTGGGTAACTGAGTGAGTGATTAGTATGGATTTTCAGGAAGAAGAAAAACAAAAAGTCATCCAGAACTTCTCATTCACATGTTATATCACAATATGCCAAGAGCTGATTTATGCCCTGATACTCATCAGTGATTTCCTCTTACTGTGAAGTACTAGTATGCACAACTGATAGTAACTGCTCTTCCACCTAGAACGCCATTATTAACATAGGTTAAACAATAGAGTTATTCATTCAAGACCTTTGCCAATATCTTTTTATGTCTTCTGTAAGAATAAATGGTAGTCATTGTTTTGGTCTAGCAGCAGGTTTAATCGCTTTCATATTGCAGAGCATTATTTTCTGTTTATTTGGGAAAAGAACAGATGATCGGTTCATCTAAATGGTCATGATGTCTTGTTCGAATGTTACACAAAGGATTCGTGCTACTATTTGACAATGTTCTGAAGTAGATGACATGCTGAGAAATAGAGAACAAATTGCTGAATGAATACTATTTCATTTCAAAGATTCATCAAAATTCCTGTTCATACTTTTCATCTTTGGTTACTTGTGGAAAATTAGTATACTCACAGATTCACTTATTCCAGCATGAAGAGTTTCACATTCTACACTTGTTCTGGATTCCTGCTCACTTTTACATTTGTGTTGTTCTCAATTATATTTACATTATTATTTTTTGTACTATATTTATACTTCAGTGAACCACCTTTAAACAACTATTTCATTTTTGTGAATTGGACATAAAATATAACAAAGAATAATTTCAAAAAATGCAAACTCAACAAATATAAGCACCATTAAATGACACAAAATATGCTCTCTGAGACAGATTATACCACATTAATTGAATGTAAGCTGAAGTAAACTGACTGTTCTTGTAAAATACTTAAAACTTTAAGAACCTAATGATTATTATGCATAAAATGAAATTAATGGGAAAATAATAGTTACACTAATATATTTCACATTTTAAAATGTATGGGTAATGGTTTATAAGGTTTTGCTTGAGGCTTTAAGTTATGACAAGTTTCAGATACCAAAAGTTCCGAGAGGGACTACCATACAGAAACTTTAAAGTGGTGTTCAAGGATCAATCGAACCTACTACAATGATGGAAATATTCTGTATCTATGCTTTCCAATATGCTAGCCACTAAGCCACATGTGCTATTGAGCATTTGATATATGGCTAGTATGATGGAATTTTAAATTTTACTTAATTTTGATTAAATTGACATAGCGCAGCACAGAACAGAATTAAACAGCTCTTAAACCCTTCACCCACGCCAAGATCATAGACAGCTTAAGAGAGAAAGAACTGGAGAGAGCTATGATGCGGATTCCCCCACTGCCACGAAAGAGTAAAGTTAGTGGGTGGATGCACCTTTTCCAAGCCTAGTGAAATAGGCTCTGTTCCAGAAATCTAAAGTATAAGAGAGGGACTGGCCAGCTGCAAATACAGTTTAGCAGGGACAAGACTGTTTAAATGTTTCTCCAGTTGGTACCTAGCCCACATGCTGTCTGACAGGGTGTTCTAGAGGGGTGGTGAGCACCTAGCAGAGACTGAAGAAATCACCACGTTTCCAGGGGCTGTGGAAGGAGTGAGGGACCAGACAGATTAGAGATATGATTGCTCAGGTCAAGGGAGTTGTAAATAAAAGACATCTAATTTGGAAGTCTCTGAAGAAACCAGGAAAGTGCTCTTCCTCTTGTTTTCAGAATCCCAATTTTGTCAGGTATCTAGTAGCCAGGGCTTCGGGTTAAATTAGGTTCCTCTGCTGTAGCAGGGGGGGGGGCGGGGGTGAAGGTTGATTAGTATAAGCCATTTATGTAATTACAACACTGTTGCCAATGATTTGTTTAGGAGTGAGCCTTGACTTAAGTTTCATCCTATTAGATACAATGCAAGAGTTCTGAGAAAGGTGTTTCTTACCCCTAAAAAAAGAGATAGATACATGAAGAAACAGTGTTCTTTAGGGTAGAATCCAGGTTGTAGAGCTTGAAGCTTATAAGATTTGGGGTCCTCTTTAAGAAAAAGAGTCTATAATTGTCTTGCTTTTTCAGTTTACAAAAATATATGACCAGGTAAATGCATTGCTAGGGTTCTTTCTAGGGCCTTGGAAGGAGACTGTGAAATTTAAGCTTCTCTAGTTTCAAGGTAAACCACTATTGAAATCTTTTCTTTTTTGAACATCATTGTCTTCGTGGGACAAGTGGACCTGTGGCAGTCATCTTGGGACCGCAAGGAGAGTCAGCTTAAGGATTAAGCAAACACACTTAGGAGGACACAGTGTGAAGATGAAAGGAATCTTGTTGAAATCACAGCCCCTGAATTTTCCACCTTGGAACCCTTTTATGTACTGGCTTCTTATATGAAAAATGATAAATATCTTTATTGTTTATGCCACTCTTCAATAATCTGTAGACATATGTATCCAAACAAAAACAACTACCACCTATTCACTTCATGGTTTCTCTCTGTCTCTCTCTCTCACACACACTCCCCTGAAGTATGGAAAGGAGATAATCTCAGAATATAGGATGGTCCTTTATGTCTGATTAAATTGGCTTGACGGAAAGCTCAATTCATGATCCTAGTTTTTCCTCATTGGTTGAATATTCAATGGAGACTTCAACATGGTACTTGGAAAGAACTTGTCTAGACCACTACCACTCAAAGTGCAGTGTGTGGCTGGTGCCCGTGCATGAATTGTTCCTTACCAGTCTGTAATGAGGTAAATATGAAAATTGAGAGTAAGAATTTAGAAAAGTTTTTATAGCATTCAGAGATTTTATAATTTTATGTCTGTTGAATATACTAATTTTAAATTTGAGGGGCTTGTACTTTCTATATCTTTGATTTTCAAAAAATTTAAATACATCTTGTATTTTAGAACAGATTTACAAAAAAATTATAGAGTAGTACAGAGTGTTCTCATATGCTCTATACCAGTTTTCCCTATTATTAACATTTTACATTAATATGGTACATTTGTTACAGTTAATGGACCTATATTGATACATTATTATTGATAAAGTCCATCAGATTTCCTTAGTTTTTCCTGATGTCCTTTTTCTGTTTCAGAATTCTGTCTAGGACACAATATTACATTTAGTTTTTGTCTCCTTAGCTGCTACTGGCTGTGACAATTTTTTAGACATTGCTCGTTTTTGATAAGCACTGGTCAGATATTTTATAGAATATGCTTCAATTGAGAATTGTCTGCTGTTTTTATCTCATGATTAGTATGTCTTTGATTTCATTTTTCTAGTACAATAATTCATTTTTATTGCATTTCACATAAATATCAGTCTGCAACAGGATAGGAAAAAGACCCCTGGTCCCTTATCACAGATAGTTTGAGAAGTCCTGGTCTAAATACCTAAGGTTCCAGCCTTAGCGTTTAAAATTCTCAGGTAGTTTTTTCTAATGAAACCATTGGTTTACCTTTGGATTCTGTTCTGTTTTTTGAATCAAAATATTAGGAATCAGGCTTCTAAGTCTGAACCTTAAAAAATGGTAAATTACCTTTGCAAAAGATTATCTTTTTGGCAATCTATGGTGTGTCAGTAAATGCCTGATGGCTTATAAAGCATTTAAAAGAATACATACAATCTCTCAACTATGAACAAAATGTCATGTTTCTGAAGCAGCTCTTTATCAAGGGGGTTTCATAAAATTTAAGGCAGAAGCACTAGAGGTATCACACAAACCAGAATATAGCCATAGCATCTATTCATCTACATTCTGCTTTTTTTTTTTTTTTGCCTTGTCCCCAGGTGTTTTATTTATGTTTTTCTTTCTCTTTTCTCAGTTTTCCAATTCAAGTACCCTGAGCACTGAGAGCCAAACTTTTCCCACTACATCACCTTTCCCAGTAGATTATCCCTGTCATCTTCATCTTCCCCCCACCCTCATGTCTCCTCTGAAATATTTATTTTGATGATATAAGGAGTCCCCTACATCATGCTTCTTTGGGGATTCTCTCGTTGATCCTCCTGTTTAGAAACCTTACTAAATGAGCCTGCTTTGGGCTTTGGATGATAAAAGCTTCACTTGGTATGTGTTTCCTCCCTGAAGTTGATTCTTCCAGTTGCAAAATGTGTGTTAAAACCGTTGTATGCCACTTCCTTTTGTTTATTTTTGTAACTCATGAAAGTATAGTTTTTTTCCTTTGTTTAACGTCACAGCTTTTAATTTTTGCTTTAGATCACCTTTTTGGTTTTGAAGCTTTAGACTTCATTTTGAAAAGCTAGTTCTCGTTTCTCACCTCATTAATTATGATAGATACAGATACAAACTTGAATTCATTTTTGTTGGTTGTCCAATAAGTCAATTGAGTGGCTAGGGAAGCTTTTCAACAAGAGTTTGCCTTAAGGCTTTTCAATCCCATTTTTAAATTGTGGTAAGACTGTCCTTGCTCACCTCCTTGATCTTTGCATAGCAATTGCCAACACGGAAGGATGAAGAAAAGCACACAAAAGACTATCTCTCATTCACTCAGTGATGTTTGTGTGCAAGATACTACTGCTGCCCCAGCATTGTTGGGCTTGCTTGCAAGGTAAACTGTTCCTGTTTATTGCAGGAAATGCTGGTATGTTTTTATTTTTATTTTTTAAATAATTTTTAAAGTAATTTTTCAATTTTTCAATCACAGTTGACATACAATATTATATTAGTTTCAGGTGCACAAAATAGTGATTAGTCATTTATATAACTTATGAAGTGGCCACCCTGATAAGTCTAGTCCCACCTGACACAGTACATAGTTATTATATTGTTGACAATTTTTTTTTTTTTTTTAATGTTCTGCCAGGGCCAGGTTTTCTTGAGTATTTATTTTTCTTTATGATGATTTCATTTCCTTGCTACAATTTTGTATTTG
Source organism: Eonycteris spelaea (assembly GCA_003508835.1). NCBI lineage: Eukaryota > Metazoa > Chordata > Mammalia > Chiroptera > Pteropodidae > Eonycteris > Eonycteris spelaea. The sequence continues at coordinate 8,092,075 of PUFA01000017.1, forward strand.
CCTGTGATCTGGAACTCTGGGTTTCAGATGTCTGCTCTCATTGGTTTATTTCCTTTCCTATCTCATTTAAACAACTCAAGGTAAGACAAATTGTACACTCTCCTGTAGGTCTGCCTAGCCAAATGTGATTCTGCCACAGGATCATTGTCTTGTTAATGTGTTTATTCCCTTATTCATTTATTCCCATGTTCAGCAAATGTTTATAGAGAACTTATTATGGGGCAATGCTAGTGCTAGGTATTAGGGATACAGTGGTGAAGACAGACACAGCCCTTGATGAGAATCTTTTGATTTATTGGGAAAGATATACTTAAATACATATATATAATTAAAGATGAAATTCTGATCAAGGCTGTGAAGAATAAGTACAACTACAATTACCCTAGTTCTGCATTGGAGATTGGAAATTGGAGGAGGTAAAGCCTTTTTTAGGAAAATGACATTTAGACTGAGATTTGGGATAAGGGAGTTGGCCAGGTGAGATGGAGAGAAAACGTTCCACAGTGAATCCACGTGCTGGGAGAATTTGGTTCTTTTTGCTTTTTTCTTTAGCCTGGAAGAATTTGCTCATTCAAATAATATTGAGACTCTCCTGTGTGCCAGGCAGAAATAAAAACTCGTATGTAGAAAGAGTGCTGTATTAAATACTCTTTAATGATATAGGGAAATAGTTTTATTTAGGATTCTGAGATCATTTTGCCTCTACTATTCATTTCTCTTCTTCTTTATTTCAGTAATTGATTAAGAAAATACTTAAATAAAACCACTAAAAATAGAGGGAGGAATTATAAGAGTAGGCAAAAAAATTAATAATAATCTTGTACTCATTAATAATCCTCTCTGGGTTTCAATTTCTTCATCTTTAAACTGATGAGCTGGTCTAGATATTGTGCAAGACTTCTCCCAACTTCAAGTTTTGGTTAAGAGCCACTAACTTTCAGTATTTGCCTCTGAGAAATAATTCTGGCAGCATTATTACTTGGAATGTTTTGCATGAAATATATAAAAGAATTACTTCTGTGAATATTATACGAAGATGTTTGCAAATTCTTAATTTAGCTGTCAGTAAATTTCTTATCATTATTTATTCCTATTTCAATTTGCCAAATGTACATTGCTTAGAAACTTGTACTCAAGGAACACTACCTAATCAAGTGCATATTCAGGCAAGTGTAATCAGTTATGTAGTTAATTATGTATATACATTTCTTTTGAATCTGTTGCTGTTTAAGTCCTAAGATTTAAGACTGTTATTTGGAGTTGGAAAGCAAAATTTTGTGCTAGGCAGTAGGCTTTTTTCATGTCCTGCTTAGTTGCAGAAAATTATAAGATAGTAAACCTTGGCCTAGTAGTACAGTTATAAAATGTTACATTTTCCATATAATCCTTTGTGTGCATACACATATATACACATATATTGTTTGAAGAAATATGGAAATACTGTTAAATATATTATGATTTTGGCCAGCAACAAAACCCTTGTAAAAGACTGAGAAAGTGCTGCAGCATTTTGCCAATTTTATATCTGCTTCTCTTCCTCTTCTTATTTCTAGCTGAAGCACGAGTCACCTTTATCAATCTACATAGACAGCATCAGTCCAGCTGTTCTCATCAAATAATTAATAAAGATTCCAAATGGGTCATAATTTCATCTCAGGGGTAATTTTGGCAAGAGGATGACTTGACTGAACTCTCTCACTTCTCTTTCTCTAAAGAGAAAATTAGTCTTAGAGTCCGGGCCACATTTCTGTAATGCATTGCTACGGACCACAACTTGCCATTAGATAGAGTGGGAGGTTTTGCTACCCTGTCTAAAGATAACAACACAGAGAATAAATCCTTTGCTATTCTCACAGTGGAAAATGAACTTAATCAATGTTTAAGTGCAAAATGGGCTTGAGGTCTGATAAGTCAAGATTGCAATACTGTTTTCTCAGTTATTTGCTGTATAACTTTAGTGTCCCCGTCTGAAAATGGGTAATAATTCTGTAATTCACATGCAAGTATTCCTTGTTGATTGTTCCATGCTTTTCAAAGATCCAGTTCAATATGTTGACATTTCAGGGGAAAAAATAAGCCAAAGTGCACATTGAAAAGTAATGAAGACCTTAACTGTAAGTTACTAAGGTGGGGGCAAGGGGCAAGGGAAATAAAGGGATTATACTGCATAACACACAGCAAGGCTTTCTAAAAACTCCTCTTAAACTTTTTCAGTTTCTCCTAAATTTCAGCACCTACATCAAATTTCATATGCGTTAGAGAGGGTAACGTCAAGACACTACAACAAACTGCAGTGGTCTAAAGAAAAAAGTTCTTCCTCTCTGTTTCTCTTAACAGCTATGATGTAAGTAATGCTGGTCAGCCGGGCAGCTCTTCTTTGTTATTCAGGATCCCAGGTTCTTTGTTGCTCTGCATTGACATAATCAGCATAATGAAATCCAATGGATTCCAGATGCTGGGAAGGGAGAAGAGAATGTGGAGGAGGCACAGCTCTGTGTCTGAAGACCCAGGCTCATAAATGCACACTTCACTTCTGCTAACATTTTATCGCTCAGTTGTTAACGACTTAATCACTTGACTGCACCTAATGTGGCAGTTTGCAAGTTGGCCACCATCCTTCACCCTGCCCTGTATCCAAGCCCTTTGCAATGTGGCTTGACAGCTCTTCTGATCAAGGGGTCGAGTTTCTCTTTCTCTTGAATCTGACTTGGTCTTGCGATTTTTTTGCTAGTAGCTGTGGCAAAAGTGATGTTGTGACAGTTTAGAGCCTGGACTCTAAGGGAGCTTCTTCTTTCTCTCTTGGAATCCTTTTACAGCTGTCACGTGAGCAAGTGGACAAGTCCATGTGAATGAGTCCAGCTAGCCTGCTAGCGGATAAGGGACCATGTGAAGCAGAGGTGAGCTACCCTAGCTGAGCCCAACCCAAATTCATGACCCATAGATTAATGAACTAAATAAATGGTTGTTTGGTGCAAGTTGAGTTCTTTGGGAAGCAGATGCTGAAGTGGACTCAGGAGTACAAAAACCTGTGAAAGGAAAAGGGAAGGAAATCGAAGCATAATGTTCCTGACAAGTCTCTGTCAGCCCAGCAAGGAGTTCCAAAGACCTCCCATTAGAGGAGAACTGAACTGGACAAAAATGGCTAAGTTTTTGTATCACAGTCTTTCCCAGTCATTGACTAGGTGGACCCTGGGGTGAGATCACTTCAGTTTGAAAGTTATCAGTTAACTCTACTTCTTCTTTTTTATTTTTACATTTTACTTTATTTATTTATTTGTATTTTAATCAATTTTTTTTAATGGTGACATTGGTTAACAAAATCCAATAAGTTTCAGCTATACACTTTAACAGTAAGGCATATATATATATTTACAACTGTGTGTTCACTTCCCATGGTAAGATTTATTTCTGTCACCACATATTTGACCTCTTTTACCCCTCTACCTCCCCCCCCTCCACCCCCTACTCTCTGGTAACCACTAATCTATTGTCCATGTTCATGAGTCTCTGTTTGTCTGTCCTGTTTGTTGCTTTTAGGTTTATATCCCACATATAAGTGATATCATGTGTTTTCAACTTTTTCTGTCTGGCTTATTTCGCTTAGCATGATTATCTGAGGTCCATCCATGTTGTTGCAAATGGCAGTATTTCATCTCTTCTTATGGCTGAGTAATATTCCATTGTATATATGTACCACAGCTTCTTTAGCCAATCATCTATTGTAGGACACTTCAGTTGCTTCCATGTCCTGGCCACTGTGAATAATGCTGCTATGAACATGGTGTGCAAATATTTTTGGATATGAGTTTTCAAGTCTTTGGGGTAAATACCCAGTAGAGGGATTGCTGGATCATATGGTAGATCAATTCTTAGTTTTTTGAGGAACCTCCATACTGTTTTCCATAGTGGCTGTACCAATTTGCAGTCCCACCAGCAGTGTATGAGGGTTCCTTTTTCTCTGCATCCTCTCCAACATTTGTTATTACTTGTCCTTTGTTATAGCTATTCTAACAGGTGTGAGATGGTATCTCATTGTGGTTTTGATTTGCATTTCCCTAATAGCTAGTGATGTTGAGCATCTTTTCAATATTTGTTGGCCATTTGTATGTCCTCTAGGGAGAAGTGTCTGTCAGGTCCTCTGCCCATTTTTTGATTGGATCATTTGTTTTTGTTTTTGTTGTTATTGAGTCGTATGAGTTCTTTGTATATTTTGGATATTAGGCCCTTTGGAGACGTTGCTTGCAAATATATTTTCCCATTTGGATGGTTGTCTTTTACCTTGTTGACATTTCTTTTGCTGAGCAGAAGCTTTTTAGTTTGATGTAGTCCCATTCATTTATTTTAGCTTTTACTTCCCTTGCTTTGAGGTCAAATTCATAAAATCCTCTTTAAGTCCAAGTCCTTGAGTTTAGTTCCTATGTTTTCTTCTATGCATTTATTGTTTCAGGTCTTATATTCAGGTCCTTAATCCCATTTTGTAACTCTACTTCTTGCTGTCAAGCAGTAAGTCCTCACTTGAAGAAAATTCTGAGTGGTGCATCTCCATGTATGCCGCACTGTTTTAAGCCACCTAGTTTTGGAGGTCATCTGTTATACAGCAAAAGCTAACTGATTCACATAAATGCAAGGAAGGGTGGGAAATATAATTGAGGTGGGCAGTCTCACCAAACAAAGGAACTACCCTTTTTCAAAAGGGCGTGGGTATAGGCATGTGTGCAGGTGGTCACAAATGCTCATGAATTGCTTGTCCTTCATTAGCAACCTTGCATAGTTGTAAAAAGTAGAGCTGATGCAAGTAGAATACCTAGTAGAGTGCCCTTGGAGCCAGGTTTTGTCAGTCCAGAAGCTTATAAAATTTCCAGGTCACTTTTAAAGAAAAAGACTACAAAATTACAAAACAAATTTAATACAAGACCTTGCAATTAATACAAGACCTTGGAAAAAGAGAGCTTATGCTTCTTTAGTTTGTAGTAAACCTGTTCCTGATGATGCCTGACAGAGGTAGACATTTAAAAATTATATGTTATTATTTGTCCAGTGAAAATGAAATCACATAGCTATTGATTTATTAACTAGTCACCATTTGCACAAACAAGGTGTCAGCAGGTCCATTTAAGTGCAAAATCAATACCAACTTTCAATAGCGACTTCCTTCTGAAGGAAGTGAAAAATCCTCATCAGAGGCAAAGGACATTGACTCTTCTTGTCTTTCTACCCTATGAAGCTCCTGTGATAGGGGATTCTGCAGCCTTATGAGGCAGAGTCAGGCTTTCACTCTTGAAGCTGAAAATACCAGAAATGCACTTTCTGAGCCTCTCTTGTATCCAGGGCAGAGGTCCTGCACCAATCAAATCACACACCCAGACTTTGAAATGAAATAATGGTATGAAGAAGGAGCCCAGCAGAATGCCTTTGAAATGAAAATAATGGTATGAAGAAGGAGCCCAGCAGAATGCTGTCTGGCAGTAGTTTGGAGGTGCAGAGTCAGTGTCTCTGGGTACAATGCTCAATGTCCAGTATCAGTGAGGCAGGGGTGCATGCTGCGTGGCTGTGCCCGGGACAGTACCAGTGCTAATGTCCTTGCACCAGTCTGAGCATAGACCTGGCCTGGTTTATGGCCTCCATGATTCCATGCTGCCCAATATCTTTCAATAGAGTTCCTTTCTTGCTTAAATCAGTTAATGCTTGGGACTAAAACCCTGACTGAGATACAATACATGGGTTTTTTAATTTTAGCCGACACAACTGGGAGCAGAAAATGTTCCCTTCCACTTTGGGTGAATTCTTACATCTGGAGATGCTGTGGAAAGAAGAATTTACTTACATGGAATCTGATGAAAAGCATTTTTGCTCCTTTGAGTCAGATGACTAGAGTTTGATGTTTTTTGTCATTTACTTGCCATGTGACATTGATAAACACCGTTTCTAAAAATTTCTCAAATGTTACTTATAATACATGCACCTGGGGTTAGTGTGAGGTTTAAATGTGATAATATATATGAAAGTGATCTTTAAATTGTTAAGTACTTAATAAGTATAAGTTATTTTTAAACATAAAAAAATCTACCAAGCTCTTGCTACAAACCTGATACACTAATTCCCCCTTTGGATAGTTTGGATGGTAATTAAAGTCAGTTTACAAGCTTATACATATTCTTCACATAAACTGGGCTTGTTCCAACTTGTTTGTATAATTAACTGGTGGCATGTACTATGCCAAATGTACCTTGGTAATTTTCTTCTTGCTGCCTAAGTAGTAGGAGTCACCCATCTCAACACCTCTTAGGCACTTTTTAAAATTTGTGAAGAAATAAAATTGATCACTTGGGTTCTTAAAAGAAGATAAATTTAATGTGGGCAAAATAATAATTTTATGATCATTTATGCAACCCACAGATTGATCATAACTCTTTTCCATTCTTAGTTTGGAATTTCAGTTTCTCTTTGGGGTTTCTTTTTGGAGAATGTTAGAAAATTTCCTGTGGTTCAAAGGAAGTTGGAGCAAGAGACCAAAGAAAAGAGGCTGATAACTTCAGAATTAAAAAGAATTTATTAAGGGAACTAATGGGTAGAGTCTTGGGTGGTAGCAAGATGTGGATCTCCATACCTGAAAGGGCATGGGAAATTGATATATACCACCTGTAGAAAGACAGGTGGCTTGTAGCCAAGTAGCACATGCTTGTTAAGAGCTGTATATCCAAAACAGTAAACAAGTAAATGGGCCTGCTTATCTATTCCATTCAGGTGATATAGGGCCACTCCTTCCCTGTGAACTGGCAGTCACTGAGAGCAGCTTGCTTCTGAAGAAGCCCAGGGTCATGCCAATCACCAGAAACCATTTGCCTAACAAAGAGACTCTCAGAGAACTTAGATAAGGAGCTGGAAATCGATCCTGAGGGAGTAGGCCAAACAGAATTTGTGTAGTTTTTCTTGAAATTCTTAGCAAAACATTGTTTGGCCTGTATAATATATATCTGTTACAGTGAAATTTTAAATACAAATAAGAAAACATTTCTATCCATTATTACTACTTTGGCATTAGTTACCTATTGTTTAGTTGTTTATTTTGTGTATAATTATCCTTTGCTGCATAACACACCACCCTAAACTTAGTGGCATAAAACATTTTATGATGTGTGCAGGCTCTGTGTGTCAGGAATTCAGACAGGGGTCTATGGAGTGGCTTGTCTCTCTCTGCTCCATGATGTCAGGGCCTCAACTAGGAAGAGAACCACTGGTGACTCACTAGCTCTGACTGGAATCATCTGTTGGCTTCTTCACTTACAGATCTGCTGATCTGAAGGCCGGACTTGGCTGGGATTCTTAAATGGAGTCTGCAGTATCTAAAATCAGCCTCCGTGTGTGTGTGTGGTGTGTGTGTGTGTGTGTGTGTGTGTGTGTGTGTGTGTGGCGAGGGGGACAGATGGGGGTGTGGCGGGTGTATGTGGAGGCTTCTCACAGCATGGTGGCTAAGTTCTGAAAAGAAATGTCTCTAAAGCAAAGTTCCAGAGTGTGAGTTTTCCAAGAGAACCAGGGAAAATCTCCATGACTTTTTATGAATTAACTTCAGAATCCACAGTGTCACTTCCGCCGTACTCTATTGGTTGAAAGCTTGCCCAGATTCAAGGGAAAGAGACAAAGACTCCACAATTCAGTGAGAGAAATATAAAACACACATCTTGCAAGACTTCTTCATGGCTTACACACTATACCCACATACAAACGTACAATATACATTCAAATACATTTTAAAAACAGAAGTAGGACCACATCATGCATTCTGTATTAAACATGATTTTATGTTACAGGGAAATAAAATTTTAATTGAGATGACTATTGACTTTTAAGAACCTCTAAGTTCTAAGAAATTCTATACAGTGATCTAGAAATGATCACCAATGAAAATACACTTTAGACTTTCTTAAATTTAAATTCGATTAGAAAAACAAAATTTTGGAAAGATTACATCAATTGACAGTTAAAAATATGTAGATCTAATTTCAAAGCTTTACTTGAGTTCAACATTTTATTTGAAGACAAATATTGGACTCTAAATCCAGTCTTCATGCTAAAAAAAAGAGAGAGAACTAAATAAGGTATTATTTCATCTGAAATCATTTTTTAAGATAATGTGAATTCTATCTAGAATTATAGTTCAACTTTTTTGTGGTCATAGGACTGTAGAGAGGGCTCCATGAACATAGTTGTGCATCAAATCACCTGGGACCAAGTCACAGGTAGACACTGATTAGGAGGTCTGGGCTGGGTCCTAAATTTTACATTTCTAACAAGTATCAAGGAAAAGTTGTGACTCCCTAAAGATTGCGTTTTGAGCATCACTTGCTCATGATCACAGCTAGAAGATGACGGAGTGGGGGTTCAAATCAGCCACTCTTATTTCAGAGCCTTCAATCTGAGCCACAGGGTAAGACTATCTAGTCTGTAAATTTCTTCTATCTACATGTTGCTATTAATGAGTTACAATCTCAATTTTAAAACAAACATGGACTTATCCTGTGCACACTATTTATTTATTTATGCAGTATGCAAGAGTTTGTTGGGGGGAAGAATTCCAGGAAACTTGAGTTGGAAGAACTGCAAGGAGTGACGTAGGGAAGGAGGCAAAACCAATACAATGGTGAGTAATTGAGCTGGTTCCACTCTGGGCAACTGGAACTCAGTCCTACTGGAGACCCTCTAAGGGGTCCATCTGAGACACAGATTGTCCATGGGCTCCCATCATTCATTTACCTAAGGAGGTGTTAATTCCCTCGCTCTTCCGAAATTAAGCATGCCAGCATGGCTCTGAGAGGACTCTACAGGCAGCCTAGGGAGTATGCCCCAGAGAGACTCCAGGAAACAAAAATGAGATACTCAGTGCAGCCAAGGGGGACGCAATCAGGCTGCACCTGCACACAGCTGGTGGTACACAGTAATGCATGTACATGATTAAAATTTTTAATTGAAATTAGTCTATGGATCGAAAAGTAAGTCTCTGACCACTGACCTCTAGCACCCAGTCCTCAGCCCCAAGGGTATTTTTTGTGTGTTACTTTCCTGTATATCTTTTTAGACATATCCCCGTTTATATGCAAATACTTAGTATTTCCTTTTCCTTTAAGCCATTAGTAACATATTACACAACTGTCTACTGGACCATGCTTTTAAAAATTTCCATCTCTGCATCTTGGTGATAATTATTTACGTATATGTTTAGAACTCCATCTTCTTCAGAATGACCACAGTATTTTATTTATGGCTGTACCATAATTTATTTAACCCCTCACTGATGATATGGATATTTCCAGTGCTTTTTTTAAAAGTCAAGTTGACTGAGGTATACTTGCAGTAAAGTTCACCCTTTTATGTGTTCAACTCTATGAATTTTGGTAAATGTGTATAGTCACGTCACCATAACCAAGATGAGAACAGTTTCATCACTCCAAAAACTCCCTGGTGCACCTTTGTCGATGGTTCCCCGCACTCTTGCCCAGGCCCTGGCAACCACGGATCTGCTTTCTGTCCCTACATTTTTCCTTTTCCAAAATGTCATATAAATGGGATCATACAGGATGTAGCCTTTTGAGCCTGGTTTCTTTCATTAAGTACAATGTAATTGAGATTTATCCCTGATGTTATGTGTGTCAGTCATTGATTCTTTCTATTATCAAGTTATATTCCAGGTATGGATATACCACAGTCTATTTATCCATTCACCAGTCATAAGTTTCATTTCTCTTGGGTAAATACCCAGGAGTGAGAATACTATGTTATAGGGTAAATTTATGTTCAACTTAATAAACAATGGCCAACCTGTTTTCAAAGTGACTTTTATTTCCCACCGGTAATATACGCATGCTTGTCAGCATTTGCTATTGCCAGTTGTTTTTATCTTAGTCTTTTTGATAGATGAGTATAATTTTTGTCTATTATAAATAGTGCTGCAATAAGTATTTTTATACATACTAAGCCTTTGTAATTGTGAATAAATCTGAAAGACACATTCTTAGAACTAGAATTGAAGGGCCAAAGGATGTGAAAGACTCATTAGATAGTGCCAAACAGCTTTTAGGTATGGCAGTGCCTGTTTCCCCCATCCTCACCACAGTGTGTTACTCAATCCCAGTACATGTTTTTAGATAAAATTTTACTTTGTTGCTGTGTGAATATCTACCTCATAGAGTTGTTGGTGAGGACTTAATGTAGGGCTTTTAGAGAAGTGCCTGCTGCACAGAGTGGCAACGGATGTAATTATTGTATGATCATCACTACTAATCAATCAAACACGTTATTTGCCTCTCTCTCTGGTTTCTTTGTCAGTATATTCAGGAGTGCTTGTCTATGAAGAGCTAAAATGTTCTACTTATGCTGGCCAGGAATTCAGGTACTGTGTTGTTGTTGTTATTTGATTAATAAGTTTTATTCTTTAGAGCAGCTTTAGGTTCAGAGCAAAATTGAACAGAAGGTACAGGAAGTTCTCATATGCCCACAATTCACAACCACACACACACACACACACACACACACACACACACACACATCTGCTCTGGTGGGGGATATTGATAGATGTTGATAGAGGAAGCATATGACCTCCCCTTCTATCAATATTCCCCACCAGAGCAGTGTGTTTGTTCTCATTACTGAACCTGCGCTGACACATCATTGTCACAAGTTCATAGTTCACATTAGGGTTCACTCTTGGTGCTGCACATTCTATGGGTTTGGCTATGTCCACCATTGTATTATAATATGGAGTGATTTCATTTCCTTAAAAGTCTTCTGTGCTGTTTACTCATCCTTCCCGTCCCTTCTAACCCCTGGCAACCACTAATCTTTTTACTTTCTCCATCATTTTGCCTTTTTCCAAAAGGTCATATAGTTGAAATCATACAGTATGTAGCCTTTTCAGATTGGCTTCTTTCACTTAGTAATATGCATTTAAGTTTCCTCCGTGCTTGTTCATGGCATAGTAGCCCATTTCTTTTTAGCACTCAATAATATTCCATTGTCTGGAATGAATGTACCAGTTTATTTATCCACTTACCTATTAGAGAACATCTTAGTTGTTTCCAAGTCTAGGTAATTGTGCATAAAACTGCCATAAAATCTATTTGCAGGTTTTTGTGTAGACATGTTTCAATTTATTTGGGTAAATACTAAGGAACATGACTGTTGAATCTTTTAGTAAAAGAATGTTTAATTTTGTGAGAAACTGTCAAATTGTCTTCCAAAGTGGCTGTACCATTTTTTTCATTCCCACTAGCGTTCTGTTTCTGTTGCTCTACATTCTTGCTAGCGTTTGGTTTTGTCAGTGTTTTGGATTTTGACCATCCTAATAGATACCTAGTTGTGAGATAATAGAAGAATACATATATATATATTCTATTATATATATGATAGAAATATAAATATAAATAAAATATATAATATATACAACTGTATACAACTATATACAAATATATACAAATATATATATATGTGTGTCTCTGCCCCCAGTTCCTGGCACAGAGCTCCAAAATTCCTTGTGATTTGCTAAATGATAGAGCATAGGGAGCCTCTTTTGTTCTAATATTTGGTTTTGATCCCAGTTCCTGACACATAGCTCGGAAATTCCTTAGAGTTTCCTGGGTGATAGCAGTGTCTTTCATTCTAATGAGGTGAGTTTTGGTGGCCTCCTGAATGGGGGCTGGTCACCAGAAAGACCAAGCCATCATTAGAAGCTTGGAATTTTCAGCCCCACCCCCTCTTCTTCAGAGATGGGAGAAGGTCTGAAAATGGAGTTAATGATCAATCATGTCTCCATGAAAAATCTCTAAAGAGTGTAGTTCAAATAGCTTCCAGGTTGGTGAACACAAGGGGATGCAGGAAGAGCAGTTCAGCAAGAGAGGGCATAGACATTCTACTACCCTTTCCATAGACCCTGCCCTAACAAATAACTCCCATCTGGATGTTCATCTGTATCTTTTATCATATCCTTTTGTAATAAACTGATAAGCAGTAAGTAAACTGTTTTTCTGAGTTCTGTGAGCCCGTCTAGCAAATGGAGAGGGGGTGAAGAAGCCTCCAATTTATAGTTGATGGGTCAGAAGCACAGGTGACAACCTGAACTTGTGATTGTACCTAAAGTGCGGTGGGGGCAGTGCTGTGAAACGTCATTTCATAGGCCTTCTTGCCATGTATATATCTTGTTTAGTGAGGTGTCTGTTAAGGTCTTGGGCTTATTTTTTTAATCAGGCTGTTTGTTTCCTTATTATCGAGTTTTCAGGGTTCTTTGTATATTTTGGATAACAGTCCTTTATCATATGTATCTTTAGCAAATATTTTCTCCAGTCTGTGACTCGTCCTCTCGATATCTTGACTTTTATATTTTCAACACGTTCCATTTTCACTTAGTGCATCTTCTCCTTGATTATTTTTCAGGTCAGGCTCCGTTCTGAGAGGGTTGCTTACTTGGAGAACAGACTCTGGGCATAGGCTGGCATTCTTGGGCTCAGATTACTCTCTTTAATAATACTTATATACATACTTAGGGTTTTGAAAGACAAGAGGAAGGTTAATCAAGATAACTGACTCTATGATATAGAATAAACTATGTACAGATATAGCTTAGGTATAACTATACACTATGTATGGTTATAATAATTTAACAGGTATATTTAAATGACACTTTAATTTTCTATTTTCCACACAGTACTAATCTCAAGCTCAAATATTAGGTTTTTGATTATTTATTTTGTACCTCTTCCAATAACACATAAGTGCTGAAGTTACAGGGGTTTGTTTTGTTCACCTTAGTCTGCTTAAACCAGCATCTGGCACACAGTAGGCTGGGTGTTTATAGTTGATAAAGAAGTTTATGAATAAGTAACTCTGGGATCCTGTATCCTTCAGATATTGGTGAGACCTTAAGGCAGCTGTGGCTAAGAGAAATGGGACTGCCTTGATTCTGGGCCTTTCCCTTGTTTGCTTGTCTTCTGCCTGTACAAGTGATGACTGCATCACTTTCTACTGTCAGAGCAGAAACCTTCATTGCAAGGAATCCTTCGTTTCCCTTTCTGAAATTGCTCAGAGTGCAAATTTAAAGTAAGTGTATCCAAGAACTGTATTTTTATGGCTCTTGTTATAATTCATGTAGCTCTAATTCCGCAAAATCCTTGCTACAGCTGCCAGAAAATGCCTCTGAATGTTGGCCATCGATAGCCTCCTGTAAGTGCTGTGGTAGCTGGAAGAGTTTCAGGCAAGAGATAACAACTTTCAATCTTGGGCTGCCTGGAAGATTCCCATCCTACTCTATCCACTTGAGAAACTTCCTTTCCATTGTCACCTCGGATCTTGATTAAACACATTACCTTACTAGAGTTGCTATTTATCTATGCCAGGCATACATATGCTGTATTAGATGTAGTAGAAGATACTCATTACATGCTAATAGATTAAATCTTGTTATTAATATTTAGGGTTAATAGTTAGAAAATGTGTACCTAAAATGAACTTACACCAAAGAAGATACACAAGTGGCCAATAAGCACAGGAAAAAATGCTCAACATCACTTCATTAGGGAAATGCAAATCAAAACTACAATGAGATATACCCATTAAAGGATGGCTATTATAAAAAATTTTTTAAAGAAGAAAATAACAAATGGTAGTGAGAACGTGGAGAAATTGGAACCCTTATGCATTGCCAGTGGAATGTAAAATTCTATGACACCTGTGGAAAACAGAATGACAGTTCTTCAAAAATTAAACATAGAATTAACATATGATTCAAGAATTCCACGTTTGGGTATATATCTCAAAAAATTGAAAGCAGGGACTCCAGCAGATATTTGCACACTCATGGTCATAGCAGCATTATTCACAATAGCCCAAAGGTGACATTAACTCAGAAGTCCATCAAAAGATGAATGGATAAACAAAATATGGTGTCTATGGACGGTGAAATATTATTCAGCCTTAATGAAAAATGAAATTCTGAACACATGTACAACATGGATGACATTATGCTAAGTGTAATAAGCCAGTCACAAAAGGACAAATACTGTATGATTCCACTTAGAGGAAGGTACCTAGAGTAGTCATTTTGTAAAGGCAAAAAGTAGAATAATGGTTTCCAGGGTCTGGGGCAGGGAATAAGGAGGAGTAATTGTTTATCGGGTACGGAATTTCAGTTTAGGTTGATAAAAAAAGTTTTGGAGACAAGTGGTGGTGATAGCTGCACAGCAATGTGAATGTAGTTGATGACACTGCCCTGTACACTTACAAATGATTAAGACAGTCAATTTTATGTTACGTATAGTTTACCATAACCACCCCCCCCCAATATGACATTATATGCAGCTAGATCTGCCTACCTCCATATTTAAAAATGTAAATGAAAAAGAAGTAAGAATAGCAGTAAACACTTATAATATGCTTACTGTTTGTCAAGTACTTTTCGAAGTGCTTTGTGTGTATTTCATTTTAATCTGCCAACAGCCAATAATGAGATCAGTTCCATTATCATCTCCAACTTATAGCTAAGGAACGAGAGCCAGAAAAGTCAAATAACTTGCAGAGGGTCACATGGCTAGCAAATGGTGAAGCCAAATCAAAACCCAGCCCCACCAGAGAGAAATTTCTGTTAGTCACTGTAGCACAGGGCACTAACATGAGCTCTGTGTTAACACACAAGGCCCTAACAAGAAAACATACCCCTGCACCAGGATGCAAATGAAATATGATACCAGCTGAATGTTATCTGCTGCTGCTGCTGCAGCTCTTCATTTCCTAATTTGACAAGCTTTGACCTTCAGGAAGGCTTGAGGCCTTTGATCAGTGAGGAATAGATTATTCTAAACCGTTCCTGTGATTGGACTCACAGATTGTTCATTTAACACTGATGTGTGCCCTGCATGGGGAGCCTCTGGAACATGCTTAATTTTTAAATTACAACACGAGCATTTCATTTTGCATTGGCTGGTACACAGTAAATGGAACAAGTGGAAGCCAGCTGATTTCCAGAGAGGCAGAAAGCCCAACAATCGCAATGGAGGGCCATTTAGTCCTCATATGGCATTTTGTCACAGAAGTACATAAAATCAGCACTGATGGGCCATTCTGGCGCTTCTATCTCTGGAGGATAGGCACTCTGCAAAAAAGAAGCAGTGTAGATGCTGGGATAAGAACTGGAAATCAGCCACAAGGATTGTGGTCCTCACTGTGCTTTGCTATGATTTTAGAGTCTCTCCACTAAGAGTAGTGGAATTGAGTTCAAGTATCATATTCAGAATTACCTTCTTTTCTAGAAGCCAACATCTGTGAATCTTGTCAATTTTTTGTTGTGATGCTAGCAAGAGCCAGCAGTAATTGAGAGGTTACTAATTGTCTGTATTCTAAGAAGCACTTTAAATATCTTAGCTCATTTCCATTTTACAACAACACTCTGAGAGAGGTTCTCTTACCTGCATTTTATAGGTAAGGAAGCCCAGGAAGGTTAAGAAACTGTCCACATCCAAAAATCCACAAAGAGAGAGTGAGGAGTCAAAACCAGGTTTTATCTGTTGCTTGCATTCTTAACTGCTAAGTTATGCTTTTTTGTTTTAAAAAAATACATTTACATTAATTCTCTGATAGGTGATGAAAAAAGGAGGTATAATTTTATTAGGTTGAATGATGTGAAAGGGCTGTTTTTGTAGGTCAAAACAGGCAATTTCATAGAATTCAATCTAATAATTCATAACTGAGCAACTGATGAGTTTTCTTTTTCATATCTGGAACATGCTGATGGGCTAATATGCACAAAATTATGAATTGCTGGTCAGTTCTGGTGCCATCCTGAAAATAGGTATCCCTTGACAGCTGTGTTAGAACCCTGGCGCCACCATCTACATATCAACTTTATAAAAAAGGAAGTCCCCAGGGAGAACTTGAGTCTGCAGTAGGCCTCCATTAATTGTTGGCCATATACAAGCAGAGAAATCTTGCCTTTTGGGGGATGTTATGGAACCGGTCTGGGATGGGATGCTTCAGATTTTTAGTGTCTCTTCTCTCTAAATAGTAAATTCTTGCATTATTTGAAGTATGAAAGGTTACCTCTGAATACCGCTTTATTTCATTAACCTATGTGCGAAAATAAGCTGGTCAGAAAGTCAAATGCAATGGAAAAAAAGAGCACAAGTTCACTCTCTGTAATTAAGAAGCTTCAAGATCAAAGAATCTAAATAGGGCCTTAAGAGCCTTCAAGGTATGTTCCTTGGGCAGGAACTATAGAATACATTCTCTGTTCTGCATTATTCTGTATTTAATATCATGCATTTAATACAAGTAGTAAATATTTATTATGGAGCTATTTCTCTAGAGGTAGGGAAGTTATTGGAGAGAAATCATGAGGCAAATTTTCTATAGTTATCCTTTTGCATCTGAAAATTTTTTATCTGTCTTGTTCTACCTTTCTGTAAATCATATTTCACAGAGTTATGACCTTATTATTTTATTACTTCATTTTATTATTAATTGATAACCATGAGTGATTAAAACTATCTTTTCAATTCATTAGTTTTATATAATGCCTCATCAATGACTGCTCATTATTGAGTTAGCTCAGAAATCATTTCTGGTTGTGATCAGCTGCCAGTAATAGAAAATCTTATTAGAGGAGTCAAACAAATGGGTTAATTTTTCTCATTATAAGAATTCCAGAGACTTCTGGCTACTAGTATCAGTTGAGTAGCTTAAATTGTCAGGACCATTGGCTGGGTCAGTGGACCTCAGATTTTTGGGCTCAGAATCTCTTTACATTCTTAAAAATTATTGAGGATCTCCAAAGAGCTTTTGTTTATGTGGACTTTAATATTTACCATGTTAGAGACATTATAAATTTAAAATTATTTATTAATTCATTTGAAATAAGTCCATTATATATTAACATATTTTTTGTGGAAAAATAACTATACTTTTAAATCAAAAAGAAAATCGGTGAGAAATTGGCATTGTTTTGCAAACCTCTTCAATCTCTGGCTTAATAAAGAACAACTAGATTCTCATATCTCTTTCTGCACTCAATCTGTTCAGCCACAGTCATTTGGTTGAAGTACATAAAGGAGATTTGGCCTCACATGGAAAAGAAATGACCTTTAGAAACCCCGAAAGGGCATGAGGGACCCCCACGGGTCTTTGGATCATACTTTGAGAACCACTGGACTGGATGTTTCTTTTTCCTCATGTTTGCTGTCTCCTAGTGAAAAGATGACTGTTACAGCTCTGGTTTTTGTTTTTTAAAGCAGAAAGAGAGTTAAATGTAAGGCTTTCTCATAAGGCTTTTCTTCTGAAGTAGATTTCTCCTTCATCTCAAGAATCATAACTGGGTAATAAACCATTATCAGACGCATCATTAACCAAGGAGAGTAAGAAGATCAAGACTGATTAGAACTTGGGCAACCCTGGGGCTAGGGTAGATTACCCCTGCCCCCCTGAAATTGAGAGATCTCTTTCTGTTCAGGATTACTGGTTTAGCAAACAAAAACACAGAATATCCAATAAAATATGAATTTCAGAAGTCAGAGTGGAAATCTACTTCAGAAGAGCAGTCTCTATGGTACAGGAAAGCTGCTGGGGGTGTGAGTTGGGGATGCTGAGAGCAGAAACCAGCTTGAGGAAGGCAGCTAGCTGGAATTGCTGGGCTTCTACTACCCTAGGAATTCAGAAAGGACCCTATACCACCGGAAGACACCAGCATGGCCAGGACAGGGCAACTGAACAGACACCAAGGGGAGAAACCAGTCTGGTTGGCGGCACAGAATGTTTGAGGAGCCCTGCAGGATCCTGTGCTGTGGTTTTATCTCGGGTTTCCACATGCTTTGGAAGACTGAGATGGAGGAAAGAAGGCTAAAAGAATGGCATCTCCCTGTCCCCACCCTCATTTCTTATCACTCCCCTCCCTTTCAAGGCAGAAGCATTTTTATTAGCAATTTCTACTGGTGAATCTACATTCATAGATCTTCAGAGTTCAGAAATTATCCCTGCCTTTTTGTTGAAATTCTCAGTACTAATTTATGCCTGCGTAAGATTCTGAATAAGCAAGAAAACCAAATGAACTGCTATGATTTTATTTTTTGTTAAGTAAAACTATTTCCTTAGTTAACAACCAAGTGGCCAAATAAATTTTTTTAATACTATTTACTGATCAGCTTGCAGAAATCATTACCAACCTGAAAAAATGAGGCAAGAAGCTATTGTAAGAAAGCCTTGCTAGTAAAGAGGAACAAAAATTACATCATCAGAATTTGCATTTTTCTGTGGAAATATGATAGCATCTATGACAAAGTATTAAATCTTTTTTTTTTTTTAAAACTGGCAGCTCTGGGAGCCCACAAACCACTCATTTATTCAGTCAACATGATGTGCCTTTTCTATGCTAGGCTCTTTGTTGGTTATATAAAGGCGAATTAGACATAGTCTCAGACTGTTAGTAGAGTGAGGGAAATATGTCAAAAAATAATTAACAGCAACAAAGAGTCATAATTCTAATAAAATACTTTAGTAGATAAATGAAGCAGAGCTAACATTTATTTTCAAGCACTGTATGACATGCTCTGTATCAAAGATCAAATATAATAATCAAAGTCAATATCGATAATCAAATTTAACCCTCATGATAAGCATTATTATTATCTTCATTTTTTAGATGAGAACATTGAGCTCAGACATGCTTCGAGTTTGCTCAGGTTGGTAAGTAGTGGAGCTGGGATTCAAACTGGTGACCTCTGGTAGGTGAGAAAAGGTTTCAGTGAGTAGATGACCTGGAAAAATGATTAGGTGTTTGCTAGTAGGAAGGATGGAGGGGATGGGTAATAGTAGGCAGTCCTGGAAGAGAAGAATGTGCAAAGAGGTGGGAGGCAGGATGATGTACCCAGCCTGAGGGGAAGCAAGGAGCAATTCTGAGAATGTAGAGCATTGATGGGGTTTGGAGTGAGAATGGGAGAGAAGGCTGGTGAAGGAAGAAGGAAGGACCAGAGCAGAGGGGTCTTAAATGCCTTATTGAGGAATGGCAGGTTTGTTCATCAAGGGACTTAATCAGGGGAGTCACAGGATCAGATCTGCATTTTAGAAAAATTACTCTGGCAGCACTGTAGATTAGAGAAAGGGAGGCAGGAAAACTATTTGTCTCCCTGGCTCAGGAGACCAGGAAAGTAATGCCACTCCTGAGAATATAGCCTGGAGAAACTCTCAAACATCTGCTCGAAGAGAGCAAAGCTGCACTGTTTGCATTAGCAAAAATCCTAAGCATCCTTCAACAGGGACCAAGTAAATAATTTGTTTGTAGTCACATAACAGAATACCATATGGTATAAAAATGAATGAATTAGGACAACATGTGACAACAGGAAGAAAAATAAAAGTGAGTGAAGAAAGCAAGTTGCTGAGGGTATACACAGTAAGATGTTATTTTAGTGAAGTTTAAAAACCTATGAAACGGTACTTTGTTTAATCGAATCATAAATATTTAGAGAAAGCATAAAACATACATGGACTTGATGATAGCAAATTCATAAGAGTGTATTGGGGATGGGGGACAGGCTAGTCAAGGTGGGCTTGAGTATCTACATATCTTTGTATCTTTCAATAAAATGGCAAATATGACAATGTTAAGATTTTGATAAAACTGGTACTCAGAACACAGTTGTTTGTTATATTATTCTCTTTACTCAGCTGTACATTTGACATACAATGTTTTTTAAGAAGTTAAGTTTGGCTCCAAAAGTATATACTTTCTCCAACAAAAAGAAATAGATGGCAGCTGTGTGGCCCAGAGACAGGGAGACCACTGCAATGTCCGGGCAAGAGGTGAGGGGAACCCGAGGCGATTCTGTGGCAGTGGGAATGGGGAGGCCATGAGAGATGGGAAGTGATGACTGCTGGGTGGTGGGAAGTGGCGGAGAGAGTAGAGCCCAATGACTCCCAGCATCTGGCTTGTGTTACTGAGTGGGTGGTGGGGCCAATTGCCAAGAAAGGGAATGTAGGAGAAGCAAACAGGTTGGGTTGGGGTGTGGTGTGTGGAGATCAGTTTCAGACATGTTCAATCAGAGGCTTTTCCAGGAAGAAACGTCCAATATGCCATTCGATATTCAGTCCAGAAGTTCAAGGTCTGGAGTAGAAATATAAATTTGTTATTACCAGCATTTGAAAGAAACCATGAAACTAACAAGATTATAAATCCTATCATAGGAATAAATATAAATGTATAACGTGGATAACAAAATAAATTTTAATGGACAATGAACTCAGGTATGAGAAATATATGTAAATAAAATACAAATCCTTTTACTCAGTGTATTTCAAATTTTTAAAAGAAATAGAAACCTGCCTCTGACAAATTAACATGTCTAAGATCTAGACTATGCTTTGTCTTAATTCTTATCACCACGAGGAGGAACTTAATACTGGTCTGTGGAAAATCTATGATCTCTCTCCAGGGTGGTTTGCAACCAGAAAAAAAGGCAATGCCAAATCGCCAGTGGAAGTCAGCCTGGTGTTGGTAACCCAGCTAAAGCTCAGAATCACCTGTGCAACCTACAAAACCAATGCAGGTTCCAGATCAACTGAGCCAGGACCCTGGGCCCGGGGCCTGGAGATTATAATTCTGAAAAACTGCGCAGGTCTGGCTGGTCATCAGCCAGGCTTAGGAGCCACAATAACAGCTCCTGGACAGCAGCCGTCATCTGATGTGGAGGAGTCTGTCTGCCTCTACTTGACTTGATCCTCCGCTGAGACCTTGGGTAAGTTACTCAACCTCTTTGTGTCTCAGTTTCCTCATCCATAAAATGGTGACAAAAATAGGACTTACTCTTGGGGTAGCTGTAGTACCACATGAGTTCATTTATCTCAAGTACTTATAATAGTGTGGCATAATACTGTAAACATGCAACAAAAGATAGTTCTACAATTATTTTTATTAACATATGTCACAAGCATACTGGAACACTATTTCTACCACTTTTCTTGCTAACTAAAATCCTTTAATGATTTTTTTACAGAGAATACCTGAGTCCTTTGTACTAAGATCTTCATTTCTCCTGTCTTACAAGCCTCCTAAAGTAGTTGCCTTTTCTCTTTGGCACAAGAAATTTATCCTGAAGCTACTGGAAGCGTGAAGGCATATTTTATGCATGAACTAGTCTACGAGAGTTTTCCCATTCGAGAAAAGACAGGTTCATATTCAAATGGCTCTTATTACTGTCCAGGTGTCTCAGCAGACCCTGATGATTTCAGAGTTCCTGGCAGTTTCAAGAAGTATTTCTATGGTTAAGAAACTTGTTTCTAAACCAATTTAGTTTGTTAAACTTCATGTCCATGCATGCTCTGAAGCCCTAATTATATGGAATTCCTAAGGTAGATGTATCATACTACACCCACATTTTCGAAGGGAACACTCCTTGAATTATTACAGTGCATAAGGGTCTTAATCCAAATAGGTTTGTAAAGGTGAGAAAAGAACACGTGTGTAAAAACATACCCTTTACCAATTTTACTAATTATCTCATACTAACCACAAACCTTGGGTATATTTTATGAATATTGTGTTGATTTATTTTGATAGTCAGAATTCTACCATATTGAAGGTTACTCAGTAGTTTTAATTTCATGAGAAGTTAATTTAAAATTCTGCTTATTAAGTGATTATTTCTAAATCATTACTAAAGCATATTTAGAGAGCTAAGTAAAAACGTAGCCAACTGAGAGGGCATAAAATGATGTAACATTAAAATTTTAACACATGAAAAAAACTCAACACCATCATCATTAGGAAATACCAATTAAAACTGCAAGGAAATGCCACTAAACACCTACGAGAATGGCTAAAATCAGAAAAAACTAAAATACCAGGTGTCAACGAGGATGTGGAAGAACTGGAACTCTCATACGCTGGTGGGAATGCAAAATGGTACAGACACTTTGGAAACAGTTTGACAGTTTCTGATAAAGCTGAACATAGATTACCATTTGACCCAACCATTGTCACTCTTAGGTATTTAACCAAGAGATATGAAATCTTTTGTTCCTGCAAAAGCCTTCATGCAAATATTTATAGAAACTCTATTCGCAATTGCTCCAGGTGGAAGACCCAAGCCCTTCATTGGGGGAATGGATACGTAATCTGTGGCATACTAATGCGTGGAGGCTGAATAATGGCATTCTGAAGGATATCCATGTCCTAAAACCTGTAACCTATGAATGTTACTATAGATGGAGGTGAGAGGGAAAGGCTGCAGATGTGATTAAGGATCTTGAGGTGGGAAGATTCATGTGCATCTTTACAAGAGAAAGGCAAAGAGAGATTTGACTCCAGACAGACAAAAGGAGTACCATGACCACAGAGGCAGAGATTAGAGTTTTGTCGCATAAGGCAAGGATTGCCAGCTGCTACCTGAAGCTGAATAGGCAAGGAAAGAGTTCTCCCCTAAATCCTCCAGAGGCCCTGCCAACACCTTGATTTGGGCCCAGTGATACTGATTTCAGACTTCTGGCCTCCAGAACTGTGGACAATTACATTTCTGTTGCTTTAAGCAACCAAGTCTGTGTTAATTTGTTATAATAGCCATAGGAAACTAATACCCCATGCAATGGAATGAAAAGTACTGAACTACACAGCAACGTGAATAACTCTCAAATGCATTATGCTTAGTGAAAGAAATCAGACTCAAAAGGTTATTTACCATATGATTTCATTCCTAATAACTTTCTTGAAAAGGTAAAATTATATGGACAGAGAACAATCAGTGGTTGCCAGGGGTTGGGAGGGGTTGATTACAAAGCGGGCAGCCTAAAGGAGTCTTTTGGGATGGTGGAACTATTCTGAATCTTGATTGTGATAGTGGTTCTACACTGTTAATTGTCAAAAATCACAGAACTGTACCCAAAAGGGTAAATTTTTTGTGTATAAATTTAAAAATAAAATTTTAAAAAGAATTTAAGCTTTAATAGCCAGGAAAAATATCAAAGTGTTAAATTTTTAAGATCACATAACACAAATCCCTGCCCTAAGAGGCACTAGTTTTCAGGTCAGGGCTCCATCAGAAAATTCTCTTCCCACTAAAGGAGAAGTTAATCCTTTGGTGGTTGGCAACATAAGAACATAGAAGAGCAGAACTGAGAGCATATCTTCAGGTGACTGGAGAAAGAACACAAAGAGCTCATACTAGAGGGAAGAGATAGCTCCTGGGTCAGGAGAACAGAGAAAAGCATCATTCCTAGGGCACGTGGTACTAGGTCTGCATGTGTAGGGTGTATTGAAGGGAACAAACATTTGAACAGTCCTTAAGGGGAATTTTAAACAACCACATGTAAAACCTGAGTTTCTGCCAAAGGCCAACGATACAAGAAAGTGACATCCTAGTATTGACCTGAGGGGAACAAGGCAGAAGGGCACAGAGATCTGGATAGAACAAAATGAAAAGGAGACCAGAGCAGAGACTGTTTTCAGTTGTATCAACCTCGCTAAGGGTTTTCACTCAGAAGGGAATTCGGTATTTGTAGAAGAACTCCTCTTTTGCAACATTGATAATATGTAGGTACAATTGTGCTTGAAGATAGTGTTCTCATTCCAAGTGTTAGTCCCATCACTTGCCCACAGTTCCTTTGTTGCTTTCAGAAAGTTCGAAGGTGACGTTCCCTTTTAGGTATTGTTGCCATACAGGGTTGTTAATGACAAGTAGGAAAATGTTGGAGGATATTTATCAAAAAAACTGAGAATTTGAGGTTTGAAACACGGTAAATACCCCCTCTCTGAGGCCCCCAAAATTTAAGCTATGTAAAAGGCAGAGTCTTGTTATTGTGTCGTTAATGAAATGATTGAAGGCGAGCAATGCAGCAGAAAGGGAGCTGAGAGTCCTAGGAGCACAATTGTGCTATTTCAATCTATCCTGAGACAATTCTGGGTCCTGTGACTGGCTGTTTTCTGGAACAGCAGCAAAGCTTCCAGGAATCTCTCGGTTAGTTGGCAATTATCTTGATAGCCTAATCCAGAAAGATTGGGCCAAGAATATACTGTATGTTCAGGAACTCACTTTCAACCTCTGCACTTAATTTTTTTTAACCTCTGCACTTCTGAAGACTGAAATTATCTGCTATTTCCCTGCCTCACTTCCATTTTCTCTACAGAAGATAAGAATTTTAACTGGCCCCCATTTGAGAAACAGGATTGGAAGGATAATGGAAGCCAATTGACAACTGCATTGTATTTTAATTAATCTCACTGCAGGGTGCTGGCCTATTATCTGTTTAGCCAGTACTAGTTTAAAAAGAAAAGGTACTGTTACCTTAAAGAGTGGTGATCCTAAGCCTGCTTGTTCTATCTATTCCTCAATTTACTCTGTAGGCCTGTTTTCTAGGCCCTTGAATCAATTCTACAATTAGATTCTTGCAAAGTTTGGCTAATGAGAGGCAGAATAATGGTCCTGCAAAGATGCTCATGCCCTAATCGCCAGAGCCTGTGAAAAATGTTAAATATTACATGGCAAAAGAGAATTTGTAGATGTGATTAAGGTTACAGACTTGAGATAGGGAGACTGTCCTGGATAATCCAAGTAGACTCATTCCAATCACATAAGCCCTTAAAAACAGGAACTTTTCTTACCGAGAACAGGTGAAGTGAGTCCAAAGGGGAGGTCTGAGAGATTTGAAGCATGAGAAAAAACTTGACTTGCCATTTTTAGCTCTAAAAGATGGAGGAAGAGGGCCATGAGACAAGGAATACGGGCAGTCTCTAGAGGTTGAGAATCACCCCTTTTTGATACCCAGCAAGGAACCAGGAGCTCAGTCTTATACTGGAACTGAAATCTGCCAACAACCTGAATGAGCATAGAAGTAGATTCAGCTCCAGGATCTCCACAAATTAATGAAGCCCTGCTAACTTCTTGATTTCAGTCTTGTGAGAATTTAAACAAAGAACCCAGCTGAGCCATGACGTGCTTGGACTTCTGGCCTACAGAAATGAGGCCCTGGGTTCTTTAATATCAATTCTTCCTACTGTCTCTTCAACCCGGGGGTCCTAAGAACTTTCTGCTGTTGCTAATATCTGGGATACTTTCCATTCCCTGGTAGTCTTCTCTGCCTCTTCCATATCCTATGTTACCAATTTACTGTAGTAAATTCCCTCTGCTTTAAATAATTTAAGTGGTTTCAGTTTGCTGATTTGACTCTGTGTGATAAATACAGGATAATTCAGTTTTTTTGGTGGTGACTGGAAGGGGATTACAATCATTCATTCATTCATTCATTCAACAAACATTCATTGAGAGCCTATACTATGTATCAGTGATGAACAGGGCAGACAAGGTTCTTGACCTCAATAAGCTTTACAGTGCAGTCTGGCAGACAGAATTTTGATTAGTAATCAAAGTAAAGCATTAGTATGCTAAGAACAAGGACCTATAAGAACATAAAGCAAGAGTTTCTTAAGCTGATCTAGGGACTAAGGAAGGATTCTATAAAGAGATATTTAATGAGACTTGAAGATTGAGTAGGGTTATCCAGATAATCCAAAAATATAGTTAATAAGGTTGGGAGGTGGGTTTGCCGGAGGATTGGAGTAAAACAATCCTGCTTTACCCTGCTGGAAATTTTAATCAACAAAAAACTTCTGGAACTAACAAGCAATTACAGCAAAGTGGTGGGATACAAGGTTAACATAAAAGTCAATCGCTTTCCTATATATAAGCAAAGTGCAAATGTGATTTGAAATTTAAAATGCATTATCATTTACACAAGTACCCCCAAAGTGAAATACTTTGGTATAAATCTAACAAAATAGGTACAGGATCTTTATGAGGAAAACTCCAAAACTGATGAAAAATATCAAAGAAGAACCTAATAGAAGTATTTCATATTCATAGTTAGACTTAATATTGTCAAGAGGACAGTTCTTCCCAAATTCATCAATATATCCAATGCAACTCCAATCAAAATCCTTGCAAGTTATTTGTGGATATAGACAAGCTGATTCTTAAGTTTATCTGGGGAGGCAAAAGATACAATAGCCAATACAATACTGAAAGAACAAAGTCAGAGGAATGACACTACCCAACTTTGAGATTTATGATAAAGCTATAGTAATCAAGATGCTACTATGTGTTGGTAAAAGAACAGACAAACTGATCAATGGAACAGAATAGAGAGCCCAGAAATAGACCCGCATAATCAACTGATCTTTAACAGGAGCAAAGGCAATATATTGGAGCAAAGGTAATCTTTCAACAAGTGGTGCTAAAACAACTAGACATCTACACGCAAAAAAAAAAAAAATGAATCTAGACACGGACCTTACAGCATTATACCTTCTCCTTCATCTACCCCTGTCCTCCCACCAACCTCCTCCCCTGCCTGAGAATTTGTCAGAGTTCCAGGGCAAATAGAGAGTTGGAGGAAAGAGGTGAGCAATTGGTCCAGTCGGTGCTGTGTCTTGTCCTCTGTCTGCCTCCGACCTTTCTAGCTGGTTTCAAGGCATGGAAATCATGAGAGGCTGTCTAAGGATCTGCCTTCCTAGGCACACTAATCAGTGCTTTCTTCTCTGGAGTCTTATTGCTTTCATTGTAGCACTGCTGTGAGTGCAAAGGGGTTTATAGATGACCATGCCAAGGCTTATAGTAAAGGAAATGGATCACTGTCCACAGTGCCTGGAACATAATAGACACTCAGTAAATATTGATTAAAGGAATAAATAAATGATCTGAAGTGGTCAACCCAAGCACACTAAGCCAAGTGAGCAGAAAGTGGCAATAGCAAACACTTATGGGGCTCTTAATGTGGCAGGCATTGTTGTAAATGCTTTACATAAATTAACACATCCAGTTCTTTCAATGACCCTAAGAGGTATGTAACTGAGCTGAACTAACATAACTTCTCAAGTTTGTGCAGACCCCTGTAGAATGACTGAAAAGCCTATATACTTAAGCACTAGTCCATACTGCAACCCAAGCACGGATTCAAAGATTCTTTTTTAACTTTGTAGTAAAAAAGGCAGAACTTTGATATCCTAAGGTATTCCATTTAGCTTCAGCACAGGTTTCACTAGTGGCATTTATCTGTGATCCTTAAGATCATTAATGAATTCTGGGCAACATCATCCTGGCTTGCGGCCAGCCCACTGGCATTCCCGTCTGGCACACTTTGCAGGACTGGTCATGTGAGAAAGACAGCTAACAGCAACAATTGCTGGGTGATGAATGGCTAAAAGTAGGGCAGCTTGAAGCATGACGGGGACAAGGAATGCAATCAGAAAATGCTGACTTGGAACTTGAAATGGGGTAAGTTGGGCTGTGATGGATGGAAGGCAGCAGCTGCACGTACAGCATGCTGGCACGCACAGTCTGAGAGAGCACTACTTAATCTGAATTGAAATGGGCAGCTTGAGAGGCAGAGAGGCAAGCAGTGACCAAAGCCCCACAAACCAAGTACAAACCTTTCATTAATCTTTTCGACCATACACTCTCGAGCAGTATCGTTGTTCAGCATCATTCCTCAATATGATAAAGAATCATGATACAGGGCTGTTGGCCCAGGGCCATGTATAAGGAGACTTCTGAGGGAGGAAAAGGCAGAAGAGATTTCAAGCTGAGATCTAATGGGCACCTCTGGGCCAATCTTCAAACAAAGGTTTCCATTTAATTTTTGAAATGGCAATTCTGGAATGCATGTAGGTGCTTGTGGGCAGGGGCAGAGTATTGTTGATTCCACATTAACTTCACACCTCAAAGTCAAGGGCTCCCTCTGCTATTTTTCTCCTTTCTAATTACTGCTTATATCACTTGTTTCTCAGCTCAGGTCAGACTTCTGGTCTCTGTGGGTGTCAGGAGACTTGACCCGAGCAGAAACACAATCCCAAGCAGTGTGATGTTGGGTCCATGCTCTGTGGGCTCCATGTTGTCCTGGATACTCTTTCACAACTTGCAGGGGGAAAGGCACTTTATGGGTCTGTGGCTTTTTATTGCAGGCCTCAAATGAGACTTAAAATGGATGTTTAAGGATTAACCCCTTATCAGATATATAGTTTGCAAATATTTTCTGTCATTCAATAGGTCACTTCCTCAGTCTGCTGATTGTTTGCTTTGCTATGTGGAAACTTTTTAGTCTGATGTAACCCACTTGTCTATTTTTGCTTTTGTTGCCTGTATTTTTGCTGTCATATTCAAGGAATCAATGCTAAGAACAATGCCAAGGAGTTTTTCTATGATTTTTTCCCTAGGACTTTATAGCTTCAGGTCTTATTCTGAGTTGATTTTTGTGTAAGGTTAGGGGTCTGATTTCTTTTTCTTTTTCTTTTTTTTTTTGGCATGTGGATATTTCATTTTCCTGGCACCATTTATTGAAAAGATTATCTTTTCCCCATTGTGTATTCTTGGCACTCTTGTCAAAGATCCATTGACCATATGTGCCTGGGTTTGTTTCTGGATAGAATGCATGACATTTAAACTATGGACATTATGTGAGGAAAGAAAGATGGTGGTATTCCAACATGAGGAAATGGAAGGCATTGCCACAAGGAATAATATGTTCAGGAATCAGTGAGTAGGTCTGTTTGAAGTGGATATCAAAATTTAACAATTATAAATATTACCTATCAAAAAATGTTGATTCCTGGATATGCCTCCCTCGTCCCCTTCTCCCTCTCCAAATTCAGACCAAGAAGTCTGATGTGGATCACAAGTAATTTGTGAACTACACTTCGAGAAATGCTGGTAAAAATCAGATCATGCTGATGTAATTACTTTAAAAACTTTGTGGACTTTCTGAGTGCTAATTTATAATCCATTCAATTAAGAAAGGCCAGGCCCCAAAATCGCTTTGAAATAAGCTTTTATCTACCTTGGATGCCTTGTGAAGCTGTTGTGGGACAACGGCCTTGGATTCTTAGAAGTACTGCTGTTTAAACAGAGAAAGTCTGCAAATATGCCCAAAATCCTTGAAAGGCCTTCTGTTTGCGAGGATCTACAAGATACCACCTTAAATCTCTCTGACTTCGTAATAAAGGATCTTATACCTCTATCCTAGATTTGATTTCTGCTCTGCAGCAATTTGAGAATTGTATGCCATCTACAGTAGATTCCTACAACTGATGGGACAAGATTAACCACAAGATTTATGAAAAGAAACTGGAAAAAATGTTTAGGGATCATTCAAACCTGAAGCTTTGTGTAATGTTTCAGTTATTGATTCTAAATCCTTTTAATCAAAACTTTTTTTCTCTTTCAGAGATATCTGTTTTTTTTTTTTCTGACACTAAATCACTTTTGACAAAGAGTATTTATAGAACTTGTCCGTGAAGACTGAACGATTGGATCTGGGCTTTTTGCTAACCTTGACATCATATCCTCCATTGTCAGGCTAAGAGCTAAAAGTAGTTTGTTGCTTTGATCTTTGTGCTCCTGCAATCTCGGTTACTTTTAATCTTCTGGGAATCAGTGGGAATTCAGATCTCACACAACAGACCCAATGCACTCAGGAGAAGAAAATAAAGTTATAAAAGAATAAATTTTGCAGTCAATGAATAAAAAAAGTGGTAAAAAAAATGTCTTTCTTTGGCCTTCAGCCAACAGCTGAAATCCCCTTTCTTTCCTGGTAATTTCACAGGAGTTGGAAGCTTACAATCCCTGCCTGATGAATATTTCTTGGTTAGTATTTAAAACACAGGTCATTGTTTCTGCAAATTCTGCTCTTCTTTACTGCTGTCTGTGAGAAATTAGAAGAATTGATTCATAAGAACATAACAATAGACTAGCGATCTTTCTCCATTATTCGGTTGAGAGTAGCATCAATGGGGGTTTGTGGAAGGGTATTGTTTTATCTCAGTTGTTTCTGACTTGAAATGAAATAAATCTTAAGCTTGAGTTCTACTCTGTGATTGGTGCTATAAACCAAGTCCATCTGCAAACAGATCTTTTGACAATTGCTGATGTTATTTCTCAGACAATAGAAAATGAGACTGATGTTCAATACTTAGAAGACCAGAGCCCTCATCAACAAGCCCTCATTGAATAGTGATTTTTGATGAGATGCTAAAGAACATTGGGCTTTTTCTAGGTTTTGAAAGTCGGAACTCACAATCATTATGCAAACAAAAAAGTAAATTACTCGCTAGATTAAATAGGTGAGTAAAATTTTTGGTCAGTTAAGGAGATGAATGCTTGGTAAACATCACAAATCATAAACTAAAATTGAAAAAAATGAAGTTTAAATAACAGAGCATTGCAAATAAACATGAAATATTTAGGTTTGAATTAAGTGATTTCTACGATCTTTTCCAGATAAAACATATATTTTCCAGTGCTGGAAAAATTCAATTAATGAAAATTCACAAGAAAATATAAAGATCGAAGTACTACACCCATGATCTGGAAAATATGGGAAAATGTAAGCAAAGAGCATAAGTGAGCTGAAGCATGTGACATCCAGGGCTTTCCCTTCAACTTGCCAAGGAAGCATAACTCCATCTTAAAAGGCATGTAAGCCACTGAAGATGATGCTTGTGAGGAGGAGCGAGTGAATGAAGGGGCAAGCTAATGTTATTGTAAAACATTTCTCTTGGGGTGCAAAATAAGTTTGGATGTCATCGAGGAAATTTTTTGGGAGCATAACGATGGATTTAGCCTGACATAAACAATATCTACTCAAAACAAATTTATTGAATGTGTTCAGTGTCTTAAGGAAGTTAGTTAGGTGACCAAATGTCCCAGTATACCTGGAACTGAAGTGTTTCCTGGGATGTGAGACTTTGAGTGACAAAACTGGAAAAATTTCAGGCAAGTTGATCACCTGAGTTATAAGAGAACTAAGGAGAGGCCAGATCTCCTTGGTAGTATGGATCCATCACCCCAATCCTGTTCAGTAGCTTGAGAAACACAGAATGGCCATATGGAAGCCTCATCTTTCAGTTTAAGTAGAACCATATTGTGTCTCCTGGTAGAAGCCTCTTTCCCTTGGGAAGTAAAACCTCTCAACCTGTAGAGATCAGAAGCAAAAATTTTATAAGCAGATGGAGGTATAAAAATGAGAAGAGCCGTTTTCACTTTCTCCCCTTGGTCCCTGGGGTAAAAAAGATTTCCATATTGGTAGCTGATTCAGAGTATATATTGCATCTCCCGAAAGAGCACCCTAATGCTGCAAGGCATTGCCACTGTTTCTCATTTGTTACCCCAAACTGGGTCTTTGATAGCCATTCCAAACATTCTATAATGTCAGCTACTTCTGGTGAATCCTTTGGGCCTTAGCCCATTACCTCAATCTTTCTGCTGCGAAATGAGTTCCTTTTGTCAGGACAATGTGTGTGATTCTGTGACAGTGAAAAGGCATTCAGTAAGTTCACAGATGGTGGTGATGGCAGAAGCTTTGCACGCAGAGAAGGCAAATTCATATCTAGAATGAGTGTCTATTCTAGTGAGGACCAATCACTGCTCACTCCATGATTGAAGGTGTCTAATAAAATCAACCAGCCATCTGATGGCTACTGTTTCCCTTAGGGAATGGTGTATACCAAGGTTCAATGTAGGTTTCTGCTGTTGGCAGGCTGGGCACTTGGCAGTGGTAGTAGCTAGATTAGTCTTGGTAAGAAGAGTCCACATGCTTGAATTTCTGCACAACTTTCATTTCTACTACTATGGCAACTTTGTGCACGAGCTCATTGAACAAATTGCAGGTTGGCCAAGGAAAGAGGTTGGTATACCTGCAGTGGCTCGTCTAGCCCACCTGATTATAGAGAACTGCAATCTTATGCCCCAGATGAGCATTCACATGGGAAAGAAATTTCCTCCCATGCTATGCTTGTCATTATTATTCCTAATCATCTGCTTACAGAATTTTTGCTTTAGCCTAGAAGGAAAAGACTAGAGAGGGGGCAAAAGAGCCCTGTGGTTGTAGTCACTGAAGTTAAAGAAAAAGAAGCATTTCAAGAAGTTAGCAGTGTCATATGACAGAGAGGTTCTGATAGATAGCTGAGCAGCTCTACTGCAGTTATCAGCAGGGCAATCATTGTGACTTCGATGAGTAGTGTTTCAGAATTCAGTTGTGGGTGCAGAAGCGAGTCACAGTAGTATGAGGAGTGAGTGAATGAGTAGTATGAATAAACAGTTGCTGAGTGCCTTTTACCTAACTGATCAACCAAGCAACCAAAAGCGTGGCTTGGTGGGGAATTGGTTAGATGGGGTGGTCCGGAGTTTGAAGGAACTTTTTTCCTTCTGATTTATGTGGAGAGAGCCCTGAATACACTAGTGGTTGATAGACAGGAAAAGGCTGAAGATACAGACAGAAAGGGCATTGCTGATGGAGTGAGGTCCCCGAGGAGGCCAAGAGGGCTGACATCCAGAGCTCTGTCATGAGAACTGACATCCAGAGGAATTATTTTACAGCCTTTACCAAATAATGATTCGTAATGGAGCTTGCAATCTGTTTACCCTTTCTTGTAAATATTAAATTTCAAAAACAATATATGGAAGCACCAAAAGATGGCTTTTTAAAAATTGTTGACCTAGATCAAAGGAAATTGGTGAATTGGTGATATGGTCAGAAATAAATGGAATGAAGCCTGGGAAAGGTTAATTACCAGGTTGTGAGGAGGAAAAACACTGGGCAAGGACTGGCTGGGATCTAGGAATTGTCATTAGCTACTGAATATTGGCCAGCAAATAAAAGTGGGGTTTAAAAAGTGAGCACCATTTTGGAAGACAAAATTTTTAAAATGCACGTTTTATGTTCAAACACCTCACATGATGCCACGCATGTTACAAATACTGCTGACTTGGTTCGATTTGTTGCTATTGATCTGCCCTCACCAGGTCATACTCTTAAGAATTATTTGGGCAGCAGTGACAATGGTTTATGCCAAAATATCCAGGTTCTCTTGCCTGATTCCTCAGGCTATGGTTCATCTCTGCAACATGGCTGGTTAGGGTGAAGCTCGTGTAGGCAGTAGTGGTGAAAGAGTATTTTTTCTTTCCTTATGTGACGCTTAGGCAGTCTGCATGTTGACCACATTTTTAATTTAGATCTCAATGAATAACTAATACTAATCAACTGATCTAACCTACTATACAAATAAAACTTGTCATATGAGGACTAAAGAACGATGAATTAATCTTTCGTACTGTATATTATTTGTCTCTTATTAGTAAAAACGTATCATCAACTATTAAAGAATGCCATGCAAAATGTTAAGAGAGGACCCTAAAGATGAGGAGAAAACTAGAAAATAAGACCTGGGTATAACTGCATTAGAAAAAGGAAAAGACTGTAAGGTTGATCTTAGTAAACTCTTCAAGTATTTACCAAGAAATGCGATCATCACAAAAGATGTAAGAAAAGATTTAAAACTGCTTAGTTTTGTCCTTACATTTTTATGTTTTCCGTAAAAGTTTCACAACAACCATATGTTGCTTTTAGATTTTTTCCTTAGCATTTTTATGAAAGATTTCAAACATACAGACAAGTTGAAAAAACAATGCAATGTACACCTGTACACCTACCTCTTAGACTCAACAGTTGTTGGCATTTTTCTTATTACTTTTATGCATATATATTCTTGCTGAATAGTTTAAAAGCATGTTATAGATATCACGATTTTTACTTCTAAATACTTCAATGGTGTTTCTAAAAATAAAAATATCCTACATATTGCAACCCATATATTGTTACACCAAAGAAAATTAACAATAGTCCTCTAATATTATCTAACACTAAGTCCATATTCAAATAATCCCAATTTCACCCAAAACATCTTTTAAAACATTTTTACATGAGGATCCAATCAAGAATAAGTGATTACATCCTTTGTTCTGTCCCTTTAGATATGTAATACTCTTGCCAACTTCATGAGTTAATCTTAAAGTCAGAAAAAACAGATGTGAAATAAACAGGACTTTATCTAAAATTTTTGCATGTTACTTCATTTGATATATGAAATCATAACTACAATAAAATGCATAGATTTTTTAAAATGGAAAAAAATGAGCAAATGTAACCTGTATTTATCTCTAAATGTTAATCTATGGGTAATATGTATATATATAATTTTCTCAATTCCTTCTATTTATTTATTTTTATTTGCCAAATGTTTTTTAACCATGAGCATGCAATTAAAAATGTGTCCAAGACAGAGGTTAGAACATAGAAGAATTATACACAACAGTGAGGAGCAGTAAACATTTAAACACTGATATAGACGTCTGAGGAATCATATATAAGGTTTTTAGAGATAAGAACAATTTCTATCTACCTGGTTGGGGTAAGAGTGGTTTGGCCTGAGGTTAGAAGAAAGATGTCAAGTCTCTTTTTATGCTGTACAAGCAGGTTATAAACTAGCCTGTTGGTATGTGGCGGCGGTGGGGGCGGGGGCAGTCTGGTAGAGTGAAAGAAGCTTGGATTTTGGAGTTTCTGACTCAGCTCTGCCACATATTGGCATTTGGCTTAGGCAAGTTACTTGATAGTCTGACCCCGATTTCTCAGCTGTAAATGGGCATAATTACATCTCACTTGATTGTTGTTAGAATTAGCAATTATGTACAGTAAATAAAAGCAGCTAACATAGTAGATATTATTCAGA
This sequence comes from Eonycteris spelaea, assembly GCA_003508835.1. Lineage (NCBI taxonomy): Eukaryota > Metazoa > Chordata > Mammalia > Chiroptera > Pteropodidae > Eonycteris > Eonycteris spelaea. The sequence continues at coordinate 8,126,639 of PUFA01000017.1, forward strand.
TATGTTGGTTTAATAATGCCTTATTTAATATTTATATTGAGTAAGAACTGGTAATAGGGTGATTATTCTCTGATAATATAGTTATATACTAAATACAGTTTAAAAATATTTAAAAATACATGATCTCATTTAATTCTCACACTAACCCTTAGAGCTAAGTACTCTAATCCTCAGTTAATCAGAAGGGAAACAAAAGCTCTGAGAAGTGAAGTGACCTGCCCAAAGCTACCAAGCCAGAAAGGAGCAGAGCTGGGGAGCAAAACCAGGATCTATGATTGCAAATTAAGTATTTTACAAAATCCTTGTAAGAAGTGTACAAAATCATGGAATCAAAAATCAAAGAGGCTTTAACGGTTGTTTCTTCCGATTGCCAGGTGTACGGGGACAAAATATACAAATTCTAATATGAAATTCTTTGTTAGCAGAGTTTATGGGATGCTGGCTGGCAGCCAATTTAATATTGTGATTTAATTTAGTGTTATATATATCTGCTCATTATCCATGCTAATGATAAAAAATATCATGAGTAAATGAAACCTTTATAATAATTGAAAACTCAGATTTTAATTGTATATCTAAAGATCTATACTTTGATAGTCAACCTAGCGTAGTGGCACATGTGTGGTAATTGTAGTCAAACAGGTCTGGGTTCAGGTGCTGGTTTTTGAGCTCTGTGTCCTTAAACTAGTTAGTTATTCAGCATGAGTACTATACTATGGGTTTAATGATTGTGTGAGTTAATGTACATTAAACACCCATACAGTACATATCACAATAAATATTCACAATAAATAGTGGCTCCTCTTTCCTCAATTAATCCATCAGTTTTCATTCATTGGACAGCCTTAGGAGATGGAGACATGAAGGTGGTTTCAATAATATTAAATTATGCTAAAAGTAGCTTTACCTCCCTACCCATTCCTGCCTAAATTTCCCTTGAAAGCTCTTGGGATTGTATGGCCAAAGTGGAAACTCCTTTTGGCTTAAATGAGACTAAGATTTCTTGAAGCAATTTAGAAATGGATGAAAGATGTTCAGCTTATCTTTTACTGCATAACAAGCCATCCAAAAATCACAATAATTATATAGAGTCAGAAATTCAAGCAAGACTTGGCTGTTGATTCTTCCGCTCCACATGGTACTGACTGGGGTCACTTAGTGGTATTTAGCATGTGTGTGTAATCTCAAGCCTCTCCACGTGGTCTCTCTAGAAAGGTAGTTGGAGTTCTCACATGGCAGCTCAGGGCTCTAAGATCAACGGTTTCAAGCTTGGACCAGAACTTGGCAGTGTTACTTGTGGCATATTCTATTGGTCATAGCAGTCACAGAGGCCTCCTACAATCAAAAGGAGGGGACACAGATCCACTACTTCATACAAAGAATGGCAAATAATTTGTGGTCACCTTTAGTCTGTCATGAAAGCACCTGAAGGTCATATGCTTAAAGAGACTACATATCAATGTGGCACAATGCAGACCTCTAATAAGCACAGTTACGTGCCAGGTACTTTGTTAAAAACAGCTGATTCTTTCTGATCTAAGGCTGCAGATGCTATTATGAACTTACCCACTCCATTGTTTGAGTGGGGAATCTTCTCTTTACTTTCAGCTCTGTGAATTGCTTCTATTATACTTTCATTTCTGCCATCCTTGGTCTGGTGATATAGGAGATGTAATCTGTTGCTCACATATTACTCAAATTTCTACATAACTCACCACTTCTGGGAAGTCTTCCCTAGACAAAACAGGAATAGCAAGCTTTCTTTCTATCTGCTGGAGAGATGTGTACTGTATGTTTCTAAACTCTTCTAAACTTTAGAAAAAAGAGAACCATTACATGCTAAAAGTCAGAAGGGAGTCTCCAGTACATTGCACTTTGTTCAATTGAAAAAAAAAAAAGAAAGAAAGGAGGCTAAGATGGTGGTGTAGGAAGATGCTGAACTTGCCCTCTCTCACAAACAAACTCAAATGAATACGTATATTGAGAGCAATTACTCCTGTGAGACAACGGAGGGCTGAATGAACAGCTTCTGAATAACAAACAAGAGAAAAAGACCAAATATAGAAGGCCGGGTGGCCACGGGAGCTCTGTGGGAGCTTTGAGAACTCTCCAGGCCAAAGGAGTCAGTGAGCTCCATTGTTTACAACCTATTCCACCTCTATAGTAAGTGGAGACTCAATCCAGGTGCTCTGGCATACCTGCAAGGTCACTGCAGCATATTCCTGGACACATCACGCAGAGCCTATTTTGGCCCCAAACAAAGGGAACAGGCAGGATCAATGAGGCATCACTACATGTACTTGGCCTCACACCCAGCACTGCTCTGACTGGGTAGGCCTGTGCACTGGACATATTTGGCACCAACTCTGTTCCTTCCTACCTGCCAAAAACTACTCAGTACACACAATTTACACAGAAGCTACTTCTACATAGGGCCACTTTTTCAAGACTGGGAGAGACAACTCTTTTGTCTAATTCATATAAACAAATGAAGAAAGTCAAACAGAATGAAAAAGCAGAAGAATACCTCTCAAATGAAGGAATAAGAAAAGTCCCAAGGAAAAAACTCTAAGGAAACAGAGATAAGTAATTTGCCTGATAAAGAATTTAGAGAAATGGTCATAAGGATGCTCACCAAGCTTAAGAGTGGAATAGAGGAACTGAGGGAGAATTTCAACAAAGAGTTAGAAAGTATAATAAAGAACAAAGCAGACCTAAAGAATACAACTGAAGTGAAAAATACATTAGAAGGAATCAAGAGCACATTAGCTAACACAGAACAATGGATCAACAATCTGAAAGACAGACTAGTAGAAATCAACCAATCAGAACAGCCAAAAGAAAAAAGAATTTTTTTTTTAAAAAAAGAGGAGGACAGTTTAGGGACCTCTGATAATACCAAGAGCTCAAAAATTCACATTATAGGGATCCCATAAGAAGAGAGAAGGAAGGTAACAGAAACTTTATTTTAAAGAAAAATGGCTGAAACTTCCCTAAACTGGGAAAGGAAATAAACATCCAGGTCCAGAAACCACAGAGAGTTCCAAACAAGATGAACCCAAAGAGACCTCAACCAAGATATATTGTAATTAAAAAGGGAAAATTTAAAGATAGACAAATGTAAAGGAAGCAAGAGCAAAAGAATGAGTTACATACAAAGAAAACCCCATAAAGCTATTGGCTGATTTCTCCGCAGCAACTTCACAGGCTGGAAAGGAGTGGCAGCAAATATTTAAAGTACTGAAAGAAAGGAACCTAGAACCTAGAATAATTTACCTAGCAAGGTTATTATTCAGAATTGAAGGAGAGGTCAACAGTTTTCTTGGACAAGCAAAAACTAAAGGAGTTCATCACCATTTAAAAAGCTTAACAAGCAATGTTAAAGAAACTTCTTTAAGTAGAAAAGGAAAAGCCATAACCAAAATAAAAAAATATATATGAGAAAGGGAAAGAATCTCACAGGTAAAACCAACTATTTAAATAAATATAGAAAATTAGACACTTAAAAAGCTACTACAAGGGTCAAAAGAAAAACATATCAAACTTAACTCAAACTACAACACAAAAGATCTAAAATATGACATTAATAACATAAAGCATGGAGAAGGAAGTAAAAATGTAGTTCTTATAGAATATATTCTAACTAATATATTCTAACTTAAATGACTGTTAGCTTAAAATAGACTACTATAGATACATAATGAAATATATAAACCTCATGGTAACCACAAGCCAAAAACCTACAGAATATGACAAATAACAACACAAAAAGGAACCCAAACAAAACACTAAAGAAAAACAGCAAACCACACATGAAATAGATGAAGAGAAGAAGGAACAGAGAACTATAAAAAAAGCAAAAGCAATTAACAAAATGGCAATAAGTACATATTTATTAATAAATACTTTATATGTAAATGGACTAAATATTCCAGTAAAAAGATATAGGGTGGTTGAATAGATTAAAAATCATGAACCATCTACATGCTACTTACAAGAGACTCACTTCATATAGAAAGACATATACAGTCTGAAAGTGAAGGAGTAAAAACAGATATTTCATGCAAACAGAAACTAAAAGAAAGCTGGAGTAGAAATAGTTATATTAGATCAAGCAATAGACTTTAAAACAAAAGATGTAAAAAAAAGACGAAAAACATTACATAATTATAAAGGGTCAATTCAAAAAGAGTATATAACAATTGTAAATATCTAAGCACCCAACATAGGAGCACCTAAATATGTAAAACAATTATTAATGGACATAAAGGAAGAAATACCATAATAGTAGAGGATTTCAATTCCCCACTCACATCAATGGATAGATCATCCAGACAGAAAATTAATAAAGAAATAATGGCCTTAAATGTCAAATTAGACTAACTAGAGTGACTTAATTGACAACTTATAGAATATTTCATCCAAAAACTGCAGAATACACATTTTTTTTTCAAGTGCATATGGGACATTCTCCAGGATAGATCACATATTAGGCCACAAAACAAGCCTCAATAAATTCAAGAAGATTGAAATCATATCAAGCGACTTTTCTGACCAAAATGGCATGAAACTAAAAATCAACTACAGGAAGAAAACTGGAAAAAACACAAATACATGGAAACAAAACAATATGCTGCTAAACAACCAATGGATCAAAGAGGAAATCAAACAAGAAATCAAAAACTACCTTGAAACAAATGAAAATAAAAACACAACTATTCATAATTTATGGGATGCAGCAAAAGCAGTTCTAAGAGGGAAGTTTATAGCAATATAGGCCTACCTCAGGAAACAAGAAGAATCCCAAATAAACAATTTAACTACACCTAAAAAAACTAAAAAAAGAAGTACACACAGAACCCAAAGTAAGCAGAAGGAAGGAAATATTTAAGATTAGAGTGGAAATAAATGAAATAAAAATGATAAAAAATAAACAGTAGAAAAAACCAGTAAAACTAAGAGCTGTTTCTTTGAAAAGATGTATAAAATCGACAAACCTTTAAACTCATCAATAAAAATAGAGGACCCAAACAAACAAAATCATAAATGAAAGAGAAGTTAAAACTGATACCGTGAAATACAAAGAATCATCAAAGAATACTACAATCCTATGCCAACAAATTGAATGACCTAGAAGAAATTTTTAGAAGTACGTAACCTTCTAAGATAGACCAGGGAGAAATATAAAGTCTAAACAGACCCATTACTAGCAATGACATTGAAGCAGTAATAAAAAAACAAAACAAAACAAAACCAAAAAAACCTCCCAACAAAGAAAAGTCCAGGACCAGATGCCTTCACAGGTGAATTCTACCAAATATTCAAAGAAGTATTAATACCTACCTTAAACTATTTCAAATAGGATTCATCTCAGGATGCAAGGACATTCCTAAATCATTTGTAAATCAATCAATGTGATATAAAATAAAGGATAAAAATCAAATGAGCATCTTAATAGATTGAGAAAAAGTATCTGTCAAAATTTGACATCCTTTTATGATAAAAACTCAACAAAGTAGGTATAGTAAAAATATACCTCAACATATAAAGGACCTATAAGACAAATCCACAATTAATATTATACTCAATGAAAAAATGAAAGCCTTTCCTCTAGGATCAGAAATGAGATAAGGATGCCCACACCCACCACTTCTATTTAACATAGTATTGGAAGACTTAGTCACAGCAATCAGAAAAGAAAAAGTAAAAAAGGCATTCAAATCAGAGAGGAAGAAGTAAAACTTTCGTTATTTGCTGATGACATGATACTATGTACAGTAAACCCTAGAGACTCCACCAAAAAAACTATTAGAATGAATAAATTTAGTAAAGTTGCAGAATGCAGAATCGATATACAGAAATCTGTTGCATTTCTACACTCCAAAAATGAATGATCAGAAAGAGAAATTAGAAAACAATGCCATTTACAATTGTATCAAAAAAGCATAAAATACCTAGGAATAAATTTAACCAAAGGGGTGCAAGACCTGTACCCTGGAAACTATAATACATTGAAGAAAGAAACCGAAGATACAAATAAATGGAGGGATATACCTTGCTTGTGGATTGGAAGGATTATTATTGTTAAAATGTCCTTAGTACCTAAAGAAATGTACAGAGTCAATGAAATCCCATTGATATCAAAATATCAATGGACTTATTTTCAGAATTGTAACAACTAATCCTAAAATTTATACAGAACCACAAAAGACCCCAAATAGCCAAGGAAATCTTGAGAAAGAACAAAATGGGAAGTATCACACTCTTTGGTACCACACTATACCAAAGCTACAATAATCAAAATAGCATGGTACACAAATATATAGATCAATGGACTAGAATAGAGAGCCCCAAATTAAATCTTCACTTCTACAGTCCATCTATGACCATAGAGGGAAGGATATACAAAGGGGTAAAGACTATGTCTTCGATAAGTGGACAGATACATGTAAAAGAATGAAACTGGACCACTTTCTTAGACCAGTTTATATATAAAAATAAACTCAAAATAGATTAAAGACTTAAATGTAAGACCTGAAACCATAAAACTCCTAGAAGAAAACAAAGACAATAAAACCCTTTGACATTTCTCTTAGCAATATCTTTTGAATATTTCTCCTTGGGCAAGGCCAACAAAAGAAAAATATAAACAAATGGAACTACATCAAACAAAAGATTTTGTACAGAGAACGAAACCATCAACAAAACAACACTACAACCTACTAAAAGAGAGAAGATATTCTTGTTATATATCCAATAAAGAGCTAATATCAAAAAAATATAAGGAACTCATACAGTTTAACAATGAACAATCCCAAACAATCCAATTTAAAAATGGGCAGAGGATATGAATAGACATTTCTCCAAAGAGGAGGTACGAATGGCCAACAGACAGATGAAAAGATTCTGACCATTACTAATCATAAGAAAAATGGAAATTAAAATCACAGTGAAATATCACCTCACATGTGTCAGAATGGCTATTATCAATAAATTGACAAACAAGTGTTGGCAAGGATGTGGAGAAAAGGGAACCCTTGTAAACTGTTGGTGGGATTGTAAATTGGTGCAGCCACTATGAAAAAGAGTATAGAGGCCCCTCAAAAAATGAAAAATAGAGTTGTTATATGCTCTAGCAATTACATTTCAGGGTATTTATCCAAAGAAAGCAAAAAACTAATTCTAAGAGATATATGCACCCCTATGTTCATGGCAGCATTATTAGTAATAGACAAGGTATGAAAGGAACTTAGATGTCCACTAATAGATGAATGGATAAAGAAGATACGGTACATATATACAATGGAATATTATTCAGTAATAAAAAAGAATGAAATCTTGCCATTTGTGACAACATGAATGGACCTAGGGGCTATTGTGCTAAGTGAAGTCAGAGAGAGACAAATGGTGTACGATTTCACTCATAAAAAAAACAAAACAAATGAATAAACAAAACAAATGAATAAACAAAACAAAACAGACCCAGATATAGAAAACAAGCTGATGGTTGTCAAAGGTGAGGGCTATGGGAGGACTTGAATAAGAGGGCAGAGAAAAAAAGAGATGAGTACTCTTGGTAACAGAGTTACACTTTATAGTTTCAATAATTCAATTTCTTAGTTGTTACAACTAAAGAGGTACCTCAGATGCTGGGAGAGCTAATTCTTTTTAACAAGTTAGTTTCTGGTTTCAGCAACTATTGGAGGGTAGCAAGCAGCAACCAACATTCATTATATCTAGGTTACTTATATGTGTTAATTGTAGCTAATGATATTACATTGTACTCTACTTCAAAACTTAGAGGGTAGGTCTTAATTACTGATAGGTCTTACCATGTACAGCAGTTTTAGTAAATCATTTTGTTTTGATGTGAATAAATACATCAATGCCCTTTCAAAAAGTCAAAGTTCGATTACCCAGAAAAGCTGAAATAGCTAACACATTGTTTTTGTTTCACACAATGGAACACAAAATTAAGTGATCCTTGACTATAAGAAGTAGCATATTTAGGGTAAACATGTCCCTAAACTCCATTTATTGTCTTATGTACAAATGTACCTAAATATTACTATCTCTAAAATGACACTGGTTTTACTGAAGTTAGGAAAATGATAGAAATTTTTATTCTAACCTAAAACCTGCTTTGGTACTAACTAGAGGAAATTAGGTGTTCGTTTGTCAGTTAATCAAGAGTCCTTAAACTCCATTATAGAAATGATACATACATTTCCCCTCTGTAGTAAGGACTAATGGCTTCTCTTTTCAATAAAGAGGATCCTCTGGGACATGCTCAGGAGACAGCCAGTGGTTTAGAAATAAACTGCTTTGAGAGCAGTGGAACCACTGAGGGGCTGAGCAACCCTACAGAGAAAGGGAAAAGGAAGATGCTTCTGGAGTTAAAATGAGACAGAATGCATCTTTGGAGAACATCGTGGCTGAGCACACTGGCAGAATTCTCATCATCTTAGGCTACCAGAAACTGTTCAGTTTGTACTTTGGAGGTGCTCTAGACGACAATAATTAGAATGCAAGTATACAGGATGCATTTAGCCAGCCCATATAAAGGAAATTCTCTGTTGATGTAGAAACTGCCCCGCCGTTCATTCCTTAAAGATTGCTCCCGTTGCCCTTTGTCAGGATGTAGGGGGAGGTGTTAGCAGTGAGTCCTAATTTTATGTTTCTCTCATCCACACTCTAAAGCACTGGCGTCATTTTGAACTCTCAAAACTTTTGAGGAGACCCTGGAGTGTTTTGTATATGTTCTGGACAGTGCCTGGAATTCTGCGAGAAATTGATAATGAGTAATATCATCCACACATCTCATTTGCCAGTAGACCGGAAAGATCGCTGCCATCCGTTTCAGCAAAGAGCAAACTAATAAGCAGGGATTCTTGCCAACCTCTGCTTTCCACTGCAGCTTCTAGTTATTTACCCCGACTTAATGAATGCCCACCAGCTGGCAGACACACAGCTTCATAATATTTGCACACAATTTATTTGGGGTTTTAAATTTTCTCTCCGTTTGAAGCTAGGGTTGCCTGAAGGTGAATTCAGAGAGAGAGAGAGTCTTGAGACGCAGGAACGAAAGATTTCGTTTTCCAGTGATTTCTGGGGAGGAACCTGGGACAGGCAGGGTGAAATCGAGTACCATTTACTTAAGGTTACGAAAAAAAAAAAAAAAATCCAGAGCCGGGGGAGGGGGGCCCGGCGGTGCTTGGGAGGCAGGGCCAAGCAAGACGAAACCAGCTTTGGGGGAAGGAGAAAGTGAGAGCAGGGCTAATGAATGAAGGGAATTCCGCTGAGCCTCCCCTCTCCACCTAGGCGCGCAGCCGTCTCGGGAGGACAGCCCCGGAGTCCCCGGCCGGCCGCGCGCGGGCTCGGCGGAGCGCGGGCGGGGGCGCCTGTACCTTTAAGGGGCCGGCCTCCAGGCTCCGCCGGCCCAGACGCCGGGACGTGCCGGGGCCGCCCCGCCCCGAAGCCGCCCGTTTCCTGCCGGGCGGCGCGACGGCACCTGAGCAACTGCGGCGGCGGCGGCTCCTCGGAGCGGGCGGCGCGGGCTGTAGTGCCGGCGCCGCCGCGTCTTCCCGGTCTCCTTCCTCAGCCGCGCAGGGTAAGGGCGAGCGGGCCGCGTCGGGCCCGGCCGCCGGCCTCAGGGGCCGTGAGGGAGGGCGGCGCCGGTCGCGGGGTCCCGGGGCGGGCAGGAGGGCCGCGCGGGCGGGGGGCGCGGCTGCGGGGCCCGGACGCTCCCGCCGGCTAGGCCCCGGGCGGCGGCTCGTCGCCGCCGGGCGGCGCCCGGGCCGGCACTCCGCGGCGGGTGGGTTCCGAGGGTCGCTCGGCCTCGCGGGGCCGCCCGGGGCCCGACCCCAGCTCTTTCGCGGCGCCCCCGAGCGCGGCCGACTGCTCCCCCGAGGACGTCTCCCGAGGACGAGGTCGGCCGGAGAGGGCCCTGGGGTGACCGAGGCGCCTATTTTTAGCCGGGCCCGAGGGCCCCCGGGAGGGAAGGCGGATTACCGCCTCCTCGGCCGGTGGACGGAGGGAGCGAGTCCCCGGCGGCGTCCCTGGGCGGGAGCTGGGCCACGCTTACGCCATGCTAGAATTCAGCCCTCGGCGCTCTCTCCGGATACTTGGGGAACCGGCGCTGGCCTTCTTCCCGGTGCCTCCTCCCACCGCCCTGTGTCTGTTCCGGGGTCACGGTGGGGGCGGTTGGGGATGAGAAGGCTGCCGGAGGGGAGAGTTTGGAAAAATCTGTGGCCCGCCCTCGAGACAGGGTAAGTTATCCTTCCTCTCCCTGAGGGGTGTGTCTTCCTTGCTGACCCCTCCCCCTTTCAGTTTCCAACAATGAGATTTTTGGCGTTAGGGACCTCGGCAGAACACCAAATTGGCAGCCTAGATGTCTTTCGGTAAAACAGCCCCTTCCGTTGGTCATAAAGGAGCATGTGTGCACCTGTGACCGGTATCCCAAATCTCGTTCGGCCGCACCTTGATTAAGTTGAAGAGTGGGCTGTTTAATTTTAGCCTTTTTTTTCTTTTTTTTTTTTTTGCTGGCAGTAAGGAGGAGTCTAAATTCGTAGTGGGGCCTATACTAAAAATGATCCTTAACAGGTATCTGCGTAAACACTGCTTGAAAAACTACAGTTGAAGTTAACTGTTCAGAGTTGTGGGTGTTTTCTTTTAAGATGCTTTGAAAAATGTAGACACCCCATAGCCTGCTACAGATAAACACCGTGGGGCGATCTAAAAACACTCTGAATTGTGTAAGAATTGACTTAAAGTTTGAACTCTCGCTGAATTAGGTTGCACTTATTCTCGCTACCTCACCTAGCAGGCGCATGGCAACACTGTCTCCATGTGTTGGCTAAAACAGTTGCTGATGAGACTGGAATGATGCCCCCAAGAATAACACTGGAGCATTCTTGAGTTGATCTGTATTTTGCTTTGACATGCCTCGCTATAGATTTTCATATTTAATGTGTTCTCTGACAAACAAGGCTTCCCCTACCCCAGTTAGTTCAAGGATCTAGCAAGATATAGCTGCGCTTATTGTTTGTAGCTTCTAAGAACAATTTATTTCCTCTCCCTGCTGTAATGTTGAATTATAAATGTCTCTTCTAATTTTGTAGCATCAGGAATCATAACAGTACTCTATTAGGTGTGCTTAGAAAATAAGATGTTCTGTTTACTTTACTTTTCTGAGACTTATACTGAAACTTAATGTAACAAAGCCTAATGAAAATTTTTCTTAAATGTGTTAAGCACTTTAAAATTATAATGGATATTAAATATTATAAAACCTTTTCTTGGTGGCTCAGGGTCAACATTATAAAGTCATTAATACATGATTTTATTTCCAATTTAATTTTTTTCTGTATCCTCCCTTAGTATCAGTAGTCTTTTCTGCTCGATGTATTTTCTTGGGTCTGAACCCAAGCCTCCTAGTTTATAGACTTCAGTCTGCTTTTAGTAGGAAGAACATTTCAATAATTTGGTGGTAAATAACAGTCTCTAGCTTTTCTAAAGGACTTAAGAAGTGAAGGCTTTTTTTGAGACAACTTCTAAAAGACCCTGTTGGGATTGTTACTGTTGGGAAGTTCTTAACTTGAATTTTACTTAAAATATATTTAATACCTATTTTTAATTGCATGATTATATATATTTTTTGCAGCAAAGGACATTTTAATCTAAAAGATCTCACAATACTTAAAAATTTAAATTTTAATAAAAATTAAATATAATGGCTCCAGGAAAGTTTTAGGTTTCCTAGGAATCTGACTTAATATATAATAAGGAAACGTTGAGAGATCATACTTTACAAAAACATTGAAATGCTTGAGGATAACATTTTTTAAACTCATTCTGTGTACTATTTGTTTTTAGTTACTTTGAAGGAAAATGCAGAGGATACTTAGAAGCTAGAAGCAATAACTTTTTTTTTGGAAATGGCATTGATGATTACTCTTATGCATACAGTTTTATTTCATCCCCTTTCAGTATTGTGAACATGACTGGGTGTTCTGCTCAAAAATGTAGTTTATGTGCAAATCACAGTGAAAACGTTGGTTTAGATAAGAGCGTAAGCTATGCTATAAACAAAATTAAACAGAAAAAAAAAACCATAAGTGCCATGAACTAAGGAGTTTAATTAACTTAACCTTCTGTATTTGAGCTCTAGAAAAAGAAAAGTAATGATAGTTTGCATTAACTGTTTGCATGCCAGGCTGTTGAATTGGTGTTTAAATGTTTTTTCGGTCTTTGAGAGAGATGGTAGTGTAAACCATTTAAGTTTTTTTTTTTTTAACATGAAAGCCTTTTAATTGGCTTTATGTTAAAAAGATAAAATAGGCAAAATATACTTTTACTACTAAAAATATTTTTAATAGAGACTCCCGTAGGAAATGTCTAAGAAATGTTCAACTCCTTTTTTAAAAAAGTATAATTTAGTACTTTATGTATCATCTTTACTACAGGCTGATTAAGAATTTTTTTATCTTAAATCTAGGTTCAGCAAAGTGATTTGTATACTAAGTGGAACTTAATATTTTACACTTCCCTCCTTCCAGGATATTGCTTTTTAGGTTTTTGTCTTTACTAAATTGCTTTGCTCATTCTGTCTTTATGAGTTGTCTTCTCTTGAAGTTGAAGTGCTTAGTCCTTGGTTCAGTTTTCTTTTTATACTTCTCTGGTGATCTCATCTGGTGTCATGGCTTTAAATACCTACATATACTGATGGCTCTCATTTATATCTTTAGTCCAGACTTTCCTTCTTTACTCCAGATAACCTGTTGCACATTTCCTACTTGGATGTTAGGTAGTTCAAACTAAACTTCCATGTTCCTCTTTAAACCTGCCTCAGGTGCAGTCTCATTTGATGACATCTCATTTGATGTCAGTTCCATCTGACATTCAGGCAGTAAAATATGTTGGAGTCTCTTTCACACTTGGCATTCTTGGCTCTGTCTTATCTTGAAAATACAACAGAATCAAATCACTTTTTGCCATTTCTGCTGCTCACTAGGCTGGTCCAAGCCATTCTTATCTCTTGCCTAAATTTCTGCAGTAGCCTCCTAACTGGTTTCCCTGTTTCTATCTTAGCTCTCTACAGTCTTTTTCAGCATGACAACCAGATCATATCGCTCTCTCTTCAAAACCCTGCTGTCTTTATGGGCCTAATGGGCCTTCCAGAAGCCAGGTATTCCTACTCTCCCCATCCCACCCGTACTTCTCAATTTAAGTACCACTCTGCTCCCCTGCTTATTTCTCTCTATCCGCACTAGCTTTCTTAGGGCCTTTAAACTGTTTGTTTCCCAGTCCTTTGATCATTTTTTCCCTAAGGTATTTTCATGGCCGACTCCCGTGTCTTTCAAATATTTGCTCTTCAAATGTTTTCCAAAAGGTCTACCTTACTACTTTTTTATTTAAAGCTTCACTTCCTTCCTTATGATCCGTACCCTGATCTGTTTTCTCCTTAGCACTTGTCACCTTCTGACAAATTATATAATTTCTTTGTTAATTGTTCATTGTTTCTTCTCTCTGTCCCCAAACACACACTGTACTGTAACCTCTATGAGTCGGATCTTTTTTTTTAAATTGATGGATCCTAAGGATTTAGGGCAGTGTTTGGCCTATAGCATGTGCTCATTAAAGGTTTATTAAATATTTATAATAAATGAATTAAATCCGTATCCTGTAGTTTCGTACTGTGATGGATACCTCATTCTTGGACACATGTAGTTTTCAGTTTGCTCCTTTCCTAGGAACAGTCAGGGAGCAGGAAAAATGTGGTGGGGGAGTTTTTGGGGACCCCTTGGTGGTAGGAGTGTTACAGCATGGTAGACCTCACTAGCCCCATGTATTAGAACCATTGATTAGGTAATTCAAAAGTTGGTTAAAGCAGGAACTCAAAGTATCTGTACATCTTAAGTGTTTTATTTTAGCTTAAAACATTTACTTTTATTTGCCTTTTATTTGGATCAATATCTTGTCTTGGAGTAGGGGTTTCCTGATCTTTTTCTAGAAATAATACCCTAAAAGCATTACTGTTGATTTCTAGTATTGGTTTCTTTCAAGTGAATAAAAATGTAGGCATTGGGAAACTTTCCAAGTTCAAAGTCATTCTAGATTTTTCCAGTTCTTCATCAAGGCCTTCCAAAGGATTTATCTTAGTTTTCATAGAAATAACAGCTTTTGTCTTTATATTCTCATATTTAATGGATTTATAGAAATAAACACGGACACATGATAGTAGGCTGTTAGCCAGAAGCATTTCTTTAGTTCCCAAGAAAGTTTTTCAGTCTCTATTCTGTGTATGTACATTGTGAGTTACTACCGTGTGATCTCGTAGGCATTGATTGCTTAGTGGTTATATCAGAAAAGCCAACCCCATCACCCTACTTAAAATGCATTCTCTATTCTTTGTCCTAGCCTTATATTTCTTCATTGCATTCTGAGTTACTACCTAATATGTTTGATATCTGTTTCACCTATAAGAATATAAGGTCTGTGAGGCAGGAACTTTGTCTTGTTCATCACTGTGAACTGTATTTCTGGCACTTAGGTAGTGTTGAATTTGATGAATCAATGAGTTGCTTGATATTTGAAAGTGGGTCTCATTGAGCCTTCTGGTTTACTTGTCATTTGTGCCATCCTCCTCTGTTAGCAGTTTTAGTTGATTTACATGGAATGCCATGGAAAGTGAGATTTTAAGAATAGAATTTACAGGTTAACTCTTGAAAGTGGGATGGAAAACAATACACGAATTTCAGCAAAAATACTTCTGTGGTTCGTACTAATTAATCTCGTTGATCAGTAATGTAAGTGTTGTGAGTGAAATATATACATAAATAATTTAGTGATCACATGTGTTTAGATATAGTTATCTTTGAAATAAATTTGAACAAGCTGAGTTGTGCATTGAAAGCTCCTGTATTCTGAATACTATGTTGCTGAACATTTAAGATGTTTCCTTTGATTGTTAATATCCACACACAGGTTGAATTCATTTATGTGCTTGTGAACTGTACTTGCTTAGTTTATTGGGAAGTTGTGTTCATTTGAAATGTGCTTCATAATTATTTTACATAATTTTCATAATCTGGATGTCTGAGGTTGGCTGAATGTCGTCATTTCTATGAACTGAATTTCTCAAGCTTGTTTTATTTGGCCCTCTCTTTTCTGGGTACAGTTTTAGGTACTGTGGTATATTAATCTTTGTGGTTGGTATACAATTGCTGATGAATGGGAATAATTTCTTAAATGGCTTCCACTTTGATCTGGAAGTCCATTGTAATTTTAAGTTTAAATTGGATCCTTTGTAAAAGTGGCTTAGTTCTTTTGTTCCTTTTGGTGGGGGGAGAGGGGAGAGGGGATTCGAAAACTTGCGTTTAGTTTTAACATGAAAGTATTTCTGCGCTTGAACTTTTTGGAGCACTTTTCAAGTAAAATACATTTAAGATTAGCCTTGAAATTTTATGTAAACTATAACCCATGCAGTTACCTTGTCTGATGGGAGAAGGGGTAAAAAGAAATACTTTATGATATAAATTTAACTGTAAAATGAAAAAGGCTGAATTCCTGTCTACTCTTCTAACGGTGTTTACCTGGCATAAATAGATGAGTAATTATATTCCATATACTTTGTTTTATGTATAACCTTCATTTAAGGAAAAAGTCCCAGCAACATTTAAAATAATATATTACTTTTGATGTAAAGTTTTAGTTATTACTCTTGGATACTATGTCTATCTAATTTCTTAAGGTAGCTTTGTCCTAAGTCAAGAAAACCCTGGATATTTTTTAAATAAACTGTCAGTAGTCTCTGAAAGTATTTGCTGTTTTTCCTTTTTGGGAAAATTTGTTTCAAAGTACAGCTTTCTAGGGGTATTTAACATTGTTGTAATTGTAACTGTAAATTTAAGAAACGGAAATATATGTGTTTTGCTTATCTGTTTTTTACATTTACCTCTTCCTACTTAATTATCATCTTTTTGTTTTTTTGGTTGAATGTGAGAACAGATATGTCATGATTCAAGTGTGCAAGAGAATATAAAATGTGTACTTTTTAAAGATTAAGTATAAAATGAATACCTTTATACCTTACAGTCAGCTTTATTTAAGCTTTTTTCTTTTAAAATTAAGTACATATGAAATAATCTTTATAAAATGTATGTAAGGTAAAGAGTAAAGACAATAAACAGCCCTGTACCTAATACCCAGTTCAAGAACATTATCCTAACTTTTTATTTCTTTATGTGCTTCTTCCCCAGGAGTAACCACTCTTTGTTATATTTTCTTTCTTTCTTTCTTTTTTTTTTTTAAGTTTTGCCACATTTATTTGTATGTGTAAACTATTTTTTTTTCTGTTTTGTTTTGAACTCTATAAATGGGATCCTTCTGTATGAGTTTATTTACAACTTCCTTTTTCTCTGCGCCTTTATGGTCCTTATATCTTCCATCATGTTGTATGAATAGCTCTGATTGATTCAGGTTCACTGCTGCATGGAATTTCATTGTATGAGTCTTTTCCAATTTACTTATACCTGTCGATGGTGTGAATTTAAGTAATGGAAACCTAATCTAAAATGGAGTCGAGAGGCAATGAAGAGGGAGCTCTCACACATGAACCATTCTTCGCAGCTTGCTTTATATGCCCCAGCCAGGAAGATTTTCTCTTTACCCACCAACCGCCCAACCAATGAGAAAGCTGTCAAAACTCTGAACTTTTGTCTCCTGCGATGAACTCTTGTTCAAAACAGCTCTTCCCAGTTTCCTTCTTTCCTCTATGAAAGAATGGTCTTTTCGTTCTCTGGACTTGCCTGTGGTTTGCTCTAGCTTGCTTGTCCTGAATTGCAATTCCTTTGCTATTCCTGAATAAACTCAACTTTTCTGCCTGAATCGCTTACCCTTTTCTTTTAAAAGATTGACCATGGGCATTTGGATTGTTTCTAGTTTTCTTTTGCTGTTATAAACAGTGCTGCTATGAATACCTTGCATAGGTTTATTGGTGCACTTGCATACGTACATGTTTCTAGGATGCAGCTTTTTAAAACTTTTTTACCACCACAGTAAGGAATAAATTTTACATTATGAGACTCAGTACAATATCAGATGTACACATGTATAACACATTTTTTAGGGAAAATCTGTATGATGCTAGTCCGTTTCACTAAAAATAAGAACACTAATCAAAACTCATGAAGGTGATTTTTGCTAACCCACTAATGAATTCAGATTTGCAATTTGAACAAATGGTTTTGGACCTTTTATCTGGCGAGGAGTGGAGTTGCTGTATTGTAGGAGAGGTACTTTTCAGGTTTACTAGGAACTGCCAAATTATTTTCCAATGCATTGTACCAGCTTATGCCCCTCAATAGTGTATACATATGATGGCTCTGCATTCTTGCCTATGCTTGATATTGGCAAATACTAAAGTTAGCCTACTGGGTATTAATTGATATATTGTAGGTTTTGCGTTTCTGCTTACTGAGCGGAAACACCTTTTCAAGTGTTGGGTGGCCATTTTTGTTTTCTCTGGAGTGGCTGTTTATTTTTCTGTTGGGTTTTTCTTTTTGAATGATAGAAGTTCTTTGTATGTTCTAAGTAATTTGCTGATTATCACAAATGTGTTCTCCCACTTTGTGGCTTGTCTTTTTACTTTCTTATGGTGTCTTTGTTAATAAAAGTTAAAAATTTTAATTTAGTTGAATTGATCATTATTTTCCTTTTATGATTTGAACTTTGTGTCGTATTTTAGAAACCTTTCCCTACCTCGAGTTTGTAAAGATATTCTTGCATGTTGTCTTATAAAGTTTTATATGGCCTTTGAGAATTCTTTCCCTGTAATTGAGTTTTGCTTCTTCCTTTTTATGCTAAAATGTGTAAATTTAGTAGCTGCTTGAAATAACTCTTTGAGTTATTGGTTTTATGCACTGTCTATACCTTGCCTTTAGAGTCATAAGCAAATAATTAGGTAAGAATGTAAAATATAGAGTTATTCAGAAAACTTTGAAGTCTCTCCTCTTTCCCAACCCCCATATGAGGTTTAAAGAGATTTGTACATATTTCAAAGTGATGCCAGTATTTAAATGGGTTTTAAGTAGTTATGGAGATTTGTTGTGAAGCAGTCTGGCTAATTATTTCCTTAAAGTAGTATCTTTTCGTTTCACCACAGTGCACTTGTGTGAATAAACTTCTGTGTATATAGCTAGTACTCGGTATACATTTAATCTGAGGAATCAGATCTTTCTTCAGTTTTGGCAGATTTTCAGCTCTTTAAATATTGCTTCAATTATCTTCACTTTTGTTCTTTTTCCATAGACTTGTGTTGAAGTTTATCCTCTGTGTATCTTAATTACTGTTTCCTCCTTTTTCCTCTTTATTTTTCTATGCTTCATGCTAGGTGACTTCAGGACTATGTAGCCATTTACTAACATCTACTTTGTTCAATCTAGAGTTTTATTCTATCTATTGAGTTGATATGCCAGTATCTATAATTTCCATTTCTTAGATTTGGAATTGTTTTTTCATATATACCTGTCTGTTTCAGTTATGTTTTAAAACCTTTTTTGCTACTAATACACTTTCTTATTTCTCTGACATCTTCAATTGTTCAAATTTTAAAAACTTTGTCAGACTGTTTAATAACACTTATACCATCTGGTATGAATGTATGTTTTTATTGATTTTCTTCCCCCCTCATCATCAAATTTCCTATGTTTTGGATTATTGGTTTGTTGGCTCATTTTGAGGGGAGGTTTTTGTTTTTTTGTTTTTTTTTTAAACCTTTTTTTCAGTGATCATCTCCTCCCTGCTCCCTGGATTATTTATTTATTTTTCAATTGTTTTTACCTGGCCCACTGAGCCTTGAGTCACAAACTAGGTCTGTTCTAGAACAGTTTAAAAAAGCAAGGTGGAGAAAGTGTTTTTAGTAATATGTAATCACGTACTAAGAAAGGGAGATGAGAATGTATATTTATATTTTGCTGACATTCAAAGTAGAAGAATATTGATGTAATCTAAAAAATGGTGGTGACTTATGTAGGAGAGAAGCATAGTGTAGAAGAACACAGGTACATTCTATGGTTTGACTTTTTCTACAAAAATCTAAAAATCCCTAAAAAATCAAAAATGAACGAAACAAATGATTCTTAAATGTATTCATTTGGTGAACACCAGAGTGAAACTATGCCAAGTGACTTTAAACATGGTAACTTGACCATCCATCTTCATTGGAAGAGAGTGGAGGAATGACGGCAGAATTTTGGTGGAAATGTGTACGCTGTAGTTCCAATCCTGTGTAATGTGTGTATTGTGATTTAAATGAAATGGGTGATTATGTTGATATTGTTGAAAACTCAGATTTTTGGCATTGTTAAAACAGATGTAGTTTTAAGGTCACTGAAATTAAGTCAAAATCCCATAGTGCTAAACTTGAGTATAGACATCTGTATGTATTCATGCAGTAATTTAGCTTATTTAAAATATATGCATTTTCTGTCCCTGTTGACTAAAAAAGCCTAGAAACAATGATCAATCCAGTAGCAAAAAGCACCTCTGGTGCCCACATTGTGGTCTTTAAATGCCTTTTCATAATGAAACTAAACTTGTGCTCAGAGCGGGCATTTTCTAAGTCTATGCAGGAAATGTTTGAGATGAGCCTGCATGTTATCTATTTCTATGTCTAACAATACTACAAGTTTAATGGCTTAAAACAGCACACATTATACCATTGTTTCTGTGAGTTAGGAGTCTGGGCACTGCTTAGCTAGGTCCTCTGCTACAGGGTTTCTCAAAGCTGCTACTATAGTTTTGACCAAGCCTGGGGTCTCATCTCAGGCTAATCTGAGGAAAGATCTGCTTCTAAGTTCACGTGGCTGTCAGCACTTAGTTCCTGTCAGCCCAACTGAAAATCTCAGTTTCTTGGGGCTATTCTTAGCTCCTTGCTACATGACTTACAACATGGAAGTTTTGCTTCTTCAAATGTAGTAAGTCAGAAAAGGAGTGTCCTGGTAACTTGGATTATGGTCTTATGTAACATAATCATGTACACATAATCATCTGCATCTTGTCACCTTTGCCATATTTTATGATTAGAATCAAGTCACAGGTTTCACTCACACTTAATGGGAGGAGATTCCACAAGAGTAAGGATACCAGGAAGCAAGGACCATGGGGGCCACTCTAGAATCATAACCTAGAACATCTTATCAGAAAGCAGTAGACCAACCCAAAACTGGGGGGGGGGGTAGTATCAAAACAACCCAGGAGCCATTCTGAATAAATTCCATTGGCTATAAAGGGGACAGTTTGAATATCAATAAAGATAATAGCTAATGAATTGAAACAAATCAAATGTTTAATCTGTGAATTCATAATGATACTACAACATTAAAAAAAACCTTTATTAGTTATTGCTGGACCAATTCATTATTTCGACAACTGGCAAATCAATTAAAATAAGCATGTATCCTACTTACGTGATTTGTATCTCAGGGTAACCAAATAGGTCATGAGAGAAGTTTCTTTTTACAGATGTATTCTATCTAATAAAGAATGGTAGACTTAGAATATTATCATTTGCATTTCCTAATGTATAATGTTCAGGCAAAGGTCATCATCATCATCTGCTAATACCAAAAAGAAACATCTAAATATTAGGTACATTCTTAGTCTTAGACAAATCTTAGTCTTGCACTCAAGTCATAATCCTATATCTGATTTAGCTTTTAAATTTAACTATCAGCTTATAGGAAATAGAAAAGACAGAAAACTTATTAAACACTCTGAGGATGCCATCAACAGAGTTCATATTGGAAATCTGCATGACCAACTACCTGGTTTTTCCAACCCCAAATTCTAGGAATTGCAAGAAACTGAACAGTAAGGAATATAAGATAAATGAAAGGAGACAAATACATCAATCACAGAATAACTGAAAAAACATTTACAAAGCAGTTGGAGAGATGTCATACTGGCTTGATATTTGATACTAAGGAATTACCGTTAGTTAGTTTTAAATTTGCTGTTACCATGGATGTTTTT
This sequence comes from Eonycteris spelaea, assembly GCA_003508835.1. Lineage (NCBI taxonomy): Eukaryota > Metazoa > Chordata > Mammalia > Chiroptera > Pteropodidae > Eonycteris > Eonycteris spelaea. The sequence goes on from PUFA01000017.1 coordinate 8,147,672, forward strand.
TTCCTTATTCCTTTCCAGGCTCAGAACATCTATAAAGCTATATAGCTCTAGGTAACAGGTTTGCAGCTTGATTATTTTTTTGTTCATTTTCCCTCCTTCCCACTTCTCCTCTTCCCTGTCCCCTGCTTCCCCCAACCTTGTGCAAATTCTATTCCCATCTTCACAGGTTGGTGTCAAAAGCAGCAAACCTGGTTCTTTTCTGTTGCTGTTACCTGAAGGAGCTGAACTTCTGACGTTTGCTTACTCTAGAGCCACTATCCAGCCGTTATATCTTCCCCACTCTTCCTTCCCTACATTCTATTTTAGGTATGAGTTACTGTTTTGAATTTTTATTATTTCTGATTCAGGAAGATGCTTATCTTAGTTTTAAATTTAGCCATGTCTTTTTGGTACTCTTTCATGTTTCATCCATCATTTAAAGTGTTTGGAAAAGAAGCATCCTCTTTGGAAGTCTTCATCCATTTCTTCCTGTTATATTCTTATTTGTTTTATTGAAGCTCAGCTCAGTGTATCTTGAGTACTTTAATGATTCGTTTCCTTCCTTTGTTGAAATCTGCCTTTTTAATTTTGTTAGGTATTCAGCTTTAGAACAAATCAGATTTTATTATCAGACTAATTTGTTGTGATTATAATCAAATAAATCTTTAAGCCTTGAAACATTATTCTTGTTCCTGCTAGTTGATCTCATTCATCCTGTGTTTCTTTAGTCTGTTTTGGAGTATAGGTATCACTTGGAGTCCAAATAAGGCTGAATAATTTTTTTTCTTTTTAGGTAGGACTGGTATCCCTTGCTCTCCGAACTCTTGTTGTTTGTTTTCTCAAACTTGGGAATCAGCTGTAACTATCCTTTGTTTAATGACTCGAATTAATTCTTGAAAACCATGTTGCTAAGTGAAAAGCCATTACGTGAAAAATATTTCCATTCAAAGAAAATTGTACTGTATTCCATTTCAACCATTTCAACCAATGAAGAGTTTATGTAGGTATAGGCAACATTTTGAAAATAAATACATACACTTTGAACATAAAATGTGATGTGATAAAATGAAGGCATATTGTATTTGCCAAAGGAAGAAGAGAAAACTTAATGTTTGTGAGGTGTAAGTCTGTAAAGTTTATTCTTTTTATACCATTTTCTTCACCAGTTTTAACCTTTTTGAGCTCAGGGTTATTTTGCATTCAGCCTAGACTTAAAAGTCAAATCTTGGCACAGAGAAGCACCTTCAGGGGAATAAAGGCCAAATGCAAGTCCTTTAGGCAATGTAGAAATAGAACATAGGCAGAAAAAGACTATAGAGTTCTGGGAGATGGTAGCTCTGCATCCCTCTTGCTTGGCATGTATGCACAAAGTAAAATGTTCTGGGTTTATAAAAATGTGTGCAGTGCATTATTACAAATGATGTATTCCACTATGTTGAATAAATCGTTGAGTGTGTCTTCGGCTCAAATCATGTTGAAATTTAATTCTTTGTAGAATATTTATGTGTGTCTTTAGGTGAACAGTCACTAATACTAAAAAGGCTATAGTTTGAAAAGTTGTACTTTTCAAGAGCTATTTTGATGAAAACCAGTTACCTGAATAATTTCATTATGTAAGGTGTGTCTGTAGACTGAAATAACATGGCATCCCTCCATATCCAAGCTAGATATTGGAATTCCGCTATTCCAGCGGGGAACAGAAAGAGCTTGGTAGCAAAGGATAAAATAAAAATCTTATTTGATGAAACATTTAATTTGTCTTTTGTTCTCTTTCGAGATATCTTTGTGTTCATCAACACATTATTATGAACTGGCAAGCTTGTCTTATTCTTAACCAACTAATTGATTAAAATGTTAGTAAGGTCAAGCAAAAACAGTCCTTTAATATGTGATTAAGATACTTTCTAAACCTTCAATTGGCAACTTTGGGATATGATCATTTAACCTTTTAAATATTTCTCGATTTTTACTATTATTCATTCATGTTTAGTACTTATCTGTCTTGTCTCCAAGGATAGCCTGTTTACTTTATCAGGTGTTCTGCCAAAATCAGACATTCTATAGTGTTTATTGGGTTTTCCTGACTTAGTAAACCTTTTATTTACTTATTTATTTTTTTAAAAAGGAGGCATTGGAATAACTTTACAGCGAACGACTTTTGATACTCTTAAATTTTTTAGTTACATTGTCTGGATTTATCAACAATGAATTCAATTTTAGTTTGACTACTACTATTTTTAGTACATGGCAGCTTTTATTTATTTTTAAACTCTTCAGGCATCTTGCAATATTTGAAAAAGCCTTTCATGGATCTTGAAATGTAGGATCATTGCAACTGTATACTATCTGTTTAAGGCGTTATCTATCTTTGCATAGCTTTTGAGGATGTTATGTAAACATGGTTTCTAAGTACTGTCTCCAGAGAAGGATGGCCATAGGATAGGGACCTCTACTCTTGGGTATATTTTGTTTTCCCAGCTGTACTGAATTATAATTAACAAGTAACATTGTTTTAGTTCAAGGTATACAATGTGATGATTTGGTGTATGTATGTATTGCAAAATGATTACCAAAATAAGGTTAGTTGCATTCATCACCTCACGGAGTTACTTTTTTTTTTTTTTTTTGTGGTGAGAAATTTTAAGATTACTGTTAGCAAATTTCAAGTACCTAATACAGTATTGTTAACTATAGTCACCATGCTTTACATTAGATCTTCAGAACTTATTCAACTTATAATTGTAAACTTGTACCCTTTGACCACTTTCACGAATACTCCCACCCCCTGCTTCCTCCTCCAACCACCAATCTACTCTTTGTATCAATGAGTTTGTATTTTTTTAGATCCTGCCTATAAGTGATATCATGTGGTGTTTGTCTTTGATTTATTTCACTTAGCATAATACCCTCAAGGTCCATCCATGTTGTTGCAAATGGCAGGATTTCCTTTTTATGGTTAAGTAATATTTCATTATGTATGCATGCTTTTGTGTATATATCTCTATATATCTATATATATAGCTGTCACTTCATTAATTCATCCATCAACAGACAATTTGTTTCCATGTCTTGTCTATATAAGTAACGCAGCAATGAATATGGGGGTGTAGAAATCTTCGAGATAGTGATTTCATTTCCATTGGATATATACTCAAAAGTGGGATTGCTGGATTATATGGTAGTTCTATTTTTATTTTTTTGAGGACCCTCTATACTTACTGTTTTCCACAGTGGCTGTACCAGTTTACATTCCCACCAACAGTGCTCAGGGGTTCTTTTTTCTCCAAATTCTAGCCAGCACTTGTTATATCTTGCCTTTTTAATAATAGCCATTCTAATAAGCATAAAGTGGTTTGGATTTGCATTTTCCTTATGATTAGTGATGTTGACCACCTTTTCACATACCTGGTGGCCATTTGTATGTCTCCTTTGGAAAAACGTTCATTCAGATCCTGTGCCTATTTTTAAATCAAATTGTGTTTGTTTGTTTGTTTGTTTTTGCTGTTGAATTGTGTACATTTTGAATTCTAACCCCTTGTTTGATACATGACTTGCAAATATTTTTTCCCCATTCTGCAGGTTGCCTTTTCATTTTGATCCTTTTTTTGTTTGTTGTTGTGAAGAAACTTTTTAGTTTGATGTAGTCCTACTTTTTGATTTTTGCTTTTATTTCTTGTGCTTTTGATATCATATCCAAAAATCTTTGCCAGGACCAATGTCAGGGAGCTTTTTTCCTGTTTGCTTGTTTCCCCTTCACCCCAGGAGTTTTATGGTTTTAGATCTTAGATTTAAGTCTTTAATCCATTTTGAGTTAATTTTTGTGAGTATTGTAAGATAGGGTCCAGTTTCATTCTTTTGCATGTGGCTGTTCAGTTTTCCCAACATCATTTATTGAAGAGACTGTCTTTTCTCCATAGAGTATTCTTTCTCCCTTGTCAAATATTAGTTGATGGTATATACATGGGTTTATTTCTGGGGTCTCAATTCTATTCCATTGGTCTGTGCATCTGTTTTTATGACACTGTATTGTTTTGATTACTATAGCTTTGTAGTATAGTTTGAAATCAGGAAGTGTGATGCCTGCAGCTTTGTTCTTTTTTATTTTTCAAGATTGCTTTGGCTAGCTGTTTGGGCTCTTTTGTAGTCCCATACAAATTTTAGGATTTTTTTTTCTGTTTTTGTAAAAACGCCATTGGAATTTTGACAGGGATTGTACTGTTTCTATAGCTGAATGGCTTTGGATAGTATGGACATTTTACCAGTACATGTGATATCTTTCCATTTGTGTCTTCTTCAATTTGTTTCATCAATGTCTTAAATTTAAAGTGTTCAGATCTTTCACTTCCTTGGCTACATTAATTGCTAATAATTATTGTTTCTGGTGCTGTTAAGAATGGAATTGTTTTCTTGTGGCTATATTTTAGATTTCTGATGATTAATTACTTTTGAATCTTCTAAGTCATATCATTTGTCTGGAAGAAGGACTTTGGGAACACAGATTTTGAAGGGTCACTGTATAGTTTCAATTACATTGACTAGATAATTTATAAACTAACTTTAAGAATATGGGAATTCAGTTGATTAAATCCCAGAGACTTGAATTTTTCTTGGAGATTGTTCTTAGTAAGATAATGTCTTTCACTGTTTTTTTTGTTTGTTTGTTTAGGTTGCTTATTGGGAATGATGTCAAAAAAATGTTGTCAATAGCCAAAAAAAAAAAAAAAAACCCCAAACTTTCTGTTGTAGGTTTAAACATTTGTTAACTTATAAAAGTTGCACTTATTTTCAGTTCATGATAATTTTATCTGGACGTTTTAATTTTTATTTTTCTCATATTTCTTTTGTAGCTGCAGGAACATTATAATAAAATTCATATTGTGATCCAATGTCCTTGATTTGAGTACTGGTGAACACACAGATAGGATTGATGTGTACCGTATTTATGAAGGTTATTTTGAAAGAAAATTCAAAGGGCTTACTGTATAAAGTTATTTATATTTTGAAGTTATGAAGTAAACCTTTTTTTCCTCCCAGATTTTTATACTTAGTTGCCTTTTAGTCAATTAAAATTTGACAGTGCTATTTATCGAGCTCTGCGTTGGGCTCACAGATAGTAGGGAAGAGAGAATATAACAGATCAGCAGGAGAGTCACTCATTTGGTATGTTAAACTTTCAGTTGTATAAAGTAAGCTTTTTGTATAATAAGTAAAAATATTTCATGATTATCTTTTTAAACCACAGTTCTCAAGGTTAATTTTAGAGAAAGGTAACCATGTAAGATTGTGAATATAAAAGCAAATGCTGCTTGATTTCATTAAATGGGAATGAAAATTTCTTAATTTATAAAGATTCTTTAACTTTGCTGTGGGTTAATAATTTATTAACATAACTAATGTTCCAGAAAAATATGAAAATGAAAATATATAAGTGGTTTCTTTACTCTATTTTCGATCTTTCATTTGCACATATTTACAGTTTGAATATGTGTAAGATTTTGCCATTTATTCACAATTTTGTGTTTTGTTTAGAGTCTGTATCTCTTTGCTTTCTCTTAAATAGCAGAGGTAAGAATTTGATTATAATGGCATTAAATGACATTAAAGTAAAAATTGAAATGTAGACAGTAGAATAGATTGTATGGTCTTAGAAAAGATGACCAGGCTTTTACTATTATTGTAGTGATGCACTTGATTGTAAAATAATGCGAAGTTTTATCCTAATTTCTTATGGCTTTGTACTTGAAAGCTCTGATCACTGTAATTGAGGGGCCAGAAAGAGAAAATTCTTTGCTAGCACTTTTTCCTATGGCTTTCTGAAAAGTTTATTAGTAAAAAAGGCCAGCTCTAATTCCTAATGGGAGAGTTTAGTAATATTGTTAGTCATATTCTAGTAGAAGTTTTGCTTATTTACAAAAACTATGTTCTGGATTATTAAATTTCAGATAAAGTCTTTAAAATCTTTTTTTGCTAACATTAATTAGTTTTGTTACACAGAGCCGACAGACTTTGTTGCTTCTGAAAACTGAATATTCCAGTGTTTAGCTGGATTTGGAATTAATGGCCATTGTTTCTATGGAGATTTTATTCCATTGTCCTTTGGCTTCTATTGCTAAGTAATATGTAAGTCTAATTTTATTTATAGGTAATTTTGTCTATATTGCTTTTAAGAACTGCTTTACATCTTTTGAGTTATATAGTTTTACTATTCCTATTGTTTAGATGTGTTTTCTTATTCTGTCCAGATTTTGTTGCCCTTCTGAAATTGGAAGATCCCTGTCTCGCAACAGTTTTTGAAAATTCTTAACCATTATCTCATCAAATACTACTTTGTTGCTTTTCTCTCCTTGAATTTCTATTCTCTCCTTCATGTCTATTAGTTTTTCTTACATGCTTTCCCTAAGGTATTCGTTTGTGCTGCATTGTCAGTTTTTATCAGATTTATCTTTCTGTTTGATAATTCTTCAATTGTGTAAAATAATCAGTTCGTTGAGTTTTGAATGTCTGTGAGTCTCTGTATGCATATGTGTGTGGGTGATCACACAAATTTAGTTTCACTAAATTTATAGTTTAATTCTTTTAGTCTCTGGTCTTTTATATGAGTGTTTTATTTTTCTGTTTGTGTGATTTTTTTTTATGCCTCTAGCAGCTGAGAAAATTATTTTTTATGGTCTCTCAAATTATTCCATTTGGAATTCTTGGGGATATAATTCCTGTTTGTATCTACCTTCTTTTGCTCATTTTTTTATTGTAAGTTCATCAGCAGGAGCATATCTACAAATACTGTGCAGGGTAGACTGGGTGGAAAGAATTTTTTCCAGAGGCTTTCATGGCCTTGGTGCCATTTTTTGTTAATATTTTTGATAGAAGGGATTAGGGGTTTTCTGGACTGGCAGAAACTATAGATGTACATCTCGGAACTGTGGTTATAAAATTTTAATGAAAACTTTCGGTCTAGTTTTTGGGTGGTAGGAAAAGCAAACAAGCTTTTTCTTTTTCTTATGTCATCATGGGGATTTCTTTTCTCTTAGTTTACCCTTAGCTGACTGTGGAACACTTGGAAAGTCTCAGTTTTATGTACCTGTCTCATTCCCTCTTCCCCAGCCTGCAGTCAGTCCAGTTTTTTGCCTTATCCTTAAATGGCCATTAACACTTTCAATTCCTACATGATCTCCCCGCCCGAGATTTCCCTTAATTTCCAGAAAAGTTGTCTGTTTTAGCGCAAAAACAGTTTCTGTTGTATTTAATTGGAAGAGTTTTTGCTCATGTTTTTCGAAATGGATTCCTCAAATTAATTTTTAAGTCATTTTTTAATTTATAATTTTAAAATGTAATTAATTTTAAATTATAAAAGTAAGATGTGCACATGGTGGGATAATATAAACATTCTGAAGGATATAAGGGGGAAAGTTAGGAAAAGTATTCAAAAGTCACCATAGAGTTAATGGTTTCTGGAATGTTTTTCTAGGACATGCTAAATATATATATATGAGCATGACTCAGTCATATAATAGGGAATTTTTCCCTCTCTACCATTCTCCAACTTACTTTTTATGAATGTTTGTTTTATTTACATTTTTTGAATGTTTTCCCATATTACACATGAAGCTTTACTGTAATCTTAGTCTTTTCCCTAATGCTGGATGTGGTTCTTTGTAGTTTTATAAAATTACATTGGCAACAGTGGACATTCTTGATTGTATCTTTGTATTTGTGTAATTATATTTGTAGAATAAACTACCAGAAAAGGGGTTTTCTTTTGTCAAAGAGTATGCACTATTTTTATACTTTAAAATTTTCCTAATTTCTTTCTCAGGAGTTTGCACTGGTTACTATTTTTCATACTCCCTAGCCCATGCTTAATTTTTTAGACAACTTTATTGAGGTATAATTGACATATAATCAACTGCACATATTTAAAGTATATGATGTAGTAAGTTTTGACACACTTGTACGATGGTGAAACCATCGCCACAATCAAGATAAGAGACATATACATATATATCACCCCCAAACTTTCCTCATGCCCCTTGTAATCTCATTTCCACATCTTCCTGCCCTGCTGTCGTAAGTGGAAAGAGGTAACATCTTGTTTTAATTTGCATTTCTTGAATGTGACTGAAATTGCATTTGAAAAAATACATTTATTGGATATCTTTTTTTGCCTATAAACATGTCCTTTAGCCATTTTCCTCTTGGGTTCATCTTTTTCTCACATTTTAAGTGATATTTATAAGTTAAGTCAATCACTTTTGTCATTTTTTTAACTTAATTGTTTCTCGCCATAAAAGAAAACAGTTTCTAGTCATGTTTCCCAGTGTCTTCCTTTATGACTCTGGGTTTTACATGAGACAGAAAAACCTTTATAAGGCAAGATTATTTTTAAATGCAAAGAAATATACTTGTGTCTTCCAGTTCTTTCATGGTTTAGCTTTTTATCCCTTAAAAAGGATCCCTGTATAAATGAGGCAGAGGCTTAACCTTGTCCTTGTCCCCCGGCCCCCACATGTCTGTCATTTGTGTCAGTACTACTTCTTAAATAATCTGGTGATTTTTTTAACTGATTAATTTGAAATAGCCTGTTGATTATATACTAAAAGTTTCATAAGTATCTGGGGCTATTTCTGTTGTATTTGTTTGGCTGCTCTTGGGTAAGTTTTTAAAATTCTTGTTTCATAAGTGAACCTATTCATTAGTTTCCTTAAGAGTCTTTTTGATAGTATTTGACAGACTCATCATTAACATTTCATATTTAGTTTGTGAAATGATGTTTTTAATCCTTGTCTTTTCTGAGAATAGGCAAAAATAAATATAATATTTTAATTTTTTAAATGATAAATAATATTTTAATGATAAATAATCATTATTGAGTGACCTAAGGAGATGCACCTAAGAGTTATTTTAGCAGCTGTTATATTGAACTTTAACACTCTAACTGAACTTGCCTAAGGGATGATAGGTTTTGAAGTAGGTTTTTTGTTTGGTGGTAAATTTAACTGATACCAGACATCAGTTATTGGAACTACCTTGTAGTGGGATTGCACATACTTGTTAAGGTTAGGCCACATAAAGGGCCACAGGGAGAAGTTACAGGGAGATGAAATTTTAGATCAGAACTAGGAAGACTGATGTAACATCTTTTTAAAGATATAAAAGGGCTTACAGGAGGTGCACATCCCTGGTTTTCAAGCATGGGTTCACTAACTATTCATCTGGGTCCAATCTTTGGGTGGCTAGTTGAATTAGATGGCCCTTTTCAACCTAAAAATCTTGTGAAAAAGAAAAGACAGGTCAAGATTGTAAATTTTAGGGAGAAGGTCTTCTGTACATGGTATAGTCGTTTTACAGTTATTATATTATTGCTATGAATTTCATGTTCTGATTTTTAAATGATTTTAATGAGTTTTGTTCTTCAGAAACTGATTTTATGTATTGATTTGAAATACTGAGTATTTAAAATGTGTTATATTTTTGGTAGTAGAACTTTAATTAAATTATAAGTTTGATTTTTTTACAGAATAAACTTTTAACCAGATTATCTCCTGTGCAGGTATTTTTAAATGAGTACTGTCTTTTCCTGAGAATGAACTAGTTTGGGCTTGATGGGTAAGCAGAAATCTGAAAGATATTGGTTTAACTTTCAGCAGATACCTTTTCAGTTTCTTGGAGAACCTGTTCAAACTGGTTGTATTCAAAGGGTAAAAAGTAAATTTGGTTAAAAAAATAAAGAAGTTTTATGAGTTGTAACCTGATATCTGATGGAGAAATAAAATTTCATTAGTCATCTTTGGCATTAGTTGGATTTGCTTCAAATTGAGGTACTTTAGAATGACTATTGCTAAAATATCTTAAGAGGTGTGGTAATAAGATGTGTGTCATAATAATAAGCATGTGTTGTAGTTTAAAAGGAGAAATTATACCACTACTCTGAGATTTCAGTGTAGTCTCTAAAGCTAATTTTAGAAAAGCTGTTGTAATGGAATTCCTATGCCAGGCATCTCCATGTTTAATTTATTAGATTATCTTGTCTTTTGGTTATTTTGAATTTTTTCCCTTGTAAAAGATAATTTTATGATCGTATTGTGGACTCTAGGGCCATTTCCTTTTGTTGTAGTGACTGACTAGAGAATGTAAATTTAGATGAGTTTTTATATATCAGTGGCTGTTTCAGAAAATGATTAATCTTGGTCTGTTTTTTTCATTGGTATCTTTTTCTTATTGATTTGTAGAACAAACATAATTTTTTTTCTTATTGCAGATGTAGTATGCTTGTAAACTTTTAAACATATATAACTACAAAATAAGGCGAATCTATTCATTTTCTTATATTTTCTTCAAGTATTTTGTTTTCTTATGTTTAAAATTTTGCATGTCTTTCTTTGATCTGAATGATACAACCTTTCCTCTACTGATTTGAAATAACAGAATGAACTAAATTTTAAAAATATATTTGAATCTGTTTTAGGTTTTGAGTTCCGTATTGTCTGTTCTTTTATCTTTATCACACTTTGTATATTGCTCCCTCTAATAATTGTTAGACTGCCTCCTACCTCATAAGTGTATATAGAGAGAATAAGTGCTTTAAGATGTTAGAAGGGGACTAGCTGTAGCCATGGTACTTCAGCATGCAGAATTGAGGCTCAGGTTAGGTTCTTTTTCCCCTCTGGTTTATAGATACTATACACTTGCCGCCTCAGCTAAATCAAAAGTGCATTTAGAGTCAGTGAATCTATTTTTAAATTTAAATGGAGAATCAAAATGAATGCAGTTTATAGAGAATAGAAAAATTAACAATATAATAATTATAAGGTGTTGTATGTGACTTCTAACATCACCTTTTCCACTCTTACTCAGAACTGTATTTCCCATTTCATTAAGAAAATAGCAGCATTAGGAAGAGCATTTTCACAAACTTCTGTACTATATCTACTGCCTGGGCCTCTGCCGCCTTATGTTTTTATAGATATCTGCTTCCATCTGAAGCCAGTCTCTACTTTTACACCAAATTCTATTCCTTCTTGCCATTTGAAAACTTGCCCTCATTCTCTTGCATCATCAATATTTCCCTTTCTACTGGTTCATATTCGTCAGCATATTAACATGTGTAATTTCTCCTGTCTTTAAAAACTAGACTTTGAAACCATCTATTCCCTTTTCTACTCAGAACTCCCCGACCCCACCCCCCTACTTGTTTCCCATATTATTCAGAGTACAAGCCACAGTCCTTCCAGGTCCCTCTAAGGAACTATATGATTTGTTCACTGTCTCCTGTCCCCTTCAGATGATATCTTTAACCTCATCTTTTACTAGTTTTTGTCTTGTTCATTATACTTGAACTATATTGTCCTTATTGTTCTTGCTCAAATGTGCCATACATCTTCCTGTCTCATATACTGTATATTAATCACTAGCCTGTCTTCCCTTTAGTAGAATGTTAGCCCTATGAGGGCAGGGATTTTGGCCTTTTTTATTGATGTTTCTTCAGAACATCCTAGAAAACAGTGCTGACATAACGATGCTAAGTAACTGAATAAATAAATAATAAACTATTATGGAAGATAGTTGAAAATATATTTTCATAGGTACGTTTTGAGCTGTGTTTTGAAGGATAAGTGAAGATTAGATACAAAGGACAAAGCAAAGATTTTAAGATTTGATAGTAAGGAGGAGGAGAAATAGAAATTGGACTTTTCAGAAACTAGCTCCTTTTGGTTCCCTGGTTTAGAACCTGTAGTAGCTTTTTACTGCTAATTTTGTCTCTTTAGTTGACTGCTGATCTCTAGTTACTTGTACTTTATATTTTTCAAAATCACGTAAGAAACTCTGAGACATCTCTATCTTCTTGATCTTTGAAAGGTGGTTTTATTGTTTAAAGACTCTTCCAAGTTAGAAATGTAGTTGTCTGAGACTCCTCCCTCACTTTCACTGTACTCTAGTAGTTGCTATGTCCTGTTGTTTCGCTCAAGTCTTCTGCATTGAATTAATTCACTCTCATCAGCTTTGGCTTACTGAAATTGTCATTTTATTGTCTCTTTGACTATCCGTTTTTAAAATTTTGATTATTTTTTATTTTGTTGAAGCCCTAATTGATTCTAATCTATGTAGTCACTTTTGATAGTTTCTTTTCTTTGCTCATTTTTCCAATTCCCTCTTATTTTTCTGTGTATATGTTGTAACCTATATCTGTTAATTTTAGTCTTAAATCTTTAGCAATCTAATTCCTTGGTAAATTGTTTCTGTTGCCTCTTGCTCATGGTGGCTTATATTTCTGTCATTTTGAGTTGTGGGCTCTTTTCTGGATGACAGTCTTTGGAAATCTTGAGAGGCCTGGATTAAGGGGGCATTCCACCAAAGAGGTTGTATATTTGTTTTTGTCACATGCACTTTGGGCACCACCAGTTTGGGACCACTTAAATTTTTTTGACTTAGCATTTCCAAGATCATGCAAGTAGTTTGGACCTTAAAGTCATATTAAGAGGAGATCCTTGGAGCCAAGGCAGAATCTGTACCAAAAGTCATGACTCTTAACTTTATTTTAGTGCTTTATTATATTGTTATTCATCAGTCTTAAAATTCATTTTTTGCTCAGGATAGATCCAGGTTTAACAGGCTGTGTAACCTATGGATGTTATATTAAAACAAACAAACAAAAAACAAAAAGAAAACATGGCCTCTGCTTCCTAAGAGCATTCCTGATTGACTAGTAGCAGGCACAATAAAATAAGTCGAAATTATTAAAAACCTAGATAGTTCATGAATTATCAGGTATAATTCTGTATAAAGTTTTAGTATTTTGTTAGCACATGATTCCTTTTCCCCTTCAACTTGTTAAAACCTTGTCTTAAGAAGTCCAGGGTTGTGTTAATATAATTAAAAAAATTGCTTATGGAAGTGCAAAATGTTATCAAGTGCTGTTTTCAGTCACTAAGATTAGTAGTGTGCCTAATCAACATCTTTTTTTTTTTTTTTTAGGTTCCATTTCTGGCTATTTTCAGACTTGGACCATTAGTAGTAGAACTTGAATAAAATATATCTGCATTTTAAAACGAGATATAAATTAGTTGAAAAACAAAATTTAATAAGCTTAAGTTTATTATGTTATCAATATAAGATTTCTAGGTCTGTCTTTCTTGGCAGTTAACACAGACAACTGTGACTAGCTTAATTTTGCCTTGGAAAGTTAATGAGTCCTAGTAAAATTGTTCTGGTGAAGTGTTATATTGGATAAACTCAGATTTATCCAGCTTTAGAGCAGATGTTTTCTGAAGTCTAAAGTAATTCTATAATAATGATTCTTTTTTTTTAGGTGGAATTTGGTTTTTTCATCTAATCATTGCCTGTTTTTAAGACTTTGGACCATATAAAGTTTTTAGATTTGCTAGTACATTAAAAGTACAGAAGTTGATTTTAGTTAGCTTCACCTTAAGCATGTCCTGGGGTTTAAATTAATCAACATTATACATTGTGCCTCTTTCTGCAATGAATTAGAGATGAATTATAAGGATACAAAGCACTTTATGTAGCTTTTACATGTTTATAGGAATATTGATATCTAAAATCTAAACATGAGAATCATTCTTACTTTGAGGGTTAGTTTTATCTGAGACTGCCCTTCAGATGAGGGATATAATGTCTGTATTCAAGGCAGATCTGGGTACTTAGATCACATCTTTATTTTCTCTAGCTATTGGGTTAATCTAAAAGTAGGACTGATGTTCTGTTGAGGAGGGAGAGCCTCTTCACATTTGGGATGGTGGTGGTCAGCTTTGTTGTAGCAATATAAACTTATTTGTAGTAAGAGGTACCTTAAAGAATATTGAAAAAAAAAAAGCATCTAATTTGTAATTTATTTTAATGCAAAATGACATCCTAAAATTTTGATTTTGACTTTATTATATTTTCGTATCCTTGAGGTATCCCACCATATCATAAGGCTGTTAGTGACTGGATTAAAGGTGCTAGCAGTTTATGAATGGGCTCAAATTTCTAAGTGAGACAATAAACCACCTCTTTTTTTTTTTTTTTTTTTTTGCCATTAACAGTGTGTTACTCTTAGAGAATATCCAGTGTGTTGGTAATAGTTAATTCCTCTTTATTTCCATATATACTAGTATTCATCAGTCACAGAAAAAAGCTAAATTCTAATAATATGTCAAAAATAATGTGAGAAAAAATAATGGCTGTCTTAACTTTTTTCCCCTCTTGTTAGGATCTTTTCACATGATTTAAAAATAGAAGGATGTGTTACACTTTTTCTAGTTACTACACATTTTTCTTTCATAGTATATTTCAACTGTAGTTTGCAAAGTAATCAAGTATGTGATTTAAACAACTAACCTGCTTTGATTTGTAAATCAGGTTAGATCTGAAATACCACTTGAAAGAGCAGTTGTGTGTTTAATTTTTATAAAATGACTCATTTTTTTTTTCTTTCCTGTTTAGGTTTTATAGGATCACATTAACAAAAACATGATGGAGTTTTATGAGTCAACATATTTTATTGTCCTTATTCCTTCAGTAGTGATTACAGTAATTTTCCTCTTCTTCTGGCTTTTCATGAAAGAAACATTATATGATGAGGTTCTTGCAAAACAGAAAAGAGAACAAAAGCTTATTCCTACCAAAACAGATAAAAAGAAGGCAGAAAAGAAAAAGAATAAAAAGAAAGAAATCCAGAATGGTAACCTCCATGAATCTGATTCCGAGAGTGTACCTCGGGAATTTAAATTATCTGATGCATTGGCTGTAGAAGATGAGCAAGTTGTACCTGTTCCACTGAATGTGGTTGATACTTCAAGTAGTGTTAGAGAAAGAAAGAAGAAGGAAAAGAAACACAAGCCTGTACTAGAAGAGCAGGTCACCAAAGAAAGTGATGTATCAAAGATTCCAGGCAAAAAAGTAGAACCTGTCCCAGTTACTAAACAGCCTACCCCGCCCTCAGAAGCAGCTGCCTCAAAGAAGAAACCAGGGCAGAAGAAGTCTAAAAATGGAAATGGTATTGTAATCTATTTAACTTTATTCGGGTGATTGTATTTGTTTTAATAATCTTAGATCTTGAAACTCAGATACTTTGTTAGGTATGCACAAAAAGTTTTAAACACTGAGTCTGAAACCAAGATCATTATCCTTTTAACTGTCTGTTTGCTTTTGTTAACATTAATTACTGATAGAAATAATTAGTATTGATCATAAAACAGCATTTAAAACTAAACTTTATATTATAAAGATTGGAAATACTTGAATGGAAATATGTAAAATCTAACTGTTTACTAATACCACTAAGAATCTGTACCAGCAGATAGAAACTTTTATATTTATTTCAATCAGTATTTTATAATCAGTGTGATTGAAATTAAAGACAAAAAGTTAGATCAGATATCCTTTTTCACCCTTGCAAACATTTAGCATACATCTGTTTTATGCTAGACATTGTACTAGGACTACAGAACTGAATAGTGCGTTTTCAGGGTATTCACACGCTAGCTGTAGCTACAAACATAAATATTATAAAAAGTTTTGTATAATTTAGGTATGTCTGAACCAGTGTAGGAGTTCTGAAGTGGGCCACTTAGATCATGTAATTCCTGAAATCTGAAAGGTTGAGTGGTAGCTAGTTTTATTGGGGTGGCTGGGAAGGAGTAGGGATAGGGTATTCCAAGGATAGGGATTAACAGGTACAATGGAAATGGCATGAGAAACGGTGTGATTTGATGTGTGAACTGCAAATGGTTTACTCTCAATGAAAGGACTTGCGTTTATTTGGTTGTATATCTTGCATAGTATTAAATTAGTTATATTGGTTTTTAAATATTTGCCAGCTTTGATCAAGGCACGGTACTAGAGGAATAAGAGTAAGCACCCTATGTTTTAGTGGGGGAGAAGGACGTGCAAGCCGGTAACAAAATGTGACTTATATGAGATGTTTAAAGCATAGAAGAAGCACCCACACAGTTGCTGCTTATGGGGACCATGGGCAAAAGCTTAACAGAGGAATGTTTAAGCTGGATCTTCCAGAATGAGTCACTTCATCAAGCAGGTGGTGGAGTCTCATTCAGCATTGGGAGAATATCATGTGTAAAGGCAAAGGTGTAAGATTACAGTGTATTTTTGAACCATTAAATATGAGGTAGAGAGTGGTAGGAAAAAAGCTGAAAAAGATCTGCAATAGTCAGATCATGAGGGTTCTTGTATATAGTAAGTACTAAGTTAGAATGTTATAGTTTAGCCATTGTCGAAGATTTTCAAGCAGGTTAGTTTAAATGGTCAGGTTTATATTTTAGAAAGATTTTTTTGGCAGAACTTGGGAGTACAAATTTCATGAGACAGTGTTTAATGTAGGCAGACTAGTTAAGAGGTTATTGTTTTCCAAAGTTAAGTGGGAGGACTGAACTATGGTAGTGACAGCAGAAATAGAAAATGATCAGAGAGGTATACCAAGTAAAAATGATATGACGAACTTTATTGGATAGGAGATGGCAGATAACAACTTTAACATATACAATGGAGATATCGAAATTGTTAAAGATTGGTTCAGTCATTAATTCAGATGGAGACAACAGCCAAGAAATCAAGAGAAGTCTGAGACTCAGAAGGTCAGCAATGGAAGAATTAGGAAAGATCACCAAGAGCAAAGATGTGACCTTAGAGACCAAGGCTGAGATCACCCACACCCTTATATTCCTGGTTATTCTGTATAGTTGCAAAAATTGGACAGTGAAGAAGGCTGGTAAGAAAAACATTGAGAGCTCTGTGGATATACTGGACTGTCAGAAAGTTGAACAAGTAGGTCCTAGAGCACATTAAACCTTAAACATTGTTGGAGGCAAAAATAACAAGACTGAAGCTGTTTACTCTAGGCACGTCAAGAGAAGGTAGGGTTCTTTGGAAAGGACAATAATACTAAAAAAAATAGAAAGCAGCAGGAAAAGAGGAAGAATAAATTTGAGGTGAATTGACTCATAAAAGAAGCCCTAAGCATGAATCTACAGGAATTGAGTGGGGCCATTGACAGGACATTGTGAACATCATTCATTCATAGAGTCTCCAGGAGTCGGAGCTGACTCAATAGCATGTAATACACACATGGTAGGTAGAAGAGAAGGTGGTATCAAAGCTGATTTCCCAAGTTCCAAGTTAGGGCAGGGTTAGCAAACTGCAATCTGTGAGCCAGATTTGTCCCCATCCGCCTTTTGTTAATGGCCCATGCGCCAGGAATAGTTCCACATTTTAAGTCATTCAGAAAAATCAAAAGAATAATATTTGTTAAATGTGGAAACTATATGAAATTCAGACCTCTGTGTTCATAAATAAAGTTTTTTGAATGAAGCCACATGCATTTATTAACGTACACATATGGCTGCCTTTCACATTGCAATGGCAGGTGAAGAGCTGTGATAGTCTCTGGATGGCATGGAAAGTATTTACGGTTTGGCCCTTTACAGAAAAAATTTGCCAACCCCTAGCTGGTAGATGGTTGGTAGCACTAAGACTGAATATTGGAGAGAGAGCAGACGTGCATGCAAAGGAGAATGCTTTTAGTTTGTTATTGGGTGCTTTTGGGAGCCATTCACATAGGGAGCAATTCAGGTTGCAGTGGAATGTGTAAGTGCAGAGGCATGAGGCTAGAAATAGATTCAGAAACCTTAAGCATGAAAGTTGTATTTGAAGTTGTGGGTGTAGGTAAGATCATCCAGAGGGAGAATATTTAAATCTAAGACACAACCCTGAGGAATACCAGCATACAAGGTGTTTAGTAGCAGTGCCTCACAAAGGAATATTCCAGTATAAGAAACGAATTATTGTAGGAGCTGATAAAGAATTTTAAATTTTATTTATTTTATTGTGGTAAAATATAAAATTTACTATTTTAACCGTTTTTAAATGTATAGTTCTGTGGCGTTAAGTACATTCACATTCTTATGCAGTCATCACCACCAGCCATCTCAAGAACTTTTTCATTTTCCCCAATTGAAACTCTGTATCCATGAAACACTAATTCCCCATTCCTCCCTACCTTCAACCCTGACAACTGGCATTTTCCTTTTTGTCTACCTGAATTTGACTACTCTAAGTACTTCATATAAGTGAAATTATACTTATTTGTCCTTTACTGACTGGCTTATTTCACTTGGTGTAATGGAGAGGAGAGGATTTTTATGGAGGTAGAGAGCAGTAGTATGAAATGCTGAATAGAAGTCTAATAAGGATTAAAAGATATTATTGGTAGAATATGACATTTGGGATATAGGGGTCTTAGTAAATTCTTTTATGGATGTAATGGAGTTAAAAATCAGGTTGCAGTTAGTTGAGAAATAATTGGTAGAAAAGGAAGTACAGATTATTCTTTTGTCATTATAAGAAGGAAATGGATGTGGAAAGCTAGGAATTAGAGTGGTGGGGTTTTTTAAGGTGATAGGAATTTGACTGTGCCTGGAGATTTGCCCATACCTATAGGCTAAGTAGGGCTAGGAGTGGCTGAGAAATGGGATGTAAAAGAACGAGCAAGTACTGGAAGTCTTGATGAAGTTAAAGAGCAGGTGTCATTAGAGTAAGAAAACTGGAATATGTTATTAGTAAGGGAGTTATACATCAGTTTAAACTTTGGTGGTAAAGCATTCTAGGAATTATTTATAATTAAATCTTTTCTGGTGTGGCCATTGTTTTCATTTATTTTGATTTTGATGATTTTTAAAATTTATTTTTAATAAAGATGATCAGGATAAAAAGGTGGAAACTCCTACGGCACCTTCAAGAAAGCAAGAATCATTACCCCTCCACCAAGAGACTAAACCAGAAAGTGGATCAGGAAAGAAGAAAGTTTCATCAAAGAAGCAAAAGACAGAAAATGGTGAAATGTGTAGTTATGTATTTTATAAATACTAATTCTAGAGATGTACACTATGATAACCCTAGAGACTTCACGTGCTCTTTAATTCCCAGGTTAATATATACTATAACTTTAACACTAATACAAGTCCAAGGTTCTTTTTAGCCTTGTGGCTTTGTATTGCTTTGACAGATGAGCAGGGTATAAGTTTTTGATGAAGAAGCTTATTTGAAATTTAAAAAGGTCATAACATAAATAATCTCATTCTTAACTGAGTTTCGAAAATAATGTAAATAGCATACAAACTATTAAGAAAAATATTCCTTAAATATTTATTCTTTTTACTGTCACTCAAAGATTATGCTTGAGGACATTAGCTTGATCTATCATACCCTACATTCCCAATTATTTTCTGAACATAATCTGCATGTATATATGGGAAGCATCCAATTAAAAGTGATGGTGCAATTTTCGTATGTTCAAAATTGTCCAGGGAAAAATTAGCTATGAAATTTATGTACTCTAAACAGTGATTTTCAAATATATTGGTCTGTGGTATCAACTATTGCTACAAAATAGTAAAATTGGAAAGGGAAAAAAATGAACTCATTAAAATTATGACATCAAGCAATTGGATACTGAAAAAAATGTTACCCCAAATATTTTATAAGATTAAATATTTATTATGTTTTAAATAAAAGAACTATATGTGTCCAGAAGTTGTTTTTTTTTAAAGTTAGGAATATAGAGAGATGTCCATGTTGATGTGGAAGTTTGTATGTCTAACCAACAGATATCAGATTTTAATGTTCAAACTCTTGAGTTCTTCCCATTAAAATTAGGAACAAAATAAGGAGACTTCCTTCTTCCACTTTAATGTTCTGGAAGTTTTGACCAGTGTGGTAAGATGTGCCATGGAAATTAGAAACATAACTGTTAGAAATGAGAAAATATCTGCAAGGAACGATGACTGATTTTTGTTCTTGGCAAGTGAAAGCAACTCAATTTAAAAATTATCACTTATCAATAAAAAAATAAGAATTTGGTAACATACCAACATAATAAAAATTAACTTCCTTCTTGAGCACTAATTAAATGTGAATGGATTCTTCTTAAAGCAGGAGAAAAATGAGAACTAAAATGTAAATGATGTATAAGAAGAAATTTCCAGGTACTATTAGAAGAGATATGCTGCAGACTTTTAGATGATTTAAATGGTTTACTGTACTGTGAAATACTGAACTAGTGTACTGTTTTGACTTGTTAAATGTTAAAATAAGAAATTAAAGTCAAATTGCGTTGGTATTAGAGATTTGAAAATAACCGCATTTATCATTAAATTTAAGTATGCTTGCATGTTATTTAATTACTGTTATAAAAAACACTGACTAATTATAATTTTGTTGAATTTAAATTTCAGTCTTGGTAGACGAACCCCTTATTCATGCAACTACTTACATTCCTTTGATGGATAATGCTGACTCAAATCCTGTGGTGGATAAGAGAGAGGTTATTGATCTAATTAAATCTGACCAAGTAGAAGCAGTTCAGAAAACTGGGGCTAAAAAACTGAAGACTGAAACTGACAAAGGTAATATACAGGAGGTGACAATCTCTTATGTTGAAAAAACACATTTTTGAGTTCTGATGGAATTAAGTATGTTTTCTCATAAAAACAGTGAATTGCAAAAGATTAAAGAATACTTGTAGTAAAGGATCTATTGGTAATCTTCTAGTTCAGCCTCCTCAGATTTGTAGAGTTGGTCATTGACTTTGACTTGCCTGAGGTCTTAGCTATTTTTCTGTCTAGTGATCTTTTCCCTTCTACTATTGTATTCTACAAGGTTTGTATGCTAATTCACAAAAAATAAATTTTTAAAATTATTTTTTAATAGACTTAATTTTTTTAGAGCAGTTTTAGGTTCACAGCAAAGTTGTGTGGAAAGTACAGAGAGTTCACTTATACCCTTTGTTCCCACACATGTACACGATACCTTTTTAATCTTATAATGTAACCTCAAGTACTAAAAGCCCTAGGTTTTTTTTGGTTCAGTGGATGGTAGTTGCTTTTAAGAAGAGGAATTTTGTGCCTGATATGCGAGCACTGGAGGGAATTGAGGTAGGCGAGTCAGATGTTTGATGCACAGATTTTTTAAATGTTAGAATTGCTTGTCTGTATTTGATTCTCGTAAAATCAGATTTCCTTTTAATAATTATCTTTGAGCTTATCTTCTCATCTATTTGGTTTATATATCATGAGTATTAAGATTAGATTAGAATATTTATGAACATACTAATACAGATACTAGCATAATCTCGACAGTTGAATGATTTTTTGTTTTTCAAGTGAGGGCACATTGACACTTTAGTATTGTGTAGTTTTAGCACACTTTTAGTTAATATAATTATTCCATATGTTAAGAATTATTCCATATGTTAACAATTATTCCAAATGTTAAAGATAAACATTTTCTCTCTCTCAACTACAATATTTAGTGTTGGTTGACCTGAAATATGTCTGTTTTTTCTTGGCTATTGATTTATTGGGTCAGGAATTCTTGATGCTTATCTTTGAAATGCCAATTCCTTTTTTTTTTTTTAAGAAAATGCTGAGGTGAAATTTAAAGATTTTCTTCTGTCCTTGAAGACTATGATGTTTTCTGAAGATGAGGCCCTTTGTGTTGTAAACCTACTAAAAGAGAAGTCTGGTGTGATACAGGATGCTTTAAAGAAGGTAAGCAAGCATGTTTTTGGTTATGGGCATGTGTGAGAGCAGTGGTTAGAAGTTTACCAAGTAAGACTTCTACTAGAGCAGTAAATTATTACCTACTTCCATCTTTAATACCCCAGAGCATATAGTTACATTTATAAGTTTTAGAATGCTCTCGAAGTTATTTCATATACCCATACTAATCAGTATACTTAGTTTAGTCAGGTATCTGAGTCATCTGATGTTTTGACAAAAGTAAATTGCTTATAAGTAAGATGATTTATCTGACCTTAAACTCATTTGGCTCTTGGCTAAGTTGTACCTTGTAGTACTGACTGGAAGTATTGAAGGCAAGGTGAGGTGATTTCTGGGTAGCATATATAGAATGTTTTTTTGACTGAAGATAGCACCATTCAAAGAACCTGGGAATCTGTTGTCTTTGTTGTTGTTGTGTGTGTTATGTATATGTGTATGTGTGTGTATAATACAGTATTACCTTTCTAAAATAAATTTTTTGGATGGTAGAATCATTGCTATGACTGACTAAACTATGCTAAAAAAACAAAATCCATGGAGTAATATTTAATTTCTCATTGTTCATGCTCACTGTATTATCACATGTACTGTCATACTGGGAAAAGTGACAAGTTTTCAAGTGTTACTTATATAAAATAAGATGACATGGTGTCTGTTATTCTATATAAATGGTGGATTTAACTATTCTACACACACGCTCACTCACACACACCCACTCACACACATTCAACCATTACTTGCTTTAAAATGGTGAGTGGTTTCCATTTTTTCTTAAAGACCACCCTAATATAGCCATCACTTTTCATCTTATTACCTTCAGTAGTCTCCTAGTTGATGTTTCTACTTTCCTACTTAAACCTCATACACTTCAAGGTGACCTTTAAGAGGTCAGTGAGGTTATATTACTCATTGCTTTAAAAACCCTTCTCTTGGCACTAATAATCTAAATTCCTTAGCAGGCCTGTGCTTCTCTCTCTATATAACGTTATCTCATGGCATTTTCCCCATCCCCTCACTGCATTTCATCCATACTGTGTCTCTCCTGCTTCCTCTACAGCATTCCAAGCCTTTTCTTCTGTTTAGACTGTCCTAACACCCTTCTCCCAATGTCTTCCCTGGTTAATTCCTCCTTCAAGTCTCCACTTAAATATCCTTTCCTCATATAAGGTTAATCTGAGTTCCCAGTCTGAATTGTCCTCTCTGTTGTTGCCCATAACTATCTGGACTTATTTGTCATAGCATTTATCATGGCGTTATAAGTCTGTCCATGTTTCCAAGCATCTGTTGACAATATGTTTTACAAATCTGTGGCATTTTGTAATGTAGTATGCATGTTGGACAGTCTTCATGTTGTGCCAGCAATGGCCAGAGTAAACAAGGTATTCGAGGATAATCACATAAGTGTGATAACTCTGTGTGACTTTAGATATAAAGTCAGATTATTTTGTCTCAAGGAATTTTCTTGAAATTCTTGATTGAAAAATTTGTCATTTGATTTACTTTATTTTAATTGAGTAAGTATATGTCTTAAAAGAGTTCTTAGTTTTTTTGTGGGGATTGGGGAAAGCTTCTAAGCAGGGAAAAACCTCCAGTTGAAGTTACTTGTTAACTTATTAACTGTTTGAAATTATTGGTTTTTGAAATTAAAAATAATTGCTTTAAGTGTTTCTCTTCTGACTAAGGATGTTGGTGGTAGCTTATAAGGGCAAGAGTAGTCATTTTATTATCTGAGACAGCTTTGAATTCTAGAGAGTGGGTGATAAATCAGACTCCCCTTCATAAGTATTTTAGGCAAGTCAAAGAGGAAGTTGGGGACTATTTAAGATAGTGTTTTGAAATAGAGTATTTTGCAGCCTCACATTTTTTCCCCTTTCTTGGGACGTTGCACTTTCAACTAAAATCTTGTTTTGGGTTTTTCATGGAGTGGTTCTGTTATCTACAGGGACTCAGTGCCCTTGTAGGTTCCCTGTATCTGAGAGACTAGGTAAGTTTAATTTCTACCTTTTTCTGTCGTAGAAACTGAGTCTTGGTCAGACCTTTTAATAAATTTCAAGATCTCAGATGTAAATGAATCCTGCACACCTTGTAAAGACCGTTTGAGAGAAAGGGGAAAGATAAATGGAGGAGTACCAGCATCGGCATAGAATAGAGATAGAGGAATTGGAGGACTTGATGACCTTTCCATATGGTGGCTAAAGAAGAGTCTTTACGCTTGTTTTTGCTGTTGCAGAACTAGATAGGTTGTGATGACAGTGATATATGTGAACATTGCAGAGGAAGAGGAAGGGGATCGTGCAAAATTTTAGGAAGTTGAGATCATTTAGGTATCTGATGGATCGTTTAAGTGGATGTAATCATTTCACAATTACATGTATTTCTCTGGAGTTGAAAAAAGATTGCAGTGGGAGCGATTTAGGAAAGTTATCCATAATCACCAATAAATATGGTGGATGTATATTAGACCAGAGAGGTTGTGGGGAGTGATAAGAAAGTTCACAAATGAACCCTGAGAAACATTAACATTTAAAGGGTAGGGAAAGTCACCAGAAAGCCAAAGGAAGAGAAACACCAGGAGACATTGGAATCACAGACACTTAGGGAGAGTAGAGAGTTCATGGATTTGAGGGAAAAGTCAATACTGACATACTTTAGAGAGGCTGAGGAGGATAAGGATTGAAAACTAGATTTGATGTCCTTAATTGAGAACAGTTTCATTGGTGTACTAGACTGTAAATAAGTGACAAATGAACAGAAAATATGACACAAATAAGCTTAGATGGGGGGGGGGAGATAGTGAAACCCAAAGGATTTAAGAGTTAGAGATGAGATTGTGTGTGTGCGCGTGTGCACGTGCATGCATGTGCACATGTGTGCGTGTGCACGTCTTGTATTTAAGCTGCAGGACACTTGTGTTTTGTGTACAGAATGTAGGTTATGACCCTGGGCTCTAGAGTCTGATTTCCTGCATTCGTATCTGGGCACTGCCACTTTGAGCTTTGTGCTCTTAGGGAAGTGACTTAACCTCAGTTTCCTGTCACTAAAATGGGAATGATAATCAGGTTTTGAGAATTAAATGAGATAATCCAGTGTAGGTGCTTAGAGTTCCTAGAACACAGTAATTCCTCAAAAATGTTAACTGTTAATGTTATTACTAGTTAGAAAATATTTAAGATTTAATCATTTTAGTTGATTATTTATTTCTTAGTGTTTGCCTTAAATATACTCATTTCAGTTATGTGATTTTTCAGCTTCAAATTATTAACTATTTTGGCCCCATGCTATATAATAGGAGGAAGTCTGCTTACTTAATTTTTTTTCCTACTTTTTCTCTTCCTTCTCAACTTTTGTTATTTATAGCATTTGTTTATCAGATACTTATAATATTTAAGGTTTATTTTGTGACTATAACTTTCATGGTTGTTTTAGTCTTAATTCTACAGTTTCATGGTGGGTTCAAAGCTTGATACCAGTTCTTTCGCCATAGCCTCTCTATTCATCTCTTGGTTGGCCGAAGTTGTTTTTCCTGGAATTTCTTCAAGAAAGGCCCATGGAAACTATATTTCCCAAATTCTGGCAAGTTAAAATGCTTCTTTGTTGTCTTTATACTTGAATGATAATATGGTGGGTTATGTTTCTAGATGTCACTTCCTTTCCTTGAGAAATTTTTCATGCTTTACTATTCTCGACATTCATGCTAGATAGAGGTCTGAGAACAGCCTGAATTTTGTACTCTTTTCATGTATTTTTTGCAAACTACATTCACAAGAAAAACATCCTTTGGGCAATCAACCAAATGTTTACTTTTTATTGGACCTTTTCATTGTCTACCCCACAGTGTAAACATCAAGAGTTTCAGCTTCTTTGAACTTCAGCAGGATTTTATTGTAATATGGCTGGGCATTGACTCCTTTATCAGTATTACTTAGGATGAGGTATGTCTTTTCAATCATGAGATTCAGTGTCCTTTAAAAAAATTGAAATAATGGATATCAGTTAAGCATATATTGGATCTTCTTTGCCTGTTGTAGTTATCTTTCATACCTTAGTCCTAAAAAAATTAAGCCTTTTGGTTTATTTCTGCTGCTTTTTATTTTCTTCACCGTAATCAATGTCTTTCTGTATTTTCAGCAGCCTGTCTTTTCCTGTTTGCTGCTTCTCTTTGGATTACCTTTCTGAGATGGTGTTACTTTTACTTCTACTTTGGATTTTGCCAGCTCATATTTCTCATTCTGTGGTCTTGTCTTTTCTCTGAGCTCTTTCTCGTGAGCTTTGTTCTTGTTTTTCCAGAAATGACGACTATGTTAGATTTTTAAAAATCATGGTGCTGTTTTTTAATCACAATCTTTGTCTTCTCTTTGACAGTCTTTTTCTGGTGATTTTTCTTCACTTCCCATTCATTTTTTCTTATCTTTTTTTTAATGTATTTTACATAGACTCTGTTTTACTTCTTTTTGATCAGTACTCCTCTTGCAATGAGCGATGTTCCTCTTGGATCATCTCTGTGTCTGGAAATTGATAATGAAGGACCAGGGCTAACTGGTGTTCTTCTTGGGCTGTGTGTGCAAATGAGTTATTTTAGCCTTGCCTTCTTTCCATATAAAAGCTTCATCATGGGGAGTTTCACTATAGAAAATCTCCCCTGCTTCCACCTCACTGACTAGATGCTCTCTTTTGAGTAAAGTTCGTATGATTTCTTCTTCATATCTACCTACTCTGCTTCTTGAGACCTCCTTCCGAGAAAATTCCAGCCTTCTGTCTGCGTTTATTCCAGGTGACAAATGGATTATTGGTTTTACCTCTCAGGATATGTCTGTCAACTGAGAACTATGTACCCATGGCACTTCTGTAGTTTTAGGTATATTTTGATAGGGTTGTCGAGCACCATTACTTTTGGCAGTCTTTCCTGATATCATGCTTTGACATGATAGATGACTATTTAATTTTGGTTCATTTTGCATTTTGGTTTCATATTGTTCTTTTGATTTTTAAAGAAGAGAAGGGGAGATTGCTCTCTTGACTCTGGGCTTAAAACTGGAAGACCTATAATTTATAATTCTTTGTAAAAATCTTTTTTGATATGTATCCTATTATATGCTTTGGGATATATAATATAGTGACTTTTCTGAATAATACTTCACTGGCCAGTAGTTGGCAATCATTCTGTTTTATATGTAATAAACTGCACTGTCATAAGAACATTTGATATTAGATACTTCATTTTCATAATTTTCAGTAGCCTGTGTTAACTATTACTAACTTTGTATTGATTTCTCAATTGTAGTCAAGTAAAGGAGAATTGACTGCACTTTTACATCAGCTTCAAGAAAAAGACAAATTACTTGCTGCTCTGAAGGAAGACAGCACTGCCATGAAGGATCGGTGTAAGCAGCTGACCCAGGTGAAGACATTCTTGTATTTAAAATATATACTTTCTGAATTTCTGGTTTCACCTACAGATAACTTTAAGGTTGCTTGGCTTTCTTGTATTTTGATAATTAATATTCTAGAAGTTCATAATAACTGCAACAGAAAATGAAATCACCATTTAAAGATTTGACTTCTTACTTTCCTTTATTCCAGACTTCCATTTTGCTGTATACATATCCTTATCTCTTCCTCTAGGGAAGAGACTCATTTTTTTTCTTCTAGGCTATTTTATTTTGGTCCTTTTCTGTACAAGAGCGGTAATATCTGCAGATTATGGAGGATTAACCGATTTCTTTAAAAAAGTTATTTCTTATAATCAAGTTAAAATGTAGCATTTATTCCAGGTTCCAGTCTAACTCTTAGACAAGAAAGTGCATTTGAAATAAGAGTAAACAGAACAGCAGTGTTTATGAAGGGGACTGGTATAAAGAGAAGGTAAAATGTAGAAGACAGTGGTTTTTTTTTTTTAACCTTTGACTTTGGTTTTTAAGTAAGTACTTATTTCAGAATTCATGATTGTTTTACTGACATCATTTTCGCTGATGTTAAAAATGTTTTCTTATAGCCTTATACTTATTTTTTTAATAACAAAGTTTTCATAATTATTTTTCTGATGTATTTTATAGGAAATGATGACAGAGAAAGAAAGAAGCAATGTGGTTATAGCAAGGATGAAAGATCGGATTGGTGCATTAGAAAAGGAACATAATGTATTTCAAAACAAAATTCATGTCAGTTATCAAGAGACTCAACAGATGCAGATGAAGGTATATTTTCATTCTTTGAAAACACAATGAAATGTTTGCATTCATTTAATTAGCAAAATTTTAAGTGCCTGATCCGTGCAAGGCCCTATACTGGGCTATGGTATAATGGCTAGTTAAACTGGCTCCCTCCCTAAGTAAGCAACTTTTGTACATGGGGATGAGATGGTGGGGGAGGGGGGCGGGGGTGTTGGAAACTGACAAGTAAATACTCCTTTATAATAGAGGTAAGCATTGGGTGATTTGAAACAGTGTAGATGGGAAGTAGGGAAGATAAGGATTGATAGAAAAGACTTAATAGAAGGGATATGAGGATTGCGTTGAATCTTTTGAAACAATTGGGCATTGGCAGGTAAGCGAATGAAGGAGTGGCCACTGGTTATAAGATGTTATTACTTGGTGTGATTCCTTAGTCTCATTCCTAGAAATGATAGTTCAGTGGGCCTGTTAGGGGCCCAAGATTGAGCTTTTTAATGAATGCACTACGGATTGTCTAGTGATAATTTGTGAGAAATACAATAAGACTTGTGGTATTTGGAAATCAGGGTTGAACTGTAGAAGAGAAGATGTAGAGAAGTAAGTAGAGGTCCTTGTCCTAAAGGGCTTTGTATAACTAAACTGGAGAGCCAGTGGAATTTAAGCAACCCAGCGATGTGATTATATTAGTATTTAAATTATTACTTTGGCAGCATTGTGAAGAATGGAACACAGGATAGTTGGTAGGTTTTGCAGGAATCCAAGAGAACAAGCACCTGAAATTAGATGTTGCCAATGAGAGGATATCAGAAGAGTTAGTAGATAGGGATTTGGTGGTAGAGTGCAGGAGAGAGGGAGAGAGAAGTGATAATGAAGGAAAACTTGTAAGGTTTTGGCCTAAGTGACCTTCTCGTTCGTACTTTCACCTGTTTTTCAACACTTCAGACGGTTCAGTCTTTTCCATGTATCACCTATTTCCATGATTCCAGTTAGGGCTGGCCCAGTGATTTTTAGTTTTTCTTTTCCTCCTTTCGTTTTTTTTTTTTCTTTTCTTTTTGAGATTCAATTATCATCTTTATTACTGATAAATAGGCTTTTTGAAGAACATTGTTTGGGTCTGCTTGTGAAATGAGCTTGTAATACTCCACCTAATGGAACATTCTGGACTAGAGTTTTTTTGAAATTATTTCTGTTGCTGGCTGATGCTTCAGTTTGGAAGCTCTTGTCATCACCTCAGATTTAATATATGTCTGAAATCAAATCCTTGATTTTGATAGATTGGTTTTTATTTTCCAATACTGAGGGATTATTATCGTTATACTTGAATCCTTTGACTTTCCCTTGCCCAGTCCATGATTTATTCTGAAATCTTAAAGATACTTTATTTTTAGTTACTTTTTGCATTCAATTCTGAGACATCACCTTAGTTTATTATTTCATAGTAACATAATTATAGCACCTTCTTAACAGGTCTCTCATTTCCATTCCAACATGTAATTAGTACCAGATTTTTATTTATAAAATATTGCCTTGATCACATTGCTAGTCTGCTGAAAAATGTTAAATGCTTCATGTAAATAAACTATGTATAAACTAATAGCAAAAAAGAAGTGAATGACCTTGTTTCAGGTTCTTGCCCCGTCCACTGCTTTCATTTGGCTCAATCTTCTATCTTTCCAAACCCCAGCCATTTGAAATATTTTTCCCCATAAATCAAGTTGTTGAAGAATTGATTTTTCTAGCTTCAATTGATATTTTATTCTTCTTAATTCCTACTTATTGTTCATTTGAAAATTAGCCAAGTATTTGTAGCCAGACTATTTGAAGCCGGTAGTATTTGAGGCCAGACTATTTTAGCAAGTAGATTTTTTGTATAATGAATTTATTATCTGTTTGGTTATAGCTCAATTTATAATTTAAAATTAATGTGTTGAACATATTTTTAAACCTTTTATTGCTAAAGTCTTTCATTAGAAAATATTGTTAACATAAAATTGACGTAGGATCAAGACAGGCTTTATTCTGTATTAGTCTATTGGGTAGGAAAGAAGTCCTCAATCATCTTTCAGTTCTGAAACAGTATCTCTGTGTACTTATTTTGCATTTCAAATATAATAACTGCTAGCATCTACTTACATTCTTGAATGCTGTGGCAGCTTGTATTTAGTTTGCATTCATCACTATCAAAATGTAATTCATCATTTAAATTTGTTTATATTTATTTGAGAAGGATGGTACATACTTCATTGTCTTGTTGCTTTTTACATTGTTTTCATAATAAAGTTTCTTTTAAAGTTAGCTTTGGCAGTCATTACTTTCTAAACCTTACATTTGTAAAATAATTTTAGTTTCAGCAAGTTCGTGAGCAGATGGAGGCAGAGATAGCTCACTTGAAGCAGGAAAATGGCATACTGAGAGATGCTGTCAGCAAACTACAAACCAACTAGAAAACAAGTATGTTTCCAAATGCTTTATTTTTAATTGAATGGCAGAGTATTTTCCTGAATCATCAAAATGACATTTGATAGTAATTGGCTAGACTTTGTTTTCTTACATTTGTTTCTAACATGAGTTAATTTTCAAAAACATTTCTCTTGCTGTGTGAGGAACCTCTTCAGCTAAACTGTATGATAAATACAGTGCCACCAGTAGAAATAGTATACAAATTTATGAAATTTAGTTTACAAGGTTTCAACCGTCTATCCCCTTTAATAGTAGTTCTCTAATTTCATTATTCTGAAGAGCATCTGGCATATCAGTTAAAAAAGCACATATTTGAGTCTTACCCCTAAAAGATTATGATTCAGTGGCTCTGAGGTGGAGCCCAGTAACCTAAGACACATTCATCTGATAGTTATGTAGTTGGCTCTGGGCTGTACTTTGAGAAACAGGGCCCTAGAGAAAACCAGTAGCGTGCTTATGCAGAATAAACCCTGACTGATTGATTTTAATAGATTTTTGGAACATCAGTTTGAAGGTAACACTCTTACTTCTATTTATGAGTGTGTGGTGATCCATTTTTGATTATATTATAGTGATTTTAGAATTTGTGTTATTGTTATTAGAATGATTTAGAGGTTACACTCAACCAAACTTCGTTTTAGCAGTCACAGCTTTTTAAGTTGACTATCAGTGGAATTACTAACTCAGCAAAGTAATATAACATATGTTTTGTTTATCTATTTTTTATATGGGTTTGTAATAACGGAAGGATCCTAATCCAGTTACTGTTTTCAGGCAGTCTGCTGAACTAAATAAACTGCGCCAGGATTATGCCAGATTGGTGAATGAGCTGACTGAGAAAACAGGCAAGCTACAGCAGGAGGAAGTCCAAAAGAAGAATGCTGAGCAAGCAGTTACTCAGCTTAAGGTGATATATTTCTGCCTTTATTTATCATTTCATAAATAATGTAGCTATTCAGTTCAGTGACCTAAATGTGTATATAGATTTCAGATACGTAGTTTGAGGCTTAATGGGACTTGTGTAAGTGCTCTGCCTATACAGAAACGTGTCCACTAATATAAGAATTGAATATAGACTTGAGTTTGAAGTTAATGACTAAAGATATGAAAAATGAAATTAGCTGATTTATTGTATATGTAGAAGTTAGAGTCTACCTATTTAAGGCAGAATTCATGTAATTAAAATTATCTTCAATATCACTTATCATTCATAACTTGGATTTCTTAGTAAGTTTAGTAAATCCTATATTTCTTCCAGCATTAGAAGAGATGGTTTTTCTTTGAGTGTAAAACCAAGGAATGCTCTGGTGGCTTTCACTTGAGCCATAGTATACAAAAATCACACTTTTTTAGACATCAGAATTTATCTTAGACACTTGGTACCATGAGATGCTCATACTGAGAAAGAGATTCATGGGGTTGCTCAGGCTGGCAGAGAGGAGTAGAATTGTTTCTCTTGAACTTTATAGCATGTGCGCATTGAGTAGAAAGATGAGTTGAATTGTCTGTTTTTTCTTTTTCTGAAGAGAGGATTTGTTGAATGTATAGTTCAATTTGTTTAACTTAAGTGTATTAGACAGATTTCTACCTAGGTATTTGATACAGTCGTACCTTGATACTAGTTCCAGAGTTGTAAGGATTAAAGGGGCTTTGGGAATAACTGAATATGGAAAACAGTGTAATTTATGGTATCTTGAAGTTTTCATGGATCCCTATGGGAGATCGATATAATTGTTCCTTCTTTTAATATTTGTCTTACTGGTGTGTTTACTGCTGGCATTTATAAATATAAAAGTTCTCTCTGGATATGGATAAGTAGATATGTGACACTAAAGATTAAAATGTGCTATACCTCAAAATATAATTTTTAGGTACCTACAGATATGTCACAATACAGATACCATCCTGTGTTTTGAAAGCCCGTCAGCCAAAGGAAGATTAATAGAAAAATAGATTATAGCTAAGTGGATTATATATATCTATACTGATTCACTGGCACAAATATTGTTTCTGATATAACCTCCAATCTGTGAATCCTATATATCAGAGGGTAGAATGGCTATGGCTGATAATATCTGTGTATGTTCTCAGGCTAGCCATATCTACCTATTGTATTAAAATGTAGGATACTAGTTGTTGGAATAAGTAGTCTATGACACAACAGTAAAGGTAGAAGATACTTTAAAAAAAACTTTAGATCCTGTGTTTGTATTGACTAATCCTTTCTGTAGGTCCAACTACAAGAAGCTGAGAGAAGGTGGGAAGAAATCCAGAGCTATATCAGGAAGAGGACAGCAGAGCATGAGGCATCACAGCAAGGTAAGGGGAAGAGGTGTTCATGTAAATTTAGTACATAATTCTGGGTAAAATTTTCTCTTTCTGTATGTGGAGAAAGTATAATTTGGCATTTTGGTTATAGCTCAATAAAAATAGCTTTTACATTTCAGAGTACTTCTGTTTCTTTAACATTTCTTAGGGTTTTTAAAAATAAGCACTCTGATAGCTTTGTCTAAAGTGTTAAGTTGCAGATAAATTTATAGTCCATAATAGGGTAATGGAAGCCCAGCTATGTGTATTTCCTTTCTGTAATTATATTTATTCCCATTAGTTCCTTGATTAACTCTTCATTTTATTTTTTGTTTCTAAAGAGGGACTTACTTCCTATATTGTGAAGAGAAAAAAAAAAAAACATTGAGAGCTTCCTACTACTGCCTACTACTTAAATACTTTCACTACTTATTCTTTTTTAAAATAATTTTTTAATTTTTCAGTTAGTTGGCATACAATATTACATTGGTTTCAGATGTACAACATAGTGATTAGACATTTATGTAACTTGTGAAGTGATTACCCTGATAAATCTAACCATCTGATACCTTACATAGTTATTACAATATCATTGACTACATTCCTTATGCTATACTTTACATCCCATGACTCTTTTGTAACTACAATTTGTATTCCTTAATCCCTTACCCCTTTTAATTTATCTCCCCACCCCTTTCATCTGGCAACCCTCAAAATATTCTCTGTATCTGAGTTTTTTTTTCTGTTTTGTTTATTTTTTTCCTTAGATTCCACATATAAGTCAAATCATATGCCATTTGTCTCTCTCTCTTAATATCACTGAGCCCAATACCCTCTAGGTCCATCTATGTTGTTGCAGATAGCAAGATTTCATTATTTTTTTATGGCTGAGTAATATTCCATTGTATATATGTACCATCTCCTCTTTATCCATTCATCTGTTGATCAACACCCAGGTTGCCTCCAAATCTTGGCTATTGTAAATAATGCTGTAGTGAACATATGAATGTACGTGTTCCTTAGAAGTGGTGTTTTGGGTTTTTTTGGATAAATACCCAGAAGTGGGATTACTGGGTCCTTCTTTATCTTTTGCTGTAGGCTTTTTTTAAAGTCTGTTTTGTCTGGTATAATTATTGCTACTCTAGCTTTTTTTTTTTTTTTTCCATTTTCATGAAATCTTTTTTCATTCCTTTACTTTTCATCTTTGTGTGTCTTTTGATCTGAAATGAGTCTTTTGTAAGCAGCATATGTAAAGGTCTTATTTTCTGACCATTCAGGCACCCTGTTTTTTGATTAGAGCATTTAATTCATTTACATTCAAAATAATTGTTGATAGGTATGTAGTTACTGCCATTTTATTACTATTATTTTAAATCCTCCTTCCCCTTTCTTCTTAAATCCCTCTAACATTTCTTGTGGTACTGGTCTGTTGTTGATGAACTCCTTTGGCTTTTCTTGTCTGGAAAGCTCTTTATCTGTTCTTTGATTCTAAATGATAGCTTTGCTGGGTAATCTTGGTTGTAGGTGCTTGCTTTTTATCACTTTGAATATTTCATGCCAATCCCTCTGGCCTGCACAGTTTCTGTTGAGAAATCAGTTGGCAGTCTTATGGGAGCCCCCTCTTGCTTTTAAGATTCTCTCCTTGTCTTTAACTTTTGGCATTTTAATGATGACGTGTCTTGGTGTGGGCCTCTTTGGGTTCATCTTGTTTGGAACTTTGTGCTTCCTGGGTTTGTGTGCCTATTCCTTGGCCAGGTTAAGGATGTTTTCTGTTGCTATTTTTTCAGATAGCTTTTCAATTCCTTGTTCTGTCTCTTCTCCTTCTGGTACCCCTGTGATGAGAATGTTGTTATGCTAGCTGTTGTCTCAGAAGCCCTTTACGCTATCCTCATTTTGCTGGATTCTTTTTTCTTGTCACTGTTCTGATTGGATGTTTTCTGCTGTTTTATCTTCTAAATTCTTCATTTCAGTTATTGTATGCATTTTTGACTTTTTTTTTTAATGTTTTCTACCTCTGTTTTTTATGTTTTCTATCTCTTTGTTAAAGTTCTGAGTTCCTGTACTCTTTCCCTATGTTCATTGAGCAGCCTTATAACAAATGTTTTGAACTTTGTATTTGGTAGATTGCTTGTCTCCATTTTGTTGATTCTTTTCCTGGAGCTTTGTTCTGTTCTTTCATGTGGGACATGTTTCTTTGTCTCCCCATCTTAGCTGCCTCCCTGTGGTTTTTAAAATTTTTTATTATTATTATTTTTTATTAGGATGGGGCTCCTGTGTCTTTGACTAGATATAGAGTTCTGGGTTGGAAATAATTTTGTCCACAGAATTTTGAAGGCATTAATTCAGTCAGAGTTTTAACTTTTACTATTGCTGGTAAGAAGTATCATGCTCATCTGTGTTCTTACTCTGGACATTACCATTATATGTTTAATTTCCAGGAACTCTTTTATAAATTGCATTCCATTCTGATATTAGTGTCTTGTTATGTTAATTTTACTTTTCTTAAAACTTACGTAACACACACACACACACACACATTTCCTCTTTCCCTCTATATTTGCTACTTTATCCCTGATGGTAGTGGTCAGTGTCCTGTCCTGCTCATGTTGTGTGTCCCCTCCCCAAGCTCCCACCCATGCCCCTGGCTTTTGGACTTGATTGTGTTATGTGGCCCTGAGGCAGCTTTCATAATACCTGGTATCTCTGTTTCCTGAGCCATTCTGGAATACTTTCCCTTTCCTCGTCTCTGCCAAATTAGTGATTATCCATCTCTCCATTCATTTTTTCTTAATTTCTTGATTTGGAGTTATATTTATTTTCTGATTGTAGCAAAGACTGTTTGTTTCTCATTTTTCATTGTTGTTTTGGGGTTATTGCTATGAAGAGAAGCAGACAGAAAAGTTTTACATTTTACTCCGAGACATATGTCAGCCTTCATTACCTTTCTCTGTTTTTCAGGTAGGAGAGTACAGAGAATTTATAAGAAATTTGCTAAGTAACTTACTAAAATCCTGAACAATCTTTGGGGAAATAAAGGATGCTTTTAAAAAATGGTTTAACACTTTTAAACATCCACGTACTATTCATTTAACACATTTATTGAATATGTACTGTTGTGCCAAGCCTTGGGCACAGCTCTGGATGTAGATAAAAAACTATCTCTGATTTCAGAAAGCTGGGAGAGGTGATGAATTAGTACAGCGTGGCAGGTATAGTGATTAAAGGTATGCATTGGCTGTTCACTGA
This sequence comes from Eonycteris spelaea, assembly GCA_003508835.1. Classification (NCBI taxonomy): domain Eukaryota; kingdom Metazoa; phylum Chordata; class Mammalia; order Chiroptera; family Pteropodidae; genus Eonycteris; species Eonycteris spelaea. Next base: position 8,183,403 of record PUFA01000017.1, read on the forward strand.
AGTAATATGCAGGAAGGGAAACAGAGGAGAGATTCAAAGCGGCTTTCCTAAAGAAGATAATGCCTACTATTAAAGATGAGTGGCAGTCACCAAGCAAAGGAAGAGACCTTTGTAAGATGCAATATTTTGTTACAGATTTACAGAGTAAATTTGTGGCCAAAGAAAATGAAGTACAGAGTCTACATAGTAAGCTTACAGATACCTTGGTATCAAAACAACAGTTGGAACAAAGACTGATGCAGTTAATGGAATCGGAACAAAAAAGGGTGAACAAAGAAGAGTCTCTACAAATGCAACTTCAGGTATCTAATTTTCTCTCTTTTAAAAAAGAAAAGTGGGCAGTGTTGGATGTGTCTTTGTAGAAGAGAGGGTAGTCTACCTTATCCCAGTTCTGGAGTGATGATAAATAATTATAACTTGACCTCTGAGCACGTGCCACAGTGTGGTTTGTTTGAATATGTACTCGAAGATGTTTTCCTAGCCTTACACTTTCTGTATTAGGAATAGCGCAACATATTCTTAATTTCTACTTTGTAAATTACCTCTCAGCAAAGAATGTCTAATTATTATTTTAAAATGCCCTTTTAAAGATAAAGAGATGTATCTGTAACTCATTTTTTTCATATGCATTGGTATATTTGTTAACAGCACACTTTCCCCCTCCCCCACCCCCCTCCTTTTTGGTTGCTGTTTTTGAAAGGATATTTTGGAGCAGAATGAGGCTTTGAAAGCTCAAATTCAACAATTCCATTCCCAGATAGCAGCTCAGGTAATGGTGCTTTCTTATTACTTACCATTATTAATAGTTTTCTAGCTGTGTAAATAGTCATCTGAGTGCCTCTTGAGAGCCAAGCACAAGATAGAAAATTGAGAGACCAGTAGTCAACATTGATGATCCTGAGTGCTAAATACTCTGGTAATACAGTTCTGTGGGAAAACACTTAAGAAATCCAAAGCCAGCTAATGGAGAGGTGAGTTAGAGAGTTTTTACCATAGGAGGAAAAAATGTCCACAATCCTACTGCAGAACTGGAGGAATTGGCCAAATGTGTTAAGAATAGTAATCTATGTCTTAAAAGTTTTTACTAAATATTGACTAGCCGTAAGGGAAAACTTTGTATATACTCAAGGTAATAACAGTATGTTAACCATTACTCTCAGATTATATCTGCAAAAGGATCATTTTAAGATTTACATTTTAGTTTAGTGAGTGGGGAAACCTTCCAAACTTTTGCAAGTGGTATTGTAAGACTTGTTTTTCTCGGGCAGCATTGTTAATGTAACATGATAGATACATAAGTGTATATGGATATAGATATATAGAGTCTTCAGAATATAAAAAGTACAATGTTTAGAATAAAGAAAAAAACTTCTGAGTTATTTAATTCGTTTCCATAAAGTACATACTGAGAATTGCTGTTTTAGATTTTATAGAACAAGTATTATCTTAAAGTAGAAGTCACTTTTCTGTATAAAAAAATAGCTTTAATGTTAAAACCTTGTTTTTAAGAATAGGCAAGTTCAAAGTCCCAAAACTTTGATATTGCAAACATTTTTTTTTCTAATTGTTTTTTTTGGAAGAAACTATTGTCTAAAATTAATTGGGAAGAATTATTTAATATAGGAAAAGATGTTTGTGTATGGATATATATGTAAATCATCAATTCAAATTGGATTGAGATCTTATTAGCTGAGAGGTAGCTCTAGAGAATTTATCAGGAATTAAGTACTTAAAGAGTAATATAAATATCTTTTAAAAAGTAAAGATGAGCATAGGTATTACCAAACTACTTAATTGTTGTCTTAATCATGAACTGTATCATTTCATTATTGGAAGTTGTTAACTAAAGAAAAGAAAAAGGCACAGGGATGAAAAAATGAACTTTGTGGTTGTTTTTTCTATGTTTTGTTGCTTGTTATATAGTTTTCAGGCTCGTCATCTTTTTTTATTTAAAATGTCTTATAATATGTAATTCCCTAATACTGGTTGTTGGTAATCAAATTTGCTTTCAGAATGATAGCTACTATTTATTGAACACTCATCATGGGCCAGATGCTGCCTTAACAACTTTGTACACATTAATTTCTTTTAATTTTTAAAGCTCTGTTGTGATTATTGTACAACTTTAAAACTTTCTCTTAAATGCTTTTATGTTGACACTGTTTTTCTTTCTTAGACCTCTGCTTCAGTTCTAGCAGAAGAATTACATAAAGTGTAAGCTTGCTTTTCTACACTTCTCTTATCATTGCTTAGTCACCATTAACTTATACCTGTTAGATTCAACACATGATTAACTCTATATTCCAGCTTGTTCAGAAAATACTCTCAACTAGATTTGGAGTAACTTTTGTTCTTTTTTATCTTCTTCACTGAGTTGGTTTCCTAAAGATTTCATGTTTTGTGTTTTTATGTCTTCATCATAAAAAGAGTTGGGGAAATTTTTTTTATTTGAGCTTTAGCAGTTATATGGAAAAGATAATTGTGATTTCAGATCAGTGTAAGTAAAGTAGTTTTTGTGTCCAATAAGTAGTTGTATCTGATCTGTATCTAACGGTATGGTGGTATACTCAAAACAAATTTTTGGGTTTTCTGTGTATTGTGTGATTGCATAGATGTGGATCACTTGTGTTCAGAAGCCCTGCAGTATGATTTTGACATTGCCAGGCTTATGAGCTTAAAAAGAAATTACTTCTTTGACTTCAAGTTTTAAAATAGGGGTAGGAGTTGTAGTAAAATGAAAGGGGCAGTAAAATCGGAAGATACTGTTACGTGAGAAACCACTTAAGTAAGGATGACCATATTTAAGGTTTTTAATCCTTTGTGATTTGACTTCTGAATGTTTATTAAATGTACAAATGTATTTCTTGTCAAAGGATTGCAGAAAAGGATAAGCAGATAAAACAGACTGAAGATTCTTTAGCAAATGAACATGATCATTTAACAAGTAAAGAGGAGGAACTTAAGGTACAGTAATTATTAAATGGCTGCAGTCTTTTATAGGCATCGAATTACCCTGATCTTATAATCAGTAGAAATCTCTGCAAAGAATGGAAAATACTCTAGAATTCATTTGAAAGATATCTCTTTTCTAAACTACAAAATACCTTTTTGCTCTCTAAGAAGAAAGTTAAAAGAGTTTTTCTCACAGTAATTTGGGAAAGTGCTAAATAATAGGAATTGATGGTTTCTCTTTCTGATTTAAGAAATTGTGATTTGAGACCCTTGGAGACCTTTGCTTAAGTAGAAGAGATATTTTATAAACTTAAAAATCAATTGTATTAAATATTTCTAATTCTGTTTTTCCTTGTTCTAGGATATACAGAATATGAATTTCTTATTAAAAGCTGAAGTACAAAAATTACAGGCCCTGGCAAATGAACAGGTAGATCTTTATTACTTTCAAGCATTTACCTGAGAATTTTAGTTCATCTACACTTATTTTTATCAGTATTGCAAGCCCTAATTTTACCGATGTAGATAGTAAATGTAGCGGTTACTTGTGTCTGGTTGCATGGTGTGTCGTTGAAAGCCTCTTCTATTTGACCATGACCCCCATTTAGATGTTAACTATTTTCATGTTGGAATTAATGTTTGATCCAATAAATTGATCACCTTTGAGATATTAGAGGAACAGTTAAAACAGTCTTAATGTGCTGATTTGTTTTAGCCTTCCATTAATCTAAAAAGGATATACATTTTTATTAGGATAAAAGTTGATCACTGGGAACTACAAAACATTAGACAGCAAAAAGTATTATAGAAATATATTGCTTTACCTTTACTCCAAATATATGAAAATATAACTCTTTAATATGTAAAAATAATTGAAGGAATAGTTTTGAGTGCTTCCTGAGAAATGATATAATCCTCATCTCATTCTAAACACAGGCTGCTGCTGTACATGAACTGGAGAAGATGCAAAAAAGGTGATTAAAATAGTGCTCTACATGGAGCCATTCATACATTTATGCTCAAGTATAATTGCAGAAAGTATTGCTAATAACTGGTAGTTGTGTATATAATTTATGTAAACTTTCTGAATATATGAAGTATTTTAATTATTTTTTTCTCATAGCATTCATGTTAAGGATGATAAAATAAGATTGCTTGAAGAGCAGCTACAGTGTGAAATTTCAGACAAAATGGAAGAATTTAAGGTGTGTAAGCTCATCAGCTCAGCTGTTTTTGACCAACCTTGTATGGTTCTCAGGTGAAGTGAACCTAGAAATACTTTTATATATGATCACTCTGCAACAGTGTTTCTATAGTTTATTTGAGGGCTTATACAAACAATGAACTTTATCATTGACTTTTTGCCTAGATTATCTTAATTTATTTCTTTTTATAATAGACTTTTGAAATTTGTTTTTCTCCAACCTTTTCTGTGCAGTTTTTAGTTGGTAGTTGGTGATGGTTTTATCTCCCTCCAGTGTTGGTGCGATGCTAGTTTCTGGTTGTAGTCAACCAGCTTGAGTATTGTAAGCATTCTGATTGCCAGGGTGCATCTCTGTGTATAATATGGTATACTTTTTACCCCCTTTTATTTAATAGGAATCCTATAAGCACGCACTTAAATGAGAGCTGAGTTTCCCAGTGTCTATTGTCACAAACTGTTGAACTTTTTGAATACACTTTAAACAATTCCAGGCACAGAGTTAACACCATTTTGGGATAAACCACATGACCCGAAGTAGGGGGATGTGTAGAAACTATGGTTTTAGAGAGCATTGCACATATACTTTATACTAGTACTGTATTTCTATACTCTGAAATATATTCATTGAAACTGAAAAATGGAGCCATGTGAGATTTGCCTTATTATATCAGTATATAATTCACTTGCCACTTTATTAATACTTAATTATATGGGTTTGATTTTTTCAGAAACCCATTCAGATGATTGCTTTGTTACTTTTCTAAATAAAACAGTAAATTGAGATTCTTTCTTCTAGATTCTAAATGACCAAAACAAAGCATTACAATTAGAAATTCAGAAGCTACAGACTCTTATTTCTGAACAGGTAAGGCTTTTCATGAGTTAAAAGGTAGAAATATTCAATGTATAACAAGATCTGGGTCTTAAATAGTAACCATCTCATTTATTTTGAGAAATTTTACTAAGGATTGGTGTGTCTTTTAATTGCATTTCTGTTCATCTTATGTTTTTTCTCAAATATCTAAAAAAAAATATATTTTTTTCTTCGTGAAAAGAAGCTAATGTTAACCTGTCTATAAGCATTTTCCACAAAAAAAAGAAAGAAAAATGTAATAATAAGATGCATAAACAGAATTTTAAAAGTCATTTTGATATATTTGGCTTTCAGGATGAAAGTCCTTAGACTTTAGAGCCCTCTTTTTAGATCCTCTCTTGATTTCTTAAGAGAATGAGTTTGAAACCTGCTATTAGCACTTAAAATAGAGTGATATTGATAACCTTTCCAAGAGTTCTTATTCCTAGTCTTTCACATTTTATTTACATCATAAGTTTGATAGATTTAAAAGAGGAAGTTTATGTATAGTGTTTAGCCTAGTGCTTTGCATATACAAGGCGTCTTAAACCTTAATTCCTTTCTCTTAGAGTATTTGTTTTCTATCTCATTTCTACCCCCTACTGCCGTACTTTTTTCTGTATTTATAGCAAGCCATCAAAACTGTAGCAGCCTGTATTATACTAAGCAAAGTAAGTCAGACAGAGAAAGATAAATACCATGTGATTTCACATATTTTTGAATCTAAGAAACAAAATAAATGAAGAAACAAAACAAAAACACTCATAGATACAGAGAACAAACTGGTTATTGCCAGATGGGGGTGTTGGGGCTGGGTGAAAAGGTGAAAGGATTAAGAAGTACAAATTTGTACTTACCATATTAGTCACTGGGATATAAAATACAGCATAAGGAATATAGTCAATAATAATGTAATAACTGTGTATAGTGCCAGGTGGTTACTAGATTAATCCAAGGGGATCACTTTGTAAATTATATAAATGTCTACCCACTATACTATACATCTGAAACTAATATAGAATAATATTGAATGCCAACTTTACTTGAAAAATAAAAATAAATAAACAAAAAAAAACTATAGCAGCCTGACAAAGCACGTCTTCATAAACTAGAGCCCCAGGCAGTGTCCCTTCTATGCCTGTTTCTAAGCATTGCCTTCATACTCTTTCACAACTCTTCAAATTCCAGTTTTTAAAAATGTTCTAGAACGTCTTGATATTGAATGACACATTAAAAAAAGCTTTGCATGTTTCTCTGATACTTTAAAATTTTTGAAACGTATTTTTATTAGAAACGAACCTGAGTTAATGCAAATGATAGCACTTCCCTTTAGCAGGTGCATACTTTCTTTTTTATTTTAAAATTTACATTTATGCAGGTATTGAGTTGGTATAAGCAGCTCTGCCAAATACTGTGGAAGTATTTTGGAAGAATTTAGTTAACATCTGTTTACTTGTCAAGAAATAATCCACTTATTCTCCTTCCTCTTTAAATATGATATTAAGTGCTTCGCATACTCTTTATACTCTGTGTATTCTTTACTCCTACAAACTAAAGATAATAGAGGAGAAAATGCTGAACAGATGATATATAGTGCAGGAACATGACTTCCTGCCATAATAATCGTAAAATGCTATTTATGTCTTATTCTTAAATCTTATTTATATTTGTTCTAGAATAGCTTATAATGATAATGATATTTCATAAATTTTAAGCTTTTTTTCCTATCCCTTAATTTATCATCATTGAAGCCTGGATATATCTTATAGTCTCTAGTTACAATTTAGTTGGCAACATTTTTACTTTTAGTGTTACATAAAATACCACTTCTGAGATGCAACATTGATGAGTTGAATTAGATTAAATATGATAGATATTTTTTTTGGTCGTGTTAATTCCTACCCAGAAAAGCAGAGTGTAGTGTTTGTGAATTGGTTATCAGAGATTCTAGAACACCTATTTCAATATCTAAAGTTTTAAATTTTATAAAATTAACTTAATGAGATGGAAAACAAATGCTTAGAAACTTCTGAATTTGTCCTAGAATTCCAGTATGAAAGGTGTTGTTAACTCCTACTTAGGTTTAAAACTGAATTTAAAACTAAAATCTTTTAACTTTTGTTCTGTACTAAAAAATGATATTCTCCATCATTAGATAGATAAAACTACCAGCCTTACATTTTTTTCCCTTAAAGTTAATACACCCATCCCTTGATTTTTGCGGATTACCCGTTGCGTGTACCTTTTTTTTTTTACATGGAAGAAAATGTGAAAAGAGTCCTCCAGTATGAAAAAAACTAAAGAAGTAGGTCAATATGTCATACAAAATATTTATTTCACATATTTTCCCCCAGAAAATGCTGATGAAAATTCAGAAAAACCTAAATAAATTTTATTTGCTGTCATTGTCTGAACTGTAATATAAAGCAGTCAGCCTTCTCTTTAATTGGCACAAAGTCACTATCTTCATTGCTCGAAATAATTAGAAGTACTACTTTGGTTTCATTATTTAAGTTTGTTTTTGGATGATCTTTTTCCAACCCTGTCTTTTGCCAAGTTTTTATAAATTCTTCGATATTCATTGCAACATTTTAAAAAATCCATTTGAAATTTTAAGGCTTGTTGGATGTTTGGATTAATGTCTAGAATTGTAGTTTCCAGTTTTGTGGCCACTTGAAGAGCTTTGTAAATGTTTTCCGCAGTATATGAAACTGATTCAAGGTCACTACCATATTCAATGGCAGGATGGGCTTCAGTAATTAAGTTAATTAATTCATTATCAGTTAATTTGTGATCAACCAGTAATTCATTAATATCATCTACATTTAAATTGTCAGAGCCACCTTCTTGAAATTTATTTAATAAATTAATAATGCCAGTCAATCCATCTTCAGTTGTTAGAACCATATTTCCTGGTACAACCACTTCTGGCCATAGCTTTCCAACAAGCATTTAAAGTCGATGGCTTTAAATCACTCAAAGCTAAAACAATATTCTTGATACAATTTTAAATTGTGTATTTATTCCAGGATTCTGTAACTGTAAATGATTCATTATCTTCAAGTTTATTAAAAATATCGTTAAAACTCCATTTAATATAATTAATCTTAAAGGTAGAAATAATGCCTTGATCTAAAGGTTGGATCAAAGATGTTATATTTAGTGCCAAATACACACCTTTTATATTTGAATGTTCTAAATTATATGGATGACCAGGTGCATTATCTAAAAGTAAAAGTATTTCAAATGGAAGACATTTTTCCTTCATGTAATTTTCAGCTTCTACAGCAAAATATTTGTAAAACCAAACCCCGAAAAACATCAGTAGTCAGTCACCCATGCTTTTTTACTTACCATCTAATGAATGGGAAGATCATTGATAATTGTGTGTTGCTACGTATTAGTTATTTGTACATTGCTGAGTTAAGCTAATTGTTTTTTAGAAAGAGTGATTAATCATGGACATGAAAAAGAGAGAACCCGTAAATGTATAAAAAGTCCCCATACATGGGTGTGGGGGGATATTTACCACATAAAAAAAGAACTTGCATAAAAAATGTGTATATCAAGGGATGGGTGTATTGCCATTCTCTAATATCTTATGTAAATGATGACATGTAGTGGAAGTTAATAATAAAATTTTTAAATATTTTTTTAAAATTCTCTAATTTCTACCTTACTGGGTCAGACTTATATATTATCAGCTTTCTGTGTACTTTTAGATACTGTTAAAATAACTTTTGGCATGAGATGAATTTTTTAAATGAATAGTTTTATGAATTTTTATAAATTATCCACAGAACAAAATTTCATAGCAACATTTTTGATCTATTTAAAATAATTATTTGATATAAGTGGAAACTCATTTGGTGGTAACAATTTAAGATTTGCCTTTTGGTAATTTTCAGCATTTTCTTTTGCTCTGAAAGCTCTTTAAAAAAAAAAGACACAAAATAGTATGGAAAGCATATAACTGTTGTTTTTGATTATAGTTCTGACTTATTTGTCTCACCTTGGCAGACCAAAGAACCACCATCTCTTTGGCTTTTTTTCTGGTTATTTTTACTGCTATTGCTAATGAAAGAAGAGATGAAAGATTAGTATAATTTCGATTTTTTCGTTTTCACCTTTAACCTCTTCTTACCCAGCAGTCAGAATTCTAAATGACAGTTGAGAGACGAACAGTTTAGTTATGTAAAAATATGTAGTCCTTTTACCCCATGGATTTTTATCCTGGAGGAAAAGATTGAAATTATTGAAGCAGAAACCAATAATGGTGCCAGGTTGTTGTTTTTTGAGGTGTAGGAAGCAGAAAGACAACAAATGCCAGGTAAGGTGCCTGTTTATACACTTAAAAAGGGAAGGCTCTATTTGAATGTAGGCCTGTGGGTGGATAATGCAAGTAAATCAGTTTCTAAAAATCTCTATTCAGAATAAAATTTGATGTGTGTGGGGGGTGGAGGTTCTTATGTGTTTTGTTTTTGAATATCTTGACTGTTAAGCAGTGGAGCAGCATGAGTTTTTTAATTTTTGTTCTAGTAGGTTTTTAAGATTTAGTGACTGAGATTATTAAGTAAAAACAATAGGAGTAGCAAGTTTTTTCTCTTTGCGTTGCTGCCTGGTTGTAGTTTATTGAAGAATTCATTATTTTATAAGATGTAGTTTTGAAAAACATCTAGGGAGGGAAAAATTGAATTAGATAAAAACAGCAATGTATAAAGTAAAACTGTTGGATATATGCTAAGCTGGGTTAATTAAATATTCAATGAGCAATTGACCAAGAGTACTTGTTAAATTGTGACCTTGTTAAAGGAAATTCACTTCATTAAATATTTACTAATTGAATATATGCTGGAAACTGTGCTACGTGCTGAGGTTACAGAGATGAATGAGACTTGGTTCCTGTCCTCAAGAATGTGGCTTAGTGTGGAGATAGATGTGTAACACAGAACAGTCGGATGAGTAAAATTCTTGAATTGTGTGTACAGGTTAGGATGAAGAGATAATGAATTATATTAGGAAAGTGAGGGTCAAGAGGCACCAGAGAGAAAAAGGGACAGCTAAACCTGATTTTGAAAAATGGCTATGAATTTGCCAAACAACTAAAGAGCAATCCAGTCTGAAGGAGATAAGTGTTGAAAGTAATGGCAGCATGTTGCAAAAATGACATATTCAGAATATATTGTAGAAGTGCAAAGTATGAGGTGTAAGGAATAGAGATTCACTAGGGCCTAATCATGAAGGACTTTGTGTTCTGTGTAAGGACCGTGAACTTGAGTTAGCACGCAGGTAAGCCATTGAAGGGTGTTGTAAGAATTAGTATTTTGTCTAGCGTTTTAGGGGGATCATTTGGACTTAATAGTGTTGTCTTTTTTTATTGAGCTGTAATTGACGTATGTTAGGTGTATAACACAGTGATATGATATTTGTGAATATTGTGAAATGATCATCACAATAAGTGGTGATACACTTGAATATTTAATTGTACAAAACTAACCCAGCTTAGCATTCAACATATTTACTTTATACATAGTTAAAAATTTTAAGTCTTTGTGTGAGATGGCATTCATAAAGATGGACAAAAACCATCTTGATGATTAAAAACTTTTTGTGTGATTTATTTTTCACAAGTTTATAAACCCGATTTAATGTCCTTTTGACAGCTCCTATCTTCTTTCTGATGGTAGGAAATTTTTTTTCCTATTTGGAAGTTCTTCCTATACTCACAAAATAATCATATGGAGTAGAGGCAGGGAGACAAATTAAGGTATGATGGTATTTGAGATGAGTAAAGCTGATTGCCTAACCTAGGGCATTGAAGAAAAGAGGGTTAATTTAGAAATATGTAAGAAGCGGGATCTTGGGATTTGGATTTGACAATGGAAAAATTAATAGTGTTTTTGAAAAATGGTTGTTTGTAATAACGTTGGTAAAAACAATTTATCGAAATTAGGAGAGAGCAGCTTGGGAAGGGTGGAAGAGAATGTTTAAGGGAGAAGACCCCAAACCTGTTTTATCAGGGTACTTAGCTGTTTGAAGGCCTGAGAATGTTGAGGGGAAACCCCACTTTTGGACAACAGTAAATTATGACAGGGGACTTTTGTGTGTTTAGTGGGATGGAAGGAGAGGTCAAAGGTAGGGTCCAACTTAAATATCATGTTTTAATGCTTTGCAAGGAGAATATGTTCATGTATTGTTTATACAATTTACACTTAATTTAAAAATATTCACTGTTCATCTGGGTGGTGGTTATATAATATTTACATGTTAAAAATTCCTTGAGTTGTACACATCAATTGACTATTATAAATGTTACACCTTAGTTTTAAAAGTTAAAAGAAATTTGTAAAAAGAAAGAACAAAGCCTTCTTCCTGGCCTGCAAGGGCTTAGGACCTTGGATTTTTTATATTTAAACAATTGAGTTAATGTAAGGGAAATAAGGCAAATTCTCTTCTTATCCTCGATAAGATTTTCTTTTATAGCAGTTAAAAAATTATTTATAACATACTAATTTATTTTGCCAGCCCATTTTGTATTTTATCTTTTTCTGTCTTTTGTATAGCTACTTTTCTTCTATCTTGTGTTTTGTAAATTAGATTCTTTAATTATTAGCACTTTAAATATGGATCATCTTCCTAAATTTTGCATCTAAGTAAAACTAAATAATTTTCATAGAATTCCATTTGTAAATTAGTTTTACCTCATGCAAACTAGGTCAAATTAACTTTTTTGGTGATTTTTATTTTAGCCTAATAAAGATGTTGTGGAACAAATGGAAAAATGGTAAGAGGTTAAACTTTTCTTTTTATATTTTAATGACTCACTATCTCAATTTGAGATAACAATTATTAACTGTATTAATGTAGTTTCTTAAAAAAAAATTTCATACTTCATAATGGAAGAGAGTGGTGTATGCTATTGATTGATTTGGTTTGGGATTGCATGAGGTTCGTGGGTATCATATGGCAGCAATGATTTGTTAAGGCTACCATGTAAGCATGCATTACTCGAACACATTTTACTTATTGGTAAAGAGGAATCACCCTTAGCCCAGAATCAGAGATCCTCAGAAATGTTTCTAGAATTAAAAGTTTATAAGAAACAATGGACACAGGAGTTGATCCATATAAAATATTTGGGAATGCTATCATTTGTTTACCTTGAAAAATAGTTCATATATATGTTTTAAATTTATAATTTCAGCATTCAGGAAAAAGATGAGAAGTTGAAGACTGTTGAAGAATTACTTGAAACTGGGCTAATTCAGGTGGCCACTAAAGAAGAAGAACTGAATGTAAAGCATTTTGTTGATTTGTTTTCCTTGTGGTTGGTTATTCAGTGAACATAAAGGGGTTTCACTGTAATTTGTGTAAGATTTTCCCCATATCTTTAAACTTCATGTTAGTTACCCACATTTTATAACTTTATATGATTTTTTCATTAAATATAAGATTTTGTTAGAAATACAAAAATACATAGTTGATTGTAGCTTTCACTGCCTTACTGAAGTACACACTATTGTTATGGTTTGTAATATGTGTTTCCCCATCTCCACTTATGCCCAAATTATAACCAAATGATAACTAGCAGACTTCATAAGTTCTTGAAACAGTATTGGAGGCTAGAGAAAAGAGAGACTGCAGTTCTGTTTCAGGATTATCATAAACTGCCTTGATTAGGTTAGATAAGGTTGCCCAGAGAAATAACTTAAAGATGTAGTTGAGTTTAGGGTAACAAGTGGTATGCTATATGGTCATGAGGTTGTAGAAACATGACCAGAAATACTTGTGCTAATAATTGAATTAAAAATCTATTTGGCTAGCTCTAGAAGTTACAGAAGTGTAGACATGTGAAGGAAGTAAGATTTCTGGGCCTTCCAGAGAGAAAAAGGAAAATGACAAGCTAGTATATTTTGAAGCTATCTATTTTTTTCAGTAATAAATAAAAAGTAAGTAAAAGTATATTGTTTTTGTGTCTTTGAAAAAGGCAATAAGAACAGAAAATTCATCTCTGATGAAAGAAGTTCAAGAGTTAAAGGCTAAGCAAAATGATCAGGTAATGTATTTAGTAGATCCTGCAACCATTTTCACAAACAGACCCGTTACATTCAAGCATAGCTAGTCTGTTTGTTCTTCCCTTCTCAACATGGAATTTGTTAATTATAGTTTTAATCTGTGAGTGTTTAGTGACTTGCTTATCATTAATAGGGACTGCAATTTATTCGTGCTGACAGTATCCTAAGCACTAGGTACTCTACCATTGTTTCTTGTAACAGGATAAAAGGTTTTGAGTATACAAATATAAAGTAACACTAAATAATAGAAGGGGCTGCCTGAAATTAGGTAGTTTTTTAGTTGTATATTCTTTTTGTCTGGTTAGAAATATTAATAATTTTAACATCTATTGATTTTTCTTTGTCTTACACATACCATAAGTAGCTTTTAAAGCTGCTTACTTTCAAAGCACTTTTCATTTTCATAATTATGACATTTAAAAAATCTAGAAAGACTTAATTCCTGAGTTTACTTTTCCCATTTGGATTTTGGTGTAGTGGAAAATTTAAGAATAACATACTTTTTTATTTCTGACCCATTTATATTTTGAGCAAATGACTAAGTAGGATTCCTTCCTGTTTCCAGGTTTCTTTTGCATCTCTAGTTGAAGAACTTAAGAAAGTGTAAGTGATGACATTAAAGTGGTCTTTCTCTTTTGGTCCATTTTCTTAGGGCTGATAAATGTTTTATTGTGCAGTTGAGATAGCTGATGTTAGATTAACCTTTACTATATTTTTTTATTGCTGGAATGAGCTGTGCTTTTCCAATGCAATTGATGGTTAAAAATTTTTTTTGGTAATTCCATTTATTTTCCTAACATCGCACTGACTCGTTAATATTCTGTTTCTGCAATAGAAACTATTACAGAAGAGATTATATTGGATAGAGAGGTCAATTCTTTGCTTGCATCCTCTTTCTGAGGTGTCTCTAAAGTATGATGCCATAATTGTGTATAAGTTCTGCCACAGCTTTCTGTGCTCTAGAAGCCAGTATTGTTGAGAGGAACCTGATTTTCCCTAGTGTTTTCAGGATACAAATCCTGTATTTCCTGTGTACTTTTGAAGCATGTCACCAGCTTCTACTTGTATGCATAGGCTTCAGCCGTCTGGTAGTTACTGATTAATTCTCACTTAGGAAGAGCTTTACGTAATTTCCCCCTTCTGTCTGCAAGATATGTTGTTATTTTACTTAAAAAGGGGAGAGTTCATTTGGTGAGCTTATTCATGATTTGGTGCTATTTTTATATCTTAGTTGGTGGATCTTGATTTCTGTTCAAGTTTAATGCTGTTTCTTTATCTCAGGATCCATGAAAAAGATGGAAAGATCAAGTCTGTGGAAGAGCTTCTGGAAGCTGAACTTCTCAAAGTTGCTAATAAGGAGAAGACTATTCAGGTATTGGGAGATAGAAAACTATGTATTTGTTTTTTTTGTTTATCAACTTCAGTGAATACCATTTAATTTCATGTGTTTGTTTGTACATTGCATTTTATGTCAATTTCTGTGTTTCCATTGTCCAATCTTGTCTGTTTTGTCATTGTCAAGGATTTGAAACAGGAAATAGAGGCTCTAAAAGAAGAAATAGGAAATACCCAGCTTGAAAAGGCTCAACAGGTAAAAATCCCAGAGCCATAGCATGACAGATTTGTTAGTGTATGTGTATTTATGAGCTACTTAGTTTTTTCGTTACCCAGAAAAAAACTTTTAGTAATGTGCTGTAAGTATATTTTATTTTTTGCCTGAATTGAGAAAGTGCTCTTGATATTTTAATCACTCTATCTTTTTAACTGTTAAAGACTTTCCTAGAACGTATTCTGTATTAATGTTTCATTTTAGTTTGCCAACTTAAAAAAAACAAAACACAAAACACTTTGGTAAATCTTTTTAACCTTTTTTTCTTTTTAACTGCATGGACAATAATGTTTTGTTACAGAATATGTATTGCCCAACCTTTGCCTATAGAACATAGATATCATTGGGGGATTTTAGAGGTAGAAATGGTTACTGGAAATAGTTGGGTTTGGGTCAATTTAATCTGATAAGGCTTTATTGAAAAATGGTGAGATTGCATGGAGGAGATGGTTCATTCATTCAACAGATTCATTCGACAATATTTATTGAGTTCCTCCTACTTGTCAAAACACTATGTTAGTGATTGGAGATAACGTGTTGAATGAAGTGGTATGATGAAAAGGTCAAACTCCTCTAATATAGATTGAGAGGTCACGAAAGTCTCCTGAAGTATATCTAAGCCAAGATCTGAAGGGACTATGAGAAGATGGTGAGGATGAAAGGTACTATTAAACTGTGTGAGATTAAAGAAGGGTAACGTAGAGTACTGTTGAGTAGCTAGCCTTGAAAACTGGGAAGGAGAAGAGCTCCATATGGTAGGGAGATATGTGGACAGTGTAATATTCTTATTTTCATGATTTTAGAAGTATCATGTTATGTAGACTTATTCATAACTATATTTTTTGCCACCACCTTCCCTCCTACCTTACATTTTAATTTTTTACTCTAATTGTCATTAGAATTAAGAGAAGGCAGAATCAAAATATATCTTATTTTGGCATGAATAACTCAGCTAAGATCTTTGTAATTTGAAGTATACACATTTTAAAGTTTATCATAAAGCTGAATAAAGTAAATTGAAAGGATTATGACTTGCCTTTTTTCTGGTTTTTGTTATTTTTGTATTTCAGTTATCTATCACTTCTCAAGTTCAGGAGCTTCAGAACTTGTAAGTACTTTTTTTTTTCATTTCCCTTTAATATCTCTCTTCCATATATTAAGTGCAATTATAATGAAAATCATAGCTTCTTCTTATTTTCAAGTAATATTTTAGGGAATATCAATTTATACCTCAAGAACACCTCCAGATCTTATGTTTTTCATTAAGATTTAACTTATAGGGTTTTTTTTGATGGAAATGATTTTTCATGATTTATAATCTGAATGTGACCTTAAATTGAGATGTTACTCTTTGCCCATTTTAATAGCCATTGTAAAACTGGCTATATATTTCATACCGAAACCAGTTGTAAGCTGTCTAAACTTGCTGGTATTGACTTAATAAACAGGGTGATACGGTGTGAAAGTAGGGCTACCCTAATTTATTCAATGTCTGGATCTTCAGTGATGGAACTGTTTTCTTGAATCACCTAGTGCTTCTTAATTTGATATCTCCAAAATCTTGTATGCCTTTATAGTTAAAATATTAATTTTTTAGTTGATTTTAATCAGTTTGGGCTGTGAATGCAACCTAAAATATACTTTTCCGGTCTCCATTATTTTTGCTTTATAGAATCATGTAACATTTTTCATTGATAGTTCTTGTTAACTTATTGTCAGGTTAAAAGGAAAGGAGGAACAGCTAAATACCATGAAGACTGCTTTAGAAGAGAAGGAGAAAGATCTAACCAATAGAGGGAAATGGTTACAGGTAAGAAGTTAAAAACAAAAGTAAACACTATTTTTATATTTGAATATCATTTCAGTTCACACCTATTCTTTTTTAGGATCTTCAAGAAGAAAACGAATCTTTAAAAGATCATGTTCAGGAGATAGCACAACATAACTTGAAAGAGGTATAGTATAAACAGATGAACAGTATATGACATTAAAAACAGATATCTTTATTTTACTATACAAGAAAGCAAAGAAATAAATATTTCAGTGAATTTCTTTACCATAAAAATTGTTGGACCATAATTTTGTTGTTGATAAAATAAGTTAACTTTTATTTCTGTCAAGTCTGTTACTGCCTCTTTGTCAGCCTAAGCCTAAAAAAATTTTCAGTCCTTACATATTTATATGAACTCTTAAGCTCATTCCTAAGTGTCTATGTTTAATTGGTGTGCTAATCTGTAATTCTTCAAGAAATGGGTATTAAAAATGAAGTTAAAGGAAATTTAGTGTTTTATAAATTGCCTAATCTTAAATTTACTACATATAATTATATTTTTATTTTATTGGTGAGTGATATTGTGTGTGTGTGTGTTATAGTACCTGATCTTTTTGATATTAGAATTGAAAATGTAAATCTGTTTCTTAGGCATGTTCTGCATCACGATTTGAAGAACTTGAGACTGTGTAAGTATACTTTTAGCCAGAATTTTAAAGAGGAAGTTCTCATTTTCCAGAATGTGCTTGAATATTATGATGGGTTTCTTCTAAGTCATTAACTTTCTTGTTAAGTAGAATTATAGACCAGAGGCACATAAGCTTAAGTCTTTGGTATAATAAAACAGAGGCTCTTTAAGGGCTTACAGGTACCTGGAGACTTTATCCTTGTTAGTTTTTGTTTTTATTTTTGTTTTTGTTTTTAACAATCATTGTAAAGAGAGGTTAGGTTTCTTTAAAATTAAAATTATTTTAGCATTTGAAAGAATACCTTTGAATTAACCAGAAGATAATCTTTAGTCATAATCTTGGTAAGAATATTAAATTTGTCTATAAAGGTAACTTATTAGGAAAATGCTTTCTGTTTTCATATTATTTATGCTGTGCTGAATAGTAAAAATATTGAATCTGATCAGCATAGGACGTAATCAGTCTTTGTAGGTGGTCATCCTAGAAAATTTTTTATCCTATAAAGTCTCTTCTCTTAAACTAAATCAGTTTACAGTTGTGAGAAGGGTATCCAGGACTTCATTTTTTTGTTATTCTATAGAATTACTTTTAAGAGATTGTGCTTTGATGTGTGATGCCATAGTCTTTATTAATGTTTAAGAAGTGGCCCTTTGAATCTGTGTCTTTGAAAGTAAGATATTGAGGATATTTAGTAGGTCATTGTCTTTAAGGAGAGGAAAGAGATGTCTCTATTCTTGGCTCTGGGACTGCTCATTTGTCCAGCTAATTGTTTATCTTGTGGGCATTGTGTAACTGTCAAGGTGCTTTTGTCACATTTGCTAATAGAAAGCTTAGAGATATTTGTGGCCTATTTGTTATAGGTGTATAGATTTTTAAAGTATGCAAATTTACATTTATTTCTACCTCACATTTTTTTTTAATTAATAGAGAATATATATATATATATGTGTATATATATGTGTGTGTATATATATATATATATATATTTTTTTTTTTTTTTTGGTTGGGGGAACAGTTTTAGGTTGACAGAAAAAAATTGAGAGAAAAATAGAGTTCCTGTGTCTCCCCTCCCTCACATTTCTTATTATTTACATCCCACATTAGTGTGGTACAGTTTTAAAATTAATGAACCATTGCTGATACATTGTTAACAAAACTCCATCATTTCCATTAGGGTTCACTCTTTGTCTTATACATTCTATAGGTTTTAATGAATGTGTAAAATGACATGTATCCATCATTACAATACTATAAAAAAAGTTTCACTGTCCTTAAAATCTCCTGTGTTCCACCTGTTCCTCCTTCCCTCCGTCCTTCCTTCTCTCCTTTCCCACCCTCCAGTACCTGGCAACTACTGATCTTGTTACTGTCTCTGTAGTTTTGCTTGTTCCAGAACAACATATAGTTTGAATGACAGTATGTAGCCCTTTCAGATTGGCTTCTTTCACTTAGCAATATATATTTAAATTTTGCTGTTTCTTTTTAATATTTAATCCCACTCTTCATGTATGCTGTTCTGTCATTTTTCAAGTAGGCCTATAAACATCTTGAAATTATTTCTAGATTAAGATAGGATAAAAATAACATTCAACCTAGCAATCATTTGAGAGCCTATTGTGTGCCCTCTGGCACTGGGATTACTGAAATGGCTAAAATGGGCTCCTGCTCTGATGAGGAGATAGTTAAACAGATCATTTTAAGGGTTTTAAGTGTTATGCTAGAGAGGTCTCTGTTTAGGATGACAAGGGCAATTAGGATTCACTTAGGCCATATTTAGCAAGACATATCAATGTTGGGTTAGGGAGAACCAGATTAAATTATATGTAGCATTACTTTACTACAAAGGGTTAAGAGTAAAGTTCTAGGGTGTGCTGAATTATGACTCATATTTTAGAGTTTCCTTGTAGATAAAGCCATACTTGCCTAAGAAATGTTAAGTAGTAAAGTAACTAGCAGTTTTAGGTTGTACTTGACTTTGAGTTGGATAATTCTGGAAATAATTGTCTTTTAAAACAAATTTATAAGTTGGTGTAATATGGGGGAAAGAAGCTGATTGGCATTGTTCCTGCTATTTTTTTTTCTTTAAGATGGTATTGGAGTCTGGTTGTCCTTTTTTGTGTATACATATAAGGTCTTTGTAAAAATTCTAGGTTGAAAGAAAAGGAAAATGAAATGAAGAGAGTAGAAACTATGCTGAAGGAGAGGGAGAGTGATCTTTCTAGCAAAACAAAACAGTTACAGGTGAATATGTTTACTTAAAATTAATTATTGTTTGAATTATTGTCTTTGCATGTTTTTAAAACAGTTTTAACTACTACAAAAGAAAATAGAGTACAGAATGACTCTTCCTTCTACCCAGATACTGGTTCTCATTCCTCAGAGCTAAATTACTATCATTTGTTTGTATAGCATTTGAGAGTGTCCATGCATAAAATGTGTGTTTGTATACTTAATTACTTTTTAAATATATTTAACCACACATACTTTTGTATTTTGCTCCCTATTCCCCTCCCCCACAACCCACCCGCCCAGTGAATAATGCTTTTGGGATCTTTTCACATAAGCACATTTTTACCTTTAACTTGTAGTGGCTTTGTGGTATTCTGTTTTATGGTTGTATCATTTATATAACCAGTTCTAGTTTATGGATCCCTAGATTATTTAGAGTTGTGTTTCTTGTTACAGCACTTCTATAGTGAATATCCTAGCATATATATTTTCAGGACATTTGCTAGTATATCTGTACTGTAAATTTTTAGAAGTGACATTTTGGGTCAAAAGTTTATGCAGAGTTCTTTTTTTTTCTTTTTGAAAGAGATAGTTAAAACAAAATCAGTAACTCCTAACCTTCATGTAATTACTATTGAAAGTACTTACAGAACATTCATTTGAAGTCATAGCAAACTTTAGATGCCTGCATTGTCTCTGACTACTCTTGCTCGTATTTCATGCTCCAAGGGTTTTCTGTCACATTCCCTCTCCCTCTCAAGTAGTTTCATTTTAAATTTTGGTAGATAATGCTAAATCACCCTCCAAAATGTGCTTACTAATTTACATTCTCACCAAGTGAGGGCCATTTCCTTTTATCTTCTCCAACACTGATGAAAGCATTTAGTTTTATGCTTGATAGATGGTTAGATTATTTTAATTTGGATTTGATTGAGAGAAATTAAGCATTCTTCATTTGTATATGAATTTGCTTTTTCTTACTGATTTAAAGATCCTTTTTAACATAATAAAGGAAAATAGCCTTTTGTCACATGGGAGGTGGTTTTTTAAAAATATTTTTTGGACATCATTTGTATTTTCCCCCTCTTTTGGAAGATTAAAATTTTTACATATTCAAATATAAGCAATTTTTTGAGTTTTAAGGCTTGGCATACATTAAAGGTATCTTTCACTCTGGTTATAAAAATATTTTCACGTTTTCTTCTAATACGTTTATAATTTATTTTTTGTTTAGTTTTTTTTTACATAATTAGTTGTTTATGAGATTAACTTTTCAACTTTAAGAATAAGGCTAGCCACATTATTAAATAATCCATGATTACTGCAGTAGTTCTGCTCCCCAGGGGACATTTAGCAGTATCTGGAGGCATTTTTAGTTGTCACAGCTGGTGGAGGGGTGCTGCTGTATCTAGCAGATAGAGACCATGGATACTACTAAACATAATACAGTACAACCTCCCACAAACGAAGTAGTAGTAGCTAACCCAAAATATCACTAGAACTTGTCTTAATGGTTTGAATTGTCACCCTGTACTAAAATCTTATAGGTAGGTGGTGTGTTTCTGTATCCTTTTTTTTCCATTGAGACATACCCACTCCCAGGCTAGTACTAAATAATTATTGTAATTTTATAATGTGTTTTAATATAGGGCTTATTAAACCCTTTTAAAATTATTACTCCTAGAATTTCCTGGCTTGTATCATATATTTCAGAATTTTATGTGGAAAATAAAAATCTCTGTCCAGGCATTGATATTTAATTTTTGTTTAAATAGGAGGTGCATGATGAAAACAAATTGTTTAAATCCCAAATTGAGCAACTTAAGCAACAGAACTACCAACAGGTAGGTACTATTAGATGGCCTGCCTTTTATTTATGTGATGAAAAATTATATAATCCATGACTATCTAAGTATTCTTACTGTTTTTGCCTCTCTATTGAGAATAGAGTATGTGTTTTGTTTTTCAGCTTACCTGAAGAACAAAGCAGTTTGCTATGTCATATCCAAAAAAAAAAATCTAAAATTTATAAGGTATACACAAATAATATCACTATCTGTATCCCAGCTCTGTTATGTATCTGTGTGTGTATGTTTTCAGATCTTCTATATGAGTGGTCCCTAATTTTGGCACCAGAGACCTGTGCTCCCATGAGAATCTAATGCCTGATGATCGTAGGTGGAGCTGAGGCAGTGATGCTAGCGCTAGGGAACGACTGCCAATACTGATGAAGCTTCCTGGCTGGCCTCCTGCTGTGTGGCCTTGTCCCTAACTGGCCACACACCTGACTGGTCTGCAGCTTAGGGGTTGGGAAACCTTGCTCTAAAATGCTTTCCTTAGCAAGTCACTTAAAATCCTGTAGAAGTTTGTTTTAACATATGCCCTACCACCCCTTACTCCAAACAAAACTTCAATAATTGGAGAGAAACTGAGAAATATGCAATGCTATAGGTCATAGCTTGCCACTCTTTAAAATACTTTTTCGAGGTATAATTCTGCTTGGTAAAAATAAAATTAAAATGTTACATACAAGTTAACTTTTCCTAATTCTTATTTTGAATTCATTTGTGATATTTTTTGACTTCTGGAAGCTTAATGTAGTCAAATATGAAATATATGTTATGAAAATTTTAGGGTAAATACTTGATAAATGAAGAGTTTAAATATGTAGTAACAATGAAGACTTTCTTTAGCACTCAGTACATTTTATAAATTTGTACATGTTTTTATTTGGTGACAGAATATATGGTATTGTTTATCTTTGGTGTTGCCTTAATTTATATCTGAGAAGAATTAAATTTTTGAAGTCTAGAATGCTTTGGTTTGAAATAACATTTAACTCTTTTAATAGGCATCTTTTTCCCCTCATGAAGAACTATTGAAAGTGTAAGTAATAATTTTTATTCACAATTTGGGAAATGCTAACTGCTTTTATATGCTAAACAGTTCTCAAATAAACAATATAATATAACAAATGGTCATGTAATTTTTACAATTCTATTTTGATTTCTTCAATGGCAGTTCAGTAGTGCTCAGCTGTGCCTTTGTCTGAGCTAACATACCTTTTTATGGCATTTGGATTTCTTTGAACATTTTGTTGAGAGATTTTGATATGTTTCAGGCATTCAGAAAACATCTAATCAAATTAACCTGTACTTTGAAGGCTTATTTACTTTAAATTATCCCAATTTTCTGACACAATCATGTAATTAAATGATCCAAATTTTGGTTTTTAGTGTCTGAATTAAAAATAGAATCTTATAATAATCTTTATTGTTGCTCTCTTTTAGGGAGACTTTTACTGAAACTTTTTTTTTGTTGGCTTATATTTTTCTTTAAGAGGCTACAGTTAAGGTCATTTCAGATAAGTTGTATGTTTAAGTTTGTTAAACGTTAACCATATTAAATATATAAGGTGATGTAAGTAATCTAAATGTTATTCCTCATGGCTTATTTACAGAGTTGGTGGTTTACTCGTTTAGAATTATTTACTATTTTGAGTCGAATTTAACTATATAGAGCAAGGAAGGGTAGGCAAACATAGGTCTGTTTCTTTTTCTTTTTTTTTAAACATTTCTTTAAAACTGTAAAATCAGCTCTTAGCTCGAGGGCCATACAAAAAGACTGTGGGTCAAGCCCAGGGCCCTAGTTTGCCAGCCCCTATTTGTAGTCTGCCTTAGGGAAGAGCTATTTGTAATTTATCCAAGCTGCTCTCAACTATGACAATTGAATTGTGAATCTTTTCATTGCTTCCTGTGTTTCTGGGAAATAACTAACTCATTAAATGGAAGCAGAAAAACATGAACCCCAAGACTGTTATGAAAATGACAAGAGAATACCTACCTCCCATTAATAGTATACTTTTGTTGTGGTTAGCCACTTAAAGTCAGAACTGATTTTATTACTCTGAGGGGAAAATACATATATATATTTAAGGGAGTATTTCTACATCAATTTTCATTCTTCTAGAATTGGCTACTTCACAACCCCAGATAAAAATAGAAGTAACTACAACCATAGCAGTTCATGTATTCATGAACTGTTTATTAAAGGATGATTTCTCTAGCACAAATGTCAGCATGTCTTCTTGTAAAAATTTATTTAAAAAATTGTTTCTGAAAATAGGAATTCATGGATAGGCTTTCTACAGTAACAGTTAAGCTTAAAAAGTTTGCATTTTTCTAAGCATTATCTGCTTGCTGTTTTTATTTGGTAGTAACAAATATATTCACTGTTTACCTAAAGTATTACTGTATATATTCATGTTCTGGTTTAGAATTTCAGAAAGAGAGAAAGAAATAACTTGTCTCCACAATGAGTTAGATTCTTTGAAGAATGCGGTTGAACACCAAAGGAAGAAAAATAATGTAAGCAAATCTTTATCAGAATAAAACTTTTCTTTTTATTACTTCACTGAAATATCATGGTTCAGAATTTTTAAAAATTTGCTTTTACTTTAGATTTTTTTCTTATTCTTTGTAAGAAAGTATTTTGTGTATAGTGTTTTAGGGGTTATTGGAGTAATTCTATTGGAGAAGTTTTTTAACAAAAAGACCAATTTGTACACTTCTGAATATTATTTTAAGTATTGAAGCTATAATTATAGTTTCAGATTTAAAAAAATTAAAATATAATTGCCTTTCTCCTGAAGTTTTATTTTGGAAAATTATTCTTTTAGCTCAACATTTTAAAATTAAAGGTATTTCCTATTGTTTTGATTGGGCTAGCCTTTTTGTAAACTAAAAGTAATGCCAATATTCAAACCAAGTATTTTCAATAATTAAATATCTATCAGAGCTTTCTGGAACTTCCCTTTTTTAACTGAGAGGCAGTTCACATTTTTGTAATTAAGCGTGTTAGAGGTTTCAGAACCTGAATACATTTATACTGGAATGGGAAGGGACAGTGCCCTAAGAAATATAAAATCCTAATACTCTGAGTAGATAAACAGTGGATTAAGGTGAATTTCTTAAATTCTCTCTGATCTGAAGGTGACACCTGTGAGTAGAATTGAAACATTTTTGAGATGAAGGAATTTTTGCACACAAAAGTATGATTGCGAGACTTAAGCAAGATTAAAAATATTATTGAAACCTAAGGGATATTGATTGTAAATCAATAGTATTTTCTAATGAAAGTAAAATTTTTCAAAGTTTGCATTAATTTGTTAAACAAATTGTAATGTTCTCCACCCCTGAGTTTGTCAAAATTAGGTATGTGAATTGCCCTTGTATGTTTGTGTAACGTTACTGACAGCTTGGCCACAAAACCTGAGGCAGATTTTCCAGTAAACCGCTAACATCGTAGCTGTTTTATTATCGGGATTCTGAGATGAGGAAGGCATAGTAGATGCCATTTTAATGTAGCAGCAGCAGTAGTGCTAGAGGCATTGATATGTATGAAAAGAACCAAGACACTGGAGGCCGGTAGCTGATGGTGTCATTCCATCTAGTTCTACCACTTCACTCGTGTACACTTGACCAAATTTCTCAACCTACCTGAGCTGTGGTTTCTCCATCTATTAAGTGGGAATAAGTACCTCCTAGGGTTGTTGTGAGGATTAATGAGAATTTATGTGAAGCACCAAGTATAATATTAGGTACATAAGTAAGCATTCAATAAATGGTGATTTATTTGCTTTTTATTTTTCGTTTTTAATCTTTTTTTTTAGATTTCTAAATCTGAAGAAAGACTGAAATATAACAGAATGTCCTTTTTTGTATTTGTTAATGAAACACTGTTATAATAGATCTTTTAGAGCTCAGTTTCCAATAACCTCTGTTTCTCTTCCAAGAGAATGCGTTCTGTAGCCTTCCAGCCTCCCTGTTTGCCTTGATCAAGTAGCTCATACAATTCATGTCAGGTTGCTTTATGGCATATTTGTGCCAAGAAAGATACAGAAGCACAGTGAGTCACTATGTCATTTCTAGGTAGACTTGAAATGTATTCATTTAATAAAACATATTTAGAGAAAAAATGTTAAATGCTGCAGTGGAAAGTCCCACAGTGATACTGGGCCTTGTTTAAAAAATCACCTGTAAAGCTTTTTGCACTACTTGTGTATTTGTTTGTAATCTTGGTTTGTGTGTTTACTTTTGAGTGCTTTCTTCTTTGTCACATGTGCGCAGTAATTACTTTAAAGCTGCTGGCATATTTGATGTGTATACTAAAACATGGGAAGTGGGCATCTTTATTTTCTCATTCAGACTTCTAAACATTGCTTTTTATTTTTTTCTAATATACATATTTTCCCATTGAAATAATTTTGCAGTAACCAGCATTTAAATGCAGTGCAAAATATTGATGAAGTAAAAAGCAAAAATCTTTCAGTAATGGATAAACTGAAATCATTCTTTCTAAAAATGATTAGGACCTTCGGGAGAAAAACTGGGAAGCAATGGAAGCATTGGCATCAACTGAAAAAATGCTGCAGGAGAGAGTGAACAAGACTTCCAAGGTTGTAATGCTAACTCCTAGCAACAATTCACTGAACTGAGAAAATCTGCAGCTTGTCATAAAATCAGACTAAAGCATTTAATTATACTGCAATTTAAATATAAAATCTCCTCATCATCCTCATTTACCATCTCTGTCATCTCTGCTTTTTTCATCTATTTGAAGCTTTAATTTTGAGCATGCTGATTTGTTGTGATTACCTGATTTTTCGAGCTTTGGTGATTATTGTTTTAAGCTGAAGAATCTCAGGAGACCTATGCCTCCCCATGTTAGCTCTTGTAAAACAGTTTGTGCCACTTGGGTTGGTTAAGAATACTTTAATGAAAACCTTGGGCCAAAATAATCTGAATTAACAAATGCATTTAACTAGCTAGGATGTACCTGCACAGTGAATTCTCCTAGGTCCTTTGGGGCACACCAGGATAATGCAGACAAGGTGGAAAATGATAAAAACCTTAACCTATTTCCTCTTTAGAAAAAAAAAAAAGTGCAGCTTGCTTCCAGCTTTAATTTAATTTTACATAAACACGATCTTTGAGGTTGAAGCAAATCTGACTGGTTTTCAGTGTGAAAATAAAATATAAAAAATGTTCTTGGAGTTCTTTCTAAACAGAAATGTCTCTAATCCTAATGTAACAAATGTATGCATAAGTCAGATTCATCAAAGGAATCTTTGGCTAACAACTGTTCCAAGAACAATGTTAACATCATGTGTAGGAATGCTACATTTTCTAGGATTTGACTCTTTCAGCTATTGTGAATTACTGTATTTTGTAAATAGAAATACCACTACTGAAAACAATACTATAAAGATGTGGTTCCATAGTGTAGTGGTTCACATGTCTGCTTTACACGCAGAAGTTCCTGGGTTCACGCCCCAGTGGAGCCACGGTTCATGGTCTACCACCAGGCCACCCTGAACAATCCTGATATCTGATCTCAGAAGCTAATAAGCAGGGTTGGGTCTTGTTAGTACTTGGATGGGAGACCACCTAGAAAGACCAAGTGCTGTAGACATAAATAATAATAATAATAATAAAACCAATACTATAAATAGAATTGTCATTTGTTTACAAAGGCTACTGATACACTAGAGCGATGCAAAAATAATTTTAAAAAGTGAGATGTTTCGTAGCAACTTTTTGAGGGTTTGGTTAGGACTTTAATCTGTGAGTTATTTTAGGGTAAATGCTACAGCTCCTAGCACTGCTGCCGATTTTTTCTTGGGGCAAATGAGAAATGGGCAAATGAGAAAAGAAGTACAGGGAAGGGATCACTTCTGAGTATTTTCTTGAGACTGGTTCCTTAGAAGTGGAATTAAAATTAAACTTTAGGTTTTGAAGTGGCTGGACAATAATGCATATATTACTATGGAATGTTTAAATAAGGGATAATTCTCTTGACCAGAGTATGTAAAGAATTCCAGAAACATATTTTCCCACCTTCAAAAAGGATATTCTGAGTTCACGTTGTTCCATGGGTTTGAAGATTTCTAGTAATTATAAATAAGTTGTTTTTAAAGATTGAGAGAAATGAATGTGCCAATTTAGTTAAGCATTTTGAAAATTCCTACCAAGAATAAATGTGGAACAGGAGTATTGAGTTTTACAGATAGGTTAATACAGTTTGTCATTTATGTGAGTCATTTCATCATTCTATAAGTACTTTGTTTGCCAAGGTAACCTGTTGAATTTTAAATGTAAGTCTTAGTGACATTTGAAGTACTTTTTTTTTAGGAGAGTTAAATTTTTAAATCAAGTGTATGTTTGTAGTTACATTTCCTTTAGGGTAATGGAAATTTACTTATATATTTATTCATCTGGCCCTAATTTTCACTAAAACCTAAACTTGAGACAGCTGGCAGATATCGGGACCAGAGAAATCTAGGCCAGATAGGACATTATTGTTTCATTGTGAGTGGTTGCAGTCAGTTCTGTCAGCAGTGTGATTCTGGCATAGTTCCTGATTATTTTTTTTAACTTTGTTTTTCACTGTTAAAAGCTACCTTTTAGCTTTTGTTAAAGAGACTGGGGATCTAGGAAGTACTAATCTCTTAATACCATGCCATTCCTGCAAGAAGTTGTATGCCACCTGTGATAGGCATTCTTGCATATTACGATTCTAAAAGCTAGAATTTATCCATGTTTCTTTCATCATGTGCTTGGTTATGAGTATAAGAATTTATCCATATTTCAGAACTCATCACTAAGTGCGTGGTTGCTTCTTGCATATCTAATAATCTATAGAGAATAGAATTTAGTCTTTATTTTAATGCAATCTAGGTAGGCCTCAGCATAGGTGTAAAGTGATAACGATTGAAACAGGACCACAAGTTTTGTTGTAAGGAGTAAATATTCTTGAAAAGCTACTATAAATGTCCATGTGCACATGAAAGATACTTTATATATATTACATTTAGAGAAAGTAAGGAAATTATAATAATATAATTTTCGATATTGGAGCTTTTCCAGATGTTAAGTGGGACAAAAATTGCTATCCACAACCAAGTTACTATGTCAAATGAAAACTTTTTAGCTGAAACTGTTAGTACAGTACAACTGAAAACTAAAAGTAACTTCTCTCCTTTAGAAGTCCCTTTTTGGTAAAAGTTAGGACACTTTCTTTCCTTTAGATTCTTTTATCCTTGGGAAGTTTTAAAAAAACTTCTGTTCCACAGAATTTCTTTTCCTAACAGATTTTCTTTATAGATTGCTCTACCATTTCTGTGCTAAGGTGATAAGAATGACCTCTGAATTGTCTGAATTGGCAGCTAAACATTTTCCTTTGATGAGTATACCTTTTTTTATGCAGTTAGATGAGTGTATTCCTGGAAAATAGACTTTATTGAATTATTGAAAATACCTCATTAAAACATCTATTTTTAAAATCCACTAATCCTGAATAAAGTCACAGCCATTTATGTGTATAGAATGTGATTAATCTCTAGCTTTTTATTGAGTAACTTTAGCTTTTCGTGTTATTAGGTTTTCTTAAATTGGAGTGTGTGCATCTTAAATCTGTAATAGATTTCAAAGAGCACATTTAAATGGTGGGGGAAAGATAGGGTTGAGATCTTGCTAGCTTGCTTGCCTTCTCATTACCTGTTGAACTTCACAAGTGTTTTGAGATGATTTTCTTGACTTGGTTTAGATGTGCATTTTTATAGGTGTCAGTTTTTATCTTGTAGTGATAGTTTGAATATTAGATTTTTATTTTGCATGTGATGAAGTCATTACCCTAATTTTGACAAACCATGGTTTTGAGTTAATAATTGATATCCATTAGACTTGGATTTAAAATCACTAAATTTAGACATGTATTTGTTGTAATACTTAACTTTAAATTTACAGCTGACAGTCCATACACAAGTGCCAGAATTAGTTTTCTTGATGCTTGGTATTGGTGAAGTAATATGCCATCAGTTTTCCTCTTTCTCTTTTTCCCATATGTACCACCCATCAAATTTTGTCTTTTTTTTTTTTTTGTTTTGCTTTGTTTAGCATAAGTAGTTTTACCTAACCTTGAAACTGGAAATAAATGAAATATGTTTTTAATCCCTGGCATTATAGTCTATCAGTAATGCATTTTTCGTAGAGAAATTTACCAGCCAGTAAGTCTCAATTATGTCGCTTTTTGTATAGAAATTGTTTCTTTCTTTTTTTTTTTTTTTTTTTTTGTTCATGTAGTTTAAAGTTTTAACTGAAGGAAGTATATTTTGGTTTTTGAGTGTTTTGTCATCTGTTTGTTTTTGAATTCTCTCTGGAGGGGCAAATCACTTGATTTCTAATGGATGGCAAAGAAAATGTCCATACTGTCACATATTGTTTTGGCTTAATTAATGTAAAACATTATGTGTTATTTAGGATGCTTTAGAGATTTTGCAGATTTTTTCTTTTGGAAGCATTTTGACATTTTAAAATGAGAAGTTTTAACATTTGTCAGTATCAAGATGAATTTTTAAAATACTATGACTTTTTCCTCCCTTCGAGCTTAAGAGACCATAGACTTGTTTTTATTTTTTATTTTTAAATTCTATAATCTTGTAAGTTTAATTTGGTTCATCTTCTGCTTTAGGAAAGACAACAACATGTGGAAGCTGTTGAGTTGGAAGCTAAGGAGGTTCTCAAAAAATTATTTCCAAAGGTGTCTGTCCCTTCTAATTTGGTAAGATTTAGTTATTATTTTTTAAACATGACATATCTTTACATTATTTAAGGAAGTTGCGAATAAGCAGCATTTGCACTCTATACTTGGTTTCAGTAGTCCACCAGTTCCTTATTCCTTTCCATTTTTAACCTAGAGTGTAAATTACCATAAGACATGGGTGATGATATTTGGCTTTTGTTTATCCACTTGTTAAAAGTTGAATATTTCTACATGTAATCTGTATTTAAGAAAAACATAATAAACTTTCTGTGTGCTACATAGGTAGGGTCTAGCTGTTTAGGTTTTATAAAGGTAAGAATGATAGCTATTTACCTTGAGATTAATAAAGTGATATAATAATATTATGAAAAAGATAATATAAGATACTATGTCAGTAATATAAAAGGGCTTTTATACATGAATTAAATTCTGTTTCCTATTGCTTTTTTGCTAAGCAAGTCAGCATAGGAGTGATCTAAATTATATGACCTAGAGGACGTTTTCCAGTAGACTTTAAAGAACTAAATTAGGTTTTTAGCTGATGAATTTATATTGAATCCCAGTATTTAAAGCTAAGTAGAATTTTAATAGTATCCATTTAATCTTGGTTCAGATTTATAATGTGAAAATGCAATTTTTTTGTAAAAGTCTTTTTTGACTAATTTGTGCAATGGGGTATATTATTA
Organism: Eonycteris spelaea; assembly: GCA_003508835.1. Taxonomy (NCBI): domain Eukaryota; kingdom Metazoa; phylum Chordata; class Mammalia; order Chiroptera; family Pteropodidae; genus Eonycteris; species Eonycteris spelaea. The sequence goes on from PUFA01000017.1 coordinate 8,214,073, forward strand.
CTGTTGTACTATGTGAGGTGATTTTGGCATCCAATTTTTTGTTTTTTATTTTTATTTGATAGAGTATAGAAAATCCTGACTCAGCCATATATAATAAGCTTTAAATAGAACAGTAGTTTCTTGTATGAAACTAAACCAAAGACTTGAAAGAGGAATTAAGATGTAAGTTGACTAAAGTATATAACAAGTTAATAAACACCCTATCAGAGTTTAAAATTCAGATAAGAAACATTAAAAATGTAGAATAATTTACAATAATGATTTATGTTTGCATCAGCTAACCTGTCAGGACAAATTGTTTTTGTTGGTTTAAATAGTAAATGTTTATGTGTTCTTATCATTTCCCATTGTGACTTTGAAAGCACTTCATGATAAATATTTATTTTGAAGTATTTTCAGAATTACTGGAGCACCTTCATAGAGTTTGAAATCCTCTGAAACTTTTAGTTTATGAACTCTGAATACTTAGTTCAGGAAATGGTTTACCTGAAAAAAAGTTTTGGAAAATTATTCATTCTAGGTTTTCCGTCCTTTAAACATCAAATATATTAGTTCTGGCTCTGGTAAGTAGGCGAGGCTGGATTGTAGCCCAGATTTTCTACCTATCAGTTCAGCATTCATTTACAAATATCCTTGGTCTGGGTAAATAAGATTTAATTTTGATGGTAGTACATAGGTATATTTTTAGTGTTTTATTTACATGGCTGGGTTATGTACAGCATATATAACATATTCTTTCTTGAAATTTCCATAGGGGTAGCGTTTTTTCTATTTATGTCCTCTTTATAACCATATAATTTGGTTATTTACATTTTTTCCACCTATTTCATTTTGATATTTTTGGAAATTGGTTATTTTTACTTTTTTACAGAGCTACAGTGAATGGTTACGTGGATTCGAAAAGAAGGCAAAAGAATGTGTGACTGGAACTTCAGGTTCAGAAGAGGTTAAGGTTAGTTTAAGAAGTGAAGTATCTATTTTTTAACCAGATATGGGAAAAAGATGTGAATCAGACTTTGTCTTTTTGAGCCTGAGAAAGATAAAGGATATATGTGAGTAGACTAATGATTTTTTGAGAAAATATAAGGTGATTTCATTTTGTGTACATTTTGGTTGAAATGCTATGTCTTTGTTGCATTTGATTTGTATACAAAGTTAATGTTTGCCATTTCTTTAACCCTGTATATCAATCATTTCTAAAACAATATAACTATTTCTTACTCTGTTTTTTTGCCTGAGTTTAAAAAGTAAAGGTCAGTTGAGGTAGGGGGAATCTGACTGGTTTGCTAAAATATCCCCAAATACATTAGTAGGAGTGTTCAGAACCTAGCTGTGTTTTTATCATTGACTACTGAAATTTGGGAGATTAACTTTTCTTTGTATATCAAGTGGCATATTAACACCCCCTTCTCATGTATGTGGCATAGGCATTGTGACCTTACTTCACATGTGGATCTGCTTTGATTTTATCATCCTGCTAAAGAGTAACAAGCCTATTTATTAAAATTGTGTAACATACTTTGTAGTAAGCAAACTCGGAGAGTGTTATTAGCAAACACCAAATGACCAAAAGGCCATTGAACTTCATTGCTCCTTAAGAAGGTTGAAATGTAGTGTTTCATTATAAAGCAGAAACTGTCATGGTATACCAGAAGTACTGAAACAACTTTGAAGCACAAAACTTACAGTAAAACTAGAGAATTTTTCTTTATTTCATTCTTTGCAGGTTCTAGAACACAAATTAAAAGAAGCTGAGGAAATGCATACATTGTTACAGCTGGAGTGTGAAAAATATAAGTCCGTCCTTGCAGAAACAGTAGGAAATGATTTTTAATCTACATTTTGGTTTCATTTTTAAATCATTAACTTATTCCTCAGTGGCTTAAGTAGTTTTTTTTTTGGTGTTAGAACATCAGTTTTTTAATACAGCTGTACTTTTGTCCATAGGAAGGAATTTTACAGAAGCTACAGAGAAGTGTGGAGCAAGAAGAAAATAAATGGAAAGTTAAGGTTGATGAATCACAAAAGACTATTAAACAGGTATTTAAAAAAGAAGAGCTTAGCACAGTGGTTCTTAAAGTATGGGCCCTGGACCAAATAGCATCAACATCACCTGGGCACTTGCTAGAAATGTGTATTCTTGGGCCTCTGTAAAACTTACTGAATCTGAAACTCAGTGGGGCTAGCAACCTGTGTTTTAAAGCAGGGGTCCCCAACCCCTCGAGCCTCAGACCAGTTTAGGTCCTTGGCCTCTTAGGAACCGGACCGTGCAGCAGGATGTGAGTGGTGAGTGAGTGAGCGAAGCTTCATCTATATTTACAGCCTATCCCTAGCACTAGCACCAACACCTCAGCTGCACCTCAGATCATCAGGCATTAGATTCTTATAAGAGCACACTGGTCCCTGGTGAAAAAAGGTTGGGGACCACTGTTTTAAAGAGACCGTCCCCCCCCACCCCCAAGTGATTCTGATTTTCACTCAAGATTGAGAATCACTGGTTGAGAGTGTCACTAAAAGGTAATGATAAAAAATGCAAAGTGCTGTGAATGTTACGGAAGGACTATGCGATAACATGAGATACAGAATTTTGTGGTTTAGAATGAGTTTCAAAACATTGTATTGTGATCCATGATAGAGTATTCAAGAAAAAGTAAGTCCTTCTATTATTCCTCATGGAACCTGAATGTTATTATGCAGTCTTATTTTTTCTCCCATTTACTTGGGCATGGTAACAAGTCATCTATTGTTCACTTGTTTTCTGGCACCAACTGTGCAGAATTTAGGGTTGCTGATGGTATTCCTTGTTAATGTATTTGGTGATTAAATACAGCCAGTTATCAGTTAATTGCTGAAAATATTAAGCACTTTTAGCCAGGCCTAATAAAATATCATGCAAATGGAATGGGTTTTGGCCACAATTTAAATCAAGTTAAATGTGATGCTCTCATTTTTAAGGTCTTTTAAAATTCAGTATGGCTTTAAATGAGATGCATTTCAAAAACTTTGAAGTATCTAAGTGATTATGGTCCTAGAAAATAGGCTGAAAGCTTCTATATCCTGGGTGGTTTACTTGGTTATATAATTGTTTCACATTTCAGATGCAGTTGTCATTCACATCTTCGGAACAAGAACTAGAGCGATTAAGAAAAGAAAATAAAGATAATGAAAATGTATGTTATTTCATTGTTTGACTTATAAACTATGGACTCATTTTTAGCATTAAGGGTTATCTTAAGATCTGTGTTTTAAGATTTCTTTAATCTACCGATGCAGGTATGCATTTAAGAATATCTTGGGTAGTGTTTGAGAAGAAAATGGTTTTAAAGTCATATGTGTCGTAAACTCTTGTGAGGAAGCATCATGCAAGGAAATCTTAAATGTGTTAACTTTTTCTTCTCTGTTGCATTGCTAGTTGAGACGAGAACGAGAACATTTGGAAATGGAACTAGAGAAGGCAGAAATTGAACGATCTACCTATGTCACAGAAGTCAGAGAGGTACTTACAGTAGCATTTTTTCAACCTTGCTTTTCAATTTAGATTAAATTTATAACAGAATGATACAGTATTTCAGTGTAAGTTGTTTGTAGCAGAGCTTCCAAGTAGCATACATAACATGGGCTATCATAAGGAGATCAATCTTAAACTCTAAACTTCATTGCAGCTGAAAGATCTGTTGACTGAATTGCAGAAAAAACTTGATGATTCATATTCTGAAGCAGTAAGACAGAATGAAGAGCTAAATTTGGTAAGAAGCTCGTCCTCCACTGGGTATCAAGTAGGCTCTGAAAACACTTGTGTTGACATGTGGAGAAACCATGCAAACCTTTTCTCCTTGCTAACAACATCTTTAGCTTGGTGTTTTGTAAATTTAAGATAATCTTCATATTCTGATGAGTCCTAAGATGATCTTTCTTTTCTTGACTTCTAAGATGATTCTTCTTTCCTTAGCTCCTAACAGTGGCATGGTGGCTTGCAACTCTTTTTCCATGTTTTATGAAGCCGTATTTCTTGAACAGCATTATTTTCAGTGAATAAAGAAATGAAACAAATAGGTAAAGATTGGCTGAACTGTGAAGATTCTCTTTTCAGAGTTACTGTATTTAACTAGATCTCTTATTTTTTAACCTGGAAGGAGATTATTAAAGGTTGAAGATGCACACTCTTCATTCAAGGGCAGTAATCCAATATAACCTCTTATTTTTAGCTGATCTTTTTATAGATTATAGGTAACAAAAAGCTTGTGAAATTCTTTATCATCACCATATCCCTTAGAGTATAGTAATCATAAAACTGTAGACTTAAAGATAACTAAAGTTAGCTAAATGTCTTATATAAAAAATAGAGTACCCTTTATTGTTATTAAATTTTTTGGAAATTTGCACCGATTGTGACAGACTTAATTGTTAAGATAAATATGACTATCTTGTAGTATGTTTCAAGAACAATCATTATGTCTTTCTTTTACTTAAAAATTGTTATAGCACATGATTAAAATTTTAAGAAGTACCTGGTTAAGCTCTGGGAAGATTATATAGTAAGTCTTCTCCTTACTCCAAGTTACCCCTGCCTGATTTGGAATTTTTGCTATATGTACCAAAGAAGATATCTTAACTCATTTATTTGTGGTTGACCTTCTGTATTATGGCAGTGATTTTATAGGAATCAACTTTCAGAGTAGGGCTCTATGAAATGTGCATATAGAGCCCACTCACACACCCCTCTTTATTTTTGAAATAAAATTTTTGTTTTATTTATCTTCACTTTCTTTAATTGAATCATTCTCACTACGGTGTAAGGCTAGTGTTCTACCTGTGTTTGTTGTACATTGCACAGATAAGGACTGTGCTGTGCCACAGCTATGAAACTTACTCCATAATGTGTTTTTAAAATTTTCTAACTACACTTGTTGGGAGATAATACTTTTAACTTTGGTGCTTGGTGGCTAACTCCAACAGTGGCATCAAACCCATAAGATTCTGCTTGAGTCTCCCAGTCTGATGTTCTCTTTGTATTTTTTTGTCCTTTCTGTCAAGAGGCCATTTTTGAGTGTTTTTTGTTTGTTTCTGTGTGTTGTGTGTGTGTGTGTGTGTGTGTGCGTGCATGTGTGTGTACCTTGAGTTTATAATCTTTGAGTTTTTCTGTTTCTTTGTTTGCTCAAGGAAACTATTGCCATAGTTTAAGATAAAATAGTTTTGTTCACCTGTACATACATTATTTTTAGGCCAAAGGAATAACCTCTCCGATGTATTATATCAGAGTTAAGTAAAGAAGCAGAAACTGAAGCGTTTGGGTATTTAAAGTTCCAAAAATAAAATTTCCAAGTGGAATGTCCTCCACTAATTCTCCCTCCAGTTTGAAATGTCAGCATCTTATATTGCCCTCTTTGGGGCCTCCAGAACTGTTTGGAGTGTCACGCCAGTGGGTAGGAGGTTGAATCAATTAACTTGATGAATTTAATAAGAAAATTATTTTTTGTCAGTGTAGTCCATTTCCCTTATTTGTATTTATTTGGAACAGTTATCAAGAGAAGAGGCATTATATATTAGCACTAGAGTTTTATAGAGCTGTATTACTGTTTTGACAAGTTGGTTATTGAGAAGTGTTATCTTAAGACATTTCTCCTTGGTGCAGTTAGGCCAGTGTGACCTTGCACTGATCTCTTCAGTGACATCTTAAATGAAGGTCAGAATTTAAATTTTTGACACTTTCATTTTACTGGATTTGTAACCTTCTGTTCACTGTCTTTTAAAATATTATATAATTGACTCTTCTTAACTGAATTGTATAGGTCAGGAATGCCTTTAAAAACTAGTAAAATTTCTGACTACTTGCTTTTTAATTTGGAAGAATTTAAATATGAACAAACTACTTTATGAATAGTAAAAGGTACTTTACAGGAATTTGATGGTTTTGTTTTTATATTCACAGCTTTCTACTCTAAACTCTGGTTTGATTCTATAGCTTTTCTGACGGTCACCTTTACAGATGGGAACCTCCACTGCTTATTAGCTTTTCTATACATCTCAGTGCAGTGTATTGGCTGATCCACTGTGTGCATAATAACTGTTAGAGATCCTATTCTTTCTCATTCATTCTTCAGACCTAGCGGTTTCAGCATAATCAAAGAAGGTTGCAAATTAAGTTAATTGTGGTGGTCTTTTTATTTTTACAGTTAAAAACACAATTAAATGAAACACTCACGAAACTTAGAACTGAACAAAGTGAAAGACAGAAGGTAGCTGGTGACTTGCATAAGGTAAGGTACTGCTTGTGCAGAAGGTGCCATATCATCATGCTGTATTATTCCTTGAATCTTAAGCAAACATATTGCTAATTCTGGATTTATTCTTTTTCATTATTATATTAATTATTTCTAAATTTAAGCTTTTAGTTTTTGGAACTGAACTTCCGGGTTTTTCCATTCTTAATTTGCTTTATCATTTTATCACATTTGTATAATTAATTGTTTTATAAAGTATAGATTAAACTTTTAATTGAAGTTATTCTTTTTAAAAAATTTGGTGGCATCCATGTATATTTTTATTGGGATTTGCATATATAGTCATTTATCTTTAATGGACCTAAAAGATTTATAGACCTCTGATGTTTTAGAAATGTGTTTCTTTCATTTAGTTCTTTGTAGAAATCATTTTTCTTAATAGGTGATTTTTAGGATTACAGTTTTTATTTTTTGCCTTAGGTTGATAAGTTATAATTCTGAGGTATATTATTAATAGTGTCATTCACATATTCTTAATGCTACTTTTTAGAGCTATGATTATGTTTATGAGAGATAGTCATTAGTAAGACATATGTTACTTTTTCAAAAATTGAAAGAAATATTTTTGTTGGTTCAATATGATTATAGCTTATAATTGTTATCCAAAAGTCTAGGAATCTAGAATTGCTTCCAGTTATTTTGGTGTTATTGTTACCAGTAGATCAAATAGGAACTTAAGAAGTTCATTTTAGAGCTCAGACTTAGATACATAATACATTGTCAAGGTTGAGCAATCTAATTTACTTTGATAAGTGATGTTAATTTTTTACCTCTGACCAAAATATATAGCATGCAGCTTTAGCCTCACAATTAGTTTCTCAGAAGGTACTTTAAGAATATTAAACAGGTGCTCAAAAATAATAGATATGCCATGTTATTTATGATGGCTAAAATAGCAACCATAGGTTACAGTGAGCTGCCCCATATCTGTAATAGGAATAGTGTGCAACCCCTGATTGGAAATGCACAAAAATATTTATTGACATGAAAAAGGTTAACAAAATACTTTGTAAAACAAGGAAATATAAAATAGTGTGTATGTTAAAAGACCACGTATGTAAAACTTTCTGCAAATTTACTATTTGCCCATATGCACAGAAGAGAGATCTAAACCAGAGGTCAGCGAAACCACAAACTATTTAGGATTTATGGCCCACATATGGTTTCTCTCACATACTCTTCTTTGTTTGTTTAACATAACTCTTTACAGGAATGTAAAAATCATTCTTGTGAGCTGTACAAAAACAGGCTGTGGCCAGACTTGGCTGACCCCTCATCTAGACAAATGTGAACCTAAGTATCAACTGTGTATTGTTTGAACTTCCCAAAACAGTGAGCCATATGTTTTTACCATCTGGTGGGGGAGGAAGCTGTGTTCATTTTGGAGCAAAAACTGAATAGCTTAACTTTACATTGTATTTTTAGAAGAGCTTTAATCTTGTACAAAATGTGTAAGAAAATCACTCACTTTTTTTTCTTTTATATATTTGTCAGTTGTAATATTTGGAGGCTACCATGTATCTTTCCTTACAGGCTCAACAGTCACTGGATCTTATCCAGTCAAAAATAGTAAAAGCTGCTGGAGATACTACTGTTATTGAAAATAGTGATGTTTCCCCAGAAATGGTATGCATTTCTTTAACCTCAAATCTTTGGGCTAATTACCTCATAAATTATATGAAGAATTAAACATGCAAGATCCATCTCTGACTTAAAAAATGCCTTTGTAATTTTTTTCTATCAATTGTGTTGCATTCATCTTTTTCTTGAGATAGCCCGTCTCTGTAATGTAGTGCTTTTATTGTTTGTTTTCACTTTAGCTTGGTGAGATATTATAGTAATTTTAAGATTTATGTTGGGAAGTGTTGTGGTATACGGCTCAAGAGTATATAGGCTGTTAGACTGCCTTCCTTAGAATCCTGGCCCTGCTACTTAGTAGCTGTGTGACTGGGCAGATTCCTCTTTATGCTGTAGTTGCCCCGTTTGTAAATGGGAATGTACCTATCTTGTAAAATTGTTGAAACAAATGAGTTACTATATAAAACAGAACAGTGCTTAGCACTTAGAAAGAGCTCAGTATATGTTTACTGTTATTTTTACTATTATTTTACTGTTATTAATGTACTCTTTGGTGCCCACATATTTTTTTCTGAAAGAAATGGATATCTATCTGATATTCATAGATTACAGTTTTTCCCTTTATGGCCCAGTGACAACATTTATGACACAACTTTGGCTCAAATTAATTTGCACTTACAGGTAGCAAACACCATTTCTCTATGGTTTTTATTACTGATTTTTATGTCATTTTTCAGATTTTTCATGTTTGTATTTAAAACAACAATGAAATATTTTCAGGTTTTGATTGCAATTGGCCTTTCATTGAGTTTGGAGTTTTTCATTACTTCCATCTTCTTTTTAGGAGTCTTCTGAGAAGGAGACAATGTCTGTAAGTCTAAATCAGACTGTAACACAGTTACAGCAGTTGCTTCAGGAAGTAAACCAACAGCTCACAAAGGAGAAATAACACTACCAGGTCTTAGGTAAGAATAATTCAAGTATTACTGTCTGTGGGTAATTGACATAATGTGTACACGCAAATGTCTGGTAGTGTGTGTTTACCATAAATACAGAAGCTGTCATTGCCTTAGTGGAAATAGTCCTTATTTATCTCTTTCAGAATCCCCAGACGACAGCTTTAGCTTTCTTGGAGTTTTATTTCCATCTTGTACATATTTTGGTCTTGTAGTTTGGAGGGGGGAAAAACACTTTTTCTTTGCCTCCATTGATCTTTATATAAAGCATAATGTCTGCAACTACTTCTTTACTTTATCCTGATCTTAGTTCTAATAAAGTATCTGTGTGGTTTTTTAAATGACTTTGTTAAATAAAGCAACTGATGTTTTTACTAAGATGCTGAACTGAAAATCAGGTCATCACAATTTCTTTAAATTGGAAGCTGGGTTTTATAGGTCTGATTATAAGTAATCCCATGCATTTTTTAACTTCTAACGTGACAGTCTTAATGGAAGTTAAATATACCCATCATTAACCAACCCATGTTATGAAATTTTATTGCCCATATTACTTGGGAAAGCTTAGATTTGTTGGCATTTAAAAATGACTTTTGGGAATGTGGTGTACAGCATAGAGAGTAGAGTCAATAATATTGTAATAACTATGTCTGGTGACAGATGGTTGGTAGACTTATTGTGGAAATCACTTTGTAAAGTATATAAATGTTGAAACACTATGTCGTACACCCGAAACTAATATAATAGTACATGTCAATTATGATTAAAAATAAATTTTAAAGAATATAAAAATATTTTTTAAATGACTTGTATTTCAGCTGCTGAATACAGATTGGTTGGTTGATTCTTGGGTTTTACTTGTTTTAAGAATGGTTTAAATCACACTGTCTTGGATAATTAGGATATTCAATACATACTGAAGCTGTTCTAAAATAACCATGGTATCCTGGAGATCAGTAGAGTGATTTGTTCTTTCAGAACCCAAACTTAAGACTCTTAAGGCTATGCAGAGGCCTCAGGATAGGTTATGTGTCATGGAAAAGTTAGGATGGACCACCATTTTGATTACAGAGGCATTCTGCCTCACTTTTGCAGAATGATTGTCCTTTTGCCTTCCTACCTTAGCACATGGTGTCCTTTAAAATGCTCTTTCGGGTCAGTTACCTCTAAGAAGACTTTCCAAATAAACCCAGCTCATTTTTTTAACTTGTCAGCAAAAAAATAATTATACCTTAGTCTTTCAGCCTTAGTGAGCTGACTTTTCAGTTTTCTAGAGTTGTTCTTCTGCCGCATTACCCACTTCCCCAAATTAGGAAGTAACCGTGCTTCCTGCTTCACGCTGAAACTCTCCTTTCCGTGTCTTCAGCCTAACTCTCTTCTCTCCACGTGCTCCTTCTGTTCCGAATTGAAAACATGCTCAAACTTTATTTTTTCAAAGTCTTATTTTAACCATGCACTTCCTTTAGATTACCACATTATTGTCCTTACTTCACTGTTTAACAGAGATTCTTAAACTATTCTCACAATATATACTTCTTACTTGCTATTAACTCCTTCATCTACTCTAGAATGGCTTCTCTACCTGCCATTTCCAGTGAAATAGTGATTTACTAATTGCTAAATGAAATACGTGCCCTTCTTTTGCATCTAAGTTACTGGAAATAGTTGTAAGCTACATATGCTGGTCAGTCCATAGGCCTTTGTGTTATAAGGGAAAGGCTTCATTTCTGAGAGCTTAAAAAATTATATGATCTCCTATTACCCTTTGCCTTTAGACCTTGTTAGTAGTACCTCTCCAGCATTTCAAAGGTGTTCTTTAATATTTTTTTTTCTCCCAAACACATGGGCTGCTGATATTAAGTCTTGTGAACCATCTTTGGCTTGCCTGTTTCCACATTGCTTTAATCATAATAAATTTGACACTTGTACATTCATTAGTAATAACACTTTCATTTCTCAGATTTCCCCCCTAACTTACAAAATTGTAGTAATTTGTTCAAATAAATTTTTAAAAAGTACTCTAGCAACACAACTAAAACTGAATTGTTTGGCAGGCATCTTCCATAAGTGATAACTCTGCATTCTTTGTCAGCTGATGAACATAAGTCTAAATTTGGCAAGTGAAAGGGTGGTTGAGCATCAGGATAGAATGGATTGTATGAAGGTAGAGGTCTGCTAGTCACTTAAGAACTCTTTCCTTCCATAGTTTTTACTCAGCATTGACAATGCTAACCCCTCCTTACATACAGATCCTTTGATTCCCACAGCTCTTCATTAAATGTTTGTTACCTTCAGGTTTTTAACTTTAGCTATCATTTTTGCTCAGTATAGTCTTCCTCTTATGAACTCTTCTAAAACTACTACTAGATAATTAAGTTGTAAATATAATTTTTTTAATCATCAGAATGTAGGTAATAGGTTAAAATCTGATGTCAAGAAACTTCTTTTTAGTATATACTGTAAATACATAGGAATTGCTTAAGGTAATGCTATACATATTCAGTAAGGGAAACACTGTCTTTAAAAGACAAAAATAAAAAGAGGGGATATATAGTAATTTAGTTTTCTAAATCCTAAAACGTAGTACTTCACAGTACTTAGCATTTCTGTGAACTGTTAGGGGCAAGTGTATCCTCAGTTTGTAAAACCTTAACCTTTTCTTAATCATCTCATATACCTCTCTGCTTCTCCACACCCCCCCCCCAAAAGGCTAAATTTTCCTCACTTTTTATTTTTAATTAAGGTAATTTGTTGTAGCTTTGGACTTGTAGCACCAGTTTTTATAGTACACTTTTTTTTATTCCTAGATATCTCCTTTTCCTTATGTTTCAAATTTGCCTACTTCTTAGTGTTTTAAGTATATATCTGACAAAGTCAGAAAACTTTCTCATCCCAGCGTCTTAGTTTCTTTGGGCCCCTTATCACAGAAATCCCATAGACTTGGTGGCTTAAATGGCAGTTTATTTCTCACAGTTCTGCAGGCTGGGGATTATAAGATGAAGACACGAGAAGATTCTGGTGAAACCTGCTTCCTAGTGTAAAGGTGGCCACCTTCCTGCTGTGTTTTCACATGGCAGAAGGAGCAAGGGAGGTCTTTGGGGTCCATTTTGTAAGGGCATTAATCCTATTCGTGACAGTGGAGTCTTCGAATGGACCCACTTCCAAGTACCATCACACTGGGGGTTAGAATCTCAGCATATGAATTTTGGGGACACAGACATTGAGACCATAACCAGTTTGTGGACTCCTTTGGAGAGAGGATGACGATTTTAATAGCTGACACTTTATGATTATGCTTCTAACATGTAGCCATTATCATTTATTTAGTCGTCACAACAACCCCGTACAGTAGGTAGGTGGTATTATTATTAATATTTTAATTCCCATTTTGCAACAGACTGTAAGAGGTTCTGTAACTTGCCCGTGGTCACACAGCTAGTAACTATGAGCTGAGATTTAAATCAAGGTGGTCTGGGCCCAGGGCCTTTGCTCTTAATCGGTACTTTTCTTTTTCCTAATTCAGGCACTCTTTTGTCACTGCTTTCTTTTTCACCCATTCTGTCTGATACTTTATTGCCAGCCTTTTATAGTTTTTTCAGTCAATTGTGACTTGGTATTTGGTTTATCAGTAGTGAATTGGAGAGGCTCTCGATGTTATCAAAAAAAAAAAAATTGAGGTGAAGTTTCCTCTGTGTGTTTTGTATGTATATGTTCTCCCAATTCCCTTTGACAAATATTCTTTTATGATGCAGTTGTCTCTTGTTTCTGAAGAAAGAATTTCTTTTGTAGTGCTAATGAAGTATTAAGAATTAAAGTTTCAGATAAAAACTAGCTTTCCTTTCTACGCTTTACACTTGTCCGTATAGATCAGGTTTTTATTTTCGGTAATGTGTTTACATAGCACTTCATAGTTTAATGTACCAGTGGGCTATGCAGACTTTCTGATCAGCTGTTAATCTTGGTTTAATTAGAGAACATGATAGCCAGTGATAACTTTGCTTTTTAACTTTCTAATTGCTTCTTTTCCCCTCAATTTTTTATTTTGAAAAATTTCACACGTAAAGAAAAGTTGAAAGAATAGTACATTACATGCCCTTAACCTGCTTCATCTCTCTATATGTGTGTACATATTTTGTTGATGTCATACCATTTGAAAATAACTTTCAATTAGGACATTTTATACCTAAGCACTTTCGTATGCATCTTTAAGAGCAAAGACATTCTCTTGCAAATCCATGGTACCATGAGAAACAGTAGTTCTCTAATATCCAGTATTAGTTTCCCCAGTTATACCCAAAATATCTTTTATTTTTCCCAAACTAGGATCCAATCAAAGTTCACATGTTGCATTTGTTAAATTCTTTAGTCATTTTACCTGACTTAGAAAGCTTCATATGACCTCAGAAAATCTCTTTCCAAAACTTAAGCTATTTATTCATGGATGGAGAGTTGTAAATTTCAGTCCCTTTTCAGTGCTACTCATTCACCTTAATAGCTTTATAGTTCTCTTGAGTAGAACTAATAAAAACGGATTCCCAATGTTGTTCTTGTAAATGTTTTAAATAGGATTTTAAAATCCCTATGTTATTCTCAGTTTGGTCTGAGGTTTTGGCTCACAGATTTTTAAATCCTCATTAAAAAAAAAAACCTTTTATGAATTCTGAGATTTTTTTCTTGATTTTGATTACCATTAATATTAATTGCTTTGATCCTAGTTGAAAGGGCCATGCTAGATCAAATGAAATATGCACTTTTGGTGTTTGACAAATGTCTTCTAATTGCCTTTTGTTTCTTTGTTTTGAAATGAATTTATTTCTTTCTGATCTTTTACAGAGTGAAGTAATTGGGGGAAACCATTCAAGGATAACAGGAGGCATTGTATTATATTTTGCCAAATTAAAGCCTTATTTATGTTTTCACCCTTTCTACTTCGTCAGAAACACTGAACAGAGTTTTGTCTTTTCTAATCCTTGTTAGACTACTGATTTAAAGAGAGAGAAAAAAGCCAACTCTGTAGACACCTTCAGAGTTTAGTTTTATAATAAAAACTGTTTGAATAATTAGACCTTTACATTCCTGAAGATAAAATAAACATGTACTCTTTTATTTTGCTCAATAAAATTGTTCAGAAGATCAAAAGTGGTAAAGACAATGTAAAATTTAACATTTTAATACTGATGTTGTACACTGTTTTACTTAACATTTTGGGGAGTAACTGCCTCTGACTTCAACTCAAGAATACACTTTTTTGTTGCTAATGTACTCAGTTTTTGTAATGGCGTCAGCAAATAAACGGATGCTTATTATTCAGACTTGTTTTAATTTCGTTGAGTTTGAACAGATTTCATTAGCACTATACATCAACATAATTTAGAGCACAATTAGTAATTGCAACCTTTGGACAAGATAAGATAGGGTATCGTCATTTATGTAACTTCTCTAACTGGAGCTCTGGGTCTTCTTTGTGGTTCTGTGCATTGTAAGTTCTGTCCAGAGTGCTGTGGGTTGCAGAAGGGATGAGGCAAGTATTTATAGAGTTTCAGTCTTACCACCCCCACTTCGGGTTGAGGAGTGCTACTTTATTTTTATTACTAATGTTTTAAGAAATAAGAATCGACTTAGTTTCCTTGTCAGGTACTGTGTTACACAGTTTATATGTGCTATCTTTTTTGTCATTAAAGTTTTTTTTTTTTAAATAATTGGCTGAACACTGAGCCCTTAGATGCTAAATAACAACTGACAAATATTTTATGCCATTGAGTATTAAAGTACTTGTTAGGCCATACAGTGGCCTCCTTGCTCTTTCAGTCATGCTTCTACAATGAGGCCTTTCCACTGTTCTCTCTGACTTAAAACTCTTCTGTTAAATATCAGTCTTGGCTTATTCCCTCACCATCTTGAAATCTGTTTAAATGTCACCTGTTTCATCAGTCTTTCTTGGTCATCCAGTGTCCCCTGCCTCCCTATCCCCCTTCCTATATTCGTCTATAACATTTATAGTCTTCCAAGATATATTTGGTCACTCCCTAGGCTCCTACCAGAGAGTAGGCACCATGAGGGCAGGAATCATCTCTTTTGCTTTTTGCTTTATCCCCAGGCTTGAGAAAGCACCTGACACTTAATTGTGCTCAAATATTTAAATGAGTGAATGGATGAAATTCATTTTTGTAGCTTGAGGGTTAGCTAAAGTTTTGCCTCCCAACTCTTTTAACTCACAGTACACACACCAAATAGTATTTCTAAGATACATAAAGTGAAGAGACTGCTTGCTGATGGCCAGGGATGACTACCTGGGAATTTGGACTTCCCCAGGCCGTAACCTGGCTGCTTTCAGCAAACCATTCAAACCATTGGGAAATTGATCTAAAGGCCAGATACTGCATCAACATCCTTACTCTCTTTTCTTTGCCCTTGCCTATATAGATACTTAAGCCTCTGCCATTTGAAAAAAAAAACAAACAAAACAAATTCCACCTTCTGTTTTACAACATTTTCTTGCTATTCTTCTCTTCCTTCAGAGTTTAGTTCCCCAGAAGAATTGTTATTTTTCAACCTCCTTCTGTTGGAATTAAAAAAAAATTGCAAGAGTCTCTGAGGACTCAGTTCAGTCTCATTAATTTGTGTCCCCTTCCTCAACACCCCAACCTAATAAATGCATATTCATCTTCTTGCCTCTGACGTGGCACGAAGTTTACAACATTGCCTGTTCCAATTTGGGACAGTTGTAGTTGTTAATGGTTATTAAATTATTTAAAATTGTGTTCCACTTACTTTATATCAAATTTGTCCTTCCTTACTCCGGAATCACAGGAAAAGCTTATCACACTGTCATTCAGTTATTCTTCAGGTATGCCAAGATAGCTCCATGTGAGATCTCTCAAGTCCACTTATTTCCAGTTAGTTAGTTGCCCTGAATGATGAAAAGCCACATTAGCCTTCTCATCTCATCCATCCCCAGCTGTCCACCCTTCCCCAGTGTGTTATCAACAGATAGCTAGTAGAGGAAGGGAACATCAAAAGTGACAGGGAGTATGTGTTCTCGGTTACTAGTGGCTCCCTTTGTCACTGTTGCAGCCAATTGAGTCAAAAAGCCCTAAGAAAATTACTCAGGTTGGGGAGAACCTACAGGGAGGGGAGAATGACCGGTGTAGTTGGGAGCAGACTTGCTGATTCCCCAAAACAATAGATGTGGAAGGGAGGAGTGAGGGGATACCTGAGAAGCAGGCTATACTCTTCAGTTTGGTGTGGCAAAACTGGTAAGTTTCTTGGAGGTCAGTGATGTTGTGTAAAGCATCCAGGCTTGCGTGCCTTGCAGGTGTTCACCCCAGCAGCAAGAGCTAATGGAGTGTGACCTGTGGGCAGTAGCAGAATTTCTCAGAGTTTGAGCCGGGACCAGATTTTGCACGTCTTGCATCCTAGGACAGACTGCATATGGGTACTTGCCACTCGGGATCTTCCCTAGATAGCATGTATAAAAGAAGCAGTGACCACCGGGAAAGGGCTGCGCCTGCACCCTCAGTTGTATTAGTGTTTTTCCTTTAACCCCATCCATCATCTGGGTCCCCAGAGAAGGGAGAGCGAAGGAGGAGTTGGAGAACAAACTCCTGTTGCTGCCACTAAGGCCTGCAGTCAAGCCTGAAGTGGGAAGCCTGGGTTGGGCTGGACACACATTAACCAACATTATAGGACAGCTGTGGGATCTGCTCCCGATGTGCTCTAGAGGGAAGTGCTGCAGAGGGTGGTGAAGACCACGGTTGGGAAAACAAGACCAAGTCCTGGCTGTTCTACCAACTGGTTGATAGAATTTTCTGTTTCTTCTTGACTCAATTTTTGTCGTTTATGTTTTCCTCAAAACTTGGGCCATTTCATATTCATTGGTGGAATTCTGTAAGACAGCATCAGTTACACAACTTACCACACGCGAGACATTTTTTAAGCACTTTCCTTAATTAGCTCATTTAATCCTCACCAGAATTTATTGGAATGCTTTTATTACCATCTTCATTTTATAGGTAAGGAAATTCAGGCACAGGGAGGATAATTGTTCAAGGTCTCACAGCTACTAAGGAACTGGGATTCCAATCTTCAACTTACGGTTTCTAGCTCAATTCACTTATTCAAACTCATGTCTGTGTGTGTGTGTTCGTGTGTGTGTGTACACATAATTATGCAGTCTTAAAATTTAAAAACTTCATAGGTTTTTTACCTTCATTTGCTCCTGATGTTAATGAGTCTTCTCATTTCCTCCTGATTGTACTTAACAAAGGATTGTCAACCTCACTTTTTCTCAGAGTGCGGTTCACAGAGCCTTGGTCATCCCTAAGACCCTGTACTGGAGTCGGCAAGGTTAAACTACTATAAGATGTTATTTTGCCTTTTTCGCTGATGGTTCTAAAGCAATGTGGATAAAACTGCTTGGTGTTTCAACAAGAGTCAAAACAATGGCTCCAGACTGTCAGTAGTTACTGTATTTTCATCACTATTCTCAGTAAAAACAACATCAGATTCATTTAATGTCTTTTCTGATGACATCAGTGATGTTAATGTGATTTTTGTTTTGGGGTATGAATAATGAAATATCAATGTTTGGAAGATCTGGATAACTCAGTGAACCAAGTATTTCAATGCACAATGTTACAGAATCATGCATGAGTTAAAGATCCATTCAAAGAGCAAGGTAAACTAATGGATTTTAACATATCAGAGTGCAGAAAGTTCACTGATAGGGTCACAGACTCCGCAATTAATCTCTAAGAAGTTGCCACTTGAGTTTTGTTCTAGTATCAAAAGATATCCACAAGCTGAAATGGCTACTTCTCTGTTTTCTAAGACATATCTGTGTGAGGACAGATTTTTCTTCATCTACTTCAACCAAAACAGCATATCACAGCATGGAGTGCAGAACCAGCCATCTTCTGTTAAGCCAGATATTAAAGAAGTTTGCAAATACGTAAAGCAATACCAGTCTTCTCACTATCTTTTGGGATCATTTCTTTTTTAGAAATTGACATATTTCACAAAAATGTATTCATTGTGTTGGTGCTTTAAAATTGAGAAATGAACATAAGTTTTTTTTTTTAATTTCTAATACATTGAATATTGATAGAGATAACAAAGACAGTAACTTCTAAAAGTGTAAAAGGTATACATACAATGAAATATTATTTAGCCATAAAAAAAGAATGAAAGCTTACCGTTTGTAACAACATTAGTGGACCTCGATGGTATCATGCTAATTGAAATAAGTCAGAGAAAGACAAATACCATGTGATTGAACTTACAGCTGTAATCTAAAAAACAAAACAAGTGAACAATCAAAATAAAAACAGACTCATAGACACAATAAACTGGTGGTTGCCAGAGAAGGGGCAAGGGGGATGGGTGAAATAGGTGAAGGTGATTAAGAAGTACAAACTAACATTTGTAAGTCACGGAATATAGTCAGTAATATTGTAATAACTGCATGGCAACAGATAATTGCTAGACAGATATGTGCTATCATTTTGTAAGTTATATAAATGTCCAATTCCTATGTTGTACACCTGAAACTAATGTTTGTCAGCTATACTTCAATTTAAGGAAAAAGGTGAAAGGAATTCTGACACTAAAAATTTGAGAGCTACTAGTCTAGTATATTGTTTATTTCCAACAATTTTTAATTATATTGGACAACTCTTATCAGTACTTTTTTGTTGTTGTATTTTCTATTCAATTCATTTATGTTTTTATCATTTGCATTCTTTTTACTTGGGATTTATTTTGTTACACTTTGCCAACTTGTCTTTAACTCATATTTTCAGTTCTTTTTTTTTTATAAATTTATTTTAGGCTGTACATTTTCCTCTGGACATCTTTGCATCCCACAGATTTTGATATGTAGGGAATTTGTTTTCTTTCAGTTCTTAATTTTAAAAAAACCCACGAATATTTCAAACACACAGAAAATCATGGGGGGGGGGCAGAACCCAAAAAACTTGAGTGCCACACTATCAAATATTATTAACATTTTGTCATATTTACTTGAGTTATTTTTTTAATAAAGAATTAAACATTAGCTATAGTAGAAGCGTTTTGCATATCCCTCCCTGATTCCCATTCCCTCCCTCTCCAGATGTAGCCACTGTGTAGAAGGTAGTGTTCCGCATTTAATTTCATGTTATGCAATTAATACACATGCGTGTATCCAGAAACAAGATGTAATAGTGTTTTGCAAGTTTCCAAACATTATAAACTCACTCTGCCATTTGCTTTATTTGCTCAGTATGAGCTTTAAAGTTCATACGTGCAACTTTTATTCATTTGTAACTGGATATGTGACAATTTGTACATTCCTCTGGTAAGGGACATTTAAATTCTCAACAATTTATAAAAAAAATTTATGTAACTTTGATTTTTATTTCCTTTAAGCTAAAAGATTTTTTTTTGTGGTGTGCGTTTGTATTTTTCCCATCATAGATTTTTAAATGTTTTTTATTTAAAATATTATTACATTTGGGTCTGTGGACATGACTTGTGTGACACCGGTTTCCTGAATTTGTGGATACTTCAACAAAGAAAAGCTACAAGCCCCCATCTAAAAAGCATTTTAGTCTTGGTTTAGAATAAAAGAGGTTAACAAGAATGCAAAGTTTTGGAGGGAAATTATGTGAAGTGGTTTGAATTTTCAAGTTACTTTAGCAAGCTGGTTATTATCCTCTTCAGTTAGAAAATGAGAAAGAATTGGGGGAATATTTCTTTTGTGTGATCTCAGGAACACAGGAAACGAAGTTGAAATAGGTGGGGAAAGGTCTCTTGTACATTTATTTACATTTATGCATTGTCTTTGCTTTTGCTATGAAGAATCAAGAAGTTATAAGTTTTTGAGTTAAGAGCCTGTTCTTCCTGAGCTATTCAATGCAAAGTTATTGGGATTTCATTCAATGCCAAACAAAGTTTCTGTTCATCTGCAGAATGCATATTTTTTTTCAAAATATATAAAATACAGTATTGTGGATTATAGATGTTGTAGGAAATGGAAATTTGCTTACTTGTAGTGATGAATTGTGTTCTTAAATTCTGTCACTAACTGAATCGTGCAGGCTCTTCTGACTCCTGCACCTAATTTTTCTTCTTGTTAGCTGTTTAAGTAAAATAATGTATAAACTCCAACCCAAAAGCAATAGTGAGCTTTCAACAATTCCTTTGTTTTGAAGTACATGGTTAATATTTGGTTAATATTTCCAAGCAATGGAAGAGAGTGGGTATTTTTTTCTCTTTTGTTAAATTCAAATTTGTTCATTGATACCTTCCCACAGTTTCCAAACCCTGTTTCTGGTCTATTAGATCTGGGTGGGGCTCAATGATTTGCATTTACAACAGATTCCAAGTGAGGCTGATGCTGCTTTGGGAACCACACTTTGAAAATCATGCCTTACGGTTTTCAGTTTGCTTTTTTTCTGCAATTTCTTCACAGTCTCTTGTCAAACAAGAGCTTTTCTTGTTTTCAAACATTGATCAGTGTTTACTAATTATTTTTATATTATTTCTATAATTTCTACAGATTTAGGGAGGGAGAGAGATTGCAGCATGTGCCCAACCTACACCTTGAAAACTGAGTTCTCCCAAAATAAGCCTTAAAAACGGCAAAGTGCTAACTGGTGTTTTATTTCATGTCCTTTGTGTTCCTTGCTATTTCCTGGTTATGCCACACAAGGAGTATTTTTTAAAAACAAATTTGTCTTAAGCTTTTTTCCTCTTTAGTAGATTTCTTTATGCCCTTTCCTCAAAGCTGAATATGTTTGAATGCTTTTCTCCCATTGATCAACATTACAATTTTTATCCCCTTGAAGAAAGAATCAGTTGGAATAAAATGAGAAAAACATGTTTTTTTTTTTCTTTTGATACCAAGGAGAGGATGGTTTATGCACTCAACAGTGTGAGAACGATATAGAAACCCAGGTTTGAAGATTCTTACAGAATCCTTGCCTTGATGGTCCCTTAGTGGACAGTCTCTTCTGTTAGATAAATATGTCCAGTCAGATGGAACAGGGTTTTTTTTCTAACAACCAATCTTTTTGCCCATAACTTGATAACTATTTTGAATAAGCTATTGCATTTCCTACCCACACTTGCTTAGGAAATATAAAACTTTATGTCGAGATACTGAGTACCTGATTTTAACGTTATAAGTAGCCTTAGCAGACAACTGGCCCTGCTCTCTAATCAATCTCAGGATGGCTGAGGAGTGAAGTGTGAACTATTTCGCCACCTTAGAATGTATACCCAACGTCCTAGGATATACACTTACCTAGAATATCTCACCCAACTTTTAACCAGATAATGCCTGATGCCCATATAAAGCAAGTAAGTAACAATTTACTAGGGATCATTTTATTATGATAATATAAAAATAGTGGGACTCAAAATAATTGCAAAAATATATTGAGTGCTGTTTTCTAGGTACCATGCTAAGCGTTTTAAGTGCATATTTCATTTTGCTACTGATTTGCTTTTCAAAGTTACCAAGAAAGATGTATTGCTGTGGAAGTATATTCTTTGGAATCTTTATAGAGCCTTCCAATGCCTAAGTGTTTGGTAACTCAAAGACTAGTCTTCCTAGAAGCTGAAAAAAGCAAGAAAAAGAATTCTCTCCTAGAGTCTCCAGAAGGAACCCAACCCTGTCAACACGTTGATTTTATACCAGTGGGACCCATGTCAGACTTCCAATCTCCAAACTGTAAGTGAATAAATTTGTGTTGTTTGAAGCCACTAGGTTTGTGGTGATTTGTTACAGCATCTGTGGGAAACTGATACACCCACTCGTGGCTGCAGTTTCCTGTCATCTGCACCCTGAGTGGACAATCTGCTTGTTCCTCCGCTAGGCCAGCTGCGGCCACAGCGACCCAGTGAACTTCTCTGCCAACGATGGGCTGCAACCACACTCTCTTTAGTGAGGCTTGACTGCCAGGTTTCTTTCCAAGTCTATCCTTTCTGAGGTGCTCTCTCTCAGCCCTAAGGTATCCTTTAGAGTGATTTTTACCGTTATAGGTTAAACTCTGTTATAATTAATAACTTTATATTCAACTTTCCCTGTTCAAATCTGAGATTCTCGTCTTCACACTGCCCTGTGCTTTCTCACAAATGACTCAGTCTCTCTCCTTCCTTTTTCTCACCTGAACCTTACTACTCTTCCTTTTAAAAAAACACTTTCCCTTGGAAAACCAATACCCCTCCTCCATTCTTTAAAAAAAAAAAAAACTACTCCCTTGACTCTCATGCTATCTGGAAATACTGCCTCTCTTTGCTGCCAACCATACACATCCTATCACTCCTCACATTTCTTAAAACCTACATCCACCTTCCAGCTGTCTCTCCAGTTCCATAACCATCACAGGTGATTTGAACTTCTATATCAATCTCCCACTCAGTTTTCTAGGCTCACAATATTTAGACCTTGACTCTAGCATATCTTATGGCTGCTGTAACAAGCTACCACAAACCTTGTGGCTTATAAAACACAAATTTATTCTCTTATAGTTCTAGAGGCCAGAGATGTGAAATCAATTTCACTGGACTAAGTCAAGGTGTCAGCAGGACTGGTTCCTTCTGGAGGCTCTAGAGGAGAATCCATTCCCTTGCCTTTTTTACCTCTGGAGGCTTCCCGCATTCCTTGGCTGGCGAGCCCTTCCTTGTATCACTCCATCCTCTTGCTTCTATTGTCATATCTCCTAATTCCTCCTTTGGCCTTCTTGTCTTTCTCTTGTATGGACTCCTGTGATTATATTTAAGGCCCACCTGGATAATCCATCTCAAAATCCTTAATCACATCTACAAGTCCCTCTTGCCATACAACGTAACGTATTGCCAGGGTCCAGGTATCAGGATGTGGCTATCTCTGGGGGGCCATTATTCAGACTATATTCAGACAACTCCAGAGACCTTCATCTCTTCCACACCTGTGACCACACCTTGAACTTTGCCTTTTTTTCTCCAGCATTCTAACTCTGATACAATCTCCCATCATTCCAGATCCCTTGGCCTCTAAATCCCACTGTTGCTGTTATTTATTCTTATGGAGGCTTTAGGCCTCTGACAGCCTTTTTTTTTTTTTAATTTATAATATCTATTGATATTATCCCGTTCTCTGTGGTTCATCATATCTCTATCGCTTTTGTGAAGATATTAAATTCTGCTACCTCTCGTTCCTCACACGTGCTTTGCACAGAGCACCAAATCTGTATGAGAACAAATTGCAAAGTGAGGACTCTGACAATGGAAGGTGGGGAGGCGGCACTGCGGCTCTTGATGGCGTCACACTGATGGCGCAAAAGGAGAGCTAGACATTAGTTGAGGGAAAAGGACTTTCCAGAGATTGCTGTTGTGTCGTTAGCCCCACCCCGCCCAGGGGGAGAAATGGGGGTGACCTCCATCTCAAGTCAAGAGGGAGGAGGGCCTTCAGTGGGACCATCTTCGGAGCCTGTAATGCATCCTCTGAGTTTGGGAGGCAGAGTGCACTGGTGACTGGCTCCCTCCAGGAAAGGACTGCATGAATAATGTGGTTGTGTGGAGGATGGTGTGGCAGTGAGTCCAGCCAAGAGGCTGTAGCAGTGAGGATTCAGGCAGGAGGCAATGAGAGCCTGAGCTTAAAGCAGGACCATGCAGCTGAGAGAAAGAGGTGGATTTTGCAGTGGGTGATGTGGGGGTGGGAGAGGGAGGGGAGGGCGGGGCGGGGTGAGTGTCATTTAGGAGGCAGAGGGATAGGACCTGCTAGGGGGGCTTCAGGAAGAGAGGAAGGGCTCAGGGATAGTTGAGAGCCCTTCGATGTGTGGTGGGTACACGCATCCACTAGTTCTGTGATTGCGGGTTAGTTACTCAGATATGTTGGTCCCTTAGTCGTCTCATGTGAAAAATAGGGATAACAGTCATGTGCACTTCTTAGGCTTGTGGCGGGGATTCAATGACTCAGCATGTGTAAATTGCTCGCAACAACACTGGGCACACAGTGAGTGTCCCATACGTGTTATCAGGTGTCGCCATCAGAGCAATATGGGACAGGAGAACAAGAAGCTCAGTCATTGAGAGAGAGGAGAGTGAGAATGAACAGGAGGGGAGCTCAGGAGGAACACGGAGGAAGAGCCAGGTAGCACGGCGCCTTTAGGGTGCTAAACACTCGCTTGGTCTCATGCCCTAAAAAGAAAGACTTTATTTATAGTAGAACTGAAAGTCATTTAGGAGCTCGAGAAGAATGAGATCAGGGACAGCTTATTTTATTCATGACTGAGTCAACTGGTTATGCTGCTTTGATTATTGTTTTAAACATGTCTTGGGGGGTTGGGTAAGAAAGGAAGACTCGAGGATGCTCATTTTTAATGTGAAGATTTGTAAACTATTCTGGGGCACAGCAGGAGTCTCAGGAGGATGGTGCCTTTGAGACTTCTGAAACAATTAATGAAGCCCAACAGCAAGAATGGCATAAGAGGCACAATGTGAGGGCCATTAGCCGCAAGGCAGTGCGGCTACCACCAGACTCCACTGCAGCCCCTGCGAATGCTCTAATGATCACCCTGGTGTCTGTGGACCTGTCTGGAAGCCCTGCCTTCTCCCCAGGCACAGGGATGAAGAGGAAAACAGGATCTGCATAAAAGGTAAAACCAAAGACAAGGAAGACACTTCCTTTAGCAATACCTGGCTAGAGCTGTCTCTCAATTCCTAGCAACGAGATATTGGAAGTTAACATCAGACTCCAGCCTATTGTACTTATTTATCTTTTGTTGTTTTTAATTCTAATTAACTGCAATGATAGTAATAATAGCGGTGTAAATTTATTGAATGATTGCTATGTTCCATCTGTGCTAAATACTCTAAGTGTATCATTTCATTTAATTTTCACACTAAATGAATTTGATGTCTATTACCTTATTGTGCGGATGAGAAAAGAGAGACTCGGAGAGATTCATTGATTTGCCCAAGATCACACAGCGATTGAGTGGCCCAATCAAGGGTTTGCCCAGGCGGCGTGAGGTAGAGCCTCTGTTTTTAGTTCCATCCCCTGGAGTGAATGCGGTTTATCTGGTTCTCTTGGTTGGCTTCATAATGTTAGGCTGGCTTCATAATGTTAAATTTCCTGAATGGTGCGGCCCCCTACCTGACAAATGCAGTCAAGATTTCTGTGTCCAGATTGGGCTGAGCAGGTGTATAGATTGCCTACTAAATGTTGCTTTAGCCAAGCTTGTCCCTGACTGTATGTACCATATTTTTAGGTGACAATTCTCACCAATAGTGACATTTGCTGCCTCTTAGGGTGTCAACATTGTACTTAGATCACTTTCAAGTAATTGGCTTTGGTTCCAAATCCTTGTTCTGCACTCAAGATGTGTGGCCATGCATAAGTGATCCAAACTTGTAGAGCTCCAATCTTGCATCCATCAAGCAAAAATTCTAGCTCCTTCTTCATAGGATCATTATGAGGACTAAAGATAAACATGGGTCAAACATCTAACAGTGTCTGGCTCTTAGAAGGTACTCAGTGAATATTTGTCTTCTGAAGCAAGAGCTATAGCTTCTTGGTTCTGCATCCTTAATCCATCATCACCTAACGCATGGAGTCATCTTAGGGTTCTTTCAATACCTGTGAAGGGAACCCGTCAGTCAATCTAACAGACATTTCTGAAGTACAGATGTAGTGGTATCTGATTCCAAAGCGTCCCTGCTCCTTGGAGGTGGATCTGCAGAGCAGGCCCTTGGTTGGTTATGTTCTGTTGGCCCTTGGCATGAACTTGCAGGGCACACTGGCAGCTTTGAAGGAACTGAGACTGCCACTAAGTCTGCTTGCCCTTTTCGGGCCTGGAGTATGAGTTCTCTAATCATGCATGGGCTTGGTTGTGGCCTGATGTCTCGTATTCCAGAGTATGCGTTTTGGAAAGTATCTTCCTACTGTGCAGTAAAAGGATCCCAGCCCTCTGCACCTTGGAGGTGGCACGGACGGTGTTTCCTTCAGCAGCAGAAATGAGGCATCAGGATAAACGAGTTTCGGTAGTCCCGGATTTCCCTTTTTACTTCCCCCATTTTTTTTCGTATAAGACCCCACAGGGACCTGGCAGAGTCTTTGATTATTGACGCCTCCATTAGGCAGAGACAGGCCAGTGCCTGTTACGAGGGTGGACTAGGTGACTCATGTTGTATCAAAGGTGTTTTTGGGAACGAGCTGCCTGCTCTTCATCCGGACATCTGCTTGGTCCAGGAGCTGGAGCTATTTTTGGTGGCCGACTACAGGAGTTAGTCCCATCATCCCCAAGCAGACCGCATGAACTCATAATTGCTCTGAACCTCTTTGGTTGTGTGTGCGTACACTTGCTTTATAATCTGGTACAGTGATAATAAGACTGATTGAGAGCCCTAGAGAGCGCCCTATGGATTTTTCTGCCTGTCCTCATGATCACCATGGGATAAAGTCTCTGAGGAAGAGAACTCATTCTAAAGAAAGCCTAGTCTGAATATACCCCGGGTGCCAGGTGTGGACAGAGAGACTCTCACGCGGACCGAGGGAGCAGCAGGGAAGGGTATCCTGTGGGTTTTCCTGTGGCTCTGGGCTTGAGATGAAAGCTGAGGGTGGTGGGACGGGACTCTTGGGATGCCAAGGTTCTTCTTGTTTTAGAAGCGAATCGCGTGACAGATCGTAAGGCAGGCCAGAAAGGGAGAGATAACCGAATAAGGAAAGTTGAACAAAACAAAGTCGATTTCAGTGGTTGTAGCAGCATATAGCAGTTTTTCAGTTAGGCACAAGGAAGAAACACCTCCTAGCAGGTCCAGAAACCTTAAATGGGTTTCTAAGGAAGTGGAAACTGCTCCTCAAAGATGCCACGAACAATAGCAGAGCAGCAACAGCCTTCGCAGCAAACAGCCCTCACCTCACACTGGGCAGTGCTCAAGCCAGACTCCTCGAGTCCTTCTTGCATTCTGTGAAACATGTAGTCTCAACCCCATTTGACCCAGATGGAAAGGGAGGTGCAGAGTTTAAGCCATAGGCTGGAAAACAAAGGAATGCAAGTAGCACCAGGCTTCGAATCTAGGTCTAACTCTAGGTGGTTCTCTTTCTCTGGTTTTGATTAATAAGGTTCAAAGCACTGCCAGTGTGTGAGGGGTTTGGTAGTAGAATACACTCTGCCTGTTTCACAGGGCTGTTGTCAGGACACAGAGGTTATACGTGCAAAAGCACTTTGAGAAACATGCAATACCGTACAAGTATCAAGAGGCACTATTATTTTCACTGGGTCATTGAATTTTCAAGTCTACCAATAGATGCTTAGTGTAAATCACATATGCTATCACTAGGGGGAGGCAATCGACAATGCATATAAGCAAACTAACAGTCTTGGAAGGAAAGTGTATTTTTCTTGTAAATGATGCTCAGGGATTTAAAATAGAAAAGCAAAGGTTTATATTAGGGACTGGCTGCCGTCCTCATCAAGGTTTGATGTTGTGCTTTTGTTGGAGTTTTCACTAAGGAATCTTTGTCTATGATATATAGTTTGGATCGTGGGTACTACTCAGCAAATGAATGGAAGATATTCAAGGCTAAGCATTGACTCTTTCTCATTGTTCTTTGGCTGCTTAACTTCTGTCTCCTTTGTGATCATTTCTGTGTTCATTGAGGCTTAGTTTCTCCTTCATTCTTTCTCCTTCATTTCACTGCAGACCATTTCATTGGTCATGTGAAGCAGAGCCAGTAAGGCATGTTCCTGACCTTTTTTGTCACTTTAGTGGTATTCTCATAAACTTGCCTGTTTGGTTATTGTATACAGACCATTCTCTGGCTATTTTTAGGTAATTTTTATCCCCATTTTTCTTCCTATGGTGATTTGTTCTCTTTTCATTCTTCATTTCCCTTCTACCTGCAAAGAATGCTGAACTAGAAGGTCAAGCCCTGTGAATATTTCTAACTAGTTAGTTGACCTTGAGACAGCAGAATCCCACTGAGCCTTCATTTTCAAGGGTAATTATAATTTCCATGTTTACCATCCAGGTATAACACTATTTATATTGTAACCCACATTAATCTGGCTTTTGCCTGTGCTGTGCATGAAGAATTATTTCAAATAGTCCGTTTTTTCACCCACTTGAAGTATTTCTAGGAGTCAGTCCCCAGATACTCATGAAGAAGTCTCTACGTAGCTGTCATGTCTGCTCTGTTACACCACGTACAAATGATCCCTGAGCCACAGGAGACCAAAGTTACATGGGGCTCTGTTTCCAAAGGGAAGCGTGGCTCTTACCTGTGTGTTACCACCTGTTAGAAGGGTCCAAATGGACTGTTATTTGAGTTTCTGTGTGTGACAGCATTTTAATCATCTCAGTTGCCTCTCTCATTCAGGGCTGGTTGGAGGTGGATTTGTATAATAACCCCCATACTCTCATCTTGAGAGCCTCTATTCTCTGTTAACAACCAAAGACCAATCAATCGTGCCACCCCCCCTCCACTGGGACAAGGCCTACCATTCTGCACCCTTCTGAAAACAGGTTATTTGCCAGGCATAACACAATTTTTGAAGCCATCAGGGGACAAGCCTTGAGTTCTTCCCCAAAGACTTTCCATGCATGTGGACCTTTGTCAGGCCAGTCCCTATGGCTTCTGAACATGTCTGAACCTGAGTGGTGGATAATGTGAAGCTTTGGCTAAAGATGAGATTTCTGTTTTGGTTGAAAATAATTGCCATTTTCACCATAACTATCCTCTTGTCCAATCCTTCATGGTCCTTTCTTATTCCATATTTCCCTTATTATCTTTCTTTCATTAAAAATACCACCATAATGTGTTCAAAACTGAAGGGGATATGTCAAAAGGATAGCATTTGCTTAGAGGGGTTCACCCTAACCACGGTATCAAAATTAATAATAACAGTAATGGATAATAACACATTGTATTTAAAAAGCATCTACCAGCCTACATTCATGCTAAATAAAAGAGGGAGGGGAAAAGAAAATGCCTTTTTTAGTAGGTAAATGCCAATTAATGAACACAGGAATGATACAAAACCATCATTTTTCAACTACCATAGTAAAAATTAATTCAGGTGAGAATGATTAATGAACGCTAAACTACAGGATGAAAGGTTGTGGGGGAAGAGGCTGTTCACGCAGTCTCAAAGTACCATCCTCTAGATTACTTTTTAATTAAAATGGGCAAAAGGTATTTTAATGATGGAGAACACTGGCAGACACCACCCTTACTAAATGATCAAACAGCATCACCCAAAATGGACAAATCGACATCTTGGCCTCTGATATGACACATGAGAACACAACACCACCTCTGTGGGATTCTTGCCAGAAGTGTAGAGCCTAAATGTAATCAAGAAGAGGCAATCATATATATCTAATTCTGGGGACATTCTGCAACACAACTGACCTGGGTTCTTCAAAAATTCAAAGTCATAAAACACAAAATATCTGGGAACTATCCCAGACTGAGGGAGATTAATAAGACATTTTAAGTAAAGGCAATGTGTGGTCCTTGATTGGATCCTGGGAAAAAGCAGACTCTAAAGGCCAGCATTAGGACAATTGAGGAAATTTGAATATAATTGATAATGGTATTACATCACGGTTAGAAATCATAATTTATGTAACAAATGAAAATTAAAATGAAATTAGAAGTAAAATATAATATTACATATGAATGTGTGTCTCAGAAAAATAATCTCTATGTTTATCTAAAAGTCTCTGAATTTTATGGGCTGATAAATAGTCCTGCAACCCTTACTTGCACCTTTTCTGATCTCCTCTATCAATTTTCTTTCCTTTATTTTTCAGTTAGAGGGACCTCACAAAGAAAAGGGAGAATAATCAAGAAATTACAGTCAAAAGGCATCATTAATTAGACGGTGTTTCCCACTGGAACAATTGTGGACCATTTGTTTTTGTTGGGCAAGTGCTTGGGTAACTGGTTTGGGGTAAGGCATTTTTACTTCCTTTGGGTTCTGCAAGGTTACTTATTTGAAAAATATAGCATTTCCTTTCTTTGCTCTTTCTAGCCCAACACCCAGAGCCGATGCCTGGAATGAGGGAGGCTGTACTAGTGGGCCACTCGGGTCATTTATCTCCTTGGTCTCTGCCAGGGGCAGGGAAGCCTGCAGTTACTTGCCAAGAGGAGAAAAGTTGTTGCTATTTAAAAATTGTGATCATCAATGCTATTATTATTGTTACTGTTATTGTTATTTGAGTTCCCAAAGTCAAAGAACTTGAAGGAGCGTGAAGTTGACTTCATAAATAATAGAATTGAAAAGAATGAATAATTAAATAAGAACAGTCTTTCTTGCCAAATATAAACTTTTTCTTGGCTTTGGAGAGTATCTTTGGGGTATCTTTTTCTTCTTTTTTTAGTTAGAAAAAAGGAGATAAATTGAATCTGATGTCAGGAGTATGTCAGAGAAAGGATCGCACTATCAGAGCCAAGCCGCCAGTTTGGGCGATGTCGATAGAAACCGCAGACAAGGATGGGTGACTCCAGAGCATGGGTGACTTGTGTTTCCTGTACATGGTGTCCATGGAGGTAGAGAAGTCACAGGGGACTTGGGGACGGCCGGGGGCTCTAACGCAGCCTTGTGGAGT
Organism: Eonycteris spelaea; assembly: GCA_003508835.1. NCBI lineage: Eukaryota > Metazoa > Chordata > Mammalia > Chiroptera > Pteropodidae > Eonycteris > Eonycteris spelaea. The sequence continues at coordinate 8,244,473 of PUFA01000017.1, forward strand.
TCTGGCACCCATTTAGTAAAAGAAAATACCCCCAAGTCCTGTGCCCTCTAGAAGGGCAAGGAGGGGATGAGAGAGGCCCAGAGTGGGGCTAGGGAAGACTCAGCATTCATGGGCGAGATTAAGTTCACTACCGTCAGCAGAACAGGGGCTCAGATACAAAAAATAAACTGATTTATATAAAATTAACATTATATCTTGGCAGTCTGAGTCAGAGGCTATAAAATTTGAATGGCTATACCAATTTTGTTGGGTTTAGCTGGGGCCTGAACAAACAAGTACTCATTGTCCTGGTCTTATGAAGAGTGGATGATTTATCTCAAGTTTCCTTGCTTATTTTGTTTTGGATTACAAGATTGCCCAGGACCGTGAGCCAGGCCCTTTATTTTAGCTTGGTTCTCCTGGTTCATCTGCGATTCCTGATACAGAAGGGCTCTGGGTGGTTTGCAGTCAATCTTCTTCCATCTTTCCAGGGCTCACTTTCCATCCTAAGTTTGCACCCTGTGGCCTGAGATGATGGAGATGACTATTAAGGCCCTGGGGACACAGGGACCCACATGAGAAGCCCGTCTGCAGTTCTTAAGAAGCAGGAAGTTCTCTTACACCCCACAGGGCAGCAGCACTTGCTACTAGTTTTCTTTCAGCCACTCACATAACCACCTAGATGGCCAGACTTGAAGGCAGCTGGGAGGAGGAGTTGCAGGGAGCACGCAGAACCCAAGGGTACAAGGCATCTCCTGCAGCTGCGAGCTCCCCTCCTCCTCTCCCCAGCACCTTGTACCATCTCTCTCTACAGTGTGAAAGGCTCTGCTGGTGGCCACCAGCTCAGGGAAGCCACTGGCCTAGAGCTGTGGTGACCTTTTGGCAGTTGTGAAAGGATCACGCAGGTAAGTGTGACAGTTGCGAACTCAAGGAAGCTATGCAAAAATCTGTAGCTTTTGGAGCCTTGAAGTAAATGCAATTCTGTTTGTATCCTGAGGTTTTGAGTTTTAAAGTTCAAGTAATAAATTGTCCATTACTTAAGAGATTCACTGATCTAGGAAACAGAATGCAACATTTGGGGAGGAGAAGATGGGGTAAGGTACCTTCTACATCCCCAAAAGAGGTTGGCTGGTACTAAATGGCCCAGGTATGGTCACGGATCCTTGGAGGTTGCAGTGGTCTGAGGAGTGGTTTTTCTATTTGTAAGGACTTTTACTCCCGCTCCTCCTCCTCAGCACTTCAATGTCCCTAGCACTCCAGATGGTGACAGCTGGATACTGCCTGGCTGCACTCACCTTTTAATGGAGGGAAAAGCCCTTTCCAGACAAAAAACATTGAAGGGTCAGTGCCCAGTCAAGCATCTATCCTGGAAGGGTGTCAGGTGCAGGACACAAGCCAGCTGCCAGTTTCTTTGTCTGAAAAAATGGGAGTGGGATGCGAGGTAAAATATGCAGCTTATGACAAAGGACTTTCACAGGACAATGCAAATACAATAAAGCAGGAAACCAGGAGGAATAAACAAGTTTGTAAACAACGAGGTCAAATGCAGTCACAGTTTACCTCCCAACTTTTCAGCTGCTAAGGACAAAAAATTTAGTAATCATGGGCAAGAGAATTTCTATTTACTGCTAATAATAGTTCATATTTTGTGACTTCTGGGTAAAAGGTACTGGAGAGGTACTTGCCTGGGAATGTCTCATTCTATCCCACAACAGCTTTATGAGGAGGTCCTAACTTTTTGCCCATTTTTACATATGAGAGGACAGAGAGGGAGGGGTTACACAACTGGGAAATGGTGGCCTCAGTTAGATTGGGCCGTTGGACTCCGCAGCCCAACCTAAATCCCCAGCCTAATGCAGTGCCGCCTCCATACATGGAAAAGGGGATGCACAGGTTTTTTGGCTTCTTAACAGGCATCATCGAACCAAGAACTAGTGAGGAGTCCCACAACTGGCCAATGGGCCAAACCCGATTCTATCTGGTCAACAGTATGTTTGTGGGTGGAGTGGAAAGCCTCAGGGAGCAGGTGCAATGAAGTATTGGCATCTCCCATTCCTAAAGATCACTTAGAGGCAGAGAGCCCCTTGCTTCACATTGGGCTTCTTAACCTTCAGATTATGCCAGTTCTCGTGGTGGATTAGGAACTGACGACAGCTATGTGAAAATTAGGAGCAAGGGCTAATGATTTCCTTTAACTAAATATCATGTCATTTTATCTGCCACATCTTGGGTGTCACTTATTCTCTTGGCCTTACCCGTCTCCTAGATATAGCTGCTTACAGTGGGGATTGATGGCAAGGCTCTGGTGTACTTCTGATGCACAGAGTCTCTGCTTCCTCCCAGCATTTCTGGGCATGAATGGCCATCATACCACAGGGCGGGGTTCTGGCTTCCTCAGGGGCAGGCAGCCATTCGATGCAACTCAGAAATGCAGGGAAGTGAAACCCCATGGGACATACTTTGGCCGATGAGACTGGAGATGGGTAAATAAATTCCCTCTCCGTTTTTCCCTTTGATGGACAGTTCTGAGGTACGTTTTTTTCTCTTTATAGACTGACCAGAGATGCCCTGTGTGGTCAAGCAGGTACACCTAATGGGCAATGGCTGCATCTCATTAAGACTTGTGGGAAGCAGTAGATAGCATAGGAAGACATCAACCCATATTTAGTTTCCATCCTTCCCTGACTCACCCTCCTTCCCTCACTTTCACTGCCCTGATAGTGTACTTTCAAACCAAGCATTAGCCTTTAGTCCTTACCTAAGGAATGTAGGCTAAGAGTAATCTAACATGAGTTTTGGAGTTCAAAGTAAGTTCCTTCTGAACTTTTCCTCCAGGCTACTGTCCTATACCATTCCGTTTTAAGGGACGATGACTCTGTCATGGAGCAGACTGTCTAACAAGCAATGGCTATGTGGGAGATGTGGATTCTGCTCAGAGAGCCTGATTTCCATACAGTATCTCCACAGCAGGTTTGATTGAGATAGGAAATTCAGAACCAGAGGACAATGGCAGCTTTCATTTTCTTTCATTTTTCATCTTTCATTTTCTTGCTGTTTACCTGGTCCTGCCTTGATGGTCCCATCTTCTCTTGTCTCTATACTGGTAGACATACCTTCAGCCTTCAATTCTTGTTGTACTGACATGATCCAAATCCCTCTGACTGAGCCTTATGTCTTTCCTTCCTAATAAGCTAAATGATGGCTCAGCCCCCAAGAATTGAAAATCTCTGTTGTGAATTAGTGATATTAGAGAGTTATTGCTATAACTTTCCATTCTAATCACTCTAAACAAATTCCCTTGCTCTGATGTGACTGCCAAATTCCTGTGGGACTCTTCACAGATGAATTCTAGACAGCTGATCATCTTGTTGGCAAATAAAGAAATAAGAATTGGAACTTTTTTCCCCACTTGGTCATCTGTTGGCCCCTGGCTGTAGAGAAGTCTCACTATGAAAAACCATGTGGTTACCAGAGACATACATTTCAGATCTCTTTCTATTGGCTCTCACACAACAATGACATAACCTAAGATTTTGTGAGCTAAAGAATTGCTAAAACTTCTTCATTTAAATCTTTAGATTTTATAAAGTGTCCCCAAATTCATCCGTAGATGTCATAATAAAAATACTAGAGCAAAACCACCCCATAGCAAAGCTGGGGAACCTCCCCAACTCATGATGAGAGGCTGCCTTGCTGATGCTGGTGAGAAAGGAGCTGCCTTATTTGGGGAGAGAAAAGATTAGTTCATGACTTTGGAGTCCCTTAGGCTGGGTCGGATTGGAGATAAGATAAAGGAAGTTATTTAAGTATAACAGAAAGCACCCAGCATAGCTCTGTCCTTTTCCACCACAAAATCTTCAGCTCTGAGGCAGAGAGGCACATCGTGGAAACTATGCCCCTCAAACTGAGACTGGAGCTTCACCCGGAGTCACTGCTTGGAGGAAAAGTCATTTAAACTGACCCTCTTTAGGCTCTTCAAAGAAGCTCCGTTTGGACATATGGTGTCTTGGGGCAAAGGCCTCAGAAACAGCAGTCATCTGGGCTGCTCTGAAAGGAGCTCATCAGTGGACAAGTGTGAGGGGTGATGAGAGGCAGGGAACTTTGTAAAGGTAAGGCAGGGAGATGTTCCAGGATGTCCAAAGAGGAAGCATCGAGTCCCCGCATGGAAGAGCTGCTCTGGCCCAGGAGCCAGAAGCAAGCCGCGAGTTCTGAGACACCACCAAGACTTGGGTCTCTTTCTCCATCCATCTCCAACTCTGTCTCCTATTCTCCTCCCTGGTGAGTGAGACTCCATACGCTTATCATGTCTGCAGGAAACTGAATAGGCGAGGGGGCCTCATAGACAGCAGGGTCCCCACACAGGGGCTTCTAGGATCAGCATGACCTTTTAGATCCTGGAGTCTGGGTTCTTCTGGGAAGAGCTTCCTGCTCTTCCACCTGGGATATCATTTGTCGCTTAATGGACGAACATTAGAACAGCACAGACCCATTTCCTTCGGGCTACGTGTGTTGCAGGGACAATCAGGATGAAAACAGTCTGATGCATTTGGAGTCCGACTCTTTGCTACGGTTCCTTTGGGATCACAGACCTGTAAACAGAGATGTCTTGCCAGTATACTCTTGGTCGTATGTTTGGTGCCAGGGTGTCTGACTGCTGTTGTGTCTGGAGATGCATCCAGAATTGACTACAGATGATTCACTTTGGGGTCTAGTTTCTCTCTCCCCGTAGACTCAGCAGGACTGTCAGCTGATAGGCCACCACAGGCCTTCTGAATGCAGACTCCGCCTCTATTCAGTTTCTTTTGTCTCTCAACTTCCTCCAGTCTGAGTGAACTTTTCAATAGCTGGTCTGACCATTGCTAGAAAGACAGCTGGGTAAATTCCCATGAAGCAAGGTAGCAGGATAGCATTTTCATGATGGCATAGTTCTGCTGTTTTTCTACTTGTTTTGTTCCTATCTCTTCTTCCCCACATAACTTTTTCTTTTTTTAAGGTTAATTGAGTAGGGGCTCTATTAGGCTATTGAGGCACTCAGGATTGCTGGTTTTTCTTGGAGTGCTAAGCAGTAACTAATATTCACTCTTGAGAAAGAAAAACGTCTTACTCTGGAACGCTAGGACACTGCTATACATGTAGCTGCTTCTCTTTGATGAGTCCCACTGACTGCTGATTTTATTTTTCTGATAATCTTGGTTTTCAAACTTTTACAAGGACCAGATCCCTCCTCAAGTGAGAAACCATAGCCCTGAAATATTAAACAAATAAAGCAGAAGCCTTGGTTTTGGAGGTGGTATAGATGCTACGCCTTCTTGATCTTTTCTTACCTGCTTACTCAGCTGGCATCAGTCCATGAGCCCCTCCGTGAGACCCTGGCACTCTGTGGAACAGTGAAAAACTACTGTGCTAGCAGGAAGTGCGAGCTGGTGTATTTTGGTACTTATTGGCAAGGCCATGACACCATGAAAGACCGTATGTCTGATCAGCTTGACAAAAGCGTTTTAGGTTATTAATGGTACGGGTGCTATGGCTACTACAGGAGGCCATTTGATAGTTAGAATTAGTTCTTGCCTAGAGGAAAGTAACAACTTAAGCCTAGAACAGGCGCACAGATATGTGTATGGTGGTGGTACTGAGTGCCTATTTCCAGAGTAGCCACCACAGCCTAGCCCAGAAAAACACGAAGGTGTGAAGGAGGACACTTGCCGTCTCAAGAACTATAAGTCTGCTCAGGACTCAAGAAGAGAGGGGCTCTTCCGTCATTTCTGAATCCAAGCTCCCTGACAGTCAAAAAGCCAAAGGGCTTCCTTTTGGGTTAATTTGACCCTCTCTGTTGGTGCACTGAAGCTGGTCTATTCCATTTTACTTGAAGGACATTGACAACAAATTACTAATTTTGGTGAAAGTTCTTTAATTGTTTCAGGGCTTATGGTTAGGTTGACCTCTGCCTCCTGGATAGGTTTCAATGCCCACATGTCTCTGATGCCCAATGCTAGAGCATACCATGGGCCGTGCACCAACTTGCTGGGGCTGTCTTTCTCAACAATCACAGCTAAGGAGATGTGGACAGCAGGTGGACATGTGTGATCTGAGGGTCGCAGATCCTCAGATCTTGTATGTGTCTTGTATGTGTCTTGTATGTGTAGCCCTGGTCAACTGCTGTCACCCCCTCAGCTTTCACTTAGTATTAGCGATCATATGTTGTGAGCACAGAAGTCGTTAGTTGCAGCCCATTTTCATGTGAAAGAAAAGAGGAACAAGGACTTGGAAATAGCTTATGGGCTCAGTCTGATGAATCACATCCCATTAATTTTCAAATATTTCTGAGAAATCAGGAAGGTGAATTTTTAGTTCAGGACTGAATGGCTGGCCGCTAATTGGTTATGCATTTTAAAACATACAGAGAATTGCATTTAACGTTGTTGTCTTCATTTGGAGAGATATTTGTTTTATTTGACAGAACAATTAGCTGTGATTTCTTGGGGTTTGCACAAACTACTGGGTCCTCCCTGAAAGTTCATAGATAACAGAATTTTAAAATTTCTTAGGTGAGTATTAAAATAATAGGTACTAAATTCTCTAATTATTGGTCCATAACACTGAAATAGTACCTGTTAGGTCCAAGGGAGCTCACCTGCTCCATCCATGGGGTCTCCCCACTCTCCCTGGAGATAGGCATGAGTTCTCTTATGCCTCCATCCTATGACACTTTCCCAAAGCACCTCGTTCCATAAACTACCTTCTTTGGTTTATAAAAAGACAGTGGTGACATGAGGTTCAGTGCTCAGAATCTAGCATGCGCGTCTTGTGTTATGGGGCTGACGGAATGGAAATAACGAACTTCATTTATGACAGTGATGCTGTCAACTGCTTGCACAGGAAGAGCATCAATTTGAGTTTTCTTCAGTTAGTGATGATGAATTGGCCCTTCACTCATTTGATAAGTATCAGCAGATCACCTTCTCTGTACTCCCATCTGTCCCTTTTCTTTCGCTTTTTTTTTTTTTTGTTCAATGGTTTGTTTGTTGGTTAATTGTCTGTTGTTAGGGAGATGCTGCGTATACTGATGGACAAAAGTAAAACAATGAGTCTGATGAACCTGTGGTTCTTAGTGCAACCCTCGAACCTATGAAGCAGTTATATCAGCCACTATTCCTTTTTTTCTGATAAAATTTCAAAATAATGACTGATATTAATTAGATACATAGGTGAGGAAGTTAAGAACATGGGCTTCAGAATAAAATTATCTGGGCTTGACTCCTGACTTTGCCACATACTGCTTAGGACACCTTGGGCGAGATACTTCACCTCATGGTGCCTCAGTTCCCTCACCTGCAAAATGGGGTAATATTACCCACCTACCTCCAGAGTTAGTGTTAGGGTTAAATTAGATAATCCCCTAAAAGTTTATAGAATGGAACCTGGCACAGGGCGAGTTCTTAGCAAATGTTAACCATTATTATGGTTATTATCTTTGTAATCATTTTTGATCTTCTTATTTTTTCTTAGTTATTGTGGGAAATAGTTGCATATGAATAGTGACAATTTTTCGACTTACCTGATCCCCGTCTAAAAGCTTGCTACCAAAGCTATTCTGGGATGTAGTATACTGTGCCCCATTCTCATCCCCAGGCACAAAAAGTAGGACACAGCAATGATGTAGAGGGTCGTAGCAGAAATCAGGGAACGCAAAGTTGTATGTTACATCTTCTTGACTGTGGAACAACTCTGACTCAACTCGTCAATCATCTTCACCTTTCCCCATGGATAAAATTAAAGTGCTGGAAACTACAGTAGGAGGCAGGGAGAGCTTTGAGACATGCATAGATCGTGGTTTAGTATACACTTTCAAGAATTTTGTGTATAAAATGGTGCAGGCAAGCAAAAGCACACTCCTGTGCAAACCCACCTGCCTCTTTGGAAATCTTTTCATGTGGTAAAAAATGAAAGTCTGTCATTTATTGAGCCTCAAGTATGTGCTAGGATTTATCTATCTATCTGTCTGTCTATCTATCTATCTATCTATCTACTATCTATCTATCTATCTGTATTAAATTTATTGGGGTTACATTGGTTAATAAAATTATGTAGGTTTCAAGTGCACAATTCCATTAAACATCAACTGTATATTGTATTATGTGTTCACCACTCAAAGTCAAATCTCCTTCTGTCACTATATATTTGGCTCTCTTTACCCTTTTCTACTTCTCCTCTCCCCTGTCCCCTTCCCCCATGGTAACCACTAAACTATTGTCTGTGTCTCTGAGTTTTTGTTTGTCTTGTTTGTTTGTTGCTTTTAGTTTTATGTCCATATATGAGTGAAATCATATGGTTCTTGACCATACATAAATGATTTATTTCATTTAGTATGATGTTCTCTAGACCCATCACGTTGTTGCAAATGACAGTAGTTTATCTTTTTTATGGCTGAGTAATATCTCATTATATATGTACCATATCTTTTTTATTCAATCATCTATTGAAGGAACTTCAGTTGGTTCCATGTCTTGGCCACCATGAATAGGCTGCAGTGAACAAAGAAGTACATATATCTTTATGAATAAATATTTTCAGATTTTTTAGGTAGATATCCAGAAGAGGGACTACTGGGTCATATGGTAGTTTTATTCTTAATTTTTTGAGGAAACTTCATACTGTTTTTCATAGTGGCTGTACCAATTTATGTTCCCACCAGCCATGTATGGTTCTACATATTTATTATGTCATTTATTTTTCGTAGTGACTTCATGATTAAATTGTTTTATTCCTGTTTTTCAGATAAGGAATCCAAGACTCAAAGAATTTAAGTGACATTTTCAAGTTCGTATTTAGTGAGAAGCAGAGAAGGAGGTCAAAGCCAGACCTGTCTTAAGCATGGCTTTTGTGGTAGCCATTAGAGCCATTGACTTCCAGGCCAGAACATTTAGTTACCAATGCAAGAATCTCCTTCTGAAAAGGCAGTTGGCTGTTGTCAGCCTATGTACATCTTTAGGTAACTGTGATGAGCAGAATGCCCCGCAGCCTGAGACACATGTCGAGTGAGCATGAAATACACCTGTGGTTTTCAGTCAGTAAGATTTGGGGGTTTTTGTTACTGTGTCATAACCTGACATATCTTGACAAATACATTGACGGATCACCAATAAGGTGATAAACACTGATAGCTAAATTATCTCTGCAATTTTCCTATTTTCAGTTAGAGAGAGGTAGCAGGCTGAATTATCTTGGGGGAGAAATAATGATTCAGTGTTTCTAAGCACTAACAAGGTAGGTCTTGGGTTGAAAAGGATCATTAACCATAATTTTTAAGGTTTTTTTTTTTAATAAATTTCTTTTCCCTCTCTTGCCTTATATTTCTCTACCTTCTACCTCTTCCATTCCTTGCTCTGGGCCTTCTTTTAGTCTCTATAGAGATTGAATGCCTAGTGCCCAATAGTACTCAAATAGTTTTTTTTGAAATAAGAGGGAAAATTCAGAATCTAGGAAAGTAAAATGTTGAATTCCAAATTCTCTTCTCCTGGTTGACAATTTGGTTAAAAAATGATGTTTAAGGAGTTTATCTTTAACTAAATGAACCAATTATAAGGCTCAGGTTTTTAGTTTTCACATATCTTCAAAGTACTTTTCACCCCTATTTCTTTTGGTACTGCATCTATGTGGCCTGAGGAGGACTCTCAGCTAGGATGCTGTGTAAGCAGATTGAATTATTTCTAGCTGAGCCCAATCCTGTCTGTCATCCAATTATCATCAATAAATATTTAAATGTCAGGTCAGCAGCCCCCAAATGGAGCCCTGGGTATTAGGCCTCTGTGAGTTCTAGCTGATCATTATTAATTCAATGAATGTAGTTGTAAATTGGCTAAGAACACACAATGGAAGCGATTACAAGTGCTCTGGTCAATGTGGGCTCACTCCATTGAAAGATGTTTTAGATTTGCTTTTGCCTCATTCCAAGAAAATATGAGATGTAATTTGCTTCAAACTAAATGCTCCTTTAATTTCTTGCCCAAATGTTAAACAAGAATAAGGCAGGTTGGAAGAGCTATCTTCGTATTGTTCTGAATGATTTGGAGGTTTGCAGGGTCGCTTTTTGAGCTAATGTGAATTGGCAGGCAAAATGCTTTCTACTGAGATGAATTATGTGCTCAGGGTTACCTGTTTTTTTTTTTTTTTTTTTTTTTAATCCGAGTTAGACAGAGGAGTCAGAGTAGATAGAAATGAAATGACCCATTATCAAATAATCAATGAAAAAGCTACACTCCTGCAATGTTTCTGGATCAATGTACAAGTTACCTTTCAGGTAGATGAATTATTCTTGTGTAGTTCAGAGCAGAACAAAGCCGACTCCAGCCAGGGTCCCCAAATGCATTGTGGGTAAAAGCAGTAAAAGGAGGCATTAAACCACCAGGGATAAAAAAAGAGGGGTGTTCTCTGTGCAGCAGCCTTCGTCAGTAGTGCCGAGTAAGAGTATTGGGAACATGGTTTGGTAAATGCTGATCCAGAGCTATGAGCTGCTGAAGATTAAAGGGATAGCATAAACGAGCTCTGGGGAAAACGTGTGTTCATACTCTGTGGGCAGGAATATAAATCGGCAATGACTTTCTGAAAGGCAATTTTAGTTATCTATCAGAAGTTAAATTTCTATACTCATTGACCTAGTGATCTAATTCTAAGAATTTATTCCCATAAGTGTTGTTACATATGTATAAAAAGGTATTTTTATAAAAATTCTTTTTTGTTATGATGGTAAACAGATAACAGAACTTAAAAATGTCCATCAAAAAGGGAATCGTTGAGAAAAATGTAATCTACCAATACCATTGAATATTTTCAGCCATTTAAAAAAATGAAGTAAATACATGTGTGCTGATGTATGACCTTGGGAAAGTTATCAACCTCTCACTGTAAAAGGAGTATAGTAATAAATAACTATTAGTTGAGTGATTGACTAAATAAATGTATTTGTGTGACTGTATGTATGTTGTACAGATACTATTTATTATTATTATTTTGTGTGTATATATATATATGTTGTACATATACTATTATTATTTTTGGAAAGACTAAAATTCAGAACACTAACTGAGAAACCCAGGAGATAGAGCCAAGTTTAGAATCCCAAGACCCTCGTCCGGGAGTCAGGGGTGGGAGATGGAGAGGCAAAGGAGGAAGGAAAGTAGTCTTCTTGAAAATACACATTATACTAGGCTCTCTGCTGGATATCTAAGTAGTCACATCATTTAATTCTCACAATATCTGAAGTGGGTCTTTTCCCTGTTTTACAGACGAGAATAATAAAGCTTAGAGAAACTTACCAAAGTCATACATGACTTTGTGAACGGCAGAACTCGGCTTGCAATCCAGGTCTAATAGTCAAAGCCTTGCTTACCATCGCCTCCTTCATGCCGAGACCATATTTATTCATCTCTGAATATTCAATGTCTAGCATAGGACCTGACTCCATAATGTTTGTTACATTTGATTAAACATTTGCTGAAGAAATTGAGGATGCAGGCACAGATTACCCCTGGCTTTATATTCTTTAATATGTGAGAATAATTATTATGCAACTTCTTAAATGTGTTTTTCTTGCATTTATCTCATCCCACCTTTATTAGTCATCATAGGCCGTTATGACGTTTTGAAAGTTAGTTCTGAAAGGACAGTCTGCAGGGTCTGGATGTGCAACGCTTGTGTGTGTACACATGTGCGTGTGTGTGTGTGTTGGACTAACACTTTGTTACATGGACTTCACGGGTTGCCTGCCATCTCGTCTTGTGAATCTCATGGGAGAGGACCCAAGGGTGAAGAAATCATGCGCTGGCTCTTCAGGCTTCTGCACATGTCACTTGCACTTGCATTTACTGGTCAAAGTGAGTCAGGTGGCCAGACATGAACACAATAGGGTGGGAAGAGTGTCATCTTCCTCTAGGGAGACTCTCTGTTGGGCAGGCCCATTTGGGAGAAGCTGGTAAGAGGAGAGCAAATATTTTGAAGAGTAATGCAAAACACACACACTACCCTAATAAATTTTAATCCCCTTAAAATAGATACTGTGTTTTCTATTCTATTTAGCTTTGCTCTCCAAGTGTAATGCTTTCTTCACTAATAGTAAACTTAACTTGATTTTGCATGTATAAGAGTCAGTCATCCAAAATCAACAGTTCTCAAAATGTGCTGTGAGAACCCTAGTAGTCTTGTGACTCACTCTCAGGGGGTCCACGAGGCCAAAACTCTCTTAATTACACTAAATTATTGTCTTCTCTTTCACTCTCATTCTCTCTTGAGTGTACAGTGGGGGTTTCCAGATGCTACGGACATGTGCTTTTGGAACAGATTGAATACAGAAGCAGATAGGAGAATCCAGCTACCTTCTGGGAAGCTAGACATTAAAGAGATTTGCAGAACGTAAAAACAACACCACTCTTCCCACTAATGTTTTTGTTCTGGAAAATATAATTGTGTTTTATAAAAATGTTAACAGGTAATAGGTTTTTAGGAATTATTGTTATTTTTTTAATTGAAGAAATGATTTTAATTTTTTCCCCCATCTTTCTCTCCCCTTTCCCCTCCCCCGTACCTTCCGGTAACCACTAAAGGTTTTTTCTTAATAAGATTAACAAATACACATTAAAATTTTCTTCAGCTTTAATTTCTAATATTGCAAATATCTATAGTTGTCATGCATGTAAACAATAGCTCCTTGGAGTACTTAATAATTTTGGTAAGAGTGCAAAGGGATTCTAAGAACAATATCTGGAAACTTCTGTCCAAATAATGTGACAGGCCCTTTCTGTCTCGATGAGAGTGGAAAGATCTGTAAACACAGTTGAGGTTTCCCTAGCTATACTGAGCATAGTGTGGAGGCCAATGGGTTTATATAAATACTGTTATTTTTCATAATCATCACCAGTGTTCCATACCTTGTACTTCCTGAAGGGGAGAGATGATTAGTTTGTTAAAGAAGATTGGTTACATGAATTATATTCAGCCTTGCAGAAGTTCACAGCTTGATGTTGCATCAGTAATGCATAAGAAAAATGGCAGTGTGTAACCCTCGAAAGAAAAATGCTGCTTTCCGGTAAGAGGCACTAGTTATTTCACTGTTTCTTAGAACTTTATTATCATGTCTCATTAGCTTCCATACAGAATTGAAAACAAGCCACACATTTACACTGGTGAATAATAATGAAGAATACTTTGTGGAAGAATACTTTTTGCAGGCTCGGTAATGTTTTTCATGTATGAACTAACTGAGCCTAGTTTCACATTCGTGTCCAGGCTCAGCTAGTTTTTATCTTCTCCTTGAGTTTGCCTTTGCACTATGCTAGAACCCTTCTCCCCCAAGAGGTATCTCCCAAAATATGACTTAAATTTATGGGCTGTCTTTTATCCCTGCTGCAGAATTCTTATTAAATAAATTTGTTGTGAAAGTCGGTTCTGAAAGGACAGTCTGAAGGAGCATCTGAATGTGCAACGCTTGTGTGTGTGTGTGTGTGTGTGTGTGTATGTGTGTGTGTGTGTGTGTGTGTGTGTTGGACTTTAATGCTAGGAAGGACTTTGTTTCTTTTGAGAAGCAGACAGGGCTGTTCACCAAGCATTGACAGGCACGCAATGTGCTACATTTTATTTTCTGCCTTGGCTTCCAGGAAGCTCAGTTCTCACATACTTACTTTTTTTTTTTTTTAAGCATAATACCTAAAAATATATTTAGTATAATAAAACATGATATTTACTTTTGGCAATTTTTATTTTTTGCAAGTTACTTTCATTTTGGAGGCAGGCACAACATGTAATATTAAAGAATGAACAATAACAACAATAAAAACCCAGTTAGATGCCGGACAGCCTTTAACATAGGAAATTATTACATTTTGAAAGGCTGGAGAGACAGTTCCTTCTTGAGTACCACATACCTGCCACTGTTACCTGAAATTCTCTCCAACAGTGGCAGGTGAGATATTTGGTCTTTAGAAAGCTGTTTGGGGAGCTGGAGAAGAACTGCAATCTCTACACCCTTGCTTGCCAGAATGAAACTTCCAAAGGGGCCAGGAAGTGGACTCTGCCTCATTTCTACCTCCCCGAACTCACGCAAATACTCTGGCCAGTAAATGGCGTCAGGAAAACTGGCCCCCCAAACCCAATTTACATGCAAAACCCTAGCGAGCTCCATAGGAATCTGAGAAACAGTTTTCAGCTTTGCAGCCTAGAGGTTGAACAAGTCAATCTGCAGTATTTACAGCACCCTTAATGAGATTGTTGTGAAGATTAAATACAGTAATTCATGGGAGGGCCTGGCATAGAGTATGATGCAATCAGTATTATTATTTATTATTGTTTATTAAGAACAAATTGTGTGCAGAGACTGCACTCGTTTATTAGGGATGGAAAAATGAGTAATGCTTCTCTGCTGTCTTCAAAATATTCCCAGTATACATAGAGAGTAGATATTGAAGAAATAATTATATCACAACAACAAAAAGACTACTATAAGAAGGTAGCGATGGGATAACTCTTGTTGGCAATATGTGTTACTTCATTTATTTATTTGTTGAAAAATAGATTTATTGACATAACTCCTTATATAGGTCAGGCCTAATGCTGGATGCCGGGGTGCAAAAGTGAGGCAGACAGGTGTCCCTGCTCTGTAGGGTGTGTGTGTGTGTGTGTGTGTGTGTGTGTGTGTGTGTGTGTGTGTGTGTGTTGGGTGGGATGAATGAATGGTAATGGGGGAAGTCAGAAGGGAAGGCTTCACAGAGGAGGGAACATTTGTACTGGATCCTTAAAGATGAAGGGGATTTAGGCAGAGATGGGTAAGAAGGCAAGTACAGAATAACAGAATCCAGATTTTCAAAGGATCTTAGGCATCGGCCTAGGCAGTATTTTTTAAAGTGTGTTCCACAGAACGCCAGTCCCTGCTTCCTTGAAGGGATAGTTCAGAGGTAAGGACATTTAGAGATGATAATAATTGAGTATATTAAAATATTAAGAAAGTTCACAGTAAAACGCAATTCCGTTTAAGCCAATGTTTCTTACATTTTTGACCATAGAAACCTTCTTTGATGTAATATCTACTAGCAAATAATACACTCTGGGAAACATAGTCCCAAGGTGATCAACCTCTTTAATCTATGGATGGCAAAATGAGGTGCAGAGAGGGTAAGGGTCACATAGCTATCTTATTAAGCTCCAAGAAATCAGGTACTATGTTATTTCCCAGCATACCCCTCTCCCAGCCCCCAGCAATTAATCCAGGACCTGTCTTAGAGTAAATGTGCAAAAAATATTTGGGATGAAACATTGATGAATAAACCAGAGAAAAGAGTAAACCAGAGGAGAGCTCAGATATGACAATTCTCAGATTTACGTTTTCATTAATGTATACCTCTCAGCTAATGGGAAACCTTTCCAAAAAGACAGAGCGACATTCTCCCCAAGAAGGTTCTGCAGAGACTTCCCTTTCAGGTAGGGTCGCCCGATAAAGTTCAGGACACATGCACTATTTGGGACATGTTCACACCAAAAAGTTATTTGTTATCTATCTGAAATTCAAATTTAACTGGGTGTCTTATATTTTTTTTTGCTCAATCTGACAACCCTACTTTTAAGGGAACAATATGGAAATCTTTCGACTGGCTAACGTTGCTTGCTAATCATCTTGAAAAGGAATTCGTAAACAGATATGTATTTTACTTTCCAAAATATCACAGGGTCGGTCCTTTTAAGTGGGTCTAAGAAGATAAACCGATTACATACAACTTCGTTTCTGTCAAGTTCCTGCTGAGTGGGAAAGCTTTTGTATAAACGGAAGCGGCAAAGCATTTATCTCCTCGGCCTAGGCCCCAGCACTTGTGAGAGAGCACCTAGAGAATTCTTCGAGCCAGGGCCTTGCTGCCACCTGTTAAGACTCACAGAAGCTTAGGGACAGACACAATGAGATACATGTGAAGGTACAGGCAAGACAAACTTCTAAATAACAAGGCCGTTTCAGATTTAACAAAGAGAGGACGCTTGCTATTACATACCCTAAGCTAGGTTTATGCTTCCAAGAAGTGACATTTTTAGCTTTAGAATTTCTGGAGCTTGGACCAGGTGATTTCTTCATTTTGTGCAGTGCAGACTTGAATGTAGATCACAAATTATCATGCTTTTAAAAGCCCTCTTGTTCCCATCCATCTTTGTCCTGTCCCACAAAGATGCACTGAGACCTCTCACAAGCCGTCCATTATTACTCTGCCAGGAGGATCCTGACCTTAAGACAATTAAACAATTAAAAAAGCAATAATAAAAAAAAAGACCCCCAAACCTTCTCTGTTCTTTATGCCAGTGGCTCAGGCTGTGCACTTTGCTTTCACCCTCAGCTGAGTGTGAATTACATGCGCTTTTGTTAACTCTGACTTAAAACCCAACGTGTTTAGGTAGTTTTTTGTGCTGCTCCCCCTGATTTATTTCTCATATACATTGGGGTGATTCTTCTTCCACAAAGAAGGGCAATAACTTGCGTGAAGTATTGATTAATCATACTTTCATTCATTGGTTTGCTTATTTACAAATATTTAAAAAATACGTATCGTGTGGCAGGAACGGTGTGCAAGGCATGGGTAAAACAGAAGTAAAGCACCATGCCCTCGAGGAGCTGACAGGTCAAACAAATATTTGTAACTAACTCAGTGAGACAGGTCAATAGAGGTGCTACAAAGAGGGGCTGAGCGATCAACTTCACCTGTGGGAGGCGCAAGGCAAGGAAGAGCTGCACAGAGGAGACTTATGAGCTGAAATCCTAAGAAATAAATAGTCATTTTCTAAGTGTAGAGAAGGGAATGGAAACAGAAATACGAGGTATTATAACTTTTTGTTCAGTATTATAATTTTTGTTCAGTATTATAACTTTTTGTCCACAGGCTAAAGATGACCCATTGAGATCTAAGAAGAAATAGCATAACTTCTTCTCTTTATTTTTATGTAAAAATAAAATTGACTAGTATTCAGTACATGATTTACAGTTGGGCATCTGTAATTTATCAGTAAGTATACAGATATCCCCTGCTTTTCGGAAGTTTGCTTTCTGCCACTTGGCTTTTACAAAAGATCTACATTAGTACCTGTTTCCTCTAACTGAATGAAAACTGAAGAGGATTTTTGCTTTTATGAAAAAGGTGAAAAGTGAAAACAGCGGTCAGCTTTGTTTTGCAGCGAGCTGTTATAGAGGCGGCATGCACCCTGAGCAGTGAGAGTAACCCGGCCAAGCTCCTTCCCTGGGCACTCTACTCAGCATCGGGCCACCAGGGCTTTGGAATGTGCCTGTGAGCATCTGTGCTTTATCTTGATTTATTTTGTGCATCCGTTGGCAAGATGCTTCTTCACTTGATACCATTTCAGTTTACGAAAGTTTTCATAGGAACCCTCTGCTTTCAGAGAGTGGGGGAAACCTGTACACTTGGCTGGCTGCACGCATGGTAAAAAATACTTTGCCAAAAGGGGGCACCCTTGACCAAACCAATTTGGCTACTACTGCTGGAGTGATGAAACTAGGGATTCAGTTCATGGCCCCCAACTTAAGCTGGACCAGTACCAAGAGGAGTCTGGATAATTATGTTCTTTTAGTCCATGGTATTTCCAAGCATGTCCATGGAGACAGAATGCCTAGAGTGCTAATTTTGAAAAGGCAAATCTCCTGGCCTTTTCCAGATCAGTAGAATCAGCATCTTTCAGGAACAGAACCCAACAACCTGTATGTCTAACAAGCTCCCCAGGTGATGCTTACGCCTTAGCCTGCTCAAGCTGCCATAACAAAATACCACAGACTAGGTGGCTTAAACATCAGAAATGTATTTTCTCTCAGTTCTGGAGTCTGGAAAATCCAAGATCAACGTTTCATCAGGTTCAGTTTCTAGTGAGGACTCTAGAAGGTGGCCTGCAGATGGCCACCTTCTCGATGTGTCCTCACATGGTGAAGAGAGCGCTCCTGTGTTTTCTCCTCTTCTTATAAGGGTACAAGTTCGACTGGATCAGAGTTCTACACTTATGACCTAAGTTACCTCATTAATCTCACCTTAAAGGCCTTTAACAGTCACATGGTGGGGGGAGGTAGGCCTTCCACATGTGAATTTGTGGTGGGGGTGGGGGAACATAGTTCAATCCATAGCGCTTATGTCCACTGAATTTCGAGGACCACTCCTCCAGTCTAACCAATAAAGAAATCGTAAAGCCAGTGATAGCTTCTGATATGGGCTCCTTTGCTCCTGAGTCTGAATCCAGAGGAAGAGTGAGAGAAATGTGGGAGTTCCAGCTCCCCTCCTGCCTTTTGGGTTAGGCTGTTCAACAGAAATGTAACGGGAGCCACATTATGAAGCGCATAATAATTTAAAATTTCCAAGTAGCCACTTTGAAAAAAGTTTAAAAAAAGAAGCGAAATTAATAATTATTTTGTTTAATCCAATAAATCCAACATACTATCAATTCAATATAAAATCAATATAAAAGATTATTAATGAAATATTTTACAATCTTTTAATATTAAATCTTTGAAATCCTGTGTGTATTATTTAAAACTTATAGCACATCCCAATTTAAACTAGTCAGATTTCAAATGCTCTGTGGCCATGTGTGGCTAGTGGCTACCATTTTGGACAGTTGGTGCTGAATTATTACAATCTTCAGTTTGGGGTTGAGGAGGCTCAGCAGACAAGGTGTGTGGTGAACATGCCGTACAAGTAGTATCATTCCTAAGAGAGACTTTGTAATTATAATTGGTTCTGAAATGTTTTTGTTAACACAAATTCTCCTCTAAGCAGCAGCTTAAGATGTCAAGTTTACTCAGAGAACAAAAGCTGAGAGCTCATCCTAGCAGTTGAAGAAATCGTCACCATTCAGTGTCCTGTTTATCATTACATGAGAAATCACAAGCTACCAGAGCTGACTGGTGACTAAGCCAAGCTGATTGGCCCTTAAATGAAAACTAAGCTTCATTTGATTTATTACCCAGCTGTCACTTCTCACCTCCACTGAACCTTTCCCAAGACCACAATAAATGTCGCTTCAAAGGTTTAGAACTGGATTTCAACTGTGCAGAGCATAGTAATCCTAAAACAATCTCCTTCAAACAATCAGCATCTGCCGTCCGTGTTGGGGGTGGGGAGAACATATGGAGGAAGTTCCTTGAATTTTATATAATGAAGAAAGCATTAGGCTAATCGTAAGGTTAACTTTATCCATATCCCACAAGACCAAGTGTAGGGTTCTCCAGGGCTACAGGCATGTTGTTGGTGCTGAGATGTGTCTTGGGACCCACTAGAGCCCAGATGCTTCTAGTTACAAATCCTTGTCTTGTTGAAGGAAATCTGGGGTTAAGGGCTGGAAAAGAGAAAGTTTGGTGGGAAGGGCTTGAGAAGTCACCCTCAGATATTTGAGAGCCTTTTAGAAGAGGGATTAGGCTCATTCAGTATAGTTAAAAAGAGAAAAATTACAACACATTTTTAGCTCAAAATAAGAAGATATTTTAAATAAAATTGTGCATCAGCAATAAGACACACATCAGATTCTGTTCTAAGGAAATATTTATCAAGTACCAACTTTGGGTCAAGCATTATTACTCGTAATTATTTCAATGAAATTTCACAAGTATTATTACCTTGTTCCAAGGGTGGCATCCCCCTTCTCTAAGACCATGATGACAGCAGTTAGGGGTGAGGAATGCTGCCCCATGCCTGAAACTTGCTGAGTGCTCAGCTTTCCTGAGCAGGCTTTATGCCCCAGACAGGAAATCAAATGTATTATGTTCTTTGTTTTCTGCACTAGATTGGAAGAGAGACAACTTGTGTGTCCTGTACAGTGGAACTTGAATTTAGTACGAGAGAAATACATAAACAACCTGTGCGAAGTTGCAAAAGGTTTTTATTTAAACTAGTACCCCTATTTTCATCAATGATGATGTGTATCATGGAAGAGTCCGATTCTCTTCCCTGTGTGCATTTTTATGCCTGTACAGTTTGCATGCCCATTATTAGTCTTTTTTTTTTTTTTTTACTAAGGTACATGTTGCTGTGTCCATAAAGAATATGTTCAGAATGCGGTTTCTAAAATGGATATTGGTTTTCCTTTTGTCTTACCAGCAGAATGTGTTGTGACTAGAGCTACCTCCCATCTCTAGTGCCAGGAAGTGGACATAAAGTTCTGTATGTGATACAAACGTATAATAAAATGTTAAATGGCTAGTATTATCGAGTACTCACTATGTGACAGACATTGTTCTAAGGGCTTTATGGGTCTTAACTCATTGTTCTTGATGGACCTCCCATAATGTAGATACTCTTGGTACCTCCACTTTATAGAAGAGGAAACTGAGACACAGAGAGGTTACATAACTTGCCCAGTTAGACTTAGGATTTGAACTCCGTAAGCATAATGGCTTTATTGTCTCTTGGTACGGCATAGCATAATTTTTGTCCTACTCTACCAAAAAACAAACACACTAGTAAGGGCCGAGTGGAACCTAGATTCATACTGTCTTATTCGTCACCACATGTGGCTACTGAGCCCTTGAAATGAGGCTACTCCAAACTGAGGTATGCTGTAAGCGTAACACACATATTGAATTTTGAGGACTTAGTATGAGAAAATGAAGGCAAAACATCTCTTCTGTAATTATTTCATGTTGATTAGACGTTGAAATGATACTATTTTAGATATACTGGGTTAAATAAAAAATGTTAAAGTATTTTTACCCATTTCTTTTACTTTAAATGTGGCTTTTAGGAAATTTACAATTACACATGTGGCTTGCCTTTGAGGCTAGCGTTTCTCTTGGACAGTGTTGGACTTGACTGTTTACTTATTCATTTGTTCGCTCATTCATTCACTATGTCCTGGCACCCAGTAGGCACCCACAATGGGATATAGCAGTTAACCAGACAGATTTGGTTCCGGTTCTCATGTGGCTCAATGTCCTGGAAAGGCTGGTGGGTTGAGAGTGGGAATGGACCCTGAGAAATAATTACATAAGTAGTTAATTAATTATCATCATTATTGTTAAATAGGAGAATGAATTTGCTATGAGAGATCATACTAAGGGCGCTCGCTACACATTATTCATTCAATAAATACTTGTTGATTGAAAGACTGAATCTAGGAGATTAGAAGAGGCTTCCCTGAGGAAAACTTTCAGATAAAGGTCCGAAGAATGAGGGGAGAGTCAGGTGAAATCATGGCCGCTTCTGCCGCGCCAGGTGGCTTGGTCTGCTCCCCGCTTTCTATCAGGGATAGTTGTCTCTGGTCAGGTTCAGTTAGTTGCACAGCCACGTCCAGGAGTTTTGCTGGATAAGCAGAAGTGCAGAGAGCTGTGTTCCTTGGCGCGGAAGGAGGGTCATCTCAGCGAGCCGGGCGGGAGGCGGGGCGGGGCGGGGCGGCACCGCCCTCCAGCATCGCGCAGCGCCCAGCGGCGCCGCCTGCTAGACCTCAGTTTCCAGCATGGCGGCTTTGTGTTGCTTCCTCTCCTTTTCCTCTCGGCCCCCAACGATTTTGACTCTGCTGCATTTCTCTTTGTTGCACAGCCCCTTTGACAGGTTTTTATTCGGTTGTTTTTTATGCCCAGTGTAAATAAGACCTCTAGTAGGAAGAATGACTTTTAAATCTTTTGTGACCTTGTAGTACAAAATGTTCCCAATTTCTTCCCCTGAGCAGTTTTCATCTCTGTGGCAAGTTACAATAGAATGCTTATTCTTGCAGATAACTGTGTGCGCTGTGAGGAGAGGAGGAGCGGGGGAGGAGGGACCTGTGCTGGGTGGCAGAGTGGCCAGAGTCAGTTCCTATATTTGCCTGAAGTGGGAGGTAGCTGGGAGCAGCACTGGGCTGGGGGCAGAGGACAACTTTGGGCAGCCCAGGAGGAATGAGGGGCACCTGCCCACGGGCTTCAGGCTGTGTGGAGCCTCCCACTGTGCAACTACCCACCCTCCCCAACCCTTGTGTGTGATTCTTGGATGGGACTCCTTCAGTTCTTTGCATACCTGATTCCAGGTTGCCAAGTTACCTAATGAGCCAGAAAACAATAAAACTACCATAAACCCAGCTGGGGGTGATTTGCTGGGTTCTGAGCCTGTGTATCTCGCCTGGATCTCACATTGGGCTTGAATACAAAGAGGGCTGTCTCAGGCTGGGGAACAGTTGCAGCAGAGAAATTAGGCACTGTGCCCTGAACATACTGGGCACCCAACAAATATTTGTTAAGCCAATGAGTAAGAGTTTACAGTAAGGAATACCGTTTTTAGTTAATTTGCTACACGTGTACTACCTGGGCGGAACGTGAAGCCAGCACAGCATTATAATGTGGTTTCGTAAACATTTTATAGCTTCGTTCTAGGATTGTCCTAAGAACTCACCTGAGTCTCTGTTGGCCTAGCTCTCTGAGTCTCTTGCTGCTCTAATAGCCCGTGATTCTTTGAAACGTGCTGGGTCAGGGACGGGCTTCTGACCTGGAGGAGGGCTGTATTCAAGGCTTTGTGTCTGCCTTGTGGTGACTATTGCTCTTTAAAGCAGGACGTTTCACCTTCAACACAATTATCATTTGGGGCTGGATAATTCTTTGTTTCCGACACTGTCCTGTGCATTGCAGGATGTGTAGCAGCATCTCTGACCTATACCTACTAGACGCCAGTAGCACCTCCCCAACCAGCTTGACCTGTGAGAAGCAAAGATGCATCCAGACATTGCCCAGTGTCCCCTTGGAGCTAAACTGCTCCTGCCTGAGAACCACTGCTCTATAGGAATAAAGGGAGACAGCAGTGCAGACTGTATGTAAAAGCCCATGATACACAAACAGTTTCTGCTAGAATATATCACATGACATGCAGGGTTTGTGGATTTATCTTCCCAAAGCATTTTATTTAGCACATGTTAAAAGCGCCTGACTTCTCTTAGTGCTCGCTGGATGGGGTGTAGCGGAGAAGGGAACCCACAGCACAGTGTGGCCCTGGAGGTAGATAACTGAACACGGGCAATGACTATCCACTGCGTCATCCTTCTGTCCCTACCTTCCTCCTCTACTCCTAGTGTAGGACAGTGGTTTAGACCCTGAATGTGCATTGCAATCACCTGGGGGGCTTTACAGAAATAACATGTCTGTCTCCTATGCTAGGATTCTGGTTTAGCTGGCGAAGGCTGTGGCATGTGTATCAGGTGATTTAACTGCACAGCCAGGGCTGGGAGGCACAGGTGTGGCAAAGAGCACAGGCTTTGCAGTGCTCTTTGGGCTTAGCTGGCCAAACTCCCCGAGTTTATTGTTGATGAAACTGGGAATAATAATAGCTCCCTCCTGTGGTGACAGTAAAGGAGATGACATTTGAAGGGAAGTCTTATCGTGAGGGGGTAAGTGCTCAATAAATGGCCTGTCCTCTGGGCCTGCCTTTCCTCATCTACTTCCTCTCTTCCTTTCCCACCCCCTTTTCCCTCTGGGTCTTAGCCCGATCTCAGGGCACAATTTGCTGTCTCTGTGTGACTCAGGTGGGGTAACTTGCCTTCACTTACTGTGGAGCCCATTTAGTTCCCTGCACCTGCAAAGAACCATTTTCAAGGTACTAGGCTATGACGGGGCTCAGAGGGCTCTTCCTGTGTATTCCTGGAGAAGGCCATCCTAGAGCCATCACTGAACTACCACGGGGGACCAAGAAACACGTTCCTGGCCAGAGGTGAGTCAATCACAGCCTGATTTCACTCATTCATTCATTCATTCATTCATTTAAATGGGGAGGTGGATGGCTGGGGCAGAGCTTATACACTTAGTAAGTCTTACTCACAGAGGTGAGCAAAAGTGACCTGAGAAGGAGAGGTTCTGTTCATTCTTTTATCATTTAACCTTTTAAGTTATTTTCTTTTTAAAGAGTGCCTTGCAGATGAGGCCCTGGAATTGGAACAATGCCTTGGTTATGTTGAACTAGAAAGTGATAAATACTCTTGGAAAGCGTGCTGCTGTGTATGTGTGTCTGTTGGGGAGGATGCTGACCGGTCACAGTATTTAACCGGGGATAGGGCCTGGTCCTCTCATCTGTGCTTGAGATTTAGAAAACCCCACCATTTTATCAGGCAGAAATTTATAGTCACGGATTCATTAACAGGGAGTTGAAGCAGCCTCATAAATAAGTACAAATGTTACATCCTTACCAAATTATTTCCCCAGTTTATTTTCTTCCCTTGGAGAGCAGTGTTTGTAAAATATGTGAGATGAATGCTCTTCAGTGGTTTCCTAGAAAAAGTAACACTGGGCAGGAGATTTGTAACCAGAAATTCTGGTTAGATTCTCTGACCCCACCTCAGACACCCATCATGAACTTTTCGCTAGACCAGTTGTTCTTAACCAGGACTGATTTTTGTCTCTCAGAAGATATTTGGCAAAGCTGGAAACATTTTTCATTGTTACAACTACGGGAAGATGCTACTGGCATCTAGTGAGTAGAGCCCAGGGGTGTTGCTAAACATCCTAAAAAGCCTCCCAACAAAGAATTAACCAGTCCAAAATATCAGTAGTGTTGAGATTGTGAAACCCTGTATCAGACACACGAGTGTCTAGGGCTGGCTCTGTGCCGACATTGGGATGCGAAGTCCAGGTGACTCTGTCCAACCAAAGCCCAGCTCTCACCTGCGGAAACATCATCGGCTTAGCTTGGTGATGGTCATGTTCAGATCTGGGCTCACTTGGCCAGATAATGATGGCGGCAACTATATTTAGTAGTACCGACTCTGTGCCTGTCCAAAGCTGGGCCCTTTAGGGACATTATCTCACTGAATTCTCACAACAGTCCCAGATGATGTAGATGAGGGAGAAGTGTCTCAGACTAGTGAACTGCCTAGCCAAGTCCACACAACTCGTAAGCAAAGGAACCAGCTGGGGTTGAGTGTTCCCGAGATAACCAAGGGGAAGAACTGTGACTAAGCATCTGGATTCTTTCATTCAGCTTTGGGACAGATTTTGCCCACGAGTTGGTTTTCCCTTCCATGTAACCTGCAGTGGATTACGTCTTCACCTATGTAACTTCTTAACCCTACTTTGACTCATTTTTCATTAGTGTTTTTGGCTGGTATTCTTTCATACGTAACAGCAATATCATGTCTCACGATACGCTGAGTAACCTGCTGGAATTTCTCATTTACAGGCTAGCTAAGGAAAGTTAAGCTAAGATGGGCCACCATGCTCATCTGCTGTCGCTGGACGCCTCCAGGTGTTTCTCATTTGGCCAGGAGGACACAACTCCTATCTATACCAACTGTGAGGATACCGAAGCTCAGGAATCTCCAGGCTGCCTGTGTCTGGGGTCTGGGAAGACTCTTGTCACTCATGTAGTCAGTGTGACTCTGAACCCCTCTGGACATCTGTGAGAGGTCCCATGGGTACCACGGTACATGAAGGGCCAGGTCAAATACTTAATTCTAAGACAAGTTCCAGCAGTACCACCCTGCTTCTCTGGGTCTTGATTTCTGTATCTGAAAGTGGGGAGATGGATTCTTTGCAATTCTTGCACTTTTCTGTCTCTATACTTCTATGGCTCGAGGCAGAGAGAAATATGAGTTCCAGTCAAAGGAATAAAGGTGAAGTGGGAAAGTTCTGAGTGGTTTTCATGTGCCAAATCAGAGGGAAGTCAGAAACTTGACCGGAGTTCCCATGGTTAGACTTCGGTAAGCTTCTGTGACCTCTGCAACTTCCCACCTTGATCAGTTTGTTTTTTTCTTTGTTAATTAGCAGAAAACACTGACAGTGGGGTGTGAATGAGGAGGAAGGAAGCAGACTGATTCTGGGTCCTTAAAAACACTACCTCTTAGATCCCACTTCATGTTTGCTGCTCCCAGAGTATCTCTCTTTTTGGAGGAGGCCCAAGGAAACTTTCTCTAGTTCTCTAAATATCTCTGTGGAACTACCCTTCCTAGTTCCCTCATATACTTTGGCCTGGCTTCCCTTCCACAACCCCCACATCTCCTTCATAGTGCAAACCACAAGAAGGAATATAACTGCTAAGAAGGACTCTTCATCTCGTGGTTTACTGGGCACAAGTTCATAACCAGAGTCTAGCAACCATTACTGACAGATGCCTCTCATGCATTCTGCATTTCAGAGAAAAGCCACAGACTGAGCTTTTGACCTCCTGCATGTGGGGGCGGGGAATGCATGTGCAATGTTGGATTCCTCATTTACATAAAAAATGGACCAATCAAGAACCAGAATGGGAACTTTATAAAAGGAGGATCACACTTTCAGTTTCTACTGGAGGCTGTTTCCCTGGTTTGCAAACTGTTCAGCTGAGTAAAGTCTCCCATCTTTCCAACCTCATAGTAGGAACTTTTGTAGATAACAGAGAACAGAATCTGCCCTATTCGCAAGCCCTGTCACACAGGCAAGCATGACATGACTTTGCATTGCCTGAATCCCACTGATAGGTGGGGGCTGTATCCTACTCTAGGGGAGGTCTTCAGTTGTAGATTGCCCAGTAAGCAAGATCAATCAGATTCCCTCTCTGGGAAAAGTTGAGTTAGGAGTCACATGGGGGACAGAGAACACTAAAAGATCTTGTCAGCTCAGGGAATGAGGTGAGCATTAAGGTAATAGTCTATTCTCCAGGTGAGAAAACTGAAAGATGCTCAGAGGGTTAAGATTTGCATTTATGACAGAACTTGGGAAAGTCTGGATGGGTCATTTCCTGCCCTGATCATTTGCTATAAAGACTGCTTCGGGGTAGATGAAATAAGTTAGGCCCTTGCCCTGGCAACGCACGCTGAGAGGCACAGCTATTAGAAGAGGCTCCAATAGGATTTGTTTTCTGATTTGCTCTTTGTTTGAAAATCTCTTAGTACAAATGGGAATTTGGATTTCATGAGGAACAGTGCGAGTGTAAAATCCACTCTTTAAAGCCCTGCTTGGAGCAGGCCCTAGGTGAAATTGTGATGTCTGTGAAGTTTGCTTTCTAGTTCTACAAGGCTCTCCTTTCTCTTTTCTTCTATTCCCCAGCTCCACAGGCACCTTTCCCCTTCACAAAATTTCCCTATATAGTAAAGAGTGACTGTTACTAAGAGAAAGAAGCTAAACTGAAAAGGCTATGTACTGTATGATCCACTCTAAAGGCAAAGCTATGAAAAAGATTAGCAGTTTCCAAGGATTGGGGGTGGAGGGAAGGGGTGAACAGGGGGAGCACAGAGTGTTTTTAGGGCAGTGAAAAAAAATACTGTATGATACCCTAATAATGGATACATGTCATATATTTGTCAAAACCCATGTACAACACCACGAGTGAACACTCAAGTAAACTACGGACTTTGGGTGATATTGTGTCAATGTAGGTTCATCAGCTGTAACAAATATACCTCTCTGGTGGGGAATATTGATAATGGGAAGCTATGTACATATAGGAGCAGGGGGTATAAGAAAAAGTCTCTGTTTCTTCCTCTTAATTTTTGTTGTGAAAACTAAAATCCCCAAACCAAACAAACAGAATGACTATTAAGACAGAGTGTTAATTTTATCTACTTTTTAAGGCCAAATATCTTTATATTACAGAAAAGTGTAATTGTACAGTAGAAAGAACTGTGCCTTGCAATAAAAATAGTGTTTATTCACTACCTGGCTACTGCGGTCAACATTGTTGCTTCCTAACCTGTCAGTCACCCCACACCACCCTTCCTCCTTACTGGCAGAGCCCTGATGTCCACATGGCCCCTCCCCGTGGTGTGTTCCAGGAAGGTGACTGTACCCGGTACCGGGAGGTGCATGTTGCTTTAGTCTAAGGCAATCATGTTACCGGGATTCTGGTTGCCTGAGATTGGTTTAGACACAGGAATACAGTGCAAACTTAGCCAATGAGATAAAAGGGGGCTTCTGGGAAAGGTTTTCTTCCTTGATCTAAAGAGCCACTCAGAGGAGAATCTGCCCTTTGGCTCGCCTGCTGGCTGTTGTCGCATGAGGTAGCGCTGCCCGAAGCGTCTTCTGCCATCTTGTGTTCATTGTGGAGACACATTGCAGATGCCACAGCAGAAGATGGTGAGCATGAGTCCTGATGGCATACAAAGCTGCTCATCCAGCCTTGGAACAGCCCCAATTCTGATAATCCCTTATTAGTTTTTTAATGATTGTTTGGGTCTTCCATTATACAGAGCTGAAAACATCCTAATGGTTGCCGTGCTACCTGCTTTATGTAGATCATCTTATTTAATCCTCATTTTATGTTGATGAGCAAATGGTGGCTTAGAGAGCTTAACTAACTTTTCCCCAAATCATACAAGCAGAAACTGAGGTCTCAAACCCAGATGTCTACTTTCAAAGAGCCTGGCTCTTAACCACTATGGCCAAAAAACTACCTCTTGGCATTCATCTTCCTCAGGGACCTTAACCTTGCTGGGTCTCAGTTTTCTTATCTGTCAAGAAAGAAACAGTATTGGGTGACCTCAAATATCCTTTTCAACTCTAACATTCTAGGAATAAGATCCAACTTTAAAATTCTTGGCTCTCATAGGGCAAGAATTGAGGTGTGTATTTTGCTGGCTTCTTGGATGCAGACGGAAAAATCCAACTCTGCATAACATACAGAGAAAAGAAATTCTTTGTAACATATCAGGTGGATCATAGTCAAACTTCTGCCCTGGAAATAGCCTGGTAAGGAAGTCACTGCCCTCACGGCTGCCCTCTGGTTCCGCAGCCAGCACCAGTGCTACCACCTTGCTGGTCACACTGTTGGCTCCAGAACAAATTCTAGACTGCCCCTAATTCTTCAGTTGCCGCAGGGTAAAAGTCTCAAGTGGAAGCACTTAGGTCATAGGACTTAAGTTGTATGGCTCGGTTGCCAGGGGCTGGGAGTCCAACCAAGTCCAGGTCGGGTTCCCCCAGAAGCAACCCCCAAATAAGAACTTGAGTACAGATCCAATTGGTGGGGGGTGGGGTGGGAAATTGAGACAAGGAGGGAATGAAGCAATAAAACATACATTGTCATGTAAATTATCCCTGTGGGCAACTAGAGCTTACCTTGCTGAGGAGTTCTGGGAGGCAGTGTAAACATATAGATGATGTAGACTCAGAATTATCCCACTGATGGGCAAGGGAGCTAGAATATTTACCCAACTCTTGACAGTGGTTGGTTGAGGTCCGCTGGGTAAATTATATATTCTTTGGCACTTCCTGCTCATCCTGCAACCTGTGTGAGCAAATGGATCATGCACAAGCACCTGGTGATGGCTGCTTCTTATCAACATTTATACAAGCATAGGAAGAAAGTTCAGAAACTGGGCAGCCAACATGATTAATCTCCATCATGGAGTCCTCATGAAATCATGTCAGGCAGTCAGCCACACTGTGTAGGGGGCTCCTACTGCCCACACGAACCTGGCTCCTCTAGGTGTCCCCAGCAACCGAGGCCTGGCCCACTTGCTAGAAATGTAGCAAGTGCAGGCTCTGGCATCTCATAGCTTCCTGTGTGCCATCTCGTCTCTGATAGGACCATAAGCTTTCTGAGGGCAGATACCATCTTTGACATTTTTTACTCCCCAATTGCATTCTTTACAATGCTAGACACATAGCAGTCACTAATTTGTTTAAAAATTGATTTCATTGTTTTTATAAATACTATTAGTAGTCTATATATATAGATAAAAACTAGAATCATAACTATTTGGAAAAACTCTATAAGTCACATAGAACACAGCTTTTCAATACCAAAACACCATCTACAGCATCCTTGTCACTACTGTCAGTCACGGCTATTGTCCAATGCCAGAGGACAAGAGTAGTGGCATGGTGAAGAGTAGGGCTCTAGTCACCCTCACTGCCTTTGAATCCTGGCTGAGCCTTTTACTCTATATGTGTCCTTGGGCAAGTTATGTAACATTTTGGAGCCTTAGTTTTCTTATCTACGAAATGGGGATAATGGTAGCGTCTCCTTACATAGGGTTGTAAAGATTGATTAGACAAATAGCATATACAAATAACGTGTATATATATATATGTGTGTGTGTGTGTGTGTGTGTGTGTATATACATACACATGTATTTATATATCTCTATCTGTATCTATATAGATAATTATATGTAGCACAGAGTCAACAAGAACAAACACTCCATCGAGGTGGCTGTTATTACTCCCGAGACAGGTCGTCCAGTCTCCCTGAAGAGGGACTTCTCCATTTGGAAACAGCTGCAATTGTTAGTAATTCCTTCCATACCAAGCCTGAAATTGTCCTACTTCCATGCGAAGATTGAATATTGACACTAAATTATAAATTCTACTTCCCAAAGGGGGAATTTTAAAACATGTGGAGATTTTCTTTTGCCTTATGAAACTAGAGAGGATAATTCTTTTACATTTGCATGATTTCCCTTCAAATAAGAGAAGTGAGTTATTGCTCCTAAGCCAGTATTTCCCAAAGTATCTTCTGAAAACTCTACTCTCCAGAGGAAAAAGTCTCTAATACCCATTTGTTTGTACATTAAAGGCTCTGAGAAGTCTTGCAATAAATCAGTCCCCAAACTAATTCGAGCATGGAATTCTTTTGTTATGGCACATTTATTAATATCTCTGTAATTTCTTGGTACAGATTTTGATTTGTTCGCCCTCTGTTCAACCAGGTTTTGGGAGCTGACTACAAATACTACAGATACTGGAAATAAGTGCTGTATTTTCTGTTCTTTTCTTTCTCTCTCTCTCTCTCTTTTTTAAAAGCATTATGCATCTCTTCAATTGCATAGGTGCCTTATTTTCACACACACACAAAGTCTTATACGTTTTTTCCCCCATTCCTTCCTTTTGCCCTTTTCAGAAAGACATTTTTCATTGTCGGCAAAACTGGGAAGACAGAGCGGGAGGCTAAAGAGCCTACTTTCTCTGGACCTGCTTTTCCCTCTTCCTCTCATCCACTTTCTCCTCCTCAGAAGTAAAGCCACTGGTACTTGCTGCCAGCTGCTCCCAGCACAGTAGCAGATCAAGGAGGAGTTACACACAGCAGAAACCTTGCTGCCCCCTTTTTTCCCACTGTTCTTGGACGTGAGGTTTCCCACTGTAGTAGGATGAAAGTGTAGCCTGAAAAGAAGGGCATATTTTCACTAGAACCTTCTCCTCTTCAACCTCTCCCCCATGCTCCTGAAAACCGGCTCCTGAAAAAGAATTGCTCTGTTCAGGAAATGAGTTACTGGGCTCCTCATCCAGTTAAAACCTAAGGTTGGAAAGAAGGTCAGTTCCCTGGTTTGAATGACAATGGCTCCTCCTTACCGTTTCTGTGCTGATAAAGGCAGTCCCACCCTCCGTCTGCAGGCGAACTGTGTAATTAGGTTTGAGAGACAGTGCCTTGGAGAGGCACAGAGCCATGGAATCTTAGCGCTGGGTCACCAAGCACAGACTGTTCATTTTACAGATGAAGCAGTTATATAGCCTAGAGAGGTTAAGTGTTTCGACCCACACCACAAAGCAAAGATGGTTTCTTCCTACTGCTCTAATGATATCTTTGCTTTCCTTTCTGTTCTTTTCTGCGTGTGGGTTGTGAGGAGGAGAGGGAGCAATTGGTTTCACAAATCTGATTTTTACCTTTCCCCGCTTGCAGCCAAGAAACATATTGCTGGGCTTAAGATCTTTCTCATTCATTCAATATATATTTATTAAATGCTTACTTGATGTCAGGCATTGTGCCAAGACATTCTTCCACTGCATCTGTTAAACACACATGATTTATTTCCTTCTGATGGTGGCAGAACGAGGCCCCAGGGCAGTTGCCCTATGCACAAAAAATGCCATTTTATATTTTCTGGTCCCTGGCACAAGACACTTTGGCCCCAGTCACCAAAGAACCCCCCTGGTGTTTACAGCCCCTTGGTGTCCCTTGAACGCAGACGATCCGTGTCTGAAACCTTGTGCTTAATTCTTTATAGAGGCGGCCTGCAGAGTCTTTGTGTATCCATTTCTTTGCAGGGAAAAAGGAGTGGCCCTCTTTCTTGAAGACTGTGGTAATCTTGTGCCACTTGTGCCAGCACCCCTCATCTCCGCAGTGTGAGAGACCTGGCCGAATTGATTGGGGGTGTTCCCCAAATCCTTCCAGATTACTAGGGGTGAGCAGATCTGATGCTACAAAAAAGGGCAGGGAAAGGAAGGTGCTCGCTCTGGCCTGTAGGAGGTCAATACACTTGGCCAAGTTCTACCCCAAGGTATTAAAACAAATAAATTGAACAAATAGTTACTGAATGCCATCTCCATGCCAGGGAACATAACAGGCAGAGGTGTCTGCCCTTGTGGAATATACATGTGAATGTGGAATGAACGTGGAATCTACACGTGAACATGGAATGTGCATATGAGTGCTGAACACACATGTGAACGCGGAATGTACACATGGTAGCTTCCTGTGGATTCACCGATAACACAGTCCAGAGAAGAAATGACACACAGGTGAGGCCCCTGAGGCTGCTCACCAGGATGGAGGAAGGAAGAGACAACGAGTGTGTCCACAGAAATCTTTATTTACTTCCCCAATTTTTCTGAGCCCTAACTTTTGTTGTGCTTTCAACATGAGCAGGAATTACACATGTCTTGTAATTAAGAACACCATTCTGCTATTCTCCCGCGGCTGCGGGCTGCAGGAGGGAGGACCAGCTCACCCACAGCACCTTGCTTTCATCATTCCACCTGCGAAGAAGGTGTGGCTGCTTGGTGACGGGGCCCAATGTGTCATACTTGTTTCTGCCGTCCACATGATGGGAAGAGTCTGAAAAGGTGCTTCCGTAACATTCTAGAACTCAGAAATATTGAGGACCAGCATTTTCCTGAGTAATCAAGTCAGACGACTAGCAGAAGAAGCTAAGCTGTTCCACGAGAGCCAGTGCTTTTTGAGTATGGTCTTTGGACCAGCAGCTTCAGCATCGACTGGTGTGTTCTGTGTTGTTGCTACAAATTACCCAAAAGTGAATGGCTTAAAACAACAAGCAGGTATTCTCTCACAGTTTCTGTGGGGCAGGAATGTGGCTATGGCTTAGTTGGGAGCCTCACATGAGATGTCTCCTGAGGCAGCATTACACTGTCAGCAGGGACTAGAGGCTCATCTAAAGGCCTGACTCAGTTTTGGGGGAAATCTACTCCTACGCTCAGTCATGTGGTTGTTGTTGGGACTCTCAGTCTCTCACCACATGAGCCTCTTCCCCTAGTGCAAGTGATGGCAGAGAAAGTGAGTGATCATCCAAGACAGAAGCCACAGTCTTTATTTAACCTGAACTTGGAATTGCCATCCCATCACTTCTGCCATATTCTACGTGTTAGAAGTGAATCAGTAAGTTCAGCCTACATCAGGGGAGGGTATTGCATGGGGTGTGACTACCCAGAGGTGGGAATGATTGCATGCCAGGAAGAAAAGGGATGAGTGTGTCTAAGAGGATGCAGTGAAATGATTTGATTGGCTCAAAAGTCTTGTCTCCTCTCAATTTCTGAGATTTGGATTCTCAGCCACAGGAAAGGGCACAGCCTGTGGGCAGACAGAGGGTCAAAGAGGACTTCAAAGAGAGGCAGTGTCCTTTTATACTAATCCTTCTTATTGCATCCCCTGTGAGATTCCTTTGTTAGAAGCCAGTGGGGAGGGGACGTGGGCAGTGCTAATTATTCAATTCCTAGTAGGCCATGTCCTTTTGCGAATGAGCAGCCTTAAAATTTCACAGCCGAAAAAAGAACTATTTGGAAAGTTGATTTCAACTGAGTATTTAGACTTATCCCAAGTTAGAATAAAGTAATAGTGCAAACAAAGGGGGCCAGGCAAGTAACATGAGTTAAGTGGCAGGGTATAGTGCAATAGGGACTGGTAAGGACTAGGGAAAAAGTGAGGACTCCATTAAAGGCCTCAGGCACTGTGTATCTTCACTCGCAGCCACGTTGGAAATTGTTGTTGCATCTTTACCTTTTAAAAGAAATATTGAAATCTAGATTTTATTTTAAATTTCCCACTTACAAAATATTGGAAACTAATTAAAAACAATTTTAAAGCACTGTGTTGATGCAGCTCTCTCTCTCTCTCTCTCTCTCTCTCTCTCTCTCACACACACACACACACACACACACACACACACGTGAGTAAAGTGCCTCTGGCATATGACCTGTAAGAGATACAGTCAGGAGACTGCACACTTTTCATGAGCAGCATTTCTCCTTATTGTTTTAGCTCAAGGGCCATATCACAGAAAAAGTAGAACAAAGGCAGGGAGACATTGGATATTTTTATATAATGGGGCAAAATAGTTTTGAAAACAAATACTAACTTTTATCCTTATTTAATCACAAATAATAATGTCCATCACCTTGTGTACGTGCTGACCTCTCAGGAAGTGATTAAACTTAGTTTTAATGAGCTTCATATAAAAGAGCATAGAAATGTCCATGTCTTCTTAACTGGCTATTCGAGGACAAGGGGTGTTCTTTCTATTTTAAAGATGAGCAAATAGATTCACTGAGGTTCACTTAGGAACTGACAAATCCTAAAGAAATCCAGTTCTTGAACTGAGATAGCACTAAGAATATTTGTGCTTGCAACCAGATGAGTCTCTACCGAAATAAAAAAGAAATAATTATATATATTATATTAACTGGCAAAGAAGGGAAAACAAGGGGGATTTCAGTTAGACATAAGGAAGTACTTAGAGAATAAGGACTTAAAGGCAACTGGAACAATGGAGAGAAGCTCATATTTGTGTGTGTGTGAATCTAAAAAGAAGAATTAATAGCTTTCTGCTGAATATGCTCTGTCAGCGATCCTACCCAGAAGAGGGTGGGTGAAGGAGGCACCCTCTGGATCCTTTTCTATCCTGTGACTTCCTTTCTGTCCCAGCCAACAAAAGCCCCCCAATTTACCAACTCACCCAAATGATTTACTAGCTATCTCTTCCCCCAGGAGGTAAACAGGCAATAAAATAAATGAAATTCCTATTCTTTATTACTTGACCCCCATAAATCATCACTTACTCTGGGTAGCACTTATCTCTAAGGCATCACACATATTTAAAATGCTGTCTTCTTTATTATGAATGAAATAGAAGAAATGAGCAAGAAACTTAATGACGATGTGTCTTAGTGAAGGACAATTCTACAGTGAGACTCAGTGTGCATGCATGTGTGTGTGTGTTTTAGGGGAGGGCAGTGAGGATTCTTAGGGGCTTCTTGGTTACTTCCATTCTGTTCCAAACCTTTCCTAGGATTAGATTCACTTTCGGAACTTTAGGTCCTCACAGAGCAGTGGATAGATAAAAATCACACGGGATATTACTTTCCATATTTAGTTACTTATAAAGTCTATCTTGAACTACAAGCTTAGTGTGCCAAAATAGGGGGCTTTTGTATGGTGTTGGTGAGCAGGCCGGTGCTATTCTGTCACCATGACAACAAGTATTTGCATTAAAAGCAGTCTCCTCAGACCACATTACAGTCACATGGCCCAGAGGGACTCTCCTTTGAAACCCTTGTAATCTTTTCCTTGAGTGTGATTGTTAACATCTTCTGAACATAATCATTAACCATGTTCCGTAACAGATAATTACCTGCTGCAGTTGGCATTTTCTATCCCTGAGAGCTCTGTGAATTCATAGAGTGCAAGGCCTACTCTCATGTTACTTTACCCAAAAAGAAAAACAAAGCCATTTGGCTTCTTAAAAGCTGGGAAACTTCGCATTTTACACAGAAATATTGTGTTGACTCTAGTACCTGTGTATCTGTCACGTGTCCCAGTTGTTCTTCACCCCTGTCTTTGAGTCTTGGGAAAACCCCCAGCAGGCAGCTTCTGAAATGCCATGGGCTCCTCTTACCTGTGTCTCCTCTTTTTGCCACAATGTCTGGTCACATCGAACTTCTAGTGCCAATTTGTGCTTCAGATTTATTCAACTCGCTTGCCAGGATACGTGGAGGTTTTTTTTTTTTTTCTTGTTTATAGAAGTTTTCCCTATAGATTTCTCGTCATCACCTAACATCATTCCTTAAGACTCCCAAAGCTCCTGTGATTACCCAGAGGGTTCATGTTTCTCTCTTGGCTCTTATTTGCCCCGAGGTCTCTCTTCTACAGGAGAAAGCCCCCACTTTATCTTTGGCAGGTATGCTCAAAACTTCAGGGAAGCTAGATGAAAGGGGTGTCACAAAACTGCCACCTGAGAAAAAAAAAGGGAAAAAAAAGAAAGCTTTAAATTCCAAGCCACGGTGGGGATTGATCTTTACTAACTTCTTTCTCAGGCTTTGATTAAAGCATTGCACAAGCGGACCCTATTGTTACACAAATGGGATGGGGAATCCTTATAATGACAAAGAGTGCTTAGGTGTTTTAAATGTTACCTTGCTGGGGCACCTGGATTCTAAACCTGCAGCAATAACCTTTAGTAACCTGGGCTGTCTCTTGCTAGTAGGGCTGGGGCCATGAAGAAAAATGTGAATCACATGTGTCTACTCTGTGCTCTGCTAATCTTTCTGTGCTGGTAAAATGGACTAAAACAAGCTTTCAGAGGTATATCAGTGACATATTTTTTGAATTCCAAACCAGGACCCATGGCAAAGCCATCATACTGTGTGGATAGAAGATTCAATGTCTCCAAAGTCATGTGACTAAAGGAATTGTCAAAGTTCTACTCTGAAAGGGAAAAAGGCCCAGGAGAGCACGCAAAAGATCAGCCCGATGGATGAGGTGGCATGGGAATGATTTGGGGAGGGGCTTTTCCATGCTGAATACAGACACACACACACACACACACACACACACACACACACACACACACACACAAACACCGTGTATGCCTGTATAATGTATTTATACTATATATTGTGTATACGTAATTTTTTAATGAGCCACTCAGGTCTTTAAAACAGCAGCTGGCGAGGCCACCTTTATCTCCTCCATTGGGTTTTCGTTCCAGCTGCCTGGTTCTTATAGCATTACAGCTCTCTTTTCTCCACCCTCCAAAAGCCCAGGAAATGGGGCCAATCCCCTATTTGTGCTGCATTCCAGGCAAAGCTTCTGTCATAACGAGCTCCCTTGTGAGGCAGAAACCTCTGCCATGAATGCCCAACAGAGAACAAAACTATATATTTCTTTTTTTACAACTGAGTATTGTTTTATTTAATATACTCGGACCTTTCTAATGGTAGGTATAACATTGTCATGTGTTTGGGGAAAACATACTGGGTTCTGATTTCATATGTGTGTGTGTGTGTGTGTGTGTGTGTGTGTGTGTGTGTGTGTGTGCATGTGTTTGTATGTCAAAACTTCTCTAATGAACACTACCATGAGTATAGGTTCTTTTGGGATGTGGTGTTGAGACCGGGACCCTGAGACCCCATCCAGTCATGTTTCCGAATGCCTAAGGCAGAGGATATTCTTGACATACGGAATATAATTATCCAAAATGAAAGATGGCCAAGGTGCTGGAGTAGATTTCCTGTTCTTACACACACTGGGATATTTCAAGAACTTCCTTGTCATAACTAATTGGATGCAGTTTCCGGGGATATACGACAGTGCGTTGGGGCAGAAAGGTAACAGCTAGCTGTTTGGCATTAATTTGCCAAATTGTTCTGCATTAATTTGGCCTTTTTTTTTTTTTTTTAAATGTCAGAGCCCTGGTGATGAACTCATTTAGAATCTTTCTGCCTGCCACATGTCAGTTCAGAAATATTCCAACACAATGTGGCATTAGTTATGTGGTGTGGGATCTGGGCCAACCAATTGGAGCCAATGAATGTGGATTAGCTTTATTTGTTGGCAAAATTAGTCAAGAGTCGCTGTGACTTGAGCCAGTCAGAAGGCTGCTTATTCATTACAGTGCTGTACCTCTGGGATTAACTGGTCCACTCCTTGATTGGCTTCAGCCACAGAATAGTTCTGTTGTGTACAACAATCAGTATGTTGGGATCCACAGGGGCACTGTCACAGCTCTGTACTGATATTTATCAGATAAACTGATTAAAACTACATTAATCACAGGGCCTAGTGCAAGTGCAGTCAGTGTCCTCGAATATTGCCAGGGGGATCAATTGCTTTGGTTTGGAAAAATAAATGTATTCTGTCATTGCTGAAAGCTATGTACATTGTATATAGTACATTATCTTTTAATTAATGAGCACTCAGAAATAAATTCTGACCACAACTGTACATATATACTATCCAAATGTGGGAGAAGGTAGAAAAAGAGACTGAGAAACATGCAAAGGCCTCCAAGATTTGTCATTACAGACTTTATCTCTGATAATTTCCTCCCCCTCTCCCTTTATGGTATACACTCCCTTGATGTGCCTTCTGTCCTGCTGGAGGACTTTGCACATGATATCCTCTGCCTGGAATGCCTTGCTCCCCAGATATTTGCATGACTGGCTCTTGTCATTCATCACTCAGTTTAAATGCTTTCTCATCAGGGAGACCTTCCCTAGTCGCCACATAGGAAGACCCATTTCTTCATTGCAGTTGACATTATCCTATTTTATTTTCTTCTTAGCTCTTATAGCCATCTGAAATTTTTTGTTCAGTAAATTATTTGCCTATAATGTGGTTCCATTTGTTCCCTACTGTATCCCTAGCCTTTAGCACAGAGCCTGGCACACAGTAGGCTCTTAACAAACAATTATCTATCTATCTATCTATCTATCTATCTATCTATCTATCTATCTATCTATCTATCTATTTTTTTTTATGGTGACATTGGTTAATGAAATCCAGCAAGTTTTAGCTGTACATTTTAACAGTAAGGCACACACACACGTGTGTGTGTGTGTGTATTTACATTGTGTGTTCACCTCCCACAGTTAGATTTCTTTCTGTCACCACAGATTTGACCCCTTTTACCCCATCTACCCTGCCTCTCCCCCACCCTCTGAACAAACATTGTTTTGTGAATGAAGTTCTCTGGCCTCAGTACCTGTTTTTGGAGAAGTCAGTAGACATGTGGTTCAGAGGAAAGAACACTTCACCAGAGGGCTTGAATGCTTCTAGTCTAGGCTCTGCCCTTAACCTAGGGGTGACTTTGGGTAAGTCACTAGAACTCTTTGGGCTAACTGACCACTTTGGAGCTCCTCAGCTCAAAGACAGTGTTTCCAAACGCTGGCTTTTGGTTGAGAGGCGGGTAAGTTGGGCAACGGGTAATTTCTGTTTTAATCATTAGAGTTTTAACCTTGAAGGAGATAGAGTAGGCCATGCCCTAGAAGTTTATCCTGGAATGAGATGGTAAGAGAATACTTATTAGGGTATCAGTCTGCAAATCATTTAATAGCTTCCACACTGTTTAATAGCCAACATTCCCATCTGGGAGATTGGTTTTCTCTCTTTGGTGACCTATGGCCCAGTGACTATGTATAGACCAATAAAATTAGATTATTAGTAAATGCAAACATAAACACTCACCACAGAGTAGTTTGCGCCCATATCCCCCATATCCAGTTCCTCTCATGGAGCTTGGAAGAGAGCTTAGGCAAAGCTACAGGGAGACACTAAGCCATGAGAAGGCGATAAGCAGCTCCCTGTGGGGGACAGAAGCCCTTTCTTTTATCCTGTACTGATGACAATCGTCACCCCTTATTCTTACCAAATATTTTTAGGTGTAGGGAGCATGGAAAGCCGATTCATGAGATTGGATGGTCACACAGTTCCCAGTTTTAAAAAGCACTGCACCTTAATATGTGTTAAAAAGGACACAAGCAATTTTGAAAAGCAGCAAAATACAAGTGTCATGGCGCTTGGGTCACAGTGGAGCTATTACTCCCAAGGTTGCAGACTGATGGAAAAGATGGGAAATCCAGTGTCAGGGTCCAGCTAGGCTGGAAACAGACTGGCCCCAGACCTCACATCTCGATGAGGTCCCAAAGCCCTTTGTTGGAGCAGCGGTGGTCGACAGGCATGGGGGCTTCCCAGAACCCCATTTGCTCTCAGCCACAGTGCTCCGAGCACCTCAGCACATGCCATCCAGGGCACCCAGGATTCTAGCCCAGAGTTCACATTTAAAGGGAACCCTACTTTCCCTTGCTTTTGATTTTCAGCTGCATTCTAAACCAAGAACATATTTAGCGCCCTGTCCCAAATGGAAAGTGAAGAGTCCAGAGCCCACAATTTGAATCTAAATCAATTCCTTTCCTAGCATGAAAAACAAACAAAAATAACTTGCCAGGAAGGCGAACGCCAGAGGGGACTCCGAAGGGTCCTCGAGGTTCCTCCAATGTTCAGTAGTTGATCTTTCACAAAGGGAAACAGGACTTACCATGCTGGTTTCTGAGAAGTTTTTTTTTTTGGGGGGGGGGTGGAGACGTGTACCAGCTTCAGCAAAACACGGTCGTGAGGTGAGTGCCAAGTGCTTGGCGTGAAGGGCCGATCCGTGTTGTTGGAGGGTGTGCGGCCACATATGGCGTAGACGCCTGCTGTTTGGAAAGAACTGCGGTGCAATTAAAAGACTTTTTGAGACTTGGCAATATTGTTAATTCTTTTGCCATTTTATATGAGCAAGAGGATTAATTAGTGTTGGCTTTATAGAGTTATATCTAAATGCATATGTTTTGAGTTAGATAGTCCTTTTTACTAGATTAGTCAGACGCGTTCCCAACTGTGAAGGCCGCCTCGTGGGAATCGTTTGTGCCTGCCTGAATGCTTCTTGCTTGCCGGAGTGTGTTATCCAGGGCCGACACCACAGCCACTGACAGTGAGGCCGGCTCTGCCCTTACCTTACACCATTACTTTTGAAGACGAAATCAGAAGGAAAAAAATGGTAGGGATGAAGAATGCAGGGTCAGACGCGGTCACAACATTTCTTTTTTTTTTTTTTTTTTTTTTCTTCAAATAACTTTTTAGAAGTCTTATTTTCCCAATTGCATATTTCTTGGTTTCCATACTTTTACAGGACAGAAAAAGAGGCACAACTCTTTCTACAGTGGGGCATCTTTTAATGAAGCTCAGACTAGCCCTCCAGAGCCGCTTATTCCCACCTCTTCAATGTTCAAATCTGAACCCCTGAGGTTCCCAGTTCTTCCTTCTGTCAATTAAGACATAATTAGCAAAGAGTTTTTCTTGGATAAGTTGGTGACCTTGGAAATGCAGGATATTCCAGAAATAGACGTATTCATGATTCTCCTTATTGCTCTTATCTACATTACATGGAGGTGTACAGTAAAGTCTGTTGAATGAATAAATGTTTGGCTGGGCGCTTAAACCATTGTCTTGGGCAGTGGTTCCCTATTAAGCCTGCATGAAGTTCATTAAGGTGGCTCATCAACAGAGTCATTCCAGCCTCCAGCCTCCCAAGTTGTGAGGTCGTAGGTCAGAGAAAGGGTGCAGGAATCCATAATTTTAACAACTGTCCTGGTGGTTTGGATGGAGGTGTCCTGTGGGTCTCACACACTGGGGAAAGAAACTGCTCTGGGGGATATGGCATTTCAGAAGTTTGGAGGAAAAGTTTCTCCAAATCAAGCTCCTTCCCATTGCTGTCTATGCCCATCACCCCTCTGTGGATTCCCCATGATGGCTTCCTCCTTCCCCTGCTTTTGCTATGACAATTTCCCCAGCCTTTTCCATGCTGACCACTGCCATGTCCACTTTGCTGAAGATCATATTCTTGCTGTGCCTCTTGAGCCACCTAATAACAACATGACTGATCATACCCCTTGGTCTTACTTTGGAATTGTACAAATTGACCAAGTGGCCAGGGTGCCTTGTGCTTATTAGTCTGGTTTAGGTGACTTTCTAGGCACCTGTGCTGTGTGTTTGACATCAGATGTTCAATGAGGTTTAGTTACATGGACTTAAGTGTAAAAATGAGATGCAGGGTATATAACACATACTCCATACATTGCAGGTTGTTTTTTTTTTTTCTTGATGGAGTATAAATTCCTTGATGGGTAGAACTGTGTTCCATTCTGCAGAATCCTTGAACCAAACCAGATTTCCCAAGGGCAGTAGCAAGAGCTGACATTCACCTGAAAGTTAGACATCGGTTTGACCCAGTCATAAGATAACTAAACAGCAAGACCCTGGAAGGCATCCAGTAGGCAGTTTTCAGCAATAGCTGATGTGTGTGCCTCTGAGAGTGGTGTTGATAATGCGATACAGGAAGTACCTGTGCTCAAGGATCTCTTAAGCAGACTCAGCAGGACGGTGTCGTCTTCATTTTCCAAAACTGGGGATGCTTCCAAATAGCCCCCCTAGTATCCCTCCTGCCACTGCAGGAACAGAGAGGCCTTCCGTAGCAGGCAGGTTTCATTGGGGCTCACTAAATGAGTTATACTCTCTATACTAGCATAAATATGTGCAGCAGTGAACAGAAGCTGAGGAGTGACACGGTAAAAATGTAGCTAAAGAAGACTGTATTTTAAAATCTGAACTACCTGTCACAGGTGACAGAGACTGGGAACTCTCTCTCTCTCTCTCTCATTTTGCAAGCTCTGTTCTCTTGCTCCTTAGGGCACTTGACAGCACAGCCTAAAGAGATGAGAAGGCATGGATTGTCTTTTCAAAGTCTGTGGGAAATATGGCATCGAGGTGTATCAGGTAGGCTGTCTTCCTCTGCAAGACACAAGTCATCCTGACTGAGTGGCTTAAAGCAAAGGAAAACTTGCTCTTAACAAGGAGTTGGTGGTTAGCAGGCTCAGTTTGTTCAGCAGGTTGACCCTCTGGGTTGGTGATACTTTAATTCTTTTGGTCTTTTTGTCGAGATCACAGGATGGGCATCACAACTCTGAGGTTCCAGGAGAGCTCCAAGAAGGGAGAAAATGGGCTTCTCACTCTCCTTCTCTCCCACCACACTGTCTGTCCCTCTTTCTCCTTTCCCTCCCTATCTCTTTCTCTCCCTCCCTCTTTCTCCTGCTCCCCTCTCTCTCTCCCTCTTTTCCTCTTTCATCCAGGAGAAAATCTTCAGAAGCTTCCAACAGATTTACCTTCTCTCTCTTTGACTAGAACCAAGTTACATACTCACCTCCAAACCAGTCACTAGCCATTGCCTATGGGGTTTAGACCTATCTTGGCTCCTTTCCTGGGTCTAGAGAGGGGCTCTCTTTACTGAGCCTGTACCTGCCCTAATGATATCAAGACTCAATAAGCTACGAAAGAAGAGAGGAAGACCGTTGGGTGGGCAGTGTATTAAGTTTCTAGGGCTGTCATAAGAATGAATCACAAACTAGGTTGATTAAATAATAGAAAGTTATTGTCTTGCAATTCTGGAGGCTAGAAGTTTAAGGTCAGGGTATTGACAAGAGTGGCTATCTGAGGTCCGTGAGGAAGAACCTGTTCCATGCCTCTCCTCTAGCATCTGGTAGTTCACTAGCTATTTTAGATGTTCCTTGGCAAGTAGGAGTATCACCCCAATATCTGCCTGCATCTTCGTATGGCGTTCTCCCTGTGTGTCAGTGTGTCTGTGTCCAAATTTCCCCCTTTTGTAAGGACACTGGTCATAGTGGATTAGCCCCCCTCCCCCACTGCCACTCTAACATGGCCTCATTTTAACCTGTTACATCTGAAATAACCTTATTCCCAAATAAAGTCACATTCCGACGTACTGAGGGCTAGGAGTTCCACATATGAATTTCAACCCATAACAGCAGTCAGTGGTATAAAGTGAAGTGGCTGGGTTGACCTGACACCATGACAACCTCAGCTATTCTACTTTCTTGTTTTCATTTAGCATTTAATTCAGTTTAAAGAAAACTTGTGTTCTTTAAATGTTACAGGTTTAAAAAAAGGAAGT
Source organism: Eonycteris spelaea (assembly GCA_003508835.1). Classification (NCBI taxonomy): domain Eukaryota; kingdom Metazoa; phylum Chordata; class Mammalia; order Chiroptera; family Pteropodidae; genus Eonycteris; species Eonycteris spelaea. Next base: position 8,288,111 of record PUFA01000017.1, read on the forward strand.
TGGAAAGGGCAAGGACTAGGAACTTCAAAGGATGTACAAAATTAAAAATATCATCACTGTCATTAGCATCATCATCAATCTATCCATTTATGCATCTACCTACTTCCTTGCTATAATAGCAGTAGAAAACCACAGCCACTCAGCTGGCGAAACATAGGAAGGCCTTCAGATAGACATCTAAGAAGCAATAGCATTGTGTAGTTACTACACTCCGTGCTCACGAGAATAGTTAAGTAACTCTAATCATTTATGCAATTTAGTCTAGTGGAGTCATAAAATTGATTTTTACAACATTTATATTCATTATTTAAATATTTCTCCCCCAGACTTGGCTATGGAGAACACATAGAAAATCAGTTCATTCATTTTAGACATTTTGGGACTATGTATATGTCAAAATTTATAAATAATTACATTTGTTTTAGAGCGATAAATGTAGTTATGGAACATTCTTCACTTAAAGTAACTGAATCTATTTACTCCAACTTTTTATTTCAATGGAAAGCTCACCTCCAAGGAGACAAGAACATGACATTTTCTACCTAATTTTTTTTTTAAGTTGTTAAGCGGTATCAAGTAAAGATCATAAAGCATCCTGAGATGTGATTATTTTGAACTTATTGTATTAACTTTTTAGGCATTACCACTCTGGTCTGGTACTTTCCCATGAGTACTCGTGGGTTGTGGGACAGACAGGGAGAAGGAGGCGAGTGACTATGGCCTGTGTCTGACCTAGTAAGAGAGGACCTGTCGGGTGAGCTGGGAGGAGGCTGGTCTGCTGAGTTGTGGGCTCTGTTCAATGGGGAGAGGTCCAATTCAGGCAGTGCTGTGCGCCCCCAACCCTCATCATGAATTTGAGAAAGGGCCTGGAGCTTCATCGAGAGCCCCCCGCCCCCACCCTTCCCCCGCATGGTCTCTCCCTTTCTTAAGCGGTGTTAAGCAATGGCAGTCTCTGGCAAAGCTGCTCTAGGCGACTGACAGCCAGCGTCGCCTCTTCTTTGGCTGGGCTGCCAAGAAAGGGTCTGGACTTCGGCAAAAATATGTCTTCGCAAGCGCTTCCTCAGCAAGGGCAGACCTGCTAAAAGTCTTTCCTTGGGATGAGCACGGGGCCCTCTTCTGGACTGCAGAGCCTGGGAAGCTCGTCCTGAGTTTCCTCTTCTCGGCACCTGCCCTCCGATGCATTTCAGGGCGGCCGCTTGCTTTAATTGCTCCTGCTTCCATCATGCCACGCTCACTCATCTGCTCGAGCAGCCACATGGGCGCGGAGAGCATCGTTTGGGTGGCGCCTATAATTTTTTTAAATTAAGGTGAAATTCACACAATTAACCATTTAAAAAAGTACAGGGGCCTTCGTACAGTCACAGTGTTGTACAGCTATTACCTTTGTCTAGTTCCAAAGCGTTTTCATCACCCCAAAGAGAAGCCCCATACTCCTTGGGCCATCATGGCCCATTCTCCCATCCGCCCCTCACCTCCCAGCTCCTGGCAACCACTAATCTGGTTATTGTCTCTAGGGATTTACCTATCCTGGATATTTCATATAAATGGCTTCGCACAACATGTGGCCTTTTGTGTTTGGTTTCGTACATTTAACATAATTCTTTCAAGGTCCATCCATCTTGCAGCACGTGTCCGTGCATCACTTCTTTCTGTGGCTGAATGATATTCCATTTTATGGGTACACTACGATTTGTTTATCTGTTCATCCATGGGAGACTATTTGGATTGGATTGTTTCCCTCTTTTGGCTATTGCTATGGCCTTTTTTTTTTTTTTTTTTTTTTTACGACTGTTTTCTTTGTTTACATCTTTTTTAAGGCCAAGAACCATAAGCTACAATCATAAACTATGGGGCTCATAAGAGTCTTGAGAAGGTGGCACAGTTTCTAGACTCTGGGATTCTGAGCTCGAACTGCTCCAGAAAGTGTTTGCCATTGTGGCTCTGTTGGCCACCTGCTTAGAACTAAGAGCCCTTGCCACAGGGTGTTCTCCGTCATAGCGGTAGCACTTGTACACCCCCCCCCCCCGCCCCTGGGTGAGTTCGTTTCATCTTCCTTTCAATGCGATTCAACAGCTCTCTTGCAGGCTATCTTTCCTGTCTTGTAAGCTTGTCCAGTGCTTATTTCCATTGTTCCTAGGTTTTCCCATGGACTCTGAAGTTTCCATACTCCAGGCACAGAACCTTGATCTGGAGGTTATGATGTAAGCCCAGCAAGGTGGCTAGCTCTTTTTGGCATTTAAGTTTCCCTCACTTGAGAGCAGGGATGGGGGAGGGGAGGCATTGTAATGTTAAACTGCCTCATGGTTTTATAAATGCCAAGCGCGAAAAAATTATGTGCCAAACGGAAGGCCTAGGTGAGTGTGATTTGAAAAACCTCAGATGTTGGGCTCCCTGTGGCTACAGGCAATGACAAACTGCCCCCTGCTGGGTTTGACTGACAGGCCGTATTTCTCCTCGGCCCTTCTGCTGACTCCACAAGCCATTGGAGCCCCGTCTGAAGTTTCATAATGTCACCAGGACCCCCGTTGATGTTACAGCCTAAGAATTTTTTCCTGTCAGTTGCGCTGAGTGTGCTCCTGGCTTTCCCCTGGTTGGCCAGTCCTTAGGGCTAACATGTGTTTTGGCTTATTTTCCATGTCGAGGGGGTTTAGGATTGCCTAGATGTGACCCTACGCATTTATAAAGCCCCAATCTGCTGACATGATTAAGTGATAATTCTTTAAATGTGCAAAATGTTTTTCACCCATGAAGCTCACGGGCCTTGACGACATACGGGAAAACCACTGCCGGCTGCGTGGCGTCTCCTGAGGGCCCCGCTGGCCTCTGGCTCCCCAGGTCACTGATGCCTTGTCTCGTTTGTACTTGTCGCATACAAGTCAGAAGATCACAGGACGAAGGAAAAGATTTTAGCTCCTTTGTAGATGAAAAAACATTATCCTACCCCTCCCCACTTAAACACCTAATGACTTAGAAACAAAAACCTATAAAGCTTTCCTGTCATGATGAGGCTCGGTTCACCTGTTTTTCAGGCTTTTCCTGAAGCTGGGGTGATAGACATGGTGGGTGTGATGGAAGGGTCTCATAGGTGATGTCTGGGCTACTGTGTTTTAGGACAATGCCTGTTAGCTCAGAGCTGTGCAGAGGGAGGGACGTTTTCATTTGAAGGCTTTGTGCAACCTTATGAGAAAAGGAACCCAGGGAAATCTTCCAACTTCCAAGCTGCGCTGGGGGCACAGGTCTGAAGATTGCACTCTGTTTCCTCCATTTCCTCCTGCCCACCCATCCCCCATCAGCAATGCCCCCCCCCGTTTGCTAATAAGTAAAACCAAAGCAGAAATTCCTCCCTACCGGCTCCCTCCAGCTGGGCACCTTCCGGAAAGCACATGAGGGCCAGCTTCCAGAATTCCAGGGCAACATGCTTTACAGGGCTTTCCACCTTGCGACCCGCAGTGGAAAGAATTTGGGGCCTTGCACCCATAGGCTGATGGCAGAAAGGTTAACTGGTATTGAAAACAGGGTGGGGATCCCATCAATAAACAGGAGGAAGTAAGATTTGTGACTGTTTTTGCAGCATGATGAAATGGAGAGATCTGTACTGGAAATTATGCATACACACGGGACTTTTTTTCTGTGAAATGCGATCTGAGTCCTTGAGGTCCTTAGGCTTGGCGCAGACAGAGGCAGGATTGGTGGGGAGGCACGAGCACCTGGGGAGCCCCTCCCTGCACTGCCGCAGGCCCTCCACTGGGCCATTATGCAGGCAGACTTAATCTAACCACCCCACTATCCTGTGAAGTAGGGATTATTATCATCTTTTCTAGATGGGGAAACACAGTTTCAGAGAAGTTAAGTTTATTTATTTTGCTCCCTGCTGTTCTTTGAAGGATTTGAGGCAGTTAACAAAAGTGCTTACAATTCAAAAGGAAACCAATAAAAACTTGATGCAGAGATATAGAGTGAAGGCAAAGCATGGAAGGAATAATAAGCTGCCTGGAAATATACACCACATGGTTAAGTTGCTAGAGATGGCCATAAATTTGGCTCAGGGTTTCCTAGAAGCCAAGACAGAAGGAGTAACAATATATTTTGAAAAGTTAAATGGGTATGTAGTAAGTGGAGGAGTCAGGATTTGAACCCAGTTTTGTCTGGTGCCAAAGCTTGCTCATTCATTCATTCATGTATTTATAGGGTGGGACTTCTGCTATGGTCTTGAATGGTGACGAAGTCTGAAAAAAGAAGCTAAGCACTGAGTCCTAAGGATCTGGGCAAGACACTCCCTGTAGGCTACTCAAGAAGCAGCAGGATGGGGCGTGCCACCATTCAGCCTGCCTACTTGCATCTCCTAGGCCTTATGGGAAGAGGATGTGGAGGCAAGGGTAGGGGGTGATCTTCCTAACCCTCAGGCAGTATGGGTGATGAGAGGCTGGTATCCTACCATGGGGGAGGGGCTGCTTACCCTTCTGCTATGCTGTGTGCAAAGCCTTAGTACCCATGATCAGGGAAATTAGCTGCTGGAGGTTTGCCGAGCTGCAGAACCCACAGGCTCACCTTGAGTTGTCACCAAAATTCAGCATGATGAAAGAGTCCTTGAAAAGGTCATCCGAGGTCTCTTGAAGGTGAGGAGATGTGGAAGTAAAGCCCGTCCTCCTACTGGCCAGGAGAGTTCTGAAGACAGAGTCCCACTGGAGTTGCTGGTTGCCGGTAAGACTGTGGGGTTGTGGGGCAGTATCCCTGGGAAGAGGAGGGAATGACTCCCACCCTAGCGTGTTCTGCGCAGCCTTTCGAGGGTGAGAGGGACCCCTAAAGCTTGTCTTCATATTTGTTCTTTCTTAGAGAAATTACTTGAGCAGGTAAAAATAAAAGCCAAAACAACAACAACAACAACGAAAAACACTTTAACTTGGAGACTTTTAGCAAGTTGCTGAAATCTATTAAGATCTCAGTTTTGTCATCTGTAAAATAGGCACAGGCTTCACTGAGGCCAGCATAGGTTGTGTCTCACAGGCCTGGCTCATGTAGGACACTCAGAACATGGTATGAAATCTGTTTCCTGTGATCGTTCTTTCAACATTTTCCTTGCTTCCCTTCTCTGAGTTTGCTTTGCCTTGAGGAATCCCCAAGATTCCTGGTCCTGTGGATTGTAGCCCTATAGACCTATTGATTAGACTCTTCAGGAGAATTGTAAAAACACAATTGTAAGCCCACTCAGGGTGCTTCTGACTCAGTGGCCTTGAGTACAGGAGCTAGGAAGCTGAAGTTTTAAAAGCTCCCCAGGTGATTCTGATTCACAGCCAAATGCAGCACTTCTCCCTCTGGCTATACTTGAAAAGAGATTTTTGTAGCCTTTTGTATGGCTTGAACAGGGAGTCAACTACCCCTTCTTCAAATATTAACTCCTCTGGTTCTACAAAATGGGTGAAGTTCCCATGAGGTTCTCACCTTTGCCTGAAAGGCAAAGTTATTTCAAATATGGGAGCAGGAAGCCCTGATTAACTGCCAGCATTCCAGGTCAGACTGGTTTGTAAGAGTAGCTCCCACCCACCTCACGTGCACCTGAAGGAATGGGACTGGCAAAGATTCCTTTTGATGAGCAAGAGGGTAAGGATGGTTCCAAGCCTAGGAACCCTGCTTGGCAGACTAGAACGTGACTCTGAGAATTGAGGGACAGACAGCCGGCGAGAAGGAAGAAAGGAAAATGGGGAAGGAAGACAGTCATCTCTCACGTGCTAAACATTTATATTGTTAATATATTTTCTAACTTTCTAATTTTGACCGAATATCAGACTTACGAAAGAAGTTGCAATAATAGTACAAAGATTTATTATACCCTTCACTCAGCTTCTTCAAATACTAACCTCTTAGAAACCATAGTCCAATGATCAAACCCAGCAGGTTCATGTTGACATGCTACTAGTAATTAATCTACAGATTAATCCTGTAGAATTAAATTCCAATTTAATTTCAAATTAAATCTTTCAAATTTTCTCAGTTGTCTCACTAGCGTTCTTTTTCTGGTTCCGGATTCAATCCAGGATCCCATAGTACATTTAGTTGCCATATTTCTTAGCCTCCTTAAACCCAGAACACTTTCTCATCCGTCTTTATCTTTTAGGGCTGACACTTTTGAAGAGTGCTAGCTAGTTATCTGGTAGAACGTCCGGCTGTTTGCGTTTGTCTGATGTCTCTTCGTGATTAAAGTCAGGTTATTCATTTGGGCGCGAATATCACAAGAGATGATGTTGTTCTCTTCCAAGGAGGTGGCACAAGATTAAGAAGTTGGTTTTTTAATTTTTTTTTTTCCCCCAGTAAAGCACCTTAGGGGAAAATAGACCCATTTAAACAATTATAAAGTGATTTTAGCAATAACAGAGAAGAGGTGAGGCTCCATCCCGAACTTGGGTTCTAACAGGACCTTGCTCTGTTGTCCTGCGCCATTCCTTAACCTCAGGACTTGGCATCGACTTTCTTTGTCAAGCTTGTCCGCTTGCTGTGTGAGGCCTTCTCTTAGGGAAGGGAGGTACTTTGGAAAATATTTGTACAATCTCTCATGAAAGCAGGTCCAAAAAGTAATAAAAATGTGGCGATTGCCTCTGATTAAGCACAGTTTTCTTTGGGAAGAAAGTTGGACATCATTAAAAGATGATTGAAGAAACCAAGACACTAACACTTCTCTGTGTGTGATATTTGACAGTAAAAAAAAAAAATTAAACAAAGTACAGAAAATGTAGTTGTTCGTACATTATTAGCTCATGTTCCAAGGGGGTAGGAAAGAAGTACTTCAAAAGAGCGTAGGGAGGGAGGGAGCCAATTGGGATCGTGAGAAAGAGAAGGAGAGCCTCCACATTTTTTTTTGCCTGCCCTGCACAGTTAGAGGTCATTTAATTTTAGGATGACCTTTGTCGGAATGACAACATCCAGAGTGTTACATAGCTATGTCATTAGCTGTGCTTTTGGAGTAAATGAAGAGTTTTAACAGAGGAAAAGTACAGAGGATATAAAAGATAAACTTCAATTTATACTTGTTTATTCATTTGGTGCTATTTACTCTGTTGAAGAAAGTAACCGGAGAATAGGAGTCCTTTATTCTTAGCCTTTAATGCCAATGACCTTATTTTTGGAGAAAATTGTATTTGCTCAATTTAAAAGAGTAAAACAAAAGAGACAGGGACAACATACACAGAAACAAAAAGTAAAAAAATTCCAAGATCAAACACTTGTAGCAATTTGGCATCCTTTAAGATCTCTTTTTCTCTACATACCCACATAGACGTTTGTCATCTTATAAAACGAAATACTGAACATATTGGTTTCTATTCTATTCCTGTTTTAGTCTTTATCTTGTTCTGCTTAAAATTAATAAATTCTTACTGAAAAAATTCCAAATGATTCAGAATATGTGATGCAGAATGTAGAAGTCCCCCTGCCTTCCCAGTGATCATCATTTTAAGTAATAGTTTAGTATATATTTCATCTGGATTTCTCCATACTGTCTAGGAACTTATTTTTTTTACTTCATGTATATTTGACCTAATAACTTCCTAGCTGATGTTGGTGGGGTCAGTTGACCTTTTTGGTATTCAAAGTTTCTTTTCTTTGAATGTGGTGGTAAAAAAATGTTCATTGATCACCTGCCTTGTGAGAATTTCATTTTTAATTTTGTTTAATATTTTGGGGCATCTGTCACTGACTATGCCATTCCTCTTCAAAATTCTGCTTTGACTTCATGACACTGCCCTCCAACCTGCCAGCTGGGCAGCTTTAAACAACAGAAACTTATTCTCTATGAGTTATGGAGGCTAGAAATCTGAAATTAAGGTGTGGGCAGGCCCAGGCTCTCCTGGAAGGCTCCAGGGAAGAAATCTCTCCTTGCTTATTCTGACTTATGGTGGTTGCCAGAGTCCTTGATGTTTCTTGGTTTATAGACACATCACTCCAATCTCTAGCTCTGTCTTCACTTAACTCTCTCCTCTCTGTGTGTCTGTGTCCAAATGTCTTTCTTCTTGTAAGGACACCAGTCATGGGATCAGGGTCCACCTTACTCCAGTATGACCTCGCCTTAACTTGACAAATTCCATCTGCAAAAGACTCTATTTCCAAATAAGGTCACACTCTGGGGTTTCACATGAACATAAATTTTGGGGGGCCACTATTCTGCCCAGTATACTGCTCTGGATCCATATTACCACGTTTAGACCTTTCCTTGTGGATGTATCACTGGTGTCTTCAACTCAACACTTTAAAAAATAAGGTCATTATCTTACTAGTACTTTCAGCAAGCAGTGGGAGGGGACAATGGAACTTCTGTTTATATATGTTTATCAACGTTAACTATGTGAACTGACAGCCAGTGCCCTGATTGGGTCTCATGTGGTTCTGGATAGCCCGAGAAGGAGTTTCCCCATGCTAAGGGTGTGGCAGTGAAATTCTTCTTCAGGCCACAATGTATGTGGCTTCAGTACCTAGTTTTAACTAAATAAACCCTCGTAAAATGGACAGGGAGCTTAGACATTGCTGCAAGATCTGAAGGGGAGGCCAGTGGTGAAGCATAAACAAGAAGCAGCAGGTGTTCATCACTGCTAGGTCTGGTGGGAGCCCTTTGTCAACCACTTTATGAGGAAACAGCAATGAGAATCTAAGGGGCCTTGGCAAGAAGTCAGTTAAGCAAACTGGAAGTTGTCAAGAAGACTCTGAATATAAATTTTACGTATGTTTTCCATTAGGTAATGTACATTGTGTTTTGAGGAAGTTCTCCTGCCAGTGTGAAACCATCATAATCAGCAAGATATTTAAATATTACAATTTCATCCTTTTTCGTTTATGTTTTCCTGTTATCGTTCATGAAAAAAAAATATATAGTATGACATCTTAATATAGTATACATATAAATAAATGTATTTGTAATAATACACGTAAATAAATGCATATGCAAAAATGTAATATTTGTGTAAATAAATTTGTATACCTGTATGAGGGTGTGCGCACAGAGTTTTTTTAAATGAGTGTGTGACCAAAGATTTGGAGAACAATGGTCTTGAGTCTGGTTCATGTTTCTTAGCATTGCTTGCAAGGCCTTTAGTTACAGCGCCAACTTTTTTTTTAAGATTATATTTTTTTAGAGTACCACCTTTAGGTTTATAGCAAAATTGAGTGGAAATTATGCACAAACAACCTCCCCTATTATCCATATCCCAACCAGAGGGGTACGTTTGTTCAAATGATGCGCCTACATTGACACATCATAACCACCCAAAGTTCAGAGTTTATCTGAAGGTTCACTCTTGGTCTTGCACACCTATGGGTTTGGACAAATGTATAATGACATGTCTCCACCATTACAGTAATGCAAAGAGGAAGTTCACTGCCCTAAAGAGCCTCTGTGCTCCGTTTATTCATCCCTCTCTCCTTGCAACCCCTGGCAACCACTTACCCTTTGACCGTTTCCATAGATGTGCTTTTTCCAGAATGTCATGTAGTGGGATCATACAGTATGTAGCCTTCGACCTTCTTTTTATCCTTGTCTTCACTCTATCCGTCTATGCCAGGTGGGCCTATGCCCCATGTGTCCTTTTACACACTCAGTTCTTTGGCTCCAGCCAAAAGAACTCTGTCGGAGCTCCTTCTCAGGATCCACTGTCTTCCCTTTGCAGCCCTTCTCTTCTCTCCAAGGTGGGGTCGATCCCATCTCCTGTTTGAGTCCGTCTTTATCCTCAGGCACTCTATCGTTCCCCTTTGCTCCTGCTCTGCTGGCGGCACAGTAGGTTTGTTACATCAGCATCACCACAAGCATGTGAGTAGTACGTTCGTTGAGCTAGGGCATCCCCATGGCTACGGCGTCACTACGACAATGTCAAGACTAGCTTCCTGTCAGCTTTGGTGTCGCTAGGCGATAGGAATTTTAATCTTATGGGACCGCCATCCCAAATGCGGTTCCTCATTGGCTGAAACTTCGTGATGCCACACATACCTGTGCTAATCTCAGAAATGGCTACTAAAGTGAGTAGTATGTAACAAAACACTGCTGGTTATTGTTGTATGCCTGCTTCAGTTGTCCCGAGGGCTGCCTAGGATGTTTATCGTTTATATTGGGCTGTGTATACAAACCAGACAAAAAGGTATTTTCGACCAGATAGTATGATCAAGTAAGTTTGAGGACATGCTTGTGTACCATGATGTAAAAATAATTAAAAAGAGAATATACAATTTTGGCTAAGTGGTGGAACAAAGCATACTGTCAACTCTCGTTGGCAGGAGTTTGAATTAACATACTTTTCTGAAATGCAATTTGGAAAAATGCATCCAACACTCATAAAGTGTGCATACCTTTAACAATTAAATTCCTAGCAATTTATTCTAAAGACAGCATTATAGTTTTGGATAGAGATTTAGTACAAGGATGTTCATTGAAGCATTGTTTATAATAGTGATGGAAATTTAGAAATGACCTATGGGTTCAGTAGTAGGACGTTGGTAAAATAAATAATTGTTTTCCCCTATAATGGAATACTTAGCTGCTAGTACAAATTGCATTTTAGAAAAATTTTTAGGAAACAACACATTGCTAAGTGAATTAAGCAGGCTATAAATAGTATTTTCAGTTTGATTGCAATTTGTAATTTAAAAAATGTGTGTAACTTTGACTTTCCAGCTAACTCTAACCTCAAGAGGCTACACTTGCCTTTAATATTCAAATCCTGTGGCTCTAGCCTCCGGCTAGCTTGATTACAAGAGGTTCATTCTTCCAGAAGCTTTCCCTCCTCTGTGCTCATCACCTTAGCCTGGCACTTCACTCCTTTGCAGGTCGCCTCTTGCCCTCTTGAAGTCGGCGTCTTCAGGCTCTTTCCTTACAAAGATTTGCAGAAACATGGACAATCGGTTCCTTAGTTCCCTGAATACAGGTAAGACTGAGCCGTGATGCTTAATGAAACTTTCCTGAGTGCTTGGGTATAATACAGGGGAACGGCAAAGCCAAAAAAGAAAAACTTAAAATTGTATACTAGATATGTCTTCTCCCAGAAAACTTATGCTTGGGTCAGTCTCACTCCTGTGTCCCTTATTAGTTGTTTCTCTCCTTTCCCTCAGCTGGTCACTATTTTGCAGAGACTAGGTTACTACTCCCAGTTTTAGAGAATCTTGAAGCTTATCTCCCCTCCCAGGAGCCCTTGCCAATCCCTCTGGAGAGAGGAAAACTGATTTCCTAAAAGGAACATAATTTGTAGAAATTAATTCCACCTACACTGAGGGTAATAACATTTACATTATTATGCTGAGTGATTTGACTTCGTGTCTGAAACCTCCCCATTTCAGAATGGCATCTTATGATTGCATGAGCAAAGAGCCATTAGAGAAATTTCCCCCTCTACTTCCCCTACTTTCCAGAACAAAGGGCAATTTGACTCAAAAAGAAACACCAGCTAGCACTGTGGAAATGCAAGAATTTCTTATAGTAATAACAGGAAATATTGTACCTCTGTCCTATGGCTTCGCTTTTTACGGAGTATTTTTTTTTAAATTTAGTTTTAACTAGAACACTTATTCTACATATATATGGTTGTAGAAAAACCCTTGAAGAGACTTACCCTAAAATATAAACGATAACGATCTCCAGGTAAAGAGTATATTCGTTATCTATTGTGTAACAAAATACCCTAAAACTTAAGAACTTAAAGCAACACCTATTGTTCATCTCTCCATTTCTGTGGGTCAGAAATTTAGCTCAGGGTCCTCTTGGTCAGGGTCTCTCACAAGACTATAGTTAAGGGGGTGGCTGGGCTTTAGTCATCTCAGGGCTCAACAGGAGAGTAAAGGAGGGGAAAGAGAAAGGAAGAGAGAATGAGAGAAATCATAGTGTTTTTTTTTTTACTGCCTATAGCACCTGGTCTTCCTAGGTGGTCTCCCATCCAAATACTAACCAGGCCTGATTCTGCTTAGCTTCCAAGATCAGACACATTCAGGGTGGCTGTAGACAAAATCATAGTATTTTGAGTCAGGGAAGTCACACACCCAGGTTTGATGATTCTCAAGGATGGCTAACAGGACTCAGCACATAGTCATATTCTATATAGTCATGGCATACAGACTATGATTTATGACAGTGAATGGATACAAAGCAAAATCAGCAAAGGGAAAAGGTCCGTGATGTCAAGTCTGGAAGAAACCAGGCACAAGTTTCCAGGAGTTCTCTCCAGGGAGTCTTGCCAGATACACTGAATCCCTCCAGCAGCGCGTGTGGTGACAGTATGTGTGAACTGTTTTCTACCAGGGACTCTCATTAAAGACTCAATGCCTAGGGTTTTTACTGGGGGCTGGTTATGTAGGCATCCTCTTCATAGCATGTATCAAAATTCCAGATTCCCAGAAGAAAGGCCAGTGTTAACATCAGCATATTGCTTGCACGAACAGTTTAAGCACAGTGAGCCCTACTTACCAGGGAATTGTGGGAACCTTTCCCCCGAAAACTAAGTTTCCAGATGCCGCCCAAGGGGCAGGCTTGCAAGCAGACCTTGTTAAGGATAAGAGTCTCAGCCTACTATGTTAACTTGTTTCTGCACACCTAATCTCGGAAGTAATATCCATAAGTTTTTCTGTATTCTGTCCATTAGAAGTGAGTCACTGGGTCCAGTCCATATGTAAAGGGAGGACATTTCACAAAGATGTGAATACCAGGCAGAAAGATTTATTGGGGGCATCTTAGAGACCACCCACTGTGGGGGCAACTTTGCTTTTACTCATCAGATTTTCCATTTTCTCTCTAATGACATGTAGTACTTTTATAATAAGAAAAAGTGATTGAAAAACCATGATTAATTATATGTACCCCAGTATACACTGCTGGTGGTAAAAGAAGTATATTTTTCAGTGGAAGAAAACTGAGATTTCTTTGGGCCCCCTCTATACTCATAAGTGTAAACTCTTATGGCCTGCCTAATAGTTGTTGGTGTTCGAGATGGTGAAGTTACCTGGAAGGAAAACTTGGAAAGTTTCTAGTTACATTTATAAAAATATATGCAGGCTTAAAAAATTTAGTGTTTTAGAAACAGCAATAGTAGCAACTGGAGAGTTGAAGTAGACAATGATTTGTTTGTGAAATTGCAGAATGTGGAGGCTGGGGAAAACTCAGTTTTCAGGAAGCTTCAGACCAAGGCAAATATGCCTTGAAATATTTGGCAAGAAAGCCCACAGATCTTTGGTACATGCATGAAATGTGGTGGCGGGGTGAGGGGGCAGGCAGAGGTGGGAGCGGGGCACTGCTCCCCTTGGCGGGGGTAATGGCATTTTCTCTACTGCCTGGCAAGAAATGATGAGGAGAAGAAGAACTTCACTTTTTCATTCTGAGTTCAGGATTTCAGAGAGGAAGGGAGCCTGGCCTGGGGGAAGAGGGATCTGTCACAGAACGAGGGAGAGTTGCTGCCTGCTGGTCTATGACTCTTGGGAAGAAAGATGCCCACTACCTTTCAGAAGTACACAGTGACATGGAGATCCAGGGGTCCCGCTGCTGTCAGGCACCTGGAAACACAGAGGGCATTAGGGCAGCACTGTCTGGCTCATAGCAAGGCATTTATGAGAGAGGGAGAAAAAGGGAGAGAGGGAGTGGGAGAAAGAAATGAGAAATGTATTCTGGAGGCTACTCCAAGGCCTCCTCCACTATCCATGACCCTCAAAACTGCTCAATCTTTTTTATACATGGTAATTCAAATATTCCAACATGTTGGAATAGTATTATTATTTCTTTCTACCATAATGTAGGCTCTATGAGGTCAAGGATTTTGTCTGTTTTATGTCTGGCATACAATAGACACTCAGTATGTATAGTAGAATTGAATTGAAAAGCATGTTGATGTCACTACGTCATGTTCTTTCTTCTTTGCTTACTGGTATTTAAATGAAAACTGCATATGTTTGTCTTTTGACTTAGTGGGTTTCATCTGCAGAACTCCGTGAACTTTAGAACAGTTCTGTCAATATTATGCTAAGTGAAAGGAGCCAGACACGAAAGGCCACGTAGTGTATGATTCCATTTATATGAACTATTCAGAATAGGCACATCCACAGAGTCAGAAAGTGTTTAGCTGCTGCCAGGGGCTGCAGGAAGGAGGCAGTGGTGAGTGACTGCTCATGTGTGGGGGCTTTCTTTTTTGGGGTGGTGAAAACATACGAGAGTTAGATAGTAGTAATAGATGCACAACTCTGTGAATATACTAAAAAACACTGACTTACACACCTTAAAAGGTGAATTTTATGGTATGAAAATTTTATCTTCACAAAGGTGTTGTTACAAAAACACAGATTTTTCATTAATTTTGCCATGAGGTATAGTGGCTGTTGCTTTTACTGCAGTTCCACGGATAAATTAAGCAAGGCTTGCTGGCAATGTGGTGTGATGTAATACTGTGGACATCGGAGTCAGACACACTCAGATTTATGTCCAGATCCTTAGCGCCATGAGACTGTAGGCAAGCTGCTATTCTGACCTCCCGGACCCTCATTCCCCTCCCCTTGAAAAGTGGGTATACTAATACCTAAGGCACAGGTTTTTGTGAAATGCCCAGCACTGGGCTTGACAGCCTGATAATGAGCTTAGTCCTCTTTCTTTCCTCCTCCTACCTCAGAAGACCTGCTACATGCCCAGGTGAGTGGCAGAGCAAGTAATTTGAATCTGATTGCTGAAGCAAGATCCATTTCGTGGCAGATGAATCTGCCTTTTGAAGCCCATTTGTTTGTCAGCATTGTTGTGTGCATTGTTTGCCGTGCGGGATTGCTGTCCCTTGGTTCCCTTTCTCATCAAATTCAGAACAAAGGCCCTATAAATGTCACCCAGCAAGAACTTGTCACTGCTCTGGAGGTTGGTGCTATGGCCCTGTCCTTTCTGAGAAGGAAAGAGGCAGCCAGGCAGAACTCATTCCATTGATTCTTGTTTGCTGGGTTCTGCAGCCTAACTCTTCACACAGGGTGAGCTGGCTAATGTTAACACTCAGTTACCGAGGGTGTAGAAAAGCTCTGATTTGTAGTGTGTGTGCCAATTTCTATGGTGTAAATCCTTTACTAGGCTGACTGCAAGCTACCAAGGTGTATCTTTGAATGTGGAGTTGGGAAGAGATGCAGCCAATCAGCTCTCTCACGATATGGGAATGGGCTCTGGCATATTACTACCTTTACAGGGTAATTGCAGCATCACTGCTCAGCAGACTCTAGGCTGCTTCTAGAATGACCGCTTAGGAAGGAGGGGGTTTCATCGCATTAATTTTCATAGACTGATATCTTTGTTGGGCCTTTTGCCCCCTGAGAACTCAGCATGTAAGGCACAAAATTATAAGCGGAAGCCAGGGTTGGGATTCTACATAGGGATTTATTGGCGAGTGGGAGCAAGGGCTGGTCAGGGTCCAAATTAAGTCTGTTTGGGAGATGTATTTTTTGATCATGTATTGGAGTCAGCATATTTGGGCCACTCAGAAAGCCTCAGATACTGTTATTTGTGGCCCGATGGAATTGAGTGCATGCTCCTTTGACAAGATCAGAATCACACATTGACGTCTAAGGATTTCCGGATGTGTCTGGTGAGCTGGCAGCCTTGTAAACAGAAGCTATGTAAACCCAAACTAACAAAGTTCTTTTTCTTCTGGTGGGCTGACCATCATCTCATTTGGGGTGGCATGTTACAGATAGAATATATTCGTGGAAGCAAAAGTAAATGTTGGCCAAGGTAATTGTGGAAATATCCTTGAATTCTGAGGCTGTTGAGAGTGTGCAGAATAAAATGTGGGGTGGAAGTGTGCTGTTGCTTGCCATGAGAGTAACGTCTGGGCTCATACTCTTCTAATCAAGGACAGTAGGTTACTTAGAACAACTAGTTGCTATAACAAACTCCAGAGATTTAATACAAACATTTTATTTCTCAGGACTTTCTTCTAGTTGGCTGGAAGTGTGGCGGCTCTACTTCCTGTAGGCATTCAGGGATCCAGACTGATGGAGGCTCTGTTCTCTTCAATACTTGGCTTCCAACGTTGCCCTGCTGTTCACACCCAGCCAGCAAACGGAGGAAGAACACGTAAGTAGAGAAAGCACATTTGCTTTCTAATGATACCATGTCACTCACATTCCTTGATGGGCCTCTTTTTGTAAGAGGAACCAGCTCTTGAACTGGGTAAACATTAATTGAAGACCCTCTGCCTTTGTGACAAGTTCTTTGACTGCAGACCCTCACTGGGCAGCCACTTCCCAAGAACAACTCTACACTGTGGAGGGGAGCAAAAGCTTTGAGGGGGGCAATAAGCTCTGTCTGCCACAGACAGGAACAATTCTGTGGTCAAAATGATGCCGACAAAGAGTTTTCTTTTGTTAAAAATATCTTTATCTAAACAGATTGGGCAAGTTAGCATTTTGTCTCATATGTTTCCTTTCCAGAGGAAACTTATGTTTCAAGAAAACAGTACTATTTTCAGCCAGTAGATCACCAAGAGTTGCATTTGGTGCCTGTTCCCCCAGTGGAACAGTTCTTGAGGGTGTGGGGAGCACTGGCAGAGCAGTGGGGGCGCCATTAAAAATACTGAAGGGTCTGCACTGAAAATTTCCTCTGTCCACCCTACTCTCTGTTCTCTTTCTGTGACTTCTTTTTCCAAAATTTCATTGCTATCCTTGATATTTGTGATAGTTAATTTTATGTGTCAACTTGACTAGATCACAAGATGCTCAGATATCTGGTTACGCATTATTCTGGTTGTGTCTGTGATGGTGTTTACAGAATTCAGGTGGATATCGTCCAGTCCTCTGAGGGCCAAAGAAAACAAAAGAGTGGAGGAAGGGATCATTTGTGTGCTCGCTTGTGCCCTCTCTCCCTCCGTCCCTCCCTGCCTCTCTCCTTCCCACTCCCTTCCTGCTTGAGCTGGAACCTCAATCTTCTGCCCTGGTACACAGGCCTTCAGAGTCTGTTGTAATTTCACCACCGGTTATCCAGCTCTCAGGCTTTACATGACACGGAAAGCTTTCCTAGATCTTCAGCTGCGGATGACAGATCAATGGACTTCTCAGCCTTCATAGTCACATAAACCAGTTCCAGATAACAAATCTCTCTCTGTATATAATATCCTGTTGGTTCTGTGTTTCTGGAGGGACCCTTCCTAATAATATTTCACCCTTTGTGAAGTGGTGGTAGAGCATGACACCCAGAGGATCTGATCCCAGACATCGGATAATTCTAGAGTTAGCACTGACCTGAGGTGTCTAATTGCTGGGGTGGGGATTTGCCTCGAAGCTGGTTTTCTTCTACGTGGTTGGGATGAGAAATTGGATGTCTTCCACAGGGATCTAAAAGTGTATATTTGCCTGCAAAGACTCCTAGTGGCCTGATTGTATGGGGTCTTCACATATCAAACGTATTTCCTATCCTAGTCAGAATAATAATAATCCACATTCTTACGTAGACCAGATTAAAATGTTCAGTCATGTTACCTTTATCTCCACTGAGTGACAAACAGTCTACTCTGTAGTGTTTCCCTTACTACAAAAGTTCAATGTGAAAAAAATCCCAGAGTCCTTCTGGGTGTGGCAAATAGATACAATTTTGTACATGCCGGCCAGTAGATTGGTTTGCCTGTCTGGAAAGTAATGCTAAGATTTTGATACTACACTCAGTTTCAGTATGAAAAGCTATCACAATTGATTGGCAATGTCTGCCACGAGCAATGACATGTTTGCCACATCCATTCATTTAGCCACCTTGCATCGAGTCCCTGTTATATGAATAGCACTGCTAGGGGCAAGGGCACTGTTTTGGTTGCTGAGTCTCTATTTTTGGGGGCAGGGGCACTGTTCTAGGAGCTGACTCTGTTTGCTATCTCTGACTGACCTATCGCTTTTACAGGTGTAGACAGGCCGAATGAGTCATCTGAGGCCACAAAATTAGAAGAGAGTCAACCAGAATACAGGACTCTTGACTTCCTAGTTGTCCATCCTGTGACCCTCTTGCCATCACCTGGGTGAATTTTTATTCTGGACTATAAGTTGTAGAAAATTCCTTGACTTTGTCATATCTCCTTGATAACAAGTTGACCTTCAATTTGGGCTGCAGCCAAAGAGAAAGGAGACTTTTCCATCTTTCTTAGCACCTTCCATGCCCAATCACCTGCCACTTTTGAAAGTGTAACAGAGTCAGCAACACCTGTGGAAAGTTCTTTGTTGGCAAAGATCAGCGTAGTATTTAGTTGAAGCAGGATATTATCCAAAGACTCTATAGGGGTTATAGAGTGCCTGAGGGGGTGGGAGCACCATGGATCCAGGTATCAAATGGTAGTCAGGGTGAATTTTTCCATGGCTGAATTCCAGGAAAACTTTCCCTGATATGGTTCTGTTGTTCAAAGTAAGCCTGTTCCTGCCCAGGGCTTGTGAGAATAGGCATGTCCAGATGGGTGGGTGGAGAGGCACTTGGGAGCAGAGATTATTTTTTCTCATTAGGATACGTTTATTCCACCAGTTCCTGAGCTCACTTTACCCCATAGTTGGGGAAAGGGTGTGTGCCTCCCTACTGTGCTTTTAATCTGAACTTCAAAGCGTTGCAAAACAGGCTACTCTATCTCTTTTCCTGCTTGGTCTTAATGGAAAACTGGTGAGATTCGACCTCCTCCCAAAGTGCCCTAAAGCAAAGTGTCTACTCAGAGCTCTGTGGGTCCTAATCACAATTCTGGGGAGCACAGGACTTGGGCCACTATTGAGGAAGGCTTTGCTTCATGTTTATAAATCTTTCTGTTGAAGAAATCATGAGAGGCTGATTTATATAACCATACCTATTTAAGGGTTGAAAGAGTTTCTAGGAAGTTATGACAAATTTGAATAGTTGTTCTAAAACATCTCTACCCATGGGGCATTGTTCTAAGAAGCTCATTACAGGTTATTAGAAAGGCTGGTGTAGGAGTTTTTGTCCAGTCTGACTCAAATTCCGTTGGTTCACCTTGAACATCACCCATGGGCAAGTCCTTATAGGCCCGATGGCTTCCTAGGCTCTCTGCTTCAGAACATTCTCCGGCAGTGCTTGCTGGGGACAGTGCTGCAGGGGAGAGGGGTGGGGAGGTTAACGCCCAGGAACAATCCTCAGTCAATAAGGGACAGGAGTTAGTAGGTAAATCCCCTAGCTTCCTTACCCACAAAACCAATTAATTCAGAGGTGGGTTCTTCACATTCTCTAGAAGGGTCCCAGTGGGATGGACTCCCCAGCTATCTGCAGTGATATTTTCTCATTTATGCCTCTTAATTGGCTTGCTTCCATTCCCAGTCTCAGTTTTTAGCTCTGTTGCTGTGAATTAAGGTCACCTCCAAATAAATACTTGCACCCAAATCTTGGACTTAGGCTTATGAGGGAACCCAAATAAGACCTGACAAACCTCCATGTCTTTTACTGCCAGAGCCAGAGCATCTGGAAGGCGTTGGGGTGCTTTTTAACAACTCTGGAGACCTTGCAAAGCCGGGGCAGGCTAAGCTGTGAGAGCTTGCTGAGATCCACAGCCTTGTCCTCTCTCTACTGTTGGTAGGTATAGAGCTGTTTGATCTCCAGCTGGGGGCTGATCTCTGGGGTGGGGAAGGACAGCCCCAAATGTAAACAAAGAATCACAACTTGATGGGGGAAATCAGACTGTCTGGAGAATTGATATTATTACTAAACATGGCATTTGCCTGGCAATGATAAAGGATGAGTGCCTGACCTCAGGGGCCACCAGAATGTTCACTGAGATTCTAGGTGGCGTCTGTGGGTCAGGACCTAAGAGCATCAGCTAGGTCTTGCGTAGTGTCTTTACTACTTTACTACTTGTGTGACCTTGGGAAAGTTACTTAACCTCACCGTGGGGTTCAAAGAAGCTAGCTAGTTGGGGGAGGAGAGCAGCTGCACTCCCACCTCTGCTGGAGTAGGGGGTGGGGAGAGGGTACGACAGAATCTCTGGTCTGGAGGAGCACACAGTCTCTTTTCCTTGTGAACATTGGTGTCCCATTCCCTTTGGGGAGCCAGGTAAACCTTCTCCAGGAAATGCCAAGTCCCAGGACACAGTTGGCTTCGTTTCCCTGGTGACAGAGGATTAACAGTGTTACAAGCTTGTGCCTGTACTGAACGGTGGTCACAACCCAAGGAGATGGACCTTTTTCCTCTTACATAATGTGACTTCTCAGACATTTTTGCCTGCTGGGGTTTTAGGTAGCACAACTCTAAGTGAACTGATACTTGTCCCAATGTCAAGCAAGGTAGTGGAACAGCTCAGGTTGGGGCCTAGGGCTGCTGTGTCTGTAGAGTATCACACTGACTTCTGGCCTCTGCTGCTCAGTGACACATATCGGGCCAGGCTCAGTCCCATGGGGTTGTCAGGGATAGGAGGAGAGGGGGAAGAGAGAAGGAAAGAACGCTTTGGAAAAGACTAGCTTTATCTGAGAAAGAGAAAGTGTTACTTTCCTGGCCTGCTTCCATGAGCTTTTCTGTGACATTTCTTCCTCCTGGTGCACTTCCCCATGGTGCCTTCCCTTTGCCTGTCCTGCTTTGTCTGTGGTTTGGATTTGTCTCCATTTTTTCAGGACCCAGCTAAGCTGGGAAACTTGTATGTATTGGGAGGTCATCAAGTGCTCATGGGTTAAGGCATTGATAATGATTGCAGCTAATGTTTGTTGAGTGCCCACCATGTGCCAGGCACTCTAAGACTGTGCAAGGATTCTCATGTCTAATCCCCTTAACAGTTCCTGAAATTTGGCAGTATATGATTCCTATTTTTTGTTTTTTGTTTTTTGTTACGAATGCGGCAATTTATTAACCCAGCATCATTTGTTCTAATGCTTCTTGTTGGCTGCTGCCACCTGTCTGGCAATTCTGTCCAGATCCCTCTGTCCCTGAGGCGTCAGTTTGTGGCCCCTGTCCTGGTCCTTTCCCACCATCTCCAGCACCCCCCAGGGCTTGGAGGACCCAGCGGGCCACACTGTCGGAGCCTCTGCTGCAGTGGCTGGGCATGACACCATTGCTCTGCTGTCCTCCATAGATGTTGGTCTTGGAGCCAGCCCCAGAGGTACAGGTGCTGTGCTGTGGAAGCAGCTTGTGTGCAGAAGCAGTTCTCATCGTAGGGAGCACGCTCTTTATGCTTGGCCAGCTTGACAGTGTCCACCCAGTGAGGGGCCTTCAGCTTCCCGGACTTTTTGAGGAAGCTGCCAGAGCTCTGAGGAGCTCCTGTTGGCTCACGTCTTTCGCGGTAACTCCAGGCATTGTGTGGCCTCCACGCTGCCAGCCGGGAAAAGGGCTATGGCTATTCTTATTTACAAGATAAGAAATCCAGGCACGGTGAGGTTAAGTAACTTTCCCAAAGTCACATAAGTGGTAAGTAGTAAAGACAGTACGCAACTTCCATGTTTTCAACAAATATTCATTCAGCACCTGCTGCATGCCAGGCGCTTGTTCCAGGTGAACAAGGAGGGCACTGTCCCTGCTCCCCTTCCGCCAGGCAAAGTGAAGTAAAAGTCTCAGGACCAAATCTATGAACTAACTCTTAGATAGTGATTAGTGCCGCGCAGAGAACTAAAATAGATTGGTGTGGTAAAGCCACTTGGGGGCCATTTTAACTTGGGAGGTCAGGGAAGGCTTCTTGGAAGGGGTGGCATTGAAGGTACAATTTTAAGGAAAAGGAGGCAGACTCCAAAAATGATGGTGAAGAGATCTGCAGACGAACGACAAAAGCAGCAAAACAGTCAAGGAAGGAATAGAAAGGAGAGAGAGACTGAGAGGAAGAAGAACCAGGAGAAGCTCCTTCCAGAGTGTCTCAGTTAACATCCTTCATCTGAGCACGGTCTTTGTGATCTCAAACAGGCCCTGTGGCTCCCCTGTAGGAATTAGGGGGACAAGGGGCCTTTTCACCTTGTGATATGAGCAATATGGGTAACTATGTGACTAGGACCTGGTGGGAGGCGGGCGTACACCCAGCCTACTCCCCTGCTTGATACACTCTGATCTCATCTGGGAAGCCAGACAGTGCTGTAGGGTGGGAGCCACCCAGAGATGAGGTGGGAGGGCTTTGTGTCGGGTCTGCACTCTCTCCACTCCCTGGCAGGACAAGGCCTGTGCAGCTGTCTCTGGGCTTAGTGCCAACACCTCCATTGAAAAACAGCGGGACCAATAGCAATGATGTTTTGCAAAAGAACATTTCAGGCCCAGGCCAGTTCTAGCAGTGAAGGTTCGAACTCTTCCCTGAGAGTGTTTCCAGGAAACCCTGGGGTATGAAACTATAGTGCCAGATGGTCTAGTAAAAGGAAAAGCTCCCAGAACAAATAATAACAATAACAGAAGGGCAAATTAATCCTGCAGGTAGGCAAGAGAGAGGGGAGCGCGCTCCAAGACTGTAACTGGTAGGCATCTGGGTGGTTCTGGACGAGTTCCATGCACCACATGCCTTGTTTCTCCTCATTCTCTAACTCCTCTCCTACCCGTGGTTTATGGGATCAACGATTCTGACTGGTTATGGTTGCAGAGAGGCAGGCAGTGGAGAAAGGATATGTGGCCACCCTCAAGCGACACATTTCATACATTAAGGAAGACTCTTCCGATGGCATGTGAAGATCACACGGCCATGGTCAAGTTCACTCTATAGATCCTGAGCTAGAATTTTGTGCTATGAGGGTGGGGATGTGTGGCATGTTAGTCAAAAACATCAAGGGTGCTCGGATGGCCCAGCTGTCCCAGAGGAGAAAGAGACACGTGTGTGAGTTGTTTTGAAGGTCAAATGCCCCAAGAAAAGCAAAGAACATACATGGGAATGGAGTGGTTATGGAGGGTATTAACCAAACCTCATCTACCTTGGGTGCTTTAGAATTAGGTCTAGAAAATTAGGCCTCAGTATAAGCCAGGATTTTCCTTTATACTTAAAATATACTTAAAGTCTTAAAATATTCTGACACAGTCATTGCGATCTGGGAAGGGGTTAGGGTTTCAATGGTTTGGGCTCTCCTAGTCTCCACAATTCTGGTGATGGAAAGGACAGAGAATGTGTCACAGATTGTATATAGAGGTCGTACTTGACCTCTATATACAATGGTTGGAACTTGCACCAAGTCGCTTGGTCAAGCGGGTGTACGTGGAGGCCAAAATTCAGCCAGCTCCATCGCAAAGCTATTTGACCTGGTGTGTAGCCATTTCAGCCCAAAGAAGGGAAACATTTAAAAAACTGGTTCTTCTAGCAGGATATCTGTTTCTCATTCCCAGGGAGGTATTGTGAGTCCTTGTCATGAGGGAAAATGATTCCTAGATCCCCCTTCTATGTTCTTTCTCTATGCTTTTTTACCCCCCATAAAGCACATCTTCTGGGAAATTGATAGGTGATCTGTAAAAAACGAGTTCAGTGATAAAATAAGTTTGGGAATGCTGGGTGAACCACAGACAGATTTTGTTTACTTGTAAGATTTATTTCTCAGAGCATTTACTCTATGACCTACCTGCGTTGTGACTCAGAGGTGGTTGTAGTGAATAGCATTTCCCAAATGTATATGGCCATGGAAGTAGCTTGGAGAACTAATGTTCTGTGAACACACATAACACTGTTTTAAATGATCACTGCTTCATTTCTTATATTTTATTCAGGAGAAGGTTGGGGAGCATGTCATTGTTGAGTTTATCAAATGTGTCTAGCACCAATGTCAACCTACTGCCTTGACTTCCTGGTGGAGTTGTGGCCCTGGGGAAGGAGCCGTTATGCTTTTCTGCAAGCACTGATGAAAATTTTGAGGGTGTGCACAGCTTGAGCACATGGGAAAGCATTTCTTTGGTTGTTGAACAGCCACTTATCCTCCTTATCTTCCAAAGACAGGATCCTTCAGGCATTAACTATCATAATGGTTTCTTGGGAGCTAAGGATTTTGGGTGCTTATCATTCAAGAAAGAGAATGGGAACAGGTAGTAGAATAACAAATTCATTCTGAAAAATCCTCAAATTTTAAGCTTGCCGGCAACAAGGAATCACTCAGACACTGTCTTTGATATAAGTCTTCTCAATATGGAGGGATGTCTGTGCACCCCTAAACAAACAAACAAATATCAGGATATTTTATGCTCCTTTACTTTTTGCACATGTACCTCATTAGAGTCATTATAGGAATGAAGTAGGTGTATAAAGGACTCGAAGGTTTCTTAGCAGACCCGTGGACCACGGCTCTCCTTGTGACCCCAAAGGGTGAAAAGGACCTGGCTACCATGTGTGTTTTGACTTCATTGACACAGCTTTCTGCTCCACTCTAGTTAGTTGAGTGGCCAGCCTAGACTCCAGCACAGAGCAGAAATTTGAAGCCGTGCTCCATAGTACGGTTACCGCACCTGGAAAGCTGAAGAAGAGCAGATTTTCAAGGCCTCTGAGGGTCTGGAAGCTGAGATAAGCCTCTGACTCACCCATGTGTCAAGGTCATGTAGAATATCCTTTTTAAATTCAGATACTCTTGCTTGTTATTTATTTTGCTCATTCAACTCTGTGATTCATGCAAACAGGAAGCACTGTGACCCAGAAAATCACCATCAAATATAGCAGCTACCACTGTAATTTTTTTTTTTCAAAAAATATTCATTCCGGTTTGTTCTAATGGTTCTGGAAGTAGTCAAAAAATTTATAGGGCATCACAGAACTGAAATAAACATGGCACACCTGAGAGAGGTATTTCTGCTTTTGTGTTTGGAGAAGGTAAGATTCTTGCCTTGATCAAAAAGCAGATAAATTCAGATGCAACCTCCCTTGCCTACATGTGAGGTTAGAGAGGATGTATATATCACAATTTGAATACTCATTTAAGTTTGGCTTTTACGCACATCTATTGGTTTTCACACACATCTATTCTCTGTGTTTGCGCACCAGATAATGAAGAACTTGGGACGCTTTAAACGTAATTTCCCCTTTGTAGCCTAAGCTAGCCTTATGGAAGTTCTATAGCTTTGTGAATAGAATGACCATACCTTTTGGTTTGCCTAGACAGGCTAGCAAATTCTTGTTGATTAATTAATGATTGTTAATTATGTTTAGTTCCCAATTTCACTGTCCTAAGTATCCTATTTGGATGATAAATGATACAGTTTTCCCCACTCATGAGTGGGAGACGTGGGTAGGTGGAAAAAAATGCCACAGTTGGTAATTCTACCCTTTTAATCATTTTGGCAACCACTATAATTTCAAAAATCCATATTTATATACAGATATATATTTTTCTTGAGTCATCAACTTTAGACAGTATTTATTAATTTCCTACTGTGTAAAATGAGGCTTTTAGAACATCTGGAATTTCCTCTACTCCATCACCTTGGCTCTCTCCAGGTTTTGGTCAGTCATGATATTACTTTCTCATTGCCAAGAGGTACATTCGTTGCATGTATATTTCATTGCATAACTGCAAACAAGCTTTCTGCTTTGTAGATAAATTCTGAAAGCTGAAATGCAATGAATAACATCTGTGATATTGTAATTACATAACTATTATTCCCAGTAGAACCAACTAGCATGAACGTAGGCTTTAGAGAAGGAAATTTCATTGTATGCCACAAGCAGGAGAATGTTTCAAGTCAAATGGGTTATTTTTTCTTACACTGTGATAATTGCTTACCCCCTCCTCCATTTTAGTTCACATTATATCAGAAGTGCTTTTTTTGGGGGGAGGGTGGTGGTACAGGCTTTGTTTGTTTTCTCATTCTCTTTCTTTTTCCTGTTGACTGATGAAACATGTCTTTAAGGGCTTCCAGGTTCTTAATCATAAATGAAACCATTTTGTTTTTGAAAGTCTTCATAGAACTCTGTGGTCTCTTGTTTTGATTTAGATCAGTTGCTTTCCAAGTTGATTGCAAAGTTGTCATCGCAAATTTTCTTTTTATTGGGTTCTTGTAATAGTTCCTTTCCCCCACAGAAACCATTAATTATCTTTCTAATATTCTTTTGTTGTTTTGCTGAAGGCTATTGTCAAATAACTACTGGAAATAATATGTCAAATAATTTTCTGCATTGCTGAGTTTCTGAAAATGTCTTTATTTTGCCCTTATACGTGACTGATGCTTGTCAAGATCCAATAGTCTAGTGTATTGTTGAGTCCATCAGGAGACAGAAACCACACAGAAATTTGAGCAGGAAAAGTAATACAGAGAATTGTTAGCTGTAACAGGATTGGAGTAATGAGGACTTGCCCAGTAAAAAGTAAAGAGAACTCTAAAGAATATAAGCAGAGCAGATATAAGGAACAGTTCTACCTCTATGGCTGAGACAGAGCACCCAGGAAAAGCCATGCTCCCTACCCCTGAGATCCAGATCTTGTCAGAGGGGCATAGCCATGTTCACCAAATAGCAGAGAGGTCACTGTGGTGCCTTGCTATATTTGGAAATCTGCTCTCTAAAACTTGCTGGAAATCCCTATGATGCTGGGGAAAACTGTTCATGGGGAAGTGTCTCATCAGGGGTGCTGGACTTCAAAACTGATCAAAGGATGATTCCAGGAGAACTTCCGTCCCCTGGATGCTGTGGCCAGCCTTACACTACAGGAGTTAGGTGTGCTGGAGAAGCTGCCCTTGTTGCAGCAGCCTGATGAATAAGCACACCAAAACCAGGACACAAAACCCTGTGGCATCTCTCCAGTGCCATCTATTGGCAAAGAATCAGTGATAGCAGTAAAGGAAAAATATTTGAAGGGCCCAGATCCATTTTCACAGAACAAGCAAAAAAGGATGATTTGGAGCCAAGAGGACATAAATAAAACTGGCATATCTAGGTTTAGAAGCATGCCATTATAATGTTGAAGACTTTGCTTTATTACCTTCTGATAGCTTGTGGTGCAGATGAGGAGTCTGATACCAATCTAATTATTATTCCTTTGTGGGTGGGCGACCTGTGCTTTAACTCTCTGTGAGGTTTTAGATTTTCTGTTTACCTTTAAAGCTATAAAATTTCATCAGAGTGTGTCTGGATATCAATTTGTTTTTCTCCAATTCACCTGCTTGAGACTTTGTGGATTCTTCTATAGTCCTGCGTCTTCAGCTCAGAAATTCTATATTTGTGTATTATTATTTCTTCATGCCAATTTCTGTTCTCTCATTTGAACTCCTACTCAGCAGGCATTGGACCTCTCTGATTAGCTCTCTGTCTTTTCAACTTTCTTCTCATACTTTCTCATTGTCTTTTGGTTTAAAGTTCTGGGAAATTTCCTTGGCTTTATATGTACATTACCAATTCAGCCTTGGCCATGTCTGTGTTAGTATTTTACCTCTTTGTTAAATTTTATTTTGGCAATCATATTTTAAAGTTCCATGTATTTTTCTTTTTCCTGATGTTTCTTTTTCAAAACAGTGTTCTTGTTTTATGAGTACAATATCCTCCAGAATCTCTCAGAGGAAACAAATTTAGAATTTTTCTAAGTTATCTCCTATTCCTTGAATTTTCTGTTTCCTGAACGGTTCGATTATTTCATGTGTTTATTTTGCTCCTTCCATTTCATGTTGCTGATTTTCCTCAGAAATACAACTTCTCTGAGGCTCCTTTCGTTTATGAATAAGGGCTGGCCAGATTAAGAAAGGGACTGATGGAAGCTGCTTGTGTAGTTGGGTAGGAAAGTTTTCCCATCAGTCCCTTTCGCTGAATGGGATTTGTGTGAGTAGATGTGAAGTGCCAGAAGCCGGTCTGCCAGGTCCCCCGCTGCAGGAGATACAGACTGAGTCCTCTGAAATGAGCGGCATGTGGTGCCCATTCCATCCCTTGGAGATGAGACTCAGCACAGCAATAGGTCTTTGCTGAAATCATTCAGTCAACTCTCAATTTTAAATCTCTTTTTGCTCTCAATGTACATGAAGGGTTTATGGGTTGATTAACTGGTTATCAGCCACCTACTATGAAAATTGCTGTATCTCGTTTAGTACCCTGTATTGGAAAGCAATGTCTAATTAAATCTCGTCTGCCAAAATTCTCATTTTAATATTACGTTAGAAATGTCTTTGAGTATTTATGAAAATATGCCTGTAGGGTAATATTCCTAAAAGTGTCTCAAAGGATGTTTGGTCTTTAACTTTGGGAATCACTGGCTTCATGGATGGGAGTAGTTGTGGCGGCTTCAATTATTAGCTATCAGGGCTCATTAAATAATTGCAGTCATTGTCTTCCTCACCTCTGCTCCCTTAAGTCACTGCTCAGAGGCAGCTATATGGCAGGGGGAAGGGAGTCTCATGCCACCATCAGCTTCCACCCTGATTTACTGTGTGACCTTAGGTAATAACTATAACTGCTCCTGCCGGCGAAGAGCTTCCTATTGATCAGTGCGCGTGCCAAGCCCTCTACAAGCATATGCCTAATCATGTCTCATAATGACAGTAGCATAATTGCCCCCAAGCTTTCTGAGCCTCAGAAAGGTATATTATGATGGCTGTACAACTCTATAAATATACTAAAAACCACTGAATTGTCCATTTTAAATGGGGGAATTTTATGATATGTGAATTATTTTTTAATAAAGCTGTTACTAAATTTTTTTATCAATCGAAGGTAGAAATGATTAAAATTATGAATAAAGTCAAACATCTTTTCTTAGGCATAGGGTAATTTTTATTTTTCTTTTCATATGTTTTATTTACTTAAAAATGGAGTTGTTGGTCTTTTACTTGCTGATTCACAAGAGCTCACTGTGGATATAACATGTCAGAAATATTTTTCTATGTTGCTATTTGACTTTTGACTTTGTTCATGTTTTTTTGCCCATCAAAAAATGTTGATTTTTATTGAGGTAAATCTATCAATTTTTCCTTTATGGGTCTGATGTTTTATGTCATGGTTATAAAAGCCTTTTTAACCCCATCACCAGCCTCAGGATGATTTGAAAAGAAAAGGGTCCATACTTTCTTCTCATTCATTTATGATTTCTTTTTGAAATGTTTAATGTTTTATCCATTTGGAATGGGAATAATGTGTAGAAATCTAGCTTATTTTTTCCAGATGGTTGACCAACTGTGCCCATATCATTTAATGATTAATATATCTTAGCTTCATCCATTAGAAATGTCACCTCTATCATGTCCTAAACTCCCATATGTGCTTGGTTCTATGTTTATACTCTTTATTCTACTTAATTTATCAGTACCAACTCTTTTATTGCTGTACCTTTATAATCAATTTAAAATATGGTAAAGTTTGTTCTTGTCCTTTTGGTTTTTTGGAAATTTTTGTGGCTTGTCTCATGTTTATTTTTTAAATTGGTGCCTTTAAATAATCAAGTTCCAATAAAAAAATTGTTGGGCATTTTGTTTGATAGCATGAAATTTATACTTTTAATTATCCCATTCCATATATGGTTAAAGACGATCTCCTTTCTAGTTTCCTCCCACTCTTAATATCTCTTGCCATGTCTTTCCTTCTTTGTTTGAGCGTCCCAGATCTGAGTTAT
Source organism: Eonycteris spelaea (assembly GCA_003508835.1). Lineage (NCBI taxonomy): Eukaryota > Metazoa > Chordata > Mammalia > Chiroptera > Pteropodidae > Eonycteris > Eonycteris spelaea. The sequence continues at coordinate 8,317,490 of PUFA01000017.1, forward strand.
TGGTAGGGAGACTATATAATTTATTGTCCAAATCGGGACACTTTTAAAATTAGCAGGTTGCTATGAATAATTATATTGGGACAACAAATGTAAAACAGGACTGCCCTGGGAAAACTGAGATGGATGGTCCCTCTAGTAATTGGCCCCTTTCCAATGTACAGTTTTTCCTGTGTGATCTTATCCATTGCCATGGTATCAATTTCAATCCACATGTTTAAGATTCCCGAATTTTCATCCAACTTCTCTCTTGAGTTCCTGATCAACATTTTCAGCCCTTTGCCAAACATCTCATCCACATGCCCTCTAGTCATCTCAAACTCAAGTTAGATTCAACTACCCTTCAAAATCGTCTTCTCTCTGCTTGTCTTCCAGTGATGTCAGCCATCCAGACTTTTAAGCTGGATACCTGGCTATGATCTAGAACTCATCTCTCTCCCTTTTTGCCCTTAGTTAGTCTCCAAATCCATTCAGTTCTATAACTGAAAGAACTTCTGAATCCAATCCCACTTCTTATTGCCACTCTCCTGTCTTTATTAAGGGCCTCATTATCCCCTTTCTGGGTTATTACAGCAGCTTCCTTCTGGTCTCCCTGCTATAAGGTTTCCTCACTTCAGTACAGCCTCCAGTCTCCTATCATGATCTTGCCATTCATCTGCTTAAAGATTTGTCCTGGCTTTACATGGCCAAACCCCTTATCGTGGTGTGCAAGGCCATCACAACCTGACTCTATTCTACTATCTCAGTTATCACCTCTCCTGATACTGCCAGTCACACTAAAAGCCATTTCATTTCCCAAATACACCACACCTCTCCACAACTGCACAAACTGAGCTCACTAAAATGCCCTTACTGCACTTCTTTATCAAAACAATTCTCCTCAAAGACTGAGATAAAGCCTTGCCTGCTTTGTATAGCCTGCCCTGACTCTCTCAGGCAGGAAACCCTCTTTCCAGTGCTCCCACAGCTCCCCTTCTTACCTTGCACTCGCTCAGCACACTGTGACTCCTTCTCTGTTTCCATGTCTCCCTCACTCTCCCACTGGTCACTTTTTAAGGGCATGGACTTATCTCCCAAGAGCCTGGTACTTAGTAGATGCCTGATACATTTTTGTTAGACCTTGATATGTTTTTGGTATGAATGATACTGTGAGTGATGCTTTGTGATTGCTTGTAATTACACGCAAATTCCATCCAGAATGCAGCCAAGAGCAAGCTTACTTATTATAAATTGCAACAATAAATTTAAATTATTAATAGTAGGAGTTATATAGGAGGACCTACTTCATCTACATATTATTATAATCTTCAAAATAGCCTAACATGGTAGGTTTTTCTCTACCCATTTTACTGTTAAGGAAACTAAGGTTGAAAGAGGTCAAGTAACTTTTATTAAGGAACAGTAGGTAAGATTAGAACTAGCACTATTTAGCTACAGAATTCATGATCTTTCCCTCTTCCTAAGTTCATTTTGGAGGCAGCTTTTCCCTCCTAATGATTTTTTGGGTCATGTCTCTTTGTCACCATCCCTGACTTCCCCTTTTCTTTCCCCTGTTTATTGTAGAAGACTTAGAAAATTCAGCACCCACAAAGAAAAACAATCACTCATAATCCTGCCATGGTGTATATACTTTAAATCATTTTTTTTTCTGCACGTACTGCTCCCTCTTACACACACACACACACACACACACACACACACACTTTTATAAAAATAAGGTCACCCTCTGTGTAAGTTTTGTCATACATATTTCATGTTATTGAGCAGTCTTCCTTCACATGTTTTGTACTGTTCATAGCAGTTCATGTAAGTGCTAAGAACATGGTTTTGTATGGCCTCCCATGGTTTGTAAATAAGAAAGTGAGCAAGGTGGGGACAAGGAAGTAAATGGTGGCACCAAGGTTTAAATGGCTGATCCGAGATCACCTCACCAGCCTATAACAGCCGGCTTAGACATTATTAGAATTTAGGACAGGAAGGAACTCGGAAACGACCAGCTTCATGCAGGTGCAACGATCCATGCCTCACCTTAGGCCGCCTCTTGTATCTCAGCACCTGCCTCAGATCTTCTTTATTGATGCCTCAGCTGGGGATTCCTCACGTATCTGCTAGGCTTTCAGATCACACAGTCCAGAGCAGTTCATGCTCCACCCTTCAGGCTGACAAACTCCACAAAGCATCCTTTCTTACTTCACCCCTTCCCCATTCACCTCTGTGGGGTCAAACTTACTGAGAAAGTGCTTGTTTTTAATCTTTGGACTCAGGCTCTGCTTTCTGGGGAAGCTGAGTCGGGCATCCTTTTCAGTGCAAAATTAAAAATTTCTGATTACTTTCCCCCATGATTGCTAAGTGGAAGAAATGTAGAAAGCAAGAGTTCTTAAATTGAGGTGGATGAACCAGGCTTCCAGAGGTCTGAGAACTCTGTGCATTCATTTTTTTTTTTTCTGATGGAGTCCATTCAACAGTAAAATAGTAACAGAGAAAAGAGGGAGAAGGAAGGAAAGAAGTTTGGGTTCTAAGGCAGTATTCAAGAGAGCAGACAGAGATGGGACAACATGGGGTAGACTTCTGGGTAGTTGGGAGGTCTTGGCACCAGAGAGAGGAAAATTTTGAAAAAAAGGAAGTGTGGGTAGATGGAAATGTTTCTCTGATTTTCTAGCTGGGCCTAGGTTGGGTGCTGCCTCTGGCTTTCACTCCAGGCCTTTATCCTTTGTCCAGGTAGCCCATGCTGAACAGAACACTCATATCAGAACCTCCAACCTCTGCAATGGGAGTTCAGTTTCCTGGTTTATCAGAGAAGGGGTTGGCAATAGTGATTTCTAAAGAACTTCCAGCACAAAAATACTCATTCTCTGGTTCATGTTGCTCTGGTTCATTTTTTAGTAGCTGTCATTCTAGGAAGACCTGGCATTCCTGGTTCTGCCAGGAGTACAGGAGCTCTAGCCCAGTCATCACCAGGGGACCTGTCCAGCCCTCACCACCTGAAGTGTCACAGTGGAATGAAAATTATGTTCATTGAATTTGGGGTGAGGAGTTGTGCGTTTGGAGCACATGGACAGAGAGTCCAATCTAATTTACATATTGATAAGAGTTGAGAAATGATTCCTTCTGATGAACAAAATGCCTGCACTGGTCTGGCTTCATATTAGTGTAAAGTGTTTATCACACTGGCATACAGTTAGAAGGTGGGGTAAATTTGCAACTAAAAATCCATTGAAACAGAGGTCTGTCTCTGTTTGGTTTGCTATGCAGCTTTTAAGTATTCTGACAAGGCCTGAAAACAGAAAGCAGAGTCTAACTACAGAACAATGTTTGATCCTGTCCTACTGGTTGGTTTATGCTCTTTTCATTGGTGGGAGCCCTGAAGGGTAAAAGGGGAATACCTAACGTTTGTCTTAGAAGTGGCAGATTACAATGGCCTTGGATGGAAGATCTTGGGGAGGACTCAGTTCTCCACCCAACCTTGAAATATAAGGCTCAGTAGCTCTAGGCTTGACAGATGTCCATTATCATCACCGAACTGTTTGGAAATGAAAACTTTATTTTCAAAATGCCACCCAGCTGCTTTGGTTGTCTTTTGCCACCACCAGAATTGGCATGTTGTTTTAGCTTCAGGTCTCTTTGGCTTTCTCAGTTATTTTCTTCATCTTCTGTTAAGGGAGTGAGGTTGTGATTCGGTATATATGTGTTTTTGAGTGTGTGTGTGTGTGTGTGTGTGTGTGTGTGTGTGTGTGTGTATGTGTAAGATTACTGTGAATTTGTTCATGAATATTGAAAACAGCACTATTCGCACTAGCAAAAAATGGAAACCACCCAGATTCCATCAATGGATAAACGGGTAAACAAATTGTGGTATATCCATAAAATGGAAATTAGTCATAAACAGGAATGAAGTACTGATACATACTATAACATGGATGGATCTTGAAAACATTATGCTAAGTGAAAGAAGCCAGATACAAAAAAAAACTCAAATATTTTATGATTCTCTATATATGAAATATTTAGAATAGGTAAATCCACATAGACTGAAATCAGATTTGAGGTTGGTAGGATTTGGGGAGGAAAGGGGAATGAGAAGTGACTATTTAATGGGCATGATGAAAAGGTGTTGGATGATGAAAAGGTGTTGGAGCTCGATGTACGTAATGCATGCACAACATTTTGAATAAACTAAATGCCAATGCACTGTAAACTTTAAAATGGTTAATTTCACCACAATTAACAAAGAAAACCACATTGCTCTGAGTGCAACGTGAAGGCTGCTAGAAGGGCATGTTTCAGGGTATTGCAATAGTCCAGGTGCATATTAATAATAGCTTGCACTAAGATGTGTCCATGAGGTGGAAAAGAGTGGGTAGACCCAAGAGATTTTTAGAGGTAATTGTAAAAGACTAATGATCAACCCTCACATCACAGGCCCCCAATATGGTGTCAAAACATGAGAAAGGGAGTAATCTTCTCCTGGAGTGTTCCAGTTGAATTCCTTTGCTTTAGATGTACCTAGAACTCCTTGATTTTATAGGTGTGTGTACAATAAAGCATGTTATATAGCAAGCCGTTGTGCAGCTATGCCGCTGTGGAGAATTTTAGACTTTGTGTGGGAGGAAATACTTAGGAGCTTGTGTATTGGTCACCTTTCTGTTATCTTATCTGAGAAGCTTCTCTAGAAGTGAGGAGCAGATCCATCAGAGAGAGCCATCCAATTCTGCATGCATATATCACACACACACACACACACACACACGCACACACACACACACACATCACACAGCCCCTAGGAGGCTTAACAGCATATGCTTTGATGTGCAGTTGGCACAGATGAGTCAATAAGCTTCTTGAAACCAAAGGGGGAAATTTATGACATGTTTTCCCCGAGCCCTCTCACAAAAGTGCAAGTAGAAGGGAAAACATTTAAATTGACCATATGTAATTAGACCAGGTGAATTCCCTGCCTCCCCCATCCCCATATTGAGCCTCTCCAAGATTAGCTTTTGGGATAAATATTCATATATTTTTCACAGCAGGGGAAAATTGTCTTGAGTATTTTCTGTTTTTATTGTAGAAATAGATTAATGGAGCATTGAATGGCAGTGGAACAGTCTAAAAGAACCCATTAATCTGAATATATCGCATCTGAAATTGTTCAAAAGTCCTCTCCCCCTCCCTATCTTATTTTTTTCCTCTATAATAAAGATTCTTATTTTTAAAAATTTTCCAAAGCAAGGAAGTTCCTATCTAGTGTTTTTGTCATGACAATCTCCTTCGGGGAACTTAAGGCCCTCTGGTGCTAATACCGCCCTGAGTGTACAATTATCTTCTGATAAGCCAGTCTCCATCACTATTGCTTAATAGTTTAATTATATTACCTAGGACAAAGGCTGTCCCAGGTTTACTTAAAGAGAGTTTAGACAGTAAATTAGCCTGAGGTTTCCCTTCAGCAGAGCTGGACGCCCAAAGCAGGACAGTGGTCCTGTGCATGAGATGTCGAATGGATGTGTGTCTCGAGCCCATGGGACCTGCTCTATCGGGAAGCACATAGCTCTTGGCCAAGCACGGCACTCCTAAGGGCATGGGCACCCACCGTGGGTGGGCTGAAATACATGCGGTATGGTGTTCCTGGCTAAAGTTCTTATATGTATTTTAAAAAGTAGCATGAAGTACAGTAAGGGTCACACAATGAAACAAATCAGAAACCAGCACTGAAGCCTAAATATATTTAAGGAAAAAAAAAATGATAGGAGAGGGATTTTCAAAAAACACCTTTGAAAAATGTTAGAGAAAAATATTTTTTCTTTCTTTAAATATATTTTCTTTTTTTAAATTACTGAAGTCATACATGAATAAATCATAGTTAGAAAAATTATAGTCACCACAGATGTAGCTAACTATTTGCAGCCACTACCAATATAGAGAGGTCATCCTACACTCCCCTCTCTCCCACCCCATGCTACCCCAGTAACTTCACTAAGAATAGAATTCCTGAGCAAATTATACAGGCACTGAAGCAACTGGAGCCTGATTTGAACTTACCACCAGCTGAACATTTTTTTTTTTCTGAAAACTTCATAGTTATTCCACTTTAAAGAGCCCTGGCTTAATGCTGGCGTAGAATTTTATTAGATGCGAAGATTTTAAAAGACTAGCAATGACATGGTTAGATCACTGAAGTGATTAAAGTTAAAATGGAGAAAGCAATCCAATACACTTCGATCGAAATAACACAAATAATAACATCTTGGCTGTGAGAACTGGAGTAAACCTTTGGGGTCATCTGCCCCCATTTTGTGGATGAGGAAGCTGAGGCCTTTCCAAGGGAAAGATTTTTCAACATTGACACTCCTGCTGTTTGTATATTGTCCCTGATATTTAAGCGGTAATTTTCCCCAATCAAATCTAATTTTCTTTTACCTACTAATTGACTCAGATTCATCACCCCATTGACCTCAATACATTCGTTCAACAAACGTTACTTGAGAACCCATTGTTGCCAGGTCCTGGGGGACCATGGTGGAGGGTCCAGATCTCTCCCCTCAAGGAGCCCACCAAGTATACAGTGAAAATATTAAGTCTCATAATAAAGACAAAAATAAATTTATTCTTACTTTTAAGCTTTTTTGGGGGGGTATGTGTAGTTTTTTTTTTCTTTTTTCTTTTCTGTCTTTCATTCTTCCCAATCCTTTCCACAATATTCTAGTCCACATTGATTTCTCCCCTCTTATGACCTATTAGGCTTACAGTTAAGGTGCCAAAACTTTAGAAGTGGATTATTATATCAGTCAGGATAGGCAAGTTACTTTTGAGTAATGACTTTCAACTCTCTGTTGTTTTACATAACTCAGTATATTTCTCATTCACACTAAACTTCCCATGTAAGTCAACAGGGAGCCTATGGTTGTCATAGTTGCTGAGGGATCAGGCTGGCAGAGGCTCTATCCGGACATGTACTTCCATGATGAAGGCCACAAGGGAAGGGAGTTTGGAATTAAGGAATAGGGATTAAATGCTTATATTGAAAAATGACACCCATCACTTTTATTGACATTCTATTGCTCAAAACAAATTATGTGGGTATACCTCTCTTCCGGGGGTGAGTGGTGGGGAGTGGAAAAGGATAATCCTTCCTTGTGTATAGAAGGAAGAGAATCTGGATACTTGTGAACATTAATGATTACAATTATATTTTCCTTATTAGTATGCTAGTGTTTCTAGTATATATTCATCTTACTTTACCAAATTATAAGAATTTTGAAGGTAGAGAATTGTGTCTTTCTTATTTTGTAAAACCATAGTGTCCAGCAGAAGGCAGAAAAACAGGCACTAAATACATTTATGTTTGACTTGAGCTTTTGTGAAATCTGGTTCAATTAAGCCCAGCTCATGTTTTCTTCAGATTCTGACCTTAATGTGTAGATGAAAAGCTTTAGAGAAATCTAAGGTTCTGGCCTGGTTTGTGTTCCTTGCTTGCACAGCCAAGTGAGGGGTTCCAGGCAGGAAGCCTAAGCTCACTGAGGCCTCTTCTAGTTCTCAGGCCTGTCTAAGTATCCCCAGTGATGTCAGTCATCTAACACCACTCCAAACAGTCATTTGTTTACCTTATAACAAACTGGGTAAGGTGACAACTCATATTTATCAAGTATCAGAAGGAGTGCACATACCAGGTCATCTTCGATATTCCTTCTGAGATTCTTTGAAGTTTCTTTCAAGGGATATGATGATGAGATAGAGCCTGCATCTTTAAGTTTGCCAAAATACCCCCTAATCTCCAGGGCCAGCAAACACTTGGACACTCAGCTTTATGACAAGTCTATATCTTGGGCTCTTGAGTCCCATCTCTCCTAGTACCTATCCACCGAGCTCTGTTCACAGTCACCCAGTTCCTGAGCTCTTGCTTCACCTCTTGTCTGATGCCTCCCAAAACCATGGGTGTTTCAAACAGACTAGTCATTTAGTACTCTTTCAAACTGAGTTCTAAAGTTTTTGTTCAACGTGTAAGTTAAAGAGAGGCTGCATGGGGAAGAATAGAGGAGGGGAATTATTGATGAGAGTGCTCAAATTCTTGTCTGTTGCCCTAAAAAATTCAGCTCTAGCCCTGTATCATTTACCTATGGCCAATATAATATTACGTAACAAACATTACAATTAGTGGCTTAATACAACAGCCATTTGTTATTTCCCATGAATCTATGAATTAGCCAGGCTCATTCATGCAATTTTTCAGCTGGTGAGTCAGATGAAGCCTGGTCTAGAACGGCCATAGCTGAGAATTGCTGAGGTCTCTTCCATGGGTCTGCCCTAGGCACAGGTCCCACATACTTCCCTGGCAGGAAACTCAGGCATGTTCTCAGGCTAAGCTGTACATATTCTTATGAAAATCACAGAGAAACAAGAGAAGAAGCAGAAATGTTCAAATATTTTGTAAAGCCTCTGTGTCAGGTGTGCTAGTGTCCCATTGGTCAAAGGAAGTCACATAATCCAGCCCAGAGTCATAGTAGATGGGGCCTGCAAAGCTTTAGGACAAAAAACCAAAAAAAAAAAAAAAACAAAAAACAACAACAAACATGGACATAGGGAAGCCATTAAGTGGGGCTTTGAATGCAACTGATCTATCACAGGACCCAAATATGCATATTCCACACTGCAAATCAAAGCCCTGTCACAATCAAGATGCACTATCTCAGAAACCGGTTTATTGCTGTTGCTGCACATTCAGGAAACTACCAGGATTTCACCATGCGGAACTGGGAGCCAGTTGGGAGAGGTAGGAATCAGGGCAGGGAATGAGGCCACGGGACACATTTCATTTACATTTGAGACCCTGGCTCCTCTGGATTAATGGAGTGTTCTTGCTGAGTGACAGGAATTGGCCATTATTATCATAGTTACACATTTCCAGATAGATGGCGAAACTGATGTCTTTCCTCTTGCTAGGACTTGAATTTACAAAGAAAGCAGAGAGTCCAAAGTTTTCCATATTACGGCTTTATCCCCGAAGGGGATGCGGTCAGTTTTGGAGAGCCAAATAATGTCCTCGGTCAGAATTCAAGAGCCACTAAAATGATGTAATGCAAATAATTTTGTTTTTATCAGAGGCTGCATAAACTAATTTATACACTGTGCCTTTCTGACCTTCTCTACCTACTATAGGAGATAAATGATAAATGTTATTAAAATATTACACAGTTCCAGAAGAAGCTCATAACCTCTTCGACACTGCATTTATATTATGTTATAAAAATTCTCTTTAATTTAGCAGGATATGTGCTTGGGCTTTTAATTTTTAATTTTTTTTTTTTTTGTTATAGTTTAGAGTCTGAAAAGAAATGGTTTGTTTAAAGTGAGTTCCTTATTCTGTCTGAACTGGGACCGGCGTGACAGCTAGGTGTGCCACACTAACTTCATCTCACGTGCAGCACCAGGGGCAAGCAGGCTGTTGCTTAACAAGGATGCACAACAGCTAATTGCATTTTAGGCCATTGGTTTGTCACTGTGACAGTGTCAAGTAACGGTTTCAAAAGCAAAACAATGAGGCCAATTCTGATTCACTCATGATCTTGAAAATCATAACACAGCCTGCTCTCCGGGAATATGATGTTCCCAAGGATTTTGGCTTGTACTATGTTGTATCTGGTCCACTGCTAAACTGAGCGAAATCTGCATCTGGAATATATGTATTATGAATCCTTGATGTCAATCATCAATTGTCATAATCCTCAAGTGCACTTGCTTAGTCTTTTCCTACATTCTGCATCAATAGCCTGTAGAGACAAAGCCTGCATATGAAGAAGGCAGTGTTTAACCTCCCTAATTAACAGCTTTGGATGAAAGAACATCTCTGAGGTGCTCAGAAGGAAGAGAGTCTAAGGAGATTTGCACATCGCTCTATTGAGATGCTTTTCAAGCTGGTGTATAATTTGCAAATACATAAGGAAGTAAATGCTCAGAATATAATATTCAGCGCCCATCCATTAATGTTTCTATTTATTAAGTTCTTTGTAAATCTCAATTTAGCAGATGTCTTCTGACTCAAAATAAAGCTCTTCATGAGGGAGTCAATGTGGCTGTATGACAAAAGTCACATTATCATCTGAGTACAAATATTTGCAAAATAGAACAAACTGGAAAATTGAGGGAAAAACCACTGGAATTTGTGACTCATTAAATTCTCATGTGTATGACATATTGTGAAAAAACTTTGTTCAGTCCTTGGCTCAAAGGATCCTTTCTCTCCTCCTTTCTTGGCTTTTGGCATTAATAAAAACTTTATGGGAGTGCGTGTGTATGTGTGTGTGTTTGCATGCATGTGCACACACATGTGTGCCCTTTCACAGCCCTCTTCACTGTGTCATAGAATATATTTCTAGAGGATATTATGTGTGTGTGTTGTATTTTATTTCAAGGTCCAAAAAGTATATGGAAAGTTCACTGGCCCATTGGCAGGCGTTTTCTCTGAAGGTGTACCATGTTGTGCCCATAACAGCCTGCTCCTCACACACGGCAGGTCCTTGCCCAGACAAATGCCTAGGTTTGTATCTCCAGTCTCCACCTCCTTCCTCTCTTCTGAACTTGCTCATTCTTTTGCCACTAAATGCAACTCTGTTACTGCATATGTGGAGCTTGAGGTAATCTCAGTTCTGGTCTTTAGTCCAAGACGTTGACATTGAGTTCCCTGTCAGCTCCATGTTCTGTGCCCTGGGCAGTTTTGTCTTACCTCTGCTCTTATCTGAGGCTTGGGAGGTCCTGGCTTTTCCAAGAGGTGAATTTAGGCAGAAAGCGACTTCACGATGGTATTTATGAATCTCTCCAGGGCTTTAGGCTTACAAAAGTCTCCACCAAGAAAAGAATCCAAGTAATTCTCAACCTGATTTATGTTTTTGGCCTCTGTTACCTCTAGAGCTTAGAATTCCAAAAGTTTACCACCCACTGTGTAAAGTAGTACTTACTTTTACTTTCTGTAAGATAGAGTCATTCTGGAATTCTGAAGCTGTGGACCTTGATGACTCCATCATCACTGTCCTGGATTTATATGTGAGTTTCCTTCAGTCTTTCCTACAGGCTTTGAGTTTCTGGATTTGGTAATCTTATTTATTATTATTTGACAGTGTTCCTGTTCATGGATGCAGATAGGACTGAAAAGGCAGATACGTGGTCAACAATTCTTTCTGCAGTGTATTCAGAAGAGAATTGCTCTTCCTTGTGCTTATTGTAGTTGCCATTAGCAGGAAATGCCTTTGTTTGAGGGTCAGTTCCCTTACTCACTGTTTTCTTTGAATAAGACCCCCATGTCTCGTGTCCGAGTTCCGTACCCAGTTAGTATTATTTTTCCTTTGTCCTAAATGTTGGCACTTGATTTACACTGAATCCCTATTCTGTTGAAGCATTCTTTTCTCTACTGCCAGTTATTCTCTCCCTATGGGCATATTGATAGGTGGATTCACATCTTATGAATCCTTCTAGTAGAGATGGGAAGTAGGCAGTTGGATATTAAGTTCTGGAGCTCAAGGAGCGATCATAGGTAGAAATATAAAGTTGGAGCATCAGCGTTAGATAGTACTGAAGCCATGGGCATGGGTAAGATCTCTTAAGGAGATAATGTAGAGGGGCGAGGGGACAATGTTGGTATAACTCACAATGACTTTTCAATTCTACACAGGTTGTGTTCTGCTCATCACCTGATCATACTTATTTGCTTATGTCTTCTTGTACTCAGCATATTTTGGTAAACATTTCTTAGTTACCTTTAAATGTTTGATTCTTAAGTATGTTGGTGGTTTCCTCTTGGTCATTACTAGTAATTGTAAATGTTGTCCAGAAAGCCTTTTTGTCTTCCTTGGAATTAGTTAATGACTATGCCTCTCCGAGAACCTGCGTCCGTGTCTCTCATGTACCTGCCTTCATTCTCCCCACCACCACTTCTTCCCGCACCTGATTCAGCAGCCCTGAAGGGAGTTGTGGCTGAGTCACTAGCATCTCAGGCCCTAGCAGGCAAATATTTCTCAGGACCATGGTCAGCAGCACACTTGTCCTGGTCTCCCTAACTTCTGCTCTGCCTCTCCCTAATTTGTCATTGCTATACCTGTGCGTCTTCACCTTCGGCTTCTGGCCCAAGTCATTTTTTCTGTCTTCCTAGGGAAAAAGAGCAGTGCCCGTATGGGTAAACTATGTTTCTCAAAGCTTTCTCTCTTTCCCTTATCTCACTATCAAATCTTCCTTCATGTGAATCAAAAGTCCAGGGAAAGTTGAACATGAGTAACCCCCAGAGCAGTAAAATGTCAGGTGAAATTGAGGAATCTATATTTAAGAGTACATAGGTGATTTCTGTGATTCTTTTGTATCTCCCACTAGGTCTTCAGGCTGTGTGAGAGAGAAAGGGACAAAAGAGACGAACTGCTATTGAGAGATTGCCAGGGAGGGAAAAAACTTTGGGGATATTATTTTTAAATAAGTGATATACCAAGAAAGAACCATATATCAAGCACTAATGGAATACAAAATATGAAAATAACTCTTAGGAGGCTTGAGAAAGCACACAATAAGGAAAATATGAGGTCTGTAGTAAGTTCTTGGTCCTACCCAGTTAGTATGGAGCTTGATATCATACTGAGGCCCCTAAAAACATTTAGAATTTCTTGAGCATGAGCAGTGTGGTGCTTCAGAGGACATAATCAGTCATTTCTTCAGCTCTCAAGCCAATGGAAGTTATCTAGCTGCTCTTAGGATTGCATTAATGTGGAATGGTATTTAATCTTGGGTTTTGTGTTTGTGTTCATAGAGAGGCTGACTCTGCTAAGGGATTCATAATTGTGTGCATGCTTTCATGGGTATGCCTCTGGAAGTATGCTCATGGATTTATAGAACTTTCTTAATGACTCTAAGAGATTTGGTGAGACTTGATTGCATGATAACTTCCTGCTCTATTCCTACTCACTAAATTAGAATATGTTCTGGCTTATTTTTAGGATATTGCATGTGTGTATGTGTACCTTTTTATGGTAAAATAAAAATTCATATTTTTTTTTTGGTAGAAAAAGCCACCCAGTCTCAAAAAAACCCATAACTCTAAGTTCACTTAGTAAAAACATATACTTATTAGGACTTAACTGTGGCTGAAGCGTGAGGGATAAAAATAAAAATCTCAGGAGTCAGCAGGATCGCTGTTGCCCAGCAAGCTTAAAATCATTGCCAGTATTTACTACCCAGATCTCACAGGATTTCGTGGAAATGACCATTCTGCATAGCCCTAAATCCTGACACTCTGTGCTGCAGTTTGTGTTAGTGTGCGCTTGCTTCACCCCTGTCCAGCTGAGGAAGCTGCAGGGATCATCCTGCAGGTGTAGTCCCACCTCGTAACTGAGTATAGCCAATGAGAGGCGGCTTTGCAATTCTATCAGAATGAATGTCCGCTAGTAGGTGAGACCTGGATTTCATCACTACTGAAGGGATAACCCTTTAGTTATCTAAGGGGTGCTCGGTGCCCAGGAAGCTGTAGCCTTTTCTCCTAGTTCCCGTGTAGGGAAACGTCTGTTCCAGTTTCAAATGTGTCCACCATCGTTTCAGCAAACTTCAAACCCAAGCCGGCCCGCAGTATACCACCAACATATTTAAAATAGGGGCATTCTTATTCTCATAAGTCTTTTTGTATTGCCGATAGATTTCATTGGTAGGGTATGTTACAGACTAAACTATTGCCTCCTCTACGTTTCCATGAACAATTGCAGGTGGAGAGAAAATATCTCTGATAGAATGTTATTATTAAATCCATAAAATCAATTTACTGATTCATTGCATGAAACAAAATGCAGCAACAATTACAGATTTCAGATTTTCCTGAGTGTGGCGCCCCACCTTACTCATTCCCTTTGTGGGGAGGCACGCTTGGGGTTGTTAGGCCAGTTGCCCTTATGATGTCACGATGGCATGAGATGGAGAGAGCTGAGCCTCTCTGTGCTGGGTCTTACACAGTCTTTAAACTGGGGAGCCAGGTTATAGGTACCACATCTCTTTCCTCCTATCAAAGATCTGTCTTTTTCTCCACAACTCTGCTCCTTCCTTTGTATCCACTCTCTCCTACATCACTACTTTCTCCCTCTTGGCTGACAATTTCCATCAGCATGTAAATATTCTCTCAGATCTCCCATGCCGAAAAACTTTCCCTTGACCCTGCTAATCTGCTCCTTTGAATAGCTGAACTGCCTCTGCTTCTTTACCTCTCATTTGTACTTTAATCCTCATTAGGTTTCTGCCCCAGCACATCGCAAAACCTGATTTCCTTTCACTAAAACTCTTCTCCTTAAGAGTATCATTGTCTCCTACCTTGCCAGTCCAAAGAGCTGTTCTCTGCCCTCGTCTCATTTGACCTTTGAGCAGCATCAACCACTCCAGTTGTTAGATGGTGACCAAACTCTCCATTTAACAACACTTTTGTCTCTCAGCTTCCAAAACAATGAACTCTCCTGGTTTTCTTCCAACATCGCTGGCCATTCTTTTTCAGCCTTCTTTGCTAGTTACTGCTCCTCTACCTAATTTCCAAATGTTGACACATCTTGGAGATCAGCCCTGAGCTCTTTTCCTTTGCCACCCATTCTCTTTCCCAAGGTTTTGATATATTCCCTGGGTTAGTCTAACTTAGACCTATCCCCTGAGTTTCTTACTCACATATCCAGTTACCTACCATTTCTTCCTTTTGAATGTGTAACTGACTTCTCAAACTTAATGTGTTCAAAATAGTTTGTGTTCTCTCACAAACACAATTTTCTACTAGTATTAACTTTCTTGATAAATGGCACCACCAAACTCTCAGTTGCTTAAGCCAAAAGTATAGGAGTTATACCTGATTTCCCCCTTTCCTTCAACCCTCCTCACATGCAACCAGCAAATCTTGTTGACTCTACATCCAAAATAGATTTAAAATCTGTCTACTTCTCCTCATCTGCATTATTACCACCTAGGTCCAAGTCATCATTGTCTTTACCTGAATTTCTATAACTGCCTCTTAATGGGTGTCCTTGGGTCCACCATTGTCCTTTTCTACCCATTTTCTAGGTTCCAAACAGAGTGATTTTTTAAAAAATAACATAAACCATATATGTCATTTCCTTGATTAAAATTCTATTACTCTTAGAATAAAATTTGAACTCATAACCTTGACCTATAAGGTTATGCCTGATTTGACTCCTATGCTTCTCCACATCATCCATACCACGCTTTTCTCTACTCACCGCTTCCTGACCACATTGGCCTGTCTGTTACGCAAATACACTGAACTCGCTCTTGCCTTCAGTCACTTTCATTCCTCACTTAGGGATCCCATTCATTCATTTTCTCATAGCCACCTTATTCTCATCCTTCAGGTCTTGGCTCGAATCTTACTTGCTATTGGGCCTTTCCTGACTGTCTTCTTCTATAGGCCCTCACCCATCTCCCCCATTGCTCTCCAATCACCTCACCTAGCTTTTCCTTCCTAATGCCTATTATAAGCTGTGAGTATCTTATTTATTTCTCTGTTGACTTGGTTATTTTTGTTCCCCTTCTTCCCCCACTGGGTTGCAAGGTCTATGAGCAGGAATCTCATCTGTTCTATTCATCAGCATAATGCCTATCACAGAACAGGTGCTCTGTAAATATTTGTCAAGTATATGAATTAATGAATTAATAGGTGAATGAGTGAATGTTTTTTGGAAATGACACTATTCCAGAGTCTCTTCAATATTCATTCACTTCACTTTTACCCTGCTCACAGATGATCCTTTCATATCTGTCACTGATTTCTAAGCAAGAAACACAAAGTATTAAGTGCCTAAGCATCACATTCTGTATAAAGCTTAAAAGCACTATATTTAGAAAAAGTTGGCAAACAGAAGCTCTCAACTTCAATTAAATTCTGGCATCGTAAAATTACTAATGGAGACGATAGGCTGTAGTAGATATCTGGACAGGGAGTTTCTGGTCATTTGTATTATAGATGTCTATTAATAAACAGACAGTTCTTGAAGAATATGACATAGCAAATACAATTTAGTAGATTAAAGGAGACTGATTTTTTTAGCCAACCTGGCTTCTGTCTCTTTATTGTGAAGAATATTGATCATAAAATCCAATTTGATTTGGCCCATCATATCATCAAGGAGTAGCCTCTTAAATGTCCCTAGACAGCCAATTTTACTTGTGATAAATTAGATGTCTGCTATAAAATCTCTAAGGTAAACAAATATCAAGTAAAGATTGTGATCTGCTTATTTACTCCAGGCTGGTAAATAAAACTCAGTGAAGTTCATGCCCACATTATCACGTTGTATCCAAATCTGCATTTTGATTCTGAATACTCAAAGCATTGTCATTGTAATACAGTTACCAAATCCCAAGGAATTTGACCAAAATGTCTTCACGTTCTTACTTCTTAACATTCTTATTTCTGTTGTAAAAAATTATTTCTTAAATTTACATACAGTAAATTCGACTGTTTTTGTACGTATAGTTCCATTAAAAAGTTGTGTAACCACCCCCAAAATCAGGGTACAGATGTCTGCACTGCCCTCCCACCCCAAATAGATCCTATACATATTTTGTTAGATTTATATCTAAATATTTCATTTTTGGAGTTATTGTACATGATACTGTATTTTTAAATTTTGATTTTCAATGTTTATTATAATTTATAGAAATATGATTGATTTTTGTGAGGTAATCTGTATCCTGAGGCCTTACTGACTCAGTTATTAATTCTTTTTTTTTTTTTTTTTTTTTTAAGGTGAGGCAACCCTCGGTGACCTCACAGATTGCAAGGGCTTTGCCAGCTTGCAATCCCTTATTTTTAATTTCTTTTTTTTTTACACCTACAGCACCTAGTCTTCCTAGGTGGTCTCCCTTCCAAGTACTAACCAGGCCTGACCCTGCTTAGCTTCCAAGATCAGACGGGATTGGGCTTGTTCAGGGTGGCATGGCAGTAGACTTATTAATTCTTATTTATTTTTCAGATCATGTCGTCTATGAATAGGGGCAGTTTTATTTCTCTGTTAAGTATGTATTTTTTAAAACTTTTTTCCAGTTTTATTGAAATATAATAGACAATTAGTTGCTCATATTTACATTGTACAATTCAATGACTTTTAAAAATTATAGTTGGCATACAATAATATATTAGTTTCAGTTGTGCAGCATTGTGATTCAAGCTCAAGTGATCACCCCACTAAATCTAGTAGTACCCTATTCCCCCTTATGTATTTATTATAATATTGTTGACTATTTTCCTTATGCCATATTTTATGTCTCCGTAACTATTTTGTAACTATCAGTTTGTATTTTTCAATCCCTTTGCTCCTTTTCACCAACCTCCCCAACCTCCCTCCCATCTAGTAGCCCTCAAAATATTCTCTGTATCTATGAGATTGTGTCTGTTTTTGTTGTTATTGTTGTTTATTTTGTTCTTTAGATTCCATATGTATGTGAAATCATGTGGTATTGGTCTTTCTCTATATGACTTACCTCATTCGGTGCAATATCCTCTAGGTCCACCAAGGCAATATCTTTTTCCATCCCCTTCCCTTTAGTCTGTGTGTGTCTTTTAATCTGAAGTGAGTCTCTTGTAGGTAGCATATGTGGGGTCTTGTTTTCTTATTCATTCAGCCACTCTATCTTTTGGTTTGACACTTAGTTCTTTTCCATTCGAGGTACTTGTTGATGGAAATGTAGTTATTACCATTTTTTATTCATGATTTTGCTACATGTTTTTTTCTTCTTAAAGAAGTCCCTCCAAAATTTCCTGTAATACTACTGGCTTGGTGTTGATGAATTCCTTTAGCTTATTTTTGTCTAGGAAGCTTTTTAACTCTCCTCTGACCCTAAATGATAGCTTTGCTGGATAAGGTATTCTTGGTTGTAGATCTTGGGTTTTCATCACTTTGAATATTTTGTGCCAAGCCCTACTGTCCTGCAAAATTTCTCTTGAGAAATCAACTGCCAGTCTTATGGGAGCTCCCTTGTAGATAACTAACTGCTTTTCTCTTGCTGCTTATAAGATTCTCTCTTTGTATTTAACCTTTGGCATTTTAATTTTGATGTATCTTGGTGTAGGATTCTTTGTATTCCTGGATTTTGGGACACTCTGAGCTTCCTGGGGTTTTACATCTATTTCCTTCACAAGGTTAGGGAAGTTTTCCATCATTATTTCTTCAAATAGCTTTTCAACTTCTTGCTCTCCCTCTTCTCCTTCAGGTACCCCTATGACATGGATATTTTTACATTTAATTTTGTCCCATAGACTCCTTAAATTATTATTATATTCTTGACTTCTTTTTTCTTGCCATTCTGATTGGGTGTCCTTGGCTTCTCCATCTTCTATATTGATGGTTCGACCCTCTTCATCCACTCTGTTGATTTCCTCTAACATACTCTTCATCTCAGATCATACATTTTTCATTTCTGACTGGTTCCCTTTTATAATTTCTGTTTCCATTTTTATGCTTTTTTCCCCCTCTTTGTTGAAGTTCTCACCAAGTTCACCTACACCTCCCTTAATTTCGTTAAGCATTTTTATAAATGGTGTTTTGATCTCTGCATCTATTAGGTTGCTGGACTCCATTATTCTCTTATATGGTTTCTGCTTCTTTGTCTTCCCATTTTGGCTGTTTTTCTGTATCTGTTTCTATGGACTAAGCAAAGCTCCTAAGTTTCCAGGTCTTATTAGCATGGCTTCGTGTAGTAGGTGTCCAGTGGCACAGTCCTGAAAGGGGTTCAGATGCCAGCCCAGTTTAGCCCCAGCCTCTGTCCCTCTAGAGCCACCTGTTAAGATTCAGCAAGCAATCCATAGATGCTGTGCTTATGATTGCCTCAAGAAGCTATGCCAGAAATTGAGGTCAGCTGCCACCAGTGTGAGTCTTGGAGCTGCTCAGCTTGCACGGAACCTCACTGAGGACACAACTGGATGTGGCTTGGAGAGGGCTGCAAGTTGGGGGAGGCGGAGCTTCAGGGAATCCCCTGGGCAGAGTGACCTCTTATCCAATTCGATGACATCTCAGTTATGGTGGGTGCTGCATCCACACACTGGGAGGGGGTGAGGGCTCAACAGAGGAACAATGGATATTGCAGCACTTACACCCAAGAGCAGAAAGCCTTGCCTCCCAGCCCTTGCTCTGACCACTCAGCAACGCCATGTAAATTCCTGAGGCCCCCTAAGCAGCTGACCTGGTGCTGGCACTCAGAGTAAGCAAGTCTGTCACTGCAAAAAGTCCAGGTGCGGTCACAGCCTCTTTAAGAGGAGTGTCTGCGGCTGCCAGCTAGAGCTGCCGTAGCCTCCGTCTCACTCTGCTGCTCAGGACCTGGCAGCTTCACATCTTTCCCCCTTCTACTTCCTACTGTTGCAGGGTGATTTCTTATTTCTCCCCTAGTTGTAGGACTTCTGTTCATCCCTAGGCAACTCTACTTGCTGTTTGCTCCATATTTCCGTTACAACTTTGGTGTGGTCGCAAGAGCAGAGGAACAAAGCTTCTATCATCTACACCATTTTTCCTGGTCTCCTTGTTTGTTATTTCTATTTCTTGCTAATCGCACTGGCTAAGACTTCTGGATATTGAATAGGACTGGAAGAGTGGACATCCTTGCCTTGTTCCCAGTATAAGGGATAAAATATTAAACTTACATCATTAACTACGATGTTAGCTGTAGGTTTTTTGTAGATGCCTTTTATCAGATTGAGGAAGTTCCTTTGTATTCCTAGTTTGTTGAGAATTTTTGTCATAATGGCTGTTGATTTTTTCAAATGGCCTTTTTCATCAGTTGAAATGATCGTGATATTTTTTCTTAAGAATGTTAACGTGATGGATTCCATGATTGCGTTTGAAACACGAACCAGCCTTACGTTCCCTGAATAAGCCCCACTTTGTTGTAGTATACTGTTCTTTTAATGTATCGTTGGATTCAATATACTGATGTTTTACTGAAGATTTTTACATCTATGTTAATGAGGGATATTGGTCTTTAATTTTTCTTTCATTGCTATCATAGTCTGGTTTTGGTATCAGTGTGGTGACCTCTGGCCTCGTAAAATGAAGTGGAAACTGTTCTCTACCCTTCTATTTTCTGAATGAGATTTATAGAATTTGAGTAATTTTTTTCTTTTTTAGTTAATACATTTATTTTTTGAGATATAATTGACATATTAGTTTAAGATGTACAACATAATTATTCGATATTTGTATACACTATGAAATGATCACCACATTAAGTCTAGTTACCGTCCTTCACCAAATATAGTCACATAATTTTTTTCTTGAGATGAGAACTTTTAAGATTCACTCTTTTAGTAACTTCTAAATATGCCATACAGTATTATTGACTACAGTCACCATGCTGTACATTACATCCCATGACTTATTTATTTTGTACCTGGAATTTTATACCTTTTCACCCATTCACCCATTTCCCCCACTCCCTAACCCCTGCCTCCCCTCTGGCAATCACCAATCTGTTCTCTGTATGTGTAAGCTTGGTTTTGTTGTTGTTTGTTTGTTTTACAATTTAGACTTCACATGTAGATGAGAGCATATGGTATTCTTTCTTTTTCTGTCTGACTTATTTCACTTAGCGTAATGCCCTCTAGGTCCATCCATGTTGTCACAAATGACAAGATTCCATTCTTTTTTATGGCTGAGTAGTATTTTGTTGTGTATATGTGTATGTATGTACATACATACATACATGTACACACACACACTTCTTTAACCATTATTCATCCATTGATGGATACTTAGGTTATTTTTATACCTTGGCTATTGTAAATAATGCTGCAATGGACATGTAATTTCTTTTTTAAATATTTGGTAGATTTCACCAGAGAAGATATTTGGACCTGAAGATATACATTTTTGAAAGGTGTTTAACTTAATTCCGTAATTGTTGTTTTAGAACTGTTCAGGTTCAATATTTCATTTTGGATGATTTTTGTTAGTTTGTGTTTTTTGAGAAATTTGTCTATTTTATCTCATTAGTCAAATTTATGGAGTTGTATTTCCTTATCCTTTTGATGTTCGTGTGGTCTGTAGAGATATTTCCTTCTTAATTTTTGGTATTTGGTAATTGTGTCTTCTCTCTTCCTTTCTTTGTGTCTTGTTGGAGATTTATTAACTTTATCTTTTCAAATAATCAGCTATTTTTCTCACTACTTTTCTCTATTCCTTTTGTTTCAATTTCATGGATTACTGTCCTTTTTGTTTCCTTCTTTTGGCTTGCTTTGGTTTTATTTTGCTATTCTTTTTGAGTTACTTAAGGTGAAATCTCAGATTGTCTATTTAAAACCTTTTTTTCACCATAGTATTTAATGCTATAAATTTCCTTCTAGCACTAATCATGTAGGTATCCTACAAATTTTGATGTGTTTTATTTTCATTTTCATTCAGTTTAAATTTAAAAAAAATATTTCCCTTGAGATTTCCCCTTTGAACCATGATTATTTAGAAATGTATTTAGAAATGTAATTTTCAAGTGTTTAGAGGATTTTTCTGTTATCTTTCTATTACTGATTTCTAGTGTAATTCTATAAAGGTCAGAGGTCTTATTTGCATGATTTCAAGTCTCAAGGTTTTTTTTTTTTTTTAATTAAGGTTATACCTAAATGATTGCTGAATAGTCTATGTGCACTTGAAAAAACAATTTATTTTGCTTTATAAAGTGAGTGTTTTCTAAATATAATTATATCTAGTTGGTCAATAGTATTACTCAGTGCTTTGATATCTTTGCTGATTTTTTATATACCAATTTTATCTATTACTTAGAGAAGATTATCGAAGTCTCCAAACATAATTTTTTTTTCTATTACCTTTTTTAGTTTTTTCAGTTTCTGCTTCAAATATTTTGAGACTGTTGTTAATTACATACACATTAAGGAATGTATGCCTTCTTGAGGGGATTGACTCTTTTATCATTATATAATTCCCTCATTTCTGGTAATTTATTTTGCTCTAAAGTTAAGTCATATGATATTAGTATAGCCACTTCTCTCTTTTTATTATTCATTAGTGTTTGCATGACATATTCTTTGATCCTTCTTTTCTAACCTACATGTATTGTTATGTTTGAGCTGAGTTTCTTATAGCTAGCATACACTTGGGTAGTTTTGTTTTTCCCTTCCAACAGTCTCCATCTTTTAATTGGCATGTTTCGATCATTTATGATGAATGTAATTATTGATATGTTTGGATTTGGGTGTACCGTTTTATTATTTGTTTTGTTTGTTCTCCATAGCTTTTGTTTCTTTGTTTCTCTTTTCCTGCTCGGTTTGGGTTATTTGACTACCTTGAGTACTCCATTTTAATTCTGACTTGTTTTTTAAGATGGCAATCTTGGTGATATCGTTTTGAAATCTTGTCACAGGAAATGTTGTTTGTTAGTATTTAAAGACTTTTCATTCCTTTTAATTAAAATAATAATAGTAGTTATGATTTAGTGGGTACTTGACATTTGTTATTTCCATACCTAATCTATAATCTTATTACAATGCTGCAAGATTAAGTAATTAAAAAGTTATAGTTTAATAAAACTGAGAATTAAAGGGGTTTTTTTTTTTTTCAAAGTCACCTTAATGGTAAGGAGAGGAGCCAGGAGGCCACCTCCTATCTAGCTCCAAAGACTATGTATGTTCTTTCCATGGCACCTTTCATAGGTTTGGTATGTATGACTTCAAGATATAGAATTTTATTAATTGTCATGGCTATTGACATAAAATATGAATTATCTGACTGCTAAATGATCAATGCAAGACACACTTTGTATCACGGCAGATAATCCATTTTCCCTCAGCTTCATGCTTCATGTACAAAGGCTTTCTTGTTTTTTTTTCCTGTGACCAGGAAACTCACAGATTATAATACTTTAGTTAATTTTCCCTGATGATCTGTCTACAGCTACAAGTAATACCATATTGCTAGTTTGGATCTATTATAGATAGTTTAGTTATATTTGATCATTTGGCTTTTCTTTTGCTTCAGATGGTGTATCTCCATGTCTCTTGAGCCTTTATAGTTATATTGGGATAGTATAGTAACACAATGGTCTACTTTTTGCATTTTTATTGGATCATAAAGCTCCATAAAAAGTGAATGGTATATATTTACTTTTGATATTGTTAAGCCTTAGGACTCTATCAGTGGCTGTTTTATAGTGTCTGTTATATTTGTCAAGTAGACATTGTTATCAAGAATCAGCACTTGCTGTTTATACTGAGTATTCAAACTCTAAGAGATTGTACAACTATATACTCTGTAAGTTTTGCATTTTTCAGGAACTTTGGGTTTATGTAATAGTGATGGCCTGTGCTTAGCTCTTGCGTGTCTCTAAGGAGTTGCGTGTCTTTAAGGAGAAATCTCTTGTGATTTCTCTAGGAATTCTGTTTCCTGCCACCAGCATCCACCACCTGTTCTTTTGTAGTATCCTCTGCAGATCTTTTCTCTCCAACAAATCCAGATTCACTGCCCTTTGGCACCTCCTTTAACTCAGGGACTTGGGTTTTCTCTGCACGCAGCAGGGAGTGTACCGCACATGTTGATATGGGGCAGCAGTGCTTCACCTAGATCCTATCAGGTCCTTTCAAACCCACCAACCCACAACTCCTTAAAACTGAAGTGCATTAATCTTTGTGTCCTGCTGAGACCCAGGAGAGTGTCTCTATATAGTATATCAAACTTTATCAAATAGATGCTTAAATGAATGATAAATTACTTGACAGGATGGAGGAAATGTCCTGCTAGCATGAATCCCTGCTACCTCCCAGGGACTTGGCCCTCTGCTGAATAGTTGGCCCATCCTCCTTGCAGTGCTTCTTGGCTGCTGATTTTCCAGCTGTGGCTCTACACCTGTTTCATCGTACAATATTTATTGGGAAGTATTTTGGCCACTTATTATAGTCAGGTATTATCAGTGACAAACCATTTTCTTTGAATTAGCCCAGTGAGGAGTATTCATTAAGGCATTAAATGGAATCCTTCAGAGGCTTCTTATGGCCAGCTGGACCCGATAGCCACATTCAGTCCCAGGGTTTGAACACGGAGTAGATTGTGGTTTTGATCTATTCCAAGCAGTTATGCTGCTGCTGATTCTCATACTAATAAATGGGGCTTAAAAAATTCTACTAAGCAAAAGTAACAGGAGAATTTACAGCTGTGTTTTCAGTGTATTAAATGAGATAATATAGTGCCTGGAACACAGTGAGCAGGCAGTAAATGTTAGCTGTTATGAATCTGGACACTACTACCAAGAAAAAAGATGGAGGCTGGGAGGGAAATATATTTTCAAGGGTTAGTAGAAAACAAGTCACATAAATAATTACTTTGTTTGAAGTTAGGAATAGGAAAATTATGCCGAATAAAGAAAATCACTTTAATAAAAATCAGAGGCATGGAAATAGAGTGAGTAGAATTGATAGAAAGCTAAATAAGCAATGTGCATTTCTTAACATCTGTTTAAAAACATGAATTACATGCTTATGCACTCACCTAAAAAAATTTCACACACTTAATCAAATCACATTGTCTCAAACTGCTGCTCCCAAATCATTGAGATACACCAAAACAACATCTCCCACAACATGGTAGGTAGAAAATTACGATTATGACCCTATGCAATTACTTCAAAGGTTTTGGGTAAGTGCAGAAATCTCCATTGAAACTTGAAGTTATGAAACACATAATACATAGCTTTGTGATTCCATCTTGGCTTTGAGATACCACCTGTGATGCTATCAAGATGCCTAAACTTGCGTGACATGTGTAGAGAAACTTTCATTAATTCCAAGATCTGGACCCTTTATACAAAATATCTTTTCTTGGCTTCCTGTTGTCACTATTTCTTTGCTTTTGTTATTACTATGAAAATATTGTCCTTGACCAACTTTAACCTAAGTGATCAGCTTTAGTTTTAATAATGCCTTTCAATGTGCTACTTTATTCATATTAATTTTGGATGTTCCTATCTTTCATAACTTGAGTTTATAAGCCTGGAAATAGAATTTTATAGCACACGGTGTCTGTTAGTGATTATCTTTTATTCCTGGGATGGATAGAATGCTAATTCTTACACAGCCTCTGAGCAGGAGCATGATCTTAGCAGCCAGCCATGGTGGGTCATCAGCTGAGAGAGCAACATGACTAGATTTAAAAAAAAAATTTTTTTTTTAAATTTTTATATTTTAAACCACTTTATTGAGGTGTGATTGACATGTAAAAAGCTGTACATACTTACAACTCAATTTAACAACTCACTGAGTTTAGGTTTATCTGTGAAAACATCACCACCTTCAAGACCACAGACATGTTCATCACCTCGCAAAGTTTCCTTTTGCTATGAGTATGACTATTACTATTACTATTATTACTACTACTACTTTGGGTTTATGTGTGTGTTTGTAAGAGCACTTAATATAAGCTCTACCCTCTTAGAAAATTTTAAGTACATCATATGATATTGTTAGCTAAATAGTAGCTCTCTTGGATGAGATTTTATTAGAACAAGACTGAAGGACAATACAAATGGAAGAGAAGGTTAACTGCAGCACAGAATTTTTGATGGGACTGCTTTAAAGGTGGTGGCCATGAGATGTTTCTGGCCTACACTGTGGGGAACAGACCAGTGACCATATCAGGCTGAAGCAGCTCATGTGAATGAGCACCATAATGAGTTTGGAGCTAATTTTGCCCTGGGTTGGAGACAGTGTGGCAGGATGGCATCTTCCCACCTCCATCCAGTAAAAAGGTGGCAGTATTTCACTCCAGCAAGAAGTTAGAAAGAAATAATATTTTTGTTTTATTAGTATACCTCTGAAGTAGTTTAACGGATTTTTCAATAAACACATCCTGAGTAAGGGCAGTTAGCATAAAGCAAGATAATTAGTAAACTTTCTTAGATAACTTATGGTAAAGGAAAGGCCTAATGTTCCCCCTGAATTTATTGGCTGGCTATTTATATTATAGTGCACAGAAAAATATCAGTAACTTTTTTTAAATCAGGGAAACAAATAAACAATGACAATAAAAATCCAGAATCATTTTTTATAAGTTGGAAAAAAAAGCAGTATTTTTTAAATGAAAATAGAAGACAATAGTTTATCTCAATGAATTAAAATTAATGTGAACTTACCTTTTCGGCACCTACTGTAGCAACATATTATTTAGCCCAAATGACTTTCTTCCTTTGGATTTGGAAGCAGTGCTTAAATAGAACTGCTAATTGACATTTAGTGAAAAACAATTTATGGTACATTTTATTTTCTCATTGCTATAAAACTGGTTTAAAATAATGAGTCTATTAAAAGGATATGACCTGGATCATAAAATGTACTTATTAGAGTTGTTTGATAAATCACAACGGGGAGAGTCCCACCTCTTGATAAGAATAAGACACCACAGTGAGAAAGCAGGACATAGATGAGGTGTGACAGGTCTCCTGGCAGCACATAGCTCAATCTCTGTGCCTCTCTCTCCCTTCCTTGCTCCGTCCCTCTCCCTCCCCTTTCCTCCCTTCTTTCCCTCCCTCTCTCTCCACTTCTTCCCCTCTCCCTTCCTCTCTCCTCTCTCCCTGCATCTCTCTTTTTCCAGGTGTCAGAAAATAGCATATTTCCAAGTGACCAGCCTCCCTCACATCTCCTGCTTTTTAGTATCCAATCTGGTGCCCAGTTACAGTGAAGCTATGTCAGAAACAAGAATCCTGTCCAGGTATCCTCCTGAATTCTGACAGGCCCAGAGGATAGAAAAGGCATCCCCAGGATTATAGCTGTCGAGTTCCAGGCTGGAAATGCCGCTCTTAGGACCACACCAGTACAGGAACTCATGTATGTATTCATCCATCCATTCTTTTCTTTGTTCATTTCTCAAATATGCCTTGAGCATCTATAACATTTCAGGTCCTGTGCAGGGTAGTGTGAACTCAACAGTGAACACAGCAGACATGGTCTCTACCATCGTGGAGCTTGAAGGTGAGAAAAAGAAATGTGCTTAAAGTCTTGAGGGGCAGGGACATAGAGTACAGTGGGAACTTGATACCATGGGGACATAGAGCAGAAATAAGGATCCAATGATTGAGAACCCCAGGCGCCACAATGGTTGGAGAAGCAGGTGATGGGACATCTGAATCCCCTAAGGGAGTAGCAAACCCAACTGGAGAGTGTTTTACTGATCACTGGCTCTGCTATCAAGAGGATTCTGGACCAAGAAAGAACCAGCTACTGCAACCTCAAGGAGTTATAGAGGGGCTAGAGACCCACTGAATGAGCAGGGTCTTGGGGGCAGGTGGAAGAGGCTGTTAAGAGCTGGGACCTCTAACACCAGATTTGTCCCTTGGATGGAATAACTGGGCAGCCATCCTGGACTTGCAATGGTGCAATGAAAGCCATAACAGTATGGCCTCTTTTCATGTGTGTTACCTTGAGCAGCCCTGATACTGGTTATGTTCCGTGGGAAGCTCACACCTTTCTGAGATGGCCCTCACCACAGCAATATAAGGTGGGTGTTCTTGGGGTGGATTTTGCTCATTGCCTGGACAAAAACAAGGTGGCCAGTTGCACCATAGTAGTCTCAGTTCTGGGAGCAGATAACACCTACCACATCACTGGAAGTCCCAGCTACGGTCCAGAGGACTAGGCAAAGGAGATGTCTCTGAGAATCCATCTTCCTTGTCACCATAATGTCACATAATCTGTACCCTTTCCTGCCATACAGCTACACATCTTCGTGAGAAGTTGTGAGAGAGAAATGAATAAGAGAGATTAAGCATTTTGCCTAGAAAAAAATGTTATTCTTCAGGGACAATTCACATTATGAGATTGTACTAAGACTATGGAATTGGAAAATTATTTTTTTTCTCCACTACTTGTGAATGGGTCCACACATGACTCATAAAGAAGCCACATTTCTTCATTGATAGTAGTTAATTAATTTTATGACCCCCACTATTCGTATAATGGAATATTACGCATCTACTTAAAATGGTGACTTAGTTCTATAATCAGTAACTCAGAAAGCTACCTATGATATGTGAGAGGGAAAAAAGCAACCCTGAAATCTTTAAGTCTGCTTTGATTCCATTTACATAAACTTGTGTGTATGTACTCATGCATAAAAGGTAGTCTGGAAAAGTATTCACCAAAATTTAATGTAAGTTATCTCTGGGTGATGATATCAGATGACTTTATTTTTTCTCTCACTTTTTCGACTTCATGCTTTCCTAAATTGTCTTAATATATTTCTACGATGAGACTATTTTTTATACAAGTTATTTTCAAATCAAAAAACAAAATAACTAGTTAGTAACTTTTGGGAGTTGAGTCATTATTTACTAAATTCTCGCCAGATTATCTTTTCGCTTAGAGAGGAAGCCAGGATCTTTTCGAGAAATGGATTGCCTAGTTGATCAGTTCCTATAAGCAGTTTTTATCTCTTGCTAAGATGCTATCTGATAACTTCCTATAGTCAAGCATGCTACACGACTATAACTCCCTCATATGAAGAAATGGTCTTTTTTCGACAAGATTGTGGCAGACCCTGCATGGAGTCCTGAGATACTGGCCCTTCTCATATTCTAATAACTGAATTCCTCAGAGATATGAAGGAGGAGCATAACTGCTGAAAGTCATTGGTGTTATTTTAATTATTTAAAGTGTAGGATAAAGTCTAAGTCGTCAAAGGAAGAAGTGAGAATTTGAAGAATACTGCTCTTTAGATAAGGCATGACACCGGGGTGGGTTTAATTTGCTTCCCGGCCCATTCACATGTATTATGGGGAATTTGGAGGTCAGTGTCAGAGCATAACCTTTTCAATGCATATTGCATACCAAGCTGTCAGCAGCTGGTATATCAGCGAGCCTTCCGGGAACTGGTGGTGCAACACACATACCTAATCAAAAGCAGAGTAGAATTCAGTCTGTGAGAGCACCATGCTTCCTCTCTGGCCCGGGTAGCCGACAGCACACGTATTCAGTGAGAAGGAATTATTGTGTACCGTGTCCAGCTTGCCATGGGTATCCCGGTGTAAAGTTACAGGATATTGGAAGGAAATTGTTTTTTAATCTGAAATGTGTTTAAAGTTTCTAAACTTGGTTTAGAATTTTATGATTGAATTTTCTAGAGGAGTCAGGGAGACTTTGAGTCCTGATTATATGCTGGGCGTGTGGAGAGCTGTTCCAGAAAAATGCCTGCTTTAAGCAGCTCAGACCTAAGTCCTGGTTCACTCTCCGACCTCATAACCTCTCACCTTTCATGCTCCCTTGGGCTAACCCACCTCCAGCACCAGGCCCAGCCACCTTTGCTGTGTCTCACACACACCAAGCAGGTTCTGATGTCAAACATTTGGGCCTTTTTTTCTTCTGCCTAGATCTTCTCTGCTTAAGTACCACCTAGCAGAGTGGCCTTCCCTATAAAGATAGCACCTTCCTCCCTGCCTACTTGCTCCAACATCTCCTTTACTGTACTTTATATATAGCATTTACCCCAACCTAACACATTGCATATTTGCTTGTTGCTTGTCTACTTCCAGCAGAATGTCAGCTCTGTGAAAATAATTGTCTGTTTTGTCCACTACTGTGTCCCTAGCACCTGGAATAATGCCTGGCATACAGTACACACTCGGTACATTTTTATTGAATGAATGAACAAATGTTTGAACTCAGTTTACCCAGTGGATGTGTTCCTGAATAATGGTGTGTAAATTATTATAAATGCAAATGTATCTTAAATGCAGTAGGAGAAAGCTGTTGTTTGAATGAATCCTATCTTTCATTAATTCTATAAAAGTAATTAGAATTCCCAGTTGGCCTTTTGTTTAGACTCAAGTTTTAGGGTGAAATTTTCTTTAAGGAAGATCTACTTGTATGAGGCTGTGTGCATGGTGAACATTCACAGGGTCATCCAGACTCATCTGGGATTTCTGTATAGATAGATAATCAGATGGTCACTATTCCTGGGTCTGTTTATTGGTCACTAATGAAGACCAATAGAACTGAAGGACTTGGTGGAGAATACTAGTTAATGATATTAAAATATTAACAACCATTATGGCCCCATCTCCTGCTGTGTTAACCCTTTAGTTGATGAATCTCAGGGAGCTGACACAGTAGGGTGGCACATGCTGGTATTTCTAGGCTGATCTTTGGCTGCAAGGAGAGGAGTTTGCAGATTGCTCTGGCAGTTATTTGTAAGTGTCAAAGCCACATTTTAATAAGCAAAATTTAACTAAGTAAATTTGAAGATCTAATTGGCTTTATTAAACAATTTATGATTTGGGCAGCATCTCTTCTGGAAAGCAGAGAGAGACTCCATGGGTTATGCAAGACAGAAGGCTTTTATAGAAAGGTGGGCAGGACAAGGACGTTATCAGCAAGGAAAAATAAAGTTTATTGGAAGAAAGTAAGATTTCAGGTGAGATCAGCTTCTTATTGGCTGAGCTGTAGCATTTTAATTGGTTCGGCTTGTTGTTAGGCAAGAAAGAAATCTTCCTCCTCCTGTTGGAGTGTAAAGGCATTGTACTTCCTGTTTGGGGGTGCAAGGTATGTGTCTTCTGTGTGGGGTCTGTAATGGAATCACTCATGTTATAATTGATTCGGTTTCCTGTTTGGTGCAATTGACATCTTCCTGTTTTGTGTAATTGACATTTTCCTGTTTGGGGTAATTGACCACTAGTGGTAGAGCATGAAAGTTCCCTCTATAGGCCTTCCCCACTCCAATTTTAGTTGAGGTTTCCTTTATTAATTTTCACACATATCCCCCTCTTGGTTGTAAGGTCCTCCTGGCACTGGGCCTGAAGGACCTGGCCTGGTGCCTGTACTTGGTGGGTGCTTAATTAACATTTGATCAATGAATTCATTATCTGAGAGAACTTGGTGTGAAAAGCTAACTTGAAAGTGCTTTTTTTTTTTTTTTTTTTTTAAATCTGCGGAGGTGCTTTTATCGCTGGCGCAGTTAGGGTTTTCTCACAACAGCATGTGAGGCCCAGTTCTGTTTTTCAATCACCAGGAAAGAGTAAGAATAAGGTCGAGACGGGGCAGATCTAGGCAATTTGGAGTCTGAACTGTTTATAATTTGGGTAGCCATCTTGGAGAGAAAGAATATGAAATTAGACACAAACGTCTGGGAAGCAGCCTGGAAACTTATGTTTCAATAGTTCGACAGCCAATATGCTTGCTTCCAGGGCTGAGCTCTCAGCATCCTATGGGATCCAGCTTTCTCAGGGGACCTCTGGGAGGCTTCACAGAAGGCCTGTTTGCAGGGAGGAAGGGGGCATTCCCTGAGAACAAACCCATCCCGAGGAAGAGTCAGGCCTGATAATGACAATACCCCAGTTATCAGAAGGTATGAGGGGTATGAGGACTTTTTCACTAGAACTGGTTTCTCTCCAACTCTGTAAAATATTGCAGCCTAGAGCAGCACCCCAACTACCCAGGGATAAAATACAGAATGTGACAGGAGGGGGATCCTCCTGCCTCTTTAAGAAGTGGACTTCAGTGCCCAGCGAATGTCAGTGTCATGCAAAGGTGGGGGCAGCTCGAGGCAGCCCCCAGAGACCACAGTGTAAGCATCTTCTCATCTCACAGGCAGCAGTGGAGGCTGGCAGACTTTAAAAAAACAAATATTTGCCCTTCATGGGGCACGTACGTGCTGGGTGACTTTATGTATATTTTCTCTAATTCTTATGGTAACCTTGCAAGGCAAATATCATTAACCCCATTTTACAGGTGTAATAGGATGGCATATTTGCTCATGCAACACTCAATGCATGGAGAATGTAAACTATTTTTTTTCCCAATTAACAACACCTCGATCTCTTCTGCTTTATAGCCTCTTTCCTGTTTAAATAGTCAGGATTTTCTAAGTTAAATTCCCTGTCAGGGCCATTTGGTATCTTTTGGATGACTGGTTCTGCCTTGATGATTAGGGACTCTTGCAGTGTTCCTCACTTCCCCCTTCACCCCCAAGATGATCTTGGGTGTCGGCAGGACTCACTGGGGTTCCATAGTTAGGGGCTGGGACTTTAGGATGCTCAGGGCTCTCCTCCATTGGCCTGGTGACCAGGGAGGGTAAATGAACCTGTCTTTGGTCTTCTAGAATCACATGTGTGTCACTGCTGGGGTCGGGTCATCTGTGTCATCCTGACGTCTGTAGGACTGATCACTTGGCACCTTTACGGCTGGGCTGGCACTTCTGGATCCCTGAATGCCACTCTTGAGCCCTGGGGACCCCAGAAAGCATCCTTAGTGTACCTGTCTTCCAGGACACCCCATTGACATTCTCTGGCTGATCCCTGGGGCTGGCAAGGGCCATGGCTTCCACTGCCCCACGTCACCTTGTGTACTCCCCCACCCCCATGACATGTAGTACAGCCCTGTCACATAGCCCAGTGGGCTTCAAACTCCTTTTCTGTGTGGCCCCTTAAAACTTCAAAAAAACTGTGCCCTCCTTTTCAAGTTGATATCAGATGTTTCCCACCTAAATTAAATAGTAGCAAAGGCTGTAGTTTCTGGCATATTGTAAATATTGATATTTTAGAATGAAACTGTTATAGCACTCTTTTAAACTTACCCAGTGGAATCTAAGTAGCATAGTGATTTAATACCCATGGTTCAAAAAACATATGAACAAGCTCTTTCTTAACAGTTGGAAGTTTTATAATGTTTCTTTTTCTCCTTGAAATTGTATTTCCATTTCACTTCTCTTGCAGAAATTTATCCTAACATGATATATATTTGAGCTTGAAAGTCTGTTGTTAATACCCTATCATTCTTCTCTTCAACAAAAATATGTATATACATTGAACATGTTTAATTTAGAGTATTTTTGGTCACACAGTACTCTGTTAGAAAATGTATTATGGATTAAATTCTCATTAGAATTATTATTAGTATACAATTGATCAAAGCAGTATTATATCCACACACAATTACACATTTTTATAGTTGATTATTAAACTTAAAAATAATGGTATGGGAAATATATCTCTTTGCCAAAAGATGCTTGGGTTGTTTTGGTAATTCAAGTGGGCTTTGCAGGCGCTGATATGTCAAAGTGCCCTTTTGTTTGTTGCCTGGAGGTTTTGTATCTTAGGACAATGCACCTTAGTAAGATTTGAGGTGGCTTCCTTTCTCTGAGTTGTCTATCTTCCTCTGTAGAGTAAGGGAAGAGGGATAAAGAAAGTATAGTAGACATAACACGGATTCCCTTATAACGCTCTAGACCACGGATACCTTGGAAAGTGAAAAGTGTCTGGAAGTTTGCAGACCACTATCCCCAGCCCTGGCTCACCCTGGAGTAATATGGGCGTGGCTCCACCGGCTCTGCCCTCTCCTTGTCCGGGATACTAAATCTCACATGAATCGCTGAGGCTTAGAAGGCAGCAAAATAATGCAAATAAAAAATCATGGCTTTAAAAATGTCAGTATCATAGAGATGAGGAAATGAAGGCCTGAAGGTGTGAAAAGAGCTGTCTAAATACATTGTCAGTTGTGGCAGAGAAGGAATTTGTCTTTGGGTCTGGAACCTTCCTCTTTACAGGACTCTGGCTTCAAAGCTAGCCTGTGAATGGATGGCTGCGTCAGAATCATCTGAGTTTCTTATAAAAATAATTTATCTTTATATCGTACATCTGAAACTAATTGAATATTGTATTTCGACTATACTTAGAAAGTTGATTTTAAAAATGATTTAAAATTCCTGGACACCACCTCAGTGGGTCTGGAGGTGGAGCCTGAATATTTATTTCTTTAAGAGTGCCCACATGGTTCTAAAGGAGGGTCCGGGGTGCAGCACAGAGGACACCCGAGGAGCGCCTGCATTCAGGGGCAGAGAAGGTCCCCTCCCTGGGCCGGCACCCGAGACCTAAGAGGGAGGGGGTGGCAGCAATCAGAAGCGGAAGGTTTCCTAACAGGGAAGGGATGTAAGCCAGGGAGGCACCTTCTTGGTTTGTAGGTGGGTTTGTTGTCACCACCGAAATGGCTTCGAAGCTGAGGCTCCCTAGGATTCTTGGGTCACAGGGTGTCAGGAAGGAGCAAGAAGCACCTCTTTCTTCTAGCAGCTTCTGCACGGGGCTGTTTGTGAGGCACCAGCTCCGGAGGACTCTGGGGCTCCCCTCTGATCTGTCGTGAGAATCTCTGTGGCCCTTGAAAGTCAGTCTGGAGCAAATTCAAGGTCTTGGGGAGACTGGTTGCCGTCTATCTCTAGTGTGGAGAACAGAAAGGCCCACTGCAAACTGTTTATTATTTTTTTAAGTTCAATTCAGCTGAGGACAGCCTCAGCACCTGTTGGCAAGGTGCCATCTTCCCCTGGGGCCTCTCCAGGCCCCACCCACATTGTTTCCTCTGTAGCTATTCTGACTTTGACAGTCCTCAAGATTTATTACCTACCTACCTCACAGGGAAGCTGGGAGGGAGGGTTACCCTGTATACTGACAATGTTTGAGCTTTCTTTTGGGGTGGAAAGACCTGGAGGAAAATCTGGTATTGTCAATAGTCGCCAGGCTCTCAATCCAGCTCTGTGCCTACACTCTGCTTCGAGATCGGGTTGGGAGAACAGGGGTAAGGCATGCCTCTCTCTAGCAAGGTGCTTCTGGAAACAGTTTTCATATCCAGCAGAGCCAGAGGGTGAGTATTACAACAGGGGAAGAGACAGGAGACCTATTTATCACCGTGTTGTCACTTTAAGAGAAAACAAGCTTTTTTTCCCCTGCTTGCCACGGGGCCCAGGTGGATGCCAATTGAGTTACTAAATTTCTATCTGAAAAATTGCGCCCAGTACTAGAGCCTTCAGGGACATCCATAATGGGAAACAGCAGTAGAGCAATAAATACCGGGCTGCAGCTCTTGCCTGGGCATGCTGACTCCAGCACCAATACACACACTCTTGTCTACTCATCTACTGGAGACGTTCTGTGGACCTATGGATCCGGGGATCCTCCCAACAATACTTCAATACATCCATTAGGTCTGTGCTGCCAAGCGCTAATGAGGCCGAGTCCCACAGCAAAGCACCACATCTCCCTCCTCGTCAGCTTGGTTTTGCCAGCTCTCTGCCAACTCTAGCAATGGACTCATGAGAAATCCTGTTAACGAATTCTTCCCCCCCCCCCCGAAAACACACTCCCTCCACACCTCGTAAAGGTTGCAGAAAGGTACAGTAATGGTCTGGCAGACATTTACCCAGTGAGACAAATTTTCCATCGTGAAAGCGACTACTCCTCAATTTAGTCTGAATATAGAAGGCACAGAATTTCTCCCTTGACTTCCTGAAAGTTGCTGAGATATGACATAGAAATCGAATATGAGAAGCCTGGGGGATTTGGCACTGGGTCTCATTAAGGGCATTGAAATTTATGGTATATCAACATTTGAGTGGGGGTTGACGAAGAATCACAAGGAAGGTTCAAGGTTGGGACCATCAAAGCTATGATTTCCTTAGGAGCATGAGGCACTGGGTATAATGGACATTTTAGTTAATCGAGCAAAAATTTCCCAATCTCAATGAGAAGGAGAGAATAAGTCCTAAGTATTTGAGAAATTGTTTAATTTCAACTCTTCTGCCTAATGACAGAGGAATGACCTCTGGATGCAGAGAAAAATCACTGTCCTAACATCACAGGGAAAAAAGGTATAACTGCTAATGCTCTCCACTCCTCCAGGAGAACAGCTGTCGCCAGCATCTTCCAGAATGCCTAGTGCACAGAGTGGAACACAGCTTTGTGGTATCTTTTGAAGATACTGTTAATATAATTCTGTGAAGAATTGGAAGTGGAAGGATGGTCCCCTACTTTCCAACCAAAGTGACTTGGAGGATGCAAGTTCATGCTGAGGCAGAGCGCACACACACATTTCCTTCTTCTTGCAGTTCTAGCCATTCCTTCCCAGTTCTCTCTCTCTCTCTCTCTCTCTCTCTCTCTCTCTCTCTCCTCTCTCTCTCTCTCTCTCTCTCTCTCCTTTGTAAGTCCTCTATTGAGGTTCACAAGCAATTTACCCTTGTCTCCTTCTCTCCTCCCTGTGTGACTTCTTCCACAATCATGGCTTCGCTATGAAGCAGGTAACGCTCACAGTCATGTGGACCGCTCAGGCCTGCCTGCTGAGATCCATGTCCATATTTCCCACCAAACATTGGGGGTTTCTTAGGCATTTGAAATTCAGCATGTTAACTGAATTCATCTTCTTTCCCAGCCATTTCTCACTGCACCACTACCTGTCCCTGAACTTGTCTTCCTCCTGTATTTTTCCCTATGTTGGTCATTGGACCACTGGTCCTCTGGTTGCTCCAATCAACACCCTGGGAATCATGTTAGATGCTTTTCCCGCTCTAACTGCACTCCTCTCCTCACTACATTTTATTGCTTCTCTCGGTTGTATATTTCTTATCTTTGCCTTCTGCTCATTTCCCTCTCTAGTCGCATGGCTTCGTTCCTTAGTAAGAGTGATCTTATTCTCTCTCCTGAAGCTGGTGGGTGGTTTACTTCCTTCAGAATAGAGCCTTTTGCACAGTGTTTAAATTCTTCCATAACCCAGCTCCTGCTGACAGCCAGTGTGTCACCTCATTTAGTGTCGGGAGCCACACAAAGAAAAAAGATGGCCACGGTTCATGAGGTTCCTGCTTCACTTCCTGGAGATTAGCTGCAAGCCCGCGCGCGCCAAAAGATACTTCTCTCCTCCTCCTTCCCCATTATCTTATACCAATCAGAATGTAGCTTATTGCCACCCCTGCTACGCGGCCAATCCCCTGCCTACATGTATCCTATAGCCCACTCCGCCCCTGAACACCAGTGTATATATACCCCTGTCTCACAATAAAATTCGAAGGCTTGATCAGAGTATTGTCTTGCCTTCGCTCTTCTCTCGCCCCCATTTTCTTTCAGGTCGGATCCTCCTCGTCCCCACAAATAACTAGGTCCCGCGGGTCGGGACAAGTGGCGCCCAACGTGGGGCTCGAGGCTCGGATCCTTCACAGGCGGACCCCCGAGTAAGATATCGTCTGGCCAGACCCCTTTTTTGATGATGCAATAGGAGACGCCTTTCGCCGCTCACGGAGGTCGTCGTCCCTGGTGAGTACCGGCCGCCTTACAAGAAAATGGGAACTAGATTAAGTAAAGAAGCGGTCTTCATAAGAGACCTAAAAAGTTCACTTAGGGAGAGAGGAGTTCGAGTTAAAAAGAAAGACTTGGTAAAGTTTTTTATTTTTGTTGATGAAGTCTGTCCGTGGTTTATTGTTAATGGCCCCGAAATTCACCCTAAAAAATGGCAGAAAGTAGGTAGAGATTTAAATGATTATCTTATCAAAAACGGTCCCGATTCTGTTCCTGTTTCGGTATTTTCTTACTGGGGTCTTATCAGAGATATTGTTGAAACTACTGACCCTGATAAACGCCAACTCTTGTCTGTAGCAGAATATTGCCTTCGCCCTCTATCTCGGGCAGCCTCAAGGTCGTCTCTTTCGGGCGATCCCCCTGCTCCAAAATCAGCTAAGTCCCCCTCCCCCAGCCCGACGCCATCTTTGCTCAATGCCCTCCCTGATGCCCCTCCCAAATGTTGCATTTATCCGCCTCTCCCTCGAGATTCGGACTTTGTTGATACACAAAAGGTTTTTCCGGTCCTGTCCAAGGGCCAAAATGGCGAGCCTTTGGATCCGGGAGACGCGGCCGAACTAGAAGGCGAAGCGGCCAGGTATCACAACCCAGATTGGCCCCTTGCCGCCCCGTCGCTTAATCTCCCTTCTTACACTCCCCCTATTCGGCCTCCCAATGTTTGCGCCCCGGCCTTTTTGCCCCGTCGGCCCCCCCACTGCCCCTCCGGCTCCCGGTCCTGTTAGCCCCCCTACCGGTACTGAAGACCTCATAGCGCAGATAGTAGAACAAAGAATAACCCGCCATCTCCAAAAATTGGTTGTTTCCCAACCTTCGCAAAAGGGTCCCTCTAAAAAACCGCTTATAACCGCAAAACCTAAAAAACTGCTCTGGAAAAATATAGGCTCGAGATAGCTCCTGAGAATATACAAGATTCTGTTCAATATTTAGGATATAAAATTTTGCAACAAAATTACTCCTCAAAAAATAGAAATTAGGCGAGAAGCTCTCAATACTGTTAATAATTTTCAAAAATTATTGAGAGATATAATTGGCTCTGTCCTTCCCTTTATCCTCACATGTGCTTTAACTAATTTGTTCTCTATTTTAGAAGGGCCCACTGCATTGGATAGTCCTTGGAAACTAACACCGCTGGTGAAAAAGAATTTTAAATACTGTATTGTTGAAAGATATTCTTGTAGTCACAAACTTGCATTGCTCAGGTTTCATTATTGTGTGGTAAAGGGCCTTTCTCTAACTTGAAATTTAAAAACTTTAAAATTAGTCTAAAACTTAGGACATTTTAGCGTGGAATCAACAGTGAAGATAACTTGATTTTGTATTGGAAATGAGAAAAGTAATGACTAAATTACAAGTTTCAGTGCTTTTAAAGGTACCTTTATGTTCCTGTTTCTGTTGACCGGTCACCAGGGGTCCGTGGAGAGACTGGACGCAGTCATATATCTCCCAGACCATGGCCAGGCAGCGGGACGCCGCCTCCTGTGCCCTGTTGTCAAAGTCTGTTTATTGTCTTTAGTCTTGTCTAAGTGGTAGGTGGCAAATTTCTCTAGGCCCACCTACACCTCAGTAATTGTCCTTGTCTGAGTGTCTGTTTTGTGCTTTCTGTTTTGTGTTTTCTGCGCAAGCGTTAGAGGGGAAAAAACCAGAGTTCACAGAAGACATCCTTGGGGTGTCTCCTGCAACATTTTCTAAGAAGGATAAGCTTATAAAATAAAAAAGGGGGAATATGGTATACCCTGAGACAAAGGCTTAATAGAGCATTTATATACTTATTAAATTTTTTAAATCTAGATGAACAAGGTAGCACAGCAGCTCATCGGCATTGGGTGAAACAGACCAGTGAGCTTTTGCAGCAGTCAGTATACTACAAGGATCTAACAGGGAGAGTGATTAAGAACTATACCGTGGGAACGGAAGGGATGCCAATTTGCATGGGAGCTGGAGAACACTGTTTACAGCTAGGTGCTCAAGCATGGTTGACAATTTTGCAGACTTCTGAACAAATTGTTGGGGTAGGTCACTTGTTTTTGTTAAGTATGGAAGGATTTAAAAATGTTACTCACTTTGCTCTAGTCTGTGTTCGGCTCTCCTATATCGTTATGAAGGGCAAGGTGGGGTGGAATGAAGCTCTAGGTTATGTTTCATGTAAATACTGTGCTTTTTACACTTTTATTAACTCTTCTATTCCTTTTAACAAGTCATATGAAAGCTTATATATCCTTAGAGCTAGAACTGAAGTGTGGATGCCGGTTAGATTGTCTCGACCCTGGCAGGACTCTCCTGCCACTATGATTTTGCAGCAACTGATGGGCCATGTTAAAAGAAGAGCTAAAAGATTCCTTGGCATGCTGATGGCTGCTGTTGTGGGTATCATCGATGTTACTGCTGCTGCTACCACGGCTGGAGTGGCTCTGCATCAATCTGTACGGACCGCTGATCATGTTAGAACCTGGCATCGGGATGCTGAACAGTTATGGACTTCTCAAAGACAAATTGACTCTGTATTGCAAAGTCAAGTAGCAGATTTACAGCAAACGGTTATATTGTTAGGAGATCAAATTGTTAGTTTGCAGGAATGTGTGCAACTTAAATGTAATTGGACTGCTACTTCTTTTTGTATAACTCCTGTATTGTATCATGAAAGTATGTTTGAATGGGATAAAGTAAGACAGCATATTTTGGGGTATGGTAATGCTTCAGGTTTAATTGCAGATTTGGAAACACATATTGCTGACACTTTTCAAAAACAGCTTCCTGAATTACAGGGGATCGCAGTGCTACAAAGCATGATCAATAGTATTGAAGGCTTACGTTCTATTCCACAAATGCATGGTCTCAGGCTCCAGGCTCAGGTTTCAACTAATATACATCTCCCATTTGCAGAGGCTGGTAGTCAGAGACGGGTAAGAATCCTTCAGGGCTGGGACCAACCTAAGACAGGGCATGATTGCAAGACTTTCATGTGCCAATGACGGGTAAGGCCCAGACCTGCGGAGGGTCGCCTAAGACAGGCACAGTCTATCTGCGCCATAGCTGGGAAAGCTTTGGCATTTTAATAAATAAAAAAGGGGGAGATGTCGGGAGCCACACAAAGAAAAAAAGATGGCCACGGTTCATGAGGTTCCTGCTTCACTTCCTGGAGATTAGCTGCAAGCCCGCGCGCGCCAAAAGATACTTTTCTCTCCTCCTCCTTCCCCATTATCTTATACCAATCAGAATGTAGCTTATTGCCACCCCTGCTACGCGGCCAAT
Source organism: Eonycteris spelaea (assembly GCA_003508835.1). NCBI lineage: Eukaryota > Metazoa > Chordata > Mammalia > Chiroptera > Pteropodidae > Eonycteris > Eonycteris spelaea. Next base: position 8,357,813 of record PUFA01000017.1, read on the forward strand.
CCCCTGCTACATGTATCCTATAGCCCACTCCGCCCCTGAACACCAGTGTATATATACCCCTGTCTCACAATAAAATTCGAAGGCTTGATCAGAGTATTGTCTTGCCTTCGCTCTTCTCTCGCCCCCATTTTCTTTCAGGTCGGATCCTCCTCGTCCCCACAAATAACTAGGTCCCGCGGGCCGGGACAATTTAGCCCTTTGTGGAAGTCATTCCTGTACCTTCCTTCACTCCTGTCTCATGACCCTCCTGTGATATGTGCCCTAGAGTCGAATGGCTGCCTCCTCCTCCTCCTTTTTTGCTCAAGTTATATGTACCCTTCAATTCATTTAAAGCCTCACTTCTCTTTGAAACTTCCTGAGCCCTCAGTGTGACATGGGAACTCCTTCCCTGGGTTCTAACCCCTCATTAGGTACTTTGTGCCTTGGGCTGTCACTGTTAATTCTTTTGTCTGCCTCCTCCACGAGGCTACAAGGTCTTCGAGAACAGAAACTCTTTCTCTTTTTCTTTTATATTCTTAGCACCCAGCACTAGTATATTGTTAACTGTCAATAAATTCAGTCGAATCAGTGAACAAAATGGTTTTTATGTACTTTTCAGGGAAGATCTATGAGAAAAATCTCTAAACTATGATTTTGTCTTTTCTTGTTTTGACAAAATCTATTATTTTTTAATACCCCTCATATTGATTATAATAAAAACACAGAAAGCCTTGACTAAATCGAAGTCTCAATTGTGAAGTGTGAGACTATGAAGTTCAAATGTACTTCTGGAAATCGCACACACTCATTAACTAGTTTTCTCTCTTAATCTTGGAACAGTATCCTATTAGACAAATGATTTACAATTACTGTACAAGTGTAAACAGCATTCTAAAGCATGAATATTAAGCAGCATCAGTTTGTCATTAAGTAAGGGAATTACTATCTTGAGAAAATTAGGAATGGGAAAGCAAGAAAAAAACAAGAAAAAAAGGAAAGATTTAGAAAGAGCTCAAAATGTTTATCTGTCTTACCTTTCCCCAGGTAAGGTATGGGGGACAGGAGCATTATGTGGTTCACTCTGCACTCCCAAAGCCAAGTGCCTTGCTTAGCACGTAATATGTGAAGTACGAAGGAAGGAAGGAAGGAAGGAAGGAAGGAAGGAAGGAAGGAAGGAAGGAAGGAAGGAAGGAAGGAAGGAAGGAAGGAAGGAATAAAGTAAGGAAAAGAAAACAGGAATAAAAGATGATGGAGACTGGCAGGTATGGGAACAACAATAGATATATTTTTAAATACATGTGTGTCTTGCTCTTACATAAGACGCGCAGAAGAGTTTTGATTGATGGGCATGGAAGATTCTGTGGTCGCTGGGACCTGAACTTACCCTCCTTTACCTGTCTCTCTACTTCTGGGGCAGGAAGATGTTAATTACATTTCCTGGACTTTTTAGCCAGGTGGCCTATTAGCTGGTGCCAGTGGGTGGTACTAATGGGAGAATAAAAGGTGGGACAAAGAGAGAAGCTATTTATTTCTCAGCTCTGGGCAGCAGTAGCAGCAATGGAAGTGACATGAGTGGGCAGCAGGTGCCTCTCTGGTCCTTACTCAGCAGTCAGATTCTGATAGTGGCAATGAACATGAGCCCTGGGGACATTGGTTCCCCTTCGCTCCTCTATATGTTTTTTACAGTTACTTATGTTTGAATATTTTTGCATTTTGCCCCAGCTCCCAGTCCCTCTACCACCTTTATAAACAATTACGTGTATCAAATCCCCTCTGAAATATCTGGAATACTTTCCATTTTCCTGGTTAAACACTGGCTGCTACACAGACACTGACTATTAGGTATCAACAAACAAATCAGTGTGTGTACACATCCGCATTTGGTTAAAGGCATACAAACAAAGCCTCCTCGAACTAGAAACCGCGTTTGAAATCAAATACAGGAAATAAAGAGACAACTGACTAGCAACAGCATATTAAATATAATCTCCATTCAATCATAGGAGATGTGTTTACAATCAGAAGAATAAAATGGTAAGAAAATGCAGAGAGATATAGTGGAGTCAGAAGGCTTCCAAATCAGGACATCTGCTAGCCAGCTCTCTGCCTTTGACAACCCACATCAACGCCTCTGCCTCAGTTTTACTTTCTGCAAAATGAAAAGGTCAGATTAGGTCAACTGTCAGTGCGCTTCTAAGGCTGGAATTTTAAGGATGTATGCCTTTGAGTAAAACCTTCCTTGGACAGGTGGGCAGGAAAATCTCCCATTTATGTGAGAGACTGGACTTGGCTGTAGCATCCAATTAGCCTGACCCTGAAATGTATGTCCGTGTGCAGACTTCTGTTAGCCACCGTAAGTCCCATCCATTGCCTTCACTACACGCAAAGGAAACGTTTCAGAAGCTGTGGATGCCAAGTCATGCCTTGGCAGTGAGTAACCTTTAATGACCTTTCGCATTATACTCACAAATGCAATAAAGCAAGTTCACACAAGGTGCATATGATGAAATTAATAGCCCTGTAACAAATAGGAGGATTGTGCCAGGAATCTGTCACATTATTAAATATAAAGGAATAGTTCTAGGCATGGCAACTGTGTTTTCCGCTGGTGAGTTTGCTCTGCTGTATTGTTTTTGATTTACGTTCCTTAATGTGTTCCCCATCACCATATATATTTTGTTAATATATTTTGGATCTTAAATTGCCTAATTAATTCCTTGCTTTCTCAATGAGATGTGTAAGTTGGTGGATGGATTTATACCATAAATATTATAATGAAGAAAACACAACAATGGAGCACTAAATACTAACTTAATTTACCATACCCATAGCAAAGAAGTTTAGGCTATGATTTTCCCCTCTGAAATTGACTAATATTTTTTACTGCTTTTTCTAATTAAAACTTATCCCTTTCCTACATCCTGCAAGGGCCATTTTTATTCCTACAAATATTTAGGAACTACTATGTATCAAATTGTTACGCTAGGTGTTTTGGGGATACTAAACTAAGCAAACAGTACTTCCCCACCCCAATGTGCTTTTAAAAAAATCTAATACAGAGTCTCTTAACCTCCCTATGACATTTGGAACCAGTTAATTCTTTGTTGTGGGGGCTTTTGTATGCTTGTATAGGCCTTTTAGCAGCTTTGCTGGCCTCTGTCCACTAGATGCCAATAAGACCCCTCTCCGCCCAGTTGCAACAACCAAAAACATCCGTAGACATTGCCAAACGTTCCCTGGGAGGCAAAACTCCCCCTCATCCTGTTTTGGTCACCCTTGTGTACTCAGCACTTAGCATAGTGCTTGGCACATAGTAGATCCTAAAAAATAACTTCTTGAATGTTGAATGAATAAATATACAAATAACTACGTTGCCAAATAGACCCAAAGAGAGGTGCAGATAAAACACTACAAGAGTCTAGAAAAGAAATGAATTGCTCCTGGAGGGGCCTAGGTAAGAAAGAAAGATTCTTGGAGGAGATATCACGGGGCCCTGGGGGTGAGGGCACGCATCTAAGCATTCTCTGGGAGTGGACAAGGCTGAGCTGGGAGATCAGTTTAACTGGGGTAGAAGGTGAGCAGAGGGGCAAGCTGAGAAGATAGTAGAAGGGAAGGGACTTGGATTCAGATCTTGGAAGGTCCAGAATGGGAAATCATAGCAGTAATTGAGCAGCGACATGGCATATGTTCTACCAGCAGGAAGGCAAGCCTGGTGGCGGCATACAGGGTGGAGAGAATACAGATGGAGAAACCAGTCGGGATATTTTTACAATTGTTTAAAGAAGAACATGAACTAGGCTTGTAACAGGCAAATTCTATTCTTGATGTTTGGGTTGGTTTCTTGGGGATTACAGGTGTAACAACAAGAACAACAACCATAACAACAATAGTAACCAAACCTGCTATTTTTAACCCCATCTGCTTTCCAAGAAAGTCACTGCTGTGGAGAACATGTCACCTTATTCTGCTGAGGATGGCAGTCATTTTGTAGGTGTGAATTTGTGAGAAGGTGCTCTAAAGAAGCAGAATTTCCCTGCATAGAAAGAGGTTCCTAGATGAATCCCAGACAGAATACGTGAGAAGAACGTTTGGGATGGGAGAGAAGAGAAGCAAATAAGTTGGGAGTACAGATGAGTTGCTACAGGGGATAGAGATAGCCTGCGAGAAACTGAAGAACAGGGCAGACAGACTGACTGACACAGTTTTATATTGTTTTTCTTTCATACAGAATGCAATGTCATTTTCCTGTGATCCTCAAATCTTAATTTTGCTACAGGTAACAAACAGTTCTGGAAATTTTTCAAAGGGTTGTTGAGAGGGTCAAATGAGCTAATGTATGTAGGTGCTTTGCATACTATCTGATATATAGCAAGCGCTCAATAAATCTCAGTTGTTAATACTAAGTATACTCCTGTGAACGTGGCTTTGAAGGTGGGGATTTCATGGAGTGGGTACCAAGTTTGGGTCAATTCCAGAGTGGAGATCAACAGATGCAGAGTAGAGAACAAAATTTCAGCAGAAGCAGGGAACTGGTCAAGGACAAAGTATAAGCCTGTGGAGAGCTGAGGGATTTTGAGGAGAGGGCTTTTAGCTTTGGCAAAAGGGTACACATCCATCTCGTCTATATCTGAAGTAGCTATGAAACCATAGCTAACATCTGAGTTACAGAGTCAACTGGAGCCCCAAGTTCATATGGCTGCGGTGATTACAGAGGTATAGCAATAGTGTTCCCACGTGCATGACTGGAAATCAGACCCTGCAGAGACCCGGGGGTGGACTCTGAGGAGGCTGTAGGGGGAGGGTTTCTCCTGCTCATTTAACTTTTTATAGCTAGTAATGCAATTCATCCTAATGAAAACCAATAGCATACAAGGCAGAGTTATCTAAATTTTACATAGAAATTATTGCCTTGGTTTTGTAGCTTAAAATGAATGTAGCTCCAGGAGGAGCCCACCCAAACATACTTGGCACTTCTGGGTGTCTGTGACATATAGAAAATGGAGGTCTGATTAGTCTCAAGGTCACTGCTGATGGCCAAAGGTCACCAGGATTTGATGCAGTTATTTAAATGAATTTCTGTCTTCAGGAAGAAGTGCCTCTGGGGCATTACATAATACTACCAACAGCTGTTGTGTAGATTTAAACTGAATTTGGGTGACAGAGAAATGGTTTTGTGAGTCAAAAAATGTGTTGCTCCCTCTCAGTTGTTTGAATGCTATCATCAAATTAACTGATCGTTGGTTCTATAGCAGGTTTTGTGTCTCGGAAGAGATTTTTTTTAAGTAGGCATAAATAATTATACATATTTATTTCCCTAAGGCTATATAATGCCACGTATAAGAACAGCCTGAAATGATGATTTGGAGTCCGAAAACCTGTGTTTGAGGACTGGCTCTGCCAGTTAGCTGGAAACTTGGGGCTGTGCGAAGTATTTCCACATAGAGGCTTTTCTTTTATAAGGTGTATATTTTATCTTCAAATATTCATACCTCAGGGAAAGTATCTTGCCTTAACCTTCATCCCCTCCGCCACCCTGTCCATCTGTCTGTCTGTCTCTCCTTCTCTCTCTCTATATCCTTCTAATTAATCTATGTTTTACTGTTTATTATATTCCTTTCCAAAAGCAATTCCTGGGTGAGGAGGGCAAGTAGGTGAAGTGGCTGAGACCCAACAACACACTTCAGAGTGTTTCTTCCCCCCTCTGGTCTGGGGCTGGCCTTCCTGGTTTTCATGCGCGAGCCTTGACTCTGTGTTAAAACCAGGCGTGTCCCGGCAGCAGGAGACCATGGTAAGGAGACCCCAGCAGCATTGGTTGCTTCCTCCAGGGAAGGGCTCACACCTTGCAGCCTGGGCAAGTTCCTCCTGGATGGAGCGCGGATCTATCCTGGAACACATCCTCTATGGCAGCCACGTTTCATACCAGTTTAAGTTCCAGGCGTTTGACGGAATAAACTCATATGCTCCAAGATGGATCAGTGCCTCTGCTAGAGCCATGAAATCTGATAGTTGGCAGTCTCCTGGCAGAGCGGGTCTTAGAAAGTCTACTTAAGCTGGGTGATTAAGCTCTGGTCCTTCCAGCTTTGGGCTAGGCGTGCATGCAGTGGGTGGCCTGCGTATCAGATTCATGCATTCGTACATTCCACACGTGTTAAGCATCTTCTGTGAGCCAGGAGCTCTGAGCCACTGAATATAAGATGCCCAAGATCCCTCTGAATGCCCCCCACTCAGTTTCTGAAGCTCTGCACTCATCTGGAGGTGGGCCTGAAAGCGCCATAATCCTTTCAGGGCTAACTGGGCACTTATTTGGTGGAATGACTTGGCAGAGGACCCTCAGAGGCTGACCTGGAAGTGGCCAAAAGGTTGTACTTCCTGCTCCTGGCTGGAGCACCAGGGCCTGCAGAGCTGTGTTCTTTCTCTTACTATTGGAAAGAACCATGACAAGGAGTGAATTTCTACCTTCTTTGTCAGGGTTAGGACAGTCTGACCTGAGCCCCCATAGGGGTATTTTGGTCCTGGCCTCTGTAGGCCTGGGCAGAGGTTCTGATGGGCAGTAGAAGTCAGGACATGGGGGTTTGCAGAGACGAGGGATGAATATGGCCAGAAAGATGCATTCATGGCCAGAGAACCAATCACAGACCAGGGCATAAGAGAAGCAAAATCATAGGTGGGATGAAGACCAGTTGGATGGGCAGAAAGTGTGGGTGCAGGGTCAAAGTCAAGGCAGGAGGGATTAAATCTTTTTCCCTATATTCCCTGCATCCAGCACAGCTCTTAATATAAACATTAGTTAATTTGAATTAAATTCCATAGACAGTTACTTAAAATCCATTGTCTTCATATCATAATGTGTATTAAATTCAGCTGAGGCTGACACACCATCACTACCCAAGCCATGAAGGATGGGGAAAGAGGCAGTCTTTGAGGAACTGAGTGCCAGAGAAGTTATTTGCCCAAGTTCATTCACATGGCTACAATGTGGTGAGGATGGGGCTATGATTTATGGGAGTTCAAGATGGTCTGATTTTTAAATCCCAGATCTCCTCTTCCAAACCACTCTTGAGAGCCCCTTGGGGCAGAGGTTATGCCTGGGTCATCTTCGTCCTCCTAGCATCAGACCTGACCATGGAAGGCAATATGTTTTTGGAGAATGGATGAGTGAATAACGAATGCATGATGTAGTTACATCTTTGTTTATGAATACGTGTTTGATGAATCCTCGGTCGCGAAGTTCACACATGTGGGATGGATCGACATTCAGTCTTTGAGGTCTTATCAATAAAAAACAGGGCTCACATTTTCTGGTTCTTTGATGTTCTTTATTCAGTAGGTGCTGCATGAATACCCTATTGATAATAATGTGCCTGCTACCTGAACTCTATCAGAAACAGCTGAAATCTTCAAAAGATAATACCACAATGATTCAAACCCAGAGGAGGTTTTGAGCACTTTTTCAACTATTAGAGGACTATTTGAGACTTTTTCTTTCTTTATCTGAGACATCTTTCCTGCCTCACAGAATTGAAAGGTATCAAGGTCATTTTTAACTGTTTCTGGGACCTACTGTCACTCCCTTCTTAGAAGCAATTTAAAATCTGTCTATTCAAATCCACATTTTCTACAAACAAAAGCAAAGTTTACTTGCTATATATAGAAAAATGCCACCAGAGGACTAATTTGGCATTTTTGTTGATTACCCATTGTAATGAGCCTTATTACATAATTAAAAGAATTTTTTTCCTAACTGCAATTCACTACGAATTAACATTTTACATATTCTGCAATGGACACTTTGGGTTGAATCAGAGACATAATTATGTCATTTCTATGCAAAGAGCAGCTTATGCATTATTAATTAATATTAAATCTGTTGATTAAGGCTAATGCATAAGTAAACATATTACAGATCACCACATATTGCTCTCTGGAAGATTTCCTTTCCTATTTCTGTGGTCTCTTGTCTACTGCTGAATATCAGGAACTAAATAAAGACAGAAGCTGGCCACGAGGGGTCCTAGGAATAAAAGCAGTCCATTTCAAACTCTGCCTGAATTTTTAGCTATGATTAAGCTTTTTGCCTTCCAGTTGCTTTTGAAGTTGAGAAGCATATACAGGGTGAAAATAGGCGATGGAAAGTAAGTCATTCATTCTTTTATATTTTCTTAAACTCTGAAATGGAGAATTGTTTCTTATACTGCACCAGCCTGGAGTGCTCTGAGAAGTGAATGTCTCGATAGTGTCTGAGCCACCCCTCCCAAGGAAATCATTGGGACCCCCAGCCAGCCCTCGGCTGGGGAGGGGTAAACTCATAGATGCTCCTGAAGGGAAGTCGTCTTTGTGCCTGGGTCCTGGCTGCCAATGCTCCTACCTGGCGCTGGTTCACGCCCATGCAAGCTCATCTCACACCATGGATGGCACTGCTGTGGGCATCCTTCTCCCGGGCAATCAGCTGGTGAAACAGATGAGGTGCCCTTTCCTTAACTGTACTTTAATTGAGGCCACAAAAAACTGTTTCCCTTTCCACTCTTGGTTTCCATCACGCCTTCCCCAGGTTGTCTGCCCTGGAATAAGCATTCTTGTTTTGGTGCACTTGCTAATATTTATGAATTATTTCTAATTTCTGCTTTCTAATTAAAGTAGCAAGCTTATGTTAGTTATTTCTATGGGAGAATATTTTTATATCACCAATATGAATTTTATGAATCCCTGACTGACTACTTTACTTATTTACCATGAGTTAGCTTTGATTTTTGCCTTGGCCTGGCAGCTCTAACTCTAACCTGAGTTCCTGCCCTATAGGCACATTCTGTTACTGTGTGTGTGTGTGTGTGCGTGTGTGTGCAGGGGTGCATGTGCTTTCCTTGGTGGAAATAGTTACTTTTTGCTGCTTTCCAAGCTAAGAATTATCGGGTAATACTGTGTTACACTTTCCATCACTGTTTAACAAATTCACACACAAACACATTCCCATTATTGGCAGCATTAGCACAATAACATGTTTTGCATTTATATATATTTAGTAGGATTGTTCACATCTATCATCTCATGTGATCCTCATAATTCCCATGTAAGAGTAAAAAGTGTTGTTCTTATTTTGTCCATAAAAAAGTATGTCGCAAAAAGGCTAAATGGCTTGGTCATTGTCCTACAGCTAGTTACTCAAAGGCAAGAATGGACTTTTGCCTTTAACTTGTACTTCATTGCTCTTCTCTACACACAGAATTCCATAAACCCTTATCCCAAACCCTCCCTGTGTGTGTGCATCTGGTGAAAGGGGAACATGTGGGAAAGCCCAGTTACTAGACTTATGTTCTTGATCTCTGATTACTTCTTCAACCTGGTTGTTCTATTTTTTTGAGATAAAGACTTCTCATGGCTAGGTAAAGTGTAAACATCCCTAGAATGTACACCATATTGTATCATCAAGTCACTTACCATAGAATAATTGAGTGTGCGACTCCTTTCCTAAGAGCACATTTTTTTCTAGAAGTAAAGAGAGCATCATCAACCTGGGTCATGTACATTTTGGGGTCCTAGGTATCTCGTCACAATGCATTGGAGCTTCTAACTTCAGCAGGGGCATGAAGTTCTAACCCAGCGTAAGCTGGTTACAGAGCAGAGTGACTTGATCTTGCAGAAACATTGCTGGGAAGAAAGCCTCCACTGAGGCCCAGTGACAGATGAAGAGAGCCAGATATTCCTTTGTGCTGCCTCTGGTCATATGTGATGGTCCCTCTCCATCTCCCCCCTTAATTTTAGGCAAAATATTTCGCAAGCTCCTGACTTGGAGGGCCAAGGCCTTGTGATTAAAACAAGAATTCTAGCTTTGGTCTGAGGGCACCAGACTCCCTGGCTTATGTCCAGGAAATGAAGCTATTCATCAGCCCTGTTCAGATTTCACATTGCCAATCCATTTGCTGCTGTAACAAGACCCTTTACTTAAGAACAATTCTCAGCTCTCTGATCTGCTGCCCTACTAGCTGCCATATTAGAGATTCTTATGCTGATAATTACACCTGGACATCCTTGCTGGGCATGCCCCTGCCCCATAGATTATGGTTTTTACTTGTGCTTCTTCTTTCCTGCACCTCATTTACTTTCTAACTATGGACTCTTTAAGATGGGGAACTTGAAGTGCCTCAACCAAATATTTGCATAAAATTTCAACAAGGAAAAATCTTGTGATAGGAATATCAGACATGACCATGCACACTGCTCTTAGTTTCCATTTGACTTATAAAATAGATATGCTCTTCCATAGCATCAAAATTCTCCATCCATAGTTCCTAGAACTTAATAGGTATTCTATAATTGTTTATCTAACAAATGAAAACTGAAGTCTTTAAATTTCAGCTTCTCAGTTCCTAAAGGCCCATTCTACCTCCATTTCTTTCTCCTTTGCCTTGGCACATTCAATGCCAAACTGTTTCTTCTCTAGTTCACCCCTCCATCAGCCTCCAAGACCTTCCTACAGCCACTCAATTCCTGGAAGGGTTCTGATCTGGAGGTCTCGGATGAAGTTTCTCCAGCCTTCTGCCACTTAGCCTGGCCTCAGCTGTTCTTGGCTATAGGATGGAGTTTAGATCCTGGCCAAAAGCCCTGCTGTCAGGACTCCAGCTTATTCTAGTACCCAGGGGAGAGTCAAAGAGGGTTATTATAAAGATTCAGAAAACTCTACTTTGACTCAACCTTTGGTTGTCTCTGGGAGGTGGCACAGTTAAGGAAGTAACCAAGAACCTGCAGGAATAAGACTCCCAAAGGTTTACCAGGTAAGATTGAAAGAAAAGCCCAAACTCTTCTAGAACAGAGCTTACTGTTCCTCACAGACTTAGCAATTGAACCAAACCCAGTGAGAATGATCCCTAGTGCTATTTTAATCCACGCTCTTAGCTTCTGCCTCATCAGTCTGCAGTACAGACCACATATTAATTCTTCTAAATGTCTTCCTCCTGGTCCATAATTCGACCTGCATTTAGATTCACGAGGAATCCCAAAGCTCAGACTAACCTACCTATCTTTTTACCACATCCTGAATTACCTGGTCCTACTCTGAGGCATTTCTGCAGCTCTGGTTCTCATCCAGTTGTCTCCTGACTATTCATACTGTTACAGCTAATCAGGGCATTGGTGGTCTAGTTGAGTAGTGAATTATTTAGGAAAGGCTGAGCTGCCATAACAAGATCCAGCAAAAATTCAGTGGCCCTAGCTAAGAAGTTTATTTCTCTTTCATATCTTCATCCAGGAAAATGTCCTAAGTCACAGTCAACTCTCCTCACTTTTTAGGGGTCCAGGCTGGTAGCAACTTTGCAATTCTCAATGCCTGACTCTTAAGACCTCTTGCTCTTTGCCTCACTCCCCACCACCCCAAGGGGAAACAGAAAATAAAGCAGGGAAGAAGGACAGCCTGGTCTTAAACCCCCACAGCTTGGAAGTGGCCCACATCATTTCCACTCACTTTCCATTGTCCATTAGTTACATAGCCACACCTAACTAACTGCAAAAGAGGCTGGTAAGCATAGCCAGTTCCATGCTACATTAATGTAGGAAGAGGAACTAGATTTAGTGAACAGTTAGCAATCTCTGCCATAAAGAATGAGAATACACACATACATGTGAAACTGTAGATCGCATGTTTGGTACAAGAACCCAGTGAGGTATAACACCAATTCCAAGTAACAGCAAGCTACACAGGAGATCCGTTTCCAAAGACTTTATGAATATATTTTGCTTTGTTTACACTGGTGATGGACAGAGTTAGCAGAGGAGAGTTGAGTTGTGGGCATATGTACCCTTTCAATGTATCCATTCATCCATCTATCCACCCATCTACCCACCCATTCATCCACCCAGCCATCTATCCATCCAACTATCCATCCATCTATTCATTCAGTTCTTTAGGATGCCAATAATAGAAACAAGCAAGTAGTACATTGGAGCCAGAATTCAAATGAGCTTGGCTGGAGGACAGGAGCCTCGTCAGGGATGGAACATGTACAAGAAGCTTATGAGGCTGATGGAGTAGGCAGAACAGATCTAAGGTCAAAGCCCCACTATGAACATCAGAGTTTATATGACAGACAAGAGGCAAGTTCTGTCTGATTAAGGTAGCAGCTGTGTGTAGAATAATAATAGAGATCAGAGGAATCAGGACAAGAAAGAGGGAACTTACCAAAAAATTAGAGATAAGGTAATGAGTCCTGGGTTAAGAATGGAACTAAAGAAATAAAACAGGAAAATGTTGGCAGCAAGAAAACGAGCAAGATGTGGTGACTAATCTGATGTGGGAGGCGAAGAAGAATGAATTTCCGAACCTGGAGAACTTAGTACCATTGATGAAAGGAGAAATGGAGAGAGGAGGATGGTGAAGCAGTTCTTGGCTTGTTAACTTTTTATGTCCAAGTAAGCATATCCCATGGATAACTGGAAATATAAAACTCCAGAAAGGCGAAATTAGGGCTGGAAACGAGAGGCCTGGGAGAGATCTGCATGTGAGCAATGTAGTGCCCTAAGAACATGAATAGAGACAGAGAAGAGAGTCAGAATGGAGCCAGGTGTGATATACACATCAGTGATATTTTTTGGGTGTTCTTTGAGATATTACTAAGATGACATTGCTGAGGGATCCTGACCCCAGGAAACCAGCAAGAAGCATAAGAAGCAGTTACAAATTCCATTTTTATCACCTCTTTTATATAGGGACACAAATGATTTTTTAATTGAATGTCCTCATTTTTCTAAATTCTGTGAGAAAGGTTCAAGGGAGATGAGGCACAGGGAGGTGAAGTCATTCGTTTTTAGTCACACGAGCTAATGGCTGCTGTAGTAATATAACTCGAGACCGTATCCATTAAGACAGTGTTTCCAGAGCCTGAGAATCAATAACCTATGGTTTCATTAAAGCAGAAGCATGATGCTTCAAGACAAAAACGCACGTCATTGTATTTCCTGGCACCGTAAAAGTATTTTAATGTCAAAATTTTATTCCTATTGTTCAGAGAGTCATGCTTTGTATGTATTACTGAGTGTTTGCATCCTGAAATCTAGCCCCAGGGAACTTTGGATGCAGCTGGGTTTGGCTGTTTTCATCTCTGGTCAGGCTTCCATTCATTTCATCTCTGAAATCTAATGATCTAATCTAATAAAATTATAAAAAGATTCTAAACTGCTCAGCACTTAATCAGCTTAGTCCAAAAGAATTAAATCAAAGCCCTAGGTGTACACAGTTCATTGCTCAGATGAAATCTCTCCCAGGGAGACGATCTTATTATTTGGTTACTTATTATTTGGGAGGCTGGAAGGTTGGGAGGGGATTGCATGGATTTCAAAAGATATGCCAAGAACCTAACAGGATAGAGTCAGCTTTGTGGTTTACTGGTGAAAAATATTATAAAGACTAGGGGCTTTAAATATTATATTAAAAAAAAAAAGCATGGGCCCAAAGAGTGGGGGAAAGGCCACTGAACACAGTGTGGAGATATATTTGTTTTGCCTGACAGACTTCAAGAAGCCAAAAGCTGATGGTTATTATGTTCCCTTCCTAAAAGAGATGATTGAAAGGATATAGTTCTAGTGATGATTCTGAGAGGTTAACTTCACTGAGAGCAGTCCTGAGAAGACTTTGGGGGCCACTTATGCTAATTCCAAGTGTGGAATTAACTAGACTGGGTGACCCCAATACAGCAAGAATCCCAGAGTTTAGGGAGCACTTTTCTCTAGTGCCTGGCCTTTCTTTGCTCACTGTGGGATGGGAGAAAGAGCCTTTTCAAATCAGTCCTGAGACAAGCAATCACTCTGATTCCTTTTTGACAAAGATTCAGTTTCTCAACTGAATTTCTACAAATATGGGATCTGTTCATAAGCATATAGGCCCCCTCAGGAAGTTATAAATTCATAAATTCATCATTGCTTGAACATATATTGATAACTTGCTCTGTGCCAGGCACTGGAAATGCAGACACAAGACACACAGCCCTTCTGGCTCTCGGAGCCTCCCAGGTGAGGACTACCAGGACACAGCTCAGCTACTGCAATAAATACTACAATGAGGGTGTGTGTGACTCAGCTCTAAGGACCACAAGCACACAGCCCACCCAGTCTGGACAGCTGGGGAATACGGATGGCTGGCATGATCTTGTTCCTACAATGCCCTTAAAACCATTTTACCACTCACAGCATTTCTTTTATGCCTCAGAATCCTATTGTAAGGTTTTGGCTCAGGAGCTATTTTTAAATTTTCCACAGTGGATCCTGTTGTGACCAAGCAGTGACACAGTAACAACTGGTATAATGGGTTATTTATAAAAGGGCTTTGTCCTTTCCAAGGGAGAACTGTTTAGCATTGCAAAAAAGAGGTGGTCCTGTCGCTGACTACTATTCCCTGTGCCTCTGAAAATCGAAGAAAGTTTTGACTATCTCTGCTGACAATACATAGCTTCTGTAATTTAGCTCCTCAGTCCCAGTACCCTCTTAGTTCCCAGTGCATGACAATGGTCCTACCATTCATGAATCAGTTACCCTTAAGGCTGCTGTCTATGTGAGTTGTGTAGTACACATCTTGCACAACTGGATATGACGGGCCTTTAATTCAGTCAGTTTCAAATTTCTGAGTTCAAATTACTGAATGAGAGGCGTCCATGGGCCAGGATTGATTCTAAATATTGCAAACATGAGAAGGCATCCAAGTCTCCTTCCAATGACATAAAACTTCTTATTATCTTTCTTCTCATTATTTATGATTCATATATGAGGGGTCAGGTCATTTGGATTTGTACGCATGTTCTGTCTCTGCGATTTTGGGCAAATTGCTGCACTTTTTTGAGCTTCATCTATAAAATGGGATTATAATGTCTAACAATGAGCTCTTACCATACATCAGACAATAATCCATGTGCTTTTTATGCATCATCTAATTTAATGCATTTTGGTAAGGTGGTATCGTTATAAGTTTTTCTGTAGAAGAGGTAACCAAAGCTTAAACCTGGGGATCAAGGTTTACCCAAGGTCAACCAGCAATTAAGTGCAGGGGCCAGAACTTGAACCCAGATCTGTCTGGCTCAGATGCCCGTGGATTGATATGTTACAGTCCCCGTACAAAATAGATTTCTCACTCAAGTTAGCAAGTTGTCATTTTGGGTCATCAGTGTTTTAAGATAGATATCGTTCATTGATGCTCAGATTTGCCTTGAGGAGTTTGGTTCATTGAACAGGTGGCAACACTTCCTCCTAGCACTACCTTTCACTTAACACACTCTGCAGCATTCAATAGCTCTAATAGAAATTTTACTTTATTTTTGCATTACACTCTGTGTTAATGCTGGTAAATATTTAGTTCTGCTTCATCCTTCAAATGAGATTTGAATCTACTTGATATTTTTTCTCTACTGCTTGGCGTAGTCAGCAATAAATTCCATGAACTTAAAATGCTATATACCTTTGCCTGACCTATTATTAATGTATTTTAACAGCAGCAATTAGTGAATCTTCTAGCTACCCACTTTGATTGTGTTCATCCAGTTGGAGAGAACACCAGTTGTGGCAACTTGGAGTTTTCTAAATGAGAGGTTAAAAATAATCAGTTGTCTGGGCTGCTTTCCCATAAATAACAGGTGTTGTTAAGTAATTGAGTCCCTAATGTTGTCCCTGGAAAAAAGAGAAGACCAGTGAGGTTGGGTCCCCATACGGATGCCCGAAGAGCCTTGTACAGAAAGCTGAACTTAGTGTTCAGGACTCCAAGCTCAAGGCCCTTCCCCAGGCCAAGTCCAGTACACTGTTGACTGAGTTAAGTTTTGTTCCTCATCTCCATCTATTTTTACTTAATTTTTTGAGTAAATTTTCTGATTATAAAAGTAACACATATTTGTTATGCAAACTTTTGAAAAATAAAAGCATGAAGAAAAACATAAAGGAACTCATAATGCTGATCCCTAAAGATAGCTATTAACATTTTTGGTGTATTTTCCAGTGTGCATGTGTGTGTGTGTGTGTGTGTGTGTGTGTGTTTATGTATATACAGTTGTGAAATATAATAGTATATACAGTTATAACATTTATATATGGTATATGTAGTATAGTAATATTACATACAGTTATATAAGATACATAATAGTACATACAATTATTAAATAGTTATATATATATATAACTATATATAATAGTTATATATATATATATATATATATAATATATACATATATATAAAATACTGTTTCATAACTGCTATTTCCTTCCCTAACATGGGTCAGGATTAATTATAAATAATACTTTACTAGTGCTGCCATTTCAAGTTACCACAAGCTTAGTGTCTTACAACCGCACACATATATTATTCTACAGTTCTGTAAGTCAGAAGGTGTGAGTCTCACAGGCTAAGATCAAGGTGTTGGTAGGGTGTCCTTTCTGGAGACTTTAAAGGAGACTCCATTTTCTTGTCCATTCAGGCTGTTGTTGGTAGAGTTCAGTTCTTTGTGGTTTAGGACAGAGATTCTCATATCTTGCTGGCTATGCACTGAGGGCCATTCCCACCTTCTAGGGCTGCCCATATTTCTTGGCTCATGGCCCCTTTCCCCATCTTCAAAGCCAGCAATGGTCGTTCCACTTCTTCTCATGGCAAATCTTTCTGGCTGCAGCTGAGAATGTTTCTCCGTTTTTGAGGACTCATGTGATTACATTGGGCCCACTTGGACAGTACACGCTCTGCTCCCTACTTTGAGTTCCCTTTTCCATGTAAGATAATATAGCCATGGATTCAGGAATTAGGACATCTACATCCTTGAAAGCCATTATTCTGGCTACCCATTTATTGAAGTAATTATCAAACTTTCGTGTGCATAAGATTCACCTATGGAGCTGTAGGTTTGAGGTGGGGCCCAGAAATCTTCATTTTAGCAAACCCTCCCTAGGATGCTGAGCAAGTGGTCTATGTGTCACTCTTAACAAAGCTTGGTCATGGCATCAACTATCCTTTTAGTAAAAAAAAAAATATATATATATATATATATATATGTATACACACACACATATATACACACACACACACATATATACACACACATACAGATACATACATAAATATATATACATATACATACACACACATATATATTATATGTGTCATTTTCTCTTTTATAAGTAAATTTTTCATAATCCTTTGGTAATTACATATTTGTACCATCCATGATGATTTCCACAACATGATTTCATTTAAATGCAAAAACTTCCACATTTATGAGCAAGTTTATGCTTGGGTATGTAGTATTTTGTTTTTGTGGTGGAGGTGATTGTTTTGTTCATTGCTGGAGTGTCGAGGAGCCCCGGGGCCTCTATCTTTCCAAACCTTAAGAAGAGGCTGACAGAATTATTGATATTCTGCCTGTCGTAGTGACTGGCCACGTTCTGCTCCTGCAGCATTTGACTATTGCATTTCTATCACTAAAGCAGCACTGATTGCTGAGGATGGCAGAGAATGCATTTTGCCAAGTTCATAACTCACCCAAACCTCTGGGTTCAGCGTTTTCACATGAACTGGAAACTTCTGATGTTCAAGTTAATTTACTCCTAAAATAAAAATGTTCTCTAAGAAAAGGGGCTTAGAAAAGTCCTTACCAATGACACACAACATTTAATGACTTAAGTAGAAAGAAATGGCACAAACATTTCCTTAAATTATTTAGTTTTAAAAACTGAAAAAAAGTATTTGGCTGAAAAAAAATGGTTGCATTTTCTTCTACTTAGGGTTTGGAAAATAATTGTAAACTAATCAAGGAATATAATCGGGGCCATCCAAACTTATTTAGGAACCTCAAAGTCCCATAGACTCCATTACCTTCCTTTCTTAAGAACTCATTTACACATCTTTAAAAAAGATCTTGGTATTTACATCACAAAGATTTGTTGTTTCTTTAAACATTTTGTATCCTAGAAAAAGCTTGGTTATATCGAATCTGGGAAGTTCAAAGTACATGAGGTTATCTTTTCCCTAAGTCAAAATCTTTGCAGTGAAAATACCTTGTGTGCTTTCTTTATTCTGCTACAGATTGAGATTTCATTTTCTAAGACAGGAATTGATAGCATTAAGCGAAATGTAGTCCAGTCGGTTTACATTTCATAAAGCAATGAATCTGTTGATGGGGACAGCAGTCGGCTATTGTGAAATTAGTAACTGGCATGTGATACGGAGCCCAAACAGAGCTCAAGAGTGACTGAAAACAGGCCTAGGGGGAGGACACTACAGAAGATGCCAGCCAGGGGCTGTGAAAAGAGGGGCCTAGAAACTAATAGTTTAGTGTATAAAGGAAGCTACTGATTTTTTTTTCTTTCCTTTGTCTGCTATAAATAGATTATTCCAGGGCCATGTTTGTCTAAAGACAAGAAGATTCTAAGTGTGTATTTTTGCATGTGTGGGTTGTAGTGAAATGAATAAGAGGAATCTGATATGGAAGAATTTTCTCTGGCAGATGCAGTTCCGATATCCTTAGAGCACTTTTGTTTTATTTTAATTGAGATATAGTTGACATATAACATTGTGTAAGCTTAAAGTATGCAACATGTTGATTTGATAGATTTATCTACTGGAACATGATTACCACAGTAGTGTTAGCTAACACCGCTATCACATCATATAATTGTCATTTCTTTTTTCGTGGTGAAAACATTTATTATCTAGTCCTCTTAGCAACTTCAAAATTTAATAGTACAGTGTTGTTGATTATGTTCACTTGCTGTGCATTAGATCTCCAGAAGTTTTCATTTTCTAGTTGCAAGTTTGTACCATTTGACCAACATCTCCTCAATCCCCCACCCTCTAACCCCTGGTAACCACCATTTTGCCCTCTGTTGCTATGAGTTTGGCTTTTTTGGATTTTACATATAAGTAAGATCATACAGTATTTGTCTTTCTCTGTCTGATATCTCATTTAGCTTAAAGCTCCCAGGATTCATTCATGTTTTCATAAATGGCAGGATTTCCTTCTTTCTCATGGTCAAATTATATATCATATCATATCATATCATATCATATATCATATATGTAATATTGTATATAATAATATATATCACATCTTTTCTATTCATTCATCCTTTGATGAACACTTAGGTTCTTTCCATATGAGCACTTAAAAATATATTTAAAACAAGTTCTAATTTAAGAATAAACATTTTTACCTTACCTTTCCCCTTTAGAGACACTAAATGGAAAGGTAGGGGTCTAGAGATTGGAGAAAGAGGGGGAGAGAAGAAATTCTAGAAAAATCCAAGTAAAACAGAACAACCACTCATTTAAAATGTAAATGCAACATGTAGTCACATGTAAAACAACTCTAAGTTCTTAGAGAACATATGGAGCCACAGGAATTCTTACTTCTGGAGAAACAGTTTAACAGCATCTTAGAAAGTTGAACATATATTTATATATGACCCAGCAGTACCACTCCTAGGTATTTACTTAAGAGAAATGAAAATGTGTTAAAAGACTTGTACATGAATAATTATAGCAACTTTAGTCATAATGTTAAAAAATAGGAACAACCCAAATGTTCATCCATAGGTAAATGGATTTTAAAAAATGTGTTATAGTCACACAATGGAATACTGCTTATCAACAGAAAGGAATGTACTACTGGTACACACAACCAAATGGATGAATATCAAAAATATGTTGCTCAAAAGAGGCCAGAACTAAGGCTAGATATGATCTGTTTCTGTTCAAATAAAACTGTAGGATAGACATCTAATCTTCAATAGATATAACAACGGTTGTCTGGGGCTGGAGGTAGAGGCAGGATTGACTGGGAAGGGGCATAAGGAAGCCCGCTTAGAAAATTTCTACATCTTGATTCAGGTGGTAGTTACATGAGTGTAGACCTCTATCAAAATTCACTAAACTGAATGAGTCTATTTTATTACAGGCAATCTGTGCTTCAGTAAAATTGATTTTTAAAATGTAGTTACAAGAATTAATAAAATGATGATAGTGCAGTTCAGATCCACTTTACAACGTTGCAAATAATTATGGCAAGAAGTGAAAATGCTTCAGAGTGGTTTAAGAAGTGTTAACACTAGGGTAATTGCTCTGTCATTGGTGAGTGAGTTGTTAGACACTTAAAATCCCTGTAAGGAAATTCCCTCCATTTTTCAGGCAAATCACACACACACACACACACACACACACACACACACACACACACACACAGAGAGAGAGAGAGAGAAGAGAGAGAGAGAGAGAGAGAGAGAGAATATGAGAGGATGAGAATGAGAACAGAATGAATATGAGAGAATGGGAGAATGTGATATTCAGGAGAGGAAATGAAAGTGAGAAACACTTTGTCCTTATTTCTAGATTTTAGTACAACAGTCCATTGAGCCAACATCTATTGGTTCTGCCAGGTACATGGCATTCTAGGATGAAAACATGGTTTTCACTGTCAAGGGTAAACAGTCCAGCAAAAGACCCAGTGATCTTAAAAAGGACTCAGTAAGTACTATTTTCTGAGTGTTCACCTTATGGGGCTATAATTGATGTTTATCTCATTGAATCTTCACAGACGCTTTATAACATGGGTCCTGTTAGATCCTGTTTTATAGAAGACACAACAGAGGCTCAGAGATATTAAGTAACCTACCCAAGACTGCACAACGAGTGGTAAATAGCAGAATTTAAGTCTACTCATAACCACATTTGACATATTGTTGCCCAACAGTTGAATATGTGTAATATCGATGAAGAGTGCTTATTTGACTTGAAGGGTTAAAAAAATATTACATTTTTTCCAATCTGATCAGAGCCCAATCAAATTCCAAGCCAGCCAGAGAAGCACAGGTTACTTCCCCAGTAGATAATATTGTTCTCTTTGCCCCGTTTCTCCTTCTTAGTGGACTATCGACTGAGCTCTGTAATTCCTTATACTGACATTCTTCCACCAGGGGAGCCTGCAGAGCTGAATAATGTTCTTGGATTTGTGTCTCTCATCTTGTCACTGATAATCCTAACTCTTCCTGGCAAGGCTCCTGCCAGACTATTTCAGGAAACAAAAATTCATTACACACATCCTTATTGATTTTCCCTCTCCTTTGCTTATTACTAAAATGCTTTTCCCTCCCTCTCTTGAAGAAACAGTATTGCAATTACTGGAAGCTTGCCCTCCCTCTGGATGGGCGAGCCCGGCTGGTGCTCCTGGGAGGTGGGGGCAGAGCAGCACGTCACTACCCTGTCCTCCAGCAGTGAGTTGGTTGATGACCTCATTCTGAAGCTGCTCCTGGGTGTGCAGCTTAGTAGTGTCTTGTTAGATAAACACCAGAACTATTCCTAGTGATTCTCTGAGTTTACTGGTTTCCTTGAGCTCCTTTCTCAGTAGTTTTGGGTATAAGTTCTAGAATGAATATCCCAGGAAAACTACTCAACTTTGGTTGTTAACTCAGAAATATTTGATTATCCACAGGGCCAAAAGATAAAGAGAAACTAATTTTTAGCAAATGAATTAAAATATTGAAAATATTCTGGTTGAGCACCTACCGAGTGCTAGATTGTGTGGACACGTGAACAAGACAGCTATCTTCTGTGCTTTCATGAAAATTACGGCCTGGTGAGGGATATAAAAAACTATAACAATAGTAATAACAAAGTCAAAACAAAATAATAAAGTAATTACAAGTTGCAGTAAGTGCAGTATCAGAACCTTAGGTGGCTGAGATAGAAAAAAGTAGCTAGTGTTTTAGACACTTTCACCCGCAATATAATTAAACTGCCAAAACACTCATGATGTACGTATTTTCCCTGACCTTGCACACATTAAGCAATTTGTTCCAGGTGACACAGTGACAGCTGGATGCAAGGCCAGGTGCCTGATTCCAAGGCCAGGGATCTTTCCACTTGGCTGTGTTCTAAGGCACAGGAGACCCCCTGCCCCTCTCCGACTCCCTTTCATTGGTGGGGTATGGTTGAGTGTCCAGGTTACTGTCAGCTCTTGGGGCAGTTCTGCTGTCCTGTCTGCAAGCTCCCTGTCTGCCAGAAGAAAAGAGAAACCCAGTCTTACAAATGAATAAATAGACTAGCTATCGTTCTCTCCCTAGGGAAGGCCTCGTACTGTTCATTAGTATCCTGGGCGGGCTGGGTCTCGGTTTCCAGTAGATGAGTTCCACATGGGCAAACTTGCAGCTGGAGATGACCTCTCTGACCTGGGACTGGCGTTCTAAACCAGGAGCCGTGGACCCAGCCTGTTCCTCACTCTGCCAAGCCACCTCATATCCTTTCATAGTTATTTACATTTCTGCTGGGATCCCTCCTTCCGTCAGCGCCACCAGCCCCTTCCTTCAGGTGGCAATGCAATTAGGGTTAAGGTTGCAGATGCTCCCAGGCCATCATCCCCATTGAGAGTTTCTATGACAGTCATGAGGGAAATGTCTATAATGCGTTTGAACTCCCCAGCAGTCAGGTATACAGTTTAGCCAGCACAGAGTTGATATGAAGTTCTAGCTTCAAGAGAGTCTCAGAGAGCACACATTACTTTCCTTGGCATACCCATTTCCTCCATGAGTAATTTCATCTCTAATCGCCAGTTTCACACATCAACAGATCTACTTGTTAGTATCCTGAAGAAGGTGGACAGTCTTGACTTTTAGAACAACAGGGTTTTATTTTGGTAAAAACCAAGGTTCCAGCATTCAGGTAGTGACAAATTATGAACGCTTCTCTCAGCAGCCCTGTCCTGTGATCCTTCCCTCCATTCCATTAAACTTGCTGCGATCTTGCACGAAGGGAGGTCGCTGATGGCAGAGCAGCTCTCTACATAAACTGTAGTCTCTCTCGAGTCCTCCAGCGCCTCCTCCCTGCCCCACTCCCATGCCCCCATTCATCTTGCTGCACTAGGGCACCGACTTATAGTAGGTCTGCTGTGACATCTATTCTTCCTACTGGACTGTAAACTCTTAGAAATGGATTTAAATTTGACCTCCTCAGCATCCAGGATAGTGCCTGGAACTTACGGGGTCCTCATTAAATATTTGTTGAATGAATGATGGATGAATAAGTAAAAGAAAAAAATCTAAATCAAACTATCGTTGTAGAAATCAAAACACTTTTATTAATAGACCGAGATTGGCTGGCAGGTTCTCATACATGAACTGGGTTAACATGACGTAATATTTTACTATTTTGACTTCTGGCACAGTTGTGCTGTGCAGAATGCCCTGGATGGGTCATGAAACTGGCCCCCAAAAGGAAGTGAGAGAGTTGGAGGGTGAAAAGGAAGAGGAGGAAGAGGAGAAGTGGGGCAGGGAGAGGAGAAGCAGCCATAGTTTTCTAAATTCTGTGCTTGTGGGAACACAGGGGTGTATTTTATCTGTTGCAGTGCTTTAATGTTACCGAAAAGGAAAAACCTAAAGGGATGAAACTAACAACAAAGTGGTTTGGGGAGGAAACATAAAATAAAATGCATGTTTCTCCTGGAGGAAAATGAGAATTCATTCGTCAATGGTTAAGCAACGCGATCAGTAAGGTGGCGAGAGGCAGTGAGTTGCTGAACTTGACTCTGGTTTCACAGCCCTTGGCCAACCTACGTCCCATCTCCTACGTTCACCTTTTAATAAACTATAGTCAGCCTCATTTTCTTCACATATAGAGTTGGCCATCTGCACTCTGTCTTAGCCATACTCAGACCATCCCTCCAGAATCCTCTCATGGCCTTTCCTTTGGTGGTGTATTTCTTTAGGCCATTATTACAGGTTCTTGCTTCAGATATGAATTGCTATCCTCTTTATCTCTTGTCTTACTCCAGAATGAGATTTTTTTTAAAAAAAAATTGTCTTGTAAGGATTTGGGATGGGGCGTATGAGAAAGGCTGTCATGGCCTTTAGTATCAGGTCACCTCAAATGGTGGACCTCAGCCATAGTTTCACATTAGAATCACCTGGGGAGTTTTCAAAATTTCTGATACCTAGGTTCTACCCCAGAATGATTAAATCAGAATTTCTGGGGGTGGGACTCAGGTATCAGTATTTTTAAAAGCTCCCCGGGGATTCTAACGTGAGGCTGAGGCTGAAAATCGTGCTCCAACTTCTGGGCCCTTAGCCACGATACACTGGACTCACCCAGAAGCAACTGAGGGATTTGTTCCTTTTCAGGTCCCCATGCTATTTATGACCACTCTCCCCTTCATCCTGTGATTTAGCATTGTTCTGCAGGTATAGACTTCCAGGGAGAACTCATCCTTTTAGAGAATATAATGGTGTATTCAAAGGATCTTTCCTTCTCTCCTTCTTCAAAAATTTACCTAGTATTTGCCATGCATCAGGCACTAGTGATACAAAAGTGAACAGGCCCTGGCTATGCACCTAGAGAGCTCACCCTGTGGGGCAGACAGACCTATGAGTGAACAATTAATAAACTGTATGGCTTGATGGGGGAAGGAAGTGCAGGGTGACAAAGGACTCACAGAGGAGTCAGTGGTCTCTCAGAGGAGATGACAGCTGAGTGAACTGATGGGTAGAGATTAGCCATGTAAAGGGAGAGGAGCATTCTAGGTTGGGGGAACCACATGAGCAAAAACACAGGGCATGAGACAGCAGAAATGTGAGCTGGACCTCTGTGGGCTAGAATCACACATGAGGCTCGAAATGCAGGGAATGAACAGGAGGAGGAAGACATATGACCTTGAAAGCAAGTCAAGGAACTTGGACTTCGTCCTGTAGGAGACTGTAAGTCACTGAAGTATTTCAAACGGGACAGTGAACTGATCAAAAGCCAACATTTAAGGTGATGATGAAGAAAGAGAAACCCAAAGAGAAAACGGAAGAGAGAAAAAGCAGTAAATGTGCCTTAAGGTTTACTCTTCTGTCTTCCACTGGAACCTAAATATCCCAAGGAGTGTGGTGATGGGATAGGACTGTTGCCCTGACCAGCTTATTGAAAAGCCAATTAAGATTGAGTTGATAATAGCTGGTAATGACAAGCTTGTTCCATTTTGACCAGGTAATCTTCTTATACATGGAGAAAGAAAATGCTTGTGAATCTAGAGAAGGGTTTTCATACATGGCTCTAGGGATCCATGGACTCTCTGAAATTGTGTGCAAAATTCTGTGCATTTTTTTCTGGAAGAGGGTTGTAGCTTTTATCATATTCTCAAAGGTGTTCAGGACTTACAAACCCAGTAGCTAAAGATTATAATCCAAACTCTAGATAAAGATGGTCTGTTCTTTTGGCTGACCTGGAGAAAGGCCTTGGGAAAAAAGCCCAAATGGATTATCACAAGTATTTTAAAGTAGAAAATTTAGTTCCCAGGCTCCTTGCACTGCTTACATTAAGTACATATAAGCTCCTGTTTATACATCTCTTCTGTAAAAGCAGTTATGGGCCATTTTTCTAGGCAAGGTATGTAAGCCTGATGCCTGACTCTACAGCTATAGAACTGAAAAAGACAAGTTGACAGGAACAAAGGGATGAACATTGCCCAGAGGGAATTCCTGTTAGGAGCAGCAGCTGTTGAGACGACTGGTTTTGCACGTGCTGAAGCCAAGGTCTGAGATCTCTGCTGGCTCTGAGGCTCGGATGGCTCACTGATCGGAGACCAAAGTATCCGCTTTGCCTGAGCTGCTGTTGTTGCAACTGCATATACACGCAAGCAAGTCCGTGCTTCTTCTCTTGCCTTGATGCATGTTGACAGAGGTACTTGGTAAAGCAGGTGGGTAAGAATGATTCTCCCAGCAGGAAAGTCTGCCTCCGCTGTTTCATGACCAGCTATCCTGTGATAATGAGCTTCACCCTGTGCCATTGCTAAAGCTGCTGTCCCCTTCAGAAGCAGCCACATTAAAGAGGTTAATGCATTCACAGTAAGCTGTGTAGGGGTGGGAGGTGGTATCGTGTGTGTGTGTCTGTATGTGTGAGCATGCACATGCATGCACGTGCACGTGTGTGTTTACATTCAGAGTCTGGCAGATAGTTAATAAAGGTGATGACACCCACTAATTAATCTAATTAGTTTTGTCCTCTCTACAGACTACAAATTTATTGCCAATGGTTTGAGCTTCATCTGGACTCTAGTTTCTTCCTTTGCAAAGGGAGAATGTTGCACAGATACAATAGTGTCACTCCTGCCTAACACCCTATTAGCTCACCACTCCTTAGAGCCACAGAATCCTGGGGTTTATATTCTGGTGCCACCAATGTGAACAAGAAAGGTCTTAGGCACTCCTCTCTCCCAGTCAATGCTTACCTGCCTTTATCTGTTTTATGTGTTGGCTTTCCACAAGATTTCTTTTGATGGAAGGGGCCACTAAAAATTAGAAAGTTTCAAAAAGGAGATATAAAAACTATTGGTCCAGACACAAAGTCTGATAAAGGGTGGGCTAACCTTGGAGGTCACCAGGAGTCTATCTCTGAGTTTCTCAAACGGTGCCAGATAACTCAGATTTCTACACTCAAGTCCTTACATGGCTGGGAAGTGGTAACTTGATTCCATTGCAATGGATGGTAGCCACGTTGGAGAACTTGGAAACGATCCTCCCTGGCTGCTCTTTGATAAGTACTTTGCTCCATACATGCAAGGTTTCAATCAGTGAAAAGCTGGCAGGAAGCTGGAATTTAGAAACCAAATATGCATATCAAGGTATTGTTTACCACATGAGTGGTTTATTTTATCATTGAAAATTTAAAACCTCATATGGTTCCCAAGATGTCTGATTTAGAAAAGGCTAGAAGATAACTAAAGAGAGAAAAAGAACTATGGAAAGTGAGAATCATTTAATTGAGTTCTTTACAGAATTTAAATTCTTTGGCTAGGAGAAATGGATTAGTATTGGTATGTTTGTCTATTGCTTTATGTAGTTTTTATTAAGAAATTTTCAGTTCTACTCCCAAGAATGACTGGCACGTTGAAAAATATTTACAGACTACTGGTTTGAAGAGATGCTTATTATTAGTCTGCCCAAGGAGCTCATGTGTCTAGGTCTGGCACTGCCTAGGAAATAAGAGGTTATTCCTTAGTGTAGCGCATGAGTTCCTTCATAATTGGGCTTCAAATTCCATTTCAACCCTTTTCCACCATCATTAACTTCATGAACAACTATGGATTACTACCTATTCCCTGGACCTATCATATGCATTCACTACTTTACAATCTTCCACTATTCTATTTATTTTGTCAGGAATACCCCTTTTCTCTAACTCATATATCTGAGAAACCCCCAAATATTCTTCAAAACCTCGCTCTAATATCATCTCTTCTTATAGCCTATCACACTACAACATAATTCTTTAAGTGATTTAAAAGTTTTTTCCCTAAACCATGAACTTCTTGATATAGCGGTTACGTTTTATTTATCCTTATATCTGGAGTGTATATCACAGTGGAGCCAAAAATTTCAGGTTTCTGCCAGCAGCCTATTCTAAAGTCTGTTTTCTGGGAATCAAAATAAAAGTACCCAGATTGGTCACCTGATATTTGGCGCTGCCCGACCAACAATATCAATTTCCTTCTTTAGAATCCACGTGTATACTGTGAGGTCAGAAACCTTTAGCCCTGTCACCAATGAGCACAGAAATAAGGAATAAAGCTCTGCGATCATCAGCTGTCTTTAATTTTGGGAAGCAAATGGAAGCTCACCGAGGTTCCAGGAATAAACTGGATGTGGTGATTTCAGTTTGCGAGGAATTGGTTAAAAAGGAAAAGGAGTAAATGAATATTTTTGTGCTGTCATTGCCATGCAGTCCGGTTGTATTTTCTTCTTCAAAACTTCTGTCATCAATCTTTCTCTTCTAAGTTTGGCCTTTGTAATAATGTGTCATTCATGAATTTTTTTACGTATGAGAAAAGGATAGTTGGCTTTGAAAAGAGCTTCTAAACTGGATAAGCTAATTGGTGGTGCTACTGTGATGAGGAGTAGCAGGTATTTAAATTAATTCCCAAGGTGTTAGATTCCAGGAAATCATGTAGGAATATAAATGTCAAGCCTTCATTCTCATGTTTTCTTCAGTGAAGAAAGAGTAGATAATCCTCTTAATAACCTTCTAATGGATTACACTAGCTATTTACAGGTCTGGCAGCTGTCACAGAGACCCCAACGTACAGTGGCTTAAAGGAGCTAGGAGTCTCCCTTTCATCTAACAGTTTAGTGTGGGCAGTGCGGGCTGGCTGGCAGCTCCTCTATATTCGCGGCCCAGACTCACTCCGTCTTCCTTCCTCCTCCCCCACTCCTGGCATGTCCCCTTCCGCATCATCCAATCTGGCTCACAACCACGTTTGCACTCCAGCCGGGGGAGGCAGAAAAGAGCAAATGGAAGGGCTGCTCCCTCCTCCTGACAGCCTTGCCCCGCAGTGGTATATATCACTCGTGATCATTGCAGGTTGCCAGAACTTAACCATATGGCTAAGAGCTGGTTTGAAACCAGGGATTTTAGTACCACAGAAGAAGGGAATAGGTGTCTTCGGGGCAACTGTCAGTTTCTGCCATGCTGTCCATTCATGAGTTTTTCTCAAATTTGGCCTTAATTACAGTCGCAACTATTTTATAAAAACCTCTTTTTCTTATTGAAGGCAAGCGTATAAGTTGGCATCATTAGGTGTAGATGGCTTCTTTCCTAGTTGCTGAGAGTTCTCTTGATCGATTGCCGTTAAGTCCCTTAAGAATGACATCATCAGAATATTGATATCTACGAGCACAAGAGTCCGCTGGAGTTTTATGTCCAAATACCTGAAGCGTGACACTGACCTAAGCGCCATTGACATCCCTTTTAAAATTTTACTTCGAAGAAAGGTGAAAATTTGCTTCTCAAGCAATAAGAGTTCCTAGAAGAATATTTATGGATCACGGGCCACACTGTGTTTTCGTTTTCAAGTGGAGTGGCAAGCTGCTTTTCCATAGCAGCGTCACTGTCATTCTCTTCCTTACTGTGCATTTTGAAATTGCCTACACTTTCAGAGGCTTTCCCATCATTTCATGTTTATTCCTTTTTTTCCCTAGTTCTCCCTGGCTGCAGCTTCAAGTCTTCTTTGACTCTTTCCTGAAACTAGCCTGGTGTCCAGTAAACAACTAAGTGCCAGGAGACCCCTCTCTGCCTGTGTAAACTTTCTTTCTTCATGGGCTCACAGAGGTGCCTATAATTTCTGCCATTAGAATGGCCCCTTTTGGTAGGATTGTTTCCTCTGCTGTTTCCCCTCTGAGAGGAACAACAGCTGAGCAGCCATTTAAAAACAGGGTGGATCACATTTTAAATTAGCTACACAAAGCAGGATTTAAAAACGGGGAAGTGTGTTCTGGTGAAGAACTAGGATGGCGTTTCTTGGAAAACTGCAGAACCACGTGTAAGGCAATGAGCAGGAAATGGGTGTCTGGGGCAGGGAGGATTTTGCGGGGATCATGGGGGCACAAATCACGATCACTGCCCCTCCCCCACAGCGCCCATATTCTTCAATATGGTCAACTGTCATCTTCCCAATGAATCATGTGCAAACATGACTTATACACTTTGATTCTGAGAGCATGGTGCTTCTGTGGTTTATTGATGTTCTTTTCTCATATCTTAATCGGGTATTAATAATAATGATGTCTAATCCATACTGCAGGTTTACTATATGCCAGGCACTGTGCTACTGTATATGCTGTCTCCATTAATCCTCCCAACAGATCTCTGAGGTACATATCCTGTTTTACAGATGGACAAACTAAGGCCCTTAGAAATGAAGTAATATTTCCAAGATCTAAAGCCTGTATGCTTAGCAAGGGGGAGGGGGGGGTCTTAAACTTTGAGCAATGAACACTTTGAGCATCTGATGGCCATAGATCTTCTCCCCCAGCATTCAGCTGCAGAAAATTTAAAATTTGCATCTACAGACAATATTATCACCCCACAGCCCCCAACTACTCTTGCAAGGTTAAGGAATATATACACATACACACACACACACACTCTGCAAAAGGATTCTATGTCCTGTAAGAATGCTTTTCTCTGCTTATGGGTAATATGGTCTGGTTTCCCTATGCCCCTCTTCACTGTGAAATGAGAAAACTCTACATATGGATTCCAAAGTACTTGTCTATTTGAAGGAAAAGCCAGGGCAGAGGAGGAAGGCTGTAAGATCTGACTATCCTGAGGTTGCACTCACAATCATTCACAGGCTGTATAAGGTCTGCAGGATGCACAGGAGGTGGCTCCAAGAGGATGCACACAAGAGTAAGACAACTGCTGCCTCCTGGACTTACAGCCCAAGGTGTGAGGAGGAGCTGTGCTATGGAGCAGGGGCGGGGTGGTGTGGTGCTGGTGCTGGTGGGGAACCAAGACAGATGTTGGGAAGTTTGGCTTCTGACCTGGAAATGTGCCACAGACCAGAGAGCAAAGGGATTCTAGTGCCAGCATCTATTTTCCTGGAAAGACTAAAAATCTCTTACTCTGGGTCCCCATTAACCCTCTCTGGACCTGAGGTCTTCTCAAGAGACATGACAGAGCAACATCGTCTTTCATGAATAAGTGGGAACCTTTGGAAGTATATATTCCTCTTCACTGTGCCTACTAATTATTTATGTAATAACTTATTTATATGGTAAACACATTGTGGTTTACTCAGCATTATAGTAATTACTCCCACTTTCCCTGACTTTTTTTTTGTTTGTTTGTTTGCAAAAGCTTTTTGAAACTCTTAGTATTTCAAAGTGTTACCATTGGGGCGATCTGAAATCCGTCATTACCCCAGTAGTAGGGGTCCCTCAGTTCTTTTCACCGATGCAGCAAAAAATTACTTAGTGAGATTTAGGAAAAGTAGTATTTTTTTAAAGTGCATTTTTAGAAGGAGATGGGGTGGTGCCAAGGAAGGCTGCAGCCCTGTGGAATTCAGAAGATAAAAAGACAAAAGATTGAATATGCTTTGAGGGAGGGGCGGGTTATAGTGAGGGTTGTAACCTTGTGGAAGTGGGGAGGTCTGTTTTATATTAGGGCCATGATGGGAGGTTACAAGGGTGGTCCTAGATGATTGGCAGGTTAGATCATTTTGATTGACATTTGGCTGTTACATAACACTTGCCTACTGCTCATGCGGTTACCCAGAATTCAGTCTGTTATAATTAGATTCATTAATTTCTGGGCATAGACATGATATTATAATGAGGGCATAATGAAGCTGAGAAGAAGGTCAGAGTAGTCTTTACTGCAGAAGCGTCTATAGCCAGATTAAACCGGTTATAAGTTTGGGCCCTTCATTCCTTTGTTCCTCGGGATTCAGGGGTGATTTAAAACTATAAAATGGGTGTTCCAAGGAGGTCCTAAGGAAGGTCTCTGGCGTGGGCCTTTATTCTGTTTTTCTCCCATCGCTCATGTCTGCCTAACTACCTCACAAAAGGACCTGCAAAGTCCCAGATGTCTTACCTTATTGATAGGGTGACTGCAGGCATGGCTGTTATAACCATGCCTGATACTAGTCACAGACTTTAAATGATGACATTGGAGTGAAGAGGTATGCACGAAAGTCACTCAAGCCGGTCAAGAGAGGCTGCTGCCCTGCTTCTGAATATGGGTTGCATCTGAGGGGAAAGTAGGGATCTGGTGTGGGGTGGTGGAAAGGTGAGTGGGGGTGGGCAGCCAGGTGGCAGGGAGGCCCAGTGTGGCTAACTGGAGAGGTTTGAACTGCCATCAAGAGAAAGCTAGTGTCTCAGAAGACAGTAGATACAATTTTTAACATTATTTTTCTTTGTTTGCAAAGAATTGGTACTTTACACCGGAAGTTTTGTAAATTATTGCTTCTGGATCCTTAGAGTGAAGGAACTTCTGGTTCCTTATAGTCATACTGTATGGTTGAGAACAGAATAATAGAATTTTTGGGCTTTTAAAGAAATTTTAGATTTTTAAAAGAAAGACTAGGTCAAAGAGAGCCTTGTGAGGTGTGATTCCCTGAGTGAAAAAAACTTAAATCTTTGAAATGGATTCAGAAGGGAAAAGAAAACTTAACATGAGAGAGCTCGGAGGAGCTAGTGTAGGAGGTCTAATTAACATCTTCAGAAGCAGGTGAGGAGGTTGAACAAAAATCATTAGCTTGTATGGCTTGTTACTCTTCCTAGCCAAAGATTAATGGAAGAAGGTGATCCTTGTTATAAGCATGGAACTACCGGTTGCAAATGTGGCACTCCCGGAATTACTCAGAATATTTACCTGCAATTAGAGTACGCTGCCACTAATTTGTATTTGTTCGTCACATGCTCCAAATGTCAAGGCTCATCGAAGAACCACTTCGTAACCATATTCTCCTCATTCTTACTTTATGCCATAAGTTCTTACTTAATCATTTAAACATTAAACAATAGATAAGTTATAAATGTTGCAGGCTTTTAAAGATAGAAACGTCTAGGTAGAATCTGGTAGTTTTCCTATTATCATCTCTTCTAAGTTCACTTTTACATATGAAATATATTACATACACAATAGAGAATATAGTTTTACATATATACAAATATAAAATGGAAAGATTTATAATAAAATTAACCTGGGTAATCACCCAGAATAAAATATTGCTGGTACATCGGAAGCCCTCTGTATACCCCTCCTTAACTGCACTTCTCTCCTAGTGAAGAAGTATCCACTCTGCTCAATTTCGAATTTACCATTCTCTTGCTTTTACCCCATTCATATGCATCCCTTAAAATATATCATTTCGTTGTTTACTTTTATATAACTGGAATCACACTATTTTTATTCTTCTGTGACACATTTATTTTAATCCATGCTATGTTGACAAGCAAAGCTTTTGTTCGTTTTTATTCCAGAACAGTTTTCCATTTTATGGATTTTCCAAATTTATTGCTTTTTCTGTTGATAGATATTTGGGAATATTGGCTGTTTTAGGCTATTACAAATTGTGCTTCTATGGAAATTCTTATTTTTATCTCTTGCTCAATCCCACTTCAATCCCAACTGTATTCTGGACAGAAGGAAGAAGAATGAGATGGGAAAGAACAAGAGCCAACCCTTCAGTGCAGTTACTTTTGCTTATATCCTATTGACCAAAATTTGGTCAGGTGGCCATATTTACCTGCAGAGGATACTGGGAAATGTAGTTCCTCATTTGGAATGGCCTAGGTGAAAACTCAGAGAAAGAAGAGGATGGTTCTCGGGAGTTTGCTGCCTGTCTCTGCTACAGTGTTCCATTTGTGTTTGAAAAAATTGTATGGAAAGAATGTTATTGCTAGGTGTAATGTTCTGATTATGTCTATTAGATTAGAGTTTTAATAGTGCTGTTTAAACTTTCAAGGTTTTTGTACTATGCATTATTGAGAAAGATACAATAATATTTTTCACTATGATGGTGAACTTGCATATTTTTCTTTGTAGTTTTATCAATTTTTGATTTACATATTTTGAGGCTATCTGATTAGAAATATACAAGTTAAGTATTGTGTTTTTCTGCCAAATTGAAAACATTCATATACAGTGACTCTCTTTGTCTTTAGTAATTTTTTTGCCTTAAAATCTTTTTTGTCTGCTGTAAATATGGCTACACCAGGTTTTGTTACTACTTACCTAGTATATAGTTTTCCATTTTTAAACTTTAAACCTTACTGTGCTTTATTTTTCTGTATTTACATAGCTAAATTTTTACCCCGAGTCTGACCATCATTTTTATTTAAACTTAGGATTGTTAGTCCATTTACACTGAATTTACTGATGCATTTTTTAATTTTGACCATTATTTTATATTTGTAAATTTTCCAACTGCTTCTGTGCCTCTCGTTTTTCCACCCTTTATTGCTTACTTTAGATTATTTGAGGTTCTAGGCCATATTAATTTTTTTCCTTCTAAGTATATATTCCATTTATATTTTTCAGCATTTGTCCTAGAAATCTTAATATTCATATTAATGAAATAAAGTCTCAAGTTAATCAATATTTTCTTCATTCTCCAGAAAAAAATGAGAACTTTAATTCCTATCACACTCTTCTAACTTAACTTATATGTAGTTTCTCAGTATATTTGTTTTCTTTCATAAGTTCCACAATTAGACATTACTTTTGATATATTAACAATATAAATCTGAGTTGATGGTTATTTGTTCTTAGGCCTTTGAATAAAGTATTCCATCTTATGTCTTCTTTGTTGCTGTTGAGAACTCTGGTGTGAAACCAGTCTAACTATTGTTCTCTTTTAAGTAATCTCATTTTTTCTTTATCAGATTAAAATATTTCACAATATAAGATTTTTTGACTTTGCTATTCTGAAGTTTATCAACAACAGATCCAGGTTGTTTAGTTCTCTTTAATTTACCTCTTTTGGGATTCATTGGGTTTCTTGAAAAAAAGATTTATATCTTTTATCAGTTCTGGAAAATTCTCATCAATTATCTCTTTAAATATTACCTCTTCCTCATTTTTTCTATATCCTTCTGGAACTCTGCTTAGATTCTCACTTTATCCTGTTTCTCTTAATCTTGCTTCAAATTTTTCTATTTCTTTGTCTCACTAGGCTGACTTCTGTGCTATTTTTTTCAGATCTATATTTCAGTTAATGAATTCTCACTTCAGTATTTTCTAATCTGCTTTATAAATTACCCTCTAAACGTTTAATGTCAATTCTGTTTCTGGCAGCTGTATTTTTTTTTTTCAATTTAATATAATAATCTCTTAATCCTTAGCATTGTTTTAAATTCTTTCTATCTTTAAACATCTTTTTCATATTTTTTTGTATTTGTTTTATATTTCATGTCTTATAATTTCTGTACCTATAGTCTTTGCATGTATTCTTTTACAGTTTCTGGGTTTGTTTGTTTCTGTAGACTCCAGATCACAATGACTTGTATGTTTTGTGATTTTGTTGTTGTATTACGATTTTCGTGAGCTCATTGGAACTTTAAGTTTAGGAATTATTTGAAGCCTAGATTTAAATGCATTCCTCCAAAAAGGATTGGGTCTGTTTCTACCATAGGCCTGGAGGAGCTATCTTTCAAGATAGTTTTACTCTTATTTAGTTTGAGATATTTTAGAAATGCTGGTGTAAATTTGTGCTTCAAATCTTGATGAGACATGCTATGATGATAAGAATTAGGGAGAAGTGTTTTTTTCATATTCTCTCCTCTACTAATAGTCAAGGCCAAAACAAGTAATAATCATCTCTCTATAAAAGATGGTCTGCCTAGTCCATGCCAGCTTTCTTCTGAGCATCTGGTCTTTTTGATGTCCAAGCTTTGTTGGGTGATAAGGGCAGGCTCCAATCCAGCCTCCTGTTGTCCAGGCTTTTCTCTTTACCCCCACATCTTTAGCCCGCAAAAACCCAGGTTTCAGTCCATTGGGGATTAACAGATGCCACAGACAAGTGCTTCATTATTCTCTTGCCTCTTAGATTATATATTCTTACCGATTTGAATTTCTGAGAACTACTCTTACTTTTTTTTACAGGCTCAGCCATACACATAAAAGGCATTTTTAATGTGTTTTCAGATGTTCTGTACTAGACAACTTGTCTGCCATATTTTTGAATGTGGGAGTTGTCCCTAATATTTTTTAGTTTAAATCCTTAGAGTTTGATTACAATACCTCTTTGTAACAAAACACAAATCCTTAGAGTCATATTATACTAAGAATGGCTTAATATGACCTTCAATTGTTTATAACCTCTCTGGCTCAGCTATTCAATACTTCTCATCATAGGTAATCTAACTGCCTAAGCCAAGAACAGCAAAAATGTATTAACTCTTCTGCCAACTCTGAAATATTGGTGTGGTGGATGGAGTCTAAGGTAACCCTCATGATCCCTACTTCCTGGTGTTCACACTCTGTATAACCCCCTTTCTTTGATTGTGGGCAGGGCATGTGACTTGCTTCCAATCAACTTTTCTGCATCTTTGTCCACACATTAGCACAGCTGGTGGGGAATTGACTATCATGTCCATCTCTGATGTTGAATATAACAGGACAGAAATATTTCTAGTCTTCTATCTCACACCAGCCCCTTTGGTCCTGGTTCTTTGTTGGCCCTGTTGGGAGTTCTGATGTGGAACATCGATTCCAGAGGCCCAGGACTCAGTATCCAGGTCTGCTCTGTGCTTTCTGCCCCCTGCTTTTTCACAAAAGCATCAAATCACCTAAAATATCCACTGTAGAATTTACTCTTAGAAGTGAGGACTAATCAGCTGGGTGGTTATCTTGCAAGGCTGGTGTTTAAACTACAATAAGGATGGAAAGAAACCTTGTCCACATCTATAGAGCTAAGGGAATGAAACATTTTCACTTAATCATTTATTGATTTCTTTATTCAATTGCTGTCTATTGAGTAACAATTAAATGGATCTGTTAGGTATTCAGAAGAATAGAGATAGGCACTGTGTGGTTGAAGTCAGTTATTTTCCAGTTAAGAACTCGTTGAGTTGTGTGAAGAAGAATAGTAAGCAAGAATGGCTTTGAAGACGCTCTGTGCCTAAGCCATACTCATGCAAAGTAGGTATAATGGCCCTGATGCTTAGTAAGGGTGAGAAGACATTTGATAGCCATGGGACAGGGGCTGTGTCCCAGTTTGCCACCATCTTGCCATACGATGTTGGGCACGTTTCCTCACCCATCTGGTTTTCAGTTCGTTTATGTTCTCAGTGATAATCTGCAGTCCTTTTCCCTTTTGTCTGGCAAAAAAGCCTGAGCCTGGAATCCATTCCTGGCCCAGCTGGCCATTGGCACAACTTTTGTGTCTGCTTCTCCAGGCAGGGCTGGGCCAAACACATGGGCATGGCTGAATGTTTGCTCTAATGAAAAGCAGTTGATAGTGAGCTTAACACTAGGGCTTGCTCATTCCCTCCCAAGTCATGTCAAGTAAAAAGGCACGTGCTCAGAAAAGTTCAGAGTAGTTTCACGGCATACCTAAGAGTACCTGGAACTGGCTAAAAAGAGCCGGGGACAGTTTACCAGGTGCCAGCTGGCTTCGAGGTGCTAGCTGTCAAGCCTAGGGTTCCACATCTGAGCTGGGTTGCTTAAGCTTGTCTATGAACCCCTGGACAGAAGACTACCTTCATGCTTAGAAGAAGCCCTATGCAAACAATGGATCAGCGTCATGGCAGTTGGCAGGAGAGAGCATGGGCGCCTTCAAGGAGAGGACCAACAAGCTGGCACAAACAGGCAAGAAAAGCTTTGAAAATCAGAAGATTCAAAGATCAGGAAAGGGACCTTTAAAACCTGTTTCAGTTTCAATTTCGATTGAATTTAACAAAATATTTTTGAGAGCCTACTATATGTCAAACCTCTTACAGGCACATGGGATATATAAACAAAACAAGTTTCTTCCACTTTGGCAGTTACAGAAGAGATAAAGGATAAAGAAGAAACAAAATAAATAAAGATATTTTATGGTATATCAGAAGACGAGTGTTTTGTAAACCAATAAAGACAAGGGTAGGCAGGGCTTCAGAGTGTGAGGAGAAGGCAGTGGGTTGCAACATTATCCTTTGTTTTCTTTTCTTTACTCTTTTTTGTAACCAATGGTTATGAAAGAGCCATTCGGGAAGCTCATGCACTTAATAGATGGAACTTGGGATAGATCAAGGTATAAAGAGCAAAATTCTCTAGGACCTAACCGGGACATTAGAGAATGTCAAAGACCAGACCAAGATAGTGGCTTGTCTTGAGAATGCTCCCCAAACACATATGCTCTCATTTCTTGGTCCACCAGTATCTGTAAAGCTGGGCCTTATCCACTACACCAAGCAAACCTCTGTCCCCAAAGCATGGGGGAATGGAGGTAGTGGGGAGTAAGCACAATTGTTATATGGATGGAGGCTGTTTTGGAAGCACACTCCCAAACTTGCTTCACTCTCTTAGCTATGCTGAGTTAGGGAACCATCTGCAAAGAATTGTCTATCTTATGAACTGCTGGGAACTAAACCTGGAACCATTTGTTTGATTTTCTTTCTGTGAAAAGAAGAGACAAGGTTTTTAAACTAACAGTTGCTAAGGCTGCTGTTGCTAACACTTGTTTGAAGAGGTAAACAATAAAACCCAAATTTGGAAAAGAGCTCGAAATTCTAAGATTGAATATATACTCCCAATCTCAGTTGTATTGCCCCTAGAGACTCCTCACAGAATCTTACTGAAATGTTTAGGATTTAAATAAACAAAGATTTAAAATAAAGAGTTGTTGGTTTTATAATAGCCAGATGGTGAGGGGTGGGAGTCTGGGTGGCTCCTTACTAAACAGACATTCAGGCACAGAAAGATCAGTGTTCTGAAGGCCCCACCTCAGCCTGTCCCTTGTGTCAAAGCCCCTTCCATGGTTCCGCCTTTCTGTTGCTGAGTGCAGGCAACTGCTTACTGCCATGTAGTGCCTGTCACGGAGATTGTGAGAGAGATCCCATTCTCCCAGAGGAAGAATGATGGAGACCATTGGGAGTGACATTGGGAGAGATGGAGTCCTACAATAGTGGGTGGAGGTTAGAACCAGAGAAATACGTCTGTTCTTATTAGTCTTATGATTATTTATACACACACACACACACACACACACACACATATGTATATATATACATATATATATATATGTATATATATTTTTAAATGGGTATCTGAAAAGTTAAAAGAGAAAGGTAAAGAGCAGATATTTCCCAAACAGAATGAAAAAGTTAATACAGAATTTTAAGGTGACACAGAAAAGTCTCCCTTATTGGTCAGCAACATGGACAAGAGGGTGTTGGGGCCTGGAGCAGCAGGGTTCTATGAGTAGACTTGTGACCAGCACTAAAAAGGGTCTGGCTGCTGAGGGCAAAAGCCCTGACTTGACAGAGAAGTGAAAAATGAGGGGATCGGGAAAGCCAGAGCCCCTTTCTAGATGTCTCCTTCCTTCTCTTAGTGAGGGAAACGAAGCAAGACAGTCTCAGAAAGCCACGCCCAAAGTGATCTGGAGATCAGAAAGCCTAGAAGGCTTCCTGCTGGAACCTCAGCCGGTATCACCCTAGAAGAGTTTTCACACCACTCAAATAGATGGAAGAGGACCCAGCCCCTTCTCAACCCAATAGGACAGAATTTAAGTAATAGGAAGGGCTGATGGAGTAGTCACCCAGGCCTTGGATCTAGTCTGCTTGAGAGGCAGATGTCTGCTCTGAGGTTTGTTTATGCTTAGCTTTTAATAAGAATATTTATTTTTGATTAATTAAATAAAAGGGGAAATTCCTGGTCACAAGTGTCTTAGGTCTCAAAAAGCAAGTCCCCTTCTCTATCTCAGGGATTCTAAATGGCAAGTTATCATTCTGAGAGGCTGAAACAGCTACTGAAATATTTGACTACAGCCTCCTTCTGCAAGAGTGATGGCAGCTAGGAGGAATCCTACAAGTCAGCAGGTGGAGTGGTAGCTTAGTAGGAAACTATAGAGACAGTGGTTTACTTTGGCTGGTGGCATATTGTAGAAGATTTCAACAGTAGAGTCTGCCCAACCTTGCCATTAATCCTGACTATCATTCTGTTGTGTTTTTCACATCCACTTTACCGTTTTCTTGTTGAAAGTATTTCAAAGAACACTGAAAAGAAGGTCAAATTTCTTCCTGCATTCATGCTCCCAAGGGGAAACACTATTAAAATTTGGTGTTTATCTTTTTTATAACGATGCCAATAACTATGGTGCCAGCTGTCAGTGTGGATTATGTAGATGCATGGTTTTGAGCTTTTTATAAACAAATAGAATTATATGTACTGCTGAAATTCTTGTTTGCTTCTTACATATATATCCTTCTGTAACAGTAAAATGCTGTCTCTCTGACTCCATCTTGTTTAAGCCTGCTTCGTTCCCATGGCCTTCAGGCTAATAGCTTCTGCTTAGTCTTGCATATAGACACACTGATCATTAGAGGAATTCTGCTTGCAGCTTGAGGAGATAAAAGAAGCATGTACTGTTTATCAAAGATTTGCAGGAACCTCATGACCGAACTCACATCAACTAGCACAGTCTTCCTTGGACCCCTCCTGGTCCCCAGATGTCTGCAGTGGCCAATTACCTCTTCCTTCTCCCCTTTCCCCTTCCCTTGACATAAAAGAGGCCTGAACTCTATTCTTTCTTAAGATAGATTTGAGGTATCACTAGGTTTCCAGTCTTCTCCGTTGGCACATTCTAGATCAATAAACCTTTCCTTACTCCAAATTCTGACATTTTGAGTTTTGGCCTTTGGAAATGTCGGCCACATAGATTCTACTAGTAATACTTCCATGTCCATACATATAGAAATATCTCCTTTTAAAAATTGGGTTGTGTTTCATGCTGAGTACAGGTCATAATATATTTGCTGAGTCTTCTATTAACAGCTATTTTAATATTTCAATTTCTCTTGCTGTTAAAAACCATGCTTCAAAAATTAATACATATATACCTATATATGTGTACATCTGCTGAGTATTTCTATAGGATATATTCCTAGAAGTGGAGTTGCTGTTGATGAGTACGCATACATAAAATAACTATTATATCGCCAAAGTTTTTAAAAGGAAGTTTGACCAATTTGTATTCCTACCAATAAAGAGCAAGTGGTCTTTGCCAGGTAACTTCACCTGTATTTTTATCACAACTATTCACTTTATGTGATGGACATGTAGCTTAGTACCTGGCGTCTGTTAGACATGCGAACTCAGTGTATGCTCTTTATCGTTGGTATACATTCTTTATCATTGTCGCGGGAACTTCCTGTAACACCAGCTCACTGCTGTATAGCTTCAGATCCACAACAACCCAGAGCATTCTGCTTCAGTGGTAACCATTATGTGCAGTCAAAGCCTGAGGCTATACTTGTTTACATGACAGCTGCCATTGCATAATTCTGTACCTAATTTTATATAGAAATATGAGTAATATATTTTTCTTCCTTATCTACTTTCAAACCTGATAAAGATCATGGAAAATTTTCATTTTCTTGTTTGGCTGTAGGTATGGCCAGCATTGCCAAGATCCTTTTAATAAGACTTAGCAATCACATTTACTTTTTTTCTTGGACAAGGCTAAGGGCAAATGATAGGTGAGAATTCGCTAACTCAGATCTCTCTGAATGACTCTCAGGGACGGGGTAAAGATTGAAGGAAAGGTTGAGTGTCTCTCCCACCCCCATACACCAAACTCCAATGGTTAAAGGAGAAGCTAGGGTGGCTCTCTCCCATTCCCAGTGATTAAAAGGAGGCTAACTAGACCCTTCCTATCTCCAATAAAGAAAGGGAAGCCCAATGCCCCTCCCTTATCTCCTCTTCAACTAATATAGCATTCTTTTATATTATGTATTGGTTTGTAATGAAGATCTAATATTTTTGAAAATGTTCCAATGATTTAAATTTTTTGAAAATGATTGGTGGACACAGAAAAGAAGCCTGGCTCCAGCCTTATCTTAGGTCTGTTCTGACATGACATTGGGACCTTCCATTCCATGAGCCAGTGGACTCTGGAAACAGTCTTTAGTGCTGTGCAGTAATTGGCTGTCAACCACCTCCCCAAGCCTTTCTGTGTTGCTCTCAGAAACGCTCTGAGTGCAGATGCCAGTTAGCCTGCTCCTGGGTGTCTGAGCAGGGGTTCTCCCTCCCTGCCCAGCACTCTTCTTCTGCATTCAGTCTCCCGCTTCACTCCCAGCATGCCATGTCATGGGTGTCATGTTTAAATCCTGTCTTGGCAGTCAATAGTACAACTAATTCTTCCCGTCTTTGGATCCCAGTGTCTCTCTCAGCTCTGCGGGTCTCTCCGGGCCCTAAACCAGTCCAGCCTGGTGCCCTTATACCTAGCTCATCTTTCCAACCTGGCTGACAGTTGAAGAGTTCCATCCCCCCTTCATTCAGGCATAACAAGGCTGCCATTTTTACTAACATGAAGACAGAAACCACAAAAATATAGAAACAAATAGAGAGTGCATTTCAGATCCTGACTTTAATCCAACCAAAGGTTGATTTGGCTAGCATAATTTAAAAGGCGTTCATAGCCATCATTTAGACTCTTTCCCCCAGTTTATTGTTGATCCAAATATAAGAAGTGCGAATTCAGGAAAAGCTTGATAGGAGACACGTGTTGAGAAACTTTTGGGTGACTCACCAATAATTGTAGGAAGAGTCTCATGTTCTTAAAGTCAATGTGAAGGTTTTTTGTTTTTGTTTCTTGTGAGGTTTTTTGGTTAACATTCAAGACCACTTTTGAGTGTGGAACAGATTGTTTAAAGTTACTTGGTTTTAAAATAATATTAATTTGTTAAATTTGCAAAGTCAAAAACAGATTTTTTTCCCTTAGATTTTTTAATTCAGCTTATAAATCTTGTTATTTGTAACTTTGATAAGAACAATCACCTCCACTTTTTCTTTGATTATTGTTTCAAGAGCTCAAGTTATACAAATTAAACTGTCTTACACAATTGGTTCCATATACAAGCTCAATTAATCAAATGATCTTAAACATTGTAAACTCACTTATGTGTTTACTATATTTGGCTTTCTTTTTGTGATCTGTCTATACTAACAAGTAGGAACTTTCCAAGTATTTGAACAGCTCTAGCAAATCTAATTAACTAAATTCTCCTAAATTTTCAATATTGTTTACAAATTTAGTTAATGTTCTTATACATTTAAACTTAAAATCACAAGTGTAACATGCCAGAAACCTTCTTCTAAACATTACATGTTAAATTACAGCACAGAAATTATTTCTAAACCAAACAACAGGTTTATTTGCTTATCATTTCTAATTTAATTCTAAACCTTCCTGGAGCATTTTTCCATCTCAGTCATGCTGAGGTTACCAAAGCATTTGTCAATTTGCATAAAGCTAGAGATTTGGGGCTATGTTGGATCCTATTTATAGCTGATGTATCAACAGGGCACTGGTTGTGAAACCCCTTAGATGACAATTTGTTTTCACAACCAGAAATTCCTTGGGTTCATGTTATCCACCTACCTAGTTTACTCATAATCCCTCTCAACTTTTATCACCTAATTTAAACAAGAGTTTTCTACTCCCTGACTCAGATTACAATAAATTTCCTTGACCACTTGATTGGATTCTACATTCCTTCATATTGAATTTGCCTTGAATTCCTTTTATGCTTTTGTGTGACTCGCTGGCCATAGCAGGTGAGTGACAGTTGGCATGGCCTTCTGGGGCTTGCAGGACCTTGTTTACCTCTTTGGGCTCCTCCCACAACTCTCCTATTGGCACATTAACATTCTTTCAGATTCTCAAGTTGCGGTTCCCTCTGGATTCAGCATCTTCACACATGTTGTCCTC
The DNA here is from genome assembly GCA_003508835.1 of Eonycteris spelaea. Classification (NCBI taxonomy): domain Eukaryota; kingdom Metazoa; phylum Chordata; class Mammalia; order Chiroptera; family Pteropodidae; genus Eonycteris; species Eonycteris spelaea. The sequence continues at coordinate 8,400,952 of PUFA01000017.1, forward strand.
TCTACCTAGAGAAATGTCTATATCGTCTTCTTCTGCCTAACCACTTCCCATTCTCCCATTCTCAGCTTCAATATCTCTTCCTCAGGAAAGCCATCCTTGCTAAGACTAAGTCCTCCTAATTTCTCATTCCTAGCATCTACTCTCAGGAAAACCTTGACTGCATCTTGTCTGAAGACCGTATCTCTGTAGCATTGAAAATATTTATTTACATAAATGTTTCTTTGATGTTTGACTCCACCAGTAGACTCTAAGCACCAGGAGGGCTGTTTTGTTCATCACTGGTATCCAACACAATGCTTGGTTCATAGTATGCTCTTGATAAGCCAACAGTTTAATACATAGATGAGCTCAAGAATGAATGAATTACTGAGTTAACAAATAGAGCTTCCTGGGTGAAAAAACAAGGACACTAGCACATGTTAAATTAGGGTCAGAGAATTACATTCTCAAACAAAAAAGAAGCAAAGGTATACCGTAGTCTCTCAGATGTATGGAGGTAGGTGGGATACATACTTTGAGGAGGTGGAGGGAAGAACGCTGATGAGAATTTGTGTCATTACTGTTAATCAGACTCTGTGTGAAGTCTCCTTATGGGTTAGCTCCCTCTTTATGACAGGTTCGTAAGGTAGGTATATAGACGAGGAAACTGAGTTTCTGAAAGGTTAAGTAACTTGTCCCAGGCCTCACCACCAGTGAAGTAAAGAGAATGGACTCAAATTAAGATCTATTTGACTCTGTTATTTTCATTATACCATAATATCTCAATCGTGTAATTCATTTATTCCATCAAAAATATTTAATATTTGTTACATTTTAGGCCAGTGCTAGAAGACACTGAAGATACTCAGACGAATTTGGTATACTTGCTTTCTTAGGTACTCCATTTTCTTGGAGAAAGCAAATAGAACATATAACATATCATCATTCATTCATTCACTCATTTACTCAAAAATATTTATTCAGCATCTGATATATGTCAAGCACTGGAGATGCAATAATAAGCCAAACAGACATGTTACCTTCCCTCACGGAGCCAATAGTCGACTGGAAGGACAGCTTCACAGAAGAAACTATAAAACCACAATCATGAAAAGGCTCTGAAGTTGGTGTACATGATGCTTCATGGGTGTATGGTGGGGGATTTGCCCTAGTCAGGTATGTCAGTGAGTAGGAAATAACATCTGAGTTAACCAGGTGAAGAGTTGATGGAAGAAGTTCCAGGCAGAGAATGTAGTAAGTATAAATGTCTGTAGCAGGAGGGGATACAACAAATTCAAGAAGCAGAGACAAGGCTAGGGTGCCTAGAATGGAACAAGCAAGACAAGGCTAGGCCGGTGTGTGGTGGCTGGACTGTGAAGTCCTCAGTGTCTTTTTCCTAAGAGTGTGGGAAGCCATTGAAGCTATTTACTCAGAAGGGTGACATGGTTGGATCTGCGTTTTGATAAAATTACTGATAAATACTATGGTAAACAGGCATGTGAGAAGGGGCAAGCTAAAAATGGGGGTATAGAGAGAGCAGGGAGGAGACAGGAAATGAGGTTAGCTTGAACAAAGATGGTAGTTGTTGTGATGAAGATGGAGACAAGTGTGCAAACATGAGAGATGTGTAAGGCAGTGCTATTAATGGGACTTGATGATGGATTGGATACAGAGCATGAGTGAAGGTAGATGACAACAATAACCCCCAAGTTTCTGGTTTGACTAGTTGAATGAGAGGTGTGTGGCATCATTCCCTGAGTTAAGGAGTGCTGAGAGGGGACCAGGTTGGAGGAGGAAAGATCATGAGTTTACTTTTGGACCTGTAGAGTTTGGGGTGATCTTGAAATATCTCAATGGACATATCGAGTAGGAAATTAGATGAACACTTTGGAACCCAGAGAAGAGGTCTCGATTGCTGGTAAATTTAGAAAGTACAATGAAGTAGGTATGTACAGGTGCTATAGGAGGAAATCTTGCTATAAAAGGACATACCTGCTTAGTGTAGCGATAAGGGAATTTTCATCTTTTGTAATAATATTACCTTATTATGATATAATGTTTTTTTTTTTTTTTTAAATTTTCAGCCCTTCCAGATCTACAGTAGTCCTTCCTTATCCTTGGGGATTACGTTACAAGACCCCCAGTGGACACTTGAAGCAACAGATAGTACCAAATCCTATGTATACTATGTTTTTTCCTATACAGACATATCTATGCTAAAGTTTAATTTATAAATTAGCCGCAGTAAGAGATGAACAACAATAACTAATAATAAAATAGAACTAGTATAATAATTTACTGTAATAAAAGTTATACCAATGACTCTGGGGCCATTATTAAGTAAAATAATACAAACACCATGATACTGAGACAGTCAATTTGATAACTGAAATGGCTACTAAGTGACTAGCAGGCGGGGTAGCATATGCAGCAGGGAGAGACGTTGGACAAAGGGATAATTTCATGTCATAGGTGGGGCAGAGTGGGAAAGTGCAAGATTTTGTCATGCTGCTCGGAATGGTACCCAATTTCAAACCTACAATTGTTTATTTCTGGAATTTTCTATATCTTTGAACCCTGGTTGACTATGGGTAACTGCAGCTATGCAAAGCGAAGCTGTGACTAAGGAGGGACTACTATATTACATTATTTGAGTATCATGACACCTTGCTGAGAATTACCATCCACATTTTACAGTTCAGAAAACTGATGCCTGGATGTACTTTCCTCTGATCTCACCAATTCCTACTTTCCTCTAATATCTCCTAAATGGCTATAAAAATTAAAACTGTATCTGAATAAATATGTTACAGTGCTATTGGACGAAATCCCATCCAGAGAATGCCAGATTAAAGAGTATGTTTGCCTTTTTGTGTGGAAATGATGAGCTCTCTCAATACTGGGTTGGCTGCTCTGTGCAAGACCCCCGCCCCTGCCAGAGATAGTATTACACCACAAGGAAACACCACAGGGCAGAAACAGCTTAGGTTTATTTCTGCTCAATTTTTCTAATAGGTTGCATTATTTTTTCCTGCTGTTAGAGGGTTGAAGGCTCTGAAATTGCTTCTTCTCAACCTGTGTTGTGTTTTCTGGTCCAGCCAAACTCAGGAAATGATATATGATCATATAAAAGCTTAGTGCAAGGATAAGGATGTGGGGTGGGGCAGTGTGTCTTAATTTTGTCAGAAAGTCTTTGCCAATCTCCAAGAGGGTGGTAACTCTCAAGTGTTACTGCCTTCAAAAACAAGTTCATTTTTTTTTTAAAGAGTAGATCCTATTTATAAAGTCTCACAAAGAGATAAATGTATAGAACTCAACAGGAAGCCAGTGTTGTCTTATTATCTAGAAGCAAAGGAATTATGACCACAGCTGATGTGCTACATTCTTTTATGGGTGATCTCCTTTATAACAACCTTATTGTAAAATTCAGGTTGTTGCTATTAATACAGGTAAACTGACTTCTCCATGGTCATAGGACTCATTAATAGCAGTGTTAGAAGTGAATTTCATGACTCATACTCAGCCCACCTTGCCATATAGACAGAAGCAGAATTTTATGTGCAACCCGGAGAGTTGTTTTGTCATTCTCTTATTTTCAAAGAAGACCATGTTTACATTGTTTCTTGTGTATAAGAATCTACGTAGTTTAGTTACTGTTTCTATTAAGATATCTAGAGAAGATTACAGTCATTCATTGCTTAATGCCATTGCTTAATAGGTTCTGAGAAATGTATCATTAGGTGATTTCATCATTGTGCGTAATAGAATGTACTTAAATGAAAATACACACGTATGCTATATAATATGGCCAGTTGCTTCTAGGCTACAAACCTGTACAGCACGTTAGTGTACCAAATACTGTAAGCAATTGTAACACATGATAAGTATCTGTATATTTAAACACATCTAAACATAGAAAAGGTACAGTAAAAATATGGCAAAAAAGACAACAAATGGTATACCTGCACAGAGAACTTACCCATAAATGGAGTTTAGAGGGCTGGAAGTTGCTCTGGGTGTCAGTGAATGAGTGGTGAGTGAGTGTGAAGGCCTAGGACACTACTGTACAGTACTATGGACTTTATAAACACTGTGCACTTAGGCTACACTAAATTTATAAAAATATTTTCTTCAATAATAAATTAACCTTTGCATACTGTAACTTTTTACTGTATAATTTTTTTAAGTTTTAACTTTTTGAATCTTGTGGCAACACTTAGTTGAAAACAAATACATTGTACAGCAGTACAGAAATATTCTTTCTTTATATCTTTATTTTATAGGCTTTTTTCTGTTTAATATTTTCATTTTACTTTTTAAATTTCTCTCTTTTTCTCTCTTTTCTCTCTCTCTCTCTCTCTCTCTCTCTCTCTCTCTCTCTCTCTCTCTCTCTCTCTCTCTCTCTCTCTTTCTCTCTTTCTCTCTTTCTCTCTTTTAAGCTAAGACACAAACACACACATTGGCCCAGGCCTGCATAAGTTCATGATCATCAATATCGCTGTCTTCCACCTCCATGTCTTGTCCCACTGGAGGTTCCTAAGGGCAAACACACACACGGAACTGTCATCTATAATAACAATGTCATCTTCTGAAAGCCTCCTGAAGAACCTACCTAAAGCTCTTCTTGAGGAGGCGTCACTTCTTTCAGAAATATGTCTGTGGTTGTTTGGTTTGTTTCTTTTTTTCATTACAGATTCGCTTGTAAGCAGATAATACACTGTGAACATTCCTTTCTATTAATGAAAACTTTTTGGTATTGGAGTCCATATTTTCAAACTTTTTAAGGAATTTGTTGAGTTCTGAAGAAGCTTCTGCTAAACAGTTCACTGTGAATTTTCTTGGGGGTTCTTTTTCTTCTCCTGCAGTTACCTTTTCTCTTGCTTCTTCTTAGGCTATGAGTTTCTGTTCCAGTTCCAATAACTCCTCAGGAACCTCTTCTGGGAGCTCCTCAATGTCATCCTCATCTGCTTTCAGATTCAGGTTGTTTGCCATCTCAACCATAGCCTTGTTGATTTTTTTAACCTTTGTGCTAAGATGTTATGACGGCTACTTAAAAAGTAGAGTAGAATTCAACTTAAAAACTATAAAATATAATGTTAATGTAAAGTATCTAAGTTATCCCTACGTAATTATCATCATAACCATTTATATAATCTAGACAATTTTTCAGTTGACTAGAAAACAAGCTGTATATTTTTGTAATATATCTATGTCTATGTCTATATTTGGCTCTATATCCATATCCATCTCTATATCTATATAGTTATATAAAATGATCTGTAAAGAATATATACCAACATATTAACAGTTACTATTGCTTGCAGATGGAATTATGGGTAACTTTATTATTTTCTATATTTTATAATTTTCACACAGTATTGGCTATATAATAAAAAAAATTTAATCTTTTCTTTTTAAATGTACCAATCTGGAGTATTAAATAAATTTCAGGCCCACCTGAGAGATTGTAGGAGCAATGGTAGTCATGTGCTCAATAACTTTGTTTAGCCTGGGAAGTGAGTAAAAACTAGCAAGTAAGATAAAAACAGGTACAAGCACTGAGTGATTTATCTCTTGAAATAATAAGATTCAGAGGAAGCTGCGGGGGAAGTTATTTTGAAGGGGGTTGGTTGTCAGATGTGTACTGAAGTGAAAGTGGGGAGAGAAAGGCTATGATGACCACTAAACAAAGGGTCAGTGGTGAGATCCAGTGCAGTGTGGATACAGGTCAGTAAGTTGATTGACTTTGTAGAATAGAAGCTGAACTGAGACTATGGCACTGAACTTATGTACACATGTTTACGCTTTAGAGAGGCATCCACACGGACATTCGGTCACAACTACAAGTATTATATATCAGTGGTATGATTCTTATGGTTGCAGGTGGTTGACTAAAGCAGTCTCAAGGTGCATGTCTTGCTTGCCTGTAAAATGTGTATGTACTTCTTTTCTGTATGGAAAACTCACCAATGAAAATGGCCTATGAAAATAGATTTTAGGTCCGAAATTAGACAACATGACTCTCCTGGGACCTGTTGCAAGTCTCATTTTATCAAGTAGTGGCCAGTGTGTCAAGTGAAGAAAACTAGAAATTTTGCTAAAGTTCTTAGGCTCTTATCAAAGTTGTTATGTTCTTATCACAGTTTTTATGTTTCTATGAGAAGAACATATTGCCAATGTTCTTATGATGTTTATTAAGAACAAACTGAAATCCTCTACCTCCACCAAGTATCAAGTTTCCATCAATCTTAGTCAAATCAGCACAAGAAAGTTCCACCTACCTTTGGAAATGTATGGAGAAGTCTATTCATGAGTACTGGTTCCTGGCTTCCCATCAGAACCTACTGTTTCTCATGAAACTTACGAAATACCTTTTAGTGTAGGAGTTCTAAAACAACAACAAAAATAAAAATCCCCAAAGAAACAAAACAACAGTACCACCAAGGTACTATATCAACAATATTATAAGATAGTTAGTTGTGAGGTAGGTGCAAAATATTTATGATAGCATAAACCAGTTTAGTCAGAGTTTGCTTATTCTGGAGACAAGAAACAAAAATTACTGAAATTCTACATGAGCATATTTATGAAATTTATCTAATGGCATTGAATCATGAGGGACAGAGCCCTTGTAGTATAGGTGGTAAGCTTTAAGGGACTGGTTTATGTCAATAATTTTACAGAAAAATATTTAAAGATACATAAAATATATTTAATATAATCACATGTATTAAATGTTAATATGTATATTTAACAGATACATATTGCAGTTCAGTGAATATCAACAGAACAAACAGAACAAAGAATTACAAAAGATGGATATTTTCACTTAAAGTGTGAAATGCTAGGTGCTTATAACTTCTTCTTTTGCAGCTATAATTAAACAAAAAGTCATGAGTGAAATAGTGATCCTCCAAATTAAAATGCTTTTTGCTCACTTTGAGCAAACAACTGTGCATATTTTTATGAACTTCAATTGTACCTATCAAGTACATATTCTGAAAGAGTTCTTTTTCCAGCATGGTAAATTTCTAATCTAACAGCCTGACTTCTCAGAGATAACCATTCTAAAATCTGAACAGTAACAAAAAGTCTCTTTGTGGGCTTTTGGAGAATGTAGAAAAGCAAAAAGAAAGTCAAAACTCTCAAGAAATGACCAGCATCAGTTTTACCCTAAGGGCAATCATGATGCAGTCAGTAAGAGTTAAAACTTCAATGGAGAACCTGGACTTCTCTGGCAAAATGGTTTAGAGGGAGGAGGCTTGGGCACCTGGGACCACCAGAGAGATGCGAAAACTCCAGAAATGAGAGAACCAGAGGAAGGAATGTCAAAGTCTCTTCGTAAACTTTGCCCAAGACTCTGGCAGACTGTTGAACCGCATGTGCAAAGCCACCATCAGGAAAGGCAAGTTTGCGTTTTGCATTTTGAGTCTAACCAAGTTAATTGTCTTCAAAAGGGAAGGAAGGAAGGAAGGAAGGAAGGAAGGAAGGAAGGAAGGAAGGAAGGAAGGAAGGACAGAAGGAAGGACAGAAGGACACTCTAGTAATGTAACAGAATTGAGAGTCTCCACAGAATAGTATTAACATGTCCAAGGCCCAATTCAAAATTATTGACATATGAGAGCCCGATACATATGACCTATTCCTAAAGGAAAGAACAACCAACAGATGCCAACTCCAAGAAAATGTAGACATTGGAACTGTCAGAAAAGAACTTTAAAGCAGCTATTATAACTATGTTAAGTCAGGTAAAAGAAATATGCTTGTAACAAAATAAAAAATAGAGAATCTCAGAAGAAAAGTAGGAAATCTTGATGTGCTTTTGAAAAAGTGAGGCAAAGGGGCGAGGTTCAACAAATGTTTGAAAAATTGTATATATCCCTGAATGCGCAATGGTGATGTGTCAAGTATGTGAATGCCATTTGTGATAAATGTCCTAAATGACAAAGAAACAGAAACTGCTATATTAAATGACAAAGAAATAGAAACTGCTATATTAAACAGTAAGGGATCACTGATCTTTATTATTTTTTTTCTGGTTGTTAGTTTTTTTTCGTTTTTTTTGGTTTTTTAAGGAAAAGATTGTCACATCGAAGACTGTAGCTTATAAAAAAATTATTATTAAAAGGTGTATAGGTGATTGAAGAAGAAATAGACTAGATGGAGTACCAAAAAAGGCAAGAAATATTTATAGCAAATATAACAATATGTCATATTGTTATCATATAAAGTACCATAAAATTGATAAAAAGTAGAAGAAAAAGAAATATAGCAAGATATCAAAGAATAATAGACAAAAGACACACATTTACAATTCCTAAAATAAAAAAAATTACAAATGGTAAACAAATGTAAAAAGAGGTTGGACTCACTATTATTCAAAGTTATTCAAACAGAAAACACTGATATCACTTTTTAAAATTAAATTTATTGGGGTAACATTGGTTAATAAAACTATATAGGTTTCATGTATACATTCGATAATACATCATATGTATATTGCATTTTATATTCACCATCTGAAGTCAAAACTTTCATCATCATATGTTTGACCCCCTTTAACCTTATCTACTCCCCTTTCCCTTTTTCCTCTGGTAACCACTAAACTGTTTTTTCTGTTTATGATTTTTTGTCTGTTTGTCTTGTTTGTTGTTTTCAGTTTTATATTCCACATATGAGTGGAATGGGTCTTGACTTTTTCTGACTTATTTTACTTAGCATGATTATCTCAAGATCCATCGATGGTGTTGCAAACAGCAGTATTTTATCTTTTCTTATGGCTGAGTAATATTCCACTTTTTATTGATTAATTAGCAAAACTTTGATGCTGCTATTTAGTTTCAATTGAGGGGTTAGGAAAACTACACATTCTTATGCTGTATATAAAACAATTCAACTGATTTGATAAGTAATTGACAATATGTATCAAGAGCTATAAGAGTATTCATATTATTAAACTTAGTAATACCAAATTTGGATATTTAGGCATAACCTTACACTTTAAAAGGCTGTATAAATTAAGTTGCTCATCTATCACCAAGTAACTTATAATTAAGTAAGTTGGGATACATTCATGGAATAAAAAGTTATGCAGTCATTAAAATCTTCCAGCTAAGAAGACAATGCAGGAAAATCGAAAGATATTGTGAGTAAAGAAAGCAGTCAATAATATGTATGATGTAATAATTCTCTAAAAAAAGGCACAGTAAGAAATTAATAACAATAGCTAATAGTAAAACAGAACAATTATAAACTATAAAAGTTATGTAAATGTGGTCTCTTTCTCAGCAAACTAACATGAATTTTTCTTTCTTTACAATTTTGTGGATAGAAGATTCATTCTTACTATAGATATTAGGAACCTCAGCATATGATTTTTTTTCTTTCCTTATTAAGTCAAAAACTTTCACCTTTTTACTTAAAGTACTTTAAGACTTCTCTTTGGCATATCCAAATTGCCATGATGAGACAGGCATGGATTGAAATGTGAGGAGGAGGTCAGAAGGAGAGTGATTGACCTTGATGATGTGTGGGCTGAGGGAGAGGGCATTATCAAGGGTGTCTAGAGACTTCAATCCTGGGCGATTGGGAGGAGCTGACTCCAGGATACAAAATAGAGAACACTTTGAAAGACAATCGCATAAAGATGTGGTACATATATGCAATAAAATATTACTCAGCTATAAGATAAGATGAAATGCTGCCATTTGCAACAATGTGGATAGATCTTGAGATTATCATGCTAAGTGAAATAAGTCAGGAAAAGTTGACAACCATGATTTCACTCACATGTGGGATATAAAACTGAAAGCAACAGATGAATAAGACAAATAAAAGCTTAGACACAGACAACAGTTTAGTGGTTACCAGAGGGAAAGCAAGGAAGGAAAAGATAAATAAGGGAAAAGAGGGTCAAATATATGGTAATTAAAGGAGATTTTACTTTGGGGGGTGGTGAACACAATGAAATATACAGATGACGTGTTATTGAGCTGTACACTTGAAACCTATATAATTTTATTGTCACATCAACAAATTTTATTTAACAAAATAGAGAATACAGGAGGTCAGCAAGTGTAGAAGGGAAGAATATAGATCCCATCTTGGGCATAGTTAATCTGAGGGACCACCAGAAACAGGAGAAGTCAGAGAGAGGAGGCATGACACTCATCCCCATAGGAGTGAGCTGCTGAATTCCTGAAATGGGATGAGGTTACCAAAGAAGAGTGAGGAGGAAGAGGTAGAGGACAGAAACTCATTAAGGGCAAGAAAACAAAGAAGGACAGTGGAACAAGAGCAAGATGAACCAAAGAGTCCCAGCTTCCTTACTCAGACAAGTGCAGTGGCTGGTTACACGGGTGGTCCCCAGTGAGCCACGCTTTCCTTTCCCTTGAACATGGTCTGGGCCTGTGACTTGCTCTAACCAACAGAATATGGCAGAGGTGATACCGTGCCAGGCCTGGACTTAAGCCTAAAAAGGCTGCTGCTCATTGGGGAGCTCTGAGCCATCATGTAAGAAATCCAATTATTCTGCTGGAGAACCCATATAGAGAGGGAGGGGCCCTGAGACTACATAGGGAGAGAGAAACCCAGCCATCTCAGCATCCCAGATGAGCCCAGCCTGTTCGTCGTCCCCAGCCAGGTGCCAGACATGCGAGCGAGCCATTTAAGATATTCCAGCCCCAGTCACCATCTGATGCAGCTTTATGAGAAATCCCAAGTGAGGCCAAAAAAGAACTGTTCAGCTGAGCTTCAGTCCACCCACACAATCATTTAAAATAATAAATTGGTGGCTGTTTCAAACCACTAAGTTTGGGGTGGTGTGTTATGCAGCACTAGATAACTGAAACCATAAGTTAATCAAGGAACTTAACTTACCCTCAACTTTCTTGCCTACAAAACTGAGTGATAAGTATATCATCCTGATAATAGGTTTGCCATAATGTACATATGAGATCATGTGCTCAGTGATTCTGAAGTTTTTCCACAAAAGCACACTGGGTGGCAGAGGACAGTGAATGACAGATGTCTGGGGTCTGGAGGGTGTGGCTATTTCTTAAAAGCCTTGTGGTTTCAAATGAAACATCGCAGATAGTTTTAAATGCTCCATAAAGAGTCCCCATTATTATTTTGTAATGTACTTTCTCCAGTTCCATGAACCCTGGTTATCCTGTGTTTTTACATCCTTACTTTAGGGGTATGATATCCCAGTTGGAAAGATATAGGTACATGTGTTCTGTAAACGTGCAACAAAGGAGAATTACTGAGAAGAAGAGACAGACAAGGAGTGAATATTCAGGAGAGGCAGAGGAGAACCAAGAATTCCCCAGGTCTTATAAACTGAGGGAGGTTTGTTTAATCATCAAATGCTACAAAACGGCCATTGGTTTTGGTGACTGTAAGGCAGAGGTCTCTAAGACAATGGTTTCTTTGGTGAGGAGGCAGGAGTCAGGGATAGAGAGAAAGTGAACAGTGGACTCTTTGAGGATATTGGGAGGGAAAGGAAGGAGAGGAATTTTGTTCTGCTAAGTTTTTAGAACAAAAGAATGTTGCACATGTTTTTAATGACAGGGAGAAAAGCAATGAAGAGAGAAAGAACTTGAAGCATATAAGAGAGAGGGATGATAAGAGCCAAGATTGAAGAAGAGTTGGGAGGCTTAGGATGAGTAATATGAATAGAAGAATTAGTCTCAGAAAGAATATAAGAATCATCTCTGTAACAGGAGGGGAGTAGATGGCGGGAGAGAAAACAGACATTTAAAAGTGGAAGGGAGACAGGGCCAGGTTCATGTAATGCAGCTTCAGACTATTAGGACACCAGGTCACCTTCAGAGAAGGGAAGCTTGGAGTCTTGAGGAAAGTGGAAAAGATTTACTATTTTTCAGGAATGATAAAGCGAATCAGGTGGAGGCAAATAAAAACCCAAGCGACAGTGAGAGTCTGGCTTAGGGTGGAGAACACGAATTTATTATGTCATCAGTCATTGACCTCATTCAATAACTATTATGAGAGAGAGAGAGAGAAAGAGAGAGAGAGAGAGAGAGAGAGAGAGAGAGAGAGAAGAGAGAGAGAGAGAGAGAGAACATGGGAAATGTGTGTGTGTCGGTTCCTAACAGGGGATTGCAAAGTCAGCTAAGTAGGGAGAAAGTGTCTGAGAGGGGACACCAGAGCTACTGGGCCCTGGGTGACCATGTGGAGTGTGATCTAGGCTGAAAGCCTATTGGTGGACTAAGCGCATGTAACAGGGTCCAGGGGTAGGACATGATGGACAGGAAGAAGCTGGAGTAAGGGAAGAAGAAATGCTAAATACAGTTAGAAGCATTTCACATTTATAGTTCTTGAATTTGAACAATTGCCAATAAGGATGTGTTTGAAAGTGTAATTATAATTCTGAATGGCTGAAGCAGAGTAAAGAGGACAGTGAATGGTCTGAGGAAATTCAGACTAGTGGGTTCGAAGTGTTGTTTTATGGCTGGCATGGTGGTCAGTTTTATGTGTGAACTTGGCTCGGCTACAGTTCTTACTCAGCCAAACTCTAACCTAGGTGTTGGGAAGATATGTTGTAGCTGTGATTAAACTCTATAATCAGTTAACTTTAAATGAGTGAGATTATTTCAGATAATCAGGTACGATTTGATTCAATCAGTTGAAAGGCCATGAGAGCAGAGCTGAGGCTTCCTGAAAGAAGAGGAAATTCTACCTATGGACAGCAGCTCCAGCCAGTAGCCAGCACCTGAGAATTCCAGCCTGCCCTTCCCGGTGGCCTGCTGTATGGAGTCTGGACTTCCCTACCTAGTCCCCACAACTGTATGCAGGCCCTTCCAATAAATCTCTTCATATATTATCTCCTGGTAGTTCTCTTTCTCTAGTTGAATCCTGACTGATATAGGTGATAAGGGATGGGCTAGAGAGAGATTATAGGTTTCTACCTGTTCCTGCTCATGTGATTTTGACACTTCTTTGAAATATACAGTTGAAGAGAGATGGAAGTAATTCAGGTTTGAGATGGAAGGAATAATAGATGGCTGGCTGACTGGCTGGATGGTTGGGTGACTGAAAGAGTAAGTGTGGGTAAGTGAATTGTTTCATATATCTTGCCTGTAAAATAGGAAGAAAAAAATCCTGCTATCTACTTGCCTGTGTGGGTGAGATAAATGCTAAGGGGTAGAGTTTTTGGTAAATATAAAACATTTGTCTTCTATTTTAACCATCGACCGAAAGTATGAGACCTACAGAAGACATTTTCAGTTAGTGTGTTTCCAAGTCACCCAGAGCTCTCTGTGTATTGAGGCTTCCAGTGCTGAGCCCAGTGTGAAGACCTGCTCCTGTGGAAATGTTGGTCTTTTGTTTAGTAGACATGGGAATGGTGGATTTGATTTAGGACTTGAGGTGAGATAAAATAAGCAAGGATCCTTTCTACTTCTCGCCCTTCTTCTTCTCCCTCTTCCACAGGGGGTACAAAATATAATTTCGTTTCGTGCGAATGTTTCCTGAGTGGCCCCTGTGAGCAGGTGAGCCTAGTGGGGCAATGGGAGGATTTGAAACACCTGATAGAAAAGGTGGAAATTGCTCCCCAGAATTCCACCAACCAACCCCCAGTTTTGTCCTCGCCTTTAGGAGAGTTAAGGAGGCTTTTAAATTTGTGATTCAAAGCTGTGCACCTTCTCTCTAAAATCAGAAATGCATTGCTTCCACTGGTGCCTCTCTGAAGGTGGTGATAGGTATGGCTGGTTGGGTGAAGCAAATAGATAAATTTGTGAGAGATGACCTCAAGTTGTGTGTTTGCTCTACACCCAGAGCCTTATGTCGCTGTGGGACACCCTCTATGAGCACATGGGATAGCTTTCCTATATAAAGATAAGGATCCCTGGTTCTGCCTGATATCTGCCTGCTGCTGGTGTTCTGATTTATCCGGGCATGGCTGGCTACCTGTGGAATAACATGGCATAAGCTTCTGTGCTTGTGACTAAGGAACCCCCTTGGAGAGCACTTATCCAGAGGGAAAAAGGAGCCAGGCATGCTACCCTGACCCGGTAACAGAGCCTTAGTCATCAGAGGAGCATAGTGACTGTAAGGACACTGTGTTTTTTTGTGTGTTGCTGGATTCAGATAATTCCTGGAACTTAAGCAGAGAGTGTGGTTGGGAAGAAATGGAAGAGCTGTTCTGCCAAAACTATAAACAATAGTGGAATATCAGAAAGTGTGGCTTTAGGAAGTGTTACTGAAATGGGAGGGGAAAATTCTACCTCACTTTGCCACAAACCACCAAACAGGTGCGGCACCATGAGCGTTGGGGGTGCTGCTGGCGGTGCAGTGAGTGGCAGCAGCGGGCTCGGCGGAGTCCCAGCTCTGAGCAGAGCATGTGCAATGCCAGCGGAGGGATCTTGTTCCTGGGCATACAGCAGATTTTCCCCGGGACTCTCCGAAGTGCTTGGAGGCTCTTTGCAGAGTCGTAGAAAAGAGCCTATGATAGCAAAGCGTCACTGTTTCTATGACCGCAGCTCTATCCATAGGAAGGTTGGGTCTGGGGAAAGTCAGGCCTCACGTGGATTCAGAGGACACACCGCTTGGTTCTGGTGATGAGTCCTTCTCCTACGTAAAGCTTGGAGTGCCAACCAAGGAGCACAAGCATTATATTGTCCATCATACTTCTTTTGCTCAAACATACTGTCAATCCTGTCCTATTTATTTGTAGATATGGTTCAATTAAACACTAGCCAGCCCTGTTTACACTTCTTTAGTGTAAGGTTTTCCTTTTGCCCAAGGAAATTGAGCCATAATAGCCACTTCTCACTTTCTTCTGCTGTTGGGCTGGCTGACTGTACTCTGGTAAACTTAAATATCTATCCAGTACTGTCTTTCCTCTTCCAAGTGAGGGCCCTATTGCCTCTTGGTATACAGGCATCAGAGAACCTGGGCTTGGCTGGAGTCTGGATGGTGTATACTTTTTCTGCTCTGAATGGCTATTGAACAAACAGACAGCCTCTTTTTAGAAGTTCTTTGAAACACCATGTGTGCAGCAATCAAGTTGCTCCCTCTCTGTTGGATGTAAACTGCTTTATTTTTTAACTGTGAAAGGGGCTGTGTGCCTCCTGGGGGCTTCTCCTGATGCACAGCCAAAATGTTATGTTTTGTTCACAACTTCCTCACAGGAGAGGACCTGACCAGCTTATGAATACCAGGAAACATGCATTTAATTTCTGCTTTCAATCATTTTAAAGGAAGATTTGTTGTTCCTGGATATGTATCATTAGATAGAAGTGATGGGATCAATAAAACTTGGAATTGTATAACAAGAGAGGTCAGTTTCTTGCTTATTATATTTATAATAAGAGTTCATTAGGTATTACTCTGCTTTATGAAAGCTGGTGAATCAATAATGCTCTTACGACCTGGATAATAATAAACCTTGGCATTAAATGAGTGATACCAACATGCGAGTGGGGAGGGAGGGAAAGAGGAGGCACTGTCGCCGTGCATGGGAAGAACTCATGCATTTCATGTTGGAACCTGTGAAAAAGCATCCCTTCCTTCCCTCTTCCAACACATTCTTCTCTTATTCATAAGACATATTCAAAGGTGGCAACAAATTTCCCATGTGACCTTTACAGCTACTGGTTTGGAATGACTTTGGGCTACTTGCTGGGGTGGGGGACGGGGTGGGTGGGAGGGGATGATCTCAGAGATGAATTGTCAGGACATTAGCTTCTCTTTCCATTAGGAACATCCTGTACTTGACATATGTGAGTGGGTACCACCGAAGAAATACAATGTGAACATTCAGTAAAAACAAATGTGCTTCACTGGCTACCAAAGCTCAAGGCCGCTCTCCCTGGTCGTGATGAGTGGTGCCACAGCTCTCCAAGCCCTCAGACTCCAGCAGGTCTCCCTGCAGAGAGACAGCACCTGGGACAGATGTCCTCTGAGAATATCTTCCCACAATAAGGTGTAAAATGTTTCCCTGAAGGGCGAGGGTTGAAGAAGTGGCATGGTCTGAAGACCTCCTGAAGGAAACACAGCTGCTCTGGCTTCTCTCAGCTCATGGGAATTTGGAGGGTCTGTTGTGGATCTTGTCTCCTCTTTTGCATCGTCATCCTTTGTTTCTAGGGAGCTGGGCAGTGTGGGAAGAACCAAAATGATGCTAAATATTCACAGGGAAGGAACTCTTTTGAGGAAAGGGCCTTCAGGTTATTGCAGATGGTTGGGCAGAAGGATGGGGGTGGTATTAGGATGGTGACCAGAAGCTACTTGAATTCCAAACTGCTTTATGAAGCCAGAACCTTCTCATGGACCCAGATAGGCTTAAAATCTAAATAATGTATTGTGTTCTTTGCAAGCGAAAGACTGATGACTTTTCTTCAGCTCACATAGGAAAAGTGTCTGTCACTAATGGCTCTTTTGTACAAAACAAAACAAAACAAAACAAAACAAAACCCTTCTAGAGAAAGAAGCCATAAAGAGCCAGATTTTGGTGGTGGTGGTTGTGGTGGGGTGGGGGTGGGTGGGGTGGCGAGGAGTGGATAATAAAAGGCCTGACTCTTATTCCGTTTTATAGAGAAACAAAAAAAGTCTGTCTGGATTCTGAAAAGCTAAAAATTTAATCACCTCCATGACTCTCTTTTACACGAAAATCTTGCAGTTGAGCAAATAAACAGTGATTTCTTTTATTATTATTTACAGAGGAGAACACTGCCACCAGAAGGCATGTCTGTGTTGGCCAAGTTCTCCTTAGAGATGGTGATTAAAAGAAGGAATGGGTGGAAAATTAGTATATACAAATAGCTATTCAGACACGGGGGTGAAATGCTAATGCAGTGACCTTTAAATCTTCATTTTTCTTTATTTCTCTGAATGCTAATTAATGGATGTGTTTAGCACCGGGAGGAATTCCCGTCCCAGTCCAACTCCCTGCTAAACAGTATTTTGAACATTTCTGGAGCTGAATCTAAGAGAATGGCTGATCCAATCTTTCTGAGGCTCCCATCTCTGCTGCCACATTGTGACTTTTCCTCTGAGAGCAAAAAAATGTCATCGTCCAGCAGCTCATTAGCATGGCTGTGCAGCCTCTGCAGTTAGTAAGGTGTGATTTTCAGAGCTAAGTGGAGGTTGCAGAGATTCGAGGCACAGTATTTATTGACTACTGTCCCTGGACAGCAGAATCACTGCCTGCTTGTTAAGGAGACCTGAATTATTGCCTGCCGGAGCTGCAGGACCCCAGGAAGAAGCGATGTGGTAATTGGGGCTTTTCTTGAAGCAAAGGGCAAAGGTAAATTTGTAATTCAGGCAATAACCTTTAGAGTGATGCCAAGGGATGCTCTCTGGAAAACATTGCCTTCATGCAGCGAGGGCAATAGACTGAGGTGCATGCTGAGTTTGGGGTTGAGAACTCCTACCAGCTTGGAGAAAGAAGAATGGTTCAGATTGAATGAAAATGAGTTGGAGTTGTGAGACAGGAAAAATTAGGGGATTCGCTTTTATAAGGGGAGCTTTCTACAGGCAGAGCCCTTCCACAGTGGAACTGTGAGGCAGTGAAAGGTCAAGCAGAAGTTGAGGGACATCTACACTTCTTCTTCAGTTTTCCTCATCTGTAAAATGGGGATATGATACTACCTATCTCACAAGGTTACTATGAGGATTAAATAAGTTAATATTATAAAGTGCATAGTAAACTCCACATAAGTCTTTGATGGTATTATCACCAGCATTATTTATTGATAAAGGACGTGCTAGAGGATTTGGGTAGGAAATCAGACTACATGGCTTCAAGATCCCCCAATAACTCTTGGGCCCTATGATTCAGTGGTTTAGTGGTGGAAGCATTTCGTACCCCACAAATTTCTTACATGAGTATTTAGGGCACACTGTTCCACCTGTTCTCAGTCCCAGCAGATAGATGTCTTTGGAACAGTAATGATCTTTCTATCTGATTTCCTTGACCCACTTAGAGCAACATTTATTTACTTAAAACCTACTTTGTTTCTGAAAGATTTTATGCAAGACATTTAAAGTAAGTTTGAATGTGCTTTGAGGTACTGAATTAAATTCTCTAGACTTGCCTCTTGCTGAATCATAGCTTTTAAAAAGGATTTAAAACCATCAACTATATTGGTAGATGGTGGGGACTAAATTTAATATTTCTAAAAGCATATCATATGGGTGTGTTGGGGGTAGATAGAAGTATAGAAAGGAGAGTGGGAAGAGGAGGACACTGAAAAGATGACTCATAATAGTTTCAAATGATAGAAGGAAAAAAGATCAAAATCAAGTGTCCCGTAGACATAGGTGACATAAGAGTACCAAGAGCACCATTTCATTGATTTGTGGCCCTCCTGATCAGCTTCGAATCATTGTCCATTGGAACCATTAGAAGCCACCGCGTGGGTGGCATTCAAAACGTGACAGGGCTCATGAGGGAGAAGGTGACAAAGAGAAGCCCTGCTGTGTGCCAGATGCTTTCCAAACATTATCTATTTTAATAGATGATGAGGAAGTTGAAAGTTAGTAAGTGGTGGCGTTGGTACCTCATCCTAGGAATGCCCAATTCCAAATCCACGTTGCATCTAATACTTTCTTTCTCTCTGTTGTAGACCAATGACCATTCAGCATCCAATAATACTGAAACTTGGGAAATGGAGGGCTCGTCCATGTCTATAATTCGTGAAGAAGTATATCACTTAATTTCTAAACTCTTTAATTCTCACATAATCTGAACATTTAAAGAAATCTGATTCTATAACTTTCTATTTCTGTATCCAGAAACCTGTTGGTAAAGGTGATTTACATGTGAGAAGAAATTAGTTTAGAAGACTATATAACTTGATACCAAAAACTGATAAAGGATCTCTTTCTCTCCATGGGTAAGCCAAACTCTAAATATTAAAAAAAAAAAAAATCCATCGAATTTTATTACTAATATAACACCAGCTAGAAATAATTTCTTTGGAAGAACCACCAGTTCTTCTAAAAAACAAACATTGAAACAATACAGTATCTAAAGTATTGACTTCCCTAGCTCTACAAAGCACACCTACTGTTGCTTCTACTACAGTCTAAGTTACAATGTAACCTCATCCATGAAGAATACTTGTCTGAATTAACTAAAATTATGACACCACAGAAGCCTTGCATTCAAGGACAAACTGGACTCTTAATATCCCCTTTTGATTGACAACAGCCTAGAAAATAACAACTGGAACAATAGAAAAGACATATTTTTGAAAAATACCATTCAGTTCTAAAGTCCTTTTAGTAGTCATGATTTATTAAACAACTATTATCTATTAGGCATTAAGCTAAGTGAGCATTCTGTAAACATTGCCTTTCTTTCATCCTCTCAACAAACATACAGAGTGCTATTATCACTGTTGCACTAGTGAGGAAACTGAATCTTTGAAAGGTTAAGCAATTGTCTAAAGTTACAGAATGAAAAGATGGCTCAGCCAGAATATAACTTGGATCTATCTGATTTCAAAGCTTATGTTCATTCACCACATTTCCTGAGTTGCTTCATCAGTGTAGCCATCTGAATGACTATATCTTTTGGCAACTAGTTTCATAAGCATTGGGCATTGTATATGATGCTGTGAGGAAGTAAAGGTAAAGAAGATATACCTATATGTGCATTATACTGTGCAAGGAATTCTTTTACTTACTGAATTCTGATATCAAGATAAATCAGATATATTATGCCTTCAAGAAGCTTCCAGCCTAGTGGGAAAGAAAATACATACATGAAAAGTATAATACATGGTAGAAGGGATGTCACAGAAGAAATTGAAAAGAGTAAAATATTTTCTCCTTTAAAAAGTCATGAGAACCAAACAGTTTTACAGTTGAGTTTCATCAGACTTCTGTTAACTGATGGGGATTCAACACCAACAGGAATGCCCTTCACTGAGAGGTTCAGTGAAGACATAAACTGCCATTAGCCACTTGCCTTAGGATGAAGTGCAGTAAACACATTTAAAGTACTTTAAACAGTTCCTGGTACAAAAAATGTGTTCAACACATGTTATCTGTTTATTGTTGTTTTTGATGTGTGTGTGTGTGTGTGTGTGTGTGTTTAATTTTCTTGGAAGGTAGAGCAGAGAGGCAAAATTTCACCAAATTTTGATGACATGTTTGAGCCTCTGGCTCAAACCAATCTTGAAGCTCTTCCAGCCTGTGAAACAGTTGGAATTAGGTTGCTTGATGGTTTTTTCACCTTGTCATTCCTAACTGGTGTGCCGAGTCAGTGTGATTTAACTTTATATAAAGGACAGTTTTAGAAGGATGATTCTCAGCATCTACATTGTGTTTGAATTTATGCCTCATATAATTATATATACAAAATGAAATTATAGACTCTACAGGACAGGCGACTCTCCCCAACTTCTACCGTCCTTTATCTTCTGTTAGTTGGTATTGCAGCAGGCGCCTAACCAAACTCTCTGGCTCCAGGCTTGTCCTATCCCTTCTAATCATCCTTTGCATAGTTTCAAGAGTTATCTTTAAAATTCAAATCTGATCATTTTACACATGCACAGATAATGCATCCATGCATTATCTGCTTAAAATTTTTCTATAGTT
This sequence comes from Eonycteris spelaea, assembly GCA_003508835.1. Classification (NCBI taxonomy): domain Eukaryota; kingdom Metazoa; phylum Chordata; class Mammalia; order Chiroptera; family Pteropodidae; genus Eonycteris; species Eonycteris spelaea. The sequence goes on from PUFA01000017.1 coordinate 8,421,499, forward strand.
CCTGACTGCCTACTGGATTTCTTTCAAACTTCTTAGCATGGCCCCCATGGTCCTTAGTACCTACCTCAGCCTCCCTTTTAATTTTTGTCTCCCAGGACTGTCTCCCACAGACATAACATGATGGTCACTCTCTCCTGAACATGTAATGTTCTTGAATGTCTTTGAGCCTTTGCCTGTGCTATTCTCCATGCCTGCAAAGTTTTTCTCCTGCTTTCTCTACGGGGAACTCTTCTTCATCTTCGAGGACCCTCAACTCGAATATCATCAGGCTAAGGATATCGCTTTGTCAAACCACTGGGATATGATTTAGTGTAGACATTTGACTTTACAGAATTGTGGGAACTAGTTAGTTGGGCGGTTGTCATGTTTGCCTTCAGGGAGGGAGGCGGAAAGAGAAGTGGGGAGGAAGAACAAGTTGGAACCAGAATTGGGCCTACAAGGATGAATTGGACCTGTGTTGGTCTTTTATCACCTTGAGACCTCCAACTTTGATGCTGTTGGTGTCTGCTGCAGGAGAAGCCATTTTGTCATGATGTTTACTATGTAGCTGGTCTAGGAGTCAGAGAAGTTAAAGAAGGATGCAGTAGGAGTTGAAGTTGTGTGTTATTGTGAGCCTGGCTGCTGCCCCTGCCCCCCAAACCCTCCACCAGGTAAGCCAGCAGACACACAAACACATACCACATGTGTGAGACGTTACAGCACCCCTTGCCTTGCTTCAACACTCCAAGTGTAATAAGAACATGGCTATTTCATTTGTCTGTCTTCCAAATTTTTTTTTATTAAACAGCTCTTGTGGTCAATGCTAACCTGACACTGCAGAGGGAAGAGAATTCTGAGAAACATAAATCCAGCAAAACTGAACTGACACAGTACAAATCCATTACACCTCCACATCTTCCTTTTACAGGAATAATAGTTGTTTGTGGATATTTCCACCATCAGGGTATACATCCTTTTGAGCAAGAAATGTGGCTCGTGTTTGTATCTGAAGTCACAGCATGTTGTAAGTGCTTATCGGTGTTTAATAGAACAATTAATAAAAAAATTCTTACACATAGCAACTTAACACTGAGTGAGTTGCTATGTGTAAGAATTATTATTTGTTTCATTATTATTATTTCTTATATGTATTTCTTAATGGTAGAAAAACTAGTGTTTGGCATTTGTTCATATAACCACCTGAATAGAATTTGGAAAAAGAGGAATTTTTTTTTTTTAACATACATGCTTGTATTGAATTCCAGAAGGGAATAAACTTACTTCGTTGGTGAGTTTTGGTGGGGTGAAGCCTCTAAGGATACAGAGGAAAGCATTCCTTTTGTAATGCACTGCAAAGCTTTCCAAAAAAGTGACAAAGGTTAATTATTTTAAGCATTTGGAACTTGGCAACAAGTAGGGTGGAACAAACATACTGACTAGACATATGCTATAGAATATGTTAATATTCCATAAAGTTCTCTCTGTCTATAGTGGTTTACACAGAAAGCTGAACATATGGCAGGCTTTGTTTGGCTTTTTCTCTGGAATCATCTGTCAAATCATGAGCTGCCACCTAATTACCCACTCACATTCTACTACTCCGCATTTTCCATTTTTGGTCTGATTTCTCAAAGCCTTCAAACACTCATTTTTAAAAACTTATTTTAAAAAAATTTAATTTTATCTGACCTACAAAAGAATTGTGGGTGTTTCTGGGTGACACTTTTAAAGGGCAAGGAATGTGGACTCCATATCCTGGCTCTTGGAATCTATATCCTGTCAAGACAACATGTGTCTTAGAGAGGTAATGATTAATCATCCTACTAAAGAGAAACGAGAATGATGGGAACAACTAGGATCAAACGTTTACGTTTTCTTGAGCACCTACTATGTATAAGCATGTCTCTCTCAGTAGAGCAATGTTTCTCTAATTTTACCCCCCTGGCTGAGATGAGAGCCAATTTAAAAAAAGTACAAGTCTTTCCTTAGGATCAGATATTTATAATTTTATATTTTCATTTTTTACTTAAACTAACAGCCACTGTCTAGTAATCTATAAAATGAGTTATTAAGACTTATTGAAATGTGATATTTATAAATTAACACATTAGGAGAGCTAAAGCATAACAACTACTAAAATACCTTGATTATTTTGAAAAGTTCCTGTGAGCACAAGACCCTCTATAGAAAATTGGAATTCTTGAAAAATTTGAGAAAGAATGTATCCTTTTTGGTACAGAATGAGTGTTGGTTTGGGGATTGTAGCAGTTTTTTATTGTCATTCTCCTAGTATTATTGTCTTGTATCCATAGCTTTTACTTCTGTTAAAAGTTTGTTTTTGAGTGTGTAATACTGCACAGTTAGGTTTTCGTTTCTATTGAGCTCCTTTCCGATTCTTGTGATCATGCCGTTCTTTTTCCACGGGAAAGTGGGAATAGGGGATGTTAGTGTCCCGCATGGTTTTTCACTCTGCTTATGAAGGCCTCACTCAACTAAGATAATTGCCTACTGGTATAGACAGACTACAAAGTTAAGGAATAATCAGAGGATAGAGAGCAGAGACTCAGCCCTGTCAGGAGTCAGTTCATTTTCTTGGTAATCATTTGTGCTGGTGCTTTTCCATCTAGTAATTATTTTTAAAACCTACATTGGTAATAAAATTGTTTTACCAATGCAGCAGGGTTCCAGCATCCACACTCACACTTTAGGGGAAGCAGGGACCAAACTGGCCTTTAGTACCTTGTCTCACACCAGGAGAGAGAGCTGAATGAATGGCCCAGAATAATAAATGCTCTGTCACGCCTTGCTGCTTAAATATTTTATAACTTTTAAGCTCTATTAAAGGAAGGGATGTCAAGAGTATTTAGTGTAGATAGCTTCTAGCAATGGCTTTTTATTAAGAAAAATGACACCAATCATCTAGCTGATGATGGAGTGAAAGAAGATATTACCCCGCTGAAGATGGGCTTATTATTTCAGCCCCTGGAATGGTTGGCTGTTGTTAGAAAGTGTTAGGCAAAAGAGGACAGGAGAATTGACAGGGATGACTTAACCAAAATGTTTGTGTCTGGTTTCCTTAGTGGAGAGACATTGATGTAGGAAATGATCTGTGACTGGCACAGTTTTTGTTTTAGTAAATGCTGATCTTTATTATGTCTGAAGAGGATCTGTGACTCACAGGAAAAAGTGTATTCTATACCCTCTCCCCTCAACTCTCAAAGGTGCTGGTTGAAGGCAAAAAATATCTTCACACTTCTTCAGTCTCCTTTTTAGAATCTCATTCCATGCTCTGCATCCATTATGTGCAGGACTGACTTATGGATCCAGAACACTTTTAGAAGCTCATGAAAATGTCTCAATTTCTTTTAAAATCAGAAGAAAAAAACAAACTTTTGGGTCAAAGAAAATGTTTTAATATATATTAACATAGTCATCTCTATACCAATGCAGATGTTGAATATAATTTGTAATAACTTTTTTTTTTATGGCAGAATGGACCCACAAAGACACACGTGCTTGGGGCCCCCACAAAAGTACAATGCAGTCCTAAGTGAGCATGCTATAAATGGTTATGGATGAATTGAAAAAAAAATGTTTGGATGTTTCAGTGTAACTCTCTGGAGCCTCAATTATGTTCATGTAATCTGCAAGAAGGTTCATGAAGCAGGCAAAGAGCACTGATGGCAAGCCAGGAGATCTGAGATTGAGACCTACTTCTTTCTCATTGACTTTTGTGATGTTGAGAAACTCATTTAGGTTCCTGGATTCTATTTACTTACCACTAAAAAAGTGACTTTGAATCAATTTCTAGACTCTTTCTAGGTTAGAAATCCAATTATATTAATCTAGAACAGATAGAAAATGACTGAAGTTCCTTCATGAAAAATTTTAGATAGATGGCAAAAGTAACATTTATTTGTTGTTTCCTGAGCTCGTACAAGGGTTCAATATACACCTGTTGAATAGAGAACTTTGATGGTGTTGGGTCTCTGCAAAAACTCTTGTTCTTTCAATCTCTGATCACAGGGTAGATGCTCGATCATCCAGGATGAGATTTGGAAGACAGATAATCGAGCCATGTATCCTCTGGTATACCTTTCCAAACCTATAATTCCTTCTTATTGAAAAAAATTCTCAGCTATTATTTCCTGGCCAGGCTTAAAGATATCTGTAAAGTACAGTCTGTTGTTGGATTCAGAATTAAATTGGCAACAGGATTGGCTGCCCAGGAGCCCCATGGACTCAGGTCGGCCTTTCCAAACGACAACATCCAAGGTAGAGGTGCTCATCTACTCTGCTCACGCTTCCTTTGCCCACATAGTGCTTGCAAGTCTGAGCCCTGGTGAGACTTCTGCAACTAGGAGCTGTGGCCTGGGCAAGACTGAAAGTCAGTTGATCCTCAGCTTCTTTCTTCACAACCCTGATGGAAAGGCAGACACAGTGAGTGAGAGTGACCCCCCCACACACATACACACCAATCTCTAACAGCTCCTTAAATTTTCTTTGCCACCCGCTGAGGCCATGAATGATAATTGCCAGTAGAAGCTCAGATACACCCCCATCCAGATTCCTGAAAATTAATCTTAAAGAACTCTAGGAATGGATGTGAGTTTTTAAATCATTATCTTTATAATAGCATTGATGAGTGTGTAGTAGGTGAAATGGACATAGACCCTGCTCTCTAAGATCATAAAAATCCCAAAGAAAAACATCAATTAGGAAAGAAAGCATTATTTTATTAAGCTATTGTTCTAACGTTGCCTTAGAAGACAGTAACAGCATTAAACTCTGGACCTTCTTCAGCACACATATTACAGAGTCATAACAAATAGTGGACTCAGCCCCAAGGCATGCTGGGGCCTTAAAGGGGTAACCTGGGGCTAAAGGCTGATTCTCCTCAGGTAGAGTTTGCAATTTTAAAGTTGCACTCTCTAAGTCGATGAAAGCTCTCATTTGCGTAAGAGGAACTCTGGGCCATGTATTAGTTTATGTAATTCATATAGTAGAGAAGAGGTCTTCTCTCCATTTTACACAATAAGTACAGAGCTCAGGCTCAAATCTCAGTGCACAGAACTCTGCTCTTCTTACTTGTAAGAGCACCTATGATCTTGTCTTCCGATTTGAAGCTAGATCCATTTTGACAAGAACAGCTATAGATGAAGGTTGATCTGCTGGAGAGGGGCTATCTGATTCCAAATTCTACACCTTGATTGATTGCCAAGAGAAAATTCAAAAAACGCTGGAAGCAACTCTCTTCTCAATCTCAAGGATGTTTTACATGGAAAATGAATTATCTTGCCTTTTCAGAGCACACACGGGGAAAACTCATAAATGATGTGTCTGCTTTTCTTTCATGGCTGTAATTCTTGTTTTTATTGTGAGCTTTTTTTTCTTAACACCTCTTAAAATGATATATAAACAAGTGCTTTTATGCTATCATAAGTTACCAGATATATATTTTTAAATTATGCAGTTGATCCTGAAAAATATAAAGCCAAATTGGATATTAATGACAAGAAGCTGAACTCTTTATCTTTAAACACAGATATTTTCAAAATTGCTCTTTGTCTCTGAGCCTTTGCATCTTTAAACTTCTAATTTTAAACATTTTGCTGTTTTTTTAAGTCTTGATTAGATGGGGTGGCATTCTGACTTCTGTGGTTGTACCCAGTCAATATTTTTCCTGTTTTCTACTTCATTATCTCCTATATTCAAAAGATTCTTGAAACAATGGAAAGTTCAGCTTTTTACCAATGATTTCTATCAGGCTCTGATCAAAGCAAAGGCTCCTGTTTACTGTTTATATTATAATGAACAGAATTGCAGAGAGGGCAGATTAATAGGAAGCAAGGCATACAATGTAATAGGAAGTGAAAAGACTATGGAATGAAATATTACAGCCTTAATAACAAGAGGTATATTGGAAATTTATATTGTAAATGAGAATACCAAATGGATATGTATCTGAAAAAAATTGAAATACATAAATATTGTCTTTTTGCAATTGTCTGGCTCTCCATTCTTCCTTAATCTTTAGTGAATGCCAACGGTGGGAAGGTGTAGGAGCTAGAATTTATTGAAGTGCCAGACACTGTACTGAGCACTTTACTTGCTGTGTTTTGTCAGTTTTCATGATTACTTCAAGAACTGGGTATTTTTATTACCGTTTTCTAAATATAGAAACTGGAGTTCAGAGATAGTAAGTAACCTATTTAAAGTTACACAATTAAGAAGTAAAAGAACTATTTATTCAAGTTGGTTTTATTCAGAGACCTGTGTTCTTTACCTTATCTCTCTTTGCTGTCTTCAGGAGAGAAATAGGCTAGTAAAATATGCATACTCAATTAGAAATGAATGTATGGGCTCCATGAATTATTATGTCAATACTACGGTAATTTTGTTATAATATATTATGAGCTATATATAATATAATATATAAATTCTATAAATAATTGTTATATTGTTTATCATTATGTAAACAATTTCTTATTACTAGGTGTTGTTTTAGGGGTCAGAGATTAGTCATACATAGGTCCTATAATTAATGAAATCTCCGTAGCTATAGGAGTAATATGATGCTGATATATTATAACCACAATCCAAAATGCATCCTGGGAGGTCAGAGCATGGAAAACCTCTACCTAGGAAAATAAAAAAGTCTTCAGGGAGAAGGTGACTTTTGAGATGGTCATTGCAATAGGGGTTGAATCTGAACTTGTAGAAATTAGAAAGAGGGCATTCTAGGAAAAGGGAACGGTTTGAGAAATAGAAAAGAAAACTACACTTTATTGAGTGTCTTAGTTTACTCTGGCTGCTATAACAAAATACCGTAGACTGGGTGGTTTAAACAAGAGACATTCATTTTTCACATTTCTGGAGGCTGGGAGGTCCAAAATCAAGGTGCTATCAGATTCTGATCTTGGGGAGACTCTTCTTGGCTTGTAGACAGTTGTCTTCTTGCTATGTGCTCATGTAGCATTTCCTCAAGCAAGTATGCAGAGAGAGAAAGAGAGCTTTGGTATTTCTTCCTCTTATAAGGGCATTAATCCCATCATAAGAGTAACACCCTCATGACCTAATCTAAAACCTGAATGCCTCCCAAAGGCCCCACCTCCAAGTACCATTACACTGAGGGTTAGGGTTTTAACTATGAATTCAGGGAGCACACACATTCGTTCATAAGAGTAGACATCCACGAGGTGTAAGGATGTTGAACGTGTCATTTTATTTAATTCTTGTAAGAGCTCCATTGGATGGTGGTGGTGTTTGTTCCATAAGCATATAAGACACAAAATTTTCAAACTGAACTCGACACTTCTTTCTCCCTCCTCCACCATCCCCCTCATTTCCTGTATTTCTATCCATGTGTCCATTGGACAGAAATGGATTCCGTCCTCTATCCATTCCGTTGCCAAGCCTGACTCCTGCTCATAAATCTTGACTCTTCCCTCTCTGCCTCTCAGCCTTGTAGAGCCCTGTTGATGTGACCCTCTAAATGTGTCTGGAATCCACCCACTGTCCTGGACCCTGGCAGCCATTACCTTGGTTCAAGCTAGCACCATCACTCATGCACCATTGCACCACCTTCTGTTAGCTGATCTTGCTGCTTCCAGTCTTGCCTTCCCAGCCTATCCTCATTCAATATATTCCCCACTCAGAAAGCCAGAGATCATTCTAGAAATGTAAGATTTGTTTCAATTTTTCCCTGATTTAAAATCCTGTGACTGCCTCTTCGTTTTTCCCAAGGATTCCTGAACAAAGCTTAAAGAGCCTCATAATATGGCCTTTGCTTCCTTCCTCAGTGTCATTGTGGACCATTCTCTCATTCCACATCCATCCTCATCACTCAGAGGTCCTCAGTTCTTTCGCACCTCCTTTTTGACTGCCCCCCACCCACTTGACTAGCACCAAGGAGCTCCCATCTCCCATTCTTTGCACTGAACCCAAAGGTGGGCTCAGGATAGCAGAGCCACACTATTTGTTCACCATCATATATTACAAATGAATAAATTGATTTTTAAAAACTGAGGCAGAGAGAGCGTAAGTAACTTCTCAAGTTAAATAGTTAATGATAGAGTTGGGGATTAGGGAAAAAAAATATGTATTCAAATCTAATGCTTTTCTCATAGCATCATGGTGTCTTTCATAGATGACTGAGTGTGGAGCATTTAGTAATTCATATTGGCTGGATCACGGCATGCACATAAGAAGGCTCTGGGAGACAAAATGGGAAAAGAAGGCTTTAATCACATTGCTTATGGCCTTGTGCCCTAGGTTAAGGAATAGGATTTTATTTTGCAGACACGAGGGAATCATAGATGAGTACAGAAGTGACAAGAGCAGAGTAATTAGGTTTCCTTGTGCCTTTCAAAAGTGAAAATGAGGGCAGAGGAACACAAGAAATGTGGGGTTTTACCATGATCTTTATCTATAAAATAGTACTACCTACTTCATATGACTTTTTTGAAAATGAAAGTAAATAATGTATATAGAAATGCTATGTAGCTATATACCTCTTTATAAGTGTCATTATAGGTTTTTTTCTCTTAATGCTTTTTAAAGGACCTGTTCAGCTTTGTAGTTACTTCTAGAAGACTCTGAACAGACCCTCTGAGGAGCCATTCTTTAAAGGTTGTGTTCAGGCCATCAATGAAGCTTTCAAGCAACTAGGAAGTTACAGACCTGTTCCAGGAGGAAAGAGAAGCCACTGATTGGAGCAGCTGAAATTTTCCAGGTGACAAACTGGGGTCGGGGACAAAAAAGGAGGGAGGTACTTATGTTGATGGGAGATCCTTCACTAGGAACAGCTGTAAAAAGACACTGCTGGCAACTCCCATGAGCAAATCAACTGGAAAGCAGCCTTGGGAGCAGCATGGAGCATCATGAAGTAGGGACCCTATTGTTTGAAGGCTTCTGGCCTATGCTGTCTACTCAGCCTGACTAACTGTGAAGGGAAAGGAGATCTGTACTAATTATCAGCTCATTTTCAGCCAAGAGGGTAACTGGAAATAACTATTCTGATGGAAATAATAGTGATAATTGTTGTTATTGTTGTTGTTGTTACACTGACTAAAGAGAGTAAAAGACAAAATTCAAGACCCAGACACTCTGTTTAACAAGGTGTACCTGAAAAAAAGACTGCATGTAAGAACACCTCCTTTGGCCCAGGGAGCTGAGAGTTTTGCAGGTGGTCATTGAGCGTGAACTTGGGACTTAGGTCATCTGAGGAAGGCCTGCTGAAGGGATTGCCTTTGGACTCACTGTTCGGATAAAGGAAGAGTGGACTGTTCAGAAGCTCTGGTGAACTGGGTCAAGTCCTGGACTTAAGAAAGGTATTTGCAGGATTTCTGTAACCTTTACTTGTTTCCTACTGGTATTAAGAGGTGCATGCAAAATTAGAGAAACCAGTTTTCAGGAACAGGTAAATTAATTTGCTTTTCTGGCATTTCCTAGCACAGTAATGCATTATGCAAATAGCTGGTGAATTCGCTGGAACCCCCCAAACTGTTGTCCCCGTGACTCAGTTCTGGGCTGTAGGTCTTCCTGGCACAGCATGAAGCAGGTAAGGTGGAAAGGCACCAGAGCACAAGTCAGATGTTGCGAGTTCTATTCCCAGCTCTTCTAAGAATAAACTGACAATGATATCTACAACCAACCAGTTTTCCAGATGGTACTCAGATTTTTTCCAGCATCTTGGCAATGAATATGACTCATCATCTAGTCTAACAGGTCCTCTCATGTAAAAGCTGCACATGTAATTATGACCAAAACTCTTTGACACAATTTTTCCAAGAATTAAGTTTAAACACATTGCCAAGGAGAAAATGTTTCACACGGGTGTCACAGGCAAATTTCCCTACGCTCCCTAAGAAAAGAAGATATAAACAGAGCTGATTCCAATTACCCCCAGTAGAGAGTGTCCCAAACCAACGAGGGCTTAAAATGATTACTTCTTTCAGTCAAATCAAACTTCTTTGCAAATACGACTGAGAAAACTGCCCTTTAATTCAGATCTAGTTTAAATGATTTGATGGATCTCCTTTCTCAGTTCATTGGACGTTAGGTTTAAGAATGAATGAAAATGCGTCATGTGCCACGTCATAGCTGAACAGTGTCTGCGGCAGGCAGCAAGAGCAGCCGACATTCTTGAAGAGACGGATCAGTGGTCTGGTCTCAACCTCAGGCCTGGGAAAACCACTCACCAAACAACTTGAGTTTTATTTTTACTTTGATACACTGTGTTTAATGCAAAATGTATAGGCATTTTGACAAACGGTTTGCTCAATTGTGGGGAATGGCTGTAATCCCAGTGGGTTTCTCTTGCAGGCTCTGGAGGCTGCTGTTATTTCCTGGTGGGTGTCTAAGGGAGTAGGCAGCAGAATGCAGAGAATCTGGGCAAATGAAGCCTCATGAAGCAGCCCTTTGATTAGATTAGAACAGGCTGCTTTATCCCTGAGGCTGTGAGTTGAGCTGTGGGTGAAGTGCCAAATCAGTTCTTGCCTACTTTGTGACTACTGGGTCACAGCAGGAATCCAGGAGACAGAATTTAAAAGACCCCTCTGCCTGGAGCTGGTAACGTTATGTAAATGCCACCCTGAGAAAGGGGGAGAGCGTGTGTGCTGAGGGACATCCACCTCTTAGGCTCACAGGGCCAGTGTCCACACTCTCTTCCTTAACCCAGCAAGCAGTCCTAGCGTGCCTGCTGTATGCCAAGTACATGGCTAAGATAAGGTCTCTATCTGGAAAAATTCATTTTTCATAGGAATGATTTCTATCCAGAAAACGAAGGCATAAAATAAAAATATGATGCTTAAAATATATAGAAAGCTCAGTGGGAACATGAAGGACAGTGTGATTCAATATTTGGGCATGCCGATTTAACTCTTTGTGGCAAACATATTGCATGCCATGCTCTGTGCTGGGTGCCAGTGATGGGCAAGACAGGGTCAGTCTTACCCGCATGGAGTCTCCAGTCTAGTGAGCCAAGAAGGATTTTGAGAGATGAGTTGGGTTCCATCATGTGAAGAAGAAAGAGAAAAAGGAAAGGAAATGGGTAAAGACAGACAGACAGAGAGGATGTTTGAGGACATCTTTCTTTTGAAGGCCAGGTCTTTGAATTTTTTTTTTTAATCTGTAGAAACTAGAAGCCAAAGAAAGATTTAAACGGGGAAAACTTAAGCATATCCACATTCTAGAACTATTCCTCTAGCAGTCAGACAGAAAGGAGGACAGGTCGAACGTGAGGTTACTGTAGCCATTCAAGGGGGCAGCACTTAACAATTTGAATTGCCACAGAGAAGTCAAGAAGGGCAATGACCTAAAGCAGGTCACTGGATTTGGCAGTTAGGAGGTCAGTGAGTACCTTCCAGAGGGTGCACTGGGTGCAACCTGATGGCCCTGGTTTGAAGGGTAATTTACAGGGAAGCAAAGTGAAGGCTCTAATTGTCCATAGCCCAGTGGCTTTTTTGTGGTTGTTACTCAGTCCAGTGAGTGTGGATTGCTTTATAAGGAAAAAACCCCAAGGATAACAGGAGTCCCGATGATCCCAGAGAGTTGTATTGTGATTTGCAGTTGTGTTGGCTGGCATGAGGTTTGCCCTTTTAACTGTAAGGATCCAAGCATCTCCGAGGCAGCCTTTATTCAGCTCAGTTTAAGTTGGCTGCTTCCTTGAGTTTGCAGGGAGTGTTCTGATTTTGGAGTTATCAGAATGCCATTTACACATCATTCCCTTGTCCTCAGGTACTTTCTTCATCTTCTGAGTAAGAACTGAGAACACCCTCCCTGAGTTCTTACAGTAGGGCAGGGAGGAGTTCCCTGATAATCCATTGAAAAGTCTGTAAAGGTGGAGTTACACCCAAGGGACGTATCTTGTGATTGCCAGTTCTGTTTCTCCACCCAGTGATAGAGCCAGCCTGTTTTTCTGACATTATGACCCAGCTAGCTCTTTGCTATAATCAATGTTTCCATTCTTTTCCAAAATAAACATGTTGACCATCATTTGCAAACAAGGAAATGAAAGTTTTCCATTGCTAGATGCAGTGCATATATTTTCGAAAACAAAGAATTTAGCAAAGGAATTTAATCTAATCTCTGGTTACTTTGTAATTTGTCTGGGGCATTAGACTTTAGAAGGTAATTTTTTTTTCTTTTACATTAAGTTAAATTCTCCCCCATTGCACCCCCACTCTCTCCTGGCTTTGTTCAGAATTATGGAGCAGAGTGGCTTGAGGAGAATAGGACTTTATTGTATCACATTTCGGGAATGAGCCATGAGGAAACAGGAGCCAAGCCTGGAAATGAAAACGTCCTTGTAAATGACCAACAGAAAATAGGAGTTAAAATACACAACTGCTGTTGTGCCAGAAAATTGTCTGCCCCTCTGAACGAACTAGGGAGTGCTAGTTTGCATTTATACGAGGTTTTTAAAATAATAAATGCCATTCTCTCCACTCAAATGAAATGTAATTTCATAACTGTTTTGAAGATAACCCTGCCTTTTTGTATCCATAGAAATGAATAGCTTTATACCCCTGAAAATCCCAGATATCATACCTGTTCAATGTGAACAGGGTTTGTTTAGTCTGGGTTATTAGTAATTTTATTTCTGAAAGAAATAACTGATTAAGAATTGCACAGATGTCATGATCAAAGCTTACTTCTTGTTCATCAAGGGTGTCAGATGCAGGCAAGCTGTTTATGTGTCCACTGGGCTAAATTAGTATACCATTATCGCTTCAGTAAAGCTTAGTTATTACTGTGTTCTCTGCTAAAGAAACCAATTAGAATATCTGCTGGACGGTATATTAAATGACACTATTTAATTAAAGCCTAATCTCTCTCTGAATGAACAATATTTTAAATTATTGTACATTATTTTCATTCAATTACTGCAAACCTCTGTCCATTTTTAAGTGTGGAAAAAACTCATTTGGCACCCTGACTGCCAGGAAGAATAATTGCTGTTCTGTGCTGTGTTTGCTGCGCAGTGCCCAGTAACAGTCAATCCAGGACACACATCAATTCGGGAGCTCTTTTAGTTTTAAAATATTTCAGATTTGTTTCTCAAGCTTCCAGGCAGCAAAGGGCCCTATTCTGTGATTGCAAATGGTTCCCTCCAAGGACTAGGGGATCATGGACATCTCTAAAAAGAATATCTTTAGAGGAATAAAGCCATTAAAGAAATACAATTCCCATGCCAGGAGCAGAGCTGTATAACTGACAGGATAGCAACTCGTTTCAAATGAGTCTCTCATAAGGGAATGCAAGAATTAAAACAAACTCAACAGTGAACTCAAGAGATAACCTCTAACAGAAAGAAAAATTCACATGTTAGAAGGAGAGATGAGTTAAAAAGAGGTAACCATTTAAAAAAAAAAGTTGGGGGAATACCAAATGGGAATAGATTTTTTTCCTTGTAGTCATTTAACTATGGGAAAATGATATCACACATTTGAATAGCAAAGAGCAAGAACCACTAGCCCAATACCAACGATACGCTGTTTCTGTAGCTTTGCAATGTCAAGGAATATAGTGTGTGGATATTGTGTGTTTACTAGACTATTAGGTCATCTCTAAGATCCCAGAGAAGGAAAGTAGCAGTGTTATATTCCAGTTATAGAAACACAGTCCAGAAACCCAACTGTGAGTGAAAAGGTTAGAACTCAACCCTGGGACATAGCACCATGCCTTACACAAAATCTTTTGCACATGTATTTTAATTTCTTGAGGCTATAATCCAAACATGTGAAATCAATGGTTGACCTCTGTATTTTGACTAGTCCTTGGTAAGTGTGGCCTGTTTGAATCCAGATTTTGACTTGAGGAATGGTACTAGTACATGGTGGTTATAAAAATGACCAAAGCATAGTGCAGGCATTCTCCATGCATAGATCATCTGGGTCTATGTGTGTAACTTTGTGGATTTTGTATCTTTAGTGTTACTTTTTAAGACTGTATTTTTTAGAGCAATTTTAGATTCACAGCAAATTTGAAAGAAAAGTTCAGAGATTTCCTACATACTCCTTGCTCCCATGCATGCATAGCCTCTCCCATGATCAACATCCTTCACCAGAGTGGTACAGTTTTTACAGCTGATGACCTACACTGACACATCATAATCACCCAAAGTCCACAGTTTACCTTAGGGTTTATGATTGGTATTGTATCTTCTATGTGTTTGGACAAATGTATAATGACATGTATTCACCATTATAGTATCATAGAGTATTTTCACTGTCCCAAAAATCAGCTGTGGTCTGCCGATCTATACCTCCCCATCCCCCAACTCCTGGAAATCACTGGTCTTTTTTACTGTCTCCACAGTTTAGCCTTTTCCAGAAAGTCATATAGTTAAAATCATGCAGTATGTAGCCTTTTCACATTGGCTCCTTTCACTTAGTAACATGCACTTAAGTTTCTTCCATGTCTTTTCATGGTTTGATAGCTCCCTTCTTTTTAGTACTGAATAACATTCCACTGTCTCCATGTACTGCAGGGTTTTGTTTTGTTTTTTTAATCCATTCTGATGTTATATTTTTTGAGGAAAACTCTTCATTTTATATAATTGTTAACTGTCTACATCTAGGAAACACATAATATCCAAGGCGTTGGGCTAGTTATTGTGAGTATAGATCGGTTCAGTATAACAGTGAGGCTAAAGGTGTGTCTTTTAGCGGCCCTCGTTTGTGCGTTCATGTAGCAAATATTTACTGATCCTTAACGATAGTCAATATAGGAAAGAAACTCAGCCCAGGAAAATTCAAATTCAAATTCCCAGCCCATCTTTGCTAACCAAATAGCATTGAGCAGGTTACTTTGCTCCTGTAATGGAAAGTTAAAATAGGAAATATATAATGATGTTGCTTTATGTAAGTCAGTGTCATTTATCTTCCAAGGATTATAGTTGGACTCAGAGACTGCACATATATAAATATAGTAATAATTTATTAAAAGCAATAATGTGAACCAGGAAGAGTTAATGCCACTTGTGTGTGAGAGTACAGTACATCTTCACCTTTACATACACACATATGCATATACACAAATATAATTTTTTTAAATGGACGCATACTTCCTGTTGAGCATGCTTCATAATTAGAAGTGGCAGTAGGAGTACTCTCTGCACTGGCAGAGTCTCTAGGATCAGGCCTGGAATTATTAGATGTAATCATCAGGTTGAGTTACTTATACAAAGCCAGTTATTTGCCATCTGCCATTTGGAGATGTGCCCTTAGGCCCTACTTGGATACCAGCCCATTGCTATGCAGCAGGGGAAACATTTCAGTCCAAATAACTTATCTCCTGGGTTTCAAATTCTAATGTGAGAAAGGACTGTCAAATAGATGCTCTGTCTTAATGATAAATGGGACAATGGGCATTCATTGTCCTTATAGGCAGAAACAATGGATAGAACATGCCTGGTGGGGGTTTTAAGATAGCGGGAGAATAAAATATTTAGAAAACTTAAATTTGGTTCAAAGATAAATTTGTAGCAATTTAGGCAGGTAGGAGAAGGAAGTCCTTTTTAAAAGCTTCTACCTGAAGGAGGGGTAGTAGGAGATGGGGAGTTGTGAGGTTGAAAATTATCAAATGATGTTAAAATAATATGTGAAGAATGTTATGTATAATTCATATTTACTGTGGTCTAACTGAAATAAAAATGAGGGGGCGGGGGCAATATGTAGAAGCTTGGGCAGGCCCTGTGGAGTGGTAGGGAGGTAATCATAGAACACCATGTAACCAGAATGATTGATCAGAAAACCGCATCTTTGTTATAGTATGTATAAGAAAAGAGAGCTAACTATGTGGACTCTGTGTCCACAGTCAGTGCAGCTTTTGTGATTATTTAACTCCAACGAATAAGAAGACTGAGGACAAGGTTATTCAGCCGGCAAATGGAGGAGCCAAAGGTCTGAGTTTTTTCCAATGTTCGGTAGGCAAATGGCATTAATCTCATGTGCTCTTACCTCTAGGAAGTTGACTCCCTAATCACTATCTTCTGTTGAACTTCTCTGAACCTGAACCAAATTTTCAACTGCTCTTTGAAGATTTTCGCCTTCATGTTTCTCCATCATCATGAGTGTGGCATGTCTATAACGTTTTGTTTCCTGCTGTGCTTGCTCTCCATCCTGCCCCTGACCTCCCAGTCAGGGTTCCCTCCTCCAGCCTTCTTACTTCTAATGGCATCATTCTCCAGTCGTCCAGCCTCGAATGGTCTGAGTAACCGTTGAAAATTTTCTTGCTTAAGTCATCCTTCTTTACCTTCTCCAACCAGTTCATTTCTAATATGCATTTTCTTTTTCATTTCTATGAATATTTCAGATCTAGACTCTGTAGCCTCATGCTATACAAACCCTACTGCAGTGAACTGTAAATGGACCCCCACCTTACCATCTTTTCTTGCTCTGACTCATCCACACATATTGTTGAATAATTCTTCCTAAGTCACTGCTTTTTACCCTTTTACTTCCCTGGTTAAAAACCTTCAATGGCTCCCTAGGGCCCCTGGACCTAAGTATAGAATCTTATGTATTTATTCTTGTTGAATTTCATGTTGTTAGGTTTGACTATCATTTTAGTCTATTTGGAATGGCTTATGTGACTGACCTCTCCTTTTATGAACTCGTAGTGCTTGTAGAAACTGCATAACTGAAGTAGTTCTATTTCTCTGCCCAGCTAGATTATATACCCCTTGGGGATAAGGGTCTGGTCTAGGAGTTCTCTTATTTATCCCACAGAATTTAGAGCGAGTGCTTCACGCACACTTAGTGATCCATTAGTTAGCAGTTAAGGGATGTGGATGCGACAGTACGGAAATGTGAGAAAGGGACGAAGCAGCCCGGATGGTAAAAAACAGAGGTTTTAATAAAATCCAGAAGCCAAGAAGGAGTCAGCAAAAGAGACATGTTAGAGGTCGGAGCAAGACTCACAAGGGGTATTTGTTGTTTTGTTACGTGAGAGCCATCCCTTCCTATGCTGGTACCAGCACCTCCCTCCCCACACCCTCAGTTTTTCTCAACCGGAAGCCTGTGGTCTAAGCCAATGACTGAGCATATTCCCTGTCCTGAAGCAGTGCCTCGCTCAGATATGAGGATGTCTCATCCTTATTGGGCCAGTAACAGTACCAGGACTAAATACCTCTCGGGGGAAACTTTTTCTTTTGTGTTCCTAAGGTAGGAGGTCGATGGAGAACTGCTGGCAGCCTTCCTGCCACCAAGAGGGCAGGCCGGGCAGAGATGGAGCCAGCAGAGAAGGGCATGGAGCTGAGGGGTGTAGAGAAACGTGGTCCTCGTAGATCCACTTGGCTTCTAGACCCAGCCATAACTGAAGGCCGAGATGAGAATTTTATGTCCCTTTCTCAAGTCAGCAGAGCCTCCTTTTCTGCTTAAGCCAGTTCAAATGGGATATTCTGTTACTTGCGCCTGAAAGAGATGTAAGGAACTCAATATCCAGTCCAGTCATTTTTAAGCTGTGTTTCACAGAGCACAGGGACTCCTCAACGTCTTTCCCCACCGAAGAAGCTTCCCCTCTCCCAAGCTATCTCCTCTTGGATTTCCAGTCTCCACACTGTCATTTTAGGCATTTGGGTTTGAATTCAGGATCTTTGACTAAACACCTCTTTATTTTTTTTTCTTCCAAACACGTATTTATTCTTACCTTTTTATTTAATAGATGAGGGATCTCAAATTCAGAAACATTAACGTGACTTTCTCAGGTCACACAACTAGCTAGGAGCAGACTAGCGCTGAAACTGAGGTCTCAAAAACCTCGCTCTTCATAAAAACATAAAGAAAGACAAACCAAACTGATAATAATGGCCAACATTTTACCGAGCACCTCGTCAGGCACTGTGCTGAGCTTTACATGTGTTGTCATATTTAAACCTCCATGAGGCCTTATGAAGTAGACACTACGCCACTTGCATTTTACAGATTCGAGTCCTGAAGAGGTTAAGTCAGGTCTTGGTAATATAACTCGTAAAGGGCCAGAGTTGCGATTCTTCCCTAAGGCAACTTGGTCAAGGACTTTTGAAGCATATTTGAGAAGAGCGAGGTGGGAATAAGTAAAAAGGAGCTGTCCTGTCCCATATTCCCCAGCCAACTCGAGTCCTCTTGCAGCTGTAGGAGAAGACAGCTTTCAGCACACAAAGAGCCTCCTCCTCCAGCACCTGCAGCCCGCTTCTCTGTGGGAAGGCTTTCTCGTCTGCTCCCCACCCTCCATGAGTACACCGGTGTCGCCTGGGAGTGCGGGGCAGCTCACTTCTCGGGGGCAACCCTCCACCAATGGGGAGTGGAGGTCGGTGGATAATGCCCAGTCTCTCTGTCCTCCAGTGTGGTGATTCTCAGGTGTCTTCCACATGGTTTGTCAGTGTCTCCTGGCCCCACAGGTGCCCACACTAGTAACCTCCTCACTGATGCATGAGTTATTAGCTTTCTTCCTGCCCTATCACATGTTCCTACTGCCTTAATTCTCCTCCCAGAAATCGCCAGCCAAATAAACTACTTGTACTCAAGTTTTTAAGACACTGATTTAGAGAGACATATTCGGAACATCTTCAGCCCTCAAACATTCCACTCAGAAAGGGAACACTAAAGGAATTCTGCCTTGACTCTCCTAGAGAGAAGAGGACAAAAATGTGGAAAAGTAGAGATGAACATTTTCAATGGTAAGAGCTGTAAGTGCAGTTTGAAAAGAAATCTTTAAAATGCCATTTGCAATACCTTGAGAGCAGTACCTTTTGGCGCTAAGAGCAGTAACTCCAGAGGGTTGAAGGTAGAGTCTGTGTACCCTCTAGCCCCTGGGTGAGGGGACAATGGGTGGGAAAATGCAGAGAAGATCCCTTCTTTGTCCCATGGTATGATTCAGTCCTCCCCTCTTTTTGTGCCTTCCCCTTTTTCAGACATTCAGACTGTCCTTGTGCCACAATATTTCAAAGGCTCTGACAATGGAACGTAACGCAAGCACCTTTTTGTATTTTCAAGGAGCTAACTATTTGAAGTGTAATCCTTCAGTGTTGGTTCTCATAAGTTTTCCCAAGGAGCTGGTTTAATCAATTTTTATATTCACTGGCCAGATACAAGATTTTGGTGACTTTCTAGATGCTTTAAAGTCATAATCTCATCATTTTTGGATTTAGGCCTCCCATTTTATTTAGTTTGATTTTTATCTAATGCCTTTTCTAACTAAAAGTGATAGATGACATACATTTGTTTCTTAAAAGAATAAATACGTTGAGGTTAATTTGTCCAGACATTTTTAAAGAAAATCTTGAGATGCCTTGAGATAATATTAAACAACTCTCTGCGTGTCCCAGTTAGGGTTGAGAATGGGTGCTCTAGGTTCCAGAATGGGTGTTCTCTTTAGTTTGTTTGAGGTTTCCGGGAAGGGGCTCTTCTTGGAAGGGCTGGGCAAGTGCAAGGCTAATCAGACTGTGGGCTGCTCCTGCCCAGCTCATGTGTAAGTGGCATCAGAGTCAGAAAATGATTAAATGGTTTGCCCGATAGATTGCATGTGGATAGTCCTAACAAATATTTACTAGATCAAACTGGATATATATCGGAAGATATAAGACATCATTAAAAAGTTTGCAATTAACATGAAAAACAATTAAAAAGTCATAAGTGAAATAAAAGAGGAGCAACGTCCCTCCAACTTGAATTTGTGGCTTGAGGGTATGGGTTTGCATGAGTGCATGGCGGTCCCCGTGCATGCACGTTTCAGGACTTAGTGAATGTAGAAAGTCTCATATCATCTTACCAAACTCTTATGTGCTCCGAACAATGCAACTACCCAGTTTCTGAAGTCAGATGAATTCCCTGAACACTAGGCTTTTGAGTTTGCTTGTACTGGGTTCAAATACTGGTTCTCCCTTAGCAGTTATGCTATCCAGGGCTAGTCACTTAACTTTTCCCAACCCCAGTTTGTTTTTTTTTTTTTCAGATGTGAAATTAGGATAATAGTATCTCTTACCCATAGACCTCTAGAAAGCAGAGCCCAAGGCAGGGGTTAAAGTGCTGAAGCTTTATTTGAAAAGCAAAAAGCCAGAGCCATGCAGGCAAAGAGAAAATGGGAAGAGAGATGAGGAAAGATGAGAAACATGTGATGCAATGCACTACTGCCCCTGCCACCACTTTACAGTAAGTTAGTTGTTCAACAGACATATTCACTAGAGAGTTTATGATCAGAAACCACATCTCAGAGCCATTCCTGGAAGGGGAAAGGAGAGAGACCTATTCATTCCTTTCCTTCCTAACTCCTCTCTCCTGTTGGTCAATGTTTACCTCATTGGCAATGACTTCTCCTGGACTTCTGAGCAGTGTCATCTAGCCCCTTGGTGACCACTCAGGGATCCAGTTCTGATCGTCTGTAGTCTGGCATTTTATCTCCGTGTGCCAGTGGAGGGAACCTCAGAGGAGACAAAGGGCCAGCGCGGTGGCACTGGGCAAGGGCACCAGCAATGGTGTCAGCCGTGGTAGAGTCTGAAAGACGCCTTTAGGAAGAAGGAGGTGGTCAAGAGAATTGGGAAACCGCACAATCTGTGCCCAATACATACTGTTATCTACCTCGTTGGACTTTTGTCATAATTGAGTTCATGAGAAGTATTGAGTACATTACAGGGGACTCTGAAATAGATGACTTGAGGTGATTATTTGCTTTGCCACTTGTCAACTATGTAAACACAGGCAAATTACTTACTTTAAACCTCAGGGGCCTCACCATAAAACGAAAGATAATAATTACACTGATTGTATAGCGTTGTTGGGAGTACGTCATATGGGGTAAGTGGTCCATGAAATGGCCAGCGATGGTGGTGATGATTAAGAATCGACAATGCTTTCATGCAAAGCATGAGGAAATCATTGGTATCTGGCATTTTTCAATTTTGCTTCCTATTGCATTGTTGTTGTGGTTGGATTATATTAAACTTGATTTCAGTTTCTCAAAACCTTGGTTGCTGGAAGTTTACCCAGTGTCTGAACAGGACAGCAGTGACTACTCTAAGAGTATATCTACACAGGCCATCAGGCAGCGAGATTGCCTAATAAATCTTGAAGCTAGTCTGAAGTTTAATGGCTTTGAAGGCAGCCAGAGTTGGCCAGTCATCCAAAGACACATCAACCTTATTAATAAGATTTTTGTGGAGTTTTTATCTATTTATGCATCAGCGGGCACCACAGCAAAAGAACCCATCTCCATGCTGCCCATGAATGTATTCGGTTCCTAGTTTCTGCAATACTTTCCAAGTACAGATGAATTTGTGTCCTCGACTGTGGGTGAGCTAAGTGATCACCATCACTCAGGGCTGAAATGTCTTTCCTTATGAAAAAAATAACTTATTAAATGTATTTGACTTTAGACACCTTATGTGTTTTCTTGGGAGAAACTGAAACGAGTCACTGAAACAACTTGATTTATATCCCAAATTCACTAGATCTATAGGACAAATCCCAGCAAACCAGATGTGAGTGGACTCTGAGTACTTGTGAAAGCTACCTCTGATTCACAACAGGAGGCACGGAGGTGCAGGAGCCAGGGTACTTCCCGTAAGGGTGTACACAAAGCCATTCTCTCAGCCTGAGACAGCCCTGTCCCTCCCTGCATGCACCCATCAGCCTGTAACAGACCCCTAACTACAGACCCAGTCGTATATATACACACGCATACACACACACGCAGACCCTCAGGTGTTTCCAAAATATGTTATTTACCTGGACTAAAAAAAGCAATTCCATATCAGGGGAAATAATTTTCTAGATGGCTACATAGCAAGAAGGTACTAGAGACTGGTTAAAACCATGGATCTAGAGTCACTCAGACATGAGTTAGAATCTTGTTATGACACTTACTACTTTATGACCCTGAGCAAGCTACCAAGTCTCTGTGATCCTTAGTTTTACTATGTATAAAATAGGGTTGATGATGATGATATACCTCTTAGGAAGTACTTACAGTGCCCTGAGAATGGTGCTACGTGCTTCATGTACTTTCTTTCAACCATTTTCACAATTCTTTGAGGTATATACTATCACAGTAGACAGTGCTAAGTTGTAGTTTTTATAAGGCCTGCTATAAATGCAGCCATCACTGTTACTCCAGAAAAAAATTTCATTCCCAGTCCCAGACACTGCTGCTAGAATGTGACAGATATTCTCACCTGCTTTCTTGAGGCACCAAATCCTTTCTTTTTTTGTTCCAGTGTTATATATACCTTCGATGTGCCGATATAAAGAATATTTTATTTTGTCATTCATTTTTCTGAGGGTTTTATAGTACATGCAATTTTGTCTTCCATTATTTAGGGATGTTGATCTGCTCTACCCTAGGTTTACTTAATGAAAAGATCCAGATCAAATATTGCTTTAAAACTGAACAAAACTTTAAAAACATAAACAAAAATAAAAGCAACAGTGACAAAAATAATCTTCCCAATAACCCTGTAGAAGTTTTCTGGCTTAGGTATTGCATTTTCCTGACATTGTTGGGAGGTGTTGTAATTCAAGCTGTTCTTTGTGCAGCAATAGCTTTGTGACACGGGCTCTATTTTACCAGTGATCTGTTCTCTTAACGCAGCTGCCTGAAGAGCAGCAGTCCTGATCAAGACAAGGCAGTCAGCCTGTGGGAAGGTGAAATTTCTACCGCCGAAGATAATACCCTTTCTAGCCGTGGCCATAATTTATTAGTAGTTTGGGTAGTAATTTCATTTAACCTGTAATGCATCGCTTTCCAAATTACAGTATGCTAAACATCTAGAGAGCGATCTTACACAATCAAACAGGCTGCAGCAACCTTGGAGTGTTCGTTACTGACATAATGAAGCATTTTTATTACAGGTAGTTTCACGTATTGCATTATACTCCAAACTCCTGAACCCATCCTGAGAAACATCACAGAAACAAAATTATGCATCCTTTCGCAACATGGCATTATAATTTTAGTTAAAAATTATAACTTTCTGCAACCTATTAATTGAGACTTTAAAAAAAAATCAGGCACAGTCGCATATAATTATTTGCAATGTATAACTATCTTAATTCCCATAGGGAAGTGGATATATGTGTAAATAACCTAAGCCTCAGAAACTCTGCACTGCTTTTGGTACAAACGTGACAGCAGAATGACTTGGCTCATTTGGGAGCTTTGAGGGACAGGAGTTTGTTTGCTCAGTTTGGGGAGATTCTGTTTGGGGCTGTTGTTTGGACGAGTCCCCCGTCGAGCATTCTGAGCGTAAAGCCCAGTTTGAGGACACTCTGGTACCCTCTCTGGCGTGCGGTAAGGCTAGGCAGAATCCAGCTTGTGCATTGGCCTGTGTGACCTTACAAGGTGTCTTCTAAGTTTAAGGAAATCTGTTCTGAGAGACTGTGACACCACCACTCTCCCTAAGCCAAGGCTGATGAAGAGACGGGGAACCAGGGATGCAGTATCTTCAGCCAGCTCAGTAAAATGGTAAGAAGAGGATTTGCAAACTTGGGCAAATCTGAATCACAGAGACCCTGTAGAACCTGTTCAAAAATGCTGATGACCGGGGCCCAGCCTATAGATATTTTGACATAGGGGTTTTGTCACAAACCTGTATTATATATTTTTTGGTCAACTTTATTGAGGTATAATTTACAAACAACAAAATAGATTCATTTCAGCACTCAGTGACTCCTAGCAAACTTGAAGCACCTTTCTGGTTGTGTCTTACCCTTTTTCAAGCACCGAGTTACAAGCACAGGGTAGATGCTCTGTGGATATTTAAATAAATTCTCAAACACCAAGATTCATTTTTATACACTTTATAAACTGTGTTATATGTACATTCTTCTGTTGGCGTCCTTTCCCTCGTTTCACGTGTTATTGCCACTATTAAAATTTAAGTTTGTAAGTGTAGACAGAATCTATTTCTTGGTATAGACCTTCCCCTTTCTTTCAAATAAATAGAATAACACCCTGAAGCTCGTGGGTTTTCCCCCTGGGGCCTGCGGGCTTGCCTAATGGGAACCACAGAATGTCACTGAGGTCCTGTTAGGTCTTGTTTGACAGATGAGGAAACTGCAACCTCAGAAAGATGAAGTAGCTTGCTCAAGGACATTCAACCGATAAGCGACAAAAAAAAAAAAAAAAAAAAGGAAGAAGAAGGGGTGGAAATTAGGCCTTAGTATGGCTACCGTCAAATTTTCGATGCTGTTTGCAAGGTTAAGTGTAGAGCTCTGAATGTGGATCTGCAATTTATGAGGAGTAGGTGTGGGTGGGAGGGGGCATGGGGTTGGGCCTGGGAGGCTGGGCAGTGGTGACCTTTAGTGCCTCACATCTCCTGAATAGGAGTCCTTGTTTGCTAGTCTCACAGGCCTTTTCTTGCTCCTTCAGTGTACGTATCAGTCATTCCCTTAAAACAGTGACAGTCATTATAGCTGGCAAACAAATGGTCAGGAACTAGGCAACTCCGATTATTGAACTCAGCATGTGAAATCATTTAATCAGAGCTCACAGGACTGAGAGACAGTATTAAAAAAGCAATAGGCACCCTGTCTGGTCCCCAGAATGAACCCTTTTCAGAGAGAAGAGAGCTTATATTATTTATTGTGGCAGGAAGAAGACATACTGTAGTATTTCAATGAGAAAGGGACTAGACGGTAAGAACTCAGAGACTAGGATTCCACTTGACGCCATTCCTGATTCTTTTCTCAGTTTAATTTTAGAATAATTATTTGTATAACTCAATTTCTTCTGCAGCATCCTAGAACCCCTGCTATTATCTCTCCTGCTACTGCCCCGTAACCTGGGGCAGTACTTCTGCATCATCTTGCATTCATCCAGATTGTTGCAGTTGCTGAAGGACCAAAACCACTTGTAGATGGTATCAGCTGCAAGGTGTATGCCATCGTGGCGGCTCCACTGTGCACACAGATACACTTAAATGTGTGCACACGGCTTCGAAGCCGTAAGCACACATTTCAAAAGTAATGTTGTGTTCACCACATTGCCTCTTTCGTCATGGTTCAGGCAGACTTTTGTTAAATGTGAGATTATAGGGGATGAAGCACTGGGCGGGAAATGCAGCGATTGGTAAATACATTGACGACGACTGTTTCAGAGAGGCTCAAGGTGGCAACAGTCCTTCCTTTGTACCATTTCTAGCTCCGTTTGGTCACCACTCGAGAAGGAGCCATTAGAGCTAAGTGTGCATGGGAGCAGGAGGCTGCAGGGCACAGCCGGCCTCCTGACCAACCACCATTGCTTGCGCACACACGTGGTTCCACACGCTCCCTTTCTGTCTCCCTAGAGGAGTTGCTAAAACAGATAACATTATTTGGAAGACACTTGCTCTATTTCTCCTCAAGAATCTTTCATATTCTTTTCTTAAAAAAAAAAAAAAAAGTTAACTTCCTCCTGACAGATTCAGAGAAATAAATGCACAATCGTGGGAAATAGGACACATAAACTTCTAGGATTTGTGCTGCCAAACTGAGCACTAGGACACAATTTCTAAATGGCCACGTGGAATACGCTTTCCTCAACACACACACAGGCCTGGGCTAAAATCTAATACCTCCATTAACTCAAAATGATTTTGCTTGAACACTACCCAGAAAGCCCCATATGTACTTATTCTGTTTTGTTTTTCTCTTTCAGCCCATTGTCTCTCAGAGATAGCTTTACGAGGCTGTATATAGCTACACATTGCATAGACAGCCAAGCTTGATAGTAGGCAGTGTAGATTGTGCAGAAATTGTTAAAGATTCAACTCACTGGTATGGTTCGTGCAGCCTTCAAGAGCCCGGACCTTGAATTAGATCTTTTAATTGGGCTTGAATGAGGATTTTAATGTGCACTGTCTCTCTTTTTTCACTTGAGCTGAACTCTCTGGGGTCTGATGTCAGTGAGGAAACTGGAATCATTTGCCCTGCACAAGACACCATATTCTCACTGCTAAGATAACGGGGCCTGGAGGGAAAGCAGGGCTAACAGGTCAAGGGTAAGTGGTGAGCATTCATCATGTCAATTTGATCGGTCGAATAGAATCACAGAACATTAAGTCGCTCTTTTTTTTTTTTTTTTTGCTCTCAGACGAGTTTCTTTTTTCTGCCTTTCTTTCTATTTGTCTCTTTTTTAATCTCTATTTTTTCTTTATTTTCCCTCAGAAAAACAAACTAACAAACAAACATTTCAAAGACAGGTTTTAAGAACTCTAACCAAGGAGATCCATTCCTAGGAAAAACCATCCTGAACTGCAACTTGACGTTGGGCCTGGCACAGCGAAGGAATGACGTTTTTAAATATTCTGATCAGGGGCTTAGAAACAGACTTAAAACTTCAGCCCAGAAGAGTATGATTAACTTCGCGCGGATGTGGTGGTTCTGGCCACGTAATTTTAGACATTCTAATTGGCAGTTTAAAAATAGCAGAGTTGCAGCCTCCTCTTCTGTATTATTCCCTTTGACTGTGCATTGTATTTAAGGAGCCTTAAAGTTTCTGGGGCCAGCCTGGGAACTATGAGTCTATGGATCCTCCTCTACCATTTCCTAGGCCTGCTCAATTCTGCCCTGAAATACCAAAGGGTAATAAAACCTTGTGTTTTCTTAGGAATGCTCCCAGCCTCCAGCTCATAGACATTTCCTTCTCTTCTCTAATAACTAGGTGCTCAAGGGATGTACTTCAATGATGATATTCAATTAAATCCATTTCTGGGCACCTTAAGCTTCCAGCTGAACCACATCATTTTCTTGCCAGGTAATAAGTACTTTAGGATGTCATCAAGGAAAGGAAAACACTGATTTCAAACAACCAATTATTTAGCAAATTCTTTCTCATATTTGTGTAATCCAGTGTCCATAAGCTGAAACAAATGTTTGTTCCTTTTCTACTGTTTCAGTTGGCAGTAAGATAACATATCAGCGGACGTACCCACAACAGAGCTGCATTTTTCCCCTTCGCGTTTCCAAGGAGCCCTAAGAGTCCTGTCTGGTCAGACATGAAGTTGCTCATCTTTACCTAATTTCAGACTCTGAGTTTCTCTTCTGGGAGACACTTGCCGCGTCACTGAGGGAGTGGGAAGCAGGGGTAAAATAAAATGCTTTGAGTGACGGAGCTGCCTGTGGCAACTCCAGTTGCCTTGTCCCGAGCAGAGGGCTTGGTGGGACCTGTGTTGGGGGATTCTCAGTTGGTACCCACATTCCCTGTGAGATGTGGTGTATCATCCCTGCTTTGAATTTTGTTACCAGGGAATCTTGCAGTTTCCCAACCAATGAGGCCACAAGTCTATAAATCCTAGAGTGCCAAATCTCTGGAATAGCAAGCATCTGCTCTCTGACCTGTACTAATAAATTCCCCTGCCCATTGGCATCCAGGGCTTCAGTGCACAGAGAACACTGCTATTTTCAGGGCACCCTTCCTGCATTTTCACCCCAAACAGCCTAGCATTCACTGCTTTCTCATACCTGAAACCTCTTATAATGCACCACTTTTTTTTTTTTTTCCTGGCTGGCTGGATGCAGAAAAAAAAAGCCTGCTTATCTGAGGCTTGTCTTTCATCCCAAGATCTCAGAAATACATGAGGAACATTAACTGAGGCAAATGTCCCTCTACCTACTACTCAGGGTCTTCTCCCCTCATGGAGCCAGTTAGGAGGATAAAACATTCACATGAAAACAGTCCAGTCACTCTCTCTTTTTTGAGGGCTATAGTAGGAAGGAGGGCTTTTGTGCCCCGAGGAGAAGTGAAGAACAAGTGGGTGCTCTCCTGTCACAGGCCAACCCTTGAGCATTTCCAGCATTCGCAGTCATCCGGAGGACCTGACGAACATCTTTGGAGAAGTGAGATGATCTGTACTCTAAGAGGTGGTAATACCTCTTCTCAACAGTTAACTGACACTCAGATAGTTCCTAGGGGGGCGAGGCTGGGTGTGGTGGGGAGGAATCCCTATTTAAATGACTGGCAGGGACACTGGTCCATTTTTCTTTCATGATGTACCCAGGGTAAGTATCTGGAACACCAGGGGTCCTGCATCTGCGAAGATCAAACTCTAGTCAAGACCGTTTTTCTATGGACTCATGGAAACGAGCAGTCTTTTCCAGCTCTTTATTAAATTACATAGTTCAGGCTTCCTTTTAGCTTTAAAAGGCATCCTCACTACTCTTTTCATTCTCTCTCTTCTTTGCTTCCTGCTAACAAGGCCTTTTACATACTTGCAGGTATTGGGTTGTGAGCCATTTTACCTCTCCTTTTTATTTGTATTTACTTTTTTTAATTAATAGATTTTGTTTTTAAGACAGTTTTAGGTTTACAGAAAAACAAGCAGAAAGTACAGAGAGTTCACATATCCCCCCCCCTTACGCCCTGCAATTTCCTCTATTACTAACATCCTTTTTATTACCATTATGAACAGCAGTGCCAGATGACAATAGTTTTTAGAAAGACAAGGGGCTTTCACCTACAGTGTCTCATGTAACCGAGACTGTTTAGGAAATAAGCGTGCCCCTAGAGCATGAGTGTAGCTAGTGGAGGGGATGGAGGCAGCTGAATAAACCCCGCAGCTCTGGTTGTCAGAGACCAGAGCCATGGGCAGGAGGGACCCACTCAAGGAACAGGGATCAAACTGGATTCCCCAGTGCCCAGTAGAGGGAAATGGGACTATTTCCTATGGCTCCTGTGACAAATTACCACAAACTTTGTGGCTTACGATACTGTAAATGTATTGTCTTACCATTTTGAAGGTCAGAAGTCTAAAATAGGTCTCACTGGACTATTAAGGTGTCAGCAGAATCGTGTTCTTTTGGATGCTCTAGGGGCAATCTGTTTCAATGCCTTTTCCATTTTCTACAAGCTACTTGCACTCCTTGGCTCATGGCCCCTTCTTCCATCTTCAAAACCAGCAGTGGCTAGTGGCGTCCTCCTCATGCCATACCCCTCTGACACTGAGTCTCTTGCTGCCTTCTTTCGCTTATGAGGACTTTCATAATTAGGGTAGGTCCATGTGGATAAACCAGGATGATCTCTCCATTTCAGGATCAGCTGATTAGCAGTCTTAATTCCCTCTTGCCAGTAAGTAACATAATCACAGATTCTGGGGAACCATTATTCTGCCAACCATACGGGGCATTGTCCTGGAAAAGTAAGCCTGGGATCAAAGCTAACAGTGAATCACAATCTCATCCTCCTAAAGAGTAATTAGACACAGGGCTCAACCTCCTCATTCAGCTCAAATATCACTTCTTCCAGGAAGCCTTCTATACAGGAGACACTAGAAACATGTGGCACTTGAAATGTGACTCGTCTGAACTGAGATGTGTTCTAAGTCGAAAATACACACCAGATTTCAAAGAGTTAGTACAAAAAAAAAGTAAAATATTTATTTTTACAATAATGATTTTTAAAATATCGATTACACATTAAAATAATATTCTGATATATTGTAAAATTAATGTTTCCTTTCTTTTACTTTTTTAATGTGTATATAAGGAAGTATAAAATTGCATCTCTGGCCTGTACTATATAAACATGTATACATATTTTTTGACACTGCTGCTTTATAATAGCTCCAGGCTGAGCCAAGTACTTCCTTTGTGTGCTCACACAGTCCCTTATTCACACCTCAA
Organism: Eonycteris spelaea; assembly: GCA_003508835.1. Lineage (NCBI taxonomy): Eukaryota > Metazoa > Chordata > Mammalia > Chiroptera > Pteropodidae > Eonycteris > Eonycteris spelaea. The sequence goes on from PUFA01000017.1 coordinate 8,451,054, forward strand.
ACATTTGCATTATAGCATCCTTATCAATTTGTACATTTACCTGTCTTACTACATGGTGAGTTTTTAAAAAGGACAGGGGCTGCGTCTTATTTATTACTGTATCCCTTGTGTTAGTGTAGTGTCTGGAATGTTATATCAATAATCATTATAATAATCATAACGCTTACTTAGTCCTTACTACATGCCAGACTCTATTCCAAGGACTTAACATAGTAAGTCAATTAATCCTCACAACACTCTCTAGCTGTGTGACTTTAGGCAAGTTATTTTAACATTCGTGCCTCAGTTTCTTCATCCATAATATGAGACTAATAATAGTATCTACCTCATAGCTATTCATAATATGAGAATTAACCATAATTTTATATATAAAAGTGTATGTGTATACATTTACATACATATATACATTATATGCATATTATAGATGTATGACTATATACAAGACTTGTGAAAAAGCTAAGAATGGGACCTACACATCCTAAGCACTATAAAAATGTTAAATCAATATTTCGAGATAGGTACTCCTCTTCTCTCCATTTTAAATGTCGGGACTGGCATAGGGAGGTTGAGCAACTTGCCCAGGTTTATACAGCTTATTAGTTTTGAAGATGGGATTGGAACCCAGATAATCTATACCCTTCAATACTATGTTGTACTGGTACTTCATAAATATTTGAATGAATGTGTGAAAATATAGTTGAATTGATGAAGTGCCATGAAATGACTTTTGCGACACTGCACAGCTAGTTGGAAGGAGAGTTGGTCTAAAACTCAAACTCCGAAAAATCAAAGGTTTAAGGGGAGGGCAGGGGGTGGTGAGGAGTTTGTAGACTGTGCATATAGATTAATGAAACTCAGTTTGACAAGACTGTTGTTATCTTTCTAACATCTCCTGAGGGAGAGAATGAGACCACTGATGGGAGAGAAAAGGAGACTGTGAACGTGCCAGGCTGTGTGCGGTTAAGGCAGATCAAGACAGGAAGCATGGATGGTAGTGTTCATTTGTTTAGCTGCAGGAGGAGCTGGGGATAGGTTTGACTCCTGGAAAAACTTTAAAGATGGAATTTTCTTTTGCTTAAAATCAGGCCTACTTGGAGAGCAGACTGGACTTGGTTATGACCTAGAAATGTGGAGCCCGGCTTAGCAAGCTCTGAGCCAGATGGAAGAGAACAAACTATAGAAGAGAGTAAGAGGGATTGCTGCTCCTATTTCCAGGCCCTAAGCGTCCCGCCTACTTAGGTAGAAACACCCCGTGCTCACTTTGCCATCTCTAACCTGATAATCTGATTCTAGAGCAGCAGGGATGGTAGAGAGACCCAAGGACCTGCTTAGGATCTTCTGTACACAACCCACCAAGGGGATGTACAAGGCCTTAGTGATGAGATAGAGTTTACTGATCATTTCTCCCTAAATATTGTGGCTTTGCACTTAAAATGATTCAATCCCTGTAGCTCAGGCATAGTTAATCAAGGCAAAGTGTATGTGTTAACCGTCATGATTTTAAAAAGGGAGACTCATTTTAGACCATGACTACAAAGCTAATAGCAACATAGTTACATCGCAGAGTTGTTTGGAGCCACCAGTAAATTGCTCACTTCTAGCACATGGTATTAGGGTCTTCTCTAGACACAGCCGGGTCTGTCTCGGAGAACTGCCAGCCGGCACATCCCCACTTGCAATCTCTCTGGTTCCATCTCCAACTATTAAAAAGTCGAGGTCACTCTGCAAGGCATGGCCTGTAAATTTCCGGCTCCCAGCCTCAATGTGCACAAAGCAGTATGTGTATGTCTCCAGGCTCATTTCCCTGCCACAGGAGGTGAGAGAATCAAAGGCAGGGGGTTGGTCTTTAAAAGGCCTGGAGAAATTTATGACTCAATTTAAAACCACTTGTAGTTTATCAAAGCGAAGGAAATGGAATCGCAAGCTTCGGGGCAGGAACAGATTTTCTGTGAGAGAGAAAGAAGAGCCTGTTCTTCTATCCAGTCTCCCATGACAGCAAAATCTTTCCCCAAATCCCACAAATTTGGCGACAATGCAATCTTTTTTTGACATGACCACTGATTAAACAGAATTTATAAATGTCAAGACTGCCCATCTAATCCTCGACTAATTGAAGAGGCCAAGAGCCTGTTGGGATGGCTCAGTGACAACATACAGCAGTAGAAATACTCAAGAGGACTTAAACCTGCAGGTTTTGTCTCAGACTTGATCGTGGCCTTTGCCAAGACAACTGTTCTTCATGAGAGGAGTGGAAAAGAAGATCCTTCAGTTAACGTTTTGCTTGTTCTTTAATGGTGTCCAGGAGTCCAATTTGCAAGCCACACATCCAAGTACATTGAAGCACATTGTTGGTTTCTCTACATGTAACCTAGGCTCTGGGAGATAGATGTTGCATATTTTTGATTAGGTGGTACTTATGGCTGCTAGGAACAGAGAGTTGACTAAAGTGGCTTATATACACAGCATTTATTTCTCTCACATGTCGAGACGTCTGGAGGTACATAGAAATGGCCCTTAGTTTAGTGGCACAAAGATGTCAGAGCCGGGGTCTCCGTGATTCGTGTGGCTGCTGGAGCTCCAGCCATCACATGTGAACTTCAGGCAGCAGAAAGGGCAGAAAGGGTTGAGGGGACTTTATTGAAAGCTTCAACCAATGACTACTGCTACCATCACACTGGAATTTAAAGGAGGCTGGAAATTTTAAGGGTTTTTTTTTCCCCCTGCTAGGTACTTTTTTGTCTTCTATAACTGAAAAAAGAGGGGGAGGTTGGATATCGGGTAGGAAATTAGCAGTTTATTTCTCAATTCACGACCAACGATTCAGAAGCGTGAGAAAATCAAATCCATCCTGAAGTTTCGTGTAAATAGAACTTGTGCGCGGTCTGGTAAAACTTTTCTCAGTGTTTATTGCTTACTCCTCTTTTTTTCTTTAGATTATTTATCTATAAAGCCCTATTGCTCTCCTTAAAATCAACGGTCATTTCTTATTTGCTCACTGATTAACAAAGCACTTGGTCCATAACGCACTAAAAATGGTATTTATTTAATTGAATTATTTCATGAATAGGGACTGAATTTGATTCTGGGTGATAGAAATAGTTATACAAATACTGTATGAAAACTCCACTGATATTTTCAATAGTTTTGGGCAAGAAAAAATTACTAGGCAGATACATCTTCTTTTTTATTTGTTTATTTAAGAAATTTGTATTTTCTTTTTAGAGTGAAGAGAAGCCTTTGGAGGATTTTGTTTTATTTTTTCCCAACTTTGAGAAATAATTCACACATATAATTGTGTATATTTAAAGTGTACAATGTGATGAGTTGTTTCATCAGGAAACAGTGAGAAGGACCATATTCAGACCAGGTTGGCAGTCTGATCTTGAACTTCCATCATCCAAACTGTGAGAAAATACATTTCTGTTGTTTAACACACTTGGTTTATGGTATTGTATTATGGCAGCCCAAGCTAAATAAGACATAAGCCTATTTTTATAGCAACATAAGCAACCCAAGTGTCCACTGACAGATGAGTAGATAAGCATAATGTAGTGTATATATATATATATATATACACATACCATGGAATATCATTTAGCTTTAAAAGGGAGGATTCTGGCAGATGCTACGACATAGCTGACCTTTGGGGACATTATGTTAAGTGAAATAAGGTAGTCACAGAAAGACAAATACTGTATGATTCCACTTATATGTGGTAATTAGAGTAAAGACAAAGAGTCATAAAGACAAAATAAAATCGTGGTTGCCAGGGATTTGAGGAAGGAGGGAATGGGGAGTTACTGTTTAATGGAGACAGAGTTTCAGTTTTGCAAGACGAAAAGTGTTCTGGAGTCGGACAATGGTGATAGTTACACAGCAATATGAATGTACTTAACACTACTCAACCGTACACTTAAAAATGGTTAAGATTGCCAGATGGAACATGGGGTTGGGGGGGGCTCAGTGGAAAAGGTGAAAGGATGAAGAAATGTGAATTGGTAGTTACAAAATAGTCACGGGGATGTGAAGTACAGCATAGGGAATATAGTCAATAATATTATAATAACTGTATAGTGCCAGGTGGATACTAATCAGGGGATCACTTCATAAATTATATGAATGTCTGACCACTATGCTGCACACCTGAAACTAATATAAAATAAGATTGAATGTCAACTCTAATTAAAAAAAAAAATGGTTAAGATGAGTAATTTTACGTCATGTGTTATTTTACCACACACACACATACACAAACGTAAAGAAGTATATATCTTAAAATATTTTAATATTTTACTTAAATATATTAAATATTTATATAAATAACAGTATATATGATATTTTACATTATACATAATATATATTAAAAATATAGATAGATAGATAGATAGATAGATAGATAGATAGATAGATTTCAAAATAAGTATATCCAGCTTTGCATCACGCAGCACTGTTCCTTGAAATGGCTCCTTATGCCTCTCTCCATTTCACTAGGTTTGTCGGTCTGGGGTCCATTGGCCATGGTTCTCTCCGCTTCTGTGTAGAGATCACTGTTACTGTTCACCATCCTGCATAGGTCAGCCTGGGGTGGCAAAACCAAACTGTTCTCACAGTGATTATAATTAGCGTGACGAGGAGCTCGAACAGTCTGGTCCTGTCATGGGGCTCTTCTGAGCTCTGGGTGCCAGTGAAGGGAACTGTGTTGCCCTCAAGCTGTGACCATATTCACTGCCAGCCCTTCCTTCTGCTGTCGATCGGAAAGATGACATGTGGTCATCTCTTAGTGGCCACCCGTTAAGCCTCATCTCACGATGGGCACTTGGTCTAGAGCTATCCTGGGCATTTCAAAGTGACATTGCTATTTCCTACAAGCTGAGACCGATTCATCATTTCCAGCCAAAGGCAAAAATTTACATTTCAATGATCAGCAAATTTTAGCACATTTGAGAAACTGGGCAGAGATGCTCAGCCCCCATCCACAGGTTTTGTTAATGAATTTGACAGAGAGAAGTTGCATTCCTAGGTGAAGTATTAGAACAAAAAGGACCTGCTTTTTTATGTAATGAATTGCTGAGAAGTTATTCAAAATGTGACTTAAAAAGCCTCTTGTCAGGGAGCAGCTCAGTTCTCTGAGTCATGAATTAGATAATGGGCTTTTATAAACCCACAGAGGGAAACCCTCTGAGGATTTATGTGGGTGAGAGAAAATGTCCGTCTAAAGCTGCCACCTTTTTCCAAGTGCTGGGGCACAATGCAGAGGCCCAGGGACCTTCATGCAAATGCCAAGGCCAACTGGACCACCGGCAAGGGCGTGTTGTGACCTGCAGCGCTGGCTCTGAACACTTGCTCAGGCTGGAAGCTGCAGATCTCACCAGAGTGCATCCCCTGCCCTGCCTCAGGAAAAGAAGTCACTGGGGGAAGAACGGTGAGGAGGACAAGGAAGGCTCCTCTCTCACACCATCACCTTCCTAAAGATGTGGCCTCTGTCCCCAAACCCCAACCTGATTCAGATAAGGAGACCTGAGACAACCATGAGACTAAGCCTGATAGCTCTTATGTACATAAGGAGAGACTGTTTGAAGGTAACTCCATAGAAACTAAGAGTCCCTTTCGTAATAGAGCTCCAAGAATAAAAGAGGTAGTGACTGATCAAGAAGGTTTCAGACTATGGCAAAAGAACGTCATGCTGTCCTCTAACCAAACTTTCCTTCAGGTCATGGGTACTTAGGGGCTCATGGAGTTATTCAAGGCATGACTTTTTTCCCCACTTTTTTCACCACCTAAACGTTCTACCCCCACAGGGAACCTTGCCTTGTTTAACTTTGATGACTCTCAGGTTAGCTGCTGATCTTGACCTGAGAATAGCTGGGATTCAACTATGCCTTGTGCTGCTGCCCACTCTGGCTGTGTGTCCCCTCAGCTTGGAGCTCTGGCCCGTCTCCCAATAATCACTTGGGCATGAAGATAACCTGGATGTGACATCTGTCAGATCAATGATAGCCAAGATAATCTGGCAACACCTACTTTTTCTGATTCCCAAGAGATCTCAAAAACTATTTAGCAGTGACTAGTGATCACAGAAACCATGAAGGATTTCCTCTGTACCCAAAGTTTACATGCTATTGGAGAGGGAAATATGCAAATAAGGGGCAAGATTGTTTTCCTTATATTGCAGCCAGAAAGATACAATGAATGAGAATGTCCTTAAAGTACTGCACCAAGCCACCCCATTATAAAAATTTTAAAGGACAAAATTTCCTTCCTAAATGGTATGGGCCTGGAGATGTCATTATTCTGGGAGCAAAACCTCCACTCCCCATCCCCCACCCCCATATTTCTACTTCCATAGCTCTTGCCATTTTCCCTCCAATTACTTCAAAATTCAATAAAATGTAGACCTAGGAACTCACATCACTTCCTGGGAGCTGGAAAGGCAGACTGATATTAACAAGAATTTTGGTGGATCCTGGAGGTGTGGGCTGGACGCTGGTTGGCTCCTTTGGTTAGAACACCACAGCTAACAGACTAAGATCCCATCGCCAGATGGCCCAGGCTGCACTCTTTCCGTCTGTGGCTACACTCATCACTGCTAGTTTTATGTATGGCTATGTTGGGATGGAGCATGTGTTTCTGACATTTCTCCTTTAATTCAATAAGTCTGTATTGAGTACAGTGCTCTAAGATATGAAAAATAAAGTGTCAGTTTATAAACTAGTTGAGGATTGCTTCAATTTGATCTCTTTATTATAATGCTCTCTCAACTAATGTCTTTACCCTGAAATCTCAGCTCAGTTTCTCAACCTTGCGATTCAAGTCAGCAAGATAGTAGCTGTTATACACCCTCTTCTTTTTTCAAGTCTCTCCTCATGCTCTACTCATGCAGTATCCCTGGCTATAAAGGTGGCATATAAACTAGGCCTTGCTAATCAGAACACTCCCCTACACATGGGATTGGTTCAGGGGTGAGCATGTGTCTTATGCCAGACCAATCAGAGGCAACCTATTTTGGGGTAGTATACTAACATTAAGGACTATAGGAAACTTTAATTGCTGAGAATCATTTTGTCCACCATGCAGAGAAATCCTGTTACCACAGAGGAAAGCAAGGCCTTAGAATGTAATGAAAATGATATCTGATGACAGCCCTTGACCCAACCATGCCTGAAGCCAGCAAATTTATGCTCCATGGACTTACTCAGTGGTACAAACAAGTAAGTGATGCTTTTCTTAAGCTAGTTTAAATTAAATTTATCTCATTTTAAATAAAAACTTCTTCACAAGTATCTGCCTTATGTTTAGAGTGATGAGGAGTTAGCTTGGGATGCAGAGAAAATTATGAGGATGTCAATGGTGAGTGTCAATATATTCAATAAATGGAGAACACACTTGCAGTGAGTTACACATAAGGCAATTTCGCAGCAATTAATGGAACCTAGCTTTTAAAAGTATTTCTTCTCTTTCATAGAAAGTTTGACATTTGAACATAAAAGATTTATTTAACCAGAGTTATGACATGAAAACCACAGTTTTCAAACATGCTGGCTGAGGTCATTGGAAATTGCTGCATGATCAAACAAACTTGAGGAAAACACAACTGTTTTTTTTTTTTTAAACATTTGGAACTAAAGTGAAATGAATCAAATGACAAATCTCTCTGCCCTTCTACTTTGTCATGAAAATACGAAGTGCTGAGGCTTATCATCAAAATGAACGTGTCATGATACATAATTTATTTTACCAATGGGATAATTTGCAGGCACTGTAAGTTGGTTACATAGAACAGAAAAATCAAAAGCAGCAGTGGCTTGAACAGGACAGGAGCTCATGTCCATCTCAAATGAAAGAAGTCTGAAAGCAATCAGACCAGAGCTGCTATGGGGGTTCTACTAAGTCATCAGAGGCCCTGGCTCCTCCCAGCTCTCTGCTGTGTCCTCCCTTATGCTCTGAGATGGCTTCTTGACCTCCAGACATTATATTCTTGCTCTAGATGCTAGATGGTTGTAGGGACAAAGAGTGTACCCCTTCCTTCTGAGGAGACTGCTCAGAAGTCACATGGAGCTCTATGGCCAAAATGTGTCACGTGGTCTCTCTTCACTACTTTTATAGCATGGCGAAAAGTCTTTCAATTTCATTAGGTGGCAATATGCCTAGCTAAAGATCAGGGTTTATATTACTAAGAAAAGGCAAGAATGGATATTTGGAGGGGTGTGTGATAGAGTAGGGCAGGAATTTAGGGATTCTGTATCTTTCAAAACTAAAAGATATCAGTGCTTTTTAAACTCGATATTTCTGAAAGGAAACTACTAAATTGTTCATGATACTGGATACTTGGGCTCTTACTCCTTTGAAAAATGAGTTCTAGCTTTCTCTGCCTTGTCTTTTACAAGTCCCAAAATGTATGCACGAAAACTTGACATTTCTATTCCCCAGGGCTTTTTATTTACTGCAAAGTTAGGCTAGTCATATATTTGCTGATAATGGGTATGTCAATATTTTAATAATAAAAATAAAATATAAATATGTTATTTCCTCTTTTGCTATGCATATTTTCTAGTTCTTCCTTCTCTGCCAAATGAAAACAGAACAATCATAGCTCTTAGACTCAATAAATTTAATTTGGTTTAAAGAGTTGGATGATGGCAGAAAAAGAATGAATACCATTTGGAGACATGAGACTTAAAGTTCCTTCTCAACCATTCATTATTTATCATTCTCTCATAATTACCTCCCTAACTCTCTGTAACCTTCTAAAATCTAAAAGGCACTATATTGGAGAAAAATGTCTCTTCCTGGAAATGTGTATAGATTCTGGTATGTGGCTGTTTGACTGGCTGACTGGTGAGAGGAAGAAAAATTGAAGAGTTAATAAAGACTTCAGTCAAGATGTCACAATAGGTTCATTCTTTGATATAGTCACATATGAAACATGTAGCAAAAATGGGCTTATTAAGATGAGCTATATAACACTGACAATATTTGACAATTTTGCCAACAAATGGGCAAATATAGTTCAGTTTAATGAAAGAGGAAGAGAGAGTCAAAATGACATAGCTAGAATCAAAAATAAGATAACATAGCTTAAGACCAGATTTGGAAAATATTCACAACATAATGAAAGGAGCTGAAACCACTGTACTCTACAGGCTCTTGGACTCAGTGATATACAGGAATTTGGTTCTTGTGAATTAATGAGGACTCAAGAGTGTTCCATGCATGATCCCTAAAGATCACCGCTTGAATTAGCAAAGCTAATCCTGATCCTGAAAGGAGTCTGAAAAAGCTACTTTTGACTGCTGCTTGGAGCAATGGCTCTTGATAAGCTACAGGTCTAGCAAGATAGGAAGACCCAGAGACAATCTCCCATCCTGGAGCGGAACTAAGCCACTGGCTGGCTAGATGAATCTGCACGTCACCAATATCACCTCAGGGCAGGAAATCTGAATTGCTCTTATATGATCAGATGTGAGAGCTAAGTAACAATACCCACAAAACTACTGCACAAGGAAAATTGAGCACAGAAGGAAAAAGAAAGACAATTGCTGAAAATTGACCTGCAAAGACAAATTCCAAACTACATGGAGAAATTTAACGCTAACAAAGATAGCCAACTTTTAAATCTTTAACATAAATTTATTCTAGAGGAAATGCATTTTTTTAATAAAAGTTTGATCAAAACTTTAAACCATGAATCAAAACCAAGGATAAATTTTTTAAAAATGGGAAAAGAAATTATTAGAAAATTTCCAAATTAAAAAAAAGTTATTGAAATAAAAATTTAATAAATTCTATTTACATTGGAATGAATGAAGAGACTATAAATGAATTGGTAATTCATCTAGAACACCTCACAGAGAGAGTTTAAAATCATGAATGAATAGTTAAATTCCCAATACCTATTTAATAGAAGTTCTAGAAAAAGGAAAGAGAAAGAATGATAAAGAATAATTATTTGAAGAGATAATAACTTTGACTGCCAGTTAAAAATACATTTCTTTTACTTATTATTAGATTTTACTAAAATGACAGTAAAATTATTGAAAGGACATAAATCTACTAAGTTATAGATAGGAGAAAAGAAAACAGATGCAAAAGTTAAAAAGTTGAAAAATAAATAAATTATAAGAGATTTGGCATATGGGAGTTTAAATCTAATCCAGAAAGAAAGAAGTTAACAATAACCAAACTGATTTGTACCCCCAAATACAAAAATGTTCAGAAATTTGAGTATTGGTTACCTATAAAAGGAGAATTGGTTGAAAGTCTTTTTAAGAAGCAGTAAGGTTCCTAATCCTCTTTTTCACCAGGTTCAGCCAGGTAACTACCCCTCCTTACTTTCTAGAAGAAGACTAGAGTTTTTGTTTTCAAAAAGGTTTACTGAAGGACTTTGGAATCAGGAGAAAGAAGTACAGATGAGATAGTTCAAGTACAATTTCAAATACTGAATAAAATATGTTTCTAAATTGAAAGAACCCACTAAATTCCTCCCCACAAAAGACTCATACCAATGTGTGTTATTTTGAAATCTCTGGGCACTAGAGATTAAGAAGAGATTTTAATACATTTAAAATACTATTTTTTAAAGTTAAAGTGTGAAAGTATCAGGAATAAGAAGATTCAGACTGCCTAACAGCAAATTCTAAGTGTATGATTTAAAATCTACAATGACATATCCAGCCAAACTACTAATCAGGTGTAAGGGTGGAATAAAGATCTTGCATTTGAGACACGTATAATCTCAAAAAATTTCCTTTCTTGCACCCTTCCTCAGAAAGCTACTTGAGGATATGTTCCATCAACATCAGAATATCTTTGAAGATTTTGTTCACATAATACCCCAAATAACTCTGAAATTATGTAACCCCCTAGCACATTTTTATATGGACATCTAAAAAATTTTATCCTAAATCTAAATATAGTTGCAAAGGTGTAATTTCCAGCAATTGTAAATATTGGCATCTGAAAATAAACCTTTCCATTGTTTTTTAAAAAAATATCCAAGGAAAAATTTTTGGAAGTGAAGGATATGTTTATGGCATAGATTGTGGTGATGGTCTCACTGGTGTTTACTTATCTCCAAGCTCATCAAGTTGTATTCATTAAATATATGAAGCTTTTTGTATGTCAATTATACATTAATAAAGTGGTTTTTAAAAGTGGTTTTCAAAGGAATCTAAATATCTTAGTAATCTGATACCCAATGTTATATGCTTAAAATAAATACATAGTTGTTATGAATAAGAAAAAAATCATCTCGAAGATATAGCAAAGATAAATACAAAATGAGAAAAATACACAAACCCAGCCTTAAAAATTAGAAGTTTTATGTCATTCCTTTTTCTTTAACTTTCTCCCCACAGAAATTTATTTTAATGTGGTATTTTTGCTTTAAAATCGTATTTATTACTCCATATTTTGCAACATAAATGCATATATAAGGAAATTTAAAATTGTAATTCCTTATGATCAAGTCTTTAAATGATAAAATATCTTCTGAATTAGTGATCATTATAAATATTAGCAATATCAAGTTAATAAAAAACAACAAGAATGTATTACAAAGTTTGATAATTCAGTAAAATGCACAATTTTATTGAAAATTTATCTCAATATGGATAAGAAGTTTAAAATTTCCAACTTGTTCCTTCATCAGTGGATAAATACACGTATTGCTAAAGTTAGTGCCCTGGCAGCAAGCAAAGTCAGGAACCTAGGGAGAGCAAACAGATGGGCCTGACATTGGCCTATGCTCTTCTGGTGAGACACTCGGGTTTCTGGAATCACCTCCTAGCATTGCATAAACCCAGAAGGAAAATTCCCACTATGCTGGAGGGTTCATCAGCCTGATCCAATAGCGGTTTGTCTCAGAGACATGGCTTTCTTCCATTTACCTATTAATATGAAGCTCCTATTTGTATTGCTTGGCAATAGGATTTTTAGCTGCATCCCTACACATATTTTTTTACATCTACAAGTGAATACAGTCAAATAGCCAGTTATTTTTTTAAATTACCCGTTATTTTAGAGTTTTCAGATCAAAGCTGTCTGAGAAATGCCATAGCTTTCATGAGGTATATGGGTAGGTAGGCAGCATGCAGGCACATACGCCTCTTGTAATGAGGTATCCATTTTTGGTCTCATTGCCCCAATAACAGATCTAACCTCCTTCAAAGCTCATACAAGCAGCACACAACACACCGAACCCCAATTACATACCTATCACTTGATTTCAGCTGTTCTCGAGTTATTAGTTATATTCTGCTGTCCTCTTTTGTTTTTTGGGGGGTGGGAAGGGAAGAAGTATGGAGAGAATCAAGAAATTTATTGAAAAACCGAAAGCATCAAATGAACAAGACGAACAACAAAAACTCATGGACAGATAGCAGTTTAGTGGTTACCAGAGGGAAAAAGGAAGAGGAGGTGGTAGATAAGAGTAAAAGAGGTCAAATATATGGCGAGAGCAGGAAGTTTGACTTTGGGGGATGAACCCACAATGCAATATACAGATTATGTGTTATCGACTTGTACACTTGAAACCTATACAATTTTATTAACCAATGTCACCCTAATATTTGTAATGAAAAACAGAAATTAACTGAAATTCCATGTGCTTATGAGAGGATTTGCTAAGCACCAAAAGCTGTATACAATTTTATAAAAGCATCTTATCATCAAAAGCGAGGATATAGAGATGTGATAGAACATCCCCATAGAAAGAAAGAATGAGAAAGGATTTTTTAAAAGATAAAAAAGTTAGACTCCAAAAGGCCCTAGGAGATTATTTATAGAAACAGCACCAGACAATGAGAACTGACAAAATTATTGTCCAATGTTAGATGGTCTGATATCACTGAGGGAACTTTCCATCTGATTAAAAATAATTATTGCTGGCATTAAATCCAGTTGGAATTGCCCAGCACGATTTATCTTCTATTTCATGCTGCTGCCATATGCCCGACATAGTGGAGCAGAAACATGTTCTTTCATTCTGATAAATAGTACTTTGTAAATATTTAGAGATGGAAGCTCTGGATTGTTGAACAGTTCTGATGGGGAACATATGCCATGAGCCCATTATTCATGTTTCTGACAGATTCTCTTTGAGGTGTAGGGACCGAAAGCACTCAGGAAGCCAGGTAGGGCTCTCCCAGAAGTCTTGTTCAAAATTAACAGCAATTGGTGGAGTGTGGCTGGGCTCTCCAGCAGGAGCTGTGCTTTCCACAGTGTACACATACCTTAGAGTAAGACATCTTGGTGTCTGGCTAGTGCTGTATAAGTTGATTAACGGCCATATTTAGTAAGCTGGCTTTTTTTCTGGAACACTTGATTCAAGAAAGAAACTATACTCACTACGACCTCATTTGGAGAGAGGGTCTTTACAGAGGTAATCATGTTAGAATCAGGTCATTAAGGTGGGCCCGAATCCAGTATAACTGGTGTCTTTTTAAAAAGGGAATTTTTGACACATACATGTACAAAGGAAAAATGATGTGAAGAGGCATGGTGAGAAGACAGTCATTTACAACCCGAAAAAGAAAGGCCCGGAACAGCTCCTTCCCTCACGGTCCTCAGATGGAACCAACCCTGCCAGCACCTTGATTTGGGACTTCTCGACTCCAGAGCTGTGAGATAATGAATTTTTGTTGTGTTAGCCATCCAGTCTGTACTTTGTTATGGCAGCCCGAGGAAACCAATACAGAAAGAAATCATACCTAATGGTCCTTAGGGGCTTCTATTTGGGGAATTCAAGCCCCCTTAAAAAGAGGGGCTTTTGATTTCACTCTGCAGGGTGGAGGTGCTTGAAGGAATCCTTGTTCCTCTCTCCCTCCCTGTGAGGGGGAGGGGCTCATCAGATCACTAACATTGAGGGGGTAAATGCTCATATGTAACCCAGCCCATCGTGTCTTGCTCTCCCTGCAACTGTCAAAACCTCAGACTCAGCCTCCTCTTTTCTCCACTCTGATTCCTTGTGGAAAGCCCACTCCATGTAGTAGGGCAGCCACCTTCCCTTGGACCTCTCCTTGGGCTCCATTCAAGGCAAGGAGTAAGAATTCCCAGGTCAGTCTCATGCTCAAGCTGGCTCTCTGTCTGGCATCTTCAGTGACAAAATTTGTAACTTGTCTTTTGTCTCAGTCTCTTGTGAGAATACTTTGTTGTCCAGGACTCTAGTACTCTGAAGAACCCCTTAGAGTTTATTTCATGTAAATATGAGTTCTTGGGGTCCTTGACTCTTCTAGGGATTAGAGTTGGAGCTTGTCCTGATTGTTTATGTATGGGTGTGCCGCCTGCCTCACCAATTAGAACTTTTAGAACATAAATAGTAGTAATTACGACATTCAGTTACCATTGGATTCAAGTTGGAATTTTCTGTTCATGCCATTTATGGACATCTGACATTTCCCTCAAAATGAGAAAACTTGCTAGATTAGCATTCTCTTTGTACTTGTTGGTGATGTTTCAAGAAGCCCATGGAAAATTATTTTCTAACTATTTCTAGATCATTCCCAATGTATTTTTATTTTTAAAGGAACATCTCCTCTGTCCCATAGATATTCTGCCCCCATTTTGAAGTTTGTTGCTTTAAACTTAGCATCTGTCAGGAGCAAGGATGAATATCTTAGCTAATTCATATCTTACAATATATAATTTATCTTATTATATATTATAATAATATCTCAGCTAATTTATATCTAACTAATTTATATCTCACCTGTTCATTGTTTAAAAAAATATTTACCATCTTGAATATATCTCCCCAAATATTTACTATGTATAATTTATCGAGGTGAAAGAATTTTTCTACTCAGAAAAGTCAGGGTCTGGCAGCTCTGTGATATAGAAAATGAATTACACAGAGAATAATGTTAATTGTTATTAGAAATGAAGAACAAAATAAAGAAATAGGAGAAACATGTGGGGGAAAGAAGAACATTCATTGTTATTAAAGTGCTGAGAAAAGGTACCCTGCGGAGTTAGAGAGACTGCTTTCCTTGTTCTCTTGAAAATATAGACCAGAGCCCAGCCATATAATCAGACAGAGGGAGAGGGAGTGAGGGAGAGGAAGATGGAGATAAAGAGTGGATATTAGCAAAATTTGGAGCCACAGAGAAAAAGAAGTAGAGGACAATATGTGTCTGCATGTATTTTTCCTGATTGAACATTTACAGATAAAATTAAATACCAGGACTTATCTAAATATTTACTAGTTTCTATAGCTGAATACTAGACTGAATGGTATTTGTAATAGTATTTATATAAAATGTAGATCTATGGTTCATTATGCTTTATCAAATAAAAAAATACTTCACACAGAAAAATTTGAGTTTTACAGATTATGTACCAAACTGAAAAAGATTAACAGCTCCGTAATGGAAACAATGGATGGTTTGGGAAAAAAAGCTATTTCAGCATTTTTCACTAACCGGTGAGAGGGAAAAGTTGTTTGAGTTGCAAAAAAACTATACATGTATGAGGACTGCTGTCCAACGTCGTTATTAAAGAATGGGTGCACAATTTATTTCAGACACTCGCACATTTTCTGGTTTTAATCATGGTAGACTCTGAGAGGACCAGGGGAATACTAAAGGAGCCCATGTTCACCCTGATTCCTTCTGAAGAATACGGCACAGTAAGACGTGGACACGGAAGAGCAGTAGCCACTTCTCCCATCACTGACACCTGAGGAGAACATGCCAAGGGGTTAAAGGGTTGATGCATGATAATAGGAAACCTGCAGCTCCAGCTTAAAAAAGCTAGCGAGTGTTGAGAAGTGTTGGAGACTCTTTAGAAACAGATTGTTCGGTTCTTTCTTAGACCTTCAGCACCAACTCAAAGATATGGTTTGAGATGTGCCTTGAGTACTTCTTGAGAAGCATCTAAAGTATACCGTCTCTAGGAATAGTATATCCCATCTTTATGTTTTTACACATGCATTGGAATTCTGCCCACTCCCTCCTTTCACTCTTCTTAGTTTATTCAGTCTTCAAGGATTCTATGAAATCTCATCTTTTCCCATGAAATTTCTTGACATCCCAGGCAGTGATGATTTCAGTGTAATCCCCCAAATGTAGTGCTTATATTGTCCATAGCTGGTACCAGATTTGTTCTACAATACTGGGTTGACAAAAATCACCGAGAATGAATTCATTCCAATACTAGGATGCCATCACTATATTTTTTCTATATTAAATTAAATGACTTGGAATCCCACTGTCCAGGATGACAAAAAAAAAAAATTAATCTCAGTTTTTACTAGGATTCACCACCTGCCCCTTCACTCAAAGGCACCTAGGGTCTTATGCAATCTAGCAGTGTCTTTTGTCTTCCTGGATACTTCTAAGAGGCTCCTTACCTAAGCCCACATTGTCCTTTGATAGCATTCAATTCTGCCTTCCATGCCACCTGGGACATGGTGGTCTCTGAAAAGGCTGGGGCTCCAGAGCATAGGACATAGCTGTCCCTGAAGAGCACCACTCTGCCATTTCCCTTTTATTTTTGTCCACCTCCATTGGAAGCTATAAAGGTTAGGTCTTGAAAACCCTGGGGCCTGAAAAGCTCAATCCCAATCTAGACTCAGTTTCTCCTTCACCCTAACTTGCTATCTCATTTCCACCTCCACCCCTCCAAATACTTCTAGTAAACTCCCCCCCCCCTTTGGTATATCCCATGTAACTGCCTTTTAATGAGCTTTCAGAAATACACCTGAGGATGGGCTGGGTGGGTAGGATTGCAGACAATGGACAGTTCTCTCTTACCTACTCACCTAATTACACCTTCATTTGGCATTCACCATATAGAGCATTGTAGTTATTACTTGTTATTCTTTCAAGTTCAATGTCTCATCTACCCAACTAGATTATAAGTTTCTGCAGACCTTTACCATACATCAAAAGTCTTTATATTCCTTACAGTGCCAGGCACACAATGATTTATTTTTATTAATAGATGGAGAAAAGTAGTCAGCTAGATGGATTTTTTTTTTCCATTTTCTTTGCTGAAACTGCTAGTAAGCCGGGTTTTCTTGTAGAGACTTTTTTAAAGCTGAAAGACATTCACTATAACCTCTAAATGCTATTTATATCTTAGCACCCAGCTCAAATGCCACTCCTTCTATGAAGTCTTCCCTGGGTTCTCTAAATAAGAATCATCTTTTTTTTTCTATAAATTCCCCAAATATGTTAAGCCTTTCTTTCCTTTTCTAAGCCTTGATTCTAGGGATTGAGGAGGTAGTGGTATAGAGTGGCTAAGAGCATGATTCCAGAGCCAAATTACTTGGGTCCAAAATCTAGCTCTGTTTCTTCTTAGACTTGTGACTATAGGCAGGTTTCTTCATTTGGAAAATAGTGGTAATTATCGTACCTATCACATGTAAGAATTATGTGAGTTTACACACAGAAAGCACTTGAGACAGAGCGGGTGTTCATTATGTCTTAGCTATTAATTCATGCTGAGTTGACTTATGGTAATTTAGACATCCATAATCACAATATTAATATAATAACTTGGAGAAAATGGAAGGGAAAAGATATATGCTAATAAAAATAATTTTAAAAAATAAATCACTGATTAAACAAACACAATAATCAAAACTAAACCAATAAAGTATTTTCTAAACAAGGCCCTTTGATGGTGCTTTAAAGAGGAAAATAACCTATAGTTAGCATATCTTTCGCAGAGTGCTTCTAAAGTGTCTAAATATTGAAAACAACTTGCTCTGTCCAGCACCTGACAGCCTTAATCAGCTTTAAGTAATGTATACTAGATATGTGAACAACATCTTACAAACCAATGAAAGAGATGTGGGTCCACATTTAACAAAAGAAGTCACCATGCTGTTCTAAATGAACCCAGTTAAATGATGTCTAAAGGATGAAAATCACTAGTTTGCCCCAAGATTAATTAAGTTTTCCAGCTTTGTGATTATTTACCTGAGTCTACCAAGTCCAAATAACCTAGAATGTCTTCTTGGATACTTCTAGAGGAACTGAGTTATTCCCAGTTTTCCAAAGGATGGTAGAGATGCGGCTTAGGTTGAGTTCCCTGGGAAACAAACTTTGAGAGCGAGGCGTGTTGCTGGGGGCTTCTTGGAGAGTGCTCTGGGGAACAATACCTGGGAGTGAGGGGAGCTGAACTGGGCAGAAGGAGGAGATGAAGGATGACGAAGTTGCCCCAGAGATCTCGTTTGATCTTGAGAAAGCTCTGGAGCTTGGGTGGCCCTTCAGATTTACTCAAATTCAGATTTACCACTACCAACACACACACGCCACACGCACATGCACACACGCACGGACGCACATACACACACACGCTGATCAGCCTGAGAAAGGAAGGGGTATAACATGGTACACAATAGTTCCTTTTGCTGTTGGCAACTCCTAGAGGGTAACTTAGCCGTGAGACTTCATCAGCCAACACTCCATGAAACAGAGGGAATGAATGCCCAGATCCTGGAAGTGGAATCTGGGTGCCACACCACAGTATCTGCTACACCACCCAAAAGAGACAGCAATTGCTTTGACTTGATTTTAAAGCTCTGGCTAATAAATGAGATGACATAGACCCTACCAGTAAACATATGTGAGTGCTGAGTAAGTTACCTTTGTTTTTATTGCCTGGGGTTCTTACCTGGAAATTGGAGATACTAGATGAGGAGTGGTCAAGATGTCTCTTGTAAAAAAAGAACTACCTTGATCTGTTTTGAATAGAATATTCATGCACCGCCCCTGTCAGAGTTTATGCGGCTCTCATCAAACAGGCTCCCAAGCCCTTGTGATTTTTTTCCCTCAGGGCCAAAAGAACAGCTCATCCATCCCTTGTCTATTGAATTTACCTTGCTTCTCCATGAGCAAGAAAGGGGGAGAGGTGTCAATCTGGCAATTATGTGGACAATGAAATTCTTCCTCACCTTCGGATCTATACTGAAAATGAGAAAATGGAAGAATTCTGCCTTTGTACTGAGGACTTGTGCACATCTTAATTCCTGGAGGTATCATAATATAGGGCATTTGTTTCAAATATGATTAAAACCCAAGAGTAAACAATGCATATTAATTGATCCTGTGAACAATAAATTTGAGTCCCTGGATTGATTTTTCTGAGCAAGCCAATAAAGTGAGTAAACCTTGCATTGTTCATCATTGGCCAGCCAATGTAATGTTTAAGTCAACAGAACTGGTGTGCTTTCTGTGTCTGTTCAGGAAAAGGAGCAGGCTGGTTTGAGAAAGATCAGGATACAGCATCAGATTTTCATTCTGAATCTTTCAAAACTCAGCTGAAGGGCCATCCACAGCTTTTTCTCTCCTTTCTCATCAGGTGAGTACACATGTGTACAAGCAGATAGCTCATCTGTAACCTTTGAAAGAAGACAATAGACCAAAATGAAACTAAGTGTATTTTTACCAATCAGATGAGTCATTTTTCCCATGAGGTTAATTATCACTAATGGCTTTAATTAAGGAGCTATGTGAGGTATTTATCTTGGAAAATGTGGATCCATGTGGTTTGCACTATTGGATTTTAGCTCTCTGCTGTGACTGGGCTCTTTCAAAACACCCTATTAATGTTAAATCTCTGGTGCTATGTACTAAGGTTGTGATGCCTGAGGGCATATATTACAGTGACATTGCCCAGGTTTAGCTTGGCATTTAACTGACTGTGGAGCTAGAATTATTCTTGTGCATTTGAGGCTTCCAACTTGGAATTTGGAAGATAAATGAGTCAGTAGCATCTATTCTCTAGCAATTAACTGGTAATTGGGGTATTTAATCAGAATACTGACTTGAAGGACTTCAGCCTGATTAGATGCTGTTGGCATGAAAAAAAGACTCAACATTAGTTCATCTCATTCATATGCTATATTCACACCCTAAATCCAGATCAAACATAAATCTAGCTTGTCAATGAATATTTTACAAATAAATGGATACGAATAAATAGATAAAAATGGCTTATGGAGATTTAATAGATTTAGAAGCCAATCTTCTACAAAATACTCAGGTTAATAGTATGCATTCTACAATTATTTATTATGCATCTTCTTGATGTAAGAAAATTGCTATAGGTATATAAACATGAATAATATAGCTGTTAAATTTAGGAACCCTCAGTTGGCCTAAGTTTTATTTCAACCAGAGTATAAATCAAGATAAATAATTGTCCTTCGGTTTCTTCTCTGAAAACCAGATAACTACCATGCTTCATAATTCACACCGTGAAGATACAACAGACAAGTAAGTTTTTGTGATTTGCACACAATAATCAAGATTAAGCACATAGTAGCAAAAATCAGTAGTTTAAGCCTGGCTGTACATTAGAATCACCTGGAACGTTTTTCAAAAACAGTGATTCCTAAACCCCACCCTAGACCTGTTAGATTAGAATATCTGCACCTAAGACTCTGTGTCTATTTCTCAAGTAGCTTAGGTGATTTTAATGCATTAAGAACTGTTGACATAAGCAAACAAAAAAATTTTTTTTAATTTAACTGTAAGAACATAAATACAGAGTCATAGCAAGAAGACTCCTAAGAGTCTGTGTGGCCAGAGGAGAAATAGTTGTGGGTACAAAGGGGTGCAATGGAGGTTGGTGCACAGGATCCAAGAAGCCAACCTCTGGCCATCTGAGTCTGGACGTGCAATTGCCTCTCCACTCATGAATACCTGACCCTACTTGTCAACAGAAAGGACTCAGAGAATGGCCTCTACTTACAGCTGCCTCCAAATCTCAGACAAATGTCATTTAAGGCTTTTTCACTTTTGCGGAATAAGAAGACACTATAAAAGGAAGGTGGAATGGGGGCTGATTGAGGCAAAGTATTCCTCCCAGCCATCCCTAGGAGATCAATCACATCCATTCTCTTGGTTTCAAGTACTATCTAAATGATGCTGCTGCTCGAATCAATACCTGTAGCTAACACATCTCCCCTGAGTTCCACATGTATATATCCAACTGCCTGCCAGACAAACCCACCTAGACATTCCAGGTAACGCCATGTCAACATATCCCCCACATGAACTCATCTCACTTGCTACACTTGCTTCTCTTGTGCCAATGAATGCTGCGAATGTCACAGTATCCACCCAGGCACCCAGGCTGTATTCTGAAAGTATATGCTGGGGTACTTCCTTTGCCTCATCTCCCATGTCCAATCTCCTGGGACTATCTGCTCATCTTCTGAAACGTTCTCAATTATCCTGTTCTAGTTTAATCCTCCGTCATTTCTCGCCCGGATTTCTGCAATAATTTTCTAATTGATTTCTCTAGGTCCAGCCTTCAGCCCCTCGAATCTATCCTCCATACAGTTGACAGTAACTGCATTTAACACAGACATGATCGCATAAGCTCCCTGCTTAAACTTCTTCCGTGGTTCTTCATCACAAATCACAATGGCCTTAAACTCGGCAGCACATGAAAAGTCCATATAGAGCCAATGAAAGACATATCTTGGGATCTGAGCCCCACTTCAGACCAAGCAAATCAGAATCTTTAGGGATAAGGGTTGGGAAGCAATTGATTTTAATATGCAGCTATTAACCAAATTCTGTTATAGTGGCCCCAAAACTTAGTGGCTTAAAACAACCACAGTCTTGTTATATCTCACAGTTTCATGAATCATGAATTTAACGGGGGCTTGCTGGGGCAGTCTCCTGCTCCACACAATATTTCCTCACCAGCAAGCCAGCATTTCTGGAGATGTTAAAGTCCTGGCAGAAGGAAACCAATACCAAATGGAACTCTGAATCTGCACAAAGATACGAGGCACACCTGGAAAAACAACAGTCTTTTTCTTATTTTTAATCATTTAAAAAGATAACCGACCATCTAAAACCCAAATCCTAACAACGTGTTGTGAGGTTTATAACATACGTAGAAGTAAAATGTATGAGAACAAACAATAACAAAGACCTGGAGGAGAGAAATGGCAGAATATTGGGATAAGAGTCGTATGCTCTATGTGAAGAAGTAGAATGTTACCTGACATTAGACTGAGGTAGCGAGAGTAGCAGGAGGGGGAGATTATGGAAAGACAAGAGAAAATTTTGGGGGGTGATAGACATGTTTATCATCTTGACTGTGGTGGGAGTTTTATAGGAGTGCAAATATGTCAATACATCGAATTGTATAGCTTTTGTGCAACTTGATGTATGCAGTTGTAGGACAATAAAGCTGTAAAAAGAAGAAAAAAATAACAGGAGATACAGTTTTACAGTCACCTGGCTTGCAAAATTCAAAAACACTTCAACAGTATCAAGTGTTGTCAAGGATATGCTTGTACGTTGCAAAAGGGAGTATAACACTTGCACAATCTCTTTGGAAAGCAGTTTGGCAATATCAGATTGAAGAGGAACATTCCTCCAACTTTACATCTCTACTTTCAGGTAATAACACTAAGAAACTGTTACACATTATGTACACTTTAAGAGGTGTATAAATATATTCATTGCAATATTGTTTTTAACACCAAAAAATTATAAATGACTTGCATGCCCATTGGTGAGGAATAATATATTTACACGTTAATTATGATGTATTTGTATATTATATAGCACAAGTAAATTGTAGTACCATCATATGATGAAATGGAATGAACGAATGTGCAGCTTTTTTTCTGACTTTCGTATGAAAAGGAACCGCCTGGGGATCTGTAGGTTTGGGGTAGGGCTTGAGGTTCTGCCTCTTTTAGAAGCCTCTGGTGATGCTGCCGCTTCCAGTCCATGGTAATTTTGTGTAGCAAGACAATACTGCATGAATGAAACAGACGGATCTGTATTAACATGGGTAGGTCTAAAGACACAGAGGGGAAAAAAGGAAGTCGCCGAAAGGTTTGAATGGTACGATAGCTTTGATGTAAACCTCCTTTAAAAAATATGAAGCAGTATTCTCCATTGTCCACGGATGTGAATGGACATAACATTTTAAAGGGAAGATTAAAAACATGGGTGTGGAGGGTAAGCGACAGGAGGAGCTGACTGCAGGAGAGATGCGAAGAGAATAGTGCCGGAGAGGGAACAAGACCCTCCCCTTTAACCATGGGATTCGATGCTATTTATATTTTTAAAAAGAAGTGGAAGTCTAAAACAGTAACATTTTTTTGTCGGATGTGCACACAAATGTTTTATAGGATTCTGAGAACTTTAACATGATTTAAGCCTATGAAAACACATACAAAAGAAGATTAATATCCAAATATAACCTATTGCACAATTCGCCTTCCTTAAAAAATAACGGTGCTAGAAATGTACACACCTAATGCTGAAATTGCTATGTTGCCACTGGGTCTTAAAGCCAGAGAGCTTCACAGATACCTCACAAAATGAGGTAGAATCTCATTTCGATGATGCATAATATCGTGGTGGAGACCCCAGCATCCTCCCTTTTTTGTGGCTTTGGCCTCCCTAAGCAAATGCCACTTTGTAAGAGGGTTTTCTTTCTTTGGGCACCTAGTCATGCCCCAGTTTAGTTAAAGTTTATCGGATGGGTGTATATGACTGATGCAACTTGATTATAATATAATATTTTGAATATTGGTGGTAATGCTGTGATTGAAATCCAAGTGTGGGAATGGCGGTAGCCATGATTTTAAAGGGTAGGTTATTTTTCTCTGGTCACTTTGATGTGACAAGACAGCTCAGCCACTGATGACTCTCTTTCTGAGACAGATCCACATTAGCTGGCCCTCCTAAAGGAAAGGCCCAGAGCAGCCTGAGGAATCAGGTTAGTTGCCCGATCTGTTTTACTGCCATTGCAGCTCCCAAGACCTTTAAACAGGTTATTTTCTCCTCAAGTGAATGAAGAACTCAGCTTCCCAGAAACCCACAGGCTACCAGAACAGTTCCCTTTTTGCTGTCAGATTGTACCCATTCCGGCCTGAATTGATGAGAAACTTTGGCCCTTTTATTTTATATGAATCCTCTCCTTTTCCCCCAACTCAGTCATGGGAGGACAGTAGGTAGCATTGAAGTGAGTTTGGTTTTGGTGTGTTCTCTGAGTCTCTGCTTCTGTATAGAGGAAAAAGATCACACTTCATTTCCAGGACTGAAAAACAGACCGTAACCATCCTGAGAAATTCGGTTGGGTGCAGGGAACCCTGCAGCAATGATGAGTAAGCCCCAAAGTGTCAACCAGCCTTTTACTCAGTCTCAGGGCCACTGTGATTAGTGTCAAGTGGAGCCAAAAATCTGCAGCGCAGGGCCCTGGCAGGTTTACAGAGCTGATCCCCCCTCCCAGGGGGATGGAATTTGGCTTCTGTTCCTCTAGCCACCTGTGGAGGTGGGCATCTACTGCACCTATTGTTTGGGAAATTGGAATAATGCCACTGTACCTCGAGGCCAGAGATGTTGTCACGTTTTGGCAAAGAGAGAAGAATGCTCTTCTGTATTTAGCCCAGGAGGGGTGTGGGAAAGAGAACGAAGGTTGTCAGAAAGGTTTATTGAGACCCAGAGTGCTATGCTACTTAATATGGAGTTCATTCCATTTCACACAACTAAGCCCTTTTCTACAATGACAAATGCTTTTACCTGGATTCTGGTCTCGGGCTCTGGGCCATTCCTGAAATCACCTCTACATTCTGGCTCACTGGGCCAGACTCTTCCTTCTCTGTGATAACTTCTATCTAAAGACTCTATTGTCCTCTGGTTCTTGTTTGGGCCAACCAAGTCCATCAGACTTGAACTGTATGGTGTGATTCCCAAAAGTGTTCAGCATTCAAGTCTTTTGTCTTTTCCCAGGAGGCTTTCAGTCCCCGTGTAAAATAGTGACTATAAAAAGAAATGTCAGGGGAGGGGCAGTGCCCACATCTACTCACCAGGGGCCTCAATGCTTCACTTCCTATCTAAGGTGACTCCTATTGTAAGCACGTTGTCTTTGTTTTTCACGTGTTTCCATCTGATTATCACATAAATTCTGTGAGCTGTATGATGTTATCCAGATATTTCAAGCTAGACTCAGTGAATTATAAGCGAAACAGTAGTTTAGAGAGGAGAGAAATTAGTTGGAGAAAGGAAGATGAATTAAGTTTTGAAAGAGAAAGATTTGGAAAGTGACTGTGAAAAGTGAGATTTTTAAATTGAGAGTCTTTGGGGGAGGGTCAGTAGCTCAAGTGAAGAACTCTAAGACAAACGAGCTTGGGTACACATGGAGAGCAAGTCAGGAGACTGGCCTCCTGGAACAGAGCTCATGTAGGAAAATAGAGGGATGGGATGAGTCTTCAGGAGTCTTCAAAGTCAGGCAGGTGTAGTAGGCCAGAAAAATACAGTGTAGATTACTAAGCATATACAGAAAGATCTGCCTCGTATAAAAAATGATGTGGGGTTGAAAACATGGACAAGAGAGTGAGAGGAGAGAAAGAACATGGGGAGAATAGATCAGAAATTATTGCAGGGAATATCTGGTCTAAGGTTGGAATGGAGAAAAAAGAACAAATAATAAGCATTTCAAATGAATAGTCCATATTAACAGAAGATAATAAGACTGTAAGAGCGCAAATGACTTAAATCCTGCTATAGGTGGTACAGTTGAAAAGGAGGGCCACTTTGGAGGAAAGACAAATTCTCTTTAAGACATGTTGAACTTGAGGTGACAAAAGAGTTTGAAATCCAGAACAAGATAAATCGTTAAAGAATCTGTTAACTATAAAGTTGGACTTCATCTCCTGCGAAGGATAGTTTAAGACCAAGTCCCTGTATTATAAAACAACCCTGCAATGCTTGGGATTTTCCACAGGTAGACATGGGTGAAATGGTCTCAGGAATTAGAAATAAGAGGAACAGTCACTAGAGTAATATTCTGGACTGTGGGATGATTCTATTGAATGTCTTTAAGACCAGAAGACAAAGGTGTTACCATAGTTAGAAGCAGCGTATTCATTTTTTGTTAGATCACATCATATCATGCTCAGAAGTATGGACACAATGGGTAGAGAAAACAAGTGTCTGAGGTTTCTAGGTATTGAAGGCTTTGGATATTATTTCTGTAAAAGACAGAGTTTATCAAAATCCCAAGATTTTGATGGGAAACTTGGACCAGAAGTTGAATTGATTCAGTAACGTAAGGAGGAGAGTTGCTATGACAATTCGAACTATGTTCTGGAAAACCATTTTAACTTGCTGGACAGCTTATAGGTTTTAGTGTTGCAAAGCTAATCCTGGAACTTTAGATGTTCAAATACCTCTGGATTAGAGGAAGAAGAAATTAGAGTTTGAGACTTGGAGCAGGGATCATCTGGAATGTGTGGGAGTGAGGGACCAGGTTTGGGGTATCTCTGCACCAAGTTACCAGTGTGAAATCTTGCTGGAGGGGAGGCCAGCCGGGATAGCGAATGTTCAATTTAAAATTGCTTGAAATCTCATACCTTATAGACTCTTATTTGAAGTAGATAAAGGTTTGTAAGATAGGACTTAAAATGCATGAACCACAA
This sequence comes from Eonycteris spelaea, assembly GCA_003508835.1. NCBI lineage: Eukaryota > Metazoa > Chordata > Mammalia > Chiroptera > Pteropodidae > Eonycteris > Eonycteris spelaea. Next base: position 8,477,461 of record PUFA01000017.1, read on the forward strand.
AATAAAAACTGATAAATTTAACTTCATCAAAATTAAAAACTTTTGCTCACGAAAAGCCAGCATTAAGAAAATTACTAGACAAGCACAGAATGGGTCCAGAGATGTGGCCCTTTTGGAGACACGGAATAAGAGTTCGAGCCAAATGTGTCTAGGTTTCAAGGGGTAGGGTGATCCCAGCTACTATGCAGGTTGTGTTAAGAAACCTTTACCCAGGACATTCTGATATGGTTCACTGGGTTTGGACGAGCAGTTGAAAACTTCATATTGGAGCTTGAAAAGATTTTTGTATAAACTCTCAGTGTCTCTTCTGTTGTACTCTACACTGAGATTCAGTAATTATATAAGTCCAGCCATTAATTATTTTTCCTGCTCTTTGTAAAAGCTTACAAAACCAATGTCCTCTCTCTTCCTCTCTTTTTTTCCCCCACCTCTCTCCCTCCTCTGCCCACCCCAATTTCCCTTTCATTTTCATCTTCTCTGCATTTCCTTCCTCTTATTTTTCACTTCTTTATAACTTTTCTATCTTTATTGCATTTAGTATTATTTTATGTAAAACATTTCTCCCCTTGGTAAAAGGGCCACAAACTATGCAAGAATGAACATTCAATTAAGATTGCTTTTACAACATTCACATTTTTAAAAATCATCCCAAAAGTGAAATTTGGACTTCAAACACTGGTTTAAATGGTAGCACCAATCAGAGTGAATTGAATCCAGATGTTACTAAATTATTACCTGAAAAAGAAGAAAAACTAACCAAAAAGCTAGCTAATTTATGAATGAGAGCTTTGAATCAATTCACACAACACAGCTGTCAGGATAATGACCTCCTGTTGCTACTTCTAGGTATGTAATGTTTCATAGTAAATATCAACATGTAACGTTACTCCAAGCATGCACAAGTGCTGAGCACGCACATGTGCAGAAAAAAGTGTTGTTTTTGTGTTTCTTTTGTTGGGATTTTTTTTTAAGTCTGAACATGCTAAAACAAAGACATAATTTTGAGGCAGACAGGCAGACATAAAAATCTGAAATTCTCTCTCCAGAGAACAAAAATAGGCAGCTTCCAATGCAAGAAATAACTGTGGTTACATAGAAACCTTTGACTCTCAGATTATTTCTCTCCATCCATTCCAGGGTTCCAAGAGCAGCTTGCAATCATGGATAGAAAATGTTTGAGAACTTCTCCTAAAGGGGGTTAGTTTAGGGAAAATGGGAAGAACTGGTCTACCGGCATATTCATCAAGGGATTTTTTCAGCCTTAGTAGTATTTGTCTGTGAAATCTTTTGTAGATCATGAAATTATTTTAGTCCACTCTGATTTCCTCCCAATTAGTAAGAAGGAGAAAGAGAAGGAAGTGGGGGAGGATGGGGGGGGAGGAGGAGGGAGAGGTGGGGGAGGAGAAGAAATTGACCAATGAGTTGTTAACAATGCCAGGATCTTATTACACACACTATCCAGATATTTTGCAAGAAGCCATAATATCCAGATGATGTCAACAACTCTTATTTAAAAATAAAAATAAATAAAGATATCCCAAATAATTTAATGATTTCTGGCAGCAAACAGGAAAAAGAAAAGGAAGGCAGGGAGGGAGGGAAAAAAGGGAGTTCTCTTTCATTTTGAAAGGAGAAATTTTACTGGAGAATGAAATTCATTTATCTGCCACCAGAAGCATTAGTTTTCAGCACATGGGTCACTGCTTCAGAACAGGATGCCAGCTGTGTGCCATACATGCTGTTTGACAAGAAAAGATTCTGCTTATAAACTTCAGATTGGTGTCGTATCACCAGGAAATCAACCACCTTGGAGGGCCAAGGGTGTCATCTGTCTTTAAAAAAACTAGGTGAACCATGGAGTGAAAGGTGAGCTCCTTGGCCCACAATGCTAAGTCATGGGAAGGAAAGCACTTGACCCACACTCTCACATTCTCACCAAACACAAGATGGTCATGACACCCACAGTTGGTGAAACACTGGGATGACAATGACAAAGAGCAACATATGGCTTGAGTACTCTTTCCTTTTCATTGCAAGCTCCTGGGGGATAGAACACACAACTCCGTCCTACAGGGGTAAACAATAATAACTGCAGTGCAAAGAAAGAAACCGAGCCTTTGGAAGGTTAAGTAATGTGTCTAAGTAGGATAAGGAGATAGAGGCAGAGCAGGATTTAAACCCAGTCCCTGTTCTTAATCCCTGTTCTGCACGCCTCCCACAGTGTGGGGGCAGGGGGCGGGGCGGGGGAAGGAGGGGCAGCATTAGGACTACCTGTTGTTTCCATTTTCCAAAGTTTTTTCCGTGATCCATTAGTCAACTCTTATTTCCCCTCCCCCTCGAATGGCAATACAATGAAAGGCGAAGATGTCCTTGTGAATTCGACAAAGAAAAAAACAAAAAGCCAACCTCCTTAATATCAGCAGCCTTTCACTGCAAAAGCCTGAATCTCTGAAAAGCTATGTGAGGATGGACTGGAAGGGGCTGGTAGAAGGAGCAGGAATGGGCCCACCAGGATGCAGGATTTAGGATGCATGTTTTTTTCTTTACCAAGGAATTTCTGGTTTTATTCTGCAGCAATTCTGTGCATTTTATAATGTAGAGAAAGGAAGCTGTAAAGCAGAGAGCTGAAGAAAACTCCAAAGTAATTGGAAATAGCCAGGCATCTAAGAGATTTCAGCCAATAGGAGGAAGTGAGAGAATGTTATCACTTATGCTCTTCCAGGCTCTTGGGGGAAGAATCTGCTCTGTGTATCTGATTCCATATGGCTAACTTTCCAACCCACAAAGATGGATGAATACAATGACATGTTGGAATATGAACCATTGTAGAATTAACTGGAAAAAAAAAAATCTTCTCTTTCTTACCTCAGTATGTAGTTTTAACCTCAGGAAAGCATATCTACTATCTATTGGATAGTCACAAAGGTAAATAGGTTGTTATGATGGCTGCAAACCACAAAGGGTACAAGACATCGAACATAAGGACTACATACACTACCTCGGAACCCTGGCAGAAGGAAGTGGTAAGTTGTGAAAGGGCAGCAGCTGCTGAGAGGATGTCCCCGGGGCAGGAAGTCAGCTGTGCCACCAGCCTCCCTGAGTTGTAATCCTGTCAGTCTCCACCTAACTTTGTTTCTAGACTCCAATCCACATCTTCAGCCTCATCCCCATCTCTCAAATCAACACTTGGGTTTCAATAGAGACGTTTGCAGTTTTAAGAGCTGATTGAAACCCTTTGTGCCCTTGAAGAACTGACTTCTTCTAATCGTTTTAGTCTAATCATTTTACTAATCAAGTCTACCTCATTCTTTTGAAAAATGTCAGCAATGATTTGTTACATAATTATTTGGTTGGCGTACTGATAGAGAAATACCCAGAGTAAAATCAAGGTAGCCAGTGCCCTAAACTTTGAACCAAACAGGATTTTTTTCCAAGAGTCCAACTCTGGGCAAAAATGGCTTGCAAGTATGGAAATCAAAGTGTTCTTTCATAGTAATAAGTAAAATCAAACAAAATTTGGAAAGAAAATCTTTTTTGGTAATTAATCTAATTGTGTATCCAAGTATTAGTCAGTAATCCTGAGAACTATTTTTTCATAGGACTTCTTTGTCATGATGTCATTTTTGTATTTTTTTTTTCTGCAAGACTTGTGTAAATATTTGAAACCTCAATAGGAAAAGTGGGATTAACTGAAGGTTTTGAGTTAATTCTTTTATGTACTTCCTGCCCATGTCATAAACTGGTAACAGTGTGGGTGGCCAGAAAATCACAAGTATAGGTTAAATCTGTTTTACACATTGGTTTGATGAGTGTCAACCAGAAATATTTTTTTAAGTGAAAAAAAGAGAGAATGAAATAGAAAATAGAGGTTCCCCCCCCATGAAGTGCTTGCTTCAGTTGTGTGTATATTTGTTCTTAATTTTATTTCTATGGATCTCATAAAATTTTGAAAACTACTGGCTAGACAGCAGAGAAAATGGCACTTCCTGTTAAGCTGAGGAGAGGCTGGATTATTTAGAATGCTATAAATTAAACTTTGGAGTGTGACTTCATATAGAATCCATTGTATCTTCCCAAGCATATATTAAGAAATGATGTGATAAAGGCGAAGTTTTTAGCTTTTGGGGAAGAGTTTTCGTTCTGCTCTTGGGTGGTTTGCATTCCATTCAAGATTCCAAATAACTTGATTTGGGGAGAGAAGAGGAGTGTTAAATAATTTTTTGGCAGTTGACAATACTTTTGAGTCCTTTATTTGGCAGGGAGAGTTGGTAAAGTGATAATGCTATTTTTTGAAGATACTTGTGACTGCCCTTACCAATCAAAGGGTAACAATAGAAGTGTAAATTTAGACATAGCTCCAGATCCATCACAGCTGGAAGTAATGGAATGGTCCATTGGCCAAGAGGCCCATTGGAATTTATAATTGCAGAAGGCAATGATCGTGGCAGCTCTATTAGGACAATATAGTCCTTGAACCCGAGAGACCCAGAGACCCAGTGAGATGAAAGTGTCATAATGAAACTAAGATATTGCTTTGCCGTTTTCACCTTTATCAAGTAAACTGGGTTTTCTAACTATATAACAGAAAGCAGCCCATGAAAACCTAGGTATCTTTTTTAAAAGATGTCAATTTCTGATATATTTATGAATTATAATAAAGAGCTGTATACATCTTTAAAAATAAAGTGAGGTTTTTAATAAGAGTTTGGCAGTGGTATGCGTGACAGCTTAGGAGCAGGAGCAGACATAGAGATTGGACTACCATTGAAATTCTCAGAACAGAAACCAATTCTTGCTTGAAAGGAATGAAAGGAATTTTTCAAATGGATTATTGTATAACTCCCAGAAATGCCAGGAAGTTTAGAGAACCAGACTGAGGAAATGAGCAGAACTGAAAAGGGGCTACACAGCCAGAGCCACAGTTGAAATTGCCCCCTCGGAGCTGGTCTGGTGAGCACGCTGCCAGCACAGCGGCTGAGCACTGGATGCTGGAGCTGGAGCTGGCCCGGCACACTAAAGTCTCCTGTACAGCACTGAAGACATCCACTGGCACTGCTGCCACTGCCGCTGCAGCAAAAGAATGCTCAACTGCTTCTACCTTTGTGTATTATAGCACCAGGTTTGGTGTCTGGGATAGGTGCTTCTGCCTAGACCAGCCCAGATGCAGGCACCTGAACTCTAGCTGCAAGAGAGGCTGAGAGAGAAGTCATCTGCCTTTTGGCTTCTACAGAAGGAAGTGGTTTCTGCCTCGAATGATTCTAACCCAATTCCAATGGGTGGTGGAAGTGGGGAGGAGTTTCCACACACCACCAAGCAGTTCTCTGACACCAGCTGGGTGTCCTGCAATTGAAAACTATCTTCCCAGAGTTAGCATCAGATTCCATAGGTTAAGGACTCAGTCCCTCAAGACTGCTCTCCACTTCAGATATCAATAGAAAGTCCAGGTTGTCACTCGTTCTTCTGACCAACTGGATATAAATCAGAGGTTCCCATGATCAGGGGGTCAGGTACTCAGACATTTTTCTTATTAGAGGACTGGTTTATTATAAAAGGTTACAACTCAGGAATAGCCAGATGGAAGGGATGCATAGGGCAAGGTATAGACAAAAGATGTGGATCCTCCATGGCTTCTCTGAATGTGCCTCTCTCACCAAATCTTCCATGTTCACCAACCCAGAAGCTCTCTGAACTCCCATCTTCTGGCATTTTTATGAAGGCTTCAATACATAGGCATGATTGACTAAATCATTGGCCATTGGTGATCGATTCAACTTTCAGCTCTTCTCCCCACTTCGGAGGTTGGGGGGGGGTGGCTTGGGGGAGGCAGGGGGCTAGAATGATCCAGTCCTCTAAATCACATGTTTGGGTCCCCTGGCAAACCGCTAATCCCCTTTGGTTACCTAGAGGCTTTCCAAAAGTCACCTCATTAATATAAAAAAGACACCTTTATTGCTCTCATCACTGGAAATTCCAGGGGTTTTAGGAGTTCCGTGCTAGAAAAATGAAGGCAAAGGCCTGATATGTATTTCTTATTATAAATAATTTTATCATAGCCTCCCATCCAGAATCATACAATGGAGATTTCTCTAAACACAGAAGAGGAATTGGTTAATTATGGACTAGGTAGATGATTGCAGAATTCCAGCTGAGGTGATGAGAGTATGGAGTTGGATTGTCACAAAGAAAAAGGACTGCAAAGAACTAACCCAAGAGATTAGTGAAGGAAGAAACAGCCTTTGTGATGTACTGTGTACAGACTATTAGTGATGGGGAATGAAAAAAGCTAATTTCAGCCTTCTGTCCTGGAGAAGATGAGAGGTTGGTGGTGCCGACAGATAAGAACTGAGAGAAGAGAAAACTGAAGGATGATTGTGAAGCCATATTAATCATCCCTATGGCTTATCTATTCTTGAAGTTAGTGGTCATATAGTAGTAGATAATACTTTCAGCTAGACCCATTCTCTGAAATGATCTATAAAGACTAATTATATAATTATAACATTTTCTTGTGTGATTCCTCTATATATTGTCATTGGTGGTCTGATATTTTTGTGGGTCCAGGATATCCTAAACCAATGTTCCCATGTAACGTTGTAGCCTGCATCCTACAGCCTTTCAATATTTGTTACGTGCATTTAGAAAACTCAAACTAGAAACCTTAAAGAAGGCTTTATTTCTCTTAAAACTGTAACACTTAACACCCAAATGAATTATAATTTCCCATTGAGATTCGGCATGTTAAAAGACTCAAGAACGTGATATATATATATATATATATATATATAATGCAAACACAGAGGCACAAACATAGGATAAATAAATCTATATGGCCACTGACTGCCCATGCTTTCCCCTCCCAAGAAGTGTTCTCTGTCGCAGCTCCAATGCCCTTTATTCTCCTCATTTCGGGTTGGTACTGGAACTCCATATCTACGGATCAGTTAATGTGCAAACTTGCTCATTTGCATTTTGGGTCTCACTACAACTTTTAACTACTCTAGACCTTGAAATTTAGAAAGTATAGTGCTTTCGTCTTTGTCAACATGAAAGACCAGACGAAGAGTGCTATAGCATGACTTCTGCGGTGTGTCCTTTCCTAACTACGCTTTCCCACCTCCTTCTATACGCAGAGCTTGCTTCTGTGGTTCAAATTTCCTTGCTTTTAAGATGAGAGCCAGATATTGAAGTCTCCCCAGTAATTTTAAAGCTTTTATTTCCCATCTGGCATCATGATCTCTATGCTTCCAAAGTTATGCTCTTTTTCCTTCTTTTTTCAGGAAAAGAAAGTGGAAAAACGTAAATATACAAGATTGAATGTAATAAGAATTAGGTTAAAATCAAGAAACTTGAGGCAAATCTTTTCCAGTTCTGCAATAACACGAAAGAAGACCAAAACCCAATGCTTTCATGGGTTTAGAATGAGTTCCCATTAATTCTTTATTTTTATAATTTTTAAAACAAACCAAACAAATTACTCCAGACTCCAGTTTTACCTTCCTCCTAAGCACAGCGAGTGCTTGCTCACTCACGTCACCAATAGGGATTGATGATTGGACATTATATTTTTAAATTACACCTACCTAAATCAAAGGAAAGATAAAAACAGTGTGGCTGAAAAAAAAAAAAAACCAATCTGCATTTTGCATAATTTGACGATCCTACTAGAAAACTCATAGGATCTTTGCACATGAGGTCTCTTCTACATGGAATCTCCTACTCTCCCAGGCCACATCCCTTCATCTAGTTAACTCCTACTCTCCCATCTATCAGTTTTCAGCTCAAACGCCATTTCATTAGCAAAGTTGTCCTTGACTCCCCAGACCAGGTCAAGTCTCCTGTTAATTTTCTTTTCATAACATTTAAGCTTGTAGATCTGCTTTCCTACCACACACGAGGGCAGGTTTATTTTTGTGGTTTGTTTATTTGTTCTAATATTTGGTACAGTGTTTGGCATATTGTAGTTGTTCAATAACTATTTTATGTATGTACATATGTATGTATGTATGTTTGTATGTATGTATGTCTTTACAACCAATCATGAGTCAGGGTTCCTGAGTTCTAATTTTTACCCTGCTTCTAACCTCGGAAAAATTTTCTCGTGACCTTGGAAGGATTCTCTTCACCTCGTTGATCTTGATTTCTTCATCTCTAAAGTGAAAGGCTAGCTCAAATCTTAGGAACTTCTGCTCCCCATTTCATGGTCCTGAAATGTTGTGTGCAAATACATTTTTTTGTAAATTACATAAAAAATTAAAGTTTGCCTCTTAGAAAAATTCTATAGTAATTTATAATGATAGGCAAAGGTAATATATCATCTCACCAGTTCAAACATATATATTATCAGAATAGGTAAAATGATTATACTAAGCTAGGAGAGGATGCTTATTTTGAGATGTTTGTAGATTTCCTGGTTCCCTTCGGTTATCAGGTTTTGGGAAATTCGAACTTAGATAAATAACTGAGAACAGGGGTGGAATTGGGAAGGAGCATCTATTAAGGAGAATTGAAAAGACTGTTATAGAGCCAACTGGTGGAGGAAATAAGGAAATATTTATATATATGCAAATACATATGCCTGGGTGGGTAGTGAATCCTCTTGAAAAGTGAATGGTTGTATGTAGAATTATCTTGTAAATTCGAGCTTTCATCTAATGAGATTCTGAAAGTTCTCTCCAACCACATTTTGATCTCTCTGCATGCTTCTTTACATCAAATTTTCCATTCTACAACCTCAAAGCCAGTTTCAGAAAGATGCTCTAGTGCAGGGGGACAGTGAACCCTAAAAGCGTACCTAAGCAGAAATGCATTTCTGCCTCTGAAAACGATCAGAAGGAAATATCCTAGGCTAATATTTGAAATTCAGAGGAAGGCTTTTGACACTTTTGCCAATATTTTTAATCGAATGTTTTTCAAAAAAAGAGCAACTGTACCCCAACCATCTCTGAGCTGCATCTCATTCTGCTTTAGGATATTTATCACTTTCTGTTCCTTCCTTGGCTCTGTTTTAATCTTATGGGAGTTTTCATTAAAAACTGATCTGCAGAGCAGGAGTCATGTCAATGTTATGAATGGGGACAGGTTGCAGATAGCATCTCCAGTCAGTGTGGGAAGAAGACGTGTGCTGAACCGAGATGCTGGGTGAGGAGCAAACTCGAGTGAGAAGCAGCTCTGGGCGGAGCAGGAGGTGGCGCTTGTCTGCTCGCGTGGCATTGAACCAGCATTTCTTAGGTTTGGCAGCTCCATCCTGTAGACGAGGGCACAATTAGAGGGACAAAAGAGAATAGGAGAATTATTGGGGTTTCTGCCCTCAAGAATCAATGCCTAATATACAGCATGGTGACTATAATTAATAATTCTGTATTGTACATTTGAAAGTTGCTATGAGAGTAGATCTTAAAAGTTCTCATATCAAGAAAAAAATATATAACTATGAGCAGTGATAGACGTGATGATGGATCATTTCACAATATATACAAATATCAAATTATTAAGTTACATACCTGAAACTAATATCATATAATATGTTAATTGTACCTCAATTTAAAAAACGTAATACAGGTAATACTAGCATTCCTGAAAGGTTTTCTATAGATTACATTTTTATAAACTGACAAATTTTCTAATGATTAACTGTTAAAACTATGTACTGTTTCTTTAAAACTAATTTAATGCTAATGAAATAACCTTCTTTAAAAAAAAAATGAATCAATGCCATTAACTGAGGGAGAGAAAGGAGGCCAGACCAGAGTCCACTGCTCTAGGTCTCTTCTTGTATGGTGCCCTTGGGGGTATCCTTGGGGGTGCAGTGTAGCATTCTCTTAGCTATCAGTAACCCTCAAGGTCAAGCAGAGATTCCAGTTCAAGATGCTTAAAGGCTGCTGCTTCCTGGTTCCTCATCACTCTTATATCTCTCCTCTCCTTACAGAATTCAAGCTAAGAGACAGAGATAGGCTGGTATAATAAAACAATAATGACTAGTATTCATTGAGTGGTTCTGGACTAGGAAATGTGTTAAATGCTTTGTACACATTCCCTCTTTAATCCACACAGCAACTTTAAGAATGTGCAAATTCTTTTAAACTGAAGCAGAGAGTCAAAATAGTGGTTACCTCTGAGTGTGTGTGTTTAGAGTTGGGGGGTGGGTGGGCTCATCTTTCTCTCCTCTTTGGCCACTCAGTTTCTTCTACCAATAAGACTTAAATAAAGTAAAGAGATCCTCTGTGATTGGTAAGCCACAGTAAAGGCTGTTAGGACCTTTGGGTCTTGTGACCCAGAGACATGTGATTGTCAGTTGTGAGTTTAGGCTCTTAACCCCCTGCAGTGTTCTTTCCTGCTAGTAGGAGAGAGAAAATAGATGCACAAACAACTACAACAAAAGGGAATATAAAACCCAGCAATTTCACTTCTGGATTTTTAGACAAAGGAAATGAGATCACTATCTCAAAGAGATACCTGCAGCCCCATGATCACTGCAGCTTTATTTACAATAGCCAAGACATAGAAACAACCTAATTGTCAATCAATGGATGAGTGGATGAAGAAAATATGGTATATACACACAATGGAATATTATTAAGCCATTATAAAAAGGAAACCCTGCCATTTACAAAACGTGGATGGAACTTAAGGGCATTATGCTAAGTGAAATAAGTCAGACAGAGAAAGACAGATACTGTATGATCTCACTTACATGTGAAATCTAAAAAATACAACTCCCAGAAACAGAGGACAGATAGGTGCTTACCAGAAGCAGGGGGTTGAGGGGTGGGAAGGTGGTGATCAAAAGGTACAAACTACCAGTTATAAGGTAAATAAGTTCTGGGGATGTAATATACAGCACAGGGATTATAGATGACGGTATTCTATTATATATTTGAAAGTTGCTAAGAGACTAGGTCTTAAAAGTTCTCATCATACACACAAAAAAATTTGTGACTATGTGAGGCTGTGGATGTTAACTAAATTTAGTGCAATGATCATTTCACAATATATGCATATACCAAATCGTTATGTCGTATGCCTTAAACTGATACACTGTTATATGTCAATTCTATCTCAATAAAAGTGAGGAAAAGAGAAGGTAAAATGTCATAAGAGGTGTTGGTAGACATTTCAAGAGGTTAGAGGAGAGAGGTAGGAGAGCTGTTGAGAGATCAAGTAGCTAAAATTTCACATAAACAGAGTGTGCGCACACTGGCGTGCACACACACGTGAATAGCTGTTTCTTGGCCAGGAGCAGAACCCCTACTTGGCTGAATGCTATAGCTTTTCTCCTTTGTATCTTTCTCATACTCTGAAAGCTAATTGTCCAAAGTGCCAATCAGCAAAAGAAGTCTTCCTTTGTGGCTCCTGCCATCTTATTTTATGGGCAAACTCTTCGATTCTGAATGGTGCCTGCTTGGCTTAAGGAAGTAGAGTGCATGGGCAAGAAGAATAAGGAAAAGGAGTACAGAAGGAGACGAAGGAGGTGGAGTGGAGGAAGAAAATGAAGAGAAGTCCCTGAGAAGAGGCCTTTGGATGCTCCTGCCTGGTTTAGCGTCAGCTAAGGAATATCATGAAGTTTCATCTGTGCACTGAATTCTCATATGTACAGAATGAATATGCACTCTCATGTTGCACTCTAACAGAATATAAAGGCCAGGAATCTAGAAAAAAAGCATGTGACTCTCTTGGTCTGAGTTTTCACCTAAACGGCTCTCTCTCTTTGTCCTCTCCCTCCATTCTTCTCTGAGAACAGGGGTGACATGACCAACGTAGGCCACAAGGACGAGGACACACCCTCGAGAGGGAGGAGCTGCAGGGAAACAGCTGCCAAAGTAGCCCCGGATTCTCTCCCCCCAAAGAAATACAGTCCTGCTTGTCTAACACGCAGTTATTGTGGAGACATGTTATTCAGAGTTCAGCCTCATCCTATCCGAAGCAGAATTGTTTTTTTCTGATACAGTATAGTTTCCTTAACAAACTGAAATTCAAAAACCAGTTATCAGAAGGTGACCATTATACGTGATGGGAGCTGATGTGATCATTCTTCCAATTATATTTTAAATCTTAAAAAGCAATTTTGTACTTTAAACAACACAGAGATATTTTAGTAAAGAATGAAAAGTTTTCTTTGAAGCTCTCATCTTCCTCCTCCGCTAAATTCACTCTCAGCATCCACCATAGGCATGGTTTGTTAAGTTCAGGGAATCTTCTCTTAGGTCGTTATCTGGACATATACAAACATACATAAGGATTTCACAATACGCTTCTTTTTTTAAAATGTGGTTCTACTGTATATATTATTCCGCTTTTATTTTTATTTTTATTTTTTCACTTAACAATGGATGAATAACTGTCTGTACTGGTGTATTCCCTTCAATCACTTTGGTGCATGGATGAACCATAATTAATTAACTAGTTGCCACTTGATAGACGTTTAGGTTATTTCCAGTTTTCAGCATCATAAACAATATTCAATCAACAACCTTGTGCACAGGAAGGATATTTTGGTAGGATAGATTTCTAGAAGTGAATTTTCGGGGTTTTGCCTTTCCGAAGTTGATGTTTACATTTTTTAAGGATTAAAAGTCACATAGCAGTTTTTGTTGTTTTGCCTACCGGGAGCAGCTAAAAGATGCAGAACTAAAGAATGAGAGAGGGTTAGTGCAAAGGTGAGTGTTCATGTCAACATTTTGTCCTTTTCAGCATTAGGAAACTGAAAAAGAAGAAGCTTTGTAAATGGAGAGAGGGCCTTTGACTCCGGTGAAAGGACAAAGCCTGTGGCCTTGAGGCCAGCTAAGCTGATCAATCCCAAGTCTCTTCTCTACCCAAACATACACATTATTCTTTCTGGCTTGGTAGACATTAGGATCTGGATCAGGGAAGAAAAAGACCTTCCCAGCAACAATTATGCAATTCCGCCATTTGTTTTACATTTCTCTTATCATTACTAATTTTTACAAACAATTCAAAATCTCCACTGTGTGATGTTCATTTTCAGAGTGCCCAGGGATCTGTCTACACCACCACCTTAAGTTATGGTTCTCATTTGCACAATTTCCACAAGAACAATAAGTGAAACCAGCCCAGAGCATATTTTGACTGAGAGGCTGAATCTGTAAAGGCCAACTATTTGGGGGAGAAGGCCAGAGGCTCCCAAACCAAACAAGGACAAACTTCGCTTTCTTTTGCAGCCAACCATTTCCTTTTGGTCCTAGTCTATTTGTGGAGCCTCGGGAATAGGTCACGTCCTTCTCAGCACATTGTTGCTCAGCAGAAGTCCGTGAATTATTGACCAGTCCTGAAGCCTTCCAACTTTGGACCAAAGATTCCTGACCTTTCTTTGGTCCATGGATATATTTGGCAGCCTGCTGAAGCCGAAGAGCTCCTTCTCTAAAGATTTTTAAATACTTATAAGGGGGATTACAAATGAGTTGCAACATTTTAACACAGGTGTTAAAATGTTAAAAATAAATGTGTTACATAATGTGTATGTTTTTTTGTTATTATTAATAATAGCAAGTCTAATAACTACCGTAATTCTGAAGAAATGATAAGTGTAGATAATATTTTAAGATGTCTGAAATAACTGAATATGATATGAATACATCTGTGATTTCTACATATTCAGAGGTATTGTTAATACCATCGTTGTTCACTGCCTACACATATAAAGAAAATATAAAATATTTGTTAGAGCTTGTGAAAACAAAGATACAATTTAGTTCATAGACTCTAAACTCTTTGGTTTAAAAACTCCTCCTCTAGACCTATATATTCTTTTTCCTGTTAGACCTCTTACCCTAATATCTCACAGTCAACTCCAATTTAAAAGGTGGAGAGAACTCGTCATCTTCTACTCTTTCCTCACTACCTGCTCCCTCCCTATCTCCATGGACCATAATCACCCAAACCTCCAATTCTCCTTCACCCTCTCGGTCACTCTCCTCTGTGCCATTCCTTTTCTGAGTCTACCCTTGTCCCTTTCCACTTCTATTCCCTTCGTCAGATCTCACCTGGACAGACCCTAGAAATAATCTGTTGCTGTTTTGCCTGATTCGGTCTCCTGCCCGCCAACATGTCCTCCCCACTGCTGTGCGAGTGACTGTTTCAGAACACCAATATGTTCAGTCTCATTATGCTTAAACTTTTCCATATTGCAGGATAGAATCCAATCTTCTTAGTATAGCACAGAAGGCCTTCTGAAATCTGGCCGCCACTATGTTTTTTCTTGTCCCGGTCATTTAATTCCTCACCAACATTCCAGGTCCCAATTGTAAGGAAAGGCTTATATTTCTCTCACACACATTCCACGATGCTTTGTGCTTCCAGGGACCCCTTCCTGAAATGCCCTTCTTCACCTTGGTCTCCTGGTCTGTGCTAACTCATTTTGACGCATCTTATCAACCTATACCCTAGCCGTTGACTCTGTGCACGTGTACACACACACACACACACACACACAACACACAACACACACACACAGACTGACCATTTTCTCCTTAGTTTCTTCACCATGTCCAGTAAATATTTCCATTAATAGCAACTGTAAAATTTTTTTTGGCTTATTTTCTTATGTCTTTTTCTACTAGACATTAAGAGTCCTTCGAGGGCTGGTACCATGTTTTTGTTTTTGTTTGCTTTCTGATTCTTTAATATCTAGCACAGTATCTAGCATGTAGTATGTGCTTAATAAATTTATGAGCTTTTTAAAAATAAATAAATAAATAATGAATGAATGAATGAATTCATGAAAAGAGAAAATGCACCTATAATTCCTTGCATTTAAATAAAGTATCAATTGTAGCACTGACTCATAACAAAGAATATTGTAGAACTAAAAACATAAACACCATAATCTCATTAATTTTACCTCTGTAATGGTTTATTTTTCAGCCATTCTGTTGAGTGGGCTCCTCAGAGATAAAGGAACTAAAGAATGAAGGATTCTGCTTTGGGTCTGAAATGTGACAGAGAGAATCCAGGACTCCATCTTTGGTATAGCTGCTGACTTGCTATGAAATATGTTCTGGGAAGTATAGTCATTGCTGCTTCCAGAAACTTCAATTTTCTTGCAAGTGAGTAAGAATTCCAATTTCCATTTGAAGTAAATTTCAGGTTTGGAGGTCATTGAGTAAAAGTTTCACGATGTCTGACAGAAAGAAACCCTGATTTGGGCTTTCCACTTTATTGTATCTAGGTTTTCTGTCTTCTGACAACAAATGCCTGACATTCTTCTTTCACGACCTGGTCCCTCATTCTCAGAATGTATATTTCTTCTTAAAAATGTGTTGTTATTCTCCATCTGCTCCATTAATTTATAGGTAGCCACTAGATAGTATTAACCTACTCATGCAATTACCTACTGGTTCTGCAGAACTTCTCCCCAAATGTGTGCAGCAGGGTGAGGTGTGCAGTGAGGATGACTCTAGTGTTCTAGAATGCTTTCAAATGAGGAGGCAAATTTGACTCTTTTGTTTTGTTCGGTTCTGTGCTCAGTATAGTATTATTCTATGGGTTGATAAAGAAAAGAAAATGCGAATTTTTATAATTATTATTTAGGGATTGCTATCTTTGGAAACGTTATTGCAATAATATCCTATTACCACGTGCCCTGGGCAAACAGGATTTTCCTTTGGCTGTAAACTGTACGTGAACTAGGTGGGCAGAGTAGTGGCCTTCAACACACTCACTAGGGCATTTGACTTCCTAGTTAGGAAGACCCTCATTATCACTAACTTCAGAATTGCTGCCAGTTATAAGACAAATGTAGTGGTGCCACAGTCATTCATCAAAGGAAAGAGAGAGCAGCCCTTGTCATCTATTAGAATGAGATGAAAATGTTAGGTGTTAGCTCTGTTAAAATGGTATATACACCCATGCCTACCCTTTCAAATTCAGAGCCATAGCATTGCTAGGAGTCATATGACTGAGCTTTCTGCTCCTGCACAGAGGGATACTTTATATAATACAATCTCTAGTTCCAAAAGTCCAAAGCCTGTCACCATCACCTGTTCTCTGAGGCACTTCTCATTCTGTGCCTTCCATACTTTTAAGGGCAGGAGACAGCTTTTGCTAAATGTTGTTGGAATCCACAGACATTTAGTTGTAGCTTCTTGAATTAAAAAAGAAAATTTCCTACCAGAGCTAGCTATCTTTAGCAAGGTCTCCCCTTTTACTTTTTTTGGGGGGGGCAGGAAGGGACACAAAACACATTTCTCTGGCTAATTAGTATTTCAGAAGCAAGCTCAGAGACAAGGCAAGGAATCTAGAAAGTTTTTAACATGTAGAAATGCTTTGTTTTTGATATAGTAAAGGCAGTTCAAACACTTTAAATGGTTTAAACACTTTCCACTTTATCAGAAGCAGGAAGGAGATTGGGAAATGGATCTGAGATCTCAGGAATTCTTGATGAGCATCCTTCATAGGGCCTAGAAATCCTGGTATGGACATGGTCTCATGAGCTAAGGATGAAGATTCAGCAAAGGATATCACAGGAGTGGACCTGTCAACTTGACTTCTTGTATCTCCACCTTCACATTTATCAACTTGGCTCCCTTCTGCCAGCCTCCTCTCACACAACCTCACTGTAGGGGCTGGTCGCTTTAGAGAGAAAACTAGTACGAGAGAAAGAAAGAGTGCCCACTGGGCCAGGGGGTTGCATGCTCCAAAGGAATCAGCAAGAGGTGCTGGGCCATCAACTGAGGTTCCATGGAGCAAAGCCACTGCTAGAGCTTTGTGCCAGGGAGAAAGTCAGGGAGCACTAGGTCCCAGGGTCCAGAACCAAACACACAGAGATGTGTCCAGAGATGCCAGGCGAAAGGAGGAAGGGAGAGGAGGTCGCAGTCACTAACCCCAAAGTCCCGAAATGCAAAGTCAACCGAGGCTCAGGGCATAGCGTATATGGGCTTAGATGAAATTGGGAAGCTTTCTATTTCTGTGTGTATCATAAAGTTGTCAAGGACTTTCATGCATAGAAACCAATTCTCTTTCCTGTATCAGAAAGAGGCATCTCTCCATCCTCTATTCAGTCAATATGCTGGATTCCATGTCCTTCCATTTCCCCTACAACCCTTATTCTACCTCTGGCCTCCTCAATCTTTCTCCACTGGCTCTTTCATATCAACTATAAACCTATTCCATTTTTCCCACATGAGGAAAAAAATGCTCTCCTAAATTCTGGCTTTCCCCGAAATGATAAAGTAAGAAGAATGAAAGAAGGAATGAATGTAAGAAAAGGAAGGAAGGAAGGGAGGGAGGGAGGAAGGGAGGGAGGAAGGGAGAAGGAACTTTCTCATTGACTTTGTCTTTAAGAATGGGTACATAGTTGTAAAACTGTCTTTAAAAGCTAAGAAATGATTATTACAAAGGTCAAGATGGAGAGGCGAGAGGGGCCATACAGTTGCTTCTGGGCAATTGATAATATTCTATATTTATTCAGGTGTTTATTTCCTTATCATTTGTTAAGTGAACACATATATTATGGGGAATTTTCTGTGTTATATTTTAAAAATTTAAGACTTTTTTTTTTAATCGAAAAGAAAAAGAAAAACAGGAACAAATTCTGTGCTCGAGGTTCTGTACCTTCATCTCTTATCCCTCCCTCCCTATGAGGGATTGATTTTCCTCTCAGGCAGGTACTATACATAGCAAGAAATTTTGATGTGAAACACCTCACAGTTTGTAATCCAGAGTGAATAAAAAACAGGCTTCCTCTGAGACCTATAAATCAAATCTCTGAATGACATTCATTACTCGGCCCTGGGTTCTTGCCCACATCCAGTAGTCTGCTGGTAAGCCAACTTTTGGTGAGGAGTGGCAAAAGGATTTGATGTGTAGTGTCCGCCAATTTTTGTAGTGTAAATACCACCACCATGGCAAGTTTTAAGCTATTAACATGAAGCCACTTGTGAGCTGGAAGGGCTAGCTTTAGCACATCGCTGCTACATTGCTGATAAAAACACGGTGGCCAGGTTGATGAGATGCATATGCTACTCTTCTTGGGTCAGAGGGCAAGCATAATTTTAATAGGAAACCATGAAGATTGCTTTACCAGAATTGCACAAAGTGGGAAGGGTGGCTAGCCAAAGAATAAAGGAAGAAATGGCACCAGAGAAAAAAGAATGAATGCCGCATAGTTAAAAACAACACATGCCCCTTGGACTGTTTTTCTTTTCTTTTTTCCTTTCTCCTTTTCTCTTCTCATTCTGTATTTGTTCTGTATGATCTCATCCATCCACATCCACACTGATGTTGGTGAAATAATAATTTCCAAAATCTACATCTTCGACTCTGAATTGGCTTCTGAGTTCCAGCCTCATATTTCATCTGTCAATTGACTATCTCCATCTGGATAGCCCCAGCAACCACAAACTGTGCATATTCATAATTGAATTCATTCTCTCTTCCCACAAGCACATTCCTCTGGTTCACTAGTTAGATATTTGAAAATCATCTCTGACTCATTTCACTCTCCCTCCCTCCTCCCACCCCTGCCCCTGCAATCTGGTCAGCAAGTCCAAATTTTATTGATTTGTGCCTTTAAATGATTTGTGAGATATATGTCTTTTCTCTCCTTTCCAGTCCCATCGCCCTAATTCAAACTCATACTATTACCTAGACTCTTACAGTAACCTGCCACCTGGTTTCCAAGCCTCCTCCCATCACTTCAAATTTTAAGTAATGCAAATGTGATTATGGCCTTTCCCTGGATCAAACTCATTGAAGGGCACTCTTTTCCCCCTTGGTCATCCAGACTCCTTACTTAGCCTGGTGCACAGAGCCTTTGACTCTCTATCCCAATCCCTATCCGCTGGTCACATCAGGCATCTCACACTCCTGGGCCTACACATGCGCTGTTCTTTCTGCCCAGAGCTCCTTCTTCACCCACTTGTCTGACTGGTGAACTCTCACTCATCCTTCAGGGTCCAACGTAACTGTGACTTTCCCTCACCACCCACCTCGAGCTCTAGAACTAACTGCTGCATGGTCTGTGCTCCCATGTCCTGTGGCCCAAACTTTAGTTATAATTCTTTTGCTATATTATATGTAGATACATATTAATAAATGTTTTTGAATGGATGAATTCTAGAGGTATAGTGAATGGGAAAGGAATATGGATTGTAGCCACCAAGCTCTATAGTTCTGGTCTTTATTTTGGTGATCCAAAGCCCTGCTCTGTCTTAGAGACAATAAAAGTTCTGTTTCAGTGTTAAAAATGATAATAATAAATCATCCGGGCAGAGCCTTGACAGTTAGAGCCATATGTTCATCAAACAATTGGCTGAAAGATGCTGACAGTTCAAGAACACACTTTCTTTTATTTAAAAAAAAAAATCTATATTTACATCTCATGTCCAGATAAATATATTTCCTCTTATTTCATTTATAATCAGGTATATTTTAATACCGAAGGAGTATTTTTGAGACTGCCTTCTGTCTGTTAGCAGGCACAGTGCTGCGTGATGTAACAGCAAAATCTTTCCGTAGTAAAGCTGGCGTCACCATGAATCCCGAGGCATTGTCAGCTTTTCGTGTGACTCAGTCTATTCAAGGAGAGAGGCATTAACTCTCATTATCTCTCGCTTTGCCAAAAGACAAATTTAGGCACCGAAAAAGTCAAGTTTGACTGAAAGGAAAAGAACGTGATCGATGTGCGCCTATTCCCGGCTCTACTTTCCAGGAGACACGTGCTTTCCTAAGGAGGATTAAGTAACTTCAAGTGAGAAATTAAGAGAACCGATTCCTAAAAAAATAATGATCTTATAAATGGTAAGACTTAAGGAGAAAAACTAAAACACAGAACCGAGAATAGACTGTGGAACAAAAGCTGAATCAAACCGGAGAGGTTTTTTTGTTTTTTTTTTTTTTTTCAAAATATCATCTGTCAGTTGTAAATTCTAGAGAACAATATAGTTTTAGAATTTAAAATGCCATGCCATAAATAATTCTCTTTCTTGATATTGGCATTGACATCTGAGTATCTGCAACATGAAAATGAAAACCATCCATAAGCTTTGACTAAATTATCAGATCGAAGACTTGACTCTAGAGTGAAGTTACTTACAGCCTAGTCTTTACCCACTATGACAGAAGTATGAAATATATGGAACTTTCATTGTTTTTTTTTTTCCTTCCTCTCATGTTGGTCAACACCAACACAAAATAACAGCACTCATTATTGTGATCTGTTTGTCAGTCTTCGCATCTTTAGGACTACATTATAGGGGGAGTCACCAATAATCCATCACTACTGGCCCACATTTCAGTCAGGGATGCAGCTGGAAGCAGACGGTACACCCAAACTGGTAATTTTAGGGGTGTTTAAATGCGGGGGCTCTTGCTATCCCTTGCCACTCCCATGCCTGAAGGGACAAGTGGTCTGGCAAATCCAGAAAGAATGGCTGTATGGAGAGGGTATTTGACAGGAGCTGTGGTTTTTGATGGTAAAGCAACCAAGCCATTGAAATCTGGCAGGAAGGAGCTGGGGAAATAAATACCCGAGCCTCCCTGTTCCCTCACCCTCCAGTCTCCTACCAGTGTATTCTATTAATCAAGTCCAGTTTACACAATCTGTCTCAGTCAGCCTCCTGTTTCAGGGAGTAGATGGAGCAGATTGGAGAGTAGATCTGCATGGACAATAGAGTATATCGGATTGCAACCAGATTGAAGGCATGTTGCCATTTATAGCTACTTTATTGTAATGTCTTCTGCATGTGGGCACAAAGAGAAAACAAAACAGGATGGGCTGCTAATGCTAGGAAGTCATTAAACTTTCATGGCTTCATTTCTCCCTAGTTAGGTAGGAGTGAGCCTGTAGACCTCTGAGATGAATGATTCAACTCTCCAAGTTTAACATTCTAAACCAATTGAATTGTTGGCAAGAGAATGCCAACCGATGTTGTTAGAAAGATGTGATAGACTATTTTGTTCCTAACACATCTCAAGCAAAGCACCCAAGGAAATTTTTTTCTGTCTTTTCATCTGTCTGCAGATGGGATCCTTGCTTCTCTGGAATCATCTGCAAGTGTTACTGATTCTCTGTCTTAATCCTCAGCTAGGAGAGAAGCATGAGCCTTTAGGAGAGTTTATTCATATCCAGTCTATATATTTTTGTTTGAAACCTGATATCGTGACTTCAGAGCCAAGTGTCTTGTGATCTGCCATCATCCAAATGTGTTTTAAAGACGTCATTCCAATGGTGTTTTCTTCTGCTGCAAATAAGATGTTGTTGGCTTTTTACTATTGTAGAAAATGTTTTGTATACAAGTTTTCAAAAATAAAAATCTAAAACTGTCCATGGAACATTCTAGGAGGACTCTCAAGAGTGGAGAAGGTCTTGTCTAAGAAGAGTGTGTTTTGGCATCTGGCCTGTATTTAAGTGATCATATTAAGAGAGCAGCTTGTGGGATTTCAGCTTAATTGAAATGTATACTATTAATACAAAGAAAAATGGGGGAAAGAAAGGAAAACATAAAAAATGAATTTAATGTATTACTTTTCATCCTCTCTTTGGGTACAAGAATAAGTAAAGCAAAGAGGTGCAAAGATATTTCCTATATATAATTTATCACTATTTCTCATGTGGTCATTAAAAAATTTATTCAATAGATGTTTATAGTCAATGTGGTCAGCGTATCTTATTTACAACATTTCATCAGGAAAACTAAAGGAAAATCTTATGGGGTATTTTTTAGTTGTATTTAAGAACATTTGTCTCACTTTAATATTTAAAGACTACAATAAAATCTCTCTTTCTTATACTTCATGTTTGAAGATCTTTAAATCTTTAAAAATAATAAGCTTCCAAGTACTCTTGTGAAATTTGGTTTTATTCTCCCTGGGCCAGAGAAATTACATGAGAGAACTAAAGGCCTAAAGCCATGTGACCTGAAAAGGACTCCCCTCTTTTCTGTTACCTGCACCCCTGCCTTCTTGCTGACTCTTTTTTTCCCTTTTTCCCTGGGCACTCCACAGCCCTCCTTGCTGCTCTTCTGTCTCAGACCTCTCTCATGGTTTCGTAACCCTGAGATCTTCCCAACATAGTTCATTTTTATGCTTTCCTTCTTCATTTCCCCCTCAAAATGCATGTTTCCTACCTTTCCTGAGCCATCCCATATCTCGCCTTTCCTTTGGGTTCAGCCTACCATGAGAAATATACCATATTCAGCATGTAAAGAGTAAAAGGGTGATTAAAACAGGTTTCTGCCCTCCAGAATTTACAGTCTAATGAGGGAGTTAGAAATACACACACCGAACCATAGTTCAAAGCAATAATACATACGATAATAAGTGCTGAAATGGGAATTTTTATAAAGAAAGTCCTCCCAAACAAGAGCTGAATTCTGACTAAGGATGGATGAGACTGGAAGGCTTCCTGAAGGAAGTGGCATTGAGGATAGGTCTCCATCAGAGGAGGAGAGTAGGGAGACCTCCAGCCAATCAAAACAGTCATGGCAGAGGGTGGGGCTAGAGATGTACCTACTCACTCAGGGGAGAGGGATGGCTGTGGGAGTGAGTCAGAGCTCTGAGGGAAAGAACACAGTGGAAGAAGGAAAAAGCAAAAGGCAGAAGCTTGGAGACTGTCTCAGTTTAAGGAAGAGAGGAAGAAGAGAGACCAATGAAGGGGCTTAGAGAAAACCATTGGGGATTAAAGGAGAAATAAAAATTCAGTGACAGAGAAGCTGAGAGACAAAAGAGTTTACAAAAGAAGGGCTGGCTGTTAATATTTACATGGAGAAAAACAACCAACATTTGTGGATTACTTACTGTGTGCTAGACGTGATAGTAAATTTCCTAACAAAGCTGAAAAGTGGCAGAGTTAAAAGCTGTACCTGGGCTTGACTGATGCCACCACTCTTACCTCTGCAGATGCCAAATGGAACAGACTTAGACCACGCCATTTCCTGCTGTGATCTGGAGCCCGCTGGTGACGTGCCAAGTGAGAGATTTCAGTAGAATGGTCGGGACAGGTTACAATAAAAGGAAATAAAGGTATCATAAGTTTTGACTCTCTTCCAAAAAGTATAGCATTAAGAAATGGGGCAGTAGCTTAAGAAAAGAGGAAGATATTTTTTTTTTTAACAGAGGAGCTCCTGAGCCATTATTGGTTCAAGATGAGCTCAACTCTGTGAGAGGAGATTCCCAAGGAGATGGGAGGAAGTGGGACCAAGGACATGCACAAAAAGATTATCGTGGGAACGATGAGGGACACCGTTTCCTGCCTCTGAGATAAGAGGAAGAAGGACAGGATGAGAATTAAGCAAATCTGCTGCGAAGGATAGGGGAGCTGAGGAAGTCCGTCTAGGCTGGCCTCCATCTTCTCCTTCAGATCGACAATGAAAGGGGCGGGGAACTCTGACAATAGAAAACAGAATGACCACTGCAGAGCATGTGCCGTGAAAAGCTGATCTGCACGAAGCAGTAAACGTCTACTTGGAATGCCTGGGCAGTGTATTTGGGACACAATGCAGAGCAGAAAAACAACACTGCTGTGAAGTCAGACGGAAGTTGCTTTGGAAAGTAAAGAATCTCAGAGACAAAAAAAAAAAAAAAAAAAATGCAGGTTCACATTCCCATTGAGTATCTTGATGTTTTCCCTTACTTATTTTTTTGGCTGAGGATACGGTAACCAAATAGTTTGGGCGTCTATCTACCAGAGAGACCTCTGATAAATTAAAAGTCACCTTAGCAGAAAGCAATGTTCCAAATGCCCATGGTGCAACAAAAGGTTCTTTGTAGCATCAATACTGCAGAGCAAGGGCTGAAGGAGGAGTTTCTCAATTACCTGGAGAGCCAGCTTAGGGACAGGGCAGGAAAATCCTTTAGCATTTACTGACACAGCATTTACCTTTCTGAATTGATCCCAGAGCAAAGTATAACAAAAAGAACATGGCCTGAGGTCTGAAATCCCAGGGTTCACGCTTGGATCCTCTACTTGCTAATGTGTGGCTTTGGGTAAGCTATTTTCTCTGGACCTCATCTATGAAATGGAGATAATAATATCTACCACATGGTGCTGTCAGAATTCAATGAGGTAACAAATCCTGTTTCCTTTCCTTTCCCTACCTGCCTGGATGCTGAAAATCTCACCTTCTAAGTTGCAGAAGACTGTATTTATTATATCTGTCATAGTTTTACAGAGTTTCCTCTCAGAGATTTAAGAAGGACTTTTTAAAAAAAATTGGCAGAAATTATTTTATTCTTGTTAAGCAGAGAAAAAGATGATCAAGAAGTCCGGTGTAAATCTGGTAAAACACTAAGATGCAGCCACCTGCGTGGAAGTCCCCTGGGGTCTCTTTCTGGTCTAGTACTTACTACTTCCGCCCCTGCAGCATTTTCTCCTGAACATCTGAAAAGTGACTTAACAGAAAGGGGGAACCTTGTGGAAGAGAGAAAAGGCAGGCTCATGAAATTGAGATAATGGAAGGTTCAGTGTCCTCTTCCCAGGAGTGACAGGATCGGGTATGTGAGACTTTCTCAGAACCCTCTAATCTGGGTGTCAGGAGTTTGTTTCTAGAAAGACAGGCATAGTCCCAGGATAGCAGAGCCCTTTACTCTTCAGACTATGATAAGTTAGGTATAAAACTAAGAATAGCAGCATATCGCTTAGGTTTCCCGGTCACAAAAATCTCGACATTGACATTCCTTAGCTTTGAAAAAATGTTAGGAAATAATCTCTTTGCGTAAAGTGCACACTACGTCAGTAAGAAAATGGAAGTCATCGGAGAACTGTCACAGGTTCTGCCTTATCTCTACTGACCCACCTGCCTCTGGCCTAGTCCCTGCCTTCTCTCCTGTTGCTACGATGACCTGGTCTTGCTCCTGGCCGCTATCCCACCCCTGGCTCTTACCCCAAAACATTTGCTCTGTCAATTTCCCCCACCTTTCTCCTGCACCTTCAAGTTTTCCATCTCGACAGGATCATTCCCGTCAATATACAAACATGCTGTTATTCCTGTCATCTTAGTAATAACCCTCTTATACCACATTTTTCTCTTCCCTTTAGAGAAAAGCCTTTTGTAAGAGAAATCTGTTCTTGCAACCTCCACCTGCTTCTCTATCTCTTTTCTCTGAACTCACTCAAGGCAGATTTGGGTCCCCACCCCTCCACTGACATTTATCAAGGTCACCTGTGAGTCACTGTATTGCTAAATCAGAAGTAACTTCTCAGACCTCATCTTAATTGACCTATAAGCAGCATTTAACCAAGTTAGTGCCCCTTTCCTCCTTTAAATACTTTCTTCTCTTGACTTCCAGGTTCTCCTGGTATTCCTCCCACCTCCCTGGTCAGGGGTTTTCTTCATGTCTCCAAGCTCTAACTGTTGGACTTCCCCAGAGCTCAGCCCTTGGCTGTCCCACTTTCCTAATTTTACACTCTTGGTAAATATTCTAGTCTTATGTCTTCAAGTACCATCTCTGTGCTGATGACTCCCATAATTGTATCTTTGCTCTAGACCTTTACCTTAAACTCATAAAATCATCTACCCACTTGACATCTCCAATTAGATGTCTATTTAGCATCTCAGACTTACCATGTCAACACTGAGCTCCTAGCATTCTCCCTGAAACTACCTTCTCCTACAGTCTGCAATCACTGGCTATTTTATTCTACTAGTTCTAGCCAAAAGATCTTAAGGGCATCCTTGACACCTTCCTCTCTCATACCCTGTATATGATCTTGCAGCAAATAATGTTGGCTCTACCTTCAAAATATATACAGCGTTCAGTCTCCTATTATTGTCCTGGTCCAACTCTCCATCATCTCTTACTACTGCAAGAGTCTCCCTGCTTCCGCCCTCACCCCCTTGGTTTCTTTTTAATGCAGCAGCCAGAGCTATCCTGTTAAAACATAAAGTCCAATCGTGACACTCCTTGTTTGAGATCTTCTGAGGGCTTCGATTCTCATTCGGAATAAAAGCCAAGTCCACACAGTGATACCCTGTTATCTCTTGACCCCATTTCCTACTGATCTCCTTCTCAGCTATCCCAATGATGCCACACTGGCCTCCTTGCTGTTTCTTAAGTACACTTGTGGCATGCTTCTGCCTCAGGGCCTTTGCATTTGCTGTTCCTTCTGCCTCAATTGCTCCTCTCCCAGATGTACTTATGGCCAGATCCCTCATTTATTTACTCAAATATATTAATCTCAAGAAAGCCTATCCTCATTTTCTCTTTCAATTTTTCCTTTCCTTGACATTTATCTCTACCTAACTATACTTTACATACCTTATTTATTGCCTTCCTTGCTAGATGTATGTCCCACAGGATTGGTAATCTTTCTGTATTTCGTTCACAACTTTATTCCAGCACCTAAAACAGTGCCTGGCACATAGTATCTATTGAAAAATTGAATGAATGGATTTTTTATTATTGATATATTTGAAGAGCCAAAGAGATTGTCATCGAATTTGAAGAAAAGTATTTGGGGGACGTGGCGGCAGAAATCTAGTGATCTGGAGTATTTCAATTCATGCCAGAGATGTCACCCAGTAGTAACCTTACCCATAGTAATCAAGAAAGAGATGATCAGTGATAGCATTTTCTTAGTTGCATGCTGATGGGAGGCCTCCAGTCAGAGAGCTTTTTCCTGCCAATGAAGAACCAACTTGGTGGCTCCAATGTTAAGAATAAAGCTGTGATGGTCACCCATACCAAGCATGGAACCTTGGGCAGAATGGAATCACTCATTAATGATTTATAATAGGAAAGTGATAGGGTGACATCCCGGGGGCACGAGGACAGGCATAGTGTTAGGGTCTTGGCTGTCGACATGGATGGGAAGATTCGTTCAGTCAACTTTGTGACCTAGTCCCTTTTCTAGAGCTCGGAAACGTGAACTGAATTAGAGTTAATGTTTCTTTTGTATGAATGAAACGGTCTCTTTTTTTGGGGGGGGTTGTTTTTTTGTTTGCTTTTGAGGAAGAAAGCTGTACTTTAAGCAGCTAGGTATCAGAGATTTATGGATTATAAATATGATGTAGCAGCTGAAATCACGTCACAAAGAAATTTGAAAAAATTTCCCTCCCATCAAATATTAATGAAATGATTAGCCATGTGACATCAGGTAAGTCTCCTGACTTTTTGAAACTAGAGTGTCTGCATCTGTAATATGGTAGAGTATGCCAGATGATTGCTAAGGTCAATTTTTCTACTCTTATATTCTTTTAACATGACATCATCTAACCCTTTTCCTGTAAAATAAGATAATAAAATATGTCCTATACAGCTCATATTTTGCTTCTAAGGATCAAATGAGATGCTTTTGAAAGCTGTTGGTAAACAAAGATAGTTTGCCCATGCAAAGCATTTATTAGTATTCTCTATTAGATTGATGCATTTAGAATGTCATTGTCCCCAAAATACTTTTAAGACAAGACAAAGCTCAAATGAAGAACAAATATGACTATGCCAATGTAGAAAATATTTGAACAATTATCCTTTGAATTAAATAATTTTTTAAGCTTTATCAGCTATGGTTGTTTTGGTTGTATGTGATAGCTAATATAAATATCAGCCCACCTAAAAACTTGAATAAAAACCGGAGAGTCCACGGGAACGTACCTTCAGGTGTGGCTTGATCAGGCAGCTTAAATGATGTCACCATAAACTGATTACTCTCCTTTTCTCACAATAGCTTCCTTTATAGCAGGTCTAATCTCAGGCTTATGTAATCATAAAGTGTCTTCCAGCAGTACCCTGGGCTACATCCCTCCAAGTTTGAATACAATAGGAAATAGTGAAGCCTTTATCTATGTAGCATCAGCAAACATCTGGCAATTCACATACGAACTTCTTGAACCAACTTCTGTGACCAGGAGAAATATGATATTTTGATTAGTTTAAGTCTGGGTATAAGTTCTATCCTAAGGCCAGGAGTGGCCTTCCTGGACTAGGAGTAAGAAGTGAATCCCCCAACCAGAACTGGTTCATTGTTCCAAGGGAAAAAGAAAAAAAAAAAAAAAGAGTCATTGCTGAGGAAGCAGGCCACGTGTGTATATTTCATGAGAAAAACATAGGCATCAGTTCTTGCCATTGCTGCTGTATGTTCTCTCCAGTTCCCAAAAAAGCATCACCTCCTTTTACTGTGCCAATGAACGTGGCACTGGGGGACCATACGAACTTTTATTAATAGAAAGCTCTGAGTTTGTAGAGTCAGCCAAATCTCTCTCAAGAGCCTGTGTAGTTAGCAATGTTTATCTTGTCCTTGCTTTCAGGAAAACTGCCTGGAACAGATCAGCCATGCCCCTAACAGCCATGAAAAGTGCTGTCTGTATCCTTCACAAGTGCCGGTGTGGATGTTTTGGGGGTCACCCAAGTTAGACATCACTCTTACACAGTTCGGTGGGAGAGAACTCAATCTACCCTCAAGAGCAAATTAAACACAACTTTGTGGGTTTGGTGGTTAGCTGCCAACAAGAAGACTG
Organism: Eonycteris spelaea; assembly: GCA_003508835.1. Taxonomy (NCBI): domain Eukaryota; kingdom Metazoa; phylum Chordata; class Mammalia; order Chiroptera; family Pteropodidae; genus Eonycteris; species Eonycteris spelaea. The sequence goes on from PUFA01000017.1 coordinate 8,505,867, forward strand.
ATCTCTGAATTAATAGGTCGTGACAGGATGACTTCAGAGTTCTTGGCAAAAACCAGTATTTTCAATACTAATGCTCCTTATGGCAAGAAAAGGCATCTATGCTAAGTGGCTCATATTCACTTGTAGTATTTACATAAAGGATCAGCTCTATTATTTTATTCAATGCCAAGATTCCCAAGATGAAGGAGATGGTGGATACTCAGCATGAATATGGTAATGTAGCTATGCCACTACAAACCCTGTAAACAGTTTAACTGTGGAGGATGTACCATCAATGTGACAGGTTTTCACATGAGATTATGGTCTCCTATGAATATGAATTTTCCCGTGTGGCATAAGAGAACAGAATCTTATAATGGAAGCTTTGCTACAAGAAGATTTGGTTAATTTGTCAGACTGTTAAATAAATGGTCTCTTACAATTTGTTTGTAACTCTACCGAGCACAACATTTCAATAAAGAAGGAAAATTTTAACTGCCTGAAGGGAGATGGAAAAGAGATTATGGAGTCTGTTGGTGGCCGACATTTATCTCATTTCAGGGACTTTTTTTTTTATTATTTCTGAGCAGTGAGGAGAAAATGGTATGAAAGTTGCTTCTAAAGATTCTGGGGAAAACCCCACATCTGTTAAAATAATTGAGCTCTTAGCCAAATCAGGGTCTTTCTCTCAATAGTTTGTATTAGAAATAGATATTAAAGTCTGCAGTGTCAAACCAGTCTTGCCTTTTTCCTGCCTTCATTGTGATGCATCTTGACTTAATCTGACATTTAACCATCTCTCCTGTGAAGGCAAGATTAAAAAACGGGAAAGAATAAAAAAAATGCTAAAGTATGAGGTTTATGTTATTTTCTTTGCAAACCGTTCACCTGTCTAAAAATTTTGCTTGTGTTGGTTTGTGTGATTGCTAAGTTTTGTTTGGCAGGACATTTGTCACCAGAACTACCATAAGAAAGTCTGGCTAACAATGATGTCTCACAAGCAACTGCTCCAGCTAATTCGATGCTTCCAACAGCCAGAACCAGCTGCTCTCCACAAGAGACTCATCTCTGGCCACATCTATACTCCTGTATACAAAACACGTAGGAGGGATGGGCTGAAGCATGCCAGTGGAGCCTTTACTTATTTATAATGGGATTGGCAAACACATCCAGAACAAGCTTTTCCTTGAAAATTTCTAAGGAGATAATCATTTGCTATTTGTCAAATGTGGGTGGGTGACTGTCGTGGTTGAGTGTTCAGGTGCTGAGATTAGGTGGACCTATCTAAGTACTGTACTAACTGTGTGACCTTATGCAAGTTATTAACTCTCTCTGATCTCTAGTTTTATCATTTCTAACATGAGAATAATACTAGTGCCTAATGCAGAATTGTCCTGAGAATTAAATAAGTTAGTAAGCATAAAATTGTTAGCATAGTTTCACACTCATATTAACTACTTGCTAATTGTTAACTATTATTATTATCCAATATATCTTAAACATTTGCTTTTGCTCCTGTAAGTTAAAAACTATGAAGACAGGTAAAAACTGTAATAATGTTGGAAGATGCTTGTCTCCATGTTTTCAGATATGTAAATAACCAATCTGTTTTTAAAATATTTTAGAAAGTCAAGGTTTTAATCCCAAGAGACAATTAGAGGGATTTTAATTTGGGAAATATCATTAGGCTTGTTCTAGGATTACCCTAATAAAACGTATCATTAGTTATTTACTTTTACTTTGAATATACTATTGCAGAAAAAAATTTCTAAACAGTTCTGAACACGGCTGTGAAGGTAAAATATACACATAAACGTTTCTCAGTTATCATGCACGCACAATCTGAAGGAGAATTGATTTTTTTCTCCAACCAGAAATGCTACCTCTGTACAACTTCTGGATTTGCTGAAGTATTTCTCTTAATAGAGGCACATCTGAAAAAGGGATTTTAAAATGTAAAATTTTGTCTTCATGGACTTGACAGAGCCCATTTTATTTTGGGGACACAGGGAGGGGCGGGAGCCTCTGCTGAGAGGACACCCCAAAGGCCCAGTTTCTGTTGATTTGTAAATCAGTGCCAGCAGCCAGTGGAGAGCTGAGGGGAGACAGGTGACAGGCAGCTGCTGCAGGCCACACACATTCTTTTTGCCTGGCAAAAGGGTTAACTAGCTTCTCCCTCAGATGGCATAAAACAAATTATAAATACATACACACACTCTTAAAAATTATCATGCAGGTGCACAAGAAAAATAAAAATTCCCTTTGCTCTTATTTTAGAGAAAAACACTCTTCACATTTCCTTTCTGTGTAAAAGAGACATAAGAAATATTAAGTAGGAAAAATAGGTGTCGAGACAAAATATTTTTATTTCCTTGGCCAATGACCTTAGAGAAATTAGAATTTCCTTTGGAGGAGTTAAAATAGAAAAATAATAAGTAAAAACTAAAGCTTCCTCTGGCTTCCTTTGTTACCCACACACTTGCAGCCACTGACAAGAGTGGCCACTGCAGGACGATTTATAGGCAGCGATTGTTGAGTTGTGGTCTCAGGTGGTGTATTGCAGGTCACCAAAGCTTTGGCCTGCAAATGGAAGGAGAAGGCCATTTACCAGTGCGGCGTGTTGCTAATTAATGGCAAATTTGGCTGATGCCTGCATGTGAGGAAGCTTGAGCTGACTCTGGCCCCATCTGCTGTGAAAATAATGGTGACCAAAATTGTTTATGTAAAGGTTTTTCTTCCAGAGGGAACTACTATTTGGTCTTTCCCAGGAAACCGAACTACAAAGATTTTTATTCTCATTGCAATTATTTGTTTATTTTTTGGTTTAATGTACAAGAAACATATGATGTTTTTGTCAGGGGACTGGTTAAAGAGCCCCCAAATCTGAGGAGCTGTTCTGTTTCCTTTGTTAAGCTGATTCTTCACTCAAACTCTGAACCCTGCAGAAATTATTTTGGAAAACGAGATCTAAACTTAGCTCTGCAGGGTAGAGTAGCTTGCCTTTATTCCATCTACTTTTGTTCATCTTTTCCTGCTATGTGGGAGCCAGACCTCCAAAAACTGATTTATTGCAGACTGACTTTTCTTGGAGAAAATGTTCTTATAGTGGTTTCTGAACTGGGAAACTCATTTCTTTTTGTTTCTCTATTTGTTTGTTTATTTTTTTAAACATGAGCAATTGCTCATGTTTAATCGTATTTACCTGGGATTAAAAAATAGAAAAAAAAGAAGTAAACAGAAAAATACCCCTCCCCCCGACCACACACACAATAAACCCAAACACCATGTGGCTTTTCTCAGGTCCCATGTATGGATTCCAAATATAAGTAATTAAACAAAGGTACAGACCTTCATTTTTTCCCTCTGTTTCTAAAGGACTGAGCAGAGAAATATCCTTTTTTTTTTTTTTTTTTTTTTTTTGGTTTTCGTGTCATCTAATTTATTCTTGGCTTTTCTTAGAGCTTTCATGCATAACCTTCATTAGCTGGGTGCTTCTAATAACTCCCAGCAACTCATTTTCAGCAACATTTATTTAAAAAGTCAAGGAAAAATGCAAGAGTTGGTGTTACCACTTGCAGCAGGTAACCATTTCTGTTAATTAAGTCATTTTGACTTTATTTCTTTAAGAATTTTACTTGTATATGCATCCACTCTGTAGCCGAAAAATAATGAAAACTCTGCAAGAACGTTTGCTGATGGGTGCACCTTTGAGTTTACAAAGATTAATGATTTTAAAATTGACTCTACAGACCACTAGTAATGAAATTGACCATATCCAATTTTGAAAGCCCTAAGACCTGAGAGAAACTGCAAATTAGCAGTGAAAAGGTAGTGTATTCCTGCCGGTGTGAAGGCCAAGCTGATCGTGGTCCAGTGAAGTGTGGAGAATGCAGCGGGTTAGGTTAATACTGCAGCACAAGGTTGAAAGTTAACCCAGACATGAAGCGTGTAGGCAGACTTAGGAGACATTCAGTTGCAATTCTTGAAGAACTTGAAGTACTAGTGAGACAGCGACCATATGATTATACTAGTTATAGTTATCAGTTATTATATCTACTGGCATGAGATAGGAATAAAAAGGAGGAAGTAATTTAGGTTAGTGTCTTGCTTCTGCTGAAGTAATAATAATGGTAGCAACCAACCAGCTAATATTTATTGAATATTTGCTATGTTCTAGACAGTTTTAGCATTTATTGCATATTATTTCACTTAGTTCTCACCAGAACCTTCGATGGTATACAATATTATAATTGTTCCCCTTTTACAATTGAAGTAACTAAAACTTGGCGAGTTTAAACAACTTGCTCGGTTTAATCAGCTGCCAAGTAGTGAATCTGAGAGTTGAACCTCCATTCATGTGATCCCAAAGTAAAAGCATTTAGTCACTATCTTTTGCTGCCTCTGTCTAGAACACTGCTGCTCTATTCATAGAGTCACATGACTGGGAAGGCATAGCCAAGATGGCCACTACGACCAAGGCTTTAGTTAGTCATTTGAAGTGCTTTTAAATAACATCTCCAGCTTCTTGTGAGAAACTTTCTTTTTGTTTAACAACCAATTGAAATTCCTCATCTTATTCTTTCAACTCAGCTGTTACATCCTTCCCCCTATGGAATCAGAAGCTCTATCAAACTCTTCTTTCTTCAAAAATAAATAAGTATCTAAATAAAAGCAAAGATAAGTCTATACGCCTCCTTAGTTACCATCTCCAGGCTACCATCCAAGTTTCAGTGAGACCCTTACATTGTAACATTTGAGCACCTTCCTGGCTGTGGCGACCTGTGGTACTCAAAAGCCTGTCCCCATCGATCAAGTGACCTTAAATGCTAAGGTTCAGATCACTGAGAATATGTGTAAGCCCTCTCTTACTGTTCTCATGTAAGTCAATTTCCCTTTCAAATATTGCATCACTGGATTTGTAATTCGACTAAGGAAGGATTTATTCAAGTGTTTTCTCAAGTACCGGTTTTCCTCATCGTTATGGGTTGAAAGGAAAATGCTATTTTAAAGACTTATTTTTATGAGATCTGAAATATGTTATGCTCTTCTGTTTCTCTCCTCTCCCTCTCTCCATTCCATTTAGCATCTCTCAATGGCTTTATTCTCAGCAATACAACTTTTAAATTGAACATATGCTTTACAGTAACAAAAGCTAAAGAGTAGAGTGTATAATGGGTTGATTTTCAATTTTCTTTTAAAGAAAAATTAAGAAAGCTTGGCTCAAGAAAAAGGGCAATCAGAAATAGAGCATTCTGCCTGTTTCAGCATTCAGTGCTTGGTGTGGTTCCTTATTTTTTTTCTTCTTTGAGTCCTAGTACACATTTCCGAAAACAGCCTCACCTGTGCTACCATTCTGGCTTAGCAGTCAGTCTTGGCCAGTTTCCAAGTGAATTCTATTTCTGCGATATCATATTAGAAAAACAAAAGCAGTTTGTCATCTCAAGCACTAAAAAAGACTGCCATATCCCGCTGTTGTAATCCTTTCTCTTCTGTTTCTCCACTACTTTATTAAGTTTCAGGGCAGCCAGAATGACCAAGACTAAGTTTTTGCTACCAATGAAGTTCCCTCAAGTCTAGAGAAAATAAAATGGAAAGACAAATGACTTATTTTGTTTTTACATGATGGCTTTATCAGTTTAAAGAGCCAAATGAAACTGCAGGTTTGCTTTTCTAGCTCATGAAAGATGGCATTTTTATTTTTTATTTTTTGTAGCCACGTCATGGTTCATCTAAATTTGAAATATGTGAAACATAAGAATCCAGAGTTAGATTTTTCGGCTTATTTCTATAGCAACTGGAGTACAGAGCTATATACAGGGGAACCACTCAATAAATATGTTGGCAACTTCAGCACCTCTCAGCATCGCAAAGATACTAGAACGTTTGAGCAGCTCCAAAGAGAGGTAGATGAGAATGAGGAGCACGAGAAGGCGAAAGTAATGAGTTGTTGCTGATATCTACACTGCCCGAATCCTCTGTAAATTATAAAGGTGTGAACTGCTATCAGCTACTCATCGCTATGGAAAATCTAAGGGAGATAGATCCCAGTGAACTCACCAGAAAAAAAGGCATTTCTGAAACATATCGAAATGTATAACTAGCAGCTATAATTTGTTGTTGAAAATTTGAGGATGGGGAACTGTGACCAAAATTTGATAATATCACTTCATTCAAAAATGTGCTTAAGTACAGATGGCAAATGATGGAATTAATAGCACTGCTAAAAGCATTTGTTCACAAATTAGAGAAGGGCTAGGTATGTGGTATCACGTTGAGCCTGGACAAAAGAGAGTGGAAAGAGAAATTACAAACTAATAGAAGAAATAATGTTTTTATATTTAATAGCACTTCAGGCAGCCTTGCCTTTTCCCCTCTTTCAACAGTGTGAAAAACTAGGACACAGGGGGCTCAAATGTTGGAGACCAAACTGGCAGAGTGGAGGGAGTAGAAGGAACTAGGGAAAAGGTTTATGGTCAAATATGTGTTTGGAACCATTGGTCCTCTCTTTAAAACTCAGACCAACAGCCATCATTCCTTAGGGAGACGGGTGGAATGGAAAATCCCAGAACTGTTCGAGCCTCGCTTTGTGACAGGAGCAATTTACTGAGGCCTTCTGAATTTCAGGTGCTCAACAGGCTGCTGGGATTGTGGTGGCTGGGTTCATGGTGCACTCATTTCCTTGAGGCTGCGATAAGAATGTATCACAAACTGAGCGGTCTTCAAACAACAGAAATTTATTCTCTCTCAGTTTTTGAGGCCAGAGGTCCAAATGTATATGTCAGCAGGAACACGCTCCCTCCAAAGGCTCTAGGAGAGAACCCTTTCTTGCCTTTTCCAACTCTGGTGGCTCCAGGCTTTTTTTTTTTTTTTTTTTTTTTTTTTTGGCTTATAGTTGCTTTGCTCCTAATTTCTGTCTCTGTTTTCGTATGTCTTTCTCCTCATGTCTCTGCTGTTTCTTCTTTCTGCTCTTCTTATAAGGACACCTATGATTCAATTCAGGGCCGACTCAGTTAAATCCAGGATGATCCCATCTCAAGATCCTTCACTTAATTACATCTGCAAAGAAGCCTTTTCAAATAAGGTGACTTGTACAGCTACTGGTGGTTAGGACTTGGAGATATGTTTTGGGGGCCACTATCCAACCTACTGCACTGAATTTTCTAAGTCCAAAGACTTGTTGGTAGTTCATAGCTTTATGGTGACTTTAGTCTAACCGAGATAAAAATGTATATAAAGAATCATGTGGAATGCCTGCTCTGCTGAGAAATGAGGGAGGGCTGTCTTGGAGCTTGGGACATTTTTCGGGGTAAAGATGAGACCAGAGTACCACGGGGGTACGCTGAGGATCCTGATGGCGGCTGGAACACCCTGCCCTGGCATTGAGGGAGTGGGAACAGGGGGAGGAAAGGGGAGTAGGAAGTTCCAGACAAACATCACCTTCCTGATGTTCATTCCCAGGGTTGTATGTGGCACAGAAAATCACTTTAGTCAGTGCTGTTTTGACACACTTGTGTCACCTGGATCTTAGGTCTGGCTTGTTATATAAACATAAAGTGAGATACAATGGACCCCCTAAGGAACAAATTTACATTTGAATCAGTGGGAAATGGCAGGTGGGAATGTTTGTACATGTGATTAAAAACCGTCAGGGGAGTTCCTCGCTATGATGGACAGAAAGCAAGAGTGGATTCCCAAGCTTGGAAATAAAGCTCTCTGTTAGCTCCTCTCACTGCCTAATCCTGCTGGAAGCTGCAGCCAACACATAGCACTTCTTAAACCAGTAATGCAAGACCCCATCAGGGGCTTGATCACGGCAAAGTACGTCAGCAGAGCCTTAGGTGACATCTGGGGTATTTTTATTGACTTCAACAGTGCTGTCTATTCCTAGCACTCATGGAATAACTTTGAAATCTAAAGGGCATCTTAGGAAGAAGGACTGGGACACTAAAGCTCTTTCTTGTTCTAATATCTGTGGTATACAATTCTTTCTTCTAAATAACAGCTAATATGCAGTGAACATTCAATTACATTGTAAGCCCTGTTCTAGGTGCTTATAATGCATTATTTAATTCTCACAAGAATCTTTCAAGTTAGGCATATTATTGTCTCCATTTTCAAGGTTAAGAAATTAAAGACCAGAGAATTTAAGTAACTTGCCCAAGAAAGTCTCACAGCTAGGAGGTGTAGGATCCAGAAATCAAACACAGGTATCTCTAACCACAAAGCCCTTGCCTTAAGCCCCAGCCCTAGGGGGTTATTGGGGCTAGCAGTTTGCACAGTAAGAAGGAACTGGGGAGGATCCAGGCAAAAAGAAGCTTCTTGAAAGGAACAAAGGCTCAAGGTGAGCCTAGACCTCATAACAGGTACAGTTCTGTCAATGCTCAGCACCCTAGCCTTCTGTGTCCTCCGCTCACAGCTCACAGCCTCTCTCAAGAACTGCTAAAACGGGACGGAGCTGGGCACAAAACGGTGGTGGAAGCCAACAGAACGGAAACGTTCAGGTCAGCTCTTACTAAAACTTCTGGTTTGAAATCAGGATAGCCTAGAGGAAACAAAAAACAAACAACAACAACAACAAAAAACAGAACAGACAGTCATTCTCAGGAAAGCTTCCTTTAAGAAATGGAATTCCTAGTTCTTATTTAACACAGAGCAAACCCTATCTTCAGTGTCTTGCATCTCTACCTAGCTACAAGTATTCTAACTTCTTAAGTGTAAGACACACATAGTGATGGTGTGAACAGAGTGACTCAGCTGGCTAACAGTGATTCAAATGCACATATAAATGCTAGTTGATAGCGATCCTTTCACTATCTTAGCAAGTTGCTGTGAATAATTCTGAATCTGAGACCACTAGCTATTTTAAATGCTCCGCAATAATTGAATACAGCTGTTTGAATATTTCTAAATGATTTCTATTTCAGAGTTAGGAAACACCAGAGAGACTTTTGCTCCAGTGAAAAAAAAAAGACTTTATTCTCATGAATGCTAGTTCTAGAAAAATAATTGTATACGTGTTGGAGGAGAAAAACCATGCAGCCCTTTCGACATGTCATGTATAAACACCAGTTCCAAGCCCTGCCCATCAACTCATAAAGGGAAAATATAATTTAAAATATAATTTAAAATGTCTCTTTTTCAAGTTGCTCCCATGAATTATTACAAAGAGACCCATATTTTCTGTTCATCGAAAAATAATTTTTACATGGTAACTCCAGAAAGTTTAAAATAATAGAACTTTCTCCTGAAAAGTGTTTCAGTTACTGTTGCTGCAGAAAAACTACCTTGAAATACAGCAGCTTAAAACAGCAACCATTTTTAATATGTTCATGGACCCCATGGGTCAGGAGTTTAGATAAAGCACAAAAGAGATGCGTTCATTCTGCTCTGTGATGTCCAAGAGTTCAGCTAGGAAGGCTTAAATGCTGAGGGTGATTCAGGCCGGGGCAGCAAACCTGTGGGGGCTGCTTCACACACTCATATCTGGTAGCTGGGCTGAGATGATTTGAAGAGTAGGACTACTGACTGAAGCATCTACATGTGGCCACTCCATGTGGTTTGGCTTCCTCGCAGCATGGCGACCTCAAGGCTCCAAATGCAAGTGTTCCAACAAACAAGGCAGGAGGTGAATCACCTGTTATGAGGCATAGCCTCACTCCTACCACACTCTATTGGCCAAAGTAATCAAAAGCCCACTTAGATTCAAGGGGAAAGGCACATATTGCCTGTATATAAAGAAGTGACAGGTCACTTTGTAGAAGAGCATGTGAGATGGGAGTTGTTGCAGTCGTCTTTGTAAAAATACAATCTGCCATAAAAATAAAAAGTGCTAAAGTGGTTCAAGATGCACAACTGGAGGGAAAAACTTAATTGGAATGAGCTCCTTGAAGGTATATATATATTACTCAGGATAGAGTTAACAACAATGGCAATAACGATATTAACTAAATTTTACAGTGTTCACTGTGTGCCACTGTTCTAAGTGTCTATATTAACTCAGTTCATCCTTAGTGGAAACGGAGTTACAAAGAGGTTAAGTAACAAACCCAAAGTTACACAGCTAGAAATCAATAAAACCAGGCTTTGAGCCCTGGCAATTCGACTCTATATTTGCTGTGTGCTTTAATCATTCTACTGTATTTCCTCTTCAATTCAGTGGGAGCAATAGCAAACTATAAATTGACATTTATTATTTCTAGGCATGCTAGGGAATAGGGATTGATCTTTATTAATTGCCTATCCCATGCCAGATATTATGCTCCACATGTACAATAAACCCTATGAGGTAGGTATTCATTACTGCTATCTTACAGAAGAAAGAATTGAGGTTCAGAGGTGTTAAGTAACTTGCGCAAAGTCACAGAGCTGGCAAATGGTGGCCCTGAGATTCAAAACTGGATTTATCAATTTATTTATTCAACTCATCTACTCTTTCCATCATTCCGTAGCTATAGTTACCTACTCTCAAAAGTTTTTGTGTAAAGGTACATTCAAAATCATTCACTATGGAATCTTTTGCTTTTTGACAGCATGGAATTTTGAGGGACATAGCTGAATAAGTCAGAGCCACTAAAATCCCTTTGCTCGATTATGGATCTTTGGGAACTAATGTTGAAACTTTCGTGTTCCTTTGTAAATTCTTGCTAGATATGACCCATAATTTTTAGGTAATGAATCTGAATTCGAGAAGAATTTTTTCCTTCTCTCTAAGAATATGACTTATTGAATACCTGACATTTTCAAGAATTTATTCTTTGCCCTATCAACCATTAAGTGAGCAGTAACTGTTCTGCAAAGGTCTGTTTGCTTGATCTTCAGCTATAATTTGATAGGCACTCAACCATAACATTATGATTATGAAGCACTTAGGGAGAATGGTATCTGTGAGATGCTTTCTAAATATTTTCTTACCTTGTGCTTTTTCCTCTGAATCTCCAATCCCAACTGTGCTGGGCCTTTAAATGATTCTAGGAGGGTTTCTTGAGCTGTTATAGAAGAAAGGGGCAATTCAATTTTGGAATCCAAAGATATTTGTATGTTCTTCTTTATTCCATCAATGTGATAGACAACTTCAGCTCCTGTGCCAGATGGCTCTCTTTTGACTTGCTTCTTGTGCTGATAACTGAAGTGTTAATTCATTCATGATCTGTGGATTCAGAGGGTTAGACTATTTATCCTTTTCTTCAACAACAAAAATGGCACCAACTATATTATTGCTTAAAGACTGACATTATGCTTTCCAGGGCTAGGACTTAGTGGGCTTTCCTATGCTTTATCTACAAAACAAGTTGAGAGTTTCCAGTTATCAATGCTCTGATTAAGTTATAATGACATTATTTGGAATCACATCTGTTTCTAATGGGATAGAATTTAAATTAATGGCAGCAGATCAAGGAGAAGTCACAAAAATCTTAAAATCATTACAGAATTTACCAACACACTATTTAAGCATCAATACAAACAGGACTCTAGTGAGTAAAAGATATTTCTGATCAGGATATAATAACCATTTAGATGTGTTTATTTTAGTTCATTTTCTACTACAAAAGCTCCTTGTAAAGGAGCCAAACTCTTTTCATGTGAGCGTATGTTTAGTGCCTAGCATATAGTACATTTTTAATAGATGTCTATTGACTTGTTTAGCATTATCTCAGAAGCTTGCTCACAGAACTTTGTTTAAATGTGGAATCTCTCATCAGCAACTCAATCAAGAAGAGGCAGAATCTTTTTATAGTAGCTCAAATCTCCCAACTCTCCAGCCCAGTACTCTCCATTTAAAATCATTTTAAGCATTCAGTGGTCTAAGGTACATTAAGTAATAACTGTGATTTACTCATAGTCCCACTGGAAACTTTATTTATAACTCTCCTAATCTCCTTAAGGGCTCCAGAGCTGTTCACAGTACTTAGCACATATAGTGGGTACTCAGTATAATTTGCTGAGTGATTGCAATGACTGAATCATCCATCTTATTAGGAAAAGTTTTTCTATTAAGTTCCATCTTAGTCACAGAAGTTACTCATCAAATCCCTTTCTGGATGAAACTGCTGCTCTTTGCAAATATTTAAGATATGCATGCTTTGGTGTTTGCCTTCAATTTTATTCAGGGGGCAATGGAAGGAGAGGAGGCCATCTCCTTCTGTTTTGAGGCATACTAAATTCAATCTTCATCCAGATTAAAAATATGTACATAAAAAACAGAATTATCTTAACCTCATTACAAGAAAAAAAAACATACTCAAGCTAGTTGAAATAAAGAGGAATTTATTGTAAGAGTCTGAAGAAATCCTGTGACTAATGATATAGCTGAGGACTTTGAGAACTCATCTTCAGGCAGATCATTTCTCTTGGTCTTTCTCAGAATTTCTTTTTACTTCTCTGCATGTTGGCTCCATTTCCTATAGAAATGAGCTTCTTCTACAGGCCTTGTAGTGTCTGGTTCCCCATAACTTCCACTGCATTTAACTTGCATTTAGCTACATTTTTAATTTGGCCATAACTAATTCTATTACTAATTATTTACAACTTTATCGCTCTGGAGCCTAAAATTTCAATTGATTCAGTCTCTGTGTTTCAATTTCCAAAATTTCTAGGAGGATTTGAATGGTCTAGCTTGAGTCACATGCCCACTTTTGGTCCATTATCAAGGGGATGATTTATACCCCTTCAGGGCTTTTAGGAGGAAAAATTCTCCAAAAATGGGGTGTGAGCAAGAGGAAATAATGGATTATCTAGAATAAGAAGCTTCAAAAATTATCATGAAAATTTGTCTTTGGAAGAAGGAGATACTTTTGATTAGATTATGGTAAGAACATATAAAAATGATGAAAATTCATTCTTTGTAGCTAATTCTATTTCACTTTTTATTGCTAAAATACATCTTCTCTCTGAATCTGCTATTTCTCTTCCACAAATTATCTTTAGAAGATAATTTTTTTGAACCCTGGCCTTGTGGGTCCTAAGTTAGAAGCCAAATAACAAAGATAAATCCTTCGAACATTTCTCGTTGCTTCTGGCAGTTTCATCTGTAATGATCATTTGCACTAAATTAAAGTTGGAGATAGTGGAAATCAAACTCCAGGGAACAGGCTGAAAAATCTGGGGATACTTTTGAAGCTTAAGAAGATGAAAGAGATTGTAAGTAGTCTTGAACTTTTCTTTGATAATTTCCTCATTTAAAAATCTGCTTTCTTCAAAAATAGTATATGAGTTTATTAAAGAATTAACTTTGGAAAATATGGATAATCTTACATCTTAAAGATTAGAATAAAGGCTGACTAGAATAAAGACTGACTGTAAGTTTGAACATTAAATTTTTTAAAATGGAGTCATTTTAATGTAATTGTAGAAAACTTATAATGTTGATACCCTGTTACCAAGAGCTTGCTTCTATTCAGTCCTAAATATTCCACCTACACTATGTTTATAGTACCTGCCAGCCCATAGTAGCTTCCACTGAAGCAATCTCTAAGAAAGAAAAAGAGAGAGAAAGAGAGAGAGAGAGAGCGAGCACACACGCCATTGGCAGCCATGTTTTCTACCATTTGACCCTTCATCGCTACCACAGGTGGTGACCAGATGGGGAGAAATGACCCAGCCCAAGACTGACCTGTAACTCCTGATACTCAAAAGACGTATTGAGCCAATCATAATCCCTCTTTCAGGAATTCACAGTAAAAAATGCCAAGAGAAGGAACTCAGAAAGTATTGTTAGGAACAGAGCTGACCTATTATCACTTAGAGGGACTTGATTTCCAATATGTTCTGCAAAAGTCAAAGAGGAAACCTGCATAGAGCGAGAAAGAGAAAAGCAGCAACATGTTAGATATCAGGCATCCTCCAAGCGATTGACAGGCCTCTGGTCCCTAGAACAGCCCAAGTTCTGTTTTTATTTCATGTGGAGACTCACAGCCCAAACCCCCCTTTCTTAAAGTCTCACAAGTGGCTCTCTGTTTCTTGTGGCTCAAAAGGCCAAACTTCAACACCATCTTATCTAGTGTTCACGTAAAAGGGCCAAGAGCTGCCAACTTGCATTAGACAGTGAAATGGATAATTCGATATTCATAATACTGACATTGATCCTTTGAAAAATGAAATTTGAAAAAATTTGCCATTAGAAGTGATGCAAAGCACTTGCATGTTGGCTTGTTTTCAGCTGGGACCTCTCCCTCACCCATGCTGACGTAGGCAAACTTAGCAGCCGGCTAAAGACTCAGCTACAGAAGATGCACCCACCAACAGAGGAGCAACAAACTTGTGGTGCTCAGAGGTGACCGGATCACTCCAGTCTGGGGTCAATTGAGAACAGATTGGGGGACGATGGACATGTCTTGCCAGTTCAGAACAAGCAAGTGTGAAGTGTCAGAAGGGCACTGAAGTCGAAGTAAGCTTTTAGTCACCCTATGTACAGTAGTCACTCTGGCAGTTAGGGTGGGAGTGATCTGGAGGGAAGATAGATGTACCAGTCCCTCTGTAGTAATGAAGAGGTGAATGGCTTGCTCACCCCGAGGGAAATGTGAGCATGTGTGAGCACAGCGTGCGCGCATCCTCACGCGGTGCTGAGGCTGCAGCGCAGTAAGCAGAGATGAGCCTCTAATCACTGGTATCCACTAAGAGCAAGAAGGCTGTCTTGCCTGTGTGGGGAGAGTGTTGGGTGCCTCAAAGGGCCTCAAGAGCTTTACGCTTTTACTGAAAGGTCAACCAGGACAGCTTATAATTTCCCCAGTGTACTGTGAATAGGCATCTTTTACCCTGTGCTTTCAGTCACTTTAGGAAAGAGTGATACATCTTGTTAGTTAAGTTGTCCTACATGCTAGAAGTGCATGTATGACAAAAACTGCTGATACTAATAGACATATAAAAGGACATTTGGCCAATATTGCCAATAGGTATAAATTAAAAATGAAAAAAATTAAAAACAATTAAGAGGCTCTATAGCATGTTGCTATATAGCATATGGATTCTGGAACCAGATATTTTGGGTCTACAGCCCAGTTCCATTGCTTATTACCTGTATAACCTTGGTCAAGTCACTTAAATTCTCCATACCTCAATTTTTTCATCTATTTAATGGAGATAATGACCACAGTATCTACCTTATTTGGTTAGTGTAAGGATTAAATGTGTTAATTAGTATGAAGCATGTACAACAGTGCCTGGCACATAATAGACATTTGGCAAGTGTTATTATCTATTGCACATTAAAAATAAGGCTTAGAAAGAGACTTACTGAAGACCATACAACAATCAGCCAAAAAGTTCCTGTTTGACTCCCTAAAATAAAACTAAATTTAACATTTTTCATGTCTCTGTGAAGGAAATAAAATGTTACCCATATTTTATCCTCAGTTATAGGCAGAGCAAACTAAATGAAAAGTGAAATTTTACACTAAAGGTGATGTACTTCTTTAATTTGCTTTTGTGTTTTCTTCTTTTTTTTCCCCCCCTTTTTTGGTTACTGAGCTGTTTTGACTTCACTGTCCTTCTTTCTGCAATAACACACATGAGTAGAGTCCCTTGGCTGCCCTTCGGGCAGTGTATGCCCTTCAGATGTTCTAGAACCACACCATTAAAACAGTCCCTGAGCTCGGCACAAGGTCTGGCACAGAGTAAACACTCACTGTCGATTCACTTATTCTAAGTGATTGAATGTCAATTTCCTGCCATTTTGACCTCATCATCTCCTGTCTCAAAATCTTCAACAAGACTTCTCTTTTTCAACTTTAAATTATTTATCTTATATTTCAAATCTTTCAGTGGTCCCACCTGGGGTGAACTTCCTTACCTCCTTTTAACTAGTTGGCCCCCTTTTACTGTTCCTTGCTTACTTTAGTTAATGTATCTTCTTACTCACTTTTATCCCACACATGGTACTAAATATAACTCCTTCTATGCTTTAACATTTTGTTTACACTCAAATTTTCCTGCTTTCTCTCCATAGGAATTGTAGTAGACAATTTGGGGGTGTTTTCAAGGCCCACATCCTGTCTCCTCCAAAACTTGCTTCCAGAGCAGCTATATTTGAACTTCATGACCATGCCCCTTACGCCAAGCTGATGGGACAAAGGGTGGTTTTGGTTTTGGTTTTAAGCCACTAAGTTTTGGGGTGTTTTCTTTTGTAGTAATAGGTTGTACAATAATTATCCTCAGAAGTTGCTTAATAAAATCTGTAGTCATGAAAGAAAAAATATGCTTAGAGATGTAGACATCTTGAATTAATATCCATATGTTTTTATTATAAAAAGATGATGGAATGAAACAAAAACTTCTCTATTGATTATGATGTATACCACCAAATATAGGGTAATTCTGTGATAAATGCCAGAAAGATTATGAATTTTAAAATGTCTAGAGGTGGAGGGAGAGGGCAAGGGATTTGATTTTTAAAGATTTTTTGTATTAGCTTTTCGCATCTGTTGGTCTGGACATAAAGACACAGTTAATAAAATGCTTAACATTTAATAAAGTGTTTCTAATTTCATAGAAGAAATAACTTGGTTTATTCAGTGAAGATTTTTATTTCCCTTGTGTATCTGTGGCTTGTTTTTGGTCAATTGCAAGTTCTTTCTGGAATATTGATTTACGCCAATCACTGCATGAGGACTGAGCACAGACTTCCTCATATGATTGACCAGTCGCCAAGCAAAGAGAAAGGTTAATAGGAACTTAAATTTACCAGGTAGGTAAATATTTTGTGAATTAATAGTCTTGATTTTTGTAGGTCTTAAAGTGTGGTGAAGCTGCAACCTTGGTTTAAGGTCTTTCCAAAGGAATGAAAAATGTCATTTTGTCTTATTATTTCACTTACGGGAGTAGTTATAACTTTTAGCTATCTGGTGCTCATTCTTACTCTAATCATTGACCATGGGGGTCAGTTCCATCTGTGCTGAGCTGTGTGTATCCGCATGCCCTTGAATTTCTCATGTGAAGTGGCACGTGATAATGGAGATTAGGTCACTCTGCTGCATGTGTCGATTTTATAACTAAATATACCCAATCATTTCACATGTGCGAATGCAATGGCTAAATTCAAAAGATTATGAAAAGGTAAGAATAAAACATGTACACTCAATATCAGTTAAGTCAAATGGATATTCATAAGCAATTTGGAGATGTGTGAAATATGAGATCAAAATTTGAAATCTAGCTTCCTGATATCAGCTCATCTTTTCGTACTTCCCTCATAATCATATTATTGTTTAGCATCTGACAGTTTAGAAAACAATCTCATCTGGGTTCATTTCTTATTTAGATTCCAAAGTCCTAGTTGCTACAACTGAAACATTTCACAACTAGCAGTAAAGCTACAGATTGTGCAGACTCTGCAGCCAGAGTCTCACACCCTCCCTCACCATCTCTCATTCTGGGATCAGATTTTACCTCCCAAATGTAAGCCTCTGGGACTCTGGGTCTCCTGCTCTTTTACTTGCAGCTGTCCCACTGGCTCTATCTATCACTGTGCCTTAACGTAACAGGTCCTAAATAAATATCAAATTGATATATTATTGCAAGGCTGCACAAAACAAGTATAGGGAACTTTCAACATGTTTATTAATTCATTATTATTTAATATTTTCACATTCTTTCTCTCACAATATTATTACTGTAGTTTTATTCAAAATGACAATATTATGTGTTTTATTTGTTGCAGTACATAAATTACTGTCACATGCATTATCTCTTTTAATTTTCTGAAAAACCTGGTTGAGATATACAACCATAAAATTATTTTTCCTATTTCACAGATGGGGTAATGGAGGCAGGCATAAGGAAATCGAGTGATATAGAACTGAAGTCTCTCTGTCTACTAAACTAGCCCTTTCTCCACTCATTTAGATGTCTTTCTTCTGTCTGATTAACTTCTTTCCTTGAGTGCCTGTCTCAGTGGTGAATGAGAGCAGGGAGGCCCTCTTCTAGAACTACCTCACTGCTCTAAGTTCCCTTCACTGTTTGCAGTAACTCTGGCCTTTGGATAAGAATGTAAGAATGAATTCTTTTATTCAAAAACCATTTATCATGTAGCTTCTCAAATGTGTATCTTGATTTCAGCAGAGCATTCTATAATCTCATGATATCTGTGTAGGTAACATTGCTAAATGAGTTTATTTTTTATAGTTTCAACAACCATACCCAACTTTCCAGTGACTTCCAATATCAAGGAAAAGAAAATCAAATGTTCATATAATTACCCTGATGCCCTGTATGATCTGGCATCTACCCACCTTTCTAATTTTATCTTATACTTCTTTCCTGCTCCTTCAGTAAGCTCCAGCAATGTGGGGTCTTTCTCTTCCTAATACATGCCAAGCTCTTTGCTACTTTAGGACATTTGCACTTGCTGTACCTTCTGGATGAAATATTGTCAATCTCTTAAATCTCACATAGATGACTCTGTGTTATCATTCAGTCATCTGCTCAAGGGCCTCCTTGAAGAAGCTTTTCCTGATCTTGTTAAGTGAAAAAAGTTAGGTATAGGATGGTGTATATAGTATATGGTATGTTGCCATTTTTCTGTATTTTGTTAAAGATTATTTACACAAACATACACATACATAGAAAATAGCACTGGAGAGATACACAAGAAATTGATAACAGTGGTTTCCATTAGGGAGAAAAATGGCAGGATGAAATTTGGATTAAGAAAATTTTTACTTGTTTGTATTATTTGAATTGCTTGTCATCTGTATGTAATACTTATTAAAATAATTAAAGCTTCTTTAAAAGAATGAGAAAAATGAGGAAAAACTCATTGAATTGTTCAAACTTTACAAATTGGAAATAGAATAAGAATAAATATTTAATAATTCACTTAATTCCTGGCGAAATGGACCCTGCTTAAAAGCAGTTCATCTGACAAAACCCTAAGATTTTATTGATCACAGGCTCAGTATGACCTGACTATGTGGCTGTTAAAAAAGGTGAATGTATTCACCCAACAGCAGCAGAATACACACCTTCCTCAAGTGTGTGTAGATCATATTTTAGGTCACAAGATGAGTCTTAGCAAATTGAAGATTGAAATCATATCAGGTATCTTTCCTGATCACAATTGAATAAAACTAGAAATCAGTAGCAAGGAAAATTAGAAGACTGACAAACACCATTTGTAGAAATAAATCCACGCTCTTGAACAATCAATGGGTCAAAGAAGAAATCAAAAAGGGAATATTATAAAAGATATAGGATCTCAAATAAATAACCTAACTCTACACCTTAAGGAACTAGAAAAAGAAGAAACTAAGTGCAAAGTTAGCAAAAGAAAGGAAATAAAGATTAGAGCAGACGTAAATAAAATTTAAAAAAGAGAAAAAAATCAACAAAACTTAGGGTTGGATAAAAGACACGGCATATACATGCAATGAAATATTATTCATCCATAAAAAGCAAACCTTCTTTGTGCTATAATATGGAAGAATCTTGAGGGCCACTTGCTAAAGAAGACAGAAGGACAAATACTGCATGATTCCACTTGCATGGGGTATCTGAAGGAGTCAAACTAATGGAAGTAGAAGGTACAATGGTGGGTGCCGGGGTCTGGGGAAGGGGAGAAACAGGAAGTTGTGTTTAACGAGTATAAAGTTTCAGTCATACCAGATGAAAAGTCCTAAAGATCTGCTGTACAATGTTATGCTTAGAGTTAACAAGACTGTGGTGTACTCTTAAAAATTTATTAAAGGCAGATCTCATGTTATGTGTCTTTTACCACAATAATAAAAAAAAGTGAGGGCATCTCACAATAGCAGTAAAGAAAAGGAAATAAAATTACCACCTGTCAAATTAGTAAAGATTTAAAAATGCTTGTGAGAGTTCCCTGAGGCAGGCTTTCTCATTTACTGCTGGTTACAGTATAAATGGCAGGAGCAAACATTTTGAAAAATGCTTTGGAAATATGCATCAAAGGGTCTTAAAAGTATTTATGCCCTTTGATGTAATAACGTTGCTTGTACTAATCTGTTCTCATGCAGTAATAACAAATATAAATATGTTTATTATTTATAAGACCCCAAATTAGAAATCTTTCAAATATTTCACAAGAAGGGAATGGTTAATAAATGTGGATACATATGATAAAACAACAAAAATGTTTATGAAGATTCAGTGACAAGAGATAAACTGCAAAGGGTGATTGAATGCAGTTTTAGCACAACTATGTCAAAAAATTAAAAATAAAAAAGATGAAGGAAATACACAAAAATGTTATATAGCGTTATTTCTGGGCAATGAGACTATAAATATTTAAAATAAGATTCTTTAAAATCTTTTTTGCACCTTTTCCAAAATTCTGACAAAACGCTCCGATTACTCTTTCAATCAGGAAAAAAAGCGTATAATTTAAAAGTGAAATATGATATAGTTTTCATGAAAAAGATGATCAGTTTTCCAAACATATATTTCGGAAAGTATCTTCTTAGTTTTTGCAAGCACAAATATGTAAGATAGAATGTAAAGTAACCAAAAATTAGACTTAATTATAGACTTAATTCTACTGCAAGGTATATGATTGATTTTATTTAAGGCATAATTAAACAAACTTTTTCACAAAATCTTTAATTTAACTTAAAGGAGGTAGAAATAACAGGAAGAGAAACAAGAGAAAGCCTCACATTATTTATTTGTGTATTAAACATATGGCCTCTGGTCATCCAAGAACTAGAATCAACTCCCTCTGTGTTGCTGCAGGTGGGTCATCCCCTTCAAGAGAGTGGCTTAGGGGAGACAGAACAGGAATGACTTAGTAGAGTGGGAAGGGGAGGGTCTGCCCTGACAGCCAGATCGGCCAAACCCACTCTGGCTCTCAGTGGGTTGGCAGATGGCACAGCCAGATTGTCCCACCAGCCTGGAGCTACTAACTAAAACAATTACATTCAAGAAGAGATAAATTCATGCTACAATCAGATTCCTAATATAAACTGAGGATAGTGGGGGTAATGTTCTAATTGGCTTAAGTTGTGAGCAGAAAACTCTAATAAGGGATGGCAGAGAAAGGTGCAAGCTGACTTGCATAGGGACACAAACCACTGATTCTCTGAGAAAATCAAGTTTATGTCCCACCACTCTGCTCCCTCCCAGCCCCACCATTTAATCTCACATGAGATGTGTTCTTTTACCTTCACTCACACGTTTCCTTGAAATCAGAGAAAGCAAATTTGGGGACCTTGGGCACAATCTTGAAAATAGATATGGTTTTGGTGGTCCCATGCTGCGTTTAAAAAAACTAACCCCCAAAACTTGAATGAGTTGACAACAGTTAAAAATGGAGAGATTTGGCATAAAAATCAGGATTTGGGGTTTTTGAAATATAATTAAATTTAGGAATAGGGAGCTAATATTCACATGGCAACAAATCAACTGGAGAAGAGTGACAAATGCCCCTTTGAGATGGCACAGGCTTACCAATTTGCCACTGTCTTCACTCAACCCATTTACCCTTTTGGATTCCTGGCCCCTGTATTAATTCCTGAGGATTTCAGTTTTCAGAGTGAGTATAAAACTGATCTGTAAGCCCTAAGCTGCCTAGGATAAAAAGCTTCTACTGACACAAAAAACTCATTCAAAGCAGCACTTCCTGTAAGCAACTCTGATAAAGCCAGACCTGATTGAGCACTATAAACACGCTCAAAGACATGCTGAGAGAGTGGAAAGGGAGAGATGCCTCTCTGGAGGTCAGAGGCACCATGGGCAGATAGCTAGAATGGAGGGCCTTCAAAGACTGGGACATCCTATGTGAAACTCTCAGCCTAGTGTTTGGAACTTAGTAGGAGGTTAATAAATATTTGTTTCCATCCTCCTAAGAGCAGATGCAGAGCACAGCAAGGAGGAAATGGAGCCAGAACAGTGTAATGCAATGCACAAAAGCACAGCATGCCAAGAGAGAAGGAGGGAGGAAGTAATTGTAGCCTGGAGAGCAGTAGCAGCAACAGAACAAGCCTAGAGAAGTTCGAATGACAGAGCTAGGTACTGTAGTAATGGTAGACTGCATAATTGTGGTGTGAGTCTGATAGATCTTTGCTAGCCCACACTTCTGTGTAGTCAGAGCACAGAGTAGGTAGATGAGGACAACATTAATTGAGCAGAAATTCACACCACAACGTTAGTCATGAGAAAATATTCAACCCTTTAGTGAAGAATTGTTGGTTAAAATTATAACAGGACATGTACCAAAAAAAAGAGAATAAGTAAAATTTGCAGAATAGCTGTATTCAGTTGAAGGACAAAATTTCTATCATTAGCTGAAATAAGTTAATTGTTTCAAATTTTGTTTTGGGCTCACCATTGCTGTAGCTTTAGCTATTTTGGAATAATTTATTTCTGAAGTCTTAATTTTAAAAATCAGATACTAAGTGAAGTAAAATTCCCTGAGCATCATGTCACTACAGTAATAACCTGTCAGAATGTTAGACAAAGGGTGCTGAATGCGGGATGGAAAGTTCCAGATGCAGTTGTTTTCTTCCTAGCCCTTCTTAGGGTCATAGCCAACCAGTCACTGTTTTACAAACGGTAGCTTTTGCAGTATTTATTTCTTTAAATATTTAGTAGCTTAGAGAGGCAGTAACTAGCAATAATATGTAGAGTTTCTAGCATGTAATGAGTGCTCAATAAATGGTAACAGTAAATGCTGCATGATGAAAACAGCAGTCGGTAGATCTATTACACTGTAAAATATTTTGAAGCCATAGGAACAACTATCTGAAAAAATATAAAAAGCAAACATAATGTATTGACTAAATTATGATAGTAAAGGAACATTTATTTATATTTACTAAAAATTTCACTCAGGTAATTCCCTCTTAAATTCCTTAAGGAACTGAGAGAAGATATGAGAAAGTAGATAGAGTATGGATTAAAAAAAAACCTTGTTTTTAAAAAACCACGTGGAAATCTGCTGACGACAAACCGGGTATCTATATCCTATACAATGGCGGGGTGCTCCAAGTGGCTTCAAAACTCCCTCTGATCCAGCACCAATTGGCAAAGCCCTCCAAATTTCTAGACGTCTACAAGTTTCGAAGGACTCGATTTTGAAAAGAAGGCACCCAAGTGAGTGTGTGCGACACCTCTAGATATATCCCGTTACACAGTGACACCGGGAAAAAAATGCTCTCACATCCCGAGAGGAAGTTCTTTATTTACATCTGACTACACTCAGAAAACTAGGCTACGCTCGGGAACCCTGGCTGCTGCGTTTCCGGGATCCTGAGCAGCTTGCCGCCTGCCGCCGGAGAACTCAGCGGCGAGAGCTGAGGACCCCGCGCTGTAAGTTTTGGGAAGGAAGCGAGGGAGGAAAAAAAAAAAAAAAAATAGAGCTGTTCCTTTAAGAACTTCCTTTCCCTTTTACTCTATGTTTACATAACAAGGGGGCCGATCCACCGCGGGGCCCGGCGGGGGAGGGCGGGGAGTGGGCGCGGGCGGCTCCACGCGCCCGCGGAGTGGGCGCCGGGCGGGCGCGGGGCTGCGGACTCCGCGGAAGGCGGGGCGGCTCCCACCTGCCCGCGCGCGGCGGGGCGGCTCCGCGGTCCTGCCCCCGCCCTCCCCCGCCCGCTGCCCCCGCCCCTCCCTGTCTCGCCCGCTCCCTTCCTCTCCCCGCCGGGCTTCGGCGCGGCGGCGGCGGCGGCGGCGGCGGCGCTCAGCGCGGGCAGGTCTCCCTGCTGCTTGGTCCCATTTGTTGCCGAGTCTAGCTCGGGGCGGCCGCGGCGCGTGGAGCTCCAGGGAGCCCGGCGGGGCAGCCGCGCAGCCACGACGGAGCAGCAGCGGGACTGGCCGCCCCGCGCCCCCTTCGCCGCCGTGCCCTTCCCCGGCGCGCTCACCCCCTTCTCGGGATGGGATTGTAGCGGCGGCGCGGACTCGGCGGGGATCGCGGCGGCGGAGGCGGCGGCGGCGGCGGCCGAGCGGGGCTCCATGTTTTCCCCCGGCCAGGAGGAGCACTGCACCCCCAATAAGGAGCCAGTGAAATACGGAGAGCTGGTGGTACTGGGGTGAGTCCCGGCATCCCCGACCTCGGGGAGCTTGGGGGCGGGCGGCGAGCACTCACATCCCGGAGCGGGGCCAGTGGGGTGGCTCGGGCGCTCTCTGGAGACTGCCGGGGCGCTCGGGGCGGCGGGAGCGGCTCAGAAGGCTGGTACCGCGCGATCGCGGGGGCGGTCTGCGCGCGCGCGGCCGCCGAGGCGGGCGCCGGGATGCGCTAATCGCACGGAGAACGGCGGCGGAGGAAGTGGAGGAGCGAGGACGGCCCCAGAGAGGCGGCATCGGGCACTGGAGCTTCCCCGTACCCCGCAGAGCACTGCTCGGGGACGGAGCCCTTGGCACTGTCGCGGGGGCAGGAGCTCGACTTCCCCTGCGCCCGGGACTGGGGAGGGTCGGTAGCGGCCGGGGCTGGGGCGCCCCGGTCGCAGGCATCTCGCAGCGTTGGAGGAGACCCCCTGCTAGGAGAACCTGAGAGGCCCGCGAGGCCCGGCCCCCGGGAGCCCTGTGTCTCGCCTACTGTGGGCCCCGGGCCCTGGAACTTGGAGCCGGGTGCGGTGGGCTCTGCGCGGTGGGCGTCCGCGGGCAGCGCTTTGCATATTGTTATGGTGACTGCGGCCGGCAGCCGCAGCCCGCGGGCAGTGAACTGTCTGTGACCCGGGCGGGCGGGCCGGCGCTCGGCTTTCCTCTCCGGCAAAGTCCTGGAGGGGGCAGGGACGCGGCGGCTCGGGGCCATCCCCTCTATCCCTCCACCCCGGGCCGCGGCCTCGCGGAGGACCTCTCAGCAGCGGGGAGCTCGCCAGCCTCGCTCGCCTCGGATCCCTCTCCGCTGGTGAAAACCACATTTTGAAGATAGTAATTATCTACAATCGTTAAACGACAGCAATTAGAGACTTCATCTACTTCCTGAGTTTCCTTGTGACATTTCTATTGTTTACCCTTAATAAGCTGGGAGAGAGGCTTCGCCAGATTAAACCAGGGTGAAGTGGGCAGTGAAAGGGGAGCGGAATGGGGAAGAGGAAGGTGCAGGAAACCCAGGAGAAGGAGCAACTTGGATTTAGTTTTGGAGGAGAAAGGACTAATTTTTCCTTTGGATGTGTCATTCTCCGGAACCCGCGCTTTTGTCTTTCTCTGTTGAAAGACCTGTATTCAGAATATGACGGGTGCTGATAAAGTAGGCTTAGCACACACATGAGGAGTCATGGGCGTGGAAAAAGTCAGAGAACTCTGAAAAACGTGTTTTGATAATACCACCTTGAAATAGGTGCCGACTTAAAAATAATTTGAGAAAAATTTTAAGAGAAGCTTCCAGGCACACTATAGCTCAACGATGTCTAGTCTTCCTCACTTAGTTACTACAATATTAAGTATAATATTATTGGAAATCTCATTACCTATTATGAAGCTGTGTGCAGGTATTTTTCAAACCTGCATCTAATTGCAATTGAAAGACAGATGCCAAGGTTCACTGGAAGGAGGGAGGGATGACAGGAAAAAAGCCATAGTTTAACTTGTTTTATGTAACCTCATCCAACCTAATTTTGTGGAGTTTGGTTTTGTTTGTGTGGCTAGTTTCAAAGTATGTTTAGTATTGTAAACCTGACAGGAAAGATTAACTTATGCTGGAACTTTATTTCATTATTTCCTTTTGAGGATATCATTATTGAGATGCTTCAGAAAAGCAATGTGTAAGTGGGCCTGGAGAGGTTTTGTGTTCATAGGCTGAAAGTGCAGGGCATTTCAAAGCCCTGAAAAAGATTTATACCCTGGATTGTCTTAGTATTGTAGGCTTAATCTAAAGTAGGCTATGGAAATTCGTTGTCAATTGCATGTGCTCTGTCTTTAATGCTCTTTCAGGAGACCCTGAGTATGATATAGTTGGCACAATATTTTAGGCTAGACTCTCAGCAGTTATGTGTGTGTACCTACTGTGTGCCTGCACTGTGTAGGCATTGAGAATCCAGCAGTGAACAAGGAGCTTTCATTACAGTGTGGAGTGGCAAGCATAAACAGAAAGAAACATGTAAACAAATGAATAATAAATGAGAATTTCAGATGTTGCCAAGTCTTCAACAGAAGTGGGTTAACTTAGGGAATGTCTGTTCTAGGCAGGTATTGCTTTCTTTAGCTAGGAGGTCAGGGCAGGCCTCTGAGGAAGTGAAATTTAAGTTGAGACCAGATTGTTAAGAAGATACTAGTCTGGTTTTTGAATCCTGTAGAATTGTGACCTTTTCTTTTCTTTTTTTACTCTTTTTTTTTTTTTTGACAGTAGGTTTTTGACTTTCTAGCAATATTGAACACATTGAAGAATGCTTGGGAAATAGAAGGTAGGTAGACTTTAAAGAGACCCTTACTAATTCATATCTCACCTTTAGGATTTGAGACTGTTCCAGCCCTCTTAAAGCAACAGTAACAATCAAATAAAAATACCAGCTTTGCATGTCTGATCATCTAGGAGATAAATATTGGTAAACAGAGTATTCCTAGTAGGTTTTCTTATTGATAAAATTAATCTTGAGATCTAAAAATACTCGCCATTGATAGAAGTTTTCCTTATACAATGCCCCCAACCCCCCCCCAGCACCAGGTCTTCCTAGGTGGTCTTCCATCCAAGTACTAATGAGGCCCGACCCTGCTTAGCTTCCGAGATCAGAGGAGATTGAGCGTGTTCAGGGTGGCATGGCCGTAGAAAATACAATGCTTTAGAAAAAAAAAAATTGTTGTGTGACTGTCCTTTTTGCTCTTTTCTGAGTTTCATAGTAAAATGCTACTGAGAAATCCTGGAGAGCAGAGTGAGGAACTAACTACATAAGTGTATATATTTATGTACATATCTATGCCTCTACATGTACGCATATATGGGAGGAGCTATATATGTATATGTCTATATCCATATACAAGTACTTCTGCATCTTTTCATGTGTTACACAATATTAAGGGAATTTCCAGTTAGGATTTTAGTAGGGTCATCATTTTCTTGGCAGGTTAGGTGGAATTTAATTATTTCATGATTCCGACTGGTGAATGTATCATAGCCACAACTCTTTGTTGTGCCTATTATGTATTTGAAGATAGAAAATAATCGGTTTGTCAGGTCTTTTTTGCTATTTATTTTAAACATTGATAAACTGTTGAGGTTGGGGAAGTGTGTCAGGATTTGAGAGGCCGTTCAGTGTAGTGGGGAGAGCATGAAAGTACAGTCAGGAGGCCTGGATTGAATTCTTGCTTTTTTTGTAAGACTGGCTTTGTGATTTTGGCTTAGTCCTTCATTCTGTCTGTTTCTTTAGCAATAATGATATATGATTGGATTAGGCAGTCAAGGGGCCTTATACTCTACAATACTGTTCTTTGGCAGAAAACCGGAGAGCATATAGTTAACATACTCTAGGTAGCCTGGCTTGGGTTGATTTTGTATATTCTTGAGGTGATGGTGCTAGAATTTGAATAGGAACTTTGTTTAAATAGCAGAAAAGACCAATGCTGTGGTTGGTTTTTATGAAATAGAAATGTGCAAAAACAGGCCTTTTTTTTTCTTTTTTTTTTTTTTTTTCAAGTTGTAATGATAGCCATATTTTGCTTATTGGTGTTAGGTTGTATATGAGGGTTCAAATTTGGTAAAGCTTTATTCCAAGTTTAAGAAAGGCAATGATGTTTTGAAATTAAGCTAAGTAGGTCGAAATAGCCAGCATAAGGAAGAGATAATCTGATAATAGAATTTTAGAACTGGAAGGAGCTGAAGAAGTCATGCTACGTGTTCAGCCCTTTTATTTTACTGGTGGAGAAAGCGAGGCTCCAGGAAGGAAGGAGATTTTTGTTGAAGTTCATAGGTGAGCTGGATCTCTATACTGCCAAGTCACTGGTTCCTCACTTCAGGGCAGATTCCAGTGTCAGTTCCTCAGAGCTTTAGTTTTTTAGTTGTTGTTGTTGTTGTTGTTGTTCCTCACTTCAGGGCAGATTCCAGTGTCAGTTCCTCAGAGCTTTAGTTTTTTTAGTTGTTGTTGTTGTTGTTGTTGTTGTTGTTGTTGTTGTTGTTGTTTTTGTAACTTACATGAGGGGAGCTGAATTCCTTTCTGGATTCAATCTGAAGCATGTACTTCTCTTGTTGACCAATGGCCCATCGTGGTTTTTGGAAAGATCTTGCTTACTCTTAGTTCCCCTAATCTCAGAGTTGAAAGGATAATGCACTTGCAAGGCTTTATTTTTCATTTGATGCTTCACAAAATATACTTTTTTTGTCTCTTTTAACCAAATGTTTTTAACCTAGTGTCCACAGATGCTGTCTAGGGAATCCTTGAATTCGGATGAGGAAAAAATTTTATCTTTCTTTTTACTATATTGAAACTGAAATTTAGCATTTCATTCAATTATGTGTATAGGCAACAATCAGAGTTGCTGCTAAATTTGTTATTTAATGCATCAATACAGAAGTACATATACTATTGTATCACAATTTAAAACTATCTTGATAACTAAATATAATTGATTTCCCTTGTAATCCTTTGTTTTTTATTTTATGCACTTGAAAACGTTTTTCTTAGGAGAGTTCAGTAAGCTCAGACTGTCAAAGGGCTGCTTAACACAAAAAAAGGGGTTAAAAATCTCTGCAAATGAAGGCTTATAAATATGATGAAATCAAGTATTTTAGTGGAAACTGACCAAGGTCTACAAAAGGCTAACGGGTCAAGGAGTACTGCCTTTTTTCCTTTGCGTGGCATAGCATTCTATCTTAAAAGACAGAGAGGATTGTTGCTTGAAGAGTTTATGGTCTTTTACTTTTTTTAAACAAGCAGCTCCTGATTTCTATATGTTTTTGTTTTAATCTTGGCACTTCGCCTTGGCTACCCTTCTCCTTAGTTGTAATAAGAAACCTTAAAATATACCCTAACATTTTTTCTTTTCTCATCTTCCTCTCTAATTTGGGCCCGAAGACATCAAACACTAGGTAGTATTCTTTATAGACTAAAAGGCCTTTGAACTTTTTTTTTACATATATATATAAAACAAAATCTTTACTGTCACTCAGCATCACTTGGCATGTGGGGTGATCTGAAGAGCTCAGATCTGTGGTGTGGATGAAGTGTCTAATTCTGTAGGCTATTAAGAGTCATGATGTACTGGCTTTGGGTTGCTATATATTCCTTTACTAACTTTAGCCTTGTTTGGGGTATGTGGCTGTCTGTGTGGTTTCTTGTCTGGATTTCTCAGATTTGTTTGTTTCTCTCTTTAACACAACAAGACTGAAACCTTCATTAGGACTTTTCATTTTGGGTTGTATTTCATCATGTGATCGGTATTTGAGGATGTTTTATGTAAACAAAAATAAAACCAGCAACTTTACTAAATAAGTTTTATGCAGAAGATAAAACACATACACAGAAAAAAACAAAAAACCAAATACATACCAGTAGCTATATTTGAAGGAGACTAATATTGTCAAATTGCGACAGTGGTTTGTATCTGCTATCCAGGACTCGGCAGTGGCCTGCCTGAAGTAACTATGTGGGCTGTAGGTTGGCTTTTGAATGGAGACCACAGCAACTTGGTGGACTTCATTGGTATGGGAGAAAAATAACTGAAAAGGTATTTTTAACGTCTTTCAATTTAATTAAAGCTTTCTCCTGGGGTGTGCAGAAAATCATTTATAAAAATAAAGGCGAGAGTAAGAATGATTCTTTTATTAGTTCTTATTAGGCTTATTGTTACCTTCATGTTTTGGAAGGTACAGAAAGAGCTTCACATTTCTTAGTTTTGTCTAAAGCTGCTATTCTCAACCCTGGTCTCAGCCACCTCACATGTGATGATCTGTTTTGCGATACTTGACCAGTAATTTACAACAAGTGTGGATCTTGCAGATGACTCAGAGATGTCCCTTTAATAATGTCATTTTTTACCCACTTGCATTTTGATATACTTTCTCAAGTGGGAGAGAAAGGGGTGGAGTTATATCAGGCAAGCCAAGAATTTATTCATCAACAAATATTCATTGGATATCTACTGTTCCAGGCATGAGGGATACAGCTAGACGAGGCAGATACATCCCCTGCCCTTGTGAATTGCCATCTTGTTGTCACAGCCCCTTGGTGAACAGCCGTTACTGATATTCATTTCATTTATTTCTTCAACAAACAACTGAGCATCTACTACAAGTCAGATGCCGTGTTCATCACTAACGGATGCAGGGTGAGCAAGACAGGGTTAGTCCTTGTCTGTGGAGACTACAGTCCAATTAGGGAGAGAGGAAGCAATTTAGATCATAAGCTGTGATGGGGACACATCAGCAGGGTCATTGTACCTTTTGTGTCAAGATGAGAAGAGGATGGCCTGTGGAGGTGAGAGGGAAAGAGTGCTCTAGAAAGAGGAGACACTGTTTCCTATGCCCCAGAGGTGAGTTCTCTGAATGCTTGGAGGAACAGGGAAAAGCCCCATAAGGTTAAATGAAATAACGTAAGATAGGATGGGGGGCGTGGTGGGGGGGGGGAGAGGTCATGAAGGACTTAAAAGTTATTGGAAGGATTTTGGGCCTTATTCTAAGGGAATGGGAGACTAGCAGAGTTTTTAGCTCTGAAACGAGAGTAGAGAAAGCAAAGACAGATGCAGTGGAAAGTGGAGGGAGAAGCTGAGACTGGAGCCTGGGAGATGGGCAGAGAGGGACAGTGTGAGCCAACAGGCATCTGTCCTGGTTCTAGTTTCTGGTTCCTGTCCCTTGCGAGACCTTGTTGCATCCCTTGCCTAGAGTTCTTTGTGATCAGGCATTTGTTCATTCAGTAATCAGAGATGCTGACTGAGAACCAGCACTGTCCTAGGCACTGGGCCACATATAGCAGCGATTGAGATAGACTGTCACCGTGCCCACGTGGGTGGTTACAAATGAATTCGGGAACAGGTAGGTAAAGCATTTAATCTTAGTGCTATGAGGAAAATAAAGCAAGATAAGATGGAAGACAGGTTGGATGGGCAGGAGTAGGGGACTGGCTGGCTGAAGTGCTAGGGATAAGGTAATGGGACGCCCTTGTGGACAGAATAATAAGGAAAAGCTTTTTAGAAAATAGTGCTGTGTCTTCTGAGAGCACCACCTTTTCCAATTTTTATTTACCTTTTTATTTGTTTGTTTGTTTAAGCCACCCTGCGTGGGTTCCACTCTTACAGCCAGAGGACTCCAAGTACTCCATTAGTTAAGGAGGCAAAGAATACACACAGTTTACCGAAGGGAAAATAGAATTGTAAACAGATATCAGGACGTATATTTAACATTCCTAGACACAAACAGGGTTCAGTCCTCGGTGCTGCTCCTCACGTGCCTGGAGTCGTAATTGAATTCCACTAGAGTTCATTGAAACTATGGGCATTCCTTTGAAGTTTGCCTCTTGAGTGTAGGGACCCTGACTTCCACCCTTTAGAGTACTGGGCACACCTCTTCAGGTGCGTGGTAAGTACTCACCGAGTGTCCTGAAGGAATGGCTTTCCGTGGCACACTCCAGTGCCCCACTCTGCACAGGGGGTCTCTGGGGCTCAGTGAGTGTTTCTCTATTTGAAAAGAACATGAGTTCTGGAGCACAGCTGCAGCTTTCTATAAACAATCCTCCTAACCTTGAGGGCCCAAGTTAAAGGCTCCCTGTAATACTAACGCCTACTTTACTGACATCAGATACTCCAGTTTCAACCTTTGTTTGTTTTTCTTTCTGTCAGTCACCTAACAGTCATTTTGTCACCTGCAGAAAGTTCTGCCTTGAAGGGAAGCGGGCCATCTGTTCCAATTCCACCAGCTGCTCTGAGCTGCATTGCAGTGCGCCATGGTGGCGTTGAAAGGCTGTGGTCATTAGTGCCTGTTAATGATGGCTGGAAATACTATGGAATACAAGCCTCTTGGATGACAAACCTAATAAATATGCATCAGGGATATTTTCAGTAGCAGGTTTTAAGACTATTGCAAGTCATTCTCTAGTGAAGTTTTATTTCCAGCCATCCATAATAATGCTTCTCACTCTCATTCACTTAACTCTGTTTGTTCCCTGCTTTTCTGTTCATGCAGAATCTGTTTTCAGGATCAGAATCATTGTTTCAAGCTTTGTACTTCCATTCTAATTAATGCTGGTTTAACAGAATCCAACCAAAGCAGCCAGTGGCGTGTTTGGCTTCTAGGCTGTTGCTGTTAAATTGTTGTTTACTATTACCAAGCGCCTCCTAGGAGGCTCAGAGGTCCCTCCTCCTTTCCTGACAGTACCTGGCCTTCTAGTGCTTCCTGCTGCACAGTCATGGAACATGAAACTTGTGATGGGTGAGCAATTAGAGTTTTCTGGAGCTCTTGACTGATTGATTACCTTGAGGAAAAGTCCTTTCTGCATAAGGATTATAGACA
The DNA here is from genome assembly GCA_003508835.1 of Eonycteris spelaea. NCBI lineage: Eukaryota > Metazoa > Chordata > Mammalia > Chiroptera > Pteropodidae > Eonycteris > Eonycteris spelaea. The sequence goes on from PUFA01000017.1 coordinate 8,538,160, forward strand.
CACAGGAGTACACTTTGCACCAGATCCCAGAAAACTAGACAGACTGGATCCTTGCTGTAGAACATGAAATTACATTATAGTTTGGGTGCTTTTGCTATTCCCATCTTGGGTAGAATTCAGAATGGAATGTGTGTTTTTCCTCGATAGCTGTCTGTAAGGTATGCAGGAGAGTTACAGTACTATACAGATAATTGCACTGTTTGTCAGTTTTTGCTTCTCAGAATAGTCTTTCACATATTCAAAATATTTTCACTTAATAAGCTTTCAGTCGTTTGACCCTTTAAACTGTCTAAATGAAAGGATTGTACCTAAAGGCCATGTTACTAAGGTGGGCGTTACCCAACTTTCCCAGTTGGTCGTGCAGCCAGTCGGAGATCAGATAAGAGACCTCTGGGTTTTGACTTCATCCCGTGTTCTTCTCCTGTTGTCTTTAAACATGGCCAGCAGTAGTTGGCCAGCAATAGTTCCCTGTGCGTGCTTGCTGGACCTCTCATCAGGAGGTGGATGCCCTCTCGTTGAACCTTGGCTAGTTCTGTGATTTGCTTTGACCAGTGTCTGTGATCGAAGTGAAGCTTTGTGAGTTTTGTATGTTGCCTTAAGGGGTGTTGTAGATTCCGTTTTTGTTCTCTGTATTAGTTTATTAGAGCTACCATAAGGAAATACGACAGACCGGGCAGCTTAAACAACAGAAATTCATTTTCTCACAGTTCTGGATGCTTAAAGTCCAAGATCAAGTGTTCGGCAAGTTTGGTTTCTTCTGAGGGCTCTCTTCTTGGGTTGCGGATGGTTGTCTCACTGTGTTATCTCATGGCCTTTTCTCTGTGAGTGTCCACCCTGGTAGCCCTTCCTTTTCTTATTAGGAAATTAGTCTTCTTGGATTCAGGCCCACCAGTAGGACCTCATTTAACCTTAATTACTTCTTAAAGACCCTGTCTTTAAATACAGTCATATTCTGAGGTGTACTGAGGGTATACCTTCGACATATAAATTCAGATCATAACACCCTCTTAGAAGGCTGTTGCCGTAGAAAGACGTCTGACTACTCTGCTGAGGAAGGTGGTTCTGGTGGGTGAGAGATTACCAAGGAGAGGAGGCCCTGGCAGCCCTAGCCAGTCCCGCCATCTTGGATCCTCAGCTCATCAGGCTGCCCAGTCTGTACCACATGGAGCAGAGATGAGCCGTTCCCATCAAACTCTGCCCAAATTAAAGAGTTGTGAGTGCCAGTTGTCTTATGCCATTATGTTTGGGGTGATTTGTTACACAGCGATCAACAACTCAGACACCACAGCAATACATTTGATTGTAGTTCAGTTATCAGAGCTGACAGACTAATACAAAATAATTCACCGAGTTGTTGAGTTGTTTTTTGTTTCCTTCAGGTTGATTATTTTAATAAGCATAATTTTAGCCTTTTAGGTGAGATATTCCAGACATTGAGTGCTATATGGTCTGCAGGTCTTCATTAACAAAAGCGCTTGTAGCATATATATCGTGGAAGAGTCATGTATGAATCTTTTGTTAAGCTCCATAATTAATATTATCTCCTAATGTTCATTGAAAGCATGACACTTGAATGGCCTAGCTTAGCTGAGAACCATGCTTCTGGTAAACTTGAGCATAAGCATATTTAACCTGGGATAGCGAATACATGACACAGATTTTCAGGCCTTTAAAGGCCACCTGACATGAAATAATAAAACTAACAGAGATTTGAGTGAGGGAGGTAATCTGTACTAGCATCTTGCAGGTACAGGTCAATGAATGGACCAGAAGAATGTTTTAACACTACAGTTGAGCGGTGAAATGACAGGATGAAAAGCTCATTTTTATTGGTTATTCCATATGCAGGCACCAGGCACAGTTTTAGCTTTCTGAGTTTGTGAGTTAATTAAGCCTCAGGACCAGTCTTATTTGAAATCTCCAAAGGGGCCTGCATTTTCTTTTTTGTCGTTCATTTTCCCTTACCTTTGTCTCCCTTCCTCTGCTATGGGACAGTGGCTCATGCCAGCTCTAGCCCTTCCCTGGGAGATGGTGATGATGGGATAAAGCCATCATTCTTTCACTCAGTGTTTTGGAAACTTGTGCTTGAACCGGTGAATGTTTTTGAGTTGAACTCCACCCAGCAGAGCATTCAGGGATCAAAGAACCTTTACGCAACTCAGCCAATGGTCCCTGGAGCCTTGCTTTCCCTGAATGCCCAAGTGATGTCTCATGTGCATCTTGCAGATGGAGAGGACCTGCAGCCCGTGACCCTCCCTTCCCAGCGCCCGAGGAGGCTTTGTGCAAACCATCCGTGACTCATCTTTGGGGAGGAATAACTAGGTGCTCTTCCTCCAGGCCGTTATTGCATTCCAGGGTCTTGGCTGTCTCTGGGTCAGCTGTGCCAGCAGCAGAAGTTCAGGGACAGATGGGACTGGTTATTGCCCATAGAATAGCTCCTCCGATGAGGTATTGGTCCTGTTGCTGGGAGAGCAGGCAAGCAGATTTATATTCTTGTGATGTTTGCAGTAGGTGTGGGGTCTCTGGTCACTGTCCTCTTGGCTCGTCCTGACTGCCCATTGCTCCCATCTTAGCCTCTGCCTCATCTTCAGGGTTCTCTGCTCCTTTTGAATTGAAGTGGAGGTCCCTGGTCAGAAGTTTACAGTTTAAAATCATCATTAAAGGGGGAGCGTCAGGATCTGAGCTTTCTCTCTCTCTCTCTCTCTCTCTCTCTCTCTCTCTCTCTCTCTCTCTCTCTCTCTCTCTCTCTCTCTCCTTTCCTGCAAGAATGAGGAAATTCTGGCTAAGCTGTTGGTATTTAGTGGCGGTATTCTTTGTTTCATTGGGGAGGTGCACAGAGGCAGTGTCTCAATACCCTGTATTGAGTGCTTACTCTTAGCCAGGTCCCGTGCAGAGTGCTGCTCATGCATGGCCTCCGTAAGTTCTGACCAAGGGAGGTGGGCACTACCACTCATCGTTTTATGGATGAGGAACTCGTCCAGATCTCTGGACTGTCATGTTACAGAGCTCTGATTCAAACCCAGGCGCCTCAGACTCCAGTACCCTTATTTGTAAATCTTGCCTCTGTTGTATGTGTGCAGCTTTGTACCTTATTTATTTTTTAACCAAACCTTTCCCATGCTGGGTATTCTCATTAAACACGGTGACACAAACCTTCACTCATTTGATGAAGTTACCAGTAAGGTTAACTTTTTTCTAACATTTACATCTTATATGAACTTTTTTGGGGGGGGGGGTGGAAATTACCTACATGTGTACTTTGCCTACTTGTGTATTGTGTTCCTGGTGTATTTTCAAAAAATTAAATATATGAACTCTAGGGAGTAAAAACATGAATTATCTTGATATTTGCCTTCTTATGTACCTGAATATATTACAGTTAATGCATCAAGGATTATTTGGGTTATATTCTATAACCCAAAATAATTCAAAGTTTATTTTTCTGGTTTTGAAGCTGATACATTGAGTTATTTTTACCTCGAGAACAGCTCTCTAATCTCATTAGTTGTGGCATGCACTCCTGGAATCTTTTCGTTTGTTTGTTTTGTTTCCCATTGTTTGTATTTTGTTTATAGCTTGGAAAAGGGGCTTCAAGTGTTTGTCCTGTCACGTAAAGGTCTGTCTTTGCCTGGATACTAATGTCATCGCATGTTGATTTTTTCCTTTTCCTGTCTCTTGATCTTCCTGTTAGTATTGATTAAGGGAAAAATCCTTTACAACCTCTTCATCTCCTCACTAACAGTACTTAATACAGCTTGTTCCAGCAGTGGCACTCGTTCAGCTAATCCAAAAAGCATAGGCCAGGAAAGAGAAGGGCCTTTTATTTGTTTATTCTGAGTGTTAATTTAGACCAGATGCCAACTTTAAGGGTTGGATGGAACTGCTGATTTAGACCCTTCTGGAAGCTGGTGGAGCTTTCTGCTGTACAGTTTCAACCTTCCTGTGGAGGCAGTTAAAGCTGTTCATTTGCAGATGTGGTGAGGTGCATATGACCCGGAGTTTCTGAAAAAACATTCTTATAAACAGGCATCCTAAGATATCAGATGGCAAAATACCAAAGGACAAATATAGTATCTTGATAAGCAATATTAGATGTTATATGGAGAAAAAGCAGAGTCGGAAGTGCTGCAGGGAAGTAATTCAATCAGGAGGTTCTGATAATATAATAAACTACACAAGGGTGAAACTTGAGTGGTTTACACACGCTAGAAGGCCCTTCAATTGAATTATTGCCTTATAATGGTTGTCTACGCATGTACTACTGTTTTAAATATTAAAAGAAAAACACAACTCACTTTTCCCCAGGTGGGAGAGAAAAGACACAAATGTTCATCACCTTAATAATTTATCTACCCATCTTCCTACTTCCCACTCCTCCCATGACTGTCAGAGCTCATGTTTTGGGTTTATTAATTGGAAATTGTGTTCCAGGCTATTAAGCATACAGACCCTGTGTAGGATAAGAAGTCAGACTGCTCCTCAGTTGTGCTGAGTACATTAGCCATGGTGGCAAGCCTGCAGGCCCCTTAGCTCCGAGGGGACTATCCTGGAAGGCACCCCTGTAATTCAGGAGCAGCTGTGCAGAGTTGCTTCTCCTTTTGTTGATAGGGAGGAGGTATGAGCAGAGGGCCTTTCCCCTTACTTCGTTCTCCTGACTCCTGGACAGTTTACTGACTGTAGGAGGCGCTAAGGGCTTGGGGGTAATGTTATGGTGTGAGAGGCCTGCAAGGAGGCCCAAACCCCTTGTCATGTGCCAGGGTGCTCACTTTCGACAGGCCTCAGAGGACGTGATGACTGTCATCTCCATTGTAGTGATGGGAAGCTGAGATCCCAGGAGATTGAATGACTCCTATGAGCCTGCGCAGTTAGTGAAGGAATTTTAATCCAGGTTCTAAAATTTATGTATATTCTAATTCTCAAAACCCATAAATTCTCACATCGTTGTCAGTAATAACTTGATAACGATCTGAAGGCTATAACTCTTGGTGTTTGGCATTAGGTTCTGAAGTTATGATTATAACAATAGAAACGCTGTCCATTTCCCCAGGCGGGATGGGGTAAACAATGGTGTAGAGGAATGCCCTGCAGGGACCGTCCCCTCCTCCCGGATTGATGCTTTGCCTGCTCACACTTCCCTTTATGTTCCTCTCTTTCAGGCCCACCACAAGGGTCAGAGGATGCCTGCCCTTTTTTTCCTGTTACCTCCATTCAGATCAAATTCAGACAATAGCACTTACTCCCTCAGGAGAGGGGCTCTTTAGGGCCCTTTAAGCTCAGTTGAAGTATATTTTTCTCAGATCTAATTTTTTTCTTTTTTTTTTTATCTATTTAAATACTCATCACATTAGTTACCATAAATCACAGACTCTTCAATTTTGCTTGTGTAGTAATTTCACTGCAGTCTCTCCTAGGGGTAAGCCTGTTTTAGGTTACATGTCACAGATTCTCGTGAAATTTAGATGTTAGCACTAGTCATTAACACTCATTTATCTTTCCTCCACTGAGAAGTTTGTAAATGGAAATTCTTTTAAAGCAAACCATTTATATTCAACTAATATGGAATTAAGTTAAGCTGTATGCTAAAAAAGATATATAAAGAATATTAATGAAAATTTTGGAAGAAGAAAAGTTACCCACCAGGCTAATATTATTTTCCTTTTTTTGCACATTCCCTTTTAGTTATTGTCCATGTACGAAAATGTTTTCTATACTTTTTATATTTTATGCATAGTGTATATTCGCTTTTTAAAGTATTACAGCAAACTGACCTTCATTTTAAGACTTTGGTGAATGCTAGAAAAACATTTTGAGTAAGCCAAAGGTATTTTTTCTTGATGAGAGCAGATATGTTTTAATAGGTTATCTAACACAAATTCTGCTTTTTGTGGGGTGGTGGTGGTGGTGCAGTGTCGGGAATTGCCATGTGATTTCTAAGGTCCTTATCTGTTCGAAGAGGATATATGGGAGGAGAAATACAGGATTATTATAGCCACTGAGATCTTTAAAAGATCTCTGAAAGACTAGTGTGTGTGTGCTAAGGGCAGAAGTTTCTCAGGCACTTAGAGGAAAGGACACTTTGAAGGACAGTACATTCTACACATGTATCACCCAGTCAAACCCAAGATAACTTGCTTTCTTACCCCTGGGCCCCCTATTTTGCATTCGTTAAACTTTCTTCCTCAGCTTTTCTTCATCTGTGCGTTTGCACCCTCTGTCTGCTACACCCTGCCCACCTGCCAGGATTTCGCTCAGGTGTCGCTTCCAGTATTATGCCCTTTCTCACTCCTTTTTCCTCCTGCTTGGAACAATTATTTCTAATGAGCTCTCTGGGCCTTATAAAGGTCCCCTTCTTAAGGAACCCATAAGGCCTAGGGCCCAAGTCTCATCTACACTCGGTCCCAGCACTTCCCGTTTGATTAGGTAGGTACTTGGTAGATGGTCAAGGATATTTATGGAATGGATGAAGAAATGCTGCTCTAGAAATATAAGCATTCTAATATAGATGGCATCTGAACCCCTTTTCTTTGTTTCCTGCTCTGATTTTAAAGAATGGATCATTACCTTTTAATAGGTATTTAGTTATTTATATTTCTTTAATTAGCTTTCTAAAGGTATTGTCCTGTTTGCATCTTCTAAGATAAATTGCAGAGTTCTTCAGCACATAAACGTGTCGGATGCTCATTCATTGACAACAGACTGCTCGGTCCTGAAATGAGATGATGGTGAATTTTGAATTTTCCTTTTAAACTTTAAGGAAGAGAAGGAGTTAAAGTAGATGAGTGCAGGGGTGTGGTCTGAAGCTGACAGTAATTTTGACTTTCAGCCGTAAATGATCTTTGCGTGTAGTATTAAAAATCTCCCTAGAAAAATCAACAAGGCCAAACATGTTTTGACAGTGATAAATCTTTATTTTTATTCAAAATTAGTTGCTCTGGTTTCTTGTCTTTCCACTCTGAAGTCACAGATAAATAGTCTTTCCATTATTTTTTTCCTGATGTTTATCACGGCTGGCTTTTGTGTTTGTGTGCTGGCTGGGTGGGTGTGTTTTTCCACTCTACTTCTTCTCCTTTCCAGGTCCTTTCCTTTGATTTTTAGAGAGCTTTGTGCTTATAAATGTATATATGATGTTTGCTATTTAGCCAGTTTCGATGTATTCTTTTTTCATGTCCTTACAAACATATTTGTTGTTGACTTTTCCCTTCATCAGACCATGTTGAGTACAGCTTGTTATATATTGAAGTAAGACAACTGGGAGCCAGCTTGACTTTATTTTATTCTTTTAAAATCAAGAAGAACCAGAGATCTTATCATTAAACTTTTTCTTTTGTTGGAGAGAGTTGTGTATGGCAGAGGAATATAAGTCATCTTTGTCCCTGTTTTTTTTTATACTGCTTCTCCCCCCATTTCCCCATCCCCCCCTTAGATTCCCACTCTGCTTTCAGTTTGTAGAATTCTCCAATGAATATTCATCTCCTTTCTCTGTTACCACTCTACTTCTTATAGGGACCATAAGAGATAATGAAACGTCTAAAATTCAGGTTATTCGTGGGATTTATAACAAATAAAAAGGGAAATGTAGTGATATTAAAAAAAATGATGTACACTTTAGAGACTAGTGTGGTGATATATAAATTATTCTGAGTTAAGGTCCTTGTTCTTATTTGTGTCTCTGCGACCTCAAAGCTTCATTCTAAGTATAAAAACATACACAACCTTAGTTCTCTGAGCATGAATGCTGCCTCATTGCCTGCCTGCCAGCAAGTTGAAGGGAAATGGTCTGCTTCCCAGTGTGCGCACAAATCTTTGGGAGTAAGCTGCAGTACATTTGATTTGTGAATTATGGCTTTGTAGAGTGGCTTAATGAATTTGTTCGTTTAGTTTTGATTGGATTATAATAAGAGATTGTCTTATGGTGAGTATTGGCTTATTATTTTTGTCCACTAGATTTTCTTTCTGGTGTATTATGGGCAACCGCCTTTCGGAAAAAAAAAATCTAGAAATTGCAGATATCTCAAAATGAGAAGTAATGTTCAGGGATGGTAGCCCAGATTTTGGTGGAATGTTGGTGGTTGATGAGTCAATTTATTACTGAAGATCTTTCTGAAGTGACATTTTTTCAAGAGCTAAAATTGTTGGCTTTCTGTTATAAATGTATTAGCTACACATGGTGACTTATTCAATTGAAAACAGCCTTTATTTTTCTGATAGAAAATATTTCAAAAGCTGGGACTCTAGTCTCTTCTGGAGCAGAAGTAACTGTAAAAAAAGATAATATGCTGCATTTTCTGCTCAAGAAAATTTAGCCAGTGGTTAACAACTTCCGCTTTATATAGTAAGGATTTTAGTTAACTAGAATGTTTCAGGTATGATATACTTTTATGGACCATTGAAGTTTTAGGTTAACTGATGATTAAATAGAAATTTCTAGAGAGGATTTTTCTTTCCTGCGATATAGCTGAGATATAACATTAGTTTCAGGTGTACAACATAAAACTTTGATATTTGTATATATTATGAAATCACCACAGTAAGTCTAGTTAACATTCATCATCATAGATAGTTATAATTTTTTCTTGTGATGAGAACTTTTAAGATCTGTAGAGGATTTTAAAAACAAAGTCTATGATTATGCTTTTCTAAATACAATATATGCAGCCTACTTGAGTCTCTCTTCGATGGCTTGAGCTTTGCTTGTTGATCTTTTCTGAAACATTAGCGATCATTAAATAACACTGTAAATTTAAAAGGAGAAAACTGAGACCTAAGGGAATCTCTGAAAATCCCTTCCAAACATTTTATTTCTATAAATAAAATTTAAAAGTAAAAATCCTATGTTAAAGGTAACTAGCTCTCTGTAAGAGTGGATTGATTGTAGGGAAGCCATGTCTGTTGATCGAGAGTTCCATTGATGCATTTAGGTTTTTTATATTTGAGTTTTTTAGTATCTCCCGGTGATGGGGTGGTCCGTATCTTCTTTGGTCATGCCCAGAAGCTCTGGATTTAGATAGTGTGGCAGCAAAATAAACACATTTGCTTCTGTGGAGCATATAATTTAGAAGCATCACTGTTAACTACCCAATTAGATTTTTAACCTTTTAAACTGGTGGTTTCTCTTAATACATCAGGCTGTCGCAAATGAGATTAAATCAGGGTTTCAGCTTAGGAGAACTGGCTCGAGAAAGCAGAGTTGGAGATTGTCATATGTGAGGTATTCTCCAGGGTTCTTCAGTTGGAGGGACGCCTTTTGTTTAAATATGAATAAAAATAACAATTGATTCCTTCAGCCTGATGACCTTGGCACTTGTAACATCCTCTGGTGTAATTTATTGAGTGCCAGGTGTTTTTAATTGATATATAAAGCATGAAGTTATATGGGCCTCCTGCCAGTGGTCTCGCTTTATAGTTGAATGGGTGTCTTTCTTTTCCTCTTTTTCTCCTCCTCTATTCAGACTCTGCCTTCTCTTCCTCTTCTTGTCGGTGTGCCCTCTGAGATCATTCCTTTTCTGGACACCTTGGCAGTTTGCCTTTGGCAACTTCCTGTAGGCCTCTTGTGGAGAAGAAGCCCCTAATGTAGAATTAATTTGTTTTCCAGTGTCCCCTTGGAAGCTTCTTCACACCTCCTTGCCTTCTGGATAGAGTCTGGTCCTATTTCAGCTGGGAAGGTTTGGTTGGGTATTAGCATAACAGTGAATTTCACCACCTAGTTCAGAAACTTTTCCATTTACTTGTTGCACTAGAGGTGAGTGCATCAAGTTTACAGGGAGGAGTCCAAGAGAGGTCTGTAACCTCTTCCAGAAAGTGGTTTATGGCTTCTCATTAACGTAAGAATCACATAGTAACTTTTTTTTTCCCCCTTGGGAGATGCATAGTAGGATGATTTTCTCATGTGAAATTAGAGAAAATTCTTTTCAGGCATCAGGAGTGGATCATAAGGATAAAAAGCTTTTTAGTCTACATAACAAGTCATGGCTTTGTTTCTGGATTAAAGTGGAGGAAAATCATTAAAACCTAAGCTACCCAGAGTTGTGGGCTCTTAGGTCCTGTTCTGTGGCTAGGACAATGGACTCTTACCAGGGTTTGTTCCTTCTGGGTACCCTAGTTCCTTGTCACCTCCAAAATGTTGCTGATCTGAATGTTTTTGGTTTGATTCCGTCATAGAAGATTAGTCATATGTATGGTTTTGTGCATGCTTCTCCTTTTTAGGGTGTTTAGCAGAATAGTCACATTCATAGGTGGGTGATCTCTAATATTTGCGTCAGTCATTTAAAAGATAAGATTGTGTGATCAAATTTGAAGCTGACCATTTGGATGTAAGATCTTAAATAGTTTACTTAAATTGCTAAGGTGCTTTATTTAGTGACTCAAACACAGATTTATCTTTGCAGAAGAGTTCCGAAACCTGTAAGACTGGTGCTGGATCATTCTCATAGAAATGTTATTTGATTCCAGACTTTTGAATTTGAAGTAGGGGCAGTGAGCTGATCTGTACTGGGCTGCAGGTCCTTGCCTGTCATCACTTCTTTACCTGTACAGTTCCAGGAGCCTCCAAGATGGCTGTTTCCCCCGTCCCTTTGCTGCAGACAGTGGCCTGAGGAGGCTGCCCTGGGCGCTGTCAAGTGTTTCGATGTTTGGAGCAGCCAGGCCACGTGACCCTCTCACTCGTTAGCTCTCACTGCACCAGCTCACCAGAGCATTACAATGCTCAGAAAATTGCTTTCTCCAAGGACTGGCTGTTTTTGTTTAGAGTAGTCATTTTTCATGAGGAGGTAAAACTAACTTCAGGAGTAGTCTTTGAAAATTGTTCATGTAGTCAGGAAGAAGTGCCGAGTCCCAAAACGGATAGTGGGGTTTTTGTTTTGTTTTGTTTTGTTTTTTACATAGGTTTTGACACAAAGTACTGTATGTTTGGAGTTTTAGTTTTACTGTGGAATTAGAAGAGACACTTTTCAGGACTTGAGCATTTCCTCTCTGAAATCCCCTGCAACTTTTTAATAAAATCAAAGTGCAGGTGGTTCTTTGGTTCTTTTTGTCTTTCAAAGACTGAAAAATATTCATGAATTATTTTCTGTAGTACCTGTACAGGGAAAGACTGAAATGCAACTACCTAACCAGGAATATTATATAATAGGGTATTGGCCAAATTTGAGTTTCTGGAGCTCTGACTTTAGAAACTTTGTAAAATGATTTGGCACATTTAAGGAAAAGGTCAGGTCTTATTGTTAGACATGTGTAAGTAATGATAGAATATTAAAACTTCAAAGATTTGATCCACCAAGTTAATAATAGCATTTATTTTATTTCTGACCGTAATTGATTTGTGGCATAACTAAAAACAGAGTGAGCAAATTGTTTTCGATATACTGTCAGTCTAGTAAATGTCTCTTGTTCATTCATTCAACTAGTTTGAAGTCTCAATAGAATGATTATGGAAATATTTAGTTCATGTTGAAACAGTTATTTCTTCTGTGCTGTTGTGTGTTTGTTTTCTCAGGTGCCTCTTCCCAGCCTGGCTTTTGCTTCTTTCCTGCTGACAAAGTTGATGGACATAGGGGGGAGGCGGTGGGAAAGAGTGGGGGTGACGCCCGCTGGTCCAGCGGCCCAGCACTGGAGGGATTTTCAGAACGTAGGCAGCACAGTTGCAGGGACAGCTGGGTAGAGGTGGGCTCACTGGATGAGCCGCAGAATCCTTAATTACCTAACTGCATGCCTTGCTTCTTGGACACCCTAAATGATAGGGCATTACATGCTCAATCATTTTCCTTGGTTTGGTGCTGGTAGGGGGAGAAGGGGGAGGAGGAGGGAAAGGGAGACAGATGGGCCAGGGAAGGTAGAGCGGTCGGGGAGAATGGCTCAGTGAGAGACTGTGGAGCTGCCAGCAGAGTGGGATTGAAAAAATACTGGGTTTTCTTTGTATTTGGCAGTTTCAAGATTTAATTGTCTTAGGCTAATTGTGAAACTATATTGAAAATTGGTATATCTGTATTTTTGTATGCAGTTGCTTATTTTCTAAGTAGAGTACCCTGTATTTTTTTTGTTTAGTGCTATTAAAGTTCATTTCTTATTGAACTGACTCCTTTTCCCCTACCCCCCCCCCATCTGTTCTGCCTTTTACCATTGTTGACCTTTCTATTTTTTCCCTCTTCTTTGGGTATGTTCATATTTAGGTTTATTTTTTAAGTCTTAAGATTTGCTTTTTGAGTCAGATGCCTGAGGCCTTTTTTTTAAAAAGGGCTTGCTGCCTTTTATGCCTCTGCTTGCCTTTTCGTTGTTGTTGTTGTTGTTTTTTCCATGTTGCAAACTTTTCTTTGAAAAGTTTATTTTCTAAAAATATAATTTCGGTAATTACCAGTGAGACTCCCCCAGCACAGGTGAAGGACAGAAAAACTTGGGCCAGGAGAAGTCCTAATAATAATCTTATCACACACACCTCTATTTAACAAGCTTTCTGGCTGGTAAAATCAAGCTCCTTTCTTTGGAAAGAATGGTGTAAAGCGACTTCAATATTAAATGGGAGGGGTGAAATTTTAGTATTTAGGCTTGTCATTGGTAGGACATTTATTGTTGCTTCAATTGACTTTAATCAGAAATGAGTGACATTGTCTGACGGTGGGCCCCTCCTCCTCCCCCTTGTCTATTTCTACCCTTCTTAACATCTTAGCACATATATGAATGAAATGAAAATGCAGCCCTATTGATCATGATTAAATCATGCATCATGACCCAAACATGTAATTCAGAGAGGAGTATCTCAGCCGAGTGGACTTACATCTGAAAAGTTTATGATTTTGTAGAACTGTTGCATCTTTCCCACTAATGTCTTTAGGACTTGTAAGGGATAGTTAATAACAACCTTTTTCCAAAGTATAAACAAACTCCTTCCTCCAATCCCAGATATCCATTGAAAGTAATTTAAAACGGTACCAGTGCATGCTTTAAATGGTCCACTTGAATATATTTTTTGTTAGGTGCAAAGTTTTCAAAAGCAGTAACATCAGCAATAAATACAACAGAATTATGTCCTTATTTTTTATTTTACCCTGGTGAAATCTAAGAAGAAAAGGACATTAAGTTTAAGCAAATACTTGAAAATGACTCCTTTGAAAAGAAGTTACTTTTAAAAGTTCCTGAGTGCAGACTTACATTAAGGGTTACATGCAGAGGAAGCGCAGCCCTCAGCAAGATCACTAACCCTCTAGGAGGGTTTTGTCAACATCTCCGTAGGAATGACAGCAGGAAGAGAGAATGCTCAGGCTTAAAATTATTTTCAGGTTTTAACTTGATGCCAGGGACTGAGTCGTGATTTCTGTTTGAAATTTTGATTCAGCCACAAGACAGGGAAAAAACTAGAGACGATGAGATCTAGTGGACAAGTAGGTGGTTGACTTGTTCTCAGGAGATGATGATTTTTCGGTAGTCCTGGGAGGAAAGGCCAAGAGAATGGGCAGATGCATGGAGCTTGGCAGGTTTGCTGGCCAGAGCATGTGGAAGTTAATGCAGCAACTGAGTGTTTCTTTCCTCTTTTCTCTCCTATGTTATTATTTAGTTGTCCTATCAGTTGAAGCGAGCATTAGTTTGGCAATATAAAAATAATAGTCTTGTATAGCTCATTTGGAACCCAAAAGGCCAGTGGTAAGGCTTGCACCGTCAGGCTGGGATGGCAGTTACAGGGCACTGAATTGCTTCCTTATAAATCTGGGGTTTCCTTGGATGAGATAAAACTATAACTTTGTTTGCTTGTCGTTCAATTTTATTGAGATATGACTGCATAGCTTTGTATAAGTTTAAGGAATGCAGCATGACTTAACATTTGTTGCAAAACCATTACCACAAGTTTAGTTAACACCTATCACCTTATGAAAGTATCATTCGTTTTAATCAATTTAAGATGGAGTGATAATTTGATTACCAAATGAAAATGTTTAATGCTTTTTAGGCATTATTCTCTCTGCCATGTGTATAGATCTGGGGAATTAAATGTACTCATAGATATTCTTGGACTGGAATCTTGCCTGTGCCTTCAGTGTTCTTGCTTGAGGAATATATTTAGGGGACTGACTGGTCTGCGAACGGCCATTTAGGGAAATAAACACTTGTTCCTCTTTTGTCTAAGATTTTTTCTGAGGCAGAATTTGCCTCAAAGTTTTTAGGAGATAATTTGAAATAAAGAAAACGCTTTGCAGCGTTGTACAAAGACATTGGCAAAGCTTAAACATGCAGGCACATTGCATGTGGCCACGCTGTGTAGTATTCGTGAGCAATGATCTCTGGTTTACTTTGACTTGAACTTGCCCATCCCTCCTGAGTGGCCTTTGAAATAAGAGGTAGCTGTGGGCTAGTGAGCAGAACTACAGATATTGGCCGTGGTCTCTGGTCTACTTTAACTTGTTCACTCTTTAAAGTTAAAACAAGTTTTCTTCAAGTAAATAAGCAATACATATATTACCTATTTATAAATCTGTGGGGCAAAAGTAGGATATGCTGCATCTTGAATGTTGTTATCTCTAACGGAGATTTTGTTCCATTTGCTGTGAGTATGTGGGGCTCACACCAGGACTTTGCTCCCATTTACCAGTGATTGCCCTCAGATGTCTCACAGTCAGCACATTTTCAGAGTTAGGAATTTAATGGTTAGAAGTAATAGTTTCTCCACTAACTTTGAGCTTCTTAGCCAAGAGATATTAGATTTCAGAAACTTTTGAGTATGTTTCATATAAAGCCGTGTCTTCCCAGATATGAAAATGAAATCAATTTCTGTTCTATCATTTCCCTGAACACTATTATTAGAAGAAAGGGTTACAATAGGAAATCTCAGGGTCACCAGAAATCTACAGATATAGCAGTGGCAAATTGAATTTTATAATTTCTTTTTATAAATAATTGCCTTTTCCTAAGTAGGCTTCTATGTGCTCATGTTGAAGATGTGGAAAATATGGAAATGTACAAAGAGGGAAATAAGGCACCTCGCAGGTCCTACCACATGGAGGATCCAGCTGCCACCTATGCAGTGGTCCCCCAGCAGTCCCTGCATCCCTTCGTGTTCCTCTGCTGGGCAGACCCACAGAGCAGTGGGAGGGCCAACATGAATCAGATCATGTGACATTGCTCTTACATTGTTCAGTGGTTCCCCTGTGATTTGGCACATGCTTATGTGTTTTACTCTCCCCACCCCTAAGTCTGGATTACAGCATTCTGTGTCCCCTGTATCCTAGTGTGTATTTATTTTTATATTCGTTTATTTAGTCTTTGTCTCTCTCTCTTACACTAGAATGAGAGTTCCTTAAGCGTGAGGACCATGTCATGGTCATATCCCTAGAGCCTGGCATGTGCCTGGAATATTGCAGGGGCTTAGTAGAAATTTATTAAGCAATGAATGAATCTTTCAGGCCCTTCTCTTTGCACACTCATGTATGCATGATTACATATACATTTTTCCTTTATGAAATTCTTTATAAAATTCTCAGTTTGATTTTTTTTCCAGACCAGTGCAGTTCCTTTTTTATTTTAAATGCAGGGGATGTGATTATAATGACACACTAAAAAAAAAAAGCACTAAAGATTGATATTTATAATATTTATTTTTAGTAAGGGTACACAGTCTTCCTATTTTAAATTAAAATGATCTAGACTACTACACTATATTTAAAACTTTTTAAAAATGTAGGACCAGGTATAGATCTTTTTTTTTTTTAAATTACAGCTTTCTTTTTGCTTTTTATTTTGTCCGATTTTAATCTTACATAAAAACTGTGAAAATAGTATGGAGAATTCATATCCACCTTTTACGCTGCTTCCTTTAATGTTTCTAGTTTTCATAACCGTAGAATAATGATCCAAGCCAGGGAATAACACTGATAAAATGTTGCTGCCTAAACTACAGGCCTTCTATGAATTTCACCAGATCATCCCCTCATGTCCTTTTTTCTGTCCTAGGATGCAGCCCAAGGTCTTGCACTGCATTAGCTGCCCTGTAGTCTCCTCCAACCTGACAATTCCTCAGTCTTTCATGAACATAACTCTTTTGATGAATGCTAATTAGTTATTCTGTAGATTGTCACTTGTTTGGGATGACTCTAATGTGTTCTCTGCAGTTTTGTGAAGAAGTCTACAGAAGTAACATGTTCTTGGTGTATCCTAGCTGGAGTATGTGAAGATGAGTGTCTTACCTTGATCACTTGGCTGCGGTGATGTCTGTTTAATTTCTGCTCTGTAACATTACTATTTTCCGTTTGTAATTGATAAAAACCTTTGGGACACTTTGAGGCTAATTTTTGTTTCTCCTTAAACTTTACCCACTTTGAGAAAAAGATAACTTCCCATAGTTGAGCATCCATCAGTGGATCGTGCCTGCAACAGTTATTACTGTGATGTTTGCCTAATGATGATTTTGTATTTCCTTCATTTTTTTTGTATTTCCTTTTACATTTCCTAGTGAAATTCTTCTGTAAAGAAGAGCTGTGTCTTCCATATGTGTTTATTATTCATATTAAAATTTTATAATTTTTTTATTGGTTACAATCCAAAAGTATCACTTTTTTTTTTTTCTTTTGCTCTTATTATTGTGACTTTGGCCACTGGGGGCTCCTGCAGACTGGTTCTGTGTTTTTGTCAAGCACTTCCTTGTTTTCTGGTACCACAATATGTTGAGACCCAATTTGTATTTCTCCCTCCCCAGCCCTGGAATCAACCACTTTTCAAGAAGCCTTAGTTTCTTTTATTGGAAAATGGTATTTAGAAACCAAGATCTGGTTGTTAAGTAGGCTCGTTGCTCCTAGGCATTCTCTGTAGATAGAGCTAGGAAAAACTCATTTATCCCTATCCATATTTATGCTTCATGCAAATATATTTATTTCTATGTATATTTGTATAAATATATATTTAAGAACATCAATTCAACTGATAACCTCTGATTCCAATCCAGGACAACATGTTTCATCCCAGCCTACACTCTTACCTTATTTATACCTTCTTTCTTAGACAATGAGAAAGCTGGTTCTCATTGTCTACAGTGTATTTTGTGAGTTGTTCAATGCTGTAATATCAGTTGAGGTTCCACCAGAAAGATTTATTGCAAGGAATTGGCTCATGTGGTTATAGGGGCTGGCTAGACAACTCAGAAGTCCATAGAGTAAGTAGGCCATTAGGAGGGGCAGGCTGGAACTCTTGGGCATGGGATCAAGCCACCATCCACAGATGGACTTTCTTCAGGAAAACCTCAGCTTTGATCTTAAGGCCTTTCAACTGATTGAAGCAGGCCCACACAGATTATCTGGGATAATCTCTTCCTTAAAATTACCTGATTATAGACTTTAATCACACCTACAGAATGGTAGTATTCTAACACAATTCTATGGAATTCTGGTGTTTACATGCTGAGATAAATTTTGCTTTTGTTACATCACTAAGATTAAAGCCTTCATTTTTCTATTGATGAGTATGTTTTTCTTTTTTTACAGCTTCATTGAAGTATAATTTTTATGCCTTGCCATTTACCCATTTCAGTGTAGAGTTCGATGGTTTAGTAAATTTATATATTCATTTATAAATCAATCACCACAATGCAGCTTAGGACACCTACATCACCCAAAATGTTCCCTCATGCCAATTTGTAGTGAAGTCCTATCCCCAGCTCCAGGCAATTACTGATCTGCCTTCTGTCGCTAAAATGTTGCCTTTTCTAGAAATGTCATATAAATAGGATCATACAGTCTGTAGTCTTTTGTGTCTAGCTTATTTTTTAACTTAATGTTTTCAGGTTTCATCCATATTGTAACATGTTTCAGAACTTCATTCTTTTTTATGACCAAATGATATTCCATTTTATGGTGATACCTCATTCTGTTTATCCATTCACCACTTGGTGCACACTGGATCATTTCCAGTATTTGGATTGAATGAATAATGTTATAGACCTTTGCTTGCATGTCTTTATGTGGACATGTTTTATATTTTCTTGTGGACGATTAGGAGTAGAATTACTGGATCTTGTAATAAGTGTATGTTTAACTTTTTAAGAATTTGCTCAACTGTTTCCAAACACTCTTTGCCATCTTGCCGAGTGTCTAGTCTTATTGGCAAGAATGTTGCCATTACGATTATGGTGGCTGGCACTTGTATGTGGGCAGAGGGAGGGAGGTGTGGAGGTTACCATGGTAGGTGGTTTCTTTGTCTCGCATTTGATGTTCTGAATTCCTATACCAGTACCTAATTGACTAGGGTGGCATTCTAAAAATATTGTTTTCTTTCTGTTTAATA
The DNA here is from genome assembly GCA_003508835.1 of Eonycteris spelaea. Classification (NCBI taxonomy): domain Eukaryota; kingdom Metazoa; phylum Chordata; class Mammalia; order Chiroptera; family Pteropodidae; genus Eonycteris; species Eonycteris spelaea. The sequence continues at coordinate 8,556,412 of PUFA01000017.1, forward strand.
TTCTTTTTTTCTCTTTATGAACTCCGGTTTTCTGTGAACTATTAGTCAGACACTGGAATCTTGAAGAATATCCCTATAATGATCTCCAACTGGGTTAAAGCAACACCCCCACAACTCTCTGCCCACAACTCTCTCCCCTGTGATGGAGTACAGTGGCCCAGCTTTTAGAAAGTGAGTGAAAAGTGAGAGATGTGTAGGAGGGTGAGAGGATATTTTTAAGTGTGTGGTTTGGGTGTGTGTTGAAAAGGAAAGCAAGAGTATTGTTATGTCATTACCCGGCAATATTTTGACCACAGCCTAATTAGTGTGACAAGTTGTCTTGGAATGAGATTCGTACAAGACTGAATGTTCTATGTATAAATAGCTTTGGAACAGACAGATTGAAGTTTAACGTTTTAATAGAGTAGATGGGAAGTACAGCTTTCTTCATAACTTTTGGTCACAATATAAAGTTTAGTACTAAGATCAGTATCTCTCTTTCCCCTTAAATCTTCCTCCTTCCCCTCGATCCCATCTCCAGATAATTGGCACTGCAAGCCATGCAAACTAGAACCTGAAAATCAGCCGAGATACTTCTCTCACCGCTCACATCTGCAGGTTACTAAGTTTAAAACTTATTTATTTATTTAATCTTATTTTATTTTTTATTAAGTTATTGGGTTAACATTGGCTAATACAATTATGTAATTTTCAGGTGTACATTATAACTTGACATCTGTACATTCTATTATGTGTTTATCTATCACCCAAAGTCCAGTTTCCTTCAGCTACCATAATTTTCCTTTCAATTTGACTTCTCTTTCCTGTCCCTGCTGTGTCTGTCACCTCTTAATTCCTTTTTATCTTTATTCCAGTTTCTTGTACTGTGGTACTGGAAAAATATGTTCACAACGAAAAGCAATTCATGTGACCCTCTTAGGTTACCTAAAAAGTGTGTGTGTGTGTGCGCGTGCGCGCTGTGGGATGAAGTGTAAACTTACCATGGTGTAAAGGCCTTCACGGTGCAGGGCCTGCCTGCCCCGTCCCCTCTGGTCCTCCATGTACAGCCTGTAGCCTTGTGGAACTGCTCGTTGCCACTCAGGTGTCCTTGACTCTGTGAAGATCCAGCTCTGGTGGCTTCGGAGACCCTGTCTTCCCCTCCCCCTTCCCTTGTCCACGCTGAACAAGGAATAAGTTCATCATTCCAACACTTCGTGGTGGTGCACAGGCTACCCGAGACCTTCCCGGACACCTTTCCCTCCCCGCCTTTCTCTTCCTTTTGCCTCGGAGCACTTTCACAAACCTCTCTCTTTGACTTTGTCCCATATGCTATAATGGTGCGTTTGCTCCTCTCTCCCCTCGCTAAACTGTGTACTCCTTTTCTTCTGTGTTTGTGACCTTGGCATCTAGTACAGTGCATAGCACCAAGTGTAAGGATTTGCAGATGAGATGGCCAAGGAGTCTGGCCTGAAGGTGGGGGTGAGCGGCAGATGTGTGTGGGAAATGAGAAGCTGTCTGCAAGCATCAGGAGGAGGTATGTTGGGTCACTCTGCATCTTTCAGGGTAAGACCCAGCCCACTTGTTGATTGAAAAAGTTTCGCAGAACACCACCCTCTTACATGACTGGTTTCAGTAATTCAAAGCCCTCATGCTGAGAAAGTGGACTATATTTTACCTGAATCCTTTATAGTAGAGTTGTAATAAAATCTAAACAAAAATTTTGAAGTTAGATGCCAAAATGTGCTAACCTGTTAGATAAGCTTTAAACCACATATCCATGTTTATTGAGAAGTGAGTGAGGGCTTTCTTTGCATACAGGTACCTTTTCCTGTTTCCATAGTTCTGCTTTATTCTGATTAGCTCTTCTGGATGTGGCAGTTCATTCTTTGTCCTTTTTTATTTCTATTACTTGCCAAGTGTAATCACACATGGAATTGTGCTTTATAAGATAATGCCTGCCCGAAGGAGCATGGGAGTTCATGAAGACAATGCTATGAAGGAAGAAATGTAAGGATCACCAAGTATTGCACAATTTGGTTTCAGTAATATTCCTTGGAGATAGGAGCCACCTTTAACTTTTTTAAAAAAATGAAAACTGCATCATAATTGTGAAGAATCTTTTTGTCATTCTGCTAGATTATTTTTTTACCTGACCTTCAGAATCGTATTATCTCAGTTCATTTCCAGAGTATCTCAGCATATCTTTGAAGCAGCTGTGAATAAGGTGTTAGGATCTCTATTTACAATATTGTATGCCTTATGTTTTTGACCTTGGTCTGAAGAGCTCAAGTATCTTTCAGGGGATAATGCATGTCTTTTGTATTTTTCTTTTATTTTTAAAGGACGTTTAATGTCTTTCATGTATAGAAGACGTTTTTCCTGGGTTCTTCCTTTTCAGTAATGGTGGGACACTTAACAGGTCCTGTTCCCCTGTAACTGTCTCTGCTGTTCCCAGCTACACTGTGGGAAGGAGTGATAGCTTTTCTAGAAATCCATGGGCTAGACATCACCAATATTATTATGAAGAGGAAACTTCAATAACTTAGATTTCTATAATTATGCTTACTACATTCCTTCTCAAGGCAAGTATAAGGATATGTAAGGTAAAGTGCTTTGATCTCCTCAAAAACAGAACAGTTTAATGAGGAAATGTTATGGGAATTATGTCCCTGGCAAGAAGCACCATGTAACTGTCAAGTGTGTCTGGTGGTTAACATTAAGATCCTGTGTTAAGTGCCGAAATGCCAACTTGAAGAAAACCATTTCCTCATGTATAGCCAACGTAATTCATTTAAACAGTTTAAGAATGAAGATGGATTTTAATGAGTGCCAGGTATATTGATTAATTCAATATAATCTCATAATCTCATTATCTGTTACCCTTTAGTTTTTTTCTTTCTTTCTTTTTTTTTATCATTTTAAAATAGTTTTAAAATAGTTTAGATAGTTTTTTTCAGGTTAGCTTATATCTGAGATATTACTGTGTAGTGCAGTACTTAATGAATTTTGGGAGTAGATATTTCACATAAATAAGACAGTTTAAATACTTGTTTATACATATTTTGAGGTATTTAAAGTGATTGGAAAATGTCTTACAACCTTTTATTTTTGTGATTCTAAATGTTTGAAGGGCTGTCAGAAAAGGGGGATAGACTCATTTCTGTTACTTGAAAAGAATTGTTATAAACACTGGGTAAACGATAAGCCAGATTTAACTTCGCATAAGGAAGACTTTTCACAGAGACACCGGCCCCGCCAGGAGCTAGTGTTCCCTGTGGCCGTGTTCCAGTACTGGATAGCTGGGTGGGCCTCTGTCTCCGAGGAAGCGGAGCGGACTCTTGGTGGCAGTGGAGAAGCTGGACCAGGTGATGCCCAAGGTTCCTTCAAACCTAGATCCTGAGAAATGTGATACAACTTTACAGATAAGACTGACATCTAAGAAGATTAAGTATCTTCACCTCTTGGATGTTAAGGACTTCAGAAAATTGGAGGCTCAAGCAGCTTTGTAATGTTTAAAGCTGGACTTAAGAGAAAGTGGAAAATGAAATTGAAGGTACACTGGGGACTGCCGGCCAGCTCTCGGGCAGTGCTGTCGCCGCAGCACCGCGTGGAGCCCCTTCAAAGCATCTCTGGCGACTCCGAGAGCAGTTGCAGGGGTTTAATGTCACGTGGCCTTTGCACGCAGTTTCTTCTGTTCCTCCTTGCCCCGTCCTTCCACTTGCCTGGTGAATTTTCACTTCCCACCCAGTGCATCTCTCTACAGTTTTCTCTGTTGTGAACTCTTTTTTTTTTTTTTTTAAGTTTTTACATTTTCATTTACGGTTGACATACAGTATTCGTTTAAGGTGTACAACATAGTGATTAGACATCTAGATAACTTACGAAGTGATCCCCCGATAAGTCTAGTGTCCCCCTGGCACCACACATAGTTATTACAGTATTGTTGACTATATTTCCTGTGTTACACTTTATATCCCCATGACTTTTATAACTACCAATTTGTACTTCTTCACCCCTTTGCCTTTTTCACCCATCCCCCCAACCACCTTCCCATCTGGCAACCATCAGAATGTTGTCCGTATCTAAGAGTTTGTTTCTGTTTTGTTTGTTCTTTTGTTTTTTCATATTCCACATATAAGTGAAGTCATCTGGTATTTGTCTTTCTCTATTTGACTTATTTCAGTTAGCATAAAACCCTCTAGGTCTATCTATGTTGCAGATTTCTTTCTTTCTTTCTTTTTCTTTCTTTATGACGGAGTAATATTCTACTGTACCACTTATTTATCTAGTCATCTATTGATGGACACCTAGGTTGCTTCCATATCTTGGCTATTGTAAATAATGCTGCAGTGAACATATTGATTCATATTTCATTTTGAGTGTTTTGGGTTTCTTTAGTTAAATAAAAAATACCCATAAGTGGATTACTGGATCCTTCTTTGTCTCTGGTTGTAGCCCTTCTATTTTAGCTTATTTTATCTGTTATAAATATTACTCTCTCAGATTTTTTTTTAATGTTTGTTTTCATGAAGTATCTTTTCCATCTCTTTACTTTTGATCTGTCTGTGCCTTTCCATCTGAACTGAGACTCTTGTAGGCAGCTTGTGTAAGGGTCTGGTTTTCTTATCTATTTAACCACCCTATGTTTTGATTGGAGCATGTGAGCATGTAACCATTTCCATTTAAAGTAATTGTTGTTGGATATGTAGTTATTGCCATTTTATTATTCATATTTTTGATCTTTTTAAAATCATCTTAAGTCCCTTTAACATTTCTTGTAGTGTTAGTTTAATGGTGATGAACTCCTTTAGCTTTTTCTTGCCTGGGAAACTCTTTATCTCTCCTTTGGTTCTATATGATGAGTAATCTTGATAGTAGGTCCTTGCTTTTCATCACTTTGAATATTTGTGCCAAATCCCTTCTAGCTTGCAAAGTTTCTGTTGAGAAATCAGTGTATAGTCTTATAGGTGCTCCTTTGTAGGTAACTAATTGCCTTTCTCTTGCTGCTTTTAATATTCTCTCTTTGTCTTTAAGCTTTGGCATTTTAATTACAATATGCATTGGTGTGGGCCTCTCTGGGTTCATCATGTTTGGGACTCTGCTTCCTGGGCTTGTATGTATATTTCCTTCATCAAGCTAGGGAAGTTTTCTATCATTATTAATTCAAATAGGTTTTCGGTTTCTCTTCTCTTTCTGGTACTTCTATGATGCTAATGTTGGTACACTTGGTGTCCCCAGAGGCCCCTTAAACTATCCTCATTTTTTTTTTTTTGTCTTTTTGCTGTTCTGATTGGGTGTTTTCTACCTTATCTTCCAAATCACTGATTCAGTCCTCTGCTTCATCTCATGTACTGTTCATTTCCTCTAATGCATTCTTCATTTTGATTATTGTATTCTTCATTTCCGACTGGTTCTTTTTTATATTTTCTATTTCTTTTTTTAAGTTTCCTACTTCTTCGTTGAAGTCCTCATTGAAATCATTGAGCACCCTTATAACCAGTGTCTGGAAATCTGCATCTGCAGATTGCTTGTCTCCATTTTGTTTAGCTCTTTTTCTGGAGCTTTGTTCTTTTCTTTCGTTTGGGACACGTTTCTTTCTCTCATTTTGGCTGCTTCCTGTGTGTGTCTTTGCTTGGGCCTGTGTATAAGATGTCCGTGTGAGCCCAGTGCGTGGGTAGCCCTGGTCACCTGAACGAGATATCAGGTATGTCCCTGTGGCTGTGTTGGGGTGTCTTTCTATGTTAGAGCCTTGATTGCTGTTGGCATATCGGGAGAGGCGGACGCCTTGGGCTGCCTGTTTGTGGACTGGCCATGACTGCAGTGGAGGAGCTGGTGTGCAGCGCGCGGACCCACAGAGCAGTTTCGCTTCAGTAGGCTCTGGTGCCTTCTGTGTTTGCCCTTTGAGTATGTCCTTTTGGAAGGTGGTGGTGGTGGTCTGGTGTGGTCTGAGCTAGCTACTGAATATGTGGTTGATTCTGGGGTCTCTTGGGAAAGCCTCTGGGTGTAGGCCAAGTTCAGCCACTGCCTGTGCCCTGCCTGAGACCACTGGTATGAGCTACAAGTGATCGCACATGGTTGCCACCTACGCTGGGCTTGAAGGTGCTAGGAAAGGCTAAGCTGCGAAATGAGGCCAGCTGCTACTAGTGCTGGGCCTGGGGCTGCTTAGTAAGAGGTACGGGGATCACCGAGGCCAGATGCTGCTTGTTTATTAGGGTTTGTGAACCTTTGAGAGATTTTAGGAATGCCCTCAGCATGAGCCAAGACAGACCATTTGTATGGATGGGCTCATAAGTTGGGTAGGGCGAGGCCTCAGGGAATCATCAGGGCGAGGCCATCTGTGTTCTCCAGGCTGAATGGCGGGAGAGCTTAACAAAGGAACAGTGGTGTCTGCCAGCACTCATGTCTGAGAGAGCTGCCCCTCTAGCCCTCACCCTGAGGCCAGACAATTGAGTTCCTCCCCATATGTCCCTGGCACCTTTCAAGCTGCTGCACCAGTGCTGGAGCTCAGAGCCAGTGAGTCTGTCAGTGCGAAAGTCCATGCCCAGCCCTTCAAGAGGAATGCCTGGGACTCCAGCCACCTTCCATCTCAGTCCACTACAGTCTCTGCGGGCTTTCACAGCCAGAGCCTGTGGAGACTTCTCTTCCCGGCACTGGAACCCTAGGCTGGGGAGGTTGGTATGGGCCTGGGACCCTTGCTACTCAGAGGGGAATCTCTGCAGCTGAATAGCCCTCACAGTTTTAACTGCTGTGTGTGGGGGGCGGGGGGGGGGGGACCAGCTTGTTCTGTGTCTCCATTCCTACTCCCAGTCTGGATGTGGCTTCTATATATCCTTAGTTATAGGATTTCTGTTCGGCTAGACTTCAGGTGATTCTGTATGATGGTGGTTCTGCAGCTTTGTTGTAATTTTGATGTGGTCATGGGAGGAGGCAAGCACCGTGATTACCTATTTCACCGTCTTTAGTTTTCTCTGAACACTTTGACCATTGTTTCCCTGTATTTAACTGGCACCATGTGCTTTGTTTTTGGTGCTTCATTGCTATTTTACACAGACTTGTTTTAGAAAAATACTGTACTGTGTTATACATTTCTCAAGGGACTGAACTTGCTACACGTGTTGCATGAACTGATAATACCTCAGCCACAGGAACGTACCTGTTCAGCCAGGATGTGAAGTCAGAGTGCTTGGGTTTTCATCCCAGCTCTGTGATGGTGGGCACGTTTCTTAACCAGTGCCTCAGTTTCTCATTGATTGGATGAGGCTATTACCAGGGTCTCCTCCATAGGATTGTTAAGACGATTAAATGAGTTAATACATGTGAAGTGCTTGGAACAGTGTCAAGTAATAAGTTATAGCTATTTCCTTGCCTAAAGCTATGAACCAAATTATTAAATTATTAGTAGAGTTTATTTAAGAAGACAGTACAAGTTTGAGACTGAAACAAAATGAAGTTAAGTTCCCCTTCACCAAGGTACCCCACAATACACCTAAATACTATATCTGAAATGTTCTTGATGTTCTCTCATGAAATGGCCTAATAGTTGAGCAGTCCACAGTTGCCTAGTCCGCAGGGTCATTCAGGAACCCAGGTTTCTTTCATGTTGTTGGTGTCAGGAAGTTGGTCTCATTCACATAGAACAAGCTGTCCTATTTCCCACCTGTGTTCCAGCCCTGAGAGAAGAGAAAGGTTAGGGGTAAGTGGTTCTCATCTTTAAGGAGAGGAACCAGAAATTGTGTGCGTTTCTTACTATCCTATTCCATTGTCCTAAACAGTCATATGACCATACCTAGCTACAAGAGAAACTTAAGGGGCTTTCCTTTTATGGACTGCTTAGAGTCCCAACTCTGCCACTGAATAGCTGTGAGACTTTGAGAAAGTTGCTTAACCTCTCGGTGCCTATTTTCTTTAAAATGGGATAATAGGAGTATGTACTTCATAGGGTGATGGTGAAGATTACATTAAGTTAACACGAGTAGAGCATTCAGGACAGTGCCTGGCTCAATGGAAGCATTTAAATGCCACTGATTGTGGCCATTATTTTACTGAAAGGAAGGAGAGAGAATGAGTATTGGGGGACACTGAGCAGTCTCTTGTATAGGAGGAAAACCAGACACAGGGGCTCCCTAACATGACTCATTACCTGAGGTTTCTAAGTGATAGCTTTACTGTAATTACTGTAGGTCCCAGAAACTTTTAGGCTCCTCCTTTGCACAGGTCTTGGTTAGGCCTCCCTTGGGTCAGTATGAGAAACGTTTATGAGCTGCGTTTATGGTTTTGACCTCTCAATTTTTTATTTCTAGTTTTGTCTTCACTGTAGTTTGGCATTAGTATACCAAAGAAGTAAATTAAAGAAAACATTTCCTTTACAACTATATTAATCTGTAATTATAACATTAATTCTTCCTTGTAGTAAATCTAGTAGTAAAATGATGGCTATAAACTGAAGTTTCTTTTATTAATGTCCATTTTCAGTTGATATCAATTAGAAAATATGTATTAATGGGAAAGGCAGTTGGCTGTTATTTCTGACTCCTGCTTTTTCTTCAAGACATTATCTTTTAATAACACAGTGGGCTGCAGGATATATATATACACGTCAACCTTGGCAGTTCCCGAACTTTGCTGCTTAGAGCACTATTCTAGGAAGTGGTTATGTATGTGCCATGATAGAATATTGGTCAAATAAGTTTGGAAAATACTGCATGCAGTATGTGCCACATGGAGATTCATAGCACATATTAGAATGTTGAAAACCAAGAGGATATTTCTTTAACTCACCTGATAAACTCTTTTGAAAGTGAACTTTTTTGACTTATTGGTTTGTTTTTGAGTAGCACTACTGTAACTATTCTGAAAAACAGGATTCTGGTTTGGGCAGTATGAAGAATCCTGATCTGCCTCAAAGTTTAGTACATATCGGGCTGCTAATTCTATGAATTGGCTGAAATTCCTGCTCTTATTTGTCATCAGCATCAAGGTGTAAATATAAAGCCTAACACCCTATTCATCTGGAGAGACAGTATCAGGAAGATGATCCCATGTAGAAGAAATTGAAGTTTGATACTGTCTGATTAGTGGGGTGTAGATTTCTTTTCTTCTAGGAGTTAATCCAGAAACAAAATTTTTAGATATAAAATTCTCAAAAGTCTGTTTGTACTCTTAATAAGTGACATGAGTTAAAAATTTGACTAAGGTTCTATATAAAAGAATTAAGTGTACTCATGTTAAGAATGTTTTGTAGAAGTTTAAAACTTGGGAAATTTTTAAAATTTAAAAAGTACAAAAATGGTAGATGCAGAGTTTTTGTAGAGTAACAGCTTTTTCAGCTGTGAAAAGCCTAGTTCTGCTTGTCAGCCAGAGATACCTCATGCATAAATGGTGTTTGTGAATGTAACTATTTACCATTTTGGGTGCATCACAGCCTTCAATTAAGTATAAATTTAAATTCTCTTCCCATCTTAAGGATTGATTTTATTTCTGGATCATGTTTCAGATCCAAATTGAACAATACTGTACCATTAGAAATTAAAGCAATCAGGCCACCTTATTTAATAAAATACCTGCTTTTTAAAATGTTTAATTTTAATTTTAAATACATTTAGGAGATGTAAAAAATGTAAGTAAGAATTAAATCATGTAATTATACTATCTATGAATAATCATTGTTAATATTTTGGTGTATTTCAGTTTTTCCTATGAATAATATTTTGAACATATTAGTGATACTACATATACATTTTGAAAAATTCTTTTCATAATTCTTTTTCATTGCTATTAAGAATTTGTGGTAAATATAATTTCATCATGTAGAATTACATTACTTAAACCATTGATATTGAATATTTAGGTTATTTGTAGTTTTTTTGCTGTTTGATATAATGATAAAATTAACATCTTGTTGTATAAAACTTGACTTGCATTTCAACACTGAGGATGGATTCCCTCAATTAGAATTACTAGGTCAAGGAACATGGGTACCATTTAAGATTCTTACCAGTGGTGTATAAAGTACTGTTTCACTTCAATAATTTGGTAATTTTTTTTTTTTTTGGCGAATAATGAAATCTTGCTTTCATTTGCATGTTTTTGATTCCTGATGTGGTCAAACATTTAAAAAAAATATTCATTAGCTTTTTTTCTCTGATTTTCTATTCATGTTCTTTGCCTGTTTTTGTGTTGTGTATTTGTGGGGATGTCTGTTTTTTTTTCTTTTATTTGTAAGACGTTTACCTATCAAAGTTACCAAATTTTTGTCATATTATTGTCAGTATTATTTCTAGTTTTGTTTTATGTCTAATTTTAAAATTTTCGAAGTTTCAGATTTTTACGTATTTAAGTGTACCAGGTCTTTTTCTTTGTAATTTTTTCCATTACCTTTATGTTTCAAACTTTATTTCGGATTCAGGATGCTATAAAGAATTAACTTTTCTTCTTTAGTTTTATGACTTGTTCACATTTACCCTGTGAGTATTTTTGATTTCGTTTTGTGGTACAATGTAGGATGCAGCTCTAAACAGTTTTTTTTTTTTTTACAGTAGATAATCAGTATCTGCTGGTGATCCTTTCTTCATTTCTTTTATTACTTTCTTATATAGTAAAGGGTCTTTTTTCTGAAGAGAAATATCTTCTTTTTTGTGGTTTTTGTTCTCAAGTAATACATAATTTTAATTATCATAGCAATAACACTAGTTTTATATGTTCTTTTCTTACAGTTAATATCCCTTATTTCTAATTCAGCATTTTTAGTTAGACTAGGACTTTCGGACCTGTGTTTAGTAACAAAACATCCTTGTTTTGTTCTTGATTTTTAATATAAATGCTTTTACTGTTTTACGTTTAAATAATTATAGGAAGGAAATGTCCTTTTAGTCTTGGCCCTTAAAAACATTAATCCAGAATGGATAAAGAATTTTATTAAATGACTGTTCAGTATCTGTATTAAATCTGAGTTTAGAAGTTGTTTATAAAGTGGATTTTTATAAGCGAATCACACTTTGCCAGAAATTACATTGTAAATTCCAAAATGTGTCCCTAGAGAAAATGCTTTGGCCTCAAGCAAAATATATTTTTTGATGCCAACATGTTTCCTTTCCCTCAAAAGGCACTAGGACATTTTCTTAATTACCAGACAGGGAGAAAAAACATCTTCAAGCAAGAGGTAGAGTTCGAGAATGTCTTCTAGTCCTTGGTATTATTCAGAGGTACTCTTAGAAACACAGTGTCCCAAAACTGTCAAATTCCAGAAATGCTGAGAGCAGAATTGCACTAGGATTCAGAATCCCACTACTGATTGGCTATGTGACGTTGAAGGTGCCTCTTTATTTGACTTGCTTGGACATCTGTACCAGCACTGTCCAATAGAAATTTTGTGATGATGGAAATCTATAGCTCTGCCATCCAGCATTATAGCCACTTGAAATATGGCTCATGTGAAGAACTAAATTTATAATTTTATTAAAATTTAAATGACCCTGTGTGGGCAATGCAGATCTTCACAATGAATTAGTACATAGCTAAGGTCATTTGTGGCTCTCAAATTGTGCCTTTCTTAATATGGCTTAGAAATTTCCTAAGAATTGTCTTATGTTTTAAGAATTTGTTAACTGGAAGATTTAGAGTGGGAGGGGGAGTTATGATATCTTCTGATTCTTAAATTCTTGATAATATACTTCCTGCATACACATATATATACACACCGTTGACTGATTGCTCTATCCACGTAAAAATAATGTTATTTGTGGTAATTGACAACTTAATTCAACGTATTTTCATGGTGAAAGTTTTCTTTTTCCTTTCTGCAGCTAGGCCTAATGCTCCAAACCAAAATTAACTTCTTGATAGCATGCATTGTAGCATTAAAGGGTTGGTTGTTACAAAAATCATTTACTACAGAAAAGCTCAGGAACCCTTTTGTGTAATTGACCCGATTTACCTACTACTTTGCTGTTATAAAATGAGGTTTTGCTGAGTGCTTCCAGTTCTCGAAATAAGCTTGATTTTTGTATACATTGTTATTTCTAATATTTTTTAATTTTGTATTTCAGCTATTAGTTATATGTAGATGTCCTAGAAATAGAAAAATCTTCTTAAGAAAAGTTTTACAAAAGGGAGTAAATCCATGTAGCATCATTATGCATGATTTAAAGCTACAAATTTGTAGTTCATTAAAAAGTGTTTTCAGTATAAAATCACTCCCCAAAATTCTATCATGAGTAATTGAATAAAGCTAACATATTTTATAACAAATTGTCTTGAGAACTTAATTGTATACAGTATCAATTATAATCTTTTTAGTAAATAATTTGTCAGGGCATTGCCCCATAATGTTCAAAAATTGGATTCGCTTGTTCTGGCATGTTTGTATTTCTCGGAATTTTTAAAAATTCTCTATGCATACTCTAAAAGTTTAAAGTAAATACACATTAGTAAAGTAAAGTATATATCAGTGATGCTTTTTAGGAGTAGTAAGAGACATGCCATGAAATTTTTAAAAGGGAAAGGAAATTGTAAATAATTATTTTAATAGTTAAGAATAAGTATAATAAGTTGTGATACAGAAGAAATTCCAATGCTAGTTTTAATTTCTGGCTTTAATACTTACTCAAACTTTGTGCCAATAACCAAATTTCTTTGTACCTTCAGGTTCTTTATTTGAAATGCCCATAGCTTAGTACATGTTAGATGAGGGTTTAACGCTAGTTTAAGATATTTCCTGTTTAGGCAGCCTAAACAGGATGCTCACTTTTTAGAGGCCTTCTTACTATCATAGAAGTTGTGTGTAAACAGATTTAAAAGAATGCTCTGCCAGATAATTACTAATTTTATCTTAATTCTTTTATGTCTAAATTTGGTTTTTGGAGATTAAGATCTCTATGTATACACATTATATAGCTTATTTGAGGGACTGCAAAATTTAATTGACATAATGATTGAAAAGAAAAAATAAGATGTACAACCAGATTTTGAAGAAGCATGATTTATTTTTTTTAAAAAAGAATTCATTTTCATATAGCCAGTTTAAAAAGGGACACATTTAAAATTATCTCTAATTTTGGACTTTTTCCTTCAGAATGAATGATGGGTATTTATTGATACTGTATGTGTCTTTAGCCCAAAGTCTTTACGACTGAGGAAGTTACTTTGGTTAATTTGCTTTCGAAAAGCAGAGTATCATTTAATTTTTTTCATATGATGCTACGTAACATATCATCCCCAGACTCAGTGACTTAAAACAACGATCATTTATTCTCATGAATCTGAATTGGTTGAGGTGTCTATTTTTAGGCTGTGATGGAATGGCTTTGCTTCATGCTGCATTTCAGTGGTTTGGGTATACTTTGTATAAAGTCACGGTGAGAGGCATGTCTTCAGGGTGGAGTGAGAACTGGGACCAATAGTTCAGTCTATCACATAAAATTTATATACCTGACCATTTTAATTCAAGTAATAAGAGGCTAAAATAAGCAAGTGTTAAAGTGATGGAGTATGTGGGATTTAATCTGGTTTTCAAAATTATGAATTGGTAAACCACATAAAAACTATGGAATATAAGATAGTACTAATTCAAGAATAAGATCTGATAAATCTTTATCTGGTTATTTTTGAATCATACAAATCTTGTACTATATCAATCCATTTCTCGCTACACTTTGTTTTTTTCTTTGTGTGATATTTTCTTTTAGGAAACAAAAATTACTGCAGGATAATACTTAGAAATTTTTTTTACCCATAGGGTAAAAAATAGATTCTTTGACATAAAGCACTGATATTATATTAATACATACTTAATCAGAGGTATTTGGAAGCCAACGGCAGAATAAAAGAAGTCTTAAATGTTTTAAGAGTAACATAAATAGCCTTGCCTCTCCTGACTTGTTCTGTACCTTCAAGTGTTCAGTAAAAACAACTCTGCTCTTGGCCCTCCAGCAAGCTCAAAAATCAAAAGATTCTATAACAGTAAAGAACTTTATCTTGTGTGATTCAGTGAAAGTACCAATTTGAAAAGGAAAAGACAGGAGAAAGACTTCACAGAAGCAAATGGCTATGAGATAATAAAGATTATTCTTTCCATAAGGTTTCTTTAGATTTTAAGTAGACTGGATTTTCTTTGCATGTTCTTTAGTTGGCCTGGTTGGAGAAAGAAGCAGGTAGGAAAGTGTGACCGTACTGGGTCTATAGGAGTTGAATAAATGCAGGAAAGAACAGTGGTTGCCAGAGGTCGGTATAGGTGTGGCACTAATGAGGCTGAGCTGGACAGATTCGTCCTTATCTCCCAATGCCACACTGCACTGGGATCCGAACCTTGGACTGCTGTTTTGCCTTCCTACTTCATAGGGAAGGAAAGTGGGGTTCTGAGAGGTTCAGGGACTTGTGCAAAGTCGCCTGTGGGATTGACTGCAGAGCCAGCATATGGTCCGCCTCTTGCCTTCACACCGTAACTTTTGCTGCAGGAGGGCTGGGTGAAAGTGTGTGGGTGTACGAACCCTGGAAGAATGGCCCAAAAGCTACTGAGCGTGGGGATAGTATTGTGTTCCTGATTAAACTTTATAATGTTTTGTCTTGGGAAATACTTTGTATGGGGAAATGAGAATACCTCAAGATAAGAAAAAGGCAACCTGAAAGTATAACTGCCATGCGCAACTGCGGCAAGCGTGTGGGAGTCTTTGGGAACTGTAGCAGCGTGGAAAGGCCAGTAGTTAAAATAAGAGCCACAACCTTCACCTTTCCTGCGCAGGATGCCAGCATTGTAGTTGGGCGAAACGCCTTCTGTGTCCACATTGAATGGAAGTGTTTGAAGGAGGCTTGGGAATCTTTTTTAAACTGAATTTGTAACTTTGTGTTGCTCTCTTTGTTGCTCAGGAAACTGGGGCCTATCCTAGGTACTCTCACAGCAGCACCAGCTAGGAAAAGAATTAGAGCTAGAATCCCTGTCTCTTCATCCCTGCACCACATCGTTGTTTCCGTACTGGTGTGATGACCTCTATTGAGCCCCATCTCAGTTTTAAGGTACTATGTATTGTGAGAGTGGGGGTGGGTTATGCAAAGAGATAGGAAACTCAAAGAGCATCCAATCTCAATAGTGTAAAACAAATAGAAAACTGGCCTGTGTTGTCACACAGGTCTGGTATAGACAACTATTATTAAGATTCCTTGACTCGGATCACATGTATCGACCATGCCAAGACGCTACGGCAGTGTCCTAATTCAAAACTTACTGTGTTTTTAACCAGTTTTCATTAGCATTTATCAGTATTGTTTGATCACCTTTTTTTTCTTTTTTCTTTTCTTTTTTTTTTTTTTTTTTTGCTTTGCCTCGTCTCTCTCTCAAGTAGCTACTTGGAGCAAAGACCATTTCCAACCAGAAATGGGACATTGAGGATTTTCATTTGAAGGCCAAGCCCAAGAAGGTTTTCTGAATAAATTGATGTTTAAAAAGCTGCAGCAGGTCATCACCAGAGGGGATAGACTGTTATGGTGCTGCCATCATTAGTTGTCTGGCTGGAAACGAAAGCTTGCTGTTTATTTTATGCCACCCTGCAATATACAGCATTTGCTGTGTCCCTGGGCTTTATCTCTATAAAGTTGTTCGGCTAGGGCAAGTCCAGATGTGTACAATAGGTTAAATAATAGGGAGTTAGGACTATAATAATGTCAAGCCACTGTCAGACACTTACTGGTTTCTGTGCATTTTCTTACACACAGTTGCAATAGTGCACTCACTATTGTAAGTTAGCTGTGGTCCTTTAAGACAGGTGCCATGTTGCAGGGGTTTATCAAGTCTCTTTAGTATCACTGACCTGTTCATCTGCATTGCACAGTCTGCTTTGGTTAAAGTAGCTGCTTGTAATTTATCTGTCTGTGCAAGTGACAGAGATGTTGCTTTCAGCCTGTAATGAGAAGCAGGCTGCCTCTGGAACCTGATCATTTGATGCTGATGACGCCTCCACTCTGTAGCCCACATTCTCTCTCCCAGTTCCGCGTGGATGCTGCTCTGCGAGTTCAGACTAGTTAACATCAAATGTGATGCCTCCAAAATGTGACTGGGAGCCCCCAGCACCTCCTCTCTCGCTGTTGTTTTCTATAGAAAATTCTTTTGGACAAATGCATTTTTAGGTGACAAGCATCTTCTCAAGACTGAATCTTTGTGTTGTATTTCCAAGAAATGCCTTGAATTAAAAAATTGTCAGTGTTTTTTACTGGAAAGAGTGACATTTGGAGTCAGACAGAACCAGGTTGGAGATTTGGGTCCTGTGCTTTGTCCTAACCATGCAAGTTTGTGTGTTCAACTTCAAGCTTTTATCTGTCCGTTAGGAGTAATAACAACTCCCTTACAGGATTTCTTGACACATAGTTAAGTGCATAACAAATGCTATTAAGAAAACACACATGAACTCTGAATTTTAAACCAAGGAAAACGCTTTATTACTCTGTGAGGTTTCCTACACAGGTTTTTTGTTGTTCTTTGCAGCTTCCAAATACCTTTACTATTACGATCAAATATTTGCTCTGCATATATAAAAGAGTTAAATTTCCATCACACATTTACTAGATAAGTGGATGTTTTTAAGTCCAAAATTTTTTTTTGTAATGTGACACTTGAAAGGCAACTTGTGGGTTTGAATTGAAGCACCCACATTCAGCAGCTGAAACAGGTGTGTCAGCACCACTTGGAAATCTTATTTCTCCAAACTTCCTGGCTGAAAAGCTTGCCAGGCAAAGGAACATTCTGATTTTCTTTGATGGAATGATAACTTTTTGCCTTTGTAAGCAGAATCTCATCTTTCTGTCCGAGCTGTACTCCACCATACAAAGGGTGGCCCTTCTGTCCCATCATGTAGTTGGTATAGGGGTTTCGGTGCCTACCTGGTGCCCCGTGCATTGCACCAGGTGCTGGAGATGGACTTCTCCTTCCTTAACGGGAGGACAGGCCACGTGGCTGGGAAGCGGGGGTGGAGGAAGGGGCAGGGGAAGATTCAGTGATTGTGTTCAGGAGGAGGTGACAGTGCTTAACTTGAATTAGGTCGGGAGACGAAGGGAGACTGAGCAGGGAGAGGGAGACTGTGCTGAAGGGTTGGGGCTTGTTCCAGGCATGTATTGCTGTGTAACCAGCTACCCCAAATTTAATGGCTTGAAACAACCATTTCATTTATTGCCTGATTCTGTGGTCAGGAATTTGGGCAGTGCTCAGCTGGGCATTTCTGCCCCACATATGAACTGAGGTGACTTGGTGGGAGTCAGCTGATGGATGGGCTGGTCTGAAGGATCCATATGGCTTCGCTTAACGTGTAAGGCTGGGCTCAGCTGTGACTGTCAAGTGGGATGCCTACATGTGGCCTCCCCAGCATGGTAGTCCCAGGTTTCTTACATGGCGGCTCAAGACTCCCAAGAGACCCAGGCAGGAACTGCAAGGCTTTTTCGGTCTGGCTTTGGAAGTGTCAGACTGTCACTTCCTCCCCATTCTGGTGGTAAGCTAGTCACTGGTAAGGCCAGCCTGTTTTAGGAAGAGGACTTAAACTCAACTCTCAGAGGGACAAGTAATGGGAATTTGTGGCCATCTTTGACTTATCACAGTGTGTTCCTTGATGGGGGACTTTAGAGGAGACAGTTGAATGGGGTAGTGAGTGCCTGATGCACTTTTAGATTTGGAGGCAAAGATCATGATAGTGGATTGAAGATTCAAGAAGTGTTGAACGTGGGGCAGTGGGTGTGGAATACTCTTCCAAGATTCTTGGTTGTGAGGAGAACATGAGAATGGAGTGGACATCAGAGTAAGCAAATGGTTTGAGGGGTTTGCTTGTTTATAACTTTGCTTGTTTACTTTGAAGATGGGTGAGGTGACAATCTTTTCCAAATCATATTTGTACATTATTGTTCTACTAACCGATTAACACTGTTGAAATTCTCTCTTATCTTTAGTGATAACAATTTTCTGCTGGTCCTTCTGGCTGTGACTGATAAGGGGTTATTTATTTAAATGGTTATTTTCGAAGATACATCCTTTTCTTCTTTACTTCTTTATTCTGTACCTTTATCTCTTCTACTTTCATGATTTTAACTGCCATCTGTATGGTGAAGGCACCCAAGTCTGTAACTTCTCTTGCCTCCTACCTGCCTTGTGCTAAGTCCCTATAATTGCCATTCCTCTTTTTAGTGATGCCATCACCCTAGCCAGGGCCACAAGCCTATATGACATTCCCTTTCTCTGTCCTTTGCTCTGTGTAGCCAAATAGGTTACCAAGTACTATTGATTTTTTTGGGTCATTAAAACCAAGGTTCACCCACTGCGGCTGCAAGTTATCATCACCTGGAGCCCTATCCCAGAACTACTGAGTCAGAATCTCTTAGACTTAGACTTGTTTTTATAAACCTTCCCTGGTGATTCTGATGTTCACCAGTATTGAAAACAATGCTCAAAAATTTTCTCTAAACCTCCAACTCATTTCTGCCATCACTGCTTTGGTTCAGGCTTTTAGAATTCCCTGTAGCTGCCACAACAAATTACCACCAGCTTGGTGGCTTAAAATAACTTATTCTCTCATTGTTTTGGAGGCTTCAAGTCTGGAATCAAGGTGTTGGCAGGGCCACGCTGCCTCGCTGCCTCGGGAGGTTCGAGGGGAGGAGCCTTCCTTGCTGCTTTGAGCTTCTCGTGGCTCCAGGCATTCTTTGCCTTGCGATTGCCAACTCCAGTCACTGCTTTTTCACGTGGTAATTTCCTTCCTCCCCCTGTGTCTCTACACTGTACGTCTCTAATAAAGACACCTGCCATTGGATTTAGGGCCAGTAATCCAGAATGATCTCATTTCGAGATCCTTAATCTAACTACATCTGGGACACGGACATGTCTTTTTGGAGTTCTCCCATCCGATCGTCTCAATTCTAATCTGGATGCCCATCCTGCACTGTGCTGCAATTCTTCAGACTGCAGGTCTTTGAATAAGGTCATTTTCAATATTTTGTTATGTTGATGAGATGCCAAAGGAACTTAACCCTTGTTTATATTAGTCTATAGTAAAAGCGATTTTGTTATACCTTGTTTTGCTTAAAGTTGCAGAACCTATTGACATTACTTGAGGACTTACTGTATAGCCGCTCATGTTAGTCCTTTGCTTAAATCTTACCAGATTCCTCAGTGCCCTCAGGATAAAAAGCCATGCATGGCCCTTATCGTGGATTACCGGCCTGTCATATTCAGGTTCCTGCCTACCTTTACCCTACTTTTCCACTATTTCCTCTGCTCTTGAACTTTATATTCTCACAGTACTGAAGGGTGGACAGTTCTTCTTGCCTTTGTATATACTGCTGCCCCGGACTCCCTGTCTAGTCGTGTTCAGATTTCGAGAGTTCAAGCAGTGTCTCCTCCATGAAGCCTTCCACAGTGCCTCTTCCCGTGTTTTGTGCGACCAATGCATAAAGCGACTAATGCATTCACATAAGTCTTTTGTCACACTGGTTTTTGTGCCTTTCCTTTGAACAGAAAGTTCTGTGAAGACAGGGAAACTGATCTTCATAGTTGTAGCTCTCGTATTTGGCATTATAAATATTGAGTGAATGACCATGTGACTTAACCTAATTAGAAACTTGTCTCATCATAACACTGATTTTTCCACTGTTACCTTATTTCCAGTAGGGTTTTTCACTGATCATCATCTAGATGTATTGAGTAGCCAGTGCAAGTAGACTGGCATATTATTTGCTTAACCTGAAATATCTATGCATCTATTCTCAGCAATTTAAGTTAAAATGTTTCTACATATGTTAAGGTTGACATTTCTGGTTTTTGTGCTTTTCCCATTATATTAGATGTGGCTTTGGGGTTGTGTAAGTCGCAGAAACCAACCCGAGTTAGCTGAAACTAAAAAGAATTTCATGAACAAGGATCAATACATCTGAGCCAATGGAAGCTTTAAGGACCCTTTCTCTGTCCATCTCTCTTTGCTGCTTTTTCTGTCTATCTGCTTCATTCCTTACTTTCTCTGCTTCTTCATCCATGTAACAGATTGTGACATCTTCACAGCTCTTGCGATTACATTTTACAGCTCTAGCCATCCACAGAGACTGGCGGGTTGTCTCTCCTTTCCATTTTTGTGTTTTCAGGGATAAGAATGTCATTGGCCAGCCTGGGCCAGATGTCCACCTCTGGCTAGGATGGTGGGGAGGGTGCTGGCCTGGCCATTCACATTCACACAGCTGGGGCTCACCTTGGGGAGTTAAGGGATAGATTTGCCAGAAGAAGTGTCATGAGCAGAAATATAAAGAGTGTCTACCGTACTCTATGTATGTTAGATCCTGTACCTAATGGTAGGTAGTTGAGAGGAAGATGCATCAGAGAGCTGGAGGAACATAGGGGCCAGATCTTATACCACTTGCCTCTGGGCTACAGTGGTGAAAATGTTCCTCTGAATTGTTTAGAGTTCTGGCTTTACTTGATTCACATTTCTCTTAATATAGAATGTTTATCTTGATTTAAGTGGTAAGGAAATATATTAAAACAAAGTGGGTTCGTAATAGTTGTTTACTCATGGATACATTTATTATACTAATGATCACAAATATGTTGAGAAAATAATGTACATTTTTCTGATCTCGCCTCAGAAAAAGGAGATGAGTGGACTTGAAATAAATTGTCTCTGTATTCTAGAGATTTTTATGTAGCTTATGCTCCTTCTTGATAGAAATGGTAACAGATTAAAAACACAGAAATAATATCTAGTGATAAACACTGGTATTAGTTTAAGGTGTTAATACAGGAAATCTGCTTAGGGACATTATATGTTTTTCATATGACTTTTAAAGTTATTTGACAGTTTGTGAATTAAAACTCATCTTTTTAACCTTTGGGCATTTTATGGGCAACCACTCTTGTAGAGTCATATTTTATGTTTACTTTTTGTAAGCTACTTTTTGCTAACCTGACAGTATAGGGTTCAAATAGAAATGGGAATGAGTGTAGGGAATTCAGAACTTTTAAGAATACAAGTAACTAAATTTAGTCTCCTACAAATATCCTACAGACATCAACATGACTTGAGAGTGAGAGATGAGATTTAATTAGCATGCTATTTTCTAACTAGTTCATTTAAAAATATTTCTTGAGTGTTTCTCTGGGGTCCATTAGAACGACGCTTGAATTGAGCCAGCACTAATATAGCCTCTGCAGAATTCTCATTTGCTTATTTATACTCTGTCTCTTTCCAAAAAGATTTGAAGACTTTATAGAATAGGAAACCTATAATTACATTGTACATTACTCTTAAATTAAGTTTCTGGAAGTGATTTGAATTTCATTACAGCTGCAGTCTGTTGTATAGCCCTTTCCTTTTGTGGGGTGTTCAGCGGGCAATTCTTTATGACCATGACAGTCTTTTCCCTTATTCCATCTAACTGTGCTTCTAAAAACCTTTAAAAATCTGCAAATACGTGAACGCTTTCATCTTCCTTTATAGGTACAATGGTGCTTTACCTAATGGAGACAGAGGCCGGAGGAAAAGCAGATTTGCTCTCTTTAAACGGCCCAAGGCTAATGGAGTCAAACCCAGCACTGTCCACGTGATATCCACACCACAGGCCTCAAAGGTAGGTGGCTCCTGCAGGTGGGAGGGCCTGGCAGACAGTGACTCTCCATGATTCCTTGTTATTGCTTGTCCTTTGTCTTATTTCTCTGTAAGACAGAGTTTCTTAGTCCTTAGAGGCAGGATAATTCTTGGTTGTTAAGGGCTGTTGTGTGCATTGTAGGATATTTAGCGGCTTCCCTTGGTCTGTTAGATGCCTGTAGCGTATCAGTCCTACCCCACCCCAGTTACAACTGTGACAACCAAAAATGTCCCCAGACTTTGCCAGATGTCCCCTGAAGTACAGAGTGAGCAAAGACCTCCTCCCCACCTCATCATAAACCACTAGTTAAGCTTAGAGTGAAACCAGCATATATCAATTTAGAATAGTTGTTATCGAAAGATACATGGTGTTCTTCATCGTAAAGAGCGTTTTTTAAATTAAATCTTGGTAAAACCCCATTAAGATTTGTTGTTTTTCTTGTTAATTGAGTAGTGGGCATTTTCACATAATCTGCATGTACTTGGAATTTAATTTGTATAATTAGTAGAAAGATTAGAATTAAACAGCTAAGTTTTATAAGAAGTCTACTATACAGATTTCCTCTCATGAATTTTGAGTGAATAAAATCTTAGTTTTTAAGATTATTTTATATGTTATAAAATATGTTATAACATTTTATATGTTATATGTCAGCTATATAAGTGGGACGAAAATCACAGTTTCCATTTTGGTTGATATACTCTACCTATTAGATTTATGATAATTTTCCTTTTAAGTAAACAAATTCTTTAATGTGTAATAAAGTTTCCTTTTCTATAAAATATTGTATTTACCTGAAGTATTTCATATGGCACTAGCTGTATATGTTTATCATTATGAGTTGGGACCATCTGGAATAAATAAGAGACTTGATTCTCATTTTTACTGAAAACCCATGTTCAAAGAGAAACAAATGGCTTCATGGAAGCACATGTGATATTTATACTCAGTCTTAGAAACAGATCAACTTCATTAATGTCTTTATTTCAAAAGCTCCTGTTGTTTCTGAAGCAGTGCGTAGAGAAAGCTTGCTAGAATGTACCAATTAGAATTGTCTTGAATTAATGAGGGAATGGTTAAACAAGAAAATACCAAACACCAAGGCAACAGGAAAAGAAAGATTAATATTTACTAGCAAAGTTTTTGGCTAGAGAGAGTGAAACAGAATAAAAGTTTTAGGAAGGGAAGGACACTTTGTAGGGAAAACAATCAGTCTTAACAAAAATTATGAGAAATGGAGGAAGTGAATAGAAACATTTTATAGTCTAAAAATATTTGACGAAGGATACCATGACAGACATTTTTAAGCATGGGATACGTGCCAAAAATGTTCCAGTGTTATAGAGGGGGGCCTTATAATTTTGATTATGTGTTGACATTTATTTTCCTCTTTCCTTTGGCTCTTTCTTCTTCCCTCCTTTTTTATTACATTTACTTTTTTTTTAAATCAGCTTTTATGTTAATACAGTAGCTTCAGATATTTGAAAAAAAATTTTTTTTAGAAATCTTGGATTACTCTGGTTTCATGTTATGATAGAATATGTAAATGAGTTACTGTTGGAAGATCCGTGGCTCTTTCTTATTTATTACCCATCTCCATTGGTTTTAGCCTGTTATGTTTTACCTTTATACTACATTTTCCTGAAGTTCTTTTAGATTATAAATCTTTTGGTAGTTGTCTTTTCTAAATCTGTGTTTAAAAATATCACCTGCAGTACTATACTCGTAGAGCAAATTGGGTTTTGGTCTCAGCTTGTAACCTGGGGAAAATATATTCTCAGGGCCTCTGTTTCCTCATTTACAAAATGAATGAGTTGGCTTATAGGAGCCATATTGAATCAGATAATTTGGTTTTAAGTGACACATGATTCTGGTTTTTATAAAAAGCAAAAATTGAGAAATTATTAAGGGGTAGGGTATGAGCAGCCCCCAGAATTGGGGGGAAAAGTTGAGCAACTAAGTTTTGTGATAGAAGAGAACCAGAGTATCAGCAGAAGTTAGCATGTATATTCTTTTAGGGGTGTTATAAAGTGACTTGGCTCCAACTACCTTCTATCTCTTTTAACGGTTTTAAATTTTCAGGAAAGAGAATCTGATAGGCCTAGTCTGGGTCAGTCAACCATGACCAAGAGAGATGAGTAGACCAGACATTTATTGTGAGCTGATCAATTACCCCATATTGTATTTCTCTCAGGTATCTTATCTTGGTACCTGTAGGTTCTGGGCCTCGTGCTTGGTATTCCATCCTTCCTGAGGCTAGCTCCTTAGTCACAAAAGCCCTCACTCCTGTTCCCTATCAGACTCCTATCCTGATCAGCTTTGCCTGCCACTCCCGCTGTTACCTGCTCTGTTGGCCCCCTACAAAAATCCCTTAAATGTATAACTTTTCCTTCACATGCTCTTCCACTGCCTCACTTGAACTAAATCCTGGTTTTTACCAATCTACTCTATTTCTTTTTCCATCTCCTGCCATTCATGGAACTAGAAATGATTTCATTCTGTTTCCATTTCAGTCTCTTCTGTTTCACCTTACATTATTAACTCAAGCTGCCTCCTCCCTTGCTTCTCCTGACCGCACTAACCTACAGTTCACTCTCCTGCGTATTTTAGTGTCTCAGTACCTAGCCCAATCTCTGTTTCTCCCCAACCCCTGTTAAACCATACGTTATCATCCATATTTCATATCGGTTTAACTCTTTTAGTTTCAGAGACTGTCATTTCCATTTCACTTTTCCCACTGCTATAGTGGACCTTATGGTCCATTGTCACTTGAAAGTTACCAGAATCTCCTTTGGCCTGTCCTTCTTTGCTACAGTTGTTAGCCCACTTAACTTTTCCATTTATGTTGTTGACTTCACCCCAGATTCCCTTTCTTCGGCACCTTTCGTCACCTGCTTGCTGTTCGTGAGTCCCAGGCCCTGCCGGATTGGTTTTCTCATCTTCCTTTCTGCTCATCTCATTTCCCATCAGAGCGGCAGGGTGTGTGGTAGTACTTGGAAGAAGCTGTTTGACCCAGTCAATGCTGGTTTCTCTGCTCTGAAAGCTCTGATTCTTTAGTATTGGTAATGAAAGGGTCATCTTTGATTGGCGTTATTAAGGTGAGAGCTCAAGGGGTGGGTGTGCTTACCACTGTCAGAATTTGAGCACTTGGCCCTTTGACTATGTCGTTTCTTCCCTTTTCCATAATTATTTTTCTGCCCCATAGTCTAGGGGCAGAACAGGGAGTAAGTACCCCTTTGCTGGTGGTAGTGGCAACTGGGAAATGGGACCTCTTAGTCTTCCATGCATGCCGATGTCCAAGCTAAGTCACACAAAGATGGCAGGTATGCACTACTGTTGTGCAGTCTTCATTTCTGTAATCTTTAGTTGTGTATATATTTGCTCTTGGAATAGTAATACTCAAAGATATTTCTCCTATTATATAATATGTTTTTTAAAAAAACCCTTGAGTCTTACTTTACTTTTGGCAGTTCCGTTATACAGACAGAGGATATTTAGCAATTTAGTCATCCGTTATTTACTCAACAAATATTTATCTAGCACTTTCCATGGCCAGGCATCATGTTAGGTATTGGATATACTACAGTCAACAAAACATGCCTGCATGGAGCTAATTGTCTGGTGACTAGGCAAACAACGAGCAATCGTGTGAATACATATTTAACTGCCCATTGTGGAAAAAGTGCAGCGACAGACAAGAATAAGGTGCTGTGAGAAAAGGAGGCATCAAATTTAGGTTGGATAGACAGAGAAGAAGCTCAGGAAGTGGCTTGGGAACTAGAAGCTGGAGGGTAAGGAGGGGTTAGGACAACAGACAGATCTAGAGCTCTGTGGGTCTGGTTGGAGAATTTGGGTATTAAGCAGAGGGAGTGACATGACAGAGTTTAAGTTGAATTATGTTTGATTGTTTACTTTTTAATGATCAGGATAACTGTTTTGCTCTTAATTAGTAAATAGTATGATAATGGTGGTTGGTGATGGTGCCTGAAAGGTGAATATTTGCTAGCAATGTAGTTTAAATTTAAGACCATTACTGTGGAAAGCTCATCATGTTTTTCCCTTCTTATATTGTGCTTTATAGAAATCTCCTTTTTTGGTTATTTTTACTTTAAAAAAGTAACTATCAGTTGGTTTCAGTTGCCGTATTTCAGAATGGAAAATAGTGGTCTTAGAATGACAGCTTAGAGAAAAATTAGGGCCATTCAATGTGATCGCTGTAACCAGGATTGGAATGATAAGATGTTGAAACTCTTTTATCAGTTGATAAATAATATAATATTAACTGTGAGAAGTGGTAAAATTATAATAACATAAATTTCAACATAAACTCATTAGTTCAAGCTAATTTTGTAGGCACTACTGGGGTTTATTTTTGAAGCACTTACCCTCTGTCTGTCTGTCTATCCAGACTGGATTTTGGTGGCAATGGATGGCATATCTACTATTTTGATACGTTTTATCCTTTTAGTTATCATAAACATTAATATTCTAAGTCTGAGAAGAAAAAAAAGTAAATATAATAAACTGCAGCTCAGAATATCCATTGGTGTACTATGCAGGAATACAAACCTAAAACATTTTGTATTTCTAGAGTGAAATGAAACTTATTTCAATAAAATATATAAATATGAACAACCTAATGTTATACCTTAAAGAATGAGATAAAGAAGAAAGTGAAGCCCAAAGTTGGAAGGAAATAACAGATAAGAGCGAAAATAGAGACAAAAAATTAATAGGAAAAATCAATGAAACTAAGAGCTGACTTTTCGAAAAGATAAACAAAATAGATAAGCTTTTAGATAGACTCACCAAGAAAAAAGGGAGGACTCAAATAAATAAAATTAGAAATGAAAGAGATGTTAAATCGAGACCACAGAAATACAAACGCTCATTAGAGACTACTGTGAACAACAAAATAGTCAATCTACAAGAAATGGATAAATTCCTAGAAACATACAAGCTACCAAGACTGAATCATGAATAAATAGAAAATTGGAACAGACCAGTTACTAATAAGGAGGTTATTTAAATTTAAAATAATTTTAAATTTAATTTTGTTTAAATTTTAAATTGTTTTCTGATTTAAAGTATTTTTTAAGGCTTTAAAAATAGTTTTTATGTGAATGTATCATGGCAGTTTAGATTTATGGTTCGGATGTTTTAAAATATATCTGTTAAGATAACAACTTTTAGAAAACATAAATCAGGGCTATGAAATTTCAGTCATGATTGGCAAAGCTCCAACCATTTCAAACAGAAGTGGTTTGATAATTAATATGCAGGATTCAAGACTTTGAAGATAGATGATGGTTTGTGTTGATTTCATGGAGTTTGAAAGAAAAGCATCTGAAATATATTAAACGTTATACTCAAGAAAATTTGTTTCAATGAGAAATGTTTACCTGAAAACTCTATTAATTTTGTACAGATGGTGCAAGTATAGCATTAGGGAGAAAATAGTTGTCTCTGCTGAAAATCTAGAAAAAGTTTTTGGATATTTCCTTTGGATGTTGTCTTATTGTGCATGACACCATAGAAAGATAAAAACAAAATAAACTACTACTTAACATTTTTTATATTTTTATATTATATCAAATAAATATCATCATGTTAAATAACATATCTAAGAACTTGGAACTGAAATAATGAAGTCTGTATCTTTGGATGGGCAGTCTTTGCATTATTGATGCAAACTCAGTTTGGAAATCATATAAAAATTTGAATAGTCACTTTAATAGAAACTGAAATATCTTAAATAATTAAAGTTTTTAGATATTTGGCTTTATTGCATGTTATTCTAACCATTCTTATTTCTTAAATTATTAAAATGGGTAGATTTATTTGACAAACGTTAGGTAGTAGAACATGTAAAACCAAATGCAGGAAACTGAGAGAGAAGCAGAGAATATTAGAGAAACAAACAAATATGAAACAGAGGAAAATATTCCAAGAGAAAAACTTTGAAATTACTCAACAAGTTACATGAAAATACATTCTTTGATGACAAATCTGAAGATTATAATTAACTTTTAATAACATCCTTTTAATGTATTGATTCTTGGAAATTAGTCAGTTGATGTTTTCAAAGCACCATTGATTGAAGTTGAACAAAATGTTGTAAAATTAAGCTAGATAATTAAATATGACAGTACAATAAGTGATTTCCATGATTTAGTTGGTAATAGAAATAATGAATATAAAAATCTCAATATTATTAAGGTTAGAAAACATTGAGTTTAATGTGTATTCAGCAGAAGGTAGTAGATTTGTCATGAATAATATGTTATGGGAAAATCTTGATCAACATTCAGTTCACTCATTGTGTTTCAGTAAAATGGGGGAAACTATTGGAAGAGTTTGTTTGTTATATTAAATAATAGGTCAGACGTTGCTTAGCTTGTGACTGATCATAAAGGGTTACATCAGTAATTTCTAACAGTTAATAGATGACTTGGAAATTAGCCATGATTTGATGAATGATGGGTGTTCTAACTTGCATCACTTGGGTACAGTTTTATACTATGTATAGTTCATATTATTTAGATAATAAATGGCAATGTTTAAAATTTTAGATTGATATACTTAATTCTTATTCTGTTAAATTGTATCACTCCTGACATGAATAATTTTTATACCTGCGATGAGGTGATTATCTTTTATGTTTTACATAGCATGAATTTTAACATCAAGAATTCATTATTAACTACTGTAAATTTTGTCCAATCAATGCCTTCATGTTCTTATAAAGTTTTTTGATAGTTTTGCCCTTGCAATTAGTGTGAATTTAGTAATTTGGAGCTATTCTTTTATTTACTTTTTGGTTTAGTTTTTAACTTCTGTTGTTCACAAAGTAAACAAGAATAAACTTTCTTGTTTAAGTACATTTTCCTTCAAATCCCCTAAATAAAATATTGAGATTTTTACTGCTATGCTAAAGTTAGGCAGCTTGACTTAACACTGATTCAAGATCTTAGGCAGCATAATTATTACTATTTTCCATTCAGATTTGTGTGAAAGTTTTTAAGGTAGGTCGTAAGATAGTTTGGCATATTTTTAAAATTAAAATTTGAAGTATGATTCACAGTGCCTACTGTGAATACTTCCAGAAAGTTGAAGGGTTGGTTCAGAATATCACATTTTTTCCAGTTTCTACATTTACTGTTGTTTGACACTAACATTTTTGTTTTCTGTTTCCTCTTTTAGCATATATATAGTTTCATTGTTGCAAGCAGTAACAACCAATAAGTTTTATTTAAGTATACAGAATAATCACTAGGTCATTGCGTTCTTCATTTCTGTTCGCTGATATTTAGCATAAATCTCTGCTCTGCTTCGGGGTGTGGGCAGAATGATTGTTTTCTAGTAAAAGAGTATTTATGTGTTTTCTGTGTTTATGATGTTGTTGGCAGAATGATAGTCCCCAAAGATGCCCACCCCTTAATCTCTGGGACCTGTGTTTATGTCACCTCAGAGAGATGAAGGGACTTTGCAGATTGAATTGAGGGCATAACACTTAAAATAGAAAGGTTGTCTTGGGTTATCAGGGTGGGCCAATGTAATCACAGGAGCCCTTAAAAGTAGAAGAGGGAGGTAGAAGACACAGATGTGATGGAACTAGGGGCCTTTGAAGCATGAGCAGGACTCAACCTGCTGTCCATGGCTCTGAAGATGGGGGAAGGGAGCGATGGACCGAGGAATGTGGGCAACCTCTAGAAGCTGAGAGCAACTCTGACAGGCAGCCAGCAAGGAAACTGGGACCTCAGTCCGATATTACATGGAACTCAATTTGGCCAGCAACCTAAATGTCCCTGGAAACAGATTCTTCTGTACAACCTCTCTATAGAGGAAGATGTCCCTTGATTTTGGCCCCGTGAGACTTGGACAGAAAAACTAGCTAAACTTATGGACCAACAGATCTGTAATATATTGTGTTGTTTGTAGCTGCCAGGTTTTGTGATAATTTGTTACAGCAGCAAGGGAAAACTTCCCTGTACTATTTTATGGGAAAGTAAATACAAAATACCTTGTATCACCGAGCAGCTCTTGACCTTGTGTTGGGGGAGAAGAAAGGATGGGGAGGCTATGAAAGAATTAAGGGCAGGGAAGATTTGTGTTTATTTTCTTCTTAAAACTCTTTGGATCCAGAGTGTTGGAGCAAGAAAGCTTGACTCGCACTCAGTAACTTAATCATCAGTGTAATTTTCTGCATTACTGATATATAGTAATTATACTATTGACTTGATGCACGTATTAGTTGGAATAATCATATTTGTGTTGTACTTAAAGCATGATTTTATTAGGGTGCTTTTAACATGTCAGTGTGGGAGAATACTTGTATTTACACTTTTAATTATGCCTTTACTCAGACTTATTTGAATTATGACCCTGATTCAGGCACTAACACCCATCTTGTCTTTTTGTGGAGGAAGAGAATCTTTTGCTGTAACTTTCCTTTGTAAAAATATAGAACGGAAGGTTAGAAGCAACTGTATTCAGACTGAGTCCTCATTGTACAAATGAGGGGCTGAAGTTCACAGAGGCCCAGTAAGGAGTCTCAGGTCACTACGGCCGGTATTGGTCTGCTGTTGCGAGAAGCAGGTGGAAAGTGCTGTTAACGATGGCAGCCAAGCTGGGTTTTGCTGCTGAGCCTCCCGCCTCTTAGGACTGTGACTTGGAGAATCTGTTTCCAAAGTAGGACTGCTATACCGATAAAATAAATGAATACACACAGTTGTTAGTACAATGGAAGTTGCTCTTGTAGACTTAAAGATTAGTAGCCCTGTTAGGATAAGCTGTCCAGTCTGAAATCAGGTGCTCTGCAGAAAGAGCCTTTTTTTTTTTTTTTTACAAAAGGAACAATGATGAAGGCTTGAATTTAAGTAGCTGGTTTGTTTGCAGTGGCAGTTTTGACAGCAAGTGGTGAAAGATACATCAGAATAAATTCTGTGCTGAAAAGGAGTCACAGCCTGCAGGGGAGGGTGACAGAGGTATCACTGACTGACTTGAATTGGCCTGTTTTGTTAATACCTTCACTTTTTACATTAAAGTTCACGATTGACCTGTGAGAAAGTCCTTTAGCCTCTTTGAAGTCCTGCTGCTGACTGATTCACAGGGATGCGAATTTATAAGCTCTTCATTGATCACATCCTTGTCAAGGGTGAGGCATGAATGTGTGGCTACAGGAACCTTTGGTTTTGTCTTACAAAGTCAGACTTGCTGGAAGCTTATTGGAGCCGGACCCAGGAGCTCTCAGGTGGATGACTCATTCTTGCTTGGCTATTTATCCTTGTTCTGCTGCCAGGTAGCCCTGCAGGACTGTCCGTCTTTTCTCTGCAGTTCCAGCCTGACTGTTCAAGTGAAGTTTCCCCTGTGGCCATGTTTTCCCTCTCCCCCACACCTTTGATGTTCTCCTTTCTTAGAAAGTACTCCAGCCTTTTACTAACTTACACTCCCACTATCCTTTAAAACATGGCCCAGTTGTCATTTCTTCCTAGAAACTCCCCTGACATTCTCTTCCCCAGCCTCAGGGAGAAATCCTTTAGTCAACTAAAGTTCTAAAAAACACGTGTACATCCCCACAAGTGCTCCGAAGCCACGAGTTGTTGACTTACTGTCTTGTCATGCTGGGCAGCAAGCTCCGTGAAGGCAGAGGCTGTCTTTCCTGTCTATGTTCCCACTGCCCGGCAGTTTCTCAAATGTAACCAAATAGTGTGACTTGCCTTGGGCACGTGCTGGGAAAGCGGGTGGTTCTAATGGCTCAATAACCAGTGGCTTGGTGTTCTGCAAGCCCACAGGTATATGCACAGATCAGTTTATGTTTCAAGCACATTGGTAAATTAAAATTAAAATTACCCTTTCCTATTGTTTTCAGATTTTCTCTATTAAAAATAACAGAACTTATGTGCAGTCTTTTTTTCCTTCTGATTTCAGAAATCACATTTTGGTTGTTGAGAAATAGTTAAGTTTTGTATATTATGAAAACATGAATTGAATGAAAGTATGGGCTTTGGAGTGTAGACCTCCTGAATTCTTAATTCCCTTTCATTACTAGGTGTAGACTCTTGGGCAAAATACTTCTCTGTGGCTCACTTTCTTCTTTTATAAAACAGATTTGTGTCAGTCAGTATAGGCTAGGTTATCTTGCAGTAACAAACAACTCCCAAATCCTCATGGGTTTACAACCCAGCATGTTTATTATTACATTGCATGTCCATTTGTGCATTAGCTTGGGGGCTGTGTTCACTGTGGAAATTGAGGGACCCAGGTTGATGGAAGGTGCATCTTGACTATATTTCAAAGGTCATAGCTCTTAAACTCCCTGTCTGGAAGTGACAAGCTTTTATTTTACTGACTAAAAGCAAGTCTCTTGGCTGAGTTCAAAGGTCAGGGATGCATAAACCTTTTGCACAGAGAGGCATCAAATGTTTGCAATAGTCTCTGCCTCCAGGTAGTGACTTATGGAGGGAAACACTTGGAACAGATCATATACCTAGTACATGGTAGCAATTAATTAATGTTACCTAATATTAAGTGATTGGTGTCTTTGGAAAGTATTAATTTTCTGTTCTAAGAAATTATGTTACAGGCCCAGGATATGATGAAACCTAGCATCCATACTTAATTGTTGGCAGTTTATTATATAAAAACTTTTATTTAAAATAATTCAAGATTTAAATGATGTAAATATAGGTTTTTCTCTGTAAACTTTACAGTTTAAATTTATCATTTTCTTTACATCACAGCATTGAAGGTTGAATAATGAAGAGTTTCTGAATTATTGAATTAACTTTTAAAATTAGTGTATTTCATTACTAGATAATGTACTTATGAATTAGAACATTCTGATAAGACATTATTATGTGAAAGTACATCTGGCCCAAATTGGTTTTGGTTCTTCATACACTCTTCAGACTACCAGCATTAGTTCCATTCCTTGTTAGTTAGTTAGTTAGTTAGTTAGTTATTTTTATTTGTTAAATTTTAATTAGCTTCAAGTATACCATATATTGGTTAGACATCTATATAGTTAGTAAAATGATCCCCCAATTGCTCCCTCCCGCTCCTGACCCTCCACCTAGCCAATGTATTAATGCTAATTTCATTCCCTTTGCCGTGCTCCCCATCCCTGGGACCATCTATCAGCTACTGATTTGTACTTTGTTAACCCTTCACTCTATTCTCCCAACTCCCCGAACCCTCTCCCTTTTGTCCATCACCAAATTGTCTGCTATATTTGTGAGTCTGTTTTTGATTGGTTTGTTCTTTTTATTCCTTAAATTCCACATATAAGTGAAATCATATAGTGTTTATCTTTCTCTGTCTGACTTAAATACCTTCTAGGTCCATCAAAGCAATATCCTTTTCCATTCCTTTCATATGTAGGGGTCTTGTTTTCTTATCCTTTCAGCCACTCTACCTTTTGGTGGGAGCACTTAATTCTTTTCCATTTAAGGTACTTATTGGCAGGAATATAGTTGTTGCCATTCTTTATTCCTGTTTTGATACATGTTTTTCTTCTTACAGAAGTCCCTCCAACATTTCCTGTAATTCTGGCTTGTTGTTGATAAATTCCTTTAGTTTATTTTTGTCTGGGAAGCTCTTTATCTGTCCATCAACTCCAAATGATAGCTCTTCTGGATAAATTTTTCTTGGTTGTATATCCTGGGTCTTTATCCTTATTTTTTTGAACAGAGGAGTAGTTCTGTATTTTTCTGCTTAAAGTTAAACCTTTCGTTCACATAAACAGTTAAAAAAAACTTTTTAAAATCTTAAGTGCCTGGTTCACATTGTTAATATGAATATCAGTGATTTTTTTTCCTCCCTAGCATTAAAAGAAATCATTTTTTATTATTTTACTTCATAGTCTAGTATAATAAGTCTGAGAACATCATGTTTTTAAACTTCTGAACACCATTGATACTTTACTTTTATAAGCTAGATAGAACTAATGTTAAATTTGGCTCCCTTAAAATGCAAAAGAAAGAGAATTCTGGTAAACAGATCTTACCTAGCATTTTTAATTTTAAGACTTTCTTTAAAGTATACAAATCTTAAGTGTAGCATTTGATGGATTTTTCATAAAGTGAACAAATACATTTAAGTAATACCCAGATCTAGAAACAGCATTGCCAGGACCCAAAGTCCCCCTTGCTCCTCATCCAAGACACTCCCACATCCCGATGGTTACCAGGTAACCAATATCACGACCTTGTGCTTTAAGTTTGTTTTCTATATTTGTAGTTTATATAAATTGGATCTATAGTACAAGTTGTTCGTTACTATATAGTATTCCATTGTATGAATTCATTTTTTTTATCTAGTATGCTTTACTGTTTTGATCACACTAAAACTTCAGTTAAGTGTTTGTAAATTATTAAAGATATTTTTAAAAGCTAGATATTTTACTCTAGGATATAAAGTCAAAAGAAACGAAAGTCAGTAATAACTAGCAATGTTCACTTTTATAGCTTACAGCAGTTTAAAATCTAGCTACTTGTTGACCAAGTTAAAAATGTATCTTCATTTAGAAAACTGATTAGTGTGCTACAGTAATGCTTTTATAGAACTGAATATTTGGGGGAAGAACTCAATAATTTTATACTAAACCTTCAATTTTATGGTTTATTGTTTTCTTCCGAAAATATACTCCTGTTACAGCTTGGGGCCTACATGCCACATTTTCCTCTGCTTTCGCTTTTGTGACCTAGGGAGGTGGCCTGATGTAGGAGGCAGGAAGAACACAGATGCTGCTGTGACAGTCTTGGCTCTTCTTTTTGCTCATTATGTGACGAGGGTCAGCTCAGAGCCCCTCTGTGTGGAACAGCCCCTTTCAGCTGTGAGGGTTAGATAGAATGGACAGCGCACACACCTCCTGGCCAGGATAGGCTCTTACATTGGTAATTGTTCTTCTAGTTACTTCAAGAGGGAGTTGTAAGGATGTGATGGAATTTATGGTCTTTCGACACCAGTCTGTATAGCAGTTTTTGCTTGGCACGCACTAAACCACCAACCTGAACATAATCCGTGATTTGAGACTACTTGAGAATGATTCCCCTTTTTAAGTGCCATAGATGCTCATTCTCATTGGCTGTGTAGTTGGATTTCAGTATTTCAAAATGTAAGCACATCCTTAATACTTCTTAATCGTGCGTGCACACACCCACACACATAAATTATATATAGCATTCTTATAACTTTATTCTGAAAGGTGAGTGACAGTTCTCAGATGCCCCTTCCCTGTGAAATCTCTGTGTCACGCCCTCTGACTTGCATTCAGCTTGTCCCTGCGAGTCTCAGTTCCCAGCAGACTGCAAACTCCTGGAAAGCGGGCCCTGCCTTTACAGGCACATGCCCGGAGGAGACTATTCAGTGACTGATGGAATGAGCA
The DNA here is from genome assembly GCA_003508835.1 of Eonycteris spelaea. NCBI lineage: Eukaryota > Metazoa > Chordata > Mammalia > Chiroptera > Pteropodidae > Eonycteris > Eonycteris spelaea. The sequence goes on from PUFA01000017.1 coordinate 8,591,369, forward strand.
ACAGCCGTTCATGATTTTTAGAATCCGTTGCTTCACAGGGAATCTACATGATTTCATGAAAGTACGAAGGAGATTAATAACTTTTGCCCAGAAAAGATGAAAGCTTCTGAGAAAATACATATTTTTAGCATTCCAGATAGTTGAATTAATTGAAATGTGTTCTTCTTACTTGTGAAAATGGAATCCTCAAGTGGGAAAATGGCGTGTGGCTGGTTGGTAGCAAAAGGTCACAGGGTGTAGGGGCTGGGAGGTAAGGGGATTGGGTGGGAGGCTGTGGCTGGGCAGTGGGCTTCCAGCAGCAAAGGCTGTCTCTGCTGTGGAAGTGTTGACTTGGTGGTGTGCAGTAAAGGAGGCGGGGAAGTTGTTAAATGCTAACATCAGATCATTGGCAACCAGCTGGTAGAAGGGCCCTTACCTGAAGGGTGTCACCGGCACCCAGAGAGCAGCTCTCCATTCTTGCTCCCCTTCTGAGAGATTAGACAGAGGCAACGTGAATTCTTAGGGTGGAGTCACGACCCCACTATATCGTCTTCAAAATTTGGCAGCCCAAACTGTAATTTTGAGAACTTTTCTACTTTAGCTGTGGTACAAAATCAGTGTTTTCAAGAAGTTTTCACTTCTTTCTTTAACTTTATTGTTTTGTTTTAGAATATAGCACTTTTATTTTTATTTAAGGAAGTTTTTTTTTTGTTTTTAAAAAATTGAGTAAAACTTTTAGCATCGATTTCCTGAATTTTCTTCCAGTTAGTTTTCTATTACACTGATGTATTTCTAGTGTTGTATGGGTTTTTTTTGTTGTTGTTGTTGGATTTTTTTTTGTCCATTATTCTCTAAACTGAGTCTTATTGAACAGTGGTGAAGGAGAGATTATTAAGAAGTTTAAGAATATTGTTTTAGGTCAGAGTTCCTCGCCTGGTCACTGCGGACTGGTTGGCGGGATCATTCTTGGTTGTGGGACAGTGCTGTACATTGTGGGATGTTTAGCAGCCGCCCTGGTCTCCACACATTCTATGCCAATAGCACCCTCTGCCTACAGTTGTGACAACCAAAAATGTCTCCAGACATTGCCAAATGTCACCCAAGTTGGGAACCACCGAGCTAGATGCTAAGCTCTAGTCCATATGGATTCTGGTTCAAAGTGCAGACTCTAGAGTAAGATTCCCGTGGTTGAAATCCCAACTCTTCTTTGGCCAAGTGACAACCACTCTTTCCCTCAGTTTTCTCATCTCTCAAGTGATGGAAAATAATATTACTCAGCTCATCAGTTGGAATAAATAATATTACTCGTTCATCAGTTGGAATAAATAATAATACTCAGCTCATCAGTTAGAATAAGTGTGTAAGGTTCTTAAGCTTTTAGAATGGCCCCTGGCACATTGTAAATGATCACCATCATTATTATTAGCTGCTTATAAGAATATTGGGTATCATATCTTCTCTCCTTTCTTCCGTAGCTTCTTATTTTTTTCACCATATCACAGAATGGAGGCCTGAGTGGAAGTAATAATTGAGAAAGTTTTTCAGCAAATTAGTCTTTATTTTTAAAAACTATTGCCTCATACTCTGGCAGGCAGAGCGGCAAAGCAAATTAATATCAGATTCTTCTGACAAGTTGCTCTCCTTCAGTGATTGTGTGCTGCTTAGCAGAAACCATTGCTTGAAATCCGGCTTTGTAGAGATAGAGGGGGATGCCTTACAATTTGACTTTCAGTATGAGGTTAATCTATCTTTGGCCTGGATTAAGAAGCGATGGTTTCAGTTTTGGTCTCTGTTCTCTGAGCCTCTCTCTTCCCAGGGTTGTTAAGGCCTTCTGTCCCCAGCCCAGGACAGAGGGTTGTGTGAGAGGCTTCGGGAGGGGATATGGGCTGGAAGGGATGCTAATTTTCTCTATACCTCATTAGTTGAAGCACCCTCCCCCTTGAATTTAATCCATTATCTGATCTGACAAGGACAGAGTTATTTTACCAAAGCATTGATTGTGGCAATGGTTACTAATTTCATTAAATAAACAAAAGCAGCATTGGGCTGGGGATAGGTTAGGGGTAAGAGCTTGGGTCAGAGCAGAAGGAGAAACAACAGATTTTGTAGAGGAAAAAAATTTCTCTAAAATCTGAGAATGGAAAAGGAAGAGAAAAAGAGTTGCAAACAAATTTGTAGCCATACATACCAAAACAGACTGGAAATAATTTAAATCAGCAAAATATTTCCTTTCATGATACATGCAATGGAATTCTACTCAGCTTAGAGGTTTAAAAAAATCCATGAGTTAATTTAGATACATTAATGACAGGTATCTTTGAACATCTTATTGAGTTTCTGACCTTTAAAAACACTTCAATAACAGGAATTTTAAGTTTAGAGAGATAGTTAAGTTGATATGAAATTGTTAAAGGTAGGTCAGTTTCCCTTTTTGTCAAAATAAAGGGTTATATAATTTGCCCTCAGTTTATGATACCTTTTCTCTGTAAGTTACATTAGGAAGATTCTGGTTCTCTCTGGTTACTTTTCCCAGTACAAAAACTGAGGCCTAGAGTTACAGGGCCTTAAAGGATTGTTTGGCTAGCTTGAGCTGAGGGCTCTTAATTTTGTTGGTGTTTTTGTTCTTGGATTCTTATTTGGTTTGATAAGTCTTTTACCACCTTGTTCTTTTTTTTTTTTTTAAGTAGTCATTGTCCCTGAACTTCGTGGACTGTTACATGATAAAATGCACTTATAAAACACAGTTGAGTGTCAGGTATTTTTGTCACCTGAAACGCGGAGCACTGACTGAGCACTCCACTGACACAGTAGCAGTTTCCCTGTGTCCCCATGCTTCTCTCCCTGCTAGAAGCGCATCTCCGTTCCTGTCCTCAGCATCTGCTCCTAAACCTGCTTCTCTCCATCTGCCTCTCTTCTGTACTTCCTGTCTTTGGCTATCGTCCTGTCACCGCCTGTCTCCTTGTCTTAAATGAGAACTTTGGTATCATGCTTAACTTTCTCTTTCCCTTAATAGCCAAGAATCCCATAGAATCTGCATTTTCATTAATTCCATGCTTCCCTTCTCCCCATGTTCGTTGCCAATCCCTGGTGGTCTCGACTGGATAAACGGATGAACTCACCTATAGTTTCCCCTTACCTCCAGACCATAGTCTCTGCATGCCTTTTAGATGTAACTCAATATGCTTTGAAGGTAATATGAAGCTATCTCGCCTTCATACTGCCACGTCCGCTCAGTGACATCACTTACTTCACTCAGTTGAAAGCTTGACCCATTCTTCATCTTGTACGAGATCTGGCCCCACGTCCAGAGACTGGCATGAGACGTCTTTTGCAGAGTGCCCTTCCCCATACCTTTCCAGCCTCTTTTACTCCACCAGTGTCTCCTTTTGCACATTCAAAATTCAGCCAGTAGGGAATTGTAAGGGATTAGTATATTTAAGATCTTGTCCTTTACATCTGTGAAAATAAAGACTTATGTTGGTTCTGTTATTAGAATTCAAGGGCTAGCTCTGTGAAATTCAGATATCTCTGCACTCACTGTGTGGAATGATGGCTCTAATGAATGCAGGAGAGTTTACTTCCCACTGATGAGAATGAAATCTGAAGCTAAATACTTCATGGCATTAATTTTATATTTTTCCTATGTTTTCCCTTGAACATGTTTCTAGAGCTTTCAATAAACATGTTTTGAGGCATCCATTCAGGTGGAAGGTGCATACAAGCCAGAGGTAAATAAGTCTAGAAAATGCACATAGTTCATTTTTGGTATTCTTCGTAATAATCTTGTAAAGCCCCCCTCCCCAATAAAAATAGGCATGTTTCTAAAAATCTCTGGAGGCTCAGTCTTCACACTGTTTACTTACAGTGTTGTGTCTTTGTGTTTGCTTCTTACCATTGCACCATTGCCTCGTTCTGTAGTTAGGGACATGGACGTGGAGAGACAAACACGGAGACACTGGGAGAGAGCTGTGCCTCACCTTCCTACAGGTAGTGCTCCCCTGAGGGTGCCATTTCTCTTTTTTGTCTTCGGCTCTCTGGTGACGTGATCCATTCTCACTTGACACCTAGTTTGAAGTTGAAGCAGTTTTCACCAGCATCTGTTCACTAAGACAGTTATGAAGCCACTTAGGCATTTTAATGGCCATAAAACAGAATTACAGTGTGAAAGACCTTTTAGCAGTTTAGCGAAAGGCTTCAGTGGCAGTGGAGATATTTTCACTTAATGAAAAGTGGCATGTGGGTATACTTTTCCTCTAAAGGCCACTGCCTTTTTTATTCTGTAGACTAGTCATCAGAAGAAACGTCTCCACTTTTGCTGTTTTAGCTTACATTTAACCGTTTCTTATATTTTGGAGTGGTTCCATGGGGTTCTTTTTGGTTTAAATGTGAACCACACCCAAAACAATCTATAGATTTAGAGCATCCTTACCAAAATTCTAACAACATATTTCATAGAAATAGAATGAACAATCCTAAAATTCATATGGAACCACAAAATACTCCACAAACAGCCAAAGCAATCTTGAGAAAGAACAAAACTAGAGGTATGACATGGCTTGATTTCAAACGATATTACAAAGCTACACTAATTAAAACAGTATGGTATTGGCATAAAAACAGATACATAAATCAATGGAACAGAATAGAAAGCCCAGAAATTAGCCAATGCACATGTGACCAATTGAATTACAACAAAGGGGCTGAGAATACTTGGAAAAAGAATAGTCTCTTCAATAAATGGTGCTGGGAAAACTGGACAGCCACATGCAAAAGAATGTAACTGGTTCCCTATTTTATATCATACACAGAAATCAACTCAAAATGAATTAAAGACTTAAAAGTAAGACCTAAAACCATAAAATTTTTGAAGGAAGTGCAGGTGGTAAGCCCCTTGACATGGATCTTAGCAGTGATTTCTTGGATTGGCTTTGACACCAAAAAGAAAGACAACAAAGGAAAAACAGGTGGGCTACATCAAATTACAGATCTTCTGCATAGCAAAGAAAACTGTCAACAAAATGAAGAGGCAACCTGTGGAATGGGAGAAAATATTTGCAAATCATATATTCGATAAGGGGTTAATATCCAAAATGTATAAGGAACTCATATCTTACAACAGCAAAAACAACAACAACAAAAAACAATAAAACTCACCTGATCAAAAAATAGGCAGAGGAACTAGTAGACATTCTTTCCAAGAAGATGTCCAGATGGCCAACAGTTACATGAAATGGTGATCAACTTCACTAATCAAGGAAATACAAATCAAAACCACATTGAGATATCACCTCGCATTTGTCAGAATGTCTATCATCAAAAGATAGTAAGTGTCGGCAAGGATGTGGAAAACAAAACCCTTGTGTACTATTGGTGGAATTGTAAATTGGTGCAGCCACTATAGTGGAAAATAGTATGGAGTTTCCTCAGAAAATTTCAAATAAAACTACCGTAGGATCCAGCAAGCCACTTGAGGGTATACGGCCAGAGAATCTCTGAGAGACATCTGCGCACTCACGTTCATTGCAGCATTGTTTACAGTGCCAAGACGGAAACCTCAGTGTCTGTCAGCAGATGAATGGATAAAAATGAGGAATGTCATTCAGCCATGAGAAGAAAGGAAATCCTGCCTCTTGCAACAATATGGATGGACCTTGAGGGCATTATGCTAAGTGAAATAAATCAAGTAAAGAAGTACAAATACTGTATTTATATTTAGAATCTGAAAACAAACCCATAGAGACCAGCTAGAATTGTGGTTACCAGGAGATGGGGGATAGGGGAAATGGGGAGGTGGTGGTTGAAGCGTGCAAACTTCCAGTTATAAGATATGTTCTAGGGATCCTGTTGTACAGCATGGTGATTATAGAAAGTTGCTAAGAGAGTAGATCTTAAATGTTCTCACTACAAAAAAGAATTGGCAATTATGTGATGTGATGGAGGTGTTAGCTAATGATAAGGTAGTAATCATTTTGCAGTACACAAGTGTATCACACTAACATGTTGTACACCTTAAACTTACACAGTTTATGTCAGTCATATCTCAGTAAAGCTGGGGAAAATGTGAATCACATGGCAAATAGCCTAATCTGTCCAGCTGGCAGTTTTAGACACCATTATTATAGGCTGAGGACCAACACAAGCTGTGCTTTGCAGCACAGTCAGGCAGAATGTGATGGTGCTCCTGACAAGAGAGCACCGTTTCCATGAATAGATTCCCAGTTGGCAGGATATATCTTTTATTTGACTCTAAAATGTCAATTTATGATGACCAGGTTGAGGATAGTGGGGATGGACTCTGGTAGAGTTAGGCATTTACTCATCTTAATAGATGAGTAAAGTAGAATATAGGAAATGCTTAAAATGTTAACTGTAATTGTTAAGCACAGTTTCCAGCATTGTAGAGGTTATATTCTATAAATAGAATTAATACCAAGTGAATTTAAAATATAGAGAGAAGCAAGAGATTCCTTAGGAGGAATTTCCTCTCTTAAAATAACTATATCTGTTTCTTTCGAAAGTATTTTTTGGGGGCTGCAAATTGTGAATCCTAAAACTAATGTGTTTGCCATTTATTTCTGAAGAAGGTATTCCTGAGTCTGTGTTTACTGAAAAATTTGAGCCACAGAACAATTTTAGTCCTTGATAACTTGCTATCTGGTGAAGAGAGTGTAATTATGTCACTGTCTCCGGGTTGTACTCTTTGCTTTGGAAAATGTGTAATTCTCTACTTCAGACAAACTAGACTCATTGCAGATGTGGCTGTAAGAACAGAATCTTCAGCTCTTTGCTTTCCTACATTCCTTTCTCTTGTTGAAGCTGTCTGGCCCACTGCACTGTGATTGTACAGTACTGTTCATTTAAAAAGAGACTAACTGAACCATTTTTAAATCATTTTTCTCAACCTTAGAAAACTTTCTTCATTTTTATTTTTTGAAATGTTTGTTAATTTTTCCCAGCATGATGGGTAATGATTGGAATTTCTGTTAATTCTCTGGCATTTATTTAATATCTAATGTTTAAATTCCTTAACTCTTTGAATTATATTTTTTTTTAAATTTGTAAGACCTCTTTGTTATACATATCACGTATGTATGTTTTCTTTGTGTTTTGACTTTGTTCATAGTGTCTCATACCATGATTGAGGTTTTTTAATATTGATATAATTATATCTGGAATTTTTTTCTTTTCACTTATGACTCGTATGTTTTGTTTTACTTAAGAAATACTTGTTCCAAGATTTATATCTCTCCTATTTTTAAATAATTTTATGATTTTAGTTTTTATATTTAGATATTTCTTCCTTCACATTTTTTATGGTTATTTAATATTAATTGAGCATCTCCTATTTGCCAAGCCCTGGGCCCTACACCGAGATGAGTAAGACGAACATGGTATATGCGCTAATGGAGATTATAGGGGCAGATAATCAGGCAATAAATAAGTAACCAACAAATAAATATATAATTATCCTGTGTGTTCAGTGCTGTCAAGGAAACAAACAGTGATGAAGAATACAGGCCAAGAACACAAGCTAACGTTGTATAGAGTTATAAAGGATATATAGAATTTAGCTTACAAAGCGAAAGACCAAAAAGTATAACCAGCAGCATATTCCAAAACCCTGAGGCAGACTTCAGGGTTGGTAAACGAGTTGGATGTAGCATTGGATGAGGGATGAGGGTCTGAAAGGACTGGACTCTTCAAGCCTTAGAAAGAGGCTTGGTTTTAATCTTAGTGCAGTAGGAAGCTTTGGGGTGAGGAATTGATTTATGACTGCAGAGTTTTCTGGCTTTGGTATAGAGGGTACGTATGGGGACAGGAAGACCAGTTTGGAGGCTATTGCAATAGATTTGACGAGAAACAAGGTGGCTTAGGCGAGTGTGATGGTTTAATTTTATATGTTTTGGCTTGGCTGTAGGGCTCAGGTATGCTGTTAGACATTATTCTGGAGTTTCTTTGACCGCGTTTTCAAATGAGATTAACATTTTAATCAGTGGACTCTGAGTAAAGCAGATTGCCTTCATAGCATTGGTGGGCCTCATCCAGTCAGCTGAATGTTTGAGTCGAACAAAAGACTGACCTCCCCTGAGAAAGATGGAATTGAGGAGCCGGCCTTCAGACTTGAATTGCAGCCTCACTTCTTTCCTGGCCTCCAGCCTGCTGGCCTATTTTGAGGTTGCAGCTTTTGGACTTCCCACCCTCCATAATCACAAGTGCTAATTGCTGAAAAAGAAGGGGGCAGAAACACCCTCTGTGCATACACATATATCTGTTCTGTTTCTCTGGAGAACCCTGACTAATATAACAGAGATGGTGGCAGTGGAAATGCAGAAAAGAGAACATATTTTTGAGGAGGAGACGGCAAGACTCGCTAAGAATAAATTGTAATTGAATGGATGGTGATGCATTTACTGCAGAGAAGGCAACAGAGAAGAGCCAATTTAAGAAGAAATTCAAGAGTTCAGATTAGGGCCTGTTTGAGGAGCCAATGAGATGTGAGTGAAAGGGTTGAGGACACAAATTGGCAATAGGATCTGGAACTCAGCAGTGTGGGAATTAAGGCTGAGCACTGGAGAACTCAACCTTTAGAAAAAGACTGACAAGGAGTAACAGGAGAACTAGGAAGAGAACCAAAAGAGCATGGCATCCTGGAAGACAAGAGAAGTGTCTCTAGAGCAGCAGGAGGCAGCTGACTCAGATGCTGCTGAGTGCTCCAATAATATGAAGATTAAAAAGAAGCAACTGTTAGATTTGACACTTGCTGATGGTGGCTACATTTGCTAAAGCAAAGTTGATTCAGTAAAGGGAGCAAAGTCCAGTGAACGGGAGATAAGGAAGTGAAGAGCCCACCTGTGGCAACTCTTTGGCAAAGATGTGCAGTGACAGAGAACAGCAAAACCAGGAGACACGTAGTTGAGGGTTTGAGGGGTATTTCATTTTACTTTTTAATGGTAGATGACAGGAGGGCATGTTCATATGCTGGTGGAGATGATGCAGTAAAGTGGAAAACAATGAGGGAGAGACGGGGTATAACTGAAGGAACAACAGGTCCTTGGGAAAATTAAAGAGCTATATCTCAGAAAACATGTAAATGTTGTTGGGAGTCACGGATCGATGGGGAGGGAAAGAAAATGGCACAGGTGTAGGCAGGTGTGCGTATTTGCTGCTGAGGACAAGGTGCTCCCATCTGATAGGTTTTTATTCTCACCACTATACAAGGGAATGGAGTACTGAGAAAGAAGTTTGAAGAAAGAGGTAGGAGATAGAAGAGTGGGAAAGTAGATTCAAGAAACAGAATTGCTAGGCTAGTGTCGAACCCACTTGAGGGTTGAGACTGATTTAAAGTGACACTAGTCTATCAGTGTGTTCCCAGTGTAAATATTTTGCTGCTTGGCTACAGCTGTGGAGAAAGAGGGAAATCAGGTTAGAGTCTGACAAGCAGGACAGAGAGGGAAGAATTTTTACAGGAGTGGTTGAAGTGATAGTTGGAATTTCCGTTTGTTGAAAGGGTACTGATGGATAATTAGAGACACCCAAGAACTGTGATGAAGGGATTTGAGCAAGTAATCTGTTAGGGATGAGAGATTGCCTATATGGGATGAGTTAGGGGTTCCAACTGTATTATTTTCAAGAGAAACAATTGTGCCCCAACCTTTTATTGAACAGTCCGTTTTTTCTTCACTGCGCATACTTGCCGCTGTTCCCATATACTATTTACATATAATCCTTGGAGCCCTCTTTGGCTCTCTGTTCTGTTCCCTAGATCTCTTTGCCGCTTGCTTTGGCACACGCTGTTGTACTGTGGGGCAGAGAAGCATCCTGCAGGAACACGTGCTGTTTCGGCTCTCCAGACTACCACCCAGAATGGAGTTATTTGCTAAGACATAATGTGTTTATCCTTGATGTCATTAACTATTGCCAAATTGTTCTCCAAGGTGTTTATACCATTTTACATTCCTGCCAGCAGTATATGAGTTTCTGTTTCTGCACATGCTTACAAATACTTGATGTTATCAGACTTGATAATTGTATTTGGGGAGAGGATTTTGTTGACTCCATTATGCTGAAAGTCAGAAGTCTCAGGTTTTAAATTTTAATGTAGTCAGATAAAATTTTCTCCCTGCCATCCCTCCTCCCTTTTTGTGTGTTTTTTTTTCTGTTATGTCTCTGATTTAAATAATCTTCCTCTGCCCTAATGTCATAGACATTGTTCCTGGTATTGACTTTTAATGCATTTTAAAGTTTTGCATCTTACAGTTATGACTTTAAGCCACGTGGAATTCATTTTTTGTAGTTGTAAATTTAGTAAAGATCCTATTTTGCTTTTTCATGCCTATAACCAATTTTCTCTGCACTTTCCCTTATTAGGTTTCTTAGTCATGTGCTAAATTCCTACATAAACATTTGAACCTGCATATATAGCTTTCTGTTCTCTACTCAGTCATCTGCTTATCTGCGTACCAAGACCACATTATTTTAAAACTACAACTTCATGATAAATTCTAATGTTTGATAAGGCAAGTCCCACCCACCTTGTTCTTCATGAGAGTCTTGACTGTTCTTTGTCTTTTTCTCTTACATGTGAATTCTAGGATCAAATTGCCAGATCCTAGCAAAAGACATGCTAGAGTTTTGATGGGAATTGCATATAATTTACAGATTAGTTTGGGGTAAAAGTTGGACATTATTGAATCTTTATTAACATGATTTCTATTTATTTAGATCACTTTTTGTGATTTTTTAGTCAGTTTACCTCCATAATGATCTTCTATCTCTTTAAAAAAATTAGTTCTAGGTAACTTATGGTTATCGTTATCATAAAATATATCTTTTTAAAGTTATGTTTTTATAGTTCTTTGTTTTACATAAAATGGAGTGCTATTGATTTCTTTATATCCACGCATATATAGTTACTGGTTCTTGTTTTCTATTTAGTCTTTGATCAAGTTTAGTAATTTAATATTTTACTGTCTGCCGTTTGCTCTGGGTTTACAAAGTATACAATATACACATATATCTTTTAATCATATCTATAGTTATATCCCCTTATCTATTCCTGACATATTTTTTGTTTCTTTTCCTTTTTATCTGCTCATAGTCTTCTTTTACTCATATTTTCAAAGAGCCAGATTTTGACTTAACTCATTTTTCTACTGTTACTTATTTTCTTAACTTCATTAACTTTAGCTCATATCTGTAATTCTGTAAACAAAAACAAATTTATTACTATAATGTGTGAACCAAAAGTTTCTGTCTTGCTGCTCTGGGCCCTTTTTCATGCGCATAATCACATGATGCTCTGAATTATCTTTAGTGACTGTCCTGAAAGTCTCCACATATCCATGTTTGGAAATTGAATGTCTCAGTTCTGGTTGGACTCTAATAGAAGCCATTTACTTCTATTCCATTTTTTGTTTATACAAGAGACAGTTTAGTCTGGGTCATTTCTCATCTTCATATGTTGCTGCTGAGGCAGAATTCAGTTAAAGAACTAAGAACTGTGAGAATAAAAGGATCCCAGTAAGTTAGATTCCCAAACTTAATTAAAAACGTTATCAGGAATATTAAAGTGGAAGATTTACTTAAATTATCTAATTAAATTTACCCAATGCAATATGGTTCTTCCTGTTGACTTCTCAGGATGTGGTTAGCCAAGCACCAAGGTTTATAACTGACAAGTCTGGGTGAAAATCCCGTTATAAACAATTAAGTTTAATGACCAATTTGACACATTTCTTCTAATTACACCCAAATCCTACTGGTTACATGGACTGATAAAAGTTGTTTTGGCAAATTAAAATATTTGAACATACACAATAAACCAGTCTCTCTGCTGTTTCTCCAGGATTTTTGTTTAAGTCACACTCAGCTTCCTGGGATCCAGAGATTTGATTTTGCCGTCCGTACTGCCTATGGTTACGCCTATATTTTGAGGTGGTGCTCGAGAAATCTTTGCTGACTGGATATCCAATGAGCTTGCCTTCAGTTTACCTTCATCATAGAAATCTACCTTACACATGTGGCAACACTTTGTGTGCACCTGGTAGACGGCAGGTCTGTGTCAAGCTGAGGCTTTCTGGCAGTCAGCAGTGTAAGGGATTAATGAAGAGTTCATGCAAATCAGGGAGCAGTGATTTAAAGCCGGAATTCAAGGCCTCAGTAAAAATGTTTATATTCTTTGTAATCTAGTTCATAACTCATTTTCCAAATATTTATTGTTGTAGTTACTTGAGGAAAACAGAATGCACTTCTAACTTTTTTGTTTGCTTCTTCCACATCACACTGCCTTAATATTAATGAGAACTCGAATACAGAGTGCTTACTTCCTGCCAGATACCGTGCTAAGATCTTTTCACATATGTTTCCTTATTTTTCCTCTCAGCAGTTGCTTGAGGTAAGACTCTTCTCCATTTTTTAGATAAGGAATCTGAGGCACAGAGTGATTAAGTGATCTCAAGATCACACAGCTGGTGAGAAGTGCGTGGAGACTCAAACCTGATTTGTCTGATGCCCAGTCTGTTTTCGTAATGACCACATTCTGTATCTTTACCCTGGAGGGCAGTCTGAAACTAAAAGTGATGACTAAGAAATCTCATTAAAAGATGGTGAAATAATAAAACCACCATTCAACCTAAAATATATTCCTGTGTGTTGAAACACTGAATTTTAGATTTTGGGGCTATTGATTATAAGTGAATGGCCTATGGTTTGAAGCAAAGATGATTCTTAAAGAAAAAGAGTAACTGAGTTTCTTACTCAGGTCTCTTTGTTCAAGTTCTTGTTAGACTACTTTTTACTATGGTAGCAGGCTTCAGTAGAAGAACTATTGGTATTTTCATTAATTAGCTTATATTTGCATTTCAAACACTTGATTATTTGGCTCACAGTTTTGCCTGCTGGAGGCCATTAGTGATCGCTATTAAATGAAACCTTTTTAGGATTTCACAAGTATGTTTGGATTTCACAGGCCGCCTTTTTTACATCAAAAAGGCACACAGTCATCTTTAATATTAAAAATGTCTGATCGAGGCATAAAGCACCAAATAAAATAACGCTAAACTTCGGTCTTTAAATATAAACCCAAGGCAGAGCACTGGCCTGTGAATTTGGTGGTCCAGAACTTGCTCCCCGCTTGGGACTCCAAATAAATGATTGATTCTCTCTGAGCCTCAGTGAGGAAGCTGTGAAATCAAATGCTAAATAAGTCCGTTCCCATGCAGTTCTTCACATTTCATTATTTCATCAAAGAAAGGGTGATTCTGGATTTGCTGGGTTTTGTTCCACGAGAGTGTTACTTAGGAGAAATGGAGGAGCTATAAAGGTTAGCCGAAACCTGTGACAGATTTTTTCATTTTTCTTTAAGTAGTTTTGCAAGGTGCCTTCTGCTCAATGTAATAAGATAGTCTTTCATCCTGGAGTCTTGCACCATAGTGCATCTGCTGGTGACATTTATCAAGGAAAGGTCTAGAGATTTCAAAAAGCATAGCAGTGGCAATCTACTTTTAATTTCATGTTTCTGTGTACAGCATTTTGCATGCCTTCAACCAACATATATTAAGAGCCTACCATAGAGATGTTATTTTTTAAGGCTGCGGGGCGGGGATAGCACACTTCTCCCTGTGTAATTTGGTTGAGTTGTATTGTCAGACTCCACTAGAAACCATACCATGAGTGAAGTGATGCTTTTGAACTGCTAAACATCTCTGCTATTTTAGTGGGTGGCTCAGTCGCTCTGTGGTTTATGGATATGTGGTTAGGAATATTTAAGAATTCCACTAGCTAATTATTTACAGAAATTTCATGAACCTATGGTCAATCAGTACATATTCTTTTTCTATAATGACTGAATCCTTACTGCTGAGTCATTTTAAAGTTAAAATGGGCTTCTTAACCACAGGTTTACAACAAAGCTAATAATATTCACTATGATCACAAAAATGTATTGAACGTTTGCTCTGTGCTAGTTATTGTTCTGAGCACTTGACACATGTTATCTTATTCTCACAACCCAATAAAGTGAGTTCTATTAGCTCTATTTTATAAATGAAAAAACAGGCACAGAGATGCATGAGGTAACCTGCTAGTGTCACTCAGCTAGTAGGTAACAGTGACAGATCTCCAAAGCCCACAACCAACTTATAATTAGCCAACTGGGGCCATATAAGGTATTTTTGTAAAGAAATATTCTCTTATTGTCTTCAAATGGAAATGGGGATGATTGTAAAAAATAGAAAGGAAAAGTAGATAGAACTTTATCCCTTTAGCAAAAAAATTAGGAAATTTTGCCTGAAATATAAAAACAATTTTTCAGTTAATATTTTTTTCTTTTTGCTTAGTTTTCAGTTTTTCTATAATGACTTCATACCTCCTCCCTCCTTCTTTCCAAATCTCTCCTTGGCATCATCTGACTCATCAGTTATCTGTCACTTCTGTTCTTCTGCGTGGAGACAGCCCTCCTGAAACCTTCATTTGTTTGCTTCGCTCAGAACTTGTCGCTCTTAAGGTCTGCTCATAGCCGGCTTCCTGCTTGCTTTTTCTCTCTCACTTAACAGAGGCTTTCCTGAATGTCTTGTACTGTTTAGATGTCTGTCCTCACGTAAGGCTGGTTAGAATCTGGGTATGGGGCGGGGGTTGAGGCTCCAGAAGTACGGCCTTGTCTGCACTTCCGGGGGAAGTGCCTCCTGGTGTGATGCCGAGACTCAGCATATCATCTGAGATATATTCTTGACATCAGTTTTAACCTGAATCAGACTTAAGAAACAGTCAGCCAAATGTAGATCATGGGCATTTTATAAGACTCCTGGCCAGTAGTATTCAAAAATCTCTACCCTGGAAGACCAAAAAATGTTAAAGGAAAAAGGGCCTGGGAGCTGATTTTTATTAAAGGAGATTAAAAATGTGAGACAGCCAAATTCAGTGTGGGATCATTTCTTGCATTCTGGATTTTAAAAAGTGCTGTGAAAGTGAAAATTTTAAACACTTGGAGAAGTTCTAATATGGAATGAAGTAATCATTGTATGAAGGTTCGTTTTTTTGTGTGTGGTAATGGTATTATGAACATATAAGAAATTGTTGAAATATCTAGGAGTGGTGTCATGATATCTGTGACTTATTCTGAAATTGTCCAGCCAAAAAAAAAAAAAAACCATGTTTGTGCATGTTTCTCTTTTTTTCCTCTATGTACACACACACTACATAGGTATGTATATATGTGTATATGTAACTATATATGTGTGCGTGTATATATATAGCAGAAAGGAGGAAGGGAGAGAGAGAGAGATAGGGTCGGGGGTGTGGAGAAAAAGCAAAGCAAAGCAAATGTTTTCTGTAGATTTGAAATATTTCAGAATAAGCAGTTGAGGTGCAGAGCTGGCCTACCTTTTTCCCCTCAAAGTCAATTCTGAGATTAAAACTTCTTCCAACTTTATAGTTAGACACATTTATAAAGGAAACCAACACACAACTTGCTGTTAAAAATGTAGGAGAGTTTGAGTTTGAGTTTAGAAGGCCAGATTTCATTGAATCTAGGAAAACATTTTTCACATTTTATCATCTCTGAAATTGGAGTATGATTTTACAGAATTTGGCATCTAGCATGGTGTGGTAGATTAATTAGCAGTATTTCTTCTAGTTATTTGTTTTAGTGGTACATTGAGTTGTGATGCATCTTAAAATAGATAGTGTGAAGGGGTTCAGAATATAATATTCACTGGAAGACCTGATTTCTTTACATGGCAGAACTTGAGGATGGGAATCCCTATGTTTTGCTCATCTTTTAATGCTGAGTCCTGATGTCAGCGCCTGGCACACAGAAGATGCTTAGCAAAGTGCTGAAAGATAAATGAGTGAATGGCGTATGTTAACTTCAAATGTGCTATTTGATTTTTATAACTTTTTACTTAAAATAAGGAATGACATTTGTTTATTAATGGTGATTTGATGATTATACTACATCAGACTTAGTCCAGTTTTTTGGTGAAAATTATTATTAAGCTAAAATTTGTTAAACTTGATTTCTTAACATCCATTTGTAACTGAGGGAGTCTTGTTAAATCGAGACCTTTGATAACAATTTTAGATGTATATTTCAGTAGTTCTGTTTGGTTTTCTAGAGTTGTGGGTCATTCTGTATTCTGGTTTTTTTCTAAAGAAAAAAATTACAAAAAGATTTAAACTAATAGTGCCATCGACAGTGAATATCAGTATCATTTGTTTCAAAGCAATATATAAAGAAATTAAAAGTACAAAATGGGCATACTTTTGACTAAGTTATTTTGAACATTTCATCAATGCAAGTTAGGGAAACAGCTGGAAAAAAAAAAGCATATTTAAAAGTACTTCAAAGCACATGGATCAATTTAATTTTTGGATCTCTCTCTACAAGGTCTCATTATTGTAAAGTATAGGGCTGCTCACCTAAGAATAGTAACTTTGTAACTTAAGCACATAAATAATCTGAATAAATAATCTGGTTTTGGGTAATGAGATGGGGCTAGAGGGACCCTAGATCAGACTTGAGAATCAAAGGAAGGGTTAGAGCATTTTTTTTCTAATTAAGAGAAAACAGGATTCTGGGTTTCAGATTTCTTATTTTTGATGTTTTGCTGTCTTGTATAACGTACATCTATATGTATGATGCATATATGTATGTATGATGTGTGTGCGCAGTGTATGTATGTAGATGTCTTCTATATCTAACCATTTTTCCTGGGAATTACTTGATTTATTATAAATTATAATAATTAAATCATAATTGAAATTATAAATTTATTTTAAAAATACCAATGCTTACTTCTCAGAGTTAGGTAATAAAAGACAAAGAAATGATTCAAAATGCTGTGAAACAGTGAAAACGTGAGGCCACTTACTAACTTTGTAATTCATTTAACAAAGATCCACTGGGTACCTGCTAAGGGAACCATGCTGTGCCAGCTGCTTTGATAGATCCAGTCCTCATCCTGGTTTACAGTCTGCTGTAAGATCGCATGAGTAATTATGGGGTTCTGAAAGGGGTTGTGACTGCATATAACAGAAGCTCCCACCCTCCTCTGGAGAGAAGATGAGCTCTTATAGTGACTTTTCATCTGAGTCTTCTGAAAAAAAGATAAGGCATTAACTCTGTTAAGTGGGGAGCTGGATAGAAGGAGGATGGAGAAAGCATAGAATGAAGAAAGAGCCAGTGCAAAAGCCTTGTGGCAAGAGGTGATGGTGAGTCCTGCTGCTGGAGGGGTTAGGTTTAGAGACCTGAGCCTAGCAGGGCTGAGCTCCTGAAAGGACTTGTCAGCCCTGAATAACAGGCAGGTATTAGGTCCCCTTCACAGGAGAATGATGGGATCAAATTGCCACTCAGAAGTCACACTGACAATCATTTGACTTTGTAGAAGCGATCAAAAATTTCAAAGATTGATGAGTACCTGGAGGTCAGTTTGGAGCTGTTGCAGCAATCCTGTCAAGAAGATGTGATGTTTAAACTGAGTCAGAGGCAGTGGAAACAGAGACGTGGACAGATCAGAGTGATGCATGCAGTAGAGTAATCGGAAGCTTGGATCAGTCCTTAGATTTGTTGGCTGTGGCGAGTGAGAGAGAACAAGAAGACTGAGATTACTCCTGAGCTTCTGACTTGAGGACATGGATGGATGGTGTGATCCTGGAGGAAGGGCCCGGGTGAGGGTAGGAGAAGATAACTTTAGTTTGGGACGTGCTGAATTTGAGGGAATTGTGACTGGTGAGATATGTGGGTCTGGAGCTCAGAAGTGAGGTTTGGCAAAATTAGGAAATTGTTGGCATAACAGTAGTATTTAGAAGAAGAGAATAGAGCTCACCCCTGGGGAGAGCTTTTAGACTGGGATGTATTTCAAGGGCCTGGTAGAGGGAGGGGCCTATGAAAAGGGGTTCCGGTCTAGAGGGTGGAAAGAGAACTAGGGGGTCTTCAAGACCAGCGGACTGTGCAGCGGGTGCTAAGGCTGCAAAAAGGTCAAGCAAAAAGAGGCCTGAGGAATCCTCACGAGATTTCCTTGCATGAGGGTCACGGGGACCTTAATGGGTACTCTTTCATTGGAACATGGAGAGTGGGGGGTGGTAGTGGGACAGACTAGATCAGACAGACGGTAGGGAGGTGAGGATATGGAGCAAGCATAGGAAACTCAGGCAATTTGACTGTGAACAGGAGATGAGAATATGATGTTAGTAGGGAATGGCGTCAAAGAAGGGTTTATTCATAGGCTTTTTTTTAATATGGAAGTCTTGAATGTGTTTAAAAGCAAAGAGTCATGAACCTACAGGGAAGGGGAGCTTGAAAATATGGGGAGGGGAGAGAATTGATCCCTAAGAAAAGCAGAGGAGTGGCCTGAGCAAGCATAAAATCCTCTTCCATTGAAACAGGAGGAAGGAGGAAAGCTTGGGTCAAAGTAATGGCCCAGTAGAAAATTAAAATGAATACCTGGGAAGCAAAACCACAAAGTAAATGAAATTTTGTACCTTTGAGTAGTATCCATGCAGAGCTGAAGATGTGGCAGATGCTCTTGTAGAACACAGCACCGCTCTGAGGAGATGCTACAAGGACCTCTGATGGCTTTTGGAGGGACCTGTGCCCAGGGACACCCCGTGCTGGGTGCTG
The DNA here is from genome assembly GCA_003508835.1 of Eonycteris spelaea. Taxonomy (NCBI): domain Eukaryota; kingdom Metazoa; phylum Chordata; class Mammalia; order Chiroptera; family Pteropodidae; genus Eonycteris; species Eonycteris spelaea. Next base: position 8,609,964 of record PUFA01000017.1, read on the forward strand.
GATCTTGAGGTTAGGAAGTAGTTGGGAGAGGAAAGAGAGTGGTTAATTAAATGCAGTTGAAATAAAGGCTATTCTAAGCATCATGGGTGTTTAAGGGGGTAATGGAGAAATATTTTTTTTCCTTTGGACTAATAAGTAACCATTATTCTGATACCTGAAAAGACCACAGATAACTTAGCAATAGTAGTTAGCTTGCAAGCACATGTTCCCCAGCGGGAAGCAGGGCCACTATTCAGAAGTTTATCTCCTCTATGAAGATTGGGTACCGAAGTGACACACCTCATTTACTAGGGTAGTTGCAGTAGGAAATGACCTAATTATAACAAGTGGTAACTATAGGAACTTTCTAGTCTTCTGATTACAGGGTCAGTGCCTCACATTAATTCTTTTATTTGATTGAAAGGGATTAGTTGACTTGTTACCAGAATTTGAGAAACACAAAATTTATATTAGAATGTGGGTTTGCATATCACCCCTTCATTTCTCTTTTAAGGAAAAAATTTTTAAGTTATTCTTTTAAAAAATCTCTTCTGCTTGTCCTCATCATACGACATTGTCCTTCACCAAGTAAATTATACTTTTTAAGCCTTTTAAGAGCTCCTTGCAGTTTAATGTCACTGTTTGGGTCATACCAAGTGCTCATATTGTAAGTTGTCATTTCAGAGTTTAGTAAATGACTCTTTTCATATGCTAGCCTGGATAGGATAGTTCTGTTTCCAGTATTCCATTAAAGGCCACTTTGTTTTTCCAGCGGTTCTACATTTCTAGAATACACAGAGCAGTTTCCCTTCAGATGTTTTAAAATAACATACAAATCCTGGAATTTATCACTAGCCGTGCAGTATTCTGTGACTTCCCTCTTTCCTCCTTGAACGTTTTCTTTGTGTCCTGCCGTGCAGTGTTTTATCAATCTAATACCAATTTCCCTCTCAGTTTATGGCTCTCATACACTGGCCGTTAACCTTCGATATGGAACTCTGTCTAGTGTTTTCTGAAATTCCAAGATCGCTGCCGCTCCTTTTATTAGGCTTGTCAGTGCCATCCTCAGAGGGCTTTGCTATGTTTTACGTGAAAATGACTTGCAGTGCCTGAAAGCTTGTTGGCTGTGCCTAATCAAAATGTGCTCAGCAAGTTATCAAATAAGGGCCCTTAGTTTTCACTGATTACTTGGCTATTGAATTGTGAGTCTGCAGTGAAATCCCAGGAAGATGGTGGAAATTAATACAAAAAATTACCATTCAAGAGCAGAATGAACGTAGGGTTTTAAGATTCATGAAATACATCATTTCGTTTTGCCCTTAGACACATGCTAAGATTATTAGGTCCTAATAAATCATATTCTTTGCACATCACCAATGAAGCCAGTAGAGCAAAAAATTACTGAGTAATCTCTAAACCCTAATATTGTTGTCATTGTCATTATATCAAAATCAGAACAGCTTCCACTGTTGGCTCTTGCCGTGTCTCAGTCATTGTGCTAAGAACTTTATATATGTGGTCCCACTCATGGGCTCAGCAGATATTTTTTGAGCACCTACTATGTTCCAGGTACTGTGGTAGGGGACTTTATGCTCACGACCATCCAGGCATTGATAGCAAGAACATCAGAAGTCCCTCTAGAACATGATAGTGCTGGGATACGTGAGGAATAGAGACTGATTTTCTAGCAGGTTCATTTTCCTTCAGCAGATTGTATTTCCATAGAAACACAGTAATACACAGTGTGGATAAAACACAATTAGGGAATAATGTCACCTAGAGTTGCTGGGCGGGGTGGGGGGCAGGTAGGGGTGGTACAACTGCTAGCAAAATTGGGTTGCACGAGCTGGAGTGCCATCTCTCCAGCGGGCTTCAGTACCAGCTAATGGCTGAAAGAGGGGCAGCTGTCAAGACAGCTGAGCCCCTCTTGTATGGCCAGAGGATGGAGAGTCCACAAGTACAGAGCAGTGGGCCCGATCAGGAGTGAGCCCTGTTGCCTTCAGCTGTTTCAGGGAAATGGCCATCACGCCTTCTCTCTGGCTGGAGTCTGGACTCCTGCCCAGGTGACAGGCACATTGGGGCCTGTCAGACATTCAGGACTAAGATTCACAAGGTAAACAACAAAACTCTCATCTTTTTCAGACACAGAGGCAATGAAAGCCAGATGCCCCTTACATGTCAGGTATGGCATTGGTGCCAACATTCAAAGTGCTGTGTTGTCAAATTGCATCAGCTAGCTTTATAGAGAAATCTTTAACAATTTTACGAGTCAGTGGGGGTAGGAGGCAGGTGCCAGAGGAAGGGGATTCACAGGAGCTCCTTACTGGCCGTAGATGCAGTGCCCACCAGGGCAACCTAGCCCAGTTTCAGGGGTTAGAGGGGGCCTTCCAGAGGAGATGACATTTAAAATGTGGAAAATAAATTGGGGAAGAGAGAAGGTTGGGAGGAGAGAGGAAACGACTATTAAGATAGGCCTAGCAAAATCTCCAAGAATTAGAAGTATTTTCCTTTGATGGGAAGATGTAGAAAAGAGAGGCTGGTAGGAAACTGTTGCATTTGTCTTTTCCTGTGTTGACATTTGCACTCGTGGTGCAAAAGCCGTGGTAGGCAGAACGGTGCCACCTTAGCACGCATCAGGGCAGTGACTCCAAACGGTAGTCATTTATTCTCCATTGCCACAAAGTACTTGCAGTTAAAAAAGTATGCAGTTTTACTCGTTGAAGCCGTGAACGTTTTTTATTAAATCTGAACCCTTGAGTACACACGTCTCTTTTTATGCACGATGAAATTGGAAGTTCATATAAAGGTGCCTGGTTTGTCACATACCGCCGTGCAGTAGTTGCATAGTTGCTGGTTGACTGCCTGTGGCCACTAGAAAGGTCATCGTGGGGTCATGATGCGATTGGATTTTTTTTGGTTGGTAGGTGGGGCTCTGGGTTGAGAGGTCACAGCATTGTTGTGGCCTGTCATCTCCTGTGAAGCCAGCTCTCACGTGTTGCCACCTCTTTTTCCTTGACATCCATAGGCTGAGTCAAATGCTCTTATAGAGCATTTTGTATTTTGTATTGTACATATTTTCAGATGTTTTCCAACTCGTTCACATAGAGAACGTATTTTATTGATATACGTATATCTTGAGCTCAATCACAGTACTTGGCATCTAGTCAGAAATACATATTTAGGTGGTGGGTGGATGGGTGGGTGTAAGTGTGATAGGCATTTGACTTACATCAGACTTCTAGAGAAATTTTATTATAAAAGTATTAAATAAATGTGTTTTTTGTGTTTGTGATTTCCAGGTGGTAATTCTTCCAGATGGCTGAATTCGAAGTGGGAGGTGGGATGGTCATACTATTAAAAAGACTCTTTGATTTTGCTGGTGTTGTCGTGGATGTAGCTAAGTCACTTCTTTTCCTTTCTTAAGAGGAAAAAATTCATGCTACCAAATTCAAAATCCATACAAATGTGTCCATGCTGACTTTCCCCTGGGAGGAGAAGTGGATTTCTGTGGAACATTAAAATCAAAAACCCGAAGTCGAATAGCCGTCTCGGATCGTCACTAGTCAGCAGCGGTGTGTTAGGAGAGCCTGTCAGGTGCCAGATGTCACTCTGGTGGTGTCTTTCTGGGGCAAAAAAACAAACACAAAATAAAACAAAACAACCCAGATAACAGAACTCGTTGTGGATGTCCCCTAAGAAAAGCAAGGCATAAAAGCAGCTGGAGAGAAAACAGGACAGAGACCGTTTTCTTCGGACACAACAAACTGGGAAAGGCCACAAAACCATCCATTTTCTCATGTTGTTAGGTCTCGAGGAAAACTGACTTTACAAACTCTGCCCTACCCTGTTTTTGCTCTGATAGGTATTACTGTGTTGCATTTTATTTTTTCATTGAAACAGTTCTCACTATTTCTCCCTGAACTTGCTTGCCAGGGGCAGCTTTCAGTAGGTTGTAGATCCTTAGCCTCTGCTCTTTAAGAAGCCTTGACCCAGATGCCACTTGCCCTCCTCTCTTCCTGGCTGGGCCCCTGGCCCCCGAAGGTTGAGGCCGTGTGCCTGGGACCCTCACCCACACGGTTAGCTGAGCTCCCACAGCGGGTTGGGGGAAACAATAGATGAGATGAGAGGGATGGTGGGTGACAGGCTTTTTGAAGACAAGTCAAGCTCCTTGAAACTGCCTTATTAATCTGCTTTTGGAGGAAGAGGGTCTGACTTTGAAATGTTCTGACACAGTCATGCAAGCAGGAGTTCCAGTGCCAAGTTCACAGAGTTAATGACTGAAGCTGTTGTGGAGCGCAGTAAGACTCACCACAACTCTTCGCCTTCCTTCAGCGCCTCCTTACCCACAAGCATCCTGAAGGCTGGAACACACGTTCCAGTGGCCAGGTAGGGCATGTACATATGGGCTGAGCACATACCTGCCTTGCAGAGGAGATGAGGCATGAGCCTTGGCTGAGAAATCAGCCTAAGGCGATGGCCAGATGCACCAGAGGTACTGGGGGTGAAAGATGGGTTAGGAGGCGGAGTCCAGGGGAGGCTCTTGGTCTACATATGACGCATGTGCCCTTTTCTGGAGCCCTGGCTCGGACGTGGATGGTGGGCCTCTTCCCAGACCTGCAGCCTGCCAGTCATTGTCCTTCCCTCTTCTCGTTGACTCTAGTCCAGCTTTAGAATTATTCCTAAAACTAGAGAGTGACTGTGCAGGCAGACTGCCTAGAGTATCAGATGATAACGAATGCAAACCCTGGCCTTGGGAGGCGTCCCTATCACATCCTCAGGAAGCAGAGACAGCCTGGCTAATGATATCTGTTCTCCTTCAACATGTATGGATGAAGTTACAGTGTGCATCATTATGAATTACTTTAATATCTTTTGTATCCTGCCTTTTGGGCCCAGACAAAAGTTTTGCACAGTAGAAGCAGAACTCCTTCCAGAAAGTAATGAGCTTGCTGGAAGTCCTGGGCACAGCATACTTAAAAGACATGGAGGGCACAGCCAGAGTTAGCAGGGGAGGCTCAGGGCAGGCCCACGGGACAGCGTAGGGCAGTTTCCCGAGAGGGAGAGAGGGGCAAAGGCCAGACTGCAGAGAACGAAGGAAAAAAGGGAAAAGAGCCTAAGAATTTGCAGAATTAATTGTGGTGGTGGTGGTTTTGGATAGAGGAGGCAAAAAATGAGTTTGAGAGTGAGGTTAATAAACCAGCGGTAGAGAGAAAGGGATTGAAACAGCAAAAGCGGAGCTTGGAGTGAGCATTGCTGGTAATGGGTAGGAAGGTGCCAGCAGAAAGCTCAGCTTTGTTTGTTTAGTTGGTTTTCTCCTGGGGATATACCAGTTTTCTAAATGACAAATATGTGCCTCATGCAGTGGTAATTTTGAAGGACTTTTTAACAAGGCTTATCCTAATATCACTGATATAATTCAGTAAAACTTATAGATTCCAAATTGGGGTCTATGGGGAAATATATTCTTAACTTATTTGGGATGCAGAACCAGAAAATTTGTTTTGCATTCTTACCCGGCTCATGGACTGGGGAAGCCAGCAGAGAAATGGGAGTCTGCCAGTGTGAGGCATTGGGCTTGGGGGTAGAGGCAGTGGGGGAAAGGGGCGAGGAGGCATTGAGCCCTATGCTGTGACTTTGCTAGGTGCTGGGATGAGTTTGGAACAGGAAATGCTAGTTTTTCTCTGAATTCATTTTTGGATGTTAATGTCACTCACCATCAGTTGGATCGCTTGAGTTTGAGGAGTATTGTTTTGAATATCCACAAATGATAGCATGCGTTTGGTCATTGCTTTTGTAGAATATCCTCATTTTTAGTCTCTCTTCCTAGTTCTCCTCCTGAGCATGTCCAGGAGGATGAATTTTTTGCACGTGCTTTTTTCTTGGTGTTTGTGGTAGGAAGAGGATACAGACCCACGCGTCCTACAGGAAACTGAATCTGGAGTCAGTTGCAGTTATGCCTCAGGCACAGCCTTGGAGGGGCTGGTGGGCATGGCACGCTCTGGAGTTTAGGAGATAGATATTCAACTTTTTTTTTGGTGGAACACTTAATATCGATTTTGCATCTGTACGATATTCATATATTGAGGGGCACAGAAACAGCATCTGAACTACTGTGTTTGATTAGCAGGAGGGAAGTTTGGTTAGAGGGAGACATTGAGAATGTTCAACGCTACACAGAGTGTGTCCTTTCAGATTTCGACTCCCACCTGTGGTGTATCAGGGGCAGAGGTGAGATGCTGGGGATAGTCTAAGGCAGGTCTTACTCGCCCTCAGGGTTCACAGCCTGGGGAGAAATGGCCCAGGAGATGAGCAGCACAGGGCTGTGCTCCCAGCTTCCATAGGGGAGCTTGTGAACGGAGGCCACTGCCTGGTGTTGGTGCTCCATCTGAACGTCATGTTTTCTCTGATTTTTTCTTTTTTTAGTATTTAGAGAAGAAGTTCAGTAACTGGTTCACTTAAACCTATATTTTGAAAATTTGGGCGTTGATCAGTAATTTGAGAAGAGGAAGTATCAGTAATTAATATCTGCTTTTTTCCTTAGCAGATATTTTTCCTTTTTCAAGATGCTGGCCCGTCTCATTCATGAATCACAGAATTGTAGTTCTCTATGTAATAGTCTCACTTGGTGATGTAGATGATGTCAAAATAGATCTTTATCAGTTTTATTTATTTTAACACTCAGCAACTGTTCTCTTATCCTCAGAAGTCTATACACAGTAGGAAATAGTTCTGTAGTAAAAGCCTTTAAGGAGTCTGGTGGGCTGAACCCATCTCGTGGAGCACAGAGGGGTTTCAGGACAGGGCACTTGAGGAGAGATGCCCTCCCATACCATTGCGATAGCAAAAGAGCCTGTAGAAACACCAACCAAAGGAAAATGTCACTGATTCTGCTGTTAGGGAATATACTTCGATGTGAATACACTTCGATGTTCTTTTCCCAGATTCTGAGTTTCCTCAAATAGGCACGTAGAAGGAAACCGTACTCGTTTTCTAGAATTGACTTATTCATAGCTTTTAAAAAACATCATTGGTTCGTGAACCAAGACTAAAAGAATAGATCAGAAACAAAATAACTGAACTCAGTTGTTGAAAAATTCATGTCTGGTGTTAAACTGTAATACTGTTTTAACCGAAGTTTGCATTTTGGTAGCAGAACATAGGAGTTAAGGAGCATTACATTTTCAAAATTAACTGGGCCTTAAGAATCTGAGTCTTGAAATATATGTAGCCTAGTGTTGCAAATAAAAGCTTTAATTGAACTCCTGTCAGCTCTCGTCACTGCCACTACTGTTGTGGAATTTAGGGGCCTAAGGTTTGTGAGCGTTCATCAGTAGCTTAACACATACGTAGTGTGACTCCAGAGTAATGACACTGCGGTGGCTTCTCGAGATCATGCGGTTTATTTTGTAGTCACATTCCACATCCTGATGTTGTGGCCTATATGTCACATTTGTGCTGTCGTGATTTTTTTTTATATGAGAAATACATGTCAACATTACTGGAGAACTTGTCTCATCTGGTTTATATTTTGCAAAGATGTCAACTCTGAGCTTTCAAGTTAACATTTAATTTTGCTTCGTTGCTTAATCACCATTATGACACACAAAAAACTATATGCAGTTGCTGATGCATTTGCTTTTTATGTATTCCTTAAATAACTCATCTTTTATTTGGTTTGGATTTCGATTATGTGTGTAGGTTCTTGACTGCGGGGGCGGGTTGGCTGACAGTGGTCTTAGGGTCACGCTCAGTCGGGCTTGTTCGGTTGTAGTGTTACTTGTTAAGATCCCTTTCTGTTTTGTTTTCTGCCTCTAAGCCAGTTATGGAGTTTCCCTGTGTTCAGTCTTGTTCTGTAGATTCACTTCTAAGTTTGTTACGACAGTATATTAAACTGCTTGTTCAGCAGAGTGTAAGCTAGTGCTATTGCCTGTTCAGGTAGGACTATTATTTTGTAAAGTATACAGATTCCTACCAAATAGCACAGGCTATTTCCTGCTGCAAACAGAGTAGCTCCTAAAGGCAGATATTTTACATAATATGTATCATTTTTGTCAAATGTCTAATTCTCTGTCTTATTTGTAGTGTGAGTTTTCATACATTCAGTGATAGTTTTTCAGTGAACACTGCTAGACAGTTAAAAACCAATTGTGATTGTATTTATGTTAATCGAATTCAGAGGGGGAATAAAGGAACAGGACTCTGTAGGCAGGGGCTGTGTTCAGAGCTCCTCTGCTATCAGTATTCATGTCATCAGGGCTCCGTTTTCTGGTTCCTCTGAAAAAGCTAACTCTGTTTCTTGAGGCATTTACTATACAGCAGACAGTTGGCTCTTTGCCCTGAGCTGTTGACAGTCTTGCTTCTTTTGAGGTTGATTAGCATGCAATGTTACAATGTCCCCAAGAATAGTTTTGCTTACCTATATAATAATTTAAGAACTTAATCATTTCCAAACATGTCCTAAGTTATCTGCTTCTTTGTCAGCATCTCAATTCAATTCTAGAAGTTTTTTTTCCTTAAGCTTTTTACTGTGTGTGGAGTAGTGTGTTAAATACATTAAAGGTTTCCAAATAGGGTTGTTCTTCTAAATACAATGCCTTATATTCTCTTGCTGCTTTGTAGTTTCACGCGCATCTCATTTGACAGTAATAACAGTGTCCTGAGGCAGAACTGTTAGCAGTGCATCTCCCCTTTTCGCAGACGAGAAACTGAGTCCCTGACAGGGTGATGGGTTTGCCCAGATCCGCACAGCTTGTAAGAGTTGCAGGCGGGCCTGCACCCAGCTAGCCCTTCTGCTCCCGTGAACTTTACAGATGAGGTTAGAGTCGCGTTGTTACAGTAGGAGGAGACCCACCTCCTCTGGCTGTGAAGGGAGGGCGTCCTGCTTGGCTGCTTTGTGAGTGGCAGCCTCGGCCAGGACCGTCCTTTCCCCTCCCTCACTGTACCTAGGAAGCCTTTCCCACGTGCCATTTTTGACTTTGGGATTAAACAAAACATTTGCTACCCTTTTATTCTGCTCCCCACTGAAAGCTAGACAGATTTTTCATTACAGGAAGAATAAAAAACAAAAACACATGGACTAGAAAAAGGAAGTTTATGCATTTGATCCACGTCTAACCTTTAAGATTTTCACGTTGCCGCAGGAGGCATCTCTTTCTTTTCTGTTGCGGCCGTTTGGGTCCAGTGTCGCATAATTTTTCCTTGGTAGCTCCTCCTGTCCCTTTGGCCTGCCCTTCTCCCGTGGTTCCTGTCCCAGTCTCACATAGCTTTTAGCCAACACGTATTTGTGTGCTCAAGCTCTTGCTCAGCTAGCTAATAAAGAGCTACTATTTATTAAGGGTCATTTGCCAGGCGATCACTTTTCTAGTAAGCACATTTCACAGTGCCTCATAATTCCTCCCAGCCACCCTATCAGCTGGTATTCTAGCCATCTCTGTTTTATAGATGAAAAAAATGTGTGAAGTAAAGAAACCTGCCCAATATTGCACACCTGAGAAGTGACAGAACTGAGTTGGAGCCCAGTTTAGTCTGACTTCATAGCCAGTGGTCTCATAAATGAACAAGACTGATTCTGTTTCTGCTTTAGGCAGTTTCAGTAGCCATTATTTTCTGGGACATCTCCTTTCAGAGAATGTAATCTAGTGTTTTTGTTTTTGTTTTTTAATAGCTACTTCTGATGTTCTGATGTTCAATCAAGCAGAATTAGTCTAGTGTTTAAAATATAAACCAAGAATTTCATTTTCTTTTTTTATGCCTTTATGATTACAGAGCAGAGAAGTTATTTCATGTGGGTCTTGGGAAACTAAAAATGATTGGTGTGTAGCCTCATTGCTACTTCCTCAATTGTTGCCAATTTGGACATTTTCAAGGACCGTGTAGAAACCTTTTGTTGTATAGAAGTTAATGTTTTGTGCCAAATTTTAAGGCTAATTTATTGCTGCCTACCCTTCTATCTCCCAGTTTTCCTTTATTTTTCCCAAGAGATGGAAACCTTATTTTGCTTTGCCTTTGTGAGTAATACATTTACAAAATCAATCCAAGACTTTGCATGTGTGTGTGTGTGTTTGTGTGTGTGTGTGTGTGTGTGTGTGTGAGAGAGAGAGAAGAGAGAGAGAGAAGAAAGAGGAGGAGGAGGAGAGGAGGAGGAGGGGAGGGGGAGGAGAAAAGGAAGAGGAAAAGAGGGAGACAGAATTTGATTTGCCAAGATTACAGACAAAGCTACAAAAAGCCGTTCGTCTGAAGCTGGTATATCTGTAGAATGTCCTGTTCACAGACAGAGAAAATCTGGTCAAAATTGTATGTAATGAATTTAAATCTCAAAGATGATAAATCCTAAGGGAGTTGTCATGCAATCCTACGTGCATATTAAGGCAGTGGACGACATTCTTGTGCTGCTTCAGCCTGGACTTTATAAGATGCTTGTTCCTTACAATTTCTTGGGCATGCCTAGATTGATGTCCTGTTCTTTCCCTTCACCTTTCCTTATAGCGAATAGATTCCTAAGAAGTGAAAGTATCTTCAAATATAAGCCATTTGAGGTGTCTGTGTCTTATTCTTCATAGATTTTTTTTTCATTAATATTGACTTGCCTAAAGTTAAAAACTGTTTTCAATCCTTAGCATTCTAGCTGTTTTTAATGTTCAGGTCCCTACTCTTTAATCTTCCTTCCCTCTCCCAGTAACTTTAAGATGATTTGTTTCCCCCTTAGGACTCAGCTATTACAGTCATATCTCATCTTCTGCAGCCACCCCTCCATCAATCCTGAACAGGTTGGAACAGTCAGGATCAGCAAGGAAGTCAACTCAGGCGTCTCTGAGGCTGCCACATACTCTTAAGAGCCTCCTTCACCCTCCTCCTAGGACTCATTTATTGTTTACAGGCAATTCTTCACTGACCGATTATTCCATTTCCATTTCTGTAGCCAATTTAAAAGGAGAAAAATAGGTGGAGACAATCATACTTAGATTGGTAAACTAAAAAGTGATACAACATATATTCGTTTTACTGGGTTAGGTTCATTTATTTCTGTTTCTACCTTGTCCCATTCCATAATACATTTGAGGCTATTGACATCTTTATAGAAAGAGTCCCTTGTTGTGTGTTTAATGGATACACAGTCCTTTAAGAAGCTCTGGATTGAAAAAACTCATGCCACAGAACAGATCACTTGAGTGCTTTGCTAACACTTTTTATCGCTCTGTTAATACTTGCCATGAGAATCCTATCACAAGCAGTCCAGGTAAATAGTAAACTAACAACAGACACTGAGAACTTTTCCTTTTTCACCAAACATGTTTCTTATCTGCAGGCTGCAGATATTTAACTGTAGCTTGTTCTTTTCTATTCTCTTTATAAGGCACTGAACAAGAGGCTCATCAGAGGCGTGTCCCAGCCGCTGAACCCCACAACAGAGCACTGTCACCAGCACCCCGCCGACTGCAGGGGACATGCTGAGGGAATAATGGTCTAACTCTGCAGCTTTAAAATCAGATTAATTCCATTCGTGCAAAGGTGCACAGGCAGGGGTGTGTTTTTCTGTTTGACACACAGATGACAATCTGGCTAGAAGCTAGTATTTGGGGGAAAATAACTGAAAACAAAATGATAGTTTTGAAGCAACAACTATAAGACACAGCATGGATCTATGGTTTTCTTCTGAAAAACGTCAAAATTTTCACTGCAGAAAAACACCCAGAATCCCAGAAGTACCCTCCCTACATTTTTTGGCATTTGTATAACAGTTCATACAAAAGGACATTATGGTACAAATTAATTCCTATACCGATTGCCGATTTTGCTAAAACCATTAGATGAAACAATTAGCATGTTGGTTCTTTTGGTTTGAAATTTTTAAAGAATATGACAGTGCAGAGGGAAAAGCGGGGAGGGAGAAATCTGCCCTGTGATTGCAGAGGACAGGGTGGGAGCACAAGTGTGCACAGGTCTCTAGGTGTGCATGACAATGGGGAACAGGAAAGAAGAAGCCTCACCCCACATGGCGATTAAAACCCAAAATCCTGATAAGGATTTCTGGAAAATATATACATCTGCATGATTCAAGGTATACAGATATTACATTTATTTAGAGTTTTCAGAAACTCATAATCCTTATAACAATACTGTGATGGAAAGGAGGCATACATAACCTAGTTTATAAATTAGATGGACAGTTAGGCCTGTGATTCTGTGACATGAACTGCAGACACAGACCTGAAACAAAGCCACTCAAACAACTGGCCTTGCTTTCTAAGAAGCTGAAGTTGCATTTCATAGGCTATACCTGAGACTTCTAATATCCGATCCTAAAAAGATCCGACACCATGTGAAACGCTTAATTTAGGCAAGAGAGGGAGAGGAAAGGCCTACTTAGGAGAATCTGGGCACAGGGAGTGTTGCTCAGTTCCTGAGACATTAAAAGGAGCAGCTCAGGCCACCAAGGTAAGAGTGATGGAGCGCAGGCCGAGGCGAGCTGAGCAGGGGAAGTCACATGGAGAATGTGGAGAAGTGGGGTCCCGAGTGTCGGCCTGTAGGACCTGTGGCATGGGCAGCAAATCCTAAGGGTTTGCCTGCTAACTGTTGAAGCAAAAAATCTAGAAATAGGCACACAGTTTTTCAATATGCCAGTTTCCACCTACCCACGGGGCTCAGGAATAATCATTTCATTTAATAAAACAAATTATAGAAGGCTTTCTCTGTCAGCTCCCAGATTGGGATTATCTTCTCTAAGATGTCTCTAAGTGCCAAGTAACAAGACCTTTAACAACTGGAGGGGTGATAATGAAACACAAACCCATGGGTGCCGGAAGTACTATTCTTAAGAGTTCTCCTCTTTTTGCATTTATGTTGATGAGCAAAGGAAAATTTTACTGAAGGATGTGGATGCCTTTGCTATTGGAAACTATGAGTGGATGGTTCTATATAGATGAGTTTTATAAATAGTTGATGGTCTAAGCATTCAATTTTTATTTCAATCTTTTTGGGGGTGGTTATATAGTTAGTTATATACCCCCTTGGGATCTGTTGTTCTTTCTTCCTTTTTTTTTTTTTTTTAAATGGGAGAGGGGTAACAGTGCTCAGCTAATAGAATTGTGAAGAGCTTAACATGTATATATCCTGATGATGTATGGCAACTATGGGAGGAATTCAGTAAAAGTTAGCTCACAGCCTCATCCTTTCCACAAAGAGAATACAGAGCAAGAAGTCATTCTCTGGAATGACAATTATTTTATATTAGGGTATATTTCCACTATCAGAATGGCCCTAGGCTTTTTAGTTTTGGACTGCTTTTGAATTTTTCTGCCTCCTTTCCTTAACTTTTAAAAAAAGTTACCTGAGCTCCTGGTATTTTATGCTAGAAGCTTTTATCTATGTTATTTTCATTTAATTTTCATAGCAAGATGTTCTTTTCATTGCCGTGGCTTAATTAAATATGTTTTGCAGCTGCTAATTCCAGCAATCATTTTGCTGGACGTGGATCAGAATTTGTTTTCTTAATTCGTCTAAGGTAGATTTCCCTCACATCACTATGAAAAGTATTTGAGTTGCTAGGTAAAGCCAGCATTTAATGACCTTTTAAAAAGTGAGGGTTATAACTTCTAATATTTAGTTGGAGCTCATCCTGTGATTACATGCCAGGCACTACTCAAAACCTTTCATTCATTCATTCAAGTTAAAACAACTGTTTGACTTAAAGAGAGCTCTTTGTCCATACTAATGGATACACTAATGTAATATCATGCCTTAAAATCAAAAATACTTTTATCAAAGATAATTCAAAAAGAATTTGTTTTGATGGAAGAATTGTCTTTTTAGTTCAAAGTGATGGCTAAGAGGGCAGGGGCAGAGCTGGCCCTTGTCTGTGCAGATGAGAAAATGGTGCCCTCTCTGGGCAGATTCTGCCCCTGGGACACAAGACTTGATGAGTGAATGATACAAAATAGAAAAGGGCTTCCCTTTATCTGGTGGGCACAGGCCATCTCTAGGGTGCATGGCTCAGGGAGCTGAGTGTGGGCTGGCTTTCGGCCCCTCGTGCTTCCTTGTGCATGACTCTATGTGGCAGCCCAGGTGTGTGTGTGTGTGTGTGTGTGTGTGTGTGTGTGTGTGTGTGTGTGTGTGTGCGAGGGGGGCATGATTAGGGAGGTGGGGGAGGCAGCAAAGATGTTGATGGAGAAAGGGCAGAGAATGAATGTAGGAGACAAGAATAGGTGGCAATGAACCAGTAGCAATCAAAGGAATTATTGCAGAGTGGGGGTAAGGGGGAGAATGGCTGCAGCCCACCTCTACTTAAGCCTAGTAAGGCAGTTTAGTCCTTGAATTGACTCATGTTGCTCACGGTCCTATTCATCTCTTGAGCTGGTGGCCAAAACCCAAAGGAGAGAGAGGGCTCTGCAAAACCCAGTAAAGTCATGCTGCTCTTAGAACCACCCAGCTGAGGAGTCTTTCCTTAACTCCCTTCACTGGTCTGAACGTCTCACAATGCAGAGTTTAAACACAGAGCTTATTCTTAGGTGGTGGAGCATATTCTTAGGTGGTGGAGCATATTCTTAGGCTCCTAAGGCTTTCAGGGACAGAGAAGTTAGGGACATTGGAGGGATGGTGTGAAATGCATTGGAGCTTTGGCATTCTCCCCCTGGTATCTCCAGAACAGACTGATTTCCTGCTGCTGAGTTTTCTTCAGCCTAGAGGTGATGGGAGCTGGCCCTTGGTCTTTGAAGAACAGACTGATCTCTACTCCCATATTATCCTGTTCCCCTGTGGATTGCAGATGTGCAGAGAAAGGCCAAAATTGTAGGTTGGATACAGTCCTAATAATAGGAATGCAAAATGTGGAAGCAGATGTGGATTGGATGTGAAGAAAGGAAAATCTAGTTGTAAAAGAGCCTATTTATATATGTTGGATACACATCTTATTTTCCTTCTTTTCACCCTAGAAAATATTTGATTACTTATTAACTTCATTGAAGGCCAGCCACAGATTTCAGTACCATGTGTGGTAACTTTCTGAAGCTGCAGAAGAGTGAAAGTTTTTAATTCTTTTTTTCATGTTTGGAAATCATTTACTCTGATTTCATAAGAATTGAATGCTGTTTGCTGAAATTGCTAAAATAGGAGATTACTTGCCGTTTTTATCCTACAATACCATTTTTTCTCTACCCACCTCTCCTTTTGGCAAATGTAAATGTACAGCAATGGCAAGATGATTGTAGTTTAGTGTACTTCTGAGGAAAAAATGAGGCAATATAAATTGGTCTTATGTGGGAACATGGATGAGCGCATGGCTTTTAAAAGGAGAAGAGATTGAGGAATGTGTTTATACACTTTTAAAGTTTTGGTTTAGAACTCACAACAGGTTCGGACGTATCTAGAATAATGCCTGGATGGTTTAGATATTTATTTGAATGGGCTGGCTTCATGCAAAGGGCTCTATGTTCAGAATACTTGCTTCAGTAAAGTGATTTAATATCACTTTTAAATATAGAGACTTGTGATTTAGACGCAGGGAAGAGGAGACTCTCTGTTCTGACATCCATTTACCTAATGTCCCAAAGTTCATGTTTCACGAGGCGGTAACTACGACTTGGTGTGCTTTGCAGTTCCATTAGGTTGGAATCTAACTGGGTTGGAAAGTCCACCTCCCCCTTGCTCTGTGTGGCTTTTTAAAGACTCAGGAACAGTTCGCTCTGTAACTTAGCTGTTAAAATTGTCACTGTTGAGAAGAGAGTCTTCTTTTCAAAGTTCAGTAGATATGGAATCCTACAACACAACCTAGTGTGCTTTATATCTTTCTCTCCTTTTAGAAAGTGAGTTTCCAGACAAGTTCCAACCACTGTAGCTTGTCAGAAAATTTTCATTGTTAATCTATGAAAGCAACTCAGAATTTAAGTAATACGTTTTAGGTATAATAGTTTAATTTCTATATGTATAAATGGAAAGATGGTTTTGTTATATTTGTGGAGGGCGTTTTGTATTACTGTGTTTAAAGAAGGTGATCTTCCTTTCATTGCACTTAGGAGACTCATGAAAATGTTAATACGTATAGTTGAATTGAATGGTGAAGGCCTGGCTCCACAGCCCGCCCCACCCCGCACCCCACCCTGTCCCCCTCCACTCCCCCACACCCTCCCCACCCTCTGGTCTCCTTTAGCCGCCCTCTCTGGCAGCTCTTCCATCTTTGCGTAATCCTGTCATAGCCGCAGCCACACTGCTCATTTGCCAAATGGTTTCTCCCTCAGTGCTCTGCCTAATTTGAAGGTCTTGGTATGTGTGGATATCTGTGTATCTTTGGTATATGTGTCCCCAGAGCCTGCCATAATGGAGGGTGGAAAATCCACGTGCACATGCAGATGTAATCAGTGGGTGGTGAAGATGACGAGAGAATGGAGGTCTGACCTGGGAAACAGGGAAAGGATAAGGCGCAGCCAAGAATCCGGAGTAGCAGCAGTGTGAACTTGGAACTCTGGAGATCCGGGCGCGTTGGACCTCAGGCTGCTGCTGGAAAACAGTTCTGCGCAGGCCTCTCCTGGAACTCCCTGAGTGATGTGAGATGGGCTCCATCATTAACCTCAGCTGAGCATACTTTCAGGCGAGGTGCTGTGCTGGTTGTGTGAAATGCAGAGGCCTGGGCTGTCCGCGGACGTGGCAGGGAAGCTGCAGTGTGGAGGAGGGGTGCTGTGGGCACAGCTCCAGCAGGATGACCTTCTCAGCAGAGGTTTTGCCTACTTGTTCTCTCTCTCTGTGTTTGTTTTGTTTTTTGTTTTGTGGCCTAGAGGAGGTAGAAGGCACCAAAGAGGAGCACTGGGGGGAAATCCACCAGAGAAGCCTTCTGACCCCCACCCCTAGACCACTTGGCCACAACAGTCCTTCTTGGTCCCCCAGATTCCCAGGGCGGGGAAGGGGCTCCTTGTTCTGCTCATCCCCATTCAGGTGTTTAGGATCCGTATGTCATGTGGAGACTGAGGTACAGAGAGGTTATGAACCTTGCCCAAGGTCAATTCGGCTAATGCACTCTGCAGCTGGGATTTGAACTCAGTCTGGTTTCCGAATCTATGCTTATAACACCAGTCTGTACTCCCTTTGCCAGCGCGGGAACTGAGTGCCCTAGTCAGGGTTGCCAGGGGAAGACTCAGCATACAGAGTAAAAAAGCTGCCTCTGGCTGCAAAAGCCAGGTCAGTGAGCCGAATTAACTCTCAAATGCAGTCTCCCAAAATAACCAGTCCTATCTTTGCTGAAGGATAATGTGACTATTTGCATTTTTTTTTTTTTTTGCTTTCCACCCCCCTCAGGAGTTGATAATTTCCTGCATTCACTGAAGGAAATATTAGTAGGTCCTTACAAGTGTTTATTCAGACCCTTTCCTTCCTTGAATGGAATCCTTTCTATATCATCATTGTATCAGTTGATGCTGATCATGGCCTCTGTGATGGTTACAAAACAGGTCGAGATTCCAGGGCTAGTTGCTGTGTTGTGCATAAGATTATTTTGATGCCAGAAGAAACTCACTAGAGCTAGGTCAGGTGGGGTTGACAGGGAGCAGGGAGGTTGTGAAGTAATCGCTGAGGTCTTAGGAGAAGTCCTCTGTCTATGCTAAGGGGTGGCATGTCTGTGTGTCACTTAGAGCCAGGCCTTGAGCCACCGGCTAGCTTGTGGACTAAGCGTCCTAGACTCAGGCTGCCAGCCCTGCTGTGGTCACCTATGTACAGGGCCTGGCCCTGCCAGAGTAGTGCGGTCAGCCTGGCCGTGCAGGCAGTAGTGGTGTAAGCGGTACCCATTTGTGGAGCCTCATGTTCATGGCAGATCTAAATCTTGCAGTTTTATGAAAAAATGGAAGATGAATGTTTTCCTTTCCTTTTGGCATTTCTAATACATAAGCTTCTCCCCTGCAGAAGAGAGCTGTCTGCCCAGTTTTCTTGTTGGTTCATGCCTCGCCTGCTTTTAAGCCAGGGGGAAGACAGCGAAGGGAGAGGCATTTCTGCATGCTTTCAGGTGCAAAGGCACATCCTGTTTCCGGATCGTGGAGTTGGGTCTCCACTGTGTGCTTTTCGATTCAGTTTTTATTAACTTTATGATTATAAGGAATCAAATTCAGGAAGTTTTGGTGCTAGTGGGATTCCACCCCCTCACACCTCTTTTTTCTGCATCTTTCTATATAGTTAGTGAGATATTGGAGGAGGTCGCATTAGGAATTATAGCTAGATACCCTTTTAAACTTGACTGAACATCTCGACAGGTTTGAAGCTCTAGTTTAACATTTGTTCCCATGTATATGTCATCAAACATTCTAATAAACCTACTTGTATGCATCCCTCTGATGCATCACCATCAATTTTGAGACTAATAGCAGTGTTAGTTAGTGACTGGACCATGACACACCTGTCTAGAAAAGGGAAGAGACGAGGCAATCCAAGGGTCTTGAACTTCTGGCGGCTTCAGATGTCCTTTTTATGAGGTCATTGAAACCAGTGGAATGAGAATGATGCTGTCCTTGAGTGAGTTGCCTGACACACGTTATATAAATGCACATTAGAATAAAAGATACAAACTTCCAGTTATAAATCAGTCATAGGGATGTGAGAGGAGATAGTCAATAGTATCGTAATCACTTTGCACAGTGACGGATGGATACTAGATTTAATGTGATCACTTCATAAGTTATATAAATGTTGAATAACTGTGGTGTTATTCACCCGAAACTCATATAATATTGCATGTCAACTATAATTTTAAAAAAGAATGAAAAATAAATGCACATTAGCACAATAGTATGAAGCTAAGGAAAGAGCATTGGGTAATGGAGGATCAAAAGAAAAAAATAGAGATACTTATTTATTTTTAAACCTGGCTAACCTCTCCATTTTGTAGTGAAATTTCCCATTGTTTAAATTTTGCTTTAGTCTCTCGTTCAATTGGCTGAAGACTCTTTAATTTGGAACCCATACCAACAGAACCATTTCCCACCTTTTCCTCGATTGCTTTTTGCAATGAAAGTAACAGATGGGTTGAGACTAGAGTATTACAGTCTCTTTAAGTGGCGATATCTGCTTCAGAGTTTATGTAGCACTTTAACAAATTTGTGTTCGTGTCACAACTGTTTTGTGAGGTTGATAGAATTAAATTTTTAGAGTTTATAAATTTGACCACTTTTAGCTATGCCATTGTGTTTTGGAATAAGCCTACATGATGTTGACTTAAAACACATGTACATAGGCAGTTCTGTCCAGATACTTACATAGCGTTGTTCTAGCTACAGCACTCTGGACAGAGATAAGCTGTGTTTGATGAACACCAGGAGGAGACTTATTCTTATGTCTTAATTATGCTTCGTGGATTAACTTTTACAGTAGCCCTAATAGTAAGTTGCTTTTGAGGACCGAATGAGATTTCACCATATCCAGCTCTCAGGGTTGTGTATGTGATGCATGCTTATGCTTGCCTTTCGTCTCAATTCCGTTTTTGATAAAGGCAGTAGTAGCTAACACTTTCATAGTTCTGATTCTGTTCTCTCTTATTTTGCCTTACTCATGGTGCCTTTCTTTTGTATGTATTCTTTTAATTCTTACTGTGAGTTCATATTTTGTTGGATTTTGTCTGCAGGAATTCTCTGAGGCCAGAGTTAGGGTGGGTTCCCCAGGAGAGGAATTACCTGTACTTCGCCCAGGTGACTGGAGGCACTCCTGACTCCCCAGGACCACTTGGAAACTCAACTCTCCACTTGCGTTGTTTGATGCTCCAGTTAGTTCTGGCTGCAAACTTGTATAAGGGCTGGCTTGTGATTATGAATTCTTGGAGGTACAGGGATCTCCCTTCTTTACTTAGCACCAAGATTGAGATCGGAGATTTTGTTTGTAGTCCTAAAGTGTCAGTTTAATTCTCATTCTCCCAGACCCTGAGGATGTTGCCCTTTGGTGTGTCCTGTTAGATCCACTTTGGGCAGGGCCCGGGTTTTTATTCCCCTGCCCGTAGCACCACTCTGGACTGTGAAAAGCCAAAGTCCACCTGGTCTAGCAAATGCCCCTAAGGCAGAAACCACTTTAGTCCCCTGCTTCTCTCTTAGGATTCCTGCCTTCACCTGATCTTTGGTTCCTTACTAACCAGCCAGGTTATATCTAGATGTCCATTTTTAGCATTTTATCCAACCTTTTTAATTTTCAAAACAAATATCAGTCAGAGTATCTACTTGGACAAACTCCCCCTGCCAAAATGGAGGTCCTCAGTTGATTCTTCAGATAGCTTCGAACCTTTCTCTATTTAGCACGTCTGGGTCCCGCTGCAGGGCCAACAGTTTTTTTACAGACTTCATGTCTGAGAGGCATCCAGACCCCACTCTAAGAGTGCTCACTACTTGTTCAGAATACCTCTGATTTTAGATCCTTTTCTCCTACCTCGAGCTAAATTCTCGTTCCCTTTGATTTCTCCCAGTCGTTTCATAGCTGCTCCTTGAAGCAGCGCAATATAAATCTCCCTTCTCCGGCAGCTCTTCAGGTGTTTCCTTCCTCTTTTCTTCTCCCACTTCACTAAGTTTCTTGGATTTAGGGCCCTAAGTGTCTCTGTCACTTCCCAGGCTACATGATTTAAGATGTCCATCCCCAAACATCAGGGTCACTGATGACTTTCCTCTGTTTGGTATCTAGTTTGTCAGCTCCTCAGGCATTCAGTTTCAGAACTGCATCAAATATTCCTAACATGGCCGGGCCATGTCAGAGTATGTGAACTACCCAGATATTTCTTTCTGGGGCCTCAGTGACTTTCTGTAAGTAGCTCTGTCACATGGTTCACTGAGTTAATAATCACTTCTTCCCTCCCCACTCCTTATTCCTCCTACTCTCCAACCCCAATCTTTTTCATATAAACTGTCTTAAGCCAGATCTTATTCATCCTGAAATTGTGGATAATAAGCATTTTAGAAAGGTAAATGATGTACTGTTATTTGATTTCTTTTAGAATGGGTATATTAAGCCCCTGATACGATTCTATTTATCTTTGCTTAAGAATGATTTATTTGAATAGAAAATAATCTACCATCTCAAAGACTCATACTAAATTGTTGGTTTAAAAACCTAGTTTGCTGACTTGAGATTTTGCCGACTTGAGATTTTGCCAATCAATTTTGTCTGCAGAAGGTGATGGTTATTCATTTATAATTAATTATAACAATCTATTGAATTAATATACCTTTTGTAGTTATAGTGATTCTTAAGATATGTTTACAGAGGAGCTTCATTTGCAATCTTTGACTTAAGGGAAGAGATTAAAGTCTTTAAAAATCTCATTATATACAATATTTGATATCAATTGCTATTTTATATTGACTATATTAATTAGGTTTCCCACTGATTTCAGTCTTCTGGTACATAAGATATCAAAAATTTATTAGTTATAATAATTTAGATTCTTGTCATAAATATTTTTAGAAGGTTTTTTCCAGCAGTGGTAGTCATAGTTAAAGGTGTTTAATGTTCTTAATTCATCACAATTATTTTGCTCTTCTCACAATAAAACCTTGGTTCCTCTTTTTTCTGTTGTGATTTTGTGACTTTTGATCGTGGGGCTCGCTGGGTTTGTGTAGACTTATTGTAATTACATTTATGACAAGACTTGTTCTAAATATCAGACATTGAATTTGGAGTCTACTTAATCAGTTACTTAATTTGAGTCATGAAACTAATTGTACAGGGACAAAAAGTATGTGTCCAAAAGCCATTTGGGTGGCAGTTTTAGTGTCTGGGAACATATTTGACAAAAATATTAACCAGAAGAACTTGCAGGTTAAAGTTATTTTAAGGTTCACATGAAAGGATTTGTTCAGTGAACTAGAAAAATTCCTTGCCTAGAGATAAAAGAGGTTAAAAGAATAACAAGTGAGGAAGATAGCTGAAAACTTCCTTGACGTGATTAAAGCAACTCAAGCAATAAATTAAACATGCTTTATTGTTAATGGTGAAAAATGTGTTTTTATTGATTTTGATTAGAAACATGAATTAACTCTAAATCTTACTACATTTTTTTGGAGAAGACCATTTTTTGCTAATATTTGTTAGTGACCTGGGGATATTATTATAAAGCATAAATTCATCTTAATAAAAGGGAAAAATAATGGAAAACATTAGTTATTAAACCATAAATGATATTTATTGCCTGCCTTGGACTATATATTTTCAAAACTGCAAAATAGTTGCCTTGATCAGTTTTAGGTATATAAGGACTAAAAAAAATTTCTGCTGGGGATGTGCTGCACAAAAATGAGGGAGTGAAAATTAAGAAAGAGGAAGACACATAATCCAGAAAACAATTGCTCCAACGGAGGAGAAAAGCCGATGGAATTCTCAGGGTGGTGAAGAGGGCACACGGCTGTGTCATTGTCCTTCCTGTCAGCCTGCCCAGAGAGCTGGAGGCCTCTGGAGGTAATAATGGCTCTCTCGGTGTGAGGGGGCTGGACGTCAGAAGGATTCACTGGTCGATTACCTGATGGATTTTTGTAAAGAGGAGTTATAGTCATGTCAGAAGGTTTAGGACCAAATTTGTGGTGGAAAAATAGAAAACTAAGATAACATAAACAAAGTTATAATTAATTCCAGGAGAGAAAGTTGTTATGAAAGGAAATATACTCACAATATACTACAGACTCAGCTAAGCTGTGAACATCACACACATAGTCATAACCATGAAAAATGACTATGCATTTCATAAAAAATTACATTAGCAGGATAGGAGAGGGGCGTCTATGTGAGAAAGCTAAAGGCTCGCTTGCAAGAAGTCAAAACTAACACTTAACTGAAAAATCAAGAAAGAATAACTTGGTAAGTCATGTAACACTGAACCAACTTGCCAGGGAAGTCTGTGTAGTTTCTACCTGGTGTGACTTAAGGCACAGGATGGGAAGTGGTCCTCCAGCCCCTTGGCTGTTGACTTCTATAACCAGATTCTATTTCTGAGGGAGGTGGGATGCTTTATTGCGGTGGTCCCTGAAGGAGCTCTCCAGGACACCTAGGAGAAGTGTATTTTAACATATTCCTTGTAAGGAATACCATTAGGTTACGAGGTCTGCATCACTGCATTCATTTTACCTAACAGGCCCTGATCTCTGCAAGTATTCTTTTCTCCTGTTTGAGAGAGAGCACCGTGTAGGAAGAATACAGGCTCTTGAGCTGGACTGCCTGGTCCCAAATCCTGGTTCTTTATCACCTTGGCAAGTGAAGTCACACCTCAATTTTCCATCTACAAAATGGGGATAATACTACTACCTCCTTCCTAAGGTGGTCACGAAGAGTAAATCAGTTAATATATGTAAAATCTTTCAACTAATGCATGGCAAATAATAAGCATACAATTGTATATTATCGTATTATTTTTTGTTAACCTTTTAATTTTTTGTGATTACTGTTTTTTCTTTATTCAGTCATCGAAACTCGATCAGTAATTCAGAAGTGATTTGCTGAAGTATAAAAGGAGTCACAAAAATAGGAATAAAATACTACAGCTCAAAATAACATCATAAATATAAATAGTAAACAGAAACTCAGTGTAATTATAGAATGTGAATGTCTAGGGACCAGTGAATCTACCAGGTTGATAATTTCACTCAAGTAACAGAAAAGAAAAATTGTAAATAGAAAGGATTACAATGACTCGGAAAATTGGATTTTACTTGGCAGGTGATTTATTTATCTGTAGTCCCCACTGCTTTCTCTGTTATGAAACTTTGTCAAGTGGTGGCAAGAAACCCTCAAAGCTTTTGAGTCATTTTCAGGGGAAGTACAGAGGTCTTTCTAGTAAACTAGTGGAGTCTTCTCAGATCAAATACAAAATAATGTTTTCCAGACTTAGACAGATGCATTTTTTTGCTAGTGACCGGAATAGAACAAAATCCCCAAGACATCAAAGTTGCATTTGTCATAGCAAAAGCAGATTTGCTGAGAAATTTGCAACATCAACCTCAAAGCTGATGGCAAACGTACTCAAAGGGAAGAGAAACAAGCTTGTAGCAAAATCCCTTTTATCAAATGCTGCTCTTGCTTGTCACATAATTATCAATGGTATGAAGTATGGGAACACAATCACATGTGTGTGAATGAATTTTTTACTTTGTAGTTTGTTGAAATCACTAATGTGTGGTATATGAGTCAGCCCGTAGCATATGTCTGATAACACATACAAGGGTAGAGTGTTCAGTGATATTTCATTGAAAAATTTTGCTTCAGGAGAGACTTTTTTTTGATTGCTTATTCTGTGGGCTCTGATATCAATTGAAAGGGTCTTTGGCATCCCAAATGACAGAGCACCTGTAAGAAAGCAGCCAGGAAGAAGTCACTCTACAAATACTTCTCCACACTCCACCTTTTCTACCGAGAGGGTGATGAAGCCTCCATCATTAAATGTATAATTTCCATTGGGCTGTATGAAGAAATATTTGGCAAGTAAATATTCAACTTTTCTATGTTAATTTTTACTCACTGTTGAGGAGTTCTCTCTGAAATAAGATATGAAATTAAGTATTTGTTCATCATCCTGTTATGAGTAAACATCATTTCTATGATATCACTCAGGTTAGTCAGGTGGTATACTGCATAAGCATTTTTATCTTTTCTAATTTAATCTTTTTCTTCCTGATCAATGACAGAAATCAGATACTAAGAAATTTTAAAAACTGGATGATGATACTGACAACTTGATCACCAAAAATTTGACTCTTTTCTAGCATATGCTGATTTTCATCCAAAAAAGGCAATGATATGTTGGGCATATGTAAAAATCCGAGGCTAGTGCGCGCGCGCACACACACACACACACACACACACACACACACACACTGAATAAAGAAGCCATTCAGCACTTCCTCCCAAGTTGAAACATTCCATTCCCCAGCTTTTAAGCATGACTTGGGTTTCTAGTAGAGACTAAAAGAAACCTTTAAGGAGTTTTCCATGATACATGGGTTTATCCTTAAAGCAAATATCTATACTACTTAGTAGAACAGACATTGAAGCCATTCCTACCTGGCTATAGAGTCACAGTGAATTATGATTTTCTAATTTATTTTAATTTAAAATGTACATATTGGCTTAGATTTGGATCTATATTTTTGCTCAAGCTAAATACATCATCTAATTTTAAATATTATGTTTTATTGATATTCAAAAATTATGAACATATAAAAATTTTTGATTACCGTTAGTCATCAGCATGTGTACCAGATGCTCACTGAGTGAACTCATAGCTGGCAGATTTTGAGATATACTTCCTTTGAGGTTAGAAAGTTGTTGCCCTGGTCTGGTGTTCAGTCTGTATTTGATTCATATAGGCAAATTTTCTTCCTTTGGGAACTGTTTTTTTAATCTATAAAAATGAGAATAGCCAGACAGTTTCACTCATTAAAATATCAGTACTTACTGAACTAATAGACTTTTTTTTAACTGAGTAAGTCCTTTTAATGTCATGGATCCTATCAATCTTAAGGTAACGGGAGTCTTTAAGGAGTATCTAGTCCGTTTTTCCTCAGTAGGTGTAAATCTCCCCAGCAGCACACCTGGCACGTTCTCTCTGTGAACTTTCCCTAGTGTGGTGTGCATAGCAGGTGAAGCTTTCTTTCTGTAAGTTGGGAAGGATGGCCGGTTCAGTGCTAGGCAGCTCGTTTTCAACAGTTGACACTCTTACAAGGATTATATATTTGTACTTGAATTTCTTCCCCTTTTCTTGTAACTTTTATGTATTGGTTGTCATTTTAGCCATCAATGCCAAACAGATGAAAATTAAAATATTTTTCAATTTATAGCCCCGTAATTATTTAAAGTCAGCTACTAATCCTCCTCTAAGTTATCACTTCGAGGGCAAATTGCACTAGTCCTTTCAGCTCTTCGTGTCTGTTTCCCATCTCCTCCTTTGCTCTCTCTCTCCTGTGTCTCTGCGAGGGCTCTTCAGGGTTATTGTGGTACACCGGCATTGATTTAAATGATTTTTTTGTTATGTAAGAAGTAGTGCTTACTGGGGCCAGTCAACTGTGTGCTAAGATGTGTGGGTTTGGCACAGTCCTGTGTTATTTAACCCATATAACTTTGCAAGTAGGCTTGGTTATCGACAGTGCTCTGATAAGGAGACTAAGACTCATATATATTAAGTAATTGCTCAAAGTAAATTACCCAGGAAGTAGCAGAGTCATGTCTCCTATTCCCTTTTATTATTTCGTTGCACCATTGACTCACATTGCTCAAATTTTCTTACACTTATCTCCTGAGCCACATCCTTCTTTGAATTAAAACGTATTATATGCATTCCGAAAACTTTTAAATTATTCAGAAATATATGAAGAAAACCCTCCTCCACCCCAATAACTCTGCTAGTAGTGTGCATTGTGATTGCTTTTTACATTCTTCCTCCACACTTAATTTCTATACCTAAATGAAATGGAGATACGAATATGTACCTGTTTCATTGTAAGGCTGAATGAGTTAACATATAAAAAGGACATATAGAATAGTGTCTGAAGCATAGAAAGAGCTCAAACATTGCTCTTATTTATATAAATACATGGATATTGATGTATATGAAAATAAACACATATACAGTCAACTAATATTTGACAAGGGAGCCAAAAATACTTAACAGAGAAAGGATAGTTTTTTAAATAAATGGTGTTGAGAAGACTGAAGAGCCACAGGCAAAAGAATGAAATTGGACCTTATCATACAAAACTCACAAAAAATAACTAGAAATGGATTAAAGGCTTAAATGTAAGAATGAACTGTAAAACTCTTAGAAGAAAACAGAAGGAAAAAGTTCTTTGACATTGGTCTCAGCAACAGTTTTTGGGATATGACATTAAACGCTCAAGCTTGACAAGGGCAAACAGCTGGGACTACCTCAAACTAAAAAGCTTCTGAACAACAGAAGAAACAGTCAGCAAAACGAAGAGGCAACTTACAGAATGGGAGAAAAGATTTGCAGACCATATATCAGGTATGGGATTAATCTCCAAGGTATTTAAAGAATTCATACAACCCAAATTCAAAAAGACTGATAATCCAATTTAAAAGAGGCAGAGGACCTGATTAGGCATTTTTCCAAAGAAGAGACCTGTAAATGGCCAATAGGTACATAAAAAGATGTTCAGCATCACTAATCATAAGGGAGATGCAAATCAAAACTACGATGAAACGTATGGCTGTCATCACACATTCTATCATCAAAAAGACAAGAAATAAGTGTTGGCGCACTCTTGGTAGGTATGTAAATTGCCACTATGGAAAACAGTATGAAAGTTCCTCAAAAAATTAAGAATAGAACTACCATATGATCCAGCAATCCCACTTCTGGGTATATATCCAAAGGAATTCTGTAGTTGCCATCAGAGGGCTCCTGTTAGGTGGAAACTGAACTTTTAGGCATAATCACCCATCCAGGTATAAGTGATTTTCTAACCGTATTTCTCCATTGTATGTATAGAAATGCCATGACAGATCTTGTCAAATGCCTTCATAGAATCTTAAGAAAGCAGTCATTTAGTGAGTAGTCTTTGCTACCCAGTTTGGAAGAATAATACATAACACTCCATTTGAGGAAACTTGAAATATAAACAACAGATGTCTGTAGTTTGGGAAATGACTGAAAAATGTCTAAAAATGCCCACAGTTTTATTGGGTGCATGTGCGGCGCACGCACGCACACACAGAGTGCTATTTTGATCCTGTTAGACAAGCTGCCACACAACTGGCTTCTGCATTGATATTCCATTTGGAAATTTTTTCACAAGATCAAATTTAATGTAATCAGTTAAAATATGTTTTCAGAGTATCGGGTTTATTTAAACCATTAAAAGCGGTTGTATAATAATGTGAACTAGTACAAAAATAATTTTCAATGTCTGCTATGCTAACTGTTAGTATGCAGCGAACATGTCACATGAGCCAACTAAATATGTCTTCACTGAACATAGTAAACAATGAAAACATTAAGTTCTATGTACATTTTTATTCATTCTTCAACTTTTTAAGACTTTAGAGATTAGAAGCACATATATTACCTGATTTGAACCTTTCAAAAATTCTTAAGTGACAGGATACAGATCATTATTCCCATTTTTTGGTCGAAGAAATCAAAGCACAGAGAAGTAAGATTACTGCCCAGAAAAAGGAGTGGTTCATTCTGGTCATCAGGAGAGTCATGGAACCCTTCACACCAGAGGCGGCCTTTAACCAGGGCCGACCATTTTGTTAAGGGGTGATTGTGAAAAGGGGCATCAGGCTGAACAGTGAGCCAAGGCGAGAGGCATGAAAAACCAGGAGGGTTTGGAAAGCAGAGGGGAAGGCATGTGGCCGGCACACATGGGGAGACTCGGCCAAAAGGATAATGCGAGGCCACATCCTAGAGTCCTGAATGCAGAGCTCAGGAATTTGGGCTTGCATCTGTGATGTGGGAGGCCCCTTGAGAGGGTTAGAGGAAGGAGAATGAGTCTCATCAGGGCCAGGAGCAGAGTAGAGACCCGAGAGGATGTTTGCTGCTACTTGCTATTCCGAGGCTTAGTCGCTTGAAACCCACAAATACTTCAGTTCCCATGGGGAGGGTAGCCCTGCGCCAGTTGTCTGTGCGTACTGTACTGCTTCATAAGAGGGTTTTCCTCTGAGTGAATACCTCGTCAGCATGGCTAATAGCCAGTTCGGAAATAAAGTGCACAGTCTTCTCTCCCAGTTGTTGCCTTGCCTTCTGTATTTATCTGTTGGGCCTTTCACGTGAAGGTGTGAGCACTTTCATCGGTTCAACCCTGAAGTAGTTCTGTGACTTAACCATGGCAAAGGGATCCTTGATGTTCAGAAATGTGTATTGGTTTTAAAAGATTAATATGGGTATCTTTTACTTTCTACAAAATTACATATGAGAATTCCAAGCTTAAAGAATTAATGTCTGTTAAAATCCAAACAGTATTGAGCATCTACGCTGTTCCAGGTACCTGCCAGGGTAGGAGAAAAGAAAAGTAACGCTAAGTCCTCTAGGGCAATTAATTGTCCTGTTTGTTTGGCATCATTTACTTACGTTACACATTTGTCTGTCAGCCCTTACCACAGTACTTGGCTATCTTATGTAAAAGGCTTCTATCACTGTGAATGCCTTCCTCTCCCCCAAGATACAATGTTTTCTTATTCTCTCTAAATCCTGCTACCTCAGCATCCCCCTTAAAGACTGCTTCTTCCTAGAATTCTTATCCAAGTCTTCCAAGCTACAGTTTAATTCAACAAATCCTTCCGGAGCACTCTCTTAGGTCCAAGGTCCCATGTGAGTAATGTGAGGACAAGAACTATGCCTAATTTAATCTTAATAACCTCATTACTAGCATGATGCTAGGGACATGGCAGGGGACTCCAGATATGTGTTACAAGGAAATAAGGGGCTTATGTGCCCTTGAGGAGTCAATATATAGACCCATTCCAACCACTTAACATATGGGGCAGCATGTGTGGCCTTTGTGGTCAGTTCTTTGGGAATTCAGAGAGGGTAGAGGTGCAGACAGTGGCAGGGAGTATGTCCCCTATTGCTCTTTCCTATTAGAATGTGTGCATTGACTCATTCAGTCAAAGGTCACTGAGTGCTACAGTGGTTAACAGCTGTCTGGGCCCTGTGGGTATGTGAATCTTGAAGTCATTTAAATGCCTTTGAAGCAGGGAAAACATTTCTGGGAGATTCGGTTGATTTCTGTGAACAGACTAAATCAGAGGAGTGTTTCACATAGGGAGTAAGGTAGGCATCCTTTAGTATTCTCCAAGGGACAGAGTCTCCTTCATCTGTAGGAAATTTGGAAAATCCTGTCTTCCTTTCTGACGACTCTCTAAGCAGGGATCTACCCAGTCCCACCTGTAATATCTTGTACTCTGCTCAAACATTGGCTTCTGGCTTATTTCCAGTAGCCCCCAGCATTGGCTGGACTTGGGACATTGTGTGTACTGATGTGCTGGTAGGCCCTACTGAAAGCCTGGGCCGTCTTGGGAGCATTTCCATTTGCTGATGGTTGTTAGACTTCAGCCAGCTAAGTCAATACCAGAAGATATTGGTGGTTTCTTAGATTAGAGTCTTTTGAAGCAAAGCCTGTGTAAGTGGTTTATTGAGGAATTGCTGTCAGGAGAAAACAGTAAGGAAGTGAGGGAAGCAGCAGTGAGCCAAAGAAGCTGAGAAAATGTGCTTCCAGCCAAAGCCTCGCCTCAGTTTGATCCCCAGAGAGCTCTGAAGCATGAGACCACACTGTTGCCCACCTTGTAGCCAGGGCTCAGCCTTTTCTCATTACTTATGGGCTGGAGACTGCTCCTGGAGGAAGAGCATCATCTTCGAGCCATTTCTAAACTAGGTGGTCCAAGGGATCTTCCCCAGAAAAGGGCTCAGTTGTGAACCATCAGTAGCCAACACGCAGCTGCCCACACTCCTCACAGTGAGGTGTACCGGCTCTGTACAAAGTCACTGACAGAGGCAGTCTTTAGAAACAGAAGCTGACATTTGTACTTCTTAACCGTAGTGTATCTCTTTCCATTCACAAAATGGAGTTACCCTTCCAGGAAGATAGCGGCATAACATTTGTTTAGTGTTTTGAACTTAAAAAATCAAGTTTATTTTCTTATTTCATTGTATACCTGCAAAAGTTGTGTCAGGTGAAGTAGGATTGTTATTGATGCTTTATAGTTAAGAACATTGCAGTACATGATGGTTTAGTGACTTAAGGTCAAGTAGCGGTAGTTTCCACTGGGCACTCTGTTTAACCCTTGCAACAGCTCTTTGAAGTGGGTGTTGTTGTCACCAGAAGTTGTGGTATAGGAGGGCTAAATTCTCAGAGCCGGTATGCAGGGGACTTGTAATTGTGGCCACCTGCATAACTCCTCACCTTGCTTTGGTCCCACTGTACCCTGAAGCCTCTGCAATTGGTAAACAAAACCAAGTCCAAAACCCAAGTTTTTGACATCCGCAACTCTCGGAAAGAGGCCTCAAGTCATGAATGAACTGGCCATTAGGTATAAGTTTTAAATGTCTCAATTGTTTAAAGCTAGCATAGCCAAACCGGACTGAGTTGGTAGTGCTCTGGGAGTTGCTACATCAGAAGTAGCCACATTCGTGATATTTTAGTTGTTCAATTTATATTCATCTTGTAGTCCTATCTAGATTGACAACCTGAGACTCCAGGCCCTGGGTCCCATACATAATTCTCTTGTTGTTTTGCTTTTTGTGTCTCATAGTGAGGCATAAATGGATTATAAGAGAGAACTTTGAGAATTTTTAATTAAGTTGAGAATAACACAGGATAATAATATCTCAGGCATCTAGAATGCTTGAGAGGATAGGGTATTCTGGTTTAATAATTTATTCATTTGGCAAACACTTACTGAGTGCTCTCTGTGCCAGTCAAGGAGCTGACAATTTATACACAAGTAAGTAGTCCCCATAGTAGGGGGATAAGAGTGCTATAGCATTAGCCAAACTTGAAAAGGAGTATTTAGGCCTTTAAAATTATTTTCTTAGTTAATGGTAGTATAGTTGCGTTTTAAAGATTACCCAAAGCAAAGATGTCCCTACACTCTGTTCGTTTATACAGTCTTTATTGGAATACCTATTGTGCGTGAGGTCCTTTAACCCAGTCCCGTCGTTTGCCAAGTCAACAAACTTTGAAAGAAGTCTTAGGAAATACAATCATAATGTTATCTATGTGAAACACGTCT
The DNA here is from genome assembly GCA_003508835.1 of Eonycteris spelaea. NCBI lineage: Eukaryota > Metazoa > Chordata > Mammalia > Chiroptera > Pteropodidae > Eonycteris > Eonycteris spelaea. Next base: position 8,641,617 of record PUFA01000017.1, read on the forward strand.
AACTTGTAACATATTATAAGATGTGTATTGGTGGTCATGACGGAGTCAGTTTGGGTTAGGTAAGACAAAAATTATCATTCACTTCAAAATAAAAATCAATTAGAAATGAAACTGTGATTCTGGATAAAGGAATATCCAGAAAACATTTATTGAAATCTTATTAAAAATATAAATCAACTTCAATTTGTGCCTGAATCTTTTAGCAAAGATTTTATTCTGAGGCTGAATCTGCTTGTCTTATTTAGCTTGAATTGTGCATAGTTAGAAATCAGTTATGAACTTTTTGGGAAGTAACTAATAATATATAGAATAAATGAAATCACTGGTTAGCCTAGCCTGTTACTTAAATAACAACAGATTTTATTGCAGGTAAATATCAGACGGGTCTCCCCTCCTTCATCTCATATGCTCTGATTAATATAGGTCATACTTTTTAAAGTGGCAGCTCTCTGTATGTAGCCTTCCTCTTCAGGTGGATACTATTGTATATTGTTAAAAGGTGCCAGATGCCTGAATAGTTCCATAAGATGCTTTGCGTTATTATATAGTATTTACTTTGACAAACATTAAAGTATATAGTGTTGCTTTTCCTTTCAAAATATAAGTTTATCTTTTTCTTAATATTTGCATGTGTGTGTGTGCACACTAGTGTGTGCATGCACACGTGTTTATAGTTCTGTTTTAATCAAGGGCAAATAGGATATGATTTAACTAAAATTGGTTTTATAACAAATAAATATGCTTTCTACTATGAGGTACTGACCAAGTCAAAGAATAGATATAGACAATTGTCTTATAAAGTAGTTGTGCACTGTGTGTGTGCTCCAAGAACTGTTCTGAGTACTGGAGATAAAAGCAGTGAACAATATAGAAAAGTTCCTACCTTCTCAGAGGTTACTTTCTAATGTGAGTAGGGAGGAGGACAGTAAACAGGTAAAATGAATAGCAACTATTAAATGCCCAGAAGAAAATAAAATAGTAATAAAGAGAACTAGATTGAAGTATACTAATATCCAGTGTTATTAAAGAGTGTTATAATTCAAGAAGTTGAGTCGCTTAAGTTTAAAATTGTCATCACTTCAATTGTACTATCCCTTCAAGTCCCCCCTAGAGATTTCCTAAATGTATGCAAAACAGAGTTCTGTTTCTGTCTGTGCAGAGTTAACTGCTACAGAAATTCTCTCCTCCCTACTGTAAAACTGGAACACTGAACAAAATATATCAAATAACTGTTTCCAGGTATTGGGACAACAGGCAGCTCAGGGCCACGATCCCTAAGAATAGGGAAATAAATGATGCTGGCATCTTTCACCCATCTTATTGTCTGAAGGCAGTTTTCAGATCCAAGCACAGGGATGAGGAACCAAATAGCCCAGTGATCTTACCGAGTTAAAGAGCCAGAGATTACAGTTGAGGCGGCTAGGATTTGTGAAGGAAAGTACCAGAGATGAGGAGCCTTCATAGGGAGAAAGCGCTTTGCGTAGCTGTAGAGGATGCCCAGTCACCCTCGTGTAAGTACCGCTTTGCTCACGTGTAGGGAAAAAACTGCCCAAGTTTGGAAAAGAACCACTGAAAAGCAGTAGGTCAAACCATTTCTGTAGCTCACAAAAGGCTGGGGATTAGTTCATGTTCTCACCCGCATAGTGGAAAGACCTCATAATACAAGGGAAACAGGATAGAGTCTGCAGAAGAGTATCAGCTAGGTAATGAGGCTAAATTATCCCTAGATCAAAGTCTGCTCCGGACTTGCCCTAACAAAGCTTAAAAGCAAGCATTGAGGGAGAAAACTGATCTGAAGTCACTTAACTGCCTACCAGAACAAGGCCACTTTTAACAAAATCCAGCACCCAAAAACATAACGCTGTGTCTGGCGTCCAATAAAAAATTACCAGAAATGCAAGTAAATTAAATGTGACTTATAGTGGGGAGGACAATTAATAGGCATAAACCCAGAAATTACAGATGGAATTAATAGACAAGAAGGTTAAAGAAGACCTCAATAAAATGAAGTGATATACTGTGGTCACGATTTGGAAGACTTGATATTATTGAGAAGTCAGTTTTCCAAAAAGTTGATCTGTAGATTCAGTACAATTCAATCAAAATCCCAGATTTTTTTTTTATGAAAAAAAGTTAAATGTATACTTACCATACGTGAAAGAATAAGAAATATGTGTTGATCTCATCCCCTGGCTCCTGCTAATACATGGTCTTTGACTTCAGTTCCTGACAGAGAACACCTAAGACTTGTAATTCCTGAGTGATAGGAGTGTCGGACACAGAATTAGAATCCCTTGGAATGTCCTGGGTGATTAGAGTGTCTTGTTCTAATGAGCAGTTCTTGGTAGGCTGCTGGATGGAGGCTGGTCACCAGAAAGACCAAGCCATGACTGGAGGCTGGAAACTTTCAGCCCACCCCTATTCTCTAGAGAGGGAAGAAAGAATGGAAATTGAGTTATAATCAATCCTGCCTCCATGATGACGGCTTCATAAAAAATATGAGGTTCAGAAAGCTTCTGCATTGGTGAACTCATCCATGTGACAGGAGAGTGGTGTACCCAGCTCCATGGGAACAGAAGGCCTGTACTCATGACCCTTCCAGAGCTCTCCCTATGTGCTTCCTCAGCTGGCTACACTCATTTGTGTCCTTTAAAATATCGTTTGTAATAACTCAGCAGTAGCAAGTAAACTGTTTTCCTGGACTCTGTGAGCCACTCTAGAAAACGATTGAACCCGCGATGGGCATCATGGGAACCCTCAATCTGTAGCCAAGTTGGACAGAAGTTATGAGTAACCTGGGGACCTACTACCGATGGATGCCCGAAGTGGGGAGCAGTCTTGTGGGACTGAACCCTTAACCTGTGGGGTCTGTGCCAACCCCAGGAAGTTACTGTGGAATTGCATGGTATAGACATGCATTGACATCAGACATGTTGTGAGCGTGAAGAAGGAAATAACAGAAAAGAGTTCATCCCCTGCCTGCTGCAGCCCAGCACTTCTCTCCTAAGTATTTACCCAGGAGAAATCAAAACAGCCACAGCCCTATACCTGACAGGCAAAACTGGAAATAATATAAATATCTATTAACTAACGAATGGATAAGCAAATCATAGTGTATCCATACAGTGGCATATCACTAATAAACAAAAAGGAATAAACTACGTACTTATACACGCAACAACATAGATAAATCTCAGAAGGTTTTGGTTATTTAAAGAAGCCGAATACAAAAGGCTGTACATAAGTTTTCATATATATGATATTTTAGAAAAGATGTCGCTATAGTGACAGAAAGTAAATCAGTGGTTGTTGGGAAAGAGGGAAGGTAGATTTGGCTACCAAGAGTCCTGAGGGAACTGGGTGATGGAACCTCTTTATGTATAGATTGAAAGATAGTTACATGACTGTATATTCATGTCAAAATTTATTGTGCACTTAAAATCAGTGAACTTTTTTAAATGTAAATTATGCATAAATCTGATTTTTAGAGTATGCAAAACTGGTTTTCATAAATAAATTTGAGGATTCGATGATAATCCTTGCGGGAATAAATAATATGAGTACCTCAAGAAGTTCACACAGTCTTATGCTGAGCTGATACAGCAGAATTGTTTGCTTGTTCTCATCAGCCCATATGTGGACTGGGGTGTTCTGTTATGGGGACTTCACAATGAATGTGTGTGGACAGATCTGTGTTCAGAGTAGGATAACCAGGAGAGTGAAGGGATTTGGAGCCACATGTTTTAAAGAAAATCAGAAGGAATGATAGATGTTTCAGTAAAAGAAGCAAATGCTGGAAATATACAAATCAGCTGTCTCTAGATATTTAAAGGAATCTTGTGTGGGGATTGGAGTATCCCCCTCTCCACCCCCCACCACCAAATGTTCTGGTTACAGGGAAAGATATTTCTACATACCACAAAGTTTCCCAGGTTGTTCAAGTTTGGCAACTTTTTGGACTAGACAGTTTTGGCAAGAATGGTATGCTGTCAAGGAGATCATAGAAACTTCTAAATAATATACCTCAATTTCAACCTGTGTTAATACCTTTAAACTGTGTCTGTATTTGCAAAAACAAATTTGTTAGCCTCCCTGATTTCTCCTGCTTAATCTCTCTGCCCTAATTGCAGTTTTCATTACCATATTTTTTGTAACTCATTCTTACAAATTTTAGTTACATGATACTATACTTTCCTGGTTCTTCTCTCACTTCTGTTATGGTTCTTCCTTTCTGATGATGGAAAGAGGATTTGATAGCTGACTGAACTACATTGCTTGCAAAGTGATTCCCAAAACTGTGATTTCATAAATTATAAATGATTATGAAAGTTTATATAAATCCCTTCCCCAGACTTGGAAATGCTTATGTAAAAAAGCATTGAAGTATGAAATGACAGAGTATACTGTGCAGGGTAGACTTACCCATTCACTAAGGACATCATTTTTCTTTCCAAGTCAGTTTCCTTATTTTACAGAAAGGGGATGATTATATCCACATGGCTGTAGTGTGCACCAGATGATTAAGTAAAATAATATGTGTGAAGATGCTCTACCTTGAAAAAGCACTTTATGTATAGAAAGTATTACTAATTTAGTTATTAAAGTACAGATAAACATTTTATAAATCTGTGATGTTTTTTATTTTAGAGTTGTATCTAGCAGAGGATTTTATGTCGATTGCTAATTTAATTAAATGTAACATAAATATGAGTATATGACTGAAGAGTGCTTACTTTCCAAGTACCATAAATGAGACTTGTCTACTCTGGTCACATAGTTTTGTTCTTAAAAAGTTGCTTTGATAGGTGGCATCTTTAGAGTTTACCATTCAGCACAGGCTGCAGCCACTAGATAGTGACACATTTGTTTTGTTGTCTAATTTAGTTATATTCTGCCTCTTCCTCAAAAATATCAGTGGTAGAGCTGGTTTATTTTAAGCAGCAATCTACAGGCAAATTGTTCTAAGGCAAATCTGTCCTCTCATTTGTCTGTCTCAAGCTAGATAGCAAGTATAATAACATTATTGACCTGGACATTTTTAGCAGCAGTTCCTGGAGTTTTGTTCCACAGCATCACCCATGAATGAATATTGTGTTATCTATTGCATTTATAGAGCTTCTAATCAAAATTATCATCTTATTGACTTAATAACCATAATCAGATCTGGATTCATACTGTACTCAATATCAAGCCATTTTACTTTTCCAGTGATTTTTTAAATTACATGTAAACAGATTATCCACAGATTTTTCACATCAGTCGGCTCTCTGAGATGTTCATTACCCGCTATTCTTGTCTTTCATTTCTTAATTTCTCAAGGAATGTAGACTAATTTTAATAACAGCCAAGATTGAGTAGGGGGTGACAAAGGTGATTCTTTGCCATACACAGAAGATATTTTTACAATGGAAAATGGCATTTAAAAATCTTTCCCACTGCTTTCCCCAAATTTGTAAGATTTTAGTAACATGCCTAAGGACTTGGTTAGTTGATGTTGGGGCTGAGCTTCAAACTAAGTGTCTTACTCCTCATCTATTTGACATTCTTTCCACTGTCACATTATGCCTTAGTGCTGTCATCACTACTTGATTCTTTTATTATGTAATATCCTTGATTTCTTTGGATAAATTTGATTCTCATCAAATATAGCCAAAATAAAAGTTTTAATAGAATATGCATGGATGAAAGCATTTGGGGGTATAATAGCTTTTATTCATTTTTGTTAGTGACTCATTTTACCTGAGGATTGTTTGAAAGGTTATTCTCTGCACTGTGCTAGATGCTTTGATTCTTTTGCCAAGGATTTAATAATCTAGTGACCCAAGATTTCTTTACTTATCCCAAATTTATTTTAATTTATTTGTCAACAGACAAATCTTGGCGAATATGAAAGAACTCAGGATATAGAATTTTTATGAGTCCTTACTGAAGAAATCACCAGAAGATAATTTTCAGCCAAATAGGAGGTGAATGGAGAATCTTTGGCAAAAAGACTAGCATCTAATTATTGAATTCAGTGTAGGACTAAAACGAGAGAGTTATTGCCAAGAATTGAATGTAAATGTTATAAATTTTGACAACGTAGAAATAATAAATAATAAAAGGTGAGAAGAAGCAGAGAAAGGGTGAAATGTAGTGTTGTATGCATACTAATATCCTCAAATTTTAGAGCTGGAAACGAAAACTATCATTTAAAACAGAAAGGTATAGTATATTCAATGGTTTTAAAAAGTGAACAGTAAGAAACATCGTAAAATCAATTAAAAGTGTGTGCAGGAGGATGGTAGAGAAGAAATAAGGAATTCTCATTTATCTTCACTCTCATTACAGAGTTATGAGTGCAACCATATTTGTGTAGTTGTGTGCATAAAAGTAGCCACAAGGATAGAAATATAACTCTTCTGAGTAATCATAAAATAGGAGATAAGGCAAAGCACAGACTAATGTGAAAGATTTTTAAAAGACACTACAGAAAAGCTCGGAAACTGAAATTTTTTAAAAATAGCACTTACACTAACATCAAACATGTAAAATACAGTTGATCCTCATTATTTTCAGAGTCCCTGTATGTGAATTTACCTACTCGCTAAAATTTATTTGTAACATTACACTCCGTACTTATGGCACTTTCCCGCTCATATGTGGGCATGAGCAACATGGTAAAAATTTTGAGTTGCCAGCTGAAGTTGAAAGGGGACACTCTACCTTTTTGTTTCAGCTCTCTTTCTATAAACAATTATTTGTAAGGAATGTATATTAAACAAGCTGTCCTTAAACAGAAACACATCGAACAAGATGATGAAAAACAAGTTTATTGGTCATTTGACAAAAATGTGACCAGAGGCTCAGAGGAACCTAACCCAGTATTTCCCCTAGCTATTCACTAATTCAGTGTTTGTAACAACTTTACAGAATATAACTATGGCAAATAACGAGAATCAACAGTACTTATGGTGAATCTAACCAAAGAAAGACATGCGTGCAAGACTTGTACACTGAAAACTACAAAACATTGCTGATATAGCTAAAGATATGAAGAGATATACCATGTAGGTGGATCAGGAAATTCAATATTGGTGTCAGTTCTTCCCAAATTGATATGTAAATTCAACACACTCCCAATCAAAATTCCAGCAGGCTTTTTAAAAACTGACATTCATTTGAAAATGTAAAATCTTTAAAAAGCCAAAACAATTTTGGAAAAAAAAAAACAATTGGAATACTTAACATTAACCAACTTTTCAAGACTTTTTAAAGCTACAATAATCAAGGTAGTGTGGTATTGATATAAAGATAATATAAATAGATCAACAAAGTAGAATCCAGAAATAGACACTCACATATATGGACAACTGATTTTCAACAAAGGTGAAAAAGCAATTCAGTTGAAAACAGATAGTCTTTTGAACAGGTGCTGCTAGATTATTTGGCTGTCCCTCTGCAGAAATAGGAACTTTGAGCCATACCTTTTACCATGTACAGAAATTAGCTCAAAATGGATCATAGCCCTAAATATAAAACTTCTGAAAAGAAACATAAAAGAAAAATCTTTGTGATTTTGGATTAGGCAAAGATTTCTTAGACATAAAACCAAAAGCATGATTTATAAAAGAACATGTTGCTAAAATAGACATAAAAATTAAGAACTTTTGCTCTTTGAAAGAAATTGTTCAGAAGATGGAAAGACATGCTACAGACTGGGAAGAATATTTGCAAATCATATATCTGATAAAGGATTTGTATTCAGAATTTTTAAGAATTCCCCAAACTCAATAATAGCCTAATTTTAAAAAATGGGCAAAAGTATTGAACAGGCGCTTTACTGAAGAAGATGTACGGATGGCAAATTAGCGTGTAAAAAGACTCTCAATGTCATTATTCATTAAGTAAATACTAGTTAAAACCACAGTTGAGTATCACTGTATAGTCATAAGGATGGCTAAAATTAAAAGATGACAATACCAAGAGTTGACAGGATGTGGAGCAAGTGGAACTCTCATTCATTGCTGATGGGAATGCCAAATGGTACAACCAATTAGGAAAATCATTTGGCAGCCTCTTAAAAATTTAAGCATATACCTACCATATGTCCAGCTATTCCAGTCCTAAGTATTTACCCGAGAGAAATGAAAGTGTATGTTCATACAAACACACGTAAATGTTCATAACAGCCTTTTTTGCAGTAGCCAAAAACTAGAGCTAACTTGATGTCCATTAGCTGATAAATGGATAAACAAATTGCCTTACAAGGGAATACTGCTCAGCAATAAAAGTCATGAACTATTGATACATTCAGCAACACGGATAAACCTCAAAAGAATTATTTTAAGTAAAAGAAGCCAGACTGAAAAAATAGTACATAGTATAAGATTCCATTTCTATAAAGTGCTGGAAATTGCAGTCTAGTCTCTGGTGACAGAAAACAAATCATTGGCTGCCTGGCCATGAGGAAGTGGTTGGAAGAGAAGAGTGAATTTCAAAGGGACATGGTGGAGAAACTTCCATGGATATGTTTATAATTTTTATTATGGTGGTTTCATAGATATACGAACATGTCAAAACTTATGAAATTATACATTTTAAATAGATACAGCTTATTGCCTCAATTATTGCTCGGTAAAGCTGTTTTTAATAAAAGACAATAATAGCAATAAGTTTGGCTACATCTTATACCTATCAATAAATGTATGTTCTAAACTTACATATTAAAAGAATTATATCACATAGAAATACAATTACAGGCTGTACACAAGACATGTATAAAAATGATTTAGATTCAGAGTAAAATTATGGAGCATATCAATGAAATGCAAACAAAAAATAGCAGAAGTTTTAATCTTAATATTAAAGATTTAATTCAGGGTAAAAAAAATTCAACAAGTCAAAAAAAAAGTTTTGTATAATGAAAAGGGGTGCAACCCAGTGAAAGTCTTAAGAGTTGAATTAGTATGTATCATATAGCAGCAACACTTTCCTTAAAACATACAGAAAATATTAGGAAAAAATTTTTGCATTGTATGCATGTAATGTGGCCTTATAAGCTAAAAACAGAAACTATCTTTTTTAAGCACTCATGACAAATGTTCAAGTGATATTTTAATTACAAAAAGTAAAATTACAAATGTACTGAAAGAATGGAAAATTCTTAGCTTTATCTGGGAGTAAGGATAGCCTTGCTAATTATTAGGTAAAATATGAAAACAAACAAAAATACTGATATTTTATTGTATACACTTCTAAAAAAAATGTACATGGCAAGCAAACACCTTAAATTAAATAAAGTTACATCCAATGAATGAGGTACTTGTGACAGACAATGGAAATGATTAATGTATAAGGAGTACCTACAAATCAATAAGAAAAAGACCAATAACCAGAAAGAATCATGGGCAAAGGATATAAACAGCTCATAGTAAAGAAAAAGATGGCTTTTAAGTGTTTTAAAATGTTCAGTACTCTGATTTCTCTTCAGATCATATAAAACATGCTCAACTTTAGTCATGACAGTAGAAATGCTAATTAAAAGCACAATGACATTGTTTTTCATATATTGGGCAGTGCAGGCCATAACGCGTAATAACTCCCTATGAGTGTGGGGGAAACTCACTCTCATACACATCTGGTGATAATAAATTGGTGTAACTTCTATGAAATGTAGTTTGACAGTAACTTGCAATATTAAAAGTGCTCATACCACTTGATCCAGCAATTTTATTTCTAGGAATGTGTAGCCTGTGTGCAAAATGAATACATGGGTATTTATTGCAGCATTGCTTGTAAAATAGAAATTTTTTCATTTTTAATTAAATGAAAAAGAGATTTATTAGACAAATAAGGCTGAATCTATACGTCAGTTAGAGAAGCAGCACTAATAGACAGGTGATCCAGACCGTTCCACAAGCTACAAGCTGTGTTAAGGGAATAAAGGAGGGAGCAGAGCACTGTACTGCATGTTGTCATTTCTTACATGTATCCGATGCTGGTACAGACTGAGATTCTCCCCGAAGGGATCCACATGGCGTAGTAATAGTGCTGTTCTCTGTGATCCAGGATGGGAATTGGAAGGCGCATCTTAGTCACTGGTAACATTAGGTGCTTTACATACATTACCTGATTTAAAATATTCTTTGCCTTAGAAATCAATCAAGAACCTGGAAGACCCTACAAAATTAAGTATTAACTTATCCAGTAGAGATTATGAATGTTTTAGTAATAAAAAAAAAAATAGCTGAAAATAATAGTAATTATTATGTGTTGGGCACTGTACTGTGAGTTCTTTACAGTACAGACATTGTCTCAGTTTTTCCAATTATACTTCAAAGTAATTGTACTACTTTACAGTTGAAGAAAGAGATTCAGAATATGACCCATGGACACAGATAATAAGGGCCCTTTTAAGAAGTTCAGTTGAATGACGCTTGAGCTATATATTTGCTTCAATATATATCAAAGCTTCTACCAAAAACATTTATGAATGGCTTGTGTGATGACAGATACACATGTTAGTTACATAGATGTTTTCTTGTGCTTTCAAGGAAAGACAGCTATTGTCTTACTTAAAATTTTATGTTAAGGTTGGAACGTGCATGATTGCAGCAGGCTCAACATCTTGGGAATACCAACTGCCAAGATAAATACCGTCTTTTGAGAGTAAATATTTTCATATTTCTGTATAATTATGATGTGGCCCTACTGAACTGGTTTTATTCCATAAAGAAAATGAGATTCTTCAGCAGATGGACAAATTTTAAATATAGGCTAAACCTTAAAAATAAAGATCCAAGTAATATCAGGGGAAAAAATGGAAAAATTCCCTCCCTTATTCTTTTACATCTTTTAAATGAGAGGTGTTGCCTCTATCACTATAAATAATCAATAGGGTTTTGTTTTGTATTTTGTTTTATTTTGAGCAAGGGCAGATTTCAGTCTTTGTATTCTTCAGTACTCAGGAGATTGCTTTGGCAGCTGATAAACTGGCCTATGTATTAAAATAATTATATGGCAGGTCTTTGGGTATCTTAATATAAAATCGATTTATGTCAGATTCATTTTATAGCATCTGGAAGTTTGCCTGCTCATGGCAGCAAATTAGGGCTCACATTTACTATTGACTCAGTAGGATATGTAGTTTATGGTGGATACTTATGTATTTCTATCCAGTGCTCTTGAGAAATAAGATATACCTTGTTTACCTAGTAAATGCATTCATAAAAAGAAGTATGTAAAAAAATTATTAAACAATGAATTTTACTTTTTTGATTTGATCATTTTGCATGATGCTCTATTTTTATTTATAATTCTTATTTATTAGGGTTCATTGTTTCCATTAGCTTTATTTCCTGTGGCAAGGAGCTCACATGTATGGAACTACTTAAGTATTCGAGTAGAAAATGGTAGATGTTGCCACAGACAAATTCATGGGCATTCTTTAAAGCATTGTTGATTGACCAGTCTCCTTGTAAAGTTTACCAACTCTTCTTATGTGAGACTGCAGTTAGCTTTCTCTCTCTTTCTTAGTCTTAAGGTTTACAACAAAGAGAAATCTCACAATTGTTTTAATTTCCACTGACATACTTTGCATTTCACAAATATATTTGCATCTTCTTCATTTCTTCCCATGTCCATTTGTGCTCATGTCTAGAATCATAAAATGTTCAAAAGCAAAGGTGCTGCTGTTTCGCAGAATGAATTTGTTGGAGGTCAGTTTCTCTACCTCTTACCAGACAAGTGTAGCCCCCACCTTTCTCCAGGTGACCACGGGGTCGTCTTTGCTGCAGGGTTAGACTCTGGCATAGTCTGCAGCTCTGACATCTGCTGTGTGTGTTGGGATGGACGAAGTTTCCGGAGGACTTCCTTGAACTTCCAGGACTGGGTGCCTTCCTCATCTTCTCCTGCTTTGTAGGTGCTGCCACTTAGAGTCAGTGTGGGAGATGCCTACAGCCTGTGCACTGAAGTGTGCACTTTCAAAGTCACCATTAGAAATAGGCTGTCCTTTATGGTGACTAGTGCACAAAAGGTGATTGGTAATGTAACATGTTTATAGATGTGTGTCCTCATTACAGCACCCCTCTGTGGAGAAACGGTACTTCATCTCCACTTTACAAAAGTGATGAGACAAATAAAACAACTGAAAGAGGAGATTGCACATTAGGTTAGCTCGATAGGTTTTACAAGTACAGTGAAATAATCTATACAGATTTGAATCTGAACCTTTCACTTGTTCAGCACTTTGTGATAAACTGGGTGGATACAGAAGTAGCTGAAGCATCTTTGCCTTAAATGACAATAACTTTCCTGAACACAGGACTTACCAGCACTTGTAAGATGACAAAACTGAGGCACAGAGTACTTAAGTAACTTGCCCAGAGGCCCACAGCCAGTCGTTGGTAAACTGAGAATTCAGCCTGATCTGTACCATTAACCTTGCAATATGCTGCCTGAATTGAAGGCTGATTTAAAAAGACAGCAGCAGTTCCTCCCCGCAAAGAGCCTTTCATCCAGTGTACGTGCTGGAATTCCCGCGGACAGATCTCCACAAGGCACGTGAACATGCCCCATGTGTCATATTTTTTAAACCGTATCTGAGTCAGATCAAATCTTGTGACTTGTACCACCAACCACATCCAGCTTCGGTGGAATTAGGAGTGACTCTGAATTAGAAACAGGGTCTACTCAGACATTCTTACTCTCTCTGCCGTCCGTGTTTGCTGGATTGCCCGCCTCCGTCTAGCCCCCGTCCAGCACTGTGCATGTAGCAGGTTCTCTGCCAAGGGTTATGGAATAGCTCAGTAAGCGGATTCCAGACAGGCATGGTGGTGGCCCAGTGTCACGTTCAGAGCCATTGCCTCAAACAGACTTATCATTGTGATTTATTTATTGCACAAAACACTTGATTTTGATGAAATCCAAGTTAGCATTTTGTGACTTTCTAATCAGAGCTATGATTCAGGCAATCATTTTTGAAATATGGAATATTGAATAAGATAGAATATTTTAAAGAGTACATTCATGTAAAAATAAATTATGAATTCCTTTAGCCACGTCCTCTCTTTAGAAATAGCACTCATACATATTTTATACATAAATTGACAAGGATGGCAGAGACCTCATCTTCCCCGTGGCAGTTTGAACCAGACTGATTGAGGATTTATTGCCTAATTAACTTGTCAATCTGACATAAAAGTCATTAGTTCTGGAAAAACATGTTTGTCATACTGGGCGTATCCCTAATTAATATAGTCAATATCTAACATATATTTAAAACTAAACAGAATAATAATCTCCAAAGCATATGTTATAGACTATGAGGAACTGGTTATAAATTTCTTTGGGTCATGAAGCAGTGCTCTAAGTACAGGTTTGTATTTGAGGAGAGATGGTGCCATGTTGTGTATTGTTTCCTCTGCTTTAAATGCAGTGAAATCAGTGCTACTAACATTAACTCCCCTGCTGATGAGGCATAAAGGTAATGACTGAAGACTCAAAGAGGTTGTGTGATTTGAACGGAACTAGGATTCAAACCTGAGGTCCAGAATGTTCTTTCTCAACATCAGAACCTACTAACCAACATGACCTTTGCAGTGTTCATTCATGGTCTTATTCTCCCTTCCTAAAGTGCATGTAAACTTGGAGCTCAGCAGGATAAACCAGGTAGTCATATCAAGACAACCATCTAACACAATGTTTTCTTTTGCTGATGTTCAGCCATGTGCTGGATTATCGATGGATAATGCAGTAAGGTGATGCACTGCCAGTGACCTCACAGGGCAGCTATCATGTGACCATGCATGCTGATACCTATAGTATCTTTCTCCCAAACCCACTCTGCCCCAGCATCACCGTGTACACAGTGCTATGCAGCAAAATCATTCAGCAGTTATTTCCAGGCCGCTGAGCACCTCACAGCAAACTCATTCATTTGCTTGTAAATGTGCACATTTCTATCGTAAACATAAACATCGGAAGTTGTTTTTGAACTAAGAAGGTTTGATTCATTGGCCCCATACAGTCCTACCCCTGTATAGATTCCATTATTATGTTTTTCCGTACCAATTAAAATATTTTTTCTCTAGCAATACACCTTGTCATAGAAGGCTTGTGTTTAGTAACCAGAGCCGTGAGGGGCCAGTGTAGTTATTTTTCCATTTTATCAGGTCCTTTCTGCACTGTAGTTTTGCCGTTATTTATTTAAATTGTATGATAGGCTGAAATATTAACTTACAAATTAGAATTAACAGTTAAAGTAGCTGAAAATAAACTTGCCTGAAACATGCAGAATAATTGGGGAGCCTGCACTTACTCTACTGTGCCTTATTACAGAGTGACTAGTCGTGGATATCATTTAGAAAGCCATTGGAAACACAAGCTTATGTGATGTTTCTTGGTGGACCCCAAAAGACAAAGAGGTCACTCACTGCCTCTACAAGTAGAGTGAGTGTATCGGACATTGCCTAGGACTATCCCCAGTGGGTGGGCTGGTAGAGCATCTCAGACTTTTTTGAGATGTTTTGTTGGAAACAGAAGGATGGGGTTCAGTGAACAGCATCACAGAATACCACTATATTAGGTTACATGATGCAGAGCACTTCAGACCAGCTCTGAGATTTGTCTGGAAAAGCTTCCTTCAATGCATAAGCCATTCCAGGTGTGTGTCCCTTTCTTTTGAAAGGCAGAAAGAAACTATGCTGAATGCTGTGTTTCCAAGAATACATTCATCTCACTTAGACACTGTGTAACCTAAGAGCAGTAACTGGTTTTATGATAATCAGCATCCAGGACATCTAGACAAGAGGGATTATTATAACTCTTGAGTCATTTGGTTCTAAAACATAGGCATAGAAAAATTTAGATGTGTATGTGAAGAAAAAGAATTTCATTTGAAACTCAGATTCTCTTTCACACACACATGCACGTGCACACATGCGTTCTCTTGAATGAGGTTTGGTCTAGTTTAGTAAGGCATGGCCATTGGTATACATATTACATGTGGTTTGCCAAAGTTTGGCTTCATAACTTCTAACGTAACTAGTTATCTTCTTCTCATACCTTCCTAGTATCCCTTCTGTTTCTGCTCCAGATATGTAAGGACTAAAAATGTCCATGTGACATGCTTGGTGGCTTTTGGCTTTATGAAAATGCTTCGAATCCTTTTATATATTAATCTATAAGTAGTAATTTAAACACTAATATAAAAATTTTTTCACATCTCAGTCATCCAGCAACTGAAGGTTATCACAATAAAGATATTTACTCTATTTACTCTAACCACAGACAGCCTCTTAACATGCATTCAGGAGCACATGAAACGTCCATTAGGAAGACAGCTGCTGTTTTGAGTAAAAGCACTGTGCTACCTACATCTGTCCCGTGCCCAAGGGCATGGGTAAGGCGAACACACAAATCACCATGATGTCTTATCTGATTATCATAACTACTAATCAGAAAAATGCTCTGGCACCAGTAGGCCTTGAAAACTGATTGGTCCAATTGTCTTTTGTCGTGTAGTTAACTACTGCAGAACTTAGTGGCTTAGCAAGAACCATGTGATTGTGTTCATATTTGATAGGTCAGGAATTTGGGGAGGCACCCGTGGGCAGTTTGTCTCGGATTCACATGGCAAATGCTGGGGTAGCTGGAACTATAAAAGACCCATTTCCAAGGTGGCTCTTTCACTCACAGGTCTGGGTCTTGGTTCTCTGTGGCCTCCCTCTCCCCACGTGGCGCTTCAGTCTCCAGGGACTCTCCCTATAGCTTGGGCTTTTTATGTGATGGCTCAGGACTTTAAGAGCAATTGTTCGGTGGTGGCAAGGGGAAGCTGCAAAGCTTCACCGACCTAGACTCAAAGTCCCACATGTGATTTCTGCTGCATCCTGTTGATCAGACACATTACTAAGGGCAGCCCAGATTCAAGGGGAGATGAATCAGATTACACCTAGTAATCTTCAAAGCAGAAAGTTATAGGCTATAAAGGAGCTGATTGTAAAACTCCTTTGGGGGATAAATCAGTTTTGCAATTACCGGTTGCCCAACAACTACTTTATATATGAGGAGAAAAAGTGAAATGTTACACATGGTTTGTTCTACTTTGTATTTGATTTTTTGCCTTAATGTAGTAAAATCAGTGAGCCTGGCCTTCACTCACCAGTAGGCTAAGTATGATGGTAATAATGCTAATTGTATATGGACAGCAGTGACAAGAGAGATCTCCAAGATGACATGAAGCTTTTAAGTCAGAGTGATCAGAAATATGGTCGTGCTGTTGACTGAAATAGGAAACCCAGGAGGAGGGGAAAAAAGTTGGTTCCAAACAGTTGAATAATGCTTTAGACTGCAAGCAATAGAATATCCAACAAAAGGCAGCCTAAAACCCTCATTTTTCTCAGATAGATCTGGGGCAGACTGTTTAAGATTTGCTTCGGCTCACAGACGTCAGGGCACAGTCTGCTTCTCTGGGAGTCTGTGACCTTCCTCTCTTGTTACAAGATGGCTACCTCAGCTCCAAACATCACATTAATTTTTTATTAACAGAGAAAGGAAAGAATCTCTCTTAACGTCTCCCATCCCCAGGAGCTCCACACTGGTGAGGACTGGGTTGCATTTCCATGTGCTAGCTTCAGAGGAGACCAGGAGAGCCAGGCGTGGCATTTTCAGGCTTTTTCATGGGAAGCCAGCTCTCCTAGCCGGGAGAAAGGCATCAGATAGGTAACCAACAATGTCCGCCACAGCGATGAAGTCCGTTTTCTTTCCCTGCACAGTGGCTGAAGGCTCACTTAGCAGCCTTATAGAGCTTGAATTAAATGGCTAAATCATAGCTGATAAATTAGTATTTTCTAAAAACAGTTTCTCAATGGGCTTTTCTTCTTTTACTTTGTGACTGAGAGCTAAGCCCACTACTTCTTTACAAATAAAAGATTTAATAATTTCCCTTATACTTTTAAAATATGAATGAAAGCTCTTTGGCTGCCATGAAGACATGTATCCATCCCATTATGCATCTTGCAGAATTGCCTTCCTGGTATCGTTACACATTATACATCTTTATAAGTGCCTTTATGTGTGTACACGTGGGTTTAGAAGATGAAGGAATTTCTGTAGACATTATGAATCATGTTTGTTTTAAAGTCTGGAGGCTTAGAAAACTCTTTGATATTTAGAGTTGAACCAGGACAACCAATTCTAGCTATTCCCCTGAATGGCAGAGGATGGCTGAGCTGAGCCGAGCCTGTGACACAAGTAGGATAAAACTCAGAAAATGTAGACAGTATCTCGGCTCCGAAAGGGCCTGGTTTGGACATCTGGGATTGCAGAGCAGTGCTTTAAACTCCTAAGCTGGATAGAGTTGGAATCCTTTGTTCTGTGGCTGTGTAATTATAATTGTCTAATCTGTAATTGTCCAATTGTGATATTTTAACCCGATCAAATTCACACGGAATAAGTCGGAGCTGAGAGTGTCACCCTTGGGACCTTTGCTGGTGAAAAGTCGGCTTGAGGAAGGGAAGACCTGAGGAAAGAAGGTCTGAATCTCATCTTGTGTCTGTAGCAGTCCATTCAGTCATCTGACGTTCCCTGAGTGCCGACATGCCCTCAGTGCCAGGCGTGGAAGAAAGGGCAAGGCCAGGTCTGCCTTGGAGGCACTCACAGTATTAGGAAAGGGAGGTGGCAGCCTCGCCTCCCGCTCAGAATAGAAAAGCGAATATGAGAAATCTGTGTGGTCTACCAGGCAAGCTAGTTGGGCTGGTTTTCCTTAGAATTTTAAAGTGTTTCATTTCCAAATTTGAGTTGATGTAGTAAAATCACATTATGTTACAGTAATTGTGTTTGAACTAAATTATAGCGCGTGCCAAGAAAAAGCTTTGCATACTCTTTTTTTTTTCTGATATTTCAGAAATAGATTTCAAAGCAACTTGATGCCTTAGGGGAAATTTTATTTTCGTAATACCTAAAATGATTGACTCAAATCAGTGAATCTGTAATTTACTAGAAGCTGTATTTCTGAAAGTCATTTTAAATGATAAAGACTATGGCTGAAAAATTGAAACATCTAACCAAACTAAAAAGCTTAATGACTTACATACTTCCAAAGAGAAAGCAACCACTGATGTCAGCCTTAAACTCTCTTTTTAACTTCCCCCAACCACCCAAGTCTGGTCTCACTCTAGACTTTAACATGCAAACAAGATTCTGTGAGTCCTAGCTCGTGTCATCAAGGAAAGTCAGCACCTCTCCATTTATTTCTCAGCATCCCAGTGGTGGCCTTAGGTGTTCTGGTTTTGACTGCCACCTTTTCCTCCAAGTCTCAGTCCTGGCTTCAATCCCAGTCATCCAGGGTCCATCGATCACCATGCTTCTCCTCCCTGTGGGTGCAGCCGTTTGGGACCTAGGCACCAGCCCGTAGGGCCCTTCACAGGCAGGCCTCCTTTCCTGGCTCAGCACGAACAGGGAAATCACTGCCAGGACTTAAAGGTGGATATCACACCTCATTCATCAGGATCGTGCTGCAGGGGAATGAGTGCGCTGCCTGCCGGCTCAGAGCCGCTCACCACCTTCGGGGACTTGTTTCTCCCTGCAGAATCTTTTCTTACTTCTTCATCTTCCCCAAATCCGGGGGCTTCCAGAATGTAACCCTCAGTTGGGATTTTCTTAACCAAAAAGTCTCAGAAAGTATTTTTTTAGCTCCAAAGCATTCACCTAACTCTGGAGATTCACATTTAGCCATATTAAACACACACACACAGTTTGAAATTGTGAATTTTCTTTAGTTGACTCAACCTTCAGGGTGCCCTGGATCATTGAAGGCCTCAGAGTCCCCATGCTTTCTACCCTGTTTGGGGACGGCCAGGCAGAGGTCAGCCTAGACCTTTGTACTCTTTGCTGTGGGCAGTTCCCAGGCATGGTGTCGTTTTTCCTATAAATAGCCTTTTTTATGTGTTGCATAGTTTTGGTTACAAGAATGGTTTTAGAATAAAACACCTTAGAAGAATTGGGTCCAGTGACAACTTACGGCTTTACTGTAAAATGGCAATTTCTGGTGCTTCCCAGAGTGGAAGGGTTTGGTGAGGGTAGTCTGCCAAGGCTGTGCTAGGTCATGGGGTGAGCACAGCGAGTCTTTCTGGGGCACCAGTGTCCCAGCAAATTTGGTAGAAACGTTTAAATGTTAGAACTGTAGGCATATAGAGCAGACTAGAAAGTTCATAATAATTTTAAATTAAGATGTTTTAAGCTTGAGAAACTTTACTTCAGGGCTGTTCTCCCAGGTGTCTCTAGGGCTTCAGGTAACTATTCCAGTAAAAGCAACTTTGGTGGAAGTTTGAGAAACACTGTACTTCAGGAGGTACCATCATAAAAATGTGTAACTTTTTAAAAGTTATTCTGTTATGGCATTTGTTAGCTCCTTATTCTGACATTTTATGTAATGTATGCCTAGAAAGTTGCGTTTGAGTCAATGTATTTGTAAATTGGGTACTTGTAAACACAATAGACACTTTTTAATGAACCTTGAAATAAGTTACTGTAGAATCACTCTCTGGTTATTAGTTTTATAAGTTTGAGTGTAATAAGATCATTTTTCTTAAAGCATTTTTTTTTACTTAACTATAAAGATAAACATCCACTTATCTTAAATTGGAAATAGTTCTTTATTAATTTCACTTTCAAAAACTGTCACTTTTATTAGTACTGTTGAATTTATCTGATTCAGACCAATGAAAATTTAAAATTATATTTATTTCTGGAATTAAGTCTAAGAACGATCTTTTAGATTCCTGACCATATTGAATATGTAAATTATTATTTCTAATACTTGTATTATCTTAATGAAGCACATACAACAGAACATCAGTTTAATCATGCAGTTTCTCAGGGCAAATGATTAAATAACCATGAGATGAACAAGGCTAACTTCAAACATGATTTGGAATCTTGTACTGTTTATTACCCTAAACAACTATATTGGTCAAATGTAAATGTTCAGACATTTTCATTAACATGCCATATATGTCCCGCTATCTCCAAGTGCTTCCTTGCTCTTCGTACAGTACCATCATTCAGTAAATGTTTAATAGATAGGCTTATTAAAGTTTTATTATGCTTAATGTAAAAGAGTGGAAATGAAGATAAGTTAAAGTAGAATGGATAAAATGTAATTGAAATAATTTGGAGTACAATTTAAATAAACTTATTTATTAATTTGAAATTTAAAAGTAAATGACCACAACTTAAGATGTGTTCAAATATATCATTATGGAGAAAATAAGAATAACATTGTATTATTGGTTTCTAGATTCTTTTGTAAAAGACTATTAACTTTAGCTAAAAATATAAAATTAACAGCCACCTTATTTATTAATAAATATCTTGTTTAAGCAACTGCTTATACAGATTTAAGTAAGATGTAGAGTATAAGTATGATTATCATTGTCTAGAAAAGTGAATTATATAGAAGTTCTTATAGAACATTTAAACTTCAGTGATTCTTCTATGATTATAATCTATTATGTAGGAAAAATAACTATAACAAAATATTGACTTAGTTGTTGTAATGTGAAATAAAGTTTAAAACTTTAAATAAATTAGTCTAAAAATCCTATCATTGAGTTAAAGTAACATAGAGAAAGTATGTTTTTCTGGGAATATGATTTAAATTAAGTCTTGTAAACTAGTAAATTGACTTTGATTTGATGTAAATAAGTACACTATTATTCATATTAATATAGAATATTTGGTAAAACCAGAATTGTGACTATGGCAGCTCAGCACAGGCTCTGACTGGTAGGGAAGTGCTGGCTTGTGTTGGGTTTTGCTGGTAGGATGGTGTCTCTTAAGTACAAACAAGAGTGCGGTTAAGTTGTTGAAATTAAATTGTAATGAATATTTTTTAATTTTATTATTAGGCTATCAGCTGCAAAGGTCAACACAGTATATCGTACACTCTGTCAAGGAATCAGACTGTGGTGGTCGAGTACACACATGATAAAGATACGGATATGTTTCAGGTAACATCTTCCTTTTTTTTAATGAAAATTTTCGGACATTTTTCCTTCAGTTCTGTATTTTGATACGTAATCAGAACTTCTGGTACATTAACCTTTGGTGGTACCCAAGGGGAAAGAGATGAGGATAACATTATTCCTATTTGATTTTTGAAAGACTTAAGAAAAAACTTAGTTTTAAAATTCAAAAATATGTAGAGGCTACAGTCGCAGATCTCAATGTAATAAAAATAGACTTTAATAACAAGAATAAAAATGTTTATGGCCAGCCACTTTTAAAAGCCAACATGTTCCTAAATAACACTTGGATCAAAGATAACATCAAAACTACAATTATAGGCCTCTTTTAAAATAATTATGGTGAGACTGTATAGCAAAACTCCTGAGATGTGACCAACATCATACTCAAAAGAAATGTAAAAACTTAAGTGCCTTTATTATGTGGAAGGAAGAAACAAAGGGGAGGGAGGAAGGAAATCAAGGAACTAAACATTTATCGCAAAAAGTCGTTTTTAAAACGACAGTAAGAAAGTAGAGGGCGAGTGCAAGAATAGTTTTAGTAGCATATAATAGAAGGTCCAGAAAGACATCAAAAGAAAGCAGAAGGACATAGTAAAGGAAAAAATCAAGTAATTTAAAAAGAAGAGAATCAATATTTCAAGATTTGGTACTTTAAAACAACAGAAGATTAAAAGTAAGGCTAATAAAAATAAAAAGTAAGCACAGATTGGAAACCATGAGACTTTGCATTTCTGTATGGAGTTACATGATTAATTGAAGGATGTTGAAATAAATGTCAAAGTATCAGATAATAACATCAAAAATAAGAAAACATGTTCAACCTCAGTTATAAAAAGAGAAGTGTGAATTCAGATCACACAGCAATACCATTGTTCACTGAAAAGATTGGCAAACGTCCAAAAGATTTTATCAGAGATGTCGGGAGACACTCTCCTACATATGACCTCTGTGGTTTGTTGATTTGGAAATACCTGTGACAAATACAAAACACTTAATGGTCTCAGACTTAACTCTTCTCTTTCTAAAGCTCTTCTCTTTCTGAAGACTTACAAGTATCCCTACATACACATAAAATGACATTTTTACCACGTTATTGCTCAAAGCATAGTGTAATAGCAAAAGATCACAAGCCGCTTAAGTGTCCTTCAGTAGGGAACTAGTTCTGTGAATTTGGAGACAAGCATGCATTGGGGGCCTCCAAGGCTGTAAAACAGAACAAGAAAAAGCTCTACATATGCAGAAAGAGTTCCAACTTATTTAATGAATTAAATATTAAATATTATTAAATATATTAAGCCATTGATAGTATTATATTCAGTTACGATTATTTAATGTTAAATGTTAATAAAGTAATAATGTTATTAAATAAGATAAATTTTAAATAACATATTATTAAATATTAAATTAGTATAATTAAACGATTAAATAATGCTATATGCATTAAATAGAGCAGTTGCCTGTTGGAGAAGAGGACAGGGCAGGTGGTTCATTTGGAGGTATTTCACACTTTTTGAGTTTTTTGAACCTTGTGAATTTGTTAGCTATTTTAAAAAAACAGTACTAGATAGGTAGAGTTGTAGACATCATCACAATTATAGGGACATAGTTATTTAAGTGCCAGTTTGAACTCAAAAGTAAGATTTCATCATATTTAGACAAAATATTAAGTGGTTTACTCTTATGCCATTTCATTTTATAATTTTCTTAATGTTTTTTTTTTTTTTGTTCTACTAAAATCTCTTCCTAAATATGTGTGTATACTTCCCTGTTGATATTTTTATGGGACTTCATAATAATTTTTTAATACTTCCTAAAATCATATATCTTCCATTTGTAAGGTTTTTTACTGTTTTACATAGAGAGAAGATACTAAAAAAGTGAATCAAGAAAATTTTACATTTGTAGGTGGTACTTTTTTATCACTTAAAATTAACAGGTTACCGTGATGGCACATGTTACATCATTGCTCTTCTTTAGTGACACGTTCTGGCATAAATAGTGTATGCTTCACCAGTGTACAGTCACATCCTATTCCAGTTGTTCACTTTCTTCCTTTTCATCTCTGCAAATGCAGAATGAATTAAAGATTGAGCTGGATTTTTTCAGCTCCTGTTAATGACTTTTTCTTTAAAATCATAGTATGGATACCTAACATGAGGTCTACCCTCTTCACAAATTTTTAAGTGTATTATACGGTACTTCTAACTGTAGGCATAACATTGTTCAGCAGATCTCCAGAACTTAGTCACCTTGTGTAACAGACTTATCCTGTTAACCAGTACCTCCCCACTTCCCTCTCTCTTCAACCTCTGGCAGCCACTTTCTGTTTCTATGAATTCGACTACTTTAGATAGTTCTTATAAGTGCGATCATGCGTTATTTCTCCTTCTGCGACTGGCTTATTTCACTTAGCATAATGTTCTCTGTATTTACCTGTGTTGTCCCATATGCCAGAATTTCCTTCTTTTTAAGGCTGAGTAATATTCCATTGTACTATATACCACAGTTCCTTTTATCCATTCACTTGTTGACATTTAGGCTGTTTTCATATCTTGGCTAATGTAAATAATGTTACGACGAAAATGGAAGGTAGCCAATGTCTCGTCAAGATCTTGATTACAGTTCTTTTGGACAAAATCCAGAAGTAGGTTTCTGATCACATGGTAGTCTTACTTTTCATTTTTTGAGGAACCTCCATAGTATCATGAACTTCTAAGTGTTTTATGCAGACTTCCCAATTCGTTACACAGAATATTGAAAGACTCAAGATTAAAAAATAATTTTGTGCCACTTCATTAAAAGCATACTTATGTGAAATTGGCATTTTTTTTAACTGCACGTGCATGGCAGTGAAGGGTACAATGCAACTGCTTAGGTTCCTGCTAACACACGTCATTGCTTAGCATCATCAGAACACATGTCAGCACAGTAGAAAAGGCAAATGACATCTTTGTATTATCACGAAAGCAATTTTATCTTCATGGACATAGCGTCTTGAAAAGATCTCAGGGGCCCTGTGGACCACACTGAGAAATGCCATATGCCAAACCAATTTCATAGCTTGGTTTCAAACTTAATCTCATAGCTAAGAAATCTGGGTCTTTGAAAGGAAAGGTAATTTAAACGAAGGGCAGGGAAGGCATTAGTGGCAGAACTAAGATTTTGGTCTCCTGAATTCTACATTGTCTATGTAGTACCAGTAAACCTCTTTAAATAAAGTGTGCTAATTCAATAAGAATCTATAGACTTTAATTAAGAAACCATAACACATTTGTCATTTTTACTAAAATAATCTCATTCCATTAGCAGACTAACTGGACATATTGGAAGATTAATGTCAGATCACTCTAAACAGAATAGAATTAAGCAACTCTTAGAAGTCCCTGAAAAATCAAGGTTTTCATTTTTTCCTCCCTTTAACAAGTTTATATGTCCAAAACTGACCATTGATAAAAATCATAGAGTCAAAAGCAATGTAGTATTTATATTTCTGAAGCACGCACCTTGGTGTTGAGGTCTGTTCCTTTTAGCCATTACATATTTAAAGTGATTTCTGGGTTAATTAGGCATTTAAAATCAGAACAACAGAATGAACCGAAAAAAGAACTTTGTGCTGCTTTTCCCACGGTGGAATCAGATAGTAGAGTTTAGAACTCCGAAATATTACTGCCTGAAATAAGAACATCAAAACTAGATCTGAACTTAACAGATGGGTTAAGGATGAGAAACTCTGAGTTAATATAGTCAGAATAAGATGTTAGTAATTATTTTCTAGAGTAGGGATAACTAAAAAGAGAAAAAAAGAAGAGCATAGATAGCTCTTGCGAAAGTAAAATACAAAGAAGAAAATCATTTATGAAATAAATCAAAGGAAGTGATGAAACGTCAGAGTCCCTAAAGTGAAGGATGACACCAGATACATTCTGATCATGAGGGTAAGGACAGTGGCCAGATCCCAAAGTCAGTGTTAGTGGTCTTTTCCCCTCTGATTTCTCAGTTTCATAGGCTTTGAACCCGGGTGTTGCAATGCCTTATGTTTTTAGTTTTTGTTTGTTTGGCTTTTAACTTAGTTGGTTTATCATAGTTTTAGATGGTAGCATTAGCATCTATATAGTTGAGAAAAATGTCAAAGAATATCAACATTTTTGCAATAGTTATTTCTTAAAAGTGCATGTCCATGTGTGCGTGTATCTGTCTCACAGGGCTCAAGCTCACCGTCATAAACTTCCATTTATCAGTTTCATTTCTTAAGCACCACTATGTATCAGATACTCATCTAGTTCCTATAGATAGACTACTAAGGCTTCCCTCTCATGAAGCCTACATTCTAGAGGAAGCAAACAGATCACAAATGAGCAAAGTTCCAGGCAGAATACCAAGACCCCATGGGAGGAGCAGAGTGAAGGAGAAGGGAAGTAAAATGAGGTGACCTTGGAGAGGAAAGGTCTTTAGGCCAAGTAAGGAACTTAGGTTTTATTCTAGGAATTTCAGAGAAGCTGTTGGAGGATTGTATGCAAGAGAGAGGTATGTATTTCCAACTACTGTCTAGAAAAGAATGAAGGAGGCCAGTGTGAAAACTGGGAGACTAGTTTGGAGGCTAAGGTATTGCAATCCAATTAAGATCTGTCAGTAACTGGAACTGAAGTAGAGGAAGTTGGACGGATTGAAGTGTTTTGGAGGTGGAGTTGGCAGGATTTACACAAAGTTAATGTGAGTGTAGAGGAAAATGAACAATCAAGGAGAGTTCTTGGGTGTTGATTTTTAGCCTGAGCAAATTGGATGCCAGCCATTGACATAGGGAATAGAGGGGCGCAAGGGGGATCCAGGTTCTGTTTGGAACATGTCGCACTTGAGATGTCTATAGATATCCCAGTGGAGATTGGGTGCGCTAGTCTGAAGCTCGGGGGCGAGATCAGGGCTTTGTGGCTAATAAATGGGATTTGATGAGATTACCTAGGGAGAGAACAGAAAGAGAAGGGAAGGGGGCTTATTTACCAACTGGCCTGCAAGGGTTTCATTATTTTAATACCAGGTACAAATGGACCAGGATATACTGGCTGGTTATAAGCCCTGGAAATCCCAGCAAGAGCGGTTTCAGTAGAGCCGTGGGGAGAGAAGCTCATTTGAGAAGTTCACTTGGAGTGGGCTGAGGGAGAAGATAAGGAGATGGGTAAGGAAGTGGCAGTAGTAACTAATGATGGGTTTTTTTAAGAAGTATTGCAGTTTAGTGAATCACAGAAATGAGACTATACTGAGGGTTGCTTGCAGGCAAAGAAAAGCATTTTTAAAAGTAAGAGACTAGTCTGGAGTGGTGCAACTCATAGCAGCGAAGTGTCTGTTAACAGTACAGGGTGAGATGAGTTAGGAAATTGAGAGGAGGAGGTGTTTGGAAACTGTTATAGCAGCTTGATATTCCTGAAACATCCAGCAGATGATCATTTTCCTACTAGTCATTTTTATTGTTTTTTTTTTTAAAGGTATCGGTGGCAAGTTGAAATTTAAACAGCAAACAAAACTAGTCCTTTGCCTCACAGAGTCGCAGTTTAAGAAGCTCCAGAATGTGATGGCTGGATGGCTTGATCCAATATCAAGAAAGAAACTGAGGATTCAGGAGAGAGAGGGAAGGCAGGGGCAAAGAACAGGAAGGAGCAAAGTCTTTGGAAATGGGAGAATATTGGGATCCCAAGCATTAGTGAAGAGATTGGTCTTGGGTGGAAGCAGCAATATTTCATCCTTGTCATGGGAGGGAAGTCAGAAAAGAAGGTTACAGAGGCAGGGACGTGGGAAGAATTGGTCCAGGCAATGTGAGGGAGGCCCTTTCAGGTGCTCCAGTGCCATCTTACCTGTGCTGACTTTGACTGACAACCAGGCAAACCCAAACTTCTCTCATTTATATTAAGATGTAAAGTGCTGAAGGGCGATGTGTCTGTGAGTGTCAGTAGTAAGGAGTAAAATTTCCCTAGGGCTGCTCTGTGAATATCGGCACTCTAGGAATATCAGTTGAAATTCAGAAGCATCTTGGCTTGTGTACACGACCGCCTTTAAAATGTCAATAGTCAAAAGAGTCTAAGTTTTCTACATTGGGTGAATTTTCGGTAGGAAAGTGACTCAAATTTTTCCTGGGAAAAAGCAACATGAGATTTGTGTCCTAAAGTATGAAATTTTTCTAGCACTCTACAGTTTAGATGTAAGTGGAAGTGAATTGATAAATGAATCTTAGATGACCAGTCAGATAAGTATCATGGCTTGAAATAATTGATCCTAGCAGTATGTTTCAGTTGGAATAAAATGTCATGTTTTACAGTCAATTTCAGTTAATTCATCAAGACATTAATTTAATACATTGGAGTAAAATCAGAATGGCCTTTCTTGAAGAGAATAATCTCTGTAGACAAGGGACAGTTGTGTGACATTCTCCTAGGGTGTGGTTTTAGCTTTGAGCTTATAACAGAACTTGAAAGTGATTGCCCTTTTCTATGGAGGTGACAGAAATTAGGTCAGAGACTGTCGTCGTGATAACTCTGAGTTTTGTGTGATGACCCCGCAGTTTAAAACTTCACATTTCATTCCTAAGCTTCATTGTAATAGAGATTCAGGATGGGTTTGTTCCTGAATTCGGAGTAGCCTTTACTTTCTCCTTTATGCTTTGCTATATTTGTGAAATATTTACATATGTATTTGTTTAGAAATAAGACAGTGACAAATACTATATGCTATCACTTACATGTGGAATCTAAGAAAATCAGAATCATAGAAACAGACCAGAACAGTGGTCACCAGATACTAGGGGTGAGGGTATGAGGGGAATGGGGAGATGTTGGTCAAGCAGTACAAATTTCCAGGTGTAAGATGAATAAGTTCTGGGGATTTAATGTATAGCGTGGTGATTATAGTTAATAATGCTCTATTATATACTTAAAAGTAGCTAGGACAATAGATTTAAAAAATCAGAATGATATGAATCAGTGGAACTTCTGAGTCACATACCCAGTTTTCAACTGAACATAGCTGAGAAGAGATTCTGCAACTTCAGGAAGATGAATTGTATGATGATAGGATGTTATAATATCTGTAATTTAGATTTTATGTTGCATTTTTAAACAAGTTATATGTTTTCTAAACCTGAAATGCATACATTCAGACAACATGCATCTCTTTTAAGTTGATGAGTTTCAGTGAACCCAGTGGTTTAGTTTTTTCCAGGCACATTTCATTAAGACAAGAAATTAAGTTTTGTAAAAACAAGAGAAAATAGATGTCTGTTGTTGGTGGGTTTAACGAGATAGTGTATGCATGAGAACGTACATGTGAGATTTACAAAAGACATTTAATATTGTTCCAGGAAGCAAATAGAGCTAAATTATTCAAGATTTATTAAATACTTTCCCTTTATTCATTTGGATTAAAAGAGTATTACAGTGTTTGTTTTAAATAGAATTTTGAGATCAAGATAAAGATACCTGAGAAATCGACTTTTGTGGGCCTTATATGTACACATCTAGGGGCTCTGTGTTCTTCCCACTGGCTTCAGAATCAAAGATGTTATTGTTAGAACATTAATATCGTATTTAGTGAGAAATGATTCATTTATATATAAAGGATTTTGAGTTAGGAAGTCTCTTTGACATATATAACATTTATCACTGTTTTCCAGTTAGAGATTCATAGCACATCATTACATAAATATTTTACTATTTGCCTTGAGAATTTCCTTTTTTGTAAACAAATGATTACCCCTCCCACTTCCCAGGACAGAGCGGTGCCTGTCTTAGTTGGATTTATTGAATCGAAAAGCTTTACTGAAACTCTTAAGATCTTGCTAATGAAATGCATTCTTTCTGGCAGCCTTTACACTTTCCAAGGAGAGTAAGCCAATATAATATTATTGGCAACTTCTTAGATTTTCCCAAGAGAGTTTTTTAAAAATCCAAAATTGTGTTAAGACCAGCTCCTTAAATCTTTCATTTGCTCGTATTTCACAGTTGAGGCTGTCTTGTGTAGCCCTTTGAGTCATCTCACACTGAGGAATGGTGTAACAGGACATGATGCACATGTCTGGGTTAGGTCTGTTCTTGCTCTGTGCTGGGAGTTGCTGGTCGATTGGCTTGGTGGAGCTGGGCATGGAGGAGGGGGCAGGTGGCAAGGTTCCTTTGTTGGCTTCCCTTAAAATCTTGCTTTTTCCACATGGAAAGACACACGCACGTGCGCACACACACACCCGAATGATTGCCATGAAAATAATCCTTCTGCCTGATCCAGGAGGTAGTCTTTTTGGGGTAAGACCTGTTTTCCCTCCAGAATAGAAAGTTAAGTTTCTCTCTTAACGTTTAAAATCTGGTGGTTGGTTACTGCAACATCTGTTTAAATTCTGACCTTCCAAGCAGAGATGATGAATGTTGAAGGCATCCTGAACACGCGTTTCCAGTGAGCTATGAGTATTTTGATTTCCTTAGGTGGGCAGATCAACCGAAAGCCCGATCGACTTCGTGGTTACAGACACGGTTTCTGGCAGCCAGAACAATGACGAAGCCCAGATCACACAAAGCACCATATCCAGGTTCGCCTGCAGAATTGTCTGTGACAGGAATGAACCTTATACGGCACGGATATTCGCAGCTGGGTTTGACTCTTCCAAAAACATATTTCTTGGAGTAAGTACTATTGATAAGCACATTGTTTCAAGTAAAACATGCATTATTATCATATGTAACATTTAATTGTGGCCAAAAACATTGCCTTGCTTGATGCCCTGCCCCCCGCAGTTAAATTTTGAGATTTTAGTATTCAGAAAGCCAATTGAAAAGCTGTTATTTAAAATCTGAAAATAATTGTCATTACTTGTTATTTGTCCTATTTGCTGTATTAATTATAATATGTACAGGAATTTCCTTTTTAAAATTTATATTAACATCATACATAGGGTATTTATGGTAGATTTAAGGGGGTTTATTTCAAAGGGAAAAATAAATGGTCAAATTTAGATACTTAGAGTTCAAAGGAAAATATTCATTCATTCATTCAAAAAATTCACTGTTTCCCTATTCCATATTGGGTGTTGTGACATCACAGAGAACAAAACCGTTTTAAAATCTCTGCATTCACAGGGTTTCCATGTAAATGAAACCCAAAAGTTTTAGTGAATGTCTAGTTTTGATATAGTTCTTCTTTGAATTAGGACATTTTTGCAGGGCAAAGAAAAAAAAAAGACACTCAGATGGCCTAAATAATAATAAAAATGTAGTATCCCATTTTACAGGGAGCGGCAAGGAAGGCCAGCTGCATGGCTGGTTAATTCAGTGGTTCTGTGGCATCCAGGGACCCCGGTTCTTTCTGTCTTGCCCTTTGCCTCTCCGGGTGCGTCACCTCTCTCAGGCAAGGTCTGCTGTGGGTGAGAGATGGCTCCTGCACTGCCACATACCCCTACAGCAGGACAGCTTCCCGCCTAGGAAGCGGCAGAGGCACTGTTTATGCTTTGCCACTTTGTAGAGCAAAGAAACCTTTCCAGGAAGCTTCCCAGAAAACTCACTCTGGTCTCATTGGCCGGAGCTCAGCCACATGCCCACCCCTAAACCAGTCATTGGCAAGTGGCTGGGATTGTCAGAACTGGCTTATGCTAATCAGGATTTACCTCTGAGTCATATGAACAATATCTGGCTCTGTCCCCAGGAGAGTAGCCAAAATCACCATGGCACAGGCATCCACGAGTGTGTCTTGCCGTTATCTCAAACTGCTTGTGCCCTTCCACCTCTGGGGATACAATCACCGATTCGTATGAAAACCTACTGGCCACAAATTGTTGGCTTAACATTTGTTGAACTTTTGTGTGTTTAATAAAAATGTTTTTCCTTCCTTCTGTGTGTTTTCCTGATAATGACTTCACATAAAACATCTTTAGATAGTAGGATGAAAGCACTGCACAAACAGAACTGAGGAATACACACTAGATTTCTGGAATCACCTAGGGGGTTTTAAAAAAGAATCTCTAAGGGAGAGGCCCAGGCGACAGGTTATTTTTTTAAGCTCCCAGGATAAATATAACGTGTCTCTGGAGATAAATTATTCATCCGTTTTTCCACTTCTTTCATATTGTTGGGCTAATTGCATATTTTATCCTTCTGATTATTGGCTTTAAGTAGAAAATGAAGATTCGCCCCTTCCCCCCCCCTTTGCTCCTCTCCAATATTTCAAAGGAATTCTAGAATCCCTTCATTTTGAAATAACCTTAGCACGCTTTCTCTGCTCTCCAGGAAAAGGCAGCAAAATGGAAAAACCCCGATGGCCACATGGATGGGCTCACTACAAACGGCGTCCTGGTGATGCATCCGAGAGGGGGCTTCACTGAGGAGTCCCAGCCCGGGGTCTGGCGCGAGATCTCCGTCTGCGGAGACGTGTACACCTTGCGCGAAACCAGGTCGGCCCAGCAGAGGGGAAAGCTGGTGAGTGAGTGGACTTCACGCTGGAAAACGCACCCACCTACAGAAACCTAACTCGAGGACTGTCCTTTTCCTCCCCTGAAATTCAGAACCTTAGTACAGGGACAAGCGTTGTGTCCTCCTGACCCAGGAGAATGAGAATTCTGTAAGCCCCTGAAAGTAAGAGAGAATTGGCATTATTTCCTTTAATGATTAAGCTTTTCCCCATAGCAGAGGAAAATTATCTTTTGCTCCTACTACACCTTAAGAGGATAATCTTTTATTATGTTCTTCACCACAAAATTCCACTTAAATTCACTTTTAGAAGAACAACGCAATATACAGATGATGTATTATAGAATTGTACACTTGAAACATATAATCGTATTAACCAGTGTCACCCCAATACATTTAATAATTTTTTTTAAAAAAAGAAGAAACTTACTTTTAGGTAAAGCTTTGCTAATTTGGAGAAATTCCAAGCAGTCTAAGACTAATTAGTGAAAACTATAAATTACAGAATTATTTACTAGACTTTCTGGAACTAAAAGATAATTAAGTTAGCTTTTTTCTTGAGTTCATAGTAAGAAATTAATACATAATTCCCTATATAAATCACCAAAATCATAGTTACAGCTTTTTACTTGAAATAATTTATATAGTACATTGACTTGGCATGCTAATATTTTTCTAGGACTATTACTATGTATCCCAAATGCCCTAAAGCCCTTGGGTTTTTAACCCTTTCTTCTATGGAAAATAATTATACCTTAAATGGGCAGCTCTGGGTTTCTTGCTATAGCTGTGGGGCACAAAACAAATTTTCCTCTCCAGTACTTTTAATTAATTGTTAAGTAGAAGTTAGAACAAGAGAGAACAAATGTTTTCTTCAGAACCCCCATAGAAAAAATATAGGGAAATAGAGGATGTGATCTAGCATTTTTCAGAGAGAAGATGATAACCAGATATTTTTTAAATGAAAAAAAGGAGATGGGGGACTGTTTCACTAACCTGGTTCATCAGTCACTACTGGATGTTTGTTTTCACGGAATTTTTTAAAAATTTCTATCTTACATCGTTATTCAGCTATAGATACAGCTGCTGTGTTTGACAATAAAGCCCAATCCTGGAGCATCATGGCTAAGTAAATATGAGAACCATTTTTCAAGAAAGGCCAAGCAAATTCAGTAAACTTTGTTTCAGCACTTTTCAAGAGATTATAAATAGGAAAGACAATGGGAAAGCAGTTTTTCCAAATAACTTATGTTTCTGATCAGATAATTTTATCAAAATTAACTTAGATTGGCCAAACTGTTTATTAATCATTTTAACAGCAATGTAAGAAATCAGTAAAAGGTTGCTGTGTATAGGCCCTGCATTAAGATGTCAGAAACAATAGCTCATTTAATCTGCAGAACAGTCTTGTCAGAGAAATGGAATTGTCCCCATTTTTTTATAGATGAGGAAAGTGTGGCTTAGAGAAGCTAAATATTGCTAAATGTCACAGAGTTAGAAGTGGCAGCCAGATGGGATTGAAACTCAGGTCCCCCTGATTTAGAGTCTGGACCCCTGGCCACCACTCACTGCCTTCTTATGGATGTCACACCTGGCTCTCATCTGAGGTAGTTCACACCAGAGCATTGGCCTCCCTGGGCCAATATAAAGCATACACAGCAGTCCACAAAGGCCTTGCTTATTCAGGAGGGCACGTCCCAGGATGTGTGTCTTGTGCACTGTAGTGATTGTGTAGTGCCCAGCTCAAGCACCTGCGTGCCAGAGAAGTTTATGGTGCTACTAAAACAATAAACTTTTTATAGTTAGATATAGACTAATTTTGAAGTCTTCCCTCTAAGGGACCCTTAGATCTACATAAAGTTGTGCCGTGTCGTTAGCGTACAGTTGACCCAGCCAACAGTGAAGGCTTCCAGGTTACCATCAGTCTGGTCTTGGACTTTAGGGGACACCATGGGCATAAAGGGACCCTCCTCCCTGCGGTCCGCTCTTGTTAACCTGGAAAACAGCTTGTCTGAGCCGAAAACCTACCGATTCTTTGCACTTTTGTTTCAACGTGTGCCTCTCGCCCCGTGCATGTTGCTGGAAGCAGTTGATATAAACGACGTCTCTCCGGAGATTAGATTTTGGGAACAGTCTCTGGCAGCGCTCTTCATTTGCAGTTTAATGTAAAAACGTGGAACGTGAAGAGATCTGCTAGAGGTCCAGAATGCTTGTTCGCTGTGCAGCGGCTGTTGCCTCCTGTCCTCAGTGCAGAGCCAATGCTGGTGAAAGGTTTTGTATTGACATCATACTCAGCATTTAACGTGAATCAATATACTAATGTGTTTTCAACAACAAATCGCCATAGATTCTCATTAATACAGCAAAAGATGAAACCTTGGTCCTTTGGACTTGCTCAACATGATTAAATGTGGTGGAAATGCCTTTTCAGGAGCTTAACGCCCTGAGCAATAGGCGAATGAACTTTGAATTGTGTCCTACTCATGTACTTAGTTAATGACAACATATGGTAACACTTTTAACATCGCTCTAGTAGGCTCTTGAGTATTTTATCAAATTATGTTTGAGGTATTTTATCAAACTAAATTGGTTTGTGTCAAATTACGTAAATGCAGTTAAATTGGTTTGCTTACCTAATTTTAAGTGAAATTATAAAAATAACCATAGTGTTAGTACATGCAGGCTCTGCCGAGGGCTTTGTTAATTCTCTCTCAGGCATTGCTCACAGCAGCCCTCTGCGTCAGCGCCGTTACTGTTCCCATCTACAGAGGGAGAAACCAGGCTTCACAAGGTCGTCCGTTGCCCACAAGTGGTGGACGGGGTTTGAATTCTCTACGTGAAGCTTCGCTATCTGATACATAGGGGCCATTGGGTTTCAGCTCTCTTGCTTCCAGAACCCTGTCTGTTCCTTGTGACTTCTCCTTGCCTTTTTTTTTTTCTTTGTAGAATTAAAAAATAAAATCTGAACCCTCGCCTCTGCACAGTGGTATCTTGACTATGCTGCCTTTCGCATGCTGAATTTTGGAGAAAAAGTACACATTTTGTTCACAGATAGAGATAGCACACGAGAAATAACAGTTACGAGGGGAAACAGGCTACCGTTTGAGCAGCCACTATGTACTAATGGTTCCAAAGTCTGGCTGTAGGTTCCAGTCCTGATTCTACCACGTAGTAGCTCCACAGTCTTAAATCTATGACTTGACCCCTCTGCCTGGCCTCACAGTCATTTAATTGGAGTAGTGCTAGTACATATCTTCTAGGATTGTTATAATAAGTAGGGATTGGAGCAGTGGTGTACACAGTAACGGTCCATATTGGCTGGTTGTTAGGACTAAGCAAGGCCTGGGAGCTGGGGTCCAGCAGTGAGGAGGATGTCCGGGGCTCTGCCCGCGAATGGTGTGATCTGGAGAAGGTCACAGGTGTGGTAGCACTTCATCAGGCTATTGTGCAGTGACCACAGTTATACAGGAGTCCCTCAGAGGGACACCTGTCCTAGACATGAGTATGTGGAAAACAAAGGACCATAGACTCGAAATTCATGAGATGTGTTTACCAAGCACTGCCCTGCAGGAAGGAAAGAAGGGGTCGTCGAACAGGTTGGCACCACCAAACCAGTTTCTTACTGCGTCAGAATTGTTCTTTTAGGCACAGTTACATGCTCAGACGAGACCTCCTCTGAGAATTATTGTCATCAGCAAGGGAGGACAGCCTCATGACAGCCCGTAAGAGGGGAAGAGGCTGTGGGTCACTTGGCGTAGTGGTGGGGTGGGGAGGAGTCTTCGGCAGACTTAAAAAAGGTGTGCAAAAGGAGTCACAATGTTTGTCCTGTCAGTGTTAAGATTTATCATTTAATTTGGACTTTAACTTTCTCTAACTACTAACATTTGGTGCTTTCTTATTAGGGAGGAGCTGTTCTCTTTACTAAAGGAAAACTACTAGGCAAAGAGACACCCCAGTGAGACCTGGACGATAAGTGGGAGTTTGCCAAGCTGAGAGGTAGATTTGGCTGGGGGTGTGATGGAGAATGAGGCAGAGGGCACTCCTGTTCGTGCCTGTGGGCCGTCCAGGTTGGCATGTTCATAGACTGAACTCAGTGTTCTCAGCATGGGCCAGTCCTGTTTCACAGTTCAGGCAAGAGCCACAGCTTCAGAAGTCATGTGGCCATAGGGTGAATGTTAAGAAGTTTGGGCTTCAGCCTGAGGGCAGTGGAGAGCCAGCGAAGTCCTTTGAGTCAGAGAATGACAAAATTTCTATTTTCCTATACCTCTGTCTTCCCTTTACATGGTTGCTTTGGTGCATCCCAGTCTTAGTGGAGTGGGTCCTTGGCTCTGTCTTCAGCCTCTGTGCCCTCCCAGGGACCCTGCCTGGGCAGTCTCCTCCACTCCGGGGCTTCTTCTAGGTGCTGATAAATCCCAGATGCGCTTCCCCGAGTCAGGTCCCACGTGCCTTCCATGCATTACACTGTGCACACTCTGTGCAGCCTGCAGATCCTGCACACCGCAGACTGACCTTTCTGTCTTTTCCCCAGATGTGCCATTTCTCCTAGACTCCCTGTCTGTGGAAAGCCCCGTTCTACACAGACGGTGAAGCTAGACACATTAAAGTCTTTCTTCCTACATCAGGCCGTTGAGTCTTGTTCCTCAACATTCAGTTCCTATGCCTCTTCTTATCTGTTGGCATTGATATTCTCTGCCTAGAGAGAGAACTCCCACTGTTTTCCCCACGTCTAGTCTTATACCCCTCCGGTCCATCCTCCCCATTTCTGGAAGGGACCTGACCTTTTTGAAAGGCAACACTGTTCTATTATAGTTGCCTAAAACTCCCCAGTGACTCCCTCCGGGCACGGAGGGCCAACCTGTCTCTCTTGCCTGGGCCTCTTGTCCTGGCCCTGGCCCCTACGCCCCACACTCCCTCCAGGAACTCCTTGTTCTCAGTGCTCATGGCGTTTGGTCTTTCATACCTCCTTCTCATGCTTCCTATCCCACCCACTGACTCCTGACAACATCTTTTTCAAATCCGTTCAGGGAAAAGCCTTAAACATTTTTTTTCTAATCTTCTATCAGAGTAACAGTAGCAAACACTTACATAGTGTTTACTGACTGCCAGAAGTTGTTCTAAGAACTTTACGTTAATTTATTTAACCTTCACCATCCCCTAATCTACATTTTACAGAAGGGGAAACCAAGGCACACGGGGTTTAAGTAACTTTCTAAGGTGACGTCACAGCTAGAATGTGACAGCCGGATTCAAACCCAGGCAGTCAGCTCCAGAGCCCACGCTCGTAGCCTCTGGCGATGTGGCCTCATGTGGCACTTGCAGCACTTGACTGACCTTTGGCTGGAGCCTGTCTGGTTTCCATCGCTAAGGATCAAGGCTCTTCATGACGGGGGTGAGGTTTACTGGCCTTTGGACAACAGGGCTGGGGGACATGCGGCACGTGGAGGCAGCAGTCAGATTCCTGCTGTGCCGTCCCGCAGGGCTCCTCGTCAGCTGTTCATCCGTCCTGGGAGCACCTGGTGCTTAGCACAGCTTTCCTTTTTAAAATGAAGGCTCCCAGTGAGTGCTTCTGCTCCAAGCCTTAGGCAATTCAGGATAAAAGATAGATTGTTTGAAGTGTCACCAGCAGTCGTGTGGACCACTGCTGTGGGGCCCCACGGGGGCTTCTGGATCAACTCTGGTCAAAACAAGTATGGGTCTTCACGGTGGACTAGGAGGACGTCTCCTGTCCCTGATGGGATCAAAGAGTAATTCTGTTATTGTCTTAAGGAGAGAAAATACAAATCGTAAGGACATTTGTGCTTATTAAAATTACCACTACCTGAATTGAAGATGCACAGCTAGGGGGAGCGTGCTTACGGCGCTGTGCCTCTGGCACCTGTGTATTGCATCTGGTGTTCAAATAAGGAAAGAGGCTCAGCGAGGGTAAGTTACTCCCCGTGTCCTGTTCTTAGTGCAATGAACTGCCGC
The DNA here is from genome assembly GCA_003508835.1 of Eonycteris spelaea. NCBI lineage: Eukaryota > Metazoa > Chordata > Mammalia > Chiroptera > Pteropodidae > Eonycteris > Eonycteris spelaea. The sequence continues at coordinate 8,679,019 of PUFA01000017.1, forward strand.
GCCATGTTTGCCTCAGAGGTGTTTGTTATTTATTTTGAGGCCAGAATGTTAGAGTGATTGGTCAAGTTTTGCTCTTACAAAGCGTGTCTGTCAAACCTGTTGTAGGTGGAAACGGAGACCAACGTCCTGCAGGACGGCTCCCTCATTGACCTGTGCGGGGCCACCCTTCTCTGGAGAACGGCAGATGGCCTTTTTCACGCTCCCACCCAGAAACACATAGAAGCCCTGCGGCAGGAGATCAACGCCGCCCGGCCACAGTGCCCTGTGGGGCTCAACACCCTGGCCTTCCCCAGCATCAACAGGAAGGAAGTGGTGGAGGAGAAGCAGCCCTGGGCATACCTCAGCTGTGGCCACGTGCACGGGTACCACAACTGGGGCCACCGGAGCGACACGGAGGCCAATGAGAGGGAGTGCCCCATGTGCAGGGCCGTGGGCCCCTACGTGCCTCTGTGGCTCGGCTGTGAGGCAGGATTTTATGTCGACGCAGGACCGCCAACGCACGCCTTCACCCCTTGTGGACACGTGTGCTCGAGAAGTCTGCAAAATACTGGTCTCAGATCCCTCTGCCTCATGGAACGCACGCGTTTCATGCTGCCTGCCCGTTCTGTGCCACGCAGCTGGTTGGGGAACAGAACTGCATCAAATTAATTTTCCAGGGTCCAGTTGACTGATGCCCTTGACAGCCATCTACGATTTTATTAACAAGTTACTGTGAAGATTTTTGCCACTAACTCTAGATTTTACCTTTTTATAATGCTCTTTATTAAGGGGAGGGGGGCCTGAGGCTGGGAGAAAAGAGGGGACATAGCGATGAAACATACCAGGAATTTGACAGATACCAGTGGTGTGTTGCATGCTCAAACAGCGGCATCGTCATTGAAGTCTGCGTGATCAAACCACACTATCTTTGTAATAATTGGATCTAAAATGCCATGCTTTTACTTTAACCTCCGGTCTTGAAACAGGTTTTTTCCTTCGTGGTCTTGGACAAAACTTTAATTAATATTTTACAAATGAAGAAACTTGTTCAAAAGTGGTTGGCTTTTCATGTGCAGCCTTCTGAGCTGTGGGGTGTAAGTATTACCTGAAAGACATTGCAATGTCTGGAAATACTTGACAGGCTAGGTAGAATCTGCAGATACCAAAGGGGGCGGCTCTGTAAAATGATGTTGGTGGACAGGAGACTGTAGGCACAGGTGGTGGTTTTGAAATCTGGGGCTTTTTCCTGATTTACTTTTCTTACCTTTCGGGTGAGAGAATATCTGTATGTTGTCATGTTTTCTTTAATTAACGTTGGTGGAATTTTATTATGCACACATTCACCAAATACCTTGGCATTTCAAACAAAGAATTTCCATGACTTTTCAAGTCTGCTTTTTGTTATTTCCGTCTACTGTGGTTTGTCCCGATACTCATCTTGTATGGCCGAACTGTTTGGTTGATTAAAATATAGCAGCTCTTAAAAATTCATTAACTAGGAATGATTATTGCAGCAGTAAACATGGCCTAGGTACTATAATACCAAGTTTATTTGCTTATCGAATTGTTTTGAGATTTAAGAGCGATTAAAAATGAGATTTTATGTGTCAAAACCACTTGTTGGGATTTCATACCTTTTTTTTTCCTTAAGAAAAAGCCAAAATTCTGTGAGCCTAACAGCCACATATCACAATGATATGGGCATTTTTATTCATCCCTTTCCACCATCTGTCACCTTCTCTCGCAGCTTACAGAGCCCTGTAAGTTTTGAAAATGTTTGCAAATCAAACTAAATCTAAATGTGATCATTAGATATATACAACACCAAGTGGTACATCTGCAGAGATAATTTGAAATTCCTGATTTCAAGAGAGCAGAAGAGTGTTTTCTGAGGAGTAATTAAAGCAGAATTTCATATGGGCGCCACCACCCCTCTCTGTTAGTTTCATTTCATTTGGAACAATAATTCTTGGATGCTCATTCCGTGTGGGACCAGTAGTATCACTACTACTCCCCAAATGGAAAATCTTTTAGGACCTGAGAATGCCAGCGCTGGCTGAGATGAAATAGACCCCTACCACTTGGAGCAAGTATTTATTTAAACTAACATCCTCTGAAATTGACCATTGCACATTTGTGCTACATTTTTTACCTTTGTAAAGATATATAATTTATATGCTTCTAATATGCTATATCTGTACTTGAATTGGTTTTTCCACGTTTTACCTACCGGCAAATATTTTGCCTATTTTCAGTTGTTCTAACCCATTTCAAATGTCCTTTTCCTTCAAGTGATAAAATATATTACTCTTGATTGCTGCTGCTTAATTTGACTTAATTTATAAAAAGTTCAGCCTCTCAGTTTTAAAATAGCTTTACTTTTCAATGGAGATTATTGTTTTTGATGAGGCGTTTTTGTTTTGGTAACCTTTAAGTGATGTGAAAATTCAACAACGGGCCTCTTATTGATAGCTACTCTACTTTGTACAGCTTACTCTACCTGCAAACAGAAAAGGAAAGAAAACAATGGAATTACATTCAAATAATATCTCAATACCTTCTGATTTAGCCAGAGTCTCCAATGATTAGCTTTCACTGGTGTCTTTTCAGTCTGTGATTCTCCACAGTGATAAAGGAGGCACACAGTCCCTTTTCTTGCTACAGAGCTAGAAGGTGGTTTGAGGAGACTTGCTATATTCTAAAAGCATCTTGTAAGGCAAATGGTCTTGCATCCAGAAATGCTAGGTTTTACCTTTCACAAAATTTTTTTCCAGAAAGTTATGCTCTGATAAAATTTGCCATTTCAAGAACTATATATATAAGTCTAGTAGTTCTGCATGCAACAGATTGCCCAAAATAAAATTATCTTCCAACCTGAAAAGTTTGACTTTTAGTAAACTTGGATAACTACATGTAAGTTGAAATTTGGGTAATAGATCCTAAACTCTTGGAAGAGGTAACAGTGAACCACTCTATCAGTACTACATCCTGTCCTTTGACTTCCGAGTGAGGTCCTCCCCACACTGCCCCAGAGAGGGGGCAAGTCTGCAGAAAGAAAACCGAGCTCATCTTGGCCACTTCTACTAAGATCTTTAATTTTGACTAATGAGTTTCTTTTTCAGAGTTGAAAGCAAGTTAGTTGGGAATAAAGAACTCTAGCTCACCAAGGTAGAGTAATACAGTTCAGAAAAAGTAACTTCTCAAAGGTCATTTCTTTTCGTCTTGCTTGCCATCACAAAGGACGAGTCTCACTCTCCCATGTGAAGAAATTGCTAACCAGTTACCCTGATCTGGGTCTGACAGAAATGCCTTTTGTGGATAGGTTTCCAGTTCAGCCCCAGTTATTCCCATAGACGTTATTTTTTTTCAGTTGTTTATGTCCGCTTACTACAAAAAAAAAAATAATAATGATTCAGAACAAATGGGATACAACTCAATATTTTTCTAGTCCGGAATTTTTTATTATTAATAATAGGTGCTGCCGGGTCATGCATACTTCAACTTTTAACATTCCCTTATTTGGTTCTACTTTTTGCAAAGAGGGCTACAGTTCACACTGCAGAGTAAACATTAAGCTTTCTGGGTGTACTCCCCCACCCCCACTGTGGCCCAAAAGAATTAAAATTTTATTATAAATAGAGAACATATTTATCATTTCTCGATAGTTAATTATAGAGTTTGGTACCTTTGTGCCTCAGGGAAGCCACGTGATATTAACTGGTTATAGAATTTCAGGGTTAGGGTTTAGGGAAAGGAGAAAGCCATTGGAAAAATGATGGGCTCCATTAAGGAGACTAATGAATCTGGATGCAGAAATATGCCAGGAACTGGCATACAAATGATTGTAGATTTCCAGTATCAATAGGGAATTTAAGTTATTACATACGTATGCTGTGTTAAGGAAATTGAGAACTCTTAAAGCGTCAATGCTTTATCTTTGCTTATGTGGAAAAACTCAAACCCCTGTTAAGTGGGTTTAAGGAAAACTTCCTCCTTCTTAAGTGTAACATACAGATACCTGCCGTTCTATGATTTTGATCAACTTTTTTTTTAAGCCATTCTATTCTCTGGATTTGCATGAAAGGATTATGATCACACCATCGTTAATGCTGGCTGAAACCTAGTTATCTTCATGCAGTCCTGCCTTGTGACAGCGGGCTTTGATAGACAAACCATAGAACCATGTTTTTAAGCCAGGTCCAGCTCTGTTCCCTTGCCTGTAACTTATATCCCCACAACTTAGCCTTCCTGGGCTGAGGGTATGAAGTTTCTCCTTAAGTGCTAGAAATGGAGCACAGCCCTGTGATCGTTTATGACCCAAAGGCCAACAAGAAAATTTTAGGATCTTTTTAAAAGAATGTAAGCATTATTGAAGCAGCAAAACAAAAGTTTCAGTATTTCTTTTTTGTAGAACTTATATCCTCTCAAGTAAGTCTTAGCCTTCATGAAGAATCCCAAGAGGAAGACAGGGAAAAGCAAATATTTTTCCAGTTCTATTTAACTGTTTCTAAACAAACAAAAATAAACTCAGTGAAAGGGAAGTTGTTTCATTTTAGCGGAGATGACAGATTGCTTCTCTGTATTAAATAGTCTAGAAGTTAAGGGGTGATCATATTTACCACGTATAGTGTTTCGAGCAGTTAAATTTTATGGCTATATTTGTAAAACTGTTCTTTTATATTTCATGTCAAATTGAAAAGTTTATTTCTTCACTATTGTACCTGTGGAAATACAAGCCATTTTACAGGAAAACTCTTCAAAAACTATTAAACGAATCTCAGTATGTTTATGACTGGTTGTTTTCAGACTCTCTGGCTATCATGGGTTCATTAGGACATTGAGTAGGAAGTTAATAGAAAAATAGGCTTGGTTTTTTTCATTTCTCAGACTTCCAAGTTGATCCCAAACAAATTTGTTATTGTTTTATATTCTGCATCATATGTACATATTAAAATCCAGATACTGAAAATCGTAATTTTTTAATAATAGAAACTTCATTGGTGCTTTATTATTATTTTTTTTTGTGACATTACATTGCTGTCAAATAACTTTCAGGAACATTTAACCTAGCTTGTAGAATTAATGGATTTTCTTCATGATCATTAAAGTCATATTGTTACTTTTGCGACAATCTTCATTCTCATTTAATGTAAGGATTATGTATCAGCCTTCAAGCCTTAAATAGTCTTTCGTAAGAAAATATGTGTATTTATGACAAATTTTTTCCCATCACATTGATATTTAAGGAATCTTAGTATTATTGAGGAAAGTAGTTTTTTTTACTTCCAAGAAAATGCACATTTATATAGGCTTTTATCTCAGGAGTCAAGTATCCCATACTTTATATCAAATCTAAGATGCCATGAATTATAAAATGTGTTATTACAGATAAACATAATTACAGATGTAAACTACATTCCATTTGCCAAGAGTACCAAGACTATTCATGGGAAAGAATAGTATTTTCAACAAATAGAGTTGAGGCCGCTAGATATCCACATGTAAAACAATTAAGTTGGACCCTTACATCATACAAAATATAAAAATTAACTCAAAATGAATCGAAGAGCTAAAACTATAGAATTTTTAGAGGAAAACAGTAAATCTTTGTGACCTTGGGTCAGTCACTGGTTTCTTAAATATAACACCAAAAAATACAAGCAACAAAAAAAAAATTGGACTTGATCAAAATTAAAATGTTTTCTGCATCAAAGGATACTGTCAACAAAGTAAAAAGCAGTCCACAAAATGGGGAAGGATATTCGTAAATCATGTATCTGATAAGGGAGCTGTATGCAGAATATGTGAAGAACTCTTATGACTCATCAATAAAAGGACAACTCAGTTAAAAAATGGTCAAAAGATGCAAATAGATATTTTTCAAAAGAACATATACAAATGACCAATAAGCACATAAAAAGATTCTCAACATCATTAGCCATCAGGGAAATACAAACTATGAGATACCATTCTATACCAACTATGATGGCTAAAATCAAAAGGAAAGTAACAAGTGCTGACACTTGGTTGAAAAATTAGAGCCCTCATACATTTGGTGGGATTATAAAATAGTGCAGCTGCTTTAGGACAGTTTGGCAGTTACTCTAAAGGTAAAGTACAGTGTTACCATGTGACCCAGCATCTTCACTTCTAGGTATATTCCCAAGAGAACTGAAAACATGTTCACACAAAAACTTGTGCATGAATATTCATAGCAGGAATACTATAGTAACCGAAAAGTAGAAACAACCTAAAAGTTCATAAACGATGAATCGATAAACAAAATGTTATATATCTATACAATGGAATATTACTTGGCTCAAAAAATTAAAGAAGGGCTGATGCATACTACAACATGGATGAACTTTGAAAACACGCTCGGTGAAAGAAGCCAGATGCAAAAGGGCACACGTGATACGTCTTACAATACTTGATTAAAACCAATCCTGGGTCCATTTTAAGACACTCCCATAAACACAAACAATAGAATTGAAGAATGATATGCAAAGAAAGAAAATGCTCCAAAATTGAAGTAGAAGTAAAAATATGGGAAGAGGAAAACCTTTGAAAACAACATGTTGATAAAATTTATTATTTTCTTTCTCTACTTGTGTTTGGAAAAGAAGTTACTCAAATCCAGCAGATAGATATTGGAATGTGGAATATCTATAGAAATAAATATCCATGTGCTCGGTACTTGCCAGAGTGTTAACAAAATTATGGACAGCTTAATATTAGCAAAGGTAATCTTCAATATACTCTTTAACAATTTGTTTGTTAATTTAATCTCATCAACACTTTCAAACTTGGACTAGTCAGGGTTTTTGGTTTTTTTTTTTTTTTCATTCTATTTTATTTTCCAGAACTTTTTCAGTGACTCTCGAGTTTTACTGCCAAATTTTAAAACACCAAGCCCTTGGGGTAGCTGTCATATGCCCATATATATAATTAATCATCCAAAGAAAAGCCAAATTAGAACAGCTATTTGGAGTCAAGAACGAGGAGGGCAGAGGTAGTGAGAAAAAGGGTAGACCTGTAAAGAATTGCAGGGCACACACAAGGGAGCGGCCTCCACAGTGACCGTTACAGGGACAACGTGGAAAGCACAGCCAAGCAAGTACATTGCACCGAGATCCTGTGTTCTAAAAGGCGGGGCAAACAATTTAGAGGTTGAGGAAGACCTAGACAAATTTCAGGAGGCATCGTTTGTGCTGAAGCAATGAACACTTTCTAGAGAGCCATGTGAGGAGGCAGATGTTTAGATAATATAATGCTGCTTTGCATTTCTATACCACCTTCCATCTAAGAGCTGCAGAATGTAACACAAACATTAACTCATAAATTAAGCCTCGTGGCACTCCTGCATGCTCGATAGACATAATAGCATTTTTTATAGTGCAAGAAAGGCAGCACCCTGCTCAAAGGCGCTGAAGCCATTCACCCAAGGTCATGAAGGGGAAAAAAAAGGCAAGCTTTTTCAAAAAGGAGCATCAGTTCTCCCCACGTTCGCACAATGTGCTTCTCACTAGGCAGGTCAGCAACTTCAAGAGATGTTTCCTTCTGTGTGGCATTTAGCCCTGACAGAGGTCACCCTGGTTTCCAGTGCTTCCTTCCAGGCGATATATCTTTAATTGAACTGGGAGATGGTTTGACAATAATAAATAATAATAAATCTTGAATCAAAGCCTTACGCAGGAATTAATTTGTTTGCTAATGCTAGTCTCTTGCTGGCATGACAGTGGCCTTTAGCTCTAGAATTACGAGTTTATGTTGCTTAATCCAATTATGCAAAGGACTTAAAATATTACAAGACTAACAACACCAACACATCTGCATAGGCAATAATGTAATTATTTGTTTTGCTATTTTAATTTCTGAAAAGCCCATAAAACTGTCTTCAAAAATAGAGTCTGACATCTCAACAAAAGACAGTGCCAAGTCCTTAACAGAATCTAACTGGCTTGTCAGTAAAATCTTTTTCACTCTGGTCAAACATCACTGCATATCTTCCTAAATGCTAACACACCTCTTCGTTATCGCCAACGTGGCTTAGTAGCACCCCGTTCCTTAGTGGTACTGTCTTTTTCTTCTTTCTCTCTGATAACCCACATAATTTCTCCAGTAGAATAATAAGGCAGAGGGAAAACAAAGAGAGGAAATAAAACATAAAACCCCCATGCTCATAGTCCCCTTTTTGCCCCCTCTTTAATTCCTACCACCTCCCTCCCCCCCTGACCTATGGATGTTGCCGTTTCCCCTTATGAACTGGATCTCTGGGGGAACTGGATCTCTGAAGGCGAGGCATCTCCTCCCACATACTCGTGGGGTGCACCCGGCCCAGGGTATTGCCCATGGCTTCACCTAGGGCGCTAACCCAGGACCTCGCAGGTAAAGCAGACATGCTAACCACTACACTAAGGAGCCACCCCGGCTCATAGTTCTTTTGGGGAAGATAATAGCCACCTCTGTGATACAAAGTTATGATTCTACCCTGGTACACATTTTCAAACTTCTCGTAGAGTAACTAGCTCTGCTCGAAGTCACTTTTGTTCTTAATTTGTATTTGTTTTCTCTCTTCTATAGCAAAAAATAGGAGCTTTTTTTTTTTCATGAAGGAAGGTATAATTTACTTGTTACTTTAACATTCAGCCTCTTCCTTCTCCAAAGCCTGTCTTACGCAGGCATTAGCACTCACATCGGATAAGACTATTAACTCAGTGCTAACAAATTACATCTTGCGCTTCGCATTCTCAACCTGACTCCTATCTGTTGTCTCCCTGACCCTCCCAACACCCACAGGCAGGAACCAACTGCGACATGGTGAGGCAACCTCACCCCAAGGCAGCAGAGGAAGGATGGACCCCACTTCTGGGTTTCCACTGGGAGTACTGGAAACCACGCGAACGTGGAGACAGGCGTGCCGGATGCAAATCTCAGCACTGGGAACTGGTCATCCCAAAGAAATTCTGTGACACGTTGCCCTACTCATTTCAACAAGGAGTGGGTGCTGTGCATGTTTGGAGGAGGGGACAATGAATGGCCATAATTCAAGAAAAAAAGAAAAAAAACACCTTCAGTGACTGTGATACAGCCTCTTGAGAGGCTGCTTAAAATCATCCTTGTAGACCAGGTAGCTTTTTTAAAGCACAATTTGTCTTGAGGTTAGGAAGCGAGTAAACTGTGGGGGCACAGTCCATTTCTGACTGGTGTGGGCAAAGCCCCAGGGTCAAAAGGAGAGGAGGTGAGGAAGACAAGTCAGCTGGACCAGCGCATCGGTCGACCAGCCTCCTGAGCCTCTGCCCCACAGGCGCTGTGGTTTTATACTTCTGGCCTCTGTGATTCGCTCAGAACTCTTGTGTATCAAGGTTGACACACTGAAAGGAGGAACTAAAGACCTTGTGCGAGAAGAGAAACCATCTGAAGGGCTCCTGGGTGGGAATGAGATAATTTCTCAGCGCTGGGCTCTGTGGTTTGGCCTTCGGAGCCTGGGTCCTAGGCTGCCTGAGGCTCATTTGTCTCACTCCAAGAAGCAGCCCAGGGTGAGCCGCAGGAACGTCCCCACTGCACACGCCCTCATTATTAAGGTTTTTAGGGGGAAAATGACAGCCTTTTCTATGGGAGTTCATATTACAACCTTTGAAGCAGCCGTAACATAAAACCAGAGTGCGTGAAACCAGGCCTCCTGATCTTTCAGGGAATTCGTGTTTTGTCAGAAAAGGAAACTCTGAATCATTTGAGCCCCTGCTAGACTGCAAATTGGCAGGGCCGGATGGTTTTATGACAACAGAAGAAGCTTTGTGGCTACAAATTTATTTCAGATTCTCACTTGAGACCATCAACAAAATGGAAAGGCAACCTACAGAACAGGAGAAAATATTGGTAAATCACATATCTCATAAGGGGTTGATATCTAAAATATATAAAGAATCCATAACTCAATAGCTAAAAAATAAACAATCCAGGAACTGAATAGACATTTTTCCAAAGAAGACATACTAACAACCTATATATGTAACTTTTTTTACTCCTGTACATGATACATATGTATCATTCTTTTTTGAAAAATCTTGATAATTACATTTTTGTTGAGTTAAAATGTATATGACATGAAGGTTCCCATGTTAGTCCTGTTTCAGTACACAATTCAATGGCATTACGTACATTCACACTATTGTATAGCCGTCACCACCTTATCGACCGAACTTGCTTTTTCCTCTGGTGAATGTGATCAGAGGAGACTGGAGGTAATGCCATAAAATCTAGCATGAAAAGTGATCCAACTGCGAGCAAAGACACCTGGCTTCACCTTCTCATGCCGCGTTGGAGCAGTGTGACACATGCTGTTTATACGAAAACACAGTTTTCGTTACCACTGTGGCTTATGAGCACATAGCAGTTGGCTTGTGTTGCAAAGCAGTCCATCCCAAATTTTTTGGTTCCAGTGTGGCCAGTTAACTTAGTACTGAGGCCTCTTCCCAGCCCCCATTCGTTGTTTCATAAATAACTCCCTAGCGCAAAGTTAGGAAGTTGAATAAATTCCTCTTGCGAGTCAACACCTAATAAATGAAATTGTCTCCAGCATAACCCCAGTAAAAACTGGGGTTGCCTTGGTAATTAAGAAAATTTTTACTCGAATTGCCAGTGTTGTCGTCTCCAACTGCATCTTAGACACCTTCATCATACTCATCTAAGAAGAGAGCTTTTCTCTGGCCCCCACTCTTGTCACAATTCTGATGTCACTGACTTTGCCCCATCCCCCAGTGTTACTGGGCAGCTGAGAAGCTGCCTCCTCTGCAAATAACATAACAGGGAGCAGCACTACTGACACTAGCCACGCGATTTCCATTGTTGGAACCTCTTTGGAATTTTAAAAGCTAAGGAGTTTAGATGCCTGCAGTTAATAATGTCCTTTGGATGATTATGGTTGTTGTTTGCACTTCCTGATCACATTAGGCGAGTTATCTGCCCAGCACGTAGATTGTATAATCCATCGCTTTCATGCAAGTCATTTAAACAGAGAACTTGGGACAGGTATATGAGTAGGACAGACTTGTCTCAGAGAACTCCAACTGGATGAAGATTGAACACTGTGAGGGAGAAAGTGAAGAATTCCATAAAAAGCCTCAAATGGTACCATCACTCGTGCCCAATTTAACAAAAGGCAGGGACCTGAGAGTTGATGGTTAGCCATATGACCGGCAGTCCTGGGAGGCTGTGAGTCCTCAGTCTCTGATGAATTGCAGTCCTGAGTGTAGAGAGATTGTGAGTGTGGTTCCGGCTTCTGCATTGTTCCAGGCTGGTAACTGGACTGTGCCACGGAGTTGAGGGTGGTTCTAATCTAAGGATTAGATGGAATCCTTCTCCTAGGGAAGCACCTGCTTCCTGCCATTCAGACGCAATGATGCCATGTTCTCCTTCAAGCTCATCATTTTCTGACAGCATCACCTCCCCGCATTCTCTTTCATTTCCTACTCTGCTGAGAATCGGCTAAAGAGTGGAACTGGACATTTTAGAGAGATTCGAAATGAATCTTTTATGCCTTCTTACTCTAGTTTTCCTCCACATGGGGTGGACTTAGCACATGAAATTATAGAGGGCTGAGTTATAAATCAACCTGATTTCTGGGCTACTATTTCCCCGAATTGCTTGTCTTCTCCTTTCTGGGTTCTTGCCCAGGAAGGTATGGAATTATAACTTGGTGAGTTACCATGGCAAACGCTATACACTACCTTTTAAAGGTTCTAGATTATATAGGTCATATATCCATGAAGCCACCCTTAGGTAGGTAGTTATCTGAATAAGATCAGGGTCCTATTAGAAATGAGAGGATAGAGATTGAATTCTCAGTCTACGTTATCCATCCCACTGTCTGTGAGAAATCAGGTACTCCAAATCGTCATCTCTGTACCTGTTGTAAAGCCGATATGCAAACCCAATTCAGTGTATAAACCCGTCCACTTCCACCATGCCGTTCCTGTTCTCATACCGATAACCTGTAATCAGGGATTGCTTTCTGCCTCCTGATTCTTGTGTGCTAGTAAATTGTCACCAACTCGAAATTCATGCTCCTAGATCTACCACAGAAAGTAATTGGAATTCTGCATAAAAACAGACACTTCCTAATGGTTTTTTTGGAGGCCCATTAGTCTGGGTTTATGTATTCAGTTATCTCTGCTCTCATTGCTAGGAGGCAAGTGTAAAAGACAGATTCGATTATTGTATCAAAGGAAGCTGGTAAAAGCCCCACCAAAGCGAAGCCAGATACCAACTGTTCGAATCGCTTCGTCTCATTTTTAAAACATACCCACTTTTTAAGGCCCGGGCCTTAAAACTGGAGACTCTGCTTCCCCTTCTCTGTGCTCACGAGTTTCATGGGGGCACTGCTGTGGGGATGTTATTTCCAAAAATGACACTCAGGTATTGGGAAGTCAATGATGAATGAGCAGACATTACTTGGGCAATGCAGTTTTCAGACAGGGGCTGCAAGAGAATATATTTTCAGGTGGTTCTGTTTGTATTTAACTTGGAGACCGTATATACAGTAAATCAGGAAGGCTGATAATACAATGCATAGGGCATGTTTTATGTATGGTCCTGACAGTGTACAATGGCCACCTCACGGAGAGGGCTGTGGATTTATGGCCCCATGCTTGCAGGCGGTGGCAGCTAAAATGTAGTGTGGCTCTCTGTCTATACCTGGAAGTATTTATTTTTTGGTTCATCCTAAGGTAAAGGGAAAGTATAAGGCAAACTATGGACTTTTTGACATAAGGAATGCAACTTGTGCCGTGATTGCTTCACTTTTACAGGATACAGCAAACTTGTTGATAGATCTTTCCAAGACTCAGTTTCTTGGCGGCAACATCACACGGTAGAGGTAGGTTTTTGACTCGTCAATGGATCTCTCATTGCATCTGTGAGGCAGGGCTGACTTATCCAATGTGGATAGTCGGTACAGCACTGGAACCCACAACACTATTCAGGGGTCCATAAAAATGTTTTCATTTTAATTTCTCTTAAAATCAAGAAGAAAAAAATGAATAGAATAGTAATGAATATATAACGATGGATTCAGGATAGGTTAAATTTGTCTTTACACCAGTGAGGTTGTCAAAGTTTTTAACGTCATTTTTAAATGAGAGTAGGAGCCCACAAAGATCAAATGCCCAAGGCCCATGAAAGTCACAGTATGCTAACTTTTCCTGTCTCCCCAGGCAGGCACCAGAGACTGCCCATGGCATCAGGCATATAGTGAAGGTAAGCTTTTCCTGGTCTAGAACTGTCACCAAAGAACCTCAGAGAAGGATTGGGGCCATCTGTGAAGCAGGCCCCTTAACCCATACAGAAAACATTTCTAACCCCTTGACTCTATGTGCACCCACCTTACCCACTGCTATGAGCTTTCAGATGACTCTTTGGAGCATCTCTCCAGCTTAGTAGTGTCTCAGGGCTGCCATAACAATGTACCACAAACTGCAGGGCTTACAATAAAAATTTATTTTCTCATAGTTCTGGAGGCAAGAAGTTTGATCAAGGTGGGGGCAGTATTAGTTCCTTCTCAGAGCTGTGAGAAGAAATCTGTTTTGTGCCTCTCTCCTAGCTTCTGGTGGTTTGCTGGCAATTTTTTATGCCAATCTTCAGTGGCATCACCCTGATCTCTGACTTCAGCTTCTTCAGCTTCCTATGGCATTCTTTCTGTGAGCATGTCTGTGTCCAAATTTCCCCTTTTTATAAGGACACCAGCTATTGAATTAGGGAGCATTCCAGTATGACCTCATCTTAATAAATTATATCTGCAAAGATCCTGTTATCCAATAAGGTCACATTCCGAGGTACTGGGGGTTAGGACTTCAACATAGAATATTGGGGGATGGGCACAAGTCACCCCATGACAGCAGTTCTCACTAACACTGCGATCTAAGTATGGGCCTTGAGTGAAAGCCCCTTATGCCCGAAGTTCCAGAAAGTAGCTCAGCGTGAGTCATCTGTACATCTCTCGTTTTACCTTTTCCAACTTCCCTCACGAGGTGGGTGTGTGCTCTCTCACTTCCAGGAGTGTGATCAGAGATTCTTGTGCCCAGTGCTAGATGGGGATTAAGTGGGACAAAAGAGGGGTCTTCATCATGTTTCTTCACAAAACCCAAGTCTGCTTTTCAGCAGGAAGAAAAAAGTAAAGAGGGGTCAAGGAGGAAATAAGTTGCGATAGAAGGTCACCAGGCCTGAGAACAGAAAGGAAGGTGGGCTTTATCTGGTAGTCTCTATGCAAATGACACATAGCTCTTTATTAACCCAGTGAAGAATCCATTGTAGGCCACAGTTAGGCGCATACATGCTAAGTCTGAAATGTGGTGTGGGTGTGGGGAGGAAGAGGGAATTTGTAGGGCTGGCATTGTGCCCAGGATGTGTGGGAAGCACTGAACAATTCAGTAAAGCAGCTGTGGGCATTAGCCAGTTTATTTAATCAGCAAAGCAAGTCGCCAAGGCTCAAGTCGTCTTTGTTCAAATGTCACAATGTACAGGAGTGGGCACAGTGGAAAAATAGTTGACTTGGGAGTTATACAGACCTGGAATTCAATTCTAAATCCTGAGTCCTCTTGGCTTGGGCAAATCAGTTTATCTTTCTGGTCCCAAGTTCTAACATCTTTAAAATGGGAATAATATTAATAGCTATCCCATAAGATTGTCAGGAACACTGTGAAGTGCCTGATAGAGTCCTGGCATGTGGTAGGTGATGAATAAATGGTAGCCAATGATGGTGTTGAGAGCCTTGCACTAACCAATGCCAGCATCACTCAGGCAGGCTAGGTACATGAAGTTCAAACTAAGGCTTCAACCTCTAGGAATTGCTTTTTAGTTCTGGGCTTAAAATGCGTACACAGAGTCTCTGGATTAAAATTTGTGTAAAACAAGTGGATACCAGTAAACAAGGCCAGGATTGCACTAGAAAGCTTACCCTTTACATGGACAGGGTGACTGCCCAGTTAGTTTCCTGGCACTTTGATTTCTGCTCTGCTCTCCAAAAGTGAGTGGGAAAGTAATGTTAACAATAAAGGCTTATCTGGTGTTTACCATGTGCCCACTCCCGTTATTTATATTTATGTGTTACCTTATGTAATCTCCACAACAATGTTTAGAGTGAGTGCTATTATTCTATTCCCTTTTTTGCAGATGAGAACAGTTAAGATACAAGGACACAAGAGGCAAAGTGTGGTCCCAGAGTACTTGCCCACAGCTGCCACAGTCCACTGCCTTGTACCCTGGATTCCCTGTATGCTGTGACTCCCCTGAAGTGGGGCGCATTTTGTGTTAGGGTATCAGAGGACACTCAGCCCTCATCTTCCACCACTGTGCAGAAGGCAGGGGCAAATTATTTCATTCAAGCTGTTCTGTTTTCTGCAGAACTCCTTGTCTCATGAAGGATACAGAAAATAAAGAGGGGTTTCACAACAAACTTGAGACCAAGACAGCTCTCGTCTTATGCATGTCTGATAAATAAGCCTTTCGGTAATAAGCCTTTTGGTACCAGACCTCTCTCCCCAGAATATGAAGTGTTCCAGCACACTGTCAATAACAGTGCTGCGACTCATCTCCTGAACAGTGTCGTGGCCATCTGCTCAAATCTCCCTTCCTTCTCCCATGTTGGAATGGCACAGCAACTCTGGACTACTATGTAGCCATCAAAAAGGACTTCTAAAGTTAAAATATGCAACAATATGGAAAAGGGTTTATGAGACAATATTCAGTGAAACAATTGCACGCTAGGTGTGTGAAATATGTATGTGGGAAGACAAGGCCCTGAAAGACTTGGAAAAGAAAATTTGTTTTCAAAAATTACATGCTCCTTTTTTAAAGTTCTGCAGTTAGTTTGAAAAATTGGAAATAAAGCAAGTTGTTTTCCTGTGCTGTCAATTACAAACATAGTACATTCATATAGACTTTGTGTGTGTGTGTGTGGAGCTGAAAACCTCTAAGATTGATAAAAATAGTTATTAATATGACAGAGATTATACTGGATGTTGGAAAATTTATTATAGGCTAAGTGGTGTGTTTTTCTAATCCTGTTTGAAATTCCTAAGTGGTTGGAGAACTTGAGAGGAGGGAGGAGATGAAGATGAAGAGATGATCTTTTCCTTTAAAATGTTATCTCACACAAGGTACAGAGAATAAATAGGTAGCCTCAAATCCTTTGAGGAAGGACAGGCAGGACATAAATAACAAATGAAATATGGACTCAATGAAATGTTACTTACGCAATCTCCCTAGATACATTTTTCAATGAAATCTAGTAGATATTTTTTTTTAGTTTTTCATTTTCTTCACTAACTTAAAGTCCTATTTGCCCTTGTTGCTTTGCTCCACCTTTAGTTTACTCATTGAATCATTTGCCATCAGCTTTGGGCACTTGAGTTTTGCTGGAGTAGAATGAATTTTTTATAACCCAGCTTTGCTTATTAACACACCTTTTTAGATATGGCACATAAAAAGAGTATTCTTTCAAAAAAGCGCAATGCTGCTGTGCATCTGTGGTTCATTTGCTCTGTTGGTCAGAGCCAGCTACGATTCCGATACCTCTTTAGTATTGATGCATCAAAGTACTTAGAGAAATTAATCAACTGCATTCCAGAATGCAGCCTTCATTCCACAGGAAGTACAGGTCATTAACAAAAGCTAATTTTCCCCTGTTTCAAAATGTTATAACATAGAAAGGAAAATGAAAATGACTTGGAGCAAGTCCAGTCCAAGACTAATTTTCATTCAAGGTAAACCCTCAGGTTAGTTTAGAACTAGACAAGTTAATTGTCTTTTGATCCTTGGAGGTCAAATTCATACATATTCTTCATTATTCCTGTTGCCAAAGTTTCTGAAACAAGATGTGTTTCCTCATCCTCCTTAAAGACTTTGATATTAAGGAAATCCCTTGAGAAATCAGTGCAAATGATGTCTGTTGCTGGAATGAAAAAGCAACAAACTTCAAGCAAATGAACTTGCTGAGAAGGCCCGAAATGAACCCACTGTTTCTGAATAAAAAGATGCTAGACTATTATCACTGAAGAGGTCTCAGTGAATAGGAAAAGGAATCAGAGTTTGGAAACGTGTTGAAATTTCCATCATTATAGCCATCGGCATGGTGGAGACTAGACTTGCCACTAGTTGACATGTGCTGCTGCTCTGATCCCCAAGGTGTGACCTTTGAGAGAGTGTGGCTATCAGTCTCAGCATCGCCTCCAGGTCTTTAACTAATGCAGATTGACCGTGAGTGGATTTTTGTGTTTGTTCACTTGTATTCCCCTAGTGTCTTTAACAGTGTTTGGCACACATAATTGCTGGGTAAATTAATTTCTCGAGCCCAATCGAAAACCATTGAATTTAAATCTCTGGAGCCAGGTCCCAAGAATCTACATTTTAACAAGATCTCCAGGTGGTTCTTAGGTGCAGTTAAGGGTGAGAACCATTGTTCTCCTGGTCATGAATATTGACCAATACACTACTAGGTTTGAATGGTACCCCTGAATACGCCACGAAATCTAGAAGCCTAAAAGCGAAGGGATACTGTTTCTACAATGGCCAGGACAACTATTCCCTGCCAATGTATAAAACATTTGCACCCATTATCTCTGGGTGTTAGGTGAGGCAGTTATTCTTATCCCCATTTTACAGGTGGAGAAACTTGGACTTCTTTAAGGTCGACTAATTAACAAAATAGGAATGAAAACCTACTCCCAGCAGAGAAAGGTTAGGGAATGCTTTTAGATCCTTGGGCAAAGGCACTGCATAAATCCCCAGCATCACTATTCCCAACACTTTGCACAGCATTAGACCACTTGCATGTAATCCCTCCATTCTCTTTTATGAGACTTGAGGTTTAATTGAGGATTCCAATAAGAGATTTTATGTGTTTAATGGATTTTAGTGTAATAATCAGAGTCTGAACTTTTAGTCAGAAGCATGCTGACTTCTAATGAACTGCACTTGGGAGAGCAGATTTTTATAAAAAAAAAAAAAAAAAAACATTACAAGTCTATGCCACAGACATGTAAATATTTAGAAAAAAAAATACTTAAACTGTCCGGTTACTTCTAAAACTTTGGGTAAGGACAGGCAAATGTATGCCAACATGTACTGTTAGAATAATATAACTTGTAACAGAAATTTAAAATGTGTATCGGCCAGCACAGTTTTCTTGAAGGACTCTGTGGGGGTCACAATGGGAAGCTGGGACAGGTTCTCCCACGACCGCTTCTGGGTGCCCCTTCTTTGCCCTGGCACTCCCTCTGCCTGTCTGCGGGGTTAGTCTTCCTGCGGCACCGCCCCCACCCCTGCAGAAGGAACAGAGACTTTCCAGCTTCTCTAACGCACCCCTTCTTTGCTATCTCCAAAGCGTGCACTCGCTCATTTCTTTTTAAATACTTAATGAATTTTTCAACTGAGCACCATGAGGAAAACGGGATTAATAAAAAGAACAAGAAATGAGAAAATTAAATATTTGGGGGAAATCTCATACTTATAGCTATATCAGAGCAATTGCCCAGGAAATACTATGGCATATTGTTGGCTAGGTATTTTCTTACATTCCTAGTACTCTTGGGAATATTTTAAATACCAGACAAGCACTCTTACTATTAAGTTCAATATACTTAGAATATTCTATAGTACATATCTCAAAACTTAAGGGTTTTGCCTACACATGGAAACCAACAAGTCATGTGATCTCACCCACAACCAATGACCCTTTGCCCTTCCCAAGGTGGGAATGTGCAGCAACAACCTTTTTGCTTCCCCATTCCTATGACAGAGCTTCTGGTCCTGAAATTCACTGATTCTCTCTATGCCTTTCATGAACATGTAAATGATTCTAACCAGTCTTCATACACCCCTTTTTCTAAATTCAGTGACAAGTGTTCTCAAACTTGACTGTGCATGAGAGGCACCTAAGGTACTCATGAAGAATTTAGATTCTTGGTCCCCGATCCCATGATCGGTTCAACAGGGGGAGGAGGGAGGCAGGAACCTGCATTTATGACAAGTTTCGAGATAATTTTGAGGATTGCTTTTTGACACCTGTAAGCTGGATCTTGCTGGACAAGCACAGGTCCATGTCCTATCTGGGTTGGACCACAGCTGCTGCCCTTTGTGACATAAAAGAACATTTTGGTCAAAGCAGTGAATAAGGCCATTGTTAGAGTAAGCCCACAAAGCTCAAACTGCCGAGGATCACAGTGTCTTCTGCCGGCTGAGGGCCCTTTTGTATTCCTCTTGCATTGGCCCTTTCTAGAAGTTGTTTCTGGGCCCCAAGCATGGTAGCATCTCTAAGACTGTCGGACACTGAACACAGGAGGCTGTTCGGGGAGGCCGTCTCCCTGAATTAGCCTTCAGAAGAGGTTATTCTGTGACTCACTCCCACTCCCTTATGAAACCTCTCTCTGTCTGAGGAACATTATTATCTAAAACTCAGAAGGGTCTAAAACTGTTTAAAAGTGTTGAAGGTGTTAAATATATATATATATTAAACCTAACAGCTAAAATACATCCTTTTGATGTTTTCCATGGGCTTAAAATTCTTCAAGCTACCATAAAACAATTGGCACCAAACTACCGATGTGATTGTGTAAATGGCCACTGTCCTCTTGTGCCCTGGTTGTTAGAGATCCGGCTGCAGTCCAGCTGAGTGGATCAGCATAGCTGTGGACTTGGACTTACATCTCTTCCTTTGCTCTGCCTTATATTCATAGACACCTTTCTAATAAGGAAGAATCCAAGTTTCAGTGAGATCACCATTGCTGGCCGATTATTTATCGATATGTTTTCACCAGGGCTTGGTTCTAGGATCATAAAGGAAGCAGAATTACAGACATGTGTTTGGGATGTGTCTTTAAATTCTAATACCTCTGACTAAGGACTTTACCGCTGTGTGACTTTGTTTGCTGGGTGAGTAAAATGCTTTTCTATGGGCACTAAGGTTAATTTCCTTCTTTCTCATCTCCTAGAAGTGTTAACCAGCTGGACCTCTGTGCAACAACTTCTGTGAAGTGTTGTGCTCTGACAGCGCACTTGATGGATGAAGCTGTCAGCATATCCTGAATCCAGAGATGAGAAGAACATTGCCTCAACTATGAACTCTATAAATCAGATGAATAAAAGTTAGTAACAAGCTAGGCCCAGGAATCCTTCCTCATTTTAGTATTCTTCATAGATCATAATCTTTGGTATGTGCTCCAGGAAAAAAAAAAATGACTTTACTGATCCTTTATTTTAAAGAATTAACATTGGTTTACTCTATGAAAGAACTTATTAGCAAGACATCTGGAAAAATCTGTACTATATGCACAAAGCTGTCCTCCGTAGCCTGGAATAATATCTTTCCAGGGTGTTGGAGGTCTGATCTGAAATGCACTAAGGAAGATGTGAGAGAAAATATACACGCCAAAGGGGAACTGGGCAGAGTAGGCAAGGCAGAGGTGAGAGATCAAAGTCAGACAGCCAAGAGTGCCCAAGAGAGAGGAAAGCCTTTCCTCGCCCATCGGAGGTGATTACTTCTGCAGTTCCCAGGATGTTTCTTTATAAGTCTGCCTACTTGTTTCCATGTTCATTTCCCCGGTTGACTCTGGACCCCTTGGTGCTAGGAACTGAGACTCGTTTGTCTTTGTTTCCCCAGATTCCCAGCCCTGTGATCCAAAAAAGGGACTCAGCAAGAAGTCAAACAAATGAATGAATGGGTTTAGGCACTTTAGCAAAATAATTAGGGTAAGTCTAGGGGAGGGAAAAACTCGTAGCCTGACAAAAATATGTCAAAAACATTACCTCGGTTGTGAACATGTAAAAAGGAATTACAGGGAGTAAATTGCACCAATAAACGAGCTCTCCTACTTTATTCTCAGCTGAGAAAACAAAATTCGGACATTGCAAACAGATGCTGCTGCTAGTATTTTATATCAAGTTCTTCAATGGGGAAGAATGAATCAATGAGGCTCTACATTTTTCTAGGTCACCGCATTTGCCACTTCTCCCTGCTCCAAGTTAGCATTTATGAAGTTGGTATTCTTTCCCATTGCCCTCATGGCCCTTGTAGCTTCCTTGGGACTTAGGGTAGTTTTAAGACAGCCCTACTATGTTCATGTTACTTACACTTACACAGGGCTCAGTTTTTCCATCTGTAAAATGTAAATGGTAAGACTTGTGCCTTGGCTGCTAAGCAAGACTTGGATAGCAAGTAAGATGTCAGGGAAGTCTGGAAGGGATTTGCGTGGCATGGGGGTAAAAACAGCCAAAAAAGCAGATAAATGCAAATATTTTGTCATTTGCTTTGCCTTAAAATTTTCACTATTTTCATGAAAATGGAAAGATGTCCTTTTGCAGGGTGAGGGCTGCTGTTGGTTGCAGAAAGCTGCTGTCTGCTACTGATGAACAAATGACGAGTTCCCCTGAATGGGGCCACATATTGCCTAAAGCAGATTTGTGATTACTTTTTTGCTGTTTTGTTTGTTTGTTTTGACCACAGAAAAAGATTTGGCTGGAGTGGGTATATTTCCCTCTTGACCAAATCCTTTTGGTGTTTTGAAAACTTTCCAAGTGAGAAAATGAATGCTTTTACCCAGTTTGAGTCAGATGCTCAAAACACAAGATAAAAATAGCTGCTTGGGAAGCTGCTGAATTGCTTTGCTTTGTCCCCCAGGATGGTTAACCCCTCAGAGGGCCTTTCAGCACAATGAGCATCTCCCCTTGCTTTTGCCGGAGTTGGTCCTTCTAGCTTTTCATTTGAAATGTCCTTCTCATGACCCATGCAAAGTCGCTGTGATTATGAAAAAGGAAATTGGGTGTGATCCAAATGACAAAGTGCTCTTTCCAAACCATCTGCATTGAGGTTCTTTCCCCATTGAAGGGATCAATTTTTTTTATTTGACTCTCCCAATTTCTAAGGAGATTATGAATTTACTTCTCTCTGGGCAATTTAGTAAACCTGATTAATCAGTATGTCAATAGTAATAACAACAAAAATAAAGTAGTTGATATTAAAAGCTAACAGTCAATGAATATATGCCTGCTACTGTATATGCATATATAAACATCATTCCATTTTATCCTCATAAAAATTCATGAAATAAATGCTATTAATAGTTTCCATTTTACAGATGGGGAAAATAAAGCTCAGGGAAGCTATGTGACTCACCCAAATTCTCATAGCTCAAAAACTGCAGGCAAGAATTTAAACTTAGGACCATCTACACAGAGTCTAAGTCCTTAGCCAGCGTGCTATGCTGAGCAAGTAGTGTTGGGCATAGTACCCCTCTGGCCCATCAGTACTGCAGTTCTGGATCTCAGTCTCTCCCAACGTAACCCTCTTCATTTCTATTTCAAACAGATTATTCAAAGCTGAGGCTTGATTGAATGTGAGGTCCTAACTGCAGGTTGCAGTAAGCATCCAAGATTCAGATGGCCAAAAATCTAGCATCCATGGCTCCTGGAGTGCCAAGACTCCTTACTGGCCTTGAAAAGTGACAGTTATTAAGAAGAACATGGTCCTAGGAGTCAGCATGGCTGAGTCGGCTTTATTCTTGTTTGGAAATTTGCTGTGCATTTTTGATACTCATCAAACATCTCTGGGCTTAATGTATTCTTGAAGTTGGTGGTGGGAAGTAAGTGAGGTTAAGCAAGCAACCCAGTTGGCAGGAAATTTACACCTCAATAGAGGGATTAAAGTGCCTGAATCCCATGTTGGGACACAAGTTCATAATCTACTGGGATGCAAGTACTATTTCTCAGATATCCTGTTTCATCCCCTTAGTGCTTGTTTGAAGGGAGACAGTAAAGACTAAAGGACAAGGCTACCTTTGGAAGACCTAGAATGGCTGGGAATCATTCACAAGTCAAGCCATCCAAAGTTGAAGGCAAGAGCTGGTTTCACTTGGACCGATGGACTGAGGTAGATGAGTGTACTATGAAGGGGACCCTTCCTACAAGTGAGCTTCGTAGCAGGCAGCCATGATTGAGTTGTACACTGGGAAAGTGGCATGGTGATGGCATCAGCCCTCGGGTGGGGGGTGCGGAGCGGTCATCCCTTGAGTCAATGGGCTCCCTGAGAAAGGTGGGTGCCATTCAGGGTCCCAGAAATAAAACCATTCCACTGGGTTTATCTAAACTTTCTTATTTAAATTTAAGTTTAAAAGAGAAAATATAAAACATGTACTTAGCTGTTTATCATAGAAATAATAGCATCATAAAATAAATTACAATGTTTTGAAGGTTGCAATATAGGAGTCTGAGAACCTTTTGTTTCATCTTCTCCCTGCCTGTCAGTCCAAGCTGCCAGAGTTTCTCAAAAACCTTCAACTCTGGAAATTTCCTTGTATTATTTTATCTCCCTCATTTTGCTATGTCTTTCTTAAACTTTATTAATGGAATGTTGGAGTTCCTAGGTTCATCTGCTGTGTTTATTGTTTCTCTCATATTTTACACTTCTTTGCGTGTTTACTGTGTCCCAAGTGATAGTCTTCCAAACTGTCTAATAAATTATTTTATTTCAGTAATATTTTTAATTTCTAAGAATATCTCCTGTTCTGTCATTGCTCCTTTTTTATACCAGTATATTCTTGTTTATGGATGCAGCATTCTCTCAACATTTTGAGCGTACTAATTTAAATTCTCAAATGGTTTTTTGTATCTGATAGTATTTCTGTCTTTTCTCCCTTCACCTTTTATTCTTACTGTTTCCTCTTAATCCATGCCTTCTCACTGGTTTTCATCAAATGTATGGTGACCTTTGAAGGGCCATATTATTATGGATCCTCTCTTTGTCTGTTTTCTGGCTTCTCACCTGAGTGTTTGGGCTGACATCGGCTTCCATGGAGAGGTCATGTTAACAATGACCTCCATATAGGGAGCAAGGGTAGAGAACACCTCCGCAGCTGCTAAAATAAAGCAGCCTTCACACTTGTGTTGAAGGCGCAGGTAATTCTTTGATGTCTTTCCCTCTAGTTAGAGCTGCCATCTCTTCCTTCCTCTGTTGTGGAGATCTGGAGTTCCCTAAGGACCCCTCTGCCTGTTGCCACTGGTCCCTCTCCAAACAGACCTCCTATTCTGTTTCCGGTTACTTCCTGCAGGTCTCTGTTTTGGCCAGGTGGGAGGAGGGAGGGGGCAGTGCCAATAAGTAGGAAGAACATCCCCTGCCTTGGCTGTCCCAACTCGGAGCCTGGCTCTGCCAAGGAAACAGCTCCCTTCTCTGCCAGAAGAACAACGCTCCTCCCCGCCAAGCCTTCTTCCACTCGCGTTCCACATTTCTTTTCTGTTGTTTCAGTTTGTTTCATCGACATAATCCCATTTACTTTCTCGTCAGGAAATTCATAAAAAATATCTGATATGCTTATAGTAGCCTTGCTGTTTTCAGTAATTCCGTAATTTTTATTTCCTGTTCAATTTTGCCACATTTCAATCAAAACTCAGAAAAGAGAATGTGTGTGTGTGGGGGGGGTGGAGGAGAGAGAGAGAGAGAGAGAGAAATCACATATGTTTAACTTACCATGTTGAATTGGGAGATAATACCTGAACTCTTAATGATCTTAGGGCTTTACAATCTTGTTGGGCCAGGGATGAGGTGGGGTGATGAGGTGTGGTTAAAATTCTGATTTAGAAACCTTTGAAATACTTTCCCATTGAGATTCGACTATAACTGCTTGGCAGGATGTGATCTTTCAGCCTGCTTCAGTATGATTTAATAGGTAACTATTTTATTTTTTTCTCTTTTCCCCCTGATTTAGACAGAAAGTAAATATTTCCCCTACACTGGGAATGTTTGATATTAAGTCCTCTCTGTCTTGAAGAAAGGGGATTACTTGTTTGGTTTGGTTGGCTGGTTGCTAATAATTTGGACTCTCTTGGTAAAGAACAAAAGAATACATTTCACCAGGTGAGTATGTTGAGAAATAAAGATAGGGTAAAACTGGGAATTGATAAAAGCCTGGGGTTGGGGCCAGGGAAAATGAGAAGGCTTTGAGACAGGGCCTTGGACATGTAGGAACTGATATTGGAAAAGTTGCCCAAGAAGGGAGAGATCCTGCTGGTAGGTAAGAACTGTGCAGCAAGGGGCATTCCATGCTCAGGAGATGCCCCAACCAGTATCACAACAACCATATAAATATAAATAGCCATATAAATATTAAGTGTTTTCCACGGTCCAGGTACTGTGCTAAGTGCTTTATCCACATTATCTCATACAACTCTTTCAACAACTCAAGGAAATAGATGTCATGTGCTGGATATGGCCTATTGCCATTTACCATCATTCACATCTCTTTCTATGTGCCTTCCTATGTTGCTGGTTTGGAAATATCAAAACCACATTTCCCAGATTTGCTTGCCTAGGGTTCTAGATGCAAAAAAGTTCCACCCGTGAGAAGAAATGGCCCAGGATTTGGAAGGTAGAAGGTGGTGACTATTCGTTTGCCACTGTTGTCCTAGAAAGTAGGGTCAGATGGATGTGAATGTTTGCCAGAGAGAGTTTCACATTTCAGTATCTAGTCACCAGCTTTGTGGGCATGAGAAGCAGTGGCGGCAGCAGCACAGCATCTTCATGGCCTCTGGCTTCATTAAGGGTGGCAGGCCCTTGAAGTCTATGGCCCAGTGCGGGCTCTCCTGACTTCCACGCTCCAGTTCCCTACCATTTGTAAGCACTATTTCCCTGTATTAGTTGCATTTTTGCTTAAAATACCTGGCACGATATTATGCATTAAACTCATATACACGATTATCATTTCCATTTTATAAATGAAGCAAGAGAAACTCAAACAGGTTAAGTATCACATCAAAGTCGCCCAACTATTAAGTGGTAGAGCTGGATTTAAACCCAGGTGTATCAGACAACAAGGCCTATATACGTAACTACAATTTATGGTCTCTTATTCTCCATCTGAACTCACCTTATAGTAATGTAGACTGCTCAGTCCTTATATTTAAAGGTAGTCCTATGACTGATTCATCAGCAATAGAATATGTGCTTTCTGGATGAGTGGATCAGAACTGTGGTCATGGGTACCACCAGGGTCAAACTTTTGCCTTTATCTCCTTAACCAAGGTGCTATGAATGAGGTAACTCAAATCCTCCAATCACTCTGCCAACTCTGAATTTCCTACTGTCTTAAGAAATAAATTCAGTTAAGTTTGTGTAACATATGCAAATAGGTAAGTGAAGGCTAAATTCTCTTTGAAATTAAAATAATGGGAATATTCTTGACCCTGAAAAGAGAAAACTTTTGCAATTTTCATATTCCACAACCTTCCCCCACTTATACTTTAATTAAAATGTGAGCAGAATATCCCAGGGGTGAGTCAATGATATAGAAGATATGTTTTGAGAATTTCTTTTTTCCCAGATCAAGAACAGTTTGTTGCTATAAGATATTTGCCATTTTCAGAAAAAGAACTTGAGTGGTGGTTATTATACATTTGTCTGACTCAAATACTAATAGGAGCTAGGTTATTCATCATAATTAAAAGGAATTTGGATCTCATCAAATCAGCTCGGCTTGGTCCTGTGTTCTCCAGTCCTGTGGAGAGGACAGAGTACTGGAAGGATGTGCTAATGGGCATCTCGTTTCAGATGGAAATGCTTTGTTCCTGCAGTAATGCGCTCATGATTCTGCGTACATTTGAGCTGCCGAGCTCAGAAAAGCCTAGGGATTATCTAGCTGGTGCTCTTAAGCTATGCGTTCATTGTTCTATGCACATGCTGAAACACAGACGCTCCACTTCAGACTGCAAGGAGCAAAGCAAACCCATTGTAATTGGGATGAGCACTAAGGTCTGATGTAGCAGAAATCACCAGTGGATATTATGGAGAGAACTGAAGAGTTCTGGTTGTTACTTCTGGGCACTGAAACTATTTATCTAGTCTGGATGAACTGAGCGCACCCAAGATCTAATTGAAAATGGTTGGGATTTGTGAAATTTACGTATTATATTGGGGGACCTGTGTTGATTCATACAGTGATAGAGGAAGATTCATATACTGTGAGAGAGTTAGAATAATGTACTTTAACCAGGTAGTCCTAAAAATTAATTTCACAGCCTTAACCATATCTAAGCATTGTTCCAATGGGGCCAAGAAAATTCTTTTTAATCAGAAAATCATTCAAGAATATTAAATTCATGTTACTGCCAGGTTTTGTGTATGAAGGAGACCAAAACAGTCTTTGTAAACTTCCATTTGTCAGAGTTCTGGTATGTACAGGGAACTGATTCAAATAAGACCTAAGGAAGAGATTCAATCTGTTTTCACTTTAAAAAGATAATTTGTATTCTGAGCTTGGGGTCACAATATATGATGTTATAGAGGTTCATTGTGAATTTAAGAAAAGCAATATTCACTTTTTGGGAATAAGTCATATTTTTCCTAAAAGAGGTTAATGGAAGCGTCCAACTCAAGTACACTTCAAGGATACATTTTTATCTTACGTTTCTAAACAATTTTTTGGCAGCCTCTTTCACATATGTGAAACATAGCTAAGAACTTGAAAGGCAACAAAAAGGACCTCTTAGCAGAAAAGTTACGTTCACATAGTCCAGGGACTCAAAGTCGTATGCCTTACCTACACAAGAACCTCATAGGTGCTCAGCAGAGCCTCTCCATACTTATTTTGCCCACAAATCACTGAGCTTGACTTTCTGGTTATAAAACAGACGGGAAGCAACAATTAGAAGGGATAGCCAGGTAGCTACGACAGATGAAATTTGAAAAACAGGAGTAGAAAAAATGCTATAAAATGTAGAAATAAGATTTCAAAGGACACTCTGGGCTTAGTTCATTTCATGTATTAGAAAACAGCACCTCAAATTTTTCAAATAAACTTCCAGGGTATATATTACATCCCAGAATAATCATGTTCATAATGGCCATCCCAAGGTACCAGGGAAGTATTTGGAATACTTTTTAAAGTGTTAAGAAGAGTGAAGCACATTTTATTTATTTGTTTGTTTGTTTTTAAATTTTAAAAAATTAATTTGTTGGGGTAACACTGGTTAATACAATTATGTAATTTTCAGCTGTACCTTATAATTTGACATCTGTACATTCTATTGTGTGTTTAACATCCAAAGTCCAGTTTCCTTCAGCTACCATATATTTGATCCCCTTTACCCACTTCACCCTTCCCCAACCTTCCTATATTTGACTCCCTTTAACCATCTACCTCCCCCTTCTCCCCAACCCTCCTACCCTCTAATAATCGCTAATCTAGAGTCCGTGACCTCGAGTCTCTGTTGCTTTTAGGTTTATATCCCACATATAAATGATATCATGTGATTTTCAACTTTTTCTGTCTGGTGAAGCACATTTTAGAAAGGTTGCCATCCAGAAAGACAAACTAAAGTTGGTAATTATAAAGATAAAAATTCTAATTTATTTGGGACTCTTCATCTTTCCAAATGCATTAATTTCCCATGATTTTCCTATAGCCTGTGTTCTATTATGTGAGATTTTACTTGAAAGAGAGAAAAATAAAAAGGTTTATTATCTATTCGTGGTTACAGGTATGTGTATATATGAACATAAACTTATCAAATGTATGTGTGTACATAAATAAGCATAAAATATCTCCATACTGTTTAAAAAGAGAATACATGAGTGTGTATATGTGGTCATCCAAATCTTCCTGTGATAAGAGGTTTTTTAAAAGCGTGCAAAGGTTTAAATCTTATGATCTGGTTGGATTTTCAGTTTTGCCATTGTTTACTGATTCAGGCTAGGTATTACATCACCTGTTGGTCATAGCTTCTCCTTGCCCGTTAGGAAATTGTGTTTTCCTCATGTCTAAGTTTCTTCAAATATTCTAGACACATGCCTTGAAAAATAATGTATACAGGTTTTTTGAAGTTTATTTAAGTAATGAATTTTCCAGACTGTGAGATCTGGAACAGCAGCCATAATAATAATACCTAATATAACAACTTGGCCATTTACGAAGCACTTTTACCCATATGTTCCATTTGGTTGATATGATCTGAAGTCTTTTAAAATCGATAACACTTAACCTTTTTATATTTTAATTTTTAAAAAGAAACTAAGTCATTCACTTTGTGGTAGAATCTCACAATTTAGATTTGGCTGATGAGCCCACATGATGTCATTTAACATATTTCTCTATTCCCATAATTTTGTAAACTAGTATTTACATTTAAAGGTGTGATTCAATTCAGATTCAATGTTTTAAAGGCTCCCTCATAGGTGGGGCTATGACTTCCCACTGAATCACACCAAAAGCCTCATGTCTACCTGTCTGTCCCATGAATGCCTTTAAGATTGTTCATTCAAGGTGCTGTCTGACTCCATCCATTGTAATGTTCCCCATCAAAATTTTACCTAATACTTTGAGCCGTCATTGATCATTGTCTAGACTAGATCCGTTGTTTCATTGGGTGTTTCGAAATGATTATTTTCTAATCCCACTATTCCTTATGCATTTATTAGCTGAAACTCTATAAAGAAAAGCTTGCTCTTGTCAACGAGCTGGGAGCCCTAAGATACATTTAACACAGAA
Source organism: Eonycteris spelaea (assembly GCA_003508835.1). Lineage (NCBI taxonomy): Eukaryota > Metazoa > Chordata > Mammalia > Chiroptera > Pteropodidae > Eonycteris > Eonycteris spelaea. The sequence continues at coordinate 8,708,520 of PUFA01000017.1, forward strand.
GAGTAAAGATAGATGTGAAGCCTGTGCTTTTACTGCTGTGCTATCCTGGATACTGCCTTCCTATAAGTGTGACGTGATAGGTCAGGCCTGGCAGCCAAAGGCTCTCGGTGGAGGAGGTCCTCATCGTTACATCTCAAAGCAGATTAGGGGAGTCTATCCAGATTGAAGTAGGAGTCAAGTTTGAAGATGGAGTAAGAAGGTAGGGCCCAGCTCTAGGGAAAGGAGACTGGCAAAGTTTAGGCAGGTTTTCAGGTGCATCCTGGGAGGCAAATACAGGCACAGAACTGGAATGTGATGGGGAAATAGGACAGAGACCCAGGAATACAGACCAGGCACACTGGATGTGGCTGAAAGAGGGAGGAGGAAAACTCATGAGGATCTAGGGGCTCAACCCAAACAGAAATGAAACTGCCAAAGTGTGACTGGGCTCCTTGAAGGGGGCAGGGAATGAATAATAAATGTGGGACAGGCCCTGGAGTGAGCGTTCTGAAAGGCGTTTGTGAAGGGCCTGCATTTGGATGGCTAAAGGACTGTGTTATCCCAGCTGGGTCCCAAGATCTCCATGTCTCAGCTGGTTTGGCACCAGCCACTCCCCTAATTAGAAACCTCACTCCCTTCTGTGACAGAACGAAGAGGACCTGATTTCCAAAGGTACATAACCAGAGAAACTGGGGCCAAGACTGCCTTTAAATGGCCAATATATTATTCACTGCTGTTTCAACGGTACTGCCTGGCCAGTGACGCCTCCATCATGTTTTTTCGCACATGTCTGACCCTACTCCCATCACGATGACAACTCCTCAGAAAAAAAGGAAGTCGGAGTGTTTCAGGTTCCAGAGTCATGCTCTCTAGGCCAGAATGACTAAGGTTTGTCAGTGCAAAGTATCGTCCGGGCCTCTGCCCATCCCCTCAGCATCTGACCCTATCTCCATTTGTGAGCTTTTAGAGAATCAGACCCACTATTCTATTTAGGATTTGAGGAATCGACTGCTAAAAACCAAAGCACGTCAACCAATTAAATTAAATTTTCTTTTCTTCCTGCTGCATTACTTACACACTAGAGTGCTGAGAATTATTTTTAGACTTAAAAAAATAGCAGTTTGTTTGCACTTGCCGTCCAATTTGTAACAGATTTCCAGATTAACACTTGCGAGGTTTATGGCCACATTTAATCACAAATGTAATTCTGTATTCCCTCAATACGCTCAGCTCAGGGGATAAAAATAGCATTGCATTCTGGTTGGGTGAGTCTCGGCCACAGGGCTTTGCTCCCCAGTTGCTGTTTTAATGTTGTTATGGAATTGCTATCCTTTTTTAAGAGTATGTGTTTACAAGGCAGCATTCGAGGGCGGTACAGTATCTGATGTGCTCTAGGCTCAGCAAGGCCCTCAGCATGCTATAAAGATCTGTCCACAGAGCAAATGAAGAGAGTAATTGTGTCTGATTATCTGGTCAGATTTCACAGCTGAGAAACTATATTGTACATGCTTTCTTAAAAAAATTACTTTTGATAACAAGTATTTTAGTAGGTGAAAATTACTCCGTAAGAATCGTCAAGGACCTAGCTTATCTTTTCTCATGGAGTGACTTGTAATGAACCCTAAAAAAAGGGCAAGAAACTCCAGTGAAAAGTGCACAAAGCAGCAGGTATTGACTTCCACCCTGATTTGTTTTGTCTCCTTTTATAACACCAGTCATTTGGGTCTGCCAACATGAAGCTGTGGTGTCCCACAGGAAATAAACGTCACTACAATCCATCTACATTAGGCATCCTATGAAGGTTTGATTCTAGACTCTAGAAATTCCAGTGTTTTAGGGGGTCTTCATATTCCTGTGGTGGATTTCAAAAGCGTGAAGAAAGTACCCACAGCGCCTACAGAGGTTTGGGAATTCATTGCTTTTTTGGAGAACTTTCAACCCTCTGTGCTTCCTTTTATTGCAGCATCTTAAATAATGTCTTATTCATTGCTCTCCTTGTGTTATTCTATGAATGAAGATCTTGCTGGTAGAATTCCTGAGCCTATAAGCTACAGTCTTGCTTTTCTTGACAACTACCATCCCAGGAAGACTAGATTCTCAGGGCTCACAACTAGGATTTAAAAAAAAAAACAAAAACAAATGCACCTAAGGATCAAGGCAAGTGAATCTGACATCCCTGGGAGAATTACTGACCCCTGCCAGAGCCCTCTGCAGCCTCCCTGTCTGCCCTTCCAGGCCCTCTTTCCTGCCATCTTCGACATGAAGCCTAACTAACAACTCAGGCAATTCCAATCTCTAATTTTAATGATTTCTCAGAATATATATTTTTAAATGATCGACTATATAATGTCTTACATCAGTTGAGATTTCCCATCCCGCACCACCCCCCCCCCCAAATCGTGGCATTTAGAGCTGAAAAAAAGAACTTAAAGAACATCTATTTCAGCATTTACTCAAAGTATAATCTAAGCACTCCTGAGAAGAAGGATGTTATAAAGAAAGGATTCTACGACTGCATTTCAGTCTATCTACGCTGAGTGCCCAGCACCTAGCCCTTTGTATGTCATTTTAAAGGTCTTCTCTGAGTATGCAGGGCTTTGGAATGAGCGGGACTCATTCATGCTCTTTTAGTTGACATACAGTAAAAAAAAAAAAAAAAAAGAGAGAGAGAGAGAGAGCGCGCGCTTTGGAGAACCCACCCCTGAACCCCCAGGATCCATTCCCACCTTTCCTACTTCACCTGCTTCCTCGCTGGCAACTACCCAGTGTCTCTTGGCCTTTTAGCGTTGTCTCCTGTTCCTGGCCCCATAACATGCCCCTTGGATCTGAAGATGGAGCTGGCCTCCCCTTCTCAAACCTGGCAAGTTCCTCAAACTTGATTTACCCTTATTCTCTGACTCTACCTGCTTCCAGTTCTGCTGGTCACTGCCAACTTCCTCAATAAGCCCCTCACCCCAGGTCTCCATCTAGGCAATACTCTCACTGGCCCTGATTTAGTTCCTCTCAAGGTCAGGAATAAGACACATCTCTAGAGTTAGCAGCCCAGAAATATTCTCCTTTTCCTAAGCTCCAAAGAATTGTCCTTTGGATTTGTTCGAGGGAGCCCCAGAACTGTTGTGCTGCTTTCATGATGTTTGGGATGATGATCACAAAGAGAGATAAAGTGCTCTCAAGCACAAGACTCAGATTATCAGGTGGCATGCTGCCTGCTCAGGAAAATCCACAGACTATCATGTAAATGTCCATGAGGATGATTTTACCACCTAAGAATTTCTTCTCTCCCATTTTTAATGCATTATTAGATATAAAACATCAGGCATTGTAAATAAACCCGAGGATTTTAAATGAAAGCTAAAACAGGCTTTTAAAAATCTCAGCATAAGAAAAAAAAAATCACAACAGTATACATTGTTCCCTCCCAAAGAACCAGTCTTTGCATGATTCTTATCTCCAGTGATTTTTACTGAAGACAATTCAGATTTGTTATTTTAATGGGCTTTCTAGAGTCAGATGTGATGCTCGTTATTCTTGCACGGTTGTTTTACTCTTACATTTCTCAAACAAACAAGGGAGCCAGAGGACTGGGGATGCTAATCATCCCATAACCCTCACACGGTGACAGCAAGGCTTTTCAACTCCAATATGGAAATGGTAGCAAAAATACAGCTGTAAGGCCTGATGGAGGATCCTCTAGGGCATGAGACAAATAATAAGATAAAGCTTATCTATATTCAGATCAATTCTGCAGCAAAAGATTGTATCTTCGGCCAATGTGCATAAGGGTTCCAATGTAGATATATTCGTTAGCAGAGAAAGCACGAATAAAGAAATAATAGAACCAGATATCCAGAGGGTTGTCTTTCCTTTTAATTTTCTTTCTTAATTTAATAATTTGCAGTTATTAGTTGCAAGTATACTCCCAGTTTGGGTCTGTATTGTCCTAGGGAAATAATGTGTAATCTCTAATAAACTGGCTCCCCACCCTCATCTTTCACAGATTTATCAATTGCTACCTTTACTCCTATGATCGCATGTATACCGTCCTCTCTTGATCTGGCCAGCCATGGTAGGAGAGATTTCTGATTAGCATATGAATTAGCCCAGGAGCCAACAGCTAGAGAAGCATCTGGGGCCTGAAAGACACTCTTGGTGACTTGGCGAGGATCATCCCTAACAGTAGGGTGTGTCCTGAATGAGGCACTTGGAGAACAATTTCAGTTGAAAAGGAAATCAAAGAATTCTGGTTGGTTAGGTGAAAAGTCACTTCTCAGGATAATCACTTTAGTTACCTCTCTTTTCTCCTTCTCCTGCTTTCCTATCTGTCTGTCCCCACAATTTCTCATAGCGCTTATTCGATTCCACTTCACCAAATATTTGTGTGCTTTCCTATACCATTAAAGCATGGCTCATTCATGCAGTTAAAATCATGAACAACTTATCTACACAGTGGAGAAAGGGGAGTAGAAAAGAGAAAGGAGATTGGTACTAAATTGTGAGCCGTGGTTCAAACAGACCTAAACTTGATTTCCTGTTCTGCCTTTACCAGCTGAGTGATTCTGGGAAACCTACTGAACATCTCTGAGCTTTGGTTGTCTCGTTTGCAAAACGGGCATAAGGATGCCTACGTTTCTGGGTCACTGTAAGGATTAGAGACAATATATAGGTTCCCAGCTCATAGTAGATGTTGAGGAGATAGTTGCTGTTAATATTTTACAGAGTTATATTACATACAACTTGATATCCTGCCTTTCTCATTTAAGACTATAATATGAGCATCTTCCCACATTTGTTAAAACTCTGCAAACATTATGTAAAAATGCTAGAAAGTATTCCATTGAAAGGATGTACTGTAATTATGTAACTTTATTTTGTGATTCTTAAGTTGTTTTTTTGTTGTTCTTCCTTTTTTCTATTTATAAAGGATGCCATATCTTTGAACATAAAGCTTTATCTGCATTTAGGTACACTTTTTTCATGGACTTTGTTCCTAGAAGTGGAATCAATATGTCAAAGGTTATGAGCACTTTTAATCGTCTCGTTATAGTGCCAAATTATATTCCAGAACTCCCGTTAGCCATGTGCTCCATACACCCTTGGCAGCCAGAAAAGACACCATGAGTTGCCTACCCAAGAGCCATAACTTCTCCCGTTTCCCTGTTCACAGAGCCCAGTTTTGGTCAGATACTCATGCTTCCTCTGGGAATAAATCTGGATTAGTCTAAACTAATCTTGATAATTTCATTTCTCTTGCCAGTGATTGGTGTAGAGGTGGCCGTATGACCCAATCCTGGCTAATGAGATGAGAAGTCAGGTTTATTAGGCAAATATTTTCATTCTTAAAAAAGAGAGAAGGGCATTGTCATGTCTGCATGTAACACCTTGACCCATGCCAGCTTAGGGATAATACCAGTGAAGGATGGAAGCTTAATTTGGCTGTTGAAACCCTGAATTAAGCAACCCAGGAGCTCCCTTCCTTAGGACTTCTTTCACTTGAAATAATATATTATGCATGTTATTTTAAAAGTTTGATTTGGTTGTTTCATTACTGCAGCCTAAAAGCATTTTAACTGGAACACCAGCATTATAGTTATTAAAAACCTTTTCCAAATTAATTCACACAAAAAAAGCATCTTAATTTTGTTTGAATTTGCTGTTCTTTAATTACTGATGAGATCACATGTTAATTATTCATCTGTTAATAATTTGCATTCATTTTTCCTAAAATATCTAGAAAGATTTTTCAAAGAACAGTGGTCCAGGGAAGAGGATCATTTGCGTGCTGGACCGAGCAGCATGTGGCATCCAGGGAACAGTTAAGGCCATCCTAGGACTGAGCCTAAAGATGTTTAAGGAGATCTGTTGCTTGTTTGCATACAAATACTCCTTTAACTTCCAAAGTGTCTTCAGCCCAGTGAGATGAGCTTTTATCCAAAATATGGTAATGATGAAAGTCACTCTCTTAGGACTATTTGTTTAAAGAAACCTAGACCTTGGGGAAGATTGCCTCTCAACAAAGAGACAGGAAGTCTGATTGTTCAAACAAAAATAAAGCTTATGAAAGTGAAGGAAAAGTAGAGAGGGAACAAACACTTACTAAAGACCTGCTGTGTGGGAGCACATACAGCATTTCTCTTTGCTTGGTCCTGACTTCTCTAGTTTCAAGTCAGTATGATCTCTGTCCCTTGCCCCATGTGACTTACGTTTCTGCTCTAGCCTAAGAACATTTATATTAGATTTTCCATATAGAGAGATGTTTTCAATTACTTTGGTTTTGAAATAAACTTTGAACACAAACATTGGAGCAAGAGTCTCTGATTCATCTCCCAGCAAAGGGAACATATGAAAATGATTCACACTCTTTTTATTAGCGCATTAGAGAGTCACGGAGTACTGAGTCATCAGTCCTAAGGCACTGTATAACGGTCCGATAATTCAAAATTAAAATGGCCTGGGTTTAATAGGAGGTTTTCAATATTATGAATACTTGGTAAGTTCAAGCCTAAGAAATGCCCCCAGATGAGGTCTTGCCGATGAGCACATGCTAACGCACAGCTAAGGCTGTTTTATGAAAGGCTTATTGACTTTCCAGTCAAGGCTCCAGTTGCTTCCATCAAAGTCTTGTTCTAAACCACCATAAATTAACAGATCAATAGTTACTGTACAGCGAGCCAAGTTTAAGGTCAAATAACTCAGATCCCAAGACAACTCGATTTTGGAGGCACTTCGGTAGACGAAATGATATTTGTTTAGCCAATATGTAGATCACAAGGTCCTCAGCCTAAACCTCCTTTCCATAAGCTGTGGAGACTATCTGCAGAGTGTGACTCACGAATCTGCAGCTTACTTCTCTTTTGTGTTGAGACTTTTTATTATCCGAGTTCCTTTATTAGTGGCATCTTGTGGGAATAGATCTGATCATCTGTGGTAAGATCCTTAAGATCCTGATCAAATCAAAAAGTGGACTCCATATCAAAGTTAAGAGTGAAAGAATACAAGAACATGTATGGGGGGGGGAGTATATTTTTAAAAGAAATATAGGACAGTTTGAGGGTGCCATGTGGCCTGTATATGTGTTGGTGGCAGGGTTTATACCACTTTGCTTTGCTTGTTAATTGTATCCACCACTTCATAATTAAACAACAAAAAAATGTCTCTCCAGCTTTAATGTAAATTCTGTTGGAGAGAAGAGAATAGAGAAAAAATAGATCATTTGTGTTTCTGGCTGCCTACTCTTTATACGCAAAATCATAAACAAACAGGATCCCAAAATAGTACTTTCTCTGTTCACCCAAAGAGATTTTCCACTTAGCTCTAAATTATAAAAGCCTCTGGTTTAAAGGGCCTAGAGAATGAACTAGGCTCGTGAGTAAGGAATAGGAGAAGGAGGCAAGACTGACTTTAATGAAGCACTCAGAATGGGCTGAGTTTGTTGATGTTTGTCAGGGGAGGGTAATTTCTCAATTTCTGGGGTGAATGTCTGGAAATGCAGACCCCATTTGTGGTCATGAGCTTTTCTTTTCCTTCTCTCATAAAGCTCGGGGTGGACAATACCACTGCCGCTGACCACTTAGCTACAAAACCAGTTAATTCTTTAAGACATATGGTACTGCCAGGGCTCCGACCAACGCCCGGCTGTCTGGTAGGGCAAAGCCATGGCAGTGTTGGCTCATAAGGTCTGAGGTTTCAATAGCCCCTTCCACCATTCAGCCCCAAACCATAGGAGTTTGCATTTGGCATCCAATCCCCACATCCAGGATGGCACCTCAATCAGACCCAGATTCCTGAGAGTCAGAATCTCTGCAGGGTCCTGGTGATGTTTATGCTCATCCAGATTTTTATGCTTAAAGCTTAAGAACTATCATCTCATAATTTTTCTTTTTCTTTTCTTTTTCATTTCTAGCTAGAATCATCTCTCTGTGTGTGTGTTTGAATCTCATAAAAAGAAGAGCATTTTGACCAGGTTCTAGAAGCATTGATTATTTGAGTGACATAGAGATTCTACTTGGCCATCTGATTATGATCCAGTGGATCTTGGCTAACCCAAACTGGATATTCCCAAGAGCCACACTGATTACTTCTGCAACAACTGCTGGCAGTGGGCCGCAGGCACAGAGCACTCTCTATTCTATTCTTCCAAAGATGTTGCACTGGGATGAGAGGAAATGGTGTCACAAGACAAAACAAACTCCCCCGTACACTAATCAAGCTGCTTTTAATATAACTTAAAAATTTCCTCAGTGGCTTTAATCTTATTAATTTCTTTTGTGTATTCTTTGTATAGTCCAAACCTGAAGGGTAAGGAACTTAATATATAGCAAATCCTTCATTATTTGCTTTGTATATTTTCGAAAATTTTTATTCCAAGCTCAAAGTCTCCAGTCCTCAGAACCCTGCCAGGATAACATCTCCCATGACTGAATAGGTACATTTTCTACATAAATAAGGATCCCAAATTTTGCTATAATTTTGGTTCAAACCTATAGTTGTCAATTGAGGGCTATTGATTGTAATCGGTGTTGGATAAAAGATACAGTTTATACATATTTCTGCTTTTGCTCCAAATTTGGTATATGTACTGGGAAGCGAGCATATGTTTTTGTTGTTTTGCTTCCTCTTTCATAAAAAATAACTTGATGATTAGAAAGTGGTTCTTAATCTAGGAATTATTTAAGCAGCATAAAGGATTCTTGCTTTTGTAGAAGATGAAAGTTCTTTAAAACTTTAAATCTCAAAGTTTACCCAACACAGAAGAGGGAGCCCTTTAAGATCAGGATGAAGTATGATTTAAATCATCCCTCACCCTCAACTGGGACAACCCAGCTCCTTGGCTAGCATCTCTCTCAAGCTCTTTGTTTTTGCTCCAGCTTCATCCCTGGATGGCCTGACATTTGACAAGGCTCCAGGCTGGAAGACACTCCAACATTCTGTTCTTCTCCTGCCCCTACCTCATCTCCACCGCCCAACACTCCCAGCTAGATCCACATGCCTCAGAAAAGGACTCCAAGGCTGGATCTGCCAACAGCTGCCCCTCCCACCTCAGTGCCATAATCAAGGTTTCTCAGCTCTGACTTAACCCTGTGGACTACAGCTGGACTTAACCCAGGGTGTTCCTTGACCATCTCTCTCATTGTGGATTATTAGTTGTGTCATGAAACCTTACTTTTTGGCATACTCCAAATAGTATATTTATTAAAATCCTCATTGCATTTAAACAGTTCTTCTCAGCTGAGATAAAATATTTTGAAAGTGAGCTGGTCTCTAGGGACTGAAAAGGTCATGTAATTCTTCATTCAATCTGAATGCTATTGAAAGTGAAAGGTGGGGCTAACTGGATATAAGAATCAAGCAGGATGTACAATCGGTTTACTAATGAGACAAACCATAGTCTCCCGCAGGCATCCTGGAATTATATCCTTTGAACTTGCCATTGGAGAATGAGGACAGTCAGAGCAGAATGAACTAAAAAGTGGAGAGGTGGGAAGAAAAAGAGGGAAAGGAGATGAAGAAAAGTGGGAAGAGACAAAAAAGTAGGACTAAATTCACGTTAGTATGACCTCTGATTGATAAATTCACAGTCTCTAAAATACACTAACTGGGGCCTCGAAGGAAGAATGAGTGGACCCGAGAATGAGCAAATGATATGTAAGGGAAGATTGCTGGAGCCAGTCCCACAGTGAAGCCTGCCACTAAATCCTTATAACTACAGTGTTTGGGTACATTACGGCTTGTAACTAATCTTAGCAAGGACTGTGCTGGGGAACTGCAGTACACATGTGGCTGGAAAACTACATAGTTTTTCACCTCTCCTTTAACCTTATAATCTTTTTCCTAATGAGTTAGTCAGCATTACTGCCTCAGGGAAGGGATGACTCCACAGAAAGCAAACAACACAAAAAGTTAAGTATGAGTTTTTAGTTGTTAATGTTTTGACCTCAAGAGAACAGAAAAAACTGGGGTGTGTACAATAGGTGTGGGGGAAAAAAGTGATGAGTAACAAAGGAGCTTCCCCAACCCACACTGCTCCCCCTCAGCTAGGCTAAATTGCCCCACACCCCCTTCTACCAACCGGGAAAACAGAGGAAGCTATGAGGAGAGAGAAGATAATGAGCCCTTAATAAAAAAAGATAGATTTGGAACAGCAGTACAGAGGATACCTGTTTACTTTCCCAGGTAGACTCTAGGAAAAAGGTAAAACCCCAGAGTAAGTATGGCTGTCTACTCTGTCCTGGACGATGAATTTGAAAAACTCTCAGGGTAGACCAGTGAATAGAAGGGATAAAGGAGAGTGCTGGGGACATGGAATGGTTCTTTTGTACCAAGAGTGCCACGGGAGTAACAAATGGCTGTGGATGGCCCTGCCAAGTTTTCTGTAGTCCCTCAATGGGGTGGAAGCATCGGAACTATGCTGTGTGCCCAGGAGGATCCTAAAAGTGAGTTGACCCAGAGCCAGACCCAAAGTTACTATGATATGGCCAAGTCAAGGGATGACCTAGTCATGAGGAGCAAGTGTCCACATCCTATTAAACAGTTGTGCTAGTGAAGAGTGATGCCAGCTCAGATGAGATGCTTTTCACATCCCTAACCTTCACTCATGGGCATTACATAAGCCTCAAACTTAGAGGCAATTACAGAGAGAGGGCAGGAACCCAGAAAGAACTGAAATTTAGTTTCTACTATTTGGAAGAAAGGGGTGGGTCAATATAAGTATTGACTTTATTTATAGAAAAATTAATTTTCTTTGTCCACAACTGTATTTGTGAACTGAGATTTGTATGTACTACATATGCATACCTGCACTCCACGCCAAAACCTTCCTTTTCCAAATCCAGGCAGGACACTTTGTCAGGGCAGCAGATACCTCGTGTTTTCCCTAATGTTTTTCAGCATGGCTCCAATTCTATGATTTAGTCACTTTGTGTTGATTTCATAGCCGTGATTGCCATGAAGAATTTCTCTCAAGTTTTTCATTGTGTGTGTTTTATGCGCCATTTCCCTCCAGAAAACAGTCATCTGCTCTGAGGCCAGTTTAATTACGTCACCTCTATGGTCCTTCCATTGTAGTCTTGACCTGAGATGATATGGACTTCTGATATCTACATAAGACTAAAGAAAATGTTCTATCTAATGAGTCATGACCCAACATGTTAGCGCAAGTCTCTTTAAATGAGGTTAACTGGGGTGAGAGGTGGCAGGCCTACACCTTTCTTGGTTAGCACAGCTGGAATATAAAAAAAAAAGTGAAAAAGACGTTTGTACTGCCTTTCAGGATAGCCCTACTGCTTTTATGCTCTTAGAAATATGAACTTAGACACACAATTAATCTCATCCAGTGTAAGTTTGTATATGAGTATCAATTTAGCTTCATAATTATATAGCAGGTAAATTTTTAAAAATCCAAGTTATCGTGTGTGTTCAAATATAACACTAATTTTCTATAACTTTATAAACTTAGTGTGTTAGGGAAAGCTGGGTAGAGAATATATATGAGCTCTAGTATTTTATCAGTTTTGTGAGTGTTAAATTTAAGAATAAAAAGTAAAAAAAAATCAAGTTATCTCACACACATACACACACGCACACACACAATCTGGACTTCCACGGTATCTGGGAAATTGAAAGGTCCGCATATGACCGTTTGACATGTAGCAGAACCTAGCTACCTAGCTTCCTTTAAGCGGAGCATGTGTTTTCCAGTTTACCAGTGTCCCTACCTTTCTTTCCCTATTATGCTACATGAGACCACTTTTTATTTATTTATTATACTATAAACCTGGTTCCAATAAGCATTTGCGTTTCAAATTCATTGCTCAACAAAAATCCTGTTTCAGGCCAAATGGTCCACCTGCTATTCTCTGAATAACTCTGTCTTAATGCTTCCCATGTTCCCACTTTTGCTCAAATTGCTTCTACTCTCTGAACTGATTTCCTGCCTCTATTCCTAATTCTACTTATTTCAGTCTTCCGCATTCTTTAAGACCTAGCATGCAGACCACCTCCTTCATGAAGGCTCTGTCCCTCAGTTGAGTTCCTCTCTCTCTCCTTTGGACAAATAGAGCACTTGGTGTTACTTAGAAAATAGCATCATTTTTACATCAGTCACTTATAGAACATCAACATATTTTCCTAAGTGCTGGGGACATCCAGATGAGCAATATGTCATCTTTGGTCATCAGAGAACTTCCAGGCTTGAAGAAAGACAGATTAGAAAAGCAACAATTAGAATTCACATCAGAAATGCTATGATAGAGCTATGCACAAGAGGCCAAGTCTCAGAGGAGGGAAGAAGCACTTCGGTTGAGTCTTGAAGGAAAATGAGGAATTAGGTAGAAAGTTATGAGGACCGGGAAGTAGCGAAGAGCCTTCAGATGAGAGAGAAAATAAATGAAAGGCCTGGAGACCTGGAAGGGGAACTATAAGCAGCTCAGTACATGTGTTCGGAGGTGAGCCTTGGCAAGCAGGAGCACATGGCCTTACCCAGTACCAAGGTTCATAGGTGCCTTATCACCCTCATTTGATCAGTAACTCTTTGGGGATAGAGGAATTTGGGGGCAAAGCACATTGGACATTAAACATTAAATTGAAAGACCTCATTTTTACTGGAGTCTCTGCTTTTTACTATAAGTTATGACATTTATAGTTAAGTAGTGTCTACTTACAAGCAGTGTGGACTTGGGCAAGTTTATGTCTCAGTTCTCTCATTTGTAAAATGCACTGACCACACAGAGCATTGAGAACAGTGGTGATACCCACTATGACAGACACTGTCCAACCAGAATAGATAAGTGCAAACCAGGGTGTGCCAGCTGATTATCAGCCATGGCTGTGAGGAATAAATGAGCTAATCTTTGTAAATTGCTTGGCCCAATGCCTGGCACAGTGTAAGCATTAATTAGGGCTAGTTACTACAACCTCATCGAAGGCACTGATGAGTTTTCTATCTTGTTTAATTCTTATAATGGTTCTGTGAGACTGATGTTGTTCTTCTGATATTTAACAGTTGAGGAAAATGAGGTTGAGAGAAGTTAAGAAAGTTGTCCAAGGTCACAAAGCTTAGAAGGCCCAAAGCTGAGATCTGAGATCATGTTTAGTCACAACCACGTAATTTACAGGGCCAAGTGCAAAATGGAAATGTGGCCCCTTGTTCAAAACTTATTAAGAATTTTATGATGACAACAGCAGAACATTAAACCACGTGTGAGGCTTTTCTAAGTGTGGGGTCGTTCTAAGTGTGGGGTCCCCTAAGTCTTTATAAGCCCAAGCCCCCATGTGACTATACAAGTTGTACTCCTGTGAAGCTGGCCTTGATTGTGTTGTTTCCAAAACACCAGAACGTGCTAGAAAGAGAACCAACATCACAGAAACCCTCCTCAGGAATGAAAGAGTAAATGTGAGACAAGTATATACCCCGAAGCTTCATAAATGCCGGTTGCAATGTGCTAACAGCTTCTAATGACTGCAGAGGTCATTAGCAAAATAAAACATTCAAGAAGCATAGAAAAGCCCACCCAGGCATGATCTGCTGGAACATAGAATAACAATGGCCTTCACACCACAATGTGAGTTTTTTGAATTGTTCTGGTTTTTCCCTATTCCGGGAGTCTAATTATGGTCTGGGTTAAAGGTCACTAAAGACTTATTTATCACACTTATCTTAGTTTGAACTCAGCTGCTTCTTGAAATTGTGAGTTTTAACATGGACAAATGTATCCCAATTACTGACCACATTAGCTAATACTTTGAAAAACCTACTCTCAGCAAGGACACTTAATTTCAACTTAGCTCAAGTAAGAAGAGAGAATGTAAGGAAGGAAAGGATGTCTGTTTAGTTTCTCTTCTCGTTTCCCTTCTCTTGCCCTGAGCTTGCTGAAGAACAGCCCCCCTTGTGCTGTAGAGAAGGCTGCCTAACGAGGAGATGCTTTTCTGTCAACTCTTGCCACTTTCAGATACTTAGATGCTGAATCCATTTTCCCCGACGTATTAGCATTTATCCGAAGATGCTCAAACATGTCAAAAATAGCGACTTTATTTAACAGGTGGGAAAGCTGAGTCACCCTGGTGATACCCCTTAGCTCTCTTGTAGTATAGACCTTCAGCACTGTTTCACCTCTTTTGAGACTAAATTTTCATCCATTCTACAGTGAGGTTGAACCAATAGATCAACAAGCATTTATTTGACAGCTGCTAAATTTCTTTTTCCAAGTGTAGCGAGACTTACAGAAAGACCCACCATTGGAAAGAGGGGATTTCAGGCATTCCTGAAATGAGAAACCTCAGGCCCTAGGGATAATGTGATGGTAAAGGCCCTGGACATACTGATTAAGCTGGAGAGTCTCCCAACCCCTATGGGATACTGGAGAATACTAAAGAATGCACCTTCGGGTGGAAAGCCACTAAAGATGTAGGGTAAGGAATGGTGAGAAATGGAGAGTTTGACACCAGACAGTTATCCATGGGGCATCTAGCTGAAGCCTTCAGAAACTTGGAGTAATTTTTCTGTCAAAGCAATATTAACCCTAAAGAGCCAGACAGACTCTACCATGCGTAAGTTGGGTGTAGGTTAAAGGAGATGTAACACTAGATTTGGGCATGTCCTTTACAGGTTGAACAAGAATAACTATCTGAGAAAGGTAGGAAGACCAGTGGTGGGTGAGTCGCAGTGGTGGAGCGAGTCTGCTGGAAACTGGTCACATTGGCCAAGAGGTATACATGGTCCCCAGTCCTGAGAAAGGGTGTCCTGGGGACTTCTGCCCAGTTTTGCACATGAAGGCTGTAGAGAGCATAGCATGGTCAGGATAGAATAGGTGGCAGAGTCCAATAATTGTTCAGATACCCATCTTGCCTTTTTCCTTTTAATAATCAAGTGAAGAATACAGCACTGTTGTTGGAGGCTATGCATCTCATCTTTACTTTTTCCCTTCAGCTATGACAGAGCTTCCTTTTTTTAAGTTATGGCTTTCCTGAAATGTAATTAACATACCATATAAGCCACTGATTTATAGTGTACAATTCAAAGGCATTAAGTATAGTCACAAAGTTGTTAAACCAATAATGTAATCACTTTTAGAATGTTTTAGAATGCTCCTGAGTTTTACTCCCATCATTTCTATGCATCTTATTCCTTATCTTTCCTTTCATTTTTCTTCATTCTTTCTATGCCCTTCCCATTTGCCTAATTTAGTAAGAATTCATTAACCAGCTCACAGGAATTTCTGCTTTTCAGAGAAATTTTGGTGTAAATTTAATTTCCTTCCCTGATTGTGTTGCCCTATGTCCTTTCTGGTCTTTTCCACCTTTCCTGGCCTGATCATCTCTTTCTGCCTCGATTTCTTGTCCCAACATCTCTAAATCAGAGATTCGTGTTGAGAATACATCTCCCCCCTTTGGATATGGATGTACAATTCTCCAAATTAATTGCTCATGTCCATCATTAATGTCCTAAATCCTGGCCACTTTGCCATGAGGGGTGAAGTAACTTTTTTTTCATTATATATAAAGGAGAAATTATGCTTCAAAAGAAAAAAAAAAGCTTCACTGCCTCAATTGTTAATTTTGTTGAAGTCTTCAATAAAAACAAAATAAAATGTAAATCAATATCTGCATGATGAGGAAAGGGAGCTAGAACTGAGCTGTCCTGGACAAGGAGACGCGTGGATATTGCTGGAGCTGAAATGCATTGGCTTAGATTTAATGTATCGATTAAGCACAGCTCAGTGCCTTCAGCTGGTAAGAATCAAAGCATGAGGCTTAACACTAAATTAGTGTGTGCCTCTACCTCACAGCAGAGCCAAAACAAGTCAGTTTTTTTTTATCTCTGTACCTCCTGTTGCCTGCCAAAAAGAATTCAAAGCAAGGAAAAATATGTCTCCTGGTGTTTGGGGTGGTACAAGATACATTTAAAAATTGATTTATGCTTAATTGCTCTTGAAGCTTCATTATTCAAGAATAACTATGGAAGACCGTCTCATCCAGCAGCCTTATTTGTTAATTCCCCGATAGTAGCAACAGATGTGCCGTTTTTCATCTACAACCTGATCCGCTAGCTGATTCATCTGCTTCTGTTTTCATTTTCCTGTCATTGATTTATTAATGATGTCTTACTTATCTGTGGTTCTTTTATGGGGTGGGCTTCCTCTGGCCTGGTCTCAAGAGAGATGTTCTGCACCTTCCCAGCATCAAAAAACCAACCCCCTTCTCCGGTGTTCTTTATCACAGCTCCAGAGATTAGAGACCTTAATCATTTAGTAACTGAAATAACCTCGTGGCTTGCAGAGTTTATGGCCAATTTGTCTTCAGTGCACAGAATTCAACTGCTTTTCCTTGCTAAGAAATGGGCCATGCTTGTTTCACTGCTTCTTTGCACTGCGGGCAGTCAGTGTGCTGTCTGCAGGTGCAATGAAAATAGTGGATGTTTCTGGGCAGCTCAGGACCACAAGGCACAGCTCAGCATGGCCCAGAGAGCACGTAGATGTTTTTGCCATAAGGCTGTTAACATTTCGAGTTGCTTAGAGAGTTAGATTGGCTTTTAGCTCCAAGCAGTAGAGAAAGGGAGAGTAGACAAGAGGGTTGAAATTCTAGGACCATTTGCAGAACCGTCGGTATAGCTCTACTCCAAATGCCAAATGGAACCCATCTGGCTGGCTGTGTCAAAAAGAAACAAAGGTCTTGGTTTGTTATGAAACTTGGGAACCCTAATAAAACTAAGATGCTGTATAAATTGAGGCTTAGAAAAGCATGTTTCACCATTAAGTTTCACCTGAGGATCTAAAATTAATTTCTGTTGTATAGTTAAGGTTTTAAACTCTATATACGTGAGTGGGTAGGTTGGTGTGTGGATGTCAGTATTTTCTGTCCACATCTCCCTGGTAGACTCAAGCACTCATTCTCCCTCCTCTCCATGCCAAAGGCCAACAGCTCTCAGGTGAAACCTTTTCTGGAGCTTGCTCTAGGCTAAAGAGAGCCAGCTGCCTTGCTCAAGGTCACACTTTCTTCCCAGGGACAGCCCTTACTGGGTGACTGTTTGATGCAGGGCATAAAGGCCTGGCCCCCTTGCTCCAACTTGGGACCACACTGCAGGGTCACCCCCAGTCTAGAGATGCCCTTGGGGTCAGATGAACCTTGGTTATGACTGCATTGTCATTCATCCCCTCCAATGCCCAATTCTGCTTCTTTTATTCCGCCCCTCCCCCACTCCCCCCAAAGGTTGAACTGAGAACACTTCACTTCCTAATAAGCTTTCTATGGACAAATCAGTCTCTGACTTTGCTTCCCTGGGAACTAGACCTGCAACAGTTGGTACTAAGAGTGATAAATCACAGACTGAAGGGTACGTGTGAAAGCCTAGGGCTTTATACAAAGAGACTCCTCTGCATCTGAAGGGCAGAAAAGCTGAGAAAAGGTCAGTTATGAACAGCAGCAGAGCCGGGAGAAGATTAGGTTCTCAGCCCTGACACTGCTGTGCCGACTAGGACCTTAGACAGGAATGGAATGTAGGTGTACATGGGTCGATGCAGTGGAAACACACGAATCCCCAGATTTCTCTGAACTCTCAAGGCCCACAGATGTGCATCTCTCCTCCCTGTTAAAGGCTAGTGCTCTTCCCTTGCCCGAAGATGATGGAGAGGTCTCTGCTTTGCAAGACAGCACACTCCTTCTTCCCCAAATCCACTCATGGCGCTTCCTGACCCAAGGAAAAAGTGATGAGGGCTGCGTCACAGCACAACGAGGCTGCGCAGAGCTGCGAACTCCGCTAAGAGAAAACGACTATACTCTGGAGGAGTTGCAAGACCTGCCTAACACTGACTGGCAAGAGCCAGGACATGACTGATAGGACTGGGTCCTGAGAGTGATTTATCAATGAGGGCGGAGAGTAAAGTTGGGCAAAGGATTGGTTATAGATACTGGAAGATTCACCAGTGACAGAGGATGTGACACGCTGAGCAGGAACCAAGGGAAACAGTCCAACATGCTGCTAGGGTGGCTTTTGGAACTTGGAGGAATTGGTGGCTCACATTACATGAAGTAGAAATGCCAGAACTAGCATGGAAGATGGCAGAAGACAGGACCAGAAGACTGAGAGAAGCAGGCATGATGCAGTAGACATAATGTGGAAGGCCAGAAAGTCCTTGGACTATGCTGCCTCCAGAACTCGGATGCTCCTATATCGGGCAAAAGGGAACACCCAAACATTTCAGAACCTGTTGGACGCGGAGTCTGAGCCAAGCGCGATACCAGGGGAACTGAGGTGTCATCTAGGCCTCCCAGTAGAGTGTGGGACGTGGGGGTTGGGTAATAAAGGAGGTCTCAGTGTGTCCGCTATAGGGCACAAACCCACCAGGTGGTCTCTTCTAGACTAGGAATATATAATTGGAACAGAATGTATAATTGGTAGTTGATGGAGCAAGCATATTAGCTCCTGAGCAGTGGGGTAAAGGTTATCGCTGTGAAGAAGTTCAAATACCCACTTTCTCCACTGGCCAAAATAGCAAAAAACAAACAAAACAAAACAAAAAAAACTTCACAACTAAGGGAGAAGGACAAAGATTAATGCTATCTTTAAAAACCTAGAGGATGCGGGGGCTGGGCAAGGTCCCCATCATTTCCCCATTAATTAATAACCAGTCTGTCCCCTACGAAAGCCAGACATATCCTGAAGAATGAGGTGGCAAACTGCTGCAGACTCAACCAAATAGCAGCCCCAATTGCAGCTGCGTCACACGTGGCATCTTTGCTACAACAAATAACACGACTTTGGTTCATGGTTTGCGGCTATTAATACGGTTATGTATTTTTTTTCATTTCATTCAGAAAAGTAGATAAGAAACAGTTCCTAGGTACTTTAGATTGACAAAAGAAAAAAAAAATCTTTACAATCTTTTCACAGGGCTATGCTAACTGTTCCACTCTGTCATGAATAAGATGGAACCATGCATCTGCGAATGGGCATGAACAGGGCCCGAGGGCACAAGTGAGCCTCATGAGCAGGTGGGCCTAGTCCCTCACTTTGTCCACTGATACACAGTGCCTCTCTCAGCTATGTGACCACCTGGCAATGGAGAGTAAAGGATAAGTTTGGTTTACAATGGTTCTGCTCAATATGTAGGTATAAGTTGGAAATCCTCACGGTGGGCAGAGCTTTGGGTGATTTACCTGCCTATCCATTTTGGGTAGAAAGAAAAGTGGTCTGAGGTTAGAATATCTGTGGACCCATAAACAGTGGTGAATGCTCCGTTGAGGACAAAGAAGTCTGAGAAAAGAAGGGCCAGCTGGGAGAAGGCTACCCAGTAAGAATAGGGTGCCATCCTCCAGGAATCATGGGATACCCTAAATTGACAACTATTAAAAGGCAGCCGAAGCATAAAAGTCTGGCCCGCTCACCCCAATTTGGGACAATCTTGCAGGGCCATCCAGCCCCATCCAGCCCCAAAGCTCCCTATGGGAATAGCTGAGGTCGTTGTTGTTTTTTTTAATCACTGTATCATAGTTGAACTCCTTTCACTAGCCAATCCTGCCTCCTTAACTCCTGCATAGGTGGCACTCCCCAATAAATCTCCTGCATTCAATCTCTATCTCAGATTCTGTTTCCTGGAGACTCCACCTAAGACAACTGTCACCTTGGTTTTTATAATTGCTATTTTTATGTACAAAACTCTAGACCACCTTTGGTCTGACAGGCAGGCTAGTGTAAGCTAAGTGAATAGGGAACCTGAAAAAAAAGACAGGAGCTATTTATTATTCAAGTTCTCACCTAATAATTCAATGGCCAAGTCTTGCATGAACCACAGGGCCTGTCTGTCAATGACGTTCAAGATCAACATTTACCCAAGTGGGCTGCAAGGACCACTTACGGTCTGACAAGAGGATCAAGTCTTCTCTGCACCGACCTGCCCCACTCCCAACCCCTGGCATGTCAGGGTTGTATGAAGAGGTGGTAAGAAGGAACAGAAAAGAGAATAAGAAACCGCAGCAATCAGAGGTTAACAAGAAGATTACTAATTGGCCACATCAGCTGTGAAGTCCAGGCTCTGTGCAAACGTTCTTCAGCCCTCCTTCCATGAGCCCACATGAAATGGGACTTCTGCAAAAATCCTCGTGCAGACTTCTGCTCTAGTGCCCTCCACCTCCATAAATTAAAATGTACAATTAGCCACCCTTGTGTTTAGAAATATATCAGCTCTGAAATCTAAAAGGCCTCCCCTGTGGACCAAAACCTCTCCACCCTAATAACACCAAAAGTTGATTGCTTCACTCTCAGCATGCTCTCCTGCTTCCCTGTCTGCAGAAGCCCGTGCTGAACTCGGCTACTTGATGTCTCAGAAGAGCTGAGATATTTAATGGCCTTGTGTTCGAGTCTCTACTGGCCTCCTCTGTGGTGCTGGGTTTTCTTTAGGCGTCTTCAGAGAGCCTTGAACAGCAGTGCTTCATTCTCTCTATTGGACCTTTCTTACTCCTGTGCTTTGACTCATTCGCTCTGATTCGGTCCAAAGAGTTCATTTTGTTTCCTCTCTTCCTTGTTCCCATCTCCTCAGATTCGTCTTTTTTTAGCTGCCTGACTGCTTTGGGGCTAAGTAAATGCAGGGCCAGACCTAGGGATTAAATGTTGCAGTGACTTGTTTTAACTTTTTCTATTTTTAATTTCAGGCTTGCTTAATTGAATTGCAAAGAGAAATGTATATGCGGCAGGAACTCAGCAGCTTTAAGATTGGAAAAGGAATGTAAAACTCAAATTCTTGCAGCTTCTTATTTTAAAAAATGGAACGATGTACTTGAATGAAGTTAATGCTACTAGAAATGCCACTCCCAACCCTCCCCCAGCTCTGCCTGGCTGCAAGGACTAGCGATTTTCAACAGGAAGGTCCAACCAAAGCCAGTCCCTAAGCCAATCTGAACAAGATGAGAAGATTTCCAGGGTCCCACATCCATCAGGCATGACATTTAGAATTAGGTTCTTAAGCTTGATGGTTGTTGCTCAAGGAGCTCAAGATTGTCTGAAGATTTTGTGTGTACTCTATAGAGCAAGGAGCTTTTGTGCTGCTTCATGAAACTTTCTTTCTCTTTGGCTTGGAGAGGCCGTGAACTTCAGCTCCCTAGTTCAACACCAGGACCATCTACTTAACCCTGTCTCCCTGCAGAGCTGCATATCGCTTTTACACACACCCACCTCTTTTCTACCTCAGCGTGAAGCTGTTCTATTTCAATCCACTTGGACTCCATCCCTTCTTAGCAGGCAGTTATTATCTATGTGCTAAAGAATATTCTCTCCATGATCCACCAGTTTAACTATTTGAATAGTAATACCATCCTGAGCAATACCCAAGCTTCCCATGTTCCCAACTCATTATCTTTGGAGGCCTGTCCTCTCCCAGATAGGCTAATGCTACAGTTAGATCTCCCTCTAGTCCTGACCCCTATCAATTCCAGCTTGTTTTGATTTCCCTAATAATGCACCAAATGAGGCCTGGGATTACAAACAGCTAATCCACAACTGACTTGCTTAAAAACCAGGTATAGAACTCGGAAAACATGCTCCCATGCAGTCTCACCCAGGCATGTATTTCCCAATTAGACACCAGGTGGATCGTTACGTTAAGACATGACTTAAGTGATCCTTATATATATGTTTCCCAACTAGAATCTTTAAAAATGTACGCATGCCCCTCCCCACCCCCACGAAGCCATTGAAATGCATCTTGGGAAATAGTAGCTTGACCTGAACAATTCAAGTAAAAAGTATCTTTATTCTTTTTCCTCTTGTGAAAGCTGTAACCTCGGAGACATTTCATGCCTTCATTTTCTGCTGGTAAAATTCTGGTTCATAAAGTTCTTGGGGATATTAATTTGACCGATGTACTAACCACTTCTGAAGGCTGACTCTCTAATGTACTTGAGAATCTTGGGGTAGAAAAATAACAATTTTACCAGACATTTGCTTATTTTCAAAACCAGTGAGGCACAGCAGTTAAGTTCTCACTACAGTGACCCATGTGAGAATCAAGGGTCCATTTCTGTCATCTACTTTTTATGTGCCTTAGGTTTTACAACAACCCCTTGTTCCATATTTATCCAACTATAGAATGTAGTTAGGGTTTGATACTCACTTTCCTCTTGAGAAAAGAAACTAAGAAAATAACATCTTCTGAAAGTTGTGATATTTCATATATATTTGTTTAATAACTAAATATCGCCAGAGTGCCTATTCTAAATGAAATAGTTTTTTACCCCAAATAAAATAGAGAACTTTGGCGCTACTATTTAATATTCTTTGACTGTGATTATATTAGTTTTCTACTGCTGCTGTAACAAATGACCACAAACTTAGTGGTTTAAAGTAACACAGGTTTATTATCTTTCAGTCTCACTGAAGGTATTGGTAGGGCTGCACCCCGTCTCAAGGCTCTGGGAGAGAATCTGTTTTCTTGCCTTCTCCAGCTTCTAGAAATTGCTTGCCCCTTCCATCTTCAAAGCCAGCAATGGCCGGTCCAATCTTTCTCACTTCCTATCCCTGACAGTGACTGTCCTGCGTCTCTCTTTCACTTATGAGTACCCTGTGACTACACTGGGGTCACCCAGATAATCCAGGATCATTCCCATCTCAAGATCTCTAATCACATCTACAAAGTCCCTTTTGACCATGTAAGGAATATGTGCACAGGTCCCAGGGAGCGGGACATAGACATTTTGGTGATGGCTGGCCATTATTCTGCCTACTGCAATGGTATGGAAGCATACACAATTTTACATATTTTTGTTAAATATTTTCATCTATTTTATAAGTCTGAAATTAACTCCTGAGAAAGTTTTAAAAATTGGCCAAGGTTATTCTAGAGGACTCTCCACCACTCGATTGCTTGGTCATAACTCGTCCAATTTCTTGAGGAAAGAGTAATGTTTTTTGGATCTGAGACACAGAGATGACTACATACATTTGTCGCCTTCGCTTTGCCAATTCTCCATTTTATTTAATTCTGTAGATATTTGGCATACTGCCCTTGGAAACTGGCCACTCCCTAAAATATTGCCAATTTGGGATTAGATGAGAAAGATTATGAGATGGTTGCTCAAAATAGTGCGGCTTGACAGGAGAGGTATTGCAATGTCACCAGCAAATAATAAGGAAAAACCATTTTAAAAAGCATTTGCGTTGGGATTTTGTTTAAAACAGGGTTTACCCCTTGCAGCTTTGCTCTAGCATGGTAAATCTCTTCATTTTGGTCACCGTTGCAGTGCTTCTATCTATTTGCAGCACTATACCAGCTGATGCAATGCAGCCAGCAGCTGCCCCTGTGTGTTAGAAATGTCCCATAGTTTACCATGGAGAATCAGGACTTAATTCATTTACCCTGGCTCCTCCGTGCCTTTCGCTGCCAACACAGCTGCAGCACAGCTCCTCCATCTAGAAACCTGGCAGCCGTCCCAGGTTTGGGTGCTACCTGCCAACACTTTTCTGAAGACCAGCCAGAGGAGGGGAGAACAGGAGGGCAGGAGGGCAGGAGGCTGAGGAGGAAGGGAAGAGAAGATGCAAATGTAATTGCATTGGCCTTCAGCCCCCCTTAGATCTCCATGCTCCCAGAGGTGGGTGACATACTTGTATTCAGCAGCCTTCACTGATCTTGCTCGTAAAAGTCCTACTTAGAAGCGGACATGTTTTGCTGAGGTTTGAGTCTCTGGAATTACCCTGACCTTCCTCTTTATTTGTGGTCATGGAGAACCAGGAACCCCCCACTGGATGGAATGGTGGCCTGCCCTGCAGAAGAGCGATGCCTTGGTGGCCTTACGTCTCTTTACGAAAATGCTAATCATTCAGTTATGTCCCTTTTCCATTTCCATGATGCGCTACAATAATACCATCCTCCTTTTCTAGAATGAGAACCCCGTTCTTTTTGGAATATTTATTTTTTATTTCTTTATCAAGGACTTCTTGTTAATGTCAAATTTTCCAGCGTTCTCACATGATAGCTGTTGCGTTTTTCATATGAGTTCATTCTTAAAAGAGTCACCAAAAGCATTTGAGCTCAGTAAGCTTTTGGATATATGTGTTATAAATCACAACTATATCTAACAACATTTTAAAACCAGCGAAGACTGATACTGCTGCAGCACCAGGAGCAAAATCTGTATTCTCTATTATTCATAAAGTGAACAGGGCAGTGCTTGCTGTGAATATGGAGTCATGGGCCTCTCTCAACAGTGTGACACCCCAGAGGGAGGGGTGGCTCACAGGAAGGGCAGCACTGGAGGGAAACAGGGACCAAACTTGCTACGCTTTGTGTGTGCAGGGCCTGGGGCTGCGAGCAGCTTCATCCACTCTCAACAATAATGTATATGCCCCAAGGGGAAGATCACGGTTCAGAGCAGGCCACCCACAGGAAAACATGTTGTCAAGATCCCTCCTTTCATGGTTCAGAATCCTTCAAAACAAAGCCACCCTGTAGGCTGGGACTTCAGCTACTCCTTTTTTTCGGTTTATATTACAAAACTTACAAGGAAAAGTGACCCCGCAACAGCTGGAGCTAAGAAGGGAAACCATCCACGTAGGCGAGGAGATACAGCCTGGACTGCCAGCTCTAGCCCATAAAAGGGACCTCCCCAGGGGAGAGTGATTTCAAGTTCTCTGTTATCCTGCAAATAAGCTGGGGACCAAAAAAGAGGTATATGAAGAGAGAACTGGTTAGCAACCAGAGTGATAAAGTATTTAGAAACCAATAGGGCATGGAGATGCATTCCAGTGTGTCAGAATGGACAAGTAGCCAGATCTCTTAAGAAGGTCCTGAAGCACAACGCCTCAGGCCCTGCCCTAAGAAAATGTGAGGCATTCCAAGGTGGTCGGGTGGTCATGCAGGGACTCGAGGCAGAGGTAACTTAGCAGCTGGTAAAAAATCATCTCAATATTTAACAACTGCAAAAGCTATACTCTCACATACAAGTTGCTAAAGTCTGTAATCAAGAACTCTGAAGTGATCTCATAAAGGGTTTTAGGGCCATGGGGAAGAGCTAGTGATAGAATCCCATTCCTTCACTTTTCTCTCACTGTTGCTATAGCAAATTCAAACGTAATTCTCTTCTGAGAAGATGTCTGGATAAAAGCAGGTAAAACGTGAACTCACTCTGTGTTGAGTGCCTACTATGTGCCAGCCCCTGGGCTCAGAGTTTTACATCCACGATTTCATAGTCCCTCATAACCACCGCCCAGGTGGTATTGGTTGTTCCCATCTTACAAACGAGGTGCCAGGCACCCAAGATCACACATCTAGTAAAATGTGAATCCAAATTCCACCCAAATCTATGTGACTCCTAAGCTGCTACCCTTCCTTCCCATTCATCACACAGCTTTGCAGCTTTTCTTGTAAACCTGTTGAGGTTACAGTTCTCCAGGTGGCCAACAAGGCTGTATATTTTATCAAATAGATGCACTATATTCTTTTTAACCCTCCAAATCAACCCTTTTTTACAACAATATTCATTTTATTTCCATTTACTAAGTCAACTACTAACTCATTAGTCAGCCTAATCACACTGAGGTTATCCTTTTTAATGGAGTGATGAATGAAGCCATATTTAACTTCTTTGAAATATGTGCTTACTGTATATAACACCACCTTTGCCTTTAATTCTTTTACTTAGGGCTCCCTCTTCTCAAAAAGAAGACATAGTTAAATTAAATACATACATATGTACGTATGCATAGACATTCCCCAAAAGATAAGAGTTGCAGTAATTCTGAAAGGTTTCCTTGGGTTTTCCTCTAAAGCATTTTCCACGGAAATCAATTTCATGGACTCGTTAATGTGAGCAAGTGCCTCATGATAGAGATTATGTCCTTTCCTGAAACCTTTCCAACCCCCATTAATCCTCAGCCTCTTTATCTTCTACCATTTGTTGATGCTGTAGTATTATAAATATCCATCAAAACAAATCAATAATGATAAAATTAATTAGGAACAGACATTTATCTAACATCTGATACATAGCTGCTTGCTAAATGGTAGGGCAATGAGGAAATCCTTTCTGGTGGGGAGCGAGGGTTTATGGAGCAAGACGTCTTTTCTCCTGATGCTAGGCCTCCTGCTCCTTCCCAGCCTCCTCATTTGATGTGTCCAGATTTTACCCTTCATAGAGAAGAGGCAAAAGGCCATCATCTCCTTTCTTCAGCTATGTGTGGGAACCGTTTGAATGAAAATGGGCTTTGTAAGGATTAAGTGCACTCTATGTGCAAAAAGACAAAAGTTGTAATGTTTCTATTCTTTTAGGTACAAAAGAGCAGGAGGGTCTTTTGCTAATATACTTTAGGATTTGACTCAATAGTTGATCAATTATAGTTCTGGGCAAAGATTTTAAGCATTGAAGGCCCTGGATGACAAGTAACTTATCTGGACTCTTCATGAACACATAACTCTTCAATTCCCCCCTCAGATTCATCAGACATATTGGGTTTCAAAAGATGTCCCTACTTCCTACCTCAATTACTTATTTCCCTTATGTAATTCTATTTTTAATGTATTATACAATATTTAAGACATTCAAAAACAGATTAGGAAAAATACAAAAGACACCCATGTATCTGCCACTGAGCTCAAGAAATAAAATGTTGGAAGCACTTAAATCCACTTTATGCTTCACGCCTGCTTGATAGAGCCTGTTACTTCTTAAGAGATTATTTCCTGAGAGATCAGGTACCTAGATGCTTGGTTCTGCCCATCTTTGCAAGACCCTGGAAATGGCCCTTACTTCTCTGGTCTCTCTGTGGTCAGAGTTGGGATGACCACATGATTTTTGAGACTGTGGGTTAGCCACGTCTGGACCTTGGCCATGATTTTTGAGCACTTTTCCTCTGGCTGGTTGTCATTTGGAAGTGCCTCCTCCAGAGTGTTCAGTGAGAAGGCCCAAAGCCCTTGACCATAGGTCTGCATTATGAGTGGCCAGGGAAGCTATCTGGATTGAGGCAGACTTGACTCATTAAGAAGGAAGGGGCACCACTCCTGAAACCTCAGCCCTACAGTGACAACTTTGTGCTGCAGGATGGCCCTGACTTGGGCTTGTACTGGAGTTGAGGACAGGTCTGGCTGTCCCTCCACCTGGCCTCTTCTGAACAGGGCCATGGGACTGTCCTGGGTGGAGAGTGTGGACCAAACCCTGATCTAAGTTCTGCCTTCGTGGGCCATTTTTGATGAAGCGAGAACTCAGAATATTAACTGTATTTTTTATTATTCTGTATATATTGGCCTTAGGTAAAAAAATAATGTTCTAAGGCTCAATGACTTTAAAAATAAGAAAAACAAATGCAGAAAACTCAAAGAGTCATTTGCCCTGTTGCTGCTATATATTGCAGCCAAATAAACACGTCTCCCCACACTTATTTATGTTGCAGACCAGCTTTTTCTTACATAGGAATCTTATTAAAACAATAAATCAATGTTAACCTGGGTTTTAAATTGGCCCAATATGTTTGGAGAATTTGCTGGTTTAATTTTCCTATTTTTCATTTTCAGTTAACTAATTTCGTTTTCCCGGTTGGGATACCACAACCTTAACATGTGGATTTATCTTGAAACCAGGAAGCCCTGACATACATCGCTGCCAAAACAAAAGAGGAAAACTCAACATTTTGTCCTATAATGAGGCAGCAGAACAAAGAGCACAGGTCCATAAGGCATCATCCTGGGCATTGCAAAGTGCCTAATTCTGGGCCCTGGGAAGAAGCAACAACCACTTGCAAGTTCTCCTGAATATTCTGTTCTGCATTTTCTCCACATCCTTTTTGACTGAAAGTCTCCAGTGAATCTCTGTTATGGACCGAATGTGTGTCTTCCTCCTGAAACAGACACAAATTCATAGGTTGAAGCCCTAACTCCAACATGACCATATTTGAAATAGGGCCTTGGTGTGAGTAATTAGGACTAAATAAGATCATAAGGATGTGGCTCTGATCCAATAGGATTAGTATCCTTATAAGGAGAGACACCATTGGAGTGCTCTGGATTGCTAAAGAATCCTCTCTCTCTCTCCCTTTCTTTCCTTTCCCCCCATCCTTACGCATCCCCTCCCTTGCACACACAAAGAGATCACATGAGCACACAGTGAGATGATGGCCACTTACAAGCCAAGGAAAATGACCTCAGAATGAAGCCTATTTTGCCAGCACCTTGATTTGGGAGTTCCCACCTTCCAGAACTGTGAGAAAATAAATTCCTGTTGTTTCAGACATCTAGTCTATGGTATTTTGTTATGGCAGCCCAAACGGACTAAGACACTCTCCTGGCAATGTTTTCCCAGGAACACTGAGACAATTGCTAGTGCTCCTCACCCCCTACACCCCACCCCAGGGGTGCTTGGTGCTCCAGAAAGATCTCGGCTGGCATCTCTAAGGGGCCTGCCCCACCACAGCGTGGGTAGGTTGCAATGGAGCCCCAAACTCCGCAGTAGGATTGGGAACCAAATACCAAGAAAAGCTTTTTCCAGGCACCAACCCTCAGAGGGATACGTGGATGTGAGTGCGTGTGTTTGTTGGGGAGGGATATCTTCTGTGATGTCCAAGTACTAGAAGTGTCCTCAACCCCATGGCTGCATTGGACTTGTTCTTTACCCTGGAGTGTGCAAATGGGGATGAGAGTGTGGGGTTTAGGAAAATGCTGGGTCAGTGACTGCTGTGTTTTGAGGATGCTGTTCTGTGTAGCAGAAAGAGCATTGGTGTTGGAGTCAAAGGTGGGTTCAAATTCCAACTTTCTGCTGCATTAATCAAAATAGGATAAGCAAGAACTTCATTAGCTCATGCAACTGAAAAATCCAGGTAGCTGCTTTGCTTTCAGGCACAGCAACACCCAGGCGCTCAGAATATGTCATCGGAAATCTGTGTTCTCTCTTTCTGCTGACTAGCTCTCTGTTGGCCTCACTCTGAGAAGTCTTCCTCAGCAGCTCTAGACGCAAATCAACCTTAGCATTAAGGATAGGTGGAGGTAGGAGAGAGTTTCTTTGCCGAGGGGCACAACAAAGGTCTTGATGAGGTTGCTGATTGGCTAGTTCTGAGTCACATGTATACCCTGGATGGGAGGGCTGGGGGGTTGGTCTCATTTGAACCTGGGAAAGGGTGCAGTTACTTACAGAGGAAGAAATATTAAATGTGCTTCTGATATAGCTCAAGGCACAGAATTGAGATGTAATCACTGTTGACTCCACTCTGCTTCCTGTTCCTGCCCTGGCCCCTCCTGGAAGACTGGGGAAAGTTCAAAGGGTTTATCTGGTATTGAAGATACCATGTCGTTGCAGGCTAAGGAGCCTTAAACAGTATGAAAACTTCTGAACCCACTCAGTGGGGTTCCTGTGCCAGGAGTTAGTTCTACTTGGAAACAGCAGCCTCAGGGACACAGTGGGGCTCTGAGGATTTCATGGTTGGGCTCAGCCCTGGGACATCCAGGTAAGCTGGTGGAGCCTTCTGAAAGGCAAGTGATGTCTGCACATCCCTGAACAGGAGGGCTTCCTACAACCAGCTTTCCTGTCACTCTCTGAAATTCAAAACCAAGCCTCCCACTGAGACATTACTCTCCTGAATAAATGAGGCCCCATCAGAGAGACGTCAGAGCAGAGATAGTATTCCCTCTCAGACCTGTGGGGTTTCTCACCAAATGACCACTCACTACTTCAATTGACTTGTAGATTCTAAAGATTCTTAATGTAAAGTGACCTTTGAAAATGCCTAAATGAGACCCCTTTAACACACCGGAATTATTTACCCGCCCAGCTGCCAACAGGATTAAAACTGCCAAATGTGTCTTTCCCACTGCTACCTGCTCTTCTTCCCTAACCATCCTCACAATACTTTATTCCTTTATCCGTAGGTTAGAAGAGTGTGGGCCCTGTGCTTTTAGCTCTGTCTAGATCTATGGTGGGCCAGGTGGGAGCATGAGTCCGTCTGCCAACCTCACTCCCGCCCACTGCAAGGAGGTCTGGCATTTCAGTGGCCCGCTTTCACCGATGCTGTATTTTTAAAGGCAACCCATAGATTCTGAGGAATTCGAAAAGAGACTAAAGTAAGAAATATCACTTAATAAAATTTTTTGCAGTCCTTTTACCCAATTTCCTTGGACCTACCTTGATTTATTCTGAGAAGTTGGCATAGGATCTTACTTTTGTGGCTCCTGAAGAGGATATCAAGATAACCTCTCCTTGGATCTCCAGCATTTTAAGACACCTTCCCCACCACAGTATGAGACTGTGGTGGTAAACAAGTTAATGTCTATTAAAGTGTTATGAGTGCTTTGGTGGAGAAGTTCCATATATCCCAAAGGCAGAATTCTTATTAATGGCAATGAATGTGGTCATTTTTCCCTTGGACAATCAGTAGCTCAGTTAGACAGTGGATATTTAGGGACAATGAAAAGTAATAACTCGGTGTTTGTGTGGGGGTGGGGGTAGAGGTTAAGCTCAAGCTTTAGAATGAGAGAATGTGCTAGAAAGTTCTTTCACTATGAGCTCTTAGGTGGTATTGAGACCACCCTTCCCTCAGTAACAGTGATTTGTGGGTAAAATGCTAAAGTTGGTGTGGTTCATAAAACCTTGGAGTAAATGGAAACCAAGAGCATCATTACAAAGAAGACTCATATCAACAGACATGATTTGACCTCTATGGGGGGTCCAGGCAGTTTCCAATTTATGTATTCGGTCTTTCATTTAGAAATCCATTTCCTCGGGACAGTTTTATCATGTGCAGTATATGGGGATTGCTAATCTTTAAAGGGTTTCTTCTGAGAGAATGCAGAGAAGCTGCTGTATATACTGCTCCTGGAAACGTGAAACGGTACAACTTCTTTGAAAAGCAATTTTGCAATGTCTAGCCAAATTAAAAACACAAAAATCCTGTGTGACACAGCAATTCCATTTTAGGAGATTCTGCACACAAACTAGCATATTGACAAAGGGCTGTGTATATATTACACCCAAATGATGGATTCGACCTTAGTCCTGTGCAGCAGACCACTGGTGAAATAAATTGTGGCATAGCCACCATAGGAAACTGTGCAGTTGTTAAGAAGAATGAGGTACATCCAAATACAATATATTAGATGGGAAAAAAAAAGGTATACCACAGCGTGCATAGTGTGCTTCCACTTATGTACAAAATTGATATGTGCATGGAGAATTACTGAAAGGATAAACCAGAAATTATTCCCAGGTGTAGCAAGACTGGAGGTCTGGAATAAGAAAGAAATTTACTCTTCATTAGATCTTCTCATACTTTTCAAAAGTTTTTCACTCTGTTTATACATTTCTCTTCCGACTAGGGAAAAACATTAGAAAATAAACAGGCCCTTTTCAAAAGGCAACCCTCATTTCCAAGGCAAACACTGCTGCCAGCCAAGCATGGGCAACTCCGGTTCTGTAGAGGAGAGACCATCCATCTGCCCTCCTAGCCAATCACATTTGAAAGACTACCTGTGCCCACTGATGGGAAGAATAGACATCAAACTTGGGATTCCATTTAAATTTGAAGGAAGGAATCATGGAGACATTTTCCCTTCGTGCTCTTGGTGAGATGCATTGTCAGCCACTTGGCCCAGCCTGCCCCTCTGCCCATAGTTCTAGTTTTATTCCTGATGTGTGGGCTCATGGAAATGAGCGTGGTTAGTACTCCAGAATTCTTCTAAACCCAGGATGTGGACTAAAGAATAGAAAGATCATCTTCATTATGATGTGATTAGGGTGATGGTGGGGAGGGGATGATGGTGAGGGATACCAGCATTGGGGGAGCTGGGGGTGGGTTAGGCAAGTGGAGAAGGGAGAAAAACTAAGAAGGTATCAGGACCAGAGCACGTTATCAATTCTTGACCTGCGTAAGCCTGGAAAACTGAAGCAGGCGCATGCTGCTCTTGATAGCTGACTGTCCCCGTGGTCATCTGCACTTTCATTTGGTGATTGATTAATTTAGGGGCCTAAACTTAAAGAAAGTTTAAGAAACCTAGAAAAAGCTTAAAGTACTGAACTCAGTTTTTTATTCTGCCTTACTCATTTATATACTTACTATTTAGTGGCTTGTTGTTAGTGATTCCTTATATACAATCTTTATATTTTATATAGCAATAAATCCGAGTGAGAGAAATTTCAATAAGACATCTTTGTTTATCAGATTGGTAAAGCTTTAAAAATTGGGGAGTACAAGTGTTAGCAAAAGTGTGAGAGGAAAAGGCAGACTCATTTATGTAATAGTGGTGGATATAAATTGGCTCAATTCTTTCAAGAAGACAGTTTGGCAGTATCTATTCAAATTAAGATATGCATAGTCTCTGACCCAGCAATTTCCCTTCCAGGAATTTCTTTTGCAGAAACACTTGCAGATGTGCAGATGTACACTAAGATTACACAAGAATTTTATTCATTACTGTTCCTATTCAGGAACATTGGAAACAACTCAAATGCATATCAATAGCAGATAGAACAATCACAATATTTCCTTACAATGGGATACTGTGGTGTTGTCAAAAGAAAGAAGCAGCTCTATATGTATCGACATAGAAAGATATCCATTACTGAGAGCCAATAAAAAAAAAAAGAAAAGGAAAGTGAAAGGAACGTTATGTTCTTATTTCAATTTTTATAT
This sequence comes from Eonycteris spelaea, assembly GCA_003508835.1. Classification (NCBI taxonomy): domain Eukaryota; kingdom Metazoa; phylum Chordata; class Mammalia; order Chiroptera; family Pteropodidae; genus Eonycteris; species Eonycteris spelaea. The sequence goes on from PUFA01000017.1 coordinate 8,741,080, forward strand.
ACCATAAAGATCTATGATAGCATGTACTGAAAAAAATATCTGGACAAATATAAACTAAGCAGAGTTCATCTCTGGGGTTACAGGAATGTGTACTGTTTCATAGCATACACTTTGTAATTTTTATTACAGATGTTATGGGGGTGTTCCTTTTATTATCAGAGAAGACAATAGTGATTTTTTGAAATTAGAAAAAAATATTGATCAGAGAAAAAGTGCTACATACTCATTTTTAAAAACGACACCAGAGAGCTTGTGATGTAACACTTGAAAATCTGGGTGTCCTTCTGAACAGATGTGCACACCAGTGACTAAGTTTTGGGAAGAGTGTTTACTGCTTCAGGGCTGTATATTCTAACTTGTGCAATGCGACTGTGCATCATTAAAATATAATTTTCCCATTGATCAGAAAAGCAGTAGCCTAATAGCTTATTTCCCCAGATTTCAACTAGAAAAGCCCACAGTTGTTTTAAGATGTTTACAAGAACCCAATTTACACAGCGACAAGTCTCTCCACATTATACCTTAGAAGAAGATGGGGGATGGAGAAGGGATTGGAGGAGGAGAAGAAAAGCATTTGGACTCTCTATTCAGGAAATAATGTTTCTTTTCACCCTCATTGTTGGAAATACATTCTGCAAACCTTTAGCCAGAAGAAGGTGCTTATAGATTCTTTCATACTCTCTTTTCTATTTAACTTTTCAGGCACCGAGGTTTCATGAATTTGTACAGCTTCTAAAAGTCCCAGAAGACAGTGGAAACTATTCTGCTCTTATAGAATGGTTTATGGTGCCCTCTCTTGGATTTCCTTCTAAATTCCCAGACTGGTACATGACCTTGGCTGCTCCAATGCAAACCTAGGAAACGTGGCCAGAGCTGAGTTCCCATCCAATTTGCCTGTTTGATTTGGTTTGGGATATGGGAGGTGGACATTCCCATTCACACTCCTGTCTGGTTAGTCCGGGTCCTGAAAGGGAAGAAGTTGGTGATCCATTCCAGCTTTCCCATCCATAATGAAGAATTGTAGGCTGGGGGTGAAATGGCTTGATCACTGCAGCCTAAAACAGGTAGCAAAACCCAGGTCTCCTGACTGCTGTTATAGTTAGCAATCTCACTTTGTTCTTCCCTCGGCTTTATAACGCAAGGTATTCAAATGAAGACTTACGTCTTGATTTTGGTAGAATGTCTCAGGTGTTTGACTTGAATGATGAAACGCATATTTCCCTTTCAGTGGACGTACAATCTAGCAATTCTTCTCATTACCATTTTCGGCTCAGTTTCTGCTCATGAAGCCCTAGCCTCTTTCCTGAAACAGGGCATGGCTTTACCTCCAGGGGCTGCCTGAGCCTCCTGCCCCCACAATGCTGCCGCCAGTGCTGCCAGCGTTGGCCAAGATCACAGGGCCATCATATCGATGCACTTCAGTGTTCAACCACAGAGATGAAACATGAACTGCTTTGGGGGCAGGATGCCAGCTTTCTGGAGAACCGACAGACTCCGTCACCTGGAACTGAGCTGCAACATTGGAGCTGTGAGGTGAGGGTCAGAACCACATATGTGGGAGAGATCGGGGCTTACGACCTTGGAGTCTACACAGAGGCAGTGAGCTGGAGGGCATCACACTTTGAGTCTGTTTCTAGTCATTGGTTTGTGAATGTCATCAAGTCAAAGAGTAGATAGGGCAGTCAGAGAGCAATAACCCTGGAAATGTCCCGAAACTGTCGGCTCATTGTGGAAGACCTGCAGAATAGAAATTTTCTCAGATGGATGACCTCCTGATGCTCACATGGCATGTCCAATAGCAAGTTGTAAAACCGAAATGAAATGCTAAACCGTTAATATTAACAATGCATTTTTATCAATCACAATAGAGGAAAGAATTAATTTGCTTTCTAGGTTTTTTGTAGCAAGTGCTGTTACAAAACTGTTGATATATGTAAAGATGATAAAAGCACATGAAATTAAAATAGGAAATAAAACTAGAGAGGTATGTCAGGCTGTTGATGAATATATTATGTTGTTTTTCTAGATGTTGTAATGTTTGTGGTATTTGTCACTATATTAGATTTTTAATTTGTTTTGATTTCTTTCTTCACTCTAAATATACATTGGTACCCAATTTCATACTTTTACTCCAAGAGGCAACACCCCCAAAATCTCATATGCATCGTACACCCCCACAAAACCTGGATCAGCTTTTGTGCACCCTTCTTGATCTGGTTCCCACCTGCAGATATGTGTCCCAGTCATCAACATCACCATAATCTCCTTTGCAAGTATCTATTGCCTCTGACTTCTCCAAGAGCTGCCACATCTATGATCTTGGATTACTTTAGAGGCTGTAGATGACTTGCAGCATCTCCTAGTCACCTATACTCTCTGTGCCTCTGGTTTTTCTCATCTTTAAAATGGGGATAATCCTAGCACCTACTTTATAGGATTGCTGTGAGGATTAAATGAGTTAATGTACATAATGTGCTTTGAACTGTGCCTGGAGCGAAGCAAGCACTGTGTACATGAGAGCTTGCAATTACTTTACTTTTTTTTTTTTTTTTTTTGCCTATCTATATGCACTTCACAATAGGCAGTAGAACAAGACCCCAGGCTTCCTTCACCCTCTTCTCCCTCCTCCCGTTCAGTGTAATTATAGTGGGAGTTTGGGGGAGGGAAGAGAGGTTAGTAATGGGAGGGCTCATGATAAAAGACAGCAAAATCTCCATCACATAGAAAGTCAACAGGTAAAGTAAAAATTTAGAAATCCAGAAGTCAGTGTGGAAGCATATTACCTAGAACTACTGAGACAAATAACAGAAGAAATAGCTAAAAGATTCAAAAGTTGTGGCCTCTGAGGAGGTAAGGATGGATAGAAGTGGAAATTACTGTTTTTCATCATAACTTTGACTCTTAACTATGCACATGTGTAACTTTGACTTTTTTTATTTTAAATATTTTTTAAATGTTATAAACACAAGTATTTGACCAAAAATACCCTTTCTTTTGATCAGAAGAACTGAGTTTGTTTTTCCTAATGTGATAACAATGCTCTTGGTTACTCTCTACAGTCATTTTCATAAGAAAAATTAATAAGCGGCAAATTGCAACAAAAAGGAAGAGGGTTTGTTTAGGTAAATTATAAGTAAGCTTTCCCTTGTGGAAGGCTTTGCTTAATTGAGCTGCAGCTGGTGCTAATTTATTCTCTTCACTGTATCTCATTTTGGTCTTGAATGTGTATTTGCATGTGTTTATGTTTTAAGCTTCACACAATTTGAGGCTTTTATTTAATGGCATGAATTTGGATACAACTGAAATTGCTCATGAGAAGCTTATCCTAAAGAAAAATTTGCTTATTTTTTTTGTTGTTGTTATGGTTCTTTTGTGGTACATCTGGGAGCCGCTGACTGTATTTGAAATACAACTGGGACAAACTAGGTTGGGGGCTACTACCTGATATTTGATCTTATTTTCAATCATATTGTTCTCTCAGTTCCTTCTCTCCACCTCCCCAGCTCAGTATTTAAGGCACCGTGTGAGTGAGTGGAGGGCCAGGATGAAAGAATCTCTGATTGGCTGGTTAATATGTACACTGGTTCATTGGGCATAAAATCTGTGAGTGAGCCTCTATCTAGAAAAGGCAGCATTTGGGGCACAAGGTGGAGAGGCTTTTTTTTATTATTTGGAAAATGAAGATTTCCATCTGGGCATATTTTTCATGTGTTTCTTGTATTTCTGCTAGGTCTGCTGGACACCAATTGCATTTCATTATCATCTAACAAGTGGCATCAGTCATGATCCCATCTCTCTGTGGCTCACAGGAAGAAACAAAGAACAGAACATTTTGCTGTTGATTTTTTTACAGTCTAGGTACAATGAGAGAATTTCAGTTCATTACTGAATTGCAAGTCATACTTAAGCCAAGATTAATCACTTAAAGATTCTTCCTGTTCTTTTTACCCGTTCATATTTTATAGAGCCAACACCTGGCTTAGAAAAAAAAAGTAATCAGGGCCTTACTGTTTTGTAAGGTAAAAGTAGGGATTTTGAGTTTAAGGCATTAAATCATATCACAAGATACTCTTAAGTTATTCTATAAAACTCACGATGAAGTACGGAAAGTAACTTTGTTCAAAACAAAGTACTGTTGACCTTGAAAACATTGTGCTAAGTGAAGCAAGCCAGTCGCAAAAGGACAAATATTATAAGATTCCATTTATATGAGGGACCCAAAATAGTCAAATTCACAGATACAGAAGGTAGGTGGGTGGTTTCCAGGGTTTGGGAAGAGGAGAGAATGGTGAGTTGTTTTTGGATCAGTTTGTTTGCGATGATAAAAAAGTTCTGGAAATGGATGGTGGTGATGACTGCACATTATTGTGAATGTACTTAATGCCACTGAATTATATAGCTAAAAATAGTTAAAGAGTAAATTTTGTTGTGTATATTTTACCACAATAAAAAATACAAGAAAAGCAGTATTTCTTGTGTGATGCCAGTACTTTCCAAAATGTACACATTATGCAGCTGTGTAAAACTCAGTATTTACTGCCCACACACACCCACTCACCCTTTGACCTTTTGACCCATAGTGTTCCTCAACAAGAATAAGCAAGGGAAATAAAGGAAGAATAAACTTAACCTTATAAACACTGCTGATTGTTGGCCTAATCCAAATGGCCCTCTTGGAACATGGGGTTAATTACCACCTAATCAACATTTAAGTTTAGAGCTTATCAATAGATTTCCAGTTGTTCTCATCCCACTTATCCTCAGTGATTGCGGAATTATGTTTTGGACATGCAGTAGTTCAGAGCCATCATTGGTACTCTCCCCTGACTGGGACCAGCCTCCCCAACAGCTGCAGAAAGAATTTCTGCGATAGCTCAGCCGAGAAGGAGCAGGGGGAATTCCTTAGGATTAGAGCTGGAGTTTGGAACTCTAACACAGAGGCTGGGATGCTGCAGATGGACACTTAGGCTCTTTGTTACATAAATGCCCCATGGCACAGCTAACTCCTGCCTATGTTTCCTTATCTCTGAATAAGCCTCCTTCCTGTAGTGCTAAGAAGTAGGAACTGCCAGGAACACCTTCTGTGTCATAGGGCAGCATCCGGGAGTTCCCCCTGGGAAGCAATCAGGCAGTCCCTAAAGTGAGCCCAGCTCCCATGCCCGACTAGAAGTCACTTGCCCTTTCAGGACTGTGTACTTGCTCTACAGTGAGGGACTGACCACCGGAAAATGAGCAGTCAGAAGATCAATATGTTTTACACTTCCCTCTCTTTAATATATTTTAAATCATGCCTAATCACCCAGAGGAATCTACTGTTTCAACTCTTAAGGTTTTATAACTTTAGTTTAATATGTCAAAGTTAAGGGAGAGGAAATAAGTCACTCTGTCTTTGTATCTCTGGCCAAAGCATAATGACAACACCTTTAGCCCAATATCCAGTCATGCTAGGTGTCACAGCAGAGCTATTTACCCAGTTTTCTACATGTGTGTAAATATCCTGCACCTAACTCATTCATAGATTATTTTAAGTGAGAGAGCATTTTGTGGGGTTAGGGAGGGCTTAAAACTCAGAACTGTATTAAGTATATTCTCTAAAAGAATAGCCTTCCTCATAGAAGGTATTGTTGAGCAAAGAATTGTTAAATGACTGGTATGCCAAGAGAAATTGAGAGAAAAATACAGTTGTTTTCTAATGTTAAGGCAAAAAGCATATCCAAAACTTAGAAATAGGGGAAAGAGTGATTGTATATATTTTGTATCATACTGGAACAATGTCCAATGGGCCCACCTAAGGATTACTTCATTATCTAGGGATATGATATATACTTTTGCATGACATCATTTATTGGTGATTTGTCAACGTTAAATTGTAGTTATCTTAAAGCATTGTGAATGATTCTTATCTGATAGCAGTACAAATGAATTGTCCATGAAGTGGTTATTTTTGCCTGATAAAAAAGATTACAACCCAAATATCTAAGTTTTATTGCCCTATGTGACATTAACCAATATTGTATAAAATTAAGTCATTTATGCCAGTGTGGTTTCTTTCAGCAACTATAAATACATCTGTTTCTCCTGTATTCCTTTGAACCAGTTTCAGTCCCTCGTTAATGAGATAAGTAGATCTTTAGTATGTACTCACTTTTGTGTAACAGTTATGTTTCTAACCTTGTAAAAATTATACTTTGACAATGATCTACTTCTCAAAGCTTAAGAAGGCAAATAATAAATTGTCAACTGACGACACTGGTTAGAAACCAGTTTTCTCAGTCAACATCAGAGACCAAAACATTAGTCTCTATGAAACATCAGTGTTGCTTGTTTTTCAGCATGCCCAAAGTCTGGCTGGGTTTAAAAATTGCCAACTACTTGCCTAGGCATTGAACTGAAACATTCTAAATTCAGTATCAGACTGAAAGATGGTTGTGTGGACAGGAGAGGGGAGACATGTAGGGAGGGAAAACAGTGAAAAGACTATCCTGCAGAGAATTGCTTTACCAAGTTATCCAGAATGCGAAAGGCCAGTGTGTTAACTAAATTACAAATGCAACCCCCAAAAGGTACGAGCCATGCTGTCTGATTCCAAATACTGGAGCCCTGTTAATAATCCCACTTTGAGTATAATGGAAAGGAACATTTTTATATGTAAAAGTGGGGGCACAGGACGGTCAATATTCCTTCTGCCTTAAAAGGTCATAATGAGATTCATCACTGTGTGGCTATTTTTGGTTGTGAAAGGCAAAGCTCCCTGGACCCAAACTAGGAGGGGAAGATTAAAATGGAGAAAGATAAATTGGCCTGTGCAATAAAGTAAAATTTTTCCCACAGCTTCTCTAGAGGAAGGACATGTGTGGTCCCTGAGGGGCTCAGAGACGGTGAGAAGAGATGTGTGAACAGGCCCTAAGAATACAGAAGCCGATCTTTCATGGAGAGAAGAGCCTTGAAGTAAAGTCATGTTCGGTATTTGATTTAGAATTTTTTCCTGCTGCTCTATAAGTGCCCTCAGCCATTCGGTAAAAATCTGTTACCTTAAGCAAGCCTTGTGGAAGGCGTGCTTTGGGGAATGAAGGAGGGGGATAAATTTACACAGGAGAAGTCTTGAGAGGAGGGGACAGAAGCCCAGATGGCCAGGAGGAGGAGTTCAGTCTGAGAGGTAACAAAGGAAAGTTATCCCTCTTCTTATTACCTAGGTCCCAAGAAACTTTAGAAATGGGAGAAGCATGCTGGATTCCCTACATTTATATGAAAGGAGGCTCAATTCATTCTTCCTAGTTAAAAGAATGATCCCAGAATCCTAGAGAATTGAGAATCCAGTTTATAGAAATGTACCAAAAAAAAAAAAAAATCTGGAGTAGAATGGGCCATGAAAAGTGGATTGAAGGCATGAAATGTAACCAGTTAGTCTTGGTAATCTGCAAGTCTGGCATGTTCTTGGTGGTCCAGGGCAGGGCGGGAGCAGGTTCTCTGGAGCTGGCTCTTTAAGAAAAGGAATACCGAGTTACTAAGATAAAACAAGACCCAGGGCCAAGAATGGGCCCTTCAAGAGAAAAGCCCTAAAGCTGAAATTTTGTGTCCTTTAGAGTACATCAGCCTCTGGACTCAGGGTACTTTTAAATTCAGTGCTATTTAAGGAGATGAATGCGATGTCTACACGCTCAAGATCACAGTTGGAAAAGGAAAACTGGGCCCTTGTTAAAGCAGCTCAAACACAGGTTTGTGACGGAAGGTGCTGGAGCCTGGTTCTTGTTTCCAGGCCAGTGATTTTTTTGGCTGATATGGTTCTGCCCTAGAGATAATGCACAGCAAATAAGGGCTTTGCCACGGCAGGACTGTGAAACAGAGGGCTGTTAAACAGCCACGCTCCAGGTGGCCCTCCCAAAGAGAGGTCACCAAATAGATGTCGCACACAGGAAGGGTTTTCCAGGTAATGGTTGGATAAGGCCTCTTCTTAGTTTTTAAAACAGATTTGAGGTTGTAGTAGTAATCCTTTTGTTTTCACTATTTGGCCTGAAATCCATTAGCTTGGGTGGTCTAGAATCCATTTCATTAAAATTCTGTATTTATTCTTTCTTTTGCTTTAGTAATAGATTATAGGAGGTTTTTCTGTTCTGTTTTTTATTTTTAGTTAGAAAGAATAAGGTGCTGGCAGAAGGCTAAAAATGGATAAAAGGCATTCATACAGCTTTTAGGAATACCTGGAAACACTCCAGATTTAGAAATTATATGATTCTATTTTTACAAGACTAATAAAAAAATTTTATGCCATATAGAAAATGTATCTGCTGCTTTGTTTTCCAACGCATGTTTAGACACTTGATTTCATAAGATCTTTGTAAGAATCCCGTGAGATATACATAGTATTGTTTTCTCTTTCTCGTCTCGCTTTCCTCACCCACCCACCCACCCAGAGTCCTCTTCCCTGAAATTTAATGATGCTAACACTGACTCAAGCCTGGTGAGAGGGATCCCCAAGCTGGCACAGCAGCTTGTGGGGGATTTGGATTGGATCCCAGGTTTCCTGACCTTAATCCAGTGGTCTTTCCTTTCAATCTGTAAACAAACTCTTCCATTAATTTATTTTGCTAATTAACTGGAGTTGCTTCCATGCCATTATTTTTCACTCCTGTTTGCCCTGACCTATGATTCTTGTGGCTCTACAATTATTATATCCTAGGGCCTGGCTCTACCAGGAGCAGAGGATATTTGTATTGGACCTATTAGGAGCCACTGTTAAAAGGATAAATGAATGTATGAATATACTTAAGGGAAGGACTGTGATTATGGATGGAGATGCTGACTTGTCTTTCTCAGGACACAGGGAAGGGGGTCTTTCTGCTTCTGGAGAGCTCTGTCCATTGTGCCCCACACTCTTTTCTGGTTTCTCTCCTTTCTACTCTGGCCACTCCTTATTTGCCAGTTCATCCTTCTCCACCCAGCCACTAAATGTGGGAATTTCTCAAAGCTAGTCTTAGACCCCTATTTCTTTCCTACACTCTCCCTAAGTGGGTCCAACATGCAGATGTCGTCTACATGTCAATACCTTCAAATTCATTTCTACCCCAGACCTCCCTGAGCTCCAACCCTTAAACCCAATGATGTATTTAACTATTTCTACTTGGATGTCTCAAATTCCCAGTACACCCCAGACAAAACGCATGATCTTCTTTTCTTTCCCAAACTTCCTCCAGGATTTCCTATCTACCACACTTTCCACTTTACAACCAGGAATCTATAAATCATCCATGGACCTCCGCTCTCCCTCATACTAAGAGTCTATATATTACCAAGTCCTACTGGTGTTGCCTGCTGGGGATCTGGTGACTTGACAGCTTCTCTCTACTCCATCAGCATATCTCCAGTCTAAGCTACCATCATCTCTGGACCTGAGATAAATAGCTGCCTACCTGTTCTTCTCAAGTCCACTCTTGTTCCTCTCATATTATCCGTTCTTTATACCAAACCAATTATCCGGTTCCATTGTGCACCACTAAACCACTCTTCACTCTCTATCCTCAGGCCACGCTGGCTGTCTTTTAGTTCCCTGCAATAAGCCATGTTCCCCCTGCTGCCTCATGCTCCCTTCCCCCACAACCACCACCATTGTGGGGCCTTTACTCATGCTCTTCTCTATGCTGGGGGTTCCTTATTCGATGCGCGCACGCGCGCACACACACACAACATTACCTCCTATTTATTCTTCACGCCTCATCTTAGGCATCATTTACTGAAAACTGGGTCATGTCCCTTTATTTTGAGACTTGCATAGAATTATGCTGTGGATATGTATATCTCAGATTTGTAATTAGCCTCCTTCACTCAGTCAACAACCCTTTACTAAGCTCCTACTCTCTGCCAGGTACAACTCTAGGCACTCAGGGAACTATGTAAAAATCCTTGTTCTCATGCAATATACATTCTATAGATAAGTCTATGATTATAAATTAACTTCTATGCTTATCTTTTTAATACCTGTCCCACACTGGGCTCTATATGTTCAGTGAGAGCTAGAATTGTGTCTTTTTTTTTTTTTTTTTTTTTTTTTTTGCTGACAAGTATCACCATCCCTCAGCACAATGCTAGCTCCTGGCAGGTTGTCAAACATTTGGGAAATTAATGAATATTTACATTTGTAGAGTGATAAATGAATGAATGAATGTTATTTCAATATTGTAACTTGGGTTCCACTGAACTTGTGACGTTTTTGAGATTTAATAAATATTGTGATACACGATCAGAAAGTAAAGTCCGCGTGTAATTGCCAAGACCATCTTTCTCATACCCATTAACCTTTTAAAAGCTGTGAACAGCCATTGCTTTCTCCCCTGGATTTTGAAGGGCTTCTGAAGACCTAGCTGAACGTTGCTGCCATCTTGTGACCAAAGTTAATACCAGCGATGAAAGCCACAGCCCATATTTCCAGTTCGGAGCATCCATGAAAAGTCCCATTGCAGAGTTCTATCTTCGCCTAAAGATGAAAGAACATGTTGGCAGTTAAGAGGAAATGCATGGTCTCACCAGGGGCCTACCTCTACCAAAGCTTGATTTGTTTTCACAGCTATCTCCTACCCTCCCTCTTCCTTCTAGAGCACCAAGTAAAAGCTTTCCCCCCCTTTTTTTCCCTTAATGGGAGCATATGCGAACAGTGAAGGAACAACAGGTTTATATTCGAATGGGTGGGGCACAGACACTCAATAGGTATTAACTATTATGATCATGAACATTATCGTTGTCAAGAGCCTTCTCCTGCAAAACAGACGGTCTGTAAAAGAGGAGTACTGCTCATCTGTGAGCTCCTCCGTGCGTGAGGACATGAGGACACCTGCCACAAACTCAGTGTAAGATTCCTTTTCCCTCTCCCCCATTCTTTCTCCATTCTCCCCCTCTCTCCCCACTTCCTGGAAAGCCTGTGAAAACTACTTTTTGTTGCCATCTCAACCCTTTAAGCTTAAACACTTAAGCCCTTTATATGTTGTCTTTCCAATAAAAATTATAAACCCCTGGTTACAAAGAAAGTGTATTTGAAAATTAGACTCTCCCACAATACTCAATAAACTCTATTAAAGGCTCTTTTCTGTAATGAAGAATGGGAAGGAATATTTTATTCTGTTCTAACACATTTTGTGTGAAGACTGTGATAAGAAAATACGGCAGGTTCTCGGAAAGCTAGTTACATTTTTTTAAATAGTTAAAAGTTTATATTTTAGAAAAGTCACAAGTTTGAAATAGCGATGATGTCCTTGCATATTTGAAGCTAGAAAAATAGAAAATAAGGACCAAGAATCATGATAAAGTTGACTTCTTTAAACAAAGAAATCCAGAAAGATGAAAAGATTTGGATTTTTTCCAGAGGAAAAGTCTGGAAGGATTTCATGAGTAGATATTTAAGTAACATATAGACTAGTTAAAAGAACAGATATTCCTTGGAGTCTCTGAAGACTTCCTATAGCAGGGAAGTTATCAGATAATCCAAGAAAACAAATGCCATGGAAATTTCATCATTGCTTGAGATTGGCCCTCTGAGCATGACAGAGAAATGCTGCAGTTGAAGGAGAAACCATTTTACTCCACATAGGTGTCTTGTACATATTAGATTGTCAACAAATATCCGTTGAATTAGAGGACCTTGATTAGCCAAATTCTCACCTTTATTTTTTTTTTACTGTTCATGCCAGTTCAGCTCATGGTGATTTAATAATTCTAAGCACTCAACTTTAAATGTCCAGTCTTTAACAACTGGATCCGAATAGAATAGGGATAGAAAGAAAAATGATGTTTCGAAGTGCAGTCTGCCCTACAATCGAGAAAACTGAAGTCGGTCAACAGAAATTTAAGCAATTTGATACTTAGAAGCTATGTCACCAGTGCCTTTTAACTAATGTTATTTAAAATGTTGCTCACTTTCACTTTTCCATAGGACGAGTCTCAGAATTGGACGATGTCTTTGGTCCTTAACCTGGGCTGGTCAGAGATGAACCAGCTTCGTTCGGGGGAAATTTTTCTAGTTCCAACTGGACAGTGCACTTTCGAAGCACTGAGCAGGACAACCTCTGAATTTCCCCTGCCTCTTGCATGACAGCAGATATCTGCCAGCAATTTCCTGTGCTGACAGATTAAGAAAAAAAGCCGCTGAGTGCAAGGGGAAATGGGAGAACTGGCTGGATCAGGCTGGTCGTTTGGGAAGACGAGAGTTGGCTAGTTGGCTGCAAGGCACCTGCCAAAGACATCAGCTGGTTATTTAAAAAGCCTTTGTGTAGCTCATTGAGCTAAATGGGAGTTCCATGCAGAAGACAAGGAACTATTCATTTCGCTCAGGTTTAACTTTTCAGAAGAGCCCTTGAAATAGAGGGGCCCCCTATTTCGAGGGCACTAAATCCTTTTGGTGTGACTTTGGTGAAAGAGACATAATAACTGATGATGGTAAATGTGTTTCAGATGGAAAATAATGGCTCTTGGAATGGAATGCCTGGTGAACATCTGGTGTCCCTTTATCTTGAATGAACATCTGGCTCCCTCAGTTAATAGTCTGCACCTGTTGACCCAGCCAACCCCGTCTCTACATCCAAATAAAGGTGAAAATACTGATGTTGAGGTCCCGCCCCAAGAGAAGCAATGCATTTCTTATGTTTGATGAGTTCTGAATATATTCTGATGCCAACTCATACAAATTCTCAGTAAATGACCTACAATCTAAACCAAAAATTGATCACAGAAAATTTACCTGGCATTTGTTTGGACTTTGGGAGCATTTGCCTCCATTCTACATGTTTGTTTTTGCTTACTGTTCATTTGAAAGTGAAATCTTGCAGGCCTTTTGTCTGACCTCACCAGGCACCCTGCGGTTTCTCCTTCTTTCACTTAAGGAAGGGAGGTACCTTTCGCTCTGTGGAGAGCTCCTGAAGAGTGCCTGAGCTCCTACCTTACCATCTTGTCTTCAGGGGAACGTGGTCAAGTCACCATGGACCTTTTGAATGGTTCCACCTGCGTTGTTCTCAGAGGCTTCTCTCTCTGCTGACAATAACAGATTCCCAAGTGAAGCAGCTGGATCTGAAAATCTACCCTCCTCGAGATGAATGCCCAACCTCATAGGCAGATTCCCCAAGGCCACCTCTCTCCTCCCCTCTTCCCTTCTCTCCTGCACATAGTTTTTATGTTTAGAGGCCAATCAATAATTCCACTGTATTATCCAGGATATCCAGCAAATTACATCAGAACAGAACTTCTCCAATGTTTCACTGCTATCCCAAGGTCCTTGAGGTAAGCATTAGAGCCTGTGGTTAGTTTGTTCCCGTTAAAAGATGTGTAGGCAGGAATGGCTGATTTAATCTGGAATGCTGCATGATCCGCCTATCTTGCTTATTAGAAATTTCTCCTTGGGGCAAACCACTAATAAAAAGCTGGAATCTTACTTTCTCTGATTAGCTCCTGTCATTTCACAGAGTAAAAATCCTGAGTAAGGTTTTCAGGAGGTGTGTTCTTCAGGAAGGGGATGGAGAAGGTGAGAAAGGATGTGCTACCTTTTCCTGGTCTTTGGACAGTGGCGGGCTGCATGGGGATGCTGAGGGTGAGAGAAGCAAAAAAAGGCAGAAAAGAGAGCTGAGCACAAACTTCACCCGTGTCGCATTTCCTCTCAGTTTATTTTGCAACGCATATTAACTGTTATGTCTGCTGGGCATGTCATTGTTCTCTGGTGGGAACTATTTTCTCCCTGTTCACCATCACCCCCAATCCCACCCACCTAACCACGCAGGTGCTTCCTGTGGGGACTGCACCATTATTGCACTCCATTCTCCTGGTCATGGAGTTTGAATAAGCCTAAGCATAGGGGCCTATGACTCAGGCTGGGCCAATTAGAGTCCTTCTCTGGGATTCTTAATGCTGGACCGAAGGTCAGAAAACCCAGTTCCTCTTATTAGGAGTCTAGGGACTATCAGAGTTCATGGTTCTGGGAAAAACTGATTTGTGGTAGAAGAGAATGAAGCTGTTACTCAGAGAGAAGCAGAGGCAAAGTGCCGGGGGTCCAGTTGGTATTCATTTCTTCTTTTGAGTTGTTTCAAGGAATACCCTTTTCGTTTCTAGCTCCATGAGCCAGTACATTTCTAAACTGCCCAAGCCTCATTGAGTTGAGGTGTTCGTAATCTGCAACCCAAATATCTTGACTAACACCTCACCACTGCTCTTTTTATTCTTCCCTTACTTATTTCCCTTCTCTCTCTACTCTTCTCAAAAGTCATTTAAAGGTATTTGCTCCATCACTTCTTAGGAAAGGAGCCAATTTTCTCTGAAAAATTAGTGACTTGCCAGAGTCAATTAATCCCACATTTAACGTAAAGAGACATGTAAAGTGCTTAAAGTAGTGCCAAACATATGGAAAAATCACGATCTAATTGTTATTGTTACTTGTAGTAGTCATTTTAGTAGTAGTAGCCAACACAGAATAGATAATAGTAGCAGCACAGGGTAGTATGTGAAGGTGGCAAAAACCCTTTCAGATTAGTAGGACTTAGTTATGGATTACCCAGGAAACACATAACACGGTAGGTCTGAATCTGTTCGTTGTTTTCATTGCCTTGTTTTAAATCCATGCCTGAGAAATAAGCTCAGCCAATCGCCTGCTTTTGCAGCCCAGCATGCTCAGTTTCCTCACCCTCCTTACCTGGAAAGCCAGTCTATCCACCATGTCCCTGGCCTCACTTTGTATACCAATTGCTTCAATTAGCCATTCTAATTTACAGTCACGCTGCTACTTTGGGAAAGATGTAAAAATGAAAAAGCTACTTCGTATTGTGGTTTTGTTTTGTTTCGTTTTGGCCATTTCTGCTCTCTTTATTCTGTAGAATATGTTCTTTTATCTGCTAATATATCAACTGAGGGTCAGCAGTGATGGAACTATGTATTGCCAGACCATTAATTGTAGACTATGCTGAAGGTGGACAGAGTTTAAACCAGAAAAGAAAGTGTCAACACCAAGCAACATAACTTAAAAACTAGTGCTGTAGATAAAGGCTCAATATAGTCAATCTGCCAGTATGCAATACCCACATTCCTTTGGGCTCTGTCCTTTAAACAAAAGTGGATTTGTTTTGTTGTTGGCTAGCTGAGCAATCCTGGAAGGCATAAATAATTTTAGATGTTGTCAAAGAGATTTATCATGGTAGACTCAATGTCTCATAGCTCATGGTTCCCCAGTGTCTACTCATCTTGTGGTACTGGGCCCACCTTTTTCTTCACCAATAGATCTTGATGTCTCAATCATCATCACTACCTTTCTCATCCATACATAACAAGAAGACATCACCACGAGCAATCCATAATTGAGATTAAAAAAAAAAAGCCCATAGCTTTTTCTGTAAATCTTGTCCTTAATACTTGTTTTTAATACTTGCAAGACATAAGTTCTAGTCCAGGAGGTGTTTTTAATACTTGCAAGACATAAATTCTAGTCCAGGAGGTTATAGAAGCTCTTTGCTCCTTAGAGTTTACATGAAAATACACAGTAATACGAGAATTTACTTTGGGAGGTATGAAGAGTTGACCAAAATCTTTTCTATTTAATCCATTGAATGGACTTAGGCTTGTCTTTCACCAGAGTCTTTCTGGTAACTGACTCAATCAGTTACAGCCTTCTATAATCCTTCGGTGTTAATCTGGGCAGTGCTCAGTAAACTAAACTTGGCCATGGCCATGTTCTTTTGGCTTCATACTCATATACTCATAAATCCCTGTTACCAGAAGTAAATCTTATGGTGAGGACAGTTTTGGTTCCAAGGCTGCAGCTGCCAGTTACAGACTGTAGGGACCACTACCATTTGACTTCCTTTTATATATTCTTTATTATATCATTTCTATTCAACCTTTGTGAGCTGCCCCTCCAATATCCAAATAACGTTCAAGTGTTATCCTGGACAATTTTGAAATTTATGGTTTGGAATTATTTTGGTCTCTATTAGGAGATTATATCTTAACCACTGATCAACAGCAGACAATTACCTTTCGAAAGGGGCGCGGTGGGCAGCTACATTTGCTGTTGCTTCACTTAAAAGTTCTGTATCCTATTATTTTTGAGAGGCTGCACTATTTAAAATCTGTCACATCTCTCAGCTTTGGTAAATCCAGAGATTTAATAAACCTAGAAAATTTCATTTAACATAACCAATTAAAATAGAGAAAAGCGCACATTTTTTGTACCCTAGTCATCTGGACGATAGCCAAGAAGGTTTTTTTTAATTCATGACATTCAATTTAATTAAGTATTTAAAAATTGAAGTAATCACCATTTATCAGCAGACTGTTGTTAGCAGTATTTTTACTGATCTTTTGCCTCTTTTCTACCACACCCCCAAATTTCCTTTAAGCCCTTCTTCAAGTAGGTGGGAATTTCTTTGCAAGGAGTCTCTGTATCCAGAAGTCTCATTTATGCTGCTTTAGCTCCCTCTATTGGTGCAATGATTATCATAGGAGACATAAACAGTAGCCAACACACGTCCGGTTTTATACTCCTTTGAAAAGAAACAAACAGCCCCATCTTTGCTGTATTTTAAGTTAGGGAGCCAGACCCAGAGGGGTAAGGACCATGTTTCACACATGTTCTTCCTGTTACACATCTCAGTTCCTTAGTTATTTCAAACCACAGATACTTTTCTAATCAATTCAACAGTATCACCTTGGTCCCTTCATCTCTATTAGGGCCCCTTCATTCCCAATGCCACTTATTCCCACGTCTGCTTCTAATCTGCTAGGTGACTACGTGGACAAATGGCAACAGCACACTTGGGTTGATGAAAATACCAGACATTTGGATAAAGTGAACAATGCTACAGGATTAACGATGGAGGACCTAGGGCAAGCAGAGGTATAGTTTTAGGTCCACAAATCCTCACAAAGGTGAATTCATAGTTGAGCCAAAAATATCCTGGTGACTGAGCATCCCAGGTGGGTGAAATGTCCTCCTCCAATTTCATGAGATTGGAGAGTTCTGCACATCAACTCGTTTAAATATGTGCCAGCAACCACTCATCTTGGTCAGACGTATCTCAGTAATCTCAGCAGCATGCAATAAACAATATGAATACAGAGCATAAAGGTAGGACATACTCAGGCATGAACTCACTCCTCAGTCTCTCAAGGCTAATGTCTAATTTCACTCCTAAACTACAAGAATCAGTTAGCCAAGCAACTCCAAATCATATTAACCGGCCTTAAGGTGACCCATGAAGCTATCTTCCAAGCTATACAAACTTCTATTCAGAAAAGGCCTACGCCCTCACCTGCTTTCTGTTCTCAGCTTCACACCTTCACCTCTATCAGCTGAGCTGGTTATGAGTGGCTCTCCAGGACAACCCCAGGAGTCCTCTCCAAGGGAGGGATATCTCCCAGAAGAGGGACTTTCCCTCCAACTGAGAAAGGACCCTTAGAGCTCCCAGCTTCACAGACAGATCCTCACCTGGCTCACATTTACTTTTCTTTCCTCTTCTCTTTTTTCATATAGGGTCATAATACAGTGTTGGATAAGATTTTATACTTTGTATGATGCTCAGTGGCAGCCAAAGATTGCCCCAGCAGTGGTCCCATTTCCCTGTATCCCTGGCACTGCAAATGAGGACGGGCCTGTGTGGGTCGTTGCACTGGGACCTGGGAAAAGGGTTGTTAAAGGGGGAACATTTGCTTAGAGAAAAGACAGATCCGTGTCCATATCTAAGCTTCTTCACTGAGTGAGTAGTATGGGACCTTGGTCAAATTACTTACCCTCACTGCATCTTAGTTTCATCAGTAAAATGCAGGTAACAGATTGCAAATTTGCTGTGAGGATTAAGCAAGAGAATGTGTTTGAAACACTGGCACATGGAAAGCACTTAGTAAATGGCAGCTCCAGCGGCGGCGGCAGCAGCATTCCCAAGCCTATTTCCACTAGCCAGGAGAATTTGCTTGGCCGCTTTACAGAAACGCTGCGGTCTGGCTTGCCCCCATATGTTTGGGTGGAAGGATGAAATGTTAAATTCTAAAAAAGAGTTACCCAAATTAGTTCTATCTTCCTCTTCACATTTTCAAATACCTTCTTTAGAACAGCATTTCACGGATTCTCAAAGAGTGGAACTTAAGTGTTCCGGTTTCATTTCTACTAGTAGCCATGAAAAGGACTTTTGGCTTTTCAGAGCCTCAGTTTTTTTTTAGCTTGACAATGGGGATTTATTTATACATACTTTGCAACATTGTCAAAGAACATGAAGTTCATCATACTCTATCTGGCACACTGGCAGGAAGTTCCGCCCACGCTTCTACACCTTTCCTTCTAAAGACAAAAAAAAAAAAGCGAGGGGGAGAGGAAGTCGAATTAATTCGTCTCCATGTTCTTTCATCTCAAATGTCCTATGACTCTTGTAACGTTCTCTGTCTTGTGGTTCGTCATGTCAGTTCCCCAAACACAGAGAAGGATCTGGGAGAGAAGCTCCTTATAACAGATTCGAAGCCCTTAGCCCCAGAGTGCTAAATTCTCTTTCTCTACCTGTTTGGGTTGCTTCATGTTGCAATCTGGGAGCTATTCTTCCTAACCTTTGAGAAACTCTGTAGCTCTCATGCACCACTTGAAACCTAAATATTTATATATTTATTGGCCTGACATCACTGCATAACATTCTTTAAAAGACTGTACTGTAATTTGTATCCAAGCCATGAAGGCCGTGACCTGATTTGCTTCCCAAAACTAATCCTCAGGCAACCTTCCTCATGTTGGTATGCACTGTTTCCTCCTACTCATTTAATCAATTAAAATTCTGTGTCGTTACCAAATCTTTCTTTCCCTCACCACCTACATCCATGCCAATTAATAAAAGTCCTACTGATTCTACCTTTAAAACATTCAGATATATCAGTTTTTTTCCATTTTTTCAATTTCCACCACTACAATACTGGGGTAAGCCACCATTATTCCTGATGGAGGGTTAATACATCAGCCTCCCACCCAGTGCTCTAGCTTCTCCCTTTGCTCACCTTCAACTCATGTTCTGTAGAGTAACCAGAGTGAGTTTTTGAAGAATGTGAATCAAACTATGTAGTCTCCCCTGCTTGCTGTCCTTCATCTTTCTTTCCTTTGGTTTTCTTAAGGCCCGACATGATCTGGCCATGACCTACACTTCCACCTTCATCGGACACCATTCTCTCCATCCACTATGCCTCCAGCCACTCTGACCACATCTTCTGTTCCTTAAGCACCCGAGTTCCTCTCTGTCCTGAGATGCTCGCTCTAGCTGCTCCTCTGCCTGGTATGCTCTGTCTCCTGATCTTCGGTGCCTGGCTGTCTTCACATTCAGGTCAAAGGGCCAATGTCTCCTTTTCAGGGAGGCCATTCTGGACACTGCAACTGAAAGTGTCCACTAGATCCCTCTTGATCAGGTCTCCCTATTTTAATTCCCTGTAGAGCAAGTATCGCCAAGATTTTTCTCATTTAAACTTTAATTTTCCGTCTCCCTCATGAGAATGTATGCTTCTCAAAGGTAGGATCCTGACTTACCTTGTTTCCTGTAATAACCGCAGCGCCTAGAACTGTGCATGGCAAGGAGAAGTTAAACAAATAATTCAAATTCAGTCTGTCTTTGCTTTGCAGCAATATTTAGCATATCACACCACTAGAGGGCAATAAATCACCTAACTAGAATGAGAAAATGGTGTCTTAGAGTGCTTTCCAAGATAAACTTAATTTTAATAATTAATGTAACACATTAAAAAAAAAAACTTCCACTCTCGAAAAAGGGTGGGGGTTGTGCAGGAAGACCCTCTAGATTTTCAGACCAGCCATCAGGTACAAGCCCAGGAGAAAAATTACAGAGTGAAAAAGTTTTAGAGAGCCTTCCTGTTTAAAGATGTTATTTAAGTTAAAAACAAATCTCATTATGTAACAGAAGAAAGTATTAACTTCAGTGATGTGGAATTGTGTGGAAAGTCAGAGGAAAATTAAGCAATGTTATATTGTATACATCTTTTACACACGCACACAAATATACATTCTTTGGTCACTATTCTTATTTTTGCTTTTGAAAGTTTGAATCCTGGTCAGTCTTATGGAATTTTCTTTTCACTACATTTGTAATGCCATTTTACTCTGAGCTTTCACTTACAAGCTTTTCTTCTAAAGAAAGCAACATGGTACATCCAAGATATGCCATCAAGCAATATGACATCAAATGTTTCTGCTGACAGGCCCACCTCGTGGCCAGAATAGCCTGAATGACTAAGGTCCTGTAACAAGGACAAGGTTTTTCTTTATTGACCCTGCTGTAGCACCTGTCATTTGAGGCACAGAGAGCTGTGTGTGACAAAAGGAAGGAGGACCCTATTCTCAAGTGAACTCAAGGTGGCAGTGTAGAAATAGTTGAAGTGAATTTCACTGCTGAGATCAGATTATTCAGTGTAGAACTCCTTTAGTGGTTGGTTTTAAGGACAGTTCCCACATTGGGGCAGTCACCATGACAACATGAAGGCTGTCTGGAATCCGTGAGTTTCTAGTTGTCCTGTCTCTACAAATGAGAAATGACTTATGGAGAAGTTCAAGTCTGGATAAACAAGAACAAAAATTGCTGCTGATATGACTTACTGTGGCAGAAAGTCTTCTTACATGTGAGTGCTAAAGGCTGTGAGAGCGGAGGTTGGTCAGATAAGGCTGGACCTAGGTGTTTCCAGGGATCCACTGGAGAAGGAGAGTGGCTTAAGCTTTTCTAGCCATTTAGTAACAATGACAATGGTTTAATGCACCCACCATTTGTTGTTGTATGTGTGTGGGGGGGGGTAGGGGGAGAATAAATAAAATCAGCTTGATTGCTTCTTAAAATTTGAGTAGGACAGGATCTACTGAATCTTTAGAACCATTATATTGCCAGTAATCCAGTAAGTAAGATGCAAAAAAGCCTGAGAATCTTATCTTCTACCCACATGCTCTAAATTTTTTACCACAAAAGATGCATTCATATATTCATCTGGCAAATACTCATTTGTTGAGCACCTGTAAAATAGTTTCTACACTCAAGGAGTTAAATGGAAATGGAAAATTAGGTTATGAGAAGTATCAATCAACAAATATTATGAAGCATTCAAAGGAAAACCTTTTAAAGCTTTTAGCAAGAGGAAACCAATGTTTTATGGAGCAATAGCTTTGCTCTTAAGAGATGAGTAGGAGTTTTAGGTTGATGGACTTGGGGGATGAAAGACAGGGCACCCAAAATTAAAGGGACAGAGTAAGCAAAGGTATGAAGGTGAGATAATTCAGAGACTGTTGGATATAGAGAGAGTAGAGTCAAAGTATGGAAAATTGTAGGTGATAAGTCTTTAAAGCAGTGTTTCTCAACACACAGATTTTGCCACTCAGGGACATTTGGCAATGTCTGGAGATATTTTTTGATTGTCACAACTAAGTCTGGGTGTGCTATTAGCATCTAATGGATAGAAGCCAGGGATACTCCTAAATATTCTACAATGCACAGGACAGTTTGCCACAATAAACACATCCAGCCCAAAATGTCAGTCTGTAAGTGCCAGTATTAGGAAATCTATTTTTAAGGAAGTTTAGTTTTGGTCAAGGAGGACTCTAAATATCAGGTGAAGGGGATGGAACTTACTTGGTAGGCAAAGAGATGCAGAAGGTTTTAAAATGGGAGAATAAATGTATCAGTATTATCATTTACGGGAGTTACATGGATGAAAATGTTTGTGGCCTTTCCCCTCCTTCGACCTTTGAAGAAAAGCCCTGTTTGCATGACTTGGCTAGCCAACCTTTGTTACACTAGAAAGTAAAAGGTGGAGATGCAGAACTGAAGACCAGATGAAACTAATCTCTCTACATATGGCCGTGAAACCTCCAAGAGAAGAAAATCCAAGAGGCTGAGAAGAAGGTAAGAGAAGAGTGAGGGAGTAAGAAAAAAACAAAAAAAAAAAACAGCAGTAATTGAAATCATAAGGTGGGAATACCGAATTATGGGGAGGTCTGGAATAAAAACTTTGCTTTTGCCTTTGATGAGCTTACAGTTTTCTGAAGATTATATATAACCAAGTCTCTGTCATTCAGAAGAAAGAGTATATGTACTTGCAGAAGACTCATTTCTCAGAATTTTCACTGATGAATAAAAAGTAGGTGGCTTCGACTCGGGAAAAAGTCATTTGGGGCTGCTTTTATTGTGGGTTTTTCTTACATTGAGCATGAAAGGAAAAACTGACAGAAAATATCCAAGTCTAGTATCAAATTATTTCTGTCTTTTGGGCCAGAGATAGATTTCACACAGATGACTAAATATCGTCAATTGCCCCTTGTTAGAGATGAGTCATCACAAATATGGCCAGTGGGAAGCTGCAGTGGAGACACTGCAAGAATATCAGTTCTTCATGTCACAGTCAGCTGCTCTGGTCCATGTACCTCTGCCAGCTTCCAGTAGCTAATAAGGTTTTGGCCCAGGATTGGAAGCAATGATGCCAACAACAAAGATAAACAAAGTCCTCTGCCAGAAGCGAAAACTGAAATCTTTCTGGTAATTAATTACCACCTGACCTGTGCATGGCCCCAGGACCACGGGCCATCTCCACTACAGCCGTTAACTATCTGTAATGACTATAGAGACGTCATACTGTATGATGGCTGCAGTGAGTGCTGCCTTATCATGACTGTGCCAAGGCAGAATAACCATTTTCTTTTTATACTTCCCAGAACAATGGAGTTGAAAATGAACAGACATTAAAAAGAACATCCACAGAGCTCGGCCTTTTCTCAGGATTGATCAATCAGAGATGAATTCCATGCACCAAATTATAAAAGTGGTTGTGGAGAGAATTTTTTTAAGGACGGGGAGAAAACTTTACTTCCGTTTTATTTGGAAATGCTCTGTACCAGCTAGAAATGCTTTTGACTGCTACATACAGCAATCCCAAAGAGATGCTTATTATTTTATTGCATAACAAAAAGTCCAATGGGGGTGGGTTTTGTGGTTACGACTTCTGAGATGCAGCAAGGACATAGCCTATTTCTACCTTTCCTGTCTTCCATTCTTAGCATGTTAGCTTTTCATTTTTTGTTCATTGCTTCATGTGGTGCCAGCCACTTGTGCCTCTTTCATCAGGAAAGGAGAAACTTCTCCCACTACATCACGAGCCAGAACTGAGTCATGTGGTCACCCCAAGCTCTAAAGGAGGCTGGGAAAATGAATGTCTGTCAGAGAGGAAGTCGATTGTCATGACTGATTTAGATCAGCCATGATTCATCTCCAAGAGCTGGGCTGTTTGTTATCACAAGCAAAAATAGGGTTTCGTTAGTAAGAAAGGAAGAGAGTTATTAGGTAAACAACTAAAAGCCCCTTGCCATGACAGGCCCAATGGCCTGTAAATGTGGTGTTTCGCTGGTGTGGGATAGTAATACTATGGGCGCCATCACTCTTTGCACATATTCCTGCAGCCTTGAATGCCTTCCTCTCCTTCCCTCCCTCTTCTGAACCAACCTCTATGCACAGGTGGGTTCCTATCATATTCCTGCTCATCCTTAAGATTCTACTGAAATCATCTTCATGAGACCTTTCCTGGACCCACATTCCAGTGTGAGATATATCTATCTCTGCTTCCCCAACAAACTACTCTTGACCTGTATCACACTGAATTGTAGCTATCTTATCTTTCTTTACCACCAGGTTGGGTTCCTCAGGAAGTCTTATTCATATATGTCATATTCATATTCATATCCCCAGGACTGAGCCTAGCGCCTGACACAGACTAACAGTCAATGAGAATGAGAAGAATTTTGTTACATTATAATTCCTTAGGAAATGGTGTTTCTGGATAAAGCACATACAGAAAACTACATTACTTTGCATTGTTAAAGAGCACACCTTTCAAGGAAGAGGTCTCAAAAAGAGGATGATTCTGTCTGGCTTTTCTACCTTTGTCTGCTGGCTTCTAATAGCAGCAGGCACTACACCATCTTTTTACCAATCCCAGCTCCCCAAATGTATGTGGTGGAGTGAAACTGCCCTCATCCACGGGCTATCTCTGGGAAGGCAATGCTTCACTGCGGAGAAACAGCCCGAGCTTTGAAGGCTTGAATCTTGGCTCAGTCATTGTCACGCTCTACCAAAGAATAACATGAGTCAGTCTGTTAACTAATCTTGTTGATCTTCGGTTTGTTCATTGGTAGAATGTGATAATAGCTTCAGATGGTTGTTTTGAGTATTAAATGGCATAACATGTAAAGTGTTCTGCACATAATAAATGCTCAAAAAAGTCTTATTCATGCATGAATCTTGGCTCTTCAATTATATACTATGATTTCACTAAAATGGAGACAAAGAGTTCTATATCACTTGATGAAGTTGAAAAATGACTTAGCTCTGTATCTTGTATGTAGATAGTTCCATATATATTTTTAAAATGGTGATAATTATATCCCTAGGTTAAAGGAAAACTCATAGGATATCCTCATAGGTCCTGCTTCATGTTTTGCATGTCAATCTTGATGGAAGCATGTAAGACCTACTTATAATAAGGTTACATATATTCTAAATATATGTAAAAGAATTTATAATTATCCCCATTCATTCTGTCATTGAGATTTAACTCATCATAAGATTTACTCTTTAAAATATACAATTCAGTGGATTTTAGTACATTCTGAGTTGTACAACCATTATCACTCTAACTCCAGAATGTTTTCATCACCCCAGAAAGAAACACCCATGCCCATTAGCTGTCACTCCTTCTACTCCACCCCCTCCCTGCCCCAAGTCCCTGGAAACCACTCATCTCCTTCCTGTT
The DNA here is from genome assembly GCA_003508835.1 of Eonycteris spelaea. NCBI lineage: Eukaryota > Metazoa > Chordata > Mammalia > Chiroptera > Pteropodidae > Eonycteris > Eonycteris spelaea. The sequence continues at coordinate 8,765,854 of PUFA01000017.1, forward strand.
TCTATGGATTGCCTATCCATGACATTTCATATCAATGGAATCATACCATATGAGTCTTTTGTGTCTGGCTTCTTTCACTTGGCATAATTGTTTCAAGGTTTGCTCATGTTGTATGTTCTAGTATTTCATTCTTTTTATGGCTGAATAATTGCATTGTATAGATGTGCCACATTTTGTTTATCATTTAAGAAATATTTGCATTATCTCCACTTTTTGATGATTATGAATAGTACTAAGAACATTTATGTATAAGTTCTTGTGTAGACATATGTTTTCAGTTTCTCTTGGGTATATGCCTAGGAGTGAATTTTCTGGGTCCTATGCTAACTGTTTAACCTTGAGGAACTGCTAGACTGTTTTCAAATTGGCTACTACATTTTACATGTTCACCAGCAATGTCTGAGGGTTCCAATTTCTCCACATCCTCACCAAAACTTGTTATTGTCTTTTTTTTTTTAAGCCATTCTAGTCAGTGTGAATTGTTATTTCATTGAGGTTTGGACTTGCATATTTCCCTGATGACTAATAATGTTGAGCATCTTTTCATGTGCTTATCCATTTGAATATCTCTTTTTTGGAGAAATGTCTATTTAAATCTTCTGCCCATTTTTAAAATGGTAATTACTTTTTACTGTCGAGTAGTAATTATTCTTTATGTATTCTGGGTACTAGACCTTAATTAGATATATGATTTATAAATATTTTCTCTCATTCTATGCTTTGTCTTTTCACTTTCTTCATGGTGTCCTTTGAAATAGTTTTTAAATTGCTATGTTCTTTTGTTATGTTCTTGATGTCAGATCTAAAAAACCATTGCCTAATCCAATGTCACAAAATTTACACCTATGTTTTTTTCTAAAAGTTTTATAGTTTTAGTTCTTACATTTAGGTCTGATTCATTTAGAGTTAATTTTTCTATATGATATGGGGTAGGGAAGCAATTTCATTTTTCTGCATATGGATATACAATTGTCCCAGCACCATTCGTTGAAGACTACTCTTTTTCCATTAAATTGTCTTAGCACTTTTGCCAAAAATCAATTGACCATAACTGTGAGAATGTAAGGGTTTATTCCTGGACTCTCAATTCTTTTCTGTTGATCTATGTATCAGTCATGGAAACAGAACCAGTAGGGGATATAGCTATAGATATAAATATGTGGAGAGAGAGAAAGAAATTTATTGCAAAGAATTGGCTTATGTGATTGTGTCAAGTCTGAAATCCATAGGGCAGACTGTCAGAGAGGGCAGGCTGAAACTCAGGCACAAGATGAAGCTGCCACACACAGGCAGAATTTCTTCAGGGAAGCCTATGTGCTGCTCTTAAGGCCTTTCAATGGATTGAATCAGGCCCAGATTATCTAGGATAATCTTCCTTTCTTAAAGTAAACTGATTATAGACTTTAGTCACACTTACAAAATACCTTCACAACAAGGTAGTGCTTGAATAACAAGAACAGTAGCCTGGACAAGCTGACATAAAACCAACCATCATAGTCTACATGTCTCTTTATGCCAGCACCACATAGTCTTGATAGCATAGCTCTATGATAAGTTTGGGAATAAGAAAGTTTGAGTCTTTTGTTCTCTTTCTAAGTTGTTTGAGCTGTTCTGGGTTCTCTGCATTTCCATATGAATTTTAGAATCAGCTTATCAATTTCTGTACCCACAGTCATTTTCATTTTAAGATGAATTGATAAATCAGTAACTTTGAAATCTAACCCATGTGACTTAAGGGAGTGGGCCAAGATAATCTTTCTTCTGATGATCATTTCATGTATTTCCTGTCTTATGCAAGCAATAGCATAGTCCATCTGCCAGAGCAAAAAACAAAAACAAAAACCAAAAACAACAACAAAACACCAGATGAAAAAAAAACATCGTGAGACTAAATGAATTTCTATGACATCCAATAAGCAATTTCAATCCTCAAATACCATAACTTAGATAATACTCTCTCTTAACTGTTAAATAAAAATCGCACGTTCATTACTTGACGTGATTATTATGACAAAAATAATATTTTCAACTTCTTCTAGAGGGGGACACCCAATGTCCTTTCAAAATCATTTTGTTCAGTTTCCCAGAAACCCCTTTTGACACTTTATAACCCTGAAGCCCTGTGAAGTGACTTGTGCTGGAGAGAGGAATAGAAATGGTTTCTGCCCTTGGACAGCTTGGGGTGACTATCAGAGCAAACATAACACCAAAATGAAGAAACCAGAGACAACCTGTATTGCCCTTTCACCAATAGCACATTTTTTCCCTCAATTATCAATGTGCATCCCTTGCCCCCACTGACGGGGCCATTTCCTGGTCCAACCTATGCAGTTGACTTTTTCAAAGACCAGGCTGGAGGGGAGTAGGTGGGAAGTCTTGAGCTCCAAGAGGGTAAGTGAAAGTCCCACTGATAATTTAATGTGCTACATCTCCTCCACGCCACTCAGCCATTTGTTTTTTTTGGAATGGTTTCTCAGCACTCAGGCAGCCTTCAGTGATTTGTGAGACAATGGTTTTTGTGAAGAACCAGTGAATAGCCACTTTCCTAGAAAAACACCAAATTAGCAATTGACCCTTTTGATGCTTACTCAGAGGGCTTCAGAACCTTTGCTCCTCACTGGCTTTGAGAATTTTCGTAAGGAATGGAGCTGAAAGCCCTTTAGAAATTGGACTGTATTTTATGCAGAGGCTTTCTTTCTTCTGTTCTCGTTCTTATTCAATAATCGGATCCCTGGGAAAGAGACATGACACTGAGGCTACAGAATGAGAAACTAAGGGTCCCCTGCTGCTCAAAACTGCACCCACAGTTGTTGTAGAGACTAGGAGAAGGTGGTCCCTGAATTTTAACTGAAGACTTTATGTACAATGTGATGAATGTCACAGTCTCTTACATCAGGGGTCCCCAACCTCCAGGCCGTGAACAGGTAGGTAGGTACCAGTCCATGGCCTGTTAGGAACCAGGCCGCACAGCTGAAGGTGGGCAGCGGGAGAGCCAGCAAAGCTTCATCTGTATTTGCAGCCGCTGCCCAGCACTAGCATCACCACCTCAGCTCCACCTCAGATCACCAGGCCTTAGATTCTCATAGGAGCACCAGTTCCTGATACCAAAAAGATTGGGGACTGCTGTCTTACATCACAGTGAATAACTAAATAAGTTTTTAAAGGGCTATTGAAAATGCACCATTTATAGAACATACCAAGATCTGTTTAACAATGCTCATGATTATACACTTTAATTTGAAAAACAAAGTTTTTATGCTAAAGGTGGTCTGGGTACAGACGTTGATTATTCCTGAGATTCTCAAAATCAATGAGGCAGAACCTGGCACTCTTCCCCCGCACAGGCCAGTTTAAAATCAGCATGAATGCTGTGTAATCTAACCAACAGGATTGATCCAGGTCAGGTATTAAGGGCTAAAATGGATTAAACAAAAGACATTCCCCTTGTAACAAGAAGGAAAAACTTCAAAGGTGGGATTTGTTCTTGTTATGACAAAGGAAGTGGATTTACAAACTGCCTTGAGGCATACCCCTCTGTGACTTTCAATTTGCTCTCCTCTGTACTGGAGGCTTTTAGACTTCTTCTCTTTTTTCCCCCCAGCTCCCTGAGTCCTCCCCAGGGTACGAACTTCAGGTTAAGAGGATCAGATTAAAAACAAACAAGAAAAATCATTCTCAAAGACCAGGCACAGGCCCTTATCAAATGACACTCATGTTTGAGTACCTCCTAGAATCCCATTACTCAGATGTGTAATAGTGACAATGAGCAGGTGAAGTAGGGAGGGCTGTTTAGATCCCTCCAGCAGAGCACACAGACTGAACTCTCCATTCTGGTGCTTGCATTTGGCATGAAAATCCCAAGAGAAATGCAAACAAGAAGCAGGGGCTCCTAATGGGTTGGTTAACCGGAACTCCAGGAAAGGAATGAACATACCTCCTGGCTGCATGGATTTACAATCCAGGGTCAGGATTAGCCACATTGGACTTTATTCTTAATGCCCTGACTGATGCAACATTATAACTTTTATTATAATGGTACCTATGCAAACATAGCTTATCTTCTGGGAGTTCAAAAGATTTTGTAGTTTTGGGTAAGAGATATATGATGTGTGTGTGTGTATACATATATATATGTGTGTGTATATATATATATATGTATTCATATACGTATGTATATATAAGCTATGTATTTATTAGTTATTGCACTCAAACTACCCTTCAAACATCTAAGTTCTCTGGGACAGAGATAGAAATCCTATGTGAATGTTGGTATGGAAATGTTGCATCAGTTTTTAAAACTTGAGTGCTATACATTCTTTTAAGATGAAAAAAAATACCTCCCACTGATGCTCAGATGTTGACTTCCATTATGTCTGTAAGTATTAAACACGTGTAAATATACAACTACTTATGTTGCAGCTCTTATTCAATTATAAAACCAAAGTAAGTGCACTGATCACTAACGCATTGCAAAACCAATAAAATTCAAATTAACGATGTTAAATTAATGTGGCAATGTTTTCTCGAAATTGAGTTGCCATTTACAACGTGACTATGGTGCCGCCTGCTCCTCCCATCTTCTTTCTTCTTTTGAGTTGCACGTGCCAGTACAGTTATTTGCACTCCCGGAAAGCATTTTTCAAACCACATACCATGACATCATGTGATCCTTATATTTTTATTATTTTTTTTGAATTGTTATAATGATCTTTTCAATGGTAACATGCTCTTTCATTTTTCTGATAACATTGTCAAAACCTAATGTGTGATTTATGTATTGAGTTTGCCTGTGTTTTCATTCATTACCCTGAAGCAGTGAGAAAGTACGATTGGGCTCCAATAATATTATAAACAGTCACAGATTTTGGTGCTGATATTATACAGCAGGACTCCATTATATGTTGTCATCAAGATGACCCAGAATATGGCTATTTTTTTAAAGGCTATCTTCTACATAAAGTCAAAAACTTTATATAGAGAATGCAATGGCTCCTGAGAATATGTCCTTGATCCTCAATTTAAAGATTCTAAATAAATTTTGTAGGCGAAGCAGTGTCTTTGTCCCATTCTCTTACTACAGGATTGAGCATCTGAGTTAAGGAACAAGATATTCCTTCTTTATTATGAGGCTAGAATATAGGATTCAATCAAATAACTAGTCTTCATTATGTAGCCAATTAGTATTTGCCAACTAATAAATGTATGACCAAGTGCTTTTCTATATGAAACTTCCAGTCTACTTGAGGAGACAAGACACAAAAATTTAATATTTAAAAGTATTCAAAGTTTGCTTATGAAGCATTAGTATTTCTCTGTTAACATAAGGTTTAAATTAGGTTTTGGAAACATTTGTCATTTACATTTGGCTAATTCATAAGACTTCAAATCATATTGTAAGATTCTGTGCAGCAAAAAATGCAGCATCTGGAAGATGCCATTAGTAGTTTAAATTGAAAAAACCTGATAGCATTTGGACTTGGACTTTCTGAAAAAACACCTGTGTAATTAGAATGCTCTTGAAAGCTGTGACCAAAATAGTCAAACAAAGCCATGAGAAATCTCCACAGTTGAATTGGGTATCATTTTATACCAAAAAAGTTGTGTGGTCATAGAGACAAAAAATCTGTAGAAAGAATGCACATGTCTGATAAATTCAAAGGTATTTAGAATTAGAATTAGAAAGACAGTTATGTTAAAAAGCCAAAAATATGTCAAATTTAATCTAGTGATTTTCCTGGTAAGGGGTAGGAGTGTTTAGGCTGATTACAGAAGTATTAGGTATTGTATAACTTGAACCCAGAGCAAAGGCCTATCTGGAGGGGCTTAAATATAAGAACTATAATGCAGGAGCAGCATATTCCATCAGGACTGCTGACAAGAATCCAGTCTCTATCCTGCATGGAGCCTCTGGTCATTAAATAATCTCAGTCCTCAATGTTGTCTGAGATAACTCATCTTTCAGTTCAGGGAAGACCGAATGAAACATAAGTGTTAAGAGACACAAACTTATAGTTTCAATACATTTGAGTGGAAAGGAATCTGTGCATATTTGATATATATATGTAATATATATGCACAGAAAGGAATCTGTGCATATTTGATATATATATATGTATATATATATATATATATATATGTAATATTTAAGAGAATCTATCCTGTTAGAGTCATCATCAGCTTTTTAATTCCAGTATTAAAATACGTGATTTAGTAATTGACTTAAACTTGCTATTTTTAGTTTGGAATCTAAGGTTATGAATAGCATTGGACTATCTAAGAGAGCTCAAGAATCATTGTGTAGATTTCATTTTTTTTTTAATTTATAAGAATGTCAATACTTGGAAAGTTTGGTTAGACAATTAGAGAACTTTAGGAGGAAATCAAGCATACAAATTAAAAAATGTAATTGAAGCTATTCTAAGATATTTAATTAGGTTTACTAAATAAGTGTATTCAAAAGCCAACTTAAAAAGTGATCATTCAAATTTACTAGGCTAATAAGTAGAATAAAAATTGTAAGCTAAACCTAAAAGCATATGGAAGAGCTAGGTTTTTGAATTTGTAACATTAACATGTCCAATATTGTTTTAAAACTAAAGTTATCTTCCACACATATAAAGTCTTCAAAGGCAACAAGAAATTCATGTTTAATTTAAAAAATAAAAATGCTTCTTTTACTGTATCATTTCATATGAAAATATAAAAAATTATCTAAATCATCTCTACAATTGTAATATAAACTATGTCTTATTTTTTTGACATACTTGTAAAATAACAGTGTTTGGGATCTTCATGGAACTGGAAAGACATTGGGCGTTAGAGGTAAGGCAGGGAAGACTGCCCTCCACCATCCTACTACGATAATGGCATCATCAGAGAAATGTAGCATTTGTCTTGCCAAATCCTGGACAGTCACAGAGAGGAGAACTCATCTCTGGATGGGTGCTGTAGCACAGAGAGGGTGATGTAACATTGGAAGCCCAGCTTGCAGGAATAAACTCTCAGGAGCAACCTCCCTTCTTCCTACATTATTCACAATCCCCCCCAGTTCACTCCTCACTCCATTTCCATTACAATTCACATCTCCCTTTTAGCAGTAGGCACACCACTGAGGAAACTATTTGGGTAGTAACTATTGCTGTGGACGGAATTGTATCACCCCAAAATTATTATGTTGAAGCCCTAGCCCCCAGTTTGAGGATATTTGGAAATGGGACCTTTGAGAAGTGATTAGTGTTTGTTAAGGCCATGAGGGTGAGGCCCTCATGCTGGTATCAGTGTCCTAAAAAGAGACACCTGAGAGCCAGGCCGAGCAGGCAAAGATGGTTACATCTAAGCCATGCTTCTGATTAACAAAGACGGAAAAGACATCAATTACATCCAAGACAGATCTCATTAGCAATTTCAAAAGTGACTAAAGGACTCAGAGATAATGAAGACACTACATATTTTTTTCTATAATGTCCCATTTAATAGCTCATTTCTAAACCTACTCCAGGATTGAATATCATCTGACAATAAGGGCATCTTTTCCAGGTTAAGACAGAGAAATCTCGTAGTTCCTGAACTACGTGGTAAATAGCAATGATGGCCCCAATTTCTTATCCCTGTGTCTATGTACTTGGTCATGTACCTTTTTCCTCCACCATGGACAGGATAACCTATCTGTTACCACCCTGTACCTTGACACGGAACTCAGCCATGTGACTTCCTTACTGGAAGGATGCAAACAGAGGCTTGAAATCAGTTTGTATATTGGTTATTTCTCTCTCGAACCTGTGCCATCACCATGGGGACATATTAAGGCTAACTTGCTACAGGACAAGGGCTGACTCACCCAGGCACACCAGTCTAGATCAACCTGCAGCCAGCCTAACCCCAGATCTGTGAGCAAGCCCAACCATGATCAGCAGAGCTACCTAGCTGACCTCCAAATGGGCACAAACGCATAACCTATGAACACAAACTGCCACAGACTGCAAACATGGAAAACATATGCTCTCCTTGGTCATTCCCACTAGAAGAGGCAGTGGATGATGTTTCTTTGCACACCTGATTGAAAAAACTTTCAGAGAATTGAAGATAGAAGTTTAGATAACTATGAAAACATTTGGGCTGACATGAAAAAGTGGCTTCAAGGTCTCTTTATCAAACCCAATGATGAGGTCTTCAAGTCCCAGTTATTCTGAGTTATCCAAAAGTATCCCTCATTTGAGGATATTCCTATTTTAGTTCTCTCTAAAGTCACTTTTGATAGAAGGTAATTATCATTCTATCAGGAGAACAGCCATGTTATCACCTGTACCTTGGCAAACAAGTGTGTCCTCAGATCATCACAGGCTCTGTGAGGCAACAGTAATGATGTATCTTTCAGGGGCTGGTGGAGGGACTCATCCCAACAGTGTCTTACATCTGGAAATGGTTCTTTGTTATCTAAATTGGACCTAACCAACCTCAGAGAATAATGTCTGGTGAACACTCTTCTCCTGCCCTTGGATGAGAGAGAAGAAAGCCTAATAGATCTTACATCTCTAATTCCTCTAACTTGGATCCCAGTAATGAAATGAGAAAGAGGCTCCCTGAGCCCTTCCTCCAAGGAAAGGTCCCTGAGGAGTTAATGTCACATCACTAAGTAATTAGATCGCCATTGCTTAGCAAGAATTCTACACCAAAGGCAGGGTAATTCTATTAGAAAATGAAACCAGAATATTGTATAGTTCTGAGGCTACTAAATTTGTATTTAATTATCCAGGTAATGTAATTATGTAATCAGTTCTAATCTGATATCAAGAGGAAAAGTTCTTGGTACTTTTTTTTTGCAAGGTTTTATGAAAGGGCCATGCAATTAATATGACACACTTAATTACTGAAATGTAAAGATATCTTTGCAAGAATATATCCCCATCCAAGCATGTATGCTATATTAGCTGCTTAGATCTTTGCCATTACTAATGTATTTGTGGCCTCTTATCTTACAATGACCTATGGTAATAATTAGCCCCCAAGATAGAACAAAGACTTTAGCACTGTATTGCAAAGCTCAGTTCTGCACGTTATTCCATAGAACAGAGAAACGAGGATTTAGAAAAGAATTTAGATTCCCTTAAATGCTCATAAGAAATGTTTTAAAAATCTATGAAAATCTTGAAAATCTACCTGAAGCACACACATGTTCAAATATGTGCCTTACTAAAAAAAGAAAAATCAAACACATAATAAATGGATTATAAGTGCCAACAAAATAAGATTCTTCTCTTATAGCTTATAGTTCTGTATAAAATTTCCTTAAACAATAGACTTGATTCTTAGGGCTAATATCAGCTCTTATTTGAAGTCTTTTTTTCAGGTATATCTCTACTACGGAAACAAGGTTCCCTATAAGCTTTATTTCACTTGTTTGCTTCTTTAAAATTTTAGGTGTTTACACTACGGCTCCCTGAGAAAGAACATAGTAGCTTACAGAAACAGGTAGTGTCAACAAGAACTTATGTGCCAATATGTCCACCTCTTGGTAAACCTTCATTTTCATATCTTGAACTGTGAAACTTTCCAAAGTCTTTCACTATCACTTTTGAAATTAAGTGAGTCTATTAAAAATGCCACTCATGTCTGACATTCTTCTGTGTTGTTTCACCTCACTTGTTTATCCCTTTGGCCAATAACTGTGTAAATGATTTTTTTTCCCAGCACGGGTAGAAGCTTGATGTGTGGTTGCTGTTATTTAACAGTGTTTGAAATCTGGTTCCTGGAGGTTGAGCATTCAAGATAAGTGAGCTGGAAGTGTAGGGAGAGAGTGTGTCCTTTGCTGTTAGGAAAGCTAAGGAATAGCTTTCAGTGACCAAGTTAAGACCTCTATAGTCAGGGGAGGAACTTGCTGGCATAGTGGTTGGGAATGAATTAGTTTTCCATTGCCATGAAACAATTACCATAAACTTAGTGGTTTAAAGCAATAAAAATTATCTTATCTCATAGTTTCTATAGGTCAGTGTCAACAGGGCTGAACTCAAAGTGTCAGATGAAGCCACAGTTCTCATCTGGGGCCTGAGGTCCTTTTGCAGACAGACTCCATTTCCTTGTGATTGAAGGATAGAGGTCCTTCTCTTCCTACTCCCTCCCCATCCCCTGCCTCTGTTTTCCTGCTGGCTGTTGGCTGGGGACCACACTCAGCTTCTAGAGGCTACCATGTGGCCGTCATAGTCTGTTCACAGCCTGGACGTTATTCTTTCTTCCAGGCCAGCTGGAGTGCATCTTGCTGCTTTCCCCTTTCAAGGCCAGCCAGAGAAAACGATTTGCTTTTAAAGAGCTCGTGTGATGAGATCAGGCCCACTTGGATAATCTCCCTATTTTAAGGTCAACTGATGTGTAACCTATATTACATCTGCAAAAATCTCTTCAAAATACCTATATTAGTGTTTGAATAACTGGAGAAGGGGTGTGTACACCATAGGCTGGGAAACTTGGGGACTACCTTAGAGTTCAGCCTACCCCAGGGGACCTGTCAGGGTCTCAGTCTTTTCTTTGGGCTTAAGCTTTATAATTCCAAAAATACCTTATAAAATAAAACCAGCTATTATATCTACTTCTGTAATATCATTGTTGAGTACCTGCTATTTACCTGGCACTAGATACTATCTTATTTAATCTTCTCCACAACCCTGTGAGAAAAGTGTTATTATCCCCATTTTATAAGTGGGAAAACTGAAGATTAGCAAAATAAAGAAACTTGCAGAGTCACACAACTGTTTTGGTGGAGTTGCCAAAATTCATGGCTGTCTACACCAAATTGGTTTTTCTTACCACATTAGTCTACCTCTCTGTATCAGTCAGTTATATTGGAAAACAGCACAAAGAGGCGTAATTGAAAAGAGCTTAGTTAAGGGATTCTTTATAGAGGTTTGAGTAGAGTTAAAGGAATTGGCAAGAGGGAGCACCTGGGGACTAGGAGTAGCAGGAGGCCATGGCCTCTTGTAGGGCCAAAGGGACAAGGAGAGGGAATAGAACCTAGAGAAAGCTCTAGCCAGAGAGGAACCTGGGCACTGACAAAACCTGGCCCTTACTGGAGTGGAGTTGAGATAAATTACATACTTATCTTCCCCACCTCCAATCTCCTGCTATTAATTTCCATTAGCCAAACCCAACTGGAAGCCAGAGGGTAAGAAAGCCCAGGTAATACAATCCACTGGATCATCATCCCAGGGAAACGAGCAGGGAAGTGTGGGATGGAGGGTTGGTCTATAGAAGTAAATGGATAATAACTAGAATAATCCCTAAAAATACAAATGCCCCAGCATGGGCAACACACAGCAAGCTTCTTGAGGCAAAAGTCTATGACTTCTGTTTCATCTTAATATGATTTATAGAGGGGAATACTTGAGTAATATTTGATTTATCAGAAGTTAACATCTTGACAAGTGCATGTGCCCCCCTGATGTCTCTTTGTGTCCAAATTTCCTCTTCTTATAAGGACAGTCAGACTGGATTAGGGCCTACCCTAAGGGCTTCAATTTAACTTAATCACTTCTTTAAAGGCTTATCTCCAAATATAATCATTCTGAAGTACTAGAGTTTAGGTATTCAACACAGGAATTTTGGAGGGACACAATTCCTCCCATAACAATGTTAACTTATGACACTAATTTCTAACTAGCTAAAAAAAAAAAAAAAAAGAATAGGTAAGTAGGAATTAGAAAAGAATGGGAAGAAAATGTTCATCTGTGCCCAAGAGAATACTTCTGAAATATACATTTCTTTAGTGGACTCTCCTTACCCATGGACAAATCAAGAACCGGCTGTATATGAGTTGAGGTAGACATCATGGGAGAAGGACTCTAACAGGAAGGGGATGCTTATTTTATAATTCTGCCAGTGATGTACTATCTGGACCCCACAGTAATGCGAAGCAAGAATTTAAACTAAGTTTCCTAAAATAAGAATGCCTTTGGACATTGGATGAGCTCAGAAATCATTAAAATCAGATGATGTAAAATTCCCTTGTGATCATGCAAAACAGAATCAAGTACTCTTAGCAGTGATTCTCAACCTTGGCTATGCATCAGAATCTGCTATGAAACTTTAAAAAATCAATATCCAGAGACTTGGGTTCTGTCTCTGGAGATTCTGATAAAGTCTGGAGTGGGGTCTTAAATATTTTTAAAGTTTTAGAGATGATTCTAGTGTCTAGCCAGAGCTGAGAAACGCTGGCAAGTCTTCACATAGTGGAGTCATCTATATGTGCAATTTTACACAGGTGAATTCAACTCTAAGACTCAGAAATAACCATTTGAAAAAGTGCTGGCGTTTTCCCTTACCATGCCACTCAATGTGCGTAAGCTCTGGAGCATGTATGACCGGGAGAATGAAGCCAGGAATCCACTTTGCTGCGACTGTCATCTGCTTCTCAGTGTGTGCACATTCCCACCCCAAGTTTTAGAAGCCTGTGTTTAAAATACATATTTTTGTATATCATGGGTCCTAAACCAAACCAACAACTCATCTGGTGCTCAACCAAAGAAAGCAATTCCTGTACCACTCCTAACAGAGTGATGGGTTGGGCTTACTCAGAAATTAAGTATATTAGAATCAACATGGCCCCTCGCAAAGAGATTTTTAAAGGTAGATTTTTGAGTGTATGCAATTTTCTCTTCACATGCTGACTTTAGAGCCTAATCCCTATGTAAGATATGATTCTACTGTAGTAATTTCATATACCCTACAAAAAAAGGCATCCCTAACTTGATTTAAATGGAGTATTCGAAATCATTTTATTCTTTCTACATCTGTATTTAATAAGGGCCGACCGTGTGTCAGGACTATATGAACAAGGCACAAATTCCTGCCCTCAGAGGTTTCAGTCTAGTGGAGAAAGGTGAGAAGCAGGTAAGTACAATATACTGTATATGATGTGGTACTCAGTGCCATGGTTTAGGAAGGAAGACAAACCATAAAAAGCAGACTGGGGTGGTCAGGGAGTAGAAGGAACGCAATTGTGGTCTCCTGGTAGCCAAGGACAAAAAGTGTTTCAAAGAAGAAAGATCAACTGGATCAGACGTTCCTGCTAGTCAAATAATGTGAGGACTGGGAGTTGACCACTGGATTTAGCAATGTGAAGGTCACGGTGACCTTGACAAGTTCTAAAGGAGCTGTAGAGATGAGAGTATATTGAAGTGGGTTCAAGGACAATGAGGGGAGTTGGAGATAACTGAGGAGTATAGACAATGCCTCAGGGGTTATGGTTTTTTAAAAGTCCTGTTTTACTTCAAGGTTGGGGCAATCACCATTGTGAATGATGTATGAAGAAAAGAGGGCAGGTTAGCCAGCCACTTATAAAGGGCAGGAGCCCATCCAGGCCCAGGCAGTCTGACCTTGTATACCATGTCTCTTTTCTTCCTTTCTGGTGCCTTCACTAGTGACTCTTCCCCTTCAGGATGTAGCGATTCATGCTTTCAAGTCCTGCTGATAACTGTCACTAGCAGAAGTACAAATCAATTCATTGCTTCTCTCTGGGGGTACTTTCCTCCCATCTTCCAGCAGGGAGGATAGGCTTCCCCAGGTCAAGGAGACTTCCCCATGACTCCTCAAATCCAATGGTATCTGCAGCTGCCCACCTGGCCTATAGATAAGATTTGCTTTAGCAGGCTGAGTCTTAAGTGTTTCTTAAAAAGGAAATCCAAAATAAACTCAAAAAGGAAGGAATAACCTCAAAAGTGTCTTGCTTAAGCATGGGAGAAAAGGAAGCAGGCCTCTTCTCTCTTCCTCTGAGGCTATAATGCTTTCAGGCCTCAAAGAATACCCAAATTTATACAATTCACTACTACAGCATTAAGCCTGAATGGCATTTGGTGGCAGATAAAGTCTCTCTGTGTCACACAGCAGAGAGCAGTGTGACCAGATCTTGTTTAGAATTATATTTAAAACCTGGAAATCAAATGATATGTCCAGATAACTTCTGTGGTAAACCCCAAACCAGTTATGCTTCAGGTTAAGCCTCTGCATTTCTAAACAACATGCCTTTATTCTCTCCAGGCCAATGTTCGGACCTTCCTGCCAGCAATATCAAATAGCAAGAGGCTGAATGTACCTTCTGTGTGAGTATTAAAGGATAAACAGCCAAACAGGCAGTCCCTCTCTGCTGAGAAAATCTCTTTGATAGTCTCCTGAACACACACAAATTGGCTCATTCCTTTTAGTTTGAGATGTTTTCTAATCTCTAAAAATTAAAACCTAAAACTAACAAACATCTTACTACTCTAAAGAGTTCTAAAAATAGAACTCTTAAGTTTTCTGACTTTTCTCTACCCTCTCACTTGAGCAAATCTCTCCTGGTCATTGAATAGTGTCTCCTTGAAGTATCCTGTTTCACAGATCTCAAAGTCTGAATGCACTAGGAAAATTTATGTATGTTCTTGGTGGCTCTTTGGGGCAAGAAAGAATTCCAATTCTGACAATGGATAGAAAAGAGACAAAATTTGTTATTTAATCCTCATTTTATCGCACTGTGCCAATCAAGGCCTACAAAGGAATGCAATGTCTTGAGCAAGCTTGGAGATATGCCCATGATGTTGATGGGGCCTGTGCCAACATAAGTCCTTGTGAATGAACCCCATTTCCTCAGGAATTCATTCTGGCCTTCCCTTCTGCCTCCCATAAAGAAATCTATTCTGTTAGGCATACATGCTCATGGGCACACCAGGCACCAAAGAAGCCTGTAAGCATCTACATTGGTTTCCTCTGGGCTGTAGGATCAGCCTCTGTTTAAGACTGGAGTTAGGATTTTCTGCTGCACATGCTCCCCCAAAGCAACATCTGATGCAGAGAGGGAGAAGTTGAGCTTAGACATGGAGCATGTTTCAACCTATTAGGGCAAGGACATACCATCAGTAGAAGTCCACTAGGCATCATTTTATTACTTTAGAAGAGAATTTTTTCTTCAGGCAAAAACTGTTTCAGTAGATTTTCTTGCTAAAAGAGTCATTTAGATATTACTGGTCACGTCACATTGTAGTTGTTTGGAAATAATTATATCCATATCACAGACAGTAAATAATAGATGTGCGTTCACTAACGTTTTATTCATGTTCTGTTTTAATATGGCAAACTTAGAAGTAATTTAATCTCCCAGTAAATTGAAGTGGTGGGGGGTTCTTCACACAGAAGACTGCAAGTTATTAATTCCAGGCAGCCTTCATCTTGTACAATTAGTCACTGTTTGCAGCTGGAAATGTTTTATTAATTTTCCATAGCAGTTGATTTTCCACAGTTTTCTCAGTTTAAATTAAGCAGTAAGAGCTGCTGTTTCTTCTTAAATAAATTTTCTTTCCACAAAAATACATGCCTCTGGCTATGTCAATTTTCCCATTTGATTAAAGTGCCAGCAGGCAATTAATAACTTAATGCATTTTAAAGTACTTTTGGAAAAAGTAATTTGAATAGCCAAACTTGTGTATTGAATTGATTGTTGCAGAAGATTTAATAGGCAATTGAAAATCCTAGAACCTTGGAAAGGACGAATGCAGCCCAGCAACCACGTCTGGGGGACTGTAGGGTGGTCGCTACAAAAGGCCCACAGCTGGCACTCACACGTTGTGGGGGGCAGGTGATTATCGCTTTCCAGGAGGCTGAAGGAAGAAAGGCAACCTCAAAATTGTCTTCATGGGGTGTATGGAAGACTCTCGGCGATGATGATGTGGTCTGAGTGGGAAAGCTGTTTAAAAGTAATAAGGCGACGTGGGTAAACCTGGAAGACATTATGTGAAAGCCAGACACAAAAGGACAAATATTGTGATCGCACTTATATGGGGTACCGAGAGTAGTCTAATGCATAGAGACGGTAGAAGGGCAGTTGCCAGGGGCTGAGGGGAGGGAGATGGAGAGGCGGCATTCAATGAGAGAGTTTCTGTTAGGGGTGATGACAAAGTTCTGAAGTTAGATAGTGGTGATGGTTGTAACTACAGGAGACTGTACTTAATGCCACTGAATTATATGCTCAAAAAGGGGTAAAATGGTATTATTTTAACTATTCAGGGTCATAGTAAACAAAGTGAGATGAGAGTTTCTGCAATCATAGGACCAGTTACAAGACTGTGAAGCCCAGGATGGCGTTCAGTGCTGGCATCATTGCATGAGTCCCCAGTATACTTGTTTAAAAAAAAAAACTCCCTATTAAAAATTATTGCTCCCCACAACACCCCAGGAAAAGAAAAAGCAATGAGGATATTCAGAGCTCGCTGGTTTCCTTTTTCATAGAAAACATGTTATCTATCTTGAGAGAGTTAGGAGCTTCTGTCTGACAGTGGAGTCTCTAACTGACCTCCATTTACCCAACTCAGTTAGCTGACACTGTCCACCACATCTGTAGAATATATTGACAGAAGCCTAGGAAAAGTTGGAAACTCAGCACCACAGCTATGCCGGTGCAGTCTGCTCCCACCAGTGCACTGAATGCCTCCTGGGATTCAGTTAGGATTGTTCCCAAACCTGTTTACACCAGGGTTATTTTAATTATGCAATTTAATGAACTATTATGTAAGCTGATGAAATGTGAGCTCACAAAGAGTTTCTATGAAAACCAAGTTGAATGCCTTAGGAAAACTTGATAAAGGTGAGCCCTAAAAAAACATTGCCAACGTACTAGGTGCGGACAAAGTAAAGTCCGGGGGAAAATTATAAAAATAAAAAAAGCATTCTGAATTTAGGTTGCTTTACAGGTGTCTGTCCATTTTTACTTCACTTTCAAGAATCTGAAATGGGAAAACACCCTGGGCATCTAAACTTCAATGACAAGAAACTCCAGCAGATGCAGACACAACAGTAAGGCCTTGATGCTTATCCAACTGCATTGGACCAAATAATGTTCACCAAACTTTCAAGCATCCAGAGCAGGGATACAATCATTTTTATGGCAAGCCAATGCACTGGCAGTAAGTAGCTGCCTAGCTGCTGTGTTAAGAATCCTAGAGTGAAATCTGGATTCAGTAAGCAAGAGTGCAAAGAATCAATATTTTCAACAGGTGTGAAAGGGAAATAGTGAAAAAAGTACTGCATAGTCACCATGACTGATTAAAGAAAGATAGGCATAAATTAAAACCCAACATTCTAACTGCTGGTTTTTTTTTTTTAAATCTTTGCCAAATCTAAGCTCAAGTCTATGTTTATTCTAACAAAATCCAAAGCACCCTTCTTGTTTCAACCCTAGCACCACCTACTCATGATCACAATGAGATGCCCCATGACTTATAGAGGAACCACTAGTCCCACAGATCCTGCTGATCTACCCCAGGACTCTCTGCTGGAGAATACCCTATTCACAAATCTTTCTAAAGAAACGTCAACAATGTTGCCAATTGTGTTAGATGTCTTGAAATGCCTGTTCTTAGGAGCCAGCCAACTTAAACTTCAGTCATCTACCTGCGTGAAGAAAGTGTAAAAGTCTTTAAAAAATGTTTTGAAGGATGATATAATCCCTGTGTCTAGGAGATGGTATTGGATTATTTTCCCAATACTGAGCTGGCATGTGTCTGACAGCTCTAATGTAGATATTGAATCATGTATGTGGTCTCAGGAGAGAAAGGAATGGTGATTTATGTTGTATCAGTTTTTCACACATCTGAAAGTGTGATGTGCACTGGCTGAGGGTTTCAGTTCGCTCAGTGCAAGAGGAAATGGAAGCTGGATTGCACTGATAAAGTGCTGAAGTAGAATTAATTCTAGTACCAGCTATTGCTGAGAACCAGAAGGGTCTGGTTCGCCATGTTTATTATTAAGCATCAGGATATCAAAACGAGTTTCCCTTCTGGAGATCTGCTGATAGGAAGGGAAATTTTAAACTGACAAGTCATTTACCCCTTCAGAAAACATCTTTTATTTAAGCTTTTCATGATTATACCTTATTTCTTTTGCCATTAAATTTAGTTGTGTTATGTTTTGTAGATTTTTGTGCAAGAGGGAGGCTATTAGATATACTTCAATGTATCAAGAAGTTTCTAAAATCTAGGTCTAGGAGAAAATGTCTCAGCTTTCCCCATCTAAAAATAAATTATTTGCATAACTTAACAGATAACAACCATAATGAGCAATAAAAAGCAGATGTATCTGTTATGATTAGTTTTGGCTGCATATAAATAGGACGACAAAAAAAAAAAAAAATCTAAAAAACAAGATAGATAGATCTGTCTTTCTTTTTCACCTAAAAGAGATCAGGGGAAGGAAACCCAGGACTGGCATAGCAGCTCCATGGTCATCAAGGACTAAGCAGAGCTTGACACTCTGCCATCATTAGTTGCCATCTCATGTTCCAAAATGATTACTCAAGTTCCAGCCACCACGTCCACCTTCCGAGCAGAAGAAAGAATCAAAGGGTACACTTCCCACCATGCAAAAAAAAAAAAAAAAAGGAATTTAGACAGGAATCTTACACTCTTCGAAAAATTAACTGAAAATGCATTACAGCCTAAATGTAAAAGAAAACTATAAAACTCCTAGAACATAGACAATCTAGATAAGTTAGGACATGATGATGCCTTTTTAGATACAACACCATGATCCAAGAAATAAACCTGAGTTTATTAAAACTAAAAACTTCTGCTCCAAGATAATATGAAGAGAATAAGACAAGCCAGACAGAAAATGTCTACAAAAGACCAATCTGATAAAGGACTATTATCCAAAATATACAAAGAATTCTTAAAACAAGATAACAACCAAATTTAAAAATAAGCCAACAACCTTAACAGACACCTCAAAGATGTACAGGTATAATAAGCATATAAAAGACATTCCACAGCATATGTCTTCAAGGAAATGCCAACTAAAACAGTGAGATGCAACTATACATCTATTAGAATGACCAAAATTCAGAATACTGACAACACAAATGCTGAGAAGGATGTGGAGCAACAGGGACTCTCATTTACTGCTGTTGGAAATGCAAAATGGTCCAGCCACTTTGGAAGAGTTTGGCAGTTTCTTTCAAACAGTTCCAGCAGTTCCTTTGCTAGAAATTTGTAGAGCACTAATTGCTGCTCTCACCAGTATCATCTCCCCCAGATGTGAAATGTTTTGTCTATTTCAAGGAGGCACGTTTAGAACCTTTTGGCAAGTTTTATCTCCTTGGGCTTCCTAGGGGATTCCCAAACCATCCCATTTCCTTCTACCCCAACCCCAGAAAAATTTTAGACTAAGAATCAATTATCTATTATCACTCGAAAGAGAAAGAAGAGAAAGGTGAGAAAATAAAGAAAGACATTTGTAGTTTTTCAAAAAAGTTTAGAAGTCATTACAGATAACATGTAGAATTTAGGAGGGTTGCATTTTTTTCTGCCATCTTGACATGTGCTATTTGTTAGATGTTCCCCCTTCCTTCCACCATCACAAACAAGATTCAGAGTTAATACGTAATTGCTGACAAATGCAAAGCTCTAAATCTCTGGTTCTTTGGTTGCTAATGCAGCAGAACGCTTCATACTTTGGGCAGGAGACAGCTGTGGTGCAGGCTCTGGCACCAGGCCTCCCATCCAGGTATCCTCCAATGCCTGTTCCTATCCTTTGCCATCCAACGGTGCTTCAGGAGAGCATCTCTTTTCTTCCTATCCTAAGGGTTTTTGTTCTAACTGCATTATATCCCTGTCAGTTCCCTTAAGCTCATTTGCATTGATTCCTGAAAATCATCAATAAGATTTTTTTTTTATTCCACTGCCTGCAAATATTAAGCATGGGGTAACTTTTCTGAAAAATTAAATAGAAAATGTGAGTTAACAGGCTGTTGGATGTATAATGCCTTTTACTCTTGGTTGAGGGGAAGACTATTCTAAATAATTTTAAATCCTTTTCAATGAGTACCTTGAAGCAATGAAAGGAATAGGGGGAAAAGGCTAGCTCGGTGGAGAGCATTAGGCAATTATTGAAAATTATTTAAGCTTAAATAACTGATTTATTTTATAAAATCATACAAAATACTGAAAAGGATTCCACACGGTCAATTTTTTTTCTCATGTAGCAACTGGAGAGGTAAGGAAAAATGTTGAAGTCTAAAAGTCTCAACTTAATAATTTGAAGGTGGCATTAAGTACCTAAAGATGATGAGTCATTGCCACAAATAGATTGGCAAATGGAATTAATCACTTCAGTGATACAAAAACCTCATAAAAAAAACACTGAGTTCTGCTCAAATGAGCTTCTCCCCAACTTCTGCCAAAAAAATGAACACTTTCCAGTATTTATAGAGACTACAAGAGCACGATAAGTTAAAACAGACTCTGGAGCCAGACCACCTGAGTTTGAATTGGAATTCTGCCACTTCGAAATCTATGTCCTTGGGTACCACAACTAGATGCTCTGCCTTAGTTTCCTCATCTGTAAAATAGGAGCACTGTGTGAGTTACTTACTCCTGTGAGTGCTTAAAGCAGGGCCTGGCGCACAGACCACACTATATGTTAGCTATTTCTATTGGTTACACATTCATTCTTGGCTTATTGAGTAGCTGTGCCTGTGGGACTGAGCTCTGGAGGAACTGCATCCATCAGCATGCTGGATGTGTTGTTGGGTTTCAGAGGGATGCTCACATCCCATAGCTCTAAGCATTCTTAGAGCATGGGAGAAATCATGCACATTTATACTGGGGGAAGGGGAAGTTTCTTCTCATCTCATTCCCACTGCTCAGGATGCTCCTCCTATCTATGCGAAAGGGTCCTAGTGGCAGTTAGTCTGCCTCCTCACCTACCCTCTTCTACAGGTCCAAGTGTCCCTGGCCACCACACATCAGTGTCTCCTCCCTCCTGCTTTGCCTATTGAGCAGGCATATGCCAGCCCCTGCTGAGGTGCTGGTAATACTGAGATTGACAGGTACCGTCTGCCCTGGAGGCCATTTGAAACAGTGAGAGGCAGACAGACGTGGCACAAAACACCATCAGCACCCACAGGATGCACCAACTGGGCTTTAGAGGGATCAGAAAAGACTTTATCCAGGTGACAATTGAATGCTGAAGAAGACTTGATGGGATTCTCCAGATAAGAATGGATGAAGTAGAAGACACCAGCACCAACGTGCTCAGAATGTGACTAGGTTAGAGAATAGCAAATCATGTCCTGTGGATTTTACCCTAGTCTTGGGTTAACCCTTTGGCAAGACTGACTAGTCCATAAGGCCTCTTTCTAGTTAAGAGGACAGTTCTCTTGGTAGGTGAAACACATGCTGGACCAATCCCTACTGCTCCTGAGCTGGATACCCTATACTTTAATCTTGTGCTCTGGTTCCCACAGCTTTGTTACAAGATGTGTCTTTCTCCTGAAAGGTCAGGAATATGTGTGACTCCCCTCTCTATATCTTCTGAAATAGCACCTCAAATTAAGGTTCTCAGACTTCATCAGAATTGGATGAAAATGCAGATCTCCACTTGCACCTCAGTTCCGCTGACTCAAATGTGTTAGAGTGTGAGAAATCTTCACTTTTAATTAGATAGGGCTGAGGCAGAAGCATACTTTAAAAAACATTCCCCAGATAACTGATGCACATTATAGTCAAGAAATCATTGCCGTAGGGCCTAGTAGAAAGCCTGACATATTATAGATACTCAATAAGAGTTTAATAAGTAAATATCTTTATAAGTTTAAATAAGTTTCATAATTAAGTGGATATCTTGGAGGGGAATGTGGCGTAGATAGAGCAAAGCAAAGGAGCAAGGCTGTGAAATGTGACAACGGGCAGCTACTTCCATCAAAAGGACAGTTGAAGTCCTGGAGTTGCAAAGGGGCCAGTGATGTGGGCCATTCTGGTCTTTTGCTATCCATTGCAGCCTCTTGGTAGAATCTTCGACTCAGAGTTCTCTTCTGCCCCTTGTCCCCATCTCTTTTCCTTGTTCTAGCTCTCCACAAGGCAACTTTTTTCTGATTGTTTCTCCAGGGTTAGACACACATTTACCTTTGTTGCCCCAGTGAGCACAGAGCTGGCATTGCTATGAGGCTGTTTGTTGTGGTTACACCGTGGTTTCTCATGCTCCTCCCACTCCATTTTTTTAAGAGGGAAAAATCTATTTCCTCAGACCATGCAGACCAGCAGATGCCAACATTTTCAACAGATAACAGACAAGTATATCACAAATTCCAGGTCAATATATCCAGATAAGTAGTGGAAATTCCAGGTAAGGGCCTTAGAAGCACCATCCTTCCAACAGCATGCTTCTCAGCTTGGCTGCACCCTGGAATCATCTGGGGGCTTTTAAAAGTACTCTTGCCTGGTTTCACACCCAGAGGCTCTGAAATATTGGTCTGGAGTATAGCCTTAGCATTGAGGATTTTTTAAAAAGCTCCTGAAGGGATTCTGATGTGCCCTGGGATTGAAAATGAGTGATCTGGAGACATCATCTGAGAAATTCTAAGGTTAGTGTCTTCAAGTATCCTGCCAAGTCAGTCTGTGGAAGAGCAGCTGTGGGCAGGAGGGCATCAAACCATGTCACTGGGACCCGAAATGGATTAAGGGGTAGCTCAGCAAAACAGGTGCTCAAAACTCTGCTATAACATCTCTAGAAACGGAAGGAGATGGAGAAAACTATACTTACAAGAACACTTCTCAGGGAGAGAATTTTAACAGGTTGGAAGAATTCTTTGATAAATGGCTTAATGTTTAAAATGATCAAAACTCTAAAGGGCATGCTATGAGGGGCAATAGATGGTTTCTGAACTAAGAAAAATGGGTTTGGTTAACCACAGGAATTTTGTCTTGCTGGGTGAAAATTAGAAGTTTGGGGCCAGAGCTTAATTGTTGACATCAGCAGTTGACACCAACCTTCCTACCTTAAGCCTTCAGCCTGCTCTATATTTTGAACATAAATGTGAAGAATATCACTTTGAAAGGGATCTGAATTTTTAAGTCGTCTTGTCTCAGTCTAGACCTGACTATCCGCTCCTCTCACTCCATGTAAAAAAGCCTCTGGTCCAGGTCCAGCCTCTTGTAAAGACAAGGGTGCCCAGCCCAGACTGCCACTGATAACGAAGGGAAAAGTCCAGAAGCATGCTTCTTTCTCCAGACAGTGTTTTTATTAAAACTATGTTAACCCTCTAGCCAATTCAGATTTAGTTATGTAGTTATAAAATATGTTTGCCAATGTGTTACATGTTTTTTAAAATCCTTACTAATGCTGATATGTAAGTATTTTTTTTAAATTTTCTTTTTCAGTCAATTCTTAACCTTCCACAACAGATACATAAGTAAAAGGATAGATTACCTGAACAGGGGTCTTGAGCAGAAAGTATCTTTCTGGCAACTAGTCAGATGGGAAGGCAATAAACAGTAGAATCCCCAGTAGAGGGCCATCAAAAGTCTCCTAAGTGCCATCTAAAGTAGGTCTGGTACCTGGATGCAACCACACAGCTATTGCATTTTCCATGTCATGACCCATTTGCTTGGGGTGCTGCTAAAATGTTGCCTTATCCTGATATATTATAACCTACCAAGTAATTTAGCAGGCACTTAAAACCAAGGCCTGGAGTAGGTGTTTGACAAATGTGGTCTATTCCCTCTAGGAGCTTATAATCCTAATGGGGAAAAAAGGAACATTTTCCCCCAAAGTACTAAGCAATTACATAGCAAGCTATATCTCAGCATAGATAGAAACTACACCTAACTTGCCCTCCAAAACGAGTGCCCCAGAACAATGACCTGAGGTTATTTAGATGACAAATGCAAGTCCACCACCTAGGTTTAAAGCCACATTCATCTGTTTTCAATTGAGAAAGCTGCTAATGGCTCTTACCATGCCTTTCCCAGTTGAAGCACAGAACCAAAACATTGCAGCCCGAGGATTCCCTCCCACTGCTTGTAGATCAAACACAAACAGAAACAGCGGGAGCCCGGGCCTTCTCTAACTGAGAGAATCAATATCAATGAAACAGACAAAATCCCCAAATCTCAAAATAATGAAAACAAAGATATACAAGTAATAAAATCTCCTAGAATCACAAAGACAACACAACTCGATCACAGCTGCTCGGAAAAAAGTGTGCATTAACAAGGGATTAACACAAGGAAAGCTTACAACCAGCCAACAGGAAGTGAACACATTTCATATGGTCTCCTTGCATTTGAGCCCACCCTAGAGTTAGGAATGAGAGTGTTGAGACGAATGGTTCTGACTGGGGAAAGAGCTTCAAGAAACCATTGACTAGATGCCATCTTAAAGAAGTACCCCAAACTTACTTATTAGGTCAAAAATTTGGAAATGACAAGTCAGAAGATGAGGCAAAGCATGGATTAACTGCCCTTTATTATTCGTCCATTTAATTTGAGTTAAAGTTTGAAAGAAAGCCTTGGAAAGAGTCTCAATCACTGTAATATCTTTCAAAATACGCATTTTAGTCAAAGTTCTCAAATGGCAGAGCAGTAGGGGTGAAGGGAAAGGCAAAGAACAGAAATCGAAACTGTGGAATATAACTTTATTAGCTCGCCATAAAATAAGGAAGATGGTATTTCCATGCTCTATGTGAAGAAAGTGGGCATATTTCAATATAAAATATCAGTTTGGATGAAATTGGAAACAAACATCAAAAATGAATAGGTAACCAGTGGGCATAAATTAGTACAATAATTATATTCTTATAATCACTGTAATATTCATAGTTAATAGCAAAACAGCCCATAGAATTGAATTAAAAGTATGCTGTTTATGATAACATTTAAACATTCCTGCAAGTGTTAACACTTACAAAGTGAATTTTTTATTTTGAGGGAAAGGCTCTAACTACATCCATTTGATTAGCATGTCTATGACCAAGCCCCATTTCAGATAAAATGGATCTTGTGTGTTTGAATCATTCGCAATTCTAAGATTCTCAGTTGAAGAAAGTGCCTGACCCCGTGAGAGTACCAAGCTCTGTGGTCTGAACACAGAAGTGCCTTGGCCTGAAAGTGGAAGGTACACCTCTAGAAGCTTATTACAAAGAAAAGCAACAGAAAATAATGGAAGAGGGAGTGACTAAACCTTGTATCCCTCAGATGCTGAACCTAAAGAAGTTCAGACAATTTTAATAGAAAAATTTCCCAGTGATCACCAGAGCTCATATTTCACATATGACACATTAAGACAAACATCTGATCTGCCAAAGGACTGTTTAAAAGTGGTACTGCCTCAGAAAGTCTAACTAATCCATAAGGGTTTCCCTATGATGGATTCATCACTATCCTGGAAGTCATATTTGTGATAGCTTCTCCCATTCCCTCCAGAGCTCTGCAACCCAGGGTCTTCTGAAAAATCTTTCATCCACAGCTTTTACATGTGTATACATAGGCTCACAAATCATTCACTTGTTTTCGATTAATATTCCTCATTTCCTCTTCTAGCATCTTGTCTAAGCTAGGGTGCCTGGAGACACCCTAAGGCAAAAACATTATTTTAAAAGGTGAAACTTAGTCCCAATAATTTGCTACTTAAATGCAAGAGATTTGAGGCAGGAACTTTGGGGCCAAAAAGATATTAGCAAAGGCTTAAATAGAGGAAGAGACGAGAGTATTTTGGAATTATTTTACTGTATCTTGCTATTGGGAAAATCTTTTCATGTAGATGGTCTCCAAAACTTCCTTTTTAAAAATTCAATAGTACACATATGTATGTTGCATTGTGTGTTCACCAACCCAAGTTAAATTTCCTTCAGCCAAATATTTGAGTCCCTCCCTGAGTCCTCCCTCACAGGACATGCACAGTGCACAGTCTACTTCGTCAGCCATGCTGACTTTCATGCTACATAAAAGGTGGTCCAGGGTCATCAGCTGCACCCAATGGATTTGCATGATTTGCTTTATCGTAGAAGTAACTGTAAATAAAAAGTTTGCCTATAAAAACGTGGTGAAGTAACTTTTTCATTCCATATGGTTTTGTGAGAACGGCTTCTAGAGCAGTATCAAAAACGCCACCAGGGAGCTAGAAATCTTGGCTTTATCAGTTAGTTGAGGTGTTTAGTCTCTGAGGCCTGTTTTCTCACTTTTAAAATGCAGGTAATTTGCCTACCTCCTAGAATTTTTAAAGGATATAATAAGAAAATTCATGTTATGTACTTACAAAGTACATTTAAATGGCACTATTACTATGAATGTCACATGCTTATTTTTAATTCTAGGAATTTGCCTTAGAGAAGAAATTGTCTGATTGGAAAAATTAATAAATACTTACCATAGGAGACCCTGAAAGTCTCCTGTGTTTCACTTGTTTGTCTATGTCACAAAAATATACTATTTGTGACAATCCTACTGGTTGTGAGAATAGGAGGATAGAGGTATCTTGCTATCTCCAGTAGCTGGCACATGATTAAAGCAGAAGTCTCCCCTCTGTCTATAGGCTGGTGACTAAACTATTGTTAGAGCTTAATTTTCTTATCAGTTATTTACCCATTTTTTCGACCTGGAGAAATTCCAGATGTTCCCTCCCCCCCCCCCCTTGAAAACAGATGCTTTAATCAGAAGACACAGGAACATAGGGAGAGAAGCCTCACCCAGAGGTAGGGGAACACAGAGAGAATGTGCCCCCAAACAAATTTCTCCCATTTCACCATTCCTCAAAGCCAGTCCCAAGGAAGTTATCAATTTAAACAAGGAAAAAGAACATGAATACTGAGTGTCTACCTCACACAGGTGTTATGCTGGGTACCCTATGTAAATATTAGCAATCTTTTTTAAATAACCATTTGCTAGGCATTGTACTGGTTGTTTTTGTTTGTTTGGGTTTTTTTAGTTCATTCTCATGACCATGTTGTAAGCATTTAGGTTGCTATCTCCATTTTACAGAGGAATCGAAGTTCAGAGAGACTAAGTAACTTGTCCAAGGTCACACAGCTAGTTATTCTAATTCCAGCTGAACTAGATGCTGGATCTGCCTGATGCCAGTACATCTTAATGCTCTTTTCCATGCACCACGATGGTCTCAATACGTGAAGATCTCCATGGGAAAGACTGACGTTTCCTGTTAATCTTCACATGTCCATCTCTAGGAGAGTCCCTCACTCATAGGTGCTCAATAAATGAATAAAAATAGAGAAAAGACTGGAGAAAAGTAGGTGTAGGGTGTTAATATAGTGCCAAGGAGCAAGAGAGGGAAATGAGAGAAGGGACAAGTGGCTGTCCTTCATAATTCAAAGTGACACCATGTAACATGTTGCACCATTCCTGGTCGGCTACATTTAGTGATGTCCGTACCTGATTTACAGGGTCAGAAATGAAGTCAGCTGCAGCGACCATCATTTTGTGAGCCTGGTTGGATTCTTCACCCCTGCTGATTTCCATTAAACACCGTTTAGGAAAATAATTGTGTTACTCTGCCCTGTTGGCATGAAATATAAATCATTAGTTTGGCTGCTCAAATATAACACTTCAAGAGCGCAGAGAGACAAGCAACTTTTTTTTAAAGATGCTTTGAGGACAGGAAATACTAAATGGTTTCCCATTGCAATCTGCCACATGTGCACCACTCACTCTGCTGGAGGCGCTGTGCTGTCCACGTCTCAGAGCCATCAGTCATGGATTATGGCTGCAAGGGGTGCCCAGTTTAATCTCATTTTTGAATGAGTTAATGTTATTAGTTTTGACAAATTAATGGTATTAAATGTGCAAGGTTAGTATGAATAATGTCCATATCCTCCTATTACTAAATGTGCCTCATTCTCATGTAAAAAAAAGCTTATTGAATCACTTCAGTGGAATCCTCTTTTTTCCTATATTCTAAAATACCTTCTTGGAAGCCTTAAAAAGATAGATTATAACTATGAACAGGTATTTAATGATATGAATCTGTACTTCAGTCTATGCTGAAAGGGGCTGCTAAAACTGAGTCAGTCACCAGAGAAAGATGACTGGTGGTTTATTTATTATACATCATTATGAAGGTAATCACAAGTATACTGCATCCAATAAAATCTTCTAAAAAAAACCTTTGAGTTTCCCACCTGCTTTCCCCTGCTTCTAATAAAAAAAAATCAAAGTTATACTTATTCCTTGGCATTAAAAATAAAGGGGGGGGAAGGGAGGCCATGTGCTTCATGTATCTTTTTCAATTTGAAACCAGATTTCTTCTTAAGTCTGAATGAAATGCATGCTAGAGTTCTGTCAGCAAAACTGAAATTCATGTCTGTGGCTAAAGTTTGGGGGAGATAGTCAAATGTGAACAAGCCCAAACGATGATTTTCTGAATATTTTTAGTTATTAAGAGATTTTTAACGTCGAATGCTGTGAAACTGCTCATTTAACCTAGACACGGTGGCACACACTGTGCCGCACAGCCATTGTTACCTTTATTTCGTGCTTTAAAAAAAATACAAACTCGAAAATAAAACTTTCTAAAAACAAGATTTTGTTCAGGCAATAGGCAGAGATTCCTTGACTTCAAGAAAGGTAACTTCTTCCCCCCAGATCTACGGTGAGCCTGTAATCTTCTGTGAAGATTAGTAACCTAGTCCTGGCCAATGAGATGTAAGAAGGATATGGCTTTTGACCCCGGTGTCAAGCACAATGCTTGGTACTCAATAACTACTTATTACATTAGTTAGATATTTTATCTATGTGTTCTTAAGGGGCGTTAAACAGGAAGATGTTCTGTACACCTGAACTTTTAATACAACTTTTTTCTAAAATGTAGACATACTCAAGTGACCACATCATTCCCCTTGTAGAGTCATATTATCTTCTCATTTAAAATTTCTGCCGTTTTCCACTTTATTAGAGCCTTTTGCCAACATTCAATTAGAAATGCTGTTCAATAGAAATACAATGCAAGCCACTGACAGTTTTAAACTTACTGGTAGCCACATTTAAAAGTTAAGAAACAGATGAAGTTGATGTTAATGTTATGTTTAATCCAATATGTCTATAGATTCTTGTAATCTTCTCCATTACATTCAGAAAATAGATGATTTATTAATTTATGAGTAAAGAATCTTCTGAGGATATATGTCTTATCCCTTGAATGGATTTTAACACCACGCCCTTTCTAATATTTTCAAATGGGATCAGTAAAGAAAAGGGATTTCAGAAGGATTTTTTCCTAAGAGATATGGCTGAGCAATGCATTAAGCTAAATTTTCTATGCCTACATGGAAGTGTCATGAATGGGGAAATACACGGGCTCAGAGTTACCGTGCTATAATTTGCACTAGTCATTGTCCAGTGAAAATGTCATGACCTTGACTGACCTGAGACAGGAATTCCAGCCCCAGATCGGGCACAAGCTAGACCTATAATCTTGGACAAGTCCCCTAGCCTCCTAATTCTTAGTATTTGAAAGGAGCTGTTTAGTCCAACTAATTTCCTTACCAGTTTAATGGTGAAGACATGGGCAGAGCCTCGCAAATGGGCTCAGTTCTGTGGCCACTCCTCTAGCGTGGACCACTTAAGACACGTGAAAGGAGGCCTCGCTCTAAGCATCTTTCACAGGCTTCGTGTGATTATGTTAAAGGGGGAAATTTCAAAGTTGTATTGATACAGTTTGAGAAAAGGGCAGAAGGATATGGTGCCCCTTACCCTCTCCTCAACTCCAAGCACAGGACCCAGGAGAAGCTGCCCCAAGTGTCTACCCAGGATATAGATGCTAATGTACTACCCTTCAAAAGCTGTCTTCCACAGAGTGTCATGAAAGGCTATTGCCTCTGAGAATATTTCCCTTAGAATCAGGGCTTGCAGAAACTTCCCAATATTCCTAAATCCTAGCCGAGCCACCATTACCTGCATACTTTGATTCATTTGGCCCTTTAGTGGGGAACTTAAGTTCCATCTGGACCTTTCTGAGAAATAGTTTAATTCAGTTCAAGATGATTTTCCTGTGAATGAACCGAGATGAGAGCTCCAGCCCCTGCTCTCCCACTCTCTAGACCTGTGATCGTGAGCAATTCACATCCCCTATGATCTGTTATAGCACCTCCCAGTAATGCTCTCAGAATTCCTACGCTAGTCACTCCATTTTCTCTGGTCAGAACTAATTGATGAACTGCTCTATAAAACGATTCCACAGGTAAATAGCAACTGTTTTTCTCCATGGCCTGTATGTTTGTGTGTGTGCACGTGTGCGTTCAAACTTGAGTTTTGTAATTCTTGTATACCTTTTTGGTTTCTCTCTGAAGATTCTGAGTGTCTTTTTTTTTTTTTTTTTTTTTTACCCAGAATATTTTGTACCACACCTACTGACCTCCAGGCAGGCAGTAATCTCCCACAGTGTTTAGCCCTAACCAGTATTTAAGTGCTTAATTTTTTCTAGTTCTATTTGTTTTGCCCATGACACTAATTTATGGTTAGGTTATAATGATGGCTACCACAATTATTTAAATTGCTGGAAACCTTATTTTGGAAAGAACTCTAAAGTTTTGTTTATTTTCATTATTATGTTGTTTAAAAGTTCTCCCAGGATTCTCTCTCCATACTTACCTCGATTTAGGTATTTTAAGAATAACTAACAGTGAACTTGTCTGTGTAAAACTGCCCTGAGCTATTCTTTAAGTTAATTATCACTTCTTTTCGTTCTGTGAATGGCTGTTCAATGACACTGTCAGCAAGTGGAATGAACCAAATTACTTTAATTATGGAGTAATTGCACAGAGTGATGGTAATTAAATCCTGATCAGTTTAAGTGAGTGAATTAATTGCTCTAACTTGGAACGCACAACACAGCAAGAGTTGTTTTGTCATTTAATTAACACCATCCACTAAAGTCTTATCATATCTAAAATGTAGACAATTAATGAGTTTGATATTATTCTCACCTTCATAAGAACTAGGACAGAAAACATGCTGAGAAAGGCAGTATACTAGGAGAATGATAGAAAACTTAATATTCTTGTCACTTCTATGTATATATCTATTGGTTGCAATCTCTACTTTGCCTTCTGGAGAAATGTGCAAATAGAAATATTTCCATGTAATTAGCTTCTGGCCCCATTTCATTCCCAAATCCTCTGACCTGTGCAACAGTATACATTTACAACTTTGTCAATGTTTTTAATTTCTACAGCCTGAATTTTTTTTGTGAACCTACCCATCATTTACTTTTAGTTTGGAGAAATCCTGCCCTTGTAAAGTGGTGCTTGGGGTCTTTACAAAATTTGGTTATTTATCAATCATTCAATATAGATGTCCATGCTTGTTCTATTATCCCTTCTCCACTACTGTGAAATACTTTGTTTTTAGAGGAACTTTCCTACCAGGAACTAGATCAGTGATGCCCTCTATTAGACTCACCTACAAAACTTAAAAATTACTAATGCCCAGGTCCCTCTCCAGAATTTAGAAGGGGTGGAACCCAAGCATATGTATTAGAAGCTCTTCAGGTGATTCTAGTGTGCATCGCAGGTTGAGAACCACTGAATTGGAAAGTCCATTTACCCCATCCCATGAACTCAGAAGAAGATGGTATTGGCACACATTTCCAGATAGAATCCCTCAGGCTGGTTCAAGTGGTCAGGATAGAGTCTGAGGACTGACACTGCACCTAATCCTCAGACCCTCTGCTGCTTCTGTCCTTTATGACCAATTCTTCATAAATGTTTCACAACTGTACTCCACAATAAAGCAAGTTGATAAGTTCCAGTTTATGAACTAGAGAAGTAAAGGAAATTAACATGATTTATTTAGCAGTCTTGGGCATTGTCACCAGATAAGAAAAAGATATACTGTTCTAAGCCCCAGGGCTGTTAATATGTATGCAGTTGATACCAGGGTCATTCCTTAAGTGACAATGGGTAATAATGATTAAATAGAATTAGGAGAATGATATTTGCCAGTTCAGCCCCGATGTGAATAATAAGCAAGCTTCTCAAAGTAATGCACTGCCAAAGCCAGAACTTGAAGCTGGTCTTCTTGGATTCCAAAGTCCGAAGATGTTGAGCCTCTATACCTCAGGCTCTAGTTCAGAGATAACACAGACAGTGGAACTTGATCCAGGTTCTTAGAAGTGCTCACAAATTGACATGTGAGTCAAATTTTAAAAATAAGATTGAGAGTTGTTTTAGGTGGAGAAAGGGAGGGAAAAGATCCCCAAAGCCAAGGGAATTGCATGTGATAAAGACACTATTTGAGAAACTGCACATGAAGGGGAGAGATGTTAAAACCAAGGGTCCAAACTATCAACCTACTCCTAAGTACGTAAGTTTGTTTTTTAAATCAAGAGAAAATGAATAGAAAGTTCGTGGAGCAATTCAGTAAGAGGGAGTTGGAAGGAGCTTGTTACGGGATTGGGGCTTTTGATGGGTGGTCCTATGAAGGGCTTAAGAAAGTCCAGGCCCATTCTGAATTGAGTGCCACAAGAACAGGGATGAATCAGTAATAGGCTATTTAATTCGATCTAGGAGATGGAAGGGTTTAAGTGGGGTTAACAATGCCCAGGTGAAGTCTTCCATGTTAGCTAGGAAAAAACTAGTCATCTTTGTAGTTGCAGAGTATCCTTGCCACTTGTTTCAGACATGGTCCTGGAGGGAGGCTGTCTGTTCATTGTTCTATGAGCAGAACTTGTGTTCAGTTAGGAACACAGGCTAGATTCCAGGGATGCTTTTCACTTTCTCAAGGACCCAGGTCCTTGATTGCCATTTTAAGGACTTAAATATTGAAATTTTCAAAAATTTAGTTCAAGTATACAGTTCATACATATAGTTCAAAAAAAAACTCCCAATTGCACCCTCCCTCCCCTGATCCTCCATCTAGCCAGCGTATTAATGCTAACTGCATTCCCTATGCTGTGTTCCCCATCCCTGTGATCATCCATCAGCTACTAATTTGTACTTTAACCTTGCACCCCCATCCTCTCTCAGCCTCCCAAACCCCTTCCCTCTGTCTGACACCAAATTGTCCACTATATGAGAGTATTTTTGATTAGTTTGTTTTTATTCCTTAGATTCTGCATATAAATGAAGTCATGTAGTGTTTGTCTTTGACAAATGTCATAGATCCATCAAAGCAATATCTTTTCCCATTCCCTTCCTTTTCATATGTAGGAGTCTTGTTTTCTTATCCTTTCAGCCTCTCTATCTTTTGGTTGGAGCACTTAATTCTTTTCCCTTTAGGTACTTATTGATAGGACTGTAGTTGTTACCATTCTTTATTCCTGGTTTTGATACACGTTTCTTCTTCTTAAAGAAGTCCCTCCAACATTTCCTGTAATACTGGCTTGGTGGTGATAAATTCCTTTAGCTTATTTTTGTCTGGGAAGTTCTTTATCTGTCCTTCAATTCTAAATAGCTTTGTTGGACAAATTATTCTTGGCCATATATCCTAGGTCTTCATCTTGTTGAATATTTTTTGCCAAACCCTTCTGTCCTGCATAGTTTGAGAAATCAGCTGCTAGTCTTATGGGTGTTCCTTTATAAGTAATTGTTTTTCTCTTGCTGCTTTTAATACTTTCTTGTATTTAACCTTTGGCATTTTAACTATGATGTGTCCTGGTGTGGGCCTTCTCGGATCCCTAAATTTTGGAATTCTGAGCTTCCTGGTGTTTTATGTCCATTTCCTTCACCAGGTTAGGGAAGTTTTCCATCATTTCTTCAAACAGCTATTCAACATCTTGTTTTCTTCAGTTACGCTGATCAGACAAGTATTTGGAGTCTTAATAGTGCCCCATGTCCTCATTTTATAATCTTGGCATTTTTTTTCTTGCCATTCTGATTGAGTGTCCTGATTGATTTTCCTGTCCTCTAGGTAGGGAATTTAACCCTCTTCTTTATTCACTTTTTTCCTTTGTTTATTACATTTATGTACTTCTCATCTCAGACGACGTGTTTATTTCAGACTGGTTTCCTTTTATAATTTCCATTTCCTTGTTTTTATCTCTTTGAAGTTTTCACTGAATTTAACTAAAAGTTCATTGGGCATCTTTATACCAGTGTTTTGAACTCTACAGCTGTTAGATTACTTGACTCCATTATATCTAGATCTATTCTCTTCTCATATGGTTTCTGCTTCTTTGTCTTCCCATTTTGGCTGCTTTCCATGTCTGTCTATATACTAAGCGAAGCTCCTAAGTCTCCAAGTCTTATTAGTGTGGATTTGTGAAGTAGGTGTCCAGTGGCACAGACTTGAGAGGGGTTCAGCTGCAGGCCAAACTTAGCCCAAGCCTCTACCCCTCCAGGACCACCTGTTAATCCACAAATGCTGTGCTTATAGTTGCCTCAAAAGGCTATACCAGAAACCGAGGTCACTGCCCCCAGCGTGTGTCTAGGTGCTGCTCAGCAAGGAGCACCTGACTGAGGAAGTGGGTTGGGTGGGGCCATGAGTTGCAGGAGGTGGGGTTTCAGGGAATCCTCTGGGCAGAATGACCTGTTATTCAGTTTGATGACGCCATGGCTATGGCATCACTGTGTCCCCGCAGTGGGAAGGGGTAGGGCTCAACAGGGAACAAAGGATACTGTTGGCACTTCTGTACAGAGCGATTCTCGCCTCAGCCCTCACTCCGACATGTCTCCCTGTAAGTCCCTGGTGCCCCCTGCATGCAGCCGAATCGGCACTGGTGCTCAGTGAGAGCAGGTCAGTCACTGCGAAAATCTGCTCGCAGACGTGGCCCCTTTAAGAGGCATTTGCCGCTACCACAGCCTCCGTCTCACTCAGCTGCTCTGGACCAGGCAGCCCCATGTCCTCATCCCATCCTACCTTCTGCTCTTGCAGGGTGCTTTCTTGGACTTCTCCCTAGTTGTATAGTTTCCTTGTTCCTCTAGATCCCAGGTGATTTTTCCTTGCTGCTACTCCTCGTTTCCATCACAACTTTGATTTTTCTGAAGTTTTAAAGAAAATAACATAATACAACTTGTTTTGAAAAGTGTCCCTTCAAGTGGCTATGTGGAGGAGGTTTTGGACATGGCGAGACTGGATGCAGATGGTCCAACAGGAGCAAAGACAATGTTCTGGGAATGGGGATGGAGAGAAAAAAACTGCTAAGAGATGCCTAATGGGAAGGAAAAACTGCTACATAGCAATGCAAAGAGAAATACAAAGTTGGATAAATCAAGGGGGGGAAGTACTGAAATTTTAAAGGTTCTTTTTTTCCCTCGAAAACAAACTGTTTATTAAGCTCCTATTAAAAACATGATTTTTCAGGCACCTGAAACTTGTTTCAGCTCTGGTAATGCCCTTATAGTAGACTTTTCTTAGAATGCAAAAGTTGTGTCATATTCATCCTGATATGATTCAGAACAAACATACCAAGCGAAAAAGGTGGTCCCAGGTTATTCTGGTAGATAGATTCATTTATTGGCCCAAGGCCTTGAATCCTCAACCAGCTGCAGGATCTTGAGCAGAAGACTAGGACAGGTGGGTGAATTAGGGTCAGGTCACCTGGCTTAGGCCTAGTCTCTAGCACTCTCTTCATTTCATTCTACCCTAATGTAAATAGTAAACAAGCCATTCTGGAGAAACAAGTTAGTAGAACAGTAGAAAACTGGAAAGAAAAAAATTTTAGTTTGAGGCAGGAGATTGTAACAGCACAAAAGAGAGAGGATGCTTATCTGATTTTTCAGAAACAGAATGCTAAGTATCTTGGCCTGTTTTTTAATCCATAAAGTTGTCATTTACTGATGTAAAAACATGCATAAAAATTCATGGAATAGAAGGAAAGATGAACCAAACCGTGACTCTAACAATAAATCATCGTATTACAACTATTAATGGCCATAACACAGGAATTTTAGCTAAGGTGGGAGGATATGAAGAAATCCAAAGTCTTCCCTTTTAGTCTTTTTTTTGTTCTGTGGGAGATCGCCTCAAGTCACTTAGCTCTAATCTGACAGCATTTATATAAATAGCTTTGAGCAGAATGCTTCTTAACATTTACTTCTAGTACATTTAACATGTTTTGAAGAGGAGACGTTGTTTTGAGAGCAACATTTCTCAAAACTCAGATGTCTTATTTACCCAATAGTTCTACAAGCCTATTCTGCAGATTACTCTTTTCTAAAACTGTTTAAGTCAAATGAAACCCTCAAAAAGTGAGGATTTTATTAGTTCATGACCTTATGTTTTAGCAGAGAAGCGTGGCTTTGCAACCCATAAAATGTTAATGTAGGGATAGAAATCTTTATCCTTCCACTTACACTACCTCCAATCAGCAGAATGGATTAGGCCCTAAATAATCTGACATTAGTATTAAAACAAATATTTATGGACATGTGTATCCATTACCGGTACATTATGCATGAAGCTTTATCGCTTGCTCAGTGTTAAGACGTATCCTGACCCTACATTTAGTAGAAACCATGACTACATGTGAAGTTGGCAGAGAACACCGCTTACCACTTTCTCAATTGGTAGAGGAAAGGCTGATGGCCATTTCAGAACTGATTAGCGAGACAGATTCAGAGGGTACCTTGTGACATACTGTGCTTCCCTGCCTTTGAATGTGACTGCAGTGTGGAAGGCACCTGCCACGAGCAAACGGGGCATCGATGTTCAGATTTCACGACTAAACTAGCACAAAAAGCATATCAAAGTCTCCAAAAACCATAAACCAGTTTCATTATCAATAAATTGGAAGTGGCATTCTATATAAGCTACACATGGTTAATTTAATTTTCCCAAAATGGGATTTTATGTTTCAAAATGTCATTTTCTTTCCAATTGTTTAGGGTTTTTCCAGCACCTAGTACTCAGTTTCATTTAACACATTGGGCTCCTGTCATTTGTTCCCATTCTGACAAACCCCATGGGGTCCTTTGTTTCTGCTCTCACGCAGCTTTCAATCTACATGGAGACTTCTTAAAAGTTAAATGGTAGCATGTGAAAATAACGTGAAGTCAATCTAAGCCACAATACGTTGCTTAAGTGTCAAATAAGCAGAGTAGAACAGGTAAGAGTTCTCAGCTTGTAGCAGACAAGAAATCATTGTTGGGCGGGAGTAGTCAGTTGAAGCTTTATGAGGAATAGTATTAAGCTGGTTCATGAAAGATGGATGGGGCAGCGGTGTGCTAGTTAAACTAGCTCTTTGGTTGAGAGGGCCTGATTTGTGGCTTTTGCAGTTTTCATAACTATTCCCATCCTTTGCTGATTTAAAGCTCCTAAGCTAACATCATTGATTAAGTGGAAAACAGATGCCCACAATTTGCTCTTTTGAGTCAGTGCAAGCTGATAGCAATGAATAGATTTACAGGTGATGAAGATTCATTCGGTCCAACAAGGGTTTTGAAAAGAGAAAGGATGGTGTAGTTTTTGGGTCCTTTAAAAAAAGTAAAATAACATTTCTCTTCCTTAATCCCACATTCAAGCAGTCCTAATTATGAATTGAGTACCTTTTGAAACTACTTAAGGACTTTTCCAAGCAGAGGTGACAATGCTCATCTAGCATCAGCAACTCCTTTGAGGTACTTCCTGGGGGTGGTGTTAGTCTCATCCTGATCTATTTGCCCCATCCTTATCAAAGTCTCTTATGAGCAAGATACACCATTTCCAAGATGACAGACCAGATTAGAAGTGCAGGCTATGTCCCCAGAACAGATCAAAGTTACATACAAGCATAGAATTAGACTGGATTTAAAACTTGGCAGAATTTGGCTGATTTGCTCTCTTGGCTATACATTTGAAGTGTTCAGTGGGGACCCCAAGTCCTGATCTCATCGCTTAAGAAATATTAAAGTGCCTCTGGCGAATCTGACTTTAATTCACCATGACTGCTGAAACAGAGGCTTTGGAAACTAAGCAGTAACAAACATCCTGTTTGAGATCAGAGCTCTTAGGAGGGCATTCTGCAGCAGCTGCTTTGATATACGTGTGTATCCAAAAAAACTAATATGACTCAAATTTTCTAGTTTTACAAGTGCAGATACATCACTGAGGTGGGGGGTGGAGAGAAAAGGAAGTTTTCCCATTCCTTCATTCAACTGTAAGAAGATTAAAATAGACCTCATTTTCCTTGCTCCAATCCTTACTTTTTAGTTTCTTTTTCCTCATTTTCTCTTCCTTATTTCACACCCCCCTTACCACCACCACTTTTTGCTACCTACCCCTCCCATGAAACTTTGTTAACAGACAATCCACAAGCTTAGAAAGAGAGCTTTTGAAAGAACTGTTCTGATAGCTGCTGGGATGAGATTACTCCTATGATCTCCAGCAAGAGTCATGAAAAGCCCGAGCAATCTGTTTTCTGCAAGGCAATTTTCATAGCAGTGATAAA
Organism: Eonycteris spelaea; assembly: GCA_003508835.1. Classification (NCBI taxonomy): domain Eukaryota; kingdom Metazoa; phylum Chordata; class Mammalia; order Chiroptera; family Pteropodidae; genus Eonycteris; species Eonycteris spelaea. Next base: position 8,803,951 of record PUFA01000017.1, read on the forward strand.
ACCGCAACCTGCGCCAGACCACACGGTCACAGGTTCCTTTTTTCTCAGTCTAGAAGAGCCCCATACTGCGTCATCATGGAGAGCTTCTGGGTCTTCAGAGCCAGGTTTGCGTGGCTGAATAAAGCCTTCCACCTCACCTCTATTAGAAACACTTGAACTTTTTCCCCTTGACACAAGTATTTATTGAGAATCCCCTCTGGCCCAGCACTGATCTTTGGGCTTTCGGTATATCAGTGAGCAATACGAAGAAAAGACTCCTGCCCTCATGCGGTCTACATTTCAGAGATCCATGAGCTGACAGATTTAGGACAGGACAGAGGGTTACATAGGAGAGTTATAACAGTAAAGGTTGAAGCAAATTCTAGGATTCTGGACTCACTGCCCATGTCCCAAGTATTTTTGTCCATAATCCCCTCTCTGAGGGACCATTTTCATTCAAAGTTAGAATAACCTGACTTTTACCAAATACTGTACTTTCCAGAAAAGACTGCAAAAGCATCAGACTCTTTAGAATGGTAAGTAGCAGCTTAAAAATACAAGTCTTAATTGACGAAGAAAGGAGGTCAAACCTCAAGACAAGAAGAGGACTTTCTCTGAGAATAAACGTGAAGCACTCAGATAGTGTTTTGTAGCGATTACTAAGGTAATAAAAGACTACCACCTGGATAGCCTCTTGTCTAGACTTGCTGGTGCATGGTGATAGTAAGAGGTAGATTTCTAGTGGATTTGGTATTTTAGATTCTCTCCCGACAATGCACCTCCATTTTACTTGCACCCAAGCTGACCACTCCCATGACCCCCTATCTCCATTCACCACGGTCCCCCTTTTGAACATTTTCTTAGGTTCATCTCATCTGCAGGCTTTTTGATCAGCCTGTGCCAAGCTGACTCCTAGTACCTGTTTCTTCTATGATTTTCTATAGCCATTAAAGATATCGTGCCTCACTTAATTTGCCCTTATTTAAATGAAAGCTAAATGTGCCAAAAGGCACTGGAAAGAAAAGGAGACATACTTTCTTGACATGAACAGATAGGAAAGGAGAGAGAAATTTGCCTTCAGAGAAATGCAGCCCCAACTTCCGACGGAAACTAAAAGTGCGCTCCGCTGAGAGGAAGGAAGGCTGCTTTTATAGAGAAAGTTCCCACCCAGGTTCCCATTGGCCTTATTTTATACAAAGGAGGTTCTCACAATCATACAGTTCTGATTGGTCAGTACAGAGCAGTTCTGATTGGTCAGTGTAGATGCAAATGAGGATATATAATTGTGCAGTTCTGATTGGACGGGGCAGGTCTCAGTCCATTGGTTGAAAGATGAAACCCGGGCTTCCCTAAGATAGTTGACTCAGCTGGTATAACAAGCCACACATAGGGTCGGGTCTGAAATTCTTCCCAGTATGCAGGGTACATGAAGAGCCCTTGTAAGCAAATGGCCTAGACTCTTATTCATAAAATTTGGGTCCTCATTTGACCATGGGGAGTCCATCATCTCAGCAGGTACCTTCTTTCTTGGGATCACATCAAATGACCCTTTATTTTCAGGGTCCACATCCTATCTCCTCAAAAAAGAACATAATGAGGACAGGACTGGGTCTGGCATCCATCACTTATCAAATGACTAATAGGTACACAGTAATTGTTCATCAGTTGGTAATGAAGAGGGTACCACTCCCTTTGCTAGGCACCACTGCCCTTTTCCAATGCAATGGAAGAGGGATGGCTAAGTGCCAACCAGTACCTGCAAAAGTCCTTCGCCTGCATAAATGTCCCAGCTTGGGCCAAAGTTGTGCTCTATTCAGAGACTCAGCTATGTCTAATGACTCAATGCAGCTGACCTCACTGGGAGGGGGAAGGGGGAATCAGGCTAAGGGGCCTAACCTGGTAGCATCATTTCGGAATAAAAGGCAGAATGGTGCTGAAGTACAAGGTGGAGACTTATGTCTGGGTCAGAGGGAGAAAAGGAGTAAAAGCTTAGTGAGACTTTGGGGCCCAAGCAGTATTGCCCAGCTCTCATGTAGCAGAATGTGCCTCCCCAAGAGTCGGACTCTGCCCAACTTTGCCACGAATCCTTGTGCAGCCTCCAGACCATGGTAGGAGCACCACAAGAGAGCTATCTGATGGTCAAAATCAATCAATCAATCAATCAATCAATCACATCACAGCATTGGAAAAGGGCAGTGGTGCCTAGCAAAGGGAGTGGTACCCGACAGGACCTGCGAGCCCTCAGATGTCATCTATTAATTGTAAAAACCCTAACATTATTGAAAACACATCTTGTTCAAGTCCTAAGCTAACAGCCTTCTGCACGTTATTTATTTACTAGTCACAGTCCTTTGAGGTTCTTTGCTCTCACAGATACAATGAGACAGAACCAGGATGGTAGCTGACTGGATTTATTCAAGCACACATGTGAAATTCCCCCACCCGCTTTCCTTTCAGGACACTTCTGTGGGATGCGCTCTCCAGAGGGGCTGAATTTTGGGGTGAGTTTTTCTGGCAGCTATTTTACTCCTGTAACCACATTTGATTTCACTGTTGGTGAAACCACAGAAAATGTGGGTGGCAATAAATACTTCTACTGGTTAAGAAGGTAAATAGCCATGAATCACAAATAAACAAAGTAGTCGAAGCTCAAATATCTGAAGGGATGGAGCTTGTGCTGATGTCCCCGGGGCAGATCCAGATCGATCACTAGGAAGAAACTGATTAGCACTGAGAGCTGGCAGGTTGCTGTCCCTGCAGGGGTGAAAAGAGGGAAGACAAGCCTTGGGGTGTGCATAGGGGGTGGAAAGCTTTTCACTCTTTTCCTTCCCTCCCTCCCTGGAGGAGGCCAGTTAGCTGGTGCCCGTTTCTAGGCCCCAAAGAAATAACTGCTCCTTAGCTACACTTTGACCAGTGGTTCTCAAACCAGGCTGAACTTGAAAACACTTTGGGGGCTTTAAAAGTGGCACCCTCATCTCCTCAGAGATTAGCATTTAATTGATCTGCGGTGTGGCCTGGGAAGGGGGATCAGGATTTTTAAAGCTCCCCCATGTAATTCTAAAGCACGGCTGCCAAAGTTAAAAGCCCCGAAGGAGTTGATTGCATCTAATATTTATTGAGCAACTACTATACCCAGGCACTGTGCTAAGTGCTTCATATGAATCCTTTCAAATCCTTAAAAATCAACTTGCAGGTAGGTAGCTCATCCCATTTTGAGGAGTAAACTAAGCCTTGAGGCTAAATCGAGGTCACAGCATCTATCCTGTCTGCCTGCCCCCACCTGCAATCCTTTCCCAGGGTAACTGCTGCCTCTCCTGAAGAACAGTGCTACCATTTCACTGAAAAGAGAGGTAGAAGGAGACCAGAGATTATCTTCTCAAACGCTCTCCAGGATAGACTATAAAGCTCTCTGATACCTTTTCTGCCAATATTGTGTAATTGTCTTTGGATCTGCGTCTTCTTCCTCACAGGTATGCTGCCATTACCTCTGAAAAGTGTTTGCCTCGGTTGCTATTAGTACTTCATCTTATTCTTACAATAGTGCGTGCTAGGTGCTAAAGATATATCAGAGAAATAGAATATACAGTGCTTGTCTTCAGGAAATCTCTTGAGTAGCAAATATCAAATGATACTACTTTGGAATAGAAATATACATGGGGGGGCAAATTATCTAAAAGCCAGAGAATTGCTCTAGCCCCTAATTATTTAAAGTATGGTCCTTAGACCAGCTGTTCCAATGTCTTGTGGAATCTTGTGAGAAATGCAGAATCTCAGGCTCCATCTCAGACCTATGATTTAGAATCTGCGTTTTAAATGATCCCCGGATAATGCATTCATACATTAGTTTGGAAGCAGAAGGCATGAGCAATTTTATTGGCATTACTTCTGTCCCATTCTGTTGTTTTAGGAAACATGTTTTCAACCTCTTTTTCCTAAGAGTTTCTCCCATAGACGCAATTTTTCTTTTTCTCTTACTTTTATTTTTTTAAGGGTTTTTTTTTTTTTTTAGAGCATAGTTGCAATTCTCCCTGCCTTTCTTAAAACGCATGAAACCAAGATGAGCAGAGAACCAGGATCTCGTTCATAACTAAGTCTTTTGTCAGTTTCCTTATATGGCCCCAGGTGCCCTGGCACAGCTGCTCATATTTAGTTACGTTCTGCACCAGCAATCCTAGCATTTGGGAAGTGAAATTCATTTTTCTCTCTCTGGCTTATGAAAGCCCAGGGCAAAGGAGGTGAAGAAAGGGGAGCTTGGAGGAAATCAGTACTGAGAGTATCAGGTATAGCAGCGAGGTCAGACCATGTGCGTTTTGGGTTCTGGCGTTTTATTTAGGCCTTGGCAATCTATCCTTTAAATGGAGATGGGAGAATTTCTTTAATAAGGCCACAAAGGTTTGTAATTCTAAAGGGCTCAGCATTTGACTCATAAGTCCTTATATTGAGTTACACCCTAAACAGGGGTTGTGTTCTGCTCTATGTTTGGAATAATTACTCTCGGAAATGTTCAGTGAAGTCCTCTCAAGCATGATCTTCAGACACTTGAAATATTAAGTGTTCCATTTAATAAGGGAACTGCAGCCCCATTTAACTTTACGTGAATGCACGATTTTAATTTAGTCAGGTAATAAAGTGAATCGCTTCCTCAGGTCCTAGACCTCCTCTATAACAAACCTGTCTGATCCTTATTTTAGCATTAAGAATAAAGACCTACCTTTGCCATTGAGCAGATTCAAAAACAAAACCTACTCAAAGAGAGGGATAAATTTGTACATATTGGGAAACTCTTTGGAGTTTAAGGATGTGGGTGACTTTGAAACAAACTGTATTATTCTTGCAGAGTTGCAGAATTATGCTATATAATGTTTGCATTTGGGGAAATTAATTATGAGCCTAAGTCATGGGTTAGAAATATAATTAAACTGATTAGTGTCATAAGATAAAAATAAAAAGCAAGGCCTGTGACAGCTTCCAGCGTCCCTCCCCCCACCCGAACTCCCCAGAAAGGCTCTTAAAGGAACATTTAAAACCAAGCCTTTGTTCCCTCAATCTATGGTGCTCAGGTCAGGTGGACCCTGCGGCGTGGCTGAAATATTTCAAACAGTCACTCACAAATGTGTCATTTGACCTGCTGTTCTTCCAAAGAGGTATGAAAAATGTGTTTCTTGCTGAGATAACTTGAAATCAAATAAACATAATCTCTTTAATTCTTTCTAAATAGTTCTATATTTTAAGTCTAAACACAATAGAACACAAAGCTTCTGGCTTTAAAAAAGTTTATTTTTTTATGTGTGTGTTGTTGGATTTTTTTCCTTCCCATTTGTGTTAGTTTGATTTTAAGAGCATAATTTACATGTCGAACCAAGTGAATAATATTTTCTTCCATTTAGGGACACACACAGAAAAGTGGCAATGTTGCTACTTGGTTAAATGTATGTGGGTGCTTTTGTTTGAGTGCCATCTTTAAGCAAAGATGGACTTCTGAATATTCATACTAACCATCACTTGATAGAACAGAAAAAAGTCTTCAGCAAGGCTCGCAACAAATTGAACAATATTTCCTTATGTAAAATTGGTTCTGGTCCATTGTTTTTATTTATCTGCAATAATGGTACTCACTCAAGTTTGTAATAACACTGTCATGGCTGAAGGGAGTTTGTTTTAGGTATTATATCTATTATCTGCTTCCTCTCCCTTCCTTAAACTGAATCTCCAAGGAGAAAGTCTGAATGTAGCTCGGATTTAAGAAGAAAAAACAAAAGCTTTCCTAAAACCTTACTAGGTTGGATGTTATTTTAGATTGTTTTAAGATTTTTAATAATTCTTGTTTGTTTGCCCTTGGCATTGAACATCAAATAAAACAGAACTTGCCTTATTCTTAGAGGAGAATTATAAAGCTTGGAGTTGTTATACAATATTCTATTAATTTCTTTGCTGTTTTGAGACAAGCCTACCTAACCTTTTGCCCAAACAAGGAATATTTATCTAGTGCTCCCTGGCAATGGATAAATTTAGCAGTTAGGAAATATTTGCTTTGCCTTATGACCACCAGAGTGTGCTCTAGTGCCACAAGATTCAGAATTTCTTTGGATGGTTAGCAGGGTACATGGATGAAATACCTAGAAAAAAATCTTTCCATCTAATTACATGTGTCCCTTTAAGTGTCTTGGAAAGACTAGATTATGTTCATGGATTTAATTATGGTGGAACTGAAGACTTTACTTTCAATATTAACACTCGACAATATTTTAGATGAGTTTAGTTTTTGTAGTTGAATTGGCTCCACTTAACTCCAACAGGGTACTAAGAAATACTACTTCCCCCTCCATCCATGAGCTATATTTTTAGGCAATAACTTTTTCATTTTATAACGTTAGCATCACTGAGGCTCCAGTGAATGATGGGGTGACTTGGGAAGAATTAACTCCTTGAGTATCTGTTGCTCCTGTTGAAAGTCCCCGGCAGAAGCCCACTCCCCCAATCTTGAATGTCAAGGGTAGTGATGAGAGCACAGTCCCAGTATCTGCACTGGGGGCTGGTCATGCTGGAAGACAGCACTAAGCTTATCAGTGGGATTCTAGCACATTTTAGCAGCGCCTCCTACTCCCGCAGCCCTCTACTGAAACAGAGCACTGTCTTTCAATTTTATTCCACTCCAGGTGAAAGCAGGTCACTGAGACTCTCTCTAGGCACAGTGGCCCCTCAGTCCCATGATGCCTCCAGTGATCCAGGGCCCTTTTGCTCTCGGGCCTTTAAACAGCTTAGACCCAATGTAACTTCCTTCTCCAGGCGTGAGTCACAGTTGCTCCAGCAAAGTCTAAAACGAAGTCTTTGTGGCTGGAGCCACTCGTCTCCCTAGATGTCTAAGATTCTGCTCAGTGTTCAGTGACCACAGCCTCTGGGGCTCATGTCCTCTTTCTGACCAGAGGGAGCGCAAACCACTTTCACACAAGTATGTCATTGCCTAGAGACAGTACGGAGGCCCAGCTCAAGTCCAGCTCTGGGGGCCACCCTGACGTAGGTTGGCCCTAGGGGACCACAGCCCAGAGAGTGGTCTGAGGTGAGCCGGTGCACCAGGATTCCTTTGCCCCTGCGTGGTCCTAGAGGAACCCCCTTAGGTGTCCAATCATCTGTGTGGGACGCCGTGCTCTCCTATTCCTGTGAACCTCAGTTAGATTCGAGTACGCATCATTCCAGCCCCTATTTCAGCTGGGCGATGATGGCGAATGCTCTTCGGGTAAAGATTTTTCTTGCATAGTAAAGACACGAAAAGTAGCTTGGGAGATTTCAGGAACCCTCTCTGTGCCCCCTCATCCCCCAATAATCTCCACCTAGCCCCTTTCAAAGCTACCTCATATCCAAATAAAAGCAGTGCATTTGCTGTGTAAGTGCAGTTTTAAGCCAAGTCCTGTAATCAGTGGCTCCTCCAGCTTCCAAGCAGAACCCCGTCCATGCTGACATCTCCGAGCCACAGTTCAGCTGCTGTGGCTCCTAACAGTCCTCAGACCTCCCTTCTAGAAACTCAGGGGAGCCAGCCCCTGCTGGACTCTGTACCTCCTGGAACAAACAAGTGCCATCTGTCATACTCCTGATTCTGAGATTCTATCAGGACCGGAAGTCCCTAGAAGGCCAGGTTTTGTGACACCTCAGAGGCCTCTGAGAACACGCATGAAGGTAGTTGTGTTAGCAAAGTTCCCAAGCTGACCCTGACTCTCCTCCTGCTCTCTTGAATTTCTTTCAGCCTCTGTGCTTGTGTGACTTGCAGTTGCTCTTTGGGGAAAACAAAATAAAACAAAACGATGCAAACCCAGCCATCTGCTTCTTTTCTGGGTAGCAGTATGGTCCTGTTATGGAAAGAGCACAGGCCTCAAATTCTTCAGCTTCTCAGTTGTATCATCAAGGAGATTTACTCAAACTTTCTGGGCCTCAGTTTCCTTTTTTGTAAGAGATGATATGAGAACCGGGCTGAGTGTGGCCTACTGCTACCCCAAGTGGGAAAATCGATGCTATTCACTTGGACAGAGAATTCATCAAGTTAGATGCACTAACTGATCAGTTCATCTGCAGATGGTTGACTCAGTCACATTTGTCAAAACTGCCTTGAATAAAGGAAGTAGTGCATTATTCCTTTTTGGTTTTATGTTATTTACCAAACAAGCTGTAATTTCAAAGTGACAAAGGTTTGACAGACTTGAAAAGAAAAAAAAAGAATTCTGAGATCAACACAGAAATAAATGTTCTCTTATCATAATATTGAGTTTTCACCACTGAACTTGTTATATAATATGTTGGCTTATCCAAATCATTCCTGTTATTTAACTGACATTTATTAAATGCACTGTGGGAGAAGTTAGAGATAAAAAAAAAAAGAAAAAATATATGGTTCCAATTTCTGAGCCACTCACATTCCACCTGAGAATAAAACTTCATAGCTAGGAGTTGTAAAGAGAGATTGCTAGAGAATTTATTATGCATAAAGATGGTTACTCACAGTTTATGGTGATGAACACTATTTGATAATCTCATAGCAACATACAAATGTACTTATATTTGGGAGTATTTCCCCCTAATATAGTGACAGGAATGTAGAATATTGTGGAAGATCATTGGACTAAAGCCCAGTTCCAGTTCTGCCATCACCAGCCACGTGGTTCGGTGAGATGCTTAAACCCCCTGGTGTCTGCTTCCTTATCTGTAAAAGAAGGGCTGTAACTTTAGATCAGTGGGCCCCAGACCAAGCTAATCAACAGGATCACCTGGGAAGCTTTGAAAACGTGCAGATGTCCAGGATCTACCTGGAACCACTAATTAGAATCTCCAAGTGTGAGCCCAGGAATCCACAGTTTTGAAAATCTCTGCCAAATGCTTCTGATGATCAGCCAGGTTTAGGAAATACCATGTTAGAAAACTGGCCACACTTGGTCTTTCTTTAGCACGCCTCTTTTCCCACTCTACTTAAATATCTCTGATATTTCTAAAAATCCACCCGATCTCTTTCATTACCTTCTCGCTTCTGGCAGAAGGGTTTTACAACATGCTCCTTTGCATCTGTGACCTTAGACACACACCTCTGCTTGTCCTCCCTCCCTAGATCCTCCCTCCACTGGGAGCCCCACACTGTTCTGACTGCTTGGGTTCCTGCCTCCCCGGCTCACTAATGCCCACAACTGAAGCCACCTCTCAGGATGAACCCAGTCCCTCCCATCTACCCCCACCACCTATACATCCACACGCTCAGGCTCTGGGGCCAACCCTCGCCCAAGACAAGAGCGCTTTGAAAACTAACTCAAACACAGTGTCAAATCAAGGAGTACAGAGAAGAGATTGTTGCCCATCGAGGTGAACGTGTGAGCCCCAAGGTGAAATGTGTGCATCTGAACTGCTTCGTTACTCATGGGCTGTATCTTGGGTAAGTTACCTAATATATCCAGAGCTCTCTTTCCTCATTATAAAATGGATATAAAAATGGTTTCGAGCTCACAGGGTTCCTGGGGATGTGAAATGAGTTCACGTGGAACATTTTTTGAGTGCTTATTATGCAGCAGGCAGTGTTTTAAACATCATGCATAAATTAACACATTCCACTGGTGGAGGCAGGTCTCCAACCCAGGCAAATAGGCTCCAGGCCACGGTCTCAGCCACTACTCTATAACTAATGTAACTTGCTTGATGAAGTGCCTGGCATACAGTAGGAGTTCAATAAATGCTAAAAGAAAATCTGTGCATTTATGCTAATTCTGACTCTATTTTTATTTAGGATCCAGATTCTGGGTTCTTGCTTCATATATTGTGACTATGCCTTTATCCTATAGTCCAACTGCGCCTGGACCTGCATTGTGTTCTCTGAGACGCCATCTTACTACCTTGTTTATTTATCCAGTTCCCCTGGGACTCAGCCACCTCCTAAGAGCTTCCTCTTGTGAGGACTTCTTCCTAATCCCTGTGTTTTTGACATACTGTCTTTCTGTTCTTCTGCCATCACCATGAGAAGGACATTACTGAGCTGGCCTGATGGAGGATGGAAGACACATGGAGAATTATATCACTTTGGTCCTCACATTCAAGACTGTATTAGACCTGCTAGTAGCCAGACAATCCTCAGACAGTGAGCAAGTTCACCAAAGACCAGCAGAGTCACCACAATAATCTCCCCAGGAGTTGAGCACTAATAAACCCTTATTGTTGTATGCCACTGAGTTTTGTAGTGTTTTGTTGCATTGCATTATTGAAGACATAGGTGGTTGGTGTATAAGTGTTAAGTGATGATATCACATGGACATATAACAAAAGCCAATATTTGGGAAATCCTACAGAATAAGTAATCCAGTTTATTCTCTTTTCCTGTAGAGTTCCCCACAATCTGGAGGAAGAAATGTTATAGATTAAAGGAGACTTAGGAGCCATATGAGTCAAAGGCAATGTCTGGATCATATATGAACCTTAATTGAAACAAATCTGCTATTAAATAAAAGAGATAGCCAGGGATAGTCAATATCAAGAAATTATTGCTAATTTTTAGGTGTTATAATGATAATTAACTTATTTTTTTTAAAGACCATATCTCTGAGATATATACTGAAACACTTATGAATGAAATGATATCTGAGATTTTCTTTGAAATAATTCAGTAAGTCAAAAAACTGGAGAGGAATATTAATGAAATAAGCCATATATTGATAAGTGTTAAAGCTGAGTGATGAGTTCTAAAGGTTTATTATAGCATTCTCTTTGGTTCTGTGTATGCTTGAAAATTTCCATAAGAAAAAGGAAGGAAAGAAGAAAGGAAGGAAATAAATTTCCAGGGACAAATGAGTCATAAAATGAGATCAGACCAGAGACCTGCCACACAGTGTTATAGTTAGAAATCCATGCTGGGCTATTAAAACCTAATTTGAAGCTGTATATCCTTAAGTGTTAAGATGGAAACAACCACAATGCAGTCTCAGAATATAATGGGGAAAAGATTACGGTAGAAAATAAGCATGCAAACCAACTCAAGAGCAACGAAGGTCTAATGGTATGAAATAAGAGACAACAGATCAAAAAAAATTGGAAAATCCACAGCTGAGGAAATAGAGCAAGCCTCAATATATTAAGAAGAAAACAGCCGTGAAAGAAAAACAGAAGTTATGAGAAAAAGAAAAACTTGTAATTATTAAGTAAGAATAGAACAATGAAGAATAAGAAACTGTTAGGAATCATGGAAGTGAAAAATACAGTAGATTATATATACCATTAAAATTCATTAGGCTAACTCATAGCCTCTTTATAACTGAAAAGATAACTAGTAAATTGGAAGAACAAAGTAAATATCTCAAAATGTAGCTTGGAGAGATAAGTAATGGAAAATAGGTAATAGATGTAGAAACAAGGAGAAATCCAATTGGAGTTCCAGAAGGAAAAGGAGAAATAAAATGATAGAGAAGCAATCTTGGAAAAGATAATGGCTAATAACTTCCCTAAACTAAAAAAAAAGACCGGGATCTTCACTTTGAAAAGAACAAATGAGTGCCAAGCAGAATAAAGTTAAAAAAAAAAAATCTATGCTCAGATATATCATAGGAAATTTAAAAACAAAGATGAAGAAAAAAAATCCCAGAAGCGTTCGGAGAGAAGAGACAAAATAGGTAAAGACAAATGGCAAACCGATTGATAACAGATATCTCATCAAAGATGCAAAAAAAAAAAAAAAGTAATGAAAGTGATGAGGGAAAATGACGAGTCTAAAATTCTTCCCAGCTAAAACCTAACCTGGAAAAAGGTGAAAGAAAAGATAGACATACAAATGTTCAGAAACTATTAAAAGATATATTTCAGAGGGAAAAAAAGCCAAAGGAAACGACAGGATGAAAGAAGTGATTGCTTTTTCAGGCAATACTTAGATGTACCGACATGTTTTTCTTTTTTTTTTCAAGTATTTAAATATTAATACCTGTATTTAAATATTAATATTATAGTGCATTTAATTCAGTAGGACCAGTCAACTCTCACCATAGATTACTGCTGTGATTACCCCTCGCCGCGTTTCCCATTTCAACGTATCCGTATTTGTCGATCTTCTCCACTCTGCAACCAGATCAACTCTAACACATGAATCATACAACCTTCCGAATGGATAAAATTTTATAGGGATAAAACTATATTTGAAATGGAAACAGAGTGGCTAAATAAGTGAATTTTTAAAAATGCAATTCCAGCAGGAAATAACTGACTTAGGGCAAAGATTTATAATGCTCCCACTATTCTTCATGCTCTTCATGAGGTAATTCAAAAGTTTTGGCTTTTATCATTCTTGGTTGTTCCTTTGCAAAATTTCCCTATTCTTAATGTAATACAATGCACATGGCAAAATATATAATAGTATATAACGACATGATGAAAGCAGTATTTCCTATCCTGTTCTTTCCTCACCTAGTGTCCCTTTTCAGAAGCACTTTTCACCTTTTCTGGTTTTGGTTCTTCTCATGATTATCTCCCTTTAATAATTGGCCTCTAGAACGACCTCCTAATTTTTCAGTGTAAGACATTATCTATTGTGTCCCCAGACAGAATGAAGATTTGGTTCAGTGCTGCAATCCTCACTTCCCTTTTCTAATTTTGATAGTTGTTTACTTTATTTTTACTTTTTATATTATTTACTTTGTGTCCTTAATATTCCTTTTTTTATGTGATATCTTTGAGTTTTGTTTTTAAAAACTGGGTTCATTAAAACTTTGAAGAATACTGACAGATACCAGTCTATGAAACCAAGTTTTTGTTTTTTTTCTTTTTTTCCCCTAAAGATCTGGATCATAAATCACAAAATGTATGTTCGAAAACTAAATTAGAGGGAGTTTAATAGTCGATTATATTGGATCGCCAGCAGAAATTTGGGAAGAAAATTTACTTTCATGTTGGAATTTATTTTCCTTGGGCATAAAACACCTCTATATAATCACTTATTATATCTGGAACTAAAAAGATGCAGGAAAATTCATGAGTTATCTTATGCTAATTCAGAGAACATTCTGGTTAGCATTCATTAAAAAGCTGTCCTTCGGTTAACTGCATCATAATCTTCCTTCCTGTCTACTTTTAATTGTGAGATATGTCATATAGACACAAGAGTGCATAAAACATTTATAAAAAGTTTAGAGGCTAATTATAATGGAAAAACCCATGTAGTCACTGCCCAAGTCAAACATAGAAACATTGACAGCCCCCACTCACTGCAAAGGTATCTACCATTATCCCAACATTTTACTAAATATTTTGCTTATAGAATTTTGTGTGCGTGTGAGAGTCGCCTGTATTGTTTCGCAGTAGCTAGGTGTACTTCGTTCATTCTCTTTGTTGTATGTCATTGTATAACTAAATCAGGATTTACCTCTCTAATCCATTATTGATGTATGTTTGCAGTTGGACTCAGCATTTTTATGAATGATGTTACTATGAACATTTTGTATCTGTTTCTGGCTTCTCCAGGAACAAACCTGGAATGGATTTGCCGGGTTATAGGCTCTGCCCATCTTGGTCTTCACTGAAAAAAATTCTGCTTCCAAAGTGGTTTTAGCAATTTACACTCCTGCTAACGTTTCCAATGTTCCACATGGTTGCCAACGTTTATATAGTTAGACTTTCATTTTTGCTAACCTGATAGGTGTGTAATATATCATTGTGTTTTGATTTGCATTTCTCTGATTACTAATAAAGTTAAACACATTTGCATATATTTATTGAAAATTTAGGTCAAATTATATTACCATCTTATAGATTTTTGATACAGATAGCTAAATTGCCCTCTACATGTTATACCACAATTCCTTTATCACCAATACTCTATAGATATTAAATATCTTTGACTACTGGAAAGGTGAAAATGGCTTTTTTTTTAAATCAAATTCCTTTGGTTACTAGAACATTTGAGTGTTTAAAATTATTTTCTAAGGCATTTAACAGGGATGTTTGGGCCTTCTTGTATTGTCCTATTGCAGGTGGTTTGTTGGATAGCATTCCAGATATCTGGTTTCTAATCTAAAATCTAACAGGCATTAGTAAGATTAAGGCACATTGGGCTGTATTTCAAGTGGATTTTGGGGAGGATAATGACTTCCAAATGACAACTTTTTAGGTAAAATTCAATGCATTAATGTCGGCAAGTCTGCTCTGAATGCTCAGAAAGAATAACATGAAGGGGAGTAACTCTTGCTTCCGGAAAGATGGAATAGACACACTTTTCCCTATTCCCCCATTAAGTACAACTAAACACCCTGCACATTACCTATCAGACAAATACAAGACTGAAAAGTGAAAAGAAGGGAGACCAGATAGGAGTCTCAAAACCTGGAAAATGACATGGTGATATGTCGTTCCCTGGGTGTTCTTTATGTCACACATATCCCAGATTAGATGCTAGAGAAGCTGGCAATCCAGAGACCTCAATAGGCACAGACAGGGGAAAAAAAAAAAAAAAAAAAAAAAGCTTGTTCTCTGTGGTCAAAGGATAAAGAAACCGTCAAGACAGATACATTTAGAAAACAACCTTTCTACTGTAGCAGAAAAACAAAGAAAACTGGTAGCCTCACTCCCACCCACTCCAGCAAAGGCCAAGTAGGGAGCTTAGACTACCCTCTCCAGATACCCCAATACACCCACCAGGAGATGTCAAGAAAGGATGAAGAAAGAGCCAGAGCTTCATTCAATCCTGGCTGGGTAACAATGAGGCCCCTCATCCCCATGGTGTTTGTGGAGTCCATGCGGGGAGTCTAGATTTCTACCCCCAGTAAGGAGGCTCCCTTCTCTCTCCTGAGAGGGTGGTGCCAGATGAGGCCTAAGGAGAGTCAGAACTTTCACCAGCATCCCTTAAAAAGAGGTCACTTCCCTGTCCTTCCCTCTCCTTATTGTGATGTCAGTGGAAGCCGAATAAGAAGCAGTAACTCTGACCTCTCCTAGCTAGGAAGGTACCAGTGAAGGCCTAGTGGGAGCTGCAGTGCCCACTTCTGCTCAACTGTAATGAGGAGCTGCTCCCTTTGGGAGTCTGTAGAGGTTAGGTGCTGGCCATAGATTCCAGGAAGAATCTGCTCCCCCTGGGGCACTGACAAGCCAGACAACTGATTCTGTTCCCGTTTTGTTTTGCTTTCAATTCTCCCAGGGCCAAATCTGGGATGCCATAGGCCCACACATCCAAGTATTTACTTCCTTTCAATCTGATATTCTAATCACATGGTCCCTGACCTGGAATTTGCATTGCATGTTCTGTGATATTTTTTGCATGTGTCAACTTGGCTTAGCTACACTCCCCAGTTTTTTAGTCAAACACAAATTTAGATGTTGCTGTGAAGGTGTTTTACAGGCGTGGTTAAAATCCATAATCCGTTGACTTTAAGAGAGGGAGATTATTCTACATGGCCTAGGTAGGCCTGATTCAATCAGTTTGAAAGGCCAGCAGAACCGAGGTTTCCCTAATGAAGACATTCTGCCTGTGGACAGCACCCTCATCCTATGCCTGAGAGTTTCAGCCTGCCCTTCCAGAAAGCCGCCCTACCGACATCCCACCTTAGGGATTTTGGACTTGCCTAGCCAACCCTCACAATCACATGAGAGAATTCCTTATAATAAATACCTTCTACTACTTCTGTCTCTGGTTGAATCCTAAGTAATATACACATTTTTCCATTTTATACTATGTATTCTAGTAGCTGTTTCTAACCCTTTGTGGAATGAAGCACAGTATACATTATAGATAAATACTGCTGGATATCTATCTTATTGGTCTACCTGAGGATCAAGTCTAACTGCCATGTGTTACCTCAAATTCCCTCCTCTCTAACTCTAATATTTTCTATCTTCATCCCTTCTCTTCTTTCCTCTTTGTTTCCATATCCTCCAGTCTCCGGTACATAATTACTTTATCACTATTCCTCCCATATACTCCCTTGGATTATCAAAAAGAAAAAATAAAACCAAAAAAAACACCTCATTTGATGCTTCAATACCTGTGAATTTCCATATTTCTCTTTCCCTTCACTGTCAAAACTTCTAGCAAATGTGTTGTATTTTCTCTTTTTTTCCTCACTTCTTAACTCACTATTACCTATTTCCAATATCTGCTGCTCTACTGAAACTGACATCTTGAACTTTCAAGGTTAAGAAACCGCCGGGTCACCAAATATAACTATAGCAGGCCTGCCCAGTTACCTCCCAATAGCCATTCTCTTCTTCCTTCATAACAGAACCCTGGAAATTTGCCTAGCTGAAAAGGTACAGTTCCCATTTGCCTTTGCCCTTAGGAGTGTGGCCTGTTACTCAACTGTGGCCAGTGAGATGTGGTAGAAGTGTGAAACAGCATTTCCAGAGCACTCTTTAAAAGGATGAGTTATGCCCTTCTTTTCCTATCTTTTCTTCTTCTTAAAATAAAGATGTAATGTCTGGAGCATTAATTGCCATCTTGGATCAGGAGATGACCTTGAGGATGTAAGTGAATGGAATGATACAGAAAAATATAAGGACCTCAGTTTTGCCCTGAATGACATTAGCAGTTGCCAAACCAGTGTTGGACTGACTTCCTCCAGATTCATTTTTATTTAAGGGGTGGGAGGGTGGAGGTGGGGTCTGGTAAGTACATGTTTAATTTATTAAGAAATTGCCAAATTGTTTTCTAAAGAGGTTGTACCATTTTTCTGTTTATTTATTTGTTTATTTATTTAAAGATTTTGTTTTACTAGTTTCAAGTATACAGTACATAGGTTAGACATCTATATAGTTTATAGAACGATCCCCCAATTTCTCTCCTCTGGCTCTCCACCTAGCCATTACATTAATGCTCACTGCATTCCCTGTGCCATGCTCCCCATCTCCATGACCATCTATTAACTACTAATTTGTACTTCTTTAACCCTTCACCCCATTCTCCCAGCCCCCAACCCACCTCTCCTCTGGCCATCACCAGATTTTCCTCTATACTTGTGAGTCTGTTTTTGATTAGTTTGTTCTTTTTGTCTCTTAGATTCTGCATATAAGTGAAATATATGGTATTTATCTTTCTCTGTCTGACTTATTTCACTCAGCATAATAACCTCTAGGTCCATCCATGTCATTGCAAATGGTAGGATTTCATTTTTTTAATGGCTGAATAATATTCATTGTATATATGAACCATAACTTCTTTATCCAATCATCTGTTGATGGGCATTTGGTTGCTTCCATATCTTGGCTATCATAAATTGTGCTGCCATGAACATACAGGTGCATAGATCTTTATGAATTATTGTTTGGTTTCCTTTGGATAAATACTCAGAAGTGCAATTACTGGGTCAAAAGGTATATCCATTTTTAATTTTTTGAGGAAGCTCCAGACTATTTTCCATAGTGGTTGTACCAATTTGCAATCTTAACAACAGTGTATGAGAGTTCCCTTTTCTCCACAGCCTCCAACACTTGTTGTTCTTTGATTTATTGATGATAGCCATTCTGACAGGTGTGAGGTGATGTTTCATTGTATTTTAATTTGCATTTTCTGATGATTAGTGACCTTGAGCATCTTTTCATATGTCTATTGGCCATCAGTATATCCTCTTGGAGAAATATCTGTTCATTTTTTAATTGGATTGTTTGCTTTTTTATTATTGAGTTGTATGAGTTCTCTATATATTTTGGATATTAACCTCTATCAGATGTACCATAAGCGAATATCTTCTCTCATTCAATCAGTTGTCTTTTTGTTTTGTTGATGGTTTTTTTGCTGTACAAAAACTTTTTAGTTTGGTCAGTCCCATTTGTTTATTTTTTCTTTTGTTTCCTTTGCCCGAGGAGACATATCCAAAAATAAATTACTGTCAGCAATATTAGAGAGTTTACTGCCTATGCTTTCTTCTAGAAGTTTTATGGTTTCGGGTCTTACATTTAAGTCTTTAATCCATTTTAAGACTATTCTTTTACACAGTGTAAGAAGAGGTTCAGTTTCTTTTTCTTTTCTTTTTTTTTTTTTTTGCATGTGTCTGTCCAATTTTCCCAGCACCATTTATTGAAGAGATTGTCTTTACTTCATTGTATTTTCGCTCCTTTGTCATATATTAAGTGAGCGTATAGGCATGGGTTATTTCTGGGATCTCTATTCTGTTCCATTGATCAATGTATCTGTTTTTATACCAGTACCATGCTGTTTTGATTACTGTAGCCTTGTAGTATAATTTGATGTCAGGTAATGTGATGCCTCCAACTTTGTTCTTCTTTCTCAAATTGCCGTGGCTATTCAGGGTCTTTTAGAGTTCCATATAAATTTTAGGATTATTTGTTCTAGCTCTCTGAAAAATGCCATTGGTATTTTGATAGGGATTGCCTTGCTATAGATTGCTTTAGGTAGTATGGCCATTTTAATGATGTTGATTCTTCCTGCCCATGAGCATGGTATATGCTTCCATTTATTTGTATCTCCTTCAATTTTTTTTTTCAATGACTTATAATTTTCTGAGAACAGGTCTTTTACCTCCTTGGTTAATTTGATTCCCAGGTATTTTATTGTTTTTGTTGCAATTGTAAATGGGATTGTTTTCTTAATTTCTCTTTCTGAAAGTTCATCATTAGTATATAAAAGTGCCACTAATTTCTGAATATTTATTTTGTAACCTGCTACTTTACTGAATTTATTGATCAATTCTAACAGTCTTCTGGTGGAATCTTTAGGGTTCACTACATATATTATCATGTCATCAGCAAATAACGAGACTTTTACCTCTTCCTTTCCAATTCAGATACCTTTTATTTCTCTTTCTATTCTTATTACTGTGGCTAAGACTTCCAATACAGCATTGAAAAGAATTGGTGAAAGTGGGCATCCTTGTCTTGTTCCTGATCTTAAGTAAAATGCTTTTAGCCTTCCCCATTGAGTATAATGTTAGCTGTAGGTTTGTCATACATGACCTTTTTATGTTGAGGTATGTTCTCTCTATTCCCACTTTGCTGAGAATTTTATCATAAATGGATGCTGGATCCAGATTCTTTTTTTAATTGCTGCTAGTCGGAAAGTACAATGTCTCCATTTCATTTCCTCCTTTGTGGTCAAAGCTCCATCAAAATACTCCTCTTTGTTAAAGTAGGAGACAACTTTGCCAGGGTATGAATTATTTGTATTAATGCAGAAAGTCAAGTTTCTCAGCTCATCTGCTGAGTTTTCCTCATGCCATGGGGGGAAAAAATTAGACCAATTAGCTTATTTTAATCTCTCTGAAAATTACTCAGCGATTAATATCAGCACACGGCTTAATTAATCATAGTTAAACACATGCGATTAAAGCAGTTATTGACTGACTTGGCACATGCTGTACGCACACCTCTCCTTGCATAACACGGTTAGGTTCCTGGCTCCCAGTCTTGGTCCTCTCGTGCAGTTTCACCCCACACCATTGGGGCAGAAGAATCCCTTGCTTACTCGCAGTTTCGGACTCAGTTTCTGTCTCTGTCAGATCCGGCCAAGTCAGTGACGAAGGGGGAGAGGCCCTGGAGGCGCAGCCTGTGCCCAGGATTGCTTTCTTAAGATAAAGATTTTTTCTACGATGGGCTACTTTAAAACACATTGTAAGTCTGTAAACCTCAGCGTGTGGGAAAACTCCCAGAGCCTGGTTCTCGCAAAGCCTGGCATGTTCTGCGTCCCACCCCCACCCGGCGGAGGAAGGTACGGTCCGGCCGCGGAGAACTGACGCGGAAGTCACTGCGCCTGCTGCAAGGGCCCCGCTCGCCTGGGCAGCCCAGTGCTCCCGCACGTCCAGGGCTCGCCGGGTCCTCCTTTGTCGGTCCCACTGATCCATGGGTCTCCATGGCGACAGCAGGGGTTCGGCCGCTGGGCGGGCAGCCGAAGTGGGGCCGCGGCGTTCCAGAGCCTGTGCGGCGGCGTTGCAGTGTTCGCCACCGTGGCCGGCGTGTTCACCCTCACGCTGCCGCCTTCGGTGCCGGGGGAGACTCGGGTAAAGTACTCTCAGGGTCGTCCCTCCTGCCCCTCTGCCCTGGTCTGCACTTTTCTCACTAGGTCTGGACAGCTCGTGCCCTCCAGGGTTTTCGGTCCAGACCTAAATTATGTTTCCATCCGTTCATGTTAACTCTGTTTCTTTTTAGTTCTCAGGCTTTTGAGATAGGGCTTGTGGGTTTCACCTGATGGGACTTACCGGCCACTCCACTTCCCCAGGTCTTATTTCTGGACCTGAGTTTTCGCTTTCCATTTCTTATTAGTCCACAAGTATTACTTATTGCATGCTTGTGTTCCACCAAAGGAGTGATGAACAAGTATGGAGAGTATTCTAGTGCTGGTAGAGACAATACACAAACCATTGAATGAACAGCTACATATTAAGTGGTGATAAGTTAGTGGAGACAGTAAGAGGGAAATGTGATTTGAAAGTGGGAGTGGCTAGTGGCCTTCCGAATGGCTAGTCAAAGGCCTCCGAGGAGGTGATCTTTTCTTGAATTTTGAGAAGGAACAAGCCTTGCAGAATATTTGGGGCGGGAGAGTACTTAAAAGAGTGGAAGTCAGGTTGTGGCTTTAAACAAGCTATTTCTATTAAAAGAAAACCACGGGAGCACTAGTTACCTCTTGCTGCCAAATAAGGTACTCCCAAATTTGGTGGCTGAAAACAGCAAACAGTTGTTATGTCATATTTTATGTGAATCAGGAATCTCGGTAGAGTTTAGCTGGGCGCTCTTACTCAAGACAAAGATGCAGACATGGTGTAGATTGGGGCTGTGGTCCTCTCAAGGCTGAATCTGGAAAGGATTCACTTATAAACTCAATCCAGTTATTTTGCCAGGTGGGTCTGGGTAGCTCAGAGAGGGCACCTTGTCATTTTGTAATCTAACCTTGAAAGTGACATACCACTACCTTGTTTTATTCATGGAAGTTAGTAAATCCCGCCCACACCCAAGGAGGAGAGGATTAACAGAATACCAGAAACTGGGCATCATTAGGGGTGATATTCAAGGCTGCCTACCACGTTGAGGATTGTGGACGTTCCATTTTCAAGCCATTACCTTTATTCTTTCAGGTCTTATCAAGCACATAGGAGCAATGTTTCGTTAGTATAGTGCAGAATGGCGTTACCATGTTTCCAAGGTTTATATTAAAAAAAATAACTTATAGTTGTGAGAGTTTTGACACTGGAGAGTATTATTCAGAGGTTAGGTAGTTCTATACTTCTCAAAAAGAAAACCACTGACAGTTACTTACCATGGCTTGATGAATAGTAACACTTATTGAATTGAGCACTTACTCAATATTGAGGAAGGTACTATCAATATCTTCCTTTCATAGATGACAAAATTAAAGCTAAGCTGTGTCCAGAATCACACAGCTAGAAAAGCAGAGGCAGTTAAGGAAAGACCCACATAAATTGACTTTAAAACATGCTCTTTTAACCCTTGCTCTCTGTCAAAGAATTTCACAAAAATTCTTGTTAAATCTAGCATCAAAATGTAGTGATATTTAAAAACTTTAAAGTCTATGATTGTTGCCTTGTCTTTATGAATACTGTTTTAATTTTTCCCAGAAGAATAAAGTTACCTATTCACTTTGAGTTACCAAACCTCTTAGGTGTTCCAATTTGTTTAGTTTAAATAGTGGTTGCTTCAGATATTTTTATTCATTTTTGGGAAAGATAAATAAACTCTTCTAAGTATTGCCAGTAAAATTTGTGTAATCATTTCTTTGATAATTTTGTTTATATGTTGAATGTACTGTTCCCCTTGAATGTTTGTGTTTATGAAATATACTTTCTATCAATAAACGGAACACATCTCAAAACCAATATAAACCATGTATTCTTCTTCCTACTAAGTCTTAAATTATACTCCATAAATCCCTCACAATATATGGCTATGCCACTATTTTGCACCACTTGATACACATGTTGATTTATGGCAGTAGTGCTTATGTCCTTTGGAGAAGAGGTGGGAATCTAGCCTTCACTTTTTTGTTGTTTTGGGGGAAAATTAATTTGTATTAGGATGCCATCTTTAATAGACTTCATATATGACAGTAATAATTACATAATATAAAAAGTAGATTATAAAAACCCCCCCTTTTTTTAAAGTTAAGCATCTGCTAACAACTCTGAACTTGCCACCCATTTGTGCCCAGACACAAACAAACAAACAAACAAAACGGTGGTCCTCACCACCTGAATGTACTTCTGAAGTGCCAGAGAAAACTTAGGCCCAATGTCAGAGGGTCCTAGTGTAGGTAGGTTTTGGGTATGCTCATATAATCATTTCTGTAAAGCACCCAGATAAGTTTATTTTCTGTTCAGGTGGTAGTAGGACTTAAGTTTCAGGAAACCCTAGTGTAAGGGTAGGGAGAAAGGGGACTCTTTGTTTTTTGTTTTCAGTATTCACTTTCCCTCTTAACCATACTCAGTTTTCAGAGTAATATTTCCCTTTAGCTCTTTATCAAAGGTACATTTATAGGCTTTGAATAGTAGCATCCTCTGCATAGATTTTAGTTTAACATTTGGTAAGAGTTGTTGATGGAAGTTTGTCACATTCAGATCTATCTTTAATACTAACAACTCTAGCAAAGAATAACAGCTATTGACTTTTTAATGGTAAAAAGAAGTTAGAGAAGAACTATTTTTGTTAATTTTAAAATGTAATTCTAAATTCATTTTAAATGGAGGTGAATGAATAGTGATTTTGAAATTTTAAACTTCACTGTGCTTCACTGCACCTGCAGAAATATGAGAAAAAAAAAACTGATTAAAACAGTTTTAGACTGAAGACGTAAAAGCTGACTCATTAGAGTAAAACTACAAAATGTACTTGACAGTAGTTAAAAAGGAAAACAGCTATTTTAAACATTTATATACTTTAAAAAGTATATAAGATACAAGAAGTGCCTTTGTTTTCTAAGGGTTTCTTGACTATCTCCAGTAAACTTAAAAGATGCCCTTAAGTAATTGACTTAAGTGAGCAGTATCTGTCTTTGGGTGCCCTACAAGGGGTGTCTGAGTAGCAAGGATGACTGTCAACCTCTATGTTCAGAGCTTGAATTAGAATGTGTGTGGCCAGAGGAGGGAGAGGTGGTGATGTCTTGATAAGATCCTGAAATGGATAGGTTAATATTTTTAACGTAGTAGAACAGACAGAAGTGAAAACAACTAACTAGAATATGAGGCAATCTAAGTGCTAAATAGGTTCAAGCAGGTTCTATGAGGTGGAAGACATGTTTCATGATGATGGGGAATTAACTGGGGAGGGTATGTGTAAGGAAATGTGTCACTGAGAAGGTGGCAATTGAACCAGTCCTTGAAGGATTTAGGAGAGGATGTTGGGTGAGAAATGAGTGATAAGGGGTGTAAAAGAAGACCCATTCCAGAGGAACAATGGGTAATCAGATTCGACTGAGTTTGGAGTATAGGTTTAATGGATAGACATAAGTCTTGTAAAGGGACCTTGAAGCCATAAAGAGCTTGAATGTCATGCCGAGGGATCTGAACTTCATTCAGTAAGCAGAGAGCAGCCATTGAGAAATGTTAGACTAGAGGTTTGATCCAGACTTTGGGGATTGGGGGAGTGGGTATGGGTGGCGATAATTGATTTCAGTATGAAGAAGTAGAAGATTGGTCAGTGCTCTTTTTATAGTCCAGGCCAGAAAGGGTAAAGGTCTACATTGTGGCTAGGGCAGTTTGTAAAAATTAGGCGTACTGGTATTTATCGAAGGATAGAAAATGGATATTAATACATTGGAGGAGTGTCATTTTCTAATAGACAACAGTCACTTTAATACATCATCTATTAATATTGATTGATTTCTTACATTTTACTGCACTACAGTATACAGGGCTGAGTCAGAAATAGTCCCTGTCCTCTGGATACTTAGAACATTAACAAAGCAGGCATTGAATTACCACATCATAATTTTAGAAATAATCACTAATGGCAAGGAATTATAAAGTTCTATGTAAATAGTATAATGATTTAACGATTTGAAAGAATATTATGGCAATTCAATATGAAAATAACCTGGAGCTAATAAACATTTGGAAATTGTTTAAAGATATCAACCTAATTAATATGGAGAAGGTACCCAAATGCCAGGGTTAGGGTAGCATGGCATACTTTACCAAGCGTTGTCTGCACATTCTATATATCATAAGGTCACATCTTTGTAGACAGTTTTGTACTAAATACTTGAGGGATAATACTGCATATTGCACTAATGTTCAAAAGCGTTTCGTATATATTTGCAAGTATTATACAACTTTCAGGAGGGAAAATAAGCATTTTCTTAAAAAATGGAATTCACCTTTATTTCCACTGACCAGTTATTAAAAACTACCAAAGATAGTTTATTCAATGAGACCTAAGGGAGAAAATATTCTTAGACTATTCATGCTGTTAAATCTCTGCAGATTTACAGTTTTATCCAGTCAAATTAATGCAAAACCCCAATGCAAGCATTTGGATTTTGAAAACTTTGGAGGAGTGTCATTTTCTAATAGTAATTATTGGTTTTACATTATTTTTTCACAGGGGAACTGATCACAGCCGCACACGAGCTTGGAGTAAGTATTAGTTTTATTGTTTAATCAATGCTGCTCTCATTAACAGTTTTAGGCATTAAGAAAGTTTAATTAAGCATGGAGTAAAGTAGATTAATTTATTTTTAAACCCCCAGTTTTTAGTAACTTATAAGTACAGTACGTGACAATTTACTTTAAGTTTTAAATCCAATTAAACTAAATTATAGAGCAAAGCCTTTACTATATATACAGTAGCTGGCTTATTATCACCCCAAATTTTGTATAAGCTGTGGAGAATAAAATAAATCGGGTTAACAGTTTTAATAAGTTTATTATTTAATAAACTTTATTATGGTGCATGATCCCTTTAGCAAGACCTTAGGACTGTCAGCATGGGGGTAATCCGATAGCAGTGTGGTCTTTCAACTTTCTAACCAATACAATATTTCAGAACCTGCTTTTCTTCAATAGCCTTTTAAATGACCCTAATGTACTGTGAACTCAGAGAAGAAACTGCTTAAGAATCGACAATGAAATATGTCGCCCTTTCTCTAGGTGACGCACCATGTGATCGACAATGCCAAATCCACTGAAGAAAATATTTATTTGTGTTGGCACAAAAGGATTACAATAGAAAACCACTATTAAAACAGTCTTTGGGTCTTACTCTTCATACTTGCCTGAGAAAAGGGCTTCTTTTCAATTAAAGCCAGTGTGAAAACCTAACTGTTGCTCATTTTTCCGTAGGTGCCCATCCCCCTGGCTATCCTTTGTTCACCCTGGTGGCTAAACTTGCAATTATACTATTTCCTTTTGGTTCAGTTGCCTACAGAGTCAATCTTCTGTGTGGCTTATTTGGAGCAGTAGCTGCATCATTACTTTTTTTCACCGTTTTCAGGTAAAGTAGTTGATTAGTTAAAATTAATTTTGACTAATTGGAGATGTAGTGTTTTTATAGCCCAAGTACATACATTTGAAAAAAAAAATCATTGTTGTTTGAATGGTTTTCCTAATCACTCATGCGATTTCACTTTCTTAATTGACAGTAATTTCACATGCATCTGACCCTCAAATGATTACACAGTCAGTTCTGCTTCATACAATGGAGTCAAGGTGTCACCAGTTCATTATCACAATTCTCTGGTTAGGCAGAATTAATAAGGTTTGTCATTTTATGAAGATGCAGATGGGCCAGTTTAATTTAACAATATGAACTTCATCTTTTGGTGAATGATAAATAACATTTAATTACTCACAGTACTGCTGATGGGTAGCTGCCTATCAGGTTCAGAGCTAATACCTAATTATATTGTATTTAAATATGCACATGTTGTATACTTTTTGAAATGAGGCTATTAACTAAAGAAATCAATTTGAGATTTGGTTTTAGTAAGGTCTCACTTTGTTCCATTATAGCTGTAGGGAAGATAGGAAAATTAGACCCCACTTCATTGATGGAAGGCTTTCTTAGTTTAGAAGGCTACCTGTTAAAAAATGGGTCATTAGTGTTGGATATTGGTAAACTCATTTGTCTTTGCTATTTCTGTCTCCTTCATTCTTAACTCAGTCTAACCTGCTTAAGAGGATTAAAAAGAAAAATACGAATTATACTTACTGCAAAGGGAAAACCAAATTAAAACACTAAAATACAAAAGGAAAACCAAATTAAAAAACTTCTTTCAAAAACAATTGCAATTTGATTATAAAAACATTCTTGTATACAAATATAGTATAATTTGAATAGACAGTTGCATGTGTCATTTTGGAGACTGATGTTTTTATTTGCATTAGTCATAATATTGCCCTTAAGCTGAATTCTTTTCTAAATTCTCTTTTAATAATTTACAGTAAGGTAAAAGTTGACATAATTATAACTCTAAACTTTACTTTTAAATCTATTTGCAGAAAACTTTCAGGTTGAAATTTATATTTGTTGATTATTTACTAAATTTAATCTATATTATTTAATTTGTTTTTATTTCAGCCTTATAGGTTTTCAGTGAGAGCCAAATCTTTAAGTATGAAATGTTTAAAATAATATCTCTGCTTGGATTTATTTGTGTTATGAATGTTACAAATATTTTTTAAAAATGATTAGAATAATCTTTATTAGATTTTTCCTTCTGTGTCTTTTATATAAGAATCTGTCATTCTGTTGATAGAAAAATTGATCTTTTTTATTTTTAAATATCTAGGTTGAAATTTAGAACTTAACCTGTTCTGTATTGAATATGTGTTATTAATTTTTACAAGACATTTAAGAAAAAGATATTTAAAGAAAATTGATACTTGTATTTATTTTGATAGTTCATCTGTATTTTAGAAGATCATTTCTGTAACACATTTAAGCTCTATGTGGATATAAATAGCTCTTAATGCAAATAAAGGGATTTGTCCTCTAAAACTTTTTCATATATTAATTTTGGAAAAATTATAAAAATTTTCAATATATTGTTGATGCCATTCCATATGAAAACCACTGTAAAAGTCATATATAAAAATCTTTTACCTTTATAGAATTCAAATACCTTTGAACAATAATTTTCCTTCGAGTTGTCCATATTTTAGAATAGCTTTTAGTATTATCCTTGATTATAATGAATTTTAGATTAGCACATTTGTCTGTAACCCTCTTCTTTTAATATACAGACATAATGATAAATTTGTCTACTTGCTGATACATGTTTTAAATAAAAAATTCTTAATATGACTAAACTGGATATAGAGGTGGTTTTGGTAATATAGTACTTTGGAAAAGTTGCTTTCTTTCAGAAAAGGGATCTAACAATATTATCTCTTACACACATTTTAATATGAAAATAGTTCATTATTTTGAATACAAATAATTGACAAGGTACACGTCCTTTGGGAACAACCTAGTTCAAGTGGCAAATCTGTTTTATCAAACAATAGACACCCTTCAGGAAAGAGCAAGCCATCTCTATGGTAATAGGACTAACAGTAGCCTATTGATTGAGTGGAAGAAGACATTATACAATGTCAGCTGGCTTGTTACAATTTCATTTGTTGTATGACCTGAACTTAACCTTTAAAACCTTTCTTCTGTGAATATAAACCCAACAGCAGGACACAGTTTTTGTACAGCCATTACAGTGACAGCTTTTTTCCAGTCCCAGCATACAGTAAATGTATTCCTTTACAGGTTGACTCCTTTATCAGAATTTCTTTAGGAGACATTTCACTACTTTATTCATTTACGGACCAAATCATCATTCCATTTTGTTGTTGAATATTGAAGGGTTTTGATCCAGGAAACTGTTTTATTCTTTCTTTCCCCATCACTTAAGGGAACATTACTGTACACGTGGGATTAATGCTGACTGGTGTGCAGTAAATTAATTCTTTTAACAGGTTTAGGGTTTTTTTTCAGGTAATTGTTCACATAGCATTCACTATATTTAGCTCTCGGGGTGGACATAAAGACCTTCTGTACCTTTTAAACAAAGATTGTATTTCAAAAGCAAATTTCTGTTTAAATGTGTTGATGTAAAAAGCTCCATTTTTTTCAGTAAACATGACTTAGGTCGAAAGAATGATTTATTCGTTGTTCCCAATTACTATGTAATTTTTGCTTTTCTTGCATCTTTCTCTTGCTTTTAAAAGCAGTAAGATGTCATTAACACTGCATATTTTGTCAGTCTTTTCTAATGGTTGGCAGGAACTCATTTATATTTGCTTTCCCCTAATGTAGAAAGTGTATGAGTAAAACAGCACACTGAAAGCTGTCTGTGTCGCTGTAGTTTATTGAATTAAAAATAGTAAGATTGTGCCAGTGTTTTCCGTACGTATTTATTTATGTATTGTCCCCTTCAGGGGTATTTTAAAGCATGCATTATGTTAAGGGAGTTTAATCTAATACATTTCATTTATATGAAAGAGTACTCATTTTATTAATGTGTACATCTGTGCATTTAAGACTATGTAATACAGTCAGTGTTTATAGGAACTGGTATTTTCTTTAAGGCCATCGAAGTAAATGATTTTTAAGTTTGATAGTATGATATTACATTGTTAGATTTGAAATTCACAAATCCTATTAATACAAAATAAAAAGTTATAGATAATGTAAATCACTAATATGAACACCAGTTAGCATTGCCTAGAACTTGAATTTCAAACATATTTCCTAAGAAACATTGAACTAGGTCCTATATTCTGAATAAGGAAGGAGTACTTGAAATCAGTATCATTAAACATCGACGTGATTATATTTCACATGTCCTGGTATCACTAAAAGAGAATGGAGTATGTTGATAATATTGTATGAAAATTCTTCACCTCGGGGAAGATTTAAATTGCTTATGATTTTAGATGAGGGCATATCTTTTATTTTGGTTGTTACAAGGCAAGGAATACATTTTCAACAGGCTTGAGGGTCAACATATCCTTTCAAACTATTATGGGCCAAATGGAACTATAGAAGGATACATTCAGCAATATTTCTTGAACACTCATGTGAATTGAGAGTAAAACTGCTTTGGTTTTTATAATAAAAACTCAGTGCTCGTTTTAAAGAAAGTAAGGCAAAGTCGCTAACCGCCAAACAGTTGTTCAAATATTTTTCTAAAAGTCACTGTTTCAGGAGACTTGCATTAAAAAACTTTCTAACACTCAAGGTCAAGTAAATTACCTAGAATATATGAATATTAATAATAAAGGTATATTGAAACTACACCTGTTTACTACAAAGAACCTACAACGAATTTCCGTAATATTTAAATACTGTTGGCAAACTGTTTTGTGCCAGTATTTTATTTATTGGGTATCTTATTTTTAATAAGTTAGATATTTCTAAACATTATGCTACTGCTAAAAATTAATTTGATTAAACTTTTGGAAAAGGAACACTTGACTCTGAGTACTGTGTCTGCTACTATAGCTTTAGCTAAGATTCCATTCAATAAAGAATAGAAAATTAAAATGCCATATCTTATAGAATGTAGAATCTCCTGCTTAAGGGACATTTGGATTTTCCAACTCAAAGAGTATTTTAGATTATTGCCATAGAGAATAATATGAAGCTCTTCCTAATTTCAGAGGGAACTATGTATAAGTAACAAATAGTCACCAAGTTTTTGTAGTTGAAGAAGAATGGAAAGTACTGGAGCATTAATTTCCATTCAGGAGAATATCTGTCTTGATCCCTGGTTAATTGATCATATATTTCTCTCATGCTTGTATTAAAATTGCATTGACTCAGACTGGGTAAGCATATTAAGAGCTTGGTTCATTTGCATTTTCTTATAAGTAGAGGGACATATTAGGCCCAAATAGCAGCACTTCATTTTGAAGGGAAAAAAGCAGGGCAAAAACTCTTTTTTTAAGACTGTAGAGTCTTTTCTGACAGCTAGTCAGAGTTAGAATTAGTTCAAGGAAATGTTAATAATGCAGTGCCTGGCCTAATCCCTTTGATATCACCAGGTATCCTCCTGTTCATGGGTTAATTGCTTTAAAAGCGAAGGCAATATTCTGAGCGGTGGGCCGCTTCACCTTTTCACAGCTGTTACCATTGAGTGACAACTAAATCCCATGTGTAAGATGAGGAAGAGCTCAATCTCCAATTGGGAGAAAATTTATGTAAACCACAATCCCTTCAGAATGTGCGGAAGTCATAGACTTTCTTGATTTACTCTGCTTTTCCCAGAAAGCTCTATTGTTCACTTTCCTAAGTCCCATCAACCCTTTGTAGCAGAATATCACAGCGGCAGCAGATAGCTTGAAATATATAAATGCTATCATAGCTCTGATTAATAGCAGTGCTTATGAGTCAAGTCTGATAACAGTGCAGCTCTCCACTCAATTTCAGATACTGCTAATGGAATCTGTCTTCTCCAATTGTAATATGAGAAGGCCTAATTTGCCATGGAGCTTGGAGCTGTCACCAGTAGGGGATTGTGGGGTCAGATGGGAGCTGCCAGGTTTTTGCCCTGCAGCTTGTATCTCTCACTTTGAATAGAGCAGCCCCCTGCCTGCCAGTTAGCTGATAGGCCGCCGTGGGGTTTATGCCACTATATACAATAGGAAAGGGCTACATAGGCTGACTTTATAATTGTGAAGCTAGCTCATATTTCCACAGCTACTGTGCTGCATAATTTCTAATAAGTGGTTTTAACAAATGTCAGATTATGAAAAGTTTCCTCAATTACAAAAACTTATAAAACATTTAAATTGCTAAATCTGTATCCTGCCGAGATTTTGCCACTGGAACTAGTCATCAGTCATTATGGCTGTAATAATAATTGCATATATTTCTTAAAACTACAAATAAAATTATAGATCATAATTCCTATAGATTTGCTGCTTTTCAAAGACATAAAAATAGAAAATAGCCTTAATGAATTGAAATATTAAGATACACTTCATAACTGCATAATACGACTACTTAATATTAATTCTCTACTGCTTATTAAGTTGGTTAGTGTTGCTGATGAAAATAGTTTAATACTCTTAATTCTGTTGATTTTTGTTATTTCCGTCTTTTAAGTTTACTTCATATACCTTTAGGATATTAATACTTTAAAAATTGTGCAGCATCTTCCAAGTTTAGAGTTAAAAAGGACTTAGTGTGATGCCTTGGCCAGTGTCTCTGAGAATAATATGCTGAAATATACTTTAACCAATTTCAGTTTTGCTACTGAATACATATTGAGATTGAATAACAAGCCAATATTGAGGTCTTGTGTGTTTTTAAACATTTCAAACAAAATTGATGAAAATCTGTAATTTGGGAGTTATTTTAAACTAGGCTGTGCCTTAAGAAGATAATGCCTCCTGTTGTGCAAGTTATTTGGTATACCATGAAAACTTAGTGAAATGTAACGTAAATGATGGTGATTTCTATAAAGCCCAGTTCAGTGTTTTTCTTTTAGATATGCAGGTATAAGTTGATGGGATATAATAAAATGAATTGTTTTAAACCTTGAATAGCTTTCTCATTTATTGGTTAATGCATAAATCTTACATCTAATGGAAATTCTGTGATTACATTTTATTTATGGCAGCTATTCATAATGTTCCTTCTATTTCAGTTGTGCTTTTTTCCTTTGCAAAAGCTTTTAAATTTTTTCCCCAATTTTATTTAGTGGGTTTAAATCAGGAATAATACTTTATACTTTCCGTTTAGTATACTAGTAGTTGATATTTATGTGATTGAAAATTCAAGGTAGAATTTTCTTTTGATTGTATCTCATGAAATAGAACAAAACTTGTTAGGATTTTATCTGGAGTGAAAGTAAACTTTTATAAAATGTAGATAAAAGGTCTTAACTGCAAATTTATTAAAGATGGAAATTTTTACATTTTAGGTGTGGTGGTGGCTTCAGAGACATAACTTTAATGTACCATGTCCTAAATTATTGATTTATGTCTATTAGACCTAAATTTTAAAATGAAAAAGAAAAATTTAAATTCTCCTGCTCTCTGAATGGCCATTGACCATAATTTACATACGAAGTATCTGGCACATATTAGATGCATAATATGTATTTGTCAAAAGAGTGTTAACTGCCACTGAAAGAGAAAGGTTCGACAGTGTACCTTTCTTTTTAATAGTTTAGCCTCCCAGTGTGACCATTCTCCAGGTACACTAAAGAGATAAATATATGGGCATTGATTGTGTGAATGAGCCAGAAAGTAACGTATATAATTTTCATGAACAAGACTCAGAAAGATACGAACTTGGGAGGATGAAGTAGATTTGCTGTTAATCGCATCTTGCTTTACCACTTCTTCCCTGTAATCCATTGCATTTGTTTAGTCATTCATTATGCTTTGACACTAAGAGTAATTTATTTAATAACAGTGCTCAGATGCTGCATTGTGAGCATCCTACAGGATTCTACTGACTTAAGGGAGTTTTCCCTATGAAAGGA
Organism: Eonycteris spelaea; assembly: GCA_003508835.1. Taxonomy (NCBI): domain Eukaryota; kingdom Metazoa; phylum Chordata; class Mammalia; order Chiroptera; family Pteropodidae; genus Eonycteris; species Eonycteris spelaea. The sequence goes on from PUFA01000017.1 coordinate 8,836,298, forward strand.
GGGTAGTGTACCTTCCACGTTGGGTTCTTGGCATGAAAGTAACACCGAAGACAAATACATTCATGAATTTTATGAGGCACGTCAAATGTGTGTTCTGAAAGAATCTCAGGTTTCTATTATTTGCCTTTTTGATTGAGGGTTAGACAAACATGTGACTGCACATGAAAATCAAAGACCGTGCAGTAGAAAGAAAAATATGCCTTATCATCACTAGCAAACCTGTGTCAATGGTGTACATTGTAACTTCCTGATCCATCTGTTGTGTCAACAATGGATAGTGTTCCGTCAGTGAGAAAGCTACTGCACAATCGGTACCTTTCTTAGGACTCTTATCTAGGTCTCATGGCTTTTGTGGACCAAAAAGTAGGCAATTATGTCTTGATTATGGAATTCTGAGCTTCACATTTGTTAGGCTGCTCTTAAGAGCATCACATATTCCTTACCCCTCAGTAGAGAATCTCTGTCATTTGCATTACCCGGGTGAAATTTTAAATACTTGACCACTCTCCATACTATCTATCGTACTGTTTGGTGTACCTTTCCTCATTGACTAACCACTTGCTGTCCTAGAATGTGAACTACATGATTTTAGTGTTAACCCAAGTAAAAAACTATTAGGAAGATGTATTTACTGCAAATGTATTGCAAATCATAGTTTATGTTTAAAAAATAAATATGTCATTAATATTTAACAAACTATATTTATTTATATAAAAAATACTTCATTACTTTTTGGATATTTTGAATCATCTGTATCACTGCTTTACTCTGTTAGTATGAGACCTTGAAAATTGAGCATACCTCTCTAAATATGTAAAAACTTGATTGTGATTGTTAGTATTGACATGTGACTATGTTTTACAATATAGTGGTTGTATTATTAAAATTATCATAGTAACGGTGTTTGATGTGTGATCTTCATCTTGCTGCATAAGATGTTATCTCGTAAGTCAAGTTAGATTCTAGAAATATGTATTTCATTTGAAGAAATGTCTCCTTCAACCTTCTGTGAAGCTCAATGAGAATTAGTTTAATAATGGAAAGCATTTTTTTTCTCATAGCTAATTCAACATAAGGTGTTCTTACGTTAACGTGGAAAATAGTTTAGACTTTCACAGTTTACTAGTGAGTTTTGATAAAGTGACTTTTCATTTTATTCACTATCTCATTTGAATTTCTCTTTCTCTGGTTTAGTATTAGTTTTATAGAAGCAGTTTCATCAATTTCAGTAGAAAAATGTGCGCCTTTTAATTTTAAGATGCCATTCTAGCACATTAGTTGCAAATAAATACATTTATTAATTCTTTGGTTGCTTTTAAAAAATACTTAAATTTATTCAAAGATTAAAATGAAAATGGAAAGTCAGATGCCTGGATTGCCAAGTGAAAACACAATGGTGTTTTTGATTATGTCATTTTTATTAGAAACAAACATCAGACTTTATGATTAGATGACAGTTGTTTGTCTTATTTAAAGACACATATTTATGGTCTGTCTGTACATTTGATTTTATGGATGATACCAAACAGCTCATTTTGTGGGCTCAGAACAGCAGTTTCATTTAAAATGCATGTTTAAATAATAATGTCCAAGTGGACATTACTTCTGTATATTTCTGAAAGAAAGATTACATAGCCAGAAATTTGTACTACCAATTCATTTAACAGCATGATATGCAGTCATGTTTGTGTGTAGTGTTTCACTCTGCTTATATAATTTAACTATAGCCTTTTCAGGAAAAAAAATAAAAAATCTGTAGAGTACATGTTATGGTTAGAATTATTCCCAAAAAGAGATTGTAACTAACTTGTCTCATCATTCACTCTGGGGCCCCCTTCATTGAGAGGGATGGTAATTGGCTCATAAAGTAACTTAGGCCCCAGCAAACAAAACAGAGGCTCTAGAAATTTTGTGGATTCATAGGATTCATAGCATTAACACATTTTTAAAAAACTCATAAATAATTAGATAATAAAAGTGCTTATTCAGTCACCTTGTTTGCTTAACAAATTTGAAACTAGATTTGCCTTCAGACATTTTTTATCAAAGTGATTTTTGCAATATCACGTAAGACTTCTGCACATTTAATGTCTCTTTCTGTCTCAAATTCATAGTGGTTTATTGATAGGGAAGATTCATTGATATTTGGTTCAACGAGATATAAGATGGAAATTTTGAGGTATTTTGTTTGAAATTTCACAAAAATTTGAGAAAAAAATTTAAGGGCTTCCTTTACACATCAGTGTGTGAAAGGCGATATGAGTAACTAAACTTTTTATGTTTTATTATTCCCTTTGAAATATGTTATAGATAGGGAATAAATCACATAATATGAAAAAATGCTTTTTAAGTAAATTATTATTTCTGTGCTCTGGCTGAAAGAATATTTAAATGCTTGAATTAAAGTACAGAATGATAAAATGATTAATTCCTAGTTTCTATAAGATATATCGATATAGATATCACTTTATTTAAAAAAATTAATGTAAAAAAATCAAAATAAAGCCTTGAATTTTCCCCTAATTTCATCTGTTACTATGATACTACAGTAGTGAGAAAGGATGTGGTTCTTAAAAGGAACAAAATTTATCCCAATACCAAAACATCTTTTCTTTCCATTTTTTGCAATTAAAAAAGATTAATTTCTAAATAATGGCAGATATGATTTTATTATTCCCTTTGAAAAATTTATGTTCTAGACAAGGAATAAATCATGTAATATAAAAAAATGTTTTTTAAGATTTGGAAAGGGTTGGACTTAGGTTGGGCTAATTAGAAACCATTGCTATTCGGAGAGTATTTAAAACTAAAGATAAAGTATGTCTGAAATAAATATATATTTAGGTGGGAAAACATTTAGTTTTCAAAAATATCAAATAGCTTTTCTAGGGATACAAACACCCACACATATATTTAAAGTGAGATGTACTTCTTTAAATTTTAAAAATGCACTAATAGATACTCTTACATGGCTATCCAGTGGTGTTAATGGTCCAAAAATAATCCTATTGGCTTTGCAATACATTATTTAGAGAATTTTAAGTTCCTCAAGTCTGGTTTCCTTTCTGTGTTTTGATTATGTTACAGTTGAAAAATTCTATTCATCAGGATTATAAATATAGAAAAATCCAGAGAAGGGGCAGCTACTCTAGTCTTAGCAAAAGTAGGGAAAACTTCTTGGAAAGGTGATGCCCATGCTGAGTTGTAAACAATCAGTGGGAGTTGGCCAAGTGAAAGTGAAACAGCATTCCAGATACAGAGAACCTCATGTGCCAAGAAACCCAGAGAGGGCAAGAAACAACTTATAAGCACAGAGACGTACAAGTCACTTAGTATTGCTGGAGCACAAAGTTTGAGATGAGTTACATCAAAAAATGAAGCTACGGACGAGCAGAAACCAGGTCATAAAAGTTCTTGTATCTCATGATGAAGAGCTTGTAGTGTTTTATAATAAAAAAAGGAACCATTAAAGGATTGGAGGCAGAAAAGCACAGGAATAAATATTTTTAGATCTCACTCTGGTGGCAATGGTGGGCCTGGGACTGGAGGCAGATAAAGCTGTTGCATTGGTGCCAGCCCGAGGTGAGGGTAATAGCTGAAACGGGGCAGTGGTGATATGGATGAAGCGAAGAGGATGAACTTTTAAAATGTTTGTGAAGTAAAAGTGACAGGATGTGATATGTTCAACAGGAGGAGAGAGAGAGGAGCTTTGATGGTGATGCCTAGATCTCTATCTTAGATAACTAGGTAGATAATGAAAATCACTAAAATAGAGAACACAGGAGCAGGAGTCATTTTAGAGGATGAGGAAGTAATTTTGCATATGTTGACATTGAGATTCTTGGGGACATCTAGAGTCAGAGTGGCTTTGTGGTCTGGTGTACAGCGGTCAGTCAGAGAGATGTCAGTCTGAAAATAAGGGAGAGGCAGTGCTGGAGACATATTTGATTTCTTCAGTTTGTAGCTGGCAGTTGACATCAAGAGAGTAGATAGGGCAGAGTAAGTGGAGTGAGAAGAACAATTTCCTCAGAACAAAATCTTGGGGAACACTGGCTTTAAGGAGTTCATGCAAGAGGAGCCATTCGGAGGAAACACAGGAGGAAGATCCAGAGCCATAGAAAGAAAACCAGAGGGATGTGAAGTCCCCAGTGTCAACTCAGTAGAGTGTGGCTGTGGGAGTGATCAACACAGAAGAGAGGTCCCAAAAGCTTATTGTATGAGGACCTCAGTGAGAGCAATATCATTAGAGTGGTAGGGTGAGAACAGAAGGTAGAGGCTGCAGATGTGGACCATGTGATACTAATACTGAGCCTAGCTATGACCCTGAAACTTCCATTCATGAAAGCATCCTTGACATTAGCTTTGTCTTTAGTCATTTATCTCTCTTAATAAGGTGAAATGAAGTATGTTTAAGGTACTATGCCTTGAACGATATAATGAGAGCCTACCTAGAGTCAGAGAGTGATTTGAAGTCTTCAAAAAGACCTTCTCTAAAGTCTTCATAAAGTTCTCATCCTTACCATTGCTGACATCATCCTTTGACCTGCCAGCAAGTCACAGACTCAGCTTGCTATGTACTGATGTGGGGCATCGCCTCTCCTTGTTGGCGTGCAGCATGTGATGTCATGGCAATGGGGCACACACCTGTCTTCCTACATTGCACTCACCCTGCAGACTTAATGCATGGTGAACTGCTTGTATTTCAGAACAAATACTTAAGTTTTAATGAAAATGTTATGGATTTGAGAACAGCTTTATTAAACTCTTTTCCATCACAGGCTGCTTTCTACAATATAGAGTCTAGTCTTGCTTTAATAGGCCTGTCCCATCTTTCAACCATTTGATGTCCCCTTCCCCGACCCACTTTCCACTCCCCACATGACTTCAGCTTTTGTTGTTCACTCATTTCCGTGATGCCCTAACACTTGCCTGCCATTTAGTTGAGGCCTAGAACCCTTTGCTCATCCTTTTTGTCTCCTCCATCAGCCCAGTGTGGCTTTCCATTCCTGCCTTCCAGTGTAGGCCCATGTTTAATTACTTCACCGACCTTCCTCTCTTGCCCTTCTGCATTTATGTAATAAAGCCCCTAAGCCAGGCTCCATCCAGACTTTCCAGGCCAGGCTCAGGCTGCTGCTGTCTTATCCACAGCACGTGGACTGATGCCGCCCCTCCATCTCCACAGCCTCTGCGTCTGCAGCCTCACTGAGCGCAGAGTGCTGCTTACTCGTCCTTGTTATGTGTCCCTCCACAGCCTGCAGGTTTCCCACAACATGTCTCAGAGTATCTCTACTTTTCTTAATCTGTGAGTTCATATACGTTACGTGGTCAGTGAATATTGATGGATTCTGGTTCTTAACCTAAAGCAAACTTTTAAAGACAGTGTGTTCAAATATGTGCATTTTAAAGGACATTCACAATTTAATTTATAAAAGGCTGTTGAAATCAAAGAAATTTATACAGATTAGGATATTAAAGGGGATACTTTTTTTTTTCTGAGGTGATGAAAATGTTATAAAATTGACCGGTTTTGGTTGTATATGTCTATAAATATACTAAAAACTTTTGTACACTTTAAATGAGTGAATTATATAGTATATAAATTATATCTTGATAAAGCTATTTTTTTACAAAAGGAAAACTTTAAGGTCTAGAATTGGGGGGGGGGCGGGGAGTGGGAGAGCTCATGGGATTTCTAGGAGGGCTGGATTACCAGGCTGTGAGCCTGAAATATCCAGAGCCCTAGGCAGGCATGTTCGAGAGAAACCACCACTACTGCCATCTCTGGGCACCAGACGGCCCAGCTTACGCCCCCAGCATACCTGGATTCTGAACACTGCCCCTGAAAGTGCTGCCATCATCGTCCGTGTAAATGATGTGCAAATGCAACTAGCCACGTCTGCATGGATTCTGTCCCCACCCCTGGTTCTTTGCCTCACCAATTTCCAATTCAAAGACTAGAGCGGGTGCTTCCGACAGGCGGAGCCCAGGTTGTACATACGCCCATGCTCTAGCTGTAAGAGAAGCTGGAAAGTATTTGGTATTTTCAGCATGTATAATAGGCTGGGTATCCCTCAAGTATAGAAAGGGATTTTAGATATTGAGCAGCAAAGTTAAAAAATAATCAAAGCAAAGACTTCGTAGAGATTAAAGCAAATACTTTGTAACAGGAAAAAACCAAAACCAAAAGATTACCTTTTGTCTTCACTTCATGTTAGGATTACAACCCAAACTCCTTGTAAGAGTTAGTCTGATTTCTAAGCAAGGAATAGCCCACTTAATAAACCCTCCACTCAGGTTCCCCAAATGTTAATATTTTACCACGGTTTGCTTTGTCCTTGATCTGTGTATTTTTGTGTTTTTATCCATTAAAGAGTAAGCTGTAGCATGGTACCTTTTTACCTTTAACTGCTTCAGGGTATATTTCTTATAAACAAGAACATGTTCTTACATGTCCACAGTGCAGCTCTCAAAATCGGAAAGTTATCATTAATACGACATTGTTATCTAATCTGCAGACTTGATTGAGATTTTGCCGGTTGTTCCAATAATGCGCCTTATAGCAAAAGGCAATCTCAGATCACGTCTTTCATTCTATCGTCATATCCCTTTTGACTCCTTAATGTAGAACAATCCTCATGGTTTTTGTTTTTGTTGTTTCTTTGTTTCGTCTTTTAAGACCTTGACTTTTTTTGATCCATATAAGCCAATTATTTTGTAGAATGTCCTTCAATTTGAGTTTGTCTGTTCCCTCATGTTTAGACTCAGGTAATGCATTTTTGGCAGGAATACCATACACATGATGCTGTATTCTTTTCTTTGGAAGAGATCAGGAAAGCCCATGATGTTTGCTCCATTACTGGGCTGTTAATTTTGATCATGTGGTTAAGATGGTGTTTGCCAGGTCAGCTACCGTAAAGTTAACATTTTTCCCTTTGTAATTAATCTATTTACAGGGAGATACTTTTAGATTATTACACATTTCTGTCACTGCAAAACATTTACCCACTATTTTAGTATTCATTGATTATTATTATGATAGTTTCCAAATGGTGACTTCTATTTCCATCATGTCTTCTACAGTTATTAGTTATTAGTTGGCATTCTATGGACTTTCCCTTGTCTTTCATTTATATCACTGTAGATTCATAGATTCTTGTTTATTTGTTCGGTTGCAATCTACTGCTGTAATTATTTGATGCTCCAACTATCCCCAGTTTGGCCAGTGAGAGCTCCTTTAAGCTGGCTTCTGTGCCCTCTTGTCATGTCCTGTTTGAATACTTCCTTACTTTCTGGCACAAGATATTTCAGATTCATTTTGTTCTTGAGCTATCCCAGCCCTGAAATCAGACATTTCTCCAAGGATGCTAATTTATGTTTTAAGTAGAGGAAGGAATCTTGTATCTTAACGCTGCTTTCCAAAGTAATATTGACAGATGAAATGTAGAAATTCCTTTAAAAATGTTACTAATACTTTTAAAATTAATTCATTCTCTCATTCACTAAGTTTCCTTTCTCTGCTGAGGCTAGATGCTTACAATATAAATTTAGTTTAACTCCAGTTCACATTTCAAAAACAATGTCAAAATAATTGTTACAGACAATTAAATGCAATAAATGTTCTGAGATGGGCTAGAAACCTGGGGATTGGAGAGAAATTTCGAAAAGAGTAGAATTTGAATAAATAGGACAGAAAAACATTCAGTTCAGGGGTACAGCATGAGCAAAGGTATGGCACTAGGTATAGGCATGTCTTCTGAAGGGATTTTGAGAAGCCTGACTAGTTTGTGGAGCTAACAGTGTTGGTAGCTAATGGCTGGGTGGGGTTTGTTTTTCTGGGAGACTGGATCCCAGGATGACTACTTTAGAATTTATCTTACAAGCAGTGAAGAGTCCTTAAGTTTTGGGGCTAGGTGGTCATAAAGAACATATTTTAGGAAGTTTAAGCTAATGTTATATTGCAGAACAGATTGGAAAACAAGACAAGTTAGAAAACTATTGAAGTAATTGAGTCAAAGGCAGTAGGAATACAAAGTGAAAGGAGTTTGGAAGGAAGAAATTCGTGTATTGAATCAGGATAACTAGGAGAATGGGGGCTTCTGATGAAATAAGAAATGGATGATTTTTGTAAAGGAAGGAAAATAAATAAATCGCAAAGAGAAACAAAGAAAAACAGGTTTGGTGATGTTGAGTTTTAAATTTTTAACTTTTTTCTATAATGGTTGATTAAGAACCATAGAATTAGTCCATAACTTTTTAAACAAAATAGTATAGTAAAAAAGTAAGGACGTGGGGCCATATAATTTAATTATCACAGAGTAGCGCTTGCTGAACTTCATAACATTCATTAGACATAGATATTTGGTAATAGCTTTAATTTTCATAGCTTTAGATTTATAGTGAAATGAGAAGTTGTTTTGATTTGATATGCTCTAGTATATTCAACTGTATTACCAGTCTCAAATCATATCTCTGAATTGAGATCCAGATTACTGATTGATTTGAAATGTATGGCTCTTGTTAGCATTTAGGGGGCGAGAAATTTGTTTCCAAGTGTAACATTTGATTCTTTTTGATTTATTAAAATCTACATTCCCATTTCTCTCTTTAAAAAATGTATGTTTTTAATTTCAATTTTGTTTAAGGGAGAAATCATCAGAAACTAAGAATTTAGTTTACAAGATTTTAAAATCAAAAAATAATTGTGACCAAGATATGCTTTGCTCTATCTTGAGGGATAAGTGTAGAAAGGACCTGGATCCAAACATTCCACAGGAAGTAAGAATGAGAGTTCCTGAATAGACATTTTGCCATTTCATTAATTTTTACAATTAAACATATTTCAACCTTAACCAGCATCATTCTTCTTTGTGGATATAGCAAGAAATATGACACAGGCTTGTTATCTCTCTAGCTACTATCTCTTCAGGCTTTCTGAACTGGCTTGGATCCTAGAGGTTACATCTGAGAACTAAACCTCATTCTATCCACAGGATACCAAGCAGGTTTGTTCATTTGTTTATTAATAGGTTAATATATGGACTTCCTAATTAAGATCTGTTGAAAAATATTATTACATGGAGTACTGTATTAACCAAATAACGTGTTGGGATAGTGCTGGGTGACTGTCATAATTTCTGCCGCTACAGTTTATAAAAAAGGAAAATAAAGTCAGTTCTTTTTGTTGGGAAAGAAGATTTCATGTTATCTGTATTTGCAGGCTTTCTGGCTCACATGCTGGAGGAATCCTTGCTGCGGGGGTGTTTTCATTTTCTCGTCTAACATGGCAGTGGTCCATTGCAGCAGAGGTTTTTAGCTTAAACAATCTGTTTGTGGGGCTGCTTATGGCTCTTACTGTACATTTTGAGGAGGCAGCAACTGCAAAAGAAAGATCAAAGGTAACCTATTTTGAACAAAGTAAAACCACTTTTTGTGTTAATTTTTCGAGAGTTGCTGTATTTCTTTTTAACTTTGGCTTACGTACTGTTTAGCTGTTCTGATTACTGTTGAGGTAGTCTAGGCACATTAAGGGAGAAAATGTTTTCAGTTCTTTTTCTGTGAACCATGAGAGCCTTATAAATTATGGACCTTTTCCCCTTAGAGGTCAGAAGTTTTTTGGAGAATGAGGGAATTCTGAAATCTCCTTTGAGTTCTATGGGAAAGATAGGCTTGTTGGTTAATTCTGCCAGTGTGTGTGTGTGTGTGTGTGTGTGTGTGTGAGAGAGAGAGAGAGAGAGAGAGAGAGAGAGAGAGAGAGAGAGAGATCGATCATAAGGTGTCAGGCTCTTGACTGACCACCTTAAATTATATACCATTATGGTACATTGACTTATTCCCTAATTGCAATAAAAGTCACATTTGTGCTTTTTTAACTAAAAGGAGAGTATCAAATATAAAAATGAAGTAGTTCAGAAGAGATTACAATGGATTCTAAGGCAGACACTTTCATCAAAATAATTTGAAATATGAAAGAACCCTTGTCTTCTAAGAGCTTACAGTCTACACCTTGGAAAATGCCAAATCATCTTAGTATAGGTAGTGCTGTATCGTTAAAGAACGTAGAAACAATAGAACATGGTTTATCTGGTTTCTGTAAACAAATCTGCAATGCCATTAGAGTTTATTTTTTGTTTAAAATAAACCTTTTTTCTGTTTATGAATTTAACATGTTCAAAAAAAGGCAAAGCCACACCCATAGTTAAGCAGGTTTCTAAATAAGGTATATATTTATTTAATTTAATAGGAGGAAAAAGTAAAACAAAAAGAATTGCCAAACTTCAGTTATAGGTTTTACTCGCATATGAATTACACAATATCCTATTACTCTTAGGACTTATGTAAATCATCATACAAGACTGTCTAAAACTTAGTTTGAAGACAGTCATTTAGGTCAAACTACAATGATTTGAAGAGAATGAAAAATATTAATGGTGATAAATAGTGACTGCTAGAGCATGACTGCTTGCATCTAAGAGGTTGATTTTAATCTGATCTGTGATACAAATACTTGTTTTTAATATAAAGAATAGCCTTTTATTATTGTGCTTACATAAAGTTTTAGGTGATGCTTAACTTTTTTTTTTCTTTTATTTATTTTCAGATAGCTAAAATTGGTGCTTTATGCTGTGGCCTTAGCTTGTGTAATCAGCACACAATAGTACTCTATGTTTTGTGCATAATACCATGGATTCTCTTTCGGCTTTTAAAAAAGAAGGTAGGTTTTTGAATTTTGTAAAAACGAAAATTCATGATATTTTATTTAGGCCCAATGTAACATTTATGTCATCAGAAAACATGGGACTTTAATTTTTGTATTTTAGTTTTATGTATAGCATAAATTACCTTAGGCCCTAATGGCATTGACTGAAAAAAATAGGATTTACAAAAATTATGCAGTATTGATTTCAGTGGCATCTGGCCTATCTCATAATTTCCTTACTGATTCCAAACAGAACCTCAATGAAAAGAGGCTAAAAGGACTTAAAACAGCAATAGCAAAATTTCTTAATTGTTTTATTATATATTCTAAGATGAAAAAATAGTGTATGAATAATAGTTCATTTATCCAACTGGTGACTGAGTGCCTGCTCTGTGCCAGAGGCTGCTCTAGGTGCTAGAGATTCATCTCAACAAAACAGATACCATTGCTGCTATTATGAAATAAATAATAAATCTAGGAATAGTCCTGTTTTCTCAGAATCAATTTCCCTTGAATTCAAAATGATTATTTTAGGTTTTTTTCCTCTGAAAGGAAAAATGATTATGAATTTAAATGGTAGTGTAACACAATATAGGAAAATTACTTTGTTAGACAGTAGGAGATGTAGGTAATGACAAGGTAGGGAGCTGAGTTAGACACAAACCCTTGGAATGATAGCAGCTCTTTATTTTGTTCGTCTTCTTCCCACGGGTTAAAACAATTTGTATACAAAGCCAGTGCTGGAGTTATTTTACTTACTTATTTTATTGTTTGTTTGTTTGTTAATTATACCGCAGGCGCATTTATTTATCATTTCATTACTTGTCACATATACTTAGCTATCATTCAAATTATATTAGAAAAAACATATAAATTGTTATATAGAAATAGGAAAATAATTATGCCAAAGCTTTAGGTAATTATATTTATTATACTTGAATACATTTTCTTTCTTCTTGTCAACAAAGCAAAAACAAGTAACCTGGAGGTTATGAAATTTTTACTATGTGATAAAAAAATAAAAAGAAACATTACAGTTAACAAGAAAGATCAACTTTTTCTTGGAACAGAATTCTGTTAAGTCAATCATATAAGACCTTGTGGAATGGATATTAAACAGCACAATGCGCATTGTTTTTAGTAGTGGTTTTATAGGGTATACAGGAAGTTCTTTATGTTGGCTTTTATTATATAAGCTCTTGAGTAAAAAAAAAATGAAGATATAAAGAATTATGTAACTCAACAGAGACTTCTTTATGGAATAAAAACCTGAGGCCCCAGTATTTTTCTTGCACATTGATGGATGGACAGATAGGAATGCACTGATATCCTGATACCAGTCATCTTAGCCAGGCTTTTTTTCCAGCTTTATCGAGATATAATTGAAATATAACACTATGTAAGTTTAAAGTGTGTAACATGATTTAACATACATATATATTGCAAAATGATTGCTACAATAAGGTTAGTCAGCAGCTTCATCACCTCACATAGTTAAAATTTTGTGTTTATGTATGTTGAGAACTTTTAAGATCATTTAGCATTTGTTCAGATATACAACAGAGTATTGTTAACTATAGTCACTGTGCTGTACATTACATCCCCAAAGCTTATTCATTTTGAATGTTTTGGAAGTTTCCTTTGACTACTTTTATCCTTTTCCCTCACCCCTCAACCCCCATCTCTGGCGACTACCAATCTACTCTGTTTCTGAGTTCAGTTTTTTAGATTCCACATGTAAATGAGATCATATAGTATTTGTCTTTGTCTGACTTATATTATTTAGCATAATGCCCTAAAGGTCCATCCACATTGTCACAAATCACAAATTTCAGGATTTCCTTCTTTTTATGGCTGAATTATATACACACACCCACCCACATATATATATAAAGAAAATGTGATATGTGTGTGTGTGTATCACATTTTCTTTATCCATTTATCTGTTGACAAACACTGAGATTGTTTCCATGTCATGGGTATTATAGATAATGCTTCAATGAACACAAACATGCAGAGATAGTGATTTCATTTCCTTTGGATAAATACCCAGAAGTGGGATTGCTAGATCATATGGTAGTTCTATTTTTAATTTTTTGAGGAAACTCCATACTGTTTTTCACAGCGGCTACACCAATTTACAATCCCTCCAACAGTACACAAATGTTCCTTTTCTACACATCCTCATCAGCACTTATTATTTCTTGTCTTTTTGATAATGTCGTTCTAATAGGTGTGAGGAGATATCTCATTGTGGTTTTGATTTGCGTTTCCCTGATGATTAGTGACATTGGGTACCTTTTCATATGTCTGTTGGCAATTTGAATATTTTCTTTGGAAAAATATGTATTCAGATCCTTTGCATATTTTTTAGTCAGATTATTTTTATCTATCTATCTATCTATCTATTTATTTATTTTGCTATTGAGTTCAATGAGTTCCTTATACGTTTTGGATATCACAAGGTATGTGGTTTGCAAATATTTTCTTCCGTTCTACAGGTTGCCTTTTCATTTTGTTGATCCCTTCTTTTTCTGTGCACATGCTTTTTACTTTGATACATTCCCACTTATTTCTTTTTGTTTTTATAGCTTGTGCTTTTGGTGCCATATCCAAAAAATCATTGCTAAGACCAAAGTCAAGGGGCTTTTCACTCTATGCTTTCTCCTAGAGTTTTATGGTTTTAGATCTAATATTTAAGTTTTTAATTCATTTTGAGTTAATTATTGTGAGTGGTGTAAGATGAGGTCCAACTTTAGCATTTTGGATGTGAGTATCCAGTTTTTCCAACATTTATTGAAGAGACTATCCTTTCCTCACTGAGTATTCTTGACTCCTTTGTCAAATCTTAATTGGCTATATATGCTCGGGTTTATTTCTGGGATCTCAATTCTGTTCTATTGGTCTGTGTGTCCATTTTTACACCAGTACCATACTGTTTTGATTACTACGGCTTTGTATATAGTTCGAAATTAAGAGGTGTGATGCCTCAGGCATTGTTCTTTTTTCTCAGGTTGGCTTTGGCTATTCAGGGTCTTTTGTGGTTCCATACAAATTTTAGGATTCTTTTATCTATTTCTGTAAAAAATGCCGTAGGAATCTCGATAGCGCTTGCACTGAATCTATATATGGCTTTGGATAGAATGGACATTTTAACAATATTAATTCTTTCAATCCATGAATGTGAAATATCTTTCCATGTATTTACATTTTTAATTTCTTTTATCAATGTCTAATGTTTTTCAGTCACCTGCTTGGTTAAATTTATTCCTAAGTGTTTTATTGTTTTTAATGCTATTGTAAATGGGATCATTTAATTATTTTTTTCATGTAATTGTTAGTGTGTAGTAACACAACAAATTATTGAGCATTGATTTTGTATCCTGCAACTTTACTGAATTCGTTATTAGTTCTAACATTTTGTGTGTGTGTGTGTGTGTGTGTGTAGTCTTTAGCATTTTCTATATATAAGATCATGTCATCTGTATACAGAGACAATTTTACTTTTTCCTTTCTAATTTGGATGCCTTTTATTTCCTTTTCTTGCCTAATTGATTTGGCTAGGACTTTTAGTACTATGCTTAATATGAATGATGTGAGTGGGTACCCTTATGTTGTTCCTAATCTTAAAGGAAAAGCTTTCAACCTTTTATGATTGATATGATGTTAGCTTTGGGCTTGTCATATATGTCTTGTTATGTTAAGGTATGCCCTAGATCAATTAAATCAGAATTATTTTAAGGTAGCTCTGCAGGTGAGCATAACTACTGGCTGGGATCTGTGCTTGGACAATCAGAAATACAGTTTACTAAGATCTGAGCATTGGTTGCTTTGTAAGCTTAGCTTTTCTTCTCCATCTCTATCTGCTCCCCATGGTTGAGCCCCAGAAATCTCCCCCAGTGGTCCCCGATAGGTAAGATGAGAACGAGCCTCTTAGGAAGCATCCCATAACGCTGAAGGAGCTGGATGTCCACCTTGCACTCTCTTTCCTGATGAAGAACCGTAGCCCCAGGGATGCCCATTCGGTGCAGGGCTGTGCTGGCCTGGGGAAGGGGTGAGGTGGTCAGAATTCTCCTCTTATACTTCTAATGCTGTCTTTCTCAGTCTCTGTGGTCCAGGAACATGCTTCACCCTCACCCTTGGATTCTGATGTTTTCACAATGGTGTCTTTGTCTATGGATAGTTGCTAGGTGGTCTTTTTGCGAGGAGGACTGAAGTCAGGAATGATGTATGTTGCCATCTTAACGGTGTCACTTTTAGCTTGGTTTCTGACATCAGAGAAGCTGCATTTAGACATTTTGTGTTAGTTGATTGATAGGAAGGCCATATGCTTTGTATGAAACATGCAGGACTCAGAATTAACAATCAGGAGCCTGTTTGTCCTGCACTTAGGTCAGCTACTGATGAAGGATGAAATTTTGGTAAGTGTGACCTTTCATGTCCATAATTTAATAATAAAGGCTAAAAATAAAGTCTACCAATGAAGTGACAGGGTAGTTGATTTGAGGGAGAACAGAAGTCTTGGGTCAGTTGGTTGTAACTCTCGCTACTCAAATTATCTGTGAAGTTTTGAAAAAATGAGTGTGTGCGTACATACATATATTAATGTGTATATGTGTGTGCATATATATTTGTGTATGTTTGTGAGTGTGTACTCATGCTGATATCACCCTAAAATCATTCTGATTTAATTGATCTGGGGTGAGACTCAGACATGGATATTTTTAAAACGTCCCCCAGGTGATTCTAGTGTATGTGCATGTAAGACTTGGAGCCACTCTCCTGGACTCTGTGAAATAGCTCTCCTATAATTGTCTCCCTGTTTATTTCCCATACAAAAGGAAGTTCTAGAGCAACTGCATTTTGCCATTCTAAATTGAACTTTATAATACGTAGAAATTACCAAAATACAAACATTTACTTTCTTTGAAACTACTTTAAGACTAGCAAAGGAACATCGTTCAAATAGTTATTTCTTATCCTTCTTTCATGCCTTCACATTTTATTCACTCATTCCCACTTTAGAAATAGCAAATGAAATCAATATTAAAAACTCCATTTTTAATTAAGAATGTTTATTTGAAAATGCTATTATAAGGCAACTGCACTACTTCTGGTGAATATGAATCTTGGTTCTTGTACTCGTCACATATGAATTTCCCTTTTCATAAAGAACAATTGGCAATTTCCAATTATGATATTTTAAGAGACTCCCTTCTCAATCACTAAAACAACCACTATTTGAATGTTTCTAATATACCAGAATCTTTTGGACTTAATCTTTGTAAGACTCGATCAATGTTGTCCTTTGTTTTAGAAGTGTGCAGATGAGAAATATAGTCTCATATGAGGTAATGTTGTTACATAGAAAAAAAAATATCCTTCAGTACTCCATTCTATATGTGAATTGAGAAAAAAAGAGCATTTGGATGAGCTGGGAGGTTATTTATAAGCTAATTTCATTTGTGCCAAGTATTTCCCATGAAATGTGTGAAACTCTTGTAGGAAGAATCATGTTGTCAATGAACTATCGTAATAGAGTATATATTGTTGAAATCTCCTCCAGATGAGGGTGATGAAATGTGTTGGTATTACGACAATCTTTGGGACATGTTCAAAATCAACAAACAAATTAATCACTTCCAAGTTGGTTATCTCAGCTGTGCAATGCTGCATGTCGTGACATGGTTTTCAATGTAAAAGGTGCGATAAACATGACACTCACGAGTCTTTGCTAATATTATTTGCTTCACTCAGATTTCACCTGCCATGCAAAGGAGTTCAGGCTGATGCAATTTTCTCGTAATCCATGGTAATCAGAAGGTTTAACATAGTATTCTGTGGTGACTTAATATAAATTGAGAGATCAGCTCTGAGCAAACATATTTGATGTTTTCCTTGATGTATTCTTGAAGTTCGGATGAATCAACTAAAACAAACATTGTTATACAACGCAATGTGCTCTAATGCAGGAACTCTCCCTGGGCTCTTTATTGAAGTTGAGCCTGTACTTCTCTGCTGGTTTGCTGCCCTATGTCTATCTTCCTATCTCATCCTACCTCAATCAAGCCCGCTGGACCTGGGGAGACCAGACAACATTGCTAGGATTTTTGACCCATTTTCTCAGAGAAGAATATGGAACATTCAGTCTGGTAAAATGATATTTAAAGCCTTTTTAAGGAATAAGTACCAAAACTTAAGTGTTCTGCCTGGACCTCAGTTGAAAAGAAGAAAAAACACAATCAATGTTTATTAATGACAGTATGTAGAATTTTTCCTTCGGTTATTATTATGTAACAAACTTGCCCCTTGATATGTGGCCTTTAACATACATTAGAAAAAAATGGGATTCACTTAATCTGCCATCATATTGTTGTATATCCTGAAAATATTTTTAGGAAATAAGCATTAAAGAGAGTCTGTTGCCAGCCGTTGAAGCATTTCTGTCTTAGTGTTGGGTATCACTTTGGGCTCTTGGTCTGTGATTAAAAATATTTGGGAAAGATTAATGAAAACAAACTCATAATTTTTAATTAACTTTGACCACAACACTTTCTTTTTACATATTTAATGAATAGTGTTCATATTTAGCATAACACCTATGTGTAAATACTTTATGAAATATAATTTCACTAAATGTGTAAGATTTAATGTATTCTAAAACAAGTTCAAAAGGCCTTGTTTTCCCTAAGATATAAATTAGGGGAAAACACTAAAGTGGTTACAGTAAAAGTTATCTGAAAAATGAAAGAATAATCAGATGATTATTTTAATATAGACAGGTGTATCAGATTTCTTTTTTCATGGTTTATACTTTCAGTGTCTTATTGAAGAAGGCAAATCGAAGAGGACACATTTTGTGAACCACTTACACAAAATTCTAAGTTGTGCAAAAATGAAACAGCCTGTTGCTCAAGGATACATACAGAAGTAGTAAAACTATGTATTTTTAGAAAGTAGGGGAATAATTAACAAAATTCACGGTAATAGTTGCCACTAGGGGATGAGAACGACAAGGCCTGAGGTGGCTGTGTGAGGTACCTGGTGGTATTCATGCAGTTTTGTTTCTAAAGGAATGGCGGGTCCATAGATTTTTAAAAACTATCTTGAATATACATTGCATATGTTGTTTTTGTATGTCAGAAATATTTCATAATAAAATAGTGTAATAAAAGGATAATTATGTATTATTATTTTATATAATTATTATTTTTTATTGTTACTTAGGTTTAAATTTATATTATTTACTTATATCGGTTATTCCATTAAAATGTTACTTGGGGACCCTTCTAGATTTGAGATTAATCTATAGCTTCACAATTTTGTGAATTCTTATATAAACAGTCGATAATGAGCTTTAATCAAAGTGCCCCAAAAAGAGTGTAAAAAGAGACCCTAATGAAAGTGTACAGTCTGTTGATTCATTAATGTGTTAATCCTTCCTACTGGAATAGTTTAACTGATTTTTAGTCAAGTATTGTTTCTGAAATTCTTACTAAAGAATCCCCATGTTTTGTTTTTACTGAATTCTCTTTAAAAATCAGTAAGGCTCTGAAGTAAATACTTTGAATGAAGAGAGGTAGTGCACTGTATATTTAAAACATGCATCTTGTAAATCAACATAGTCAAATATAATAGCCTAACAAAATTTCAGTTTAATGCTTCTGAAAATAAACTTTTCTCTTTTATGTTTAGGCCAAATCTGAAATAGGATCCAGCATGTCTAAAATTTTACTGTAAGTATGAAATATTTGAAACTATTTTAAAATAAATTCTTTATTGCTTTAAATATTTTTGGGGATTTCTGAGTTTATCCCTCTGTGAAGTAGTATGTCTGAGAAGTAGTTTTCACCTGTATAGTTAATAGTTGTTTGTGCATACTGTCAAATATTCTACCATTTCCTTCAATAAGGAAAAACTTAAAGTGAGCAATAAATGCAAGTGAATGAGACTATTAGGAGACTACATAGAATCTATAAAACTAAAATGTTTCAGCTTTCAGTTGGATAAAAATTATCCATTGTACTGTTGCTTTATAAAAAATTTATGCCTTGTTCTGGTTTTATGTATCTTTCAATTTCAGAGATATTTTGTAATATTGTATTTATCAATTGAACAATTATTTTCTTTTCTTGGATTAAGCTATGCTTTTTTAATTTTTCAGAACTTAGTTTATTTAATGTTTCTTAAGATTTTTTCCTTTAGGCTGTCCTTAAGCTCTATTTTGGACATATATTTTTAACATTCAATCTTATTAAAGCCAACTTAAGCAAATACATTTTATATATAATATCTACTAGCATTCATTGAAAAATGGGTTAATATTTCCTTTAAAACCTACACAGATAAGGCAACTTGAAAAAAATCCATACCAATTCTGTAATATTTTCATATTTTCAAAATATAAAATTAGGAAGAATGGTTTTCTACAATACTAGCGTGATCTCCTAACTAATTATTAATTTGGAGTCTGAGGACTATTGAAAACCATTTTAAAAATACGGGAGAACATTTCAACTCTACATATGAGTTAGTTCATAAGTCCTCACAATTTCTATCTTGCTTACTTGCCGACTTGCTTTCTTCTTTCCATCTTTCCTTTATTCCTTTTTAAATGACTTTTTTTCCTACTTTCCAAAAAAAGGATACATAATCATTATGAAAAGTTTAGCAAATACAGGTAAGCAAAAATAAGAAGATGAAGTTACTATAATTCCAATATGCAGTTGTAACCACTATTACTAATCCATTTAACATTTTGTCTATATTCTTCCAATATTCTAATATTTTTGTTTGTTTTTAAAATTAAATAACATACATACTGATTTTTTAGCCTACTGTTTTTCATTTTACCCTGTATCTCAAAAATATTTTCCTGCCACCAATTATTCCTGTAAAACCTTTATAGTTCTCACAATTGACTTAAAAAATATATTTTTATGTCTGACTGAGACTTTTATGGTCCCTTTTTCTATTTTGTTGGGGAGAAGGTACCAAGAAGCTTAGTTTCCCTTTTAAAGATAAAAAAAAAAATCTTTGCCCACGTCTCTGGGCTTTTACTTTACCCTGCCTCGCTTCAAACTGAAAGACTCACTACCTGCTCATTTCACCTACCTTTTGGGGTTGTTATCACACTCAGGATTACTGGTATATTTTGCTTTAACAAATCCCACAGAAACGCAAAAGAACTCTCAAGAGCAATCCTACACCAGACATCTATTTTTATTAGTTATACATAAAAGTCATCTGTTGCGAAATTAAGGGCCTCTTTTATATTGAAATAATAGCAGTTAGGTTACATTCCTAGAAAAAAGACTTGTCAAAAGTGATGACCACACACACAATTTATTCAACCAAATCATAATGGAGTCATAATCCTAGCACCCTGATTGAGAGAATTTCTAGTTTTTAATTGTTTCGGGTGGACAAGAGTGTTGAGAAAGGCAACTCATAATTAACTTACTAGAAAATCCTTCAAAATGATGGAACCTAATCATCTACCCTTTCCCAGTCAAGCAAATTACATTCTTTCCCTATGCATATCTCTAAATTGCAATCCTGTACAAGGAAATTATTCAGTCTAACCCTAGGCAGTGACCATGTTTTAGAGCTTATATTTAAGCAACAGATCTCCAAGAATTAATTTTGAGACTGACTTCATTCCTTTTGAAGAATGGCTTGAAATGGGCCTCATGCAGGAATCAATTTTTCAAGTATATTTAAAAATGAGTGAGGATATCTTTTCATAGCAGATGAGTCTCCATTAGTAAAATACACATTGTATGGTTTCCATAATTACGGTATCACATTTTCTCCAGTAAAATTGCCAGTAGGGAGAAGAAAGTTCTTTGAGATGATATATAGACTCATTTCTTTTTTTAAAAAAAATTGGAGACTGCTAGAGCTGTTTTAGAACTCAGATAACACTTGGAAAATGGTCATTAGTTAATTAGTTAATGGAGCTAATGGGAGAATTTAGGTTAATTGTAGGGAAAAAAGGATACATTTCTTGGAGCTTCCTTAAATGGTTTTGAACCAAATAATATAGAAAACAAGGAAAACTTTTAAGGAAGAAGATAACTTAGAAAAGAATGGTTGAAGATCACTTCTCTTGTCCTTTTTACCTTCATGATTGGCTCTCCAAAAGATTATTTAAATTAATTTTCTTTTTCATTGCTAATCACTGGAGGCCATCATTGCCCTGCTGACAAGTTTAAAACCCCATTTTAATTGACTTCTTATTAAACCAATCGGGAATACAGATTGGTTTACAATTTCAATACAGTATATCCATATCACAAATACTGGAGAATTATTTGTTTTGATGCTCTCCTAAATTACATAAGTTGGTAGCCAAATGTTACAATTGGAAAACATCTTAGAAATGTTCAACTCTTTCTTGTGGTACTTTTTCTCCCAAAGTTGAAAGAAGACAAAATAATTTTAAAATCTGATGCCAATCCTGAAATTTACTCAGTGCATAATCACATGTATTTTACGAAGAATGTTTTATTTGAGATTAACAAAATTTGTTTTCTGCCAGCAATAAGTTAGATTGTCTTTTACAGTTCTCAGGTAACAAACATGAAGACTGAACTGACATTTAACATTCAAGCCCTTGCAGTTTGGGCAAATATATGTTTAGCAAGAAAGTGAGTAATATAATTCCTTTTCCTGTTATTTTTCCCATGTTCATTAATTAAATTAATATTTTAATATGTCATTGAAGAACATTATAGAACATTGTCACTAGTATTTTATATTCCAAATAAATGACTTTAACCACTTTTATGAAGGCAAATATGTATTGCTTTTTGCTAGTTTTTTTCTTCATTATATATAAATGATTTTGAAAGATTGGGAAATATATTCAACCTAACTGGTAAGTCATTTGATGTCTTAAACTTTGGTTTGATCCCTTACTCTGCCCATAGCCAATTATTGTTGCTTTACAAAAGAAGCAATTATTTGAATGCCTCTGAAGATAAAAGTAATCTCTAATGATAAAACCTAAAAAAAATAGCACTATTAACCTCCATTGATGTCTTGTTCATTTGCTTTCTAGTCTGTTGAATGTATTTTTTAAGTCTATATGTTTATAGTTTTCTTTCCTTAATACTTAACATTATATTGTGATCATTTCCATATACCATAAAAAATATTTAAAATCATTAAAAAATCTATAACTAGGAGAATTAATTTAAGTGTTTTCCTATTTGAGGATCTTTAGATAACCCTCACTTTTCCCACTATTATAAGTAATACCAAAGCATTTTTATGGATAAATCTTTACCCACATTTCTGGTTATTGCTTAAAGACTTATGCCTACATGTCAAATTACTGGATCAATGAATGTGAATATTTTTAAGGCTCTTGATATATATTATCAAATGAACTTTTCTTGATCAGACTAACATATATTTTTATACAACCACATTTTCACCAACATTGAGGTTTTTTATTTTCAAATCTTTGTTATTTTGCTGCATGGAATTATTCTTATTTTGTATATGGTAATTATATCTTAAATTTAGCTAGGTTAATAATTTGTATTTTTTCTGAAAATTTATAACTTTATAACTTTTGTTGCATAGTTTTTATTTGTCTATAATATTTATAGTGTAGTTTTTTACTATGTTTTGGTTATCCCAACTCAGATTTTAAAAACAGATATTTTTTGTTCCTTTAAAAATGGAAAGTTTTATAGTTCCAAATATTTTTATAGTTTAAAACTAATAAAACTATGTCATATTATTTTCATGTACATAAATAATTCTGGACATATTTTAATGTTTTTTATAGGGACAGACAGAACTCATCGTTAATATGGCTTTTTACTGGAATGTTTTGCATTTATTCATTGTTCTTTGCTTGGAGGGCAAATTTAGATATTTCAAAACCACTTTTCATGGGTGTGGTAAGTTTTCTTTAGATATATCCTCTGACCAGAAGTTTGTGAAGAATGTACAAATTTGCCCTCATGAATCTTGTAGAAGAGCAAATTTTCTCAGAAACAGTTAAAACTGCATAACATTATTATAAATCAAAAGCTAAATTATTGAACCAGTAAGGCTCAGGCCTCATTTTAGGGGGAAAAAATACAATGTTTGATTAACACAATAGTTAAATAGAAAAATAAATGTAAAGTAGATTTAAGTTAGTCGTTTTATGTGTGTGCTTGTAGATATAGGTGCTACCGCATTTCTTCTGGAATTTATGGGTTTTAACTAACAAATTCCCTTATTTTTACCTCAGCAGTCCAGGCCTATGCAAAAGAGCAACCACATTTGTTTTCCTGGCCGCCATTTCTGAGATTCTCCTTATAATAGAAGCTCTATAAATGTAGATGACTCTGTTTTAACTGCTGAAAGCAATGGATTTTGTGTGTGTGTGTGTTCAAGAGGCCTAGTAGATAATACCCTACTTAATCACCTGAGTTCTGAATCAATTGAGAAATAAGATAGACCAGTACAGTAGGTGGGAGAATCACTTTCCTTACTGGTGACCCTGAGCATAGAGAACGTGGTTTATATCTGAAGGCAAGGGTCTTCCTCACACTGCATCCAGAGTAGGCAGACCTACCCACTAGTCACAGACAGTGCTGCACAGGGCAGGCCTCTCCTCCACCCCGCACCCCGCTCCTACTCTGCTGGTTCCACAGGGCAGCGTCTGCCCTCGGACAAGTGCTTTCTGTGGGCAGTGCACTTCCAAGAGGAAAGAAGAGGGCTATGCAGGCCCAGGCCCAGCTCCCAACTCCCCAGCAGCTCAGTCCCTCCAATCCTACAGGAAGAAATAAGTGAGAGGGTAGAGACAGGCCAGGAGTGTTATACCAGGGGAGCTTCCCACGGAAGAAGACATGAGGAGTAAAGAGAAAGCATTTCTCCTCCTTTTTGCCTTGCATATTGCAGTTCAAGATGAAGTCCATAGTATTGAAAAGAATGTGTGGGTCCAAAAAGGGAGATTCACAGGTCAAACTGGGAAGGAGGAATGTTTGAAAATGGAAAAATAATGTGGAGTTGAATTGGGGAAGGCCTGAATGACAGCAGGCATAAGCAACTAGGTGTACGCAGTGTATTTTTTAAATAATTAAGTACAGATTGATTGCCTAAACCAGTCGACTGGTTGTACTGTTGCATGCCTTCCACAGGTAGAACGATTCTGGATGCAGAGCAACGCGGTGGTGCTGTTCTCGCCGGCATCGGCTTGGCTGCACTTGTTTCTGAGAGTAACCGAGTGCTGAACACCAGTGGGCTTCAGTGTCTGGAATGGCTTTCGGCAACTCTTTTTGTAATTTACCAAATATATTCTAATTACAGGTAACACATGGTTATTTTTATGACAAGTAGCACTCAAGCCAGAGACATTTGGATATTCAGATTCTTGGACTTTATCCTTAACGTCCACTGGTTTTCAAAGGGAGACAGCTTGGTCTGAGTACATGGTTCTGAAACTTGGAACCACAGTCCCTGCATGAGTGATGCATCGTTTCAGGGCGTTGCAAACAGGGTTCACGTGGTCCAGGTAAACTATTTGTATGTTTTCCCTAAGGAACCCTAGAGACAGATACTTTGTAGAATCTGGAGTATAAGAAAATTCCATGATTTAAAATACCACGTAGATGGAGAGTAAAGACATTTTGGCTTTTTTGTATGCACTAAAGTAATTCACTCTATGTTTCACAGATTTTATCTTTTGAGAAGTACCTAGTCCTTATCTAGTTTATTCTGCAGTAGTAAATATTAATTATTTTGAAATATTAAGGTTCTAAAATTTTTTTAACCCTTAGGCATTATTACTATTTCATGCATTTTTCAAAATCTGTTTAATAATCATTCTAATGAAAATCTCAGTCTAACATAAAACGTGTCCAAGTTTTAGATATTAGTTTATTTCCAGCAGTATTGAGTAAACATTACAGAAGTAGAAGAGGCCATTGAAGTTCTGTTATAAGAGATTTGATTGGTATTTTAAAGGTTAAATGTTCTCTTTCATCTTAACTGGGAAAACCAGTGTTCTTTCTAATACTGGGTAGAACCAGGGTTAGGAAGGCTGCATCACCGGAGGGCTGGTGGCATCCATAGCTAGCTCAAGAAGCGTTTGCCAAGACCACAGTGTGTGTGTTCCCAACCCTTTTTAAAAATTAATTTATTTAAATTTGTTTCAAGGATACAGTACATTGGTTAGACATCTATGTAGTTCATAATATGATCCCCCTAATTGCTCCCTCCTGCCCCTGGCTCTCCACTTAGCCATAATAATAATGCTAACTGCATTTCCTAATGCTGTACTCGCCATCCCCGTGACCAACCATCAACTACTAACGTACTTCTTTCACCCTTCACCCCATTCTCCCAGCCCCCTAATCCTCCTGCTCTGTCCATCACCAAATTGTCACTCTGTTTGTGAACTGTTTTTGATTAGTTTGTTCTTTTTGTTCCTTAGATTCCGCATATAAGTGAAATCGTATGGTATTTCTTTCTCTGTCTGACTTATTTCACTCAGCATAATAACCTCTAGGTCCATCCATGTCATTGCAAATGATAGGATTTCATTTTTTTTAATGGCTGAATAATATTTCATTGTATATATGAACCATAACTTCTTTATCCAATTGTCGATGGGCATTTAGGTTGCTTCCATATCTTCGCTATTGTAAATTGTACTGCCATGAATATTGGGGTGCATAGATCTTTACGAATTATTGTTTGGGTTTTCTTTGGGATAAAATGCCCAGAAGTGCAATTACTGGGTCAAAAGGTATATCCATTTTTAATTTTTTGAGAAATCTCCAGACTGTTTTCCGTAGCAGCTGTACTAATTTGCAATCCCACCAACAACGTAAAAGGGTTCTCTTCTCTGCATCTTCACCAACGCTTGTTGTTTTTGATTTATTTATGATAGCCATTCAAACAGGTGTGAGGTCTCATTGTGGTATTAACTTGCATTTCTCTGATGATTAGCAACCTTGAGCATCTTTTCACATGTCTGTTAGCCTTCTGCATTCTCTTTGGAGAAGTGTCATTTTTTCAAAGCAAAGTCTTCTCCTGACTTGGTTCTTTAGGGCAGTCCAGGTTCAACACTGGTGAGGCCAGCACAGGCTGGGTGGTTTTGTTTTGCGTTAATTCTTTTATTTGCCCCAGTGAAAGAGTAGATGCCAACTTTGCTGGGTGGTGAAATGTGAGGCATCACCCTGCAAAGTAGGGAATCATAAGAGGCGAGAGTTACATCAGTTAGAAAGGCGAGGATAATATTTTGTTCTTGGGAAGTGTTTATTTGCTTTGTGATACTCACCCAGTCAGGCTGTGTTTCTCAGTACCATTAAATGTAATGGACCTGATAATAACAGGAAGGACGTTGCTTATTCAGTTTTTTTGATTCTTTTACTCTTGTCGCCTTTTTCTTTTTTCGTGGGAAGCACTCAGAATTCATGCCAGTTTTTCTTTGAAGTTGAACATCCACTTCACTATTGAAAGGAGTGGTACTGCTGTTGTTGGCAGTGACAAATAATGCCTGGAGAGAAGTAAACAGCTCAACCATCTATTTATTCCTTCCCTCCCTTCTCATGGGTCTCATTCCCTAGTGCTTTCTCAGTGTAGAAGGGAGAGAGGAACGCAGGGAGGCTGTGGTTCAGGGAAGTGGTAGAAAGGATCGACCTTGCATCCAAGAGAGTCAGACAAATGTCATCCCAATTTATGCCAGAAATTGGCAGGTTTGTTGTTGCATTTCTAAATATTCCTTTGTACTAAATGGAATTAACATGAGATTACCTTAATTCCAAGTGGAATCAGAAACCTTACTTTTTTTAGTGAAATTGGATGGATATACTTTGAGGAAAAAAAGACTTATCCTTGAGCACTGATTCTCTTTTAATGGAAATAATGATAAATTCTAGAAGTAAAGCAGTATACGATTTTTTCTCAATTGCACAATTAATTTCTTCTTTTTTTAGGTGATAGTGTTCTCTTTTTCAAATATAAGCATGTTTTTAGAAAATATAAATTAGATACTTTGAAACACTAAATGTAAATTGTGTGATGGGAAAGGAATGGGGTGGAAAATAAGCCAGTCTTATTAAAACTGAAGCAATGTGTTTGTAATGTGTTTTTGATTCATTTATTTAGCATTTGTGACCAAAGGACCAACTATGTGATCGATAAATTTGCAAAGAACCTTCTAGCCTCTATGCCTCATGATGCAATTATATTACTCAGAGGAGATTTGCCAGGGAATTCTCTCCGTTACATGCATTATTGTGAGGGATTGAGGCCAGATATTTCATTAGTGGATCAGGAAGTAAGTATATGAAAAAAATATACTTAGTATATAGTGACTGTAATCATTTAAAAACGTGTTTTAAAAAAAGTTTTTTTTTTTAACAGTGGGTAGGTACAGCTATCATGATCACTCTTAGGTAGACTATATGCCACGTTCTTTTATTTTAATTAATAGTATAAGTCATGAGTTGCCTCATTATTTAAACTAAATGTTTTAGAATTAATATGTTTCATGTTAGATTTAAATAATATCCTAGGTCTTTAGTTCACCTAACAAACCATGAAATATTGTAAATTTATTTTTAAATTGTTATTTTATATTCAAATGAATACTGCCCACTGGTCCAGGGATTAAAATAAATTAGGCTGAATATAAAATATGTCATACTACAGGTAAGTATGTATTTCACTCAAAATAGAAATTACTAACCCCAATTCTGCTGTGGAATTTTTATGTAAACTTTGTTGATCTTATGAAAAAAAAATATGCTTGGAGAGGACTTGAACAATTTTGAAGTCTATTAAAACAATCTTTTGGAACCGAAAAAATATATTTCAACTATAAGATCATTTAAACTATAAATACTTAAAAGGGAATATGTTTTTAGAGCAGTCATCAGGAAAAGAGAAATTCTTAATCTTAAAAAAAATACTGTGATTAGTTTGGTTGAGTAAATTATTAGGCAAAACTTATTTAATAAATTTTGTTGAATTAAGAATAAACAGAAGTTTTCAGAAAATGCTGTATAAACGTATTTGCAAATATTGGGAAATTTGCAAATTATACCTTTTGTAAGCAGTTTGCATTTATAGCAAGTATACTAATTGATCAATTTGATCTTCAGTCCAGCAGCTGACAAAAGCTAGGTTATTTGTTGATCATAAGTAGGATTGTAAATTCTCTTTGGGATGGCAGCCAATAGAGTTGAGAAGCATGGACTTCACAGTTAATCAGAACTAAATCCAAGTCCTCCTCCTGTCACTTCTTGGATGTATGACATGGAGCTAATGATTTTCCTTATTTATAAAATAGAAATGATATCACATAAATTAGATTGCTTACGAATACAAGAAACAAAATGCCTGACTCAGAATAACTTAAAGTGGGATTTTTAATCTCATAACTAGTCTGGAGACAGTTGGTTTCAGGATCGATAAGACAAACCATTCAGTGACGCCAGCAGTCTGGGGCCCCTTTTCTGTAGGTGTCTTCGACTTCGGCAAATGATGCCAGGTGGTACGCTGGGTGCACAGGCACAAAGATGAGAAGATACAGTCCCTTCCCTCCAGGAGCTCGCAGGATAGTGAGGAATAGGCCCAGAGTTACAAATGTCCAGGAGTATCTTATTCTGCCATGGAAACCGGGGAGGACGTCATGGAGGAAATGACGTGTAAGCTGGTCTGAAAGTTCAAATACACGTTCTCTAAGTATAAGAAGGGGGAAGGGCATTCTGGGCAGTCTATCAAATGCATGGAGAGAAAATGAAACTAGATGCTAATCTCACCAATACCGGTTGTAACTTAAGACATGAAATCCAACTTTAAGTCATTAGAAGAGTCGTCAGTACCTCATTCCTCATTGTGCTTGTCAGTTATTTCGATTAATTTAAATGAGTATATCTACATTTTAGAATTTTTTTTTGCTGTACTTGCTAAACTTGAGATTTTTTTAAAGAAGTATGTTAAAAGTATGATATCATATGTTATTTTTCTGGCAGATGATGACTTATGAGTGGTATTTACCCAAGATGGCAAAGCATTTACCAGGTGTCAACTTTCCTGGGAACCGGTGGAATCCTGTGGAAGGAATATTACCTAGTGGAATGGTCACATTTAATCTTTATCATTTTCTTGAAATAAATAAACAGTAAGCATTCTTTTTATATAATAGCTTTTCTGAAATCTTAAGCTGTTCTAAAATTGTTTATGTAACAGCTGTGCTTCATCCAAAGACCAATTTTCTACACCTATTTTCCTGTCACCGGTGAGATTATCTTTGTAATTAAATTGAATATCTGTGCATAAATGAGGCCAGGCAGAAATAAATGTTATTGTTCTGGGTAAAGGAAAAATAAAAACAGATTAGCAAGAATAACAAATAAGATCTTAGTACAATTCAGAGGAATTGGAGATGTGCCTGCCTACTTAAAATCATTGCAGGTAGATCGCAAGCAATTATAGTTTCCCCTGATCAACACCATGGCCCCCTTTTAAGTGTAAAGGAAATGTTTTTCAGGAAAAATAGCTTAAGGATTCTTTTATAAAGGATAAGGCATTGTTATACATAACAAAAACACCTACAGTTATTGTGGCTGAGATAACATGAGAATTGTGAATTCTGTGCTTGAGAACATGAAATTATTTATAGTTAAGGTCAAGAATAAATAACTCCTCCAGTGGGTGTTGAACATCTCTCCTATCTGTGAAATGCTTGGGATGGTCCAGAGTGTGAAGAAGAAAAACTTATTTCTTAATTTCTATTCTCTTATAAAAGAGACTTCAGAAAGTCTTTATAAATTGCAAAGTTAAATTATCCCTTACTGAGAACATAATAATATGATACTTTTGGTGTTCAGAGCCTGACGCTTACTGTGGTTCATGAAGTAATATGAAGGTTATGAGTATAAATGTGCTGAGAGAGTAACATTTAATTGTTTTGGAATAAAATATTAAAAACTGTTAACATCTCCAGATAAGCATTTTTTTTTTTTTTGGTGAATTGTATTTAATTCTCACAAATGTTTATTGAATCTATCATGTTCCAGCTTATATTAGGTCTTGGCAATATAATGAGACTCAGTTCCAAATTTAAGTAGACCACAATCTAGTTGTATATATACATAGACATGGGTACTGCTGGCCATATGATGGGATAAGCTCTATATTAGTGAAGCTTTATAAAGTGTGAGACACAGTAAGTGTTCAATATGTGTCTACTAAATGGGTGACTTAATTGATAGTATTAGCCAAGCATTCTGGGAGCATGAGTGAGGAGCAATTACTTCTGCCTAGGGGCATTCTTTCAACATTTATTTAGTAAATAATGGGTATCCAACATGTCCAAACAACTATACTAGCCACAGCTGCATGGACACGATTCCTGGTGTTACAGTCTTTCGGAGAGGGTTTCAGGTAGTATCTTAATTATGAAACAGATATAGTATCATCTGGTAAGTGTAGTAATGTTAGTATGGACAAAATGTTGGAGACTTAAAGGCCAAGTAGGAATTTGTCAAGGGGTGGGAGAAGACTGACTCAAGGGACATGCATGTGCAAAGTCATGGACAGGGCCTGCTGAGCTCTGGGGAAACTGGGGGTGTTTGAAGCTCAGGCCTTAGAGGGCTAGGTGAGAGGGTGAGTGGAGGGATGGCAGGGCCCAGGTGGTGAAGGGATTTACCCTACAGGCATGGATGAGGCTTTTTCTCTTTACAGAACTATTGCATGCTCCTTGTAAAAACTCTAGACAACGCAGATAAGTAAGCATCAGTATTGTCTGTCTTTCAAGGACAACCACTGTTAACATTTTAGTAAACTTTTTGGATTCTGTTTATTTTTAACATTATTTATTTATACACACATACACATGCTCATACAACTATACTATACTTTACGTAGCTGGGATAATATTGAGTTTTCTGTCCAGTTTTTTTTTTCTACCTAATATCATATCATGAGCATTTCCTCATGTACTCAATAAAAGGTCTTCATTACCATATTTTTGTCTGTATAATATTCTCTTATAGATTCATTATAACTTAACAAATATTCTATTTTTGTACATTGTTGTTTCTAGACTTTTGCTATTATAATACAGCATGGTGATGAACATTCTGGCCCATAAATTTTGTTAATATTTTTGATTAACCAAGGTCATAGGATAAGTGGTTTATTGGTGTCAGTTATTAAAATAGTTTTTAGTTAAAAAAATAGTATAAGTTCATTGCAGAATAAGAAAAAAATTTAACTAGAAAAAGTATGGTTCTATCCCTCAGAAATAGCAAATACATCAAAAATGCATATTTTTACAAAGTCATAAGCATGATATGGAAGAATCCTATTTTTTCAATGACTATCAAAGTCATTTTCTTAGTGTCTTTACAAACCCTTTGTAAATATTTTTAGTAGGTACGTGTACTGTAATTTAATAGAATTGAATTATTGTAGATATGTTATATGATATCTTTTTAACCATCATAAAATTGTAGGCTACAACAAATGCATTTGTGTCTATAGTTTTCTTACAGAGGAGGTAGAAATTTGAATTATTAATTCTGAGAATTTAAGTCAAAACACATGAACAATTGAAAGGCACTTGATATTTTTTACCCCAAAGCATTGTACCATCAGCATCATATGAAAGCTCTCTAAATTGGTGCTTTTTAAAAAGAAGAAATCTATTATTTATTGAACACCTATTATATTATTTTTAACATGTAGTAAAGTTTACCTTTTTTGATGCATGGTTCTGTGAATTCTAACACATGTATATTTGTGTAACCCTGGCAACAATCAGGATACAGAACAGATCCGTGACCTCCAGAACTCCTGTGTGCTACCACTTTGTAGTCATATTGTCCCTGAAGCCCTATGCCTTGCAACCACTGCTCTTTTCTCCATTACCTTTGTAAAGGAGGGGGAGATTGGACAAGGTTTTTGTTTTGTTTTGTTTTTGTATATGACTGTCATGTTCTCCTAATGTCATTTGTTGAAAACATTATCTTTTCTTCATTGAATTACATTTATACCTTTCTCTGTATGTACCAAAAAAAAAAAAAAACAATCGTTCTGGAGTTTTTGATTGGTTTTAATTTGATTAGTGTTTTCATGGTATATTGTTTTTTATCCTTTTGCTGTTAACCTCCTATATCATATTTAAAGTGAGTTTCTTATAGATATATACTTGGGTCTTGTTTATCTTTTCATTCATTTCAAGATTATTTGCTCTTACTTCTTGGTGCATGGTTATAATATCTATCTTAAAGTCTTTGTCTGACAATTCTAGCATCTACATCATCTTGGAATTGACATCTCTTGACTGTATTTTCTGTTATAAGATTTTCCTGGTTATTCATGTGCTGAGTAATTTTGGATTGCATCCTGAACATTTTGAATATTTGGGTCTTATTTAAATCCTAAAGAGAATGTTGGTTTTTTGTTGTTGTTAAACAGGACATCAGCCAGGTTAATCTCAGGCTGCAAGTTCTGACCTGTCTTTTGTGAACTATAGTTTCAATGTTGGTTCTGTTTTCAAAGCATGCAGTGCCATCTGGATCAGTCCTTATGTGTGATACTCAGTACCCAGTCTGGGACCTGGGTGCTAGTCTATCCTGTTGCTTATTTCTCAGATTCTATTTAGGGTCAGATCCATGCAAGCTATGCTCAGAGATAAACTAGGAGTTCATACACAATGTTATGGGATTGCTCTCTTGATCCCCTCCTTTCTGTGTTCACCCCAATACTTTCCAGCTCCCTGGAACCTTCTTTCCTGGTTCTCTGAACAGAAAGCTGGGGCTTTAATTTCCCTTTTCTGCCGTGCAATTCCTGTGACTGTGTCTACATCTGGGGCCAGGCTGCCGGAGGACAGATAGAGGCAAAGAGCAATGGGGATTTGTTCCCCACGCTTGGAACCACAGCTCCTCTGATTAAAGAGAAGTGTTCCCTTCCTTAGAGTTCTGGGAACCTGCCTTGCTGCCATTGCTATCATGATGCTGCTGCCTCTGCTGCTGGTACAGTATTGCCCGGGGAAGGAAAGAAGGAAAATATCCAGGGTATTTTCTCTGCTGCCTCCAACCCTTACACAGTCTCTTTCCTGCTTCTTGGTCAAGAAGAAAGTTTTTCTTGTAGCTCTGTTTATCCAATTGGTATGTACTTCTGGGGTTCAGGATTCCTTTGAGTCCAGACCAGGCAATACTGGAAGGTGAAAAAAGGTAAACTCACCACAGATTTGGAGGAACTTAGAATTCTGGTCTCTTTCCCAGCTCTTCTTTCTACCATTTACTTTTCAGAGTCCTCAGATAGCTGTTCCCTGTATTCTGCTCAGGAATTATAACTGTGTGCAGTGGGAGAGATAGGGTGGAGTGTCGTCTTCCCCAGAATCAGAACTCTTATGTTCTAAGACTGTACTTCATATCAGGTGTCTCATTTAATCTTAAACACCTTTGGAAGAGTTATACCATTTTACAGATAAAAAGACTAAACACAGGTGGTTAAGTAATTTCCCCAAAATCATAACATCTAAATGGTGGGAATAAATCTAAAATCTAAGCCAGAAGTATCTTGTTTCAAAGTTCATGGCATTTTTCACTTTTAAGTAATTTTTTCTTCTAATATGCTCCTTTTTTTTTTTTCCTACTTAGTAGTAGCTTTTAAGGCATATAGCACAACTTGGTATAGAACTCTTTAATTACAATGCTTTTAAATCCAAGCTTATTTAAATAATTTCTATTACTAATTTTTGTAGGATTTGAATGATTGTTATTTGGATCTAATTTATGAAAAAAATATTAGCTATGTATAAGCTATGCATCATGCTATGTGGGATTCAGTTAATTCAGAGACAGCCTATCCTCAAGATGCCTCTGGTCTACTCAGAAAGGTTTATAAATACAAATAATAAATGTAACACAGTAATGATAAAAGAGGGAAAAATGTGATGGACATTTGAGGAAGGAGAGATTACTTCTAAGTAGGAATACAAATGAAGACTTGTGTTTCCACGTAAAGTAAAAGAAGGTATCAAATAATATGTATGTTTACACTTGAGACAGGATCACAGAAGTTTTCATTATAATAATGCTTGTCCCCAAGTGATTTATAATAATGTTATGATCAGGTAGGTTTTATCATTTGCTTTTCCCAAGTTCTCCAAACAGATTTTTCACATTGATATAAGTATCCAACAGTCTGTCTGAGAAAGATTTAAATAAACTTAAATGTTCACAAGTGGTTTATTGGTAACTAAGGTTTAAGGAGTTAAAAATGACCATTTGAGTCACATTTAGTTAACATTTAAAACTTTAAGTTAAAAATATATTTAAATATGTTTTTTTCTGTTTCCCCCCCCGTTCTGTTTTCAATAGAAAAGAAACATTTGTTTGCATAGGAATTCATGAAGGTGACCCAACCTGGAAAAAGAACTATTCACTTTGGCCATGGGGTTCTTGTGACAAATTAGTTCCTTCAGAGATTGTATTCAACCCTGAGGAATGGATTAAACTTACGAGAAATATCTATAACTGGACTGAGGAATATGGACGGTATGAACAGCAGTTATATTTTTCAACAGAGTATAGCAATTTTGGGTGACTAAAAAACTTACTAAATTTTGAGATGCCTTTTGATTCTTTGGTCTTTTTAAAATTAGTTGTTAATATTGTCATTCACTGCCCAGTGTATCATAATAGAAAGTGGAACATGCATTTCTTGTCCTCGTTTTTGAAGAACAGTGGGGATGGAAAGGAAAGACAGGCTGTAGTCAGGTGGACACAATTGTTAGATGCATGGCACCTTCCACTCCCACCTCTTGAATTGCTATATTGTATACCAGCCTACATCCTAAAAGTGGAAGAGACCCATTAAAAGGCACTCTGTTGCCCATGCGAGGTTCCATATGCATACACTTGTCATATACACTTTCTTCAAGAATGGCAGATAAATTCTCCATGGGGAACACTGGGACATGAATACCTTTTTCTTCACAGTTCTTTGCCATCAGCCTGGTATTGTTATTTTGAGCATGACTGGTCTCCCTTGAAACATTTATATATAGAGTTGACTCTCCCCATATAGTAAACAAGTCACCATCTAAAGAAATATGCCTTCATTGTCTGTGTTTAAAAATATGAATTATTTAAATAAATAATTATTGCTCATAATTCAGGAATGGCAAGATCACATGAAAAATTCTACAAAGGCTTTTTGAATCAATATGAACAGACCACATTGCTCCGCACCAGAGATGGATAAGTAGGTCTACATCAAAATATTCTGTGACCATCATCAGGAAAAGTTAGAAAATAACCTATTCTGTAAACAGCTGATGATAGTACAAGTACACAGCATCACTCATTATCTTCATTCCATCAAAATAGATACATAAATTTTAATTAAGAGGCAAAAATATCAGCCAATGGTTTAGCCAATGTTTTTGAACACTACCTAGTTCCAGCAATGATTTAGCAAAGCCGTGAGTCCCCTCTTTTTCAGACCTATCCCCCTTGCTTCACAGCTCATGGGCTGTTAGATGTGTCAACAGAGCGACCGAGACCCAGCCTTGCCCCTCTGCCTATCTGTCAGTTCTTAGGAACAGATGGCTCCCCAGATGCCTCCAGCCTGTTCCCACCAATGCTCTGTTGGCTCCCATGAGGCACTGGAGCTCATTATGCAGATTAAGAACACATTTACCAAAATCTCAGATTCCTAATGATTAAACTTTTCTAGGAGAGAACGTTTATTATTTTGGTCCTTATCGCTACTCCAAGATCCAGCCTATTTTATTTGCTGTGCGAGATTATAAAACAAGGATTACATGTCCATAGCAATAAATGTAGCTGGCAGAAAAATGTTACTGTTTTCTTGTAACTACAGGTTTGATCCATCTTCTTGGGAATCTGTGGCCAATGAGGAGATGTGGCAAGCAAGGTGACTAATCTGCATTTTTGTGTTTGCATTCTGTTTTTAATATGGCAGAGAAGTAGCCTGTGGCACTTTTCATTTGGGGAGTAGGGGTGAGTGATGATAATAAAAATAACATTTACGAGCGATTACTTTGTTTGAGGCATTGTGCTAATAATGATACACGAATAATCTCATTTCATCCTCACAACAACCTACAAGAAGTTATTATCTCCATTTTACAAAAGAACAGACCGGAAGTAGAGAGGTTACTTGTCCCAGGCCCATAGTTGCTAGTGATGGCGTCTGACTCGGGAACACTCATAACTCCTATGGTCTCCTGCTTCAACTACACCAAAGTGAGTGTAATGGATTGAGAAGTTGATAATTATTGCCATGTGCAATGTGCTAGTGCATTACTTAAGCACTTATTGAATACTTCCTAGAGGCCAAACATTGTGCCAGGCACAGAAACTACACATATGAATACAACACGGTTCTACCCTCGAGTGGCTCACAGACTAATGGGAACAATCAGACATGTTAAAAGAGATTTGAATATTAATGTGCTAGATGTTATACGTTCCTGTTTGGAACACTTCGTGGTGATGCATTAACTCCCTTGGCTCCTGTCATTTAAAAATATTCAAAATACCTAATGCCAACAGTTTTTGGCCTAATTATTAATGTAAACGTTCTAAATGATACAGATGGGGGTACTAAGTACATATAAAGTATTTCCTGCAGTAAAGGAAAGATGAACACTCTGGGCCAGGAACTGTGCTTTGCACTGAGAATTGACATACAATATATATTAAGTGTGTACTTATAAGTTTAAAGAATTTTTTAATTGTTAAGAAATACATTTCTATAATAATAAACATAGACATACGAGTTTATGCAGACATGTTTTTGAAAAAGTCAAAACACTGTATATTTCAAGTTATCAGCCTAGTTATAGGGACAAATACTTGCTTTAAAGAACATACAGTGATCAAAGATTTACTGTATGTTTGCACGATTCTTCGCTGTGATAGAATGTGGGAAAGCTGGGGGAACAATCACATAAAAGAAGAAAGCAGGTCATTACTCCAGTGGGTGTTGATTTAATCAGTGTGTTGAATATTTGGATGAATTCATGTGGTCAAGGCAGCCACCTTTCAAGAGCTGGTCTCATGTGGCATGAGCCACTGCAGTGGGCACCTTCAGGGGTGTGTTGACACACTCAGCAAGTCTCTCCCTTCCCAGATGCTCTTGCATAACAATAATGTACCCCTGGAGGAAAAATGATGTATAATAGAAGATGAACGTAAGCTTTATGCTAAAAGAATTGGCAGGCAGCGTCAATTCAATGTCTTGGGGAGGTGGGGAGGGGAAGTTACTGTTGGCTCAGAGTAAATCTGTGGATGTAAGAGAAGTAAAAATAACGCAATAAAGGATTTTGTATGTTCCTTATCAGTGGAAAAGTCTGGTAGCCTTAGCTTTGAATGTGACACTGACAACGGGTTTTAATGAATTCTCCTCCAACTCCACCACCAGGATGAAAACACCGTTCTTCATCTTTAACCTGGCAGAAACTGTGAACTTACCTTCAAATGTGAAAGTTCAACTCTACAGTCTCGCATATGACGTATGTTATACTTTTATGTGTATAAACATATTTGATGGGAGGGTGGTGGCGCTCGTTTGGGATAGAGAGGGGTATATCACAGTAGAGGTTTTACTTTGTGTTTCCAGCTTTATCTGGCATTATAAAGCAGTGGGTAAAATGGAAAAATACTCATGTGTTTCACAAATAATGTCCAAAGTAAATGGCTGTGGTTGGCAAAACCATGACCCCTAAAGACCCTGTGAATAGACCTTACATGGCAGAGGGACTTTGCAGAGTAATTAGGATTCTGGGGGAAGAGATTCTCTGGATCATATCCAGGGGCATATAGTCACAAGGGTTCCTATACGGAGGCACGAGTCAGAGTCAGAGATGTGACAATGCAAACAGAGGTCAGAAGAATCTGAAATGTAAGCTGCCTGGAAGATGGGGGAAGGGACCCCAAGGTAGAGTGTACAGGTAGCCTCTGGAAGCTGGAGAGAACAAAGAAACAGATTCTAGAGCCTTCAGAAAGAACACAGCCCTGCTGATTTTACAAAAACCTTGATTTGATGACTTTTGACCCTAGAAATGTAAGATAATTTATATTGTTTTAAGGCGCTACATTTGTGGTGATTTGTTACAACAGCAATGGAAAACCAATATAATGGCTTCATTTAAAAAAAAAAAAGCACTGACAAGTTGCCCTCTATTGTAAAAGCCATAACCCTGGCTACACTTGAAATGAAAGTGCCATGGCTGGTTGAGATTTCATGAGAAAAATAAAGGGTCTTGGAGAGTGGCTCTGTTTTTTAACTGTGGCCCCAAGAAGCCAGACAAACCTTCAGACGGCCCAGCCACATCAAGAGTCTTGCACAGTTGATTTTCTGTGATGGGAAATGAGAGTACAGCACATTTTTACTTAATGTTGTCAATAGGTTCGGCAACTTTAGGTGAGATGATATACAATAAGACCAATTTCACCATAGGCTAATGATACAAACAAGAGTTAAGTTTCTACAGAATCTCATCAGCATTGTAATGAAATGACATTGAATGAAATGATGTTTTTCGAGGACCGGCTGTACAGAGCAGAGGCTTGCTGAAGCGGTGTTTTAACAAGTCCCTGCTTTTCTGCGCTTTATAGGACTAGGCTCTTTAGATACCCTCAGAGATAGTCTTGGAGCCTCCTGCTGGGAAACAGACATCCTGGCACTGGCCAGTAAGAACAGGGCCCAGAAGCTATATCCATGAGCAATTGAGGTGTTTCTGCTATCTCTAGGTTGCTGTGGCTCAGCCAGGCATGTGTTTGGTGCTAAATCAAAATAGCCTTGTGTCCAATCAGTACAACTGATTTTACTCCAAAATTGTGTGATCATTGGTTCATTATTTATCCATGTGTTTAGTCACTCACAGACCATCTATTGAGTGCCCAGTCTGTTTCAGATATTGCGGTGGAGATGATCAAGCATTGTCCCTGCTGTCAAGAAGATAGTAGGCAAGAGAGAGAGGATAAAGTCCTTAGTTCAGTGTTGTAAGTGACGAGAGGTTTGCAGAGGTACTGTGGGAATAGAGAGCTGTACTTGAATACACCCTCCTGCAGGGGAGGGTGGTAAGGAAGGGAGAGAAGGCTTCTAGAGGAGATTTCGCTTGAGTTTCATCTTGCAAGATCAGAAGGGGCTAGCCAGACAGATGGTGGAGCAGAGGAGTTAGAAAGTGGGAGAGGGAGGACATTCTATAAGGAGGGAACCACAGGGACAATGATACAACCTTTGAGGTACCCACTCAAGGAAAGCAAGGAATAGATTATAGGAGGCAGCATGCTAGCAGTTGGGAAGTCCAAGTTCAAGGCCCATTTCACCATTGTCAACTGTAAGTCAATTAACCTTTCCTAGCCTTGATTTTTTTTTTAACAAAAAAAGTGGGCTTTAAATTCTTTCTCATATCCTGGTCACATCACATCCTAGTCATCTCAAATACTCTGTGAATCTTTGAAAAACAGTATTTAGTTGGGAGAAATCTGAGATTACAAATATTTTACATTCTCATCAGCAGTCTGTCTATTCTATGGTCAATTGTTAGGCCATTATTGAAGCTAATTCATGGATTTATTGTCTTTTGGGCCTGTAAGCTTTACCTTTGTCAGTAAACACACGTCTATAGCACAGTCTGTCAGTATCTCCTTTGCATATATCTCCAGATGTGTGACGTTGTTTCCAAGGCCAATGGGGCTAAATACTTGACGGCTCAACACAAATCCACCCTCCAGTACTGGCTGTTCAAGAACATTCTCATTGGGTATAAAAGATATTTTTGTTATTATTGACATTATCCTGTTCAATAGTTCATACAGAACATTAAGCTCAGGGGACATTAAGTTCAGGTGTAGTAGGGAAGTCAGGAGTGAGTAGCCCTATTATCTTTAGGAATACATTTGAGAAGTTGAACATGTCCCCAATAAATAGGATACAGTCCACCAAGACTAATGTCATAGTTAACACGTAAGGAGGAGAAAATATAATTCCACATGATAAGAAATGACTAGCTTCTTAAGATATGCATATGTGGCTTAGTGGGTCATCCAGAATAAGATAATGAAATATTCGAGAAAAAGGTAGTATGCCTAAGACTATAGCAGTGATCATGAGCAATCATGAGTGAGCCTTTCATTCTTTTGAGCCACTGGGGAAATGCTCATCGAGGTACTGGCCTCTGTTTTGAACTCCAAAACCTTAGGAAGATTTTGAAAATTTAGGGAAGTAAAGAACCTGAATAGTTCCTGAGTGCCTGCTCTGGGCCGGGCAGCATGCCCAGTACTTTACACACAGCCTCACTGGAGGGAGACTAGGGAAGAAAAGCAACAGATAGAGAAAAAAAGACTAAAAAAAGGTAGAGAAACACAGAATATTTTACCAAAAGAATGGAGGGGTGGGAGGCTAACTTCCTAGTTTTGATAATATGAAAGTGTAAGATGACTCTTCCCTATTGTTTGGAGTGAAGACTTGGGAAAATTACTTTAAAGGTCAGCTTGAAGACTGAAGATTATTAAATATCAAAATGACATCTCAAACATGGATTGTGGAATTTTTTG
This sequence comes from Eonycteris spelaea, assembly GCA_003508835.1. Taxonomy (NCBI): domain Eukaryota; kingdom Metazoa; phylum Chordata; class Mammalia; order Chiroptera; family Pteropodidae; genus Eonycteris; species Eonycteris spelaea. Next base: position 8,876,561 of record PUFA01000017.1, read on the forward strand.
TGTGGATACTACTTAAAAATTGGTTAAGTATGCTTTTGTCAGTCTGGAGCAGGAGTTGAGGAAATAGATAATATATTGGGTCCCTTTAAATTGAATGTTGTGACAAATACAGTTCTGATTTTAAAAGCATTTGCTCATGGAGAAAACATCATTACTTGTTCTGTTGTGCTGTCAGAGTCTACTGGTAAACTCAAGTTCCTGTGGCTGTACCTCCAATTGGACAAATTCCAAGAAGGCTGTGAAATTCCCAAATAAACAAGTGTAATCTTCCATTTCGCAGATTTGTATCTACTTTTTTGTTAAATTTTGAGTTTTTCCGCTAGATAACTCCATATCAAAAATTCTAACTCTGTCCAAATAATACTATCTCTGATATAGAAAAATAAAATTCCTAATTCCTGTGGGCAAAGTTCCCACTATCAAAATTGTAATTATAGGATCTATGAAGATTTTCAATATCTTGCTTTAAGGATGTCCCTTAAATTCTGTTATGCCCAATCTGTTTGATGCTGGATTTGTTTGAGTCATTTTATCATTGCTATTGTTATTACTGTTGTTTTTGATGTAGAGGAAAATTTATGTAAAAATGAGGGACAAAATTTAAATTCCTTCAAGTTCATGCAGTTTTCTAAAGAAAGCTATTTTTTTCTCCAACAGCTAAGTTTAGAGTTTCAACCTTTCTGTCTATAGAATAAATAGCTTTCCATGAATTAGAACTAAATCCCTTTGCCAGAACATCTTTCTGGAGGAAGAGCATTTTGTCCTGACACAGTGTGTCTTAAGTTCCCTCTGCAACATCTGAAAAACCCCAGAAGCAGTTTTTGATGAAGCACATTTGCCTCCTGCTACTGTAATAATTACAGTAACATCCTTGCATTTTCTGCATGGCCTAGCAACGATTAGATTTTACTGTAGGCCGCTTGGATGTTTTTTTTTTTTCTTATGTTATTAATTCCTGTGTTTTCCGTTTTTTGAAAAAAAAAAAAGTCAAGGGATAACAATGAAATACCAACATTTGTTGCTGTCTTCCAGCTTTATAAGGAGATTGTCCATTTACAAGAGGAACACCCAGTGAATTGGCACAAGAACTATGCCATCGCCTGCGAGCGGATGCTGCGCCTTGCGGAAAGAGGAGCAGACCCCCAAGTCTTGTTATCCGAAACCATCAGACATTTCCATCTCTACACGCAGAAGGCACCGAATGATCCGCAGCTGGCTGATATTTCAGTTGCTCTAAAGCACCTAAGAAAAGAACTGCAAAGTCTGAGAAATATGAAAACCATCGGAGACAGCGCCGTGTGAAAAACCCTGCTCGTCATTCAGCTTCCAAAATTCTGGGGTCCAGAAGTTTTCCCTCCAAGGAAGGAGACTGTATAAGACAATTTGCAGACTAAGTCACCTGCCGAATAGAAATAACGTGGTACAGCAGTACCGCTTCTTGGGAGGCTTAGTAACTGAGTTGTGCTATTTATGCAAATTCTGTTTAGCCCATGTTTACCCAATTAGCCTTTCGAGTAAGAATCTTTCAGAAAGTCTCCCAGTTTCCAGAATGTTTCACCTAATGACTTTGCTTGATTAGATTCTGAAAGAGAATGGATTCTTTTTGCGTATTTAAAATATTGGCTGTGAATCTTTGATGGGCCCTGCTTATCAGAATCAGTATTGAAGGTTAAATTCTTAAAACGTTAATACCAGACCAAAGACATTTTCCGTTTCCCAAAAGTGAAAAAAAAAAATGTTTTAAAGAGTGAATCTTCTTATGCAGCAAATTAGAAATTTTTTTTTGAGTAGCTGTGGTTGTTACACAATCTAATGGTTCAAGCTAAACACCAACCAGATGATATTTTGAAAAAAGTTGGGGTTTTATTTTCTTATTTCTTTGAAAGCACTGAAAAATAAAGCTAGTTCATTGTTTGCTTTTTTTTCAGTTGCATAAACTGATTGACAAGTAAAAAGGATTTTGGATTTCCTCAATTAATTTTATATTTATGTTTCACTTCTATTTGGGTTCATAAATCTGGGCCCAATAATTAGTAGGCTCCTGTTGCCAAAATGCAAAAAAAAAAAAAAAAAGGCGGGATTGGAGGGGGAGGATGGGGAAGTGGTTCAATAAATTCATTTCTGTTACAAGCATCTTTTATACATATTACTAAAGAGAACATAGTAAGAAATGCAAATAATAGTTCTTTATTTTATTATGACAGTTAATTAATAGCAACCTGTTTTAATGAATAAAGTCACTCAGAGTCCTTCAGCACTTCCTAAGTAGAGGCCCGAATCTGTAGGGATTCTTTTCCCCCCAATTGTATAGCTCCTAGACTCCGAGCACTATATAGGCCCCTGTATAGAAATGCTCACTAATGAAGAGGGAGGGCTAGAAGCTTGTCTGCATTCAAAGATCACTGGTGAGTCATTCAGCAAGAAAAGGCCCCTTACCAGGAATAGTCACAGTTCCGTGGCATTGTACTAGCAAAAGGGTCTGATCAAAGGTCTCCTGTGGTGCTTGCATGGTTCCCTTTCATACTACGACCATAATTAAAACCACTAATTCTCTTTTAAAATGCTGCAGGATGCCATGTAGGCATCTGTCTGGAGTGTCCTTTGTGATGTCATAAGCTGTTAAGGACCAGTGCCGAGGGCTTTTGAGTGAAATGCCAGTCATGAAGGTGCTTCAAGACAAGGGTGCCTCTAAAAGCTTGACAGGGCCTTGACTGCACAATTCGAGCTGAATTTGCCCCTTGTCAGCTGCCAGTAAATAAATCTCAAAGGGGGAAAAGCTGAAGTTTCATTACCTGATCCATGGGGCTTTGTTGGTTTTGGCACCACACGGGAGAAGCTCTTGCCCCTCCATTCTCTGGATTTGAAGATGTCCATTGGAGCCTGCAGCGCCTGGACAGGGTTCAGAGCGGAACCTTTTGAAGAGTGTCAATAGTTGTAACAGTTCAGCTGTTAGGAAGACAAATAAATGGAGGAGCTCATTAATCCGCTTTTGGCTCTCAGTGCCTTTTGCCCTTTTATCACAGCCTTATTAGGCTCCTACTCATCTTGAACCAGAAAAAAATGAATTGAAGTTGTTGAGTACTAATTGGCAAAGACTTTTAATCATGGGCCAAGAACTTTCACTGACTTGAAAGTAACTTCTCCACAGGGAAGAGCTGAAAACCTGGTTCACCTTAAAACAAAAACCTGTTGGAGTTCAGTGTGGTGTAAAAATTTAGGGAAGCATTGATAAATTGTCTAAGTTTATCCGTTTGAAGGAAATTAGGTAAGATTATGATTCCTACTTTTCTTTAAAAAGAAAAGTGTAATAAAATTCAAATAAATGTTCCCTAGAAATGCATTGTCTTTATTGGTTCAGAAAAGAGATTACATTCATGGGAGGTGATCATGTTTATTTCTGAACATCTGTATGTATGGATGTAAATCTTCATCTGAGCATCCACATATGTGGTGTTGGAGGAACTTTATCAAAAGTAATATTTCTTATGTATACCTTTAGGAATGGCCAATGAAGACCCTTTTCATAATATCTGCTTTTTAAATTTATCTGTACTGTGGAGCTATATATATATATATGTATGTATGTATGTATATATGTCTGAATAAATGTGTTGTGTGTATTGACTGTTGTCAAATGGTGCACAGATGATTCTGTATTTGTCCAACAATCATTTTGGAGCACTCTCTCTCTTTGAGAAGACAATCATGTGATGGCCCAAAGTAGATAGGATCATAATTATTTAAATCTCCCAAAACCATCAGTAAATGAAAAACTAGCAAACTGAGCTGAGATTTTGGGATGTTGGGCTTCCTTCCCAGATCTACTACTTTGAAGAATCCTTTCTTTTCTGCTGTGTGAGGTTAAATGAGTTGCTGTCTTTTTCTTTCTCTTACTTTTTCTTGGCTAGCGCGTAACCACAAAGTCTGACAGAAGGGGTTTCCTTTAGTCTAACCCCCGACATGAAGAGAATGTGAAGGAGGTGACTTCTCATGCGGGATTTGGCCAGCATTTTCTTAGCAGTGTCCCTGGAGTGCCATGGGTTGGCAGGACGACAGGAACCCCACAAGGCCAACTTCTGCCTGGACTTTGGCCTGAGGATCAAGTAGGAGCCAGCAAAACTGTCTGCCTCTCCACATGCTGCAGTGCCCTGCTGCCTGGCACCGAGGCCGGCACACACGGGAGGCGAACGGAGAAGGGGATTGGGTGGCTCCATGTTCTCTAACAGACCTCTTCCCTAGCTCTGTTCCCACTGATGTGAGGTATGCTTGAGTCTTGCTGTTGACTTTCCCCTTGTCTTTCTTTTTCTAAAGGAGATACACACACACACGCACACACACGTGTGTGTGTGCATGTGTGTGTGTGTATTTAATGCTTTTGTACTATTACTCCAAATGCAGCCAAAATTGAAGGGAGCTAATGACTAGTGTGCTATTTTGAGATCTTCAAATAGAAATTGTGTTATTTATGTCCATATCTGTAGTATTTTCTGGTGATAGAACCATTTTGTTTGGCCTTTATGATATTTAAATAAAGTCCATTTTGAGAATGTTAGTTATTTTTTGATACTTTGCTGATTTCTTCACCAGGCTAGGATATGAAGAGTCATTTTTTAAATTTATATTTTAAAAGTTAACTAACATGAGTCCTCAATCATAGTTCCCACTAATGTCCTTCAGATTTTAAAATTTTTAGTACTTTTAAGGAAAAAAATTAATGCCAAAGGTTGTAAAAAAAAAAATGGATCCTGTTACAGCAAATCCTTTTACTCTGTTTTAATTCTGGGATGTTTTGTAAATGCACCAAGGTAGGTTATTACTTAAAATTCTGTTCTTCTAACTGATTTCAAGTCCGATGGCAGATAAGGAAAATAATTCCAACCCAATAGAGATTCACACTGCCCAGTGCATGTTCATACTTTGTTGTGGATGCAAAACCATTCTAAGGCTTACAAACAAATAAGTAATGTTTCCAGGGATTCTGGGAACATCTAAAGGCCAAGATCTTGGCATAGCATTACAGAGCAAACAGGGAGCTAAAGCTTTAGCAGCGATCATATTCGATGAAGACGTCATTGTCAGTACCCTCTAAAGGTCTGTTTGATTTGGATCAGCATGGGTAGCATTTTAAAAAAGCCTCAGGAACAGCACAATATGCTTACCTGGATATAGGAAAGTCAACTAATCGGAATAGATCTTGAGAAAAGGATTTTTCTGAAAAAAAAAAAATTCAGGTTGCTTTCAATGATGTAACATATATTTGGTGGAAACTGTATGTACTGGGAAGATTACCTTATGCCATACTGAGAAAAGAAAAACGGTGTGTGTGTGGGGGGGGATGGGACACGGGTAGAGGTGTGACACAGGTAGAGGTTCCAAAACTATAAAGAGGAAGCCCTTTAAATGGAGTTATCTGGATCTTTTCCACAAATCCAAAGTATTATTGGTGAGGGTTAATTGTCAGTAATATATTGTGATGATTTTAGAAAACTTAAGTTGTTAAGGCTGAGAAAGTTTTAAGCTAGAGATCAAGAACACAAAGGCAAATCATTGGGCCATGCTCCCATCCCAGCGATCCAACTTCACAGGGCACCCAAGTGGTCAAAAGTCTTTTTGTACACAGTTTCCATTAGATGAGGATAATATTAAATAAAGTTCTAATAAAAGACAAATAGAAATAAGCCAAATTTAAGATTTCTTTCATAATTATAATTGTTTAGAATTTTTAAAAATAAATCTGTATAAGTAGTATCAAGGGGGAAAGTATGATAGATGGAATACAATTTTTATATTGTTAAGTTCATTATATGTATTATAAACTAATAAGTAGAGATGATGTCCTGTTTTTTAAAGTATACAAATGATAATTATCTTCTACTTAGAAGTGCTACCTGAAAAGGGGTTATTTTGTAATGTAACCTTTTAAAGAAGATATTTTGAGACTTCTCTCATCTAAATGATGTATTCCCTAGATGGTTGAACCATTGGAAATAATCCTAATACCTGCGGTTGTCACTTATGTGCAAAAATGTGTGTGATTAAGGTAAAAAGGGAGATACTGCTTGGGTAATCAGACCCAATTTTTTCATCATTGCATTATGGTTCAATGAATCACATATCCTAGACCCTTAAGTATCATCTAAGACACAAGAAATCCCTATAACACTTCGGCATGCCAAGACTCGGAACTCAAAAACTGCAACAGAGGGCCCACTGGGGATTTGAGGACAGGGTAAAAGATGCAAGCACAAGAATCTACTGTGTCTTCCCTCAAGGGCCCTCTTAAAGTACTCTAGTAAAATCTACAGAAACTTTAAAAGGGTTGTTTATAAACAGAAGATTCATTTATCAAAACACTAGGGTTCCTTTGATTGAACAGTTAAAAGCCAGTCTGACAGGTGAGAGGAAGTTTCAAAAAAAAATGTTTTCCTTATAGAAGATGAAAACCAAAGGTAAATCATGCAGAGCTTAAAACAGGTAAGTTCACTGACGGAGAGTACTTGTACTTACTTAGTGGGTTTTTATGTAGGTCATAAATTTTCACTAAATTTGTAACATATTCCTTTAATATGTGGACTGACATCTACGGTTTTTATATATTTTTTTTCAATGATCAGAATTTTAACCATTAGTCCACACAGTCACTTAGAGCAGGTCTTCGAAATGTGGGATTGTGCCTAGTTATGGTGATTGTCAAACTGAGTCATGAAGTCAATGTAATGGATGTTGAACTGCTTTTTCTTAATAAATAAAAATATACTGAAGTAACAAGGATAGATATTGTTTCATGAAATTCATTTGTGTGTGTGGTTGTATATATAACATCACATATGTATATATATAAAACCTTTACATATAAATCTATAAATGTGTGTGAACAAGGTCATAATATAAAATGTACTTATGTGGGTCCCAGTAAAAAAATAAATTTGAATGCCATTGGCCTAGGAGAACTTATCCAACTTTATTGAATGTTAATGTCAAAATTGTTAGTAGGGATCATCTAGTGTAACTAGTACAGCTAACCTAGTTTAATGGATGAAGAAACCGAGGCCTATACTAAGTAAGCAACTGGATTAATGTTACACAGCTAGGCAGGGGCAGAGCTGGTACTAGAACCAAAAATTGGGTCAATCTGACATACTTTCCCCTCGTCCATCACAGTTAAATGAAACCAGCTATATTTCACTGTCAACTTTATGTCCCTTAAAGTCCCCATATAATGTGGCCATATGAAAATTATAATAAACTTTTCTAGACATAAATAGTAGTGAAATTAGGTAGTGTCATAGGAATTTGTTTAAAAGTCATACACTAAACTTTCTTCCCTTCCTCCAAACCTCTGGAACATAATTTCTTGTCTCTCTTTGTTTTATACAGGGTCTGTTATATCTCTAGCTTTTAACAGGATTGTCCTACTCATTCTGGACGTAAGAATATATATTCAAATTCAAGGGTTTGTAGGATGATGAGAAAAAGTCACTTTGAAATCCAGGGACTTAGTAGCATAAATTACATTTCAGCTGAATCAGCCACTGAAAGCTTCACTTGAAAAATGTTGCATTTATTTATGTATTTCTTTCCCCTTCTGAGCAGTGTTCAAAACATAACAGTATTGCTGTTTTACAGAAGGAAATATGGCCAACTCCACTGGAATGTTCAATGAGTTGGGAATTAGACATTTCATCCCAGAAACCAGGACCATCTAGAGCTAGTGATCATGATGTTTGTTTGGTTCAACCACTTTATTAAAATTTTGAACAGTGTCCAGAAGGGCAGACCTCTGAAGATCTAATGTCTGGTTTCCTAATTATGAACCATCCTAATTCAGTATTTAGGTGATAAATGATTCCTTCCAAATTTGGCTCTTGAGTCATATGTATAATTTATAAAAATATATAATAATTTTTATTCTTATAACAACTAATCCCATTCAATATTCATTCTTCAATGATCTGAAATCACCCAAATTCCCTGCATTTACTGTCAAACTAATTTGGCCCTTCCTCTTTTGGAAGCAAATAAATTTGGTGTCGCCCATGAGACAAAGGCTCCTTCTGATGTGACCATACAAACCATGCTGCGTGTAGTCTGTGTATTGGATAAAGGTGACTTGTTTCACAGGGTTGGCATTTATGTGACAATCCTTTTTTTCACATGTCCCCTTGTAAACAAATAGTTGATCTACAGAGCCTAAACCTGTTGAATACTATAGCTAATTTGTATGAAGTCACTGTGTGAACCTAAGCAAGAATCAAACAAGACGAGAACTTTGTTTTAAAGCAATTCCACGAGATCCTATAATAAGTGTGCTTCTCCTGTCATGTGAAACATGTAACTGCTCAAAATTTTGATGAGACAGAGATTCTGAGTTCCTTTTTTATGATGGAGCTGGTGGAGTAAACAGATACCTTAGCAAATAACATTCATCTCACCCTGAAAGTGCCCTTGCGGTGTGCAACCTCCTGCAGGAACGCACGCTGACCTACCAGTGAGCGAGGGACAAGTAGTTCTTGCTGCCTGCGTGAAGACGCATACACAAGGACATGTGCCTGGTGTGCTCATTTTATCCCTAAAGGAGCCAAGAGCAGAAACCGAGTCCTTCCCAACTCTCACATGTATATTCCCAGGTTACAGGTTATTCCAGAGAGCACAGGCCTTTCTTTTCTAGATGGCACTAGAAGCACTGTCCAGTAAGTATAGTCATTAGAGCTAGACTCCCAGCTCTGCCACTTACTAGATGACTTGAAGCACGCCTTAAGTTTCTTTTCTGTAGAATGGGAATATAACAGACTTGCCTATGGTGTATCTATAAGGATGCATTGCACAGTGCTTGCTACATACCAACTGCACCTACTGCTGCATTAATATTAAATTCTAATCTACCTTTTACACCCGAGTAAAATAAGTCTTCAGAGCCGCCTGCTGTTTTGCTTCTCTCTTACATGTATCTGGAAAACTTATATGATTCAATTTAAATTACAATGTAATTAGAAATTATGTATTTTAAATTATATGGAAAACTGGCAGTTATAAGAAAGTAACCAAGATGCACTAAGCAGATGAGGAAGCATCAGTCTCATCAATCAGGTAAACACATCTCAACCTGCAGGCACATGTGCACACGTGCACACAAGTATAATCCATTCTCTGCAACCTCATTACCATGATCACCCTTCCCCCTTTCTGCTGGCTTCCCCACACCATGGCCCAACTGGAAGGAGGCTTTGAAATTACTATTTGCCTCCTCCCCCAATGCATATTTTGCCACTTATACATTTGAGCTGATTTTACATTTTTATATATAATTTAGATTCTGTCACTCCCAGAGACCTCTTAAAAAATAGTCTCCACCCAACAGCTTCTCTAGGCACTTAGAGGACTGACACAGGACAGATGGCTTGGAGTCCTGAACTCAGGGCCACTGCTGGGCCTTCAAAACCATGCTAGGGGATGGGGTCAGATTTCTGAGTGGGGATAAGGAAAGTGCCCACCAGTATGTTTTGTAGATGAGTACTATATTCACTTATTATTCATCTAATCAATAAACATTTTTTGAAGTCTTACAGTATACCAAGTCCAGGTACTAGGTTTTCAGAGGGGGAGGGGAACTGGACAGACAAGGGCCTATCCCCTAAGGAGCTTCCAGAGTCCAGATGGAGACAAAGCCAAACTGCAAGCCTTAAAAGTCCGCCCCAGGATTCTTTTTCACCACCACTATGGTTTACACCATGGACGAAAGCAAACCTGCTTCCTCCCTATTACAAATGATTTAAAAATGTTTACCACCACCTCCTCAACACTGGTTAACAAGTTTCCCACCCATGGAGATGTCTACATCTTATTCTTAGGTTATCTAGAGCTGCCCTGAATCCACAAAATGCTGCCCTGGACCACAGAACAGTCACTTTACCCACAGTTCCATTTTAGTCCTCTCCCCACGCCCCTTCTCACCACCAACATCCATTATTATACTCTGCCTTCCTTGGCTACACCTTGCCCTTCTGCTGATCTCAACAGTGTCGGATTAACAAACATTACTATCTTCCTACAGCAAAGAAAAGTTCTCACTTATTCCACTGCTGCCTGTAGTAACAGAGAAAGGAGGATATAGGTAAGAAGTAAGAGAAGCATGTCAAGTACTCTTAGGCTCGGCACCTAACTCTGAGACCCCACTCAGGTTCCTAGAGGTGTACTGATTCATTCAGGCCCTCTGCACATGCCCTTCCTTAAACTCATTGCTGGAAAAAGAGGTTCCGTTCCCACAGAGAGAGAAGGAATCAGTGCTTCTGTAGTAATTTTGTAGAACCTCAGTTTAGCCAGGAGAAAACATTATACAAACCCTACAAAATACCTGACTAATACTCTTTGAAAGTGCCAAAGCTTTGAAAAACAAGACAGAGAGCATCCCAGATTGAAGGAGACTAAGGACACAAGATGATTAAATGCACTGTGGGATCCTAGTTGGATCTCAGAATAGGATATACTAGTGGAAACACTGGTGAACTCCGAATTAAAGTCTGTAGTGTAGCTAATAGTATTGTACTAATGTTAGTTTCTTGGTTTTGATCATTGCACTATAGTGTGTAATATACTACATTAGGCAAAGTTGTGAGAAGGATATATTGGAACTCAACTATTTTCGCAGATTTTCTGTAACTAAAATTTTTAAATGAAAGGGTTTTTTAAAAAAAAAAAAAGTAAAAAAAATATTAAAGGCAAAACACTCCTTTTGCTCTAACTCCTTGTCATTCTTTGTTGATGGCTTTAAGCCTCAGATGACCAACAGATAGAACAGTGGTCTTTATTACTTGGGCGCACCAGTGATCAAAGAGACAAGTTCCTTAAGGCCAAAGGCCACAGGCTTGCCACCAGCGCTGCTGTTAGGGTGGGTGGTCCTCACCGGGCCTGGGCCTGACCCCCTCCTAGTGGCTGTCCAGTAGGACCTGGGTGAGGATGGGCATCTCCAGGGAGCCTGAGGCTGTTTCCAGCATCTTGGGGAGGCTCAGGAGAGGTCTGTGGGATTAAATTCCCCACAAAGCCACTGGACTCACACCCAGTTGGAAGACAGCAGGATCTAGTCTCGGATTATTCCTGTGGTCCGGGTTTCTCTCTTCAGGCAGTCACTACAGGAGGAGAGGGAGTGAAAGCGAAGCACCCATAATACCCTAATTCTTTCCGAAGATGATTCATGTTTTTGTAGCTTCATTAGCATTTGCAGATAGAAATACATTTTAAGTGGCATTATGCTAAGTAATTACTCTTACAGGATATGAAATTAAACACATTTTACACAGCATGAAATTATGCCTGCCACGTACCGAGTCTGGTGGTAGCTTGAGAGTTTGGACAGTGGGTTACGAGAAGGAGAAAAGCAATTTATGTATTTAAAAAAAAAAGAAAAACGCCAACCCGAAATATTTCACCAAAGGTAAGTCCTTGTAGCAAAATAATTTTGGCTGGATGGAATATTAAACCTGCTACTATAAATTTCACGCCTTGCATTCCTAAAGCAGATGCAGGGTGATGATGCCAAAAATTAATTGGAAATAATGCGGCTTGCCTTGTGTACTCTATCCAGTAGAGGGCACAGCAGATAAGCGTTGTGTGCGTTGGTGACTTAGCAACTGATAAGGCTTGTTTGTAATTGCTTTTGTAAAGATATGTGGCAACATGCTTGGGTGCTTATTTACATTTAGGAATGTGGTTCAGAATAGGAGGTTTAGATTTATAACTTTGGTTTTGTCTGTCAATACATGGGAGACTTTTGGTTGTTGCGAACATTATATTTACCAATGCGTAATGTTAAATTGCTGGATTTAATTGTTACAGTACAGTGAATTATTCTATTATTTCTTACTTTTTCATCCTAAGGAAAATTCAAACTTTCCAGGCTTTAGGGCAGGATAAAATGGCTCTGAGCATGTCAACGTCTCAAGAGCACATTATTTTCTTATTGGATTGTATTAACTTTACAGATGGAAATTTGAAGGAGAATTAGAAGGCTTAGAGATGGGAAATTTGGAGAAGAAAAGAATAATGTCTTAAGATTTCTGGAGGGGTTAACTGGTAAGTCATTTTGAAAGCTGCTGATGCTAATTCTCATAGCAAGAGACATAGCAGACTCTAAAATTATCAGGAATGAGGCACAGAATTGCTAAGAAAGAAGAGAATCTCGTGTCACACTCAGAACTGCCAAAGGATTGTTCAGTTTGTTCAGGTTCTCTGTCTCTTCGTTATAACTCACATGGATTTCTCTTGTGTGAACTCCTAATGAGGACAACTTTCTGTAGGTAGAGGGTGTTTGGCAGTTCCACTTAGTTTAAAAAACAGACACAGTTTCCTGCCTCAGATGCACATATTTGGATCCTAAAGGACAGAACATGACAAGTATAAACAAACATTCATCTAAAACCACTCTAATTTGCAGCTGAAGAGAAAGCTGTGGAAATAAACTGCAATATCATAAAAACCTAACAGATAATAACCCTAAAAAAAAGGCATAGGCCTACCTTCTGCCAGGGAATCGCTATTTCCTGTATTGAGTGGCCAGGAGTGGGCAAGCACAGGTCCTGTCCACACTGCATGAGCAGACCCTCCACCAGGCACTAGCCAGGTGGGTCTGGAATCCTGGTTGTCACCGCCCCCACCCCCACCACAGACTCCTCCCCACCGTTTTGGAGGCTTCCACACAATCTGCAGATCAGAGGCACCCTGCTGGGAAAATGAGCTGGGGAAAACTCACCAGGCAGTTGGCCTCTGGGTGGGGAACCGGAACAAGAGCTTGAAGGGTAGCAGGAGATGGGCCATGTACCCTTTTTAGCTTTCAGTTCTGTACCATGAGCAAGTATTACCTAATCTTAAAATTGCAGGGAAATGAAACCTGGACCTATAAAGAGTGGCTGCGCATCCCTAGACCTGTTCTTGTCCTCACCCTCTCTCCCTGCCACCTGGAGTTCCTTTCTCCCTCCAGCGCTTTTCAGTTAGGAAGAAGGATCCCTGCTCCCAGGGTTATACTCTACTGAAGATCTTATCATTTCTTCTTTGAAACTTTAGTTTGTTGTTTATATTACACTGTTTCTTTACTAATGGATTCCGTGTGTGTGTGTGTGTGTGTGTGTGTGTGTGTGTGTGTGTGTGTGTAGGCGGTGGTTGTGAAGGACTCCTGCAGGGGGGAGGGAAGAAAAGATACAGCAGAGAGACAATGGGAAGAGGCCATTCAGCAGTAGAAAAGTTGAGCAGAGAAATTTTATTTGCATGCTTATAATTTAGGGGTGAGTTTTAGAATGAGTTCAAGTTTAACGTGAAAGTTAGGGTCTCAGAGCTCTGCTTCCTATCCATCTCTCAAAATCCTATTGGTGGTACTGTCACAGAGGTTATATATGCCCCCAAATGGCAAAAGCCCTGATTTGGCTCCTATATAGTTGCACCTGCTGATAAAAAGTGCAAATATCTCCTTTTCTTAGCTGCTTCTCTTGCCTTAAAATTCTAACCAGAAGCTGTATTTAACAATGCAAACAACTACTCCCATGGTATATCTGTCAGGTTCCCATTACAAAGAAAAGAATATATTCCAACTAGTTTCAACAGAAAGGGACTTATAACAAGGCATTAAATGACTCAGAGAATTACGGCAGGGGCAGAAGAGACAGGCTTAACCTTTTCAGGACAACCTCACTCTGCTCTGAGAACCCGCGCACCAGTAGGGCTGCAGTCTTCTACACCAGAAAGCTCTCTGCCCAGATGGGAAGCTACTGCTCCTGCCCTCTACTCCAGAAGCCGGACATCATTTTACCCTCAGGAAGCCACCGCGGTCTGCGACTGCATCGGCTACAACCAGAACCACGCAGGTGTCTGGAACCCGCACCAGCAAGTAGCCGACCCGCCACTGCCTTTGACACACACAAAGCCATGATCCGATCCAGCGAAACTAAATGTGTGTACCCGTGCTTGCCAGTGAAAAGAACAGAAACGAGGCAACCTCACTGCCACCTTCCAAATCCCACGCGAATGCCCCCGCAAGGCTCCACCGCACGTGCCCGCGCCAGGGCATCTGGGAAACACGGGTTGATTGCCCAGGCTCTGCAGACAAAGGCCGCCAATAGGAAAGAAACACAAAAGAGAAACCAGAGCACCTCCCGCTTTTCCGCTGTCATCTGAGAAGCCATCTGAGGACAACTCAGGCATGAGAGAAGTGCATCTTTGGGGTACTGCTAGAAGGCAAAGGAGGAAGAGCTGGACCTGGGACAGAGTTCTTCACGCCAAAGAGCAGCTTTAAAGAACTTCTGGAAACTCAAAACCGAATGACGCAAGAGACTGCAATACATACACTGCCCCCGAGGCTTTCAGAAGCCGGGGAGGACCGCGTCAAGAAAAACGAGTAACAGACGGCTGATTGCAGAAGAGTCAGGTGGCGGGTAGGAGTAGGAAGACACAGCAGAGGTTAGTTATCCCGTGGAGAACCCTCATGAAGCCTCATGCAGTTGTGTGGAAAGTCAGAAGTCCAACTGAGAACTACAGCAGGAAACAGCAGCTGAGTCCTGATGGCCATACAGAGCACGGTCCCCGATGGCACCAGTGTAAAATTCAATCACATTTTGCCTTGAGGGGAAGCAGAGTCAACTGCTCTCAAGCTTTGAGTTACTCATGACCTTCTGCATAGACATGAACTGTTTTAATCTTTTCGTTTATTAAAAAGTGAACCTAACAGATTTTTTTTAAAAATCTACTGTACTAGATGTCAGGAAACAAGAAAAACATAGATATGGTACTTCAGGGAGTTTATAATTATAAGAGGGCCAAATCAAAATAGAGAAGCAATTCCGTTATAATGAGGTAACTGCTACAATAAGGGAAGCATAGAGGAAAGCTACCCAGACTCGAATGGGGGTCGCCTAAGAAAGTTGCCCTGGGGGAGGAGACTAAGCTGCAAGGGAGGAGGAGGAGAGTTAGACAGGTAGGCAGGGGAAGAGGCTAAAGCAGTGGGAGAAAGTATTTCAGGAAGAGGGACTAGCAAGTGCAAAGCCTTAGAGTAGAGAGAGATATAGCACATTCAAAGAATTTTAGTAAATCTGGGTGGTTGAAAGGTGGAATTTGAAGTGAAAGGGAAGAAATAAACTGCTAAGCAAGCAAGCACCAGCTCACAAAAGAGCTTTAGAGCCATAATTAAAGAGTTTGGGTTGTTATACCTGAAACTAATGTAATATTGTACTCCAACTATAATTGAAAAATAAAATTAAAAAAAAAGAGTTTGGGTTGCATCTTGAGGGTGATGGGAAACTATTGGAAGTGTTTTAAACATGGATGTGATGCCATATGAATTTAGAATGATCAGGACGACCACACGTAGAGAATAAACAGGGGAGTAGAAGCAAGACAGGAATAAAAGAATCAGAGGTGGCTGCCATCACGTAGAGGCGATGAGGAGCCCGTAAATGACAGTGGAAGGAAAGAGGAATGGGCACTGTACAGCAAACCTCAAACCATGGAAAGGCTCTCGACACGGCCTAGCAGCCCTAATAAGCTCGACTTCTCTCTCCAGGACAGCCATCGTGAGCTTCCTTCTCTCCTCCAGACTCCACCTCTTAGGCATCTCCTATTTAGTTGAGAAGTCAGAGGCCATTAGAAAGGATTTCTCTCTTTCATGCCATCAGACCCCCCATGTTCCCTTGCTGCACTCCTGAACCCGCCTCCCATCACAAGCCAAACCTGAAACCCTATGCCGGCCACCTTCTCGAGGACTCTTCTTGTCTGCATCCTGGGTGTCTCATTCTTCTCCCTCTCCTTCTTCCTTCCATAATCTGGCTTTGCTTCTCTCTCCAAGATCCCCTGGTTCTGCTCTACTTCTTCTACCTACACGTCCGGCACACTGGCCCCAAACATTCCAAGCTCTGTCTTACCTGGTAAGTAAAAAACTGCTCCATCTGCCTGAAAAAGATTTTACCATTTGCACTGCGTTGAATAGTGTCTCCCCAAAATTTATGTCACATCCAGAACCTCAGGATGTGACCATATTTGAAATAGGGTCATTGTAGGTGACATCACAATTAGGTCACACTGGATTAAGATGGGCCCTAAATCCAATGACTGGTGTCCTTATAAGAGGAGCAGACACACGAAGATATAGGCACATAGGGAAGAAAGGGGTATTTGTCCTCCAAATGGCAGTTAATGCTAAACATATGGTGAGAGCCCTGTGCCATCCTACGGCCTGCTTCCCTGATTAGGATGCCTCGGCCTGGGCCTGGAAGAGTGCTCTTTGAGATGACTTAGCAGTTTCCCATTCCCAGACCGTGCCCGGATTCTCTGTCCAGACCACCTTTTAGGGGATTGAACAGTGACTCCAGTGCTGGAGTAAGGCTGCATCAACACCTTCAAGACCCTCTTCACTGCTGCCCGTGGCGGCCAAGGAGTAGACTATATTTCTAGGCCCTGTTAATTTAGGCTTGATCTTCAACTTGATCTTCAATTAATTCTTAATTTGGAGGTGGGAAAAAAATATTTCATCTTCCTCCAATTTTCCAAAGTGTCTGCAGACACCATCTGTAAGTCTTGGTTACTTGGCAAAAAAAATCCACGTGATCCCTTTGGAAATTTTTACGCCCTCAGAAGCTGGCACTAACTGGCAGTCCCATGACAGGGTCACCTCTCAACATCACTGTGTCCTGCATGGAATTTAATAAGCACCAGTAAAAAGGAGACCTCAGCACCATGATATTGTTTTTTGTCATTGTTTTGTTTGTTTAGCTATATTGTTCGTATGTTGCTGCCCTTCCTCTCTTAGCTCAAAGCTGGTGTGCCAGCGGTTCACAATGTTGCCCCGCTGCTCCCAGACCAGTCGCACCCTGGCCCGGTGCTTGCGAGGCTGGGCGCAGCCTGTCCCCCTCACCGTCAGCTTCCCACAGCCCCCTCGGGCCCCACTTAGGAACCCTCCTTTCAGTACTGCTTTCTGGCCACAGCCCTATTTCTTCGCCTTCGGAGCCCACATAGCTTTCTACCTACACATTTAGGATGAAATGTGTAATTTATTGTAAACTGAGAGTTTCTAGGGGAGGTCACCGAACCACACTGAGCCTTCAAGCATTCCTCACTAAGTCTGTTACCGAACACGCCTTTACGTTTCACTGCCAAACCTGTTTGCTTTCTTGAGATGATAGCACATTTTCCTGATTCTTACAACGGAGCTGAGCCTGCCCACTCCAGCTTTACAGGTCTGCATCTCAGGGGCACCCTCTTCCAGGAGCACTAGCCCTGGGTGAGGACCTGGCTGTGTGGCATGTGGTCAGAAGCCTGCGCTTTGCACCCAGAGGATTTTGTGATTCCATCCCCCTTCTCATTTCCCTGCTGGGGGTGGGATGGGGGCTTGGAACAGTTACTTAACCTTCCTGAGCTGTGTTTTCTTCATCTGTGAAATGCGAGTGATAATATTTACTTCATAGATATTTGAAAGAATTCGATGATGTGACAAATACAACCTGGCCCATTGTCTCATTCACGCTCCATAGCTGTTACGCATAAACACACCCCAGAGCTTAGCAGCCGTTCTCCCTTAACTCTTATTCCCTCCCTTACTTTGTTCTTTGTTGGTTCGTCCCCCTTCTGGCTCCAGCTCTGACTCAGTGGACTCAGTCTGTGTGCCATCCCTGTGCTTGCCTCGCTTTCAGGCCAGAGTAGCCCTAGCAATAGCTCGACTGTTGCCAGGGTCATGGAGCCAGGTCAGTGTCCTTCCAAAGCCCTGAGTTTGAACATCGGCTATGTCATCTTCTAGTTGAGCAATCTTATCCGAATTCCTAAACCTCCCTGAGCCTCGCTCACCACCCTGCGGAGTGGGCACACTATGTATATGGTCCTGAACAGGGGTACCACCCATGCAGCTGATACCCCAGTGTCTGTTGTATCTGCCCCCACCCCCCACCATTGGGTAGTGGCAATAGACCATCTAAAGAAAAAGGGAAGCTTCCAGAAGCCATCCTATAACTATGAGGATCATTCCGACACAGTAGGTTATAATCAGCAAGACCAAAAGAACCTGAATCCTGTAGTAAAATTTTTATCGTGGTTATCTGAGTTATTGTCTCTTCAACAGACTGTGGGCTCTCAAAGATAGGGACTTTGATAGGTCTGTCACACAGTAGGCTTGCAAGCCATGTTTGCTTTAGCCAGTTGATGAATAAAGAAAGCAGTATGCTAACGACAGTGCAATAGTATATGTTGATTTAAGAAATGGCATCGCATGTTCAAGAACAATGAGAAGTTCAACAATGCGAAGGATGTATGGAGAGGATTTGTGGAGCGAAGCTGGGAAGGATGGTACTGCCCTGCGGTGTAGGGTCTTTCACAGCATGCTAAAGACTTTTATATTAACAGACTTTTTTTAAAGAGCAATTTTAGGTTTACAGAAAAATGGGCAGAAAGTATGGAGTTCCTCATACTGCCTCTTTTCTTCACTCCCTACCTCCCACCCACTCTGTGTCCCCTTATTAACATCTTACATTAGTAAGGTAGACTTGTTACAACTGATGAACCAGTACTGATACGTTATTAAAGTCCAGAGTTTCCATTAGGTTCACTGTTGGTGTTGTACATTCTATGGGTTTTGACCAATGCATAATGTCATGTATCCACCATTATAATATTATATAAAATAGTTTCACTGCCCTGAAAACTTCCTGTTTTCCACCTTGTCATCCTTTCCTACCTCCCCTGGGATCCCAGGCAAACCTCTGGTCTTTTACTGTCTCTATAGATTTGTCTGTTCCAGAATGTCATATAGTTGGAATTATACAGTATGTAGGCTTTTTCAGACTGACTTCTTTCATTGAGCAACGTGCATTTAAGAATCCTCCATGTCTTTTTGTAGCTTGAAAACTCATTTCTCTTTATTGCAGAATAACATTCATTGTATAGATGGGCCTCTGTTTATCCATTCACCTATTGAAGGATAATTTGGTTGTTTCCAAGTTTTTAGCAATTATGCATAAGGCAGTTTTTTTTCATGGACATAAATATAACTCATTCAGGTAAAATACCAAGAAGCTCAATTGTTGGATCATGTGGTAAGAGTATGTAGCTTTGTAAGAAGCTGCCAAACTGTCTTCCAAAGCAGCTGTATCATTTTTGCATTCTTACCAGAGATGAATGATAGTTCCTGTGGCTCCACATCTTTGCGAGCATTTGGAGTTGTTAGTATACTGGATTTCGGCAATTCTGATAAGTGTGTAAAGGTATCTTGATTTAATTTGCAATTCCCCAATGACAGTTTATCATCTTTTCATATGCTTATTTGCCATCTGTATCTCTTCTTTGGTGGGGTGTCTGTTCAGATCTTCCACTCATTTTTTAAATCGGGTTGCTTGTTATTGAGTTTTAAGAGCCCTTCATGTATTTCAGATACAAGTCCTTTATCACATGTGTATTTTGCAAATATTTTCTCCCATTCTACAGCTTGTCTTTCATTCTCTAACAGTATCTTTTGCTGAGCAGAAGTTTTCATTTTAATAAGGTCGAACTTCCCAATTTTTTTCCCCCATGGATTGTGCTTTTGGTGCTGTATCTAAAATTATCACCCAATTCAAGGTCACCTAACTTTTCCTATGTGCTCTTCTAGAAGCTTTGCAGTTTTGTATTTTACATGTAGGTCAATGATCCATTTTGAGTTAATTTTTGTGGATGATATAAAGCTATATCTAAATACATTTTTTTTTTGCATGTGGATATCCAGTTGTTAGAGGATCAGTTGTTGAAAAGATTGTTCTTTTTCCATTGAATTACTTTCACTCTTTTGTCAAAGATCAGTTGACTATATTTGTATGAGTCTATTTCTTTGGGTCTTTCTGTTTCATTGATTGATTTGGCTTTTCTGGGTCTTTTGCCTTTCCATATAAACTATTTAATCAATTTGTTTATATTCACAAAATAATTTGTGGGGTTTTAATTGGGACTGCATTAGATCTATAGATAAGGTGAGGAATTACTGATATCTTAACAATATTGAGTCTTCCTATCTCTGTTTTAGATCTTCTTTGATTTCTTTCATCACAGTAGTTTGGATTTTTCTCAATTAGATCTTGCATATATTTGTTAAATGTAATCCTAAATATTTTCACTTTTGTCTGCTAATGCAAAGATTGTTAATGTTATATTGCAGGCAACAGGAAGTCAGAGCTGTAATATTGTACATTTATTTTTAAGGAGGTTATTCTAATACTGTGGAAGATGTATTAGATTTGAGTAAAATTGGAGGTAGGAAGACCAGTTAGAATTTTTTTTTAATGTGTACAATTGGAAGTAAAGGCCCAAACTGAGGAAGTGGCAGAAGGTATAGAAATGGTAAGTCTGATGCAAGAAATAAGGCAAATAGTAAGATGCTCTTTTCCTGAAAAAGCCAAGCACACATGTGTTCCAACAGCTTTGATGACTATTCACCTACACTACTCTTGATAGCCCAGGGATATGGCATTTAAAGAACAAAATGGCAGTGTGAGCTACCCACTCCAGCATTCCTTTATCCCCTGCCCCTTTTCCCCTAAGGCAACCCCAATTTTTCTCAGCTATCTTTCTTCCTCACCTGGCCAAGTACTACAGGGGAAGCCAGCTCTAGCTTGACCAATCAGAGGTGGCCTGATTGGTCTAAAGGCGACCTTATTTCATTTGCCAGGTCTGGGTTGGGAATGGGCATGTGAGCCAGTTCTGACCAAAATGACAAAAGGGGAAATCTGCTGAAGGGGATGGGGACAGGAGCTCGAAAAAGCTTCTTCCATCCTAGTGAAAGCTGCAGGAAAGAAGGCCTCTTGCTTGCCCTGTCATGCCCTGTCTCTGTGACCCTCAGAACTGCTGCAGCCATGTTGCTATAAGCCTAAGGTTGGAGCCAACAGTGAAGGTGGTATAACACGGAGAAAGCATTGCTGAGTTCTGAATCAAAGAAACCACAGCTTCGTTGTTTAAAGCAACATGCTGTGGGATTTCTAAGATTTACATCTGGAAGACTTACATCTGTTACACCTGCCCTTATGCAGCGACTAAGCTAAAGGAAGCTTGCCTGCTATTCACCTACCCTTCAGAGGATAACTTCTTTCTTAGTATCAGTTTAGCTTATGCCTCAAGAGTAGGATTTTGCCTGCTTGTTCACTGTTCTAAACCCCACATCTAGAGCTTGACATTTAGTAGACACTTAGTAACTATCTAATGTACCAATAAATGAAACATCAAAGAGCCCATGTCTGAATTGCACTTGTCTAGCTACTCCCCATCCTCCACTGTTTTTTCACATTAAAGTTTACCATTGAGTTATGATTGATGTATGTCTTTGACAAATACCAAAGATTATAGCAAGAAATAGCTATATCAGAATAGCCTCTGCATTTGGTATATAAAAAATGAAAACATCATACAGTGTTTGACAATCAGATTTCCTATACAAAGTCTCCTAAAAGAAACTTAATGCCAGAAAAAAAGCGGTTATATGGACTATCTAATGGGGTGCCCTTTTTGCCCTGGCTGCTAGGGAGCTCAGAACCCAATCTGATGCTTCACAGTCACTGATTACTTCCTTCTTTCCATGACTTTGCTTTTCTAATTTTAGTTGAATAAACTTTTTGTGTTTGCCTTTATCTTAAGTTGCTTCAAATCCTTGTCAGATATATATCTATCAATATATATCTATCTATACCTATATCTATCTATATCGATCGATCGATCGATATAGATATAGATATAGATATAGATATAGATATAGATATACAGCTCAATTCTAGAAAGCCATGCAGAGCTTGAGTTGGCACTACTTGCTCTTTGTAATAGCCTGGGAGGGCCCCCAAAGTAGCTTGGTGCTTTATCTTTACAAACACATGTCAGCCAGAGTAGTGGTGCTCACCGGAGATCTCAGGAGACAAGGGCAAAAATCACCCGTCATTTTCTACTGAATGGGTGTCTGGAGGACCATTCAGGCTCCCAGTGGCTGGATTTGGTGGGGTGGATTAACGTGGAGAGCCCTTGGAAAATCAGCATCGCCCCTGCCTGCACTGGCTATTGTTCCAGAGGTGAGCGTTCTGTCTAGTTTTGAAGATAGAATCTCCCTCCTGCCTGAACCCCAGCCCCAACGGCTTTGTATACAGGCTCCTGGGCCACAGGCCTTTCCAGCCAGCCCTCTGTGCCAACTGGCAGAGGGTGCTCTTGTATAGCAAATCTGACTCCCTCCCCACGAATGAGCTGCTCCTGATGCTTTCCCGCTCCAGCCGGGTGCCTCCACCTGCTGGGGGCCCTGGAACCCTCAAATGGGGCAAATTGCTGATTTTTTGTGAAGGCTAGCCTAGGCCATGAGGCAAAACCACTGCTGAGCTGGCCTCATTCCCCGTCAAGCTTGTGTGCTCATCTCTGTGCCTCAGTTTCCTTGCAAGTGAAACAGAATGAGGCTAAATGTAAGGGGACATCGTTTGGTTTGCTGATGTCTTATGTATGCATTGGAGAGGTTGGGGGTGGGAGTGAGGGTAGGGAGGGAGAGTGAGAGAGAGACTGCCCTCTCAGAACTCAGCAATAGATTTCAAGATTTAATTGAAAATTTAGTAAATCTGCTAAAACATTTAGTGGTTTAAATTTTTCCTGTTCTGCAAAGAAACAAAGGCTTTTGGTTCACTCTGTCTTTCAACAACTTTAATTTCATTTGTAGATTACGGATGGAAGTAGCATTTCCACTCATTGCATAGTGGGCATTAGAAGACAAAAACCTTCATTGTTTGCAACCCTCAGAATTTTTTTTCAGACATTAAGCTGTAGGTGGCATTCTTTATACCTGACATCAGAGCACTTTTGTCAGGCGTTTAGCTGACAGGATTACTGCAAGCCCATCCTAGGTGTGTGAAGCAGGGAAAACAAGAAAATACTTCGTTCAGGTGGGCAGAGAGAGGAGCGCACAGGCCGATCAGCCCGATCGGGTAACTGCTGCTTTTCAAACTGTGTAATTAAAGATCTTTAGAGTTCTTCGAAGGGAATTAATTAGTAGAGAAAGGCTGTTTTGTTTACAGTCTTAATCATCAACATAATCAAAAGCCAGCCTTGATATTGGTGGCAAATTGGACTGAGTCCTCCGGAAGCCAAGAATGCTTCATGCAGAGCTTTTCTTGTTTTCAGAGGTTTGTTCCATCTGTGCATTAACTTGCCACTGGGTGAAGAGGGGAGGACGAGGCGGGGGTGGGGCGGGGTGCATTGTGGGTGGGGTAGGAGAGAAGCACTCTCGGTATTGTCAAAACACCCACAGCCCATGTGGAGTTCCCATTGCTAATACCCACCTGTGTATTGGCAGTTTGGGATTAGTGTTTAGGGTCACCTGTCTGGACGGTCTGTCCATGGTGACTGTTTTCAGGCCTGAACCACACTGCACCAGGGAAGCCCTAAAAAAATCATCTGGTAATGTGTCACTGTAGATATCACTATGTTGGCCTGGTGGCATCAGAAATACCTGGGGTTCATCATAATAAATGAGGATGTCTGGGCCTCACCTGGACCTATTGAACCACAACCTCCTAGGATAGGTCTCAGGAATCTGTGCTATTAACTCACTACCCAAGTGCTTCTGATACACAGCCAGGTTTGATTTACAGAACGTCTTACTGACCTAAACCGTTGGGTGACCTTTTGGTAAGAGGACATGGGCATGAACTAGGGAGAAATGCAGGGGTATCCTGGGAGGTCACTTTGGGCCAGAAGAAGTAGTAGCCCGTAGCTCTCTGTATGAACTAAAGCTGCCTGGAGGCAGAGTGACTCTTTGCAGAGTGAACAAACCCCCACCTTGAAGGATCATCTATAAATCTCGCCTGAGCAATAAGGGCTATTTTCCAAGCCAAGAGAGACTTCAGGACAGCTGCTGCCCGCCGTGCTCCCCTTCCCCCAAGAATCTCATTTTGTGACGCCAGGAAATGTTCAAAAAAAAAACAGCAGACTTAGGGGAGGAAGCCAAGTTGGTCATATGATTATGCAAGTTGTGAGAAGCAAGTCTCATAGAATCTGGGTTTTATAGGCCCAATTTCATCTGGTGATCTTGGCGATAATAATCCAGTCCTATCTTGTCATGGTCATGACAAGAGTCGGAGCCTTCCTTGGCTGTCCCAAATTGTGCCTTTCTCTGGCCACTTCTGTAAATCCAGACCCACCAATTTCTCTGCACTTTATAGACTATCTAGTCCTAGCCCTTTAGTTTCATTTTCAGGAAAAGTTTATACCATAAAAGTCATACAAATACTCTATGTTGTTAAAAAGAATTTTTTTAAAACAAGTAGAGGTGTTCAAAGTGGGGTTAAAGCTCTCCCTGTAATCTCACTCTTCAGAGTTAAACCCTTGTTAATGGTGTCAAACACCTCATTTTCAAGATGTGGACACTAGGGTTCAGAAAGGCGAAGTCAGCGCTTCTGTGACAGAGAAAAGACAGGGGCCCTCACCTGTCTGCCCAATGCTCTTCCCACCTACTCCTCTTTGAAGGCCTCTCCCAGCACTCCTGGTTGTCAGAAACTTTGTGACGCTGCCGACAAGGAGGTGACTAACTCATTACTCATGCATCGGTAAAGGTGACCAGCACGCTCCTCTAGAAGCCTGATGCCACACTTCAAAACCGGATTCGCCCGGATTTTAGGAAACATACCCCATGGCTGATTGCTCCTGGCCTTTATACCCATCAATTTCTCATCACGAGACTTCCTTTTCTGAACCAAGTTTCCAGAGGTTACAGATTCTCAACAAGAGAAGCAGAACTGAGCACGCTCCATGTTGTGTGGCTGGGGTGAATAACGGAGCACCTGCATCCACCTTGGAGAATGCCGTGGGGAGAGCAAACAGGGTCAGGCAGGTAGAGTTGCATTCCCTAACAGAGCCCACCGTGCTATTCTAAGAGTCCTCCTAAAGGCCTTTTCACTTTTTCCCAAAATTCCTGGAAACTAAAGCCTGCCTGTGGTTGCCATATCTTTCTACAACATATAATCTGGTGAAGGGATGGGGGGTGGAGAGAGTGTAGAATATCCTTGATTCTCAAGTAATGGGAGGCGTCCAGGTGCAGTTTGATTACAGTGACGGGCTTTCAACAGCACTACCAAAGTAGAGGTTTATGCTTCAGGATGAATTTTGTTTTGTTCAATAGACCCAGTAAACAGTCATGCTCAGCCCAGTTTTCTGTACCTACAGAGTCATAATACAACGATAAGTTTCATTATGTTAACTGTCCTGTATTAAGCATCAAGCTTGTGCCAGGCACCAGGCTAGGTGCTTCACGTAAATTATCTCAACTAATCTATTCTCACAGAGGGCGTTATTACCATCTCCATTCATAGAAGAAACAGACTCAGAGAAGGTATCCAAGGTCACACAGCCAGCTGTCAAAAGAGTCACGTTTTCAGTCCAGGTTGATTTGATTGCAAAGCCTGGCAGTTAATAAATGTACTTGCTTATCAACAAAGGAAAGGTCAGCTAAAGTGAGGACTGGTTTCCCGACCTGCTCCCCAGTAAATGCATGCTGAGCAAGGCTGTCCACCTGTCATGTTGGTGGAACTTTGGGGAACACCATGTTCCCTGAACACATGACAGACAACTGCAGGCTCAGCTGGAGTGAGAATTGGCTATTCTTCCTTGCAGATTTATTTATTTTATGTTTAATCCCCTTTTTCCCTGGAAAAATGATCACCTCTTTCGAAAGCCTTTGCCAGTAGCTCTGTTAACTGCAGTAATGTATACTGACCACAGCAACTGATAAAGAAATAAAAGCTTCTGTCAGATCTCAGATGGAGGGAAGCACAGAGGCCACTGTCAGTGAGGGAGACCCAGCCCCCTCAGAAGTAATATTCACGGTAGGTGAAAGCCCAGAGTGGTTTCGTTGTTGTTGTTGTTGTTGTTTACCATTTTAAAATTCATGTCAGTTAAGCCAGGTTCTTGGTGTGGCCCTCTGAGAATCTTTTTTTTTTTTTTTTTTTTTTTTTTTTTTTTATAGCTTAGTCTGAATCTCCTCTGTATTTGCCATGCCATTGTTGGAAGAGACCTTAATTTTAATTCTTTTCTCTGGCCCCCTCCTTCTCTCCCTCCTCCTCAAATGTTTTAGCATCTGTTAATCCCAGTTGGAAACCTTAGCAGATAAAAGTCGTGTTCTGAGTAGATTGCTTCCAGAACAAATACGGGGTGGTAGATAATTTAGCATTCAGTTTCAGGCGGGCTTAGGGTGGGGGCTGCAGAGGACAGCACCTCTTCCTCATAAGACATCCAGTAAAGCAAAGGCAAAGTAATTCCAAGCTCAGATGGAATGCATGTAGATCAGGTTCATTTTCAGGACGGCCGCTGCCTGCATTTAGGTGATATTAGAAGCCACCATGACAGCAAAGTAGTTTTATGCATAGCGGCTTAGCGAACACTCTGAGAACTAGTTTAGTGAAGCTATCAGGTTGAAAAATACCAAGTCACAAAGTTTTAATGAAACTAAGTGTGGATCAACGTATCATAAAGAGCATCCAGGACGACTTAAAAGATCCATGGGTGGAAATTAGAATGGATCTTCGGGATTTATTTGGCAAAGCCCATCTATTTTGACCTTTTTCCATTCCATATTAAGGCTACCGAAAGTGTGTTTTGTTTGGCTAAGGCTGGAGGAGGACAGCAGCTACTGGGGCTTTTACACCGATGCTGCTGCCGCTGAAGTTTTTAGCGGCATTAATTGACTGATAAGGGCCCAGGCATCAAACAGCAGAGAGAAAGGCCATCGGAGATTTTCTTGCTTTATTTCTCTCTGCACTTCATTTACATCTTAAGCCATATTGGTGATCCAGATTTGAATAAAGCCACAGCTTAAAGCAGTGATTAGATCTCAATAGCTTGGATTTTCTATGAAATTGTTGCAGTTTTTACTAGATGTATTTAGAAACACTGGTGAAAACTGACACCTTGGGTAACTTTATCACTTAAAACGGAGCTGTGGGTGAATAATAATAATAATAATATAACAGCTAAAATGGGGGGTATTAATCGCAGGGCCTTTGACTCAAGCAGTGTCAGGGGTTAGAATTAGACAAAAGCCAAGCTCAGCATGACTTGGGCAAGAAAGAATGCAGATAAGTCAACGCATCACCTTCCCTTAGCCCCTTCTTCCCCAAAATGTTAATCGAAGCAGTGAGCCCATAACCCGAAGAAAAATAAAGAAGCCAGAAGGAATAGATAATGCAACAAGGGTTTTTTTTTTATTCTGAAAAAATTTTTTTAATCATGAAGCAATATTTTTAACTCTAAGGTTAACCTCTAATCCTTAAGCTGGTGATATGACAGTGTCAAATGTGATGGGATTTTGTGATTCTCATTATTGTTATGTATTGTTCTTTCCCTGGTATTCCATATTAATATTTATAAATGCCCTTTTTATAGAACCAAGAGGACCAAAACCCATTATTAAATTTTTTAAATGGACAAACCTCGCATCCAATATAGTTGATTACAATTTAGAACAAAAAGGATTTTGGTGGTAATCCAGTTCTTGTTTCCTGTTGTTGTTGATTTGTGTAGACAGCAGAGCTCCTGACGTAATTTTTTTTTTAAAACTACTGTTTGCACAAAGCAACATCCAAATGACAGAGAATAACAGAGTATTGATTCCGCTTCACAAGGAGGTGAAAGGCACCGTGAGCAGGTAAGAGGGCATAGTGGAGAAAAGGTGTGCATTTAAAATGCTAAGGCACCCACCAAGAGCAAGGGCAAAATGAAAGGATCGATTAAAATTTTAAAAAGAGGGAGGTTGTTCATTCGGTTGTCTTCAAGTGCCTCATTTTACTTGACAAGTGCCTCTGAAGGGTTCCGTAGGCATCCATGTGTGTGAAAGAGGAAGTCTCTGTAATACAGAGAGGCAGATCAATCATTCCACAGCCTAACCATAGACAAGAGTCAAAATTGACAACTAATCTGCTCAGTCCATTCTCCCTTCAGCTCCACGGGATGTAATCAAACATCCTTGAAAGTCAGAGAGGAAGAAAAAGTCTCTCTACCAAGCTCAGGGACATTACTATGTTCCCACCTCTGGGCAGCCAAGAGGAGTCTTCAGTCCCAGAGAGGAATATTCATGGAATGAAGATATTTTATGGCAAACTGGACCCACTACTCCCTCTGCCTCCAAAGGGCCCACATAACTTGGTGTAATTAGCAGAGTATGTAGGACCGATTGGCTGTGACTCAGGGAGGAAGGGTGGCTGGGTGGCCTGGTTTTACAGAACGATCAATGAGAAAGGGTAAAAACTTTGCTTCTGAAGCTAAGAACCCGAGCAGCTATAACAAATTAAAATGTCTCAAACCCACCCTTGTGAAGAGGTGTTTTCATGGGGGATATTTTTATTCTTGTTTATAAATATCATCTTTTCCCAATTCAAAGTCCAAACTTCGGCTTCAGAATCCAACCTACCTATGAGTCGTGGCTCTTCCCCTTCAAGCTGTGTGATCTTGGGCAAGTTCCTTAATCAAATTTTTTCTATTATAAAATGGGGAAACTAACACTTACTTGACACTGCTGTTGTGAGGATTCAATGAGATGACCGCATGATGTACAGGGCATCTGGCACATAGTCAGCCTGCAAGAAATAGTAGCTCTAGTCAACAAATCTATGACTTTGCAGAGTTAAAACTCTGTGGGTGATTTTTCTCTCTTTTATCCTCCCCTGGTTTGGAAATTGCAGCCCATGCACAACAATCTTTGTAAGGATAGGCCCTGCACATGCAAAAAAATAAACCAAATGGGGGCCCAGGCCGCTTAAGGAATTCCAGGCTCTGTTTGGCCTTCTGGGATAAAACGCCAGGGCATTTATTGCTTAAACACATCTAAGGTATTTTCCAACACCAATAGGGAAAGAGGAGTCAGAACTGATGCCGAGTCGTTCTGACAGTTGTTCTATTATAGTGCAGAGTTACGGCCACCGAGGTGGTGTGTTAGCTCCCAGCTGAGACGTATTGTATGTTCAAGGGTGTAACTTGATTCCAGTGAAACCTAAGTTTGGTCAAACAATGAGAAAGCTATTCATCATGACCAGTCTTTATAGAACTTGGCCTCACCTCTGGGGAAACATGTCTTATGTTTCAAGCATGTGTAGTGGCCTGGGTTTGCAACGTGGAGTTAGTTCAGAAAATATGCTAAGGATGCAGACTTTTCAGACCCTTCAAACTTGACAGCCTACTTCTCCTTAAAGTCCCTAATGTTCTCCTGTCTTTAAGCATCTTCATTGGAACTCCTTCTGGAGGGAGGCCTCCCAAATAAAGTTAGATTTGCCTGGGCACTTTTTTCCTCTTTTCTACAGGGAACCCAGAGCTTCTTTCCACATTCTGCTGAGGCAGTTGGTGACCTGAGTTGGCTTTGTGGGTCTTCCCTCTCCACCACCACTCATGGCCCCCAAACTGTTCTCCTCCCGCTGACTTATCAAAATTTTCCTGTTCTCTATTGCATTTCCTCAAGAGGACCTCATGCGAGCAACCTGGCACTTGAGTAGAAAGCTCAATAAGAGCTTGATCAGAATTGAATATATTCAGCGATTGGCATCAGCCTAATGGAATAGTGACTTAGTCTCCCTCGGATAACATTTCCTTTGTGCCAGACAGCTTTGGTGCCCTTTCCCATATGGACTCAGGCCACCTTTGAGCTCCAGCTATTACTGTGGCAACACCTGTGCCCAGCTGTATCTTGACAGCCGCTTTCCTCTGCTATACTTGCTTTCAGCCCAGAGCTTCTCTCCTTCCACTGCCTGGGGGAGCCAGCTCAGCCATGCTCACGCACACACGCACAAAACTGGAGGTGGAAGGGAGTCAGCACTCCCCAGAAGAAACTTTGACCAGTGGAGATAGAAGCCAATGGATAAAACCTCTCTCCCCTTTCACACGGTTCCTCAGATCTCCCCCTGGGTGACTGATTCCACTTACCCACAGTGGTAACCAGCTCTCTAATGCACCCCCCTGGATTGGCTTTCCCTTCCTTGTTTCATCCTCTTTGGTTTCCCCACTCCACATCCCTAAGTTCACTTCTCAAAATAAACTACTTGCACATAGGCTGTTGTCTCAGATTCTCCTTTTGGGAGAACCAAAGATAAGAAACCTTCTGTTAGAAAGGATGTCTTAAGAAGGTTCCTTTAATCTGAGACTCTACATCTCCACAGGTGAAATGTCTGTGCTGTGGGGTACATGTTGGGGCAGAGCTCTTCCTCTGAGTCCCCATAGCTACCAAGGCATAATCTCCTGTAGTTTCTTTTGTCATATTAGATTGTCACAGCCCACTTATTTGTCTTCCCTTATACTGAATTCAGGGACCGTTATCTCTTCCTTCTGTATTCATGTGCCTATCGCAGTATCTGGCATGCAGTAAGCACTTAAATATATTTTTGATAAGTGAATGAATGAATGAGTGGATGCAAGAGAACCACAGCTGTCCCATATCACATATCCTAGTTCACTATTCACCCAAACCCCATCGACATCCTCCAAAATGCAAACATAATACACTATAATAAAAGAAGTTTTAGAGGAAGAAAGAACAAACTTATGAATAATGCTTTTCACACACAAAGTCCACACCCTTGCAGTGATGTCCTTGCTTGTCATCACTGTTGAGACCCTTGCTCTGCATACTGAGTAGCTGGTCCTCATCTTAAGCCCTTTCTTCTGCCTTCCCAGATTGATCCTTTAGATACAATTTGGATCTGCATCGACTTGGCTTTAGAGAAAAGTCTTCCTCTAGAAGATTTGCAAGAAAGTCTTATATCACAAACATCGGGTCCTTTCTATGAGGTTTTAGAACTATCAGGACTAGAGTGACAGCCATATATATTACCCGGACTTGCTGTAATATAAGATCAAGCCACCTTGGGAATTTGGCACCAAGAAGAGAAACTTATCTTAAAAGGCATCCCAGGTGCCAACAACCTCTGTTCAAATTTCCTTACCTTCTGTCCAAAATATCGTATGCAACTGGAAGATTTTTTTTTTTGAAAGTGGTACATTCCATTTGGGGAGATGCTGAGCCCAGCAGGCCGGGAGGCGGGACCTCAATGGGAGAGTGTAGATGCAGCAACTGAGCCCCTCTCTGTAGCCAGGAAGGCTCAGCACATCTGTGTCATCCCCGAAGCTGAAAGACAGATTCTCTCACTGGCTTAAGTAAAGTCTTAAAGACTTAGTTACTATAAAGCATTTGGACAATTGCAAGTTTGTACATCAACTTAAATTTAGTTTCCTACTTAATTAAATGAGAAACTGAGCTTCAGCAATGTCTCTACTACAAGAGTAGTAGTTGCAGAGAATTGAAATAAGCTTAATCTTGCCTTGCTCACAGCCATGGTGTCTTAGAATGCTTTTGGTTGCAAGTTAGATATTCCAAATCAAACTAATTTGAGCAAGTTATTATCTCGCACAGCAGAAAGAAATATGATGAGTTCCAGGGCCAGTTGACTCAGCAGCTCAAAGATGTCTGCAGGGACCCAAGTTCTCTCACTCTGCCATCTTGAGTGTTAGCCTCACTCTTGGTCTGGGAGCAAGAGGACAGCAGCAGTCAGTCCCAGGCCTCACGCCCAGACCCCAAATCCCAAGGAAACAGGAGAGACTATCTCTTTTTGTGGTTTCTTTTAGGAAAGAGGAAATATTTCCCAAAAGCTCTCTAGGCTTGATCTCATATCTCATATCTAGAATAGTGCCATAGCTTAAGCTGAATTATGCTTTCGTAAGAAAGAATCCCCAGGTCTAGTGGTCTCACACAGCAAAGGTTTATTTCATGCTTCCTGCAAAGTCTGCTGAGAGTCCGGAGACTTTCCAGATCTCTATACATTGGCTCTAAAATCTTATGGGCACCTGCATCTCCAAACGTCCTTCTGCAATCCCTGTGGCAGAGGAAGAGAGTGACAGTGGGGGTCTTGTGCAACAATCTAATGCTGAATCCTGGAGCGATACTTGTCACTGTTATCCATAGCCATTAGTCATATGGCCCTTGTCCAACTGCAAGAGGATGAGGAAGTGTGATCTTCCTATGTCCTAGGGAAGGACAATAGAACCAGATAGGGAGAGCACTGGAGAGTCCTCACCACTGTGCCCACTCCTGACCAATTGCATGCCAGGCCAGTGAAGGAGAGCAGAAGGATAAGACTAAGCTAATCTAAGGTGGGATGGATGTCGAGGAATAAACCATAAATTTTTTCCAGATGGTGTGAGGATTTGAAAGACAACAAATATAAGCCTTTGAGATTTTTGGGAGATGACACAGAAATCAGAATGGCTCATTCTGGATTGCTCATGTATTGATTATCCAGTCTTTGATGTGATTATCTAGAAGATGAGAATAATTTCAGTTACCTGTGTTAGCCTATTACCTAAAACACCATCATCGCCCTCTGCTTGGAAATTCCCTTCTGCCTAAATTTAAATTTGGAGATACATGTTATTTATTCATTCATTTATTTATTTATTTATTTATATGTGTGTATATGTGTATATATATATATATATATGTATATATATATAAACATTAGTGTCCATTTGTACATCACGATCGAATACTTGAAAGTCCATAAAATGCATTTTGATCCTGTAGAGCAATCTCTATTAAGTTAAAACTCGATTAAATCTCCAGCAATCACACTCAGTCCTTGATATGAGGATGAAGCTAGTGAGCAATTTTAGAAGCTCTTTTTCCCTAAAGAACTAAACAAACACTATAAAAGTGTTCTTCATGTCTTCTCAAGTACTCAAAATTGAGACTGTAACTCTTCTCTAAAAGGTAGCTACTGCCACATTTAAAAAATCTTTTCAGTCCTCTTGACCATTTAATGACCCCAGCTGCATCAAAATTCCCCCCAAAGAATTTTTAAACCATGCACAGACACATAGAAACAGTAAATGAATGAATGAATGAATGAATGAATGCCTAGAAATTTGGCTTACATAGCTGTAGGATATAGCTCAGGAATCTGCATTTTTAAAGAACCATTCAAGTTATCAGGATGTGCTGCCAGGTTTCACATCCCAGCTGTCTGTCAACAGGTAAAGAGCCCCTTATTGACACATTTTTCTTCATCAGACGGTTAGGTTTTTTTTTTTTTTTTTTTTTAACAAATGCTGGTTCTCATTAGGTTATTAAAGCAACAAAGTGATGTTTATTGAGCCTAATAGAATAATAAATCCAGTTTGCAGACACTTTGTGTCCAAGATTTTGATTTTGTTTCTTGATGCTTTTCTGATAAGCTGGATGAGGATATCTCCAAAGGAAGTATAGAAACTTCTGCTTCTTCATAAATTTTAATATAATTGAGCCCATCTTTAATACATCCTTCTCTCATAAGAGGAAGTGTTTGCTAGTGTTAATTGCGCCATATAGTAGCAAATATTGAATCATAGAAATCTTGCATCCACTCTCTGCACCTCAGTTTATTCATCCGTGAAGTGGAAATAGCAATAACATCTCTCGCAAAGGGTTGTTAAAAATTAAATGAGACAGAACAGAACCTGGATGACTCACATGAATATGTCCATCTGAATTTTGGAAAAGGTGCAAAAGAAATTCAATAAACATCCTTTTCCAGTGTGCTGGTGCTGGAGCAATTGAACATCCATCAAAGATAAGGGAACAGAAAGACCTTAGTTTCACATCTCATACAAAAATTAACTCAAAATGGCTCATAGTCTTAAATGAAAAACTATAAAACTTTTAGGAACAAACATAGGAGTAAATCTTCAGGATCTAGGGCTCAGCGAGGAGTTCTTATACTTGACACCAAAAACATAATCCAAAAAAGAATAACAGTAAATTAGACTTCACCAAAATTTAAGTTTGCTCTGTAAAAGACTCCATTAAGACAATGAAAAATAAAAATAAAAACAAGCTACAGAATGGGAGAAAATATGTAAATCATATATCTGATAAAGGACTTGTATCTAGAATATGTAAAACTCAAGACTCAAGAGTTAACACAAAGAATAATTCAATAAGAAAAAGGCAAAAGATATGAAGAAGTATTTCATAAATTATATACAAATGATAAATAAGCACAGGAAAAGGTGTTCAACATCATTTGGGAAATGTAAAATAAAACTCTAATAAAATATCAGTACACACCTATCCAAAAGATGAAAATAAAAGATAATGACAAAAACCAAATGCTGGCGAGGATGTGGAGAAACTGGATTGTTCATATGCAACTGGTGGGAATGTAAAACAGTCTGGGAATTGTTTAAGAAACTAAAATATATGACTATCCTACAACCCAATAATTACACTTTTGGACACTTATCCCAGAGAAATGAAGACATATGTTCATATGCAAATCTGTACAGGAATGTTTATAGAAGCTTAGTCATAATAGTCAAAAACTGGAAACAAGGAAGATACCCTTCAACGAGTGCCTGGTTAACCAAACAGTGGCACATCTGTACTATGGAATACTACTCAGCAATGAAGAGGGATGAAGCGCACTGATGCATGAAACAATCTGGGTGAGTTGCCAGACAATTATGCCGAGTAGAAAAAGCACGCACAAAAGATTACATGCTGTATAATTCCAACTATATAACATTCTTGAAATGACAAATTTATAGAAATGGAGAACAGAGTAGTGGTTGCCAGCGGTTAAGAAGAGGTCAGGTGGGAGGGAAGTAGGTATATCTATAAAAGGACAGCATGATTCACGGGGATGGACAGCGCAGCATAGGGAATGCAGTTAGCATTAATATAATGGCTAAGTGAAGGGTCAGAGGAGGGAGGGAGCAATTGGGGAAATCGTTTTATGAACTATATAGATGTCTAACCAATGTACTGTATACTTGGACCGAATTTAAATAAATGTTTTAAAAAAAATAAAAGAAAAAAAGGACAACATGAGGGACCTGAGTGTTGGAAATATTGAGCATCTTGATAGGAACCTGCCAATATCCTGGTTCAGACATTGTTCTATACTTCTGCAACATGTTACCGTTTGGAGAAACTGGGTCAAGGGTACCCAACTCTTATTTTTTGCAATGACATGTGAATGGACAATTACCCCAAATTAAAAATTTAATTAAAATATTAAATGAGTTAATATTGATAACAGACACATAGTAAGCCTTTAATACATTTTAACATTGTGCTTTCCCGCAGTCACTTAATACCACCTGTTTTGTCCCTCTGTTCCTTCTGAAATACCATGAGGCCACGTGGTACAGCAGAAAGGCAGTGCTTGCTGGAGTCACACTCAAAGTTCTCTTAACTGACACTTATGAATCAGCTATGTGACACTGGGTAAGACACCGTCTTTCTTGAACCTTTTTTCTTCATCGGGAAAATGAGGATAATATTATTCCCCTCTGTCCACATCACAGGGCTTTGGGGTTTGTTTGTGTGCCTGTTTAAGAGTCAGATAGATGATGTACATACAGGGCGGGGGAAGCTTCAAACACTGTTAAGTGCTATAGAAATGTTACACTTTCAACATACATTTATTAAATACTCTTACTCATCTATTACTGCTATTACTAATAAATATGACCATTTACTCGCTTGAAACCCTTGTTGGAATTTGGCATGCAAATTTGTTGAGTGTTGCTCATTTGCATTGAAAAAAGGGAAAGAGGTGGGAGGCCTTTTCAAGCCTTTTGAAAATTGAGCTCAGGGGAGACGAATTTTATCACTGGGTCCAAGGTATAATTGATTTTCTACACAATAGCTCACAGGTGCTACTTTTAACACCCTGAGTAGGAGGAGGACGGAAATATTTCCCAAGGTGCAACTTGTACTTAAAATATCTATAGTGTCAGCCCCTTCACTCTGGGGAGGGCCAAGAAGCCTGGGGGGCTTGGGCACCCCACCTTTCCAGCAATTGTTTGAATGTGCTGTTGAAGGCACCTGCTCTATACTTCTCATTTCACTCAGAGAATTGGGGTATGGGTTTCTTATTTTCAGTGGCCAGGTGCCAAAAGCACCTCTTTTCAGACCTGGATCACAAGGTTAGGGAAGAACACAGGGCAAGCCCACCATGAAATACATATTAATATTATAACAACCCTTTTAGAATTCACTGTTGCTATGTCAACAAAGCAGCTGGGGAAATTGGGTCTTTGGGAAATTGGGAAATGAGGTCGGCTTTGGCACGTTGGCAAATGTTTCCTTCTCTCAGAACAATTGCTCTGTGACAACAGCCAGCCTTTTTCTATTTGCCCTTTCTCCAGTTTATTTAAAGGAATTGAGAAGCAAAAACAATGGCCATTACAGTTTGGGGTTAAGGAGTTTGTGTCATAGAAAAAGCAACAAAAACAAAACTATCCCCCCCCCTCACCTGTTTATGTTAGTTTCTCAGCATCCCAACCTGGACTCCACTGGACTGAAAGTAGATTCCGTACTTAGCTCTGTGACTTTAAATGAATTGCTGACTTCATCTCAGTCTCAGTTACCACTTCAATAAAGGTATCTTTGCAGGACCAACAACATAATTTGTAGGGCCCCAAACAAGATGAAAATGCAAGGCTCCTTATAAGTTAAGAATTTCAAGATGGCAACAGTAGAGCATTTAGACCAAGTCTGTAGCACTTTTCCAAGCATGGGGCCTGTTTGAATGGCCAGGTCTCATGCCTGTGGAGCCTGCCCTGTATATTACTTATGACTCTAGGTTTACAAATGAGAAAAGCCAAGTCATACTTATTCCACAAAACGATAATTAGCAGGCAGTTACTGTGGTACTGTGGAAACCAAGACAGAGTTAAACTGAGGGGCCCAATGACACTTCCAGGGTTCTGTTCTCTCATCTCTGCTCTACTCAGAGTAGCAGCTTCACCTTCTTGCTTCAACCTACCCTGATGATAAAACAGAATCAGACAGCTCCTGTTTCCTGTTTTAGAGCTTCAGCCACCAGAAAAACTTGCAGACAGGCATACTCTTGGCCTCCTAAACACAAAAGCTTGGGAAGGGCCTCCCCAGCTCAAATTAGGTTAGGTACCTACTTTAACCAACCAGCCCTGGAAGGGGCC
Organism: Eonycteris spelaea; assembly: GCA_003508835.1. Classification (NCBI taxonomy): domain Eukaryota; kingdom Metazoa; phylum Chordata; class Mammalia; order Chiroptera; family Pteropodidae; genus Eonycteris; species Eonycteris spelaea. Next base: position 8,913,515 of record PUFA01000017.1, read on the forward strand.
AGGGTGGTGGGCAGATGAATTTGAGAGTACTGGTGGACCAACAAGAAATCCCACAGCTGCCCTGCATATTTGCATGTTGTAACAGAAATAGATTTCATCTTGACTCTGTTGAACATCTCCTGGTAGCAGCTACCTAGAGGGACTGTCATTAGATCAGGCTACCATGCTGTCTGCCATGAAGAGTGATGGCCCCGGTGCCTGTATGGGCCAACCTTGGACTATATTCTGTGAGCTCAAAGTTTCTTACAGCCTACCATTCTATGAGTATTTCCTTCCTATGCTTGTGCTCATCCTCCGAAACGCGTAGGGATAATTTATTTCATTCAATAGACTTTGGTGAAATGTGATTACATTTTTTAAAAAAATAAGTGGATGCATTTGAAATACACCAGAAATGCTCTGGCTTAAGCAATTCAGAAGCGAGTCCTTTGGTAAAGCAGACTCTTGTTTAAGTCGAATAGTCACTGAGGTCCTTAGCAAATCTGAATTTTTATATGGAGTGCTTTGCTTAAGATAGAGAGACTGAGGGTTCGACTTGGAAAGACAAGCACTGAGGAAGAAGGGGCGGGGTCTGCAGCTTTAGAAAAGGTGCCATAGGCGCGGTCCATCCCACTCCCATCTAAATGGCAAGGGACAATTTTCCTTCACCTGACATCCTTGGGTTGCTCGTCCCCCTCAAAGATGCCCGATGTGTTTGTTCTAGCATGAGTCCACTTGTGCAGCAGTTGTTCATTTGGGTGGTGGTGGGGGTGTGGGGAGTAGTAACAGAGCTTTAGACCTGCTCAGACCAATGCAGTAGCCACTAGACACAGGTGGCTGTGGAGCACTCGAGGTGGCTGGGCTGACCTGGGCTGAACTGAGACAAGCTATCTGTGTAAATTACACACTGGATTTTGAAGACTCTGTAAGAAAAAAGAATGTAAAGTATTTCAATCAAGTTATTTATTGATTATATATTGAAATAATTTCTTCATACCTTGGGTCAAATAAAATATATCCTTATTTTTTAATGTAGCTACAAGGAAATTTAGAGTAACTCATGTGGCTTGCGCTATATTTCTATTAAACAGAGCTGCTCTAGACCCTGTTCTTCAGCGATGGGGGTTGTGGCCATGATGTCTCATCGATTAAAGGTTTTTCAAAGCAGAAGATGAGAGTAGTGCAGACTAAGGGGACTAGGTAGAGGACAGGCAAAATAAGGATGGAAGTGAAGTTCTTTTCACTTCAGGGCTCTGCCAATAACAGTATCTGAAAGAAACTTGTAGATTGTAAAGGTGGAAGTGGCAGATTGTTATCCATGCTATGATATTCATGCAATTATGTCACCCACACTGTTTAACCTACCTGTTGTGGAGGATTCGAGTCAGCTGAAAACTCTTGAGACTCCTTCCATTAGAAGATGTGTCTGTGTCCCCCACCCCTTCGAGCATGAGCAGGGTCTGTGATAGCTCTGCCTGTTCCAGGGCTAACTTTTAAGAGGACTGGCAGTTTCCACATCCTCCAGAGCTCTGAGCACTATGAAAGACATTCCAGTCCCCTTCTGGGAAAGCCTGGAGACTACACCAAGAAGGAGAGGAAACCCAGTTGAGCCCAGCCTGCCTGTTTGCACTGAGGTATCAGGACATTCGGGTAAAGTCATCTTGGATCCTCCAGGCCAGATCAGCCACCAGCTGATTCCACTAAATACCCCAATTGACACCACATAGAACAAAAGAATCACCCCAAAAACCTGCCCAAATACCTGACACAAAGATTTATAATGAAAATTAAAATGGTTGATATTTTTAAGCCACTTAGTTTTAAGTGGTAAATGCGGCAGCATTAGTTAACTAGATAACCCACAAATCATTTGCTATTGTTGTTTGCAGAAAGGCACCAGCACTCTGGCCAAATACTCACTCTATCACTCACCTTTCCTTTGGGGTATTGAACAGGAAGCAGTAAAGAGTAAGGAATAGTAAAATAAATTTGTAACAAGTCTTGAATTCAAAGCCAAGGAATTCGATTTCCTTACAGAGGCAGTGGAGAGCCACTAGATGTTTTGGGCAGGGGGTAATGTAATCAGAGCTGTGTTCTAGAAACATTACTTAACAGCTTTGTGCAAAATGGATTGGAGAAAGGAGAGATTAGGAGTGAGAAGTCCAATTCGATCATCCAAAATCCAGCTCAGATGAAAGGTAAATTGTCAGAATCCAGGTTAGTGGCAGAAGAAAATAAGAAAAGTTTCTGATTCTCAACCGGGATGACATTGAGCCTGGTGGACATTAGGGAATGTCTAAAGTTTCTGCTTGTCACGGTGACTGGAAGGCATTACTGGCATTTGGTAGGCAGGACCCAGGAATTTTAAGTAACCTGCAATGCATAGGGTAGTCCCACAGAAAGAAGAATTATCTCATCCACTGTGCCCTGTTGAATAATACTAGGATAGAAAACTCTACACAGGTAGAGGCAGTAGAACTCAGCAAGTGATTGAATGGAGGTAGAACAAAGAGGGAGATACGAGGTTTCTAGATTTGTTGACTGGTACCATAGACAGAGATGGAAATCCAGGAAGAGGAAGAGGCTTGGGTGGAAACTCAAGAGTTTGAGGTGCTTGAGGCCTCCAGATGGAAGTGTCTCACAGACAGCGAGATGGAGGTCAGGGCCCACTCAGAAGACAGGTCGTGGGGTGGAGGTATTGAAAAGCCAGAAGTCCACTAACCCACTCATGGTTCCTGGCACTCTGCAGGGCCTGCATACCCACTGTTGTAAATCTAATATAAGATCCCTTGCTCCCTGGTCCAGCAGACCCCACTCAGCACCTAGTGATCACTGAGGCTGAGGAGGGCAATTGAGGAGCAGGGAGGATGCTGGGCCAAGGAGCAGTAAACCTGGGTCTGAGACTGGCTCTGCTCCCCCCAACCCCCACCCCAGCAGACCCAGCCAAACTTCTGACCTTCGTAAAACAGGAGTGTGTCAACCATGAGGGTTGTTTGAACTCTGGTCAAAGACTGTGATCCCAGGGAAGGACCCGCATCATGAGGGCCTTTGAGAGGTTCTCACAGGACACTGGGGGTTCTCTAAAGCTCCCTCCCCAAAGGATGAAAAGGGGGCTTCTGCGGGCACTCAGATTTCAATGACAGAAATCATAAGCTTCCCTCTCTCGCGCTCTTCCTTGATTCTATTCGAACCAAAAGCCTGTCTTCCTAAGGCTCACGTTGTGCCTACTCTTCTGGTGGCTGGTGAGAAGCAGGCTACCCCATCTCACACCTGAACCCGCTCATTGCTTTACTACCTTCCTTTCCCCTTCCAGACAGGTGCAACAAGACTTGTTCTCTCTATAAAAAATGAAATAAAATGTGGCAGTGGATGATCCATTGTCATTTCTGAGGTGCATTACATAGCAAGGAGGTTTGGCGGCCTAGTGCAGCTAAGTGACACTTTTGCTCCCCAGGATAGTATTTGAAAGTGAAAGTCATGTCACCCCCAACACCCAATTAAAATTCACACTTTTAACCTCCACAACCACCTGAGATCCATATCATTACATTTGATTCCGGTAAGATGCCTTGATATTCTAAATTATTTGTCAGCCTGGCACGGCAAATAAACATTTGTGAAATTCATTTCAAAAGATGTTAACACTGGTGAAACCCACGTGCCCCCAGAGGGATTATACAAATTTCCATGTCAAATATTTGAGGCAAAGCACTTGTAGAGAAACAGTGTTTTTTTGTGTTTTGATGCCTTTCATTTCCATAAACTAGATTACTTTCTGAAATTACTTTCACACAGAGAACCGTTTCTATTGAATTCCAGTCAGTGAACTCCTCCGAGTGTGAGGTGAATAAAATATCTCGGGGCTGGGGCTTCCTTGATGCGTATGCACCTGCGTTGTGTAAGGAGGGCCAACCAAGTTGAGATGTGATCTTTAGAGAGCTCATGTACCCGGGTCTGCTGTCTTACAGTAATTGCTAAACAACGATTCATTTAAGCCTAACAAGGAAGCGCTAGGGTTTTCCCTTCCCCCCATCTCTCCTACCTGGCTGACAATGACTCCAGGTCTGTTGTTAACTGGAGTTTTGCTGGCAGGCAGCTGCTTGCTACAGCGAGGTTCTCCAACAGTCAAGTTTTATCTGCCTCTTGCAAACACTGATTCTGCCAGAAAAATTCGCACGAAAAATTTTGATCCGAGCAAACATTGTCCTATTGTCCTAGTTCTGTCAAACCCATAAAATTAAAACGGACTTAGTTTTCTTAAAGGGAATAAAAGAAAAAGTAGGTGAAGGCCCAAGTAGAAGAAAACTCCTGCGTTAGATGTTACTTAAAACAAATAGGCGTTTCCTGTAGGTGTGGGCTCTGAGCTGCTATATGATGACAGAATGGTGATTCCTGTGGGTGAGGACAAAAGGGACAATCTCTCGTAGATAAAAGCCACTTGAAGGTCTTTCCTTCCAGGGCTACTAGGAAGAGTTCTCAGATCTGGGGAAAACACCTTAGCAAATCTAACCTTGACCAACTTTAAAATGACTGATTAGCATGTGAGGATAACTCTGTAGCCAAAGAGCAGGCTCAGAAAACAACAGCAGCCCTGACACTCCACTAGAGAGGGAGAGAGAACAAAAGGGAAGGGCTTAGAGCTGGCAGGGCTTGTTCCCCGCCCCCACCCCAGAGAAGCAGAGGCAAAGAAAGCAGAGTTTCCATCTTGTCTCCTCCAAGTGAGGTGGAAGCCACTGGAAGGTATAAACGAGGAGCCAGGTGATCTTTGCTTTTTAACAAGATCAATCTGGCTGCTGAGCTACAAGCGTACCAAAGGAAGAAAGGATTAGAAGGCTGTCGGAATAACCAAGACATGATAATGGCTTAGACTAAAGTGGTAGCATGGGCGAGAGAAAAGACTGAATTCTGGATTTATTTGAAGGGAACTAACGCTTTCGGGTGGTGTGAGAATAAAGAATAAAGGATGACCCCAAATGGGTTAATTGGAGGAGCTGGGAAAATAAAGTGCCATTTACTTAGGTGGGGAAGGCTGCAGGCAGAAACGAGGCTCTGGATATACAGCCCTCACTTTGAGATGTCTAGTAGACTTCCCGGTGGAAAAGTCAGATAGGCAGAGAGAGCAGTCTGCATGGAATTTAAATTCGAGTGTCATCTATTTATAGATGTATTTAAAGCCTTGAAAGTGGATGAGAGCACCCAGAAGGTGAGTGTAAAGATAAGAGGTCCTGGGGCACTTCAACATTAGGCATATTTGCTGCCTATCAATGTGTAATACAAAATGCAAAATCAGCTCACTTGGTACAGAAAAAAATAGTTATCTTGTCACTTAATGGGCCCTGGAGGATTGAAACACAGAATGTGTACATTATGAAGAAGACAAGGCAAGGTCACTAGGAAATGGTGACATCTAAGGGGTTGGAAGAGAGAAGCGATAGCTATCATCTTCAGAGCAGAATTGCCCAGTAAGCAGAGGCTGTAGCAAAGGTCACAGGTGCTGAAGAGAAAGACTGGGTATGCTGGGAGGTCATTAAGGAGTTGAATGAGACACGAAAGAGAAACCCAAGAATAATCTTCATTTGCAAATTTTGCTTGATCCCCTTGTTCTTCCCTGCTCTTCTCTGCCCTCACTCCCAGCTGCCAACAAAAATTCCCCCAAATAATATTAGAAAACATAGAGACTTTCTTCAGATGACAGAGTTGGCAAACAGGGGAGAAGAAGCAGTCTCTAACACAAACTAAAAGTGCTGTTCAGGACACAAAGAGGGAGTAGGGCCGTGGGGAGTCTGCCTTTTATAGAGAAAGTACTCGCCCAGGTTCACAATTAGGTCCATTTAGTGAAGGTGGGATTTCCAAATGTATACAGGTCTGATTGGTCGGTATCGTGTGTTCTGATTGGTCATAGAGCAGTTCTGATAGGCCAATATAGATCCAAATGAGGATGTAGTTATGCAGTTCTAATTGGATGAAGCACGTCTCAGTCCATTAGTCGAAACAAGAAACCAGGAATGGTTAATGTAAAGGGTAGGAGCATAGTTATAGTTCAGGAGATTGAAAACTCAGTATGAGTGGCCTATTAGCAACAGCTGCTGGACTCTTGCTGACCACAAGATTTTGAAGGATATATTTCTTCTCAGGGTTCACGCAGCCTTCCATGCAGTGAAGGTGCCCATGCGTGTGCCCGCAGGCACTCCCTCACATTCTCCCTCTTCTCATCCGAGAGATTGGTAACTGCAGTGCACGAGAGAGACGCCTGACGCTGAGCATGACAGCACCACCTCCATCTTTTCATTCTCCATCCCCTCACCCTGCTTTCTTCATCTCCTCACTACTGCCCAACATCTCCGATGACATGTGTTTTCTTCAGGTTACTTTTGGTGACGATAACCACTTAAATTGGAATTGGAATTGAATCAGCAAGGATCAAGTTTACTTTCTTTAAAAAGCACAATGCAAAGTTGCCGTTGTGTTTTCCATTGGATTTAATACACCTGGTGCTCACGGGGGGAGGGGGAGGTATGCAAGTGTTACTGGTGATCTAGCAAGGCTTTCTCTGGTTGAAAACTCTGCTAAATCTATCCTGTTTCCTCATCTGCTGGATGGGGAGAGGAAAACCTACTTTGTAGGGCAGAAAATGCTTTGAGAGCCTGAATTAATCGGGCATAGGGTTGTGAGTCCAGGATCTTCTACCACTTACTAGCTGTTGGATTCAGAACATGCACCCAAAAGTCTCCATGCGTTTGGTTTCCTCATCCGTGTAAAAGACAATTCTTGCCTCAGAGACTTGTGGTGCAGGTTAAATGATGGGAGCATAATAAAACTCTTAGCACCCTCTGGCCCCAAACCCTGCCACCAGCACTTTGTCAGTGAATGAGCAAGGCAAAATGCTGCAGCCTCGCTTCCCAGGAGGGATTTCTTGGGGGAGACGTTTGAATTGGTTCTGCCCATTGAAAAGCCTCCGGCTTACCTTAGTTCCTTGTCCTAAGGCAGAAGAAAGAATCAAGCCCATTGCCTATAAAAATGGGTGCTCCTTAAAGACCATATCATTGTTCTTCCGCCAGGCCTATTCCACATGAAAACTTCAGTTTCCAGGCCTTTTCAAGTTCTCCTGCGTGAAAGAGGCCAGACCTGCATGTATGTACAGGGGCGGAGGTGGAGGGTGGTGGGTTGGCTGGAGGACAGTCAGGGCAGGCACTGTTTTTGGATGGGGCTGCCCCACCTGACTCCCAGATGAAGCTGCTTTTATGGTATCACTCCACAGGCTGTCATTTCAATAGCTGAGCCCTATATTCAATGCTCCTGGCTTTACCATGAAAATGTGCTGCAGGCAAAAATTTGGCATGGATGTCTCAAGCCAAGAAGAAGCTTTCTTCTTCTTGACAGATTTTGAATCACAGTCGTTTAGTTGATTTGACCCTAGGAAAGTTATCTCAAAGTAGAGCCTACCCGCCCACTCCCAGCCTTTGGGAGGTGGTTTTGCACCAGAAACAGCTTTTCCAAAAAGCCTTCATCTTTCCCTTCTGTAACTGAATCAAGGAGCTTCTCCCACAGCCTCTCCTGAGCACGTTGTTATTCTCTTATTGATGGTGAACATCACGGCTTTCCTCTGGGAATCATTTTCGTTTTAAATTTATTCTATACCCAGAACTTCCCTGGGCACTAGTGAGAATCTTGCAAGTAGAAACATCTTCTGGACAATATAGAAAGCACACATACACACACACAAAAGGATTGGGAGAATGAGGGATGTTTGAATGTTTAAACCTCGTACATGATTACTAAGGACTTAACAATTTGCTGGGAAAATTAAAGAAATTTAAAATGAAACTTTTTTTTCAAGGCAGAAAAGTAAATTTTGCATTTTGGCGTGATCAAAGGAAAGTCTACTGACAAAATGAGAGCACTTGAAAACAGAGTACGCTACTTTGATTAAAATGAAATTTACTGATAATCAAGGGTGAGATTTAGCAAAGCCTTTACTTTTAGGTTAAATTTTAATTTATCTCACTGTCCATTCATTTATTCATTTATCCATTTAAATATTATTGAATATCTACTATGTGTCAAGTTCTCATTTAGAAAATGTTATATGGTTCTTTTCTGAGGTTGTCTTTGGTAATGTTGTTATTATCCATTGTTAAGGCGTTTTATAAAATACAGTTATTACCATGAAAACTCATCCTCTGACATTTATAACTTCCTTCGTAGGAAGCTAGGCGAAATCCACAACGCCTGAAGCTAGTTTGACTAAGATCAGAGCTGGAAATCTACCTTGACTCTTGTAGGATCAAAGTGGAAGGAGAACACTTTTCCTGCATCTCCATTATATACCAGAGGCTTTAAAAATAATCCCATTTAATTTTAATTCTCATAACCCACAGACAAAATTTCCATTTTGTAGTTCAAAAGACTGAGGCTAAGAGGCATAATGAAACTTGTACAAAGCCAAGTAACTTGTAAGTACTGGCATGGCTAACCCTTATGCTTTTCTGTACCTGATCCATTTCATCACTACATAACTTTATTGAGCACCTGTGATGTACTAGGCACTGTTCTAGACAATAAGGATACAGTGGTAAGTGATGTCAGAAACATGGCGGAGTGAGAGATATCCCCAGATCTCTCCCCTTGAAACAACAGTAAGTTCAACATCTAAAAATCAACAAAACACACCCAACTTGCACACAAAGATACAGTTGTAAACAAAACAAAGTCTCTGGCCTTATGGAGTTTCCAACCTGGTGGTTAAGTCCACTGTGGCTTGATCTTGCTTGATGTTATAATTATGATTCTTTTTTATTATTAGTTTCAAGTACATAGTGCATTTCTTAGACATTTATATAATTTTAATGTAATTATGATTTATACTTAATCCTACTGGAGTCAGATGAGGACCCGAGAGAGACACACTTATACACCTTCAAGTCACCTGGCCCTTGCCGTTTTTAAGGGAAAACAAGGTTATCTAAACTTTTCTCCAAGATTTTATGAGTGGCCACTTGGCTAATCCTGGTGGCCAGGATGTTGATCTGGGTTATTAGTTAACAGGATTTATTTTCTCAATGGGGTTCTGGGGTAACATGGATGCTTTTAGTTACTTCGTATGGATGGATCTGTGACCACCTATTGGAAGAGAAACTACCTAAATAGAGCAGATGAACTGTCTTTTTCTGGTTGTGCTAACATGGGCAGCTGGGGAAACCTTAGACTCCTTGATTTATGACTTGTGGTTACATAGAAGGCCTTTTTGACAGAGCCACTAAAGTGACCTCCATCTCCTGGGTGAGCAGACTACCCTGTAAGTCCAAACAAAATCAGTTCAGAACAACTTACCAGATAATACTTTACTAACTCAAAATATCTCGCAAAACACCCAGAAATTTAGTTGATAGGAGGTATAGCACACAACGCTCTTAAAGCTAGATCCCCAGTTCATGGCTCCGTTTCCAGACACTTGTAATTCATTAAAGATGGATAAAAATGGCGAACGTGAGGCCCACTCAGAGACCTGGCAAGGATAGAGACACAGATCTGGCCACTGGGCTTGGAGCAGAACAGCCTCGACTGATCATTTTCTCCCTCGGTGGGATTACACCTTAAAGTATCTGCTCACACCTTTTCGCACTCCCTACAGCCAGGTCAGCTCTGGCAGAACACTCTCACCTCCATTTTCGCCTCTGTTCCCTGTCCCCAAAGCGGCGCCAGCATGGACCTTCGTCTTGGCCTCTGCCCTCATCCTACGCTTCTTCTCCTCCATCGCCACGCCATTCTTTGTCTCAGGCTTACAACCAGGGCCTTCTGGCTTCTCCTGGCAGCACCAGGGATACTCACCAGACTCTACGTGGGAGAGGAAGTGTTAGAGTTATCTTAGGAGAAGGTACTTGAGAGTCAGTGTCTTAGGCTCCTTGCAAAACCATTTGGGTGAATGTGAAGAGAGGCAAGGAGGCTTCCAACTCCACCCTGAGGACCTCAGCTCTTACTTGTGTTCTCATCACCCATAGACAGGAGCCGACCAGCAGTGGGGCTCTTGGCCAGAAGAACCCCCCTGGTTAATGAAGTTGCTCTCAAGGGGCTGTCTGCCATTTCCGGTACTCAAGGAAAACCCTGTTCCCCAGGGCCTCCCAGGCAGGGATGACTTGGAGACAACAGTGGTGTGGCATCTGCCCCACCTCCTCAGGGGAACGGGGTTGTCCTTGACCTATGTGGGGTTAGACACATAGCTGACCCTTCCCAGGTAGCATGCGACTGCCCTCCCCACACAGTGTCTCATTTGGAAGCCTCATCTGTTTTTCAGGTAATTAATTCATTATGAAAACAAATACCTAGAGGAAGCAAACTTTTCTCAGGGATGCTAATAACCCTGGATGTTCTGTGTTTTGCTAAACACTGCTGGTTTCATGAATGACTTTATTACATGTGTGAACCATCAGAAATTTAGCCTCACTCCCAATCAACATGAGCTATTTGTAATCACAAACTTTGTGACAGAAAGACAAATGCAGAAATCTCAGGACCAAATTAGGCATAATTAGTATCCATACAGGAAACTCTCCAGTAACCTGGCAATTTGCAGCTGGCGGAGGATACATGTAACATTGTCTTAACAGCAAGTTTGTCAAACATGTAATTAGCTGCCGGCCACCAGCCACCTTTGCAAACTGAATCTGAGCTGCTGCCAGTCACAAACTGGCCTGTGGATGCCTCTTAGCGAAAGCCTAGGTAGATGTGCAACTATAATGTGTACCAGTAGGTGCAAACAACCATGCCTGTCTGGCTTTTTATTTGATGAACTCAACAATATTTTTCTTCGTGTGAATGAACTTGGATTTCAGGGGTAAGTGTCACTCAAGTTACTTCCTAAAGCAGGAAGTAGGAAGGACATAATTTTTGTCAGAGTTTAGTGACAGCTATGAAGAGCGTGGCCTGTAGAGGATGATCTGTATTCAGACAATTACATTTTCCATTGTAAGGAGTTGATTTCAAATACTTACAATAAGAAGAAATATTCAGAGCCCCAGTACCCATAACCTCATGCATCCAGTACAGTGAAAAAGGCCTCAGGACCCCCCCACTTTCCCATTCCAGCATTACAGAAAGAATTAACTGAAAAATATTTTCTCTGCAAATATAAAATAATATAGTACATCCAATTAAGCATGACCAATAAAGATTAAAGTCTGTGGCTTTTCTTTCTGGACATATCTGTCAATTCACTCTAGGACTGATATAGACTATTTCTCTCAGGAGGTAAGATTACAAAGGAAGAAAAATGTTCTCAGAGCTCAGTTGGTAATTAATCTTTGCATATGACTTCCTCATAGTTCCCATTAATTATCAATATTCAATCATGCATTAAAAATGGATTTTTCTTTGACAGAATTTAGCTGTTTATGGGACTTACTACATCAAGCTAACTTCTAATATAATCACAGAACTTGGCCTTGCCAACCTTCATTATATTTTTACAAATCCTTTAGTGCAAAGTTACACACAAACACATTCATAATAGCCAATTGGGCAAAATCAACGTGCAAAAAAACAGTATCGAATGCAAACATAGGCATACCAACCAACTGTAATGTGCGGATTTTATTTGGATTCTGATCTAAACAAACCAATTTAAAAAAAAGTTATGATATTTTGAGATGACTGGAAATTGAACATTGACTATTATTAAGAAATGTTTATTCAGTTTAGGTGAGATCAATGCATTGTGGTTCTGTTTAAGTATTTATGAATGAGATAAGATGATATCTGAGATTTGCTTCAAAACAACATGGGAAGGAGTGAGTGATAGTATAGGTAAATCAAAATTGGCCATTAGCTGGTAAACGCACATGGGAGATTTTTGTGTCTCCTCAGCCAAATATTACAGTTAAAAAAAAAAAAAGTAAAACACATAGAGTCATTATAAACATTTTCTCTCTAAAGGTTATTTGTCAAGTAGCAAATTGCTTACTAAAAATGAAAAACAATTCCTTTTAATAATGAAAACTCTAAACTAGAGGTATCAACCTAAAGACCTGTTGATTGAATCTGGCCATCATGTTTCACTTGGCTTGCATAGTGTTATAAAAAAAAATTGGAATTTTTTAACTAACATAATAAAATAAGGATCTTCTGCCAGATTCCTAGCTTTTTTTGAAAAGTCCCAGTATTTGGCAGCCGAGGCCACATTCCTGCCTCGCAGCAACCTGAAGGAGCTGAGCAGAGGCTGTGTCCCCTCGGGACTGGGCAAGACTACTGGGCTGCCAGTTCCTACCAAGCCCACTTAACTCGATGACATTGTGGATGAGTCTGGGCTTTGGACGACACTCTTACAACCTCCCTCCAGGGTTATTAGGGACCCAATGCCTGAGGACAAAGGTCTTTCAATTAGCTTTTCAGCAATACAATCAGCCACCCACGTTTTCAAACCAAGTTCCTTTTGTCAAAAAAGGCACAGTTCATCTCTCAGACGCTGTAGGGAAACTTGAAGACCATCTAGCCTAATGCTTCTCAACCTTGGCTGCAAATTAGAATCACTGAGGGGTGAGGAGTTAAAAAATTCCAAAGTCCAAACTTCAATTGACATGTTAAGTCAGGCTGTCTAAGGGTAACATGTAAATTCAGCTAGCCCTCACTCCACCCTAGCAGTGGGCTTTTCATTGCTGGCCAACTAGGGCCCTGCCATCCAGGCAACCTTGACTGTTCATGAGTGTACAACGATGTGCCCCAGACTTCCCACACCCTTTAACATAGCCTCTGCTGTTCACACCTTTAGAAATGTCCTCTGCCTGTTCCAGTCCTTTCAAGACTTCAAATGCCACCTCTACACGATACCTTTCCTGATTTCATCCTCCGAGCAAGATATTTTCTCTCTCCTGACATCCCACGGCAAGTAATTTATCGCTTTCTTATAATATTGACTTTATTCTACCCTGTCCTAGAGCTATTTTGTATACTAGTCTTTCTATACATACTAGATCTTAATCTCCTTAAGACCGGGGTTGTGTCATCATTATTTTATCCGCCTCCCAGAATTATACTTAGAAACAAGTGTTCCAAGATGTCAGTGAAATGAATTAATCTGAGTTGCATAAAATGATCAAGACCTTACTAGCGTTGTAATCTTAAGTAATGCCTCTATTTTTAAGATTTTTTTGTCATGTTGATGTACTAAGAGGGGGAGTCAGAAGTAGGTATTAATTTCATTTTAGAGATGGGGCTATTATAGTAACAAGGGTATTCTGCTTAAAGCCATTTGGAGTTGATAGCAGAAGAGAAGCTAAAAGTCCAGCCTTCTGGTTCTCACACCTGTCTTTCTTCTTCTCACTGCCCTGCTATGCACGCTGCAGTGCCATTAGGGTTGGATGGAGTTATTCCGGTAAGGGGGCCAGAAATGTTGGATGAAAGAGGATAACATTACTTCAGACATCTAAACTGCCTGGAGACTTTTATGCTCAGCAGCTATAGGCCACTCTGTTCTTATTACTACCTGGGCAGGCTCTGAGGCCTCTAAGAGGAATGCTGATGCCCTTCCCCAGCCCATCCAATGGAAGAGAGCACCCAGCAGAGCTGGCACACAGTAGGTCCTCAACAAATGGTAGTCATTGATGTGTTATTGTTACTCAAGTATCTGACCAAGTTCAAGTGCAGAATGAAGAGTGTGTGTGTCAAGTGACCCAAAGTCTTGTCACTGGTCCTCATGGAAAGCCCAGGACAGTGGTGCTTATTCTTTTTTAAATCAAGGAGCCTTTGCAGAACTAAATGTGGACCCCTTCCTAAAAAGGTGCACATTCAAAAAAAATTTGTATGCTATTTCAGAAACTTTGTGTCCCTGCTGAGGCTTGCTGCTTGTAAACCCTGGCTACAATGGAGCGACCTGTGCAGTTAAGCCTGAGAGAGAATGCAAACTGCCAGCACTGTGGGACACACGGTTGTATGCACAGCAACCACATACTGCCATGAGGTCCTGAACAAATTATGTCCTCTCTGCTCCATATTGTTTTTAGATATAAAGTGGGAATATTACCTCACTTACCCACAAAATTTTTGAGATTTAACATGAGATGCTGTTGGATTTTTGGTTTTCTTTTGTTTTGTTCTTAACCAACTGGCACATTATAGGTGCTCAATAAAGATTATTTCCATTTCCCAAAGCGGAAAAGACTAGAACTCTAGCTAACTGATTACTAGGCCAAGAGAACATGAACAGTCAACATATTTGACCTGTCAGAAGTCTAATCAAATAAGAGGACTTGTACCACATCCTGAAGGTCAAGCCCTCAGCGTTTGTCAGACTGGGGTGTGATGATCTGCTTTCAGAGTCCTACTTTGCTTTTTACTGCAGGACAGAGAGATGATTTGGCACATTTGAATTGCAATTGAATGTAAACAGAGCTCTTGTGAATCACTGGAGAATATAGCTGGGTGCCTGGTGGATGTGCGAATCCTATTTTTACATTACACTGTGGTCCTGTTCTCCAATACCACACTCCAAACAAGGAAATTAAATTAAGCATTGCTTAAAATGCCTCAGACAATAATATAAATTTGTATTAAATGAATTTAGTGTCATTTTCTTGTTTGGAGTGGAAGGTAGGAAAACACTGGAGTGGTGGAAAGAGTAAATAGCTAACTCGATTAATCCTATTGAAGGAGAGGATGGAGCCACACGAGTGACTTTTGTGAGTGTTTGGTTAATATTTTACTGAAAATTGCTATTAGCTCTAGCTGATCCGAATCAAAATCCACTGTGTAATATAGCCAACAACTTAATAGCTGAAGTATGGATTGGAAGGCATGACATGATACCGTGCTATTCAGGGAAATAGAAAAAAACAAAAAACAAAAAAATAAGAGTATGGGGAGAAAGCTGGAGCTTGAGATTTAAAATCCGGAGAAGGGAATATTCAAACTAAGAAGGGAGATGGGATGGTTGGGGGAGAGGAAGGTCAGGGCTGGAGAATGGAGGCCAGGACCAGGGCCGGCTCTACTGGAAATCTTCTTTTTGTAACTCACAGAGGACAAGAAGAGCATTTGGAGATGGGGGACAGAGAATCTTAAAGTGAAACCCTAACCCTGCCCTCGAAAGCCACAGTTATGGTAACTCTCATCTTCCCTAAGATCCAGCGAGGCTGGAGACAGGGAGAGAGACAGGGAGAATTGCCATGCTGGCCCCAGCCTACAGGACAAATGACATCGATGAGGTCTTTTACCTTAACCTGAGGAGGAAGGGTTAATTTTTATTTTCTTTCATACAGGCATGTGGGATAGGAGGAGGCTGAGAGGAAGAGTCCAGTGGAGGATGCCATGTTGCGCCCTTGCCTCAGAGTTGTGTCACCTTGTCCCTTGCTGGGTGTCAGGCCCTATGAGGCAAATTCACTGGGGACAGAGGAAGATGCTCTGAAGGGCCCAGCTGCACCCAGACCTGGGGCCCTCCCCCTCCTGAGTCAATACAGCTGGGAAAATATGGGGTTTCTGTCCACCATCCTAAGGTACCCAGGCTTCCAAACCTGGCAGTTTGCGTTTAGAATCCTGACTTTGCACTTACTTGCTGTGAGCAGAAAATTATGTGCAGAAAATTAGGGCTGTTGTGGAGATTGAAAGTGTTCAGCACTTTGCTTTCCAGAGCCAGGAAATAAAAGTCCACTTTTACTGTTATCATTACTTCCAGAGATTCTCAAATTCCCATCCAAGAAATGTGAGCCTAGACCAGAAGAGCTGACCACAGTTCAGAATATATCTCACATCTTCCAAAAAGGACTTTGGGTGACTTAAGATGTGAAAAATCATATCAAACAGAACAATTAAAGATGGAAAAAGACCAGAGACCATCTGGGGAAGCAGGGAAGTAGGTCTTCCAGGAACTCTCTAAGAGGAGTTAATTAGTGTTGCCAAGGATTGATTTTGGCTTTAAGTCTCTCGGTAACTAAGGCAAGGAGGAAAGTATGTTGGGTTCCATGGTGCCCTTTCTTGCCAAACACACACACACACACACACACACACACACACACACACACGTGCACGCTTGAGTAAAGAGAAATTTTTGTGGGGGAACTAATTTCCAGGAGAAATTTATGAAGTGATTTCTTGAGCAATAGTATATTGGGAAACAGGATAATGCTTTCTACTATGGCTTTACATATTCAAAAGGACTCTTCCACCCACCCCTACGCACAGGGCTCAGAGCTAAATTATGGCTTTGGGGGAGAGAGCAGCAGCTGAGATAATGTACTAAATATTTTTGTGTTTTCCTGTTTTTACTTAATAAAGTGAGAACTTGGAGGATCTAAGGAATGGATAATGAACATCTATTTTGCTTTCTCACTAAAATTCTCTGGCTAGTATTGAATCACTGCCAATTTATGACAGAACTCTCCATAAGAGCCTATCATGACAGTATTTGATGGCGGTAGTAACACTGAGAGCCATTTGCTTTAGCCAGCAGACAGGAAGGCAGTAAGGAAATACTCAAGTAACCCAGCTATGCTTTACTCATTTAGCTAAATATATTAAGGATGTTAGCACATCAATACAATGCGAATAAAGAAAAAAAATAGAGACAAAAAACACAAGCACAGTTTTCTATCTTGTAAGGCCAGCAAATACCACCTGTCATGAAACAGTAGCCATTCCTTATCAAACTAAAAAGCAAAGTGTCTAAATGGATCTAATCAACTCATTTAGATAACAGTACTCACTAAGACGACATATAAATCAGTAGAAGTTGCTCTTGGAGTTATTCCAGTTAATTATTGCCATGATTTTGACACGTAAACACAAATTCTCGTCTTCTAGACAAATTTGGGACTCTATAAACAGTCCTCCTGAAAGATAATTTTTATTCATCCATTTTATAAGTATTTGTTAGTGTCTGTCATGTGCCAGACACGGTTCTAGGCTTTTGGAGTCATTAACAAACAAAACACAGATCCCTGCCCTACAGACAGGCAGTGACAATATCCTTGACACATAAGTGAAATATGGCATATGTGAGGAGGTGATAAATATTGTGGAGAAAAAAAAGCAAGATTAAGAGGAGTTACGGCACAAGGAACAAGGGCACAGGGCGGGTTGCAATTTTCAACAGAGTGCTCAGGTAAACCTTGTTGAGAAGGCAACATCTGAACGAAGACCTGAAGGAGAAGAGGAAGGTATAAATGACTGTCAGATGAATTTGGTCTTTAGCATGTAGTTGAACTCAAATTCAACTGGTCCAAATCTGACCGCCAAATCCCTACGCCCTGCAGCAGACTTTCTACCACTGTTCCCTTCTCACTGATTGACATCACCATTCATCCGTGAAGCCAGCCAGACAGTCAGAGCACTTGAGCATCGTAGTCAAAAGTAAGGACTTGGTCCCTAGCTACCTGGGTCCAACTCCCTGCTCTGCCATTTACTAGTCTATGCCCCGTTTTCTCCTTATAAATTGGGGATAACACAGTTACCTAATGCACGCAATAGGATTATTGTGTGCATTATATAAATCACTCACTACCTGTAAAGCACTCAGAATAGTGCCAGGAATAAAAATGTGTTTAATAAAAATCATTCTTCTTAATTCCCCATAAAGCAATCAATCACCGAGTCTTCACATTTACCTCCAAATATCCATCAAATACACCAACTTCTCTCCTTCAACAACACTGTCTTAGTTCAAGTTACCATAATCTCTCCAGCTTAAAATCCTTTAATAGTTTTCCTTCCTTTTTGGATAAACATAAACTCTGACATGCAATCAGGCCCTGTCTGTCCATGCCAACCACTGCCACCTCATCTCACACTGTGCTCCTGGTGGCCCTCGGACCCTCCTGTTCCACACACCAATTTCTCCCTCCTACCATGCAGTCTTTCTGGCAGTGCTCCCCACCGCTGCCTCACCTGGATAAGTGCTACCATCCCTCAGCTCTCTGCTAAAGAACCCCTTCCTCCAGGAAACCTTCCCTGACCTCCTGGATGGAGTCAAATCCCATCCTATGTAGAGCACCTTCAAACTGTAAGCCTTTCTTTAGAGCACTTGTCCAAGGGATGTTTACATATTTCTCTTCCCCATTTGGTCATGGTGTACTGAGTATTATTCTTGTCTTTGTCCACATCTGTATCTGCAGTGCTGGGGACAGCCTGGCCCTGGTATGAATACTTCATAAACACTCGCTTAATGAGTAAGTCCCCAAATAACTGCTTCATCAAGGATGTTCAGATTGTCCACCAAGGGCACGGCCCTCAACTGGGCCCCATGAAGTTCTCCAGTTAGCAAAAGGTAACATGTTTGCTTTTGAGGAACTTGAGTCTAGCTAAGGAGAAATAATTGAACACTTGCAAACAACATACTGAGGGGAAAAGAGGTCAGTGTACAAATAATGTCAGGTAAAGCTTTATGGTGGAAGGGAGTTTTGAGACAGTTTTCTAAAGGAGGTGGGACTAAAAAGAGAGAGGAGCACATTCTTAGTCAACGTTCTTATTCATTCCGCATTATTCTTTGTCAGTATGATTCAGCCTGGAGCACCGTCTCTAGGGTCATGTCACTGGATTAAAGCTTGACTCAACCACTTACCAGCTGTGTAATCTCTGACAAGTTACTTTTCCTCACTGTCTCAGTTTCCTCAACCATAAAATGAAGACAAAAACAATAATATCTAAAAGGGCTTTTAAAAAGATTTCCACAGGCCATCTGTGGGAAGTACTTAGAATGGCACCTGGCAGGTAGGAAGTAACGCTATGTATGGATCTGCTGCTCTTTTTGTGGCTGTTGTTATAGTACTGTTATTAGTAGAAGGAAGGGCCAGGATGGAGGCAAAGAGGTGTTGGTTAAATGCCGCAAATGGACTTTCAAGCATCCTACCAAAGGTACCGGGTTTTTACTAGGAAGGCCGTGAGCCTCAGAGAACAGAGCACTCAGTCTGTTATTTTAATTAGCATGGTGCTAATTAAATGAACGATTATCTTTAAGCATTTATTGATAATGTAAAATATTCTTGGCACTAAACTAAGTTCTTTACATGCACGATCATATTTAACTCTCACAATAAACCCCTGAGGTAAGTATAATTATCATCTTTGCTTTTCAGAAGTTTAGGGAAGTTAATTTACCCAAAGGCATGCTGCCAGTAAGTGCCAGATCTAAATTAGCACCAAAAAAGCCTGATTCCAGAGCTCTTAATGGGAACTCTAGAAAGAAAGAAAGAAAAAATGAATGAATGAGTGAATGATCAGTTAATGAAGGGTGTGAATGTTATCAATAGCAAGAATGAAGAGTCTGAGTGTTATCAACAGCAAGAATGAAAAATGGGAAATACAAAGGTATTACCTTGGTAAAAAGGTTCTTGAGAGGAAAGTGAGTGAAAACAAAGAAATTGTTTAGAAGCAAATATGAAAATATAGGCAATAAATTATTATTAAAGACCTGGATGTGAGATAAGGTCTCATTGTCTCTGCCAGGAAGGCCACGCCTGGGTTTCCATGTGCTCTTTCGCATCAGGGGAAGGCGCGATCACCACCTCTTTCTCTAAAATTCATAGTTTTAATTTGGGGGAATTACTGTGAGAATCTGATGTGATCCTTCTCTTGAGAAAAATATACATATAAGCATTAACATTCATATGGGATCTCAGGCCTTTTGATGTCCACCACGGGCCCAGGGGAAGAGCCCTCCTGATCTAATTCCAATCTCAGGGCACCCACCAAGCTCACTAGTTAATATCTGAGGGAAACAATGTCAAGATGAGCCCTCCTGCCAATGTCTAGCCACGGAGAGCAGACTCTACTGCAATGAGACAAGGCCTCTTGCGTCCAGCAGGGGAGGAGGAAGCCACCCCTCAGGTAGTCCTGGGTCAAAAACCATATTTTCTCTAGGCTCATTAGAATGTGTCGCCTTAAGCTCTAGGTTTTCATAAGGTATAGAGAATTCAGAGTAAAGTTCTATAGATCTGGGAACAAAAATAGAATTCACCTCAGGGACAGCATTCTCTAATGGCAAGATGGAGATTTTTGTGACTTTGCAAGGTTTTTGATTCATTCGTTATTTTATTTTATTTATTTAATTTTTACGCCTTCTGCACCTGGTATTCTAGGTGGTCTCTCATCCAAGTATTAAATAGGCCCGACCCTGCTTAGCATCTGATCAGACATGTTCAGGGTGGTATGGCCAGAGACTCATTTGTTATTTTAAAAAGAGCATCATTTAATGATCTTTAAAGCCAGCACCTAGAGAAGTGCCTGAGTTGATATTTCTCAGCTTACTGGTGATATCATCAACCCAGTTACAATCACAGAGAAATTTTAAAACAATTCCGGAAAATAGAAATGCGTAGAATCACCCAATATTCGATAAAAATCTATGCAGAAGAAAATCAGTAAAAATATTTCCAGTTGAAAAAAATATATATGATCCATCTCTCACAGTCTTTACCACTGCAAGGAATTGTCCACATTAAATGTTTCACACATTCAAGTGTGGCTTTGTTCAACTTGATAAAGGAAATAGATAATCTAAAAAAATTAAGTTTAAGCCATAATATTTGTTAACATGCCTTCACCTGATGTTGAATATTGCATTTCTTGAAACCAGCTATTCAAAGGCATTTGGTGCTCTTACTTAAATAATAAAATAAATCATCGACAATTAGGGATGAAACTTTTTTTTTTAATTCACCAATATAGCATCCCTTTATAGAGGGGAGTGGGCTTGGGGGTTGAAAGAATGGGGTGAAGGGTTAAAAAAAGTACAAATTAGTAGTTGATAGTTGGTCATGGGGACGGGGAATGCAGTCAGCATTAATATGATGGCTAGGTGGAGGGCCAAGGGAGAGAGGGAGCAATTGGGGGATCATTTTATGAACTGTATAGATGTCTAACCAATGTACTGTATATTGAAACTAATTTAAATAAATATTTTTTTTAAATGAAGTTTATTTCACTAGGGAAAACAGGAGACTGCAACTAAGGAGTGTCTCTTTTGCAGCAGAATGAAATTTTATTTTCAACAACCAGAAGAGCCTTTGGGTTTTGCTGCCTTTTGTTTGTTTGTTTGTTTAACATTCCTATGTAGCCATTTGGAAGACAGGAAATGGGAAATGTAAACAATTACCTGGCCTTATGTTCTAGATGACCCGGAATTCGACTGGCTATTTTTCCACTGAAATGACTGGTTCGTTCACCCTCTCAAAATGCTGAGATGCTGTGAGTGCGTGTGCACCGGAAACTCTGTTTACAAGAAACTCTTCCCCCAGTGGGTGTTACTTGGCTCTCGGCTCTCTCTGTCATGCTCGGGACATCTCGATGTTGAGTTTGGACAGGTAAGGGGAGTTTGCCTCCTAACCTTCCCAGGATTCCTGGCATTTCTTATCAGCCAGCCTTTCCAAAGTGAAAGAAGAAAGGATTCCTGGGAAATTCTAGGTAGAGGATGCCTGGAAAGATTGACGCCGTGGGGCAACCCTGCTGGTCAAACCACATCTGCCCCCGTGGGAGGGAGAAGCAGACAGTGTGTGGAGAGCACGCCAGAGCTGCAGCTCCTCTGAGTGGTTGACAATTACCAAAATAAATGTTTTGTTCTTTCTAACAAACAATGGCTTTTATTGGACATCTACTCCCAGGTGAGCCTGTGGTCCCTGGTCCCTGGATGAGAACTCTAAAAGAAACTCAGCCTCAAAAATGTGATCCCTGGGGGCCAGTGTCCAGAAATCTGGATAGCAACAGGGACACCATTTCAAAAAGCCCTAGGCAGAAAGGGAGCCGTTTATCTCGACCCACTTCTATGAAAATTGTCATGCTTTACATTGCCATGAAATAACAATCAGAAGCTGGGGGAAGGCACACAATTTCCCCTGCCCAGTTGTCCCAAATGGCAGCCCTGCAGAAACCAATTATGCTAATAATATTTTCATACTAAAAAGGAAATGTGCAATTGCTGGTTATTTTGTTTTGAACGGATGTCATTTTTACCATTGGGGAAATTTTAATGCAATTTTGTTGTTTTCCCTTTCCTCAAAAATGAATCTCAAATGGTAATCGGCCCCAGCTATAGGAATCTTCTAGTGAATTTTGAGGACTAAAGTGTAGGTAACAGTTTTCACCCCAAGCTGCTTTCAGCCTCTAGTGGGTTAGCATAAGTGCCAGGAATTCAGCTGTCCACCTAGTCCTGCCCTGGCCTCATCCAGCTCCTTAGTCGTTTTTAGTTTGTATCCAAACTTGCAAACCAAATGCTGGTCTTCTGTGGCTCAGCGTTGCATCCCACACCTGAATTTCCTTTGGAATTGTCCAGCCGAAGCTGGTTCTGGCTCGTGCATTACCAGGAAGGGAGCTTTCTCCCTTGTCCAGGCCACACCGCTTTAAAATCAAAACAAACCACCCCAGGCCCAACACGAAACAATCTCTGCATTCTCCCTACTTTCAGCCCACTCCTACCCCTACAGGAGTGACGTGCTCAAAAGCCCTTCCTTCTTCAGAGTGATTTCCAGTAACCTCCAGAGCCGTTTTTCTAATTAAATAAACCTCATCTTGTCTAGCTTCCTGGTCAGCATTTTGAACCCCCTACAGATGGGTCTGAAGGATTAACGGCAAATCCTCCTCGACCTAGCTCTGGCAGATGGGCGGCATGTGTCTGATAAGTACTCGGACCAGGCTTGGTTCCTCCTGTTTCTAACAGATAGACAGAACACCCCGCAAATTAATTTTAAAATGGTGCCCCTCGCAACCCTTAGAATGGCAAAGGAGGCCAAACACAAATGAGATGAATTTCATATGTGGAACACATTATCACCTCCCAATAACTGAGAAAAATATCAACCTGTTGGGTAAATAGGACCTTGAAGGAAGGTTGGGTCAGCAAGCTTGCCCTCAACCGGGAGAGCAGTCCAAGGGCACATTGGAGGACTCACCTCCTGTCCTACGGTTCATTTGCATGTAGCCCTTTCCTGCTGTAAAAATGCCTTCCTGCTTTTACATTGACTTTGTGGTAATGCAGGTGCCTTTGGAATTTAGTGAAGATATATCAAAAGACGGAATTTGGTGATTTTCATGCTTTAAAAGAGAGGCAGCCAGCCAGTAGGGAGGCAAAACATCTTTTCCAATTGTTAGAGATGTTTACATTTAAGGATTGATGACTGAATCAGTCTTTTCCAACTTGGAAAGGGAAAGGAAACCCTAAGCTCTGGGAGAAAGGAGTAAAAACAAATAACGTTATTTAATTGATGTTCTCACTCATGGAAGCATTCTCCCAACTACATTTGATTTTGGAATAGCTGGCAAAGCTTAGTGCTGCCAATCAAAGGTATGTGCCTTCTCTCACCCATGGGCTATGTAACTCTGGACCTTTGACCTCATTTGTAACATTCAAGGAATACTATTTTAACTCCTTCCCATCCTACCCTCCCATTCTCCTGCTCCCCACCCTGAAAAAGTCCAAACTGGACCAAATATCTTGCATGATCCTTCAATATTAAAAGCTGTGATTTATACCCCTAGTGAATGGACAAGGCAGGCAGGGGGTGTATTATTATTTCCATCCTACAAAAATGAGGAAATACATTTCTGTTGAGAGCACATAGTAGTTGCTCAGTTAATGTTAAATGAAATGGTGAAGGGTGGCGAGAATGAAACTCAGCCACAGGGATAAACTCCCCAAGGACATACAGCTACTTTCTAGAAGAGGCAAGACTGGAACCCAGATTTCTAGACAGTGGATCATTCCTCTACAGAGACAATGTGCTTTGTAGGTAAAACTCCTTGAATTCCCCCAAATGAGACAGGCGGTAGATTTGCTGGTAACCGTTTCATGGTTGGGGAAAAATGACCCACAGAAATGGACGTGACTAACCAAAGGTAACATGGGAATTCCAAGGACGATTCAGATCAAGAATCCAAGTCCCCTAGTTTTTGCTTATATGTCACCATCCTCTGTGGCCTTAGTAGCTTTATTTTTCTTCATAGCTAGGGTGACCAGAAGTCCATTTTTGCTCAGGACAGTTCTGCTTTAACCTGTTGTCCTAAAGTAATTGTAAAAAAGCAAAACAAAACAAAACAAAACAAAACAAAACAAAACACTTTTACACTCAGAAGGGAAGGGGTTTGGAAAATTTAAATTGCATAATAAACCAACGTCTGATATATATATTTTTTTGTTTATTGTTTATCTTACCCATTAGAATGTCAACTCAGTGACAGCAGGGACTTTGTGTGCCTTGGTCAATGCTGTATCATTAGTATCTTAACTAGTGCTGACACATAGATGTTCAATAACTACTTATTGGAATTAATTAATATATTTTAAATGAGTGAGATTCATGACTCAGAATAGTATTAAGAAACTAACAATAAATAGATTTCAGTTTTAGCTCTGACTTTTTGTGTATCCCTTGGGCAAGTCCCCTCATCTCCCTGAGCTTCGGGGTCTTCTAGGATAGAATGGAACTATTAGCAACACCAGCTCTGCCTACCACGGGTAGGAGCGAATATGCTGATGTGTATTAACTTATACGAAAATGTCTAGAAACTCTGACATGCCCTCCAAATTGCTATATAATTGTACTTCGACAATGACAGAGCAGTAGCTTCGTTAGAAATCAGATGGCAGTAAGGATAAAAGGGGAGGTGGTAAAGGTCATACTTAGACTTTTCTTAAAGGCTGGGCATATTGCATCCTTTCAGACACTTGTGTTAAAGCCCTATAAGCTAAATCGGGCTTTACAAAAGACCATTTCACAGTGCTGTGTTTAAAAGTCAACCTATCCCAGATTTTTTTAAGGAAGGAGACAGCAGGGCATGCTGCTCTTACATTTATTGTCCCCAGGCCCAGCTGGCTCCCTACCTCAGCACTCAAGGCATCACAGGGCAGCTCTGAGTCAGGCTTCTTGGGGCTACAAGGGTCCCGCTCTCAACGGGCCATCGCACACACTTAGAGCCAAACCACTGCAGGTCCAGGGCTCTCCACGCTCTCCCAGGGAGATCTCAGAGCAATTAACAAAACAGAGGCCTAATTAGGAGCAATTGGGATTTACTGCTGCCTTTAAAGTGATCCTGAGACCCTTTTGAAGGAAAGTGAGGTCTTTTCCCTGGATTGTCCAAGCAGAAATTTGTCAAAGGTTTGTCTAAGGGGGACCGCCTGGCAGCTAATTCTCAGGCATCTCGCGATGGATCTCCAGTCTTCGAAGGGCTTTTCCCCAATCTAGAAAACTCTAAATAGCAAGCGAAAGGAACTCAAGACCTCACCTTTTGCAAAGTACTTTCTCTGCTGTTGATTTGTATATTTCATTCAGTGAATGATGAGTTTTGCTTTGGTTATTTTCTCTTTTTTCGGGCCTGACAATTCATACCATGTCCGTGTGCCTATGCCATTCAGTAATCCTTCAAAAAGCATGCAATTAGCCATTCCTGACTATGTGCTTCGCATCACAAGAGACACCAAAAAGAGTAAAATCAATGTAAATGGTCATCTCTGGCTCACCATTAAGTTTTCACCTGCCAGATAGCACAAGATCAAAAACTATGCGGTGCCGTGTTGGTGAGACGTTGGGGAGATAGGCATTGCCATAGATTGCTGGGGGCACTTAAGTTCGTGCCGTTTCTGTGGCAAGCAATTTCGGCTATCCATTTTCTACGGAAATACTAGTTTGTGGACAGAATCACTTCTATATATCAATAGGAGAGTAGTTACATGAATTATTGCTACAGCCATAAAATATTCAGGAAGCTCTTTACGCACCAGTATGAATTGATCTGCCAGATATGTTGCTAGATTAGAAAAACAAAGGGAGAATGGTGTGTGCAGTAGCAAGCTGCCACATTTTTAAAATGAGGTGATGGATTGCACAAACACATACAGATAGTTTGAATAGATATAAAATGTCTCTGGAGTGATAAGCAAACAACAGTTAACATTGTTTGCCTTTGGTGAAGGGAACAGAGTGGCTCGGAACAAGTGTTGAAGTGATACTTCTCTATATACCTTTTTGATACCTTTTGAGTTTTGCATTCTGTGCAATTAGCTTATTCTGAATAAATAAATAAATAGATAGATGGTTAGATAAGTAAATAAATAAATAAAGCATGTCTTATATTGTCAGTTGTACATTCTAAAGACTTCACTCTCGGTCACCAGGGCCTGCTTGGTCTACTTGCTGTAATGTGCTATTTTCACAACTTTTATAACTTTAATGCAAAGAGATACTGTACTACATTTTTTAAAGTTGTTTCAGGCACAGGATTGACACAGGAGTTTAAAACTGGATAAATGACATCTTTCAATAAAACAATATTCCCTTTAACTTCTTAATTCTTTAAGAAAAATAAAAATAAGATAACCCGGTAATAAATTTAAGGTGCCTGGAATTGGAAATACATCTCTAAAACCAGATCTTAATATTCGATCTAATAGATGATAACCAAATACCCAGAGATACTATATTTAAAACAGTAATAAAGTTTACTTTCACATTTCTCTCTCCTTTGAAACCATTTCAGTGGGTCACCCTCTTCATTCTCTATCTGACTTTCATGAATTTAGTTTATACTTTATTAAGTAGCTGCATAGTACATGTTTATTTTGAGCTCTGTTTCCTGTGGCTAAATATATAACCCTTAGAATAAGATACACTAGGTTCAGATCCCAGTGCACATTTACTAGTTTCATGACCGCAAGCTAATTACTTGACCTCTCTGACCTCAATTCCTCGTCTATAAAATGGGATAGTCCTGACACATAGAAGAGCTGTGCAGATGAAGTGAGATCACTCATGCAGAACGCTTGGTACAATGCCTGGTGTACAGTGAGCTCACCATAAAATGGTAGCTTCCATCTTTGTCATCATTTTAGCTCCTCGCTTTGTCTCCGTAACTTAATTATATGTAACAACAAGGCTGCCTCTTTTAAAACCAGCTCTTGGCCTGAAGCATTAGTGCTCTCCGAATGATGAGTGTGAAATAAAGGCTGATGGGCTCATAGATCTTATAGATGAAGACCTCAAAAGATCCAGCCCCTTGTACAGATAAGACATTAGTCCCATTTTCTAAAAGGCAGAGTAAGACCCCCAAGAGGAGGGTTAAATAACCTGAATTTTTACTTCTTTCTTTAAAATACAGTTCTTTTCTTCTTAGAGAAGTGCAAAAGTTAATTGAGCATATTTATTCTTTCTCACAGTATTCAAATTCATCCATTACATTTCTCATTACATCTTATATTAGATTCTCTCCCCCTTCATGCTCATTTCTAAGAAGTGATGAAAAAGTAGCCTTTTTTCAGCTTTATTGTACTCTCATTATTTTATGAAATGAGATCAGATGATCAGATGGAGGAGCTCAGAGTTGCTGAGGACAGGGTTTGCTGTTTTTATCTTCCTGTGCGGGTTGCCAGACCTCCCCCAAAGTAACAAGGACAGTTTCCTATCTATGGTCTTGGCATCAAACAATTTTTGAGAGGCCTTATGGATTGATGTCCAACCTACTGGGGTCACAAATGAAAGTTACAATATTCTACCTCTTAAGATGAAAAAAGTCTGCAAGGCCAGCACAGTTGATGTCCACTGGTTACTACTGCGGCCATTATTATCATGGTCATTATATACATTATCATATTGTACTTTATCAAAGTCCAGTAAGTTATATTTTAATTTATATCGTTACTCTTTCCTCTATTTAGTGCAGAGAAGTTGAAAAAGGGATTAGAAAAATTCAGCTCCTTCAAAAGATATTCAAAGCCACATATCCTTCCTCATTTTTTTACATTCAGGGTTTATTTTGGGGGCTCACAGGGTAAGGGGGCACCACTTATAGAAGAACATTCATGATTGGACCTCTGCTACACTCTGCATCACCATCTGTCCTCACTCTGCCACTCTTCAATCATGCCAGGCTACTTCAACTCCCCTAAAGCATCCTGAGAATGCAGTGTAGATTTTATTGTTAAACTTGGTGGTTCTGGAATAGACTGCCTGGACATGAATCCTAGCTTCCCCAATTACTGGCTCAATGACCATGGGCAAGTTTCTTAAACTCTCTGTGGCTCAGTTCTCTTATTTGTAAAATGAGGATAGTATGTTTCACAGAGTCATTATAAAGGGAAAAGTGTATATATTGTTTAGAATTGTGCCATGCAAAAAGTGAGCACTCAATACATGTGAGCTATCATTATTATATAAACTCAGAGATTTCTCCCTTGCTGTTTCCTATACCTAAAGTACACTTTCCATACATGTCCTTTGCCTTTTTCTCACTCTTTAGATCACAGTTTAAAAGTCAACTTCCTCCAGGAAGCCCTCTCTGAACACCCCACTCAGCCCCAGCCAAGACTAAGTGCCCTTTTCTTGGACTTCTCTAGCCCCTTGCCAACCTTAATATAGATCACACTACACTTACTTTCGAGTGTCTGTTTACTTGTATGGTGTCTACTAAAGTTTTGCAAGGTTAGGTATTTAGAGGGTTTATCATTACATCCACAGCATACAGTGAAGGGATTGGCACACAGTAGGTCATGAACATTTGCATAAGACAGAATGCACAAGAACCTTCTCCTTTGAGGCAGGACTCACAAATATCTTGGAACAGAGCTTCCTACTAGAATGCCTCTTGACGTTCAGAAATGGTGAGCCAATCAGAGATAGACAGCTAGGATTGACCTTGACGTGGATTTAAAACTTGGAGAAAAAAAATGTGAATGTAGATTACATAGATAAACTACTATCAAAATACCCTAGGTAGTAAGTACTTAGTCCCTGTGTATTTTGGATCCTGTTAGTTGTTATTTTGACAGATATTAGCTAACTCCCATCCACAGAGGTGAATAAATTCATTCATGGAGGTGAAAGGGGGTGGTGGCATTAGAACCTGATCTTCTAGGATTCTGCATGGTGAACTCACTATCACAACCTTCCCTTCCCTTGACTGTCATCCAGTCCTGGCTCCTATCAGGAAGAGCGTGACCTCAGGAAGAGAGGCTTGGCGTGGGCACACAGCGGACCTAACACGGAGTTTCCTCATTATTTTAAGCACTCAAGCTTCCTGACCTAAAAATATTTTTAAAAACTTACAAAAGGGCTCTTAAAATCTAACAACATAGCACTATGGTTTTGCATCCCCAAACTTAAAAGTAGATTTTTAATAGCCTGGTGTTGTGTCTTGTGTGTGTGCATGTGTGTGCATGTGTGTGTTTAAGAAAGTGGATTTCTAGGCAGATAGTCAGATACCAGGTTGAAATTTTGCCACGGTGCTATTTCCACCCAGAACTTGCTCTCTGGTTTCAGTCTCAGGAGTACCAGTATTTCTCCTAAGTTACTGGTTTGCTTTTCTCCTTCAATAACCAATTGCCTTTCCCTTTTCAACCTGATCACTAGAAAACGAACAGTCAGAACTGCTTTTCCCTGTCAAAACTGCTTTTCAGAACTAAGAAATGTAACCGAATCATAGACACATAGAATTTCAGTCTCTCAGAGATGATTTAGTCCACCCCTTATTTTTCAGGTGAGAAAACTGACCCAAACCAAGAAAGTAAGACGCTCGTGTAAGGCCTGCAATTTGTGCATCAACCTCCCGCCTGACTCAATCTCACTTTTCTCACCTATATTTCATTCATCTTGCTGAAGTCCATGTATTTTTTTGTAAACTTTCCTAAATTGTTTCTAGAAAAGATGAAATGTAAATGAACAGATTCAATAAAAACCATACTGTCCTTGAAACTCCCCCCTCCCCCCACCGTCTTTCCCTCTTGCTATGTCCTTAATGTAAGACACTAACGTGTCTGGAAACTCTGGACAACTGAAATTGAGGCATCGGTGCTGCTGGTCTGGTTGAGCTGCTGCCAGGATGTCTGAACCCATGCAAGCTTGTTATAGACCAGAGGAAGAGCTGGATCTGAACAGTGAGTGTTCTCCACAAGCCCTATTTCATGGCTCACTCGGACCACGACTCCAAGGTGAGTATACACAAAGCTTATTGTTTTCTTTGGGGACCTTTTGCCACATTTCCCTCTCACTGCGCTTTGAAAATTAACCACCAGAGTCTGGTCATTATGGCTTCATTAACTATTCCTTGTAATTGCACCAGTCATAATTAATTCATTTGTTATTCACAAGGGTGACATACGGACACTTTAATAGATTTTCCTAAGGGAATTCCACATATTAAATAATATTGATGGTGCTTTTAAGAAAGGCTTAAAGGGGAACCAGGATATGAATCATTTTGTATAAGTAGCAATGAGCTATTTTGTTATTTTTTTTGGTATTTTGTTACTTTTAAAATGAAGTTCATTGTTTTTAACCCCTTAACCATTTTTAGAAGAAAATTAGAAAGTGTATAAACTAGCCCTTCCTCCCTCCACCAGACATTCTAATCTATAATTCAGAGTGCCAAAATAAAGTCATTCTTATAAAAATAGAAGGTGCATTTACACAAATGCATGTCAGAGTGTTTAAGTAAATAGTACTTGAATTAATTTCAGGTGAAAACCTTTCCTTTAAGACTTCCTCATTTTTTCCAGAAGCCATCTGTATTTTAACATCTTACACCACAGTCACATTCCTCATGTTTAATTTATGTTGGTGATCTTTTGTGACAAAACCTTATTTTTTAAATGAAATCAGTTCATTTTAGGTAAAATTCAGTGACCCAAATATAACACTCTTTTAAATTATGCGTAATCCCTCCTCTACCCCCCGGCCTTCCTCCCCCCATACACATGTTCTCCCAAACCCCTTGTTTAGTAGAGCTGAATGAAAATTCCACACTGCTGAATATTTAACCAAATACTTTAATCATTGGTTATCTGGTAGAACCATCAAGCCTATGCTGACAGACACACAATTAAGTGGCATAACTAAGGCAATTATCTATATAATTCAGGTTAAAAACTAAATTCAACAACCAGTTTTGCCTGAAATACCCCAATCATGGAGAGTGAAAAAAAAGAGTTCCCTTTGGTTTGTATTATCCCCATAATTGCCTTAATTCCCATTTGACTTAGTGTGAGTGGAATCACAGACACATAGCATTTTGGTCTATGAGAGATTATCTAGTCCAACCCCCTTATTTTTCAAATGAGAAAACTGAGACCCACAGAAGTCAAGGGCCCTGCCAAGGTCATCAATTGGTGGCAGAATTCAGTCATGAACCCACATTTTCTGGTTCCCAGCTCAGTATTCTTAAAACTGATACCATCTTTCCCTGAGTCTATTACCTCTGGAAATCAAGGAAGCAGTGCCAGTGTGATAAAATTTAAATAAAAACAGCAAAATGCCACTCAAGACCTTGAACCCAAATCAAATGCATGATTTGCCTCAGCTGAGTATCAAATAATTTTCTCTACATATGTTCTACTAACACTAAAATGACTAGCTTTTAAAAGGATACATGAGTCTTCACAAAATAAATGGAAAACATTTTCAGCATTCCAATGCCACCCAATGAAAAAAATCTACAAAAACTGTAAAACCTACTGGAAAACTCAGGCCTGGGATGTCGTAAGAGCTTAAAATCCGCCTCACTGCCAAAGCCCGCAAGCCAGGTTATCAGTTGGATGACCTTCAAGTAAAGCAAACACATTACATCAGACTATTAGGAAAGAGCCCAGGTTAAGGTTCCAAGTTCTCTGCAGAAAAGCTCCCCACCTGTTAGTGGGGTGCCGTGTTTCCATGTCCTAGGGCATGGAGTTTGACAAGCATATATCCTTTGTTTTCGAAACAAGAAAGTTTTTGTAATTCTGCCAAAGGGTGCTTTCTATTTTTAAGGCAGCCCAAAATCCCACCTGCTTGGTTCACCTGCCTTTTCTGCCTTAAAGTCCAGCACATGCATTTTTAAAAATTTTTTTAATTTTTTTTATTTTTTTGCATTTTTATACCAGGATTTCTCTGATTTTTCAGAGCCATATAGTCTACCTGTAGGTTATCAGCGTGAACCACTGGGAAAGGTAGTGCTTGTTCTACATTCTACTGGCTCGAATGGAAACCCAGACTAAGGTCAAAATTATTACATGGAGATTAAACTGTAGAATTTAATTATGTGTTCTGTCGCTCCCGGTACATTTATTAATTTAGCAGTACAAACTGACTGGAGCTAAAACAAGCAGGACTGATTAATTTGCAAAGACATCTAGGTAACAGATTGTGATCAAAGTGGAGACCTGATCCTGTTAGATTGAAATGTGTTGTTTTGTGCGGCAGGAAGGACATGGAGCAGCATGGTTTATCTTTATCAATGCTTTCCTCTGAAGGAGGGGAACAAGCTTGCAGATACTAATCAGGGCTGAGGCCCTGCCACTCAATAATTACCCACTGTCTCATCATAATCCCGGAACTAAGCCCCTGCCCAATCCATCTGGGACCCTTTTCCATCTATTGCACAGCTCAAGAATACGTGTGTAAGCTATTACCTCTGGTCGTGCTATCTGTCCCCTGAGTATAGATTCATGGCAGTGACCAATTAGGTTGCCGTGTTCTCTTTCTCCTTTTGCTTCCAAACCATCCTGTACTTCTCAGCACTGGTAATGAAGCACGGATTCATCAGGGTGCAGAAATCCACTCACCTCTAAAAGCTGTCTCATCATAGTCCCGATAAACATCATATGATGCTTAATTTCCGCTTTAAAAAGCAGGGTGGCAAGACCATAGTTCTGTATCTTGAGGTTTCTTTAAGCCACTCTCAACCTGCCACTGCCCTCTGCCAGGAACAAATCACACAGGGAGGAAAATATTTCTGACCTTAATCCAGAAATCAAACGATGGGAAGCGAGGAGGGCAAATGTGGGATAATTGAATCCTGGATCCCTGAATGAAAACCCAGTAGCATGCAGTGGTTAAGAGCATGGAATTCTGAAGATCAAGAGACCTGGGTTGAAATTCTGGCTCTGCTGTTTACCAGCCAATCACTTAACCTCCTGGAGATTCCATTTCCTCCTCAATAAAATAGCACCTACCTCATAGGGTGCCTTTGGGAGTTAACTGAGCATACAACTTCACAAATTATAAAACCTCAATAACTATTAGCTAGTCCTACCATTTTCTGAATTTCCATTACCTTTATAGCCAGAACCAAAAAGCCTAGCTCCAGATCCAATTGTGCCAATCATGATCTGCCAAGTATATTTTGTATGTATACACATTTCATCTTTCCCAATAAATGATAGATTCCTGAAGGGTCAAATTCACATCTTTTTCTTTTTTATATCCGGCAGGTTCCAGTTAATAAATGCTTGCTGATTGTTTTACTTAAACTTAAGAACTCTTCATTAACAATTTTGCAGGTGAGAGGGACAAGTAGTCAGTTATAATTTAAAATAAAGAAATAGAGGTAACAGTAATATTAAGCAAGCTGCTGTTATTTATGGTAGACAGCTGTAAGGTACAATCAAGTCACTGCTAGTAGAAGATGGAGATTAAACTTAATTTTTCAGAGCAACTACATGACACCCACTGCATGCTCTTGGCTGGGGCAAAGCCCGTTTGAAACCACAGGGGCCGTTTTCAGTGTACGCTCTGTCAGGGCACAGGCCCCGCTCCGAGCCAGGACATCATTTCAGATCTTTGCTGACAATGACTGTGTTTTCATTAGTTAAATTTACAACTTGGCTCTTGTTCTTCTCTGGCAGTCAGAGAGGTAAGTATTCTAAAATGTGCGTGTTTTACATTCGTACTTCCAAAACACCCTTTCCCTGAGGCTTCGGGGACATACCCTGAAGATGGACCACCCATTGGAATCTATACCAGCAGCTTTGACAGCTGTTTTATATTTATTTCCACAGTTGGCCCATTTCAACTTGGGGCTCTTATTCATTATATAAGCAAATATTTGTTAAGGGATCAGGCACGGGATGAGGTATGTTTGTCAGGATTGTAATTAAGGTGGTGTGTGTACCAGAATTAGAGGAGAACGAGATGTGTTGAATCCTAAGCCCACTGTGACTGTGTTACTTTGAAAGACTTATCAACCTCTCTGGACCACATCTGACCCATGTACGTGTCAGCCTTGCTCTACGGTCCCAAAGCATAGATGAGTAAGAGACGATTTGGGTAAAACATTTTAAGACTCTAATACATTGGTTTTTGGAAAATTCTTTGCCTGCAGCATACCCTAAAAGCCCTTTTATGTTTCAGAGTGAATTATAATTTTATGAAAATTTAAAAAATATTTTGGTTCATAAACTCTTAATTATTTCTAGTAGGTTAATCAATAATATTTTAGCTCTTACAAAATGATTATAGATATTACTAAAGAGTACTTCGCAGACAAGCCCCGCATTTGCCCGTGAGGAAGACCAGCCTTGAAGCATGGCAGTCACTTCTTAGTTCCCCTCTGAGAATCCTTGTGTCACCCAGAACTACCTGTGAACATTTCAAATTCCTGGAAAATTTTCTTTCCCCTCTCTCTCTCTCTCTCTCTCTCTCTCTCCCTCTCTCCTTCCTGGAAAATGATTTTATTCTGGGTCTGGGTTGAGCATGTGGGTGCAAACCCATGCATAGCATATTCATATATGCAGTATAGATATGTTGTTTATAAGAAGATTCTTTCATTTCATTTAGTGCCTTACATCTGTACAAATGAATTACTTTAGAGTCCTCTAGCTCCCAGGTAAGGTGCATCTAAGTCATAGGTAAACTGAGGTAAGCTGAGGCTGTGAAGTTACAAGATTTGCCAGAGGGCCAGCCTCCTTATCTATGTGGAACTCAGAATCACTGACCCATATCCAGGCCTCTGCACTAGAGAACCCCCATTGCCTTTTCTCCCTCCTCATCTTGCTCAACTTCTCTGTGGCTGGTGACATTGCAGACTTCTCTCTCCAATGAACACACCTTTGGCTTCTGTAATATGACTTTCCCTGCTTCTTTCTCCTGCTAGCCCTCTGGGTGTTCCTTAATCCTCTACTTGTTTTTTTCCCAAATTTAAACCTTCCAGAATTTATTTATTCTTGTGTCCTTCATATCATCTTTATACAGAACTTGGAAAATTCCTTCCCCAGTTCAGACCACTCACCAGGCTTCGATTCTGGATTACTTGCTCTTTTCAGATGTCTGTGCCTGGAAAAAGCCTCATCTCCTTAAATTCAATATGTCCTCAAATAAGCCCACTAATAACCTTCCTCCCCCTAACAACACACACACACACACACACACACACACACACACACACACACACACACACGTACACACCCTAGGAAAGTATTTCCTCTTCCAAACAGCAGTATTTGACTTCCAGCAGTGGCTCCACACAATTTGACACTTCCCTGTTCTCTAATTGCTTACTTTGTGTGTCTGTTTTGCCTCCTGACTAGATTGTAATATCTTGGAGGGAGGAGGTTCCCCGGAGCAGGAGGCCCCTGGAGAGCCCCTAATAAGTGCCAAATGCAAAAAGGTTGAAGTCACCAATTGAGAAAATCCACATAAAATACACCTGAGCTTTTGGCCTGTATAAAATCAGCATGATGTTTTCTCCTGGGAGAAGTTCACAGCATATAATTTTTAGTTCCTATTCTCCCCAATACTCAAGTTACTCCAGGAAGCAATTTGGGGTGAGAGAAAGGCACAGGTCCAGCTGAATACAAGAAACGAAAATGGTCTAAAATATCATCCATGAGAAAACTTGGTTCCACCTTGACTAAATATTCTGACATAGGTTGGTGACATAGGTTGGCCCTGGAAACTTCCCACAGACAACAGGCAAGGTATAAATACATAGTTAAGGACATAGGGTGGAATCAGACAGACCTGGACCCAAATCTGATGTTAGCTCTTACCATCTGTGTGTCCTTGAGAAAATCATGTAACCTTTCTGAGCTTCATGTTCCTCACTGTAAAAATGTACATAAGATTATTTCATAGGATTTGTGTGAGGATTAAGAATAATATCTGTGAAGTACAATAAAAGACAGCACTTGGCATAAAGTAGGTGCTTAATAAATAGTGACTGCTATTTACTAGGAGATTGAGGGGTTATGATCATAGTAATGAGATGGTGTCCAGGACAAACCCACGCATGAGAGAGGTCCATTTATGTAATGTTTGAAACACTGCGTGCCGCTCAGTCCACCACGAGTAGGAGCCTGAGGATTGTAGCTGTAAAAAGTGGCCTGTGTGCCCAGCCGATGTGTCTTTTCTCGGGGCATGTGTCTTCCGCCCAACCAAGTCAGACACTGCTCCACAGTCGTCTCAACTCCAAAAGAGAGATGCACACAGATGTCTGAGTTTCCAGTGCAAGTGAAATTGTGGCCTTCGCTGTGCTTTTTTATTACAGAGTTCTTTTTCTCTGGGCAGAAATGTCCACTAAAAATGGTCTTTTGGGGAGAACTGAGCGTACTTAGAGAGAGTAAGTGCCAGGAGTGGTCATTCCTGGCTCATATTTTTGTAATGCTCATGACTACCTCAAGAATTTCTAAACATTGTTCTAATTTACTTGAATTAAAAAAATAAAACTCCTAATGACAAAAAGGCATTTTGATTCCACAATCCTTTTCATCACTGGCTCCAAGTCAGCAAGTTTGGTATAAGAGGGAATAAGGACTGAATATTAAGTCATAATCCAATCAGCAGATTTCCTCTTTTTTTTTTTTTTTCTTTTTCCCAACTCATGGACCGTTTGAGTAATGCAAATGTTCCAGAGTAGACCACTGGTTCCTGCAGAAACACCCCATGGAGTTCATGAAAAGGCTAGGACTGCTCTTGAAGCGAAGCAGAGGGGCCATTTCAAACTTTACACACCATGAAATGACCATTGCATGAGAGCTTAGAGGTGTTTGATCTAATCATTGAGCTTTGTGGTCGAGGGATATTCTAAAATGGTTTATGATGATTTTATCAGCCCACTTGAGTTGATGTTGAATTTTCTATTTGACAGGACCTGCCAATTCCCATCTGTTGGATTTGAGTGATATACGAAATGCCCATGAGGAGTTGTCATCCCTTTACTATCATAATCAATATACAGTACACATGGTGCACCTTGGCCCACAGATGATGGCTGGGGGGTTGGGCTGATCATTATCTTCATATACTTCCTGGTTGCCTGATGTTTCTATTTCTGGTTTCAGATTATGTTCCTCAATTTTGCTGTGATAAAGAATGTGCTTATTGGTGATGATTTACTCAAGTCTGAGGCGTTTGCTAGGTTTTCAGATTCTGATCCAACAGCTAGCTGCCTTTGGCTTTCCTTTCTTTCACACTGATGCTCTCTCCCTGCCTTGGATAAAGCCTGAAAGCCTAATCTCTGTCAGTGTGTGGAGAAATATGAATCTCACCAAACTTGAGTTCCTTGATAGCATTCTAGAGTCAGAAAAGAGTGCTTGCATGGGACTGAAAAAGGAAATGTGTGAATTTGCCCCTCCAGGGAATGGAGAGTAAATTCTGAAATTTACAGTAGCTAATGTAAGAATGGATTCACTAGTCTTAAAACACCTGCCTTTACAAACAGGAAATGTCCACATGCCATTTTTCCAAGTCAAAATTCATTGGCTCATTGTCCTCCAAGGCAATTTATGGATGCATATGAATTTCTCAACCATGAATTGGTAAGATGAGCATTTTATTGATTCTGACAAAATTAAAACCAAGTCCTCCCACCCTAAAAGGTTAATTGGTGACAACAAGTTGGAGCAGACTAGTGAATCTTGCTGAGAAATATTTCTCTCCTGACAGATAATGTGGGTGGCCTTCATCTGTGGCTTCCAAACATAAAAAGGTGACTAGATTATAGTCTAGATCAGGGGTCCCCAAACCCAGTCCGTGGTCTGTTAGGAAGCAGCTCACACAGCAGGAGGTGAGCAGTGGATGAGCAAGTGAAGCTTCATCTGTATTTGCAGCCCTTCCCCAGCACTAGCATCACCACCTCAGCTCCACTTCAGATCGTCAGGCATTAGATTCTCGTAGGACCACCGGTCCCTGGAGCCTAAAAGGTTGGGGACCTATGGTCTAGAGGCTAAAAATTCTAAAGGCATAAAAATCAGGATGCTTAATGACTTTTCTATAACCATCCCACCTTGCTCCTCTCACCAGGGGGAGCAGTGTCCTCTAGACCAGTGGCTTGACTCCACGTTTGAGAGGCTCCATGGGGTGGGACCTACCACGAATGAAGCCCACCTCACAGATGAATAGGTTCTGAGGGAACAGCATCTTTTTAAGTGCTCCCAAATGTCATCAAAATCTAGGTTTCCATGTAGGGAGGAAAGTCACCTCTATGGTCGAGAAGGCAGAACGAAAAACAATCCCAGCCCTTTTAGTTGTACCTGGTATTCCTTTTGCACTGGATCATGACTTTTATCCTAAAAAAAGACCCAGATTATATTAGTTAAGATAATACTAGCCCCGGGACAAATAGACACAAAATTTCTTTCTTTTCTGAAATACTCCAGGCATATATTAGGTCAGAGATAGCACTGTTCTGCATGGCCATTCAAGGGCCCAGGCTGACAGAGGTTCTGCCATCTTCAACACATGACTTTCAAAGTCACCTTGGTCATTCTCCATCCCAGTCAGCCACAATTGGGGAAAAGCATGAAGGAGCATGGTCTAGAACTCATTCACATGGTCACACATAATGGCAAGGGAATCTGAGACTAGCTGGGTACTCAGAGAGAAGAGGAAACAGATTCTTGGTGAACAGCTGACAGTCTCTTCCACACAGCTTAGAAGGCAGAGGTCCCCAGGGAGAGTAAAGCATTGGCTATTAATATTAGTGAGTGTCACCAGGTTTTTCTAGGAAGGAAAAGACAAGGGGACTAGGAAGAGGAAGGTAAAATAACCATTTTGTGATAATGGGGACAATGCTATACCCGATGGACCATCATGTTCTTTATGATGACTTCCCTGCAGGGAGATGTCACCTGCAACCATTCACAAGGTCTGACAAAGCCCCTGCTTATAACCAATGGTGTGATGCCTGGCAGGGGAAGGAAACAAAATCGGTAACCAGGGAACAGACCTAAGGGGCTCATACAGAGGGATGGAAACTGAGCTTCGGCCGTAGACATGGAAGAGATCACGGAATTGACTCCCTTGCAGTGTTAGCTCTGAAAAGAAAAGTGAATGTGGTCAATTTCAGTTCACGGAGCCAGGGTCAGAAATGGCATATAGAAAAATCCAGGTGGCGTCACTCTCAAACATTTACCACCATAGCTAAAGGAGCCATTGCACTTCTTAATCAAAGATGGCAGCAGAAGGTTGTGCGTATGGCCAATCAGATTAACAAGTAAACTCTTTCTTCGCAACAGACACTGAAGATTGACCTGAAGTTGGGCCCCAAACACTATACGATGTTTGGCCAAAGAAGCCACTCCATCGCATAAAATGAGTGACAAACTGGCCTCTTCGAAGGTACATGCTGCCATTTAATACAAGGCTGTGAAATTGGGTTTTCACTCTGGTGTACCCTTTCATTTTGCCTTTTGTTGATCTAATTTTTGGCTACTTGACTTTAGGTAACTGTGAGGCACTTTCTGACGGTTTACCACCCATTCTCTCCCTATGTCCCTTCCAGGATCAAGATGAAACAGAAAGCAGTATTTCCATTCTGGCAAACCACAATCCATAACACAATTAGAGATTCATTATTGCCATGCCAAATGCTGTGCTCCAAAATTTAGTACAGCTTCCAAAACCACCGAGCTTACTTTTAGGAACTGATTTTGGGGCTGATTCACTGCCGAATCAGTGTCATCAAGCCACATCTACTTAGATAACCAATATCCTTTAAGTAGTCTGATGTCATGGAAAAAGGGTGGGATTTGGAGTCAGGCTGCTTTGTTTGCCCCTTGTCAGCTGTGAAATTTGGGCAGATTATTTAACCTTTCTGAGACTCAAGTATTTATTATGTAAAATGGCACTTGTAATGTCTACCTTATATACCACCGTATATAAATAAAAAGTAATACCTGCTTTACTGACTATCATATGCTAGACATTTTATATCTTGTTTAACCCTTACAACTATTCCTTGAGCATTATTCCCACACCCTCCATTTAATACATTCTCATTTGTAAAACTGAGGCTTTTAGATGAACTGGCCATTGACCTAGAGCTAGTAAGAGGTAGAATTGTTGCTATGAATCCAGAATTTTCTCACCTAAAATACAGTCTTAATTACTATGTTACCACTCTGAGAAGCTAAAATGAGATAATTTAGGTCAATGATAGTTCTTGGACTGCAGAAAGTGCTCAGATAAATGTTAGTTTTCTTCTGTACTTTTGTTTTTAATGTCCTAAGTCACGGCTTTCTTTTCTGTGCTCAGATAATTCATACTGTACTTGTAGTTTGCTTACTTTCATTCACATTTACTTACTCAATAAATATTTACTGAGTGTCTACTATATGTCCCGCTCTAGGCCAGACACTGGGTATGCAGTTGAGAATACAAAAACACAATCCCCCATCCTCAGTGCACTTGTAGCAATGCCAACTGTGTCCTCCAGGAGTCTCTGAATATAGAGACCGAGCCACGGGACACTTCTTTAAGATGGATTAATACCATAGCATTTGCAACTATAATATTATGTTACCTCGGACACCAGGCAATTAGCAGTAAATTAAATCTCCCTTGGTCTGAATACACCTGCAACCAAACTGTCTGCTAAAGTTCTGTTACACTCATTAATTAGCATGAGGTGAATGACAGGCTAATCAGAAAGGAAATACCTCCTCTTGGAAACCAGGCATAAATGATTAAAAAGTAGAATATGCTTTTAACACTTTTTGCTTGGGTTTGCATTAATGGAAAGTATATGGAAGGGACACCTGTTTATCAATATTAATGCCTCTGGCAATGAATGTGCCTAGGGAGAATTGACATATGCTGATATGTATACTCATCCACAGAAACTTTGACAATAACTATCGTTTAATCACCATCTGAATGCTTCCAAAAGTAACAGCCATCTCTCAGAGCTATTAGGGAAGGCACTAACACCCGATTAAGCACAGAAGTACTCATTCAAGAAGCCACAATTTTATTTTTATGATCACCTACTACAAAGACAGTATAGAAAACAGAAAACTCTCATCCAATTTCTTTCCCCTCCATTACATTACCTGTTTCAATAGAATCTGATGTCAGCCTAGATTAGCTGATTTATCAGGATAAATTAGCTTTTTTAGCTATAGATTATTTTTAGTAAATGGAGAAAAACATTCAACAGATCTTTAGAAATTGTTTCCTTTTTTGAAATTCCTTGTCTCTTTGATGAATAGATAGCTTACAATCTTGAGTGAGAAGTATCATATTATCCTTGTGTTATCCCCCACTAGGGAGCCTGTGAAAGTCCAACTGGGGACAAAAAGTCACCGTCTGGGCTGTGTGGCTGGTTTATGGTACGTGCTCTGCTGGACCCTCCACTGCTGAATCACTGGTCCTCACCCCTCTACCCAGGAACCAAGCAGGCTCCAGCCTGGCAGCCTTCACGAAAGGCCATGGATCAGGACTGCCGAAGTAACAGCAAGTTGGAAACAGACTCAGGACAAAGTAAGATGTCCCAGAGCCCACTTCAAATTTTTAAATGACTATTATTCAAGACATTTGCCGGCCCTTTAAACAACAGCTCAATGGACAAACTTCAATGTTCCAAGCTCTAAAGGAATTTAGCTTAATGCTAATGCAGGAGAAATTCCCCAGCCACTCATGTAACTTTAGGAGACAAAGTGGGGCATGCCCACTCTTAAAGAATAAGAAAGAAGACATTATTTTCTTTATCAGAGACTGTGCCACTCTAGAAAGGGAATGCATTTGAAGTAGCAAATGTAGACATTTCAGGCAAATGTGTACTTTGTCTCCAAATGAACAGCTTTCAAAATGATCTTGGTTAAGCTCTCTTTTATTTTTATCTTTTATCCCCTACAATGCCAGCTGAGGTTACCATCTCCCAACAGCTACCAAATGGACCAGTAATTGTAAGGCTCGGTGATTTAATTAGACTCATTCTAAACACTCACATTTTTATCAATTAGTTAATGGGCTAAAGAGAGTCTTTTTGTTGGAGCCAGGTCATTTGGAAGCTAGAGGCTTCTTGAGGGCAAGAAGCTGAAGAACCGCAGCGTTAATATCCTGTAAATCCTCACGAATCCTAGGTTGTTCAATTAGGAATGACCTTCCTTCCCTTCCATATGCCTTTCATCAGATGGGGTTATAATGTGAAATAATCACCGAAGAAAAATGAATACTCCCCCCAAAATTAGACCTGGTTGAAAACAAAACAAAAAGAAAAAGTTCTTCAAATGCTTCTCAGTTATTTATGCAACTGAGGTTGTTAATCGGTGGCTTCCCCTAAAAATAATAATTCTGGGTTTTTCAGATCAACAGTGCTCCTGATTATAGATATAGAGGAATCTTGTAAAATAGGGTTTTGCCTTTTTCACACAGGCCAATTCTAAAACAGAAATGTGCTGTGCTTCTGAAAAAGTTTTGTAAATTATTGCCTTCAACTTCTTTGGCCTGTGGAATTCTAGTTAACTATTTGCCCATGAAAGAAGCCTTCCACATTGTGCATTGGTTATAATAATAATAATAATATAATACTAGATGCATTAAATCAAGGATTATTTTGCTTCTTAAAGAAGCTGGTCAACTTCCCTCTTAAGTCAATGAGAAATTCATAAACTGTACATACTCATTTCCACTTACCGATTACTGAGAAAATGTGAAGTGGCCTTGCACCTAAATAAAGACTAGTATTGACCCCAAAAAATAATCTGTAAGGAAAGGATAAAATTATTTACAAATTAAAATACACAAAAACCACACCAAGTGATCTAACAGAAAAAATTCACACCCTCAAGGAATATACACCGTTATTTTTCATTTCTAACTAAATCTATAAGTAGTTATGGTTCAGCAATGTCAATACTTTGAACATAAAGGAAAAAATATATTCACTTTGAAGCCAAACACATGAAAATAGTAGCAGTTACAAAGACAACTTGTTTTCTGCTTGGTTAGAAACCATTCATAAACAAGAAAAGTAAGGACTGAATTTGCGAGAACCATGCAAAACAGAGAGGAAATGACTCTGGTTTTCAGAATTTTAACAAGAAGAAGCATGGACTATTATCTGATATCTGAGAAAATCTGATTGTGTTAGGCATTCACCACGAATTCTGAGTCCTATTTACTGCCTACAGTCATCAAAATTAAAGACACGGAAACAGCTGGTAAAATGTAGCAGCTCC
Source organism: Eonycteris spelaea (assembly GCA_003508835.1). Lineage (NCBI taxonomy): Eukaryota > Metazoa > Chordata > Mammalia > Chiroptera > Pteropodidae > Eonycteris > Eonycteris spelaea. The sequence continues at coordinate 8,956,593 of PUFA01000017.1, forward strand.
CTGCTCTACTGTAACTGTGTACATGTATCAGCCGTTCTCACCAGCAGCAGTTTACATTTATTGTTACGGCCAACAATTATACTGTGCATGCTCAGTAAATACACTGCTCGGCTGCGCCTCGTAAATGTGCCCTTTGTTTCCCTCATCATTAGGCAGACAGTTCGTTCTGTACAATGTCCAACTTCCAGACAGGTGGAATAAGGAGGTGGCATCTGTCTAAATATTGAATGCCACGCTTCTCCCATCTGCTGTAATAACAGTGCCGGGTCTGCTTGGCTTCAGTTATCCCCTTCAGCATACAGCCAGTCAGCCATATGCCCTATATAGTGCACGTGCCACCAGAGCCATGGGGCCTATTTTGCAGCCTCTGAGCTGGTAACCAAACAAGTGAGGAAAAGATGAGAGGTGGAGGTTGGAGGTCAGGCACGTGCAGGAATCAGCAGGTGATGGTCAATACGGCCACCGAGAGCTGCTCAAAGAACCAATAGAAAAGGCCTTCAAAAGTCAATGGCCAGCATAGAGCACACTGCCAATCAAATTTTACAGGGCATACCTTCCAGGCTAGGCAAATAAGAAGATTTAGAGCACATGGCAGTTCATCGTTTATAATCCTGTCTTAGCCCAGCATGGCTTAGTGATAGTTCAGTGACAGATGATGAGCACATGACAGCTGCGGGATCTTATACAAATGCGTACAGTAGAATTAAAATGAAATTAGTGACACACGTGTACACATTGGTTGTGCAACAGTTACACAATCTGTTCAGGACCCCTCACAGACTCTGCCACTATGCCCTCAATTCAGGGTGCCCATAAACACTTTCAAATGGCACCCAGGAGTTGGTCCTAGCCAGGAAGGGCTCTTCCCTTGAGCAAAGGTGGAATTCAAAAGGCCTTGAAAGCAAATGAAGGGGCTCAGGTTCCCATACACAAAAATGGCAAAGTTTAATGATGGTTCCAATTGATTTAATTAAAATTGAGGGTTTTGAGTATTCGAAGGAGAAAAAAACAATGCCAACACAACAGAAAGAAGTAAGTGTATTGGGCCTTGAATAAATCATTAACTATCTTGCTCCTTCAATCTGTAATCTGTTGATTTTATTACCAACAAATTTTATATGTTTTTGTAAAACCATGAATACCTATGCTTGAGAACTCGGAGTGTGACTTGTTTTAATTGTCTGAGTCTTCTGCTATAAATTACAAATGTTCTTTTTATTTGTCTGAATGTTTGTTTAGTTAACATTATGATAAAGGAGTTTCTCAAATTGTGTTTCTCTGTGAAACCTTATAAAGGTATTTCATATTTTTGGAAATTTAAGTTTATGATTTAAAACACTTTACTCTCCTCCCTTGACCCAACCATTTAAAAAGGATTTGTGGTTAAATGTTTCACATTTACATTCGTTTCAACTCAGATTTTAATAAAAACTACCATGTTGGCAAGCAAAAAGAACATTAGATAGAAAAATTAAAAAAAAAAAACAGTTTGGGCTCTTGAGCTGCTGGTCACACCTCTACGATATCATTTTATTTTGAGTATATTAATCTTACATTCATGTTTTATTAAATTCACAATTTCAACAGTCCTGAAAAAGTTTGTAGAAAAAATATTAGTACAGATAAAAATTACATTTACTGATTTTAAATAGCTACAGTAGTCTCAAAAAGAATTAACTTTCTTCTCAGAAAATTGACTCTAATAAAAATGTTTCTCCCAAGCATCCAGATCTGTTTATACTTCATAAAATCTAATCAAGGGTTATAACTTCACAGTTCTGAATGTTTATGAAAATTTACTCTGTATATAGTTACTTTATAAATCTTCTATATCTTAACATGTAAAATAACTCATGAAGGTTTTTTAAAGACTATTTTAAGCGATTAGAACATTATATCGAATTAGTTATAATTATTGTTAATCTTCACAGCACCTCTTTGAACACTACAACTGACTAATGCAAGAAAGCACTAAAAAGAATAAGCAATTTGCCCAAAGTCACATGCAAAAAAAAAAATCATCAGTGGAGTTAAGATTCAAACAAAGACCTTCTTACTTGCCTTTTAGACTTTTATTATAGACTCAAAACTTCCTCACCTAATTTTAAATTCCTGTCCCACCTTTGGGATCTGCTCCTCTGCTTTAAATCATCTGTGTCTCCATGTTACTAAACATGAAGGAAATCTCAGAATTGGCGTTAATGTGCTTATGAATACACAAGAGACCAAAAAGTGTTTAAGGTGGGTACCAAAACCTGACTTCTAGAAGCTTTGGAACCATTTCTAAAAACTTGAAAAGACTTATGTTTTCCTAAAAACAAAATCTTACCATCAATGCTAATGGTGTTTTGGATTTAAGGTTTATTAGAGATTTTCAAATTCTCATGAGGTAATAATAACATTACCTCTTGTTTTCCAAAATAAGAATCTTTGAACATTTCTTCTTTGATTTCTATGTATTTCTATAGCTTTCCTTGTGGTCAGTTTCTACTGGGTATACACAGACATTATTAGCAAGTTTCAATCAAAGAGATTTCCTGGGGCCATTCTTTTAAAAAGAAATCACAACTTTCATAAGCAACTGTTTTATTGTTTATTTCTCACTGCTGTTTAACCAAAGATTCTGCTTAGTCTTAATTCTCTGTTCCATTCCCAGAGGGCTGTCAAACAAGTTTTCACATTGGTCATACATGCTGTGTGGTCATAGAGTATAGAAAAGATGTAGAGAACACAAATTCTATGATAGTCTATATTTAATGTAAGATGGCAGAGGCCCTTGTTTGTAAGAAAGTAAAAAACAAGTGACAAATTCCAATTCGATATCACTAAGCCTTTATTTGGTATATCCATAAAACAGGCCAAAGTATTCACATTTGACTCCTGGTTCATCCACATCACACGTGTGGATGTACCCGTGAGCACAAAATCCACAGAGACCGTAGTCCCAACCACTGCGAGGCTTTGAGATCTCTAGACAGACAGTGACAAGGGATGTGCCCACAAGCAAAGATACTTTTCTGTCAAAAGTTGAAAAAAGTGGAAAATAAACACTGATAATAACTAATATGATGTCCTATTAAAAAAATACACACATATATTTTTGATAACTAGGATCAGACAGAGAGAGCACCCAGGAGTTAAAGGCAGTAAAATTGGTGCAAAAGTTGTCCAATGGGGTGAGACATCCTACCCACAATTGGGAAACAGCAGCAATCACTGCAGGTGGTCTTAAGTTCATTGAAAAAGGACACAAATTCCAAAAATGCCAAATAAATCCTAAAAATAAATCATTGGGTCTGTCATTGGTTTGGTGGAGTGGACCGTGATTGGCAGGCACAAGGTTGTCCTCTGGAGGGAGTTCTGTGTGCAAGTTCTTCTGCGCCCCGCCCCCATGAGGATGAAGCTTAAGTCTTTGCTGGATAGGCAGGCATGGGGCGGTGGGGGACAGGGGCGGCTAGAGGACGATCTCCCTAAATCACTAAACAAAACCTTTCAAAATAGTCTCCTCATTATTATTATTATTTCCAGCCCTAGTTCTTCATTAGAAATAAAGAGTTGTACTCAGGAGCCAAATCTGAAATGATGAAAATCCTTAGAGGAAAATAAGGAAGAAAGATTTAGCAGTTCACCCTTTCATTACTGTTATGATTACTCTTTATTACTTAGCACTTACATGGCACTTTATTTTTTCCAAGTGCTTTACAATCCTTAATTACTTAATCTTGAAATATATTTAGAAAGGCACTTGAATTTATTTGACGCTGCTATTCAAAATCGATTTTGCCCCATTTTCAGCCCCCACTTGTGGAGGTACAGTATCTTCCCGCTGGGAAGTGAGGTGCAGAAAGGGGTGGCTGATAGAAAGGAACTCCTGAAGGAAAATGGAGGGGGAGGAAGGAGAGGAGAAACCAGCCTGAGTTAAAATAACAATAATCAGCAAGGACTACCATTCTCTCCTTCTTCTCGGCATTCTTTGCAAATCCAGCGTCTTTCAAATTTTTAAATAATCAGTAATTTATAAAATGCAATAAATATATACTATGCATACCATACACAAAACAGATTTTTCTGACTGAATTATATTGCTTGTCATGCAAATAGGTAATCCTGAACCAATTAAAAAACAAAGGCACGTTGTAATGTAGTAATGGAAGTTTCTGGATGCCAGCTCCTAGGCACAGAGTCCTTAAAGACAGAGGAGAAAAAGGAAAAGAAACACGGAGAACAATATCATCATTCTATCAGCAGTTAACTTGAGTCTACTTATGCATGATCAAAGACTACAAATATAGTTGAAACAGCATGAACTAATCGCTGGGTTTACAATATGAAATGATTTTTAAAAGCAAAACCGACAACAATCCTGGTGCCACTATGTTCGGTGACTAAAGGCTAATTTTGTGATGCACAGCCAAGCTGAGGTAGTGGTAGGGAAATTAGGGTTAAGAGGCTAACCTCCCTCCTGTGTTCCCTTTGAAGATTTCTATATTCTGGGGGAGAGGGTAATGAAAATATTTTACCTCCCCTATTGCAATTAGGTCAGTGGGCCAAAGAAAAAAGCTGCTCACACCACCACACTCCGGCGCAATTGCAATCCCAAAAGAGGCAAAAGGGACAGGAGTCAGTTCTATTGCCTGCACTGGAAAGGCCAGTGGCAATGGCAGGGAACGGGTCTTCCCTCTTCGAGCTCAGGAATTTTGACAAAGGAGTGAGGGATGAGAAGAAGCAAGCCTCCCTCTTAAGCTTCTAACACCTGATGAGCAGTCACACAAACAAGGAGAACAAGGAAACCAAAACGAGCCATTCCTGGAGCTTGGAGAAGAGGATGAGCCTTCATAAAGTTGAAAAGGAGAGCCCTTGTGTCCAGATCTCCTGCCAGTCTTAGTAAGAAATAAAGTCAGAATGGGAAAGATCCGTCTGTCTGGGCGTCATTGTTACTGTTTTTCTATTTTCATTTCAGGCACTGATAAGGCAAAGGAGTGGCATATAGAAATTTAGAAACCAGAAGCTTAATAAAACGGTGTTAAACATGACAGCATTTATGAAAAAGATTAATTACTAGGAGTAAAGAGGCCTGATGCCAGGAATTTATAGGATTGATACAAATACGATGCCCTGCTGGGCTGCTAGGCCCGTAAAATGCAACCCTAATCTTCAGGCCTATTATTGTTTTTGCAGAAACAACAGGCTTCAGCCATGACAACAAAAGGGTATATAACAGACTTTCAGTAGGGGAAAAAAAAAACATCACTATGACTTTGGAAAATAAACACGTTTAGAGAATCGGTTTGCGAACACCTTCCCCAAACCTTCCCTTAAAGCCGATGTCTACAGAATGAAGGTGCCATTGTGTTATCTCAGAGACCAGCTGAAGGAAAGGAGGACCAATTAGTGAGCAGAAATGAGGCCCCTAACTGCATAGTCCATAGTTCCGATTGGCACTGGACAGATAGTTTGTTCTTTAATTGGGAAATAATCCAGCTGCCTTCTTAAATAAGAGAATCGCTCTTGCTAACGCATAGCAAGACTTTTTGCCTACAAGCACGACTTTAGTTCCTTGTAAATATTTGTAAGCACCCCTCCCCCTTATGTTCTCCTTATGCATCTTGCCCATCTCTCATAATTGATGTGTCTGACATTCAGAAACACTTTGTTAAACCACAAATTAGTCATGGCAGGAGCAAGAAAAGAAGCTCAACTCGGCAATTGGATTACGCTAACCAATCAGACCGGTGTCTGCCTTTGTTTGGACTCGCCACATTGCTGATAGAGAGAAAGACAACGTTCAAAACCAGTAATTTGAGGTTTGCACTACATTCATGTTTAAAGTCACGCACATTTTCTGGAGACCACTCAAAGGAAAAAAAATGATGTTTTCCATGTTTGTGTGTTTGTAACATCTTTGAAAAGTGTGAAGGGGCATATGTAAAAGCAGCTACTGTAAGTGTAACCAGTGTTTACATATAACTTATCTTGACATTCTACATCATTCAAAGGGTTTGTTTATAACATATGGTGCCTGTTTCACACGCTAACAGTGACTTTTTAATTTGAAGTCAGCCACAATCAGTGGTCCTAAATCCTCGCTGTCTCCGGGATTAATTATGGGCACTAGACAGCAATAGCAATCCTCTCCTCCTGATAAGCTGCATCGAGGAGTTGGCAAGAGGAGAAAATAGGCCTTTCAAGGTTAGAGAGTTACTAGAGCTGGCATACACAGGTCGTTTGTGACACTCATTCGAAATCAAAATATCAGTGACAAAACGGCCCCCATTCTTAGGACTTCTTAGTAAAACATCCTACATGCAAGAAACGCCATTCCTAAATGCTTTCTACTTATTTCTCTCAGTAGAACAACTGACAGCCACAAACCTCTGCTTTTGCTGTGGCTCAGAGTTGTTAAACAAACAAATCGACAAACGACAACAAAAACCCGTGGTCAGAATACTGGACGAGGCATCGGGTGTGGTTCATCGGTCAGTGCTTTCCAGCTTCCCAAACTGGAACCTGCAGGAACACGGGCTGCCTATGTCCTAGTCACCCTGCCTCACCATGGATAAAAGGAACTGTGGTCTCTACCCACAGATGAACAGAGCAGCCACAGTGTAACTGACCACGTACCTGCCTGGGCCCCCTGTAATCTGTAACCTGAGGATGGATATCTCCATCACAATCATTCATGCAGACTTGCTCATGTAATAGGGTGCTCAAACCATCATATTGTTTGAGCAATATATTCTTCTATCTGCTCATCGCCTGCTTCTAAAGACTGGAGAAGGATTTCTTGAGATCTGTTTCAGTCTTACTTATCAAACTCGAGGGTTTTCGCTGAAACAGGCTGATTGTGTCTTCAGTACTTTTTCCTGTATTCACTTGAGAACATCTACAAACATGCTGAGCACTGCACTAGGGCTGAGGGTACAACAGTATGCAGAACAGTGGGGTTCCTGCCTTCTGAGGGGGAGATGTAGAAGAGAAAGGAGGCCAGATCATTCCAGGGAAAGCTTCCTTGAGGAAGCGGCATTTGGGCCAAAATCTTGTCAGAATTACCTGTGTGAGGCCAAAGAAGGAAAGTGGAGGGTATGGCATGGCAAAGGTCCTGAGGTGGGTTGAAGGCGGATCTTTTAAGAAACTGAAAAAAAGGCTGATGACTCACATATTAGGAGTGAAGGGTTAGAGGAGTGACACAGGCAGGCAGGGGTCCAGCTATAGAGTGGTCTTATATAATTACAGAAATCTAAAGCCTTTTGTTTTATTTTGTTTTCTACTCCATAGAGTCTTTTCAATTGCATTATGAATAAGAATGTAGGATCTTATTTTGGAAACTCTCAAAGATGTAACTGCCTCCAAATACTCACAAATAATACAGAGTATAGAAACCAAGTGTGCACAGTGTGATCTGTTAGACATCCACCTTCTGTTTTGCAATATACACCATAGTTTAAAGGCTTAACCATCTGAGAAATTTAGATCGGTAGCCCAAATGTCCTCATGTGCAGGTCAATCTCTGAGTTAGGGACTTCGCTAATATGTGGATTAATAAACTCTTTTTATAATTGGCCTATATTCAACAGAATTTTAGTCTTTATGGATAAGATTTTGATCCTCTCATAGCTCAGAATTTGTTTCTCAGTGTTTTCTTGTTAAACCTATTGAACTATCTGAGAAATTTTAAGTTAAATGGCAGTACTAGATACTGTCCTACAGCTAATTTCTGAAAAACAGACAAACAAACCCAAAAAGTCAGACAAACCCAAAAAGTGATATTGAATCCTTTTGCCCATATGAATGAAAGAATTAAACTAATTGTAGATACATAACTACCTAAAGAATAGTTTTATATGCACAGTGGACTCCCTGAAAGGTAATGCAAAGGAGCTTCATAAACAGGGATGGGTTGACTGCTACAATTGACTCAAATATCATTAATAAAATCATGTTTGTTTGTCTTAGCCTAATTACATATGGACATTATTGATGTATAAGACAGTGTTTAGCACTAAATTTTGCCATTTATTGATTCATAGAGAGCCTCCAGCACATGGACTCTTCTTATGTCCTTGATTCTTCTAGGTCTTCCCCAAGCTCTCTGGTTCTGAGGTCTGGGGTCTTGTTTCCCATTGTTAATATCTTAGTGATTGATATAGTTTCAGGATTTTTAATGAATTGCTTTCTTACCCTATATTTCCTTGTCTTTTACTAAGCCTCTCCTCATTGAAAACAAACAAACAAAAAAGTTTTTTGATTTTTTTCCTGATGCAAATTACTCTTCTGGGTAAAGGCGTAGTGCTCGGTCATCTCTCTCTACTAACTAGGGAACTCCTTGCTCTTCCAGTCCTCTCTTCAGCACTGGTGCCAGAAGCAGCAGATCTGTCCTCCAGGCTTTGCCTTTTTCTTAAGTTCCTCCAGGATTCTAGCACCCTTTCCGAAGGGTGGAGGACAAAGCATCAAGAACACTGTCCCCCTACAGGTGCTAAAGAGCTACTATCACGAGTTCTTGATTAAAAACGCATTCAGTTTATCTAGAAGCCGTATTTGCAGCTGTTCATTACATAGCTCCATAGCAACCCTGCAGGCTATTATTGGCTTTTTGGTCATTTCACTTATCATCATCAACAACAACAACAACAACAAAACCAAAATAAGCAGAAGGCTGAAATTACCATAAAGCAGTCTTGGTTCCTCCATTGTGTACTTTAAATCCCATAATTTTGAAACTGGAAAGGGCTTTGGGAATCACCCACCCCATCCCAGATGTAAAGAAACTGAGACCCAGGACCACAGACAACTCCAAGGACAGTGCTGACCAGATGACAGCCAGGACAATAGAGCTGGACTGCTGATTCATGGCCCCGTGTCTTCTACTTCATTATGGGCACTCTTCTGGAGCAGGAGGTAGAAGTGTGGAGTTCTAGTTTCATCTTAGCTTCCTTCTGACATTGATTGTAGTTTTAGGGAAGTCATGTGACTCTTCTTCTGAAGCCCAGGATGATAATCCCTGCCTTACCTATTTCACAGAGTTACTATACAGGATATTACTGTAAAATCTATAAGAGATTTGTCTGTTTATTTTAAGGGCAGAAAAAAAATATATTCGAAATACGGTAGTGACAAGTAGCTGGGTCCCAACGAGATGGCAAACAATCCAGGATAAAACCAACATTAAACTTCAAACCTGGAGGTGCCCCTGAAGTAAGAGGAAAACTGATGAATCATGAATTTAAAAACCCTAATTTTCCCCTGGATAAATCTACACAGGGAATGGAGGGAAAGGAAGGCAGACAGGATCAGATGTCTTAGACATGTGACAGGCTTGGGCGGGAGCCGGTTCCTGCCGTGCCCTTTTTCTCTCTCACAGTGCCCTGGAGGGGGAGGCCCCATCCAGAAGCCATCACTACCCAGGGCAGAAAATACCAGCGCCAGCCCAGCACTAGTTGGGCAGCCTTGAAGCACAGTTGCAGTGAGGAGCTGATAACATAGTCTATATATTTCCTGAAATTCCAACAAAAATTTCAAGAGGACTTTTTGAAAACATTGGCAAACTTATCCTAACTTGAATATGGGAGAATAAAGAACCAGAAATGGCTAAAATCCTTTCGAAAAAAGAAGAGCAAAGAGGGAGGTATTTACTCCACCAGATAGACGTGCGATAAAGCCTTGGCAATAATAATTTTTGTTAAAAAAAAAAAGTTTTGTAGATACAGGAATGGACAAATGATTCAGAATAGAGAGTCCAAAAATAATATTATTAAATATTTTCAATATTATATTATATTATAATATTATATTAAATATTATAATATTATTAAATACTATGTCATATTATTAAATATAAATACATCATGTTTTTGTATATACCAACAACTTTGCACATAAGTGTTATAAAAAAATTAGCAAAGAAAAGGTGAATTATTTAGACTATGATCCAGTGTAGAAAACAATTCACTATATGAAGAAAAATAAAATTTGATCTCTATCTAAAAAGATGAACTTTAGAGAGAATTTACGATATCAATGTAAAAGATAAAGCTAAAAAGCTAATACAAAGAAAATATTGAAGAATATCTTTGTGAACTAGGGTGAGGAAGTATTTATTTTTTAAAAAAAATTTAAAGGCATAAACCATAAGAGGAAAAATTGATGAACTCTATAAAAAATAATAAACTTATTATTTAACAAAGACACCACAAAGTTTACCAATGGGTGACGTATAAGGAAAGAATATTTGTCCTGAGTAAAACCAACATGATATTAATTTCTAGACTTCACAAAGAACTCCTGCAGATCACTTTTTTAAAAACCATGAGCTCCAATAAAAATGGTCCAATGATATAAATATTCAATTCACAATGAAGGATAGAGAAAGAGCTAACAAATACATGGGAAGATAGGCAACACTAATAACCAGAGATACATAAATTAAACCAACAATAAAATAACTTTTTATGTCCATTGGATTGGTATAAAATTGGAAAGTCAGTAATGTCGAGTATCGAAGATTATTTGGGGGATTATGAATCTCATGTATTGCTGGTGGGAGTGTGGACCTTGGTACAGTTATGCTACAATATAATCTCATACTATTTACAGTATAAACAAGTCTCACACAATCCCCAAATGATCAAGTACAAGGATGTTCCTGGCACATTTTCATTACACTGGAGATTTTGAACAAAGTGGATGCATGTAACATAATTATGTAGTGGTCAAAAGCAATGAATTACAAGTACATATGTCAACAAGGACAGATCTTAAAAACAGTGTGAAAGAAAAAAAGGAACTGGAATGAGATCTATATATGTACAACATCATTTATTTATATTAAAATCATGCATATACAAACAAATTGTGTGTCTTCCAAGGATACATACATCCCCAAGGAAAACCATGACCTGCATTAGAGAGTTGCCTGTGAAAATGTGAGGACAAATGAGAATACAGTTGAGGGTGATGATGGTGTGATATGAACTAAAGAATACGATTAACTCAACTGTCTGCAGCTGATGTTAAAAATAAACTCCCTGTAGTGAAGTTAAATAAAGTTTAATCAACATTATTTTTAATATGCTAAGACCAACAAAAAAGAAAGCGCATTGCAAAAATGAAATTACATGGTCACTTTGGATTTTAACTAGAAACTTTCTCAAGGATAGACAACCTGCACTGCCTCAAAAATTTAGCATCATCCAGGGAGTGATTCCAGATGTTAAGCATTTCTTTATAGAGTCTGTTTTATGGAACTGGCATTGGGGAACTTTGTATCTCGAAAACAGTGTATGAAACATTTTATTAACAGCTGGAATGAAAACTTATGTTTGTTCTTCCAGGCCAGTTTCAGAGAAAACCTCTAGGACAGTGAGATAATAGTTTGGAGAAGTGACTAAGTGCCATTCACTGTACATGCAGACAGGACCCACTCTACTCATCATATTTGTACCAGGGATAATTCTAAGAGCCAAAAGTAGTAGAATCAAAAATAAGGGCATCTACCTCTTTATTGATTTTATTTCTAATTTTACTATTAGCATCCATACAAAGTTTAAATGAAGTATCATTTGAAAAATACTTTCTATGTCAGTGATTCGCAACTATTATCCTAAAGCCACCCAGTATATATAATACTACAGTTATAATTTCATTTCGAAAGCACTTCATTATGAAAATCCAAAGGAATTTTATAATACATGTAGTATGGCCCCTATGTCTACAGAAAGGACTAGAAATGAATTACTGGCCTGTGTGCTGTGCCCCTTTTAATTCTGAAGTCATCTGCCTGGTGCTGGGTAGTGTCGAACCGGTGGCTTTTAGATCCCTGCACAGCGTTTGTGGCCCCTCTCCTTCCAGGCCTGCATGGACTGTCACCGGTGCATTACTAATTGAACATGATGGGCGCTAGGTTGATTAAAGACAAAATTGCATTCTACTTATCAAATGCTGATTAGCATAAGTAGCACATGTGCTTGCTTTCTCTTGCCCTATTCAATAAACATTTCATTAGAAAAATGAATTCTGTCACTTGGGAGATGGGGTTCTAATTCATAAACTTCTAACTTGGCATGTAATATTCAGAGGAACTTGATAGTAGTCTGTAGTCTGTAGTCTGTTGCCATGTTTATTTGAAAAATTGATCAAGATTTAGCAAATTATGATTAGTATTTCCCTTTTAAAATAGAGGTTAAAAGAGAAATGAAGTGAGGTCCTGGCTCCAGGCTGAGAAGAGCAGCTGACCCCCAGGCTCCCTGGGCAACGTACTGGAGTCCTCCTAGGGGCAGACACCAGGAGCACAGGCTGCTCTTCTCAGAAGACAGTGCCACAGTCGGGCTGCAAAGGGCCTAGGTGAATCCAGTCCCCTGCTGTGGCCGTGTGAGCTCCAGGTTTAGCCTTTGTAGCTGCAGCAACTTTTCAAAGCAGCTGTGAACATCTCCCATGTCCTACCTCTACCTCCCTGTTCTTCCAAAAGAAGTTGGAGGAAAGGAGGTATAAAGGAAGTTGGTGAGTAAAGAATTGATTCTTGGTCTTCTATTGTAGTTGACACTTTTGGGGTGTCTGTCTGGCTTACAATGGCTCTCTTCGTTCTGGAAACAGTTCTTCATTCTGCCTATTAACATGGCTTGCACTTTGTGACCTACCAGGATCTTTGTCGACTGGATTTAGGTGGGGAGGATCACCTGTCTCAGGGTAGGCCAATTAACTCCTTCCTCAGATTTGAAACTGTCAGAGAGGCAGCAAACTAAATTCCACTGGTATTTGGAATCATAGCAGGTACGCCATTCTACCACAAGGTCCACGGAGATAAAGAGAGGGTGTCAGAGAGAAAGCAGGCAAAGAAAGGATTTAAGTAAAAATACTTGGACAAGAAAGGAAACAGAAAACCCAGAGGCTTTGCACTTTAGGTTCAAAAATGTCTCCTGCATCTACATCCTTGTCAACAAAAACTCCCAAAGAGTGTGGAAGAGGAGAAACTTTCTTCAGGTGAAACGGTTTGCAAACTGGGGAAACACAGCCTCCAATGGCAACTGAAAGTATATTTCACTGAGACAGAAAGGAAGCTGTCTTTTATAGCGACAGTTCTTGCCCAAGTTTACGACTGGTCAATTTTATGCAAATGAGGTTTCAAAATTCATATAGTTCTATTGGTTCAAATCATGCAGTTCTGATTGGTCAGTATCTATGCCAATGAGGATATAATTGTGCAGTTCTGATTGACAGGGCAGGTCTCAGTCCATTGGTGAAAGACAAAACCAGGACTTCCCTGCAGTAGACGATTCACCTGGCGTAAACAAGTGGGGCATAGCTCGGGAAGCTGAGTCCAGTCTGAGATTCTTCCTGGTATACAGAATATGCAAGGAGTCCCTGTCAGCAAATGGCTACTAGACTCTTATTCATTAAATGTGGGCCCTTGGTTGACCATGAGAGTTCGTCTCAGCAGATAAATTTCTTCTAGGGGTTCACATCAAATGAATCTTCCTTCTACATCCTTGAGTCTGAAAAATCACTGAATCCTGAAATATTCTTCCTACTTTTGCTTAAACCAGTTTGACTTGATTTCTTTTCCATGAAACCACTGAGTCTTAACTAATTAATGTATTTGTTCTTACAAGCAGCTAAAAGTGACTGAAAGAGAGTCCCAGGTCATCAACATTCATGAGAGGCGAGTGCCAAGATGTCCACAAGAGTTTGGAAGATGGAAAGCAGACGCCACGCAGTAACTGACTCAGTAGGGAAAGTATAATTATTGGCACCTGCAGAGAGGAAAGGCCAAAATCAAAACAAAACAAAACAAAAGCAAGGGACTTTATGCCACAGAACCCAAGAAGGGGCCAGGATGGTACCAGATAGTATTAAAAAGAAATTAGAGGTGGTGCTTTTACACTGAAGAATACACTCCTGCATGTCCCATACAGGGGCCAAGTGACCAGCCCTTCCTCACATCAGCAGGAGATAGGAGGGTGGCTCTGGAGAAATTGAACCAGAGGGCTCCTTTCCTGCTCTTCCAGAATGCCAGGTGTGCGCCTTATTCTTAGTGTGTTAAATACAGCCAGTATATGGACACCGACCAATTGAAACAGACACGGGCCTTAGCATTGAGTCAAGGTCCTACAGGCTTCTACCCTTTAGTGCTCGGTTGTGAGGAGTGGGAAGAGTCAGGGCGGCTAGAATGAGGGGCAGTTTGGAGCTCAGGGCAGTGACTACATGCCAGTACAAGAGTTCCAAAATATAAACAACTAGTATGGCTGCACTGGCATGTACCAGCTGACTATCACTGCAGGCAGGAAATTAGAAAATTCTTCTCTGGTGAATCTGATTTTCTTCTGACGAAAAATACTAAAAATAGGTCTGCCAAGTCATCCTACAGTGAACCACAATAGTCAACAAAACTCTGCCCATGCACACAGGAGCTACCAATCGGCTTTTAGTATGTCACATTTAAACATGAATGAACATGCCACTTTTGATGAAACCCTCTGCCATTAGAGATGGGACAAAACAAACTCTAAATAATATATATAGTTTATATAATTATATTTCTATAATTATATAGGAATACAGAACTCAGAAGAAACAGACACAAGGCAGAGAATGGGGTGGGGAGGGAAGACTTTCAAAACAGCTGTAATTAAATCTTCAGAGGACTAAATGAAGAAATTGCAACCATAGAACAAAAACAACCAAAAAAAAAAAAGCACATACATTCATTAATTTAGTCAACAGCTATCTAGCGAGCATCTACTATGCACCACACTGTTTTAGTGATCACTTAGTATTCTCTACCTCCCAAATTGCTCTCTGATTGGCTGGCTGCCCTCACCTCCACAGCCACAACTGTAGAGCCGCCCTCATCACCTCTCAGCTCAACCTGAGCAACTGACTTCTAAGTCATCTCCCTGCCTCTAGTCTTGCTCTCCTATAATCACCATTTGCATTTAGAATGTGATCTCGCAGGATCTATGGGATTTCCATGGCCCAGAGAAAAGAGCACAGAAAACTTGGCTCTGCATAAACGGCTCGCAACTCAGGAGCGCCAAAGCCCTTGACGTTTCCCTAGACCTCCTGACATTTCACAACTTCTTGCCTTTGAGCTCCTTCTGCCTGAAATCACCGACCTCGCCCACATTGAGAGACAGCTGCTCTCATGCCACCCCAACGCCAGGCAGCGTTGAACACACCCTCCTCACTGCCACTGTCCCATTGCCATCGTGCTCTTCCCCTTGCATGAAATGCTTGGTGTCTGTTGTTCCTTTTGAACAGTGTACTGCTTCAGGCCTGGAACCTCGCCTCATTTGTCTTTAGGTCCTTGTGACGTAGTCCAGTGCTCATCACCTGGGGGAGAAATGTTTTTTGACCAACTGGATGGATAGGTAGGGATAAATGACTCTAAGAGTAGAAGTGATAATACTATTCATGTGATAATTCTAACTAATCATTGAAAACATCTCTCTTCTGAAACAGAACCAGAATAGTGGTTACCAGAGGCTTGGAGGTGGGAGAAATGGACATAGATGTTGGTCAAAGGCACAAACTTAGAGTTGTAAGATGAATAAGTTCTGGGGATCTAATATGTACCATGTGAGTAAAGTTAATAATACTGCATTATATATTTGAAAGTTGCTAAGAGAGTAGATCTTAAATGTTCTTATTCTAACTGCAAAAAAGAAATGATAATTATGTGACATGATGCAGATGTTAATTAAGACTGGTGGTGATTGTATTGCAATATATGTGTATCAAATCAACACCATTGTACACCTTAAACTTACACAGTGTTATGTGTAAATTTATCTCAATAAAGCTGGAAAATAAATAAGTATGAAATAAAATGTTTCTTCAGGACACAAAATTCATATCCTACATTAGATATAAGAATTACTTTAACATTTTAAAATTATAGGCAATGTTTAAGTAAATCTTTATATACTATTACTATGAATAGCTGTATTACTGTCAAATATATTAAAATTATTCACTAGATATCATAGCAACCATTTGTATCAGAGTGATTTTCTAAGACATGTGAAATATAAAATTAGATAGAAAATGATGCACTGCTTTTGAACTTCCTGTAAGTCCAAAACATACCGCAACTTGTTTATTTGACAGCTCAGCCATTCATTTCAGAAAGGCTAAAATGAATAACCACCCAGGTTACAGTTGCCTTGCAGGAATCCCTCTGCTATAATCTCAGAGTTTTTTCACCTAATTAATTTCCCTTTTCCTTGCACCAGAGTTTCATGAGTGTATCTTGTTTGGAGGAGATTAAGAGTCACACGCTTCATTAGCAAGGTGTAAATTATCAGCGAGGCCCTCTCCATCCACCTGCTTAATCGGGTTAATGAAGCACCTCTGCAGGGCCTTCCTAGTGCTGCCCTCGCTGCGCTCTCTGCAGGTCTTACCTCCCTCGGCTGCATGAAAAACAGAAAAGTGTTTAAAGGTGCTATTGGCCTGCTCTGTTTCCAACAAGGGAAACCTGGACTCTAAAGTTCAGCCTCGCTTTGATCTTTTGAAAGACAAAACTGTTGCTTGGGGGAAATTACCAACAGGTGTTTTTGCTTTTTCCCTTTTGCCCCCTGCTCTTCTAGAAAATTTGCCACGAGTGGGGCTTGAATCTACTTCTGAGATTAGGGTTGTGACTGTCTATTAAAGAGTCCTAATCTCCTTCTAGGCCTCTTGATTATCGGTGTCAATGTCAGGACCTTCATCATTGTTTCTTCTGCATATCTCTGCTTTTGAGATCATCGCAGTAGCTTTTCTTTTTCATCTCTTCTAAGTTCATGAGTGTTGATTTAAAACATCTGCCACATTTTTTTTTTTAAATCGTGATACTTCGCGGTTAGAGCATCATTTCTACGCTATCCTTACTCATACAGGAATGTTTATGGTGGCTCTTCCAGTTCTCCAGGCAGTATGCAAGCCAACATGGAGTGTGCTCGCCTTGGACCTCTGAGGACAAAATGAAAGCAGTTCAAGTGTCTAACATAAGGATTTACTCTTAAATCAGTTTCTGTTCTCCTCTCACGGCAGCCTTTCCTCATGGGTAAAGCTAGCAGCTTCCCAATTTCCTCTGGTCTAAACATAGCTGAGTGGGAACGGACTTTTGGGTTCCCTCTCTGGCATCGTCTCAGGCCAAATTTTCAATGAACTTAAAATTAAGTAGAGGTCACACTTGGATATCGGCGAGTACCTTGGGGATTTTGTCCGAGAAGGAAGCCCATTGTGCTTAAATCCCTTGGCCTTATGAATTAAATCTCTTCTTAGAATTCACTATTATCAGTTCACTGAACTGCCCATCCCTGATGGCAAATGAGAAATGGTCCTGCCCCTGCTTTCTAAAACTTCCTGAAGTGTAAGACAACATGCATGGAGAAAAAAATGCCTTTACTAATTTGAGTTTCTCCTTTCACCATCTGTATATAGCTTTGATTCAGAGTGAATCAGATTGGGAGCAGGGGAGGAATAAAGATGTGAGTAGGGGTAAGTATATTCAACGTGTGTGCTTGCTTTGGATATTCAGGTGGAAACTACTAAGTACAGATGGGCTAAAGGCTTTGGTTTCAACTGTAGTATTTATACTCTTCAGTTTATATAACCTTTAACACATTGAAATTTGAGCTTTTACGGCCATATCTCATATGGTTAATAATGTCTCTCAAATGTAAACATATACATGCACACACACACACACACAACCACAGACACATGTATATAGTCCTACATTTCACAGAAATCCTTTCTTTGGTCTCTTATGATAGGGCTATTTAAGGTGAATTACATGAATGAGCAGACTGGTCCATCCGTAGTGTCAACACTGACAATACAAATACAGTAGAGGATTTAGACACGTAAGATTTTTCTTTTATTATTAATGAAAATTAATCAAATGACAGCTGAATATGTTTCCATTCAGGCTGGTAAAACAATGTTAATAGTAATGTCGGGATCTGTTTATCTTCACTCTCAGTCATGGTTATAATTATTATATTATGATAAGAAACCTTTATATTTGCAGTAGGTACCTAATTTACTTCCTTTATAATCCCTCTCATTACAATTACAACTCCCCACTTATGATGTAATAATTCTCTTTGCAGCCCTGTAATCTTTAAGATGACTTTCAGTAACATGCACCTCACTGACCTGAGTGTGCACTAGGCACCAAGAAATATCCAAGGCTGCTTGGAGTCAGCGGGACAGCCGATAGTTCTGCCACCCAAAATGTGCCGGAAAACAATGTGTTGTCTCCTTTCCCCATATGGAAGACTTTTGCCTCTCTTTCTTCTGTGAACAAATACAAATTCTCAATGGCTCCAGCATAAATCTAAGGAGAGCATATAGCCTTAAATGCCATAACTAGTTGATGGTTACACATAGGATGTGCTCTGGGATATGATTTGCAGCAATTCTACATAAAGGTTTTGAAAGCAAACTACTAGAAAGGAACATCTCCATGCACTCCAGGCACTAGCTATGTTTGGACCATCCCCCACCTAGGGAACTGTATATTTCAGCCCCATATCAATTGCAGCAACATCCTACATTAACATAGACTGACAACTATGGGCATTATAATCAGTGTGCAAATAATATCAAAGGATAGGTGAGAAATTGGATCTTTGGGGAGAGCCACCTGCAATGCCACATGATGCCCAAGAATGTGAGTATGATCACATGATGCTCAACTGCTCACAAGCCTGTAATTGACCCTATGCTGTTCTTTTCCATATATACCTTAGTATGTTTCTAGCTATTAGCTTTTAATAGTCACTGGAGTTTTGTGCTTTAAAATATTTCATTAATTAAATAAAAATCAAATGCAACTTTGAAGTCTCTTGATTTTCTGCTACCCTGAAAGCACGTTCTGACTTTTCAGATAACAAGATTTCATTCCATTATGATCAAACTCCCTCATATTTGTGATAACTGAATCTGTAACTAGGGAAGAAGAAGGAAAGAAAGCATATGATTTATGAGAATGTGATTTTCTCACTGAAGGTAATTTTGCAAACTGAAACCTCTTCACTTTAGCTCCATTTGCCCACATTTTATAGCAGTTGAACCTAAACCACTTCCATTCATTTGTTCACTCAACATTTGACAATCACTTGCTGAATGCTAATACTCGACTGAACACTGCAGTAGACAATGGACATATGTAGATAAAAGACAATTTGTATCCTCAAAGTGATGGCAGCCTAATGAGGAAGACAGACAAGCTATTGACACAATGTATGGTACCAGTGGACAGGGGGAGCTCCGGGGTGTTTCATGAGCACACCCAAGGGGGCTCACTTCCACCAGGGCACGAGGGAATAAGGAAGATTTCCTTGGAAAATAGAAACTGAGGATTTTAAGTGGCGAGATATCTTAAACAACTCAACCTCCCTTCTGTAGACTATAGAAATTCCTTCTACAAAACATATAACCAAAGTCAACCTTGTTTCTGCTTGATTAGTTCACAGATGAAGAGCTCACTGCTCTACAAGTCGGCTCTTCCCACTATTTGACAGCTCTCATTGTTACTAAATTATTTCTTAGGATAAGCCAAAAATGTTCACCTTGTGACTTCATCTACCACCACCCCACCCCCTTTCACTTCAGAATATAATTAATTCCCTCTTACTTTTTCTATGTCTCACATATTTAAAGACAATGATAATATCCTCACTATTCACCTCTTCAGAGTTAAATATTCCAAGTTTCTTCCAACATTTTTCAAATAAGAGAATTTGCAAGTCACCATAGGTAGGTACCTAATTACTTCCTTTATAATCCCTCCCATTTATATTTATCAAAATCCCTCATAAAATGTGAACCCAGACCTGGTTGCAATTCTGCGATGATGGCAGGGACCTATTAATTCAGTCTGCAGTCGCATTTAATGTGTATTCCTTGATTTGGAAACTCTCACTTTTCCTGCACTCTGAGAGCCTTTAGAGCCAAACCATTCTTATCCTGCAACTGTACAAAGTCCTTTTACTACATACTCTCCTTAAAGACGTCATCATTCTGCCAGTCTCCTAGACGTGAAACCTCCAAGTCCTAAGTGGGTATTTATTATATCTGACTTGGACTATTTAAATGCCTGCCAACTGGTCTTTCTGCCTTAAATCTGTCTCTGCTATAATCCATCCTTCAGCTGCCACCACAGTAATCTTCATAAAGAGGGCTCTGATCATGTCATCCCAAGCTGGTATATATTGTGCATCTTCTTAAACTTATCTTCCACTTCTAATGGATTCTTTTTTTTTTTAATTTATTAACTAAATATACACTTTTTTACTTGCCTTATTCTATTCATAATCCTATCATACCATTTAGGTGATACTTGTGCAATTATATTTAGAACTTGGATTAATATGCCAATTTCACTTTATTATTCATTTTCTGTATATTGACATAAAACTATCCAGGGCCATAAGTATTGTTTTTTGTTTGTTTGTTTGTTTTTTATCTTTTATTCTGCTTTTTCTTTGGGCACTTTTTCTGGTATGATTTTTCTTCCAGGGCCACAACTGTTATTGTCCATAGTAGCTATGAAGAAAGTTCTATATCATAAGAGAAATACGAAGTGTTATGGAAGTTCCAAGTGGAAGAGATTGCTTTCAGCTTAGGGTCTGTGACAGATAGGAGGAGGAAAATCTTCATGGAAGAGACAGAATTTGAATTGAGCCTCAAAAAAGAGATAGAATTTGGGGACTGGAATAGGAGAAAGGACGTTAATGGTGTTGGGATTTGAAAAGGAGAATGAAGTGGGAGTGGGCAAAAATTTTTGATAGGTCTAATTGCCAAGAATATAAAGGGCAAAGGAATTAAGCCCCTAAGAATAAAAATAAAATAAAATAAAAATAAAAAGGATCAGCTCTTAGTGTATTTGAATGCCAAACAGAGGCACTTGATGCCATTGGACTGACAGCTTTTGATTTAGATTGAGCAGAATGCCGTCTGTGCCTCCAATCTTTGGATTGCCTATCTCTTCGAAGTCAATAAAGATATATACTAGGTTTCAGTTTACATTGTGTCATTTGTTCCCATTTGAATCAGTCTAAGAAGGTAGAGGTTAGTGGTTTTAATGACCCCTGCCATACATCAGTGTATAATACAGGAAGATGGGGACGCAGCCCACTTTGCCATCACATGACAACTTTAGGCACAGATCCCTTTGTACTCCTCAGTACAGTATCATCACGATGTGTCTCTTTTTCCTGGAGACAGTCACAGAATTTCTCCCAATTGCTAAAACATTTTTTATGTACACGTTAAGATTCCTGTAAGTACGCATTTTATATCCGCTTCTGAAAATCTCTGGGTTCACTCTTCAGAGGAAGAGCTTCTTACTTATTCTAGGGCTCTAATTTGGCCAAGCTTCTCCTCCTTCTCCTCCTCTGCTCCTTTATTATACTCCTTCACTACATACCTCTTGCCACTGGTTTTATACCATTTCTGTCCATATATGACAGTTGTTCCTACCTAACTGACTCTCTACCCATAAACACTCTAACCTTTTCGAAAAGGCAGAAAACCCTTATTCCCTAAAACCTGGGTTCTTAACCTGAAGGTCACAGAACCAGTCTCCACATATACATATCCAAGGTGTTCATACATAGAATTCTGGGGGTCTGTGACCTTGGATGGAAAAAAGAATCACATCTTTAATTGAATTAACCTCTTAATGGAAATTAAGCATTTTCTTCCATTGTAAATATCGGCAACACACTATCTTAAACACCTGTGATTCAGTCTTAGAGAGATCACGTATATTTCCATCATAGTTCAGCTGTTGCAGATATCTCAAAATATTGCTTAGTCCCATCGACACTTCAAAATTAAAGTTGTTATTAGACACATAGCTAGATCTTATGATTTAAGTTGCTAATAAAGAAAGGCACATACATCGATTACATCTCAATAAAACCAGGGGGAAGGGCACCTATTACTGTATCACAACTTTGTTCTTTATTATTTCGACAACTATATTTCAATAGAGTTGGTTTCCTTTGCAATTCTATGTCTTTTTAATGCATTTAAAAATATTATTCTGAGGTGTCTCTAAGCAACAGCAGACTGTCAAAGGAGTCCAGAGCACAGAAAGAGGTCAGGGCCCTGCCCTGGAGGGAAATCCCCGCTGCATTTAGAGCACATGTGCTTAGCGAACACCCAGGCCAGAAAGACGCACTTAGCAGAGCCCTGAAATAAGACTATTCTTCCAGCATCAGACAAGTGACTAAGAGCATGGACTGGATCTGAGAGTCAGGTTTCAAATCCTAACTCTATCATTTCCTGGAACTTTAGCATTGGACCTTTTCTCTAAACTCGGTGTCTATGTCCTTATCTAAAAAAGTAGGATATAAAATTTGAATGAAGTTTTATATCTACATGATTAGCACAGTGCCTGGTACATAGTAAGCATTCAATAGATAAATAATAGCTATCATTAATAATAATTAGATTAACTGGTATTATAAGTGATATTAATATTAATATTTATATTAATATAATATTTTATTATAGCAACTATGATATTTTGTGATTTCCCCTTAATGCTATCAAGATATGTTTTGTCTCAAAATATTTATCATCAAAAGTCTCCCTCAAAAGGGCAATATGAGAAATTCAGTTCAACTCAATTCGACCTGTATTTGTGAAGGAACTATTATTGTGTATGCTACGCTCTATACTGGGTACTGAGATTACAAGATAGATAAGGCCTGGCCCTCTGCCCTGTGCAGCTCATGGCCAGCTGGAAAGACAATCATGTAAACAAACAATTATGATAACTTGTAATAAGTGCTAAACATCAGAACTAGCAAAGTGCTGTGAGAACTTGGTAGACAGAGGGATTAGCTGGCCAAGAAGGGGGGCGGCTGAGCTAGAAGGCTTCACAGAGATGGTGATATTTGAGCTGTCTAGAAGGATGAGTAATGGTTTAACACGCAGAAAGGATATAACACGAATCAAAGCACATGTCGGAGAATTGCCAGGGAATGCCAAGAACAACAGTTTTGCTAGAATATAGGGTGCAGGGTGAGTTGTAAATTGAGATAAAGCTGAAAAGGCATTTAACACCTGGGCCAGGACAAGTGCTGTAGAAACTTGCTACTCAAAATGTGGTCCCAGGACCAGCAACATCTGCATCACCTGAGAGATCATTAAAAATGCAAGTTCTTGGGCCTTGCCCCTGGACCTATCAGGTCAGAATCTGCATTGATGAAATCTCCAAGTGATTTGTTTGCACGTTAAATTTTGAAAAGCTCTGTCCTGGGATGTTAAATGCCAGGCTAAGATGTCAAGCCTTTTTCTTGCGGCCCTTCTGTGTTATAGATCTGGGTTCTAAAAAGTGAGTCTGATGGCAGCACCAACAAACAGATTGAAAGGTGTAGAGCAGGAGCCTAGATGAGAGACCGAAGTAAGGGCTCTGTCAACATAGAGAAGGTGCCAAATAGATAAACGCCCTCTGGACTTGCCCTTGGTGGCTAAAGTCCTCATTACCTATAAACAATTTCTTTTTACTAAGCCATATTCCAAGTTCTGAGCTAGATACTGAGGGGATAAACATAAGTTTAAAGTGAAATCCTCTGAAGATTTTATCTTATTAGTGAGATGACAAAGACATATGAAGTCAACCAAAAAATAAGAGTATGTGTGTGTGTGTCTTACACACACACACACACACACACACACACACACACACACACACGATGCTGGTGGAGGTCATCACCTCTCCCTGATTTCCACTGTATTCTGTGGTAAGGTGATCACTGGTCAACTTCTGCAGGTGAAACGGGTAATACGGAAGCAGTAACCAAACTTAGCTTCATGGCTGTGCTCATCTCCTCTGAAAAAACGGGAATGGATAGTTAAGGGGGCTTAGAGCGTCATCATGTCAACCATTAACCTGAGGGGAGGCAGTTTTCCCCTGATACTGCAATCACTTGGCCCATGCCTGGGATGTTTAAACACAGATAATATTTTGTATCTAGCAGTGCTATTTTTGTAAGAAATGGGGAAAAAAGGTTCTGCAACATACTTTCTTCACACTCCTTTAATAACATTATTAATTTGTTAGATATTTGCTGTAAATTTTAATGGCCTAATGAATTAGTAGCATTTAGTACTATCTAATAAGTGATTATTCCAAATATGTTAACTATTTTATTTCTTAGCAGAATGCCTACATGTCCTTGTAAGAGTATTACCTGCCAGAAAACTCCATCTTGATCAATATCGCATTTTAGTGTATACCTGTGGTTCTTGCTATACTGTTGGTATAGGCAACAGAATGATGTCTGAGAAGTATCCACAACTCCATGTGTTTTATAGCAGAGAAGTGTCAGGAAGAGCCCTACAGAAGTGCAGCCTGTAGGAATATTATTCACTCTTCCTTCCTGATCCAGGGAGAGTAAAATAGGGGGAACTAGAGCTTAGCTACAAGCCTAACAGTTTCTAAATATACCATCATCAACACACACACACACACACACCACACCACACACCACACACACACACACACAATCTCATTTCTTCAGGAATTTGAGTCAACTACGAAGAAGACTAGCCCCATAGCGGACACGGAAAAAATAAGAACTTGTACACTAACTTAAGGAATGTGACAAAACATAGTATTACTTTATTATTAAAGGGAATATGAACATGTGTATAGAAAACCATTTTATAACTCGATTTGAACATTCAATTTCAATGCTGTATAACAATGTTTTGAAAGGGTGTTGGGAGCATCGGCCTTTGGTGATGGTCAATAATGTCAGATCGCACCGTTCAGAGAAAGTTTTGAGAACATGTGGGGACTCCCCCTCAGAAACAGCCATGGAAGCTGTAGACAAAGCTTGCTAATGCTAGTAGCATTCTGGTCTTTTAAAGACATGCATATTCACTTTTTTCCCATAGTTGGATTATTACTAATACAGTTACTACTGGACCATGAAAAATAAAACAAAAGCAAAAATCCCTGGAACTACTTCTCTCTCAATCAACTAGTTTCTAAGTTTAACAAGCAGATAAGAACTTTGGCACTTACTTGGCATATAACTCACTACTTACAGTACCACTTTTCCTTCTGGTTTTAAATTTTAAAAGACCACCATAGAGATTAGTTTAAAATCTCCAATATTTTACCAATGAATCGAGGACCTAATAGTGACCACTAAAGTTTAAATTGAGGACTAACGACAGTACTTGTTCCAATTAACTTTTTCTAAATAAAATAAAGCTATCCCCCATCCTGCTCCTGTCCTACCCTCCTTTCTTTGGGACCAGGGAAAATGCCAGTCAGCCTCTGTCCTGACAAAGACCAAAGTCGGAGAAAGGTGGTGAGATGCAGATGGACTGCCAGGCCCACGTCAGCTGTAAAAAGGGAAATAGTAAGGCCACAGCAGTCTTTTTGAGAACGCGTTGATGCCAGGCGCCACAAGAAGGAAATCTGCATTGGCAGGTTTCGTTATTTTTTAACTTGACCCTGACAATACCTGCTGGGTTACCTGTGCTTTCTGCCAAAGAAGTGTCAGATGAGGGAGGAAGTTTGCACACCTGGTGAATTCAACCTCACAATGCCATTTGGGGGAGGAAGGCGAGAGAGAAAGGCAACTACAGAAAAGAACAGAGCCAAGAAACAGAAACTGGGGAGGAGGAGGAAGAGTAATGAAACAAACAATTTGGAGGAATTCTTGTGTGACATTTTCGAAGATCATATTACACCACAGGGACAGTAATAATTAAGTATTACGGTAGCCCCAGAGTGTGAGAATACACCACCTTGGGTTTGAATTTTTGTACCTGAAACTCAAAAGGAAACCCTGCACCAAGCCACTGTATCTGTCTTTGCTTTCGATGCCCTATGTGGCCGTGCTGCTCTTCTGTGGAGTTTATAACTGCATTAGGTAAATAAACATGAAGACATCTCTAAATGGACTCTTCTCCAAAAAGGTCTTCCTTTAATTTGCAATCAGCATGTCTGTAGAAAATACTAAATGATTGCTTTTGCCTATCCTAGTGACACTTTGGCCATTCTGTTAACAGCCCTGCTTTTAAAGAGTCAGTTTGATTGAGGCAATTAGAAGGGGTGAGGGAGCGGGTAGTTTCAAAGATGTTCAAGCCAACGCCAAGCTTGTTAGCAGCAACTGTCACACAACAAGGCCAGGGCACAGGCCACCATATGGAGCTGCAGCAGCCACATGCCCTGGAACCCAAGTATGTTCTTAGCACGGAGCATCCCGTGTGCTCCTACCTCCTCCCTCCACATGCCCAGGACACCCAGAGAGACTTCAGTATAGAGCATCACAAACTGTACATTAGAGTATCTGAAGTCTAGTTCACTCTGTTTTGGAAAAAATATTTTCATTCATTAAAGTGCTAATAAATACTAAGCTTCCGGTGTCACTTACATTTCCATGCATCTTGAAACCCACCAGAGTTTTACTTCTGACTCAAAAGTTTCTGGCTCCTGTTATGACCACCCATCGGTATGTCCTCCCATAAACATGAGCTCCATGAAAACTGAAACCTTGTGCATTCCAGACCTGGGAGAATGCCTCGTGCAGAGAAGACCCTCAAATATTTGCTTAATAAATAGGTACACCTTATGATAGTCCTGGTTTTCTTAAATTTTAATGGAAGTTTAAGTAGAAACTTAATTTTGAATAAGCTTGACACCTGAGAATCCTTTCTTATAGCCATTCTAGGATTCATTTTAATGTCTCTGGGGCCAGGAAAACATCATGATTTTATTATTCATATAATTGTTAGTAATGCGGTTAGTGTCTGCTGTTTGGAGAAATTACGGCAGGCACGAGGAGCTGACAATGTGCTTGGTTGTTCTTTCAGTCTTCTGAGGAGGTCAAAGGTGAAGTGTCTTCAAGGCAAATCCTAAATCTTATTAAATAACTATTTTTCCTCATAGAACAATGCAAATCTATATAAACCTACAGAAATCCCTTTAGCAATAACACCGTTAATGTCATAACTGTCAAAGGAATTGAAAAATAAGAGCGATGTTTAATAAGCATAGAGTAAGATACATTACATATAAGATACATTAGCAGGTCATTTAGCAGTGAGGCCAGCCCTCCACTGAAGTCGGACAGTTCCTGAGGCTTAATTCTAAGAGTTCTTCCTTCCCCAGCTTCAGTTTCAAACTAGAGATTCTGCCACTTACCTTGAGGGACTCTTTCATAGCTCGTGAGAGGTCATCACTGAGAGATTCTTTTTTTATCTCTTGACTCCAAATTAGCCCCTTGGACAACCCTGGATAAATCTTTTGCCTACCTGGTGGATGATGCCTTTTCAGACACTTGCAGGTGGTTGTCAGGTCCTTGCTCTATTGCAGACATCACAAAGGAGGTCCTGACTCCCTGTCTATGCCCTTGGAGACACGTTTTGATATGGCAACCTTAAACAAATTGCTTGCACAGACCTGTGTGCTGAAGAACTGTGGAAGCTGATGACTAAAGTTTTGCTCTTTGCCAATATGGTTCATTTTGACTATTCAGGCTTTCTCGAAACATCAGCCCCTTCAGCCACTTACTGGAAATTTCTCTGTAACTTCTTAGAGACTTGAATTGCTATCTTCTGTAACTTCATTTGAACAAATCCATTAACCTGTTTTCTTCTCCTTTCGCCATCATCCATACTAGTTTACATACATAAAATACATTTTCTTATTTCCAGTTATTCTCCTACTCTTTTTTTTTTAAACCAAGAGCCCAGTTTACAAGGTCTTTATTATTTTATTAACTAAACTGCTTTACTTCAATTTTCTTGTTAAATGCAGTGTTTAGGGGTTTTTTTTTCCTTACGCCTACAGCACCTGGTCTTCCTAGGTGGTCCCCCATCCAAGTACTAACCAGCCCCACCCTGCTTAGCTTCTGAGATCAGACGAAGATCAGGCACATTCAGGGTGGCATAGACGTAGATGAGTCATGTTTAAAAGGGAAATAAAACCAAGTTTTGACACCTTTTTTAGAGATGGGGAGGGCAATAAATATTGCCCACAGACTGGATTAACCTATATTATTTAGGAATAAAGATGCCAGTACCATTCTCAAGTACAGTGAGGAATGGTTGGTGTTCGGAGTGGTTGGAGCTGGGGGCAGGGGAGGGGAGAACTACTTGCAGTGATGGATATTTTAAATCTTACATGGAAATGACTAGAAGTATAATTTAAATACAGTACAGTAGTTTGTTTTGTTTTGACTTTGCTCTTACTTCCTTCTCTCTGAATGTATTTGCAGATTTTGAAGTACTTTTGATTTCTTTGAGTGTCGAACAAAAAACAGACTCTGCGACAAAGGAAAATAACACAAAATGAATTTAGCCATGCAGTTACACTATATCTATAGTTTGATAGTTATACAGCCTTATATAACCTCTCTTGCATTCTTTCTATCATATCTGTGCTCTGTCCTTTCAGTAGAATGAGTACCGTCAACATTCATTCATTAAGGCTCTGACTCTGACTCAGTTTTGCTGGACAGAGACTGACTACAATGACAATGACAGTCATGGTGATAACAATAATAGGCAACATGGATAAGC
Source organism: Eonycteris spelaea (assembly GCA_003508835.1). NCBI lineage: Eukaryota > Metazoa > Chordata > Mammalia > Chiroptera > Pteropodidae > Eonycteris > Eonycteris spelaea. The sequence goes on from PUFA01000017.1 coordinate 8,985,132, forward strand.
ACTTACTACATTCAGACACGTAGCTAAGCGCTTTAACTCTCACAATCAGGAAAGTTTTACAGATGAAGACACTAAGGCACAGAGGGGTTAAATAACCTTCATAAGAACAAATATCTACCTTGTTTTAGAGGAGCTTGGATTTAAACCCAGACAATCCAACTCTAAAGCCTAAATGCATCACCGCTATCCTTAACTACTCCCCTAGTGACTAGCAGCCAGTTTCTTAAATAACAAAAAAATGTCTGACTTTCATTTTCTAAGACACTTGGAAGTCACATCTCCATATTAAATAATGTTGCATGAGGTTTTCTACAATGTTAGGAGAGCTAGAGATTGAGACCAAAAGCAGAAACCAAAACTAAAAACCCAATTTGTATATAAAGTTGGAGTAAAATTATCCAAATCTCAAGCAAAACTCAAAATATTCAGAAAAGGTAAGCAGGAAAAACACAGATGGAGCTTCCACAAGGGAAGTTTCAGAATTCCCTTGGCACCAAGTCCATTCGTGTTATCAAGAAACACACAGACGTAAAAGTTGTAGACCTACAATGAAAACTGACCTCTGGAAAGTAATAAATTTGTCAATTTGGATAGATCACCTAGTCCAACGCCCTGTCAAGCACCTAGCCCAATGCCCTCTCTGCTTACTGATTTAAGATATATACAAATCATTACAATATGGGAGACCGATCTTATCTTCAGCATCACCATCATGAAGATGTGGCAGCACTATGCCAAGAAAATACAGGTCTGGTCTGCTCCCCTTCTAGGCTCTAGCCTCTATCTAAACCACTTCTCACGAAACAGGTGAATACTAAGGAGAGAGAATTCTGAAATTGTAATTCCCTCTAAATACTTTAAACATGATGTTTTGCCTGTGTCTGACCAGGCAAATGCTGTGACTCTCTTTATGCTTTTTTGAACATTATATCAGCAAGACACTGGAGCATGGCCAGCCTTAAGTGGTAACGAGACTTAATTTTTCGTTCCTGTTTCCCCATAATCACTTAGACAGTAGCCTAATGTTACAAAATGCACCACTTAATCAATCAGTGACTTTTTATCATAAGGGGTGTCCTCTTGCCAATTCTATATAATGCTCTGATACTGTGACTAGTAATTTTAGCTTGGTTTATTTAGTGTGTCATTTTGAGGAGAAGATATCAAAGAATGGAGTAGAGTTTGCAAGTACCAGTTAATTAAAAAACCAGGGCAGCAACCAGAGGGCTTAGGAATGAAGTTATGGAATAACATTGTGGCGTGTCTCAGTAACATTTTTTACTAACAAAAGAAATTCTGCATATGTCGAGTTGATCTTTGATACTGTCCAACGAAGCTTATTGCCAAAAATATCTAAATAATTTGTTTCTTTGCCATCAATAACCCACTTTCAATACATGGACTTGTAAAAGCATGTTATTAAAATAGCTGCAATATTTTCAAAACCTCTCAATTTTTTTTTTGTCAGTCTTCTCTAGAGCCATCTAGCAAAATCAAATAGAATCATTACAACTAGGATATTGCAGTATCAGGGGCAGAATAATTCTATCAAGTAGGGAAGAAATGTTTCTACAACGTCAAGCTAGAGCTAAGTACCCTGGAATATGAGGCTAAAATGACTCCGTCTACATATTTGAAAAGTGCGAATGGTGGCAGTTCCCCCCACAAGTAATTTAGCCTGGTTTCCCAGGACACCAGGACAACACACAGGACAGCTTTTGTTCACCAGTACATCCCTTTCCTTTATTATCCACCATTTCCCCACTTTCTGTGGCTCTTCTAACCATGAGATGATATCAAATCAGTATGTGGAGATCTATACTGACTTTATAGATTGTAGAAATAAAGCAGTTTTCAAAACAATAAAACAATTCTAGATAGTACTTTGCCTCTTATTTTTTAAGGTGCATTTTCCCTCTACTGTTTAGCAAGAACATTTGTTTCCAGAGGCTTTTTCTAGTCATAGACACAGTAATGTTGTTCAAAGTTTATTGGTCAAGAAAGACACACAGTTACCTTTTCAACCTTTTTAATTTGTATTGGATTCTAAGCTCCCACATTTCGCCCTTGGGCTTTTCCCTTGATAAAGCCCTCCTACCTTCCAGTCCAACCAAGACCAAAGACTTTGGATATGAAATTTTTAAAGTAACCACTGGAGAAGAGGCTTCAATTGTACTGGCCCAACTGGCAATCTGTGGAAGGCCACATGAATTGCTCAGAGATAACGCCCTGCCTTTCACCTTGCGGTCACCAGTTTGAGTCAAGCAGAGATTAACGATGTCCAAGGGTTGTTATCATCTGGTGATGGCTTGGGAGCTGATATGAAATAAATTGCTAGTATCTTGTGTCTACTTCCCTGGGGTCACTTGGTTCAAGCTATTTTAGGGACGACCAGATCCAAATCTTTGCTGCAATGGTTACTCTAAATGAAAGCCTCTGAGCAAAGATCAAATGCTAAATAAACCTGTAGATTATGCTTCCTCTCGCACTAATGGAAGATATACTCTCAGACAAGGTTGGAAGTAAGCTGGGAATTGTGGGTTGGGGGAAATGGGCAAGGTCTGCTATTCTGAATGACAGGCTTTTGAGTATTTAATTTAAATTCTACCCTGGGTACTCCTGCAAGTGATTATACCATCTGACCTTGAATTCCTTAAGTGGATGGAATGACCATGCCTTCCTTCTGATTCAGTCAGAAGGTCCCACCTCTCTTATCTATTGTTTCATCCACTTTTGACAATCAAGCTTAAAGGAAAATGAAAAATTTTTCAACAGAAAAATTTTAGGAACCTGGGCATAGTTGGTAAATTAATGTATGTGCAGAGAGTGAGCACGAACCAATTGACACTAAATTTTCTGAAATGTTTAATTAGGGTGAGATAGTCTTTTGTTGCTGTTATTGTTGTTGATTGTTTTGTTTGGGTTAAAGAGGCTTTTTGGTCTGAATCATTAAATTATCTGCTTAATTTTTCTACTTTATATTTCATGTGTAGATAATATTAAAAATAACTCATTTATTTATTATTTTACGAGGTGTTTGTTATATATAAATAGCCTCATGAATAAGAACTCAAATCAGGCTGAACTAGGCAAACTTATAAATAAAGAGGACCTTTTAGATTAATTTGTTTTAAAAATATCAAGGTTTCAAAAAGTTAAAGGTAGACTTAAATTTTATGGGGCTGCCAACTTATCCAGCTGCTACCAAGAACTGTAAGTTTCCATCTTCAAGTTCACCTTTCATTCACATATATATGTCATAAAAACCAATGATTTTTAATTTTGAGTAGTTACAGACCCTTTTGTGACCATAATGAAAGCTACAGATCTTCTGCCCAGAAATTACACTGAACATATAAACCAAAAAAAAAAAAAAAAAAAAAATTCCATACAGTTGAGGGAATTCACTCATCCTCTACAATTTATCCATGGACCCAATGGTTGCTTGAACCAGAGGTTAAAAATTCTTGAAAAGGTAACAGTTCAGGTATCTTTTAGTAAAGGTTTATATTACATACTCTGCACCTTTATCAATACATATGAAGGAAAAAAGTGGCGGGATAGAAAACAATGTATCCATTTAAAATGGTCAGGAATCAAGATTATTGGTTTAATTGACTTAATAGATGTCCTTGAAAACAGTGAAGGCATGTTTGAATGAAGTTTCCACTTCTCCCGCATCTCAAAATCAGAAGGCCCTATCTATGGTCAATTTTAAGACCAAATAAAGGCTATGCTTTTTGTACAGGTAATTAACAAATAGACTGAGTTCCTTTTTGCCTTGCAAAGCCTCAAGTGGCTAATTTAGACTAAAATTAAAGATAGAATCAACTTAATCAGTGAGAAGTTATTGAAAAATGCATTTCAATTAGAGTCTACCATCAATTTAAAATCTAAAATATTAGTATGATCTTTCCAAAATTACCTAATTTCATTTTTAGACATATATATATATAACTGCCCAAAGTATCTGCATCACATATTTTAAAAATTCCTTAGCGCTAACATAGCAATTAGAATTAGAGACTGGAAGTTTCTAATCAAATGTAACTCAAAGGTCCTCAAACTTGCATTGGATTACTGGCCAAGAAGGACTTAGGGAAAAGCTTTACATATGCATTCTAAGTGTTCAAAACTCTAACTCAAATTTTGTGTTAGGACGCTTTTTTTGTTTTTACCAGTTGTCTAGGCGTGCCCTGGCATGGGGCGTATGGCCACTCCAGCTGGCAAGGTCTCTAGCTGGAACCGGAAGCAGCCACCAGTGGACCGTCAAAGCCCTTGGTGCCCGGATGGCCGCACCGCCGCGAGGCCCCCAGGACAGTGCCGGCTATGCCTCGCGGGCCCAGCACACTCGGTTCGAGATCCAAGCCCAGCCCCGACCTGGGAGGCAGGAGTTACCCCGACCTGGGAGGCAGGTTGCGCGCTCTTAAGGACAAGCCTCTGTATTCCCGCGTCTGTTCACTACTAGCAACTGAAGGTTTGGCCTTCAGAGCCGGCCCAGCGTGCGGCCATGGTCCGGGTGTGAGGTCGTAGGAGTGGACAGCCGGCCCCGTTGCCTCCTGGAATTGTTACCCTCACACTCACCATCACCCTCTGATCCTCGTACAGACCGCGGAAGCGGTGGGAGAAGGAACACTCGGACCCCTCTCCCTCCCCTCCCCTCCCCTCTCCCTCCTTTCTCCTTCTCCTCGCCCTCCCCGCCCCTTCCCCCACTCCGCCTCCCCGCCCCGCCTCCTCCCCCACCCCGCACCCCCGCTAGCTTCGGAGAGCAGCGGCGTAGTGCTCTGGAGCCCTGGCCTTCTGCTCTGCCAGGGCGCGCGACCCGAGTCTGCCACTCCGCAGGGGACCTGGCGAATCGGCCACGTGCGGCCACAAGCGACGCGCGGGAGCCGTGAATTCGAGGCCCGATTTCAGGCTGGTGCGGGTTGCAGGCAGAGGTCGTGAGCTCGATGTTCACACAGCCTGCGGGAAAGATGCCTCTCAGCCGCTCCAGAAACTCCCTGTCGCCCCCGTAATTCTCTGGGCTCCAAATAACCTTGGCCTGGGAGGCGCTGCGCAGACAAAAGAGGTCCCCAGGGCGATGCCCGTGTGTTCATGGCAGCCACGAAGGCCCAGCTTTTGGAGTCTTTCTCTTACTTTGCTTGGTGCGAGGTGAGGATCGAAAGTGGGAACACGGTGCACTTGACACATTTTTCGTTGAAACCTGGGAACCCATTCCCTTTCTGGCGCCACGGCCGTCGCCAGGGCGTCTTAGCGCCTTCAACTGCCAGCAACCCGGCCCGAAGGCTTCCCCGCTGCCAGCACGCGAGCCCCGCGAGTCGTCCGGACGCGGCGGGCCTCGCCGGGACGAACCGAGCTGCCACTTCAGGGGCTCCACGCCGAGGTGCGGAAGCCCGGGGCTTATGGCAACTCTGGCATCCCAGGCGAGGGCCTCGACCTGCCCCAGCCACAGCCTTTCGGGCATCACTCCCTTAAAAGCAGAGAGGCGAGGAGCAGTGTCCCGCAGTCCTTCCCTTGCACGTCTGGAGGTGACCTTCCGCCTACAGGCAGGTTTTCCCTCCCTTTTCCAGATACTGTGCGGTTGTTAAATCCGGTTAAATGAAGAACGCCGAAGTCTCGCGCTCTGATGTCGGGAAGAACGCCTCTTAAGAGCATCGCAGCTGAAAAGTGGTTGGGCTGTAAGCTGATAATCAGGTGGTTGTAGTCAGACACCCACTCCAGAACTTCGCCACTCAGGGTCCATGTTATCACATACGATGTCCATTAGGCCCCAGTAATCTGCTGTGAACGCATTTTAGAGCCATTTGAATGTTAAGGAGATTTTTATTAATGGCCCATGAGTCTAAAATGTGACTATTGGTTCTAGGAACAGATTTTAACAGCTGGAGGCTGGGATGAGTGATTTTCAGGTTTCAGTGTAGTCTAAGGCCTCCGGAGATTCCAGTTGGGAGATTGGGGGCACAGGGCCTAAGGGTCAACCTTCCCTCCATCCAAAACCTTTCTCTAAGGGGGGCTTTCTCGCCTTTACTTCGGAAACCTGGGATGGAGGGCGAGCAGACAGATCCGCAGGGTGCAGTAACTGCTGCTCCTGTGACTCCCAGAGGCGGCATTGCTGGTTCCACCACAAGCAGTTCAGGGTGGGGGTGGGAGGTAGGAGGTGGAGAAGCAATCCCTATAGCTGCTAGACGCTGGCATCTTATTTTTAAAGAAGCCCTCAGCTGGAAGTGTCTCCTAGTGATGTCAAGTAGACTCAGAAATCCTTAATCCAAAAGGCCCCCTTCTCACCTCTGCAGTAAGCAAAATAAGGCAAAGACACGGGAGAAGGAGGCAGAGGAGTCCATCTGATTCTTGGACAGCTTTTTTTCCCTTGTGGTGCTGGAACAGAAGTCAATTCAAACTTTGGCCACTTACCATTATATTTGCTATGGAATTCTGTTTTGTTTTCTTTGCCCTTCCCCCACCCCAACACACACCAAAATACCTTACTCTAAGAATTGAAAGTTAAGGGAGGGGGAGATTAAGAAATAAAAGTGAGTCGTAGACCTCATGCTGTTTGACTTTTCCTCTAGGAGAAAAACAAAACTCCAAGCTGACCCTCCCCCTAGTGATAGCCTGAACTCTCTGGCACCTGCCGCTATCTTTGACCAAATGAGTTGGACTGGGTTGGACTCCTTTATTTGAATTTGCTTATTGTTTGTTTGCAGTCGAGAGCAGGTTGGTTTCTAAATATAAAGCGCACTGCTTGCGGGAGAAGTCTGGCTGATTCTCTTTAGAACTGGGGGCGCCTCTCTCGCTTGTTGGGGAGTGCAGCATAGAAGGCCTTTTAAAGGCACGTCTGCTTCATCTCTCTAGTCACTTCTGCATACAGAAGCTTCCTCCAGCTCCTGCACTAGATTCCATTTCCTTCCAACTACTTCTACCAGGAATACTGCCCTTTCCAAATAGTGCCTAAATTTTGTTTTAATCGAGTTAAACACACACACACACACACACACACACACACACACACGTATTATTTTAAGGTCTCCTGTTGCTATTCACAGGCAGTTTGGAAGAGATGCTCCAAGCACTCGTGTACAATGTGTCTCAGTACTGCAGAGCACCACCGTCTCACATGTAATGTTAATTCTGTCCGAGACAAATCCCATAATCTGTGCAGTTTTAGAGCCTAATACTGAAAAACATGAAGGTGGGTGGGTTTTGTTTGGGGGAGACTGCTTTCTCTAACCCCAGGGGAAGTCTCAGGGGCTCCCCATCTTTCCTAGCATGCTGTCCCGAGGGCGGAAATGGGGCGACTAAGGAAGGGATCAGGTTTTATCAAGGCACTCTGCGCTTGCAGGGCACTGGCCCTTGAGAGGAAAACAGATGTTCAAGGTACTGGTCGCAGATCTCCCGCACGGATATGCGTGACGGGCTTGGACCCTTTTGTCCAAGGAAAGGGAGAGAGAGACGCAGAGACAGAGAGCTATCCTTCGTAAAGGTTTCAAAGGAAGGCACGAAGCAGGCCGAGGTCATGGCTGAACCCGACCCCGTGTCTTCCCATTTTGGTTGTTTTTTTTTTTTGCGATGTCCCTTTCCATTTGTGTGGGACGCTGGGATGCGCCTGTCTCCCGCCCGGTTCCTTTGTGTTTCTCTTTTACGCGATGAAAACACGTCTTTGTAAGCAATAAACCACCACCGAACACGGGCACGCCTGGTTTGGGGTTACAGCTTTGTCCGGGTAACACAGTGAAGTTTTCACCGGGTGTTAGATGCGGGTTCAAACACGTGGTGTGCGTGCCGGGGCTCGCCGCCCCAGCGCCCGCTTCTGGTTAAGTGGGGGTGAGCACGACTGCGATCCCTGCGCTGCAAGTATCCGGAATGGGCTGCCCCGCACTCGCGGGGACTCCAGAGGCACCTCTTCCCGGCTCCAGAACCGACATCCGGCCTTCAGGGCCATTCAGAGCTGCCCCGGGTCCAAATGAGAAAAGAAGGGCATTTGGTTAAATAACAAAATACAGAAGAAAGGGTTGAGCGTGGGGTAGCTTAGAATGCCTCAGGCTTCGCCTGGAAGCCTCAGCTCAGAGCGGAGAACCCCCCGAGGGAAGGCGGAACGCCCGAGCATCACTCCCCCAGACCCACTTGCCGAAGCCCCTGGCTTTCTTGAGGGGGACTCTCTGAGGGGCCCCAGGCAGACCCAGCTGGACCCTGTGTCGGCTCCAAGTCCGCCCTGGACACCAGAGGCCGCAGACGCGGCGGGAGCCCCCGCTGTGGTGGCGGCGGCGGCCTCGCCCTTCACCGCGGGTAGGAGACCCAGCCGTCTGCGCCGCTTCCTCCCGGGAGACGAGGGGAGCCAGAGGCCGCGCGCGGGCCCCGCCGGGCTCGCTTTCGCTTCCCCGGGCCTCTGCAGGCCCGGTGGGCCCAGCCCGCCGTCCTCTCCTGGGGTGCGGCTGTGGTTCCCTCCCGCGCGGTGCGCTGGCCTCCCGGCCGGACCACACACACGCACACGCACACGCACACACACACACACACACACACACACACACACCCCTCGGCCAGGCCGTGAAGTCACCGGGCGACGCGCGCCGAAGCCCGCGGCTGACCCAGGAGCCTGACTCGAGGGCCTGGAGGAGCTGGGCTCCTCCCGGCGGCGCCGCAGACCCTCCCGCGGCCCAAAGCGCCTTGGGCCTGGCGCGGCGGGAGCCAGCGAGGCCTGACAACTAGGCCGAAGGAGGCGAGCTCGGCTCGGCAGAGGTCCGGGCTCCCAGCAGAGGGGGAGAGGGGACCGGGAGGAAGACAGCCTGAACGGCGCCCCTGGGAGGTCCGCGGGCTGTGAGTGGGGCGCCGAAGGCGGCACCAGCCTGGAAGCCTGCTTGAGCCTCCTTCCGCGGTCGGCCCCCCGGGCGGGGATGTCAGTGTTTTCCCGGTAACTCCGACTGAGCGGTCACGACGTAGGAAACCAGCTCTTGCGGACCGCCGTGGATTCGGCGGGGAGCAGGAGCCGCTCTCCGGGGCCGCCTGGTCCACGCCTGGCGCCACGATCTCGCAGCCCAGCTCAGGGCCTCTCCCGGCCTCCGCTCTTCCGACGAGGCTGTGAGCGCCGGAGCGGGGAGACACCCCGGGAAAGATGAGATTAGAGGGAACAGAGTGGGAGAGGAGTTGAGGAAACTGACCATTATCTAACACTCAGAGGTTTCGAAAGCCGCAACTCAATTGACTTGATTGAATTTATCTTATCTAGGAAGGTAAGAGACACTCCCAAGGTGAAATACAAAGGACCAAGGATCTTGTGGGAAAGATCAAGGTTTGGGGAAACAGATCTTTGTAAAGCAAACGACCCCACCCTCACCTCGGCCCCTCCCCCCCAAAAACGAAGGTTATCTTGCCATTTCCCGTCACTATTAATTGCTAATATGTGGTCGATGCAGCTCCCTGCAGCCTTTGAAGGGTGGCGTCATTTCAACGCCAAGTGTTATGATTGGGCTTAACTTTATTAAACTCGGTCTTGACTAGGAGTGGTGATCAGAACTCTCTGGATATCTTGAAGACAGCGCGTGTTCCCTGCCCGCCTTTTCTTCCCTTCCTTCCCTTGGTTGCCTGCGGTCAAGGGAGAATTCATTTCTACTTAGCCCTCAACTCAAAGGGACTTAACTGCGCAGTCTGTTCAACTGAAATTGTGCAAAGGTGATGGAAAAATTCGTTTCAGAGGGTGCCCAGCGCCTTCTTCTGACCTCCTTTCTTTTTAAAGTATCAGGAGAGAAACTGTTAGCTGCGTTATTTGCAGAGTAGCCCGTTGTTAGTCATTGCTTTTAAAGACAGGGTACTCTTTCCCCACCCTTTGTGTGGCATCCTGTAAACTGAAGGCAGTGTGATAAATTATTCTGGATCTGCTTTACTGCTGCATGAGCAAAGCTGGGAGGGTCAGACTCAGAACCTGGAAAACCATAACGCGAATCCTCTCTCCGCCCGATTTCACCTCGCTGTGAATAAACTACAGAGGGTGACTATTACAGGAGGTACTGGGAAATCTTGCAGTCAACGACTGCATTTTCTTTAGTAGTAAAATAAAAAGTTTACCTATTAGGCAAGATGGTGTAGGGTTCAAGAGAGCATACGCAGACAGGGACGGAAAAATTAGCCAGAAAACAATGGTTGCAACTGCTAAACTTCATTTATATAGTTATAATCAAGAGTCACTTAATTTTGGTCAAATTTAAGAGCCCACGCTTAAAATGGAAATTAAATATTGCTTTGACCTGAGGAGCACCATGATCATTGCCCATTTGTCTTTTCTGGTGCTTGGCTTACACAATGCAGGTACAACTGAGAAGGGATCTATTTTTTCCCTCAGTATTTTCTTAAGGAAAAAAAAAAACTGACCAGCGTGCCTTATGTTCAACTACTGAAATTATAGGTTTTAAAACTTTTCTGGAACTCTTTTGTTCAGAAATCATTTCTGCCTGAATTGCTTTCAGATTCTGATTACATTCCCTCGCGTTTACCTTATTTTTTTGGAAGTTAAAAAAAAATCCCCTTAATCAAATAAGAGACTAAAAACACGGAATTCTTGTCATTCTCATTTTCTCTGTGGTACTACTACAGTTCTTCCTTCTTGCTTAAAAAAAAAATTGATCCATGTTAAAACATACTAATAAAGTGCCTAAGATCGTTAGGGTGTGCAGCAGGGAGGGAAAGGCAAGGAGAGCAAGATCCTAATGATTGTTAGGCTCTCTGTATTCAATTTCAGAGCAACCCTGGTGAAAGTCACAAAAAGTTTACATACCACACTCATTCATATCTAGTTCACCTTTAGATTAGACCCTGAAAATTCAAAAATAAAATTTGCTCTCTGACCTAAGAAAAACATGTTTTGGGAAGGAGAGGCTGAATGTAGGCTTCTTATTTATAAATAGTGATATGAATTAAACTGGACCCAATCTTGTGCTAGAACCATTTTAATATAATTATACATATCTGCCAAATCCAGGAAGGTTTATGCATATATAACTTTCCAGTTAACATCTGCAAGCATAAACAACAATGATCTCAGTTTATAAATTCATCAAGGTCAGAGCAATTGACCAATGTCTTTTTACTGCTAGGCTTACCAACAGTAAATTACAGATGAATGAGTGTCCTTTTGTTTCTCTTCTCTCACTCTCCTCGTCCAGAGACATTTTGTTGTCAAGTTTCAGTGCCGCTCACCTCCAGCCAAAGGTAATCTTTTTAGATAACTACTCAGTTGCTCTGAATTTTGCTTATAATTATAACCTATTTAATCACAGAAGAACTCCTGCAGAGGTGGAGTTCAAGGTTGCATACAATAACAGGAGATCACAGTTTTGAAGTCTAGCACAGATTAAAAACCACAGATGTACCATTTATATAAGACACACACTGATTGTCTCTTAAACTACATATTGACTCCTTATGAACAATATTTTTTTAAATAAAGTAGTGCATCTAGGACAATCAGTCGCACAATTCACACAGCCCTGAAAAGGTATTCAGTGCCAACTAACAGTTGGTCATGATAAAACGTGAGTGAGCTTGAGACACTGTCCATTCCTAAGATTCAACCAAGGATTAGCTAAAACATTGGAACACCTCTGCTTATGAAGGCTATGTCCTTCCCTCCTTTCCTTCACAATTTAGTTGTATTTTTGGTGGTATTTAGTTGCACATGGCTAGAATGCTTTTTGATCACTTTGAGAATCAGGAAACCCAATGATCTAAAACTATGACAGGATCTTAAGGAGATTGGTTTGTCCATTGCAGGTTGCTGGTTGGTGGGCCCCTCTAAGGACCTTCATTTTTCCTTCTATGCCTCTTGGAACATTGATCAGAAGATGAGTCTGAGCATCATCCCATCTAACTCTTTTAACCAATGCCTGGCTAAAACTGGAATGTCCAGCCCAGTATATTTTAAAATCACCCACAAAAAGAGGTTCTACAGGTCTTCACAAAACCTGGAATTTCCACGAGGATGTCTGATCTTTATAATCCAAGCAGTCAGCATTGAAGTTAAGCTTCCAGGAGGCAGTTTGGTCCTTATAATCCAAGCAATCAGTGGTTGAGTTAAAACCCAAGCTTGAAGCTCCATATCCCTGGGTGGAAAGAGAAGCTGGGGACTGATTGAGATGGCTGGTAACTGCATTGGTACCCATGGGGCTGAGTGTGGCCCCTGGTCCAGGAAGCTGGTGATGCATAGGGGTCAAATAAGATCCACAGTCCATGCCCCCAAAGTAGGAAGTTGAGCCAGCATATCCTTGACTATAACCTGAAGCCTGAGTATAGGTCATGGGATAGGATCTCTGCATGCAGGAGGAGGAGGTGGACAAGGGATCTGACAGTGGGGAGATGGAAGCTGGGCTCCAGATAGACACAGGAGCACTGCTGCTGGAAATGGCCGGGACTGAGGTACTAGAGGGGGGAGTGAATTGGCCACTTGTTCCACTCTCTGAACTCACTTCCCGAGCCGGAGAGGTCTTCTTTTTGGCAGGTCTCACTTTGTTTTGACCTCCATTCTGTTGTTGCTGCTGCTGTTGGCGGCACTTAGCTCTTCGATTCTTAAACCATACCTTGAAAGGGAAAGAAACTTCTTTAATGTGGTTTTACCAACTCATTAATAACAAGAGTGGCTTGGCTCCCAGATTCTAACCTGTACAGCATGGACAGATGAGCTAAGCAGAAAATCTTTCCTGCCACTGAAAACCTTATTATGTAGTACTCTCATATATGCTCCTGGAACTTTAAGAAAGTTGGGGAGGGGAGGCTCTGTCTAAAAGCACTTGACCCTGCTTTACTTCTAGCCCACAATAAAATTTAGGATAATGACCCAAATAATGTGGCTAAAAATTCTCCACCTCACTTTCCTATGTTATTTCACCTCTAACGAACACACACACACACACACACACACACACACACACACACACACAAAGCTATATTTTGGAATACTCTCACAATGGAATAGAATGTATCCATGTCTTTTGGAGGAAAATACAAGGGAGGTAAAACAATTCTGTTGTTACATGCCAATTAGAACTGCCTAAATTCAAACAGTTTATAGTCCATTTTCTAGGGAGCAAATGCCATAGAGGTTGGTTCCATCACTCTACTTTTTGTCTCTCCTAGAAAGACTCACAAAGAAAGCTCCAAGGAGAAGTGACCCTGTTGAGGAAGGTCTGAAAGCCGCTATTTGCCACACCTTCTTTATAGTAAACGGAATACATCTCTGCTTTGAGCTCAAGGACAGACTTCTCTACTGGTCTCAAGTCCGAGACTGGTGTCTGTGCCACTCAGCACATAGATTCTGTTTTCTGTACTATGTTCATTGGCTTGTCAACTTCAGCATCTGCCTGCAACTTTGAAAATTTCTTTTCACCAGCGCTGTTCACATTCTGTAATGAAGCAGCTGTGTTTGGTGTGTGAGGGGGCTTATCAGAGAAACTACCAGATTTTCTGGGCAACAAGTCCTTAGTTGTCCTCTTCAATATGGGCTCTCCATACAGGTGTCCTAACTGTGGTAAAAATGATGCCACCAAGGCTGAGTGCAACACCACCAACCATTCAGTCATTTTCTTTAGGGAAGATTTTTGTTAAAGTCTTACAAGTGCTAAAATGTCTTCCATCTTACTTTGAAAAAGCCTCTTTCCTGGTTTGCAGTTAACTCTGATGTTGAAGGTGAGTCTTTGGCGTGTATGTAGTTTAGGTGCTAATCATCCTTTCCAGAGAACTCTATATGGGACTTACATTCTGGGAAAATTGGACTTTACTTTCTCTTTCCAGCTTAAGATCAAGTAAAGGGGGCCTAAAGGAAGGAGAAAGGGTGTTACCAGGGATATTATGCAACTATTTTATCTGCTCATTGGCTCAGAGCTAGCAAATTCTGTTCCATCAGTAAGAAGTCAAAGAAAACACTTGTGTAATTTCTTTGATAGGAGTACCAGCTGCTTCTACAGCCTGGCTCTACCACCAAACTGACAAGTGACCTTGAGCAAGTCATTTATTACTTCATCTGAAAAAATACTGGGACTATCTAGGAGCTAAGCAACTTTCATCCTTAAAAATGGGTGAGAATGGGGGAAAGGGCGTATTATAATATAATGTGACAGTACATGAAATCTGCCAAGGCTGGACCTCTGTAGGCCAGGGACCCAAGAGTTCTAGGACTGTGCTTCATCGCTGCAGCTGAATCGGGAGTCTTACTCTGCACTCTGCATCCTGAGTATGAAGACTCTTGTTTATAGGATTGGATGGGGCAAGGGGACAAAAAGGAGGTCCAGGAGAAGTCAGGCACTGGAGGAGGCTTAGAAGAGTTTGCTGGCCTCCTGTGGAGCATTTAGTTTCAAGCCTTCCTTTGGTCATCTCAAAGACGTGGGACTCTGCTGGGTCCTCAACACACACCGTGCTGGAGGGAGGGGTGGCACGGTCAGGACGGGTAAATCTGTCTACATCTGCCCTACCTGCACCCTGGACTCAGGCAAGTTGATTTTCAGTGCCACCTCCTCCCGCATGAAGATGTCTGGGTACCGGGTCTTAGCAAACAGCGCTTCCAGCACGTCTAGCTGCGCCCGGGTGAACGTCGTCCTCTCCCGGCGCTGTTTCCGGGGGGTGGCTGCGGGACAAGAAGCCCAGGGCCCTTTAGGGTGGGGGAGCAGTTTCTCAGTCATAGGGGTCTCTGCGGGTGATCCGATTGCCCCTCACCCCCATTCCGCAGCCCTCCCCTGGTCTTCCCAGTTTTTTCAACCCAGAGCCTAGCAATGTTCTCTCCACCCCCTCCTGGTCTGGGCTCCTCCAGCGACCCTGGAGGTCCCAAGACCTCCACTGCCCCTGTGAGGGAGCCCCCACCCCCATCCCGCCGTACTCCGCCTGCCGTCGGAGAGCTCTCCAGCCAGAGCGTCCCTTCCAAAGCTAACGAAACAAATAAAACAGAAAGAAGACAAACCCCCGAAAATCCTTCAAAATCAACCCTAAAGCACAACACAAACAACAACAAAAAAATCCATTCCGTTAAGTCAAAGGATCCACGGACCCGCAACTTGGATTGATGGTGCGAATCTCGACCCTGCTCGAGACCTGAGATTTAGGACTCCAAGGGCCTTTATCCACCCATCTTTAAAATGGGGGCGTATTTCTAAGAGGATTTTTAAAAAAATCAGATCTGATTGGAAAAGAAGGCCCCCGCACCCGGGGTAAGTCACACCTCTATGCATCAGCGCGTAGGGCCTGGAGGTCAGAGGGGAAGCCCTAGGCTGGCGGGGAGAATTTGGGAAGAGAAACCCGGCTTCTCCGAGAGGGTACTTCCGAAGACTTAGGCTTCCCAATGTGGAAGGGGCCTCCCGCCCCCAAATGACAAAGGCAGTAACCTTCCTCGCCCCACTCCAGTGTGTGTCCCCTATTCATTCTAATTAATAATCAAGCGATGTGATTTCGTGCAAGCGTTGTAGATCCACCTACTCGCTTCTCTCCAGCCCCGATCCTCTCCTCCGCCAGTAAATGCCCGGTGACTCAGAGCTGCTTCTCAGAAGGAAAACCCAGTAGGGACTTCGCCCGGAGCTGGGGCGGGGGTCGGCGCAACCGCCAACCCCGGAGCTCTGGGGTAAAGGGTGTCACATCCCTGCGGGACAGGCGTGGGGAAGGGCGGGGCAGGAGTGCGGCGGGGCTCACTTACCCGGGTAGCCCACCGAGGGGTGCAGCAAGTCCATGCCCGAAGTAGTCAGACTCAGCCCATTGACTGCGTAAGGCGGTTGCTTAAGATAAGACATCATGCTAAGGTTGTTAGGAAGCGCAAAGTCGGCCCAAATCGGGGGGACCCAGCTGGAAGGTCTCGCTTCGCCGGGGGTGGACAGATTCAGGGTCCTTGGCGGGTGGGTTTGGAGTAGTGGAACTAAGGGCAAAGCAAACAAACAAGCAGAGGTGCTGGTTTACTGCTTCGGAGGTAGCAGCTCTTCCACGTTCCACCACTAATTTGAAAAGAGCCCGGGCTACTCAAGGCAGAGCTTTTAAAGGGGTTGCAGACCCTCCCTACCTCCCCAACCCCCAGCTGCTCAGAAACTAGAGGGGCTGGAGACCAGATAAACCTGTCTTCCCCACCCCCACCCTAAACTTAAAAAAAAAAAAAAAAAGTACCCGAAGAAAGCAATTACAATCTGCCTTCCCAAAGAACAAAAACCCCATGCCTTCAAATGCACACGTTGCATTCCTATCCCTACATTTGCATAGGGCTCATTGGCTGGCACTAGCTAATTGTCTCAAACAAAACTTGATTGGGGCCATTTGCAGAGACAAAGAACTCTTTGGCTAAATAAATAATGCTGATAACAAAGCCCATTGGTGAGAAACAAAGAAACAATTCAAGAAATCTACCTCTCCCCAGACTGTTGCCTTTCCAAGGCAGATTTTAATTATTTTAGCTTTTTACCACTTTCAACAGCTTGGAACCTAAAATGTCAGTGCATTTAACATCTAAAATACCAACTTGCTAATTGACAAACTTGAGAAAACTGCTCAACCACTATTATTCCACATTTAAAGTCATTTCCAGTAATCATTTTCACCTAATTAGTAGTCTGGGTAATTAGATTTTGAGGTAAGTAACAGATTTATGGGGGTTTTGGAGAATCTTGATTTTATGTGTATAAATAACTAAAGCTAAACAAACATGTATTTATTTTTATATTGACACCTATCAAATATTTAAACATAGTGCCAAAAAAAAAAAATTCTTCCAGATTGGCACGGGGTTTGCTAGAAATTCTGAAATAACACTAGAATCCCACCAATCAGAAAATGAGGCCCCCACATCTGCAAGTGGAAAAGGTTCGCATTTGTAGTGCAGCCGCTTCCATGTTGATTTTGGTGTGTGGAGGCTGCAGGTCCTGCTAGAGGCACATTTTCCGACATTTGGGTCCTCAGCAATTCCAACAGTTTCCAGTTAACTCTAACTGCCTTTGTACATTTTAGTTTTGAAGAAAGTAGATACACAAACACCCACAGTTGTGAAACTAATAGACTTTCTCCCCTCCTTTCAAGTTGCCTACAAGCCTATAAGAAAAATTGCTTAGGGAGGGAAAGAAAGGAAGCAAAAGAAAAGTTCTTTACTTTCTTCAGCCAAGTCTCTCTCACTCCTCCAAGCCAAGTGATCCAAAATGGATGTTAATATAGGCTGGCAGTTGGCAAATCTGGCTTTTATTTTCCTAAAAGATGGCACTTATCCTGTAAGGATCTCTCCTTTGCAACTTTGATACTCTGAGAGTTTGCTTCAAAATGGCGGATATAAGATTAGGAGAGGTTCCTTCTTACTTTCACAGAGATCCTACTGGGTTTTGAGGACTCTGGGTTTTTATATTTACATTGCTTGAGAAATAAAGACACAAAGTTCCACATATGGAACTAGGTTCCTGCAACTTCTTCCTGATTTAAATTCATAGCACAAAAATCATGCTTTTCCACCGTCAGATCTAATTTAATATAATTTTATAAATGCCCTTCCTGCAGTTTGTATTATCTCATCAAGAATACTAATTTAGTTGCTCATACAACAGAGACTTGATGACTTCTATTTTCTTTTCAAGACAGTTATTTGGAGGCTGTGGGAATAATATTGCTCTAAAATAGTCGTTTATTTGTTTAAATAGCCTCTAAGCCGGAGTTCTTTCTTGTTTAAAGCAATCTCACTATGTTGGAAAGTTCTGAACTGCTATTAAAAAACCTTGTATCATATCTAATGTACACATGATAAATATGGAAGAGTTCGCTCTTACATGCAGGGCTCTCACCCAATTAGAAATGCCTGACACATCATACATTAAAGTAACACATTTCAATATTAAAAGCGGTAACAGAAAAGCACCAGGACAGAGATCCTTCTTGGAGCTCCTTTGCCCTTACCACTGCAAAATGGCTAAAATTCTTGGACAGACTATTTTCGCCTTTTTACTAGATCAAGTTTGAAAAGAAAAAGGAAAGAAAAAAACTCCAAAATCGAAACTCTGAAGAACTCTCAACAGTCACCTGGGTATGCACTCAACGAGGCCATGGGCCCTTCTAACTTTCAAAGCCCAGAGGCACTCCTCTCTCCCTTCCTCTCTAAGCTGAGCCCAGAAGGGGAAAAAGAAATAAATTTTCAAAAATATAAGCCTCAAAATGACTGCTCACGAGGCGGCCACTGGAGAACTCCTACCTAGAAGGAAGGGGCGGCGGTCGCGCGGCGAGTCCCCGCAGCTGGTCGGCGCCCGCACCTCCGGGCGCAAGTGACCGTCCGGCGTCCCTGCCCCACAGCCCCGCAGCCCCGCAGCCCCGCAGCCCCGCAGCCCGAGGTCCGACTCCAGTGCCCGCCCCGGCCCGCGCCGCCTTATATCTAACGGTCAATTCGCGCAATCTGTCGCTCTCCCCAACCCCCACCCATTTTTTTTTTCTTCCAAGGAGCCTATCTACCAGTTGCTGTGTCCTCGCTCAATAATAATTACCTCGTCCGAGAATTAATTATAATAAATGTTTTCTTGATAAACTAACGAGATAATCCGAGGGGCACACGTCCCTTAATTACAGGCCGCCGTGCTCAGCTCTGCTTCTCGCCCGGGCTGATTAATTTTCTGCATGATGGAAAGGAAACAAAACTAGGCGGACTGGCGACTGGCCTGCGGCTGGGAAGACAACGCAGAGGAAGAGGAGGGGAAGAAAATGTAGATGTGTGGCCACAGCGAAAAACAGCGGCCTCTCTCCGGCGAACTCGAGTGAAAGTTTCTGGCCTCAGGGAATCAAACAACGCTGCCACCCGCGAGGGAAGGAGGAAGAACGTGCCAGAAGGGTTGGCCTTGACTATTAATTATGGCTAGGAGAAAGCCCGGTGTTAGCTCGTGAGAAGAGGTCTGGGTGTCTACCTCCTTTTGGGGGGAGGAGTTTTCTCGCCAACTCCTCTCTGGTGCTAATAACTTATGGTGACTGGAAAACGTCCCTGCAGCTCCAGGATGGACGGGAGAATGTCAAAGAGCGACTTCCCTGTTCCCTCCCAAATAATCCACCACTCCAGGCCTTCTGTCCCTGCACCCCACTTATGTCTGTAAAGGAGGAAAAAGCCAAGTCGGTGGAATTCTGATGGGGGACTTGTGTTTCAAAAATGTTTCTTGAAATCCGACCGCGATTTCAGGAGTCACTTGAACGCATCAACACGAAGACTTCTAAGGAGACTGCAGCACCCACGCCTGAAGCCGGCTGCGGGCTGGGATCCTGGGCACACCGCAAGCGGAGGCTGGGCTTCAGTGCACCCCCTCGACCCTGGCCCGAGGTTACTATGCCCTGTTGTTCCCGAGCCCGGGAGGGGTGTACGCGAGCGCGCAGGCCAACCCCGCTGCGGCCCGGGTCCGCGAACAGCCCTGGGGCCGCCTTCCCCACCGGAAGGACTCCGGTCTCGGGCCCCGCCGCAGCCTCGGGTGGAGCGGGGGCCACCCACCGCCACTTTTGCCCGCCCCAGGTAAACGCGGAGGGCTACGCGGGCGAGCCCTAAACCATCCTCGGAAAAGTCACGCTGCAAAACGACTCTAATACGCTCGCTCGGCCTGGGGACCGGGTCTGGGACCACAACAACTGCGGGGGCTATTGCACTCTCAGGGTTTTGGGGGGCGAGAGAGAAGGGGCATCCAAAAGGAAAAAGGAGACTTGGAGGCATTTGGAAGAAGCCGAGAACGGAAAGCAAAGCTGAGGGAACTGCTCTTAGCTGAGGGAGACGAGGCCGACAGGAGTTGACTGCACTCCCCGCCTCTTCGACTACCCTCTCGGCTCTCCTCTTACGTTCAGTAGGTACAGGCAGGGGCTTGAGCAGCGGCCGGCGGCTACTAACGACCAGCGAGCCAGCTGTCTCTGGGAGGCGTCTATCATCATCATCATCATCATCATCATCATCATCATCATCATCATCATCATCCATCTATCCATCCCTGCCTCTCGCTGTATCCGCATCTTTTTGTCTTGGATCCGAAAACGTCCTTGGGTTCAATCCAAGTGACCCAACCACAGCTGAGGGCCAAAACGCAACGATCGCAGGGGGAAGCCCAGAATGGGCGTAGACATAAAACAAAACTACAAACAAAACCGCTCCAAAACACCCTACGTTAGACTCGCAGGGTTTCCACGACGTTTTGCGCAAGCCGCGAGCCCAGAGCGCGCTCCCTCTCTTCCTCCCACTCCTGCACTCATCTCCAGACCATATTTTTCCCCCCACAATGATCGTTATTACGCCTCAAAAATTTACGAAGGAAAAAAGACATTAGCCTTTAGGAGAACTATGTCTACGTTCGCAGAGGTGCATCGGTCTGTCTGTTGGATGTACTGGGTAGACAGAAAGACACTTAACATAGGGATACAGACAGACAAGACAAACGGACACTTACCTTACAGCTGCATGCGAGGTTGGGGGGGAAAAAATTATCCTTCAAAATTCCAAATAGCCAGCTATCCTAAAAGAAATCAAGAGTATTGGGTTAGCAACCTTGCAGTCTTCACCCTTCCAAAAAAGTCAAACACAACGAAAAAAAAAATCTTTTAAAGAACAGAAAATGAGGAAAGTAGCTTGAGTTCAAAAACGCTCTGGGCCCCTCTGTGATACATACAAAGCAGACGTGATGAGGGCTGCTCTAGGATTTTTATTTTTAATAACAGTGGAAGCTGAGTTGGAGCTGAGGTCGGTTCCGCTCTCAGGGAGATTTGCTGAGAAAGCGCCTCTCTGGCAACTTTTTGACGCAAACTCTCCAACCAATGGCAGGGAGAGAATGATTGACACATCTAAGCCAGAGGGAAAATAATAAAAACACACAACAGGGGGAGGAAAACAGGCCGCTGCTGCACGGGGGGACGAGCAGGCAACAAATCCAGGCCTCCGACATTACCAGAATATTCTTGAAAGACACTGAGCTCCTTTTAAAATATACATTATGGGCCAGAGTATGTGAACTAATTGTATAATTAAAATGATGGACAAGGAGGCCTCTCCTTACCTTCTCCTCCTCTTCCTGTCTCCCTTTTACCCCCTCCCCCTTTTTGTTTTGTTTTTGTTTTAGGGAAGGGGAGAAAGGAAACCCCATACAATGTAAGATGGGAAGGAAAAGATACTTAAGGCCGGGGAAGGGGAGTGAAGGTGGGAGATAGCTGGGTTGTTGCATTGCACGCTAGCGTAATGTGTGTGGATCAGATGCAGAAACCAAGTCAGACTGAAGCTTAAACACATTACACCTTCTCAGACACGGTCTGAGCAAGCCGAGGGTACTAAGAAGGGTAAAGAAAGGAGGCCTGGGAGTGAGGGTAAAGAAAGGAGGCCTGGGAGTGAGGTGTGGGCGAGTAGGTAAGAGAAAGATGAATATACAAGTCCAAGAACAAACTATTTAAGAAACTCTGTGCCTCTGCCACTCATTATGCTCTTATAAATATCGCCCGGTCTTCAAAGCGAGAGACCAGGGCTCCCAGGATCCATACAGCGATTTTAGATTTTTAAGAAGCTCAAGGCAGGTTGCAAATGACAGGAACCCCGAACCTAACCCTTGGGCGGGTTTGGGGAGACGGACGGAGCCAGGTCAACACTCGGAGGTGTGAGAGTGGGGTTGGCAGGATACCCGAGGGGAGGGAAACCCTTTTTGGAAACAGTTTCTGCGTTAAAACAAACGCCACCTAACGCCTGCGGCAGCGGGGCCTGGAGCTAACTCCGCCTGCAGCCTGCGTGGCCCGAGCCCGGGTCTGAGAACCCGGAGACTGAAGAGCGTTGGCCCCAGGGCACGCGAGCTGGAGACAGGGAACCCCAGCCCAATTTCCACCTGGCACCGAGAGAGAGAGACCCAACAGCTTTCAAACATCTGAGTCCCTAGAAAAGCAGAAACGGATTTGGGTGGTGGGAGGGGGGCACGAGTGGACAGGCCGAGGCTGTGTGAATGCCAGGGTGTGTGTATGTGTGTGTGTGGCGGGGGGGGGGGGGGAAGCAGAAGACAGTTCTTCCCTCAGAACTCTCAATACTGGAAAAAATAAAATCACTTCTTAAACACTCCCCCCTGCACCCACCACCACGAAGGCAAGTGGGCCCTAAGAAACATCTCGCTGCCTTTAATTTGGGGACCTATGTTAATGAAGTCGGTAATTAATTCGTTGCTTTGTTGTCGGTTCTGATACTGTATGTGTAATCAAATGCGGTCGTCCTTGGGATTTACAGCAATTAACGAATTACCGGGAGTGCGCACGAGGCGGCAAGCGTTCCGCATCGGGCTGGGCTCCGGCTTGGCCTGGGCATGGGCACTTGGCGGCCGCGGCCAGCCTCGCAGGTGTCTCTACAGCTTTGAGCCGCGGCGTCCCCACGAGCCCCCAGCGGCCCGGAGTCTGCTCAGCTCCTCCCCGGGCCCTTCGCGACCGCTCCAGTCCAAGGAGACCCGCTGGCTGTCGCGTTCCCAGGAGTCGCGACTTTCTGGGAACCCGGGCTGGGGGGAGGGTGAGTACAGACCTTTTGTTTTTCCTCACCCCGCCCCCACTGTACTGAAACACCTGGCAACTGCCCACCCCCCAAGGCCTTTAATTTGGGGGCGGGGGGGGGCGACAAATGCCCCAGGCAGTCTGGCCCGCACGGCGCTCATTGGGAGCGCTTCGCCAGAATCACTGTGCTTTCGATGAAGGAAGGGCAAATCCACCCTGATTCCGAGCCAGAGCCTCGTTACTATCCCGAGAAAAGACTATGTTTTTCCCAGTTTGATCACAGTGATATTTAAAGCATCAAAGAACGAAAAAGAAAAATGGACGTTGATGGTCTGGCAGAGGGGAAGGGCCAGAGGGAGGCCTTGGGGACAGCGAGGGCGGGGAGGGGTGGAGAAATATCAGAACACGCGCTTGTGATCTCCACGAAGTAAGTGAAAAATTTTAGACTGGGAGATCTATCTGCTCTGGGGCCCACTGTAGTGGGAAACCCGACATCAAGTCCGATGTAGAGGTTGTCTACGTCTTCTCAGATGGCAGAGGCAGCAGCATCTCCCTGAAAATTCCCCAGTTCTGTTGGACATGGGCAGATTTTGGCGCAGTGGGGCGTGGGAGGGCTTTTTCCTTTGCAGCGGCTCGGAGCAGACAGCTTCCGCTTCTCCTTTGCCCTCTAGTCTAATAACTTTGCAGAAATGCGGGGCCAATAAACCACGAGTTGGAAATGGACAGTGTTAAATAAACAAGGGTCTCTTTAAAATTCTCATCCACTTCAGATGTCTAAAGTAAGATTGTGATGATTTTGTCACGGTTTGGTAAATTTACCCCTTTAAGAGGCTTTCATAAATCCCAGAACACACCTTCAGCCAGATTTGAATATAGATTTAGGTTTTAAAACCCAGAAGCTGGAAACACTGCTTTATCAAAGAGAATTTCCCTTTAGCTTAGCAATGTGCTGAAGCTCTTAAAAGATTGGATCTGAGAGACAGAGAGGAGAAAGAGAACTAGAGACAGAGAGAGGCAGACAGGGGGAAAAAAAAAAAAAGACTTTCTTTTTCTTTCTAGAGGAATTCTGCCCAGACTCTGCAGCAGTTGGTAGCAAGCAAGCTTTCTCCTGGGTGTCTCCTGGAAAAGTTGCAAAATTGCTCTTCACCTGTAAGAACATGCTCTTTATCTTCCAGTCTCCTCTTGTCAATTTGGAAATTGCAGACAGCCCGGCTCAGGTACAGTCTCCACAAACCTTACTCTAGGTCAGGACAAAAGCCACTGGCTTTGGGGGAAGGGAGGGGACCTGGGCTGTTGTACTGAAAACCTTAGATGCTTGATGGGAGGAAAAGACTCTTTGGATGAAAAGTCTAACTCTCGATTTTCAGTAAGTCCTTGAACTTTCAGTATACTTACTATGTAGTCATTGTATTTTCTCTGTTCATGTTTAACTTTTTTTTCTGTCTTATGTCTTTAATTTTTTTTTCTATTAGTCTGACATATGGTAACTTGCTTTGTGTTTTTAAATAACTTTTATTAACAAGCAGATAGTTTTTAATTGCCACAAGTTCAATTATCTTGCTATGAATATGAGATATAAGTACTCAGAAGCTAAATTAAGAAAACCAATATGCAGGGAATCAAATTATTTGTCAGAGTTTGCATGCAGTTTCCAAAATATGGCTGATATGCATATTTTCAAATCTAGATTCATGTCTGATGCTCACTAGGCTTACTTTCTCCATCCCACATGCCAGGCCAGTTTAAAATATTCCAAACTTTCCTTTAAGTTTATTAACTATGGTGGTATGGGGGAGAGTGAAGGAGTGGGAGGAGAAAGGAGAGCGATCTCAGGATTCTTCCAGGCTAATTAAAAAAAGAAGAAAACCCATATTCCGTGAGAACACAGCCTCTCAGGGGGACAGGAGCCAGTTAGACTCCCTGAACACTTACTTCTGAAATATGAAGATTAATTTACAATCTTTTCAGCAATTCAGTGGACAGAGGAGAACCACATCTTGCCTTAGAACTGCCACGATGTTTAGAAAAAATGATTTTTCATTAGGTTTTAAGATATGTCTTTATTAAAAAAACTTTGACAAGATTAACTTTAATTAATTTTTTAACGAGGGTTAAAGATTGGCAATGCAGGCAGAATTTGGGGAAAAAATAGCAGGCAGCAGATCTCTTATGAATTAAGCTTGGGGGTTGCTTATTCCTTGCATTTCGGTTGCCTCAGAAAAGCGGGTAAGAGGGAAAGAAACGACTTCAAAGATAGGATTGTGCTGTCTTGATAAAAGAGTAGGAGGCAAATTCCAAATGCAAAAAAAAGAGGAAAAGAAGACCATGTTGTTCCGGAATGAAACGGATTAAGATTCTGTGACAAGTGCGGGATGTGGGGCTGTGAGACATTTATGAGCTGAGTGTGAGCTGGGAGCTATGCGTCTGTCCCTGAGCATGTGGGGACCAAGGGTGTGTGCAGAGCAAGGTTCGGGTAGGAGATAGAAAGGGCATGTGTGAGAATGAGAGACAGGGAGCAGTGTAAGAGGTGTGGGTGTGAGTGTGGGTGTGGTGTGGATGGGAATATGGATGGGTTGATGAAGGGTGGTAGCTGTCAGTTTATATAATTTTCATCTACTGGTTCTGAAGTTTCCTTGAAATCAATTCTACTGCAGGCAGCAGCCTTGAGCTTACAGAGTGGATATAAAACAACCATTACAGTCCAATATCTTGCCTGTTTGCAAACTTCATTTAAAACTAGGGGAAAAAAGACCTGGGATGGTTTTGTAAGAAAGGAAAAAAAGAAGAAAAGAAAACCGCAGTGAAGCTTTAAACTAGTTTGGATAAATCTCTAATCTTTTATTTGTAACCTTTTACAAGCTTTATTTCCCGTATATAAAAAGCTTCTTTTATATAGGCACGACAGACTTTTCCTTTGGATTTTTAATTAGAGCCCATCAATTGTAGCCATATTTAAGAATCAATATAAAGTAATCCTTCGAGATGGGATAAGGTTTTAATCGAAAATCTAATTCCCACTCTTTGCAGATCATTTTTAAGGGGCTGGTTGGTTTTTAAAAAAAAAGTTCAATTTTTAAAAGATATAACACCTAAAACCTGAAAAAGGTCACCTCTGCAAAAAAAACCCAACTGATGTTGCCTTACAAAGGAAAAAAAGTTTGGCTGTTGTTGGGAACTTTTTCTTCTATTAAGAAGAATTTGACTTATTTTTTTTCTCAAACACTTTTTTCTCGTATGGCTCCTAGGAGAGTATTCATACTGAATGGAGAGAGAGAGAGAGAGAAAAAAAGAGGAATTGTTTGTCTAAAACAGCATTTCTTATGCAAAAAATAGTAACAAATTTTTATTAACAAAGAAAACATAGATCTTACAGATCTTTTTCACCACATGCTCTCAAATTCCCAGGCTTAGGAAATGAATAACTCACTTTTAATTTTTGTTCATAGATGTAAACTTTCCACTTTCATATTTATGAATGAATATTTCTAACCATTTTTAAAACTTCAACATTAGAATTTTGCAATTATAATTTTTTACAATTGAAAAGTTGCTTATCACAAAACAATAGAATTTTAAACAGTTCTCCCAGTTACGAGCTTTCAATTGTCTTTAAAAAATAAAGAAGAAAAATAAAAGCAAGGAATGAAACAAACAAAAACTAATTGTAGATTCACAGCCCAGACATTGTTTGCTTCTTGATGATCAAGCTGAGGTATGTGTTCAAAGACTGCACATTATCTAAATGTACATTTTAAACAAACATCACCAGTTTAAAGATCTGCAAATCATCTCTTTAACTAGAAGGGCTCCCCCCAAAGTTTATAAGCCTATTTTCAGACAGTCACTGACTTGATTTTATTGTTATATATGTTAAGCACTCATGAAAATAAAAATGAACTCATCTTATTTGCTTTTAAAAATCTGAATGGAGCTGGTTTGAATATATTTGATACTCATGCTTTTTTTAATCTGCAGAAATTTCAATTTATTGAAAAGTCTGGCGTTTAATGCACTACATGACCGCATAAATTTTAGGAAAACTCTCTTCTATTTCTCCGTAATCGCGTCTATGAAAACCTGGGATTTTCCATTATTATTTTTTTAAATGTGAAAATATAATGCATCTTCATTAAGAAAATTGACTGCTGTGCTCACGACAGTTAATTGAAAAGGCAACCTATTTTAATGGTGTGGTTGAGAAGAAGATTACATACTTTATCCAAACACAAAGACAATTAATAATGAGAAGCAGGCTGCTGCCATTAACTCTAATGCAGTTGCATCAATGTCACTTAAAAGTGCTCATACCTGAGATACGTGGTGCAAACTCCCCCCGACTGCCCCCTTCCCCAATTCACCCACCTCTTAATTTGGGTTTCTTAATATGCAATCGCCGAGGCGGGCTGTGATCAGGCTGGCTAGTTTCGGGCAAGGGCCGCGCGGGGCCAGGCGCCCCTTCCCGCGGGTCGCGCGGTCCAGCGCAGCGCGCCTGGCCGGAGGCACCCGGACTACGGGTGTCTCTGCGCGAACCTCGCGCCCTCCCGCCTAAGCGCAGGGCCGGGCGAGGGCGGCCACAGCCTCAGCGTGCTGGAGGGTTTGGAGCCCCAGGGCCACCTGGTACATTATGAAAAGTTTCCCAAAAGGAATTGGGCTGACTCGGAGACTGGGTTCTGCTTTGATTCACTTACGTTAGAGTCGTGGGGAGAAAAAAAATCTTTAAAAATGGAGAGTATAGTGGGGACATCTAGGCACAAATGGTCATTCGGCGAATCGACCAAGTTTCCCAAAGCGCCCCCTCTCCAACTCTCGGGCCAGGAGAGCGACGCGTGTGTGTGTGTGCGCGTGTGCTCGCGCGTGCGTGTGGGAAGGCTGAGGGTCCCGACCTTTCCTAGGTTCGAGCAAGCCCCGACCCCAGGCAGGGAGACAGGGAGGAGGAGGCGGCCACCTCTGGCGAGGTGTGACCAGCTCAGGCCGCACGCTGGCCCCCTCGAACCCGGGCTGGCGAACTGCGGGAGCCACAGAGAGAAGGGGAGATCCCGGACTCCCAAGGCTTGGCGCCAAACGAGCGGCGGTGCCTAGTGCCAGGCGTGGCCCTGCGGCCGGTAGAGCCCGGCGCTCCCGGGCGCGAGGACTCGAGGGCGCGGTCTGCCCTTGTGGTCGCCAGGCCCCGGGGCGCATCTGGGTTGGAGAAGGGTCAGAACTCAGTTTGGGTCTTTACGGCGTGCTTCGGAGCCCGCAAAAGACTTCGAAGAAGACTGCTATTTGGCGTGCTAAGCTCTCGGAACCTGCTCTGGCCCTGTTCTTTCCCCAGAGCAGTCTCCTAGTGCAGGATCAGGCAGCTGGGGGAGGGGTTGCCCCTCCATCGGTATCACTCCCTCCCCCAATGGGGACCCGGGCGCGGCTGCAGACTAATAGGCACACTGACACCAGGCGGTCACCTCCCTTCACCATAGGATTGGTGGGGGTCGCGCTCTTTGGTGGGAGGAGGGGGAGGCTGCGCTCCTTCAGAGAGTTCTGGAGGCTTCTCGCATTGGCCAGCCAGGAGCAGCGCCACGGAGAGCTGTGCTACTGGGGTCTGAGCCCTTGAGAGGTGCCTGGGAGGGAAGATAGAAGAGCAAGTAGTAACCAGACTTCCAAGGCTGCCCCAGGACAATCAAAAACGCATTTTGCAGAGGAAGATGGAAGGACCCCCATCCTCCAAGGCCCAACGGGATACGTCACTGTCCCTTGAAGCACGGCTTCACAGGACAGTTTCTTCCACAAATGCATACACCCTTTGCAGTCCTCAGTGTCCCTGGGCCACCCTTGTTATCTCGCAGTCAACCATACCCCACTTTCCCTGTTTCCATCAAGTCACCTACAAACTCCCTGCAGACTTGCTTTTTCCCATGATCCCATGGATTAGGGAGCCTCTCAAAGCCCTGAAGACAAGTAGACTTAGGGTTTTCTCCGAAGCCCAAGGCTCTTCTCCTTCTCTCAGGACAAGAGGCTCTCTAGAGATCGTAACCTCCTTTTGGTATGCACCAGCTATCAACTACATGGCGTGGTCTAGGAACCTTCTGCCCTCCTTCTCTCCTCATTCCATGATGCATTTAGAGTTTTCTCTGTTCCTTTCAGGTTGCAAAAATTGAAGAACCCCAGTTACTATGTATCAAGGAAGCCTGATTCTGCTGGTAGTGAGATCATGAGTAGCACTGGGTCTCAAGAGGGAGAGCAGGTCTCCTAGACCAGTAAGAAGTGGTTCTCAAGATAGCTTGAACCTTAAATGTCATACTTGCCAACAACGTAAGAATAATAACAGACTAACTTGTATTTGTGGATCTGTTTCTTGGCATTTGACCTATGGATGCTGGAGGCATCTTTATTAGCATGTGTGTGACTTTGGATAGCCACTCAGTAATGACATTCCTAATCATTTATTGAATACCATTTAAGCTAGTTCAGCAACAGACAGTAGCTCTTAGCCTAAATGGCAGTTTTCTGGCAGCTTATTCAACCAATGAACAAGCAAAAAGTGAAAGATATAATTGCTTCTAATACTTAGCTTCTGAATATGACAGATTCACCACTTAAGGGACACATAGATCACACCAAAAGTATATGGTATGTTCTGAGTTACTTTTGGAAAAGCAGTTTCCTTCTGGGTGTACTCTCTTGTATTTGATGCACAAACTATGTCTAAGAAATACTGAAGAAATAGGCATAGTTTATAGATATTGTGTATCAATAGAATCACATTGCTGAGCTTATTCTGACCTTTTCCTACTGTTTCAGTTAAAAACAAACAAGCAAATGACAACAATAAACAAGTATCAAAGGCCTGGGTGAAGGCTTTTTCTAATAAAGAGATATTCCATAGACACTAGATATTCACCAAGGAATATCTGGTAAGCCTTTGTCTATGATAAAACACTTGGAGAGAAAGCAAGCAATTCCATTGTCATTAAGAAATATTTTTAAATTTCCTGGTAGTTGCCATTAGGTAGATGCAATTTCAGTCAACTCTAGAGTCCTAATGAAGACATTCCAGCAAAAGGAAAAAACATTTTGCACTACACCATATAGTCAAATCTGATTGCACATTTGGATTGATTTGATCTATATTAACTAATATATTCACATATGGATGGATGTATCTATTTTTCATGTGCAAAATTTTCCATTGAAATCTCTGATTTTTTTTAAAGATGTGTGATTATCAATCTAAGAAGTCTCCAGAGCACACATATTTTTTTTAAAAAGTTGATTGTAACATGAACTCACATTCATTCATTCATTGATTTATTCATTCAGCAAACATATTTGGGGCTATTATGTTTTGTGAAATTATTTATTAGGAGCTGACTATTTCTAGAGATTCATGCTGAGGACTAGGAACTAAGTTTTTTGTTGTTGTTGTTGTTTGTTTTTTTTCTCATGTAGAGCAGAAGCAGATATTTATAGTAAGCATTTAGTCTAAAAGTCTACATTATCCTTTTTCCTCTGGAAAATTCACCATCCCAAATCTGAAGGCAGAAGTCATCTGGAATTTTTTTTTTTTTTTGAATTCTAGAGTATAGAAGATTATTGGGGACAAAATTAAGCCTGGAGAGATTTGTCAGTTGCTCAAAGTTGTAAGTACTTGTGTTGATCACCCACAGCAGCGTTCCTAGGGAAAGCCGTAGGAGTTGTTTGCATTAACTGACAAAAGTAGATGACTCTTAATGTTCAAATTTGATTTGTTTCTAAAAAATAAAATCAGAGGCAACTGAGTGTATAATTTATGATGTGTTTAGATAGATTATGTGCTCTCCACTAGAAGATAATGTTTTGCATAGGAATAAAAACAAATGAGATTTAACTCTATATTCTTTTAACCAATATCTAAAAGCTACAGAGACTATATGGTTCTAGCATTCATTACATTCATATCTTATTTCTAAGGGAATGAAAAAAGTACTCAAAATAATTATAAATGCTATTTACTTTTTAAGTATTTTTCTGGTCTAGAAATAATTACTGTATATTTGTTCGTTTCAAGCCATTTTAGCTTCAACAATTTGCCAGTCCTCAAAGTTGATGGCTTTTATTTCCTTTTGAGTTCAGGATTTCAAATTGATAACAACTTACAATCAAATATAATCTTTCCTATAAATATTTTCTCCCTCTTCTTTTTAATTTGCTTCCCATCCATAAAACAGACATTATGATGATTTTTTCCATAGGTCACTGATGGAGTTATTAAATGTGGTGATCAAATAATAGATTAGAATTGAGTTTCCATTGAGGTGGTCAGTGTATAAAGCCTCTCTTTTTTTCTGGTGAACTCTAACAAGATGAATTAAATGCTATCTCTTAGAAAGCTATCTTACTGATCTATGTCTGTTAGGACCCACCAGAGTCTTAGAGCCATCTCTTTGTCAATAGCTGTTTTTATCTTTTGAGTATGATTTGTGGGTCATGGGACCCATAAATATCCTGTGGTCTGTAGAGAGGCCATATTGATTAATGCCTTAGGTTCAAATTATTCAGAAATTTTGGGGGTATTGCTTTTTTTCTTTAATTCTATAAGCATCCCAAACCTCATCCTTTACTTTCCAAATTTGGTCTTTTTAATTTCTTACACAGTTAAGAGTATGAGAACCCCTTTGTTCTGGAGCTGCCGAT
The DNA here is from genome assembly GCA_003508835.1 of Eonycteris spelaea. Lineage (NCBI taxonomy): Eukaryota > Metazoa > Chordata > Mammalia > Chiroptera > Pteropodidae > Eonycteris > Eonycteris spelaea. The sequence goes on from PUFA01000017.1 coordinate 9,016,206, forward strand.
TCTGGTGTTTAAGGTGTTTGTAACCAGGGACCACACTTGTTATTTTAAAGTGCCATAAATTCTTAAAACTAAGCCTCTATAGTCCTTAGACCACCTTACCAGCTTAGATTGTGTGATCTTGAGAATGAAAAAAAAGTTTCCATGAGATTAGGTAGCTATTCATATTATAACTATGACTTTATTAAATTTAACTGGCAAAGAGATCTATTGCAAGTAAAGAAGTTGAAAATACAGGCTTACAATATCCAGGACTGAAAATAGAACATTTAATTTCTGATTCTCTCTGCAGGTGGGGTATGAAATAGAATGCCAGTGTGGCTGCTGCCAGAATGCTCGTCTATTTTTACACTTTCGTAAGGGATGTGGGCAGTGGAAAGGGATACTTACTGAAGTACGACAGGGTTTATGTAGAAATCCATTAGGTTTAAGGAGGACAGTATTTGCCTTATGGAAGAGAGTGGGTCTCTTGATGCCAAAAGGGTATATGAGAAAGATGGTGAAATGAAAAGGAGATGAGAATCCAGACACTCCATTAGCAGCCTTACCCTGTGACAGACCCAGAGGCAACTCCAAAGCCACCAGGGCAACTGCCTGTTCAGTTTGCCAAAGAGCCAGATGCTGTTGCTTGGAAGAATCTCCTCCACAGCTTGATGTCTGGGTCCTGTGATTGCCATCCAAAGAACAGTGGTGGGGCATGCTGGGATGAATGCAATCCCGGCATCCCACTACAGTGTTTTCTTTTTTAAAAAGAGTCATATTAAATAAGTTTTAAAACTCATGTTATTTTTGAAATTTTGAAAAGGAAATTGGAGGACAATAGTACAAATCAAGGCTGTATATTTGGGGGGGGGATCCTCTTAATTTTGCTTATGGGTCATATGTAATTACCCCATGAGAATTGGACACTTAGAAGAGACAAAAGACCATCCACCGTTCACAGTGATGAAATAAAAATCACTACAATCTAGAAGAATGGTGATGCAGATAATATTTATTATTTATGTTATTGATTGTGATCGTTTATAATGTTTATTTACATGAAATTAAAGTAAGGTTTAATTTTAGTATCAATTTTGCAACAGAATTTTGATCGTGGGTGCCACTGAACATGTGTTTACATAAAAAAGCCAATAAAGAAAATGATAGGTGACGTTTAAGGGGAAAAATCATGCTTGACTGATGAATCACTAACATCTTTCCTTAAATATCAGCAGTATTGTCTCATGAAGCAACAGCCCTCCTTTTCAAAATATGTGTTAATATCTGCTGTGCTATAGCTGAGTGAATAATAGCTGCTGTATGTCTTTGAATAATTCAGCCCACTTCAACAAATGAATGTAATTTGATTCCAGTATACAACCAAAATCTTTGCTCTTTTTGTGTAATCTTTTATTTTTGTAATTATAGGAAATTTTCCTTTAATATTCCTAGGCTTTGTCTAATAGCCTGATAGTAAGTGCCTGAGTGCCAGAGTAAATCTGTAATTTCTTTAATCATTATGATCAATGTGAATCATGGCATGATTAATGTGGCCATGGCAATAGGTAATGGTTAAAAAGATAATCAAAATATTTGGATAGTCATAACTTACTATAGAGCAGTGGTTCTCAACCAAGGGTGATTTCTTCCCACAGGAGGCAGTTGGCAATGTCTGGAGACATTTTTGGTTGTCACAACTGTTATCTAGTGAGTAGAGACTAGAAATGCTGCTAAACATCCTGCAATGCAGAAGACTGTACCTCACAACAAATAATTGTTTGGCCCAAAATGTCCATAGGTGCCAAGGTTGAGAAATTCTGACGTAAAGAAATAGATAACATGTATAATAACGTGGACATTTTATAAATTTTGGTGATTACCAAAATATGGAGAGCTATATAATATCGTTAACCAGATGAAATATAAAAAAAACTCTGTCACTCAAATATTTTCAAATATCTTTGGGGTTGGGATCATATATACAAGGCATAAAGGCATATTATCCTTATTTTCTGTAAAATGTATTTAACATCCTCACTTCAATTATTTACACACATAGCTAGCCACATCTTGATGAAGTCAATAACAACTTTGTATTATTATGCTCATGTTTTCTGAACAGGACACTAACATAGCAAGAAAAACTATATTAAAGAGTTTTTAGTTTTTAACTTTTTTTTCTGTTTCTAAAAATTCTTTCCAAACATTTGGAAAATACATAAAACTATAAAGAGAAAAATGAAAAGAATCTTTAATCTTACCACCTTAAGTTTTAGTTTCTATAAACTCAAACTTGTGCATATGGGCATTGATTTCTTAATACAGAACAAATACTGTTTAATAAAATATTTCATTATGGTTAAGTTTTCATGATATTAACTCCCCCGTGCAAACAGATGAAAGTGACATTTTTCATCATTGTTTTCAAAATACTAGTTTTTCTTCCTTTTTTTTTTTTTGAATGTGGTTTTTGTTTTTGTTTTTGGAAGTAATGTGTCCAATTATACTAAATAGAAAGCATCTCTCCATAGAGAGACTTATTGGACCAAACCGTCATCCTGCCTTATCTGTTTTTATCTAAACTTACGTATGACTTGTCTCCTAATAATTCTTTCTTAACTCTGGTGTTTATGCTAACGTTATTGTTCAACAGGTAATATTTTTGTCTCAATTAAATCTATAAGTGAAGATACCACCACTGGAGAAGACAACTAAGGTGGTAGTTAGTTACCAATGGACCTTATTTGTCCTGGAAGAGAGACACAGGCACAGAGCCCTTGTCAGGAAATGAAACCCAGAAAGAATGAGGAGATGATTGCCAGAATGGTACACTGGTCCAGTATAGAAAAATTATGGAAGCAAAAAGGACAAATCATAGGTAATGGAATAAAGCACAGCTTTTAAATATTGAGCAGCAATGGGTTTGTATTAGCATTTGAGCAGTTACAGGACACAAAACTTCAGCTTTGTTTAACCCATCAATCTTTGGTTTCCTCCTCTGACCCACACATTATCTCTTGTCAAGGAAGCAGAGGAGAGAGTGGAAATGGCCCATAATCTTCAGAGTTTATCTCTTCTAGCATTTGAAAACAGGGACTAGCCCTACAGCTACCACACTTTTTATCCTATGCAGTTGATCATGACGATTTTATGGAACTCCAGCCTCAGTATAAAACCAGAGCTTCAGTGAACAGTTTCTAGAGTAAAAACTCTTTCTTTCTTCTCAAAGTAGATGTCATTCCTGGATGAGTAACAGATAGCACACTCAAACAGCCACAGGCTTGTCTGGGGTGCTACTTTTTTATTTTTTACACATTCTGAGCAAGAAGATTTAGAAGAAGCCCATACTCTTGTGTCCACCAAGTTTTGGCACATGAAAAGGGACACAACACAGAGCTTTCTAAAGGCTGCGAGAAAATCATCCAAGGGAAAACAAAATCTGCTGTGGAATGAATCATATATATATGCCAGCCAGGAAAAAAGAATATAAGGATACAACTGACATGTGGATCCTTTCCACAATAAAGAGTGGATGAAGACTTGAGAATTACTTGTCCTGATTCTGTTTTGAGTTTTCTTTTTCATCAACCTTTGATGGGCCTGTGCTCAGCCTTCTTTAGGTCCTGTCCTAGCTGTATCTAAATCTGGCCCATGCTAGCCTGGCCATTTCTTTGAATTAGGGCTGATTTATGAATTACAGAGAAATCTCAGTCTCGGGATGTTTCATACTTGAAGTTTGAATTTAATGTTGAGCATCTTCATCAACTTTATTTTTATACCTCTAGTTACTTCTGTTTCTATTTCTATATACAAATGTCAGAATGGGCTGCTCATTTAATTCTGGGGGTGTCTGTAAATTTTTATGACAGTCAATTATAATATTCATTTTATTTTATTTGTCTCTATAGGAGGAGGCTTATATATCCACCCCAATATTGATTGAAAGAGAATGATAACTCTTCTGGGCATCACCTAGAGGACTTTTCCTTCTTTTTCCATCACTTATACATTGTTGACATAAGGCTACTTCTTGTCATATTCTTACCTGCACTTTTATCATTAAGTAGAAAATGAACTAAAGAACCTTCCTTTGGGCGTTTTGCACTTACATGATGTCCATTTGGATGCAATTTGTGTACATGACACCTAACTCCTTCCCAGACTGTTTAAAAAAAAGAAAGAAAGAAAAGAAAAAAGAAATGTAACAGAGCATGCATGGCCCAGGAAGTACTCGACCCTCAGGTCTGGGGCTGAGTATTAACTATAGTACAGGACCAACTTTAGTCACCATTCTTTAAAATACAAAGGATGTCAAGAACCCCAAGTAAACAGAAAGAGCTATTATGATAGAAATGTCTTGTGGGCACTTCTATGAGCATAGCATAAAGGGTAAGTTTGTTGAACTTGAAGAGGAATGTCTAGTAGTGATGATCCAATTAATGTAGGGAAAAGCACAAATAATTTCTAGAAGAGGAATTTTGAGGAAGGCTCTCCATGCCTTCTTTCTGAGATCAGAGATGATGAAAGAACTTAACATAGGAGTTATTTCAGCTGAACACACAGACTCATCTCCCCACATTATCCAGCCCAGTGGTAAAATACACAAATATGTTTACTGGTGGCCATTGTGGAATCTTTATGTTTAGAGATCTCTGTGAAGATATTGGAAAGCTTTGGTTAACTAGCTTTATTTACACCTGCCTGAAGGTAATGATATGATTCCTTAAGTTTCCTTCCAGTTCTCATTCTGTGATGCAAACATAATTTTAAATTTATTTTTATTAATAGCTGAGGGAAATAATATTTACTCCTAGAAGGGTCTTCTCATGTTTTGAGGCTATAAGAAGTTCAGGTTGTGAAAAGATTTACTAGCCTTGAAATTGTCTCTTAAGAAAGCTCGCAGTCCAAGATTGAATAGTTCTTTCATATTTTTGGTATGTACTTTAAAATACTTCCACTTGTTTCCTATAATTTTAGCATTATTTGCTATTTGTTTACAAACTTATTATATGCCATAAGTTATATTTTATCTTCAGAGGTCAGCACAAACATTAAAAATATCTAAACCATTTGTTATATCCTTTTTAAAAAATTACTTTCATTGTTTGAATTATCATACAGTAAAATTGACATTTTTTGGTATACAGTTCTGTGAATCTTTCAATATATATATATTCATATAAACACAACCACAATTGAGTTACTCTGAACTCTTAACATCAGACACTTCTATCTTTTAACAACTCTGCTACTAAAATCCATTCTGTAATGTAATTGTTTAATGAATTTATATCCAGCAAAACACATAATGGAATATATTTACTGGAAAAATGTAAAGTAATTAGTGTTTATCCACAACAAATAAAGTGCTTTACTCAAGATAGTCTATAAAGGTCCAAGTTGTTGAACTGGACTCATTGTGTCCAAATTAATTTTATATAATTCTTTGTTATTACAACAGCTGTCATCATCAACAGACAGTAAGATATGCACATATAAATGTCAATATGAATATGAGTTTTTCATAATTTTGAAGACTTCATAGTGTTTCACAAGGTTTAAAATTTTTCTAAATCTAATTTAAACTATGACATGGATTTACAATCAGATTAGAACTTGGAACATTTTTACTCATTTACCTGGTATATAATCTGCCTTGATGATGTTTTTGTTTTATTCTTTCTTTAAAAGTTGCTTAGGACAGATTGCAGAAAATATGATTTGTATCACAAGCCATTAGAACAAAACAAACTCCTTACCATGCCTGATCTATATATCCTAAAAATACTACCCTCAGGATAAAAGAAAGAGATTTGAAGACTGTACCCATATTTTTATGTTTGAATTAGATATAACAAAAAGTTTTGGTCATTCTGACTTGTGTAAACTTCCTAAGAGGAATTAATACTATATGCAGAATCTTTTTGATAGACATGAGTCAGATATTTCAGCAACATCAAATTTGCCTGTTTGTAGATATACAGCATAATAATAATTTGCTACAAGCCCATTTTGTATATACACGGAGAAAAAAAGTAATAATATAGTCAGGTAGCATTGATTTTTGGCTATGTTGTTTCTACAGAAAGAAGAAAATATGTGTTTATAATTTTTAGATAGCTAATTCGGAAAAGTCAAGGATGTATGCTCCACTAACCACAGTCAACACACTGAATCGAGTTCTGTTAAACATGCCCTTTTCTTTATACCTCTCCTTCAGAAAGGAAGGTTATTATGAGACAGTAAACATAATAGGGTTAAAAATACCTGGAAATTTAGTACATGGTATCAGAGACGATACCACAGTAGTCAAATGTAATGAGGTTGGATTGTGGGTATTCTTCCAATTTGTCATTTCCTTTCAAAGCTATTATTTCACCCTTTACTGATAACCTCTCTTCAGTTAAAAAAAAAATTACCATTAACATTCACTCACTTTTTGCAGGTTTTGAACAATTTTTTAATCCAACAAGCTATTTTACCTTACACAATAGATGTGGTCTTAGCCAATAATCTTCATTGTTAACAACATCCAATGGCTTTTTAACAATTATATGACATCCATTGTGTTCCATTTTCTTTCTATGGCAATAAATGCCCTCTAAAGCACTCCAACTAGTAAGGTACACGAGGTATCACTTTCATAAAGCTATGCTAGCTGTCTTTAATTCAATTATTCAACCAAAAGACTTTCTTCAATGCTGCAAAATTGCCCCATACTTCCCCATTTGTGATGTTAACTGAGCTGTTTGTGGTTTCTTGGGCTGTAAAGTATTTCTTTATCTATTTTGCTTATCTTTTAAAACCATTTTACTTGTCATGAAGAAATGGTTTTAGATTGTTTTTTAATCCTTAAGAATGACCATAAGAATTATAGGTAGTTGTCTTTTGTATAAGTATAAAGAAGAAATGAGCATCTTGCAGGGGGAAATGTCAGCATCACTACTCAGCAAGGAAGCCATGATGTGAAAGCTCAAACTCTGTACCACCCATGGCACTGCTTCCTATTGTTCACCAGCTCCCACCCCTTTATTTCTGGAGTAAATCTTATTTGGGTCATTTGATTATTTGCTTATTATCTCTAGAGGGTGGGCAGGCTGGTACTATCTGAACTCCAAATACACTCAAAATGCAATAAAGGTCAGAAGCTAGAAAGGATTAAACCCCTCTACATTTTGTAGTGATTGTTATAGTTACCTTCTGAAAACCCATCCAGCTTTACCTCAGAATTTCATCCTGGGAAAAAGTAGAAATGATATTGAGTACATTATCAGGAGAGAGTCAGTATGTAGTTCTTTGCTATTAACTAATCGTGATTCATTTCTTCTCTTACAAAATAAAAATTTGGAGTGAGTCAGTGATAGTTTTCTTTCTTTCTTTCTTTTTCTTTCTTTCTTTCTTTCTTTCTTTCTTTCTTTCTTTCTTTTCTTTCTTTCTTTCTGAAATTTTAGGTATGGAAACCACAGATGCCAAAATCTCCCACATAGATGTGATTCTACAATGACTGAAGTGAAGAAACATTTGACATGATTTTGCCTTTTTTTAAAAAAACTCCCTCAAGGTTGATGGTTGTAACTTTCAATCTGGCTACCCACTGTTAAGGTTTTGAACAGTAGAACCCTGGCAGACCCACCACAATCAACCTATGGTGCTACTCATTGACCCAGCAAAATACCAAACAGTAGTTCTTTAGAGACTATATTAGCTAGAAATTTACTAACTGCAACATTATTCTTGGCGAACAATAACATTTATGTTAACAGGGTGCTAATCAAATATTGGTGCTGCTCAAATAGCACCATGGTTCAAGGAGCATGTATTTTGTGGTCATAGGCCATTTTCTTACTCTAAAAGACAATGCAGAAAAACCTATGTGTTTATTAAGGATGACCAGTGAGAACAGAAGACCAGGCTGCTTCCATCTGAGTTAACTCATGAAAGGGGCCAGTCTCTGTCCTTTAGAAATATCACTGCTCAGGAAGTTGTCTGTTCTTGAGGTTATCTGTGTACACCTATCTTTTTATCTCGACTTCACAAAGCTAACACACTCTTTTTCCTACCCATGTGTTATAGGCCTGTGTCAGGTGGTACCTTAGCTGTTTAGTAGGAGTAGATAAGCTGGTTTAAAAAACTGGGAATTTCTAAAGAGAGTGACATCTTGTCTATTTATCAGATTAATTTTCACCAGTCAGTTTGAGGTATGCAAAAACATGTTCAGAGAAAGGCCTGGGCGTGAGAAGGAGTAGTCTGATATGACTGGGTCATCATCGGTAATGGAACTCCTTAAAAAAAAGTGAAAAGAGAAAAGGAAGGAAAAAATGGAAATTTTAGTTCAACTAATCCAACTAATTTTTTCCCCAGATAATAAATGGGTTTAAATATATGAACTAGTTCATTAATGTTATAAGTACAGATTCAGTGGAAGCCTGAAACACTATGAGAACAAAAGAGTGAGCACCAAATTTACTTATGTATAAATACTAGCTGATGGTGAATCTTTATGATTGAGCAACCGTAGTTTATAGAAGTTTTTTTCCTCTGTGAATTATAAGATGTTAATTCAAGTATGGTAGTTCATGGTTGGTTTTATTCCTTCCTTCAGCAAATGCCTACTAAGCAACCACAGTGAGCTAGAAGCTGTGGGAACTGTATAGTGGTGCAATCCACGGCAATCCATAGAAAGGCAAAAGCCACAGTTGCTTCCCCTGCTAGTCAGGGTCCTTGCAAGGAAGAGATAGTGCACAAAGCATGGTCATTGAGGAGGGTTTAATGAAGGGACTCTTTACAAATGTGTTGGCAGGGCTGAGGGGACCCATGAGGGATGGTGAAGCCACAGGGGGCTAGCAACATCGGGGAGCCATTGCCAGCCCTAAACCTGAAGGGATTAAGAGAAGGAGCAGTTACTGGAACCCAGGGCAAGCTGTAGCTGTGGTTGTAGCTGTGGCAGCAGGAGAGAGCCGCCTGACAGGAGCTGTGGCCTTCGGAAGAGGAATGCCAACACACTGTGTCCTAGCAAGGAAGAGACTGGGCAACAAATGCCACACATTTTCTCCTGCCACCTTCCGATTTCCTGCCGGTGACTGTCATTGGTTAAACTCAACACGAAACAAGAGAACAAGGGAATCCATTGACATAATCCGTGAAGGTCAGCATCCTAGTCTACAGAACAGGGTGAAGGGGAGAGATGGTTCTAGAGGGGCAAGCAGCATACCCAGCACACTGCCCTTGAAGTAGACATGGTAAGAAAGCTAACCACAAAATAAGGCAACAATACAAGAGGTGTACAAAGATAAACAACACATAATATAGACAGTAAGTCCTGGCCAGGGTGGGTATAATTCAGGGAAGACTCCTAAAAAAGAAAAGTAACACTTCTGTGGTTGGGACTTCAAGAATGTGTTAAAATTAGGTCATCACAGAGAAATGTGGAGGTTAGTCCAGTTGGGGATGGGAGAGGGTAGAACAGAGGGAACAAAGACATAGAAATAAGAATAAACATGGCAAAAAGAAAAAAAAGAATAAACGTGGCATGATTGAGAGATTGTACCAAACTGGCTAAAGCACAGAATAGTAATGAAAATGCCAGACTTTCCATGAGAGCGGTGATCCGCTTCCATTTATGAAATTTCTCCGTATTTTTACTGAGTGCCTGCTGAATGTACTTGTACTTTGAAAAGCTTTTGGATAAAAGACATTGAAGACAGAATATCTGGCCCCAAGGACCTTTCACTTTTGCTTGCCATTCACATGAAACAGTGAACTAGTTAACCACAAAATAGACAAACTGCCAAACTGAATGGTATTTGGAGTCTAATAAAGTGGTCCAGAATGTGTAATTCTTGAAATGTGGTCATTCACTTTTTAGTTCTATCAACAAACATTTTTTAGAGCATTTGCCATATGCCAGGCCATAGCATTAAAGATACCTACCATTCCTTGAGGTGATTTGGATCCAAGAATCAACAATTGTGAGTTTGGCTCAGACCAAACCTCACCTAGTTTGGACAAGAACTAAATGAATTATACTCTTCCAAAATATACCGTAAAGAATCCACAACAGGAGCTCACTAAATATTTGTTAAATGAATGAATGAGATGAACGAGCTAAGTAATTAAAATGAAGAAGTATTATACATTTCTATGAGGTTTGGAAACAGTGCTTAAGAGAGTCATTTATAGAGTTTTCAAAATCTAATCATAGTGCAGACCGACTATGAAGGCAGATTTGGCCTGTATTGTTCACTAAAATAATCCCAGTCCTAGCATAGAGCCCGGTGCCGAACTAGACCATACTCTATAGCTACCAAATAAATGCTGAGATAAGTTAATAAATGAATGCATACTTGAATCAAGTATTTTTACAGTAACATTGCTTGGGGTTGTGGCATTCCTTGGGGAGATTTCTTGAGGGCATGAAGTTACCATTACAGTACATTAAGTAGTCCTTCAGATTTTTAATGACTACTCCTTAGTAAGTCTATCTTAACTTTTCCTCGCTTGATTTCCTTGTGAGTCTCAAAGGTGCAGTTGTTTTAATAGCTCTAAATATAAAGAGGGAAAATCACATCCTGCATCACCTTTGAAAGGCAATGCATGAGGGCAACACGTGAAGATGCAGGGCTTCTGTCTCCGTGCAGGGCCCAGGTGTGTATATCTGTGACTGGCCTCACTATCACTTGCACTTTTACTTTTGTTTCTCCCTGCCCCCCACCACCCTTGCCTACAGCACCCAGTCTTCCTAGGTGGTCTCCCATCTAAGTACTAACCAGGCCTGACCCTACTAGCTTCAGAGATCAGACGGGATAGGGTGTGTTCAGGGTGGCATGACCTTAGACTGTTCCTTTTTTTGAGAGCTCTAACTCTTTACCTACTGCCATTTAAATCATATTGTCATTCTGCAGAGCTTCCCATAAACACCAAATGAGAAGTACAAACATGTGAAAAATTATCTACCTATGTGAAATAGATTATTTTAATTTGTAATCTGATGACATTCATTTTAGAGAAGAAAGTATTGGGGTGTGTGCCCTTCCTCCATCCCCCACACTCAACAAGGAGTGTGGCTTCTCGTTCTCTAGGGTAGCCTTAACCCCACTGGCTTATTAACTATGTTGCCTGAAGGTAAATTTCTATTTATTGGCTTTTAAACATTGCATTTTTTTTAATTTGCCATCAAACACGGAGATCTAAGTTCAAACTGATTTTATGGCTTATAGAGACTGAAAGTCAGATAAGATTAACATTGTCAGATGATGATGGATATGTGGTAGTTTTAACCTTAAAGCAGGCAGGTCTCCTTGTAGAGTGCATTACATTTACACAACCAGATTTCTCATCTGGTTGGCTTTCAGTTTGACAATTTCTGCCTCTGTGAGGATGAGACGGACAATCCGAGGCTTGCAGGTGTCTCTAAGATCTAGGAATACCCACTGCAATCCAATTGTGGGTAAGGTGCTCTGTGTACCAAATCCTTATGTTTATATTTAGAAAGAAATAGAAAATGATTGTTAAGGCTATTGTCACCCTGCTGACCTGAAGACAGAGTTTGTGATGAGAGGTTTTCAGAATCTTGTGGCTGAGATAGGATGAATTCTTTTCACTTGCACAAAAGATTATTTATGATAAAAACCTTAACCCATACACTCTAAGACAGATTCAAATATAAAAGAAGTGAAAGCAGTCTGAAATACATCAATGAAAAAATGTTTTAATCATGAGTGCTAGGAATTATACACATACTACTTTTAGTTCTGAGTATTGTTCCAATTTGTGAAATTCTTTTCTTGTTTTAAAGATTTTCACCCTGCCAAATATACCTAGATATCAATATACAGATGTCTCTGCTAACATTTAGTTTCTAATTGTATATGTAATATTTTAAGCAAGTATTTTTTACACAGATTGTGAAATTAAACTGGCATATTTAATTTCCCCCACAATGATTATTATGGATGCTATATAAAAATAAAACCACATGTTTTTTTAAACATAGTTGACACCTCTGTAATATTTCAATTTATGGGACAAAAACATTGTTTTCTTTGGAAGGTATGTACAAATATGCAAAAAAAATCTGCTATGGGCTGAAGTATGAGGCATGGAATTTCAGTTGAAAAGTATAATTTGGAATTATGAACATTTCTAAAATGTCTCTGAACCTCAAGAAATTACAATTAATAAACAATAAAATTAACTATATTTTGTTGTTTCTCATCACCTTTATCAATAAGTAAGAAACAAAGGTAGCCTACTTTTTAGACTATTATTGGGTAAATCCTAAGTATTTTTAGCAAATAAAAAAAGAAAAAAGAAGTTGACTTGATCATATGATTCAACCTTTTTAATTGATAGTATATAATAAGCTAAATTAAAAATTTTAAATAATTATTTTAAAACTCTAATTTTATGTATGATTGGGGTATGGTAATGAATAGACCCAAACAAGTAATAACTCAATGCAATGGAAGTATTTCTTGCTTGTGTCATTGTCCTGGGAGAATGAACAGATTGGTCAGTGACTCTCCTCTACGCACTCATTCAGGCCAGCAGGTTGACAGAGGCTATGCCATATTCAAATTGTGATGCATAGCAGGACCTCCATTAATATTTACTGAATTGAGTATGCATATTTTTCCTTTCGAATGTGTGTATGTAGTTCTATAATGTAGCAATAGGATAGTCATGATATATCCTATTTTGCTACCATGACTTGAAAATTTATTATTTGTATCCCAATTTGTTACAAAAAATTTAAAGATACAGTAATGTGGCAAGATAAAATAACCTGTCATTAACTAATAAATATTTTTCTATGGTTCTTCAGAGTTTCCATAATTACAATGTCACAATATATTTTCTAAGGCTTATCCCTAAAAGTGGACCTATTTTTGCTTTTTACACACATATGACATAATGGATATGTTTGTGTACATTAATATTGACTTGATTGAAGTGATTTCGTAGGATAAATTCCGAGAAGTGAAACAAAAAGAATAAACGATTGCTTGATTTTTGCAAAGTATTTTACGGTATTGGCAAAAAGGAGAGCAAAGCTTGGTGAGGCTAAAGCCTCATCAACCTGAGTAGGAAGACCTGTTGAGTGCTGTCATTAAGCCTGCTACTTAGAAATGAAACTCACTTTAAAGATTTCAGGAAAATGAAAATCCAGAGTTTTTTCATCTGGAAACTGGGGATTCTTAAGAGTCCACAGATGGCCTTAAAACAACAGTGACACTCCTGGAATCATGGGCAAGATGTCATCAATAGGCACTTATACCCATTTTTCTGAACATGCTTTCTTAAAGTCAGATTCTTCTCCTTCCATTGTACTTTCATTCCATAAGCAACATAAGAATTTGGATTTCTCAGAAACAGAAAAACATGTTAACTTCTAGCGTAATTTAACTCTAGAACTTCAGTTTCTGTTGGATGCATCAAAGGTGCCTGATTTCTGGGTTTAAAAAGCAGAATTAAATGCTAGTTTTGTGGAAGCTTTTCTTATTAATTTTATGCTATTAAGAGTCCAGGGCTCTGTGAGTCACAGATATTGACTGTATGTGACTAATATTTCTAAGCTTTAGAAACTTTGGACAAAAGGTTATTTTTGAAGGATAGTTGAAACATCGAAAGGCACAGAAAAAAAATAGTGGGGAAAGTAAAAACAATAGTACTAATGAGAAAGAGACCTGGGTTCATGGTGAGTTTTAGAAGTAAACTGAATTATGGTGGAGGCAAAAGTATATAAGGGCAAAACACAAAGTGTGACATAAGAGAAAGATGAACATTTTTGAGTCTACATTTATATAAGTTATGAAGTAATGAAGTAAATGACTGTATAGTGATTTCATCCTGAGCAGACATACATCCCAGTAGAATGCAAGCTCTAGGTGGCAGGAATCTGGCGCCTGATCAGTAATGTATTCCCAGCACTTAGAATAGTGTCCATTATAGTGGTGGGCATTTAATGATTATTTTATTTAAAAAATTAGTAAGCCAAATAAATTCCAAGTGGGAAAACACACATCTTCAATTCTCATTGGAAAAGAAGCAAAAGAAAAATGTTGCAAGATGGTACAGTGGCCATTGATTGATTTATTGATCCAATAAATATATTGTGGCACTGTTGGTATATAAGGCACTATGCTAGGGTCCACAGAAGTTACAAGTAGCTCACAGGCATACGAATGGCTGCATCAAAAGGAGCCTTGGAAGGAATTTTGCCTCACCATAATCTCCAATTGCCATTTTTCCTTCCAATAAGTATTCTCTGAGAAGGAAAATGGATTTTTTTCAAATAATTTTAATAAAGTATGAATAAAAACAAATTTAGAAAATGATGCTGTTTTGTGGACTTTAAAAATACAAGCAAAGGAAAAGTTTTATTCCAATAAAAGATTCATTGATAAGTCCCCTTACACTTTTCTCCTTCCACCCCCATTGCTCCTCCTATAGAATCAGGAATTGCAGTTGCATAAGACGAAGGAAACACTTACATAGATAATTACTGTACAAGGTAGGAAATATTTAGGGCCTTAAGAAATGTATAGGTCAAGTACCATGAGGGTTTGGAAGAAGGAATGATCACAACTTCTATCAGTCAGTGTCTTTGGTTGCAAAAAATAGAAACTGGCAGTGGGTGGTTTTACAAGAGTTCACTGGAAGGAGTCCATAAAATCTAGACTGGTCAAAGAAACCAACAAGGGCAAGGACTGGAGAAGAGCAGCAACACGGCTCCATGAGCAGAAATAGTAGGTGGTTCTTCAGGGCGTGAATGAGCTCCAGTGGGTTTCCATGCTTGCATCTCAAGAGTCAAATTGCACAGTGATAGAGCTAGGAGGGCAAGACCAAGGCAGTGCTTCTGATTGGCCTACTGAATGTCACATCTCCATCCCCTCATCAACAAGGTGGGGCATCATGAGTTATAATCCCAAGGTTGCATGTATCCCCCCAAATTGATGCATTCCTTCTAGAAGAATGATGAATGAGTGATATCTGACCCCCCCCCCCCCAAAGCCATAGGTATCCACAATACTTATTGAGCTTGAGAGAAAGGAAGCAGAGAATGCCTCATGAACGATTTGGCATTGGAATTCGGCCTTAAAAAATGAAAAGCATTTGAATATGTAAGGATGGAGAGAAGAGTTAGGTTTGGAGGCAAGAGGTTACATTATGAACAGAGACACAGGATGGACCAGAGAACAGGGCCTGTTCTACAGAGGTATATTGGGAAGAAAGAATGGTACAGGGTAATAACACATCGAAAAGGAGCATGAATGCCAGCCTAAGAGGTTTGCATTTTATTCTGTAAGCAATAGGTGCACTAAAAATTTTTAGATGGGACATGTAGCTGTATAATTGGATATTGTAATTAGCAATGTACTTTTAAGGAAGTTTCCTCTGGTGACATGGGATGGGTGGGGCAAGAGTTTGGACACAAGAGAATCAATCAGGACATTATTGCAAAAGTTTGGTCTAGACAATTAAGGAACTGAATATAATGGCTGCAGGAATGTAGTTAAGGAAATGGCACAAGAAACACCATAAACGTGGTGTTTAACAACAGGGCTTGCTTTCACCAATACCACATGAAATGAAGCTAACTGTGATATTGAAGATTCAGGCATCAAAATCTGTGAAATATTCTTCACAGAAATACTAACGGTGCAAGGTCGCCACTGTTACTTCTCAAGTTCTTTATCAGTTAACCGAATATTCTTCATGATTACAATCAATCTGTTTGCGAAAATCCTTAAATGCATAAATATGATCCTGTAGCTTGAGACCACAAAGTGAAGGGAATTAATTCAAATATTATGTCTCCACCTTCCACTCAAAACAACAGGAAAGTTACCATAGGGAAGGGGCTGCAAACTTCTTCTGGAAAAGGTCATCGAGTAAATATTTTAGGCTTTGCAGGCCCTACGGTTTCTTTTGTTAACGACTTAACTCCATGAGAAAGCAGCTACAAACAGTATTTAAATGAATGAATGTAGCTATATTCCAATGCAACCAATACATTGTGTATGGACACTGAAATTGGAATCTCATATCATTTTCACATACTGTTAAACCTCTTGATTTTTTTCTACCATTTAAAAATGTAAAAATCATTCTTAGCCATCAGGTCATTAAAAAACAGGCGGCAGATTGGACTTCACACTTGCTAATAATGCCATTGGCTGCTACCACAGCTTTAGAAACCAGGGCCAACATTTCCTTCATGAGTCAACAACAATATGAGCCCATTCTGAAAGTCGTAGTTGAACTAGACAAGGGAAAATATGAGAACCAATTAATAGCTCAATAGTTGATCCTGCTCTACTTGTTCTTGTTTCAAATGAATGGAGTTTTCATTTCAGCTTTCTTTCCTACTGTAGCGTGCCATTAATATTTGTTTAAAAACAGATTAGGCTAAAATAACAGAGGCATTCCCAAAGATAACAGTTTAAACAAGAGGGAAGTTTCTCTCTCAAGTAGCGGTCTGAATATAAGCAGTCTAAGGTTTGAAGAGAGCCTTGATGGTGTCGGAGATACAGGCTGCTTCTGTATTTTGCTCTATCATTCCCATCACACAGCTTTCCACTCACAGTCTAAGATGGCCACTCCAGCACCCACCATCATTCTTGCATTCCATCCGGTGGGAAAGGGAAAAAGGAGACCACACTCTGCCTTTCAGTACATGACCTGGAAGTCACCTATATTACTTCTGTTCACATCCCACTGGCCAGAACTTAGTGACATATCTATAGCTAGCTGCAGAGGGAATGCACGTGGAGAAAGAATCTTTATTTCGAAAGCCATGTAACCAACTAAAATTGGGAAGAATAAAATTGTAGAAATATTGGGAGATAGCAGGAAAGCTCTGCCAAGTGATATCACATATCACTAAGCAATTTCTATGTTCCATACAAAGATTACTTTTATTAATTAAATCAGGGGAAGGGAGTCATTCTAAATATCTTTTAAGGATTAACTTAAACCCCCCAAATAGAATCAGTTATTCTGTTGGCAAATTCTGTTGGCAGAGGCTTTTACCTTAGCAGCTTCCACAAAATCATAAATTTATTCAACAAATATTTCGGGGCACCTATTGTGCCGGGCATCTTTCTAGGCAGATAAACAGTCTCATTTCCTACCCTACTACTAACAACTTTATGCTAATGTGTTATCCCTGATGAAGACATTACATTAGAACATGTAACAAAGGCTTCTAAATGAATGGGGAATGAGTTGCAAGCCATAGTTATTAGGATACCAAGTGAGAGGGTCTACAGCAGCCCTACAGATTCGCCCCGGTAAACGTGGACCCCAAACAATAGCCTGTTTACTATGCAAACACAGTTTCAAGGGAAGTAAGTCTTCCAGCTCCCTTTTCCAAAAGAGTGCCATCCTTGTACTTGTCTTTTCTAGAAATTCTAGACCACTCCTGTGTGGGAATTTGGACTGATATTTAAGTGCCAACTCTCTACCAACCCTCTAAATGGGAAGATTAAACGGATCCTAAAATAAGAGCCAACCTGCATGTGTCAGTGTCTTTCCAAGTTGTATTTTTAAAAAGAAAGAAAAGCGAGCAGGCAAACACTAAGCACTCCACCTGGCATGACTTCAGAATGCTTGTGATTAAGATATTCCGCTTATTGTTAGTCAAAGATCTAGGCCTGCTTGCTCCACATAAATAGAAGCTCTGTTTCTCAGCTGCCTGTGCGCATCCTCTTACATGTCCTTAGGGTGCTAGAACAGCAGGGCTTCTCTAAATGGTTCTCAGACCCGAAGAACATGAAAAGAAGCAGCGAAGGGCTCCTGAAAGCATTTACATTGACGAGTAATATGTATCGACAGTACATTTTTCTTTTTCTTGCTATCCAGTGAAAGCCTTTGTGCGCTGCTTTCCGTTGTTAGCACCGAGGGTAATTGAGGCAGTGGCAGCGTGGCCAGCAGCAGGAGTTGGCTGAAATTAATGAAGTGAGGCGGTTTGGGCTGCACCGTCCTCACTCCTCAACCACTCCCTTGTACTTTAACTGGTTGGAATTCAAGGGGCACGGAGAGGGGGCAGGGGAAGAGTGGTGTGGCCGTGTGAAGTAGGAAGAGCCGGAAGCATTGTTTCGGGGTTCAGTCACCTGACAAGTGGTTGACGAGGAAGCCACAGATTTAAAAAAATAATCTTTCCATTTTTTATAGCATAAATCAGAACAATTAAATACCACTAACAGTGAATACTTATTGAGCCCCCGATATATGTCAGATATTGTTCTAAGTGTTTTACATATCATTATCTTATCTGATTCCTACAATAACTCTCTGTGGTAGGTGCTCTAATTACTCCCATTTTACAGCTATGAAACTGAGGCTGGGAGAGGATAAGGGTTTAAGCGGCAGGCCCAGGAGACTGTGTAACTCCAGAGCTACCGTGCACCCACTCTGACCTACTGCCTTAGAGAATAGTTGAACCCTTGGTTGTCATTTTCCTCTAGATCTTCACCTCAGTTTTTGCTACAGGTGATGGGCATAGATTTGCATTTTTTAATGGAAGAGGGAATTAAGTTAAATCATAAATAAGAGAATACTTGAAAAAGTGATATTCAAAAAACTGCAGAGACTTTGTGCCTCTTCCCTGACTGCCTGCTAGCACATTTCTTGCTGTAGGGAAGGAAGGACGGCATAACAGCACGAGATTCTATATAAAGCAATTTATTATTTTTTTGAAAAGTGATAATGGCCTTGTTTTCATCTTAAGCATCGAGAGTGGCAAAAGACTGATAGCACCCTCAGAAGCATGCACTCAGCAAGATTCCCTAAATAGTTCTTTCCTCTTCAATCCTGACCCAGTAACCTCTGGGCCATTCTATTCCCCAGAATCTCCTGTATAGGGCCCCAAAGAGTATGCTGATGCCTGCAACATCCTTTTAGGACGTGAAGACCTGTAGACAAATGGCTCCTGGGGATGGGAACATATCAAAACGTAATCCTTACTCATAACAGAATTGAGTTTGGTGTGAACCCAGCAATCAGGGAATGAAAGGTGAGTGCATTAACCTACCATGTTATCTGTATAGGAGTTTTATATCTTAAATGGAACAGACATCCCTGCGAAACAATAATGGACTGAGATTAATGAGTTACAGGTGACCCTCAGACACGGGAAGGTTGACTTTGGATAAGCACCCACAAAGGTCAAGTGCTTATCTGAATTAACCACAAGTCTTGGATCTGGGGTAAAAATAAAGGACGAGAAATACCCCAGGGAGAGGCTTTCTTCAACCTGAGTTTTGTGTTCTTTCTTACCTTCTGCTAAATTCTGCTTGGGTCGGACCATTCCTTTTCTTTTGGCATTTGCACACACGTCTCTGGCTGAAACTAGATCTCAACATCATGGACACAGTACGAAAACCCAGAGCAATACTTTTCAGATTTCTGGGGTTTCAGAATGGGTTGTAGACCAATTACTTTTGCTAACGCACAATCGAGTCTTTTTGACAGAGGTTTTGTAAGAACTGCATGGAATCTTTACAATCGAAGTCACTGTTGCCTGGTACTGACTTGGGGATTTGCGTCTGTCTCACTGTATAGTGCAGATATGTGGTGGTAACAACACCTCCTTGTTTATTCCTCTCATCCTCGGGTCAGCTTTAGTATTTTCATTTAAGACAAAATAATTAATCCCCAGAGCGGTGTTGTATTCTTCACTTATTGAAAAACACACTTGACAACCACCTCCATTAATTAAATGGACTTGTGTCCCCCACTGAGAGTCTCTGCTGGGCTCTATCTTAGGCCCCTGCCAGGAAGGTGAGCAGACTAGGAGAGGTCAATGGGGGTAGGGCACACCCAGCTCAGGCTTTAGGAGAAGGTCAGTGTGGAAAGTGAAGTGCTCATACGGGTGAGCATGTACTCACCCGATAACACCAGGGTGTCTCCCCTGATACATAGAATCCCAGTACAGGTGTGTCGACAGTATAGATATAAAAAAACAGCCCTCACACACCCCTGCCAGAACTTAGAAATGAGGGAAATAAGATACCTATTGAGAATGAAACTTTAAAAACAACAAGGAGTGAAACGGAGCATAGGTATGCAAAGTTTTCTTAGGTCCTAGAAGGGCCCTAAGAAACCTGAGCAAATGTATTAACACATGCAAAGAAAGAATGTGAGGTTCAGAAGGGGGGTTGGTCAGCCCCAGGAGGTGTTTGAGTCCCTGTGGCAAAAGTTAGTGGTGCTGGTCCTAGCTTTGCCCCTGGAAGACCCAGCCTGGCCAGTCTTTTCATACTAGGGTAAGTATCCAGTGAACATTTACCCAAAGAAATTAATATGGGGCATTCCAATGTATCAGGCTTATGTCAGTCTTATGAAAAATGGGTTGACTATGGAGATCACCTCTCGGCAGAGGAGACTGGACTCAGCTAGCTCCAGTCTATGAGGAAAGCACATTCACATAAGGAAGAAAACTGTAGATTGAAGGCTCTCAGTCCCAGGGAGACTTGCCTGAGGAATTAACTGCAGGTGGGAGAGGAGAAGGACATGTAGGAGGTAAACAGTGGAAGGAGGTATAAGGATAGTACCTCTCACAGTAACAGTGTTGCTCTGGGATCCAGGCTGGCAACAGATTTGAGAGATGGCAGAAGGCAGGGGCGGCTGGATCCGGAGTGGTTTTAGATAATAGATAACGTTTATTGAGTACTTAGTAGGTTCCAGACACTGTTGAAAGTGGTTTACTCTCCTAATTTCCATCACAATCCTATGAAATAATTACTATCTTTATCTCTATTTTACTGAAGAGGAAACTGTGATGCAATATAAGTAAATAAATCACCTGAGCTTAGAAGAAGAGGAACTGGCCTTTGAAGCATGGAATCATGGTTGCAGAACCCAAACTCGTAACCGATTCTGATGCTGAAGACAGGCTGACGCAGCCAGACTATGTAAGGCCAGGAGGTTGGCAATTTTGTTTTCTCCTAAGAATAATGACCAGTTTTAGAGGAGTGACATGGTCAAATGTGTGCTTTGAAAAAAGTCACTCTGGCCACAATGTGATTAGCTATCATTTTTCTAAAATTTGATGATGGTTTTGTTTCCTGTGTAAGTCTGCAGAGAAAAACAATGCACAGATCACATGAACTTCAAGAATTATGCTCACCAAGAGAGCCATTTTTTCCTATAAATTAATATACTAGCTTTTGGGTATGGTATAGCTTTTCAAAACTTTTGATGGTAGGGAGAGAATCTGTTGTTCATGTGGTTTTGAGTATTCTAGGTCCTACAATGGTTATTTCTTAATGTAAGTTAATAAACTGATACCGAGTTTGATGTATCACATGTAGGTGACCACCTCATGTGACTAATGTGGTAGATTGGGCAGTCTATCCTAAGAAGAGTATGGACTTTCTCAAAATATGAAGTTTCCGATTTGCAATAACAAGGATCAGGCTCTGTCTAGACCATAATAAGTTCACAAAAGTAATGACTTTGCCTATGACTGCTCAGGAAGAAGCCTGCTGTGTTTTCTCCAAGGGTGACAGTAGACAACCCACAACATTCAACATCACTGGGGCTGTGCACAACATCCACAAGTCCTTTTTCTCCTACCCCTCCTCCTCTTCTTCCTTCTTTTTCTTATCTTCTTTCTCCTCCTCCTCCTTAGATGACATTCGGAAGCCTAGGCAGGTAGACAGTATTAGGAAGGTCTGTTGGCAGGTATCAGGTTCCGAGTCCTTTAATGGCAACCAGTAAGAACAGCATAAAGTATCAAGCCTTAAGGGACTGTGATGTTAGGCAGGGAAATGAGAGAGAAATCCACTTAACATACCTAGGGAGCAAAAAGGAAACTGGATCTTGGTTTCACATTAGGGACCCAGCATAAGTGCCATTCAATCTGGAGATATAAATTTGGACAAAGTTTGAGATGGTTTTTGAAAGCTGTGTAACTGATGAGGTCCTCTATGGAATTGAACATAGTTAGAGAAAAGATGAGGTCAGAACCCTAAGCCCTGGGCACTCCAGCTCTTAGGAGCAGGAAGACAAAGAGGCACCAAGAGAGGAGACTGACAAAGAATTAACCAAAAAAGTGGGAAGAAACTCTAGAGCATGGTGTCCTGTAAGACAAGTCCAGTGTTTCAATGGGGAGAAAGTGATCAGCTACATAAAATGTTCACAAATAAAACAAGGACTGAGAATTGACTGATGGATTTGCCAATGTGGAGCTCCTCAGTGATCATAGAGGAACAGTTTTAATGTTTGCAGGATGGAGTGGTGATTGGATTGGGTTGAAGAGGGAATGGGAGGAGAGAAATTACCAGTGACTATAAATAACTTCTTTGAAGAGTTGTGTTGTCAAGAGGTGCAGAGGAAATGGAGCAGTAGTTGGAGGGGAACGTGGTGTCAAAGATTTTTTTTTTAAACAAAAGAAACAAGAGCATGTTTATATGTTATGTCAATGGTCCAAGAAAATGGAGGGAAATTGATGCAGAAGAGAGGGGGAGAATTGCTAGAGAAATAGCCTTGTGGCATTGAGAGGGGCTGGGATCCAGTATACAAGTAGGGGCTGGCCTTGGCTGAGAGCCCCAATAATCCATTCAGAGTCCCAGAAGGAAAAGCAGGGTATTGGGCTCTGATGCTGGTAGATGGGGAGATGTGGTGGTCAGATGTGGAGATCTTTCTGGATGTTTCTAATTTCTTAGTGAAATAGGAAGCAAGTGAATGATGAGTGTGAGCAGGTTGTGAAGGATTGAGGCGAGAAGAGAAGAGTTTTTGAGGAGAATGGGAGAGGGGTTGTACAAGGGTACCGAATGATAGCGAGGGAGCATTATTGGTCCACAGGAGGTTATAATGACCAGGCATTTAGAATGAGATCAGCCAGCATGGTTGTGTGTTTTCCTCCAGCACATTCAGTTGCAGGGATGCAGGCATAGAATAGACAGAAAGTTGGATTTAATCAGGCATGAGAATTTACCAGTACGATGCAGTGAGAGAGGAGCAAAGAGGATAGGGTGCTTGCAAGAGAAGAATAATAATGATGGATCATGGAATTTAAGTAGCATAAAGAGGAGGAAAGTAAGGACACGAGAGGGATGAGGTCAGTGACAAGGTGGTAGGCTTAATAGATTGTAAATCCTAGTGGAATAAAAATATATGTGCTCCAAATGGCATTTCTGATGTTTACACTAATAAAGATCCCAAACTCTTGTGTTCATATTTCTTTAAATATTGATAAAGATAATAATAATACCTTTAGGTTTTTTTCCTGGGGATGGGGCTCCTCTGTAGGAACAGTGATTGCTGGAGAGCTGCCAGCATCAGTGCTCGTTGACAGAAGAACGGAGAGGGAGAATGTTGGTTCCTCATCAAGGAGGAAAATGACTGGTATAGGGTAGCAGGTCTCAGAGTCTCCAGTGTCCTGAGTTTTACATTCCTAGGATTATAGGAGGAGGTGTTTAGACCCCAGGTCTCTGTCTGTCTCTGTCTGTTTCTCTTTTCTTCTCTCTCTCTTTCTCTCTCTCTTTCCTGCATTTGTCTTCTTTACCGGGAATTAGGACAGTACACCATGATAGATGTGTGGTCTATCAGTGATTCTTTAAAAGTTTTTGGAGACTAAGAGGAAGGCCATTGAGAGCCCAAGATAAGGTGAAAAGTCAGGAGAGGAAAAGGCATGAGGAAAACCCTTTTAAAGACAATGTTTTACTTTAGAATTTAGTTTATGGATGATATCAAGTAACGTCATTGTGGAACATATAGTAGAAACCTGATAATCATTGCATTAGGGAATACAGCTATAAAAATGTGACATATGTCTTTGTGTAGTGAACACAAGATAGGTAGTTACCTGAAACTTATCCTTTGGGAATTTTCATGTTAATGGATTACCTCACCTTCCTGTCCCCTGCCCTCTAGTCTCAGGCAAGGGTTGCTTTTATGTTTAAACTTTTCAATAAGAAATGGGGTTTTTAGATCATCCAGCCCCACTTTTTAATTTTTACAGTGTTATAACTAAGGCTTAGTGAGGTGAAATCTGTGTTCCCCTATTCTGTGGTGATGTGGGTGCCATATTCTGGCCTTCGGCTATTATGAAAGCACCCCCTTCTTCCATACGTTTGTTGGAGACTTGTTCCTTGTCATGGCTGCCCTTGTCTTGTATTAAAAGTACGATTTACCCTCAGATTGAGATGCCCTTCCTATGACCCAGGAAGTGCAAGCTTGCTACATCCTACACTGTTATGCAGAGGATGGAACAAGAAGTTTTGGGGTTTTTTTTTTTCCCCTCAAATTGGAAATAAAACAACATTCATTCATGAAAATGATCAAGGACTGAGCATAAGGGGGAAATATGGTTTTCATTCCACTTTAGAATATATTTTATATAAGAGGTATAAAAATAATATCAGTGAACTATATTGAAAGAGCTTGAATTTTGGAGTCCAACAATATGATTATTGTGTA
Organism: Eonycteris spelaea; assembly: GCA_003508835.1. Taxonomy (NCBI): domain Eukaryota; kingdom Metazoa; phylum Chordata; class Mammalia; order Chiroptera; family Pteropodidae; genus Eonycteris; species Eonycteris spelaea. The sequence continues at coordinate 9,040,611 of PUFA01000017.1, forward strand.
TACTGAATGCTTACTCTGCTGGGCAGGGCTCTCTCTCATATCCTGGTGTCACTGATTAGGGGATCCTGGACAAGTTACCTAATTTCTTTGAACATTTTTTTTTCCTCAACAAAAATAAAAGAATACTAACACCTTTTCTTGCATAGTTATTTTTGTAAAAGATTAAATTTTATATCATGTAAAAGTAGCTGGCATATAACAGGTGCTCAGTAAATGTTAATGTGTTCTTCCTACTCTTCCCCTCAAGGTTCCTGAGATTTAAAAATACTTTTCCAGATTTTGAGCTGTTCAAAAATTTCAACAGCAAGGAGAGAATGGTTATGATTAAAACCACTTGATACTGTGTGTTCATGTAATGTAATCTGATATCAACAGCCAAGATCTTTGTTCTGAAAGGAATTTCACTATTCAGCAAAGTGGGGCTGATTTAATAGCCATTAATTCTGAGGATATGTTCAAGTTCAAAGTCCATCTGCTTCAAAATGTAAATTACTCTTTTTTAAAATGTATTTTGTATTGGAATTTAGGAACAAATGCTGTCACCTTTCTTTGCATGGAATTGCAGGCGCCTTTATTATCACAGAGCCCTATTATTGTGACACCTCACACAGGAAATGCACACTCTGACATTAGGCACCAAATTGCTGAAATATCTTGTTTTCTATTCATTAAAGCCTTAAAGCACTATGTGCAAATTCCCTTACTTTAATTACACACCTCAGGGATGTGCAGGCCAAAAAAAAGGAGCTAGTCAGACAAAAAGCCAGCTCCTTGCCAAAAAACCCCAGCCCCCTAAACTGGTAAACATTTATTTTCAGCTGGGAAATCTGCTATTAATTCATATAGTGACTTTCCCAGCTGAAATAATGAGCCAAGCCAAGTGAACCAAATGTTCGCAGTGAGCAAACATGAACAGTAGGGAATCAGCCCATCTCTTATTTACATGTTTGTTCCTTCAGCAGTTAAGGAACCTTTGTATGTTTCCCTTTTACCTGGAAGCATATCAGTGTTTATATTTCAAGAGTCTTAGTTTTCAAGCAGAGCTTATTGACTCTACTGTAGAGAGTTGCTTTAAAAATTAAAAGAGAAAAATCACCAAATCAAATTATTTGTTAGGGCTTAAGAGCAAAGTCTTTCTACCAGCATCACTGACTTCCTATTTTACTTGAAGGCCTTAAAAGTCAGAGTTAGAGAAAACATGAGATTTTGAGGAAAATGCCATTTTTGATTTTTTTTTTGGAAAAAGTTAACAAAAATTCTAAGCTTATAAACAAAAATGGCTATTGTTCCATTAAGCAAACTAGGAATAAAAAATACATTATAAAAGTTTTAAAATTTTTCATGGAGTCTTTTTTCACTTCCATTTCATGCAAAGCTTTAGAATGTGGAAAATAAGAAAGGAAATAGCTATCCACAGGCACCATGTGCATATGACAAGGTAGAGTACTATTTACACTTACTTTTTGAGGTCTAAATAGTCACAAAATGAACTTGAATTCTAGAACAGAAAGTTGCCCTATGTGTGTAAAACTTAGAATAAAAAGTAGTTCGTAGAGTAGCATGCATGAAAGCTTCATGGAAAGCAAAGAAGGAAGAAGAAACAGTTAAATTAACATATGAAATAGCAAAGTAGAAGAGTAAGCCAATATATTGATTAATTCCTATGACAATGCAGAGTATCTACTCAACAATTAACCATTTAAGATTTTTCTCAATATAAGTTTAAAAAGTCCCAAACCCAACCATATGAGATCTAATCAATATGTGGAGTTTTGATGCCTCTCTTAATATAAGTAGGCATGGATTCAGAATTTTAATTTAATCTCAGAGAACAAGACGCTTTACATTCTACTGGAGGTAGAGTTTTTATTATAATAAATATAAGAAAAAGTAGCTTTTAATTCATAGCACTTTGAAATCAAAGTTAACCACCTCCAAACCTTTTTCCTAAATGAAAATTTTAGCATTTACATGATTTTTAGCAATAAATAAATGAATAAAATGTGTGAGAATTTTTGTTGTTGTTCTATGAGAAGAAGCAACACCCTATTAATTTTGACAGACAACTTGGCATTAGCCATTTTAAAATCCAACATGGGATAAAGTTATGCCTTACTAGTCTCTCTACATTTTTGTCAAGAGATGAACATTTTGCCAGATTTTTAATAATATGCCAAGAGCTTTGTCAGTTTATTTAGCCCTGCTTGGTGATGCCAGTTTTTGTGCACCACCCCACTGGGTGTAACACTGCCCGTCACAGCTCACATAACTCCTCCCCGGCAATTAGACAAAGTCAACACAGCAATCACTCCCAACAGCCCTGAGGTACCTGCACTATCAACAGTGCAGATTCCGAAGCTTGAACAAGCTTTGCTTTGTCACTGCCTCCCCATCCCAATTAGGACTTTTTTTCTGCCCTGGCAATTTAGCACCAACACCAGGGGTGGACCGATAACTCTTTTAAACAGCGCGTTTGAGTCATTCTTCTGCCCATCCCCCTCCAAGTCCAATCCAATCAATTCTTTCTCCACCTCCTTTTCACTACTTCCTTCACCACCATCCGCTCCGCGCACCCCCCTTCCCCCTAAAAAAAAAAAAAAAAAAAAAAAAAAAAAAAAGCACTCTCAGAAAGAAATGGGAGTCTGCAAGAAGGCAGCTTGCAGTTTCTAACTAGTTACCATGCCGACTGGAGCCTTTGCTGAGGAATGTGCTGCTGCCACACTGAACTCAATGAAAAGATGAAGAAAATGTGCAGGCAATACTAGTTTGGCTGTGATGCTGGGGAATCTGAGACAAGGCTGTTGGTATGGAAGGATCTCACTGCATGCAATTTGCAAACATGCCAACTCAATAGCATGTGATAGGCACTGGATAGCATTTAGAGGTCTTGGAGACTTCCAGAGCTGGAAAAGAATGAGAGGTAGATGGGAAATTTGCCTCGTGAAACAATGCTTGCCCCTTAGAAATATAAGCTTTATTAATTTTAATAAGAATGTGAAAAATGCTGAAAGAGGTTGAACTTTTTATAAGCCTTCCCTTTCTGAGTCTGATCCTTACACTTTCCTAAGATTTGGCTGCACCTTACTTTTGACTGGCCATAAAAAAAAAAAAAAATCTGACTTTCTGCCCTAAAAGTCATCAGTAGAATTTGTATGATACCAGAGTTGTGCTGTCAGGAGCTCCAGGGGAGTCCTAACTCACAAACAATATTTCTTTAGCAATTGCACAGAGGAGAGGATTGCTTTCATTTGTGAGGAGAAAGGTGGGGGCAGAAGGCAGTCCGTGAAGAGCAGAATTTCAGAATTGAAGGGTTCCATGATCTTTCCATCTAGATGGAGGAAGATTTGAGTCTACCCTGGGGTACTTCTAGGGAGTCTCCCTTGGTCCGGAGAACTGGGCTACCATGAGATAATTCTTAGTTTAGTCCTTGTGATACTGAGAGGAAATATGGGACCACCATTGGGGCGAGGCCCATTCCAACAGAATTCTTATCCAAAACACCTCTCCCTATTCCACATTCATGTGCACCAGAGACTCCTTCAGATTTCCTGGAGTGAGTGGGGAAGTTTTTTCAGAATGAGAATGACTCAAGATTGCCATTTACGCCTCCTCACACTCAGATTAGTAAAATGTATTTCTTCTTGCCTTTTCAGTCTTCCGTTGATTGATTCCAAACTGTCCTGCACATCACTGGCAAAATAGTTTTCCATGCTTGCCAATTCGACCCTGTCTTTTCATTGCCCACAGCCTCCCTATGGCTCCTCATTGCCATGGCAACCACATGTCCTGGATTTTTCAGGACATTTTGATTTCAAATATTCTGTCATGTGGTCAGACCATGTGTCAGATCATATGCCAAAAGATATGTCCTGATTTGGGTTTTGAAAATATTGTCACTATACCCATTACTCCCCAGATATGGCTGATGTCTATCCTTCTTTTTCTAGCAAAGTAGAAAATAGTATTTCGCTTAAGGTAATAATACCTTTTATTTTTACGTAATATTTTGCAGAGTACTTTCACATAGTCACCTTGATGGATCCTTTCTACCTGTGAAGTAAGACAAGATAGGAAACATTATTTCAATTATGCAGATAGAACATTTGGACATAGAGTAATGAATTAATTTTCTATCATATCTATAGTGGAAAAATGATTAGAATCACAATCTCCTGACTCTAATGTCTTTTATCTCTAACATGCTGCTTCCAAATATAAATACGATGTTTTATATCTAGGTTTGTTTGTCATTTTTGCTTCTGAAAAACTGTCTTTCAGGGGACCACATGACTGTAGACAAACTTTCCTGATTTATGCTGCATATCAACTCACGAAGTTGAGTAAGAGTTGGGGGAAGGCTTTAAGGTAGAAAAACTGGGGGCTTAAGTCATATATAACTTAAAAAACAAGAGAGAGGAAGAGAAGAAGAGAGGAAGAGAGAGGAAAGAAGGAAGGAGGGAAGGAAAGAGAGAAGAAAGGGGAAAAAGAAGGAGAGGAGAGGAGAGGAAAGAAGGAAGGAAGGAAGGAAAAGAATCCCAAGGAATCTATTCAACAGTTATACCAGTGATATTTCTAAAAGACAGACTTATTTAGCACATGTCTAGTGGTGCTTGCAAACATCTGCTTCTTAATATTCTTCTTCATTATTAAAATTTCTCAAAAGTGTATTATTGTGTTAAATCCTTCTTAGCCAGTATGTTGTACAGTGCTAGATACTATATATAAAAATAAAATTAAAAAGAGGTGAATTCATATTATTAGCCTAATTATTCATTCATGTACTCAATAATTAATTTGCAACTATCAAGCACCATCTATGTGCCGGGCGCTATACTAGATGCTAGAGATATAGTGATGATATCTCAGAGCTTATAGTCTGGTGATAATTATTGATTGTGACAAGTACTACAAAGAAGATAAACAGGCTGATGTGATAAAGAGAACTGCAGGAGGCTGGGGGATACTTAGAAGAGCTACTTCAGAGAGAGTGGTCAGGGAAAGCCTCTCTGAGGAGGTGGTGTTTAAACTGACACTTGAAGGATGATAAGAGCCAGAGTTGTGCACAGAGCTAGGGAAAAAGCATTTCAGAGAGTGGGACAAGGAGCACAGAGCTCTGTACTTATTATGCTCCATATGTCTACAGCATAGTGACCAAGCAGTTGGGGGCTGGGGTGAGGTAAGTCTGGTGTTTTACCGCCTTGAAGGCCATGGTAAGAGGTTGGAACCATATTCAAAGAGCAATAGAAAGTATTGAAGCCATAGAAGGGAGAGACTTATAGATAAGATTTTTTTCCTAGGAAAAACCTACAATACTACTTCTGAAGTCCCAAGTCTACGGAAGCAATGCAGCATTATAAAGTTCTTTACCATCTAAAAATGCTCAAAACAGTATTTTTATGCTACATTTCAAAATGTGGATTAATTTGCACTTCTTATATGCCAAGTTCTACATTGTCAAGGCATTTTAGCTCAAGATCTATAACATCCAGAAATGCGAAGGCAACCAAGGTTAATTTGAGAGGAGAGGACATGAAAATAGGAATAAGCAGACAGATCTTTCTGGGTAGACAGGGATAGAAAGGAGTTGTTACTAAGCAGAGAAGAGGTTTAAAATCTAATTGTTGATATCTTCAGCCTTAATGTTTAGTCAGAAAAAGGACAGAAGGAGGCAACGTATGTGACTGAAGCTTTTTTGCACAACAGTTTACTATGGAATCAGCTCACCAGGCTGGGATTTTAATTTGGCTGTGACTCTAGTCAGCGCAGAACATGTGTGATGTATGTCTCTGTTGTGATCCACGGTGATGTCTGCATAACAGCCATTTCAATGAAAACTGAAAACTTTTAGTCAATTTCAGCTGCTTTGCTATGGTCAGACATCATGCACAATACACGACTCATAGGTTTCGGTTTGAACCTGTGTGTTGGCATTAAGTATGGGTGTTTGCTACGAAAAGTCACAGATGACCCTCAAAGTCACATAGTAAAGCTATACTTTGGGCAAGTTGTTTTACCTAGACAGTCAGAATAAAATGTATGACTCTCCATCTGTATTTTTTATTTGTTGGGAGTAAAGTATCAAATCAGTTTTAGAAAAGGAGTAATTATTGGATGATTTCTATCACATTTGCTACACTATTGGCAATTCAGGCTTAAAATCATAGCTCCTTTAATTCTTGAAGGTGTATATTTAGAGCAGACATACCGCTAACTTAGACATACAATAGCTTGTCAAGAATCTCTATTCAAGAGTTTCCTAATGAAAAATGTGAGAGAACTGGTTTATTTGAGTAAATGTTCTGATCTTTGTGCTGCTTCCAGAATAGTCATCTTAGATCTAGCTATTGAGCTGTGCCATACTATAACACAGAGGTTACAAAAGAAGCTTAGGACCCATAGTGTCAGGTCGGTTTTATGGTTTATTCATGTAGCAACTATAAGCTCGAACCACTCATTTGTTAAAACACACATAGCAACAATAAATTTTATTTTAAAACATTGATTTTTTTCCCCATCTTATTCTTTGGATTTGAGTCTTTAAGATCACACAGCATAAGACAAATACTTAAAAGCCAAAACATACATAAATTACTTCACACTATCTTTTATTTCTTTTTAATTTATTTAATTTAAAAACGAAACTCTGTCGTGCAGTTAATACTAAGTATAAATTTTTTTAAATGCTATGTTCCCCGCTGTTGGCCTATATCCTAACATTATCAGTTCTTCAAATGAAAAAATCAATTAAAATATTTTTAAATGGGTGACTGAAGCTTTCTTTTTTTATTCATTAATAAATAGCTTTGAATACCTACTGTGTGCCAGGCACAGGGCTAGGATCTAGAGATACAGCAAGGAGAGCAGCCCAGTTTATTTTAGGAGATTTGAAGGTGCTGACCTGGGATAGGAGGCAATACAGAAAGGCACAGAAGGCTTCATAGAAACCAGATCTTGGGTGTCCCTGCCAATAACTTTAAGCAGCAATTAACTAAGCATAGATATGCTTCGTGTCAGTGGTTGTGATGCTCTATTATGAAAGGGATTCCCCCCTCATTACATATCCCACAATAAATGACATTCACAGTTTTCCACATACTCTACCACTGAATCAGTAACTAGTATTAGACTCCCCGCTGCCCACACACACACCCCAGTCACACACTCCACCCCTGCTGTGGACTGATTTCAACTAGGAGAATTTTGTAGTTTCTTTGTCCTAATAGTTTGGCATGTGCATCTACTCTTTAGAGTAAAACTTTCTCTGAGATTACACTAAGCCTGAACGCTTTGGGGACAGAGATGGGTGGTGGTAGCAAGTGGGGAGGGCTTGGAAATTCTTTTGGAAAATAACTTCTCTCCCTGGATGCATTTTCTTCCATTGCTCTGCATTCCCTCGGATCTGTTCTAGTTCTGCCATTTAGTGAAGCGCTGAGAATTTATTTGCTGGCTGCCACTGCGGGAAGAATGGAGAGTTTTGGTGACTCATAAAATAACCATCTGGCATTCCAACATTTTTGTTCTGTCTAAAGAGAACTCACAATAATTCAGTCATGAAGTTTGTGCGCTGATGGACACCTATAACTGCGAACCGTATTTAAACTTGTAGTTATTTTGTTTCTTATCAAAATGAATACGATCATTTCTTTTAAGATTTTCAACTCGCCCATTTTGGGTGACCCGTCTGCCAAATGTTTTGGAAATTTTAAGGAAGTGTGCTTGGATAGCGTTGCCAGGTAAAATACTAGATGCCTGGTTTAATTTGGTTTTAGTATAAATATGTTCCACGCCATGATTGGAACATGCTTATACTAAAAACAATTATTTGCGCCATCTCGTGTTTTTCTGTGTTCCTTCTGGTAACTCTATGCCTAGGCAATGGACACCAGAGTCCTCACCTTACGGTCTGAGTAGACCGATCCAATAATCATTTTGAGGCACTATTGTCTACCTGATTTTCGTGCCAGCAATAGGAGCACCACAGAAACAGTTTTGGAAGCATGCGTATGCTCGGCTGAATCGTGCTGGCTGCTATGCCAAGTTAGTCAAGAGGACACGGTCCTTTCAATCTAGGAAGACAATCATGGGATGATATTGATAGGAACCAGGGAAAAAAAAAGGAACATAAAAAATGTGATAAACGTCAAAGGAGTATATACAATAAATAAAGTACTTCTATTATGTGGGCTAGTTCGTTGTTAGGAACTGACTGACACAAGACCACAAACATTTCACAGAGGTCACTGAGCAACTGCTGACATCTATTTGTAGAAAAACAGTAACTCAGAAGTTAAAGCATCTCTGCGTCTTCTAACTCCCTGAATTTCCCTGAATCCAGATCACCAAATCTTCATCCCTGCAAGACAGTTCATGGGATTAAAAAATCATATGTACATATAAAAAGGATACATGCACACGCATTGTACACACACAGGGATAACACACATAAATAAGTAAGGGAAAATGAAACAATTGACAAAAGCAGAAAATTCTCACGTATTTATGTGTGGCGGATCTGATCAGTTTGCCATCAGTAATGAATGAGACTGCTCACGATGTTCAGATCAACGGGGCAGATGCCACACTGGTGATTAAGATGACTGAAATGACCTCATCCTATGCCACAACCTAGTCTTAGGGTGGATGTTCACTTGGCAACCAGCTCATCACACTTTTGAAACTGATTTTAAACGATTGATTCAGTATGTCCATATTTAGGATTGAGGTGGCCTAAGAGATTGTCAAAGATTATCTGTACATTTTCCTATATTTTTTTCTTATTACGTAAGTGATGTATAACAGTTGTACAGCATTAAAGAAAACAGATAGGATAAAAGATAGAAAACAACCATAATCTCACATCTCTGAATTCTTCTTTAAAATTGTTCTTATGACACATCTCATACACCTCCAAAAGATCAGAAAACAATCTATCACATTTCGATCTATCCACCACCAACATTGAATATATATTACTATTAATTACTATTACTTAATTTAGATTTCTATTTTTAAAATAATTTTCTGTTTTTAAAAGGAATAAAAATAGAACAGATACTGCTAAAAACTCATCTCTACCTCTTTTTTTCTCCTCTTCTTTCCCAGGGGTGGCCACTGCCCTGAGATTGTCATGTGTCACTCCTTCCCATGGATGCTTTTATATTTATAGATAATATAAACTATTTTGTGTGTGTGTGTTTTTTTAAAGAAACACTGTACCTTTTATTTTTTGGTATATAAACTATTTTGTGTGTTTCTTAAAAAAATAAATACTGTACCATTTTTTGGAAGGGGGATTTGCAGTTTTCACTTATCATCATGTTTTTGAGATTATTCATGATAATATATGTAAATCTAATGCATTGATTGCAACTGCTGTACAGTATTCCATTGAATGAATGTATCCATTCCCATACTAAAGCATTTAAGAATGTTTGCACATTTTTTCCTCTAATACAGTGTAGCAATGGGTATCTCTATGTATATATGGTAAGAACTTTTTAAAAAATGACACGTAAAAGTATAATTACTAGTTGAAAAATATGGAAAGCTTCAGTTTCCTAGGTTTTGAGATTGCTTTTTAGAGTGACAATACAAATTTATAGTTCACCAGAAATCATAATTAATTGTCCCACATATTTAAAAACTGTTGCTATTATCAGATAGTAATGTTTGCATGTCTGATGAATGTGAAATAGTGTCTCATTGCTTTAACTTGTATTTCATTAATTGTTAATGGAATTGAGCATATTTTTCATGTTTATTTGCCATTCAACTTTGTCACTTTGTCAATTGTGCTTCAACCGTGTTATGGTGGATGTTCACTTGGCAACCAGCTTATCACACTTTAGAAATTAATTTATAATTTTGTTTAAATTTTTTTCTTTTATTCTCACTTGTTTTTAGGAGGTTTTTAAATTATGGTTTGATGTACATCCACTGTTAAAAAAATACTGTAAAAAATATTATTTGCAAAGATTTTTTTCTCATCTGTGGCTTATATTTTATTTTGTATATGACATCGTACTAAATATTTAAATGTAAAATAGGAAAATCTATTCATATTTCAACACTTGTGCTTTTTATGTTTAGTTCAAGATATCCTTCCTTACCATAAAGATATTGTCCTCTATTTTCTTCTAAAAGTTTTACAGTTTTTAAATATATATTCTGGTTTTTAATCCTTCCAGAATTAATTTTTATTTATGGTATAAGATAAGGATTCAGTTTCTTGTTTTCCTATATGAATTTCCAATTGTCTTAGCACCATTAATTGAATGATACAGTTATTCCTCCATAGTTTTGTAATGTCATGGGTGTTATATATCAAGCACCCATATGAATGAGAATCTTTCTGGGCTCTCTATTTTGCTCTATGGTCGATTTTTCTATTGCTGCTTGAATGCCACTCTCCCGGGAATCAGCCTCCTCTAATTGCTACCTCTTCCTCCTTAGGTCTCTTAGCTCTCTACTCTCTCATATGATGGAAGTTGTCACAGTCTGTGAAAAAGCACATTGTGATTTTGACTGGCATTGTATATAATTTTTAGATTAATTTGGAGAGATCTTTACTATATAGCGATTATATACATAACTATATACACACATATATATCACTAATAGCAATCTTTATTATTTTGAGTCTTCATCTATTAATTTGATATACCTCTCTTTGTTTTAGTTCTTTTATGCTATTTAATAAAGTTTCATATTTTTTCCTTAAGGTTTTTTTGTTGTTGCTGTTTACTTTCCGTATGTTTCTTATAGTTCATGAGGTTATTATACATGGAAAAGTTTAAATCACATTTTCCAAAAGTTTGTTGTTGAATAGAAATGCAATTAATTTGAGCATATTGGTCTATATGGGCAAACACGATGAACTTTATATTTTTCTTAGGTGTTTTTTTTAATCAATCTTATTATCTTTGAATAATGACAGCTTCATTTCTTTCTTTCCAGTTCTTATACTTCTCATTTTCCTCCTCCCGTCTTACCATGCTATCAGCACATAAGAGCCATTAGCACAATGTTGAATAGAAATGGTGATGGTGAGTATCCTTGTATTATTTATAATTTTAAAGAGAATGCTTTTATATTTCATAATTAAATATGTTTGCTGTAGGTTCATGAGGTTAAGGAAGTTTGCTAATCTTCCTAGTTTTTAAAGAGTTTTCGGCTTTATTATTTATTTTTTTGCATTTAAATGATGGGAGATTGAATTTTATCAAATATTTTTCGTACATGGAGTGAGGTAATCATATGTTTTTTCTTCTTCAACCTATAAATAGTTTTCTTGTTATTGTATTACCCTCATCTGCTTTTGGTTTCAAAAGTGAAGTGAGACTAGCTTCAAAAAATAAGTTGGGGTACTTCTCTTTTTTGGATCACTTTATATATGGTAGAGTTTATCTATATTTTGCAGACTGGTAGAATTTTGTAAAAGTGAGCATAATGTTTTTGTTTCTTGTTTTGTGAGATTTTTTTCACAACTGTTCCAATTTTTCAAAAAATGTTATCATCTTTAGTTTTCTATTGCTTCTTGCATCTGCTTTGATAGTTTTTTTCCCAAGGTAAAATTTCCATTTTATCTATGTTTCCAAATTTGTTGGCATGAAGCCATTTATAGTATGCTCTTATTTGTCTGTTCTTACATTCTCTTTCTTATTAGGTATTGTTCGTTTATGACTTTAGTTTTTCTTAAATAGAGATGTTTGTCTTGTCCATTATATGTTTTCAAAAAAAGGCTTCTACTTTTCTTGATCCTCTCCTTTTTTATTATTGCACATTTCTTAATTTCTGGTCTTATATTTATTAAGGATGCCTTGGTTGCATGACACAAATCATTATTATGGTTTATTTCTAAACACATTCTAATTTCATTCTGATTTCTTCTTTAACTCATGAGTTGCTACAAAGTGTACTTTTAAATTTAAAAGACTCAGAGGATTTTTTTTGTTATTATTTTTTAATGCTATTTCATTGTGGTCAGAGAACATGGTTAGTGAGATAGATTTTTTTTTAATTTGTTTTGTGGCTTAATATGTGGTCGATCTGTGTGAATTTTCCATGTGGGCTTAGAAAGGAAAAGCATGTTCTCTACTTATTTGTGCAAAATTGTCTACATGGTCATTAAATCAAGTTTATGAATGGTGCCACTCAAGTCATAATGATCTTTCTCAATTTCTAGTTTGCTTGATAATTTTGAAAAGGTAAGCATTTTAATCTCCTATGATTGTGGATTGAGAAAATTCTTCTTGCTCTTATGATAATTTTTGCTTTATTTGGAGATTATATTACTGGGTACAATTTATAGTTATTATCTTCCTAGTAATTTTTTTCTTTTATCATCAATTACAGATCTCCTTTATTCATTTTTGCTTAAGGTCTCTTTTCTATAATATTAATATACATATTCCACCTTTTTAAGTTATTATTTTTCTGCTATCTTTATCTTTTAACTTTTGTCTTTTTTTTAAGCTTGAAAATAACACATATCTGGATTCTTTTAAAAATCAAATCTGGAAATACTCTTTTAAGACTAGTTGGTTTATTTACATTTTTCATGATGTATTATCTTGTATTTGTTTCATTACTATTTTTCTTTATATATCTCCTCTGGTTTCCAGTTTCCTATTGGGATTGAATGATTTTTTCTTAAAAATTCCTCTCCTTCACCTTAATGGTTTGGAAGTTATATGGTATACTTTTGTTCTTTTCATAGCTATTGTATTACTTATCTATTACTATGTAACAAATCATCCTAAAACTAGATAGCTTAAAACAACAATGAACATTGTTGTCTCACACAGCTTTGGTGGGTTAGGAATTTGGGATTGGCTTAACTGGGTAGTTCTGGCTTGGGGTCCCTCATGAGGATACCATCAAAATTTACCTGGGACTGCACTCATTTGAAGATTTGACTAAGGCTAGAGGATCTGTTTGCAAAATGACTCACTCATGTGGCTGGCAAGTTGGTGCTGGCTATTTGTAGGAGGCCTCAGTTCCTCACGACTTGGACTGCTTAAGTGTCCTCATCGTATGGCGGCTGGTTTTCCTCTAAGTGAGTGACCCAAGAGAGAGGGAGGAAGAAGCTGGTATGTCTTTTATGATCGAGCCTAAAAAATCACATACCATGCTTTTCACCATATTTTATTGGTCACACAGACCAAATGGGATGGGACTACACAAAGGCATGAATACAAGAAGGCGAGGCTTATTGGGGGCCATCTCGAAGGTTGGCCCCCACTTACCTTAAAAATTTTAATAAGCATACTTGATTTAACAAACTCTGAAGTTAATTAATATCCCTACCTCACCTTGAACTATATTTGGATATTAAAATGCTTTAATTATGATCACTTACTCCAATCTTTTCATTATTATTGTTGTTTGTATTGTATGTGTGTACACACGCATGTACATGTGTACATGTGTGCATGTTTAACAGTCAATGTTTATTTAGACGTACACTATTCTTAACAATTTATTGGTTCTCCTTTGTTTATTGCATCTTACTTACTTTTATATTGATTTTCCTTGTCTTCTCCTGAAGTTCATCCCTGGAAAATTCTTTCAGAAAAAATCTGAGTGACAAACACTTATAGTCTTTGAAAGTTTTTAAATTTTGCTTCCATTCCCAAATTATGGTTTAGTTGTATATAGAATTTTAGGGTGATAGTTATTTTACCTAGTACTGTAAAGACATTCCATTTTCCTCTGGTCTCCACTGTTGTATCAAGTTAACTCTATTGCGTATTCTATTGTAAGCCTAAATATCATTTTTTAAAGGTAATCTGTCTTTTCTAGGTAAAGGCTTCTTGCTCTTTCTCTCTGGTGTTTTGCATTTTCATTACAATATGTCTAGGCATACTTTTATTTTTATGTATCTACTTGGGACTCATTGTGGGTCTTAATTTGAGGATTTGTGTCTTTAATTTTGAAAATTTTAGACATTCTGTGTTCAAATATTGCTTTTTCCTCATTCTCTCTTGTCTTTCCTTCTGGATTTCCTAATGACAAAAAGGTGGTAATGTGAGAAGTGAAGAAATGTTGAGAAGATAATGAGAAGGCCTAACATCTATCTGTGCTTCATTCTGAGAGTCTCTCAGATCTGTATTCTAGTTCACTAATTCTCAGTTCATCTCTACTATTTAACAAATTCATTTTTTTAATAAGTGACAATTTTGTTTCTAGAAGTTTTTTTTCTCAATTTGCTATACTTTTTTCATAGTGCCCTGTTTTTATGATTTCAATTCCTTCTTGTATGACTTAAAATATACTTATATTACGATACATATTACGACATATATATATATATATATATATATATATATATATATATATATATTCATTTATATTATCTGATTTCCTTAGTGGTCAAGTACTGTGGGGTTTTTTGTTTTTGTCTATTGTTTCTGCTTGATTTTACAATATAGGGTAGTGTATGACGTGCTTTGACTGTGAGTTCCTCTCTAGTGAGAATTTGTCTACAGGAAACCTGTGGGGCCAGGGTTGAGGTACATCACCCTGGAGCAGGTGCTTTTGCCTGGCAAGCGGTGTCTCTGGGTCATTGAGGGTCATCTCAAAGGCTGGCTACCCCCCGGCCTGCAACCACTTTTATGTTGGTTTCTATAATTTTGGCTTCCCTGACTTTGTGGTATGAATTCCAGAGGAAGTTATTTTCCTACCTAGAGTTGAGGAAGATTCAGATAAATCTTCTTATCATTTCTCAGTGTCATTGCGTAGATTTGTGTGTGTGTGTGTGTGTCCTTCCTTTCACTGAAGGTCAGAGTCCTGGTTTTATTCTAGAGTCTTACTAGACTCTTAGTTTCAACTCTCCACTTCACGCTAACCTAAAGTCTTTCCTTCTGTTTCTTCTGTAATTTGGGTGTTAAAGTCGAGTTTCTGTGTTACAGGGGCTTATACTGTCCCTTTCTTTGATGCTTATCTATCTACTTTAAGTATTTTTATATGTATTTTATCTAGCTTTTCTAGGTGCTTGTAGGGGGAGGGATTGTAGGTTATTAGTTTTCCATCTTACCAGGACATGTCTTTGCCCACAGTACTATTTGAAGAAACAGAAGTCAAGTTTATCTGCTGGTGCCTGAACAGCTTTGTATATCTGCCATTCCTCAAATAGGAAATGGGGGCTCCCAGGCAAACCTTAAAAGTGGTGAAATTTGTCACTAGCACCTTCTTGTTCAAAGCTTTCTCTCCCACCTCTCCTGCTTATCCTTCCTCTCTGGGCCCTACTCTTCCGGGATGCTTCAAGCTCCTTCTGGGACTTCTCATCGTTGTGCTTTCTCCCTGCTTTTTGTGGAAATGTGCCTCACCAATATTTCTGCACTGTCCAAAGTGTCCAGGTGACAATTAGCTAATCTGATAAGCTCATTCATGCTAATGTGCTAATGAAAGAGACCTACAGAAGATGGCTGTCCTTCCCCTACCGCCAATTCAGGGGACCTTCTTCTCTTGCCAGGTAACATATGCGCAAAGCAGCAGTGATCTTCTAGAGACTGTGACCTGGCTGCAGTGGTCTAACCTGGAGGATTGACATTCATGGAATGAGATTTTTAAGTCAAGTAGGAGGGACAGGTGAGTTGGGGCAGGCAGGAGAGGGTTAGAGTCAGGCGAAATAACCCTCAGATCAGGATCTATGAGTGTCTCGTAGCGCGGTGGTTGCATTAACCGTTTTCATACCTAAACTGCAAATAATCAAGAGGATTTCTCAGAACATCCCTTTGTTAGATCAAAATTATTCTCATTGGAATCCCTCTACAAAATGGGAACTCGAAGTTAGCAGAATCAAAAACATATGACATTCTTTGCTATGTATTCTTATACTTTCATTTTGCTGCATCCAGAGGAGAAGTCTATACCCCTTGAAAGACAGGAAAGAGATGGGTTCTTAAATTGGAGGCCAGAACTTGCAGAATTGGCTTTAGACAGACCAGAGAAGGACTGGTAACTGCCTTTTCCTCTTTTTGCGGGTCTCATTCTATTACGTCTCGCTCTCCAAAGAGTTAGGTTGTCAGCTCCTGGGAAGTGGCACAGATAAAGCAGGTCATGCAAAGCTGCAATGCGATTGTACTTTGGAGCCCCAGAGAGTAAGCCATGTCTTATGAGGAAGGTTATCCGAGTACGTTCATATTTCTTTTGTGTTTCCCTGTGCTTTCACAAAGTCAATGTTTTGGCCTAGTTGTGACTATTTTACGGGGCCAAGGAGATGGTAGATTTTGGTAGCTGTGTGTTTGGTGTGGCTACTGTATAACTGTAACTGCTTTGAGGGCATCTCGTTAGCTAGAACACTGTGGTGGCTGTTTTCCTTTTGCCCCTTGCATCCACTCCCCATGCTCCCTCCCATCCCTGCTGGGGGTGGACCCATATAGGTCTATCCAGGTAAACAGATTCTCTTGCCCTTTGGTTTCTGGATTTGGCCAATGGCGACTACTGATAGGAGCTGGGAAGGGGAGGAGAGCGATATTGGGGCATTTACTCTCGCAGGGTCTTTCCTGCAGGTTTATGACAGGCTGACTCTCCCTCCATTGAAACTGTGACTCCTCTGGATGACCTTCTCCACACAGCCTTCCTTTTCTTTGGCTTCTGGTGTCTGCTCCTTCCTTCTCGACCCTGGGGTTCTCCTCTCTCTCTCTCTTGTGATTTCTTCCAAAGCTTTGCGAAGAGTCCTTTTATGAAACTCTCTTCAAATTGCCCTAATTTGAGTGTGCCATCTGTTTCTTGCTGGGAAGCTGACTGATAAAACACCCAAATTCTTTTTATTTATATTGTTTTCTTCTTAAAGTAAAAGGGTTTTTTTTTATTGTGGTAAAATATGTATAACACAAAATTTACCATTTTAACCATTTTGAGGTGTACAGTTCAGTGGTATTAATTACATTAACAATGTTATGCAACCATCACCATTATCCATCTCCAACCAAAACTTTAAACCCATTAAACAATAACTCTCCATTCCTCCCAGCTTCTGGCAATCACCATTCTACTTTCCATCTTTATGTATTTAACTATTCTCATATAAGCAGAATCATACATACTAGTTTTTTGTGTGTGCATCTGGCTTATTTCACTTGGCATAATGTTTTACAGATTCTTAAAAGGTAGAAATGCATTGATATAATAGTTAGATACACACAGGACAATACTGGTTCTCTATAAGTTTATAAATCTTTGAGATATTTGTGGACAACTTTCCATGGAGCACAGCTGTGATAGAATCAATGTGCTGATTCTTCAGTGGTAAGGAATCATTGATTCCTTAGTGGTAATAATCTAGTCTCTTCCCAAGAGTATTTTGTTCAGTAAAACCAAACACTGACCAACAATATCTTCAACTGATATCAGCTGTGCAACTGTGGTGACATTAAAGGATGTATTTGAATCTTGTTAATTCTTGAAAGGGCCTTTAAAATTATTGTGGAAGATCTCTTTCTTCCAAGTTGTATTTGTAGTCATTTATGATATTAGTTTAAATACTGAAGAATCCAGAAGTATCTTGCTCTGGATCCTCTGAACATGCCTCAATTCTTAAGCTACACTGTTAAATGAATAATAAAGATCACTTTTGTCATGGGATATGGACTGTTAAAGCATTTTAAAGATTATATTTTAATGAACTTCAAGTGACACCATGCTTTACAGAATATGTGAGCAGAGCAACGATGTAACTACCCAATAGCCTGACGAATCTTTGTTCTGGCTAGAATTTGAATTTCTTGTTTTGTGTATTATTAATACTGTGGGTAAAGGTCTCAAGTCGAGGATGTTCTAGTCATATATTGTTGCGTAACAAACTGTCCCAAAATTTAGTGGCTTGAAACAAATTTTATTATTACCTCACACGGTTCTTTGGATTTGCTGGGCTTAGCTTGATAGTTCTAGCTTAGGGTTCCTCTTTTTTTCCTTCTTTCTTTTTTGTTTTCTTTTTTTAAATTAAGTTTATTGGGCTAACATTAGTTAATACAATTATATAATTTTCAGGTATACGTTGTAATTTGACATCTGCATATTCTATTGTGTGTTTACCACCCAAAGTCCAGTTTCCTTCAGCTACTATATATTTGATCCCCTTTACCCAATTCACCCTCCCCTTACCCTGCTATATTTGACCCCCTTTAACCATCTACCTCCCCTCTTCCCCACCCCCTACGCTCTGGTAACCACTAGTTTATAGTCCATGTCCATGAGTCTCTGTTTGTCTTATTCATTTGTTGCTTTTAGGTTTATATCTCACACATAAGTGATATCATGTGATTTTCAACTTCTGTCTGGCTTATTTCGCTTAACATGATTATCTCAAGGTCCATCCATGTTGTTGCAAATGGCAGTATTTCATCTTTCCTTGTGGCTGAGTCATATTCCATTTTATATATGTACCACAGCTTCTTTATCTAATCATCTATTGTAGGACACTTTGGTTGCTTCCATGTCCTGGCCACTGTAAATAATGCTGCTATGAACATCAGTGTGCAAATATCTTTTCAGATATGAGTTTTCAAGTCTTTGGGATAAATACCGAGTAGAGGGATTGCTGGATCATATGGTAGATCAAGTCTTAGTTTTGGGGGGGACCTCCATACTGTTTTCCATAGTGGTTGTACCAATTTGTAGTTCTAGCTTAGGGTTTCTTAAGTGGTACAATCAAATGGTGGCTGGAGCTGGAGTCACCTGAAGTCACTTCTATATCAGGCTTCTGGGCTAGGGGGATAGCTGGAATTGCTGAGGGCTGTATGGGCTTCCATCTCTTCACAGTGTCCTTCCACTGACTAGCTTGGGCTTTTTCCTAGCATGGAAGTCTCAGGGGTGTCAGACTTCTTACTGCTGGCTTCCCCTATAGCAGTAGTCCCCATCCTTTTTGGTACCAGGGACCGATACTCCTATGAGAATCTAATGCCTGATGATCTGAGGTGGAGCTAAGGTGGTGATGCTAGCGCTGGGGAGCAGCTGCAAATACAGATGAAGTTTTACTGGCTCACTTGCCACTCACCTCCTGTGGTACAGCCTGGTTTCTAACAGGCCATGGACAGGTACTGGTCTGCAGCACCAGGGCTGGGGGACCCTGACCTAGAGCAAGTATTCCAAGAGGACCTAGGAGGAAGCTGTAAAGCTTCTTCTGACCTAGCCTCACCAGCTCCAGAACATGACTTTAGTCCCATTCTATTGGTCTAGCAGGTCAATAAGATAAGCCAGATTCAAGAGGGAAAGAATTAGACTCCACTTCTCAAGAAGAGTAGCAAAAAGTACTGACCTTAATATTGATTCTGCAGCTCCCAAGCTCTGGGAGCTCAGACCCATCCATCACTTGTTCTTTCGGACAATCAGGTTTTTCATCTGTAAAATGCCAAAAATTCAATGAACAATTTTAAAAACTCATTCACTTCAAAATTATAAGGATTCTCTGCCTTCAAAGTATAGACAACTTTTATAATAGAAGCTCCTTTTTAAATTTGTTGAAAGTAGATGTTTTATAGTTTTAGTGTCTAGGATTTTTTTTTCTGGACCTACATAAATATAAAACTTGAGTTGGCCAAAAGATACTATTACAAGATCTCATCATGAATTATGAATTTATTATGAATTTTCCATACTGCTTGGTGCTAAGTAAGCTTATGAAATGGCAATGTTGAGCAGAAGATATATTTCTGAAAGATAAGGAGCAATGCCCGCACTGAGGTGTTGATTTCAGTTGTGAATTCTCATTCTCTAAACAAGAGTGGCTAGCACTGGTGCCCTTTCAGAAACCTGATGTTCATTGAAGGCTCTTGTCTAGTTTAGCTGAAGCAGGGACAGTAACAACTATAATAAAGGTGAGTGTTTGACCCTGGTACAATGGGTCAGAGCATGCTTCTTTTTAGGACTCTCCATTTTATTTGTTTTAAAGACGAAAGTCTCTCAGATATGAATCCCTTCAATAAGGCTGACTTCATTTTTCACGGACATGAAAATAGCCTTTTTAAACAAAGGCTCTCCTCGGGTCTCTAGGCAAAGCCCTTTGGCAATTATGTACCAGTTATACCTGACAGTTAAATTTCACTGCCTGCATTGTCCAGATTTTTCAAACCAGAATCTAGTCGTACTAATATTTTAAAAACAAAAAATATGTAAACACAAAACAAGGATTTCACAACCCCACTGAAATACTTTAATTGGTCTGAATGAGTCTGTTTTCTGCTCTACTTCTTCCAATATAAACCACTGTGACAAGCAGACTGAAATATAAAAATGCTAAAATTTTCTGGAGCAGACCCTGCTGATTGCCTACCCAATAGCCACTTGCCCTTTCTTCCTTGCTAATAGAATCCAAATCTTATTCCCAGAATCAACCCCATTCCTAATTTTAGGGTAAATCCTAGTTAATGTAAATCAATCATAGTTATCCCATTGACAGTCTTTAGTTTAGAGGTGGGCATGTGACCCCAATCTGAATAATAAGACATGAAGGGAAGTCTACCTGGGGCCTCTGCAAAAGGTATTTTCCTTCTCAAAATAGTACACAAGAAGAGACTTTCCTGTTTGCTCAATGAATGTTGTTGTGTCTGAATCTAATTCCCAGTCTGTAGTTACTGAGCCTTCTTGTAACTATGGAGGTTCTGGCCTAAACTCAAGACAGCAGAGCAGAAAAATGAAAAGAATCTGTGCCCTTGATGATGTTATTAAGTTGATCATTTAACCAGCTGCAGCCTCACCTACTTCTGAATGTCTTATCATGTGCCATAGTAATTTCTTCATTCTTTAGGCTACTTTAATCAGAGGCCTCAATTCTTTAAAGCCTAAAATATCTTAATGTATCACTTTCTCACATATTGTCACACCTAATATTTTCACTTTACTTATGCTGGGGCTGGCCCTGATATCACCGGAGACCTGAAAAAAGAAAATATGTAGTGACATAGCTCAATGGGATTGTGTCCAGGGTTTGGAGCACGGCTTTGCCACGACACAGCCCTAAATCCTCAGGAGAGGGTGACATTGGTAATTATAATGGTGTCCAACACTTACTGTGTGTGTATACTCTACACACAGACATTGTTTTAAGTGCTTTAAATTTTAACCTGAAAAATAAAAACTTAGAAGGTCAGCACTATTATTTTTACTTACACAGGCAGAAAAGGAGGCACAGAGAGGTTAAGTAATGTGCCTGGAGCTGCGTATCTAAATCAGTGGTGGGTTATAATTCAGGTTGCTTATTCAGGAACTCACAGTCCCAACCACTGCGTCCTTTGGCCTTTCTCCTCCCAAGGAAGGACATCCTTCCTCCCTATTGCTACCAGCAGTCCCAGGGGAGGCAGAAACTTCTTCCTCTTTTCAAAGGGACTGTGTGAATAACCATACTAGGTTTAAAATGTCCATTATTTGGGGTGATAACACAACACTTATTTTCCCCAGAAGGAACCAAGGAAGATCTCAGGCCAGAGTCACACAACTGGTCAGTGGTAGAGGTGAATTTGAGCCCAGGCAATCTTGCTTATACTAGAAACAACTACACTAGGGGGTGTGCAAACTCCTGTGGGAGCATGAGGAGCCAGACAAGATAGTGGCAAAGGAGGGATCCGGAATATTTCATAGATGAGGTGACTTTTTAGTTGGACCTTGAAGGATAAATGTCAATTGAGATAGCTTGAAGGGTAAACCAATTGAGAAAGAGGAGAAGGAGGAGAAAATGGAAAAGGAAGTTAAAGCATTCCAGGCAGAAGAAACAGCATATGCAAAGATAGGCAGGCTTCAGGGAATCACAGGATGTTTGCAGAAAGGTAAGTTCTTTGTGGCACGCTTATAGCTCATAGTGTACAGAGGATGGAGTAATTGGAGATAGTGCCAGAAGGCCTTTCTTTTTTTGACTATAAAGAGTCTATATTTTATTCTGCAGATAATTGGAGGCAGGTTGAAAACTTTAAAGGAGAAGAATGATACAAGTTGCTTTTATACCGATTTAACTGAAAAGGAAGGAATCAATACCTTGGGGATTTAAAATGTGTAATGTAGAAAGATGGGGGGGGGCGGTGGTCAATGTGGGAGGACAGCCCCAGGAGTGGGTAGCCCTACTGGAGGAGGCTGTTGTTGAATCTCATGGCCAAATCCAGCCTGGGAGTCAAGGATGGTTTTCACATCTTTAAAGGATTGTTAAAACAAACAAACAAAAAGCAAAGACGACTATTTGGCAGGGATATGGCCTACAAAACCTGTAACCTTGACCATCTGACTCTTTATGAAAAAACATTTGCTGAGCAAGATCTTCTGTGCTTAAAGCTGGTGATGGTCTGCTGGGGAAGGTGGGAGAGGTGATGAAGAGGAGGAAGTTCACCCTCAAAACCCTTAGGAGGTTGAACTGACAGGAATCCTGGCCAGGAAATGGGGAATGAAAATAGGTGATGTCAAGGATGAGTCAAAGAATTCTGCGTATGGAAGTATCATTATCCAACACACAAAGTACAAGGGAGAGGATCATAGCAGAAAGATTCTTTGATTTTGAGACTTATTACTGTGACATGTCCACAAGATGTTCAAGTGGAGATGCTCAGGAGACACATTATACTAAACAATGCTTATGCATCCACTTCGCTGATCTACGATATAAATTTCTTAAGGGAAAAGGTAATGCAACTGCTTAGTATAAATCCTGGCACATGATAGGCTATTAATCAAGCATGCTGAGCTCATTAAACTGAGTTACAGGGTTGAATTTAGGAGGCCAAGTGTAAGGTCTAGGTTAGAGGAAGATACAAGTCATTGGCTTTGGGTAGTTATTAAATTATGGGAGTTGATGGCATATTTAATATATTCTTATCAGCCCAAGATTCTAGGGGGTTATTATGAGACTTCTTAATACATGTGTTTAGAAAGGGATATGACCTGTTCTTAACAGAGCACCCTGAGTTAACCTTTTAAACAACAGGTCAAATCATGTCACCACTAATGAAAACCTCCAATGGCTCAGAGTTAAGGCCAAAACCTTTACCACGGCCTCTCATGGCTATTTCCCTGACCTTATCTCCTCACTCTGCTCCCCTCACTCCAGCCATCCCATACTCCTTGCCGCCTCCTCAGACTCACCGAGCAAAGGCCTGCACTAGCTTTCCTTCTGCCAGGAGCACTGTCGTTGATACCTCCAGGATATCACCACATCTCGCTCTCGCACCTCCTTTGAGTCTCTGAACAGCAGACTTCCAAACCTCTCTTCCCTATTTCTATGTTTTGTATTGCCCCACAGAGGCTGTCACATGGTAATATGCTATATAACTTCGTTTATTTTCTACCTCTTCCCACTAGCATGTAAACTCCATGGGGACAGGAATACTGCTCTATTTGTTGAGTGGGCGAATGATGTCTTATGACACAGTAAGTGCTCAGACCAGTTAGCTGTGGTTATTCCCAGAACGTCTGGGGCTATCTTGATTATACTCAGCTGCCTCTGACTTCACACTTTCCCAGCAGTGCCAGCCCCAGCAAGGCTGAGGAGACAGGGGTCAGAATGGACACTCATGTCTACTCCTTGACCCCTCCATCCATAAACCTGAGTGAGATTCTATTCCACCCGTCTCAGACAGCCATCTTGTTAAATGCATATATTTGAGGAAAAAGACAAAACTGCCAAATGTTTTAAGAGTGCAAAATCCATTTGTAGTCTTTTTAAACTGGTTTAACAACTCAAAGAAAAAAAAAATTGTGTATACACAGTAATGCTGTTCTTTTGATATTAAATTAGTATTAAAGTGGGATGCAAACTCCTCTTATATTGGGCTCCTATGGAGATGGACAAAGTAATTTTAGAGAAAAAGCAGCTGTCCTCAGCAGTAGGCTCAGAAATGTCAATTTTAATTAAAACATTTATTTTCAAATATGTTTCATGGTTCATATGTAGTAATATGTGTCTACTTCATGCAAATGTTCAAACTGCTGGGCTGAGGAAACTGGGAAAAGGCATTTTGATAAAGAATGCACAATATCATCAAAACAAAGAAACATAAAGAAAATCCAAATCATGCTTCAGTATTTCTCTCAGTCCACATATCGTGCTGCTTTGTAAAGGGCTGCGGCCCTCCGTGTAGAAATCTGGTGACAGCGGGTCGCTGTGGGTCATGGTGGGATGTGCCCCTACTCGCAAATGAGATCTGTTTTGTGTATGGAGTCTCGTTTACGTCAACAACAGAAGCTCTCTCCCGGTGTTTCTAGGTCCTAGCCAGAAGAAACTACCCAATAGCCAACTACCAATTCAGAAGTCTCCCAAATTCCATCTTTCCCCAACTATTCCTTTGGTTATGAGTGACTAAAGCTGCAGAAAGGCGTCCAAAATGTTACCATGACCTTCAAGACTCCTCTGTCCTCTTGGTCTCTGCCCTGCAGCGCATATGTACCTGCCAGACTTCTGCCAACTTCCCAGGGAAACCGGTCATGACTTCAATGTGCCCCCCGCCCCCCAAAAAAAAGAAAGAAAGAAAAAGAAATAGAAATGTGGCTAATTTAAATAAGCAGCAACTTAGGCTAAGAATTTCTGAAAATTTTGCTCAAATTTCTATAAAGTCTTCTATAAATACATTTTTATTTAGAATTAGCATCTTAAGATAATCTGTGTGTGCTATGCCAAAAAAAAAAATCGTTGTCATTAGGTTGAAATCAAAGGCAATAAGCAGTATTTATTAGTATGACAAGTATCCTTTATCTTATAACCTGGTGAGTGCATTTCTGATTAAGGTGTATCCTAATATTTGAGAAAATTACAACATATAAATAGTTGCATCGATTGCTGCTCTCAATATGCTTTTAACCTCTTCAAAGGGGCCATTAACATCACAGTCAGAAACACATAGTGAAGTCCAGAGAATGTATGCAGTAGTGCAGTTGGCTGTGTACACCAGTGCTAAGGATGTTTATAAGTTATTGAATGCTTCAGTTTATAAGTTGTGAGAGTTTGACTTTGTATTTAATAATGCCAATAGCACATTTCCAATTTTTTATTTCTGAGCTAATTTTAAAATGCTTTTGAGGTTTGCACTTTGATTTTAAAAGTATGCTAAGTTATAATCAATACTTTCTTAAACCTAAATATTTTGTTCCTCCCTTGGAAGAAAACTTCCATACACATATGAATTTAATTTCAATTAAGAGCTCTGATAAATGAAAGGAGATTCTGTATTTTCTTTTGGATTGCTAGTGAAAGGGCTATTTGATCACCAGGCTATTAGTGACAGCAGACACATATCCTGGCAGAGCGAACTGAGTGGTGCCTTGGTGCCAGAGAAAAATACATGGATAAAGCTTAAGAAAATCAACACTGGGATATTTAACACCAACAGAAGAAAATAAAATACTTATTAAGTCTTGACCATGTAAACCCAGGTGCCGTTCTAAGAGTTTTTACATACCAGCTCATCTAATCCTATCAATACCATTTTGAGAGAAGGAACCATTATTATTGTTCCCATTTTTCAGATAAGCAAACTGTCACAGAAAGGTTAAGTAAGTTGCCCCACATCACATAACTAATAAAAGGCTTTTGGACCCAGGAAGTCAGGTTCTACAGTATGTGCTTTTAAAGCCTCATAGTTAATAAAAACAGAGGATGTGCCAATCTGGGACCCCCCTTTCGATGGGATGGTGGTTGGTTGCTCATACCATAGTGGTTAAAGGACAGGACTTTCAAGCCAACTACTACGTTTAAGTCATAGCTGCTCTATCTCCAGCTGTGTGACTTCAGCCTCTGATTTTGGCATAAATCTGTCATCCATTTTGATTTAACCTACCACTTACTATTAACTTCAGCCTTCAGATCCTTCACCTCAATTTTTATGTTCTCTTTCTACCATCTTCTGAAATCCAATAAGAATGTGGCTCCACAAAACCAGGTGTCACAGGAGAAACGAGAAAGATTACTAGGTTACTAGCATGCCCAGATAATGATTTTATCAAGGAAAACACCACAGAAGTTGTGGGTATTATGCATAGCATTTACCCTGGTCAAGTGTCTAACACAAAGCTGTGAATAGCAAATGCATTACATGCTTTATATTTATGTTGCTCAGGTAAGCAAAGAAGAGACATGATCTTCAGAACCAAAGGATGTAAAAATATGAACAGCTTTTCATTGCCATTAGGCACCAGGATGGAAGCCATTTATTACCAATACAATGGATCTGATCATTCTATGCATCAGTAGAAGTCTTTACACCTTGTAGCAGGGGCATCGTATACTGTAAATAATTCAATCATGATAAGACCATGAAGAAAGAGACACCATTAGTGAGAGGGATTCTATCAGCCAGCTGCTGGCTTGTGTTAAAAGAAGAAATGTAATGAATTGTTGGGACAAAGTTGAAAACCGTAGGTGTATTTGCTTGCAGTTTTTAATATTTGTTAGTAGAGGCTTATTTTTGCTTTCTGAAGCATTTGATTAATTTAAAGTAGCTCTTGTCATTAAGTAATCTTTAAATTAACCTCCAACCATGTGTCAGCCCTGCATGATGGAAGCAAATGTATTATGTATTACTGTTTTGGATATAAGTTCTGAAAAAGCCAACTATCATTCTCAACATCAAAGACCACCCCTTATCAAGAGCTTGGCTGAGAAGATAAAGCACTGGCTATTTACCTTATGACCTTGGTTCCAGTCCAAATCATATTGCCAGTGAAAGGAGTTTTATGATCTCAGCACCACACAGGTAGATAGTAGTCCATATCACCAAAACACAGATAGGTAAAGCTGGAATTTTCCTGCTTAGGAGAGACCCGATGCTGAAAAAAGTCCAGAGATGTGGAAGTGAAAAAGCATCCAGCTCATACGCCATCCTAGAGATGGCAGTGTTCTCGGCTGGACAAGGTGGCTCGGAATAGCAGTCTGGAGACACGCTCCAACCTGGCTTGCAGATAAAGAAATCTGTTTTCAGAGCTTGCAACTCGTCCAAGTCTATTTTTCCAGCCAATACCTCCTCTCCAAACTCTCCCCTCCTCCCAACCCCCTTTTTCCTGAAACAAAAAGCAGAAAGTCAACCAGAAGGATGTTTAGGATGCCAGTTGTAGAACTAGTGCTGATGGTTTTAATCTTTTAAAAAGATAATTACAATTGAGCTGAAATGTTTCAGACCCTGCTTTTAAAAATTAAGATTAAAAACAGTTATTACTTTCTCAAAATGTCTATTTAGATTATAGAATTAGCTATTATTATAATGATGCCTGTGATGCTGTATTCTCAGGAAGGAGACTCAACCAGTTTTTAATTTCTTTTTTAATTTTAAAACAAATTAATAAAAGACAGTGTAGTTTTTATTTGACATTTGAATTTATTTGATAATAGACATGAATATATATCCCAAATGTGTAATATCTTAAACAATTTCTCTTTCCTGCTGTATATGTCATCATTTCCTTTATTTTTCACTTTATTACTTTACTAATTTAGTCATTCCTAGGTCCTTTCAAGAGATAATTGAGTAATTGTGGAATAAAATAGTTAACATAGTTAAAGTAATGATGTCTATTTAGTGTAGGTAGCAAGAAGGGAGCATTCCACCATCTCTTTATACACTATATCCTTTATTTCGAAGTATAGATAGATAAGAATAATCTCTCTTTCGCTGTAAGAACACTCAGCCAGGCAAAAACATGCTCTTCTATGATAGTACCATTAGAAGCATTTAAGATCCTGTTCTCTGCATACAAATATTAAGTAACTTCAGCTATTTTAAAAGCAAAGGCACATTTCCTAGGGGGGAGAGGAAGAGTTGCTTTATGCTTCTACTAAAGGAAAACATACCTCACCTATAAGATTTAAAGATGACTGTCACTACCCATGTGAGGTGACATCTCATAGTTTTGCAAAGTGGAGCCAAGTGTGAGAGCGTTGGCGCTTCGGTCTAGCACAACTTGCTCAAATGGCTCATGTGGTAGACGTGAAGGAAATGCAGGTTGAGATGGGAGTGGTTGTCAGGACAGAGAAAGCTGCATGGGGATCCAGACATTCCAGTGGTTCTGTCTGGGAAGCAGATCTCTCGTTTTCCTAGGAGGTTGTTCGTCCTTGGTGCCTGAACCATTAGGCTAAATGGGCTTCTCTCTCATGCATGGAGGGGGGAGCAGATGAAAGGATACAAGTGCAACAGCCTTTTATTGTCAGCAAACAAAAAAAGGCACACATGTGCCAGTTTATAAATTACTGTTTTCATTAAAAAGGAGTTCAAAAATCAGGTTGCACTTATCATGGTTAAAACCTTAAATTTTTTTTTAGCCATATGATTTCATTATATGAATTACAGAACCGTAATAGAGTAATATTACTCTTAAGCCAGCTCACTTAAATTTAAGACATTCAAGACCCAATAATGCACTAGGTTCTTTAGTTCAAGTTATGCAAATAATATACACTTTTTTATTCTGCTTCCCACCAGGTTACACATGTATTATAAACACAACAAAGACCTCTTTCTTGTACAGTATATTACTCAGAAGCTGGTGAAAAATAGAAGCCAAAATATTGTGAATTACATGCTTAAAAGGGTTTGGCTTTGTACTACTGGCTGACATTTTAAATGCTAAAGAGAGCCTGGGACTGGAAACAGAAATGTTGATGCACTGTTACCTACTACTGTTGTCATTCATACCGATGTTCCTCAATGTCTAAATCAGATTATTATCTTTGTTTTCTTTCAAGTGGAACTAGCAGACCCAGCTTTGCTACATTTGGAAAATCAGCAGGGGGAAAGGCCATCTCAAAAAGACAAAAATAAAAGAAGGGACTGAAACTTAACATAAATTGCCATGGCTGTCCCTGAACTCAGGACTGGACAGAACCTTTTTATTCCTTTATACAAATTAATATGGATTATGTCCCAAGCATTGCCTCTTAAATATTTTGTAGAGTTTCACAATGTAATTCATATATTTAAAAATATACCCACTGGCATATTAATTCCATTTAGGCTTTTTTTTAAAAGCTGAAGTTTAGAAAATTAGAAATATAAGAGTTCTGTCTTATGTTGAAAACAATATTCACATTATTCATAGACTTGGCCCCCAAAATGACATGCCGGATGGTGAGATGGTTCTGTGTCCTCCCCAAGGTATCCATGTTTCTATTTATGTCCAATATAGTTGATTGATAACTTGCTCAATTCAATAAAAGTAAGCAAAAAATAAATATGAAATTTTCAAAAAAGTGAAAGGAAGTATGCATGTCTCTGAAGTACACTGATTAGTCTCATGATCTCATACTTAAAAAAAAATTCTATTCTAAGAGAGCTTTATGTGTTTATGCTGGGCATGTTGAAAACAAAAATCAGTGGAAAATGAGAAATTCAGTCCTTTGGCTTCATGACGTAACATGAGCTCTGTGGGAATGAGGGAGCATTCCTTTATACTTGTATGCAATCGGAGCTCAATGGCTTTGTAAGCGCTGAAGTCCTCCACAAAACTCTCCTCCCTTTCTTTTTCCTTAAAAACAAAACAAAACAAAACAAAACCCACCTCAACTAATTTATATAATCTCATCAGCATTTCTAACAGAAATTCTCACCTCAAAGTCTTTGTGACCGGAGTGGGTAGAACCAGCGTGTGGAGTGCTTGGCGCATCACTCCCAGCCTCTAGTTAAATTCAACAAGTGTCAGTTGTGCTGCTTCTATCAGCGTATCGTTCTTCAGATAGAGCAAAAAGGGCCGCGCTGGATGGCAGGCAGGCACGTTTTAAGTTGGTGCATCATCCGTTTTGATGCTGCCGGTCTGCCCTGGATCAGTGCATGGCTTCTTTCTTAACCAAATATTAGGCACAGAATTACATTAACGTCACGAAAAACATCAACAGTGCTGATATGAAAGATGAAAAATTGCCTTCCATCAGGTTGCTATTTAAAAAAAAGACCGAGGTCAGAATTATTTCTTAATTGCATTTCACACCTGGTTAAGATAGTCTACAGCTGCAAGGAGATGAAAGGAATGATTGATCCTTGGAAAGAGAATAGGTAGGGTAGGCATTGGAAAGCTTGAGAGCCAGGCACACTGGGGTGAAGTGAAAAGCAGAATTCACTTTTGGTAGAATTAATTTCTTGCCAGCATTTCAAAAAGAGGAAGGTAGCCCAGGAAGCGGCCTTCATTCTCCGATGCTGACTACAAATCCCCCCCCCCCAAAAACAGCCTCCCTGTAAACAGCAGATATTTTAGATAATAATTAGACCTCCATGCACCACGCACAACAGCCGGGAAGAGTTTTCAAAGTTGTTCCTTTTCGATTTGAATGGAATACTAAAGGAATAAAATACCCTGACAACTTCTAGCGTTGTCTTGTGACTTTAAAAAAAAATCAGTCTGTGAAGTATCACTGCTCTGTTTTAGTCTAATGCTACTTCTATCTTTTATCCTTTTTAATTAGAAGGCAAATTCTCAGACCGCCAGGCCTAATCCCTACACAGTGGAACAAAGCCCAGCAAAGCCTTTGAACACTGTTCAGCCGGGCAGCACAAACCCTAGTAACTGTTGGCAGTAGGGGCAGGACTCTGACCCTCATCTCAGCCATTCTCCTGCAGCTCCTGATGCTCCCTGCCCTTCAGAACCCTATCTGTTGTTCTTCTGTTTAGACTGAAAAGACAAAAGAGGAGACAATGTGGGAAACCTAGAGGATTGGCTAGGTAGGATGCAGGGAGCTAGTGATGGATAGGGGCAAGTAAATGGAGTTTCACGGGAATGGACACAGTGGGGAGAATTGGATCACCAGATTAGGTCTTTGGGTTCAAGAAATTTCTTCATCCCTCACTAAATCTTTTCATGGACAATGCCACTTTTTAAACAATTGTTGCATTTCCAATTACTCCAGGAGTGTTCAAACAAATGCCCCAAACCCTCCATGAAAAGTTTGCTCATATTTTAAACTTGCCAGATGAAAATCAATAAAACAAACACCCCCAAATCAGTGGCAGACACTTACATCTCCAAAGTATTTACACTTGTAATAATATTTGAGTCAAGAGCATAATTTGAGCTCACTCAAGCAAAACATGCAACTAGACAGAAATGTGGATTTTCAAAGCTAATGGGAACAATCATGAATCAAAAAGCCAAATTCCAAGTATGCAAATATGAAAAAGGATTGTTTGCATTTCCTACTCGGGCTAGCTGTGAATTATTGAACAGTGAAAGAACAGATGCTACTACTGTGCTTCAAACTTCCAAATTGTTCTTAGATTGAGCTACCAATGTGTGGGAATACTGTCTGATGCCAGGACGGTTGAGTCGTATGGAGATTTCCGAAAAAGATGTGCATTTTCTGTTTTTTGAAAGCTGGGAGAGACACTTCAGGGGGAAAAGGGAAGAAAAACCCAAAACCTCTTATTGGACACATTATTAGCAGCCCCTCAGACTCTTAAACATAGCAGTTTCAGAAAGCCATTTTCATTTTCCCCTTCTGATGGCCACAGAAACACCTGTATATGTAATGCGATACTTATGCCAATCATGGCTGTCTTTGTGACAAAATTTAAAAAGTGTTGCTGATCTGGCTTGAGGTGATTAAAGGGTTAATTTAAATCATAGGAAAGGATTCAGTTAGGGGGTTTCGGTAAGTCATGTCCAAAAATGTGTGCATTTTATGGTGTAATCTTAAATTCAAACTTCAGGCTGAGCCGCTCTTAAGGAAGCTCCTATTTCCAGTGCTCTCAGTAGGGCAGATGTGCCGAGTTTTACATTTAAATAAATAAAACATAATTTTGGAATTTTTTAATGTGAGTTTTACTTTGATCTCTAGCATATGTGTTTTGAGAACATATTATTTTATTAAAGGGACAGCAATATAAAGAATTATAGTCCATTTCCGCATAATATCTATTATTCAAATGACAAAACTCAGTATCTTCTTCAGTATTTTCTGTCTGCTCTGTGTAAGCAAATCCTTTCTCTAGGTCAAATAGTGGTAAAATAGGTGAACTTCACAAAGATAATCAAATACAACTACAAATGGTATTTTATAAAGAATGATGTGGCATTATTGACAGTCTTCTCTCAGCTTGCTTTTGTGTTCATCTTTACCTTTGATATCTTCAAAGGATATACGAAATACAGCTATCTACTCTACTTGGTGCTCTTTAAACACACCTCATGCTCTTTTTTCTTTGTTTCAATTGAAAACTGTCTGAAAATTTAGGATATGCTGATTATTTCAGGGACTCCCAGCAGCGATCAGAATTTGTAAATAAAAATACTTTAAAATTTTTTCTAAATACCTCTGTAGAGATAGAAGCCTTTTAAAGAAATTGTCTAAATGTTTGCACATTTCACTGTCTAATGCTCCAATGGAAATGATCAATAAACATTTGCATAAAAAAGAGCAATTCATTATGCATGTGTGTTTTAATAATCATCAGAAATCTTTACCTAGTGGGAAATTGTTTCTTGCTGTCCTGCATTCACATGCTGTCTTTTGCAGGTATGTTACGAAGTGCTATGGACAACATGCTGTAGTAATATTTAATACTACATTTCCAAAAGAAGGTTCTAGAGACTCACAGATAGTCCCGGAAAAGCATACAAAGCACAGCTAAACACAGTTTCCATAAGTCAAACCTAGCATCGCTTCTATCAGGGAATGGTTTTTGTATTTGTTTTTGTCCCCACGTCACTGTCATCTACCTCACTCACCTTGATCATATATATGAATTAATTTTATTAGAACGGAATGGAAAAGAATCTAGATCAGAGGAAGCCAAAGCTTTTGAAAACAGATTTTCCTTTTAAGAAACTAAGACTTGGGCATGAACGCTGACAATGCAGTGTACCTTGTTATTCAACATGGTTGAATATACTCATTAATGCTTATTAGAATGTGCAATTTTAAATAACTGCTACATTTTCTATTTTTCACTTTCTTAGAATTAATGTAATTTAATTGCACATAATAGCTTTGAGTGGATAAGACCACCGAGGTTAAAATATTTTTTGTGCAGGCTAGTTTATTTTATTATGATGTTTTTTTCTATTATTAAGCTTTCTTTACTAAGAGTAAAACCTTAGAGAGTTTCTGAAGCTTATAATGTAAATGATCACAAATAATAATCAAAACAAATACTAAAAAAAAAAAAATGCCAACCCTTAATTCTGTATTCCGATCCATCAGTGACTGTATAACTATATCATTAACGATGTTCTCTAACTGGGGAAGTCCCTACCCTAGAGTGTAAAGGATCAAAGAAAACATTCTTTTCTGTCTGGTACACTTAGTGGTCCTGCTTCCCAACAGTGGGATAAAAGGAACTTGCTAAACTGTTGCCATTTTGCAACATCTGCTATAATTCCCCTAAATCCAGATTTGTCTGACACACAGAGGCCTGTTCTTACATCATGGCCATGTGACAGTATAACACCAGTCACATCAAGCTTGAGGATTGCAGCTTCAGGCTATGATAATATGAAGAAAACCTTTTTGCCTAGGGCAAAACACTTGTAACAAAGTATTATTCATCTGGCCAATTTAAATCTTCTCTCAAAAAGGTACCCAGAAACATATGCAGTATGCCTTTGTAAAAGGCTCGAGCAGCTCATAGGCAAATGACCTGAACCAAGAGTACAAAACCTAATGTCCTGATTAATTACTGCTAAGCGGCTCTGATACACAGAAGAGAGAATGCTGGTACTAATCCTTAACCCTGTCCTACATTCTCAAAATAGCCAAAACATTGCTGACAGTTACAAAAACAAACCTGTCTGTGTTTAAAAAAAAAAAAAAAGTTGCACATTATTGCTTGGTGTCTTCCACATAATAAAACCAAGATGCAGACAGATTAGGGAGGTATCAGTACAGGGGGGTCATAGAAAGCAATCTAAAAGGGGAAAATAGAAAACAACAGCAGCACACAACTCTCCAAACAGAAACCTTTTGGGTGTTCTAATTTTTAGGGTTCAGCTTCCATGAGATTGAGATTTTCTGGCAATCGTTCCTTAAGTTAAGAATTGAGCAACCTTAACACAGAAATCCTGGAGCAGGAAGATTGCTGTGCTTAGATTTCATTAGGCAAGAATGTTTGAATTTCTTTTACCTATAAAAATAAGAGGATGCTTGTATTTCACAATAA
This sequence comes from Eonycteris spelaea, assembly GCA_003508835.1. Classification (NCBI taxonomy): domain Eukaryota; kingdom Metazoa; phylum Chordata; class Mammalia; order Chiroptera; family Pteropodidae; genus Eonycteris; species Eonycteris spelaea. The sequence goes on from PUFA01000017.1 coordinate 9,074,657, forward strand.
ATATCAGACATGTTAGAATTTCAAACTATTTGGCTTGGAAAGCTATACAGGTTTCATCAATCACACAAATTACACCTACCTTTATTAATAAAGCAAACATCTGGGGTCTCTGTCACTTTTGCTGAGCAAGAAACACGTGGCTAAAAGAAGAAAGTCCCTAATAAAGGAGAAGGAAATTGCTTATCTTAGCAAATTTCTTTCATTTAAAAAAAAATTGAAAGGTCACTAAATGCAACTCATCTCACTATCAACTATAACATTATTACACTATAGGTAAATCAAATTAAAATACTTTTCTTGCATTTTATGTAGAACTTCCATAGCACCGATTCAAGCAAGTAATGCTCCTTATCTTTTTGAAGACTGTCCTTAACTTGATATTATTTTACAGGGACACCACACACCACACTTCTATGAAATAGCAGAGAACAGGGAGCCAACGCAACTGGGGTTGAAGGGCCAGCCTAACAAGAGTGAGGGTCATTTTACTCACAAGGCTGCCCCAAATGCAAAGGAGAAGAGACTTATTTTCACCTGCAGCGCACTCATTATCAAGTCAAATTCTATTGCAGATTTTCAAGAATTTTTCTGTGTGTGAGCACATTGTTTGTGGACACAAGCGTTTTTCACGTGCTACAGCTACCCACCCAGTGTTTAACAGACTGCACAGGAAATAGATTTTCTACCTGTTCGGATCACGCGCTGATGCTGGCTGCCCGTGCAAATGTGAGGCTGGTTCAGCATCACGGGCTGAGTTTTAATGGTCTGTGCTGTTTTTAAGAGCACCAAGTCCTTGGTTATCTTTGTACGACTTTTTTTTCCTCCCCTTTCCTATCCTTTTTCTCTGCTTTTCCTTCAACGGGTCCCTAAGCGATGCCCTTTGATTTCCCATCATTCCTCAAGCCCCCTCTTTTTGCATTAGGGTGACTCACCTTCTCAATGAGGGCGTAACTTTTGGAGTCCATTCACCTTGGTTAATAGCATCCCCTTAATTCTCAGCACCATCTGCTTCCAGTCGTGATGACCTTTGATGGAGATTGTCCTTCCCTGAAACTTGAAGGCCCGACTCTGTTCAGAGGCAGAGGAACAAATCTTGCTGCCTCTCAGGTCTGCACATCCAACTTGATCATTCCTCAGAGGTGAAAGAACTGCTTTATTATCTGCCAAGACTGACATTACTTAGGAGGAAATTTCTCCTCTCGTAGTTGCAGACTTTTTTGCAGATTTAGAAAGCTAAGTTTGAAAATCACTGCCCTTCCTGGAATTTGAACTGAAGTATTATTAAGGATCAGAAACATTAAAAGCATTTCTTTTCCCATTGTCTGGTTTCCCTTTTACTTATCAGTCTCCCTATGGCATAGGAAGTACCATGAAGAGCACACAAATTTTGGATTAGAGAGACCCAGACTTAAAACCTGACTCTCACTTATCAGATGCATGACCCTAAATGAATTACTTGTTGCCACTGGACCTCAGTATCCTCAGCTGTAAAATGGGGCCAAATGAGGTCTATTTCACTGGGTTGTTAGGAGGATTCAATGAGATAATGAACGTAAAGCAACCTTTTTAACCAACCTCAACAATCCTATTAGGCATTATAATCTCCATTTCACAGAGCAGGGTGAATGGTTCAGGAAGGTTAAAGCACTTGCCAAATGTCACAGTCACATCGTAGGTGTTTAATAAGCGGGGACTATTTATAATCATCAACCCAAGGAGCCTGGGTTCTCACCTGCTTCCAAGTAACTCATTTTCAAGTTGGAGGGCCTTTGCTCTTGGGGTGAGACAGCCAAGCTTCCTTTTTGACTAGCTCTCCAGAGGCCTTGCCAGGAAAGCACAAGAGGAAGGGAGCCCCCCATTTACCAACCTCCTGCTTTGCAGTAGGTGATTTTAAAATATTACCTCTTCAGTCAACCCAACAACCCTCTGAGTTATCATCTCCTTTTCACAGAGCAGGATCCTGAACCTGAGAAATATTAAATTTCTGCCAAAGGTCACAGGCATTTTTTATGGGGAACCAGCCTTATAAATCCATGTCTCTCAGCCCTCAAGGCGTGCTCTTTCCACTTATTGCCCTCACTTCGCACCCAGGGCACGGGGCGAGTGGTCAGGTGTTGAAGAAAGAATGGCTCAGCCTTAGCAAGGGGCATCCTCTGCAGCAGGTGCTGGAAACACTCCTCCAGAAGTTTCTCTATAAGCTCAGGAAAACCCTGATGTTTTTGAGAATGAAGCCTACATATAAACCAATCTTAAGTAAAAATAGAAATCAGGGCGAAACTACTAGTTCACTAAACCGAAAAGACCAATACAATAGAAGGCATTTCAGGGTGCCTTTGTAAAACAGAAAAGTTAGATAAAATTTTAAATTATTTACAAAAGAAATAAGGACCTAATAGCATCTATTGTTAATTGTGTATGGGCTAAAATAATTTTTTAAACCAGCGTATTAGAAAGCCAGGTCAGGAACAATGGAGTAATAATGGCTAATCCCCATTGTTCCTCTTTCCCTCCAACCCAAACTCCATATCCTCCCTGACTCACTAGAGATTGTGATTAGAAAACAGAAAATGTATTGAAAGAACCCACAAAGGTATTCTGTATCCCTACCTTCTCAATCCTCAGGTGATTAAAGAAATGTGCATATGAATCACCTGGGGAGCTTGTTAAAATGCAGATTGTGGTTCAATAGGTCTTAGGATGGGGCCTGCCTTTCTGCTTTCTAACAAGGAGCAAAGAATTCAGATAATGTAATGCAGACTCTTCAGCTGTGGATCTACTCAGGTCGACTTCTTGAAAATGTCAGTGCAGCCCTTCGAATTCAAGAGATCCTGGGTCCAGTACAGGCTGCGAAATCGAAAGTGTTGCTCATTCCCAGAGCTCAGAGGAATCCCAGCTGGAGCCCCTCTCTAGGGTTAAAACAGACACAGCCTGCCAAGGAGAACAGGCACTTGAGCTAGAGAAGGTAGGCAACCGGCCACACAGATCAAAAAAGGCAGGAAAAGGAAGATTTGTCAATGACCTAACAAGCCCAAGTCATAACGTCTACATGGAGACCAGACCCTGATTGTCTTAAACCCAAATTTCCTATGCAGTTTGTAAAAAGTGAACAATTGGCTGTTAGTAGGACTTACGAATAAGATTTCAGGAGAAATGTACTGTGGTTTATCAAGAAAGGCAAAACTAGGTATATGGAGCATAGAATAGGGGTGGGGGAGGCGTTGGTGGTCTTCCGCTTCCCTCCCTTCCTCTTCCCCTGCCCACCCCTCTCATCTCTATAATGCGATTTTTCTGGCTCTGGTACAGTGAAAGGGAGTCAGGTGGATGTGTTACTGGCTAAGATGAAGGACATGAATTCTGGAGGGAGCCAGAGGGAATTGGAAGAAGGAGAAAATGGCCAAATGAGAGGTAGAAAAGCCTTCTCCATGCTGCACCAGGGCTGAAACATTTGGATGCCTGCAGGCAAGGGAGGGGAGCCTCACAATTTTTTTTTTTTTCAATGACCCACTACATTCGAGCAGCTGGGCCATATGTTGCTAACTGTTACATCAATCACCCAGTAGCAGATTCAGGTTGAGGTTGAGTTGAGAGTATGATTGAAAAGTCCTAGGCTTTGGGTCTCATCACTCATTTCCTGGGAAGACTGAACTACATCAGACTGAAATGCACCTGACATCCACCCCTGCATTCCCCACTTAACAAGGTCAAGACTGATCATGAGATTTCAGTGTGTCCTTTTGGGAAATTTGGTGGGAGAGTGCCAACATGGATTGGTTCCTCTTGTCTCATAGCAAGGCTGTCGCTTCTGTGCAAGTTTTTAAAAGTGCTTTTGGTAGGATGGAGATATGCATGCTACTATGAGAAAGTGATATGTTTAAATGTTTTGTTAAACAACAACTTGTTTTCAATTCTTATAGAGAAAAGGAAAATCATTTCCTGTTGGCTCGTAAAATACATCCTTTCTTAATAGACTGGAAGACCCACTTCCTGTTTTCAGGAGTGGACAGAGGGGGCAGCAGGAGAGTAGGGTCAGTGCCAGCCCTGCGATTCACCCCATTTGAGCCAGCTAGTATTTCACGTTGCTAATGCCTCCTTGAATCTGTTAATACTTTTTTTTTTTTTCTCCTGAGAACTTTCCTAGTGGCTGAGAAGGGGAAAAAGGGGGGGAGGGGAATAAAGGCTACTGTCAGATTGATTAAGTGAACGCTCATTAGAGAAAGTAACAAGAGGTAAAATCTGCATATGCATTGCAGAAATGTGCCTGATCTTGCTAAGTTGTAAGAAGACAAAAAGGGCTGAAAACCTCCCTAAGCTGGAAGTACTTGAGGAAGGACGGGAGGGGGGTGGAGGAGAAAGTTCTCTAACCGTAACTGTCCTTTATAAACCCATGCCCCCGGAGCGGCCACAGTTTGCACCACTTTGGCCCTGTATTTGGAACTTTGTTTTCTGGAAAATTGTTCTACGAACATGAAAAATCATCCAGACCTCCCTAAAATCCACTAGCAACTTCTGTTAATATGAGTTTTGTTTCCTCCTTTTTCTCCTCACTTAAAGACCCTTTTTCTCCCACTGCAAACGTAACTATTCCATTGTATGCGAGAACCCAAAGCAGTTGATTTTGTGTCCAGGGCATAAACTTTCCATCCAGTGTAGAACAGATATTCTTCTTCCTCAGTTTTAAAAGATAAAGGAGTCCAGTCGACTTTTTTGTTTGTTTTCATTTGGGGGGTTGTTGGAGGTGAGCGGGAGCCATCCTTACCAAAGGTCTAGCTTATTGGCCTGAACAAAAAAAATCTAGTATGAGGATCCAGATTCCAGATAGCAGTATTTTGGAGCAAATGCAGTTCCCCTGGTCCTATAAAATGAGCTGCTTGGGGGTGTAATCCCAATGCACAGTTAAACTAGTAACTCAGGTAACACTTTCAAGAGGACAGCACTGCCTCTGATCCGTCTCCCATCTGTGGGAGCTGCCTAATATTGCAACTGTAGGATAACACCGATGATTTTTTCTTTTTGTTAGTATGTATTTTTATGAGCAAGTAGTTCATAAATAATGTCGAATTTGATAGTTCTTTTAATGTTCACTTCCACACATTCCTGTAATTAGCTTTCAACTTATCTACTAATGCCTCTAACTCACCTCCTCCACGCCTGAGGCCTATCCAGAAAATTTCTTACTGAAAGATGATGGCGTTGACCTTAACCTACAGAATGAAGATACTTCAGGACTTAGTCTGAAAAGGGGAGGTCGACAGTGATATCAGCTGATACCAACTCTTAATTTTAAAAAGTTAAAAATAAGAAAAGCCCAAACTTGACATTTCTTAGGTTTAGAAAAAAGACTACATGCATATTTGAGGTGTGGACCAGCATATCCTGAAGATCGAAAGGAAATGAATAATAATAATAATAATGCTAGTGCTGTGCCAAAGGATGTCCTTTGAAATATCTGCAGGTTGCAACGAAGTGGTTCTTTTCCATACGTGGGGTTGTCTGGGCTCTTTTGCACCATTATGTGCTTTGGAGATCCTGTTAATTACAAATTTAAGACTTAAATCCTCAGTTCTTCTTTATATTTCTAAACTACCCCCATAGGTATATTTACTTCCTTCTTTTGTCAAGCTTAAACATTTCCAATTACCTCAGACTCTAAAGGGAAATGTGATGGTTAAATTCCTGCACTTGTAATGACATTTATTAATCTGGCTCTGGTGAGAAATGTTGAATCTCTTGCCTTCTCAAATCATACATTTTAATTCTGAATACACCTCCAAAGAACACTGGCATTGTTTAATTAAAATGAGGGTGCACATTAATAAGAAAGGATATCATTTTGTTATTTATATATAATTTTATTTTGTTAAAAATAAAATGAACAGAGACTGGTAAGTTCTATAATTGCCCTCCATGGTGAAAGAATAAGTGTAGGAGAGAAGAAAAGCACAGTAAGACACATATGTTAGTAAAAACACTCCTTAATACTACACAAGCTGTAGAAAATGCTACTTTGCACTTGGTCCTCAACATGGCTAACTGTAAGCCATTGAGTAAAAAGTACACCTTTTAAACTAATTCCTTGGTCAGAAGATAGTCACATCTAGAAGCCTCCTCATTAATATGCTATAATGGTCAAGTAAGAGATTAATAGCGAAGTCACCTGCTAAAGCAACCAGGAACCTGTTGATTAACAATAAGCTTCCAAAAATAAGATACCAGATTGCAAAGCAAAATCAAGTCCCAGGGCAACAAGTGCTTCTGTAATTTATTCCTTCTTTATATGAGGGCATAAAGCTCCCTTTATAAACGTGTTTTCCAGGCCCTGCTGTGAGCTGTAGGTGTGAGCTTTTCAGCTGATTTATTAATTTTAGTTTCAATCAACGTGTCACCTGCAGACACAAAAATGTAGGCCTCGCCACAGAAAATACAATTTAAGAGAAAAAAAAAAAGAAAGAAAAAGAAAAAGCAGGGCTTAAATTCAAAAAACTCTGCCAGGATTTTTTTTTTTTTAAGACAAACACTGAAATGCTTATTCTTTGAGATCTAAAATAATTCCCAGCAACATAATTAAAAAAAAATCAAAATTAAACATTTTTGTCATACTTCGAAAGTCAGTCTTAGACCCGGGGAAGAGTAACACAAGGCTGCCAAAACAATCAGTTCCTCTTGTCAGTAGGGGTACATTCTCCCCCAAAGAATCGAATGAACAACAAGTCCCCTGGGCAAAATGTGCAAAAAATTCTCAATTAGTTGTCTTTATTTAGTGAGCACTATGGGGTCCTCAACCACACTATAGAATTATGGCAAGAAAGCTGAGCTCTTCACTTGCTTATTAGCATTCTCAGAGGGTTGGAGTGCTGCTGATAGCAGGCTGTTGCCTCCAAGAGCTGTTGGTGGGACCCCTACACTCCCAGGCTTTGTCCTTTTGTCCTTCCAAGCCAGCAGGAAGTACTGCCCCATGTTCAGGGCATTCTGGGATACCTTCATTCCATTCACAGTTTGCATAACCGACAGGGCTGAAGTCTTTGTTATTGACTATGACCATCACTGTTGCAAGTTTAAACGAAAAGCTAAAGTGATCTGTATCAGTCAATGCTAAATGCAGGTTTAGGAAGTCGCCCCCTTCCAAATGAACATCCTTGTAGGGCTGGAGTGGCCTTATATGGCCAAAGCCACATAGGAAATCCAGGTCCCAGGTTAAAATCTGACTGCATTCTTTTCATATCAAAATTAAAACTTTGGGTGAAATAACAAATAGGAGTGGGTTAATGAACATTCTAGACTGACTCCTCGGCATATACATTTTTATAGCTTTTCCTTGCCTATTGGGCTCCCTGCCAACCCTCCTACCCCTAACTAACCCCTTTCCAGAAAAAGGAAACAAGAAAGATGAAAACAAACAAACAAAAAGAACTGGTAGCAAGTATTAGAAATGCCTTTTCTAGAAAAGAGGGTATTTGCTGCTTTAGGGAAAACACTATCATTGACTAAATTAACAAGTTGTCTTATCAACTGCCATAAGCCTTGGAGTCTAATTAATTTAGTACTGATCAATAGTCCTGAATGAGGCATTGATTTCTGCCTGCTTGACAGGGCTGTAGCTGAAATCACTTTGCACACACACACACACACACAGGCACCGAAAGCTTACACATTATCACATTAAGATTTTATTTCACTCATCCTATATGGGCATGGATTTTATGAACTAGGTATAAATGATAAAATGGGATAAAAGGCAACTTTGGAAGTGGAAACAGGTTCATCAGGAATGTGAACAGAACTTAAAACACTCCCTGCCAAAGTTCTGCTTTCTTAGAAAATGTCCTTCGAGTGAGATGAAACATTAAAAAAGAAAAAAAGAACCTAAGGTGCTTTGCTGAAAAAAGATACTAAATGTTTTAACTGGTCATAAAACACGCAAAAAGGGCTTGAGTTATTTTTCTGTCTCTTATTTTTAGAGTGCTAATGATACTTTATTAAAAGTATTCTGATCCAAAGTAACAATAATAGTAACACTATCTGGCCAAGGGCAGAAGCAGATGGCGAGCCTCTGATAAGAATGAAAATATGTGACAGAACTACCCTGGATTTGTTTTTCACTGCTGGGCTAGGGCTGGGATGGGGTAGGGATGACTTCCTACTTTCCCTCACCCCCACCGCCCAAAATCTATGACAATATATTGGGACGGTATTAGAATAAAAATAATTTAAGTATTTGGCTTTTAAATTTTTATCTAGACTAGCAAGATATTTATCCTCTTACGACATATATCCTAAGAAAGGGCTAGGTTTGAATTAATGTTTTCACGTTCTCCTAGGACACACCCTTTGCATTTTCTTCTGGGTTCCTCCCTGTTTATCTGCCTGTTCCCTTCCATTGTGCCAGCCAGCTTGCCCGACACTCCTGAAAATCCTAAGGATTTTCCCCTTAGGCCTGGTAATTTTTCTCCCGTAGCTTAAACATTGCTAGAAGTAAGAAGTACAGAAAAACTTTTCAAATATTATAAAGATAATGCTTCGAGTTCAAATACACAGGGAAACAAGATAACTAAGGAGCTTTTCTATCTTGTAACTGATTTTCGACTCAATAATCATCACCAAAAAAAAAAAAGAAAGAAAAAAAAGAGGCGGGAGGCAAGGAGGAGAACTAGAAATGCAATGTAACTGCCTTCTCTTACAGGGTTAGAGAAACGACCCAAAATGATCAAAACAAACAAAGAATTCATATTCTTTCCTGTGCATTTATTTAATATAATTTGGCTTATTGAAACTTACAATTATATATATGTATATATATATATACACAAACACATATATTTTTAAAGTCCTAGAAAAGTCTTCCTTTAATCTCTTTGGGGGTCTCTATGAGTTTCCATAGCACTTTACAAAAGGTCTTTATTGAGGAAAGGATTGCACAAACTTTCCTTATATGTGTGGCCCACACCATTAATTGCCCCATCTCCTTTAGTAAGGCCTTATTCCTATGTAAATACCCTTGCATAATGTTACAGGCTATTGTTAGGCCAGCGCCAGTCAGTCGCCACTTATATGCATTTTTATTTCAATCTGCTGCTCAGAGAATGAAAAGATGTCTGGACTTAAGCTGTTTACCAACTGGGCCGAAGCTGCAGAGCGGCAAAACTGAAGAAAGGCCCAAGCAACTGGAGGAACAAGCTTTTACAATGCGAGCAGCCATTTTCAGTTGAGTTATTAACCCACCCTGAAACTCTTCTAAGCTATGCCTTTTTTAAAGAACAAATGTGCTGAATCAAACATGAATGAGCCAGAACTATTAAGAGAGAAATCCTCTAAAGAACTATTGAACACAACATAGGTTTGTAATCATTTTGTCTCAGTTGCCTGCTACCAACATTATCAAGGATGATAATGCTGGCTCAGCTGTGGATTGGCTCGTAATTAAACAATAGTGTGGTACAGTAAAACCACACATGCAAGCAACGTGCATCCGGAGTCAGAAAACAGAGTTCAAGCGATGAGAAGACTGTTGTTGATAGCTCACTGCCAAGACCTTATATTAATTTGGTCACTAAAATGTGGTAATCTTTAATGGTAATATTGAAAAAAAAAATGCTTCTGAATCCAAGCCTGTCTCACAACCCTATGTGATTAAATTGAAAAATACATATAAAATTATTTTTACTTTATAGTTGTAAAGATCTGCTGGAATGAGAGACCATGAAAGTCAAGGAGCAAAATTTGACTAAAGGGAGCTAGCTTTTTTCTCCGCAAAGTGTCCTGCAGGCAACGGACATCATACTTATTTAATGGTGTCTCGATCTGTGTAGTTAGCATTAGCCTAAAGAAACTCTTGCCTATTTGCATGCTTATTAGACTTCAATGAGTGCTTAATAAGTGCATATATGTCAGAGGAAACATCTCATTGCATAGTTAGTGCTACAGGAAAGACACCACACACACACACACACACAGCGCACACACACACACACGTGCAGGCGTAGAGGAAAGCGGCCTTGAGTTAATTACCATCACAATGCAATCAAGCACAACAGTCATAGCTGAAAACCGTTCCCATTAAAGCTGCTAGACTCAACCTTGCCTCTGCAGGTCAGCCACGGCGCTGATAACCTTTCCAGCAGACAAATACATGTAACGTTGCCTCATCTAATTAAAAGCTCAGGGAGGTGTAGAAAAATACCAGCACATTGAACCCAAGCAAATGAGTGCTGCCTTCGGCTGAGGAAGCTACCATATGCTGCTGCTGTTTACTCTAGAAGGAAACTGAGTCATTTAACATTTCAATAGGTTAATCAATTGACAATTAAATGGAGAAATTGGTTAACTCTGAAAACAATTAACATGACACTCCATTAAGTACACTTTCTAATTGCCACAGCTGTGAGTGGACATGCACGTGCGCGTTAAAGCATCTAACTGGTGTGGTATTGTTTTTTTTGTGTTTGAGAAAACGGAATTAGCTGAAAACTCGGGTTTTGTTTTTATAGATTAAGCAGTAGGAATTCTATCATCAACTGCAGTTTTAGCAGAGGGGAGCTACTAGATATATTTTCATATTCTTTTAAGGGCTCACTTGAAGTTGTTGAAATATTTAATTTACAATAATTAATTAAAATAGCCCAAACCCCTCCTACCAAATTATGGGTTGGTGAACAAACTGGGAATTCTCTCTCTCATTTTGTGGATGGAATGACTTTGCAGGATCAGGTATATTTCAAGATTTTTTTTCTAACTAAACAGTACATTGCACAAGTCATAAAGTCAGAATTTTTGCTGAACATTCCATGGGTGGTTTCTGATTGTTGGCTGTATCCCTAACGTTGCTGTAAAATAGTAATGATAGTGTACATTAATGACAATCTTAAATTAGAAGCCCCGAGTTTGCGTTTTTACAGACTATTAAAAATGCCTGCTACAGGTAGTAAGGTGAAGAATAGTCATTTACAAAAGAGGTGATAACTTAAGTAAATCATAAATGTTTCTGACATCTATTAAGGGCTAAATAAATATTTTTTGAATGAGTAAATATCTTTAAAAACTGATTATTAAAGTTATATCATCTTCCTCCTCCCCCATCCCTTTTGGTAAATTTATCATCCCTGGATATGTAAAAATAAATAGAATAAATCCGTTTTGAGAGACTGGCGGTCTGGCAGCAAAGTGGGAGATGGCATTGATGAAGAGGGTAAAGTACAGCTGGAAATGATTCAAGGAGTGTATTGGTCTCATAGGGCCAACTTCAACCAATGAGAGATGAGGAATGGCAGGGAGGTCCGTGCAGCCTGTCAGGAAGAAGTCCTCCATCACTAAGCTGGGGGTTCTTATGATGCTGTGGTCCACTCAGAGCGGACCATGATTTGCCTACTTTTTTTCCTTCTCTGCCTCATTTCTCCTTTCTTCAAGCTCTGCATTATACCTCCCAATAAAGACTTAGATCATAACTTTTGCCTTACAATTGTTTTCTGGGGAAACTAGTATACATGAAATGTGATGGAGATGGTAATGGTAGCATCATCACTGAGATTTCAGCCCATCCTTTCAAAACAGAATAGGATACAGGAAGAAAAAAGAGCCCATAGTAAGGGCAACTGCTACCCTATATAAACTATTGCATGGATCAAAACAAGCTGACTCTCCTGGTTGTGTGTAGTTCATAGGCACATAGTCTATTGTACAGAATTAAGGCTGGATTTGAGTCCCCACTTCTTCACTCGATAGTTGTTCTTGTGTAATGAACAGTCCCTACAAACAAATACATTTGAGCATAATAGAAGTATTGTATGATGTATAAAGGAGAAAATTCAGAGTTTTTCAAAGCACTTCTAACAGAGCTTTGTTGATATGGTTATATCCAATTCTGAAAAAAAATAAATTTGACACATTGTTTATAGTACCCAATTATTACAATAGCGTATCTTTCTTAGGAAAGAGCTTAAATGGGTCTTTTCCTTAGCAGGTGAGAAGAGGGAGATGAATTGGGCTGAGTTATAACTAACCAAGTCGATTCAAATTTAAAATTGGTGTTTACAATGTGCTAGGCATCATTTTACATGTGGAGCTACAATGAGGAATCAGCACAATTATGTGTGTTTTTAGCATCTAATAAGCAGGATAAAGAACAGTGAAAATGGATGATTGAATTTATCCAGGACCAGGAGTGCCTTATCTTCAGCTTCTTAAGTCTCACCTATCACTCAAACACTTTATCACTCGGGTCTTTAATAATCTCCTACCCCTCACCTCCCCACCACTCCACCAAAGCATTTAAGATTTCTGCTTCTTCATTTTTGATACATTAAAATTCCAAAGCAATGGAAGAAAACAGCTATTCTCTTTAATTCATCTGCTATGGATAAAACCAGCTTCCAAAATCTTGGAATGCTCAAAGCCTTCAAGACAGAAGGTGAGACCCCAGATATCTGGTGGAATGATGGAGAAAAAAGCAAGGGGAAGAAAGAAAAGCCAAGCTTCTGTCCTTAGGGCTGAACAGGCCAGCCGGAGACCCCCTCTTTACACATCCCATAATAGAAAGACCTTTTCCATCCCTCTCCATTCAGCAAACATTTATTCATTGCTTACCATAGCCCAGACCAAGTGCTACTGAAAAAGGGAATAAGAGTTTCTGCCCTTGATGAGCTTATGGTCCAATAGGAAAGTTGAAAACATGAGCAGATCATTTCAATCTAATGAAGTAACAACTATGATAAAAGTATGTAGAGCATGCTATAGGAGTCTGGGACAGGGGCTGTTTACTCCACCTTGGGGGTTATAGAAGGCCTCCTGGAAAAGAAGGCATATGAGTTGGCTCTTTTGAATCTTTTATTCAGGGACTATATACAACCTGGCTCTCTATATAATCTACCTCTCTAGCTTTACCCCTAGTCAGTCCTCCAACCTAGCTCTCTTGCTTTCCATGCAACAATTTACTCAGCTTCTCACGAATTTCAACCACTTCATGTTTAGACAAGCTAAACTCTCAGTGTAGGTGTTCTTCTCCCATTTACGAATCTGTAAGACCTCTCTATCCATTCTTTAACACCCATCTCAAAAATTGCTTCTGCGAAGCTTTCCCTGAAATTCCTAGGTAGAGTTGTTTCCTCCCTCCTGGCCTACCACTTAACTTCTAAGTTTACCACCTTGTATTTCTAAGATAATACTTGCTATAGTATTTCTGTGTACATGTCTGTTTTCCTCATTAGACTGTGAGGTCTTAGGGCAGGTGTAACAATGAATATCTTTGTTACCCAGGGACTAGCATTGCCAATGGCCCTTAGCTCTGTACTTAATATTTGATGGATGAATGATTATATATAATATACTATGGAAACATTGATGATGGAGTAATCTATGTTGTTCACACTGAATAAAACATTTGGAGCATCATGTTAACATAGCAAATAGGCTTCTGCGACATGTAAGAAGATTTAAAGTGGCCCAGGACAGAGCCCTGACCTAGAAGGTGCCTACCAGAATCTCAGATCTGTTGTGTTTGTTTGGCCAGCACCTCAGTGTGTGTCACGGATTGTTGGGTACTTTATAGATGATTCAATTGAGTCAGGGAGAATCTGCTTTAGTTAAGGTTTTATTTAGGTTAGTTTTTATTTATTAATTCATCAGGTATTTATTCAGTATCTATTATAGTACTGAGCACTGTTATAGGTATTTACAGATTCAGTGATCAAATCATAGCATTTAGAACAGAATAGGAAGGCTTTAGACAAGGGCCTGGTAGCCAGATCCCTAACCTCTACCTTGTGTCCCATTGTTTCTGAGTTACCTAGCAAGAATTTGCCTGCCATGTGTCTTCTGCTCTTCTTCAACTCCCTGTAACTGCAGAACCAGCTCAAAATGGTCCTATCATGTTTAAGGAGTTCCTTAGATGCTTTCAGAGACAACAGACCAAGACCACAAGTCATGCAGCCAAAGTATGCATGACTGTTCCCAGAATCCCAGTCAGAGGAGAGAACGGACCTCCATCTCTACCCAGAACCAAAGTCTCGCCCCCCACCAAGATGCACATGGAACCAAGAGCTGGGACATAACTGGAACCTGAACGGAACCCTTTCAGAGGGCCAGAGAAGTCAGGGTATTTACTCTCCTGGCACCCTCCCTACTGCCCACTGGTAGGCAGTGGCTCTACTCTCACTTCTGCTGGTGAGCCCTCCTATACTACAGTCTTTCCAGGTTCTCAACGCCACTCCCTCTCCTTGCTCCTTCAGGTCTAGGAAAGTCTCTGCTCTTCACTAGTCCCTGGTACCTTACCATCTCTTCTTAGTTTCTTTAACCTTTTGTCAATTGCCTTTGTAAATAGTCTCTTAATAACATGCCTACAGACCTATTTTTAATTAATAGTACAGAGCCATAGCAATTTTTGATTTGTTCATTTAATACATCACGAACATTCTCTGAGGTTTCTGCAAAGTCTGTATAATGACCATTTTGTGGCAGCACAACATTCTATCTTATGATGTATAATAATTTTCTAATATTTTTTCTCTTTCTTTTTTTCCTCTTTCTTTTTTTCCTTTTACTTGTTTTTTCTTTGCATTGCCTTTATTTCCATTATAGACAGGGGGAAAAAAACCCAACATGTCAAGGTACAAATTTTTATTGCATAAAAATAGATCTTTACTGCATTTATATTCTTTTTCTTTAGATTCTGATGCCATCTGTCTTATAGCCATATTTCTACCCTGTCTTCTGAATTCTTCTATAAGCAAATAGTTTTATTTATTCTACATGGAATGTATTTACACTCAACTGTCAACAAACATTTGTTTAAACTATTCCCTCCTCTTGAAATACTTTCTTCTCAGTTTTTCAAATGTCAACTTTCCTGCCTACCCAAGTTAAATATGTTATTCTCTCTTTTGGACTTCCTTTTGAACTAACCTGTTCAAATAATTTATTTGCTAATTAGCGATTTTTCTTATTATTTTGACATGTTATTTAAATCTCTTAGATTATTTAACTTTAAATATATTACTATCTTTTTCACTTCACCTTGATAATTAATTTCTTGGCAATAGGAATTATTTTCTTATGTCATTTTATGTGTCTAAGAAGGAGCAGAAGGACTTTCATATAGTAATTCCTTAATAAATACATGTTGATTTGAAAAATGTTGATGCCCCATATATAAAAGATTGACTTTCAAAATCCTAGATAGGTTTAAGTGTAATTAACATTGAGTTCTCTATTCCTTTCTACTGTCACAACTTGTGACTTCATCACATAATGCTCGGATGTCCAATACGTTTGGAGATGTTATTGTTCTTAAGTGTCTCTGGGAGGGGAGATACTTTAAAAGTGTTTACATTTCTCTAAGCCAAAGATGAGCTCATATGTGAGAAAGGAGCACCTCAACAGTATAGATTTAGAAGGAAGAGTCAAGATAGTAAAAGCAGTAGTCATAATAACTCAGCTTCTCATAACTAATAATAGAGATCCTGAGTCATTCTGTAACATACTACCTTGTTTAATTTTCATCATAGCACATATCACCTCCAAGTATATTTCTCATTTCTCATTTGAATAAATACAATAAAACCTTCCCTATCACAACTAAGATATATGCTATATGAGAGTGAGGACTTTTTATTCCCATATTCTATATTGTATTCCCAGTCCTGGAATAAGTCTAGCATAGAGTATGCATTCAATAAACATGTTTTGAATACATGAATAAATGAAAATTTAATAGTATTTCACAATTTTCCAGATAGTACTCTAAGTGCGTTGCATGACTTATTTCATTTAAGCTTTGTATCACCCTATTAGTTACTATATCTATTTACTGAGGAAGAAACTGAGGCTCAAAGAAGTTAAAGAACTTTCACATCTAGTAATTGGGGGAGGAGATGGGACTTAAATCCAGGCAGTCTGACTCTGGAGACTATAGCCTTGGCCAATATGTTATATTTTAGTAAAATATTATGAAATAACAACTAGCATTTGCTATGTGCTTCCAAAATGTATGAACTATTTTGTATTTCATATGTATTTCCTCCTTTGATAACATTCAATGATCCTGAGCTAAATTATCATTATTCCTACTTTACAGTTGAGAAAACTCAAAAATGAAGAGGTCAGAGGGCTATTAAGTGGCAGTCCTAGAAATGAAACTCAGATATTCAAAGTCCAGCCTCCATCTCTCTTCCAATTTCTGCTCCCACCATACACCATACTGAAGCTTAAATGCGCAGCTTAAATGTGGCCAGAGACTGCAATTCGTGGCTGTAGACATACATGAAAAGAAATTCTATTTTAGTTGTCACCACTAAAAACATTGTTAGTAGTCACAAATAAAAAATTCTATTTCTATATTCACTTCTTCTGTTTTAGTATTTAAAAAAATTACACAGGGGTTCTAAATTGGGGAGAGGGGCAGTCCTCAAGCATTCATTTTAGGAGGCTATGACAATAACTAAATTTTCAATGATAACTTTTACAAAGCCTGCATAACCATTTGTTCAGGAATGCTCTACAGTATTTACTTCATATATCAAAAAAGATGTACTCGGAGATCATTGTTACACTCATTCATCTCTTTTTCTCCACTTGGATACTTAGTCCTACAATGGGTGATGGTAAATGACACCAACTTGTATTTTCTCGACAAAATAATCATATTTATAAAAAATTATAAATATGATTCTGACAATTAGAACTCATTGTACAAATTTAAAGAAGAAAGGAGCAGCAATAAAAGTCATTGAGGCTGAAGAGATCAATACGCTCCATGAGTCACCGAGGGATGGCGGGGATGGGTGGAGAGATCCTTGGAACAAAGTGCTGGAGGGTGGTCAAGGGCAATGACAACAGGGAGAAGAAAAGCAATCAACGGTCTGATCCTGACTCAGACTTCACAAGTTTGTAGTTGACGGATAATGATGCGGTGAATTAGAAGGGAGTTAAGGAATGTGTCAACCTTCTCTTCAGGGTGGTGGATGAAGAGAGGCTTTCTGCACTTGTGGAAGACAGAAAAGGAACGGGGTTATTTTATGTCAAGGTAAGATGGTGGAGTAACTATTCATGATTATAGTGGAAAATGCAGAGTAATTAGCTCTATATTAGGAGATCTGAAGAACAGCTGGAAATGACTTGGAAATCTTAAGGGACCAGGGACTGAATATGATTTAACATAGAAGTATTGTTATTAAATAGAAAGATATTGCACTTCAATATCTTTGAGAAGGTATTGCTATTGTCCACTCAGAAGTTTTACTTTT
Organism: Eonycteris spelaea; assembly: GCA_003508835.1. Lineage (NCBI taxonomy): Eukaryota > Metazoa > Chordata > Mammalia > Chiroptera > Pteropodidae > Eonycteris > Eonycteris spelaea. Next base: position 9,091,882 of record PUFA01000017.1, read on the forward strand.
CATAAAGTTTTATTGTCCACACTGTGCACTGGCCAATATAATCCAGATTAATCCAAGACTCATTTTAGAGCATGAAACCTGCTCACCTATTATCATAGTCAATAGAGATTTCTCTTTCTGAACATGTCTAGCTCTTATTTTCAATACCACTCATGTGAAATTTATCACTTAGATGTTTAATCACAGTTTCATTTTACATGCATACATACATGTGATCTCACTGGCTTGGTGTATATGTTTATTTGTGGGAACTCATCTTAAGGTGTACCTACCGTGTGCTTTTTATGAGAGCCACAGTGCTTGATTTGGAGCCTGACATAGTTATTACTCAGTTATTAATTGCTGAAGGATTTTTTAAATTTTGGTTTAGGCTGTTGTTTCCTTTAGAGCCAGCAAAAGTTGTGGTAAAAACCATGTGGTACAATTTACAGAAACTTGTAAGATGCAATTTATCCATATTTTTACTTCTTGATGAAATGCAGTGAATGTCTCTTTGAATGAGAAATTGGATAAAGACTGGGTTTTGAGGAAGCGTCTCCTGCCCCCAAGGGTGGGCTTCCTTCCAAAGAAGACTCCCTTAGATAGCTGCCAAGGTTGCTAAGGCAAACCTTTGCATATACAAATTTGGGTCGATGTGTTGACAGGATGTCAGGTTTGTATAGCTAATGAAGCTTCAGCATGAATATCGAGCTTTATGGCACTCCATTGTTGCCCAAATGAGCCTGTAGTGCCTATTCCTGTCTGCAGCTCTTGGAATAGAAAATAGAAGCCCTTCTTGTGAAAACCTGACCCAGGTCCACAACCCGTACTTGATCCTCAGTAACTGGTTTTCAACAACAATTGAAAAGTAAATTCAAAAAGATCTAAATGGCAGAGCACTGATATCAAAACCAGTCTGTAATTTCACGGTGCAGTTATTTTGCCTCATAGATTTGTCCGTGAGTGTTTCAAGAATCTTTACCATGGTTTGGATCCATGAAGAGTTGAGTAACAAAAATCTAATCTGATCAGCTGATTCAGAGGGACCAAGTCTCTTGTATTATAAAAGACCTCAAATATTATTTTTAGTTCATTTAAACGTGTAAATCTCAGTGGGGACAATAGGAAATGTGACAACTCCTTTCTTTTTCTTTATAACAGTACTCTGAATTTATATTTCAGGACCAAGGAAATTTTATTTGAGATCGAACATAATAAACTACAGACGACTTCTATATTCTTTGAGAGACGGAAGTGTAACTTAAACGTTTACCATAAGCCCTCATTTTAATGCCTTAATATTCTATTATCTACCATTGAGTTACCTAGTGCTTTCACAAATGTGCATTTCTGCATATGCACACAGCAATAATCTGCTAGAGAACCATCAGCTAGATCATTTGCTTAAGCAGAAAACCTTATTCTCCAGTTATTCAGATAATATATTCTCTTTGCTTCAGTAGAGCACCCAGTGTATTTTATATCTGAAGCAGATAATTTTTTAACATTTCCCTTGTTTTATACAACAAAATTATTTTTTGTAAAAATCATGAAATAAAACTAGTAATAGTAATGTCCAGAAAAGAAACGCAGACACTGCTTTTTTTTTTTTTTTTTTAAATGCCTACAACACCTGGTATTCCTATATGGTCTCCCATCCGAGTACTAACCAGAACCAACCCTGCGTAGCTTCTAAGATCAGAGAAGATTGGGCACATTCAGGGTAGCATGGCTGTAGATCTGAATTTTTTTTTTTTAGTGCAATCTGCATTTATAGTTGTACAAGGAAAAATAATTATTAGTAAAATAGAGATTACAGTATAAAATGAAAACAATGAATTAATAGTTTTAAAATACATTATTGCATTTTCTGACAAAAGGGGAAATATTATTCTTACATATTTGTCTGTCTCAGTAATGAATGTAGTAGCTGAGTCCATGTGGATCCAGGAAATGTGCACCTGACAGTTTTCCAAGTGAACTTTCATGCAGAATACAATGTTTGTAAAGCCTAAGTCACAAAAAAGCGCTACTTCGAAATGTCCACTTACATTATTAAAATTTAATGGTATCCACAGAAATTGTTTAGAACTTACACAAACAGTATTTTTGTGGTGAGGAGTACTTTATTCCTGACCTTAGAATGGTCAGCGCATGACACTAAAAGACAGATTGTATTTTAGTTCATTTAATATTGGGTATCCACTCTCTGTTGATAGTGCCATAGTACTTGTCCCCGGGGCCACCGATTCCAACTGCTTCACCCCCAACTCGGGTCCACTACAACTTTGCTTTATAAAGTATTTCTACTTTCTACTGGCAGACTTGGAGTGCAGCTTTTAAAAATATATATATTTTAAAAGCACATTTCTTTTTTCTCATGCCTCCTCTCAGTATATCAAAATTCTTATTTTTGTTTACTGTTTCTAAATTATTGTCATTCAGAAAGCTGTGAACTGATGAGAATTACACCTATAGGTACTGATTTGTATTTAGCATGTATTTGTACATTAGTTTAAAAGGAATAATACCTTTTCAAAAATAAGAATGAAAAGGATTAAATAGAAGAATGTTGAAATATCTCCAAGATTTTTTTGGGTGTGCTCATATTTGCTCTCTATAGAAACGAACTTTTCATATCGTATCTCTTTCATGGAGGCACAAAGTAAAAATCGTTCACAAGAGAGCTCTCTTTCTGTCATCTCATCCCAGTATTAAGTGTGCATGGATTTTTTTTTTTTTAATTTATCAGGTTTTCTTTTTCCTAGCTGGTACTCCAGACAGTGCCCAGGCAGTATTACACTATGTGTGAGGGTTTTTTTTTTTTTTTAAACACTATTATATTTTTCCCCTCTCTAAAATTAATTCCTCTGTAGCGTCTGAATGGGTTTTTTATCAATTAGCTTTTGCTGGGAAAATCTTTTACTGTCTAATATAGAATAATGTTTTTTTTTCATCCGTCAAAGTGGTTATTAATAAATGCCACCAGTGGGGTTAGAACATTCTCCAGTGTTTGCTTTAGGGGAACAAGGGGATTGTTGGAAATCCTAGCCAAACTGAACCATAATTAGAGAGAAAATGTTAGCAATTAGAACTATACATTAGGCTTTAATTTACTACCATGGAAAAGTCAGGGGTGGCATTTTTATTCCATTTTTAGGTACAGCCAGATGCGTTGCTCATTGCAGGATAATTTCCGCCGACCCTCTGCATTTCTCAGGGTGACAAAGCAGTTGAGTGACAAAGCTGTGCAGTCAGCAGCTCAGGTTTTATTTTATTTCATTTTTGTGGGGGTGGCAAGTGGAGTGGGAGGTCAAGCCATTATCAATTTCCTACATTGTCATTGACATTATTGGGAACTGTTTTCTATGTTGAATAATCTAGGTCAAGAAAACAGTTTGGGGAACACAACCACGTTAATATGATTTACTTTTCTATCCTTGCCTAACTGTTGTGCTAATATGATTAACAACCTTCAGATTATAAAATACCCCTTCTCAGTGTTTCTACTTTTGATTTTTCTTAATGGCCAAATGAACATTTTAAGTAATTGAAGCAAAAATGTCTTCTCAAGCCAAAGATAATATAGCTTTAATCTAATTCCAATCTAATTCCTGCAAAGCTTCTGAGGCCACAGAGTGAAACATTGTGGAAAATGTGGGGTGCACATCAGCACTTTTCCTTTTTATCTCATGTTTGAATGGCATTTTCATAAAATGAATTTTGGGCCAGGGTTAATGACCATTTAAAATAAATGTGTTTATTTTGAGGTAACAATGTTTTCATGAAGAAAAAACTCTTCTAGTTACTTTATATTACAATGAGTCAAAATCAGCCAGTTGCCTCTGCTTTTGAAAATACAGTTGAAAATACCTATATTGTATTTTTATTGTGGTAAAACATATGTAACTTAAAACTTACTATTTTAACCATTTTTAGGTATGTGATTCAGTGATGTTAATATATTCACACCGCTGTGAATCACCAACATCCATCTTCAAAACTTTTTTTATTTTCCCAAACTGACACTTCATTTACTAAAGAATAGATCCTCATTCCTCTTCCCCCCACCATTCTAGTTTTTGTTTCTATGAATTTGACTACTCTGGGTATTTAATGTAAGTGGAATCATACAATATGTGACCTTTTGTGTCTGGTTTATTTCATTTAGCATAAATGTCTTCAAGGTTTATGTTGTAGAATTTCCTTTTTTTTTTTTTTAAGGTTGAATAGTGTTCCATTTTATGTACTCAACATACCATGAATGTACCTTTATTTTAAATACTTTACACGTATTTCCTAAGGATTTACCTCCATACTCAAGTGTTGTTGAGCTGATATCTATAAACGAGCTATAGTCCTGCCATAAGTAAGGTGGCTGATAAAAGCATTGGAGAATTTTGCCCTATGATAAATCGCTATAGGCAATTTGGATTGTACCAGATTTTAGCTACTGTTTTCCATATTTTTTATGGAAAACATCAACACAAAAATTTCACACATTTTTCAATTAAAAATATATAGTTCTATAGCAGTGTGACAGAAAGCATTTTCCCCCATAAAAATCCAGATTATGTAAACTAAATCAAACCAAACCAAACAAAACATTACTGAACTTTAAGTTTTAAATAATTAGATGGCAAAAGTTCATTGAAGACTACTCTGCTTGAAGCTGACGTTCAGCTATAGCATATCACCTTTCATAAGCTCCCTTATAGGGGAAATTCTATGCAGGAAAGGAATGAGAAGACTTCTGTGGGATTAGAAAAAATACTTTTCCTCTAACCTTCTAAATTCTTCTAGCTGGGTTAATAATCAAATTGGCAGAGACAGATTAACAGGAGAAAATGTCCAAAGTTTATTACATATGTACATGCTGGAGGTGTCATAAGATACAAGACCCTAAATGCATTGAGCTGTTGAGGCTTACATGCCATTATGAACAAAAAAGAAAGAGGGTAGGGGTCTGAGATTTCCAAGGAAATAGGCAATTTCTAGGTATGTAACTGAGGGAAGAGTTCATCCACCAGGTGCTGCAGATAGCCAATTATGCTGGCCCAGAGGTGCAGTGAAAGAAAGTGGCATTTATTGTATAGCGCTACGCAGTGGAGAATGAGCATCTTGTGCTGGAAAACCCCAAACTTCCTGATCCAGGGTTCAGGGTGGGTTTTTAAAGGTTTAGGGGGAACAGGTATGTGGAAGGGTTGGCAGGGCAAGTTTTAACTGGAGGACTTTGGAGCTTGGCCATTTTTGATGAGGGGCATCAGTACTGGGTCTTCCATGACAACGGGCCCTTGGCTTCTGAAAGGGTTCCCGTATTCAAGTTCCAGTTATGTCCCAGTTCCTTGGTTCTGTGTGCGTGTTGGTGGGGGGGCGAGACTTTGGTTCTGGGTGCAATTGGAGGTCTGTTCTCTCCTCTGACTGTGATTCTGGGTGTGGCTGCACATACTTTGGCTGCATGATTTGTGATTTTGGTCTGCTGTCTCCGAAAGCATCTCTCAGTATCTCCTTAAACAAGATAGGACCATTTTGAGCTGGTTCTGCAGTTCCAGATAATTAGAGAAGTGCAGAACACACATGGCAGGCAAATTCTTGCTAGGTAACTCAGAAACAATGGGGCACAAGGGGGGGTAGGGGATCTAGCTGCCAGGCCCTTGTCTAAAGCCTTCCTATCTAATGCTAAGGTGAATATGTTAAAGATTTCCTCCTACCTGGAGCAGGCCTTTTCATCTGAATCTCTTAGGCAGGAAATGGAGAAGGTCAAACATTCTTTGTGAGTCTTTTGTTTCTTAATAACCAGCTTAAAATCAATATCCCAAAAAACATAGTTTCGGGGTGACAAAACTTTGGTCCCCTTTATTTTAAAGAAGAAAATTTAGACTTAGGGTTTAACAACTGTTTTGTATCTTTTTCATTCTTTATAAGAGGTAAATCTGTAACTTTTTCTTTTTTTTTTTTGTTTTTTGTTTTTTGTTTTTTACTATTTGAAACAGTTCCACCTCAAAGATCAACATCTGTGAGCTCAACGTTTTGACCCCTCTCTTGCCTTTTGCTTTCCCTTTTCTTTTCTTTCTCCCAAACCTGTTCTTTGCTTTCACCCATCCTCTTTCTTTTTCTCTCTCCCTCCTTCTTTCTTTCCATAATTATTTATTGAGTGAGAAACTTCTATCTACAGCACTTGGAGATTCAAAGATGAATTTGACGTGATTACTGCCTTGCAGGAGCTCGCTGTCTGGTGCAGATATGTCCAATAGGGTTCATATTGTGTGTCCACTCCAAGCAATTGGGACTGGATCCCTGGAATACGGAAATGCTGAGGATTCTGAACAAATGTCTAGGTTTAGCTAAAGTTTCCTAAAGGGTACCAGGATCGATTAGTCCTGTCTGCCAATGGCCTGGGGACAGAATAGTTAGCCTGTGTGCCTTGCTCTTGCCAACCTCTAATTCAAGAGAGTCAAAGCTATTCCAGCTCCATACTTACCCTCTGTCCAGTTCGACTCTCAAGTTGAGAGCTTTAAAAGATGCTCTAATTATCGTTTCAGTACACCTCATCCCCTCATGTTCCCACCAAGTGCCTACCGTATCATTCCCTAACTTGTGTTCATGACTATCGATTAATTTCTCTAGGCTATCAAGTTTTACTAGAGAAAGACACGGAAGCATTATGATTCAGTTCAGCGAAAATTCACGCTACCAAACCCACCTGCTTCTTAGTGCTGTTCTGTATTGCTTTTATTAATCTCTTCTTAAAGATTCACTAATGAGTTTCCTCCATTGGTTCTTTAAAAACTTTTTTCATGTTTTTGGAAACATGATCCTCCCTTCCTTTGAACTCAGAAGATGACCTTGACTCCTGCTTTACTGAGAAGTTCAAGGCCATCTATAATCTTCTTCAACTTCCTTTTCAGACTTTTGGGCTCTGACCGCACCTTCACTTTGAGGTTTTACATCTCTGTCTCCGAGTCACGAGTAGTCTCGTGCTCCACCCTTCTTGTTAAGCATCTGCACTGTGTCCACTGCCTTTCTTGACCTTTTTTTTTCATCGCTTCCTTATGTGTTGAAAGCTATTTTTGGAAATTTAAGAAGCCTTTATAATTTTTAAAAAATCAGATTTCAAAATATCACAGATAGCTTATTTTTTTCATTAGACTTTTGACAATTTCTTCCCCATTAGGAAGAACTGGACCAAGAAAAGCTCGCATTGATTTCTCTATAGATAGTTGTCCTTGACATTCCAAAAATGTATCTGGCCATAAAATCCCAGACTCTTATATTGCAGGGTATCCATGAGTATTTAGATTGACGCCAATATTCTGGTTATGCTGTTCATCAACTATGTATGATATCGATAATCTCTGTGAAGTGAAGTCCTTGCCAAGATTTTTGGCTACTGTAGGATATTAATGACATCTCTTAGGAAATTACAAAAATAAAAAAAAAACTTTATGAATCCATTCCTTTGAACTTGAAACACAGCAATTTTAGTTCAGGCATAGTCCGAAGGATTTACTTTAGAACAGCACTGTCCAGTAAGGTAGCTGTTAGCTACATGTGGCTATTTAAATTTAACTTGCACTGAAATAAACTATTTAGTTCATCAGTCACACTAACCAGATTTCTAGTATTCAATAGTTACCTTTGACTAGTGGCTACTGTATTGAAGAGTACATGTTAAGAACATTTCCATCACTACAGGAACCGCTAATGGACAGAACAGGTCTAGAAAGCCATATATATCTGTGAAAGAGGCAACACAGCTCATTGATTTTCATGATGCTGTGTGGTCTATGGAATAAAAACTACATTCTTAAGACATTCTTTAGCATGGCATAAAGTGAATTTTGTGATTTGTCCACAAATTCCTGATCACACCTCATTTTCTATGCTATACTTATATTTTTATGTTCTAACAATAATAAACTCCTTGTAGTTTCTTAAACAGGCCAAATTGTAGCATACCTCCATGTTTTGGCATGTAGTAGTCCTTCTACCTGAAATAGCAACCCTCTTCACTTCTCTTTGTTGTTACTCATTCTTCAAGTTCCATCTCAGGAGCTATCTCCTCAATGAAGTCTTTCCAGACTTCATCATAGGATATTAATTCCCTTCTTATATTCCCAGTGTATACTGCACATGCCTGCAATATAGAGATTACCTTATTGTCATTTAATTATTTAAATAAATGTCTGTTTCCTCATGAGACTATGAGGTCCTCAAGGAAAGGAACTATGCAGGCCCAATGGCAGATATACAGCTTGTTGTCAAGTGAGCAGGCACTCACTACATTTGTTGAATGCTGACTTAACTCCAATATTGATTTTTCCATTAGTACAAACGGCCATAAACCATAATGGCTGTGTAGAATCACAAAAAAACCTTGAAGGAAATTAAAAGATACTCATATGCAAATCTTCTCTACCAGAAAATAGTATGTTTGTCTGTTATTATGAACACAGCCCTTAAAACTAAATATAAAAGCAACATAAAGTTTCATTAGTCTTCTATCTTTTGTAAGTAAGCAAACTTAGGTATTAAATACCTCTCCAGGGACAGACTTTTTTTCCTTTATCATTAGCAATTGTGTCTTTATTTAGAAAATGTTAGTCAAAACTTTCATGCTATATATCTTATAAGAGCTTTCGTGTTAATCTTCTCAGAATTATCCTCAAAGCAAGAGTATTCTGATAACCACAAATAGCTATTCAAAAGACTGTACATCTAAACTTTTTTTATGGTATCAGTTTCCCTAAAGAAATACGCAATGAATTTCTTTTACTTATTTGAGGACTATATTTGGCTTAGGTTGATCCCAAAGCATAATGCTTTTCTTTTATAAGCAAGAATTACTACATTTTACTTGACTTTAATGTCATTGTCTCTTGTTTGTAAGTCGTCCTTCTTGATAATGCTAATGATTAATGGATAAAGTTATTTGGAAGAGATTTCATGCTACCCTGAGGAATGTCAGAGTTGAAAAATCAGCCAGAAGTAAAGACAATAATACCCTAAGCCTAAAAATCTGGGCATTCTATCACACTGTTAGGGCCTGTGCTTACTGGTCCTTCAAGACTCTGAAATGGGGGTGAGAAAACTAAGCTGCCTTCTTAGCTCTGGAGGGTGGTGTGAGGATTAGGGAGATAAGAGTTAGACTGTAGAGCTCACCAGTAAAGAGATTGGAATTTTTCTCCTTTAATGGCTAATGCAGACATTTTGGTGAAACCAGTGTATTTCTTACCAGACTGCTGAGACTTTGTCCTCTGATGCAGTTTGGAGGCCAACGAGAACTGAGAGATACTCTCTTCAAGACAGACCTCAGTCATTGCCACCAGTCATACATTTGTTTCCATGACATTGTGAAGGAAAAAAACCTTTTTTTCCCCCTAAAAAAACTAAACTAATCCATCTATTAGGACCCATTCGAAGAGGGAGGAAGAGTGAAAAACATGAGAGAAAAGAGAAAGAAGAATGAGAAAACAACAGTAAAGGGAATGGGAGGGAAGGAAGAATGAAAGTGGGTACGGGAAGAGGAAATAGAGAGAAAAGACAAAGAAAGAAGAGAGAGAGAGAAAGAAAGAAAAGGGGTGTGTGTGTGTGTGTGAGAGAGAGAGAGAGAGAGAGAGAGAGAGAGAGGAGAGAGAGAGAGAGAGAGAATAAATAAGGGAGATGGGGTGGGAATTGGGGAGAGACAGAAGAAGAGGAAAAAGAGAGAGAAAGATAATAGGAGATATCCAATGGATTCTCCAGCAGCTTTTTTTTTTTTTTGATCAAAAATAAGTGGTTTAAATGAAAGCCTTCCCCTAAAGTTCTCAAGTCATTTTTCCTTGAAAACTAGATAAAACATCAACATTTCTCCCAGGAAATTTAATATGTCAGATATATATCAGTTTCTTGCACATGTTAAAGATTAACAGAGTATATGTTGTTACTTAGCCTTCACTTATCCATAATGATTTCAAAAATTTACAATAGGAATCACTTTATTTAAAATTGCTGACTATATTAGACCATAATACTTTCCCCCGAGCAGAACAAATTCAAAAGCAAAGCTCATTTTATTTTCGGAGTGTGATGCCATTTTCAGAAATGAGGAAGAAGTCCACGTCTTGTCCTTTTCTTTTTATTGATGTGAATGAGTGGTCCTATGCACCTGAGGAGGCAGGCTTCACAGACCAAGGCTGATCAGGGCCACATATAGTCAACATTTGTTAGCTGCCTTGCTATTTCCCCCTTTCCCCTTCCCAACAGTCCCCAGTGTCCTTTTCAGATCCATGTGATTTTGTGGAAGCTGACCTCACTGCCTCCCAGTAGGGGTAGAGTATGCCAAGCCAATCATCACATTTCATCTCCTTGACTGCAGCAGTTGTAGCCAGGGTCAGCACATGAACTGAGCAGGTCGCGCAGTGATTATGGGCGGTTTGGAACAAAGTTATTCTCTCTGACACACATACAAAAGCATATGGCCCCAGAAGCTGTGAGCAGCCATCTTGGGACTAGGAATAAAGCTAGCCTCAGGATGAAGCTGACAAGGAGAGATGGAAAGATCCCAGGTCTTTTGGATATCCTTGAGGCATTGGATCAAGGCCTCATCTAAAACATCACTATCTCTGGATCTTCCAGTTATGTGAGCCGATATATATTTTTTACTGTGTTATTTTTCTGTCAACCTGTGTACCTAAATATTTTCCTTTTGTTAAAGGGATTTCTGCTCCCTGAAAGAGCTATTAGGATGCTATCTGTTGTAAGTAAGTAATGATGACTATTCTTCTTGACAAGATCATGGGACAAGCAGTAGAAGCAGAATTTTATATTGGGAAGGTACTTTCAAATATTGTAGGAAACAAAATATTTTCAGATGTTGGTCAAGGATTAGGGGGATTTTCCTAAAGAGATGCTTCTTACCACAGGATGCTAAGGCTTTTTTTTTTATGACTAAAATTCTGACTATTGCAATTTGCTTCTTATTTATTAATCTATAATGTGTGTAAGAAACTGACATATAAAAATTCACTAACTAAAGAAATAGCCTAATGTGAAGATTAGAGAGAGTCCTTTGAACTAGGGTAATTTTTCAGATTCAGAAATCAAATATGAGTAAAATTTTTTCTGTTCTACAAATACTCTTAGAGTCCTTAGTTTGTGTCAGGATCCCTAGTAAATTCTACAGGTACAACAGAGAAGATAAATCATAGATTTTACTTTCAAGAAGTTTATGGTAGGGATTAGACAAGGACTTACCTTAGACTCATAAAAATAGCTACTAATAGCTGTTATTATTAGCTATTCTTACAAGTAAAGATAAACAAATAAAAAAGTAAAACAAATGTCATAATAAAAGTATAATGTTGCATAGGGTTCGAATGAAGAAGAAAGGCCAACTAATTGAGAGAGAATGGGAAGGGAAAGACAGGTTTCATAGATCTGTTGTCATTTGACCTGGGTGATGAAAATACATACTTCTGTAAATCCCCAACCTTAGTTGCACCTTCTCATACCACTCTGTCCTTTCCTTTCTAGTAATTACCCATAGTCAATACTTATATATTTATAGCATGTTTATTTAATTGTCTACCTCCTCAGGCTGTAGATTTCATGAGGCAATCCCCATGGTCCACTCTGATTTGCTTCCCATTGTTTTCCAAGCACATAGACTAGTGTCTGGTATATAGTATGCAGTCAGAAAACACCCATTTAACAAATGATGAGTGATTTATAGCAATAGATACCATCGCTTAATGCCTATTAGGTAACACGCACTGTGGTAAACACATAGATGATTAAATTTAATATATTAAACAATAATGCCAGGTAAATTTTATTATATCAGTATTATAGAGGAAGAAATGGGGTACTAGAAAAGACAAATAGCTTGTCCAATGTCATACAAGTACCTGGCTAAAGCCATACCCACGTAGATATAATTCCAAAGTTCATGCTGTAAATCACTACACAATTTTCCTTCCTATCTCTTAAGTATGTGCTATGTGCCAGTCATTTGACACACCTTACTTCATTTTATTTTGTCATTTATTTCTAGCAACAACACTATTAGATATTATTAGTCTCATTTAATGGATGAGAAAATAGATTCAAAGACATTTATTCATCCACTCAAAAACATTTATCATCTGTCTACCAATTGCCATTTGCTATGCTACTCCTGGACGTGAAATGGTGAGACAAATAGACATCATTCCAGCTCACGTAGAGCTCATGGTCCAGTAGAGGAGGCTGATAGTGATCAAATGTGCAATAACAAGCTGTGAGAAGTGCCATGAGGGAAAGTCAGAGGGTATCATATGGGGACCCCACAGCTTCCTTTCAGGCCTGCTTGACTCCAAAGCCCTTAATTTTTATTATTTTATATATACATACAGTACCCACTCCATAGATGAAAGCACATTTGCTGTCCTGTTCATTTTCCTGTACCTATTTATTTGATAGCTCATTAATTGCCTCAGAGCAGAGAAATGTTTCCTTTAAGAAGGTTAAACAAAGAGTTTATTGACATAAGTGAATTGGTTGAAGAAAACATTATTAAATAAAGGACACTTATTTAAACACCAAATTAATCATTTAAAGGCAAATTAGAGGTCGTATCTCCTCCTAAGTAAATAATGTTAGCCAGTAATGAGATATGCATTTTAGATATAAGCACACTTTTTTCAGGCTTGTGCTGCTGACTGAACTGTGCCTTAGTTTTCCAAGTTTATTGAGAACATAATTGCATCAACATTTTAAATTTTAATATTTTAAACTATATTCCATCCACAATGTGACGTCATTTTTCATTATATGATTAAAAAAAAATTTTTTTAAAGCTTCTCTTTCATCCCAGCAGAAGAGAAGACCGGTGCTTTGAGAGGAGACTCCTGCAGAGGAAGTGAGTTCACTCCAGGTCCTGGCTCCAGTTATGAAACTTCTCATGCAGGCTGGGGCACGAGTGCCCTTGGCATTGGCAGGGCCACGGGTAGCTTTCAGATGTTTTAGCTGGCGCCACATACACAGGCCACACCCGCACCTCTTTCAGAACTCCTCAACGTAAGCTTCAGAGAAGGAAGAGAAAGGCACGGAGGTTTGTTGTGGTTGAGGTAGTGCTGTCATCGAGGTTGTCTGGTATTGCCGCTTTGTATTTTTCCCTTCCTGTTGGGAAGTGTCCCAACTGCCTACCCACATCCAGACACATACCTTTCTCATGCAGCCACAGAGGCAAAGTCCCATACTCAGCTTCACTGCTGGGCTCCTATTAGCCGGCCTCCTAACCACGGTGATGTTGAGTGTTGACAGGTGCCTGAGATTCACACTCCAGGCTCTTCCATTGTGAAACCAAGGCTGATGCCAGCAGCTTTGTTCCACACAGCACTGAGGTTTCTTTCGTAGCCAGACAAGAGTCAGGAAATTTACGCTTAATCACATTTGATGTTAACTCACTCCATTTAGATATGACCACCAGATGTTCCAGCAGATCCCACTTTTTATCAAAATATTTTAATGTGCAGATAGGGAGGAGATGGAGAAGAAGACTCCCAATGGACAACAACTTGATTCGATGCGTATTTTTTTTTTGAATGCTAGTTCCCATCTGATTTTTAACCCTGTTTAAGTCAATTACTCTTGCTTATATAACTATCTTGATTTAGCAAGTTTTATCAATGAATACTGCTTATATAAATTCATTGCTGCCCCTTGTTTGGATAAGCTATGATTTTTGAAGGCATGGGACTAATTCGGGCTTTAAAGTCCAGAGATAACTCTTGGAAATACGATATACAACCATCTAAGCCTCAGTGTTTCCATCACATGCTAACCGAAATTATGATCTCCTTCAACTCTCATTCTCTTCCCAACCACATTACTTTTTTTTTCTTTTTCTTTTTCTTTTTTTCCTAACAGAAGAAAGACTCTACTTATGACAAATCGCACATGAGAAAAGATGTATCTCTATGATGTGGGTGGACAACATAATTCAAGATTCGATAAGTTTATTCCAAACATATTATTTTAAGAAACAGTAAAAGGAAGATTTGGTTCAAGCAATCCTGATACTGCTCATTAACTAGGAGACAGAAAGGAATAAAATAGGACTTTTCTGATTATGTCAGGTCCTCTCTCCCACTTCTCCACTCTACACCCCTTCCCAACAGACATTTAGACTGAGGAAGAAAGGCACTTTGTGTTTAAGGTTAATCAAGTTTCAGTACAATTTTTTTTTTTTTTTTTTTACAGACTAGAATCGCACTAATCTTTTTTTCTTGCTCTAATGTGTGGCTGTTGAAATCCTCAGCTGTGATAAATTAAGCTACTTATTAATCTAATTATCGTACATTCATCCTAGAAACTTTCATGTGACTTGAAAAGGCTATTCAACCTTTTCCCTCCCCTCCTAGAAAGGGCTCAACCTTGCACCAATTAAGATCATTCTGAAGTAAGGCTTTAAAAAAGCTTTCTCTAATCACCCAATGAAACATGGACCAGTGGAAACCAAACTCAGAGCTCTGGGAAAAAGTTTAGCATTCCTTTCTGTCTGCCAACTTTTATGGTTTCATTGCACAAGGGAGGAAGACTCCATTTTCCTATTTAGTTGTTCTTTCACTGACCTCCAAATAAAGTCCATGTAATTACTGAGCAAATAAAGTTGCAGCATGTGTTTTAAAAATCAATTGCCATTCTTGGACTATAGAAATGCAACAATACACAGATTTGCTGGAAAATGCCCAGCACCAACCATACGAACTAAACCCTGTACTGTATCTGTACAATGGAGTAGTTTTGACCCCTAAAGCACATATTTACTATGCAGATTTTTAAAAGGGCTTTTTTTTTAATGACTTATCTATTGATATTAAAATGTCCCCATCCTAATACAGGTTCAATTTAGGATTAAAAATATGTTGCAAATGTATCATATCTTAAATATCCATTCATTGCCAAATGCCTCACTTAAAAAAAAAAATGATGGCATAAATTGAACTATTTTATATTCAAATTAAACTAGCTATTAATTTGAATGCAAAGCAGCTCAAAGTACAGGATGCAATTTCAATGACAGGTTTACCCCAAGACAGAATGCAGGAGTAAGTCAACATGGGTGAGTCCAGGCAGATTGGGCCCTACTCTTGGTGCCTGGCAAACTTGCTCACTGTGAATAGTTTTTGAAGTGAAGATTAAAAGAGTAGAATTATAAAGTATAATTACATTTTATTGAAACTCTAGAAATCAGAAAAAATTCAGCAGGAAACTTTTAGTGAAACATGATGTGTTGTCATTATCATTAAAAGATAAAAGTTTCATACTGTTTTTATCTGTTTATTTGGAAGACATCCAGCCTTTACAGTTATGCAGGAAACAAAAAACGGGAATGCAGGAGTAATTATTAAAACTGTGTGATTTGTTATCTCAGCTACTGTCTTTCCAAATGGTAATACGATATCAGCAGCTGCAGACGGTGGCTGATTTCCGCTATTAGTAAACAAGTGCTTTGGAGACCTGTGTGAGGCACTTTAAGCTCGCTGCTCCCCGAAGTGCTGTCAGGCTTAACTACTAATCCATGGTATTTCAGAGCACTGGAAATTCATCTTTATAAAACCTGAACAAAAAAGGGAAAAAAGCCTGGAGGGCATGAGCTCCCTCTGGTGAGACAAATGACATGTTCATTTATTAATGAAACAATAACCCTGGAAAGAGGATCAAAGCACATTCCATCCTCACTTTACAATCCCCAATTTTCTCAGGCCAAACCATTTAATTGAGCCATGACAATGGAATACTTAATTGTTGCCTTAAAGTTTTGAAGAAGCGACTTCTTCAGCATCAGTGTGCATTTTGGGATTATTATCCAAATATAATATAGCCAAATAGAAGCTGGTGGAATTTGATCCATCCTCCATCGGGGGGCCTTTTGCAGCTGTAAAGGGGTTTTCTTGAACTTGCTTGTAGCACTCACCACAAATGCTTCTTGCCCTATCACTGCCCTCTCCTTTGCCCAAAATGTCCTGACAGGTTGCTTCCTCAGAACACAATAGCCGGCCTCATGTGCGGGTAACTAGGTAAGATGCAGGTTATTTTTGGCATGGACCGTCATCTGGAACATAAATGAGGAACAGGGAGTTGCCAATCCCAGAACCTCCAGATTTAAGGGGTTTGGGAGTACCCAGCATGGAGCCCAGTGTGAAATCCTGACAGGCCCATGTCATGTGGAGTAAAGCAAAGGGCAAACTCACCTCCCTCCCTGTGGGTTCTTCACCAATTGTGTTGAGAGTGACTGTCATGATTCTATCCCTTCAAAACTAACAAACATTTATATAAAATTTTTAAAAATGAAAAAGTCTTAAAAGTGTTTAATTTCTACAAATTAACCCTGGATTTCACTACAGCAACTTGATATATATATTTTTTGTTTATACAACATCGTTTCTAGGGTTTCCTTGACTATGTTATTTTTCAAATTAAACCTTACTTTTGGTAGAGTCTTATGGCTCAGCAGTGCAGAGTTCAGAAAATGCTTGCTGATTTATTGGGCAAAGAAGGCCCTGACGATTGTACATGTAATCTCTAGGACTCACCTGTCTTGCACTTAAAACGTTCTAGGTCAGTTTGCCTGACTCTAGGCCCACTGTTCTATCATGTGGCACCATTTGAAGTTTATAAATAGACTTTCTCTTACTTTGCACCTGCTCGTGTTTATTCCTGGGGAGATTCTGAAGTCAGTGAAGATGAATAGTTAGAAATGAAAATTGCAAGCATACAACATTCATATTTCTATATTCTTGAACATCATTTATTTTAAGCCCATGTGAGATGAAGAATGTATTTTGAGATAATTTTCATGGTCTATACCTAGGATCTTTCTTTCTGATCTGCTTTTGTGAGAGGCTTACAAAAGTCTTTCTTTTTCTCTACGTTATTAGACTTACGAGTATTTTTACATGAAATTTTAGTAAAGTACCTTAGAAATTTTCTATAAAGAAATTTTTATAATAAGGCTATCAATTTGAAAAGTTTCGTTTAGCTCGAGCTCTTCTTCATTAGATTTTCTGCAGTATAATTGTTTGGGCTGCACACAGGGGAATAATAGTGATTCAAAGCATATAGTGCCACTCTACACAAATCCTTTGAGAGAACATGAAAATGTCCAAGTCAACAATCATAGTAGAGACTGGCCTAAGATGGAGAAGGGAATGTTAAATGGAATGTCTGTATCTTCAGGAAACAATTATTTTCCCAATCTCCCCTTTTGATTATCTTGATCACTAAATATAGAACCTTTATTAAAATATAAATATATGCACTAGAAAGACTTCATAGGCTTGACATTGAGTGTTCAAACTGCCATGACATTAATAGCCATGCCACAAATTTCACATAAGCCAAAGCTGAGACAGAATAAAAAGATTTACTTTTGCTGAAAAGATATGCTTCCACATCTCCATGAGCACATTCGACTAATATTTATATTATTTATTCATTCATTTGTTTTTCTTTTATTTATTTATCTTGTCCATTAGTTACTTAATAAGTATCGATGGACATTTTACTGCATGTATATCATAAACATGATTATGGATATATCTGGGCTTGTGTGTGTCTTTGTAAGACAGGTGGGAACTGAGACTATGTGTAGAGAAAAGAAGCAAGAAGAAGGTAGGGGATAAACAATATGAAGACAGAAACATAGTTCTCTTTCAACACTATTTTGAAAAGCTTCAAAAACCCTTTGGTGTATCTATTGAATATATGATGGAAGTATTCAATCAACAGTATCTGTCAAGCAACAGCCATATCTTACATACTACATAGAACACTCACAGAAAAAGACACAATCCCTGCCTTCTGAGATCTTCCGTTCTGCAGTCTGCCCAGAGGCCCATGATATAGATGCATAAGACAATGAACTTGAGGTGTATGATGAGACTCCACATTGGAAGGTACCGATAACAACTTCAAGGTGAATATAAATTTTGAATAATTACAATTTTCATGGTATGGTCTGAAAGTTGGGGGTTGGTGTTCCTATTTTCTACTTTGTCGAGAAATGTGTACTCTGGGAAGGAAGGATGATAAAAGGTATAGAAACAAGTGCACACACCTCACTTTTTGGCCCTTCTCATCTTCCACCCTTCTGAACTTTGTTCCTTGAGGAGAGAAACAAGCTCATTACTAAGAGTTAGTGTGAAGTTTGATCATTTTTACTCTCTGCCATAGCAGATATATAAACTGATACTTTTACCGTAACAGTGAATAACCCCATATTCTTTAAATCTGCAAGATGGAAGATTACTGACATACTTAGATGAAATACGTATGTACATATGGTTACATGAACACTCTTAGTAAGCACTAGGAATTGGAAAGAAAAAATCATGGTGCTCCTTGCCTCTTCTGCAGCCCAAGTGGCTAAAATTTAAAGCAACACTAAACCGTAATAATATTATAATAACTGTGTATAGTGCCAGATGGGTACTAGACAAATTGGGGGGAATAAATTCATAAATTATATAAAAGACTAACCACTATGCTGTACACCTGAAACTAATTTAAAATAATATTGGATGTCAACTCTAATTAAAAAATAAAATAATACTAAACCACAAACAAATATAAGGAGGAATAAAGATATGGTTTTTCCTTTGATGACTACTTAGAATTATTTTGAGATTATTGAGATTCCTTAAAATATCAGTTATAAAATCTAAAATGTATTTTTTGACTTTTCTTTTCCTGGTACCTAATTGATAATCTTGCACCATTTTTGCATTAGAGTTTAAGATGTGATTACATTGTTTTTCTCTTCTACTTTTTAATAATAAATTAGTTATCAGAATGCCCTGCTATGAATTCAAGTTCTATTTTCTTCCTATTCCAAAATTCTGTTGGTAACAAGCAAGAGCTCTTAACCAGTTTCACTTTTGGGCAGTTATTTCTTTTTAGCATTCCATGCTATAGTTAATATCTCTCAAATGCAACCCAGGAACAGTAACATATATTATCTCCCTAGGTTCTCCATGGTCCATATCCATTTTATCACATTGCCAAAAGGAGCTTGTAGTGCTGAATATTTAGAAAATATTGAAATAATTCATAATAATCTGTTCGAAATAAGGCTGTGGCTGTTTATTTACATTAAACAAAACAAGATGTTATACTTACTGTTTGCTCTTTGTTTCTTGAAGTTAATACGTAAATGATAGTTTAGTAATTGCCAAAATAATTAGTTGCAAATATTCAATAAAGTTGAATCACAAAACCTAACCAAACTATTTATTTTTCTTTCTTTCTGAGGTTGATGTTTATATTTAATATTGTTATAATAAGAAAAATTTAAATTAATAATTCAATATATTTTTTTCTACTTAGATTTATCTTTCTCTACTAAGGTGCTATAAATAATATTTTTAAGTTGCTATTATTTTTTTAAAAAGTCAGTAACTGATAATAAACAAATACTGCTCTTCCCAATTATCCTTGCATTCTCCGCTCTCATAGGACATGATTTTATTATGTAAAATAAGTTAATTTTGTTGACTATAAATACATGAAAACAAAATAGCATCAATATGTAAAAACAGCACACCAAATAGATACAAAATAATTTCTATCTCATGCTTAAATAATTTCTGATTACAGTACATAGGTATTGAGTTTAAATCAGGAGTGAATGATAGGCAGTAGTATAACTGGTGGCCACAAACATAGAGATGTTTTCAGCCTTGGGGAAGAAAAATGTCTCCCATAATCTATCTGTGGGGAATAGAATATAGCCTATACCTCTTTAATTAGACCAATGCCAAAAACATTAATCATTTTGAAATTTGTTGGTGTATTTCTAAAATTCAGGTGGTTTATCTGACATGATAATGGTGGTTAATTAATTAATTAATTAATCTGTACATTGCCTGAAGTCTCATGTTAACATCTAGGTCTATTTTAGAAATTAAAAAGTTAAAATCCTAGAATATAGACAAACAGAGATTATATTCTGGCAGAGAAGCAAACAGCACATTTGTATCACCAAACACAGACCTAACCACAGAGATTGACAGGCCTTGAAGTTGTAAGAGCTTGGGATGGCCTTAGAAAGGTGAAAAGTGGCTTAGGAACATCCCTGCTCAGTTCAAGGGCAAGGGGAAAAATGAGGACTTACAAAAAAAACCAGAAACCAACTTTCCCAGATGGGAGAGAGAGCACTTGGCATTCCTAAGGAACAGCTGCTTGCTGGTAGAAGTTTATGATAATAAACTAAACTGGTGAGCATTTACTAAGAAGAAATATTTAATTATCCTGCTCACCATTATGAGGAACTTCTGCCACTCTTCAGGTTATTATACAGTAAATAACCATTTTTCTAAAGGACAGAGCTGTTTTAATTATATGACAATGAATGCATAATTATTGTTTGTTAGGAATGAATCAGAAGACAACAGACTTGATATTGCTGCTCTGGTTAGTGCATCTTAATTACTTTTTCATTTATTTTGCATATAAAAGCTATTTGCTAATTGTCTTTGCTGTAAATATGCAAAATATAATTAGTCATTCATAATTCTTTATGTGTTATCTAACTGTACATTTGTTTCTGAGGAACATATATTAAAGTGTGAATATTTAATGGCTTTTTTGTGTATGAATTTTTTTTTTTTTACAAAGTTTTAAGTAAATATTAGGCACATAACAGTTTTAACCCTACTCTTAGGGAAACTTGCTGTGAAAAAAACAAAGACTTAAAAACATGGCGTTATGGAGTGAACACCAAACTATATGAAATTTTAAAACTCTTTCATGTGAAGAAACTAAAGATGACATGATGTATCTCTTATTAAACCTTTAAATTAACTTTTCAGATAATCTCCCAAGCTACTCAGATAAGTCTTTAAGCATTACTAATTTCAATTTAAGTGTTTACATATTTGTGTGAGTACATACCAGAAGGAGAAAAGAAACCCATGGATGTGCTTAAACATGCATTTTTAAGTGCTCCAAAGAGATTGTTTATATCTGTTTACACCACTGGTGAACACTCTCAAAATCTTAAAATAGTAGCTCTGGATACTTTAGAAAATCTACATAAATGCCAATATGAAGGGTTTTTAAATAAGTTAATTCTTTAGTGAATGATGCGGAGTTATGACAAGATTCCACAGTGAGGTTTCTGGCAGACATATTGGCATCTCGAAGGTGAAGTGCGGTGAGCAGTTTTCCAGCTGCAGGCACAATTTTCTGTTTTATTAGTTGGGAACAAGACTTGGACCAGTTTCTCCTATGGTTATCACTTCAGAATGAACTAACATTGCTGTGGATGTTTTAAGGCACTCAGGTTGATCACAGTGACTGGTTAAACAGACCACGTGCTTTCAAAATAGTACAGATAGCAGCAGCATCAACTAATAATTAAAATTTTTCTTTTCACTTGTCTCCATAAAATCCTGCCAGTCCGTCCTACTGATGCATGTCACATTCCACTTTCTTCACCTCAAACATTTGATTTACTAACCGGTTGTACTGTTAATCCCATGTCATGACACTTCTATTCACTTCTGCTTTTCAACTGAAAGCAGCTTCCTATGAAGATAAAGCTAGGTAAAATCTATTGTAAAGAAGAGAATAACTTGAATGCAGCTATCATATCAAAATGAAAACACACTTCTGCTCTCTTCACCCACTAGACATCCTGAATACTTTTCTTAATGATGAAGTCAAATAGGATAGCTGAATACAACTGATGATAATTTTTTTCTTCAGAAGTAATCCTACTCTGTAATTCTGTAATTGTCCTTATTTATGTTTGGCAAGTCTTTTTAAATGAACATATATAAAAACAGAATGATGACAGGGTGAGAATTAGAAAAGTAGTAAACATGCTTTAGAAAATTGTGATGTGAATAAATTATATTGATTCCTGTTTATCACGAAAATATTGCAAAGCAGCTTTAAATAAAGCTTTTTAAACGTGCACTTGCAAAAACCACACTATTATATAGTTTTCTTTGTTTTTATTGTAGGGATTTCTTTTTGGTTCTTCAAATATTATCTTCTTTTGCCTTCAGAATATCAGAAAAAAAAGTTAAATATATATTTCAAATAGTATTTCACTTATTTAGGAAAGTTTTCAGGATAACATTGTTTACCAAAATCACAATCATAAAAACCTGGTGTTCTATACTGAATGGTTTAGTTGGGTGAAGTTGTAACATGAAGAATAATGTGTGAAAAGATAATCATTTCACTCTAAAGTATGAAATAATGCAATTCACATCAATGAATCCCTGTAAAGAGAATGTTTTATACCTTTTATAGCATAAAGTACATTTGAACATTAAATTTTCATCTATATTTTCAAATACTTTTATTAAAAGAGGAAGCATAAGAATAATTTTGTTCATAATTTTTGTAAACTTACAGTATTCTCCAGTAATTCAAAAAATAGGAATGACCAGAAAATTCACTGTTTTTTAAAATGTGGCTAAATGTTCAAAAGAGGCAGCAGTCCCAGGAAGGAAAAAAATATGATTTTCCACCTTAGTGAAAATAACTTTGATTACATTATGTGGCTTACAGGTATTTAAAACACTGGAAAATTCTAGATTTGCCTTTGGTAATGACAAAGATCACTAGCTACCCTCATTTACGAAAAGTTTGAGAGGGTAATTACTTGAGGAGCTTTTGGTCTTTTAAAAATAATCCTCATCAAGCACATATTTCACAAAGAATCATGTCAGGATAATAAACCTGGTCTTCCCAGTAGCATTATGCAGGATAAAATTTAGAAGAATGTAAATGTAGAGAGTGACTGATGTTGAATAGATGATAGGAAAGTAAGAGCTATAAAAGCTTCCTATCAGTATGTTGACTGAAAAATTCACAGTCTTTTGTATTCTTCAAGATCTTAGACATTTTTACACAGAATTTCCCCAAATATACTTTAATTGAAAGCTGTCTTCCAAAGATCTAAGAAAGGAACTATCCCAGTCTCGTGGGTTCTTGAATTGCATGTTGTAGAAAGGAATCATCCCATTGGCCTTAGTCAGTTAACTATTGAATCTCGATGCTCATTTCTAATGTTAAAACACTCAAGGGAGGAATGAGAAATGGCCCATGGAGATGTTTGAATCATGTTCATAAACTTGTAGAGACAGTAGATAAAATTCTTGCAATGAAAACCTCTAAGATTGCTGGAGGAAATATTGTTCATCTAAAGCTATCTGACTATCAAGAGGATGTATGTGTGTGCGTGTGTGTGTAATAAATATATACATAATATATATCTATCACATTATATACACCTCTGTTTATTTCCTTATAAGGAATAGGATTTGATCTAAACCTATCGAACAATGAAATATCCTAATGGCAATTAGTATGACCTTCATGAATTCCTGTCTCTTTATTTTCACATGTGTCTGTTAATTAGAATTTGAAGTCAAGATGTAAGAAATGAGTTCATTTGTCATTTTTTAATGTCCAGCTCTACTTTTTTTTCTCTTTCTCTTCAAAATTTTTGTTAACTTTTTAAAGTTTAATCAATTTCTATCACACGGTGCCATTTTCCATCCCCTGAAAAAATGGTCTCAGATGATCATCTGAAAAGCCAAACCTTAAATATCCTGCTTTCTAGAAATAACAGCATCCTCTTCTCTGGCTTTAGACAAAATCTTGGGCTGGGGGAAAATTATCTGACCAAGAAAAAACAAACACTTCTTCCACTCTGTGTTTGTGTTTGCATGGATCAATTGTGAGACAAACAACATTCATTGACAGTTGCTGGCCATGAGTCTGCCTGTTTGAAATACCTTAGTTAGGAGAAGTACCACAAACTGAACCGAACAATCTCTCACAAAACATCTGCAACCATCTGACCCTGGCCTTAACCTTTAAATCTATCTTTTCATATTCATCTCAAAAGACCTTGTCAATGGCCAAGGAGACTCAAGAAAAGGATTCTTCAACAAACAAAAAAGATACAGAGGAAATTCAACCCAGATTAGGTGGCAGAAGATAATACAGTTTGCTCATTTTTATTCTGCTGCTCAAACTGGAGTTGAATTCATTTTCACTTTATCTTTATTCATGTTATTTAAACATAACATTCATTAGGATTGTGAACTGCAACAGATAGAAGAGAACAAAACTACTCGCCAAATTTGTTGGGCATCTGTTCCCACTAGAGGCGGCCCTTTGCCAGCTCCACATCATGTCATTTTTTTCCCCTGAATTCATTTCAAAGTCAATCCATCAGTTTATGAACTGTTTGATCAAACTTGTCATTAACCAAGTGAAACATTTAATTTGTATTAACAAAAATGGGACAAATAATTAGTACTGGGATTAACCATTTTACTTTTTTTTTTTGCATTCTTATTTATCAAACGTGTTCATTGTTGATATAATTTTTCATGTTGTGACACTATCTGGTTTCACTGGAAATAATGGGAAACATTTTTTTTAATGAATATACTTATGAACTGGCCATGTAAGAAAATTCACACAAATATCTGAGCTTTACAGTACCACCAGTAACTGCTCATTTCTAGTCACCATCTTCATTAAGATAGAAGCATAGTTTTCCCAAAGGCAAAGAGACTGGATGAGCCAACTGACCAACAACTTATGAGAATATAACCACAGCTATATCAAGTACCAAAGGAGATTTAATTTTCATTTTTAAATAAAACTAATATTTCATTTTAGCATCGAACCATACATTGACAAAAGACATAGATAACTTACCAAGAGGACTCTCCTCCTCTTGCCTACAATATAAATAAAGACTTGCTCACAATATTTATTTCGGTTTTTCTGTCCTAAATTGCTATTTATATAACACACGAATTAGCAATGGAACCATAGATGTTGGTTGGGATTTTTGCTCCCTGGAAGACTTAGTCGTCATCTCACTCAATTGCCATGACTGTGACCTCATTGGGCACTTGTCCGCCTAGCAATGACAATTTGTTAATGAATTAGTCCTGTTTTTAATTGCTTACTTAATTATGGAGCACCAACATAATAGCATTTCTAATTTGTATCATAATTGCGTGCAGAGATGAAATGTTGGTGCCATCATATGCTTGCTTATAATCATCTCTTGTTCATGGAAAATTTTCCAAAGAGACATCTTCTTTAATATAATGATGTGGTACCAGTTATTTGAAATGTGCTCCTCTTAAATACAATTCTGCCTGTCAACTAATTTCAATCTCTCTCCCTATGAGTATATATAAAAACCTATATAAACATTATTTAATTTTTTTTTATTTTCAATAAAAGTACATATCACTGCCTAAATAACAAGCATTGGCATTTTGACAATGGCACATATGACCATCACAGTTTTAAAGAATAGTTTATAAAATAATTAATTTAAACTGGAGGATGTTCTCCTCACTATTGCATTAGTGTTACTGCTGCTGTACAGAATGTTTAAAATTCACAATCGGTGTGTGCTGTATGAACCAGTTTTCAGCATATTTCAAACCTACTGAGAGAAAATGAAGGCTATTATTAAAATCAAATCACTAATCTAATAACATTTCTTTATTATCATGACTTAAATTTAAAAAATTCAGAGAATTAAACAAGTCTCTTATCAGATAAAGAATGAGTGGAAACTAGGCTTCAGAAAGGAAGTCATGGTGGAGGCCACATAAGTCACCATTGATGTATGTCCTTCTCAATGAATTTTCTTCTTTACAGTTAGTTCCCCATGGAAAAATACATTCAATGCAAAACATTAGTTATGGGCCCAACAGCACAGTTCAAAACATGTGTAGTTGATGTATGTTTCCCCCCAAAAATACAAGTATTGGCCTGTTCATTGTCATCTACACAAAGAACTGCGTCCTAAAATCCTTTACTCAACTAAATTCTTAATAAGTAAACTGAGACTAACCCTCTAATACCAGATTTGTTAAACAACATGATTTAGGTCCTTGCTATTCATGCACCTTGTACAACTAAAATGACTGGTAAAGCTAGAATCATGAAAGAGTCATTTTATGTAGCTGCTAAATTCCTCTCAAATCTCCTTGCAACTTAACGAGTAAAGAAAGCTCAATGTGTAATGCCGGCTAATGTGGTTTATGGTAGAAAATAGTATCAACCTATCTTTGTAGCTTATCTAAGCCAGGATAATACTTTTAGCCTTTATAGTAGACCCAACTCCATTTTTTCAACTCTTGACTATGTATTTCCTGAAATCCTTTTCCAAAGAGTTAAATTGGATGTGAAATCTGTACTAGGCTATGGAGCTGTCTTTGTTCTAAGTCTCGCCAGCAAAGCCTCGCCTCTGTATCACTTTCATTGCCTTCTGATTGAGCTTGACAGTGTGACAGGAAAGCAAAGGGAGGCAATTCCAAACTGAATGAGAGTCTTTTTCAGCCACACAGCAGCCTCCTCCTTAGCCCCTAAGAAAAAGAGGTAACAGATGCCGATAGCAAAGCATCCCTAACAAAGTCCTAACTTTGATGCAGGCAGAAGAAGAAAAACATGTAAAAGATTGTCTCAGTGCAGGAAAACCTTGAATGGAACACAAAGGAAGCAAAATGAGGAAAATTGTGGCGCAGAAAATGGCTGGGAGAGTTATGTAGCTACAGCGCATTTAAGAAATTATTTTCCTCTTAAAAGAGGTTGGGATCTTCAAAATCTGCTCTGCTAAGTATGGTGCAATCGGAATAGTTATGTTATATGGGCCCCGATCAAAAGGTGATTATCAATGCTGTGATTGCTTGGAGGATATTCATTTGAACTAATGCTCTGTCCCTTGGGTGGGAAGTAAGACTCCCTTAAAAAGTCAACTGAATAGCCATTACCTTTGTGCCCTGGGGAGTAGATTTTTTTTCTGATTGAAAAAAATATTAGTAGTTATTATAATTTTTTTGCCTCAGTATGTTCTATAATTAAATGGGTTGGAGCATCACTTACTTTATACTGCTTTATACTATCTAAGGATCAGCAGCTGGCCTCATCAAAGAGTGGCTTCCAAGGGTACATTGATCTTTGAGAGGGAACTATGTTTAGTTACGTGAAAAAAATTCATCGTAAGATATGAGCACTTAGAATACTTATACTAGTCTCTTACTTATTAAGGAACTGATTTAAAATATTAATATATATGCAGTCTGCCTTAATCCTTGTGGCAAAATCATTCATTGAAATAGAGAAGGTGTGTCCAATTGGACTAGGGCATCTCAGCACTAATGCCCAGATGGTGCTGAGTCCATTGCTAAAATAAAGAATGGGAAACATGGATGATCACCTCGCATTCACATACATACAAACCTGGGATTAGAACATTGGTTCCGAGCTTGTGGAAATAGCTCACTCATTTGGTGGTAGGAGTGGAAGGCATAGATGGAGGGAGAATAGTCACATGGTACTCCTGTCTGTATTTGTCTTCATTTATTTTGAGACTAAAAAAAAAAATCAATATGATATAAAGATTGCTATACTCTGTCATATAAAATAGTGGGGAGCATTTAAAAGAAGAATTCCTTCCTTGATAATCCTCAGTGGCTGGTGTGCTTGGTAAAGCTCCATGAATTCAAAGCTCAGTGACATGATAAACATCCCCTAAGGAGTCATTATTGGCTATCATGATATCTATATAGAGATGGTGTGGCAGGATAAATAGTACAAGCATTAGTCCTTATTACAGGCTAAACCTAGGCAAGACCCTGGCTTACCACAGTGAACACATTATTTATTATTATTATTATTATTATCATCATCATCATCATCATCATCATCATCATCATCATTATTTTGGATACTAATATCACAGGATTTTTCTTTCTTTTTTTTTTTAACTAGACTATTTTTTACAACAGTTTTAGATTCACAGCAAAATTGAGCAGAAAGTATGGAGAGTTATCCTATACCCACAGCCCCTACACATGCATAACCTCTGCCATCAACATCCTTAATCAGAGGAATATTTAAAGTTCACATTTTGTGGCATGTTTTTCTCTTTGGAAATTTTATGACTATTTTTTTTCCCTCCTCAGATATGCTAATGCTGCTTTGTCTCAGGTCGAAATATTCAATAGTATACTTATACAAAATTAAAGGTTAGTTAGAGTCCACGAAAATAAAGCTTGGACCGGAAACAGATGAAGCAAAATAGTCGGATCAGCATCAAAGCCATCTGCATGTTTTGCTAGAGTTATGGTTGAAAATGTACGAAAGATAAGAGATGAGGAAAAGCGTGAGAATAACTGATGCTCTAGCACTCCTACTTTAACTTATAAATGATTATCTATCTATGCTACAATAAAATGTGTCTATATTTCATTGATAACTAATGTTGAGTGCATACATTGCAATTGATATGCATAGATACATAATTCATATATGAGACACTGTAGGTTATTAACATGTATGTATATACAAGTTCTCATATACTTAAAATGCTAAAAGTAGTAGCAACTTAAATCCTCTCATCCTCACGCTCATATACAGGTTATACTATTAAGTTTTTCAGATAATTAATGTCCTCTGTCTGCATTTAACATGATTTGATTTCCCTTAAAGATCACTAATGAGATAAAACAGGCACTGTGAACCAGTTAAATCAACCACCTAATCTTTGCACATGAAACATTAAACAGAAAGGAGGCATCTGCAATTAGTAAATTGCTTTGATGTGACTAAATATCTGGCTCTCTGCATCACCAGCATTGTGGGTCTAAGTCCCAGACGAAGCTGCTGAACTAGATGTGCTGAATGTCAATACAATGAGCATGCATTTCCCCACGAAGCTTGCTTATGGAGGGTGGCGGCGCCATTCGATTCAGGACTGCTCAGGGGCTGCGGACAAGGTGTGGAGATGGAAGGGGGACAGGGAGATGCAATCCCACTGTCCATCTGCAAGATCTTTTTTTTCCTTCCTGAAAAAGCAAAACCGCACATTTCCAAAATGTATTAGGGTGTTGCATTACCTGATGAGATGCCAAAAATGCAGAACTGGTTAGGGGATGGTGACAATCTAGAGCTTATCCTATGAGAGGATCAGGTAATTGGGCCAGTCTAATGTGGATCTGATGGACTCAGGCAGAAAATACGAACTTCTTCACTGTCTGCTTGACAAAATTCCAGAGCTTACCCAGGAAGTGGGTAGAAGAACACTCCTCTTTCCCAATGGCACAGGTGTGACCGTGGGCAGAGCCATATGGAGCAAACCAATGAACATAAAGAAAAAAATCTTCGACATGTAAACGCTCACTTAGGAGAATAACATCAGCTTTTTACTATGTGCTAGTCACTGTTCCAAGTGATTGACATGGGTCACCTCGCGTAATCATTTCAGAAAAGCACGTGAGGGGGTATTATTTTCATCGTTCAATTCAGAGATGAGGAAAGCGGGGCAGAGGAAGTTGCCCAAGGTCTCTCCATCCCTTGGAGGCGGTAGAGCTGTGATAGACATGCGGGCCGTTTCGCTCCTCCACCCATGCTCTTCCTCACTGCACCACCGCTGCCGTGAGGACCCCCAGCGTGAGACCTCCTGGTTAAGAAAAGACAAGGAAAGAGTGGCACAATGGGAAAGAACAACTAGGACATGTTCATTTTGAAACCCGGCTAGATGTATGGGAGAACTGACCATGATGTCCAGATACTGAAAGGGAAGAGTTCAGGGTGTGATCACTGCCAGGCAAGTAGACTGCCCTAAGAGATTAGGAAGGGGAAGTGGGTGCAGCTGGAGCCATGAGCATTTGACGGGCTGAACAACAGAGAAGGGTTTCTAGGTGCTTGACAAAACTGGGAAGTAGATGTTAAATCGCCATTAAAAAATTTAATAGACTTTGTTTATTAGAAAAGTTTTAGGTTGACAGAAAAATTGTGCAGACAGTACAGAGAATCCCTACCCCCCCTACTCCAGTGTCTCTTACTATTAACGTTCTGCATTAGTGTGGTACATTTATTATAATTAATGAACCAATATTGCTACATTATTATTAACTAAAGCCCATAGTTCACGTTAGGGTTCAGTCTTTGTGTTGTACAGTTCTGCAAGTCTTGACAGGCATAATGGCATTATCTACTATTGCAGTACCATACAGAGTAGTTTGCCCCCCGAAAAGACCCTGTGCTCCATTTATTCATCCCTTTCTCGCACCTTTCTCTCTGCCAACCGGTTTGACTGTCTCTATAGTTTCACCTTTTACAGAAAGTCATTTATTTGGAAGCATACCGGATGTAACCTTTCAGACTGGGTTTTTTTCACTTAGCAATATGCATCTTAGATTCTTCATGTCTTTTCAAAGTTTGATAGGTCATTTATTTTTGTAATGGAATAAAATTCCATTGTATGGGTATATGACATTTTGCTTATCCAATCACCTAGTGAAAGGCATCCTGGGAATAGAGCCTCATTTTTAAATGTGGAAATGGAGACTCAGAGAAGTTCCCATGTATCTACATTTCTGCAGCCAGCAAGTGGTAGAGCCAGGCCTGATGCAATGTGAGGCCTTCCCTCCTACAGGACAGCCGCTCTAATAGGATTAGAAGGGTGGGAGTTAGGTAATAGTGTAAATCGAGGCCCTTGGTTAGTCAAACCACACTCGTGTCTCATTTTTCTTATCTGGTTGCCCAAATATTGTCACTGTGCAAAATTTATGCTTCGAGAAGAGCTAGCCCTAACAGAGTCATATGTCTCCCTAAAAGTGAAAGCTTTGCGTATGCCAGGGAAGTTGCTTTGGGGAAGACAAACACCCTATAGCAAGCCTTGAGTTGACAAAGTGAAATATTTTGATGGCATAGGCTAGTAGATTACTACCCAGGGTAGCATTGTATTCAGGAACCCTACAAAGGATTTTTCTTTTGACCACACAAATTACCATTTTGAATTCTACCACAGGACCTTGATTCCTGTCGTTCAAAGGTTTTGAATTCCTGTTAAGGGTCCAACCCCCAGAGAAAGCAGCTATACCTTACTGTGAATAAGGCACTGAGAGTCAAGTGAGAAGGTGAAAGATGGAGTAAAAGGTAAATGAGAGAGCAGGATGGGGCTGGATGCTGAGTTGGAGTCACTATTCCCCAAACTAAGCTGGCTGTTTTCTTCTCCATGGAAGGAACGGCAGTGGTGTAACACTCTGGGTCCCCTGCGCTCTCGCTCATGGACACAGAGCAATGGTCAATTAGTGAATCTGTGAAACTCAGCTCCTTCCTTACCTTTTCTCTTAGAAGTAGGCTCTCTGACACAGAGCTCTTCCATCCTGCATTCTGGACTATATGTAACAGGAGGCCTGTCCCATGGTAAGGTCTTTGGCTGTCCAGCATGGCCTGTGACTGTGGGTGAGGGTGGCATAGAGGTCTGTTTTTCTGTTCTGTATCAGAAAGTATGGTCTGCAGAAAAAGTCGTATTCTCTAAAATCAGCTTTGCCAGTGATAAAGGTGACATTTGATCTTATTTGCTTTACTATTTGATTTCTAGTTGGTTCAGAATTGGTGAGGAAAGAGAAGGGATCATTTTGGGTGCTCGTCAGTTCATGGAAGTAAGAGAGCACTTGTATCCCTTTACGAGTTTTTATAAGGCTTTTCCCCAAAGATACCTTGAACTTTGACAACAAGAGATGGGTAAGGAGATAGGCAACAGAGAAGGTTTGAAGAGAGTCATCAATCAATAGTCACAACTACTATTGCCTCACTGAGTCCTTATGAAAATAATACCTGTGATGTTGATGTTACTATACCCATTTTATAGATGAAAAGCAAAGAGACTTGCCCAAGGTCACAAAACTAGTAAGTGACACATCAGATTCTGGTTGATTCCAAAGCCTCTGCTTTTCCAATGTAATTCTCCAAGAGTTGTTCTATCTTCCTCCTCAATGTTCTTTTTATCTCTCCTTCCCCTCCATTCCTGTGCCACTTTCTCTATCTCTGGCTTATGTCTGCCCTACCACCGTAGGCCCCCTCAACCTCTAGCTTTCCACTGAGGCCATTCTTCACACTACTATACGAGGCCTTCCTAAAACTTGACTTCATACGTGCCCTTCCAGGTCCAAGATGATTCTCATTCATTCCATTGGCTCCTAAAATGTGACAGTTCCTGGAAGACATAAAATACTCATCAATAGCTCCAATTTAGAGCCCCAAATCTGACCTGGTATGAACTATTTATGATGAAGTCTGTATAAGTCACCTCACCCTTCTTTGAATAATAGCACTCATCTGTTTTCCTTCTGATGATAGTTATTACAGTCCACTCAGTAATCCCATTTCCTAATGTGGAATTATGAACCATCACCCTGTGGGAGCACTACACACCCTGCAATATTAACTTGTCCTTGAACTTCTCTGTAAACTCCTGAAGGGAGATCACAACATATCCATGTAGCCCAAGAGCCCAGCAGGTGCAGGGAAGATAGAAATTGCTCATAGACATCTGTTAAATGGATTAAATGCATCCCCTTTTGCATTTCTTACAGTTTTAGGCATGATAGTTCCAACTTAATATGTGCCCCTTAAATAACTTTTGAATAAATGAAAGCGTACTTACTTAATTACTTTAAATAGATAAGATATTGATTTTGCCTCTTTCCTAAATACTTCACCCAAACCATGAAAACATGATTTAATATTTTATAACTTTTTAATTTTTTTTTGGCAAGTGACTGCAACTGTTATGTTGGGAACTTCACTTTTAGTCTAGCTGTTATTTACTAGCTGTGGGTTCTAGGGCAAATTACTTAAACTGTCTGCGGCTTGTTTCCTACCTAGGGACAATGATAATAGGATGTGTGTGTGCG
Organism: Eonycteris spelaea; assembly: GCA_003508835.1. Lineage (NCBI taxonomy): Eukaryota > Metazoa > Chordata > Mammalia > Chiroptera > Pteropodidae > Eonycteris > Eonycteris spelaea. Next base: position 9,124,593 of record PUFA01000017.1, read on the forward strand.
TGTGTGTGTGTGTGTGTGTGTGTGTGTGTGTGTTAGATAAAGAGTTCTATTAAAATTCTTAGAATAATGCCTAGCTCAAAGTAGGACTCAATAAATACTAGCTGCTATTATTATTATTATTATTATTCCTACTACTACTACTACTACTACTACTACTACTACTACTACTACTACTACTACTACTGACAGAACAATCACCATGAATGATGTGGGCACTTAAATATAGCACATTTTAAAAACTGCAACGAATAAGAAAGAGTTTTTGTACATCATGTCTTACAAGCTGTCACCCTTTGAGAGCTTTCCACCTTCTTCCCTACATTGACCATTATCTTCAGTCTTCAGAGATCTTGAAGACTTGCTGAAGTTTTGCTCTTATGTGGATGTTTTGGTTTTAGGAACCAGTTTTCCTTGGGCAGAACACCTGCAGGTGATTTGTGAGGCTCATGCTAAGCAGGTAAAGGTTCACTGGATTAGGAGTGGGAGAATCAATGATAGTATGAATTGGAAGACAGTAGATTGGTAAGCAGTCACTGGAATTTAGAGTTGGAAAAATACAATACATTGGTTTAAGCAATATTTAATTCTTCAAGTAGGAGATGGAACATTGGAGAAGCGAGAACAATTTTCAGGTCTCTAGGAGAAAGAAATGAACAATTTGAAAGGTCGATACTGACACTGTCCTTCCATTTCCTAAAAGATTTTTAAAAAGAAAACCGTTGTTGATTAACTTCTAGACATTCATTGATTACCCTGAAGAAGCATCCATATATGTTGCTTTTAGGTGAATTATACGCCTGGCAGGGAAACTAGGATGAAGCCCTCAGATGTGCCTCTTGCAGCCAAGATCAGGAAGAGTAGTAGAGAGCTCAGTCCAGTGGTACTGTGGCAACACAGAGCAAAAGTCTTAACACGTTTATCTTCTGTGACCCACACTCTCAACATCTAAGAATTCTTTCTGAAATTGTAGTTGGATAAGTGGGCAAAAATCAATGTAAAATTTACTACAACAAATCTAATAGCAAATCATATAAAATAAGTTAAATATTATAATAATATGAGGATTGGCTCAATAAATGTTGGGCCATCTATCAATTGAATGCTATAGCCATTTAAAACAATAATGTAAAGTGTATGTTTATTGACATAGGGAGATGCTTATGCTATAATGTTAAGGAATATGTCAATTTTGATTCTGCTGCAAACATGCATGTGTAGATCTAAATGTCTGGAAGGGCACTTACTAAAATGTTAATAATAATGGCATCTGGATGTATTCAGATAAATTTAAGAAATATCTATAATTTTTAAATTTTTTTACAGAGTATTACATGTAGGATAAAAGTAAAGCAAAAAGCCTAAACGTGCGATCTGACGAGCTGCCGAGGCAGAATGTCTGGGCTCCCGTGAGAGGCCGACATAAGTCTGAAGAAGCAGCTGTTCTGGTCTCAGACTTAGAGATGAGCACATGCCTCATCTTGGGACAACTGCCCTTTACGGAGAGTTATTGGGCTTTTTTACTAAAACTATGCTTCATGTGTCATGCTGTTTATCAGACTGGCAAAGAATTAGCCATTTAAAATACTTCTAATGAATTAACAGGCAAAAAAGTCAGAATAACATCTGAACTCATCTTTTCCACTGGATGGTCAGCTTCTGTGAAATTTGCAACTACCATAGGTACTTACAGAGGTGATTAGTCCTCAGTGGATGCTTTATATGTATTTGCTACTGAAAGAGAAAAAATAGCATTAATGATTTATTCAGCAGATGCTCTTTGATCACTAAACTGAATTATATCCTTTATCATAAAATTTAGAGTTCTGACCTTTGGCCTAGACTCATCTCTTTATTGAGATACATTTACAAGATCTATTTATAGTTAAGTCTTTCCTTTCTTCTTTTTTTCTCTTAAGATGTTCAATACATATTATTGAAAAATGATGAACCCTAAACTATTTCTAATTTTCTGAGTTGTGAACCAGTATTATCAGTTGCTCCCTGGAGATCCCCATATGAGTGCCTCATAATCACCTAATCACCTCTAACCCCAAACTGAACTCAACATATTTCCCATGAATCTAGCTTCTCATCCTCAATTTCTCAACATAAGAATGATACAATTTCTCTCCAGTTCCCTGGTCCAGGAACTGAGAGTCATCCTCAGTCCTTCCAGCTTTCTCCAATGCATTCTTCCACTGAATAAATCTCAGAGTCCTATTAATTCCCCCCCCCCAAATAACTCAATTCCTTCTTTTTTTTCTCAATTTCCACAGCTATTCATTAACTTAATAAATACTTACTGAGCACCTGCCGTGTTCCAGATACTATGCTATGCACTGGAGAGAGGCAAAGTCTCTGCCCTCATGGAGCCTATAACCTAGTAGGAGAGACAGATGATTAACAAGGCTCTCTTAAGTAACAATTTTGGGGATTGATAAAAGGCAATGAAGTTGAAGCCAAGGGTTATGGGAAAGTAGTATATTAGATAGAATGGTGAAGCCTGGCCTCTTTGTGGAGTGGACATTTGTGCAGCAAAACTTGTAGGATGTGAATCGCGAGTCATTTGAAGAGATCTTGGAGAAGAGCCACTCTGGCAGAATGAAAAGACAGTGCAGCAATTTGAGGTGGAAAAAGTTTAACGTGTTCTAGAAGGCTAAAGTGTCTAGAGTGGAGTGATTGAGAAGGGAGTGCTGAGGCCGGATGGCTAGCCAGGGGCCAGGCATGTAAGGGGAGTTCTACCACTTGAAACAAATGGGGATTTTTCTTTAAGTGTGATGGGAAGCTATGGAGAGGTCTTAAGGAAGGGAGTGACATTATTTCATTTACATTTTTGAGTGTTCGCTTTGGCAGCACATATACTAAAATTGATTTATGTTTTTGAAAGACCACCCTGACTGCAGTGTGGAGAAGATTATTGGAAGGCAAGAGAGAAAGTAGATCAATTAAAAAGCTATAGAAATGCATGCAAAAGGTGAGGGTGCAGGTAGCTGTGGATATAGTGAGAAGTGACCAGGTTCAGGCACATTTTGAAGGCAAAGCTAGTAGGACTCACAGATGAATAAAGAGGATGCTAGTGAGGGAAAGAGCATCAGAATGACTCCTACGTATATGGCCTGAGCCAGATGCCTTAATAAAATTTATTAAATGATTCATCTTTTGTCAATCAGGAGAAAATCATCTTTCTCATGTATGGAGTTTCCTTGTAAATTTGGATCTATTTCTGGGCTTTCTGTTCTCTTTCTTTGATTTATCTACTGCTGGACTAGTACCACTTTTTTATTCCTAATTAAAAATAAATGAAACTGATTAATATGTTATCTATATTATAAACATATAATAAAATTAATTTTCTAATCATTCTTATTGTTTGCTCTGTTTTGGTTATTCTCACATGCTAATTCTACAGATAATTTTAGAATCACTTTATCAAGTTCCTAAAAAAAAGACTTGCTGGGAATTTGATTGTTTTTATATTGTATTTCCAACATATGTATTTCCATTTTAACATAATTTTTCTTTCTATATTTACAATGCCCTTCTGTAAAGTTTTATGATTTTCTTAATATAAAGTATAGACATTTTTTGTTGTTTTTTTCTTTTGTGAATGGGAAATTACTTTATCTGTCACACTTTCTAACTAGCCATTGCAGGCAAGTAAGAAAGTTATTATATTTGTATATTTCTATATTTGTATTTTAACTAGATAATCTACTGAATTCTCCCATGTTTTTAATAGTTTTTCAGTGATTCACTTGAGTTTTTCAAGATGTAATCTTTATAATCTGCAAATAATGATACTTCTGCCTCTTCCTACCCAATGTTTATGCTTCTTATCTCATTCTCTCATCTAATTACATTGGCGAGCACTTCAAAACAATTATTAAATAATTGTGGTGACAACAAGTACCCCTGTGTTTTTTCTCTCTTTAATGAGACTACCTCTAGGTTTTCACCAGTAAGTGTGATGCTGGCTATTAGTTTGTGACACACAAGATATGTATATCTTTTAAAACACATGACTTAAAAAAGTTATATTCTATTACTATAATATTAAGATCTTTTTAAATAGGTAAATTATTTTCCCTTTTTTGGGGGGGGAATGGCAAATATTGAAATAATCATGCGATTCTAGTTCTCTGACCTGTTAACTAGATAAGGTCTCTTAGTAGATTTTTATTATTGACCATCTGCAGAAGTCTGGAATTACCCCCACTTGATTATGGTATGTCTTACTTTATTCTACTATTCACATAGTACAATGTGCTAATATTTTATTTGGTATTTTGCATCTTATTCATAAATGAGATCAGTCTGTAGTTTTTCTTTGTCAATTATTTTTCTTGTGATCCTTGGTATCATCGTTGTGCTAGCTTTGAGAAAAAAATTCTTTTCTTTAACTCTGATATAATTAAATGACAATTCCATTGATACATAAAAGCAAATGATCCTGGCATTGGAGTAAGTCCTTAACCACTTTATAGCAGCAATATAGATTTATATCACTTTTTTTAAAAAACAAAATCTGAAGTTTTGCAGATGAATATATTTTTAGTAAATGGCTCCTGTTGCCTAGGTTTTAAAATGTATTAGCACAAGATCATAAGTATTGTTTAGTATTCTACATAAATTGCTTTCTTATCTTTAGATTTTTTTAGGTGTTCGTATCATTTACACTTACTGTAATAGTGTATATGTTTTGCCTTGTGTCAGTGTTTGTATGATACACTTTATGAGTTTAACACTTTCTTTCTGCTCTCTTTGTTACTGTCTTTTTTAACAGTAGAGATTGTTTATCTAGAAGCCTGAACATTGGAAACATCCAAATGTGAGAACTGCTCTATGTCTGCATTGTCATGGCAGTCCAATGCAAGTAACATATGCAGGATAGAGAGGTTATAACGGGAGAGAAAGAATAGTTCCTAGGAGTTGTTTCATGTTGTAAAATATTTCATAAATTTTATGAAAAAAATAATGATTTGTTGCTAAGAAGGAAGTGGTCTCTATGTGCATACAGAGAGAAATTTGAGAAGAAAAAGATTAGCAAGGGCTGGCAGATAACTTTTTCCAAAGAACTTGTCACTTTATTCTCTTTTCTGGTCTGCAAAAACATATCTTGATAGCTAGTGATTTTGCCACTATATGAAGGTCAACCAGGATTTCTTGATGAATATAATTTTCATGTATTTATATTACTGCATGATGTTCCTTCCTCTTTCCCTGCATTTTTAAGGAAATGGGTGTGCATTTCACAAAAAAATAAAATGTATTCATTGTGTTTGTTACTAAATATTTAAGATTTTATCTAATGCTAGCTTTTCTGCTTTCAAGTAAGCCTAGATATTTTAAATTGATGCAAAATTATGACAGACAATTCCACATTCAATTGTTAGGCATGATATATTTAATTATTTATAATAAAAAGAGATTTAAAACCTACATACTTTTAAAGATTATTTATTTCTTAACTTGCCTTGTTTTCTATATTACATACCATATTTATATACTAAAATTTCTTCTTTGCTTACTCAGCTCTTTTGGAATTAAAATATGTAAAATGTCATTAATCTAGAATAGGTTAAGTCTTGGACATTCTGGATAAAAATATCTTCAACTGTAAATAATCTTTCTTTCTGCTGTCTCCCAGCCCTCTCCTTCCACCTACCAGCTCTATATAATTATATAATTAAAGATATATACATATATATATATACATGTGTGTGTTTCATTCTAGTGAATTTTATAACTTTAAATAATATACACAAGCCTATATTTTTCAATTATCAATTTAAAAATTAAAATTGCTATTAACTCCTAGTTGAAAATGAGGAAACTCACTCACTTTACATCTCCTTTAGCTTCTCTTTTCCTCTAGCCTATTTTTATTACTAACTATGGAATACTGAGTCCATTATATTATTTAAGAAATATAATTTAGTATTTATTTCAGAATTTTTAAGACTTACTTTATATTTATAATAACATAGTATAATAAGCAGCATTATTCAGACTTAATTAAACATTTAAATTCATTTAATATTTACCTGGAGTCCTTATAAACCTAAGCTTCTTTATCTTTGAGTCATTTATTTTTATTTATGTTTTTACTGGATAGATTCTATTATCAGATTTTTCAGGAAGAAATTGTGGATGGTGTCTTTTGAGTCTTTACATATTTGAGAATTTTGTTGTTGTTATCTTTATGTGCTGAACAACAACTTGTCTGGGCCACATGATTTTCCTCTCAAAATTCTTCAGTCATTGCTCGCCTGTCCTCTGGCCTTAAACGTTACGATGGAGCAGTCTGAGGCCAGCCTATTATTTTCCTCCTTTAATTTGCTTCATCTGCCTGGGTATTAAAGAGATTCCTTTTCTATTCTTGAAGTTCAGTACTTTTAGCAGGAAATGTCTTGGATTAACTCTAGTATATTAATTATATTAGTTTGAAGATTTAGCTCTTCTGTGATTTCAGAAAATTTCCTCCTATTGTATCCTTGAATATCTGGGTTTTTTTTTTTCTCTACTTCATGGAGAAAGGTTATCTATATTTTGTAACTAAGTTGATTATCTTCCATATCTACTAACTTCTCTGTAGTAATTAATATTTTGTCCCCCTTGTTTCTCCTCATTCCGTGTGATTTTCTCATACTTATCAACCAGATCATTGACTCAGTTTTTTGTACAGCCAATTTTGCTTCTTGGTGTTTCTAAATGAAATTATTTTTCTCCTTTACCTACGCCAGCTTCCTTTAAATTTCATTTTTTAAAATCTTCTTATCTTTGATATCATTTCCCATAGAATCCCTACTCTCTTTAATTATATCTAAGAAGGGAGCATTTACTTTATCAAATTTTCTCCTGCTTCTCATTGCTCTTTCAAAGGTGTTTCTTTATATGTCCTTAGTAGTCCTTCCTTCCCTCTTGCCCACCATCCTTCTCCCTCCCTCCTTCTTTTCTTCTTTCTTTCCTTCTTCCCTACTGCCTTTCCCTCTCTCGTCCTTCCCTCCTTTCCATTCTTCTTAAATCAAAATATCTGTCCAAATGGGCTTCATTTGCCACATACATCATTATAGCTGAGATTACCCTCCCAATCCTTGCTGCCTCCTATTATTCTCTCCACACCCGCAGGCTCCCACACAGGCCTCTACTGAATCATATAGACCAAGCAGTTTCATCCCTTGTAAGGGAAGACATTTCTTTCCTCCTTGTTATCCTCTATGCAGACTTTCAACAGTATCACTTCTTAGAGTTCAGGTCACTTGGAGTGTCTGAATTCATAAGCATCCAGAATTTTCCCCCAAAGCACATGCACGGTGCTGTGTTGGGGTGCATTTCCAGCACCTGCCATACACTGTGTCTGAAATCAGAACAACTCTGAAGATCCAGGCCCTGGGGTTGACTCTGGTTACCAACCCACCCTAACTTCTCCCATGTGGCGAGCATTCTTTTGGAAGTCCCTCTGTTTTTGCGATGTGGTCTTAGACACTCTGGTTTATCAGATATATCATAGTAACTTTGAACCTTTAGTTGGGAGGTTAGTCAGAATCCTATTCTTTTTCTCCTGTGGGACTGTTCTCACTCTCCTGAATTTAGGCTAACCGGGTTCCTTTGGTAGCATACATGACCCAAATTCTTATCATGTTGAAAGGTCAATAACATCTAACTCCACACATTAAATCTATGCTCAGGTTCCTTATATGTTTCCTGTTTACAGTTGGTGTGCCAAAGATGCACATTCCAGCATAGTGTGGGGTTAAAATGGGATTCACTCCTGCACCTAGCCCTGGGGGCTTGAGCAGCCAGTGGAAATTTCCACGTAACGTGGCTGTTACACAGCCAGCCTCATGGGCGGTAAACTTTGTCACCACCTTCTTCATATAAATGAATGTTGGCCTGCTGGTACCCAATTATTTTAGCTCCTTTTCTTCTTTCAGGGGCTAGAAAGCCAGACTTATTCATGCAATAAAGTGCACATACAATGTTTATCAAGCTCTGCTCTACTATGCGCCAGGCATTATTTGAGGTGCTGGCTGTATAACTGTGAACAAGAAATCAGTTCCTGCCCTTACAGCACTTCCAGACTAGAAGATGGAATTGTTCCCCATCCTGCCATCCACATGCAGACAGCATTTTTGCAGGTTGTATGTAATATCAAAAGTGACACCGCCTAAAACGGGCACAAATATCAGGGATCTGAATCCTGGCTGTACAAGTTCATCTTTGTTCTGCAGGCATAAACCTCCTTCCCTTTAAAAAAAATTGATTTAAAATATATTTTCTAAAGTTAATTCATGTACAGAAAGTTCTGGAAATGCTGCCAGGCCTGCAGGGCAAGTTAAGCATTAGCATCACGCATCGAGGCTTCATTTCGACACTCCACAGGTCCATTTGCAACCTATAGTTTGAATCTGATTAGTTGCATAGTAACTCCTCACATTTTTATACAGTGTGGCACCTTTCTTTGGATGAGCTTAAAGTATTTTACAGCCATTATCCTATTAACTCTCACCCTAGGAAGTGTCGGGGGCGTCATGGAATATATTATTATCTTTCTTTTATAGAAGGGACGTGATGGCACAAGGAAGTCAAGGAATCTGAGCAAGAGTACACATGAAGTTGGGTGGGACTAAGGATAGAAATGGGTTTCACAAACAGGCTTTTGCTGCTCTGACAGAAACCTCTCTGGCTCCTTCTATCAGAAAGAACTGAGTGGGCTTCATGGTGATACTGAAGGTCTCACCCTTCAGTATCACCAAAGAATGGGTTAAGTATACGCCTGGAGGAAGGAGCAGATGAGGTAAGCTGAATGATCTAGGGTGATAGGAGCTGCACAATAAATTTCTTTAAATGATATGCATACGTATTTCATACCTACTCTACTTCATGGTGCAATGCTTCCAAATGCTGTAGAAGAAACCCAGGAAGCACTCTGCTTGCCACAAAGTCAGTACTAAATACATATTTGTTGATGGGAAGAAGGAAAGAAGGTAGAAAGAATGAAGGAAGATAAGATATCGTTCCCCTCTTCAAGGAGCTTACAAATGGCGATGCAGACGCACTGTGAACTAACATAGAGAACAATTATGTGCTGAACTAGGAAATATTGTTCTTGCATGCACTAGGAACACAAAGAAGGAAGACACCACTGTGACCTGGACTGATACAGAAACCTTAGACTGATAGATGGAACTCTTGCAATAGATGAAATCTGAATTAGCCTTGGAGAAGGGGAAATTCTGGAGAGGTGAGGAGGAGAAGGAGGTTATCTTTGAAAGTGCAAGGGCCTAACTAGGCTGGCGATAGAAGGTATGTGAAAGTCTCATCCTTTGTTGCAAAGGAAGAAATGCATCCTTGGATTGTGTATTTTTCAAGAAAGACGTGGGTTTTTTGATATGGAAAGAAGACTTGTTTTCTTTCACGAGATATTGGCGAGTGCCTATGGTCTACCAGAAGATAAAGAGGAACGAATCACAGCAAAGTTTGAGATTCTGAGGTTGAACAAATGCCATTGCTGGGAAGGAAAGCTTACACACTTGGAGCATTGTCCATTTGTTGAGTGTGTAATAACTTCAGGGCACTAGTCTCAGCACATTTATTTTGAAACTTTATGGATGCCATAATCTGCTTGGAGTGTTTGTTTCTCCTTTAAAGGTGAGATTGAGCTCACAACTGTTTTCCATTATCACTGAAATGGTACTTGTTTTTTTTTTTTTTTTTTTTTTTTTTTTACTGTTTTTGTATTTTTTACTCAGTTTAGTCAGTGGAATATATTTATGTATTTATCATTATTATTATTATAATTATTATTTTGACTATTATTCAGTTCTAATTACACTACCATCACCATCCTATCTCTGCTCCACATTTATCTCAATGTGGTCCATATCTGGCAGAGATTTTCATAGCCACTTTTTTTCTCTAACCCAGTTCGAACAATTAGAATTACACATCTTGAAAATACTTTCTGTTTTTTGGAATTTTCAACATCTTCAGTCATCAAAACTCTTGTTTTATTTGGGTTCTCACCTTCTCCTGCACAAACTTGAGCAGTCAAAAGGTTTCAGAAACTGAAATCTCCTCTATTTTCAAATCATGCTGGCCTCAAACTAGTAGATAATAAAATAAGAAACAAATTTAACTTGACATCATAGGAAATGCATATCAATCTGAGTAGGAGATTTCAAGTTATTCAAAGGTGATTTTGATTTGGGGCAGGGGTTGGGTCTGAAGAAGGCAAGGGAGAGTCTAGCTCCAGAGTTCGGAGGTAGTTTGAACTCTGAAGTTTCCCACAGAGAGGTGAACTTGCAAGTATTAATAATGCACCAGTGCAGAAGAATGAGACATGCAGATTTTCAGACCAGACCCAGTTATGACTAAAGTGGGGGGAGCACTTAAGCAAGAAGCTCAGTTTTCTACATTTCAAACATACAGCAGCAGCCGAGAGGGGGTGGAATATTTAGAAGAGAGACTGGCAGAATTTTCTGAAGTTTATTCCCCCATTTATTACCTTTCCATCTAATGGAGAGCCTGACTGAGAATGAGGTTCATATCAATCAACTATTTCTCTTTTCTCTCTCTGAATGCTCCCAGTTTAATTCAGGCGCACGCATTATCAAACATCTGTTTTAATTACAGCTATTGTTAAGGTAGTTAATCAGTTGTCTTCTCTCACCAGCCAAAATCCCATATTGCTGAATTTTTGTACAATCAAAGATACAGTAAATATAAAAGGAATTCTTGTATATCAGCACAGAAAAAAATGCATACAACTTCTTTGCTCACTGATGCAACCAAAACACCCAGGAGTTATTATAATGTGCATTCCCCTGACACAGACTTTTATTTCATGCAAATGACTGTGATTAAGATTCAAATACATTTTTTTCCATTTTCACACATTACTTAATCAATGTGAAGTACTGTGTAAAAATTGCATCTCTTCATAACAGTGATTTTGACCAAGTCAAGTGTTGCTCCTAGAATTATAATCCAGACTTGTGATTCAATTATCATTTAGAGACTTTCTAAATTCAAATTAACTTTACTCTTTTTTCTCCTCCCAACACTGTAAACTTAATATCAGTATGGATCATTTGTAAGGTGTGATCAAAATAACTTTCCACTGCACAGAAATATACAATGCGATGTGCAAATTTTCCCTTACTTTCAAAAAAGCACAGCAATCAATAGTGACTCGCCATTAAAATGTATGAAATGCACAAAGTACAGTCTATTTTTCCATTTATGTTACACTTAGCGTTTAGGCTGAAGAATACTGACACTTTTCAGAATATTTATCTACTTAAACTTACTTGGAACAGTTGTACAAAACGCCATTTAAAAAGTTAAAAAAGAACCCATAGAATACTTAAAGTTTGGCATCTCCAACGATTTAACTATTGGACATTCAAAAACACATTCTTACAGGAGTCAACAAGGAATGCATAAAATAAAGTAGGATTCCAGAGGCCAACTAAGTAACTCTCATACAACTATAAAACATTGGTCTGTTTACAGTTTATTGCACCCATGCCAGAGGCTCAATCTGTTTTATTATTGTTTGTGACTCTTTCTTGCTTATCCTGCATTTCAGTTATGCTAGAGGAAAAAATAAATTTTGCCAACTACTAGGCTCGAGTTATTACTGCATCTATTTTTTAAAAATATGTTCTTTAGCATCTGAGTTGAAAATAAAACCTAATTTTAAATTGTATTTCTTCTTTCAATGCTCATCCAAAATTCCTCACTTTGTGCCCAATAGCAATGTGGAGGGGGAAAAAAACCCCACTCATCTTTTATTCTCCATGGTTCTTACAGCACAATGCTATCTCTATGCTAGAGCCGAATTTGTTAAATTTGAATACTTTTTTTTTTGAGAAGTAGAATTTGCATTTGAGGGAGCTTGATGAATTCAAACAGGTAAAGTCTGAATCTAGAAATTCCTTTTCAGAAGTTGTTTCTTGAACATTCTTATGGAGATGTCCCACCTTTCCTGAGAGGAAAGGTTGGAAGAACTATTATTGGCCGTTAGTCCATATGAGAGTCCCAGCTCATACACTGACCAGGTGGAACCAAATGAAGCTAGAAGAGAGGGAAAGAAACATCTGTGACATCGAAGTGGTTCTATAGGAGAAAGAATTATGAACTGCAAATCTGTCTAAGCAGCCAAGGCAGCATTCGTAGAAATAGGAGTAACCAGCCATGTCTGGGTCTTCGAAGCCAGAACTAGGTCATTTGAAGTCAGTCCAGGTTATTTACAGAGTACCAAAGAGACAATTCCTATTTATTCTGGTCCATCCAGGGGTTCTGTGTGTGCTTTAGGCTAAAGCTTTGCGGGGGAGAGGGGAAATGAGATTGTGTCAGAGACTAGTAGCTGGGTGCTGAGGTCTAATCTTCCCTATTCCATAGTAATAGAATTTTTGCTGGGCATGTGACTGCCCAGATCAAGGCTACATTTCCCAGGCACACCTGTAGCTAGTCGTGAACCCGGGACCAAATTCTGGTCAAAGGAATATCAGTTCCAAAATTCCTTATCCCAAATCCTTGGGGCCAGATATGGTTTGGAATTCAGACTTTTGCCAGATTTTTGAAGGTGATATGATGCATATACTGATTATAAAATATCTTCATTCAAGTTGGGGTAGCAACTGTCAGCCACAACAAGTCACAATAATACTTACACTAAGTGAGATAAATAAAGACTACAAGCTCATGTCAATTCAGGTCAAATTTTACCTTCAAATGAGTTTTTGGTTGAAAACTTTTTAAAAATTTGTTTTTCAGATCCTTTTGGATTTTAGAATTGTGTATCATGTGACAGCTTCTAGAAAACTGTAGAGACAAATGACAAATATCCTTCGCCTCTACATCCAGCCCCCTGGAATATGATGCTTCCTTAAACCATGAGGACTGTGGTTATAAAGACAATCTCAGCTGCCCTTATTTGTTATTTTTCTCAGAGAGCTATTACCTTTAAATGTGAATATTGTTATGTTTTGCCATATAATTTAATGTTGAACACATATCCTGTGCAACACACTATGCTGAGCAACTCATTTAATTCTTTTATTAATTCCATTTTACAGATGAGAAAACTCACATATGGAAAAATTACATAACTTGGCCAAGGCCCACTGTCAGTAAGTGACAAAGCCAGCATTCAAAACGAAGAAGTCTGATGCCAGGCCTTCCATGTTTGCTCACAGTACTCCTCTCAAGAGACTATATTACTATTATAAAAAATGTTGGAGACACATTATCAATAGTTCTAGAATTGCAATTGTTAGATACCTTGTTAAGACATCACGCTTTTTTTTTCCTGCCCCATTTTAGTTTGACAAGTTTTGCCTTGCAATTATAACCAACTTTCTAACCATTCCAACAATGGACAACCCCCAAAGAAATGTTTTTAAACTTTATATTGTGATTGCTGTGGTATGTTTTTTCTCCACTAGATCTTGAACCTGAGGGCTGTGGGCATATCCTTTGTATCTTCTCCACAGCTTGGCACACAGTAAGCTTATGAGGGGCCTCAGAAATGTTTGTGACTTAAGTGAATGAATAACATAGTGAGTGAGTATATGCATGAACACAAATTTATTTTCCCAAAGCAACAATATGTACATAAAGATTACCCAGCTTCTTCTGATATTCATGTTCAGGTCTCATTTTTATTCCCAGGTATTGTAGAGCCTGAAGTTAATTTAAGCAATTTAAGGGCCCTTCTTTAAGAAGTATTAAAAATTACAAATATAAAATTAGGTCCAGCACTCTTGAAGGGGCCTGTGCAGTAAGAAGCAATGAGGTCAATTTGCTTTTTGGTCAACTTGCTTCTGGCAACAGGCCCCCTTCTGCACTCCACTCCAGGCAGCTGGCCTCTCTTCCTCCAGAGCTTGCTCCTACTTCATGCTTAGCAACTGTGCCTCCACCCACCCCCGCCCCTGGTTATTCTCTACCACAGATCCCTGATTACTATTTGTTAAATTGCAGTAAAATATATATAACATAATACTTATCATTTTAACCATTCATAAGAACAATTGGTGACATTAAATACATTCATGTGTTGTGCAACCATCACCACTATCTATACCCCAAACTTTTTTTTTTTATCAGCCCCGACATAAATTCTGTACCCATTAAATAATAACTTCTCCTTTTCCTCTCTCCCCTCAGCTCCTGGTAATCTCTGTTCTAGAATACTTTTTGTCTCTATGAATTTGCCCATTCTAGACAATTCATGTAAGTGGAACTATATAATATTTGTCCTTCTGTGTCTGACTTATTTCACTAAGTATGTTTTCTAAGTCCATTTATGTTATAATATACATCAAAATTTCATTCCTTTTTATGACCGAATAATATGCCATTGCATGTACATACCATATTTTGCTGATCCATTCATCTGACTTGGGTTGTTTTAACCATTTGGATGTCGTCAGTAATGCTGCTGTGCACATAAGTAGACAAGGTTTGAGTCCCTGCTTTCAATTCTTTTGGGTATATATACTGATGTGTGGAATTGCTGGGTCATAAAATGGTACTTCGATGTTTCACTTTTTGAGGAACCACCAAACTGTTTTCCATAGCAGCTGCACCATTTCACATTCTCATATAATTTAGAAGGTTCCAATTTCTCCAGATCCTTGTCAACACTTGTTATTTTTTTAAAAAAATTATTGTTATAGCCATCTTTATAGGTATAAAATGGTATCATATCATAATTTTACCTGGTAATTTTTTTTCATAGCCTTTAACATGATATGAAATAGTGTTTTTTGTTGTTGTTATTTGTTGTTTTGTTATTTGTTATTTGTCTTATTTGTTTTTCTTAAGAGAGTTTACTAGTCTGGAAATCCTTGAAGGCAGTACCCCTTCTGTTATGTTCACTTCTATATCTGTGGCATCCAAAACTGTTCCTGCCACATACAGGCATTCCATTGAATAAATGAATGAATGGCTGGTCTCCTCACAGAACTATATGACTCTCCTTGTTAATTTTCCTACCCTAAGGTCAATGTGGAAACGACAGCATATGGATTAGTTAATAAGTCCGCAGTTGTTTGTATCAGGCATCAGAAAAATCCTTCTGCTAGCCTTGAACCCATGGATGCCACTCTCTTAAGGACTTCTAAAACTGAAGACCAAACACAATTTAAATGAAAAGATGTGTCGTGAAAGATGTACGCAAACCTCCGTAATTAAAATTAGAATGCAAAATGCATCATTTAATAACTTTCAGAAAGCTTGCATGGAGAATAGCACACCACTCCCTTTTCGAGCTTCCCAACACCGAGGGTACTTTGTACCAAGTGTAAAGTGGAATGAAAACATTGCTCTGAGGCATTGGGAGGAGCAGTGTCACAGACACCCAAGTCCTAAATCACTGACTCTTAGGTCAAGGTGGGTGGATAAGAAGTCATAGCACTGCCCAACTTTTCATTTATAACTGCAGGGAGAACAAAATTTCATTTCTTAAACTGACGCCTGAAAATTACTCAGTCATTCAGAACAATATGTGATCTTAACTGAACACATGGCTTCTGTGCGTTTTATAAACACACAATTTCACAACTGAAAGCTTTCGATGATTCCATTACCTATTGCTAGAGCCAGTCTCTGGATGGCGGGATCCTGGAAACGGCCTGAGGAGCTAGAGCAAACAGGAACTGTGTGCAGTGCTATGCCGTGGTGAATTGCAAAGCACACTGCTGTATATCATATCTGGGCACTACCCAATTTCATAGGCTATGTATGCTAATGTTGCAAACACGAACCAAATTTTGTCTATTATGTAGTCCACAGCGTTCCTGGTCATTCTCTGAGTTGCTAAATAAAGTTGCATGGTGCTGATATTGTGAAATCTCGAGGTCTGTGTCTCTGAAGGGCTCACAGAGTGTTTTAATAAATGGTCGAATTAACTCCAGTAAAGGAAGCAGGGAAGGAATTGGATGGGCTCCTGACTATGAAAAGAGGACAGAAGAAACACCTGAAGCCAGAAGCAGATTTGCCTTGAAGCTAATGAAGGTGGAGCTTTAAAACCCCTAACTCGCAGGGCTGGCTTCCAAGGCACGGAGGGAGGAAGGAGCAATCTTGTGTATATACTTTTTCCTAAAGATAGTCTCACAATGTTTCAGGCCCTCCAAAACCTGAATCCTCCCAGCCTCTGCTTTCACTAGCTGGTTTCGGAAATTTTTGAAAATGCTTTCACTAGTCATTTTCTACAGAAAAACATCGACAGATACCAGCAAGGATTTTGGCATCTGTATGTGACCTTAGCACAAAACCTTTCACATTGCAGGGCTCAGTAAGCTATTAATATAGCAAATTAAATTTAAAAAATAAAGTGCATAATTAGTTGTAATGTGTGTGTGTTTCTAATTCTCATCTTGAACATTTGGCTTTCGATGTGTAAGATTTATAAAAAATGAAAGAAAAAAATGACATTTTACCCTGGAGACCTCTATAGAAGCAACTGAAAGTTTATCTATGAGGACCAATGACAAGAGACCCAGGGAGATTTGTATTTTTGTTGGATCCGACTGTTTGTAGACAATGACTAATGAAATACTTTCTCATTCACTGGCAACTAAAAAATTAAAATGTATGAATTTAATTGAGGTATTATTCCTACCCAAATTCCACTTCAATTAAAATAGATTTGTGCAAACTACTTTAAATGTGCTGCAAATCTCTTTGTACGAGGTTGACTAATGGGGTCAGAAGTAACAACAGTTTAAATGGAAGTAGCTCCTATGCACACGAAAGCCCGCCTCTTCTGCCCCTCCTGGCCTTCAAAATTCAATCTGAGAAGAAGAAACACGTCTGCTGAGCGAAGGCCTGCCGACTTCACCTCAAGTTGAATGGTCGACACGAGGGTGCTCAGCTTAGGCCTCTGAGTGATGTGTAGCAAATTCTCAAAATAGTCAGTTTCTTACAGACGCTTTGGAAACTTCCTCATCACGCAGAACAAGGGGCAGTGTCCACCAGGCCCTAGGGTTTGTGCCCAACACCTATTTGTATTCCCTGTGAGTGGCTCACTTTTTATGGCCTTAACAATGAACACTGACCCTCCAGTTTGAGACCCTGTCATTCATCTTTTAGATAGGAACTTGGTGGGCATTTCATATATTTTGCTTTCAGCCCTGAAAGAAGCATTAACAGGGAAATTCAAAAGCAAGCAGAAAACTGGCATGGCTAATTTAGGCTAATTAGGACGGCGGAAGCTGAGATTCATACTTCAGAGCTTCCCATGCCCTCCCGTGTCTCCACCTGATTGCTTTGTCCAGCAGCAAACCCAGGAGGCACTTCCAATTACATCATATCCTCTTCAAACACCAAACCACTCAAGCTAATTTTATCCTATTAAACAGACTGAAGGATCCAGAAGAAAGGTTCTCCCTCCC
Source organism: Eonycteris spelaea (assembly GCA_003508835.1). NCBI lineage: Eukaryota > Metazoa > Chordata > Mammalia > Chiroptera > Pteropodidae > Eonycteris > Eonycteris spelaea. The sequence continues at coordinate 9,141,998 of PUFA01000017.1, forward strand.
TCCCCAAAAGCTTCAATTACCAGGGTCCCTGATTATCATCACTTCAATCCTATGTGCACTGCTAAATACTTTTTTTGCTTAGCGTTGCCTTCTTGATTCAGATGAAAAGCAAATATTATGAGCATGTCATTACAGCTCTGGTAAGTGACATTAAGAGTAAAACTAAAAAGAAGCACCCTGATTATTAGCATGGTTAATCAAAGTCAAGTTTGAAGTTTCAGAGACATTGGAATCACAGAAATCTCAGCACCTCTCTGAATATTAGCATTTAGAGAAAGCACTGAAGATTTCTTTTTCTTCTTCTCTTTTTTTCCCCCTTCCTTTGACCTTCTCCCTCCCTCCTTTTCTTCTTTCCTCCCTCCATGACCCTTTTCTTCCTCCCTCACTGTCCCTTTCCGTCCCTTCCTTCCTTCCTTCCTTCCTTCCTTCCTTCCTTCCTTCCTTCCTTCCTTCCTTCCTTCCTTCGTCCCTCCTACCCTCTCTCACTCCTTCCCTCCCTTTTTTTTCTTTTAAGGACTATCAAGAAATTACTAACAAAAGGAAATTTGTAGCGGGATAATAAATATGAAATAAATAACTTAGCCTTGGGAAAAAATGTAAAGAGGGTAAGAGAGATGAATAATGTGATCATGATCATTCATCATTTGGTCTCCTTCCTAGCAAACAAAGGTAAACAGCATACTTTTCATGATGCACATATACAAAGTGTAACTGTTACGGCATATGAACTTGTAATTTCCAAACTCAAAATCAGCTTTTCATTCAATTTTGACTTAAGAAGTCTTAATCTGTAAGATTTTTAATATATATATTTTTCTGACTATAGCAAGAATAGAACAATCTTTTCCAAACTGAAAGTTTAATACCTGGAATCAAAATAAAACAATAATTGTTCTCAATTCTTTCTTGGAAGAAGATTTATAAAAGCCACCTTATAAAAAAAATCCTTGCTTAAGAAGACATGTCGAGTAAAGATATGAATGTATGTGAAGGGGTTATGGTGTCTAAAAGATTTGAAAAATTATTTTTGAAATTTAATACATTTACCGTGCAAACACTACTCCTCAAGGACAAGAAATAGATTTGACAAATCTTAAAAGATACAAGTATAACAAAGAAAAGTTTTCCCATCTTCAATGTCATCCAGTAGCCTGGAAGATCCTTTTGCAAGAAAAGAAATAGTAATTTTTCATTTCTCCTGGAAAATGATTGTAACTTAAAAAACTAACCTAAGACTTCTGATAGGCCTCAAAGTATTTGCCAATTTTAATTTCAGAAAATCTCATTTATATTCTCGTAGTCAGTCCAAATTATTTCAATTAAATGTTTGCCTTTTTAACGATCTTATGCTTTTAGCAGAAAACGTACCCAGTGGCTCTCACCAATTGCCACTGTTTCACAGGTATCCAAAAGCCATTGTCTTGGAACAATCACCCCTCCCCTCCCCCACCCTCCCCCCCAAAAGAAACAGCCACTAAACAACAATCCATCTAAACTCTGTTTGGGCCAATTTTCTTAATGTTTCAGTAAAGCTTAATCTGTTGGCGTAAGTGTTTAGTCCCATTAACTGCTAAAGTCACAGAGTCCACAACTCACTGTGCTGACAGTAAACAAAGAATCTGAGGAATGGCTTTTAAACAATGACTAAGCCTCAAGCCATTTTGTCTTCAGATACTGTGAAACTTGTCCATGCTGGAGTTGCCTCCTTTCTACAGCCCTACTTCTATTTAAAGTGCATCTCCCTCCAGTCTTGTTACAGGCAGATTAGATTTGTCATGGTAACTTAACTCTTCTCTGATTGGCCAGTGAGGACCCACGTGAAGTGTGTCGTTAAGACAAGTCACTCTTTTTTTTTTTTTTAAGAAGAGGAAGCTTCGGTAAGAACTGGAAAATGACTGAGTTTGTTCACACTGGTTCTCTCTCCCCACTCTGTCTGCTGTGGGACGTGTCCTCTGGGTAAGAGCAGGGATTTTCTGACCTTTGGTATAGTCTATTGTGCCTGCAGAGCAGAGAACACACTAAAATGTGTATCAGTGGACCATCTCACTGACAAAAATGATCCCACAAGGGGTGTCAAAGCAAAATATTCACAGAAGTGGCTGATTCTTCTCTTCAAATACCTAATTTCATTTTGAAGCTCTATTTGATGTTTTAATCAGTAGATATGTCCTCACCTGTTATCTCCTCAGCGAGTGTTTCTGTATTTGTTACTTATACTGCAAGAAATAGTCAAGAACTGTGCTGCTTCTCCTTCTTTTTGCAACTCCCCATCCTTTTGCTCTCTCCCCAGCACCCCCATTGCCCACCCACGACTTCAAACAATAACAAAGGAGAGTGTTCTTTGCTTCAGGATCTTCATTTGATTCTAGGATTAAAGAGATTTCCAAGGGATCCAGACTCCATTTTGGAGCTTTTTCACATAATGGTCTTTTAAAAGTGAGCTCAGATCTCCAACTTGGCCAACAATAAACATCAGTTCTTTCCCTGAACATACCACTTCCCTCTGAAATCTCGCACACATGACATTCAGACTCTCTCAGGCGTGTTGTCCAAGACTGCTGACCAGAACGGGGTTGCATTAAGGTGTGCAGTATGCTGGCAGGCTGAGGGTGGACTTGTAAACAAAGGGGATAAGGAAAAAGGCTGTAAATGGGAAGTTGACATAGCCAGCAGGGAATTTTAAAACTCCTTTCTCAGTCTCTATCGAATTAAAAAGCATACAAATTAAGAGAGAGACAGAGCAAGGAAGGCGAGGGAGTGATGTATCTCTTTACTCTTTAACCTTCAGCAACATTTAGCAAGTGCTGTTTATCAGGTTGATGGACATGGCCCCTTGAGGAACTAGACTAGCCGGTGATTTACCATAATTGCTGATCTCCTTGCCTCCATCTTCTCCCCCTTCTATCACTTTATTGCCTACTCAAGAATTTTTAATGGCTCTCATTGACTAAAGTCTAAATATTCTAACATATAAGAAGCGTTAAGGCCAGCTACTGACATTCAGTATCACCTTTCTACGCACTCTATACCACAGCCATTCTGGAGAGTGCTATGTATGTTGTACATGTGTATGTATGTATGTATTTCATGAGCAGAATATATTCTGGATTAACTCCGTGATTTGTTGTTTCTCTATAAGGAATACCCTAGTAGACTAAAAAACCTTTTCATCAACCTTCAAGCCTCAGGACCATGTTACCTCCTGTTCTTGACCCTCCCCACAACTACCCCCATGATTCTTCCACATGCCCTTTACATCTTGTAAAAACTTTCTTTAAAACAAGTTCTCTATTGTTTTGTAAATAGCTTCTTACAGTCATGGCTATCTCCTTACTGAACATTAGCTTTGTGAGGATAGGTTCTATGTGTGTCTTCATCTCTGTACAGAGGCTGGAACAGAGCGGGTGCTCAGTGCATCATTTGAGCTCTTCTGCAATGAGATCTTATTAAGCATGTGCCTTGGGGCTTCATGAGGAACACTGGTTCCTGAGCAGAAGATGTGTGAGTGAGCCACATGATTCAGTCCTCAGCTGCTCTTCAGTTGCAGGGATAGTGAGACCTAAGCCCATATACGCCTGGACACACATATTTCATTCTCCTTCCAAGGACAGGAGGGAAGGAAGGCTAGTGGAGCACCACTCAGAGTGCAGTACTTGCCACTGTCTCCTCAGCCAATCATCCAAAGGACATGATCCATTTCTCTTCAGCGTGCATCCTCTTGCTCTTCCCACAGCCCAGCCAACTACAACCACTTCTGTTCCTCAAACGTATCTCAGATTTTCTCAACCTTGCAGCCTTGCTCCTATAAACTTTGCCTGGACTGCCTGACTTTGGATCCTACTTCTGAATTCAAGACTTAACCTTAAATGCCATTTTGTTCATGAAGTTTTCTCTATCTTCCCAATTAGAATTGACCCCTCCCTCTTAGAGCTTTTTGTTCTTAGATAGTGGCTTGTTATTATTGATACCCTTCCTACCAGCTGGAAAGGCTAACAAATAATTGTTTTTACCTCTCAGGATCTGGTATCTTGAATAAAGTAGGTGCTCAGTTAATTCAAGTCTCAGCTTAGATATCTGTTCCTCAAGGAGTCCTCCTTAGACTAGGTTCTATATCCCTTGTATGTTCACCTTTAGAATCCTGTGTGGCTCATTGGGCTGTCAGCTTTCAGCATCAGGGACTGTATTTCTCTTGTCCATAGTGGTATTCTCAGTATCTAGCATAAGACTGACCTCAATAAATATTTACTGAACAAACAAGCAAACACACACATTAACAAATATGGGTTGTTGAATAAGGAGAGCTCAAGGAGAAGGAATCACCCTGGGACCTAAGAATGGCAATCTTTTCATGCATTTATTTGAGTGATCCTGTGTCTTTATTTCACTCTCCTGAGATATGTTGCCAAATGTAGACACTTCCTTCAAAAGAAGAGATGTCCAATAGCTGACTGGAGCTATCAAGGAATCCTGGCTAACTGAAGATTGATGCTGGATGTGGGTGTGGTAGTAGGGAATTGGTGGGATGGTGGAGATGAAGCCATGGTAAGCCTCAAATCATCGCCAGCCCACCTTCCATCACTGATTGATGAAGGATGCCTCCTCCTATCCTGATATTCCATGTATGTCCATTCCTCTACCTTTTACAATTTAAGCAAAGGGTGATCCTGACACTGTAGACTTTAGAATAGATTTCCCTGTCTTCAGAGCATGCCCTAGTCTTCATAGACTCAACTGTAGGTGTACCTTGGCCAAAAAGCTTTGAGAAGTGTGGATGGTGCATCTGGGCTGGGGTTGGGGGTCTTGGTCCATCTTCAGTTGGAAAGGGAGTCACTCCAGGATGAGGAAGTCTTTTTTTTTTCTTTTCAATTTTGTAGTCTACCCTATTCATCATTCTTCAGAGAGTAAGATTCCCTTTTCCCCTGCTTAACCGTAAGCCTCCAAACTTCACATGCGCAATTTCCACCCCCAAATGGGAAAAAAATAGGCCATTTTCAAGACTGAAAATGAAAATTTATCACAAAACCTTCCCAAGAGCTCTATTATTCAAGTCACCATCATTTGATTGGATATTATCAAGGCACAAAAAAATTAAGGTAGAGATTGTGAACACTGCTGCTCTCTCTTCTTCCCTTGCTTGTAAATGAATGTTTTTCAGCCTCTGCCATCCATCTTCATTAACATTGTGAGCAATCTGTATTGGCCCGCACCGCTGCATCTGTACATTGTGCAAACGCATGTGATGTTCTGGAAATGGGCAATTTAATATGAAAAGCACACCATGGCTCAGACTTTTTTTTTATTTTCTAAACAGTAATTTCTGCTAGGAATTATTCCATGATTTGTGCATAATTTTATGCAGATGGTTATTTAAATATAAATAGAGAAATGTGTCGTTTAATACTGTGCCTGCCTCTACTTGGGTTGACATTCCCATGTTTTAAAATAGTGCCATAAATAAAAGACAAAAACATCCCTAAGCCACACACTAGTCAGAAGATAACTGTGTCTGTTTGTTAATTGTCATTTGAGTGCCCTCCAATTAACTTTCTTAATATTTCCAAGTTTCTTTGAAAAGAAATTGAAATGGGTCTTTTTGTAAAGTGTGTTTACAATACAATGAAAAACCTCTCTGTTTACCTAATTAAGACTACCTTCTCCCCATAGTAAAAACACAATCCTTCTTTGGTGACCAAACCACCTTTCTCCTCTGCAAATGCTAACTTTTATCACTTAACTAATACAGAAATTTTGGGATATGAAACCGTGTACACACAGATGCAGACCTAATCTAATCATTTTATAATTCAGATATATCTTTTGCCAAGAAAAAAAAAATGCCACACAGGCTTTGTGTTGGCAAACTTTGTAATAATTAAAATAGATAACATGAGGAAAATATGCCTATTGTAATGAATCTTCTTCATTGAACAAGGAATATCTAATTTAGAGTTAAAAGTTTTGTGAATTCCAGTCCAAAACATTGCTTAAATAAATATCCCACAACATTCATTAACCAAAAAATTATGACCTTGAAAAATGGTGATGAGAACTTATAAATTGGAAAAAGAAAACATATGACTCTTCTCAAAAGCTCTGCCTTCTGTTTTGTCATGCTGGGTTCTGTTTCTTCATCTGTTCCAGTGGAAGAGCTATGAAGCTTTTCCTAGACCAAATTTACTTCTACGAGTATCAGTGGAAACCTCACTTAACACAAGGGTGGTATTCTCCTATCCCCAAAAGAATACTTGTGGCAAGAAGTCAAAAAGAGGAAGAAAGCTGAAGACGTGTGTGTGCGCGCACGTGTGTGTGAGATTAGTTGGACCACCTCAGGCCAATTCTTGTGTCCTGTTGCATGTAAGATCTACATCTCTGGCCTAGATCTTTTCTCGCTATTTCCAGACTTCTTAATGGCAACAAGGCATTTCCCCTTGGAAATCTGATTTCCAATGAAATGCAAGTATACTAATATTCAACAATTTATTTTCTCTGTCTCTTTGCCCAATTTTACCATTGCCTTTGAATTCGAAGTCTTCTCTTTCCTCTATTGTTCATATCACTATGTTACCAATTCAATCCTATAACATTCCTTTTCACAATTTGAAGGCATTTTGGTGATTTTTATCCCTGCCAGCAGGAACAGGCATTACCTTCATACATATCTTTCTGTCTGCTTTGCCATTTCCCACAGAATCCGGAAGTAGCTTATTGACTTGAATACTGGGAAGAGCCCTGGTTTGGGACTTAAGAGGACTGGGAGTTCTTGTTCTGGTTTTACCTCTGATAGTGTAAGTCATTTCACCTATCTAAGCCTCAGTTTCCTTATTTATAAAATAAAAGGGTTAGACATAATGAAATATTAACTCCTGTCCAGCTCTCACATCCTATCCATCTATACAAGTCTGGATTAAAATTCCTAGCAAGGAGTTTAGGCTCTTATAACAATTGCTGCATATTGATGGTTCTACTGACTCTATCTATAACTTGATCTGTTTCCCTGGGCATATGCTTCCCACGGTAATAACATGGTAAGCCTAGATGGAATTTGAGATTTTCAACTCCACTGAATGTGAGAATGGCTAGTGTAGGGTGGTTAAAACAAACTTGAGTCAGATAACTTTGTTCTGAATCCAGCTTCACCATTTACCAGCTGCATGGCCTTGAGCATGTTACTTGATCTCCTTGAAACTCAGTTTCCTCATCTATAAAAGGGGTATAATAATAACAGCAATTCATAGGGTCATGAGGACTAGGTGAAACAATCATCGTAAAGCCCTTAGAACAGTGCCTAGCCCTTGGCTAGGGCTCAACAAATATTAGCTCTTAAAATGAAATAGCCCTTGCTTTCACATTATAGATGAATCAATAAGGCATACAAGAACATATTGATCACAAGTGGCTCATAATATCATCTTTTAAAAAGTGAACATTAGCTAAAATACCTGTGTTTAGAGCTATGCCTGATAGGGAACTATGCTTTTATCACATCATAAAAAATTTGCATGTGCTTATTCACAACAATTTCCACTTCTAAGAGTAGAAAATCTCCTCCTAATAGCTGTGTGCATATACAGTGCCAAAAAATCCAATCGATTTAGTAGTATAACTTAAATGATCTATTTAGAAAAATAAAAAATAATATATACTGGGTCTAGCTACAGGAGCAATTTAAAACATCCCAGCTGTATACATTAAAATGAACAAATATTTAAAAAGTGAGAATTATGGCATTTTATAAGTTTAAATACTAAGACTCTGTTCTTCTCTAATAGGAGGCATGAGATTTGTTAGGCTAGAGTCATTTTAACACACCCACATTTTGGAGAATCTTATATGTGTCTTTGCAAGCCTGCCTAATTATAGTAATCCAAAATTACTTAGTTAATGGTGTTTAATGAATGTGTTGACTTGATGACATGTTATATTAAACAGCTGTTGCCATTATAGAGGTTAAACTTTAAAAGGGCCATTACTGCTATATCACAGAAAATAGGTTAATTGTATACAATGTAAAATGTACACACAATATTCTGTATAAAAAAATATCACACTGCTGGTAATACATTGATGAGCTAACAATATTAAAGTTCTGTTAGGATTAGCAGTCAGTGTATTTTGATTAATCACAAATTACTTTCTGTAAAGCTCAAAGCTAATATTTAGAAAGATATTCTGGCCATTTCTGATTTTGGTGTTCAAAAAACCTAAAATAGAAAGTTTGTCATCACCCGCCACTCCCTCCTTTCCCTCTACTTCATTACCTCTGTGAATTTTCTGTCCTGTGCTGAGTTTTCACCCTGGGCCACACTTTTCTCTTCCCTGCCCACTGCTGACGTCATGTCACTCCAGGGTCCAGAGTCACCTACATGCTGCTTTACACAAAGACATCCACACCTCAATGCTTGTGCTTTCAAGTCCTTAAAAAAAAAAAAACAACTCCAGATTAACCAGCAATGCATATTCTGTGTTTGTTTGACATTGCATTTCTCTGAATTCAACAGTTTAACCTCTCGATTTAAACACCATCCTCTTATTTCCAGACTACTAAAAGCCATATTTCTGAGGGTTGGCCCCTGAAAGGACCAAATCTCCAATCTGTGTGGGTGTAAGTGTGTGTGTACATGAGAAGAATCTAGGTGGTGTGCCCTAAGCAGGCAGAAGACAAAAACATTTCTGTGAATAATTAAATAGCCAATAGTCTGGGGACAACATGTCACAAGTTTGATTAAATTGTGTCCTAAAAAATTTACCATAAGTGTTAGTGATGTCAGACTGTCTTAAATTAAAGTAACTGTGTATGTAATTAGTTTCTTGTTGCTACTGACATTTCTGTCCACAAATAAATTTCTGTCCACAAAGAAAAATATAAATATTAGAAATTATTACAAATACTGAAATAGCAAAAAATGATTTTTTAAGAGTATGATTATAAGTGAAAAAATAGTTAAAGAATGGTATCTCTCATTCACATTTGTTACAGTAATTTTATTTTTATTCTTCTTTCTTTGCCATGTTGCTAATTCCATACAGAGTCTTCCATGGAGACATAACCGATGCAAACTAAAGTGATTTTACTTAAATGAAGACAACACAATTGAATCCTCTGTCCTATCTAGGTCCACAATTTGTTTCTAGCCAAGAGAGAGATATTTGACCAAAAATTCCAAGCCAGAAGAAATATGAAAATAAAAAGCCAGAGCTCAGTTCTCGAATTCCAAGGAAAAGTGAACATTTTCCCCAGTATTTTAAGGGTTGTGAAACTTAAAATAACTGCTTCCTATGGACCTAAGTGTCCATTACCTCGTGTTAACAGTTCAAATGAGCCAATTAAAAAAAAATGTTGTCACCAGGAAAAGCTAGGTGTGTCCATAGAAAATATGAAATAAAGTCAAACCAGAAGCAAGACTGGGATGTGTATTTTGTGGATGTTTTCTTGGGGGAGATAGGACAGTGGAAACAGGAAAGATAAGATCTATGGAAGAGTGAAAAAAATGAAGTATTAACCAAGAATCTAGAAGAATACAAATCAACATAACACCTCATCTGTTAAACAAAAGCATCAGCTATATCAAGAAATTAAACGAGATGTATGCAGATAAGCACTTCTACTTTAAGTGAATATTCTGTTCATTCTTAAAAATACACTTTTGGAAACAGCTTCTTTTCCCTTCTGCCTTATGGGTGCCTCTCTAAAAGGCTACATATCTGGAAATATCATCCAGTCAAATATGAGTTAGACAAATCTGCTTTTACCTATATCCTGAATGTAAAATTGCTTAAATGTACAACTCTAAGGAGGAAAGAGAGGAGGAGGAGGATAAAAGGGAAGTGATTCAAGATTTCCATTTCCTTACTTTCAGATAAACATATTTAAGACCCATGAATTAAAAGGGAAGTTTTAGACAGCTTAAGCAACCTCACAGAATTTACTCTAATAGACCCAAGATATACATTTTACTGCCTTCACTTTCCCAATTAACATTTTAAATTACAAAGTACCTTCTGCAGAGTAAAAAAATGTCATCGTGTGAAAACCACACTTTTCCTTTCAGTTCTCCTGTTCAGAAAAGTTCTACACTCATTTAATCCTAAATCTGATTTCGTCAGGCTAAAATTTTGAGCGTGTTCAACTACACACTATCGCCCTCTTAGAAAACCTGAGACAATGACAGGAATTCATATTAAGTTTTCCCATTCAACCAGACATTTCTTGAGGGAACTGCAAAGGCTCAGCAAGGAAACAGTTACTATATGTGTATCCCTCCAAAATTGGCAACTGTCTTTTATTTCCTCTAATATTCTAGCCAAAGAGCCAAACTCATTTTTCTGTCCATAGCCTCAAAAAAAAAAAAAAAAAAAAAAAGACTGTATTCGCTAATTATACATCCTGAAAAGAATTTGGTTCAGTGTAAGATGATCCTAGTGATATGCTAATCCCTTTTTCTGCTTGGTGCTGCCTGAAGCTTGTGTCTAACATTTTTTTTCAACTGTATGACAATAAAAGTTCTGGCAACAAAAGAAATAAATGGGCAGCTAAAGAAGGTATAGCTCAAACACATGGCAAGCCGGCTCTCCCCTCCTTCTGGCTGCTCTTTTGTGGGCTGCAGTTTGCTATCCTCAAGTCAATAGCCGAAATCCAGCCACCTTAGCAACATAGTATGATACCCAAGCCCTCTCTCTTTACATTCATGAATAGTCAGCACCCAGCAGACAAAATAGAACTAATCTTTTTTGACAGAATTGTTCAATTTTAGAGGAAAAGCTTTGAGTCTTCCACACATTTGCAAAATATGAGACAACAATGACTGCAATCAAATTTTAAAAACAACAGTGGTCACCGGGGCCGGAAAAAAGTCTCTTTGCATTAAAGAGCACATTCGGTCAGTCCCAGTGGTCACAAACTTGGGGCAAACATTAATTTCGATATGTGAAAGAAGGAGATCAACAAACGGAGAGGATATCCCACAGCCCTGTTCTGAGCTTCGTGTATGATACATGCATCATTTTGTTTTTTTTTTTTTTCCAATTTCCCTTTTATTTTTCCTCTGCGTAGCCTAATACAAATATCTCTCCCTCTCTAAAATAATTTTGTCTGGGGGAGGGAAAGTGGCAATGAGTCTCGGTTCAAAATGCTTTTTATCCAGTCGCCTTTTGTAGTCATTTGAAAGCAGTTTTACCGTTTAGAAATCCTGTAATGTATCATACTTACAAGTCCAACATGCACTAAAAATGAAGCTCCTCTCCAACCCGCTCCCCCATCCCCATTTAATACTAGTCATCGCTATACCTTTGGAGACAATATGAACAAGAAGAAAAATCTACCCAGTTCATGGCAAAAACAGAAGTTAGCAACCTGGTCCATGCAGCTGCAACACTGCATTTAAAATTCAGTTTCCTCATAGGAAGAGGGCTAATCCTGCCCCCGTAATTCCCTACAGCCAAAATGTGCCCCCTCCCCTAGTGACAGTGCAATGCAAAGACACTAGCACGCTTATCTTGCCTAACCAGATGGCCGACTTGGATCAATGCACACACGCCACGATCAATGGGAGAGATAAAGAATTAGGAAAACAGTGGTACATGCTCCCAGAAAGCTTGTACACTGCATAATTATTTTATGATTCTACACATGGCTACATGTGATACTGAAGTAGAGAAGGAAAGGATAATTAGAGTGCCAGGAAGAATTTCGTAGCAGACGACACTTTGTCTGTCAGCACTTCCCACTCTCGCAAACTCACTGCTCTTATCTGAAAGTGAATTTAGAAAACATGAGCAAAATGTCAGGGACGTATTTTTATTTTTTGGCCAGGTTCTGTCACGTCCCAAAGTCGCAAGGATTTGGATATGCTTCTCGTCGTCAGCCACCCCTGGTTCCCCAGCCAAGGGAACCCAGCAGATAATATTTGTGTGTGTCGTGGACTGTAATCAGGAGGAATCTGGTCTCCAAGTGATTTAGTCAGGTTCATACAGTAAAACAGAGCAGGACAAGGCATGCCCTTAATTTCTGTTTTCTGATTGGCTAACGAACACAATGTTTTTGAGCAGGTTAGTCACACACTTCAAACTAAGAAAAAAAATATGGCTCTACATCCCTGTTAGCCATCCAGTTTTTAAGGAAAGTATATGAGGGTCTGAAGCTGGCACACGGCCGCTTTATTCTGAATTCAGACCAAGATCATAAACCAGGACAATAAACTACAACAATCCTCCACTGTGGCAGTGTGTTAATCAGGAAAAAAAAAAAAATGTTCTCTCAGTTCCTAGCACAGGATAGGTGCTTAATAAATGTTCATTTTATTATTGCAAATAATAATAGTAAAAATCTTTTACCCTGTACTATTCCAAAATTGTATTCTTTTATCACCTTTCGTAAGATGCCATTAAAAGTAGTATTAGGTCCCCCTCTGGATTTAAGACTCAGCTTGCATGCTCATTAAACATTCAATGAACTTTTTACACCATTTCCTTTGTAAAAAGAGACGGGAACTGGTATCTTGAATTAGACGCAGCTCTCACCACTATCAACCTCAAAAACCGAGCTAATCATTTTACGTCGTCTATTACATTCAAAGCAGAGTGAGTATTCAATATCCAAATAATTAAAATTACTAAAATTTAATTCCTAAGGATAAATAAAATATAGTCTGGGTAAAAAGTCAGAGGAAAAAAAGATACACTGACAATAGTGAAAAGCCTTAGTCGTCCTCTCTTTAAGTTTTTTGGTGACATTAAATATGAAACTTGGAAATGTGACATGATTTGATTGTTCGCGGTGATATTCTCTGTAGAGCTGTTTTGTTATCTCTGCCCCAAACATTTCCTCTCCTCAACATCAGAGCAAAATGGATAGCTATATATAACTAGCACTCAGTTTTGCTGCCCATATCAGATTTGGAGAAAGATCCTGGGTTTGAAAATAGGATGCATATTATCAACCTATTTTCAGTTCAAAATCCTTAAAAGGCAAGACCGTCATTTTACCATTTAGGGCTTATTTCTCTTTTCTCTGAGACTCAAAAAAAATGTATATATATATATATATATTGATTCATTGAGGGTTTCTTTTGCTGTAAAACAACTGATTCTTCATGGACCATACTCTACGTCAAGTAGCTGAGCTGACAGGGGGCAAGGAAAACTTCTGGGTGTTGGGGAGGGGAGAAATCCATGGGCTGGGACTGGGACATTTGAGTAAAAAGAGCATGTGGGATTTCTCTGAGAGGAAGGCTGTGATGGGCTCCACTTTGGGCTGGAGACAAGTTAGGTAGCTGAACCTGAACCCCACCATTAAGCTAGAAAACCTGGTAAGAAGCTGGTGTGCTCTCAGCTTAGTAACATGCCCCTGGCTCCCCACAGAAGCAAACCCAAATCCTGTCTGGAGTAAAGCATCATCAGGTTAGACCCCAGGTTTTCAAAGATTAAGATTAATGAAATATAAACTTTCCAGTCAAAGATCACCAATCACACAAGGAAATAATCCTCTATAAGTGAGTGAGAGTGAGAGGAAACAATAAACAACAGCCTGGGATATTCTAGGACTAACTGATCAGAACTTATCAGACACAGAATACAAAATAAACACAAGCATAAAATGTTTTTAAAAATTAAAGTCGAAATCACAAAATGAGTCAACAATGAGACTATCAAAAATGACAAGACTGGTTTGAAAAAAAAAAGAACCAAATAGTATTCTTATGTTTTTTCAAATTTATCGAGGAATAATTTATAGATAATACATCACACTCATTTGAAGTGTCCAAACCAATGCGTTTTGACAGGTGTGTGTATCTGTGAAATTATCACCACAAGCAAGAAACAAAATATTTCGATCAGTCTCAAATGTGTCCTCGTAGTCCTTTGTTGTCCCCTTCGTCAACATCTTGTCCCAGGTAACCACTGATTTCGTTTGTGTCACTATAACATGCTTTGTGTTTTCCCAAATTTTCTGTGAATGGAATCATACATTATAAACATTTTAGGGTCTGGCATCTCTGACTCAGAATAAAGATTTTTGGATTCACCTATTTCGTTGTGTATATCAGTAGCTCCTTTTTAAAATTATTATTATTACTAAATAGGATTCCACTATTTGGATGAACACATTTTGTTTATCCATTCTTTAATTAATGGTCATTAGCATTGTTTCCATTTTTTGGATACTATGAATAAAGATGCAATGAACATCCATATAAAAATCTTTGTGTGGACATATGATTTTATTACTTTGGGGTGAAGACCTAGTAGTGGAATGGCTAGTAGATGTATGCTTAACTTAAAAAAAGAAAAAACTGCCAAAGAGTTTTCTAAAGTGGCTGTACCATTTAAAATTCCCACCAGTAGTGTATGAGAGTTCCAGTTGGCCCATATCCTCAGCACTTGATATTGTCAGTCTTTTTAATTTTATCCACTCTAGTGAGTATCTCATTGTGGTTTTAATTTGCATTTCCCCATGATGAGTGATGTACTTTTTAATCATTCTTTTATCTTGTTTTGTAAAGTTTTGTTCAAATTTTTTGCCCCTTAATTTTTTTTTAATTGACTTGCAAGAGTTCTTTATGTATCTTAGATATCAGTCTTTTGTCAGATCTATCATCTATCTATCATCTATCTACCTATCTATCATCTATCTAATTTATTTGTCTGGTGAATGTTTTCTCCAATTCTGTGACTTGCCTTTTTGCATACTTTGAAGAATGAAAGTTTTTAATTTTGATAAAGTCCAAATTATCAATTATAGGTTTTATAGTTTGTACCTTTTTGTGACTAAGAAATATTTGCTTATTCCAAGTTTGCAAAGATTTTTTTTCCTATGCATTGTTTTAGAAGTTTTATAGTTTTGCCTTTTACATTTAGCTCTGTGATCCATTTTGAATTATTTTAGTGTATGATTTAAGATAAAAGTCTATGTTTATTTTTTTACCATACAAATATCTAATTGTTCTTTGTTGAAAAAGACTTTTCCTTTCCCTATTGAATTTTCCTAACACCTTTGTTGAAGCATCAATTAACCATATATGAGTGGGTCTATTTCTGACTCTCTATATGTGTATCCTTTAATCAATACTACATTGATTTTTGTAATTTTACAAGTAAGTTGAAATCAGGTAGTGCTATTCTCCCATTTTGTTCTTTTTTTTTAATTGCTGTGTTTATTCCAAAAATCTTGCATTTTCTTATGCATTTTAAGATTGCTATTGTTTTGAGTCTATAAATCCATTTGGGGATAATTGACATCTTAAGAATGCCAAGTCTTTCAAGAGATGGTCTTTTAAAGGAACTGTTCATAAGGCATTAAACTGTAAGATGTGTCATAAGGGCTCTGCTCAAATGTCAACAGAGAGGCATTCCCTGAGCTCTCTATGTAATGCAGTACTATCTGTCCATCAATTTTAGTTTCTTAGCATATTTTATTTTTCTTCATAGCCCTAATCACCACCTAACATACTATATATTTACTTGTTTACTTGCTTATAGTCTATTTCCCCCATTAGTATGTAAACTCCATGAGAAAAGGGTTCTCGCCTTTTTTCTTTATTTTGACTCTTGGCTACTTGTCTGGAATGGATTCTGGTAGACTTCCTCAAACATCTAAGATCTGTAAAAAGAGCCTGAGGAAATAGAGAACTTGCTTTCCAATTTGAATGAAGCACAGAAAGATTGTGTGCACTGGAGTCAGACTGCTTTAATATGAATTCTGATTCCATCATTTACTAACTACATGATCCCAAGCAAATTATTAACCTACTTTTTTGTAAAATTGTATGATAACAGCACCTACCTTGTGGAGTCGACATAAGAATTAAATAACTTGACATATGCGAACCACTAAGAAAAGGGCCTGAGACATAAAAATGATCTCTAAATGTTTATAAGGTAAGTGATATGTATACTCTTAAGTTGCCAGGCATCCTGACTGGACCCTTGGAATCAGAAGTGGGAAACTTTATATCACACTTTTTTTTTAATTGCACCCATGACCAGCCTTATCTACTGTGCTGTCATTTTGATGATTCTCCCATCCATGCCTCAGCTCTAGAAGTTCCTCCTCTAATCAGGATTGTAGTTTACATTATAATTTCATTTTTGACAGGATGTCCCTTTTTGCTATTCCTGAAAAAGCAGGCACGGTCAAGGTCTACCCCTAATTCCAATGTTATACTACAACAAAATCTGAATGAGATTCTTTTACAAATAAACTATTGGAAAATATCTCAATAACACTACAAGAGTATTTGTATATAGAATCACTCACAAATAACTTATTTGTAAAATTGTTTCATTTCAGCACAAATTTTCTTTCCCTGGAAAGTAGAACTTTAGTCTTATACAGTTGGGTCCTGCTCCAATGATTTTTCTGGTTCTCATCTGCTTAGTCCTGCCCTGAATTGTCCTCTTCTTAGATCCCACGGTGTCCTAGGTGAGCAGCTGACATCTTCTACTCAGGCACTGCCTGCAGTTGTCTGTAGGATACAAGGCTTTACTGACTCCCTCTGTGAATTCCTCCATGCCCAGTTATAGTACAAAAGTTTGCTGCCCTAACAGTAAAAAAAAAAAAAAAAAAGAAAGAAAAAAGAAAAAGAAAGAAAAAGAAAAAAAAATGTCCTCTGTTAGTGCTTTTCTTTCCATACCTCCACCATCTCTTTGCCATACACATTTCATAAAATGCCAGGCTTCTTTCTTTTAGCTTATCATCTCTACCAACTGCTGAGCAGGATGCGACTCTTTCTCAATGGAAGGAGCTGTTTAAGACCATTTCAAGTAGTATTATGAGGAATACTCTCTTCCCCAGAAAGCTAAAACAAAGCCTTACTGTGGCTTTTTCATTTTCCATTCCAGAGTGCCTCCTTGGATGCAACAAAAGAGCTAAGATCATAGGTGCTATCTGTAATAAAATGCTACCTACTTCTCTACTAACTTTCTGTTAATAATGATATATATTATATTGGGGTGGGGGAAGTACAACCAAAGTTTTACAGCTTAGAATGCTGCAATCACGCCTCCTATCCTGTGAGACTTAGGCAGTCCTGAACTATCCAATCCTCTCGACTTCCCTGAACACTTATCACTAACTTCTGGAAAATATCTTGTCGTACAACCATCTTGAAAGTCTTGTGCTTAGAAGGCTATTTCAATTTGTTCTTTCTAACTCCCTTCCAATACTGTAGATTTCTGAGACATTAGCAGAAGAATCCAAAGAGATTTCTATGGTCTAGTTAGAGATTGGACTCAACTCCACAGTATAGATATTAAAGAAAAAAAAAACTATAAACAAGATCAAGGCTGGATTGTAGGAAGTGCCTTGAAGTTCCCAGAGTGATAATTAACTGCTAATTCTATGAGGTTATATCTTTCATTTAAAGAATAACCATATTCATGATATACCTCTAGATGTACTCAAATGATTTTTTCTATGAAGATCTACAAAACATAATCAAATGAGAATTAAAATTAGACTTATTGTTCAACAATTCTCAGTCTTACTGCCTTGCTCCTTTACGTACTTGTACTAGACATATCTATCATTGCCTCTCCTGGCATGGTCCCTGCTTGGAGGCCATAAATTATATGAGCCCACCCATGGCCACAGCTGATGACCAGGGTTAGACATCTGATCAAAGGAAGCCAGTCGACTTATTTATCTTATGAATTTGAATGAAGAGATGAAGAGAGTAGTTACTAGCATAGGAAGGTCATGTGGACATGTGAGAGGTGGCCATATTTTGCCATGTGTGAGATGAATAGACACTGCCCGTCAGTCAGCACAGAGAAACAGGCAAACGGCGAAGATGCCAGAAAGAAATAAAAGCAAGAGATCCTGCAGCCTCAAGAGACCATCTTTCAGGATTTTCCAGGAGCTAAAATACTGCACTCAGCTTTATTTCCTATCCTTGGGTTCTGCGAGAACTGAACCTTTATTTAAAAAATTTGCTTTTAATTTGTATTTGACTGGGTTTATATTACCTACAAACAAAAGGGCTTTGAGAACAGCATATCTTTCCATGCTTGAGAGCAGGCTCTGTATCTTATTCAACTCTATAGATGGCCCAGTATAGCACAGTGTCTGACAGAGTAGGGACCAGCTACTTGGCTGAAATTCACGATTGTGACTGAATTTTTTATTTGAAACCTTTTAAGTGTTTTCTATCATACATTTTCACTTATCTTTAGAGTTGCACTGTTATCTTTATTTTCTTTAATAAGAGAAAAACAAAGTTCAAAAAGCCCACCAGTCTTATAAGTAAGAATTACTAAGCACATACATAAGTGTGATTTCAGGGGCAATGAAGTTTTCACATTCACCCATCTCTCCTCTTTATCTTGTGGGTCTCTGAAATACTATTAGAATTGTTCCTAATGTTATTTTGGTTCCAAGTTGCTAATTAAAATGTAAATATCTCGGCTTAAATTTCCCAAGATGTGTTCTACAGAATTCTAATCTGTCAAGATCCTCCATGAAAACAATAAGAAAGGGAGGTAAATAAATAAGGAG
The DNA here is from genome assembly GCA_003508835.1 of Eonycteris spelaea. Lineage (NCBI taxonomy): Eukaryota > Metazoa > Chordata > Mammalia > Chiroptera > Pteropodidae > Eonycteris > Eonycteris spelaea. Next base: position 9,160,488 of record PUFA01000017.1, read on the forward strand.
CCACAGTATACTATAATCATCTTGGAGACGCACAAGGCACTATATAGCATACTAAAGTCTCTGAGGAGTCCACAGTTGGTTTGGATGAATATGGCATATTCATTACAGAAACTGTCTGTGTGACTTAGACAAAATAAGGATAATAGTTGCCCCTGTTAGGTTTATTGGGAGAAATACATGAGATATAATGTAAAGTACCTAATACCTAACCAGTTTTTCCCCTAAACTTATTGAGTTATGCTGTGCCTCTTAAACACAAATTACTTATTGACATTTCTCAGAATACATACTTTGGGGCACATTAGGGGAAGAAAATCTATTAAGAGAGGAAGGAAGCAAGAAGCACTAAATGAAAATAGAGTGAAAGGACAATGGTAATTTTGCTTATTTAATAATTCTGTTTAATCTAGCAATAATAAATTTAGATATGGTCCTCTCTCTAATCCTAGTACAGTACTAGGTTTACGTAACAGCAGGTATTTAATAAAAAGGTCTATTATTTAATTAATTAAAAATACAAATGGCAAGTTTATTTTAATTCTCCTGCATATGCTGTCACCTTATATTTTAACCCATTTCTGAACAACAGAAATCTCGAAAAAGTCCTAGAAAGTATTGATTACCTGGACATTTCAAAGTGTCCTTAGACTTAGTTTTCAGGGCTACAAAAACATTTTCAGTGTTCCAGAGACGGTCAAGCCAAAAGTAAAAGCATCTGCCCTCATACTTTTTTCAGGCCCTGAACTTAAGGCCAAGCTCTAATATCAGGATGAAAGCAAAAATAAAACAGTAACACCTCCGCTAGTTAGGAAACAAAGAGTAATCAAGCAGAGTCAGATCCCAGCTTTTGTGCAATTGAACTGCTTTTGTGTTGAGGTTCCACACAGGGATGTGACTAGTGTTGCTTCAGTCTTACATAAGAAATTAGCAGCATCCACTCAAAATAAAAATGATAATTACTCAGTGGAAAGAAAACTTAAAAGGCCCTTCATAGTATTGTTTCAGAAACACCCAAATGAAGAACATATAACTAGGGGTAAACAAACCCAGCTCTGCTTAATTTGGATACACATCTCTAAATCTCAAACCAGTCTTTAAGTGTTCACATCTCATTAAATGTGTCATTGCTTTTGTGGCCAGCACTTCTCCTTTGCTTTTCGTAAGATAGACAGGCAAATGGACAGATAGACAGGTGGATGAGTAGAGAGGAATCTTACAATGGGTACTCAAATATATTCATTTTTAAAACTTCCTTATGTATGCTAGCTACATTGCTCATCACTGGCAGCTACAGGAAGCAGACAGACATTGAGGACTCAGAAACAAAATGGGAAAAGGAAGATTATACAGCTAAAGACAATGTGCCTAGTGATTAAGAGCAGAGGTTTTAGAATTAGAAAGATCTGTGATCTCAATTATGGCCCCATTACATAATAACAATGTGACATCTGAAAAAGCACCTAACTGCGCCAGTTTAAATTTACCAAAGGTAACGATAGTGAAATTTCAAGATGTTTTAAAGATTAAAAGCCATAATAGCTAGCATTTAGTGAGCCCTATGTGCCAGGAATTGGGCTAACCGTTTTAAATGCATCATTTCACCTAATCCTCAAAATGATCTTTCAGGAGCACATACGCTTGTTATCTCCTCCTTATAGGTGAGGCATCTGAGGTTTAACGGCATTGAGTAATTGGCCACAGGAAGCAGTAGAGCCAGGCTTTGAGTCTATATCTGGCTGACTGTAGAGACCTCACTCCTGGCTACCAACATGTAATGGAATCAGATGGTAATTATTTCATTTAACTGAGAACCCACTATGTGCCTGGAGCTTCACAAATTTCACAAATAACTCATCATTTGTTGGACTAAAAAGTCAGCTTTGCTTCTCATTCTACAGATGAGGAAATTAAGGCATCAAGAGATTAACTATGACCCTCAAGTAGGGTTGGCTTTATGGGTCTGCGACCTGTGCAATTAATTACACAGGACTCTGCCTAGAAGGGTCTGGTGCTTGTTTAATGCTCTGCTGTTGCCATCTTGAAATTCTTAAGCATCTTTGAAGGAGGTGCCTACAGATTAAGCAGCCAATTCTGCCTTCAAACCTTTTCCCACGGCACTGCGCTTCTGCTGGCTGTGGAATTAAAATCAGAGTGAGGGGGCCACTGCTTTCTCTGAAGGCAGCATTAGAAGCATCCTGACTTTAGAATCCTAGAAATAGAAGCCCACACATTAATGTTTGCAAGTACTGCCTAATGACAAGACAGTCTTAGAAAATGAATGGAGTGATAATAGAGTTGGAGTCGGAAATAAATCCATTTACACTGCACTATTATAAGCACTCTTTAAAGAAAGAGAAACTCAAGTCAACACCTTCGAAGTGCTCACAGCAACAGTACCACAGATTTACTATCAAAGAATTCTGCCCTGAGACATACCACACTGGACACTAATACCCTGCCCAGTAGAATGCTAGAAAAATAATGCCAAATAGATAAGAAAATAAATGTTTACAGTGTCACTATATCCAATATGTTTGCTTTATTTAAATGTGTATTGTAGAGTAAAAGCTCACAATTAGGTTCATTTAATACTGATAGGGGAAGAACACTTAATCAATATCTAACCTTGGCACGAAGCACCAAGAATGTCTCCAGACGGGAGAAATGTCAGAGCAATTTCCCTCTCTCTTCATTTCTTCACTTTTTTGTACCTACCCTTCTTTTCTCCTACCACATGGTGGGCTCTCTCCAAATGACAGGAAAGATGCTGCATCCCACCCAAGGCTCAATTCCTTGTTGTATGTAATCCAAAAGGTTAAGAGAACATCTCTCTCCCAGCTTCTCTATATCAAATCACATGGAAAGGCTCTTATTGGCCCTGCTGGAAACAATGCTTATGTGTTAGACCAATCAATGCGAACAGGGAGGTAGCGATGCTGTGATTGGTCAGTCCTGGGCAATCAGAAGTGGGTGGACACTCTGATTGGCAGCAGGGTTGCTTTGTTTATTTATTATTCACTGCTTATCTGAAATTCAAATTTAGCTAGACGTTAACATTGCCCCTGGAACCACAAGGGAGAGAGAGGAGTGGTTTCTAATAGAAAGAAGGGTTGTGGAGTAACAAAAGATGGAAATCAGCTAAGTCCTATTGGTTTTATATTTGGGCCGAATATATCTCAAATTCCAGAAGGAAATGCTGAACTACAGCTATAGCTCGATTCTCAGGGTTGAACCCTTCTCTTGTGAGGTAACATAATGACTTGATGCTATAAATTGATTGTTTGCCTTTAGTGCCCATGTCCAAATACTATTGAAAGTCTACCTAAAACTTTAAATTCATTTCTTTAGTCAATTGAATATCAATGAATCCAACCAGATTACAATACTTATGACATTCATGAATTTGTGTTTGTTATGTTAAAAAAAAATTCAATATAACATTTGATTTTAAATGGAATGAAAAGGATGGTTTTATTTATTTATTTATTTTCTATCTATCTATCTATTTATTTATTTATTTATTTATTTACAAACCATGATATACTCTTAAAAATATTGAATCAAAAAAATATATCTTGACAAAGGCTTTATAGCCAATCCTTTTGTAGAAATTAATCTATTTAATTGAAAATTATTTAAGGAAACTCTAGCTAATGGCTCAGATAGTGAAAATAATATTGGATAGAATTATATGATTGTAGAAAAAAAATTTGGATGGCTCCCACAATATGTTGAAATGTAATTTATTCTTCAAAACCAGGCTTAAGCGTTTGCGACCTTGACATATATTTAAAAATGAAGATAAAAATTTTTTTTCTTATCTCAATCTTCTGATGTTTGTTTGCCCTGCTTTGGACTCTCATCCTCATGTAAAACATGATCAAAACATAGAGAAAAGTCTAGAACAGCACTGCATCATTGATAATAATGAAAGCCAAATATATAATTTAAAATTTTTTAGTAGTCACATTTAAAAGAATAAAAAGAAAGCAGTGAAATATATAATATCAGTATATTTTATTTAACCTAATAGAGTTAAATTTTTATCATTTCAACTTGTTATCACTATAAAAATTATAAAGGAGATATTTTACACCTTTTTTATTATACTTAGAGCACATCTCAACTTGAACATTAATTTAATTGGAAATATTTGATCTGTATTTAGATTTCACAAAATTTACAGTTTGAAAAGTAGATTCACATATCCAAATTGTTACAAAAAGATTTGATAATTTTTCAATAACAATTGAATTTTATTTTAGGATATGTGTCAGTCAGGATCCACTCAGGAGACAAAACCACATCAGTATCTGAACAGAGAGAATTAGATTCAAAGCATTGTTAGTTATACAAAATTATTAACTTGGTAACTAAAAAGTAAGAAAAACACAACTATCTGCTCTTAAAGATATAGCAACTGCAAAAAGCATCTACCACTACCAGGGCTAGAGAAAAAAACAAAGAAGTTAGAATTAACAAAATTTAGAAACTTAAAGGTAGGACCCTATGGAGATGAAACTCAGCCCATGGAAAAAGAAGCATTGCTTACTTAGTCTTATGTCAGCACTTGGAGGATTTCTAATGACCGTAGTAAAATTTCTATGTACACTTCCAGACATCATAATAGCATAACTAATACTAGTTGCTGAAAAGAGTCTAAATTATTCATAGATATAAAATTAAAAGTATTAAATTGATGAAGAGATGGATAGCAAAGGATATTAAAATTTTCATGGTAGGAGAAGATACCAAAAAAGTTGCCTCCTTCAATTTTAAATGTTGATAAATGATCATCTAAACCAGGGATCAGCAAGCTGGCCTGCTCTGGTTTTTAAAGAAAGTTTTATTGAAACACAGCCATGCTCATTTATTTATATATTGTCTATGACTGCATTTCCACTACAATGGCAGAGTTGAGTAGTTGCAACAGAGACCATATGCCCTGCAAAACCTAAAATACATGCTCTTTTGCTGTTCATAAAAAAGTTTCTGGAACCCTAATCTAAACCTTTGCTAAGATAAATGTCTTTCTCATTTAAACATGATAAACATGATACTAGTAGCTAAGCATTTCCTAGTATGTCAGACAATACATGTCCCTACAGTGCACAATCCAATCATGACTGTGAGTATGTCAACACCTGTTTTTTTTAATGTTGGTTTACTTTAAGCTTTCCCCAAATCTTAGAAGCTGCATAAAGTCAGCAAGCATATGAATTGAAAATAACTTGGCTACTGGCATTCTCCCCTCTGGACATCTAAATTCTACAGCACATATTTTTTCATGGAATATAATCTAAATTTAAGACTAGAGTATATCCAATTATTTCTTTAAATATTAAACTCCCTCAAAAAAAAAAAAAAGACTAGTCAATCAGTATAAGAAACAGAAATAAAAAACTCAGTCCACATATTGTGGGGTAAAATATATTGTATTCATTGTCAAAGTAGTTGCAGTGCAAAATTCTATTTAATTTTCTATTTATTACATTAAAACCACACAAAGTTCAAGAGATTCTTTCCAAATAATTTTTAGTAATATAATTTTTCCAGAAATGGGAAACTGAGTGTTTTTACAGTTATTTTTAAGCTCTAAGGTTTTTTTTTGTTATTGTTTAAATATAATACTCTATTTAGGCTCTAATGTAGAAAGCTAATGTGTTTAATTTTAGGTACTTTGACAAGAACTGTGACTCTTAGACAGAAAACAAAACCCAGACTGCTCCCTTTGACTTTTTAATGACACTCTTTTTATTATCCTTCATCATGTGGACATTCCATCTCTTTATCTATATAAAGTCACAGCCAGACTCACAAATAAACAAGAAGGCAAATGATCTCTTATGTTATTCAGGGCCTAAACTAGTTCTGAAATCTGGGCATAGTCCCTTAAATAAAAAGCTTACTATTATGGGCATAATAAATTTGATAATAAAGCTTCCTCCTCTTCCTTCTGCTTTTCCTCCTCCCTTCTCCTTTCTTTCTTTTCCCTTCCTCTTCTTTTTTCTTTCTCCTCATTCTTTAATTTGCTTTTTGTGTGAGTAGATGAAGAGTTGTTTTGTATCCAAGTCCTGTGGCTGTGAAGGTAACAGAAGAGAAAAGTGTATGAGACAAAATAGGGAAGATGAGAAAAATGGGGGAAGATTCTAGGCTAGTCAAAACAACATTCTTTTATTTTTAATTGATTAAAAGAAGCAGAAGTTTCTTTGCAGACACAGAAGTTTAGTTCCATGTTAGAAAGGCTGCATGGGTGAATGGTGATGGGGAGGGGAGGGCTTAAATAATAAAAGAAAAGTCCTAATACTAGTTACTAGTTTTTAGTAGATTCTGTTTTAATTGGACCACGTACTATGTGCTAATGCTTTTACTCCTGTGCCTCAGTGAGTGTTCAAATGGATTCCAGTAGAGAGTCACCTAAAGGACATGGAAAACCAGTGAACAGAATTTGCCTTAATGCAGCCAAAATACTGAAGGTTTCCACAAAATCAAATTTCTAGAGCTGATTCTTAAATAGTGTTAAAACCCACTGCTCAGTTCGGCAAGTAAACATGCTCTACGCCACTAAATAGGATGCAAAAAAGAAACAAACAAAAAAATCTAGGCTATTCATCAGTTCGTTCAAAAGCTATTAAAATGATCACTTCATTAGAAATCAGGAATGCAACTAATAGAGAGTCGAGAAAATTCTTGGGCCATTAGGAAAAATAACACTGAACAACAGCAATACTTTGATTCCCATTATAGCATTTGACGCTGACAATGAACAAGATGTTTTACCCAACAATGTAATATGCATGTTGAGATTTATCTCTTTCGTGTACTATTCGAACTTTCATAAGGGATCAAGAATCCAACATGATGGTGCTAATGAGGCAAAAAGGACCCCCTGACTGCATACAGTTGAAACTGACAATAGAGCTATAAACTCAGATTCTATTAATCATAGTAGCTAACTTTTCAGAGAACTCATTGATGGATTGGGAACTGCATTAGGCAATTTACTTGGATTATGTAATGTTAGATTGGTGGAAAAACAAAACACAATACTTCGTTTATAAGAAAAAAATCTAAAAGTAAAGTTAAAGAAAACAAAGGAGGCTTAGATTTAGGGAAGGAAATGTTACTTTTTTAAACTGTGTGACAACATTCCGAATAGATTATTCAGGGGGAACTTAGATGTATGAGTCTAAAGCTCATAAAAGAGATCTGAGTAAGGGAAATGTGTGCGCATGTGTATTTAGTAGAGTGGGAAAAGAAGATCAGAACACAGAGGAACATGTTCATTTACGGAATGGCTAAGACACAGGAGGAAAACTAGGAATTTAATTATGGGCCATATTACAACACTCCAAAGAATTTGGCTAATTTTGTTATTTGTGGTAATGTGTGTTATATTTAAAATATTCTTACCTGTTAGATATGAATACGAAGTATTTGCGAGTGACATTACATAATGTCTGAATTTCATTTAAAATACTCCAGAATTAAAACAACAGCAACAAAGAGTATGTGTGGAAGGGAAAGCTACATTGATGAAATAAAATTGGCAAAATTCTTGAAGCTTAATGAGGAGTACATTGGGGTTCAACAGGCTATATTCTCCACTTTTGTGCATATTTGAAAATATCCATAATAAAGATTTAAAAATATAAAAGGTTAAATCATTAGCACAGACTTTCAGCAGAATAGTTTTGGTATGAATGGACACTGCCCATGTTTGCTAATGTAAACCTTTATTAATTTTCAGAAATTAAAAATCATATCTATCTCTGACTGGGACAAACAGATATTTGGGGATTCTTAGTTTAACCTGTGTATATACATAGATTTTTGAAAATGGTAAGGAAAATCATAGAGTAAATACAGTTGTGAGATGATGTCATGGGAAGAAATACATCTGAAAAGCAAAAAATGAAATATAACATCTTAAGATGCAGTGAACATTCTCCATTAGGTGTCGCATAAGAATGACTGAGACTTACAGATTTCTGAAGAAATAAGTGTCGTCCAACTTCCTACATGTTCAAAGGAGCACTTAGTGAGAAGGAAGGCATCATGAGCATTGTCTAAGGTTGCATTCCTTCCAGCATTCTGGATGTCTAGATCCTACAAAGAGATGTCCTTAGCTACCTCTGAGCTGGGAGACTGTACATTCTAACCTTACGTTTCTGTTAGGCATGACTAGCTCATCACCCTGCTCCACCCCTGTGCTGCCCACTAGACTGTACGTTTCATGAGGTCTGAGATCATGCTTGTAGAATCACTACGTTACCCATCCCTTCTATTGTGCCTGGCACACGTAAGTGCTCAATGAATAACATTTGACTAATTGAATACCCATTTTTGTTATAAAATTATTTCCCAATCTTCCCCAGCCTATTCTATATGATAAAGGTTTGTTTTTATTAAGAAAAGGCAAATAAAGGCTTTAGACCCCCTGAAGTTTAAACACTAAAATCCCCATAACAATGTGTTTGTTCTTTTGGGACTGCATGGATTTGAAGGACGTTTATAATGCCCAATAATGCTCCAGAAAGTTAGCCAAGAACTTGACCATCACCTAGGAGTTTTGAAACCTTGAGAACTTTTCTCCTGGTGTGTTTAAGAATATCCAGGCTCATTCTGCACAAGAAATGTACTGGCTTATGTTGTCATTTTTGTCTTTCCCCACTTCCCCCCTTAAGTAACACTGCAGTTTCTTTTCAGGGTCATACACGATTCCAGCAGCCTTTCTGGTGTATGGAAGATAGCCCCACACGCTTCACTCAGCTCTCGCGGCTCTAATAAGAGACAATCCCCACAGCACAGTACAGGTTCTCAGCAGGATAAAAGCTAGTTTCTATAAGGTAATATTTCTCTCTTGAGAAAGTATAGTTTGTAACTCTGGCACTATCAAATTTCCAGGTCATCTTTGCATGCTGGGAAAAAGAATCCTTACGAAGAGAAGTTGCTCCCTGGAGGGAGAAGAAGGCAACGATTGCCCCCTCAAACTGACCCTGTGTCCTGGAAGGATGGCTACAATGGGCCACAGGGAGGCTGCTGAGCTGTTGGGCAGAGACGCTTTGGGTGACTACAGAAGGGAAGAGCCCTTAAATGGAATGACTTGCATGGCCCTTCTGTAAAGCTTTCACAAACTGACCAACGCAGTCATCCACCATGCGCTGATCATTTTCAAGATGTCGAAGTGGCCCAGCAGATTAATAGGATATTGCACTGGCTTTCTCAAATGCACACACACAGAATCATTTAATGTCATTTTCAAGGGCAAAGGGAAAGAAATCTGATAGCCCTGCAAGTGAGCAGAGAATAATAACAACATAAAATGGAGCCCCCAGCCTACCACCAAACAGGGATAACACTGTGTGAGAGAATGTGTCCTCCCATTTACCTGCCCAGCACTTTCTCCATTTGAACTCTCTGCTATCTTGCTTTGCTTTACTGGGTCCCCACCTCAGGAATGGAGGAGGGAGCTGTGCTAAAGCAAGGTCCACTTCTAACACAGACCTGTAAAATACATACCGCTTATCTCATCACATTTCTAGCCTCACCCCAGTAAGAGAACACTTGAAGGCAAATTCCTTGTGACTTTTGGAGTTTACTTTGAGTTTTCAAAAATCTAGAGAGACCTAGAAAAGTGGGAAATGTATCACTTGACATAGAATTTCATCCTGGATAGATGATTCAGGTTGAGGTTTATAACATCATTATTTGGTCATATTTACTGAATGTCTTACCTGCTCTATTATCTGTTTTTTCAGATGTGTGCTGTTTTTGATTTTTAATTGCTCTTATTTACCAAATGTCTTACTCATTATATTATCTGGTTTTTCAGATGTGCCCTTTTAAAAAAATTTTACTCTAAAGACAATCTAACAAAATTGGTGACTTGCTTAATAATCCAAGAACTGTTAAGCATTCTGTATGCCTTGAGCTGACAGATTCATGGCCATGACTGGTGTTTCTTCAAGTTTTCATCCTTACAATCAGTGCTTTTTACAAGACTAAAGAATTTGTCCTCCAAAAGAAAACGTAATACTGACAATTTATTCCTTAAGGATGAACTATTTTGTCATACCAAGTGCCTTCAAATATTCTAAAGGACCGAATTGGTGGTCTTTCCATCATCTTCTAAAACAAACAAATAAATAAACCTTTGGAATCTTTTGTAACCTGAAGTTATATCAGTGCTTAAATCTCTGGAAATACCTATGTGAACAAATACATCCTAGTATGTCTATAGGAGGTGGTAACGATGGAAAATGTTTCTAAGAAGTAAAAAGTCAATGATAGAGTAAATGAATATACTATACTTCATAATATTTATAATTGCTATGACATTTTACATTTTGCCATTTTTTCACACAAATAGTGAACAGAAAAATATTTTGGTTTTTCTATTTTCTTCTGAGAAAGTCTAGGCTGCTTAACTTGTGGTCAAGTGCAAAATTAACTAGAATTCTTTAATAATACAGTTCACTTTAGAGATTTATATATGCTGCATGACAAATCACATCCAACAAAAACTGAGAACCACATAGAGAAAAAGCCTTATATGGTAGAGCACACCTGTCTATTAGATTTCCTTCTATGGTCACCTTTATGAATTCTCAACTGTTAGCCATGTGTGTATTCAATTACCAAAGAGATCTTTTAGATTTCTCTGTTTCAAAGCAATTTAAGAATTAATTGTCTTGGCCACAGTTTTTAAGAAATAGCTTCATTAAAAGCAGTTTAAGCAGGTGAGGGTCTATGTGGTTATATCATAGTTGGGTCAAACTATTCTGAAGGTTTTTAAAGTTTTCCTTTCAGCTTTAAGGCTTCGGATCACCCAGAATCTCCCACAGAAAGAACAAAATTCTACATACATTCATATGTTCACATTTAAGTCACTTCAACAAATATTTACCTGGTCTAGGTCCTGGGGTTTCAAAGATGAATAAGACAAGGTTTCTTTTCAAGGAGCTAACAATCTGAGAAGAAATCAGTAAATAGATAGCCAACTATGTTATAATATAATAACTACAAAACTATCAGTATGAATGGAAGGCTCTGGGAGTACATGAGAGCAAATGCTCAAGTCCCCCTGGAGGATGTGGGGAAAGATCATGGATTCTCTTTATTGGCTGATTCCCCATATTCATTTTTCTTTTTGGGTGCAATTGTAAGGGATTGTCCCCCATTTCAGTTCCAAGGATGAGTCTTCCTACATGTAAGCTGCTCTGATACTCTTGTCAAGCAATCAGCTAAAAATGGCCTCGATTAATTTCATTGGCTATAGAGACAGTTTCAAAGAACCCAAATAGGTCGTCAGAGGGAAACCTAGGACTTAGTTTGAAGGAGTCTACCCTCCCTCCCATTCTTTTTCTATCAGGAGTCTTCTTGGTCTCCTTTCCTGGTTCCCCTCTTCTACCAGACCCCTTGGTTTTGAGGGCCCCATTGCCCTCAAAGACCAGACTTTGGTCTTCTTTTCGACCTACTCTTGCTTCTATGGTGACTCATCTAGTCTTATGGCTTTAAATATTATCTTATGCTCACAACTCTGAAATATATCTTACCACCTAGACTTGTCTCCAAAATGTAGACTCATGACCCCTCTGCCTATTCAACTTTTATACATCAATGTCTGATGACAAACTTCTAAAATTCAACATGTCCAAAACTCAAGCCTGGATCTTCCTCCCCAAACCTGCTCTACCCACAGCCTTCACCATCTCAGATAATAGCTTAGGCCAAAAATCTTGGAGTCATTCTTGATTCTTCTATCATCTTCCACATCCAACCTGGCAGGATATCCTGTTAACACTACCTTAAAACTCTTCCCAGAATCCCACCATGTCTCTTCACCTCACTGCTACCCTGCTAGTCCAGCCACTGTCATCACATTCTGGATTATTAAAAGAACTCCCTAACTTAGATTCCAGTCTTGCTCCCCTATAGTCTCCATTCAACACAGTGGCCAGAGAGAGAGAAAGAGAGCCTCTTAAAGTTGAGTTGGATCATCTATTCTTTGACTCAAAGCCCTGCAGATGAAAAGCCAAAGTGATTTCAATGGGCTCACATGACTTGGCTCTCTGTTACTTCCATGATCTAATCTCTGACTGCTAAGCCTTCACGCACTTATCCAGCTACACTGGTCTCCCTGACGCTGTCCCAACATGCTGGGAATATTCCTGCCCCACGCTTTTGTGCTGGTTGTTTCTTTTGCCTGGACCACTCTTCTTCCCCAAGCTATCCACATGTCTCACTCTCTCATATTCTCATGTCTTTGCTCAAATGCCATTTTCTTGATGAAGCTTTCCCTGACCACCTTAGATAAATTATAACCCACATCTTTCCACCCTCCCAGTCTCCTTACCCTGCACTGTGTCTTTCTTTTTCCATAGACTTCATCATGTGTCTCTTCCCTCATTGGAACGTATGTCCCACAAGGGCAGGGATCTTTATCAGTTTTGTTTTACCACTGTATCTCAAGTGCCTGGCATATAGTAGGTGTCTAAAAATATTTGTAAATAAGTAAAATAGGGAAGTCAATCTGAAGACAAATCCAATACAAAGGAAAGAATTGAGATGATTTGGCCCAAAGCCCTGATAAAATCATGCGCGAAATCCATACTGGATTTTTTTTCTGTACCGTAAAGACAGTTTGGGTTCAGTTTTCTGTTACTTACCAGCAAAAGCATACTAAGGAATACAAAAGGTGAGGGAAACCTCAGAGATATCATGTGCAGAGGGCCTTCAGAGGTGCGTTGGATCTCATACTCCCTCATGGTCGCAGTGCTTGAGCGGTCTGCATGCCTTGCTTGCCTTTTCTTATCAACTCTCAATAGGCTTCCACACCTAGCACTGCACTACTACTGCAGTCACTCAGGTCACCAGCAACCTTCTGATTAGACGTTGTTCAACTTTTATCCCGGTTGTCCTTTCTGTAGAATTTCTCTCTATAGGATTGTTTCTTTTCTGCAGAGTTGGCTCCAGTGATCGCTCCTCCATGCTTTCTATTATACCACGTTATTCTGGATTTCCCACTTTCTTCCTGGAAACTCCTTCACACATCTGTAATGGAAGCTGGACATCTCGTAAAAATTAGTGTCCTCCCGGCTGTGTCTATGGATCACAACCCCTCTTACTCTACAGTCTTCTAGAGGTGGACCTCATCCAGTTTATGGTTTCTATAACATATAGATAATATACTGTTCCTGCCTGAATTTCTATGTCCATTTCAGATCTCCGAATACTCATAGACTCCACAGTTTAGCAGACAACTGTTAGATCTCTCAAAGAAATCTTAAATTCAATAAATGGAACTCATTCATTTTGAAGTAAACTCTTGCTCCCATGTTCTCTATTTGAATGGTTCTGCTTGACTTATCCTTTCCTTTCTCCCGTTTTTAGTTGGGTTCACAGCCATTTCTCCCTTAAATGAAAGCAGTCGCTTCCTAACTGGTCTCCCAACTTCACATGCTATTCTCTGCCTTTTTCCTCCCCTCTCCCATGCTAATGCTTTTTCTAGCTGGTATTCATCACAGAGACAGCACCCCTCCTTGGGAGGCAGTTTGGATGTGTATGTGGGGGCATTTTTGATTATCACAAAGGTTGTGGGACTGTGGGAGCATTTAATTGTCAGGGTCCAAGGAAAGTAGACAGCCCCAATTCCTGTCACTACCACATGTTCCACAACTCTCAAATATCTTGTCAGACAGTCACTAGTGTAGTATTGCCAAAGAATTGACCTATTGAAATAATTTTGAAAAATTTGAAGGCCTTATAATGAAGGCCTTGCATTGATTTAAAAAATATTACATGCACATAGGTTATATCATCTATGAGGTTTTAAAAATGTTATTCTTTAAATTAGTTTCAAGTATACAGTACCTTGGTTAGACATCTGTATAGTTCATAAAACAACTCCCCCCCATTTGCCCCCTCCCTCCCTGGCCCTCCACCTAGCCATCATATTAATACTCATTGCATTCCCCCATGACCAACTATCAACTACTAATTTGTACTCCTTTAACCCTTCACCCCATTCTCCCAGCCCTCTAACCCCCCTCCCTTCTGTCCATCACCAAATTGTCCTCTATATTTGTAAGTCTGTTTTTGATTGGTTTATTCTTTTTGTTCCTTAGATTCCACATATAGGTGAAATTGCATGGTATTTATCTTTCTCTGTCTGACTTATTTCACTCAGCATAATACCTCTAGGTCCATCCATGTTGTTGCAAATGGTAGGATTTCATTTTTTTAAATGGCTGAGTAATATTCCAATCATCTGTTGATGGGCGTTTAAGTTGCTTCCATATCTTGGCTATTGTAAATTATGCTACCATGAATATTGGGGTGCATAGATCATCTATGAATTTTATTTCTGCATAATAAAGATGATGGCATGACTATTTGCTATGAAAAGGAGGTGGTTCTCTGATATAGTCTAGAACCACTGACTTATTCCACAGGTTGTCAACTGGTAGTTCATATGTCTAATGTGGTCCACGTGTGTGTGTTTTATCTGACACCTAGTTAAATTTAATATCAGAAATACAACAAATCATATGTTAATATGTCTTACACAAAAATTATTCACCGTTTACCCAAAAGTTCAATCTTAACAATGCTATTTGCTAAATCTGGTAAACCTAGTTTGACCTGTAGGCATTTTTTTTTTTTTTGCCCATATTTAAAATCAGTATTTTTTCATTAAAATTTGGATCTCAAGATTTCTTTGAAAAAGCAGAGGTCTAGATTTGGCCTACATTTTTGCACTCAGCTGGAGCTGAGTGGGAACTGTGCCCTTTAGATGGGGCCTGTTCACCACAGTTCACTGCAGCCCCCACCCCATGTTCTCCCCCACTGACACAAGTAACCACTCATCAAATACTGACTATTAGTAACTCTTACAACTGAAACTAAAGTAAATGTTTCTTTTACCCATTTATGTCTACTAAAACGGAAAAATGAAAAACAAATTTCCAAGAGGAAATATATGTCTTAGAGAATGTAAAGGATTTTCCTATGTGTTTTCTTACCTGTGAGCAGCTTCACTCAAGTCTTGGAAATATTTAAGAGAATGACATCTTCCCTAAACTATGTTTAGATTGATTTAAAAAGCTGCAATATGGTTATGTCATTTCCCTACTTAAGTAGTTGCCTTCCTTTCTTAAGTTAAAAGTCCAAAATCTTTCAGATGACCCAAAGTCCCTCTCAGCCTCGTCCGTCACTCTTCCCACTTGCTGTCACTGCACACACTTTTGAAAGTTTTAAATCAGTTTTGTATATTCACCAGTTCTCTCTTCCTTCCGGCATGTCTAGGAAAACCTCCTCCACTCATTCTTCAAGTCCAGCTCAGACATCACCGCCTTTGAGAAGCCCCTTGACCTGAAGCATTGTTCCCTGAATCTCTTCTTCCACCCCAATATCTGGGTTAGGTCTCCACCATGAGCTGTCATAATGTGCCCATTCTCACTGTGTTATAATTTCCTGTTTACCTCTCTGTGTGTCTCACCAGACTGTAAGCTGGTTGAGGTCAGAGACCTAGGTTTATTCACTTTCAATAGCCCCATGGCCTGGCACATAGGAGGAGCTCAATATATTTGGAATCATCAAGCAAATAAACAAGAAAAGAAATTCTGTGCAAAAGGAACAGCATTAGCAAAAGCATAGAAGCATGACTACACACTCTGCGTTTGGGAAATAGCAAGTTAGACAGCTGGTACTGTACTTGGTGATGTGGTGGCAGTCAAATAAATCTGGAAAGAATGTGACATCGGATTGTAAAGATCTCGAAAAAGAAGACTTAGGAGGTTAGACTTCTCTCTGTAGTTGTTAGAAAGCCAAAGATGGATTTAAGTAGGGAAAACACATAAGCAGATGTATATGGCAAAATCAATAATAAAACAAATGCCATATATTTTTTTGTATGCTCTTTTCCTGAAGTTAATTTTTTTTCTCTAGCAGTGATTAAATTGGGAAGATGGAGAGATAGTGAGTGGAAAGAAGAGAGTTCCAGTCGGACATATGCAAGGCTTAAATTTTGGCTCTGTGTAAATTTTCTTAATTATTAATTTCTAAAACTGTTTCCTCATCTAGAGATCTTAGGGTGAGGGAAGAGTACCAGCCCTTACCCCCCTCAGAGGGTTGCTAATGATTAACAAATATAACGTGTGCCAATTGCCAAGCACAGGCCTTGTCCAAAGTAGGTGCCTAGAAAAATGTTAGCTGTTCCACGTGGCTCCCTTCCACATGCCACCTCCACAGGCCACTTCCCAACGAAAGCAGAAGGGAAGTTGCAGTTGAAATTGGAGACAACTGTTCCTGCTCTAAAGAGAAAAATATTGGTATTTGCTGATGCCATCCCATTCCCTGTTGTAAATGAGGTAACATTTTGTTTGCTCTCCTCCTACTCAAACTGGCTTCCTAAAATAATTGCTGGAGGTCTACTGGTGAGGGAAGGCTTGGCTTCAGGCAAAATGGTGGTGTGTGGACATCACCAGGGGCCTCCTCTCTCATACCTCCCTGGTCCTTGAGGCCTTCTTGACGTGATTCTGATACAGATGAGGGGAAGCTGTTCTCATCCTGCCCCTGCTTGGAGCAGCCTGATCTTTTCTGCCTGTATTCTGTTTCCTTGAGTTCTACTGAGGTGGCCGAAGGCAAACTGACCAATTAATTTCCAACGAAGGGGACAATGGGTTGATGTGAGAGCCTTCTCACATCCTGATAAAGGCTTGTAAGTCTCTTCGTAAACAAAGGTGCGTTCTCCACTTTCAGGCACTAGAAGCAGGTGTGAAGGAAACACTTAAGGAGCTGAAGAAGTGTTTCACAGAGTAAGAATATGTATGATATCAGAAGGGACCTAGGAACATGTTCCTCTGGGAACTCAGAGCTGCTCCACTGGTATGTGTTTTAACTTGAGAACTATAAGATTTCTCTTCATTCTGAGAACCAAAGAAGTTTGGAAACCTACCAACCTAATTCAGATTCCACACTTTAAACAAATGGAAACTGAGGATCAGAGAGGTTAGTGGGTTGAAAAAAGTCACTCAGCAGCTGAGTCAGGACCAGAATCCAGGTCTTGCCAACTTCTAGCCCAAGGATTTTTCTGCAAAGCATCTAGTTCTAGGAGGCATTTGGGTCTCACCAGGGAAATGGCTATGCGAGAGAGGCACATGGCTCAGACCCGTGGGAGACAGTGAAGTGGGTTGTTGATTTGGAGCCTTGCCAATTAGCTAGAGCTGCCTTTGACCAGTTTTGACCCACCAGCTGGGTGGGGAATGCAATTCTGACCTGTGACCAAGAACCCGGGGATACTTGGATAGCTCAGACCCCAATGCCTGCCAGTGAGGCCCTCGGCATTTTACTGTATGGTGCACATCACCACATCACAAGGGCAGAGTTCATTTGGAAAACTTCACATTTGAAAATGATTTTATGAACAGCACTGAGAAGAATGTTGCGTATTCTAAGGAGCTCAGAAAGAGAAGGTCTGTGATCCCTGAGCAATGGATTGAATGAATAAACAAATGAATGAATGAACAGTTGAACACTATGAAATATCTATTGTGTGGCTCTGCAATATGCTTTTGAAGTTCTCATTTAATGAATGACCCAAACCTCCTGCCAAGCCAGGTCTTGTCCCCACTTCGTATGTGAGGACACTGAGGATCTGAGAGTTTAAGTGACTTGCCAAGTGCCACACCGGGCATGGATTTCACCCCAGCCCCCTGACTGCAGCTGAGTGCCCCATTACCCAATAGCTGCCACCCTGTGTGGCATTTCGGCTGATGGATAAGGTCATCCATACAAACTCCTCCCTCTTGCCAATTATTTTGTGGGTACCGCACAGACTGACTGAAAGAAAAGATTGTTTCAAATAATACTGTTCTGAATATCTAGCAGGAATGGTGAAAGGGCTTCTTCACCTGCAGAGTTAGGGAAACTCTTCTCTTGAAAAGAGGCCCAAATGCATTAAGTGGCTTTTTGATCCCAGCCTTTTCTTTAAATTGTCTGGTGCATTCAAGAGGGTGGTTTCTGCCGCATGCAGCTTGCCTGGGTGTCCTGGATGTAATCGTGGTGCCTTACTTGGATACTGATCTCTTAGAGTAACTCTCCCTGCTTTATCTATAGAAAGAAAGTGAATCGGGTGCTCATACAATTTCATCCTCCAAATAAATCTAAGAGGCAGGTACTATTGTCGTGCCCATTTTATGGATGAGGAAGTAGAGACTAAGAGAAGTTAGTGAAGTTGTCTAAGATCACTGCGGGTGGGTAAGGCAGTTTTCTATTCCTCATCTTTGTGGCCCCAAATCTTGGTTCTTCGTCAGCCCTCTACCTCTGTTCTCTCTGCCTAGGCATTTTCTGAGCCAAGAGGAAAATAACATTTGTTACACGGTCCCCCCAAACACATATTTGCTTCATCATGTCACTTCACACATAACCTTAAATTTTCTATTGAACCTAAAATCCATATGGTAAAAAAGGAACATTTTGTTTTTGACAAACTACTACAGCATCATAAATGATAGTTTAATGGTTGGCATTCTATCACTTTCTAGAAAACATGACCTGGTAAGTATAAATCTTTCTCACAGCGAGCAGCCCTCAGCTAAGAAAATTAGTTTTATTAACCAAAAAATCATTCTTAGAATTGATGGCTGTGTAGACGACCTTTGGCCTACTGTAATATAGCAATGTGTCTACCACAGTAAAAATGCCAGCGTAAGACAGGTTCCACAAAAGGCAATAAAGGCACAACATTCCAAAGACAAATGCACTTGAGACACAGATGACAGCCATGGGAAGGGGGGAGTAATCAGTTATAAGAAATGACAGTGTTTTGGCAGCCTTGGTTACTTTAACTGACAGGACAAATAAAACTAATGTAAATTATTTTTTTAAAGAGCAAATCACAAGAGTTACAAATATAAATCAAAGTTAGTTTTGGACTTTGATTTAAGTCAGCTGGGTGCCCCTCCATTTTCAATGTGCTGAGGTCAGCATTTCTCTGTTACAAACATTAAAACCTTTCTTATTCTTCTAATTTTTCTTTGGTTATTTGATTTAATCTGGGTTTTATTCTGCTGTTAATCCTCTCAGATTTACTTTGCCCTTCCCATAGTCTCTTTGAGGAATATCCTCATCTGGATGTGCTTAAGGTTAGGTGCAAATCCTCCATAAATTTGATTGGAAATATAGGGGGCAGTCCATTAAAATGACCATTATTGTTCCAAATGCAACCTGTTCTAAAAAGATCACAAGATATTCTAACTAAGGACTTTCTCAGTATGGACCCTAATATATTGACATGTTTTACTTTTAACATTCCTATAGGTATTTTCTGGAATGCAGAAATAGAATTCTTTCTTAAGCTATGTTCACAGTTATTCTGTGAATAGAAATAAGAAACCAATAAAACAAATAAAATAAGTACCCTCCTTCTGATGCGAATTCTTCCCTTCACATATTACTAGAATCGGATGGGCAGGTTCCACTTTATTTGCTGGTCAAAGACAAGGGTATGGGATTCTTGATAAAGAACAGGACACAAATCCAGGGGCTTTTGAAGTCTTTAGTGGCTTAATGTTCAAAACTTTGCTTCCTCAAGATGAAGGTTCAAACACAATTTAGGTCAAAGGTTAAAGAAGTCTGCCACTTCAGTGGACAGATAAGGGTTTTGAAGGTTGCAGCTGAGGCCTGGTGGCCGGGCCAGGCAGGGGAGACAGAGGATAAAGAAGACAAGGCTCCACCCTCTGTTATCTGCCTCTGGTTTCCTTAAGAACTAATGTTCGTTAAATACCTCTCCCTTAATAAAGAAGAAAAATTCACAACCCAAAAAGTAAATCCTACCTTTGTTCTGGCAAACTAGGTCAGCCTCGTCTGTTCCTGCTGTCAGTTTTCTGCAGCGTGAGCTTCACAATGAGTCACAGGTATTTATGAAACCGCGCTTGGTTAAACTTTTTCTTTTTCCCCATCTGAAGGCTCCAGTGTCTCTTAGTCAGGAGAGATTGAGTTGGCGGGTGTTTCTCTCAGGAGACTCCTAAGTGAAGACAGCAGAGCTGAGGTCTACTTTGCACCAGTCTGATTTGGAACTGGGGCATCACAAACATATACACTGCATGCAGGGCTGCCACATAAAAGCAGCTTAGCAGCATGGAAACTTAATTTTTTTACAACCCGTTTTAATGGGATTGGATTCAGTGCTATAAATTTCAGTACGTCTGCCTTTAAAAAGAGAAATCCATTCACACTTTCCCCAGACTTCTGGTTCTCTCCCCAGACTCATCAAAATGGCCATTTAGCACTTCTGTGTTAATTGTAAAGCCAAGATAAGGACTTTCTAATACAAGCAGTAAGACAATAGCAGTCTTTGGATATAGTGCTAAGGCATCAAAGAAGAGTAACAGAGGCTGTAGATGTCAATGCAAATACAGAAAGTAAATCTCTTCTACGCAGGCAGCAGAGGTGGCATTCATGATTTCTTCCACGTACATGGCCTCAGAGGTGGAGACAAGTGTTCCGAGGGCAAGATTTTTGTAAAAGAGGACTCAATAATCAGTACAAAAGATGATTTCATGTGGGTGGTCCCTTTGCTAGAGCCAGGGAATAAGGGCTAGGAATTCCTAGGTCTTGTGATTACGTCTATTGCCAACTCACTGGGCACTCGAGCCTTAGTTATTCTCCACCTCTGTTTTTCATGACTATAAATGAGTACGAGTCAGCCATTAAGCAATATAGTAAACCTATGGGAGGGGCTAAGTTTTCCCATCATATTAACTAGACCCTCAGGAATACCTTTACTTATACCTTTTCCTGTTAGTATAAGTAGAAAACAGTGCAGGGCAGGCACAGGCATGGCATCCCAGAGTGGGCAGATATTCTTCGCTCGCACAGCTGTGACCTTAGTTCCCCAATTCTCTGTGTTTGAAAGATGCATTGCCATTGCTTCTGTCTTAAAAGAGAAATTCTCACCCAAACTACCGATAAGTCCAATTGAGAGGGAATTAAAGAGTAAGGACATGAAGGCAAGCATTGGATTTAATTATCTGCACTTACCTACTACTCTCAGCAGCTGGCCTAGAGCAGGGTTTCATGAGCACAGGGGTCATCTGGACATGTGTTTAAATGCAGATTCTGATTCACTGGGCCTGGGGGGACTTGAAGTTCAGCATCTCTAGCAAGGTCCCAGGTGATGTGATACTGTGGGTTTCTGGACCACACTTTGAGCAGTATAATTTTTGGTTCAAAGCCTGGTAGCAACAATTGTCATCACAAGTAAGTTTCTTAATCTTACTAAACCCCAGTTTTTCTCTACTGCAAAATGGTCTCTTATGAATATTGACTAAGATGGTGTCTTGGAAATTCAGATGAAAAATGATGAGGGTCTGAGAAGAGGCAATGGTAATAGGGTTGGACACAAGAGTATATGCTTCTGAGACATGAAGGTGGTCGAATCAACAGGATTGACTGAATGTGGAAAGTGATGGAGAAAAAAAGAGTCAAAGATGATCCCCAGATATTGCTAGTGGATGGCCAGATGGATGTGTTTGCATTCACTAAATATAGAAAGAGCATGTGTGGGTGAGGAGAAGGTCGCACAGGGAAGAAACAACAAATATAATGTGGGTATGTTGAGCTGGGGGCCTGGGCTGGAGGTATTGGTTTGAGAGAGCTCATCGTGTGAGATCATGTGTGGTGACAAAAGAGGAGATGCCAGACCAGAACCCTGGCAAATACTCATGTTCAGGAGGCAAGTGGCAGAAGCGAATCTATAAGAGAAACAGAAAGAAATGGGAAGAAAGCAAGGAAAGTGTGGTACCCTTCTACTGGGAGGTTGGGAATGTAAACACTGACAAGTGTGGGGTAAATAAGAAAGGGAGCATGTTTTGGAGAAAAATATAGTAAATTATTTTTTTGGCTACACTGATTTTGAGATGTCAAACTATGAAGTTTGGGTTTGGACATACGAGGTAGAAACACCAGCAGAGCTAGGCAAAGAACTTTGAGAGACAGGATTTAGAGTCCAAGGGAAGAGGAGCCAGGGGTATATACTGAAGTGTGGTCAGAGGCCAGCGTGGCAGCTAGAACACGGGATTCATGAAGGCTGAGATAGGCCAGTCTCACAGTCAGTTTTCATTTTTAAAATGTGGCAATAAGGAATGAGGAGGAGGAAGAGGAGGAGTAGGAGAAGCAGGAGGGGAGGGAAGAGGGGGAAAGGAGAGAAAAAAAAAAATGAAAAAAATTCTATGAAAAAAATGTAAAAAATTATAAAAATATTTTAGTACAGTCTCGTAAGTTTTAGAGGTTGAAACATCAGTGGAAATTGGAAGGGAACATTAACATTTGTATCTCTATAACAACTCCACTAACTGAAAAGTTCAATAAAGCAATGCCTTTGAAAGCAAAATGGCAAATAACTGATCGGAATACTTTTTTTGGCAGAAGAGGCCAAACTGCTGGATGGTTTTAAGAAGTCTATGTGTCCTCAAGAACTTAGTTATGCTCTTTTTGGTACAGAATTTGGATGTCCTTTGCACATTAATTCTCGATAATACACCTTACAGCCTCTGTTACTCCTTTAATTTTCCCTGCTTTTGTTGTAACCAGAAAGGTCAACAATCAGTCCCTAGATTTAGAAATAGGCAAGTAAAAATTCTAATAATGATACAGAACACATGTGCTAGGAAGTCAAAATGAACAGGAATATTCGGTAATATGACTTTGTCTTGTTTGTCTTGACATCCCAGACCTTTAGCTAACCCAGGACCCAGCCCACAGAGGCACTTCACAATGTTTGTTGAGTGAAAGGCAACATAAAATATTGCATTTAACAAAGCATCTTTGCTCAATCCCACTACTTCAGAGGGCTTTTCCTGATGAATACCACTCTCAGAAGGCACTTTGTACTCCTGGATTTCTATATAAGCTTTTATCTTGGCCATCTTGCAAATTTTATTATTCATGTGTTTTTTTAATCTATTCTCTTATTAATTTTTGTGCGTGTGTGCACTAGCAACGTGCACGTGTGATTTTTCTTCTTCAATTGACAACAAGTCCCTTAAGTGAGATCTTTTATTTCCCTGTAATTTTGAATTCCCAAGTACTTATACAGTCTCGCCACAGTGGATGCTTAAAAATACCTGTTGATGAAATATCTCTCTCGTGTGTCTGGAACTGTACTGTCAAATAATTTTAACTGCTGCCAGTAATTCTTAGGCCTCTTAGTATGTATGTTTTTCTACTTCACAGAAAAATAAACTTTTAAAAATATTTGAGTGCTAAGATTTTGTAAAAAAAAAAAAAAAAGAATTTCTAAAAGACTGAAAACTTGATTTTCTCTAGAAGTCTGTAGAGCCTTTATTTTTTGCCATCGAACTTCTGTATACACCTTAAAGCTAATGTAAGGTAGATAGTATATCACATCTAAGCTGGCGCTGTTATACATCAAACATATACTGCAGTTTAATTCTGTAGAACGTGAGTAAGACCATGCTCCCTATTTCGCATGCAAACAAATATATTGTGGAGGGAAAAAAGTAACAATCACACAAAATAAATAGATTCCTTATGATTTACTTAAAAGAAGACATTTTCCTGATGAGCGTTCACTTCAATAAAATCCTGTTTTGAAGAGAAAGTTTCTGGGACAGAGAAGAATCTGTCCTGTTTGAAGCAATAATATCAAAAAGGGCTAGGTGCTCCCTGTTCCTTTTTAGGGAAATACGAGCATCAAAAGATAATCTCTGTTTTTATTGTGACAACCATAATTATAATCTTACTGTAATTACGTAACTAAAATATATGACTTTTATTGGCTTAGCATAAAATTCACTCATTCATTCAACAAATGTTTATTGAACACCTACTGTATGTCAAGCACTGATCTAGGTATTGAGGGTACATGAGAAGAGGAGACGAAATCATTATCTCTGGCTGCCACATTCTGATTTAATAGAATGACACTTGTACGTGGCATTATATTTTTAAAGTAAAAAAATTGCTAAGGTCTTAATTATTTTTCTGGAGAATTGCTGAATATTTAAAATGAAAGATAACACTATGGTAAATAGAAGACATATTGTTATTTATATAAAAATTTGTAAAATATATTTGATGCAGTATTTTAAGCCCACTAAATAATAATCACATAAAAGAACTACTTCCTAGTCTTACATCAAGGGCATGTTGAACTTCTTAGGAAATGCATATTTTCCTAATTTTTAGGCTTTTATGACAGATCATATGGGGTCATCTTTAATATATAACCTGATCACATTTTAGGTTAATTAAAATAGAATCTCTTCTGGGACTAATAACAAAGAATTTACTTATAAAACTTCTATGACTTATCACAAATGAGTTTCGATCCAGACTTACTAGTTTTATTTTTACCTATGAAGCTACTACGATGAACAAAGTCATTTGGTGCCATTTCCTAACTCTAGCTCAAGACAGATAGCTGTATTTTGAAAAGAAGACCAATTGAGTGATGGATTCTTTTGGCCCACATGTTGACCTCATTGTCCTGTTTCCCAAAGCCGTTCATGTTGTGGTTATTGTAATAAAGCCTAGCTATTGAAAACCTAAAGCTACGCAACATAGCATGGGTTTATTGTATGACACGCTTATTATTTTTCTTTCTGTCGGTTTTATGGTACGTTCCCACGGTGGCACATGAGTAACTATATATATTTGTTTTCGAGGTGTGTAAGTTGGCGCAGAGGTAGACAGTAGCGCTAGCCTCACCTATGACTGTAAGCTTATTAGAATTCCAAGAACCGTAAAAAACCAAAGGAGGCCCTAGCACCTTTGAACAATATGACCCAATTTTCCTAGAGAAAAACTTTAAATTCAAAGCTCACTTTTCAATAGGACTATTAATTAATTTGTCTCTTCTCTGTTACAAACAAGAATAGATGAATTATATCAGGGGAATGCCAATGTTCTAAACTTCATCTCTTATTCATTTCTTTGCAATTTACCCTTTTGGAGAGAGTAGACCCTTTAGAGACGTTATTTATTCTAATGTGAGAAAGTCTAACTTGTTGATTGCTATGAGACATTGTTTGTTGATATTACTTAATGTAGAAGCAGTTATCCCATAAAAAATACTGATTTTTAACATTTGCTTAAAAATATGTTTTAGAAAACAGTTGTCCTCTAGTTAAAGCATTAAATATTAGAAAATCTACTTGGTTAGTATTTTTGAGGTCTGCTACTTTGTCACTTTGTTTTCACGAGAGACTTTGGCTTTCTCACTGGTTCTTGATTAAAATTCCTTGGATTTCCTCAAAGTGCAATCCCTTAGATAAATTTAGTTGCCTTTAGAACACTCCAGCAATAGAAAGCCCAGTAGAAAAACAAGCATTATTCTAGAAAGCAGCAACCCTGGAAAGACAGTTTTGTTAGTGGAAACACATTAGTCTTCCACAAACTAAGCAATGGTGATATTTACAGAGCAGTTTATAAAAGGTCAAATGCACATCTTGTGCCAATGAGTGATGCATCTCCTGGCAAAATGAAAAGCAGGTTTTCAAATGAAGGTTCACGGATGTGTTTTCAGAATTTCAAGACTTTTAGGATATTTAAAATATTTGTAATTGCTTCATTTCAATAACAGAATGAAGTTTTAAACATTCAATCTTTTAGCAGTTATAAAGACAGAACTTTTCTTTGCAGTGATAATTCTCAGTTGAAAGACATTGTTATAGAATAAGATCTATACTTCAAAGTCAGTGTTTCTCAAAGTGGACTCCACCGATGTATGGTGAGATATTGTGAGATTACCCTTTTAAAAGGGGTCCAGTCATTATTCAAGTTTGAGAACCAGCGCTCTGCAGTGTGACGGGCTCCACGCTGCAGAAAGGACCGGCAAAGGTAGAGGGCGCCACCGTGAGGCTCCCATTTCAACGCTTGTCATTTCAATTGTGGTGGGTTAGAGATCACAGGGAAGCAGTGCTATCTGTTGAAGAGACATCAGACAGTGTAGTGAAAAGGGTAATCCATTTATTTTTAGAGAAGTTTTCCACTCAGAGATCATACACGCTGCAGATCACAGAAACACATGCAAGCATGAAATTTAATTTTTAGGAACTCTTTCCTGGGGCTTCCATAGAAAGCAATAGTGAAAGGAAAATGATAATCACGACAAGGCAATTATAGAGAGGTTGGGGGGAAATGGAAAACTTTGAAAACACGTAGTTTAATTTTTTTAATTAAAAATATCATGCAAGCCGCCTTATTTTAGTTCAACTGAGCAGAATTAACATCGCAGAGACAACACTTTTAAACTTTAAAATCATCAAGAGGGATGGATACGTTTTTCTCCCATGTGATTTTTCCTCCTAAGTGATTCAGAATTTATAAATGTGATAAACATTGACACACTAGGCTTCCAACAGATGAAATGAAACCTGTGGTAAAACAAAAGCAATACTTTTGTCCCCTTGGCATAAAATGAGTGAGAGGTTAAGCTGAGGCTTCCTTAGGTCATTAAGAGGAAACAGTGGATAATATCAGTGTTTATGCCATTTTCAGCAAATAAATATGGTAATTATTAAAAGAAACTCAACCATTATTTTTCCCAGGAGGATAATTTTCTGTTTTTAAAAAAATAATCCTGAAAAACAATAATAAAAAAGTTTATATTTAAACTTTACTGATATCCCTTTCAACTGCATGTCTTTAACTAAACACTCAGTGAACATTTGTTTCAAGAGGTAATTAAGATTTGGCATGTCCAACAGTGCTAAGAAAGAACACCGATACGGTAAAATACGAACTTCCTGAAATTCCTCAGCATTTAGTAAAATGCTCCAGTGGAAGATGGGCTTTTCAAAACTTACACTAAAATCTTCTCTGATGCCAAAAGGCGCAATGCAATGAAAATTCAAATTGTAGAAGAACTATTCACAACTATGACGTATCATCACATTGCTACATAGTGACTTTTCCTCCAATAAAAAATCTTTGGAAAGAACTTTTAGCTGAAGTTCAGGTCAAAATGGTAGTTTTTTCTTGAAAGTATTAAATCAAACAACATATGAAGAAAATGTAAAAATTTTTACCAATGTTTTGGCATATAAATATATATAGCATATAAAATATATGGTTTTTATAGCCATATGTATATATATTCCCCCAAAGGTTGCTACTTTCATGTCATCGATGTAGGTCCAGTAGAAAAAAGGGAAGTCTCAAGGAACTAAATTCTTACATGTCAGGTTTTCCAAACCGTCATCACTGCAACAAAATAATTTATTAAATTGTCAAAATTTACAGCTATCCCAGACATGGGAAATTTTGACCGAGGCTGTGCCTTCACACAGTGCTAATCTCACTCCCGGAGCCGTAAACACGATGACCAAAGTGACAGCCTGGCTACAGTTTCGTCTGGCAGCTTCATTAGACATCTCTCGCTTGACTGATTAAACTATGTTTAAAACCCACTTTTTTTTTTCAAGCCTTTTGTTTAAATTAAAAGATCCTGTTTTCAAGCAAATGGTCTGCTGCTTCCCTCAGTCCAGGATCATAATATGGTTACATTGTTCCGCGCATTACCCCAAGTGGCGAGTCAGGCACCCAGGCACACTAGCCGGGGCTTGTCCCCTGGGGATAGCCAGGACACTGGGGAGGGGACTGTTTATTTATTTGAGGTGGAACCTAGTGAGTGGGCCTGACTGGGGAACATTCAAGTTGTTGTTTAATAACAAAATCCTCATGGCTCTTAATGGGAAAATTGGGTTAGATATAGATGTGACATACCTGAAATTTAGACATTCTTCCTTTAAAATTTTAGCAGTGGCTTTTTTCCTTTGAATTAAGTATATGCCATTTCACAAACCTCTTTATTTTATCCCTGTTTATTTTTTTAAAAAACACCAAAATATCAGCTTTTCAGTGCATGGATGATTGCATCAAAACAATATAAAAAAGCACACACACCACACTTTAAATAATATTTGCTAACTTTTTACTCTAATGTATAAAAGGTTCATATTTTGTATAAGAGAGCGAGCAGGAGGAGCACATTCACCATCCCTACTGTGGCATTCAAGCCAAACAAGCAAATGTGGGAAACTTCACTTACTTTTCCGTGTGGTTTTTCTGTTGGCGTGCATGGCAAATGCGGGAGAACCATCTGAGAGAGAAACCATTGCCGAGCTGTTTTAACTTCGTGGGCAACCACTGAAGGTTGTTCCATTTACACTTCACAGCAGGTCTGTGAGGAGGAATCTAAAACCTAGAGACTTTGGATGCGAGGAAATCTTTGCTTCACCGCAAGAGAAGAAGAAACTGTGCCTGTTTGCAGCCCGTTTTTATCTTTGTTTCACATGGTTTGTATTGTTTATAATGGCTGCCTTTATTTCATAATGTATTTACCATGCCTCAGTATGAGACCAGTTCCTTTGTCATGCAGTCGATGAAAGAAGCCAGGTCAGGAGGCATCTATACAGGTGTTAGGATTGATGCTAGGAAATAAAGTCTTATTTCTTAGTGCTGACATTTTTCATTTGTTAGTTATAGAATTTTGTGCTTTTATCTGTTATCAAATGCTATAGAAAACTGATTTTTTTGGATCAGATTTTTTTAAAAAACATTTTCAATTATAATTAAATCCTCCATAACCATTAAGGGTTGAGCAGAACTGGTGTTGGCAAACTCCTACTGAGCATCAGTAACTCAGTGTGAACAGGGTTAGTGAACCATGTTATAGAAGTAACATTGCCTTTAAAAACAAAAAAAGAAATAATATTACCTTTTAATTTTCATTTCAATTCAAAAAATTTCATTTCATTTCAAAAATAAGTATATAACAAATAAATTTGCATACAGATACTACAAATAAAATCCAAAAGTTAAAAAGAAAAGACAACACGTTTCCACATACTTTGAATGTAAACAATTTTCATTTCTTTGAGAATATTGTAGGTTTTCTGTACTGCTGAGCCCACTATTGGTGGGAGACTTTGATCGAGCTGATGTGTGAGGAGTTTACATGTGGGCACTTATGAGAAAAGAGAATCAAGATGTTTCAAAACTTAAGGACTTTTTCAATTTTCATTTCTCTAACTTTCCGATGGTGAAAATTAAAACAAAACAAACAAGAAAATCGGTTATAAAATAATAAAATTCAGGTGGTGTTAAATCAGGTCATTATTTAACCTGGAAAATATAAATAAATTTAAATAAAACTAGTATCACATGAGTTTGGCACCTAAAATTTCAATGAACTATATAGGTGTCTAACCAATGTACTGTATTCTTGAAACTAATTTAAGTAAATAAATAAAACTTTCAATTAGTAATGAAAATATCATTCGAAAGATAGAATTCTGAAATATATTTGCTTGAAAATTTCATTAATTAAAAATTTAAAGTTTACCATTAAGCTCTTTTTAAAAAAATTTTTCATAAAAAATATTTAACACATACTCTAACTCAGGATCACTTGAGATGTTACATGAGTATGTCCCTATTAGTTTTATGCAACACAAACTCCAAAGTAATTTTAAACCTTAAAATTGATTGAAATTGTTTAAGTAAGAAAATAGATATGTCAAGTGCCTTGTACTTGGTGTTTAGCAAATGTTGGTTGTTATTATTTAGTTATTAGAATTGTTTCTAGATAAATTTCTGATTCATAATCAAAGTAAATGATATTCTATAACTTCTATACCTGATCCTGTATTTCAAAAACCAGCCAATCATTACTTATGGAAAACAAACTAACTAATAAATAAAAGCAAATAATTTCAAAACCTTCTTAAAATCAAGTTAATGTCAACAATGTTAGGTCCAATAATTTCCCCCAAATAACGTGCCAGATTGGCAGGGAGAAGAAGAGATATTGTTCCAGTCTTTCCTACAATGTTTTTATTCTGAAAATAAGAATCTATTTCCACTTGAAAATCTCTACCGAGTGGGTCTGAATCCAAATAACTTACAATTTGTTCCATTCATTAATCATGTAAGCTCTAAATGTGTTTTTGAAAAAAGTATATTAATATTGACAGACATATTTGGCAAAGCAATATCAGCTATATGCAAAAGCCATTTTAAACAGCCTCTTTAATAAGGTAGGAGATTGAAAAATACCAGCACACAAGGGTATGTGTTTAATTAGGAGGTATACTGTACTTAGGAACATTCTAATGAATAATAAATGATGTTTTATTTCCTGTGTCTGAGACACCAAGCCAAATAATCAAGAATCAAAGCAACTCAAAGTATTAGGTAACAATCAGTAAACTTGGGCAAGATCCTTTTCCCCTCTCAAGTTTAATTGGCTCATTGTTCCCAGGCACTATAAACCATGGGGTTGGTGGCAGTGCTGAAGTTTGCTTCTATAAAGGAAGATTAACATATTCTGGAACTTTACACTAATCCTTGTTTTGAGTTAATTCAAGCAGATTGGATTAGTAATTCTTACCTACCACCCACTAGAAGAGACCCCAGCTCCTTTTCTTTGACAACCAATGGTATTGTACACCTTCTTCTGTGCATTATCTCCCACTGAAAAACTTCTCGAGAAAGAAATTGTGTTAAGGGAAAAAAGAAACTTTTACACAAGGGGGTGAGAACCAAGGCCTCTCAAAGCTGAATGCGGTAGTTTCTCCATTATCAGCTCAGTGCATATTTGGTTAATGTGGACAGTGGTGGAATATATTGAGAAGTTATGAAACATTTCCTCATCATTGAACTGGCTTTTCTCTGCTCCCCATCTGGAGCAGGCTGCTACAGAAAGGCAAGAAAAAAGGCTTCGCCCTCAAACTCTCCTGGAACCGTTTCCATGTACCTTTCTTTTCTTGTACTCCCTCAACTCTCAGAGGGAGTAACTGAGCAAGTTACCCCTGCTTGTATTACTACAACGGATTTATATACCCATTGATATGGAGTTTTTATAGAAAGAATTCCAACAAAATCAAATTCTGCCAAACCCTAGAAGAAAGATGCCCTTGGCCTGTAGATTCGGATCTCACAGGCCTGTTTGTTACCATGTGCCTGAAGAATTTTGATTTTCCATGTGTAAATAAATACCTTTAAATCTATTTTTTTCCAGTTTTCCTGAGCGGTAATGGACATACAGCACTGTATAAGTTTAAGATATACAACATAATGATTTGGCTTACATATATTAAGGCAAAAGATTTATATGATCCAAAGAAAAACCAGAGCATGACTTACATATTTTGTGAAATAATTACCAAAATAAATGTAGTTAACATTTATCATGTCAGATAGATACAAAAAAAAGAAAAAAAAAAGAAAAAAATATATTTTTTCCTTGTAATGAGAACTCTTTAGATCTGTCCTCTTAATGTCTTCCAAATATACCTCACGGCAGTGTTAACGACAGCCACCATGTTGTACATTACATCCCAGCACTTATTTGTCTTATAACCGGATGTTTGTGCCTTTTGACTATCTTTATCTAATTCTCTTTGTATTCCCTCCTTTAATTCTCTAAAAATCTTAAACTGTGAACCACAACGAATCATGATCCACTTCCTTTCTGTAAAGGCCAATGTCATAGAAATCTACTGCTGTCTTTGTTTTCTTGGTTGCTTTTGCTACAGAATAGCCAGATGGCCCTTGTGTAATGACAGGACATAGTTAATTACTGCTTTTACTATTAAAAATGATTAGAAACAGATAAAATAATTTACTTTTCATTCTATATATGAGTCTAAATATTAACTATTGCTTTACTCCAAATAATCAAAATAATGTAATTTGAAGCAGAATTCTCCATAAGTTAATTTTAAAAATTAATCTGATGTTTAAGATTACTTGACCTCATTCCTTTCAGTGGATTCTAGCCAAAAGAAAACAACTACTGTATTTACTAATCATTAAATAGGGAATACTGACTATGAGTTTGAGGAATTTGAACAGAGCAAAGGGGCGGATAATTACTTAGCATCTACTCAGCACCAGGCACTACTAAGCAGTTTCTATATAATCCTGAGTGAATAGACATTAGTTTCCTAGTTGCACAGATCAGAATCTGAGAAGTCAGATAATGTGCAAGAGAGGACTGGACTCCAAGCCAACTGAACCCCAGTACTCAATTTCTTATTCTTTTCCTTTATCTTTCTCGTTTCCTTTTTATTTTTCTTTTTTGTTTTACAGCAGAAAAGAAAAGCTTTATTAGAAGGGAAAGTACCCTTCCAGACATGGAGGGGGGCCTGAGCAAAAGAAGCGTGGCTCAAAAGGCCTCAATTTGTTTTTCAATACCAAGTGTCTTTATGTTTCAGGCGATATCTTTTTGAGAGCTATATGTTAATAATTTAAAAACACTGAACAGTAAATGGATTAACTGAGTATATTTTTACCATCCAGCAGATGACATTAACTGACATGAAGGAATGGAAGGCATGAGAAGCAGGACCTGAGAGGTGAGCTTTGAACAAGAACCTCTTCCAGAAAGGCAGGCCTAGGTAGGACTTGGAAGCGTTCTTGGCAGCCAGAGTTGCCTACAGTAATTAATACCTAGAAACATTATGAAGACATCTCATATGCGGAGATAAGAGCTTTAAGAAAGAATATCACCTTCTTCTAAATTATGCTTTTTCCTTCCCTACCTCCAACCTTCCCAATATTGTGTATTCAACACTTCACCTAGAAACTGGCCAAGCCATCCTTCTGACTTATAAAGGAAAATCATAAAGCAGTCAGGGTCCAAGACCCAGACCTTCTTCTTCAACTCTGTTGACCTCTGGCTAGCGCCTCAACCCCATTTACAGTGGCTCCAAAATCTTGGTCCCATGACACCCGTGCCCATCCCTCCTCTCTCCAGCCCCTCTGTGGTCCTCTGTCAACACTGGCTTGGTTCCTTCCTTCAATTCTGGGGTTTACCATTAGCTAGTCTTCCATTTGGCCCCCTGCCTGGCCTTCTAGAGCTCCTCTTTGGTCCAGTCAGGCCACCTGTCACACTCCCTCTTGCTGTGATGGGGAACCCAGCCAAGAATAAGGCACCAGCGGCTTTTAGCGTGAACGTGGGTTGGTTCTTCCTGTTGCTCCCTCCCCGACCATCTGTAAGACGGAGTTGGTCCCAAGACTTCCACCACACTTTCTGCTCCTGCTCCTTTCTACTTCACCTTTACTTCCTTAGGGAAGAAAAATAAAAAGAAGAGGAGGAAAAGAGAGAGAACAGAGAAATAAGTTAATCTTGCTAGAGTAGACAGTAACTCCAAGGCCCAAGGAGACTGAGCTGAAAAACTCTGAAGAGAAGTTAGGAAGGAAGGGAGGGGAGAGGAGCGGGAGAGGAAGGAAGAGGATACTACAGGGCCCAAGTCCCTCTCTGCCAGGGACAGTGATAAGAATGGATGAGTGACACTTCTCTTATCCCTCCTTCCCGCAGTCCCCACCTGCCTTGGGTGTGGCTGTGAAGCCCTGGGTCCCTGATTCTGAGCTTCTAGTTTCTTTCAGTGAAGACACCTCACAGGAAAGGGGAGAAGGAGAGGCAGGTCTACTTTAAACCAGCACTGCGAGCACCTAGGCTCTTCCCTGTAACACCAAGGGGTCAGGCACCCCCTCCTCACAGAAAGGAGACCCTCCCCACTTCACCAGGTCCTGGGTATAGGGACCTGCAGAACTCTCACAGCAATCTTCTGCTTCAATTCACTTTCCTCTACTGAATGTAATCGTGTATAAGTCACATGAACTGTTCACATGTATGCTTAGTGATCAGGAAGGACAGTCACAACTATACATATATGTAAATATGTCAAATGGATTTATTACTATATCTTCTGCTCTGGATTACCCCTAGAAAATGTTTATCTCTACCCAGTCTTGTGAGTATTCTGCTCATGAAGCATGGCTGGCCACTCACCACTTGCAAAAGTGAAAAGGCACAGGGTTTTCGTGCATGTTTGTTACTGTTGTCTCCTTGCTCATGATGTTTTCTGTGATACTGAACATTCACTGAGTACCTACATGCTCTACTGTGTTAAGCACAAGAAGAAGATCTGAATCTTGTCCTCACAGGGCTCAAAGTTTAGCAGATGACAGACGTTTGACTAACAATGAAATGAAATTAAATGACAAAACATTATCCAAGTTATTGCTACTAATAGGTGTCCATAAACCTGTTGTTCCTGAGTATTACTAGTTTCCTTTTCGGTTTCAAAAATGTCTTCTTTTAGAGGGTAAATTATATAGTTACCCTAGTTGTTGGGTGAGTACACACACACACACACACACACACACACTACTACACACATACACACACTACTACTATCAACCAAACTTCTAAGCTTTCCTTAAAGATATGTCTTCCCCAGAACCCTGGCCAGGATGTATAAGTTTCTATGGAAGAGAAAGGATGTTCTAGAGTCTAGATCGTAATCTTTCATCTGAAATCATGTGCAGTGATCAGAGTGGGAGAAAGTGGGAAAGCTGGTATTTATTAGTTACTTCCTATGTGTAAGCCAGGGATGGCAAATAGGTTTCAGAGGTGTGTCATCCCCAGGAAGTGGCAGCATCCGCAAGAACACCCTGCGGGAGACTGTGAGCCTTTGTCCACGCTCAGTCACGCAGAATGCCACAGCTCCCCTCCATCAAAAAATGTCGGCAGCATCTGCAGAGCAAGGCACTTTGGACCAGTTCTACAGGCAAACGCAGTTCTGGTTTCAGGGTGTACTTTCCTCACTAAATTTCAAAACTTCAGCTTTCTTCAATAAACTGCCATTTTTCTTGGTCTTTTCTTTTTCTGTTTTCTCAATATTGTTTTTGGTTTATGTTCATGAAGAAAATTATCTGATATTGCAGCCAGATTTATTTATTTTTCTTTTTACTGTCCTATAAGTGTTTAAATCTATAGAATATTCTTTGAATATACATTGGGTTGCCCCATGGGTTAATTAGTTAAGATTCTTTGGGGAGTGGTAGTGAAAGAGCCAGATCAAGCTAGTTTAAGCCTGAAAAGGTATTTGACTGACTAGTGTAAATGAGAAGTGCAAAGGTAGCTTCAGGTATGGCTAAACTCAGGGGCAAATATCATCCAAACTATCTCTGCTTCTCAGATTTACCTTCCACTATATATAGGCCTAATTCATTCTCTTGTTTGCAAATATCATCCCTCAAAAATCCTGGGAAAGATGGGTGTCAGCAGTTCTCAAACACATGCATACGTACATTCATATACTAAACAGAGAAGGAGTGCTAGAAATGCTAATGACATTCCATATTTTATTTATTCTAAGACTCTTACTATTTTCCTTTCTTCTTTCTTCATTTTTTTTCTTTCCTTTCTTTTTTTCTTTAAAATTTTTAGCATTGTTACATCTCTAAAATTAGAATGTATCTTAAACTTGCTGTCACCAGGTGGCTATTGTCTTTACCTGGACATGTACATCAAAACTTGCAGAATGGGTGTTTGTGGCTTGGGGGAAACTCCCAAGACTGTAATAGAGCACTCTTTTCAGAAAATATTGCATCATAGATTCCTGATGGCACAAAGAACACTGGGTGAAAATATGTATAGTAAGAACTGCAAGTCCAAAAATGATTCAGAAGAACTAAACTCTGCATAGAAGGAAGTTTTAGAAATACCATTTATTGTATCTACATCTTTTAATTTATACACAAGGGTAAGATATGCTAGAAATCAGTGTCTAAATAAGTCTAAAGGCGTTCTTGTAATAAATATATAATCAGTGTATGTAATGTAAAATTTCATAATGATGCAACTTATAATTAGGGGACCTCAGCACAAATGAAATAAATAATGTCTACAAATCCACATTCATTTTCTGTTTTAGGACAGGATTATAGACAAGTCCCAAGGCTCAGCTGATAAAAATTGTTCTATGACATTATAATACTATTTCTGATCTGCATTAAAAAAAGAATTTTGTTGAGGTATAATTTACATGTAACATTATTATATTAGTTTCAGGTGTATAATGACTAGATATTTGTATATATTGCAAAATGATCACCACAATAGTTTAGTTAACATCCGATCTGCATTTTTTTATCTACACATGAGGTCATGGATTGAGAAAGAAGAGAGCTTCTGTGGGATGGTAT
This sequence comes from Eonycteris spelaea, assembly GCA_003508835.1. Taxonomy (NCBI): domain Eukaryota; kingdom Metazoa; phylum Chordata; class Mammalia; order Chiroptera; family Pteropodidae; genus Eonycteris; species Eonycteris spelaea. The sequence goes on from PUFA01000017.1 coordinate 9,196,518, forward strand.
AGTGGAAGAACTCAGAATTGTAACTCCAAGTCTCGCTCTCGTTGGCAAACTTTAGGGGACTCACCTCACCTCTCTGGGCCTCAGTTTCCTTATCTGTAACAGAAATTGCATAATCACTAAGATTTGTCTGGTTATAAGACTTTTAAAGCTAACAATGACATATGCTATATAAACCTAGTGTTCCTATCTTTGAACTAATTATTTTAGCTGTCAAGCCTGACAACTGTATCACAAAGAAAATTTAATAATGCACAGTACCTATAAGATATCAAAAAAGAACAGGGTGTTAGAGCAGCAACACCCACAGTTTTTCCTAAATCCATCAAAATAGCACAAAATATCACGTTAAGCATACTAAAAATTTTTCTTTCAACTTGCCCATGCTAAACACACCAAGATATCCAGTGTAAGTGCTAATGAGTGTAGCATTATTAGGCAACATCAGGAAATATTGATACCTGACTCTAAGTTATTTGTTCTGCATGTTGAATCTGTCTGTGCAGAAAAGGTGTCAGTCAATTTCTCAATTTCTTCCCAAAGAAAAAGAAGAAGGAAGTGGTCACCAGGTAAGCAGGCCAGACCAAAAGCATCCAGCAGCTAAGAATCAGAGTGCAAAGGAAAACCAGCTTGTTGTTCAGCATTACATGAAGTTTCTGTTCGAGCACAATGCAGACTAAATATTCCAGTTTACAAAAAAAAGTCTACCGATGCAAGAAAAGAAGAAGAAAACATATGAGAGACCTAGGGTAACCTAACAACAGTGACAGAAGTTCTAATGAGCCCGGGTGCCAACCCCTGTATGGAACATCAAGGCAGCATTCTTTACTTTGTCCCAGTTGTCTCCTTATTCATTTCTTTTCATCAAATCTGCATGGAAACCCCAGCATGTTGGTGCTTCTGATTTCTGCAAAACACGTAAACAGTAAGAAGCAAGAAAAGGAAAGAAAAAGCTTTACTAAGCTTTGGAAGTCCAGCGTTTGCAAAATGTACAACAGAGTCTCCTTGGCGGTTTCTTTTTTGGTGAGGAAATGGAGGCAATTAAAAGTGAGCTATCCAGGGTCACAAAAGGAGTTAATGCCAAGAATTAGAATAAGTCCGATTCCTGAGCCATCAACTAAATGCAAAACTGAACTCTCATTTTAACAATACTGCGTCAGGACTTCCACTAGAGCAAGATAATTTGGGGACAGACAAAAGGAAAATTTTCCTGATATGGACATGTGAGATGTGCTGAGGAGGGAGAATATGTAACCTCCACCCTTTCAAAAGAGAGGTGCCAGTGACTGTGTTCATTCGGAACAACCCCTGCTGACTGTCCCCTTTTAGACGTGGAATGTTTTGTTTCTACTTGTCTCTCTGACAGCTTCTTTCTAGTTTCCTTCAATAATTTACACTTTCTTTTATTCTGTCATTCTCCCATGTCTCAAACTACTTTATCCATACTTTTAAAAACGTTGTGCCCCAAACGGAATGTTAACATTCTAAGAATGGTCTAACCAATAGAGAATAGAATTGTCCACTTAACTCTCTTTTCCCTCTGCACCAAAGTATTAATGGAACTAGTTAGTGCCCCCTGTGGCTTTTAATTTTTTTTGGTAAACTTTTGCCTCATTTTGATCAGTCCAAATACCTGAAACACCCATCGCTATTATGTCATAATTTCCCTGTCTCATACTTGATTTTTGAACCCAAGTACAGGATTTTACATTTTTTAATTGTATTCCTTTTTGTTTGATCTGTTCCACTGAGATATTTTTAGATTCTGATTCTGCCTTCCAGCAAATAGCATTTCCAACCAGCTCTAGGCCATTTGTAGCATACCCACTACATCATCCTACAAGTTATTGATAAAAATGGTGAGAGCAGAGGGCCTGACAACACTAGAATCTAAACCTCCCTCTAGGGTGACATTCATAAATAGCCCCGTATCAGTCAAGGTTCATCCAGGAAAACAGAAGCCATCTTGAGTATTTAAGACAGAGAGAATTTAATACAGGGGCATTGCTTTGCTGACAACAGAAGTCTGAGAAGTCAACCAGGGGACGATAAAGCAACCAAATGTGGCTATGGCAGGAAGTCATTGTCAATCATAGGCTGAAGTGCTCAAGGGCGCAGGGTTAGTGGAACCTACCTACCAGTGAAACAGGCAGCCAGGGAGGAGATGCAGCCAGAGCTGCCACCCAAGGAATGGAGGAATACACAGCAGAAGAAGTATATTCCACTTCTCCCTTGCTGCCATTGGCCTAACCCCGCTGGAAGCCAGCTGATGCAGGAGCTTGGGAAACACAGCTGGCTTAGGTCAGCCTCTGTGATATAGAGTAGAGGAACATTCTTGAATCTAAGACAATTTCTACATTTTTTCACAAGAAAATAAGAATTTGTCAGGTTTCCTGGTGAAGCCCAGATTCATAATTTTGATCCCATTTGACTTATCCTAATAGACTAATAGTCTCATTAGGAAGAAATAAGACTACTCTGCCATAATTCACTTTTAGTGATCATTTGCTTTCTCACCTAAGTCCTTACAAAGCATTGACCTATATACATGGGTTAGCAAACTACAGCCTACAGGTCAAATCCTGCCCATTGGCCATTATTGTAAGTAAAGTTTTTTTGAATACAGCCATTCTTATTCATTTACATGTTGTCTATGGCTGCTTTCATGCAGTAAAGGAAGAGCTGAGTTGTGACAAAGATGAGATAGCCTGCAAACCCTAATATATTTACTATCTGATCCTTTACTTTAAAAGTCAACCCCTGGTCTATAGTTTGCAGAATCCAACTACTTCTACCTTCTAAACATGAGGCATGTCCCACTCTAGGATTTTCACTCGTCTCCCATTTCCTATTTTCTTTCTTAGACAGTAGTGGTTAGTCAGATGTCTTGCTCTTTTTCTCAGGCAGACTTTAAAATGTCCTCACATGGCCTGTAAGACTCTACACAAACGGGCTCCTCAATTCCTCTAACGTCATCTACCATCCCTCCCCTTTATTCGTTGCTCTTAAATTCTATTTTGCTTGGATTGGTCCATTAAGATATCTTTGGATTCCGATTCTTGCTAACTCCTAAGACATACCAGACATACCTCTAGTGCAGGGTCTTTACACTGTCATTTCCTCTGCTCAGATAGCTCTCACCCCAGGTGTCTGCATGGATGTCTCCCATACTCTTCTGCAGAAATTCGCTTCTCAGTGAGCTCGTCCTGACTTTTCTATTCAAAATCACAATCATCATCTCTCTCCCTGTAGTGTTCCTTCCTTCCTTTCTCTGCTTTGGTCTTTTCTGTAGTATTTATCAACTTCTAACATAACTATTTGCTTATTATCTGTTTTTTTTCCCAATTCCCACTAGGATGTAAACTTCAAGAAAGTGGGATTTTTTTCTGCTTTGTTCACTAATCTACCCCAGAACCTAGAAGAGTACCAGAAAAATAATAATATGTAATTAATGGCTTTTGAATGAATGACTGAAGGTCACAATACTAACAAACTCATTTAGAGCAACTGGCTAGTCTCATCATGTCCATCGTGTCTTCACCCATCTCAGGTCTCCTTAGAGTCATCTTCTGCAGGCAGGGACAGCAGGAAAAGCATCATCCCTGCAGCTGAACCAGCAAAGGGGGGAACTTCAATATGACACGATAAAAACAAAGTTAACCATTAAGGATCTATTAGAGTTTTCATACAAGTTAATTACAACATTTTAAAATCCAAAATTAAAGAAACTTGAAAGAGCCATGTCTAGGCAGCAGCTTGAGTTTTTAATTACTATTCCAAGGACTTGTCCCTTCCACTCACCCACCCATGACTCTCCTTTAATGAAGTTGTTATGACTTAACCTTACCTGGGTGTAACATCCATATCCTAGGATCTCTGAGAATTTGGTTATAATTCATTGAGTCACAGGAAGCCCTTCCAGCACCCAAGTCAGAAATAGTATTTGCTGACACCTATTCCTTTATTTTTTCGCAACACATTAAGGGGTCTTTAGGGTGACAACATTTTAAAACCCCAAACTCTTCACACATGGAGAGTCTAGTCATGGGTCTGATGAAAAGTGGCTGGTCTAAAATCTGATTGGGCAAACTTTTTTTTTGCTGCCAGCCAATAATTATTGGATTTAAGACTGTTTTTATTGATCAAGTGGCCCTTTTTAAAATTTTGAAATATACATAACTACATAATACTTTTTTTTCAGTGTGAAGTTTTGCACTGAACATTTTGAATCTAAGCCTTTGGCACAGTTGAAAATTTTGCACGTCCTTAAAGTTAGAATTATGTCTCTTTTTTTTTCTTTTTAGATAAACCTTTACTTTCAGTCTATGACTTCCTTATTCAAACACTTGTCTGTCCTCACTGTTGTTAAGTATATGATTCTTTTTTTCATTTTTAGATTTTAAATTATCTCTTTATTTTACCTTATAGAAACACTTTACAAGAGTTCCAATCATTAAAACATTGTTTAAGATCTATAAAATAATAATATTGTTATTTTAAAAATTGAACATGAAGCTATTGTGCCTTAGAGCCTTTGTTCTGGGTTTGGGAAAAAGCTTACACAGTGGACTATAAAACAATCTGAGTTCTTTCCACCCATTCTTTAGTTTCTAACTATAGTGCTTATGCTTTATTTTAAAATAGTTTATAGTTAATAAAAATCCGATTAAAAGAAAGATTTAATTGCACCTCCAGCGCTAACCTAAAACTGTTTCGAATGACCTTCATTTTATTATTACACAACAGCCCTTTGTTCTGGGTTTTTCCATCTGTTTGCTAAGCATTTTTCAATGAAAGTCTCAATTAGAAGAAAAAAAGGAGGGGGGACAATCATTTAATTCAAAAATTAATTTGGAGATCAGGCAAGTGACTCAGGCCGATGCCAGCAACTTCAGGCTTTCAGCCTTGGCCACATGATCCCAAGGAACTGAGCAGCAACTGTCTGGCTACTCTAATCCTTCTTAATTTGAGAGCAAAGAAACTCACATGTGTTTCTAAGAACATTTTCAGAGTACAACAAGTCCATTTCTGGGGACACCGTCTAATGCTCTTGTTTTTCTGATCTCATGTATTCTAAATTAAGTTTTAAACCGCACAGAAGCAGAGGGCGAGGTGGGAATGGGGAAGAAATAACAGCAAGGCAGCTTCCCGTGTTGTGAAAACAACTACTGAAGGAGGCTTCAGCGACTTCCTTCAGACCACGACTTGAGTTTCCTCTGTGCTGTGATAAAGTTGGGTTCAATCATGAGAAAGACCAAAGTCAGGAATGCTCACCCTGACTTCGCTCTGAGAAGCTGGTGAAATGTGTCCCAGGAGAGCACCACCCGGCAAGCTGCTTCTTCCCCTTTGTCTGGAGCCTTCTAGGTTCACTGGTCTTTAGAATCTGTGGACAATTTTGCAGAAAGTAGATAAGGCCCTTATGGAAGATGCATTCTGTTTGGGGGCTTTGATTCTCCCCAGACTTGTGTTACTTAGGAGGGAAAAAGCTTAGATTGAAAAACTGGTGGGTCTCCTATGCCTTTTAAGTCTGATGAGCTGATAGGCAACTGAGTTCTCAAAGCTTTTGTGTGGGATTGACTCATCAACACGGAAACTCAGGAAACCAGGCAGGGCTGGACTTTCCTGGGCCACATTGCAAAGTAGAAGGTGTTTGACTCTTGTGCTCTCTGTTTATTCTTTCATTAACTTCTCTCTTCATTCCTATCTCTAGCCCATCAGAAAACCTCTGCCCCTAATGCAAAAATCCTTCCTTGCCCTTCACCTACGCAAAGCCAAACTTGTTCTCAAGAGTCTCATCAAACCCTTCAAACTAATGAGCGAATACTAGCTGGGATTACCTGATCTCTACTTTTTGCCAGGCACTATTGAAGCATTTCACATGTATTGCCATTTAATACCCACAAAAATCCTATAAGATAGGCATTATTCTTATTCCCATTTTACAGACAGGCTAGGAATTTGCTGAAATTCACACAAGGATTCCAATCTAAGAAGTCTCATGGCAAAGTCTGTTTTCTTAATTACATAACTCTACAATCATTATACCTCAGGGTATTGGGCCAAGATGACTGGTGACACTTAGTACATCACATTTCCCCAGATCAGTTGCATTTGACTAGGGAACAAAGCCTTAAGCAAATGACTGAGGCTGTAATTGTGTGTGTTTAGGTTCCCGAGGCACCTAAAACTCAATCCTAAGAGCAGTTGCCTATTCTGATCTTACTCTTAGCTCTTGTGTACACTAATGAGCCAATTTGGAAATGAAATTAAATAATACTCATAAACCTATGACATAGATAGATATAGTGAGTAAAAATATTCAGGGAATCACAACCCTCTGGGTTATATGAATCTTCCAAGTCATTTAACCCAACCTCTCATCCAAAACAGGAACGCCTTTCCAAATCCTTGAAAGATAGTCTGTAAGCCTCTTACTTCTGATGGAAGAAAGCTCCTTGTTCAGCTCCTTGATCAGCTGACAAATCTTCACTAATCATTAAAACGTTCTTATTCATATTGAGTGCCAACTTGACTCCCTGTAAATCCTGTTTGCATTTAGGGTAACATAAGTACAGGGAAGTTGCTTTATTCTCTCTTCTGAGAACTTTCCAAATAAAATGAGATTTTGAAGGGCACTGTCATGAATCAGAAGGGACACAAATGGGCCCAGGATTTTAAAGCTCATGAGGCCAGCCGCACCAGAAGGAGATCTGGGGCTGAAGCAGCTAAATTCTATCATTTTCCATAGCAATGACATAGCTAGGAAACCTAACTGGGAGTAGCCTTCAATCTCCTCAAACCACCTGATGTTCAATCTGCCTTTCCTTTCCCAATCTACTCTCTCAATCTACCATTAACCTTGACAGCATCTCCCACTGACCTCATGCCACCCAATCCCAGCTTCTCACAATGCCTTGCAAAAACAAAGAAAAGGGAGTGAACACCTTATGTGCCTGGGCTGTGTGCTTTATTTTATAATAGTGACCTGATTTCAAAACTATCTGAGGTTTTCAATATGTGATTATTTTTGGAACTCAGATTGTATTTTTTAAAAATATATTATCCAAGTAAATAAGAAACTGTCTTTAAGATTTGAATAAAGAAAAGAGAATAGAGCCTTCTGTGAAAAAAACATCTGTCCAAAAAAGTGAATCTAGTTTGTTTCAGGTCTGATGGGCTGATTTCTGGAAACTAGGCATCTTTATTAAAGGGAAAGGTAAGTGTTCTTTTTAGAACTGTCATTTTAAAAGCTGAAAGGATAACAAGAGGTACTTACCTCTTGGTCCCCAAATTCAGACCCCAGTTTACTTAGTCCAGGAGGCAGCTCTGGTGCTGGGCCAGGTATTTAACCTTAATGTACAAATTCAGTTGATGAAGAAGTACCGCCAAAGTAATCAAAATGGGGCAGGAAAAGAGATTGAAGGGTCCAAAGGTCTAAAATCTCTCCAGTGTTGATGACAGCCAAGTTCTGGGCAGTAGCTATCCCCCTGCCCCCCAAAAAAACAGTGATGAAAACTTCCAACATTTTGTAAAAAATATATTCTGGGTATGTTAAAATCAGAAGGTTTCATTATGCTTTATTACTTTAAAATTTTTGAATTTTTGAAATATTTCATCCATTTTCTAATAATTGTATAGCAGAAGTAATCAAAGCACAGATCCCAACTTAAATGGGTTAAGGAGGTAAGGATCACTGTATGTTGGAAAAATCAATAACTAAGAGTCAGAATTCAGTTTTCTAGTGTCAACTCTAAAACAGTTAGCTGTACCTTGAGCAAATCACTTAAATCTATGAACTTCGACGACAGGACTACAGGACCTCTTACATTTCTTCCAATTTAATGTTTCTATGCCACATAGCGGCTCACACCAAAAGATCTCTCTCTCTCTCTCTCTCTCTCTCTCATCTATCTATCTATCATCTATCTATTTATCTATCATCTATCTTTCATCTATCTATCTATCATCTATCATCTATATGTCATCATCATCTACCTATCATCTATCATCTATTTATTTATCTCTTTCTATGTATTCATACATCCATATCCATCTCTGCAAAGTGGTCCAATATAGTCTCAGTTTCACTGTGTTTCCAGGCTCAGCCATTAGAGGGCTTTAAGATTAAAGTGAGCAACGCTAGAGAGAAGGCAGAAATGTACGAATGGCCAAATGAATGGTAACTGATGGTAGATCTTAAAACAACTAAAGAGGAAAAAGAAAAAATTAAATTGTTCTATTGAAAAAAAATCTAAATGGGATTAGAGCTACATTCAATTAGGCACAGTTTTATTTGGTGTCTAGTAGGTTGTTCAGTTAACATTACTGAATGAACGAAACATTTATGGATGAAGGTTCTCAGGAAATAGATAGAACATGTTTTAGTGTAGGGTTAAGTTGTGAGAGGAGCACCATCGTAGTTCAAATCCTGTGCAATGAAGCTAGAAATACAGGGTCAGACAACCACAAGGGACATTTTGGTAGTAGTCATACTATGGGGTCTGGTTGGATTCTGGCCCGACTTATTTAATCAGTAAAGCTGGAGAAAGCAAGAGTGCCAACAGACAATTCCAAACACAGTTCCAGGTGTGTTTTCTGCAGTGTTCCTACGCAGGGTAGTGTGGCTAGAATGAAGGGTGGTCCAGCTGCAGAGGGGAGCTCCAGAAAAGTGAGCAATCAGCCTTGCACCTTTCCTAGCACATGTTTCCCACCTAAGGAGAGCCGATGACTCTCTAGATGTCATCAGCCAAACCCAACCTGGGCTCAGTGACAAAGCAGTCAGAGCTCGCCTTCTGCAGCTCAGTGTTTTCTTTTTGCCATTTCCCCCAAATTAGACTTGTTGCTGGCAACTCTTTGATTTAGAGGACTGGTAGTAAGAGCTCTGGGGAGGAATCTTTTAGACCCAGTTTTAAAGATGATCATTAGGACAGTAGTATGTTCAATTAGTCGTGTTTAACCATATATCATGCTGTTGAATGCATATCCTTTCACACACCCACAATTGTCAAAATACATTGAAAACCTGTGTTTGGCTTTCAATTCGCTATGTCTCTGATCCTGTAAAATGAGAGGACTTCCATAGCCCATTTGACATGGAACGTGGTTAATTCCATTTGTGAATAGAGACACCAAATCTGCTCCAAAATTTGGTTCACTTATCACCTGGGTTACAAGTTGCCTGCTTCTATACTTCTCCATTTGAATGGCATTTTTCCACCCTTGTAAAGAAGCTTCTTAAGCCAGTTATTGGCTGTTGTGCAAGGCAAATGCAGGAAAGCAAAGAGTTAAATGTCTATTATCTAAAAGCATTCCAGCAACTCAAGAACATCATGTCCTCCTGATTGCTGAGAAGCAAAAGCAAAATTCCCCCAAATATTTGAATCTTCCAAATAAAAGAGCAAAATTGAGGAGGAAGACCAGACTGGAAAACAAAAGAGAGGATGAACCTCCAGGGGAAGGTGGCAGATGGTCCACCAGGTGGACTGTGACAGTCCACAGAACTGGCCAAACTGACTGGTGGACCAGGCAATTTTTAGCAATGATTGCAGTGTGAGCCAGAGTGCACCAGCCATATGGCATGTTGCCAGTCATCACTCCTCGGGACATTCCAACCAGATAAGCAATATATTCATTGCTGAAAGGGGGTTGAGAGGCACCGGGAAGGAAGTTAGAAAGAACAGGCAGGCAAGCAGGATGGAACAGGGATGGAATAGAGCGTGCTTGCAACCCACATCTAACAGGTTCCAACATGTCTGAACAGGTAACTAGTAAGGTGGCTTAACCTTTGGTCTCTGCACACCCGGGAACATTGCCCTCTTAGAAAGATTTGATTTACTCAAAGAAGTAATTAAATCTGGTGGCACAGTGCTAATCAGGATAGCATTCATCAGCACTCAGAGCTGGAAAATTCTTTCTCTCCCCTTTGTAAATGCTCAAACCCTGGGCACCTTATTATTCAAGTTTTTAATTAAAAAGGAACAGGAACAGTTCAATAACCTGGAGCAATCCATCATGCTCACAACCTAATAAAAGAATGCAAGGTCGCGAAGACACTCTCCCCTCTACTGGGTACTGTAAGGCTCCACGGCGAGAAAGCAAGGAGTTCTTTCTTGGTTCTTCACCTCAATGCTGACTTAACTGTCATATTGCATAGTTGCTGCTGAACTGCACGAAAGGTATTTCTAATCTTGTGACGCTGACTGGAAGGGGTTGAAGGACACAAATTAAGTCTCAGAGCAGTACAGCTGAGTAAGAATGGAAGGTCAGTCAGTTGACTCTTCCCATAATTCCCTGAACAAGGCAATTATTCATGAAGGAAATTTTAAATTATTTTCATTAGACTTGTGTTTTACCAATCTAACCAAAGTGATTAATTAGGGATTAAAATATTTACTCTGCACATGCTGCCTTGGCTCAGCACTAGCATATTTAAGCATTGTGCTAAAAGGGTCAGCTGTTTCCAGTATTGTTTGGAATTCATTTCCCATTTTCTGTGTAAAAGGGCACTGACATGCATGTCTATACCATACTTGGGGGCTCTCCAGGCACCAAACTGGAGAAGGAGAAAGAGACTCCAGAGTTTCTACCCTTTATCCCCACATTTCTTCCTTGTTAGAAACACTTTGTGTCAATGCCCATAGTTTTGCTGTACCTCTGTCTTCGTAACAAGGTATTCAGAATGTCTGGGGGCCAACACAACACCCTAATCCATGACACTCAACAAAGCAGTGACAGTTGTACCATGAGATACATTATAGTACACATGTATAAAAGAGACAATAATGGAAAGATTTTCTGAGATTTTAGAGGTGTTTTTAGCACTACACGATTGCATAGAGCAAGCATAGTGACTATTTACTGTGTGTTGAGATAGTGGCAACAGAAGCGGTTATTCGAATAGGATGTCTAAGCCTCACTTGTTCTAAGGTGCCCAGCAAGGCCAGAGCTTTTATATGATTTTGAATTCACTGCTGCCTTAAGAAAACTCCAAATGGAACACCAGTGCTGGAGATATGACTTGTTTATTAATAAGTTTATAACCTTTTAAGAGGTTAAGATATTGAATGGAAAGGAGATGGTGGAAGAATTTCTCACTTATTTGTTACTGGACACCTCGCCAAAGAGATGAGATCCACAGAGCTTCCACGACTGCACCTCTGAAGATTTGTAAAGGGTAAAGAGATGCAGGTGATGCTTAGGTATTTTCCCTTTTGTGTCTTGCCAAGAATATTAATCATGTTCCTTTAACTGTTCTCGTCTAGCCTTTAGAAAGACAAAAAGAATTTATACATATGGTATGGGAATAAACCAATTAATTGTACTATAAGCAGAGATGATGAATACAAGGTGGTAAATACAGAGGGGTAAATAAAACCATGATCCTTGTACAGTACAGATGAAGAAGAAAGTAGTAAGTCTAAGACTTTGTCTGCGGGGATAAGCAGAGCTCAAAAGGGTTGGATGAGGGACATGGTTCCTAGAGGAGGAGAGAGCCGTTTGTGAGAAAAACCACCAGGGTGGGGTGCACTGATACCAAGAATGAAAAGCATCCAATAGAGAGGAATGAGTCTATGGTACCCCAAACAGGAGAGAGGTCCTGGATTGGTCAGAGGGCAGTATTTGTTGACAGGAAGAGTAGTAGTTTCAGTGGAGCGTTGAGGCCATGAGCCAGGTTGGCTGGAGCCCAAGCAGACAGCTGGTGTGGAGACGTAGCTATGGCAGCAGGTACAGCTACGCAGCTCTGGAGTTTATCTAGGAATCATAGTAATAACGATGAACATTTATAAAGTGCTTTCCATGTTCCAGTTACTATGTGGGCAGTAACTGTCTTTAATCCTCACAGCAAACCTATGTTCCTTTTATATACAGCTATTAAGAGCCAGAAACAGGATTCAAACCCAGGTCTGTCTGGGAGCAAAGCTTATGCTCTTAATGAGCACCAAATTCAGTCTCCATAGAAAAGCCATGGGATGGGCACTAAAGGAGCTGATGGGAGCACGGCTGGGAGCACTAGCAGCACTAGCGATAGTTATGATGTCTTAAGGAATAAGACATGGGGAGTTGAAGGCCATCTCTCATGCCAGAGTGAATATGTGTTCTAGAAGATGCCAGGAAACACACTTGAGGTTGGAACCAGCAGTTCTGGATTCTAGTTTTGACTCAGGTCCCAAAAATATCTTGACTTTAGGAAAGCCGCTCAACCTTTACGCCTTAGGTTCAAAGGCACCCATTAAACAAAAATAATACTGCTTACTTACCTACTTTATGAGGCTATGGTAGGAATGAATTATAGTAAATTAGTTAATTTAAATGGTTTACAATTATTTGGCAAATGCTATGGGTAAGCACTGTACTAAACACGTCACAGGCATTCTTTCATCTAGTTGTCATGATAACTTTGCACGTAGGTGCTGTTATTCCCATTAGATAAAAGAGAAGAAAGAAATATTTTATAAAGTTCAAAGAACCACAAGCATGTAAGATTTGATGATTATCACTTCTTAGGAAGTAGTATTATCCAGTTTAAAGAGAAGACAGTAAAAAATCTCTGAAACTTCTAGAAAGGATAGCAGCTGGGGTAAAGCATACATAGGTAGGTAATTAGGAATCATGTAATATGACTGAAGGTTTAGCTAGGGGAAATTTTATAGAGAAGTGATGTTGGTTATCTGGATTTCTGAATAACTGAATTTGGGATAATCCTGGCTCTATTTCAGAGGGAATGTATCAGATATAAAACAAATTGATCTTGGCCAACAGCTTTGAAACATTATCTGCCCCTAGAAGTTAGACATGTTTCAGGGTATTTTAAGTCTCAAGAGAAGTTATACCAACCTTATATCTAACTTTTATAGTCACTGCAACCTTACCAAGATGAAAAAGATGCATAACAGGATTTGCATTCCTTCTCAGAATATGACAGCTGCAAGCAAACAGTTCAGAACTTACTTGTTAGCAATATTATTAGAAGTCTCAATCGTTTCTCACAGGGCAAAATGCCCTGAGGGGAAAGAAGTCACCTGCCACTTTCTAATGTTATTTAATCTTTTTAGACTGTCTGAGCTGTAAACTGTCAATCACAGTTGATGTTTAGTCACCTTGAATGCTGTTTAATCAGTAGAATGCTTTGTATATCTATAAATACCTGATGACACAGGAATTAAGTCTTCACAATAATTACCCACTGCACCATTTGACATCATTACTCATAGGCAAGGCCAAAACCATTTGTAATCTCTCCTGGTTTTTCACTAAGAACTGTTTCATTACTGCTACATAAATGGAATTGTTATTTCACATTGAGGAAAAAAAAGGGTAGCTGAAATCTGCACATTGGGCTGTTTATAATGTCTGAATGGCCCTGTCTGTCATTAAATGCTGCTGATGACAGGATAATTATGATCGTGGGAACTGATTGCCAAGTGTGTGCAACAAGAAACAAGAGCAGTTCTGGTTAGCATTTGATAAGTGATTAATGTTATGTGCACTGAGGTTCATGCCAATGTATTCAACTTATTAAGGCCATTGAAAGACGACTTTTTAAAAAAATGTAAAGAAAAAAGATTGTGGGTCATGTATCAATATGTTAGTGGTATATCTTTGTGACTACAGATGTTCCTTCCTTTCTAACTTTTTCCTTTCCCTTTCATTCTTTTTCCTCTATCCTTTTCTACATTTTCCAAATTATGTATACTGAATGTATACATAATGTATACTGAAAAATGTATACTAAATACTATTTTTCCAAAGAAAAATATAAGAACATTTTTTAAATGCGTAAAATTGTAACTATTTGGTAATAGTCCATAAAATAAGGACACACATAATTTAACATATTGTGTTAAATCTAACAACACTTGTTTCAAGTGCCTGCTTGCCATAGGTTCTTGGAATGCAGTCATAGGACCCCACTCTTCCACAAATGGCTCTGTCAGCATGATTATTGAGATGGATTAAGTTTTGAGGGCTGTGACAATGCTGGTTGGTAATGGCACAGAGTATTTTCTGTTAGAGTACAAAGCCATCACTATCTTCTTCCTTCCCTTTCTTCCTTCCTTCCTTCCTTCCTTCCTTCCTTCCTTCCTTCCTTCCTTCTTTCTTTCTCTTAGGGTCTGCATTTTAAGAAGCATTTAAAACTTGCATTTTCCTGTCTGGTTTAAAAGGAGTGTCAAAAATTCATTCACTCATTCCTCAAATATTTCTTGAGCACTAGTATGTGTGCTGCAATACTGCAGGGAACAAATCAAACAAAAGTTTTGCCTGCATTGAGCTAAATTCTAGGGATGGAAGACCGAAGAAAAAGACTATTTAATCAAATGAATTGAATGAATAATAGTGATAACTGCTATGGCAAAAGACTGAAAAGGAAAGAAGTGAGTGTGCATGGAGGGGTCGCAGTTTAAATAGGTGGTCATGGAAACCTTACTGACAAGGTCATATTTGGGTCAAGGAGCTGACAGGTAGACGCCCTGGGACCATCTGGGGGAAGAAACAGGAAGAAAAGAGGCTTCAAGGTGGGAATGTGCAAAGAGGGGCAGTGAAGAGGCCCATGTGGCAGGAGCATCGAGACGAAGAGCTGTAGAAACGAGGTCAAGGGGCTCTACTCATGGACAGCCTTGTGAGACATTTTTAGGGCTCCCGAATTTCCACAGAGTGAGATGTAAAGCTGTGATCGTTTTGAGCAGAAAGTAATAAGACCTGACTTTTATTCGAGTCGTTTTATGACTAGGTTAAGGACAGACTGGAAGGAGCAAGGGCAGAAGCAGGGGATGCAGTTAAGAGGTGATTACAATTATCTAGGTGCAGCTATTAGACCACCATGATCCCTGTGGAGATGGTGAGAAGAGGACAGGTAGAGCCAACGGGATTTATTGGCTGATCAGATGTGGGGTTCAAGAATGAATTTTAGTCTGAGTAACTGGAAGGAGGAAACTGACAAAAAATATAGATGGTATTTAAAGACATGGAACTGGATGAGGTCACAAGGGAAAGAGTATAAAAAGAGAAGTGGTCCAAGGACTAAGCCCTGGGTACTCAGTGTTGAGAGGACGGGGAGATAAATACCAGATTAGTCCAGGCAATACTGTCTGCTATAACAAACAAAACCAGAAATGAATACTGGTTCAAACTTAACAGATTTATAATTCTCACTCACATGAAGTCCAAAAATAGGTGTTCTGATTGGTAAGTGCCTCTCCTTCCATTTTGTGGCTTCTCTATCTTCGATACATGGTTTCCAAGGTCATCGTGAACATCTGCGTCATGGAAGAAGAAAGGAAAGAATATGGAGGATGGTGTATGGGAAGATTTTAGGATAACGCCTGGAAGGGGTACCTGTGGCCCCTCTAAGTTACAAGGGAGATTCAGAAATTCAGTGCTCATGAAAAAGAGAGAGCATATTTGGTAAGCAGCTACCCAGGCTCTGTCTGAATGACAAACCAGCAAAGGAGACTGAGAAAGATTGGCTAATGTGGTATTAGAAAAGTCAGTGAAAAAGTCAAAAGTCTAGGAAGCCAAGTGGAGAAAAGATTTCAAGGAGGAGAGAATGGTCAACTGTGTTCCATGCTGCTGAAAGATCAAGTAAGATGAGAGCTGAAAACTAACCATTGGGTTATTATTATTAACATCGTTGGTAACTTTGACAAGGACAGAGTTGGTAGCATGATGGGGCAATGACTTGTTGGAATGACTCGGAGAGAAAGATAAAGAAAGGAAATTAGACAAGAGTAGGCATGGATAACTCTTTCCAGAACCTGTTGAATGTAGAGGAATACAAAGGCTTATCAGCTATCTTCTCTGTCATGGTTGTGGCAGGAAACAGGATTCACCCCAGGTGGTTCAAATAAAGAAGCTAAGAAAAGTATTACTTGCGGAGATGTGGGCTGGGTTGAGGGAATTAACAAGTGGTGAAGTATCCAGGAACTAGCTACAGTGGGAAGCTGTTACCACCTTTAAAATGAAGGGACAAGTGGAAGAAATCAGATGACTGGAACACAATGAGAGATGAAAGAGCAAAGAAGCACCACCTGGTAGGAGCTGTGGTGATAGGAAGAACTAGTCCTTGCTTGAGTCAGAGTATGAAAGGAAGAAGGGAACCAGGAAGAACTACCCCAAACCTTTATTCTCACCCTCTGATCTTCAAAGATTGGCCAAATTTAATCCTAAATCCACTCTGCTCAGGATATGTGGTCCACAAGGATCACCTCCCCCGCGCCCCCCACCCCCGTCCCCACCCAGGGCACAAAACAAGGTCAAGAAGACTGCAGCAAGGGTCAGCAGGGGTGGGGAGGGAGGGACAGAAAATAACAAGCGCAGAGGGGTTGCTTGACCTGGATTTCAGAAGTGAAAGAATGTTTGTTACATCTCAAAAAGGACATACCTGTTGCTTGATTGAGTGCTCATGCGATAGTTACCATATCTTCCCTGTTCACTATCACATGATATGAAGAAGATATAATTAGTACAAATAACACTAAACAGGTTCTACACAAGACACTATACTTGTGGAGATTAGCATACAATATTTACTTAAAACGGGAAACAAATATTTGACTAACCTTCCTAAAACTGATTCAATGATAACAACATTCCACAGGAAGGGATAGATAAGTCTCACGACATTCTAAGGCAGCAAATTGTGTGCACAGCTGAAATAAAGAGGGCTTACTTAATAGCCAAGGCTATTTGCATTTAACTGAGAAGGAAGTAAATTTGTACTGGTAATCCACATTCTAAGTATGGTTTATGATTATAAAGCCAGGTGATAACATTATACAATTAGGTCACTTATGTACATGTGCATATGCACCATTCACAGAAGGGAATTCAAGAATATTCCAGAATATAGCAAAATCAGCATCCCCTATGCCCTCCACTGCTGCCCCAGCTCTTCCTGTTATAATTTAGTATAACATAGGCACATCCAAGAATCATCTCTCTTTTGTGGAAGGAATAACAGCTTTATACAATATTCATGTTTTCAATAATAATCCATGCAGAGCACACTTGAGGTTTCTTTTATAACTCTCTTAATCATCTTCTACCCAATACAATTAGCGTTATCTAAATTAGTTATCGGTTTACCAAATTGTTTCCTACTTTAAAAAAAGTCATATTGCAAAATTATAGGTATAGCCATAGACAGAACCAGTATTCTATGTGTGCAGACATTTGGAGAGAGATAATGTTCTTAATCCTAATTAGAATTCTTTTCCTTTCTTAGATGAACTTCTCAGAATCAGGGGTGACCTTATTTTCATTTGGATAGAGGCATTGTAAATCAACTGATTTTCATTTGTCTTGCAACACATCACCTCCTATTCAAATGTGTTTATTTAAGCTCTGGGCCTTTTGCTATCTTTCTGCATTATTTCTTCTCCCCAAAATATCCATTTGGAATAGATTGCATTCTATTTCCCTATTCTGCAGTATAATTTTTAGTGCAACTTAACTATTGTTTGAGCCACGAGTCCTGCCTTTTGAAGCTAGCGCTTCCAAGTTCAGCATTATCATGTTTCTAGCAGTGTCCTTCCCACAAAGGCCAGAAACCTCTTGTTGTTTGCCAAAATCTGTTCTCCCCTCCTTCATTACAGTAGAGTTTAAACCAGGCATGTGGATACCCAACTAGAGATTACATTTCCAGCCTCCCTTGCAACTGAGTGTGGCAATATGACTAAGTTCGGCCAACAGGATGTGTGCAACTCCTGGGACCTCATACTGTAAAATAATCTGTTCCAGTGCACCTCTCTTTCCCATTCCTGTGAGCTGGGACATGAATGAGATCATGTCCATGCTTTGATTAATGAAAGCAGCTTCAATTATGCAAATAAGGACAATGCCCTAAGGAACAGCAGGCCAACAAGACGGTTCCTGATTGACCACGCAGAATAGAATGTTCCTGCCTCCTTGGAATATTCTCCCTAGAACTGTCTTCTTTAAGCCACTGTATTTAAGGTCACATCGTTAAAGCAACCTCTACCCTAATTAAAATCATTGTCAAATGGGCTGAAGTTCTCAAACATATCAGAATAGATGAGATTGTTAAAATAATAAATACTTTCAAGCTGGAATATCATTTTCTCTTAATTATTCTCTTGGAGTAAGGAAAATATGAATTTATCCAGAATTTTTGCGTTCTTAACATTGATCGTAAAATCTAAATTATAACTCTCTCTTACTCTCAACTTTCCAACATCTGGTGTTTTTTTCAAAGATTGTTTATTCAAACTAGATCTGAGAAAAAGTAATTATTCCTAAATAACATCGTAACTACTGACTGAGTTAAAATGGTATCAATTTCCAGAAACAATAATTTGTTCATTTAAAAAGGCACTTTTTTTTTTTTTATGGATTTCTAGATTCAGGTTCAAATGTCAGTAGAGTCATCAACAACAGCAAAATATACTAATAAAATTAAAAATAAATAAACAAATTCAAACAAACAAAAAACACAAAGTAATTTGGATCTTGGTCTTTTTGATTTCTGAGTGGGCGTATCTGGATATCCATCTGTTGGTTGAAAAAACGAACAGTAGTGTTTGTTGGTATAATTATGAGTTGTCATTCAAAAACAAGATGACTTCTCCAAAGAAAACTGACTCCTAGAAACATGGCGATATATAGAAATGCATAAGATTTCTTTGTATTTCTTCAAGAAAGTATTCTGCATCTTGCTAATACTAGAAAAAGCTTATGATGTGGCATTTGCTACACTAATGAGGCATTTTTGAAAGTAGCAGAACAAATCAGCATGAAAGGTTTCTCATGCCCTGAGGTTACAAAAACAGACCCATTTTTATCTTTCTAAATATTCAAGTGGCTTGATATAAATATCCTTTAAATTGTATCTCTTCTCTTTCTGATTTTGGGATCAGGCCGGAGCATAGGTGCAAAACCACACACAAATGGATCCCAGTCATAGAAACAAACAAACACTCGAAGGGCTGGTGCAATGCTGATGACCCCGTGTCCTCTTATGAGATCTAGTTTCTGGGTCTTGTAACTGCACATTTTAAAAAGCAGAAATTACACTACTGTGGCAACCAAACGAAGAAGCTAAGCTTCAGACATGTGGCCTCTGCCTTAAAGCTTAATAGTCAAGTTTTCTTTGTGCTCCTAGGTTCAAGGGGAAGCAATGGAAAGAAGCTGGAGATAAATCAAGGATCCAGCCGTAAACACAGGCTTGGCTGTGCACAGTTCTCCACCTCTTCCCATCTACCTCAGTCTTATATGTTGGTGTTTCTAAGGACCCTGACATTTGATTTTTATGAATGTGTACACTCACCTGGGGGATTGCATTCATGCTTGGCACTTACATATTGAATCGTCAGTTGGTTATTTCCAGTTGTTTCTCCCACAGAACTCTCTCATTCAAAATAACCAACCCAGCTTCAAAATTCCCCTCTATATCTATTAGATATTCAACAATCTGAATGAGGCCATGAAATCTATGTTTTTAAAAATTACCTCACGTGATCCAGATCATCGGCCAAGTTTAAAACCATTGGTTTAGAGAGCTGAACATTTCTTGTGTGTTTAAATTTACTAGATTATATTTTATTGACAGTCTTATTTGTCATACTTTGAATGTTCTATTCATCAACTGAGTTAAATAAGAGAACAGCTCAAACTGCATAATCTTTCTCTTAAATATTAAATGAATAGAAAATAATATATAGTCTACAATAGTGAAAGCTACTCATATAATTTTCCTCAATATTTTACTTATGAAAATTTTCAAACATACAAAAAAGTTGACAGAATTATACAATGAGTAGTTATAGACCCACCACCTAGATTCCACTAACATTTTACTATACTCACTTTATCACATATCTATCCATCATCGACTCATCCTATTTTGGGGGTACATTTCAAAATAAGTTGCAAATATCATTATATTTCACTCCTAAACAATTCGGCTTGCATATTACTAAGTAAAGTATTTGTTCATGTATTCTTACTTTTCAGGTAAAATTATCTTACAATTAAGTGATCTTAAGTGTATGATTCAGTTAGTTTTGACAAATGCATACCTCTGTATAGCCCAAACCCTTATCTAAATATAAAACATTATCAATCCTCTCCCACCCCAAAGCACCATAGATTAACTTTCCATATTTTAGAACTTCCTGTATATGGAATCGTACAGATATACCCTTCCATGTCTGGCTCACATAATGCTTTTGAAATTCATACATATTGCATGTTTCAGTAGCTTTCTCCTTTCTATGACTGAGTAGCATATCATTCACTGATTCATCTATTCACTTGATTTTACTACAGTTGATCTATTCCAGTTATTCCAGCACCTTTTGTTGAAAAGACCTTCTTTCCCTATCGGACTATTTTGGTGCCCTTATCAAAAATCAAATGGCCATAAGTGGGGGGCTCTCTATTCTGTTCCATTGCCTTTTTATCGTCTGTATGCCAATACCACATTATCCTGATTACTAAAGCTTTATAATAAGTCATTAAATCATATAGTGAAGACCTCCTGATTTGTACTTCTTTTTCAAGATCCTATGAAAGATTCTAGGTTCTTTGCAGTTTCACACAAATTTTAAAATCAAAATCTATTCATGTACTCTTAAAAACTGAAATTTAAAAGGTTTAATATAACTATGCATTCAAATAGAATTCCATGCATCCAAACAGAGTTTTATGCATTCATGCCCCTGTAACAGTTTGAGATACTAACATCTTGGGATCACATATCACACCATGGGAATCGATTTTCCTTCCCATTTGTATATCAACTACTTCCAATCATGTGGCGTATTACCTCTATCAGTGAGCCATTTGTCCTTAGCTAGCAGCTCTGCATTTTGAGGACTGGATTAGCTAACCAGGTCTTATCACATCATAAACACAACCAGTCACAGTAACAAAACCGCTCATTACTTTGACTACAACCAAGTGAATTCAAATATCTAATTTTTAACTGATACATAAAAAGGCTGTGGCTTGTTTGTTTCAAATAATTTTTTTGGAACTAGTTTGAACAGAATTTGTAATTTCTAAAATGTTCAAGAATGTCAATTAAACTTTCCAAACTAAACTCGAAGAAAAAATTTCATTCAGATTACAGAACTAAGTTTTAAATAAAGATTTCTATAAAAGACAGCTTACCATGACTTAAATATTCTTTCTGCAGGGTATCATAGAGTGATACTTTCCAAAGCCAACTTATTTTATCCATCACATGGTAATTAATAACAACGGGGTAGCAGGGCTTCTCTTTTCAAATTCTAGTCAATTCCGTCCTTACTAAAGACTCTTTCTATCTTGAGAAAATGGTTTCAAAAAGAGAATAACTAGTGGAAGGGGAAAAAGGAAAAAGAAGTCTTTCTTATAAAATTAAATCTTCTTTAGCAGTCACTGGCACGTACTTAAGGTATTCACAGAAGTATCCCCTCCAGTTATGTTGCAAAAGCCATGCAAATGATAATTGTGGCTAAGTGCACTACTTTGACAGTCAATATTGTATTTTCCAAGCTTGTACTCATTATTCTTTATAGTATTCATGCATTTTGTGAAAGATCAAAAGATTTACATATCATATGGAGTGCTTTAGGGAATAACTCGCTGAGTACTTTAAATGCACAATGTTCCACAGCCTTTTAAATACGGATTTCACTTCTCTCTTCTTTGTGATAAAGAAATAACAAGATAGAGCGAGATGTTTTTTCTTAATATAATAAAATGTCTATTTTTAAATATAAGATGAAAGTCTGATATTTTTATCTATAATTCTAAATATAATTTTGTGATCCAAAATAATAAATTGTAGTTTTCTTTCAATATGAGCATTGAAAAAATATCCATATGACCCAATGCCAACAGATTCTCAAGAGATCCCTTATACAATCATGCCCCAATTTTCATTGAAGTTAATAATAATAGAACCAATTTATCTGCCTGAAGACACTGATAGTGTAGCCTCTCTGAAAACTGAGAACAAGGCTCTATGGCTTTTATTCCACAAACCTTTGATATAGAATAAGGTGGGAGGAGCTAGTAACAGTCCATTTTTCAATGGACATGGATATATATACATAAGCAAGAAAGTTCTTAAGAGAAAGGGAATCTGGACTCTTGGTTGAGATTTCTGAGATGGCCCAGATAGCATTGTGAATGGTTCACCATTCCAAGAAGCTCCATAAGCTCTTTGGCATTTTTCCCACTGATAAGGTTATTATCAACAATATATATGAACAGGCACTAATCCACATGAACACCACCTGCTGAAAGACACTGCTCCTCAATCAACTGCTTTTAAGAGCAAACACAAAAATTTCCTCAAATCACCTATGCCAATGTGATCCACATCAGCAAGACAAGTCCCTCAATACCTTCATAAGTATTAATGATTAGAAATTTCAGAAACACTTCTTTTGAGGTTTTTGTTGTTGTTGTAATAAATCACATCCATTTTTTTTTGTGCCAACACTGCTTATCCAGATCAATAATTCGATATCCAGCTTCCCCCCCGCCCCCCCCCAACACACACACTTTACCATTGTCCTCTCTAGAGCATGTGCATTCAGCTGAGGAGTAAGGATGTATCAAGACAGGAGTTCTGGCCCATATTACCATAGATACCATAAGATGACATTTTTATATTTACAATCAGCTGAATACCTGAAAACTTCTGCAACATAGGAAAATCCACAAGAAGGAGGCTGAATGTTGAATGGGCCAATTTAAAGCGTATGCTTCGGTAATTAGTAGAAGAATGTCACTCATATTTAACCAATTTACAAAGGGTGCATACTAACACCCTTTATTTTACCCATTTCAGTCACGATTCTCTCCCACCACAGATGGAATTCTGGGAGAGAGGCATGAATAAGAGAGGAGGGCTCCTCATGCTAAAGCCTTTCTTCCTGAGAAGCCCTTGTCTTCCTACTGTGGAAAAAAAAATGCTTGGGAAAACTGGAGAGTGTATTGATTTGGAGCATTTCACTTTACTCCAGAACAAACTGAATGAAAGCTGTTCTTTAATGAAGCATAACAGTGTAGAGAAGTCTGCTTAAATATTTGCTCAGATAATATTTTCTTACTCTGAAGCTATGAATCTGGCAACAGAGACAGATTAATAATAGCAATGAGCCCTGTGGCTGTTTGAAGAGAGACTCCGTGTATCCAGAGGTAGCAATCAAATAAGCTCTGATAATTTATATACAGAACCATATACGGATAGCCAGGGGGCTGTCTTTCATGAGCTTGAATGTTTAAAGCAGTGATACTGTCCCTTCTACATGCTAGAGTATCAGTGTATCGAATGTTACAGAAATTATAAAGTCAAAAGCCACAAGAAATATGCCATCTAATTCAGCTTCACCTTCAGAAACACTATTTCAAAAACACTTGAAGAATAACTGAGCCTTAACCCCATATCTACATTTAACATCATGATAAGGAGTATGTCTGGATAATAATCCTGAATTAAAGAAGCCCAAAACATAAAATAGTGATCTTTAGTGAGAAGAAAAAAACATACATATAGCTAAAGAAATACATTTTTTTTTCTTTTTCCATGAGAAGAAAAGGAAGAAAAAAACCAAAGTGAAATTCTGGTTTTCCCCATCAGATTATCAGACCATTAATCCAGTGTTGGTATTGCAAAATTACAGGCACTAGCATAGTTGCTGATAACCTTGGAAATGAAATAATTTTTAGAGAGGCAATCTGGTAATACATGTCAAAAATCTTTAAAATAGACTTAGAAATTCTTCCTCTATAAATTTACAATGAAGAAAGAAATAAAGAGAAAAGAAAAATATTCATTTTGGCTTTGTTCATAACAGCTGGAAAAAAAAAACCCCTGAATATCCAAAACAGGGATGGTTATAAAAATATATTAGAGATATGTACATTGTCTATGAAGAATTTAGTAACAGCAATGAAGATTTGATATGAAAATATGTTCACAATATATATCAGATTAAAGGCATATTACAGAGCGATACTTTTGTCATGTTGTTGATTTTATAAAATATGTCTGTTACATATGCCCAAGCACAGAGAAGAATGGAGATCATCTCAGGAAAAATTTGTAAATAAACTTTTACGTGTCTTCTTATTCTTTTTATTATTATGTAACACATTTATTATAAGCACAAGTTTATTTTGTAATTAAAACTACAAACTATTTTCATTTTGAACCAAAAAAAAGGAATATATTTTAAAGCAAAAACTTTTTTGAGTGCTCAGCACCAAATTCTACTTTTAAAACATAAATTTATACTTAAATGATTATTATATTTAAAAAAATACAGAAACTTTGACCAAAAGTGGCACCATTAGTCAGAGTTCAGTTACAAGGAATATAATCTACTCTGGTTCCTTGAGGCAGAAATGGATTTATTACATAGCACAGCAGGGCTATGGAATGGGTGGGATGGCCAAGAAACAGATTCTAGGCTGAGTTTCTAGGAATTGCCCAAAGCAACACATGTTAATTCTACTTAACTGAATTCTGTACTCATGTCTCTGGCAAATATAATTGATTGGTGAAACCAAATTAAAATTGAGACTCTAGCTGCAAGAGAGCCTGAGAAATTTAGTTTTCAGATTCTAGCTTCTATAGTATAAGAAAGCACATAAAAAGGAAGATATTTAGTAAAATAATATAATGAATTTTGCAAAATTTTTTTTTTAAAAAAAGGTTGAAATATTGAGTGGGTCAATCCAGTATATGCTTCTTTGAGTAGCACTGAAGTAAAAGCATGTTAGTTAATGTGTTGAGAGATTCCTATTGTTATTGTGCCAAGTGATGGTTGTAAACCCTCTCTGCAGGGTTTCTATTCACATACCAAGGCTGCTGGAGGGAAAGAAGTGTGTCGACAGAATATGTCTGAAAACCGAACAAGTCAGAAAGAATATTGGTAAATTAATTATCCTTCTCTTTATACTTCAGCTTTTTCAAACTAATCTTTAAGTTGTAATGAGCATCTTTTTTTTTTATAATTTGAACTTCTTAATATAACATGTATCTTTCATGAAATTTAAACAAACTTTCAAATCCAAACACAATTTTATTTGTTAATTACTTTTAATCAAAACAGGTAATCTTGGCTAAATAATTATCTTTCTAAATCGAGTAGCAGTAGATGCTCAGTTTACAGATTTTTTCTGAGTTCTCACTTGCAGGGTATTTTCAGATAGGGGTACACATAATATCTACATAGTTTCCTACCTATTTTTTAATGTACGAGCGTGTATGTCTGTTTGTAGTCTCACTGGCAATGATGATGATTTTTTGCTCTCTTCACTTTCTCTACTAGAAAAATATTATTCGATTATCAAGATTCAACCCAAAAAGCTCCTCTTCTGAGAAGGTATTTCAAATGCCTTGTAGAAATATTATTTTCACCCTCGTCCTCTACGCTGCCACTACTAGAGACTGAACATCGTGTATTGTAGAGGGTGTAAAACCTCCGTGCCTGTCCCTGCCCCCTCACATTGAGAACAATTTGAGAACACGTTTTGGTCATGTGATCACCCCAGGAGACTGAGGTTGGGGCTTGGAAGTGAATGGGTTGAAATGAAGAAAATGTGATCCTCCAAAAGAAAAAAAAAAAATTAGCATGTTCTTACCAGAAGGAGGAAAAAACCAGTAATGGCCCCTGCACAATAAAGGAATCATCCTAAGCAGGTATTAGAGGCATTATCCTAAGCAAAAGAAAAGAGTCAGCCTGAGAGCTCACATACTGTATGTTTCCACTCATGTAACATTCTCGACATGACAAAATTATAAATGGAGAACAGACTGGTGGCTGTCAGAGGTTAGGAACAGTGGTGGAGAAGGGAAGTGGCTATGACTATGAAGGGGTAGCGAGAAGGAGCTCTTTGTAATGATGAAATAGTTCTGTGCATTGACTGTGGTGGTGTTTGTACAAATCCACACATGCAGATCGGAAATCTAAAGAAAAGAAAATATGACCCAAGAAAATCATACCCAACAAGGCAAATGTTGCTCTCGTACAAAAGATATTCTCAAACTAGGAAAAAAACCTGCCTCCAAAATAGAGCATTCACATACATCTCTTGAAAAAACTACTTGACAATTAAATTATCTTATTCTGAGATAAATCAAAATTCATAACTTAGAATGGAAGTTGTCAGAGGACTAACAACGAGCATCAGATCCATTTAAATGTTTTAAATGAATTAACATGGTATATTTTAAAGATCAGAATCTCAATATTATAAACATAAACATTGTACAAATACTAACATAAAAATTGGGAAAGGAACATAGAGGAGATGAGAGACAATGCAAGAGTACTAACATGCTTTTATTTCACAGAAAAACTTAATTGATATTTAATGTTGAAACATATACTACTCTAGTTCAAAGTTTGTTAAAATCTCTTTCCTTAAACTTAGAAATATCACTTAGAAAATATTAATTCTTAACATGTAAAAACATTTAAAGTTCCACAGTTTGTAAAGTTTCCTTTTTTCTCCTGCTAAAGGAAATTACATGTATTTTGTTTTTGTTTTATTAAAAATAAATTCTAGATTATAGTCCCAATTTTTAAAAAGCATTTCTCTTTCTCCTTCCCTCGCCCTCCCTCTCTCTCTCTGTACGGGTGTGTATACAC
This sequence comes from Eonycteris spelaea, assembly GCA_003508835.1. NCBI lineage: Eukaryota > Metazoa > Chordata > Mammalia > Chiroptera > Pteropodidae > Eonycteris > Eonycteris spelaea. The sequence goes on from PUFA01000017.1 coordinate 9,223,127, forward strand.
AAAAAGACAGCTGAAAATATGTTCATCTAATATAATATAAACAATATTACTTCTGCTGATTAAATTTGAGGTGATTTTTCTATATTCATCATTATTCTTCAATGTCTGATTCTCTTCTAAGTGAATGCTTTGTTTTTATAAAAATAGTGAAAAATGTTTTCTTATTAAAAAATACAAATAAAAAGTATGCCATTAAATCAACAGTCGTTATTTCTAGGGTGGTGGAGTTTTGAAAAACAATTTCCTTTTCTTTTTAATATTTTTTTAATTTTCAGAAATAAAATAAAAAACATTTTAACTTTAAAAAAGAAGGTGAGAGACAACCCAAGCAGCAAAGGAGGACTTTTTCAATATCTGAAATTTAGCGTTGAAATTGAGACTAGGTAAGGAACAAGCTCAGGTCAGGCATAGAGAAACACTGAGCTCAGTTTTAGGTTCTTTCTCTGCACTGCTCTAAGTCACTCAACATTTTTGTTTTTTTTTTTTTTCTTAAATTTCTTAGGAGTCAGATCTGCATGCTGACGGATTGACAGTGTGACGACATCTCAGTGTGATGGGTTTTCAACAAAAGATGTGACGCTAGAGTTTCTCAACCCTATTGATCTGATGGAATATCCTTGACTGCTTCAAAATGGTTTCATTTGATGCCCTGGGAAAGGACTGGGCAGATTTTCCAGCCAAATAGAAACCTCTCTTGGATTGGGAGATGGGCAAGATGTAGAGCAAGCTGAAAAAATCATGGAGGTCTTAGTAGAGAAATCTGAGTAGAAAGAAGGATTGAGAGCAAGAAAATCTACTTCAGACACCCCCTCAGAGGGAAAGGTACCAAAGCCCTCCGGACAATGCTGCTGACTTCTAGAAAGTCCCATGGCTTAGAACCCAAGCATCACATTACAATGAGCTTCCTATTAAATGCTGTTAACAACATTGGCTTATATTCATTTGCAGATTTTTCGGGTTCTCCCACATACATGAAGAAAGAGAATTGGAGACTTGGCCAAATACAGCCAATAACACTTTCCATGACCTGTGTCCAGAGAAGTGGCCTGGAGTTGGAGAACAGGGCTGCCCTTTCTGGGAACTGAATTGCAACTTAGAGGAGCATCTGCTAATCAGAACAGCTAACATTTATTGAGTAATTAGTGTGGACCTGGAACCGTACTAAGTATTTGACATTCATTATCTTATTTAATCTTCATGTTCTCTATTATCTTCATTTTATAGATGAGAAATTGAGGATTAGAGAAGTTAAGAAACTTGCCCAAGTTTATGTGGTCACTTAGCTGGGTGGTGAGGGATCCAAGCATAGGATGTACATTGTATATCCTTCTTGACATCTGCTGAGAGGGAGGCTGAGTAAGATGAGAGAAAGCAAAATTCTTCCCCTTGGTTTTAAATCCCAGGACAAGTTTATTTATATATTACGGCCAAATATAACAATATCAAAAACATAAATTGAAAACAATAATACAGATAATGCCTATTCTAAAACTAGATCTAACCACTTAAAAATCCTCTGGATTTGCCAGAATACAAAGAAAAGAATAATTAATGCACTTTATAAAAATGCATTAAATGTACCAAATATTTCTAAAGTCATGGGTGTTTGAAATCTATTTAGAAATATTGCTTCTTCATAATAAATACAATTTTAATTAGATGATAATAATTTTTATTTAAGCGCTGCAGGTAGTAGACAATATAAAAACTTTCCTTAATGTCCAATTTATATTACTTTTGCAGCAACAGAATATTGTCTATTCAGACTAGTAAATCAGTTTGTTTTCCTGGATGTAAATCAACTGAATAGGTTGGGGAATGTTCACAATAAACATGCATTTCCTATATAGATTATCTAGTACAGAAGAATGGACTCGGTATTCTTCGAGGACACTGAAGAAGTCTCTTGTCCTTATGGAATCTATGGTCTAGTTGTAGAGGTATACTATACAGATGTAAGACATCTTAAACCTTTGGAGCAACACATTTAAAAAAGTAAAAATGATAAGATGTGAAATACAATTAAATACAAGTTTTAAGGATATGAGAAAAATAGAATGATTAGAAGGAAGATATAACTAGTAAGCAAAGGTTTTTAATTGAGCTTTATGTGAAGCCTTCCTAGGATGAAAAGCTTATAAGAGATCATCTCCAACACCTGGTCTAAGTAAACAAAGTGTACGCTTAATGGTTTTTCTTTTTTATGTTAAATATGCCAACAGACACGCATGGTCCTCTGTCAGGAGAGTTATGAAGTGAGCCCTGCTTTTCTTAGATGGACACGGAAGACTTTCACAGTTCTTTTGGTTTCTCCTTAAGAAATAAATATATCAATGTTTTTCCTAGATATGGGAACTAACAATGCCATATGTAAATTACCTGTCATTCCATACCATGTGAATTTATTTGGCAGAGGAGCATGGCCATTAAAATCTTAATTTACTATACATTTCAGGATAAATAGCTCTCAGTCCTATTATGTTATGCCAAGTGAAGAGTTGTGTGGTTTGTGGCCAGTAAGGAAAATGTCACTATACATGCACACACAGATAAAAATTAAAATACATAATACAAAATAGATTGTTTTAGCTACAGAAAAAAAGCTTAATATATCATGGTGCTTTTTATTTCACCTTTATACACGGCAATTCAGAAATTAACTATTTTCCCAAACAATCTGCTTTTTTGCATGTTTCTCTCTCTAGCTGATATAAGTTCTCTTATATTTTCTGTTATAAATACCTTCAAATCCCAAACTCTGTAATCCTAGTATGATTCATAATGACCAGATAGCTATAAAAGAGATCCCAGGGAAACTATTTCTGTCCCCTGAATTTCCATGCAGCTCTTTTTTATGTCTGTGCAAGATACAGAGAAGAACATGGATCTAATTCATTATTACAGCTCGGCCTCGGCACAAGGATCCCACATCATGAGAATACTCACTAGATTTCACTGGCCACTAATGGACATTGTATTGAGAAGGAGCAATTGAACTCCAGACAGAATTCCCTCTTCTTCTCCCTCACTCTCACTCCAGCTTCACTTGTGCCATTTTTTTTAACATACTAGATATCTGTCTATTATTACCTTTGAACAAAATGTTCTCCCACTTAAAAAATGTATTTGTTTTAAAATCATTGTTCTGAAAGATGAAGTATAATGCCTTAGAAGCTGTCTTCTTACTTAAAACCACTACATTTAAAGTTGAATTCTCCATAGAAAATATTGTGCATCAATGAAAAGAAACAGAATGAATTAGTTCATCAAATAAAATGCATTCAAAACAAGTAAAGTTAAAGAATAGTATTTAGTAGGTCAAAACTCTTGATCTCTTTTTTTCTGAGAAACAAGAACCATGGTCAAGAGACCCCACTTATACCTTACTCAAAGTGTGTAAGTAAAAATTTGTTGTACAAATTTAAGATTATGCAAGCATAAAATGATCATTTTATGAAACGTTTTGGCATTTTCCAGGACCCTGCCCTTGGGCACACATAAACCCATAAGAACGGGCTCAGCCCAGTTGTCTAAAAGTCATCTGCTTTAAAAGTGCGTCCAGTGTTTCAATTTAGGCTCATTCTCAGGGGAAAGCTGCACACACAATGTCAATGGCAGGCACACAAATTAACTTGAAAATACTGATATCTTTCATTCTAACCATTGCACAGAAATCAGATTCAGCAAAGAATTTTGAAACAAAATTCACTTCATTTTTACCCCAAATAAGTGTAATATCCAACAAAAATGACCAATAAAGCATTTTGAAGTGTTCTTTCATTATCCTTTGGCTCATTTGGTCCTCTGAACAATCCCACAATATGAGTACTATTGCACTCATTTTATATTGTGTTGAGACTAGGAAAGAAAAGCAAAAATTCCCTCTCTTGATATATTCTTTGACATGTTGTCTATGGGAGAGCAGATGCAGGAGGGAGAAAATCTCAATGTGAAGGTAGATGAACATTTCAAGTATATTCTTGGATCCATAAAAATGTTCACTAGTTTCTCTCATTATTTATTATAAATGGAGTCATGTGAGTATGTATATACAAGAATAAATGCAAGCTGAAAGCATCAAAATGCTTTTAAAATGCAATACAAGGGACTGGGGGCTCAAATGCTACTGCAGAATTATGGCAATTAAGTCCTTAAAAGCAATCTTATTTCATTCATGGTAAGCAACAATTAATCTGAGCCGATTTTTATGGCTGAAAAAGAAAAAGAACCCCATCTCAATTTATACCCATAATGGATCTTTTGGCTACACTGACTCATATTTTTTAATTAGTCACTAGACAGTCGAATTCAACTAATCGAATTACTAATCTGTAATATTGGCCAAACCAGTTGTGTGTGACATAACACCCAAGGCATAAAACAAACAAACAAAAATTTAGGTGGTGTCAAATAGATAGTAGACTTATCAGGGTGATCACTTCATAAGTTATATAATGTTTAATCACTATGTTGCACACCTGAAACTAATATTGTATGTCAACCGTAATTGAAAAAAATTTTATTTTTTTTAAGATTTAGAAATTAAATATCTAATACTCAAGTTCAGAGCTTAATGAGAAATAAGTTTGTTTTATTAAACTACTTTTTATACTTTTGAAAATGTAGCACATGTACACACTAATAGAAAAATTCAAACAGTACAAAAAAGACACAATAAAAATCTGTGTATCAGATCATTGGCTTCCATGTTCAGAGTTGACCAATGTTAGATGCTTATTTATTCTTCTAGACATAATCTAAGTATAGATGAGCATATATATGCATATGTGTATACTTCCTTTCCATTTTTATACAAATGATAGCACACTATACACATTACTCTACACCTTGCTTTTTGCCTCTGATGTGTCCTGAAGTTTAGCCCATGTCTACATGTATGGAGCTAAGTCATGCTTCTTAATAGTTGCATGATGCTTCATTTACAGATATGCTATCTATGAGATATGTCCCATGGCTGGGCCTTTAGAATTTTCCCAGACTTTTGCTATTATTTTTTTAAATGCTGTATAGAAAGAATATCCTTCTACGTGCACCTTTATGTACATATGTAAGTATATCTGGGAGATAAAGTCCTAAAATAAATTTTTGACTCAAAACATTACTTACTTCAGCAGAAAGCTACTCAAGGAAGATTTATCGTCATTAAGAGAGAAAGGAATCAAGAGTAATGATCTTCCTTCACAAACACGTACATGAAAATTAAGTGAAAGCTTTGTCAAGGTGTGTGTGTGTGCTCACGTGCTTGTGTGCATACGTGCACACACCTTTAGAAGGTCAGAAAGAAGAAAGGGTAAATTCTATCATTTGAGGTCTACTCACTCATTAAGACCTCTGGTACAAAAAGCATCAAAAAATGTAATCGACAAAGCTTCTGTCTTCCTTAAGGCTCTGTCTCTCAAATCACCTCTACCGCCTATTGGCCTGAAGTGGCTGAAATGATACACGCTATTTATATATGTAAAAAAATTCTAAATCATAAGCTGTGGTCTGTCTGTACAGAGAAAACCTCCCTCGTCCAGATCTGAGGCTTCTTATTTTTCAAGGGTATCCCTGGAATCTTGAGAAAAGATAAGAAAAAATTAGACATATCTGACACTTTTGAAGACAGAACCAAACTTTCCTATAACACTGCAATGCAATTGTGAAACAATCCCAGCTTAGCTGAGAATCCCCCAAATTTCAGGGTGCATGAATAAAGGAAGGGTCCGGGTGAACATAATGTTTGCATGAGATAAAATGTAAAACCCCATCTATTCTTTCTTTTCACACACACACAAAAAGTTAAAATTACCCAGCATATTTTTCTAGCCAACTGCCAAAAATCTGAAATGGAGTTTTTTGTCTTGCTCTCGACTGCTGATGCTGGCTTCCTTCGAGGCAATTCAGGACAGCATCTGGCTTACCTCATGTTCCACTGAAATACAGGTTCTGAAAAGCAGCCCGAAGATGACATTCTGGGAAGAGGAACTATGTTGTGTGCAGCGGGGGGAAGGGACAGAAGAGGCAGGAGCAGGGGGAGGTGGCAGAGCGGTGTTAATGCAAATGTATTCCCTGGGCTTATTCCCTGGCAAACCGAGTAGACACCCAGCCATTTGGATCCGGGCCAGCGAGTTTGGCACATCTTCTGCTGGCAGAGCACGAGCCCAGCACAGCATCCTGCTGCCGTTGGCATGTGTACAGCTGTCTTTCTTCATCTGACTCTCCGCCACTGCGGCAGACTCAACAGGTGTTGCCAGGGACACAGTGTGTTTGGCAGCTGTCAACTTTCAATAATCATCTCTGTAGCATATCCCTTTCTATTCTCCCACCCCAGTTTGTCCCCTCCTCCACTCCCTCAAAAATCCCCCGCACCATTTGGGCCTTTGCAAAGGGCAGAGTTAGGCAAAGATGCTGATCAGGGCGCATGGTCATCTGGAGACAGAAATCCTGCCTGGGCTTCAGCCGAAGTGTGATAGGATTTTTATAAGATACAGACCTTTGGGGTTGATCCAATTATCCTTTTTCCCCACCCTCCTGAGTATACTGTTAACCCATTTTTTTCCTGCTCTTTATCCCTTCCATTATTTTATTAGTTCTTTTGAATGCAAGCTCCTCCCCTACAGCCTGCATGATCTTGACCATGTTTTTTTTTTTAACAATTCAAGCCTCAGTTTCCTCATGTGAAAAGTAAAGATAATGTTTGTCATCTCTACCAAGGAGATAAAGCAGAAAAAATACTTAACAGTAAGAGCCCAGTTGATATTAGTGATTCCCTCCTGTCCCAACTCCTCTTGAGTTTCATCCTTAAAAGCCCTAGTTTTTAACAACTACCTTCGACTTACAGGATGTGACGCTTTGCTCTTTTCTGGGGCTTCTTTCCCACTCTTACTAAAGTTAGACCCAGAAAACTTGATTAATTAACTAGATTATTTATGTAAATACATATAGCCTTTATTATATACCAGTTGCTTTAGAGATATTAACTCATTTCAACCTCATATTACTACCATCATATTTGCTGATGAGGCGGAAACTAAGGCATGGAGAAGCAGAGCCCCTTTTACACATAACAACATGAGTGAATCTCACAAACGAGGTCGAGTGAAGAATGCAAGTTGGCAGAATAATATGTGTGTCGAAGAATTGATGTAAATTTCAAAAAAACACAAGGAAATATGCAATTCATGGAAACCCATGTTTAGAAAATTATAAAAACAAGAACAGGAAGAATACACACCAAGTTGATGTCGTGGTTGTTTCAAATGGAGAGGAAGGAGGATGGGACCAGGAACTGCGCTCTACTTTTTAAACTTTATTTATTTTGAAAGGGACCACATGTTAAAATTAGGTAGATTTGGATAACTCATAAACTGTTTTAGGTATATTTTCCTCTGTACTTGTTTTGTGTGTGTGTGCATGTGTGTGTGTGTGAAACAATGTACATACAGAAAATGGCATAAAATACGTTTGTAGGATTTCACAATTATTAAGCAAATGCCCTATGACCACTATCCCAGCTAAGACAGAAAACATAAGACACTTGAGCAGTCCCAAGGGCCCTTGCCTAGTAAGAACCTGCCCTGCACTCCTCCCAGAGGAATTCTGAATCCTAAGCTCTGTGATGCTCATTGCCTTATTTCTCCCCTAGAATGCCACCACCTATGTCTGCATCCTAAACAATACAACCCAGTTGTCCCAGGGGTTGAACTATAGCAAGCGGAATTATGCAGTGTGTGTTATTTTGTGACTTTCTTTAGCTCAACGTTGTATTCATAGATTTATCTGCGTTGTTCTTTATTCAATTTCATTGCTGAATAGATTTCTACATTTAGTTATCTTTTTCAGTTTTGATTGACATTTGGGTTATCTTCTCTATAATTTTCAAGCTCAAAAGAAAAGACAGACATTTCATCCAGCAGATCTGCCCAAGAATGACTATCTTCAGATTGTTCCTCAGCTCATCCTTCAAAAAGGATGAGAGCAGCTTTAATTGTTCAAGCAAGAAAAACATTTTCCTTTGGACTTCTTATTGATTTATTTTCTTTAATTTTTTTTATTCACTTCCCTCAGTCAACAGGTTGCTTTTCTTTGCTACTTTATTTGCCTTCACATTGTGAAGTATTGTAGCCCAGAATAAGATCCCTGAGGCCATAATCTAACCCAAACCCTTTGTTTTACACACGAGGAAACACACATTGTGCTCATTTTAAAATACGTTTTAGTACCTCTGAGACCTATAGATGGTAACTTGGTCATTGGAATAGGAGTTTTAAATGTTCCATTGTCTCTGGCAGCTGGTTAATCGTATGTTTAAGAATAAAGCATTGCCAGCGTTTCTCTGCAGGGCAAATCTACTCTAGATGAGACCCATACTGAGTGCCACAAAGATGTTGCCAAACGTCTAAATGAATTTTTCCCTCCTCATTATTAATCGCTATACAGCATTGCTTTAAAAAAAAAAAAAACCACCCCAGGCCCCAGTACTAGGAAAGGAAGAGCCCATGAAACGGCATTATTCTCCCAGCACATACCAGTAATCGGGCCAAGCAGCAAAGGCATTTCTTTATTGTAAGGACCTTGGCGATGCAGTTAAAAGGCATCTTCCTGTTCTCCAATATTGCCATTAATATGTAAAAGCTTAAGCTTGCTAAAGGGATTACTGCACATCCTATCTGATGGTAAACTGGCACTGCAATGATTACATGTATCTTTTTGTCATTTTCTCATAAAACATCTTACTCTTGAACAGTATAATTGGCCTCTTATTAATGTTAATGATTAAATCGGCATAAACGTAACATGCTGTTTTAAATGGAAAGCATGTTTGCAATCTCGCGGGTCTTGAATGTATGCTTTACAGCATGGCCATTATATTCTGTGTGTGTGTGTGTATGTGTGTGTATGTATGTGTGTAAACACACACAATGTATACTTATATGTTATATATAATATATACATATTATGGTAACAGGAAGCACAAATTTCACAAGTGGGTCATCGAGTGTGATACTGGAGACACCATACTTTCAACCTTGCTTCATGGATCCATACATTCTAGCTACTGGAGATAAACTGCCACGTATCAGCTAATGGTTCAGTGCATATACCATCGCCCAGAAGACAGTGTCTTAACCATGCAAAATGTTGACCTCTAGCCAATTGACACCTTAGTTGAGCTTTCAACAGGCTGTTCTACCATTTCATCAGCAAGCTACTTCTGAGTGATGAGGTACATAGTAATCTTTTGGTCATGAGTTTATTTTCACACCTTTTTTTTTTTTTTGCCATAAAATGGGTCCCTTGGTGGAGGCAATTTGTGGGAGATACAATGTTAATGGATGGGATGATGATGCTAAAGGCACTGCAAGCAGACAAGTTAAACCCATATCCAAAGTACGTGTTGACTTCTATAAGAATGAACTGCCACCCCATCCCAGGTGTAAGGGGTTAGACGTAGTTGACTTACCACCATGTGGCTGGCTGGCTTCCTTGAGGAACAGTGACAGGCTGAGGGCTCATTGTACTTCTCTGCTGCTGGCAGGTTGGACTCAGCCATGGCAGGCGCCAGCTCAGACTTAATGAGAAAGATTCCTGGTGTCGGGCCCATGCACAGCCTCAATCCCTTCTACTCTGATGATTTTATTTATTAAGCAAGAATCAGAATGTCTAAGAGGGGAGGCTGGCTGGCATTCACAGGATGGGTCAGACTCGATCTGCTTGTTAAGAGCCTCTTCTGTGGAGGTCATTCACATGGGGCTCAAAGGTACACACGTGTTGTGCCACTCCCACGGGGTTTCCACATACCTGTTCTCCAGACTTCCTTGTCACCATTCTTTTAGTTCTGTTCCTTCTAAATCCCCTCACTAATCAGCCAAACACTTTTGCTCAGGATCTCAGGCACATACCATGTATATATGTCAAGCCACTTTTTTCTCCACACGGAGTGGACAATTCATGTGTCATTAGGAGGCCATAACTAATATTCATCATCCCCCTCCTTCACCACCTGTTTTCAATTTCTGCTGGTCTAAGCGGCTTGACTGATGGGGTGATCCAGACTCTCACCTCAAAGGGATCTGAATCCCTGCTTATCATTCTCAAGCCATATCTACTGTACTTATCCATTTGTTGTTAAAATTGGGTTGGAAGCACCAAGGGACACACCAGTGGGTATACTGAGTGCCAACCATATCCTTCCCTGCCCTTGTTGTGTAGCAGTGCTCCTGGTACTTAACCATCGCGTAGCTTCCTGCAAGTCAGACCGCACCTAGCCCCACTCTGACCTGGCCACTAATTGCAGTAATTGTACCTAAATTGCCTCTGATGTCTAAAGACAGCTAACTGTAATCCACATTGTTCTAAGAGCACAGCTTTGTAATAGCATCCCTGACCTGAGTTGGGAAAGAGGACAGCCACCATTGAGCTTCTTGATGATGCTAGGGCCCCCTCATCTTTTTTGAGAAGGTCGAACATATTTGGTTAGGAGGAGTTTTTAGACATATACAGTATATCCATTTTAGCACACCCACTTCTTTGTGCCTTTTCATCTTTTCCTCTACCACCTGCCATGGCATCTCTGGTATTTCTTCACTTAGCATGGCCATCACTTTCTCCAAGTTTCCAGGAGAATCCCTAGCACTATATTGGCAAGCCTCTGGGGTCCTTAACACACTATTAAATCCTGTATCACAAGAGATTAATCCCATTTCAGTAAATGTTCTCTTATTCAATTTTATGATCTATTCTCTTGATTCAGCATCCTCAGGATCCAGCCCCAAGCATACTCTCATTGCCATACCTCCTTCTGGATTTAGTCTCTTCTCCTTAGCCAGCCTAGAACATCCCTGGCTGGGCATGATTTGAGTCTTCTGCATGTTCTTCAATCGAGGGGTTCTATTATATTCTGACAAGAGAAGGGATTCCTTCTGCAAGCCTAGTGACTAAGAGAATCTGGGAGTTCAAAGTTTCAGATACATATTCCCAGATAGCACTATCCCAAATCACGAGGCTCTACCCTGGCCTTGGCATGAAGCTCCACAGCTTTCATGATTAGGTCCTGAGCCCTGGCCTCCATCTTTCTGCACTTTGTCTATAAGACATTAGGATCCACTTGACTACTGCCAAGCCAAGCAAGCCCTCTGGCTTTCGCATTTTGTCTTAAATAAGTCTTTAGTCACTGGAGCCTGACATTTTCTCTCCTCAACTAATCAATGGCACTCAATAATAGCCACACAATTCCATTTCTCTCACACCTCTTACACAATGGAGATATTGCATCAGACAATGCATCCCCTTCCACTGATCTTCCATCACAGTTTACTGCTTGTGGAAGTATTAACAATTGTACTGTGACAGCATGCTAGGGCTAACCATATTCCACTTACTATCAGTGATAGAGTTCTTATTGCTAGTTGACTAATCACTGATCCAGCTCCAAACTTCAATTTTAGAGTCTGGTTCCTAGGACACTTGTGGTATCAACTGTCTTGGGTTTCCTGGAAACATACTCTGAGATGAAAAACTTTGTATATGGAAGGTTCATTGGGAAGTGCTGTTAGGAGATACATCTGAGGGAAATAAAGAGGAAGAGTTGAGCAGATGATGAAGTTGACCCAGAATGCAATCATCTATGAGGCCTCAGTTAATTCAACAGAGAGCTCTAGAACCAGGATGGCCCTTCTGAGTTGTTTAAAATTAAGGCAATGGGGCCAGGACTTTGTACCTCGACATCTTCAGTTATTAGCCAGAGGCTACCAGGGAAGGGGCATAAACTCGGATGAGGCATTTCCCAGTGATAGACACATCTATGATCTATTAGACTCTAATATTCCGGTAGCAGACGCATTGGCCTTGGACAAAGGACTGGGCAGAACAACACAGGGTCCACTATAGACAGGTAAGAGTTTCCACCTGATCTTTACTATTCTCAATCCCATTATTTCCATTTGATCGTAAAGAGCCGAGTTCCAAGGCAATATCCTCCTCTCTGAAACTCAGCATTACTATACAATACAGCCACTACCAAATTTATCAAAGATGCAAGTGCCTCCCTCACTAATGAATTTCTTATTACTGAAATAGGGAGTGTCCTTTTAACTCTCCCAGGGAATATAGTCGGCTAATGGATTATAAGTTTATATATCATGAATCTATTCTAAAATTCTCACATCCTTGAGCTTTCTACCCCTTCCTCTATGCCAAAGAAATCTGATATCTCCACCTTATTTCAGAAGCTATCTTCAAATCCAGGTGTTAAGGAACTACCCCCAGAAAACTCTCAGACTAGCACCACAAGCACTTGACACAATATTGAGTTCTTGGGTGAAGATTCTCATGCCAATAAAGTTAGCATTATATTCCACCTCCTATTCTAAAAGTTTCACGATATTTTCTACTTGTCTTCTCCCTTTTTCTGACAGTAAAGCATGACAGTAAGACGGTCAGATCTTACTATTCCTTTGAAGAACAGGGAGCAGAAATAAAACTATGGATCCTTTCAAAAGCCACAGAACAACTGCTTATTTCATAGTCTTGGTCCACAGGCCATGCAAGTGGAACACTGTGATTATTGATTTCTCACTCAGCCCATCATCTCCAAAGAAAAGTAGATAAAAGCAATTACACAACAGTTCTGAAGAAGCAACTTGCTTGTAAAGCTTATGCCTGGAATCTATCAAATTGCAGGTGTATTTGTATATCAAGTTTCACTGCCTCCTGACCAGGCAGTCATCAGCCTGTACACTTGACCCAACCCGAGAGTTTTGAAAGTAAAACATAGAGCCCTCCAGCATCACTCAAATTATTTACGTGTCAATGATATTCTCACCACTCTCGTCAGCATCAGGTTACTCAATTGAGTATACATTTTTCCCTCGAAGTTCAGTCAGAGGTTACCCTCTTCAAAGGCAACTGTCAAAATCTGACATCATGTTTGGTTTGCAATGTGATGGTAACACTAAACTTACAAATGTGCTCCCCTCACTAAATCTTCAGGTCATGGTGGAATCGACAGTTTGAGTTTCTGAGCAAAAGCTCGCCTGTGGCAGCTTGCTTGGGAAGTGAGGTTCACCCCAGCTGGTAAAACACAACAAACAAACGTGACTTAAAATAATTAGTTCCCATGCAGAGGGATCCATGTGTTTGCCTAGATGAGTTGTTTGAAGCTTTCTTTCATGTAAAGAAGTGAGCTGATGGGCAGAAAGAGGAGGCTTGAGATACAGGTTGAGAAAGGAGGCTGGAATTTTCTGACATATTATATAGCAGAGCTAAGAAAAGCAAGAGTTGGCTTCAAGGTTCCAGACACGCCGAAAGAACATATAAAGCCAAAATTTCTTGTGAATTAAAAGTTTTACTCCATTCAAGTATCTTTTAGTGGTCCAACCACTTCCATTTCAGTTGAAAATTTGTTTCATTTCCTAGCGTTTTCCAATTGGGAAAGCTTACTGTGGTTTTTCTTACTTAAAGCCAGTGTTTATTTTGGTACTAAGGATGAATTAAGTTTTGGCAAAAGTTTCCCCAGGCCAAGAGCTCTTGGGGGATGCTAGCTTTTGCCCATTGAGCTTATTTGCCAGAAACATTTGGACCCAGTGGGATGGCCAAAGCAGCCAAAGCATTCTTGCCTCACAATAAATTTAACTAAGAGAGGTCAGACACAAACACACTCAAAACTAGAACGTGAAGTGCAAGTGCACCTGGAGAATTGTAATTATTCAAATATGTCAGATTTATAGAAGATGCTTATTATAAGGGCATTGATGTAAGTTTAATTTCTGGTTCTCCACAAAAACAAGATCTCAAGGCCCTTTATGCTTTTACTATTTACAAAAGAGGTTATCTCTGAAGGAAGGAGTGCCATTCTTTGATGTCTCTGAACCTGGATCTATTTTACAATTATGTTGAAAATTGTTAGCTTTCAAGCATACTTACTGTATAGAAATAGAATTAATCTAGGTCTCGCTTCATTTAATAGAGTTTGGAAGCCTAATACCCATATAATTAATTAATAATGGAAGAAGAGTCCAAATAGCAGCCATTTCTAAAAGCTCTTCAGCATGATGAGCAGAGAAAGATAAGCATTTCATTAGTGCAATGACCACTCACATCTAATTCTTTGATGTGCCCTAGATAAGCAACTCTAAATGTAATTACAAGGGCATCCTTGGGAGATGGGTCCCACCTGTCATAAATAGAAATGACTCTCATGTTTTTTTTTAATTCTCATATCTTAATTCAAATAGATTCCTATTGATTTGACTGCATTTTTATTTATGAAAATATTTAGAAGCCAATTAGCAATAATTATGCATCAGATGAATTTTTTAACTGCTCTACTACCCGAAAAGGTAAAATGTGTAGAATTTTATGTACCAACACTTGCTCTTAGGGAATTCTTTCTTTGATAACAGAAAATTTCACTAGACTTGGAATAATGAAGAATATTTAAAGCCCATTCTCCCTTCCAATCTATCTGATGCTTGGTTCTATTCTATTTGCTCCCAAAATAAGAGTTTCTAGCTTTAGAGTTCTTCCAATAGTGAGTAGCATGATAAGCCCTCCTAAAATAATCTATTCTACTTTGAAGCATTGTAGCTCTTTAAAAATTTTACATATATTAAATCCAAACCTTCTTTATAATTTCTACTAATTCATCTATGCACTGTCTTCTGGAATCACACTGACTGAGCCTACCAAAATTCCCTTTTCCCAAGATAATCTTCCACAATATTGTCAACCTTTCCTTGCTGAGACCTTGACTGAGAAGCACTGTCCTCTCTCCTCACCCAGTAGAGCCAGCATTGCCTTGAATGTACACAATGAGAAGTTTTAAAGAACAATGAGAAGTTCTTCTCCCTTGAATCTCTTTGGCTGATCAAAGCTCTGTTCTATAGCATAAGGTCCTGCTCTCTTTTCCAACAATAAACTTGTGAATGTGACCAGATAGAAGAATCTATATGGATAGCATCAACCTTTTGGGTGAGACTCATCTTTAAAAAATTGTAAAGCTTGTGGAATGTTGACATGGAGTTTGACGATACTGAAGCCTGAGCAAGGAACTGTAGTGGATGCTGGACCTGCCAGCCCATATCCTCCTTCAGGACTGAAGAACTGATTCCTATAGCCATTGGCTGTCTGTCCTCTTTGGCAATATTCTTGCCAGAGAGAGCTTTTTCACATCAGGCAGTGCATATCCAGTGACTAACTGGTGTGCCAAAGCCCCTGACCCATCAAGGGCAATTCTGAAGACAATCTTTGCTCCAGAGCTCCCTGGAGGTCAACTGAGACCTTGACTGAGACTACACCACAGCCCAGCTTCTCCCTCTCCCAAATCCTGTCTCTTGTCTTCCACAGTTGTTGATCCGAAGAGCACTCCCAATAAAACTCCTGCATGCTAATGTCCATTTCAGGTTTGGCTTCCCAGGCAACCCCACTTGTGACAGGCTCTGATCAGACCATTTTTAGCGAAGATGTGCTCCTATTGTCTCCCCACCCACCCACCCCCACAAAAAAGTAGTATATTTCTAAAGAATGTTTCAGAAGATATATTTGAGAGTTGGGGAAACCTATTGCTAGCCCAACTCATCAAAAAATGTCTCGCTTTCCTTTTCTATCAAGTCTCCAGTTCTCATGCCTGTTCACTCTATTGCACTGTGAGTTGCTCAAGGGTAGAGCTAGCTTTCATGCACCTTAGTTGCACCTATGGTGCCTAGCAGAGATCATAAGTGCTCAATACCAGACTTAATGCCTGTTGTCTCGTCTTATCCTCCTTAAAACCCAAATGCATTCAGGCCTTATTCCTGCTACTTTTCATCAATTCCTCATAAATAAACTATATATATTCAGGTGATTTTAGAGTGAATTATATGATAATCATTTATGTATGTCTTTAATCACTAGATCCAGACTTTCTATGCCACTAGTTTAGATATCTTGGGACAGAGATTATGTAGGTATAGTGGGCTGAAGAGTGGCCCTAAAGATATACACTGGCATCCAAATCCCCAGAACCTGTGCATGTGGTCTTATTTGGAAAAAGGAACTTTGCAGATGTAATTAAGTTAAAGATCTTGAGATGAGATCATCCTGGATTACCAGGGTGGGCTGTAAATCAAAAGACAAGTGTCTTCATGACAGACAAAGACAAAAGACCCAGAGAGGCAGAGAGAAAGTGACAAGAGTGGAGTGATACAGTTGTGAGCCAAGGAATGCTTGGGGCTACTAGAAGCTGGAAGAGGCAAGGAAGAGAATCTAGTGCCTTCAAAGAAAGTGCTGCCCTTGAGTTCAGCCTTCCGGCCTCCAGAATAAAGAAAATAAATGTGTTGTTTTACACCACCAAGTTTGTGGTAATTTGTTACAGCAGCCTTGGGAACTTAATGTATTCGGTCTGGGAACCGGAAAATCCACAGGGTAGATTCTATCCATACTGTGAAATTTGTATGTTGGGACTTAGATTTCAGTACTGACTCCCAGACACCAACCATGCTGCATCCCCTCTTTGCGGATGACCTTGGCAGTGTGCGCACAAGGAG
Organism: Eonycteris spelaea; assembly: GCA_003508835.1. Classification (NCBI taxonomy): domain Eukaryota; kingdom Metazoa; phylum Chordata; class Mammalia; order Chiroptera; family Pteropodidae; genus Eonycteris; species Eonycteris spelaea. Next base: position 9,239,653 of record PUFA01000017.1, read on the forward strand.
GGCATTGAATGCACCCAGGACATCAGCCTCAGTGGCTCTGGCACCTGTGGCACAGCCTTGGTCAAGCCAGGGTCTGAAGAAAGGCCAGAGCCCCCAGACGCCCTAGGGGAGAGATGGAGCCTCATTTGGGTGACTTTCCCAGCACTGTCATAAAGATTTCCTTGAGTGAATAATTCAACTGCTAAAAACAACAACAACAACAACAACAAACAACAAAAACTCAAGAAAATGCATCACTGTTAGAATCGTAGGCCTTGTTGGAGTGGAAAGAAATTCTTAGCGATCACAGGTCAACCTCTATTTTGGATGAGAAAATTGAGGCTGCAATGTGATGACTTGTGGCTATGTATCTAGTCAGAGCAGAGCCTGAAGTAGAATTCAGGAGCAGGAATTCTAGCCCAACATCCTTCCACTGCACCACACTTATGTACATTCCTGGAACATCTTTCTCTTTGGTCATCTCGACATTTCTTAACAATTACCAAAGAAGCTTGCTTATCTATGTATTTCAAGTGAGCTATATAAAAGTACGGTATGAGTCTTAAGTTTTAAAATAGCTGTGTTTTGGACAGATATTTAAAATTCCATACCAGTTTGCATCCTGGTGACATTCAGCTAGATGGAAACAGAAGCAAACAAACAAAAGGAAGGCTTAAGAATTGACCTCCCAGCTGCAAGGGAAAATGGCTTTGAGGCAGTTCACCCCAGCTAGGAAGAGCCAGCAGTGAAGCAGCGTGTCTACACCCTACACATACATATTCAGATGCTTTGTCAAAAAAAGCCCAGTGCTGGAGCATTTCAATTAACAAAGTGGGATGGTTTACCTGATAAAATGCTCCCTGTGTGAGTGTAATTACATATTTATACCCCACAGAGATTTTTTAATTTCTGTTTGGTTTGTTTGCCTTGAAAGTGTTTGTCACTGGGAGTGTTCTTGATGTGCAATTTTAAAGCAGTGTTGGCCAACTGTGTGGCTTGTTTTCATTTCAGATGCATTACAGTTTGAAGATGATGCTTTTCCTCCTGTCTACACATAATATTGATACTTCCACAAGAAGACAATGCATCAAGGAACAGGAAAAGCATTAAAGGAATACTGTCAAGTACCTGTCTTCTATTTCATCTAGTGGTTTTCTCTTTTTTAACCAAAAAGAGGCTACTAATTGAATCCAAAATGCTTGAAAATGTTTCCTTTCTCTGCAAGTTTACTTGTTTCCCATCTTCTGTTTATAAAGCTGTTCTTTCACTCCTACCCCAACGATATAGCAAATAAAGCTAAAAACAAAACAAAACAACAACAACAACAAAAACTGGTTGTCCTCTCTGTGGTTCTCCACCCTCTCGTCCCTGACGAATACACAAACACACAGATACAGACTGATGATCAGTTGGGGTTGCTTTCGTTTCATCACTAAGCAGCAGAGCTCCTGCTATGACCTCAGTTCCATTGTTCAGCTTTGGGTGTACAGAGATAACTCTCAGTCCCTGACCTCACGGAGCTGTGTGCTAGCAGAGTAGCTGGGCACGGAGAGAAGCAATTACAGCCTAGCATAGCAAGTGCAGTAACCAAGGTGTGCGTGAGGTACAGTGGTGGCACCATGGAGGCAGGAATCAATTCTGCCCAAAGCAGGCTTCATGGAAGAGGAGGTGGCTCTGCAGGTGGCTCTTAAAGAGAACACCCAGCACACCTGAGAGCTCACCAATGGCTCAGACCAGAGATAAAACCTTGAATGAGACCAACATGGTCCCTGCATTCATTCTGGGGGAAGCAGACAGTAAGGAAGAGAACAAACAAAAAAATAATAACTGCAGACTGTGATACGTGCTATGAATGGAATAATGATGGAGATGAAAAAGGGAAGAAAGTCTCTTTATATGGGCTGGTCAGGGAGGTCCTCGCTGAGGAGGTGACATTTGAGTTGAGACATGAAGAATGATAAGGAGCTGGTCATGCGAAAATCTAAGGGTTGAGCAAGCGTCAGGCCCAAGAAGGGGCTGAGCAGGCAAGGAATAGAGAAGAGGCAGGTGTTGCTGGATGCAGCAAGGAGGAGAAAGTGGGGAGCTCAGCTGGAGGAGATAACAGAATGAGATTTGAAACCCATATGGAACCCTTATGGTGCTCACTGATGTGTCGAGATGATGCAATTATCCACATTGTACTTATAATCCATTCCTCTCCTATGGATTTTGCTCATATTGGGCCTTCATTTTAAGAATATGACTGGTATTTTCTCAAGAGGAATTAAACATCTACATTCATTCTCTTTAGATATCCTATATCTCCTAACACAAGTGTGAAATTTAGAAACCCATAGCACTCCATAGAAATAAAAGTTCATATTCTATGCATGTGCACTTCCTTTAAACTGTCATTGGCTCTAAATAGGATTTGTTTCACTGACTCCTATTTGAAGATGTGCTTAGTAATCCACCAGCTATTGTAAAGAATCCACTTGTGGTCTCTCGTATTGGTATGCAGGCTATGACATCATTTTAAATGGAGGTGTGTGAAGTCAAATACTTGGGAAGTTTCCTATATAAATCAATAATAATAATAATAATAATAATAATAATAGCTTATTTATTCACTAGACCACCTGGAATACAGTCATGTTATTTTACTCAGCATTAAGGGAAATACAAGGTTTTCCTTTTCTCTCTTTTTTGGAAGGAAGCATACTGCTGAGACTATTAAAGAAAATGCAAATCTGGCTGTTTGGGAAACCTCCAAAAGAATGAAAGTGAGCAGTTGTTACCAGCAGTGTTTGGATGAAACTGTAAAATATTTGTCTTTAAAAATGTTTGTTTAACTGAGGAGAGTTTACACAGCTTGTGGAGAATTATAGTGGAAGAAATTACATCTTGCTTCCACCATCATCCCTGTCTCTACCTGCCAATTGTCCCCATTTTAGTCTGCTGGAGCATTAGTGATGCTTAAAATGATCAGAAAGAAATATCAACACTTCCTGTTAAGATATGGAAGAATGCAATTAGCTCAAAATGAGGAATTTGCTTCCCTCCTGGTATACACACATTTAGAATAATTTCATCTAAAATGTTTGTTGATCAGATTTATGTTCTGCTTTCTCCTTGCCCACTGCTGCTGAACAGGGCAAAAAATATTTTTAAAGTTCCTAAAACTACTGACCCTTTGGCAAGCACAGAACTATGTACCCTACCAATGTTCAGTAAATTTTATTGACTAAATTTAACAAAGTGAATACTTTATAAGTTAGTGATCAGTTAGTGATTAATGGATTTATTTAAGTTCTTTGGGGGGGGGGGAAAGAACTCCACTTGGAGCAGAGGTAAGGTAATGAATGTCTAGATTTCTTTGTAACATTCTCCTGTCTCTTTCTCTCAAAATTCCTTCCTTACTGTCAGCCAACCCTAGAAATGGACACCACAAGTCGCAGCCAGTTAGTAATGGGTGGGTCAGTGTAATGCAATGGCCTCTCCGTGTCAAGTTTCTTGAGTCTAAGTCATAATACCCCTTTAAACTTTCTTTTTCTCATATTAATATAGAAACTATGAATCACACAAAAGTATATCTGCTCCTTATCATACGGAGATGATAATGCAGCCAGGAAAGATACGACAGTACCACATTGGGCTGCCTGCCAAATTGCTATTTATGAGGCCTCTGGTGGTTCTAAACCAGATCATGGGTTTCACGTGGGGAAGCTTTTTTACAAAGCTCATGATTCTTGGGCTCACCCTCAGAAAAAAATCTAATTGAGCCTTAGTGAGACCTGGGGATCTAAATTTTTTTAAAAGAAAAATTTCCTTTCTTAGGATCAGCCATGTCTGGGAAATATTTCTTCACATTGCAGTAGTATGGTCCTCAAGAAGCATTCAAGCACATATAATACACAATACGAACACAAATACAGGAGATATTATGAAGAATATATTTGGTTTCCTGTGAAGCAGATACTTAGCTGACTAAGACACTGATGATGAGATTCTAGATTTCACTCACTTTATGTTGATTGCTCTGCAATGGCCTGGAAAACAACTGAGTTGTTTTAAAATAAGCACCTTTCTTCTCTATCAAGGTCAAACCTTTTACTTGATGTATTTAACTAACCATGTAAAATATTACATCAGCAAGCCTACGAGGCACTTAGAGATATATTCACATTTGCATAATGTCCTCTGTAAGTTAGTCTTTGGTCCTTAAGGGTGTTTAGAATAACTGCATGCAAGAATATATTTAATCCAATCTCATTTTAGCTTTTGCTCTTTTAAGATTTCAAAAATTAATAAATCCTCCTGATACTCCAAATTACCATGAGCTTTTATAAGCATAACTTTGTAACTTTAACCCATTTATGAACATACCCCACAGGCAAATGTACTAATGAATAAGAAATAACATTAGAAGTTTAAAAGATGGTCTCTTTATGAAGTAATGTAAGAAAATCCTGTTAGCTGGATCGAGTACAAAAGTGCGATTTCTTAAAAAATAGAAAATCCGTCACAAAATTACATGTAATTACAATAACCAAAGGATAGAAAGTAAGAATAGTTGAAGTACCATGCATTATTTAACTTAGTACATGTTATCACTTGCTTGCATATGGATGAAAGCAGGAAGAAAGGAACCAACAAACTCACCGCCTGTGGCTAAAAAAATTGTGGTATTTTGTACCTGACTTCCTGGTATGTGAATTCTTGACCGAAGCTATCAACACACCTGACAGGTAGACTGTGCTTCAAGCTCCTTTTGTCATTACCTGATGGCCCCTCCCCTCTTCTTTCTCACTGCTGACCTTGTTATAAAGTTACATTATAGAGTAAAGGCAGTGCTCATGTCTCTTTCAGAGTCCAACGAAATGCTGGAATCAGTTTGATCAACAAACTGGACCTCTTTTCTGGCAAAGCAGCAAAATTATATTGAGTCATGTATTATTATTATAGGCATGCCTACATGGGAATTTCTCCCTTCCAAACCATTATGCAGTGATTTTACTCACCACAAAAAAATACCATAAATACCGCATTGCAAAAAGGCCTATTCTGCGTACTACAAACATACTGATTAGAACACAGAGGGGAAAAAAATCACGCCCCAATGTCACACAGCTAGCTCTCACCCTAGCATAAAATAGAATCTGGATTTACTGAGATTCCAATCTCTATGGTTCACTGAAGTGATATTCAAAATGAGGATGAAATGTTGCCATAAAGAATTTGAAAGGAAGAAAAACAAGAAATGATATTACTAGATAAGCTCTGAATACAGTGCAAGAGTCCAGCATATGGACCATCAGAGTCTTAACGATAGAAAAGAATATGTGGCCTATCTGTGACTGAGATGGCCAGAATCAGTCTGGTCCTGAGGAAGATGGAGAAGTAGTGATATAGTAGATGTTTCTAGATTGCAAAAGTGGAGGCTGACTTCTGTAGGCCATTCCTGGAACAGGCACACTCGTAAATTGCTGACAATCTTGCTGGAAGGCTCCGTGGTCATCAAAAGTTTTTGTATTCCTCATGCTTTAAATAAAACTGAAACAAGAGTAAAAACTTATATTCAAAGCTAATTGCAGACTTATTTCTATACTGAAAAATTAGGAGTAACTTAAATATTCAACAACTGGAAAAGTTAAGTAAATAATGTTATATTCATGTGATAAAATATTTAATGTCATGGGCAAGTGTTTCCTCTATAATGTTGAGTGAAAAAAGCATATAAACATCTAATAAAATGATTTCCAATGAAATACATTAAAATGCTAAGTGGTTTTATTTCTGAATAGGCAATGATGGGGTTTAGTTTTTTGACATTTTTCATATTTTCCAAATTCTCTACAATGAGCATGTATTACTGTTATAATCAGAAATACAATTAACTTCTAAAAATATGTCATACTGGATTATTTTATTGTCTATGAAAAATGAATTAGTATTGTTTAATGAGTAATATGTGTAAGGATGTTCATTGTAACATTATTAGTAAAAGTGAAAAATTAGAGAAAACAAATATCAGCAGGAAATGGACAAATGAATTAATGATAAAAATTGTTGTTATTATAATTGTTTGTGTTATTAAATAAGTAACTTATATTGGTTCTTACCATGTGCTAAACACAGTTCTAAGTACTTCAAATGTCTTGACCTTTTTAATCTCCACCTTAACTCTTTGAAATCCATATTATTATTAGCCTCATTTACAGTCATACTGCATTATATCCAGCCTTTAAAGATGTGGTCATCTGATGTGCTGACATGGAAAGATGCCCATTACATATTGTTATGCAAATAAAGGAAATCATCAAAAAGAATATTTAAGATGATTATCTTTTTTGCTTTTAAAAAGGTGTATACAAAAATATTTGTAAGCATTTGTATGTAAAAAAGGTCTGAAACAACAAACTAAATTATCAATAGGGCTTCCTCCTAGGGAATGAGAGTGGAAGTGATGAAGAGAGATAGTGTCACATTTTACTTCATACCCTTCTAAGGTTCTATTTAAAAATAAATATTTCCTCTTGTAAATAAAATAATTACTCTTGTAATTAAAATACGATTATGGTTTAAAAGGAAACTAAGAATAAAATTAGTATACTTTTATACAACTAATACCTAGAGAGACAAAATATAGTTCAACTGGAAAATAACCACAAGCCAATAACAAGTTGATGTGTGTAAGCCAAGAGATGCTTGGTATTATCTTAGCTAAGACTATATAGATAAAAAAGTGGGAATCTGCGTGAGCAAAGTTACTCAGAGAAGAATGAGACCTACAAGTTTAGATGGCACAAAGAGAACAGCTTGATAAGGCAAAGGTTATAAAAGTAAACAAAGGAAATCAAAAGTTTGTTTATATCTGGGGCTTGATCCAATAAGCAGCCAGTAACTACTGTGAGCTCTAAGACAAAGACATTACATGGTAGGTAGATCACAGAATATTAGAATAATTTATCTTAAAGATGACTCAGATGGCCTGGAAGGAGAAGAATTCATAGATGGTTAGACCTATTTCAATATCAAGACATAAGACAACTAGAACCAGGACTAAGAAATGTAGAGGACATTTCTATAGAGGAAATGTAGACAGATTTGTCTTTGTCAGGCAAGAGGGTTGGGACCCCAACCTTTAGAAGGCCCTACATACATGAAATTTAAAGAATTAAATAGTAAAGAGCATGGACATGTCTTTCTAAATCCAATGCTCTGAGCTGATACAATGCAACCCACAACTCTAAATCTCCACTCAGCTGATACCGCTTAGGTCCCATGAAATGTTTTTGCACCCTTCTTGCCCTTGCCTTACTCCTAAAACAAAAAGCAGTGGCATTCAGGCACCTGAGTCCAAAACCGTGAAGGCTGTTGGCTGTGCTACTGCCTAGCTTAAGCATCTGAAGTGCTCAGGTTCAAGAACAGCAGAAACTTGTAAGAGGCCTCCTCTCAGCATAAATGCAATATTTGCATGAAAAATATCTTTTCCTAGTAACATTGAGAATCCATTTTTTTGCTTCTCTTTGTGTTCCAGTTTGCGCTTTTGGAGTCCTATGAAGTAGTGTATGTTTAAAACAATTGCACGTGGGAACTGAAGAACATTTTGCAATATGAAACAATTCATTCAGTCTTATGTTTGAGGATCTAGCTATAACATGTATATAATAAAGGTTTTTCACTATGGTTAATAATTTCATTTTGCCAAGAATAGTTAATGAAATTGAATTCACTTAAAAAATTAAATTAGGTAAGTGTCAAATAATTTTGACTTAAAATATTGCAATTCATTATTATTTGCATTTTGCCTTTTACTTTTAATAGTTAAATTTAATATTTTAGAAGAAAATAACTTTTTTGAAAACACATTGAAAAATAATTTCAGTTTTGCAATTTAATTTAATTTAATTTAATTAATTTATTATTATTTGTAACATTTTATTTATTTTTTCCCACTCCCTCCTCCTTCCCTCTGGTAACCACTAGTCCATTGTCCATATCCATGAGTTTGTTTGTTTGTCTTGTTCATGCAAATTAATTTTAATTTTCCAATATTTAATTTACATTTGGCTGAAAATAAATTCAAATTTTATACACTTGAATACATTTTATTTTTTAATCTTTTGGATTATCCCTGTTAACAGAATACAAATTATGTGAAGATCTCAATTATAACAACATAATTGGTGACTTTGCTAAAAAGACTAAATAAATTTTATTCATATAAGCAGAACTTATGAAATAGGCATATATTTATTTTATCACTCATCTAAACATTGTTAGCCCATCCACAATACATCCAGACAAATTCAATTGTTGTAGTTAAAGTCAGTTGTCTTTGGCATTTTGCCAACTTTCAGTCACACATAAACTATAGCTTTACTTACATTATTCTATTGTGTCATTATGAATGTATTATTTGTCCAGGCAAAAGGGAACATATTTTATACAATAGTCTGTGAGCTTAATTTTTTATAACTTTTAAGTATTTAGACACAGGATATGTGGGCCACTATTATTTTACTCTTGCCCTGAGTCCTTTGAGTGATAGGGGCATTCCTGTATTCAGGGCCATTAATAAGAACGTTATGGGAGCAAAGGAAATGAGCCAATAAAGATTTAAAAAAATAAAAAGTTTATGTATCTGGTAGTCCCACTGACAAGAAGAGAAGTTGGATTGGGCAACTCAAACCCATCTGTCATTCCATAAAGCTTGGCAGTTATGAGTAGTTACAATCAGTCATAAACCTGAAGTCGTAAACTGAAAAAATACAAAACCAGAATTAGTATCATCAGTCAGGAATAATAGGAGGATGACCTCAGCATCATCCCCTTCAGGACACCACTTGTGTAGCAATCCCTGATGGGCAGTGACTGGAGTGGACAGACACTCTATTCTGTTGTTGGGTAGAATTAGACTTAAGTATTTCTACTATTGACAAGTCCAGAATGGTTCTTTAACTGAGATTTCAGAAACATAGTCATTATTTCAGAATTTCTGTATCACACCATGGGGTGGCTAGAAACAAATTTTATTAAAGAGAGTCTCTATATCTTTTCTGTTACTGTTCTCTGAAAATCACTTCCTTTTCTCTTAAGTAGCCTATACATCAAGTCAATGTCTTAATTATGTGGGCTCAGGTGACCTCATCCTCATGTTCATTTAATAATGAGGCTACATTCTTTCTTAGATTACTTGACACTTTAGAGGAAGGGACCACCCACTGTCTCAGGTCTACGGCTTGATGGTCATTTTTTCTTTTTCATCACATTCACCACCCAGGTGATCATGGCCAATGGCTATAGTGGCCACACACTGACCATTTTCATGGCCTCAGTCCTGCTGGTCTGATGGATCCTACTCCCCTCTAGCTTTGTCCTATGTGAGGCAGGTATGGATATGGTCTCCACAGACTGGAGAGGAGAAGGAACAGGATCTCAGTAAAGAACCATGAGGAAGACTCCCCCACCCAAACAGATAACTTAGGCTTTTCCTTCCTTTCAGGTCCCTCTGCCGCAACCACCACTCCCCAAGTCTTCGGAAAACTTTTGGGGTCAAAGCAATACTTTCTGCAACTCTGACCCAAACAGAGCAGTCTTTCAATATTTTTTTTTAACTTTGTAACAGACTATTCTTTTCATTATATGAGGTTAAGATGTAATATCTATCCCTAACCCCTACTCGCATTCAATTTATGGTGCTTTTTAAATTCAGTTCAAGTCAGTTTAAGGAGAGAAACAAAAGTTTAAGGAGAGAAACAACATTGAAGTACTCCCAAGTTCAAAATGACCCATTTCTGGGATAAGGTTCATCAAAGCGAGTGTTCCCAGTCTCTGCCTGCACTCCCATCCACACACAATATCACACCCCTAACAGCTGAACGAATTTTGGCCACTTTCCCCCATTCTCTCATTCTCTAAGCATATTTTGCTTTTGCCAAACTAAGTTGGACTCTGTGAGACAAAATGTGAGGAATGAGTAGACAGAAAAAAACCCAAATGAAAAAGGACAATGGTAAAGGAACTTGCTAGCAGAGCCACTTCCATTGCTGGCTTTCATTTTAAAAAATCTAGACAATGGGTAATACTGAAATAATTTTTTTTAAAAAAAGCATGAATGGTTTAATTGTTCTACACAATAAATAATAATAATAAGTAAACAAACAAACAAACAAACAAAAAACAGAGAAAAAGAGGAGCAGGAGACTGAAGAGAAAATACCATGATAGGAGGTATCTAGAAATTACTTCCAAGGTAAGGAGAGTCAGGAAGAGGAGAGGGGATTTTTGTTACTGTGGGACATGAAATATATCCCCTAAAAAGTTGTGTAAGTGATGCAGGCGAGAATTAGAGTTCTTTAATTTCTTGTGGTTGCCAGGCTTCTCAGAATATGACTCTTCACTGAGACTGAGCTATTTGGACCTCAGTCAATACTTATTTTTCTTCCAATTTTATTGAGATGTAATTGATATACAATATTGATAAGTTAAAAGTATAACATAATAACTTGACTTTCATACATTGTGAAATGATTACCATGGTAAGTTTAGTTAACATCCATCACCTCATATAGTTATTTAAAAAAAAAAGAAACTGTTTTTTTCTTTGTGATGAGAACTTTTAGAATCTACTCTCTTTAAAACTTTCAAATTCATCATACACCAGAATTAACCACTGTCACCATGCTGTACATTATATCCTCAGTACTTATTTATCTTACAACTGGAAATATGTATCTTTTGACCACCTTCAACCAATTTGCCCACCCACACCCCCCACCTCTGATAACCACAAATCTGATCTCTTTTTCTTAGTTTGTTTTTTTATGTGTTTTTAAACAATTTTTATTCCCAATATAAGTGATCATGCAGTATTTGTCTTTTCCTTTCTGACATTTTAGTTAGCATAATGCCCTCAAGATCCACCTATGTTGTTGTAAATGGCAAGATTTTCTTCCTTTTTATGGCCGAATAATATTCCATTGCATATATATACCACACCTTCTTTATCCATTCATCAGTCGATGGACACTTAGGTTGCTTCCATGTTTCGGCTGTTATAAAAGTTAATACTTAAGTTACCAACTTATAGAAGCCTATGTTTAGAAAGATCTTATCAACTCCCTTTTAACATTTCATGGATTAGAACTCCACAAACAGAAAGAAGAACAGGGAGAAATCACTGAAATATGTTTAGACAACAATGAAAATTCTACTTGACCTAGAGATGGGTCCTCAAGGCCTCAGATGTACTCACATTTCCCAATGACGTGCTTTTCTTCTTTTTCCAAACTCTTAGAAATCTTTTGGAGCTACATGTCTACTTTCCTACTTTTCCTGGAAGATATTTGTAGTTTTGAAATGATGACGTCTTTCTACGTGAGAAACTTACTATCTGAATTCTTGCTATGTTCTGTTCTTTGGCCTGATGGTCAATCCACAAATGTTCTTTGTGATAGATCATTTATCAATAGATTGATAAAATTTTTTATTTTTGCAGTTTTCTGTGTGTTTTTGTGTTTCACAATAAAAAGGTTAAAATTATTAAAAACAGAAAAAGTATTTTTAATAATTTTTAATCTTTTTATTGTTTTTAACCTTTTTATTGTTGCTCATTAATATTCAAAACTCAAATTAAAATTCTGAGGGAAATGAAAGAGCACCCTAATTTATTCTCCTCAATAATCTGAGAGTTGGGAGAACAACTTTAAAATTTGAAAACACTCAGGTTTTCACATTCACTGTTCTCTCTCATTCAGTTGAGAAAAACAGAAAAATAGTGACTCATTTTACAATATCCTTTACACATTTAGAATTTAGAAAAATCCTGGAAATACTTTACCAAATACTACCCAGATGCATTTTTCTCACTTTACTGTTTTAAACTTAATAATGTGATCTGGATATTTGCTTATAGCTCTGCCATGTTTATTGTTTCAAGAAGTGTAGATTACCATCTGTGAGAGTTTGCAATCAGATTCCAAAATAGGGGGCCCAACTCTAAACAAGAACCCATGGAAATTGTTATGACCCATTTTCATGAGGATATAAAAATCTAGAGGCAGCCACAGTTTAAGTATGCCAGATTTGGGGATAAAATCCCTTTTGGTCTGTGAAGAGGGTTGAGATTTTAATCAACTATTTTCTTGCTCATAGAATCCCATATGGTGTTGGGTCATTTTGAACATGGGAATACTTTGACGTTGCATACCACTTCTGTTTCTCCCCCTAAAGGAAATCCAAAACACCCTCCATTTGAGGAGCTGCACTGGATGGAAGCTACTCCCAGGAGCCTATTGATATCTGCTGGCAAAGCCACCCGAGCAAGTCACGCGTGAGTAGTCTCCTTGCTAATGTTTTGGCATGTCATGATTATGCACTGCTAAGTCTTTGTCAGGAACAGACCTGTTGCCAATGTTTGTTGTTCATGGCTGTTGTTATTTTCTTTTTTCTCCTCCGCTATAGCAAACATGCTCTGTTGTAAATGATAAGGGGAACGAGCAAGGAAGCTAAAGGTTGCTGTCCTTCCCTTTGGCTTACAACAGCAAAGGGAGATGAGGTGCAGGACAGGGAGAGAGGAATGAATCAAACAATCTCAATAAAGGAAGTTAATTGGTATGAATTCCTAAGTCTAAAGTAGTTGTATGCTACCTTGGTTGCACATTGGAATCACTCAGAGAGATATGAAAAGACTGATGTCTGAACCCCTTCCCCATGCTTTAATGTGTCTGAGGCTAGCATCAGCATTTTTTTTTAAGTTCATGATATAATGGTGACATAAAGTCAAGATCGAGAACTACTGCTCTAGACGCAGTCAGCTATCGTCATGATGATCTGCTCTTTAATCATTTATCTTTCACTCAGATTCATTGAAGTATACCTTCTTGGTTATCATGGGACAATGTTACATCCATCCAAGACCTGCAAGCCCAGCTAGTCTTGCCCTTTCTTTTGAGGCAGCTGTGATGTGACAGAAAGAGCACTAGATCTAGGTCCAAGGACTAGACTATTCTGTTCATAGTTAAATGAACTATGACAAATCATGAATAAGTTAGAGCATCACTCTGAGTCTCCTTTTTCTAGATACTGGACTTGGGGAAATTCAGTGACCATTAGGTTTCAGTATTGGCCAAACATAGTTTCTCAGTAAATATTTTTGTCTTTGTTTCTGTTTTTATAGATGAGGACACTGCACCACAAAGAAATAAACTGCCTAGAGCTCTTTCTTTTATATCTGAGGCCGCGAGATTTCTTGTTTGGGTGTAGATTTTTTAAAAATAATTGAACCAATTGACAACATATCTTTTAATTCTATCCATTGGTTACCCCTTATCCCCTTCCCTTATCAACATACAAACACATGTAGTTACAGATATGGTTCAAGAGGGTCCACAATCCAGGAGCAAACAGATATGTTAACACTGCCTCAGAATTTCTAGGGCTTGGACAGCTCACCAAATCATTGCTCTGAAAACATTCCATTTTGGGGTCCCGGACAATCTATCTACATCTCCTCCTCTATCTCTTCCATCAACAAAATGGAAAAATTCCACTAGAGATTAATTCTTGCCTGCATGGCACTTTAAAGATTAAAATGCACTACATAAAAAAAAAAAAAAAAAGCAAAGCATTAACCATGGGGAGGAATAGGAAAATAACCAAGGAAAGGGTAATAACAAGTGAATCAGCCAAAAGGTAAGCCTTTGCTAAAAATGAGCTACACAATTGATATAAACTTAATTTTCTTGTCTTGATCCCTGGAGTATCTGTAGTTTACCTGATTGAGACTTAACCTAAATCAAATTTCCAAGCAAAGCTGCTGTGTTTATACAAAGGGCAAGCCCATTTTTCAAATTAGAAAAATCCAAAGTAACTTAATTCTTAGGTGAGCATTGGGGCACTTTTTCTCTCTTTTCCTGTCTGTCTCTGTCTCCCTGTCTCTCATACTCTCATTTGTTGACCTTCACTTTCAAGTTTTTTAAGTCATGCATTAGAACAGCTAAATATCTATCTACCCATGAAAAAAAGCTTTTTCTCTTCAATACTGCCAAAAGTGCTTAGAGGCCATAAAATATTTTGAAAACAGGAAACATTGCCAGGTACCAATACAGACTCTTGTCCCTTACTACCATTCAAAAAAAAAAAAAATTCCAAAGTTCCCCAAATGAATCTTATTTGGTCAAATACATGCTAAATCAGATAGTGTTTTCTAGAAAACCGTAACATCAGCTGGGAGAATATTCTTTACTTTATATTATAAAGTTTGTCTTTCCTGAAAGGTCTTCATTACCCCTTGGGAAAACAGTTCACATTTCCAGAAAGATCCAAGTCTATCTTCTTTCAAGAAACTTCTGCTGCTAAACCTACATGGCAGTACCTCCTCTTCAATTTTATGAAGTGAAAAATAACAAAAAAATTTTAAAACACTAACAGGCAAATTTGAATATGACAAAAATAATGATTGGCCACCATTGTTTGCCCAACACTGTTCTCAAAGATGGTGGTGGATGGGAAACGGGTCGCTTGGAAGGGAAAGAGGACCCTATGCAGGCAGCTCCATCAGGAAGCAGGGAACCCAATGGTGGTCTCCATGTCTCCAGTTTTCCTGGATCAAGCTAACAATATGGAAGCCAACTATCTGGGAGATTCCTAGAATCACTGTCTCTTTCCTGGAAGTCTTATCAGCCACGGAGCTCCGAATCATTCCATGTATATTCGAGCTGGAGAAAACAACTGCCACCAGGTGGCACCAAACTGTGGCCAGGACCAGGATGGATTCAGATGGCACAGACCCTTGGAACTCCCAGATGGCTAGTTGGGCAACCTCACTCTGGTCATTTCATTAATCTTGCAATGTGATGCCAGGTTTTAAGCAAGTGAATTTTTTGGACCCTGCTTCTCACATCATGCAGAGTTTTACTCTCCTTCTTATTGTACTTAATTCTATACAGAGTTATTTTTGAACTTGTATATTTCAACCCCCAGCCAAACTACAAGCTCACTGAGCAGAGGAATCATGTTTTCTGTTGCTCTTGTGGAATGAATGAGGGGTAGATATTCAACAACTGCCTGTCTTCATGCATTATTGAAGCTTTCGTACAGTGTGAACTGTCTCAATATAGAGTTCTTTAACTTTCTGGATATAAATGTGTCTTCCCTAGATACTCTTCCCCCAAGTACACACCCAAATATACAGCAGGTTCTTGCACTTGGCTCTACCATTGACCACACTCTGAGGATACAATCCGTTTATTTCTTTATCGGAGAACTAAACAAAAGAACAAAATGGCTTTATTCAAAATATCTTTGTGATTCCATTGCTCAGTAATAAACAAAATTTTCTAAAATTTTCTTTCTGATTTTCTGGTTCGCACATTGCATTTATCAGACCTCTATTTTTACTACCTATAATGATTTAAAAAATAGAACACACACACACACACACACACACACACACACACACACGGACTAGTGGTGTGTCCTTCTCAGGAGGAGCCACCGGCATAAAAGTCTGGAATGTGCTTGGCTTTGCACCCATCACAGCAAGGCATTAGAAATATTGGATTTAGTGTTGTGTGTCCACAGATATAAAATTAGGCCGACAGAAGTCTGGATCTGGGCCTCACTCCATACTGCTAACTTGCAGAGCACTGGTAGCCAAAAGGGTTTGGAACGGTTCTCTCTCTACAGATGCTGCCATTCATTTCTGTGGGAACAGGACCACTTACATCTAATTACAGTTTCTGCTTAAATTAACAGGACAGACATGACAGCAAAAACTTCTTCAGACTAACTGGTGGGGAGACCTTTAGCTGACACAGCTTATGAAATAGTTGGCTTACAGCAAAGCAATGTCAATTTTAAAAAGTAATTTAGAATTCATATGATTCCATCCAGCAATCTGTGGCAGCCAGAGGAAAATATGTGGGATTGGGTGAGGGGCAGCAAAGTGGGCAGGCAGGAGCATACACCATTTTAGAAAGAAGAACAGATTATCTTACAGAGTCAACAATTTTAGAGAGATTAGGTTATTTCACGCAGTACCATAACACAGCTAATAAGTGGTAGAGTTGACATTTAAATCCTGACAGTTGAATTTCTGGGCCCTTTCTTTTAACTGCCTCCAAGGACATCTAAGACACCAGCACACATTGAAATGCCACTTTATCAAACAATTAAGAAAGATTCTGTGCTTAATACTGGTCCGATGACAGTTTTACTGTCCTTCATTCTGACCAGTCAACTTTATGCCGTGGGATCCAAGGTGAATTGAGCCTCAGGACACTACAAATCTCTAGAAAGGGTCATTAAGTAGCCTATAGGGTTCAGTTCCTGTAAAAGTCTACCACCAGCCAGCAAAGGGTGCCAGGCTGCCCTTGCGAAGGGCTGTCCCCACAAATGCCCAGGGTTCACAAAATTTGCCCCCAAACTACCCTCTTGCCTGTACCTTATCTTGCTCCGACTCTCTTTTAATGAGCTAAACCTTTCTTATCCATCTATCTAACTTGCCATTTTGATGTCCCTTACCAGATTCCAGCTATTGTCTTCATGACCTGGGCTCTGATTACTACCCCTTTCCCTTGATCAAACAACCTGGCAAACAATCGCTTTGTCAGGGCCAGCCTTGGAGCCACAGATGCCCACACACTCACTGCCCCCAGAGATAGCTCTCATCTGGGAAAGACTACCTCTGTAATATATATGGTGGATCTGGGATGCTTGTTCCACTTGGAGTCTAGAGAAGGACGGGGAGGAACTCAGCCTTATTATTTTGAAAGTAGTTACTAAAAATGAAGCTTGAAAAAGTTGCTGAAGGGTTTCAGATCTAATTATACTAGTATAAATGTATTATACGTACATATACATGATACATAAAAAAATGTGTATGTAAATATTTTTCAAGAGTAATATACCACATTTAAAAGTTGTATTTTAAAATGAAGCATTGAAATGAAATTCTCTTAATTGTTCCTCCTAATTCCTGATGTGAGGACAGGAATTCCCTCTTTTAAAGGTATATATACTTCCAGAGACTGAATCGTAGGAGTCAGAATCATAAAATGATAGCTATCTTGTCCACGACTACCTAACCTTTTTCCTGTGATATAATTTTCTATAGTTCAAAATAACAAATTTATTCCAGGAAGCTCCTAGATTAGAGGTCATCAAACCATAAGCCATGGGCCAAAATCTAGCCTACTGCTTGTTTTTGTAAATAAAGTGTTATTGGAACAGAGCCACGCTCATTTGTTTACATACTGTCTACAGTTATTTTCCCACTACAATGGCAGAGTTGAGTAATTGTGACAGAGTTCATAAGGCTCATTAAAGGAAAAACTCTGTTTTCTTTCTCTACTCATGACTTCTGACACCAAATGTGTGGGTGTTTTCCCTCTAGTTCAACCGACCCTCCAACTCTCCAGACACTAACTGAGTGTCCTACAGTTCAGTTCCAACACTAACTACCCAGAGTTTGCAGACCTCCAGGTGAAGGGCCCAGTCCCACAAGACTGCCCCCACTTCAGATGCCAATCATAAGTCTCAGGTTGTCACCTTCACTTCTGACAAACAGGTTATAAGTCAGGGTTCCCGCAACCTGTTCCTCTGGTTTGATAATTTGCTACAAAAGCTCACAGAACCTTTAGTTTCATCGGTTAATTATAAAGGATACAATAAAGGATGTGGATAAACAGCCAGATGGAGAGGTACATAGGGTGAGGTCTGGAAGGGTCTTGAGTGCAGGAAATTCTGTTCTAGTAGAGTCGAGGTGCACATCCTCCCACCATGTGGATGTGCTCACCAACACAGAGGCTCTCTGAACCCTGAAATTAAGCTTTTAATGGAGATTCATCATGTAGGTGAGATCGATTATTAACTAAATCTGCAGCCCCTGAGGATAGGGGGTGGGGCTGAAAGTTCCAAGCTTCTGATCATGGCTTGGTCTTTCTGGTGACCGTCTCCCATCTGAAGCTAACTAGGGTTCCCCAGACACCAGTCATCCACCTCATTGGAATACAAAAAGACACTGTCACCACTGTAGAGATTCCAAGGATCTTAGAAGCAAGTTATTATGTCAGAAACCAGAGTCAAAGATCAAATATTAGAAAAAAAAAATGCTCCTAGCACCACTATCACTTGGGAAATTACATGGGTTTTAGGAGCTCTGTAAAAACTGAGGACAAAGATAAAATATATTTCTTGGTATATACCACACCCACAAAATCTAAGTATTTACTATCTAGCCCTTTACAGAAAAAGTTTATCCCCCTGTCCTAGATGAATAATATGGGACATATTAGCTTACAACACAGATTTTATCACCAAAAGAAGCCTCTTGGTAGGTCTACTTAGAGGCTAACAAGAACACTGCCTCTTCCAAAAAGCTGATTTTTAAATTCATACACTTCACAGTCAATCACTGAAAACTCAGCCTTGAATTAAAACACCAAGACATTTTTGACAATGACTTTCTCCAGGGGGTACTCAAGTTATAAAATAAAATCATCATCCATTATTCTCATAGTCTCAGACTAACAGGAGTACACATTTGCCTGGTTGATTTAAATAATGAAGAATAACTGGAAAAGAGCAGCAGCTATGGGGTTAATATAAAGTCTCCACTTCTTTGGAGGTGAAGAGAAAAGAGTTGAGGAAAGAAACAGTGACAAAAATTTATTTTTCCTTAGAAGACAAAAAAACACTACTTCCAACTAAGTAAATAATCACTCATTTAAAAGCACTTGACTGTAATAATGATGTCTGTAAGTTAGTGGTTTCTGCCCCTCTAAAACCTCTTCTAGACACAGAAACGAATTCCAAAACACACACACCGCACAAAATGAAACACACTTTTACCTGTGAACTTAAAGAGAATGAACGGGGGCTCCCCAAGTCCACGCTGTACTGGCGTTGAAGAAGCAGAGCTTGGGAAGTTAATAAAGCATGTGCTGGACTTGTGACAATGAATAGAATCATCTCCAAAACCCTGGGCACATGCAAACAAGTCTGGTCTCTTTTGAGTCTGAATCTCGGTTTGTTCATTTTACCCTCTTGCAAAAGGTGTTTCTGTTTTATTGATGCTAGACCATTGTTTGGATTACTCCTTTGATTGAGGGAAAGCATACAGTTTGCAAGTATCTCAGTTATATAACTGGCATACTCTCTAACACTCCTTGCTTCAAGGTAGAAAAGGAATTAGACCAGAAATCCCAGGCAGTGATTTGGGCTGCATCTCCCCTTCTGTCTAGCTGTGTGATCTTAGGCTATTTGCCCACTCTATGCCTCAGGTTCTTCACCTGAAAAATGCAGATCATGAAAGAGGCCTTAACCTACCAAAATGCAAAGCTGTAGGAATAAAATGAAGTAGAAGATAAAGAATAGTTCTTAAAAAGTTAAAGTTTTAATAAAAGTTAGCATTGTCTCCCAGAGGTATGTGCTTTCAATTTACCAAACATAAATCGAACATTTTTTTTTTAACCTTGAGTGTGCTGACCTTGTTAATACAGAAACCCCAATTAGTTTCGATGTACCAAGATTAGCAATTGACTCCTGTCTCCCCCCAGCCCTCGTGTCAAGTGGTGCTGGTTCTAACATTCTGTGGGGACAGAGTGAGGCTTCTGGTAAGCAGAAAGGGTGGGATCCCACCCTGGCATATCCTCACAGCTCAATCTCCCACTGCTGGACCAGTCCAAGTAGAGGTGATTATCTGGGAGAGTCTTGAAATTGCTTTCATTGTTTTGTCAGTCCTAGACAGGCACAAGCCCCAGAATTACCCACATTGATATATAAGCCAAGGTAAAAAATTGCCACAGGTGGTACCCACCAAAGGTGGGAAGGGGATAGATTTGGATGTTCTATTATACCCAGCAACTGGTTGAACAGAATGTCCCTGGCCATTTTCTTATAATACTGTCACTCACATTTCAGCCAATTTATTTTTTTCAGATCCTACCTGTCACATGATGATATGTAATGTGACCAAAAAAAAAAAAAAAGGCGTAAAATGGGGTGAAAACCAAAGATCACAGGTTCTCACCTGGATTATTTGGTGGTGACGAAATGAAAACAATCTAGCACTTTGGCTTTACAGATAAAGCTTTGGTAAATGGCTCATTGCCACACAATATAATCTTGAGTTCAAGAACAAATGAAGAGGCGATCTTTAGTATGGGACCGATCTCATTGAATCTTAGAGTTGCAAACCTTCTTTGAATTTGTAGGTCCTGAATGTCTCTTTGTCTTATCAAATAGAACCTCAGAAATACTCTGTTAAGACTCAAGATCAATAATAACGTAAGGAAATATTTTCCCCATGTCTTCCTAATGTGACTACTCAGATATTAATATCATAGTGGTGGTCACATGCAAAACAAGAAAATATACATTACTGGCTATTGGTAAAAAGTGCATTTTACACAGATCTCCAGCACATTTTGAAAGCAGAAACTGACACAGAACCCTACTTAGAGAGTATGACCAGCAGTCCTTCAGATAGCCATTCCAGTGGATAAAGAAAAAGTGATAGAAATGGAAATTTTAGCCTTCAGCACACTGGTACTATCCTCCTTCAGGCCACCAATATGCATTATGATCAAAGGAAAGGCAATTTAAATTTGTTGGGCAGAATTTTTTTTCCCCAGCCTATGGGCAAGGCTGTTTTATTTGCTTGACCCTCCTAGTCCTAAAACTATTTATGGTCAGATATTACCAAACGTGTGAAGAGCCACAGAACAAAATTACATTTCTTTTAACCAAGGGTAAGGGAATAAGTTAATTTCATGCTATTTCTTGAGGTCAGATAACAAAATGCACATTTATCCAAGAAGAGAAATCATAGGCTTCTCTTCCAAAATTGTTAGACCTGAAAGTAAAAGCCCCTGAATCCAGGAAGTTGATGCAGCGAAGGTCTGAGAGTGCAGCCAGCTGGATGGAGAACCCGATGGCAGCCGGTCAGCTGCGGTCAGAGCACAGGGCCCCTGACAATGGCTCCTTCAATGAGGTACTACAATGAGGGTACCTAAGAGAGCCCTCGGAGATCTTCATTTCTACTTCTAAGGAACCCAGGAGAGAATATGGGTAGTCACAGCTTCCTAGGTAGCTGACTTCTACCTCACTAGTTCTTAAACTTTAGTGAGAATCACTCAGAAGGCTTATTAAACACAGATCGTTGGACCCCCAGAGTTTCTAATTCAGAAGGTCTGGGTAGGGTTGATGATTTGTTTGCATTTTTAACAAGTTCCCTTGGTGATGCTATGGTGCTGGTCTGGAGAATCACACTTTGAGAATCACTTTCAGAGCAAGACAAGGACAGTCTTGGAGAAGGAAGGATAAATAAACCCTTATATTTCCTATTGAATTATATTTCCATGGCAGATTCTATCAGGCAGCATTGATGAACAACCATACGTCCTACAATAAGCTCTATGCAGAGCTTGCTTTGGATTGATGTTTTAGGAAACTCACATCCCCAGGGAATTATGGACCAAGAAAAAGATCTTTAATGGCCGAGAGACTGGTGGACCCAAAGCTAAGTTGGTGATCTTGAGAAGAACTCTAGTCCAATATTTTCACAGCCACATGGCTCACTCTGAAGTGGCTTAATCTAGAGCCCTACCCAAGGTCAGATCACAAATCCAGCAGTTCATACACATCTCTCTGATGCCAGATTCTGGGGCAGAGCACCCAATGGGTAATGTACTTAGAGGATGGTGACAATGACTTTTGGCCAAAGGATTATCTCAGCCCATTTGTTCTGAAATGGTCCACAGACCAAGAGCAGATGCCTTAAAAATATCACCAAATAATCCAGCCCTCTTTCGTGCTATGCTGAAGAGATTTAATGAGCTTCCCCTTTCCCTAAAAAGAACATTATAGTTTATGAATTAACTTTCACATGTATTGTCATTTGATTTTCATAATTCTACAAGTGTTAGTATTTGTATCATACCATTTACGGATGAGGAAAATGGAAATCAATAAGGTTTGCCAAGGTCAGAGACTTGAGATTCAAACCCAAGCTACGCAAGCTTGATGCATGATGCCACACTGCCTCTCAGAGGCCATGGACAGACGTGCAGCAGCAGCTCTGGAAAATGTGCTAAACAAAAGTCAGGAGGGCAACCAACAAAACTAACTAAAATTCTTCATGCCAAGCAAAGTGACAAATGAGCAGGGCAAAGGGTGAGCGTTTGGCCAGCAAACAATAGAGAAGAATTTTTTTAAAAAGAACAACAAGATAGAATTGGAATTATTTTCTTAAAAATGATTTTATAATAACAAAATAAGACACTTCTCTGAGGGCACACTTCAAGGTTCTTATATAAACTATCCTGAAGGATCCTGTGCCCATAGACATATTTTAATACTCAACTTTGAAACAGTTTTTACTTTAAGCTTTTCTAGGAAGAAGTGGTAGCGTAGGAGCTCAAGCTGCTCTGTTAGAGGTGGTCGGTTTCCAAAACCCAGTAACGATGAGAATACTTGTTAAGACCGTTTTAAAATATGTCCATGAAGACGCACTTTTCATAAGCTCATTCTCCTCCTTACTTCTTATCTCTCTCATGTTGTGGGTCAGAGTGAGCCCTAGGCAAAACCAACAAATAGAAATTTATTTTCAACACCACCTCCTCATGCCTAATTCCACTCTGCCCATCTTCCTATAAAAACCCCAGGTGCTTATTCCTACTTTCCATTGGGCTGGGACTTCGTTTTCCTTCCTTCTCAATCAAAATCTGCTGTCCAGCAAGGATGTGATCAAAATTTTCACACTCTGGTAGACCAATGATTTCCAATGTTGACTGCACATTAAAATCATCTTTTATGTCTGGGCCTCACCCTAGACCAACTGAATCAGAATTTCTGGCAATGGACCTCTGGCTTCAGTATTTAAAAAAAAAAAAAAAAAGCCTCCAGGTGATTCTAAGGTGTAGTTGGGATTGAGAGTCACTCTATAAATATTCATAGGAAGGCTTATTATATTACTCTCCCTTCTGGAGATGTTTGTATTCTATGTCAAATTGAGATTTCTCAAGCAGGCCATGAGACAGATGCAGAGTAGAGATACACTTGGAGGGAGAGAAGAGGACTTCTATATTGAAATCACTCCCTCATGGGCGGACATCCCATGGTTTCCTTTACCACTTGTGAGCTTCATGCGACTGGTCACTGGGAGGTCCTTCAGGCATGTGCATTTGGCTTAGAATCATTCTATCTCATGGTTTGCCTCTCAGACACAGCACCCTCTGACTGGCGTTCATGTTGCTACCCTTAGACCCTTCACTTATTTCTTTTTTCTCCATGCTGTCAGATTTTTTCCTTCTTAGGCCTGGTTAAAATGTCTACCCATGATTTCCAGCATTCAGCTAAGGGAGCAAGGGGCTCCTGTTTATTTAACACGGTAAGTGCTGTGATGACGGTACCCAGGACTTCCTGTAAAGAGATGGATTAAAGCTGGCTGTCTCACAGGTGGCAATTTGGCAGGATCACCTAGAAAGCAGGGTCTGGTTCTTAGTTCTATCAGTGCACCTGAGAGTGATCAGGCCTTTATGAGGTGAATCATACTAACCTACCACACATCTCATAACCCAGTGTGCTCATTCTTGAGATCTTTGGTTGCCAAATGGACTACTCCTGTTAGCCAGCTTATACCTTAGCTTAGGAAATTAAATTCAGGGCAAGAGCTTTCTTAGTGAGAATAAGGAGAGAGGAAAAGTACGTAACAAAGAAGTACCTCCACAAAATGCTTCCTCAGATCCTACCTAGAAGTCCTGGAAAACCAGAGATTCCTACGTTTTAGCCATACTCACTGGCTCTTCTTCTGCTAGCCTTTGAAACAAAGACCTGCTTTCTGAGAGTTAGACTTTGGGAGTAACAGAAGAATCGGTCCAAGAGCATATCTTTGTTGAAGGATACTGCCAGAGAGAGTCAGTTACCAACATCCGCTGTGACCCTTGGATCTCAAACTCTTCAACATACTAGAATCAACTGGGAGCTTTGAAACTTCCAGATACCTGGGCCATACTCCAGAGCAATGAGATCAGTATCCCCAGAGGTGGGAACCCATAACTCAATATATTAGGGCTCTCTCATAATACTACAGAAATGTGTTGCCTATGAACTCAGGCGTGTGTGTGTGTGTGTGTGTGTGTGTGTGTGTGTGTGTGTGTGTGTGTGTGTGTGTGTGTTTAACTCCCCTGGGGTGATTCTAAAGAAAAGCCAAGTCTGTGAACCACTGAACTATACCTGTTAAACCAATTAATTTATCCACAGCCAGATTCCCTTCTCCCTCAGATAAGGTTGGAAATATATCCCTTCTCCCTTTTTCTGTCTGTCATTCTGTTTAGGAGGGTTCAAGGTAAGAAAAGTTTGTATTTATATTTACATGTCAGACACTGAAGAGGTCTTTATATACATTGTCTCATTAGTTCTGAACGTAAGCTATGCATACCTATCCACAGGGCTGAGCCTCCTAAAAATACGTATGTCAACCACAACCCTCCCCGGGTCTCCTTTATCAGAAACTCTGAGATTGGATGCTGGGAATTTGAAAATTTTTAAAACTCCCCAAGGTGAGTTGATTTAAAACTAAGGTTGGAATTGCTGTGCCATGTAGATCACCTGGAACTTGTGACATCTTTTGGCACTTGTCAAAATAATATCAATCTTTATGCAGAGCCAGATTATGAGGCGGACCCACCAGGTAAACGCCTGTGATACCAATATATTAGAAGTGTTAAAAAGATACAGAATGCATTGCCAGTGAACTCAGTCTTATACATATCTCCTAACATAAAGAACAAAATATAACACGGTTCCATTTCTACTGAAGTAGATGACCTCTCAGGAGAAATTTAAAGAGAGAAAAGAAAAAAGAAAGGAGAAAAGAAAGCACTTTTGTCAGGGTTAACCCCTCATCACGAAACAAATGTTGAGCAAGTATTTTTGGATCTACAGTGCTCACATATATTAATCCAGACCTAATTTCATGTCAGAGTTGACTGATGTTATTTGGACTGGTTCTTTCCAGGTAGACTGTGTATGATAAAATATCACAGCTGATGGCACTGCCATTTTTTTTTTTAGCACTTACTGTACTTTGGGTGTTTTATTATAACTTCTTACTTCTTATCAAAACTTTTTCATATAGGGAGAGTAACCATTCATTCACTCACTCAACAAGTACTAACAGACTGCTGCAGACAAAGGTAGTATTTGATAATGGTAAGTACACAGGCTTTAGAATGGCAGTGTGCATTTGAGTCCCTACCCTATGAGCTATGGGCTGTACGCCTTTGAAAAAGTGATTTATTCCCTATAAGCCTCAGAATTTCCTCCTCTGTAAAATAAGGATAATAATAACACCATAAACAAGCAACTCATTAAAGCACTGAATACAATGTCAGTAAGAGTAACAAGCCTCAGAGACTGAAATTGTTACTCTGTGTTACTAACTGCGCTGCTAGTCTGACTGAGTGCTGGATGCCTTTATCTAATGAGCAAATTCACCCACCCATTTGTTTGTCTGTTTAGTAATTCAATCAGTCAACAAATCTTTTTTTTTTTTTTTTTTTTAACTCCAAGAGCTCTCAGGTAAGGGAGAAAGTGAATAAACAGCGATAGGAGCTGCGGTGGAAGTGTATGTGCGAAGCGCCCTGGCAGTCCAGAGGGAGGGTCCAGGAACTCTTCTGAGGGCAGTAGGCAAAGGCTTCACGGCACAGAAGACATTCGAGCAGCATCTTGAAGGAAGAGGGCAGCCAGTGACATGTGGGTGGGCAGTAGGGAGGGAAAGAGTATGCAAGATAGAGGGAAAACCATGTGACAGGATAGGTTCCTGAGATGATGGCCATCACTGACTGGAGAGGAAGGTCCTTGACTTTCCCCTGGATTCGGCCTTCTGAGGAGCTGGGATCTAATTTTTGAGCCTGTAGACTTAGGTTTGCCTACTATGTTTCTCAGAAAATTCTCATAAAGATGAGGATTTGATGAGTTACCTGTGCAATTCTTGTGAATAAAATCGGCCAAGCTAGAGGCAAGTAGTATTTCCAGTTTTGTAACCACTCACTTGCCAGCAAGAAACTGCAAGTCCAAAGGTAAAAAGGAAATTTGGAAACTGTTTGCAATGGATATTCCAATATGATTTTCATACTATTTTCCCATCACTTGGATTTATTTTATTAGCCTTTAAATATCAAACGCGATTCTGCAGCAAAAATGGGCTTTTGAAATGTTAACAGAAAGAGGTATTAGCAACATTCACTTATGAGGTTAGAATATATTGTAAACACAAAGGATTCCATCACTGGGTTTCTGTGGGAAGAAAGTTCTGCCGATGCAGCTATGACACAGAAACCAAACCTGTAGCACTTTGTGTCACTCACCCCCAGTCCAGAGGCTGCACGAGGCTCTTTCTGAATGCTTCTGCATCACGCAGCACTGAGGATGTCTCCCAGAAAGTATATTTTAGCCTTTTGCAATACAAGAAGATAAGGGGGAAGAAAACTGATAACTAGATACGACAGGGATTATCTCTCAAAAATGGGACTGAGGGTGATATTTTTTTATGCTTTTCTATATTTTCCAAATTTTTTAATGAACGTTTTACTTCTTAAAATGTTTCCTAAAGTTACATAAATAAATCTATCATAACGAGAACACAGGTCAAATATTAAATGACTTGGGCTTCACATGTACCTCTTTCTCACTTCTCATAACCCCATTTTGCTTTGTTTAGTGCAACTGTGACAGAGACACTAATGTTAGTGCTTAAGTGTGTCGATCAATGAAAATCACTGTTACTGTTGTAAAATTCACCTGTTAACTTTCATTCCTGTGCATTTTATTTCTTAGTTGTATCTTGTTTTGGAGTTATAATTGAATTAATTATATTTTAATAATGTGTGCTTTTAAGTCAATTTATTTTGCAGATGAAAAACAATTGATCTATTCCTTACAAAAGGTTTGCCAGAAAACTAGTAATAGGAGCAGGAGGCTTGGAGGTGATTCACTAAAATTTCTCCCAAGAACTTATAATAATCCACATGAAACAAGTAATAACAATATTTTAATCATTGGTAAATACCAATAGCTAATATTATATTTTAGGGATCAAAACAGGATTATTATAATCTTATAGACTGCTTCTTTTCTCAAGAAATTAAATAATGGGGAAAAAAACGTCATCCCCGGTCATAGTCTTCCACAGCAAGAAACATTTTAATTGTAAATATGCCTTTTAGAGCCCTTAAATTTCAAAAAGATGAGGAGGAGGACTGATCCTGTGTACTTACTAATCTGTAAATAGAGTACCAGGCCAGGAATCAATTCTGAAATGCGGCATCAATTGCACAGGCTTCTACTTAGTTTTAGTTGAATAAAAGCCCTACTAGATACGCAAATAACATCAAACTTGCCAGATTAAAGAGAAGCCCCTCATACTCTAAACCATGATTGTCAATCATCACCCAGGATTAAGGGATATATTTTAAAAACCTAAAAGCAAGCGCTTCCTTTTAACTTCTGCCTACTGCACATTTTGGATTATCGCCCAGAAATAGTATTACTTGAAACAAGACTGCCTCCCTCCTACCATCTATGAGAAGTGCATTGTTACCATCTGCTGTTGTCTATTTGAAATAAAATTCAGCAAGGCATGCAGTTTAACATGCAGAGCCCTTCAGCAGACTATGGTTGTTTTTAGACACAGCTTCACATTTAAATGGAGCTGGTTTTCGGTTTACTCAGTGTTTTCTCAACATTGCTGTCTCCCCACCAGAAAGAAGCAAAGTCGTCAAAAAATTAAGATGAACAACCACAACATATTCATATTATAAAGTGGAAACTTCCTTCAGTGACCAATGAAAGCTTTACTTGTAAACTCTCCAGGTTTATTCAGGTGAATAATTTTTCTATTTTGTATTTTCTCATTAGCATTACTTTCTCCGGACATCTATATTACTTTCACCATTAGATAAAAGCTATGTGTTCTTAGTGAACAATATCCCAAAGATGTAATCATCAAAGGGCCTTGAATATATATATTGCATATATTATATATCATATATATATGTAGTAGGGAACTTTTAAAAATAGTTGCAATAGGTCTAACAAAAAACAGATTGTGTGAATTTGTATGAAAGAGATATGCATATTCTCTAAAGTATATACAAGAAACCAATAATAGGTTTCTTCAGTTAAGAGTAGGGAGAGACAGAGTCTGGAATGGAAAAGACATTTATGTATATTATTTTGTGCTTTTTATATTTAACATGTAAAGGTATTAAACATTTTTTAGTCATAATAATATGGTTATTTAAAATTGCGATATATATATATATACTAGTTCTTTAAATGTAAAACAAAATCACATTCCACACTAATCTTATCAAAAATAACCTTTTAATAAGATTATTAAAACAAAGTGTTAATTTATGAAAAGTTCAGCGTTCTATTAAATTGCTAACAAAACACCGAATTACAACCCAACAGGTTGCTTCATTGAATTCATTCATCCACCCCTGGCAAAGACATTCCAAATTTGAACTTAATTAATATTCCTTCTCCTGGTTTCCATAGTTTCTTTTTAAACATGAGTACCAGCAGAAACTGGCAGTAACTTTACTCATATTCTCAATAATAACCCCCTCTGGCTGTCAATATGTGTGAAAAGGAAAATTTTTTCCATGCTCAGAAGAGCCGCCATTTTCATGTCTTTTGTTTAAAAATATGCCAGTAACATTTCTTTCTCTTTCTTATTCTGTGTATGCAGTTAGACATACTCAAGTATTTTCCTACCTGTGTTTCACACAATGCTCAGCTGAGAAAAATGCTTGCTTGAGTAGTGTTGCCATTTTTATCCAAACAACAGCCTCCCATTCTACCTTCCCATAACCTCTAAATCACAGTGGTCTACAAAACTGGGGTCTGACAATTAAGTGTTCTTCTGGTAGTAACCAATATCATGGCTTGAAATATCTAGCTGGGTGCAGAAGATTCTTTGTTCCTATTGTGTTTTAACACCTGAATGAAGATCTCCTTGGCCACTGTAAACAAAGGGATGAATTGGTAAAAAACTATATATGAGTAAATGGCATTTGGATCCACTAGTGGTTCATCTGGGCACAACTAATTCACTATATCCGACATATTTTCTCTAAGACTGGATAGTTTTCCTATGGCCCAAAGGGGATAGAAGCCGTCTCAGGCCTAATTTTGTACCTCCTCTCTGCCTTGTCTCCTCTTAGATCCATGCTTGTCCTTTCTGAGCTGATTACCTTCGGTGAGTCTGTGTCTCCAGCAACATGCTGCTGGGCTGTAGCAGCATACCAAATACCTCTGTGTCCACTTCTTAATTTTAGTCTAGATGTCTTCCTATTTCTGCCATGATTTTGTTGCTATTTTTCAGATTTTACTCTTAATCTTCATTTAGCTGTTCCATCTCTACATTTGCACACTCTGTACTGCTGGTGAAAATATCTCTGCTGATTAAATATGTCTGTTGTGGTTTACAATAAGATTTACGGCCTTATTGATCTGGGATGAACTCCTTTTACTCTGGTTTGTACAAATCAGGCCTGGACCACACATCACATCAGCCCCTGTGGTCCCTGCTTGTGCTGATCTTTGCATTCAGTCCTCATTGGCCATGGGTTTCAAAGGTACATATGTAGATACCACCCAAGAGGCCACAGGGTCATCGACCTCTCTGGCTATTTCTCTTTGGTCTTGCTGACAACCATGGCTATCCCAACAAGTAACCACACAGAGCAGTCTGTTCTCATGGCCAGTATGCGCCTTGTCTTTTCCACTACTACTCTGACTTTGAGACTCACTGATCCCTCTGTCTCCCCCTGAAAGGGATTGTTTACCCTATTCCAATGGGTTTGAGTGAGAAGAATAAACTTGGAAGCAAAAGACAGCTAGGAATACAATATGCCAGGAAACAACAGACTATTTTGTTTCTAGTTGCATGTTTCTCTAAAACTTTCTCCCTTATTCTATAATTATAAGTCAAAGGACAAAAAAGTAATATGAAAAAACAATGTGCTTTGTATTGAAGCTGCTGTACCCCCAGAAAAGTCCTAGGAATAAATATATGCAGAATTTAGATTCAAATAAATAAGAAAGAAATGTGCTCACCCTAAATAGAAAATACCTATATCACTGAAGGACATAAAACCAGACAGAAAAGCATACCATCTTTTTCAAGGGAAAGAACTTAATATTCTAAAAATGTCAATTCTCCCCAAATAATGTACCAAAGCAATGAGGTTTCAATTAGAATCTCAACAGACATGGCAGACAGGCAATTTGTGCATATCTCCTCTACTTATACACGTACTCCATTGTCCCATCAGATTTCACTTAAAAAACATAAGTTCAATGATAAGTGTTAAAATTTCGAGATGATATCAAAAGAGTATTAAACCATATGCACATGTATGAAGTTGACCCTGCCATCCGGACCACCATATTGAAAACGGAAGCTTTTCCCTGACAACTCTTCTTTTGATCTGTATCCTGATCTATTTTCCCCCAGAGCACTTACCATCTCCTAATGTACTGTAAAATTTATTTGTGTTGATTGGCTTCTGCTGCTAGAATGTAAGGTCAACATCTGAGACTGTTCATTGATGTATCCTATGTACCTAGAACAGCATCTAGCATATAGTAAATATTTATTGAACTGAGTGAATGATAAACCCTTGAGTACTGATAGGGCCTCTATCCTAGGCTAATAAAACTCTGTAGAGGTAGAGTTTTGTGGTGATTCCTCGTGAAAAATGTGCTGCGTTGACTTCTAAACTTTGAGCGCCCTTCCATGAAGAGCAAAGGAGACACTGGGCCTCTCCACATGCTTGTATTGCTGTTTATTTGCAGGTTTCTTAATTGGGTAAAATAACCTTAAAATGGGTCCAAGTGGTCTTTATTGCCCATCTTTGAACTTGGACCAAGATTTGAGTTTGGCCTAACCCCATATCTAGACAACATTATTACCAACTGAACTATGAATTCTTACCCATTGGCTCTAAATAACAAAGGAAAGGCTCACTCCCTTAATTCTTCATGTTGGTTCAGGTACCTCCAACCCCTGCTCATGCTATAATGGCCACGTGAAAATACAGCTTTCCTTAAGTGTTAACAAGTTTGAGGAGCTTCATTGATCAAAATTCATGGTACGATTATTAACACAGTTGAGCTCTAAACAGGATAACCGGGATTTTTCACTTTTTCAAATGTGCTGGTTTGTTAAATGATCTGGTTTGGGGGGATTGCTGGATAGTTTAGATTTCTGGTAGGAGATAAATCCATTTTATTCTGACACATACCCTTTATTTGGGGAAAATTATCCAGAAGGGGGTCTTTTGTTACACAAATTGAGAGTTCATCAGTTGATCTTAGAGAAACATGTGAAGTCTCAGAAGTACAAGTACAGATGTTATAATCTGTGCAGCTGATTTTCCAAGAACTATAATAGTGATTAAGAGCACAGGTTCTAATGTTTGACTGCCCATGTTCGATCCTGTCTCTACCTTCCCCTACACCGGGTTTCTCCATGCCTCTACTCTTTCATTCATAAATGATAATGACACTATTACTTTCTACCTCATATTTTTTGTGTAGATTGAATGTAACATTATTAACATAATGTGGCACCAAGTAAATGCTCCACAAGTGTGAGCTATCATTATCAGGAGTTCTGTTTAATAACTAGATGTGGTGTTGGCTGTACTGGGCTCTGGAAGCAATGGGAAATTCTTC
Source organism: Eonycteris spelaea (assembly GCA_003508835.1). Taxonomy (NCBI): domain Eukaryota; kingdom Metazoa; phylum Chordata; class Mammalia; order Chiroptera; family Pteropodidae; genus Eonycteris; species Eonycteris spelaea. The sequence goes on from PUFA01000017.1 coordinate 9,271,368, forward strand.
CTATAGATTTAGACAGGACTCCCAGCGTTCCTAAGTGCTGTTAAAAATAAACTAATTTGAGCTTTAAGAAATCTACTCTACTGTGACTGGCCTTCTCATCCCTCTTTCAATCATTTTAAAGCAGAAAAATGAATGGGCCTTGGAGTCACAAGTGTAGGGGTGGGGCAGAAAGAGCCTCTTTGAGTCTGGATTTGGAGCATGAACGTTCTTGGAGAGTTTTTATGATGAGCATTAAATTGCCCTCAACATCTGGGAGCTGGATAGAATCTCCGCAGGGTCTCTGATATTGAATTTGGGGCTCATGAACCAGTGAAAAATCTTTGCCAATGACAGAGTAAATCACTTTTGGAACTGTTCTGTGGTTATCCCCCAAACACACAATAAAGTTTTACTAACTAGGACCTTAGGTTTGGGGGGAATTCAAGGTGTTAGACTGGAGTTAAGATTTCAATTTTTTTAAAAAACTGACCATTTGTAGAACAAGCCAGTAAAACAGAACACTAAACTATATATTTATTATATAGTTATGGTTATACTACACTGTATATTTCTGTAATATCTGAAGTACTTACAGCATGTATACATTACTTTAGAAATGAGAAAAGAGAAAAAACCATATATTTTTTAATCCATCTACGCAAGAATTACTAGAGCAGGGTCTTATCCTTTGAGGTCAGATGACGTTAATTATTAAACAAACAGTGCAAGCCAGGATTTGTATTATATTCAAAATGTTCTGGAAAATGTGCCTCTGAATTATACAGTATTTTTAACAATACCTCTGAATTCTACTGTATAAGTTATGAATACAAATTGTAGTTCTAATTTTCGTTCAAATAACCTATTAAAATATAATTCAGAAAAGTGCACAAATTGTTGATGTACTTCTCTATGAATTATTACAAAGTAAACACATTCATATAACTGTGCCCAGATCAAGAACTAGAACAGCACCCCAGAAGCTCCACTCCTTAACTACTACCCTCCTCGGTACCACCCTTCCTTCTCCTCAGAGTGGAATTCCTGGGTATACATGTGCAGTAGAAAAGAGCAAATAGTTATCCGAAGAACAATATATCTGTTCCCACTACGCATATTGCAAATATTTTTCCTACCCTTAAGCCTTTTCAATTTCTTAATTCCCACCAACAAATTTCTCCAAGAATCTTCATTCCTTTAAATCCAGTTCCCCAACCTCTTTCTATCCTAAACCCTCCTCCTGATTGCAAAATCTATTCATTTTTGTATCTTAGCATGATTGGAAGGTCCTAATTTTAATGTAACCTTAGAATTTTTTGTTACTTGCAAGAATATTTTTCTCTATACAATTATGAATGTATTTGTCTGTTATCTTATAGAAGCTTGTTTTACCTTTCACAATTGGGTGCATAATCCACCTAGAATTTATTTTTGTATTAAGTTGGGGAATCAAGATTCTAATATACATACACCAAAGTTATCATAAACCAAGTAGCCATGTACATGTCAATTTACTTTTGGACCATCTATTCTGCTCTATTCGTCTATTTTTCTATCCTTTTGTCAATACCACACTGTCTTACTTACTGTAACTTTCTAATAAGTGTTGGTATCTAGTGGTGAAAGTTCTACCAACTTTTTCTTCTCTACGAATACCTTGGCTATTATTGGAACTTTGCATCTCCATATGAATTTTAGAACTAGTCTACCAATTTCTATAACAAGCCAGCTGAGATTCTGATTAGGATTTTATTAAAATTTGTAGATCACTTTGTGGTGAATTGATTTATAATAGTCTTCTGATCCATGAATATAACATTTCACTCCCTTTAATTTCTCTTAAAATGAGTTATAATCTTATGCATAGATGTGTCTTGCCTTTCTTTCACCAGCTTTATTCTTAGGTATTTGATGTTTCTGTAATAGGCATCATTTAAAAATTTTTATTTTCAAATTGTTTATTGGTATAAAGAGAAAAATTGCATAATTTGTAGTAGATGATTTTGAGTCCAGCAACCTTGCTAAATTCATTTATATAACTTACCTGTAGACCCTTTGGACTTTCTATGTACACAACCACACCATCTGCAAATATAGTTTGATTTCTTCCTTTCTGTCTTAACCATTCTTTTTCTTGCATTATTGCAATGAATCTCCATTACAATGTTAAACAGAAGTGGTGACAGCAAGCATCTTTGCCTTATTTGTTACTGATCTCGGGAAGTTAGCTTTCTATATTTTACCATTATGATGTTTGCTATATATTTTTTATACTCTATCAGCTTAAAATTTCTTTTGATTCCTAATTTGCAAAGTGGCATTATTATATTACTATCATCATCATTAATGGGTATTGAATTTCACTTTTTTCTGCTTCTATTGAGATTTTTTTTCTCAATTGTTAATATGGTACATTTCATTGATTTTCAAATATTTAATCAACTTTCCATTTTAAAAATAAACCTAAGATGGTTGTGATATATTTTCCTTTTTATATATCACAGGGCTTTAGACTGCTAATATTTTGTTTAGAATTTTAGCATCTATGCTAACGCAAGATTCTGTTTTTCGCATCAAAGTTATGTTGGCTTCATTAAAGTGTTGAGAAGTTCTTCCTCCTTTTCTATTCTGTATCTGTGAAAAATTGGTATCATTTCTTCCTTTCATGTTTGGAGGTATTGAGACGTCATCTGAGCCTGTTTTCTCCACAGGAGTTATGGATTCACTATTTTAAATATAGAATTGTTAATATTTTCTATTTTATCTTTTATCACTGTTAAGTTTATTTAACTTTTTGAAGTATAACCACTTAATTTTTAAAGTTTACTAGCAAAGAGTTGGTTATATTAACCTTTTGTTTTCTTTTTAACAACCGTAGAACATGCACACAAGTTTCCCTCTTCTTTTTTGATATTGGTTGTTTGCGCTCTTTTTCCTGATCAGTTCTTACAGATGCATTTCAGTTTCATTAGTCTGTACAGAAAACCAACTTTTGTTTTTACTGACCCTTTCTCCTGTTTTATATTTTATTATGTTATTTTCCTTTCTTCTTCCCTATGTTTGACACTTTATGCTTAGTTTTTAAAATGGATATTTGAATAATTGTTTTCAGTTGTTTCTTACCAATATAGTCAAGGCTTTACATTCTTCTCTATGTAGTGCTTTAGCTGCATTCCACAAGTTTTGATAAGCTGAGTTTTTACCATTCTGTTCAAAAATTTTCTAATTTCTATTTTAATTTTTAGACTCCTGAGTTATTTAGAAATTCGGTTTCCAAGAGTAAGAATAAATTTATTATTTTTATTTCTAGCTTAATTCCACTGTAGCCACAAAACATACTCTGAATGTTTCAATTTTTTGAAAACCATTAGAATATTATAGTCTAGCACATAGTCAATTTTGTAAATTGCCATGTGCACTTGAAATGAATGTGTATTTTGTGGTTACGTGTGACTACCATTTACTTTTATATAATTACCTTTATAGAAAAATCAAAATCAAAAATCTATTTTAAAGACACATCTCTTTACTAATAAAAGTTAAATATGTATTAAAATTGAAATTTACTAAATCTTTCAAAATTTTAATGAAATGTGTATCCATAAACTTATTAAAAATATTCAATATTCGTAAATGCTCTTTTGATCAAAGCCATTAGTAATCACAATGAAATAATTAGATTTCATTGTGTTAATAATATTGCTAAAGCAGAATAGAAAGCATCTGAAATATAAGGATGACAATGTGTGGGGTTTTTTTCTATAAGATTTAGAAATAAATCACCTCTAGAGGATTTTGCTAATCTTGTCAGTTAACTAGGAGCCTGCTTTACACAACCCAGTTATGTCAAACTTCCAAAAGATCCAAAATATGCCTTCAAAACATCCGTCTGAAATCCATCAAATAAAATTAGTCTGTAGTACATCCATAGTTTGTAATTACACTTTACATGTACTATTGCCAAGGAGTCATTTTGGTTAACGTTACTGAGATAAACATGCATTCTTTGGAATTATAGTTAAATGGCTGAGAACTGTTATAGATTAGCAGTGTCTTCCCAGAAGAAGCTACCTGACATTCTCAGAGTTAGAGTGGAAAAGTCTGGCTCAGAATCGAGAATCGAAGTGTAAAGCTTTCCTAGCAGCTGAACAGTCCAACAATAGGAAATTACCTATATACTTTCCAATTTAAATTTTCTAAAGGATTGACGTAAGGGGAAAACTGATGCACTCCATTTGAATCTACCCATTAAGTCCATACACTAAAATGCTGGAGATCTTTTCTCTTTTTTGCTTTAAGAAAACAACAATTATACATTTATCAAATAATGTATGATTTAAATTTAAAAATCACTCCCTTATGTTCCAAAGACATAAAGGAAAATTGATTTTTTTCTCCTGTCACATTTCTAGTATTTCTGAAATGCAGATTTAAGTTTAAAATTTTTTTACATGGCTTTAATTTAACCAAGTTCTCCAGGTAAGAGAATATTCTTCCAGCACTCACTGACATCCCCTGTAAACCTACCTTTGCTAATGTATATAATGTAACTCAGTAATTAGTATTCAACAAGATATATAATAAGCTAAAAATCTTGGAAGAATCTTTGATTCTTTCTCTCCTTTCCTTCCACACTCAACAAGCAACAACAGATACGTCCTATTGGTTTATTCTTCCAAGTGTTCCCTGAATCCATACACACCTCTCATTCAGGCCTTCACCATCCAGATTAATGCAATTGCCTATCTTCTGCTTTCCTCTCCCCTCTCAACCAATGCATACATACCTATCAGTCATCTTTTTAAGAGTTGTTCACATCATTAACCTACTTCATCGACAGTTGTTTATCTTTAGCATACACTTAGCATAAAACACTTAAGACTCTTAATAAGCGAACCCCATCCCAAGTATTCCAACTTTACTTGCCTTTTTGGGTAGCCCACACACTGAGCTCTACTCACAAGGGTCCTCCCATTCGCTGACTACACCAGTGACTTATGTTTCACATCATTGCAAGTGTGAGTCACTTCTACCTGGAATGCCCTTTCCCTTGCCCCTTTTCCTGAAATGCTCCTTGCCTTTGTAAAGCCCAGCTGAAATGTAACCTGCTTTTTATGAAATTTCTAACAAGTAATAGGACGCAGTAGTTAATACACTGGCTCTGGGAGCTTGCAGGTAGTTTAAATTCTAACTATTACCTTTTAGATATATAACCTTGGTCAAGTTATCTAACTTCTCTGTGCCTCAATCTCCTCACTTGCAAAATGGGGATAATGCCAGTACCTAATTCCCAGTGTGAAGATTAAGTGCAATAACATGTTTTTAGCAAGGTGCCTGACACTTAGTAGGTATTTAATAAAACTTGAAGTTTTAATTACCTGTATCACCCCCTACCAGCCCAGAGGTTTAAATAGCACCTCTCTCTGAGATCTTCTTACAGCATCTGGTTCCACACTATTACTATAGCACTTACTACAGAGTACTATTAATTGGTTGAATACATTCACTCTCTCACTAGGCTAGACTCTTGAGGGCAGGATATCTTTATTTAATATTGCTAACTTAATGCAGTGCCTGACAAAGAATAGAATTTCAATAAGTATTTGTCAGATGAAGAATGAATGAAGTAATCCCATATAGGACTGAAAACACCTTCAAAGAGCTGATAGAAGTGAGAATATAAAAAATGGTCATGAATTTCTTTTCTCTCCACTTCGTAACACTTGCAAACGGTCACATAATTAGTAAGTAACAAAGTCAAGATGTGTATCTGCCACTTGTCTGATTCAAGAACCTTAGCTCTTAATCACAATGGTATCTGGTCACTGCATGCTAATAGCACTGGGGGAGGATTTGACTCTCAGTTGAACTCAGACATAACTTCTTGAGGTAATCTATTTCTGACATCACTATAAGCTTTTAATAGAATGCCTGCATTTTCTTGCATTTAGAATTATAGAATTTTAGCCCTAGCAATGATCATAGAGACCTAATAAAGAAACTGAGAGTTGAGTAATTTGCCCATGTATAGATTCCCAGTTCATACAAAGTTTAACATGTATTAAATCCAATCCAGATACAGACTCCTTTCTCACATAAAGTCTATCTAAAAATGTATTTTTATTTTTTGGCCAACAAAATAATTGTATGATTTTTTCCTTTGAATTTTATTAGTAAAAATATCCCACTGGTATTCATTCCTTAATAGTGAGATTTCAAGTCATACAATCAGTTTATCTGATGTTCTCTATCAGTAATTAGATACTACACTTACTAGCAAGGAAATACAGTATAGAAAAACATATGGAAGGTATTTCAAATTTAATACCTTCAAAATGTTAAGTTCCATGTTTTGGGCATAAACACTTTACCCTTCTCGATTCAGCTTTACTAATTTGCTCACTACAGTAAACACACCAAAAATTAGTTCTTTCTGAATGATGAAATTATGAGTAATTTTTATTTAGAATTTTTAAATCTTTACATGTTTTTTGTAATGACTGTTTTCATTCCCCAACTTTTCTTAAAACCAGTTATGCTTTGGCAGCTGAATGCAGTGAGGAAGCCCTCTTCCTGAGTGAGGGAGCAGGGAAACCAATATAGGGTGTTGGAGCTCAAGTGGGGTGAGAAGGGTATCACACAGAGAAAGAAGTGTGTGTTTGCGTGTAAATCTAAAATATGTACATGTGTGTGTGTGCTGTACACACACATAAAGCCCCCAGCACTGTCTACTGAAGAGTGGGGTTAGTGCCATCCCAATCATAATAAGCACACCTCAACACAAATTGTGGCTCCTAAATACCAATTTCCACTAAAAGGTGGAAAAATGGCTGATTCCAGAGCAGAGGCAAGTACAAGCCAAATTCGAAAAATTCTATGTGCCCAAAAGTAAGAAAGTGTTTAAAAAATAATGACATGTCAAAAGGACACAGAAGCCAACATGAAGGGGCTCCCAATGGGCAAATATGAGACAATTTGAGACTCAAAAGAAATAAGACAATAATCCATTGACTAGAAAACCATAAATCCATACTGATATTAATAAATTAAAACTTTGATTAGGAGTGGCTATATTCATAGCTTCAAACTACCTCCCCGAAAAATACTCATGATGGGAAAAACAGCAACTTTACAGTGAAGCAGCCTAATTGGCTAACTGATCAAAATAAAGACCAGGAGAATTAAGGCAAATTGAAGTTGTGTACTATCTGATAGGATGCAATGAACACGAAATGACTTCTGTAATATTTCTGCTGAAGAGGCACAACTGGAATCTAACCATGAGAACCATGAGGAAAAAGATAGATCCAAATTTAGGGACATTTTACAAAATTACTGGCCTATAGTCTACTAAAGTGCCAAGGGTAGTAAAGTCAAGGAAAAGCTGATAAACTGTTCCAAAGTGAAAGAAATAAGAGATCCTACAACTTAAGCTAATACAAGATTTTAAACTGAATCATTATAAAAATTATTGGGACAACTAGTAAAACTTGAATGGTATGAGAGGATTAGATAAGAATAATATATCAATGTTAACTTTCTGATTTTGATGTATCATAGTTATATAGGAGAATTCTTTCTTTTGGGAAATGCAAAAGTACTGAAGGGTGATGTGGCATCATGACAGCAACTTATTCTCAAAGTGGAAAATTTTATTTGTACAGTATTTACAACCTTTCTATAAATTTAAGGCTGTTTCAAAATTTTTTCTTTAAAAAGCAGAATGCATAAAACTAACCAATAGATTCTTATTATTCTTAGTTGATAAAGGAATTCATTAGATATAATTCTAAATAATTTTAATTATGATGAACTCTGTCCAACTCCTATCTGTTGTGCACACATGTTCTTCAAAACTGTTTTAATTTTGTCATTAATTTACCCAGAAAATTTTCTCACAATTTCAGAATCTTATTTAAGCACACACGTGTGCATGTGTACACACACACACAGACTTTCTCTCTCTCTCTCCTCCTATTCGGCTAGTGACATGTTCATAGGTGTTGTTCGGTAGAGAAAGCTATGTGACTTCTGTTTTTTAAATCAAACAAAAATGCAGATATTACTATAAAAATAACATCTCCCCCTTGTGGAAAAAAATGAAACTACATTCTACTGGAGAATCTTAATATAGAGGCACTTAGTATTACTCCTTATAAAGTATTTTCACATAATTTTATGTGAATCCTCTAAATAGCACACAGCATTTGCAAACAATATACTTAGAGGTAGTTTCACAGTTTTCTTCAGGTCAGCATTGTCCAGATTCTATTGGGATAATATTCTCTATTGCAAAAAGCTGCAGGTTGATAAACTGCCACAACAAAACACCAGCGTTCAAATAAAACAAATTTACCCGCAGTATAAAGATTAAAATGATAGGCAAGTAAAATGGGATGGCCACATTCAAAAGCACCTGCCTATATAAGATTACAGGGGCATCAAGAAAGCTTCCTACTTCTCAAAGTTTAATCTACAAAATTTTTAAGTCCACCACTGGAGATTAATTCCTTGGAGTTGGTTCCATCCAATCTTCATACTTAGTTTATTACTATGAAGATACTCTGGAAGGGATAAGACATTTTCCTTCACTTAAGATTGCTAACAGTCGAAAAGAAGTTACTCATCTGAGCTATCAATGAAACTTAACTTACTCATTCCAGATTTCTACCCCATTCTTAACACTCTAACTTCTTCCAATTAGATCGCTAGTCACTAAAATTGTTTTACTGACATTCCAGTGATTATAAAGTGATTTAAGTGGTTTTTGAAAGTAAACTTAATTCCAGTTTCAGACTTCTAAATTAAAAATGGCTCAGCTGGATACTGTTTCTTCAACACAGTAATATTAGTATCTTGGCTAAAATGAATTATTGACAATTTTAATACATGTTGCACAGTACATATTAATAAAGAAAAATACATGTTATCAGCAGCATAATGTTGACCATATTCTAATCCATTCCACCTGCTCAAATATTAGTGCAAATAATTATATATTTGTAATGCATCACTGCTGTCTAGCACAAATCTATGCCTTCTAAATAAATGACTTTCCTCTGAGGTTGTTTGCTGTTTGGAGTGTAATGTGATATATTCATATTTAAATTGGCTTTGTATGGTGAGGCAGAATGCAACCTTCCAAACCACAGAGAAAGGACTGATCAGTGGTAGGAATAAAAGTTAAGAGTTAAGGCAATTTTTTAAAAAGATTAAACATGCAATTTTTGATTACATAAAAATGACTACCTATTGCTAATACATTGAATACATTTCCCACTACATTTCACTCCAATAACTACCAATGCACTAAATAATTAATAAAATTGGCAAACTTATGACATTTAAATAGTATATTTTTGAAGGCAGAAATACTGATTTTCTCATATCTTCCAAGGCAGAGTTGTTTTACTCCCATGTTACAAGATATGGTACAAAATACCTGGACTCTTTCTACTGTAAAAAGTATTAAACAGAAATAGTAGTATGATTATGTAAAATAATACTTACTGAAGATAATTTTTTGATGAAAATATTTCCATTAGGTACAAACTTAATATTCAATTATAATTTCATGACCATTTATAAAGTTTTCAAAACTAAATTTAAAAACTGTGATGATACACTGGACATATTTTTAAAAATCCAGTAGTAGTAAATTAGATATTGACACTGTATATAAACTTTATACTCTAAACCAGGGTTCTCCAACCCCTGGGCGGCAGCCTGTTAGGAACTGGGCCACACAGCAGGATGTGAGTGGTGGGTAAGCAAAGTTTCATTTGTTTTTGCAGCCACCCACCAGCACTAACATCACAGCCTCGGCACCATCTCAGATCACCAGACATTAGATTCTCATTAGAGCACCGTTCCCTGGTGCCAAAAAGGCCGGGGACTGCTGATCTAAGCACTACAATGAGAACAAATGTTGGATGGAAAGAAAATTAGATTAAGCAAAACTAATGAGCCTATCAAACTAAAGGACTTATTTAATGTTACAGAAGGAGAATAGTGTATAGAATACAGATGAGCAAAAAGATTTAGTTTTCAATCTGAGCCTTTTCCTGGCTGTTGACCTGGAGCAGGTGCACTTAACCTTTTTATGCCTTAGGTGTTTCATCTGAATGGATATAACAGTACCCAGACCCTAGGGCTGCTTTGGAATCAAATGAGATAATGTATGAAAGGGGCTTACTATAGTACATAGAACTTAAGTCAATAAATATAGCTATAATTATCTTTATTATGCATCAAAATTTTTAAATTTCTGTTTTTACTTTACGTAGAATTAGAGATTTACTCTAACAGTATGGATTGGTCTTTTCTTCCAAAGTACAAAATATATTTCAGGACAGACTTTCTCAAGCAGAAAGAAGTACTAAAGGAACTGAATACAGTTAAATTAATTGGATGAAAGCACAGAATGCTTTGTATATAAAATTCTCCATTAGAAATCAGGAGAATTAAATGTGCTCCTAGAAAACATCTCACACTTCTGAGTCAATGGCATAGGGGTAATATGCAGAATATTTCTGTACTAAAAAAAAAGTTAAACTCCTAGATGTGAGCTTTCTAAGTAATTTACAAATTATACACAGTCTTACTTTACATAGAGTTCATTGCCTCTGGCACTGCTTATATCTGCTTAAGTTTTTAGCATTTAATCTCTTATCTCAATACTTGTAAATATTCAACATTATATTTAAATAAGGACGCAGTACATTCTCCACTTGGAATATTACCGGATGATAATTCAATTATTTTACTGCGAGCCAGAGGCTGATTTAAACAGTAAAATATTAAAATGAAAAAAATGAAAAAATGACGTGAAAGATACCATAAATTAACCTACTTAGCTGCTCTTTTAAGAACAAGATAGGTGCTAGGGGAGTTGCAACCATGGTGATATTCACAAAATGAGGCTAATAACTGTCTTGGAATAGTCAGATACTCTGGTTGACCGTCTTTTTTCAATATCATTACTTATAGAAGCCAGACTTCCTTCTTAAAACTATGCTTTGTATTTCACAGAATGCAAACATAATTAAGTTTTAGAAAAATAATTTGCAGTGTTTTAGAGCTTATTTTCAACTTCAAAACATTACCTAAATATTGCCTGTTAGCTCATGTGGAACTTCAGAAAATTGCAAAGATTATCCTTATTCAAATGTTGGCTAAAATTACTAATATACAAAGTTCCATTATTGCTACCTAAGATTTAACCATGTGCATATGAAAAACATTTTACTTATTAATCATCTCTTTGGAGCCATAAATTTTGGGCAAAATTTTATACTGTTCATAAACATGAAAAATACTTAAAAGATCAGAATTCAAAGAATGAATATTGGTTTATATAAGAATTTTTTTTCCTTAGAGAAAGACAATCTGTTTAGGCAAAATTTCTAATCTCAGTTGTACAGTCAACTACTTTTCTGCTAAAAAAGGAATATGTATGCTATGAAAAATAAGGAACATCTTAAAAATTTAAATAAAAAATTATAAAATTCAGTACGGATGTCCTTAAAATGTAAAAATGAAGTGAAATAAAAAAACGATTGCAGGGAATTTGTTTATTGATTATTAATTTAACACTTTTAAATTAAGTATTCGCTTATGAATTTTCTTTATCACTGCCCTGTCAATGGACATAATGGAAAATATTGCACAGAACTCAACCAGGGAAATAATAATTAACAAAATATCTATGCAACAAGTATATGCTGTACATTTTAAAAATTAATCCAAACAAAATAATTTGAAGCACTTGTCTGATTTGTAAGTCTTAAAATGTTCTTTTCTGTTTTATTTAAGATTCCCCCCGCCTTTTTTTTTTTTTTTTTTTACAAACTGACACTGTGTACAAAGAGGTCAAATGGCCAGTAAAACTACTGCTTTAAAATTGTTGGCTTTAGTAACAGAGGTATAATTTGATTTCACATCAGAGCTTTCTAAAATGGCAATGGTACAAGCATATGACTTTCTCTAGTATCCAAAATCTGTTCTGGCTCTCCCTTGGCTAAGGAATAGAAAACTAGACAGCCTTCTAAAGCTGTCACAATTTCCAAAAATGCTTTGATAAAAGTTGGCATACTTCATTTCTCTTGCTTACCTTGATAACACTGGACTAAATAGAAACTAAAAAAAATTCAGTCAACAGTAACTTAAATAGCAGCTAGCTCTAGTCCTGAACATTTTGGTGAAGTAGATGACCATTCAGAAACAAATTCTTAAAATAAAAGTAGTTTTCAAAAATTAGGCCCAAAAGCCTACATTAAAGGAAAAATACCAAGAATGAGTTGAACATTAAAGATAAGCTGTCCCATAAGACTATGAATAGAATGAATGCTGAAACACTACATAGAGTTAAAAATGCATTCTCACAGAGCAAGTTTATAGAGTTTATAGAGTTAATGGCCTATCTAAATTTCCACTTGATGTTTAAAATTTTATAAGTGATGTATGTCACCAAATTAAGCCAATTCAATTAACTACATTCAGTAGGAATTGCTTCAGAAATGCCTTGAAAAAGATGACAGAAATTATAGATTTGAAAAACAAGTAGGCTTTGCAAAGCTCATTCCCAGACTTAGGATATATAATATTATCTATCGATTCCCAATTCCTCTTAAAATAGAAGACTTCCTTCATGTTTAGTCATCCCATTTTATTCCCATTTAGCACTAAGATAGATATATTAAGGGAATGCACTGCTGCTAAAATTGTCAATATCTCTCATATGCACCATTTAGACTATATCTCACTTTTTAACTTCCCTTATAATATTAAAATAATGAATAAATATGGTCCTTATGTTAAGGTCCTCTACCTTATCTTAAATGAAATATAAAATAAGGTAGTTTCATTAATTTCTTAACTAGCATTGACTTAAAATCTGTTTACTAAATAAGAAATAGTAAACTTTAATTTTTTTTTCTACCCAGAAAGCAGATGTATTCTGATCCACCCCTACTATCTACAAAAAACAGTTCATCATTTTAGTTTATAACATTTTTCTTGGAATAATATTATTGTTGTACCTCAGAAAAAAATTAATAATCAACCTACTATGGAAATTACACTCAATTGTTAAGCTTCCAAAAAAAGTCTCCAGGAAAACTGAAAATAACTTGATTAACAATTATCAGCGCCGAAAAGGTCATTAAAATTGATAAATAATAAATGCAGTTTTACTGTAATCTACCTATTACTAATGCAAAATAAGATGGTAAAATTTCCCAATGGAATATGTTAAAGAACATGAACCAGAACACTTGTAACATTTCATTTGCCTTCTAACATTAACTTTGCCAGGATGAAAACTGTGACATGTAGTTTCACAGAATTTGAAACTTTACAAGTTCAAGAATGGAATTAAAATTCAACTTATGGGGAAAAAAAACCCTAAAATATGGCTAGTAGTGTCCAAATTCCAAAAAAAATCTCAAGGGTAAGTATGGCTGCTGTTTTTCCAGTCATTTTTCCATAAAATGTTGGCTATATCATAAGAAATCTGCTGTGCTTTCTATCAACCAAGGCTTGCTGAAATACAACACATTTCCCTTACAAATTCAACCTCAGCTGAAATGTCGAGCAAGGCGAGCAGATCTATAGTCAGCACGAAGTTGTACGAAGGAGTGAAGAATGTTCTTGTCCAGATTAGCAAGTTGTTCTCCTGAGCAGACTTGCTTTAAATTATCTGGGGCAACTACCAGAAGATTGCAAAGTGCATGCAGAGTATCAAAAGTTGTAATACCAGTGGAATCTGAATGAGATAAGAGATAAGAGAAGGAAAAAAACACATTGAAACAAAATAATTTCTAGTTTTACAATTAGTATGTAAATTCTTCTCACATAAATACTATTAGTCCAGACTTACTAATGTGGGAGAGTTCAATATATTAGAATTTCTAAAAGCTCCTGAAGTGTTAAAACTCAAATATTTCAGTTGTTACATAAACTTGACTATAATCTTTTTGAAAAGATTCATATTACATCAATTTTCTTCAATAGTAACAGCCATTTATACTTTTGTGGAGTAGAACTAATTACCATTAATTTAGCACTTTTCTTAAATAATTTAAACCTTAAGGAAAAGTGATTTCAGAGATCTCTGAAGAATCATGAACACATTTTACAGATAAGTGACACATGTAGTATTAGTGATGCAAGTCAACAAGGTCATTTGAACTGTGGAACTGAAATATGACCTTGTCTGAAATAATGCACAAAGTAAAAATGTGTTAATACTGAAAATACGATTAGAACAATACTTTTTTTCAGTTAAGAAATATTTCTCACTACAATATCAAAAGTTATAAACTTTTCATTAATGATTATAAATCGGTACAGATTTTTGAAGTCTGACTTATGTTCTTGAGCCTATTTATAAGTTTGATATTTGTGAATACATACCTTGAAGTCTTTGGCACACTTCCTATATTCAGCTACATCACAAATTGCTAACATGCCACCCATACAACTGTAGGAATATTGTTGAAGATGCTCATAAATAAGTCGATGAAAACGTACTCCAAGTTCCATCAAAACTGTATCTACATTCTTCCCATCCATGGAATTTTTTATCTTCTCCACTTGTTTTCTTACATAAGCACAGACTTTAACACAGGCCTGTAAAATTTTTTCTATACTTATTACAAAGAAATATGTATCAGCTTAGCTAAGAAGAAAATACATACAGTTTCTCATTAATCTCTAAGTATAAAAGAAAAAACTTAAAGCACAGTAAGATACACCAATGAAAATGTTAACAAAAATAATAACAAAGCAGATATTCTTAGTAGCATATCAAATCATTTTACTCACATTAGTATACTGAATCAGAACGTTGTTTTCATCTTCTGGCTTAAAATCTGTTTTCTTTTGTTCTGCAGCCAAGATATGCTTCATCTGTCCAATCATACAATTTAATGTCCTAGAGATTGAGAACACCATATATTTGATCCATTTAATTTATTTATAGTATTTACACTAAAAGTATTTAATTTCATATTACCATAAAACTATTTTACTATTGAAAGACTTTAGATTTTAGAAAAAGTAAATTCTAGGTCTTGATGTCAATGAACTCTTGGTTTTATTAGCTTCCTGCTTAAAACACAGGGCAAAGATTCATTTGCCCAATATTTTATTTAAATCTTAAAAATATTTTAAGCCTGTCACTAACTTATTTCTTTACACATACATATAAAGAATGCTCAGTGGGGAAGATAGAGGGCTTCAGAAGAATGGCCAAAGTTTGAAAGAAAAGGTGAGAAGGACATGAGTTTCACAGTCTCAGGACAAGCAGGAGACTGGAGACAAGTGAGTGGTATAGAAGACTCAGCTGAGAAATGACAGCATGAGTTTGTAACAGCACCAATGATGTTTGAGTTGTGTGATATTCTCCAACAGCAATCATCCACCCAGTTATGGGAAAAAAATAGAGTGCACTAATCTAGAGTTTAAGATCTGTAGATAGTTATAGTTAAAGAAAATGGATTTTAAAGGTAATTATGAAAGTGAAATTCAAAAGATGGATCAAGCAATCAATAAAGCTAGAAAAAGGATAACAGACAGATTGGCAAAAAATGAAGATATTAAGGGCTAGAATTCCTGCTGAGGTAAGAAAGCAGGTATATGTAATTGGAAGAGGAAGTTGTGGGCATTAAGTAAAATATTCAGGTTTGAGGGGTTTTTTTAACAATGATAACAAGGTCTAACAGGATATGAAAGTAGGTAGCTCAAGTTGAGATGATCAAGAAAATGAATGGCTCACACACATGGCAAGTGGAAATAATCTAAGACTCAAGATTAAAAGAAAAACTATGAGCCAGATTCCCAAATCTTCAATAAATGTAAGAAACTGACATAAATGATTGAGCAAGAACAGCCATAAGAAAGGGAAGATGATGTGAGCTTCAAAAGTAAATGGATTCTGGCTTAATCGTAGACAAATATTGGTCTGAAAATATTGGCAAGGATGCAAGTGAATGCTGAGCTCACCTCTTGGCCTCCCTGTACATGGGTAAAGGAGAATTAGAATTTCACAATCAAAGACTACCACAGATCACTGTGCTTTCAATAGATCACTAATGCAAAGACTCTGAAACTAAGACTTATATGGAAAGATGAAAAAAGACAACAAGGAATTATGTATTCCTACACTTTTGAAGGCTTAACATATTCAATCTCCCCACCTCACAAATATGATTTTCAGGTGTTCTGAGGCAAAGCAAGAAGAAACAACTTAATATGAGGAATTCAGGTTAGGAAAATACATACTTTTTGAAGTGGTAATTATATATATAATATATACATTTACATTATTATTTTATTAAAGGAAGTTCTGTGTATGTATAATCTCATGTGGTTCTGAATAAAAAGAGAGAGAGAGAGAGAGAGACCAGTTTTTAGGATTCTTCTAAGCATTTAATTCTTCAGCAAACTAGTCTCAGGAATTAATTCTGTAACACCCTTATTTTTTCCAGTTTTAGTCTTCAGTTTTATTTTCCTTTTCCTTATTTTCACATACTCAATGGTAGTTCTTCATCTTAGCGAGAAGATAACTGGGAGATGAGTTGTAAGTTTGTCACTACTAATAAAGTAAAAATTATTTATTTTTATAAATTAGAGTGGATTCCAAGTTATCTTTATAATAACACAGTAACAACTTGCATTCAAATATGCTTTCTTGAATACAATAGAAAGGAATAGAATTACAGTAAATAAAAAACATGCCCAAACCTAGTAGCATGGGCTTTAGAATTTGAGGTCCAGCTCTACCACTATTAACTGTGTTATCTTGAGCAAATTACTTAATTTCTTTAAGCCTCATTTCCTCTTCTGTAAAATGGAAAGATTCTTCCTACCTAATAAATAAAATACAGGTAAAAGATCTGCACTGTGCCTGGCACATAGCAAATGCTTGATATGGTACCTATTATCATCAATAAATATATGCCCATTATCATCTCAAAAAAAAAAAAAACCCCAGCAACTACTGCTCTACACTATGAATAGGTAAATGATTACAATAAACATCACAAAAATTTTTTGAATGCAGAGTCTGCATTCACTTATTGGAAGTTACCTTTAGAAAATGTAAAGCATTTCAGATAGGAGCTTGAAAAATGTAAATAAAAATAAAATCCTCTATGTTACATAGCATTTTTAAGGAGTGTGGAGTGTGTATGTAAGTGTGTTTAGGAGTTGGTAGTGGGTGAGGGAGTTACAAAAATAGTTTTCAATCTCTTTGAATCTCTTTTAAAAGTAAATCTAAACACACTGAGTTCAAGAAACATACTGATTTGTGACAACATGGATGGAACTTGAGATAATCATGCTAAGTGTAATAAACCAGACAGAATAAGTTGAAAATCACATGATCACTTATATGTGGGATATAAAACTAAAAGCAAAAAAGGAACAGGCAAACAGAGACTCATGGACATGGACTATAGACTAGTCGTTACCAGAAAGTAGGGGGTGAGGGAGGAGGGGAGGTAGATGGGATAAAGGGGGTCAAATATAGGGGAGTAAGGGGAGGGTGAAGTGGGTAAAGGGGATCAAATATACAGTAGCTGAAGGAAACTGGACTTTGGGTGGTAAACACACAACAGAATATACAGATGTTAAATGATAATGTATACCTGAAAATTATATAATTATATTAATCAATGTTACCCAATAAACTTAATTAAAAAAATTAAAAAATTAAAAATGAAATAAATGTCATTTTATAGGCTTTTAGCCCTACTAAATTAAAGAAAGAAAGAAAGAAAGAAAGAAAGAAAGAAAGAAAGAAAGAAAGAAAGAAAGAAAGAAAGAAAGAAAGAAACACGCTGAGTTCAAGAAATAAGAAACTTGGGAATCCAATAAAAATACCATTCTAATAAGGATGAAGGCAACATGTAAACGTAAAGTCAAATGTTATAGCAAGATAGTGAAATTAACATAGAATTTCTTCTCTGAAAACTAGTTTTATGCTACTATAATGTTTTCACAATTTTTACAAATGTTAGAGAAAAAGTAAAACTAATAACTTGCCTATCAATGCCAGTATCCAATTTCATCTCCATTTGTTCAATTATTTCTTTTTTCTTCTGAAGGCATTCAGATAACTTAGGAGAGGAGCTATTGAATGTTTGAAAAAAATAAATCACGTTAGTAGCCTTACAATTCTGCAAGTTTTTCATATGCATGTGTATTGCTATATATTTATAAACATAAACATACATTATTTTAATATGCTCACAAATCCAAAAAGCACATAAGTAGTAAAGTAATTACAGGTAACCTTGAACAACATGGGTTTGAACTCCATGGGTCCACTTACACGTGGATTTTTTTCAATAAATACTGTGAATGTACTTTCTCTTCCTTATGATTTTCTTAATAACATTTTCTTTTCTCTAGCTTTGTGGCAGCCTGACCCTACCTGGCCATTTTCTGCTCGAATGAGTTCATTCCTGACTGCCTCCCGCCCCCAACCCTCCAGCTAACATTAGTTTTCTCATAGCTTGCCAACCAATCAATGTTCTTCATTATATCTATAGCTGTGTAGGAATGACAAGACTGTATAAAATTGCCCATTATATTACAATCGGGGCTCAGTCTTTGAATATCCACTGAGCCAGTGCCAGCATCAATAAACGCTGCTTCCAGCTTATAGCCTCAGTGTCCCATCTCTCCGTTCAAGAATCCCACAACAGCTCACTCTATTGTAAGAATGCAGTATATAATACATATAAAATAGTTTACGGCCATGATACCCTGAACAAGTCTGATCCCGTCTGATGTGTGATCTAAGAAGCTAAGCGGTGCTGAGCCTGGTTAGTACTTGAATAGGAGACCACCTAGGAAGACTAGGTGCTGCAGGCGTAAAAAATAAAAAAATTAGGGATTGTAAATTGACCAGGTCCTTGCAATCTGTGAGGTCAACCAAGGGTTGCCTCGCCTAAAAATAAAAATAATAAAAAATAAAAAAATAATAATACATATAAAACATAAAATACGTATTAATCTACTATTTATCTTATCAGTAAGACTTCCAGTCAACAGTAGGCGATTAGTAGTTAAGTTTTTTGGTTATCAAAAGTTTGACACAGATTTTTGACTGCAGGAGCAGGGGGGGTTGATGCCCCCAACTTCTGCATTAATCAAGGGTCAACTGTATTTAGTATTCACTATGCACAATTCATTATAATAGTCACACTAGGAAAACAACCAGTTAATAGTGAAGGAAGAGGAAGATTTAGATCTGCTACTATCATCTCAGAGGAGACATCCCTTAAGAATATAAATATGTGATTTTGGAATTTTGAAATTATTTGGTTTCCTTGTATAATAACAAGGAAAGTCAGGGACTATCACCAGAGTCTTAAGAATATAGTAAATTATATTCATTAAAATTTGGAGACTAAAAGCTACTCCCATTGTATTTAGCTTTCCTACATTAAAAACAATGAAAACTTGACAATCATATTTGCCTTCTGAATGCTACCTAGATAACAAAACACTATTATATTAAGGAATATGCAAGTCGAATAGTTATGTGAATTCTTTGTTATGCGTCATGATAACTCTTTAAAAAGTAAATTTCCTTTCAAAGTATGATTCACAGATCACAAGTGATCTTTCATCTTTGAGATTGTTTTCTGGACTGATTTCTTAGCATATCAATGTTTATAACAAAATGTCTAGAATTATATCTTTACATGAATATTTCTCTTTAATAATAGTACTACACAATTTTATAAAACATGTTAACAAATACACTACCTTATTTAATGCTCATGTGCTTTAAAAGTTCACATAAATTGATAGGAAGATATAAACCAAACTTTATTTAATGCCTCATCAAAATCTGTCCTATTAATCTCATAAAATTTGCGTTATATGTCTTTTTATTATAACAAGTTGAGACAAGCCCAAGGTCCTCTTTCACATCAGATATAGGCTGACGACAGATACAATCTTTTCAAATAAACCAAAATACCAGAGTAGGAAGAGAAAACAGGAAGGCGAGAAAGAAGAAAAAAGACTTTTACTTTTTATTTCCTACCTTCCTGTCCTATTTGATATTTTTATGAACATGTATTCTTTTAAATTTTAACAAAAAGATATGTAGAATATTACAATATTTGTTGAAATATCAATGGAAATCAGACACTAACCTTATTAGTGGCATAAGGTGATCATTAAACTGCTTGTCAAAAAGATGAAAAATAGTATTGGCCTGTTGCACAACATCCAAAAAATAGAGATTTGCATTCCTAGAGTCTGAAGAAGGAATTCCTAAAATTAGAAGGCATATATATGTTAGAATCATACTTCAAAAAGTTCATCTTGACAACAGAAAAAATGTGGTTTTAAACTACAACATGCTGCTTTAATAAATCAGCAATAATTTTTGCGGACAGAGAAGTAAAATTAAGCTTGTTAACAATGTCATAAAATTCATCCAAAGTTTTTATGCCCAAACTTTCACCAGCTACTCAGTCTTTGGAATTTTCTGTGATAAACCAAAATTAAAAATAAATCAAATGAATCATCTTGAACTATACCTTCTCCTTCCTTTTCCCACTCTCTTGTGCCCAATGATTCACTTGAGCCATGAATACACTTCACCATTTTTCTTATAGCCAGGCCTCTTTATCTCTGATAACAGTTAAAATAATTTTCTTATTAGCTTCCTGGTTCAAATCTCTTTATATTTTATGCCATAGCAACATATTTAAACTTACACACTTCACTCACCATATTCTCTACTATTGCCTCAAAAATATAAAGTATCCTCACAGTCTACAGAATAAACTTTTGATTTTACTTTCTAACTCTAGATATTTATGTGTCTAGCTAAAATTAAAAGGACTAGGAAAAATATACACGGCTAATGAGAAAATAAAAATTTAATACCTAGAGTTCTTTACAGGATAATTTTTCTCAAAGTTTTAAAAATGAAAAACAAAGGTGTTTTATTTTCTCACAAAAGACAAAATCACCAATTGGTGCAAAAAAGAAGTCTCCAACACAAACTTATAAGAGAAAAAATAAAATCAATATACATGTAGAAAATACTAATCCTTGCTATTAATGAAAGGCTTGAAAATTAAAGCAATATTTATGCATATTTTAACCACTAAATTATTAAACTCTTAAAACAATATTCAGCAACATGCAGAAAAACTAGTGCAGTCATAAAGGCCAGTGGCAGTGTAAATTAGTGGGAGGAAAACCTTTTAGGAAAAGTTTATATGTATAGAAATTTTTTAAATGTGTTACATACTTTAAGCTGATCATTTCACTTTTGGGATTTTAACCAAAAAAAAAAATTCAAAATAAGAAAACACTTTAAGCTCTACAATGTCCATTGTAACATTATTTATATTACTAAATTGCCACAAAGATCCAATATGTCTAATAATAGGGATGGTTAACTTTACAAAATACATGTAAGACATAACTTTATGCAATCACTAAAAATAATAGCATAAGTACTAACTAAATAGATGCTGGGAAAATATTCGTGAATATAAGGGACATTCTTATCCTACCAGGAAATTTTCTAAGGCTTTCCAAATTGTGAATGCTGCTATTAAGAAGATGCTAGGTTTCCATACTAGCTAAATAACAAATTTTTCATACCACATAGATTCAAATTAATGTTACTTTTTTCATTATCTCTTTTAATTTTCACAACTTTGAAGTATTATTATCTCAATATAAACTGCCATATCTTTAAGTCATTTGCAAATGACAAATGTTAAATACTTGATGTTAAGACTGCTGTAATTAAGAAACAAAAAAGAGAGGATACAAAACTTATCTACATCTGGAGAGCAGCAATATAAAAAAAATTGGGTAAGAATAAACCACAAGGTTACTAAATATAACTTTGCTCAATGTTAGAAACTTTATGGAATGATGTTATGCATAGTCAATAAATATTTTCTGAGCATCTGCTATGTGCTTTCTAGGTGCTAGACTATACTAGTGACTAAGACAGGTAAGATTTCTACCTACAAGAGCTTATATGCTGTTCTCTCTACTTAAAATATTTTTTCTCCAAATATTCAGTTTATTCCTTCACTCTCTTGGTTTATATCTCCTGAGAGGCCTTTTATGACCATCCTTTCTAAAAAAGCCCTCCACCCTTCAACTTCCCATCCCACCTCCCAATTACCACTCTCTATCTTATTAATTTTGTTTTTCTTCCTAGTCATTTGTCTATCTTTTCCACAAGAATGTAAGCTCCATGAATGCAGGAGTAGGCACATTTTAATAAGTACATGCTGAATGAATGAATTTTGGTGAGTGGTGGCAGACATTAACAGATGAAAATTTCACTGTGATAAGTGCCATGAAAAAAGTTAATCTCATGACAAAATAATGAGTAACAAGGCTAGAAGAGGAGGGCTATCTAAGCAGCGGTGATCAATAAACGCCTCTCTGAGAAGGTGATATCTTAGTTGAGATAAGAAGGTTGAAAAGCCAGACACGAGATGAACTGAAGGAAAAGGATTTTTGGGATGAGGAAACATCATGTGCCAAAAGCCTGAGTGAAGAAAAAGGATGAAGGCCAGACAGAGTACCTGGGGTAGTGCGGGGAAATACAATAGGAGATGAGGATGACTACTTAAGAGGAGACCAGCTCAAAAGCCATGCTTATGTAGAGGTTGTTGTTGTTTTCCCTCTAAGAGTAACAAGAAGCCAATAAAGGGTCTTAAACAAGAAAACAATAATCAAACTGACTATTTCAGGGAGTCAGTAATTTGGAGAAGTAAGAAAGAATGTACATAGGGAGATTAGTTAAGAGTGAACAGAGATGGTGTTTAAATTAGAGTGGCATCAGCAGGGATGGAAAAAAAGTAGATGAATATGAGTTACATTTGGAAGTATATGTCAGGGTTGATAAAAAGGAAGAATTATGGCAACTCCTGGGTTTAGGACTTGAGCAACCAGTAGGTAAATAGTAATGCCTTTTAAAGACATAGGGAAGAATGGGAAAGGGACAGGTTTAGGTGAAAGAGTTTCATTTGGGCTTTGTTAAATTTGAGATGCATACTGAACAGGTGGAAAGGTTACCAGATTAGTGGGACTAGAATTTAGGGAAGAAGTCAGTAATATCTTATTAATACCAGTAAACCCAAAAGACTAAAAGCAAAAGAAAAATTTTGTTATGAATCTATTCTTTCCCAGACTTATCTTAAAATATTTTTTTTCATTACTCAATTACCTCAACCAGAATTGCTGTCACCTTAATTTTTCTTCCCTTGACATAACCTATAGCACTGCATGGCATTCTGCCATATACCACAGTGACTGATTCTACCCTGCCCTGTTCAATATGATAAGCAATATGCGAGAAAACTGTGTCTCTGTATGGCTTCCAGCACCTGACAAATCCTTGCATTATAGAGGCTCAAAAAGTATTATTCATTGCATAGACTTAAATTTGACATACAGAGTTAAATATATACAAAACAACATTAAACACAGTTTAACCAAACAAGGTTAAATGAATTTAATACAAATGACAACACAAATAAATATACTTACCGGCAAGTCCTGTTTCCAAAGCATAATCAATATGCTCGATACATAAAAATTCCACAAGAATGGTAAAAATTCTAAAGGCATTCCTTGGTAGATCAGAAGGATCAGAGAGCTTTAAAAACAGAAACCAAATACATCAATCCTCAAGTCTACCTTTAAAAAGGGAACCTTTTTATTTTATTTTTATTTTTTTTAGCACTTGATATTGTATAAGACTAGTCATTATTCAGATATCAAAATGATAACTTATACAACTCTTCTTCCCCACCCCCAAAGCCTCTTTCATGTACACAATACAATGCTCAAACAACTCTCCTGCCTTAGACTAGATCAATGTTTTTCCTACCTAGATTGTAATCCATTAGTGGATTGTGAAAAGAAAGTAAGAAGAGAGAGAGAATAGAAAATAAAGTATAATGTACACAGTAGAATCAAATATAATTTCATGAAATACATATACGCACAAATACATATAACAAAAGTACACTGAACTGCAATGTAAAATGAATTGCTATTATGGGTCATGGTCAAGGAAGTTTGAGAGCTACCAACTGAACAAAACATATTCTAGCAAAACTCACAACAAAAAGTATTTTGTTGTTGTTGTTGGGGAATAGGAATGAGAAAATCAATAAACAGATGCACTATAAAATATGGCAGACTCAAATCCCAGCTTTATCACTTTCTGGTAGAGTGAACCTCTCAAATGTTATTTAACCCTACCACGCCTCAATTTCTTCATCTTTAAGGAGGGAATAGTATGAATAGTACTTACATCCTAGTCTTAAGGTGAGAATAGGAAAATGCATGTAAAAAAAGTACTTTAGTACTTTTAGCAGTGTTTGGCACATAGTAAGCCCAATGTTCATTTTGATGTTGATGCCACTACTGACTCAGTAAAAGTATTATTAGTAGTCATGCTGAGAAAATAAAATCCCTCTTAACTTGTTAATTTGAAATTTACCTCTCAGCTTCTTATACCTGCTTCCTATATTATTTATCAATTGATCGTTGCCTATCTGTAGTCTCCATTCATGCATCCTGAGTATGCTTATTATCTGATATATATATAGTCAGGAGTTAAAATGTATAACCCATCTTAAATCTGCTAAATTTCCACTGATTATAAATACTGATTTGATATTACTCAATTCCCCTCGTCTTCTTAATGCCACCCCAATCTTTATCCTTCATCACACTCTCTACTACAACCCTCCCCTCCCTCTTTGCTCAGAGATGCTCAACAGATGCCCTTAACAAGCAATAAATAGAGAATAAAAAAAGTTTTTTTAACACACATGAAAAAACAAATAGGTATGAATGGTAAATAAACATGTGCAAAGATGCTCAGCATCATTAGTCATTACGAAATGCTCACGAAAACCATAATGAGGTATCACTATATACGCTATTCAATTACTAAAATTAAAAAGACTGATCATATTAAATGTGGAGATCTTGTGGAGTTAATGGAATATTCACACACTACTGGTAGGAATGTCAAAAGAAACAACTTTGGAAAACAGGCAGTTTCTTAAAAAGAAATATATCATCACTACTACTACATTGCTACTAAGTATATACCCAAGAGAAATGAATGCACTGTCTACTTAAAAGACAGTGTCTACTTAAATGAATGTTCATAGCAACTTCATTCGTAATAGTCAAACACTGGAACCAATCTAAATGTACATCAATAGGAAAACAAATTGTGGTATATTCAAATGATGAAACACTACTCAGCAATAAAAAGGAACATGCTCATTAATACACATGCCAACATGGATGAATCTTAAAATAATTATGCTTCAGGTAAAGAAGCCAGAAACACATGTACATACTATATTATAACCCCATTTATTAAAAAATTCTAGAAAATTAATCAACTTCTTGGAGACATCCCATTTAGCTTTTAAGACTTAGTCCTCAAATGTCTCTTCTTTTTAAAAACTAATCTATAGAAACATAAAGTAGATCAGTGGTTGCCTAAGGACAGAAACAAGAGGAGAAGAAAGAGGGATTATAAAAGGGTAAAAGAAAAATTTGGAAAATGATGAATCTATTCATTATCTTGACTGCAGCTATAGCTTTACAAATGTACATATATTTTATCAAAGTTACCAAGTTGTGCAGTTTAAATATACGCAGTTTTCTGAATGCCAATTATATGTTGAAATTATTTTTTTAAAAAAGGAAAAACACCAATCTGTTTGTTCATTACACTGCCCTTTCTAATATTCTTTAAAGCTGCCATCATTATCTACAAAGTCAAGCCCAAATTTCTATGCAGGGTACACAGAGTTTTTGTCTACCTTGTCAACCTCCTCTCTATTACTCTTCTTCTCATGTATATTTTTATTTCAAGCATTTCATGCTGCATGACTGATCTTTGTATACATCTTTGCACATGTACTATTCTCTCTGCCTGAAACAGCCTACCAGAATGGTCTTCTTGAAAACCCTATTTACCTTTCAAGACCCAGGCTTCAGATGTCCCTTCTTTTTGAAACCTCCCCTGATAAATACTCTTCCTCAATTCCTGAACGGGGCAAAGCTGGTTGCTTCCTCGTTGGTCCCAACAGTGTATACCTACCCTGTACTAATTCTATACGTGTATACCTTGTTTCTCCACACTATTCTAAGGTAGTGTATATGTCTAAACTTTATATCGTCGGCATCTAACATGGCAGCTAGTACAAAGTAAACACATAATAATGTTTGTTGAATCAGAATGCACTGAATTGAACTGAATTTCAATCTTGTGACTTCCCAGACAGAAGGTCATGACCTAGAGCTAGTTGCAATGAGTCAAACAATACAATGTTGACATCAGAAAGGTAAAGATATTACTGTACCAAATACATACATCATCCACCCAGATGTGCCATACTGTAACATTTTTACAAATGTACCTCTAAATATTTTAAAATTCTGTTCTCTAAAGCAAAAATCTCTATATTTTTATTATAAAAAATGGTTGTTCCTAAGCAGAGAGCAGATTTATATCTCAGTATAAACAAGGCAAAACTTAAAAAATATATATGTAAATAAAATAAATTTACAATTACCCTATGACATCTTTCAAAGGCTTGTTTGGTTTCTTGTAAAAGATTAACCACCACTTCTTGGGACAGGAAGGTTTCTCCATGAGTATCGATACTCGGCCCCAATGGTAAGTTGGTACGTTGTCTAATTCTCTCTTTCAAATCTTGAATACTAGTGTATCATATTGACAAATAAAAAAAGAATACTTTATATATATTTCAATTTTGAGCTGTCAAACTTAGTATATATCAACAAAGAAAAATGGGCCAAATAGCCAGAATACCTAAAAGTTCTAATTCTAATAATTAGTTCTGTAACGTGAAGCAAGCCTTAAATCTCTACATAGAAGACTTTCATCGGAAAAATTGGAAATTTGGAGTTATGATCACTGAAGTCTCTTTCAGCTATATGATTCTGACTCAACAGCCAAAAACTCCTTGTTTGGTTTCATAGGAAGTGGGCTATTCCAAATAAGTTAAGATTTCAGATAACTAAATGGTCCCGCTTAAAATAAACTTTAAAATTTTAATGTTTTTAAAATACATTTAACCATCTAAGCATACTGTTCATTTCTTCACCATTGTTAAACAGGATGTATTAAACATAATTTAGCTTTTCTTAATGACTAAGGGTTACTTTGAACATTTATTATATATGGTATCATTAGAAAAATCATGATTTTTTGCTCCTAGAATATATAGCTCCAGATTACTGTGAACTACTTTTAAGAAAATATATTATGATAGTTCTTTAGTATTTCTCTTCCTTTATTTGCTACTGCCTTTCAGATATCACTTTTTATTCCTCATTATAATCACTCTCTGATCATTATTTAATATATGACAAAGAGAAATAGTAACTGATTTGGGTGTATGTGTATGTGGACTCTGGACCCCGATTACATGGTTCCACTGAAGTCATTTTGCCTCATCCTGGTATCAACTGGGTTCTATATAGTTGCAATCTGGATTACTGAGGTGTCACCAATTTTTACAGCGTATAACTTCATAGTTCTATAGTTCTGCTTTACATTTTAATCATGTTATGTTAGGTCATTTCAACATGTAGTTTAAGAGACAGGATTTGATCAATGGCATACATAAACTTGATTAAAAGAGTTCTTCCTAGAAAACTGCAATGACTGTCAATATTTGGCAAGTTTGTCAAAATGTAATAAAGTTCTTAACATCTTCAGTTCTAACTATAATATTTAATAGAAACACTCACCCTCCTGTGCCAATGATCTCTTCTGATGGTTTTTTGAATCATAATAGCGCTGTAGGATCATAGCACTTCTGCTTTTCAAATATCCAGTCTCCACCTCAATATAGTTCTCCAAATAGGAAATGAAAATGGATTTGATAAGCTTAGACAAGAAAGTCTGTTTATCAGTACCTAAGTTAAACTCCATCAATTTGCTGGAAAGATTTGTGGTTCTTTTCATGGAAAAGGGGGGAAAAAAGATTAATATATATTTTAGGTATAGTAACAATACTAAGGAATATATATTTTTACAATGTGACTTTAACAACTTAGGTTAAACCACCATTTCTTAAACCTTTGGAAAGTACTTAGGATGCAGATAGCAGTTGTTTATAGTGTTATATATAAAGTAGAATGAATATCATGAACAACATTATGGTTTTGAAAACTGTCATAAACTCCTAGGGATGACCTAGAAGGGGAAACTAAATCAATGAACCAGTGAAGAAATGACAACAAGTGGCAGAATGGCTTCAAGAATGCCCTAATGTCATTCACAACATGACACCCAAGTCAGAATGTTGAGAGGTTACTCTCTGATCATTCCCTTCTGACTTTATACATGTGGACTTTCATCTAATTTTCTTTATTTCATTGTTGAAGATAGGCTCACAATGTTGCTGATATGAACTTTCAGATTATGGTTACTTTGAAAACCCTCCTCTCAAAATAATAATGCTGAAGAATACTAGCAACAGGGTTGGGTTAAAACTTCTTATGAAGCTTCTGATATGATATTTCTAACTGTAATACTGCCTTTTAGAAAAGAACAAATTCTCACACCAGACTTAAGGCTAAAATTATCATTTTTAAAGAATTTGTCACTTACTTTCTCAATTTCTAAGTGTTAACCTCAGATAAATGTAATTATTCTAGTTCTTGGAGAAAATAATTAAAGGATAGGAACTAGCTTACAATTAAAATCAGAAATAAAATTCTCGACTCTAAACAAGGTAAACAAAGTTTTATGTTTCATTAAAGTACATTACTATAAAGTATATATCCAACTCCTTAAACTAATGTACTAACAATGCTGCTCTTGTATAATAGTCTATGAAGGCAAGTATTTAATGCTAAAAGGCATACTGCTATCTGACAAACTTATTCAGAAATACCTGAATACTTCCCCATTTTCCATTTAGAAAAAAAGAGAATCTGAGATGTTATTTTGTAATAATTAAAAATATACCTTGTATATAAGTCATAGAGATTTTTGAGATACTGCTCTGCGTCAGACTTCCTACATTCTTCTAACTGGTCTTTTACAAAACTCTAAAAGAAAAAGAAGTTGAGATTCTGTCAAGTAAATACTGAATTACAGTCAAGATTTTTTTCCCAAAATTACTCCACATTCTTAAAATGTTCTTACAAAGCAATGCAGAGAAAAATAGACCAATATTAAAAAATTTTTAAATAGGCTTTTAATTTTTATTGCTGTATTTACTGTACATCTATATCAGTCTTAGGAATAGGTATCAAGAATTTCAAAATATCTTTTTTTCTTTTTTTTGAAAATGGCCTATCCTGGCTCATGAAATACATTTTAAAAAAACAACAAAAAAATTCCCAAAGAAACAAAACCTAAGGCTATACCAATATAGTCAACTCCTTAAAGCAGCATTTACCAAACTGTGGTCTGGGTAACTAACGTTAAGTGTCACTTTAGACGTTAACAGGCATTACTCTGTAATAGGGAAATACTGTACATTACACTCCTACTTCTAGAGAACCACTATACATATCAGTACCTTTAAGAGGTATTAAAAGTCCTGAATTGTGTTTTAAAAACACTTATTTAATGTTTCTTAATCCAGTGGTAAACATAATTTAAGAAATGTTGCCTTAAAGTATACTGCTATGGGAAGTAAGTTATAAATTAAATTCCTGGGGTTTTTTTTTTCCATGTTAATGCCATATTATAAAAAATTCTACAGACTGAATTTGTAATTCTTGTTCAATTTCACAAATGCCATCTATTGGTCAAGGTAAAGATCAAATAAAAATAAAAATCTGAGGCTACCCTACTATAACCTAATACTGTCACTACTACCACTGTCACACAAAATTCAAACATGTGCTCTGATAACACTTCGTGATTAGCATATTCTTTTCCAGGTGAACAGGGAAACATTTTTTTAAAAGCACAACATTGTCATCCCTTTCCCCTTCAGGAATAAGCAAACTACTATTTCTATGGTCATTACTTAACTAATTTTTAAAAAACTTTTAAAACATAGAGAAAAAAAATCACATATTGCTTTAAAAACTTAGTGATTATTTAAAATTACCTGTAATTTAATTTCAAATACGTTTTGAATAAGTTTAGCCAGTACGGTTTCTGGATTACTAAAAATATCTCCAACTTGTTTGTTCACCCGTTGACAGAGTATTGCTGCATCTTCAAATATGTCATTTCTCAAGTAAGCACCCTAAATAGCAGAGGCATTTTACATAATGAATATATAATTTTAAATGTTTTTTAAAACACAAATTAGCATAAAATAAAATCCAATAAAGTGTACTGTTATGTTACCTCCTGGCACTGCTTTATATAAACATCAACACAATGGGAATAACCCTATAAAGAAGAAAGAAATACATTATCACTATTTTGGTTAAATTATAATATCAACAAAAGAGTATATGTCATAAAGCAATGTTTTTGTCCCAATGAATGGCTAACAGTTCTTTTTTTTTTTTTTTTTAACACCTACAGCACCTGGTATTCCTAGGTGGTCTCCCATCCAAGTACTAACTAGGCCCAACTCTACTTAGCATCTGAGATCAGACGAGATCCAGCACGTTCAAGGTGGCATGGCCGTAGACTAGCTAATAGTTCTTGGACTTAAATGTAATTGTAGAAAACCAATAACCTAATACAGGTATCTTCTCCCAATGGCTTTCTATCAAATTGATCAGCTGGTTTGTATCCTTGCAGGACTTCAGACTGAAAGAAAAAACTGAGGTTTAACTGAGTTCTTTATAATCATTTTACCCTATCATCACCAAGCCATCTCCTTCAACTCTAAAACATGCACATGTATGTGTGCGTACATGCACACACATGCATGATTGCACACACACAGATTCAAGGTCTTGAGAAAAGGTTATTTATACATAAATATAGATTTTTTTTTGTTTGTTTATCTATTTATTTCCTCTCTGGATTCAAAGTGTTTGTCTTCCCTTGCAAGAATATGGACAGAGCTGTATTTAACTGACATTCTGGACATTTACTCTAAAAATTAAATCCATTTTAATAGAATATTTAAACAATTGTCATATTTAGTTCACTATAATGAGATTTTTGCTTGTTAACAAATCATACATGAAAACAAGTGAGGTAAGCAATATAAAGTATACTATTGTCTCAAAAGCCATTCTTAATACTCAGATATGTTACTTAAATGAAAAGTTCAACTGGCTTATATTTCCCTAATCTGATACAAATATAAATTAAAAGACTGAAGGAAGCACTATTTCTTTAAGCATTTGTTTTGGAGAAATGCACTACCGTACAGGAATTCTCTCCCTAATTCAAATACCAGTAAGACAGTTCCTAATACAATATTCCTTTGTATTACCACCTGAGATCTTCTGAATTTAAGTTTTTTATTAGTCACATTTCATTTATTCTACATTCCATTGGTTACTTAAGGTCAAGTCTTCTTATTTCTGATCTATTTCATAACATGTTCGACTGAAAAATATATATATTACAAACCAAGAAGGTAAACAACATGATTATCTATGTCAATATAAAAATTATTCATATATAGCTTGAAATATATTGATATTATATATAGCTATTTGATAAAATATTAATGTTATAGAATATAACATTACATTATAAAATCCTTATTTAAATATTAAATATCTAAAATTTAACATCACTTATGGAGATATGACACGTACATTCAAATAATTCAAAACAATGAAAATTATCGTTGTGATAGTGACACAATAGGGGGAAATCAGAGAGAATAATATATAGAATTTATATAATTTTCAGTCTTGAAGACTAATCTTCATTTTTAATTTTTACTACTTACCTTAAAATGAAGTAAAACTGCTGCTACTTCTCTCATTCTGGAGATTTCACCTCTTCTTTGAGCACTGGTAAACTCCTGAATCAGTTGGCATTCTAAATCATGATATTTACCTAAAAAGAAAGTCATTCAACTATAATGAAGCAGACAAAGTATACTAGTATATGAATTATTCATAAATATGAGTATGGATCTAGCCTTCTTTTGAAAGGATTACAAAAACAATATGAAATTATAGGCAGTGAATCTAGACCCTATAATATACTGAGATATACAAATTTATATTTTTAAGAAAAAAAAAATCTTCCCAAATGGCAAAGCAGCTGAATGATATAATACCAGAGTCTGAGTATCATTTACCACCATTACTTTAAAAAGCAAGTTGACTGGAAAAAACCTTCCAGATGTCATTTCTGATAGAGACAGGAAAAATCTTAAACTTGAAACTATGGAAAGTGTGAGGAAGACTACAGAAATCTTTACTAGAGTTCAGAGGTCTTTACATATACAATGGTGGATTCAACACTGAATTTCACCATGAGATGTAATATTTGATTCACTATCTTCTTGAGGCTATTACAGTTCTGAATGAATAACGGAACTTTATGGACTAAACTACAGTGATCAAAAACATTGCCAAGAAGTCCAACTCTGTATGTCATCTTTATTTTAACACTTTTGGGAAAATAGATGGTTCTTTGAACCTTCTACGAAAAATGAGCTCCCAAACAATGACTCAGGCTACCATGGAAGCTTGCAAATATAGTGGCTTTTCCAGAAACCTACTATGATCCACCTAAAATATAATTCAAAGATTGACAAGGATCAAACCAGAATTAAATAGGTACTAAAATCAAATGCTCATATGAGCTTAGCTTAAAAAAAACAAACAAACAAAAACCAACTCTAGAGATATAGGTATAGATATAAAACAAGACAGTATAAAACTATTTGTATAGTATGCCACCAATTATTTTTAAATAAATGGGAATAGTAGAACTAAATTCTACACATATATACTTGATTTATGTCCTATGCTTGTATATCTGTAGAATACTCTGAAAGAATACCCAAGAAACTGGTAATGGTTGTTTCAAAGAAAAGGAATCAAACTCGTGCATGGAGTAGAAGGATGTCATTGTTTCCACTATCTCTCCTTTTACTATCTTTTTTTATTTCACACAAGTCATTCTATTATCTGTTCAAAATAGTCAAATAAACAGAACCCCACTTACTTGCAATTTTAGATTTTACTTCTGAAAATCTGCAAGATAAAGACCAATGATAAAGTTAATTAGTTGTAAGAAATATACCATAGTAATGTAAAATATTAATAAAATGGTAACCTGGCTTTTGGGATATATGGGCACCCTCTGTACTAAAAGTCATCATAAAAAAGAGAGAGAGAAAAAAAAAAAGACAAGCCAGAAGGGAGAGAGAGTACTGACCAAAAGCATGCTAGGTAACAAAACTGAATTTGGGCAATTCAGATGGGGAAGGTGGTTCTCATTCACAAAATTCACCTTGAAAAAGCAATTTCCTTGTTAAAAATGGAGGAATTACATGAGGCATTAATAATCCAGCCAGACCCAAACTGACTTACTGTCCCTACTCATATTCACTGGCATTTTAAATTCACTTGATATTTGCCTATTCCCCTCCCTCACTGCCCCTGCCCCTGCATTGGGATTTTTTCATATAAAGTTCTATTACTGTTATTTAAAATAAAAACAATGATAAAAAGTATATGCAAATGAGTTATTTTAAAACTAGAAGTTACAAAAAGAATCCAGCAATGTGCCCAGGAGAGTAATCAATCTTTGCAAATTCAGAAACTTAAACATTAAACATAATCATACACTAGAATTTTTTCAAATCTTAACTATCAAGGGGAATGCACATCATGGAAAATTAATGTTGAAAGATCCTATGCAACCATCTGAAGAGAGAGGAAAGTGGCTCACAAAAAGATGCTAAAGACAGATTAAGAGAGTAATAAAAATTTAGTTATACAAAATTGATATGTTGTCATGTCCCTAACGACAGGAATACATTCTGAAAAATGCAGCATTAAGTGATTTGTCATTGTGTAAACATCACAGAGTATATTTACACACACTTAGATGGTATAGCCTAGTATACACCCAGGCTATATAGTACATGGCCCATTGCTCCTACGCTACGAATCTGTACAACGTTACAAAGTTACAGAAGAGAAAAATTATGTAATCAAAAGACCCAGTAAACACAAGATGATATATGAGGCTGCTGCTGGTGTAACACAGCATATATTTTTATGGCAAACATTTTTTATAAGTTGAAAGACTACATCTAAAATAACAATAAAAAGTGTAGTATAGTAAATACATAAACCAGTAACAGTTGTTCATCATCATTTTCAAACATTATACAGTATATATAACTGTATGTGCTATATTTTTATAGGACTGGCAGCACAGGTTTGTTTACACCAGCATCACCACAAACACTTGAGAAATGCATTGTGCTACAACATTACAACAGCTATGAGATCACTAGGCGATGGGAATTTCTCAGCTCCATTACAATCTCATGGGACCACCATCATATATGTGGGTCCCTGGTCCCTGGACAAAACGACATGCGGGGCATAACTGTACCAAAGTTATGGAAGATCACAACAGTCCTTGTAAGGCCATATTGATCTTTGTAAAAAAATTAAATCTGATTAGGATATATATTCAATTCCAAGGCTTGTTAGAGAGGCTAAAACAAAACTGTAAGAGAGGTATGTAGTTGCGAAGTGGGAGAAGATGAGTATATGCACGTGTGTTTTGTAGAGGAAGAATAGGATGGAGGGTGAGAGATGTAGCCAACAATTATGCACCTATTGTGAGCCACACATTTTACCCATTTAATTAAAAGGTCCAACTATGAAACGAGATAAAGTTAAAGAGAGGTTTTTGTGGGTGACTTTAAAGGAAATTATTCATAATGCTGGGCAAATATGTGATTATTAATAATAGCTAAATGACAGACAATCATGACTGCTAATCCTTTATGATGACATAGAGTTGAGAGTAAAATAAAATATATTCTGGGGGTAGGAAATTCACTATGTTTGAGACACAGTGGTCAGGCTTTAAGTATAGCAATATAATTATAGTCTACCTATAACAGAATCATCAAGTATTACCAAAATAACAGAAATATTGTCTGTTATACAGGAAGACATAGTTCTTTCAGATATTCACATGGAGAACTACTACCAAAATTTTATTAAAGTGTCTGACATTCTATGGAGTAAAGGAAATCATGAAAAAAGTTCCTTCTCAGTAAAGTTTCTTTTAGGATAAATCCATTAATACCTGACTCAGCAATAGCTCTAGAACCCTGCATCTAAAGCAAAGGTTCTTCATCTGAGTCTGAGGCTAGGCTAAAGAGTCTAAAACTCCATAAAACTGTATACAGCAATCTGTGTGCATCTAAATTTTTTGAAGAAACTTTCTAGCTTTCATCACCTTTTCAAAGGTCCCCAAGACCCCCCCAAAACTTAAGAACTCTCGTCCTAAGATAGGAAAAAGCAGCTGAATGGCCCCATGTTTAAACTCTCCCTGTCCCTTCATGTGCTGGTTATCAAAGTCCAAAAAATGAAAATTCAAAGTCTCACTTTAGTCAGTTTTAAAATTCTCCATTGATTTTTTTTTTAGAAGGAAAACAAAAGATTGAAATTACTTCAAGGTATATTACTAAATTTATATATTAAGAGACCACATTTTTCAATCAACTATTACATACTATACCTTGTACAAAGAAGGTACTCAATAAATTTTTGTTAATGAGCAAATTCAAACAGGGAAAAATACAATTTTATTCTTTAAATTATGCCATACATCCAAATTAGCTCTTCAGAAACAAACTTGCCTATCAAAAGGTAACTCCTGGGCGATTAGGTGCAACTTCTGAATGATGTCTGCTGCTTCCTTTATCTATTGAAAAATAAAAGCAATAATTATTTAAAAACCCTTATGTATACCAAAAAAATAATTTTATATTTGAAAATAATATTCCCCTATGTATGCCTACAGATCCTAACACCCAAAATTTTCTTTTAAAATCCGCAGCAAATAAAACTTTGTGGATAACAGGAATATATTTGGGGTATCACCTATGAGTCAAGAAAATATAAACAATTATTTTTTGGGCACAGAAATCTTATGATTTTACAATGTCACTATCCCTTCCCAATGAAACCTGCATTTTGTTTACTCTAAGACAATACAACTTATTGCTTGCTGAAAGCAGAAGTGTATGTTTCTTTTGAATTTATGAACCCAAAACAGATGAAATTTATGAAAATAATTCAGGTCATACTGTTACATATATCCCACTTTAAGCTAAGTGAATAAAACAACAAAAATGTCACTTCAGCTTATCAGTGATTTAAGTCACACCACCCCCTCATCTAATGGAATGTAACTATTCAAAAACTATAGAAATCCTGTTAAAATTAAAAGTCAATTACAAAATAGAAATATTCATTACACTTACCTCAGTATTTTTAAGCCACAAATAATTTCATAAACAAAAATGCCAAGCAACCCAATTAAAAATTTGAATATAAACACTTCATCAACAATCTGAAGGTAAGTGTACTAATTTACATTTCACAATAAAAACTTCCAATAAATTAGCTACTCAGTAATTTGAAGTCTGACTCTGAAAAGTAATAAATTGTAGTTTGTAATTTAGGACATTGTTATTAAAAAGCTATAATTTGCTTTGATCTTTCTAACAGTGCTCACCTTTTCAGAATTTGTAAAAACATCAGATTTCAATTCTCCATCAAGAAACTCATTAAAGTATTTCATCAATTTCTGAGCCTCTACTGCCCGTTGTCTGGGTGTGTTTACCCCTTCTAACTGGTCTCCAAGGTGACAGACCTTGGTTGCTACATAGCTGATGTGCTCATCTAGTTCTTGGAAATGTTGGAAGGCAACCTAGAAAAAATGTGCATAGGTATAAAATACAATGACAGAATCCAGTTTATAAGTTAATTCATATAAAAACTAAACCAACTCATCACTACTCCCAAATTTAGGTAACTAAAGATAACAAAAAAGCTATACATGAGATGATCTGAAAAAACAATTCATGCCCATTAAATAACCACACAACCTGAAAACTTAACAGAGTTGCAGACTTTTATACTCTTAACTATTAAAGTTATCATATTTTATCATGAATATATTTCTTAACCAACCAAACAGCAAGGCTGCTTACCATTCGTCCTGTTTAACAAAGTTCCTAGTACTATTTACTCCTAAATAATGGTTCTGAAAACAATGAACTAAGCATCAAAGGGGACCAATCATCTGAACAACTTACTAGTTACTATACTAAAATGGGCCAAACATATGTCAGAAGACACCGATTAAAAAGAAGATTTAACAATCATTTATTTAAAATATTTAAAGAGCAATGCTAGTATTATAAATAAGGTAAAATGGTTTTTGACCAGTTTTGAAAACAGAAAAGATCGCAATAATTATTCTTCTGAGGCAAAAGTACTTTACTTCCTAGAATACTCCTTTTCCCAGGATACACTGATGATCCTATGGTAGATGAAAATTATATGCCATGAATGCCTTAGAACTAACTGCCAATAACAAAATTGCAGATAATTCAGTTTGGTACTTCTATCCTTAAATTGAGGGGGGAAAGCTGAAAACAGTTACTAACAACATTCTCTATTGCCAGACACTATTCTAAGCATATTACATGTATTTACTTATTTAATCCTTAAAATAACCTAATTTATATGCAGATTAAAAAAAACTGAGGCACAGAAAGGCTGAGTTGCTTGAGATTACACAGCTAATATCTGGCAGAGCAGACTGGATCCAGAGCTTGATTAATTATTAATACTATTATTATTACCATCAAGAGAAATCTGCATTAGAAGTATTTGGAATCTATCACCTCAACTACTTAAAAACACATCTTCTATCTTATGTAAATTACAGACATCTTTATTAAGTATTTTCTCACAGCCATTCATGCTTAAGTGAAGCGATCTAAAGGAATCTAAATAAATGAAATCTGAGCAGAAAGCAGTTTGCTAATCCCTAACACTAAAGAACAAATAGCCCCCGGGAGGCAGTAGAACCAAACAACATTCCTCAAACTTATAGACTTGATAAAGAACAATCTAGTTCCAGATCAGGCCCAGGCTGTGAAAGGCATTCAGAGGTTCTAGATTAAATCTAGGGTCTAAGAATGGTTAAGAAGCTTGGCCTACTTAGCCCCAGGGCAGGTCTAATAATCTGATTTACTCCAAAATGGACTGAGGAAGAATTCTGCATCTGCTTTTCCCAAGCTACACTAGAATTCTCATTGGAGCAAACCTCAAGACTTTTGTCAAACTTTCGAGACCAGTTTCCTCTAGGGAAAAACCTAATCTAGACAATAGCTGGTCTGGTATTACTTTGTTTTATGACAGAGAATGCAAATGACTACCTAAATATCTAAGCTAATAATGAGCCTCTAAAGATACAGGTTGGCTGAAGCATCATTTTTGAAGGCTTGCTTTGTTAGAGGGGAAGCAAGGACCACACTGTACTGGATACCACTCCATCCTAAGAAGGAAGTACTGTGATCCCAAATCAACATTCAGTGCCAAGCAGTCTGATAACAATTAATTAACATTTATCCCATGTCAATTAAGAGAAACCTCAACAATTACTATCATTTGACTAGACTTTTATGAAGAATTTAAAAATGGAAGGAAATAAAAATATTATAGCCTATTGTAAAGTATTCATTGCTTAGCTAAATATTTACCTGATTACTTTTCTGGAGCTCTTGTACCTTCTTGGCAAATTCCTTGGCTTCTTTTTGACACTGCTGCTCTAGTTTCTCTACTTTCCTTTGAATCCTTTCATCCATTATCTGGAGTTCTTGAATATGATTTACAAATTCTTCTAATAATCTAACGGAAATAAGAATATGTATCAATCCATCTATGATTAATTTTAGGAACTCACCAGTTCCCTTAAAATTGTAAATCAGGTATTAATAAGCATTTCTTGAACTAAGGATGATCATGTTAATCTTCTCTATGGCATCTTGTTAAGGATTATCTGACATGAATGAAAACCTCACCTGGAATCTCCATTCCCCGCAAAACAGAAATCAATTTCAAAGAAACAGTCAAAGGTAAATAAATGTACTACATAAAAATAATACTCTGCATTCTAGGGTACAGAGACTGTTTCCCCAATTTACAACTATACTTAAAACAACATATTCAACATGTTTTTATTTTAAAGGTATTACCAATGCTTTCTTATTATGAATTGAAGAAGATATTAAATTCTTATAACAAAATCCCTTCCCTCATTCCAGTTAAAGTCCTCCTCTAAAATAAAAGGAACATAAAGGAAAAAAAAAAATCAATCCCAAACTTCTGATGCTTGTGTCTTTTAATGACCAATTAATTGTTAACAGAAATCCCTTTACATGAACATTCAGAGGAATTCAACACTCACATCTATTCTAAACACAAATTTGTACTAGATTGGGTCTATGAAAAAAAAAATTTTACTTCACCTTTTAGGATCAAAAGCTTCAGATCCTCCTCTAGAGCCTCCTCCTGGGGTTCTCCATACAAGACGTTCAATATACTCATCTGCCACAAAAGGCTCCTAGTTTACAAAATAATGTTCTTTAAAAAGTTTCATAGAATATAACAATACCACTTACAAAAGTTAAACAGGTTCTACTATGTGAGAACTTAAAATGAAATTAAATTACTAATACCAGTTAAAACATTCTAATGGAAAAGTGAGCAAAGGATGCAAATAATATATAGAATACAAATGGTCAAGAAACAACTTGCAACTTCATAAGTAATCAAATAAAATCAAATTATCACTTTTTTATCTCACAAAGTGAAAAAGTTTTTTAAATTATAATATGTAACGCAAGAGAGGTAAGCTAAAATTCACATTTATATTATTGTTGGAAATGTTAACAGATACAACATTTATAGAGGGCAATAGGTAATACTTTGGTGACATCAACGGTATTACAAACGCTCTTATCCTTTAACCCAAGAATTCGACACTTAAAATTTTATACTTTTGAATTGTACACTTGAAACATTGGATTTCATTAATGATGTCACTAAAATAAAAATAATAAATAAATAAAAATAAAATGTTAAGGGAAAAGTAAATATGAACACAAAAATTTTTGCAGAATGTTCACTATTACATACAATATAGAAAATATGCATAAATATTCAATCATTATTGAAAAACTATGGCAAACTCAAAGGATGAAAAACTATGTTCCTATTAAATCATATTATAAAATAATCTAATGGCATGAGAAAAATGCTCACATATAATATCGCATGAAAAAGGATATAAAATTTTCTAAGTTTTCTCAGGAAAAAAAGCATTAATTACAAAACAAAAGAATATAAGAGTAGAAGGACCAATCAATAAAATAAACATTCAAATGTTCACGCCAGCTGGTAATGCATCTTTTAGACTAATAAGTACACATTTACATATTTCTCATTCTACCCTCTTTCATGAAAAGGAATAACATATATTTGCTCCCACTTTAGTATGTAACCTAAGCTGGTAGCATCTGCTAAGTGATTCTAGTTTGAATTCTTATATCTGTAAAATTTTCCATGCATTAGTCATTCTTTAAAAACATTTTCATTGATAAATATTCACTGAAAAATAAAACTTCCAGTACCAAGCACGCTGTTAGGCTTTGAAACAAAAAGATGTATAAAACACAAACTGTACCCCCAAGAAACTCATAGTCTAATGGAAAAAAAATAAAGAATGCAATAGTATGTATGAGTAAAATTTAAAATGTATGCACAAACTTCAGTTTTAATATTGCTGAGTGAATTGTCAACTCAGGAAGTAGATGGAGGATGGAAATGGGATATTTATTACTTCAGCAAATGTTTACTGAGCGAGCACCTACTATGTGCTGGGCACTGTGGTAGGCACCAAGAATACAGATGTGAATTTAATAGATAGAGTCCCTGAAAGGCCTCATAGATATGATCTTCTAAGTAAGGATGCCAACATTAAACAAGTAATTACAGAAACAACTAATTACAATTATGATAACTGTGAAGAAAAAAAAGACCTGGATGCTCTAAGTGTATACAACAGAAACAGAGATAATGGGAAGATGGTGAAGGATAGAAGAACAGTAAGAAGCAGGTATAGCAACGAGCAAACTCTGAGAATGTGATATATTAGATGAAACCAGAAGAATGAAGAAAAAATCAGCCAGACAAAAATGGAATGAATAGTTTTCTAGACCCTAGGGAAAGAGATAATAGAGCTTAACCCATCAGAGGACTGAGAATTAAGCATGGACTAGATCACAGGAATCCAGAGAGAGGTGACAATTAAGACCAATGAATGATAGATAACCTTGTACTTTTTATCATTATTGCTATCATCATAATGGCACTTGGTCTGTACAATATGGGTTATTATAGTAGGAAAGTGCAAATAGAAGTCTCTGAAATTGCCCGCTCTCTACTCAGGATAGTAAATCAAGTGGAATGGCAAAAATTAGTGCTATTCTTAAAGCTCTAAAGCAAGGATCAGCAAATTTTTTATTAAAGGGCCAGATGGTAAGTATTTTAGGCTCGCAGGCCATACAGTCTGTTACAACCATTCAATTCTACCACTATAGTACAAATGTAGCCATAGATAATACATAAACAAATGGGCATGGGCATGTATCAATAACACTTTAAAAAACAATTTTAAAGTTTGGGCTGTAAGTTTGCTGACTCCTGATCTAAAGGATCATATAAAACCAAATAATTTAAAGAACCTGCTTTCTAATACTCAACCTTGCTACAAAGGAGTTTACAATGAAAAAAAAAGATAGCCAAATTAATAATGTCTAAGACATCCAAATGACCAAGTCCTTCCAAGAGGATTCTTAAAGATACTTGTAAACAATTTTCTCCCAAAATACTTCAGAATTTCATGAACCTGACAAAGGCATATCTCACCTTCTATTTTACTACAGTAATTAAAAGCAAAAATTGCCAAAACAAAAACAAAAATCTAAGAAGTATACACTACAGACTAAGATACTAACATATTAAATTCAACTTTACATAATTGGTCACTGTGTTTCTCTGTTAAACTGATTTCATTTCATCATTTCATACTCTTTACAAATGCTACCAACTGTAAGAAAAACATGAGTCTGTGGTCCTTTCTATTAAAAAGTAAGACATCAAGCCCTTGGATAGAAACATAAACCCCTAATTTAACATTGTTTCTTTGAGAAAATCCAACTAAACTTTTATATTTTTTATAGCATCTTTCTCAAAAATACAATGCATTACAACCATCCATATTTGCCTCTCCACTCTGCCCTCCCAAAAAAGTCATGTTAACTCCCTTCAGGATGGCCTATAAAGCCTTAAAGCTTTCCCCAAACTGCCCCTGTAGTCTGACATCTTGTTAGAAGCCACCACTCCCACACCTAAAACATGCATACATGTTTTGAGAAGATCCTAACTCTTCTCAGTATTTCCTGAACGCACCTCAACTTAAAAATTGGAGTCATCTTCTATCTCTGCCTTGGAATGCACTTCTCCTGAAAAGTTTCTACTCATTTATCAATACGTAATTTATATGTATTAATATACAAAAACTTTCCTATTTATCCCTGGAAGAGATTCTGTATTCCTACTGCACTATATTATCTGTAAATGAATTTCTCCCTGTAATATCATAATATGAGAAATATATTTTGGTCTTTGTACTCAGCTTCTGGCCACAGCTCCTAAAATCTTTGCACTTTCCTAAGTGATAAAGATGCTAGGAGCATCTTTTATTCTAATATTTGGTCTTTGATCCTGGTTCCTGACACAGAAGTCTAATCTGGAGTTTCCTGGATATTACGAGAGTCTTTCATTCTACTGAAGCAACTCTTGGTGGGCTCCTGGATGGGGGCTCCTCACCAGAAAGATCATGATTAGAAGACTGGAACTTTCATCCCCAGCCCCTACACTCTAGGGAAGGGAGAAGAGGTAGAGATTGAGTTAATAATCAATTATTCTTACATGATGAAACCTCCAGATAAATCCTTAAAGTATGGGGTTCAGAGAGCTTCCAGGTTGCTGAATACATCAAGATGCTGGGAGGGTGGCACACCTAGAGAGGGCATGGAAGCACTGTATTCCTTCCCCTATACCTTCCCCTGTGCATCTCTTCCAGTTGTTCCTGAATTGTACACTTTTATAATAAATCAATAATCTAGTTAGTAAACTGTTTTCCTGAGGTCTGTGAGCTGTTTTACAAACTATTAAATCTGAAGAGTGGGTCATGAAAACCTCCAAATTTATAGCTAGTTAGTCAAGAGCACCAGTGACAACCTGGACTGCAATAGATAACTGAAGTGGTGCTGTCTTGTGGGACTGAGCCCTTAACTAGTGGGATCCAATGCTAACTCCAGGTAGAGTATGTCAAAATTGAATTGTAGGATACCTAGTCGTTGTCCACTGGAAAACTGAATTGTTATAAGAAAAATCTCCACACATCTGGTGTCAGAGGTAAAGTAATTAGATTAGTGGTATAATGTGAGAGAAGAAAGAGTTCTTTTCCTTTCACTCCCCCAATTAGATTTTTAACTCAAAACATCTTTTAACTCCAGGATCTGGAGT
The DNA here is from genome assembly GCA_003508835.1 of Eonycteris spelaea. Lineage (NCBI taxonomy): Eukaryota > Metazoa > Chordata > Mammalia > Chiroptera > Pteropodidae > Eonycteris > Eonycteris spelaea. The sequence goes on from PUFA01000017.1 coordinate 9,314,979, forward strand.
GACTTCTGGCCTAGGGAAGGGAAGGTACTCAATAAAATGTTTGCTAAATGAATACATTTTCTCACATACATGACACTGTAATTGGTAGACAGGTTCCACAAACATTTATTTCAGCTAATATGGCTGAAACAAGTAGCATTCCAGCACCATAAAGGTAAAGGAGTTGTCCTTACTTGTATATCTCATGTTCATTAATATATATTTAGCTAGTTAAATGAACAAGTGATCTTTTTCATTAAGTCTGTTTAAAGAGCTTTTGTTACTTAGTTTGAAAATCTGAGACATAACCAAGTTTGTGTGTGAAAGTGTTCTTGGCTATTCAATTTCTAATCTGGAAGTCAAACAGCCATTGTCACCACAGTCAAATTACATGACCTCAAATACTGTTATCAAAGCACTTTAAAAAACCAAATTCTCAATCCTGGTATTTAGGACCTCCACATTTCAACTTCAATTTATCTTGCATGCTACTCCTTTTCTTCATGCATGCTACATGCCAGCCAAAATGAACATTTCCCTTGTCTCCAGGGGGTACACTTACATCTTTACGTCCTGGCTTTTACTGTCTGCTTTATTAGAAAGTTCCCTCACCTAGTTCCACAAACTCAAACTCAAATCTAATTTATTCTTTGTATATCATTCAAATAACACCTCCTGATCCTTTTGCACTTCTAAAGGTAATCTACCATCCTCTAAACTCCAATAGCACTTTATCTAGACCTGGCACCATTTATAACTTTATTTCAAGAGTATGTAGCTATATATCTATTTTCTCTCCCTCTATTTAACAATAAGGGCAGGTACCATATATATTCAACATTTTCCAAAGTATGTTAAATGAAATTGACAAAATTAATAAGCACTAGAAAAGTTTCATAGTCAAAAATATTTGGGAAATGAACTCAGAATCTTTAACATACTAAGGTATATTGGAAATCTCTAACAAAACAAAGTGTGCACACTGCCAAAATTTATTTGGCCTCTAAACCATTTTGGGTTATTTGCAGTACACCTCATAGGATTAATATTTCTATGGCATGCCCTTTGGGACATGCAGCCTAATTAATCTTGGCACCTTATCTTGAATTTAATAGGTACTCAGCAAATATTTGTTGAATGAATGGGTAACTGACCCTAGTTCTCAAAAAACTCTCCTATTAAAGTATCTTGCCCAGCGAGAATAGAAGACTACAGAAGAATAACAGGAAAGGAAAATAGTAAATGAGAAGGGAGTACAATGTCCTCAGTAGTGCGGCAAGAGAAGACAGGAATATCTGCAACAACAGAAAAAGAATTTACTATTCCAGCCATTTTTTATATGTAGAAAAAATAATTAATCCAAACTACGTAAGAATTCCTGTTTAGTATGTCCCTCCTGAGGTGATTATTTAGAAACACTGCACATAGGTCCTTTTAGAAAGCTTCGTCAACAAGGGCTGAAACTAAAGGTATTCTGGTCAATTTCCAGGATACTCACTATTAAAATAGCTTCATCTATTACTAATCATTTCTGTAAACTGAGGAAATATCCTTTAGTTTGATTTTGTTGTATGAAGGTGTTCATATTAAAAAAATGGAAGTCTTACGGGACCAATAACAAGATTTTAAAAGAAACAAAGTTAACACATGAAATTTCATGGGTTCAGAACATAATTTTGTATTGCTTTGACCTCATTCAGTGTGGAAAAATGAAAGCACAATTCAACTTAATAGTGCATTAAAACCAGGATGCATAAAAACAAAATATCCTTGACTACATCCTGACCTCTGTTCCCCACAGTTCTCCAGCTGGGACTAAGAAAGGGAAGCAAGAGAAAAAGACACTCCCTGACTTGTCCCTACAATCTAGATCCAATAGCAGTAGCAACAGGAAATAGCAGCAATGACTGAGGTTTGTTTTTTTTTCTCCCCTCTACCCTCTAAAGCAAAGAGACTAACTTTTCACTTAGGGATGAAAACTTATCCAAGAGTAGAGTCTATTGTAGGGCTGAAAAAAAGATAAATATATTTCTTAATCATAATATTCATATTTAACTGTAACTAGTAATGTGATATGCTTTTCATTTTGATGAGGCAACAAACTATGTATGATCAGAAAAGAAAAAGTCTCATGAGTTAAGATCCATAAGCATGTTTAAGGTTGCTCTATGAACCCTCTGGTCACAGAACCGGTTGGTCTCTATTGTCACTGGTCAGTAAGTGAATATTACTGGTTATCACATAACTAGAGTCATTGAGTTAAGTTAAATCCTAATTTGGTTTAACTACTTACTTTACTAAATGGTGAGACCCTAGAAAGTAAAATATATATATTTCTCTACCTCCTCCCCTTCCTCCCTGGAGGGGAACAGAAATCAAACACATTTTCAAATAAGTTATGTGAACTCATGTGGTCAAACATGTAAGAAAAATAAACGTAGCATGGTCTGAAACACAATTGGGAATGCCCAGCAGGATTCATTAACTCAAAGATTAAACCTTATGAATTGTATGACAAAATAACAGTTTTCTATTAATATCTAGCTGGTCAAGTATTTCATTAAGTAAATTAAAGATCTCAACTTCATAGTTTTCTACCTTTATAAAATGGAAAAAATAAAACAAAGAACTACCTACAGAACTTTAATATCTTGCCCAAAAACACACAGTAAAGCTTTTAGCAAAAAGAATGTCTCCCAGCTCTTGTCAATAAACAGATGACACAATTTTGGAATTATATAGCTAATGTCCCAACCCTTAAATCTGATGAAATGCAATATTTCCAAATTCTTTCTTGTACTTCTAACCCTTCACTCAGAAATTACCATTTATTACAATTTAACAGTGGGTATGTTATTCCTCCATCAAAAGTATTACCTATCCAAAAGCTGACGGACACTCAAAATACAGTAACAGTAACCAACGTAAAAAGTTCCCAATTGTTATGAAAACTGTGGCATTCAAATTTTAAGCCAAAAACAGAAAACCTACTGCATCTTAAGCAGAAAAAAAGATCAGTTTTCACTTATGGAGAAATTCTCTATTGTTGACTGCATTCTTCTCAATTATTACTTACACAATGTTAATCATTTGGAAGCACAAGCACACACTTAAAGGGTTTTTCTTTTTCTTCACATCTGTTTTCGTTTCTTTCAAGAAAGGAGATTCTTTATATATGTTTCATTGTTTAGTGGTCCAATTAGTTTTCCTATTATTTCAAACATCATAGCTTCTTACATGGAATTTCACTAAATGAAATTGTAAGTTGTAGAGACTCAAACTCTCAAGGAAACACATTAGAATGAATGCTCACTGTCTCACGAGTTAAGGATTCATTGGCTAGCAGTTAGGTGGGTTTGGTGTTGTTTTTTTTAACACACTTCAATTCGTTAAAACCTGAACATAAATGTTAATATTTAGTTTTGCCACCCTTCAGCATGAAGGGTTAAGTAGGCCGTATTGTTCTAAAAAACACTTCGGCCTTTTCAAACGTAAGGGTAAACTGACAGGCAAATAAGTGCCACTTCTCCCCTTTACTAACGGAATGATTACTCACCAACCAGAAGCCCCCAAACCTCCCAACCTCAGGTGGCCCCGAGAGAATTACGTGAGTACCCAAGCGACAAGTCAGGGCTCGCCCAACTTGGGGCTCATGGCTCCTCTTTGCACGCCTGAGCCCGCCCTTCCTACACCGCTCACCCCAAGTACACCTTCCCACGCCCAAAGCCCCCGGCCCTGAGGCTACAACCGCCCCTTCCCCTTTCGGGCCCGGGGCTCCTTTCCCCGCCTCACCGCCCCAGTGCCCAAGCCGCCCCTCCCCCACTTCACGCTCCGCCCGCGCTGACACCCGAGCCGCCACCCACCCCTCCTCTCTCGCACCTTTCCTCCGAGGGCTGCCCCCGGGCTGCGGGCGCACACCCGCGGCTCCGCCCGCCCTCCTCGCAGCCAGCACCTCAGGCCTGCCACTCGCTGGAGAGCCGCCGGGACCCACCTCGAAAAGCTCGGCCGTCGTAGCCATCCCGGCCGGCTGAGAGGCTCGCCTCGCACTGGACGCCGTCTCCTCTTCACATGCTGCGCCTCAGCGGCGCCGCGCACAGGTCTCTGCTCCGCTCGCCGGCTCCGGCTCCTGGCCGCCGCGGGCTCCCCGACTCCCCACAGAGCCCAGGCGGGGCGGGATAGCGGCCATGAAGCGAAGCCGCAGACGCCTGTCAGCTGCCTCTCGGCACCGCCCGCGCCGCTCCCATTGTCACCGCCTCACACGCCGGAAGTGGAGCTGCGCGCGCCGGGTTGGCTGTCGGGAGGGGCCGACGGACGAAGCGAGCAGCCGGGGAACCGCTGCGAGGCTCGTCGCTGGGGCGAGCGAGGAACTGTGAGCCTTGCGGGCCACCATCCCGGAAGTGGCATTTAAAGGAAGCAAGTATTAGGGCTGCGGGGGATAAGTAAGTTTCTGGAGATTTTGGATGCGGATGCACAGAACTTTTTGTGACATGTGTCGGCCAGGATGGACTCTGAGGCCGACCTGTTTGTGGTGGCGCAGAAGTGGCTAAGGATGAGCGAGCCTCGGGGCTTCTAAGAGTCCGTCTGAGAAAGCCGGTCTGCGCTCTTCCTCGCTGGCGGCCTCAGAGGTGAGCTCATGCCTTAGCGGCGTATCATGGCCCTGCGGGCAGTGTGGCTCATAAACCACGAACCGGGGACCCCGCTTTGTGGCACCGTCCGATTCTCCAGGTAAATGATGAGTCGGAGGGGTGGATGATGTCGCCGAGCTTTGTGATGCAAAGTATCCCTGGATGGGCGAGTTACTGAACCTTTATTTCATCTGTTTAAGGAAAATTTAACAATACCACCTCATAGCGCTGTGAGAATAAAATGAGTCTGTGCCTGGCACACACTAAGTTTTGTGTGTTTCCAATACAGTGTTAGTATTACTGTATCTTAAAATTAACTTCACCTGCTTAGGCTTGATATGGAGATGATGAAAAAAGATGATGAAGGAAATTTATTGAGCACTACACAGTTTAAAATTTTTCTTTCATTAATAAAATTCAAGGGCATTTTAACTCCTTCTGGAAAATCCTTGCTGAGCAGTATCAACGCTGTTATTTTCATCTTATGTTTCATTACTAGAAAATTTTAGATCAAGTTCCTAATTACTGAAGAAAGATTTTAAAGTACAAAATTAAATTGTATTCACTTTTTCTTAAATGGCATCTATAAGCTGACCTGGTTCCAGTTTTAGAATTTGCCACATTTTCTCAAGATGCAATCGCTCATTGTAAATATGGGTGGCATTCGGGGACTCTTTCACCTTTCATTCTCAGTGGCTATTGACAGTTCTTGCCAACAAATTTGTTCTTCCCTGAGTTAAGCTCAGTGGTGAAGTAGCATAGCTCTGGAGTGAGGTTGAGGCAGATAGAGGTAAGTGTAATTTTAAATGAAAAGTGGTTGGTGATATGCATGTGAAAAATTCCCTCTTTGCAACCTAAACAGAGTTGGTTGAGGGTATCAGAGTTGGAGTTTACCATTTTCCCCGGGATACATGACTGACATTTGTTGTTGTACCTCAAATAAGGAGGTTAATAATCTTTAATATGGTTCACCAGCCTCATTGGTATACATACCAAGGTAGACCAAGTTTTACTTATATATTCCTTTGACTATCATTATATATCTGCCATTCTCCCCCACTCACAGGTAACTCATATCTTTGTTGCTATCCTGTATTTGTGTGTTTGTATATGCATTTTTCAAATTACGTAATTATGCTATAGACTTCATTCCCTTTTCTTAACTTGTCGGATTTCTCAGCAGTGTTTTTAAGGAACTTTCATGTTACTTTGTTGAGCGCACAGTTCAATAAAATTTTCTGCATTGATGGACGTGAAAAATGTTCTCAATTTATACTGTCACTAGCCACATATAGCTATTGAGTTTTTGAAATGTGTCTGTTGTAACTGAGGAACTCAATTTCGTTTAAGTTTAAATAGTCACATATGGCTAGTGCCTACTATATTGATTAGTGCAGATCGAGGCCATTACTTCTACTTGCTCTGTAGTACTCCATGATTTACATCCTCCACACTTTACCTGTCCCAGTGGTGATATCCCAGGTTGCCTCAAACTCTTGCATCAGAACTCTACTGCCATAGATATTCTCAGATGATCCTATGCTGATTTTGACTGAATATTACTAAATAATTAGCTCCACAGAATACTTTCACCAGTCTACACATTCAGCAGCAGTGAGCAAGGGTTTTTGCCAGTACAATATCTTTATTTTCATTGTTTTTCTCTGTGTAGCAATGATATTTAGCCCTTTGGGTTTCCTCTTCTGTAAATTGCCTGTACATATCCTTTGTTCATCTTTTCTTTGAGAGTTGCTGGGTTTTTTCCTGTTAATTTGCCAGAGTTTATTATGTATTCTCAATATTAGTCCTATGTCATTTTTAGCTATCACAGATATTTTCTCTTAATTTAGCATTGTCAATTAACTTTGTGTTGCCCTTGGTTAAAAGAAATCACTAATTCTGTTGCAAGCAAAGTAGTTAATACTTTGGAAGATTTGTTGAAGTCTTTCCCTACTCTTATTTTCTAAAGATATCTTCCTACATTATCGTGTCTTTATCATTTTATCTCTTACATTTAAGTCTTGTTCTGTAGTCCATCTTTGGATGTGCTGTTAATGAAAGAATCTCATTTTGTTTTTCTATATACCGTGGGCCAGTTTTCTATTATCTTCCAAAGAGTATATATTCTTAATTGATTTGTTGGGCTATTGATAGTTTATTATAGTCTCCCATATAAACATTGGTCTACCTCAGTTCTATCACTTTGTCTCTTCTTGTACCAGTACCATACTGTATGTATATCTGTGGCTTTGTAGCTTATCTTAGTATTCCATATAGGTAAGATTTTTTTTTTTCCTGCTTTTAAAAAGCTCTTTGAAGAAGTCATGCTTGTTTTCAGAAATTTTTCCCCACTGTGCTCAGAATATTTCAGAAGAAAATTTCAGATATGTTTGGGTGGATATTTCAACATCTCCATTGAGGCAGCACGTTGGGTTCAAATAAGTTACCCTGTCACCAATTCTGTAGTGTTAAGTTTTATTATTTTCAGTTTTTTGACCTCTTGGGGCTGGTGGTATGCACTGGCATGTTATTCACATATATGCCAAAGGATAATGGCCATGATTTAATTTTAAAAAGCAAATGATCTTCTCTATATCTAACTTGGTTTAGATTCTGTTTTAAAGATTTGCTAGATAGATAGTAATACTATCAGATTAAGTCTGGCTGAGGTTGGTATTGTACCAACATCATCTTCCAAACAGCATATGTATATATATAGTTGTAGGATCATTTAAGGTTTCAATCCTAGTGCAGAAAAGACCTAGAATAAATCTGAATGGCAGATTGAGTCATCTAACAAAAATATTTATTGAGCATATATTGAAGCATTGTGAAAGGTCCAAGATTAATTACTTATCTTTACATTGAATCATGAGATTCTTGCACTTAAGAATTCTAATTATTCTCTAGATAACTAGTAGATAAGCACTATACTAGAGTTTAGTCCAAAGTTCTCAACTATTCTTATCCAGAGACTCAGAGGAAGAAATGGCATTCACCTACTAGTTTATTACAGGAGTGCTAGCTAATTCTTACCCTTCTCAATCAAGAAAATGCATCAGAATGTGAATTGATTGATTGAGATGCACGAATACATTGATAACTTTGAATACATTCTTTTTCTTTTTTAAGATTGTTAGTAATCATCAATGTTTTATTAGTAGTATTAGTGAAAAAATTTGAATAATCTTTTTTTTAAACTAGGAAAATGTGATCTCTCATTTCTATAAGTGAGCAAAAGCATCTTCCGTTCTCCCACCAAAAAAGGGATGAATTAATAACTTACCATTCAGCCCAGAGCATGCAAACCATAAAAGATTACTCAAATTTTATTATTTTTATTACCTTATAATATATTCCAGGACCATAGAGGTAGGCCATTATTATTAAAATGCTCTTACGTATTTTTGTAGAAGTTGGCAAGAAGACTCAGTGTACGTGTTATTCACTATGGATTGAGTAGAATAGAACATTTTTTTTTACAATTGTATCATCTCAACTAGTGAATTCAGAATTGGAGAGGATTAAATTACCCACTTCTTTTGATCCTACTCTACCAGATGGCATCATAAAAAAATTCTTATAGGTGTCTAAAATGTGTCTAGGTATACACTTCTTGCCTACCAAATGTGAATCTGAGCAGCCAAGTGACTAGGGTTTTGAATTAAAACCATGTGTTCTACCTATTTTAAAAATTAAGTAAATTAAATTATTTTTTAGTACAAGAAAATGATACTTTATCATTTGAGATAATACCAGATGTCAACAGTCACTATAGTCAGAACTTAACATGTGATATTTTTTTGGTTGTGGTTTTTGTGGGGTGTGTATATATCTGTTAATGTGTTTTTGTTGTTATTTCTGTTTGCCTTGTGTTTTGAGGGGTTTTTTTTTTGTTTTTAGATTCTTCTGTTCTTATTTTATTTGAATGAATCATTTATAATGTTTTTGTTTCCATAATGCAGACGGTATCCAACTGTTGAAAAACGAGCCAGAGTCTTCAATGGAGCAAGTTATGTGTCTATTCCTGAAGATGGTCCCTTTCTTAAATCATTACTCTTTGAACTCAGATTATCGGATGAAGATAAGGACTTCATGGAGAGTCGTGATAGCTGTTCACGCATCAATAAAACATCTGTTTATGGACTTCCAGTTGGAGGTGAAGAACTCTGGCCAGTTGTTGCTTTTCTGAAGAATGGCATAGTATATGCTTGTGTTCCACTAGTTGAACAAACTTTATCCCCTCGTCCACCATTAATTAGCATTAGTGCAGTTTCACAAGGCTTCGAACTTCTTTTTGGGATACAGGATTTTCTTTACTCAGGTCAAAAAAATGACACTGAGCTAAATACAAAATTGAGCCAATTGCCCGACTTGCTTTTACATGCTTGTCCATTTGGAACTTTGTTAGATGCCAACTTACAGCACTCATTGGATAGTATTAATTTTGCTTCTGTGACTCATCCACAAAAACAGCCAGCCTGGAAAGCTGGAACATACAAAGGAAAACCGCAGGTTTCTATTTCTATTACTGAAAAGGTAAAATCCATGCAATATGATAAACAGGATATAGCAGATACTTGGCAAGTTGTTGGAGCTGTCACTTGCAAGGTGAGCTTTTTCTCAGGTACTCGTATTACCATAACACTTAACTATGAAAAGGAAAACTTGTTAACTTTTATTTTGTATTGTTATATGACATTTTGATTTTTATTGTAAATAGCAGTCATGAGATGTTAGATTCATGTGAAAGTTTGTAATGTTACCTTTTTGCATTCCTTACAGATTGCATTAGTTATGTATTGCTGCGTAATGAATGGCCTCATCCCAACAATGACCATTTACTATCCTCATAGTTTCTATGGGTCAGGACTTCAAGAACAGCTTAGCTGGAACTTCTAGTGTGCAGTCTTTCATGAGTTCACAGTCAAGATTTCAGCCAGAGCAATAATAGTCAACTGAAGGTTTGATTGGGGCTGGAAGATCTACTTGCAAGGTGGCTCACTCGCATGGCTGGTTAACTGTAGGAGGCTTAGTTCTTTCATGTGGACTTCTCAACATGAGATACTTAAGAATGTCTTCACAACTGGTGACTGATTTCCTTAGACAAAAATGATTAAAATGATTAGAGAGACAAAGACAGACACAAAGTACAGGTAAAAGCTGTTCTTTTTATAACCAAGACCGAAGAGCTCAGATAGCATCACTTCCACCATTTTCTCTTCATTAGAAGCAGGTCACTAAGTATGGTCCACATTCAAGAGGTCTGGAATTAGGCTTCACCTTTAAAAAAAAAAGCAATGTCAAAGAATTTGTGAAAATGTTTTAAAACCACCATATGTATTTTCCTTTTTTTCTAGAGGGAGATGAATTAACAAATCTCTAACTTAATATCTAAAACCAATTTGAACGGCTTTTAAAAAAAAAAATCAGTAGATTAATATAGGGTTCTCTGGTTTAAGTTAGAAAATGGGAAAAGACAATAGAAATAACAATATAGTTAGCAGTGATCAGTGCCATATTAAAAAATGATCCAAAATAAAAACCCTCCAAGTATAAGTTCTACATATGCATATTCTCAGATACCTTTATTGTTCTGATATCTTTTTTTATTCTCTACACTTATGAATATAAAATTTTTATATACCAAACTTAGTAATTAGTAGCTATGTACAAATCCTGTAGATAAAAAGAGATTTCAGGAACAGAGAATTGGAACAGCCCTGGCCAACAAATTGAATCTGTTCTTTCCTTTTTAACTTTAAAGTAACCTAAGAGTTTTAAACTCACTTCCATCATGATCAAAAATAAATTTCAGTTATTAACTTTATTAGAAATAACTATTGTACATAGCTCCAAAATTGAGATGTTCATGGATTATGTTACTCATAAGTCTTTAAAGTAGTCGAATTCTCTTTCTTATAAGTTCTGTAAGATAAAAGTAGGAAAATTCGCTATTTCTGTTTTTTTCATTCTGTGACAATGAGTAGGGAGTATGTTATATATGATTTACTACTAATTAGTATCATGGTATAAATGTCTCAATTTATTGATAGGTTGACCCTTATTTATGACATATGGGAATTTTGGATTGAATCCTGTTCCTAGTCTGATACAATTATCATGATGGAAAATTTCTTCAAAACCTTTCTTTTAAAAATAGAAAGAATAGGTACATACCTTCACCCACATGCTAAATGTTTCTTTAAACTTGTATATAAATATAGTATAACTGTTAGCCAAACATTTGTTAAGTATTTTAGGAGCTTAGTATTTTAAAGGAGTTTTATTGTGAAAGCCTATTGTAAATGGAAATAATTATCTTCATTTTATCTAGTCCTAGTAGAAAACCTGGTAAACTGAAAGCTAAATGGACTGAAGTTTTAGTCCCCACTCCACCACTAATTCTCTGTGAGTCTTTGGAAAAGTCACATCATTTTTTTAATCCTTTGTCATATTTAACATAGGTAAGTTCCTAGGCCCCTTCTGTTTTTATAATTCCTAGTTAACCAGATTTACATATACTAGATTGGTTTAAAGGGTAATACATAGATTTCTTCTAGAATGGATGTTCTCCTTTTATAGTGAATGACTGGTGATATGGTACTTTAAATGCCTAGGAAGTGGGTAATTTGTTCTTGATTTTCATAATGATTGCAATTTTCTAATCTTTTTGAGTATGTTAGAAGCCACTAAGTATAAACCGAATATTTTGAAATTCTATAGTATTTGCTATTAATATTTGCTTATTTTCTTATCTCCATAAATATCTGTCAAAAAACAAAACTTGTTCTTGCTAGTTCACATATAAAGAATGAAGTAGGAGATGGTTTAGGAGTTGAAACACTAAAATATTTTTAAATTTTATAATAAGATTATTTGGCATTTTTATTTTCAAATGTAATTGACATTATTGTAAGTCATGAAAAGGCACTAATTATATATGACATTGTTCATAATGCCTCCTTGCTCTTAAGTGCTTACATTATATAGCACATATATTCTTGAATTAACACATATGTCAGGCAGTACATAAAACCTAAAGACATGAAATATTTCATATTAGAATGGAAAACAAAGGTAGGTCCATAATTAGAAAAAGATATCTATTCAGCAAACATTTTTGGAGTGTGCCTAGCAATGTGCTAGGCACTAGAGAGATGAAGAAAAATAACAATTCTTGCTTTCAAAGAACTTATCAAGAGAGAAACGGGCAGAGGCAAATACCTACAGGGGTGAATAGTTATTATATGAGATAGACTGTGTATATGTTGGTGGAACTAACTGCTTGCATTTGGAGCTAAGTATTATACTTGCTGAGTTTCACTAATTTTTAAATAGTGGTCTAGCCAAAAAAATGTGTGTGTGTGTGTGTGTGTGTGTATACACATACTTATATATATATAAGCTGTGCATGGCTCAGTTGGCTAGTATTTAATAGAGGTAAATGTCAAATTAGTTGTGGTACAAAGGAAGAACCTGACTACCCACATACATATAAATAAGGTATATCAGTCTAGTTGGGTGAGAAAGAAGCCACTCTAAGATTAATGGGAATAAGTGTGTTTAATAAAGAAATCAGGGCTTACTCAATTTTAAGAAGAGCTGAGAGAATAAAAGTGTGATCCTCTAGCTGCAGTATTTCAGAAACAGTCACTAAATGACTTCAATCTGGACAGTGGAAAGAGCTGGAGAAGCCAGGGTTCACAGAGAACTCTAAGAAGCTGCCATGTCAATCTGTTAACAGCCTTAAAGCAGTAATTCATGGAAAGGTCTGGGATAGTGCTACATTTGGTCACCACAGCTTTAGCAGGAGCTCAGTAGAGATTTGTGCAGCTGTCAATTCTGGCTTCCACAACCTTCCAAAAATACTGGCTTTCCCTTTTTCTTCTACTTTCCATATCTATCATGAGTACTTCTCATTGGCAAACTAATCCAGACCACATAGGAAAGAAAATCCTGGGCTTCTCTACGTGGCAGAAGTAGGCTGTAGAGGTAACAATTTTTGAACGTAGGGCCCCACACAAAGTCTCAAATAAGCTGAGGTTACAAAGAGAAAAGATTGTAGCTGAAAGGAATAGCACATATAAAAGCATGGAGGTGTACATAAGACGTTATGATTTACTCAGGGAAATTCAAGAATCTAGTGTCGACAGCATTTAGTTACAGGGTAGAAAATAGTTAAAGAGGTAAGTGTGAGCCAAACAATGAAAGGCTTTAAAATTAATACAGTACCAAGAGGAAACTACTGAAAGATCTTGAGCATGGATACAATATAATTAGAAGTATGTTTCATTAACATAGCTCAGCATCAATGGAGGATGGATTGTTTACAGGAAAACAAATCTGTGACAAATTGTAAGGGCCTGTACCAGTGTTCTCTCCAACGAGAATGGAGAGAAGTCAGTGGATTTAAAATAGCTTTCTACAAGTTTTAGATATAAGCAGAGGCTCTAGGAAGTATCTGAGAGCATGATAGAACTATTAACCAGAACACAGAAAGTAAAGAGAATAATGCAGTGAGAGAAAAGTGAGTTAAGTTGTGGAAAATAACTCAATTTCAGAAAAGCCTCAACATGTATGCTTCTAAGATCTTGCTAAGATCTGTTTCTGTTTGTATTGCAGTGTGATTTAGAAGGAATCATGCCAAATGTTACCATAAGCTTGAGTCTTCCCACCAATGGATCTCCACTTCAAGATATTCTAGTTCATCCTTGTGTGACTTCTCTTGACTCTGCCATTCTGACTTCTAGTAGCATTGATGCAGTGGATGATTCTGCATTTAGTGGACCTTACAAATTTCCATTCACTCCACCATTAGAGTCATTCAACTTATGCTACTACACTTCCCAGGTAAACATCCTTGGAGAAATTGAGAGTTAGCTAATCTTCATACTTAAGAATTCTGTTTTAAGTGAATCATTCATATATTTGGTCCAAATGAGAACTTTTCTTGAGTTATTTATCAGACAGTAATTGATGAATGAAGGTGAAGATTCAGCTCTTTGAATAGGATGCCTCTTATCTCTGGTGTCTGAAACAGCATTGAGTGGTTTTCAAAGTTATGGGATTTTTTTTTTTTAATGTTCCCTAATAAGGAGTCCATGGTATGTATAGGATAGATCCTGGTATGATTTAGTCATGAGCATGTAAAAATACCTATAATCCCAGGCAACTGTGGTTACAAATATATAAATTAATAGCTGGTGCTTATTGAACGACTATTGTGTCAGACATCGTCCTAGGCACTTTATATATTTTTTCTCTAGTACTTTTTAAACCCATAAGGTTGGTACTATTAACCTCATTTTACAAATGAAGACAGTCTCAGAGAAGTTAAATGACTTGCACAAGGTCGTATAACTGATAAGTAGCAGAGCCTAGAATTCAACCCAAATTTTCCAGACTCCAAAACCTAACATCTTTTCTGCTATACCATTTGTCTCTTTTCCTAATTGCGAATCAATAGTTTAGGAAAACCTACTCCAGCTAGCTTAAGTAAACGGAATTTATTTTGAGAATATGAGGCAACCTTACTGTTATACAAGGATGAGAAAGTAGACCCAAGATGTACTGGAACTAGAACCAGAAGATTAAAATTAAAATCACTCTGTACTCAAGGTCTACACTGTCTCACCTCTGCTTCTCAGACTCCTCTTCTAACTGGCTTTCTCTGTTTGCATATGACCTACAGCTCTAGGACCTATACTGTGTAAGTTAGGTCCTTCCTATTTCTGACTTCACATGTACCAGAAAGAGTGATTAGCTCACCCCAGCCTACATATTGTCTCCCCTTCAATCAGCTGTCAATAATCAATTTAGTAAGCTAGTGCTGAGGTAGGGAGTGGGGGTGTCACAAGATAAAAATGGGGAAGCAGGAACTGTGGGCAGGGTGTCAGTGACCAATATGTCTAGTGCACATCCTGTATTGCAGATCATGGAAAACCTGGAGGAAGAGAAGTGGGATGAGCAAGGGTAGGAAAATGAATATATTGCACACCTTTTTCATCTCTGAAAACAAAAAGAGATGGAAGAGTCTCTGCCCGTAGAACGAATGTGTAGCTCCATTATCTATTATCAAAACAACTTAGAGTAATACATTAGTCATTAAAGACATATCTGTATATAATGACTATATTCCTGCAAGTCTTTTTTCTCAATCACCATTGTTATTTTAGACCCATTATGTAAAAATTTGTTTATGTTTGTTTCCAGGTTCCTGTCCCACCAATTTTGGGCTTTTATCAAATGAAAGAGGAAGAAATACAACTAAAAATAACAATTAATTTAAAACTTCATGAAAGTGTGAAAAATAATTTTGATTTCTGTGAAGCTCATATACCTTTTTATAATAGGTAAGAATAAAATAACATGACGCCATGATTTCTGCCTTACTTAGTACATATCCCCTGCCCTACAATAAAGTACTTGTATTTTTTACCTTATTTTTAAGGTATTTTTATGTTATTCAAATGAATGCTGATTCTGAGCCAAAACATAATCATAAAAATAATCTCTTTACCTTTAAACATGTCTTTATTTCACTGGTAAAACTTGCTAATAAATATAAACTTAAGCCAGTGTAGCTTCCTAGGGGATTATTTCACCCCTGGCTTTATTTCTAGCAGTTTCTCTGTATTCTACATACAAGTCAAGCCCAATAATCAATTACCTGGTGGATTAAGCCATTTATATCATAAGATTTCAGTTGATCCTGAACAACTCTGGATTTGGGCCACCAAACCCTCCCTGTGCAGTTGAAAATCCACATATAGTACAACCTGAAATTTACTGGATTTCATTCACCAATGTTACACACACACACACACACACACACACACACACACACACAAATTTTTTTAATTTGAAAAAAAATCCACATATAACTTTTGGCTCTGCAAAATCCTAACTACAGTAAGCCTTTCACATCTATGAATTGGATTGATAAAGTTGACCTTTGAACAACACGGGTTTGAACTATGTAGGGACCTGTGTCATTCAAGGGTCAACTGTACTTCCACATCAATTCTTTTAAATTTGTTCTACAGCGTAGTTCTATTCATAGGATATCTAAATATATAATAAAATCATAGTTTTAATGTTATGTCAGTCCATTGTGTTAATACATTCTATGTAAGTTTATAATTGTCTTTAGAACTAATAATGAAATGTAGATCATCACCAAAAATATCTATTATGTTTCTGGTGTTTTTTGAGATACAATGTTTGTTACTTATTCTCTGTTCTACAAACTTGAATATAGATATGTTTTTATGCTGACCTTGTATTAAGTAACAGTAGCAAGATTTGACTTAAATTTCTTAAAACTGTTATATTTGTCCTCATGACTTCTCTCTGTTGTGTCTTTTTCTTTTTAAAGAGGTCCAATCACACATGTGGAATACAAAGTTAGTTTTGGCCAGCTCGAAGTATTTCGAGAGAAAAGCTTATTGATATGGAATATTGGTGAGCCAGGTTTTGTTTATTAATTATTTTTTTTCATTTGCTGTAGGATCTACTTAATTTAGAATATTTGATTGGCGTATTTGTGTTTTTAGGACAGAAGTTCCCCAAATCAATGGAAATCAGTCTTTCTGGAACTATAACTTTTGGAGCCAAGAGCCATGAGAAGCAACCATTTGACCACATTTGCATTGGAGGTACAGCATACTTAAAGGTAAATATATTTGTATGCCTCACTACGTTAGAAACGTTTCTTTTATTTCTAAATTGCATATATCTCATTGACTTTTAAATGTTTTCTAGCCATTTTTTACAGTTCTATTATGTCCATGCAAAGTTATTTTTTTAATTTTTGTGAGATTCTTTTTTAGTATTAGTCACTTCCTGTTTCACTTAAAAATATTGAAAATGAAACTGTTAAGTACAGCCTAAACACTTCAACTTTATCTAGTTCTACCCAACTCTAGTTATCACATTTGAGATTTATATATAAAAATATGTATGATGTAGTCCTTGTTCTCTAGGGATCTTTCAATGATTCATTTCAATAATTAATCAATGCTAACTGCTTTTGGTGTTTCAAGGAAAGTGTTTCAGTAGTAGAGTTTAAGCAAAACTCTGAGGCCCAGATAAGCATAACTATGAAGCCTTGAAGAGTGACTAACATTTGCATAGGTAAAGAGATAATTTAAAGGAGTGAGAGATAGCAAGGCATGCTTAGGAATCAGTGCTGGAAATAGTAGTAACACATAAGGCTAGATAAGTGATCTAAGTCTGGATTTTAGATTGTTTGAATCTGACTTTTATTCCTTTGTTCCAAAATGTTATGCTTTTTTTGGGTATAGGAGTAGTCTTTTAGAAAACGATACTTTATGAAGTTCAGTCTAGAATGGATATGAGGAAGATGAGTTAAAAAAAAAAAACTAGAGACAAAGTATTTTAGCTGTGTTAGTATTCCAGATGAAAGGTAATAAGTTAAAGATAATGAGTTAGTATAGAGAAACGAAGGGAGTAAAAGGAAGAGAATGCTATAAGAGCTGTAATAATGGTAAAGCCTTGGTCACTAATTAAATATAGAGACAAGAAGTAGTTTTTAAGTCAAAGATAGTGTTATTAAAAATACATATATAACTTAAACCAGACTTGAACCCCCAAGAGGGCAGACCATGTGAATCTCATTCATTGTTTTACTACCAACATCTAGTCTAGCACATAAATATTTGCTGAATGGATTGATATACTTAGAAGAAATTATTGATATGGAGATAGGTAGAAGGGAGTCGGCCTCATACCAATATAAGTGTCCAGTAGGTAGCTAAAAACCTGGAACTTGATTCTGAAGAGAGAGCTCAACTATGTATAGGATTTTTTGGTTATCTATGGAGAAGAAATAGTTAAGTCAGTGGAAATGAATAATCAGGAAAAGATGCGAGAAAATAAGGAGGAAGATTCAGAAGAACTAATGAAGGAAATTGAAGGAGTGATCAAAAAGGTAGCAAGAAATCCTAAATAGGATGGTATCAAATCAAAGAAAAAAGATTGAAATCTATCCATAAAAGCAATTAGGGAAATGGTAGGGAAGTCAGAAGTATACTAGCGATATTAATTTCTTCTGTCGTGGCTTCAACAATGTCTGCAAGATTTGTTTCAAGGATTATTATAAAAATTTCTAATTCGACATATTTTTCAGAAAAAAAAAATGTGGGATGTTAGTACACTATATGTCTTTAAATAGTAGAGATTATGACTTTTCTATTCATTTCCAGCACCTCACCAGTTATAGTTTAGTCAAAAGCGTGTACCATATATTTGTGTTGCTCACTAGATTTATTTTTATAATATTTAGTAGTGTGGAAATCAACCTTTTTGTAACTTCCAGCATCCAGATAAGCAAGCAGTTACACCAAATAAGCAAGCAAGAGCCCTTTACTATTCGAGGTAATTTGAATTGCAACAAGAAAAAATTTGCAAAGATCTGAAAATTACATTCCTTGCAAATGATCATCAGTTAGTTTGGCAATCAAAAGGAGAAAGTTAGGAAACAGGGAAAAATTAGCAGGGAAGGGAGATGGAAGAAAAAAATATATAGAAAAGGATGTTGTAAAATCAGGAGCTTTTAGCAGCAAAGATGAAGAGAACCACAGCAAAAGGAGACTGGCGCTCTCTAAGATATAGACCTTTCATAGTTAGAGTGAATATCATTCTGATTCAGAGGCACCCAGCACCATGCCTTCAAAAAAGGTACTAATGTTCCTCTCTATTATAGTACAACATAATAATTGGCATTTATAATGATGATGCCACATTATCAATTAAATCCAGAAACTATGGATTACATTTTAGAAAGGTTTTATAGGTGATAGATAGGGTGATTTCTAAGCTTAGTTCTGTAAAAGTTGAATTTCAGTTTTGTGGAAAATTAGGTAGAGTGTCTCATTCCTTCTAAACACCAGAATAAACTGGTATTTCGGTTTTAGTAATTGCATTCTTGTGTTTTAATAAGTGATGTATACGTTTCTGCCTATAAGAATTATGATCTGAAACATATCACAATCACAAAGAGATAGAAGAAAAACACAGAACACCAAACACCATAGGGGAAGAAGCACCAGCTTTTGTAGTCAGTGATGTCTAAGTTACAGATACCAGCTCTGCTACTTAGTTGTTGGGATGCTAATTGCTTCTATCTCTGTTTGGAAAATAGAGATACCTTGCAGTATGGATTAGAGTTCATATTAGTGAAGTGTCTGGTATGTGTTAAGCACATAATAATGGCAAACTCGCAGAGAAACAGTCCTAATGCAAAGGGGAAGTGCTACATGTATATGTACACATCTACATTCATACACACATATTCAAGTTTAATATTTATGATTTTAATTTTTTGAGCTGTGTAAAGTAAATTCCTAAAACTATGTTAAGAGGAAAAAATTGTGACCATTGTTTTTACCAAAGAATCACCTTAATTTGGTACATTTCTTTTTTTCTAGCTTCGTTTTAGGATCTTAGATTACACACTTACTGGGTGTTACGCGGATCAGCATTCAGTTCAGGTTTTTACATCAGGAAAACCAAAAATAAGTACACGTAAGTTGCACAGATTCAAACCAACTTGAGGGAATAAAAATGGTGTTACACAGTTATTACATAAGGTAAAATTAGAATGTAACAAAAAGAGATCTAAGAATAATCCCAATTATAAAAATTCTGGCCTGAACCTATTCTTTGTATAAAATTATATCCTGTTTATTAAATTGTCTGAATGAGCAGGGATTGGCATAAAGGTGGGCTTTAGTATAAAGTTGTATTTGTGTTCTGTTTATACTATTTACTTTTGTTGAGAGGCTATTCACAGGTGCTTTGAAAAAAATTTAAGTCTGACTCAGACAATTCATTATCTATAATTTTAGGCAAATTAGAGACCTCAAAGTTTTAATTTCCTCTCTATAAAATGGAAATGATAGTATTATTTACCTTGAAATTGTTATGAAGTTTAAATAAAATTATATCAACCAAGTACTTAGCATGTTGCTTAGCATGTAGCATGGATTCAATAGATTTTAAATGATTATTTAAAATTTTAAATATTTCTAGCAAATGTTGTAGTCAATGAACATACTTAGTACCCTCTCTATTTTACAAATAGGAAAGTAATAGAAGATTTCCTGCCTTTGGTGTATTTGTTGGTTATAAAAAATATATATGTATATAGTGTACATGAAATATAGGGAGACAAAAAGCAATTTGTAAATGAATTCAGAATTATTTAATTTAGATCAAATGCATACATGTAGCATAGAACAGAAAAGTAGCTAGAATGGGTAGACTTAGCTAAACATAAGTAGAACTCTTGCCTCATATTAAGGAGAATAAGCTATTATATTTAGGTAAGTATTTATTAAAGAGTAGGGTTTTTAAAATAGGAAAGATAGGACAGGACTTTTTACTTGAAAGTTTCAAAACAATTATAGAACTCAGAACTACAGAATTCTAAGTATTACTTGTAAAGAGCAGTAGTAAATTCTTAGTAGTCCAATCAGAATAATCCATATTCTTTACATCTGTAGGCTTTCCCTGTATTTTCTGCTACATTGTTTTTTGGATTGTTTTTTTAAAGAAATGCATATGTATGGGATAGTATTCATGATGAATTTTTTTATGAAGGCATAAAATAGTTATGTCAGTTTGGACAAACCAATGGTTTTGTCTAAATGTAAATAAACCAATACTTTAGATTGTATCTGTAGGATACTGAACATAAAATGTTAATTCAAATAATAATAGCTAACATTTATTGGTTACTATGTGCCAAGCACAGTTCTAAGTATTTTATGTGTGTTAACTCATTAATCCTCCCAGCACCCTGTCAAGTGTTGTTATCTCCATTTTACAGGTGTAGATGCTGACAGAACAGAGAGATTAGGGTCACATAATTAATAAATGGCAAAACTGACAATCAAACCCAAGTAGTCTGGCTCTGGGGCCTGGCCACTTAACCAATATGCTATGTTACCTCTCAAGGTTACTAAGTTTCCAAACTGAAAGCAATAAAATAAAAAAGATAAGATAATATATATCCTTTTCATTATGAAGAAGGGCATGAAGAAGAATGGTAGAAAAGGCAGAATTGAATATTTAGTGATATGTGTAATAAGAATTTACATGTGACTAGTTCCAAATGAGCATTATCTCAATTTTACATATCAGAAAACTTCAAAGAGGTTATCATTTGTCCAAAGCTACAAAGCTATTAAGGCAAAAAACTTAAATTTGATCAGAACTATCACAAACTATTAAAGCAACCTTTTAAAAACATTATTAGGAAGTTGGCTGTTTATTTCTATCTCTGAAACTTTGAATGAATAGAGAGTAATAACATCAGAATCAAGACCATGGCAAAGAGGTTACTAGAGGGAAAACAATAAAAAATGTTTTTATATTGTAGTTGTAGTTGAAGTAATGGTCCACAAAAAACAAAATTCAAGGAAAATGTGAGGAAAAAATTAGGCAAAAAAACTTAGGCATCAGTGAGGGATATTGGCATAAATTTGGCATAAATAAGCTTAAAGATGGGTTATTTAAATATTTAATAAACCCATATTTTTCAAGTAAGAGTTACAAGCCTTGAGAAAGTCAAAGTAAAATGAATATTTCAAAATATTGCCTTCCTTGAAAAAATTATTGTTCCACAATTTTAAATATCATGACTTGGCTGTCTTATTGAAATTTTGTCAAGATGATGCAGTCTTTTTTTTTTTCAGATCGGAAACTAATTTCTTCTGACTATTACATCTGGAATTCTAAAGCTCCTGCTCCAGTAACATATGGATCATTATTACTGTAATTATTTCACATTTAAACATGATTCGTACAGTAGTAGCATAGCTTAAATTAAATCATAATCTTAATGTGTGCATAGTACCTATGTGTGAAAAAATTATTGAATGATTTAATTATAAAAATGCTCTCGTTTGGTGTTTTTAGTCTAACATAATTTGAAAAAATATTTTAAAGACTAATGTCTCCAATATTGTTATCCTTTGATTTTACTCGAGTACAATTCAGAGCGTAAAACAGTAGTGAGTCACTTTAGGCTTATTTTAGACTAGTCTGGGGTCATCCTGCCACCCATGTTCCTTCCTGTGCCTGTGGCAGACCTGGCTAATCTATCACAGCCTTCTCTCTTTCTCTGAGCCTTCATGGATACAGGCTCATGCTCCTCTTCAGTACAGAGCTGCAGGCAGCCACTCCTGATGGATTATAGATGATGTGCAAAAAAAACTGCTTACTCTTCCAAACCTGAGTACTAAGCTCCCAGTACATTGTGTTGTTCCAGAATACCAGCGACCACATTAGAAGAACTATAAATCTCTTGGGAAAAAAGCCAGTGAAAACAAAGGAAAATTGTTTAAATAGTAACCTGTTCTTAAACAGAGCTATCCTATTGACTAATAAGGAATCTGCATAATTCTACTTAAGGTGTTTATCTCTGTTCTAGAGTTACTTTTCTTGTAAGCTTATTAATCTGCTACAATAACATTTTGCGTAGGGTGTCAGCGAGAATGCTAAAAAGGGTGGAATACCTTCAGAAGATGAGCATAGTGTTTTGCGATCACAATGTCTGCAGCCAAATTTTTAAAGATAAATGTAGGTATAATGTTGTTTTTTTCATGTTTTATTATATTAAAATTCACTAATGAATGAATTCAAAAGCCATTCTGTGGAGAGTATCATTTAATTTTACTTTAGCAGCATATTTCAGTCTTATTCTCATGTAGCATATTTTCTTTAAATTTGTCACTCACTTTCTTGTTAGCATTCTTTTGGTTTCCTCAGGAACCATCTTGTCATATTCTTTATTCTCTACCTGTCTTTACAAATGTATGTCTCATCCTGCTTTCAAAGCAGTTCACTGTCAAGTTGGATTTTAAGTGACCCTTCATGAAAAGATGAAATCTCAAGATCCTCAAAACTTAATCCATGTCATTTCTTTTTACAGAACAGAAGTAGAAGCATTATAAAAAAAATACATTACAGATTAATATTCAAACTATATCTTGATGTTTATTTTTTAATGAGTCTCCTAAAGAAAAGTTGAGAAAAAGCTGCTAACTCCTTCGAAGAGAACTGTGATAGTTTGAAGGGATATTGCATATAAATTTAGGATTTGAAATATGATTTTTTAATTAAGGTCACTTCTACTCATTATAAACTCTCTTTTTCTGCCAGGCATTATCGTGGCACAATGTTCTCTTCAGAATTATCCCAAATAATAAAGGAAATGGAATAACTGCCTGACCAGGACTTTAACTTGTTATTCTAGCCTAATCATAGTAAAAAACTTTCCTTCTGAAAGAATAAAAAAACTATTTCCCTTAAGCTTTTGATCTTCCTTAAACTCGAGGAAAGCTTAACGTTAAAATTAATGAAACCGTTTGGACATCTTGATTGTATAATGTTTAGCAAAGCACACTAATGTAAGCAAGAGGCATTTATCTAGTGAGTAGGCAGAGATTCAGTATAATGATCCCCTAGGGAAAACTTTCTTTATAGGCAATCAGAGAAACCCGTGAATCTTTGATTTGACATTTCTAGAAACCTAAGGAAAATTTAGGGAGTACTGGAAAAGTGTAGGGCAACCCGATGCCATCTATTGCCGTTTTATTCTAACATAACACTACAGAACTAAAACCAACTCATGTTTTCATCCTATTGAGATCAGCTGGGCACACTGTGATGCTTTTGATTTTGTCTAGAAACCTGTCACTTCAGGATAATTTCTGAAGACAAAGTCTGTTTCCCGTTTGGTAGGTGACCTGTTTAATGTTTTCTCTGTGTCTGGGAACTCCTTAGTGTAATTAGCGACCTTTGAACTCCACAACTAATCCTGAGCTATTTTGTATTCCTTACTCATCTTTAAGGCTGGACCTTTCTTTTCTTCAGAGTCCGCTGCCACAATTAAAGAAGAAACAGCTGCATTTCAAAGGGATTCCGATTCCAGAAGCTTAATCGTGATTGACATGTTCTTATTCTAAGCTATAAGACACTATAAGAGTCCTTTCTTGGGTTAAAACTTCAATCATTTTCTAAAAAATTATCTCACTATGGATTTTATTCATTTTCTTTGATAACTATTCTTTGCATTTTTTTAACTTGAAAGATGCTTTGCGTTTACAGTGAATATGAGCACCTACTTCCAGTTAAAGATTTGGATACTGTCAGACCTACTCTAGATGCAAAATTACTAAATTCTCTTTTGGTGCCAAAATATGATTATGAAATCTGATGTCTATCATATGGGTAATTATTCTTCAGTAGACCCAAAAGATACAAAACACATCAAGTTTCTGGAAATATACTCCAGAAAAGATGGTCCATGATTTTGGTAAAACTTTTGTTTTCTTCCATTTTTACTCAACAATATTTTTAAAACTTTTTAAAGCCAGCAAATACCCTTACAGTGGTGGGCATTTTTTACTTTATAAATAATGGATTCAAATGTCATGCCTGAATTAAATAACCTTGGAAGATTATTTGTTCAATAAATTTTTTTGACTAAACATTAGTCTGTCTCGAAATTAAACTTTTTTACACCAATTCAGTATTTCTAATTAAAATCATTAATTTTATATTGTATGATTTAAGATCTTTCAAAGCACAATTTTCTACATAACTAAATTTTTTTAAATTTATTTTTATTATAGTATTTCAGACTACTTTTTATAGATATTCATAAACTCCTGCACCACCCCTAAGAGGTAGGTAGGTCAGGTTTTCATCCAGATCCTCTTTGGGGACGGCTGCCACAGCAGAATGGGGCTGCCACAGCAGAATGGTCGTTTCTAAGACAAAGGTCAGAAAAGGGATGTTAATAAACAGTCCTCAGGTTTAAGGGACTTTTTTAGGATTACATCTTAAATTCCAACAAATCAGATTTAGGAGTTACTGAAAGTGAAATTGATCCATCCCT
Organism: Eonycteris spelaea; assembly: GCA_003508835.1. Classification (NCBI taxonomy): domain Eukaryota; kingdom Metazoa; phylum Chordata; class Mammalia; order Chiroptera; family Pteropodidae; genus Eonycteris; species Eonycteris spelaea. Next base: position 9,339,516 of record PUFA01000017.1, read on the forward strand.
CATCCAAACTTTTGCAATACTTTCCTGTTCTGACATCATTTAGATAGTTAGCTGTATTATCAGATTAGAAACCATTGTACCAGGCTGGTGAAAGGAAAAGGAGGCAAAAAGCTAAACATGGGATGAATTCTGAACCTTTTAACCTGGCTGAAGTACGTTGGTCCCTGTTATGCAAATACCTTCAATCCTCTGCTAAGTTCAGTGGAAATAATTTTCTTGAATGACAGGTTTATTCAGCAAGGATTCAGTTGGTGATTAATCCCCCTTTGATCTAGGGTATTTCACTTAACTACCAGTTACCTCGTTCTGACAAAGTGCAACTGAGATTAGGGAGATCACTAGAACACTACCAGGGTGTGCGTTTATTCTCTCTAACCTTTTAAAGCAAGGGCCAAGAATGCAATTTATTTTCAGTATTTGAAGATGTAAAGTCCTGTCTGCTAAGTTAGAAAGTCAATTGAATACCAAATGAAGTTTATTTCTTACGTAATAGAACAAACATTTCTTTTTGCTTTGCCTAACAATGATTTTAGAAAACATAGGCTTTGAAGGAAGAAGAAACAAAAAGACTACATTCTGAGTATTTCGTCTAGTTTTGTTTCATGTAGTACTAGAGTATATACTTATTGGCCCTGAGATAACCCTAAAATCAGTAGGGGCTACCAACTTGGGTTAAGAAGATGCGTCTATTTCATTAAACTGCATGGTTTCTTCCACCTCACCCCAACCCCCCATTAAAAAAATGTCATACTATGTGGTACAGAAATCCAGTTAGGGAAAGCACAATACACAATTACTTAAGACTTCTGATTTCAATGATTTATTTGTTGACTTCATCTTTTCTTGAGGAAAAGAACTTGTTAAGTTCCCATCATAAGAATAATTGCATTTATTTTCAGAATGAAGATATTTCATAAAGGTAAATGAGGCCATTAAAAAAAATACTTCTAAGTGATTACAATCTCAACCATTTCCACAGTATTGTTTGCTGTTTTTCTCCCCGCCTTTTTTTTTTTTTGTCATTTAACTGGATACCTCTTCTTCTGCAGCTCTAAACTTTGAAATATTCTTGGAATTTTGCACAGTAAGATTAAATTTTTAAGATATGTTTCATGCTAGGTTTCTCAAAAAAATTCACTTTTAAAAACATCAATATCAATGTCGATATTTATCTTTTAAAATATCAAATTTGGGGGGATCTATTTCTCACATATGTTTCAAGATCCTTAAGAAACTACTTTATAACAAAATTTGTTTTTAAGTTAAATTATTATTATAGACAACGCATTTTTCTAGTAACAGTTTGTAATATAAGCTGTGTATTTACATAATTATACATTTGTTTTTGGCTCAAACTTTTTGTGACCTAATTTCTAAATTGAAACAATAACTCAAGTGCATGTCTAACTTACCATGTTACCAAACCTGTCTCTCTAGTTTTGATTTAGTAACCTGTTTGCATATATCTTTTGATAGCAAGTTACTTAACCACAGTAAAATTGAGGTTCAGAGAAAATATAAGATGAAAGGCAGGATTCCCAGCCTATGTTGCTAGGAAACTAGTATTGTTAACAATTCACTATTCAGTAAATATTTAGTTAATAAAATGTTGCAATATATTTTGAAATATGCCATCAGAAAAAGAATGTATATAAAACATGTATATTTATGTAATGTATATATGTTAATGAATGTGACTTAGTAGATTTCTCTATGGAATATTTAGTATCATGTCAGAGGAAGAAGAATAAAGTCAAATATTCGAATTATCTTCTCCCCAAATACAATATTAGTTAATAGTAATGAAGAGGTTCATTAAAATGAAAATTTCTAAAGAACTCATGAGATCACTTTTACAAAACGATTAATATTCTTATGAGCTGAAGCCTTTCCATTAGCTTCTAATTTTTTTCCGCAACAGTTTTATGGATAGAATAATATTGTCCATATATAGCATGGAGCAATTCAAGGCCTTATCTGTACTACTAGTTTACTGTCTTGTAAGCAGGTTACTCTGAGGTCCAGGTTGATTTCTCTAAGCGCATGGCTAATATACCTGGTCCTTGGCAATGTGATGGTAATGTATGATGTACAGCATTTACAGATTGACAGATGCCCTGTGATGGAAACCACCTGTTGAATTATTTTTCCAGTAGAACATGTGAAAATTTGTATATTTTGATATCGTTAAACATTTAAAAGTGAAACTCTGTTTCTTTCAGATGTCTTCTTTTTAAGTGATAGTTTGTTAAAAATTGGTTTAAATAACATTTTTAATAATAAAAATGAAAATTTTTATCGTAAAATTTTTACTTTTTCTTTCAAGGGACTTGAGTGCCCTCTGCAGGTTGTAAAGAGATAATTAATGACTATTTTTAAACCCTGTGATTTTCCCCTTTAGAAGCATAACCAGCGTAAATGTGATCTATTTTATTTATGTTGTTAACTTTGTTAATTTGCCAGCAATTGAAGAGTTTCTTTTTCTTGCCTGTTTTATAGTTGTGTTTAGTGTAAAGATTGTAATACCATTGAATTTTCAAAACATTTAGCGGGGGCTCTTTAACTGTTGGAACTATACACATTAGAATTAATACACAGTCCCTCACAGAAAGGAGATAAGGAAAACATCTATTTTGAAATGTATTGAAGATGTGGAGAATAACTTATTTCCCATAACATTTTTAAAATGTTACATATTTGAAATAAGCCTTTTTCAATATGCATCTTGTAAAATTTTTTAATTGCATTAGAGTTTTATTTCTTGATCTTGTTGATGAATGATGATTATGTTCAAGCTATAAAACAAGTCTTAGAATTTAAAATGAGGATTGAACAGATAATACTTTGGTATTATTGTTGCATAGATCAACTGACTAAAACGAGTATTTCTATTTGAAGAGCAAAAGGCAAAGGTTTCACATCTGAGTCACTCATTTCAATGTACCATATTTCTCAATGGATATAACAGATTAGTTCCTAAAGGATATCAGAGTTCATTTCTACATATAAAACTGTGGAACTGGAGCACCAGCCGCACTCTGATTCACTTCAAGCTTCCAGGGTAACTAAATATGATGAGAACAAGAGGAGTGACTAGATCAAATTAATAGAAATAGATTTTTTTTGCAAGCAACATAATGATCCTGATCATCAACCTTGAAAAGTAAATTAGAACAAGCAAATTGCAGTTGAAAATTCTTTCGGTACTCTGCTGTTGCTACTCAGCCAGAGGCAAGGAAAAAATGCACTCAGTTTTGCATTAACAAAGGAAACATTATTAAAGTGAATGTTTACATTGTGTTTATTGAAGTGTTCAAAGAATATTTGTTGCATCTTCAACCTGCTATTCTCCTACTATTAAAATGCATGAGTATTGCATTTCCCTTATAATGTAAAAAGTCATTTTTACATTATAGAAAAATAACACCTTGTTTCTAAACTATCTTCAAAATATTTAAGTATCAGACTTAATACTTTTTAAAAGATTTTCGTCTCTAGGAAATGTATCCCATAAAAAAAGGCTGATTTGCTTGAATATAACTTAGAATTATTCCCAAGTGCTTTATGTAACCCTCCTCCTAGAAACTACAACATATAAGAAATGATAAGCTAAAAATCAAACAAAAAAAAAAACAATTGTGAAATTACTGGTGAGTTTGTAATTAAATATACAATATATTCATTTTGAGAAATAACTTGATAATTGAGAGCTTTTGTGAGCTATCATCTTGAACTACATAGCTAAATTGAGAAGAGACGAAACAGCAATTGAAAACAAGCATGCCAATGGCATTAAAAATTTAATAAGTATTACACGTACTCGTAAAATAAAGGGAAAGTCCATAATTAAAAATTCAGAAGGAACTTTAGCTTTCACCTGTCTGAAATAGACAATTAAAATCACCTTTATATTTTAGAAGTAAAGGAAGCATAGTATTTAACAGGAATTAAAATACCATATTTTCTTGGTCTCTTATCAGGTGTTCCTTGAATACAATTCAGTATTCAGTAACTGTTTATGGATTAACTAATTTTTGAAGAACCATTATTAAATTCACCAATAGAATAAGTAGTCCATCTTCCACATTTCAGCCTAAAAATCTTACCTGTCACAGTTAGCAAAGATTATTAGCCCATGCTATAGGCCCTTGAGAACCTTAGCTAGATATTTTATTACTTATCATTTCTATAATACATTCACAGAGCAGTATACATTTATTAAAATCCAAAAAGAATTGATAACTATTTAAAAGTGACAATGACTATATACAGATATATATAATGAATATTTAACATTCGCCTAAGGAATGTCAATCTTTGTTCAAAATCTAAAAAAAAAATTTTTTGAATATAAAATAAAGCAAATGCTAAGACTTTCACTCTCTCTTTGCTAAGAAGTAACCAGAAGTGGTTAGTAATGCTTATAGCTTGCTAACTAATAGTAGCAAGAGGGCTTTCTAACTAATGAGAATATTAGCGGCTTCATGCCCATAATGTGTATTTCCCTTATATATGTTAAAATAGTAAGTGCCATTTAATATTAAGGCCCTAAACAACTTAACAAAAGGTATGATTTGGAATTAGAAACTGCTGAGTAATCTAGTTGACATGGAGAGCTTAATTTGTCAATAAAAACATCATTGATATTAAACTTTTATTGTGCTATTATATGCCACTCTAGAACCAGACAAAAAGACAAAAAATATCACCTGATATTGAATGGTATAACTCCGGCAATTTATTAGCATTGTAATATGGGAGGCTACACTGTTAATACAGAAATTGTCCAAAGAGGTGATGGTTAAAGTTCACTAGCCAGAAGAAAGAAGGGCAACATCTATCTCTGTAGGTCTATCTGACGAGCAGAATCCCAGAAACCTGAATATCTAATATGGTAAGAATATGTACGCAAGGGAATATTTCTTGCTTCCAAATGTTTAAACTTTGGATATGTAAATAAATATAAATGTCTAAGGAAAGTGATTAATTTCTAGCCTAATATACACACAAATATGAAAGCGCTCCTACGTACTAAACATGCACTCCCAACTGTCTCCCCCTTCTCTCTTCCCTGCTCACTTTGAATGCATGTTTACATGTGTGAGTATGAGATTTTCCTCTGCATTATCAGTGAAGAAAATACGAAGTATATATAAATAGGATTATGAGAAAAGTATGTGAAGAATTGTCATATACTCTTAACATGCTAATATGTATTATACTGAGTCAATAGATAAGCTAAATTTTTGTTTAAGATAGTTCGCATGTGGAACTTCCACGTCAATACATTCTTAGCCTTGTTTCAGTTGAATATGTATATATGTGCACATACATGTGTGTATAAAATGAAAAATAAAGTTCTAGAGCATTGGTTTCATGTGAGTTTGCAAATCTTTCCCCTTACCTCCTACACCAACATTTTTAGCTTTTTGAGGACAATGATGTTCATCTTTGCAACTTTGTATTCCCAAAGCCACCAGAAACACAAAAGCAGCTTAGTCTTGATTCAATAAAGTGGCAAAATGTTAAATACATAAGAAAGGAGGTGGTTCTCCCACCTAAAACAAATCAATGATGTTTGAGTGATTGTTTTGCATGTGTGTATAAAAAGTCTATGGTGCAAACAGTGGTTCAGTCTACATTCAGCATAGGTGATTTCAACCCTGTGATAGCTCTGGCACTATTCAGAGAATTTGTCACTATTTATGACACCACTCTTCAGACACATTGTGCATAGCTTTGGCTCAGCTTGTCAGACTAGCAACAGCTGAGGCCTGCAGTTGCTGCCCGTCGTAGGACACATTCTTTACAGTTATGCTTCAGTGAACCTTAAAGCATTTGGCACTCCCGTCTTAGGAATTCCCTTCTGGAACTCACTCTACAATGGCTTTGTGAGCTCCCCACTATTCACCAGAGTCAATCCTGACTTTGGTCAGTATAATATGACCTGATATGACTCCCCTCACTCTATAAGCCACAGCTTTCAGTGATTCCCATATACTGATAAAATAGTTACCAGTGCTCAAGAATTTTAAGTGATTATTTTGAACATTTCCATTAAATATGGGAGACTGCATTAACCATAGGCAGAGTGGTATAAAGGAAATATGCAGTCTTTGAAGTTATACAGGCCTTGTTTCAAATCCCAGCTCTGCTATTTATGAGTTAGGTGGCTCAGGAAAAATTACTTAACCTCTCTGGTCTTCACTTCTAGCTTCATAGGGTTATTGTGAGTATTGAATGATACCAGGTTTGGTATTCAACCAATATTCATTCCCTTCTATATCAAAGTTTAAGAATGGTCTTTTCATGTTCTCTCTATAATTAGACAGTTATGCCTTCAGGTTATCAAAATTATATGAACTATCCCTTTCAGCTTGGTTTCGAATGTTCAGTTGTATATTATATTGCAGAAATGCCTACTCTGTTGCTTGAATGTGTCCTGGGAGCTAATAAAATGGCTGTAGAATTGAGTGGATGTAAGCATTTTATAAAAGTTTACTAAAGTTTAACAACTCATTATTCATGGAAAGACATTTACTCATAATTCGCACAAGGTTTGAAAAAAATAGTGATATTCTGCCAAAAGTGGGATTGAACAAAAATGAAATTCATCCACAGGAACATTGAACAAATGCATTAATAACCCACAAACTCTTAATAGAGCTCAATTAACTTCTGTAAGGCTTTTCTTTATATTCAAGATATAGTCTGCATCATTCATAACTATTTGCCACAAGTAGAAGTCATTTCTTCATAAGATGAACTACTGATTAAACCTGAGTTTTGATGTCCAGGAAGGAAATGAACACATTCAGAATATTCTGACACGTTTATTATGCAACATACTGTATCGGGTCTAGGAAGAAATGTAAAGATTAAGTGTTTGCTTTCCCAGAATTTATGATCTGAAAGATATAGAAATGCCTTAAGTACCAGCTGTTATCTCTTGAATTTCTCAAATACTTTTTCTAAAAATAGAAAACTATTGATTTACTTGACAACATAGTTTTAAACGTCAGTTTACTTGATTTATTGATTTAATATAACAATATTTAAGTAGTCAAACAGCTTCCTAGAAATCTGAAGTTTCAGAACAAGGAATCTTAAGTCTTAATAATGATAAAAAGTTGAAAATGATTGTTCTCTAGAATAAGGACATTTCGTTTTGTTTTATTCTACCTGCTCTTTTGCCAAAATTGGCTTTATTGAGTAAAATACTCAAAGCTGCAGCTGCAGTTTTCTAATAACAGAGGGCATATTCCTTCCTCTTCCCCAGGGCTGAGCCTCTCTGACCCTCAGAGAACTCCGGCTGAAGACCACGCCCCTACAACCCAGAGGGGAGGAGCTTCCTAACTTCCCACAGTACATGCCCAGTTGGTGGTGCCTAAGCGATTCCTACAGGCTGCACAGACTCACATCTATTAATAGTTATTTCTCTTTATGCTTCATTTTATTTCCAGCAAAAAACACTGGTTTAATATTTTACATATGACGTAGTGACAGAATTTCCTCCTTAAATTTCAATTTAAAATGAATACATATAAAGAAAAATATCAGTAAATAATAGTTCAGATGCTAGATGGATAATAAAAGGGTTGAAACTCAAATGAGTGCACAAAAGTTATCTTGGGCTTTTTGAAAATCAAAGAGCGATGCTTAGGAAATCCGAACTAGGGATAACTTCATTATGCCACTTACGACAGTTCTTCAGTAAAGCCCTTAGAGGGGTTAACAAGCAATGTCATTGGTGGAGAATATACTGTGGTTGTGGCAGACACAGTTCAAATGCTACCTCTGTTTAAGTAAACCTTGGGCCCAGGGTCCTAATTTGTAAAATAGAAATCTTACTTCATAAGATCGCCGTATAAATTAAATGACATAGCACGTATAAAGTGAATGGGAGGTAGGCAGGCGTTGCACCTTCATTTCCTTGGACACTCGCTCAAATAATGATGTTGGCTGTTTCTATTTTCTTAATGACTTATGAACTGGAAGTAGGTCATAATTATTTACATTCCATTTTTTGGTAATGTGCTAGCAAAATAAGGGGAATATATTAAATCCACATATTTACTGCAACACAGAGAAATTGAAAGTTCATGTTAATGACAAATTCAGATTTAGATTTTTCATCTAGTTATGCTAACTAGTCCCACTGCTTCTCCTTACACATATGCACAGAGAGACAAAATGAACTCACATATATATATTCTTGTAACAAATAATTTTCCTCTCTGCTTTGGGGACTAAAATCTGAGGGTTGAAATTTTGACCTTTATTTGACCTTTTCCAGAGCTTTTCATATTCATTTTTGGTTATTCTCTTTGTATTGTATTTTTTTACTATTCTCTATTTCCCTTTGCTTCAATTTTTTTGTTTTTTATCTTATCGTAACCTATTGTACTACCCTATCTTATTACATTGACCTTTGTTAATGTTATACTATTATATGTTTTATTGTTAGTTTTCTCAAGTCATTTTTGAAATAAGATTAAAAATAATTATATGTGTAAAATAGTGTTATTAATGCACCACTGATAATGTTCCATGCAAAATTTAAGAGGAAAAGATTGGAGAAAATTTAATATGATCCTGAAACTGATTGAGTCAAATAGTTTCCTGGTGACTTCTAATTTTAAGCATTTCATTCTTGCCCAAACACAGCTAACTTAGTTATGCTACCAACCATTGCTTTACATCAACAACCATTAGAATCCATTTGACTATTTTTTAAAAAATAAAAATGAGACTAACTTTATTAACAACTCTACCAATTCATGTATTCAAATATGTATTGTCTTTCAAATTAGTCTCCTCTAGAGATGATTTTCAGTGAAGCCATCATGGCTAGAAAATATTTAAGGGACTCTTCTTTGGAAAAGCCTTCAAAGCTAATTTAGAAGCTACAGAATAAAAATGAACCTTATGAATGGCTCTTCTTTTTAAATAAAAACCACTTTATTTAGCTCAATCAACTGTCTTATGTTCATGGGCTCAATTTTAAGAAATCAAGCATTTGGAAGACTCTGCCACATAGTCTGAAGGTCATTCACAAAGAGAAAAGAATTCCCAGAAAGATTTGGCACAACAACAGAGTCGTGGAGTAAATGTGTGGTTAATCAAAGAGAATACTTGGAAGCTCAGCTTCAAGTTCTGATGTGTTTGTTTTCATGTGAACCTCGATAATAAGCACACATCATACAGCATAGTCCTACATGTTTCTAGGAAGCCAAATATTTTTAATATCAGGATTTATTTGGGTTCTGTTTTATAAAGCATAAAGATAAATTTTTAAAATAAAAATAATAATTTGAGGGTCCTTTACAGCAAAGATCTATTCTGACAAGAAAATTATAGCAGTGGTACCTGTAGTGTATAGGTAGGCCTGCAAGTGCTTAAAATGAAGGAAAAATAAAAGAGTGTTTGTGCATGTATTTTTATATTCTAATCCAGATACTCTATCAAGAAAAACAAACAAAAAAATATGTTTTAAAGAGCATTCTCATCCTTATGACGATGTTGTGATTATTTGTATTTAATGTTAAATATTTCCTGACATTTTTACTTCTATTATTTTTAGCTATTCACCCACAAATTCAGTAAAGCTGACATAATTACCTCCCTTTTAATCCACAAAAGACATGTATTTACCTATCCGTTATAAGACTTTTCATGCTAGCATGCTGTTACTATGGTAAGGCTACTTTGAACACACAGTAGGTAAAATAATATCATATATTGCACAGCAACCCCAATAGCTGAATGTTAATTTAACCAGTAAAAACAAAATAATTACAATAATAAGAATTCTTATCTGCTGATAGAATTAAAGATGGAACTCAAATTATTCTTATATAGCCCATTGCTGGCATAGTAATTGCTAGAAAAATCAACCAAAATACAAGTATGTTGGCAAAGCTGCAATTAGTTACTAGAGATCCTAGTAGATCTCAGTGTATTAGCAGTGTACGCTTTGGTGGCACACCTAGAGTACTCGCTACCAAGAGTGGGCTATTTTTTAACACCATTATAATAAAATTATTTTCCATAATAATCATGAAAAGATTAAGAATGATGTCCAGAAAAGAAGTGCACATAGTGAATATTGTCTTTTATTAAATGTGTGCATGTATGTGTGCATCTATATATATAGAGAGAGATATATGTGTATATATATGTATATATATAGATACATGTATATAAGTGCATGCACTATATCTACCTATGTATCATATAACCATGCCAATAAAAATCACAAAATGAAATACTTATTACAGAGCAAATAAACAATAATATACTAATACTTTAAAGTTACATTAATGTATCTTAATAATAGGACAAATTTATTAGGACATATTGGTCTGTCACAGTAATGCATAACAATGTCACAGTATCCAATAAGTAAATATTAATAAAACCAAAATATCTGCAAAAGGTACAATTTAGACAACTAAATCATACCACTGCTAGAACATTCTATTTTCTTGAGTTTTGCTTTAGTTTACAACAAATGATTAACAATAAAAAATAAGTATTCAAATTTAGTAAAAGATTTGATGTTTGAAATAAAACTTACACTTCTCAAACAAAAACATTACGCCTCAGAGTTAGCATGCTGTTTCACTATTGTAATAAACACTGCCCAGAATGGCTGAATTGAAGTAATTCAAATTCTATTTTTTCATCTTTCAAATCACTGTGTTAAATTGCTAATTTCAAACATACTGTTTAAACACAGGATGATGTAGTGCCACAAACTTTGGAGATAGAAATTACCTTCAAAACAAGCTTCAACAATTTTCAATGGTTAACACACTGGAAAGGAATGGGTGCAGCTGAGCCCACATGTGCAGGCCAATGGTATACCTGGGAATTCCCCAACTTAACCTATGTGCAGGATGCAAGGTTTGAGAAAGGATAAGTTATCAAAATGTACTAATTTGAAGCTTTCATATATTTTACCTCAACTCAACAATAACCATAGCATTTGCTTCGAATTTAGACTGGTAGTTTGGGGGAGATTGTTTCATTGCTGACATTATTTAGAATTGTTGGCACATGACAATAATAAAAAGCAGACCAACTTTTGGTCAGTTTCATTCCTGTTTAGCTTCTCTACAGAAACTGTATCCCCTTATTGCCTATATCAGGGGAGGCCACCATGCCCTCCACACATCCCTGCGTACTCTAATTTCATCTCTACCTACAAAACCTGTTTTGTTTTGGGCCAGATATATCAATGGCAGAAAATACCCAGAGATATACCTCATCAATCTCAATATTCATCAATATTTTACATATTCATTAATATTTACTTAGGAGATCCAAGGGTGTTGTCTATTAGTAAAATTAACAATTTTTAAATAACTGTGTCACTGCATCCCAGTGCTGTTATATATGGTAAATTTTGCATCACATCCCACTATTAACACTATAAAGGCCTTTTTTAAAAAATCCAATTTAACTGGAGAGGAAACTCAGAGCTGGCTTTAAGTGAGCAGTTGACCCTCAGCATTTTTGCTTTATCTTTGAGCAGAATCCTAGTCTCCACTCTGTTCCCTCCTCAGTCCTAGAATCTGAGTGCTCCTGTGGTCATAGATTTGAGGATCACTTAAAGTTTCTATGTTTCCACTAAAGTGTTAAGAACCTGTGTGTCCCACCACAGAGGATTTGTTTTTCAAATAAGATTGCATAGTGAATAAAGCTTACACAAAGCCCAGTGGTGCAATTTCTGACATTGAGAGTGTACTGTATTCTGGATTATAGAGCCTCCATACTACCTTTCAGATTATATCACATCAAGGACTCCTTACTCATTCTACTTACATGGCCCACCCTGCTAAAGTGACTTAGCCCAAACGATTACCTTGTGATTCCAAATGGGAAATTAGAGCTTGTGAACTTATGGGAGTTGCTATCTTGATGAGGACAAGTTCTCAAAATTTTTTATAAAGTCACAAGGCTTTTCTATCTTAAAACTAAAAAAAAAAAACCTTCAGATTCAGGCAGAGCTGGTAGCTATGCAATCACAACTCCATTATTTATTGTCAATATCCTCACCTTAAAAAAAATAGGAACAAGGCAAGGTGGTTGAATGATTTCCAAGGTTTATTTCACCTTCTTTGCTTCTATTGTATGTATATATAAATCAAATGTTATATAAACCAAATTTTAACATTTGTAACCATGTAATTTTGGAAAAGAGAGGAGACAAATTATTAATCATTGGAAAAAATGATGGTGGTGACAATGATTGCAGGACTTCTGGTTAAGAAGGGAAGTTGTGGAGGTAGAAAAATCCTTCCCTTATAGAATTGTCTTGGTTAGGTCATACACACAAAGAATTTTTTGCTAAATTTCACCCACAGATTCTTCTTTAATTCAACACCTATTTATTAAGCATCTACTATGTTTGGCATTAATCTAGGGATTGAGGATTCAGCAAAAAAATCAAAACAAAACTCCCTGTTCTCATGGAACTTATACTAAAAGGAGATAGAAAATAAAGACAAAATAAATATTGAGATTTTAGCGAAACTGCTCCATAGTATAGCTGCTGTGGCATCCATTTTGTGTGGCCAGCTGCCTGCAGAGGTTTTGAACTGACACTAGACCTCTCTCAAATGCATGCCTTAACTAACAGCCCAAAGAGTCACCAGTAAATCTAAATTATCGATATGACTCTCTCAGTAACCCTTGTGATAAGACCCCCATGGAGCTTCCAAAACCCCACTCTTTTTGGTTTGAATTGGCCAATCAGGCTTTAGCCTGGAAATCCCAAAGCACTTTACCGGTGGACCCTAATAAAGGCATGGGCCCCTGGCCCTTCAGTTCACTACCTGCATCCTGCCTTGATATCCCTCGTGGCCTCTCACAGAATTTCATGTACCTCTTCCAGGACCCATGAGTAATAATTTCTCTATTTCACTTTCCCTGTGTTTTGTTGAATCTTCCACTCACCATGTTCACCATCTTATACCTGGGGCTCTACTTAACAAATGTTAATTTAGCAAAGTCACAACAATAAAAGGCATAGTCTGTCAGGTGGTGATAAATTCTTTGGAGTTAAAAAAAAATGAAAAAGAAGGGAAGGAAGAAGAATGAAGAATTTTAGGAGCGAAAGTGGGTGCAATTTTTTTAACATAATGGTCACAGAAACAGCAGTGGGGTTGGGGTGGGGGTAAGAGTGAGCCTGCTGGTAATCAGGAAAAGAACAGCACGTGCTGTGAAAAGTAGCATCTACATCATTCAGAAAAGAGAAGTGACCCAGTCCTTGCTTGTCACAAGGTGTCACAAGACCAAGTGAAGGGGTAATTGAGAAGTACTTCTACCTCTCAAACTCAATATCTTAATACAAACTAAATATTTTTGAAACAACTGTGGTAATATTACAAAACATATAAAGCCTAATTGCAGTTGCAAACTAACTTATAACACTCCAGCAAAATCCACAAACACTAAGGATAATAATGCTTGAAACACTATATATCCTAGGGGGGAATACTCTTTCTCAATAAGATAAGATAATGGTGTTTGGACTTGCCTTCTTTCCCCCCCCCCCCCATCTATCAGTAATTTACCAGAAGTCAGAGGTTGGAAATTTGCAAGACAAGAAACTCTTCTGAGGGTGCTTTGAAGGTTTATGCTGAGAAGTTGCCCAGTTCCTGGAATTGCAAACTCCAGGGAAGGGTGGTGAGAGAGGTTCTGGGTTGACCAGTGGGTTATAGATTGACAACTCCTGATCCAGAAATACTGAGGTTGACTGGTACCCTGGAGAACATGGAGTATAACACAGATAGAGGCACACCTAGAGCTTCATCTTTGGTCAAATGAGGTCCAAGGAAGAGGAGTTGGCCTTTATCTAAGAGCTGCTTTGACACGCCCACAAAGGCCTCCTTGTATCATAGGTGTAGCCTGCTGGACAGTATAGCACCCGCTTTTCATGTGGCAACAGGAAGCAATAGTAGTCATGGACTGGTGTGATCAAGATCAATAGTATTTTGCTTCATTGGATGAAGCTGGATCGAGAAAAAGCCCCCTTGTGTTCTGAATAATGGTTGGCGGGGAGACCCATTATTTGCCTACATTTATCCATATACTTATGGATAATTTATAGAACAATTCAGACATCTTCAAATTATACAAATTGTACTTCTCCTTTAATGGAAATGAAATTAAGTGACTGCTCACTCCCTACCACCCAAGTGAAATTTAAATCCTGGTTTCCAGAAGGAAATTTTGAGAGTATTCATTATCACACAAATATTTACTTACACCATACAAATGCATAGTGTTCTAAGCTGATTCTGAGTATAGATAACAATAACAAACATTTGTTAAGCACTTACCATTCATCAATTAATCCCTGGGCATTTTCTCTTTAATCCTCCCAATAACCATGAAGGTTTGGCACCTCCATCTTGCAGAAGAGGAAAATTGGAGTTTGACAAGGTTAAGTGGGGTCAGTGGATCAGCAATCTGAGCACAGGGCAGCCTCTTGGGACAGTTCTTCTCCCTAATACAATGCCTTCCAGAAGGCAAACCTCATTCTTTGGCAGTTGGAGTGAGAGCCCTCACATCTACTATTTTTTTTCCTCTCTTGTGGTCTCCTTCCTAGCATACACTAAAGCTAATTACTCACATTAATCCAGTTCATCTTTTCCCTAATTAGGTTGGTGTGACTATTTCCCTGCTTTCATCTTTCTTAACCCTTCCTTTTACAGAAGGTGCTATTCAGTTGACGCATGCTCTCTAGAAAGTCTGCCAATAACACTTTGTAGTCATCTGTAAAATAAACTTTTGGTTCTGACTCCCTCTATTTCCACAAGCAAATGACTCACTCAAATTTCATAGTGAAGAGGAAAAAATGTAAATGTGATTCTTTGAAATGTCTCCTTTGGGTTCAGGGAACATACGTTGTAGGGGCTAATTGTCAGAAAGTTTAATTGTTACCCTGCATCTCAAGCTTCCCTCATGTGCTAGGGCACACCATAGGTGCTAATAGTGAGAAAATTTGACTGTGGCTCTGCTGTGTTCTCTTCATTAAGCTAATGGAACATTTTCCTCTCATTTTCTCCCTAGGGTGGCTGTAAAGTACAACTTGTAATTGTTGTTGCTCTTACTGTAATTGGAGGTAGTAGGAGTATATATAATCTTATTGTCTTTCTTATATGGTGGTAGTTTATTTATGACTTATTGATAATTCCCAGCCAGCAGCAGCAAACACAGTGAGTATTACATTAGTATTCCCTCCTAGGAGAGTGACTACTAAACAAAGACTATTATTAACCACAAAGAACACATATAAGGGATGGCCCATCATGCCAAATTTAGACTTCATTACCGCAAAGACTGAGCCCTTTGGGTATCATGGGTGTTAATTTTTCTCACTGAAATTTGTGGAACCTTAATCTTTTCCTTTCTTTAGATGTATTCTCTGAAAATTCTCCACAACCTATGTGTTACATTTGGTCTCCATTAAAAAGTAACTGAAAGGAACTTGCATGTTGACTATTTTGATGTTTAAAATAGTTTCTTCCATTCAAGGACTGTCCTTTGCTTTTAGATAGAAAATGTCTTCTAAGTTTAGTATACAGACGGAGCTCATGAATGTAAAAAAAAAAAAAGTTTGGCAGGCTTGAGAACATAGTATTACCTATTCTACCCCCATTAGGATATTGAACATCTAAGAATTTAAGGCTGGACAGGATATATAGCTAAATGTCTGAATTGTTAAAACTTATCAACTGAAAATTGACATTGGTCAAGTATCTATTATGTGGCAAGCATGACGCTAAGAACTTCACAGGTATTATTTCATGTTATACTACTGTAGCAAGCAGAGTAATGACCTCCGAAAAAGTCCATGTCTTAATCTCTAAAATCTGTAAGTACGTTACCTTCTAAAGCAAAAGCGGCTTTCAGATGTGATTAAGTTAAGGGTCTTGATGTGGGAAGATGATCATGGATTCTCTGGGTAGGCCAATACAATCACAAGGGTCATGAGAGTGGGGCAGGAGGGTCGGAGTCAGAGGAGAAGCTATAACCAAGGAAGCAGAAGTCGGAGTGATGGGGCTGCAAGCTGCGAAATGTGGGCAGCCTCTAGAAGCTGGAAAAGGCATGAAAATGAATGATCCCTCCAGAGACACCAGAAAGAATGCAGCCCTGCCAACACACGTTGGACTTCTGGCCACTGGAATTGTAGATAATAAATTTGTGTTGTTTTAAGCCACTAAGGTTGTGGCAACTTGTTTTAGCAGCAAGAGAGCACTCATATAACTCTCGATAATTTTGCAAAACAAATTGATCATCTCCATTTACAGATGAGCAAACTGATATTTTAAAGGTATCAAGTGACTTAGCTCGTCCTGCTTCCTCTCACAATGCACAGTGTGCAGCTATGCATGTGAGTGCACTGCAGTCTTTTGAAGCAGATGGGTTCTCCCAAGATTCTGAAAAAGATGCAAAATACATGAGTTAGGGAACTTGCTAGCTGGACACCCTTCGCCTTCAGGCATCAGGTTATATGGCTTTGAAATGAGGTTAGCTGAGGTTTTAATTTTCTAAAAATTTGGCAGATTTGTGGAGGTTAATTCAGCATCTCTGAAATCTGAGTTTCTTGCATTACTCATTTTTTCAGTAAACATCTTCCTTTGTCTCATTATTTAAATTTAGTTTAAAAAACTATTAGTACCAAGAAGGAAAAACAGTTTGTGAAGGGAAGGGGCTTGAAGTGTTTTCCAATTTGTAGCAGCAACTTTAATCAAGTAGGGTCTTAAAGAAAGGTGTCATATTCCAGTTTCAACTTCAAAGCCCACAAAAATGGGGAACACATTTTTATATAACTTTGGTCTTTTTCCATGTCCCTAGCATCTTGCAGTTCACTGAGTTCTGCAGGAAGTATAGATATAAAGATCTGAGCCACAGGATTTAGGTTCGTTCTGGTTTTAAGCACATCTGGCTCTATAATAGATAGGTGTTTATTGTCCATTATCCCTAGCTTGGGAATTATTACTCCCCTTTCTAGGCGGTACAAGAGAGGGCAACCTCACCACCCCCATGTGACCTAGGCCTGGCCAATCAAAGCATTCTACCTCCTGACCACAATAAAGTTCAGACATCAAGAAGGATATGTGACTTAAGTCGGTCCAGAGTTCTTGACAATTCACTGTCAGAGAAGAAAAAGTGTTTTCTCTTCCCCTTTGGCAAACTATCAGAATAATACAAGGCTATGACTCATGCATCTTGTGGCCAATTTTCCTGAACATTGTGGGGCAGCCATCTGCTGCAAGAGATAATGCAGCCAACATCCAGGAGCTGAGACTTAAGAGGGACATAGAACGAAAGCAAAAAAGTTCTGATTTATCCAGCCATGCCTTTCCAACTGCCCCGCCATTGGCCTCTTCAGGTACATAAGCCAACAAATCACTCTTTTCAAACTTATGTTAGTTGGATATGGATTTGTGATTAAAATAGAATATATTTTTAAATTTAAGTTTTCAAAAAGTTTATATCATATCTGAAAAAAAGATATATAGCAAAAGCCTCCTCTCCAGATTGTCCCATCTGCCCAGTTTCCACCCCATAGGTTAACAGTCATTCTTAAATTTTGTATGTAACCTAACTGATTTTATTCACACATATACAAGCATCTATAAAATGTGCCTCTATTTTCCTCTGTTTTAAGACAAAATGTATCATATTAGACATATTGTTCTCTACCTTGTTTCTTTCTTTTCTTCTTTCTTTCTTTCTTTCTTCTTCCTTCCTTCCTTCCTTCCTTCCTTCCTTCCTTCCTTCCTTCCTTCCTTCCTTCCTTCCTTCCTTCCTTTCCTTCTTTCTTTCTTTTCTTTCTTTCTTTCTTTCTTTCTTTCTTTCTTTCTTTCTTTTTACCTAACATTGTATCTTTTGGGAGCTTCTTTACTCTTTGAAGCAGCTAGGTGGTATTACAGGATCCATTTTGATCGGAAGGATTTTGCAAACACAGGTTGGTTTTGATGAGCTGACTCAACTCTATATGAGAAAATAGTGTCACTCCATGGCAAAAAGAGTACAGGCTTTCTTGACCCATATTTTTAGTAAATCTAAATCTTTTTTTTTTCAGATCTTGAAAAGTTTATTATTCCCCAGAAATTAGCCTCAAACTTTCAGGTTATATTTGCCATTAATATCATGAATGACCCTATGTAATATTGAAAAATGGACCCAGGGTGAATGGAAGACTCTAGCATAGGTTGTAAATTGAAGATCCCCAACTCAGTTTGGGTCACAAATATATTTTTTTTGGTACAATATTCAAAAAAATTTAAACTCTTTGCTAATGTTTAAAAACTTTAATTGGGCTATTTCATATTTATATATTAATGTCTCATTTTAATACTTCATTTTCATGATATCTCATTTAAATAATTTATATTAAAATATAAATGATTTTTAATTTAAGATAAAGCATAAAACCAGATTTCTGGTTTATGTGGACAACCTGGATTACTCATTTCCACTAGTCAACAACAGGGTGATTTCTGCAGCAAGAACTCACTTAAATAAGGAATTCTCGTCACAGTTCTCCACAGTTCCTGCTGCTTCCTATAGTTCCCTCAGCACTGAGGCCAAAGGCCTTTTGCCATGTATTGTTATCATGCCCTATTGTTTCTCTTTAATGTTGCCCAATATTAATACCCATGTTGCCCAATATTAATACATCTGATTGTATGACATTTGCTTTAATATATTTGAATACTGGGGAACTTCAAGACCCTTGATAGAGGAGTTATTTTTCTAAGATTGTCTTGCACATGCTCAGGAGGAAAAAATGTCATTTTTTTCTCTTTCTTTCTTTATATTTCTTCGAATAGAAAAAAAGAAGAAAAAGAAATACCACAGTGTATAAATCTAAGATATCTATGTAAAAGGTTTTTTTGCTCATTCTAAACTGGCACAATTATTACATCAATTTGCTTCTTTCCTCCTTCGATTTGGTTCTCAATCATGAATAAATCAGCATCTAGAATTAATTCATCTTTCTAGGCTCGATTCTAGATTTCAAGTCAAAACTGAGACCTGACAATGACTCAGTGACATGACCCAAGAGAATATCTGTATATTCCTCACTGTTCTTCAGCACAGGTCCAGTCCAGAGGTGCTCACTAAAGTCCTGCTACACTCCAACCTAAAAGTGACAGGTTAAATGTACATACTTCCTCTGACACTCTAGCAAAACAGACACACAAAAACAGGAAGTTTTTTTTTTTTTTTTCAAGAGGCATAAAATCCCAAAGAAAGATAATGGGAAAAGAGATGACAGCAACAGAATATCGGAAGCTGGGAGGGAGGTATCTCACCTAGTAAAGCAGAGAAATTTGAGTCCTGAGACAGAGAAAGAAAGGACAAAACAAAACAAAACAAAACAAAACAAAAACCCAAAACCCAGCATGATTTACACAACTGAATCTCTAAAGCCTCAGGGGTTAATGGCCTGAGATATTTAGGAAAATGTGTATGAAGATGAAACTGAAAGCAGGAGGAACAGGAGAAGTTTGTAACTGGGCCTCCATCATTTCTCGACCTTGCGGAGAACTGGGGCCTGACTCCCCGATAGTAAAGCTAAAACAGAGGGCCCCTGAACTGGGGGTTCAGAGGACACTGTATTGCAAGGAAGAGGATTAAGTAAAACATGTATACATACCAACTTGGCTCCCAGAAAACAAACAATGAGGCTCATACCACACAGGCAGGAGCTGATAAAGTATCTTCTTTGGAAATCAGACCCCACCAAGAAAAATGACCTAGAAATACTGAAGGAGTGGAGTTTTTATAGAGCAGACCAACCACTCTACAGAGAGACCCACAGTCATCAAGGCTTCCAGGCTAACCATAGAAAGTTCACTGAGTTTTTAAGTGATTCATTCTTAATTATTAAGCAGGTAAGAATCCTTAGATGTCCGAAGAAAACCTCCAACCTAAAAGATGAAGTCCAAAACAAACCAAAAGAAAGCAACAAATAAGTTGCAACTTAGAAGAAACAAAGACTGTAGGAGAGAGATAAATACTTTTTAAAAGCTGTCATTAAAATCTTCAGAAAAATAAGAGACGATACTACATCTATAAAACAGGAGACTATTAAAAAGGAATATTTAGAAAAATGTATAAAAAGAGGAATTCTTGGATAAAAACAGAAATGAATTAGGAAAGAAACTGAAAAACTCAAAATTAGATCAAAAGACAAATAGAAAATATAAAAGCATCATAAAAAAATTAGAGAAATACAGGAGATCCAACACCTGAATAATAAGATGACAGGAAAAACAGAGAGGTAGAAATCACCATGAAAAATTCCCAAAATTAAATTAAGAACACGAGTTTCCACATCGAAAAGGCCCAGTATAATTAATAAAAATACACTTATAATAGGCTTATAAAGATGAAGCTTTAGAACTCAGAAGACAATGAGAAGATTCCCAACATTTCCAAAGGGAGAAAACAGATTAGATATAAACAGTGAAGATCGAAAATCAGATAAGACTTCTTGGGAGAGCACAGAAGCTAGAGGTAAATGGAGTATTCCCCTCAAAATTCTGAAGGAAAATAATTTCCACTTCAGAATTCCAGGCTCAATCAAAATATCACTTAAGTGAGATATTTTCAAAGATTCAAGGTCCCACAAATTTGTTTACCGTGCAGACTTTTTCATGTAACTATTGGAGGATGTCCTTCCTCTGTCAATATACACACAGAGAAAAGGCGGGGTGGGAGAAAGCGCATTAAGAAAAAACTTAGAGCCCAATAGACTGGGGATTCTGTACATTCGAGAAGTAAAGAGAGTCCTCAGGACAAAAGTGATCAGATACCGTCTAAGTTATGGAGAATCACAGTTTTAGACTATATTACACATGATTGGACACATCCGTCATGTAAATCTTTAGCTTAATAGAAAACAGACTTCTTCAAACCAATTTCCATTATGAACCCTAATATTCAGAAGGGCAAAAAGCTATGGGTATGGGACAAGGGTATTTTTCACAAATAATTTATGCTTTTTGAAGGAAAAATTAGTTTTGGGGTCACACTTTCCTATTTCTCCATCCCCAACCTCCCCCAATATCACAAGACCTATGTAACAGAAATAAAATCATACCTACCTTTTCTTTGTATTTAATAAACTTTTTATTTTAGAATTCTTTTGACTTACAGAAAAGTTGCAAAAATAGTACAGAGAATTCCCTTATACACCTCACTCAGTTTCCCCTATTGTTAACATCTTATAGTGATCCACTTGTCACAACTAGGGAATCAACATTAGTACTCTACTATTAAGTAAATCCCAAGTTTATTCTGTTTCACTAAGTTTTCCCTGTTCCGGGATCATATTCCAAGATCACATGTTTAGTCATCATGTCTCCTTAAACACTTCTGGTCTGTAAAAATTTCTCAGATTCTCCTTGTTTTTGATGACATAGGCCATGGTGAGGAGTACTATTTAGGTATTTTGTAGAATGTCCTTCAATTTGGTTTTGTCTGATGTTGTTACCATGGTTAGACTGGGGTCATGGCTATACAGAAGGAAGACCACGGAGGTGAAGACCATTCTTTTTACATCGCATCAGGAATACATGCTATCAAATCTGACTTATCCCTGATGATGTTCACCCTGATTACCTGTCCCAGGTAGTGTTTGTAAAGTCACTTATTTCCCCTTTCCACACACTACGCTCAGAAGCAAGTCACTAAGCACAGCCTACACTTAAAGCGTGGAGAGTTCTGTTCCACCTCTTTGAGGGAGTGTGGTATTTACATAAATTATTTGGAATTCTTCCTTATGAAAGCTTTATCTCTTAACCCCCATTTATTTATTGTTTATTCAACCATGGATTCGTGGGTATATATTTTATACTTTGAATTATAATCTAATACTATCATTCCTTTTGTTGCCTAAATTGTTCCAGGTTTGTCCATTGGTTGTTCTTTTAGGTTGGCTCTTATTTCCTTTAAGATGACTAATTTGTTTGTTTGCTTGTTTTTGTTTTTGTTTTTTCGAGCACTTCCTTACTCTCTGGCACTACAGGGCGCTCTAGGTTCATCTTGAATATTCTCTGCCTTGGCTCTGTAATCAGCCCGGTTCCTTTTATTAGAAAATGTCAAATATCCCTAATCTATTGTGATTTTTTTCCTTCAGGACTCTACTTCCCTGCCAACTTAAAAGCTATTTGGGATATCAGGGAAAGAGGAAGCTATTAATAACTTTCCTCAGGATTAATGTAAACTTTGTTCTAACACTTTACTCCAGCTTCCTACAAGACAGAGAATATACTAGTTGTCTCTTAGTCTAGAAAAACAATACTAGAAATTTTCAGTCTTGACCTTGTACCCTTATAATACTATTTAACTAATATTTTATAATCCATCCAAAGAATGCTAAAGAAGTATTCTGAGAATTAGAATCAGTGATAATTAACATTATTGCTTAGTCTTCACATTTTTATTAGGAATACCTAACAGATTTTATAAATCTCATACCCTGAATGTGCATGTAACTAGTGTCATTTTTTTCTAACCTATCTTGAGGGGGAGGGAGATGTTTTTCACTCTACACATAAAATGAATAACACTAGAACTAAAAAATTACTTCAGAAAGGGGCAGTAAATTAGTCTGAAATCCATACTACATAAATTCAAAGTTACTGGTACTTTTCCCCTGAAATCTACATTTGTGCTTTCAGAAACAAGGCTCAACTCAACTGTCTGTGCCTAACGACATAATCTGTTATTAGATTTATGATGGGATGAAAACATTTTAGTGAAAAGGAAAAATAAAATATTTTTTAAAGTAAGTTTTGAAATTCAAAGAATTTGTTCATTTGGGTTTTCAAGTTCTCCCTTTCAACATAAGAGTCTTAAGAGTAATATTTTTTGCATCAAACGATTTTGCTTTGGAATCTAACTTTTACTTTGAAACTAACCAAAAAGAAACTAAGTATATCAGAACCATACCTAACCCCCTAAGAGTCAGTCAGCATTGTATCAAGTTTAAAAATTAAACACTTCCTCCCACTCCCCCCCCACCACTCCTCCTTAAATAGGTATCTGGTAATAAAAGGCAAATCATCTGGGTTAGGATATAACAGGCAATGTTTTTCCTTCACTAGTTCATTTGGAAAAGTCACTTCACTAATTGAGAAAAATTTAATGAATTTTACTTGTATTAAAATAAAAGTGATTGCTTTGTGGCAACAATGTACTCACTTGAGAAAGTCATTACATTTATGTATTGTGTTTTCATGTAAATACTTTTGCCAAAATGTATTAGCAAGGAATATAATATTATGGTTCATGGTCCATGTAGTATCTGAAAAGAATAATTGTATAACTAATCAGTGAAAACAAAGTAAATGCTCCTCTTGGGTTTATACAATAAAAATGGAATTAAAATTATTCAGGCTCAAAAATGCAAATACATTGCAACTCTACCAGCAGAAAAATAAAATTTTAAATAAAATTTTAAAGGCAAAACTTATATATCAAGGCCAGGTTTTCAATTCCTTTGAAAGTCTTAGTTTGATTCCAGAAAAAAATCTCATCAGAATTCACTTCATGCATTTTTATAAAGTAATCAAATATTTCACTGTTTTTTAAAACAATAAAATTATCATTCATTCTCCTGACAAGCTCACTGATATTCAAAACACCTTCTGGAGAAAATTAATGCTAATCAGTGCAGTGGCAGCCACCAAAATAGCACTTTAATGTATTAAACAGTAGCATAAGATTAAATTCACAGTAAACTCAAGAGCAAATAACCAATATCAATTTAAACAGATTAAATCCTGGGAAAGGGCAAAGGTTAGAAATGATCTAAAGCGATAACCAAAGTCTTAGTGAGAACAATAGACCTTGTATTAGACAACAGCAGCCCCTACCGGAAGCTTGGGGGCTGCCGGGACAAGCGTTCTTGGAGGCTGCAGGGAAGGTGGGCCGGGGGAAAGGAACCTGTGAGGATGCTCAGACTTCCTCCTGGCAGGTGAAGCTGCCATGCAATTCAAGTGCATTGTCAGTTCCAGAATCATTTCTTCTCTATTGTGTAATCTCAAATCTCGGTTTATCGCCTAGAATTTTTATTCTTTCTCAACTAAAAATGAGCAAGAAATTATTTCAGAAGACTTCATTAGTAAACATGTAGAGTGTCTTTTTTTTTTTTTGATAAGACTATGTGATAAATATGTTACATGAAAAAGCTCTATCTTCTTATGCAATGATTTTTAATTAGGCTTTCTTAGAATTTCTCCACAAAACTCAAAACTGTTCCTTCCCTTAGCAGAGAATATTTCTGAAGTGTGCTTCAATTTACCACCCCAATAAGCATTCATGGTGGCTATATTTATATATTTTTACACAAATACATATGTACACGTACACATCATATATAAATGCTCAGCATGCCATCTATGGGCAAAGTGGAACCCATAAAAGCCTTGGTAAGATGGAAGTCTTCACCATCAATTTGCCTCTTAGTGATCAGGTTTAGGGCTTTTTTTTTTTTTTTTTTCTATTTTCTTGGTAGGGGGAGTAGTAAGTAAACATCCTTAACAATCACTTAAAAGAAGAACTATGAAAACTTCTGTGAAAGGATAAGACAATAATTGGAGAGACTAGTCATCTACAAAACATTTTCGTTTAAAAATTAATGTAAAATGCCCAACAGTATTTTGAATCCAGCAATTCAAATAAATTAAATATTTAAACTATGTTATGTTACATGACTAAAGAAAATCTCGATCAAGTTGACTTGCTAAATGCCACAAGCAATAATAAGTCCAGCGATCAGAGAACTAAACTGAAGAAAAATCGGGGGAGGTTATATTAACAGATGGAGGCAGAGACACAGAACAGAAGAAAGAAGAAAATCGAAGCAAGCACTAAACTAGGTTTGGCTTAAAAATAAGCTTAAATTACTATGAAAAAATGATCATAGAAACAGCTCTCGGCTTTGCATTTTTCTTTCTGAACACCCTCCCTACCACCACTAGCACCAAATGCTTTTGTTTTATGACTTACCTGTGAATGGATTTTATAAAAACCTACCAGGAAGGCACATCACCCAACCAAGTCAGTCCTGTCTCAGAGACCACCTATGTTCATGCTCCCAAACAGATAAGAGGAGAAGCTAACTTTCCTTCCTTGGAACTTCTGAAGTGTAGAGCGGAGACCAGGGGCAGCCTGAAATCCTGAGTACAATCATTTCAGAAAGGAGTTACATGTCTACTGGGAGACATCTGCAGGTGGGAGTGTCCATTTCCTGAGGCTAGAAGTGTTCAACAGTTTCTCAAAGAAACAAGATCAAAGGTGCTTGAAATTACAGGAGCTGTAGGGAAGCAGCTAAGCAGTTGGGGAAAAAAAACACTGGGTCCAGGATAGAGGAGCCCAGGACCCTATCTCAGCTTGGCCCAGTTGTGTGCCCTTGAGTGTCTTTTAACCTCTCTGTGCCTTAGTTTCTTTGTTTGTAAAAATAAGGCATTTGATCATTTTTCTAGCTTTGATAGCCAAAGAAATTTTAATGAGACTACAGTGTTCAAATAAAATATGGTCCAGCAGTGTTTCATAGAACCGTCATTGTTCGAAATGCAAATGAGTTCACAGACTCTAAACCTAAAGTGAGTGATGCATCTTCTCTGAATTCACTCATTCATGTATTTATTCTTCAATAGGTGTTTATTAAAGATCCACTGTGTGTCAGACTCCAAGCCAGGACGTAGAATATGAATTCAAATAAGATTCAATCTCTTCCCTCAAAGAGCTTGCAGCTTAATGGAGGAAAAAATAGATCTGTTTTCGCAACACAGGGAAAGAGAGTCCTCTACTAGCATATGTCACAGTGCTGTGAGAGCACGTCTAGAGGTTCTCAACCAGGGAGGCAAGGGTGAAAATGTCACCAAAAGATTCCTGGAGAGGCCATCCATACTCAAGTCCCACCTTAAAGCAGGAACAGGAGTTAGCCTCAAAGTAAAAAGGGCATTTAAAGCAAAGTGAGAAGCCTTTGAGCTAAACCCTGGAGCAGGGAGAAAACATGGAAGGTCCCAGCAACTGCAAGCTGTTCAGAAAGTAGAGACTTATATAGTGAATTATATGGTACCAAAACTGAAGCAGACTGTACGAACTGTCAAGGTAAGAGAGTGACTTACCTGAATGACAAGGCTGCATGCACATCAAATCTTATCTGATTTCATTTTTAGTAACCTTCTGATTCTCTTTTCGGCAGTTTAACTACAAGAAGATAACATATTGGCTATGCAGATGGAAATGCACCATCTTCCTGACAGTCATATTTCTCATTGCCAATTAAAATTTGTATTAATTCAGCCATTTCTACTGAGTTTAGTTACTTACATGCGTTGGCAAATTTTGAGTGCATCGGTGGATGCAAGTTCTGCAAAAACTCAGGCTGAGAGCCATAGAAAAGTAAATGCCACCTTGTGGAACCCTCTGGCAGAAGTCTTGCTAACCCTGCCAGCCACACACGTAAACAGGACTCACCTTCTGTAACATTTAAAAGCAGCCCCAATTGTTAAGTCAACACATAATGACTGACCACACTAAACTTATGTGCGGTTCTTAGTGAAAATGATCATTTCTATTTGTTGAATGTTTATGTGCCAAGAGAAGATCTAGGTACCTTTTGAAAGTGAACACAAAATGTATGTAAAATTTGTCCCTTGAAATCTTATTTATGGACATAGTTCCAGAATGTAGCAGAAGGTCCTGGGTTCATGCCCCAGTGGAGCCATAGTCCATGATCCTCAGCCATGCCACATTGAACAAGCCTGATGTTTGATCTCAGAAGCTAAGCAGGGTCTGGCCTGGTTAGTACTTGGATGGG
Organism: Eonycteris spelaea; assembly: GCA_003508835.1. Lineage (NCBI taxonomy): Eukaryota > Metazoa > Chordata > Mammalia > Chiroptera > Pteropodidae > Eonycteris > Eonycteris spelaea. The sequence continues at coordinate 9,366,385 of PUFA01000017.1, forward strand.
AGACCACCTAGGAAGACCAGGTACTATAGGCATTAATAATTAATAATAATAATATAATAATAATAATAATAATAAAGAAACCTTATTTATAAGTCCATGTGCTATGGACTGAATGTTCGTGTTCCTCCAAAATTCAAATGTTGAAGCCCTAATCCCCGTGGTAATATTTGGAGTTAGGGCCTTTGGGAGGTGATTAGGTCATGAGGATGGAATCCTCATAAACAGGATCGGTGCCCTTATGAGAAGAGACAGGAAAGCTTGCTCTGTCTCTTTGCGCTCTACCAAGTGAGGATGCAAACAAAAGGTGGCTGTCTGCAAACCAAGGAGAAGGCTTCCACCAGACACTGAATCTGCTGACACTTTGATTTTGGACTTCCTAACCTTGAGAATTGTGAGAAATAATAAATGTTTCTTGTTTATGTCATCCAGTCTATGATAATTTGTTATATCAACCCAAGCTGACTAAAACAGTAGAAAATGAATTAACCTAAATTCAACCTACAATAATAAAGTGAAATCCCAATTGGTAAAAACATATATGAAAAGACTGAAAAGCTATACAGCAAAAAGTTGACAAGATCAGGTATCTTTATAGATATAGATATAGATATAGATATAGATATAGATATAGATATAGATATATATCTGCTTTTTTCTTTTATGTATTAATTTTTTTCTATGGTGAATATATATTTATAATTGAAAAGTTCTAATTCACTGTTAATTCACAAAAAAACCCAAAATTTTTGTACAAGTCTTCAAAGCCTTCTTTAGATCTTATCTGAATGCAAAGTGGGCATTCTTATAAAAATTATATTGAATTTTTAGATGAAATACAATTAGACCATCTCTTTAGTTTACTAAAGACTTAATTTGTTACTCTGCTTGCACATATTTGGTCCCTCATTCAAAGCAAAACCAGCAGAGCCATATCAGTCAAATTTTGCTTCATTACCATAGCAACATAATAGTGACACATCTTCTTCCCTCCCTCTCCCACATACATGCCCAGTTACTGTTTCTTGCCTACTTTCATTCATCGCTGTTTTCTTCCATCTAATTTTTTCATCCTTTTTTATATGCTGGCTTCCTTCTTCCAAAAATGTTTCTGTATGGTGAGGAAAGAGTAGAAGTGACTCTACAAAACACCCTAAATTCTCAATGCCAATTTGTTTGCTCTGTTTTATTCTCTTTGGGGATCCTCCTAGTCAACTATAAGTAAGGAACAGTTATATTTTCCCTGAGACTGCTTATCTAATCTGCACTTCTGAGTAAAAATGACTTAAATAATCAGAACTTAATTCAAATGAGCTCCTAGATAGAAGGAGAGAAAACATATTGGGGGAGCCACTAGCAGCAACTGAATTTTATTGGGTTTTGTTCCACTCACTTGTCTCATCCCGCACATAACCGGCTGTGAAGAGATGGGACTGTGACAGGAGCTATCACAGATAAATCTTTCAGTGACTGTGACAGGAGCTATCACAGATAATCTTTCAGTGACACTTAACATGAAATCAGGGGCATGGACACTGTTGTACACTGTACAGAGGGTGTGCAGGTGACTTTGCCTACCACGTCCACTTTGGGGCCCTCCTTTTCCTACACCCCTTCTTCCTTTGTAAGAATTCTGACTTCGCTTGGGTATCTGCCCTTTTCCTGGAAGGGTAGCCCTGGACTCAAGCCTAGATGGTGACTCTTGACTGATTAATAGTAATATTACTATAATCAATATTATAGTATAAATAATAGTAATATTATTTCTTTGCCAAGATTTTGGCCTCGGCATGAGCATGTAACACTCTTCTGGGTAATAAGACACAAGGGACAATCTGCTGGTGGCTTCTGAGAAAGCTTGTCAAACGGTACAAGAATGTGGCAGTAACTGCTTGTTGTTCCCCACTGTTCACGCTCCACTTAGTCCATAGTAGCGGAAACTCTACCTGGGTACACGAACATCCAAAAGAAAGGATACATTTCTCAGCCTCTTTTGTAGCCCGTTGAGGCCTGATAAGTTCTGATCAATAGGATAAAAACAGAAGTGCAGTGTGGAAACTCCTGGGAATCTTATTAACAGCTGACCGGCGCTCTTTCCTGCTCTTTCTCCTTTCCTCTACTCTGCTACGTGGGGTGTGCATATGATAGTTGGAGGTGAACTGACCATTGGGATCGTGAATGACCTTGGGAATGGAGACCACACCTGGAAGAACAAAAAAGAGGCTACACTGAAGCTGCTGTTATTTGGGGTTTGCTGTCATTTACAATCAAACCAAATACTAACCAACTCAAAGAGAGAGATGGCCCTCTTTCAGCCTCTGGATGTTGTGTCTAGAAATGATGCCTAGAACTGCTGCAACTATTATGCAGCCTTGGAGGGAACCAGCCTGAGGCCAGAGCCAAATATAAGCATGGCAGGTAATGAGATAAAGCTTGTCAACCAACCCTGCAACTACTTCTGGATTTTTTATTACGTGAAGAAACAAATTTCATTACTGTTTAAGCCACCGAGTTGGTAATTTCTGGGTTTTGCAGCTGAAAAAAATCTAGCTGATACAGAGTTTAATGGTTTCTAATGGTTGTAAATTACATGACCCCTTGGGAAAAGACTCAGCTAACCAAAATTCAGAAGGAAAAGATTAATTATAGAGCATTGAGAAAGGTAGGTTATAAGACATTTAGAAAATAAAAAAAATAATCTCATCAGTCCAAAATAACCAAGATGATAATTTTGAACTTCTGATTTTTTAAAAAAAGTATTATATATAATTACATATGTTTTTACAGATATGTAATCACACTATATGTTTAACTTTATCTCTCCCACTGAATGTAAACAAAAATTCTGGACAAGGAATAAGAAGCAACTAACTGGGGCCTCTGAAAAGTAAAAAAAAGAACAAGGGATTTTAAAGAGGGAATTCAAAATTTGGAAAAAAAAAACACTTTGCTAATGTTAATTTTCTGCTTTTTTTGGTCTTTTTTTTCCTGGTTTTTGGCTGTTTTTGCTTCTTTATCTCTCAGCTTTTACTGGAGGGCGGGCCAAATCATAAAACTCTCAGTAGATGCAGATGATGAAAACTTTCTGACCAGAGAACTGGGAACAGCCCTCACTGTAAGCCTGTCCTTGACTTACTTTTTAATCTACTTACTTGCAAATACTAGATGTCTCATTAGGCCTCTTAAAACTGTGCTTTTAAAAACAAGAGGTTCCCCTCCCCCCCCCTTTTTAAGTAAGACAAACAGCAACGCCCTAACACCCAAGAATTATCCTCAGTTCATTTGGAATTTTATCAGTCATTTTTCCATGTTGACAGTAACCACAACAAGGATTTCCATTTCAGCTATCCCCCACGTCCAGCTGTATGGCCTCACAGTCAGCAGAGATACCCAATCCATTGTCTCCTTCTATCTCCCAGGAGAGAAGAGAAACGCTTAATTTTTCAATGTAGGAGGCAGGAGCAAGGCCCAGAGTGGGCCTGGCTGAGTTTGGCCATTTCTGGACTTTTCTCTCATCTCGTGAACTAAAAAGAGACTAGATGCCAGGCCAAGGCTAATTGTGATGGCCTCCCTCCCACCACCAATGCGCAGAGAATGTGAGGAGGAAAAGAAACAAAGACGATAACACTGGATAAGGAGAAAGAAGGCTGGATCATCTTTGCAGCAAAATGTTCATTGCTTCATTTCCTTCTGAAATAAATTTCCCAATAATTACAGCTCAGAAGAGTTCTTTTCAAGCAACAGCCTTTAAATTTTACTTACATAAAATTTAAAATATTTTCTGTTTTAAAGTGTGTACATGATTGGTTTTTCTAAGTTTGGTGTTTATGTTGTTTTAAAAATAGTCAATTTATCTATAATAAGGGAATTCAGACAATTCGGACATTTAAATAATTCATGCTTCTTCATGTTTTATTACTTGTTGAGCAACAATATTCTGTCAAAAGTGTAAATCATTTTTGTAGATACCAAGTACAATTTTTTAAAATGTAGTTTTTTCAGAAAATACATATCTGAATAATTCTTAAACTGGATATGCATAATATAGCAATGAGTATGCTGGTATTTGAACTATTTATAAACTGCAAATGCAGGAAACTAAAGATTTTCAGAGTTTAAAACAAATTATCTTTAGCCTGACACAGTTTGGCAGGTGATTGCTTTTTGTCCAGTATACATTCCTTTTAGTTTCCTGCAATGGAGAGGCTAGAAAATGTTCACAAATGAATAAAAATAAAGCAGAATTTCAGGCACAAATAAAAATTGGAAAAAAGTGGAAGTTGTTTTTTAAAAAACCCTCTTCAAATGCATTCATGCTAGTGACACTATAGAAAGTGGTTGAAATGTTTGTTGTGATCAAGAAATTGCAAATTAATGAAAAGCCAGGTAGATGTACACAGACAGAGCTTAGCTACACTGCACTAAGACGGTGCCTGCCATCCTGTGGCGAGAGGCGGCGTGCAGGGCAGAAGGGCAGGGAGCCCAGGGGAGTCTGCTCTCAGGAACACAGGGTTGTCACCTAGAGAAACATCCATCTCCCTTATTACCCCACCGTGCTTTTCTGCCACACATCAAACACCAGATGGATAGCCACCTGTCAGGAAGTACTGCCTGCTTGCCTCCTAAATGAGAGTATAGTGTATGGAAGGTATCGTTTTTGAGTCTTATACTTTCATGTGAGAAGCGCTTGTAAGGCAGCAGGAGCTCAGGGTAGGGGTGACGTGTTGTAAAAATGTCCAGAAACATCAAACATTACTCTTTCTACAGAAAGGTAGGCTCCAGCTTTAGCAGCTGATTCTTTTGGCTCAAGCTGAGTCAAGCAGTACACAAAGAATAGACAAAAGCCTGCAAACGACTGGCAGTCACCATGGGGTATGCCAAACCAATGACGGCTAACTCCCGACATTGTTCCTTCTCTATGGAAGAGCAGCTGCACCTGCATCTAGTTGAAGCTTGGCCACATCTCCTCCTCTGGACCTCGGGAAAAGTCCACAGCAAGAAAACAGAACTCTGGTCATCGAAAGGCCTTGTTGCTATATATGTATATTTGAAAGCTTACTTGCATGGAAATTTTATTCCTCAGGCTTCACCAGTTTTAAGTTTGAGCCTTTTATAATAAACTATAAAATGAGGCATAGCACAACTGTTTTTAAATGATTTCTTCTTCAATAACTGAACCCAGTTCAGTTTCCTGTTTCTGGAGGCATATGGAATTAGACACATGCCTCTAATATTAGCACTTTATCTCCCACATAACACTTTGACAACCCAAACTTTTTCAATTATCCATTTACTGTTTACTGTAATATCAATCGTCACACACCACTCTTTTGAGTGTCTTTTGCCAGTTGTTACGGTATGTCAACTTTTTAAAAATATCATTGTTTTCTTCAATAAGAAGTAAAATGAAAAACCATTTTCTTTCATCTAGTATTATAGATGTCAAGGATAATACGATATTTACGGATCTTAAGAACTGTCTGCCCATAGGGTTCATTCCTTAAATGAACATTTCTTAAACGTGTATAGAACATCCTATTATATAAGAATGAGACACCCATTACTCTTTCCATTTCATAGAAAAGGAAATAAAGGCCAGTTACATGATTTTCCTGCAGATCCTATTATGCAAGAGAAATGTGGAAAATTCCAGGAAAACCATTTATAAAATGATTTAACTGCTATTGTTATTATTTATCAGTGCAGGAACAGCACAAGAAATCTATACCTTTCAATACTTTATGGAATCCAAAATTGTGGAAAGAAAAAACACTTCTTTACCGTTTCCCCTTTTGGATTTTCTCCTGTGTCACCTGTGGGGTAGGACTGCTGACAAGGGTTTACAGTTTCAGTGTGATCCTGGGTGTCACTAAGACAGAGCCCTCCCTGAACGGGAGCTGTCTATGGGTGGGCAAGGCCCTCGGCACACTGAAAAACCAAACACAAAGGAACTACTCTATCATGTCAGGCTTTCTTTTTCATTTCAGTTATGTGGTTGGAAGATCCTTCTTTCAGTCAAGTATCTGCCTGTTTTTATGTTCACAAAACACTTTCTTCAAAAGTCAACCTTCAAATATCCTTGAAGTTAGAAAGGCAAACAAACTGGCTATTGTTCACTTAGATGACACAGGGCACTTCTCAATGTTTGCTCTAATCTGCTAATACCCAGCGGCAGGTGGAAATAGTCAAAAGAATTCTCATGAGAGCCATTTTCTCATTTGAACACGATGGAAATGGCACTGGATTAAGTTCAAAGATCGTTTGAGGCTGTAGCATATAAAGACATTAAAGAGTTTCTAATACTGCGACCACTTCCCTTACAACTACTACTATCTCAAAATATACCCCTATGGCTAAGAAAATACAGGGTGAAAGGGTCAACAACAAGCTATTTCACAGTAGATCTAGTAATCCACACGTATGTTTAGTAATTCATCCATAGAGTCCAATTTAAAAAATATAAAACAGGTGAAATGACACTGTAATTGTGGTCAATCACACAGTTCCTCAGTATGGACCATGACAGTCATCATGTGACATGTAATGGGCACCAACAACAGTGGTGAAAGGAAAAGGCTCTGGAAGATACAAGTCAATCACTTGTCACCAATAATTTCTATGAAAATTTACAGCTAGACAATTGCCACACAAGATAACTTCAAGAATAAAGTAGTAGATAATCTGGTTTCTGTATAGGACTAAAAAACTAAACATATAAATAAAAATGGACAAATCTTGAACAGCAGGTATCATAGTACTGATGAAGTTGGAAGTTCATATAACTTGCAAAGTCATAAGCCAATAGACTCAACACAAATGTTCTAATATTTTACAAAACCAATAATTTTAGAGAAGTAACTGATACCATGTCTCAGTAAAAACATCACAAAAATAAACAGGTTGTTAGTTTTGGCAAAGGAAAAGTTAAATGAAGAAGTATAAAAATAAGACAAGTTATCAACTTGGTAAGTCTCTGGTTTCATGTAGACATTTTAATGACAATTTGGCAGATAGTAAGTATATCTTAAGAATGTTTCTATGTTTATAGCAATAGTTATGAAGTACATACTGTTATGTATTTATAGCTGTTTCAATCAAAGAGCAGTTGTAATAAAAACATAAAAAATGGAATATAGTATTTGTGATGTCTTAAAGGAAATTAGAACAAATAGATATAGCCTTTATTATACGGCAGACACAATTGATTTTAAACTTGATTCCTTATTAAATCTTTATTATCTCTGTTCTACATTATGTTCTGAATGAAAAGTTCAAATTAGGGAAATATGGAAAATAGCCTCAGTAGTTCAATAAATCCTTCAGCCAAACACTATGATTGGTGTTCTAATACAAAGAAGAATATGCCATAGTTAACAAGGAAGACATGTGATCCTATTCAGTAGGAAAAGGAAAGAAAAATAGTAAAAGAATCCTGATCACGAGGATAAAGATTTTCCTGAGGTAGCAGTATTCTAGAGAATAAAATAAGGGAAAGTAGAGAATGTGAAACAGGAGTTAGTAAAATAAACGACATTTGAAAATCAACTTAGGTGAAGGAAAAAAAAAACTGGTAGAAGAGTGTGTGGCTATTTCCTTGGATTTTCTTCCGTGCAAAGAGATTTTTAATTATGTGAATACCTGTAAGGTATAAAATAATTTATTATTTTTAAATGAAGAATAAAATAATATAATAAATGTGAAAACACTTTGATAAACAAACAGAACTACACAACTGCAAAGTGTATTTCCATGATACTTTGTGTTTATCAAGATGCTTATCTTGCTATTATTTATAATTGTCAATAATGTGATGCTGGGGGTTATTAAAAATAATAAGGTATGTATATTTAAATATATGTTTGCCATTGATGTTAATAAATTCCACTGTTCTACTAGAATTGAATTTTTGAATGAGGTGTTTTATATTTGTGTATGCTTAATTACATACTTCTTTAAAGTTTTCACCCAGAAGATGTATTAATTTCAATTAGTCATTTTTTAAAAATTGTTTTTTACCTGTTCCATAAAAAATGAAATCCAATGACCATAATCTTGGTAATTTTTACAGACTTCCAGGGAGGTTATCTAGTATAATTTATTTTATCCTTCTTCGTCTTAGGAAAATAAATATGTGATAATTGTTCACTATAATTAATTCATGCCTACAAAGAGTTCTATAGCTAAAGCAAAGGAACTAATTGGTGGAGATTGTCATTTAAAAATTCAAATTTAAAAATTCAGTTAGCCAAATAAATGAAGCCCTCTGATTTTATTTACTTGATAGAAACAAGGTACTGGTTTTTCTTTTGAGGTCAGTCTCTTATTTTATTTCTTTGAGACTCTGATTTCTTTCTCTTTCTCCAAGAAATAAAAAGTATAAGGAGGCTCTTATATATTAATATATCTTAAATTTCTTATTTTGACTCCTGACTAAACCCTCATCTTATAATTTTTTTTAATTTGTGAAAACGTAGAGACTGTACTACCAAAAATATAATTTTCAACTCATTTACACATGCTTTTACTTCTTCCAGGTGAGAAATAAAACAGTATTACTGAGAAAATTATTAGAAATGTTAACTACAACTCAGTTGTGAACACTTTAAAATCAATATCTTTTATTTGACAAACAAAACACACACCACAAACAGAATCGCGAAAATCAATCTAATAGGACCCTAGCAATTCAGGGTTAAATTTATAGCTCAATCAATTGAATTTTGTGAGATCATTTGGACAAATGTTTCAACAATTTCCATTTCTGCCTCTTGTAAAGTATAATAAGCATAATTATCCTTGCTGGATGTTATGACTTTTGACAGAACATGTTTTTTTTGGAAATTCTTTCAGATTCTTAGGTATCTAATACAAAAGAGGAAAGATACTATTCACAAAAATAATACCTGTCAAGAAGTAAATTTTTATCACATATATTTGAAACCGTGTCTTACCCTTTTGTGAGTAGAACTCACATAAAACTTCAGAGAAATATAGTACTTCATGAAACAAAATCCAGAACAGGCTTTAAAAAATAATAAACACCCTGAGGAATAAGGCAGATGAATTGATTTAAATGTCCCAATCCTAAGGACTCTTTTATTCTTTCCCCATAATATCCAAAACATGTCAACACTGTAAGTTCTTTTGTTGACCTTGTTTTGAATTTCTCAAGTAAAAAACATACTCAAGAAGCAAAATTCAATTTAGAACAAGCTACAGTGAGAGCCGCAGACATGACTGGTCATGTTAAAATGCTGGCCTGCGTCTGCCTGTGTGCACTAGCCACCCAGCTGCCCCTCAAAGCATCCGGTTGGCCCAGGGATGGTGTTTCCATGGCTATCATCTACCACCTCTCCGCAGCCTATTAGGCAAAAACCCTCTGCTGCTTCTGAGTAATCGACTTCTTGCCAAACCACATAATTATCTTTCATAGTTTCAGTTTTCCAAGAATTTGACCACTAGTTAAAATAGACATTTACCTGTTTTCATAAATGATTTTTTAAATTTTATTACTTTTAATGGTTTTTCATATTATTACATCTGCTACCCACCCTTTCCTCCATGATGCACATCATATTTTTCTTAGCTTTTACCTAAGTCTGACTGAAATCTCAGCTAACAAGATCACCTATGTATAACTAGCCATTCTTTTTCTTTAAGTGTTCTTTAAGACAGACAAACTCCCATGAAGACACACAATTGACTAAAAGTGTACCATCAGGTGATCATCCAACAGACAGCAATTTCTAAGAAATACCAGAGGTTAAAAGGAAATCCTTCTTCTCAGATTCAGTAAGGTAATAACGTCTTATAGTAGCACAGAATTAGCAGATGTTAAGCCTCCAGTCATTGCTGGAGGATGTATTCCATAATCATTGACCTTGGGGAGCTCATCAAATTTATCAGAATATCTTGGTTTTTCAGTTCTGCCTGGCATAGCCCCAAGAAAAGAAATTAACTACAGTTTAGGTTTGGAACTAAATGAGATTTGTAGATTCATAATGCTTTCTCTGTATCAGATATCTCGAAGAGGAGTAAGTTCCTTTTTTCTCCCAAAGATTATTATTATGAATGTTCAGCAAAATTAAATACATCTTTGTTAAAACACACACACACACACACACACACACACACACACACACACCCCTTCTGTGAAAAAAGTGCAACATGAAATTTGTTGATTTTCAGAGTACTTTAAAAATTAAAATATTTCTTTTTTTTATATTTTAAGTATAAAAACCTAATGATTTAAGATTTGTGCAAATTTGTGCCTTCAGCTATTTCCATTGCATTCAACTATATGAGTAAATCATTTCTACTTTTCAGGTATTACAAACCGCCATGCTCCTGACAAGCAATTCTATATTTAAAAAGATGAAATCTCTAATTTGTAATAAGTAGCTTCTTTTCTTAGGTCCAGAGTTAAACATTGTTTATAAGGATGTATAAGCAGGACCATTTTTAGTTGTGTTGGACTATGCATTGACATAAATAATATTAAAAAGTGAGTAACAAATTTTCCTGATTTATGCAATATTCTCTTAATATTTTTAGAAAATGAAAATAGTTATATGAGGGAGGGGTGGCGAGACAGAGGTTACCTGAATTTGATATATCAATTAATGTATCAGTTATAAAATATCCATTATGACAATAACTCTGCAACCATTTCCCAAAACAAACATCTCTATGTTTAAGCCACCTCAATGTCTTGAATTGCCTGGCTTGCTAGCTTTTCTACTCTCCATTTAGATAGAGCACAATGACAATGTACTTGGTAAGTCACTGACATTCAGAACATAGAGTCAAAAAATCTATTGACAAGCTACTCAGTGTCACAAAGTTAGGAATACTGTAGCCTATGGGGCGTTGGTTATCTTTCCTAACCCAAACATTCTCCAACATTATTCAGACTCCTCATTTGTCAGTGAAAACAGGGATGGTTTCCGTATTCGCATGCTTTAAATCACTTGGCTCTGAAAATCCCACAGTATTTAGAAGGCAACTGACTCAACACATTATAATGTACCACCAATCCAGATAGTTCAGAGCGGTCTGCTAATATGGTTATTCTTTCTTCTTTCAAGTTTCCTGAAGAAGAGGGAGAAGGAACTCATACTTATTCACGTGCTTGCGAGACTCTACTGGGTACTTTATGAATTCATTTAACATGTATTTATTGAGTGTCTACTATATACCAAAACACTGTACTAAGCTCTAAGGATGTAGTGCTGAACTAAATATTCAAGTAATTCTTACAACAACCCTGAAAGGTAGATAATATTAATTTACAAATTACAAATTAAATGGTACTATTCAAATATTTTTAACTCTCATAAAAATATTTAAAATTTAATCCTTTTATTTTGTGTTTTAAAAAGGAAGTTTATTTCTTTTTCTATGATGGAAGAAAATAAAATTTAGATTGTTTTTCCCCTATTAAAAATATAACAGAGTGGCGACAACGAGAGGATGAATAACAAATTCAACACATTGAAAGATGATGACAGCGGGGACCACGATCAGAATAAAGAAAAGAGCACACGGAAAGATAGTGAGAAGGAAAAAATGAAACGAGACAAGAGTCAGAGCAGTAGCAAGAGGAGGGCTGTTGTCTCTGGACCAGCAGAACATCCCTTGCAGTACAACTACACTTTCTGGTACCCCAGGAGAACCCTCAGCTGTCACATCAGCTCACAGAGCTATGAGCAGAATATAAAACAGATTGGCACCTTTGCCTCTATGGAACAGTTCTGGAGGTTTTACAGCCACGTGATATGTCCTGGGGACCTGACAGGCCACAGGGACTTCCATTTCTTCAAAGAAGGAATTAAATTCATGTGGGAGGATGATGCAAAAAAAATTGTTGCAACTGGATTATTTGGTTCTGAAAGGGCTTGGCATCCCTGTTGCTGGGAGACTCTCATCCTGGCCTTGTTGGATGAACAGTTCATGGTTGGGGAGGAGATCTGTGGGGCTGTGGTCTCTCTCCGGTTTCAGGACATTATTTCCATGTGGAATAAGACTGCCAGTGACCAAGCCACCACAGTCCGAATCTGAGATACGCTTCGGTGAGTGCTTAACTATCTCCCGATATCATTATAGAATACAAAACCCACAATGACAGCATCAAAATGCCAAGTAGGCTGGGCACCCAAAGCCTCCCTTTTCAGACTCTCTGGAAGCCCTGGTTCAATGTGCCGTGACCCTCTTCCTCTCTGGATGGTACCGTCATTGAAACTGGCTTCACTGGAGTCTCTTGTTCTGTTGGCATGCTACCTGGAGGATCCTTCTGTCCTGGATAAGATGGACTGAAGTGCTGAGATCACTTAATAAATGGTGCTAAACTAAAAAAAAAAAAACATAATAGTTTTTCTTTAATCTTAAATATTGACAGTATGTGATTTTTGTTCTTGACAAACTCACAAACATGAGTAAAAAATGGGCAAAAGATTTGGATAGACGTTCTTCCAAAGGAGATATATAAATGGCTAATAAGCACATGAAAAGGTGTATAACATCATCAGTCATCAGGGAAATGAAAATCAAAACCACAAAAAAAGAGGAGTCCGAGTCACGAAGAATGCTAAATTTAAAAGAAATCAAGAGTTTGCCAAATCTAATGGCCCTTCCCCTTTCATAGGGGCATAAACTGATGTCATATGTGGCTCGCACAAGAATATACATGGTGTTATAAGAAAGAGCACACACTGTATATATAATGGGATATTATTCACCCATTTTTTAAAAAAGGAAATTCTACCATTGACAACAACACGAATGGACCTTGAACGTGAAAAAGTCAGGCAGAGAAAGGCAAATACTGTATGATCTCATTTATGTGTGAAATCGAAAACAAACAAACAACCTTTGCCCCCAAAGTCATGGAAAAAGATCAGATTTGTAGTTACCAAAGGAGGGGGTGAAAGGTGGGGAAATTGGATGAAGATACAAATTTCTGGTTATAAGATAAATAAGTGTTGGGATGTAATATACAACACAATGACTACGGTAGTCATTGATTTCTGAGATTCCTCAGCATTATCAGAATGGAAAAATAGAATAGTATTTACCTTAATGGTTCCACAATAAGAGAGTGAGAAGAGGAGAAAGTCAAAACGTATCAGTATTGTTTGCTTTTGGGGTAGGGGTTCATCTTCAATTACAACAGTTTGTCTTAAGATCAACAATACATTATTGAGAATAATGTAATATAAAAAATCGGTTCCCAAAAGTGACAATCTATTTTCTTCACCTAAAAGTGTTTGAAAATATCCAAATTGGTGTTTTGGAAAACCAATTAAATGACAAATTTGGGTAACAAAAATGTATGCTTTTAAAAATCACTTCTTTGAATGCTTGCAACACTGCCAACTTTTGTGCAATTTTTGTATTAAATAATGTACAATATACTAATTAATAGTGAATACAAGTGAGTACTAACTCAGCCTTAAATTAAGTGCTTTATAAGCATTATGTCATTTAATCCTTATGGTAACCCTATGAGGTAAGTACTATTATTGTCCTCATTTCCAGATCCAAATATATAATTTTTTCCCCTGATAAAACACTTCTTTTCCCTGATAAAACACTTTAAGCATAGTCATGAACGTAGATGCTTTATAATGATTTGTAATGCTGAAAGTACCTTAAAGCTCATCTTCCTCCTAGTACTCCCTTCTCCCTCAGAAAGCGAGACTGACTGTTAACAGTTTTACGTTTCCTATCCTGTGAGGATTAAACCATTAGCACAAAAATAGGATATATAACCCAGTCTTCATTTACTTGACAATGAAGGAGAGAATTTTAAACATGGCGGTGAATCCTCTCAGTGGCGATGAGTCTAAGAGTCTGGAATCCTGCCCACAGGGTCGCCCTCCATCTCAATGCCCATGTGGGCAGAATGTGACTCTGCTCTTCTAAAGTTTTCTTGACACAGAAGAGGGTCTCAACAAGCCCTAAACAAGCAGCAAAAGTAGATCCTTGGTGCCTATGGATAAGCCACCCTGAGGAAAATTTACTTCATTGATGAATTATTGTTGGACAATTGATGAGTTGCATTATAATGTGAGAGTGATGTACAGTAAAGTCAAAATTACATGTGGCAGAGAAGGAATCCATGTAGAAAAAGAAGCTTGCAAATTTTAGTAGGTACATGCTGGGCACTACATGAGCAAAAACTCTAGAGGTTTGTAAAAGAAAGAATGGCGTTTCTGAGACAAAGGAAGAGAAGAGAGAAATGGAGGTGAATGCACAAAACGGGATTAATATTCATTCCACTTCAGTGCAAAAGTATATTGTGGTTGTATTGAAATATCAATTCTGAACCATATTTCATTTGCACCTCAGTGTACTCATAACAAGCATGTTGTCCTTGGAGAAGTTTCAGAAAGTAAGCAGTTAGAGGAAAGATGGTAATGAAGCGGCTTTGATGAAATTTGATCAAAAGTAATGAAAGAGATGAAGAGGTGGTGAGTCATCTGTGCAGCAGAACCTAAGGGAAAGAGCATTAGGTATTACTGGTGTAATATTTGGTATTTAATGCATGTATAAATTAGAGTCTATCCATGTCTGCCATTCTTCCTCCATTTGAACAGTTATAGTTTATTAAACTCTGTTTCTGAACAAAATATTAAGAGTGGCCAGTCATGCTTTATCTGAGAAAAAGGTTCTCCGGGAAAAGAATATCTTAGAAATGAATTTCTGGGCTTTAGGTTTCCTATCCCTCTTTTCAAAGCCTTTAATTACTTTCTGTCAAACTGGGAAGTTAATCTGGAATGTTTTCAGGATGCTCAAGTTCCTGCAAGCTTTATACCTAAAGCAGATTCACAGTTGTGCAGAGAACAACCTTTGAAGTTACCATGCTTTGCTAGTATCTCAAATGTTTTGCTTTGATCTCTAGGCACCGTTTTTTCCTAAAAAACTTTCTTGTGATTGTTGTACTTCCTGTTGCCAAGTATTTTTATTCTATAATGTCAATATTTCTTATGAACCAAAGGCGACAATATGAGCAAATATTTTGCCAATTGTGTTGCCTTTGGTAGTATAAAAATAAGAGAAACAATATCACTGAAGCCATGTAATTGCTTTTAAACTCTCCTTATAATTGATTCTGATTTATAATAACATTGTATTTCTTTCTATTTTTAGCTTCTGGTATTTAAATAAGAAAAGTGGAAACATTTGTAAACATTATGTGAAATGAGAAAAAGGCAGAAAAAATAATTCAATTTCTTGATGAATTTCATTCTTTTATTTGTTATATGCACGGGTTTTGAGACTTTTTAAAAATATTTATAACTTTAATATGTTTCATATTTAATGAAATACTTAATAATTACATTGAATATGAAGTTGTATTTATAAAATGTGATGGGGAAGCCAGAAAAGTCAAGAAAAAAAGAGAAAAGAAGAAAGGGAAAGAAAAATTTAACAGGAAAGATGGAAGTGAAAAAGAAAAGAACCTAAATCGCAAAGAACCTGAAAGAAAAGGAAACGAGAAAAGTAGACAAAAGAAATGCAGGGAGGTAAAAAAGAAAAAAGGATAAACAAAGTGATTATTCTATAAATCTTTCACTCTTGCTGCTATTACTTTAAAATACATGTACACACTTATTTAAATAAATGCCTTTATTTCTTGAGTACTCACAGTACTAAAAAAGAGTAGTCCTGAATGCTTTTCTTTTCTGTTGTTATATTTTAAGGAAAGAGACTTTTAAAAGTGATCTTTATTTCTCAATGTTCTTGAATGCAAGGATAATGTAGTGTGGTTATTATTTATGGTTAAAAAAGGATTGCTTGTGTAGATTTTCCTATGCTGATATTTGCTGTTAAGGTGTTCAATATCTGTTTATTCTGAAAGATAATTAAATAGCTTAAAGGATGCTTTAGCTCCACCAGCGAAAGGTGCTAAAAATGATGAATAAATGAATAAAGTGCAGATTCGTGTCTACCGAAGCCATTTCTATCTTAAGTCAAATTACTCTCTGAAAAACTGATATCTACCTCTTCCAGAGGACAATAAATACATTTGGGGTTAGAATTTATAACACTGCATTAAGAGAATGTATGATAATCAAGACTCCCTAATCTTGATATAAATATTTTTAGTGTACTTTTTATGTTTTGAATTCAGCTATACCACCAGGACCATCTTACGGTTAGAGATACCATGTTAGCGGTTAAACTCAGCCTACTGCATTTACTTGCACATATCTGGACAATAGCTTTTTTAGTCCATTACATACCTTGAGCATACACATTGGTTATAATATGTACATATAGGTGCATGGAAGAGCACACAAAATGTCTTTAAAATGAGGATTAGCACAGGGATTTGCATCTCAATTTAAGTTGCTTTTTCAAGTTTTCTCCTTGTATGATGGTGGCTTTTTGAATATCAGCCAGGTATTCTCAGGATAACCTATGTCAGGCTTGTAAAGTTTTGCTCTTCTTGTTCCCTACCTGTGTGTTGGCACATTGTGTTATGTTTGAGTAGCAGAAGTAGCTAGGGACCAAGCCAACTGGTACATGACATTGAAAGTCAATTACTAAGAAAGATGAAGCCAAGTATAGCCTTCTCTGTAAAGAGCCAAGGAGATGCTAAATGTATTTGAGTATCTCAGGAGAAACAGCCCCAGAATGGAATACTACCTAGTCTTAGGATGGCTGTTACTTTATTTATATCTAGCTCCTCTTCTCCTTGGAGCAGAAAACAGGACATTCTGAAATGTGCATCACCTCTGCTCCTGAAAACAATAGTAACTTTTCATCTATTTCTGGCAACTTTTATTTTCTTTTGTTACTGGATCACCTACATAATCATAAGCATGTTACAGATAAGCACAATAGTAAACACTGGGTGGACATCCTCTGCAGATGCAGACAATATCTGCCGGCCTGGCACTGCTTAATTCAGCCACTTTTATACGTTCTTTTGAGCAAAAGGTAAGAAAAAGCTCTTAAGAACCTAAAGGAGAAGACACTATCCAAATTTCATTTTCTGGTCCAAGGTGTTTTGTTGAGTCAGTCTGAAAATGCAAAGGGAAGAAGCAGAAAGAAAGGCTTTCCAAATAGTCATAAACAACCTTGGGACCTCTTTTAAAGTAAGCCACATGTGTCACCTTTGCAAGAGTGTAATACTGCCACTCATAAAGCAACCTGTCAGGTGAAGGAATACATTAGTGTATTTTAAGCAATTTTTCTGATGGAACAGGGCAATTCCTCTGGCTTATGGGAATTTTGAATCAAAGCTAGCAGTTCTTTTGTACCAGCGCTGGAGAGCATCTGAGGGTGAGCGCAGATGCCCTAACCATTGTCTACAGATTCATTTTTTGCTGCTGTGATCCCTCTGAGGCAGCTGCAGTAGTTTCCTCTCTGGCTCTTCCTGCCTCCACCAGTTTCCCCTTCCCATTCATCCTCCATGCAGCTGCACGGCATAATCTCCCAGAAGCACCAGTGACGGAACCAGGCACTCTCTGAAAGCTTCAGTGATTACCCACTTCCTGGAGAGTGCATGGCCACAAGAACTCCCATAGTTTCCTCACTCGAAACTTGCTTATGAGAAGCTAGATGAAGTACTTGTGTTTTCTGCACATGCCTGGTGCTTCCTAGTCACAAGTCTTTACTCATTTTATTCTCTCTCAGGATGCCTACCTGCTCTAACCACTGCTTTCCCTCTCCCATCATTCTCCTCTATTAAAAGCGTATCCATTATTACGAATTGAAATGGTATCCCCCCAAAAGACCTTACTTGAAAATAAGGTCTTTACAAATGATCAAGGTTAGGATGAGGTCATTGGGGAGGGTCCTAATCCAGTATGACCGATGTCCTTACAAAAAGGGGTAATACGGACACAGACACAGGCATGCACAGACAGAGAGATGATGTGAAGACAGCCAGGTGACAGCAGAGGCAGAGATTGGTCTGATGCAGCCATGAGCCAAGGAATGCCAAGGATTGCTGGCCACCACCAGAATTAGAAAGAGGAAAGAGGCCCTGCCAGCACCTGAATTTCACATGTCTGGCCTCTCGAATGATGAGACAACAAATTTCTGCCTTTTAAGCCACCCAGTTTGCGGTCTTTATTACAACAATCCTGAGAACCTAATACATTTGTCCAAGACCCAGTTTAGATGGCACCTACTCCATGAACCCTTCCCTGACGTCAATCTGTCTAAAGTAATCGCTCACACTCTCCTATAGCCTCATAATATGATTTTACGAGCATGTCTTTTTGTCTACGTTTTCTGTATTAAATTGCGAGCTCCCTGAGATAAGCTTTTATCCATTGAATCTGCTTGTCCCCGCCCCAGAGTATACAATTCTGCATCAGGAAAGCTTACCTTAGATGTTTATGGACCTAAGTGAAATGGAATCTATGTTTTTAAAGATATCAAAGACAATCTACAAAAAAATTAATTTTAGATGTGTTATTATCATCTGTTAACTCATTAACTACTTCTGCAAGAGCTCTTAAAGAACACAATGGAAAATGAGGAATAGACAGTAACAGGCAATTCTCAGAATAAGATTTTAAAAATTGGAAGATATCACATATAATTAAAGCATTACCAATTAAAACAAGTTACCATATTCACCTATTAGAAAAATAAAAGATCCATGTTTGGTAATATACAATGTGGTCATAGATTTAACAAACCATTCTCATACATGATCACTGAATATTAAATTAGTACAACTCTTTTGAAGAGTAATTTGAAAATTGTCTACAAAAATTTTAAATACACATATCTTTGACCTAACAATTCTGCTTATAGAAATTTATCCTCTAGGAATATTCACACAAGTGCTCAAAGATATATGAACATTATATTCAAGGCAGCATTGTTGAAAGCCAAAAAAATTTGGAAACGTTTAAGTGTCAATGAACAGGGGCTCCAATATATATTATTAAGAGAAAGTAAGTAAAAACACAATGCTATGTGTAGTATACTTCTACTTGGAGAGAAGAATGTATAAATACATAAATATATTTATATATCATATGATGATTTTTGTAATGATATGCAACAAACCAGTAATTGTAATTGCCTTTGGAGGAAGATTAAGAGTCTCAGATGAGAAGATTACATTTTATTCTATGGTTTTTTGAAAATTTTACTAAAAATATGTATAATTATTTTTAATTTAAAAGATTAATGAAACAATCTCTTAAGAGAAACTAGTATTAAATACGTACATAATACTATTGGTGAAATCTGGTAGATTCATTTTGCTTATTATAATAAATAATTAATCTAAGATGATTTAATTACCCATTAAAATTTATAATTGGCAAATACACTTAAGTATCTGTTTTAGGACCAGACACTTTAAAAAGTTTCACAATTTTATCATAAAAGTAATACACGATCCCTGAAGGAAAGTTAGAAAATGAAGACAAAAATAAATAAACATCCTTATTTCTACCACCCAGAGGTTAGCAGGTGACAATTTGATGAATATCTTTCTAGCTTTTATTCTATCCTGAAATATATAAGTACAAGAAGGACTTATAAAGAGAATTAGACTTTTAGAGCTAGAAGAAACCTGAAAATTAATTTGGAATAGTGTAGCCAAAAAATGGGACCTATATATACTACCACACATATGTGTTCCATCCTACCTTCATGCCATGACAGATTCTGCTGGGTCCTGATAGCTCTGTCTTATAGAGTTGAGACAGAGCTTCAAAATCCTCCTCAACAAAGTGCTACAGAAAACCACAACCAAAAGATTAAAGATTAAAGTCATGCAAATGGGAATTGATTATTTTGGACTAATCTAAACCAATAATGAAGAGTCAAGTGATTTCTTGACTAAAGCCACACAATCAGCAATAGATTCAAAGTTAAACCCAAACTTTCTTTCCACCTATGATGCCACTCATGTGTCTTGAGAATAACTGTGCCATAAATCTCTGAGCTCTGGTCCCAATTCATTCAGTTGGGCAGCAGATGAATTTTCAGAGCCACTTCCATAATGAGAACACAGAATCTTGAAATCACTTTTTAAAAAGCTTAAATATTATATTTTTGTAAGATTTTAAATACTATTTTATGAAATATATTTTTAAATATTAATTTTTAAACACTGAAATTGGACAGATAAATGAAATTTGGAGCAAAAGTATGAAATAATTAAGTACAGCTAAATTTCTATTTATATTCTTTGTTTTTAAGCCACGTTTACACAATATGGCAATTCCACCTTTGCTGTAACACACTCTCATAAGAACACAACCACTCCAATACTGATATTTTGAAAGACTGCCATAGATAAATCTACAAGACCCTTCCAGACTCTTGTTTATGAAAATAAACCATCAAGGATGCTGATTCCCTTGAAGCCCACAGTATGCATTTTAGAAATCTGACATAGAGGAATGTCACATCTATACCCGAATTTGGGGAGATTTAGGAGAAGAAAACTATCTGCATATGAGTCATATCTTTGGACTCCAGAATTCTTAAGGCAGGTAGTGGCCTGTGGCCTTTAAGGCCTTCACATGTGGTACATGGTGGTATCCTAGAATGCACTGCATTCTACCAACTCAAGATAATAAATACTGCCCAGTTGAGTCCATAATACTTAATGAGCATTTATTGAGCACTTATTTTGTGCCAAGGATTCTATTAGGTTCTGAGGCTATAATATCAGCAGATGTAGTTCCTGACCTAAAGGAGCTTGTAGTGAAATGGGGGAGACAGACATAAACAAGATTTTTTTTCACTTTAAACTTTTTCTATGGTTTACAGCTATTCTATGGATTAAAAAAGAAGAAGCAATATATACAAATCAATTCTAAGTAATCATCTGTTTTTCCTTAATATTATAACAAATAAATAAGTGAAACACGTAGTTGTAGAAGAATGTCTTTTGTTCTTCTAAGATTAATAATATATATTTTATTTATTTTATGTATTTTATTTTTATTTTTTATTTATATGAGTTAGATAGATAAAAGGTGGCCCTCTTAACACTGGTTATTTTAGAGGAGAGGTATTGTCTGCCATGCGGCAGAATGGGAAATTTTCATTTTTGCTCACTATTTTCTTTTCTTCTATTTTTAAAGAAAAATACATTATTTCATAATTTTAGATGATAAAAGGTATCTATAAATAATTTCCATTACTTCAAGAATAATGGTGTATTTTCTTACAATCCTTCCAAGTCATAAAGGGAGGTTTTTTCAGAGGTTTAGCTACTTCTGAAACTGAGAATTCTTTTTTTCCCTTATAAAATTAATGTATAGCATGTTTTGTGTCGATAAAAAATATTTCAATAAGACCAAGTAGTGTTAGAAGAAGAAAAGGTTTTGGTATCTGTTTCTAATAATTTCATTAAAAGTATTTTCTTAAACAGGAAGAACAATCTTCAGACCTGCAGTTTCTTGTGTACTTTATTGTATTTCGGCTCCTTCTCAAAGTCAAGGTGAGCCCATGTCATCTCCAAAGGGTACAAAACTAGATGAAAAGCTGCAGTTGTATCTGATAGGGTCTTAACATACCAAGAATGAAGGCTTGGTAGAATCAGACAAAATTATTATACTGTCAGCAGCACTATCCTATTCTACTCCCCTTTAATCTGTTTTTATAGGATTATACTGGGTATAGCAAGACCTCAATATAAATGGGACACCAGAACAATGAAAGCGATCCAAGAATTAATAATAATGATGATCATGACAATAATACTGTATTACTTATATGCAGAAAATACTGTGGGTGAAAGACTAAAACAACTATAAGGTAGTTGAAAGAGGTGAAAAGATTGAGTGTGGAAAAGAAAAATTAAGAAATTAAGAACTTTGTTTGTTTTGCTTTATAACAATAAAGCAGAAACAATCTTGATATACAAGGCATTAGGCATCCTGCAGTGACAGCATCTGGACACTTTTGGTTTGGTTTTGTTTTTGCAATTTTTAAAAATTGTAGTAAGATATATATAGCATAAAATTTATTGTTTTAACTATTTTAACTGTACAGTTCAGGGGTATTAAGTACATTTACAACGTTGAGCAACCATCACCAGTATGCATTTCCAGTACTTTTCCATTGCTCCAAACAGAAACTCTGTACTCATTAAACAATAACTCACCATTATTCTCCTCCCCTCAACCCCTGGTAACTTCTAACCTACTATCTGTTTCTATGAATTTAACTATTCTAGGTACCTAATATAAGTGGAATTATATAATATTTGTCCTTTTGTGTCTGGCTTATTTCACCTAGCATGTTTTCAAGATTCATTCATGTCGCAGTATGTATCAGAACTTTATTCCTTTTTAAGTTTGAATAATATTGTATTGTATAAATATACCACATTTTGTTTACCCATTCATCTGTTGATGGACATTTAGGTTGTTTCTACCTTTTGGCTATTGTGAATAATGCTGCTATGAATTTTTATAGCACTGCTGAGTAGATGTTTTCCGCTATTTTTTTCTAAAAACACAAACTGTTAATGAGAGCATACCGTAAGTTCCGAATGGCTTATTTTGTTTTTGCCGTGAGTGCTTGTAGTGGGGCACTAAATACCCAACCAATTCAGACACTCTGGCTAGTAACATTAACATGTAGTGAAAAACAAGTCTCTGAAGCTGAAAGAACTCCTTACTTTTATATAATTTGATCTGTGATATTAGCATATTTAAAGAAAGAATAAATCAACAGTTGGAAATGGCGTATATAAAAGTGTAGAAAAAACAGAAGTTGAAGATGAAATTGAAAGTTGAAGAATCCCAATAAGCAAACTGTAAATTATAAATCTGTAGAACAGATATCTCCACTGTGGAGACAGATGGCAAATTATTACACCTGATATGATAATGTATTTAATAAATAAACAAAAAGGCCAAATTGTAAATAAATTTTAAAATATGTCTTTCCTCATGATTTACTTGTTGGTCATGCCCCATTACATGCTCTATAGCTCCCAGAAATTTTTACTCAGAGATTTTAATTTAATAATTAGTTGTACAATTATTAATGTGCTGTTTCTCTCCCTTAAGCTCAATGAGAATGGAGATTATATTTATCATTTGAACAGTGCTCTATGCATTTATACAAAAGTCTCATAAATTTGGTTGGCTTGATGCACTCAGAACAGAATCTGGAAATTAAATGCCAGAACTTGGGAAATTAAACTGTAGACCTTAGGTAATTCACCAAGATAAAATTATCTTAGATAAAAATCAATCAGGCAGCATTTCCCGCCAAAATTCTGCCACCACACTGGGCCTCTCTCAAATCCCAATAGCACTCAGAATTGCTCAAGCGCCATGAGGATATGATAGAAACTTTCGCTGACATTTCAAAATGATCTCTGTAGAAATGTGCACAAGCACTTAAATCACTACAGTTATTTTTTCCTCGTAAGATATTGCAAGATTTTAACACTCTATTTAGTGGAAACTAAAGCATAGATGGAATAGTGCAAAGCAAACCTACAATATTGTTAATAATTTTCTTAATGACTCCTTTACTTTTTTACTCAAACTTTTCAAATTACTTGGAAATCATGATAATGAGAATGAGAAATTCACCTAAAAAACCAATAGGGAGAAACCTTTGCCTATTCTCAGAATGTAGCAATGGCAGTTGTAGGAATAGAACTCGTATGTCTTGAGTTTTCAATTTCAGATTTTGGGTTTTTTCTTCCAGAGAAACTATTTTCTGAATATGAAAGTGACATGACTGAACAATCTTTCACTGCAAATCGTGTTTCATATGGCAGATATAAACTTTGTTAAAGCACGTCCCTCTATAAGGTATTGCTTATCTCATTTCCTCTCTCAGAAACCCATTTCCTAACTTCACCATTCAAATAATACCCATTAGTTCAGACCCTGTCAATAATAGCACTGGATCTTGAGAGCTCTTTTAATCAAGCGTTTTATGAGCAGTAAACAAGAGTACTTTAGAATGACTAACCATTCTTCATAGTGGAGGAAAAAGCAGGTATGGTTTTCTACACGGCTAACATAAGCAAAACTCTTGCAAAATTTAATAAACTGCTATTGCTAATTTCCAATTCCCTCTCCCCAGGAACTGGGAAGAAAATGTGAGCCAAGTGTAGCTTTT
This sequence comes from Eonycteris spelaea, assembly GCA_003508835.1. Lineage (NCBI taxonomy): Eukaryota > Metazoa > Chordata > Mammalia > Chiroptera > Pteropodidae > Eonycteris > Eonycteris spelaea. Next base: position 9,390,469 of record PUFA01000017.1, read on the forward strand.
GTTATAATCTGATTTTTTTTTTTCTTTTTGCTGACTATTCCAATAGGGTTCCTGTGTGTTTGCTTTGTAGAAAAATCAAAGTCTGTGAGAATTTGCACATGCAAATGTGCATGCAATGGTCTTAAATCTCCCATTTTTTCATGCCCTTAATTTTTAGGGCCTAGTGAGTTAAAATAAATTACAGCCTATTTAAGTGTCAGGAAATTATATGTAAGATCATTCATGTTTCCTGGTCTGATCATCAAACTAGGCTCTTCTTTTAGAAATTCATTATTTGTTTTTTTTTTTAAAAATATTCTCCTTCACTGAAGTTTAATGAATCACACACTCCTAATCAGAAAAAAATGAAACTATTTCCATTTTGAAAAATATATATAATGATTCCAGGAGAAAAAATGTATTTTTGGTGTCTCTTCTATAAAAGATTATTCCTTTGCTTTTTTATAAACTGTAACCAGGCAATATGTAGTGATCAATGGAAAATAGATTCAATTCTTTATCAGGATTAAAAAAATATAACTCAAATACATTCAAAATTCATTGTGTGGATATTGACACTATATTTTCTTGCAAAGTCACCTATCACTCTTAATAAAAAGATAATACATACTGACAAGACTTTAAATGTCTATTGAACAAAATTCAGTTGATTAAAAATGCTGAATTATTTTTTCTTATGCAAACATTTTATTGTTGTGCAAGATTGCCCTCTTGTGTTTTCTCTAGTTAAGTCATTATTATTTTTATAAATTTAATATTCAGCTTTTAATTTCTTCATTTAAAATTAATTCACTACTAAATGAACTTCGAAGCTGTATATTCAAAACCATACAGATCAGAAGTTAATGTTAGAGTTTTGGTTTGTGGTGCACTCTGTTCTTTTAAACCTCTGAATTAATTTATAAAATACTATGGTCTAAAGTTAAGGAAAAGCAGACTCAAACAGAAGTAAATACATAAAGAAAAGTATAAAAATGTCAAGGAATACTAGAACCCTGATACTAACTACCCATATTACCAAGTTATGGAAGATGCAGCCAATTAATCTACTAGTATAAGGCTGGTTTAATATCCCTACGGTCAGTGTCTCCCTTTAGCTTATTTAGTTATTATGACTATGTAAAAACACTATTAACATTTTAAATTCTTTTTGAAAAAAATTTTATTAAATTAGTTTTTTCTTTTCGACTTTGCCTGATTAAAAGTTACTCCCAAATGTTGTTGGTGAAAATGTCAATTTGGTACACCCCTTTTTGTAAATCAAATTGGCAGTATGGAGGGATTCTGGGAAAATATGGCAGAGTGAGAGAGCTCCTTAGATCTCTCCCCTTGAAACAACAATAAGCTGAACATCTAAAACTGAACAAAAAACACCCAAACTGCACACCAGCATGTCTGGGCACAGGAAATAGACTGATCAACAGTATGGATTGAAACAATCATCAAAAACCTACCAAAAAGTAAAAGTCCAGGACCAGATGGCTTCACCAGTGAATTCTACCAAACATCAAAGAAGATTTAATACTTATTCTCCTCAAACTCTAACAAAAATCAAAGAGGAGGCAATACTTCCCAACTTATGAGGCCAATATAACTCTGATACCAAAACCTGGTAAATATAACACAAAAAAAGAAAACTACAGACCAATATCTCTCATGAACACAGATGCAAAAATCCTAAATAGCGAACCAAATACAGCAGCATATTAAAAAGATTATATACCACGATCAAGTGGGCTTCACCCCAGGGGAACAGGGATGGTTCAACATAGGCAAATCGATTAATGTAATACACCACATAAGCAAATTAAAAAATAAGAATTGTAAGACCATATCAATAGATGCTGAAAAGCCTTCGACAGTATACAGAACCATTTATGATCAAAATACTTATAAAAACGGTATAGAAGGAAAGCAACTTAACATTATAAAGGCCATCTACGACAAAACCCTCAGCCAACATTATACTTAATGGTGAAAACTAAAAACCTTTCCTCTAAGTTCAGAAACAAGGCAAAGCTGTCCACTATCACCACTGCTATTCAATATAATTGAAAGTCTTAACAAGTGCAATGAGGCAAGAGAAAGATATAAAAGGCATCCAAACGAAGACAAACTGTCACTATTTGCAGATGACATGACTCTCCATATAGAAAACCCTTAAGACTCCACAAGAACTACTAGAAACAATAAGCAAATACAGTAAATTCTCTGAATACAAAATCAACATTCAAAAATCCATAGCATTCCTATAACTCTAACAATGAAACATCAGAAAAAGAAGTGGAAAAAATAATTCCTTTTGCAATTGCAACAAAAAGAATAAAATACCTAGGAATAAATTTAATGAACATGTGAAGGACCTATATAATGAAAACTACAAGACTCTATTAAAAGAAATCAAAGAAGATACAAAGAAATTAAAAGATATTCCATGTTCTTGGATTGGAAAGTCAAACATAGTTAAAATGACCATGTTACCTAAAGCATTATATAGAGTTAATGCAATCCCCATCAAAATCCCATTGGCATTTTTTAAAGAAATAGAACAAAAAAAAAATAATCAGATTTGTATGGAAGCACAAAAGACCCCGCATTGTCAAAGCCATCCTGAGAAAAAAGAATGAAGCTGAAGACATCACTCTGCCCAACTTCGAATTATACCACAAAGCGATAGTAATCAAAACAGCATGGTATTGGCAGTAAAGACACAGACACGACCAGTGGAACAGAATTGAGAGTCCAGAAGTAAACCCATATTTATACGGCAAATAATTTTCGACAAAAAAAGCCAAATACATACAGTGGAGAAAGGAAAGCCTCTTCAATAAATGGTGCTGGGAAAATTGGAAGGCAACCTGCAAAAGAATGAAATTAGACTGTTGTCTATTATCACACACCAAAATTAACTCAGAATGAATTAGGGACCTGGCTATAAGACCTGAAACAATAAAATGCATAGAAGAAAACATAGGAACAAAACATAGGACCTTGGAGTTAAAGAGGATTTTATGGATTTGACTTCAAAGGCAAGGGAAGTAAAAGCAAAAAATATGAATGGGACTACATCAAACTTAAATGCTTCTGCTCAGCAGAAATCATCAACAGGGTAAAGAGACAACCATCTCAATGGGAAAATATATTTGCAAGCAACGCCTCCGATAAGGGCCTAATAGCCAAAATATACAAAGGACTCATATGACTCAATAACAACAAAAAAAACCCAAACAATCCAATCAAAAAATGGGCAGAAGACCTGAACAGACACTTCCCCCTAGAGGAAACACAAATGGCCTACAAACATATGAAAAGATGCTCACCATCACTAGTTATTAGGGAAGTGCAAATCAAAAACCACAATGAGATACCATCTCATACCGGTTAGAATCGCTATAATCAACAGGACAAGTAATAACAAATGTTGGAGAGGATGCAGAGAAAAAGGAACCCTCATACACTGCAAATTGGTACAGCCACCATGGAAAAGAGTATGGAGGTTTCTCAAAAAACTAAGAATTAATCTACCATATGATCCAGCAAATCCTACTACTGGGTATTTACCCCAAAGACTTGAAATCCCATATTCGAAAAGATATTTGCATACCAATGTTCATAGCAGCATTATTCACAGTGGCCAGGACATGGAAGCAACCGAAGTGTCCTACGATAAATGATTGGTTAAAGAAGCTGTGGTACATATAGACAATGGAATATTATTAAGCCATAAGAAGATATGAAATGCTGCCATTTGCAACAACATGGACGGACCTTGAGATAATCATGCTAAATGAAATAAGCCAGACTGAAAAAGTATAAAAATCACATGATATCACTTATATGTGGATATAAACCTAAAGCAACAAATGAACAGGACAAACAGAGACTCAGGGACATGGATAATGGACTAGTGGTTACCAGAGGGTAGGGTGTGAGGGAGGAGGGAGAGGTAGATGGGGTAAAAGGGGTCAAATATAGGGGCTAGGAGGAGGGCGAAGTGGTCAAGGGATCAAAATATGGTAGCTGACGGAAACTGGACTCTGGGTGGTAATCACACAATAGAATATATAGATGTCAAATCATAATGTACACCTGAAAATTATATAATTGTATTAACCAATGTTACCCCAATAAACTTAATTTTTAAAAATTGGCAGTATGTATTAAAAGCCTTAAAAAAGAATTTTTAAGTTTACTTCTAGGAATTATCTCAAGAGCAAAATCTTAAGTACCCAAAGAATTTTATGTCAAAACTGTTTATCATAGAATTATTTATAGTATAAACATCAGTAACAACCTAACATGGCCATGTGTTGAATTAGATTGGAATACAGTCATATAGTGGAATCTTTTGCAACTATTCAATTTTAATTTAATGTTTAAAACAATAAACTTTTTCTATATTACGATGGTAAGTCTAAAAATTCAGGACTAAAGTGAAATATCTCTGTTAATAGTGGTTGTTGTTTGAAGGTGGCACTATAGTGGCTTTTTTTCTCTGTTTTTCATTCATCTGTATTTTCCATATCTTTATGTTGAATATGAAATACTGTTATAATGGGGAAGACCCCATGCTTCTAACATCAGCAGAATCCAGGTAATGACTGATCTCTTTACACAGATAAGGAATTTTGTGGACTTTCCGTGCAACCTCAGAAAGCTTTTGTAAAGAAAACCAGGATGTTAGCAACTAGATCAGATATAGCATCCAGATGAGTGATTAAAGGAAAGTGGAGAGGCCCCCAGATCATAAAAAGAGTGGGGAATGTCCTTAAAATGGAAACTTTTTCTCCCAACACTTGCAGACATAGAAGTTGATATCGAAGAGCAAAAAAGTAACAAACTTATTACATGGTGAAAATTGCTAGGTTAGTTAAAAAGTATTAGAAGTTAAATGTGACAAATGAATTAATAAAAAGAAGGATGGTTATAGAATTCACCTCCAGCCATCATGTAGGACTTCCTCAGCTGCATTGTAGCTTAATGAGCCGGTCTTCCTATCTGCAGTTTGCAACAATCTTGTTTTTCTTACCTCCCATCTCCATCCGTTTACCACTCTACAGTGAGAATGATCTTTTCAAGGAGCAAACCTTCCACAGATTCCCTGCAGATAACTCTGAACTCTTTATGGTGGCTGACAAGACCTTTTATGATCTGGCTTCAGCTTACTTCCTTAGTCACCCTTCTGCTTCCTCAATCTATCTGCAGGCTTTGCCTCTGGTGTACTTTCTGGTTGGACCCACCCTGTTGCTTTCATCTAATTCCTGCTTACTTTTCAAGTCTCTTTAAACATTGCCTTCATTGGGAAAACTCAGCAGCTCTCCTTATGTGCATCCATCAGAATCACTTTTCACTACCATTACTCTTTCTGTATGTTAGTAAATTTTCTTATTTAATTGTACTTCTCATCTGGATTGTAGGTTCTGGGAGGTCAAGGGCTAAGTTGACCTTGTTCACCTTGGAACTTATGATGCCCAAAAGGGAGCAACAGATGTTTACTGAATGGATGAATGGATGAATAAGTGAGATAGTCTGATTACATTTAACTTCCCCAAACTTTATTTAAAGAGATACTGTAACTAATGCAAAAGCATATCAAAATAAAGATGATACAGGTTTTGATGATGGTGGTCCTGGGATGCTGTGGGTTCTTCATTCAGCACTGAAGTCCTGAATCCTCTCTTCAGTTGATGAGTATATATATATGTGTGTATATATTTCAAGATATTTTTTCAAATCAATTTTTCAAGACCCTCATGGAAAACAATTCTGAAACATTGACCAATTGTTTCTAATCCTTAAAAAAACACACACACATCTTCATTCAACAATAGGGGAGTAAATTAATTCATAAAAGTTATAAATAATCTTTTAAAGACATGATAAATATAATCTATTAATAATAATGTAATATTAAGTTATTTTAAGTATACAAACTTCATATATAGAATAAGCTAATATCTCCCACATAAAAAGAAACATATATATTATATATATTTACATAAGAAAAAGATTGAAAGGAAATATATTGAAAAATATATTGTGATTATTTTTGAGTAACATTATTTCTTTTAAATTTTTCAGTATTTCTCTTCAGAATTAGCATGTATAATTTTTGTTGAAACAATAAGAGTTATCAAAAAAATATTTATAAGATGAATTCCCTTATACGTAGGCAGCTGTTTCAAAAATTTTAAGATTAAAGGATAGGCATGATATCTTTTCATACAGCACATGTATATTTTAAAATATTCCATACTGAGTAAGTTTAATAATGCAATGACCTTGAATGCCGATGCTACCAGTAGACTATAATCTAGAATCCATAGCACTAGAAACTACAATCATCTTGAATTTGACTTCCCAAATATCTTTGTGTTTAGAGTTTTTCCTATTTCTCAAGGGAAGACAACTTTATTAAAGAATGTTTTATGACATGGTTTGGAAAGTAAATTAATTCACATATTACTATGCCAAATGCAAATAAAATGATTTTTAAAAAACATGAAAAACTAAAGGATAGGCTAGAAGCAATTAACTAACTGTAGCTACGTGAAGTGGATTGGGGAGAGACTAACTTGGGCAGAATTACCTCCTGAAGTAGGCCGAAAGCGGCAGTTCAAACAGCAGTCTGGGAAAGTTCCTCACCTGCACCACCTATCCCAATAGATCTAGGAAGTTGCTTTTTTTTTGCTTAACAATAGGTACAGTGATAAGCAAGACTGCCCTCCTCCAGAACTCCCTGGCATGCAAAAGGACTAAGAAGATCAAAGGAACAGTAGCCACTCCCTGAACTTCAAAGCTTTCTCCTATGGGAACTCTGTGAAGCAGCTGTGAGTTTCTAGATTACTCAGAGACTTCCATTACTGTATACAAGTATCACATTACAAATATCTTGGCTACCATATTCCTTTTTTATATATTTATTTTTCATATTTATTTCCTTACTATGGTTGCATTTAAGGTTTATTGTTTCATACACATATTAAAGTGAGTAACAAATCAAAATAGGACTGGAGACCGATACACCCTCACGGAGCACTGCAGCAGTATTCTTAGCATTATGTTCTTTCTGTGTTTCCTAAATGCAGCTTTTTAAAGTCTTGATTATTTCTATATTTTCTCATTCAGAAAAAAAGTAATAAAACAAGCATTTTGTTTCACGTGGTTTGTGTTTTAATGCAAAGTCTACAAAATCACTTACCTTTCCTGGACGGGTTTCACAGATGCAGTCCCCAAACTGATGAAACATTTCATCAGGCTGTGGTGACTTATATCCCAAATAATTCAGTGGACCATGTGCCTGTAGACTGTTGTGTCGTCATTGACTGCATTGTCTCGGTGTTCATTTTAATAATAAAAAAATGCATCTGTGACTATTTTAAGCAAAAGAATCTTAAGCAAAAGACCTTAGGAGATGTGACTAGATCCTTAAGACTCTAGAAAACATTTCTTGCAGTAAATAAACTTGTTTTAAGGCATTTACACCAAGAGAGAAATCTACAACCTGAAAAGGAGTAAAGCAAGGTCAATCTTTGATTTATACACTCAGAATAAAATATTATGCGTCTATCAGTAAAAAAAGGAAAAAGACATAATTCTCACCCTTAAAAGTCTTACGTTCTAGAAGAAATCACAGATGAGCAAAGAAGTGCTGTAAACAAGTTCCATCACAGAAATCCAAAGCACTCACAAAGAAGGAAGGGAAAAGTCAGTTTTTTCCAAGTGGAAGAAGGGGGTGTGTGTGTGTGTGTGTGTGGTGTGTGTGTGCGCGCGCGTGCGCGCGCGCGTCTGGGGGAGGATATGGAGGGAGGGGGGAGGAGAGAGAGAGAGAGAAAGAGAAAGACAGAGAGAGACAGAGAGAGAAAGCGGGTTGATGATTTCAAGAACCAGTTGCACCATGAGCACAGAGAGACCAAAAATCATCTTGCACATTTTGAGCACTATAAGTAGTAGTTCAGTTCAAAGTTCATACATTCATATATACAATAATCATTAATTAAATACTTGAAGTTATGAATGGCAAGAAATAACTTGTGCTTTAGGGTAAGATCATCAAGAAGACCTTGTTTATGAAGTGAACATAGAATGTGGTTTTTCCAGCATCCACTGCACATTCTTCTTTCTAACAGAAACTTAACTTTATATAGTATACACCTCCTCTGCATAGATCCATATGCCTCCAAAGAAGCTCACCCACCCTTAGCTCCAGGTAGCCTAAATTAGGTAAACTTAGTCTCTTTCTAAAGACTGAGTCGGGAATAGCATATGATCAATTCTGACTAAGGAGACAGCAAGAGAGGTTTACTAGAGGTTTCTGGGAAATTAACTCATATAAGTCACTGAAAGCCTCCCTTCCTCTCACTGGGCATGAATCAGGAAACACATAGTCCTAAACACTTATGGCAACCATATGATAACTATCAGAAAAACCAACTTTAGGATGGAGCTAACTCTATAAAGAGCAGGAAAAAGGGAAAAAAACCCAAACCTGGGTTCTCAATACTATCATTGGACCAACTAACCCCGAACTTCACCCTGCCTCTAGTAGTCTTTACATGACCTAATCCACTCACTTATTTTTTAAAAGCTAGATTGACTTGGTTTTTCTGTTATTTGTGGCCAAAACACCCTAACCAAAGTTTGGGTTTTATTATTAGGCAATGGGAATCACTGACAATGTTTAAGCAGGAGACTGACATAACCAGTTTGGATTTTATGAAGACAGCAGTGGCATAAATGTTGAGGATGAATGGGTGAAATGGGAGACTGGCTAACATCCACTGAAGCTTCGTACAATGTGCTTTGTACAAAACATTCTCATATATTAATTCATATAATCCTTTCAAAATTCTATGAGGTATGTAATGTTATCCACATTCAATAAAAGGAATCTAAAGCCCAGAGACATTAAGTTGTCCAAGGATACAAAGCTAGTAAGTAGTTAGGATTTCAACCCCAATTTTATTATAACATTCCTTCACTCTCAGCCATATACAGTAGAAGAAACTCACTGCACTCTCAGCCTCAAATAGGCCTAGTTGATGTAAGAGTAAACCCAGCCCCTTTCCAGTGATTGGCTCAGGAACAGTCTGGTGACTCAATTCTGGTCTGGCATCTAACCACCAATTCACACTGCATACTTCATAGGGTTGTTATGAGAACTCAATGGTCTATTGCTTATAATATACTAATGCACAGTAGGCCCATAATAAATGCTAGCTGCTACTATTATGATTATAGACTACAACTATCAAGAAAACTGAGAAAGGTTGAGAGAAGGAGGCAAAGGAGAATGGTATGACAGAAGCCAAGGGAAGAGTTCCAGAAGGGCAAAGCAGGATCAAATGGCGTGGAGGAATAGTTACATGAGAGTTGAAAAGAGTCTCATGGATCTAGCCTTTGGGACATAATGAGTGACTTTTACCTGAAAGGTGACGTGGGAGCCAACTGATTGTCTGAAGAATGAACTTGAACCTGAGATGAGATAGTGGCTACTTATTGCAGATTAGCAGTTTTACTGTGATGGAAAGGAGAGTAGAAAAGGATAGTAGCAGAAGTTTCCAGATGGAGCACATTTAAAAACTCGAGACAATAGCTAGCAAAGGTACTGTTGAAAATTCAAGAAAAAGAAACCATGATGGGACAGGTCCCAAAGGAGACTGAAAGAGATGGCACCTGGCCCATAAGTGAAGGGAGGCATTAGTTTTGAAGAATTAGACATCTACCCCTCTCTAAGGCTGGAGAGGAAGGAGGTAAGTGCAAATTTAGATATAGATGCATTTATAGGCACAGGGGGGTAGAAGTTGAGAGTGCAGCTGTAGAATAGCTCATTTTTTTCTTAAATGAAGGAAAGGTCATCTGCTGAGAGGGAGAGTGAGAAGCAATTAGTGGTAGACAATAGTCGCTGTGGGATAGACTTGCCTGGAAGACAGCTAAAATCATTCTAGAGTCCTGACAGCTAAGGGCATAGCTAAGTTGGAGATTGAGAATTTTCAATGGCTCTTGACATGTAGGAATTATGATTCTCTCCTGCACCTCACCAACCTGGGTGGAGTAATGAGAATCAGCCTGTCCATGTCTTTGGTCAGGTTATGAAAGTAAGTATGAGGTTAAAAGTAATGGAAATGGGGACCATTTGACCATAGCCCTATCTGGTCCATCATACTTCCCAGAGGCCTCAGTTCACAAACAAAAATCTGTGCCTCCAATTGGGACTGCCATTTTCTGTTCTCAAAGGAAAAGAGGGTTAAAGAACAGACTGTCACTGCACCCACCCCCAAATCAAAGGGAAGAATCAAATTGTTAACTAAAGAACTTTATCTGGGAATCTCACAGTGTTTCAGGATTACAGGTAGTAAGACAATATGCTAATATTCATCCTTTGATTAAATTCTATAGCCCTCAAATTTGATGTATGCCTTTTTCTTTCATCTAGGATAAAACAAAGTTAAGCTCTCTCATATTCAAAGTTTTATGTATAATAGTTGGGATTAGTAGGATTAAGAACTACATAGCATGTAAAATAAACTACACAAATATTTAAATTATTCAGTTATGTGTATCTATAGCATATAACATGTTATTCTCCTGAGTCAAGGGAATATAAAGCATTTCTCTATTATTAGCGTCTTCACTCCCACAGTTACCTTTCAGGTAGGAGCACAGTTAGGTTTCCCTCTAAACCCAGCCAATAAGAAAAAAATATTTAGCTGTTAGAAAAAATTAGGAACTTTTCTCCTTCCAAGCTATTTTCAGTAAATTACTTTAGAATTGTGTTTTGAAATTGCTATTGGTTAATTTTCATTGATTTAATAAGGAGTATTTTCTTCTAAAAAACTTAAGGTATGTCCTTTTATTGTTCAAAAGGTAGGTGTCTGACCTCAAGAAGGTCTCTATAACTCTCATCTTTCTGAAAACAAAGACGATAGTAAGAAAGTGACTATGGCATGACAGGATATTACAAAACAATGAAAATATCGATTATCCAGATAGAAGAACATCACTGGTTACACTTCCCCTGCTCTGACAAGATTCCTTTGCTATGAAGTCATTTACTAATAGAGATGGTTGTCTTTTCAGTCTCATAACAGGCAAATATGCCTAAATCAAGAGAGTGAGCTATTGCATTTCTATTCTTAAAATAATGCTACTGTCATATCAGCATATTACTCATAAACATGAGTAAAAAAGAAGGATTTTACAAGTACAGATTTCTTACAGAATTCATCTATCTGACTTTGAAGATCACTACTGAGATTTTTAATACTGGAATATAGAGTCACTGGAACTTAGATATCTGAAGTCTTATTAGCTTATTAATTAGCAAAAAGGCCAGATTTGACTATTTAATTATAAACATCCTAGACTGCTGAATGAAAGAATAGCTGATTTAGTTGAAAAACGTAACAAGTCTGCTTTCATGTGTTAGATACAAAGTTAATAAGAATCAGTACCTGACCTCAAGAAGGTCTCTAAAAACTCTCATGTTTCTGAGAATAAATTTGAGACAATATCAGGTCAGTCATCAGTGTGAGAAAGCTCAGTGGCAAGTTACAGTATAGAAAAACAGGAAGACTTGCCACCTTGCCTCTCCCATCAAGAGGTAGGGTCTATTTCCCCTCCCCTTGAACCTAGATAAGACTTTGTAATGGCCTGGATAAATAGGAAGCAACGGAATTGAACTGGCATTGTATGACTTTTAAGACTAGATCATAAAAAAAAAATTCCCCTTTCTCTTTTTCTTTCTCTTTCTCTCTCTCTTCATATTTCTCCCTCTTCCTCTCCATCTCCCTCTCCCTCTTTCCTCTCCCTCCCTCTGGTCCTTGGAACTAATTATGATGCTGTGAGGAAGCCAAACCAGTCCATACTAAGAGACAACATGGAATCGTCTACATTGAATGCAACTGAGGTCTCCAGCCCTCAGTTGAGGCCCTATGCATCATGGAACAGAGAAAAGTCATCCTTGCTATACTGTCTGAAATTCCTGACCCACAGAATCTGTGAGCACAATAAATAGTTGTTTAATACCAGTATGTTTGTGGGGGTAATTTGCAATGCAGCAGAATAACTGGAAGAGTATCTATATATTTCAATGTGTTAAACATAACAATTAACTGTAATATACCAGTATTTTTGTATAACAAGTTTTAGTCATTCCTGTATTGATAGATACTTAGGTGGCTGGGAATTATTTTTTCCTATTCTAGACAAGGCTGAAATAAATAAGCTTCTACCTTTTATTTTTGCTCAAGATGTCAACATTTATAAAAACACAAGTTTTAAATAAAAAGCCTAAATTTGAGTTAATACTTAGAACAGTGCTTGACACATAGTAATACATTTTATTATTTTCTATCACTATAAGTTGAACTTCTATATGGAAAGTGATAATTTTCACCTAATATCTTTAGTGACAGGACCATAACAATTTTTGTCTAACAGCTCTTCTCAGTGCATACCACTTTTACAGAGTTTAAATTGGCAAAAAACTTGCAAACGTGAGCCATAGAATTAAATCCCTGAAAACTTCATCTGCTGCACCACTGACCCCTCTACAAATTAGTTGTTCAAAAAGTTAATTTGTTCCGTGTGCTAGTGAGTTACACAACCTGCATTCCTCTTAGAACAGATCTGCCGTCAAAATCATCCCGTAGTGGACTAGAGAGGAAACAGCGGAGCCTCAAGCTCAAGTGCGTGCTGCAGTTTTATTCCATCTGCGTCCGCTTAGGCAGACTACTTGGTGGGAGAGTGGGGAGGAAGTTTGACCGGTGCTTCTCGACCTGTTACAATTCGTGTCACAAGTTGAAGAATATTTTTCAGCTGTTGTCATTCTCTTCTAACCTATCTAACCTCAGGCTTGCTTGCTGCAGCCCTGCACTGTTAACCAAATTGACTCCAATTTTTCCTGAATGGGGTGAAGGGATTAAGGAGAGAGGAAAAGGACTACCTGTCCACCTTTTTTTGTCTTAAAGGGACAAAGACTAGCTAACTTAATTTACATTTTAATTTCCTCGCCTTTTCGATTTTCTACTATGATTTGTTCCATTTTAAGGGATTCAGGTAACTGCTCCCAGTCGGGACAAACATTAAAAGATATACAGCCAAGAAAAAACATCTTTAGGAGTCTTGAATACGGCCAGATCAGCAGGCCGGGAGCCGGCACGCTTCGCGGCAGCTTCGTGGGGCGCGGGCTCGGAACAGGGAGCTCCGTCCGGCTCATCCTCCCCAGTCCTGCGTCTTGCAACCCGCAGGCTGAGGAGCCTCAAAACCGCGGAGAGTGAGATGGGAACAAGTGACTTCAAAGCCCTCACTCAGCAACTTCCCCTCCCCACAACCCCACCCACGAGCAGCCGCGCTCCTGCGAAGCCCGCCAGAAGACACCTTCGCCCCGCCCCTCCACAGGTCACCTCCCTCCACGCCCCTTTCCCTTGCCCCGGCAGCCGGCAGGCAGGGAAGTGTCGTAAAGCCAGGCCCAGGAAACTTTACCCGGGGTAACAGCCGAGGCGCTTTACGGCGACGGCGGCTGAGTGTGAGCCTTGGCTGTAAGGCGGGCCGCGGCGGCGAAGGAGGCGGCGGCGGTGGCCGAGAAGGAAGAGCAGTGGCGGCGGGGACCTGTGCGGGGTGAGCCGTGCGGGAGGGACAGGAAGGGGCAGCAGTGACAAGGCTGGTGGATGGGCCTGGGCGGACGGGGACGGTGGCCGGCTCAGCAGCTGGGCGGCTGAAGAGCGTGGGGGGGGGCGCCGCGGAATTGGGGGGGCACCTCTGTGAGGGACGGTTTCTGCCTTTGTTCCCCCCCTCGGCCGCCCCCTCAGCTCCTCTCTCGTCCGCCAGATCTCATGGCCTCCCCTCTTGGTCTGTGTCGCCTCTAGGATGGCGGAGGTACCGCCTGGGCCTAGCAGCCTCCTCCACCACCAGCACCTCCGGCCTCGTCGGCAGCAGATCCCCGCTGTCCTTTCCCGGCGGGGGCCGCCCTCGCCTGCTGCAGCGAGGACGAGGAGGACGACGAGGAGCACGAAGGCGGCGGCGGCAGGGAGTCCAGCGGGCGGCGAGGCGACGGCGGCGGCCAAGGGGCATCCGTGTCTCCGGTGCCCTCAGTCGCCGCAGGAGCAGCAGCAGCTCAATGGATTGATCAGCCCCGAACTGCGGCACCTCCGGGCGGCCGCCTCCCTCAAGAGCAAGGTTTTGAGTGTGGCGGAGGCGGCCACGACCACGGCCAACCCCGACGGGGGCCCCAAAGCGACTGCAACAAAAGGACCGGGGTACACTCGGGCGAGAGCCCCCCTCACTGCCTCCCCAATAATGCAAGAACTGCGCTCCCCCAACCCCCGCAGAGGCAGCGGCGGCGAGCGATCCAGCGGCGGCCCGCAATGGACTGGCGGAGGGCACGGAGCAGGAGGAGGAAGATGAGCAGGTGCGGCTGCTGTCTTCGTCTCTGACCGCCGGCTGCAGTTTAAGAAGCCCCTCAGGCAGGGAGGTTGAGCCTGGGGAGGATCGGACGATACGTTATGTCCGATATGAATCCGAGCTACAAATGCCCGATATCATGAGACTGAATCACAAAGATCTGTCTGAACCCTACTCCATTTATACCTATAGATATTTTATCCACAACTGGCCACAGCTGTGCTTCTTTGTAAGTGGATGGAATGAAAAGAGGGTGAACCCAGCAGAGAGACCCAGGCCATACAAGGCAGGGAGTGTGAGGGCTGAGAGTGGCAGTGATCGCTATCTGCATTTCATAGTACGTTACGTGATGTAAAGTGTGTGTACACGATCTTAGTCATTTAATGAACTTTTGAAGGTAAGACTTAATGGTTGGGTCAACTTGATAACTGCTGTGTATGCAACAAACCTGTACGTTGGATGTTGGGGGTCTTGTATCTTGTTTACATTAGCATATAATAGTGTTTAACCGTCTTTAATTACACTCATTCTCAAGCACTTTTGCAATCATTTAATTTGAAACATGGTTTCTGTTGGGATGCAGACCTTATTAATCTCTCATTACAACCATAATCAGGGAAGAGCGTATGCATAACATGTTTTGGTCACATGATTGTCAGTAAACTTTCTGTGGCCACGTTGGAGAATTAATCTTACAAGGATATTCTGTAATTGTGGAGATTGTTTCCTTTTACTTCAACAGGACAATTAGCAGTTTAGCCAGCCTGCTTTCTGGTGCTTGATTGCAGAAGGCGTTACTAAACACTTCTGGTGTCTGAAAGACTCCTGAAATTTGAACAAAATACCCTTTTGTGAAATGTAGGAAACTAAGTGTGAAATGTTACTAATTTTTTTTAAGAAACTGGTCATACATACACCTAAGTAATAGTAGTGACACTGGCTTGTGTGAAGTATAATTAACAAAAATTTTTAACTTATGAGCAAAAAGGATTTGTCTACCAAATAAGCTGAAATAATTGTTGAAAACTTACTAGTACTTTCAGTACCAATAGTTTCTTCCCAGTTATATTGATCATCTCAGTACGTTGAAATCTTTCACTTAAGTATTAACTGCAGGTATATGCTTTTCTATTCCGTATGTACAAACATGTTTTCTATGAATTTTTGCTGGAAAAAAGGCAACATGCTTTATAAGGAGTATTTTATGTTATGTGAAGAAGAGAAGCCACTACCATTATTAAATTGTTTTAGCATTGATTTAGCTGCATTTGGTAATTCCCTGCAAGATTTTTGATAACACTTTAGAAATTATCTTTTTGATTTTATAGGTTAGTGGTAATCTAAAAATATAACTTCATTATTGTGGATAATGGTAGTGCTGCTGTTCTCTGTGTTCACTTTGCTAAACTTCAGTTTAGTATGTTTTAAACTATGGGGACTAATTTATATTCTACAAAACTGCTCTTACAGGATTCTAACCATGTTGTTTCCAAATAGAAGTTCTAAGACCTGTCTGTGTCAGTGAAGATGGGAAGATGATTTGGGGCACTATATGTCATATCTAATGCCATTGTAATTGCTAAAAATTGTAGATTGATTTAATTGTATGTTGACTCACAGAAATGTACAGTTGAGTCACATTTTAAATTGAAAATAGTTTATATGTATTTCTGTTAGTCAACTTTTTGAGTTCCTAGGCCTCTCTCAACTTGTCTGCCATTTTAGACTCGTAAACTTAGTAGACTTCAGTTTTGATTTTACATAGACCCTCCCAATTCCACCATCTAATTTGTACTTTAGCCTTAAGTACCAGTTTGTTTAATATTAAATTCTGAATATCTAGAAATGGAGATATGCACAATGGTTGACCTGTAAGTTTTACCTAGGGCAAGTATGAATCTAGTATGGTTTGAACATAAAATAGTAGCTGACAAATCAGAGGCCATGTAGAACTAAGGCCTTTATATTGGCCTTTAAAACATTTAAATTTCCTATGAAAACTGGTTTAAAACAAATATATTTGTATGTTTATTTTAAATCATATCGTTTTAGAACTGTAAAGGATCCTAGAGATAATCTAGTTCATTTTTTTTAATGGAAAAAAATTAAGGATCAGAGTGACTTAAAATGTTTAAATCTCTAGATTTTAGTGGCAGAGATGTAAACCCTGGTCTTCTGGCCCTCCAATGAAAAAACCCTGAAAAAGACACAACCCTTGACCTGTTTCACCATAAAGCTCATTGTGTCACCAAAGTTATGCTTCAAAAGGGACAGTTGTCCTTACATCAATCTCAAAGAGATTAGAAACCTCGCAAAATGTTTCTTATTTCCGTGGGTAACCTGTAATGGAACAAACGGAAATATATGAGGTCGAACCTTCGAAAAGTGCCAATATTTGACCACATTTGACTAAAACAAAAGCAGTTCTTATGATTCTTTCTAATAATTGTAACATGTGAAAACAGTACTACATAAGTGGGAGGTACTGTCAGTCACTCTGTAACTTAACTAATTTATCTCTACCTCTTTTGAGTTCATGAACTCAACTATTATCAATTGGCACCTTTTTAAACTTCTAAAACTTATTACCAGTGATGTATATGTTTCTGTTTATTTGTTCTAAATTTAACTTTCCAGCTTCCTTTGGAAATGTTTCTTTCCTATTTGTAGTGGTTGAAATTTGGGAATCTCTAGTTATACAGTTTGTATTTCAAGTTCTATAGATTGGCAGCTTTTAGCCTGTAGAGTTAAGTTTTTAGCTTGCCAAAGATTTTTTCAGTTTATTTGGAAAATTGACAAGCCAGTTTACTTTTTCTTATAAGTGTATATCAGCAGTTTATCAAAAAAAAATACAGCATTGAACTTTGCATATTACCAACAGCTTATTATTAATAATGTATCATATTTGGGCTTTTATTTTTAAATGATGTGTCCAACTTGATTCTTGCTCCTACAGATTCTTAATTAGGAAGAAATCAACATAGTCCAAGAGGGAACTAATACAATACCTTTGTTTGCTTATTACTTCCTTGGTCAAAGGACAAAGATTTGTTCGAAATTTTATCTAATTTGAAAATATTGTCCAGTTGTAGCTAGTGGTATTAATTTTTTCCTCTTTTGGATGATTTAACTGTGAAGTGTAGCTGTCCTACAGTTTTGTATGTAGATTTCCATTTCCCATACCATATGAGGTCAGGTCAAGTTTTTTTTAACGTACCATTTGGTCTGTGATGTACACCCACACACACTCACACATATATTTGAAGTGAATTATTTTCAAATCAGAAAATGCTGTCAGAGTTGTTCAGCCAAGCATCTTTTGTGTATGTTTTAGGTCTTAATACAGAAAGAAATTTAAGTTTTAAAAAGAATAGGTTGATTTATCATGAATGAAAATGGTGAAATAATAATTTTAGAGGTATATTGGCCTAAAATAGTTTTGTATTTTGTGATAAAACAGAAATGAATTAGTGTGGATAGTTGAATTTAATATCCCTGCAAAAGGATTTTGCTGTGACCTAGTTTAGGTTTGCATGAAATGGATTAGAATCATCTTGCCTAAAAGATTTCTCCAGTTTAAAAAAGGGGTTTTTAAAATCAGTTTATAGAATGACAGAGTAAAAAAAATCTCACTACAAATTTAAGTTAAAAAAGATACTAAGTATAACGTGGGCTTTGCTTATTAATTTTAAAAACCATTCCTGGTTTAAAGGAATATTGAAATTGTTTCCTCTGAAAAGTTAATTTTATTAAGTGATAATTTGAAGTTTTCATATTTTTTTTTTTAATGAGGGCTTTTTATAGCAAACAAATATTTCTGGCTAATATTATTAAACAATTGTAGCTAGTGTCCTATTTATATTTACCAGAATACAGTATTACCAGAACTTTTTGCAGATGATGGAATTTTTGAAAAACATTTTCAAAAGGACACTGTAAACCATAATGAAAATGGAGAGTGGTTAGCATTTATTTAACATGTAACCTTTAACACTCTGGAAAGCTGTACATTTTTATTAAAAATAAAAAGCTGTAAAATTATAGAAGCTCTGGTTTTGAGTTCTAGGTAGTCTGTGAGCTTTATGAAGATGACTTATACTGTCAGGAATGTCCTAAAAATGAGAACATTGTATATCTAATCTATGTAGTGCCTCCATAACAAAAACTCCTTGGGTAGGATCTAAGGAATATCTTAAAAACAGTCTTTTTTTCTGAAAATATTTTACATTTTTTTTCTGATCAAAACCTAACTACTGTTCAAGCATATTTTGTCATATTTTTTTTTACTAAGGCTTTATTATAATTAAATTTATCATACTCTGCTGATAAATATCACAATATTTTATCATATCCTAATAAATAGGCTTTTTCTTTAAAAAGATATTTTCAAATATTCCTCCCTTCTCAAATTTTAAAAATGTAGGTGTTATTGCAAATAATTATTATGAAACTCTTATAAAATACTTTGTGGAAATCTGGCTATTTCCCTATGCTGTCATATAAGCATAAAAAATTTATGTCCTAAAGAATGTTGAAAGATTTTAAAATTAGAACATTTGAAGGAGCTCTGGGATTTAGATTCCTGAAACATCTCTCTTGTTAGAATTCTCATCATTTCTCCCTCCCTTAAAAATGCTGACCAACAGTTGGTTGCTCTTTCCCTGGGTGATTGTTCGGTGCCTGATAGCAATGTGTTCTTCATAACTGTTTGTTTATTTTCAAGGCCATGGTAGGGGAGGAGTGTGTAGGTGCCATCGTTTGCAAGTTGGATATGCACAAAAAGATGTTCCGCAGAGGTTATATAGCCATGTTAGCCGTGGACTCCAAATACAGGAGAAATGGCATTGGTAAGAAAAATACGTCACTAGAAGAATGCATAAGTTACTTTCTTTTTGTTTCTTGAAGCAACAGACAAATGTAAATAAGTAGAAATGAACATGAAGCTAAGGGAAGAAAATATTGTGTTTATTTCAGAATGTTCTTAAAATGAATTTTTAAATGTTCTAATCATTTGAGGTTATCTTTCTAATAAACAGGTGATCAGTTTTGACCTTCAAGCTTTTTTTTTTGATCATATTCAAAATGTTTTGCATTATACTGAATAACTTCAGTTTTTAATAGCATTAATTGAGAACTTGATCACAGCCCTCAACAGCTATCTATACTTGGATTAAGTGGGCCTCAATCAAGATAAAATTATGGAGAAATTGTTATCATTACTATATACTAGTTATTAAATACTAGAAATTCAGGGAGGACAAGGAAAACAAATTCTTACTATTCCCAAATTCATCTCTTTCTTGGGTCCACCCTTCCTGATGTTTTCAGTTAATGATATAATGGTCATTAGAGTTATCTGCGTGGTTTAAAATGCTAATACTTAGGCCCTACCTCCTAAGATCTTTATTTGTCCTGTTAAAAGTGGGACTGAAGCTCCCTGAGGTGGCTGTGTGATAAGCCTGGTTAAAAACCAGTGTCCTAGTGTCTAGGACCTACTGGCTCTTTGTTCAAGTGGAAGATCAGGAAGACAGGCACTTGTCTAAGCTTGTCAAATTCTGGGATGTACTGAAGTTAAGTAAGTATTCATGAAAGATTTGATGCTTATACAATACTTAATTATTAGCACTTTTGTCACTTGTAAACTGTTAGTGTTAGTGTCCAATTTAAGACTTTCACATAATCTTAGATGCCATAAGAAATCATTATGAATAAATTCACTTAACATATGACCTGTTTTTCTTAGTGTTTAACACTAAGTTTTTTAATGAATCGGGCTTTTTTTTATAAGCCAAGTTTGAGTCTTTGATGCATTAAAGAAAGTTGATAAAGACTCATGGCAAATGATAGGCAATTGTCTGGCTAGTTCAGAGGATAGAAACTTGTGACTTAAGGGTTACATCCTAACCATCACACATTTTGTTTGACTCATGTAATGCATGTTTGCTCATGTGCATGGTTTGAAAAAGAGATTTCGTGTAAAATTGGATTTCTTCTCTTAAAATCACATTTGGCAGTTGTTTTCCCTTTAACGTATCAAATATATCTGACCATAAACTAAGATACATTTTGCTAGACATTTGCAGACATACCACCAACATTATTTGGGAATATTTGACTTCAGCGCGTCTGGGCTCACTATAAGGTGTGTAGGAACCAACCCAGTGTCTTGGACCCTCTGGGTTGCAGCAGTTCTGGTGTGATCTTTGCCACGATTGGGTCAAGGGTAATTCAGTGAGTTCTAGAAGCTTAATGGTTGTTCTGGCCATACTATATCTTCCCCTTTTCCTTTTCCCCTTTTTCTCCTGCTTTCAAACAAAATAGCACAAACTCCTGCTTGGAGCTAGTAATTTCATCTGATAAAAAGGAATATATTAGGAGATAGGTCTTTCAGGAGGATGCTTCTATTGCTGTGTGTAGTTCCTATTGGCCTCTCAGTTTAAATCTAAAATTTTTCTTATTCTGAGATAATCTGTGTATCTGCATTCGAGGCAGAACTCAACATTTGACATTTCAATGCTTATTATAATGTTATAATTTAAGTATATTTAAGAAACTAATTACATTTTTCCTTTATTAATACTCAGATCTGTGTTCTAGGTACTAACTTGGTTAAGAAAGCTATATATGCCATGGTTGAAGGAGACTGTGATGAGGTAAGTCTTTCTAAATGTTTAAGACCTTTTATCTTGGGCAGTATTCTACTGGGTATTATTATAAATATCCCATAATAATTATACTGCAGATTTCATTGCAAACTATTATTCTACAAATGCAGCTTGTGGTGAAAATTATATTTCATTTAAAAATACATGAATTTTGACCTAGAACAAATTTTAAGATGATAATGGGAGCTAAAATTTGTTTTGTGACAGAATGTAAAGGTGAAATCTTAGCCATTTCAGTAAGTAATTGGTATTTAGAGCAGTTGGTACTCAGACGATTGTTATCAGTTAAGTCATTTAGGGTAGCTCTTATTACAAACCCTGTTGTAATTCACTTGAATATTGGCCCTAGTTTCTCTCTAAAAAACGTCTTTTGTGTCTTCCATCAGTCTGTCCTTCCTTCCTTTACTGTTGTATAACGTGGAAGGGAATAAGTAAACTAGGGAGGTATACATGTCTTTAATATAGCAATGGTGACTAAAAAGGAACAAAATTCTATTTTTATGTATAATAACTTTATGAGTAATACAAATGACATTTGTCTTTATTATTGGAGGGCAAATATGTCAGAGAGTTCTCAAACTACTTGAAATTAGGTAATTTTTTTTTCTCAACAGACTGACCTTAATAAGTAACTTGTCTTGGTTACTTATTTTTAGTGGGGTTTTTTTTTTTTTTTTTGGTACAAAATCTATACACAATCATTAACTGTGTGTGTGTGTGTGTGTGTGTGTGTGTGTGTGTGTGTGTATTTGTGGATACAAAGTCCCTTTCACTATCCTCTTGCTCTTCAACTTTCTTTCTTTCCACTTATAACTACTATTAATCTTTGACATGCATCCTCCTGTATTCTAAGCACACTTCTATGCAAATGTGTATTACTTTTTTATACAAATGAAATCATAGTTATTATTCTGCAGTAATTACTTTTTTCATTTATTAATATCCATGCCAGAGTACAGAGATTTACTGCAGAATATTCTCATGCTTGTTTACATTAATTTGTATTTTGACAGATCACACTAAATGGGGATTGTATGAGAAGGCCTACAGACATATTGGGCAGCACAGAGAAGTTCTGGGATTAAAGGATATTTAATTTTACTCCATATATGATAATTTACACATGGCGAAGGATCTCATATTGTTCATAGCTTTTAATATCAAAAAGTAAAAGGTGCAGTGACCGTGATAATTTACACAGCTGATATCTAAAATTTGCAGAAGAGACTTGGATTGCATATGTTCATGAATATTAGTCTCCATGTTTGAATCATAGCCACACTAGTTTGGTCAACTTATATGTTCATGAATATTAGTCTCCATGTTTGGATCATAGCCACACTAGTTTGGTCAACTCACGAAGAAAGTAAGACTTCACAAAAGTAGCATAATAGTTTGGAGAAATCTTTGGGATTATAAAACCATGTTTTGATCCTGCAACTGAGTACAATGGTTTCCAGTGAACAGAAATCTTATGAGCAGGGAGTATTAGGTTTTTTATGATTAAGCCTTTTCTGAGTTATCCTAGTCACTATCTGTGAGACAGGCTGTGTGATCAAACGTTTTAATAGTACTGGTTTTTCTTTGAAAGTTCAGAGGAATGGAGATTTTGCTTATATTGTTTAAGTCTCAAGGGTAAATTCTAAATTAGTGATATATTTTATGGTAGAAGCAGTATTTTCATTGTGGGCCTAAAAATTTAATTCTGATTCATTTATCTTTTCAAGCAATGAATATTAAACTGAAAGGGAGATAGTACCATGAACTTATCCCAGTTGTATGGTTTTAAATGGATGGTTTTGGCAGTATGAATAGCTCTGCCTCTGTATTAGAGAATTCTTCCATGGTTTAAAAATGAGTCCCATGTTGTTCAAATAAGGGATTTGCTATATGAATGGACAGAACTCTTATTTACTATTTATTAGGTTTTTACTCTCTTTCATCGAGTTTTTAATCATATAGGCAACAAACTCTCTTATCCCCTTTTCCCTTCTAATTTTTGATAATGGCGTGTTTGTTGGTTCTACTTCTTTATATTTCCATTTCATCCCACTTGGTTTGGTTTCTTCTCCCTCCACTCCAGTATAGTGACTTTCTCTCTGATGTATTTGCTAGACCCAGTAGCTTCTTGGTCCTCCTCTGCTTATTAAAATTCTTCTCAGTCATAAGACCCAGTTCAGATATCGACAGATCTCCTAAGTTTTCCTTAATCCTTCTGGACAGAATCAGTTGCACCTTCTGTGATTTTCTTGACTTCCCTTTTTGTAATACAGTAGTCTTCCCTTACCTGTGGTGTTTTCACATTCCAGTGTCAGTTACCTGCCATCAACTATGGTCTGAAAATATTAAACAGAAAATTCTAGAGATAAACTATTCATAAGTTTTAAATTTTGTGCCATTTTGAGTAGCATGATGAAGTCTCATGCTGTTCTGCTCCATTGAATCATTCCTTCATCCAGCATATCCATGCTCTGTATGTTGCCTGCTGTTTGGTCAGTAACCATCTTAGTTTTCAGATCAGCTGTTGCAGTAACACAGTGCTTGTATTTAAGTAACCCTTATTTTACTTAATAATGGCCCCAAAATGCAATAGTAGTGATGTGGAGATTTGGATATGCCATCAAGAAGCTATAAAGTGCTTCTTTTAAAGTAAAAAAAAAATTCTCAACTATTGAGGAAAGAAATAAAAATTATATGCTGAGGTTGCTAAAATCTAAAGTAAGAATCTTCTATCTGTGGAATTGCCTAATTTATAAATTAAGTTTTATAATAGGTATATATGTATAGGACAATATATATATAGGATATGGCACTATCCACTGGGGGTCTTGGAATATATCCCCCATGGATAAGGGGACTACTTATTTTGCTTAAATGTACTTGTTTAGAGTCTGTCTTAGCCATAAGGAGAGCAGAGATGCCTTTTCTTATTTATAGCTGTATTCTTACTGTGGCATTTGTGATGGAGTACATAGTTTATAAATATTTGTTGAATGTTTAGTTCTTTTTTTTCCCAGCATATCTTATCTGTACCTCTTTTTTTAAATGTACTTTTGAATTTTATTTGTATAATAGTTGTTAACTTGTCTTTCTCTCTGAGCTTTTTATAAGCTTTTTAGGAATAGCAATTGTCTTATTTATTTTTGTACACAGTAAGATAAAAAAATATCTTTAGGATTAACTAAGTTATTGAAACATCTCTTGCTAAAAACAAAATTATATGTAATAATAGTCTTCTATATAATTCATGGTTCTGAAGAAAACTGTAATTATAATTCTCTAAGAATACAGTGACTAATTATAAAACAACCAATATGTGATTCTACTTTCATTAGTTAGGCCAACCTTTCTTTCTTTTAAAGTGTTAAGAAATTTTGACAAATTATCAGAAAGACATTTGGGAAGGGTTTAAATTACATTTTCTATTACTTAGGTTGACCTGCTATTTTTTTTTTTTTCTTACAAAGAGATTTTGAAATCTATAGCTTTTAACAGAGACAAATTTGGAAATCTCTATAAAGACTTACCATGCACATCTAGTCAATTTTTACTTTCTATTCAGTTTGCAGAATTTATGACCTTGAGAAATATTTATATTGCTCTTGCTTGCCACTTGTCATTTCAAGATAAATTCAGAGTAAATTAAACCAGAGTTTCTAATTACAGAGTTGAAATTTAGATCATTTTTTTGGCCAAATAATAATGATATATTCTCCTGGTCTAATAGATATTTTTATTTTGCCTTACTATGACTTTCTTAAGTGTTCCTATTAGATTTAAAAACATTAAAACAGTGTAGCTAAAGATCTTTTTCATTTTTATGTATTTGGAGATAACTAAAAAGTTATAGCATTTAAAAAGAACAAGTGGGTTCATTGCTTTATAAATAAGACATGCATAACCCATGTTGCTGATCTGACTTGAATTTGATCACACTTCCACATGCTCTGGTTTGCCAAACTTGTAATGGCTATTAGATCAAGCATCTTGGGTTTGCGTTTTACATGAGGGGAAGTAGTAAGAAAAACACTTACAAACAGCACAAATGCATTTTCTAAAATGTAATTTTTAAAGTAGGATTTGTATATCGAAAGTAGTGAACCCACATGGTGGCCATTTACTTTTATTGTGCTTTTTAAAAAATAAATTAGAATTGGGCAGGTAATTGATCAGCGTGATGAACAGCGCCAACTTTTTTTTTATGCTGTGTATCTCCTTGAAATCTTCATCTCTGGAAATTTAAATTTCGAAAATTATTTAGATTTAAGGTATGATAACCATGATATTAATACTCAGTACTAACTCATTCGATGAGAATATACTGGAATCAGAACTTCTTAATGGAATTTAAACATGCAGTATGTGACCTTAAAACATTTTTAGTTGACCAACTTTTTCCCATTTCCCCCTCCTCCCAGCTCCTGCAACTACCATTCTACTGAATTTGACTATTTTAGTTTCCACTTATTAGTGAGATCATTCAGTTTTTTTTTTTTGAAAAGTCGGATGTATTTCACTTAGCATAACGTCCTCCAGGTTCATTCATGTTGACACAAAGGCAGAATTTTTTTAAAGGTAAAAAGTATTGCATTGTACATATTCGCTTTCTTTCTCCATTCATTTGTTGACAGACATTTAAGTTGTTTCCATACCTTGGCTATTATGATAATGCTGTAGTGAACACGGGAGTGCAGACATCTCTTTGAGATCCTAATTTCAGTTCCTTCGGATAAATACCCAGAAGTGAGATTGCTGTATCACATGGTAGTTCTATTTTTAATTTTTTGAGGACCCTCCACACTGTTTTCCATAATGGATGTACCAATTTAAATTTCTACCAACAGTGGCCTAAGTTATTTAAATAACCTGTAATAAACCTGTTACATGTTAACAAAATAACATACATCTTATACTGTGCAATATGACTTTTAATTTTTTGTGTTTAGTAAGTATGTTTAACATTTTTAGTGTAACTGGAAACATATTTTGGCTATGAGACTGAGGCTGCAAGGTAGAGAAAGAACAGAGTTAAAATGGAGTTATTTAAGCTATAAGGATTTTGGGTAAGTTGTTTAGCCTAATTCAAGAAATGAATATGAGAAGCCGAGTTTCCAGTCTGTCTTCTGTCACTTAGCGTAGTTGTGTGATTATCATAGGCAAGTCATTTAACTTTCTATAGTCTTTCTCTTTGTCTATGCAATATGATGGTAATTCTGATCTTACATGGATGTTATGAAGAGCAGTAAAGGTGTTCATTCCGCAGCAGTATCAGTGTAAAAGGCCTCTGAGGTGACAGACAGTGAGCTAGTATTTAGATTCTAGAGTGGATGAGCCTGCCCTCCTTCCAGGAGCTTCCAGCCTACAGTATTAAAAAAGGTTTTCTAAACGCTAATGGTTGGTTTATTCTAACAATGGCTTGTTGCTAAGAGGATCCGGGGAACATCACTGTAATCCTTTTTTTCTGTTAAGTAGAATTCAACTTTGCCAAGTTTTTTAGGACCAAAATAACCTCATTATCTTTTGGCTTCCTATGTAATACTCCCATGATGTGGACTAAAAGAATAGTTTTATAGTGAGTTTCCAGTATAAATCCAGAACCTCATTTAATATAAGAACAGTGAGCATTAAAAGGTAGTTAATTGTTTTTTCTGGGATTTTCTGTTGTGTCAAATAATACATGATCTCTTTGTTTAGAAAATGTGAGTGTGCTGAGAGAATCTTTTCATTTTAACTAAGGTTAGTCCTTTGTGTAATTTTTTTCTATGTAATTTTAAAACCTCAAGTGTGTATTTATGTAGCTGTAGTTAGTTGCCAATGTGTTTTGAATATTTTAGATTGCCAATATTAACGAACAGATTTAGACCTTCTTCATGTCTTAAATAGAGTAGAGCTCCCATTTGCTGCTTTGTTTTTGGAAAACAATGGGGAGGTAAAGAAGGGTGGGTATTAATAGCTCCTGTAAAGATTTGGGGTCTGGCCTTGAGTTTGTAAATTTGTGATAATACCTGTTTCTTGGGGTTATTGTAAATTTGTAAATTGGATGATAATATCTATTTAATAGCATTATGGTGAAAATAAAAATGACATGCCTGTAAAATGACATAATGCGTGTAAAATGCTTTACACAGCTTTTCATACACCTTCAGTAAATATTAGCTCTTTTTTTAAATTGTCACTCTTTTTGATTTCTGTGAAATCAGTTCCAAGTTTTGCATTGTTGCAGCTTTATTGCTTCTCAGATTGTTTCGATTTAACATTTTAGCTATAATTAGATGCTAGCCTGAAACAGAATTCTAGGAATTACCCGAGAGAATTGTTCAAAACTGAAAACTTTATTGACCAGACTGGAGTGTTCCAGACTGGAGGATGGCATACATTACTAAAAAAAAAAAAAAAAAAATCAATTTCATTTTTTAAGAGTGGAGAAAAATTGTTGAATGTTTATACTTCTCTTAAACCAATATGTTTACTGAACATTTTCTGTTGATCCTAAACTATTAATTAGTGATTTTTAGACCTTTTAAAAGTTTGGATTTAGCCGATGATTTGTATTTATGAGTTAACTGTATAGCTAATTCCCTTAAGATGACACTTTCTCTTTAAGTACTCTGGTCATTTAAAAGCTTGGCAATACTTTGTTTAATGTTTCTGTAATGTATGTAATGAAAGGTGCTAAGGATGTATACGATTAACAGATATTTCAGAGGTTTCTATGTGTCAGGCAGTGTGTTAGGTGCAGAGGAGACATCTGTAAAGGAGTCACCCATGATCACTGTCCTTGTTGCATTCCCCAGCTAGGAGAGATGACATACTCATCAAATGTTAAATGAGAGTGCAGTTGAATAAGGAGCAATACAAAGTGCTGTGAGGTTAAATAAAAGGAACGGGATATTCCACTCAGTCTGGAAATGACAAAGCAAGGCCAAAAGCAAGGATAGGAAGAGCATTCTTCAGACAAAGGAAACAGCTTATGTGAAAGGTCTAAGGTAGGAAAGATCTTGGTGAATCTAGAAACTGAAAGTTTAGTGATGATCGTGGAGAGCAAGGCAGGAGTCTTAAAGCAAAGTTGACCATGTAGGCAGAGGCCATATTGTGATGGGCCTTTAGTTTTCTTTAGATTGCTTTTAATGGACTTTATCTTGAGGACAGAAGGGAGTCAGATGGTTTTTAAGCAGGGAATTAACAAGAGCGTCACACTACTGTGTAGAGAATGGGAGACCTTTTGTGTTAGGAGACTCTTGTACTTCCAGTGAAAGTCAATGGCACCTTGGACTAGAGTGTAGTATCAGTGGGGATAGAAAGAGAAGGATCAATTTGAGAGACATTTAAAAGAGAAAATTGAAATACTTAATGTTTGGATCTATATAAAGGGTGGAGAAGAAAGAGGTTTCAAGATGACTTTTAGTTTTCACATTTGAGGCATTAGTGGGATAGAGATCTTGTTACTGATATATGGAATAGTGGAGGAAGAGTTGATCTTAAGTTCAGTTGGGTATGTAAGTAGCATCTGGTAATTTTTTAAAATGAAGATTCTTGGGCCCCACCCCAAACCTACTCAAAAACTCTGGAGTTTGAGCTCAGCAATGTTTTAACAAGCCTTCCAGGTACACTAAAGTTTGGGTACCTTTGGTCTCTGCAAAAGGTGAAATAGTAAATATTTTAGGCTTTGTGGAGCTGCTCAACTCTGCCCCTGTAAATTGAGAAAGCAGCTGTAGACATCATGTAAACAAATAGGCTTGGCTTGGTTCCAATAAAACTTTATTTACAAAAACAGGCAGTGGGCACATTTCACCCAAGGGCCTTAGTTTGCAGACTCTGGTTTAGATTCTAGACAAGTGTGGTAGTTGTCACCAGAATAAATGATGACAAATTAATGAAAGTATAAGTTGGAGGTCAATCTGAATATTTTCAAATACTGGTTTATTTTTTAAACCATTCTTATTGATTTTTTTTTTCATCATCTTTTTGTCATACTACTTTTCTCCACAGGGAATATTACTCTTTGTTTTTAGTATAAAACATGTTCTCATTAGTAAATATCCCAAACATCACAAAAATCAGAACAGATAATGTCCCCAGTGTTCCTGTCCTCCTTGCCCCAGAAGACAGTTACTATTAAAATTTCGATGATTATTTGTTTTTTTCTGTACATTATTAATGATTGTACCATCAATTTTAAAACAAGTATGGTATGTTTTTCTTAATTATTTGCTCTAATTGTTTATAAGTGATTTGTCAAATTATAAAATTATAAATTAAGATCAAATATATAAAATTATAACTTAGTTTTCTCTTATTTTTTGAAGGTTGTTTTGGAAACAGAAATAACGAATAAGTCTGCTTTGAAACTTTATGAAAATCTTGGTTTTGTTCGAGATAAGAGGCTGTTCAGATACTATTTAAATGGAGTTGATGCACTGCGACTTAAATTGTGGCTGCGTTGAGAAACTGACATCAAGGAACAACTTTCCAACCACGCAGAATCGACCTTTGCATGCAATGCAATTTGTACAGAATTGCTTTGCAGGTGGATTTAGTAATTTCCATGCAGTTCTTATCTGTCAGTGTCTCATTGAGTGTCGCACAATATTTGTTGCACTTTGGCATGGCGCATTTGTTCTGAATTAAAAGAGATTGTTTTAAACTTAAAGAGTTCTTTTGGTACCAACAAGATGTGCCAGTTGATAGCCAAGATTTGTTTGTTCATTTGCAAAGTCTGCTGACAATGTTATTTACACAGTGATCATTTTACCACAGAACCAGTAAGTGGAACATGATTTTTGTTCCTTAAAAAAAGCCAATGTAGATTGTAAAAATCTCTAAGTATACTAACATTTCACACGAAACCTGCCATAGTTTTCTGACGGGGGTGGGGGAAAAGCTTCAATTTTAGGTTTTATTTTTTCAATATAAAATTTTCCATTCTTGAATATTGGTATCTCAGTGATTAGTGAATGAAAAAAATGTAGGGTTGGTTGTGTTTTACAGTGAGTAAAGGTAACAATTAAATTGCGTCTGCCAGTACCTGTGTAGATAAGTATATTTGTCTTCATCTCTAGTTTTTGAATGCATGCTACTTTTTCCTTTTCTTTAAGGCCTTTGCAAGCAAACTTTTGTTTTTATTTAAATTCTAAATTTGATAATAAATTATTTCAGATTTTTATAATTTGGATACTTTTTCCAGGTGAGTGACAAAGTGGTTTACTTTAGAAGTCCCTTCTTTCCTTACAGTAAGAAGTTGAATCTACTTGGAAAATCTTTGAGAAATGGCTTAAAAGGAATGAGAAAAGTTGATGGAGCCGGGAATTGCTAGGTTTTGGATGCACTTTTTTTTTTGAGTGAGGGAATTTTTGGAAAAGAATAGAAAATTAATGTAAATTGGTATGATTTTATTTAATCAAAATTATTGCTAAGCTGTGAAGAACAGCTTTTACAATATAGTCAAACCTTTTTTTCCCCACTTGATTCGGATTCACATTGCTTTCATTTCTTAAAACGTTTCACTTTTGGTTCTTGGTCTTCGAAATAAATGTCAAGGTGCATTGTATCCATTTTAAACTGATTTTATTTTCTTTCCACTTATTCAAGCAAATTCTTGGGGGGGGGGAGGGAGTTTTGCTTAGTTCCTATAAAAACAAAAGGGAGAAATGGAAATTTTTTTTGGAATGAGTTCTTATGGGTTTTCTTATAGCCATCACCATGTTAGTGACATCGTGTTTTGGCCAATCTGTGCAATGTAATACATTTTAAAGTTAATTGCTTTCAATTGAGTCAGGAAACCCGTGATGGATAATTTATTTAACTTGAAAACCTAGGGTACCCATGAAAAAAAAGATTCATTTTCTGTGAAAAATGTTTTATAGGAATCTATGTTGTTTTTTCTTTAATTTGGATATGCTTTACTTCTGCTCTAGGATTTGGTTTGAATTTTATTTTATGGCTATAATTACTGTATTTTAAAAACCCTACCTCCATTAACAGTTGGTAAAAGCCCCCTTTCAGGAAAGTTTGTGGTTCTTTATAATTTTTTTTTTAAAGGAAAGCTGCTCTTTGCTCAGTGTAATGTCTTGAAAGTGAACATGATAACAAGTACTTTTAAAATAAAGATACATAGATTTGGTGAAAATAAAATCTTCCTGCTGGTGGGATCATTTATAGTTCCTTAGTTTTAAAGAAAACTTTTTTCCATTTTTATATTGCTCTTGAAAGTTTAATGGGCAGAATACTGATTACATTAAAAATATGGTGACCACACAAAACGCAGCTTTCCAGCTGACCATTTTGAGTATGTTTTTGGTTAAACTTCGTTTGGGCTCTAGCATTTAGAGAAATGCCAATCATTGTGATGCTTCTGTTATTTTTAATATGGAGGGAACTGAAGTAAAACAGTTCATTACTTAACATTATTAGATTTTATCTCACTGTTTTACATTTGACTTGCCGGTTGTTAGGTGATGATCGTTGCTGAACATACATTTGCTTAACTCACTGATGGGGACAGTTGCTGGATACATGCTGGATTTTCAGTACAACCATTGTTTTTGGTAGGTTGTCAATGAAACCAACACTATTGACCTTTTCTCCCAGAATTGGCCAAGTTTTGCTGAATTGACTGGGTGTTTGTAAATATGATCTTAACCATGTGACTAAAAAGTCACATGGTTGCCATATTGTTCAACTGGTATATTTTGAATATCAGTATCTACTGTATATCTTCAATTGGGTATGCAAAAATTGTTTAAGTAGACTAAAATTTTAACCTCTAGCATGATAACCCAGCATCAGAACTAAAGTCTCTATTCTAGTTGAAGGAGCATCAAACATTAATTTACATTTTGATATTGGGCTTTCCTTTTTCTTAAATAACCAAAACAATTCTGTTTAAAATTGATAGAGGGAGTTCACTTGGCTAAAACTGAGCAAAACTGGCGCAACTTTCTTTTAAAGGGGTGCTGCCTCTTTAAGACTGACTGTACTATTCACTGACACTGGTTTGGCAGTTGGTACTGCTGAACATTTTTATACATGCTACCATGAAGCTATATATGTTAGTATTGAAGAAGCTAACGGGTATACTACCATTTTTGATGTGCGGGCTGATTATAATTTCCCTTATGTTAAAATGAAACTAGAGAAGTCCACAGATCAAAAACCAGACAGTAGTTTCTGAAGTTGAAGCCAGCAAAATAAAAAAAAAAAAATTACTATTAAAATTGGTTTTAATATTTTGCCTCTTCCCCAAATTACCTTCTCACTTGCTTGACAAATCTATGTAAAGAAGTTTGTTTGTCACATGTTTTAACTTTACCTTGCCCTGTGTTTTGGTATTGGCTGATATGTATAAGACTGGATGTGTATATTTATTATGGTGTCTAAAAATCATGAAGTTCATCACTTTCCAGGAGCATAGATAAATGCAAATTGGTAGTGCATCAGAGTTACTTTCCAGTGCACCATGACATCACTAAAATGAGTGCTATAATGTTACAGGGCTTTCAGGTTTGTAGAACATAACCATAAATTATATTGACGTCAGATATGAGTTGAGTATCTATAAAATATCACGTGTATCTCAAAATATTGGACTGCTGTTTGATGACTGGATATTGCTGCGTAATTTTCTTCTAATGTCCCATATCATTTTGGAGAGAGAGATTTAATGGGCTTTGAAATGTGCAAGCTGTCTAAATAAGATGCAGTCAAATAAAGTATGGTTAAGTTGTGTTTGCATTTTTCTTTTAGAAAGAGCTGTGTGCATTTTATAATTGAGTTGTTTTACTAAGGGAAAAAAAAACAATCTATTCTGTTCCCCACTTCCTGCCTCCCATCCAAGAATTATTTGGAAGAAGTGATATACAATTGTTATCTCTCTACTTTGTGTTCTGACAAAGTAAGTTAGAAAATAACAACATGAACTTGATTTTTCTGAAAGTGTTCAAAGTTAGTTAACTCGTGTATCAGATATCAATACAAATGAGAGCATATTAAACCAACTTTTTTCTGTCCTTGTTCCATAGCAATTCCAAAGACAGTTTTTATTTTAATTTACTATTTTTTCTTTGTACTTGAGTAATGTTTTTTTTTTTTTTTTTTTTACCCTTGCCGAGACACCAAAATAGAACATTATGTAAAGGGCTTTTTACCCTTCTTGTGAGAAGCTTTAAGTGATATTTA
The DNA here is from genome assembly GCA_003508835.1 of Eonycteris spelaea. NCBI lineage: Eukaryota > Metazoa > Chordata > Mammalia > Chiroptera > Pteropodidae > Eonycteris > Eonycteris spelaea. Next base: position 9,423,711 of record PUFA01000017.1, read on the forward strand.
TGCATGCTTTCATATTCCAAGATTTATGGATATTAGTGGAAGAGATCTGTTTTAATCATGACTGCTAAATTACTTTCATCATGCATGCCAAATCTTTGTTCTTTTATAGTCATGTTGTGAAAATATCTGAGTTCATGTTTTATTTGGGCCTTATATGGAAACTTAAATACTTCATATATTGTCTAAATAAGGACCAGAATGTGATACTGTTCTTTCACACCTATGAACAGAGATCAGTATTAACCTATAGCCCAGAGATATAGTGATACTTTTAAACAGCTTTAAAAAATGAATTTGAGTCTATGGCCTTGCCACCCTGAATGTGCCCAATCTCGTGTGATCTCAAGCTAAGTAGGGTCGGGCCTGGTTAGTACTTGGATGGGAGACCACCTAGGAATACCAGGTGCTGTAGGCATTAAAAAAAAATAATTAATTTGAAAAGTCTCATGAGCATACGGCACACTGCACTTTCTTCAGATTGGTGCTAATGGCACTTTATGATGATAGAAATAAATGTTATTTGTGTTCTTCAAAATGCTAGCTCCTTGTCACATGTAGCTACTGAGCCTCAAGAATGGCTAGCATGACTGAAGAACTGAATTTTTACTTTTGCTTAACTGGAATTTAAATAGCCACATGTGGTTAGTGGCTACTATATTGAACAGTATAGCTTTAGATATTTAAGCAGTAATTGAAGAAAGCACTTTTTGAATAGGAGTTTTAAGACCATGCTCTCTAATTTATTGAAATAGGAAATACAAGGATCACGGTTAAAAGTCACCTCTGAGCGAAAGCATATAGCTGCACTGTTTATGTTGAAATCTGTTAATACAGTATCTGACAGCACCTCTCTCCCTGCCTGTGTTGTGATGTAGCCCTTCTGAGAAAAGTAGCCTTTTCAGTTTTTATTATGTGGAAGTTCTTTGCGTTGCAGTGATGTACAGATTTAAGTGCCAAAAATTGATTTCTAATGAGACTGTCATATCTTTTTAGTGTTAGATCATTTTACATAGTTAAGCCTAATAATTTCTCATTTTGGATGAATTGAAATCATTTCACCTCTAAATGAGATTGAGCTCTTCCATTACCAGTGATTAGACTGCAACATGGAGGAATGTCATATTTCTATTTTTACTCTTTTTGTTTTTAATTCTGGAAGATCACTTATGTTGATGTTAAGGCAGTGTTTTTGAGAGAACCAGATTATTTGGCTGTGTTCTCTGGCCATGGTGTGTCACCTTGATTCTAACTGGTCATATATAATGTATTAAAAGCGCAAGAATGGGGATTGGAACACACTGGCTAAAGGTACTGTCAGGCTTGGTACAGCCCGTTATCATTGCTGGAAAGAGCCCAAAGCACACGTTTATTGAGAGCAATCAGTGTTTAATCTTCATATGAAAAAGACCAAGGAATACGAAGACCACCAAAGTGCCAAAATCTATCTCTTAAAATATATGTAAACCATGCAGGGTCTTTTATGTAAGGTTTTTTAAAATGCGAAGGAATAAGCTCATTTTTAGTTATGATGGATTTTCATGACTACCTCTTTGCTGTATGAATAGTATTCAAATTTTCTAATACCTCAATTTTCTGAGAATCTATGTACATTTTTGTAAATAAAAATAATTTACCTATATGCTAGGGGAAGGAGCTGGCTTTTAAATTGTGTAGACATTTGTTACTGGATTTGTTAATGGTGAATCGATTTGAAATTTATTAACATTAATAGCCTCAATGGTCCCCTTGACTCAGGTTTTGTTTTTTTAGTAAAAATATATTTTATTTAGTGAGATTTATGTTCCAGGAAGTGTGTACCCTCATTTGTTCATTTACAACTGCCAAGATTTGTATGTCTCCTATGTTTTACTTTCATGCCAAAGAAACTCACCCTTTTCCAAAGCCAGCAGGTTGAACTAATGGGGGGGGGGGGGTGGGCGGGGCAGGAGAAGCTTGCCCCTTAAATAGGCATCTTAAGTTTTATTTTCTGGGATTTAAATATTTTCCAGAGGAAAACATCTATAATTGTTTAGTGAAAGCCATTAGGAATAATCTGCAAAAATGCATGTGTTTTTAGGCACCAGTTCCATTAAGGAAACAATATTGACAATTTTAAGGAATTGTGCTGTGTTGTACTTTTACAATTGCATGAAACTTTTTAAAGCTTATATAGGATGCAAAATTAATGCTAAATTGTATGTATATTTATGAACTATTCAGGATTCGATCACTTATTTTTAGGTCCAGATTCCCATGATAGTACATGGTTATCATTTTAAGGGGGCTGAACCTGCTGCCTTAAAGCTAAACCTGCTGCCTTTAAACTTTTCTACCTCCCTCCCTCAATCGTGGTTGTAAACAGTGACTCTGCACAGTCAGTTAGCCTTCTAATTGATTTGATTGTGAATGCAAATAAAATAAAATCTGTAAGTCTGCCAAGTATTAACTAGGTAAATGTAAACTGATGTCAACCTTATTTTTGGCCAAGTCTGCCTGATAGTTTATGATAATTTGGAAATGAAGTACATTGATATGGATGTGAGCATTGTGTTTGAGTTATTGTGGGAATAATTATTTTCTTCATATTTGGAACTGATAACATTCAAAGTGTTGATTTCCATCCTGATGATACTGGGCAAGTTTCTGAACCTCTCTGAGCTTTGGCGATAAGCTTATTGTGAAGGATATGTAATCACCTTAACAGTGCCTACTAGCCTAGTGCAGAGTAAATAATAAATGATAACTATTAATATATATAACAGTAGTATATAACTTTATATTTTGGCATTAAGTTTTGTAGCACCATTTAAATGGCAAAAGTCATCTAAACATATTAGAGCTTATGAGAGTAGCCTCGACTGCAAAAGAAAAAATTTTGCCATTTTATTGTGGAGAATATTAAAATAGGCAAAAGTATAATGATCTCTCCATTTACTTAAGAAGACCCAACATCCATCCATGGCCGATCTGGCCCCATCCATTCTCCATCACCCTTGTCATATTTTTTTCAAAACATCCCAGAGATTACATTTTATCTGTAAATATTTTAGTACTTAAATAATAAGGCCTAATTTTTAACAACAAAACCACACCACTGTTACACACAATAATCCTTAATCATATATAACCAGTATTAATGCTCCAGTTCTTAATAACATTGAGATGCTTAAGCGGAGAGTAAATATAATGGCTATAGAGGTGGTTACTCTTTCAAAAAGGATAAAAGATTTCTTACAAGAACAGTAGACACCTACATAGGTTAGTTGGGTTGACAGACAAGTGATTAAAGGAAAGAAGTGGAAAAGTAGAAGTAAGGTTGAATGTAGGGGCTGTGTCATGCATATCTCAAGAACGTAGTGTTTTCCTTTGGACATAAGACACGTATTTATTGGGGAGAAATGGAGTTGATAAATATGGTGAAATTGCCAACAGTGACAAATGTCTTTTAGGAGAAGAGGTTGGGTTGAAATATAATCAGCGAAGCATGGCAGAAGAGGTATTGGGGGAGCAGGAGAAAAAAATAGGTGATAAGGACACAATTTTATTAGGGATGGTTAAGCAAATGAAGCAGGTTTTTCTCTTTTGAAAGAAAAAGTGGGGAAAGGATAAGGAAACTCTATATTGAAACACCCCAATATTGTGATTTTTTTAAAAAAAGGATCAATAGAGAAATAATTCAGGATAAATTCATCACAGCCATTATCTGAATTTATATTTAAAAAAAAAAAAACTAAACCACTGGACTAGATAGAGTTGCTAGAAATGCAGAAAATTGGGAAAGGATTTTAGGAGCTTTTTGTATCGCAGCTACACTAAACGTATGTAGAATATAAGCTTCAGAATCGTGGTTCTCAACTAGTGAGTCCAATTTTCTTTTTGTTTTAAAAGAGCACCTGAGTGGAGACAGAACACTGGACATCTTTGTACAACCACTGAGCATAGATCATTGTGGTCTGCCCTGATTACAGGAGCTTGCAGCTATTGGGATGTGATTTCCCAGCTTCGGGTGAGAGACCTGTGATTCATATTTTCACTCCATTGCTGGCTGGGCAGGAGAATAATAATAGTAATAAAACATAATGCAGTGAGATTAACTTCCTTAGTTTTCAAAGCAGTTCCACCGACTTTTACCGTCTTTAAAAAGATCCTTTGCAATGGAAAGATAAACAAGTACAAAGCGGTTAAATGACACTTCTGTCTAGGGTCAAGCAGCAGCGATGAGACCTGAACCCAGGTCTCCTGAGTCTTCTGGATCCAGTTTTCTTCGCATCATGCCCAGTGCTTGATGAAACCCAAAGAGGATCGAGTTCAGTATGTTTAATTCTGTTGGATAAAATGAAAACTTTAATGAATCCTGCTAAATTATTTAAACAGCCATTTATCCAGCTTAAAATTTAAATGCTCTCACAATGTTTAATAGGTCTAATGTGTAAAATCCATTAAAGCACTTAGGATTAAGTGGTTTTTCTTAACATGTAATTGGTTTCTAATAATTAGGTCTGTAATGTCTTTCAAGGGGACTGAAATTGATTTCTTTAAAGCAGACTTTCCTTATGTATTGTCTCCTTTAATGAAAATCGAAGTGAATACTCTTACTTACATAATTCATTTATGTTTAATTTTAAATTTTCTAAATATTGTGCCATATTTTAATAAACTTTTACTCTGTCAAATTTCAAATAAGCCCATAGAAATACTTTGGGGGAAAGAAAGTTGTTCATAGGAAAGCTACCTTGATTATTAAGTTTAAAGTCTCATTAAAATATGTAAAAATACTTAAAAACACTGCAAAATCAGGTCATACTAATATTTTCTTTATAATGCTAAGCTTACAAAATGCAAACATTAATTTTTTTGTATGTATATGTGTGTATATCTATAGGTGTGTGTATGTGTATATATGTATATACTATGTGTATAAATATGTATGTTTTTAATATACATACGCTTTTCCTGGTGGCAAAAACTTGCTTAACTTAGAGTCTCAGCTGCTGATAACACAATGTTAAATGATTGTGTTGTCTGTCTGTCTTCAAATAGAGTAGGATGCTAATATGCAAAGCTTGTGCCACTAAAACACTGGACGGACCAGGCATGTCAGACATGCAATGAGAGAAAATTTTTGTTATTTTCCTGCTCATAAAAATGAAATTACCAATATTTGCTCTTCGGAGTGGTGATATGGGTTCCACTGGAGAGTAGGTCCATGGCAGCAGGGAATTTGTTCATGGCTGTACTTGTTCACTGCCTGGACCAGTGAACAAAAATTCAGGGATTTAACTGAATCAACTACCAGCTTATGTATTTGGATGCCTGGGAAGTAGTCAGAATCTTTTTGGTTCCGACTCTGAGCATAACTCCTGGAAAATAGATCTGTGCATCCTCAATGAGAAACCGTGCAGCATGAACACCAAGGGAATGGTGGAGTGTTGCTAGCATCCAAAGAGATGTTTAAATTCCCAACTAGAACATACCATTTAGTCATCTGACCAACATTTATTGAACATTTGCTAAGTGCCAGACATTGCACCTGGGACTATAGAAGAAAAATTCCACTCCTTTAGCATCAAATAGTCTTTGAAATCCAAGAAGCGAAGTCTAGGGAAGGGAAGAGAAAGCACTAACTGAGGCCTATGAGCCCTGGAGTTATCTGTATTCTTAGAGCAGACAGCTTGGGAACACTTAAATAGCATTTAGATATATGATGAGTCAGCGCTATGGAAGGCAAGTATTGAAAGATTAATTAGGAAGCAAGGGAGAAGTCCTCTTCACTGTAAATACTTTAAAACTGGGCAATACCAGTAATGCAAATGTGGCTGGCTTTTTTCAGTGGTCTAATTTTCTCTTTCCAGGCCATAAACAGCATTTCGTAGCATCTCTCTGTCCCTCCTCCTAAACAGAAATTTCTAAAAGGCATTGGTGAGTGCCATGAGCGTGTGTGCATGCATGTGTGTTGGGGGAAGTAGCAAAACAAAGTCCTTCTGGAATACTCCTGTCCCCTTTCAGGAATGAAGGTAGCAATGTCCCCCACTGCTGGAAGTGCTGCTGGCAGACAGTCCTCAGCTGTCAGCTGCCTTCAGGAAGTACCTCACCCAAAGACACTTGCTTCGCCCAAATGTCATGCCCCTTCCCAGAGTAGCCCATATTCAAGGCCTGGTTGGTGTGTGGGTGTTTAAGGGTCTAGCTGCCCTGCCCCAGTTCTAAAGGGCCATCTGGTTCCAGAACTCCCTGTGGGATTGGCTGTCTTCACAGAGGCTGAATCTTAGCTTCCCTTTTGCTCAAACCTGCTTCCTAAGAGTGCTTCCTAATAAACTTCCTGCATGCTGATCTTTATCCAGAGTCTGCTCCACATGCAAACATATGGCATGCCTGGAAGGGGTGGAAGAGACTGAGGCCCTTTTCATATTTAGCTTCAATACTAGCCATTTTTGTATTTCTTCTCATCAAAGACTGATGGGATATTGGAGGGCTATGGGAGGAAAATCTATTTTTGTTTCTATTTTGCAGCCAGGGTCTAGGTTTAGGAGAAGGGCAATAAAAGGGCTCACCGTAATCAAAACCAAGTCTTAGAGTTAAAAGCATTGCTTGGGAGTCAGAGATTTGTGTTGAAAATCATGTCTGTGTTTGCCTTTGGATGAGTTATTTAAATAAATGTAAACCTCAATTTTCTCATCTGGAAAAATGAATAATAAAAGTTACTTCACATATTTGTGGTGGTGATGAAATAGCAGTTGCTGTGATGTGATATACCGAAATTTATCTTTATTATCATTATTATTATTTAAAGCATTAGAGCCTATTTCACACAGGGGACCTAAGAGCTTGGAGAGGGAACTTGTGGCACCAATTTCCAGCTTTCTGGGGTCTGAGAATACAAGACTAAAACCCAAATATAAGAATACATGACTAGTGGCTACCATCTGGGCTAGGAACCCATCCTCTGATCCTACTGGACTTTGAGTCCTATTACCTTTTAGTCAAATGTGGTTACCAAAGTCTGGCTACCAGAGCCTGGATGATAATATTGTACAACTGCAGGAGTCCTATATGTTGGGATGACATAGAAAGACAGATACTGCATGATCTCACATGTGGAAACTAAACTAGACTCATAGAGGGAGTAGAATGGTGGTTGCCAGAGGCTGCTGAGTGGGTGTGTGTGTGTGTGTTTGTGTAGGAAATGGAAGATGTTGGTCAAAGTACAAAGTTTCAGTTATGCAAGATGAATAATTTCTGGAGATCTAATATGTAGCAATGGGACTATAGTTAACATTTAAAAAAAAGAAAAAATAGTAACTATATGAAGAAATAGATATGTTAATTGACTTGATTGCAGTGATCATTTCACTATATATACATATATATATGAAAACATCAAGTTGTACACCTTAAATATATATGATTTTTATTTGTCAGCTATACCTCAGTAGAACTATTTAAGAGACACAAAGAGAGAAGTATTCCTGAGGCCTGCTCTCCACACCCCAGTCTTCATCATCCTTGTCTACTGGCTGATGAGAGACGGGTCCAGACTTGATAAGTATGAATTCTCAGGCTGGAGCAATTTCTAGCAGACTTCTCTGCTTCTTCTGCTTTTCCCATCCTTCTCTCACATATGCTATGGTAGGGGTCTAGGTAAAAAAATAATGGCAAAAGAAGAGAGGAAAATGCGATAGCCCTAAAAGGAAGCAGCAATTAAATTTAACCTAAAAAATATATAACTAATATATATCATATCCATAGCTACTTGTGACATTACTGATAATAGTTGACACAGAAAAGTTTGCAAACAGTATTCTTTTTCATAAATTAAAGTCAGTGTCATCCCTATGTCACTTGAGCTCACTTGATTCTGATATCCTTGCATGAAAGAGAGATGAGTAGGATTCCAGCTGATCCTCCAGGAAATGTGCCCGGGGATGCGTTGCATTTTAAATATTGTATATTGAAACAGAAAAGAAGTTTGAGAACTCCTAGGACTGAACTAGAAGGTGAGGATCATGATTTTCTTCTCATTTGGTCCTGGCTCTTGGATGCTCCTACTTTATTTTAGTGGATACTCTTCAGGAATCTCTATTTGACATATTTAAAATGTAACTGAGGAAGAAAGAATGATGATTGAGTCAAGAGTCTCTAATTAAGGATATAAAGGAACATTAATTGAAATTGGAGATGAGTGTTTTTTCACTGCCTTTTGTGAACAACCTCTGCCTCCTGCCCTTTAACCAAAGCAACTAAAGGCAGCTCAACACTTCTCAGTCTGCCACAGCAGTGAGGCAAAAAGGCCTTACACAGTATAACGTGGCCCCTTTCTTGGGTTTGTATTGAGATGGTTACCTTAAATTGTTTTCCTTTGGACACCTCGGGATTTTTTTTTTTAACTGAGATAGTCTATTTGTTGCTGGACTTTTTTTTTTTTTTTTTTTTTTTTTTTTTTTTTTTTTACACCTACAGCACCTGGTATTCCTAGGTGGTCTCCCATCCAAGTACTAACCAGGCCCAATCCTGCTTAGCTTCTGAGATCAGCCGAGATCAGGCGTGTTCAGGGTGGCATGGCTTAGACTTGTTGCAGGACTTTGATCCTAAGTTATTACTATTAGCTGGAGTATAGAGAGAACCACAGAATGTGGAAACATAGCACAATGTCTTCTATAGTGATTAATTAATGCTGAGTTCAAACCCAAATGTAGCTGCTTATCAGCTTTGTGATCCTAGAGAGTTAAATCTCTCAGAACATCTGGTTTCCTTATCTGTAAAATGAAGAGAATAATATTGGTCTTTCACAGGGAAATGGAGATGATTAAATAAAACAATGCACATAACGTATTTAGGAGACGTCCTGATACAGAGTATTTACATGGGAGTTGCTTGTATTACTAGTAGTAGTGGAAAGGATGACAACTTTCATTTTGCAAAATAGAAAAACGAGAACTCATTATTTTAGTGTGAAGATCTGAACATTATTTAATTTGTAGGATAAGAATTTGGACAAGAAAATCACACTGGACACGAGATCATCTTTGCCCTGGGTCGTAATCCAGAAGGCTGTCAGCCGCGAAATGGTTATCTAACACCCAGCCTGAGACCTGCCGTCTGACAGGGAAGGCTGCGTTTCTTCCTGAAGAGTTCTGAGGATCCTGGACACTACCTTGTTCCACCTGGATCGAGTTACTGATGTTCCTTGCAGGGCTCTCCTGCTCAAGGATAGAAGCTTACTATTCACTTATTTATGGAAATAAAGCTTTTCTTTTACATCTAATTCACCCTTCAGAGTTGCCACTTTTTTAAGAAAGGAAATGGGCCGGTATTTTTTTTTAAATTAAGCTTCCCATTTATGAAGATGGGGCGTACATCCTTTTAAAAACTTTATTTTGAAATAATTTCAATTTTACAGAAGTTTTGCAAAAAATCGTACTGAGAATTCCTATATACATCAGCATTTCCCAATTGCTAATGTAAGAATCCACTCAAAACCCCAGAGTTGGTATAAATATTATCTTAAACTTAAGACATTTGAGAATTAACAGATGCCGAAAGAAAGAAGCCTTCTTGGTACTTCCCTTATCTGACTAAAAGCAGTAATTTCTGGGAAATAAGGCTACCATAAATTCCTTCTTTTAGACAGATCTACTTCCACAAAAGAGCATGAATAAAACCTACCCCAAATTCTTTCTCAAGGGAAGGTTTATGGCCCTGAAGAAGCCAGAAAGCCATTCATACCTGTGTAGACAAGCATTATCGCTTTCTCATCTCTTGATGGTTATCCTAAAAACCCATTAGAAAACTACTTATTCTTCCCAGAAAAGGTTTTTCTCTGGTCTTCTTTTCCCCAGTTAAGTTGGTATATAAGCCTTTAACTTAATAAAGAGCCAACTACTTCTTTTGCTGGCTTATGTGTGTATATGAATTAACTGTTTTCTCCTGTTAATCTGTCTTTTGTCAATTTAATCTGCAGGCTTTAGATAAATAACATAAAAGGATGCAGGACAAGTTTTTTTCCCCCTACATTAGTTAACATTTTACCACTTTTGCCGTATCATTCCCTTTTTATATATCTATATTATTTTTTTCTGAACCATTTGAAAGTTGTAGACATGATGCCCCATTGCCCCTTAATACTTCAATGTATATTTAAAAAAAATAAAGACTCTATATCTTACACTGGAAATTAACATTGAATATTATTATCTTCTAGTCCCTAGACCTCACTAAAAATTTTCCAATTGTCCCAATAATGACCCAATAATATCCTTTAAAGTTCTGGATCCAGTCTAGGATCATGTGGTACATTTAGTTCTCACTGCTTTTAGTCTCCCTAAGTCCAAAACAGTTTCCCAGTCTTTCCTTATCTTCCATGATATTGACCGTTTTTAAAATTTACTCTATAAAATGTTCCTCAGTGTGGGTGTATCTGACATTTCCTCAGGATTAGATTCAGATTTTTTTACATTTCTGGCAGGAATACTACAGAAGTGACATTGTGTAGTGTCAGGAGGCATGTATTTATTTGTCCTGTTATTCTTGACATTCACGTTTCTCACTTGGCTTTGATGGTTTCTGCCTGGTTATTCTATTATAAAGTTAGTAACTATTAAGTACTTATCTGTTAATAAGCAATGACTAAGTATTTTTTGAGAGATGCTTTGAGATTATGTAAATATCCTGCTCCTCATCAGATTTTCATCTATTTATTTTAAATCCATTGTAGATTCTTGATTAAATCCATTATTACCATGACAGTTGCCAAATAGTGATTTTTAATTTCATGATTCCCTCTGTATTTTTTTAATTTGGCATGCTCTCATAAGGTAAGGCTTTTTCTTTTCCCTCACTTCTTTATATATTCATTCATTTATTTGTTTATGTAAATGTAGGTTCATGGACTTCTATTTTGTTCAATGTGTTATTGCCTGTTACTGTTATTATTTATTAGCCCCTTCATGCTGGTTCCTATGTCTTTTTGACATGTTCCCATCATTCTTTGAGCACTTCCTTACTTTCTGGCACAACATGATGTTCCAGGCTCATCTGTCATTTCCCTGCCACAGCCCTGGAATTAGTTATTTCTTTAGAGTCCTAGTCCCTTTTAGGGGAGAATGTAATTTAGAAACCATGATCTTGGTACTCATTGATATTGGTGTGTCATTGCTTTTAGTTCTTCTCAGCAGACTAGGAAATATGTATGTACACACACACTCAATCACATATATCCACACATCCATATCAATCAGTCAATCATCTATCATCTATCTACGTTAAAAGACCATTAATTTACACTGATACCTTCAATTTCAATATAACACCACAGGGTTTATCTTTTCCTCTTTGATTTACTCATATTGCCCTCTCCAGCACTGAAAAACTTGGCTCCCATTAGCCTTAGTATATTTACTTAGTCATTTCTCCTGCGTGTAACCAATGTGCTAACCACACAGACTGCCTCTTTGGCCCCAGCCCCACTGACCTTGCTAGCTATGCCAGCCAAAATTTTGACCTTGACTAAAGGAAATGGAAGGGGAAAAGACGGTATATTTTTTCTTTAATGAAGCCTGAAGTAGAAGTTTTACTACTCAGGGTAAAGCAAAGTGTTTTTCCTACTTAAATCAATTTCTGAGTTCAAAACAAGCAAGTAAAAATCCAAAGTGAAAATTCACATTCAGTTGTTACAGCCAGTGATTGACTTAGCAAGTGATTATTTACTGTGCTTATTCTTATAATCAGTGACGGATGTAACACCCTATTGAAGCCATGAAAGTCAATCATTTTATTGCATAATGGAGAGATCTGTCCATCTTAGTGCAGTGAATGTGCTTGATTAATGTAGGTAAAATTCCAAACATCGAATTTTGCCACCAGTTTACCTTCTAGGGTTGCACTCGTTTTTTATCATAACCAATATTTTGGAATTCAATATTAAAATATACTTAAATGTTATTTGGCTTGAAGTATTGTTTACTTTGTATAGTCCTTGAAGCCATACTTAGTTTGACCAAAAATCTTGAGTTTGCTTGACAAATCCTCTAACACTTATGAGCATCTAAATTCCTGTGGTGCTGGTTGACGGTGCTGACCCCTGGGCCCACAGTCAGAGATTCTGATTCAGTAGCTCTGGAGAATGTCTCCATGTTTATGAGATCCACAGCAGGTTCAGAAGCAGATGGCCCAGGAACCGCACTTTGAAAAACACTGGCTTAGCATGTTTTTAGTCACGTCTAGGAAAGTTCTAGTTTAGAAGTTGTGGTTGATTATTCCTGGTCCTATGCAAGGCCGAATTGGTCATTGGGACCTGCCAAAGCTTTCAGAATCAAAAAGCAAATCAGTGTGTCGAAACTTGGCTGCCAACACCTGCAATTGCAGGACGAATGTGTCAGTTGTGTATCAACATTTATGTGTCAAGGCTGTGCTAGCGTGTCTGAGAAAGGTGGCATCAACGCCAGAATGCTGGTCCACCAGGCAGAGCTGCAGCGCGCTCTCCCCCAGGATGCCAACATGACAGGACAGATCTTCAGCCCTTGGGTTTGGCTGGCCGGTGTTCTTATTAATAAGACTGAGAAGCAACTGGAGACAGACTGAGTACACGTGATCCACGATCCCTGGTGCAAGTCTGTTTCCTTTCTTTAGTTTTCCTCAGGGAATAGAACAGATGACTGAAAAAATTATATTCTTTAGCAGAAAGAAAGCAAACTCTCAACCAGCACTTACTTATGTTGAATACTTGCACAAAGAGTATTATATTCAATCATCATAAATCACCTGGTGGCTAAGTGGCTTTTTTTTTTATCACAGTTCCACAGATAAGGAAAGGGAGATGCAGAGTGTGAAGTTTGCACATGATCACCTCTAGTAAGTGGCCATGAAGAGTTTTGACCCTTGGCCTTTTGTCTTTAAATCCAGTGCTTTGTGCAATAAACACTATATTGACCAACCTTATATTTTGACTTTGTTTTCACTTCCCAAAGGGATGACATTCAGGAAAACTAGGACACTCTCATGAGTGAAAGTAAGCCCAACAATAGGACACATATACTGGGGCCTTCCATACTAGCAGACCTATTCTTTGGATGTTAAAAAGCAGAATATAGAAATAGGTGTCAGTGATAAATGTGAACACAATTTTTTAGACAATTAACATCTCTGCACTTAATTTACTCTAGGAAAAAAATGAGAGTGGTTAGATTGGTTTATTTTGCCTGAGGGTAGGGATCTTCCATAGGTAGGTGGTCTTTTAGAATGAGGATGTACATGGTAACTGGAATATGGTCTTTTCCCTGTGTTTAGGATGTGGGAACTTGCTGCTGCCCAGTTACTGGTTTCATTGATCCTTTATGTGAAATACATATTTTGTTAAATAGTTTTACTCTTATTTTATAATCTATCAAATGCAATGTCAAATATTATCAGGGTTTACCTGTACTGCTGCCAAATTTTGGTTATGCAAATTTAAAGCAAAGACTCTCTTACAAAATGGAAATATTTCACAGAGGTTCTTTTCTTTACATTTGTACAATAAAAAGGACCATTTGGGTAATCTCACAATAAGAAATAACCAGCCTGCCCCAAAGGATCACTGGAGGGCTCATTCCTTCCAGATTTAAACTGCTACTTTTAATGTCTAACCCCACCATCTCTTCCCCCTTGATTTCAGCCCAGGTACCCATTACAGGAGTCAAGGTCCCTAGATTTCAATGGCAGCGCTTGAGTCTGTTGACCCAGAAACATGGATTGACCAATATCTCTCAGCTTGTAAGAGCAAGAACCAGAACTCAAACCAGATCTCCTAGCTTCAGTCCACTCCTCTTTCCTTAGAGACTGGGCAGTGGGTGTGAATGTATATGAGTATAGTGGGTAGACGTTTTGACAGGCTAGACAGCACCCCCTGTTCTCTCCTAAAAGTCTCCCCAGGTTTACTATAAAACATTTAGATCAGTCTCCTTTGGGACTAGTTCTTAGTCCCTTTTTTTGGCACCCTACAACTCAATCCATTCAGTGGTACACTGGCACAGTGGTCCCCAAAACTCGGTTCTTTAGGTGGATACTTGTTGGTTTGCAACCACGGGAACTTCCTGGATGAAATCTGAAACCATTCTTCAAACACAGAGGGCAAGGAGAGAATGAAGAAAGAGGCAGACGACTCTATATTGGTTGGTGGCAGATTTCATACTTAAGGGAATTTATATACAGGCTTGTCTTGGGCGGCTGCAGAGTAGGCAGAATCTTAAAAGTTTATACAGAGGCCTCGACTGGGTTTAGTCATGTGGTCACTCCACATGGTCTCAACAGAACCTTACTTTCTCAAGGCTGTGTCCTTGAATTGGCTCTCACTGTGGGAATGGTGAGCAGGATGTCCCTTCCAAGGACAGGGAATTGGGTAAGGAAACTGATTGGGTCCAGCTCATATCCTCTCCTCCACAATATTGCAGAAATAATATTAGGAGTATAATATGAAACATCCATACCTATCATCATATCTAATCCATCACCAAGTCCAGTAATTTTGCTTCTTAAATCTCCCTCAAATGGGTCCAATTCTTTCTATCTCCATCGCCACCATTCTAGTGTAAGCCATCATTACCTCCAGTGGAGCCATTGAAAGAATCTTCTAGTCTCCCCTATTTGTGTGCTCTGGTGCCCCCTTTAATTCATTCTTCTCTCTGCATCCCTAAGTCAAGTCCTTCTTGCTTGACTGTCCTAGAACAGCCCTCCCTAAATAAATCCTTTTGCCTACATAACATCGACTTGCCATTCAGATCTCAGCACCAGCAAGGGTCACTTCCTTAAGAGGTTTGACTTTGCCTCCCAAGTTCTTGTGTTATTTGTTCTTATAGAAATTTCTTCTTTTACTCCATAGTGTTTATCTCCATTCATAATTAAACACGTGTCTGTGTGACTGTTGAATTAGTGGATATCTCCTCCACTAGACTGAAAAACCCATGAGGGAAGGGAATACATCTGTATCAGTCTCTCTCTCTCTCCCTTCCCTTCTCTATTTCTCCCTAGTTCTCTTCTCTTCCTACCTCACTTTTTTTCCTATAGGAATTCGATCTTCTCAATGAACAAAGGGTAGAACTATTCCACACTGAAAAGGGAAAATGAAAGTTATTCTCTTGAAGAGCAGGCTTCTGCAGATCTGAGGTGTTCTACTAAAGTCTAAGTTAAAGCAACTCTGCCAGGGCCTCCTACAACCTTTTATATCTATACTTAATTTCTCTCACTTTTTTGGGGGAGAGGGATTCTGTTTTTTCATTCTTCCACTTTTATTTATTAAAATTTTTAATAGAAAGTTGTTAAATTACATATCAGAAAATAGTGTTATGAACTTTCATGTACCGTCACCCAGCTTTAACAATAACATTTTGCCAAGCTTGTTCCATCTTTCTCCTTCCACTTTTGTTGTTGATAGTGGTGAAATAACTTAAAGCCAATGCTGACATCATATTATTTTACTCATAAATAGTTCAGTAACTCTAACATACAAGGATTTTTAAAAACATAACCCCAAAGCTATTATCATCTCTAACAATAATTCTTTCATGTAATTTTAATAATACCTAGTTACCCACCCATGTTCAAATCTTCTCCATTGTCTAGAAATTGTCCTACAATTGGTTTGTTTAGGTTATAATCAAACGAGGTCCACATGCTACATTATTTCCTAAGTCTCTTTTCACCAGTAACTATTTCTTCTTCTCCCACCTTTTAAAATTTCATTTATTTGTTGGAGAAACTGGGTCACTTATTGCATACAATTTCCTATCTTCTAGATTTGGCCGATGGCCTTCTTGTCCAACTTGTTCCTTACTTGCCTTTTAATTCTCTGTATTTCTTACAAACTGGTAGCTAGAGCTCTAGACTCGATTAGATTCAGATATACCTACTTTGGCAAGAATAAGTCCTAGGTGGTGCTGTGTACTTCTTATTGCATCACATCAGGAGACATGTGATGTCCCATTTTAGTGATGTTAAGATTGATTAGCTGATTAGACTGTTGGGAGACAATTCTCCATGGGGCTTTTGCATTCCTCCATGTTTTTCAAGAAAGGCTTTAACCGCCCTTTGTCTGCATTATCTTTTCAAGGATGTTTGTATTGTGAAGCAGTCTTGAAAGAAAGAGATAATGTCTCCTACTGGAGCAAAGGGCAGATAAGCTTAGTAGACAGTATAAAATATTAGAATTCCATTAACTCAGAGTTCCTTTCCTCTAAATCAACCCACTGCATGTACAGGGTCATCCGATCCTCTTTGTGTCACTCCGTCAAAACCGAGGCTCAGGAACCAGCGTAAAAATGATATTCTAGCTACTGCTGTTGCAGTCGTGAATCATAGACTGCCCTTAGTCTCTGTATTAGTCTGGATTCTCTGGAGAAACACACACACACACATAGAGATATACAGAGAAGGGGGCGGGGAGAGAGAGAGAGAGAGAGAGAGAGATTGAGATTAAGATTAATTTACTGTAAGGAACTGGCTCACGTGATTATAGAGGATGAGCAGGCCAAGATCTGCAGTCAGCAAGCTGGAGACCTGGGAGAACCAATGCTATACGTTCCAGTGCAAGTCCAAAGGCCTGAGAAGCAGGAGAGCTAATAGTGTAAGTTTCAGTCTGAGTCCACGTCTGAAGGCAGAAGACTAATGTCCTAGCTCTCAGACAGGTAAAGAGGAAGAATTCTTTTTTTACTCAGCCTTTATTCTTTTCAGTTCTTTGACTGACTGGATGAGGTCCACCCACATTAGGGCAGGCAATCTGGTTTACTCAGTCTACTAATTCAAATGTTAATCTCATCCAGAAACATCCTCACAGACACACCCAGAAATGTTTAACCAAATATGTGGGCACCCCAGGGGCCAGTCATGTTGACACATAAAATAATCATGACAATTCTGACCCGGAATCTGTGTCTTCTATCAGCTTCCATGAATTGTGGCAGGTTAATTTGTTAGCTTACAGAGTACAATGTCAGATCCTTCACAGCTCTTGGTATATACTTAAATAAAAAATAAAAAGATTGAAAAATGGTCACAGGAATGGGGAGCACGGCATAGGGAATGTAGTTAGTATTAATATATTGGCTAGGTGGAAAACCCGAGGAGAGAAGGAGCAATTAGGGGGATCATTTTATAAACTATATAAATATCTACCCAATATACTGTATACTTGAAACTAATAAAAATTCAAATAAAATATAAAAATTAAAATTAGAAATAGAAAGATTGAGTCAGGTGGTGTCAGCCTGACTCAAACCGAGGGAGGAAAACAGGCAAGGAAAGAAATGATGGAGTGAGGCCTGAGTACTAGAAGCCGAGATAGCTGAAAAATATCTTCACTGTTCCCAATGTTTTGTGATTAAAAACAAAAACAAAACCAAAAACCCTAAGCAGTGCATGTAATAAGAATGGCCAGCAGAGGGCCTTCAAATGAACTCGAACGCTGAACGCTGTTTAAAACTCATGCGGGATATTTGAGCTTTTGGTTCTCTTCTCTATAGAGTTTTCAAAATAAAATTTTAAAACTCCTTCACATTTTACTGGGAAATACTTGCATACATTTCATATATGTTGCTGGCATCAAATTATGATTATTAGCACAGATATTTCAGCAAAAGGTCGGTAGATGGCAAACTTCTACAACCCTTAAGCCGAAGAAGGCCTGTAAGGTAGATCCCACTCAAAGAAATACTGTGAGTTCTTGCTACTTCTGGCAGGGAATGGGTGGCGGTTGGTGTGTGTGTGTGTGTGTGTGTTATGTTGTAAAACACAGTGAATGAAAAATAAGTTCCTTTCCAAAAAAGTATGAAGACATTTACTAATTAAGCTAAATCAGTATGTATCAACTTCAGTTGGTTAATCAGTCTCTCCTGAAGGTCACCTGTGAGTGCTGTGGTTCTCTCAACTCCTGTGGGAGGGAGAGAGGACAAAATAGAAGGCACCAAAATGCCCTTAGATTTCTATAATCTGTGGTTCAAGGTACTCCATCTAGATCCAAAGTCCTGCCTGTCCAGTAAGCCTCCCAATATCTTATGAACTGGAAGTAGATGTAAAGAGTTCCCAAATTTACATGGTAGGAGAAGGTTTGGGTTACAATTTTGGAGGAAAAATTAGGGCGGGGTGGGGAAGTGTTGAAGGATAACAGGAGCATTTGAGCAAGTCTGTTGGAGTACAAAAAAAAAAAATAGGACCTTGTAAAATCATCTTCTGTTTCTTTACTGAAAACATGGATTCAATATTAACATCTTTTTCCATTCCTGAAATTACCAAATTTAGAGTTTATGCTGATAAATTCTGGGGAGAAAATTACTTATTCCTCCATTCTCTGGGAGAGTCCTTTCATGGTAAAAGGCAAATTATTGTTTCCAGATCTAATAAGCACCTTAAGCCTCCTCTCGGTCTCCACTGTCACTGTCATGTTGTTCTTGGATAGGACTGTGGTGCCACTGCTATGCTTTACACGTGTGATGTGTTAGGGAGGTAGCCAGGCACTAAGCATTCATTCGCTGCTTTTAAGTGTCTTTGAATCCCTTCTTTGGGAAGCCGCCCATCTCAATTCTCTGTGATTCTACGAGGCCCTCACCTAGACCTGCCTTCCCAAAGGGTGAGGATGTGACTCAGCATGGCCATCAGATCCCTTCTGGAGATTTGATTTTCATGCTGGTGGTGGGGTGCAATATGATCTTCAGTTCTATCTTTGTTAAACTTGAAGGATATATACTTTTGGCCATTAATGGTGATGAGGCCTGTTATATGCTCTGAAGTCTGCTTCGTGAAACAGTAATATGGCCATTCCGGCTTTCTTTTGATTAGTGTTGGATGGCATACCTTTGTTCATCCTATAACTTTTAACCTATTTGTGACATTATATTTAAAGTTTGTTTCTTGTAGATAGCGCAGGGCTGGTTCTTACTCTTTTATCCAGTCTGACCACCTTCTTTTTCTGACTTTTTTTTTTTATTATTATTTTTTATGATTTGATTGTATCTCCTTTCTTGGCTTATTAGCTATTCCTTTTTTTTTTTTTTGTGGTTGCTCTAGAGTTTACAGTATATTTCTTTAGCATATCATAATCTACCCTCAGGTAATATTATAGTGAGCCCACTATTTATGCTTGAACATTTGTCTTTCCGCACTGGGATATTTATTCTCAGTGGATAAATTCTGAAAATGGTTTGCAAAAGCGGTTGATTTTAAAAATGTATCTCTTTTATCTAGATATCTAATTTTATTATTAATTCTAAAACTTTTTCAGTTGATTTCGTTGGGTGGTTTAGGCATATAATCACATCACCTGTAAATCACGGTAAATTTGTTTTCACAGTTCCGTAGCTATGTACTTCTGGCTTCTATTTCTTATCTTGCTGAACAAATCAGACTTCTAGACAAAAATTTCTTTTTAATTTCATTCCTAATTTCAATGGGAATAATACTGCTCATTAACTGATATATATTAAGCAGTTACTATGTGTTCTCAAAACACTATCTGTATGATCTTAGCTCAACAACACTGTAAGGTAGGCCTGCATTTTATAATGAGGAAACTGTGGCCAGAGAGGTAACATAACTTACCTAAGATAGGAAGAGGCAGAGGTAGGGTGTGAACTGTGACTCCAGATTGTTGATTGTTACCTGTAGACAGGTATGCTAGTAAATGTTTAACACCCAGCTCTCCAAAACAAAAGCCTCGATCTGTCACATTTGCCAATTTTTGTGGTGTAAATACTCCCACTGTGTCTGACATGGCATCCTGAACATGGGTTGGGAGGAGATCCTCATTATTCCTCTTGGAAGCTGGAGCTGTCCACTCCTGCCATTTCCAGCCCACTGCAGTCTTCAGTGTTACAAGGGAGTGGTTTTGTTTAAGATGTCTACCAGTTGATATTCCTTGATATTAAGAAACAGAAATCAACTGGAGCTGGCCCAGACAGAAGGTGGACTTTACTATAAGGATATAGTTTCAGAACAAAGGGCAGGAGAGCCTTAAGAGGGTTGGAAAGAGGAGCGCAGATATGCTGCAGAGCTCAGAGGCTTCCTCTTCTCCAATCTTGTTTACTGTCGCTCAGCGTTCTTGCGTCTCTGGCCCACAGTCAGAACACTACTACCCAGCGCTCCTGAACATACTTGCTGAGGTTCCTGCCACCAGCAGAAGCTGAGGTCTTCTTTGACTGGTTCAGTTAGGTCAAGGGTCAGCTCCAGGTCAGTCAGCTAGGGCCATGTGAATTTAATGGATCTCTTTGCCTCTTTTTGTGATCATATTTAAGATGTCAGTCTAGACTAGGACCATCCCCTCTGTCTCTGAAATTCCGATACATTTAAAACCAACCTTTGTACTGTGGTCCTCTGGGCTCCTCACCATCTGGGTCCTGATGACCTTTGATATCATCCCTGTCAGTCTTCCCTTTACTCAATTTGCCATTCTGGCCTTCTTGTTGGTCCTTGAATGTTACAAGCTCATCTCACCTCAGGGCCTTTGTATTTGCTCTTTCAGTGTCTGGGAAACTTTTTCTATAGGTTTATACCCTCCCTTCATTCAAGTATCTTCATCAGAGAGTCCTTCCCTCAGCATCCTGTCTAAAACAATCCATGCCATCTATGCCCATCCTTTTATCTGCTTTTTTTTCTTCAAAATGCTTGTTATTATCTGAAATTGTATTATGTATTAAACTATCTGTTCATGACCTCCCCACTAGAATGTAAGTCATGGTGCAAGGACTTTGTCTTGTTTATAGCTGTATTTTCAGCATCTAGAATAGTACTATTTGTGAATGCATGATTAAATGAATGAATGAATAAGTTACATTTAAAAAGAAACCTTGACTATTGACTTTGTTTTCAAATGTGTTTTTGTTTATTCTGTACTTGAATAAAATAGTATCTCTTTGAAAATGAGATGTAATTCAGATTTTTAATGGTCTGACCTTTCCCAATCTACACCTTACAAATTAGTGAGGTTTTAAAGAATATGTGGAAATAGACTTTTGTTGTTCATTTGAGGTAGGAAATAGTTGATATGAATTATGATTCGGTGATCAGTATGCTTTGCTGGTTAGAAAGGGAGTGTTGTGAAGAGCTGGTGTTTTGTTTTCTGTCTTTAAATGCTCTGTGCAAGCAGAAAACATTATTCATTTGTTTATAAGACCGTGTCACAGATGACTCTTGCAAGAGTCATCTTTAATTAAGCTCAGGTAAAGTAACTCAGAATTATTATCAAAACAGATACACGAGGAAAAATAGCTCTCTTCCTAAAAAAAATTTAGGAAAGTACATTTACAAAAGTATACCAAAAAAAGGATATTTCTCTTTCTTCTGAAAAATTCAGAGCAAGAAGAAAAATATTATTTTCACGAGAGAAAGTATGCATTTGGCCATTGACAAACCCTTTTTCTTTCCAAAGCTGAAGAGATTTGCAGTTGAAGAAAATTGACAACTTTGTCCCCAGGCTGAATTTTATAGTTTTCACCAGCAACAGCTCTTTACTGAGTGAGCCTACACTGCTCCTGAACAAATTCAAGATTAACTAAAGGATTGGTATTCTCAGACAATTACCAACAAATCAAACGTTCTTTTACTGTTTTCTATAACTCCAGGCCTTGTGTCCTTCCTTACCTGTGAAAAATTTCCTGAGAAGTTGTTTCTTTTAAAGATAGTAGTTGACATATCTGGTAAAACAGGATGTTCATACTGCTAAAGCAATGGTTTTCAACCTTCACTGCACATCAGATTTGCGTAGGAGCTTAAGAAGACAACATCAACCCAATGCCAGAACTCTATGCCAACCTAGATAAATCAAAAGGTGACTCAATAAATCCTATGTGTCATTCTTTTTTTGATCATTCACCAGCCGATTCTAACCTGCGGCCAGTGTTGAGAGCCACTACCTTCCGGCCCTGAACTCCATCCTGGATGGGGTGTCTGGTGGGCTTGCTCACTGATCCTTGTCCCAGGCCAAGTTGTGAAGACAATTAAGTTTGTCTTTACTCTTTCCTCTGTTTATGTACCCCTCTTCCCATTCCTGGAAACTTCCCCTCCTAATGTATTTCTCAGGCACTCTTATTCTGACCTGTGCCCACAGCAAAGCTATCAGACTCCCCCAAATTCTTTCTTGCTGAAAAATAATCCCACAAAGCCCTTCCCCTTTCCAACACAGTATTATCACCCTCCAAAACAAACAAACAAACAAACAAACAAACAAACAGTAATGACAAACACAATACATAATAGAAAAAAAAGTGGAATGCCGCATAATACAGTTAGGGAATTGGAAGTAAAATAGGGAGAGGAGTAAGTACCCCTGGCTCTTCCCGATTGTCTTCTGGTAAGCAGCAGTCTACTCCAAAGGGCAGTTCTGCTGGGTGACTTTGGCAAGTTACTTAATCTCTCCGTGCCTCAGTTTTCTCATTTGTAAAATGGGGATGATATTAATACTGACTCATAAAGTTGTTGTTATGAGAATTAAATATGTAAGGCATTTGAAGAGTGTCTCACATACAGTAAGCAGTCAATGCACTTTAGTAGTTATTACTAAAAAGAAGTCCTTGAATTTCTAATTGGATGAGGGAGGGTTCCACATGGAACAGGCAAATAAACTCATAAAAAGCATTATGATTGATTTTCTTTTGCAGCTAACACACTCTAATGGTTTCTAAAAATATTTTGAGCTATGGCATCCTCATTGGTGTACCTACACATCTAGCTCCTATATTCCAAGGCAATGTCTAATTTATGCCATCCGTTTAGACGTATATATTCGAAGAGTGCCTAAAAAAATTCCCTTTATTTACTGTATAATCAACCTGTGCATCTAAGACTCTTGGGAAATGATGGAAATGATGCACAGCTGGAGAGAAACAAGTGGTTCTCTAATTAACTAAACTCAATACATAAATTAATGAATTCAACAAACGTTTAATAATAAACTCCGTGCCAGATGTCATGCTAGGAAATGAGAATACTACAGGGAGGTGATATGGCCCATGTCCTCATGTAGCTCAGAGTCCAGTGAGCTTCTAGAAGACGGTGTTGTTCAAGTTACAGACCAGGTGATGAAGACATGCTTAGGCTCTGCTATCTTCAGTGTTGGGGGTTAACTGCTCCACTTTGTTTTAAGCCTTCCATATGAACAATAATAAATGAGGACATTATGAATATATTGGACTCATTTTTTCTCTTAAGGACATTACTTTTCCAAGAAGGCATACTGGTCAAACCATTATGTATCCCTTCGTAGAAATATGATTTTTACCCACCACAGAAAAAGTAAGACTACTTCTCACAAAGAACTGGGAGTGATAATACCTAGGGGTGACCTAACTGCCTTCTGTCCTTGGAATAAACATGAGTGTTTATCCTCTGCCATAGCAGTCTTTTGTCTTCTTAGTGAGTGATATGAATGCACCGAATGTCAAATTCATTGTCTGGGTGGTGGGGGTGGTGGTGGTGGGGTCTCTCTCTATTTTCTTCTTTTTGGAAGTTTCCTAAAGGCTTTAGAAGGATGTTTTTGTTTTGCTTTGTTTTAAAAGTTTCAAAAATTCTTAGAAGCTTCTGGATGGGATAAAAGTTTTGTTTAAGATTATGCTAGAAGTCGAGCCCAAGTTTGCTCTTAAAATTACCTAAAAATCTAATTTTTGTAAATGGAGTAATTTTTGACTGAACATTTCTGAGTTTCCTTCTAGTTTTAAAGGGTTCTAAGATTTACATCATACTCTAAGATCATGACATTATTCCACCTCTTTCCTCTAGCCTCTTTGTTGAGATAATAAGCTGCTAACTCACATGAAAGTGACCCAAGTAAGCTTAGTCTCTAATGTAGCATTACTGTGACTTTCCTTTAAAAACTCATTTGTATTTGTATTAAATCTACTCTCTCATCTCTGTTTTATAAGATCTAATTTGCTTTTTAAAAATATGATATGGTGGCAGATCTCAAAGATAGAGCCCAGTGGACCTCGTTGTGGAATTTGTGCCCTTTTTCAGTGATTATCATCTAACCTATGACTTGCTTTAACCAACAGAATGTGGCGAGAGTGATGCAGAGCCTATTCCATGACTAGCCTTTAAGGAGACTGGTAGCTTCTGCTTTCTCCTTTCGGAACGTTTGCTTTTAGGAGCCCTGGGCTTATATTTTAAAAAATTCTCTGCTGGAGAGACCGCCTAGAGAAACCCTGTGAAGGAGCTCTGAGACTATCTTGCAAGGGAGTGAGGTACAGCCTGTCTCAGTGTCCTGCTCAAGCCTCCAGATGAATCCAGTCCTAGCCACCTTCTGACTTCAGCTACATGAAGGACTTGAAAAGAGACCAGCAGAAGAACCACCAAATGAGGCCAGCAACACACATAAAAGTGGGACAATAAATGCCTGTTGTTTAAGCCTCTGTGTTTTGAGGCAGTTAGTTATGCAGCATCATTAACAAAATATGTCACACCTGTTAAGTGTAGGACTACGAATGAAAAGGAAGTGCACCGGTGTTCTCAGAATAATTTGTATACTAACTTGAAAAATTTTTACAGGAGAGCAAACTTTTGAAGCAGTCAATATGTAGGTTACTGAGGTTACTGAATAGCATTCTTATTGTCGATCAAAAAACTCATCGAAAAGTGGGATTCTCTCAGTTCTGGTCCTCACCAATGCCTGTGGTTTCTTCTCAACATCCCCCAACTCATCTGAGTCAGAGCTAGAACTGCCCCAGAGAAGCTGTCCTCGGGCCTCTTGTTCACGGAACCATGTTTCCATTTTGCCAGTTTTCCGAGGATAACAGTCATTCATTGTTTGATGTTGCAAAAATTCTGCATTCTGAAAATTTCCTACAAAAAATGAAAAGTTTATTTATTTTTTCCCCTGACAGCGATGAATTTATTTAAGTGTATAGGTTTCTGTGAATACAGAATAATCTGCTTGGTATTAAATATATACACGTATAAAGTATTCCATCTTGGGAAATATTAAAAATATTTCTCCTACTATTTTTTTTTAATTTAAATCTTCTGAATGTCAGAATAGTACAATGCATACCTGTATACCCCAAGGCATAGATAACAATTTTTTACAATGTTGATATATATATGTATATACACACATACATATATATAGATATATATATCACTATTTATGTATAAATAAATAAATAAATAAATATACTTTTCAGCTGAACCATTTGAGAATTAGTTGTAAAGTCACTTCTCTCCAAAGTACATCACCACAAATCTAAGAGCAAGAGCAGTAAGGAAAAGAGAAGAAAGAAGAAAAGGATAGATTGTTCTTGAATTAAAGGAGACTAAGAAATGAGAAAATAAAATGCTATGCATGATCCTTTCCTCGATCAGATTCTAGATCTAAAAAATGAAACACAAAAGCAAACAAAAAGTACCTGTAAAAGGGCATTACTGGGACAGCCATGGATATTTGAATATGAACCATATGTTAGAAAATAGTATATATAAATGTTAAAATTTTTAAGTGTAATAACTGTATTATACTTATTTAAGTGTAATAATTGTCTTGTGGTATGCAGGAAAATTATCCTTGTTCTTAAATACAGGTGGCCAGAAAAGATCAAAATTGTGAAAGTGACATTCAAATAATGTATTTAGGGTGACACTTCCTTGAAGTATATAGTTATGTTCACTATATGACATCAGTTCCATCTTTCTTCAATTTTGTCCATATTTCTGTGCATTTATATGGCACTTTACAAATTATATGTGCTTTATGCATATTTAGATTAATTTACATAAACCAGGCATGGTATGCAGTGCTTTATTCCCATTTTACAGATGTGGAAACAGGTTCACAGAAGTTAAATAACTAGAATTTATCTATAATTTATATATAAAATAAACCTACATAGACAAATATATAGCTAATATTTATTGAGAGGCTACTATGTACTGTTCTAGGAACATAGAGCTTACATTTAGTTGGGGCTAAAATGAAGAACTTTGATTCAAGTCCATGGCTTTTTCTACCCACTATATTCAAATCATGGTATCTGGAAAGGACAGGAGCACCATAAACATGTTAAAACTCATAGAATTGTAAGTCCAAAGAGTGATGTGGAAGTGATGGAAGTTCTCTCTCTCTCTCTCTCTCTCTCTCTCTCTCTCTCTCTATATATATATATATATATATATATTATCTATCTAGTTTATTATATAAATAAATATAAAGTATGGGTGATTTTATTTTAAAGAGGCAGCAGAAAACAAAGATTGATTTTTATCTCACAAGAGACCTGAAACTCTCACTCCATCTTCCAAAAGAGAGAACAAGAATGGGCAAATATAGTGTTAAATAGGAGGAGACGGGTACAGAGGAACCTTAATTACCAGAACCTGAATACCAGAATGTTCTATGATCTTGGCTACACTCCACATTTAGGAGAAAGCAACGTGAACCTCATTTAGAAGACAAGGAAAGAAATCAAAGATACAATTTGGGAATAAGTAAAAAGGAATGATTGCTTCAGCAGATGTCTACTACAGTGGTAAAGTCTGTAGGCTTTGCAGAGGGCAGCTTTCTCTTACAAGATAAGTTGGAGGAATTACAACCTTTACATTTGCAGACTTTCCGAGGCTGTCCAGGACAGAACTCCTAGTTCCTGGAGTCCTGATGAGGCATACAGGGGTGGGTGGGAGAGCACATTGAGACTCAGAAGGACCTGGTCTTGAATCCTGGCTTTGTCACATGGGGGCTAATCATAACTCCTACATTACAGGCTGTGTGAGATTAAAAAGCAATAATTTGTGTTAAGAGCAGACCACACGGCTTGGCTTATAGTAAGCACTCCAGCTAAGAGTGGAACAAAATGAAGCGGCTCTGAAAAAGCAGGAGAACAGAGGAAAACCCCACTTCACCATGGGTCACAGTCTCTCCCGGGCCCCTCCAAATCTGGGGCATCCTCCAAAGACCTCATCAGTGTTGGCTTTTCTTGGCATGATCTCAAGCGATGATTGTGTCAACTGTAGCTGAGACACTTTTCTTGGTTTTGCCATTATTTTTTAAATTGTAAAAGGTGTTTCTCTATGTGACTACATAGCATATTCATTCTGGGATTCTGGAGTACAGATTAATTAGAAGCCCCCAGTAGATTTTCAATCATTCATCTTTTCTTATTAGGTTAACTTATTGATTATGCATCTTGTTTCTCTCAGCAGGAGCAGGGTCTTTGGCAGCTGACGATTTTGCCTTAGAAGCTCAAGACCTCCAGAGGCAAGGCCAGCATTTCCATGATCTCTTGATCATCAGTCTTGCTGAGGTGGGGATTTGGCCTGCAGCAGAGCAATCTTGAGTGTGACAATACTGTACATTGCAATGGTAGATTTACCCTGGGGGAATACAAACAGGGAAAATTTAATGGGGCACTAATAGATAGGGCAACTAGCACAGAGGTTATGGACACAAATGCCTATTAGAAATCACAGAACAATCCAAGGCCACTGAGCTATCTGGCCTGGCTGAAATGTGGGGGCCGAGTGTGAAAGTAGCAGGAGATGAAGCCAGGAAAGCAGGCAGTGGCTAGATCCTAAAGGATCACAGCACCAGGGAAAGGAGTTTAGACTTTGTCCTCAGGCTAATGGAGACTCACTGAACATTTTTTATTTTTATTTTTTAACAAGAAAGTGAGAAGATCTGATTTGTATTTTATTAGTGTAATACTTCTAGTACTTTATTGTGCATGAGAATCACCTTGGGATCTTGACAAAAGGCAGGGCCCGATTCGGTAGGTCTGTGGTGGAGCCTGAAATCCCACATTTCTAATAAACTCCCAGGCGATGTAGATGCTGCTGGTTTGTGGATAAATTTTGATTACCGAGTAGATCAGTGGTTCTGAAACTTTAGCATCAGGATAACCAGGGTGAGAGTGGGGGAGGCTGTTAAACCCAGATTGCTGGGCCCCACTCCCACAGTTTCTGATGCAGTCACTCTGGCTGGGGTCCTGACAAGTTCCCAGGTGATGCTGGTGCTGGTGGCATGGGGGCCACACTGAGAACACTGAGGTAGAGGGTTGGCAGGAGGAGGGTGAGACCTGAGGAAGGACTGCAGTCAGGAGGTTGTAGCAACAGACCTGGTGTGACATGAGGAATGGGAGAGAGAGGGGAGGTTTCAGTGCTAGATGACATCAACAGGACTTTGCGACTAATCAGATGCACTAAGAGGGAGCATAAGGGTTGCAAAGGCACCAGGTCTCCTGGCGGAGTGACACAGAGCATGGGGACCTCACCCAGAGTCAGCGGATGAAGCAGGAGCAAGTTTGGAGTGGGTAGTAAAGCTGGATTCAGTTTTGGGCATTGTGAACATGCTGAAGAGAGCTGCAGGGGAAAGGGTGGGACGTGTGTCTGCATGTGGCGCCAAACTGGCTGATGCCGATCAGCCATTTAACATCAGCTCCATGTGCTGTATCCTCTTTTACCACAAGATGAGGCTCTTTTGCTTTTTCTCCTGCTGGGGATGGAGCAAGGATTGCAATAATGCATGTGAAAAGTACAGTAAACCTCTAAAAACAAAGAAACATCTTATGACAGCGCTTCTGTCTTTTCTTCCCAGCCATCTGCAATTACATGACAACACGCCCACTATGTTCCAGGAGGTAAAATATAGGCAGGAACCCGAGACTATTTGCTGTCTTCCCCCAACATCCAAAGTTTATCTGATGAAGTTTTGAAAACGCTTAAAATATTTTATTTTACTAAAAAAGTC
This sequence comes from Eonycteris spelaea, assembly GCA_003508835.1. Lineage (NCBI taxonomy): Eukaryota > Metazoa > Chordata > Mammalia > Chiroptera > Pteropodidae > Eonycteris > Eonycteris spelaea. Next base: position 9,452,386 of record PUFA01000017.1, read on the forward strand.
ACATGACTCACCTGGACTTCGGTTCAAGGTTTCATCAGGCAACAAGGTTAGAAAGTCACCGTCATCATTTTTGGGGATGCTTTGAAGGATTTTCTTGGCTTTATGGTCCCTCAGTTTCTGCTTATTAATTCTTGCCTCCCTGTGACTTTTCTTTAACTCCATTTGGGCCTGAAAATGAGCAGCTATAAACAGTTAATGTTCTTCCCCCAGAGCTACTTTCGCCAGAAAGGTCAATGGATCAGCCACTTTGCAAGTTGTGTGCTTGTCTGTAGACATCTGTGGTCCCCAATCAGAACGGGGCTCTCTTTTTCCTATTAGAAAGTAGAGAAATTTTCTTTATGCACCAGTGAGTTAGAAGAAAGGAGAATATGCCCAGTCTCAAAAAGCTGAGGAGCCTTGTAAAAACATTTCTCTGTAAGCCAGCTAATATATTTGGAATTGCAGAAGACGGTGACTTTAGGCTTATCACTGGAGTGAGAAATGTGGAATATGAGAGTTATAGGAAACATTACTGTAAAAGGGTTTGTTACAAGAGATCTTTTTTGTAAGATAATTCTGTGGCATATATTAGAGATGCTTAGATATTAAAATAAATAAAGGCCCATCACACACACACGCCCTTTTACCTAACCATGAAAAATGATCTAACCCCGATTTTCTGCTGGAGTCAGAATTTCAAGAAGAAAGGTTTACAAAAAGACTTGAGACATAGGTACATCTTTGTGAGGACAGAGAACAGAGAAAAGACTCAGCAGGGTTGGTAGCAGAAGGGATCTTGCTGGTTCTTCCCAGCTCCAATAGTTTAATCTTCAGCTCCAACGACTAAATTTAAAATGCTAAGTAAAGACCGGAGATGAATCCTTAACTATATTCATGTGCCAGGGCAGTCGTTATGTGAAGTGAATTTGGTAAATGTGACACTTTTCTTCTCTCTTCTCATATTTACCTCTTGTCTTTTACGGTTCATTTCCAGCATTTGCATCTTATGTAAATACTGTCTTTTCCCAGAAGTGTACATCGGAGTTTGCATCTTCTTTTCCAGTTCCTGCTATGAAAGATGACATACTCGTTAGTATGTGGTAATGAGTTATTGACTCTTAAATCCACAACTTGAAACCCTTTTTAGAACAGAGCAGGATCTTAATTATCAAATCGTAATCCACAGAGACTTCTTGTAATGTCAAAGGTGAATCACTTTAGTTCCCCATGAGTCTTTTGTGCAGTTTCAGTGAATGAAGTAGCAGTTTACAATGTATATAATGTAATTTTTAAGGTTCCTGCAGGGTTTTGCAAGCCCTGAATGGAAATAGCTTTCCACATCTTGTTTTGACAAGATAACACTTCCCCTGTCAAGAGATGCTTACTACTATCTCCCCAGAAATGTGTCCTGGTTTGATGAGGCTGCCTCCCTTTCCCTGCCTCTTTTACCATTGACTCATTGTCTGGCTGTGAAATTAGAGGGGGGCCACCGAATGGGTAAATGGAACCTATTTGTTTAGTGTAGCCCCATATACCAATATAAGCCCTGATATATTACAGCTTAGGACGGAGTTGAAGTTGGTTATTTGTGACTTTGGTGATCTCCCCTGGTGCATTATAAACTTCAGTGGGACAGTGCAGACAGTTATTAAGGGCACCCAGGGGTGAATACACCCTCATTCATCACTTGCTGTGGCCAGGAAAGGGAAAGGATATGGCAGCCAAACGTGTTCGGCGACGTCTTTTTTCGTTGCCCTGTCGACAGTGACTGATGTGAACCTCAGCGAGGGCCTGTCTCCGCAGGTGCTGTAAGCATCACAAACATGGACTGGAGCACCCAAAAGCACCTGGACATCTTCTACCAAATGAGCCAGCACACAACAGCATCTGGCTGGCTCTAAGTGAATCAGGAGGGGAATGTGTTAAAAATTTACTCCTATCTCACACTTTGCAGTTCTACACGAGAGGAGTCTTCTTGGCAGTGTGACAAGTTTATAAAAGGAAAATGCTCTATACAGAAGCCCCTTTCCAGGATTCCTTTTTGGTGAGCTTGGGGTAAATAAGTCAGGAACAACTTGTAGATATGATTTGCCCTGAAAATGGAGAACAAAGAGGAAGTTTTAACCCACGGGTAAGAATGAAAGGAGGAGTTATGCTGGACTTTTCACAAATTTGAATACTTCTAGAGTCACTAATATCCAAGTAAAATTTCTCTCTCTCATCTGCTTCTCCCTGTTTCACCAGAAACCAAAGAAAGGCCCCAGGTTCACCTGAGAGACAAGAGTAGTTTCCACCTGGATGCAACCCCAGGAGAAAATACATAGCTTTGGAAAGTTCTAACTCAGACGGACTTAATAGTTTGATTTGTCTTTGAAGTCTTCTGTGCAGGGAGTACATGAAAGGGAAGCCCATCCCCTCCCCCTCACTTACCCACCCCATCTGGTTATCACTGGATTCACCTTTGCTTTGTGAGTTGTCCTGCCTTCTTGCTGTCTCAGGATCCTTTCAGAAGTCATTACTTGTGGCAAGTTGACGGGTTCAAGCTTCTAGAAGTCCAACATTTAGAGCATTCAGCATTCCTCATGCCATGAGTTGATGAAACATAAAAGTCAGGCATTAAACTATCTTAAAACTTTGCAAAAGTAGTACTCACTCCTAAGAGAAGACAATTTCAGCAGGATTATAGTCATATCTGTGCAAAAGGCTTTTCTACCTATGCGATTATTTTTTGTACTATTGCACTGTTCCCAGTGACTTATTGATCTAAATATTGGTCAGAGAGTTAAAAGACTAAGCATCTTTTTCTATCTGCATTGAGGGACTATGTCTGAAGTTATCAATCAATGAGGATCTTAGAATATTAGAGATGAAAGAGGCACCAAGAAGTTACTTTATTTTAGTCATCCTTTAACCACCCAGCTGAACTCTTCCAGTCCTTAGGGAGGTGACCTATTTTTAAGATCTCCAGAGAAGCTCCCTCAGCCTCCTTATGAGGCACATTTAAAATGAAAGTGGTGAATAGGATTCTTGCAGGTATGTTAGTTTAGATGAGGTCTGCTAGAGTAGAGGGACCCTTAACTCAATATGTCTGGTGTCCTCATAACAAGGAGAAATTTATACACAGAGATGCACACAGGGAGAACATGGTGTGAAGATGAAGGCAAAGATTGGGGTAATGCTTCTACAAGCCAAGGAATGCCAAAGATTGCCAGCACATTACCAGAAGCTAAGAGAGAAGCATGGAACAGATTCTTCCTCACAGTCTTCAGGAGAAAGCAACCCTTGACACTTTGATTTCAGACTTCTAGTTTCCAGAACTGTGAAACAATATATTCCTGTTGTTTTAAGTCACACAATTTATTATACTTTGTGACCATATCCCTAGAATACTAATACAAGGGGTGGGGGAGGGTAAGGAGGCAGTCGAAGAAAGTTTCCCGAGGAAGTAATTCTTCAGCAAAAGTCAGAAGTCTTGGAGTTTTAAGGCCGGTGTTCAGGCAGAGAGAGTGACATGAGCGATGGCCCTGAGGTGGAAGAGAACATGATCTGTTGAAGGACCTGCAGGAAGTCAGTTCAGCAGCTCAAATGAGGCTGGCGAGATAGGCAGGGCCAGCGCATGCTGGGCCTGATGGGGCAGTATAAGGTGTTGGTCTTAAGAGCAACCAGCAGCCATTGACATATGTTAAGCAAAGTAGTGACATGATTACATTTGCTTTCTAAAAATGATCACTCTAGCTGCAGTGTGGAAACTAAAGAAGAGCAATTATGGGGAGAGCAGTTAGGAGGACAAAGATGATTGGTCAGGCCACTGTATTTTTATAACTGTCTCCATGGTCTTACATTTTTCCAGAATGTCATGGAGTTGGAATCATATAATATGTAGTCTTTTCAGATTGGTTTCCTTCACTTAGTAATATGCAGTAAAGTTTCCTCCTGTCTGTCATCTTGATAGCACATTTCCTTTTAACATTCAATAATATTCCATTGTCTGGATGTCCCACAGTTTATTTCTCCATTTACCTACTAAAGGACTTATTGGTTGCTTCCAAGTTTTGGCAATTATGAATAAGGGTGCTATAAACATCTGTGTGTAAATTTTTGTGTGGATATGAGATTTCAATTCATTTGGGTAAGCACCAAGGAGCATGGTTGCTAGATTATATTCTAAGAGTGTGGTTAGTTTTATAAGAAACTGCCAAATCGCCTTCTAAAGTGGCTGTGCCATTTTGCATTCCCACCAGCAATGTATGAGAGTTCTCGTCTTTCCACATCCTCCTCAGCAATCGGCATCGTCAGTGTTCCGGACTTTGGCCTTTCTAACTTGCGTGTAGTAGTGTTTCATTGTTGTTTTAATGTGCCCTTCCCTAATGACATGTGATGTTGAACATCTTTTCATATGCTTACTTGCCATCTGTATATCTTCTCATTCTCTTGACATTGGGTTTCTCAAAAGTTCTTAATTTTAATAAGGTCCAACTTATCAATTGTTTCTTTAGATATATATATATATACATATTTTCAAAACTCTCTAGGATATTCTGATGATTTCTTAGGGTGGGATCCACTGGCCCCAACTAATAAAGGAACTACATCAAAATAGACTGCCTAGGATTTGTTCGTGGAGCATGACTGAAAAACTGAATCTGAAGAAGCCAGCTATTTAATATTTTCAACTATCTAAAATAATCCATCTAAATTTCTTAGGGCCTTGTTTTTCTTTGAAAGTATGAACATATATTCTTCTATTTCAGTGCCACTTTATCAGAATCTGCAGTTGTGATAAGAGTTAAGTACTAGGTGTCTTTAAGTACTCTCTCCAGGAAATTGCTTTCTTCCTGGCCTTTGAAAAGAACCTAAGGGTTCGCACTATTTCTCCACAAAGGACACTAGATGGCAGCAACTAACCCTGAAAATAGGATTCCTCTGCTAAATCATTTGCACTTGACCTGGGAAGTGCTGAAGAAAAACATTGTTGGAAAATTGGCTTCTCTAAACAAACCAGTCAGATGAAATTGCCTTGCAACCCTGGATTCATATTAATGTTCCCTTTCCTTGCCTAGGAAGTAAGATGCCACACTTCATTATCTTCAGAGAGAATACACTGGAAAGAATTACAGGAGAATTGGTAGAGTGACACCTTTTATTATTTTTTGTTTCATAAAAAATGATTGTCTAAAGATTTCTGGATAATTTGGCTTCTCAAATAAAACAAATGTCAGGATAACCAGGTGAAGCATCAAGGAGATTTAGGAAAGGAGATTAAATCAAGCATAAGTCACTGAGCTTGATGACAAACACTAACTTGAGATGGTTGCTTCTGTTTACTAGTAAAAGGAGAAAGGGGGGCAGGAGCGACTCGAAGAAATTGTGAAACTTGGCATCATGACTTAAGAATGTGTCCTCTACGGTTCTGGGAGAAAAGTAAAGATGTCCAAGACAGCCTTGGAGCAAGAAATCATAAAGCCAAGGAGGAATTTCTGGTCAAGGCATTGCAGTGTGTTCACATTTCAATAACATTCCTTGTTCCAAATATACAGCAATGAAAAGCTAAAACATATAACCAAAAAGACATGTTCAGGCTTCAATGTAAGGTATATATATCTCCATGGGCCAGAAAACAGAACAAAAAACTTGGGGGAAGCCAATCCATAATGAATTTAGGGCTCCTGGTGGCTGTGAGTTATTTCTGTAGGTTAAATGGGACCTAAAAATGCTCCATATAAGATGGGAAACTAGAGCCAGGCTCACAGTTTCAACTCAAAGGCTGAGTTGTTCTCCACCTCTTTCCCCAGTATAGAAGAAATGAATCAAAATATTAGTTGGAAGAGTTGTTTGAGGCATGAATATAAAGAAGCTAAGACTCTATAATAACAAATTTGAAAACTTAGATAAATTGATAATTTTTTGGAGAAATCTAAATTAGCAAGATTCAATCAGGAAGAAATCAGATACTAAATCAACTAAGAACCATAAAACAAATTAAGGTAATAGGAAATTTTCTCATTCCCCTAGAAGTTCAGGTGGTTTGTTTTACCAAACTTTTAAGGAACAGATAACAGCTATGTTATATCAAATGTCTTAGAGAATGGAAAAGGTAATAAACTCACTTTTAAAACTATATAATTTTGAGAACAAACTGGAAGTATAGGGAAATTATAGAATAACTTCACTTATGAAAATAGATACAAAATGCCTAAGCTTTTAAAATTCCCCAGTGCACTTATTTATGTATCTCACGACCAAGTAGGATTTATGTCAGGAATGCGAGCATGGTTCAACATCATAAAATCTATTTGTGTAATACATTGTATCGACTAGTTAAAAATAAACTTCGTAAGATTATTTTAATAGATTATTTAATAGGTAGAGGGGGGAAAAATCCATAATATATAACACTCAGCCCTGGGGAAAAAAACTCTTAGCACACTAGGAATAAAGAAGATGTTAATGATTTAATAAACGGCATTGTGCCAGATGTCTCCTATTTGTTTCTCCAGATCCATTTGCCACATTTCTCTATCTTGTTTTCTGATTGTGAGGACTAAGCAGTTCCTCCTGCCTTCTGGCTTCTCACTGGGTTCAGCCACTGAGGAGCCCTGGTAAGAGATCTGAGAGATGAAAGAGAATGAGGTCAGATATTTCTTCCTGTGGCTCCCTTCCAAGAAGATTGGGTTGGCTGTGTCTCACACTGCTCCTCTACCTGACTCTCTCCTTCTGAGTTCCAGAGGTCTGTTTTTCCCCAGCCCCTTGGCCTAGAGGTAGTTAGCTGCTCCTCAGTTGCCACTGGTGGTTACTGCAGTAACTTCTGTGGTTTCCCTAACCTAAACCTCTGTAAAGTTACTTATCAAGAACATTTCCTCGAATACTCCTCATTTGAGTATGCTGTCTATTTCCTTTTGGGACTCTGACCGGCATCTATCAAAATCCAATCACAAACGTATTTTGTTTTAGAAGCAGTCTCATTTAGAACCAGTCGTAGATAAAACAAGGATGCCCATTATCACTGCTTGAGTTCAACATTACAAGAGAAGTTTTATTCATGCAAAAGTTAAGAAAACCAGTACAAGGAATGAAAATTGGGAAGAAAGAGAAAAAATTATTCTTATTTATAGACGATACTGTCTACATAAGAAGTCTAGAAGAACCTATAGACAGAATTACCAAGTTGTTTCAGTAAACTTGTGGAACACAAAATTCAGTATAAAAAAAATGAGCTTTCGTATTCACCAATAGTAATCATTTAGAAAATTAAATTGGGAAAAATACCTCATTCATAATAGGAGAAAAAAACCCCCATAAGATATATTGATGACCAATAGTATGTGTCAACTTGGCTAGGCTATAGTCTCTAATTATTCAAACATGAAGCTAGCTGTTGCTGTGAAATTCTTTTGCAGATGTGGTTTAAGTCCATAGTCCGTTGACTTAAAGTAAGAGGATAATTTTAAATAATTTGGATGTGCCTGATTCAATCAGTTGAAAGGCCTTAAGAGCAAAGCTGAGGCTTTCTTGAAGAAGAAATTCTCCTTGGGGACAGCAGCTTCAACCGACACCCTGCAGCTTCAGCCTGCCCTTCCCCATGGCTAGTCTGAGTTTCAGATTTGCCAGCCTCCACAAACACGTACGCCAATTCCTTGCAATATGTCTCTTAATATAGACCTCCTTGACTAGTTCAGTTTCTCTGTTTGAACCTTGACTGATACAGGTACTGAGAAAAAAACTTTAAAAAAAATTATACAAGACCCCTGTGGAAATTTTATGATGATTATTAAAAGATCTAAGAGGAAATATAAGTAAATGGAGTTTTATGTCATGTTCATGGTTTAGAAGGCTCAATGTTGTAAACATGGTTAATATTTCCCAAATTAACCTGTTTATATTTTCCAATAGGAAAAAACGGTGTCAAGGTTTCTCGTGGAACTTGACAAGGAGGTCCAAACATCGCATAAAAGAGCAAAGGAATGCAAACAGCAAAGACAATTCTGAAGAAGAATAAAGTGAGGGGACTTGCCATATTAGATATTAAAACTCAGCCTAAAGGTACATAATTAAGACAGTGTGGAATTCCCATGGAGACATCAAATAAACTAATGCAACAGAAGAGAGAGCCCAGAAACAGATTCACAAAGCTGGATACATGACAGAAGTCACATTTCAAATCAATGGTCAAAGAATGGATGATTCCATAAAGGGCGCTGCAACAATAGATTAACAAAATGGAAAAAATAAAATGAGACTCCAACTGCATACCTGCACACAATGAATTTCAGATGGATTAAGACCTAAATGCAAAACTTAAATATAAATTTTAGAAATAAAGATTATCTTTATGAACTTGGGGAAGATAAAAATTAATGAGATAAAATACAAAAAATCAAAATGATTAAGAGCGAGAAATTTGACAATAAGGAAGTGGAAGTCTTTATGTATATGTACATACACACACACACACACACACGCACGCGCGTGCACAAGTGCATGCACAAACATCCCAAATGAAAAAGCAAACCATAGATGGAGAGAAGATTTTTGCAACACATATAACTAACGAAGGATTAGATCTAAGACATATAACAAACTCTCACAAATCACGCGCACACACAGAGCTAGAAAATGTGCAGAGTTAGAAAAGGAAGGAAAAAGAATGTTTGTGATAAACTGTTTAAAACCAAAAACAACAGGATGAAACATCCAAACGAGAACAACCCTCCTTATCTCTCACCAGCTGTCTTTATGCTCATCTTTGTCTCCTTTCCCTCCATTCATTCAACATTTATTCAGCACGTACTTATTGATCACCTATTATGTGCCAGGTCCTGTTTTAGACAGTTGGATATGTTAGTGACGGCAACAGACCCAAATCCCTGCCTGTGTGATTATTATATTCTACCACTGAGTTAGGGGGGGGGCGAGGAGGCAGTGAAGAAAATAGCAATGAATGTAGTACATAAGTAAATTGCTTGGCGTGTAGATGAAAATACGTGTTTTGGGGAAAAGATAGTGAAAGGTCATGGCAATCAGGAGTGCCAGGGTGAGGGCTTCAGTTGTCAATGGGTTGTCAGGATAAGCCTTATAGGGAAAGTGAGACTTGAGCAAATCTTTGGAGATGAGGGTGTCATCTGAGGAGATTGCCTGAGGAAACACTATGTGGTGGGATTGGCCTGGTAGGTGGGAGCCGCCTCCACCTTAAGCTGCGCCTGAGATGGTTGGATGAGGGGAACCAGGCCAGAAGGGACAGTGATAATCAACTCTTTAATCAGGGACGGGCAGAGGCTCTCAGATATTGGCAGCTCCAAGACAGAAACCTTAGTTCATGACCTGCTCTTTACTTGAGGAATAGATGTTCAGGAAGTGGAAAGTGCCAAATATGCAACTCAGATTATTTAAGGTACAATTAAATTTGGTTTAATAATTAAAAATACTTTGAGAATTTTCTCTGGCAGAGATTAGGCTATTAATTAGCATGTCATGGGAACCCAGCATTTATTATTCTCTCAAAAACCCATTTGCAGTGGAAAATGTGCTGAGCCTCATTTGTGAAGATAATTATAGTTGATATCTTTGAGAGTGTCTGCCAAGTTCCCAGTGGTTTCCCTTTTCTCTGGGAGCCTTCAGAATCTAGGGTAGGGGGGCTTTCCTGCCCACATTTCTACTGCATGAGCATATCCTCTGGTCACAGCTCATTGGACCAGAATTGGATCATGAGCAAAGCTGAATCAATAAGATCTCTTTTCCCAGGAATTTGGAATTGGAGCCAAGAGGGCCAGGCCAGTCTTTCCATTTGGAACTATAGGATGAAAATTCAGGGTGGTCATATTTCACCAGTGGTCTCGAGGAGCTGAGAAAGGTGATCTGCAGGGAAAGAGTAAAGCAAATGCATGGAAAAGATCTTAAAGGAGACACAGAGTTATTCTGCCTTTCTGGTCCCAAGGGACAGCTCTTCCCTGAAGTTCAGATGCCTCCTACCTCTTGGGTTCAATAAAATACTCCAATATAATTCATCGTATTGGTTGCTTTGGACTTCCAATACAGCGAGGCCATTTTTTTCTCACCATGGATGATGGGTTTCATTTTCATTATTTACAAATTTTTGTGGAGTACATGTTAAGTGTTAGTGACTAAAGATATAAAGACCGAATAATACTTAGTCTTTAGACTCAAATACTTCATTTGTCTTCTTTTTTAAAAAGGTTGGTTAGAATGTGGGGGTATAGTCTTTGACTTTAAAACACTGAAGTTTTTTTTCTGAGCTCCATTGACTTGAGAGAATCAAAGCCTAACTTTAACTTATTTAGGGTCGATAGACATAAAAAGTACTCTGTAAACTATAGACTGCTATACACTGGTTATGGTAATATCTTCCATTTGAGTAATTCAGCTTAGAGTCTCCACAGGAATGTATATTAAACACAGTCTTTTGAAAGGATGCATTTGATTTAGGAATACAACATGAGTTTTTAAATTGTTCATTTTGGCTAGAGATATACCCTAAATTTTAAAATTACTTTATTTTTTCATTAATTAAACAATATTTTGAGGTTTCTAATATTTGGAGAAAAGATGCTCTTTTTGTGACCAAAGGATATAATCACATCAGATAATGGTTGTGAGCTTCTGAAGAAAACAGGTCAATAAAAACCAACTGAAACAGAAATAGTACCTAACAAATGAGCTCAAATACCCCTGGGATTGGTCCAGTCATCTGGGTGAATTGTGTAGCAGGTGGGGTTTGGCTTCAATTCCCTTTTCCAAATGTCAGTGAGAGATCCCACTCACACAAGAGCCCCTAGCCCTCCTTTTAGCTGATGCTTATTTTCAAGGACCCACTCAGATCTCTTTCCCCTTCTAGGATGAGAGTTAGAATTTATAGTTCTCTAGAGAAAACTCATTAAATATTTATTAAGGTGAGTAATTTAAAGCTCTTGCTTTGCTGCCTTGGAATCCAATGTTCTCAATTTCAACAACCAGTTAACTTAGAACAATGAAAGATGAAGGACAGAAGGGCTGTAGAGGCCATCTATGCTGACCATTAAGGGCACAGGCTTTGGAGACCCCGTTGATATCTAGCCTCTGCTGACCTTGAGCAAGTTACTTAACTCTCTGGACCACATGCCTAAAGCAAAGATAATACTTTCTTAGAGGGGTGTGAGAATTAAATGAATGACATAGATCAAGTTGCCTAGAGTATATCTAACTTGTCATGAGCTGTAATTAAATAGTAGTAGCTATTGTTATTATTGTTTGCTACAAGGGATTTTCCCATGGCATCTAACTAATAGGTGCAAGATTCAGGTTCTCTGAGTTCCATCATAGTTATGTCTTTGGTTCTATATTTCCTTTGTTGGGTGGTAGTCTTAAAAGTGACATCATTAGGAAAGAAAATCCTAAAGTAGTATGGTCGTTGCATTGACAACATTCTCTTGAACAACATTGTCATTCTCATTAGCTTGGTCATTGTCAATATCCCTCTTTTATGATTATAGTTAAAAGGGGATGTTACCATTAAATCCAAGAAATTTCTTATGAAGCCTTTTAAATTTATCTTACTTGAAGTCTTCGGGGTGGATGCCTTTTAATAATACTTGTTTCTCCCTGTTCCAGTGGGATGTCAAAATACATGGCCGTGGGCACTTGAAGGATTAGGGGAGAAACAAGAACAAACCATTAAAAACAATTTACTACTAAATCAAGCTAATCATAAGTTACCAGAGTTTGCTTACACAATTTCATATCTTCTTAGTTATATATGTCTAACCTATGGGGCCCTACATGAATGCAAATGATAAAATATTGGCCTAGACCCAGGATTTAATTTCTGCTTCCATCATTTCCTTCCCAGATCCATATTTAGAGGAAGATCTGCACAATTAACACTGTATTGATGATAAATGTTATTCGAATATAGAATTTGGCTTGAAAAAAATAAACTTATTGACTTGTTTTAATTTCATGAACTCTCTCCCAAATAATATAGGAAATCAGAAATATATATATATTTATATATATTTATATATATTTATCAGAAATAAATATAAATATATGAATCAGAAATATTTATATATATATTATATATAATATATATATAATCTTTAAGAAATGAAATATTCTCTTTTCAGATGAAATAGGTAGATAGATTGGTATTAGATAGAGAAAGGTGATAAAGAAATGGAGCATGAGTGTGTAATAGGAATATGCAATACTGAGCACTGTATGCTCCTAATTAAATAGTCCTCCCAACTAGGGAAAGACATTTCCACAAGTTGCTACTATAATACAGCATGGCAACATGCTTTCCTGATAAAACAGCCCAGGGCTAAGCCTTGTTAGGAAACAGAGAAACTCAAGAGATCCATTATGAATTTGATTTTTTAGCCTGATTGTCCTGGGCCCTTGGGACTGCTACCACAACTAAGCTGCACAAATGAAGTTCTTGTCCTTTCCTCTGAACAATCTGGAAGCATTCTGATTTCCAGAGTGTTGTGTAGACTATCCTACAGTCCCACTTTGCATTTTAAATGGAAAAATCTCTGGGTAATTATGTATTTTTATCCTTGAGACACTTGAATGACCAACTTAAGTACTTTGCTATGTCCCTACTTTTCAACAGATGCCTGCATATTGAGCAAGACAGAAACAACATACTTGTTAGATTAAAAATCTAAATACTTTCAGTAAAATTTTCTTCAGCAGCCTGACTACTCCTTATTTGTATATTATGACTTGAATGATATCACACCATCATTTAATTTGATTCTCCCGAAATGGCATAGGCTGTGTCAGGCAGTTACTTTCACCCCTAATTTATAGTTGAAGAAAACTGAGGAAGTAAATTGCCCAACATCATACTATTTGGTATTTAGTGGAGCTGGGGTCAAAGTATGCACCCCTTGAAAATAGCAGTCAGAAGGCTCCCCATCTCCTTAATATTTATTTTTATTGTGATTTTTGCATTTGTAAAATAAGAACATTTCCCAAATTGAACTCTAATGCATAAGAACCAGTTTTTATCATTCAGTTACCAAAATCTTAAACAAGTTTAGATTTAAAAAAAGGAATTCTTAATGAAACCACAAGTAAAATTTCCATTCATATTCTTAGGAAGTTGAAGAACATAAAAACATAGGTCATATAGAGCCAGCCAAAGGTTGTTCATTACAGAAAGTAGCCATGAAGATCATTCTAGGTAAGATTTATTAGGTATGGAAAGAGAATATAAGGCATTCTGGCCAAGTTGACCAATAATGGAAACTTATTTGTGTTATTAATATAGAATGTGAAGAAAAGAGAAAATCACATACATGTATGTGTTTGCATACATTGTGTATGTATATTTCTCTTCCCAAGTTAGAATGTCTGTTTAATTATCAGTGTGGTTGTCATAAAACATTTTACATGTCTTGTAAAATATCCTGGAATAAGCCATAGCTGCTTCAGGCTCAGAGTTTCCTATTTTAATGGAAAAAAGAATTCTCTTAGTTCTGCAGGTGACCATGAAATATATGAGGTTGGGGAGAGGGTGACTCATCCACTCATCCGTATTGCAATAAATCAATTCTATTTGGAATGACCTTCAAATTCACATTAGAATGGACTCCTAAAGTGCTGCTTTCACAACTACAGAGCCTGACGCATTAACCGGTGCTGGAGAAAATGATTTAAATTTAGAATCTCACTGAAACTTATGATAGTCATAATCTATCACACCATCTACATAATTTTAATGGTTTGGCAAAACTAGGTATAAACGTTGAAAGCTCTATACAGATTGAAACAAGATGATTTTTTCTTCTCGCATGGAATGGCAAAAAGCCATTTATGCACTGTTTACACATCCATTCTAATGTACCCAGGATACTTAAAATAGACGTTCACCTAACTATCCCATCGAAAAATGTTCCCTTGCATTTCAGTGATTTAGAAACTTTCTGAGATGATAGAGATAGTCAGGTAACTTTGTCAATTGCTCTCCTTGGCACAAATACACAAATCTCATGCTGAGTTTTATGTTTACCTGCAGAATATCTTCCATACCAGGTCTCCCGTAGAGGTGGCAGCTGCCCTTCCAAAGCTTTATTCAGGTCCTGCGGTCTTGCAAATGAATATGAACTCTTTTCTTCCAGCTTCTGATTGAATGCAAAGTTCACAGGGCCGGCTGAGGGAGACTCTTCCTCTTTGATTTGCAAAGGTGCTACTTTGGTCACCCTAGGGAGACTTTTAGAGTTACTCAGGCCCATTTGACATTAAAGACATTTAAAAGAAAACCTTGAGAGAAGTGCTTTGGGCCTCTAATGTAGCTTGTTTTAATCAACGTATTTCAGAAGTTTACCCCTGCTTTACTAAACGGTTGTTTCCTTCATGACATCTTTGTAGCTCTATTCACCACACACTAACCCCTCTGGCTACTTCCTGGGAGGCTGGTTTCCATGGAGACTTCCCTTCAACGCCCACTTGGCCATTTCAGACCCAAAGAATGCAGTTAAACATTGACTTGGTTATACCAGTTTCTGAAAGGCTCAGTGGTAGGAATAGAAACCTCTATTGATCATTAAACAAATCTCTAACACCAGGAAAGCCATTAACAGAGATGGAGAGCAGAGGTTCAGAGAAGTCTTAAACTTGTTTCTCTCATTGCACATACCTTTAAACACCATCTGGAAGAACTACCTACCAAGAATAGATAAACCATCTTTGGACATGAAGGTGATTCAGGACATGGCAAATTTCCCCAAGTGATGGGGAGACCAAGCCCTGTACTGAGAGAAGAGGGTCCTTTGGCAGAGTGTAGAAAGAATTCAACACCCAAGCCAAAGTCAGAGTCAAAAAGACAGTTTATTAGAAAAGAGGTAACACTCCACAGAGTGTGGTCTCCTCTCAGGCAGAGAGTGAGGGACAGTGAGACTGACAGAGTAAAGGCACTCAGAGGGACCCTGAGTGTTTAGGGAATTCAGTTTATGTGTCATTCTTTAGTTCCCATTTCCTTTGGTATGGACATACAGTGAGGAAGGGGAAGACTACGAACCATGAAAAGGTGAGAATATGTAGAGTGAAAGCCTGCTGGCAGTTCGCAGCCTTTAATCCATAGGTTGCCCGTGGTTTTAGCCAGGGGAACGACTCTTGGTTCCTAGTTCCCCTTCACAGGTGTGGGGAATGGGCTGTCAGCAATCCCAGCAGAAATCTTCCTTTGTTCTGCAGGTCCTCCTGCTGGGCTGCAGGGCTGATCAGCATATTGTAGTCTCTGATTGGGGCTTGATTAACATTTTAATTCTTTTGCCTCCTCCCTACAAAGACCTAATAACCTAGGTCTTTGTCAATCTTTAATTTTAATTGAAGAATTTATCTTCCAAACAGGTAAGGAAACAGCAGAGTAGCTAAAATAATTTGATTTTTTTAATCAATAACTTGAATTGCCTTTGAAGGCAATGAATATGTTACTGGAGGGTAAGGAGACAATAGGAATTTTTCTGAAGACACGTGGAAAGAGTTCTCGAATAAATTGTTCGAGTAAACCTTGAGTTTTCAAAGATAGCCTATTTACTATGATAAAAACAAACAAACAAACAAACAAAACAGGGAAAGAAAGCCTAGAAGGAAATGTGCTAAAATGTTGAGTAAGGATTATGAGTGATTTTAATTTTTTTTATATTTAGAAACAGAACTAAGTTTCAACTTCTAATTGTTTATGACCACAGATGACTTATGTTTCCATTGTATCCCTACAGAGAAATTTCAAATAAATTCATTTTTCATTTTTGCAAAATTGATTTGCTAAGAACATGGGTTTGGAAAGTTTTTTTTCTTTTCTTTTCTTTTTTTTTTTTTAACATCTCCAGCACCTGGTATTACTAGGTGGGCTCCCATCCAAGTACTTACCAGGCCCGGCCCTTCTTAGCTTCCAAGATCAGACAAGATTGGGCACGTTCAGGGTGGCATGGCTGTAGACTAGAAAGTCTTGAGATCAATAGAGTTCATCTAAAAAGATGTTTGAGTTTAATTTTCCCCACTTAACTCCCTTACATTTTGCACACAATTTTCTCTGTGGCAGACTTGTAGGAAAGAATCATATGTTATCAGTATCGATAAATAAAATTACCTCTGGTAACCAGAGACTATTTAAATTATAAAGATTAAAATACTTGAACAATATCTGGTCAGCTTTATTTTGAAGTACAATCAGTGCAAGTATTTTCAAAAGCTGGGAAGGTATTGCACTAACAAATGAACTAGAAATTATACAGGAAACTGGACTTCCTAGATCTGAATCCAGTAAGAAGAATTCAGCTCTTATTTTTCCTTCACTATTATCTGATTTTGAGGGACTATATGTGTGGAGAATATATGCCTTTGTAGAGAAAGTTGCTTAGTTGTTGAGGAAATTGTTAAAGAAATGAAGATTACACTGATTATGCTGTGTTAGTGTCTCTTTTTATTACTAGCCACTGCCAAGTTTTCTAATTTATGCAGATTACTTAACCATTTCGTGCCTCAATTTCCTCATCTGTCAAATAG
Source organism: Eonycteris spelaea (assembly GCA_003508835.1). Lineage (NCBI taxonomy): Eukaryota > Metazoa > Chordata > Mammalia > Chiroptera > Pteropodidae > Eonycteris > Eonycteris spelaea. The sequence continues at coordinate 9,468,871 of PUFA01000017.1, forward strand.
GGTTAATAATAGTAACTTATGAGGAATGGATCAATTGATCCCATTTATAGTTCTTAGAATAATACCTGACATACAATAAACTCAAAGTAAACATTAGCCAGCATTCTCCTGCAGAAGTATTGCTACATGTTTACATGTAATAGGACAGTCTTCACTACCCATTGGTCAGAATCCATTAAAATGGCCATATTCTGTCCAAAGGAGTTTACACCTAAGTATAGAAAAGACCAATGAAGAAAGTAAATTAGTTGGCCCTATTTAACAACGGTGATCAAGGACTATCATTTAAAAAGTGTTCATATGTTGAAAATATTTTTATTAGAATGATGAAAAATAATTTAAATTTCATTAAAAGAGGAAAAGGAGAATTTAACGTCACCGTGGATCATATATGAGATATAATTTCTCTTTTTTGATGTAATAAACTTTGTTTTTCAAAATGTACAGTTGGTAGGACCTGTTGTTCATGCACCTTCAACCAGCAGCTGGGGCATCTCTACCCCTGGTATTTCTGTAAAATTACTTGAGCTCTGTGCTTTGAAACTAGTTTAATAAGCCCTTTACTAAGGAGCTCCTGAGGGGCTGCCCTGGCCAAGGAACCTCAGTCTCTCAGAGACACAGCTGGGGTTATGAGCTTTAGTTGGGAACTATAACAGAGTTTGTCATATGTCTGTCAAACAAGACTAGGTTATTAAGCTTGTGCCAGACTTTGCCTTTGGACCACTTCTTCCTTTTGGCCTTGCACCCAGATTTGTTCACCAGGTCTTTTGTCTTTCTTGGCTGACTTTCCGGCATCTTTCTTCTTGTTGTCATCCTTGGGTGCATAACGAAGTTCTGAGAGCAGTTCTACCACCACAGCCACGCTAAGATGTCGGAGAAAAACACGAGATATAATTTCTTAATCATAATTTCTAGAAGTTGGAAAACATTAAAAAGTTCTCACCCACCAAAAGCTTGCCCACTCCTCAGACTGTGATACTTTGTAATGATCCCTTACACATTACTGTGTGTAAAAGATGATAAAATATGATGTTATTTGTAATAGTCCCCGAACATGAAATGAGAATACGAGTTTGTAAATCTCTTAAGATGAGGCAGAGAAGGGATTTGGTTTTCTAAAGCCAAAGGCAGTGCCCAGAGAAAACTTGTTAAAGTGCAGGTCACAAAAGAAAGAAAAGGTGGTGAGAAACGGAGAGGAGCAGGAACTGACAGCCAAGTGAGCTTTTCTACAGATTAGGGACAAAAGCCCCAATTTGCAGCAGCTCCACAGGCTACCTGGCCGTGGAGTTTTCAAGGAATGTCAGAGCTTTCTTGCCTCAGGTAGAGAACACCTTCCTTCAAGACGAGGAGTAGGCTAAGCACCTATCATCCCTGCCCCTTAACACTCTTCTGTCTCCTTTCTACCAAAGGGAGGAAGGAGAGAGCAAAGCTAAAAAGCTGCATTTCTCAGCCAGAAATCTCTGCTTTTGTCTTGATTCACTGCTACCTTGGGCAAAACTGTTAAGGAAGCTCTTTTAGTGGATTTTAATTCTGTAGTAAACTCAATGCACATTCAAAGGAGATATGTGGATTTTCCTGCTCTCTAATAAGAGTTTTTGCTTGAATGACAGGGGGCTTGAAAATAAATTTGGTATGAGAGAGTGGTGAGGTTTCCTCTATATTTCCTTACAGCCCTTTACAGACCAATTTACACTACGATATCTCATCAGACACAAAAAGACAAAGCGTTTTTTTTTTTTTTTTTCCTGTGTGGAAACATTACTCTGTTCATAGGATTGCGGTTTGATAGCTCTTGACTTCGTTTTGATGGACTTTCCAGGGTCATCCATGCTCTCTTGATAAGATAACGTCTTGGAGATAAGGAGTCTGAGGGGAAGAAAGGTGGATTTTCCTGCAGGTAGCTCACCAGGTACTACGTGAATCAGGCAGGTAATTGTGACTACAATAGCAGTAGATCCTAAGCGGCTTCAGACAAAATGTAAAACAATACAGATGCTAAATGGCCGTATACACTGAGTAGCCAATTTTAAAATTGAAACATTAACCCAATATTAGAGAAACTTTTCTTTTTTTTTAATGGGCTATGAAATATATATTTGGATATTTTATATTAGGCAGATGATGAATGCTAGGGTAATTTTCCTTAGAATAGGATGTTGTGGGTTTGGAGTCAGGTTAGTTAATTTGCATTTTGATCCTTCAGCAGGTGGTTTTCTTGGAAAGGCTTAAGATGGAATTTAAGACAACATGTATATGTTGTTTTCCTTAGGGCTGGATTTAATTTCACACATGGGTTAATTATTATGCATTGACCATTCGGTAAGTGGGGTTTAAATCCTAAGTGTTTACAGGATTTCTAAGTTACACTTCTAATAAAGTTACAGCCTTTTCTGTAATTGATCTGTACTGGGTAAGCAACCACTGGAGCCTTTTCAGCAATGTGAAATATGTGTTTGGATGCCAGCTAAGCAGAGCTGATGTATGACCCAAACCTTAATTTTCCTCCCAGTGATTATTTCCCTCTATATTTATCTATATATTGAGTGCGAGGGCGACAGTGCAACTAGACATACTTGGTTTGGAAGTGCTGAAGCAAAACAAATGGAAACAGTGTGAATTGAAGCTTCTTAGATAGACTGTTAAATAAGATCAGTTGAGTCAAATGTGTATCTTTACCTTTTAATTGCAATCTGCAAGTACACCATTGAATTGAATGCTAAAACCAAACCATCACATACCTGCTACTCTGAAGACAGCCAGCTCGTGAGTTTCTTAAAATACATTGCTAATGGGTTTAACTTAGGCCAAAGAATTTTTGTGTATTTATCTCTCATTGGGGAACATCAACCTGTGGTTCTAATGACTGAAGACTATTTCCTTTTCCCTTCATTTCCTCTTTCATTCCATTATTTCCCATGAAATGTAATGCCACTCTCTCTGCTCTGGCCCTCTGACAGTTCCTTCCTTCCTTCCTTCCTTCCTTCCTTCCTTCCTTCCTTCCTTCCTTCCTTCCTTCTTTCCTTCTTCCTTCCTTCCTTCATTCCTTCCTTTCATCCTTCCTTCTTTCCGTCCAACAAGATTGCATTCTAACTGTTGTCCATAGATGTCCATCTCAAGAATTTACATTGAAATTTAACCTTTAATACATGGTCCCTGTCTCATCTAAACAGTTACTCAGGATATAGGCCTAAATCAAATAATATGCATTTCCCCTAAAGCAAAAGGCCTACTCTTACTGATGCCCACCAAAACCAAGTTTTGAGTCTCCCCTTTTTTAAATTAGAAATTTAAATTGTAGACCTAGAGATGTGAGCTTCTGTATTTTAAGGCATAAGAAGATTGTAGACAGGAATATGGTGAACCAGATGTCCCAAAGTTCAGAGTGGGCCCAAGTGGCCCAGAGTGAATCTTCAGCTGATGTCATTGAACTAAATGCTAGTCTGGTGGGTGCTAGTGGCTGAGCTCAGAAATCTAGGTTGTCAGTGATATTCTATAAAGTATATCTACTCCAGGATCTGCCCGAATCAGGATGTCTCCCTGCTTTGGGAAAGTCTGCATTTTGATTTTTTTAAAAAGTGCTTTGAGATGAAACTTAGAGGACACCAAATAAAGAAACTTCTCAAAGATTTCCTTTTCCTTCATTCCCTCTTTTGTTCCTTTTATTTCCCATCAACTATAATGCCAAACATCACTGAGATACTACCCTCACTGCTCTGGCCCTCTGCCTTTGTTTGTCCAGGTGGTCCAGGAAACCCAATCTGGCTCAGGTTACTTGGCAATACAGTGAGGACAGAGGCTTCCTGTTACCTGTTACTGAGTGCCTGCCAGCACAGTCAGGTGACCACTCTTACCTTGTTTATTACTTTCCTTCTGGGTAGAAATTTTATGTCCATGATGATATCCAGTCTTAACTCTATGAGCCCTTTTGGGACTCTGTAGGACAAGTCTCTGCTTTTTACCCATTTCTTTCCTTCCTTCCTTCCTTCCTTCCTTCCTTCCTTCCTTCCTTCCTTCCTTCCTTCCTTCCTTCTTCCTTCCTTCCTTCCTTCCTTTCCTTTCTTTCTAATGCAAACAGAAAGCAAATCATTATGATTGCTAAACAGGGGCATAGAATCGAAGGATTTGCTCGTTTTAAATTTGCTTCTTTGCCACCAATTTATAGTCTAGTAAAGGACATAGATTTAGGAATATCCTGCTTTAGAACAATAGGTTTAGTCTGTTTATTTCATCTGCTTCTCATAAGTCAGGAAAAATATTGCATAGACGTGTCAGGGTCTCCAAAGATCTCCCATCATAACACCCACTTGTACCCACACTCTCCCTGAAGCTGTTCCCAGAGCAGTGCACAAAGCTTTACCAGAGATTTGGCTAGTCTAATCTTACTGTTTATCCTTGTCCTGGGTCTCATCAGCATGCTCATGGGCACTGCCCCTGAAGCAAGGCAGGGGGCTAAGGATTCTCTTTATTAGAGCAGTGCAGCTTTCTGCAGGTCTTTTCCAGAACTTCCTCAGTTATCCTGTGGAAAGCAGGTCCCCTGGCGCAGGACTCACAGGCAGCCAAATGCTCCCTCAGTTCTTCGTCCCTTCCAGACGTCTCCTGCTATAACTGGCATGATGCCCTCTCCATGGTTTCTCTCTTAGACATCTGACATCTCCAAGCTGAAAGCAGTAATTGTTATGGCATTGTTTGAAGCACAATGTGTAGGCTCTGTGTAACCAAGGTCTCGGGGTGGGTGGGGTGGGGGAGACCTCCAGCTTCCTTCCTGTTGCTCTTGGTGGGAAGCAGGGCGTGTAGACTGCTGTCAAAGAGAGCTGGACTCAGCCCACTGTGTCCAGCACTACATGGAGGGTATCTGATATGAATGAGGCACAACACTTACCACTCTGAATTCACAATCTAGCATGGATGGTGGAAAGGCAAGGAGTGGCGCAGCTCGGATCTCTAGAATGACACCGATAGCTACAATTTAGCAAATATTTCAACGGCTTCCTGCTGCCTTTAGGGTAAAATCCAAACTCATTCCTATGGTATCTTAGTTTGGGTTTCCTCAGATGAGCCTTCCAGTTTAAGTGATTTATATGGGAGTTAATCCTAGAAAACACAGGTGGCAGGTGGGAAGTAGTTCGGGAAACAGAAAAAAGCTAATAAATGGAGTGTTATCTAGTTCGTTCCACCATGAGTGAGTAGAACTTGATCCTTCTTTGGATTTCTGGAAACACACCTCAGAGATATTCCGCCAGAGGGACAAGGGAGCTGGGTTATCTATACCCCATCCTGCCACTGGTTGAGAACTGCTTTGGGGAAGGCGAGAGGTGGGTGTCACCTCCCTGGCCCTTCTGGCTGGCCACACTCTTGAGGTCAGAGCAGGTTGTAGCAGTGAGAGAAACCCTGAGACAAAATGATGAGTGCTGGCAGCCTGGGAGACTGGGCAGGACATCAGCAATATCTGCTAAACATGCTCTTACGGGAACACGGTTCTATAGTGTAGTGGTTAGCGTGTCTGCTTTACACGCAGAAGGTCCTGGGTTCACGCCCCAGTGGAGCCACAGTCCATGGTCTACGGCCATGCTACCCTGAACAAGCCCGATGTCTGATCTCTGAAGCTAAGCAGGGTTAGGCCTGGTTAGTACTTGGATGGAAGACCACCTAAGAAGACCAGGTGCTATAGGCATAAATAATAATAAATAATAAAAAAATAAAATAAAATGCTCTTACGTATTCCCAGGCAGGCATCTGGTGACTTTTCCAGTCTTAACTCAGGAACACAGAGCATAGGAAGAGTATTCGTGTTTGGGGAGATAATATTTCCAATAGGGGGAGGTAGGCATTGTTACGTAAAGAAGCTGATAAGTGGTGAGCAGGAGGGCCACATAGCCAAGCTGTAGGTCATTCCATAGGAACAGTTTAGTTAATAATAGATCTCTGGTATGATACTAAGAGCTGCCATTTTTGAGTACCCAGTATGCCTGTGTACTGAGCATGCATATTTTCAGTTAATTTTCACAACATCCTTGTGAAGTAGAATGCATTATTCTCTTTTTCAGGTAGGAAATAAGGCTTAAAGAAATGCAGCAACTGGTCCATATGCTCGTTAGTGGTAGAGACAAGACATAATAAGCCTCTTTATCTAACTCCAGCCTTTTTTTTTTTTTCACTTGTTATTATATCTATAAAATGTCAAGAATTTTCATCTAAAGCAATCTCTCCACCTTTTATGTGTCACTAGCTTGTTGAAAAGACTGCAAAATCAGTTGTCCTGATAGTTTCCTTCTGGTGCCATTGAACTTGTTCCTCCAGCCCCTGGATTTTCTGTAAACTGGGAGTTAGGTCTAAAGGATTGTTAGGTGCAGTTTGACTCATTCAGAGACCCTAAGCTGGTCCTGCATACGGCACACTATATCCATGGGGAAGCTGCATGCTCAGACTGATCATTGGGTTCAGGTGGTGACAGTGGATTTCCCCATCGCAAAGCTGCTTTTCCCCCCACCTATGATCAGTAAGTAATCAGTCCTTGGGTTGTTTTTTCAATGCCTGTGCTCTTACTCATAATATAATAGAACTATCTCGACTCCAAAGTTTTGAGTTAGATATGGCTGTGCCAAATCTGACCGCCACCAAGGTGCTGAGCCTGAACTAACAGAGGGATCTAGACTTCAGCCTTCGCTTAAAGGGAAATGGAGAAGAGGCAGGATGTGACCGCTTCATATTTCCCTAGACCTGGCCATGGTGCAGGCTTTATGACCTTATCTTTTCAAGTTACAGTCAAGCCCTGCAGGCTGCAGAGGTTGAGCACCCAGGAGCTCAGGACAGGAGATGTTAGCACAGAGCTGAGGACACCAGAAGGACTCCCGTCTTCCTTCCAAGGTCAGCCAAGTGCTAGGGGTGGCCTCTCCTTTCCTGCACTTGCACAGATTCATTTCATATGAGTCTGAGCCCCTATTCGTCTTTGATGCCAGCTGCCCACAGGTCCTGCACAAGTAAAGAAACTGTCAGCTTCCACTTCCAAATAAATCAGATGGTTCTGTTATGCAATCAGATCTGGTTTGGGCCTAGAATAGACCCCAAAGCACCAAGTGATTTGATGACATTTCCACACGCTCTATTCTCATTAACACTCTGCCTGGCCTGGTGAGCTGTCCTACAACATCCAGATGTGTCCTGGGGGCTGGAACTCTACAGGGGGAGCCCAGGGCTGAATCCCTGCCACCGCCTCCCTGGGGACCCAGAGGCAGACTCCTGTGACAGTGCCTGTCATTTTTGCTGTACCATCACTACATTTCGTTGACAAGCTGGGTCCAGGGAAAAAGTTCATGGGCCCCTCCATTCTGAAAAAATGAGATACAACCAATAGTAATTGTTGTTTGCCCTAAAGAGCAAATACAGGGTCTTGGAGCATGTGAATGCTGGGCTAACCTACCAAGGAGGGACTCCTAATATCCTTCGCTTCCCTCTTGCCAGGTCAGCAAAGGACACATGGAAATATCCCTAAGAGGAAAAAGTAGTTGCCCAGGCTTTTGGTCACATTTCTGATCTCCATCTGTTCTTGGAGGGCAAGAAAAAAGTCTGATTGAAAGAAGCAAGTTTTAAAGAAAGATTTTAAGGCTAAACAAGAAAGTAGAGCGAATAGTGGAAAACCGGCATAGACAGTCCTGTGGTCCGGGAGTAGGGAAGTTGGAGTTGGGAAGATTAAGATCCGGGAAGACTGCTTTTGTGTTTGGAAGGGCATGGCCCAAGGCAATAACGCCAGGGAGTTTTATCCAGAGCTGGGGCGCGGCCAGCTTAAAGACACAGTAGGGTTAGGACATGGCCGTCTAGACCTAGGGCTAGATACTTTAGGTCCCTGGAAGAGAAGAGTAACCTTATCTGGGGGAGAACTTAAAGCTTTCAGTCTTGTCAAATGTTTTATGAAACTTCCATCCTCACAGGGGGCCCAAACCCCTTGAAATTATATTGCTATTCAAAATACTAAATTTTATCTCAATGAATACCATGATTAATGTGATTCTCATCTACTCTTGGTTATTTACAATAATAACAACTAATGTTATGAGCTCCAACTACGCACTAGACATTCTATGAAACTTCTTAAATATATTATTTCGCTTAATTCTTACAACAACACTGTGATGGCAGTTCTATCATTTTATCCTCATTTTACCAATGAGGAAACGAGAGCTCAGAGAGACTGTCACTCACCCAGAACCACATAGTATGTGTTCAAGCACTCTGATTAGTTTAGAATCTGTCTCTTATTGTGTAGTAAATCATCAGTTTCTGAAGAGTAGCAGCTATACCCTGCCCTATCATTGTACCATCTCTTACCAGCACCCTCTACATACTTAATGCAGAACCTTCCATATATCAGGCCCCTGTAAGTGTTTATTAGAAGAATGGCTATCTTACTGGACTTCTCCTCTTTCCCTTTTCCGAGGAAAGAACTCCAAGTTTCTAATTAGTACCAGATCTTCAGACTGACATAAAGAAAAAAAAATTCTTAAATTCTCATTAAGTTCCTAATGGGTTTTATTATAGGCACAAAGGAGAGAAGCAGTGATCATTTTGGATCTTGCAGATGTTGATCTGTAATTGTCTTTATTGTCATGTACATTGTGAAGACTCAAGTGAAGTATTTTGAGCCCTTCCATTAGGAGAAAATCTTGGATGCCGAAGCTGCTTTTTAAAAGCCAAAAAAGGCATGTAGGGGGAAATGTGTTGTGAGGACTGTGGTATGCCCCTTACCCAGAAAGCTGAGGAACAACTTCCCTCCCCATGGCTGGTCTGTGCTGCATCTCTCCTGACTGCTCAGTTGCAAGCTTTGTTCCCACCTCTGGCCCTTTCACCAGACTGCTAATGAGGACACCTGTTTTGATGATATGGTGGCCTCCTCTTGTAGAAGAGGAAGGAGTGCTCCAGTATACTTCACAGCCTTTAAATGGAGATGATCTCCAGTTGCTACTGAGCTGGATGGACCAGACCATTGGGAAGCCGGCATAGTCTGGAGCTACTCTGTCGTGTTTTGAACACCCATGATGAGGTGCCATACAGAAGATATAAAAATCAATTGTGTTGCAGCTATAATCGAACCAAGTGAAAACTTTCCACATAGCCAGAAAGACTGTCAAATGATGGCCCATGATACCCCTGTGTTAAACAATACTTGGCTACTTGACTTAGCCCAATTCCAATAGAACAATAGTTTGGAACACTCCCTAAAAATGACGTTTGACCTCATTTGACCGCATGAGGTACATTTTGTCCTTGGCACTGTGCTGGGTATTGGGATGAAATAGTAGTTATATAGTCCCCATTTCTAAGGAGCTCCTAGATGAATAAATTGAATATCCTGGCATATTGAGAGTTATTATCATAAACACTATTTTTTTTCAAAGAATTGGAGCACAATAAATCTATTTAATGTTAAATTATACTAAATTTAAGCTTTTCTTTGATTTAGACATCATTTTATACTCTTGAAATACCTTTGCCTTTTAAGTATGAACATCAGATATTCTTGAATAATACAGTAAAGAAATCTGTTATGTGAACTTTCAGATGTCTAGATTCCAGAGAAATAAGTCTATGTTATGCATTTAATCAGCCTCCCTGCCAACCCTCTTCTATTAAATGCCATCCTTCCCGTGGCCTCACATTGTGCTAATTCAATACCACTTCCTTAGCCTTGGGCCAGACATGTACATTTTTTTTGTTTTTTTTTTTTTTAAAGGCCTAGATAATGTTGTCTAGGTTGGTGGTGTGTCTAATTCTTGGACTAGTGACAAACTTTATGGTCTATTTAGCAGAGGTTTTGCTTCATCACTTCACCTCTGAAAAGATAAGGTGGTAATAACGAAAAAGTAAAGGCTGTTTAGTCAAAGATAAATTGTTGGCTCAAGATGATGCTTGTTTCCTGAGTGTAGCAAGGAGAAAGTAGGGAGTTCTTGCAACTGATTTGCCTTGGGAACTGCTAAGGTTTTTCTTGTGTGTGTTGATGAAGCTCGATTAGAGACAGAGCTTGAGATAAAGCTATTTTTACTGGAATCTGAAGATTGTCTCTTTGGATTTACTTGTCTTGGAGGTAACTAGCCACCTTTAAATGTGGGTACACATCCTCATTTGTAATCTTTATCTTGCATAGCTTTTCTACAGTCTTGAATTTTGTCTGATACCAGGAGAAAAATTATTAATGTTAAACTGTATGAGAGAGTAAGATAATAGATTAGTCTCTAGTTCTTTATCGGTAGAATGCAGTATTGCATTGTAGGTGGTAGTGGCTTATTTAAGGTCAGGGAATATATCAGATCCTCCAAACAAGAGTTAAAATATGATCTCTTCATTGTGACTAATGTTCCCGCGTCTGGGAGCATGTTTGCTGGCTGTAATCCAGGTCCGGAGGCTGCTGCTGAATAACTGTGATTGCAATCCACAAATGACTTGTGAAGAGGGGTGTCTGGGCATGCTGGGATTACATGATTTGTTCTGCTTCTTTTTTTTTTTTTCCTGATCAACTTTATTGAAGTATAGTTTACAAACAATAAAATTCCTTCTATTTTTTTGCATAATATTTTAATTCTACATTTTGACAAGTTTAGACAAATGTATGCGCCTATGTAACTAGCACCTCAATCAATGCGCAGAATATTTTTGTCTCCTGAAATAGTTCCCTTGTGCCCCATCTTAATTATTCCTCTCTCCATTCCCCACACCCCTAGCCTCAGGCAACTGCTGATCTGTTTTTGTCTCTATAGATTAATTCTTTCTAGAGCTTCATGTAAATAGAATCATATGGTACATACTCTATTGTGTCTGTCTCATAGCTCAGCATAAGGATTTTGCAATTCATCTCTATTGTTGCCTGTCTGTTAAGTGTATTTCTTTTTTTTGATGCTGTCATATTCCTTGGTATGACTATATTACAATTTATTTATCCATTTACCTGTTGATGGGATTGTTTTAGGGTGTTTCCAATCATTGGCTATTAAGACTAGGGCTGCTATGAACATTTGTGTACAAGTTTTTGTGTGGACAGCAGTTTCATTTCTCTTGGGTAAATGTGTAAAAATAGAGCTGCTGAGTCATATGTTGAGTGTATTTAACTTCTTAAGAAATTGCCAATTGGTTTTCCAAAGTGGTGTACCATTTTACATTCTCACCAACAGTATATGAGAGTTTTAGCTGTTCCATATCTTTGACAACATTTGGTATTTTCAACCAGTTAAATTTTAGGCACTCTAGTAGGTGAGTAGTGACACCCTATCATAATTTAAATTTGGATTTCCATTTGTTTTTATGTCTACCTATTTTCTTTGGGGACATATTCGTTCAAATCTTTTGCCATTTAAAATAATTATTTTTGTCTATTAAAATTTTTGGTTTTGGTCTTCTATTCTTGGGTTCTAAGCATTCTTTATGTATTCTGGATAAAAGTCTTTTATCAGATATATGCTTTGCATATTTTTCTCCCAGACTGGGCTTGCCTTTACATTTTCTTAAGAGTATCTTTTGTAAAGCAACAGTTTTGAAACTTCGATTAAGTTTAATCTTTTAAATTTGTTTACAGTTTTTGCTTTTGGTATTCTGAGAAATCTTTGCCTAACTGTGCTGCTACCTTAAAAAAAAACTTTTAAAGGGCTACTGAGGGACCCGTTAACACAGGTGTGGGTAAATTTAAGCACTCAAGATCTAACAACAGCACGAAGCCACTACTAGCCCTAGTCCTGATGAATCAAAGGAAAGATGAAATTTCTAGAACCTAGGGAGACTTATAGCAATATGAGGGGTCCACCTGATGGGAGCTGTGGTTTGGGGTAGAATACAGACACTGTGAACCTGTAATCTAGCAGGAAGGGAGTCAGGTGAATAAGTACTTCGATCCTCTTTTCTCTCATCCTTTGAATCTTCTGCCAGTGCTTCCCATTGACCAAACTCCTGGAAGCTGGGTAGTAAGGAAGACCAGCTGAAATAGTCAATAAAAATCAGCCTTTCAGAGCTGACGGTTGGTTCATTGGCTCAAAGAACCCAAAATGACTAGAGGAAAATCTCAGCTTCCAATTTAATGGAGCATTGACTGTGTTTATCAGTGGAATCACTTTTCTCTTGGGCAGGATGTGTTACAGAACCATTAAAACTCAAGGTTGCAGCATTAACATAGAGAGCCAAAACTCCTTAGGAGTGTTATTAAATCTAACAGAGAGAGGAGCCACTCTTATGCCACCCCCTGCTTCTCAGACATAGGCATTCTACCTATGAGGAGATGGCACTGTATATTTGCTTCTGGTTGTGGGAAGGTACCCCACTTGCAGAATTAGACTTTAGCCTTGACTTTCAGAAATCCAACCCTATGGCTATGGAGATACAATTTCTTTCAGAGCAGTCATAGAAGAGTTCTGATAACTCATATTTAAGATATGCATTAATAATAAATAAATGAATAAATAATAAATAATAATAAACAATAAATAATAAAGAAGATATTTAGCCAGAAATGCAAAGCCCTAAGCCCATCGATTTTTTTCCTCCAATCTCTCCAGCTCACTTAGTAGCAAACAATCCCATAGTCAGACTATATATTCACTAAAATGTTCTATAGCAGCAACTATTTGATCATCCAAAGCATTTACCTTCTGCAGGGACTTCACTCCAGGGGACCACAGACAATACATTAGGTAAGTTTTTCATCACTATGCCATGAACTGTCTGTGTACCTTTTACTAGTGAAAACATGGCCATTGATGCCTTTAAATTTAGCCAATTAGAGAACCAATTCCAGATTCCCGTCTTCATCCTTCCGTTCTCCTGGGACTACTTCTGACATCTATAACACTTTCAATCGATGTTTAGGTAGGAGAACAGAGTCTCTATGAGAATAAAGGATTTATTATAAGAATTAGACCTATAAAATTATGGGAGGAGATATGGAAGTGAAGATCTGGAAGTGGCAGTGTCTCCTAAGATGACAGCCTTTCCAAATTTTATAGCAAGTTACATCCATCATCCAAAAACATTCTTCATTCCAAAACCTGCCACTAAAGGAAATTGTGCTTTGTTACTCCTCATTTTGTGGACACAACAAAGTTAAAGACTCTATCAGTGAGATAAAAAGTCATTCCCTTCAACTTGCTACGTGTTCTTTAATCTGTTCATTCATTCAACAAATATTTCTTAGGCACCCACTGATCTAGGAGCTGGAAATACATTATTAACAAAGTAGGCAAAAAATCCATGCCTTGCATTCTAATAAGGGAAGACTATACACTAAGCAATTCAATTGTTACAGTGGGTTGAAAGATGAAGGGAAGGAGCTATTGAAAGGGACAAATCTGGGACCCAAAGCCCCCAGATTGGGTGTTTCTGCACTTGGCCTTAAGAGTCTCTCACAGTCTTGCCTAACCCTGCCTTGCATACTTTGTCTTTCACTTCTCCCCAACAGTAACCTCACCTTTCTATCAAATCCTTTCTCTCTCTTCTTTCATCATGCCCTGTCTCCTGAAAGTTGAGCATCCCCACCTCTGAAGCGGTTTCCATGGGAGCCACTGTAGTGCTCCCTGAGGCCTCCCTTTTGATTCTGAGCTGTGATGCATTCTGAAGCTAAGTATTCAGCCTCATATATTCCTGGCCCATCGTCTCCTGCTGCTGCCAAACCCCTTTCACGTCTCTCACTCACATACAACATCGATGGTACAATAACTACTTCTGATCCTGATTTGCAAATGTACTTTTTCCATGGGGTGAATCTCGAGCAGGCCGAACAAAATGAAACAATATCTCAGTTGACAAAAAAACATGTCAGGTTACTGGGGCACAGAGAATGTGTACAGTTACGAAATACAAATAAGAATGGCAGTCTGAAACAGACTGAGGTGGAGAAGGGCAATGATTTGCAAGTAGAGCTCACACACTTCCCCTGGGAGAAATTAACAGGACTCATCCCCGACCCCTAACAAGGTAGGAATATTATTCTGCCTTGGAAAGAAAGGATGATTGTCAAAGTGTGGATCAAACACTGTTTTCTGGAGATATTGACATTTCCCAGTGCCTGGGACAAGGGCAAACTTAGTCATGGTTTCAGAACATAGGTTTTAGAAACCACACTTCTTTCTTTATATCTGGGTGTCTAAGGGCATGATAGCAAGGTGTGCTACAAGGTCTAGAGGCAACACCTGGCCCAAATTCTTGGAAACTGTGCCTTGCAGACGACAGTCATGCTTTGGATCTCGTCTAACTCTTTTAGTCTGGGTGATGGTGGGCCACATTGCCTCATGAGCATACTAGCATGGAGTGGGTTGTGGAGCTGGGGTGGAGCTGCCTCAGGCCTCATTTACTGTCCACCTCTTCCAGCTCAATCAGTCCTCAGCAGTCACGCCACCTGCCCTGGGAGTCTGTGAGAAGGTTCCCAGGCAAGGTGGATCAGCTTTCTTTTGCATAATCTCTAGTCTGATTATTATAGTGGAGGCAAATTTCAACTCCAAAGTCAACTCTCAGGAAATTCTCCTGGGAGTCTAAGGGAACAGTAGCAAGTCATAAGTACAGGTTTCTTTTCTATTGATAGTTCCTATTAATATCTGTAGAGTGCTTTCAGCAAGTTGTAAAGTGCTATCATGTTTACAGCCCTTTGAGCGCTTCACAGATCAGAAATAGGCTTAAAGGGGTTACACAGGAAATATGTAGAGGATTTAAGACTTAGACCTGGATATTCTGACCCCAAAGCCTGTGCTTTCTATACCATAGCACACTACATTTTGCCTAATGGGGCTGAAAAGCATTTGCTACCATTCTTTTCTAAACCTATTATTTTGCCTGAGAGTTTATTTATAATTCTAATGTTATGGAAATCTTTTTGGGGAATGGTAAGTGGTGGCAAATTTAATTGGGAAGAACACTAGATTAAAACTCATGAACCTTGAATTTAAGTCCCAGCTTGACCACTAGATGGCTGTGTGACTATAAGCCAGCTTCTGAACCTCTCTGGCCTTAGATTATATTAAACAAGGGTCTCAAACTTGACGATGTTTGTGCTGTTTTACAGCTTTCAAATTTTCAGGTCAACCCAATCCTATTGGAGAAAGCTATGCAGGTGCCACTGAAGACAGACTCTGAAAAACAAGCTCTAGTTCTGATTGTCCCATTCGGGCTTGAGTCTTATAAAGCCAAAGATTTGGCCTAAGAGTCCTTATCAAGCTTGAATGGCCATAACTTTGTGCCTCTGTTTCAGTTATCTAGTGCTATGTAACCTAAGACTAGTGGCTTAAAACAATAAGGAGTTAGTATCTCTCACAACTCTGTGGGCTGGTGAGCTCAGCTGGGCAATTCTCCTGCTCCCTCTGGGGTCAGTCAAGTGACTGTATTGAACTGGGTACTTAGTTGGGGCCAAAAAGCCCAAGATGGCCTCACTCACATATTGGGGCCTAGGTTCTGGCTCTAGGTTCTGGAGATCTCAGCTCTCCTCAGCTTCTATCTTCAGCAAAATAGCTCTGACTTCTTTTCATGGTGGCTTGGGGCATTGAAGAGGTGAAAATGCAAGTTGCAAACCTTCTTAAGGCTTCAGCCTAAAAATCATACACCATCACTGCTGCCATGTTCTATTGGCCAAAGGCAGTCAAGGCCACCTCAGATTCAAGGGCGGGAAATGGACTTCTCCACCTCTTGATGGAGTAGTGGCAGAGCCCTTTGCAAAAGAATACATGACATGCCATCTTTAGAAACAATCTGCAAAAGGAGGGGAAAAATCTATCTTTGGAAGAACTGGTGATACAGGAAAATAGCCTAAGGCCAGAAGACTCAGGATCCCTGAGTGGGCTCTCTGTCTCAGGGATCTCCTTAGAGAATACCTCAACTCCTGAGAAAACCATGGGCTTCTGGGGGTGCATTGGTAGAATGCATTGAGTGTTACCATTTGTCTGCTTTAAGCTGTCACCGTCACCTCACAAAATCCTTCTCTTCCCTTTACTCCCTGCTCTTCCCTGAACCATTTCCCCACCTCTCATCCTCCACCCTCCCTTTACTGGCTCTTCAAACCTTGTACTGGAGTTACAGTAGCCCCCCTTATTCGTGGTTTGTCTTTCCATGGTTTCACTTACCCATGGCCAACTGTAGTCTGAAAATATTAAATGGAAAATTACAGAAATAAGCAATTCATAAATTTTAAATTGCAAGCCCTCCTGAGTAGCATGATGCAATCTTGTACCTCCCACTTTCCTGCCATGGGCGCAAATCACCCTTTTGTCCAGTGTTTCCACAACGTATATGCTGCCCACCCATTAGTCTCTTAATAGCCATCTCAGCTATCGGATCAACTGTCGTGCTATCACAGTACTTGTGTTCAGTAACCCTTATTTTGCTGAGCAGTGCCCCCAAAGTTCAAGAGTAGTGATGCTGGCAATTCAGATACCCCAAGGAGAAACCATAAAGTGCTTCCTTTAAGTGAAAAGGTGAGAGTTCTCAACCTAATAAGGAAAGAAAAAAATCATATGCTGAGTTTGCTAAGGTTGAAAATAAGAATGAGTTTTCTATCCTTGAATTGTGAAGAAGGAAAAGGAAGTTCATTCTAGTTTTGCTGTTGTTTTTGTTTGTTTTGACTTGTGTTCTCCATTAGGCTTGCACTCCCCAGTTGTGCCATGGGCCCCAACAAACACTGTTGTTTTATAAGAAGGCTGCCCCCTTTTCACTTGTTTCTATTATTTGACAGAACCTTGAGGGCATTTGTGTTTGTATCCTTGATCTAGTACATAACCCCAATTTACTGGAAAGAGAGTCAAGTCCCAGAGCGGTGAGGTGATTGACTTCTCTAAAAAAGAAAAAAACACCCAACTTCTGCTTTCTCATTTATTATCTTTTTTTTGTCCTTTCAAAACCCCAATGGGAGTGTTCATAGATGGGGAAATCAATATTTTTTGTGTTCAAAAAGGCCTAATCCTGGGTCTCTTGGTTTCCCTTCAATACATTTTTCAAAAGAGCATGCGGGCTTGGCCTAGAGCATAAGGAACAAAAAGTATTTGCTGTTCCTCAGGTTAGGCCAGCATTTTCCTGAGATTCTATGGGTTCATCTGGACCTTCCCTGAGCACAGCCCCTACCTACAGAGCTGATTTCATTTGGTGTTCTTAAGAAACCCTGAGTAAGTGAAGTTGTTTACAGATCCTCATGAATCACTTCACTTGTTATCTTAAAACAAATAATAAAAGCAAACATGAAACTCAAGTGAGCAATATCACTTTGTGCAAACACTGCAGAATACATCTTTTATTTTGCATTGTGGACTCCTAGAAGTAGGGACAGGTCATTCACTTGCTCAGCATCTAGAACAATGAGCAAAAATAGTAGGTGCTCAATAAATAGTTGAAAGCTTAAGTGGATTTTTTTTTTTTGAGAGTGGGTGGTTCTTTAAGTGAGATTTCTTTGCTTCCTCCATGGATTAGAAAGTATTTAGAGACTGGGTATCCAGGCCGGCCTCTTGTAACTGCTTCTGTAATCTTATGCAAACCTCCCAGAGCCTTTTCTCATCTCTAAAATGAGGTAAGAAAAGACGATTTTTTGTGTTTGTCCTAGGTTCAAACTTCTATAATTCTTTCATATTATGTTGGTTCAGGAAATGGAAGAAAGTACTTCAGTCAAATATTTACTGTTTCCATATTAGTTTCTCATTTTTTTTGGATTTTGGAGTTTAAACCATTCTACTAAAATAATAAGAAGTAATCAGTGATTCTTGAGAGACATGCTTGGGAAGTTACACTTGAAGAAATACATTGTCTTATGGAAGCTATTGAGTGTGGGTCCCTGTGGCTCATTTTTATTTTACACAGCCAAATCTTGGAACAAATGAGCATTATGGGAACAAGAGAGCCAGTACAGCCTGTGTGCTTATAAATAGGCCAACCATTAAAAATAGTGTTCACTTAATAAATTGCAAAATAGATTGAGAGACTCATAAACTAGGAGATAATTATTTCTAAGCTTTTCTGAATTAGGAAGAAAAGGCACTTCTTGAATATTTGCTATGAGTATGAACAGGGACATAATATTTGGCATCTAACTGATACTCAACAAAACACTGCTGAGTGAGCAAGGAATCAATGAATGATCTATGTTGATTTATTCTTCTTTTCTACCCACACAGAATCAGTTGAATTCTCTTTATTCTTTCTCTCTTTTCCTCTCTCTTGGCTTGAAAGCTACACATACTTTTCATAATCTTATAGTGGTTGCCCTTACTTCTGCTTTCCCCCAGATATAAGAAAATGTGAGACTCCTTAAATTCGATTCCCAGTCCCAAGACCCCTTCCAAAGAGGCAGCCATTGTTATAATCTTACTATTTTTTTCCTGAGATATAGAGGTAGATTTTTCATGATGCTAATGAAGCTGAAGTTCAGGGCCTTTCATCTGCATGCTCCAACATTTTAGTGCATATTTAACTACTGTAAAGGTAATAATTATCTTCCATGAAGAGGTGCAATACACACATAAATTATTTTTCCAATTTATATAGACTGAAATCTGGAGAATATGTGTGGAATGGATATTAAGAGTGTGTGATTAAGGTAGAAGAAATATAAAGTTGGAAAGCCCTAAAAATGGGGCTGAGGTGTGTGTATGTATGTGTGTGTGTGTGTGTGTGTGTGTGAGAGAGAGAGAGAGAGAGAGAGAGAGAGAGAGAGAGAGAGAGAGAGAGGACGCAAAAGGAGGAGGAAGGCAGGAGAGGGAGAGATTTTTCTCATCTGTTTATCCTCAAATGGAGACTGTCACTTACAAAGGCCATGGAGATTAGGTGAAACTTTAGAATATAACACAATGCTAGGAAGGAGCTATTCTTAGCAAAATACATTGCAGAAGATGTGCTGGCTGGGGTTTAATGATTAAAACAGAAAAGTGCTAGTTGTCTTTCAGACACTTTATCTGAGGGCTTTCTCCTCTCCTTCACTACAGTGTAGATATGAATCGACCCATCCTTATTTTATTCATTCAAGGACACCAGACAAAGACACAGAGTAACTTATAACTGAAGGTGAGACACAGGAAAGGCAGGACCTTGATGAAGGGAAGGAATGTGAAAACGACAGAGGACCTGGGGTAGTGGGAGAGACAGAGGGTATGAGGACGAGGAATAAGGGGAATCTTCCGGTGAGAAACCAGTTAACTGGGAGATTCTGTTCAAGAAACTGGACCGAGATCTAGTACCAAGGGAGAACATTTGGAGACATACTAAACAGTCTATAGATGTCACTTGTGGGCTTGGCAAGCTTAGGAAATTTTTACTGGCTCAGAAGTAGAGACTAGCAGAATATTCTCAAGATTGTGTGTGCATGCTCCACTGGCAGACAGTAAGACCATTTTGTTTTAGGTTTTAACCACCCCTCCCTTTACAATAAAGAGCATAGTGGCAGGGTTATAGTAGAAAAAAAGAAAGGACATGTGTCAGTTAAAACAACCATTTCATTTAATCACACCGCTTCTGACATTCAGTCCTCTTGATTCTCTCTAGCCCCACCATCAACCACAGCCAGTCAGATT
The DNA here is from genome assembly GCA_003508835.1 of Eonycteris spelaea. Classification (NCBI taxonomy): domain Eukaryota; kingdom Metazoa; phylum Chordata; class Mammalia; order Chiroptera; family Pteropodidae; genus Eonycteris; species Eonycteris spelaea. The sequence goes on from PUFA01000017.1 coordinate 9,488,370, forward strand.
TCATGGATATAAGCAACCAGCTTTGAGCCAGTCTTATGATTTATTAACTCACTGTACCTCCCAGCAGTATCATGAATAATTTATGTTGCACTTAACACACAGAGGAAACAACGCAACAGTTCATTTTCCATCTGCCATACCTAAGAGTGACTTTTTGGCCAGTCAGCTATTATTTGATCAATCGACCATGCACCTAGGTTAAAAGATAGTTGATGGTGAAATTAAATTGGAATGTTTCATGAATCAAGGCATTCATACTGAAGAAAAAAATTATTTCACAAACCGCAAGACTACTGTGTAAATGTGTAATTTTTTTATTATTATTATTATCATTTTTATGCCTACAGCACCTGGTCTTCCTAGGCGGTCTCCCATCTAAGTACTAAGCAGGCCCAGCACTGCTTAGCTTCTAAGATCAGATGGGATCAGGCTTGTTCAGGGTAGCATGGATACAGCAAATGGGAACTTTAAAATGATACTCTGGGTTCTAGCATAATTTTCAACTTTTCTGTATTTTAATTTTATAAGTGGTATGCCGTTTCAGGGAAATGATGCTTTACTTCCTTTGCTGGGCACAAAACTTTCCTGGTTTATCTGTAATAGCAGAATCTTGCTCTACTTTCTCATCCAAATCAAAACAAAGACAGGAGAAGAATAATGGTTAGAGGAGAAGCAACCAAAGATATCTGCTTATCTATTAACCACTTTTTAATTTTATTATTTATAGGTACTGGCCTTGAAATTCAATGGCCAATGTGATTCACTAATCTGAGAAGAGAAAACAAATGCCTTGACTTTTGTGAAAACCATGTCCTTGCCCAGGATGAAATGGACGTTAACTCTAGTGGAAAAACAAACAAACAAACAAATGGGGAACCAGGAGCCACCCTGGGTTCAAGCCAGCGATGTATCACAAGCTAATGTGCAATCTTAGCAGACCACTGTTATGACTTTTTTATTTTTTTCCCTGAGATATATAGGTAGATTTTCTATGGTGCTATTGAAGCTGAACTTCAGGGCCCCTCACTTTCAAGCTTCGATGTTTTAGTACATATTTAACAAGTGTGCAGTTAATTATTTTCCCTGTTCATCTCCCTTGAACAGGCTCAATAAACACATAAGAAAATGCATGATTTTTTTTCTAATTTATATAAACAGAAATATGGAGAACACTTTAGAACATATAGATCCATAGGATTAACATTATGAACGTGGACATTTATATGATTGTAGATGTAAAGAGAGAAGATAGGGATGAAGAAGAGATACAGATGTGCCAGAGAGGACCTTGGAAAACTAAGAAATGAGTGATAAAAGCTAACACTATTATTAATATTAGGTAATAGCAATGGCATCTTGAAGATAGTACTCTTTCAAGGTCAGGGATAGAGAGAGCTTTAGAGTCCAGCTCAAATATTAAAGATGACGTTAACATGTCCAAGGGAAGAAACCTATCAGCCAGAAGTATTATCAATGCAAAACAGAAAACATTATGCTGATTAGGGATACAGGTTCACATGTAGAGTTACTGAAGAAAAGGGGAAACATTTATATTAAATAAGGGAATTAAACTGGTGTTGGCTGATACAAATAAGAGTTATTAAAGATAAAAATGTAAGTAAAGTTTAAAAACTACAAGGCGAAGTTGGATTTTATAGAAGGTTTTATGAAAGAAGATGAAAACTGGAAATATTTTAACATTAAGATGAGTTAATCTGACCCTCCTTGCTTTGATTTCAAGCTCACCAATCAACCTTTTCATTAATGCTCAGCTTCCTAGGTACATTTACCTCTTAAGTAAAGATTGTACTAGCCTTACTAATGTGAGAGTTTTGGTCCATATGACAGCTCAATTTATGACTATCAATGAATACATTTTCTGTTTATAGGCCAGTGGTCATTAGTCTAGTGGTTCTTAAACTTTGGCATGCATGGGAATCATCTGCATCACATAACCATGTTCTTGATTAATTTCAAGTGGAGCTTATTGAAACTAGATTGCTGGGCAATCCATAATGTAAGCCACAGATGCAAATTTAAAAATTTTTAACTTTCTAGTAGTTTCATTGAAAAAGTAAAAAGAAACAAGGTGAAATGAATTTTATAATATATTTTCTCTAACCCAACATACCACAGTATTCTCATTTCAATATGTAATGAATATAAAGTGATAAATAAAACAGCCTACATTCTTTTTTCATCCTAAGTCTTCAAAATCTGGTACCGTTGACAGAGCAAATCTCACTTTGGACCAGTCATATCTCAACAGCTCCACGTGGCTAGTGGCGAACATATTAAGCAGTGTGGTTTTAGAGCCTCTGAATTCTCTGAATTTAGTCCTCTAGAATAAAGCAGTTAAGTTCACACTATTTTGAAAACTCTGTCAGGGGTTTTGGAAACAATGCCTGAAGCCCATTCCTGGAGCCCAGGTTAGAATTCTTGCTCTTAAGATTCCTCAGGCCCGCAAAAGGTCTGGTGTTCTTGTCTCAAGCAGGCAATGATGACAAAGTAGCCTTTGCTTTTGTGGCGCACATGTGGAGGCACAGCAGCGTATCAGACCTTTAAAACACAGGGTTTCTTCTCTTTCTGCCTCTGTTTTCTTGGCACTAACACCCCAGACCATCATCTCCTGTTCTTACTTCACCTCCAAATGCTACAGGTATGGGGGGGAAAAGAAAAAGAAATAAAAAGAAATAGAATTAATCAAGACTTCAGTTCTAGCCTGCCAGATAAACCAGTATCTCCTATACTAGTTGTTCTTTGTACTTGTGGCAAGGGTTTATGGATAAGCAAGAAAGAGGATGTGTACTTAAATATCAGAAACATGCTAATGCTCAGCCGGTTATACTGTTCACTCTTTTATCGCGTGCATTGTCCTTTTCCAAATCATTTGTCCTCTGGTGCGTCTTGACAAAGTGCCTGCACAAAATTAACAGGCGTGCAAAGCCTGGCTAAGCAAAATTTATTTGCCTATAATTTGTTTGTGAAGCGATCAGAATGTGGTTGAAGTGATTTTAATTTCAGAGCCCAAGTCGCCCGTCTGTCTTTTTGTCAGGCAATTAGTTCCACCGGCTGGGCAAGAATGCCAGGATGCAAAGCGCTGAGGGGAACTGGGCAAATGGAAACCATGTACCCTTTTCTGCTTCCTCCGAGTGTTTCTCATGCCAGGCTTTTGTGTCTCTGGTTTATTTGGGGGTAAAATTCCCTACTCGGCACCAGGCTCTGTGACTTTTCTAAGCATAGTACTGTGGATAAGTACTCTGGATAAGGACTTGGAGAAAAGTCAACAGATGAGGAAATCCTAACAGTAGTTAATACTTCTGGAGTATCTGGCACTGTATTAAGCTCTTCTACCTGCGATTTTATTTAATACGCTAACAACCTCAAATGATAGGTATTAATATCCTCGTTTTACTAATGAAATCAAGGGGTAGAGAGAGGTTAGTAATTAGCAAAATTGTCTTTCTAAGAAGTGCAGAGTTGGAGTAGCAACAGGGTGCTCGTAACCCCTGAACTGTGCTACCCATTCAGTCGCCCACGGAAGCCTCTGCCTCCTGGACTATGAGGAGGAACCATGTCTGGATAAAGAAAACAGGTACCCGAAAGTCTTCCCAAAAGTGCAGATTATCTTGAATTGATAGATGCCCTAACCAGCCTTCTAGGGAAGAAATGCCTTTGATCAGTTTAGTAACCTCAACAAGGTACTTCAACCTATGAGAGCAGGGACTTTGTCAGTATCCTCCAACCCGACCAAGCTTGGCTCAGTGAAGGCGCATCACAGACACAGAGGAGGTACACCCGTATACGTTCAGTGACTGACCCCCACAGGACCACGAAAGGTGGCAAGAAAAGGTATTATCTTTATTTACGAAGGAACCATTTCCTATGCATTTTATATGTCTTTGCTCATGGTACAGAGAGGACACTTCCATGGTCACAGAAAGGTCTATCGGAGAGTGTTGCTCTAGAGGCCGGCAGAGGCCAGTTGGTGATCACCTAACAGAATACCATACCTCAGCACCAGTAGAACTTAATAATTTTTGAATGAATAAATGAATGAATACCGTAATGAAAGTGTTTTCTTGATACAGACTGAGCTAATTACAGTGATCAGTCACAGGTTGAATTAGTGCTTTCCAGGGTAGCTGACTCCATTTTTCAAAATGAATCGTCAAAAAGAGCAAAACAACTCATTTCATAAACATATCAAAACACGCTTTTAAATGTCGTGCTAATAATGGCAAGATGCTGGAGATAGCTAGTCAGTGATTACTGCTATGTAACAGTAATTTATAAACAAGAGAACAACAATACTTGTACCAAAGTGGCATTTAAATAGTCAAAAGCAACTTGACTTAGTTAATGAATTAATTCATATTTATTAATAATATATTTCACTTATTTTGTACCATTTTTCGTGAAGCTTAAATTGTGTCATGTGATTATTTTTGTTAGTATCATGTCATCTATCTATGCCAGGGGACTGGTTTTGCTTTTTCAAAAAGTGACAGAGAAATGAAAAAATGTTAAGGTTTTAAATCACCATGATGCCCAGCCAACAGGTGTGGTATCCTCAGTTCCCTTTGCTTGCCCTGTGATGATCTTGCCAACACTTTTGGGACGCTTGAATGAAAAAAAGAATACTAAAACAGGTACCAGAAAAAGCTTGGCTTCTAGTACTAAATTTCTCAGAAAGTGCAGATTATCTTAAATTGATAGATGCCCTAACAAGCCTCTTAGGGAAGAAGCACCTTTCATCAATTTAGTAAGTTGGTATTTTGTGGAAACAGAACAAAGGCTGTGACACATTTAACCTCTTTCAGTCTTTAATCTCATCTGAGATTGCCAGCCCTTAATTAAGGCTGATCTAATATAGTTCGGAGAAGTTGCATATCTCCAGTGTAAAACAACCCACTCATCCATTTGCGGAAAGTCTATAAGTGCCAGCCACAGTGCTAGTAGGAACACAACGATGAAAGCCTCACAGTCCCTGCTCTCAAGGAGCTCATGGTCTACTGGGAACTCAGATGAGTAGACTGACAGTTACCATGGAGGGTGACCAGTGCTATACTCAGGGTAAGCAGAGGCTTCTAAAGAAGCCAGATTGTTCAGCTTGGGGAATAAGAAAAGATTTTCTGGGAAAATAAGACTAAATCCTATCATGAAGCCTAGGTAAGGGTTATTCAAGTGATGAGAGAAGGAAAAAGTACAAGAAAGAGAGCCCGTCTTGATTGAAGAACTGCAAGAAGTGTAGACTCACTAAAACATAGAGAGGCCACAGATGGTGGCATGGTGGAATAAAACACTGGAACTGTGTTTTATTAATTCATTAACTAACTGTGCTGTAAATCGTGGTATGTGTCGATAGCCACATACTACGATTTAAATTTAATTTCAAATTAATTAAAAGTAAGTAAAATTAGAAATGTAGTCTTCAATTGCACTAGCCATACCTAAGGAGCTCAATAGCCACTTGTGGCTACTGCATTGGAGTGCAGATTTAGATTATTTCTATCATCACAGAAGTTCTATTGGACGGTGCTTCTTTAGAGGCAGGCATTGAATGACATGTAAAGGTGTTTGGACCTTTTTCTGAAGACAATGAGATGCCACTGAAGTGTTTTACACAGGGGAGTAGAATGATTAAATTTATATGTTAGAAAAGTCACTCTGAGAGGCATGAAAGAGTTTAGAGAGAGGCAAGACTGGGAGTTAGCAAGACCAGTAAAGAGTGTATTTCATTTATCAGAGAAAGAGATGAAGGCCTAGAATAGGTAACCTACCCAGGAAATATTCAGAGAATCAATGGGGTTTTTAGTTTAGATGTGAAGGATGAGGAAGGTAGAAATTAAGAGTGGTCCCCAGCCTGGGCAGCTGGTAAATATGATGGCACCGACAACCTAGATAGGGAACAAGGGAGAGGGAGGAGGGGGTCTTGGGAGGATAAATTATAAATTCAAGTTTGTTTCTGAATCTGAAGTGAAAAATGAGACATCCAAGTGAGCTTGCAGAAGGAATTTATTTAGATGGTCAGATCTGAAGCTCAGGCAACAAATCTGGGCTGGAGATAAAGATTTCGAAGCTATTACCACACGAATGACATTTGAAGCCATGGAAGTAAATGAGATCTCTGGGGGAGAGTGTGTGGGGTGTGATGCTAAGAAGACTGAGGGCTGAACACTGACATGATGAGACCAGCCTAGGAAGAGGAGCCCAGAGAAGCAGCCCCTGAGGGAGAAAGAGAACCAGGAGACTATAATGGGATTTAGGTAAAGAGATTATCAGGAAAAAGGAGTGGTCACCCTGTCAAATGCTGCAAAAAGGACAATAAAGTATGGGTTGAACAGTGTCAATATGGTTTTTTAAGAGAAATGTCATTGATGACTTTGGCAGATGTACTTCCTGAGGAATGAAGTGGGCAGAAGGTAGATTTTAGGGGGTTGAAGAGTGACGGCAAATATAAACAACTCTTTCAAAAACTTGGTGGTAAAGGACTTAGAGATGGCTGGTAACAGCTGTCCTCCTATCATCACTGTGCCATTTTCAAATGTCTACCTCCCATTAGAGATATTTGTAAACTCATGCTCTGGGCTATTCTAAGCTCATTGAAAGTACAGATGGAGTCTTCTATATCTTTACACCTCATAGCACCTAGTGTAGATCTTGCATATAGAAAGAAGGTGCTCTGTTGATACCTTTAATTACTTTCCAGCTTTCAAATTTAAGTTTCTTATTGGACTTAAATATATATAAAGTATTTATCCTTTTCATATCTTTTCTTCTTATGCAACTTTCTCTGGTGGAATGCAAACGTGTCAATTCTAGGTGAAAAAAAGGTAAAGACAAGCCCATAATTTAAAAGAACCTTATGTTTTCAGGAAATTTTGTGCATGAGGGAGAAACAAATACCCCAAAACATAAGAAATAGAACAAAGATGAACGTTTTAATAAAAAAAATTTTTATTATGATTATTTACACCAGTTCCTCGATAAGCATATAAATGTAAACTTTTATTGTTTGCATTATTTCACATATGACTTGTCCAAATTCAGAGTTAATACTGCCATGTGAGTGTAGAGGAAGTGAGAAAATTTTATTATATTCACAGAATATACATACATGTGCATTCAAAATGTGTCCCCCTTTAAGCCAGTGGTATAGACACTGTCCCATTGGCCCTGCTTCTGCTTCGCAGGTGTACACTGGAATCTGTGATGTCCTCCACATGCTCCTCACCCTTCTTTTCCTTCAGGCTGTTGATGAATCTCAGGGTAATCTCATCCCACTCCTCTGGCAATAGCATCAGCAGAAACCCAATGCAGATGATGATGGTAGCAGCCAGGCGGACGACATTGAATATTACCTCCTGCTTCAGGAGATCCACAGCTAGGTAAGAAATATCAGGTCAGTCAGCATCCATGACTGTTTCTAAACTTTTTTGGAGGGGAAAAATGACCAAAGTCACTGCTATTTCTAGATATTTCAAAAAGTCTCTCTTGTTCTTTCAAGCTCATCTTATCTTTTTCTATACCATTATCTGTGGTGTTCTCTTCACTTGTTTCTCATTCCTTAACTCTAAATCATATTTATCATTCAAGGCTAGTGTCATTTGCTTTAACTACCTCTGCAGTTTTATTTCTTAAAACTTTTCCTCTGTATCCCTTCATGCTTCTTCAGTTTCATTGGACCATTGAAGATTTTTCAAACGAGCCAATCTTGTTAATGTCTAGGTCTCTATATATGATATTCTTTTAAAATTTTTAATTGAGGTGCAATCACATAATATAAAATTACCATTTAAAAGTTAATTTGGTGGCATTTAGTATATTCATCAGATTGTATGACCATCACCTCTTTCTGATTCCAAAAATCTCCATTATTTTAGAATAAAACCTGCACCCATTAAGCAGTCCCTACTCCCAATCTCTAGTCACTGACCCTAGCAACCACCAATATGCTGTCGTGTGTATGAATTTACCTATTTTGGATATTTCATATAAATGGGGTTACATTATATGACATTTTCTGTTACTGGCTTCTTTCACTTAGCATAACGTTTTTGAGGTTCATCTATGTCATAGCATGTGTTTGTACTTTTCTCCTTTTTATGGCTGAATAATATTTCATTGTATGTATTATAACTTGTTTATCCATTTACCTGTTGATGGACATTTGGGTGTTTCCATCTTTGGTCATTGCAAATAGTGCTGTTATAAACATTCAAATACGATGATATTTTTGAGTCCCTGTTTTCAATTGTGAGGGTACGTACATGCTGTTCTTTTTGCATGGAACGCCCTTCCCTCCTATTATCCACTTCATCCAGCTAAATCCTCCATTGGAACTCACCATTGAGGCAACTTGAAGGAAGCCTTCGTGTTTGCCTCAGAGCATTCTCTTACAGTATTCATTACAAGACCTTTCTCAAAGCAATTCTCTCTGTACATTGTATTAACTCAGTTCCTTTTGTCTTCCTCTCTATAATACATAAGTCCCAAAAGCAGGGACTGTGCCCTTATCCAAGTCTATCATCAGTGTTATCATTGTTCCTGGTATACATCAAGTGCTCAGAAACTTTTTATTCCATGGACGAATGAATAAATTTTCCTGACAACTACACTTTTCCCTGATGTTCCTTTCCTCTGAATATCTTACAGTCCCTGGAGTCTGTTACACAATTTAACATTTAATAATAAATTACTCTGTAGAGTTGTAAGTTATTTTATGTTTGTTGGTCTTGTTTTCTGAATTCAGGTGTAAGCTTTCTGAAACAATACTATCACTTCTTCCCTGTCACTTCTACAGTGCTGACCACATAGCAAGTGTTCAATAAATATTTGCTGATTGTCCCAAGGCAAAGAAAGATGGCTACCCAAGGCTTGGAATCATAGAATTTCAAAGTTAGAAGGACTATACAGTAATCTAGGTAACACACTTCCATTACTTGTTCCATTGGTAGTTTTCATTAGAAAGATTATTCTGGAAAAAATAGCTTCTCCTCCTGTCCCTGAAGTGAATCAAATCGCTTTTTCCTATATCTATTCCAGAGGGCCATCTGCTCTACCCCCAGGAGAAGCTTCTGCAGCTCCCCATGGATACTCTGATGGGGAGCCAACGCCCTATACATTTCCTACACTTTCATTAGTGATGTTTACTTGAGAGTCTTATGCTGGGATGCCTTTTGTTTTCATAGTACTTCCTCTAAAAATACCACAAAATTAGGTTGTCAGGGAGATTACATGAAACCCAAATGATACATTTGGTATTTAATTCTAAAACACAACCAAGTAAAAACAGTGTTTGTAGTTGCAGATTTTAAATCTGTTGCATAGTTATTCTGTTGTCTGCCACCTTCATGATTTTTAAAAACATCTTCCCAGGCAGGGGACATAATTCACAAGTGCTCAAAAAAACCAAAAAAACCCCCAAACCCCCCAAAACCCCAAAACAACTCAGGGCATAAAACAAACACAAAGAGGAGATTTACTGTGCACATATCAAATTGTATCAGTACCTGCATTTCCAGGAACACTGAGCACTGTCCCAATGGAGATTAGGATTGGGTATGTCAGCACCACGCCAACGTTCACCAGGATGTTGAAGACTGTAAAATGAAGGAGGATATATAGGATAAAGGGGAATGGATCTGCTGGGTGCTCTCCTTCTTAACATAAAAGAATCAGTGTTTCTGCTAAACCTATCTTCTACATTGTCTGCACCTTTGGTCAATTAATCCTCTAATTTTAGAGATGGATGCCTACCTATCTCATCTGAAATAGTCTTATTCTTTCTTTCTCCTCTGCCACCCTGGCTGCCTGGTCTCTTGCTAAGTGGCTGGAAAAGGGCGTATCGAGGAAATGCGAAGAGGAGAAATAATCGTTTCACTATGCTGTGATACTCTTCCCAGTGGAGTGGCGTGACCCCCAGTGGAGTGTGGAGACCATGCTGCTCGGTGGAGGACCACAGTGTCAGGCTAGCATAGGTTGCACTCAGCCTGAGCAGGCTTGCCCAGGAGCATGTGTTAGACATGCAAGGGGTATATGTTGGAGGAGGGTTACTTTGCAGCAAACTGGACATCATATACACAGCTGGGGCCACGAGTCAGTGAAATTTAGGTTATGATTGTTTCCAGTAGATCGGCTTTGGCCAGGAAACCATCTAGGCACGTTTCATTAGGATGTTGGTCTTATGGAAATACTGCTATCGATTTCTACTTAACTTAGCAGAGGTTATGATGGATCATCACCACATACTTTTGGCTTGCAAAAGCAGAATTTAAAAGACCAACAATTAGTGTTTAATCCTTTTCTTGAAGTGTTTTCTGTCTCTCTTAAGACCTCCCATTAGGGGCATGGGCCAGAGTAGAAAAAGATGACCCGGTGCCCGGGGAAGAAACAAGAGGCATTTTTCTCTCCTAGGAATTGTAGTGCTGCTTTAGATTATGTTTCGGATTATGTCACCGTGATAAAGGCAGTTTATCTGAGGGTTGGCAGACATCGAGCAGGTCAGTCTTGCACGGAAATGCGAGTGGACAGAGGGGGCTGTTTACGTGGTATGAAGAAAGAGAAGCAGAATGAAAATGATTTGATTCTGAGTAAAGAGACACTGAGTCATTGGGTGTGATAATTGTTTGACTGCTTGGTGGGAAAAGAGCAGCCTTTTTATTTTTCGGGTTCCTCTCATATGAAATGATGGCAGCAGAGCAGCTTGAAAGTAGGAGCACCCTGGTTGCTCAGGTAAAGGAGACAGCCTCAGAGTTACAGGGGGTATAGGGAGAGAGGATATTACAGAGAACCCAAGTTACTTTTTCTTGGTCATCAACTAGGCCCAGCCTACTTAGTCGAGCCACCAAGCCAAGTTCTGCTTTCTTCTCCTGTTTCCTTAGGACTTCCTATCTCAAATTCATTCTCTTTACACAGCTCTGGTGGGCTGTTTAAAGTGCAGATGTGAGCCTATCACCTCCCTGCTGAGCAATTAAGTGGATTTTAAATCTAACCCCTCTGAACTGTGGTTTCCTTTATGACCTGCTTCTCTCCCGAATGCCATCTCCTTCCTTCTTCCCCATTCTTCCCGCATTCACTGCTCCAGTATTTTGTATCACTTAGAGTTCTTTGAATGAAAATTGCACTCTCTCCCTCTGGCTGACACACCATGGCATCCTTGGAACACAATAAAATCATACAGTACATCATAAAGAATGTACGAGGCTGCTTGAAGACCAGTGGTGATCAGAGTGGCCTGGACCTCCCTTTCACACTTTATCTCGGGGCACACCAATTGGACAGCTCTGATCAAATCAAGTAATAGCCTGCAATGAACTTTCTAACCATTCAACAGCATTAGCCAACTTTAGGATACTTTGGGAAAGACAAAGGTACCCAAGGAAGTAGTCTAATAAGATAATTTAACTGTCTAAGAAAGGTAAAGTGAAATGGAAAAAAAAAAACCTGGGATCACTTACCCAACCACAGCCCTGCCATCCCACAGAGACAGCCCCACGGCAGAGCTGCGAAGGAGGACCAGTGCTCCACCTTGGTGAAATACAGGATGACTGGGGTGAAGGAGATGAAGATTAAATTGAAGAAACCCAACGTGGAAACAAAGTGTGCAGCTTCACCAAAGTTGGCACTTCCGAGAAACATCTTAAACAAAACCTGGAACGGGAAAAAGAAAACTTCTCAAGCCACACAGTCAGAGACTAACTGCCCCAGAGTTTATCCTCCATTTCTTCTTACCCAGCCATCTCTATGGCACCAAATTCCTTATGGTATTGAAAACTGGTGTGGTGTCATACACTGTTAAGTGCCACCATCAGTGATGGGTATAGGGTGAATAACAAAAAAAGCAGAGAAGCCCAGAAAAATCTAGGTTAAACGCCATTAATTCTTCCCTTCAAGCATGGGATTTATTTCATTCTTATTTTTACAGATATGGAAAACCAGATTAGACAGAGAGAGCCTGTTATTATGTTTTTGAGAGAAATAACAATGATGTCTTGGATTGATAAGTGCTTGTCTCTCAGAGGTTAAAATATTTTCACAAATACTGTTTTATTCTCCAGAATAAAAAATTTTTTTCCCTGGATTATAAATCTGTATACAGAGAAAGATGACAAGGAGACATGAGTGGCTAACCTAAAGTCACACATCAGGCTGGGAGGAGCCAGGACTCTAGTCCATGTTTCTTGGCTTTTTAACCCCTCTGTTTTCTATAAGAATTCTCAAACAATGGAGAATGGAGCAGATCTTTTCTACGGCACACATATGATTTTGTGCATGTCAGAATATATTACTGCTCCCAGAATGAATCCATCTGTCACATGGCCAGGGGAATCCTCTCTTAGGATAGCCTTCCTGGTCAGATAGCAATTCCAGGTGTTGCTTTTAATTTCAACCAAGCTCATTATTTTTTTCTTCTTTTGAGAGACTTAATCAAGAGAACTTGATCACGTGCTCATCTTTGGTCACATCAGACACCTCAGTGGAGTCTCAGTTGGGAGCAGGTTAGACACTAATGGCGATTGAGTGAACACTTGTCAAGCTTGTCGCACAGCGTCAACAGGCCAGGAATATCAGTATGGAAATAGACTCAGTGTCCTCTGAGCCACAGTGCTGGTGAATAATCGGAACAGGCATCTAGGAGAGATGCAAAGGGCATTTTCTGCCTTTCAGAGAAAATTTTCTGATGAAACACCAAGAGAGATGAAAGTGGAACAGTTCTTCAACCACGTCCAGAAAGTTGGCTCTGAAAAGTGGAGCTTTGGGGATAACCTTTTAGATCTGCTCTCTTAGTCCTTGCCTCTGAAGTCAGGGACAATGACTCTGAATAGAACTTGCACTGCTGACAGGCAGCTCCAGTAGAGAAAGAATGGTGAGCACGTAGTGCAGACCCAGAGTATCTGTCAGAGAGGGAAAGAGGCTCTTCATTTTGCTAATAACAAATCTTCTGTGGCTTGGAGTTCATAGGTAGCAAAAGGTAACCTCTCAAATGACAGCTTGTTTATTATTTTAAACATCTCAATCGTAGTTAAAATAATGACCACAGATAGTTCAGTTAAAGAAATTTAAAAAGAGGAGAGTTCTTTCTCAGCCCCTGGTATAATTGGTTGATGATTGGGAGGGGCAGAGCCATGAAGCAAGGGTTTTGGAGTTGGCCAGTACACATTTAAATCTTGGCTCTATCGATTCCTGGTTGTATGACTTTGAGCAAGTTACTTAATTTTTCAAAACCTCTGTTTCCTCATCTGTCATTAAAACCATGTTAACACACTCATACAGTATCTGTCTAATAGAAGTTAAAAAAATTTTTTAAAATTTATCCTTTCATATCCCAGAGCAAGCAATTGAAGACGTCATAAAAGTTGCTAAATGCTTCCCGAAACCCAGTTACCTCTGAAATCAGGGATAAGTACCTATGCCTCATAAAGGTGCATTAACATGGGTGAAACTCAATAAATGGTACTAATTATTAAATCACCTTTATTTTTTTAGCCAAAGTTTTCTTTGTCCTTCCTTACTTTATTACTTAAGTCTAAGCTACAAATGACAATTTACTATATAAGGAAGTGCACAGCATACCTTATATAATGCAGACGTAGAGGCTGAGCCTACTGCAAACGCCACTCCTATGATCGAGTCAGCATGGAAATTATCTGCATAAGCCATCATGACGATGCCTGTAATTGCCATTATTGCGGCAACTATCTGTCAAATAGAATGCAAAGAAATAAAAATAATGATGCCTCCATATCCTTGAATGTGCAATTGAAGACTTCCTGAAAGTTGCTAAATGCTCCCTGAAACCCAGTTACCTCCTGCACATCACTGTTCAATTGTAGGAATGGTCAGTGTTAACAAGAAATCAGAATGCTCATGGGACAACCAAGTAGAGAATATAAAAACTACTCACATTCTAATTTAATTTTTTAGCTCAACTTCCTAGGGATTTATACCTGTATTGGTGAAGTAAATTTAATATTAAGTCACTTGTAAGCATTTTCATCTATCATTTATACTGTATTCTTTTTTCTTCAAATAATTTAGCATATATTTTAATCAGCCTCTTGGATCAGTGCATGATTCTGAAGAACTCCACGTAGCCAAGACTTGATTAGGGAGACGTAATAGTGATACAGCTAAGAGGCAACATTTAGGCCAACGGAGGGAAAAGTGAGTGATCTCTTATAAAGAGCAAGCTTGTGCTGTTATCTGAAATGTCAAATGGAGGCGAGTTCTTCCTTTTGTTTATATGCAAATTAAACCACAGAAAGATAATTTTATTTAATTACTTTAGAGCAGTAACCGCATAAAGTGAAATGTTCATAATTCGGTTGAAATCGTAATAGTTTACTATAAATCGATACAATGCTTGGTATATTCAAAAAGGAGTTTGCTCCCTTAGTGAAATGCTGGTTTGCAGCTGTTTCTTTAATTGTCTTGAACTGGTTCTACTTGGAAAACATTTCAAAACTATAGGACACAGTAAAATAACAACCCTGGAATAGGAAACAATGTGTCATTTTCTTGTGAAATAATCTCCCTGACTTTAAAATCAGGACACAACTTTGTGAGAAATTTAAACATGTGGTAATTAATTTTAAGATCAGTTCTGAGTATTCCTAAGTAAATCGATTCCTCTATAGATAGCTTTTTCACATATAATTGTGTGTGTGTGTGGGGGGGCTTTTAAACATTATTAGTGAATTATTTATTACAACAAATGTAGATCTTTAACATGTAACTGTAGACTTGCCCAAGACCAAAGGAAAGTATGATAGTGATGACATATAATTTAGATGCTGCTACAGCGGTTCTTTTGTTAATGACCACCAAAAGCAAGTGCCCAGTTGGGTTCTGAGCCAGCTCCACACTAAAGCGTCCTTTATGAAAAACAGCAGGAGTACTTGAGAACAGACGCCGACATGTCAGCAGTGAAAAACTGTCTTCATAAAGTGTTATCCTGGAGGCTGCTTGATGGGAGGCGTTTCTCTTGCTGAGAGAATATCGTATTCTCTGAAACTGCCAGGAGTGTGTTTCTAGTTAGACTGTGCCTCAAACTATAGGGAATAGAATTTAATACACGCACCATGAGGTGTCAGGAAATTTTCCAAACAAGAAGTAATAGACTCATAAATAAACATGGTGAGGGGGTTATCTAGACCTGGAAATTCTGTGAGGGCTATCATTTTCTTTGATGTGGGGATTTATAGCACAGTCGGGGATTCGCAAAAATTCTTAGAACCGTCTGGTTTCAGAGAATGAAAAGGCACAACAGACATTGGCGTTTTCTGGTGCATGTTGTGTTTAAATAATGCCCATGGGTTAAAATATTCAGGTGCACAAGTAGATCTCCCTCATAAGGCTGAATTTGTGAGATAATAAATTTGAATTAATATTTGTTTTCTTTTGGCCAAGCATCAGTTGTATTTTCCAGGTCAAATAAATAAGACAGGGTTAATAGAACACACTGCTAATCCTAATGAATTTTAACATGACGTGCTGTTTCATATTTAAAATTATTAAAAGTATTTAATAATGTATAATTCTGGGTTTAGGGAATTATGAAAACAAACCAAAAATTAAAACAAGCAAAAAACAAAATCACTGTCTGGAAAGTAATGAATAATTAAAATACTATTATTCCCAGGATCTGATCCCAGCTGAAAACTCTTCCTTTTCTGCCATTAGTAGAAATATATACATGTAATATTTCTAGCATAAGTTTTCTCATGATAAGAATTAGATATGGACAAAGATTACATTATTTTATGACAATTCAAAGTTATTACCATGGTGAGCCTCTTTAAAATCTCCATTACATTTTAGAATCAAGTGCTTGTGAAAATATTAGCTTAGACCACTTAAATTGACATATCAATTACAGCAGTGTCTCTTTCAATTGCCTTCATGGAGAGAAGCATTTTTCACTTCAGGGGGTCAGACAACATTGTTAGTTAAGTTCTCAAAGCATGAAAATATGAATATTTGAGATGTTGGAAAAATATTTTTCTCTATGGTATGAACAGTAATTTATAGGTTAATAATTTAGGTTATCTAGGTTTCCTGTGGGGAAAGATAAGTTAAATTATTTTCTACATTTTTATTTAAATGTCACAAGTATCTGCTAGAATAAATTCTCTATGGCTCGTTTTAAGAAATTTCAATAAGTTTTTAATCTACACAGTTGGAACTAAGGGAAGAGATCTCAGTTAACCTAGAAAATACAGGAAAATGTTGGGCGGAAGCCCCCTTCGGAGTGGTCGTTTGGATGGTCTCAAAGTGGCACTGCTCGGCACCTTTGGCTGACTGAAAAGTAAATACTCTTCAAATTTCCAGAGAACAAACAACCCAAGCACAGATCTGAGTCCCATGCATTTTCAGAATCAATCAGTCATAAAGGAAGGATTAATAGTCTGTTTTTCTCAATAGAAACACAAAACAACTCTTCTCAGGCTCAGGACACAGGAAATGTGCCTGCAGGAAGCCAGTGCCTTAAAATACCATGTCAGAAGAGCTCACATGTGCACATCCATGTGATGAAACCACAGAAATGCCTCTGAGCACATTAGCCTCCCATGAGGGACTCCTGTGCTAAAATGCACTATCTCATGGTGCCACCTACTTCGCTTCGGAAAAACGTGGCTCCGCTCACAACCTATTCCAGTTCCAGTCCTGTAACCAACAAGAGGTGTCTGATTAAGACAGAAAACCCACACTACCATTACCTGAATCTATTTTGGGTGAGAATGTAGGTAACTGCAGTGACCATAAAACTGACAATGCCTAAATTTTTAACGTTCTAAATCTCTTTATCCTCTCACGTCAAGGTGAACCCATTATCTCTCCATGCCACCTGAGCGACATCACCTCCAGAGACAGCTACCTTCCTCTGCAAACTCAGCCCCTGAAAGCCTCTGCATCAACTTCCTGGGGCAATCATAGGGATCATGAGACTGTTCGAGTTGGTTCTAAAACTGAACCAAAGAGGACCACAAAGGTAAACATTTGGAGCCTCACTACGCATATACCTCCTGTGGCCCTGAGTGAAAGCTAGGCTTCTTTTACCTCTTAAAAGCTTAGTTTGTACAGATAAAGGCTAGAGAAATATCCGGCTTTTGACTATTTTTATTTTCTTGTATCTTCATTTCCACCCCAGTCCCCCAAACCACAAGGGTCTGGCCCTTTTCTGGCTCTCCATGAGGGTTTCCCATTGACAAAGTAGCTCTTCTAGGGTTCAGGGTATTGAGACAAACCTTTAGTTGCTTCTCTTTTTATCTGCAATCCTAATATCTTTCTTTATTTGCCTTGTGCTTAACTCTGTTTCTGAAAGGTGGATGGGAAGTGGAGGAGCTACATGGCGCACAGTGGACCCTGGAATCCCAAGCCTACAGCAGCCACAAAAGTGGAGGGTCTCAAAGCTACACTGCCAGCAGAGCCGGCATACATGTTCATGACTAAAAGTCAGCAGCTGAACGTGGGACACACATTAATGGCTTAAGCCAATGAGACCTGCACTGATGATTATCCTTATTCTTTCTGAGTATATTTACAGAGAGTCTATTTTCAAGGGGCCAGGCTATACAGAATTCTTGTTTTCCCACATGTTACATGTAAGATCTCATGAAGAAGAACCGCATGTTTTCCTCAGATTCAATGAAATTGGGCAGGAGCAGAAATGAGAAAATGAAAGAGGTGGCTAGTCAGTCTATAGCTGTCCAGATACTATGTATATGTGAGGGGGAGGATGGTGGGTCCTTAAGACAGGTCAAACCCAATGGGTGCAAAGCCTCAAACCAAGATTTCCACCTCCCCATCCCCTGCCACACATACATATATCTATTTATGAATAAAATCCAACTGAAAATGATCTCAAGGGGAGACCAAGATGGAAAAGAGGAAAAGAAATGCTAAAATGAAAGACTGAAGAGTGTGTGTGTGTGTGTGTGTGTGTGTGGTGTGTGTGTGTAAGGATAGAGTAAACCTATTGACTGAGCCTTGTTGAAGGGGTTATGGATTCCTTGTGAGCATAAAATCAGCTTTCTCCCCTAGCCTGTATTCCTAAGTCATCCTCCTGCCAAGAGGGGTATGAAAGGGACCAGTCCCACTACACATCCTCTACTGCCTCTTCCAGGAACCATTAAAGTTCTGAATAAAGGATTCTGCACCCACCTGAATGAACGGTTACTGTGTAAATGTCAACCGAAGGAAGATGGAAATAAAAAATTGTCTTGACTCTTATCTAAATGTGTAATATTGGCATAAATCAGTAGCTGCTCAGCTCCAGTCCTGATTTATGGTGCTCTGGAGCCAATTTTAGTTCAGGGAAGCACAGTTTAAGCAACGAAACATTCACTTTAACTGGAATACTCAGTCGGTTCTTGGTGGATGTAGGAAAATCTCCAAAAGAGCACAGTTGGGAAGTAAACTGTACAGGGACACAATTATAACTGAAGCAACATCGCTTCATCTCCTAAATCTGCTGAAAGAAAAAGTTCAATTAATAATATAAAAAAGCAAGGGAGGGAGATCTTAAAGAAAGGTTTTAACTCTCTAGTCTGACATTTACTTTTCATTGGAGTAAAATAGATACCAGTGATAGAAAAGAAAAGCTCCAGGCAGTGGCTCATTTTCTTTGAGGAAAAAACTTTTTTTTTTTTTTAAATTAAGGCAGTTTCTCTGCTTTTCATGAACTTTAAGAACTCTAGCTACGTGACATGAGATCATGGAGATGAGAAAATACTCATCTTCAAAGCTGCAAGAACTGGATTCTCATCAATATTTTTGCAATTTAAAAAATGATCTTTTACAGAAGTTTACTAATTTCCATGGGATAATCATATATCAGCTGTAAACTATTCATAAAGAGTTTTCTAACACACCAAAGTTTACCAGCAAATTGGTTGAAATGATTTCATAATAGAAAACTAAATGTACAACAGATTATCTTTCTACCTGTAATTCAATCAATGCTCCAAGGAAACAAAATAATAATTATTTATAATACAAAACTAGTTTTTATGTAAGCATTGCTAATTCTGGTGAACCCATGCTCCAGATTAATTCATTTTTACTGATATTATAATGTAAAGCATCCTTCCTTCTGTCCATGTGTTATTTTTGACATGAAAAATAGAACTAGGAAAGGCCATATATTTATCCGAAATGTAATTGTTCTTGAGGTAAAGCATATGAGAATTATAATTCAAAAAAGATCTGTTTCTAAACTACTGAAGCCTTAGAATGAGTCAGAAATATTCATTTTAATCCAATGACTGAAAACACCCTTTTAAGTATTTTTTTTAAAAGAGTAGTCCAAGTGGGGCGGCATTTACAGGCTGTTCTTTAGAGTATTTATGGATGTAGCCAATAAAAGCTCCATTTATGTTGTCAGTATTCTGTTTGCCTTCCTTTAATTTCTCAAATGACCTAATTATGCATGTTCTCAATAAGTCTCAGGAGGGAAATTGCTGATACTGTCAAAAGGCAAAATGCTGAGTACGTTTGGGGCTTCTTATATTCCATGGCCCGATTAAGGGCATCATTAAAATTACACCTTGACCTTCTTCTGTAACATGGCATTAAACACTACCTCATGTTTTACAGGGAGAAGTGAAGCACTTTCTGTCATTTAAAAAGAAAAGCATCTGACTTCTACCAGCATGTTTCACATCAATACTTACCATTTGCCATCTACAATGTCTTCCTTTATGTATATAACACTTATTGGCTACTTAACATTTTTCCTATCAGGTCTTATAGATGTATTCATTTCTGAGGATACTATGACAAATTACCACAAACTTGGTAACTAAAAACAACAGACATTTACTGTCTCGCAGTTCTGGCGGCCAGAAGTTTAAATCCAGCCACTCTAGGAGAGAATACATTCCTTGCTTCTAACAGGTGCTGGCGATTGCCCCAGTTTTCCTGGCCACATCTCTCCTATCTCTGTCTCTGTGGTCACATTGCCTCCTCTTCTTCTGTGTGTCTCTCCTGTGTGTGCCTCTTATACGGGTACTTGTTATTGGATTTAGGGGCCACCCAGATAATCCAGGATGACCTTTCCTTTGCAAGATCCTTATAGTCTATCTGCAAAGACCATAAGGTCACATTCACATGTTCTAGGGATTTAGTTCATGGACACCTTATTGGGAGCACCATTCAATCCTCTACAGATGCCAATTTTAAAATGGCAATGGTTTGGAGCCTCTAGACAGATTTCCTAAATCTGTGATTTAAATATAAGTTACACAGTTGAGTTTTTTTCTTAAAAGATCTAAGTAAACATTGAACCTCTTTTGATATGACCTTTTACGTCAGTAAGTTCCATAGTTAAATGCATTTATTCACAGTAATGCAATTGATTTTCTCACTGGTAAATCTTATAGTGAATGTATTATTTTTTTTTTTTTTTTTTTTTTTTTTTTTGTATTCAGATGCTACTGAAAGAGCAGAAAAGCCTTACATCTCTTTCCCCCTCTTCTGACAAGGCCCTCCAAGTTCTCATGGATCATCCATGGTGGTGGTAAATACAAAAGAGAAAGGTCTCATTAGCATGAGTTCATTCAAGATATCCTTAAATATCTATTGAGTCCCTACCCTTTTTCCTGAATTATTCTAGGTGTTAGAGATAGACGCAGAGTTGGCTTTATGGACATATGACCTGCGCAGATGCAAAGGCCCCATGATTAAAAGGGTCCTATCCCTGGTTTAATGTTCTGCTGTTACCATCTTGAAATCATTAATAATTTTTTTGACAGAGGACCTTGTGTTTTCATTTTTCGCTAGGCCCCACAAATTATGTAGCCTAAATTAAGGTCCCTGCTCTCAAGGATTTGTCAGGGTACCTGGCGATGGACAACCAGTGCTCCACACGTAAAGACATGATGCTAAGCCCTTTGGGTGTCAAATCTAAGATTAGCTAGTGGAGAAAGTGGTACCACAGCTGAGTATATTCTAATGGCATCATAAACTGATTCAGAGTTTCTCATCTTATCTATTATTATAGTTTTCTACTTTATGTTCATGTCAAGCTTTAGTCTTAAACTCAAGCAGCATCTCCCAAGATGCAACCAGAATTGCTGATTGGCTATTTTAAAAAAGTTTTCAGGGTTAATGGCTATCATAAACTCTCTATCAAATACAGACAATTATCTCAGCACTTAGGGCGGAAAGAACTCTGGACTCACTGCAACGAGAGCAGTATTTTGACAGCAAAATATGTTTCAAATCCAATCTTTGATATCTCTTTCAGAGAACAATAATTATATGATGCTTATCTTCTAAGGAAAGGTTATTCATTTAGACCTTCTTCTGAAGAATTATTTTCTCACTTTTTTCATCATGGTGACATGCTAGATTATATAAATGTGATCTGGCTCCTTAAATTTGCATGGTTTTCAATCAATCAAACCTAGAACAAGCATACAGTTTTTTAAAACTCCATGTTATTTCTTAAAGGAATAAACTCAGAACTGAAGTGATTAGTGGCAGTTTAATGCAGTTCAGTTAATTTGTACTCAAAAGTAGTTGTCACTTTTAGTTCCATTTCCAGATTAGTCATGTAGACATACAGCCACTTTAATCAACATTGTGCCATTAACAGTGACTTTAATTACTGTTAGGTAATCTTATCTACTTATACCAGTATTAATGAAATCATCTGTGGAGGTCATCTGTGGGGGGTGGGGAAACATGAGGGAAATGATTGAAAAAAAGCAAATCATCATCTTTACTGTGGCTAATTTTCTCAGGCTCTTCTCTCCTGAGGACAGAAGGAGTTGACCATCAATTCTAAATAAAAGAGCTTATTTTCCCTGTCTTAGTGCTTCTTGTTGAAATCAGCTGACTGCCCAATGGGAATCTCTTTATTCTTTAATGATGTTGTAACTGCCTAAGCATCCTAATGAATATTCAAATTCCAATCTGTACTTGGAACCAATGGGAAAGTTTTACAGAAACTTCATGAAACAAAGCAGCTCTCGCGATGCCAAGGAGTTATGACTAAGGGAGGCCTCACGCATTGATTCAAGTGTGCTATTACCCTCACTCCCATGAACCTGTCCTTCAGCACAATCCACGACAGCAAGAAGACAAAGGCTTTGTTACAACAGAACAGGGCAGAGACATCCGTGGCTGTCAGCTTCTTTAAAGCCAATAAATACAGGTAGTTCGTCAAAGTCCATAGAATAGAAAAGGGAGCAGTTCTTTTGAGAAAGAGTTTCAATGTCAGACCATCTTCCCCAAAAATCCGACTGCATTCCCTGGAAAAGAAAAAGAGGTTAATAGTCAGGTAGCATTCGCGTCACATCTTGTGTTGCCTAACTCCTGACGGCTATTATCAGGCAAGAGCACAAACACTGAAGACTCATCATTCGTCTGTGGAACATACTAATCCCAGTCCTGCCACCTACAGACCGCAACGGGCTCCACGGAGGTGCAAAGGGTTCCATGGCCAGGAGCCCGCATCTCCCCAGGGACAGAGCGAGGCCTTTCCTATCTAGTCATGTTCTCGAGATAACTGGGGCAGCCATTCTGCTGTTGCTGAACATTCTCAGAGAAGCCCGGAGAAATACAGAATTGAGTGGTTGCTGGAATTACTAGCCATTAAAGAGAGAGGAGATTCTTTCCCAATAGGCAAACGCAGCAGGATCGAGATGGCTGCTAGACAACGTGCAGCCTCACGTATCATGTGAAGCCACACACAGCTGGGATGTTACTATTCTTGACACTATGTCTCTTTTTAATATATCTGCCCAAATGACTAACTTTTTCCCCCCTCTGGCACTTTAAGGCAGAAAAACCAAACCAAACCAAACAAAATAACAACAACAACAACAACAACAACAACAAAAGAAACCTTCTGTAATAACCCCAAAATAGTAAAAAATAAAATAAAAACGACAAAATATAAATTTGTCATTTACAAATATTGGGCTTTTTTGGGGAATTATTTTAATTCATTGTGTAAAAATAGTCACTTCAGTTAAATCTTTGATTTGTTTGATTTCTGACTAAATTGGTTATTTAGCTCAAGGGTACATTTTAATCAAAATGTTCAAGCTAATGATACAGATAGCAATAATAGAAGTGATAGAGTAAGTGCTTATTTGACTATAGACTGAAAACGAACTTGCACTGAGAGAATTTAGCTTTATTTTTTTCACTCAGCTCACAAATATCCAGTCACTTATTGGGCAACTATGATGTGCCAAGCATTGTATTTTTGAGAGTGGTATGAAAATCTTGTTTAAAGCAACAAGTTACTAATATTTACATGTTTACAGTGAAATCTATTTGCATGGGTCTAGATTGTACTAGTGCTGATTTCTCTCCCAGCTTTTTCAGAAGAGAAATAATTGTGCCTCAAAGCATTGCAAACCAAGGTGATCTCTGGCCTATGTTTGCCTCACATGGGTGAAGCACTTTCCCCACAGGAGGGCCACATGGAGGGAGGGGGTGACATAGCAGTGAGGCTCTAAGCACAGGTGTATGTCCCTCAGTATCAAGTCTCACAGGAAACATGGCACTCAAGCAGCCTGGAATGCTGGGAATTGCAGGCCAGTGATTTCAGAATGGTTAAAAATGCAGCGTTCGCACATAGAAACTTGTGTAGTGGTTTACTTTCATGTGGAAGGCAACCAAAGAGAAGGATTTTTCATAAAATTAAAATGCGATTTCCCAAAGGTAAATTTTAACTTGAAAGAGACAGAACTTTAGAGAAAGGGTTAAATAACCTAAAAGTAAAGGCTCTGTAAAGGAAGCAGAAACGATGAGTGCTCTCACACACAGGGAAATTGGTGGCCTCTCTCAATCCTACGGTCACGGAGATATTTGGAATCAGAGCCACACATAAAACAAGCAGCTGTTTTCACATACATCCTGGGCACAAGTTTCATATCCTGTACTTACAAAGGGATCTGCTCCATGAGAGTCTGTCAGGGAGAGCCAGAGTTTAGAGTTGTGGGTTTATCCTGACATCTACAACTACTAAAGGCCTTTTAAAATACACATTTATGAAGGACCACAACAATGTACTCATTTCTCATTAAAGAATTTCTTTTCTTATTCTGGGTCCTAGCCAGTGATCATTCTTCCTTCCCTGAGCCCCCATCATGCTGGGTTGAGTGTTCTCACACAGAGAGTGTTCTCATGTATGCAAGCATATGGACAGGGAGAGCCCCCCAGGCAGAGTGCTGCTGAGAGAGAACACCCACCCCCAACTTCCCCACAGAGACTGTTCTTTTCACCTGGGCCACCCTGTCATCCAGGTACTGGCTACCTCATTGTTCCACTCTTTTTCCCTTCTCCCACTGCCAACCTTCTCTCCATTTATCACTGCTGTTACAGGAATGAAAAATGCTCTCCATTCAAACGCCAGTCACATGAATGGAACCCTATACTATTTAAGCATTAAAGTGCTAAGAAATGCAAATTTTCAAAAAAGAATAGATTTCTATGGAGAAGCAAATCACAGTGGCCCTCGGGAAGATGAGATCAAACTTTCTAGACAAGAGTCATTGACAAGTGGCAAAAATTTGGAATGAAGCTTGGAAGTTGGGAGGACACTGATAATTTAATTATGCTCAACATCATTGTAGCAGCTACTAGTTATTGAACTATTTCTGGATGTTAGATGGCATCTTTAAGCACATTTCATAGGTACCTGACATAGACCAATATATCTTTGACTCTAGTTTCATGCTTTCTTGAGATTTTTTCCTTAAGAAAAAAACCCTATTCAAACTAATATATATAATATTTTTATATTATATTTTTATAATATATATATAATATTTTTTAAGTTTCAAATTCACCCGAGGCAATTGAATTCTTGATAGATATATATAAATAGAATGATCAAAGTTATCAAAAACGACTTCCAAATAGACAATTCTTATCATCTAGATTTGATACTTTAATAAAAATTCTTTTGATGTTAGTGATAAGGGAAAAACTAAAAAATGCTTTCATATCATTCAAGAGAAAAGAAGAAACTAGGCGAGGGTCTGGCACTATGGGACAAATTCTGTTTCTTATCTTACATGCTAACTCCGTTTTCCCCTTGTTCTGCCCTGAGAGCTTTGGGGAGTGCCTTCTTGGCAGATGGTGTTAATGAGTCTACAGGGAGAAAAAAAGATCAAGGATCTCCGAATTTCCTGGCAGTGTTTGCTTCTCATGTGAAGGAGCGCCTGAAAATATTCCCTTCAAAGACAATGTTTTCTGCTGACAATACAAGCTCTTTGATTTGGTTTTAGAAAATGGTTCTCTTCACTCTATCCAAACGAACAGGTGGAGGTGTCATGTCAAATCACAGATTTTGCTAAATTCAGAGTTAGTCCATCATGAGAGATGTGGTGAAGATGAAGCTTTTTCCCAAAATATTTCGGTCAGCAGCAGCCTCTTGTAAATGTGTTATCTTAAACAAAACTGCCTTGGCTGGCTCCGAGGGACTGCTTCCCATAGTAAACGCCTGTGGTTTTTATCAGCATGTGTTATCTAGGCTGCAAGAGCCTTCCAGCAGAGCACACCCGCCATGGGTACATGCAGGGATTTCACAACGGGAGGATTTTAGTCTGATAATCACGTTCCTGCAATCATTTATTAAATATTGCTATTACAAAAGACCTTATGCCCAACCATGTCGATTTCTATGAGAATCAAATACAAAGTATCTTTCACAATTACGAACAGGTCGAAGGCTGCTTCTTCCTTTTCTCCAAACCAGAAAATATTTATTATTTTTAAATTGTTTTCTTTTTCTTTAATTAAAATTGAATTTGCATGAACACACAAGGAAAATCAGCCCACAGTGTGATTTTAATATTCCCGGGCCCTTCCAAGCTAATGATAGAAAATGGAAATTGAAGATTCACCCTTCATAGTTTATTAAGTTTTTAAGAATAGTCTTATAATGCACCAATTATAATAGTCATTCCTTCTTTTCCTTAGGGACAGGAGAAAGAAAGAAAGGTTATTTTGGCTCTTACAAGACAAATGTATTGACTTTTGGCCGAGAAGCAATAAGCGAGTGTGGACAACTATCGCTCTCCCATGCCATCCACTGATGTCTTGACTGCTGTGTTTTCTTGGTAATCAGAGTGACTGAATAGGAAGCGATTCCTTAGCTCTGGGCTTTTCTTTTCCAAAAAGCTGTCTTTTAGCAAAGAAACTTTGACTCAATGCTGCTTTTGCCTTCCTTGAGTGCTATGCAGGGTTGGATGACATCGGCTTTCCCAGCTTCCAGAGCTCTTGAAGATGGGGCTGCGGAAGCCAGGTTTAGCACAGAGCAACCACTAGAACCATGGTACTACTAGGTTCCTGGCTGGCAAACCAACAGACAAATCCCCGTGTGCTCCTAGGCAACAAAGAATGGCATCTTTCAAATTATTCCAGGGCCAAACTTCCCTTTGCATGAAATCAGGTCATTAAATCTGCTTAGGGACCACAGTGTCCAGAACATTGAGCAAATGTTTTTGTAACAATTAATCTTATTAATACAGTTTTTGTTTTTTCTTTTCCTCCCTTGGCTTGAGACACTGGGCGTTCTTTTAAAACATGACTTTCAGAAATAAATAGATCTGGATTGAAATCTGGGTTCCATTATTTATAAGTGCGTGACCTCGGGTAAGTCATGTAACCTTTCTCAACTTGTTTCCACGTGTGTTAAAAAGGGGATAATAACACCCCTGTAGAAGGTGGATATTACCACCTATGCTGAGTAAATAAGGTAAGATATACAAAAACACCAGCACAGTGCCTGGCATGTTATAAACCCTCAGTGAGATAGATAGATAGAAAGATAGATAGATAGATAGATAGATAGATAGATAGATAGATAGATAGATAGATAATAGATAGATAGATAGATAGATAGATAGATAGATAGATAGATAGATAATTTTTTTTTCAGGGGAAATGATTCTGTGTCCTAGTGTTCATGTGTTCATTACTGACCCTAGATCCTGTCTCTCCACACTCTTCCAGTCAACCTGGCAGGTATTCCAAAGAGATGAAATCATGTATATGTGCATGGAATTATTTTAAAACATCCCCTATTGGCCATTTAACATAAAACATACCTGAATTTTTTCATTGGAGATTGCTTTTCTTGAGCTGTGGCCAGATGACCAGAATAATAGACTGGGAAAAACATAATGTTCCAGTTTGTTGAAAACCAAGTCATGAAAAATGGACAATAGAAGTTCTTATAAGTAATTTTTACAATCTGTGTGGTTCCAACCCAAGACGACGACACTGATAAGATGATCAAGAGTCCCCAGATAGCCTTCAGAACCATAGATGTGCAGGACAGGCAGCGAGCCTTGATTCTGTTTTCTTGGCTGCTATTTTCAGGATGCGTCTGTGTTCCATCATCTCCTGAAAACAGGACAGAAATACAAGGAATCAGGTTATAAAACAGCAATCAAAGAGGCAGACAGCAGAATCACTGGTGGTTTTCTTTTCTACCTTCAGTTGAAGAGACTGATAACTCTGACTCATTATCTCTTCAGAATCTCTGCTCTGTAAGGTATAGAGTATCTGGACCTCCAACCAGGCCATGATGATGTTCATGAACTTGGTGGATGCTGTGCTGTTCTCCAGTATACCTTAACCTCTTCCTTGTAAGAGCATTACACATTTCAGCCCCAAAGACTTCGGCCTTGGCCACATGACCTGCTTTGTCTAATCAAATGGGAGCAGATGTGAGTATGCCACTTTCCAGCAGAGCTTGAAGAGGCATCACAAGGTGCCATCAGCTCTCTTGCTCTACCCTGCTGTCATTAGAATGGAAAATCTCAAATATGAGCTGCTCTTTCAGTCTATATGGAAGAATGAGCAGAACCCAGCCTTGTATCTGCTGACATGAAAAGTGAGAAATAAGTACTTGTTGTTCTTTTCCACTGCAGCAAAGAAGACTTTTAAATTGAAAGCAATGTGTCCCAAGAACAGAGCAGTCCTGACTACACAAAGTCATTTCCCACCTCAGGACAAATTACCATTTAATGTAGTTCTGGGAGCACAACGAGTTCTACTTCATATTTTTACATATACTAAAAATATTAGTAGCATTTTTTTCATACTAAAATAGTCAAAGCTCTCTAAAAATGACAATCATAAAGGCCTCCTCTTCTTGTAGAAAAACAAGTTCAACACACCAAATTTATGTACCTGCCAGGAAGTTAAATGGGAGCAGAGGACACCCTGAGTCCCTGTGCTCTCCGAGATCCCAGGTGGTAGAATCTTGTGGGAAGAGAGGCAGAATTGTCTGCAAGATTCTCTTCCGTGTCTTTGGGCATATTCCTTAAGCACAAGGTTTACCTTGGGGTGAGGGATGGGGTGGTGAAGAAAGTGGTGCCACTGGCCAATTGCAAGTGGTAGTAATGGTTTTCTTACTTTACCTCTCCAGAACCTACCGGCTCTCCCACTGAATGTGTTCCTCCTGCTTAATGAGCCAGGCGTGACTGCTCCGCTGGGGTAAATACTTTTCCTCAGCTAAGATTTTCTGATAATTATTTGGGAAAGTGAATTCTTCATTGGGGAATATTAGCCAAGTAAGGATGAACACACCAATTACTATATAACTTCCAAGGTTTACAAACAGTGCTGAATTCTCAGGGCCTAGGCCTCCAGAAGATGAAGACTGGTATTCTTCTGTTCATTCATTCAACCAAATCATATGGTGACTACCAGGAGCTAGGTAGCTAGTTGAGTTCATGGCCTAGTACAGTGTGATAAGAGCCACCTATGGCAGATACAAGGCCATATAGAGGCAGAAGAGAAGCACTTGTCAAGGGGTGGGATGGGAAATAATCAGGGGAAAATCCATGATGCGTGACATTGAGATGAGTCTGGAAGTATGGGTTGGCCAGCTCCCCTGCCTGTGTACAGGCAATACCTGCTCTTGAAAACAGTTCTGCAAATTCCCGCTATGATCATGTGGTTTATGCAGAGAATAGAGGGGAAAACCCTAAAATGAATAAGAGGGTAGAATAAGAGACTCTCATATTGGGAACCTGGGAAAAGAACAGGAATCTACCCAATTAAGTATTATTCCCATTTTATAGGTGAAAAAACTGAGACTTGCTTTAGGATTGCCTAAGGTTGAACACAAGTCAGTATGATCTCAGGGTCTACGCCTTTTATTCTGAATACTCATTGTGTCTAGGATTCAGGTTTGAGTGTTCTGTTCAATCACTGGAAGTTTCAGAAATGGTTTGAAGAAAAAGTTCTGTTTCCTGATGGGAATAGCAGTTTTTCATGAGTTTAAGAGAAGTGACACTTCAGAGAAAGGTGTACTCTACTACACTTCGGATCGCATTATTCTCGGGGACTATCTCATAAAGAAGAAATGGTTCTACAAAGATTCTAAGTATCGCTTTGTGCTGATATCTGCTTTCACTGTCACCTTCTTGAAGACTGCTTCTGTGCTACCATCATACACCATGGATAGTACTTTTGATGACATCAATAGTCGCCTAAATCCTTCTATAGCATTGGCCCATTCTTCTTTTGCTAACTAGATTTAATTGTTGCCAATTCTTTAATTTTACCATCTATAGATATACAGAGAGATTAGTTCTCCAGAGCTCTTTTATATTTCTGACTATTTTAAACATGATTTTTATGGTATTGCTTAGGTTTATAGTTTTTGCGTACATTATTAAAATTAATTAACCAGAAACTGTATCCATTTCTATGAACTGTGTTTGGAGTCATACAAATTGGTGGGAGAGGCTACTAGAATTTGGACTCATGCCTGTTAAGTCCTAGTCCTGCCGTGGTATAGCCCTGAGTACATGTTTAAATCCAGTCTTAGTTTCTTTATCTGTCAAACAGTGATAATAACTATCTCATAGGATTTGTTTTAAAATCCTAGGTTAAGCACCATAACATTCATGAAAGCCGAGTGAGCCTCTTTTAAGAATATTCTCCTTGTCCCTTTTTCTTTAGTGCCCTGGAACATCCCCAAGTGCCTTCTGAATCATCACAGAAAGAGTAAATTATGTCCCATGTGATCTTTAATGATATAGTCTTTGAAATTTGTAATCTCTATATGATAGATAGGGCAAGTCTTTATTAACCAGCTTATTTAATTAACTGAAACATTCTGTTCTGCAGATAACTGGGATAATAGGAATATTACTATAACTTATTAAAGCCAATTAAAACTTTCTGAAGGTTTAAGATGTCATTTTCTTTAGTTTTTAAAAAGAATTTTAGCCTTGGGGTTCACATCATTTAAAAATATTGTTGCTTTTTGAAAAATATCTTTTCTCATATATAAAAAAAAAAACCTCTTCTCAAATTAGTAGGACCCTAGAAGAAGAGGTTTTCACATCTCCTCTCTATCTTTGTTTACCCCCATCTCTAACTGCATCCCTATCATTGCCATTTCTCTTCTTTTTTTCTTACTACTTGCTTTTTTGGATGGAGTATTTTGTTGTTTTAGCTGCTGTTATTGTCTTTAAGAATGCAAGAGATTTTAACATGTCTCTGGCCAAGCCGAGGAAACAAATCAGAGGAGAGATTGAAAATGCAGGTAGAAGAGATGAAAGGAAGTGATCATGGATACAGGAAAATGAGTTAACATCAGAAACGTTAGAAAACACACGACTCAAAGGTGGTCCCAATGATGTCAGTTGGCAAACAAAAGAACAGAGACATTTTGAGGAGGAAAAGAAAGCATCTGTTAGCATACATTTCTTTTGTTCTTTGGGGGAAGGTAGAAGTGCAGCCACATGATGAGAGGAAGGATGCTTGAGAGCATTCTCTGGAGAAGGTGATGAGATGTCCACCATCAAGAAATAACAGAATTGGGTAGCAGGTTACTGGACCCAGCTGCCTTTAAAAATGATAGATTTATTGGGAAACTCATGGACATAGTTATGAAATTTATCTAGCAATTCCAGTAATCCAAGTAATGGAGTTGGTGAGCGGTCAGGCAGATAAGAGGAAAGGATAAGATCTTGACTGATCAGGAAATGCTAATTAGGGAGGCAGGAGAGTCCTGAAGGCAGTGTGCAATTGGGAAAACTTGAAGAGCTCCAAGGACTGGCAGTCCTCATAAGGACAAGAGCAGGGTCTGTGACTTTCTTGGAATTTTTATTCTTAGAATAGGCACAAGTGTGTTATTTCTGAACCCCAGGGATGAGATAAAAGATGCTAGCTTTTGACACTTTAAAGATGAGAAAACCAGTTACCTTATAAATGCCATTAGATGTCATTGTTTAACCATGTATTAAGCCCTTCAACGATAGGTTCTGGTATTCAGTTTCCAAGCTACACTATATACCACTGATAGATTATACAAATGTGCTTCTCGATTTATGATCGGGTTATGTCCTGATAAACTCATTGTGAGTTGAAAATTGTGTGTCTAATATACACTTAATATTACACTGTAGGCAGGGGTCCCTGATGATCTGAGGTGGAGCTGAGGTAGTGATGCTAGTGCTGAGGAGCAGCTGCAAATACAGATGAAGCTTTGCTGGCTCACCTGCCGTTCATTCTCCTGCTGTGCAACCTGGTTCCTAACAGGCCACAAACCAGCACCAGTCAACTGCTAGGCTGCCCCGGGATTGGGGACCCCTGCAGAGCATCTGTTATTTATCTTTTTGATCACAGATCTGAATGGGAGCCATGGTGGCTGCCACAGTCCAGCATCATGGGAGAGTATCGTATAGCATATCACTAGCCCAGGAAAAGATTGAAATTTAAAGTATGGTTTCCACTGAATATGCATTGCTTTCACACCATTGTGAATCAAAAAATCCTGTCGGACCATCGTTAGCTGGGGACCATCTGTATCTATACATTTCCCTTCTTCCTTCTGCCCCCACTTGATAAACCTTCCTCACACCACTCCTAAGAGTTCATGTACCATTTCTGTGTTCTGTGCCAATGGTGAGATCTTTCATGGCCAGTTAGAAGGTTACCTGGACACACTGTTATTTAAGAGGAGGGCACCAGCATACCTGATCTGTTCTGTCTCTCGACTCTATGCCCACAGACTCCAGAGGATCCTCGGCTCTGAAGTTCAAGAATAGGAGCAGAGGAGTCTTCGGTGACAGAAAGAGGGGACAGCTGTCTACTGATGCCACTGTGTGAACTGGGGCAGTTGGCTCCTGGTTTACATCGAGTGACTGATGATCTGGAGGTACCTGGGAAGAGAGAGTTCACACCAGTTTGAGAACTTCCTGGAGGAAAAACTGGAAACAGATTTTAAATGCTTTTGCAATAAAATATATGGCAGCCATAATCACAGTCCATATGGAACATCTGTTGAGCTCATTTCTAATTTTATAAAAGGGGCTCCTAAAAAGAAAATGCTGTGCTGTCAACGTCTGTGTCTCTAAGATAAAGGGTCTTTTTAGATAAATCCAATAACTAGAAATGAACATTAGGATATGGTGTTTGTGTCACTACATCTGTTCTGAATTAGAACTGTTAACACTGTCTAATAGTTTGCCTCAAGGAAAGCAATGTGTTATGTTATGCTCTCTTCTCCCTTTTCTTCTCAACATTAACTGTTGACTTCCTAACTGGTAAAACTGCCAACGGTCTCCTATCAAATCCACTACGCACTTTCCATCAGGTTAATCCCTAAAATTCAACTTCATTGTGTCTCCTCAGGTACCTCTGGCCTCTGTCCACAGTTATAGATGAAAACTCAGCCTTCAGGACCCTCACAGGCTAAGCCCTTTCCTATCCCGATTACTCTTCCGTGCCCCCCAGGGTGGCTTCCCAGGCTGCTACCAGTGCAGTCACACAGGATGCTGTGCTCGGAAGGATCCCCCCAACCCCCCCCCCCACGCATGTGGGGAGTGGTACGGTGGGACTGCCAGTGTCTGTGGGGGCCTGCACTCACCCAGCAAATATCCCCGGGTTCAAGGGAGCAGACATTAAATAGCAAATTAAAAAACAAAAACAAAAAAAAACACATGACATGTAGAGAGGGGGAGAGAGGGAGAGACATGCATAAGAAAGAAAAAAAAAATTTCTGCTCTTTGACCAAGGGGCCCTGCATTTTCATTTCGTACTGGGGCCTCGGATTACCTTGCCAGCCCTGCCCCAACCTGAATACTCCATTTCAGTGAAGCTGGTTCTGCCTGTGTTCTGATACCTTATTCTCAGTGCTGATAGCTTTTAAGACTTTCATGGGCTTTTCCTCTGCCTGGAACACTCTAAATCGATCCAAACCCTTGAACACTAAGATTGAGTCCTGATTGGTTCATGCGGTCTTTGCTATCAGATCATATGGATCTATACTTTCTTTGAACTTGTATTGTCTGAGGTTATTTTGACAGCAGTCATACACCAATAATAATTTTCTTGTGTGAAGACTTTGACTCTTTGTCTACGTGAACCCCCTTCCCACCCCCCATGTCAGAGACTGTGTTGTTTCTTCTCTTTCTCCTCCTCTCCTTACCCTCCTCTCCCTCTCTTTCCCTCTCTCTCCCTCTCTGCCCCTCCCCCCCACTTTAAATAAACTTTTAAAGTTTGGAATTTTATACTTACAGGAAAGTTAAAAAGATACTTCAGAGAGTTCCCATATACTCTTTATCCAGTTTCCTCTAATGTTAACATTTATGTGCCCCTGGCGCATTTGTCAAAATTAGGAGATTAACATTGGCAATTACTATTCACCACACTTCAACTTCACTTGGATTTCACTAACGTTATCACTAATGACCTTCTATTCCGGGATCCCTTCCAGGATACCACGTTACTTTTAGTCATCATGTCTCCCTAGCCGCCTATGGTCTACGACAGTGTTTCAGTCTTTCCTTGTTCCTCCTGACCTTGACAGTTTTGAGAAGTGCTGTTGAAGTATTTTGTAGACTGTCCCCCAAGTGGGATTTTTCAGATGTTCTTTCTCATAGTTACATTGGGGTTATGCATTTTGGGGAAGAACACCACAGAAGTCAAGTGTCCTTTTTACATGATATCAGTTGTTATATGCTACCAATATGACTTATTATTGATGTTAACCTTGATCACCTGGCCAAAGTAGTGTTTGCCTGGTTTTCTTATTGTCTTCCTCCCCTTTGCATACACTGTTTTTTCTAAACAAGTCACTAAGTCCAGCACACAGTCGGGGGTGAGGAATGCGGAAGTGTTAAACTTTACCTTCTGGAAGGAGAATGTCTACATATATTATTTGGAATTCTTCTGAAAAGACTTGTCTCTTTTCTCCCTTTATTCAATCATTTATTTATAACAATGTGAACTCATATATTTATTTTATACTTTGGGTTATGATCAAAACTTTTTTGCTTATTCCTTTGCTCAAATTGTTTTGGCTTTCGACATTGGGAGATTGCCTCCTGAGTTCCTTTGACATATTTCCATTCTTTTTTTTTTTTTTTTTTTTTTTTTTTTAGTTCTTCCTTACTTTCTGACACTGCAGAATGCTCTGGGCTCATCTTTCATTTTCCCTAGACCTTAGTCATCTCTCCAAAGGTCCTGTTTCCTTTAATTGGAGAATGGCATTTAGAAACCAAGATCTGGTTGTGTATTTATTGTTATTGAAGTACACCTTAATGTAGGTCTTCTAAGTTATTAGAGCTAAGAAATACGTATATATATGTCAATTCATGCATTTACATATACCCATAATTATTCCTGTTACCTGTATATCCTATGCTTTTTACATTATCTCTAAGAACTAGGCAAAAGGCTTTATACACACTGTGACCTCAGAATATACCTGTTGACTTTGATGAGGAGCATCTGGAACGGTCAGATGTAGAGTATCAGAATCAATCTGGACACTGATGGACATCAGCTCCAAGATAGATACACTGTTCTGACCACTCTCTGGCATGTTTGTATTTGTTCTTTCTTGTAAATTATGAGTTCCTTTGGTTTCACTGATACAAGGTGGAGAACAGAGGCTGTCATTTCTCTGGGTCATGGAGGCTATGTCTTATAGTGGTGCTTCTGAGGTGGTAAAAAGGAGGTAGAAACTGTCAAATGAAAAGCAAAATCTTGAGATAGCCATTACATCTTGGCTTTAATTTGGCTTTGAATACATCATGTTATATGCTATGTGAGTTATCACTTGAAGCAATCAAATCACAACCTCAAGAAGTAGTGATGTCCAAAAAAAGAAACTTTGAGTTTCTGAACCATCACCTCCCAGAAGAACCTAGGAGAACAGCAGCATAACAGATACAAGTGTTAATTCCACAGTCCAGATCTCTTTGATAATGACAAAAATATACCTTTTTTTTTCTTTTCTTTCTTTTTCTTTTTGCTCAATCTTGGGAAAAACATAAGTAGAGATATATAAAAATGGAGTTAGCTGTACTATCTATCAGTAAGTGTCTCAAGTTGACTTAATTTAATTTATTATTTAATCATGGATTTAAAAAACAAAAAGTCAGCAGAAGCATTGCATACTGATTATTATGCATAAATTAATGCTATGTTAATGTGGTGATAAAGTGTCAAAAATATATAAGGTTATTATTTTACATATCTAAAATATTTACTAAAACTTTCACAACTATGTTTTTAATAGAATATTTCAAATTCAATGAAAAGCAGCTTTCTGAAAGTCAGTGAACCCTTATTTATTCACGCTCTTGAAGAAGGATTAACACTCAGATACTCCGAGTCATTATTAACTTATCTTTCAAGTATCTTATAATTTATTTTTACATGAAGTGTGCCTTCCCATGTTTTCTTAAGTGAATATCGGGTTTCGTTTTCTAATGATTTGGCAATTATAGATGGAAAGGGAAAAGTTCAAAAATAAGTTGGATAGCAAGTTGAGATGGTGTCGAGATAAAATATTGGCCATAGTTATTAAAAAGTGGGTAAATCAAGTGTAGCTAGCAAGTGTTGGATTTGAAGCCAAACTAGTAATTTCTCTTGCTTCCTCATTTTCATTGAAGCGTATGTCCTGGCTTCTGTACCACCTTATGAAATATAGCTCAAAGCCCATTGCCTGCTGCCAGCTGCCTCCCACTGGTTGATTTGTGAAAAGACCTGAAGAGCAGTTGAGTGGAGATATTTAAATCATTGTCCTAAAAAGGTGAACTTTAAACTTCAGAGTCAGGCCCAGAGGATATTCGGGGTTTGGGCCAGGGAACAGTCATCTTCAATCCTGTAAATGAAGACATCGCCCCATGCTATATGGTCTTGTGCCATTTAATTAATATAAAGTCAGTCCTGACAAAAATAAATACACAGAATGTCACCTGTGATGCAGTCAGGGATTATAAATAAATCATATCTATTTTCTGTGCCACAGTGACTGCCTGGGCATTGCAAATTCAGTTAGTGAGCAGTGCTCAGATTTTAATAGGTATTCGGAGTAAACTATATTAGGAGTGATGGCTTAGAAGTCCCTAATTAGTCACACCAGACAGTCCCCCTCTCTCCCTTATAAAGACATTCTTGGTTAGGCAACTCTTATACTTGTCAAACACATGTTCTGGATATGTATTCTAAAGAAGAGGTGGGGTTAGTATTCATTTATTCTGGCTCCTTTGCCCCAGATAAATTATCATCCTTAATACTTGGTCGTTTACATCATTTCTGGCCCTAAATCTCCCTCCAGTATCATCAAGCTTTATTTCTTCTTCCCTCGACTATGGCCCTAATCACACCAATATTTTATTACATCTAAAGTCATTTTCTTAATCCAACTGCTTCTTATCTTGCCCATATCCTGTCTCTGAGTACTCAATCTTGTTACATCTTCTGTCATCTGTAGAATTAGATTATGGGTTCCCTTGATGATCTCTGCTGAACATTCATAGAAATCTGAAATGGATTTTTAAGTATTCTCCAAGTACCTAAGGTAGAATTTTGAATCTGTTTGGCTGATCCTATATATGAATCAGCAGAAACATTACAAAAAAAAATTTGCCTTTAAAAAATCTCTGAGCCCAGTTAGCAACTCCCCGAATGTTTTTATGTGGATACCTTTGTCCCTCTGTCCTATTTTTAACTGCACAGCACCCAACTCCCCTCTCATTTAGTAGGACAACCCGCCCCCCCCCCCATATTATGCATGCCTTGGTAAGAAACAGTGCCCTATATCCCACAAAGGAAGCTAAAGGAAACCAAATAATTCTCCCTGCTGCTGACAATAGGGTACAGGCCTGACTTGGTTTCAGCCGATAGATCCTCTTCTCCAGAACCTCGGCTCTCAAGGATGCCAGGATTATTGCTAATTCGTGAGTAACAGGGTATCACATGAATGGTGATAACAGCATCCTGGCAGATTGTCCCAGCTGCTCAGCTATGATGGCCTCTCAGTTCCTGCACATTTTCCAATGTTCTGTTAGCCTCTCTTCCCAAATCTACCCTGTGAGCCTCCAGTTTGTGAATCAGCCATGACCAACTTCTGAGGCTTTCCATCAAGAGTCCTGTCTGATACTGACTTTCCAGGGCCTTCACATGCATCCAATCTCTCAGCTCCCTGTTCTTTCCCCTTTCTCACTGATGTCTTCACTCACCACTTTTTCTTTTTTTAATTAAAAAAATTTTTCAAATCCAGTTGACATACATATTATATTAATTTCAGATATATAACATAGTGATTAGACATTTATAAAACTTACGAAGTGATCCTTCCTGATAAATCTAGTACCCATCTGACACCGTACGTAGTTATTACAAAATATTGACTATATTCCTTATGCTGTACTTTACATCCCTGTGACTTGATATAACTGGCAAGTTGTATTCTTAATCCCGCCATCTTTTTCATTCATATCCCCAAAGCCCTCCCACTTGGCCACTTCACCACTTCTTTTTGGATAGCAGCTACCTCTATGGGGGACAGTCCCTGTTCTCAGAGAGGGGCCCGTTGAGAGCATTTAGGACGATTTATTGCAATTCTTGCCAGCTCTCCTGGAAGAACCTAATGGCATACATTCTTAAAGGGGCATAGCTAACCCTTGCTAAACACCGTGGGGCAAGTTTCCCCCCAGAAGATTGCTGGCTGATTCCCAGGTGAAAGTAGAGAGGGAGAATCTCTAAGATGTACCAATGTCACTTGTCCCTGTGTCACTCTGCCATTCTGATGCCAAGTGAGTGACATTCATTGGCCATACAGTGAAAAGGCTTGCCCTGATGGTTTTGAAATATTCACTTTAACCCACAAAAACCAAAAGAAATTTAGGATCCACTTTAGAACATTTTCCAAACAGATTAGTTAATAAGTTGAAGCAAAAATAGCAAGAAAATGCTGTGCTGTACAAAGAAAATAAAACTAGAAGTGCTGTCCTAGTCTGGCATACATCTGTAGTTCACCTACTCCTAGAGCAGTAAATACACTTTTGGAAGTCATGCCTTTGAACACACACCTTCTTCTGTGAGAAAAGAGAATGGCTTTAAGATTACAGTTTTTATATGACCATATACACTATTCCTAAAACACATACAAATAATGTAATAGTATTTGAAAATCATATTTTAGATGCAGTGGGTATGTTTATGCTTGAAAAGAGTAATTTTTTTTTATTAAAGTACACCTGATTCTAATTTGTTTTCTAATTCTGTTTTTCATATGTGGAGCTTGTTTCCTGGCAATACCCTGTTTGCTTTTCATTAAGCCTTCGCATTACTTTCTTCTAGTTAAGCCTTTGTCCCTTCTGCCCCTAAAGTCTTGATTTCCTTGAAATGTGTGAACCAGGTATTACCCACATATAGGTGCATACAAAGGATACTGAGATTCCTATGTACCCTGCAGCATCTCTACCATCCTCATGCAATGTCTCTATTGCCCTGAAAATCTTAGAAAATATTCCTCACTGACTACAGAAACCCCTTACTTAGAAATTCCTTTCCTGGAATATATTCCCTTCCAAATGGCCCTGTAAAGATTCTTGATTGATGGAGTCAACAAAACATTGATAAGGCAGATTTATAATTCATTATAGTCAAAAAACAAGTCAGTATACATCGAAAGACCTGTGGCTATTGGTGTAATTCTGTGACAACCCATTAATTAACAAGTTATTGATGCCTACTTTGTGTCTAGCCCTTGGCTAAGTGCAAAGAAGACAAGAAAGCATGATGACTGCCCTCATTTTCCGTGGTCCATTAGGGGGAAAGCCAATTACACAGTAATTTCTATAATAAGAGCTAAATGCCGAATGAGTGGACAAGTCAGCCTTTAGTCAAGGAGCCAATCGACTGCTCAGCCCCTTGCCACTGCCAATGGTACCCAAATATCTTCTTGTTGGGACCTGGCTTTCAAATCATAAGCCTATGGATCAGAACATGTATGCCTTGTCCATGAGCAGAAGAAATAAATGAGCAGTTGAGTATGCCAGGGTACAGCTAATGCTATTAGCATATACATTTGTCACTTGGGAAGCAAGTCAGGAACTGGCAGAGGCAGCTGATTGCTGACTTAAGCTATAATTTAAATGATACTATTTATAAGTTTCTGCCTAGGGGGATACAAAAAAAGTTAAACAACCAGCATCAGGTCATTTTCACAATTGTTATGGGTGTCCTCACTTACTAAATCGGTGGACTGATGCATTGCATGAACAGAAACCTACAATGGTTTAAGTCCCAGCTCCATACTCATATAAGACTCTTCCTCACTTATTTAGATTCTATTCTCCCTTCAACGTCTAGCTGCAGGCGTAACACCAACTGCCTGGGCCCAATGTCTACTTCAAGCTTAACCACTGCCACTGAATGGTTTTAAGCAGGGAAATGGAATGATAAGATTTGGGTTTTTAGAAGATCACTCTGAAATGTGGAGAATGGATTGACAGAGAGTAAACTGGAGGTAGAATGACTTGTGAGGAGACCACTGGAGTGGTCTGGGGAAGAGATAAAAGTGACTTTGAAGAGGTGGTAGCAGTGAGGTCGAAGAGAGGTAGATTTGAGAGCTATTACAGAAGCAGAATTGACATAACTTGATAAATGATTGGATGTAGAAAAATAGTGAAGGTGAAGAAGGAGTCAAGAATAGTATCAGTTTTTGTCCAGGACAATTAAATTGATAAGACCTCATTCACTGAGCTAGAAGAAGAACCTAGTTTTGGGGGAGAGTGATGAATGCAGTCTTAGACATATTGAGTTGAAGATGCATAAAAGTCATCCAGGGGAAGTTGGATAGCAGGCAGGTGGGCACACAGATCTAAAGTTAAGAAGATATGTGTGAGACAGAAACACAGATTTGAGAGTCATCAGTATATGGACAAGTCATTGAAGCCATAGGAGAGGTTATGGGTTGAATTGTCTTCCCCCAAATTCACGTTGAAGTCCTAACCTGCAGTATGTCAGAATATGACCTTATTTAGAGATAGGATCTTTATAGAGGGAATCGAATTAAAATGAGGTAATTAGGTGGACCCTAATCCCATACGACCAGTGTTTTTATAAAAAAGGAAAATTTGGACACACAACACACAAGGAAAATATTATGTTAAGATAAAGGCAGATACTGGAGTGATGCTTCTACAAGCCAAAGAGTGTCAACAAATCACCAGTAGCTAGGCAAGAGGCAAGAGTCATGAAATAGATTCCCTCTCACAGGCCTCAGAAGGAAGCAACCTTACTGACACCTTGATCTTGGACTTCTGGCCTCCAAAACTATGAGATGATAAATTTCTGTTATTTAAGCCATCAAGTTTGTGGTGCTTAGTTACAGCAGACCTAGAAAACTCATACAGGAGGGAATGAGACTATCCAGGGAGAGGAATGCGCATAACTTGGGCTCACATTCAAGAAAACCAACAATTAAAGGAATATTAACCTATAAAAAATAGCCAAAAAGGTGGAGGGGAAATCCAGGAGGATGTAACAATATGGAAGCCAAAGAAAGAAAGAAAAGAATACCATGGCACAAAGTGTGCTTTTGTGACATCGACAGTCATTGTTAACTGTGGAAAATGTACTGTTGGTGGAGAAGTGGGGGCGAAAAGACTGGCATTTGTTGAGAAAGGTGTGGGAGGTGAGAAAGCACACACTTGTGTGTTGTGGAAGTGTAGACAGCACACAAATACAAAGAGAAAAGAATTGTTTTCTGTACAGAGATTTTGAAAACACCAAAATAATGTTACTTTAAAGAGTAGATGAACCATACCAAATCTGTTATGTGGAAAGCGGGGATGGACGCTTAGGAAGATGGATGGACGGAATGAGAAGACCAAGTCTGTCTGTCTTTGTCACAACATATTGGAGAAAGAGGCTGCAAAACAGGTGAATTATAATTCAACATGGAAAGCCCTACTATACTGGAAAATCCTGGGCTTAATGGAAATGGGATCTGCAGGATGGATGGATGGATGGATGGATGGATGCGAGAAAATATAGCAGAGCCAGGTGATTCATGGTAGTTTTGTAAGAAGAAAGAAAATCCTTTATTCACAGTGCAAAAGGTTCATAAAA
This sequence comes from Eonycteris spelaea, assembly GCA_003508835.1. Lineage (NCBI taxonomy): Eukaryota > Metazoa > Chordata > Mammalia > Chiroptera > Pteropodidae > Eonycteris > Eonycteris spelaea. Next base: position 9,529,746 of record PUFA01000017.1, read on the forward strand.
ACCATGCATGACTTTGTATTTTAATAGGAGGATATGTAAAATTTTCTTTAAGCTTCCTGAAATCTTCCTACCCAGAATTCAGGGGACCTGATTTGAGGATGTTAATCGCCTCCCTGCTCCCATGGTGTTATAAATGTCCAATCAAAATCCTCACTATAAAGGTCATTTCTTGGCCAAAGATGAAAAATGTGTATTAAAGTTCTGTTCCTTTGGTAAGCAAACAAGAGTAAATATCCCCTGGGAGTACTGTATTCACCAAAGTGAGGCGAATTACAGCAGCTTTGCAAGTGATAGAATGCTTAACACACTGGTACTGACAATTGAGCATAATATATTCTAAAATCCTTTTGTAGAGACAACTCTTGCAGTTTGTTAGGCATGCTCTACTCTTGCAATCCTGAATTTATCAAATGAAGTGGAAGATACTTCTGATGTTCACACTGTCTGGAAAATGACTTAAATTTACTACACAGGGCCTGGAATAAGGCAAAAGGTCCTGCTGGCATTACCTTCTCAGTATTCCTTGAATCCATCTCCTCTTGCCATCTTGACCTCTCTAATTCCCTGCATTATACCCTCATTGGCTCTCTATTGCACAACTGATTGCCACATGCTTCCAGTCCCCAGGATTGCACAAGAGGAGCTGCCATGTGAAAATGGGTTATCTGATATCAGAGAGAAAACTCTGGGTAAACGTTGACCCATACACCTATATCTCAGAGGCTAATTTTCCTGGCAACTATTTGTTTTAGCTAAAGGAGCTCTGGCAAATCTTATTCATTCATTCGTTCATTCATTCATTCATTCATTCATAAACAATTACTGAGAGGTCTCCTGTGTGCCAGACATTGAACTAGGTTATAGGGGCTACAAAGAGAGCAAAGACCAAGTCTGTCAATTTTGGATCACAGTATATTTGGACAAAGAAGCTGGCAAACAGGTGAATTACAACCTAATATGGAAACACTAAGATATGGACAAATCTTGGGCTTAAAGGAAATGAGGATCTGCAGGAACCTGAGTCTGGGATGTATGAGAAATTGTAAGACCGCAGAAGCAGGAACAACACTTCAGGGAAGCCACTTCTTGGTAAACTAGTTAAAATCAGCAAGAAAACAGCATTTTCTGTGGGGTCAACTGCACCCTGGATTCAACAATAGTGAAGCTAATTGGTACAGTTTGGGCCACCAAACCAGTTGTGGTTTTCAGCCTTAAAAACCGTAATCAGCTCCTTTCTCAAGCCCTATCTCACAGAACCTAAACCTTTGGTTTCTTTCAGCTCACTGTTCACTTTGTCTCAGAAACCATTATTTTTTTATTAGTATATGAACGAAAGGTTATAGGAGTATGGAAGACTGTGCTTTATGTTTGTGTCTCCATCAATGCCTAGCACAGGAAACCTGGGCTGCAGGATCTTTCTGTAGAGAATAGATGGATAATGAGTCAGCTTATGTGCTCAATCCTGCATCCAACAAATATGTACTATGTGCCAGTCACTCTGTGTTAGATGCCAAGCAGAGCTTAACTGATTGACAAAACAGAAAGGGTCTCATCCTTGTGAAGCTTAGAATCAGTGAACAAACACAGACATAAGAATATGGCCTGAGTAAGCAAATACATCAACAAATAATTACAAATGATAATTACTCTGAAGAAAGCAAGAAGGTACTGTCATAGAGAATAATAGAGTGGTGTCTAGGTAGGTTGTGTAGACAAGGGCTGTCCCTCTAAAGAGAGTAAAGGTAAATGGAGACCTTAGTATGAGAAGACAGACATACAAAAACAGAGGGAAGAGTGATTCAAGAAGCAGGAATGGCATGTGCGAAAATCCTGAGGTGGAAAAGGGTTTGATGTGTTTTAGGAACTAAATACAGATCAGAGTAGATGGAGTACAGTAGACAAAGGAGAGAAGAACAGAAGATAAGGTTAAAAAGGAGACAGAAGCCAGATCAATTTTGAGGTAGAATATCCAGATACAAATACCTACTGGACAACTGGACAAATCTGACAAGAGTTTAGATGAGGTCAAGATCGGTCACACAAAGTTGGAATCGTTAGCATAAATGAGACAGTGGAAGGAAGGACAAGAAATTAACTACCTAAATCTATGAACACAGAGTAGATGCCCAGAGAGTGCAAGATGAGCACCTGGGGAATAGTCCTGGGGAACACTTATTAGTAGGAAGTAGAGAAATTCAGGTCAGCAAACAAAACAGAGCAGGAAGAGAGAGGCAGAAACCGAGCCATAGAGGTGAGAATCCAAGAGAAGAAGGTTTCAAAAGGAGATACCAGTTAACCATTTCAAATACTACCTAGAGGTCGAAGAGATGGAGAATAGAAAAGCATCCACCAGCTATGGCAATAATGATGTCACAGGTGACTTATTAAAGCAGTTTCAATAGCAAGTAGGGAAGGAAGTGTAAAGCATAGAGTGGAGGCAGAGGTTTGAGAAACTGGAAGTTAGATATCTCAGGGTCCAGTGAAAGGTTGTTCAAAACATATGGGATAGTTCTGGCTGTGATAAAGTAACTCGTACTAGCTCTCCCTTCCATTACAAATAAAACTGAATGACCCATGTGAGACAACTGTTTTCAGGCATTGGCCAACAAGTGGTAAAAAATTATAATCTCTAAGAAAGGTCACAAGATCAGCTCCATGATTTCCAGCTTCTACTTGGAGACAATTTCCTCCTTGTGGTGCAGAAAGCTGAATCTGAGCAGAACCCTGAGTAGGGGAGGCAGAGATCAAAGTCTGGGGCAACTGAAGTCACTGGAATTCATAGGGCAGTCAGAGAGGAGGGAGCTGGGACTTCTCAGGCTGTTCCAAGCAAGTCACAAGTCACTTGCCTTTTCTCCAGCCATGCCATTGACCACTTCTCCCCATCTGACTCCTGGGCCTACAATCTGTAAACTGATATTTAAGTTTCAAGACTCAGTTCAAGTGTTTCCCACCCTTTAAGGATACTCCTTGACTATTTACCCTCCTCTGTGCAGGCTGTACTTACCTAATTATAGCATATGGTATTGTAATTTCTGGTTTACTTAGTTTTCTCCTTGGCTGTAAGCTTCTTAATAGTATGGGCTCTGTCTTGGCCATTTGTGAGTCCCCAGCCCTGGCACTTAGTAGCTTTTCATGAGGATTTGTTGAGTTGCTTGGCCTTTAAGGAGAAACTAGGTGTAGCACCTAATTATGCTCTACTATGTCCAATAAATTTAATGTGTATGTCCTATCATCCTCGTACATGTCCGATTAATATTTAATGAATAGTTGAATAAATTGACAACTTTAGAAATGCCTAAATTAAGGACAAGAACCAAGTTCTACTTGTTTTGAATTACTTGTACTTCTATGAAAGGATGTTGGGTACACATTAACTATTGAAATAAACACTTGCGAAATGGACTGATTAGCAGGAAAGTCGATAAATTCCAGATGTATCAAGAATTTCCTAGTAGTTGCATCTTTGGAATGTGAGCATGCAATGGAAACTGCCCTGGCAATTACTTTTAGATCTCTCATGAACACTATATGCAGTGGACTCTAAGGGGCTATTGCATTTAAGATCTGACAGCAAGGACAGGATTGTTTTTGCATCCCTGTTTCTGTCTTCTGGGTGGAGACATTAATAGACATGCTGAGTTAGTCTGATCAGCAGGGGCATGGAACAGAGTCAGCTTTCCAGGCTTTTTGGCAAATCTTAACAGAGTAATTATATAATTTATTGTGTGTCTGGCTCCATCAGGGGTTTAGATCAAAGTGAAACATCTGAGGCTTGATATTTACAGTCTTGTTTGAGGGGCAAAAGGAGAGTCTGCTTAAGCTGCCTGAGAAAATGGCAGTTGGTGACATTCTCTATATCCTCTTCTCTCCTCATCAATGGACCATGCAGTCACAAGCTCCAGAGTTCCCCTGTCCTCCCAGAGTCTTGGGTGCTCCAGCAAGACTCTGATCTCTTACTAACTTGGAAGAGCATTTGCTAAGAGGCATTTCTAATGTAGCTATGGTCCGAGAAAACTTTTTCCCCTCTGAGATTCAGCACAGATTTTTATCTTTTCCCAGAAGCTGCTGATAGCATAGCTTCCAAGGATTTTCTAAGGTCCAGGTTGGCTTCCAGCACGGTCTCCTTACAGCATAATTTCTGCACCACAGTACAGTTAAAAGAGCCCAGATTTGGAAGTCAGACGACCTAGGATAGAATGTCAGCTCTGCCTCTCACCAGTGCTCTTGAACAAGTGGTCTTTCCTCTCCAAGCCTCAGTTTCCTCATTGGCCAGGAGGAAAGTAATAGGTATCTAGTAGGTGTTGTAAGGATTAGATGAGATAATGTATCTTGTTGTTGTTACTTAATTTGCATAACATTTTAGCCCCTCGAATGGTGTCTTTCACCTAAAAGGCTCTCAAAAAATATTTACCAATTGCTTTAACTCAAGGTATATAACATGGGCAGAATCTGACTTATAAACTGGAGCTTTTCCCAGCTTTAAATGCATTTCTCCATATATACAAAGTTATAAATTGTGTTTTGACCGGAAGTTGCTACTAAAATCCCCTTTAGTGCAAAATATTGCTAAAATACTGTGCATTTGCAGTGGGGAAGCACAGCCATTAAGCAAAACCAAAGAACACTGACTAAAATCAGTTTTACACTTATTTTGAAAGTTTGAGATTGTGGAAAAGTAGATGAAATTAAGAAAAAGAAATAAGTTGTAGATAATTATTGGAGGGGATTCTGAGGGAAACTTTGTGTATTTCCCACAAAAACCCTCATTGTTGATGCCCTCAATCCTTATTTTATTGAATTTCCATCAAACCTTTGAACTACCTTCTTTGATACAGGTATCCTGTTAACATTAATTTCTTGCTTATCAAATGTGGGGGGGGCATGGTAAGAGCACAGTTGTTATTTCCCAAAGAATATAAAACTTTAAAGAAAGGATGAATGAGACAGAAAAAGAACAATTTTTATAACTCTAAGAAAATGTTAAAAGAGAAATTGGAAGCAAAAGGAGTTAAAAGGTGTGTGTGTGTGTGTGTGTGTGTGTGTGTGTGTGTGTGCGTGAGAGAGAGAGAGAGAGAGAGAGAGAGAGAGAGAGAGAGAGAGAGAGAGAGAGAGAGAGTTCTACATCAGGCAAATAGCGAGGGGTGAGCTCTCACAGTAGAGGAAAATGGCATATGAGCGCACATGCTCGCGCTCTCTCTCTCTCTCTCTCTCTCTCTCTCTCTCTCTCTCTCTGTCTGTCTTTCTGTCTCTGTGAAAATAGAAGTGGTGATAAAGATTTCAGAACAGAGTTCCCCATAATGGCTTCTAAGTGGTCCATCCGCCATTCGAGAACTGGGTTCCTTTTCTAAACAAGCGCGTAAGAAGGATTTGTAAGGCAACATGAAGGCAGGAGGCTGGGTGACATTGGAAAGTCTAACTTTCCTAGAGTTGGGTGTTCTCATCTATAAAATAAGTGAGACTAGACACTTTATGGGAAATTTCAGTGCGAAAATTAAAGTTTTATGAGGACCTTATGATGTAATACCAACTAGCACTCTGTTTTCAGCTAAGTACAAGTTAAAATCATAGACTCTGCTTGTGAAACCCAATATGGTTCTTAAAAAGTTATCTTCCCTAAAGATCACCATGACAATTGGGAAATAGTTTTGTTTCTTCTAAGGAAGCCATTTTCAGAATTATACCTAGATATAGGGCAATGCAATTGAACTTTCCCTGGAGTAAAAGATATAAGTGAGAACACCTGAAAGAACGAGAAACAGAAACTGATGTTCTTTTTAAATATAAAAACTGCTCACATTCTGCAGTGTTAAATACTGTTTTAAAGAGTATATTTTCAAGAGAAAATTCCATAGGATTTATGTGAAATTTATTAAACTTATGTACTAAGAGCTTTTATCAAAGGACATAGTTTTTAAAATCTGCTGTACACATTGTGAAATTGATCATCTTTACAAAACAACATCATGAAGTTTTCGAATCTCACTTATATGTAGAGGAGGGCTAGGGCTGGATTTAGAGTTTTGCCTGAAAAGAACATTGTACCAGAAATTAGGATTCCCAGGGCATGGTGGTTGGATACCTCCTGTTTGAGCATCTGAACTTGGATGTTTCTTCTGTTACTCTGTTTCTTGATTTTCTACATATGAAACTGAGAAATAACTACCATTTCCTCATTTCAAGCTGTAGTTATACAGTATAACTGTATAATAACAGTATAAAATTCAACATGTTAACCATTGTTAAGTGTACAGTTCAGTAGCATTAAGTACATTATTATTGTTGTTCAACTAACACTACAATCCACTTCCATAACTTTTTCATCTTCTCAAACTGTTAACTCTATACTCATTCTTTTATTTTAAAAGTATTTATCTTGATCCACTTAGAGCATCAACCAATGGAGTTCTCAAACCATGTACCCCCTGGGGGTGAGAAAATAATTCTGCAGACTTATGAAGGGGAAATTGAAAACTGCAGACTCCTTAGTTAGATGTCAAATGTGCTACAGGGTTTACATATCAAGTGATGATGATTAAAAGCCCCTTTAAGTTGCCTGCAATGGTGTGAAAGTTTGAACTCTGTGATGTATGTATATATGCACCGTGTGAAAGCAGACCAAGAGTATTCTTGCTCCTTTCAGTGGAAAAAAAAAAATAAAAAGCATTCCCTGAGAAGGCTGACTGAGTTGAGCATCTTGGGAAGATCAGCCTTCCAAGGACTCAGATGAATCAAGCAGACTGACAGCGTCTTCCCGGAAGAGAGGCCCCTATGTGCCATTGCATCTGGGGATTTTCCCAGGCTCCACCTTTTACCTGTCTACTCTCCATTTGCTATTCGTTTTGAAACCCATTCCCTTTACCTGCTTCTTGGACCATCCTTGCCTCCCTCCCTCCCTGCCTCCCTTTGCTGGTGTATCCCAGGTCCCCCTGCCCCTCACTGGCAGCCCCATCCCCATCTTGGATCAGGACGAGGTACCATTTTGCTTAATTCTGCAAATCAGCCTCCTCCACTCCTCTCCTGGCCATAGCTGGCTAAGCTTTAACCCCTTTTTTCTCTTCCTTCTAACCCCTCTTTAACCCCGAAAAGAAGCCACAGCCATTGCATTGCACATTATGAAAATGTGGTTTTCTATATTTGGCAAAAACAATGTCAATATTAAATCCGATAATTTGAGACTCAGTTTTCTGATGCTGATTTATAGGTTAGATATCCATTCAGAGAAATCCCATCTTGGAAATATTATCTCATTCTAATTGCAGTTACTCTTAAAAAAAAGAAAAGAAAGAAAAAGACAGAGCTACTTAATCAGAGATATCTTTTCTATACAATTGGTCATGCATTTATTCAGCCATTCATTCAACAGACATTTACTCAATACCCTGAATGTACTAGGTGCTATCTTAGGTGCTGGGAAAATGACGGACTAAGAATGTTGCTGTCTTCACAGAGTTTAAAGTCTTTAGGGACACATAGATGAGAACACAGGCAATTGCAGTAGTAAGATAAGCAGTATGATAGGAGAGGTAGAGTGGGTCTATCTGAGCCACCACAGGGGCATCTAACTAGGCTCGGAGCTCAGACAAGCCTTCTTGGGGAAGCGAAATCTAAGCGAGAGCCTAGAGAAGGAGTTAGCCAAGCAGTGTGGTAGGGAACCTGAGACATGCTGCATGCCATTCACAGAGCGTGATAATTTCATTTGTTTTCCAAAATGAAATGCTTCTGTTATCCAGAAAAGAAAATAAACTCTTACCTGATGTGTAGGCAACAGAAAGGACTTTAAAGATGCCATCTAAATTCAGTAGAGTCTGCTTGTCCTTCGGAAAATAATGATGCTGTCTTACAATGAGATTTATTTTCTTTTTGCATTTCAGTAATAAAATCATGGCAAGTGAGATCCAAGAGAGGATTTAAAACTAGTCCCGCATGTTTCTATCTGACATTTAGAGCTTATTATTAATACACAAATAAAAGAGATTGATCACTTGTCCAAGATTTTAAAATAAAATGTTAAAAGACGTGGTATATTTGATTTAAAGAATGCAGTCATGTGTAAAGCATCAGCAATGCCTTCATTCTCTACAACTCACATCTCAACTCAAACATGAAAAGATGTATGTGTTGTCAAGGGCTCTTAACTCATGCTCCAGGGACATCTGGAGACTTCATGAGGCCCCCAAATGTTGAGAAATTATATCCAAAAAGTGTGTGTATGTACAAGTTACTGGGGAGAAGTTCTATAACTTTAACTGGCTGCTCAACAAAAAAAATCTATATCTCCTAAAGTTCAAGAACCACCGCTCTGAAGTATGGCAGTAAGTGTTACAAGGACAATTAGAGCTAAATGGAACTTTGGGATCCTCAAACATGAATTATTTCATTTGTGGATTAAGAAATAGAGGTACAATGTTATACTCGTATTCGGTCGGAATGTGTTCTTCGGGCAAGAAAATCGGCTTAACATGTAGGAGTAAAGACTTCGGTTAACTTCAAACCAATTTAAGAAAGGAATTCCAAATCGTAAGGCCTGATAATCAGTAGAGTTGTATTTCTAAAAAAGAGTGTAGAACTTTTCTTTTTGAAAAAATTTAAATAAAAATATGAGGTTTCTGGAACTGTAACCCCCTACTCTGGAAATGTAAGATGGGAGGTTCCTGGCTAGAGGATAAACAGTGTGACAGTGCAGGCCTCCAATGCTCCCACTCTCTTTCCTCACCTGTGGTAACATTCGAGCAGATATCACAAGCCCATCCAAAGGCAAATGATACATGGTTTCCAAACACTGCCTTTTATATGTACAATCAACAGTTTGAAAAGTAGCGTACTTGTTTTTCCAGCTTTGCCAACTGGAATTAATGGAAGACTTTAGTCCCCGTACCTTGTTTTAGGATGGACTTAAAACCCCATTATTTGGAATTCAAATATTTAAAGTTTTATAATCCATTGGACATAGACCAGATTGGAGTTTAGCTCTGTAGTCTCCAAAAAGGTTGTAGCAAATACATTTAGAGGAAAGAAAGAAGATTGAAGAAGCATATCTAACCTGCCAGACCCCTTTGCAAGTATTCATCTGCATATCAAATATGAAGTTAATATGCTATCTAGCAGTAGCATTTATTCCTTAGATCAGGTCTAAGCATAACTTTGTTAGCTAATTGTTAATTGAATTGTATCTGCTTGAAATAATTCAACTACTTTTTTAAAAGGAAGCATTTTTTAGTTAAACCTTTTTACATTTTCTTTACAGCTTAACTGAGCTTTTTGCCTAATTAGTGGGATGCTTATCATTATTCATCACAGAAATATGAATGAAATATATAGTCTCTCAGATGAACTCAAGGTGATGTAACAGAAATTACCTTACTACTCATTCTCAAATACATCATTTGTGAAGTAGTTTTTAGTAAAAGTAAAAATATTCCTTAATTAAACAAAGACTTTATCGGTTTACCAATTCAGAACTTAAAAATCTGATGCCTAAACTAATACAGGTAGTGTTGATAAAGAGGATTTTAATTCTTTTTCTTAAATAAAAAACAGCCTTCGATGTGTTAGTCTATAAGATTCAATATTTGTTAACATCTATGAGTTGAAAGGACTGAGTTTTATCTTAAACAATTAATGTTGTTTTCCCCTTAATTCTTTAGAATTAGACTTAACCCAAGCTCACATGAAATTTCAGTTAGGTCGATAAGGTTCTTAATTCAACTATGTAGGAAAATGTACATTCGATTCAATTTTTTTTTAGTATACCTCTATTTCTTCAAATGCTGATCCCTAATATAGAAGTCTTACTTTATATACTTTCCTTATCTACTTTGTGCTGCTTCGAGAATAGCAACTGAGTAAATTACTGAGCTATTAGAGAAGTCAAAGACAGACACCTCTGTAATAAAAATGCAAAAATCAAAAGTTCAGTCTCCAAATAAACTGATAACTAAGTAATTCAAATCTAAGCAACTTTTTAAAGTTTTCTCTTTGGGGGAATCTCACCAATTTTCCCTAAGGTAAATTTCATCTCCAAACTGCTAATTATATCAGGAAGAACCATATGCAGACAACACGTAATTTCAGCTATATTTCAAGGATTTCTCCAGAGAATAAATGCAGTGATGAGAACCGTGAACATGAGGAAAATAAACCAGCTACGCGAAGAAGGGCAAATGCCCGTTAAATAGCGTTTACCATCTGAGAGAGGCGTGTTTCGTATAGAGACACTGGAGGACGCCAAAGGCACCACTTGTGCAGAATGTTCCCTCATGTTTTGAATTGGTTTACCTTGTTCACAGTGCTTTGTTCATAGGGTTCAGTTTGAACCTCCTGTTCTCTAGCAAACACTCAGCTATGGCTGGTGCCTAGACATTGTTCTGGAGATGCTGCTGAAAGCTACAAGGACTGATGTGCTGCTGTTTCCCTGGGAAACCATTTGCCACACATTCAAACAACGTTTGACCTCCACTAAAATTTTTCTCTTAATCAGTTGTTGGGCACAGTGAGAAACTATGACAAATGGAGGGGGAAATCAAGATTGCTTTCCACTGAAAGTGCAGCAGGGTTGCTGAACTGAAGCTTTACTTGTACAAATTATATTCCACATATAAATGTAAATGTAACCGAGGTACACGATATTTCCATGTGCACCTGAAAGGAAGCAAATGCAATAAAGTCTACGGAAAAACATTGAATCCATTGTGCAAATCGCATGGGAAGACTGTGATGCCAGGGTATGCATTCTGACTCCACTGAAGGTGATTCATTTGTATAGCACCTACAATATTAAATTGTTTCTATAAATAGAGAAGAAATAGAATTTTCTTATTTAGTGATGACAGAAATTACCACTATAGATGCAACAATTTCCTCACGACCAGCAAGTACATAGCAACCACAGAGATCTATCTGTAGTTTTTGCATTGATGCTCTCAAGGCTCCCTCCCTCGTTCCTGGGTCCCAATCTTGGGCATCCAAGTGCATAGCAACCATAGAGATGTATCCGTGGTTGGAGTAAAGTGATGCATCTATAGTGGTAATTTCTGTCATCACCAAATAAGAAAATTCTATTTCTTCTCTATTTATAGAAACATTTTAATACTGAAGATGCCGTACAAATTAATTACCTCCATCAGAGTCGGAATGCATACATACCCTGGCGTCAGTCTTCCCACGTGATTTGCACAATAGATTCAACATTTACCATAGGTTTTATCGCATTTGCTTCCTTTCGGTTGCACATGGAAATATCGTGTCTCTGTTACATTTACACTTATGTGTGTATGTAATGTAATATACATAGGTAATGCTTCAGTTCAGCAACAGTGCCGCACTTTAAAAGAAATCAGAGGGGACGCCTGCAGAAAGTAAAAAGAGCTGGCCTCTGGCAGAGCTCTGAAGAACACTTAAAAAAAAAGTTTTTGTTTGAAATAATTTAAAATTCCCTTCAGAGCCACCCAAGGTTGTTGTGTGCATCGATAGTTTACTCCTTTTTATTGCTGACTAGTAGTTGATGATCTGAATCTACCCCAGTTGGAACACTAACTTTTAAGGGGCTAAGAGAAGAAAAGTAGCCCACATAGGGGAGTGAGAAAATGAGGCCAGAGAAGAGAGAAGCAGGAAGGTTGGGATGCAGAAGTAGAGGAAGAGAGTGCTCAGCTGTGTCAATGGCCGCTGAGTGAGATAAGGACAGAAAATTCAGCAGCAACAACCACAACCGTAATATGGTAGTGAACACCCACCATGTGCTAGGAATGTACCAGGCTCTAAAGGCAAAATGGAAAGTGAAAACAGACCTGGTCCCTGCTCTCATGAGTCTAGCCAGAGAGATGAAACCAAACAAACAGTCTCACTATCAAAATATAAATTATGATAACTGTGGATGAAAGAAAGGGAATGATGTTGTGAGAATGCATAACAGAGGGACCAGAGTTTATCTAGAGTTTATTCGTTCTTTCCTTTCTTCTTTTATTTTTTCATTCATTGTTTAAGACTTACCCATTGCCTAGTTATGTGTTAGTTCTATGCAAGTAAATGACATGGACAAAATTCCTATCTTTGTGGTGCTTCCATTCTAGGGGGTGGAAGTGATGTTTGAACTCAAAGATCCAAACGATAAGGAACAGTGAAGTGGGTGGAGCATGGCTGCTCTACAGAGAGAGACGCATATGCAAAGATCCTGTGGCAGGGTGTAGCGTAGTGCATTGGAGACTTGAAGAAATTCCCATGTGGCTGAATTTCTGGCTTTTGCGACGGGCAGATAGAACTGAGCATTGAAGGAAGAACAAATAAGGGAGAGGGGAGGACACACCAGGATGTGGAGAAGAGTAGGAGGGAGACTAAGTGATCCATTTTAAGTGTGCTCACTGTGAGAAGTCTATGAGACACCCAAGCGGGGATGTCTGAAAGGCTGCTGGGTTGCACAATCTGCTGCTCAGAAGATAGCAGTAAGCTGGAGAAATACATGAATCATCGGTTGAGAGATTTTTTTAAAAATCGCTACAAGTATGGGTGAGATAAGCTAACACACGGAGAGAGCTACAGGAGGAAACAGTGCTGAGACCCAAGACCTCCCCCATTTAGAGAGGAGGTTGAAATGGAGCCAGTAAAGGAGACAAATAAGTGCTTAATAAACAGGCTTCTGTGAAACTGAAATTCAAAAAGGCCTCAAGGATGGTAGCTGAATATGCTCAATTTGAAATGCCAAAAGAAATTATTTTCCAGGAATTACAAATGTATTCTTGGAAGCTAATGAGCTGTTTTGATTTCTGAGAACAAATTTAAATAAGTTTGAGAAATTGCATCAAACAATTTATGCCAGTGTATGTAATTATGCCAACACATATTGCACCTAAAAACCACTCACTACTTCAATGGCATGTGAAAATATTAGCAAAACAAGGGAGAATCAAGCCTTAACTCATAGTTTCCTGGCTAAACCGTAAGGTGAAGTAAGACAACTTTTACTTCCAGCTTTTATTGTTGATTTGTTGAAGTAGGTTTCACATGCTTTTAACAGATGCTTCAAGAAAATTGTGCAGAACTTGCACAGCAAACTTTAATGACTGCTTCACAATTACCAAATGAGACAACCTGAGACATGAAGGGAGTGGGAATGGGCATTTACGGCTCTAGGAGAACCAGAAGGAATTAGGCACAATTTAATTTCCTGCAGAAACCTATCCAAACTTAAACACTTAAACACTAGGCACAGCCTCCTGGGGGTGGCGGGTGGCGTGGGAACAGCCTGAGAGGAACTGTTTTCTCTACACTAGATTTACTTACTAAACATGCAGATCTTACTGACGTATTTTGGAAACTTACTCTCTATTCTTTATTGCCGAGGCTCCACTGAAAATACCATTCTTAGCAGCTCTACTCCTCGTGATGTTTATAAAAGATTTGTAGGTTGCTTTAATAATTTATGAAGACTGATCATATACCTCATTTCATGTTACCCCTCCATTTATCTGTGAGGCACTTACTGTATTGCTGTGCCATGGCACCCTTGTCCCGTCCCCCCATGGGGGTAGAGGGGAGTGCTTCTCCCTCACTTTAGGTGGAAGGGCATCATGGGGATCACTTGGAGCACTTGGTGTGTGTCCTCTGGAAGAGGCAGGTTTCATAAAAGCTATAACCCGCATCTCCCCAAGAGACGTTCAAAGGTGGAATTTTGTGGCTGGAAGTGTCCCTATGTGGCAGGAGAGTATACAGAGCTGCCCTAGTAGCAACTAGCCCTTCTTCCAATGTCTGGGCAAAATGACATGGCCTGGTGGTCTTAAAGGGATCCTGCCCTAAATGACTGCCCACAGGGTCGACGTGACCCCAGCAGGGTAGGCACAGGGGAAACCCAGGAACTGAGGGTCAGTGCATCATAATTGGTCAGTTTTTGTGGGAGAGGCAATTCCTTGGAACTTTTGCTAATTGTCATCACAATTCTAAGAACTGTTGCTATCCTGTTTTACAGATAAGGAAACTCAAGCACATATGAAGCTGAATTACCAGCCCAAGTTCATGAAGCTGGAATGTAAACTGAAGAAGTTGAACTCTAGGGACAGCCTAGTGATTCTATCAGGTCCTTATTTAACTCTCAAACAACCCTATTATTGCTCTATAATTATATTCAGTCAGGTCAATAAGATATGAAGTGAAAGGTTCTCAGAAACGAATGATATTGTCATAGAGGACAAACAAAACTAACTTTTCCTTTTCTTGATTTCGCATCACCACGTGCTAAGGAAAAAGATGTGACAAACATGTTTACTTCAAGTTATGGAACCATTCAGGCCATACTCCTATCCCCTATTACCAAAGGCTCATTTGACAAATAGCAGAAATAATTGAAGACAAAACAATGCAGAATGTGCTGCAAAAATATTGAACCTCATGTGTAATCTCTGGCTATAAGCTTCTGATATTCGGTCACAGGTGCTAGGTGAGTAGAAAGAAGTGAAGAAATTCTGATCTTACCTGCTAATAAAAATTTTAATTTATAAAAAAGCCTGCAATCTTATGCATATTATATGGAAATACATGCAAATTTATGAATATATGAAAGGAGACCCTCCTGAGGAAGGTTCCAGCCAGGTCTACTGTACTAAATGAGGGCTCGGTCTTCCAAGCTAATTGATGGAGGTGCTAAAAGTCACCTCTAAAAGGAATTAGACTACACCATTTTACATATTCTAAATTACTATTTTAATAGAATTTAATACAAATGTTATTACAAACTTTTCCTGAGGAGACCAGGGCATGAAACTGGCTGGTTTGGTGCTTTACAGAGTCAAGTGGGACTAAAGCAAGGGATAGCCTTTCCGGGTGAGAAACTTTACTGCAAAGTAAGGCAGGTGGCCAGCGGGGCACATGTTACCCTTTCCTGCCCCAAACCACTTCTTTATGATAAGTGCCTATAATCTTCCCACAACGAACTACCTCTCTTCTGTTCTAAATCTATAGGGTTTGGGTGAAGCTAGACACCCCTCCCATGCCTTTGAGTCAAGGATGGACACACAACCAATGCCAGCCAATCAGTCTATTCCATAACTCAGCCACATAAGACGCAAGGCAAACTAATGAAGGCTGTCCCCCAGGACTTTTGCCGGTCCTTTTGGGAAAGGTACTGTTTAATAGTCTAAAATACCTAAATTGGTAGAACGCAAGCTTAGAGCTGTTGAAGTCATCTTTGCCACACCACACACACACACACACACACACACACACCACAACACACAAAATGGAAAGAGACTGGGTTGTCATTGTTTTGGCACAGTATCAGGCCTTGCCTGAACCCGACACAGCCCCTGGACATTTCAGTTTCAGAAGCCGATAAATTCTGTTTTGTTTTGTTTTTCTGAACCAGTTTGAGTTAGGGATCTGGCACATGTAGATGAAAGGGTCGGGACCATTTCACTGGCCTTAAGCCAGGGAAGCTGATGACATTTGACCTAATAGCTACTGCCAGCACTTGGAAAACCAATTTGAAAACCATTTCATTAGTTACAGAGAAGATAAGTCAATTACAGAGTTTGACCTGACAGGGCATATTGAGAGATGCCCCTGAGTCACCACACTGACTCTTCCCTACCCCAAAAGTAGCCTGCCTCATTAATGACATGAGCTATTCTATCTCTTATTTTTCTCTTATGAAACCATTTTCTCATCCTCTTTTATATATGTAAAAGACAGAAGACTGAGAAATCCCCATTTTCCCACCTTCATGTTAATAAAGTATCTTCTGTTTGAGATTAGCTTGGATCTATAAAACTGCTTGTTAGTTCATGTTATGCTCAATTCGCTATTCACAAAAACACAAGTTTATTTGTTTCATTAGTGTCAGATAAAACTTTGAAATATAATCTCATATTGAGGATCTTATAACTCCATTTTTAAATAATTCCAGGAACATTATTGCCTTCTTAGTGAGAGGCTTGGTAATTTATGAGATGTGGCAGAGGACAAGGGACTGACCCCAATTTACTGCACAAATAACAATAGCCTAAATCTACTAGTTGATTAGGTCTACTCACCATGAACTAACTAGTACATTCAACTACTACTAAACTCCTGCCTTAGAAAACTTGGCCTCCCAGGTGTTCTGGAGTAATGAAGACAAGACACAGGCTGGTCTACTGAAAAGAACCTTAAGAATCTCTCAGCTCATGGTGCCCATTGACATCACGGGTGTGTGAGGCATCATCTCAAGTCCAGCCTGAAGAAGCAAACAAAGACCAGCCCCTTCTTCTATATTAAAAATCTTCTCTCCTTTCCTCTCACTACAACCCCTTCCTTTGGCGATAACAACTCACATCTCATAATAAATCATTGAGTCTCTAACTCAGAAAGGTGGGCCCAAGAGGGGAGGGAAGGTTAAAGTTTCTCTGCAAGGGTCTCCTCTGGTTGCTTTATCTTTTGATGAGCACTGTAAATGTTCCAGATGGGACCACGTGTTTTCAATGTCTTGACTATATGGTGTTTCCAACATCTTAGCAAATAAAATTCCATGAATCCCACTGACTAAATATGGAAAAGCTAAAGAATTCATTTCTGCTCATCTAAATCCTAATCACAAAAAGAACCAAGCAAAAAAGAAATACATTTCCTTAGAAATGGAAAAGAAATAGCAGAAAGCTTCAAGCCAAGAGAACAACGTGGGGCTTGAACCAATTGCAGGTTCAGGTGTTTTCTGACTCTTAAATTGCGGCTCTGAGTAACTCTTCTGTCTTATTTGGGTACTAGTTCTTCACACCCAACAAATTTCAGTAACATCTTCTTTTGACATGTGCCAAATACTGTTTAAGAGAATTAAAAGGATATTTTATTTGCCTCCTTTTTGGTGAGGCATTATTCCTATTATGGAAATAGAATGGATGGAAAAACTGAGACCCAGAGAAGTTAATCAGAATGACTAAGGTTATACAGCAAGTACAATCATACAGAGCCCTGATATATCATTTTGGATAACATATTTCCCATAAATTTGGATCATACTGATTATCTCTATCAAAATAGTCCCTAGAAAAGATAAATATTTTTTGTTCAGTCCTTAAAACAACCACTTGAGACTCAAAAGGAATCAGGTGAAAGTTTACAAGTTAAGTTCTCATAAAAGTTAAGTTTACATAGACTAGGCTGAAGGCAGATAGTTGATATATTGATTCAATTTATGAAATGATGAAAAATGGAAGTTTAGGTGAGCTATGAATTAATTAGTTAATGGGGGCTGACTCTGCACATCAAAATAATGGCTTTCTGTTCTTTTAAAAAATTCATTTTTTCTTGCTAGAGGGCATTATCACAAAAGTGAAAATAAATACAGTGTTATAAAGAAGCAGAGTTTCTGTAAACAAATATTAACTAGACTTAGAGAGGAAGCAAAGGTAGTTAGTTATACAATTATCTTTGTTATGCAGTTAAGTAAGCCTTTTTATGTTTAATATCAGAAATACCTGTTGCACCTTAGTTATTTACTAGGATATGCTAAGTTTTAAAATAGAGACTATTTAAAAAATAATGTCTTGATAAATAATACTGTCTCTCGATTTCACTGAAAATCTTACCAAAGTCAACAGAGATGACCCAGAATAAGATGCTAGGGACCTGGGGCACCAGGTGAGCCTAATCTACTGGGCCTCAGTTTCCTCATCTTTAAGATGAGCATGTTTGCCTGGATGACCCTAGACAGCAAAAGCCAATGATAAAATAAAACACCTTTCCAAATAAATGTTGGTGAAAGGAATGAACATATTTTTATTGTTGCCTTACTTAAAAGCAAATATTAAAATCCCACACTGTTTATCAAATAGAACTGACCAGTCTAAACACTTATTTTGGAGAGTTTGAGAGTCCGTGTTTACACTAAACGTACTCAAATCTGTTCTCTTCTGTGGCTCTGTAATTTGAGTATGAAAAGAAGAGGGGAAATGATTTCTGATATTGAACCAAAGCTGATGGTTCATCTTGCAAAGAATTCTAATCCGGAACAGTTTAACTAAACACTAATTTCCTTTTTATTCAGTGTGGACGCCACCTCATGGAAGATTCTGCTTGACCATGTTCTCCAGGCATTTTCCTCTCCACTGAGTAGCCTCTTTAGATTGCAGGCAATCCCTTCAGACTGCTGGAAGCACTGGTCTTCGGTATTCTTTTCAAATCTCAAGTACCTATTCCCTTGGAAGTTCAATATCACAAAAGTCACAAAGGCCATTTACAAGGATTACTTTCAAAGGCCTTTTATGGTTACTACTAAATACATTATATGTTTAGTGTACTGGAGCTTTAGAGAAGAGATAAAAGTAGAACCCCTGCCTTGAAGTGTTTGCAATATCCTGCCAGGTCCAATAAAATAAGGCATAAAAGGGTATTTCAATGTAATAAGAATAGTCAGGTCTCACTGGGGAAAAAATGCACAAGGGAGCCTGTTTCAAAGAAAGGACCCAGCAAAACCCAGGCTATTTCCTCTGCTAAAGAACCGAGCGACTAGAGAGAAATGGAGGCCCCAGCACCACTCACTTTGGACCTGAGAAATCACTGGTCAGCAGGAGGAGATGCCACCAGCTGCACAAACTGTTGGCTCCATGTCCCGACTTGTGAGAGCAGCTCAACTCTGAGACTTTGATTTTCTTTTCACTACCACACATTTAGATACAAAACAGAATTGCTGGAAACACAAATTTATTTAGCTTCCTTATCAAGACTATGGCTATATTCTGAAAATGTTGCTCTGTAGTAACATAAGCCAAGAAGCAGATGGTGTATGCTGCCACCGTGCAAAACAGAGGCCACCCCAAGGGTGACCACCTCATAAGGGCAGGGACCACTCGTAATTAGTATATTTGTTTGCTAGGGATACTGTAACAAAGCGCCACAAACAGAGTGGCTTAAATAACAGAAATGTATTGTTTCACAGTTTTGGAGGCCAGAAGTCTGAGATCAAGGTGTTGACAGAATCAGTTCCATCTGAGGGCCGTGAAGAAAAACCTGTTCTATGCTTTTCTAGCCTCTGGTAGTCTGCTAGCTATCTCTGATGTTCTTTTAATTGTAGAAATATCACTACAATGTCTGCCTTCATCTCCACATAGTGTTCTCCCTGTGTGTGTGTGTGTGTCTGTGTGCATATTTCCCCTTTTATAGGAACACCAGCCGTATTGCATTATGAGCCCACCCTACTCCAGTATGACCTCATCTTAACTTATCACATCTGCAGCAACCCTGTTTCCAGATATGGATACCTTCTGAGGTCCTGGGGATTAGGATTTCAACATATGGGTATTTGGGGGATTAGAGTCAACCCATAACAGGAAACTGTAAAGAAGGGAAGGTTTCTGAGCCTCCAGCATTCTTGCTTATTTAAAGGTCTGCTGATTATGCTTGAATGCCTCCAAACCAGAGGATAATTTAAGCCCTTGATTCTGTACTCTACAGTGGCCCTACTGTTAAATCAATAGTAGCTGTGATTTTTCAGAGCTTAACTTGAACCATTCTGCAAATGTCTTTCTCCACTACCCAGAATCAACCCATCAACTCAGTGTGTTGCTATGCCAAGAGCTGTGGAGGAGAAAAAACAGACAAGTGTCTGTCCTCATCAAGTGTACTGTGGAGTAGACTGCTGAAAAAATATAGCAATAAGACATGAGGAGATTTCGTGAACCCCACAATGGTGAGGAGGGTGGGCAGTTAGGACTACAGTGGAGTGTGAGTGGCCATTCACAAACGCTACCCTATAAAGCTGGTACCACGCACAGCCACACACTGTGCCTACCATCCTCTCCTCTTCACTTTCTAAGTCTTTGTAATACCACCTATCCATAGCAGCTGCTATAGACCAAACGTTTTGTCCCCCCAAAATTCTTATCTTGGAAACTAATCCCCAATGCGACATTATTTGGAAGTGGGGCATTTGCGAGATACTTAAGTCACAAGGTCGGAGCCCTCATGAATGGATTGGCGTCCTTACAAAAGACTCCAGAGAGCACCTCGCCCTTTCGCCATGTGAGGACACAGCGAGACCACAGCCATCTATGAAGGAGGATGTGGGCCCTCACCAGACATCGAATCTGCGGGTGTCTTGATCTTGTACTTTCAGCCTCCAGAACTGTTGAGAAATAAACGTTTGTTGTTCATAAGCCACCGAGCTTACGATATTCTGTTACAGCAGATTGAAAGGACTAGGACAGCTGTATCCTCGCCAAGGCCTACCCCACAGCTTCCGTGACCCACGCTTAGTTCCTGTCGCCAACATATATAGACCTGTACTGTACACTAGGAGTTCTCACCTCATAATTGTGTGTCGCAGCTGGTTATCCACAGTGTCACTTCTCATTTATCACCCATAACAAACTGCCAACTTTTAAAAATGACCATTTTCATAAATTAGTACGATTATTCCTTTAGTGTCACTCCTCTCATTCATTTACATTCTAATTCATGTGATCCCCTGGCCCCCTAATTCATGAAGAGTACCCCTGAGGAATAAAGGAAGAGGGCATTGCTCCACACTGCTGCCAGAATTATTTTCCTAAGGCACAGGGTTGATCCCGTCACTCTCTTGTTCAAGAGTCTTCAGAATAAACGCATGATGTTTTAGCACAGATTACCCCAGGCTCTGCTCCATCTTTTCCCTATCTGCATTTCCAACCTCATCTTCTACTACTCTCTCATCATACTTTGCATTCTGGCCAAATTGGACCACTGGTGTCATTTTAACTTTTTTTTTTTTTTTTTCCATTTCTGTGCCTTTATTTTCACTGTTCTTTCTGCTTGGTATTTGTTGCTAAATCCTATACAACTCCCCCAATAAGAATTTGTCCTCCTCCAGTTTGGTGCTTCTGCGACATTCCTAGCATAAATGATTTAGCATAATTTCATCATTATTCGTGCATCTTGTCTATTAGCATGTTCCGTGATGGATGTTACCTGCCTGTTACCTCAAAGCACTGAACACAGAGATTTACATATGGCAGGTGCTTAGTCAAGATTTAATTTCAAAGCCATCAATGAATCAAAAGCTCAAGTTTAAGCACCATCTGAGTCTTTGACTCAAATGGCTTTCCTTGTTCTCTTGATTTCCTCTCTGCCCAGGTCTTTCCCACAGGAACTAGTTAGCAATTGTGTATTCTTCCTTCTGTCTTTCCCCTTTTGGGTAATGAAAGAAGAGGGCCATGAGACTCCCAGCACAGCTTTTTAGTCCTTTCCTGGGCTTTGATTTAGTTAGGATGTTGTCTTTGATAGAAGGTACATAATGCAACTTTGCAGCACTGATCCTTCTCATACAGCAATTTAAGCTTTAAGTCAGAACTAAGGGCCATCTCATGCTGTGGGTCTGTTTCTTTTTCTCATAAACTTTCTCTATTAACCCAACATATGGCCATTAGTGATTTTTGTGGGTTTTTTGGTGTGATATAATTTACCTTGCCACCACAGGCAAAAAGATTGCTAGACTCTCATAATATCATGCATGCATCATTTCTCCCCAAATACAAGATTTTTCTTGGTCCTTCACTGTGCCACAAATAACATTACACAGGTTCTGTGCAGCTGTGAAAAGCTTATACTACCAGCTGGGGTTGGATAGATCTTCATACAGGCTGCAGTCCCAACTCAGAAATCAGGGCCTTGCTGTGATTTTTTAGCATAATAATATGGTAGACAATTCATTATTCTGGGGAATTCGAGGTCTTTAAGTATTATAAAATAATTAGACGAAAAAACATAGGTTAGAGAGGTATCAAAAGAGAAAGGTTTGGATTCTGTGTTTGCCCCTAATTTACTATAGATAGCACAGTGGTATAACTTGGGTAAGTTATTGTGTCACTTTGAGGAAGTTACTTAGCCTCTCTTAGTCTCAATTATTGTACCTATCTACAGAGCTTTTTTTGAGAATCCAATGAGAATGCACGTAACGCATGTTAACAGTGTGCCTGACACATAGTAAGGGCTCAGTAAGAAGGAGCTACTATGATTATGAAAACTCAGACAAGTTGCTTTATCCTTGGTGACTCCATTCTTCCCCTTCAAACTAGAGATCACAGTTGTCATTTAGTGTCATCTGATAAGAGTGTTTTATTACTTAATACCCAGTAAATGCACTAAGAGTTTCAGATGAAAGCCTCTCTATGAAGGGAGAAATTTATACTATTTTTCAGAGAAGCAGATAGCTAAGATTTAATATGAAACATTTGTTCTCCTAATACTTCACTAATAGAACAGCTGCCAAATATGTAAGCTTTCTAAATGTTCCAATTCATTATTTTAAGTGCCTTTTCATCAAACAGAAACATCTGTGTTGAAATAACTTTGATTCAGTGCTTGTCACAGTGACCGTAGTCTTCATCAGGTCTATGATAAATTTCTTTGCATGTCTGCATATATTTGAGATGCTCAACAATTAATTAGAGAGGAAGAGCTTCTTTAGTAAAAATAAAATAGCAAACAGGAAAAGAGGAGCCCTTATCTGTCAGCTTCCAAGGGACTTTCTGACATTTTTGCTTTTTTTTTTTTTTAAATTTAAGAGCACAACACTGATTTTTTAATTCCAACACCTGATT
This sequence comes from Eonycteris spelaea, assembly GCA_003508835.1. Taxonomy (NCBI): domain Eukaryota; kingdom Metazoa; phylum Chordata; class Mammalia; order Chiroptera; family Pteropodidae; genus Eonycteris; species Eonycteris spelaea. Next base: position 9,552,275 of record PUFA01000017.1, read on the forward strand.
CTTAAATGCGATCCAAGTTAAAGCCAGATATAGCTCTTGTTGTCAAGGTTCTTTGGAGAAATGCTAAGGGTCACAAAGCCTGACTCAGTGAAAATGCTCTGTCGATATGGATGTCACCTGTCCCTATCACCCCAGCCCCAAATGCAAAGACAGGCAAATGAACCCTAGGACAGTACCTACCACATAATAAACACTCAATATATATTTCTAGCAAATAAATGAGCTAATTTATCCCTTGTTCCCCATTTGAACATTTTAGGACTGTAGATTGAGAAGGAGAGACTTCAAGCAGAAAATGATCAGCAAGACCCAAAGAAAAAGATAGAGGATAAGACCACTGGACTCCTGGCTTTGATGGCCTGGGAAGCCAAGAACCTATTGAGCAGGCTCTCAAGTCATAAAAATTCAGAGAGGTTTCTTTGGCTTTCTACTTTCTCCTGGTGTGGGCCGGTTCCCTACAGTAATTAGCAGGGAAACCCTTACAATGAGAAGTAACAGTATGCCTGGCTTCCAGGACAGCAAAAGGGGTTGAGACTGGAAACCTCTCCTTTTCTAGTTGTCATGAATGGAAAGGAATGAGCTGATGTTGCCATTAGGAAAATGTGATTAGAACATCTTTTAAGAGTTGGCAAAGTGGGCTGGCTTTCTACATTTCCTCCTTAAGACTCACTCTCCATCCTCCTTTCGCACCTTGCTGTACTCCCAGAAGCTGACTGCTGGCGACCACGTGACCTCGGCTCCCTTGCCTTCAGTTTCAGGCAGGACTGGGCAGTGTGAAGCACTGACTAGAGACTGGAGGCAGGAGGCGAGAGAGTTCACCATCCTGGGCTGTGGCTGGCAGTGAGTGTGCTCTTCTAAGACTTCTGCTCCCTTACTTAGAGTTAGAGCTACTTTTTCAGGCAGCCATTCCTTCCTGTGGTCTCTTCATGTCCAAGGGTAGAAGTAGCTTCCTGCTTTGCCCCATTCCTTATTGGTTTCCCTTTGCCCTAACCAAAGCTGTGTAACTAGTCCCTTTATTATACTCTGCTCAATCACCCTTGTTGAGTATGTCATGTGTTCCTTACCTGGACCCTACCTGATTCACAGTTTTGCTGGACAAGACATAGCATATTTTTCATTAGTATCAAAATTACTTAAGACAATTTAGCAGCAACAAAGCAAACAGCAGAGCAGTGGTCATTTGGCCTTTGGTAAAACTAACCACTAAATGTTTCCAATTACAGAATTCACATTTTTGTCCAAGTGCCAAGCAGCATTCCACTTCTGGAGCCCAGGTTCAGGTTTTTCCGAGGAAAACCAGACAAGTACAGGATCAGCCTGACCTAGAGGATCTTGCTGCCAAAGACTCATACATGTTTGTTATTGTGACCAAGGGCTCTTGGCTCAGTGACCTCTGAAAGCACTGGTGGGAGCCCCGGAAAAAGGGACTGTCATTATAGCGCAGGGACTGCCGAGCCATGACACTGTCGCACACACCTGACGTCTCAACACAATTGTTCAGATTTCTTCAGCCTGTCAGTGACACATTTGGGACAAGCGCCAACCTTTTAGTTCCACGGGGTTCTAACAATGGAAAGTGCCGCAGGTAGCTAAAAATAGAACTCGACAATCACCACAAATTGGTTCGCTGGTAAAACCAGGCTGCTGGGCCCTCGTTAGGATTGACAGGTCAGTATCACTTCTTATTCTGTGACAAGAAAATACAAACCCTTCTGGGCCACGAGGCAAAACCATAAGTGAAAGACTGAAAACTGACAGCTCGCGGGTGCTGCACAATCCACAGGCATGTTTTGGTCAGCCCAAATAGTTTTTTTTTTTTTTGCTTGGTTGCTAAGATATAATATTTGGGAGAATTCATATAAAAATTTGGATTTTGAGCTTTTATTGAAAAATCTTATAGCAGTACAATGCTGTACATAGAGTAAAATACTTGATAAACCTTAATGGAAATATTAATGGCTGAATACTAATAAGAGAACGAGAATGGTTAATGTTGCCCATCACCTAGAGAGACACTTACTAATAATCAAGTATCTGTTGATGGCGAGGCAGCTACTGGAGACAGATGTACAGAGAATACAGTAGTCCCCCCTGAGCCACGGGGAATACTTTCTAAGACCCCCAGTGATGCTTGAAATGGTGGATAGTATCAAACCCGATGTATACAGTTGACCCTTGGGAGACTTAGGGTTGGGGGCACCCCCCCCATACAGTTGAGAATCCATGTATAATTTTAGGTTCCCCTAAAACCTAACTATCGATAGTTTACTGTTGGTGAGAAGCCTTACTGATAACATAGTCGATTAACACATATTTTGTATGTTATATGAGAAAAAGAAATGTTATTAAGAAAATAATAAGAAGAGAAAAACATTTTACAGTATTTATTTTTAAAAATCCATATATAAGTGAACCCACGCAGTTCAAACCCGTGTTGTTCAAGGTCAACTATACTGACTTTCTTTATTTGTACACATATACCTTTTCATTAAAGGAAGCATTTTTATGGCTTCTTGATAGTATATTTGAATTTCCAGCATCACTACTCTTGTACTTTGGGGCCGTTATTAAGTAAAATAAGGGTTACTTGAACACAAGTACTGCGATATTGCGACAGCCCGTCTGACAGCGGAGCTGACTACTAAGTGACTAACGGGTGGGTAGCATACGCAGTGTGGATGCGCTGGGCAAAGGAATGATTTAACACCAAAGGGAGATTTAACATTAAAGGGGTGATTCATGTCCCCGGCAGATAGATGAAGGTGTGTGAGATTTCATCAAGTCGCTCTTGAATAGTGCACAATTTAAAACTTAGAGTTTTTTATTTTTGGAGTTGTTCATTTAATATTTTTGGTAACTGAAAGTGCAAAACAATGAAACCATGGATAAAGGGGAACTACTGTGCAAATTTAGGTCAGCAAGCACATTACAGACACTCCCTGACTTATGATGAGGTTATTCCTGAAACCCATTGTAAGGTGAAAATACCATAAGTTGAAAATGCATTTAATACATCTAACCCACAAAACAGCATAGCTTAGCCTAGCCTACCTTAAACACGCTCAGAACACAATATCCAAAAAATGATGGCTACACAGTACACTGTAGATTATTGGTTATTTACTGTCGTGATTGCGTGGTGACTGGGAACTGATACCACTGCCCAGAATCGTGAGAGAGTATCACCTCACATATCCCTAGTCTGGGAAAAGACCAAAATTTAAAATTTGAAGTATGCATATCACTTTCACACCATTGAAAAGTGAAAAATTTTAAGTTGAACTATCATTAAGTCAAGGACCACCTGTACTTGTGATTTTGTAATTGCTAAGAAGTGACTATGTCTCAGGTATTATCCCTCTTATGACACTGGAATGCTGGGAGGCGTCCATTTCACAGGTAGAACGGGGATGGGAAGCTGGACAGCCCAGCTCTGAATCATGATTACACCCAACTCAGAATGAAAATCACTTCCCTCCATATGTACAATAATTTTATCAGCTACTAGGATGATGCTTCTATAAATACGAGGCTTTCTGACCTCCAGGCCTGTTCCATTGACCTGAAGGCACTCAGGCACAGTGACAGATGAGGCTCCGGGTTTGAAAATAGAGCCTAACCAAGTAGGGAGAGTAAATGACACTGGTTCCCTGGGCTTGTCAAGAAGGCAGCAGGCGGGGGCCATGTGCACCCCATTCTTTGGTGGGCTGATTAACACCATGGTTTTGCTTCCTTTTTCATCTTCTTTCCTCCTCTTTGTCACCACTCCTCACACTTTCAAAACACACACACACACACACACACACACACACACACACACACACACACACACTCAGCCAAAACAAGCAGAAGTTTATAGAGAAAAAGACACTTGCCAGCATGGAAAACATTACATTCTTCAACTCGGTCTTCTGGACAACTTACCCAGTCTCATGTCATCACCTTAAAGTCAGATTAATATGCACTACAACTTCAAATTTTAAATCGCAGTAACTATATTTCCTGCAGTAGGCATATAATTATGGGCCAGGTATGTGTATATCACTTTATTTAGACCTCTTTATTTAATTCTCTTGACAATCCAATGAGGCAAGCTTCATTATTATCTTAGTTTTAAGGCTGGAGAAATCAAAGCTAAATAACTAACTTATTCAAGTGTATCTGGACAGTAAGTAGCAAGCCAGGAGGCTGGAGAGATGAACTGTGAAATAATGGAATACTATTCAACAATAAAAACAAAAAGAATTACTGATAAATGCAATTTCCAAACATACTGAGAGAAGGAAGCTAGAGTATACACTGTACGTTAAGAACTGCAAAGAATGGCGTGAAAAGGGTGTCAGAGGATTTTACCCTATTTGGAAGGTAGCCAGTTAGCCTGCCACTTTTTCATAGATGCAGGACTCTGGGGTCAATGACAAATGACTGTATTACTCACAGCTACAGCAGTAGCCAAAGCATCAGCAGTTTCTTGCACAAGTCACACAGGGTGACATGAAAAGCCAAGTGACACCTGTACACGAGGGAGACCCTGAGTTTGGCAAACCTGCATCCTTTATTGTGGGCAGTGAGCATGTCTGCTCTCTGCTTGCGAGGCAGACACTATTTCTGTTTTCAAAACCACTCACAATACAAATATCCTTGAAAAGAGAGTCTGGGACAAAGGCCATCATCAGTACCTCTGTTAGCAAGATTGCAGAAATGTGAATAATCCATGGAGAATTGTATTCCAACACTGTATAATTACTTAAGTGAGATTGTAGAAGAGGCAAGTCATTTATGGCATAAAAAAATTAAGACACTTTTTCTCTGGTGATGTGTCGAGGCGGGGGTGGCGGCTGAGGTTAGTGGCAGGGAACTCTCTGAGGTAGTGATAAAGCTCTATATCTTAATACGGTTTTTGGTTATACAGATGCATGCAGTTGTCAAAACTAAGTGAAAGTACATTTAGGTGTGTATATTTCATTGTAGGTAAATTTTACATAGAAGGAAACAAAGTATGAACAGACACTGAACTCTAATTAGTGATATGCATGCCAATTACTTAGAGGGGAAGTATACTGTCTTCAATTTACTTTGAAAGCACCCCAAATAAACTAGATTAACAGACTGATAGAGAGATGGTGAATAGATGGATAACTATACATAAAGCAAGTACAGTAAAATGTTAATGGTAGAATTTAGACATGTGTATACAGATGTTTGCTATAAAATTCTTTTGACTTCCTATTTGAAAATTTTTATAATTAAAATGTTGAAGAAAAAAACAAAAGTCTAAAAGAATATGAAGTAAACATGCATGAACATAATGAGGTGGCCTTTCTAAATTAAACAACAAAGAAAACCATAAAGAAGATATTGATAGATATGACTACATAATAAGTTTTATAACTTGCACACAGGCAAAACACACTTCTCTGCCATATACACATACACACACAGATAGTCAGATGGTGAAAATGAAGAGTTCTCATAAATAAAAAAGAAAAATATTAAATAGAAAAAGGAGACAAAGGCCATGAACAGGCAATTCCCAAAAAAGGGATACAAAAATGAATAATCTATTACAAACAAAATTGCATCATCACTAGTAATAAAGGAGATGCAAGATAAAACATCAGTAAGATTCAATTTTTGCCTACTTAATTGGTAAAGAACTTTTAAATGATCATACCCAGTGTTGGTGCAGGTAGAGGCTGATTTAACTGGCTAGACTACATGAGCTTTACTATTGGCTCCTCCATTTAACAAGCTAAGTGACCTAAGTCGGGTACCTAACTTTCTGCATCTCAATGTCCTTATCCATCATATTGGAAAAATAATGGTTTCTATTAAGTTAATACACTGCATTTTGGGGCACAGAGAATATGGAAATAGTCTGAAATAAAAACTAAAACAAAAAGAACCACAGTATGTAGATTTGGGGAAAGTTTAGAGCACAGACCCAACAGGGTTTCAATCATGAACTCAGTCACTGAGACTAGACTCTGTTACATGGTGAAAAAAAAATACTTCTGGTATTTCTTCAGAAGAATATATGTCTAACTCGTTTTCTGAAGAGTATAAACGTAAAACTATTATTATTTTTCCCCAAAGTAAAATATCTACTAGAGCTAGCAGAAAGGAATGCACATCTTAAAGAAATCTTCACACATTTAAATTTTCTCCTCTTATATACAAGATAGAACAAAAGTCATTAAAATCATTTCAGCAAAAGACTTTCCTCCATTGTGACAAGTTTTTTAAAACTACAATGAAAAAGAAGAAGACACTTTAAAATCTGGGTTTTAAAGTTTTTAGCAATATCTCAGACCTAGAGCAATCCTGGGACCATTTCCAGAATCACCTTTACTCTACGATTATAGTGGCTCTGGGCATCCAATGCCTGGGTCTGGAAGGTACCTCTCAGGGCTGGTACAGACACGGCTGGGGAACCTGAGCTCCTGGTTAGAATCTTGGACATTGTCTCCCTTCCCTGCAAATCTGGGCTGCTTTTAACTATACTTTCCCAATTTTCTACAACCTAATGACTTAAGTTTCTGTCACTTTTGATTTTTAAAATTAGTCCACTCCAGTTAAAAAACGTCAGTCTAAATCTGATTCAGCCTCCCTCCCACTACCAGGGACTAGACTCCCTAGACTAGCTCCCAGGGCTTCATTCAGGGAAGCAGGACCATGACCTGCCTCTGAGAATTCTCCTCTGATACCCAGGTGAACGAGAACAGAGACTAGAGCAACTCCCAATGTCAGCCAACCCATCCTTCTATAAGGAGATTTCCTCTTCATCTGTTCACTTCCTACCCCAACCCTGAAGGAGCTGGATTTGGATGGGGGTGGTTTTCTCTGGGTGGTGTTCATTTTCCCTCCAGTTTCCTTCATCAGAAAAGAAGCCTCTCCACCTTCACAAGCACCCATGTCTCCCTACAAATCCCTCCATGATTTTCTGTACTCCTAGAGCAGCCACAAGAATCACAGCATCTCTCTTCTACAGCCTCCCAGAACCTTGGAGAATGGATGGGGTGATGAGTGGTTGGCACCATCGTCTCCCTAGCACCCCATACCCCTGCTGCCATGGGCTGCTCTGATGGGCCTCTCTAGAACAGATGCAAGCACCAGTCTCTATACTTACACTCCCCACCTTACTCCTCCCCAACCCTACCCCTTACCTCAAACCCCCAAGCAGTACCTGAAGAGCTCTTCCCGGCCACTCTCCCAGCAGAGGCTCGAAGACGGGTCTGCAGGCTGGGTAAAAAACCATATGCCAGTTTTCTCTTCTGGAAAGCACCCTCAGTCTCTAAAAATGAATTCTCCTCCAGGTGCCCACTCACCTTACTGGCTCTGAGGAAGAGAACATTCCTTCCGTCCTCTACCTCAGGGGTCTCTTCAGGACTAGAGGGTTTGTGGGCAGATTCAGTAGCTCCTCAGTCAGCTGCTTAGGCAGGGGAGGGGTGGGGATGTCCAGAGCTCATGGGAGATATAGCACCTTTTGTTTTGAGCTTTAGGACTGAACTGCAAATCAGAACAATGTGAAATTTCCACTTGTCTTACCTATGACATGTATATTTCTTCCAGCAATTTAGAAAAATGAGTATATATGAATCAGTATAGACAACCTATGGGAAAGAACTGAATTTTTAAAATACTATATAAAATGCTATTTTAATTGCAACTAAGGGTAAGCAGTATTATTATTAACTCTGAACAAAGATAAAAACATAGAATTAGACCCTTAGGCCTTCCACCAGTGAGTCTCTGGTGGCATCTATGTTAGATTTGCCCTGCCCACCTCATTGTCACATGGGAAATCAAGGAGAGGCAGGCCCTCGAGAAAGATTAGGGCCTTCCTTTGACCTGACTACCAGAGCATTAAACCCAAATTGATTCTGGTAACTTTGAGGAGATTTGAAGATGAAAGCAAAGAATGCCCTTTGGTTAGAAATGAACAATCACAGTAAATCTTTGGCTTTTGACTTCATTAGCAAATGCTGACTTTCTTCAAGGAGCACAAGTATTACTTTTTTCAGTATTCACAGTAGCTCCTTTTATCTTATTCTATTTGAACAGAATTGTTCTAAAGCATTCATATGCTGCTTTACCTTTGTAACCAGAGTATCCTGGTCATATCACACTATAATTAATTATCCAAGGTCACCATTACAAATCCCAGTTGGTATTCTAGGATATAATATAATGATACACTCAAAAGCCATTTGATGTGAGCAGACTTTTTGCCTTATACACTGAACAACCCTCAAAGTCATAGCTTTTTAAATTGTTTGTTTCTTAGAAACTTTTCTGAAATGTTTCCTATGATCAGTCCAGTGATCCTTCTTGCTGCTGCATACTATCTGTTAGAAGTTCTTATAATCTGGGCTTGGAAAACATGTTCATTTGAACTACATGAAAACCAAGACTAAACAAATTGAGAGTGAGTCTGAGTAGATCTCCAAGAAACAAAATGCATTATCTTCACTGCATGTGACATCATGGGTTGCTGTTCAGGGACCATTTGTGGTTATTTCTTGGTTCTTGGCTGTGTTCAGGATGGATGAGGTTAATAGATATTTGAGTTTCAAATAAGTAATGTTGAACCATAGTTTCTAGATAGAAATTAGGCATTGTGAGGAAGCTTTAATTCTTATAACATTGGATCATTATTCAATTAAAGATCTATCAAGAGATGAAAATAGTCAGTACATCTTTGATGTTACCAAGGAGTCAGTTACTTACTTACCTGGCCCATATCTTGAAATTAATTCCTAAAGCTATTTATACTACGCAGGCTCTCCCTGGAGCCACACTTTAAAGGATGCTATTTCCAGCATGAGTTTAGTCGTTCAGGGCAGCATCCTGGGGTTTTCAGTTCAAAAAATCAAATTAGTACAGCTGGGCTGATTACCAAAAGCCATTAGAAGACTCTGGTTGCCTTTTTAACAGCTCCCTACTCTCCTGCACTTTCCTGCCTTGGAACCATGATGTTCGGTGTAAGAGCCTTTTTTTCTGAATTGCTTTTGACACAGGCCGCAGGCAGGCAAGCATGCAGTTAGAAGCTCGTCCAGAACCAAAGTGATATGACAATGCTGATCTTGGCTCCAAAAGTCAAAAGGAAAGTTTCATTTTGGTACAAGACCCATTCTTCTCTGACCCACGTCAAGGATATTCACTTATTTTTCAGGGCTTTCGATAACCTTATATTAATGTTAAAATGTAGGTCCCTAAATAATAAAAAATAATCACTAAAGCTTTATCAATGATATTCTCAGATTTTTAAAGAATATTTTATGTCGAGGTTTGCTATGGACAGAATTGCATCCTCCCTCAAAAAAATTTATGTTGAAGTCTTAACCCCCAGTTATCTCAGAATGTAACTGTTTGGAGATACAGTTTTCAAAAGGGTAATTAAGTTAAAACGAGGTTGTTAGGGTAGACTCCAATCCAATATAACTGGTGCTCCTTTAAGAAGAGATTAGGATAGACAGACATAGAGGGAGGACTATGGGAAGACACAGGGAGAAGACTGCCATCCATCAAGGAGAGAGGCCTCGGAAGGAAACAACTCTGCTGACACCCTGGACGTCCAGCACTCAGAACTGTGAGAAAATAACTTTCTGTTGTTTAAGGCACTCAGTCTTTGCTATAGAAGCCCTAGCAAACTAATTTAAGGTTTCACTGGTTAAAACTCCACATCATAAACCAAAAAGATACAAGAACGCTCATACCTACATATGGCAGTAGTGGTACCAAGGAAAACATTTGAGTTACACTCTGAGCACCTTTTTGCTCTAACTGGCCCTGTTTAGAGTTTCAGTTTTATGGAGAACTGATGCTACCCATGGTTGGTCTTCACAAAAGAGTTACTCTTTGAATAAAAGTGTTCTTTGTCCTATTCCAAACATGAAATATCTTCCTCACTCCAAACACTTTTCTCTTCTGGAGCCCAATGAGCTCTTCTGAATTCCAGGCTCTGTGGCTTTCATTCCTCCTCTAGGTTCTGTGTGTCAGCTGAGCTAAACTCACCTCCCCCCACCCCAGTATTAGCTAATTAGCTTCTCTTCCAGATGGCATGCCCATCGTTATATGTGCATTATATATGGGATCTTTCTTCTCCAGTCAGAAGGGGAGACCCTCCTGTGAGACACACACATAGGTAGGTGCTGACTTTCAACACCTTGTGGCTATCTCCTTTACTGGCCAGGGATTAATCAGCTGTTAGTGATTAATGTACTAAAATGTAATTTCTGAAGAAGTTAAACAAGAGAACACTAATTTGAGACAGAAGAATATTTTTTAACAGTATATGAAGGTTGAAGCAGCTGTGCATTTAGATTGAAATTAAAGAGATGAAAGACGAATTGCCACACTGCGAGTCTGTGGAATCCTCCATGTGGATTTGCAACATGAGTGGTGGCTCTCCACTCCAGATGAGTCTCTGGAGGAGTATTTAGAAACTTCTGATAGATCTCATTCGCAGAGATCCTAAATTAGCTTGTCTAGGGTCACGCCCACCCATCAGTATTTTTAAAATATATCAGGATTTTGAAGGAAGGATCATTAATAAGGGAAAGAGAGAGACAGAGAGAGAAAAGTTAGTAAAACAGAGGCAGAGATTATGAGATAGTGGGATAGTGGTGTGTGTGAGTGTGTGTGTGTGTGTGTGTGAGAGAGAGAGAGAGAGAGAGAGAGAGAGAGAGAGAGAGAGAGAGAGAGAGAGAGAGAGAGATGGAAGTAAAAAAGAGGGATTGGTTTATTTTTTGTTCCTAACTACCATGAAAGACTCAATGTTTCCATTGCAAGCAAAATTTGGGATAAATTAGGTTTGATTGCAGCTAAGAGTATCATGTTAAGGCCTTGGAAAAACAGCTCAAATGCATTGCAGAATGGATGTTATCTTTAACTGTGGCATCACCATGAGACAGCTTTATAAATTACAGGGTATGGTGAGTTATTTTGATGAGATTATGGGTTCTTTGTATTGCTTACCCAGACAGGAAAAATAACAAAACACAACCATGTTTATAGTTTCTAAGGAAAAAGCCCTTAACAACGACCAGAATGAAATTAATGATGATTGCATCTCCTAAGTGTGCTTTCTGTACAATGAAGTTGGTACCACCTCTTAATCTGAGCAACCATATTAGACATCAGGGTGAGCAAGAGTCCATCTAGATGTAACCAATGGTCTGCCTATCTAATTGCAACACTGTTTTCCTGCTATTCTTCCTACTTGGTAATATTCATTGATCTTGTTGAGGTCCTCAAATGACAAATATTTGGAAATTAAAGCAGAATTGTGAGTTATTACAGAGTACTTCCCATTATTTACCAATGTACTTAATTTAATTTTTTTCATTCTCCAATCAAGTAGACAACAAGAAAAACCTGGTTAAAATAGTGCTGCAGTAACACGATGTTTTGTGCCAGGGAGAAACCATACACAGGAAAATTAGCTGAGACGTGTACATATTATTTGTTAATTGCAATAAAGAATATAATTATAAATATATTAAATAAAAATATCCTGTCTCTATCTAAATATGTTGTTTCAAATTCAGCATTCTTCAAAGTGAACTAATTTCCTCTCATTCTAATTTTCTCTCACTTCCTAAATTCTTGACCTCAGTTGAAAACATCATTCTTCAATCAAATTAGAAACCTCCAACCAGATCAACACTTTTCTCCCTCCCACCTCGTCTACTCCCCCTATGTGGCCAATTCTACTTTCTAATTTTTTCTGGAATCTATCCCACCAGTCTTTAGCCCAGTGCCACTAGCTTACTTCAGGTCTACATTATTACTTACTTGGAGGATTACAAGTGTCTCCTAATGGAATTCTAAGTCATTTCAAATGCTCAAATACTTTTAGGAATGAAGTAGTTATTAAAACAACAAAATACTCCTTGTGCTTGGTCTCACTTCACCACCCCTCCCCCCTAAGCCATTTTCCATGTTTCTAGAGGTATCTTTTGAAAATAAAAATGAGTATATTATTCCTTGGTTTAAGACCTTTCAATGCTTTAAAAATTAGCTCAAATTTCTTAGCATTCTAACTACTTCATCCTTATGCACAATAGATGGTTTCATTTACTCCTCAAATAAGCCATGCTTTCTCCCACCTCTACATCTTTGCACACTATACTCCCTCTTTTTAGAATATCTGCTCCTTCTCTCTAATCCTAAACTCCTTCTCTCACTCAGCTTTTAAGCCTAAAATGAAATGTTACACCTGGCCAAGCCAGCATCTCTTGGAATGAGTTAGTTGATCCTTCCTGTCATCGGCCCAAATACCCTGTACAAATAAATCCTCAATGTAAGTTATTCATTAGAAAACAACTATTGTGCACTTACTCTGTGCTAGATGCTAGGCACATGGTAGCAAATAAAAAAGGCAAGGTCCATGCTCTGAGGTAACTAATATTCAAGTGGGAAGAGACAGATGTTTAACAAAAAAGCAATATCTATAGTGATATAGAGACAAAAATCCAACTAGGATAAATTGAGGACAGGATAGGAGATGAAAAAGTGAAGAAAACTGAATACATTTTGAGATTTTTTTTAAGTTCATGTCTTCCTTGTCCTCTAGACTGTGACCCACTGAAGAGCAATGACATTTTATTTATTTATGTAAATGTGGGCACAGCAGAGTGTCTGGCTTGTAATAAGCAAGAAATAAATGTTGGACAAAATAAATAATAAATGAAGGAAGGAAGGAAAAAAGAAAGGGAAAAAAAGGTGAAATCTCATACTCAGTTTCTGCCACACCAGCTCTTGGGTAGCTTTCTGAAAGTAGAAAGACTAAATGCTAAAGTAGCAGATCATATACTCAGGAGTAGTAAAGAATTTTATAGATGTTATGGAGGCAGATACAGAAGTTGAATCAAGGCACATATAATGATGGGCATTCTATCTGGGAAAATTCAAAAAAGTGCTAATTATAATTCTAGCGTGTGAATAATCAACAGAAAACAGAAGCTTACATTAGGCTTATGTTGGCTATATAAGAGTTATAGTAATTGCAATCATTTATGTGATCTACTGACCATTTATGTTTACCTTGCAGCACAATAATAATTTTTACTCACATCACATTACACTTTAAGATTATCTTTGTTTACTATCTTATTAAACTAATGTTGGTCTAGTGCCAGGTTAAAACATTTACTTGGGCTCTGTTAGGGGATATGCAAGTTTAGAGAACAGGCACCTTCCCTTAAGGAATTAAAATCAAATAGGGGAGAAAAAAATACCTACAATATGATGTCAAATGTGACAGATTCTTTATAAGAGGTGCTAATGGGCCATACAAAGGAGGTCCCATGGGAGATTAGTCTTGAAGGATGTGGTAGGATTTGGTCAGATGAAGACGGTGGGAGAAGTAAAAATTGTCTTTCTTTGCAGATGACATGATTTTATATATAGAATATCTTAAAGACTATGAGAAAAAAAGTTGAACTAATCAACAAATTCAGTGAAGTTCACAGGATACAAAATCAACACATGCAAATCAGTTGCATTTCTATACACTAACAATGAACTATCTGAAAAAGAAATAAAATCTCATTACATTAGCATCAACAGCAATAAAATACTTAGGAATAAATTTAACTAGGAGATAAAAAAATGTCTACACCAAAAACTATGACATTGATGAAAGACACTGAAGAAGATGCAAGGAAACTGAAAAATATTCCATGTTCATGGGTCAAAAAAATTAATAGTGTTAAAATGTCCACACTACCCAAAGCCATGTATAGATTTGATGTAATCTCTATCAAAATTCCAATGTCATATTTCACAGAAATAGAAAACATAATCCTAACGTTTGTATGAAACCACAAAAGACCCTGAATACCCAAAGCAATTTTCCACAAGAATAAATCCAGAGGTATTACACTTCCTGATGTCACGTGGTAGAATGGTGTACAGAGTAGAATGGTGGTTGCCAGGAATTGTGAGAGGTGAGAAAAATGGGCAGATGTTGGTCAAAGTGTACAAAATTTCAGTTATGCAAGACGATTAAGTTCTGGAGAACTGATGTACAGCATGGTGGCTATAGCTGACAGCACTGTATTGCATACTTGAAAGTTGCTAAGAGTTAATCTTAAATGATTTCACCACACACATACAAAAAAGGTAAGTATATGAGGTAATGGATGTGCTAACTCATCTTTGTGTAGCAATCATTTTGATATATATATATATGTATATCAAATCATCATGGGTATATCTTAAATTTATAAAATGTTATATATTAATTATATCTCAATAAAGCTGGAAAAAATTTATACAATAAAAAATAGAAAGTGATTGAAATAAAGGGTACTCTAAAGTGAACAAAGATCAGAAGTGGGACATTATGGTGTATGTCCAGGAAATTATGAAGAGTACAGTCTGATAGAAAAGTAAAACATGTAAAGGTAAGAAATAGGAGGGAAGAATGAAAAAGTGGATTACGATGAGATCATAATGGCCAAACAGAAGTTTACATTTTGTTCACTTTATCAATTTTCAGAAAAGCCTCATCTGGACTTTTTTATACTACGTCCACTAGATTTTCTCAATCCCAATCAAAGCCCTTAATAGAAGAAAATTTCAACATGGAAAGATTCTTAAGATGAAGCTCAGACAGGTAAATGTATTCAATTTTCATTAAGTAACTGCTACCCAGACCTTTAGTCTTAATATCAAATTATCACCAATTGTACTATATATGGATGATAGAACCACTTGAAAATCTCATACACTTATTGCCTGTATCTAGTTGTTTGTCAGTTCTTAATCTATAATAATCTTACTTTCTAAAAAAGGGCGTTTAGAAAGCTTCTCACTATTGTTTGGAAAATATGGCTTGTTTGTCAATAATCCATTTTGGTTCACCACTTACTCTGACAAATGTCCTCGCTCACAGGTGTTAAAATACACTTACTTCCTATTCAAGAAATTCCATGGCCCCATCTTGGGGAGAGGAATCAAGGTTTCTCTTTTCACATACCTGAACACCAATAAAGAGACATAATCTAACTGTAAAATCTTCACTTGAAACCTGAATGGCTGAGTATCTGCTCTGCAGTAGACTGCAGTTACTCATTTTTCATATTATTTATGTGCAAATCTCTACCTCCAGGTGGAGCCAGTGTCCTAGGAAGTCACAGGAAATGCAGCTAAGTCTCTGTTGAGATAAATACTTCCACATTATCTACACAACTGTATCACATGGCTTTTGGTAACTACCTATTAGAGTACTCCAAACATGACAAAAATACGAAAATACTATATATTTTATTATTCCAAAGCCTATTTTATGAATTTAAAATTTTTTCAGCAGTATGAGAGCTAATTTTGATTGTGAAAGAGCAGACCATTCAGGGGAATAAGTTACACAGTGCTTTCTTTTTTATTCAACTTTATTTAAAAATATGTATACTTCTCTGCAAAGAACTGAACTTACCAAATGA
The DNA here is from genome assembly GCA_003508835.1 of Eonycteris spelaea. Taxonomy (NCBI): domain Eukaryota; kingdom Metazoa; phylum Chordata; class Mammalia; order Chiroptera; family Pteropodidae; genus Eonycteris; species Eonycteris spelaea. The sequence goes on from PUFA01000017.1 coordinate 9,567,727, forward strand.
GTTGGGCATTAAGACCAGGATTATGTAAGAGAAGTGTTTTCCAACAATATGATACTGTTTGTCCCTCAACATTTTTTTTTTTTAATCTGTGAAGATTCTATGTCCACTCAATAGGGCGCGTTAAAATCTCTGTCAGGATCTGAGCAAGAACCATAAATGTATCTTTTCCCAAGAACTTTAAATCTGATGTATTTATGATGCTTGGATCCAGAGTCAAACTTCAGAAATAAAAAAACTTCATCCAGTTCAACTTTCATTTTTAAAAAATTCTTTTTAAAAAATTGTGGAGTAAAATACAGATTTAGAAAAGTACACAAACTCAAGATGTAAAATTTAATAATTTATAACAAAGTAAATATCATATAATCACTTCCCAGGTCAAGAAATAGAACAGTGGGAACACCTGAAAAGCTCCATTCATATCCTCTCCCAAACATTATTTTCTCCCTCCAAAAGAACTACATCCTTGGTTTTCTTCATAGTTTAGTTGGCTAGCTTTTCATCTCTAAATTTACTGTTTAGTTTTAATATGATCAAGCAGCGTTTTTTATGTGCTTTGCTTCTTTCATTCTATGTACTGTTTGTGAGATTCATAGAAATATTTGTGAAGCAGTAGTATACTCATTTTCATCACAGAATAGCATTCTATTGTATGAATAATATACCACAGTTAATTATTCATTCCAATGTTAATAGACATTTAATATTTTCTCATTTGGAACTATCGCAAATAATGGTGGAAGTTTGATAGGAATTTTACAGAATCTATCCATTAGTTTGGAAAGAATTGACATCTTTACATTATTGAGTTTTAAAAATTCATTTGGAAGTATCCCTTCTTATTTGATTGTTAGAAAGAGTTTAAGAAGAATTGGCACTAATTCTTCTTTAAATGTTTGGTAAAATTCATCCATAAAACCATCTGGTCCCGGGCTTTTTTTCTTGACAGATTTTTTTTTATTGGTTCAATCTCCTTATTTATTATTGGCCTAAGGCTTTCTGTTTCATCTTGATTGAATTTTGGTAGATTATATGTTTCTAGGAATTTGTCCATTTCTTCTAGGTTATCCAATTTTTTTGGCATATAACTCTTCATTATAGTCCCTTATGATTCTTTTTATTTTTAAGGTATTCATTTTAATGTCTACTCTTTCATTTCTGTTTCTATTTGAGTCTTCTCTTTTTTTTTTCATAGTCTAGTGATGGATTTGTTGATTTTGTTTATTTTGCACAAAAACACACAAAAAATCCATCTTATATTTGTTGATTTTTTTCTAGTTTTTTATTCCCTAATTTATTTCCTCTCTAATCTTTATTATTTCCTTATTTCTGCTAACTTTGGGCTTCATTTGTTCTTTTTCTCATTCACTGAGGTATAAATTAGATTGTTTATTTAAGGTCTTTCCTCTTTTCTAATGTAGGCATTTATTGCTAAAAATGCCCTTCTTGTACTGTTTTTGCTTCATCCCATGGTTTTGGATGTTATACTTTTATTTTTATTTGTCTCAAGGTATGTTTTAAAATTTCATTTTGATTTCCTCTTTCATCCAATGGTTGTTTAAGAGTGTATTGTTTAGCTTCCATGTATTTGTGAATTTTCTCTCTTTTTTTTTTTTTTTTTTTACTGCCATTGGTTTCTAGCTTGATTGTTTTTTTTGTCAGAAAGATACTTGGAATGATTTTTGATCTTCTTAAATTTTGTTGATTTGCTTTGTGAACTAATATGTGGTTTATCCTAGAGAATGTTCCATGTGCACCTGAAAAGAATGTGTATTCTGCTATTGAGTAGAAAGTTCTATTTATGTCCATTAGGTCCATTTGTATACGGGGTTGATCAGTCTGCCTTTTTCTTGATTTTCTGTGTATGGTCTATTCATTATTGAAAGTGGGGTATTGAAGTCTACAACCATTATTGCATTGTTGTGTATTTCTTCTTCTAGGTCTCTCAATATTTGCTTTATACATTTAGGTGTTCTGATATTTGGTTTGTATCTACTCATAATTGATGTGTCTTCCTGTTGAAGTGACTCTTTTCTCATTATTTAAAAACCTTTTAGTCTCTAGATACAGATTTTTACTTAAAGTCTATTTTGTCTAAGTATAGCCACCCCTGCCTCCTTTGATTACTATTTGCATGGAATATCTTTTTCTATCCCTTCACTTTCAGCCTATGTGTGTCCTTAAATTTAAAGTGAGTCTTGAATAGAAAGCGTATCAGTGGATCTTGTTTATTTAACCATTCAGCTGCCTTTTGATTGAGAAGTTTAATCCATATATACTTAAAGTAATTATTGTTAGGTGAGTAACTATAGCTACCTCGTGCATTTTTTAAAAACTATTTTACAGTTGTTTTGTTTCTCTCTTGCTATATTTTTTGTCATTTGATGATTTCTTGTAACTGTTTTGTTTCATTTCTGTTATCTCTCCCAATATCACTTTTAAACACGTATGTAAAAGTTTTAAATATAATCTAGATGATTTAAAGAAGTTAGTATATACTTAATACATATAATAACAGTGATCTCAGTAGACACAGAAAAATTATTCATTAAAATTAATTTTTCATTTGTAATAATTTTTAAAAAATTCTTAACCAACAAGGAACAAAAGAAATTTCCTTAACTCCATAAGGGTATGTATTAAAAACTAACAACGATTATAAGCTTAATGGTGAAAATTTAGAAATATTACCATTAAAGTCAGAAATGAAGGATGGTGTCTATTACTCTTATTCTTTATCATTATGTTGTTGGTTCTATACATGAAATAAGAAAAATAAATGAGAAGAATAGGAATTGAAAGAAACAAAATGTCCTTACTTATGAGTGCCATAGAAAATCCCAAAGAATCTATAAATGATTGAAATTAATGAGAATTCAGTAAAGTTTCTGGTTACCAGATTAAAGTATAAAAACAATACCATTCTGCCATAATAAAAATATAGAACAATTCTATGACCCTCCAAAATTGTCTTGTGCCCATTTGTAGGAAATACTGATTTGCTTTCTGTTGGTATAATTTTTGCTTTTTCCAAAAAAGTCATACAAACAAACTCACATAGTATTTAGCCTTTTAAATCTGGCTTCTTTCACTTAGCATAATGCATTTAAAACTTGTTCATGCTGTTGTATGTTTGTAGTTCACTTATTTTTATTGCTAAGTAGTATTCCATTATATGATGTACTACAGTTTGTTTTTCTATTTACCAGTTAAAGGATATTGGGATGTTTCCAGTTTTTGTTTGTTTGGTTTTTTGTTTTTGTTTTTGTTTTTGCAATTAGAATAAAACTGTTATAAACATTCACATGCAAGTTTTTTACCAAATGTAAGTTTTCATATCTCTTGGGTAAATTTAGAGGTGTGATAGCTGACAAACTATTTTCAAAGGTGACTGCATCATTTGTATTCCTATAAATATAACATGAGAATTCCAGTTGCTCCGCATCTTCTTTAGTACTTGTTATTGTCAGCTTTTTTTGTTCTGTTTCGTTTTGTTTTTAGGCATTCTAATATGTATGTAGTGGTACCTCATTGTTGTTTTAATTTGTATTTCTCTAATAACTGATGATATTGGTTTATAGTTCTTTCTCTCTCTCTTTCTCTCTCTCTCTCTCTTCTCTCTCTGTCTCCTTATTTTTCAACCTGAGTCAACACTCAGCACCAACCTATACCAGTTTCAGGTGTACAGCACAGTGGCCAGGCATCCATATAATCTACTAAGTGACCCACTCTCGTCCCCCAGGTAGGTGCTAGTTTTCTTTGAATGTCTTTAATTTTTGGTGTCAGGATGATACTGGCTCTATAGGAAAAATTGGGAAGTGTCCCTATTTTCTGGAACAGACTGTGTAAGATTAGTATTTTTTAATTCTTAGATGATTGATAGACCTCACCAGTGACGCCATCTTGGCCTAGAAAGTTTTTAACGATAAATTCAATTTCTTTAACATATATGACAATTCACTTATATTTTTCTTATATCTTCTTTTCCTTCTTTGAGTTTCAATAGTTTATGTCCCTTTAGGAATTTGTCCATTTCATCGAATCAAATTTATGGGTATAAACCTGTTTGTAATATTTCCTTCTTTGTTTAATGTCTCATGAGTCTACAGTGATGTCTCCTTTCCCACTCCTGATATTGACAGTTTGTGTCTTCTTTCTATTTTCCTGGTTAGTCTGACTATAGGTTTATCAGTTTTATTGATCTTTCCAGAGAATCAATTTTTGGTTTCATTTATTTCCTCTATTGTTTTGCTGTTTTCAATTTCTTTTCTTATTTTTGTTATTACATGTTAATGATTGTTGTAGGTTTAATTTACTCTCTCTCTTTTTAAGTTTCTTAAGATGGAAACTTAGATCATTGATTTGAGACTTTTATCATTTTCTAGTACAAGTATTTAATAATATAAATTACCCTCTAAGCATGATTATGGATGTATCCCACAATTTTGATATGTTGTGTTGTTATTTTCTTTCAGTTCAAAATATTTTTAATTTTCCTTGTAAATTGCTGTTTCATCTATTTATCATTTAGAAGTGTGTTAATTCCAAATATTTAGGATTTTTTCAGATATATTTCTATTATTAATTTCAAGTTTAATTCGTTTATATTCAAAGAATATACTTAGCATGACTTCAGTTTTTCCACAAAGTTGCTAAGGTTGTTTAATGGCCCAGAATATGGTCATTATAGAATATTTAGAAAATTTGTGTAAACAAAAACAACATTTAAAAACTCCATTGCCCAGAGACAGGTAACAGTTTTATATGTATTTTTAAATTTCTTTTATTATATCTCCATCTATACACATATATCTGTGTGTGTGTGTGTGTGTGTGTGTGTGTGTGGACACACATATTTAGAAATGTCAAATCATGCCATACAATACTTTGTAATCTACTGTACCTATATGAAGCAGCATAAATTAGTGGTTATGACATGAGCTCTTAAGCCACACTGCTTGGGTCCAAATCCAGGTTTCACAATTTGCTAGCTATATGACCTTTGATGGGTCCTTAATTCTCTGTGCCTCAGTTCTTCATATGTAAAATGAGGATGATATGATAATAATAGTATCTGCCTCATTGGAATTACTTAAGAGAATTACTTAAATTAATATAAGTAAGCTACATAGAATAGCACTTGGCATCTTGTTAGCATTATATAAGTGCTTGCTATTTTCTTATCATTGCTTTCCCTTGTCATGGTACCAGTGTGAGGATGCACCATGGTTTATTTATTCCTTAACAGGAATTTAGATATTTTCAATATTCACTAGTACAAACTTACTGCGATAAAGATCATAGGTAGGGCACATTTATGATTATTTTGTTCTTTACGGTGGAATTCACATAAGTGTAATTGCTATTTTGAAGGATGGACATATTTTTAAAGGGTTTTCATGCTTTTGCCTAAGTCCCTGAGAAGGTTTTTGTTTTTGTTATTTTAATTTATTTACCAACCCATCATTATGTAGTAAAGTGTGCAAATGTGTCATTATAGGAAGTATTTTCCAAAATCTTCTAAAATAATTCTTGTTGAGGTTCGAGTAGATAATAGTATTAGAAACAGCTTACTTAGTTAAGTTTCAAAGAGCTCTCCAAAGAAAGGATTTCATTCTGTGACCTCAGAGAAAAAACATGTTACTTTTATAAAAGAATCCCTGAAGAATGACAGTAGATGCCAATCAAAAATACAAAGGAGATGTACTGCTTCACTGAATAAATTTTAAAACTGTATTAATTAAATCTGGGAAATCAATAAACTAATTAAGGAAGAATTTCCTTTTAGGCATTTATAGATTTTTAAGTTAGATGTAAATCCACCTTCTGTAGGTGTTGATTATATAGACCTTTTATGAAGGAAAATGTTTCATAGCATGCAGAGGACCTAGAAATAGAAATTTCTCTATATAAATATATGTGTATGCACAAAATATATATACACTATAACATATATAAATATACAGTATATATGATGAATTGGGAGGTGTTCTCTCCATATATAAAATATATGTGCATATAGATATATAAATGTATATAAAGAAGATGTTTCCATCCATGAATATTTAACTTCCTGATTTGATGAAAAGTGCATTTGAGTCATAAGAACAAAAAATAGATGATCTGGGGACAATTTCTTCCATGTTCTCACACTGAAATCCTAAATGGTGTTTAGGGAGGTAAAGAATAGGGCATGAAGAGCCTTTCAAAGTTTTATCTTAGCAGTCTTCCACATTTGACTCTATATCCCAATGTGAATGGCCAATTTTTTAGAAAATCTGGTCAGCAAGTAATACAACTTAACCCAGGAATCTCAACCTCAGCTAGAAAAGTGTGGCTTGTGAAATCAGGGGAGACATTCTTACATATTTAACCAAGCCTCAAAGGTAAATAGCTTGTCATTCTTCTCACAAGTCAAGATTTGCCAGAAGCTGAATTTAATCATACTAAAAGAGAGATCATTCCAGGGAAACCATCTTACCTCAAGAAAACTATAGCAGAACAAGAAGGCAGCGTTATTTAGGTGGGGGGTGAGGGGGGATTGAAGCAATTCTATTTTCTTAAAGTAAACAAACCAACTGATAGAGAACAAACTCATCTACTTTAAGGACACATACCCAGGGAATGAAAAACATGAGATACACAATTTTTTTTATTTTTATTTTTTAAAAAGCCCTATTTAAATAGGATCAAATTCTTCTTGAATTTATACTCTAGGGTTAACTTTTCTTTGGGTCCAGAGTCTGTGGGATTTTTCTGTAAAATTAAGGTTTGATTGCACAGAATAACTCATTTAGTACCTCTTCAATATTCCAGGAATGTGAAAGAGACCAAATATGGGACAGTTGCCATAAAAGACAATACTGTGTTTAGGGGCTTGATTAGAGGGTGGTCTGTTTGGAAAACATGATGGTTAACAGAAAACTGGTACCAGACCTGAGTATGTACTATTCGTTTTACTTCATTCTGTTTCAAATAATATTCTCCTACCAGTCTTGACTGTTTATGTCTTCCCATGTTGATGCAGGACAGGACAAATTCCCCTGAATGGGGAGGGTGGGAGGAGCCCAAGCCCTGAGCAGGAAGAGGTAGAGGGAAAGAGAGGGGGAGTGGGAGAGGGAGAGGGATCTTGGCTGAGTGCAAGAAAGAATTCAAATGCACACCTGAGTTAGAGTCAGAAAGAAAGTTTATTAGAAAAGGAGTAATGCTCCATAAACAGAAAAAGCAAAGACAAAAAGCCAAGGCAAGACAAAAAAAAAAGCCCACTTGAAGAATCCAGTTTATGTATTATTCTTAGTTTCTGTGAATTACAGTTTGAAGGCTTTGTTTACCCATTTTCCTTTGAATGATATGGGCATAACATTGAGAAAGGATAAGAGTATGTAGCATGAAAAGAGAAGATACATAGTGTAAAAGACCTGCTGGCAATACCCAGCCTTTGATTCATAGGTTCCCCATGGTTATAGCCTTAAGGAATGAATGATTCTATTTGTGTAGGGCATGAGTTACAGACACTGTTTTCCTGTTTTCCCTTCACAGTGTGCGAAATGGATTGTTAGCAATCCCAGCAGAAATCTCGCTTTGTTCTGCAGGTTTCCTCATGGTCTGGCTGCATGGCTGATCAGCACATTGCAGTCTCCAAATATAGCTTGATTCAACTTTTAGTTCTCATGCATCTCCTTACATTAATATGACAGATCTTATGTGAAGAATTCATATTTTGGAATCCTCCATTTACTTGAATAAAAGATCTCATTAATACAAGTTGGTAATGATAGTTTACCAAAATGTTTTCTCAGTGCCTCTTTCATAAGATTGCATGTTAACAGAAACAGTGAAAAATGTCAACTTTTCATCTAAACTAAACATCTGAAGACTAAGAGAAACTTTAAACCTAATTTGTCTTAGACCAGCAAAGAACAGTACCAGAAGAACACTCTTTTCAAAGTGCTTTTCTATTATTAATCACCTTATCTGCACAATGTTCGATGAGCTGGTTCAGTCTAATCCCCATTTTATGGATGAGCACATCTGGGCACATGAGATGACAGTAATCTCCTGTTAGCTATAAAACGAAGCAATGGACAGTAACTACAACCAATGAGGATAATGATTTTCTGAGTCCTGATCCTGCCTTTTCTGTTGATGCTTGGGATACATTCTTTACTTTTTAAACACACACATACACATTCCTTTATATCAAGCTACAGTTTATATTGACTTTGCATACATAAGTACAAAATGAACCACCAGCTGTTCTGCTGAGGCAGATGGCACACCAGAGTAAAAGGAAACTAGAACTTTGAAGTCAAGTAGACAAATTCAAATCTTGGTTTTGCCACCTACCAGCTATATAATCCTCTCTGAGTGCTATTTTCCTCATCTGTTAAGTGGGACTAATAGCATTATCTTTAGAGAGAGGTGATGAGATTACAGCAAATGGGAATGTAGTAATTGGCAGCAGATGCTTGACTATCTGTTCCCGTCTTTCTCTCCATCTCATTAGAGAATACAGTAGGTGACAAATTAAGTTAAATTACTGTCCTATACTACTTACCCTGAACAAGTAACGATGTGCAGGTTTGCAAGAGCTAAAGGCAAATAGCACAGGACAGGGCTAAATTGGATGTACAGTCCTCAGATAAGCAGCTCACAAGTGGCCAGACAGGTCAAGGTCACACTACCTACTCTGTCCAAAGGGTTAATAGTGACTGCAATTGCCAACAGGTAGAAATTGGGAGAAGTTGTTGCAGGAAGCTTAACAACTTGTAGCAGGACAGAGGAAATGGAAGCTCAGACAACTTTGTTAGAGGAAGGAGAATTTATTGCTGCTGGAGAATGTGGGGCTTTCAACAGCACCAAAGCATGAGCTCCCTTTTGTTAGATTTCTTATAGCTTATATACCCTTGCAGTGTACATGCAAGGGGCACGTGATTACTTTGTCTGAGGTTTTACGTGTGTTTCATGACTCAGGATAGGGAGGAGGAGCTTAGAGTGGGGGGCTGCAAGAGGGGAGGAATTTCCAGACTATTGGTCTTATGTATTTACAGGTCATTTGCCTTGTAGAACCCGCACCTTGGTGTTATCAGCACTGTTATAGGATCCTCGAATGGAGAGATGGGACATGGAGGATATAAGCAGAAAGTAGCACTTATTGATGCCGGAACAGGCTCAGAGGATTTCTATCCAAAGGTTGAACCCCGGTTGTAACATAACAGGCAGTTTTATACAGTCTTGTTATTCCTACAGAGCTACAGAGATAAGGAAAACATTAGTTGGATCAAGCTATGAATCAACAGATGTGAGCTAGAGAGTCCTGAAGGTGGGGAAGGGCAGTCAGGAATGGACTTTAACCGGCTGAGTTGGTCATTTCTGCAAGCCTTTCCTCTGCATTTTTCAGATGCCTCCTCTCCTCTCTTAAAGTGAGCTGTTATGGACAATATAATCCAATACCAGATAATTATTCCCCATATAAGTAGGTATTGAATTTGTATACAACTCCCTTCTTAAACACTTTGCGTTCCCATTTTATTAAACTTAGCATAGTATGCTACTTTTTACATATTGGCATTAGCCTCCAAAACTTCTCAGGAAATTCTTTGCCATTTATTCTAAAGAGAATCACTCTAAGAAGCTAAAACTATCAAGGTATCGTTTCGCATCACTTTCATGCTGTTGTGATGATAGTCTTTATTGAAATTCTTAGCCAGTTTGAAAGTAAGTGCCTCAAATGGATCTTTTCCTTCTTCAAAGGAAAGACTGTATTGTCTCTGTAAAAGGGAGCCTGGGCATAATGCAGTGAGCCACAGATTCCCAAAAATCCTTGGGGTTTCCATCTGGAACTTTTCATTGCTACCATCCAAGGTCCAAACAATGAGACCCTGATCCCAAATATTTCTTAGAACTAGAGTTAAAAACTATTTTGTTTAATGTGTACAAATGTAGGGATCCAAAATTTCCTCACATGACCTTGAACAAGCATTCTAACTTCTGAGGACTAGGAAGAGGTTGGTAGCAAATTTGGGATCTTGACCACCACTCCATGGTCTCTCACATGGAAAGACAGTCTGGTGTATGGCAACCTCTGAACTAGGAGTTGAAGGGCCTGGTTTTAGTCCCAGTCCTGATAACATTTGTGTGAAACCTTGACATCTATGGCTTCAGCCTCTCCCATTTATATAATTAAAGTCAATGGCAAGATCAGTGATTCTGACGAAAGCTGAACTATTGCCCCAGAAAAATGGTCAAAATCAGAAAGATCAGCACAAAGCACCAGGAGGTGCCCTGGCCCACAAGCTGGATGGGCCTCCCTCCTCCAGACACCACCGGCTACCGTTTTCACATATTCTGATAAGGAGTGTTTCGTCACTCACAGACTCCTGTTGCTATTGTTGCAGGAGACAAGGAAGAATGGATTAAAGAGAAAGAAGCATGAGAAGGCCAAGGTAAAAACTTATGACTAGACTATTAGCTAGATAAACTCTCTCTAACCGTAAACATAGGCCCCTGTGCATCAAGAGAGCTCACTTCTGTGGCCTTGTGTGCATTTACATAGGAAGTCAGCCAAAATGTCTCATTTTTTGTTGATGTTACATATAAGATAGAGAAAGAGAGCCTGTCCTATAGTCCTGTCCTACCTAGGAATATATGGCAGAAACTCAATCTGCATACAGATTGCCCAGCAGGGCTTCTTGCAACAGAGTGAAAGTGAGAAGTGCTCCTGGCCCAGTGCCTTATCTCAGTGAGGACCAGGCAGCAGCGGCCTCTGTAGCAGCAATAGGTCAGCAGCAGTACTTCAGCAGCACAAATAGAGGTAAAGAACAAGGTACTGCTTTCCTTACTAATTAAGCAACATTATACCTTGCTCATAAAATTGTTCTGAGAATTAAATGAATTAATATATGTAAAGAGCAGTGCCTGGCACTAAGATAGTATTAATAAATGTTAGCTATTACTGCCAAAGAAATAATTTACAAAGAAAAAAATTACTGGAATTCAACCCAACAGTATATACAGAATACATATGGAATCAAAAAAAAATTTTTTTTATACCAATAAGTGAATAAGAAGGCCAGGAACTAAAAGATATAGTAAGTGCTAATTAATTGATTTAGCACTATTAAGAAGTGTTAATTTAATGCATTTATAGTTATTATCATAAAATCCAACAGCAGTTATATATATGCTGGTTCTCTGTTTGACCCCACTGTCGGGAGCCATTAGAAGGCACTGAAGGTATCATGCAGTTTGGGAGCCATAAAACAGTTGCTGAGACTATGTTATCAATGGCTAAAGGAAGCAAATAGTTAATTTAATTAGTACTGACCCTGGAGGGAAGGTTTGCCTCCTAAAGAAATCCTTTTAAGTTAATGGAATGTGTTACATCTCAGATAACAAGAATGTTATATGATCTTGTGTGAATGTTAGCATTCTAATGATATACCTTGTACTTTGCTATTGTATCCTAAAACATATATAAAGGCTGAGCTAAATAAACTCGAGGCTGCAGCATTGACTGTATGCCCTCCCGAAGCGCTTTCCTGTCTTCTTCTTTTTTCCTTAGGCTTCACCCCCCTCTTTTAGGTGCTGTTGGACTTTAGCCGGCTGGCTCCGGCACCCCACCCTGCCAGATCCATTCTCTGCCTTTCTCTACTCTGCTCAGTTTCCCAGAAAGCTGACCTCTCCCAGGTGGGTTTCTTACTGGGAGTGGACAATAAGGCCCCAGCAAGATACAGAAGCAGCTGTCCTCCCCCGTGGCTACGGCTCCTGTTGAGTGGCCCCACGCCCACAATCCCAGCTCTCTCAGGGTTTGGGTAACTCCATTCCCTCCCTTTGCCCCCTCAGGCCAAGGAACAACAGTTTTCCACTGTGACCAGACTCTGGCTATTTCACCAGCCCTTACTGGTCCCCTAAAGCTGTCCAACCTCTGAAAATAGTCTATTACACTTTTTTTTAAATTTAAATCCTTTTGACTATGGCATCTGTTTCCTACTGGGATACTAACTGAAACGCTGCTATTTTCTCATCTAGATGTTTCCTTGAAATCGGTCTTTTCTCCCTGACTACAAGTTAGGGTGACTTGCAATGTGTCTGTGCTTCATGGCTGAGCTGTGCTAGGTAGATTAGACCAATTGTTCTCAATGGCGATGTGTCAGCCTCAACATAGCACTGAATCAACTGTGAATTCTGCCACAATAATTGGTTACTAATAATAAGCATATATGCATGTTATAGATATGTCTTTCTATAAAAAGTTTAGAAAAGACTCAAGTTTTGTCAAAAATATCACTGTCTTACCTTAAATTCTAGTCTTTTCTTTAGAAGGAGAGAAAAAGAATGGAATTGTAAATAAGGTGGTGGGAATTTTACAAGAACAAGTGAGCAACCTTATTTCAAAAGCTGGAAGTGTTCATGAGAGTGTTATTTTTTCATTTAATATATGTTGGTTGAAGTCCGTCATGTGCTAAGCCCTGTGCTAAGCACAGAGGATATAGAGGTAAATAAGACAGAAATGGTCTCTACCTTCAGAGAGTTTATAGTGTGATGGCAAGGACAATTTTACTGTTCACGAGAATGATGAGTTAAGGAGAGATACTATTTGAACATATGATAGGGGGCCCAACTTACCCTGGGTAGTCAAGGAAGGCTTCTCTGAAGAATATGCCACTAGTAAAAGGGAAAAGTACACATTTAAAAGACTCAAATCGAATACGTTGGCTACTAGCTGAAGTTAATACTAGCCAAGAGTTTTGCAAGGTATTGATATCAACAAGTTGATTTCTCATAAACAATATTTTCCATGTAAAGTCTCATGACCACGTTGTACTGCCACCTGCCTGTTTTCTTCATTTCCCCTAAACCCCGGGGCAGGGAGGAAGGGAAATTTCTACCCCATATTTAACTACCTTCTTTGTTTATTTTATTTCTAAGCTGCCTTAATAAATGGATTTTTTTAAGTATAAAGGAATATTTTGATTTTCTATGACATTTGCGAGTTTCAAGAAAATAATTTCATATTTTATAATTATAAAGATCTTCTAAATACCTGTCAAAAGAGATGTTATTTATAACCTACTTATTAGGTGACTTAAAATTTTTTATAGAAATGTCTGTGCAGTTGGTTAAAGCAGTAATTCCCCATTTCTGGAGATTTTCAAAACTTTGTTGTTTTGGGTTTGATTTTATGTTTCCTACCACCTCTATTTTCTCAAGGAATGGCTAATACATGTCTTTATATAAATGACCAAGGCCAGAAAACCCCCAGTTTCAATCAAGTAACCAAATTCTGCTCATTCTCCCTCTTAAGTATCTTTATAATCTCTCTACTCTGCCCCAACTTCGAAGGTACAACCTTGGTTCAAGCCTTATGACCTATCACCTGGACAACTGCCACAGCCTCCCTGCTTTTAATTATTCCCACCATTCGAGCAGTCCACAGTACATCAAGCATGACACACAGATATGGTCACTGCCTTCCCCTTACAACCCTCTAATGCAGAAGAGCATCCACTTCACGCCTCTTTCCTCATTTTCCAGCCTGATTTCCCCTTCCCCATCCTACATCCCCTCTCGGCACCAACCACGACCAATTCTTTGTAGGTTCCTGAATGTGCTCCATGCTGGTTCACACCTTTATACCAGCACACATTTTATGTTCTCTACATAGGAATCTCCCCTGCCAAGTTCAGTTTTTTCCCCTTTGTGTCAGCACCAAACTGCGTAGCTATCTCTACTTTTGCATGTCTCACACTGTACAATAGTTCTGTTTCCATGGCTGCCTTCCTTTGCAGAATACGAGAAAGGCAGAGAGTGTCCTTATTTATTCTACCTTTGATGATGCCTAGCATGGTGTCTAACCCACAATATGTGTCAGTGAATGGCTGGATAAGGTATTAAGTGGCATTTGCTTAATCTTTTAAAAACTGAGCTAATGAACATTATTTTGCTATAAGAATACAGGAATTCCTTCAAATATGTAAGTCGTAAAATGCTGTTCAATATTCTTTAAATCGTGGTGGTCCCATGCCCCCCCCCGCCCCACTGGATCTGCTTCTCTCTGCTCAAAAGCCATAGACACTGTTTGATTCACCATAATACAAATATTTCTGCAAATGATAACTGGGTCCAATTGCATCACCCAGAGGGGAAAAATTAGCATAATACACCTAAGAGAAGAAGAGTATCCACCTCTGTATGTTTAAGACATGGTATTTATAGCTATAATCAATATTTAAGAGGAGAAATGCCTACCCAGTCAAGAAGCAAATTTATACCAAAATTAGAGCATCTTTTAAAATTTCATTATTCTTTGACTCATCCCAAAAGAAGGGCATCCCACAAAATTGCTCAGCTCATAGACCTGACATTAATGCATCCACAAATTAAACCAGAAATTCAAACAGTTTTGCATCAAAAACATAGCAAAAAAAAAAAAAAAAAAGTCCCAAGGCCTGAGTAATGTTTTAATTTATTATTAATTCTTTTAAGATGTTCATCCAGACCACCTAAAATGTGTTCCCTTACTGAGAATCTTAAAAATAAGCTTTAAAAATAAGCTTTAAATTTTAGTATCTCTGTGAATCTAGTCCTTTCACAGAATGAAACCATTTTATTTGTTGACTTTGCCTACAAGTGAAAGCATACAGCCTCTGTTTAGCTTAATTAACTATGGATGTAAATTGCCCTGAAGAGTTCGTTTTTCTTGCTCTTTAAAAATATAATCACTCAGAAAGAATACAAAAAATCTAGCTTGTTGTGTGCATTTATTCAGTAAACAGCTATGAAAGCCCTTGCTAGGCCTTGAGGCTACTGAGATGAATGATTCACAGTCATCTCTTTCAAGAAGTTCTCAGCTCAGTGAAGTATGACACCTAGTCAGGTCATTATAAACCATGTGGGAGGTTAGTGATAGAGACATACACAGGGTTTGGTGTAGGCCCAGAAGAGTATCTAACAGGTAGCTGTGCAGAAGAACAGACACACATTTTTTGAGATTAAGGGACCGAGAATAGGCGTGCTAGGAGAAAATCTGTAGTGAGAAATGGGAAGATGAGGCAGTTTGCAGCTACGAAGCTCAGTACTCTCGACAGTAGAGGATTCCAGCTCATTTGCTGGGAGAGAGGAGTCGAGGATTGAGTAGGGGGCTCTCTTCTAAGACAGTCAAAATTGCGGAATCATTTTGGGGAGGAATAGGAAAGGGAGATGATGAAAGATAAAATGGTTGAAGGGCAGCTCTGAGAGCTCAGCGAGAAGACTGAATCTGAAGGTAAGCCAGACTGCAGGTTTGTAGGAGAGAAACAGGCAAACAGGAACACTTAGGTTTAGTAGACAGCCATGGCAGAAGAATACAAGAGAAGTAAGGGGGCTGGCAAGAAACCAGTTCAGATGGCTCACCATAGGTTGGACAGGAGAGGACGGTCACTCAAACTAGTGTGACCAAGCATCCCTGTCTGCCCAAGAATTACAGTGCCCACTTTCACTTGCAAAAGATCTCCATTGAATAATAAATTATGTGACCTCTTAATGATGGCCTGGAAGAAATAATAAGCAAATGGGTCTCTCCGAGGTTAAAGGAAGAGGGTGTTGTGGCCAAAGAGTGGAATCAGGGAGTTATGCATGATTTAAGAATGGAGGGGATCTTGATAATGAGAAGGGAAAGAGGGTGAGCCTAGGAGTGAGTGGCTGAGATGGCACAGAAATGACAGTCTAGAGCTCAGGTAGCCCAGGAAATATGAAGCTAATTGGTTGGATGAGTCATTCTCACGGCGGTTGAGGTCAGTGTTTGGTATTGAGTAGATGTGTAATAAATGTCTGAGAATATGGCAGGAGATGGAGTGGGAAGGAAGACTATGAATCGGGCCCCAAAGTTATAGAAAATAGGGGGTTCGCTAGAAGAGGAGGCACAGAAGTGAAGAGGGGTTTTGAGATGGCACAGATATTCACCTGAGATGCAATAAAAATATAATTTAAAAAAATGGAAGAAGAGTAACTATCAGACAAGTCAGGAGCAATTCAGTCGTTTGTACGGGAGAATATGAGACTTTGCCGTGTGAGCTGCAGAAAAAGTTCCCAGGAGAGTGGAATGGGAGCACCACTGTGTGAGGGGTTCCACGCCCACTGCTGAGGGCGGCCAAGGTCCCATTAGGGGAGAGCCCACGGGCTCTGGCTCAAGGTAAGCGAATCCCACTGAGGTCAACAAATGTGCAGAAACCAAACGTAAACCTTAATAGGAAGTTTGAGGGTGGCAGGCAATCTCATGTACCATTTTTTCTTCCTGTATAAGAAAACAAAACCAGTTCTCTGCTTTAACCTTTCTGGGCTAAAGTGTCAATTAGGTTATTTTTAAGTTATTACTTAACAATTATTAGAAAAAAGACTCGTGACTATAAATAAGTCATTTCCACTTCCCACATATGTATCTTGAACAGCAATTTTTCTAAGTAGTTTGAGGAGACAACTTGTCTCTTCCCATTAAGACACATGTCCTTGAGCACGTGGCAAAAGTCTCTTGACTAAAATGTCCTGTCCATTTAGTATTGACTTAAAATTTTCCATCTTTTCAAGTGCTGAATAAGATGGTGATCCTCAGGCCCAGGACTCCAGAGGCTCTGAAATTTCATTAGCTATCTAGTGTGTTCTCATTATTTTTCTTTGGGTCAACCCCAGTCTAAATATCAAACAAGATAATGGAAAATTTGTAAGTGAGGTCACCAGTTGTATAGAAATATGAGTGGTGACTTTTAGTTTGGTTTGTTCTTGTGAGGAACTCTTCTATGTGAATAATCTAAACTTAATCAAAATATCACTATCTGAGCGAGGGGCATCTCTGAAAAGATAGCAATATTGGTGTGCATTATTATATTTCTCCCTGTTTCATTATTTAGATCTACACGCTTCTGCAGCAGTAGGTATCTATATTTATATCATAAATCTGTCAAAAATCACTACAGCAGCAACTATGAGTTTAGATAAGAGATACAAATAAGCCACTAGTATACTTTCAAAAGGATTTTAAGTTTCAGGTCAAAATGTCATATGGCACAGTGAAAGATAGAAAGCTTCTCAGAATGCAGCCTGTGTAAGGGGTGGTTGTGGTGAAAAGTCAGCAGTGTTCTTGCTAAGGGAAAATATGATATCTAAATTAAAGTAGCAGTGGGAGATGCCTCTTGGGAAGGGGACATTGTCTCTCTTAGATTTATAGAAGGGGAACCTTAACGAGACAGAAAGGACTGTTTAGTGAAATCTCTTCATTTTACAGAGGGACAGATGACAACCCAGAGTTTTGGGTCTGTTCAAAGACCCAGCAAAGCCCAGGTGAGAACCAGGAAACCAGAATCTTCAGGACAGAAGTCCAAGCTCTACCTTACGTAGCCTCTTCTTTGATAAACGGGTGCCAAGTCATGCCTTTATGTTTGGAGATAACACAACAGGAGTTTCCACTAAACACTCCATGACTGTCGGGAATACCTATCGTTTTCTGACCACCAAGCATTATTTCCTAAAGTTCTCCGATTCCTTTACGGAATCACCTCTCTCTGCTAGGATGAGTCTTGGTGGGAGGGAGGGTCAATCCAGGCACCTGCCCCTCCACTGTTGAAGCTAAAGTCAAATCTGGAGTTTCCCCCTGCTAGAGGTGTTTTCTCCCACTCTGTAACAGCCAGGGGCAGATATAGTTGGGTCCAGTGATTCCAGCAGCTGACCCAGCCAACATTGTCAGGAGGTCAGGCTCTGGCCCTAAGACTAAATACCTGTCTTTTCTAAGTCTGTGTTTTGAGTGCTGCCTTCTACCCAAGGATTTTCCTATATCTTTGTTAGATATAAGAACTAGTACCACATGCGGCAAAGGCAAAGAAAACCTACAAGTCTGTTGATGAAGTTTGGATCTCATGCTGGTATCACCTTGGGGTTAAAATCATTGAACCTAGAGCCTTTTAGAAGAATAAAGTTTCAATTGCAAGTTAAAATTTAAGATGAGTTATAAAAGAGCAACACGCACAGGTATGAGGCTAAAACCAGGATTAAAATTGAAGAGATAATAGCAAGATAAGTGTGAAAGGCATTATCTACACCTAGATGTTTATTTTTCAAACCTTTCTCTATATTTACTTAAATTTAGTCTTTAGTAGTTTCATAATATTAAATTTTCCTGTCTGAATTTTATTTTTTGAAAAATAACCGGGGGTGGACCAAGTGGTAAAAAAAAAAACAAAAACAAAAATAAAAACAAAACAAAAAAACACTATCTCAGCAGAAAAAAGAAAAAAAAAGAAAAAACAAGTCACCTCTATCTATGCTCTGTCCTTATAATGGCCATGATTGAAGCATGGTGCATTGTGGTAGACTTTAATTGCAGATTCTATTTCTCTGATAAACACTTTGCCAGGCTGACCTTACAACCTAAAGTATAATAAACAAGGTCAGTAAAGTCTTGTTCCATATGTGAATTAGAAAAAAATTATTCCTTTGAATAATTTTTAGTTCCAAAACACTGTAGGAGTGAAAAATTCTGGTTGGTGGTAATTAAGACACACTAAATGTTCACGCATATTGCTCATGTGTCATGTTCTTCGTCCTTAGATTTATAAATCAATATGCTGAGCCAACAACTCTTTGGGAGCCAGAGGCCGAACCCTCCAATTGTAGTAACCAGGCAGATGGCATTACAAATAGAGTTCAAGGAATTTCAGTCAGACAGGTTTTACAAGTTGGGATGAAGAAAACCCAGCCTGAACTGACCTGGGTTATGGGACTGCAATCAGGAATCCCTTATCTCAGTAGGGAGGAGAATGTATCTCCAAAAAGAGTCACCCAGAATATCCTACATCAAAACTTTCACGCAAGCAGAATTTCTAACACCTAGAAATCATTTTCATGGACTGCATAGAAAATTTTTAAATTTATGTCCAAGTTCTCATTGCATTTTGAAAATAAGCCACCCATTGTTTGTAGAAAAGGTGCTAAAGGTTTTGAAGAAAAAAATATTAAGTGAGCTTCAGAACCAAGGTGACAGGAAGGGCAATGATTCATGTATAAATATGTAACTATGAAAAAGAAAAACCCAGCCTGCAGATTTCTAGAACATCGATAACTTATCTCCAGAAATTGCTAACATCAGGACCTGAGCTGCTTTGGCTTTGCAACTGTTTAACTTGAACCTCAGAAACCCCAGCTTAATTAAAAAATACTTATTGCTGAAAAAAATGCTAACCATCATCTGAGTCTTCAATAAGTCATAATCACAACAGTAATGTCAAAGATCACTGATCACAGATCACCTTGACAAGTATAATAATAACAAAAAAGTTTAAACTATCATGAGAATTACCAAAATACAAATAGAGAAAAGAAGTGAGCAAATGCTGTTGAAAAAATTGCACCAACAGATTTACTCAACCCAGGGTTGCCACGAAACTTCAATTTTTTGAAAAACGCAATATCTTCGAAGAGCAAGAAAGCAGAACGCAATAAAATGAGGTATGCCTGTATCAAGGGGCTCGTGGAAGGGAAATGTGCTGGGGACACAGAGACCTGAGTTGGAATCCTGGCTTTGCCTCTTGCACTTGTGCCTCCTCTCTGAGTCTCAACCCTTCCATCACAGGATTGCTGTTAGGATCCAATGAGCTAACATAAAAAGCCTAGTACATAGAAGATACTCAACAGACATCTTTCTTTCATCTCCCTTTATTCCCCAAATAAGCTGCACATAATGACAGAGAAAACATACACAGAAAGATGTCAAAGTATTTTACTAAATTAAGTTACATACATATACAATTTTTCAACCACTGTCTTATCATGGGATAATGTTTACTAAAATATTAAACTGGTAGAGTTTTTCCCATGGCTTTTCCCTAGACAAGGCACATGTAAAAAGGATTGGAGAATACGGTGCTTTCATATCAGAATATTAAGCTGGGACAACACAGGGCAAATCATCCTAGAGATTTATAGCCATAAGAATTAAATCAGTTTTCTTTCTTCTGTTACATTCTTTTGCTATAGAGAAATGTCAGATTTTTAAAGAGTTTTTGATAGAAAGGAAGAGGGAAAAACAAAATGGGGGGGAAAAACCCCTAGAGTAGATAAATGCTTAATTATCTTTTCTCTCACTAGCTTTATAACCAGCTCCAATGGTATAATATTTCAAATTGATGACTCCCAGGTGATTTCACCACCCAGAAACTTTCAGTATAAAATAAGTTCTTGTGTAGCCTTGTGCCTGTAATCAGCATCTCTCTGAGGAATGACTGGCTTTCTCTGCTTTCCAGCACTCATTCTCAATGTGGAAAATTTCTAACGGTTACACAAGACATCATTATTATTCTATATGGAACCACTGTATTTTGTTGTGTGTGTTTTTACGGACTCTTTCCTGGAAGTACCTGCCGTATGACAAGTACTGACATCTGTGACATGCTCGAGAATTTGACAATCTCTGGATTGGATTTCACATCTGTGATGCATTTAGGGCTGTGGTGACTTGGTTGCAGACTCTTTTCTTCTTGAATAATGTTCTCTGCTTTCCCTCTTTTCACAGATGTCCTATAGCCATCGAAGTAAAATAAATAAATAAATAAAAAGGTTCTATTTTTAAAGTGTAAAATTATTTCTTGAGAATGTTTCAATTAGCCTATGCTGGATAACAAACCAGCCCAAAACTTGTTGGCTTAAAACAGCAATGCCTTTTTTTGGTCTCATGATTCTGTGAGGTAGCCAGGCATCTCCCCTGCTGGTTTCACTTGAGCTCATTTATGCAGCTACATTCAGCTGAACAGTTGGTGGGGCCAGAAGGTTCAAGGTGGCCTCACCTATGTCTACCAGTTGAGGCTGGCTATTGGCCAAGATGCCTCAGTTCCCCTCCACTTGGCCTTTTATCCTCCAATAGCCAGACGGGCTTTCCTATATATCTGTCTCAGGGCAGTTTCCTGGTCCTAAGTGGTTTAAAGCAGAAAGTGCAAGGCTTCTCAAGGCCTTGGAAGCTGTGTAACATTATTGCCACTGCATCCTATTGATCAATACAAGTCAAAAGGTCAGCTCACATTCAAGGAATTGGGGAAATAGGCTCTACTTCTTAACCAGAGAAGAAGCACAGTCATGTTGCAAGTAAGTTGGAGAGGAAGCCATTACAACTATCTTGAAAAACCAGGAGCCACAGAGGGTTCTAAACAATAGTATCAAATTAAGTATCTTTGCTTTCTCAGAACTCAGCTTGCTTCTCTAAGCCCAAGCACGGCACAATGACTCTGGCTAGGATCTCCTCGAGTCAAAATGGAAGCCTTTGCTTAGAACTGCAACACATCTCTCAGTGTTCTGGCTGCATTAATAATCCATACAGGATAAAACCTCTCCTGCAAGCAGAAGTTTGAGGAAGAGAAACAAAGTATATATCATTTTATTTTTTTCACAGTAACACCTTGTATTTATTTCCAAATGAGGATAACATAAGAAAAAAAAGTTCAGTAGAGTACAATACCACCAACCGCTATGCTCAGAGGGTCCCTGCAGGAAAATCTTTGAGATCCGAAGGTAGGGAACATAACTGGGATAGCAGAGCGATCAGTGCGCCCCCACGATGTTGCGTGAGCACAGAGCAGCCTCTCCCACATTCAGCCCCCCATTCAACAAAAGCCAGAAGCAAGCGAGCAGCAAGTGGGGCTGGTTCTCAGAAACAGGAGCTACGAGTTATTACCCGACTATGAGCCTGACTCTTGGTGTCTCTCTCTGTTTTGTTTTGGCTTTTTTTTTTTCTTACAAGAACCATGTCAGCTTACAATCCCTTATTTTTTATTTTTTGTGCCTACAGCAACTAGTCTTCCTAGGTGGTCTCCCATCCAAGTACTAACCAAGCTTGACCCTGCTTAGCTTCCGAGATCATATGTGATCGGGCTTGTTCAGGGTCTGGTGTCTCTCTCTGAATGGCAGTGTTGCAATTGCCCACAGGATATGCAGAAAGCATTTTGGATGTCTCTGATAAGATAAAACAGTAAACTACCAGAGTATGATTTCTTCCAAAATTTTGGCTACTGCTTATCAATGGGGCATTTTAAGATATTGGGGTGCAAATGGGAACTTCCCTGCATTTTAAAATATTGATTCAGAAAAAATAAAATCATGAGATTACTTCAGAGCTTTGAGAGCCAAAATTTGGTTCCATAGACATCATTCCTAATTAGAGCAAGAAACACTATACGGATTATTTTCTATAAGTCAATGATTCTTAAAAGATTTTGTGGCAGATATTTTGAGGTGTCAGATGATGTTTTTACTAGTTTGCAAATTAGATTCACATTTTGCTCTAGTAAAAGATACAAGAAGATGACATCTGTGTGTGTGTTTGTGTGTGTGTGTGTGTATGTGTGTGTGTGAGAGAGAGAGAGACAGAGACAGAGAGATAGAGAGAGACAGTGAGAGACAGAGAGGGAGATAGAAAGAGACAGAGACACACACAGAGAGAAGGGAGATCTCATTTATCTATGCTATGTAAGGCACCCCTAATGGAACAATCCCACCTAATGTCTAAAACAATATGTGCTCCTATAGACAGCCTGGCTGTTGATCTTCCAAGTTGTTTACAATCAGTGATTAGAAATATCTGCGATGATATATCATATCTGTAGATCTCTCTTCCTCTTCTGCACCTGCTCGCATTCCTCAGTTTATTTTTTCCTTCCCTTTCTGGGGTTAACTGATGATAGATATTTTATTACTTTGAAAAGATATAAGCTCTGTTCTCATCTCTTGACTAGACTGTGCATTATGGCACCTTAGGAATGTATAATGTCCAGAACTGTGAACATTTAACTAGAAAGAAGTTGATAGCAAGGTTGCAACATGGTAAAATGACCCAATTAGCTGTCAGAGGTTAAATGCATGTGGTGTAGACAGCAGTATGTGCCAAAGGTTTTAGAATACTCAAATTCAGACCTCAGCTTCTGCCATATTACCTTTTTTTCTAAACTCTCCTTTAGTATCATAATGCACATTTATTACTGTAAGCCATGCTACACTGGACTTTCTCAGGGTGATGAAATGCTAACAGCTTCCACAGAATGTAGAAGCACAATGGGAACAAAACCACAGATGAACAGAAGCTTGGTGTTCACTGCCTCCAGGGCAGAGTGGTTAAATTAATTTTTTCCATATGCAACTAATTGAATCTTCAACTCCAAAGTAAATAGAGATAAGGATTATTAGATTGCAATATTCATAAGTAGGAAAGGATTAGCAGTACTAGGGGTGGCTGGAAAAAAGAAATTCTCCTAGGTAAAGATTTGAACACACTGAAACTTTAGGGGAAAAAATATATATAACTAATTTCCATATAAAAAATTCTGAGAGGTATTCTAATTATGTCTTCAAATGAGGGTTCAGTAATCTATGAAGTTCATTTCCCACTCCAGAAGTGCTGGCCCACCCATTTCTGAGGACATTAGGATCTCATTTGATTCTTGAGGGGTAGGTATGACCTTACCTGCTGCACACACTTATTAAGGCCACACACTTCTGTCGATCTCTTATTTATATGGGCCACATCAATCTCAATATCACAGGTAATGTAAACCCAGACAGAAAGCAAAATAACCTCTGTCCTAGGAAAAGAAATCTCCAACACTATGACTGCTAAGACAGCCTTTCCTCCAAGCAAGTCAACTTGTTGCCTACCCCGCTCTACCCTCATGGACTTCCGTGACCCTGACAACCTGGACCTAGGCCTCCATTCGATTCTTCCTCCGTTGGATTCCACTTCCCTCTTGGATGAAGATTCCTGTCAGGCCCAGGACTTGACTCAGCCTCCCTAGCTGTGTCCTGCCACACACTGTTCTGGCATCCTCATGGCTGTGCGTGCTCCGGTATAGATTACTAAGGTGTTTAAGGAAAAAAATGAACAGGCAGAATTAATTAACTTGCTTTTCAGCCAAATTAACTGTTTATTTCTCAAAATTATTTGGAAGTCTGCCTAATTCCACCAGATTTATCCTGCCAAATTCATTAGTATACCAAGAAAGGCTTTGTTTCAAAAATGTTTGACTTGGAAATTTTTTTTTTTTTAAAGCTCCTGTCAGTGCCTAATTCAGAAGAATTCTCAGCTGTATTCTGGACAGGAATACAGACAGGACAAAAAGAAACAACTTTCACTTCGCAACTTATCAGAATAATACAATCAAAGTTTCTTTGTGACCAGTTCACTGCCAGTGACCAGGCTTTGTGTGTGGGACATTGTGTCTCTTCTTATATAAAGACTTTTCTGGAAACAGGTGGCTTATGCACCCTGCTGGGAGGTGGGGCTTCTGGCTTCTGAGAACAGTCACTCTTGCAACAGGGAGTTCTTAGGGTGCCTCCAGGCCTCAGTGCAATCATTTAGATTCTAAGTGTCACAAAATCTCCATAAGACACTCCACCACCATCCACTAGAGAAAGGGTCCTGCATTTGAGAAGCTCCATTCCAGGGCTCTTAGGGACTCAAGCAACAGAAGCACCCCCAGCATATCAAGGTTATTAGCACTTTGCTAATTACTTTTGTCTCTCTCTTCCTTTGACTATTGGAAGGTTTCTTTGTGCGGAAAGAGTGAAACAATGCAGCCCTGGTTTAAAGGATTATTTGTTCTTAACCACATAATCCCTAGGTCTAATTGGGAAAGGCACGGTCTCACAAGCAACTTTGGGCTCTGCACCCCAGAAGGGGTATTATCAAAGGCCGTAACAAGCAAAAGGCCAGAAGTCAAAGATTGTGCCTTCCTGGATCACACCGCCCCTGAGGGTCGTGTTACAGACTGGGCATCAAGGATGCTTGAGGAGTGAGACTCAGCGGGCGCCAATGTGGAACCTCAGCCCAGGCTGGGCTCGAAGCGTGACTACACCATGTATGACCTTCCTCAACCTCATCCACAAATCAGAACTAATATTTCCTACCTGGCAATGTGACAGAAAAACAATTGTCGACACGGGATACCTAGCATAGAACAGGTGCTCAACAAAAGGTAGCTTTGGTATTTTTTACTTAAACACGAGACAATCATAACCTGACACCTGAGAGACTTTTGTACCTTTTGGAGATAATTTATAAAAGCCACAAAACTCTATTTTTAAGAGATTTAGAAAAAAAATACTATGATTACTATTCATATATTGCATTTTCCAAGTATTACTGACATAATTTGGGCCATTTATTTCAAGATCGCGGATAAGTTAATAGTTATTTTTTCTATTTTTTTTCCAATAGCATGCATATTTCTTCTCCAAATATGCTGAACCACTTAAGCTACCTAAACTCTATCCACAGGAGGCCCACAAGGAATGTTTGCTGGAAAAATGATAAGGTTTGGTGATTCTAGTGTTTTGTTTATTGTTCAGGAGTTGTGGGGGTGGGGCTGCTTGTTTTTATCTTCCAAAGCTTTGTGTAATTCCAAAATGACTTAAGAGACAGATATTATGCAAGCACCATTCATTATCCAGAAATGGGAGGATAGAGAAAATACGCTTTAAAAATACAGAAAGGTTATTATGAAGGGGCAAAAGGGAGAGTCTAGAGTACGTGAGCCATGTTTGAATTCAAGGCTGTTTCTAAAGGCTTTGCAGCAGCTCAGGATGGGGCAGTCTGGCTGCCCACTTGCCATCTTCTGCCCCACACAGGAAAGGAAACTGGAAGAAATCCTCAGTGCAGATGCTTTTGGGATAATCTACTTTACTAAATAACCGAGACTTTTTAAAAAAGATATTACCCATTCTACTAAGATATTCAGAGTCTTGGGGAATAAAATAAAACAAAAAGAAAATATGTGACAAATAATGCCCCCTAAAATATTTGTCTTCCTCTCTAGAAGGTTATCTCAGAACAAAGGCCTGCTGTTATGATATAATTAAATAAAAAAATTTAAGACTTAAGCCAAGAACTTCAGAGGGTAAATGCTTCCTGCACTGGGAAGTATTGGGCATCTTGCCATCAGGGACCTGCCAAATTCAGTGCATTCTTCCTCACTGAGAAATTTGGGAGTGTTTTATGCCCATGGATGAAAATGAGAAGTTCCTACAGATTAAGCCTATATCTCCAATTAGCATACCAAAAGGTTGGACTTTGTCTGACATTCATCACTAAAGCTGCTTCTAATTTTGACTACCTTTTTCTTTAACACTTTCATATGAAATATTTCAATTTAATACAAAAGTAAAGAAAATGGCATGATGAACCTCAGGTACCCATCACCTACCTTCAACTCTTAGCAACTTATGGCCAATCTTGCTCCATTTAGACCCCTGTTTATTTCCCCTGTCCCTGGATTATTCTGAAGCAATCCTCACTTCATTATATCACTTCATCCATAAATATTTCAGCATGAGCTTTTAAAAAATTAGAATTGTATTTTTATACCTAACCACAATACTGTTAGGCCATAGAAAAACATTTATAGTGATTCCTTGATGTCAGTAAATATCCAACTCTGACTACTTCTTGCATAATTATACACAAGTTAATTACACACAAGTCGAAGCATTCACATGAAAATGACAGGTGCCATAGAGACCCAAAATCTCTGAATAATCTTCATTAGAATTAAATTATTGATAGTGAACAATGTCTAGCATAAGCTTCAAGGAAAAAAAAGTCTATTTCAGTGAAGAAAATGATCCATTTTTAGAAGCATTTTCTTTCCTCAGTGAACTTAAACAGTACATTTAATCCATCCACTTAACTCAAAGTGATGGAGTGTCTGCACATGGGAAATTGAAAGGATGATATTTTTAGGCTCAAGTTGTAGAACCCTATATCTGACCAAGAAAACATCACAGAACTCTAACAAAGCCAGCTTGACCAAGCTGGTAGTTGGCTAACTTGTTGGTTTATTAAAGAAGAACTGAGATTTTTTTCACTGGTAGGAGAGAAAAATGAGAACTGTAAACTATTGAAGCCCCAAGTCCTAAATACATCTGAATGCTAAGGTTGCTTCTATAGTACATTTAACAGTCTAGATCTTGCGTGTGCCTGTGTGTGCACGTGTGCGCGTGTGTATATTAGTTTTATGCAATTGTATCACATGTGTTGATTTATATGACCACCACCACGGTCAAGATACAGGATTATTCCATTACAAAGATTCCTCATGCTACCCTTTAATAGACATAGGTGTGTGTGTGCGCGTGTTAAGGTATGATTCATGAACTACCTGCATCAAAATCATCTGGGGGTGGGGGCCTGATGTTGCTTATAAATCCCAGGGCCTTACTCCAGAAGAGCTGAGTCAGAGGTCTTGTGGGCTGGGTCTGGGAATCTGCCCAAGGAATTTTTATTTATATTGTTTTGAGAACCTTTCCAATATTTCAGTGTTCTGGCTATAGTACATATTTTACTTAAAACTAGGCCTGAAGGGATCTAGAACTTTTAAAATCAGGTTGCAATCAGAATTGTTTCATCTAAATATAATTAATCTAGTCCTCACTACTATGCTAGGACAATATGTCTACTTCATTTACTGATGCCATTGTCATGTTCAATTTTCAAGGGGACATTTCAGGCATATTTTGGGGCCAGTCTCAGGTGATTTTGCCAAAATATTAAGCTCCTGAATCATAGGAAAAGTTTCTTATATCAGTAAATTCTTCTCCATCCCAGCTATATTTTCTGTCTCCTAGTCCAAAATGTCAAATACCCATCCTCATATATTCTCCTTTCTACAAGTTCCTGCTTATACACATTGGCAGGTCCCATGAGCAGTATCATTCCTACTGGATCATGGACTCCAAGCTCACATGAAAAGGCTATTTTGGACTTTGGGGAGAAATGCAATATGTATAGTTTACATGGCTGCATCTAGAGTCAACTAAAATGACAAATTTAGACTGTAAATTCCCCATATATGCAGTACAAAATATACCTCTTTGCTAGCTTTTACCTGGGCACTGTGCTAGAGCCTTTACCAATATAAGGTATCGAATCCTCACCCTAATCTATGTTGTGGATCTGAAGTTCCACATTTTACAGATTCAGAAACAAAATTTCAGAGAAATAACTTGTCTACCAGATACACAACTAGTATTCAGCTGAGCTGGGATTAAAATACAGGTGAGTCTGACATCAGTATTCACACTCTTTTCACAATGCCAAGAAGATTCTGATAAAACAGAGAGCAATTGAGTTCGACTGATATAAACACGCTCTAAATATCCTATTTTGTAATTGAAATTTTACCTTTATTAAGTTTTGATACTGTTATTATCATTTTTTGTTTGGAAGTAGGATTATGAGAGAATAGGGCAACGCCCCTCAAAATATTTGTTACTAGACCGCAACAAGGTAAGTACGGTACAGAAATTGAGAGTACACATTTAGAAACCTTCATAGCAATTTGACATTGCTGTGACATCCGAGGAAATGATCAACAGATTTGCATCCTTGAAGATAATACAGGCTAGTTCAGAACTCCAAATCCACATAACGAGTCCCATGTGGCTCAAGTCATTTGCTGGTCATATTCAGCAAGACTACATACTAGTTTGTGATGGATTGAGAAAAAAAACCCTGATCCTTCCCTACAGATAGTTTGAAAAGTACTGGGTTTTGCAATTATAGGTATACTAGATGCACTTTGCTTCCCATTTTCCCATAGCGCAGGGTAGATATAAGCTGACCAGTCTCTTAGAAGCTGCCCAGCTGTCTCCTTTGGTGACACACCAAGGCTTCCCTAGGCCATGATGACCACAACACCAAGTACAGTCCACAAAACATTCTGTCACCAAATGTCAATGCTTAATGTTTACTCGGAGAACCTGGGAGGGAAGAATCAGAACACAAAATTCACTCCCAGTCCCTCCCATGCGACTTGCAGTGACATCTGCATTGGAGCTCTGACGTTAATCTACAGGTGATTTCTGTTGTTTTTGCTGGTACCTGCTTTGGCCGACTTTCATTAGTGTCTAGAAGCCTTTCGATTTGGAATCTGACATCCCCTGTCTCACCTGTCTAGCTCTTCTCCCTCTCCTTTTACCTAACAAACACAATTTAAAAAATCAGCATCACTATTACAGCAGCTATAATATACTAAAAACTTATGTGTCAAACATGGTGTGAGGAGCTTTATGTAAATTATTTTATTTAACTCATCAAAACTAAACAAAGCACATAAAATTATCCTCATTTTTTATCAGAAGGAAGTATAAAGTTTAAGAAAGTTATTTTCCTCTGGGTAACATGGCTAAGGGAAAGGGCAGAGATTTTATTTCAAACCCTAAGTTCCTAAACACTTTAGATAAACATTCAATATATTAAAATCTTTATGTAGTTAGTAGTAAATATCTCCATTTTACAGATGAGAAAACTGAGGTTCAGAGGGTCATGTACCCAGCGACAGGGAAGTAAGTTCTCTGACTCAGAGCGATGACCTTGAAACTAGTGCTCACTATGTTTTCCTTTTTGTGTCTACTATTTATACATCCCACTCTGCTGTTTGAAAGTAATTACTTGTACTGTTTAAATGGAAATTTTCTTGAGATTAATATCTTAGAAAGGCAACAGTGAAACAAATTTTTTCACTTAAAGTTATGAATGCCTAGAACTTGTGGACTGTTTTTTTATTTTGGTTAATATTTAATTTAGGCTCCTTGCAGGTGAATGCAGAATGAGGCTATATACAAAGAGAGAAAACAGAACTACTTTACAAAGAAGAGGATAAAAATAGAAGAATGTTGGTTTTCAAAAATAACAATGGATATATTAAAAATCCTATGCGCACGATGAAAATATAGCATTTATGTGGGTATTGGCAGTTTTTTGAGGCACAGAATTTGGCCTTCATTGAATTTTTAATAAGTCCATGCGCAACACTGAGTCCAAATATTGATTCTAAAAATAAGCCCTTAAAAAAACATTGTTCTGCGTGTGTTTGTGTGCCTGCACATTTTTGGTTTTTCTTCACAACCAGGTGATCCATTACTTTTTCCAGATATTTGGATAAGGAGGTGAGATTGCTAATGGGTCCTTCCTACTCCAGGCTCCCAGGACAGGTCATCGCTTTCCTGCCATCACTTTTATTTTTCCAATGGAGCCAAGATGCACAAGGCGATTCTTAGAAAGCAATTCTAGAAAAAGAGATGAAGTTTGTTGTGAGGGCGGCGGGGCGGGGAGAGTTCCAGAGAGAATTTCTTACATTTTAATGGTTTGGGTTTTATTGGCCTAATTCCTAGCTAATCATTTTTTGTGACAATTTGCTGGCTTAAGAGTTCACCTAAAAGTGTAAGTCATCCTTGCTCTCCAGAAAGAGAAATCCCCAACCTTATTAACCTCCCACTGCCCCGCCCCCCCACCAACCTGAGCTCCAGCTCCAGCTGGTTGGAGGAAGGTGTAGGTACCTGGAGTCCAGCCATCATCTCCTGCCAGGTGGACACTCTCATGGAAAGTCCTGTGTCTTATAGGGAGCCAATGGCCTTTAGCTGTCAGAATCCGAAACAGCCATTTCCTATTTTAAGAAACACTGATACCTCAGGAGAGCACAAGTGATCCTGCTATGGCTACAGTAGAAGCGGGAGAGCAGGGGTGCATGACCTTGAGAAGCAGGTGGAAGCCCCATGGTCATATCACCCAGGGCTCTTTCCATCTGAGCACTGAATACCTCGCTGTGCTGTCTTTGCTCCTCCCTTCAGACTAGGACCCTAAGGGGCTTTGTTTTATCACTGAAGACAATAGGGAGAGAAAAGAGGTTTTGTTTACATGACAGAGCCACATGTTCATGGTGGGGCCATGTGCCTGTGGACTTGTTATGATTTGGACTATTTCTGATGAATACTGTCTCTGATGAAGAGATGGTGTCTGCAAGGTGGTATGTACAACCTTCTTAGGACAGTATTCAGCTACATCCAAGACCCCCACCCCTACCCAGCTATCACTGAGGACTCCCCTACAGGAGCAACCCCAGCTTCCTCCTCAACACTTGGCCCAGCAGCACCTGGGCAGCCCAAAGTTTCCGAACTGTCTATCACGAGCCTTTACAAAGAAGCATAGGTGCCTCAGCGGTAATGTTCTATGTCCTCTGAGAGCTGAAGAGATGGATATGGTATAGGAGTTGCTCCCTTCTTTTCCCGAGTCACCTCATACCATGGTCTTTTCAAACCCCATTGGCATGGCTGCTCCACTGGGCCTGAAGACTTCTCTAGACCCATTGCTCTTCCCCACATGCCCTCAAACTTTAGGGAAGCCATGTTGAACTTCCCCCAAAACATGCTCTCACACACACCACCCTGAGGGCAACACCGCACACGGCGAAGGACTGTGACATCCAGCTCAGTGAACACCCAGCCAGCCGCCCTTCTTCCAGGTGCCCCAAGCACTAGTGATTCTCGTGCTGTCCCTCGTTCTTAGGTGGAGGGGAAGGCTGGCTCCCGTTTTCCAGGAACACGGACCTGCACACAGGTCAGACTCGCTCCATGCAGCTCTTCTCTTATGTTGTCTGGGGTGGGAAATGCCTGTGCTTGGTATCTCTGAGTGGTCTGGGCAGGAAGCTGTCTTTCCCCAAATGGACCACTCTGTGGACTTAGAACACATGCATAAAGATTTTCCTTCTCTCTCAAGTTTGGTGCAATGACCAGGACAGTAAGAAAAGTCCCCTCTAAACACCTTTTACACTGAGACAAGATCCTTGGCAATTATTAACCACTGCACTTTAATTGCCCCTAACTTAGATTCAGGCATCCTTCTTCCCATGTGATTTATCGCCCCAGGGGAGAAGAGAGCTCATGGTGGGGACTTCATTAACGAGACTCCAAGCATCTGCTGAGGAACTAAATGCCTCCATCTCCCCTTCGGCGTCAGCTTCCCGGGCATGGCGGCTGCATGGTCGCACAGAGCCCCGTGTTCCTCCGTGTTCTCCTGTTGTTGCGGTCCTGAAATTCTTAACACGTTTTGGACAAGGGGCCCTGCGTTTTCATCTGATACTGGGCCATGCAAATGGCCTGCTGGCATTAGCAAACCCCACTTACCACACGCCCCAGGGGCCTCTGAATAAAATGAAGATAAGAAGCAGTGGAAAAAAAGGAAGGAAAAGTCAACATTTTCTGGTCAGAAGAATCAGGGGAAGAAAAAAGCAAGAGGCAGGGACATAGAGAAGCAAAATGGTCAGCACTGTGTTCTGATTTCCCCTCGACTTTCATTCTTTGGATAGAAGCCCAGAGAAGAGAAGGAGAGATAAGCAGTGTAGGGGAGCCAGATGGAATAGGGACTTCAACTCCCAGTGCTAATCAGAAATCTGGCAAGAGACTCAGCCTGCCCCTTACCAATAGGGCTGCGCTGGAAAGTAAACTTGGTGCCGTGGTGTAGGTACAGCAGGGCCTCAACACTTAGCTCTCCTGGCCAGTCTGGCTCCAGTGCCTTGAGGATTAAAACCAGATGTCCCCATGGCCCCAGAGGCAAACTGGAAAGCCTCCAGTGAACCCCAATTCAGCAACCCTCCAGTCCACCCTGAACCTGCCACAGGCTCGCTGCATTGGCAGGCTTCCAGGCAGTGGCTAATATGGCAGGGCCCTCACAATAGTGAGGCGAGCTAGCCAGGCCCTAAACCAGGGGCCCCAGCCACCAAAATCTAACCAATAGTACAGGGTGGATCTGAGGACCCCAATACTCTGCCATGATGAGGTCCTATAAGTTACCTCTCCCACCACAACCTAGAGACCATGTTAGAGAGAGGGGACAGAAATAGGAGAGGCAAGCACAATCTAGAGCGCCTATTTTAAATGTTAGTTAAAAATCTGTTTTATGTGGGATTGATAACCATTTCTTTCCCACTCCCTTGCAAGTGGGAGTTTCTATGGAAGACCAGATTGATTATAAACAAAAATAATGGAATTACATTTCCTCTGCACATGTAAGCTCATAACCCCATTACATTTTATGTTGTATCATGTGCTACATTATGAATTTAATTATCCATTATAAAAGAACACAAAGATGACATGTGTAAATAAAATCCACACATATATTCTCAAGCTTCAGTTTATCTAGTAATTCCTAATTTTTCCTTATCAAACCTATACTTCACATTTTCCAGAGGTTTTGTGTGAAGTATTTTCACATGCACTGTCTTATTTGACCTCCCAATATCCTACAAGGCAGGTAGGAAAGATACCATTGTCCATATTTTATAGGGGACTCAGAGATGCTAAGTGACTTGTTCAAGGTCATGGGGTCATTAGAGGCAGGAGTAGGGCCGGAAGCCAGGCTGGCCTCCAAGTCTAGTGCTCTTTCTACCATGCCATTCATGCCAGACTGCTAAAAAGTGGTAAATGTAGTAGATGCCCACTGTTCTCCCTTACCAATCCACCTCCCTTAACCATGATGGACAGCTGCTTTGTTTCCTACGTCTCTGATTTCTGCTGACTTTTATATTTTCCTTCTATCTGCTTACTTTGATTTTATTTTCTCTTTGTTAGTCACTTAAGATGGAAGCTGAGGTCTTTGATTTAGACCTTTTTAAAAATAATAATAATAATAAGCATTTTAGTGCTTTAAATTTCCCTCCAAGTACTGCTCTCGCCACATCCCACACAACTAATTTAGGGTGTCTTCATTTCATTCACGCAAAATTTCTAAGAAGAAATTTGGACCCATTTTTTTAGAAGTGTGTTATTTAGTTTCCATAATATTCGGGGATTTTCCAGGTACTTTTCTGTTACTGATTTCCAAATTAATTCCATTGGGAACAGAAAACATCTTCTGGTGACTTGCCATCCTTTGGGAAGCCTCTTTCTCTGAGCCTGGGTAGTTTCCTCACATGTATGGACTGATTAGTACTTTGTTGAAAACTCAAGGAGAAGCCTTTACCATCTCTTGAGTTCTCTCTCAGTCAGGTCTCTCCTCTCTGGTACTCTGCCCTTTGAAATCCAGCCAATTTAGCTCCTCCCAATTCTCTGCATTCTTAACTCCATCTCCTCAACTCAGGGAATCTGTCAAACTCTGTGTGTGTTCCCTCTTCTTAAACTGCAGACAAGAAATTCTCTCTAGACAATAAGCAGCAGGGAGAGTGGTAATCGTGGGACTTGACCCATTCGTTTCAAAGTGTCAGCACCCAGTTGTGCGAATCTAATCACGTGCCTGCCTCCTTGATGTTGGGATTCAGAGAGAACATGAAACCCTGATTCTGTCCTAGATTCACCCAGTGGTGTCTTCCCTAAACAATGGGTTCATATGCTACACAGGAAATAAAACAGCAAAGGTACACTATACCTATCTTTTGGGAACTTTTATTTTTACTTGTTTAGGAAAAACTGTCCAAGATTTGGGCATGGGCAAAAGGATTACTGAGAACGCTCTCTGTGTAGCGCTAGGCATTATTTAGCAGGCCTGCCCCAGGGTTATCTGCTTTTTTTAAGGTCCACTTCTTTGTTCATCTTGCGATTGATAAGGATATTTTAAATTCTGTAAAAGTAAATAGTAATTGCAGAAAACAGTGAAGTAACATGTCCCATAGAAATGCAAATGAAATAAGTCCAATGATACAAAGAATTTCTATCTAAAAGAGAACCTCAAAGTTGCAGTTTTACTGTCTCGTAGAACGTTAAGCACTTTTTAAATTTAAATTAACAATCTTGTTCAAACATTCGTTCTTTCAGTTAATACAAACACTTCAGTTTCTCCAGTACTCTTTGAACCGGCTTTTCCATCTTGTTAGTTCCATCGTTAATAAGTTAAATGTGTTTTGAAATGTGTTCATTTTATAAATCATGTTTTTAACTTTTTGGAATGTATGCTTCGAAATGCTTTCTGCCCATTTCAAAATACTCAGCTTCAGAGATACCCTGCCCCTCCCACTTTCAATAGCTCATTTGCAAACAAAAAATGTAGAGAAAGAAATCTGTTCTCCTAATACAACTAAGGGCACACTATTTTTTAACTTTTATAAAATCTAAGATAAAAAGAATACAAAATATTCAGAGGCAGGGTGGTGTCGTGATTAAGAATACAAACTCTAGAGCCAGAATAGCTGCTACTTACTGGCTTTGTCACCCTGAGCAAGTAGTTCAACATTTTTTTGTATCAGTTTCATCTTCTATAAATTTGATAACAATATCTACTGGGTTGTATGAGAATTAAATGACTTGGTACCTGCAAAAAACTTAGCTTAGTACCTGAAACACAGAAAGTGCTATACAAGTATAGTTAACATTAACTATATTTTATATTAAATTATATTATAGTAAGCAAGTATAATTAGCAAGAATAGTTAATATTATTAATGTTTGTGCTTTGGGTTTACAAAGTACAGATTTATAATCCTTTAGTAGTCAATAATACCATTTTCCAAACATACATCTTACCTAACATTCCATACTATGGTAGCTAGTACTTTCTGAGGGAACAACCTAATAGACACAATGCTACCTCCTATCTCATTTAGTAGTTTAGAGTGTAAACTTAGCATGCCCTTAATCAAGAGGTAGCATCTAGTTACCCTACCATTGAACTGAGGCTGGCCTTAGTGGCTGGTTTGACCAATAGTATATGGCAGAATTGACAATCTGATTTCTGGGGTCAGGTCATAAGAAGCTTTAAAAGACCTGCTGTTGAAATGCTTCTTTGGAATGCAGCTAGTTTGCAAAGCCTAAGCCGTGCAGAGAGGCTCCATGTAGACACTCTCTAGTCAATTACTCTAGTTGAGTTCCCAGCCAATAGCCAACACCAACCACTAGCAATGTAATGGAGTCATCATGAATGTTTAGACTTCAGATGACTCCAGCCCTACCCAATTCCTATTTGACTGAAATTACATAAAAGATCCCAAGTATGAATCTCCTAGTTGAACCCATTCAACCCACAGAACCATAAGAGATAATAATAAATTGCTATTTTGAGGCACTAGGCTTGGGGTGTTTTGTTATACATCAATGAACAACAAAACACACACGCTTTTGGCCTCCCTGCCATGTGGTTCTAAGAATAAGACCAATCCTGGTTTAACTCACTGTAAGTTGATCTACCTTATGCATTATGTTGCAAACAAAAGCCAACTAAAATTCTAGCTGTTACAAACTATTGACCCTCTTGGACATGATCTGGATTGGCTAGATGTCACAGTCCATTTACAGAACAGTCATTTTAAGCATAAATATTTAAAGTTAATGAAAAATCTTTTAGGCTCTTCCTAACTTAAGCTCTCCTCTCCCTTCAAGAATTCTGAATTGCCTTTTTATCACAGTGACCCTGGCTGCTACCAAATTCCAGGATTTTTAAAACTCTACATGGGTAAAAACTGGGAAATGTACCATTTAAAAGTGATAGGTACTTTTATGCCATTTCAGGGAAGTGTAAACACTTCATTTTCCTTTGTGGCAGATGAACCTTGGGTTTAGAGCAAGGAAAGCCAATGGACCTTCGAATATGCAAAAGTATTGCAAAGACCCCTCTCTAAAAACTGGGAGAGCAGAGGACCTGAACAGACACCTCTCCCTAGAGGACATACAAATGGCCAACAAATATACAAAAAGATGCTCAACATTACTAGCTATTAGGAAATGCAAATCAAAACCACAATGAGATACCATCTCACACCTGTTAGAATAGATATAATCAACAGGGCAAGTAATAACAAATGTTGGAGAGGATACAGAGAAAAAGGAACCCTCATACACTGCTGTTAGGAATGCAGATTGGTACAGCTACTGTGGAAAACTGTATGAAGGTTCCTCAAAAGACTAAAAATTGATCTACCATGTGATCCAGCAATCCCTCTACTGGGTATTTACCCCAAAGACTTGAAAACTCATATCGAAAACACATTTGCACACCAATGTTCATAGCAGCATTATTCACAGTGGCCAGGACATGGAAGCAACCGAAGTGTCCTATGATAGATGATTGGATAAAGAAGCTGTGGTACATATATACAATGGAATATTACTCAGCCATAAGAAGAGATGAAATACTGCCATTTGTGACAACATGGATGGACCTCGAGATAATCATGCTAAGTGAAATAAGCACAGACAGAAAAAGTTGAAAATCATATGATATCACTTATATTTGGGATATAAACCTAAAAGCAACAAATGAACAGGACAAACAGAGACTCATGGACATGGACTATAGGCTAGTAGTTATCAGAGGACTATAGACTAGTGGTTACTAGTGGGGTGGGGAAGGAGTAGGGAGGTAGGGTAAAAGGTCAAATATAGGGTTTAGGGGTAGAGTGACATAGGTAAAGGGGATCAAATACGGTAGCTGAAGGAAACTGGACTTTGGGTGGTAAACACACAATAGAATATACAGATGTTGAATGATAATGCACACCTAAAAATTATATAATTGTATCAATGTTACCCCAACAAACTTAATTAAAAGTTAAAAAAAAAAAAGGGAGGTTTGAGGCTGCCAGTTCAAGAAGTTGAGTGTTCAATACAACTATATAAAGGCATGTCTCATGGATGAGCAGAGTTATAGCTTTGTATATCTTTAAAGCAGTGGTTCTCAAACTTGAAACCATTTTTAAAAGAAAAAATTATTAAAAATCCTCAGAACTCTTTCAAATTATTTTTATTATAAAATTATTTAAATATGTAAAAATATAAAATAAATATGTATTGCGTGTCTCCTATGTGCCAAGCACACTTCTAGGCACCAGTGGCAGGCCATATCCCTGACCTCAGGGAGTTTGTAATGTGGTAGAACTATGATTGTAGGTGGACCAGGCGACCTATTTTCTAAACATGGTCTTTCTCAAGACAAAAAAAAATCCAGATTTGAGGGAATGTCTAACGTCATCTGATGTCTTTGGAAAGCTAAAAGGCAGGACACATGTGTGCAGAAGGGTGGAGATGCCCTGAAAAGGAGATGATGTTCATGCTATTGAGTGTCCTGGAAAAGAGTTAAACTAGGGGCAGGAAATGAGAATCCAGAAAGCAGGCCTTACATGGGTGGGGGAAGGGAGGGGTGAGCTAGCCCTCTTCAGGGTCCTGTCAGTCAGATCTGGCTTGGGAGGCTGTTGTTGCCCACAAAGCCCATATCACACTGGGAACCACAGACACAAGCATTTTAAGAGCCTATAAACATGTTTAAAATTGGGGGAGAAATTTATTGGCTCCAAAATAATAAAATTGCTAAATAAATATTAATAGATATTTAATTAAATGCCTACAAAATGTAAGATTATGTCAACAGCACCAATTGTTAAAATTAGTATTCATTAAAATGTCATTACGTTCAGAAATAATTATTTGGTCAGATTATCTAATCTTGTAAGAATTCTGGAATACGTACAATTGCCAAGAAATCATTCTCAATAATGAACCGAGTTGCCAAATAATTTCCAAAGAAAACTTATAAAAATCCTTTCATACAGTTAATAGTAAATTAATGCAGGATACGGGTATGTGCCAATGTGTTTGATAGGAAGTCGAGTATAGTTTCTAAAAATTTGAGAATTTAGAGACAACAAAGTTATTAAATGCTGAACAGGGGTTTGGTTGCCCAAAGTTCTCTGGACAATGATGAGTAAGTGCTTCCTTAGTCATACTGAAGCAAGCCAGCTGTTAACTAGGGAGGGGTATTAGCAAAGGGCCACCAGAGCAAATCTCAACCTATACAGTGTTTCTGTGTGGTTCAGAAAAAGGTGACCCTTCCAAGTAAATGTGAGTCCAGCCAAGGCACAGAACAGCACATGCCAGAATGTCAGACGTTCTTTCTCAGAAATAAAAGACGGTGTTCTGAATCTGGGCAGATACAATCAGCCCAAACTTTATAAAATAATTCCATAATTTCAGCATCTCACATCCATCATGTTACCTATTTCTTTTAACATTTAGTGAATGCCAACCTGCCTTTCTCATTTTAAAAGGTGATTTTGTGAATTCTGATGAGAAATATCGCTGAACAAAGGCTACACAGAACCACAAAGGTGGACATTCAACCAGAGAAACCAAGTCAGCACCAGAAGAGCCTGGGCCCCTATGAAAATGATGGAAAAGTAGACAAAGGACATGAAAGACATGAAAATGAATTTTCTGTTCATTTCTTCATAAGACAAGTTTTAAATGGATTTGACCACAATTTCCCATAGTCTGAGAGTGAGCCATTTTTGAAAAAGAGCAGCCATATTTCAATATTTTACTGATGCTTTGCATTAATCACTTAAAAACACCATCTGCCTCCTTTGTCAAGGGTCCCAGTTCTGAATTTAGAAGAGAAAGTACCAAAAACACACACACAGAGAAACAAAAATTAAACTGTAAAAACAAACACACTAGCCCAGCAAGACGTGTTGTAGACAAGAGCAGGATCCCAGGTGATCCATTTAGAACATAAAATGGAAGTCCGCACTACTGAGTGAACAGCCTATTAAAATTCCTGTCATCAGTGGCACAGAAGTACACTTCAGGGGACAATTCAAAAGGAGGAGCACAGGGGTCAGGTGGCTCTTCCTGTCTGACAAGTGATGTCAGTACAAGGGCTAAATGGCAGGACATCTGTCTGTTAGACTATTGTGCAGTGTGCTTGTTGGCAATTTGCAGCATTTAGGGATTGTTCTGGGGTGGTGGGGTGAGGGTAGGGGATGTTGGGCATGGCTTGTTTTGCTTTTACAATTAAGAATCCAGAAATATTGTATATCCTATTAGTTATCATTGAGATAAGGACCTTTCTTATAACCGATGATCAAGATGCCCAGAAAAAGAAATAAAATTAAGCATTCTGAGTGGTGAGAAAAAAGGCAAGGGCAGGACTTAATCTCTTGGGTTATTTTTCTTTTCAACTTTATGGCTCTCTTATCCTTGGGAACTCTCCAAGCACCCCAAGCTGTGCAGTGAACAAATCTCTTGTACAGGGTAGGGCCAGTGGGAAGGGGGTTTGCAGATACATGACTTGTAAGGGCTGTCAAGTGAAATCTCATAGGGGCCTTTCTCCATGACTAGCAAATGAACATGGGTCCTGGTACATTTTGCAATTCAGTAAATGCTTGGAACTTTCGAGGCAGCCTATTATTCCATAAGTCACAGAATAGATTAATAAAATATGGTTATTTTGTCTTTCTTGGTGCATTTAAAAACATGGAAAGTCCTGAAACTCAAAATTCTTTATTTCATCCTGCACAATCAGAGGATAGGATTTCTTCACTTCGAATTTCTTAATGTGAAACCAGAGGCACTAATATTTCACATGCTCAAAACTTTACTGGCCAATTTTTAAATTTCAAATCAGGCTTTCCTCTATGGATTATTCCATGTCTTCACAGGTTATTCCATGTCTCATAATTAATTCCAGTGTTATTTCATGGTTTCTGATTATTTTTACAGCATAGATAGAGTCTTTGGGAGAATACAGATTTACCTCATATTCTTCTAATGACTTTTCTCCTAGCTTGAATACCTCCAAGTCTATTAAGTCAAATTTTTTCCTGGTTTGCACTTATTAATTGTAAATTTACCTGACTGGAAATCTCATCTCACCAGCTTCACCTCCATTTATGTTCATATCCCATCGTTTCATTTAATAACTCTAGAAACTAATTTATAATGTGCAGTCCAAAATTCCTCTGCCTTCCATAAGTAGGGCTGAAAATATGCCTCCTAGCTGACAAGCCACTTCAGACCAAAGGTACTATGAAGCTGTAATGGAATTGCACAAATACTGCAGTAATCTGCATGAAGGAACTAGGGTGATATTTCCTATCAACATGGAAAATAAAGCTAAAGTTTAGCTCCACATACATAAAATCCGCTACCCACTGTTTTCCTCAAGTTATAGGTTGTCACTTTATAAAGTTGTACAATATATTTAAAATTGTGTAATTATGTTTTCCTAGATGTATCTGTGCTTCACAGTATCTTCTCATAATTAACTTCACTTCGCATAGCATGTGTTATCTTTGGCTTTATAATCCTTTTTTGAATCCCTGTGTGCCTCCATGTATAATTACATAGAGAAATAGGAAAACCTATCTGTGAAGCAACACCAAAGAAATACACTCAAAGCTTATACAATATGCAGTACTGCATGTGCTTTTAGCAACTTTTTTTTACTGCCAGGAAGTGAAATGCCATGAACAGTGACTTAGCAAGAAGGGAGACATTTTCCTCAAATTTTCTTTTTCAAATAATGGATGTAAATGTACACCTTCCAGAACTCATCTTCCCTGAGAACTGAAGGAGAAAAATCATAAAAAGTACAACATTGTTCAAGGTCAAATTCAGGGAATAAAAAATACAGTGAAATCAGACTCTTTGCTATGACCCTAAAGAAAATTGTCCTCCTTGCTGACAATTATGCATGTTAAACATTGTACATAACTCACCAAGTCTACAAGGAAGTTATCACTGGAGCCATCTTATGGATGAGGCAACAAGCATCATCCTGTTAAGTTCTTACAGATACTATAGGACGAAGCCAGTGAAGTATGAGATGAAGCCAGAATTCATGCCCAGATCTGTCTAACATTAAGGGACATCTTTTATTAGGAAAGCCAGCCAGCATATTTGGCTATAACTTTTTCACCATAGATGCTGGTTACTCAACTTTAAACAACAGCCCATGTAAAGAATAGCCTTTAAAAAAAAAATAGAAATTATGACAAGATAGAGTCTAGAGAAGCAAACTAAAATCAATCTAAAATCTAACAACCTAACATGACCTGAAATGTGAAACTAATAAATAG
Source organism: Eonycteris spelaea (assembly GCA_003508835.1). NCBI lineage: Eukaryota > Metazoa > Chordata > Mammalia > Chiroptera > Pteropodidae > Eonycteris > Eonycteris spelaea. The sequence continues at coordinate 9,609,339 of PUFA01000017.1, forward strand.
TCCCTTAACAGTTTGTGGCAATTGCCAGTTAGTTTAGGATAGTTTGAAAGCTGACTGAATAGTCACTTCCAGGCTTTCCCCAGGATTTCTAATAGACTTTCTCAGACGTCAGTACCAACTGTAGACCCTGAAAATTGGTATGCATTAGTCACATAAGCCATGTGTTAAATTCATGCCACCAGTAAAAATATCTTCCATGACTCATCTTCCATAAGGGTTAAAGAAGGAAACTCATAAAAAGTACAACAGAGTTCAGAAGTCAAAGTAATCCAGTACATCTTGAGAATCTCTGAGAGGCCATCCATGTACCGAAGAGTAATACAAGCAACAAATGCTTATCATCACTACCCTGTTATCAAGGACAACTTAACCATACCCATAATCAGCAGAGTAACCAGTAAAACATTTTTAAATGTAATCAAAATGATTAATTTATGTAAATCAATTAACATTTACCCAAATAATCACAAGTAGTTTAAATGTTTTAATGGTGGAAAAATTAGGCCTCAGTTACTTGGAGTATTATTCTACATGAAACATCTCTGTGATGATGCTAGACATCACAATTTAACGTAGATTGCAGCTACGGTATTACACTGACTCCTGGCCAAGGCAATATTCTCCTCTCCTTGAGGCAAGATGCTCTGGCCAATTGGCTGTGCAGCTCTCTTGCCTACTTTCCCTGACAATAAAATGAGGCAATAGATGAGAAATTGCTTTTTTTTTTTTAAAGCACTCAACAAAATCAAGGTATATGAGTTACAAAAAAAAAAAAAAAATAGGTACTAGCATTTGGAAAGCAGGAAAGGAGATTCTCCAGAGGACTGACCTCATCTTACTGCATAACTTCCCAAATCCTAACAGAATACAAACAATTAATAGTGAAAGGAGTATACCTTAGCATATCTGTTCTTTCTATTTGATGCCTGTTTTTTAAACTTCCTTTTTTACTGTAACCATGACCATATCATCAGATCTGTGAGTCCATTTGGTTCATTTTAATTCACCTTTGTGCTTGAATTTCATTTAGATTTCTCATTTCATCATCATTCTGGACTTGAAACAAAAAGGCCTCTTTGGGTATCTTTTGAAAGTGCTATGCCTGTAGTACCCTTTAAGTAATATGTAAATAAAACTACTCAAGAATACATACTTCAGGTGCCCAGATAAAACATACTTCTGAAAAAAATGACCTTTTAAGGATTCAACTATCATACATATTGGCATTGGAGATTAATGAAAAGACCAGAAATCTTGAAGATGTTAGTGGAATTCAGAGGATTGGGTTTTGAATTTCTGTTCCATCACTTACTAGCTATATATTATTAAATAATTTACATTATTTTTGGAAATCAAACTTTCTTCATCTATTAATTAGAGATAACATGGGCTCCTTGACTCAAAGGGTTGTTCTGAGGATTTAAATGAGTTGATGTATGTTTATCACTGATCTTAGCACTACGTTATTGTTCAATGTTAGTTGCTAATATTTTCATTAAATACAATTATAGCCATCCCTAGTCAGTTTGTTGGTACAGCTACAACTTAAAATATTTACCATGTGTGGATCAATGGAAAAATAGAAAAATTTTAGCGCACTTTCATGTTTTATCTATGGCTATCATGTGTGTGCTCAGTCTTCAAGTTTCTCTTAGGCCTAAATCTAAAAAAGCTTAAAAGACTTCATTCATTTAGAAAGCATTCACTGAGGCCCCAGGGTGTGTAAAGAAAAAAAAAATGATTCAAGAGCTTATTCTCACTGTGCTTATTCTCAACAACCCAAATGACCACAGTGAAATCATCAGAATTGCTGGCCAACACTACACATTCAAATCATGTAACCGATCTGGCCATATGGTGACCTGATATAAAAAAAAAAAAAAAAATCCCAAATCAGCCATGACTCAGTATTACAAATTCAGTCAGAAAATATCAGCTACAGAAAAGTTACCCAGAAATACAATGGACTAGAAGCCACTAGATGGAAAAGATCAAATCTTACCTCTTTGATTTAAAGGAAAAAAAAAAAACCCCCACAGGAAATGTGAGGAGATTTCTAAATAGAATTAAATGAATAAAAGAGATATATAAATTACAGTATAAAATATTTCTGCAATAAACTTAATAATATAAAATTAAGCATCTTTTATTTAAAAATCAAAATTTTTATCTTTCAATTCTAAGAGTAAGAGCGCTTTGCCCTTGGGTTGTAGGTTGTCATTTCTGATAAGTTATTTGTTATTATTGTTAATAATTGTCATTATTTGTTATTTTCATCAGGTTCATAAACTTTTGTTTGACATCTCAGCTGCAGAATAAACTGCTACTAATTTTGATCTTTGATCTATAAATTTTAATTTTTAGACAACTTTTTTACAGTTAAAGTTAGAAAGGATTAGACGTATTATCAGGTAGGATGAAGATAATGCATTTCTATCTATGCAACTTGTTTCAAATCGACAACAACAGTACACGGGAAAACTGATATAAACAAAAACTGATATAAAAAACTGATAGGAACAGAGTAAGTAATGGAAGGAACTTCTCAGGTAGCAACAAAACACAACAAAACTGAATTTCGATTCTTGCTCCAATTTTTTTTTCAAATTTTTATGTAGTGTTATTCTAAAGCTTTATGCGTGCAGAATAAAACAACCAGACACAGCTGGCTCCTGGCTATAGCAGACGGAAGGAAACCAATGAAGCAATTAAGCATCAGGCTGAGGGGCCTCTCTTTCCTCTCTCCTCTCTCCTTCTCTCTCTCCTCTCTCCTCTCTTTCTCCCTCTTCTCTCTCTCTCTCTCTCACATACACACAGACACACAGACACCCACAACTCAATAAATATTTTCTGATGTTGATGAAGTACTCAGTTCCACAGGAATCTCAGATGATAGGTGACACAAATCATATTATTTACAGCTTCATAAACACTGACCAAGTGAATGTGCTCTTGCTGCTTGCTCAGTTAAAATACAAAAGCACATTCATTCGCACTTGCACACGCATGGATCACCTCAAACCTCCTAATTTCTTGACTCTTTTCTGCATAGAAAGTCTTCAGAACCATGCCCGAATTTTCACACAAAATACCTTGCTATAACCTCCCGGAGACCGTGAGGATTCATGAAACTGCTTTTAAAAGGCACCCTCAGCAAGAGATTGTCAGCCTGACATTTACGGGATCTGTGACCCTTAGACAGAGCCCAGCAGTCCGGTGCTCTGTCACGTGTGCTAGGGGAGGACAGACACTCGCTGCCTGCCGAGCAACTTGTAGGTGGGACTCATTCATGTTCCCTCTGCCCCAGGTAATCTATTATTCTGTTTCTAGTATTTAATGTAGGCAAGCCAGCAGGACTCCTTCTGGGAAGTGGCACAGAATAAGATAGGACATATGGGTCAAAAGGGAGAAAGAATTTTAGAATGTCTTGCTCCCCACCTTACACATTAAAATATCTTATTACTGACTAGCTGCATGTCTTTTGCTAGTCACCTAACTCTTTTAGACTTGTTTTCTTATCTACAAAATGATAAAACTGAAACTCAAAGGTACCTTCCAACTCAAACATTCTGAGGAGTAGCTATGAAGTATTCCGTGGCTGTAAAACTTGTGTAAAACTATTTTTAAGAAGAGTATACAATGAAAAACACAGTAAAAATGCACAGAAAAGATGAGGTGCTTTATTAAAATAAAAGCCAGGAGAGGAAAAAAATACCTAAGGCCCAAACTTAACATGTTAAACAGAAGTACTTGTCTCATTTTGCCATTCCTCCATAGTAGTATCATATGTCCTTGCCATATCCTGATAATGTATATAATGTACTGCCCCACACATTAACCTTGTGACTTGCCCACGTGACTCACAATGGTCAGTGGGATATTAGCGAAAGTCATAGAAGCAGAGACTTAGATGTGTTTCTAGATTTGGGTTGTCCTCCTGAGCTTCTGCCATTGCTATAGAGAAAATAGACCACAGGTGTCATTGCCCATTCAGCCTGAACCCCAGAAGAGACCCAGGGAACTGTCACAAATTACATCTACAGTCTGAAGGCCAGCTGAGCCCTGGTGGACACCACAGACCCATGAACAAGAAAAAAAGTATTTTTCTTGTAGCTACTGAGATTCTGAGGTTGTTACAGAGCATCATTACAAGAAGAGCTACTTATAAACTCTGCAAGGAAGTAACATGGAGAATAAAGAAAATGCCTAGAGAATCTGAGAAGATAAACATCTATATAGGTATCAAAGAACCTGGAATGAAGTATACTTGACATGGTCACAAGTGTGTGTCAAAATGACAGTGATGTTGATATGAAAACTGAACACAAATTACAACAGACACTTCTACACTGAATTTAAAATGAACACAATTAATGACCACAAATGGTTTGTTTGGTAACAAAATTAGACCTTCATTACCATTATTGAGAAAGAGGTAAAATTCTGGAATATTTTAAAGTTCCTGAAACTTCATTTACAACATTGGTTTTCACAAACTACTACATATAGTCTTTTCATATTGTACTCAGGCTGGGGATGCTGCAAATGTTTACCGCTAATGAGCCATGGGCTGTCACCCATACATCTGTTTTTGGGGGTTTTGTTTTTATTTTTTGCAGATAGACTTTTATTATTTAATTTTTAAAATTAAGATGTATTCACAGTCAAGATATAACATTATGTAATTTAAGGTAACACACATATTGCTTTGATACAGTGTGATTGCCACTAAAGCTTAGCTAACACCTCTATCACACCCACATAATTATCCTTTCTTTTCATGGTGAGAACAATTAAGATCTAGTCTCTTAGAAACTTTGAAGTTTATAATACAGGATCATTGACTGTATTCACTATGCTGTACATTAGATCTCCAGAACTTATTTACCTACTTGTCGCAAGCAACATCTCCCCAGTTCCCTCACCCCCCAGACCCTGGTAATCATGATTCTATTCTCTGTTATGAATCCAGTGTTTTCAGATTCCACATTTGTGATATCATACAGTATTTGTCTTTCTCTGTGACATCTTACTTAGCTTAGTACCCTCAGGGTCTATCCATTTTGTCACAAAGGTCAAGATTTCCTTCTTTCTCTTGGCTGAACAATATTCCATTGCATAAGTATATTAGCTTCTTTATTTATTCATCTGTTGACAGATACTTAATTGTTCCCATATCTTGGCTATTGTGATTAATGTTGCAATAACATAGGAGTGCAGATATCTCTTTGAGATACTGATTTCAGTTCCTTCAGATACGTAACCAGGAGTGGGATTGCTGGATCATTTGGTAATTCTAGTTTTAATTTCTTGAGAAACTACCATTCCGATCTCCACAATAGCTGTATCATTTTTATTCCCATAGACAGGATATAAGTTCCCCTTTCTCTACATCCTTGCCAGTATTTGCTATCTCTTGTCTTTTTGATAATAGCCATCCTGACAGATGTGAGGTAATATTTTGTTGGGGCTTTGATTTGTATTTCTCTGACGGTTAGTGAAATTTGGCATCTTTTCATGTACCTGTTGGCCATTTGTATGTCTTCTTTGGAAAATGTCTGTTCATGTACTCTGTTCGTTTTTTTAGGTTGCTTGTTTTTGTTTTGGAGGTTTGTTTTTGGTTTTTGCTATTGAGTTGTATGAGTTCTTTATACAGATATGGTATATTATATATAAAACATGTTTTTATATAGTTTGTATATTTATATGAAATACATATATACATATATATGGTAAATAAACCCTTAATTAGATATATGGTTTGTGAATATTTTCTCCCATTCTGTAGGTTATCTTTTCAATTGACAGCTGCATTTTTTTAAGCCTAATTTACCTAAAACAATGGAATGACATAATCTCTACAAAAAAGTTGACAGTGCCTTATAGCTTGGTCATTAAAAATGAAGATGCCATCTTATTGTTGCAAAATCAGGGAAATTTTGACTTTACAAAGGACATGAAAATACTGTGTCCCAAAGACGCACCAATTATATCTCCTAATTTGTAATTATTTCAACACAATAGACTAGCCTAATGTAAAAGTTATATTTAATAAATTATAACTATTACAATCTCAAAAGAAGAAAGAAGTAGCACACTCTTCATTCCAGAGAGCTTCAAAGACTTTATTTAATAGAGGATCATGATCTCCATTTCTTCAAAGACAGGTAGAAAATAGAAATGTGAAATGATTTTCTTAAAGCCATGCAGAGTAATATATTATTATGCTAGAGACTTAATGATTATGAATGTGTGTCATTAGAATCTTGAAAATATATGGTACCATCGGGCAATATAGGGAAAATGTTTCTTTCTTAAAAATCAAAATTCCCATGTTGCAAAAAATAATTTTGTATACAGCAATATTCAGTGTTTTCATTTCCAAAGCAAATATTTGAAAAAATAAAACTACACTTGGCTTTGTGGAGAATTTCTACTAATAACTATTGTTCAACAATTTGCAAAAATATGACATTATTTCATTGCCTGATAATAATAAGCTTAGCAGAACAAAGAATAAATAACTCTATGCTATTGTTTTTCAGCTTCAGAAAATTACACATGCTTTTACTAGCTGATAATTTTATACACTTAAAATCTAGAAACATTCATAAAAAATGAATAGTCTCATAAATAATATAAGCATATCTTTAAAAGACATGGAAGATAGATTATTGGCACTTTATAAAATTAACCATGAAAGACTACTATGTTCCACTTTAAAGATTTACCTACATTTCTAGGGAGGCTCAGGAACAATTCTGGGAATTTGCTTATGTATAAATTCTCTTAAGATTTGTAAGGGCCAAAAAACAGCAAAACTCATGTCCTATCTATTCTCTCTCTCTCTCTCTCTCTCTCTCTCTCTCTCTCTCTCTCTCACACACACACACACACACACACACACACACACACACACATATCACAGCAACTAAGATCACCCATGAATTGATTTTTTTAAAGTAAGGGCTCCACTACATTTTTTTTCTTCTTCATATAGAGGAAATAGCTTCCCCTTCCCCTGGTTGTCTTTGGGTGAAGAAGCAGAAACCTCACCAGGATTCATGGAAGAATGACAAACACATGGAGGAGATTCCAGTGAGTGGGGTCATATGTAGTTAACTAATACTAGAAAGAAAGTGCAGACATTGTAAGTCATAAGATGCCAATGGAGACCAAACAATAGAGCACCCCAATGGTTTGGGCTTTATTAGAAACAGCTTTCCCACCTCTACAAAAAGGAATTTTTCTTATGCACATTCTCTGTCCCTGAAGAAGAGGAGTGACAAATGGAGATAGTAAATTTGAGGTGAAAAGAAAGGGCATGCTCCACTCAGCTCACTCTTCTTCCTCTGGAGAGAGTGCTTGTTCACAAGTTCTCCCCACTTCTCCACCCTAGAGCCTCCCCTGGGGGAATTCTGCTCCAGCCAGGTGCCACCGGGCGGTAGAGCAGTTCTTCCTAACTCAGGGGTTCAGCTGTTAGCAACCCACATGGCCAGCAGAGCCAAAGCCATCACCTTCCTCCTGGCTTCTGGCAGTAAACAGGTGATATCTGGTCCCTGTCTTTATGCTTTTATAACTCAACTTGTTCAGAAACCAAGCTTCTTGGAGCACCAGTTTTAGGCTGGTTTTGTTTCGATGGCGCAGAAGCAAAGTTCTATCTATACTGCTCCCAGGAAAAAAGACTCATCCATTGCTGATTGATTTGCAAAAAGAGTCATTGTTTTTAATTTAAAGTATTATGCCAAAAGGAAACTACATAGCCACTGTGGAAGGAAAATGAATACCACTTGTCAAAGATTAACACCAAAAACATACACAGCACAGTACACGCCAGGCACCACTATAAGTGTTTTATAAATATCAACTCATTGAATTCTCCCAACAATCCTGTGAGGTAGGTACTATTAGCGCTGTCATTTTTCGATAAGAAAATTGAGGCAAGGAAAGCTGAGGAAATTTGCTCCAAGTCAGACAACCAGTGAGAGGCAAATTGGGATCTGTCCCAGGTGTCCTGGCTCCTCTGACCTGCCCCAAATGTAGAAAGTGAACATAACAACAACAGCAGTGAAAAGAAATCACTGTTCTCACAGTATGAATATGAAAATGAAATGCAAAGCACAATGACCAATTGATTAACAAAAATCCACACCTAAATATTCTATCTTGTTGCCCAAAAAATAACTGTTAAAAAGCAGTCAATAATAACATTTCACATTTAGAAATGAAAATGAAATACAAAAAATAATGACCAATTGATTTATGAAAATCCACTCTGGAAAATCCTATTTCTTCATGCAGGAAATAACTGTTGATAATAAGTCAATAATAAAAGCTTCATTTTAAGATTAATTACAATGAAAGACCCTGAAGGGAAAGAGTGTATTAATTCGATTTTGCTAGCTATGTTCTAGGCAAAAATCTACAGAGACTGAAAAGACCTCAATCACTCTGAGTTTATATAATAGCATTTTCCCCTACTATGTTCTTTAATGCCCTAATCGGTAGTGATTTTTACTCCTCATCCTCTCTTTCCCCACAGGAACCTACTTTCAGTGATTCCTGTGGTCAGCAGGAAGTGAATCAAAGTTCTTGGCTTTTCTACTTCAGCTTCACTTTAGCACTAACACTGTTATTATCTGTGAGGTCAAGGATTCAATGAGCTATTCTTTTCATAAATTATGCATGAAGATAGACAGTGTTAAGCCTCCCTCACCCCATTCCCTTTACCTCCTGGTCATACAGTTACTATACATTTCCCAGGCTCCCTTGCAGTTAGGTGGGGGCCACATGACTGACTCTGACCAATAGAATGTGAGTAGAAGTGATTCCGGCACCTTCAGTGATCCTGACTGCCTTTTCTTTGTCTGCCTGTGGCTAGAGGAAGCCAACTTATAAACCTAGAGGAAACTAAAGCCCCAGAATAGAAGGTGTCTGAGTCTTTGAATGACTGTGAGAAGAGGACCCACCCCACCAAAGCCCACATTGGACTATGATGTATAGTGAGAAATAACCTTTTACTGTCTTAATTCACTTTCGAGATAGTTTATAACAGCAGTTAGTTTATCCCAATTAATAAAATACATTAAAACAAATGCTTAACTCTTACTGGTATTTGAAAACTGTTCCTCTGTGTATTCCTTAAAATTATCACTCCTGGAAAAACACTGATGTAGGTGACACTGCCCCTACCTGTATAGCTTAGTCATTCCACAGAAAATATGCTTCCAGATGCTGACAAAAATAATCAAAGGCTGCATCATACCAAGTCGTCTTCTCATTAACTCTGCTCCGGGACTTACTAGTTTTTCTCTTTCTGCTAGTCCTTCATTGTAACTGGAACATAGAATAAGTAGTACTCTAGGGATTTGATCACAAAAACTTGCTTTTTCTCCATCATCTCCTTAACTCAGTCAGGTTCTTCTCTTCATCTTGACTTTTATAGTTATGCTTAGATTTTTAAAAATCTGCTGTCATTTTAAATCATAATTGCAATCCCAACTCACTATTTAAAAGTGTTAAATTGGTATAGTCATTAACATATCAATCTTCATTCAAAGTCCAGACTTCTCCCTAATACATGCCTCTCCCTGATCCTGGGACAGCAGCCAGCCACTCAAGGGTCTGGTTAATATCTTTTGTATTAAATTCTTCCTCCCCCAGCATTGTAGCTGTGAGGGAAAAAAAGTAAAAGAACAGAAAATTTTCTACTTGACAAATACTATAATAAGATAGCACTATTCTTTCTGATTTTGATGTACCTTTATAGCAGACATTTTCTATTGTGAGTACCTTTATGGGTCCTCTGGAGACTCCCTTCTGGGTCCCTCTGACTACAACTCATTAATGTATTTCATGTGGCTGCCCACTCCCAAACTCCATCAGTCACGTCTCCTATGCCTACCTCCCACTGTACCCTCTACCCCCGCCACCAATGTACACATCACATGGCTTTTACTGCCATGGTCTCCTCATACTGGCTGAATCCCATTAGAATTATTCCGGGCCATTGGTTCCACATCTGGTCCATAGGATCCACATTCCATCATAGGGCAGTGATTACTCAGAAGTGGCAGCAGCTTACCACCCCATCCCTCTGGCTCCTTTGATATCCCAGAGCAGATAGGGGATTGGGTAATTAATAGACACCAGTCTACCAAGCCTCTCTCTACACACAGGGGTCACATTTAAGCTTTCTGGTTAGTGTGGTGGAAGTCCTCTCCTCAGGTTTGAGATGAGGGGGTGAGCACCTCCATACTTCTGCCCTTTGCTTAACTTCCCCTCTTTTTTCTTTTCCTTTTTTTTTTTTTTTTGAAATCCTCCTCACTAAATTGTTTTAATTTTGAGTCTCAATTCATCTATCCTTGACAAAGGTAAGGGGCTTGATGAGTCATGTAAATGTTTTTCAGACTTCCCTTATTTTAATTTTGCATAGGTTTAACATTCCTTTCAGAGTGGACCTTCTATTTATCTTGGTACTTCAGCTGAAATGTCACAATTCTGTTTCCCCAGTTAAATCAAGGTCTTCCTTGTGAGCCAGCATTCTACTTAAGGCATGCTTTAGGCTCCTGGCACCTGATCTAACATGTCTATACTGTAATGTGGCTTGAATATTATTTCTCATGTATAGTGATTTCTCTATTTAGTGGGTCAACAGCTATCCCACTTCACTTTCCTTTAGGTATGCCATTTAATTTTCTTTCAACCACTCCTACTGGGGGCTTTGTCAGTCTTTACTTCCAGTCTTTGTCAGTCTTTATTTCCATATTCATAAGTAGCAATCTGATTGGAAATAAAGACTAGGGGACTATTCCTAAAGTTGTAATTGCTCAGTTTTTATTCAGATTATAGGATGTAGATCAATTTTAAAAACCCCAAAGTGCTCTAAAGTGCTTTTCTTCACATTTGACACAAGATGAGCAAGTTTCACTTGTCCACATTTAAGTTTTATATTTGTTTACTTGCTTATTGTAGGTTACTCTCCACACCCTACCCTCACTCCACCAGCATCTCTTTTCCATGACAGCAGAAAGCTTACTCACTAGGTTGATAACTGTTAACTATTGCCAGTGCCCATGACCATGACAGAAAAGATGACCTAAACCAGTGTTTCCCAAACTTCAGAGTGCATAAAAATTACCTAGGCATGATTCTAACTCAGTAGGCCTGCCTGAGGTTAGGACAGAGAGGCTGCTTTTCTAACAAGTACCTTGGTGATGCTGATGGTCTGTAGACGATCACGCTTTGAAAAATATTTACTGAATGAATTTTACTGTTTGCTTATTTATTTGTTTACATAGTTTAGGGATGGTGATGGAGATTATAGAGCAGGGAGCTTCTCAAAATTGTGCCTTGCCACCATCACTGTCCATCCCTAATTTTAGTCTGTGCCCTCACCTTTCCTAACATTATCACCTGATTTCTCTCATTGGGGTTCATGTGAGCTCATCCTTCCTGCAGCAGTCTCTGAGTGCTCAACAGTTATAAGATTGTTTGTAGTAAGCAGTTTTTCCAATTGAAAAACAACAGCTGTCCTTTGACCTTTGTGGTGACTATTTATGGGCTACATAGTATTTCAGAAAATACCGCATAAAAACGCTAGACCTCAGCCTGGAGTTAAGGACTTTGAATTGTACAAATTTCTGCAGGGCTCAAAGAAAAAGCCTCATTCTACTCCATATAGAAGTGAAAGTGATCATTCGAACTACGCTGGAAGGTTTGGCCTCATCTTCTTACTCGTTAACTCCTCTAAGGCAGATGGATGCTTTGCATAAGTTTACATAGTATTAGGCAATTCTAATACTGTAGGTGATAAACTGACTTATTAAGAGAGACTTCTGACCCAAATCCCAGTTTTGGAGACAATAAGCAAAACAGATATATCCCAGAAAACTCTTGACTTCAAAGTAGAGGGCAGTGTGGGTAGCAGAGGCCTCCAGAAGAGCTAAGCTGAAAAGGGAACTCAATGAAGTTTGATTTGGGATCTGAAATTACAACTGAAGCAGCAGCTTCTCCAAATTCAAGTTTGTATTACTTATCACTTGAATTGGGTAATTTCCTTATTTCCACCAGAACTGAACACTATAGCTAAGAAAGGTAGGGGAAGATGGAGTAGAAAGAGCAAAGATTTCGGCGTGTGGTTCACTTTCAGATTCTCTATTACTAGTTGTGACTTGGGGCAAGTTACGTAACTTTCTGAGTCTGAAATGCTTCATTTTTAGAATAAGGGTAAGAATAATAATGTTGCAAGGTCACTATGAGAATGAATAAAATATATACCAAGAGACCTAATGTAATGTCATTTAAGAGGTACTAAGCAAATGTCCCTCCCTACCCCTTCAAAGACCACCACAGATACGGAAGACACCTGGTATCCTGAAGGCACCTTAGGCTGTAATTTTTTTTTAATTTTTAAAGTGCTTTCACAGCTATTTTCTTACTTTGCTTTTCTAGAAAAAAAGCGGTGGGGGGAGGAAGATGCAAAGAAATGAAATGCCAAAAAAAAGGGAACTATGGAAGAAGCATAGGACATTGCAAAACAAAGCTTACAGTTTCATCAAACATAAAGATGTGGTATGTGACCTGTCAGAGGCTTTCACAAGATAGGCGGAGGGCAACTGACAGCAAGTTAAGTCTGCTGTACACGTTCTCCAGTTAAAATAAAAGTAGGCAAGCATTGAGTTTATTGTGAATTTGACCCAGAAATTAATTTTTAAGAAGAAGTAAGTTTTACTATTCCAGTCACCTGCAAGTGGAATAACAGTGGCACTCGCCCTTGAGAAGCATTGATGCTATCTTATTAAAACTTCCTAAATATAGCCTCTGTGATATAATGTTTGCAGGACCCTTCTACATGTCAAGATCCAAAACAAGGACAAATCTGCAGTACAGGTAGAATTGGCGTCTTGCTGGAGCCCAAACTGTACCCTTCTCCCCAACTCCACCTTTTCAGGGCCCACTTATATGGAGGCACGAGGCGTCTTCCAAAATATAAGTTAGACTAAAGCAAGAATCAGCACCCTCCCTCTCTCTCGAGAACAGTCCCTTCACATCTGCAGATCTGCAAAGACCTCACCTGAGGCACACAATAAGGCTCATCCATCTCAAGAGTTTTCTCACTTCCCTTTGTGGCCTCCATACTAGGTTGCATTACAGACCCAGGAAAGAAATAGAGTCCCTGATCTAATAAGAATGATACATGCTCATAGGACCTGTCAATGTGTATAAGCAGAAACCTGGAGAAAGGAGAATATATGAGAATGGGTATTTGACATTTTGGACTAGGAGACAGAAAATATAGCTGGGATGGAAAAGAATTTACTGATGTAAGAAACTTTTCCTATGATTTAGGAGCTTAATATTTTGGTAAAATCACCTGAAACTGGTTCCAAAATATGCCTAAAATGTCCCCTTGAAAACTGAACATGACAATGGCCTATAGTAAATGAGGTAGACATATTGTCCTAGAAGAGTATTGAGGTAGGATTCAGAAGGCCCTGAGAGGTAAGAATATTAGAATAAATTTAAGTGAGGTTGGAGAACTCACCACTTGAATGTATTCTCCAGAAATTCCCAAAGACTTACTAAGAAACAATGCCTCTGTAGGTTAAAATTGACAGTAAGAGATATCACATGGAAATCACACGTGATTTGGGGATGGCAGAGGCCAAATGGTGGCACTTAGTCATCAGATGAAGTGAAAATAATTACTCTCATGGCATTGGGGCTGAAGCGGCAATCAGGAGCTGTCTCCAATAACTAGAACATGGGTGTGGAACCAACAGGTGGAAGTAGAATTGGGCTCTGTTACCTACCATTCCTGTCAGTAACCTACTTGCTGAATGCGTGCTTCTTCCCTCCACAACTTTATCATCTGCTTGCAAACCTCCTGGTTCACAGAGAAGGGGAAGTTTCTACCAGAGGATGCACTGTGAACCTGAAGCTATGACAACCAGTTGGTTACATGGGCTCCTCATTCCAGTACACTAGTAGCCAAAGAAAGGATCACTGTGAAGGTGGGAGTTATTGACCCTGATTATGGCAATTAAAGATCTAGGGTTAATGCTATACCATAGGGGTGAGAGAAGCGTGTCTGGAAAACAGGGAATTCCCTGGGGTATTTCTGTGTGCTATGATTACATTAAATGGAAAATCTCAGCAACTATGGTCCACAGGTGGTAAAAATAAAACCAAAAATAGACAAAGGCCAAGATCTCTAAAAGATAAAGATCTGGGTCATTGACCAGGCAAGCAACTTAAACCTGCTTAAAAACTGTTTAAGCATGAATGAACTCTGGGATGGGTTAGGGAGTGGCACCATGATAAATGTCTATCAGAGCCTCAGAACCAAGTGCAAAGTGAGGACTGGAGTTTGTTGAAATAACCCTGACTTTTTTTATACCTTTCATAGGTTTGCAGCAATTTGCTGATAACTTCATAAGATTTTTACCAAAAACCTATGGCAAGCTTCACGTTTAATAGTAAAACTTTAGAAACATTCCCTTTAAATTCAGTTTCAAAAGAATGATCCTTACTATTAAGACAGCTAATTAATATTCTGAAGACATCCAGCCTATACGTTGTCCAGAAAAATATTGAAAGAAGTAAGAATTGGAAAAGAAGAAATAAAATTGCCCTTTATTGTACATGATATGATTGTCAATATAGGAAATCCAAGAAAATTTGTGAATAAATTACTAGAACTGAAAAAAAGATTGGCCAAGTTGTGAAATACAAGATCCACATTCTAAAATCAGTAATATTCCTTAATACCCATAATATTGGATTAGAAAATAAAATTTAAAAGATTTTATTCACAATGAATTATGTAAAGGTATGTTATATGGAGAAAATTATAAAAACATTATGGGAAAATTTAAAATACATGAATATAAAAAAATTTTTTTTAATAAAAGACATGAATAAAGATAATGCTCAAGGATAGGGAGAATCTTCTAATTAGTCCATTAATCAAATACAATTCCAATGAAATGTCAACAAAATTGTTCATGAAATTTGATAAGTTGATTCTATAGTTTATATGGAAGAGCAACAAGCCAAGAATAGCATAAATGATTTTGAACAACAAGATAGGATAACTAACCTTACTGAATATCAAGGTTTCTTATAAACCTATAATAATTAAGACTGTGTGGTGTTGGTAAGGAGATTGATTAGCAAATTGTCCAATAGAACAGAAGCCTTAGAAATAGACCCCTGCCTATATGAAAACCTGATACCGGGAAAGGTGGAAATGCAAATAACTTACAGAAATATAGATGAACAATTCAATAAATACTAGGATGACTTATTGTCCATGTAGGCAAAATAGTAAACCTAGAGGCCTACATCACATCATAAACAAAATTAATTCCAGGTATATTAAAGACCTACATACGAAAAACAAATCTTGAAAGATTTAGAAGAAAATTTGGAATCTTTGACCTTTCTCTAGGAAAAGATTTCTGTAACTCCTCCCCCTACCACACACAAAGAAATCATAAAAAAAAAAGATTAGCACAGTGTTCAGCCTATATTGTAGACTTCTGTCAATATATGCTTATTATTATTAATGATTACATGCATCTTCACACCATTAGTGCTACTTCATTCTAATAAATTAAGATAATCAAGAGTAGGCTGAAGAGTTTTAGGGCAACACCCAAAGGCAAAATGTGATAGTGGGTAAGAAAAAGAAAAATGATATACTTCATTTAAGGTTGAGATTCTTCATAGCACAGAAAGCAAGCCATGAGGGAGAAAATGCAAGGTATGTTTCTCACCAATGATCTGAGGTGATTCAATAGCTATAGACATTTCAGTAATTAATGTTTTATTCTGAACTAAATTAATGGTTCTCTTCAGAGTACCTATAACATAGCAGCCTAAATTACTTCATATTTTTTTCCTTTGAAAAGTATTTACCAAGTGAGTGAATAGAAAGGAGAGGAAACTTCCTTTTTGGCAACATTAAAACTTCTTGAGTTTTAGAATAAAAAACGAGGAAGCCCCTGAGGATGGCATCTTTAGTGTCAGATCTCATGACAAGGTACTGACTTCCGTAAGGATTACCAGTCTCACAAATTTAAGTAGATTAAATTAATTAAATACTTGGCAAGGATATAAATCTAAACTAGAGAAAGGAGTAAGATTTCTTATATAGCTAACGCCTTGGAAATGTGTGTTAACAAAAAGAGAAAGCTTGCTATCCTATAAAGCTTATAAAACACCCTATTCTTGAATGTGACCTAATTTTTTTCAGCTTGATTTACAGTATCAGTTATTAGTCTTATTTCATTTTTCATACATTTCTTATTCCATATTTTTAGGACTTATTTTGTATTTTTAGGACTTTTTTCACTCATAATTGCATTGTTGCTTGATATGTCAAATATCTTGTTTCTCTTTATAAAAACAAATCAAAAGCTAAAACATTACTATTTCAGCCACACTCAGTCACATCCAATTTCTTCCCAGGCTTTCAGATTTTTGTGCTAGGATATCAAATTATACTTAAATCCAGACTCTAAAGTTGGCTCTTTTAGTAAATAATGGTTATAACAGTGTAGGAATTCATTTTACAGCTCCGTCTTCTACTGGGCAGAAGCAAATTTTAAGTAACCAATAGGTGTCTAGTGGTAAGGGAAAAGGTGTGCTCATGAACCATATTAACTGCAACACTAGGTAACAAGGCCTTATGTAAAACTAAAGCAAGACCTTAAAAGGGTTGGAGCAACAAACTCAGCAGGGAAGTTCAATTAATAACTTGTCTATTCAAGTAAAGTTTATCTGTGGACAGCCATCAATGGATAAATAAATAAAGATGCAGTGCATATATAATGGAACTCTACTCAGCCAGAAAAAGATTAAAAAGGCAAGGGATGTAAATGCAAAAATAAAGGAATGGGAATATATCAAACTAAAAAGCTTCTGCACAGCAAAAGAAACCATCAACAAAACAAAAAAGCAACCAACTGAATGAGAGAAGATATTTGCAAACAACGCCTTTCATAAGGAGCTAATATCCAAAATATATAACAAACTCATACAAATTAACAATAACAACAACAACAAAAAGAACAATATAATTAAAAAATTGGCAGAGGACATGAAAAGATGTTCATCTTCACTAGCTACTAGGGAAATGCAAATCAAAACTATAATGAGAAACCGTCTCACACCTGTAAGAATGGCTATTTTATCAACAAGACAAGTAATAACAAGTGTTGGAAAGATTGTGGGGAAAAAGAAACCATCATACACTGCTGGTGGGAATGTAAATTGGTACAACCACTATGGAAAACAGTATGGAGTTTCCTCAAAAAATTAAGAACAGAATTACTATATGACCCAGCAATCCTCTTCTGAGTATCTGCCCCCCAAATTTGAAAACATTTATCCATAAAGATATATGCACCCTGTTGTTCATTGCAGTACTGTTCACAATGGCTAAGACATGGAAACACCGAAGTGTCCTACAATAGCTGATTGGATGAAGAATCTGTGGTACATATATACAGTGGAATATTACTCAGCCATAAGAAAAGATGAAATATTGCCATTTGCAACAATATGGATGGATTTTAAGATTATCATGCTAAGCAAAATAAGTCAAGAAAAGCTGAGAACCATGATTTCATTCATATGTGAAATATAAAACTGAAAGCAACAAATAAACAAGACAAATAAATAAAAACTCATAGACTCAGACAACAGTTAATGGTTACTAGAGAGAAAGAGGGGTGAGGGAGAGGTAGATAAGGGTAAAAAGGGTCAAATATATAGTGATGGAAGATTTGACTTTGGGTAGTAAACACACAATGCAATATACGGATTACATATTATTGAACTGTACACTTGAAACCTATATAATTTATTAACCGATGTCACCCCCAATAAATTTAATTTAAAAAAAGAAAAACTCTTGCAATTTGCAATAACATGACTGATCTTGGGATATTATGCTAAGTGAAATAAGTCAGACTAAGAAAGACAAATATATTATTTTGCTTACACATAGACTCTCAAAACAAACAAACAAACTAAAACTAAACTAAAACAAACTCATAGATACAGAGAACAGATTGTAGTTACTTGAGGGGAAGTGGGCTGGGGGAGAGCAAAAATGGGTGAAAGGGATCACTTGTATGGTGATGAATGATAACTAAACTTACAGTGGCGATCACTATGTAATGTATACAGATATCAAACTACAGTGTTGTACACCTGAAATATATGTAACCTTGTATACCAATTCTACCAAAATTTTTAAAAATGTATAAGAAATAATTGTTTAGCCACATTAAAAGAGGGAAAGCAGGAAGCAGAGGAAGCAGTGAATAATAAATAAAGATAAGTGGGAGTTTCAAGTGCTAATATAATTAATAAATAGGATAAGCTGGGTCTATTTTGTTACTGGATCTATTCCTTTTGAAGGAGTCTCTAAGCAGCTATCAGAAAAATTTGACACTCCCTACATACCCTTATAGAATAGCTTCTAAGATAGGATCAATTCATCAAACAAAATACAATTCTATAAGCTTTAGAGCATATTCAGTAACAAGAAAGTACTAATTTTTCTCTTGAGGAAGTTATTTTTTATCTTCATCAAATATTTCTCTAGATGTCTGTAAAAATGAAAGGCAAGACACTACAGAATTCTGCAGCAAGTAGCATCCAGTTGTCCACTGATAATTATTGAGAGTCCTATGTGAGATCCCCAAATTGGGGCTCACTAGAAACTATACATTTTGTTAGCTGCCTTGCCTAATATATAATTATAAGGCGGTCCCTCCCTCTACTCCTTACATTTTTGAGAAAACAGCAGATAAACAACTTGTTTAACAGGCACTTGGACATACTATCTTTTTAAAGGCATGGACAACTTTTGCAAAGCATTAACCTCAGCATAAGACATTATTAGGCTTTCAACTAATAACCTGCATCTCCATTTGTTTTGGTCAGGAAGGAGCTCTATGATGAATCCCAAACCCCTCTAATTATCTCTTCTCCCAAGTTTCTTCTTATGTAATTTCTGTAAAAAAGAAAATACAGAGGTAATTACCAAGTCAGACAAAAATTAATATAGCTGCTTCACCAAGCAGACACTTTCCAACAAGCTCCAGCTGGGATTACAGGGAGCCCACTGCATCAGTGATTCTCAGCTGTACTCATGTATAGACATACATTTGAATCTTGTGAGAGCTTTTTATTTATTTATTTTAAATTAATTTAATTTTTTTAATTTTCATTTTTCAATTAGAGTTGATGTTCAATATTATTTTTATATTACTGTCAGGTGTACAGCATAGTGGTTAGACACTTGTATAATTTATGAAGTGATTCCCCTGACTAATCTAGTACTCATCTGGCACTACATATAGTTATTACAATATTATTGACTATATTCCTTATGCTATACTTCACATCTCCATGACTATTTTGTAACTACCAATTTGTACTTCTTAATTCCCTCATCTTTTTCACCCAGACCTTCAACCCCACCATCTGGCAATCACCAGTTTGTTTTCTGTATCTATGAGTCTGTTTTCATTTGTTTGTTCTTTTGCTTTGTGGAAGTGTTTTTTAAAAAGACCATGCCCCAGACTCAACGCCAGAGATTTTGATTTCATTGTTCTGGGAAAAGGTGGAAAATTTTTTAAACTCCTTACATATTATAATGTATAGCGAGGATGGAAACCACCGCAGTAGAAAAAGCTATGAGCACAGCCTGTTTTGCAAGGAATGTTAACATTGACAGAAAGAGAATATGCTAAATAATAATAATATTTGGAAATGCAACAGACACACTGGGCCAAATTCTCATGTGATTGGAAAATCAAGGGGAAATTAGAAAATGCAGCAATGAGCATATTTAAATTTTAAAAAGATTGCCTTGCTATGACAATAGTAGACCTAGCCTTCTCACACATCTCCCCCACTCCTGACCCCGAAGCCTTTCAAAGCAATTTTCTTTTAAATCCCATATAAGCAGTCTGTGCTCCCTGCCAAATTCTTAAATATTCACAAGGAATCCATTATATCATGACATTGCCCAGAACCAACTCCTTCCACACATTGCTGGTTGCCGGTAATCCAGAGAACTGGGAAGGAGTTGGAGATTGTTCTTCCAGAAAACAACAAAGTTCTCTGGGGCACCAAGAGGTGTGCCATGGGGTGAAATTCAGCAAACACAGGTGAACAGAGCTCCACTAAAGTACCTTGAAAAGGGAACAGTATTATGCAACAATATCAACAATTTCCCCATAGCCCAAGCTCACCCACAGGACACTTTTTAGCTGTATTACACACTGGATGTTTTTAAACAGTCATTTTGGTAATGCCTCATATGGGGAAACATCTCTATACAATCTTAAATAGGTTCAAAATTACCTCAGACTTAGAATTCTGGGCACCTATTATGCACAAAAGCAGTAATGTCAGGTTCTGTGATGGATAAAAAATATAACACATGGGCCTGGCCCTCAAGGCAATGGCAATTTTGTTGAAGCAGGATAGTACACACATAGGCTGTGACATGCAGGCGTCAAATGAGATGTACAGAGAGAAGATGGTAGAAGAGTTTAGAACAGGAGGCCACTGGGGGCAGGAGTCATTACGAAAGCTTCTGGGCAGAAGTGAAAATTAGACCAGATCCTGAAATGTAGTTAGTAGTTCAGGAGGAGAAGATAACCAGGTAGAGAGTACACTGAGCAAAACTCTCTGGAAGGAGCAGAGAGTGCCTGTAAGTGGTGAAGGGGTGAGGCATGCACCGTAGAAGTGACTCTCCACAGGTATGCTGCAGTCACCAGCTTGCAGTGCCGCTAACTTTCATTAATGTGACAAACATAGTTGTGCAACCACTGAGGAACGCTACAGTTAAAGGAATATCTCTTCGTGGCAGAATGCAAGCTGAGAGACTTGTACGAAGTGGCATAAAGCAGGTCTAAAGCATGCTGCAATGAACAGGGCAGGCCAAGTCAGCAAGCAAGGAAGATGCTGTGACTCTGGAACCCGAGAGAAGTTTCCTCTAAAGTACACAGGGAAGTGTGGCCCCGGCACTGTGCTCAGCCTCAGCACAGCACCAAAGAATGGCCAAGAGAATGAAGATGCCACGCTTCCAGAGGTTGCCTTTATGAGTGCCACGAGGCCACTTGCTGCTGCAATGAAGCTTGTGATGTAGTGACTGCTGGCTACTTGGTGTGATCCTGAGTCTTTTAATCCTTTCAGGCATGCGGTAAACAATTCTAGTATTTCAAAGAACGTGGTGAATATAGAAAAGAAAAAAGCTGAGAATCTTCACACTAAGCCAGTTGGATCATAGCCTGTGCAATGGGGAATCACTGGTTTTTCACAGGAGAGTGATTCATGAAAAGAACATGGCAGGAGGAATAATCTTGCCATGAAATGACAATTGGAATGAAAGGATGAGAGAGTACACAAGCGCAGGCAAATTTATTTCGATTCTCCTAAAGCATTAATTTAAAAAATAGGAAAAGGGTATGTAATTTGCCACTTTTCAACAAAATTTTAAATACATTGTCTCCTACCTAGAAAAGAAGCAATGGAAGTAGAACCTAGAAAAGACTGCCCCCCAAAAAAGTGTTTACATAGTAGTATTTCCCTTGTACATATTGTCCCTTTTTTCCAATTTTATAACATTTCAGCTGTGTGGTTTGGTCAAATTGTTCAATATCTGTAACACTCAGTTTCATATTCTATCTATCTATCTGTGTGTGTGTGTGTGTGTGTGTGTGTGTGTGTAGATGTATGCACATATTTATATATATTTATATATATGTTTGTTTGTTTGTTTAGACTCCTTAACTTTGGGCAACAAAAAAAAAAAATACTTCTTACAGGCCAAGGATGATTTCCAAAAAGCCCCACATATGAAGGTTACAACCCAATTTCACGTTATATCATGGAAATCCTAAAAGATATCTAGATAGTTCTAGGAAAACTTGCAGCCTATCATAAAAAAAAAAAAATTAAAAATATACTTAAGAAGTTAAGTGACTGGAAACTCAGTTAAAAAGCCAATAAATTAATATAATTTTATAGGTCTAATAATAAAGTAAGTTTATAGAACAGGTATGTTTGGTATTGTTAAGAATTGCTATGAGGACAAAATTAGAGGATTTGTTAGAAAGCACTTTTCCAAATCTAATCCACCTAAGATAATGTAAATTATGTAGAAGTTATAAATTCTAATACAAGAAGCTGGTAATTAAAGATGTTCATACTTACAAAATGTCACCCTCTGGCTATCAGCGCTAGAGCTCAAACCCAGAGTTCTACCTACTAGGGACGCTGCTTTCATAGCCAGCAGAAGAAACATGCCGAGTTCAAAACTCAGTTCAGCCTCTTACTAATCGTGTGGCTTGGATACGTTTCTTTATTTCTCTGAGCCTCAGTTTTCTCACTCTTGAATCGGAATGATAAAATCTACTTCACAGCACTGTTGAGAGGATTAAAAGATGTAATGTATGCAAATGCTCAGCACAATGCCTGGCACATAGCGAATGCTCAATAAATAGAAGTGATTGTGATGATTGTTACCATTTTGTATCATTTTCACTGAACCAGATATTACCCGATTTTAGTGGCTCATGGGTCATGATTTCTGGTGCCACATAGAGCTTAGGTAGTTCAAAAATAGGCAGGCCTTGTCTTGTACATCTTACCACTCCATCTTTCCAACTGCATCTTCCCCAGGTTTTACCTCCTGGGCTGGAAGCCCATATTCATGTAAGGCTTGAGGGAGCATCACAAGCATCCTGTCCTTCTCCCTCCTTTTCCACCTAAATATCAACCGTCTTATTCCTTCTGGACACTGCACTCCATTTTCCAAAGTAATAGCTAATTACTTGACAGGCTAATCTACTAAAGTATTCACTTCTAAAATTGGATAGTGTGTGACTTTCCCTTCCACCCAAGATATCGTCTTAACAGGAGACCCACAGGCACACAAGCTGTGTGCTAAACCATATAAGGATGGCTCTGTCTTCTGTAAATCCAGCTCTTTACCTCCACATCTGAAAATCTACAGGGCACAGAAAACTAGAAGGTTGGATCAGGGTTTGCATAATTTTGAGGAAAAATTAGCAGTAAAATCAATTTCCCATAACCTGATCTGAAAGAATATTTTAAAAACCCATGCCTGGCAAGAAAAAAAGATCGTAGCATGAGAAAAAAAGTATTCCCAGAAGAGAAGCAGAAATAAAACCAACATATTAAGTAGATTGAGAGCAGACCAAATCTGCCTCTTTAAAAAGAAGTAGGAAAAAAATTAAGTAGGAAAATGCAATATACAACCAGGTCCATCTGCAAGGAAAGAAAGGTTAGAAAAGGCAGCCAGGCATAATGTACCCCTCCAGGGTGTGAACTGCAGCATCAGCTGGGTTGGAGCCCCACCCCAGTCCTGAAGGCCTGAACATGGTCCCTCAGCTCCTTAATTTTGCTACCAAAGAATAGCATCCCCAATGGCATCATAATTATGCTATAGTCTCTAAAAATATCTTTTGTCTTTCTGAAGATATCAGGTTAGAAGAAATATTTTCTCATTTTGGGTAACGTACGTGCTTAAATACAGGAAAGGGAATACTTAATTTAAAGGAATGTATATTTGTAGAATATAGAAAATAACTAGAATAAAAATCAAAGTCATCCATAATCTTTCCCAAGGGATAATTGTTAAAGAATTTTTGATGTGTAGTTTTTCTTTCTGACCTCTTCTCTGTAGATAAATGGATAGATGGATAGATAGATGGTTAGATAGATAGATAGATAGATAGATAGATAGATAGATAGATGATAGATAGACATGCTTGTATATATACACACATATTCTCTTTCCCTATGTAAGTTCATTTTGTGTTAAAATTTTATACTGTGATTTTCTACCATGTTATATAACATTCTTTATAAATTTACTTCTAATGACTACATGGTGTACTATATAGAGTACTTTCATTTATGAAATCATTTTTACCTTTCTGAACATTTAGTTATTTATATTATTATTAATTATTATAAATAACAATATTGTGTGATTATTTGTGCATGTATCATGGTAATTCCAATTACTTTCTTTAAATGGATTGCTAGACATAAGATTACTGGGTCAACAAGTTAAATATTTCAAAGACCCTTACTATAAACTGCTATATTTCTCTCCATCAAGTCTATAACAATTTATCATCCCACCGTAAAATACAAAATGTTCGTCTTGTCACACCCCTGCCATGCAATAACTTATTTTTAAAATAAGAAAATAGAAGATATATCTTTGAATCAAGGAAGTTTGTGACTTTGCAGCCAAATCACTTCAGTAGCCATTTCCCCCGAGTAAATCAGAAAGTAAATATTGTGATAAATCAAGTGTAATGAACAGAATACTGATGTTGTAAGGAGGTTTTTATGGATCTTTTGAAATCAACTCTTCAGACCATGAACCAGTCAGGATCCCAGCAGGAACTAGATTGTGTTCTAGAACAGAAAGCGGAGGAGTGTTTAGTAAGTGAGTATTTACAAAAGAGTGAGGCAGAGTCAAGATCTGCAGGAGGACAGCAGGACAGTACAAAGGAACTATACCCTAGGCCTCAGGGGAGGAGAAGGGAGCAGGACCACCACCGGAGAGGGTAAAGGATACCTAACAGTAGATATGGCCCAACAGGTGGGACCCAGAAGGACACCTTGACTTTATTCTCCTCCACCCCTTCCTACCACTGTCTTTCATTAAATAAGCACAGCTTATTCCAGAAGGCAGGGCAAGGGAGCCTTACTACTATGCAATGAATGCTATGTCCCCCAAAATCCATATGTTGAAACCCTAATTTCCACTATGATGGTCTTAGGATGTGAGATCTTTGGGAAGTACTTAGGTTTAGATAAGGTCATGAGGCTTGAGACCCCATGATGAGATTAGCGCCCTTAAAAGAAAAGGAAGAAACCAGAGCTCTCTTTCACAGCAAGAAGGCAGTGCCTGTAAGGCAAGAAGATCCCTCACCAGAAACAGAAATGGCTGGGACCTTGATCTTGGACCTCCCAGCCTCCAGAAATGAGAAATAAGTGTCTGCGGTGTTTTGTTATAGTATCCCAAGCAGACTGAGACACTGATAGATACAGTCTTAGAGCTCAGCCTCTTAGGTCAAGAAGAAGAGTAGAGAAGGGCAGAGAGTGAGTCTGGAGGAGCAAGCCGAAACCATCACACAGACAGCTAGTAAGAGACAAGCAGGTTTGCGGTATGGCAGCAGTCCATGCTTCACAAACCACCACGGTAAATAATCCATCTAATGTTATTGTTTTCTGTGGAATTCTCAAGCAGCAAGTGGGAATATTAGTATGTAATCATTTCCCTTTACTTTAGTAATTTAGAAAGTGAATATCTTGACGGTTTTTCCTTCTCAAGAGAACAGAAGATATTTGTGGGTCCAATAACATCTTTGCAAAATAGAAGAACCATTAACTGTATCTTTAAATTATCTAGGCAGAGGAGTGCATTCTAATAAGCAATTGAGTGAAAAACCCTACTGTGATTGAATTTATTTTTCCAGAGAAATGCAGGGAATAGTCATGAATGTTTCATTAAAACACTCCTAATCATAAATGTATATCCATGCCTTAACAAGTGCATGGTTTTAGCACTGCAAATCTCCAAGCCAGCAAACAATTTTGTAAAATTGTCTTTAATCCCTTACAAATGACTCGAGAGCCCCACTGAGGCTTTATCTCACATTATTTAGTAAATTTAGGAATCTATAAACCAGGAGACATAGAAAACCACATCCACGAGGGACAAGATTGGAGAGGCAACAAGTGTTTGAAGGACAGCACCAAGAGTGACATACAGTCTTCCTGAATTCTGAAGCGCACTGCCTCCTACTCCACCCTACCTGACTTGGCCTTGATGTGGCCATTCCTCTTTCTCTGCAGACTCAGTACAGGAACTTGCAGCTAGAATTCTTCAGGAGTTCAACTGGTCTAGTCTCCTACTCGCAGACAAATTATTATTATTTTGTACATGAAGAAAGTGAGACCCAGAGACTTCAAGCAGCTTGTCCAAGGCCACAGAACTAATAGATAGAAAGAAGAGAAAAAAAACTAGAGCTCAAGTCTTAATCTTCCTAGCCCACTGCTTTTACCAACTCCATTTTTCCCTAATCTGGTTTTATAAATGAATGGGATGTGTGAAAAGGGAACTCAAATTCTCCATACGTCTCTGATAGCGATAAACATGCTATTATAGCCATTGAAAATAGCACACAAACTGAAATTAATCTATAAAATTGCACTCACCAATAGAAAATTTTTACATTTCATAGCAAAGGATACTTTAGAAAATATGAAATATATTAGATGTTGCTTTCTGTCAGCATAGCCAACACAGACTCAGTGTATTTTTATTCTTCCCAAGTCCTCATAATTGTTGGAGAGTTTGTTCATTTAGTTAAGATAAATAGTTAAGAACATGAGAGCAAGTTTCTATTGAATAATGTTAATTAAGCAGACAAAATCACAAGAGCATAAAGAAGTACTAGCACAATAGTCCTCTACTTAGAGCATATAGAAGCAAGACTGATATAAAGCTTACAGATGCTTTGTTGTTATCATCATCATCATCACCATCATCATTGACCAGTCTCAGGCAATCTCACTGGCAACAAACAGAATTCTCATCTTTCATGGTCTCTCACGAGTACCTCAACTCTCTCTAAATGATGTTTGTCAAGGACCATCCCTGCTAAATCAATCATATTTTACTCATGCATTTGTGAAGATCAAAACATATTTCCCAGGCCTTGTACCTCCAGAGGATCTGGAGTGTTCGGAGATGGATCCCAGGCACCAGTGTGTTGTGGAAGCTCCCAGGTGGTTCTGATGAATCAAAACAGAAATGCCTGGGCTTGGTCCCAGAACAACTGATTCGAAATCTCTAGGGTTCAAGACCTAGGAGATCTATATGGTGAAAAGGCTCCCCTCAGTTGATTCTGATGCGTACCAAAAAATGAGAAGTGTTCTCTTCAGTTGACAGCCATAAATCTACCCACACCACCAGGGGGATACACTGAAGCAACAACCTATGCTAAATGAAAATTCAGCTGCAGACAGACCAGCCATTCCCACAGCTAACCTCTCTTTGGCTTTCCAATTTAGATAAATGCTAAATTTGCTCCTTAGGGCAGCTGTTGAGTGTATTTAAATATGCCATGGAGACAGAACATACAATTCTGATGCATCTCTTATTAATTTTTTATATATTCACAAATCACCTTTATGAGCACTAGCTTCACACCAAATAATAAAAATGCGCATTAAACAGAAGCACAAACCAAGCAAAAGCCTCACTTTGAAAAAGCGTTTAATTTTACCATAAGAATCTTTTTGTTCTCTCTCTTCTCGTATGTTAAAATAAATCTAAATCTATTTATAAAATCTTATGATGACTTAAGTAAAACATAAAAGAAATAACACGCATCATTAAAAGTTTATAAGTTAAAATAACATCAGAGGCAGACTCCAAAATCCATCTAAGACAAGAACAACCTGGCATCTTAAGAAACAATTGACCAGAGAACAAGTCATCAACCATGTCACCTTACAATTTCAGAGTACAAAATGTTAACACCAAAGGGCTGAGTTGGTAAAAATTGAGAGCAAATGGGTCCTGAGAAATAAAATCTGCTTCCAACAAAAACAAACTACTAGAAGATTTTGTACTTCACCAAATAACTGCAGCACATTGATACATTCACTTTTTTCTTTTTCCTCTACATTCTCTCTGCTTTGTGCAAGCCCTAACAGAGAGCTATAAAAATGCCATAAATTATAGAGTGTAAATAGTGTTGAATCCTGTGCTCACAAGAAAGGCTGACATGGTAATCATGTATTCCTCAATTTTAAATATACAGAAACACATGATTCTGGCCTACAAAGTAAAATGATGACAACTGCAAAAACATCACAGTAGAGCTGGTCCCTGATCTCTGCTGCCAATGAAGCGAGGGGAGATGAGAAGACAAGTCTTAGAAAGGACAGTGGCATAACTAACCCATCATTCTATTAATGGAAAGACCAAACAGAATGGAAGAACATTGTATTTACTCCAACTAAAATTAGATCACAACCTTCTTGTCCAGCATGTCAGTACCGCGAGCTGCCTCTCCAAGAGCCAAAATAGAATGGTGAAAGTGTTAACAGACCCATACAACAGCTGTTCTTTGCTGCAGACACTTGAAAACAGAACCATTTTATTTCTCGGGACCCATTTGTTATTCACTATCCCCATGGGGCGACCAGTGCTTAGAGTAAAAGCACATTCCATTCCCCCACCCCATGCTGTAATCATATTGTCATTCCTCATTTAACACCAAGTTATTTGAAAGGCCATAAAGTCCAGCTAGGTAGTGTAGGATGTTTCCATTGGCCCCCACAGTTCACAAGCAATGGTGAAGCCACATTAACTATAGCTACCTCTCAACAATCTGAAATTAGACCACATAATTGATGAGGAATATAATTATAATTTAGTAATAATAGAAAAATTTACATAAACCAATAGTTTCTAACTCTCCCATCCCCCAAGCCTCTCAACCCCCTAAAAAGCAACAAATGATCAATTTGCATTTCACATCCTCTCCCTTCTTTCTCTCTGCCTCATTGTCTATCAGCAGAATAATACTCAAGATATGACTGAGAGAAAACAGAGAGGGGAGAACAAAGATTCTTTGGATTTCTGCCATGTAATTACCTACGGAATACTCAAAAGTTGGTTAGGGAGAAATGTACCCCGTCTGAGTTCTGCAGCTATCAAAATCCTGGAGTCCTGGAGGACACCCCAAGTTCAAAATGCCTGAAACCTCATATGCCAGTGATGATCCAGAAATACCTCCCCTTTGCTACCTCTCTTATCAGTCAAAATTGCCATCATTCCACCATTAAAACCTTGGGTTTACTCTTGGCTCCTTCGTATGCTGATATCAAGCTACAGCTAGTCCCAAGGAACTTTAACTCTGCCTTCAGAGCCTCTTGGAATATTTCTTTCTTTATATTTCCATTATTTGAG
The DNA here is from genome assembly GCA_003508835.1 of Eonycteris spelaea. Taxonomy (NCBI): domain Eukaryota; kingdom Metazoa; phylum Chordata; class Mammalia; order Chiroptera; family Pteropodidae; genus Eonycteris; species Eonycteris spelaea. Next base: position 9,638,404 of record PUFA01000017.1, read on the forward strand.
CCAAGAGTTAAAGAATGAGCAGTAATTATCCAAGCAAGCATGTTTTGAAGACAGTCCCTGAAGCAGAACAGTAAGATGTGTGAGAGCACAGCACATGAGGACACTCCTGGTGGCCTGATATTGTTGCACTGGAGTAGCAAGAAAGGAGGTGAGAAAGGGCTCTAACAAGAATGACCTTGGATTCTCCAATGAGAAGTTTGAACTTTTTCCAGTAGACCAGTATTTGTAGACTCCAGTAATTTGACCAATGGCTTATCTTCATACCACCTATATTACTATTATTTGCTTTAGTTTTCCTGTAAATGGACTTTTTTCTATATTAATTAATTTATTTGACATTGCCATTTTCTTCAGTTTTTAAATATTTTATTGTGAAAATTTTCGAATATACAAAAAATAGACAAACAGTAAAATAAACCTCATGTACCCAGAATGACAAATATCAACCCATGTCTAATCTTGTTTCCTCTATACTACCCTTAGTACATCACCTCCTCCCAGAACACACACAGCTGAATTACCTCATCTGTGATAAGCAGATCTCAGATGCTATATTATTTTATACGTGTATGTAAGGACTTTTTTTACAACAAAATTTCAATATCATTGTCATACCCAAGAAAGTTAATAATAACTCCTAAACATCATCTAACGTCTAGGACATTCAAATTTTACAACACTGTCATATATGAAAAACTGAAATTATTTGCCATAAGTTTTTAAAAGAAAATAATGTTATTAAAATTATGACATGATACGTTTGTTTGAGGAGCACTTAGCTTGAGGCTTGTTCTCTTTGTTAAAAATGGAGATTAGAAAGTGTTAGGTATACAATGTTACCCTTCCTCATTATCAAAAACATAAGGACTGAAAAAGAATTTTTAAAGGAAAAGATTTCTCATGCTATGCCTACATACCACCTGAATCATCCTGCATTTCACCAAGAATACCTATCCCACACTTTGGAAGACACTGTCATGGGGAATAGGGAGCCATTTAAGAATTCTGGGCTTGACAGGACCCATTTGTTCATGATCTGGGGAAACTGTTCTGGCAGCAGCAAGTAGAGAAGGAAGCTACAAAAGCGGAAAGGACAGCCTCTGGCGGGGTCCCATTGCTTATTCAGTCACCCCATTATCTCTTGAGAGCCTGTTTGGTTCTAGTAGAGCAATTCTCCTAGTGCCGCAGAAGAGGAACACATATACTCACATGCTCTTGAGTAAGGAATGGACCTCCTCTATCGGGGAAGGTTTTCTTTGACTGATCTCACAGCTTCCAGGTGGCGGGTGGGGGTGCAGGTGAATGTGGAAGGAGGAAGGGGACACCATCTAGCCAACCAGATAAGCTGAACCAAATCTGGCAATCAGTGGGATTACTGATATCACAGCTAGATGACACTTACATCCCACCCCATCATTACTTGAACCTTCGCTGTCACCCAAGCTAATCCCACCTCTCCAAAACCAATCTTCTCCAGGAGGGGCTTTAGTGTCAAGTCCCAGATCCTCCTTCCCCATGAGTGCCCTCTCTCCTGTGACTAAATCGCCAAGCCTTCAAGAAATGCCAAAATATGATATTTTCCAGAATATTTCTCACTCCCCACCCTACACACATACACTCAAATATCTTCTTTGGCGCCCCCTTCACAGAGAGGAAAGTTCACACCTTTGCTGTACTATTCAAGGAGCTTCCAGATGGGGCTCTTACTGAACTTCCCAACTTTATTTCCTAATATTTTCCCAGAGTCTTCTGCTTTGGATCTCCTGATCTAGTCACTGTCAGCCAAACATGTCCAGACACACAATCATTTATATCTGCCTAACATAGTTTAATACTATTCTACATCCTGATTATTTCACATTATTTTTCCTAACTTCCCAAGGTAAAAGCTGAAAAAGTCATATCTCCAAACTTTTTAATGTTAAGGTATGAGAATGCAACTTAGCATCTAAGTATGACTCTCTATTACAGAGATTGTGTGAGCTCTCTAAATCCTTTCATAAATTCCTTTTTGACTTAAACTAGCTAGAGTTGATTCTGTCGTATGCAACCCCAAACTCTGACTGATGCTCTGCCCCTGTTCTTTAACTTAGCTCATTTCCTCTGCTGGGAATAACCTTCCCAGTCTACACAAGGCCAAATCTGACCCCTCCATCAAGTTCTACCTTATTCAAGGTTTCCTCAAATTTTCTCAAGCACTCTTTCCAAATCCATGCAGTTCATTGTTTTTATCATTCATTGGAAACTTAATACATGCTTTCATTGTATAACTATTGTCTTTTGCCACATCCAATTTCTACAACTTGAGTATGTTTTTACACTGATTCTGTAGTTAATGAGTTTTTTCTATGGGTAAAGTATTTGCTTAGTGCCAGTGGTACCAAGGTGACTAAGCCAAAATCTATGTCTTCAGCAACCCTCAGGCCAGTAGGAGATACAAATGAATAAACAAAGCAATGCTCCATAATAAAGGTTCTGAGTTCAGGTGTAGGAAGAGCTCGCTCTCCCTGGGTAGGTGCTGGGAAGATAGAGAGACTAAAACTGAGGCTTCATGAGCAAGTGAGAATCCACAAGGCAGGCAAACAAAGAAGGAGGAGAATGTCTCCTACTTCTTATACCCCAAGGATCCCAAAACTTAGCTTGTTCCCTAAACATTTTGTGTGCTTAAATTATCTTCTAGTTAGGGGCCAGCAACACATTATGTCTAAGAGTTTAAAAAGCAAACAAACAAAACAAAACAAAACAATACTTGATCAAAAACACATAAAAGAAAATAAAAGAATCAGAAAAAATGAGTCAATTTTTTTTCCAAACCAATGCATCTTCACTGAACTCTTGTTATGTGGAAATATAATTAAATACTGTTGCTGCCTTCAAGGTCCACTGCTTGTTTAAAATGCAGTCTAGCTGAATAGTTATACCTATAAAAGCAAGAAGAGTTAAAAAACAATACAGGACTTGACAGTTCAGTCTAATAACAGAAAGAAAAGATCCCAGTAGCACATGATCGGGTGCCAAAATGAATGCAACCATGAGAATTTTTTTTAAAAGAGTGATCACTTCACATTGTGTGGATCAGGAGAAATTTATGGAGATATTGGTGTATATAGAGAAGTGCTATGTGAAAGGCAGAAAAATATACAAGTTCAGGGATTAGTAAATAAATTTGATTTGGCTAGAATAGAGAATTTGAGTGGGAGAACAGCATGAATAAAAGAACTGGGGAAAATGAGCATGGGTGTTGGGTGGAGCTTCCTGGGTGAAATCTGAAACTGGCTCCTTCTGCCTCCTGCCTCCCTTCCCTGTTCCCCCAAGAACATGGAAGCAAGAAGAGACTGAAGAGGCATAAGACTCCAGATTGTCAGGTAGCAGGTTTAATAAACAAGAATTTACTTAGAAGGTCTGTCTTATGTGGCCTCAAGACGAGTAGATCTCCACATCTGCCCATCAGAATCCTAAAAGTTTACATAGAGGTCTTAACTGGGTTTAGTAGCATATTCGGTCAGGATGGTCTCAACAACACTTAACTCTCTCAAAACTGCATCTTTGAAAATGGCTCTGGCTGTGAGAACAGTGGTCAAAATGTACGTTTCAAGGACAAGAGAGGGGTAAGGAGCTTCCAATATCCCAGAGTTTAGCTCCCAGGTCAACCAGGAGTCACTTCCTCTGCATGAATTCCTCCAACGAGATGTCACTTTTGAGAATACAGAACACACACACACACACACACACACACACACACACACACACAACAGTAAATACTTGTTGAGCACCTATTACCCATAAATTATATAGGTACCCATAAACTCTACAGCTACCCAAAAGTTATCTAAATTAATTACCAGATAAGAACACAGGGGCTTATAAAGATTAAATAGGTTGTTCAAGATCAGTCTAGGAATATCCTGATACAAAAGACAAATGTGGCTCCTAACCTCCAGGGCTGGCAGGGTAGCATCTTCAGAGCACTTAAGTAGATAGGCTGAATTCATACCCTGAACTCCCAAGCCCAGGCTCATGGCTCTCTGGTATTTCTCTGCTCCTATGTAGCACCCGATTAGGTCAAATATTAGAAAAACCGCACCCCTTCTTCACTTCACGCCTTTTAGTCACTGTAGATACAATACCTTTGGCGATGATTCTTGACCCAGCCTGCATATCACACTCACCTATCGAATTTTTTTAAATGCACATGCCCTGGATCCAGTCCCAGAGATCTGAATTGGAGCCAGGAATATATTTTTAAATATTCCACAGGAGATCCTGATGCACAACCAGAGTTAAGATGTTGATAGATACACAATAATCTAAAACATGTCCCAAAACTTTATTGCCTAAGATCTAAATGAAATTTACACATACACATAATTTATTCTAGTCTCTTATAAGCAATCCAGATGAGTGATCTAATAATGATGTTAACGATAACAACAATATTAATTGCTACCTTTATTGACTGCCTACTCTGTTCTCAGGCACTGTGCTAAAGTTTTTTACATATATTATCTGATTTAATTCTCGCAAAATCCAAAAAGGAAAGAACTTTTAATATTCCTATTTCCAAATTCATAAAGCTAGACGGAAGACCTGGAACTCACATCCGAGAGTGCATCAATCCAAAATAAATTCTCTTTGTAGTCACTTCACTACATTCCCTCCTAAAACTAATGATATCCATTTGTTCACTGAATATCTGATCCAGTGTCATTTATATGCCAAGTACTATGTCCTCAGTCACATAACATACAGCATAAATCAATACTCAAGCACTCCAAAGTAACAGTATATTTACTCAAGCTCCGATGGATAAAATTTGTCTCAGAGACTATACCAAATGAGCTGAAAATAGAATGAACAACAAGCTTTGTTACCCAGCAACTTAATGAGGTAAAGATTTTTCTATCAGAAAATAATTTTTTTCTGAAGGGAGGAAAAATAGTATAAGCTATAGTTATGAAGACACATAAATGAGGCTTTCAGGAAATGGACTTTGACTCTGATTCCCATGGGTCTAGGCTCTCACTATCTGAGTCCCACTCATCCTCTTTCATTTCCAAGAGTTAAAGGTGAACCACAGGATCACTTTATTATTAATCCCCAAAGAGAAACCCTATATACATTATTTAAGACCACCTGAGCATCACTTGGTATTGGTATTTTTCAATTGGCTGCTACAAACTATCCAAATGACATGAAAGAATGAATGTTTTTGAAAAACTAAGTCATGTATTCCTTTCTTTCCTGTACATTTTAAGCCTGTGATTATTTCAATCTTTTGAAGGTCGTGAGTGTCACTGAGAATCTCAAGAACCTTATGAAGACTTTCAGAAAATCACACATATGTCCATGTACATTATCTTTAGATTAAGACTCTCTTAGCTAAGCAACTATTTCATTTGTTCTTTACCTGCTAAAAAATTTTTTTTTAATTAAGTGCCTCTCCAGCCTGCTCTGTGGCCAGGAGGCTGAGCTCTGTGCAATTCAACCCCTTGTTCCTTGGCTTCCATAGGTTGTTCAGCCCATGGAGAACACCCACCTGCAGGAGATGGGGGAGAGAGGAGAACGATATCAAGATATTTGTATCTTGGCTTCCTCTCTGAGAGGTCTCACAGGTTACAGGGTCACGCCATTCAGAACAGGTCCTGTCAGGCAGCCCTCTCCACACAGCCCTCCCTCTTTCCCATGTTTCAGGAATTACCCCTCCTCTTTGCACTCTCACAGCCCACTCTACCAGCCCCAAGGCTCCTAATTCTTTCAGTTTCCCTGCACCCTGCCCATTCTTCTAACTGTCCACTATGAGTGTGTACCTATTTCCTGACAGTACCTGGACTGAATATCATCACTCCACAGTCACCCCTCCAGTGGATGGGAGCGGTGTGACCTCCACTGACAATGCTGTTTGAGCTAGTGTCACAAGTTTCAGTGCTTGCAAGGGAAGGGGGTCTGTTACTTCTACCCAGCCAACCATCCTGAAGACACAGCCAAATCTCATCTTCCCCTATATCAGCTCAACAAGGTGAGAGATTTCGGTTTCTGGGTATTGTGAGGAACAAAAAATTGTCTTACCTAAGCTGTCAGCAACTCCCCAAAACAGAGCAACCAAGAGAAAGATCTAAAAGCTGGAAGTAGAATAGGTTTGAAGCTCCTTTCTTCCCCCCTTTGGACTTTTTTTTTTAATGTACTTGGAATATTTCTCCCAATTACATAATGAAAAAATTAAAAACTGAATTTGCCCTCCTGTCAGATTCTCAAAAGAATTCGAATATGATATTCCTATAATAGACTCAAAACTCCAAAACTATTTTGATAGCTCTGCAGGATGTTATAACCTCCTGGAGACCTCTTAAATTCAGTTTTTGTTTTTGGTTTCCATTAAGTAGTCAGAGATTTTATATTCAACTCTTACTGAAGATAGAAATAGGTAGTAATAATTCATCTTAAAAGGTAAATGGTTACCCATTAAGTATAAATACGATTGATTTAACATTTAAAAAATTTTTAAATCCGCTGATATTAATGCCACCACTGAGAAATTTGGAAAAGTCCATCTAAAGACATTCATCCAGAAATGTCAGAAACAAGCATGGTTTACCTACAATGAGGTGAAGCAAATGATGCTCAGATCTCAGCTGGAATGACGCATCACTACAACTACACTTGCATTTCCAAGGCCATTGGTAGAGTTCTGCATCCAGGCTTGTAGAAGATTCAGTAATGTGAATAACAGAGGGTAAGGCTATAAGACCCACAGAGTCAATATTAAAACAACATTGGACTCTTTTTTCTGAAAAGGACAACAGCAACACCAGTATCAACATGCCAGTGATTTCAGTTATAACTAGAGAAATATTATTAGATATTAAAGCAAGCATTGACCGCTAAGACTAACATATGATGAGAATTCACAAATACTGTTAGCAGGTACTTTGCAGGCAGAAATGACTCAAAACTATGGCCATCTATTCTTCACCACAGGAAGACAAATTCTACTCCTTCTGTCCCCTGATTAGGCTTACTTCTTTTTAACTTATAGATGCAGGAAATGGAGAATCCTTCTCAAGAGGAAAACTGCCTTCTGGAAGCAAGTCTTCCTCAACGTGAGCAGAAAGTTAGACCCTCATACATCCAGGTATAATCTTAAGGGAGCCAGGTGGAACTTAAGAGGGGGCAGTCTCTTCCTGCCTCTCCACTGGCCATCCACCCTTACTTCCTTATAAAAGGGTGAGATTCCAGGTACCAATGGATCTTAGTAGGGGTGTCTAACCCTCTCTCAATCTCAATCTCAACCTCTCTCTCTCTCTCTCTCTCTCTCTCTTCTCTCTCTCTCTCTCTCTCTCTCTCTCTCTCCCCCTCTCTCTCTCCCCCTCTCTCTCACAGAGACACACACACAGAGACACACACAGACATAGCCTGATTCTCAAGGTCACCTTATTCAATCTTTTCTTTCGTTTCCAAAGAGATCCTTGGCCAGAGCATCCTTTTTAGTAAAACTCAGACTTGGGGGAATGGGAGAAGCCCTGCTGAGTTCCTGTGGCTAAGCCTCTACCAGAGCTGTACATTGTGAGTTAAGGGCACTGCTAAAAATGAAGTGGAAGTTTATTTTCTCCCACAATTTAGGAGGAGGTGGAGGGGCTGCACCACAGGAGGATCTGAATTTTATAATTTCCTCATCTTTAACATAGTGATAATAATAACTACTTCACGGAGGCTGTGAGTTTTCATGAAATCATATATGCGATTGCCTTGTAAAGCATAAAAACGTTATACTATATGCTATATAAGTGGTACACAAGTGGTAGTAAAATGTTAAAAAACAGAAATGCTAAAAATCGTTCTATAACAGTCCTTAAGATACTATATAATTACTATGTTAAGTCATAGGTCACTTCTAACATTAATTTAATCCAATGTCACCTGAAACTAGCAGTTAAATTTTCAAATATGACCTGATCCGAGCCCTAAAAACTTGGCCAGGAAGTTCCTATAAAATGTAAATAATCTTTTCAGGTTCAATGCATTAAAAGCTTATTTGACATGACAACTTAGTGCAATGCAGTATCCTGAAGTGGATCCTGGAAGAGAAAGGGAACCTTAATGGAAAAATGGGTGCAATCCAAATAGAGCCTAGATTTTAATTAATAGTAATGTACCAATATTGGTTCCTTAGTTCTGACAAAAGGAACCAATATTAGTACCAAAAGTGATAATAATGGGGAAAGCAGGGTGAGAGGTGCCTAGGAACTCTATTATCTTTGCAGCTTCTCTGAAAGTCTAAAAATATTCCAAATAAAATATTGATTTTTAAAAAGTCTACTCAATTTTTAACAAGGTTTAATCACACAACAAATGTTTATGGAGTGCACAGGCACTGTTCTGTGTACTGGGTACGCAGGGCTGAGCAAAACAGACCCATCCCTTCCTTTAGGGAGCTAAGAGACCCATGAGCAGGAAGGACATTAAACAGCCACAAAAAGCAACATAAATTGTAATTGCAGTTTGTAGTGAGTGCTGTAAAGAAAAAGTGCACGAGATGAGAGATGTATGAAGCTGGAAAAGGGGCCTGAAGCATGTGCCAGTATGGCCAAAGCATAGTGAGAGCATGGAAGAGCGGTGCCATCTGAAGAGCTCAACCGTGTGGAACCATGTAGGCTGGATTTAGGGTCTTGGAGTTTCCCAAAGAGATACAGGAAGTCAGTAAGAACTTAAGCCAGAGGAATGTCATGATCCAATGAATGCTTTTAAAAGGTCACAAAGGCTGCTACATGGATGTGCACTAGAAAGATGCAAGACAAAAGTTCCTGCTTCAGGTGCTCACATTAAAAACAAACAAACAAACAATTAAGGAGAAATGAAAAGTTCTCAACTTCTAATGTATTTGTTCTACAAGGTCCCTGGGAAATACATGTGCATATGGCTGCTTTAGAATCTGCCACCATAACTCGGCAGGGAAGATGGTACTCCAAATGGCTCCCGACTCATTCGACCTGAATATTTCTTCTAGAATGCCCATGATTAAACATGGGAATGAACAAAAACACATGATGTTTCCAAAGTCACATGACCTAGGGCTTAGCAAGATACCAACAGCGAAAACCTGCAGGCTCTAATACCCTGAGGAATCTCAGCTTCCACAAGAGATAAAGAATTCTTGGCCTGTCTGGAGTTCAGGAACACGAAATCATTATTGACACCTCATTGGTGCCATCTTGGTGTTAGCTCAGGAAAAAATATAGGAAATCCTAGACTGAAGAATAGTGGAATAGCAACCCTTGTTTGAAATATACAACGTTAAATGTCATCTTCAGTTACTATATCTTGAGTCTGAAGAAACTGGTGTGTTGCCCTATCTGACCTAAGAAAAGAAATGCTTTCCAAACTTGTAACCAGTAGTACTTCAATAGAATATAATAAGCAGTCTGCAGTACTAGCTGCATAATTTTAAAACAGAACTCCCTAGGCACTTATACTCTAAACAGATTCTTGGATTTCCTCAGTTTATAGGAATGCAGTGTCTATATAACTTCACTAACCTTTACACTCTAGGAGCTATTAGGACCAGAAAAAAAAAAATCAGCTCTTGAATGAAGCCTGTGAGTTGATATGAAAAACTTTTTATGCAAAGCTCTGTGAACCAAATAGGTATTAAGTTGACTATCCAGCCAATTTCTCCTTTTCTCTGTAAACTACCTCTTCCCCCATAGTTAATAGGGTTACCTAGAAAGCCTCTGGCCACCATGATTTCATAACTTGACCCTGTCCCCAAACCACCACAGTCAATATGATCTAGAGTGTGCACTTGACACAAATTGAGCCAAAGAATCCCTTTGTCCAGGAATCTGGACTTAGAAGCAAGAGATTCTTGCTCAATCTGTCTGGTTTCTTGAATAAAGGATATATAAACACTGGAACTGCTGGCAGAGGCTATTTTCAACAATTTGGACAAGAATATAGAGAAAGCCAGCCTGCAGCAAGAGACAAGAATGGAGAACATGCGCCAGAAAAAAAGAGATGAAAGTCAGAGGAGGGCTTCCTGTTTTCCCCACAGCCCTACAGTACCTTATGCTAGCTTATCCCACTTTAACCCTAACCTTAAAATCAGTGAGAAACTCCTCTATCTTTTCAATCACTTTCATTTTTTGCTTAAGCTAGTTCAAGTACGATCCTGACTAGAAACTAAACAAGCCCTCACTAACTCCAGGTCTCACCATTTTATTTGGTCTCAAATAACTGAGAACCAGTTTGCCCAAATTTTTAAGCCAAGATCTCTTAAAGGAGAATCTAATTCCATCCTCTCAAAGAAGATAACTACAACAATATGAAAAACGCTTATCCTAAAATGTTAAGTGGAAAAAGCAGGGCACAAAATGTATATGTATCAGAATTATTACTACAGGATAGTTTCTATTTGTCAATAAATCAGGACGTAAACCCCTATATGGATTAGAAAGATTGGAAGGAAATTAACCAAGATAATAGTAGTTATGTTAGGATCACAAGGTTATTTTTCTTTTTCTCTATATTCCTCTGTGTCTGTTAGCTAAATACTTTATAACTTAAAAAATTATAACTAATTAAGACTGTGAAGAAATATGTAAATCTGTTTATAAATGATGATGTATTTTTAAAGTAGAATGTAAAATACACTGTTATATTTGTGACTATATAAATAGCCACAAAAGAACTGTCCTTTCAAGACCCACCCCCCCATAACAGGAAGAATATAATTTCCAATAGACCATCCCAAACTGATCCTCAGCCTTCACTTCCTCTCCGCTTGTTTGCCCTCCCAATCCTATCTAACTGTACCCACCCTATCCCATGCTACCCATCTTCAGCTGGAATTTCACTCTTCTCCTCCCCACTCACACTGCTGCATTCCCCCCACCTCCCTCACCCCTGCAATCTCCTCTACTTTGATGTCTGGGTATCTGCATCTCTAGACATGCAGACCCATCCTACCACCTATAGGCCCTAATTAGTCTCCTCTCTTTTGGACTTGGATAATTTTTCAATTATCTTGAACATTGTGATAACATAATTTTCAGTAACAATTCAAAGTACAACATTGGATATGGGTGGGGGGGGAAGTGGTAAACCATTTATTTACAAGGAAAAGTGACAAGCTTCTTGGAAATCATGAAACTGATTCTATTAGTTTCCTCCTAATCATAACAGTTCATACATTAAACTTGCCATTGTGCCAGGCATTACATATACGTTATCTTACATAGTCCTCCCGATGATCTGTGAAGTAACTATTATTGTTTCCATTTCTCGGGAACGAATTTGTTTCTCTGAGAGGTCAAGTTAAGCAAATTTAAAAGGCTAGCAAGTAGCAGAGTAGGTCTTGTGGTCTTTGCATTAGACCTCATGGCTTCAAACAGGTCTTGGATAGCCTTTCTAAAGAAAATATATCGAACTTAATGTTAAACTCATTTGTTAGCTAGTAGTAAAAGTAGTATTTTGTAATACAAATATTCAGTTTATATGTAAATTTATATTTTAAATGAAAATACATATTAGAATTAACATTGTAGAAACTACCTCATTATCCACATCAGTAACGCATGCAGTGATATTCAGGGTCAACACAGCTCTTTTATGTCCTAGTTAAAACTGTTACAAAGGCTTCTCAATATTACTATCATGGTAATTATAACTTTACAAAGCACTACCTCTCACATACAAAGAATCATAAAGCTTATTATCAGGGTATATACAGAATACGAACTGAGAGAAATGTTTGGTGTATTCATTTCACCAGTAAGAGATAATTTTATAACTTACTCCAGTTAGAGTGCTTAAGTTTTTATATTAATATTGTACCATGAAGACCAGCAGTAACCATTTCAAAAGGGGAGTGGACACATTTTATTTCTTATAATTCTAGTAACTTTACACTATGTATTTTTAAAATTGCCTCCCCCTCTCCTTCCGCAATTCAAGTACAGAAAACATGAAGGAAATAGGAAGACACGAATGCAGAAGTTACAACCGCAAAGGTAAAGTGGTCATACAATACCATTTGGTATATTCTCATTCTTTGAATAGGCACATCTGTTTGATTCATTCATGGCTGACAATTTTTTTTATTTCCTTCCAATGACTACGATTATGTACTTTTTTTCTGTGTAAAAATAATTAACTCTTCAATTTCTTCAAAGGAATCTGTAATCATTCATTCACTAGCACACTAAACTTTATTGAGCACCCAGAATATACTAGATACTTTGCCTAAGAGGAAAATAAATAAAGATAAGTCCCTGCCCTCCCCAAGCTCTGTGGGTGCGATAGCCTGGTGTAAAGTATTAACAGCCCCAAATAGTGTGCTAAATGCTGGAGCAGAGGTGAGTACACAATATTATAGAAGCACAGAGGGAGGGTTAACCCAGCCTGGGGCAATCAGGAAGCTTTAGAGAGGACAGCATTTAAATTCAGCCTTTAAATATGAATAGGAACTTTCCAGCCTATGATGAGGGAATCGTAGGGAGAGGAAGCCATTCAGGCCTGGTGTGAAAAGGCTCGGGAGGAGCAGAAGAGCAGGAGGACAATAATGTTATCAAAACAATGAGCTGCTTGATGAGAGACTGTGACCAGTATTCGGGGAGGCCATGTGGGATGTGAAACTAAACTGAAAAACTGGACTAAAAAGCCAACAACTTAAGTCAATTAGGGTGCTTAAATATATGGAAGACTAGCATACCTTAAATTTAAGTTATTACGAATATATAGACCAATGAGAGAAATGTTCAGAATGAAATAAAAAGCATTTGCTTGTGTCTATGGATATTAAAAAAAGGCCAAAAGGATAGTGTTAACCAAAATGTTAATACTAATCACCTCTGGGTGGTGGAATTACGAGTCATTTTGTTTTTAATCTCTCTTTGCTTCTCTGCCTTCCAGATTTTCTGCATTAAGCATGCATTACTTTGGCAATTAGGGAGGAAATGTGTACTAAAATAGAACAATATAAGCTGGGCTCAGATTGTGGCGAGCTAAGGAGTTTGAACTTTATTCCACAGAAAATGAAGATTTATTTCAAGTAATTGATCAAGGAAATGAGGTAAGCATATTTGCATTTTAGGGAATTAAATACTGTTAAGGTGAGGCGAGAGAAAGATGTGATGGATAAAACTAAGGCAACGACAGCAGGGATGGAAAGCACATATTTGGGGTAGGATAGATAGGACTTGTTGACTGATTATGGGGTACGGGGAGAGGGCAGTTTGAGGATGACTCCAGGTTTCTGGGAAATAAGTTATAGCAGCAGTTGGAAAAGTCAGAGAGCCAAAGCACCCATAAGTTGGTAGAGTTCTTTTTGCAGACAGGATGGTCAGAGATAGGATCACAGCAAGGGGAAAAATTTTATTCTAAATATGCGACTACCAATGCAAAATAACTACAGAACCTGGTCACTTACAGGTTACGGGTTGAGGAGGGGGGAGACACAAAAGGCAACGGAAAACAAAGAGAGGCAACTGGCCACTATCTGAGATAGAAGGTGTGAGGAGAGGCCAAGTAAACATTCTACTAGAATTCACTGAAGGAAATTCTTCCTTAGAGGGTGGGACTTTTCTAAGCTGTCAAAGCTGACCTACTGCATGGCTGTCCTGAGACAGTGGCTTCTTCTCTCTATTTTTTTACAAGCAAAGAAACCAGTGTCTACACAGAGAAGAGTCCCAGGTCTCAGAGCCAGTTGCTAGCAGGTTTAATACTAGAAACGGCTTCCAAACCACGATAGTTTAATTCTCTACACATTAACATACTACCTTCTTATACAAACACAGAAAGGCTCACGCCCAAAATATCAATAACAGAAGACAATAAAACACAAGTGGGATTTATCCTTTGACTTGAGTTATGGAAATGAATGACTTCTAATAGTACAACGCTCTTATTTCTCTGACCGCCACCTCTTATCTTTTCGGCTGGCTAACCACCACTAGCCTTCATCCCACTGAGATTTCCAATTCATTGGTCCTACCACTTTTCACTCTCCCCATCATCGTGATTCTTCTCTTCTCTACTTCTCAGCTTGAAATTATATGGTTAATCATTACAACTACACTTTCTTTGCAGAAAGTCATAACTCTCTTGCCCTGATTATTTTATTATTCCCATTGGATAATCTGCACCTGCAGTTAAACGCTTTCTTCACTTGCTCCAGGTCTCCACTGTGTCAATGAATACGAAAACCTACCAACTGGTTTCACTTTAAATGTGTGACCAGAAACTTTAAAGGGGCCCTTTAAGGCAGCCAGACAACCTTACTGTACTTCCCCAGTTTTTTCACTCTCCCTATTTATGTATTCACACCTTCTCTCTCCCCCAACCTCTACCACCTCCTCTCAAATCCTCACTCTCAGTGAGGATGGCTTCCTATTTGGAGAAAACTAAAGCAACCAGAAGAAAATCTCGACAGACTCCCACCATCTCAGTTATCCACCTTCCAGAACCTGCACCCACACACTCTGCCCTATATCCATGTTTCTATCTAAAAGTAATGTCCCCCTTATGTACTAGATTTGATACTCTAGCTCTCCAAAATTACTAATTTTCTTATTTAATCATTCTCATATGCATGTAAACATAGTTATTTTTCCCATTAAAAAAATTAAAACTTCCTTAACCTTACAACCCACAATTCCTCTCTTCCCTTTTTCACAAAAAACATCTTGAAGAGTTGTCTGCACTCACATTTTTAATTCCTTCCTCTCTTTCTAAACACATTCTAATCTATTTTATGTTACTTACCTACTCTTGTCAAAGTCGCCATTGACGTCCAGTTGCCAAATTTGTGGTCAGTTATCAGTCTTCACTTGACCTTTCAGCAGCATAGAACTCAGCTAATCCCTTCCCTCTGAAACTCTTCACTGGCTTCCAGGGCATCACGTGCTCCTGGTTTTTCTCCTACTTCCCCGGAAGTTCCTTTTGGTCTCTTTTAATGGTTTCTTCTTTTCCCTCCAACGTCTTAATATGTCTGAGTGTCCCAGAGTTCAGTTCTTGTTCCTCTCCTCTACACACATTTACTCCTTGGAGATCTCATCAGAGTTATGCTTTGACAACATCTAAATACTGGAAAATCCCTAATTTATATCTCCAGTCAGACATCTCCATGCTTATTCAACATCTCCAATTACATTTAATCTTTCCAAAATGTTATCCTTATCCCTCCTCTAGCCCCTAAACTTCTTTACCTTGAAAGCTTCCACACTTCAGCCACTGGCAACTCAAACTTGGTCAAGACAAAAAAGATGGGATCACTTTTTACCCTTTTCTTTCTTCCAGATATTATAACCAATCCGTCAGGAAACCTTATTGTCTGTATTTTCAAATATATCAGGAATCTGACCACCTCCCATTACCTCTACAGCCATCGCCATCATTTTCAAATCACCATCATTTCTCATCCAGGTTATTACAATAGCATACTAACTAGTCTCTCTGCTTGTAGCCCTACCCCAATAGAGCAGTCAAATTGATCCTTTTGAAAGATAAATCAAGTTATATCACTCCTGCAAAACCATGTAAAGACTTCCCTTTCCATTTAGAGTACAAGCCAAATGACTTCATCTGAGCCCCTGTATCCACAGTGACCTCATCTCCAACCAAATGGAATTGTTCATCCCACTTCAGCCATGCAGGCCTCTTTGCTCTTTCTCTAGCATGCCAGGCACGCTTCACCTTAGAGCTTTGCGCTGGCTCTTCTCTCTGCCTGGAACATCTCCTAGATGTCCACATAGCTAACTCCCTCACATTCTTCAGATCTTTGTTCAGTTGAGGCCGCAACTGACCACCTTATTTAAAATTGTCACAATAGCTAGGCCCATCAGAATTTTTTTATCCTTTTTACTCTGCTGTAATTTTTTAAAGTAGCTATTGCGTTGAAATATATTACATAATTTGTTTGTCTGTTTATAGTCTGTTTCCTCTCACTAGAACTTAAGCTCTAAAAAGGGAAATACTTTTGTTGTTTTGTTCACGGATATATTCCTGGCACACAGGAGGTACTCAATTAATACCTGTGGAATAAAGAGATCTATTTTCCCTACCTGACCATAAGTAACTTGAAGTTAGAGAAATGCTTTAATCATCTCTACACTGTGTGTGTGTGTGCACGCGTATCAGAATAAAATATACAGATTTCATATGAGCCTGACTACTAGAATTTGTTGTGGACAAGGTACGCATTTTCTTGATTGGCAGGAGTGGCAGCAGGATGCATTAACAGGGCGCTCATTAATGCATATCAGAGGTGAGTCCCTACCACCTCTAAAAAAGCAAACAGCATAGATAAAGAGAACATCTCATCTTTAAGCCTCATACATGATCAGTCAGAAAACAAGAAAGTCACCTTGCCTTCACATGTTATATATTCCTCACCAGGGCCTTTTCATAAATATATCCCTCTAGAATTCCCCCAAGCTGTTGCTCATTCCTGGTAACAGCTAAATCAATTGACCATATTGTACTGGTTTGCTGCAATGTGTTTGTTTACTAGGTGAAGCCTGCATTAAGGGCAGGATTATTTCATGGTGCTCAGCTGCCTGGCCCTCTTCCAGCTAGCTCTCTTCTCTCCTAGTCTCTCAGTGCGCAAAATGGCAATTTCTTTCCAACTCTGAAAGCACAAGCATCTGAAAGTTATCTGACTATCATGTAATTCTCTGTCCTTGTGAGTCTCTCTGCCTTCACTGTTTGAATTCTGTGGCCTGAAGTTAGGTAAGTGCTCAACACAAATAACTAATTCATCTTTATTCCTTTTAGCTTCAGTTGCTGTCTTGGTCAATGCTAGTCACCCTTTTTGTCCTGTTACTGTATGGCAAATGAAACGTGCAGCTATTTCAACAAGTACAAAAAGATATATATTTTTTAATATTCTTTTTGGTTTATTTAAATTGTCACCTTTTTAATATTCTTTTTGGTTTGTTCTTTATTAACAAAAGTTCCATCATTATAAAAATTATAACAATATACTACCCTGAGTCTTGTAGTTTCACAGACAGCTTCTCCATTCTTCAAGCAACCAAAATCCATGGTTCCTAGTTAAAATATTCAAAGTTGAAATCTAAGGAATCTCCACAGGGTATGCTAGCACCTTCACTTAGTTTCTAGGGTTAAAAAATAAACCCTTTGCCAATAGGAAAAAAAGAAGTTTTTGAGTCTATAGTACAAAGACTTCAAACCATTCCACAGCATGTTATTTTTCTTTCTAGAAAATTCTAACACTCTATAATTACTTTTGTATGGAAAATGAATAATGTAAGCCTCTAATGCTAAAAACAGCTAGACAGAAATCGTCCTAATCAGATAGGCCTTTCTTGAAGCCAAATGAAATATAAACTAGAAAATATCTGTGTGAGGACAGCCCATGGAAGAAAGCTCTTGAATTATTATTCAATTGAGATGGAGCACAGTTGGGAGAAAGTTGCATGGAAAAAAAAAAAAAGTGTGTCCTGGTCAACGTGTCAGGATTTGTCTGCTTCAGAGAAACTGTAATGTTGACTGTACCCCAAAATGTCACAGAAAAATATCAATCAAATGCTTCTAGAGCTTCCAAGGTTTCTGGTAAAAAAAAAAAAGAAAAAGAAGAAGAAGAAGAAGCAGCAAAACATTAATTAACCTCCATCTATGCGACAAAAGTGTATTGATATAGAAAAAGCGACACCCCACCTGCATGGGAACTAAGCCGCAGCTACTCCCCCATTTGAGAAAGAGAGAGAGAAAAACAAAACAAAACAAACAAACAAAAAAAAAACCCCACGAGCTTCACTTTGGTTGCTGGCAGAACTAATCCCAGCAAATACAAGTCGTGGGTTTGTGTGTTGGGGGAGCAGGGTGCACCTACTCGCCCACCCCAAAAAACTGCTCGGGAAACGTGAAAGCCTATGCGCCGCAGGACCTAGCTTAGCCAGAAGAAAGCTGGTAGGAACATAAGGGCCGGCTGGGGCTCAGATGAAGCCGCGACGTGCCGCGGGCAGCGCGGGCAGGTGGCCTTGCTGCGTCTCCCCCTCCCACCCACTCCACCCCCAGCCGTGTGCGCAGGTCTCTGGCTCCAAGCTCGGGAACTCGGAGCCCTGAGCAGGTTCTTTCTCCACCCAGGATGCAGAACCTTCCAAAGACGTTTTAACAAGAGTAATTCCCGCGCTTGCAACGTCTCAGCAGCCCAGGGCCAGCAAGCCGACCCAGCGGGCGCCGGGACCCAAGTCTGGGTCCGCTGCTCTCGCTGGCCCCACCCCCAATCGTCCAGCCTGCGTCCCCAAACGCCCCGCCCGCAGCCTGGCACCCAGTAGGGGCTTTCGGGAGTGCAGCTCCAAAGGCTGACTTTCCGCTAAGTAAACAGCTATATTAGCCTCCTCCGGTCGTAAAT
Organism: Eonycteris spelaea; assembly: GCA_003508835.1. Taxonomy (NCBI): domain Eukaryota; kingdom Metazoa; phylum Chordata; class Mammalia; order Chiroptera; family Pteropodidae; genus Eonycteris; species Eonycteris spelaea. The sequence continues at coordinate 9,656,771 of PUFA01000017.1, forward strand.
AACCCAGGGGTGAGCGGGCCGACGGCCGTCTGGAGCGCTCACCGGGTCCTCTCTGCGCCTCCGCCGCCAAGGCTGCGACTGTTTCCAAACTCCTAAGCGCAAGGGACCGGGGCTCCATTTCTCTCCCATGGTTCAGCACCGAGGACAGCGTACACACTTTTCTCCCAGTGGCCCCACCGCCAGGAGGGTGGCGTTTGCGGCGCAGGCAAGGCTGCAGGTGTCCGGACGGCGCTGCCTCCCCCATCCCACCCGTATCCGGCGCCTCGAGCAGGGCAGCCCCGCGGCGTCTTACTTTTCTGGCTGGAGTAACCCGGGTAATAGCCATAGTAGCCGGTGATTCGCAAGATCCGGTCCTCGATGGTGGCCACCCCGTTGGGGGCCGCCTTGACATCCATAGAGAGCGCGGGGCGGCGGCCCCGGAGACGGCGGAGAGCAGAGCGCCGCGCGGGCCCGAGAGCTGGTGCAGGTGCCGCCGCTGCCGCCGCCGGTGCTGATGTTGCAGCTCGTGCTCCCGCGCCCGGGCTCTGACTCCACCGCCCGGCGCAGCACGGGCTCCGCATCACAGCGGCGGCGGCAGCAGCGGCGGCGGAGCGGCCCCCACTCGGGCCGGCCTCTCAGTCAGCCTGGCAGCTCTCCCGCCCGCCACCCCGCGCGCTGCTGCCCCAACAGCGCCCCCTCACCTCCGACGCCCTCTGCGGCCCGGGTGGGTGTGGGCGCCCCACCTGGCCGCCAGCTCTCATCATTAACCCTTTTGCGCTCCTTCCTCGAAGAGTAGACATCCCCGAACCCACCCGCCCCCGACAGAAAGGACGCTTGGTCCAGGGGCGTGGGAGAATAGAAGGTGAGAAGATGGCAGGGGCTCGGGGGAGGAGAGGTGGGGGTGAGAGAGACCCAGATCCAACCAAATGTTGCTAATGCGAGAGTGGACACTGTCGCTCGGGGAGATGACACCTCGGGGCGCCCCTGGGACTTGGTCCATGTTTAGCGTCTGCGCCACCTGGGGTCTGCTGATATGCAAGCGTTCCTAGGCGTTAATTAGTTCTCGCAACTTGCCTAGACGATTGAGAGTCTTTTTTTAAGAAATGAAAAGAAAAATGAGGCCCCAGCAGGTGGTACGCGGAGTGATTATCCGGGTATTGTGGACACAAAGACTTTAAGAGATTAAGCCACCAAGTCTGACAGTCCAGTCCGGGCCCTGCATCCTCTCGATGAAAACATCAAAAGCTTGGGAGACTCCGCTGCGCACAGCGTGTTTATTTTGCCAATTCCAAATGCCCTGAGGAGAAATGATTTTCTCCTTTATTGCCAAAAACATCAGGGGAGAGCCGTTCAAACTGTGAATATCTGGACCCGCGAAAGTTTTAGCTGCAGTCTAGGACTGTATGTCTGAGTCTAGAACGTCCTTGAAGCTGTGTGTTCAGAGTGAACACCCTCATCTTGAGTGTGACTCTGCTTTGGCGAGAGACCCGCGGGGTTAAGCAGTGAGCAGTGGGGATGATTCCTCTATTCATAGTTTGCAGTCACAGCCTCCTGAAAAACAACTTCAAAGATTCGTCTCAAAGTACAGGGTGTGTGAGGGTGGGGATGGGGTCAGCTCATCACCTTAGAGGTCACTGTATCCACCTTCCATCCAGAGCCAGTTTAAGACCTCCCTGCCAGATTTCACATTTCTAAAGTTTGGGGGAGGTGCAGGGAGACAAAAACATGTCAATTTCAGTGCGGCTCAGAAACTTACAATTAATCTATCACACCATTCTGCCTTGAAGCACTGTGTGTGGGTACTTAAGAGGGAAGAAATATGCAAACTTTTTAAAAAGGTGAATAGTTTTAAGTGCATTAAAATGCAGTATTAAATTTCACAATGTGTTAAGGGTTTTTATCCAGACACAAAGCCTAGCACAGGATCTTGGGAGTGGAGTGAATCCGAGATGATTTTGTCTGGGAAGAGAGTTCATAAAGAAACCAATTTCCTCCTACACCTGCCTTCTGGGCTAGGAAAGATGGAAGGGTAGAAGGAAGTAAAAGGTCAAAATGAACTTAAAGGAAAAAGTAACTCTGGTACAATAATGGGAAGCTGAACATCTAAAGCAAAAGTGAAAGGATAATGCCTCTACATTCTACTGCCCCCCCCCTGAAGCAATTTTCAGCAAAAATTTATTACTTTTATTGTTTCTATTTCTGTGGCAAACAGTATAAAATATATGCATTGCATGCGGTAAAATATGTTGGTCCCATTAATTTAAGATGTCTCTTTTATTTAATTTCTATAAAACAAATTTGTCTATAGTACATACGATGTGTTTAATAACATCATAATCCATAGCATATTAACATATAAATTCAGTAAGAGAGAAATTAAGGAACACCTGAAGCAAAACCTTATAATGTAATAGGAATATGAATATGTACAGAATTTAAAGACAAGTGGTTTTTTCTTATTGTTTATAACTTATCTTACCATAATTCATTTATTTAAATTCTAAATTACACTTATTGTATAAGTCATTACCTTCTTCTTAGTTTTTCTTTGTTTTCAGAAATTTCCAGAGAAGTAGGTAGAAATGTGTTTTAACTGGATCTCACCATTCAATCAAATAGCAAATATAGCATAAATATAAACATTGTAACTATTTTACCCACAAGAGTCTGTTTCTAAAAGGAAGTAGAGAAATTCTCAGACTGACTTGGAAATTAAGTTTTTAAAAGCAGAGCATTTGCAAATGTCTCTGTAATCATCTGCAATAAGGTGACTAAAAGAGTAAGTTCAAGCAGATGCTGTAATGTAGACACATTTTTTTTTAATGAAACAAATGTTGTAATTACAAATTGATGAACAATGAAAAGTAAATTTCTGCTAGTGATAAGCACTCTGGTGCATTTAAAAGTTTTTTAACCTTCAAATGTCATTTTAAGCATTATTAAAAATTTGTAGAAATTAGTTTGAGGGGAGCAGAATTTTTAGAAACCTTTTTGTATGTTTGCTTGCTCTGTCTACCAGATTTCACAAACCAAAATACAAAAATTCAAATTTATAAAAGGTGTATTATCAGTATACCTAAAATCATTCTGAAAAAAATGAGAAAGGATATAATTAAACAAATGAAGATCGAAGGTGGTTATTTGATTTACAAACGGTTCCTCAGAGCCAGTGTCACATAGCTAATTTCCCTAGTAAATCAATTTTCCAAGTAAATCATAACTTACAAAATTTGATTTGCATGCAGCTTTTCAGGAATATCTCTAATGCACTAAACACAGGGCATCTGTCAGTGATTTCAAGTGAGTTTCGCTATCTGCACCATATTTACTTTGATCATCTGTTCAAGTCAGATTAGATACTTATACTAATTGAGTATATAGAATTTGGTTGTTTTGATTTTTCAAAAAGCCAAATCATTTGTAAAATAGTTCATGTGATAGTCACAGTCTTTATGTCTGATGCTCAAATTATATCAAGTAATAATAACATTAAAAACGAAATATGATCACTTGGTATAAATTCTATTTAAAGATGTATGATCTATCATAAAATCATTTTCAAATACCATCTCATCCTTTATACCTTGGAAGGGTTAATGAAACAAAATCCATGGAATCCAATCTTCGTTACTTTGATGAGCAGCCAGGAGTCAAAAAACCTGGGGTGTAAGTACCCTTTCCATGAGAGCAACAAGTCACTTAGTCTTTTCAACCACCTATTTGGAATTACCAGTTGAAGATGATAAAAGAAAGGAAAACTAATATTTTTTTCCCCTCTGGGAAACTAACATAGTGTACCTACCTTCTTGAGTTAAGAGTAACTTGGCTCCTGGGAGAGCCAAGAGTGTTTTAATATACAAGGGCCAGTGTTGTCTTGTACAATCATCAGCTCTATTTGCAAAGAGTTGACCCCATGTAGTTTGCACAGTTTGACTAGAAGCATCTGGCATCTAGCCAATCAGGTGATAAGCACCAGCATCTGTGAAGAAAAAAATTTAGTCTTCACATTCCAATTTCAGGAAAGCCATTCTGAGTATTTAACCACTAAGTCATCAGCTGCCCTATTTGGAATGCCAACTCTGCTTTTATGCCAGTCTTAGGGAATGGTAGGCACTGTTAATTTACCTTTCAGCTCATGATAAGACTGAAAGGGGTTGGGAGCTCAGCATCGAAAATCTGTCTAAGAAATCAGAGCAGAGTCCTCTCTTCATTGACCTGAGGTGCCAGGCTCCATCAAGGGACTATTTTGAGGTCCAGCTCTTCGGAAATGCATCAAACTTCTTTGGAGAAGTCTTAAGTAATTTCAACAAATGCACTCAAATTCTAGAATTTGTCTATGACCTCTCTCATTCTCTCTCTGCCTCCATCCTCCATTCTTGCCTGCCTCCCTCTGCACTCCCATCCTCTCTTTTCCTCTCCTCCTCCCTCTTCCTCAGCCATGTAATACAGTAGTTTAGAGCATAGACTTTTGAGTTAGTTGTGTGATCTTGGATAAGTCTTCTGAATTCTCTGTGATTCGGTTTTCTCATCTGCAATATAAAAATATTGTAGCTATTGTACCTACTTCATGGAACTATTGTGAAGATTAAATGAGTTTATATTCATAAAGTGCTTATAACCATGGTTGCATATAATAAGCATTATAAATGCTAGCTATCATTATTATTTTGTTTTATGCATACATAGAACCCACGGAGCTTCAGTTTTCTCCTCTATAAAAAGGGATCATATTTTCTACTTAATACTGTCATTGTGATGGTTAAGTGAAATAACATATGAAAATACCTTACCAAGGCCTGGCACATAGTAGGTACTCAATAAATATTAATTTCCTCCTCCCATCTCCACCCTGCCCTGACCATTATCTATTACTAAAGTTAATTTCACACTTTAACACTTCGTTCACATTACTAGGAATTGCTCTGTGGCAGTTCTTTTAGCAAGTTTCCTTTAATTCTTTCAACTAGGGCAATAATCACATGAGACAGACTTTGGAATCATGTTAACAGACCAATAAAAAAGGTAGGGCGCTGAATTTAAGCGCTTTACAGAAAGAGAAGCTGCCCAGGGTCAGCCCTTCTTTCTGTTCTTTGAGAAGACCTGAGGACACAGAGAATTTGCTTCGAACTGAGAATGGGACAAAGGCTGGTGATCCTCAGGCATGGAAACGCTTGGGTCCTGCTTGATGACAGTGTCCCAGGAAGGGGAGTGGCCTCTGGGGGAATCACAGTTGGTGCCCTGAGGGAGGTTGGGCCCTTAGCCTTGGACTTCCCGGCCTCGGCAGGGATTCTGGTGACTCTATTCCTGGCCCAAAAGCAGCAGAGCTACCAGCCCCAGAGGGATGGAATTTGGGCTTGACCCAAACCTCTAGTCAGTGACCAGAGGACTGAAGACAGAGTGTGTCCCTGATGCTTGAGCTTAGCCAAAGATCTCTCCTGATTGCATAACCCTTGAGAGCCCCAATAATATTGAGATTGCATTTTCCACTATTCCTCTGGGGAATAAGGACTCAGAGTAAGATTTACATTAATTTAAAGCTAATACAAATATTTGCAACCTTTTTGAACAGCTGCATTGCTGGTTATTCATTCAAATCTGCTAAATATTCTTTTACGAATAAGACTTTCTGTAATTTAAACATCTAAAATACCATGCACTACACAATCCCGTACCTACTGAAGATTATTTATCATACAAGGCTTTCTGTAATATTACCTATTAAAAATGCCAAACCTGCTGTGGTAGTCATTGGTACTGTTTGCCAAATATTTATGTTTCTCCCTCATTTTAGGCACACCACAGGATTGCACTTCCTGCCCCCTTGTGGTTTTATGAGGGCTATGTGACTGATTCTAGTTCTGAACAAAAGGAACAATTGTATCCTGGCCAGAGCTAATACAAGCCATTTGGAATTTTCTCTTTCCCTCTGGCAAAATGACCACCAACATTCAAGATGACTTTGACACATAAAAAGTGAATTTACTAAAAAATTAAAATCAAAAAGCATTTGAATTTCTTCCATAAACATTATGTGTAATTTTCAAATAGTTTCTTTATTCTTTGTTTTCCAAAGATATACTATGCAGGTTTAAGGAGAAGCGGTTCTTGAAGCAATTGACACTGGAGACAAAATGAATTGTTTGTAAGAAACATTATGGGTAGTATGAAAAATCAAAGAAAACGAAATTTTAAAACTCGTCAATAAGACAAAAAGAGTTCAGAATATATGCCCAATACATTCACATCTTGAATAACTATTGCCAAAAACATTCTCAAGAATGACTTTGCCTTTAGCTTCAAGAACTACTAATTGGCAAGAAATGTGTTCCAAGGTTTTATTTCCTGATTATTTTCGGTGTTGGTGAAGCCATTTATAAAACTTGCTCTTCAAATACCCTGAAATAATGCAGATCATCGGTACTGAAGTGGACATTTGTTTTTGTGTTTTTTTCTGGCTACCCAGCTGATTTAGAGGAAGCTTCTAACTTACCAGAAAGAGTACCTCTCTCAAGAGAGAAGGTAAAAGACTGTGTCAAATACCTTTTATGCTCTAATTCTCTTCCTCTAGTTTCACCTTTGCAGTGACCAACTCTGTGTGGGTTCTCAGTGACTTCACACAGACACAGCCTGGCAGTATCTCACCTCCTGCCCAAGCCATGTGCCTCCAGCATCCTGCCCCAGGGCTTCCCCGTTGATGCTGACACATAAAAGTGCATCTGCTTTGATCAAGTACATGCAACCCGAAAGTGTACAGAGGGGATGCAGGCAAATGTGTAATACTGGGAGGACGAAGCTGGGATATAAACCTTTCTCCATTTTATTCTGAATAGACTACCCTGAAAAGCTGTCAGTTCTGCAGCCTCTCCCCCACAAGACAGAGCAGTCAGATAAATCAGTCTTGATGACAGAGGATGGTCAGCTCAGTAACATGCCTTTGTATTGTTAGGAAAAAGATCATCAGGATATTCAAAATTCAAAAAGTGATTGTTATAGTAATAAGATTATGAATAATCTTTCATTTTCCAAACTTCCTAAAGTATGGTTTTACTAATCTTAAAATGAATACTGCCACATATACACACAAACACAAACACGACAAACCCTAAAACCCATTCTAGCTCTTTATTCTCCAGGGCAGCTAAGTTTTTATGTGTAATGTGCCTGAGAGTGCCGCCTGCCTGCACATTAATCTCTTCCATAATTACAATGATCTCCTTTCCAGTGAATGTGATAAGGCCTGACTAAAGGTTTCTAATTCTTCTGGCTCTCCATGTTCTCATAAATAATAAAACAGGGCTCCATGACAACGAATACATAAAAAGTTTTATAACATCTCAAAGTAGTCCTAAAATCTTCAGATTCTTAAGCTAATAAAGTACTCCAGGTACATTTATCTGAGCAGAAGTATCACTTGGTTCTATGCTTGGATAGTCATTGCAAATGCTGCTAGAGGTGGTCACCAAGAGGGTGTGTCTGCTGGTTGACCTGAGAGCTGGATCTGGGCAATCAGAGTCTCCTTATCCCCTCCTCTTTCCTTCGAATGTAAGCTCTGACCACTGTTCCCACAGCTGAAACCATTTTCAAGGACACAGCTTTGAGAAAGCAATGTGTTGTTGAGACCATCTGGATGGTATACAAACGTGACGGAACCCGGTTAAAGTTTTCATATAAACTTTTCAGATGCTGGCAGGCATAAATAAATAGATGGCATGTATTCTCTTGATATTTTTTAAATCCACTGCCATAAATAACATAGGCTCAATTTGACAAATCTTTGGGAAATCATAATTAATCAGGATGTTTTGATCTATGTCTTTGTGTGTGATCTTCTATAATGTTCAGGAGACTTGTTTCTTTATTGATTAGGGTCGTTAAAAAAAGAGCAATTGGGCATACAGAAGGTACTGAGTACATGTTATTCTTTTTTCTTTTTCTTTAACTCTCTTCCTTCATTCATTCTTCTCTGCCCTGAAGTCCACTAGCACCTGCGTACCACTGCAGTAACATCAAAATTGCACTCCTACTATCTAGCTTTTACTGCGTACCAAACAACTCCAAATTTTAGTCACTTAAAATAACAACCATTTATTACTTTTCATGACCTATGGGATCAGCTAGGTGGTTCTATTGATCTGATCAGATCTGACAGATCTTGGCTGGGCTCACTTATGCTTCTGTGGTCAGCAGAAGGTCAGCTGGTTACTGAAGGTTTAGGATGTTCTCTCTCATATGTCTAGTGGATGGGGGACAGGGATGACTGGGCCTCATATTTCATCATCCAGCAGGGTGACCCACATGTTTGAGATAGCAATAAAGTCCCAAGAGTGAGAATCAAGCTTGCAAGGACTTTTAAGGCCCAAACTCAGAAATAGTATTATATTGTTCCTGCCATATTTTCTTGGCCAAAGTAAGTTACTAGTCTAGCCCGGATTTAAGGGGTAGAAAAATAGATTCTGCCTCTTGATGGGAATGCTGCAAAAAAAAACTATGGCCATTTTTGGATTCTACCACATCCACCAATGTAAATCAATGCTGGTGTTGCAAAACAGATTTATCAGAGACTAGATGAGAATATCTTTTCTGCAGAATGTACCCTTTAATAGAATTCCCTGAATCCAGATCGGCAAAGTAATCTTCCAACCATAGGTTAACGGAGGCAATGTGGAAGAGACTTCATTAAGCAAAATCTAGCCTTAAAATGTTGCCTGCAATGGTGAGATTTTTGTCTGCATAGAAGCTGCAGTCTTTTGCATGACATGTAATTCCAAACCTTCTGACTTCAAAATGGGGAGCAAGTAGTCAGACACCCACCCACACAGGCTGTGTCTGGTACAATCAGACATAGAACAAGGAAATGCAGTGAGTTTGTCTCAGCGGAGCTGTTTTCACAACCAAGACAAAAAGTGGGTACCTGGTAAGGTAAGGCATTCACTGTGCCTCCTCTCTGTGGGGGCACTTATGTAGTGAAGATCAATTGACTCCCTGTTAAGGGGCCTGCCTGGAGGCTTCCCAGCTGGACATCTAGGAATCCTGACAAGGGCCCACCCCTAAAACCCTGGCGCCACACCCTAATCCACCACACCCTAATCCGGATGCTCAACTGACATTCCCCATTCTATACCCTACCCCCACATAACCCTATAAAAACTATGCCCTCGGGTCCCAGGGCGTGACTTCCCTGGCCCCTCACCTCGGGACCAGAGAACCTTGCCCAGGAGCACTCTCCCAATAAAGGCTTGCTTTTAAAACTTCTCTCGGCCTGTCACGAATTTACCTTACACTCCCCACCCCACTGGGACATGAATAAATCTTTTAAATTTGTATTTCTAGTATATAACAAAGAGCATGGCTGTCAAAGGAAAGTGGGAGTTACTTCTGTGACGCAGAAAGACTAACCTAATATAACTGCATTTATGTTTTTAAGTGGATCTTTGCAAATACTCAAAGATTCTCCCATGTGAAAAATTATGGAAGCACTGGTAAAGATAAGTTACTCCTTACAAATACAGACAACAGTACTATTCAGCTTAAATCAGAAGGAAGAAGTTGGTGATGTTCAAATTATAATGAAGAGGAAAGAGTGAAGAAGAAACTCTTAGATTTTCAAAAACTTGAAACTAAATATTAAATTCACAGTTAAACATTTAAGGGTATATTTCCGATATTAATTTCCTAACTGTTCTGGCACAAAGATCCAAAAAGTTCTTTTCATATTATTATAATTATTTATATTCAATCTTGTTTCTAAAAGGAATTGAAGTGGTTTATAAAGATACAACATTGCAAGATTTAAAATAATAATAACCAAATAAGGACCTAGAAAGAAAGTGAAACTAAAAATAGAAACCAGAAAATGAAGCCAGCATGAGGTCAATAAATGCCATAAAGGCTAATACACTTAGTAGAAGCAGCAATAATTTGATTCAGGGGTTCCCGGACACCAACCAAAAAAGGGCTTGTGATCACTAACACCACTTATCACAGACAGAGCTCAAAACAAAGTCAGGAGAAGCATACATCCATTTGGAGCACGCTCTGAGAATAAATTTCTTCAGGATGTTTCTAAGGAGGATCCCATATATTGTTCTATACAACAGCCTGAAGAACACCCACAGAAAGATACAAAAGCATACATCCTGATGGCACAAGGTTTAAGCACCATTGAGTCGAATCACACTGATAAATGCACCATTGAGTAGAATCACACTGATAAATGCACTGCGAATACAGTGCCCTCTTATTATTTTTAACTAATTATAATCCAAAACCTGAATTTGAAAGCTTATGGGCTATCTATCCTTCAAGAAGTCTCTGTAAATACTGATTCTATCAAATGAGAAACTGATAAATATCACCAGTAGATAATAGTTCCCAATCAGTCTATCTCTCTAGTTTTTTAAAGCCATTACCCAAGGTCAGTCAACCCTCCTCTTGGCCTGGATTACCACACAGCCTTCTAACTGGTTTACCCTACTCTAATCCAATCTCCAAACCATAGCCAGTCTGCTTTCTCTAAAACAAAGCTCTCTTAATACTCCTGCATGGATCCTCCACAGGCCTCTTAGCATGAATTCCACATCCCTAATCACTGAATACAGACTTTGACCTCTGTCTACATCTTCAGTCTCAATTCTCTGTTCCCCTCATTCCGGGTCTCTCAAGTGAATGTCTTTGAGATTGCTGAAAAAGCCTTGCTCTCTCTCACCTCTGGATCTTTAAATGTGCTTGCTGTTCATTCTATCTGGAAGACTTTCTCAATCCTTTGCCCCCTGCCTTTAGGACTTTTCTTCACATCTAGAGCTAGAAGCTACTTCTTCAGAAAAGCCCTCTTTATTCTTTATTTGTCTGTTTCCCTCACTTGACCGTAAACTCCACAGGAGCAGCTCCTGGCTCTATTTATACTCACCACTGTATTCCCAATGCCTAGTGCCAGTCACAGCATAGGTGTTTAATAAATATTTGCCTAATTGATTGATTGATTAAGATCGCTTATTATAGACAAGTCCTTAGAGCTAAGTATTCTGTTACTCCTTAAAGGAAGATTCATTTACCTTTTAAAACAAGCCATAAAGCTAAAGCTATTTTTGACATTGTCTAATGAATATCGACAGCACTTATGCCTACATTGAAGAACATACTATCTACTACTTTCATCCAGGCAGGGTAAAAAATGTCCTCACTAAACAAGTCACGACCCTCTCCCAAACAAGGACATATGGGCAATTCGATACTCCTTTTATGCTCCTCAAACATTATCATAACTTTAGTGTGACAACAACTTTAAAGTGGGTGCTGCCAATTCATATGTCCCAAGGAATTTTGCAAGGTATTTGACATTGCACTTTTCAAGAAAGTATGGGTTTGAGAATCTTATCTTGTCATGCAACTGCAGAAAGAGTCAGGAGACCTAAATTATATTCTGACTTTATCACTAACTACATGTATGGTCACCTTTCAATAGGCTGATCACTGCAAAGTTACAGCACCAAAATGAACGAAATCTTAAAATACCATTGTCATTTTAGCATTGAACCTCTACCCAATGAATTACTAACATCATTTTAGGCTTTTGACCTCTGGCACTCGGAAGGACATTCTAATTTAGGTGAAGAAGGATAAATTGAAGTCTGGAAATGAAAAAGAGAAAAAACTAAACTAACTTATTCATGCAGAAGAATAAATAACTACATAATTTAAGGAGACAATAATTAGATGTAATGCTTAATAGGTTCTCTGTTTAGATGAAATCCCTACCCTCTGGAATTTTTATTTAATTATCCAAGGTGAGGGCTCATTATTGATATTTTAAATTTTTTCTCTGGTGATTCTAATGTACAGCAGGGTTGAGATGGCAAAGATGAAGATCAGGTTTGTATTAACTTGGCCATTTTCTTTCCTGAACCTCACTCACTGAATGTATTAATATATTTTTATTTCACCATTTTTCTTTTAGCCTATTTAGGATCACCTATTTTCTAAACTTCTATTTCTAAACGTTTAGTAAGTATTTGATTGTCTGAGTTATTTACATGCTTGAACTAATTTTGAACTTTAAAATCACAAACACAAGGAGAAAGAAACTTCTCCATCTAACAAATCAGGTGATAGCGTTAATAGTAGTAGTGGATAAAAATAACTTCCAACTTATAGCCCCAGGTTCCTTTACTATTATGCTGCTTTTCCTAAGATTCTAAATTTGACTACCACTTCCTTGGCATTTTGATAATACTGACAAATCCTAAATCCCTTTATGTCAAAGCACTGACAATAACTCTTTTAGGTGATCCTTCTTTTCAGGAATCCAATTAAATAACACCAAAGGCAGTCGGAGCATCTGTTCTTCTTCAACAGGTTTTGGCTTTCAATCATGTATAAAATCACCTGTAACCGTAGCATTAAATCAACCAGTAGAGTAAATTCAGTGATTGGATTCAAAGTTAAAAAATGCAATCCCACTCCCCCTGGTGGTGTTGTATCCAGCTATCCACTGGGTTCGCAATTTGGAGAAAACGCTCAGATAGACTGGGAACTCTTTTACATATTTCTCCTTTTCACGCAGGAGATACTGACAGGGAACCATCCCTCCAAAGGGGATATTTTAGTGTTACGGAACTGCATAAAAATACGTAACAGAAGAAGGAGCCACTTCATTCCACGGATCTTAATGTCTTACATATATCATGCCAAAGTACACAGAGAGAACTTTCGAAAACAGGTCTCAGCACCCATTGTTGACCCTGGCAAATCAGAGATGCAGTTCTTAAAGTTTTGAGATTTTTATACAATAACAGTTTTGTTCTTGTGGCCAGTATAAAACGAAATTTTAACTGTGCCCTATGCCGTTGACTCTCCGGGTTCATGGAAACAATTACTAAACGATTAATTCAGTTACGGCAAAACATAGAAGCTATGAACTTCCATATTGGAGAACTCTCCTCCTCTGCTTTGGTGAGGAGACCATAAACAGTAGGACTACCAAAGGTGTTGCTTCGCAACATTTCTTTGCCATCAAAAGGTATTTTACTTCTGCAATATATATAGATGACGTGACCTAAGTAGAGAACGAAAGCATCTCCTGCCCTACCGCACACACCTTACAACCCTTCTGTTTGTATGAAAGCCAAAATCACACAGCAGGGAAAGCACAGATTCTGAACCCACCCTTCCCGGCTCAACTAAGCACCAGTTGTATCACCGTGTGCAAGTGATTTGAGCCACACTGTACTTTTGTAATGCAGGTAATGTGTTACAGGTAATGCACGTAATGTAAGTTCTCACTTATGGGGTTGCTGTGTGATATAAATAAGTTGGGAAGTTGCTTAGAACAGTGTCTGGCACAGAATAAGTGCTGTACAAGTGCTTGTTAGAACTGTTGTTGGCAGAATCGATTTCCAGAACTGGTTAGATTGGGTAACATCCTAAGTAAGGTTTATCTCTGTCCTTAGATTAAAAAGGAATTTTTTTTTTTAATTTGGTAAATTAAGATTTACCAAAACTGGTAAGGGAGTTGGCCCAAAGAATTTGACCTTTACCACATTAAGGAGAAAAGATGTAATTTTAAAGTTCCCGCTAGTTCTTTGCACAGCTAAAGGTAGAGGCCTTTGTGTAAAAGGCCTTGTCTTTAGCAAAGCTTCTTGTTAAGCTTTTGACCACATTAAAGCAGGTCAGGAATTATTTGGGGGTAGAGAAGGGAGATGTGAAAGCTAAATTATGAGGCATAATGAAGGAAGAATGAATTGGGCGTTACAGATTCATCTGAAAGTGAGGAGAAGAGAGTCCTATCGAGGTAGGGAAGCCAGAAAAAATTCCATCATAAATTGTCAAGACACTTAAGAATAGCACTGTTCTCACGTGGTTCCTTGTTTTTCCATTTTCAATGTTACCCTGTTCCATGCTGTGCTGTGGAACACAAAACCTTTGTTGCCCAAAAACCATTGCTAAAAAGTCTGTACACACAGTGTCTTTCAGTTAGAGACTCTGGGTAATTTAGGGATAAAGCAGTAAAGAAAATGATTGTTTCTCTATGGGACCAACACTGCAGAGCTGGAGGGAGACCCATAGTCCTGTCGTTTTGAGCAGAAACCAGAGTAGTGCTGAATATGATGCTTAAGGGCCAGGTAGAAAACCAGTGGAAGTGACAACCTCTTTCATGAAGTACAGTGGATGGAGGTGACCCTTGAAGGGAGGGAGGCAGACTCAAGCTACATTAAGGCTCTCTGGGCCCAGGATGCTTTCCCCACACTTCGCATGGTAGTCACGCCAGATCAACTTTTCTTCAGATAATACACACTGATTTCCACAGCTGTCCCACTGAACCTGATAAACGGGGGCCTCTTACATCACCTTGGGAATTGTGCTGTCTGTTAAGGCTGAAAACAGAAAAACAGAGGCCCTCATTGCCCTGGAAATGGGCAACCTTATCAGATACTGACAAATGTGGCTTTCGCCTGGAAGGACAAGCATCCCATCATCTCGGCGAAGAATTTCAAGGTGATCAGAGAGCTGTAAGCTCGGGCCCCTTTTTCTCTCCTGCTGTCATGAGAACCTCTATTTACAGAGCCTAAGCAACAGGATCCATCCAGGAAAGTGTCAGAGACAAGGCAAGGATTAGCAGAGCTACTGTCAGCCTGTGCACAGCCTCTTCTGGGCATTATTCTCAAGAGGGAACCTCCACTCATCACCTTCCCCAGAGCAATGCAAAGTCACAGCTAACTATGACAAGTTTGTAGTTGCCTACTTCTTGGTGTTAGCTGACAGCACTACACACACACACACACACACACACACACACACACACACGCTCAAGATAATTTCCCTGCAGTAAACCCTCTACTGTACCACAGAGATGCCAAAAGTACAGATTTCTTGACCCAAGAGACACAGTAGCCTCTGGCATCTCAGTTAAACTCTCTAAAAAGTCCTCGGTGGAGTTCTCAGTTCTACAAGGCCCACTCTGCTAATTAACTTCACTGTGAACATTGTTACCATCTCTTTCCATACTTACTTAAGACAGAGCCAGAGCCGAGGAGGATCTCAGAAGAAAGGAGATTTGGGTTCTCTCTGGAGTTCAGGCCAAACTAAGAAACCTGTTAAAAGCCACAGACCTCAATTACTTTCCCTCAAGACAAGAAAGATGAGTTTTCAGAGGCACTTTATAAAACCCGTGCTCCTCTTTCAGCTACCACTTGACATCAACGTCTTTGACAAGGACATGAAGAGGACTTCCACCTGCAGTCCCCTTCCATGGTGGAAACATAACAGTCAAAGACACAGACCCTGAAAGACTGACTTCATGATTTTCTGTCTGAGAGAGCCATGGGTTCCTTTGTAAAAAGGTAATAAGAACATGCTCCACCTAATACATTTGTTTTAAGAATGAAATGAAAATAATGCATGCAACATACTTAGCACAGTGCCTGGTGCATGGTAAAGGCATGATAAATACTAGATGTCGTCATTGCTTTATTGTTGCCATCATCACTATCACCACATCAGTGGTATGATTTATCTGAGGGAAGACACTGGGGGAACAGGGAGTCAGAACAGAGAGGTTAGACTATCTGTACTTTGTTCTAAATTGGAAAAACAAAAACAAGAAAGTCACTTCGTTCTTGTTTTGAACTTATTCTGCTTTATCAAATACTATATAGTGCTTACTATGTGCCAGTTACTGCTCTAAACATAGAATTTTACTTTAAAGTAACACTAATTTGATAACAGCATATTACAGCATATTGAAAAATTTACTGTGAAGCCAAATATAAATAATTGGGAAAATGCATCTGCTTTTTGTTCATACATTTGAAAAATACTAACTAAATATATACTGTGAGCCAGCCCTGGTGCTGGTGACTGAGATGATAATGTTTAACAAAACAGACAAGTTGCCTGTCCCAAGTTTACATTCTGTTGAGATGTTTGAAATCACCAATTACCCCGCTTTTTTTCTGCATGAAGTTTCAATCTAGACCAAATTTAAGACCATTTATTTAGCAGCCAGACGTGGATCTGCCGTAGATAAACCGTTTGGCTTCCCAAGGCAATTCATCAGTGATCCCCAGAAACTACAGCCACCATGGATAACCAAGCAGGATCACTCACATTGCCAGGTGATATGGCAGCAGGCCAGCTGGGCCTCCTGCACCTTCCTGTGTCAGGATCAAAGGCTGCAGGAAGATAGAGAAGTGTGAACCTCTTGGCTGACTCTAACTGGGGTGGACAGCAGATATACTTGAAGTACTCCCTGCAGCACAGCTTCAAGCCACGTGACCCAGCTGGTCAGGGTTACAGTAACTGGGGATGTTGGCCTGCAGCAATCTCCCTGGGGTGATTCATGTTTGGCAGGTGATCTGGTCAGGCAAGGCGGCTCAAGGCAGAGCAGCTCATCAGGAGGCAGCCTCAGCAGTCACGGCAAGTGGCAGGATGCCCTCAAGCTTAGCCAGTATGGAAAGGCCTCCTGGCCAGAAGAGTGCCTCTTAAATTGTGCTGACTATAGGACAAATACAGAAGACACAGAAATATATTTGTGTGCACATTACAGTTACCGTAGTACAAATTGTGTCATACATTTAAAAATATCTTCTATTAAAAGGCTTGCCTTAAGAAGAATATTCTATTCTCTTGCCATTAATACTATTCTTAGTCTGCTATTTCCAGATCTCTTTCTATGGCTTCCCCATTCATTCATTCATTTGGCAAATGTTCATCAAGCAACTACATGTGCAGGGCCCTGGGGATACATTGGCAAGCAAAATAGACAAAACTCGTGTCTTTATAAAGCTTACAGTCAAGTTGGTTGGATGATCTTTTAGATTTCTGTTCAGCAAATATTCACTCTCCCTTTTTCGTATTGTGGATGCCGTATCCTTCTCTGCTCCCATAGAAGTTAGACTTGGACATCTGATTTGCTTTTACCAAAAGAACATTAGGAGATGACATGAACAGAGGCCTTCAGTGTAAGGTGCCTCTAACACTCCTGTCCTTCTTCCTAAGAATATGCTTTGCATAGCTACTGGTCCAAGGAGGATGAGAGGACATTTGGAGTAGATAGCAACTCACTCGCCTGGAGAGAAGCTTGGGTGACCAACAGCTACAAAACAAAGCTGCCAAATGTCAGCCTAGATCAGCTAAATCAATTGACTGTAGTTGACCTGCAGACCCATGAGTGTGAAAGTAAATGCTTGTTTTTGTAAGCTTCTGGGTTTGGGGGTGGTTTGCTATTCACATAATTGTGGGACTAACTCTCTAATGCAATGCAGAGCCAAAGCAAGAAAATGTCCAACGTTTGGAAAGTTCAATTATAAGGTGCTACTTATTTTCTATGAAAGAAAAAATATATACCACTGGAGATATTTTGGAAAATATTAAGTGTCTTAGTCTTTCTCTATGGTTGCAACCACCCCACCCCAAGGCCACATCTGCATAGGGGTTTCATTTGTAAATATTCTTTGTCTTGGATATAAATAAACGGGAGTCTAGGTCCCCAAAAAAGCCCCTGCACAAGCTGTTTTTCCTAATGCACTCACCACTGTATGCCTAGTTTTGTGGAATCGTATTTTAAGCAAGCCAGAAACAAATTGGAGTTGATTTAGAAAAGAATGAGAAATGTTATCGAAGGTAGAAAACCATGGAAAAGCAGAGTGCTAGGCTTGTAATATAGACTGTAACTATTGTTGATTGATGTTAGAAGAGAAAAATTGAAGAACTAAAATAACAGTTTTCCCAAAATTATAAGTGTAAAATATATTGGCAAACTCTCCCCCCCCTCCTTGCACTAAGGAGCAAACAAAAATAAGCAAACTATTTTTAGTAGGATCATTTTAGGTTAGACACAGGAGAAAAGAACATGCATTGAAACACTTTTCTGGGCTTGACATCTCCTCTTGTAAACTTGTTTAACATGAAGATAAGCAAGGGATGTTGGGGCCTGCTTAGATCAGAAGGATGTATCAAATCACTGTTTCCTCAGCATTTCCAGATTGTGGATCTCTTTGATGTAGTTAAAAACCCCATAAACCACATTCCCTCTTGACTCCTGTAAGCATCAAAAAAGATTTAAAACAAAACAAAACAAAACTCAATGAATCTAATGGAAAAACTGAAGTTCCCTTTGAGATGCCTCCACTAAGATAGTATCTTTTATTTAAAAAATATTCATTCACACATTTAAGGAAATTTCACTAACCATCTACTATGTGCCTGGCACTGCTTTTATGCAGTTTAAATATTGTGGTAAACTATGCAAATCTTCTATGTCTTTGTGGAGTTCACATTCTATCACAAGTGTACCTAACTTAGAGTAGGAATAATAACACAAGTACAGTAAATTGAACTGAATGCTCTAAGACTCTTCCTTAATCTATAGTTCTTAGATTATTATAGAAAAGTTCTATGAATTTATAGTTTCTTGTACATATTATAATACAGAGAATTTACAGAGTTTTGAAAAGAATTCCAAGGGTTTTAAAAAAAGAATATGAATTTGAAGATTATTTTTTCAAAAATCCATGTGTTCATTTATTGTTCACGACATTCTAAAATTTTAAGATAAAGTTAGTTTTGAAGGTATCTCTCATGTCTTTGTCTAGTGCATTTTCCTTCATCTTTCCACTTATAATCAATAAAGAAAGACATTAGGAAAATGTGGCCTGAACAGCTTGTGACAATCCCACAGCATCATATTGTAGGGAGGACTAGGATTAAGCACATACACTAGGCTTCCCATTTTGTGAAGAACTGTGTCTAGACACATTAGTCAGATGTCACTTTTGATCTCATGAGAAGAGCTTCTTAATGTCCTTTCCACACTGTCTCCCAGAGGACTCCAGGAGTGGTACTCTGGCTGCATAGCCAAAGCTGGCATGAGGCGGGGTATGACTGCCTATCGATCAAGTCCATTAACACATTACAGGCAGTTAAAAGGTGTGCCGAAAATAATTTTACTCTTCTATCTGTAGTTCCCAGAACTGCTTGGCAGGAGAGAAACCTGCCTGGCAGATGATATGGGAACAATTCATTTGCAGTTTCAACACTAATTATAGTTATCAATACCCAATATTCCACCTCTAGTGAGAAATTAGGCATGAATTACAATTTTTGTTTTGCATCTGAGACGTGAAATGACTTGTGTATTAGCACCTTGGTATTAAAGGTGGTATCCACAATTGGTATTTTTTTTTACAAAAATCATAGAACCAGCCATATTTATCCAGTAAATACAGTGTGTAGAGTCATCTTCTTTCTCAAATAGCAAAATGTTCTCCCTGTACATGCCTCTAAGGTTTTAGCAGCCTGAAAACCTGTGGAGACAACATGGCTTTCTAAAATTTGACTTATAAAAAAAAGAAAAGTCTGTGAATAGTTCTTATTATAGATTTTCCTCTCCCAAAGCTACCTTAGCAAGACACAGAAGCAACAAGTTCCCTTCTAGGTCCCTCTTTAGGGGAGCCCTCACAGTCTTCATGAAGTTATGCATCTATAGACTTATCCATGAGAAAATTGCAAAACTCAGTAATACACTGAGCACATGGTATGTGTCAGGTGTTATATGCATTATCTCATTTTAACTTTCCAGTTTTTCTTTGAGGTAGATTTTATTTTCATTTTTCAGATTAGGAAACTAAGTTTCAGAAAGGCTAAGAATCATCTCCAAGGTCACGTAACTAGCAAGTGAAGAAAGGAGGATTCAGATCCAGTTCTATCTCTCTCCAAAGTCCATGCTCTGTATCATTACACCTTGCTTTCTCCCAAGAGTTATTTATCTTATTTCAGAAGTTGGTCCCCTCTATTAAACTAGTCAAGGTAACTCGTGGGCAACTCAATTCAAACTCTTCATGTCTAGATGTCTAACCTAACTCATACTCCATGCCCACTTTTCCATCATTTATTAGAGGCCTTAGCTCTTGGGAGCTTTTTCTTCAAAAAGGATGAGGCTGTGCTATTCATAGCCAATATATGCATACATGCTCTTCCCAGGACCTGAGCACACTAACAGCCATACCAACAAGAGAGTTAGTCTCTGCTCTTTAAGGAGCTAAATAGAGTGGAGGGGTCAATGGGTAAAAGGGGTCATAGATACAAACTTCCAGTTTTAAAAAATAAATCTTAGAGATATAATGTACGCCACGGTGACTATAGTTAATAATACTGTATTGCATATTTAAAAGATGCTAACAGAGTAGATCTTAAAATTCTCAAAAAAAAATTTGTGACTATGTGTGGTGATGCATGTTAACTTAGACTTACTGTGGTAATCATTTTGCACTATATACATATATCAAATCACTATGTTGTACGCCTAAAACTAATGCAATGTTATATGTCAATTATTTCTCAATTTTTTAAAATGGTAAAAAAGTGCTAAATGGAGCTTTCCAGTTATCAGAACCCTCGTCTCCACATCAATAAAACAAACCAATCCCTCAAAGTAGGTGCTGAGTAAATTTCAATTTAAGTATATGATGACTCACTGGGATTCTTTGTTTTCATGAAAATTTTAAAGTATTTGGTTTAATTTTAAATTCAGATAACACTAACTATATTATATACCCACAGTCTTAAATACAATTAGATGTCTCTGCATAAATTTGCCAAAATTTTATTAGCCAACTAATAGGAAGATAGTGGACAGATATAAACCACATCAAGTTCCTTATGCAATCATACATCTATGAAAAAAGCTAAAATAAATTTAAAAGGATAAAACCAAATGTATGGCATTAGTGTACAGGCATACATAAGTCTTATTCAAGGTACTATTCACTGACATTACGGCAAGCAATCTGAAACTAAGTAAAAAGAGCCTTATAAAATTCATGACTTTTGAACTGGTAATTTCGTGTTCCAGGAAAATAGCTCAGAAGAAAGGAAAAAGCCAATTATACAAATAGTCCCTTTGCAGCATTATTTAAACAGCTAAGAGATAAAAATTCAAGTGACCAACAAGAGAAGAAATGCTCCAAAAGCTATTATATATAAACATGATAACATTTGAAAGAGATATTTAGACTTTATTAGTGCTCAGACGGATAAAATAACATTAAGTGAAAAAAAAAAAGAAAAAAAAACAACAAAAAACTACATAAAACATGTGTAAATGCTCAACTTTGCACAGGCATGTTCTCCTTAGGAAGATTTGTTGAGCTGCATATGATTTGTATATTTTTCTGTAAATACTTCAATAAACCAACTTTTAAAATCTATAGCTGAATTTTTACCAAATTCAGAGGAAAAACTAAATTCATGGAAATAAAAAAGTTATGAATGATAAAACCAACCAATAATTTCCATTTTTTTATGTGGCTCACTTGGTAAACTTAATCTAATCATGAAGTTGAGCCTCATCTTCTTCACAGGACCTACATAAACATTAAGAACTATTTGAGAGTTTCAGGGACAGACAGATTTACTTGCATCATCAACTAAAGAAAAATATCTTATTATATAAACAAGAAACTGACCATTTGTCTTCTCTTCAACACCTATTCTAGGTAAGAAGATAAGCCTTTTATTATATTTCACTGTTATGTCAAACTGAAAATTATGCATTGAATGCCTAATTTGTGCAGTTCTGACATCTAGAACTGCAGATGTCAGAAAGGGAGGATACCTGGTATCCAAACTATGTCACCTGGCCATACTGAGTTTGTGGCGTCAGGTTCTCAGCATTTCAGAAGAGAAACTACTATCCACATAAACAGACTGCCCAATTTCTCAAGGACAGGATTACACTAGCCAAGTATATGATGTGGAGCCAACACATTGGGGGCTTCTTCGAACTCGGAAGCCCAGTGTATTGTTTTAACAATGCTATTCTTAACTGACTTGCGTCTCCCTCTTCTTTAGGACCTGCTTTCAGCTATCCAGGTATGTTGGAAGCCAACTTAATTAGAAGGTTTTTCAGTGAGTGTGGACTCAAAGCCAAGGGTGGAAATTTGAGAGGGGTTTCATCCTCTTTGTGATCCCCCTGTACCTAGTATTCTACACAATTGTACAACCAATCGTGCTTTAATTTATACAACTGTCTTCTTATGAATTTCTTATGTATTCCTGAAGAGTAGAAGCCATGCCTTAGCTGCACAATAAAGGTATGTTGAATTGAAATTGTTGAATTGGACTCTCTTATACCAAAATACAACTCAGACCAGTCAGAATACTAGCACATGCCAGATTTAATGTGCGTATATCCCTTAGAAAGTACGGTATAAACCATTTTGGCTATGGAGTGCAGAAAAGAATAGAAGGCAAGTGGAGATGCCAATAGAACAATTAAAGGGTAATTTAGGTAAGAATTGGTAATTTAGGCAAGAAACAATTGTGGGTGGATAATTGTTGTATATTCATATGACGGCAAACTATAGAATAGTGAAAAAGAACAAACTATTGATCTATGTGATAACATGAATGAATCTCATAGACGTAATGTGACATGAAAGAAGCCAGGCCCTAGATATATACAGTATGATTTCATTTGTATAAAGTTCAAGAACAGGAAAGTTTATAGTGATAGTGGTCGGAATAATGGTTTCCTTTCAGAGGATAATAACTGGGAGGGGGCACGTGTGAAACTACTAGAAATGTTTCCTATCTTGATCGGGACATTCCCATCGGGATGTACATGTATGAGCATGTAAAAGGCGGGCTCCTTATTGTGTTTTGATCTTTCTCATAAACTCTTTATGTAAAAAAGTTTTGAAATATTGTTGGTGGCCTGGCCTAGGGGGATAGCAGTAGATACTCACAGGAGTGAATAGATACTAGAGAGATAATTGAGAGGTTGAGTCACTAAAAAGAAAAAAATGAGCAAACGCCTGTAAAGTGTTTAGTACAGTGCTTGGAATATAGTAAAGCTCAGCAAATGTTCATTGTAACAATAATTGCCTGAAAGGGCTGGTGAGCAGATTAAATTAATGTATGTAAAGAAATTAGATCCTTGTCTGGATATAGAATATCTTCAATGAATGACAACATTTTTCTTTAATTGATTAGGCTGTAATCTTTTTCACATTCATTCTGCCTTGCTAGACCCTGATCTTCTTGCTATTATCTGGAAAATAACCTGCACTCTACTAAAGTATTTCCAAAAAAATCATTTCATCCCCTCTCGTGAGCTTTTATTAACTTAACTAAATGCATCATCACAGCTGCCTACATATTGGCCCCCAAAGGATCCTAAGGAAACCTTCTTTATAAACTTCACCAGAAGCATTGAAGACAAAATCATATGAAGTTGATGCATGTATGCTTTTCCTCTCCTGGTTACGGCTTTGTCATATCAGGATCATTAGCATAATTTCTTGCAATAGCGTGTCAAGAGACTCCCTGATAGGGTTAAAGCTCCTTAGCATTGTGTGGGAAAGGACATCCCAGCGCCATCTGCCAGGCCTGCAATTCTATTAAACTGTCAGCATGATAAATGACAAAGAGAAGGCATTAGAACAGGGGAAAATCTACAGCGAAGCACTGTGGTCATAAAACAAGAAGAACCAAAAAGGATTTAGGGCAAGTACACAAACCATTCTTTATAATAAAATTTTCACTTGCAAGGAGGGAACAAAGAGACTGAACTTTAACTTCTGGGCCCATCAGTAAGACCATCAGTCACCCCTCAGCCCTGATGTGCAATCACAGAGCAATGAGCACGCTCCAGCAGGTCCATCTCTGCTTCCCACCAGGTCTCCTGGGGATCACTGAAACACACCTTGCCCATTCTGTGCAAGGAAATGGTATTTAGAGAGCTGGTTACTCTGTGCATCCCTTTGGCTGACAAAAATAAATAAATAAACATCTCTGAAATGGAAAATAATTCGGCTACTTCTCTTCAATTACAAATGATCTCAAGAGAGCAGTCACCCAGTGCATTGCTGCCTTGCTTCTAAATTTAGCCCCCACCAAAGACCTTTTCTGTAAACAGAGCATAGGTAATCAGTTTCTGAATATTTGGGTTTTTCCAATGAGTCTCATTTAGAGTCACCAGGTAATGATGCCAATATTAAAAGCAATATTGACTCTACCGATGTTAGGAAATGACTACTGAAGTGCTAACAGATTAAAATGCTTGGAATATACCTTTTCCAGGTAGCAAAAGAACTAGCAGCAGCAAAATCATGAATAACCTTCATGCATTTGATGTTTCCAGAAGCATCTTGGGAGACAGGTTTTTCTAAAGAGAAACTTTATAAACACTGAGTAACAATTAGCATTTATATCATCTTGTGTTTTCCTCACATTTTAACCAAAACTAGTAAAACAAGATTAGTGGCAGCAGAGTAAAAATTCGATTACCTCAATAACAAAACTAAGCATACCAGAGTCCTAATAATGTCGCTTCTTCTGCATTTTCTGTGTATATGCTGTGTCACCACATCAAAATGCTTGAATGCAGCAAGTTAAACATTATTCATTGCATGTCGTAGGTTTGTGACATGTAGTGGTTTTCCTTCCGGGCTTAAGACATATGGGGTTGGGGTATTTTATTGCCTTGGAAGTGAAAAGTTAACTACATGAACTAGTTGGGTATGTGGGTGCTTCAATCAGATCATTAAACACAAACCTTAATGGGTTTCTCAGGCAAAACCAAAAGAAAACAGACACAGGAAACAGACCCGTGAAAACATCCCCTGTCTCTTTTAATATATAGGAATATGATGCAATTATTCATCCATTTCAAATGAGGCAACAAGCACTTCAAATATCTGGCAGTCGCCCCACTGCTCGATTTGCGTGTCAACATTTGCATTATATTAAAGGAAGAGACATGAAGTCAGCAAACTCAGTAAGAGCCCTGATGTTTTTTGCTAACTTATTCAATACGGAAATAAATATTCAGTTATGGATACATTTCCTTCGGGTTATCTTATTGATTTGGTTAATATTTGTTATAAGTTATCCTAATAGGTTTTCTAGGAATATCCTTCGATATTTCTACAAATCAGAATTCAACGTTTAAAACCACTTTGGGAAAGAATTGGCGGACTCCAGAAGAACAGGCCCATGGGTCTTGGGTGAATTTTGTTTTAATTTTGCTAATAGCCATCAAAGCGCTTCTCTACTGCTCTGAAGCTCCCAAGTGCACACAAAAGTCTGTGGCAATTCGTGGGTACACAGCCCTTGAAAGGATGAGAGAGCACTGTGGAGTATAAGAAACAGTGGGCTATGGTCTCGTGTGGTCACAGCACTAATATTCATCAGCTCTTGGATTTGCAGAAATTGTGATTCCAGTTACTTTTTTCTAGCTGACCACCTTCTATGGCCAGGTACTACAATAAGCACTTCATACTTGCTAGCTCAATGCACTGAAAAATCTCTCTGACCAGCATTATTTCCCATTTTTTCAGACAACAAAAAAATCAGAGAAGGTGGTAACTTGCTCCAAGTCCCACAAGGAGGAAGTAGCAGGTCTAAGCCTGAGTGCCGCACTGGCTCATGACCACCACGCTCACTGCTCCACGCATTTCACTTTTAAAATTGCACAATAGCACTTTCCATGCTTATGTCACAAGGCTGCTAGGAGAAACCAATGGTAAACATATAATATGTAGAACACTTAGGGAAACAAAAAATACTACACAAATGAACAGGCTTGGTATAATTCTCAAATCTTGGGGCTTCAAACTACACAACATCCTTCTGAAACTGGATTGAGTAAAGAGAATACATTGGCTCATGTAATTAGTAAGTTCAAGGCAAGCGGGTCTAAACTTGGGGGTTCTTACAATACTGTCAGGATTTTCTCTTTGTGTCTCTTGGCTCCCCTTTTTCTGCTTTGGCTCTTCTTGTGGTGGTAAAATCCTCAACCTATCCTCAGGGCAGAAAAAAAGGGATGCTCTTCTGGATGCTACAGCAAGTATTCTAGGATTACCTGTCATTATGTCACATGTTCATTCCTCAACCAATCACTGGTGCCAGGGAGTAAAGTTATATAATGATTGGTTTAGGTCTGAGTCATGTGCTCACCACAAGAGCCTAGTGTCCTCAGCTTTCCACATACCACGTGGACTAGGGAGAAGGGTGAGGTGGGGTGAGGTGGGGTGAGGTGGGGTGGGATGTGGTGAGATGGGGTAAGGGTCCTCCAAGGAAAGGCGCTCTCTTACTAAAAGAAGAGGCCACACAGGGAAACACCCACTAAAATATTTTAATAATAAACACTTGCTTCATATTTGTAAGACGAATGCCTAGTAAATATTAGCTAATATGTAGACTGCTCAGAGTTAGAAAGTTTTCTTATATGTGATATATTGTCTATCTCATTATATCCTTACCAAGTACAAATCACATTTTAAGGATGAGCAAACTGAATCTGAGCATATTTAAGAGATTTTACCTAATGCTACCTAGATATGAGGCCGAGCCAGAACCTGACCTCTTCTGATCCTAATTCAGTACTATGAGAAACTAGTGAGTAGGTTTAATACTGTGGATTTTGAATGAATGTGCCCTGGAAGCAAATTTGCTTTAAAGAAGGCATTACTAAGCACAGACTTTTAGATAACAATACCTTTCTACTTGCTACTCTTGGAAATAGTAAACTGTCCTTTGACTATGGACATTTGCAACAAAACATGCCATTCTAATACTTCTTTTTTACATTGTACATTTCTGGAGGCAATGTAAATTGTTGGTCCAGTGTTTTGGGAAGGCAAGTTAGTGATAAAATAACAAAAGCAATAAAAATGTCCATATTTTTGACTTAAAATTCTATTTCTAGGAATATATCCTATGAAAATGATTAAAATAAATGTAGAAAAATTTATGTGTGTAAAAACATTCATAGCACCACTAATCACAACATTGCTACTTTAGAATTCAAAGAGATAATATATGTAAAGTGCTTAAGAGATGCCTCCTAATCAATTAACGTAGCCTGCAATAATTCCCTGCTTTTTCATGAAAGCTAATGAGCCTTCACATTTGTGTTTCATCTACATGGAAGTTTTTCCCCAGAGCTACCTTTGACTCACTCCTTCCTTTCTGTCAGCTCTCTGCCTAAATGTGACCCCACCAGAGAGGACTTCCAATCCACCCTCTCAAGATAGCACATCCTCACTGTCCTTTTTCTATCTCCTTACTGTGCTTTATTTACTTTGGAACTATTTCTATCTCATATGCTTATTTCATATATTTATGTTCTTTATTGTCTTTCTCGTCCCCATGAAAAGGTAAGCTCCATGAGGACAGGGACTGTGGTTAGTTCACTGCAATGTGTCCAACACCTAGAACAATATCTGGAACACTGTTAAATAAGTATTTTTTCTGTCTATATTCTTATTCTTCAACCTTTGGCTTCTACATTTCTTCACTTACCAAACATCTTTATTTTGTCAGAAACAGGGCGCTGGCAGAGGCAAGACAGATCAGTCTGGAGAAAGCTCTGACAAGCAGATCCAGAAGGTCTGCTGGTGGGTCAAAGGACCAAGATCTGAACACAATAAGCACAAGTCGGAGTTGATATTCTTGGGAAGGACATGTGAAAAATCTTATGGTGAGTCCAGGTCACAAATCAGGTCACAAAAAAAGGATGGGGGATCTAGGACCTAGGATATCTATCAAATCAGGTATCAGTCAGGCCATCAATGAAGATGGGCAGTCAACCTCAGAGAAGCACAGCAGAGTATATTTTCAGGGGTCTTACTGTAAGAAAATAGCATTCTGGAAAAATTTTTCAGCCATTGGGCCATTTAAGATGCCATATAAGAATTTTATTATTGAGAAACTTGGATCCAAGCAGAGATTCCAGTTACTGTATCTCAGTTAGGGTTAAGGCTTGCCCTAGAAAGAAGCAAACTCCCAGGTACCTCCAAGGAAAGCAACTCCAGTAGCCCAAGTTTGTCTCTTCAAAAGAAGAGCTGCAGGTGCTGGCTGGTAAAGCAATCTGAAACCAGGTAAGGAAAGTAGGCACAAAACAAATAGTACAAATATGCAGGGATGTGGTGGCTTACAGTGACTTAGCCAGATTGAACTACGTATCTCAGAATTTCCCTCCAGCTAAGTTTCCGGTTTGGAAAGGCCCAAAAATACACTTCACGTGAAATTTGGAGGGTGAAAGTAGAGCCGTGGCCGTTTTTATTTTGTATGCTCAGAAGGTAGAGGCAGGCATTTTTGTAGCTCACACCTGTTGGTGCTTATCAGCTGGCTCATCTCATTCATGTGAGGCAATGACCAGGCCTATCACTTACCCTTCCAAAAGGTACCTGGATTAACTCCACCTTGCCCTGGATCCTTCTACATCTTCCCCACTTCTGGGTCAGGTGTGTGTTGAGCTTTACAACAAAAGGTACCAGCTTCTCCTGCAAGACATCAAAGTGGAGGCGGTGAAAAGTGACATAGGTTCCAGCTCTTGCTCATGGCTTCCAGTCATTCCTTGATCTCCCCACTTTTTGTCCATCTTCCCTTCCCAGCTGCCTGCCTGCAGACTTCGGATCCACATCAGAAATGAGATGAAGCCTTACAGAGACTATTTTACCAGCTCTCACATTGTATATGGTGAAATCCCCATTTTAAAAATCATATGTATATAAATTACGGAGATTATGTGTGTGTGTGTGTGTGTATATATATATATAATGGAGATATTGATTTTATAAAAATAGGCGAATAAAGTTTGAAATATATATACATATCCTGGCAGTTCTATTATTCTAATTGAACTCCGATTGATACAAAGTGGATCTGTGTGAAGGACTGAGCTTATTTGCCAAAGTCTAAAATTGGGTTAATTCTGTCTCAAAAAAAAAAAAAAAAATTAAAAGTGTGCACATCATGAAAATCAAATATAGTTTAATTAATGTCCAGTTTAAATCTCCAATAGACAAGGTCTATAGACAAAAGTCTGAAGTGCAATAACAGGAAACCCTGACAAGAAATATAATTATGTAGAAACTTCTCAAATTACTTACTCTGAATAAAATAGATGCCTATCAGTAATGCTGGAGATCTATCCTACAGGGTTGTTTAAAACTAATTCTCACAGACCTTCTTTTAACCCAGCAATAGATTTTCCTGGGTGTAAGTAACATCAATTTCCATAAATCTTTTGTTTTTGCCATTTTCATGAACTTTACAAGTTCTATTCTTAAACAACGTACTTAACTGGTTGGAAGATTGAAAAAATATTCTTGAAAAAAAAAGTGCTGCCTTCACAGCTCAAGTTATTAGTTTGGGAAAGTAGAATAACTCCACTTTTGAAAAGTCACTATAAATATTTAGTAGTTTTATATTCTGGTGCAACTCTGTATCCATCTATCACGCTGATAAATTCATTAAAAATTTAAGCCTGGAATTTGGGGTCTGCACAAGTTCTAAATTATTCATCTACCATAAATCTACCAGTATCTCTGGAAGACGTATCTATTGGTGACAAAGTTCCAATGAGGTGCATTTGTAGTAATAGGAAAAACAGTAATGACATATCTCCCATATTCTGAATCAGAGAAAATACTAAATCTATTGAGAAAGAGCTTGTTTTCATTATTAAAATCTGAACAGTGTTGCCATATCCATAAAGGAAGGCAGACACTATTCTCAGATTTCTCTTGATTAAATGTACTATTCAAAGCAATCTCAAACTCCAGTGTTCCATTCTATGCTTAGGATATTTTCACTCACACAAAAGGAAGATGGTGAATGAACAATGAATTTAATAGCAAAGTAAAGTTGAACTGAATTCAAATTGTTGTTAACTTCATGTACATCTGGCCAGAAAAGAGTTATTGGAGAAACACTGAGGTGAGGGTTTCTGTCTTTATTGTTGGACCACTTTGCCTTTTTTAAAGATGACATTTATTAAACATTGTATCAGAATCTGGGATTTTTTTTTTTTTACATATATCATCTTTAATCCACAGCTCTCCTAAGTGGATATTATCATTCTCTCCCGTTTCCAGTTTGGAAAATGAAGAAACTAAGGTTCAGAGAGGTTAAACGACTTATTCCAAGGTCATGAAGCTGAGAAGTGGTGGTGCTGGGATCTGATCCGGGTCTATCACCAAAGCCTGTGCTCCTAGTTACTTCTTCCTGTAGCCTTAACTTACAAAAAAGCAAACATAGAAAGACCATAAGGAAAGGCTATTTTGTGTCGTTGAGACATGGTTCTTGTATTATTCACCTAATGCTGTGGAACAAACGATTCCCCAAAATTAGTGGTTTATAACAATAAGAATTCTTAATTATCTCATAACTCCATACGTGTGGTTCAAGAATTTGTCAGTGGCTTGGCTGAAAGGTTCTGTCTTGAGTCTCTCGTGAAGCTAGATGTCTGCAGGGCCTTCAGCCATCTGAATCCTTAATTGGAGCTAGAAGACCTATTTCCAAGGTGTCTCATCTAGTAGCTATCAAGGTGCTGCTGACCTCAGTTTCTCTTCATATGGGCTTTTCCATAGTACTACTTCAGTGTCCGCACAGCTTGATGACTGGCTTCCTCCAGAGCTAGCAATCCATGAAACCAGGGGAGAAGCTACAGTGTCTTTTATGCAATGTTTAGCTCAGAAGCCAACCCCTGTGAGCATTCTGTGGGCTCACTGTAGGAGGTGACTACACAGGGATGTCCATACCTGGAGGTAAGGGTCCCTGGGGCCACCTTGGGGGCTCAGCGCCTTGGTCCCCCTGCTAGTCCTCTGGCAGTTAAGAGATGACATTCTCCTGGTGACAGTGTGTCAATTGCCTCTCTGGTCCTGCAGAGCTAGAAAGTCAGGAAATTACTTCAAAACTGCTGACCCTCAGTGTCTTTAGCTGGTGGTTGCATGCCAGCAGCTGAAAGTGCTGGTGAAAGTCCTTGTAAGCCAGGACTTTTTAAATCTGTAAGGGATTTATTCGTGACCCTTTTCAGGAGTATTAGCCTTTTAGAACTGAGTGCAGAGGAATTAATTAATTGTAATGATATTGTTTCTGATGAAAGCTTTAAAGGGGATTCAAACAAATAGAAGGGGAGAAAAAGGTCACTGAAGACAACCTCACAGTTGCCTAAGAACTACTTCTAGTAAATGAATGGAAGTGTCACAATTTACTCCTAAGTGTGTCTGGTAGCATAAGTTTGTGGTCCCAATCAATAGATGGGCATCTGCTATGAAACATTTTCAATTGCCCTGTTAGATCTCTAAAATGGCTACTACCAGCCAACCTCATCCTTTTCCTGACTTCCTATGCTCCTTCCATCCTCCTCATTTGCCAGACTTCACCACAGGAAGTGAAGCTCAGCTACGTGGCCCCATGCCCCTTCCTAATCCACGGAAAGACTACGCTAGGTGCAATCAACCTCCCCCAGGAACTTCACTGGAAATCACCTCTCAGATGCCTTCAGGGCTCATTTTTCATTTTTCATTTCCTAAGATCTGAGGACTATTAAGTAGGTAGTCTGCCTCACTAAGATCTGAGGATACTAAATAGGTTAAAATTTCATTTAGGCTTATCTTCAGGGTCATTGAAATGCTTTTTGCAATGCTATTTTCTTCTTACAAATACTTTCTGTACTTCTGTCTTACCCATTTCTCCATCTGGTCATTTTTTTGACTGAATTCCAGGCAGGTATTAAAGCACTTGTTCAATATTCATTTGTCTCTGTCTTAAGGATACTACCACTTCCTGTTTCCCTCCCCCTCAAACCCAGCCCACTAGCACCCAGGCTGACAACCATGATCTCTGCTTCTCCAGCTTAAATGGTAAGAGTACTGGGCTCTGATACGATCAGCTCCAGGACATGGGCCTGGCTGGCCAAGGTGCTCAGGGGCAGATCAACTAAAACTCTTGTAGAGTGATTCACACTACCCCAGCCTGATTTGCAAAACCAATATCCTCTTCTTCATGAATAGTGACTGGAAAAGATCCAGCAAAAGCATTTCATGAGCACTGAAGTCAAAGAATATGGGCTGGGGTAGCTTCCTTCCGCTAGGTGGTCCCCACCTTACATTAGCGCTAATAAGTTCTCTTCTCCTTATTGGAGGGTTCGTTGGTGTATAAAATCTTTAGGACCCTGATGTCCAACTTCCCTTGGACATTGCTAAGCCATCAGTGTTCATTTATCTACTCATTCAACACATATTTATGAGAACCTGTCTGAGAAAGGCACTGTGTTAGGGCTACCGTGGAAACAGTCCTGAGTGCTAAAACAGAAAGAAGCATGACTAGGACTTGGTGTTTTGTTTTGTTTTGTGTTTTGTTTTGTTGTGTTGTGTTTTGTTTTGTTTTAAAAACCCTGTGAGCATGTAATGAACTTCCCTCCATGTGGTTTCAAGCTACCAGGACACAGCCCCCCACCCCACCCCACCCAACACCCTTAATCTTCTCCTCAGCTCTTCTGCTAAAGAATTTGGCCTTCACAATGACAGGCTGCTTTGGGAGCTTTCCCTTCCCCAGAACTTTGTAGTAGCCCTATCACACCACATCAGTGATAGGAGCAGCTCCTGTCTTGTTTTTGGCAGCATTTACCCGTGTTTGCTCACTGACCAAGGTCCACAGTTTATCAAGGTTGACAGTTGAGCAGAAGCTCTGGTTCCTCTTTAAGTGGTAATGCCTCATACCAACTTTCCCAAAGTAACCCGGGTGATATTTGTCAAAGTCAATGCTGTGGCGATGCGTGCCACCAGCATTACCTCGGCATCCCGGGTGCTTCTGGTGCTTGCCCATGGGGTATTGTCATGGCTCACGTGGCCCCTAAGTTTCCGAGTCTTCCTCAGTCTAGATGGCATGTCTGTGGCCAAGACAAAAGAGAGGACATGGCTTTTTAAAAACATTTATTTTAGCAAAAGCAAAATGGTAATAAGCATATCCTTTCCAAACTTGTAATCATCTAGAGTAAAGTTAGAGAATAGGAAAGGGCTGATAGAGCTGCCAGCAGTGGATTGAGACCTGATCTACAACTTGCTGCTGATCCTTCTACAACAGCCCGTGCCATGCTTTGCCAAAGTTCCCAAAGGTTTGGTGCAGTTTGTACAGTACCAGGATCCAGTCCACCTCAAGGACAGTTTTGGAAATGGTGCTTGCTGGGCTGGAGAGAGACCATTAGGTGGGGGATAAGTATGTTAATACTATGGTTCTCAACCACACTAAGTTAGCATAGTTCAACAGAGACTGGTAGCTAACACCCCAAATTTATTTTCCCTCTTTCATAGTGTGAATTTGTCGCTAGGAGGTGACTTTCAAACCATAGATTTATTTTCTCAGTGCACTTTACAGCCAGGTGTGATCACATGACTAGTTCTCACCAATGGAAAGTAAGTAGAAATTATATTTGTTATTTTCAGAATTTTTCATTAGCTGCAAGCAGAAGACAGATTATCCACAAGAAGGAAGGAAATTGTTGTCTGAATTACCGTAAGTCAGAAAGCTCCATGCTGAACAGGATTATACACATCAGACTGTTACATGATGGAGAAATAAATTTTCCTTGTGTTAAGCCACTAAAAAGTTTGAGGTTTATTTATTATAGCAGCTAGTTTTACCCTAACTAATATATATAGAGAGAACTAAACTTTTGGAATACAAGACTTTAATCTACTCCCTATACTTTGCCTATAAGAAGAAAAGTATGTGGAATATTTTCTAATTCACAACATTAAGAAAGGGTTTTAACAAGTAGTTTTAACACATGTCAGAGTAAGTGTGAAACAACTTCAGTGTCTCAGAGTAAATAGTCCACCCTCTCTTTCCCTGGTCCCATTGTCCTTGAGTTTTGTAGGCGGGGAGCGGTCAGGAAGCAGGGAAGAGGAAGCTGGGTCTTTCTGCAGTCTAATCTGAGGAAACAGGCTTTAGATCCCCGAGATGGGCCAGTAACTAAGGCCCCTAGATCAAGGAGCTTTCAATTGTAGAGTGTGGGTGTGAAGAAGGTGTGGTCAGAAAGCATATCCAATACAACACAGCAGAGTGAGGTGACCAGCCTAGATGTCCCATCAGAGCCAATGGGCAACTACACACAGGGAAGATGCCACAGCCCTTTGGAGGGCACAGAAGGCTGAGGAGAGGAAGGCACTGGAGATTTATTCTGAGGACAGAGAATTGCTTTTGACAAGGGCTTTTCACGTGGAAAAACGCCCAGTGAGAAAATGGTGGTTATTTTGCAAATAATCATTCTTTGCCTCTATAAACCGCTCCACCAACTCTCAGACTGTTTGTTTTCACAAGCCTCACCTCTTCTCATGTTTGCTCACACCCCGGGAGGTGAGCCTCCCTGCTCAGCTTGCCATGTAAAATCTGTGATATAAGAATAATGCTTGCACATTGCTTATCTTTTGATTAAAAACTCACATTCCTTATTCTATAAAATGTATGTCTTCAAAAAGCCAATTATATTTATCTAATCTTGTTAGCTAATTGAATTACTGTAGGATCACTCTACATTTGCCTTTAGATATAAATTCTTCTGACTCTGTATTTCCTGAATCCGATATAAAACACTAATGAAAACATATTAAAATCAGACCAATAACTTCACATGGGATTGGAAGCCTTTGGAAGACTCTGTCCAATTAATTCAGTCACCATTTCCCCTCCCTGAGGAACAGCCTTGGCTCTTAGGTCATGTACTAACAACTGCAAAATTGGATCGATAGAAATGAATAGAGCAATGTATTATAATCAGGACTCTAACCCTTATGGGACACCCTCTAGTCCAATGGCCGTGAGCCTTTGAAGTTTCCCATCAGCATTAAGAAGCTTGAGGGGGGGAAAAAAAAAAAAAAACAAAAAAACAAAAAAATCAGTAGCTGAGGTCTCTGAAAGAATTTTTTACAACAAACATATAGATTACTAAGCTCTTTTTTATAGTAACATACACAATGATATTACTGATATAGAACTCCCCACTAAAAGGAAAAACATTAAAGATGATTTAATTTTCATTGTTCTATTATTTTAGGCACGGACCATCTTCATAGCATATTCTGTACTTTTTTCGTGTTTTCAGTTATTACGATATTTATTTCAGATTATTCATCCATTGAACCAGGAATTCATGCTGCTACTTTCCCATTCCACACCCTAGGCAGGCATCATTAATCAATCATAGAACTCTGTCTTGATGAACCTGGAAACAGTCTCAGAATCCTTCTCAGCACAACTTCCCCAGGCAACTACTAACAGCTGATGGTGAGGTAAAATCAATCTGCCATCTCTGCCAAAGCCTTAGAGCAGCTTCAAGTCTCCTGAGGTGAAGGAGCCACACAGTCTACACAAGAGCCTTTATCATTTCACAATATATGCAAATATCAAATCATTATGTTATACACATGAAACTAACATAATGTTACATGCCAGTGATACCTCAATTTTTTAACAAAGAGCCTGAAAGAGAAGCTTCCCTTTGGGTGCATTCTGGGTTCTCTTTGTCCCTCTCCTCCCTGCCCTGAGTTTCTGTTGGATGGGTGAAAGGACGGTGAAACATAAGTTTGGACCCACTGTCCTGAGCAACCTAGTCAACCCTCTGGACTGGTGGCTTGGACCTGAGCAGTGGGGATCTTGACACTGGCTAATCTGTGACCT
This sequence comes from Eonycteris spelaea, assembly GCA_003508835.1. Classification (NCBI taxonomy): domain Eukaryota; kingdom Metazoa; phylum Chordata; class Mammalia; order Chiroptera; family Pteropodidae; genus Eonycteris; species Eonycteris spelaea. The sequence goes on from PUFA01000017.1 coordinate 9,692,213, forward strand.
GGGAAATGTCTCCAGCTTTGATTTCCACATTTATAAAATGCAGCATTAAGGAGATGAACTATCAGGGCCCTTATACCTCTAACCGATTCTGAGTTGCTGGGGTTAGTGAAAATCCAGGGAGATGAACTTTGTTACCTAATATTTCAAGAAAATAAAAGCCGAAGACTTCAATGAAGTGACTTCAGTGGAAATACTAACATTTAAGTACCTACAATATGGCTTAAAGCTCTATGTGTTTTATAATCTCTCACTCCATCCCTGTGAGGTATGTAGTTGTTGTTATATCTATTTTTCAGATAAGAAAACAAGCTCAGAGGAGTTGAGCTAACTTGCCCAAGACCATACATCTAATAAGGAAAAGATTTAGATTTAAAAAATGTTTTGGTATTAAAGTCTACTCCTTCCAATATATTGTTTCAAAATCCTTTTAAAACATTCTAGAAATTGATTTAAGATTAGGAAAATGTATGAGATTAAATCATATGAAATTGATAAGCCAACATTTTTTCCACGAAACGTGGCAGTTTCAAAAGTTTAACCTAATAGTTTACTCACACGTGATCCTTGCACATACACTGGCTGTTCTTGAGTTGATTTATTTTGCTCACTCTCCTCCCTCCATCCACCCAGAGAGACAGGCAAGATGGTCCCTGCTAGTCTCTAAGTCCTGGAATATAGTAAGCTTTATGAGACATTCAGAAGTATCTCTGGCTCTTGAAAATGCAGAAACTCTATCCATCCACAACCTAAAGTAACCACAAAATTGCTCGAACACCTGTCTCAACTTACTTGAAATCTGGAAGGAGATCCAATTACTTTATCCCAGCCAACCACAGTGCTTTCCCATTTCACATCCACTCCAAAGCCTCCCCCTGGACGCTTTCATCCTCCTGTCCTCTCTCCCCTGCTCCCCATTCCTTCATTTTGTGGATTAATTTAGCTTTTCTGAAGGCAAGAAAGGATCATCCCTCTTTAGCTGGGGGGAGAAGAGAGCAATTGAGCTCATAATTGGAGGAGTTTTGCTAGAGAGCCAGAAGGAGGTAGGTTGTTTGAATATTCCCACGTTAGTCATTTCTGCCCTATAACACAGAGATCGCAGATTGGTTTGTTTTTTTGTTTTTTCCCATATGTTCTCCTTAGCCTGTGCTAAGTCCCGAAGAATAAAAATCTCCTTGAATAATGACTTGTTGGTATATTTTTGGCACTCACTCTGTATCCTCTGTATTTTGTAGGACTGGCTAACTTGAAAGACAAAGACTGGGCAAAAGTAGATTCTCCTGAGAAATGAGAAGGAGGAAGACAGACAAGAGTGTCCTGGAATAAATAGAATAGAGAAACATTTTCTTAACTAGAAATTTGAAGGAATTTATTTTCTTTTTAATAAAAATGGTAGGTAGGATAACATTTATTCATGTTTTGTCAAGGGGATAATTTGTGTCACTTTATAGAATGCAGAGATGTGCTCGAGTTGGCTTGCTGTTACACTTCTCACATCTAATTAAGACAATACTGAAAATGCCCTCTAGCTTAGATGTTAAACAAGGTCCATATCCGTGAAGTGCTGGCTCTTGGCACAAGCACCTCTCCCTCCTCAGGTATTTCACAGCCTCGATCATCTGCCACTTCCCCGGGCCTTTGGTTAGCATTTGCCCATTTACAGATTTTCCTCTCTTTTCTATCTACAGACAGTATGGAATATGCAGATCTGGTTTGTACCTGACCATCACCATTTTCTCGTTCAGCGAGCCTGGACAAATTCTTTAATCTCTCTGCGTGTCAGTTCTCATATGTGTGATGCTGAACAGTTCTCACTACCTTGCAGAATGGTTGAGAGCATTTAGTAACGCTAGTAATGCCCTGCCTGTCACACAGCAGATAATCCAGACCCTCCCCACCCCACCCCACCCCACCTTTTTGTTGTTGTTCTTGTTGTTTACCATTTTTACTAACACACCGAAAAGCCCTTGTGTAGGACCTGTGTCACTAACTGTTTCATACCCTCAGCACCTCTCCCAGTGTTTAGCCCGTGACCTATAAATGCTTGCTGTGGCAATGCTCTGGCTGCCGACTGTTAGAATATTTCCAGTTGATTTTCCAGAAAGGAATTTCGATGCTTACTTTCACTAGGAAATTTACAAGCAGACACCACATGCAACTTGCTCCGCCATCACTCACACAATCATAAAAACACACAGTCTTTTCCACTTTCAGCCGCTGCTAGTGAGACTTAACGTACATTTAATAAGGGGAGAAACAGCGTCCCGAGATTAAGCCAGTGCTGCAAAAGCATCCTGAGGCTAGAAAGCAAGTTAGAAAAAAAAGTCCGTGTGAGGAAATAGCTGTATGGATGTATGACTTCCTTCTGTTGGGAAGATATCCTTAACCATTTTTTTAAAAAAAATAAAAATAAAAATAAAAAAGTAATGGAGTGGGTGAGGGGATGGATCTATGTAACAAAAAGCACAGTGTTGCCTTGGAGAGGGGACAAGAAGGTGAGTGAGTCTACTTTGAAATCACCAATGTTCCCAGCAGATGTGTTTAATCTGCATCTTCTCCTCACCTCCAGCAGAGACTGCCAAGTTCCCTCAGCTGCCCTCTGGCCTCTCTTTTGTCCTGCTGAGTACAGGAGAAGCCATGCTGAAATTTGCCACAAACTGAGAAAATAAAAAGAAATACAGCCAAGTGACCAGACTTGGAAATGAAGGCAGCATCCCAAAAGCCATCAGTTTGTCCTTCCTTAAAAATGCAGCAGGTGTAACCTGCCCCAGAGGTGACCCTTCCAAATAGCACCCTGCCAGCATTACATTTAAAGGTCTGGCTAAGTGAGCCCTATCTGTGGATTGGGGCTTTGCCATTTGCAAGCTGTCCTGTTTTTGTGGGAACACAACCTCCGTGGAAGAGTAGTAGCTATTAACACTTGGTCACAACAATGCCTGCTTTGGGTGTAAGCCTGCAGTTTTAAAAAGACTCTATATGCATTATTCCTTACTTCTCAGAGGAGCTGGTCCATAACCAGAGGCTCTTCCCCATGCTTCAAATGGACCCAAAGTTTGGAACTACTTGATCTCTCAGTTTTACCTTTTCTGACTGGTTATCTTTGTCTGGAAAACCTTTTCCCCCCTTTGTCTGACTTGTTAGGTCTTTTTTTAATTAAGGTTTTTACTTTGAAACAACTGTAGATTCATACGCAGTCATAAGAAATAAAAACAAAAGAGTCCCTGTATGGTTTACCCAGTTTTCCCCCAAGGGTAATATTTTGCAAAACTAGAGGACAATATCACAACCAAGATATTGGCATTGATACAGCCAAGACACAGAACAATTCCATCACTGCAAGGATCTCTCGCTGTTGCTCTTTCATAACCACAGCACTCCCTTCCTGCCTTCATGCCCTCCTTGACCCTTGACAGCCACTATCTGTTCTTCATCTCTATAATCTTTTCATTGCAAGAATGCTATACAAATGGTATTATGCTGTGTGTACACTTTTGAGATGGGCTTTTTTCACAAGCATAATTTTCTGGAGAATTTTCCAGGTTGTCGTGTATGTTAATAGTTTCCTTTTTTTTTTTTTTTTTGGCTGAGTGTTACTCTATGGTGTGGATGTACCACAGTTTGTGTAATCATTCACCGTTGAAGGACTGGTGGTTTCCAGTTTTGACTATTGTAAATAAGCTGCTATGAACATTAGTGTATAAGTATTTGTGTGAGGATAATTCTTCAGTTCTTTGGTAGAAGTGCCCAACATTTCGATTGCTGGATTTGTGATTGTTACATGTTTAGTTTTCTTTAAGAAACTGCCAAACAATTTTCCAGTGTAGTTGTGCCGTTCTACATTCCCACCATGAGTGATTTGTTCTCTCTACCGCTCCACTAGCGTTCGGTGTCTTTGGTATGTCTTAGTTTAACAATTCTGGTAGGTATATAATGTTATCTTATTAAGTTTTAATTTTCATTTCCTTAATGACTAATTATATTAAACATCTTTTTTATGTTTTTATCTGCCATCTGTATATCTTCTTTGATGGAAATGTCTCTTCACGTCCATTGTCCATTTTCCAAATGGATTGTTTGTTTTACTGTTGAACTTTGAGAGTTTTTAAAAATGTATTCTAGATACTAGTTCTTTGGTGTGTATGTGGTTTCCAAATATTTTCTCCCGGTCCATAGCTTGTCTGTTATCCTCTTAACAGAATCACAGGACAAAAGTTTTTTAATTTGATGAAATTCAATTTATCAATTTGTCTTACTATGGATCATCTTTTGGTATTAAGCCTAAGAACATTTTCTCCAACCCTAGATAACCAACATATTTGTTCGCCTACATTTTTTTCTAAGAGCTTTCTAAATTTTAAGTTTTACATTTAAATTCATGATTTTAGACAGAAAACTTTTAAACAGTAACTGGTCTACTCCATCATACCATCACAGAACAACTGCTGACTCACCCTCACCCATACCAGAAAAAGCTAAGTGGGGAGCCTCAACGTCCATCCTCACCAGGCTTTAACGAGGCACCCCAATACCCCACCAGGGTGATGTCAAAGATGGCCAAGTAGGAAGCCAAGAATTTTAACCTTGTCAGTAATGAGTCTCCTGTTTCCTCCTCTCTCGACCCTCCACTGTGTTAGCACTGACCACATGGGAAGCCTGTACTTCTACCTGCACCAGGTAGGAAGGAGGCACATCTCCTCCTCCTCATCACATGAGGGTGTTGTCAAAGGTGGCCTAGAGGAGAGTCAGGATTTTCACCATCACCCGGTGGTAATAAAGTCACCCCCACGTCAGTGTCAGTAGAGATTACGTAGGGAGCTGGAACTCCCATCCAACAGTAATGAGATGCCCCCCTCCCTCAGGTGTGAGCTAAGTGAGTGGGAACCCTGGACCTCCACCTCCACTTGGCAGTAATAAGGCAGGACCCTCCCTCCCCTGCCCGAGTGGTGTCACATAAAGCCAGTTAAAATAGAAATCTTACCTGAAGTCCAGAGTCTCATAACATAATCTAAAATGCCCAGGTGCAAGAGGAAATCGCTTATTATATCAAGAACCAGAAAGATCTCAAACTAAGTGAAAAAAAATTAAACGCCAACATAAAGACAACAGAAGTTTTAGAATTATGTGACAAAGGTTTTGAACTATGATAAAAAATGCTTCAACAAGCAATTATGAATACTCTTGAAACAAATGAAAAATGGAAAGCCTCAGCAAAGAAACAGAAAAACCAAATGGAAATTTAGTACTGAAAATTTCTATTGTTCTATATTCCAGTTCACTTATTCTTTCCTGTCTCCTCCATTCTCCTCCATTATTTCAATTATTAAACAACACTATAAATAACCGAAATAAAAAGCTCAGTGATGGATTCAACAGCAGACAGAAAGGAGGAGATAGAGGAAAGAATCAGTGAACTGGAACAATAGAAATTAACGAATCTGAACAATAGGGAGGAAATAGACTTAAAAACAATCCACAGATCCAAATCTGCAGGGGAAAAAGGACAGACATGTAAGTAGTTCCAAGGAGTCGGAGATTGTGTTACCACTGTAAGGACAGGGGGCCTGTACTGAAGGATATGACAGCTAGTAACTATAGGTCTAGAAGATGAGCTATTTCCATCTGCTATGTTCTTCTCACAAATTGGTCATGTCCTTTGGCTTCTCTTTGTCCAGTAGACAAGTGAAAGAAGTCATGAAAAGAGAATAAAAAGCAAAATCACACGGAAATAAAAACTTTTCATCTCTAACATGGCATCTGAGTTTGGTGGGATCAAGTTCATCAAGAAGGAAAAAATCATTGACATTCAGGAGATAACTCTAAAATCTGTAACTGTTAAGACGTGTTCCTCACTTTTGCATTGACCTTTTCAAAAATCTTCTCACAGCTACCACTTCTTCAGGAAACACACAGATTTGATCTACACCACTTTCACCAAACTTCCTTAACTACTCCATCACTATAACATCCAGAGTTGTCTGTAAGGTTAAAAACATAAATTATTGAAGCAAGAAAAGACACTGTATAATCTACTTTTGCAGGAAGAAAGCCACATTACAAAATGTCAGAACAGCATGAAACAATGACATCCATCAAATGAAGGAAACCCCTCCTCAGCCAGCATAGTGCTGAAGGAAAGTGAATCATATGGCATGCACCTCCAGCCGTGCACGCTCTTGGAAGCTGAGGGGTGACCACTAACAACACTGACAGCGAGTCTCAGTGGTCCCCCCCTTAACATAAATGAGTTATTTTAGAAAGAAACTGCAGCTACCTTCCATCTTTAGATTTTTAAGAGAGAGTGTGCTTTATAAAGGGATAGGGGAAGATTTACCGTATTCTTCACCTCTAAAAAAACTCTTCTCCCGAAACATTGGTGTTAGCAAAACTCCCTGTGCAGAACATTTTCTTCTCAACTCTAATTATAGATCTGAAATTCAAGCAAAATGAAAACAAAGAGATTCTAGAGGAACTGGGAGAAAGAGTAGAGTCACAAGTTTAATGCACAGTGATTCCTTTCTCTGCTTTCCTGCTCTGAAGTGCCCATTGAGCAATGAGGAACTGCATGAGTTTCATACAGACTAACATGGACAGAGCCAGGCTAAGGAAAATTGTGAGACAAATTTGTTCGGGTCGGGGGGGGCCTTGGCGTCTGCTGACTTCCTTGTCCGCTGCTGCCCACAACTTCCCCCATTCCAGTGTCCTATTAAACTCCCCTCTGCCCCCTCCTAGCTCCTCATTTCCTCCGAATCTGACTCCCAATAGGTAGCAACACTAGGCATTGCTCCGACTTTCGATGTACCTATCGCTTACTTGTCTTCCCTATAAAATTATTCCCATTGTTACTCTCTTTCTCTAAGGTGCTATGGTCAGTTAGCTCTTTGAGAAAACCCAGGTAAATACATTCTAATTAAGCTGAAACAAGCTTACTGTCTTGCCTCTCCCAGGGCATATGTATGTTAATTGAGTGGCGGTGACTCACCCACAGAAAACAAACTTCTGAGGGTGAAATTTCAGATTTCAGAAGCAGGCCAATGTGTGAAATATTGGGATGTGGTCCTCAATTGACATTTAGAAGGCACTTTCCTAATCTGTTCATTCCTCTAGTCTCCATGACCTTCTCAAGCAATGAAGAAAGAAGGAGTAATGGACTCAAAACAGTGCCTCTGTCAGGGAAACTGAAATAAGAATCAGGAAGAAAATAGGAAGAAGATTGAATGTAAAGAATTTCTGTGATTTTTTTCATTTTGTAAGAAAACAAAGTATCAAAATCATAGAGAATGTTACACCTGAAAGGAACCCTAGAAATCAACTTTTGCCACCTGCTCATTTTACAGAGGATGAAACTGAAGCCCAGAGACTTACACCAGGTTACACAGTGAATCAGGGTCGGAAGTGTTGTGGAAAAGCAGACCAGTGAGAAACCAAGTACCACCTGGAGAGTTGGAGAACTCAGGTTTATTATGCCGGTGGTCCCAGAAGAGCTAGTGCTCTGAAGATCTGGGCCCGGAGCTCAGGGGCAATCTTGCTTTCATAGGGCTTATCTGTGCTGTTACAGTTGGCATGAGCTGATTGGTTGGTTTGTCCTCAGGGGGTTAGAGACTGTGGGAGTTGCATGTGGCAGTTGCTATAGGCTGTGGGCAGTTACAGAATATGAGATTTTTAGACAGGAAATTAGGCAATACATCTGTTATCTAGACAGAACAATCAAAGTGAAGGGTGAGTCTTCAGTTGATCTCGAGATCACCCTACCCTTCGGCCTATGCGGCAAGCATGTTTACAGAAGCAGAACAAAGAGCTGATTACAAGGTTAGTCATCTGAGTGGAAAACCCCTTTTCAGAACCAGAATCAGAACTTCGGTCTACTTGATTCCAGTCCAGTGCTCCTTCTAGTAAATCTCATTGGCAGTGTACAATTTCATGGACAGTCACTTGACACCTATATCAAATAGTTACCTACAGATGAGAAAAATAATTTTCCAGTGCTTTTATCCATACTTCTTCATTATCATACTCAAATTTTGAATTCGTTATATTTCAGTTTGTCCCTTTTATTTTTAGAGTTAAAAGAGGACTTCTAGTAGGTGCTGACAAAATTATTGTGTGACAGAGATTAAACTAAAAAGAAGGACATAGGGCTAGGTAGATTCTATAAAAGGGATGTGCAGATGTGGCAGCCAGCTGGCTTGGTGATATGAATTTGGAAAACATCCCATTAGAAATGAGAAATTGTAAGTGCAAGTCACATAAAAACGAAATTAGTCCTTTCCTCAGAGCTGGGGGAAGAGACAATCTGCTGCATCAAACAGAGGTTGGTGACATCCCGTCCTCCTTTTTGCACATTGTATCATGTTGTCTTGCCTGTGAGAGCGCCAGTGGCTAGAAATCTGTAGCTCCTCTGACCTCCGGTCACCAATTAGCTCACAGCTGCTTCTCTGTCAAAGAAAACATCCCAAGCCCCGTCTTTCCATTAAATGAAGCACAGAGCACAACTCAATAGAGGACCAAAAATGCCCTAAGGACATTGTTCCAGCTAGGGATAACACAGCCAGTGTTAATCTTCCTAACCCCTGCCCCACTTAAGCCCCCATTGTGTGCAAAACTCTTCAAGTGAGGTAAGAGAAGCAGACTATCATCTGCGGGGTAGACTTAGAGTTACAGAGGAATAGGATCTGCAAAAGCCCGAATCCACTCGTTGACTCTTGCCAGTCCCCTGTGTCCTTGAAGGAGAGCTAGTTTATTCTCTGGTCCATCAATCTGTCCTGCTAACACTGTTAAGACATTCATGTCTTTTATGGGAATATATCCTCCTTATGACATCTTCCCCCAATTTCTCATTCATATAACTTGAAGACAAAAATTGTAATGTCAACTTGCTAGAGTTTGGCAGTGTTCGTTGTTTGTTTAGCCAAAGCTTTCCATGGTTTATTTAATGAGAATATCTCTAGTTCTTGCTCTCTAATGGATTCTTCTGCCTCTTAATCCCCTTGGAAACATTGCAATTTTCAGGTAAACTACCTGAGAGATTGGCTTCAAACCATGATCTATAGTGTGACCAAATTTCTAATTTGCCCAGAACATTTCCAGTTCAGAACTGTGTGCCATTGCATTAGTAATAGCACTCCTTGTCACTCAACAAATGTCTTTGTTGGATAAAGTATATATTTATCCTACCTATACATTTGTACACATGGATATGGAAAGATGTCAAAACTATGATTATGAAAAAAATCAAGTCACTTAATAATATGTAAAGTACAATCCCATTTGTATAAAATAATCAAATATGTGTGCTTGAAAATATGTATGTAAAAAATTTCTGAAAAACATTTTGCAATGATTACTTTGAGGAAATGAGAATAGAGGGTGGGGATGATGAGGATTTTTTTTTTCACTTTATGTCTTTCTACTTGATACTTTTACAACTAGCATAAATTTATTTTATAATAATAGAATGATCTATAAGACTGAATGTTTAGAGTTTCTGTGTGCAAAAGGACTGTTCAAGTTTTATTACCAATTATCATTTATCAGCTTCTTTATCTGCTAAAAATGGTAACAACCGAAAAGTATGGAGCATCAGCCAGTACCAAGAAAACCCCCATCTTCTGTCCTCTTTCTCTCCTCTTACATGAGTAAGAGAGAAAAAAGAAGGCAGATATAGATAGAGGAAGAATGAAGTTCACTGGTAGATCTAGAGGATGTTAACACGGGTAGGCTTGATCCAGCCTTCTGGATGGCAAACATCTTTTGGTTTCTGGGGCATATCCTCTGCCAAGTAGTCCCCTGTGACCAGCCTTTGTTAAGGGTGGAAAATTTTCAAATGGCCAACTTCTGCTTCCATTGTTTAAAGTTAAACAGGGTGTAGTTCTAGGAGATATTCTGTGCAAAGATATGCTAATGTTAAGGGTGTAGTTATCCTGTGTAAAGATAAGCTAATGGCCAGCCTCTACTTCTGTAACCTGCTTGCTTGCTAGAGGGGGTTTGGGAGCTTTTTAAAGCTATTCCTTCTAGAGTCTCGGGGCCAATTCTCTAGTGGGGAGAGTCAGTCACAGGCCGGCTAATAAAGGCTCATAATCAATCTCAATTGTCTCCGTGGGTCTTAAATTTGATCATACCACAACACCTTCACCTCTCTCCCTTCCTATACTTCGCAGGACACACATGCAGCTTGATTTTTCTCTGGCTACAATTGTGTACAACACATAATAAAGTGAAGAACACATAACTGAACAGAAAATCATGGATGTAGATTAAAGAGAAGCTCTACACCTCAGATGCAATACATATTTCACCCTCTCTCCCACGAGAAAATGGCCTTCCCCTATTTTCCTACTGGTATCAACTTCTGAAGGTCAAAAGAAAAATTCTCTCCTATTTACTTTTGGGGTTTAGTGCAGTAAGTTTGGTATCTCACCCAAAGACCCCACAAACTCTTGCATAGTATATTACAACACGGAGCCCTTGAGCTGTGTGGTGACTAAAGCTAATTACTTGGTCTCCTTGTTTAATCAGTGAGGCCCATTCCTTCTTGTGTGCTGCCACTTCTCTTATTGACAATAAGAGAACGGTGCTGATGCCAGTCAGTTGAATGGGTAAGTCAGCCAAGAAGGGTTTGGCAAAAGATTCCTGTTTGCTCTGGCACGTTGCCATTTATTTATGAAAGGTCGCTGGATAACATCCCTTCATTAAAATCAATGCAGATTGCTTAACACAAATATTGACAAAATGAAATGGAACCAAATGGAAAAAAAATATTAAGAGATTTTAGGCCTAGATAATCAATACTCTATTAAAATGTTCCTTTTAAAATTGAATTAAATGTAAACCGTAACACGAATCAAGAAAAAATTGTACCAATTATCTCTCATTGCGTGCACCTGGAGCAAGAAATAAACTCTTGGCATGAAAATATAATTAACATACCTTAACAATTTGAGCAAGATAGATTTGTTTAAAGAATATGATTTTGTGTCCTATTTGTGATATTTGTACTTAGGGGTTTGCCTTCAGTCTTCAGCTATATCATTTTTTTTGTAAAAATTTAAATCTGAGTCCAATTGCATGAATAATGAAGGGTCACTGATTCATTCTGACAAAGAATCAACAAAGATGAATTTAATAGGTGAGGGTCTTTATGGCCAAGTCAATGGCCAAGTGAGCTGGTGGTCTTTATGCTGTGAGGCTGTGATATATCCTTATTAATCAATTCCCGGTGAGGCTCAAGCAAAAAGAACCTCCTTTTCTGCTTTTCTTTTAGGAAGGCATTTTCTCTTCCCTAGCCAAAACACGTCAGAGTTGTCTGGATCTCAGCTTAACAGTTTGATCCAGCAAGATTTTCCTACCAGGAGTATCCAGACTGTCATCTGCTTTCTTTTACTGCCCTGGCCAGCGTCACATTCATATACTTTGTGGAATATCTTGGCACACAATTACACTTAAAATGAGATGATTCCCTAGATATAGAGATTATTATTATTATTATTATATCAGTCCCTTACCAGGCACCGCAATTAGGCCTTTCTTTGGGTAAAGCACCAAGGTTGCATAGAAACTGAGCCAGATTCTCCCAGGATCTCCACTGCCCTCTAATTGTTGGATATATTTGGTCATTGCAAGTGACTCTTAAGCAATGAAGATGCTATTCAAGCACTGCAGCAGAAAAACACAAGGTAACCTCAATTTTCTTTAGGGTCAGTAATCTTTTAAATGATCATTTCCTGTTTTTAGATCTCTCTCCACAGATTGTGCTGAAGTGTTGGGAGAGGATAGGCTACTAAACTTTCCCAACTCCTGTCTCTGCCAGGTGGAAATGGGAAAGATTGTATCGAGTGCAAGTCAGACTTCAGTGGGCTAAAGGCAAGGAAGTGAGGTAATTCTCTCTGAATCATTCTGAAGATGTACTGGCCTCCCTTCTGTTCCTTCAGTACCCTAAGCTAATTCTCACCTTGTGGCCTTTGGAATTCTCTGTCCCCAGATCTTTTCATGACTGGTTTCCTCTGGTCCTGTGGGTCTCAGTTCAAGTGGCATCTCCTCAGAGAATCCTTTCTTGCTCACCAAACTGAACGAGTGGTCTCCATTTCTTGGGTTAAGTTTCTCAGAAGTGAACCCTGAGATGAGAATTCATGGACAGGTGAGTTATTAAGGATATACTGCCTGGGGAAAACAGTAAGAGGGACACAGGACGAGACGTTAGAAGAAGCCCTGCAAGCATGAGAACTGAGGCGAAGTCCAGCGGCTGCCTGATCCCACAGGAGATCTGGTATTAATTAGGATTGAAAGTTAGTCTGGACTCATTGCAAGGGCGCTGGGCTTTCACGCTCCTGCACCGGTCAGTCATTGGGTAAGGCTGACCAGAGGAGGCTCATGTGGACATAAACTCCCAGGTACTCCCAGCTCTTGCACCTACCTGTAAAGTGGCCCCAGTCACCTGAAGGCGGACCTTAAAGAGAGTCGTAGGCTGAGTATTTCTTAGAGAATATCTATTTGGTATAGAATTTTAAAAAAAAAATAAAATGAGAAGGTTTAAATTGAGGGCCACATTTAGCATGTCTGTTATTCAGGTGAGAACAAAATGGAGACAATATACAGATCTTTGCAGAGATATTTCCATGGTTCTCTGCATTTATTCCACATACACATGCTGCTAATTTAATCCAAACATATTTCTAAATCTATTTTTTATATTAAGAATTGACTTTAATACCATTACTTTCTCAGCCATTTGAGCTGAGACCCATATTAATATAGGAAGGAGGCAAGAGAATTAAAACGTTAATCAAGCCCCAATCAGAGACTGCAATGTGCTCATCAGCCCTGCAGCCCGGCCAGAAGGACACCTGCAGAACAAAGGAAGATTTCTGCTGGGGTTGCTGACAGCCCATTCCCCACACCTGTGAAGGGGAACCAGGAACCAAGAGTCTTCCCTATGGCTAAAGCCATGGGGACCTATGTATTAAAGGCTAAGAATTGCCAGCAGGCCTTTCATATTCTTACCTTTTCACACTACATACTCTTCTTCCTCACTCTATGCCCATATCAAAGGAAATGGGTTAACAAAGTCTTTTAAATTGTAATTCATAGGAACTAAAGAATGACATATAAACTGAATTCCCTGAAACTCAGGATTCCTCGCAGTGCCTTTAATCTGAACCTCTCATGCCCGCTCTGTCTCTCTCAATCTTACTGTCTTCCACATCTCTCTCTATTGTCTCACTGTCCCTCTTCGTACCTTCACTCTGTCTCTCTCTGTCTCTCTCATGGTCCCCCTCACTCTCTGCCTCTGAGAGGAGAGCACACTCAGTCTGTGGAATGTTATCGCATTTCTAATAAACTTTCCTTTTGACTCTAACTTTGGTGAGTGTGTTGAATTGTTTCTACATTCTCCACCAAAGGATCCTCTCCTCTCAGTTCAGGGCTGGGTCTCCTCTGCACTTGGGGAAATTTGTCCTGTCCAGAAGGCCAGAAGAAGCCAGTCAAGAGAAAATCTGGGGACAGAGCACTGCAAGGGCCACAAGGTGGGAATGAGCGTCGAGAAGAGAGAAAAAGGCCAATGCAACTTCAGAGTGACTAAGGGAGGCATCGGGGGTTAGTAGGCTCCCACAATAGCTGAGATCCTGACGTGGAAGCAGGATCTCCATGGCAGTGGTGAAGGACCGCAAAGCAGACCTCCTGAGCTGGGGCCAAATGGGGCTTAGAGCTAGATCTCAAGGAGCGCTCCGTCAGCGATGCTGGAGGGGAGGCTAAGCCAGCCGGGGGGCAGGACCGCAGCCTGCCCAGGGCAAAGACAGCCTCTGACTGTAGTCATCTTTGTCAGCAGCACCCAGGGGGACAAGGGAATTAGCCCGGAAACCAGAATAGAAAAGGACCTCACCCCTAAGGATCCTGGTTCTCCCATGTTGGAAAGTCACCCCATCCCGACATATCCCTAAACAACATTTCAGAAAAGAAGAAACAGAGTGAAGGAGGGAGCTTCTCTGAGAAGCTGAACACTTCTGTCTAGCAAAGACTCAATGCTACCTAAGGTGTTTGTTTAGTTTAGGGGTTTGTTCTATGTTTGGAATGGGACTGGACAGTTAAATAATTTTCCCCAGTGCATGTGGACTTGAAAAGAAGGCCAAGCTTCTTAGAGAAAAAATTAAGATATTACATATTTCTCTAAACATGCAAGTTATATCGCAAGTGAGATTTGCAGCCACATTACAAATATATAAAGTGCTTAGTAACATGCCTGCTATATAGAAAGTGATTGATAAATGGTAACTAGGTCAAATAAGTTAAGTAAGGGCCAGGAAAAGGCCACTGGATTCAGCAACTAAGGAGATATCAGTTCCTTTTGGGAGAGCAGTTTCAGCAAATGATGGGGATAGAAACTAGCCACCCAGGATGTTCAGCATGAGAAAGTCATTGTGGAACAACATTCTACAATACGCAGTACAGCTATCATTTTATGTAGAGGCAGGAAGGAGGTGTGAATAGAGTACAGATGACGTGTGACCCTTCCAGGTCAAGGCTCAGTATTATCATCCATTGAATGGAAATACCCCTTTGAGAATTTAAATTCTATTTCTGGAAATTGGCTCCAAAGCAATTCTCTTGATGAGAATGTTTTTTTTTTTTTTTTTTTTGCTAAGTGTGAGATGGCAGATAAAAATGAAAAAAACATTATGTGTTCCAAAGCTATAGCCAAGAATTCTTCATTTAAAAACAATCCTTAAAAAAGTAGTCCATTCATTAATCAGGGGAAATCACTTTGCAAATTATATAAATGTATAACCACTGTGCTGTACACCTGAAACTAACAAAATAACGTTGGATTTCAATTCTAATTCAAAAAACAACATTTTTAAATTAAAAGCAAAAATTAGTTCATTCTATATAGGCCCAAATTGTGGTTTAAAAGATGAGGCTTTGCACCACCTCACAATGTGGAGGGGACTCTTGATGTTCTCAAAGCACTTTCGCCTTTCTTATTGCAGGTAAAGGCTGCTGTCACTTGTGCTTCCAGGTGAGAGGCTTTCTCATGGCCAAGCGTAGTTCTACCTCTCCTCCCTGAGCAGTAAAGATCATTCATCGGCAGAGCAGTCACTCCTGGAGAAATTGTGAAATGAGGAAGCGGGTCCTGACCATCCACACTTTTCTCTCCGTGATCACACAAGCTAATTTTGCCATTCTTCCAACCTCAATACGCAAAGGCTTCAGTCATTCCCCCGGTTGCCCAGGTGTTTCCTCTGTCAAATGCTTGCACACAACTGCTCTCCTCCCCAAACTCAAGCAGTGCCCCAGGCCCGCCCTTACCTCCCTCCTCCTATCAAAATTTGCCAGTCTTCCGAGATCTCGGGCCCCACTCCCTCCCAGGGTCATAGGTGATGATGTCTTTCAGACGACTTGGCATCATTACTCATAGATATCTTGGTTACCTTGTAAAAATACTTACTGTCACATGAAAAGATGCTGAACATCGTTAGTCACTGGGCAAATGCAAATCACACATACACATAATGGAATATTGTTCAGCTATACAAAGGAATGAAGTACTGACACAGGCTGCAACAATGTAAGTGAACCTTGAAGACATTATGCTCAGTCAAAAAAGCCAGACACAAAAGGTCACATAGCATGTAATTCCATTTATATGAAATATTCAGAATAGGTAAATACATAGAGACAGAAAGATTAGAGGTTGCCTAGCGCTGGCGGGAGGAGAGGATAGGTATGAGGTTTTACTTTGGAATGGTAAAAATACTTTGGAACCTGTTAGAGCTGGTGGTTGCACATTATTGTGCATGTACTAAATGCCACCGAATTGTTCACTTTGAAGTGGTTAATTTTATGTTAGTAAATTTCACCTGAATGTTAAAAAAAAAAATGTTTATGTCTCCTTACGACCATTACAAAGTAACCTGGAGCAAGAATGCATGGCCTATAACCAGCCTGAGAGCAGAGGTTATATCTCATAAAAATTTGTATGTCTTACAGCGGCTAGCAAAGTGCCTGGTGTGTAGATATGTGACAAATGTCTGTAGAATGAATGAATGGATGGAAGAATGTGTTTCCAGCACTGTATAAAGTATTTTCTGGCAGGCAGCCACCAGCCCTGTCCCTACCCCCAAGGGCAGCTGCCAGTTCTGCATCTCACCTGGTGGGTGATGATTCCATCTAGGAGTTGCAAAGCATCTGGGAGCTGGAAAATGCTTTCCTATGTCCCAACACTTTGAACCAGTAAGGAATCTGTGCCATTCTTTCTTCTCAACTTAAAATTGCACGTTTTGCTATCCTGGTTAGAGAGACGCCACTGACTGAAATATCTTGCCTCAAGAGGGGGTGATGTCAGCATCTCATTATCAAATTTTTCCTCCCTGTAAAGCTTTCATGTTTTTACAGAGAATGTTCTGGTTTAATGTTAAGCCCCTTAAAATTCGGGGTTGTAACTAATGCAAGAGAGAAATAACTCTGTTGCAACACAAAGTGGCTAACTCATTCAAACCATGAAACAGAGTTGAATTTCCTGAAATAAATTGAATGTTATTCTCAGGCCCTGACTCTGGACTGAATTTGTAACTCTTCAGCATCTCACATTCTAAAGTCTCTTTCGTAACCCTGTTGCTTTATTGCTCAACCTGACTGTAGGTGAGAAAACTTAAAAATGCTTTTTGAGTTTTATATATTTTATAACTATGAGCATCTTCCCCAAGCCAAATATGGGGTGAAGACAGGCTCCAATGAGTTATTGTCTTTATTTCAATGATGTGGCATTTTCAGAGTTTCGGTACAAGTTTATCAACCAACTAATACAACTTGGTTTCCCAAAGCCAGATATGCCATTAGAAGGAGAATTTCAATGAGAAATAGAATCAGGAACTAGCTGTCACTGTGCTCTTGGAAGCCACTGCCTGCACTCATGCTTGATAATATGACATCCAGGTCAACCTTGGTTATTGCTCTTACAATAAAAATGCAGATAGAATTTTTTCAGTTTACCAAGCAATTTCACATATCTCATCTAATTTGATATTCCCAACCACCACGGAGATGGGTGGGACAATTACGTATGGTTATCTCTATGTTAAAAATTCGGAAACTGAGATTTAAGAATTGCAGGAATTGGCATAAGGTCACATACTTAATAAAGTACAGAACAGGCTTGAATTCAGTTTATTAGAATCTGAAACGCTAGCCTCTCACTTCTATACCAATGGTTCTAATCCTTCTCCTCGTGAACACCAGTAAACCACCGAAATAATTCCGAGTTTTGCTGAAGCAATATTGCTTTTTTGTCTTGCAGAAAGAGTTACTCTGCCCTCAGTTCTAGCTGCAGCCCCCCCCCCCCCAGTTTTTGACTGGAATCAGCAATATTAAAGACACCATGGGGTGGAACTAAGTCCCTGTTTCCATCTATCGTCTATACAGCTGCTGTTTACTGAAGGCTCTGGCAAAGGGCAGTGGGATTCTTATCCTATTCCTTATGTGATTTGTAATTTCCTGCTATTCCCCAATCCTTTTTCATAAAGTGTGTTCTTCCCCAGCACGTGTTTATGCCCTTTCCAATAGTAGAGAGGCTTGATGTCATTTCTTTGATGGCTGTGATTTTTTTTTTAGATCCTGGATTTTCCTTTTTTATCTCCTGTAGTGAATAGTGTTTCCCTGCGTGGTGCTTTCGCCTGGCAAAGTGCAGTGCATATTCCAGAGAGTTTCCTCTCACACAGTCTCACTCGCCCTGCCCTAGGTTACTGCAGATTGCCATGACGTCACAGGACTCTTCCCCATCTTGATACTTCTGCTCCTTGTCCTTCCCCACCACCTCTGCAAGTCCCAGAGGTGGATGTCCCCAGCCCTGATGTCCGTATGGATCACACATGGACCCAGCGGAACTTCCCTAACATAGTTTGATCCAGTTAATTTGTCAATGCTGATTCTGATTCTAAATCTTGGGGAAGTACCATGTTTGGTGAAGGATATTGGGGACCTATGGTGAACATCCCCAGTTGTTAGTCCTTTCATGGAGTCACGCTTGGTATCGACTTGCTTTTTTCCCCTCGCGAGGGGAAAAAAGCAAGTCCTTCTCTGCCGGGAGAGAATCCAGGAGAGGAGAGTGAACAGGTTCATAAACACCAGGTTTATTGCTACTTTCCTGGACCATGCCGACGGGAGAGACGACAGACAGCTACCACGGCCACGAAGCCTCCAGCACACAGCCTCAGCACATTTCCCTTTAACCTCAACATTCTCCCCCCAAAGGTCTCAGGTACTATCTCTGCACAAACTCCCTCCAAGCTCCCTACCAGTTTCTGTCTCCCTCCTGTGGGTGCAGAAGTCAACACTGTTCTTGCTATTGAGTTATCCCTGCACTGTCAAGTACCAGCCTGACCAAAACAGGTTTTTCCATTTCTACTGACACAATTCATTCTACTTCTATGAAGGAAACACAAATACAAATTTTCCCAGATATTCATGACCACAGACAAAATCTCTTATGAGTGAACTTTCACCTACAATTGGGTTAAACCAATAATTTCTCCTACATTGAAAATGTAACGTTTCCTCCTGAATATAGTCTTACCAAGCACTCCCCTCCCTGATAAATTAGCTTTTGCATATTCTTGTTTCCTAATCAAGTGCATCCACCCTTTTCCCCATTTCCCACTGCTTGCATTTTCCTCATCCCTCTTTTAATCAGGGCTACCCACCTTCTCACCTATGTTCACTATTTACTCTTTAAAATTGTGCTCAGTGAGGCCCAGCTAAGGTGACCATTTGCTGAAAGCTGTGCAGCTGCAAATAGGCCACGAGCTCTTGGGCTATCAGAGAGCCCAGAGCCCAGAGCCTTAAAGCCACTATTTCTGCCTTGAGCTAAGCAAAAAGGAAGAAGCTGCTGCCCAAGTGGAAATGAATTCTCACTGTGATACAAAACAGTGATTAAGAGGCAGCTGCCGTTATCACTGCCCTTTACTGAGTGAGAAAACTGAGGCTCAGATAAGCGAGGTGCATTGTCCAGATGTTCACAGCTGATAAATGGCAGAGCTGGGCCTCATACCCCAGGCTACGGGCAAAACTATCACACCAACCTGCCACTGCAGCCAGCCGAGCTGCTTCGCCCCACTGCAGGCTCACCAACAAGCCTTTTGCTAGTAATTTGGCTTCTTCTGTGGCTTTTCTCAAGCTTTAGAATTTGCTGACCAGCCCAAAAGGATATCTGGCTACATTTGACTCTATAAATTGACAAATTGGCATCTTCTACATTAAAGTGGAACAACAGTTGGTTGGCCCTAACCTTTAAAACTTTCCCTGACGCGTGGACACCCAAAACAAATGAGTTTTACGTCTAAGTCTCACCATTTTCCGAAGCTCTCCTTGCAAGTGTTCTGGTGATTCTTTGTCGCATTATTCTCTTGAGCCGCCCTTCCTCACCCTGTTGTGTCAGTCGGGGTGACTCATGCTAGTGACCACAACGACTCCATGACAAAGGCTTGTTTCTCTCACAGACGATGGTCTGATACAGCGTGCACCTCTCCGCCATCTTGTAGCGAACAATCTGGGATTTGTGGCCTTCAAGGTCACCACAAGGCAAGGGCAGGCACAAGGAGAAAGCAGAGGAGCAGGAGAAGAACGGCAACCATTTAATGACCACTGTGTGCTGTCCTCTGACCTGTATGCGCTTTATTACAGTATGTTAGCATTTTCTGTGGCATATGCCTGCTGGTTACAATGCCAAACCATTTTAATGGTACACATAAAAATTTTTTTTATTTTAAGAATTATGAATTTTTAGTTATCTTCTATTTATGGCTTTTCATTTTGGTAGTAATATAGTTTCCTTTTTAAAATATTTATTTTAAGTCAGCTTATGGAAAATCTTAAATAGTGGCAAAAATCATACCTAAAATTTAAGAATTTCTGCATTTTCTCTTTTGATCTCAAAATAACCCAGGATGAGGAAGGTGGAATTAGACCCAGGTTACAGAAGAGGAAATGAGGTTCCAGGAGGCTAAGTAATGCTCCTGAGTCACACAAGTACAGAGACAGGATTTAATCTCTGCTCCGTCTGACTCCAAAATGCATAACTCTATTCAGGAGACTCCACTGCCCAGGACCTCCCCCGGCCATGACAGATATGGCCACCTTTAGGCAGAAAGCCACGAGCAGCACTGCATGAAGATTCAAGACCTCAGCTTCAGAATCAGTCTCTACCACTCACCAGTCCCCATGACCTCGGCCAGTAGCTTATCTTCCCTAAGCCTCATTTCCTTATCTGAAACTGAGGACGATAACAATACCCACCTTGCACAGCTGTGATGAAGATTTGTTATTAAGAGCTTAGTAACATGCCTGGCACAGACAAAGTGCTCCATAAATGCTAGCTACGGCTGCTATTATAGCTAATATTAATAAGACTATTTCAGGCTTTTAGACAGAGGCTGTGGACATTTGTGTTCAGGCCAAGCTTAGAAAATGAGCTGGGCTGAGACTCCATCTTGGAAGAGGGCCTCAGGGACTCATGCTGGAAGCGGCTGGGAACAGCAGGCTCCGACCAGGAGGACTTCAGGCAGCACCCAGAGGCAGGACAGTATGGCCCAGGCTCTGGAACCAGTCTGCTTGGGACAAGCTCATTGTCTTCTCTGCACCTCAGTTTCCTCATCAATGAAATGGGAGCAATAACAATAGCTACCTCATAGGATTACATATATTAATATGTGGCTCATGGGAAGGGTCATATAAGTGTTAGCTATTTTTACTAAATCCTCCTTTCTCTCTAAGGGAGCTGGCAGTTGTGGCAGTGGCGTCTGCTCAGAAGACACTGGCACGGAACCAAGACCTCAGTGCCTGAAGACCCCCTTGGTATCTATTGTGGGCAGAACTTAACCCTGGTCAGCCACAAGCACACTGCCCTGAGAAGGACCAGCAGCCTTGGGGCCCCCCTGGAGGCCACATGACAAAGGGCTCTGCCTCCAGCCATTATGTCCAGCGGGACACTTCTGGTGTCTTCTTTGGTTCCTCTTCTTTTCAGGAGACCCACCTTTCTAAAAAACACTGAACCCCAAACATTTCTTAATTTCTCCAAGCGCATCTCTCTCATACCTCTCTTTCTCTCTTTCTGTCCTATTATTCTGCTGGTCTCTATCCAGGAATATTTAAGAACGCTCAGTGATGAGGAACAAGGAACACACAGAATCAATAGTCCTTGGGTCAACCTGCCAGCGAGTCTAAACAGGATGTCAGAAAAGGATCAAAGACACTGGCAAGGGGCATAACGTTTTTTAGGTTGGCCTTGACCCCTAGAGGGAACTGGGAGATTTATCTTTTCTAAATTTCGTGAGCATTTCTCCTAGTTGGTAGGCACAGAATAAGAAATCAAGGAGCCTTTGAGATGAGAAGAGAGGGTAGGGGGTGGCCCGGGCCACACACCCCACCCTCATAGCTCCTGCTGTGAGCTCAGTGTTTCCTCAGTATGCCCAGTCCCCTACCTTTAAAACACTGCGGGACTTTAGGCATGACCCTGGGCAAGTGTGAAGAGTGGGGCTTCCCCAGCAGCTGTCAGAGGGCTGCGGTGGGGTTGTGGTGCTGGCAGTGGGCCCCCAAAGCAGGCTCTGGCATGATGATTCATTGGGCAGGTAAGTGAGTCAGCTGCCTCTGCCTCCAGTTTAGAAGCAGGGAAAGACATGATTTTTAGGCCGCAATCACTTTGGCTGGGCCCTGGGACCCATAGTGAGCTGTGAGTTCCAGTCTGGCTTCCTTATACCTCACAAAAATCTGCACCGAGACTAAATATCATCTCTTGGAAAACAAATTATTTTAAATAATTCATGACTTACTTGTGGGGCTGATAGTCCCAGTAGAACACCGAGGACATCCAGAGGAGAGAAGAGAAAATTCTTGGCAGGCTGCATTGCAGAGAGCAGAGCAGGGCCACAGAGTAAAGAGGTCTGGAAGGGAGAGAAATGAGTCCTGAAACTAACTGGTTATTCCATGAAAACACAGGGCAATGAATACTTCTTGGGTCTTTTCCTCTCTCCATCAATTCTTGTCCCCATTCTAGTCTGGCCTCCTCATGTCAACCAGAGTCATGACTGTAAACATTAAAAATAGATTTGATCATGTCCCTTATCTGATGAAAACCCTTCCTTGCTCTTGAGTCAGAGTGCAAGATTCTCACCATGCCTATAAATCCAGGCCGCATCGGCCTCCCACCCCCTGTCCTCTCCTGACACGCTTCCCCTGCCTGCTACTTCATGTCCGACCACACTGGCCTCTCACAACGCCCTGCCCCAGGACCTTTGCTCCTGCTGCTCTCTCCAGATGGAATGCTTCCTATACGTGCCAGGTTAAATTTTTTTTTTTCATTTTTCAAATCTCAGCATTCCTTGCCTCATCCAACTAGTTCAAGTTTTCCTGTTATATCCTCACGGCTCCCTGTAGGTTTTTTTCACAGTAATTACCATCATTGTACGTCATTATCGGTGTGGGTATCTGGTTAACACCTGCCTTCCTCCAGATGTTAATTTCCCTGAAAGCAGAGACCTAAACAACCTGATGCTTAGCACAGAGCAGATGCTCAGTAAATACTTTTGAGGAAATAACCAAATGAAGGAGTGAATAGATCGACTGACCAATCTACATAAAGTGATTGTAGGACTTGAAGCTTTGCTTAAGCCGAATCCAAACTCAAGCCTGTGTGAGCCGAAGCTCATGTTCTAAACAACTATATTTTTAATTGTGATTTAAACATTTTTTGAATTTATGGCTTTGTCTTCACATTTTAAGATTCTCCAGAAAGAAGAAAAAATTCATTTATACTGTTGGGATAAAAGCATTGAGTAGTAACCAAGGGACCATGGTTACAAGAAGCTAGAGGTCTGGGTGGCCTGTTAGGATGACAAAGAAAGGACAAGAACCAAATGGCTTCTACCAGATGTGGCCTGACCCTTACCTACTGCTCTGGGAGGGGATCTAAGCCCAGGTCAACTCATGTGAGAGGCTCAGGGTGGCTCTGGTCAGGCAGAGTGGCTGGGCCCTGATTCTCAGCCCTGCCCAGTCTAAACTAAGCAAAGGAGTCCCTTCCTCAAGGCATCCCTACCACCTGCTGAAAACTATCAAGTCTCAGTCAGCACCTGATGCCTCAGATGTGTAGGGCGTCCCCTGGAGCTGTACAAAGCAAGAGGTACCCAATCATATGCAGCAGCACGGTAGATTCAAGGGTCATTAAATCAGTCATTGATTAAAACCATGAGGAAACTTGGGGATTGCTAGCAGTGCTTCTTTGTAAGAAAACATGTGTGCTGCTACACGTCCCAGGAGAAATTTTAGAAAGAGTTCCTCCCACCTCTTCTGGACGTGCTTCTCACTACTCCCGCCCTGCTGTGCAACCTCAGGTGGCACCCTCAGGCGGCACCCCGTGCAAAGCCTCAGGTTCCTTAGTTCTTCTGTCCCTTAAACGTTTGTTGTGCACCAGTCCTACAACAGGCTGCAAGCTGGAGGCCAAAGGAATGAAAATGCGCAGAGCAGGGTCTTTTTTTCTACTGAGTAGGAAAAGCCAGGGGAAAAGAGCACACTGCTTCACAGTGCTGTGCGGGCTGCTGGAAGCTGCCAGGGCACTCCTCCATGCACGTATCCCAAAAGGAGAGTAAGAGGTACTGGCTCTACGGGCATGCCCTCATCCGGACCTTCTCACGTGGGTGACTGATGGTCCATAGAAGCTCTGACCCCTTCCCAGGTTGAAACTCAGGGTAAAATCCTCGCCTTGATTTCTTTGGGCCGCATGGGACAGTGTCTGCTGGACAAGGGAACCAGTCCAGCCTACAGCTGGGTGCGTGCTCAGCTCTTCTCATGCTCCCAAGGGGTGGCTTGCTGGCCTCTGAAGCAGATTACCTGGAGTGAGACTGGTCAGCACAGGTGGAGCTCAGATGGAGCGTTGAGGCCCCTGCAGGGCAGGGGCATCCTGCCTCTGAAGCTCCTTGTTCACAGCAACTTAGCTTTGCAGCTCCGCAGCATAGTCCTCACAGCTGCCCCATCGGAGAAAAGGAATGAATGCACACAGGTTCAGGTGCCGGTCCTTCAGTGCTGTTTCCTAGAAGGCAGGACAAAACAAGCTGCCACATAGCTAAAATGAGCCACCTGACTTCTGCAGAGAGAATCAGCCTGTCGGTAGTCAGCATTCAGATAGCTCGTAGCAGACACACAAGAGCCTGCATGCTGAGAAACAGACAGGAGACCCACAGCCTGTCTTCGAGGATGGTGGACTGCCCTGGCCCAGCCCCTAGAAATTTTATTCTAGCTCCTCCTGAATAAACAGAATTACTGCCCAGGAGCCATGGTACCTGAACACTTACTGGCACAGGTAGACTTTGGGGGAGATCCTGTTGTCCTCACTCTGAAGGGATAAATCACCTTTTCGCTATGGTAAATGTTATGTCAATGATCTCAGGAGATGCAGCTATGGGAGGAAAGAGAGGAAGCTAGCAAGCGAAGGGTTCCCAGGGGAGGGTCGCTCACTTGTAACAATCCACTAACCTCTGCAGAAGTAATAGAGCAATAAGAGAAGTAGGAGAAGGCAGAGTGGGACAGAGGGGGACAGAAGATGTACCTTGATTGTGGCTTGAATCTGCTACAGATTCCAACAGATTCTAGAATTTTTAAAATATCAAAGCTTTTGCAGAAAAACTAGAATCAATACTTCTACAAATGTGGAACCTACTTTTCTAAGTAGCCTAATCTAGCAAACACTAAAACCAGAAATTTATTGTGAAAGTCAAAAAGGTTAAAATGGTGAATTTCATGTCCTTTTCTTGTTATGTGTGACCTCGCCTGATTGAATCTATCATGTTTCCAAGGGGGAAAGAGCCTTCTTTGTTCCCCGTGGGAGGAAGACATTGAGCAGAATTCCTTATGTTGGTGCAGAAACATTGCATGGGGTGCATGTAAGAGGCTGTAGGTGGGGAAAGCAGAAGGGGGCAGGGCTCAGTCAACCACAGAAGCGAAGGGTGAATTGCACTGGGGAGAGCTTGGCAGCCGGGAGGAAAATTACGGCCGAGGGAGCAGGTCAGGGTGACTGTCCTGGGAGACAGATCTTTGTATAGACATTCTTAGCGTATATGTTGGGATTTAAGAGATCTCACCAGGCTTCCTTGTGCTTCCCAGTATCTCCTAAACTTGTCTTCCATAATGACTAATGTTCCCGTGAGGAAAAAACATTGTTTTAGATTAAAGTGCTGTGACTCCTAGAAGCCTCACCAAATGTATTATTTTCCTATTGCTGCTGTAACAAATTACCACAAATTTAGTGGTTTAAACCAACACAAATTTATTAGCTTATAGTTCTGTAGGTCAGGAGCTCAACAAGGGGCATACTGGGTTAAAATAAAAATGTCAGTAGGGTTGCATTTCCTTCTGGAGGCTCTAGGAGAGAATCTATTTCCTTGCTTTTCCATCTTCTAGAAGCTGCCGACACTCCTTGCTTGGCTAGTGGTCCCCTTCCTTCATCTTCAAAGCCGACAATGGAAGATTGACTCCTTCTTACATTGCATCACTCTGATCTCTTCTGCCTCCTTCTTCCACTTCTTCCAGTGTAGACACTGGGCCCACATGGATGATCCATGATACTCTCCCTGGAACCGATTTTAAGGTTGGTTGATTAGCAAACTTAATTCCTTTTACAACCTTAATTCTACTTTGCCATGTAAAAAATATATTCAGAGATTCCAGAGATTAGGACATGGATTATTATTTTTATTTTTTTTTTGGTGAGGGTGGGCACATTATCCTGACAACCATCTCTAGCATGCAGATTTGTTACCTAGGACAGATAACTATAATTATCAAATAGATTAGCTGTCATCCAGAAGAGTGCATAAATTTGAGCTCCTGAGGATCAGGCCAGGTCCATTTTGATGAAAAAGATCATTTCATTGAGTATATAAACAGTTGCAAATACTAACGGGGACCCAATGCTTAGTGTGAGAATGTAAGAAAGAAAACAAAAGGTCTGTTTATGGACCTACTCGCCCTGTTTTTTATTTTATTTTCCAAGATTGCACAAAGATTCTTTACCTGGAGATAGCTGAACTACCCATTCCAAAGGCTCTCAGTGCCAGGCAGCCTGATTGCCTTCTCATAGCATGGTATCCTTTTGTTCCCTAATATTTGGGAAGCCGAAGAAGAAAAAGAAGAAGAAAAGGACCAGGGCAGCTTTTGTAGCCAGCATTTGGCAGCAGCAGATAACTACCAGAAGGGCCCCAGCAATGCTTCTCAATGTATGACTCACAATCCACCTGCATCAGAACCCCTGACCCATTTTGTCTGGGAATGGGATTCAGAAATCTATATTTTAAAAAGATACTAGCTGACTCTGATGCAAACTACAGCTTGATAGTCACTGATTTAAAGTCTTCTGATCTATGTGTAGCCTCTCCCAGCTCTTAGCAGTTGCCATAAACTATTTGCCTAATCAATGTTCTATCATTATTGTAATTCTCAGACATATATTTTCATTAGTTTGTTTTCCTGCCTGGAGAGAAAAGAAGGAAGAGCATAATAATTCAGTGTGTCTATGGTCTATAACTGAGAATTCTCTAATATTTCTTAAATATTAACCAAAGAGATGAAAACTGATTGATGCATAATTCATTACTGGAGCTAGTAGACCAAAAGTGTCTTTCATAATTTAACAAATTGACATAAACTATTAAAAAATTGTAAAAGAGACAGTGTTGATTTATGCAGAATGATCCTGGCTATGAATAAATGCAGTACAAAAGGAGAATAATATTATGTCACTCCTGCCAAACTACTAATAAAATATTAAACAGTTTTAAAGGGGGAAAAAAGGCAGAAGTCTGACAATAAATGTAAGAGCAGATTGGCATTTTTCATTAACAATTAAAATAAATGATTAAATGTTAACAGCAGTCTGAATTATTGCCCAGAATAAAAAGGAACAAAATTCAGTTTTATTAATATAAGGATATTTTATAAGTAACAATCTTTCAATTTTTTCACCTTTGACTTCAAAATGTTAATTATTTTTTAATCCTTAATCAACCCATTAGGTGACTTTCTCTGAAAAAAAAAAAAACAGATTGTCTTAGTAATGTTTAATTACATAATTATTACTAAATAAATCTATTTTGTAAAAATAAAAATAATATTACCAATAAAGCTCAAGTCTCCTTCGGGGCATCTCCCCAGTTAATCCAATCCCTTCCTCCTCTCTCCAGAGGTAAGCACTATCAGTTTGCAAAATTTTCTTCCAGGTCCTTGTCTACATATTTACATGCACATATATGTACCCATGAGAAGCATTCAGCATTGTTTTGAGTATTTTTTACATAAATAGTGTAACACTGTACATATACTTCTATAACTTGATTTTTTCACCCACTATGACTTAGACAGAGCTTCCAATGTTTAATAGTAGCAACTATCAGCCAAATATTGTTTCAAATATTGACACATATTATCTAATTTAATCCTCATAGCAATCTCTTAAAGTGGGTACTATTAGCATCATTTCCACAAATGGAGCAACTGAAGCAGAGAGAGGTAAAGAAACATGCTTCCACATTTACACAGCTGGTAGAGTTAAAAACAGCCCCTAATATTTTAAATTATGTTTGAGATGGGAAGTCGTTGGCTTCAATTACAGGAGTCCTCAGATGAAAGACCTTTCCAAACGTAATATAATATAATGAATTAACAATTAGTCTTTGTTTTGCTAGATAAGAGGGAAGGTTAGTAAATATTTAAATTCTAGTCATCATAAAGGTCAAACAAATCTGCAATTATTTTGCATCTTGACAACATGCATTTTAAATTGTTAGTCTGTTTGTTATGAAAGACAAAGAGCTTTAATAAAGCCAAAGACTTTGACATACAATCTTAAGATCATGAACATTTATTAAATATTAAATATACACATTTGTCAGAATATTTATTGTAGAAATTGTCACCCTTATTGATGATTTCCCCACTGTCTGTGACTTCACTAATCTGGTTCTAATTAACTCAACAAGTGCAGATCCACTATAAGTTAGGAGCGTAGCAAAAGGCATTCTTTTTTTAAAAAAGTTATTTTGTAAGTAAAATAAATGATCCTAACATATTACATTAAAATCATAATGTAGATTCTCTATTTTCTTCAAAGCTGAACAGCTGTTTTCAAACACAGGCAATCTGATGCCAGAGCTAACACTCTTAACCACTACACGATGGAACAACTATCTTACTCTTTTTACCGGCTGTGTAATATTCCGTAGGATGACCATCACCACAGTTTATATGTCTATTCATCTACGGAGAGTCATTTAAACGGTTTCTAATACTTTGCCGTTCCTAATAGTGCAACAAGTACAGCACACCTATTCTTCTACATGCCTCCTTTTAGGGGTACACAAGTATTTCCTAGAGTAGTAGGTCTCAACGTATGGTCCCTAGATCAGCATAATTGCCATTAGCTGGGACTTATTTGAAATACAGAATCTCATGTCTAACCCCAGAATTTCTGAATCAGAAAATCTGGGGCTGAGACCCAGCAATCTGTGTTTTAACACACCTTGGGCATGGAAGGGCCAGGTGTTGGAGTACACTCAAAACAGAACCATTTAACTGGAGATAGATGTAAACTGCTGGAACGCAGGAAACCCCTTCTTCGAATGCTAAAAATTTAGCCTTCCCAGAGGATCGAGTGTAAAGATCAAATATAGAAATGTTAGGATGTTAATCTGACTTTTAAGGAAAAATTTCCCAGAATTAGGACTCTATGAAATTTGTCTAGAAAAATCCAGCTGAGTTTTAGAACTCAAATATGTTATATGACAAAGGATAGAATTGGGAAAAGTAAATTTGAACTTAAGTTTATATTAAAAGATTTATAATGTTAAAGAGGTCTTGAAAGATCGTAGAAGACCATCTGACGCGTGAAGGGACTGTGCCCACAGAAGTTGAACATCTCCAAGCTCACTGGGCTGGTAAGTGGCAGGCAGAGTGATGACGAGAACTTAGGACCTTTGTCCTAGCCCAGTACACCAGACATGATATCATTCAGTACTATGCTGTAATCAAAGAGACCCTTAAGAAAGATTTTGATACAACATTAGAAGATCTTAATACATATATTATCCTGATAATAATCTTGAAAGGCATAAGAACTGGATGTTTATTCTAAAAGAATGTTGCCAAAACCAAATGATACCAATCTAAGAACAATATTACCTCAAAAATGTCCAAATAAAGTTAACTGTGAACCTTGAAAACGATACTCTCATTGTTTTATAATTGTATTTGACAGTTATTATTGAAAAATAGAAATATTTATTGGTACATAATATTATGACATGAAAAAAGAATTCTAAAATGTACCTATATTCCTAATATACTTCTATTAATATTTCTTTGCAATTTGTCCATTTCCTATATATATATACTTATTTTCACTTAGCTGTGATATAGTGCACACAAGCGTTATGCATTTTTTATCTTAAAATAGTTGGTAAGCATTCTTCCATATTTTCATGTTGCCACATAATATTCATAGTTGATTTATAGCTGTTAAATAGACTATGAAAATGTCCCATAATTTATTTGGCCATGTTTTTGAACCTGTAAATGGTCTCGGATTTGTTTATAAATGATGTTACAATAAACTTTTTACATATATTTTTCCTTCCTCTTGATGTATTTCCTTTGGTTAAATGCCAGTGAGCAGACTATGGCGTCACTGAGCACAAATCTGTTTATGATTCTTGGTCTGAAACCAGAAACCCATTCCTCCACATGCCAGCAGAATGTTCACTTGAACCTCATCAAATGTTTCACATCAAGTAATTCTGGGCAGGAGGGTAGGCAGCAGATAACAAGGCTAAAATTAAATCAAGTCTGAAGGACAGCAGGCTTCAAAAAAGGAAAATTATTAATATGAGCACATTTTAATTAGAACCAAAAGACTAACCTTGATTCCCACTCTCAGTTATTTACATTTAACTGGAGCTCAATATAGAGAGTTCTTCTTGGTAACTTCAGAAAAAAAATAAATATAAAAAAGATATATAAACCCTGACTTCAAGAGCTTATAAATTAGTATGAAATTTATTTAACTAGCCTTGGAAAGTTTTCATTTTTCAACTTTTCTACCTGCAGAATGGGAGCAAACATATTTGCTTATCTTAAAGAGGGAATGTAAATAAAAATGAGACAAAATTGGTGAGCAAATACTCCTACTTTTTAAAAATAAAGTTTGATTACTTTTAAGAATTTAAGTGTAAAGGAAACAATGGAGTCATCATCAGTGACAAGGTCTATTGCTCAAGGGGCCTTGGGATGATGGGTGATCCCAGTTGAGAGGTATAAATTAAAATGTATTCACAATATAAAATAGTTTATGAACCAATTATTTATAACAAGAAATATATCAGCTAGATACTGGAATAATCTGGCCAGCACTCTGCAAAGAAACCCAAAGTATAATTAGGAGGAAGACTGCTTCATGAGCATGGAATCGGACCTTGGGAGTTGGCTCTATGACTCAGATAGATGTTGGATAGCTTCAGGCTCTGCTGCATTCATCTCCACTAAGACAGGGCAGGCTGTGTCCTTGGACCAGGGCAACCTCCAGACAGAACTTGAATGACACTGCCAACATTGGCCTCTGAGAATTTCTCTTTTCCTTGCTCCCACTGCCAACCACCTCTTCTGAAGGACAGCTTTCCCTTCAGATATGTTAATAGCTTAAATCAATTTCTAGTCAGGTTTTGTTGATCTGGGAACCATTCCATCTTGTTAGAGATGACTTTGTCTGCCTCTGCTCTTTTCTCTTCTGTGTTGATTGATGGTCCAGGCTCAGGTTAACGGGTTGCAACTACAACAATACAAAAATTAACCACTGACAAATTGTTGTCAAGCCAGGCTTTGCCAGACCAGGGACTTCTAGAATTAAGAGATAGGGCATTTGGAATGAGCGCAATCATTATTAGAAGGGACACAGATTTTTCTTAAAATGCCAAAATATTTTCTACTCTTTGATAAGATAAACTGTATTCCTGCAATCTTGTTTAAACTGTAAATTTACTTTAGCTAGCTCAACTAAATCCTATTAAATTATAAAAGATTCTAAATTAAACCAATTCAAACCGATGAACTTTTAGTACATTACTTCAGGAACTGAAAAAAATTAGCAAGATTTATAATGTAAAATGTGTGTTCTTCCTCTCTTTGCCACAAACACACCACTCTTGCAAATAAGGAGTAGATATTAGATTTCTGAAAATGTGGTCTGTAAATGGAATTTGTGTGAAGTGATTCACCATTCCTCCACTCATTAACATAAAGATCTCAGGGATATGTTGGTGAGGTGGTGATATTTGACCTCAAGCAATATAAGACTTGCAGTTAAAGTAGCCTAAGTTTCTGATAGGCAGTTACTGTATGTTAGCCTTCTAGACATTCGGGGAAAACAGCCAACTGTATGCAAGTATAACAGGACTAGGTGTCCTCTTCCTCCCCAGATGTCACATAAGGATACTTGGCCACACAGACAGCTTGGAACAAAACCGTCCGTAGACCACAAAGAGTAACCAGGCAATTATGGGGACAGGAAGCCTCTTGGGGCCATCTTACTGAGTTCAGAACATGCCTGCATGCCACAGTGTCTGACTGAATATCCTTAAAGGTTCATAAGCGTAGGTAGAATTTCCCTGATTCTAGAGATGAAGAATGTGGCAACAGAGATGGAAAAAAGTGAATAGATTTTTGAGCTAAATTTTAGAGACAAACTATAAGAACATGTTGTAATAAAATAGTAAGTAGCTTTAAACACAGGGAGAAGAAAGAAAGGACCATCTCAATGCATTATGCTGAAGTAGAAAGAAGCTTTAACCTCTCATTTATTACAAAAAAAAAAAATCAAAAAACAAAACAAAAAAATAGAGGCCTAAGAGTAAGAATGATGAGGGGGTTTTTTTTGTTTGTTTTTTGTTTTTTTGTTATTTAAGAATGATGGTTTTTAAATACTTAGCTAATTCATAGCAGAGCCAGAACAAAACCCAGTGTCCTGGCCCTCAACCTGGTGGTCTCTTTTTCCTCCTTTTCCGCAGAGCAGCCAAACCACCCTCACGGCCCCAAGCCGATGAGACAGAGCAGTATCTGCCACATTTACAGCATTTATCATCCCCTCCATCCTCATAGCTCTGATGATCTGGTCATGTGGACTCATCACTCTATACATAATTTATCACTCAGCCTTTGAAATGGACATGGACTACAATGATGTTGGTGATGACTAACTTTAGTCCCTTTACTAGGTGCCAGACACTGATCTGAATGCTTTGAACGTAGTTGGTTATTTAATCCTCACAACCATCCTATGAGATAGATACTATTATCACACTTACTCTGCAGATTAGGAAAATGAAGCACAAAGGAGTAAGTGAGCTGTGCCCTAAGCCCCAACTGTGCGTTGCTCCTCAGACTGTCCAGCATCCACATTCAGCTCTGATCTGGGGACGGTTCAGGTGTCTTTTTGTTCCCAAAGGATCTCTTCTGCTCTTCTCACATTACCTGTTGTATGGTGGTGATATTTTCTTTTTTAGCTACATGCCAGGACGTTTTCTGTGGGTGATTATACGGAAATAATTAGTCTTTATGTAAGCACTGCTTTGCAGGATATGAAAGACATAACTTTCAGGCAGCCACAGAACCCAGGAGGCTGCTTGTAATCACTAGGTTTCATCGTCTTCAGGAATAATTATGGATTTCAACCACTAATCACTACTTCGATTGGGTCTACACACCTTAGCTTCTTCCTCAAATTATAATAGCGATTTTTTAGAGAAAGATTAAGGATGAAGGGGCAGACATTCTGTGGTTCTTTCTCCCTGCTGGAGGTTTCTAACTGGAGCAGGAGGCAGATGCTGTTTCCAAGGGTGTCAATGTCATGGTCTAATCAAAGCCCTTTGAATCATGGGACACAGGGGCCCAGGGGGACCTTACAGAGTCTCTTCGTTCAGGCTCTTTTGGTTGCATAAACAGGATCCCACTTCTAACCAACCACCTAAAACAGAAAAAGGGGGTTTGGGTGTTTCATGGCCCCAAGAAAGGAAATTCAAACAAGCCTCAGGTAGGACTCATGGCTGGAACTGAAAGTTATCAGCATTCTCTCCTCTGATTTGCCAGAAGCTCAGTGGTGAACGCAGTTACATAGGTAATAGCAAATCTCCAGCATATGTACATACATACTTCCCCAAATCCGCACTGCCCCACCGTACCCTATCCCCTCACCATCCCCTGCTATCACCACTGTCACTTTTTAAAACTGAAGAGTGCTCTGGTTGTGTAACAACTACCTGAAAAATTAGTGGTTTAAAACATCAACTGTTTTATTAAATTTAAAGATTTTTGTGGGTCAGGAATTCAGGACGCAATGGGTGGCTCTTCTTTTCCAGGTGGTTTCACTGGAGGTCACTTGTGATAGCAGCTAGTGGGTGGGTTCATGCAAGGGCCCAAGACAACTTCACTTACAGGTGGGGCTGGCTGGAAGGCTGGGCTCATCTGGGACTGTCAGCTGAACATGACCTCTCCAGCATGGCATTCTCAGGGGAGTCAAACTTCTTACATGACCGCACAGGGCTCTCCAGAAACCTAGGTAAAAGCTGCAAGTCTTTTTTGGTATAACCTCAGAAGCCTCATAGTAATACTTCTACCACATTGTCTAGTAAAACAAGTCACAGAAGCCAGCTCAGATTCAAGAGGAGGTGAATTAGACTCTAGCTCTCAATAGGAGGAATATTAATTAATGTGACTCTCTTTCATCGCCCATAGACAGGTGGCTAGACAAGTGTCCACACCACTTCAATATTTACTGCCTGCCTAGATCTCGTTAGATCCAAAACAGAAACAGAAACAAATATCTGATCGAATGGTTTATAGGACTCAGAAGTCATAGCTTCAGGATGGCCTATAATGCAACTTTTCTAAGTGGCTTAGTTAGGTTGGAGAGCTAACCCCCATCAACCCTGCTCATTTCACTGGTGGGTGACAGCTTCAAGAAGTGATGAAAAAAAGTTATCTGAAAGAGAGGATAAGAATATTGTCCCTACTTCATAGGCTTGTGAGGACTGAGTTGATGCCATATATGTAAATCACTTGGAACAGTGCCTGGCACATAGTAAGTGCCCTATGAGAATTCATTGTTATTATTATGCTTGATGGACCACAGGAAAACACTCCTAACCTTAGCTAGGCTTCAAAATTTAACTCCTCAGAGGCTGATTTTTCAGAGGTAATGGAAAGCAAAGGAAGAAAGAACTCCATTTACATGCAAATTACCAACAGTAATTCATTCAGGATTCTCAAAGTAAATATTTTCATTTCAATGTGTTATCTAATAAAAACAATAATGTCATTTTAAAGCTCTCAGGTGCCTGTTTTCTACATGAATCACAGTAATGATTACAGTACTTAAAGAATTGGTGGTCGAGGTGACCATTTAGTGACACTAACCTTTTTTTATTGCAATTCCCAGAGTCCCAGAGAGTCTCTCTATAAGCCAGTGTAGTAGGAACAAGTGGCTTCGTTTCCACAGCCATCAACTGCTCAGTTTAGCCTTATGTAGACTTTATCTCCTTTAATAAACTGGAGGAATTCTCTGTTTGTTAGAAAGTGAACTTTTTGGGTTCTATCCACACACAAACTCCCAGGTGCCTTGGTATCAATCTTCATGTCTATAAAGAAAGACCACTCTTGTGAAAAGCTCACGCAACACTTTTATGTAACTCAGGGTATTCTGATCTGGCAGGACACCTACACACTGCTGGGACGGTTCCTTAAAGCTTGGCCAGAATAATTACCTCCATTAAATGATGTAGAGCTGCTGGAACTGCCTTGGCAGAGTGTTGACAGGATCAAAAGCCTCAGGAAGGTGGGAATGGTAGGAAGGATATATTGTGTGGGAGATCTAAAAACCCACTAACTGACTATAACCCAGGAGGGCCCACAGACACTCCTTTGGTAAGACAATAAGGAATGCATTGCTGAGAGGGACTCTGAAATATTTGAAGAGCTTGGGTTAGCTGTCTTCGGAAGGTCAATGTTGGAAATGGAAGAATCTGACATTGAACTGGGCTCCATAGAATAAGTGAAGCTAAGAGGATTCTGGAATGGAAAATGGCAGTGCTTAATTTTCAGAGGCAAGGTAGATGTCATCTCCCAGTCAGCAAGACCTGGAGTGAAAGTTGGGATACTTGAATGCCAGGTATCTGTACCAATAGTAGTATTCCAAGGAGAGACAATAGATGGAGAGCAGACCAGGTGATACTTAACTTTTATAACCAATAAAATGGAGAGTAGAAACCTGCATAAGTTGCAATAATGGAAAAACCAGGGTCCCTCACCTTTGTTTCCACATCTAAGTCAGTACATACACCCAGAACCCACTGATTTAAGGCGAGGCTATAGAAGGAATCTACAGAAACACTGTAAGTACAGTAAATATTTGCCCAGATTTCCCCCCAATGGTATATGTGTCTATCTGCTAGGGTTATTATGTACTGGAGAAATAGGAAGATCTAAGTCTGTGTGCCTGAAATGCAATCATATTCCTATAAACAGAGCTCAGGAGTGGGGAAGGTGTGCCAGATGGTAAATAGAATTCTGTTGATAATGTACAACTGGGATAGATATTCTTAATAGTTGGCAGAACCTTCAATTGATTCCCTGACCTGTAGATTAAGAGCCAGAATAATAAGAGGAGTTATATGGATGCCCTTGAAACTGTTCCTGCTCTTAGCCGCTATAATAAGCCATCATCAATGTCACATCCCAGGTGAAATTGCAGAGCTTAAAGCCATGATCAAAGACTTAAGTTATGTGTGAGTGGCAATTCCCAGCAAGTCACCTGACTGTTTACAGCAAAAACCAGATGCATCATGGCAGAAGACAGTGAACTACCATAAACCTGATGAAGTGATGACTCAAATTTCAGCAGCTATGTTGGATAGAGTATCTTTACTTGAATTAATCAACATAGCCTCTGCTATGGCATACGGCCATTGATCTGGCAAGTACATTCCTCTCAATATTTATTAGTAAGGAAGATCAAAAGAGTTCACTTTTTAACTCAGAAAGGCAAGCACTGTACATTCACT
The DNA here is from genome assembly GCA_003508835.1 of Eonycteris spelaea. NCBI lineage: Eukaryota > Metazoa > Chordata > Mammalia > Chiroptera > Pteropodidae > Eonycteris > Eonycteris spelaea. The sequence continues at coordinate 9,728,329 of PUFA01000017.1, forward strand.
GCTCCTTGTCTAAGAGCTTTCCTTTGTGGTATAGTCTGTGGAGATTTCAATTGTCTTGATATTCTGCACATATCCCATTTGTCCACCACATTAATTATATCAATGCTAATTATACCTATGGAGTAAGAAATAAACCACTTTAGATGCCCTAGTAAGAAACACGTGTGCCAGGAGGTAGGAAGGAAAACTCCACAAAAATCAAGGAGATTGCCACATTGATGAAGTTTTTAGAGGAGAAATGATCCGGGATGTGCTGACAACCCCTCCCTTATCTGAAGGAGAAGTTATAATACCTCATGATCTCTACCAGCAAGCAAAAGATATATTGCTTTCTGGACTTCTCTGGATTTTAAAAATAACAATTATGGCTCTTGGAAGTAGAATCCCAATTCATATACCAAGTGATTAAAAACCTGCCAGTTTTGAGTAATGCCCAGAGAAAAAGAAGACTCTGTAGAAAATAAAAGCGTGATTAAAACCTGCCCTGCCACTTTGGCCACATGATCCAATGGGTACAATGGACTAGAAATATCCAGAGATGATAAGGTAGGTGTCTGAAGTCTGACAAGATCTGATAGGAGAATCTAGGGTTTGGGAGCAATACCATGCCTTCCGTGACAAGGAAATACTTGCCTTTTGAGAAAGCACAACAGCAACAGCTGCTAGAGAGCTCCTGGGAACTGGAAGAAATTGATGAGTATTGACTAGAGTTGCCCGTCATGAACTGGATATGATTAGATCCATCAAATCATGTGGTCGGCAGTGCAGCAGCAATCCATTGCTATAGAAACTGTATATTCAGGATCAGGCTCAGGTAGGTTCCCAAGGCAGAAACAAATTATGTGAACAGTTGACTGATGGCACCTAACCTCTATTTTTCTAACATCTCTCTTTCTTAACTCATACCAATGGAAAAGGAGGATTCTCAAGCTCTGTTCACAGAGTAGTCTGCTCAATAAATGGGTGTCAGCTCTAAATGGGGTCCTTCTGCCCTAAACTCCTGCTCAGGAGTGGCCCTGAAATACAGTGGTTTAAGGAAATCCTCTTGATTGGTAAAACGGGAATACAACTCTTGGTGGTTCACTGTGTAGGAAGGAAAAAGTGGTCTGAGTTGTAAATGTACTTAATATATTTGTACTTTTGGCTGGTGGCAAATGGCTTGGCTGGTTATTCAGAGACTAAGGAAGAGCAAGAGTGAAAGTTTAAAGATGAGAAAGTCCAGGGAAAAGGCATGTGCATGAATCTATGAAAGTATACAGATCTTCGTATTTCACATTAATGCCTGCCAGAGAACATTACTAAGGAGACGTGTTCCACATAGACAAGCTCTACGTGGAACCAACAAGATAGCTTCCCTCACCAGGGTTGATATGTTATTTCACTATTAAAAGCCAAACTGCTAGCAAAAAAGCCAGAAAGAGAGAGTCCTCTATAGAGTTCCATCCATTTAGAAGACCTGCCAGCCACTTGTTTGCATGGAACCATTTCTACCCTAAATGTGACTATGATATGTCCATAGTTGAATTAACACATACTCTGGATACAGGTTTGCCTTCCTACATATAGTGCTTCTGCCAATCCCACTATCCAAATGCTTACAAGATGTTTGATCTATCTACATGGTATCCTATACAACACTACTTCACACCAAGGGACCCAATTTACAGTAAAGAAAATAGGCTTATGTATGTATGGCAATAGGTAGATCATGACCACCACCGAACAGAATAGTATAATGGCTTGTTAAAGGCTCAGCTAAGCAACCAAAGTTTTCTTCAATAGATGATTGGATAAAGAAGCTGTGGTACATATATACAATAGAATATTACTCAGCCATAAGGAGAGATTAAATACTGCCATTTGTGACAACATGGATGGGTCTTGAGATAATCATGTTAGTGAAATAAGACAAACAGAAAAAGTTGAAAACCACATGATATTACTTATATGTGAGATATAAATCTAAAAGCAAAAAAACAAACAGGACAAACAGAGACTCATGGACATGGACAGTAAACTAGTGGTTACCAGGGTGGGGGGAAGGAAGGAGGGGAGAGAAGAGAGGGGAAGGCAGATGGGATAAAGGGGTCAAATATGTGGTGACAGAAAGAAATCTAACTATGGGCAGTGAACACACAATGCAATATATATATGACTTACTTGAAATGTATTGGATTTCATTAACCAATGTCACCATAATAAATAAAAATTAAAAATTACTTTAAAAAATAATTTAAAAAGTAACAAAGGCTCAGCTCAGGCACTACTAGCTCAGGGGTGCTATCCTGTGGGGTTGGAGCACTGCCCTCCAAAATGCTGATTATGTACCAAGCCAATGATGGACATATCAGCTAGAATTCACAGGTAAAGGAATTAAGAAGTAGTAAGCATTTGGTCCTCTTTTACTGTATTCACAGTGACCCATTTAAAGAATTTATGTTTCCTCACCCTGTAAACCTAGGCTCTTCTAAAATGTACATCCTGGTTCCCTGGGTTGGAAATCAGGGGCCACATAAAGTTTCACTGAGCTTGAAGCTGAGACTCCCTCTTGGTCATCTTGGGGTCCTCCCCTTGGAACCAGTAGGCAAAGAAAAGCACACTGTTCTGGTGAAGATAATTAACCTTGATTACCATAATGAGCAAAGATTACTATCCAACAAAAGCATGGAGGAGTATGTCTGGAACCCAGGGTATTCACTGGGCCATCCCTTATTGCTTCTATTAATTGTGATGTTGTGAACGGACCATTGCAGCAACCATAGCTAGACAAGGGTAAGTTGGATAAGGGTTTAGTTCCCCAGGAACAAATGTCTGTCTTAGTTATGCCCCCAGGTAAGCCACCTACACTGACTGAAGTCTAGCTGATGGTGAGGGAAGTGTAGAATGGATGGCACCAGAGGGAGGTGATGGATATCAAATGCGATCTCTGAAACAAGCACGGCAGTGGAGACCACAGTTCACTTTACTAGTTCCTTGAATTAAGTCTTTGCAGCTATTGTCACCGATTGACACTTCGAAGGGTACTCCCTAATACAGTGAGTTCAGCAGGGGATGGGAAGGGGGAAAGGGTAAGCCAGTATGAGTAATGAAAGAGATGGGCCGTTTTGAACACTTTGTTGTCTCTCAGCACCAATTCTTACTCCAACTGCTACCAGTGGCTCATCCCACATAGGATTCAACACACTTCATGTAGGATCAAAGCGGTAGCACCTCTCATTTCTTGCCTCAGGACTTTTCCGAAGCTCCTGAAACGTGCAAAGGAATTTACTCCACATTCATGCAAGTATACCCCAGAAGTACAAGGAGGTTCGGCCCATGTGGCTATCCTGACCATGACAGGAGGGACACTGATAGATAAATGCTTCCTCCTCCTGTTTTTAGGAAGCCAGGTCTCAGAGGCACTTTCCAGCATTCTTCAGAAGTGTCTTCAGGATTGAGCAGCAGTCACCAACAGCAGTGGCCAACTCTTTAACACATCTTTGTGTTGGCTTTCCCTCAGAAGTGTGCCAGAGCCAATCCATCCTGACTCATGAGAGCTGGTTTTGCCTTTCGCTTTCCAACTCCACATTTAGTTAAGTTCTCGTTGAAATTGGCCATGAAAAATGGCAAAATCACAAATCAAGGTTATTGGAGGGTTTTTTTTTTTCAGAGAACTGGTTGATATCCATCCACACACTATAGATGTCTCCATGTATGTGCATGTGTGTTTTAGGCCGAGCGAGCTGTATTCCTAAAGCGGCACTGTCCAAAATGGTAGCCACTGGCCACACGATGATTTAAATTTAAGTTAATTAAAATGAAATAGAATGTTAAATTCAGTTCCAGCGTCAACGAGCCACATTTCTTGTACCCCACAGGAAGCAATTATAGGAGTGACATCAACATGGTATAACGGAAGTGATGTGAGGTGACGGAAATGTTACCTTATTGTAGTAATTATTCTGCAGTACATATGTGTGTAAAATGATCAGGTTGTACACCTTAAACTTGAACAATGTTTCTGTCAATTAGAGCTCAAAGAAGTTGGGGTTCGGGGGGAAAACTAATCAAATGCTCAATAACCACATGTGGCTGATGGCCTCTATATCGAACCACACCAATATAGAATATTTCCATCATCCCAGAAAAGTATTTTGGACAGTGCTGTGAAAGAGCTGTAGCGTTTGGAACCCAGGTTTAGATTGTCGTGGAACAACCACAGCTGAATGTGTTGATGGGAAAGAGGCGCTCTCCTCTGTTCCCTGCACCTGAAATGTTGCCAAACCTCCCAGCTCCCTTCTCCCGCTGAAGTCAGGGAGAACTGCACTAACTTTTGGGGCCACCAGCGACACCTTGTGGCAGTAACAGCAATAACAGTTAAAAATCCCCTCTCCTTAAAGACCTGAGCTATTTCTGGTTTTTCTGTCCTCTGAGCCCATACATGTAACCAGAACGGGCCCATTGTGCCGGAGAAAGAGATTCTAATATTTATTACCATGTTTTTTTCTGCAGTTTCATTCTGTATTTTCTCATCTAATCGTAACAACTTTAAGAAGTGGATGCTACTGGTATTATCCCCATTTTAGACGTGAGGTAACTGAGGCTCAGAGAGACTGATTAACAAGTCTGAGGCCATTAGTGGTGAGGCTGGGAGGAAAGCTGTTCTTGTGATGATAGATTGGGTTTCATGGTCATGTCATTTAAATATTAAAAGGAATGTGGCTTCATTCTTACCCCAAAAATGGTTCGGCTGGGGATAGCATGTACAAATACGGAGCACAGGAAGAACGCTGCATGTGTTAATTTTCTTTCCCATCTCTTCATACTTTTTGGAGCAGGGAGGATGCCTTCTCATTGAACTTTTATTACCCTCAGGAGTAAATCAGATGTCCCCATTAACAGATTCCTAACCCCAAATGAATAAATTCAAAGACGGTATTTCAGTAAGACTGCACAGTACACAAAATAAATTCCATTAAATTTTAAATAATAAAACTTGCTACCAAGTTAGATTACACCTGATTCATCTGGCAGCCATTTCAGAGTCTTTTTATAAATGTATAACTCAGGAACAAAATTATAGTATTTTACCTGCAAAGATTTTTGAGGTCTCCAATTGCCAAATTGTTTTTTATAACTCAGACATCGACTTCTGCTGCATGCCAAGCGCACTCTTGTGAGCTTCCACCACTTGTCAATCATTCTGAGTCCTTAATTAGGGCTCTTCCAAGGAGACTCTGACATCCCAGGGTGTGATGCTCCACACGGCTCCTCACTCTCTTTCCCAAATCAAAAACCATGTCAGCAGACACGGTCAAAAAAAGGCACTTGCTACTTCTTGGGAGATATTTTTAAAGTGTGGGTGGGGGCGACGGCGTGTGCTTTGGGAATGCTGAGTCGGTGGAAGCAGGGCAGTAGAAACTTGCTGTGCCTGACGAAACGGCTTCCAGAGCCCCACTCCCGCCAACAGCGGGTAAACGTTCCGATGAGTTCATACGCATGAAAAGGTATAGGCGCAGCCTCCTGAAAAGTATACACTCAGCAAAAATAGAGCCGGACACTGCTGAAAGGGCTTGGAGGCACCAGCTGTGTCTACAGCTGCTCAGCTCCCCAGCTTCCTTGATGAACCAGCATTCTTGGTTTGAGCAAGAGTGTTCCGCATGGCCTCTGATTCAGAAAAGCCAATGAGAGCCAACGGGAGGGATATAAACAGAAGCAAAGGGCCGGTGGGGCTAGCCAGATCATGAGAGAGAACAGTTTATAGTGGTAAGAACAGGTACAAGAACTCATAAGATGTAGTCTGCTTTCTTATTTGAATGATACCCTTGTTTCTGTAGGACACGCTGGCTACTGGAAGAGTCAAAGCATTGGATTCCACCCCATCTAGTCTTTTCGGAACCCTAACTCAATCAGCCCTTTTTCTCTCTCTCCATTTAGGGGAAAGAGATGGATACCAACCCTCATCCCAGGTGTTGCTGGTCTGTTCAACAACTCTGTTTCCTGCGTTGCTGTGTCTCTGGCCCCTCTCCTCCCAAGACTCCAGGTGCTCCTGCTGCTCAGGCCCCTCCCTGGGGCCGTAGGGAAGGAACACCAGTCTTCCTGTCTTGGTATCTCTGTGGCTGCTACCTCTTTGCCGCTGCCTCTGAACTTCAGGCTCACAGATATTTCTATCCAAACAGTTTTTTTTCCCAACCAAATGTGTCAGTTCTCTCAGTCAATCTTAGGTGTTCAAGAATTATACTGAGGTTCTCAAAAACGAGGGTGAACATATTATGGGTACCATATCATTTATGTTTTTGAGAGCGAGGGAGCAAGATTAATTAGTATGCCAGGACAACAGGCATAAACTGAGACTGTCTCAAACTAGGCATACATTCATTCTCTCAAAACACAGCAAACAAGTCACCTCTGTGGGGGACCAAGCTCATGGGATAATAGGAGCAATTCATGAGGTATCACTTTGGGGTACACACTGTCCTTTTTTGTTTCATTCTGAGTCCAGAAATTTAGCATGGTTCAACCAGCTGGCAGGGTGTGTTCCCAACATTCCTGGAACTCTTTCCATCTCCTCTTTTGCCTCTCTGTCTCTGTCCAAGAGTCTGTCTCTGTCTAGGGTCCCATCACCCAAGGGTCCCCTCTCCTTTCTCTGGACACCCAACACCCTCCAGGCATGACAGTGGGGACTATTGCTCCTGCTAGAGCTACTGCCCCTGCTGCAGGGTGACCCTGACGTCCAAAGGCAGAATGAGTCTGTCTACAAGACTTACCTCTTCTCAGTGGGAGAGACAGGCTAGAACACACTGCGGAACTACGTATGCCTTTCCAGGAGAGTCTGTTGCTTTACAGAAACAACAGGGTCTGATATTTAGATCGGAAGCTTCCGAGTGCCAATTTCAGGGAAAGGCAAAGAGCAAGAAGACTAAGGGGAAGAGAATAAAATCAAATTTTATACATGAAACAAAATAGCAAATTCTAAAATGATGGAAATGCCAAATCAGTGAGACACCTGCTCCTAAAAATATACAGATTTTTTAAAAAAATGCTCTCATAACTGAGATGAGTTGAGTGTGGTAGTGGAGTTTAGCAGTGGACTACAAATTTTTGTTAATGTGGAGAATAAAAAGACTACAAGTGTTGTTTCCAAAGCTTAATGAAGTAAAAATTCAAAACGGAATTTCTGCATATAAAATTCTCATAGTTATATGACAAGACCAGAAGGGAACAAGAGAAAATGAAATATTTAGATTATAGGAGTGGTGGTGTGGTGAACAGGGCTTTCTCTATTTCCTTCCCCCACCACCCCCTATTATAACAGCTATAACGTTAAGAATAATTCAACCGAATGAAGCACTCTTTAACACCAGGCACTTCGAAAATAACTTCATTTATGCAGCTGAAACAGGCCTCACAGCGGATGCTCGCGGCTCTTTCCGGGCCGCGCACGGCTCAGCTGCGGGAGTGTCTTTCCCATCTAAGCGAGAAGCAGCAGATAGGACTGAGTCTTACAGAGACATCCTGACAGTGTGATAGTAACATGACCAGAGCATCCCCAGCATGTGAGCAGGCGCAGGCCGCGTCCCACTCCTTCCCACCGGAGCCGAACCAGCTTCTCCTAGTCTCTCTCAAGGCCGTCACACCAGGAGGGAAGGACGGGGCTCTGCCGGATCTACTTCTTTCTGGGATTCAGACAGAGCCATTACATTGTCTTCCACTGGGAGATACATTTAATTAGGCAAAACCTTCTCTGGTTGAATCCTACCACGCTGGCAGGTATATTTCTTGACTCATGCTACATCTTGAGTCAGACTGCAGTCACCACCTGAACACTGGCCTCGACTCTATTTCAGGGGTCAAGACGAGCAGCTGAAACCTCTGTGACTTTTTTCATGTAAACCCACATAGAACTTTGTGGGCTGGGAAAGGCTTTGTGCACTTCCACAGATGCCTATATATTTTAGATTTCTTAAATATAGAGATAATCAATAATAGCTAACATTTTTAAGTGCTTACAATGTACAGGAACTGTGCTAAGGGATTCCTTACATTATCTTACTTACTGTCTTAGCCTGTCACACCCTCCCCTCTTCATCCACTCCAGCTCCTACATTACTACCAATTGATGAGCTCAGGAGAGAAGGTACAACAATTATCCCCACCTTGAAGATGGGGAAAGAGGACCCTAGACTAAGAAACTTGCCCAGGGTCACATTAAGTTACAAGCCAGCATTGGAAACCAGGCCTTTGGACTCCAAAACCTGCAGTCTTAAACCAATATGTTTTTTATTGTCTCTAGCAAAATAAAAAACCTGCAGTTGATCATTGGGATGTTTAAACTAAAGGTTTCTTTTTCGGTTGCTTCTTTTAACTTCCGGAAACTCTAAATCTGGAAGAGACTGAGAGATTGATTATTTTCGTACATCTCTTTCTTTAGGAAACTGTCATCTTTGGGCCCCTGGATGAATTCAGGTCCAAGAGAAGAAGGCATTACAATTGGCCAGGCCAGGATCTGGGCCCCGCCTGAGGATGGTGGGAGTGAGGGATGGTTCCCTCGCCAGCACAACGGGAATGTGTAGCTCAAAGCCACTCTTGCCTGAATGTGTGGGTTTGGTCAGTCCCAGGATCTCCATAAACACACCAATTTGTCATTTCTCTGGGAAGGAAAGAGATTATGTACGCCCATGCCTGGGACTGCTCAGCCCAGAGATTTGAGTCTACAAATAAAGTCGGCCACGTCCATCAGACAATCTAAGCCTTCCCCTAGCTTGACGTGCTGAATACCTACAAGGCCAAAAAGAGGAGCGAGGAAGAAGAGAGAGCTGCCCCTCAGCGTATTACTCACCAGCAGTGACTAGGCGTCTACGTGCGCCACCAGACACAAGCCTAGCTGGGTTACCTGCGACAAGGGGCCTTTCTAACCTAGTGGGTGGAGCCTCCTGGAATCAGGGTTACAGTCCACAAAAGAAGTGTCCCTTCCTGCAGCCCAGTGATAACCTTTAACGTGGTGACAAGAGCTAATGGCGATGGACCGTGCACACCGTGCCCCGAGCTTTGCATGCACTGTCTCATTTAATATTTACAATGACCTTATGAGGTTAAGTGCCACTACAATCAGCATCTCCATTTTACAGATGAGAACATGAACGCTTATTGCAGTGGGGCTTGTAATACTGAGCTTGACTCCCTGACTGTTCTGCTCCCTTCTCTGTACTGCTGTGTGTCCCTGGGGGACTGGCCTCTGTGAATTCATCAACAGGGCCTTTTCGCCCTGTAGTTTCAGTTGATTTGGACCATGAGAAGAACTGGCTTGAGATGGGAAGCCAAGAGAAGGGAGGTGCGAGTATTTCTCGCCCCCACTTCCTGCGTCCTGCTGGGTCAGTTTGGGCAGTGGCCAGTTCCATCTTCCGGGCCATAGCTCTGCTCCAGTGGAGCCGCCTCCCCTGCTCCCATCCCACCCCCTACTACGGCCTTCCTTGAATTCAGGCTGAGGCAGAAACTGAATTTCTTGGTCAAGTTGACACAGCTAAATAAGGCAAAGCTGAGATTAGGAATCTTGGCAGTCTGACTCCAGAACCCACATTGTAAATCACTATCTACATTAGGTAAAGCACTAAATAAGGCCACCGATGACAGGGAAGAGAGAGGCCAATAGATCAAAGGACACTTTCAGCTTTAAAATTGCTCTGTCCTCTGGTTACAGAATTTCTAACAAGGAAGCTCTTGGCCTAAATGTGTCATCTTCATTACTGGAGATATCATAGTACTAAACTGGGCTCTGATATCCTGGAATACTCCTGCAATTTAATACCAGATCGTAGTTTCTTCCCTTGCTTTATACTCCCAATTTGTCCTCTCTCTCTCCCTCTGCCCCCGTGTGGGTTCTCTCATAAACCAATCCTGAGGCACAGGCTTAATTAAATGCAACAGTTTGTTTGCAAATGTGATCTCAGGGAACAGGGTGGAGGTGTGAAGAGAGAAGGAGGGAAAGGATTATCAAGGATGTATCATCAAGTTGGCCACTGTTACAGACGACTAGCTGCCACTCCCACTGGATTTCTGAGGAGCTTTATAAATTGCAGCTCAGAGCTGCCTGCCTGAGAGAGGACAGACGAAAGTATCCATCGACCTTCATCCCACTGGTCAAGGGTGGCCCCACAGATGTCGGCTCCCTCATACTGTGAGTTGTCCTTGCCTGAGCACTGTTCTGGTCCCCATGGTGTGGTGTCAGGACACTCCAACCTCAGATAAACGAGAAGGCCTGAGCACAAGGCTCGCCTCTGTCAGGCTGCACCTGTGCAAAGCTGACTGAAGCCTGCACAGACCTTTGACCACTGAAGAGGCATGAGCTAGAGGATTTGGAGCGTTGCACAATAGGTGACTGGTACAATCCATTTCTTACACTTGTTCGTGCCCCCCCTTTAAATTTACTCTATTATTGTCCCCTTCAAGCTGGCAGCCAGCCATGATATTCTTTACAAAAGCAGTTGCTGCTTTTACAACTAATCCTAAGACCATAGTGATATTCCTCATCTCCCTCCTTCATCACTCTATTTAGAATTCTCTTGCCCTTATCCAGCAATTTGGCTGGTCTATGCTGCTTGCTGGGAGGGTGACCTTGACTATCAGAATTTCGCAGATGAGAGTCTCCTGAAAGACCGTCATGGAAGCTTTTCTGGCTTTCACAGCATTCCTCGTGTTGACCATTGACTTACCTGAGCCTGTCATTTTCTTCATTTTCCTTTTTCAAAGCTTCCAAAGCAGTCTAAGAAAACACCAGCCAACTCAGTCCCATACTGTCTAAGGACCAGAGCTACCACAGAACCCAATACTTTGCCTTCCGCCATCCCAATCCACCACAGATAAGAGTAACTAAGGTGCTGCAGGTCCGGTATCACCACTCCACCTAGCCCAATAATAGGATCCTTTTACCTCTGACCAGTGATCATGCTTCAAAATTTCCGACCCAACTATTGCACCCTGCACTCCCGGAAAGCAGAGCCTGAAATAAAGTCTTGTGTGGATGTGAAACAGGGAAAGGAAGAGTTTTCAAGGTGCACTGCAATGGGCAACCAATGCCCTATCCCAAGAAACTTTCTGAGGAGCCTCATGTAATCAACCTGACAACTGGCCACATGGGTGCATTTATCTGTTAGCTTCCATCCCTATTGGTTAAAGCCTATCGGGTTAGCTCCCCTGCATTCCCAGGTTGTACCTGTGTGAGTGCCCAGCAAGGCCCCACACCCAAACATTGAGGCAAACCGAGGCAGAAAGTCGAGGTAGGTGGTATGTGCCAGAAACGAGGTGCTATCAGGTCATACCTGCACAAACTGCTGGAAGCCTGTGCAAAACTGATTGCTGCCGTGATGGTTGGGATGAAAGAAAGGACTTTTTTTCTAACTTTTATTCCAACGTTAGTCCCTAAAACATTATTTAATGAGACAAATACTATTATATCAACTGTACCCACTTTCATTTGCAGACCATTCAGAGATCAAAAGGATGGAGAGAGGTTGGATGAAGAGGTTGAATGAAGTTGTGATTCTTCTTTTTAACACTGATAGAAGAAAACAGTAGACATTATAGGGAGCATGTCCTTATTTAGCTTTAGCTAAGTGCAATTAAATATAGAAAATATGTGTGCAATGTCATAATAACTGACACAAAAATACTAATTAGACTCGAAATAATTGACCTAAACAAGCTTTTAATCAATTTAGATCACTACTGTAGTGTATTTTTTCTCACTACTTCTCACAATGCTACATATTATCTACACTCATAGTTATTCAGTCTTACTGCCTAAAATTTTGCAATCTTTGCTTTGGTGGCAAAGGCAAAGAGAAGGAAGTATTCTCTAATCCTTGAAAGCACAAAATGTGACATTTGCCCATAGGTGTTGTGTTTATGGAGATTTTTCTTCTTTCAACCATGTTTTCACTTACATCATTTGGAAGTGACTTGAAGTAGCTGAGCAGTCATAGACAATCAAATATCAGGTACATCTTAATGAGGATAAAATAGCTTGCTCATTTAAATACAACTTCAGGATTTTCACAAGCTCTTTTTCTTCTCTATTCCTTTTAAAACAACCATGAGAAATAGTAGCTAAGGAAGGTAACAAGATAGCATGTAAATTATAATCTTAATTTTGTGTAAAAATAACAGTATGTATATATAACGTACCATAAATATGCAGGAAAAAATGATTAGAAAAATATAGACCAAAATGTTAGCAATGATTATCTCTGCATTTCCTCAATCCTACATTGTTGCTCTGGGCATTCCAGAACCTGGCTTGTGCTGATACTGTGGAAAACTTGCTTTATATTTCATATGCTAAGGAAAATGAACTATTTAATGGTTATCATGACAACTGTCAAAAGGCCACAGAAACCACTTAGCACTGGGACATGGGGCCCTCACTGCTCATGAGAGTCTCCAGGCTGCACACCAAATTCCTGACATCATCTTCACGTGCACCAGACTTGACAGAAGCTCCTTGGGTGTGTTTTCAAGAAAAACAAGATCTTGGGATGGGGGGGGGGGCGGTGTGAGGAAAGGGGAAATAGGATGAAGGTGGTTAAAAGGCACCTTCAGTTACGAGATAAGTCCTGGAGGTGTAACGTACAATGATGGCTGTAGTTAGCACTGCTCTATGGTATATATATATGAAAATTGCTAAGAGAGATCTTGAAAGTTCTCATCACAAGGGAAGAACAGTTTTTGTAACTGCATGAAAAGATGGATGTTAACTGAACTTATTATGGTATTTACTTCACAATAATGTATGTCACGTGATTATGCTGTACACTTTAAACTTCTATAGAGCTGTTTGTCAGTCACATCTCAATGAAACTGAAAAAAAAGATTGGAAAGCAGTTCCATAGGTATAAAATGTATAAAATTGGTTATTAAGAATAACAAATGACCTCATTTAAAAACAAAACAAAACAAAACAAAACAAAGATCCTGAGCTTTCAGTCTCACGTCAAAGACTAATAAATTCTCATATTAGTCTTTATAAATCAAGAGAGTCAATCAGATCCTAGCTGTAACTCATACCTAGGGCTCAGCCAAAGTAATATAATCACCTAAAGGTATATGGAAGGTTTTCCCAGATGCTTATTAAGTTTTATTAAATTTAAAGTTATTTCTTTGGAACCTGCTGTGAAAAGTTATAGAGAATGACCACATACTTACACTCGGTAGAAAGTTCAAGCTGCTCACACATTTTTTTCAGACTTGTAGGTTATTTTTCTCAGGCTGGACATGCTAGGATAACACATGGTCAGTTCCTCTGGCAGACGGACACTGGGCTCCGTGATATCTGGAGGGCCTCTAAAGTGCCCTGACTCAGGTCAGCTTTAATCATTGTCACTTCCCTCATCTTCACACCTCACCAGCCCCAAGTATTATTGCTCCCCTGCCCTGAAAACCTCTGGAACTCATCCTCCCCCTCCACATTTTGCTTCTGCAGCCTTGGTCCAGGCCATGGTCCTCTCTCAACTTCATTGCTGCACTGGTCCTTGACTGAGACCCCTGACTCTAACCATGCCATCCAGCCTTCTCATGAACTCAGCCCTGACCATATCATTTCTCAGCATAACACCCTTCCACGACTCCTAATTGCCCTCTGAATAAAGTCCTATTTCCTAGGCGTAACCTAGAAGCCCGTGGTTCCCCTGGCTGGACCACTTATCCCACTCTCCCCTTTACCTGACTAACCCCTACTCATCTTTCTGTCCTCAGGTTAGACGTTACCAGTTCTGGAGAAATCCCCAATCTCAGCAAGGTTAGATGCTCCTTTTCTGGATCCCATCATGGCTCTGTGATGAAATGGCCTACTTACTCCCTCTCATACTGGGCCATCCATCAGTTCTTTCTGGTCATGGACTATGTCTTGCTATCTTTGCTCCCCCAGCTCTTAACACACTGCCAGACACATGAAAGACATTCAGTAAATACTGAGACAATAGGAAACGATAACATCACAGTGCTCCTGCTTTGCCAAAGATAGAATCACTACCCATCCTCACTTCCCTTGACACAGACCTTTGGAACTTTATCAGATCAATTACAGAACATTTCAGATTTCCTCTCCTTTCCTTTATCCCTTACACAAAGAATGAAATGAGGGAAGCTGATCATTGGAGGTTTTGTATTAAAATTCCTCTTTGGAAGACAAAGGCCAAAAGGCCTTGAATCTGGGTATCCAAACGTCTTTCTCCGTTGGGGAGGCTGGACTTATACTTTTCTAGGTGTACGTTTTGGTCTGTCTGGTCATGAAAAAGCTTGAAACTACACTGTATGACTGTGCTGCATGGCATAAAAGTTTCAAATGCTATTGGTCCCTTCTTTTATTTCATTGCGAATTAGGAAGAAATTGTTGAGAGGCACAGCAAACTGGTTAACAAAAATCCTAGTTTCCTGAACTGATACCAGGTTTAGTCTTTTTTCTTTTTTCTTTCTTTCTTTCTTTTTTTTTTTTTTTTTTTTTTTTTTTGCCAATTGAGCAGTCAGCTGCCTGTGCAGGGGTAACAGAAGAAGCAAACTCTGGGACCCTAAAAGTCCAAGAATTGTCCCCAAGGCCTACCAGGTAGTACTCATTCTCTCTCTCTCTTTTTTTTTTTTTTTTTAAAAAACTGCTTAGAGATAATTGATAGTATAATTTTTCAAACTTTTCACATATACACTCATCTTGGACCTTTTTTTTTTATAAAGTGAAATCATTTTTATCTTGCTTTTTTTAACTAAAAAGAAATTTTAATGAGCCAAGAGTTTAATTTTAGCGTATTTGGAAACTTCTTTTCCTTTTCACTCATCTCCCTATGCCCCTATGGGTCATCAACTTATTCTCTGTACCTATGGGTCTGTTTGTTTTGTTTGTTCATTTGCTTTGTTTTTATAGATTCCACATGTAACTGAAGTCATATGTTATTTGTCTTTCTCCATCTGACGTATTTAGCATAATACACCCTAGGTCCACCCATGTTGTCACAAATGGCAAGATTTCATTTTTTATTGCTGAGTAATATTCTATTTATATATGTTCCACATCTTCTTTATCCACTCATCTATCAATAGATACCTAGGTTGCTTCCATATCTTCGCTATTATAAGTAATGCTATAGTGAACACAGGGGGGCATACATATTTTTTAAGTCATGTTTTTGTTTTCTTTGAAAAATTTCCATCAGTGGTAGTGCTGAGTCATCTGGCAACTCTATTTTAAATTTTTGAGGAATCTCCATAATGTCTATAGTGGCTGCACCAACTTACAATCCCAAAAACAGCACTTGTTATTAATTGATTTACTGATGCTAGTCATCATGACAGGTGTGAGATGATAGGTCTTTGTGGTCTTGATTTGCATTTCCCTGATGATTAGCGATGTTGAGCCAGTTCAGTCTCTTAAGATCAGAGCAAATGCTCTCTCCACCTTCAAGGTAATAAAATAATCCAGGAGAGCCTTCCCACTGCCTTCCTTTCTGCTTGCACTCTAGTCCCACACCTATGGACTTTCAGAAGAAAAACAAATGTTTCCACCTGCAATTAATTCTTCTTTTTCTACTCCTTCTCAGTGCAAAGGGTGACACCTCAGCAAAATCAGTCTTGAACTTCAGATATAGAGACTGCAGTCTTAGCATGAGCATTTATACTTATATAACAAATTATTAGTGGTTATTTGCATTACTGCTCCAGCTGCCTTTTCAGGTAGGGAAGTAGGGTCTTCACTTTATTATGTGGAAAGGTTTAAGAGGTTTTTTTTTATTCCAATATTATTCTGTTTTTAAGAAAACAAGAAAAATGGAGCATGCGATTTGTTTTTTTGTACTTTTGCTGCTCATTCCTGGGGGAAATCCCTTCCTTCTTTCCTTCCTTCCTCTCATTTATCCTACATACGCTTAATAGAAATTTGGGTTAATTAATAGGGAGTTGGATATATCTATTATCTAATAAAATATAATCCAAATGCATTTTAGCTAACAGTGGCTTACAAAATAAGTGCTAATTATTTTTTCTTCATATAAAACTTAAGCCACAGAATTATGTTCCCAGCTATGTTGACAGCCAAAGTTCATAATTATCGAAGTAAAAATCTGATGTCTCTTCTTAGTCCATCCCCTATCGGTCTAACAGCTTCGTCCCAAAAAGGAGTGTGTATCTTATGGGGGTGCTAAACGTACAAATAAGGGCTTTAAGTCAATACTATTATTTCATTTTCATATTATTTCCTATTCCTAGAAAAATATATTGTCAGTTGAACTCTGCATAATTTAAAAAGACATTTAACTGAGCTTAAACTTGTTTATAAGAACCAGTCTCCTTTTATCTCCTCATCTTTCCTGGACTTCAATCCCTCCCACCAATGTTCATTCTACCGAGTGTAAGGTAATTTTCTTTAACGAAGAGGTTGGAGAAAAACAGACTTGTGTAGCTTTAAGGGCCACCTTATTTGCATTCTCCTCCTTGCTTTCTTTATTATTTTTCCAAGCATCAGTCCATCCAGAATTTTGGCCTCCTCTAGCACACTCTAACATTTGTGCCATCTTTACATCTGCCTTGTATTATAACTTTTCTTTCATCTTCTATTCATATTTCTTCCCTTGTAACCATACCTTCACATATCCTAAAAAGTAGAGATTTTTTTCCTTCAGTTATAACCCTGCCTTTTTCAGATTTTCCTGTAATTATAACAAAGTTTCTCTTACCAAAAAACCATGTAATTATATCTCGTGCTAAGTAATATATCTGTTTCCAAACGCTGCTTTTTTGGCAACTGGTAGGAACATTGATTATTCGTGTCCACAGAAATCACGATGCTTGTGGGTGATTTGATACTTCTCCCCCAAGTCATGGCTATGACTGAATAAGAGGTTTCATGTGCACTTCCACATCAAGAAGAAATGTGGAGGCACATGGAGCGAAGCACTAAGCATTAAGAATGCTCTATGCTGCTCTATATTGTTTTCCGATACTCTGTAATGTTTTGACTTTTAAGTCATAGCCTTTTTGTCTAATTTTTATGTTTTTTTATTTTTCAATTACAGTTGACATTCAATATTATTTTATGTTAGTTTCAGGTACAACATAGTGGTTAGACATTTATATAATTTACAAAGTGATCTCAATTAGTACCCACCTGACACCATACATAGTTATTACAATATATTGACTATATTCCCTATGCTGTACTTCACATCTTCGTGACTATTTTGTAACTGCCAATTTGTACTTCTTTATCCCTTCACCTTTTTCACCCAGCCCCACAATGCCCCTCCTAGCTGGCAATCATCAGTTTGTTCTCTGTATATATGAGTTTGTTTCTGTGTTGTTTGTTCATTTATTTTGTTCTTTAGATTCCACGTATCAGCGAGATCATATGATACTTGTTTTCCTCTGACTTATCTTGCTTAGCAGAATACCCTCTAGGTCCATCCATGTTGTCACAAATTTCATTTTTTTATGGCAAGTAAATTCCATTGTATGCATGTATCAATCTTCTTTTTCATCTATTGGTGGGCATATCTCGGGTATTTTAAATAGCACTGCAGTGAACATAGGGGTGCACAGATCTCTTGAAATTAGTGTTTTGAATTTCTTTGGATAAATACCCAGAAGTAGTATTTATCCTGCTGGTTTATAAGGTAGTGCTATTTGTAATTTTTTGAGGAACCTCCATACTGTTTCCCATAGCGGCTGCACCAATGTGCAATCCTACCAACAGTGCACAATGGTTCCCTTTTCTCAAGATCCTTGCCAATACTTGTTGCTTACTGATTTACTGATGCTGGCTAGCCATTCTGACAGGTGTGAGGTAATATCTCATTGTGCTTTTAATTTGCATTTCTCTGATGATTAGTGACAACTGAGCATCTTTTCATGTGTCTATTGGCCATCTGTATGTCTTCTTTGGAGAAATGTCTCTTCAGGTCCTGTGCCCATTTCTTAATTGGGGTTGTTTGTTATTTTGGTGTCAAGCTGTATGAGTTCTTTATAAATTTCAGATATTAACCCCTTATCAGCTGTATCATTGATGCATGTCTTCTTCCATTCAGGAGTTTTCCTTTTCATGTTGTCAATGGTTTCCTTTGCTGTGCAAAAACATTTTAGTTTGATGTGGCCCTATTTGTTTATTTTTTCTTTTGTTTCCCTTGCTGGAAGAGATATACCAGGAAAAAAATACTACTAAGAGCAATGTCGGAGGGTTTACAGCCTATGTCTTTTTCTAAAGTTTTATGGTTTTGGTTTAAGTCAGCGCCTTTAAAAAGAAATAACAAAATAAAGAACCAACTTTAATTGGTCACGCTAAACTACTTTAAATATGTTCTAAAACTGTGCTTTAAAAGTTTCCCACAACATTTTGACTATATGAGATACAGGTACTTTAAGGAAATGTTTCTGGAAGACAGCTTCCGAGCAGTGTATGAGCTGAAGCCAAGGCTAAGGCAGAGCTAAGGGAATCTGTTTCCCTGGGATACTAATTAACTCCAAATATTGCATATAAATTAAGCCAGCAGCCACTAAAAGCAGCAGCTTATGGGAGAGAAAAAAACTAAAGTTTTTGTTGTTGTTGTTTTTTAATACTGTCTTCTAATTAGAGAAAAAGACATCAGGGGCTAGGAGGAACCTTTTTCTCTCCGTCTCAGTATTTTACTCTTTTTCTATACATTTCCACCCTTTTTCCTTTTGTTTTCTTTTCTCCATTAGGGCAGGTGTGATTTCTTGGATAGCTGACTAGTGAAGGAAGGGTCTCTTCCCCCAGGGCCTGTCCTCCCTCATCTCTTGAATAAGGAAGTCATTCTCTGGATAGATGCCCTCCTAGCTGTGTGCTCAAATTTGAGGTACAAGCATCCCCAGCTCCTCCCTGAAGATTTCAATTCAGTGGGTCTGGGCAGGGCCTTGGTATCTGCATTTTTACCAAGTGTCCCAGGTGATTCTTTTGAGTTTGGGGATGACACAGTCCCTTGCACCTGCAGTCCTGACAGAGTGATTCAGTCAGAGAAGAAGGTGTCAGTACTTGAAGCTGCCGCTATCACCCCCTTTCCAGACAGATCTATTTGTTTCACTGTTACGTGTAATAAGCTTGCTTAGTTGTTAGACTAAAGAGTTGACTCGTTCACTTTTAATGTGCAAATATAAGTATATGAATCCTTTATTTTAGGTAAACCCACTGGCGCCTGATTTACTACTTTTAATCTGAACTGTGTTGTTCAGCATCTCCTCTGGTGGCTTAATCCCAGTTTTTGTTAAGAACATGACAACCTTTTTAAAATCCTTATAAATAATCTAAATCAACCACTGAAAATCATCACCCCACAGCCACCGGCAGCAAAAAATGGCCAAAATAGATACACCAACTGCGCCATCCACAGAACCTTCCGTTCACCCCAGATGTTTAAAGAGTTTGTACAGAAATCTGTGACCTAAGGAAAGTCTTTTTCTTTGAACAGTCGTCTGTCCCCAAAAGGACTGCAGGGACATTTCCGTTTAGGCCTAAGAACACATACATGTAATCCCCATAGCCTCTGGACAAATAAAATATGCTATTTGTGACATTATTATACTGTGATTTGAGGCTCGACCTATTAGCCATGGTCTAGTTAAGACTACAGATTAAGAGTAGCCCAAGGCATCAGTATCACCCATATGTTGCTAAATGAAGTGGCCTATTGTGTGTCCCCTATAAACAGCTTGTCAAGAACAAAAGATGATAATGCCATCATGCTTGCCTCCTCCTAAACTTAGGAATACTCACAGCAAAGAGCTGCTTTTAAAAAAGGAAAACATACCCTTTGCAGTATCAGGATGTCTCTGCTTGTGAAATCACAAATAACTGGTGAGTATCATGTTCTGAATTACATTTTTAAAACTTGACCTTGAGCTTTGTGTCAACTGCACATTTGTACTTGACTGTTCAGAGCTTTTCATTTCTCTTGATCAATTTCACACATTTGTTTATATCCTTTATCAAAAAGAATTAAAATTATTTCATGAAAACATTTGTATAAGCCAGCTATCTTTCAAGAATGGATTCTAGAAAGGTTTCTTAATTAGTTTCCTAGAGATGATACTTAAAATTATGTAATTTTAAAGGAAATAGCTGAGGTGAGAGAGGAAAAAATATATGGGAATAAGAGAGAAATTAGTAGGGCATTATTCATTTAACAAAGACATAAACGCGTATCAAATGTTCCTTGACCAAGTAGCCATTTACTGTTAGACCATTCGTTTTAAAGAAGGACTCTGAAATATCACGGCTTCCTCCCAAGTGTGTAGGGAGGGCATTGAACTAAAGATAGAGGTGAATGGTTTGAGCCCAGGTGAGTTCTAGTCCTTATTCTTCCTGGTATAACACTGGATTATCATTTTGTTTCTCTATTTCAGCTGTTTTCAGTTGAATAGGAGAATAAAAACTATGTCCTACCTCATATGGTAGCTATGAGGAATAACTGTACAACTTGCCTCAAATATCATGGAGCAGGCTCTGAAAATGTGAAAAAGTTTCCTATGGTGTAAGGCACTACAAACAGTGTTATTAGTAACTTTTATTCTTCCACGAGAATTTTTGAGCCAAAAACTCAACTTATTGTAAGTCCCAAATACCCAGGTTCAAAAGACAGGGCAAGGAATTACATTCTAAAGGGAATAAGAAATGATCAAACATAGCTCAACATCCTTGAAGTGGGGTGCCCTGAGAGAGGCTGGTTTTTCATAAGCTCTGTTGTGTACAGGTCTCTGACCACTGAGCCTGCTTCTACCATAGAACATCTGTTCTCCAAATAAGCCAAATAAAGACGCATGGTAGCCCAATCATTCCATGGCCAAGACCACGGATATAGAAAAGCAACCCTCTGAATAATTCAGAATAATGGCCATGCAAGCCCAGAGCCAGATGGTAGAGATAAATGCTCTGGGAGCTTACCTTCCCTCGTTTTATTCTTGATTTCTTGCTCCTTTCTTCCTGATAAAGTAAATGGAACACCAAAAAAATATATCTCTTAATGATAAACAACACATAAGAATCTATTGATAGGTCTGCTGGACTCAAACTATTTAAGAAAGCAAACGTATATTAAAACTGAGTCAATTTAATGTATTAATTCTGGTGCATTTTTTCCTGGCCAAGAATAAGAATAAAACAGAAAGATAATAAAACTGGGAGACAGAAATACATGATGCAAGATATATACAAATCTACATATAATCCTAATGTGCTGAGAGATTTTCTTAATGAAAAAGATTCCATTTTGAGTTGCTGCTAGTTTTGATGCAAATGTTAACATGTACCATGGCCCACAAGCCTTTGGCTTCAAGTAGGTAGAGTTATAATAACTCATCACAAGTTATTCTTTGTTATAATTTCTATTTCAGAGTTAAGCATGCCTTGGTAGCAATAATGTTATACTTAGTGCGAATAATCCAAACCAAGGAAAAGACACTGGTGGAAAAATACAAAATATTTACTCTACCTTACCTAGCAACTTACCTAGCAACTCCTACTGAACAACATGTGTGCCGTACTTTATGAGTTGTAGCCCATGTCTGTGGAAAATTCACTACAGAATAAAAACAAACACTGCATATCACATTTAGTACACAGCATGCCTTTTCTGCTCAATGCAGGAAAAATCTACTGCCCAGCAGATAATGAGACTGATGGGCTGACAGCAGCAATGTGGCAGGATGTTGTTCTTTTTTTGCCCCCAAATAAAAATAACATTGTTTACTATCCCAATTAAATTCCAGTCCAATTCAAAACTCATCTTCAGAGCTGTCGGCTAAGAGCATTACTCGATCTTGCATGCTGTTGAATTCTCTCTGCTGTAGAAAAACAAAAAAAAAAAAACAAAACAGAAAAGCATTAGACTCCTTCAGCCACAGAGCAAAGCTGAGAAACAAGCCCGCTTTAAAAAGACACACTGAAGAATGAAGGCAAGGCAGCAGCTAGAGCAGCTAATCCAAACCACTGGGCACATCCAGATTGTTCATGCATCGTTAATCCCCATGTGCTTTACTAAGCAAATTAGAAAAAAAAGAATGTTCTGAAACTGATTAGGTTTTGCTGTTGTTGGTTCCATACCTTTCTTTTATGCCTTTTGAAGCCATTTCTCCTTCGGCGATTCATCACCTTAATGCTGTAGAGAGCTCCCAAGATGAACAAGGCTCCAGCTATCCCTACCCCTACAGGCACCAGCATCCCAGACATATAGCCCGCCTGCAGAGAAAAGGAAATCCACATTAGGATGCTGAACAGACCACTGCCCTGCGTTCCTCATTTCTGCTGGATGGCAGCAGGTTTTTATAGACACTGAGAATTCTCCCGTCTGCTTTCTTATAAAATAGAACAGCATCTAGAATAAAGTTACTTTTTCTTGGAGAAGGCAACAGAGAAAGAGGTATGACTATTTTGGGATATTTCCAATTTATTTGAAGTTTTCAAATAAATCAGCCAGACCAACTGGCACCTCTAGCTACTTGCTTATGTACATTTGTCAACATCGGGTTTGGGTGACAGAAATATAATTTGTATTAAAGATGGATGGAGTAAGCTTCAGAGAATGCCAAGACTATTAAAATGCAATAAATTGGAAATGTCAGCCTGAGTCGAGCCCCAGAGTGGGTAAAGTGGCCTCTGGAATACTGTGTTTCTTGGAGGGCAAAAGGAGAGCCTTGACATTGGTGGTCTGCTCACTCACAGTCTTAGCTGCATTATAGAAAGAAAGAGAAAAAGAATGTGTTTGTAAGTGGGTGAAAGGTGAGGGCTTCTGGAAACAATGGGGGCCTGCAAAGGAAAAAGGAAGGATGTTAGATGCTGGAACACAGGCAGAAAAGACAAGGACGAGGAGAAAGCGTGCACCCAGAGAGGATGGATTAATTTATACGAAAGGAATAATTTGCCCAGGGGACAAGACCAAAGTCAGGGTTTGGGAGGGAGTTCTGAGTGTTCCCAGCCACAAAGAAAGTGACAGAGAAGGGATAAAGATCACTGCCAGTAACACTGGTACCTATACAAGAGCCTGGAGGTATCAAACCTATGCGTGCCTCCAACATCCTCACGGAGTCAGTATGGATACCTTGGTCCTAAGAAAGCAGTGTGATCTGCATATTCCAGGGCTTGTGGTAGTCGTTCAGCACCTACCAAACTAGGGGTAGGGCCACCACTCTAAGGGTGCCCCCTGCATCTTAGCCAATAAGACACCTAAGGGCTAGAGGAGTATGTGCTAACTAGAGCCCTTTTATGGGGGAACATGATACTGTTTTGCCCACCAAGAAGGCCCCTTCTAGAAATCAACTAGCTAAATACATAAACAATTAATAAATTTCAAAGCTGTAACAAGTGCTTTAGATAGGCATTTTTTTTTGGCAGGGGTGAAGCTGGGGACATGGGTCTATTCATTTATTTGACTATTCCTAAAATTTCTAATATAGCACAAACTATTTCTAGTATCTTTCAGAATGAGACAAAAACGGAGAGGGACAGAGAATAAAAGTTTTCTAAAAAGTGCTAAAATATGCAGTCTGTGATGCTTTCCCAATGCTTCCAGAAGTAAATTAAAGGGCTAGACAAGACCTCACGAAGGTCTTGTCTTGCACACAGCTGGCTGGCTTACTAGTTCTGCTTGCCAGAGTCTTGAGTTAGGGCAGAATATGGAAATTTTTCCGTTAGTTTGAGAACAATATCATTATTCATCAGCATACTAAGTGTTTTTTCCTAGAGAAACAAAGCCTAGTCATTTTTCAACAAATTATTAATGCTTTGCAGAAACTCAACTGTTTTCTAAAGTTGTTCCAGATCTGCTTAAGGCTTATCGAACTTTGTAATTTTTCTGTGTGGGAAAGCATTGGACAATAGCAAAGTTCAGGTACTCTAATCAGAACTATAAATATGTATTTTTAAAATTACCATTCCCAGTGCACAGAAACATATGTACATGTTGAAATATGATCAACTTTAAGCAGCAGTCTGGATGGTATAGAGCTGTACATTCAAAGGATGACATTTGAGCTTTTGGAAATTCAGCTTGATCAAGCTCTGTGTGGGTCTCCTCATGCCATGTAACAACCCCACACCTGTAACATCAATGTTACAAAACATGTTACTCTTGCCATTTCTTATTTACACATTTAGACTTCTTGTTTCTAGAGCTCTAAGTCATGTAAATTTCAAAAAAAAAAAATCGGTTAATCTCTCTCCTCTCTTTTTTGTCCCCTCATGTCACCTGCCTGTGCTTTAAAATTACAGGTAAATTACAAGATGGGAAGGAAGCAACCTATCCTCTTCAAATATAATTTAACCATTCCTCGGTCAAAACTAATTGAAAGCAAGCTCTTCTTTTAGATTCATCTATGACTTGTTTCCAGTAGAATGCAGACGCATGTACATATTCTGTAAGTTATAAATTCTGCCTCGTACCTTTTCTCTGTTCGAAATGATTGGATGTCCCTGTGCCTCCTGTGATACCGTGAGAGGCACAGAGCTGCACTGTGTGTATTTCAGCTGAGAGTGTGTACATCGAATCTAATAAGGAGGAAACACCCAATGAACCTAAAATAAAGGATATTCTTTTTTTTTAAAAAAAGGACTACATATTTTTTTAAATGTCAGTGTCACGAAAGACAAAAGATGGCTAAAAATTGTTTCAAATTAAAAGAAATTAAAGAATCATGACAAAGTACTGTATTGATATTAAATAAACTTAAGCTGATAACTGTATTATGTTTGCTAACAGAATATTCCTGTTCATAGAAAATATATGCTGAAGGATTTGAGATAAAAGCACCAAGATGTGGGCATATTTTCTTCAAATGATCCAAAAAAAAAAAAAAAAAAAAAAGGCAGTGATGGGAAGAGAGTGCCAGCAAAGTGATAAAGCAAATGAAGTAAAATGTTAAAAACAAGCGCATCCGGATAAAAAGTATAGGGTATTCTTTGTACTGTTCTTATTCTCATACCTTTTCTGTAAATTTGAAATTATTTCCAAATAAAGTTTTAATTTTTAAAATAGATTGTAAGCCAAAATATTACTTGATATAGTTGTATTTGTGCTTGTTTGTTTTTTGTTGTTTTACATTAATAAGAGCCACTGCTATGAGATATATAGTCTGGGCCTCCCATTTTCTGGATAATTTCCTTAGTTAAATAAAAGAAATAGAATGATCTTGGTGACATAACAACAGGACTGGCTTTATTACACAACTAAAATTGCTATACATCTTCAGTTTTGAGAAGCAACTTAGATGTTGAAAAATATATCAATAGAAAGCCAAGTTAGGATTATCTCAACAAGCACCATGGCCTTATACATGTAAGCAGGAAGAGGGTTAATGACGTAATGAGTATAGGAACTGTCCCTCAATATACATTTGTCTCCTTATTCTAGAGCAATAGAGCTTCCATGTGGGCTGGGTACAGAATAACAATTACTTCTCCCTGCCTTCCATGGAGCTATGTGTGATCATGTGATAAATCCCACTAAGGAAATGACACATTAGTGCCATGTTCGACTTCCAGGACATGCTCTTGAAAAGGGGAACAGAACCTTTACCCACCTATTCTCCTTTAGGAGGACAGAACGTCTTCATCTTCCCTTTTAAGAGGAGAGAGATGTCTTAGCTTCCCTTTTCCTCCTTCCTTCTGGCTAGAAAATGGACCTGGCTAAGTTGGAACTGCCATCTAGGACCATGAGGTGACCTTGGGAATGAAGGTCACAAATGAAGGAGCCTGAACCTCCACAGTGTTGCTCCTTGTTAACACTTGACTGCTACCTCCAGACATATAAATCAGAGATGAACTTCCACCTGGGTTAAGCCACTGTCATTGAGTGCAATCTATCACTTATAGCTGATCTTAACTCTATTATAGAAAGACTAAACACTAACAACAGAAGAAATATTTCAGAATGTTTTAGAGCATCATCCTTCCTAGAGCCTAACTAACTAACTAACTAACTAATTAACTGACTAACTAACAGGGAAACCAATATTGGGAAAAATTAAATGAAGCTACTAAACTGAGAAGTTTAGTCCTGGGTTGGCTGAAGAGCTAGTTAAATATGTAATTTAGTTTTCAGTTCTATGGGATTCTGTGACTTTCATCAAAGCAGCAAAAGTATTGCTCTCAAATAGTTTCTGAAGATAATGACTAACAAGAGATTTATAGATGATAGCTAACTAGATGAAGAGAGAAAGATATGGAGGGAGCAAGATACACATATATACATACCTGTGTGTATACACATATGAACATAGGTGTCAAGTAAGTGTATAATATTTCACACATGGGGAAGGAGAGACATGGGAAAGATTACAGTGAGTCCCTTCAAGAGTCAAAATATGAATACACAAGGCATTAAATAAGCCAACCATGATGGGAGTCTTGACTATTTTTCTTCCAGTTCTGAAAAAAATTAAGACATAGTTGAAAAAATGCTACAGAAGAAAATGAAGAACATGTTGGAAAACTCAAAATAATCCAGAAAACTAAAGGTGATACATAAACTTATTTCTCCTGGTGAAAAGGAACAAGGGAAGGTGCCAGGCCATTGAGACAAGATAAGAAGGAAGAATCCACAGGAATAGAAATAGAATAGTCTTTCTCTAAAGCTGCACAGATTATTAAATGGAGTGGCGAAGCTGTGTGTGTGTGTGTGTGTGTGTGTACACACACACATACAGGTAAAAAATTTTTCAATATTCAATTTCAAAACAGGCTACATGCCAAAACTTGTTTATTTAAGTCTATTTTTTGTTCATTTGTATAACTCAGAAGAATATTTTCTATAGAAACAATGACGTATGGATTCCTAAACTGAACTATCAAAGCCTGTTTACTTTGACTGCATATTTTCCCCTGAAAAATAACAAGAAGTACTACCAATGTAAATATAGGCAGTTCTAAATTTTTGAGCTTTCCTTCCCCCAGATCTTGTTCAGTCCATCTGATTAAGCTTCTCTGAGACAACTGGACCCTGTATTAATGATACCAAAATGCCCTCCATTAATCTCAAGAGGCTTAAAAATTTTCAACATCCTTCTAATACATATGAGCACAAAGCCTCATTTTCAAACACTATATTTGTTAAATTTTACTGAGAGGCAGAAAAATAATAGTGAGGAAGATTAATATAATTTTACAGTTTTAATCATAATTAGACATCTTATTGTTTAACACTGAGTTATAGCCAAATAAATATTAACCACTCTCATATGGAGAAAATTGACCCCAAATAATACAAAAGATATAGAATACCATCAACAGAAGTATATTCTAAGACAGGTGAATTAGAGGTAACTCAATATCTGGCAGTTGAAAAGATTTTCATTTAACTAATCCCTCAGTTAAATCTGAGCTGAGTTATAGTAATTTAGATGTGACACAGACTACAGCAAGGAATTCAGGATTCCATCAATATTTTTATGATGAATTCCAATTTATAATTACAAAGTAACCCAAAGCGGAAACTTTGAGAGTGTTGCAAATTAAAAGAAAATGAAAAATATGAACCTGGAAGGAAGTTAATATTGTCAATTACTAAGAGGATGGCACAATTAATGCAGAAGAGAACAATATTTTTCTATTGTTGGCCATTCCAGACAGGTCGGCTCATGATCACTCAGTCAGTGGGTCTACGGAGCGTGCTTGGGTCTTCGTATGCTTTTTACCCCCCACCGCCCCCTGTGGTTTAAAGATGTGCCTCCCCATCTCAAACTTTTATTCTCAAATCAAATCTGCCCTGGGTCAAAAGAATCAACGCCTTCCGAAATCCAAGGTATTTCTTCCTCGTACAGGAAAGTCAGGCTTAAAAGAGTGTTGTATTGGGACACGAAATGCCCATAGAATGGGATGACATTCCTGAAAATCTCTAGAAGGAATTCCACTTCGATACATTGAGGATATCATTCGGTTAAGCATTCCAGATGTTGCCTTAAGAATAAATGGTGCTCCAAAGAATAAGTGTAATACAAGAAGGAAACTAAAGGCAAGAACTTTCATGCTGAGCCCTCGATCTTTGTCTGGATTACTAGAATCAGAATAATGAATTAAAGCTCCATTACTGTGAAGATCTTTCAGATGCCAAAGCCATGCCTTCTCAGGTAAATGTGAAGGAAGAAAATACTTCTCTTACCTTGTCTTTTAGTTTTTCCATCCAGCTTCTCACTAAGGAAAATAAGAAAATAAAATTTAAACAGCCACCCTTTTTATTTAGATTTCATTGTGCTAATTCAAAAACTTACTCATATATCGTGGTATTAAGTTTATTTGATACAATGACATTTTCATTGTATGATATAGAAAAAAGGTCAACAATATTAACATGACAGTATTGTTTAATAGTATTGTTTTTAATCCTCATTTATTAAAAAAAAAAAGCAACAGAGTACAAACGCATTTCTCATATCATTAGACTAACAGAGAATATTTTAGTTTGCTAAATGTATTTTTTATTGTTATTAAATACTTTAGGGGAGACCTAGAGAGAGAGGAAATCACCTTTAAATTATCAAGTTTATTTTTCTGACATTTTCTTCTGAGCTGGTTCTCAGGTTTTAAACCCAATGGAAATTCTGCACTTGAATCACTATCAGAGCAGAGTAAGGTAGGAAGGGGCAATGGGCAGGCCGGGGTGGCCGAAGCCCTGGCTTCAAAGGGAAGCATTTGCTTTCACTTTTGAAGAAGAAAAATTTGACCAAAGGCAAAAGGACAGGAAGTACTTCTGAAATATATACAGCTTGTGAACTGTACCGTTCCATCACAATGCAGCCAGTATGAAAAAATAAAAGCAATAATCAAGTAATATTTATAAAAGCTAACTGCAAAGGACTACATCAACAATGAAATGCCATATAGACCATTATTACAACCATTTGAAAATACATGTGTGAAGAACAGAAGGAAGTATCAATCCAAATAAGAACATGCAACAGAATCACCATGTGAAGAAGGTGGTTTGAAGTTAGAGGTGGTTTTTTGTTTTTGTTTTTATCCTTACCTGCCTTTTAGAGTTAGAAAAGGGAATTTTAATTCATTTTTTAAAAGCACCAAAAATGAGACAAAAGATGAATACATTCTCATTTTACCTTTATTGTCAAACAAAATAAATTAGTTTTTTTAAAAGGCTTTCAAGATTTCCTTAAATGCCCTTTCCTCTCCAGGAGCTTCAACATATAGAAAGGAAGGATGCAGATTGGCAGGTCCAGAAATGGCTCCCAAAAAGCATAGGCTAGGGGTTGGCGCACTTTTCTTGGAAAGAGCCAAATAGTAAATACTTTAGGCTTTGCAGGCCAATTCATCTCTGTCATAACTATGCAGTTCTGCTGCTACAGTGAGAAAGCAGCCACGAATAATACATAAATAAATGGCTTTGAACATGTTCCAGTAAATTTTATTTATGGACACTGCCATTTGAATTCCATGTAATTTTTGTATGTCACAAGTATTTTTCTTTTGATTTTTTAAAGCATATTAAAATTGTAAAGAAAACATTCTTTGCTAATAGGCCATACAAGAACAGGCAGCAGGCCAGACTTGGCCCATGGGCCATACTTTGCTGATCCTTGGCATAGATAAGCTCTATCCAAAAGTTAGTGTCTCCATGTACAATGTGACTTTTGTACTCATATCCGACAATAGTGATGACAGCTAACACGTGTATATGGCCTTACCTCCTTACAAAGCATGTTGACTGTATTGCATCATTTGATCAGCAAAACAATGACAAACGTGAGAGTCAGGTAAGATGATACTCAGGAAAAAGACTCAGAGAAGCTAAGAGACTTGCCCATGGTTAACTGGGGAGTAAAGAGCAACTGGAACTCCAAACACTATCTGATTTAATGACCTACAGGAATAAGACCTCTCAACTTCCCATTTCTTTTGGTGATATCATTACTCTTCTATTGTCTCGGATTGAAAATATGGAGACATCTTTGGTTCTTCTGTCTCCGTTACTCCACAGCTTCAATCTCTCATGTTAAGACCTGGCAAGATCTCTTAGGTTTGTCTTTCTCCGCTGCTCCTTCTGTCTCAGCTGGGATTCAGGCAAAGATAGCAGTGACTAATGGCACAAGTCAGAGTCATAGGAAGGTCAAAAGAAAAAGTGAGGAATCTCAAGAATGAGGCCAAGGATTAGTGATTCTAAGAATGGTCCAAGGAGAAGCAAGGTCAACCACTGATTGGCTGAGCAGCTCTGGAGAAATTAGCAAATCTCTTAGACCCTTGGTTTCCTCATATGTGAAATGAAGATGGTAACACCTGTCTTAGAAGACTTTTGTGAAGATTATAAATAACATGTAAAGTGTTACAGTCTTGGTGTAGAGAAACTAGAAAACAAAAACAAGAAATCTGGGACAAGAGGAGAGAAAAAGGAAAAATGTAATATGAATATTGTGTTAACATGTCTCATGTGTTAACTAAGCCCATGATAGAAAGTTAAATTCAAGCAAAAGAATGCTTCCAATTCATTCATTCATTCATTCATTCATTCAACAAATATTTATTATACACATTGTGTTGGCCAGGCATTGTGCTCTGCACCAGGAGGAGTTATGGGGACCTAATTCAGTGAGAAAAGGCTTAGGCCACCAGGTCTATGAGAAGTGGATGGCAAGCAACAATGTAGACACAAAGAGAGTGAGGCACAGAGCAGGAAAGCCAACGACTGGGGCAGAAGGCAGAACTCCAATGTCTGAAGTAAGATATCTAGAAGGGGTATAGCTGGATATTTTATAAAGAGCAAAACAAAAGAGAGGTGGGAGCGGGAATGCTGATATGAGTACCTTGTGGTGGAGGTGAGCTGCGGAGAAGGGTGGGGTGGTGGTGGCGGCTGACTACTGGTGGAGGGCAGGATAAGGGTAGCTCGGAGAAGAAGAAAAGGAGGCACTGATGAAGCCAGGGTCCAATGCACTGATAGGCTTTTGAACTGGCAAATTCATTGCCAAGAGAATCTCAGACCTTATTCATCAGGTCTCACTAGGAAACTGTCCATGTAGGTTTTGAGAGTAAAACTCAGAGACCTGTTTTAGATGATCCTTAATGCAGTCACTCTCCACTGAGTGAGGGAAGGCACATCAGCACAGGATGTGCATATGTGCACGGGTACTTTGAAAGAGCACGTTCAATGGATCTAGTTCTGTAGTGTATAATAGGAACTACCAGGGAAGAGCTGAGCAAAATCTTCTTGGCTAGTGGGAAGGGTGATACACCAAAGATAGTGAGACATTGTTTGGGGGGATAAGGGTCTAAAAAGTGTTGGAAAAAACACTGTTCATTAGAGTATGTAAGCCCAATTGTGTTTTCCCAATTAAGAACATGAGACCCCTGAGGGTCTTCTCAGGCATCCACCAGGGTCCTTAACATTGAATGCTCAGGTGCTTAATAAATATCTCTTCCTTTTTTTCAGAAAATATTTATTGCTTTCAAGTGAGTTCACATGTTTGAGTAAACATGATTCTCTTTCATGAGGGTTCTGTAAATTGTTTTCAGCAAAACAGTTAAGGGTGTCAAATAGATTTTACACAATGATCAATTTAAAACTTAAGGAGCAGAAATTGATAAGAGAATGCAAAAGCAAGAAGAGAGAAAATGGAAAGATTTTTAGTAGAAATAAAAGAATTTTTTATGAAGAGAACCAACAACTGCAATTTTTTTTTAATGAAGAACCATTACACTGATGCAAGGGCTATGAATTGATACAATTTTTTGGAGGTGTGAGGTGTATTTGCAATCAATATTTTTTAGAGCTTTAAAAGAAAGCTAATTTTTTTTTTTTAATACGAAGTTCCAGTTGTAGAAGAAATGTATCTTAAACAATCAGGAACATGTACAAAAATTTTATGTAAATAATGTTCACTGCAACATTATTTACAATAGAAAAGAACATGTAAACAACATCAAATCCAACTGTAGAGGATTGGGTTAAACACTCAAGGGGAAAAAAACCTTAGGCTATGTCTACAGGGTGGAATTTCATCTGAAAATTAAAACTATTTAAAGAAAAATACTAATGTTCAAATTATATATTGCAAAATTTAAAAATAGAGTACACATAATGTGAACCTAAATTTGTGGACATACTTAATGTATAATTAGAACAATGTACATCAAAATGTTAACTGAGTTTATCAATGCATTGTACAATTGTGGGTGATTTTCTTTCATTCCCTATATTTCTAGAATTTTCCAAATTATTTATCATTTCTTACTACTTTTAAAATAAAAAAAAAAATATTTTACCCCAACCCCCCCACCCAAATTCTGTAAACCCCTGTAAATGGAGGTTACAGGGATAGCTGGCAGTGGAGAACACAAGCTGAGGTCCTTCCACTTGGTTAGTTCCTCAGCCCACAGCTACAGATGCATTCTAACCCCACTGGTTCGGGTCTGTTACCTTGTTTGAAATTTTACTTAATGTAAGGCTGAAAGCACACCAATATAATGAGGCTTCTGATCTCCTTCTAGCCAGAATGATACAGAGAAAAAAAAGTAGACATGGATTCTTAAAAGCCAATTCTTCCTCATGCTTGCCAGCGCCCTCTTGTGTATGGTAATTCTCTGGCACAGCAATTTGCCCTCCTAACAACTGTTAAGGAGGCCGTTGGTTTTTAACAGACTCTGGCTGAAAAGGGTCCCAAATTGCTTATTTAGAAGGGTATTTTTAATTTCCTTTATTTCCAATGACAATATTTTATTGGCTATGTTCATCCCAGACATACCCGGAAATTCCTTTTCACTAAAGGGATGGGAGCCAGAGAAGATTCATAATTTGCCTGAGCTAATAATTAAGATTTGTTCAGCACCTCACAAAAAGCTGTCAAGGTATGTATTATTACCCTCATTTTACAGATGAAGAAAATGAAGCTTAAGTAAAATGCTTAAAACCACAGAGCTGAAAAGTAACTGAGCTGGAACTGGAGCCCAGGCTCTTACAGCTCTAAAGCATATGCTTATTCAGCACGCCAGCGGGTCACTTCGGGGAGGGGTGTGGGATGTGGGCCAGGGTATCCATGTCAGAGCACACGGTACGGCTTCCTGGAGTTCTAGAGATGAGGACATCCCGCTTGGGGTCTGGTGTATATCAGCTCACCTGTCTGTTGTTCTGGCTCCTTCTCCAGTTTCTCCCTGTCTTTTCTCTGACGAATGCCCTCTTCTCTCTGCCTCTATCTGCATCTCCCTCCAATTCTCTCACTCTGTGTCTTTGTATATCATACTATGGTTTGTGTCTCTTTTTTTCCCCTCCCTCATCTCTCCAACTTTGTCAGTGTATATGTATGGCTCTGTTGCTCTCTGTATACATCTGTCTTTCTCCCCACCCATCCACCCTGTGTGTGTGTGTGCGCGTGTGTGTGTCTTTGTTTGAGAATAAACTAGATCTCTTAGTTCCTGCTTAGCCTGAGGATTTTTCCAAGTCAGTCCTGTGTGCCAGGGTTGCTTTACATTCAGCAACACTAGCCCTAAGTGGCAGAAATCCTGGAGTGAAACTCAAGACTCAGAATGAGCATGACTGAAGATATTGAGTATGGGATGAGTGTAATATAAAAAGGACAGAATACAGAAGGCAGGAGCCGATCCCTAGGGGGATGACAACGAGTTTTACTCTGAGTTTGAAGTATCTACATGACATCCATGTGATGTATCTGTTGGCATTTAAAAGTTTGGATATGGGGAGACTCAGGCTGGAGACCAATGTTTAAGAATTAC
The DNA here is from genome assembly GCA_003508835.1 of Eonycteris spelaea. Taxonomy (NCBI): domain Eukaryota; kingdom Metazoa; phylum Chordata; class Mammalia; order Chiroptera; family Pteropodidae; genus Eonycteris; species Eonycteris spelaea. Next base: position 9,762,005 of record PUFA01000017.1, read on the forward strand.
CAGCATAAAACTGGTATAGCCACAATGGAAAACAGTCTGGAGATTTCTAAAAAAACTTAAAAATGGATATACCTTTTGACCAGCAATCACATTTCTGGGTATTTATCCAAAGAAAAACCAAAACAATAATTTGTAAAGATCTATGTCCCCCTATGTTCATGGCAACACAATTTACAAAAAGACAGATATGGAAGCAACCTAAAAGCCAATCAAACAGATAACTGGATAAAGAAGTTATGGTTCATATATACAATGGAATATTACTCAGCCATTAAAAAATGAAATCTTACCATTTGCAATGACATGGATGGATCTAGAGGATATTATGCTGAGTGAAATAAGTCAAACAAAGATAAATACCATATGATTTCACTTATATGCAGAATCTAAAGAATCAAAAACAGAGTCACAAAGGGTTAAAGAAGTACAAATTAGTAGTTGCTAGATGGTTACAGAGATGGGGAGCAGGGCATAGGGAATGCAGTCAGCAGTAATGTAATGGCTAGGTAGAGAGCCAGAGGAAAGAAAGAGCAATTAGGGAAATCATTTTATAAACTATATAAATGTCTAAACAATGTACTGTATACTTGAAACAAATAAAATAATAAAATAAAATAAAATAAATAAAATAAAATAAAAAAAAAAGAATTGTCAGTGTGTTGATAGAATCTGAAGTCAAGAGAATAGACAAGATCACCCAGGAGTACAGAGTATCTATTAGACAGGGTTTTCCAGAGAAACAGAACCAGGAGGATATATCAGAGATTTACAAGAAATTGGATAATGCAATTATGGAGACTGACAAGTCCCAAGATCTGCAGGGTGAGTCAGCAGGCTGGAAACCCTGGAGAGCCAATAGTATAGTTCCAGTCCAAAAGCTGGAGGCTCAAGACTCAGGAAGAGCTTATGTTTCAGTTCAAGTCCATAGCCAGGAAAAAAAACAGACGTCCTAGCTGGACAGAAGGAATTCTCCCTTAGTCAGGGGAGTGTTAGCCTTTTTGTTCTATTCACACCTTCAAATGATTAGATGAGGGCCACTCACGTTAGAGAGGGCAATCTGCTTTATTCAGTCTACCAATTCAAATGTTAATGTCACCCAGAAACACCCTCAGGGACACACTCAGAATAATGTTTGACCAACAGTCTAAGCAGCACATGACCTAGTCAAGGTAACACATAAAATTAACCATCTGAGAGTAAGACTGGACAAGACCCAGGTCATAACACCAAGGAACTTCAACGGTTAAAGGCAAGGCAGAAGAGACAGCAAAAGAATGATCAGAGGGGCTCAGAAACCTAGACTGTTAATATGAAACAACCCAAAAGAGCTAGTTCCAAGTGTTTATGAGGACATTCCACGTTCCATTGATCGAACCTTTTTCCAGGCACAGCCAAGTCCTTTGGTGCCCTGGCCCACTGCAGAGGTGCCCTGCAGTCTGCGTCCTTCCCCAGCAGGCCCGAAGGCCTCCCTGACTGAGGATGTCCTCCAGTCCCAGGAGCCTCCATTGGGCTGGCCAGAAGCACCAAGGAAATATTGTCCAAGAAGCCATCTCCAATCGATGAGGGCCACCAGTTAGCAGTTATATTAGTTTCTTATAGCTGCGATCACAAATATAACGGCTTTAAACAACATAATTTGGTTATTTTATATTGCTGGAAGTCAGAAGTCCAAAATCAGTCTCACGGTCGAAAGTTGAGGTGTCAGCAGGGCTGGTTCCTTCTGGAGGCTCTAGGGGAGAACATGTTTCCTGCCTTTCCAGCTTCTAGAGGCTATCGGCATTCCATGGTCTGTGGCCGCTTTTTTCATACTCAAAGTAAACAGCATAGCACTTTAAATTCTCTCTCTCTTTCTCTTTCTCCTTCTCTCTAATAAGGATCTTTTGTGATAACCTCCCGATCTCTAGATCCTTAACTTAATCACATCTGCAAAGTTCCCTTTGGAAGGTAACACAGTCACAGGCTCTGAGGATTAGAACATGAACATCTCCAGTGGGGCGCATTATTCTGTCTACCTTACCAGGAAAAGTCCCCAATTTACCCCCGCCCGAGGTGTGTCCCACATGGCATCTCAGAAAATCCCCAGCAGCAAGGAGCCTCAGCAATAATCCGCTCGTGAACACCCCTTTCACTGGCTCTCCACCTCCCCCTCTCTCACACCCTCACTCCCTTGCCATGTTTCCTGGGGTCAATTCTTACAGAAAAACTTCTTGTACCCCAATCCAGACTTAGTGTCTGCTTTTAGGGAAAACTCAAACTAAGACAGCAGTCTAATTCTTCCACCACATAGGCAGGCCTGCCCTTTGCCAGACCATTTTTATTTATTTTGTGTATTAAAGCAAGCTCTTACAATGAACAGAAGTCAGGAGCAAGGAAGACAGGCAAGCTGGCCAAATTCAAAGCAGACGCCATCTCCATTTATCTAAGTTAATTTTAATTGAAGGACTTTAGGCTACCTAAATTTATTAAATGTACCTTTCCCCTATAGCATTGTGTAAGGCGTAATTTATAACTAGTTCCACTTAGCCTACATTCAATTTTGAAAAGGTTACATAGTCTCTAATCAAATTTTCATATCATTTATATCTTTTAATAATGTGAAAAACTTGATTTTTCTCTTAATCAATGAAAAGAATATATGTTCCACCTAAATAAAAAATGAAATGTCAGAACATAGTCCTTCGTTCAAAGAATATATAACTAAATTTCAGTTTCAATATTTCTAGTGTCAAGAAATAAATGGAAACCAGTTCTTATTCTTCCTTGTTATTTAACCATCAGTGCCTCTTCTAGCCCAAGAAACAGACAAAGCTTTTTTCCAACTTACATAACACATTTAAGAATAATAAAAACTTAACCAAGTTTTAAATATTGTCTGCATGTTTTTTAAAAGAACCTTGAGTTCTTCCACCTACAGGTTATTCTCTAATGATGCTAAATTTACCAGCCTAAAAATCACACAGAAATCCTATCTATAACCATTTGTTCTTCGCTTAATTACAAAACAGCAAGATTCCGATGAATAGAATGACCCACTTCTTCTTCGCATAGGGCTAAGTGAGCAGTAATCAGGCATCTAAGAAGCAATTAACTCTGAAGGCTCTGCACTGATATTTATAGGGAAGGTACAAAAAGCCCAGATACCCTAATCTCTACTTTCAAGTAATATTAAGAATGCCTTTAGTGAACTGCCGCCAGGAATGATGATACTGATGACTACTGGGAAGATGCAAAGAGAATGTCTTGTAATCAACTGCGCGTGCCGGGTCATTTATTATCGCTAACCCTGCTCATACACAGCATGGTTACCAACTCTGGCGATGAGAGGGCTGTTAGCAACCTGAAATACAGGCTGTATAAAGAAGAAGTGTGTTTCTTTCTCTTCCCAGAAAGGGAACCATGATATCCTACATTGCTCCCTTCCCACACCTGATGGCAAGATACACTGACAAACAATAACACAACAACAACAACAACAACAACAACAACAAGTTACTGTGCTTTGCCTAAGACACCCATGAAAGTCCTAACGAGCACTGAGGTTTCTGGTCTATGGTTTTACACTCAGCAGCATCAAGTCCACACTCAGGGACCTGAAATTCTTCCCAACTCACTCTTACAGGTCTCTCTTCACATTTCCATTGGTGAAGAAGGAAAATAGTTTGGTCTTCATACTTGATTTTTAACAGAAAGTTCACTGCTTCCTGAAATGCGGTATCATCAAACTTTCAGTGCAAAACCAAGTTTATGTGTGTTGCTTGCCAGCTCAACGGAATCCATGAGGTTTTAGCAAACGTAATGTCCATCAGCCCTTCCAGCAGTCCCTCATGATCAATTTTATGTAAAGTTACAGACCACTTCAGCTTCAAGACAAGTTCTTCATGCAACTCTCTCCTTTCTATACATTTTGGGGTTCCCTCTGATAAAAGCCATGGCTTGATCGTGGGGTTAGGCAAAGGGAAGACTGGCTACTGACCAGGTAATTCTGAAGTCTCACATTTGCCGATGACCCTTATCTAAGCTTTCTGACATGATTCTACTTAATCAACAGGAAGCTCTCACTTCCCTAGTGCCATGGCTCAGCCAACAGACGAAATCAATTAGAAGTGGAGAGATGAATGAGTCCTAAAGCGGCTTCCAAGGCAGCTTCAGGATTTGCTTCCAAAATTTCCACTTACAGTTCATAATGTGTCACTCCTCATAATAATGGGCAAAGAGCAAGCTGCACTCTCAAGAGAAATTAAGGCAAATCTTTGGTTAATAGCACCTGAACAGCAAGGTTAATACCAAAGGCAGAGCTTTCTGCCATCTAAATGAATTACTTGAAAAGAAAGTTTCCCTGAGCTCTTGATCCTTAGGGGAAAAAACCCTAAAGGTCTCCCCAGACCACTATAGGACAGCAGGTGCAGAACCTCAGTCTCCACCTTTCCCTTTTTTAAATCTCTTAAGCAAACCTTGCACGTGCTCCCTGGGAGCAGCTGTTCAACTATACAGAGAAACTTTTTATTACAGGAGTAAAGTCAATCTCAGGGTTCTTGTTCTTTAATCATTTCAAAGCTACTTCAATTTTGCCAGGTTGTGAAATGCTAACCCTCCTGTCTGTTGTTTACTTACCTCTCATGCTAGACTATTTCCTTGTGTGATCTATAATTTTTCATATGAACTTGTTTTTCAGTGGAGGTTGTTTTTCCCCAGGAATCTTGTGCACCCTGCATTGCATGAGTGTCACTGCTGATGAGCAGCTTCCCGTTTGCCTGTGCTGCACACCACCTGGAACAGGGTTGTGCGTTAATTTCCGAGTTGTGGGTTCTTTATGATAAAGGCAGGTCTGGGGCTTCAGTGTCTTTTTCTCTCCCACTTAGAACCCCAGGAAGAGAGACAGTCCCCTGCTGTCTTCCTGGCTTGTGGTGGGTATTTTCAGACCCACTTTCACAGAGGAGGCAGTTTTTCCAGAATGTGTTCTTATGCAGGGGCTTTAGTTCCTGCTCCCTGCCCTCCGTGAGTCCAAGGCCATGTCTCTTGACCTGACATTGGTGTTAAACTCCACTCCTCATCCCAGCATCTATATGTGGTCAGTGGTCCCCTAAGACATCACAACCTCAGCTCAGAAAGCTACTGCTGGGCCTCAAGTTACCACCTCTAGAAACAACGGCTTTCCTTTCAAGCTCAGTTACATATTTAACTTTTTTGTTTTAATTTCTGCAGGATTTCTCTATTTGTAACAGGAGGTAGAAATCCAAACTCAGTCCACCATGCTGCTGGAATTGGCAGTGCAGACTCAACATCTAACCAGGAGATTTTTTTTTTAATTGAGATAAAATTCACATAACCTAAAATTGACCATTTTAAAGTGTACAGTTAGCACGTTCACGATGTTTCTAACCATCACCTCTATCTCATTCCGACATGTTTTTGATCACCCCAAAGGTCGCCCCATACCCATTAAGCAGTCACTCTCCACAATCCCCTCTCACTAGTCCCCGACAACACTAATCTGCTTTGTGTGTCTATAGAGTTACTTGTACTAGATATTTCATATAAATGGAAGCAAACAAAGTGTGACCTTTTGTGCCTGGTTTCTTTCACTTAGCATAATGTTTCAGAGGTTTGCCCTTGTATGTAGCATGTATACAAGTGGCCGACAAGCACATAAAAAGATGCTGAACACATTAGTCATTGGGAAATGCAAATCAAAACCACAGTGAGATGCCTCTTCACAAAATTAGGAAGGCCATAATGAAGAGAGAGAGAGAGTGAGAGGAGAGAGAGAGAGAGAGAGAGAGAGAGAGAGAGAGAAGCAAGTATTGGTAAGGATGTAGAGAAATTGGAACCCTCAGCATTGATGGTATGTGCAGCCATATTTTTTTACAAATATGTAAAATGATTGTCAGTTCTTTAAAAAATTAAACATAAAATTACCACATGGCCCTGCAGTTCCACACTTAGGTATATACCCAAAATAATTGAAAACAGGTTCTTAAACAAATATTTGTCCATTAGTTCATAACAGCACTATTCACAATAGCCGAAAGTCCAAATGCCCATCAAGTGATGAATGGATAAACAAAATATGGTCTATACATACAATTACATACAATGAATATTACTCAACCATAAGAAGGATGAAGTACCGATACTTGCTACAACATGGATGAACCTTGAAAACATTATGATAAGTGATAGAAGATGGGGTACTAAGTGAGCCCTTTTGGAAGCTGGGTAGGTGCCACAGAGAAGGAAAAGGGTAGAATTCATATTCTATCCATACATACTTAACTCATTGTGCCTTACATCCCACATGAAACCTACTTGCTACACTCCCTACTAGAGCAAACACCCAAGCCAGCCTGCCTAGATGACTAGTAAACAAGTGTCTCCTCTTATTAAAACATACAAAATAAAACATTTCCCACTTAGATTATTTCTATGAAGTAATCATAAAATGTATAAAGTCCACTGCTAGGCAAGAAACAAAGGAACTAGAATCAAAGTCTTACCTAGGTTTTGTGTTTGTATGTTTTCATTCAATTAGAAGAAGAATCCAACATTTGTTGAGTATGTAATAGGTGTCAAGTACTGTAGCAGAAAATATCTCTAAAGCCTTGTATATTTATGAATTGAAGTGAAGACTGAAGTTATGTTTAAAAGAGAGGAAGAGAAATTAAATTATATTTTTTTAACAGACATAATTAAATCCCAAAGCTCTGAGCATCAATTAGACACTAGAAATAAAATCTGATTATCTCAGAGGCTCAATTCCATGAGAACACTTTTATGAGCTCCCTAACTGTGCCTGGCCCTGAATTAGCCATCAACCAAAATAGATTTGTTTTTACCTAGTAACAAACAAACCTTGAACTCATTTACAAGTTACTTATGAAGAGGCAGCCAGAGAGTTTTCATTTAATTGCAATATAACCATCTACATTATTAATGATAAGCTTATTTTCTTCTTAATGTAGAAGTCTAAAGGCCATCAATGCTAAGTAACAAATTTACACTATGAGAATCTACCTAACCAAACAACATCCATTTTCTCTGTGGTCCAACATTATGGAGAAAAAGCGCTCCAAGATTTGTGTGAGGTTTTATGTTCACACAGAGGCATCTGCAATAGACTTCAGAAAGAACTATAGCTACTGTGAACATCTTAACTCTAAGAAAGGTGCTTCCAATATTTTTATGCAGCTTATGATAGACTTACAAATTGAAAGTCAAAACCCAGTCATGCACACAGAGCCAAAAAGAAGTCAAACAAGAATGGTCTTCCTTGACATTGTTTTCCCTACCATATACTTCATAGGAGGCTGCCATTATTTTTCATATTAGTACCACAAGTGCCTCCCTTGTTCCTTTACAAGCAATAGTTTTGGAAAGCGATCTGATCACATCACTCCCTACTTAAATCCCCTTCAAAGTTTCCTGTTGCCTTGGGGGGAAAAGTCTAAACCTCTTCACAGGGCTTCCAAGGTCTGCGTGATTTCCATTCTTACAGCAAACTAAACGTGCCTCTCCTCCAGGTTTCTGCACCTTCTCTAACCTGTCTCCACCTCCTTTTCTCCCAGCTCACTCCTAGTCACTCTCTAGGGTACTGTTCAGGGAGGTCTCTTCTGGCCCCTCCATTAGCTCCCTCCCCTAGGGCAGCCAGAGCGTTCTGTTCTCATATTGTTAAACACACATCACATGGCAATATAACCATAATTGTTCTTGTTTAATGACTACCTTTCCTGTTAGCCAATTAAACTCTCCGCAACAGGAACTGTGTCTGTCTTGCTCATTGATGCAGCTCAGCAACACACAGAGCCTGGCACACTGGGGACACTCTCTGTTAAATTAATGAATCATCTTCCACGATAATATAGTCTCATGACAATTGGGGCTTTCGTTCTCATGCATATGGAGCCAGATAAAGGATAACCGAGCTAAAATATTTAATATAGTCCTACTGAATACTATCTGCAGTGGGGGTCCTTAATTATTTTTGAGCAATTGACCCCTCTGTCAGATGAAGACTATAGACCCCTTCTTGGAACAATGTTTATAAAAATTGCATTAAAATATATATATAGAACTCTAAAGAAATATTTATTGATGTCCCTTTCAGGGAGAAAAAAATGGTGTAGATGATAGAGGCTCCGTTCATTCCTCTGGGGACCAAAGCAAAATTGTGACAGAAACTAGGAGTGGCACCAAGGAAAAAGTGCCTGGAATCCAGATGAAAAGCCATACAACTAGAGAGAAATCCAAGAAAGCACTCTGCAATGGCAGAAGGTAGACAGGGTGAGAATGCGGGGTTGGGGGGTGGGGCGGAGGGTCTCAAGTGACTGAGACAGAGGCTTCCGCAGCAGCAAAAGCCTCTTAAAGGGGCCGCGAGCGGATTTTCCCGGTGACGGACCTGCTCACTCTGAGCACCAGTGCTGATTGGGCTGCGCACAGTGGGCACCCGGGACGACAGGGAGACACTGTCGGAGTGAGGGCCAAAGGGAAACTCTCTCTGTACAGAAATGCCGGCAGTATCCATTGTTCCCTGTTGAGCCCTCCCCACTCCCAGTGTGCAGGCACGGCGCTGCCATAGCCGAGACTTCATAAACAGGATAACAGAGGTCACTCCGTCCAGAAAATTTCCTGAAACCCCACCTCCCCCAAATCACGGCCCACCCAAGCCATATCCAGGTATGTCCTGGATATCCAGCGAGTCAGGTGCTCCTTGCTGAGCAGCGCCTAGACTCACACTGGAGGCAGCTGGCCTCAGTTTCTAATGTGGCCTTTGAGGCAACCATAAGCACAGCATCTGTGAATTACTTGTTGAACCTTAAAACTGCCCCAGAGGGGTAGAGGCTTGGGCTAAATCTGGCCTGCAGCTGAACCCCTCTCAGAACTGTGCCACTGGACAGACACCTACTTCACAAATCCACACTAATAAGACTGGGAGACTAGGCGTTTTGCTTAGTTCATAGAAACAGACACGGAAAGGCAGTCAAAATGGGAAGACAAAGAAGCAGAAACCATATGAGAGAAGAAACAGAGATCCAGAAATAATGGAGTTAAGTAATCTAACAGATGCAGAGTTCAAAACACTGGTTTAAAGATGCTCAATGAACTTTTGGGAAGTGTAGATAAATTCAGCAAAGAGATAAAAAACATAAAAATGGAAATGGAAATTATAAAAGGGAACCAGTCTGAAATGAAGAACACATTATCTGAGATGAGAAGTGTATTAAATGGAATAAAAAACTGAATAAAGAAAAGTATCAAATGCCCTATCTAGAGGACAGGAAAGTCAAGGACCCTTAATCAGAATGGCAAGATAAGATGCCAAGACTATAAAAACAATTTAAGGAGCATATGGGACACTCTTAAGGCTCCAAATATCCATCTGATCGACGTAACTGAAGAAAATCAAGATGTCAAACAGCTGTTTGAAGAAATAATGATGGAAATTCCCTAACCTGGTGAAGCAAATGGACATAAAACCCCTGGAAGCTCAGAGAATTCCAAAAATCAGGGATCCAAAGAGCTCACACCAAGACACATCATAATTAAAATGCTAAAGATTAAATACAAAAAAAAACATTAAAAGCAGCAAGAAAAAACAGATAATGACTTATAAGGAACACCCATAAGACTAGCAGCTGATTTCTCAAAAGAAACTATGCAAACAGAAGGGTTTGGCACAAAATATTCGATGTGATGAAGACCCAGGATCTACAATTAAGGATACTTTATCCAGCAAAGCTATCATTAGAGTTGAAGGACAGATAAAGAGCTTCCCAGACAAAAATAAGCTAAGGGAATTTATCACTACCAAGCCAGTTTTACAGGAAATGTTGGAGGGACTTCTTTAAGAAGAAAAAACATATATCAAAAACAAATAAAGTATAGTAACAACTACATTCCTATCAATAAGTATCTTAAATGGAAAAGAATTAAGTGCTCCAACCAAAAGACAGAGTGGCTGAAAGGATAAGAAAACAAGACCCCTACCTATGAAAAGGAAGGGAATGGAAAAAATCACTTTGATGGACCTAGAAGGTATTTAAGTCAGAGAAAGATAAACACTATCTGATTTCACTTATATGTGGAATCTAAGGAATAAAAAGAACAAACTAATCAAAAACAGACTCAAAAATATAGTGGACAATTTGGTGACAGACAGAGGGGGAGGAAGGTTTGGGGGGCTGGGAGAATGGGGTGAAGGCTTAAAGAAGTACAAATTAGTAGTTGATGGATGGTCACAGGGTTGGGGAGCACAGCATAGGGAATGCAGTCAGCATTAATATGTTGGCTAGGTGGAGGACCAGGGAAGGGAGGGTGCAATTGGGGGATTGTTTTACAAACTATATGGATATCTAACCAATGTACTGTATACTTGAAACTAATCAAAATTTTAAAAGATTATATAAAAAAAGAAATATTTGTTGGTGAGAAAGACACACTTACTGCTATTACTGCTATGGGTATTGGCTATACTCATAATTAGACAAAATACTAAAATTTCAGTTAGAAGTTAGTGAAAAAGAGGATGTAATAATTCCTACCCAAATTCATGGACCCCTCGGGAGATCCCTGTGAAAGCCATGGAATGGCACTGCCTAGCTCTCCTGCCATGAAGTGGGTATGGCCACTTCCTCCCTGACTCCTAGATTCACAACCACACTTGTGCAGTGTCAATGTTTCCCCTGGCTACTCCCAGGCATTGGCTGAGCACAGCAGGGTCCCAGTGCGGGGACATTCCTGTGGGACAGGAGGGTCTCCTAGTGAGCAACTGTGGCTCAAGTACGCACAATCTGCCTCACCAAAACATTCTCAGAACTGAGCTGTCATCTGAGTCTTTTCCTACCAGTCCTTCTTCTTCCACCTCTCCTTTCACAGCAGTCAGACTTACACCGCCATCTGAAAACTCTCCCACCCTACTCCTGCTCCCTTCCCTTCATCTCTCCCAGGTGTTTCTCCCAATAAATCTCGTGCATGCAAACCCCATCTCGGCTCTGCTTCTCAGAGGACCTGAACTAACACAATCTCTTGTCACTAACGAAAAAAAGAAAAGCCTATTTAAGTGAATTTATTCAGACCTGATTATCCTGAAGACATTTGGACACGCGGCATTTACGACACTTTAACCAGTACCTGTTACCTGATTTCAGAAAAGGGTTTATGAAAAAATTTAAAATTTTCCCATTAACTCTTTGTCATCTAAAAGAAGGGCCATATAGTGTTAGGCCAAGGACTAGCTTCCCTGAACAGATGGCGATGGCTCATTAAGGAGCCTGGAACACAAAGAAGAGGGCTGAATCCGCAGCCACGAAATGACTGTGTTTAAACAATGTGACTTGAAGGGTACACAGTGTCAACCCCTCAAATGTCCTACTTCTCATTTCTGAAAGGCCCTCAGACTCCACACTATGAGTGTAAAGTGAATACGTCAGAACTCCTCATATACAAGAGAGAGTCAAGATACTGGAAGGCTAGATGGACCTTAAAATTACAGAGAAGACGCTGAGAAAAGGAGAATAGGACAAGCAAATTTTAAGAGGGAAGAGAGACAAAGGCTGTTGCTAGCACAATATTTTCTTCCACACTCCACACTCCTTCCACAAGGGATTTCAGGTATAATAACAACAACATAAAAAAGTAATGCTAGAACCAAAATAGGAAACAAGAACACTCCATAAAGGGGGATATTAAATTAGCACAGAAAAATCGAGATAAGAGAAATGAACACAACTATGAAGTGTATAAGATCTGATTGACGAGGAGAAACGTGTTAACACCCAAGTTGAAACTTGGAACATATTTCCCACCAACACCTCTTTGGTATATTGGTTAGATTCTATGGGATCCTGAGAAGAAATTCTACTTCTGATACATTGTGAACTAAATCAGTTGCTATAGGCTGCCCCAGGGACCTCACCACGACATATAACGTAGCTTCTGCATTTTAAATCAATTTTGGGAAAGAATTCGCTTGAAATGTAAAATACGCTCTGTTTCCCTATGTAGGAAGAAACATGGTGAATTGTGTCTCCAAAAAGATATGTGAATGTCCCAAACCCCAGTACTTCAGAATGTGACTTCATTGAAAATAGGATGCTTGCAGATGTAAGTTAAATTAAAAGATCATACTGGAGTAGACGGGCCCTTAATCCAACATGATCGGTGTCCTTAAAAAAAAGGAGGAGAGGACACACTGAGAGAAGAATGCCATGTGACAACAGAGGCAGAGATCGGAGTGATGTATCTACATGTCAAAGAACACTGAGGATTCCCCATAATGCCAGAAGCTAAGAAAGAAGCATCGAACAGGCTCTCTCCCTTACAGCCCAAGAAGGAACCAATCCTGCCAACATCTTGATTTTGACTTCTAGCCCCGAGAACTGTGAGAGTGTAAATTTCTCATGTTTTTAAGACCCAGTTTATGGTACTTTGTTATGGCAGCCCAAGGAAACTGATACAATCAACATAAGGTTCCCCACAACAGCCTCCCTGCCCCTGTTACCACCAAGTACTGATTTGTAAATCTCCCAGTAATGTACCAGGTTTCACTGGGCTGAGTCCTTGCTGGAGATGGACTGACACTTTTGGAAACTGGATCCCTGGCAGCAAAAATCAGCCTGCTGATGCCCTCTAAGGACCTAAGTCACCTTTTTGTTCCTCAGGAACAATTTGCATACTTAGACTATGTAGTTCAATTCTGGCCTCAATATATTATATTTAAATTGTACTTTCATTCCAGAAACACTTAGGAAAATTGTCTCATTAACTCTCATGCCTCCCTTGTGCAGTAAGAAAGGGACAAGTACCAGTATCTCAATTTTAGAGATGAAGACCCTGGATTCTAAGATCCCAGGGCTATGAAGACATTGAGAGGTCATCAGCTCCAACAACCCAAACCTGTCGCTTAGCAGAATCACTTAAGCAACTCAGCAAAAATACAGATTCACAGGTTCAGCTCAGCAGTTCCAGGACACGGCCCAGGAGTATGTATTTTTAACAAGTTACCTCCCCCAATTTTTTATAACCTGATTGGCACAATCTGTAAACCAGCATTTGGAACCACAGAATGGTCTAGTCTTTCTCAAGTTTGAGAAAGATTATGAAGTTTCAGTCTACAATGGACAATATATATGACGATGGTCCCTTAAGGTTATAATGGAGCTGAAAAATTTCTATCAACTAAGGACGTCATAGCCATCACTAATAGAGAGGAATGTTCATGGTGCATTATCTGTTTATGAGCAAATCTATAATTTAAAAAAAGAAAAAAATCAAGAAAACTGCCATGGACATATTTCTGAAAAGAGTGGCACTTCTTCAGGTAGAACCTTAGGCAGGTCCTTCAGGAGGTTTTCCAGAAAAAGGAACTGTTATCACAGGAAATGACAACTCCACAATATTACTGCCCCTGAAGACCTTCCAGTGGGATGAGATGTGGAGGTGGGAGACAGTGCTACTAATGATCCTGACTCTGTGGAGGCCCAGGCTGATGTGTGTGTTTGAGTCTTTGTTTTGAATAAAAAGTTTAAAAAGTAAAAAGATTAAAATATAAAGTCTTTTTAAAATAGAAAAAAGTTTACAGTGTAAGAACATAAAGAAAGAAAATGTTTTGTACAGCTGTACAATGTGTTTATGTTTTAAACTGTTACTATAAAAGAGTTGAAAAGCTAAAAAATTAAAATGTGTATAAAGTCAAAATGTTACAGTAAGCAAAGGATATTACTGAAGAAAAAGTTTTATACATTTAGTATAGCCTAAGTGTGCAGTGTTTATGAAGTCCACAGCAGTGTACGGTAGTGGCCTAGGCCATCACACTCACTCACCACTCGCTCGCTGACTCACCCAGAGCAACTTTCAGTCCTGCAAGCTCCATTTATGATAAGTGTGCTATACAAGTGTTCCATTTAAAAAATCTTTACACCGTACTTTTACTGTACCTTTTCTATGTTTAGATGTGTTGAAATACACAAATGCTTACCACTGTGTTATTACTGCCTACAGTATCAGCACAGTAACATGTTGTGCAGGTTTGTAGCCCAGGACCAATCAGCTACACCACGTAGCCTAGGTGTGTAGTAGGCTGTACCATCTAGGTTTGTGTAACTGACCTCTGTGATGCGCAATAAAGAAATAACCTAATGATGTATTCCTCAGAACATATTCCCATCACTAAGCAACACATGACTGTATGTGGACAGATTCCTTTTACAAGATAAAAATTCTTATGATCTTCCAATGCTAAAAAATTATTTTTATTATAATGTCACTTTAAAAAATACAACCCTAAACCTAAAACTTCCTAATTCTGATAGCTCTTTTATATAACTACAAAACCAAAACAAAATCAAAAATTAAATAGAATCTCAATAAAATCCAAATTGGCACAACCAGGCTACTGCACTGACTGCTACAGAGCTGGACCCTGACAGCATGGCAGGCTCGGGCTGCAAGTGCTACTGGAAACTCCATTCTTGCCGCCCTTCTCTCCAAGGACCATGGTCAGCACTGCCTTCCTGCAGCCTCTCTCAATGTCATGGTCAATGTCATGAAAACATGATCATCAACACAATGCAAACTCAGGCTTTCCAATCATGTGGCATGCTCAGCTATAGTCAGTCAGTCATCCAAATAATCTATAATATGCTTATCCTAATGTGTTCATGTTTTCATCCAAATGCGAGCACAAGATTTAAAATTTCTCATAGGAAAATTATGAACCTCCCTTCGGTAAATGTCGATCTGATCCATCTGCTTCTTTTTGGCAGAGTCAGAATTCAGCGAATGCAGGCTTCAATTTCTTAGTAATAGTTAATACTATACTGTACCAACTATGTAGCTAATGCATTGTTCTAAGCCCATTCCATGGACTAACATATTTACTCTTCATATCAACCATGTAAGGTAGGTACACCAGTTAGTTCTATTGTGCAGATGCAAGAACTGGGCAAGAGAGGGTAAGTCATTTGCCCAAGATCGCAAATCTCCTAAGTGGCAGACCTGGGAGTTGAGCCCAGGGAGTCTGGCTCCAGAGACCATGCTCTTCACCAAGAACCACGAATAATTTTCAAGTGATGTATTCACATTCCCACATTAATGGTAGAGTCTGAGTTCCAATAAGTAGGATTCTGAGGCAGTGAATCCAGGCCTGTATGAGTTGTAGAAATTAGGAGTTCGGGTGAGGGATAGGAGGTTGCTCTGCATAGAGATAGGAAAAACGGGCCTTAGGGACTCACCAAGTCAAAAAGCCGGGCAAACTACCCAAATAGGCATACATCCAGAAAAGCGAGGTAAAGTGGAAAAAAAACCTGGGTAGATAACAATAGGACAGAAACCAGGGAAACCAGATGAATGATCAGAACTGAAGCACAGTGAGGCAGAGCTTAGAAATATTCTCTAAGCAGAAAAGGAAAAGTGTGTGTCTGCAGCCTGGAGTGTGACAGCGAGGAAACTGTTAAAGTTGCCAATTTAGCGCCAGTAAAATCCTGCAAAAAGGAACCCCAGTCAGCTGAGTAGAAACCCATACATATCACCTCACAAGAGAGGTAAAGGTGACACTAGAATCTCTGGAGAGTTAAAGTCACAAAGACTTACAACAGGATAAACCCAAGGCCCCGTCCTCAAGACAACTGTATCTTCTGTCATCTGAACATCTTGTCACCTGAACTTTGCTAACTAATACTTACTTCTCACATTCTAAAAATATAAAGACAGCAAGCTACTTCAAGTTGTTACAAACTCGATCACAGATGAACCAAGAAGATTAAATGGTTGTACTACTCCAATAAATGACATGCTTTTCAAATAGCTTTCCTGGACATAATTCATAGGAGGCTACCTAAAAGGAAAACTGAGTTTGTGTGCTGATGACAAAAGATATCCTTGAAATACTAACCGACATGGCTTTCTCCTGCCCTTCAGATTAGCCAAACGTTCACCTTGGCAGTCATCACATTATGCCTGTCTCCTTCTAGAGAGATCTGGGCACTTTTTCTAACGGAAGGGCAACTTTTTGAAGGGAACAACAACAAAACCACAAGGAAAATATTGGAAATGAGAAAAACTGGAGGGTGGCACAGGGAAGGTGATTGTACAAGCAAGAGGAGAAACACGAGACTTACGATGTATGGAAGTGAGAGAAGGGCGAGCAGAGAAAAAGAATCTTCTCAAGTGACCGACACTGAGTAAGAACAAAGTAATTGAGCTCTGTGCTTGCAATTAAACCTTTTACTTCAGAAATAAGAAAATCAACCCACTGGACTTTTGATCAAAATAGCACTAAGCCTCAGCGATGAGAGAGAGAAAAAAAACTTAAGCAAAATCAAAGAAAAACTGTGCTATAGAGAAGAAATGATCTTTCACCTCCACAAGATATGCTTGCTTCTGAACTATAAAAAAATTGTCATCATCACAAATACAGTTCACATTTTTTTCTCTCTGTGTCAGCACTAAATTTTATATCTGATGGTTTTGGCACCAAAGATAACATCTATTTTAGGTGATAAAGTAGAAGAAAGATATAGATTCAGAAGAACCAAATGTTTTGAACCTGATAAGCCTACATAGATTCTCTGTGTTGACTCAATTGAACAATTTATTAAGCTTCTTCTATGACATGGCTCCTGTTGGAGGTAAGATACAGAGGTGATCAAGTCCCAATCTATGACTTCAAGGAGCTTATATCTCACAGGGAAGACCTTGCAAGAATTAATATAAGACAAGTGGTTAAGTCTCCATGATGGCAAAGACGGCTGTCACAAATAATAAATAAGGGCATTAATTAAAAACTATTTTTACTACTACGGAAACTCAGGGAGAAACTCGCTTCCACCTGAGGATTTTCAAAGTTCATGATAGTGACGTGAGGGTGCCACATAATAAGCTCACTCTTCTAACAGCACAGATTCTTCCACTACAACACTTGTTTTTTTAAGTTTCAAATCCTGAATCCTGATCTCGAATCCTAGTTGGTTCCTTTATGATTCAATGTTCCTATGGCTTAGAGAGTGAATGATTCTACCCAGAAGCACCTTTGGTAAAGGCTTTTGTATCCATCTAGGTTCACAGGTAAAGAATCAAAACAACTGACTGAAACCTGGATTTTCCAGTAACCTGTCAACAATACACATCTCTTGTCCCATTGCATGACTTTCACCTTCTAAATGTTGGCTTCAAGTAGAGCATAGTCCATATGGTTTTCACCTCTGTGCTTTGATTCCAGTTGGCAATGCAAATTTTGTTAGTACAACACTGCCTAACCCTGCAGATGCAATCATATGAAAAGGAAAGGAGACAAACAGACCCTTCTCCAAGGTCTGTGGAGTCTGGAAAAGAGCTCTTGGCTGTTTTCCTTGCATCCAGTTCAGTCCAAGCAGGTCCAAGGGGGACCATATTCCTTTGTTCATTATTATATCAGCAAACATTTACTGAACCCTTACTGGATACCAGCTCTGTGCTAAGTATTTTGCAAACATCTCATGCAGTTCTCACAACAACTATACTGCTGTCTCATTTTCTAAAGGAAGAAGTTGGAGAAGTGCAAGGTTCACCTTTGAATTATTAAAGTTTCCCAGGGCCCTCTTTCAGGCCATTATCCTCCCTCTAAACTCACTCCCTAGGCATTTATCATCTACTTTCATGGCATCGGTTACCACCCAATGCTGATGACTACAAAATGTATAGCTCCAATTCAGCCTCTTCTCTAAGCCCTAGCAAGATTCTCCTTCAAGTGCTCTCTCACATACCCAAAACGTAATCTATAATCTCTCCTCCTCCCCATCCCTACATTACCCTTGACTCGGGTCCTACTCTGGTCCTCCCTGTCTCAGTAACAACACCACTACCTACACTACTGTATCAGCTATAGAAACCTATGAGTCACCTTTAACATTACTTCCTTTCTCTCCCCCTCCCTCCCAAGATCCAATCACCACCAAGACTTTTTGATTCTACCTCTTAAATTACTCTTGAATCAATTCACTTTTCTCTATGTCCCAGTAAAAATGACCTGTCCTCTTGCCCAGTCTATTGTGACAAGCTCCTCACTGGCTTCCCTGCAGCTGTTCTGGCTCCTCCATTTCCACTCACTATTTAGCATTCCTTATAAGACATCTTGCAGCCAAAGTGATGCCTTTAAAGTTCAAACAGCACATTAGAACCCTTGTACAGCATCTTCCTGCTCACAGCACAAAATCTCAAAAGCTTAACCTGGTCATCAAGGTCTTTCAAGGTTTGGTCCCTGCCTGACTCACCAGCCTCCATGTAGTTCCCCTTAGCTCCAGGCACACTTCTTCCAGCCTTCACAGGCATGTGGGCAAAGCGGATTGGGAGCTGAGAAAGGAGAATTTCAGGCAAAGGGAATAGATTTGTGAGCAGTAGGATGCCGTACGAGGATTTTCATGTGCTATTTGAACTTTAAAGGAATGGCTTGGCTACAGGATGTCACATTCCCTAGGACAGCCTTCTCTGACTTCTCTCAGGTTAGGACCTCTGCTGTAAAATCTCTGGCTACCTTCTCTTCCCCTTTATGGGACGCATCATAATTAAAATTTAAAGGCTGGTGATTGCTTGAGTAATGTCTTTCCCTCTCCCTCAATAAAATGTAGGTTTTGTGAGGGCAGTCACCGTGTCTGGGAGCATGCTATGCTGTCTCTAACACTGCAGGATTCTCAACCAAGTTTCCATAACTTTGGCTAGTAAAGGATCACGTCATTCATATGATCGTCCTGTTGTAACAATCATGCATGTGTCTTTATGTAATATTTTTCACTTTTCTATGCCATACAGTGTCTATCAACATGTTATCTCTTGCTAGATTGTAAGCTCTAGAGAGCCAAAAAGATTTAGTTTCTTAGAGAAGCTAATGTTGAGAAATTAATAGTAAGACTTAGTGCCTTTAGCACCTCCCAAAGGATGTTTATTCTATTAGCCTCATTTTGCAGGTAAGGAAACTAAAACACAAAAAAGCAAAAACATATTCACAGTGGCCAGGACATGGAAGCAACCAAAGTGTCCTACGATAGATGATTGGATAAAGAAGCTGTGGTACATATATACAATGGAATATTTCTCAGCCATAAGAAGAGATAAAATATTGCCATTTGTGACAACATGGATGGACCTCGAGATAATCATGCTAAGTGAAATAAGCCAGACAGACAAAGTTGAAAACCACATGATATCCCTTATATGTGGGATATAATTTAAAAGCAACAAATGAGCAAGACAAACAAATAAAGACTCACAGACTTGGACAATGGATTAGTGGTTACCAGAGGGTAAGGGGTGGGGGAGCAGGGGGAAGGTCGATGGGGTAAAGGGGGTCAAATGTAAGGGGGAGGGGGAGGGTGAAGTGGGTTAAGGGGATCAAATATATGGTAGCTGAAGGAAACTGGACTTTGGGTGGTAAACACACAATAGAATATACAGATGTCAAATTATAATGTACACCTGAAAATTATATAATTGTATTAACCAATGTTACCCCAGTAAACTTAATTTAAAAAAAAAAAGAAAAAGAAAAGAAAAAAACACCTTCTGCAAGGTCACTTAGTAAGTGGCAGAGCCAGTAATCAAACCCTGATCTGTCAGCCCACAGCTCACGGTCTAGTAGAGCACGTGAGTAAATGACAAAGCCAAGCTGTTACTCCACTTGTGCGGTGGATGATGGAGCTAAGCAAGTTTGGTGTGAATGATCTCACAAACCATTTCACTTCTCATAGGAAGGTTTGTGGCACACAGATATTATGGTGTCATCAAGACCAATTTCTACTTCTCTAGGTTTCTATGTTGGCCAACTGAGTGATGACAAAGCCTTTGAAACTATATTGAAATGGGCGACAGAGTTAACTACCTATCAGGTTATGCTGTATGGCTTTCTGGCTTAATAACATCCAAAGATATTCTTTCTTTTTCCTAAAGCAATTATGTCAGAATGTCTTTCATTGGAAAAACTACCAAGGCCTACAGTATTACATAGAATTTGTAATGTGAAGGTTTGAGCGCAAAATACTACATTAAAAATTCAGATTAAAACAGAAATTTTCATGTGTCACCATTTAAGTCTATTAATTTCATTTGGGTCTGGTCCATGGCAACCATATATGCCCATTATTTCCCACCTATCCTGGGTCAGACCCCGGAAGCATCCTCTTTCTGGACCTGGATTTCAAAAAAGGCACAGACTATGCTGCCACTACTAAATGGATAAAGCAACATAATCCTGTATGGCTCCAATCTAAACAGCTTCTGTGGCTTCCTGGAGACCTGAGAATAGCTCAAGCCACGTGTTAATGCATACATCAATAGTCTTCACTCTAGAGAGGAAAACAAAGCACTAAGAAAAAATACCTCCAATTCCATCCTCCATCTGGCTACATTTTCTCTCATAAATTAATTCTGATAGAGAAAGCAACAAAATCTGTCCCAGGTCAAATAGATGTGTATGTCTTTTTACTTACTACTTGGAATAAAACAAGCATTCAGTGAAATTTTTCAATCATTCATTTAACAAATCATTTTAAAGGCTTATGAAATATATGAAAGTGTGCTAAATTCATAGGAGAGAGGTGAAATAAATGAGGCTCTTTTCTGGATTTCAGGATCTTATAGTCTTAAAGAAATTATACATGTAAATAACTTTAATATGAGGTAACATAATTACCTCCACTTAATTAACTAGTATAGCAGAGCATCTTTAAAGTGCTACATTAATGGGAAGTGTTCCTTACATCCATGCTCAAAGCTTGGTCCCCGAACCCACAGCCTCAGGATGTTGCCTGGGGATTTGTTAGAAATGCACAATCTCAACCACCGCCACATACTTTCTGAATCAGAATCTGCATTTTTATCAGATTCCCAGATGATTAAAATGCTTAATAAAGTTTGGAGAAGAACTGCTTTACATTTTTTGGTAGTCACTGTTTACCAGTAACAAATTTGATAGAAGCCAACTTCAAAACAGGGACTCGGATTCTTATAGAATAAACGCTTAATACACTGTTTTAAAAGTGAATCTCCGAGGGATTTGTTTTAAAATTTAAATGTACAAAACGTGATTCAAAAGCTCAGCAAACTACATGGTCCTGCATTTTAACATCCTGCAATACTCAGACCCTTGCCTGAAACGCTAAATGGTTTAAAAATATAGCTCTATTCATAGAGGTGAGAATATTTTCTTTTAAAGCTTAATGTGTATTAAGTTGACCTTGCAGAAGCCATTGGAGGAGATGAAAACTTTTATTCAGGAGTTCAACTTGATAAAAAAAAATTTTAGAGAAAATGTCACTAAAGGGAACTAAAATGGGATTTCTCCCAACTTAAGAGCTGCTGAGTCATAGAATCATAAAATGTGAGCATAGAAAAGATCTTAGAGGTTACTCTCTCAGCTCTGCCTCACTCCCAAAGAAAATCATTCTGCAGTACTTCGTATCTATAATTTCTTTTTCCAATGAGCTCCAAATGGTTCGTATTTATCAACCAACCAATCAATCAAGCCATAAATATGTTTTGGTCTTCTGATACCTACGAAGTGCTGTGAGGAGCAGAAAAATATGCTTGCTCCTTTCCAAAGCTCACAGTTTCATGAAACGGAATAAACGTTCCTAACAAATAAAGTCATGTGAGTTGCGTGCCACAAGATACACAATGAAGAGGTTTGTTAGGAGAAGAAAGAGAACCTGTAACATAAGGTGGCCAATGGGAGCCTCATGTCACTAGAAGGAATCCCAGAGCTCATCAGTCCCAGGTCTTCCTTTACACTAAGGAAACTGAGCGGCAAGGGGTTAGGTGCTTTGGCCAAAGTCATACTGCAAGCCTCTTGATGAACCAGATTGAGAAACCCAGGCTCCTGACTAACTCCTGACTAACTTGTGACATGCCACACAGCTCCCCATCAGTGTTGGCTTTCTGGAATTGGGCTCTAAAGCAAAGTCTATTAGTTGTCCACCAAAATCCATTTTTCCCATTTTTCTATAGCAACTGTATCTGGGCACATACTGTATCTGGGCACATACTGCCCAGCTGCCCTAGTTTTCCATTCTTTTGCAATGAGAGGTAGCTCTGTGACTAAGTTGTTGATAAGGAAATATAAGTGGAAGGGACATATGTGACTTAGTGGCCCAAATGTACTTCTTTCACACCCTCCTTCCCCTCTTCCCACCAACTGCAACCCAACATCAACAATACCCTAGTAGATGTCAGAGAAACAATGCAAGAAGGGACCTGCATCCCTGAATCATCCATACAGCAGAGCCTCCTACCCATCTGGAATGCTTACTTCAGACTTTACACAAGAAAGAAAGTTTCTCTTCTTTAAGCCACTGGATTTATTTTGGGGTCTCTTTGTTATAACAGCCCAACCTTAAGAGCTGTAGTAAGGAGTCTGATGCTTTCCTGCTGTAATAGAAGCAGCACTTTGTATCAACTCCTTGACCTAGCCCAGTGCCTGGTATACATGGAAGAGATACAGGTAGACATTTTTTTTTTTTTTTTTGGCAAATAGAGAGACATGCTATTGGTACTGATAATATGCCAGACAATTTGTTAAGCAGTTTACATACACATTAGATAACTGATCCTCACAACAACCCTATGAACTTGGTACTCTTATTATCTTCAATTTATACATGAGGGGAAAAAAATGCAGCTTAGAAGCATGAATTAAGTTTGTTACTAGCCAATGTTGAGTAGAATTCAAACCCAAGTATGACTGACCCTAAAGAGTGTGCTTCTCTAAAATGCTAATTCTGTGTGCGTGTGTGTGTGTGTGTGTGTGTGTGTTTTGATGAACAGGGATCAAACAAATGAAATCAGGGTGGCAGCTAGACATGGTGACCAGGAACACTGGACTGAGACATAAAATACCTGGGGTTTCCACGTGTTACAACTCTGTCCAAGCTTATTTAGCTTCTCGGGCCTAAGTGTCCTTTAGGGTAAAATGTGTTACCTGAACCAGATGATCTTTAAAAAAACAGTTCTAACAGTCCATAGCAAATGTACAAAGACCCAGTTGTCACTCACTCACTACCACCTATACAACCACTCTTTACTCTCAAATCTGAACCAAGTAGAAGACCTTGCTAGAGAAATAAAGGTCGTGTTGCTGTGAAGGAACAGCATAGTATGAAAATTTAAACAAGCCATATAAACAATTACGATATACCCACAAATCAAAATGCATGGAGTTTCAGAGTGTCATAGGTTATTATCTGTTTTCCTGTTTGAAATCTGGTTCTTTCTTTTTCTTCATCAAAAGAGGACAGTACTTATAACTGGCCCAGAATTAAAAGGTAGGAAAGTCAGTTCTTTTCCACTGTCGTTTTTCATTGCAGCCTTGTTTACAGAGCAGTAAAATTAAAGGAGCAAGCACAGGAATATGGTCTGCATCATAGACCATAGAATAGAAAGAGAAGTATTGAGAAGAGTCTTAGGGATGAGCCCCAAGGACTCATGACAGGTGACTGATTCCCATAGCAGGAATCTTCAAATGCTGTGTAATGTGGTGGAAAGAGGTAGCAGAAGTGGACAGTTTAAAGTGAGGGCACATAACCCATCCTAGAGACACAAAGAGAAGGGCCTGTGGGGTGTAGATGAACATCAGAAGTGAACTGCATTAGCATAGGTTAAGGCTGAGAGTCTTCAGGAACAGGAGAAGGATGCAAAAAATATTTAAATGGCTTTGGGTGTTTCATGTTTCCCAGGGTATATATAAATCTGGGAGGTCACATTTTTGATGGACTTGCTGAATACCAGATGGCAGGCCACTTTGCCAAACACTTTGTCCAAACCTAGACAGAGAGATCACTGTAAAAAAAGGGGCAAGAAGAGCCCTGGCAAAGATGCTAAATCTCATCACAGAGTGAGCTCCAATTTTAAAGTCAACATTTACAACCAACATTTTTCATTAAGTATGCGTACCCAAGATCTAGGAAATGGAGATTCAAAATGTCTCTTCAGCTGCTGCCTGGACTCTTGGAAATGACTCGACTAACGTTTAGAACACTAATCATCTCAAAAGCACCCTGTAAACACCAATTCACACCACATGACTCACCAAAAATATACCACCGAAAACCCTCTGAAACAATAACTCTCTCTCTCTGTATAGTGTTTATGGGGGAATTAACGACCAGCTGGAGTCTGTGGTCTTTGACCCGAGCCAGCAGTTATTAAGGCGTAGGAAAAGTTTTATGTTCTGATTCATTTTACCAAGGGCAGCACCCCTTGATGTGTGCAGAATATAAAACCCTGGATGCTGCATTATATGTGAGTTCCTGGTATTTTTTAACAGAATGGTGGACCCCCTTGTGATCGCAGATCCAGATTTCAGGCCATTGGAAAGCTAAGTAACAGGATCTGTCAGGAGGATGTTTACAGTTTCAAGCCATGTGGTCAACACACAGAAAACAAAGCGAGATTCAGACAAACTAAAACATAAAACTGCCCTAGAATCTGCAAAAAGGAAAAATGCTTCCGATATTTTCATATCGAGTCCACTGGATTATAGTCCACTTTAATCAATGCTGGATTAGTTTTTTAATCTTAGGTAATATGATCACGACTGCATATTTTCTTCATCTTTTCCTGAGCTATATTTTATTCATTTTTTTTTCACTTGGCTGCCTACACTGAAAAGACTGAGTAATTCATCTCTAGAGTCTCCTAAACAGGGTAGTAAAAGCAGTGTTATGAGTCAGCTTTGCTGGTGTTTCCTCGTAACTCTCTGTCACTAATAGGGAATAGCTTGTTCTTGGCTTTGTACCCCCACTGCACCCATTTGCCTCTTTATTTTAACTCCATGAACTTTGAGGAAGGCAATTTGGTCCTAATTCTAACAGATAAATTAACTACAATCAGCAAAGACTGGTGAAGGTCTGGTATAGATATAAAGATTTCAAAAATATCTTTGTCCTTTAATAACTAATGGTCCTCAAAAAACTGATTTGATCACTAAATAATCCAGCATTTGTGAGCCTTAGATCAAGATATTGCAAACAAGAAATAACTGGACAACTATGACATTAATTTTGTAGATTATCTCAATAGAACTGTACCCAGTGAATCCGTATTAAGAGATGTAAAAATAACGCTACCACAAGGGCATTTCTAAGTCAGAATATCATTTATTAAATACGTTTCTGGCTGCAAAAGGCTACTATTCTTCAGAGAAATCAAGACCAGGGGGAAAGGTATCTCCAGGGTGTGTGGGCTGACATGGGGCTTTTCACGGAGTGTGTACAGCAAACGCAAAAAGGGAAGACATTTTCAGAGCTCCCAGATTCCCAAACTTCCTCAGTGTGTTTTCTGATGGTCACAACTAACAATGGCCTATGTATCTGTTAGTTTTATTTCCCATGTCTCTCCCTCTTTAGATCTTCCCAGCTGGGACTACTGACACAGCCTTGGCCTACTTCAGTGCTCAAGGTGATGGTGACAGAAGCGGCCTGCACCAACAACTCCTGCTTCAGCCCCGTGGCCCTATTTGGTCAGGCTTAGAACTGAGTTAGGTTCCAGATTCCCTAGCCCTGTGCTGGCTCAGTCCGAAGGATCCAGATCCTCAGTTCTGATCATATTTGCCCAGTCTAAGACAGGAGACTTTCTCTGTGCCCCAGCTCATTGGCTGGCCCTGAAATCCTGCCCGGTTTATGCCGCTCCCTCCTCCAAGGCTTGATCTTGGCTCCCCACCCACCCAAATTCAATTCTCATACCTCTAGCCCACCTCCTACTGATGGCAACCATCCCTGGGTAACACCATATACAAACACTCCGGGATTTCCCACTGCCTTGCTCAGCCCCCCTCACTGGCTGCCTTAGAATCAATGATTGCAGAAGTTAGGATTGAAACTTTGACTTCCACCAGACATCACACCTGGTTCCCCTGATAGCCTCTCCAAATCCAAAGTCTGGTTTCTTCAAAGAGGATGTTTCTAAGAACTGTAGGAGAAATCAAAGCCATGAGACCTAGTAATCACTGAATGTAGAGGTTAGTGAAATTAAAACATCAAATGTGACTGAAGTTTCCATATTATAGGACTTTTCCCCCCCTTAAGCATATTCTACAGGTCTACCTCTACACCAAAAGTTGGAGGGTGTGGGGGCAGGGCTGCTGGATCACATTTTACTTCAAGTAAATAGCTTCCCTTAGAGCTGTGGGGACAACAACTGCAGAGCCTTACATGGCAGCTTTCCACTAGGGGGTCAGAGGATGAGCCAGAGGTAGAGGTGAAAGTCAGAAACCAGTTTATTCTGGGCCCTCTGCTTATATACTCATTTACTCCTTACACAAGCCCAGTGAGGTCAAATTATCTCCTGTTTTATCCCAAACTGCTGGGACCCAAAAGGCTCACTTGTCCAGAGTCACTCACTTAATAATAAATGCAAACTGAGACTTGAGCCCAGGCCTGTTAGATTCCAACACATGGGCTCTATCCACCAGATACGATGCCTTCTAAGAGAAGCCTAATAATAAAAGGAGCGGCCAGAGGCAGGGAGGATAACCGGAGGCAATGGAGCACAGGAATCATAGAAAGGTAAGGGGCTAGGAGAGTCCAATGCTGCAGAAAGGCAAAGGAAAGATTGAAAAGGGAGACATATGTGGCAAATAATATTAGTGGAAATAAATGCACAGTAAGTGTTAGCTCTGTGCCAAGAGCTATGCTAAGTGCTTCAGCTGTATTGACTCTTTTAAGCCTTACAACAGCCTCCAGGGATAGGCATTTTTATTGATAAACACAAACTAAGACACAGAAAGGTTAAATAATTTATCTAGGTTTATATAGCTCGCAGGGAGTGGAGTCTGGACTTGAACTCAGGCAAGTGGGCTCCAGGGTCTGCAGGGTTAGCTGCTCTGGGAGGGCCCTGAAGACCTCAGCAAGAACAGTTTCAGTGGGGTGGTGCAATCGAGCCAACTTGCAGCTTGGCTGTGAAGAGAAGGACAGAAAGAAAGCAGGAGCTCAAAAGAAAATCTGTTGGTTTCCAAGGGCTGCCACAATGAGCACCACAAATTGGCTTAAAGCAACAGAAATTTTTCTCTCAGTTCTGGAAGCTGCAAGTACAAAATCATGGTGTTGACAGGGCCGTGTTCCCGCCAGAGACTCTGTGAGAGGGTCCTTCCTTGCCTCTTCCGGTTTCTGGTAACACCAGATGTTTCTTGGCTTATGGCAGCATCACTCCAACATCTGCCTCAGCCTTCCCATAGTTCCTTCCTTCTGTGTCTGTGTGTCCTTCTGTCACCACATGACATTTGCCTCGTGTTTCTGTGCATGTGTATGTGTCTAAATTTCCCTCTTCTTATAGGGACATCAGCCACAATGGATTAAGACCCATCCTAATGAGCTCATCTTAATTTGATTAAATCTACAAAGACCTTATTTCCAAAAAGGTCACATTCACAGGTCTTGGGAGTTAGAATTTCAACATATTTGGGGATGGGAGATGGAGGATATAACCGGCCCGTAACAGAAGCCATGGGTTCAAGAAAAGGGTTTTCCGAGATAAAGGTGAAAAAGATGATGTATGAGCTATTTTAAAATAACGTTTTATTAAAGGTAGCAGGCAGGTCACGGTTCTTCACAAATGAGCAGAAAATCTGATTATCTGCATCCCAAGAAAGGCTTGCTATGCCTGGTATTTATGTATCCTGCTTTGATTTAATGAGTTGGGGACGGACACAGCCTCACAGTGCATGCCAAGAACACTGTGGTACTGCCCATCTATCACAGCCTCCCTCAGCTCGCTCTGCCCTGATCAGTAAGAAAGCAGAACCACGTCAAGCTGCACTGTTAGCTCTCAATCACACAGACTGACGCAGGCGAGCAGTCGTGGATACACTAAAACTAACGGACAGAAACTTGCCACCTGGCCTGGAATTTGGTCTTTTATTTTTTATTGCTACTTTTTCCTAGGCAATTTAAAAACACAGTTTGTAATCCCTCAGTTTATATCAAATGCAAGTTGTAATCCAAGAAGTAGCCTGGAAACAGCTAGATTAGCAAAAAGAGGCCTACCTGAGACAGTGCAGATAATCCACACACTTTTAACCAAGAACAAGCTGTGTCAAAACCCAAAATATTGGTAATAAAATTTTGCCTTAAACAATTCCAGCACAGAATTAGTTATCACATAAAGAAATTTCCACTCATAACATTGATGCATTAACTAACTTTTCCCAAAATGTTTAATTATTAACATTCCTTCCCAACGAGTTTAGCTTAGTATCTTAAGCATGGAAATTTAGCAAAACTCTAATTAAAAACACCTATGAGGAATGAGTGGTAGTAGCTGTCAAAGGGTTTCTGATTCTGTGAGATACCTCTGATTCTCACTATCTTTGCTTCTTAAGTTCACAACCACTGTAAAAAAAAATTCACAACCACTGTATGCACTGCAGTGTTGGAAGCAAAGAATGACGACTCCCAGCTGAGGCAGAAGACATCACATTATCAAGGTGCAAGAATGCTCTAAAACAACACACGACTATTTATACAAATGGATGCTGTTGTATTCAAATAAAATACAGCTCAAAAGTTACCATTTATTCGCCAATAATATATTCTTTTATATTCATTCATTAATTTAGCGATTCTTATTTAGTGCCTGCCATGTATGCAATATTGAGCTAGGTGTCAATAATTTTTTCAAAGATTTGATATAATTCATTGCAAAATCAGACAAATGATATTATTGATTAAGCAGGGTAATACCATTTGAGATGAAAAAATGTTTCACACACAAAAAAAATATGTTGCCAGCCAAAGTATAGGTCACTCTTTATGCATCAAATACAGCCCTTCAGGAGTTCTACAATTTCTTTGGAATAAGTCTAGCTGACACGGGACCTCGGAGAATGAATTCTTAGCAAAAATGCCATTGACTTAAGAGAATCCACCTGCATTTCCTTATTGTGTGACTGCAGACATTCTTTCCCTCAAGCCTTAAGGCTCCAGGAAACACCTCAAATCAGACACTAAGGCTAAGCCCACCAGCCGTCAGCACCATTTATCATCTTCCCCGAGACTGTCAAATTTTTTCCAGTTTCCCTTGACACATCAAAACAAATGGTGAGTGGTGGTTTCTATGCAACACTGTAAGTTTACGCCATGCTCCCCACAGAGCTTCTCCTCATGCCCACATTGCCCTTCAGTATGAGTCCGTTCCTTACCTAACTTACTCTTCCGTGGAGGATGTAAATGAGCCAGCTCTGCAGACAGACGTGAGTGACTGGATGACCCATTTATACAGCAACCTTTGCTCTATGTTATCCCCATCTCCTAATACTCGTGGTCCTTGAGTGTCCTGATACTCCTCCTGCGTGTGGGCAAGAACCTGTCATTTGCCTCTAACTAACAGACTATGGTAAAGGTCACTTGGATGAAATGTCACTTCCATGACCATGTTACATAAGGCTGTGATGTTTTTTCTTGCCCACAGACTTTCTCTCGTGTTGGCCTCAATGAAGCGAGCTATGTTGTGAGCTGCCCTGTGGTGAAGCCCATGTGGCAAGGAGCTGAGGGAAGCCTTACATCAACAGCAAACAAGTCCTGAAGCCCTTAGTCTTACTACCTACAAGACGCTGGATTCTGCCAACAACCAGGTGAGCTTGGTAGCAGATGCTTCTACCAGTCAGGCCTTGAGATGAGACCACAGCCTCGGCTGATATATTAAAGCTGAGATCCTGAGGCAGAGGCCCTGGCTATGCTGTGCCCTGCTCTAAACATGAGCTCATCTCTATAAGCTTTTCTCACATGTTGATAGTCTTGCTTGTTGATTTACCTCACATAAAATGACTACTAATTTTTAGAAACTCCCAGGACAATTGTACAACTGCCAACAGCATATATGTTTAGTGAATTTTGATACTAGTATCTCAGCATGTATAAACGTATGATAACATACCACAGTCATGTCCATGCATTCTCTGCCTCCATGAGCCAAGTGATGAATATGTCTTAGTACTAAATAGAGGTGATGCTGGTCCAACACTTTAATACATACTGAATGTATAAGTGCCACTAAATTGTATACTTTAAAATGATTATTTTATGTTATGTGAATTTTAACCACAATATAAACAAAAAAAAATTTTTTTATGTAAAGAAAAAAGCAGTACACAGGGAGAAGTAGGGACCAGGAGACTTTGAAGCATTCAGAGAAATATTTTTTGAACCATAAAGGAAGGTCAGTCTGGTCACTTTTCCATGAGGTAATATCCAAAAGTAACTATACTGCAGACTATTTCCATATACTATATTCATAGACCCTCTAAGAAGTCATTGATTTAGATTTACCATAGACCTTTAAAACACATATTGACTATATTACTTATGATTTTAGAAGCATTAAAACGTAAAAATCACTGGTATTAGAATCAATGAAAAATACTATCACAAATAAATTTGGTTACTACAAATTTAAGCAGATACATTTTACTTGAATAAACTACAATGTAACTTAGATTGCACTGATATAAAATGGAAAATCCATAATGGTAACTATGGAAAAAAAATTCAAGAAAAAAGGCTGGAAGATAACAGGTCATTTGTTTCCTCTGAGTAGAATTGTAGGTGAATTTTCCTACCTCCTTTAAAAACTCCTGAGATGTGACAGGCTGGGGTTTCCTTTCCTTTCATCTCCTTTGTGCCTTCCCATCTTCTCCTGGTGGGAAGAGGGTCTTCTGGCCTCAAGGCATCAACATTATGCAATAATGCTGTACATCTAGGTTTGTATTTCTATGTTGATACTTCCCCTTGAGAACTAAATTTATTCAATAAAAAAGTTATTGAGGGTTAGTATGCGGTGGGCATTGTTCTAGACTCCAGGGACAACTGTGAAAAGGCAGTGTCTGATTGTGAAGTTTCCAGTCAGAGGACAAAGCTGCAGCCCCAGTGGAAGAATGGCAGAGAGGAAGGGGAGAGGAGACCAAGGAAGAGGGACTTCTCACCACTCCCGTAAGGGAGTCAGCACAGCCTGAAAGGCAACCTGAGGGAAATGGCAGCACGTGTGCACCGTTCTCTGGCCTCCGAGTAATTTTGCGGTTTGCTCAAAATAAAGGTTCTTTCTGGTGGGAGACAGAGCCGGAAGTCGACCCAGTTGCTCCTGGGTATAATTCCAGCATTATATATTTTATCCAAAATTTTTGGTTTGAGCATATATTGCTTCATAGTCATGATAAACAAACAAAAATGAGGAATGAACTTATATTAACCCCTGTCTTTTAGCCAACCAAGCAGGTGGTTTTAGGAGGTAAGAGGTCATTATCTGCAAAAATAATGATTTTATGAAACTATATGAAATAAGAAATCCCAAAAGAAGTTGAAATTTCACTTCAAGTAAAATAAAAGAGAGAAAGAATAAGCGAAAGAGAATGCCACATTTCTCTTTGGAAAGTGCTGGCTCTTCTGAATTCTAATGGATTGTATGGCATTGAATCATTTAAGTGGCTTGAATGATTTTTCTTTTCAGGATAATAATGAATGTGACAGTGCTGGAGGACTAAAAGGAAGGAAGAATATGAGGCAAGCTGACTAAAAACAGATCTCGTAAAAGCTTTTAGTTCTTTTTATTATTCACAACCCTCAGAATGGATTATGTCTGCAAATTGATTATAAAAACCAACTTTGGAAGTGAAAGGTAGACTATCAATTCATTCCTGCCCTATCCCTCCAAAAAAAACTTCAGTTGCTAATGTTTTTGCATTAAAGGAAGCATTAAAGTCCCCACCTTAAGCTTCATATATTGATTATTACTCACTGACTAGAGTAATAGGTATACTGTAGTCTTGAAAGGTGTTCTTCTCTTCTTGGAACACCACATCACCATGCCTGTCAGGATCAGATAGCATCATGTGTGCCCCGCTCAGCTGAAACTGAGACATTTCACTAGCCTTAATGATGCCTACCTGACAACCAATTCATTTGGGAATGAGCCTAATGATTTGTCATTGAGGGACAACAGAAGTAGATTTCAGAGAACTAAGAAGAGAGACAATGACAAGTTAAGTTGAGCAAAACTACCCTTGTTTTTCAGCCAGCAGGCAGAAGTGTTACGAGGAAGGTGTACTCACTCTTTTATTTGAAGTGGCATAGCCAAAATAAAGTTATCAACCTTTATAACTTAAAGAGGCTCTAAAGATCTAGTCTAAAAATTCCTGGCCATCAGCTCAGGATGTACCTGCAGATATCAAAGGCTTACCTGGAAGATTAGTAAGCCAGTTGTAACTTCCAAGTTTCTTCTTTCCACAGTTTCTGACCTTTCCATTGAGATGAGAAATAGTTGCAGTAACTGCTTTTATCCATGCATGTATGCACATACATTCACACATTTATTTTAGTCAATCAACAACCACTAAATGAGTCACTAAAATGTGCTATAACATGATATGGCATAGGAAATACAAAGATGAGTAAGGAGTGACTCCCTGCCTTCAAGTAGTTCAGAACCTTATAAGATAGACAGACATACAATACATTAAATACAATATAACACTATGAGCTATAGAAGTATAAACAAAGAAATGATCAATTCATGAGAATTCTCCCAAGTAAGACGGTATTTGCGTCGGGTATTACAGATTGAGTAGGCATTCCATAGATAGACAGGAGAGACGTGAGAAAAGGAACTCCAGATAGAGACCTGGGTATGCAAAATCTTGGAAAAAATGAAAGAATATTGCATGCTCAGTGTGAAAAGAGTTCAGTGTGGCGAGGATATGAAGCACACACATGGCAAGAGGAGAGGTAAGAGAAGGTAAGGTTAACAGGAAGGCAGATTTGAGGTCGACATGTGCACAGCCTCAAATCACTAACTTGATTTTACTCATCCAAAAATCAATATTTGGGACTCGCAATAAATTTAATTTAGGATTTCAGAATGTAATTCATAAGTCACAAGAAAGTACAGCAAATATTGAACAGAACAATTTCATGTTCTTGATCAATATTTCACCCTTTATTATCTGCTTAAAACGTTTGATATCTAACGCAGGACCACTCCTTCCCTCCAGCCAGGTCACATAACTGTTGCCAAAGTGGCTCCCAGCTGTGTTGTACTGACTTCGACATCCTGTGGAAACATGAGGCTTTTTCTTAAATCCGAAACCCCCGTGAGGAGTAAAAGTAGAAACAAGGGAAAGACAGACAGCTTCAACATTCGATTTTATCTTCCATATGTCACACACTAATCAAACATTTAAGAGTATTTGTCAAAGTATCTAACATATAAAAAATACTAATGCAGTTTTCAATATCTCAAATGAGAAGTAATGACAGCAATGGTTAATTTTTAGATCTTTCAAATCATCTAAGTAAAATCAGGAAGGTAATTTTTATAGATTTCAAATGGTGTCATCAAATGATGACAAAAGAGATAAATTGAACCACAACAAGAATCCATGAGAATCTTAAATAGAGTAAAGGAATCCGAAGGCTGGCTTTCTAATTTGTGCCTTGATGCATGCTATGAGCACCTCTGAAACCGTTTTGTCCCAGAGACCATCCCTCCCCTCTCGACTCAGCCAGGTTCCCTTGTCATCCGCTTCAGTTGTATCTGGCACATGTTCTATGATTACACTAAGATCTCTGTACTGTAATTACCTCTTTAATTGCCTGTCTTTCTCACCAGACAGGAAGTTCCACACAGCCAGACCATCTGTACTGTTCACCATTGTAAGCCCAGATGGCAAGTGCCTCACACTTTGTAAGTGCCTAGTATTTCTTGACAAACAAACTGGTGGATGAGAGATGGAACAGAATGAATGGTTTGCTAAATCAACTTCTTTTTTCTGAAGAGGCTTGTCTATACAATAACATATGATATTGAAAATAATAAATAGTAATATGATGTAAAGGATTTGAGTTTGGGGTAGATGCTCAGTTAAGTTTCGTAGCTAGTATGTTCCTTTCCTTTTTCCTCTAATAGAATCCTTTTGGCCAGAGCTTTCCTAGGGTTTTAGTTGACTGTAGCGACATCTACTGCTGAGTTGGAGGAAGATCCATCTTTTCACTTATTGATTGCAGGTGGTGCCTGAGACTGGACCCCAGGGTGCTCAGGGGTCACCCTGTTATCTTGCATAATTTTTACAGACCATTATCTCCATTTCACAGAGAAAAAAATTTGAGTGTGTATTTCACTAACATATTATCTCACAGAAAATTAGGGACCGAGTCCTCAATGGCGACTCCTGGCTGCTTTGCCCCTCTCTGGAGCCTTGCTAAATGAGAAGGAATAACTACAGCACAGTAAATGCCTCACTAGAGGAAATGCATCACTAGCAAGCTCCTCTTTATCTGAATACCTACTCCATGCCTATATTTGGCTTTGAGAAATACCCACCTTTTTGAGAAATTGCCCCATGAAAATGTTACAACTCAAATCTAAATGAATGGTGAGGGGGAAAAAAGCAGGAAACATAGCATAGTGAAAGGAAACATCCATGTACCATTTCGCAAAAAAATATACTCCTGTTATTTTTCTAGTGCCCCTGTTGAGTAAGAAGTCATTCTTGAAGACACGAAAGCAGAGAGAGATGAAATGCCCTTGTCACTGCAATTAAGAGTAAAAAGTAACATAGCATAACATAAATAAAAAAAAAGAATTCTGTCTTTAATGGAAAATGGGGAAACCAACCAATGGCAGCGTTAATAAAGGCAGATAGTACAAAATTCGAACTCACTTTTAAAAACAAACGTCTGGATCCCTTAATCTCCCAAGCGAGGCTTCCTCAAGTTCCCGAATGAAGAGTATGTCAATTGGCCCCTTGCCCCTCACAGCGTGGTCCAGAGACCACCAGCATCAGCATCTCCTGAGAGCCTTTCAACTGCAGCATCTCAGGCCCCACCCCAGACCTGAATCAGAACCTGCATTTTATCAGAATGTCCAGGTGATTTGTATGCATGTTAATGTTCAAGAAGTACCACACTTGCTTTTTCCTAAGGATTATGTTCATCTGTATAAAATTATTAAGACATTCATGGTGCTGAGAGGTTGGATATAAATTTGCACGAGGTTACCAAAATGCTCAATTTTTAAGTTTATATCTTAAGGCTACTACCTTTATGCTAAACGTCCTAAAAGTAGCCATGTTGTGATTTTTTTCTTTCTTAACAACATTCTGTAAATACATGTCCCCAAAGTTAAAATATATAATTAATCTGAGGGGGAAAAATTGGAGGTAAAAATATAGAAAAGACACAGAAACCTCATCTGTACCTTGAAGAAATAATATCTGAAAAGTAAAAATCTCCAATCAATTATTTACGTTGTTTCATTTGAAATCTCCTCATACCATACTGGTGAAACCTACAGCTGATTGTGTTGTGTGGACAAAGACTGGGTCTCGTTGCAAAGAATGAATCAGCGAAGCCACTATAAATCCATGTCGGATTTTTAAATAGTTCAAGTATTATACTCAAGAACACCTAGGTTTTCACATTTATTTTTGGTAATGGATTCCCTTTTCTCAGACACAGTCTTATTGGAAACTTGAGGAAATAAGAAGGAAAGGAACAGAACCCAGGGGCCTTTCTTACCGGGCCTCTTACCCTTCTCTGCCCTCACCATTAAGGTCTCGTATAAATGAGCTTCTGCTTCCCTTTGCACACATGTATCTACTCATGTAATGTTACAACGACCCTATGAGCTAAGAGTTATCATGCCCTTTTTCGAGTTAGGAGAACAGAGGCTCGGAAAAATGTAAAAAAACCAGTCCAGAGCCGATGGCTGTAAAGTGAAGGCCTGAATTTAGGATTTCCTGACTCCAAATTCTAGGCTCTCAACTGCCATCCTGCATGTCGCCTCTAACGCTTCCCATGGTTCCCCTGGGCTGAAATGACTATTTTACCC
Source organism: Eonycteris spelaea (assembly GCA_003508835.1). Lineage (NCBI taxonomy): Eukaryota > Metazoa > Chordata > Mammalia > Chiroptera > Pteropodidae > Eonycteris > Eonycteris spelaea. The sequence goes on from PUFA01000017.1 coordinate 9,797,828, forward strand.
TTTGGTAGTTTCAGAGCACTTTCCTCTTTCACAGCGTATGTCACATCCTGCCTCCCGTTGCAGATTTTCCTTCCCGTGACTCATACGCTTACAGAGAGCAGACGCTGTATTCTGCTCATCACTAATGGTCTAGCAAGAATTTATAAATAGCAAACAGTTTTCTGGGGTTTGCCTTTCTAAGGTGAGTGTACCTGGAAGCAGACCTGCAAATGCAAAGTGCTCATCGAGCTTGTTTTGCTTCAGCTAAATTGCATTTATCACACCGCCACAACCGCCTCACCTTCCTCCAGGTAGGGTGATATGCCTAGTTCTCACCAACAGAATCTGAGTGGAAGGAAAATGAGTCCATCCCAGGCTGAGAGCTGCAAGCAGCCTTCCCCTAAATTCTCTTTTTCCTGCCTTATGGCTGGATGCAGAGGACCCGGTGAGGTTGCGTAGGCCCACAAAGATAGTGTATACACTTGGCGGAGTGTAACTGAGAGACAGTGGGAACTAGGAAGAGGGCAAGTTAAATCCACTGTGTTAAGCCACTGACACTGGAGCTGTTTGTTACAGCAACTGACCTCACCTGGCTGATACATTCTCACTTATCCAAAGTCCACCACTCAATTCTTTTAGTTAACAAATACTCTTTCACATATAAATGCTTGCAAACAAATTGGGGTTACAAGGTATCCTTGTTTTGTATGTAAGAAAAAATTTAATCTTTGGAATAAGGAAGAGATTATTGAATATCTTTTATTGGAGTGTCGGAGCCTCTGAGAATTGTCTGATTCCATCAGGGCTCTGCACTGCCTTTAGTCTATTTCACAGCTCTTTAAATTACAGCTAACTAATAGCAATACAAATAATTCTTCTCTAAACAAGCAAATTAATTGTACAGTGGAAAAAGTCAGTCCTGCATCCATTTGTAAATTCATTTAAACAGTCCTGGACTCCATGTACACTTGTGATGCTTTAATCTCTCCTTGGAACCAGTTGTGGCATCTGCCTGGTTTTTTTCTTTTTTAATTCATGAATTTTTAGAAACTTTTGACACACATTCATTTTATATCTGAATGAGAATCCTGATTATATCTTCTGTGAAAATTTATCTTTTTAATGACTATGAATTATTGATGGTCTCTCAAAAAGTGTTTAAATCAAAGTCTAAAAGAGTGTACTGATATGGTGAAAGGGATAAAGAGAAGACTGAAGCCCCAGGATCCCAGGGCCCTCCTGGGGGGTGCCACTGGTGCTCAAAGGAAGAGTGAAAAGTGAGGATGATGAGGATGATGAGGATGATGACCAGGGAGAAGGAAGAATAAAAGGCTGCAAGATTCCACTGAAAACAAACTTTCCCACATCGTGATTTTCTCATAGTTGGCCCCATCTCCTTCTATTGGTGGATTAAGTACATGAGTTGTCTTTAGATCTCTGTGTGGTTTCTATGGCTCAGCCTGCCTAGCAAGGTCTACTGGCAACAATCTTCACCTTAAGTCTGTGTGCCTGGCCTCCATTGCCCCTCTACTTCCTACACAGCAGGACTCAGAAGCTTAAGGCCTTGGTCCTGCAATACTTTACCAGGACAGTGATAAACAAACCTAGGTGGTACTTCACCTGGTGCCTATGGCTTATTTCACATCAAACTTTATGCAGTTGGAAGTCACCAATGTTATTTTGAGTATTTATCCCCAAGGAGTCATTAAATCTATCCTGTTCCAAACAATTGCTGTCCTTTTTCATCCATTATTTCAGAAAGATTTCATCTCTGCAAAAAAACTTAACAGATGGAAGGTGTAAGTCAAAATTTTCTTAGCTGTGAGCACTCCTTTGTTTTACATTTCTCCCCTGGGTCTTGATAAAGTGTATAGTTGTAAAGTTTATTTTGAAGATTCTTCACATGAATTGAAACTGGGACCCCTTGTCGACCATATATCTATATTTTGTGCCAGGTTCTGTGAAACAATCTTTTGTCCAACAGAAAAGCAGAAAGTTCTGAGCTGGGACAGCAGATGCTGTGATTATTGATTCTCAACTGCTGAAGTGAGATGAACAAGTTTACCAGCTGACTTCAACCTCACTTGATCACTAAGGTTAGCTTTGACGCTTTAGCATCTTTCTTTTATGGTCTTGATAGGGGAAATCACTGAATTGCTATAGTTTCTGAAATGCAAAAGTTAAGTGCATTCTTTCTCTGATCCAGATTAATTAAGACAAATAAAACTTGGGAAACTCCACATATTCCAGATTTTTAATACAGTGAACTGATAACATTCTATTAAGTAATTTACCTTAATTTAGTAGCATTTAACTTCAAATCAAGAGATAATTGGAAGTTTTTAACATCATTTTTGCTTACCTTCTGTATTTTTCAAAGAGGATAAAATATACTTAATTTCTTCCTTTCTGAACTATTTCCCACTTCTCTCAGTACTTCTTCTTATTTAAGTCTCATCTAGCCTACTAGATGTTTACATGTTATTAATTCCCCAGCTGAGCCTACAAGTGCATTCTGATTACAAGAAATTAGTTCACAGCATTCTCTTCAGATGTAATATGCTTTATTAATGTTTTTATTAACTGTAGCTGATGAAGAGATTATTTTCTGGCTTAATTCCAAGAATCCTTTCCAGCTCTCCAAAGGAAAAGTGACTGCTGAATTTTCACATAAGAAATTCATTCCTTGTAAAGGAAATGTGATTTTTCCCAATTCTCTAATGAAACATAATTTAATTATGAAAATACCAATAAAGCTTTCAGTTTCTAGAAAGCTTTAAGTCTATTATCTCATACAGATCATTAAAAGAAATAAAGATGAATACTTTGGAGCTGAGTTATTTGGGCTTAGATTTCCAGAAGGATATTCCTAAACAACAAGTTCAAATTTATTTTTAGTGAATCTTTGATACAAGAACCCAATATCTAGGTCCTCCTACAGGGCGTTAAAGACATGGGGGGGGGGATAATTTCAAACTGGGATCCTAAAGCATTTAAAATACCACACTATAGTTATAATTTTGCAGCAGCCAGAAGTGAGATACAGACAACTCAATCCTCTGTCTTAGGAAAGCAATGAACCAGTAGGAGAGAGATCAGGATTAATAAACTTCTCACTTGCATCTAGGTGATGCATAGCTAAATTATTCTTTAATAGATGCTATCAAAGGCCTTATCTCTATTAGGCTACCTAATTAACTACTAGGAAAATTTTTAAATGATTGATCACTGTGAGAATGCAACCATCTGATTTTATCTGATCAGATGCTAAGGATTATAAAGGCGGTTGGCCCAAAATTCCAAAGTCTGATCATTTTTAGTGTAGGATCACTCAAAGTTCATTCTTAAAAAATATTCTAACATGTTAGATTACTCCTCACAAAAAAAGATTTAAAAAAAGGAATGGCAATTACAAGACACGATGCAGATGTTAGCTAACACTATGATGGTGATCATTTTGCAATATATGTGTATCGAATCAACATGTACACCCTAAACATACGCAAGGTTATCTGCCAAATATATCTCAGTAAAGCTGGAAAATAAAACGTTAGACTATGTTCCAAAAAAAACCTAGCCTCAAAATGCCATCTGAGGTTTATGACCCGAAGTCATGCTATAACTAAAGAATTTGTAGATGTAAAAACTTTGAGGTAAATGGAGAAAACCAGAAAAAGTTAAGATCACATGAAAGTCTACCTGCCATGTGATACATATGCTTAATGTCAGTTAAAGCATTATGAAAAGCCCTCAACACTTGATCAGTTACCATCTTTTTCCATGAACTGTACAAACTCCATTTAAAATCCCACTCTATCCCCATGTTATCCAGAATAGTTACATTAGGGACTATTGTTTAACTGGCAAAGTTCACTAAAGCATCCCCATCCTCTCCCGACTGTGCTGGGCAGTTTCAGGCCCCAAATGCCTACCAACTGGAAGAGAAACCCCTTTTAAGCAATCAACAGTACTCAAAGCTGAGTGCTAAATGCTGCGAGGCTCCCCCAAAATAATAAGCAAATGAGAATGGAAATTGAGCAATACTGACAACTGCTGTAGGGTTTTCACAGGGGAGGGCTCAGTGTATGTTAAGAGGCCAGGAAAGGCTTCCGCAAGAGCTGGGTGTGGACAGATGCCATTTCTGCAGAAATGCATGTTCTGGTGACAGCGTCGACAGCCCAGTGAGTCACAGGCCTCATCAGACAGAGCACCTGGGAAAAACAAAGCAGGAACATAGACCCCAGACAGATCATGGAGGTCCTGAATATATCAGGGATGTATAAAAGAGATAAATACATTTTAAGAAATGTTTCCTATCCATGAACTGTTGAATCCCCAAGTTACCTGATCTAAATCTCTGATTCCTTGTTTTAACATTTAATCCCTCCTTCACTTTCACTATGTTGTATTTTTTTACTTTTCGCCACCAATCCTTTGAATTTCAAAAATAGCTTTGGCTCCCTGAGGCCAGCTTGAGAGGTTGGCAGTTCCTTTCCATCACACAAAACCTACTACTACTGTGCTGGAGAGACTCAGCTGGTGCAAAGTGTTTTATTTTAACACCCAAGGCTGATTTCTCTCCCTCAACACAGGAATGACCCCAGAGGCTCTATGCCTGAGGGAGTTAGCTCCATGTTCTGCACATACACAATCATACACATAGGTAGTTATGGCTGCCACTGTGCTGTAGAGACTCTCACAAACGTTATTGTATGGGTTTCCCTCATTAGTGTTTGAGCCTTAGAGCTGACTTCTCACTCATTTTCTCAAAAAGGAAAGGAAAGGAAAGGAAAGGAAAGGAAAGGAAAGGAAAGGAAAGGAAAGGAAAGGAAAGGAAAACTTAGAGGGAAGATGGCATTTGCAGTGTTCCACAGCTGGCTTGGGCAAAGGTGAGTGGTGTGTGTGTGTGTGTGTGTGTGTGTGTGTGTGTGTGTGTTTTAATGATCTAAGTTCTGCCTATGACTCTCGGGATGAAATGAATTCCTGAAGCCTCAGTTCTCTCTGCCTGAGATTCTTGGTACAAAAGTCCTACAAATAGCTGTGAAAAATTGGTGTCAGTCTTTTAAAAAACTTAGCGTAACCCACAAAATTATCCATCTCGTCAGTCCCTTCCTCTTTCCAAACAGCTTAACATTTCCTACGTTAAAGGAAGACAAAAGTTTGGCTATAGCCAATATACAGAACCATTCATCAGAAGTGTCATGAACATCAAAATGAAAGGAAAAAACAAAGTACATTAAAGTGTTTTTAGGCCAGCATCTGGTTTTCTTTAGGCATGCCTGCTCTCTTTTTGACTTTTGGTTCATATAAATTTCTATATTTGTGGTCCTCAGTACACTTTGCAGTATAGTGGGAAATGGGCAGCAGGAAGGAAATCCATTAATTTCCATGTATTTAACCTATTTATAACCTACACCATGCCAAAAAGAGGATTTAAGGCTTCTGACAAAAATATTGACAACACAACAGGATAAAAATAAAATAAATGGAAAACTCTGCAATAAATGCATTTTTAAAACCTATTAAATTCTTGAGTTTGTTGAATCTTTCACCACAGGCATAGGGACACATATTTCTCCCCTAGAAATCCCCAACTACTACTAATTTGCTATAAAGCAACAGCTTAAATGGAAAGAGCTATGAAGAAATAATATCTTGGACCTGGAAAGTATCCTCCTTTGCAGACCTAATTTCTCTTATGTGCTCATCCTCATGAGGCAAGGAGAGGGGGATCACAAGCTCTAATTTAAACTCTGGCCACCAGGGTGTCTTGCCTAATGTGAAAAAGTTCAGCACTCAAGTCTTTTCCTTTTTTGTAGGAAAAGTAATTCAGTTATTTCCAAAGAAAGAGTGAATGGCATTACTCTCAAATCCAGACACCTTGGGTACCATCTCAGAATAGAAAGGAACCCCAGGTAACCAGCAGATGCTCACCCACGGAACTCATACCGGGAGATGCTCAGGCATCCCAGATGCAGGAGTCTGGATACAAACCTCCGCGGTCCAGAGTTAGGAGTCTGTAATGTGACCATGGGATTTCTGGGAAAATTAAAGCATGGATATTGACTTTAAATTTTATCTCTATGTGACTGTAAAAAGCTGAATTTTTCTTTAAGACACACTAATCCAATACACAAAAGATCATGAAAAGCGATGTAAATCTCCACTAATGAAGATTCCATTCATAGAAGATAGAAACATTTTGCTTTATTAACTAAAGACTATAATTTATTCATATTTCCTTAGTTTTTACCTAATGTCCTTTTTCTGTTGCAAGATCTCATGCAAGATACTATATTACATTGAGCTGTCATTAGAAAGACTTTTTTAAATTCTCTTTCTCCATCCCCCTACATAAACAGAAGCTGCCTCACCCCAAGGGAACAAGCAATGGATTCCATCTAGAACAGTTGTCCTCTAGGGTAGGACCCAGACATCAGTAATTTTTACAGCTCTCTAGATGAGTCCAGTGAGCCTCCCATTGAGAGCCACTTGTCTGGGGACTTTGGCCAATCTGCCGCTCACTTTGTGCTAGTTACACTGGATAAAGGTTTCATTCCTCCCTCTCCTTTTATACACTTATTTAATTATGTTAGCTCAGCAGCTTCCTGAGCAACCTTTTAATCCATAGCTCAACATGTTATACATCAAAATACACTGACAGTTGTTGCGATGAAGAGTTCTTTGAAATCTCACACTTCCCACTATCCTTTCGCGGAGCTTCTTTTCTTTGCTGACACAGCCCATGTTGCCCTATATTAATTGTTCAGTCTTAGCTACACATTAAGTGTTTCAAAAGAATAAGAAGAGGAGGACAGGAACAGAAAGAGAAGAGCTGACACATTTTGGGGCGAAGGGTCTGACTTTCTCACAGTCAAGTGTTCAGTTTCTATAAGGTCCAGCCACCACGCCCTTTCCCTGCAGTTCAGCTTACCTTCCTACCTTCCTACCCACTCAAAACGCATTTGTCCTATGTGCCTCTCTCTTTAATCTTCGAATCATACTAAATCACCAGCTCGTGAATGTGATAAATTAATAATAATAAATAAATGATAATATCTTAATGAATTATCTACCCAGATAGCAGATCTGCATTTTTCTAAGGCCTTCTCCAGATACATTATCCAATCCATAGAAAGTGTCTGATATTGAAAGTAGATACCATGCTAAGGCAGAAAGGGTGGTATAAATTAAGGGTTTGGATAAAGCACCCCTGAAGTCACACCTCACAGATGGTTGCCCACTCGAAGCAATCCCTATTTGTAAGTGATGTGTCAGTTCCCCATTGTGGAATTGCTTGGCCACTGACCTCATATCTATGGGACCATCCTCTGCCCCATGGTAATTAATCTCTCTACAATTCAGCCTCGCAGTATTTCCACAATATACAACACACACTTAGTAGGTGCTCAATGAATGTCTGGTGAAAAAAATAGATGCATGAGTGCTCTTCATTCTTCTGCTTTCCACAAACATCCCTAAGCTGTTAATTGAATATTTATCAGGTTTTTGAAAGACCTCCAGAGAAAAATATTCCACTTCCTAAATCAAGACCCCATTCCAATTTTAGGTACAGGCTTTTGAAAAAATGAAGACTGCTATAATAATTCTTAACTAACTGATGGCTTTTGGAAGACCTATCCATCCAGAATGTCAACCAAACTGTAAATTTTCCAAAAATGGTCTCTTCCTGAGGAAGAAAATGGAACAATACCACCTTAAGGCCTTCATTCAGAACTCAAGTACTCAAAATATATATAAAATAAAGATATTAATTTAATAGGATCGCTAATAGGATGCCTAGAGGATAAAAGAGACTTGGATAAGTATCACCTACAAGAGAAGAAAACAGAAAAACACAGAAATCATGGGTAATAGGAATGGTGATTAACACCCGCCCAGTCATGTGATCAGATTCCCCTTGCCAATGATTGTTTAGAAATGGGCATGTGACCTGACCTTGGCCCATTAGAGGCAAGAAGCATTCTACTGGGGAATTCTTGGAAAGGTCTCCTCACTTTTAAAAAAGAAACACAGTGAAAAAACAGTCTTCGTCCCCTGGACAATGCCTTGCCTGGGTGTGACCTCTAGAACCGCTACAGCCATTGCAACTATCAGGAAGCCAGCCCGGGGGCGAAGTCCGCAGTGCAGCGAGACGGAAAAACCTGGGGTCGCTGAGGACACTTGAGCTACCGAGTCAACTGACCCAAGAGTTCTACCTCTAGGCTACTTGTTTTGAGAGAAAATTTACTTCTTCACTCTTTAATCCAATTGAAGGTTTCTGCTACCTGTAGCTAAAGCCTCTTAACAGATATGCAAAAAGGAATGCAAAAAGGGAAAAATCTCCAAGCATTAATTACGCTGGAAATGTTTAAACATTAAAATGGATATGCCGACTCAACTTTGGTCATATTGACTTTGTACTTTAAAAAAGGATAATTGTGTGATTTATCATGGTAACAGGATACGAAGGAATGTGGTCAAGTATCTGCTTTCTGTACAGTTTCTTGCCATTAAATTTGAAAATAAACTTATTAGATCAAAAAAAGAAGTTCATTCTGCACGTGTGAATAAAGAGCTTCCTGTATGCTACTGCCATTTTACCAATTAATAATCCACTTCGACCATAACATGGAACTTTCACTCCTGATTCTCTATATCCTGGTAACACGTACAATTCATTCCACAGTCACCTTCCGACAGCAAGATCAAGAAGCTGAGCTCTCTCTTTTCAACGCTAGAGACAATGAGTAAGTGACAATGCAGAAAACTTCAGAGAAGCAGAGAATTTGAAGCTATGAATCTACTGTTTGCCTTAGAAAGTCATCTAAGTTTTCTGCTTTCCACAGGAAACAAAACTACAATCTATTCATAGAATCTGCATTATTTTTAGCCAGTCCCAACTACCCACTTCAATCTGTTCCTTTTTCAAAGTTTATACGGGTTTTAGCATTTGCTTTGGAATACCATTCATATTGTGAAATAGAATATGACAATCTCTAAAAAAAATCATCCACTTAAAAATAGGAATGGAGAAGATGGCCAATTAAAGTGTTACTGTACTAAATAAGTTTACTTTTCAAAGGGTCTCAATGTTTGCATTTTTAATGATTCATTAAGGAATAACTACTCAGTTTTACAATGTGCACACTCTTGACTACAGCTACCATACATCTCTGCTTTCTAAAACGATGCTGCTTATAAAATGCTTATTGAAATCTGTATTAGTTTCTTATTTCTGCTGTAACAAATTACCACAAATTTAGTGGCTCATAACAACACAAATTCATTATCTTACAGTTTTGCAGGTCAAAGGCCTGAAATAGGTTTTGAGGGGCTGAAATCAAGGTGTCAGCAGGGTTGTATTCCTTCTAGAGGCTCAGAGGAGAATCCATCTCCTTGCCTTTTCCAGCTTCTGGAGTCTGCCAGCATTCCTTGGTTCACAGCCGTCACTCTGACCTCTGCCTCTATCATCACATCTTCTCTACCTATGACCTTCCTACCTTTTCTTTTTAAGGACACTTGAGATTATATTGCTCCCCTCCCCCCACCCCAGATAATCCAGAATAACCTCTCCATCTCAAGACCCTTAATCACACCAGCAAAGTCCGTACTGCTACGCAAGGTAACATACTCACAGGTTCCAAAGACTAGGGTATAGACATCTTTAGGGAGCTGTTATTCTACATACCACAAAATTCATCACAAATAGGGGAGGTTTTCCTTTATTTTACCTAATCTGAGAGTATTTAGGAAACTATCAATTAATGTTGATCCAGAAGTTGTTACTGGTTTTGAGTATGAGAGACACTCCTGTCAATCCAAGAAAAAGCTGATTAGCTAATAAAATTCTAGACCCAGACACTACTCAAACACAGTTTTCAACACTGTGAGAAAAAACAACTCGAAAGATTTGTTCTTCTTTTGGTTTCCAGAAAACCCACGATGCTAAGGATGTGTGGACAAAATGAATTTATCAGGAAAAGAAATGATAGTAAAAAGTAGGAGACATCTAGGGAAACGATAAATTATTATAATAAGAAAAATTTGATAAAAAAACAATATGTACCCATATGTACGCGCCATGCTCTTTCATCCCTCCAATGCCTTTGTGCATATTCTTTCTTTGGCCTGCTATCCCTGAAAGCTATCTTCTACCTATATATCCTACAAGTGACAGCTCTGCACACTCCGAGCTAATATAAATGGCTCCCTTCTGCATTTCTGCCCTGCGCTCTTATAACCTACTTTCATTATAGAACTCACTCTCCCTTCACTGAAATCTTTATGAAATGGGGCTCTGCTCTAAACAAGCAAAAGCGCTGTTTTGTTTTTCTGTGTTCCCAATGCCAAACAAAGTGCCAAGGAGATAGTGAGGGCTTAGTTAGGTGTGTTGGATAAACCGATTAACCAAATTTAAAGGACAAAGACCTCTATAAAAGAAAAAAAGATGGCATTAAATAACCTCCTGCATGCTTCTTTAGCTCTAGAGATAATGAAAAGGGTTCCTCTTTTGATTGCAAACCTTTAAAGATTTTACCAATTCCAGTTTGAGCTTTAAAAACACAAAAGAGGTTGTTTTAAGCTACCCAGTCATGCAGCAATAAACAGACGCTGTAATTTTCCCATCCCAAACTTGTTTTAATGCACTCACACTTTCTTCGCCACTGATCTAAAAGTGAAAAACTCTTTTTAGAGGAGAGCAATCTTTAGAAAATCATATATAATAGGACTCTAAATTGTAAGTTTCAACCAAGCACCAAGGCACACTAAGTATGATATTCCAAAGCAAAGTCCCAAACCAGCATCAGATTTTCGATGAAATCCCCAAAACTAATAGGACTGTTTTTCACAGTCTGAAACGAGTATCTTTATCGCTTACACAGTATATGACTCTTAAACCTAACTTCTGCTGCACTGACGATTATAAATGGACCCAGCTGTTAAAGACTAAGAGAATTGGGTGAAGGGAGGTTTTTGAGAGTCGAGGTCACCTCACCTCAGGTCAAGAAACTGAGGCCTCAAGGAATCACCCAGAGCTTAGCAGTGTCTCTTCTGAAAAAGCCAAGGGGAGACAGACAGGGTAGCTGCCCCGCTGATAGGGAAGAGGATGTCAAGTTAGGGTCAGCCTGCATCTTAGGAGTCTCCCACTTAAAATGTGGGCTACACACAAAAGAAAGTAAGCATGGGGCTCGCTGGACCCTGACTGCTAAAATGAGACTCTGTTTGACAAAAACACAACTATCAGAATGAACAGAAAAGTCATCGGACTGCTGAAAGCTTGCCCAGAAGCCAGAAGCCAGGGAAGAATTTCCCCTGAGGGAGTAAATTCTAAAAGGACAGAGGGTGACAAGATACATTTGCTTTCTGACTGCAGACCGGCATATTGATTACACACATTTCCTCCACAGTTGGATGTCCTCCCAAAGCCTACAGCTGTCTTCCAGCTGGGAAGGAAAGACAGAACTCCTTCCAAAAATTAGGGAACCATGCTCTTAGTGGGAGACTGTTTGGAGCTTGGCTATTTAAGAGCATTAAATATAAACATAACGAAAAAAAAAAAACTGATAACTTTCCCAAAAGAACCATCCATAAACAAAAAGGGAAAATCCATTTTGCTCCACAATCAATACCAATGAAAGAAAGCTGTCACCCAGAAACGTGAAAGAAGGGGTGGGAAGAGGGAAAGGGAAATATGCATGACTCTTACCCAAGCCCTGATCCTGCTGTTCCCACTCCAGGGCATCCGGCACCTGGTAGGTGGCTCCCTCCAGAAGGTCCATGCTTTCCTGCTCCACGTCAGGTTCCTGTGATGTGAGGCCAGGGACAGTAAACCCATGCAGCTCGGTGTCGCCATCCATGCTCTCGTCCAGGGAATCTGCGCCTTTGTCTTCTTCCTCGTCCTCCTCATCCTCTTCCTCCTCGTCTTCCTCCTCCTCGTCCTCCTCATCCTCATCTTCTTCTCCCTCTGGGCAAAAAGAAGTCAATGAGAAATGAAGTAATGCAGCGAGTGCCTACAAACAAATCTTTTGAAATAACCTAAAGGCTATAAAATAATCATGCTTGGCCTTTCACAATTTTGTGGCCCAAGCTGGGTGATGTGAGCTTTGCAGGATTTTGTGTCTGCCATTCACCAACACTTTAAACTTTCAAAATCACAGTTTGGTCAGATGATTATTAAGCACATGTTAATTTGGAGTCAAAGTTCAGGTAATGATTGTCCTTAGGCATATTTATATTCAAGAGGGTAGGAAACATCCCCTTCCTGTTTTCTGGAGGTCGTTAAAGATTTATCTGTTGGAAAGCACACTGAAATACTAACAAAGATTAAAGGAACTGTCTCAATCCTTTTATATCTTATAATACTGAAGAAGAGAATTTGTTATTTTGGCACGATTCTCTTTCCATTCTTGTTCCACAGCAGTGAGTAGAACTCATAACAATGTTAGCGAGAGGCAGATAAATCCACTCCTGGAACTGTTCTCTTTACGGAGGAGTGACCCAAGAAACTGGAAACAATGACATCAACGTTCTCAGTCCAACTCTAAAGGGCACTGGGACTAGTGGTTACCAGAGGAGAGGGAAAGGGGGAGAGGTAGGTGGGGTAAAAGGCTCAAATATGTGATGGCAGAAAGAAATCTAACTATCAGAGGTGAACATGCAATGCAATATATATATATATATATATATATATATATATATATATATGCCTTACTGTTAAAATGTACAGCTGAAATTTACCAGATTTCATTAACTAATGTCACCATAAAAATAAATAAATAAGTTTTGTAAAATAATAAAAAAATAAATAAAGAGTACCGGGATATGGAATATTGATTAAAGACACTCAAAAAAGGAACATGTGGAAAAATCATTATTGTTACTATCATAACTTAAATTTACAATTTGTCATTTTCAATGCTTCAAGTGGAGTAGGTTTAAGGAACATAAGATGGCCAACTCTATTTTGTTTCACCAATTTTAAATTTCGAGAAATGCTTCAGGTCCCCACCCTAAGCCTGGATGCACCCATGAAGACATTCAGGAATCTGAGACTCTCCTCTTCCACTTTAGACCATCTTCTCCACATATACCCCTTTTTAGCCATCATTTACAGGTTTTATTTTTCTTTACTTTAAAAGATTAACCTAGTCTTTTTCATTCCTTCCTTTAACTTTGTAGGACTTAATACCTGTCACTATTCCAAAAAGTCAACAAATATTTATCAAGTACCTAGTTCCAGGCACTAGGAACAGAGCAATAATATCTCTGTCTTCATGGAGACATACGGCAAACAGACATATGATACAACATTACACTCTGACTAAAACTGGCAAGAAGACAGAAAATGCCAGGCACTGCTATTTTAGATGGGGAGATCAAGGAAAGCGTCTCAAATAAGGTAAAGTTTGAACAGAGATCATATTGAAATAATGAATTGAAATAATGAGTTTAATTTAGGCTAATGTAGGAAGAGCATCCCCAGCAGCGGGGAACAGAGGGAACAGCACAGGCAAAAGCCTTGAGGGAGAAGTATGCTTACGGTTTTCAAAGGGCGGCAAAGACCGGGCTGAGCATCGGAGAGGGACAGAGAAAATCTAGGAAATAAGAAAAAGGAGTAGCAGGGGCCAGATCTAATGTGTAAATATAGTGAATGACAGGCTGTACCAGAACCAGAGACAACACAGGGAGATGCATTAGGAGGCTATTTCAAAACTTAGAGACTAGATGACGGAGCTCTGGATAAGGCTGTAGCTCTGGAAGTGGGGAGAGGTGGTCAGACCTGGGATGTAATTTGAAGACAGAGCCCTCCTGATAATTCCAATGTGGGATGTGGAAGGAAGACCCCAACTTACCAAAAATAAGAACTAAAAGGAGACGAGCAAAATCAAGAATTTTATTTGAAACACATTAATTGTGTGATTGCTATGCCTACGACATACAAATGGAAGTGTTAGAAGCCTAGGGAAGGTCAAAGCTAGAGATAAAAATCTAGTAGTCATCAATTTAGAAATATTTAAAGCCTTCGGGCTAGCTGAAATCCCCAAGAGAATGAGTGTGGGCAGAAAGAAAAGTTGTCCAGCCCAAGCCCTGAGCAATCGGACGTTTAGAGGTTGGCCAGCAGAGGGCGATCCAGCAAAGGAGACAGAGAGGAGACCACTGAGACAGTAGAAACACCAAGAGGAATGGGATGTCAAAGGAGCCGAATGAGTGAAACGCTCCTGAAAGGCTAAGTGGGAACTGAGAATGTCCCTCTGGCTTTGACATTACCTTTCTGCCTTTGACATTTTGGAGGTCATTAGTGACCTTAACAAAAGCTGTCCGAAATCATCAACTTATTATGGCTGTGTGATTTTGGACGTTACTGAGTTTTGGTGTGCCTCAGCTGCCTCATCTGTAAAACTGGTATGATTCCTATCTCACAGGACCGTTGTAAGGCGTACACTAGTTAATACATAAGGGATTTAGGACGAAGCCTGGCACACGGCGGCAGCCACCACATAAGGTCGGCTCTTTGTTATGACTGCAGGAATGCAGGCCAGTGCACGGGCTGCCTCAGGTGCCCACTCCGCTGCAGCGAGCACAGGTGCAGGCAGGAGGGCAGAATTGGTGATGGGAGTCTGTGAAAATCTTCTGTTTCTCTTATTTTCTCGGTCAAATGCAAAAAACTGGAGAGGAAAAGACAAATGTTGGTGGTTTGAGGTGAGAGGAGAAACAGTCATCTTGAAAAATGAGTGAGTGAATTTTCTTGGCATATGTGGTGTAACTGCCAGGCAGCCCTATGGACCCACTGAAAATGTGACATAATAATTTTAAAGTGAGACTTGTTAAGATGGTTGTGTTTTTCTATATTAGGATGGTTGTGGGTTTTTCTCTAGCCACATTTAGCTGCTGGAGGTGGGTAAAGGGGTTGAGTAGACAGATTTAACCAGTGGCAAATTTTGCTAGGAGAGCTCAACTCGGGTGGAGTGCGGGACAGAGGTAGTTGATTGTGTGTGAAGAGAGGGATTATAAAAATGGACTAGGCAAAGGGTACGAACTCCCAGCAATAAAATGAATAAGTTCTAATATCTAATGTACAGCACAGTGACTACAATGAACAATACTGTATTACAGGAGTCCCAACCTCTGGGCCACGGACTGGTGCTGGGCTGTGGTCTGTGGAACCAGGCCGCACAGCAGGAGGTGAACGGCAGGCCAGCAAGCAAAGCTTCATCTGTTTATTTGCAACAGCTCCCCAGAGCTAGCATCACCGCCTCAGCTCCACCTCAGATCATCAGGCATTAGATTCTCATAGGAGCACCAGTCCCTGGTGCCAAAAAGGATTGCTGCTGCATTATATACTTGAAAGTTATTAAAAGAGTAGATCTTAAATGTTATCACCACAAAAAAAAGAGGTAATTATGTGAGGGGGTGGAAGTTAATTAATCTTATTGTGGTAATCATTTCACAATATATACGCGTATCAAATGATCAACCTTAAACTGACATGCGTTATTTGTAAATAAAATCTCAAAAGTGCTGGAGGGGAAAAATGACAGACCAGGGACTCATAAACGAGAGGTTGAGGAGGAAGCTGGATACAGGAAAAGTAATGGGATCATCGGATTATGGAGAAAACTATCACGGATCAAGACTATTTGATGGCTTTTGCTGACCTTCCTCCTATAGACAGAAATTGGTCATAGGCGAAAACTAATTTCTTTTTAAAGCATTATAAAATCATTTTCAGTTACCTTTCCTCTCCACAAACTTAAGAGGGTGTACTTGATGGCATAATTGTGATAATTTAATACTGATCCCCAAGGAATGCAAAGGCAAAGCCAGACTTCCAAGCCCTGAGTTTTGGCTCTCACCACTAAACCATTGTCTTCTGACCACTACCACCCAACAAGGACAACTTCTACTTGGTCCTCAATGCATTCAATTAATTCCTCCTCTTTAAAGTATAGAGCCATATGACCTGGCAATCCCACTTCTGGGTATACATCTAAAGGAAATAAAATCATTATCCCAAAGAGATATCTGAATTCCCGTGTTCATAGCAGTATTATTCACAATAGTCAAAATATGGAAACAAGTGTCCACTGACGGATGAAGAGATAAAGATGTGGCATATACATATATTCATACAAATATAATGCCATATTATTCAGCCCTAAAAAAAAAAAAGAAAGAAATCTTGTCACTTGCAACATGGATGAATCTGGAGGGCATTATGCTAAGTAAATAAGTCAGACAGAGAAAAATACTGCATGGTATCACTTACAGGTGGAATCAAAAAGAAAAGTCTAACTCATAGAAACAGAGAGTAGAAAAGTGATTTCAGGGGCTGGGGGTGTTAGGGGGAAATAGGGAGAGGTTGGTAAAAGAATATAACTTTCTGCTACAAGATAAATAAGGTCTGACCATCTAATGCAAAACATGATAACCACAGTTGATAACACTGTATTGTATAACTGAAATGTGCTGAGAATAGGACTTAAATGTTCTCTCTCTCTCTCTCTCTCTCTCTCTCTCTCTCTCTCTCTCTCACACACACACACACACACACACACACACACACACAGGTACATATGTGGTGAATGTGCTCATTAATCCAACGTGGAGTCTTTCATAATGTGTGTACATCAGATCCCCATACTGCATGCTTTAAGTATCTTCAGTTTTATTTGTCAATTATACCTTAATAAAGCTGGGAAAAAAATAAGTATAGAGCTATAAAAATAAGCAAGGGACCTCAAAAGTCATCTTACTCCATCCTTTTACAACCCGAAAAGCAGGCTACATCTAAGAAAGTCTAGCCAATGAAAGGGTGCTACTTCATGGTGTGATTCAGAAGACATTGCTTAAGTCAACACATCTCATGTATCATCATCTCTCCCACTGTGGTAGAGCCTTCCTTTTCCTCCTCCCTGTCCTGAAATGCCTGGCATAAGATGTCTAACTCCAAGTCTGACAATAAAACCGGGGAGTACTCTCTCTAGAAACACCCTATCAGAAGGACCTTGATTGACAGCTGTTTCATAACCCATAACAATACTTTGTACTTACATGGGGCTCTTCTGCTAAGGAACTCAAAGTGCTTGTAGACATTATCCTCCAAACTTACATTATTGGCTAAACAGAGAGTGAGTTTTATGAGCGCTATTTTACCTACAGCCTACTTGGCTGGTGATAAAACTGCCTTGGATGCTCAAGTACACAACAGAGCTTCAAACTGTTTTGTTAAACCTGGAATTTTTGACTCTCTAGGTCAGGCCTATTTTCTCTATTTATTGCAAACCTTTCTGCCTAAGGTTACCAAAACTAAGTTTTAATTTTGTCAGATCCGGGACCATGGGTTAACTCCTAATAAAAATCAATAGAAGACATGGGAGAAAATTTGCCCTATGATCCCAGCCTGAGTCATCTGACTCTGCTACTAAGTCTAGTTTCCATTTCATAGGCAGTTCCCATAAAAAATGTTTCTCATTCCATTTTGTCACAGTATAGACATTTTTAGATTTCCAGGAGATAATGACATAGCTAGCATTCCCAGCGGATTACTGAGTCAAAGGGGAACCCTTGGTTGAGACTATGTCATCCCAATAATGGGAGTTGGGAGAACCCCATCAGTAATGCTTGTTCCCCAACGGAACCTGTCTATCTTTGACTGACAGGAAGAAGAGAATCTTGCTTGAACTGTCTTTTTGGAATAGCACTTATTAATTTGAATCTTTGTCTTTTGCCTATTCATTCATTAAAGTGTCAAACCTCTCTTTTAAGTGGCCTTTTCCTTTCCTTTACGAAATTTTAAATTAAGTCTAAGGTAAATAAGTTAGAGCACATGAAGAAGAGGAAGGATAGCAATGAAAAGAGACAGAGTGGCTTTGCTGGGCAAAGGCTGAGCATATATTAGTTTCTCCCACAGCCCCTCTGAAGGGGATGGCTCTGACACATCCCAGTGACATATTTATAAAAGAAGAAACGTTTGTTGGAATGTGTTTTCCAGGGAACACCTATACCAATATAATCAAAAGCCACTGTAGCAAAATGGTTTCTTAGATGAAGAGTGATTGAAGCCCTAGGGATGGCACAGCTTTTATTTTCCAGATTTTTTTTTTTTAACTTGGGCATCAAATTGGATTCAAAACTTTAAATTCGGAAAAGAAAAAACTAAACTTGTGTTGCAGACATGAAGCGATTCTCCAGCAGATGGCTCTCTGGGATCAGAAGGGGTTGAGGAACCCCAGAAGCTTCTGAAATAATGACCACAAAATTCAACAATGTTAAGCTGACTTAGAATTTGGAGAATTTCATTATATTTCTAAAACCTTAAATATTCCTTCCATCGAAGTGCTTTTACATTTTCATCAGGTAATAATAGATATATGCAAAAGAAAAGATACATAAATATTATTAAGCTTAATACTGAAATGAACCCCAGAGACCTCACCATTTAAGAACTGAATTATTACTAACACTATTGCATCTATTTGCATATTACTCTATTATCTTCATATTTTTTTCCCGTTAATGTCATAAAAAATTACTGAATGTTATTTTCTGGGACTTATTTTTTTCACTCAAAATTATGGTTTTAAGTTTCACACACCTTGTATAAAACACTAGACTGTTAATTGCACTGATTTATAGTATTCCATTATGGAACTATGTCACTATTTCCTTTTTTATCCTCTTGTCAATAAACATTTCTGTTATTAAGTTGTTGCCAACCTTTTTGCTGTTATGCAGAGTGCTACTATAAACACTCTCATATGTGATCTCTAGTGTATCTATTCAAGTGTTTCTCTATGGAGTATTCCTAAAAGTGTAACTGCTAGGTCAAAAGAAATAGAAATGTTCAACACTCTAAATAATGTCTAGATAAACTTCCTTAGCTCCACATCCTCACTAACCTTTGGTATTGTCAAACATTAGTTTTTTTAATTCAGTGTGTTTAAAATGATATGCCACTGTAGATGTAATTTGCATTTCCCTAATTATTTAGGAAGTTGTGTATCTTATATGTTTGTGTACCTCTGTAAAATGCCTATTCTATGTTTGTTCCTTTTTCTTTTGGGTTGTCTGTCATTTCTTATTGATTTCTTTTGAGTTCTTTCTATTATGGACACTGACACTTGTCAATTACGTGTATTATAAGTATCTTTTCTAGTTTTTGGAGTTGTACTCACACTATCTAGTATCTTCTTATAAAAGTTTTTAGTTTTAATATAGCTGAATTTATCAGTATTTTCTTTTATGGTTAGCAATTTTTATGTCAGAACTAAAAAAAATCCTCTGCATCATTAGTTCTGAAAAGTAGTCTACTTTTTCTCTAATTTTTAAGTTTTGCCTTACACATGTTTTTAAACCATATATAATTGACTGTATATCATGTTACATTCAACCTTATTAATTTTTCTCTATATGGACAATTAGAACTATTATGGAGAAAAAAATGCTTTCCTCTCTGCTCTGCAGCGCCATCTCTATGACATATCAAGGACCCCCTAAAGGAGTGTGCCTGTTTCAATGCTGTCTATTCTGTTCCACTAGTCATTTTAATTATCCCTGTCCATGACCACACTGTCTGAATACATACGGAAAGAGTGAGACCTTTATCAGTCTTAATATCTGGAAGGGCAAGTGCCCTCTCCTCCAACTTCTTCTTCCTCAGGCTTTTACTCTTCCATACAAATTTTACAAAGTTCAAGTCATTATGAATTAATGAAATAAAATAATAAAATAATAAAATATAATTTTTATTACTTCATTCCTTTTATTTTCTTTGGGGTTCTTTTTTTTATAGCTTAAGGTAGAGGCTGCTTAGCTCATTCATTTTCAGGCTTTAGAGAAACTTTAAAGGCTAAATATCTGCCTTTAAATACCCTTTTAACATTATCTTATCAGGTTTAATGTATTTCACTATGATTCATTTCTAACTATTTTCATTTTCTATTATGATTTCTTCTTTGATCCATAAGTCATTTAGAATAGAAGTTTTTTTTTAATTTTTAAAGGCATGGAACAATTTATCTTTTTAATTTTTAATTTCTAACTGAATTGAACTAATTTAATTTCTAACTGAATGGAATGTAGCCTGTATGGTATCAATTATCTGAAATTCATCAAAATTGCTTTATGGACTAGTACATAGTCAGTTTTTGTAAATATTCCATATGTGCTTGAAGATAATGTATATTCTCTAACAGTTGGGTACAGTATTTTATACAGATCCATTAATGCATTTTGTCTTAAATTTTATTTCATTTGAAAATTTTAGCAAATCAAATCCAATATATAAAAAGGATTATACATTATGGCCAGTTGGGCCTATCTCAGAAATATAGCTGTTTTAGCATTTGAAAATCAATCAGTGTAATTCATATAAACAAAAAAATATTAATCATCTCAATAGGTGCATAAAAATAGATTCAAAAGAAGCCTTTGAAAAAATCCAGTATCCATTCCTGACCAAAAAACAAACAAAAATTTTAGCAAACTAGGAAAAGAAAAAAACCTTCTCAAGTGTATAAAGGACATGTACAAGAAACCCAAAGCTTACATCATATTACTCCCTTATATTTATTGTCATTATTGATATGTTTGAATTTGTTCCACTTTCTCTGTACTTTTCTTTCATGTTGTCTCACTCATTTTCTCTTAGTGCTGTGCTCTTTATAATGTCTTCAAACTGATCTTCCAGGTCACAAACTCTTTCTTGTTGCTATTTAACCACTTAATTATTCAGAATTTTTTCCCCAACAATTCATTTTTGTTAGCCTCTTATTACTTGCTCATTTGGGGGATTTCATCTTTTCTTTCTTACCTTTTATAATGATTATTTTATATTCTATTCTGATAATTTTAGAATCTAAGATCCTGAGTAGGGAGTAGGTCAATCAGTTATCTGCCTTTTCTTCTGTCTCTCAGTCACGGCTGCTTGTTTCCTTGTTAGTTGGTTGATCTTTTATTACAAACTCATATTTATTTTGTTTTAATCTGTGGGAAACCTATGGACCTCGATTTTTTCCAAAGGGGGTTTACATTTGTTTCTGTAGAGAGTCAGGTTGTGCTACGGACCTGGATCAATTTTATTCCCCTTTCAAAGACATAGGCCTAACATGGGAATTTCTATCCAGGTCCCTCTTCTTGCTACTTGCTCAAGTGTAGCCTCCTGATATTGCTGTTTCTCCTAGAGCACCTTCACATTCCGATTTGCTTACTCCTTACAGCTCACTGCTTGGATTTCAGCTCCCATTTGGAGTCAAGCTAAAAAGCACAATCCTTGGAGGTTTTTCTGACAATCTGCAATCCTAATTATGCATTAAAACGTATGTTTTACCCAAGATCTAGTCGCTTTGCTATGATAGAGTCCATCAGAGTCTTCATCAGAAGCTGAAATCAAATTATGTGTTTTTTCAAAATTATCGATATCATCTATATATGAAGTGGGTCCAACGAGCTGAGTAAGAGCCTTATTGGCTTTTCAAACACACTTTCAAATTCTGCAATTTCAAGCACTCATAAGGGTATCTGTAATCTGGGCTGCACTTTTAAATTAGATAAAATATTAAATGTTATTTCTCATTAAATATTCTGCTTTAAACATTTCTGTTAATTTATACAGTTATCTTTTTTAAATGCTTACATTATTCTGTACAAATTTCTTGAAAAATTTTTTACTAAAGTTCAAAACTTTCCAATAGCTCATAGTAGTGAGTATAATAATTAGAAACCTTCTCCATTCTAACCTAATGATATTTCAAAGGTAGATGCCTGAGAAAAGAAAAAAGCTCGAGACAAGATCATCTGTCCACCTCAAACACCAGTTGCAAAATGTTCTGAATTGAACCCACGTTTCACATAGGTATTTAAATATTTTCTTTTAACTTCTCTAAATTAGAAGATTCTACTCTTGATAACATCACCTTCTATATCTAGTTAGCAAGCCAAAAAGATCAGTCTACATAACTATCCTCACATTTACTGGTCATAACATAATCTCTTTTCAGCCTTGACTCCATATAATTGAAGTTCTCTAGTATCTACTATAAATCCTGCTCCAAATTAAATTGAGCTATCTTAATAGATTCAGCCCTAGAGCAATAATTATAATAGAATCTAACTCCTGTTCATTAAACAACTCACTTTAGATTCAGATGACAACATTTTATGTATTTCCCTCTGGAAAGTAAGACTATAGCAATACTATTCTATTTCTCAAGGGTGCTATAAAGAGAAACATAAGAGTTATATTAATATTGTATCTATAAATTTTGAGCCATCCAGAATAAAACTTTTCTCTTCAATAATTTAGTACTCTTAAAGGAATAGTTGCTTTAAGCAAACATATACAAAACTTGTATGTAAAATTCCACATATACTCAAAAGATAAATTACAGGTTGGTTAGGGCGATTACCAATTTTTCAATAATATATATGAAAGTAAATTTCCCCTTCTAACTTTAATACATAATTTGATTAACCCAAAATGAGGTTTACATATTAATGTATGGAATCATGTTTGTTTTATCAGACCTGTATGCATTTAGCTCCTTTAAGCCAGAGGCCTTGTCTTAATCTCCTTTTGCCCCACCCTGCATGATCAAGCATAGTGCCTTGCACAAAATGAGCCCTCAAGATAAACTGACTGAACAGAAATAAACTGAACAGCACTTTAATTCATTATCTTCCTCTTCAAAATTAGTAATGTCATTCCAGGGCTCCAATGTAATTTTTAAATTTATATTATGTATATGATTCAAATGAGTATAATAGAAACTTTTTAAGGAAAATCTACCTTCATCTTCTGTCACATTTGGGGGGAGGGGAGCACCGGGGAAATGACCTTTGTACAAATTAACTCCAATCATGTATCTAGAGAAGGATCTCTCTTCTCCCATCTTTCTTTGTCTTCCTCCTGCTATGGCTTCTCAAAGTGGGTTTAAAGAATTACTTAACTTTATTGACTTCTCCTTACCTGCCTGAGTACAGATGTTGGTATCGATTCCCACAAGAAGGAAATGAAATAATATGAAATAATGTTCAACCCACATAGGGATGCAATAAATCTAAGCAAATTCCCACAGAATTTCTAGCAGAATGTGACTGGGAAACATTGCTTTGTTCACATAAAAAATGTTCAACTTCAGGCCCAAATTAGGCGCTAGATTTTAAACAATAGCAACAATGAGCTAGGCAAATCAAGTAGAAAACACATTGATTAAACAAGGTAATGGTCCTAAAATGGTATACTCCATCACAGGTCATCATTTGCCTACCTGCCATCATGGACACAAGGCAAAAGGTTTGACCCTGCCCTTAAGGAGGTTTTGGAGAATTCTGTTAAGAGCACAAACTGACGGTCACTGCTGGGAAGGCAGATCCATTTGTGGTGTGCATATTCATAAAAATGAAGGATAGGCAAATATTTGAATGGATTCCCAACACACACAAAAATCAAACTATTTCCCATAAAGATCAGAATTTACAACTTGGAAAAATTCTGAGATCTGGCATCACTGAGCTCATATTCTCCTGGCAATATCCACAGCAGTTGTCTGGAGCAGAGGGAGTGTATGTTCTCTATTGCATCATACTCACCACTCTCTACTGTCTTGGGCATCTTCCTCTTTGCTTACTTACACTGTCTATCTGGTCCCTGATCCATGGTTGCATGAAGAAGATATGAATATTTCATAGCAATTAATACATAGTAGTACATAATAAGTTCTATATAATTTTAACTGGTACATGATATAAAATATTCATGTTTATTATGTATTTACCCCTTGTCATGCAAATATTTACTACATGCAAGATCTCATCTTATTCTTACAATAAGAGATAGGAGGAACACCAACATCCCTGCTTTACATAGATGGAAAAAATGAAGTCTAAAGAAATTACATAATTTGATCAAGATCACAATGCTTATTCATGATGGAGCTAAGACTTAAACTCAGGTATGTCCAAATTGAGACCAGAGCCAGGGCTATTTTCCAGTCACCTATACTGCCCATCAGTGGGGGCTGGGTGGTCTGACAGGCTTCATAAAGGAGGATGAACTTGAGCTGAATTGTTTCTGTTTCTCCTCCTTTCCTCTTTAAATTTTAATTTCAAAGCCCTCTGTTTATTGAGTGACATAGCTCTGAGTATTATTTGCTACAGAATGTGACAGAATGATCCTATTACCATATATGTGTAATTTTTGTATGGTGAGAACAGTGTTATATTGCCTAGACATGAATCATGCCACACTTTTAACAGATATGGGATTTCTTCTGAAAGGTGGAATGAACCCATGGGGGTCAATCATGACAGTTGTCTGGCTGTCAATTGCCTAGGGATTAAGGGCATGTCCTTCAATCAGGAAATCAGGATAGACATTATATATGTGGGGTTGGGGGTTCCTTACTCAGTGGTGGACTCTAGAGGAAATTTACATCTTGATCTGGGCTCTCCTATATGGGGGCAGGAATGCAGAGGAGAAAATAAGTTACTTTCTGTACTGGAAACAAGTTGAGAGTTGAGAAGCCAGAAAGCCTGGCAAGATGCCTGAAAAAAAATTGTTCCAGTGCTTCGGATGTAGAATATAAAAATCCTTCTCAGACAGAGCATGGAACAGGTCAGGGCATGGGAGCCCTGGGAGCTCGTTAACTAAGGTAAGATCAGAGAGGGATTTGTACCTTGTGAGCCTAATTTATTTCATGTTCCTCTTATTTTCTTGATTTTATTGCTTTGTGTTCCCTTAGGTTTAAGCCAAGTATTTTTAAATCTTCTACTAATTTCAGCTGAAACAAGTGAAGGGCTTTCCATCTATGCTTGAACTAGAGTTTTAATAGGAAATAGGACTCAGCATGTGAAGATTCCTTGAGAAAATCCAGAAGGAGCAGAGTCTGACCCTCTGCCTACGTGAAGAATCTCCTTCTCACGCTAAAACCTAGGAAGTCCTTTATACTGTTTTTATAAAAGAAGTTTCCATAAAATATTTTGTCTGGAGATAGTGAACAATGTAGAAGGAGGTAGAATGGCTGAAGAAAAAAAGGCACTGGTAAATGCAGGCAGAATCAACATAGATCTTTCAGGACTAATTTAATGTCTCCCAATGTAAAAAATTTTTAAATCTTGTAAGGTCTTTCAAATTGATGCATTATATTTCTTCTAATATTTTCCTTTTTGGGATATGTATACATTTACATGTTAAGATGCAGTCTGATGCCAAAACAACTTCAAGGTCATGAACACAGCCCGATAAGGTGTAGTCCATAATATCCTTTTGTTGTTTTATACATTGTTAAAGTTTGTAATTGTTTATACTCAAAGGCAATAAAATTCTCATGTTTATACCAGTAAAAAGGAGAGTTGTCTACCCTCATATTCAAAAATTATATCTTAAAAAGAGCCTTAACATTCTGCAAACATCTAAAACACCTTTGAAATCTTCACAGTTCATGATGTGGTTTCAAGCTACACATTTGCTTCAACAAATGCATAAAAACCACCACACATGAAAACCCCGCTCGGACCCGGCCTCACAGGGATTCTCAACCCTGGAGTATGAGCCCGGATGACTCACTCAGAAAGAAACTTTTTGCTTGAGGTTCTGAACATTCCTCCAGAGAGATATGATAGTTTCCTACGAATGAGGTATTTGTCAGCCCAAGGTTAGGCCCCTGGTTGCCTCTTCTACGTTGAAAAACAGTCACTTCTATTATTAAAAATGATTCTTAAGAAATAATTCATCTAACCAATAAGCTAAATCAGAAAAATATGCTTGATTACATGTCTATTAAATAACTGATAATTAGTGTGGTGTGTGTGGTTTCTATTCACCAACCTCTAGAATGCTTTCCACACTTTTAGATTTGTCACCACTATCTCCTTATAATTATCAACAAAACATTACTATACATATATATATATGCAAATCTATAAACATAAACACCACACACAATCACATACAAGATTCACAAGCATAAATATCAATTCTTTGTTTCTCTAAGCTGGGGCTAAGCTATCTCTTCTAAACTTCAAAGACCCTTTTCCGTAATTTTTTTGTGATAGTTTCCTACCTTCTACCTTGGATTTCTGTTATTTATGTATCTGTCTTACCACTTCTACTAAATTTATGCTCCCTAAAGAGCAAGACCTACTCCCATTACTTCTTTGAATCTGAATCACCAAATATTTATTAAATGCACACATAAATGAATGAATAAATAAAACCTCTGAATATGTACAAAGCTAAATCCTTTTGCCATCATGAGCCATTATTATGATAAATTTCATGATTATCCGAGGGTAAGCTTACTAAGCAGTGATAACTTTCTGGTGCTGGGCAACAAAGGTGCCAAAAAAAAAAAAAAAAAAAGATGGGATGAATCAACTCTAGAACGATGTTTACTTACGGAGATTATACCAATAAATTAATTCCTTATGATAAGAAAGCATAGTAGAAAATAGAGTCATTTAGTTCTCTTTCCTCAACAGCAGAATTTATAAGCAAAGTTTTATGGTAACATCACAATACTGATTTTATGGTAATATATCATAATGCTCATTGACTAAGTGAGCATTAGTAACAAACATGTGGCGACCAGTCTGAGTGCTAAATAATTGACTGTACATTCCTACGGAGCATTCTTAAGAACAGAGATTTATCGTAAATGCCAGAGAAAGTATGATGATTTCAGGACAAGAAAACAAAGCGACATACCGTAAAAAGCAGTTGATAACTAAAACCACCAGCAATTCTGTGTTTCATAATATGCCACATAATATACTTGAAAATGATGTAAAGATGAAAACTACCGTGTTTGGCAAATTCTCATTGTTTTTGCCAGAACAGGTGAGGGGAGGGTGGATCCACTATTTAATTACTAAAATCAAACAAGGGGCATATTCCATTGAATACTCTTTTCCAAATCTTCCCCCCTTGTGTATCATTCTCGTGGCTCTGCTATTGAAACAAAATAAACTGAAGCATTTCCAAGCAGAAAGGCTAAAACTTGCACCCATTTTTAACATAATTAGAGTGAACACCCTTAACCTCGTACTAGAGTACCGTAAGTAGCAGTGATAGTTCAAATTTACCACACTCTACTTGATCTTTAATCTTATATTCCACATAGTATCACCCGGAGTAAATCACATAAACTTGGTTTCATAAATATGGCCTCAATATGAGATTTTTAATATTTCTCTTCATTCATCCATTTTAGCTGCTTTCTGAATTGAAAAGTTACACAAGAATTGAGAAAATAATTTTTTAAAATACTCTCTGAAAATGAGTACATACTGGAAGGCCAAAAAAATTGATTCTGTGAATTAAAATGAGGTGAAGAGCAAACATTTCTCTCATAGAAATTACATGAACTCTAAAGTATCCTCAGTGGCACTATTGAAGAAAAATATCTCTGAGACTTCTCCACGATGCCATTTAAAGAATGCATTCCCCAATTCATTTCTAATTGACCAATAAAGAAAGAGACAAAGCATAATACTTCAATACCAACTATTAGGCCATCGCACTGCTAAAAATATCAGTCATCTAAATGAAGGCATACTTTTTGAATAAGATGTTCTCCTGAAATTCCTATGTTATCAGTAGAGAGAATCCCTAGGAGAATTCCAGATAAGAAAGGAAAAATAACACCACTATCTCTTCAGCAAAGGAAATTAAGAAGTGCTGCAAATATATATTGGAAATGCTCTTAGAGGACTGTAGAAAACATTCATGACATTAACTATACACACATACACACACATGCACGCATACACACAGATGTGCACATACACATAAACACACACTCACAAGGGCAGAAAAGTGGGTGTCACTGAAATAGATTAAACAACAAATGACAAAATAATGACAGCCTCTGCCCTGTATGTGCTGCCTGGCTGGAAAAAGACATCAAAAATGCCGTTTTTAAAAACCTAAATATAAGGACAGCCAAAATGATCTTAGAAAAACAAGAAAAAAAAGTCAGAAAGGAAAAAACTGAATGTAAATGATATATTTGTTCTTATGTTTTTTAAAACCAAGATATTTTAAAAAGTCAAACATGACCTTTCTGTTAGATACTAGGAATTAAAAATCTTTTTATATGTTAAAAAGGTCTTTGTTAAATGCTTACATATAACATACATTATATGTTTTAAAGAGGTAATTCTCCAGCAAGTCAATTATTGTGGATTTGTTCCACAAAGCTGGTAATAAATGGGCCTTTTGAAAGAGATGAAAAAAAATGGGAATGAGCTGAGGTAATGGCACTGAATTATATATACAGCCCCAAGACTCAGAAAGTTATTAACTAGGACCAGTCAGATCAAGAATTCACCTTCTTCAGAATAGAGACACTAGTATTTCTTCTTCTCTTTCAGAAGAGCGATAAGCTAACCAGAGACATCTTAGGAGAAGCCAAGTAAATAAATTCACTATTTCCAAGACTGTCTGGTCAGCACCATAGCGAGCACCAAGTGCTTTCTCATTTCTCACTAGCTGGAAAGCTGGAAGGCCCAGATATTGACTTCCAAACATTGAGAGGAAGCGCTGGGGTGTAAGGAAGGGTTACCAAACCCTTACTCACAAAATCTGAGCTCTTGTCTCCCACGTGTTCTTAGAAACATAGTACCAGATACAAAAAGATCCGTGATAAAGCTTTTCCTGAATATTGTATTGTTAAAGTAATAACTTTCTACCCTATGAAATTGTTACAATTTTACAGCACAGATGAATTGCCATCTTCTGTAGAAACAGAGTAAAGGCTTAGATAAGTTTGATTTATTTAGAATAAATGGATATCCTCAGTTAGCTTTCTAAAATACAGAAAGCAAAACCTTAAGTAAGAAATATTGACAGTCCTAGTTCATCTGATATAAGTATTAAAATATTTTATACTTATATCAGACAGTTAACCCAAATGAAAACATTACAAGTAAGTTTTGATAAGTAATCAGAAATTTTAGGTTACCATTTTGGAGAAGAGAAAGACATTACTATTCAACAAGAAAAAAGAATACTGACCTCTACAGAGATCATATCTAAGAATTAGTTTATGTAGTTATATATATGTAATTTACATTATCCTATTTTGAATAAAAAATGACAAATCTTGTGTCATGTTTATATGTCAAAGATGCCGATACAACCCTGGTAGCGTTGTGCCTGAGATAAGTATAATGCATTTCTTGTCATCCTGAAAACATTGATTCCCTAAAAACAAAAAAAATATAACAAAGTAAAGTGTGTATCAGGCAAGGTAACAGGTAAACCATTATCCCTTCGCAAGTCAAACTGAATTTTTGCTGACAAGGTAAAAGACTTACTGAAA
Organism: Eonycteris spelaea; assembly: GCA_003508835.1. Classification (NCBI taxonomy): domain Eukaryota; kingdom Metazoa; phylum Chordata; class Mammalia; order Chiroptera; family Pteropodidae; genus Eonycteris; species Eonycteris spelaea. The sequence goes on from PUFA01000017.1 coordinate 9,827,131, forward strand.
TAGGCACAAGGCAATTACGCATTTATAGATGGGCTTTCTTCAGTGACTAAGGAATCTAAAGCACTCTAAAACTTCTCCCTCTCTCCCAATGCACACCTCTTAAGTGGGTGTTCTAGAGACAGAGCACATCTGCCTTCAGAGCCAGCTGGAAAACTCCTCAGAAGCAGACCCCTGTTTATGTGTTGAATTGTGTCCACTCCAAAAAATGTTCAGGCCCCGACCCATGATACCTGCGAATGTGACCCTATTTAGAAATAGGGCATTGGCAGATGTAATCAAGTTAAGATGAAGTTATTGGAGGAAGTCTTAATCCAATAGCCACTGCCATAAAACAAGGGGCATTTAGGCACAGAGACACAGAGAGGGAACACAGCCATGTGAAGATGGACAGAGCTGTAGTTATGTGCCACAAGCCAAGGAATGCCTGAGGCCACTGGAAGGTGGAAGAGGCAAGGGACCAGTCAGATCAAGCCTCTCCTAGAGGCTTTGGAGGGAGCCTGGCCCTGTCTATGCCTTGATTTAAGAGTTCTAGGCTCCAAAACTGCAAGAGGATAAATTTCTGTTACGTGACTCCCCAATTTGTGGTACTTTACTATGATATGGCAGCCCTAGAAAATGAATACACTCCCTTCATCATTATGCTGCAGAGACATAAAGAAGGAGACACAAGAAGACAGTGTGTCAGGCATATACAACGTTTTAGTTCATTTGGGTCATTCATTATTCCTTAAAGGATAAACATTCAGAAATTTTCACAAAAGCTCTTGCTCCTTGGGTGTCTGGCATCCAATAAGGGCAGGTTTCTTGCCCATATCCCATTGAGAAAAATACCTCACTCTCTGGAGAAGTGCTCCTGTCCCCCAGTGGGAAGGAACATATTAAAATAACATATGAGGAGTTCAATAATGTAATTAAATAAACACACATCTTAAAGTGGAGAATTGTATGTCATTTGTCAACACATTACAGGTAGATAACTTGACATAGTACAACTCACTGTTCTAGGTAAGAATAAATTATCTTTCTCTGCGTATAATCCTATGATAGGATTAAAATGCTTCACTCAGTCAAAGCCTCAAACTGCACTTATATTTCTAGGCAAGGTAAAAAAACATGCATTGGAAATGGAGGCTTCCAACACAACTAGGAATCTAGTAGGTTTATCGGTTCAAATAACCTTTTAGAAGGTTACATGCACAAGCATGAAAGTGTGAATTACTATTGTATGCTAATTAAATATAAATTGTACTCCTCGGTATTTAGGAGAAAAGGTGTGCTCATTCAAAATCTTGTCTTAAGCTCAACAACATAGCAGAAAGAATATTTTCAGACCACAAATGTCTTTCCTAAGCTTTGGACAAGGATCATAACTTAGATCAAAAACGGACAAAACATATTCTCAAAAAAAAGCTGAAATTGAATTGTGTAGAAAAACTAAAACTTAGGACACCTTAGGCAAGTTAAAAAATTCTAACATATTTCAATACAACTGCCATCTTCTACTAAATTTAGAAAATTATTGCAGTTTCACAAATAAGGATTATTCACAAATACAATTTTTTTTCTCTGATTTAATGAGCCCTGCTTGATAAAGCTGTCATCTCTAATTCAGGTTAATTTGGGGAGACCTGCTTTTTCCAGACGGCATCAAGAAGAGCAGACAGCTAATAAGAAACTGAACTCAAAGTCATATGATTTTTTGTTTTAATGTGCAAGAGCTGTGAGCCTCTGAGTTCGCTTTGATTCCTTTCTTAAGCCAGCATTCTACTATGGAATTCTCCACTCGTTCCTGAAATGTCGTATTTCTCTGTCAGAAATCTACAGTGTTACCCCGAAAGTCTGCAATAGAGTCTGCTGCAAGCCTGGTTGAACCGCTTTCCATGCACATAGAGTAGACAAAATATAACAGCACATTCTATGTCTTCACTGCATCAAAAACATGGCTAACTTAGTACCCCAAAGCCTACCCGTCTTCCAGATTAGTTTAAGAAGCTCAGCACTACAAATCTCTGGACATTTTGTACCTCTAGCCAGGAGCTGTTCACTTGTCAAAATGCTGATTAATTAAATGACCTTTTTTCATATTTCCAGTCTTCCTGTTTGTGCAGCTGTGCTCCAAGCATCTTTTTCATGCTCAAAGCCAACCTCTTGGAAAGGAAATTTGGCATGAATTTCTCAGTCTTAACAGGTAGGGAGACTGTTTATCTCCAAATAGTGAAACATACTAACCCACAGATGTTAATAAGGGAGAATAACCCATCATTAACAACCAGAGCATTGTTATGAAAATACAATCCACATGAGAACTTTCACCCACGAAAATCTGGTGGAGAGACTCAGGTTTTCCATTTAAACTAGGATTCTCAACCGAGCCTGCATATTGAATTCATCTAAAAACACTCTTTTAAAATGTTGATTCCAGACCCCATCCCATGCCAACTGAATCGAAATTGCTGGGATGACTCAAGCATTAGGGTTTTCTAAAAGTTCCCCAAGATGATTTTAAAGTTCAAGTGTAGATGAGAACTACCAATCTAGGCCAGAGGTCAATAAGCTTTTTTCAGTAAAGGGCCATATCATAAATATTTTCGGCTTTGTGAGCACTTGGTCTTTCTTTGACACAACCGCTCAACTCTGCTTCTCTGGCACAAAAGTAGCCACAGCCACTATATAAATGAAAACGTGTGGCTATGTCCAATACAACTTTATTCATCTACCCTGAAATTTGAACTTCATATAACGTTTCCATGTCACAAACTATTTTTCTTCTTTTATTTCCTTTTCACTTATTTAAAAACACAAAGACCATTCTTTGTTTGCAGGCCATACAAAAACAGATGGCAGGCCAGATTTGGCCAGGCCATAGTTTACTGACCCCTGATCTCTACTGCAGATCGAATCCACTTCTCCTTAATCTTTTATCAAAAACAGCATTTATGCTCAGTGACTCATTCAATCAGTCCTAGGAAAGATTCCCTTCTAAGCATGGATACCTTCAGATTCCAGTTGGTCCAGGCCATATGAGGCAGCTGTAGTCACATGGGTAATGGATGGAACAACGGTTCTTCTCTCAGCAGATGCCTCAGAATCAGAAAATGTTGGGGAAATGCTGGGTGCCTCCTCCATTATTCCAGGGGGTGTCACTGGAGAGCCCAAAATTGGTGTGAAAAAATCCTCATTTGGCCCAGTGACTGTGTCCATTAGGTCTGCCAAACACAAGAGACAGGACTTGATGCAAAGATGATGTTATGGGAAATGTACACATGTGCTTTTACTTTTTAAGCAGGAAACGATTAATGGAACCAATACCTTATATACGGTGAGTTTGCCACTTAGACCAGCTCCCCTACCCCGTATCGCATCAGTCCAGCTACACAAGGCAAATACTTGAACTTCCAGGAAAATATATTGTCTCAAATAAGGACTTTGTTTTTAAATTTTAATCCCCTGTTTATTCTATTGACAATATTATGTATTTTGCAGGTATATATATATATATATATATATATATGTATATATATATGTATATATATATATATAATTTATTACCAAATTTAGAAAATTTAACAAAAATTTATTTAACTATATGCCAAAGACTATCTTTAAAAATCAGTAGAAGAGTAAGAGCCTAGATCTCTGTCTCAAATATGTTCAATTTTAAAGCAGCCAAACTTAGCCCCAGGTACTTCCAAATCCAAAAATTCTAAGATAGTAGTATACTGCAAGCCTGGTTGGACATCAGAATCCCTTCTGGTAATTTTTTTTAATGTTGATATCATGCTTTTCACATATCCCAGTTTACTAAATCAGAACCTTCTTGGCAGTGAGGCTGAGAAAATATTTTTTAAAGTTCCCAGGATATGGATCCACAGAGTCTCATATACATTGCAACCACTTTGAAAGTACAAATGGGAAGTGTAAGTTGGTGCAACCACTTTGAAAAATAGTTAGGCATTGTCTCCTAAAGCCAAACATTCATATACCGTATGGCCCAGTGATTCAGTTCCTAGGTATGTATCCAAGAGAAATTCCTACACATGTACAATGAGGAATATGAAAAAGGATGCTCACAATAGCCAAACCTGAAAATGACCCAAACGCAAATCACTAGGAGGGACTGGATGAAGATTAGATGAATAAACTATGAAATATTTTCATAATGGAATATTATAAGCAGTCAAAACAAAAGAGCTATGGTAAGTAAATCTTAGCCATATAATACTAAGTTAAAAAAGTAGTCCAAAAAGGCTATCTACAGGATAACACTCTCTTTATAAAATTAAAAACAACTAAAATTTTTTAACGGATAATTTTAAGAGTAAATATAGATGCAATAAAATGAAAAGAAAAGGAAGTCAAGGAAATGATGCACACCAGATTCAGAATGATGATTGACAGTCAGAGGAGGAAGGGGTTGAGAAAGGAAGAGTCAAGGGGTTAGATATAAGTTATTGACAAGTCCCTAGGGCTTTGGGAAGGACAGGGTTAGAAGTATTTATTACATTGTTAAAAATAACTCAGTTAATAAATAAAGTGCATTTCACCTAGATCAATGATGAAGCAACATGTGAGGTCCAAAAATAAAAATTAAATAATAATTTTTAAAATTCTCAGGTGACTCTGATGATCACTCAGATTTGAAAACTTCACTGACAGGTAGGCATTATTTAGAGATGAACAAACTAAGGCTTGAGGACATTAGGAAACTTGTTTGAGGCCACAATACTAGTGAGAGCCAACGGGGATTGAAGCCAGGTCCTTTCTGTTTTCACCTCACTCTGTGACTCCTAGCAGCCAGAACCCTCAAACTAGGAGAGAGTTCTCAGAAAGTGAGGTCTGGCCTTCCTGGGCCCCAGAGATAAGCCACCGGGAAATTTTTCTTAGGAACTACCCTCTTATCCTTTTAGGCTGTGTGACATCTCTCCAAAGAAGAGTTCCCCTACCTTTCCTGTTCACTCTCCTGGTAAGGTGTGTGCATGCACCTTGGTACCAGGCCATCTGCCTCATTCATTCTATTGCTGATCAACTCACAGAAAAAATCCACCCTCAAAACGCCGAGGCCAATTCCCTCCCTTACAGACCTTCCATGGAGGGAGTAACTTCGAAAGACAGAGGCACAGCTGTAGTGGAAACTGTAGTGGCCAGAGGCTCCCATCTCTTCAGCAGCTGAGTAACACTGGCAACATCAGATGTGGCCGAGGGGGACTCTCTTCCTTCCTCAGTCTCATCATTTTCTCTGGTAACTTCGAGGGCAGAAACCTGCTGCTCTTGTGTTACCAATGATAAAGTGGCTTCTGCTTCTTGAACAACTGTTGTCATCTCTTGAGTGGTGATGTCTTAAAAGAGGGAAAACAACATTTTAAAATAGAAAGAATCCCTTGACCTTAAAAAGTTACTATATAATTAACAAATTAGAAAAAAAAAATCTCAGATAGCTATTTCAGGGAATAAAAAGGCAAAGGGAAGGGCTCAGAAACAAAATGCCATAAATAAATGTTCTCAGAGTTGATGCTTTAGGGGCAGTGAATCAAGTTAAGATAGCTCAGGAACCTGCCTAAGTTTATGTAGGTAGTGCTCTTAACCATGGTGCTAACTATACCCATCAATGGATGAATGGATAATGATGTTGTAAGACACCACACACACACACACACACACACACACACACACACACAATGGAATACTATTCAGCCATGAGAAAGGACTGTCTGCCGTTGCCCAAGGAACAATCTGTTGAAGACTGGAATTTGCTTTTGGATCATAAAAGAGAATGAAACAGACTTACAGGGTATGACATATCTATCATAGATCCACTATCCAGACACATTATAATCTAAAATAAATTATTAAGACTAATTATAAGGGTCAATATTTGCCACATTCTTAGGAAGGAACTAAGCTGGAAATTTCAAATCCTGAACCATTATTAAAACTTAATTTATAGAAGACTCTATTATCTTTTTTTTTAAAATATTAACTCTAGATACATAGCATATTAGCAAGTCCAGTTAATTATACAATGATTCTGGGGATAGCTGAAAAGTTTTTCTCAAAGTTTTTATTAATGACATCATGGTACTTCCTATTATTTGAAAATATTTTTCATTGGAAACAATTTATTTGCTTCAAAATTGTGCTTATACAGTTTTCCAACAGTTTTTTTTTTCTTGATCCCCATTCAGTTTGGACTTTTTTCTTTTGAATTGAAGAGATTTTTACATTTGATGGATTAATATACCTGGTTATAGGATACTGTGAGTTAGAGTAGGGTTCTTACATATTTGCTTTTTACACCACTGATTAAGTTTTTCTTCCTCCAATAAGATTGTAAACCTCTTGAGAGCCAGAATTCATTGCCCTTTTTGTATCTCCAGCTCCTAGGAAAATGCTGTTTGTCACAAAAAGATAATGATGTATAGTTTTATTATTTTCAGCAGTATGCATTCTCCATGTTGCCCTCATTTCTGAAAGCATAATGAATATTTTGAGAACAAATATGTAAAAATAAAGGTATAGTCAGCAGTCATAGTTTCATGAACTAGCAAGAAATATCAAAATGGCCTAGTACTTTGAATAAGAAAGTGACTGCTATTAGAGAAAGAAGAATGAGAACTAGAAATAGTAATAGAAATTTAAAAAATAACATTCAAAATCGCTCCACATCTCTCATTCCATTTCCTGTAGAGAAAAAATAGTAATGTAATTACTGTAGATTACTTTTCAAACCTAATCTTCAACTGAACCAGCTGAAGAACAAGCTAAATCAGAAGACTGACTTTAATCTCAGGATACTATCTGTTCATAGTACCCCAAAACCAAGAAGTTATTGCATTTCCCAAAGGGAATAATGTTTTAAGTAGTCTTTGGGCCATAAAATGATTGGCATTTGAGTTGTTTACTTCTGAAAAGCACTTATCACTACCAGAAAAAGGTAGAAAAGCTTTTTTGGATATTCTCTAAATTCTGGTGTCATAATCTCAACTTTTCACATCTTTTTAACTCTATGGGAGTTAACTCTAAAAAAAAAAATTAGATCGAGAGGAATTATTTGACTGTTCCTTTCTCTATAAAGAATATTTAGAAGCTGTTTGACTAATTTGGACAGTGCATGCAGTCAAATTGGATAATTCCAGTTATCTTCATTACTCATCCACTGAATCAGTATTTACTGAGCACCTACTATGCTGCAGGTATCATGCTATGTCCTGGAAATAAAAAAGAAGTTGCCTTTTAAAAGACTAATTAAGTGAGGTAATTATTCTAATCAAGGAACATATTCAATAATCAAAATAATAATCAGACAATTACTCAATTCATTTTACTTTTTAGTTGTATAAATAGAAGCTAGGCAAGCCTAGTACATAAAAATCATGGATTTTATTGTGTAATAAAAAATCTTGAACTATGTGACTTATTGCTCTATGAATATCTTAAATCCTATGGAGGATTGAAGTAAACTCTGTTCAGTCATATCTAATATCTTCATGGTCATGTGAACCCAACTCTCTTCATGGAATTTAAAAATCAACTACAAAACATTTTTGGGGAGCTTCTAGGAAAACTTACATTTTACAAGGTCTTTCAGTCTTTAAAAAATGAATTGGACATGAAAAATTCAATCTTTTATCATTTTAATTCAATCCCAATAACACTTTATGAAAGACATTACTAATTTGATATTTTCTATTAATTAGTCTAATTAGCTGAAGTAACAAGCTGTACATACGCCAAAACAATTTGGAATGAGCATATGCACATTACTTGATCTTTCCTTCGCCATGCTGTTATCTGACCAACTACACATAATAAAACATTATCCAGCAGCAACGAATGTAAGGCTTGTCAGCTCATGACATTCCAGATGGAAAGGCCAAGAGGAAACAGAACGTGCAGAGTCAAGTCAGCAGAAAAGATTTATCTGTATTGGTCCCTCCCATTTCTAGATGACTTTCTTTGGGGGGAAACAAAATCAAAGAACTCACGCAGTTAATATCATGAGATAAATATTTACCAAAAGCTTTCGGTAAGAAATATCAGGGATGTGAGTATTGTTTACAACAGCGTGTAAATAAGTATCCCACATATTTATTACATCACTTAAAAATATAGCAAATTCACATTTTCTTTTATATTTATACATTTTCATAATAAAATGTTTAAAATTATTAGTCTATATCAAGGTTTCTTAGTACTAGTGACATTTTGGATCAGATAAATCTTTGCTGTCGGGGGGCTATCCCATGGCTTGTCGGATGTTTAGCAGCATCCTTGGCCTCTACTTACTGGATGCCAGTAGCCAACAGCACTCCTCTGTTGTGACAAGCAAAAATGTCTCCACACGTTGCCAAACGATGTGGGGAAGGGGAGAGATTGTTCCCAGTTCAACACCAGTGGTCTATATGCAGGAATTATATTTGGGTGTAATTTTTCTATAAAATATTTTTATTTGTTTACGGTTGCTTTTCATTAAAACGTAGACAACTTATTTTTAAATGGTCACTTTTGAAAAATAAAATAACAGCTAAAACTAATACAACGTTATATGTCAATTATATCTCAATTTTTTAAAATAATAAAACCAAATTAAAACATTCCAATTGAACGAATTTTTTTTTCTTTCTTTTACCTTTAAATGTATTTCCCAGTGGTTGATATGTCTTAGATTCGTATTCTGAGGTGGAAACAGGAGTCTCTATAAAAACCATAGCATTGCTTTCCTTGGTGGGTTCCGAGAAGCCTGCAGTATTTTGAAACAGGTTCTCAACAGAGGATTTCATATCTTGCATCGGCTTTGTGGGAGTGAAGGAACTTTGCTCGGTGAAGGCAGATGATCTGCTATCCTCCTGTGGCATTAGCAGGGCTGTCCCCGTGCGTGTTTCCCCTGTAGGCAGCCCCAGAGCCCTATGGGCAGCCTCTGGCAAAGGTTCACCCCCTTCCATACCTTCTACACCATTTTCAGTTACTTTGGTTGTCTGAGATATTTCCATTCTCACCTGAATCTCTGTATTGTCTCCAAGTTTTGGGGTCTTTATCTGGCTTACACTCTCTAATTTGGTGTCATCCCACTCATCACTTATAACAGCAGAAGCTGCAACAGCTGTGCTGACACTCACTGTGACTTCTGGGGCTCCCAGCAGGCTATCAGTTTCCAGCTCAACACTCAGAGTGTACTCAGAGGCTGTAAGCCTGTGTTTAGTGACAGTAGCCTGGGTATTATCAGCTCTCATCCATGATGATTTCTTCCTATCAGACAGAAGGCTTCCAGACTCCGTGCCCGCTGTGGGCTCAGGACCAGCACGAGAAGTTGTCCTTTGTTCTGTGCCTGCTTCAAATTTTTCAGCCTTGGATTGGTGGTTAATTTTTTTTAGCATTCACAAAGGATGAGGTTGAATGTCCCAGACTAACTCCTTCTTGACTTTCAGTTGTAAACACCTGATTATCCACATACTTCAGAAAGACTTGTGTTGCTTCGGTGGTCCCTTCTACAATGGGCTGAACGTTGGTACTACTGAAGGGCTCCTTCTTCTCATCAATAATCAGAGCAGTTGCAGTAATAGGGTTGGTTACCACGGCCTTGGAAAGCCAGCGTTCAGGAGACGTTCTCTCTGGCTGGCTGGAACCAAACCCTTCTTCCCCTGCTGAGACCACTGGTAGAGTAGCAATGCCAACATCAGGGCTATTGAGTTGCATGAGCTCACCTCCCACAGAATGGGTTTCCTTGTTAATAGGGGATACTGTATTTAATGACGTTGCTGATGGTCCCACTAACCCTCTCATTGGATCTTCAGAGGCCACTGGTTGGAGAGTGGACTTGAAGTAATGGAGTTATTTTCTAGGTCACCTGTGTTTATCCTCTCAGATTGCCTTCCTTTTTCATGAACATGAGCTATCTCCCTTCTTTCCATTTGGGGGAAGGCCAGACATTGTGTGACAACGTTGAGAAGTAGAAGGCCACAGAAAGCCAGACAAATGTGCAACACAATTGTTCTTGTCATAGTGGAAGAGAAATTTGCACAAAAGATGGTAGTGCTGATAATTCCAGTAACTGAGTCCTACAGAAAAATAAAGCATATCAAACTGTCATATAAATGTATTTTGTAAATTAGCCCCTTTAAATTAAACTATAAGTAAAATAATCTTCTTGACTTCATGTTCAAGTGGTACGTAAGAGAGAACTGTTCTATTTCTTTATACCTTTGAGACATGGATAACCCAGTTCATTTTTCCCTGCTGAATTCTGCAGCTGATTTAACTTGATGCTCTCTAGAAAAAGGTACACATAGTTCAAGTACCAAGTTCACTGTTTCTTAAATATCTACTTGAAATAAACTACCTTGAAGTCACATTTGCAATATTCTCCCCAAATTCCTCTATAATCATGTAGTCAAATGACTGTAGAAATAGTAACATGTCAAGGATATAGAAAGTAAATCTTACATTACATTCAAAGAACTTTTTAAGTATGTTTAAAAATTTATAAAATGTCATAAAATAGTGAATGCTAGTTATAATCAAGAGTTTTAAAAATATGTTAATGATTTTCAGTTAAATTTTATCTTTAAGATGCTTAGATTATTTCTTTCTCTGCAACAGTTATTAAAATTATAGGCAAAAACTTCATGTTCAAAGTTTAAGGATTAGACAAGGTAAAAGAGTTAATATAAATAAATGCGTTTATTAAAAGAAAAAAACTTTTAAGATAACCCAAACACATTTTAAATTAGCAATTCTCGGTGAACATACATAAATTATACAATTAAGATTCACTGTATTACTTAAAAAAACTACTCACACTCTCATTAATCCTAAAACTATATAAAAACTGCTAATTTCCCCCCAAACTTAAGGGTTTTAGTTCTTTTTATCTATTTTGCTGAATTTCATCATCAGAAATTTTTCAGATGCTGCAGGTTTTCTAGAAAATTAAACCTGGGAATGAAAATTCTAAAATAAAAAACTTATCTTTATGAAAGTTAAACTTTTTCTTTCTTTCACATCTAATCATTAAACTATCTGCCTAAGCAAGTGATGTGCACACATAAAATATAAAATTTTACATTTTCGTAAGGCCTTTTCCCCTTAAGGTGTTCAAAGCTTTCACGTGGTGTCCCATTTAGTCTTATAGATCCTTTTGAGACAGAGAAAAGGCCAAGTCCTTACTCCTACATGTCTAAAGAGAAAAAGAAGGCTGAATTTTTCTACAGAAGGAAAAAGAAATCTGTGGATTTGGAGCTGAGGCATCTTACTGAACTATCAGTACATCGTAAATGAATCACCTTGCAAGCTGACCTTCCAGACCGAGACAAGTCTTCAGATTACTGCAGCCCCAGCGGACATCTTGACTGCAACTTCTCGAGAGAACTTGAGCCAGAACTACTCAGCTAAGTTAATTCCAAATTCCTAATGCACAGAAACGGGATGAAATAATAAACATTTATTGCTACCAAGTTTGGAGGTAATTTGTTACATAGAAATCTTTAATCCATAGTACTTTAGGAGAATACAGGAATGGGCTGTCATGAGGTGCCATGGTGCCATGTGCAGAAAAGGAAGAGCATATCAAGGATCATAAATTGAGCAGCAGAAGAAAATTGAAGCTGGAGGTGTCCAGAAGAAACATAAGCCACTGCCCCTCACTCCAAGAATCTTCAGAGATACTGAGAGAGATGCTAAATTTCCCCATATGTAGAATGAGGGTTTGAAGCAATTTTATTTAAATATTAAATTACATATAGGTAGCTAGCGTTGTTCTAAATGGAGAGAATACGGGAAAGATATTTGACAAAGAGGGAATGACATGTCAACATTCTGGCCACTAGTTACCACTATACTTTAGATGAGCCATAAAGCACCCCAGCTCATAGCCAGGTAACAGATTTGTTAACAGTATTTGGCCTGCCACCTCTATTTCCCTTCTTTAAAACAAAAGTACATGAGAGCTGTAAAGCAAGAGAGCTCGTAGTGATGACATTTATACCTTTAGAATTCTGGGTAGACAAGCTGAACTATGAAATTCTAGATAGTCAAAGATATGTAAAAGCAATAGAACTCTGGTTATTCCCAAGCTGTTCAGAGAGCTGCCCTTTCCTGAACAAATATTTCTTCCATTCAGTGAAATCTTACTAACCACCCCAGAAGATGGAGGGTGTGGCCTAACGGCTTAGTCTACTGATCCCATGTTTCTCATAAAAACTTGAAAAAAAACAGGCCATCATGAGTGGCAGTAAAGTTTAGAGAGACATGGACCGGCAACAGAAAAATGATTCCTGAATCCTAGCTTTACTGTTGTTAAAACTTCCTATGAGATACTGGGCAAATGGCCTCAGTTTCTCCTTTGGCAAAATGAAGAATTAAAATAATCTTTGAAATCCCTTCTACCTCCATTTTTCGTTTTCATATTTTATCTACAGTACATTAAATAAAAATACAAATAGTTTCACATTCTCAGTTCTGTCATCAAGCAGGCAAGGCACCCAAATAATTGAAGGAATGACTAATTGAATAATTAATATTTTATTTAATATGTTCTAGAGTCATGTGGACGGAGAATATAATTTTATGATCAAATCAGATGGAGGTGTGCAAATGATAGATTTCATATAGCCTCAATTGTGTATTGAAAACATAATCTTCCTTCGAGGTTTTATTTTCCTCTAGATCTTGAGCTTTAGAATGTTTGTGTGAAGGGAATACTGCCATTGCTCTAAAAGACTTTCCTCCTGTAATTAAGTGTCGGCCACCTGCTTTCTGAATCCAGTTACAACAAAAAAGTGGGGGTAAACTGCTAGCCTATTCTATGTCTATGTGTTGCAGCCGTATGCTCCTCCTCCCCCCCTATTCAAAACGATGTCTGAACTTTAAAGAAGCAGAAAAGACAGCTCATAGAAATGGCAGCAGGGAATACGTCTGTGATTCAGAGAAATTGGTAGATGACCTTCAAGTTCCAGGTCATTCTCCATCTTTCAAAGCATAGTACAGGTTCACATAGACATGAGCTTGGTGTCCCCCATGGGAGCTGCATGACATAAATAATAAATAAAATGAGAATAAGTAAGAAAAGACTGACCATTGTCAATTCAATCACAATATTTCTAAACCTAAATAACCATCTGCACTCATATTTTGAAGACCTTTTCTTTTTTTATCTCGACATTGTAGCCCTTCCCTGGCAAGTGCTTGGCACAGAGGAAATGCTCAGTAAATATTGGCTGAACAAACAAATGAATGCATATAGTCCCCTTTGCTGGGGAAGGGAGAGGAAGAGATTTCACTGCTTATTAGAATTCTGTCTCTCAATTATCTTAAATCAACTCAAACATAAGCATATTTAACAAACAAAAGAACATCTCTCTAACTTTTCCTTCATACTGTGAGTTTGAATGCTGCTTCTCCTTCATTATATTCATCAGGACAAATAATTCAGATAAATAAATTCTAACAAAATTGCTAACTGATAGTGGATATGAGCTTCTAATCGCTTAAAAAGCATCCCTTTCAGAGCAAGTCAGTAGCACTTTGTCTCTCAGTCGCTATCAGGGTATCCTAATGGCTCAGCAGTCCTCTGAACAATTTACTGCATTTCTGCCCCCAGTGGGCAGATAAACTGTCCTGTCAAGCATTATCTTGACAATCTTAAAAAGACACAGTCCAGATTCTTTTTCTTTGTCAAGTCTAAGCATATTCAAGTTTCAAAGACAAATGAATGACAACATAAAAGATACAGCCTTAGCTGTCTTGTTTGACTTAACAATCAGGTTTTTTTAAACACCTGGTCACTGTTTTTCCAACATGTATGCTGCTATTGTTTAGTGTGTTACCCAAAAGGAGACAGAAAAGGGAACCAGCATGTTAAAAACAGCAGCAACAAAGCTACATTTTTCAAAGTAAATTGAGTTCCAGGTATAATATGTAAGAAATATGAGCATAGCCCTAAGAATTGCTCAAGTCACAGGAGGGCTGTAGCGTATGCCAAAAAACTAATGACCATCTGCCTGATAGTTTCCTTTTCTCAATATAAATACAAATACCATACATAAATAGCTGGTGTGAGGTTTTGGAAAGAAACCTGCCTAACCTTAGATTTTCATTGTCTAATGTAAGTTACTTAGATGCCACCTGAAACATACTATCTTTTTCTTTTGTACTTTGGTGTCATTGTGACCTCTTCTCTCCTTCACAGTCCAGATTCACAACTTCTGTGGATCCTTTCCTCATGACATCTCTTAGAATTGTCTCTTCTTGTCACCTCACTGGATTATTTTAATGCCTCTAGACCGATGATCTTTTTCAGACTCTCTCCTCTTTAGTCCATTTTATACAATCCAGATGGTTTATTCTTAAGAATAAAAATGACAATACTCAATAAAAAATGACCACTCACTTGGCAGCACATACACTACAATAAAGATGGCTACCATTTGGGGAATACTATGTGCCAAATGTTGTAAATATCTTATATTAAATTATCTTATTTAATCCTAATAACAATCGATTAAGATAGATACTACCATTATCCACATTTTTTTTTAGGTGAGGAAACTACAGGCTTATAATTAACCTGCCTATGTAATCCTGTCTGTTTTGAACTTGTGGATTCTGTCAGACTTCAAGTTCCCTGTTTTTGCCACTGCAACTCTCTGCCTTCTCAACACACATAATTTCACGTCCCCAAACCTACGATTGTCAAACTCCATATCTGCAATGCAACCCTATACACTAGTGCCCAGTACAGACACTATCACCAGCTGGGTACATTGCCCTCTTCTGCACCATACTCATTTCAGGTTCGTAAGTTTTGCTGATGACACCGCACTAGTCTGAGCTCCCTCCTTCTTTCCTACCGCAGGTATCCAAACCTTGGCCCCCAGGTCACATCCTGTTTACTAACTTCTGTCACAAAATCGACTCACCCATTCTCGTTCCATGCCTCTCCCAGCTCCTCCAGCACAAATCATCATAGCTGTAGGTCTGGGCACCTCAAATAAGATTATGTTCTTTGCACACAAACACTGATCTTTTAGCTTTCTCTGTTTGTCATGTAATTACTAATAATGGTAGGCACATAGAGGAGGTGTTCAGTAAATATTTGCTAGCATGAAGGAAGTACAAATAACCATTTCAGAATGTGAAAAAGAATGTGTCGAGTCTCCATTTTAGATTATAAGATTTTCAATGACATTTCATAGTCTATCCACCGTCTAATTGTATGTTTTCTTCATTGCCTAGCCAATTCAGGCTTCTTATTAAATGTGTCATTTTAATAATAGTAATAATTTCTGTATTCTCATTTTGCTATATTTTAGGTTTTCAGCATTCTTTTTAAAAAATAGATCAATATTAACAAGTGACAAGTCTCAGAGCCTCAGGTCGACTTGTTTCCCAATTACCATCCCATCTTTTAAAATCCAATCAGTGATTCAGTTATTGATCAAGGGAAAAGGAGACTCTTTCCCTTCTTTGTTTGTCTTTATAATCTTTCCTTTTTGTGTTTTTCCTGATTCTTAATGATTAATTTGTCATCGTCTTATCTTTTTTGTTTTAATACTGAATGAAGGCCCTCATTGCCAATACTGTTTCACTTGTCTAAAGACAAGTTTATCAAGACTCTGACCCTATTTATCTAACTGTAGCACACAGCATGAAGGTACCTCATTTCTGATTCATTATCCTGTTGACAACTGTCACTGGCCTGATATATTGGCTTTAAGATCATCTGGCCCCAACCATCCTTCACTGTAAATTAAGTAACTGGAATGACAGATGATCCTTTCAGCAGCATTTTTGATCACAGAGGAAGGAGGGAGACTAGAGTAACCACAAAGAAAAGTATGGTTCGCCCAGGAGGAAACGGCATCAGTGCTGCCAGGGAAGAGGGAAAGGAGACTGGGTCAAGATGGTTATTCTGGCAGCTAGCAGCACAGTGCTTTACCAATCCTGCAGACCACAGCTAAGTTCTACATATTGAGCCCACAAACTTCATTCTCTACAATTTAGCAATGTAGACAAATGAAGATGTCTGTGCTTATCACCCCTATCACATCATCCTATCCCTGGTAAAAGAAGCTAGACTCAAAGATTCAAAAACTGTCTTTAAGTTCCAGCTTTACCTTAGGCAAAAAAAAAAAAAAAAAACACATAAAACAAAACTGAAACTCATTTTCCTCATTGCAAAATGGAGATAATAATGCTCATTTTGCTTTCTTCAAAGGGTGGAAGAGAGACCAAAAAAAATGATAATAGACATGAAAATGGCTTGAAGAAAAAGTTTTAGGTATTATACAATTTAAGACATATTAGTGTGATACTGACATGCATTCTCCTCAAACTACAGAAATGTGAGCAATTTGAAGTATCCATAACATCCTTTTCATCCCTAGCTATTTCCATGGAGCCTCCCCTTTCAACTTCTCATGCAGACACAGTGACTGGGAATCATCTGATGTTTGCAGAATCCTGTCCTAATCAATCTTGGTCAACAAGCTCTTCTTGTCCATCCATCACACAGTTCTTTTCAATGACCCAATTTGGCACTTCATTTCTTTTCTTTGTGGTCCACAAACTTTATTTGCTTGACAAGATCTCTAAGTACTAGCTGACATTTAAGGAGAAGGTAATTCCCAGGTAGACATTTCAAGGAACGAACGTAATAATCTCTAACATTTCAAGCTGAAACTTGATTCAGACACTTTTCTTATAATCACCAAGTAAATATAATATGGTAAAACAGGATTGACCACACGTCTTAATTAGGGAATAAGTTTTCATTTTACAGAAATTAAACCCAAGTTCCCTTGAAACAGCCAGCTTCTTGTTGTGAGAATAAACAAAATTCAATGAACAAAAATCCAATTCCATACACAACTTTTCAGGCAAACATCTGCTAAATAATGAAGTACATCTCTAATTTAAAAGCGTAAATTTTTCATAACAGGTAAGCCCATCTTCCTCCTTTTTTATTTAGCATCAAATCATTTCTGTAATGCCAAATTACGATATTGAAAAGTCTAGCAGGAATTGCCAGAATATAACGGTAAGAAGCTTCTCATGAAAACAAAGACAAATCCACATCTCCCTAATTAGCTCTGTTGCTGTAGCTACATTAGACACGATGAGTCTTGGGAATTTTGTGAATAAATGCAATCAATATCAAGTCTGCTGCATAAGTGCTTGGTTCATTACTATGACAAATTAACAACTCTACCTTATTTATAAGAGTAAATCAGGCCACACTTAAATCTCTACTCTATTTAAAAGTTAAGTAGCAATGTTCTGATTCCATGAAACCTCACCTGTTTACACTTTCTTTCAACAGATGCTACAGTGGGGCTATGCCCACAAGTGAGTGGGTCGGTCTGTGACTCTTGGCTTCAACAAGACTCCTTGGAGCCCAACAGCATCACTTGTGATCAGGGAAATCACACAAAAAGGAGGGAGAGGCAAGCAAATTCTGGCCACACATTTGCTCTCTATAGAAGAAATCCTACAGAGCTCTCTAGATGGTTATATGAACGACTCTCTCTCCCCCTTAAGTTTCAAACTAAAACTTCCAAAGGAAGACGGCAGACACCTTAAAGCAGCCTCTCTCCTCCACATCAGCCCTGCCCTGAAATGAAGTGCCAAGATCCTAGCTGATCCTCGAGATCAGCCTGGAAACCATATTTATCATCTTTGAGAACTCCAAACTCTTAAGAGACGTTGGCTGCTTCCTTGCCAGCCAGGGCTCTACATGTTCAGAATCTACACGGGTCAGGTTCTGTCTGTGGCCAAGACGCACATGCGACATCTGGGAAGCTCCAGACAGCACCTCCCAACAACCATTCTGGAGTCTCAGGCACAGCCTGAGCTCCTCTGCGTCTGACCAGCAGGCCCTCTTTCAAACTAAGTGACCTTTCCAAGGGCCATCCTCCTGCTGTGTCCTGAGGGACTGGCCAGGGTCTGAGTAAGGAGATTCAGTGACATCTCTGCGCTAAACACTCAACTGTTTGTTTTCTGAAAAGTAACACAACACATTTCGGTGACCACCACAGACAGCCCCCATTCGCTGCTCGGCTGCTGGGCATTGGCATCGGGAACATTGTGATCGATGCTTTGGAAGGAGCAAATCACAGTCTTAGAGAACTTCTCTATCACTGCTGTGAGGTTGAGAGGGTAAGAGGGAAGAAAGAAAGCCCACACAAAAGCAGCCAGCCCTGCAAGCTCCGCCAGCACAAAGGCCCGCTCGCTGGTGCGGAGCCGTGAGGCTGGCTGGGCTGGAGCAAGGAGTGTGGCGTGTCCTCCGAGGCCTGCGCGCGGCACCCAGCGCGCCAAGAGCTGCTCCTGCTCACCCAGCGCCGGCACCGCGTTCCGGCGAGGGCGCAGGGCGCACGCCTGGCGCGCCCCGGAGTGCCGCGCTCCCCAGACTGCATTGCTCCCGGGGCGACCCGCGCCGCCCGAGGCTCGGGCTTCGTCTCTGCCCAGTGCCCGGTTTGCAGCCGCGGCCGCCCGAGTGGCCGGAGCCGGGTGGGTCCTCACCTGTGCGCCTTCAGCGGAGCAGTGCGCGGAGAGCGGTGGCGCCGCGCTCGGCATCCCCGCGGCAGCCCCTGCAGCGGTGGCGGCCCGCTCCACTGTCTGGATGCCAGGGGAGGGCGCTTCGCTTTGTTGCTTATTCATGAGGGCGCGGCTAAGGCTGGGGATTGGGCGGAGGTAAGATGTGCCCGCCCCGGACTCCTCTGGCACTGACACCAGATGCGGTTCGCCCCACGCCGCTCGGCGCCCACTTCCCGCCTCTGCCCCTGCGCTAGGGACAGAGCCGGGCGGGTCCTGCTCGGAGCCGGACGCCCCCTGCCCTGCGGTCTTCTTCTCAGCCTGGGCTTCTGCCACGGCTTTCCCTCGGTGCCTACGGAGAAGAGACCCTGGCGCCGTTTTCGCTAGAAGACTCTGAATTTCTCTGGTCCTTGGTTAGAGCAAGGGGCGCAGGTGGGAGGCTGCAAGATGTTCCTTGTGGAAACTAATGATGAGCTGTGCCTCTAAATAGGACCCTGTAAAGTAGCCCTACACCAGTGTTCCCTTTACAATCGCTCAGAGAAGCTGAATGTAAGTGCTAGTAAGTACGATTTATTGGGCCCTTGCTCCGGCCAGGCAAAATGCTAGGTGCTTCGCCACTACCTGTTTTACCTACCCCAAAACTCTGAAAGATGTATTTTGGTAATCCGCATTAGTCTGGGGGAGAAAGTTGAGGCGGAGGGCTGTGTTACTTGCCCAAGGTCTTACGCGATGTGGCCACCGAGAATTCATGACCTCCGTCGTGAATCTCTCAAGAACTCAGTTTCCTTTTTCTATTACTCCTAATGTGTAAAATGGGTTGTCAGGACTCTAAAGGCCCATTCTAGAACAACCCCACAACACTTTATATTTGCAAAGCATTTTCTACATACACTACTATCTCTTGTACTTAGTACTTCCTTTCTTAATAATAGTTTTCTTGGTCCCATTTTATACTTATTGGTAAACAACTTGAAGTCAGTCAAAACAACGTCTTCAACTTTGACCCCCACACCTAACACAAGGCACAATTATACACTTTTATCTTACCTATTCCATCCCTCTTTAGAATATAGTCTTTGTATTTCCAGAAAGGTAGTCAACAAATGATTGTTGAATGTGATTGAATTGAATTGAATCTATACGATCTGTGTTTGATGTGTATTCAATGTAATACAGTGTCATACAGTATACTGTGGCATGATCTTATGCCTGATTCAATACCCATCAAGTAGATAAGCCACACAGAGCCCAACCAAGTTGTGTTTCAACAGCTTATTTGTAAGTGAGCTATTTGAAACTCAGGACATACCTCATAAAAACAATGTTATGTAGTATGGTACTAATTTTAAAAAACTGACTTATTAACCAATGTCACCCCAATAAATTTAATTTAAAAAATGGACATAGAAAACAACAACCACCACCTAATCATTGAGGTCAGACCAGAGGACCAAACGGAAAACAGCAAGAGGAAAGGCTTCCAGCTTCTGGCATGTCTAGTCCTACACACAAAGTTTCTTTGACATCTCCCTGCCCCCTCTCTAACATCGTAGTGTACTCCTCCTTGGAGATGCACGACACCTTAAGTCCCCACTACAGAACCCCACTCCCCACACCTACCTTACAAAGTTTTTCATTTTCCACGATTCCCCTCTCCTATAATAGGATTCCTAATTCCTTTTTTTTTTTAACACAAATTATTTCAGCTACGTAGTAAAAGTAAAGGGCTCTTATTCAAATTTGTTTATACTAGTCCTTTAGCCTTTCTGAAATGGTCTATATTGCTTTAAACAACTTAGATTAATGCAATTTATCTCAGCAGCTGCTGCCGGTACATGTCAATGATGACAAGATCCTCTCTTCCACCCAGCACATACACACACACAAATTGTAAATCAGAGAAATTTATACTCTAAAAGTCAAATCGGTAAATTCACATAATGAACATTATTTACCTTTTATGGGTAAAGCAAGACTACTAGCAAGGAAGCTCAGGAAGGCAGTTTTGGGGTTGCCAGATTTAGTAAATAAAAATATTTGGGACATACTGATGCTAAAAATTACTTATTGTTTATCTGAAATTCAAATTTAACTAGGCGTCCTGTATTGTATCTGGTTACCTTTGTAGTATTAGGTGATTACTTTGTCCTGGTTAGTAAAAAACTATTGTGTCAAACAGACATTGGTCATACATAACAAAGAACAGGACAACCAGTCCCAGAAGCAGGCAATGTCCATTCAAATACCACCCAGAAGGGAAAATCTTGGCAATGCAGAGTTGGTGTCCTTGGTAAGGCTATCACTAAATTGGGTTAGAAATGCTTCACAGTAGATCAACTAATTCCCTTTATTCTGATTCCCAAGTATCCAGTAACCATCTGACACCTTGATTTCCCATGTATATTACCCATAAGGCATTGCTGAAATGAGATATGTGTTTGTAACAGATCTGCTTCTAATGCCCACAAAAATTAGGTTACTGGTCTTGTAAAAAGAGAACAAGACCTTGAGTGGGGCTGACTAAGGGAAGTGCCACTTAAGGACTGAGTTTGCCTGGGATCTCCTCAAAACTGTCCCTGTCTTTCGCTAGTTTTCCCTTCCTTTATTTTTGAACCCTCTAAAACTCCTTCCTTAGATTGTGTTATTATTGGCTCTCAAGGCACCCAAAGAAGATGTCCAATTATGGAAGGAAATGGGCAGGACTGTTATGTAGAGTAGGGTCATCTGTAAATAGGATAATCTTCACTATAAAAAAAAAATTGTCTTTCCTTTCTGGCCTTCCTAACACTTCATGCTTTTCAGCATCTTCCAATGTTTTCTGCCCAACTACTCTCAAATTCTCATTTGCTGTTGGAGATTTCTGGTTGCTTTAAATTTTTTAATTTGAAACTTCCAGGAGTCAACTTTAGTGTAAAATAATATTGCTAAGTGTAAGCTACTCTGACTATTCAATAAATTTTTGATGTTTATGGTGATGATGATGTAAATAATACTAACCAGTCTTTAGTATGTAGTATATTGGGAAGATAAGTAGGCAGAATGAATCCAACGACAAAATGGTTTTCCTTCAAGAAAGCTTTGGAATAGCAAATTTTTATTAACTGAAGTTGTTTTTAACTGTTAACACGAGTCCATTATATTTATCTACCTTTATTATTTAACTCTTATTATGCAAACACCCAGAAGAATCCTTTTGCTTCTCTGCTCTCCCCCAAGAAATCTATTATTATTATAGAAACAGAATATTATGTGCTTTACATTCCCTGCTTTTTAAAAATCTGTATTTTCTTTATTTCCTTATTAAGTGTTAGATTTGTTTGGGCCCTGAACTTTCTGATTCAGTTCTAACAAATAGAATTGTGTCTGTTGCCTTGAAAAACAAGATAAGAGAAGGAAAGGCTACTAATGCAGGTACAGAAACAAAATTTCTGAACAATACAGCCATTTAAAAAGAAACTTTCTAGATAAAGCCAAGGATGAAAACATTTACAAAAAAGAAATCTTGTCTCTATTTTTTGTAGCCATGAATAATGTCCTTGTGTAACTGTAAAAATTCTTTTTAAGAGATTTGAACATCAAAGGTCTAATGCCTCCTGTGGAATATACTCTTTAATCCTAAATGGATTGATCATCATGAGTAACTATTCAAAATGGCAACTATAACTCTAGGAAAGGTATGAATTGCCTATTACTATGTCAGACAAAAGAGTCTTATCTCCACTTTTGTCTCCCTTTTTATATGCTTTGTGGTAAATAAGTCAGTGACTTTAATAGTTTCCTTATCTTAAATAATGGCATGAGATATTTATTATTAACATAACAGTATGCATATTTATTGCCTATGTTGCTAAGAAAAATTGTTTACTCTTCTCTGCTTCCACTAAGGATAGAATTAAAAAGAATGACTTTACCAAGGAATGGCAAACTCAGGCCCAAGGAAGCATTCTTGTAAGAGAAAGTTCTTAGAGACTGGAGTAGATTAGTGAAAAAGGTAGTATATTCTCTTTTGTTCTAGGTTTCTAAAAATGATGAATTTCATTCTGGCTGGGTTGGGGTTTCTGATGAAACACTGCTAACTCACTGAACAGAGAAATGTGGGAAAATTACCCAATGTGTTAACTGTGGCTAACTACATTATTCTTTATTATCTGCTTTCCAACAAATGTTGCTTGTTTTACTTTTTAAAAATATGATTTGGGTATTAACAACACATTTAGGATACACAAGTATGTATTCTGCAGTACATTAACAGCAAAAGCAGGGAACAGGATATTATCAATGGAGTATTAATACCATTACAATGAAGATATACTTGGAGCTCATAACTGGAATAAGACCAACAATTCGAACAGTGGCTTGCCAAGGTTTAAATATGGCATAGACATCAGTGCAAAAAAAAAAAAAAAAAAAAAAAGACTTTCCTTCAGTGTAACACTAACCTCATGCTAAATTCTCTGTCCCTATACCTTTTGGCTAATTCTTCTGGCCAAACTGTCTTAGATGGCTGCAGATTTGAGTTTGTGTTTCATAGTCATTAAGCAATGGACAGTGCATCATTTAATGTGGGCTATGCACTTATTTTGGCATTGAGTTTAGCTCCATGGTTAATTAATTAACAAGTGTTTTTGGTTTGTGGAAAGTCTGTGCTATACATAAAGATATATAATCGAACTCAACTTTTCTCACAGAACTTAAATGTAGTGGAGAGGAAAAGTTAGACACACATATACATTACCAATAATGCATAATATAAAAATTTTCTCATGCTTCTTCAATGATCTAAAAGTGGTACTGATTTTCATCATCTTTTTTCATGATACTACTATAGAGAGGGACTATCTAATAAAGCCTATGTGTAAAGTCCATGTCTTAATATAGTCAGTGCATGTGTTATGTAACCACCTTCCCCACAGAAATTGTAAGTTCTCTGAATTAAGACTGTTTTTTTATAGCCTCACAACTCCTACAACACCTACGGCAGTGCCTTGACATAGCAGCTGTTCAAAAAGTATTTGTTGACTATTTAATCATGGCCATAAGCTTATTACCAAAATAAACACAGTAATGCTCATCATTTTACAACTATGAAGCACAAACTGAATACTATTAACATGTGAAGGAAGCTGAACCAGCTTCAGAATGAAGTAGATTAATCTCACACAAATTAAGAAAAGATATGCCAATATAAATTGCTCTGAGACTCAGGATTTATTTTTATGAGAAGGAGTTAATCCATACATATATACACCCTGTCTGAAACTTGAGAATTGGGTCAATTGATATTTCAAGTCCCCTTCTAACCACACGTCTGCAATCTTTTTAATTGGTCAAGTTCACGTTCATTTAAAGAGGAGTTATACATAAACAAGAAATACACTGAGTCTAAGATTTTTAAAAAGAAAGAAAAAAAATTGTTTCAAGCTGAATCTGGAACTCTATATTCCATCCAGGCCAAAATCCTTCAAAATAGCCACAGCAATATGCTTTGTTTTTATTTATTTTTGTCAAGACCTCCAATATAAAGTAGACATAAAAGATGCATTTTGCAGAATCAGTTCAAGGCAATTCCTCCATAACTTGTTTACAAAAATAGCCAAAAAAAAAAAATGTTCCTTCTGAATGAATGATTGAAAATATGTCTCATACAGAGAAAAGTATTTACTTTTGGACAGTCTAAAGTATGAAGCATCACCACAAAGGAAGAAATAAATTTGTTTCCAGAAGATTCCCAGTAAAGGCAAATGGAATGGTCACGTGATATTTTTTCTTTTCTCTCTCTTTTTGCTTTTAGGAGCTTTCTCTAAGTGGTTTTCAGGCATAGTGACATGTTTTGTTTTCCTTCCAGTTCTCTCTTTCTAAAAGGCATTTTAAGGCACTTACCATTGCCCGCTAACGTTCATTTTAGGACATGATTCTCAGCAGTCATCTTACATGGATGAGCACTTTTCACTCAGATCATATTCTGCTTGGTTCATCAAAAAATCAAAGCTATTTTTTCCTGGTTAGACTCCATTTTTTTCTGTAAATTCTATTTTTCTGGTTTTCTTTTCTCGTACTTCTACTTGCTTCCTAGATTCTCTAGTGCTGCTTTTGAAACTCCATGTCTTCTCCAGTGTGTACACCACTCCTTGTTTCAAAGACGAAAGCCTGAGCACTTTGGCTCGATCCTTTTTGATTTTAGAGTCTTGAATTCCATTACGCTGCTGTGTTTGATACAGCCTTGAGGACTATGACCAGATCCCACGTGGTGCAATGCATTACTCATTCATGAACAGTTTTACAGGCCCATTCTTTTGCCTAAGGCACAAATATAAGCAATTGACTTCATCTCTTCTCCCCTCCCCTCCCTCAACCTGGGAGGATGAAATGTGGCAGACATGAGGGCATCTTAAGCAGATGATAAAGATAAGGGAGAAATAAAAATATTAAAAGATATAAACATTTTCCCCACCACAGAGAAAGAAACAAAGGCAAAGATGTTTACCTCCATCCTCTTCCTCCTTCTCCATTTCTGCCTCCAGGCCCAGGGGTAGACTTCCAACTAGGAAAATAAGGAATAAGGTACTTGAGTCAAGAGGTAGAGAGGAGACTCTTAGATTTCTCCTTTCCCTCTTCTAGTCCTCTTTAGAAGCCATAATAGTAGAAACTTTGAGGCGGTGCAGTTTGGGACTGAGGGTAATATGCCTGAGAAGCACACTTTCTTCTGGAAAGCTCAGTGGGGTTTGGGAGGACGGAGTTTCACTTTATACACACGGGGTGTTAAAATAATGAAGCACCTTCATACTGCTTAGTGAAAAGCCATTTCCCCAAGCCGTTACCCAATTGCTCCTAATGCCCTCCCCTTCCCAGCCTCAACTCCTCCACCACCTCCCCACCATCCCCAAGAAAAGGGGAGGTGAGTAATACCTAGAACAGACTGGGGTCTCTTCTGATTGGTTAGTGTAGTGTTCACAGCATCTAAGTATTTTTAATAGCCTCCATGGTTGAAGCAGAACAGTGACATATTTAATGTCATTTTTAGAAAGATCTTCTCCCCTAAAAGCCAATTTTCAGACCAGAGTTCTCAGGTGGCACCTTTTTTACAAGTCCATCCTCCTAATGATAGATTCTGGCCATGCCTTTGAGCCTGTGCCTTGTAGAAGGAAGTAGAATTTGCCTAGAAGACAATCTACATGCCTATCTATAACATAAGTTGGCCTTCTAGGATAAGAGAGCAAACAAGTACGCTAGAATGTATGTAGAAGTACTGCTTACGAAGCAGGAGTGTGCAGTGAGCTTCAAAATAGGATAACAATAGTTTCGATATCCTAGGATTGTTGGAAGGGTTAGATAAGGTAATGTGGAAAGTACTTAGCACAGTATCTTTAACATCCATTGCAAATTCAATAAATACTATTATTTGAGACAGGGTACAAACTCAGTTGATGAGGTATTTATTTTGAGGTATAAAAGCAGGTATTTCCTGAATTGATGGCTAATGAATTTTTTTCCCCTGGAGGAACTTCTGAGAGCAGGAGTGAACCTATTAATTTGAAGTTATAATAGAAAGAATAATCTGGGGATAGATTTCAGTTTTGGCATAATTCTGAAATTCTTGTAATTTCACCAAAAACTATAATCAATAAAGCTCTTGAACTTAAGTAATTTGGACTATGCCCACCCATTAACATTATTTTTTTTCCTAGACAGACATATTCTGAAATAGGCAGAAAACATTTTAAAATTTGCTAAGATTATGCTATTATTTAAATGATTTAGTATTTTTTGAAAAATCATTTAATTAGCACCAGTTCTATCGCTCACATACCTGAAAATAGATTGGAACTGTAATAGTGTCTGGCTTATTACAGACATTCAAAATATTTATCTTAATTTAAGAATCTCAAAACACTGTATAGTTATGGAGGTGTATATCTGCTGCAACTTCCTTATTTGTCAGAGACACTGAAACTGCCCAGTCCCAGGGAAAAGCCCACGCAAAAACCCATACCTCTGGATTTACAGTCCAGGGCACGTCCTTTCCTCCGCTGTCTTCAGTGGCATTACTCTGTTTCAAAGGAGGGAAACATTTAATGGCTTAATCACTGATTTATCTTTACAGCTAAGCATCGTAATCTACTTTGACACCTCTGTGCCTGGGCTCATGTTCTTCCATGGGACTTAAACACTTGTCTCATTTTTCTTCTAAGGATGCTTACTCATCTGCAGGACTCACCTTGAGCATCACCTCCAGGAAACCATCCCTGATTACCTAAGCTGGGCTAAATGCTCTTCTTTAGGCCTCCATCACAACTGAGTATACCTCTGTCATAGCACTCAGGTTCAGAATAGTTACATTTCAGGCACCCAGTCTCTACACTGCTGCTGTGCTAAGCCTGCCTCCTGCATCTCATTCCAGCTTCTATCATTTCCCAGCTTGCATCTTCCTTTAGTTTGTATCATGCCTCTACCTATATTCCCCCTCAGTCTGTACTACTCTCCAACCTGTATCCGTCTCAGCTTTTATTCTCCCAGCCTATGTTCTCCCCAATCTACATACCCTCAACATATTCTCCAACCAACCTGTATTACTCCAAAACTAGCAGTCATCTCAACCTGGATCCCTCCCACTTTCTGTCTCGCCTTCCTGAACGCACCCTAACTTGCGTTTCTCCCCACCAAACTATATCTTCTAGCCTAGATCCTTCTAGCCTGTACCCCCAGGAATTCTAATAGGAATAATTCTCAGCCAGCCCCAAAGATTCCTGGCCCCTGATATTCACATGTCATCTCCCAGTTATTCAGTTAAAATCTAATCTAGGTCTGTGAAGGGATTTTGCAAATGTAATTAAGGTCCCAAATCAATTGACTTTAAAATAGAGAGATTATGTGGGTAGGCCTGATCTAATTACATGAGCCCTTTAAATCTGGATCTAGGAATTAGAAACAGAGAAGTCAGAGATGTGCAGCATGAGAGGCATGAGAGGGCATATGGAAGGGGCCACACAACCGGGAACTATGAGTGACCATTAGTTGCTGAGAGTGGCCTCTACCAACAGCCTGCAAGAAAATGTGGTCTCATTTCTACAAACACAAGGAATCGAATTCTTCCAACAACCATGTGAGCTTTAAAGAGGACCCTGAGCTCCAGGAAGAAACACAGCCCAGCTGACACCTTAAATTCAGCCTTGTGATACTCTAAGTGGAGAACTCAGCGACACCATGCCTGGGCTTCTGACCCACAGAACTGTGGACTAATCAATGGGTGTTATTTTATGCCACTAAATTTGTGATGATTTGTTACACAGCAATAGAAAACTAACACAACACTACCTGGCCTGTATCTCCCAGTTTGTATCCCCTCGGTCTATCTCTCCCAGCCTGAATCTCTCGATGTCTCTCCCCAGTATGAATCATTCCGCAGCCTGTATCACCCCCAGTCCCAGCATGGATCCCCATGGCCTGTGTTCCTCCCAGCTTGTTCAATTTCCCAAACCGAATGCTCCCCAACATCCACATAATCTGTCATATGCAATCCCCTTCTATAAATCCAGTTACTTACACACACACACACACACACACACACACACACACACACACACACACACCACTAGCACCACTAACACCATCACTGGTTCTTTCGCACAGCAAAGCACCTTAAGTACTATGACCCAAGGAACCCATCCATCAAATTCACAGTCTGCTTTACCAGACGGAAATTTTGTTTCCTTTTTAAGACCAGAGAGTAGGGCTGGGTACTCCCAAAGGAAAACTGTAGTCTCCCCTCCTTTGTTCCCTTAAGCCTCAAACCAATCATGAGCAGCCAGTCAGCCCTACTTCTTAAGCCCTGAGCTAGTTTCTCTAGAACTCTAGAATAAGAACACTCCTCCAGGTGACTGAAGGCACTACCTTTCCAAAATAAATAAACTGGGCCTCAAATCTACTAGCCAAAATCCTTTCACTTCTCTATGAGACTCTGAAAAGCCCTTTCCTTCAGGAGTATTGCTGACATCCCCTCCCGCCCCCACCCCCCAATTTCTCACCTTTGTTCCAGGACCAAGCATTGTTTCTTCTCCTTCTGGACTTTGTTCCATCTGCACTAGCCCGCAACCTATATTTGTAAGATGGTGCTTTTCTCAGGCATGTATGCCTCCATAATATATCTTTGTACCAGAACCAGAACTCTCTTGGCTCAGTTTTTGGTGATTGGGATGAGTGGCATTAAGTAGCCAATACCTACCTTCAAAAAGCAAACATTAGGTAAAGAAGATGGAATATCTGCATAAAAGGAGGTACAATTATTACTCTCATTTCATATATGAGAAAATTGAGGCTTAGAGAGGTGAAGTAAGTTGTCAAAGGGCACACAGCAAGCAAGCAGTGAAGCTGGCGTAAGAACTCAGGCAGTCTGGCTCCAGAGCCCATGTTCTTGCCCACTCGACTGAACACTTCCTAGGTGACAGGATCATTGTGCTAAGTAGAGTTATGTGCACGTTCCATGTGACAAAGAGAAAGCAGAGAGAAATCACTAAGGACGGAAGTGACTGGGAAATTTTCCACAGAGAAAGTGGGGCTTGAGCTAGCATAACAGGAAAATTAGGACTCAAGGTAACAAGAGTGGGGAGTTCAGGCTGGGGGGATGGAATGAACTAGGCACAGGGTGGGAATATTCATGTTCTGGTACCATAATTTATATAGGGGTGTCATGGGAAACAAGGCTAAAGAGATGAGTGAAGACTGCATTGTGCTTGAATGCCAAGTGAAAGAATTTGGCCTTGATTTACAAGGCAAGAGGAAAGGGTTTTGAGCAAATGGTTGGAGAGAGTGAAGGGGCAGCTGAATACAATGACGGACTGGACTTGGGAGATAAAAAGAAGAATTTAAAAATCATTCCAAGGTTTAGTATTGGGGTGTCTAGAATAATTTTAGTTTTAATGATAGAAATTGATTAAATTCTATTTAGAACTGAAATTTGCCTCCTTACAATAGTTACACATATGATTGGTCTTTAAATTCTGATAGGATGAAAACTGCATTTGCTCTCCAGGGAAAAATCTGTTTAGGACCGGAGAAGTATGAAGAATTAACAGGATCATCAGAATCCTATAGAGGCTCCTTTTCCTATAGAAAAATTCAAAAAGTTCAGCTATGCTATGGGCATTTTGGCAATGATCCAGTCACCCTTGGGGTGGTACCCCCTAAATAGAACAAGTGAGGAATTCAACTCTAGGGGTTCTTTTCTCACACGTATGCCCATCGAGCTGGTGAGAAGCAGGTTTCTGCTGACAATGAGATCAAAGCCGGTCTACTTTGTGGAAGGTATTGCTAGTCAATAGTTATAGACTGCAGATCACTCTCCAGCTTTCTAAAAATACTTCAGTGTTTTTTAGTCTACACAAACTAAAAGACATCCAACTTTTTCATCTTGAGTGAATTATCAGTAAACAAGAATGTAAACAGCATGGGCAAAGACAACTCATGCCAGCTTTGGAACACATTGTACATACTCACCAAACCAGGAGAGGTGCCTCGGGTCCTCCAACATTGTTTGGCGGAGGAGAGTGAACTGAGAGAGAAAGGAAACCTGTCATGCCGCTCCCACCTGCACCCTTGCAGAAGAGTCCAGACCTGCATGATAAACCCCAAAAAGCAGAACTTTAGAGCCAGTTCAGTTCACATCCTAGTCTTGCCAACTCCCAACAGCATTCACCTTAGGCAAGTTACCTTACCTCTCTGTGTCATGTGTTTATCCAAAAAAGAAGTTAAAATAACCCATTACATTAAATGCCACTGGTAAAGTACATAGCACAGCACCCAAAACATTGAAGAGGCCCATAACTGTTAGTTCCTTTTCCCTTCCCTTCAGAGGGCAGCAGGAAGCCGTAGAGGTAACAGGGTATTCCCACAGCATCTGGGCAGGGCCCAGGACCAGGGAATCTAAGAGAAGGCAAGTGCTGGAGAATAAGGCTGAGGTTGGCTGCCAGTGCACTTGGGAACATGCCTCCACAGCTGGCCTGCAGTTTGCTAGGACGGACCTACTGAATGGAACGTTTATGGAAAGGTAAATGGAGTCAGAAGTGGGGACCTAAGGAAGTCACCAAATACCTGGGGTCAAGTGGAAAAGACAGGAAATTTAAACAGGAAGTACGTGTATTGGAAGAGGGACTGGGAATTTGGAGGATTTGGGGAATAGAGTGAGGTTTACAAAGTGCTAAAGGTGGGTGTTTTCAATAAAAACAAACAAAAACAAAACTGAGCCAAAACAGAAAATCCTCTGTCCTGAGACCAAGATTCAGGGACAGACTCCCCTGAGTAAACTGGCGAGAAAAGGATAGGTGTTTGGTGATAAAAAAAAAAAAAAAAAAAAAAAAAGACCCAATTATCAAAACTGGGATAGAAAATGGGAGCAAGGTTGGAGCTGGGAGATGAGATCAAACCAGGGGGAACAGCTGCAACCAGATGCTGAGTCACTGTGACCTGGTACTGAGTCAGCAGAAGACTAACCCTGTGATTGGTCCCCAGGCTTGGGGCTGCAGATGGAAGTCCAGAGCCCTCACTGTGAGCCAGAGAGACAGAGAGCAGGAACATAACCTTGGCATTAAAAGGGCAAAGATTCGAGGGAATCTTGCAGTCAGGAGTTCTCCAGGCAATAGCTGAAGCTAAATTCTCACTGTTTTTGTTTCACACTACCCTGTAGGGACCTTGATGAAAATATCAGTGTTCCAGCCCACATCAGCCTTAACAAATTAGAATCTTTATGAGTAGAGACAAATCATCTGGATCGGGTGAAATCTGATGCAAACAAAATTGGAAACCCAGAGGTTTAGATTCTAAGCTTTAGAAGAACATTCTTCCTCACCTTGATTCTAAATTTATATGTATTTATGTCTCTCTCTTCACACTCTCTAGAAAATAACTGTCTTTAATAACTATATGAAACTCAGACTCTGAGGTATGTTCAAATAGGTCCTTTATTGCTGTGGTTAAACATCTGTAACATTAAACATGCCATTTTAACTATTTTTAAGTGTAAAAAGTAAATAGCATTATGTTGTGCAAATATCACCATGTTTTTATTCTTTTTCATCACTCCTAATAGAAACTCTGTAACCACTAAGTAATAACTCTCCATTCTTTTCTACCCCCAGCCCCTGGTAACCTCTAAAGTATGTTCTGCCTCATGATTTTGTCTACTCCAGATATTTCATGTAAGTGGAATCATGCAGTATTTGTTCTTTTGTGTCTGGCTTCTTTCAGTTAGCTTAATGTTTTCAAGGTTCATCCATGTTTGTAGCATGTATCAGAACTTTATTCCTTTTAATGGCTGAATAATATTCCTGTGTGTGTGTGTGTGTGTGTGTGTGTGTGTGTGTGTGTGTGTGTGAATCTATTTATCTGTTGATAGACACTTGGGTTGTTTCCACCTTTTGGCCATAGTGAATCATTCTGCAATGAATATTGGTATATAAGTATCTGTTTGAATCACTCTTTTTCCTTTGAATATATACCCAGGAGCGGAATTGCTGGGTCATATGATAATTCTGTTTAACTTTTTGAGGAACTGCCAAACTGTTTCTACAGAGGCTGCACCATTTTACATTCCTACCAGTAATATATGATGGTTCCAATTTTTCCACATCTTCAACCACTTGTTATTATTTCATTTTTTAAATTATAGCCATTATAGTAAGTGTGAAGTGGTAACTCATTGTAATTCTGATTTGCAATTCCCTAATAACTAATGCTGTTGACATTTTTTCATATCCTTACTGGCCATTTGTACACCTTCTCTGAAGAAATATCTACTTAAGTCTTTTGCCCAAATTTAAATGGCTTTTTGTTATTTTGTTGTTCAGTTGTAGAAGTTCTGTACATATTCTGAATATTAAATCTTTATCAGATATACAATTTACAAATATTTTCTCATTCTATAGGTTTTCTTTTCATTTTTTGATAATGTACAAAAGTTTTTAATTTTGATGAAGTCCAATTTACTTAATTTTTTGTTGTTGCTTGCGCTTTTAGTGTTATATTAAGAATTAATTGCTGGAGCATTTGAGATCTTGCTCTCTGGAATATCTCATCAGTTTGGCTTAAATAAACTCATAAAACTTCTCAAAAAAAAAAAAAAGAACTTGGTGCCAAATCCAAGATTAAGCAGGTTTACCTCTTTGTTTTCTTCTAAGAGTTTTATGAGTTTTGCTCTTATATTTATGATCCATGTTGAGTTAATCTTTGCAAATAATGTGAGGTAGGGTGGTCCAACTTCATTCTTTTCATGTAGAAACCCAACTGTCCCAGGAGCAATTGTTGAAGGAACTGTTCTTTCCCCATTGAATAGACTTGGCACTTTTGTCAAAAATCAATTGGGATATTACTGTTTAATGGGTACAGAGTTTCAAATTTGCAAGATGAAAAGAGTTCTGAAGATGAATGATGGCAATGGTTGCACAATGTGATGTACTTAATGTCACTGAAAAGCACACTTAAAAATGATTAAGATAACAAATTTTATGTAATATGTATTTTACTACAGTTAAAAAAAAAATCAGTTGGCCAGTATGTGTATGGGTTTATTTCTCAAATATCAATTCCATATCATAGGTCCATATGTCTATCCTTATGCCAATACCACACTATTTTAATTACTGTAGCTTTATAATAAGTTTTGAAATCAGGAAGTGTGAATACTTCAACTCTGTTCTTTTTCAGAATTGTTTTGGCTATTCAGGTCCCCTTGAAATTCCATATGAAAATCAGATCATCTTTTTCACTTTAAATAAAGAAAAATACATGTTTTACATATATTTACACATCAAGATCAACAAATATAGGTCAACATATAAGCAAGTGTTGGTATTTAATGAGAATGATTTTTTTTATGTCCCTGAGAAGATTTTTTTCAGAAACTGAGAGCTCAAAAATCTTACATTATTCTCCCAGCACAGTGCTACGTTGGCAAGGAAAACCAAAGAAACTTAATAATTTGAACAAAAAGTCCACATATTCACTTTAATTACTGCCTACATTTTGCCAAAGCTAAGGCCGTTTTTGTTCAGAATGACTTCTGTGGGTAGACATTAAAAAATATATATATCGCCTGTTGTGGTTTCTCAAGCCCACTGCATGATCAAACTGAATTAAGTACTCATTAAAATCATGCACTTAAAAAGAGAGAGAAAAGAAGTTTCATTTATTGTGTGCATGTGGATGAAAGGGGAAATAAAAATGACACCAATCAGCCTGTACCCAATTTCCTGCCTCCAGCCCCAGAACAGAAGATCACTAAGTCATGCTTTCCCCTAGGTTAAAGCAGAAGCGATGTTGAAGTATCTTAAACCACAACATGGATGCGTCATCTTTCCAGTTTTGGAGAGGGCCAGAGGAGTCAGGTAAAGTCTTAGAGCATCATTCTATGGGGAATATCTAATGTCAAGCTCTGAAGCTTCGGGTGATCAGGGCTTAGACCTTTTATACTGTTTTATACTGCTGTCTTCTAACTCATTCCTCTCACTTCTGTACACCATTGTCATGCTCCCTCTGCCTCAAGGACATAGATATAGAAGCAGGGCCTTATCTGTTAATGTCCTGGGTTTTTATCTCCCAAGACTTAGCAAAGGAGAGGGCTGGCTTGACTAATCTATCTTATTTGTGAGTCTTTTAATAAATGGAAACATTTTTCTGGCTGTCTTTTTTTTTTTTGTATTCAAGTATAATATTATCTTTTGACTCTTGAAATACTATCTTGCGACTCTTGAAATATTTTTGAACTACAGTATGCTCAGTTTATAAGCTTTGGCATGATATGACCTAGGTTTCTTCTTTAACAAAAGAAAAAAAAACCTATAAAAGAAAATCCCCAATCACAGGTTGAAAACTACCTCATTTTTTAGAAATTCTAAATCCCAAATTTTAATGATCACAAATATGCCTTTTATAATACATATTCTACAGCTTGGCATGCATGTATTTATTAAAAATTATTATTATTATTATTATTATTACTATTTTTCCTCTGGAAGCTCTTTGGATCTTTTTTTAAATTATTTTTTGTATCACTATGATGTTGAATAAAATGTATTCCTTTCCTTTTAGAGCTGTATATTATTTCAATTTTTTAAAAGAGGGCAATAAGAAATCACCTAAATAAATCATATTATTCTACCAGGTAGATGACAGATTTTGGGAGGAAGGTTTGCTGAGTGACTCACAAAAAAAATAATGGAAACTTACTCTCAAAGAACTGTCTTGTATTGGTGACAATAAAGTCAACCTCAGGTTGAACTACACTGTATGGATGTATCTAGCCATTTTGTATTTTGTTCTCCCCTGACATAATTTTATTTTAACAGCATTTCATTTGTGTAAAGGTGTATTCTAAACCAGAATAAATATTTTTTAAAAAGTGTCTTTCTTGAAATATTGTAAAGCTACAGAAACAAGTTCTTAGTAATTACAACAAAAGGAAGTTCATGTGTTCATTTTCCTCTAGTTAGATCTTGTCAGAATTTCAGAAGTAACATTTTTTTAAATTGTTAACTGCATGGGGACAAGTAGCTAACTTTTTTTTTTTAAACCTGGATTTCTGTCTTTATTGCCAAAAATATATCCCAGGTGGCTCAGAAGTTTAAACATAAATTTATGATACCATGAATGGGCCAGGAAAAATAGGTAAAATTTTCTATAATATTTCATTATGGAAGTATTTTTTAAATATAACAGTTATTCCAGAAGCCATAAAAAAATGATAGTTCATTTAAAAATAGTTCGTTTAAAAAATTAAACTTCTAAAAAGTAAAAATTACTTTAAATAGTTGAAAAAAACAGGAAAAAATACAACAAACATTACATTAAAAAACTAATTTATTTAATAAATGAAGAACTCATAAAAATAAAAGGGGGATGAGATGGGAAGTCACTTTCCATCACCTGTCCTCCATTCTTTGATAAGGACAATTGACTTTTTCTCAGTCCTCTGTAAAGTACCAAGCAATCACAATTTCAAGGTAAGGTCTTTAACCTTCCTAACAAAGTTGCTTATCTTTAACTTTGAACCTTTCCAACAAGGTTTAGCTTTAACCACTCCAATAAGATTGCTTATCTTAATCTTTTTCTGTATAGAAATTCTGGTGTTGCCACTAATAAGACATCAGTTCAATGAAATAATGGGCAAAGAACATAAAGAGGCAATATAAAATAACCACATGAAAAGCATTCAACTCCTGTCATAGTTATAATAATAATAGTTAAAATAATAATGCGATACTATTTTCCATCTATTAAATGAGCAAAGATTAAAAAGACTGATGATGCCTTGTGTTCGAGAAGGTGAAATAATGAGCACTCATATCCACTATTGGGGGAAAATAAATCGGTATAATTTGTGGGGCTGCATTATAGACTAAAAATATATACATATATTTTATATCCTTTGACCTAGCAATTCCACTTCTAAGAATTTATCCTATAGATATACTTGCCCAACTATACAAAGATTACATATTTTTTATTAGGAGGTTCATTGTAGCTTTAGATAATAGTGGAAAACTAAAAATAACCAAAAAAATCACCAAAAGGGTCTGCTAAAAAAATAAAATGACACATTAAAACTAAAAAGCGAGAGGTGAGAACGCATGTACATGTAGATTTAATTGGATTTCTAAGGTTTAAGTGAAAAAATAAGTTTTAGAATATTTCATCACTCCTGTAAAATCCCTAAAGTCCATCTATAGTTAATTCCTGTTGCCATCCTGGACCTGAGGCAACTACTAATCTCTTTTTTTTTTTAATCTCTATAGATTTGCTTTTTCTGGATATTTAATATAAAGTAAATCATACACTCAGCATGATGACTTTTAGGTTTGTTGTCCATGTTGTACCATGTATCGGTAGTTCGTACGTTATGCGGTCTATGGCTGGCCTCTTTCACTCAGCATGATGACTTTTACGTCTGTCCATGTTGTAGCATGTATCGGTAGTTCACTATGCCATTGTATGGCTGTACCACATTTTTGTTTATCTATTCACTAGCTGATGGACATTTGCCGGTTTGCTTTTGCTTCCACGTTTGCCCCTGAATGACAGAGAGTAGGCTGACAGCTCTCTCTTCATTCTTTCAATATGCCTACTGACAACTTTAGACAGTGTGGCATATCATTTTCACTAAAGACATGAAGCTAGGCTTTGACAATTTTTACGGATTGATGAATGAAGACATTATGATTAAACCCAATCATTAGACCAGTTCCTCTCAAATATTTCCAGACCACAGACAACCTTGACAGGATGTATACCTGCCACCTTCATAGGATGTGTACCTCACACGCTCCCAAACTGTTGCCACTACAAAACAATAGTACCACAAAACAATGATGTAAAATGACAATGATGTCCACCACAATAAAACATCCTAGGAAATAATGGAAAGAATGAAACTATTTGGGGGGACCCCGATGAGAAAAATTATATTAAAATGTCTTATGCCAAAATAGGAATAAAAATGTCCTGAAATATTGTTCTATATGACAATAAGCAACCCTATCAGAACATATCTACAGCTTAAATGGTATACTTTCAGGTAAGAGTTATCATAAAATAAATATATATCCAAAGAAGGATTCAATGTTTTCATATTTTTAAGTATTTTTTAACTTTTACTTTTTAACATACAAAAGTATACAAACCAGTGTGACCTCCACACATTTCCCCCCTGCTCCAAGTAGCTATTACTCAGGCCCAACAATCATCAATGCATGGTCAATCTGTCCCATCACAAATTAAATCTGCCTCCCCTATTATTTTGAAACATTTCATGTAATTTTATCCACGATATTTCATAATGCAACTCTAAAAAATAATAACATAATTACAATCACGTCTAAAATATTTTAACAATTGATTAAGTAAAATTTCTAGTCATTTCTTCTGTTATTTGGATTTATAACTTAAAGCAATAAGCCCAGAGGGTAAAACAAGCTCTCTGCCTGATAAGGACTTGAAGAAGAGGCTCCATGTTCTTTCTGATAGAATACATGATAATGTTTCTTTACATTGCCAAATGATCTTGTCAAGCTGGGATTTAAAGGATGAAGGGAATGCAAAAATAAGCTCAGAAAACCTATGCCATATGGACATTAAAGGATTACTCTCCCTTTGGTTACAAAATGACTAATTAACTATTTGCAGCTAAAATGTGTGGGATCTTTTTCAGAACATGGAATATCTTTCCTAACTGAGCACATTGATTAGAGACAATCTAGACTGTCTGGAAATAGTTTCTCTGTTGCTGAACAAATCACACCCTTCAATGCACTGTTTAATTTTAGATATAGCTTGTCACATTTATTTAAACACTTTGGCTCTGGATTTTTTCCCCTTAGGTGTGCCTGATGTCCACATTTATAATTTAGCTGTCATTTTTCTCAAAAGTCAGTGTGGGGTAATAACAAAAGCAATTCCAGGTTTTGTCACATACAAACAGTATGAACTTAAACAAGTTACTTAACCCCTCTGAAAAGATTTTTCATTTGTTGACTAATGAGGATTTGTGAGAATCAATGATAACAAATTTAGTACTGTATGTACTAGATAATCAAGAAATCACAACTGTTGTTAATAAAAAATTTTTCTATAAAATATATAAGAATGACTTTTTCTTTAGCGTTATTACTTATTACTGATGCCTGAACAAAACCATAATGTTACTACACATGGACCAAAAATCTCTAAAGAATAATGTTTCTTCCATCATTGCCTTGGATTTAAATAAGAGCTTAGAGTAACTGAACTGTAACTGACAGACACTCTTAGATCATTTTATTTGAATCTATTTTTTAAAAATCAGGTCAATTTAACTATTTTTATTGATTTTACCTTCTAAGAATAAAATATCAAACCATTCTGTATAAAACTAACAGAAGAAAATAATGAGAAAAAGACCAAAAAAGGCTCATTTTCTCACCTTAGATCAAAAGAAAAGGAAAATCCAAGTCCTTAGGTTCTATCCTAAACTGACCTTAGCCTGAGATATGTAACTGAGGAAACCAAAAAATTTACATTTTTGTCCAACCACTTGTAGGCACAGCATGAAAATCATTTGTAGTGAATATTAATGAACTAGGATGCAAGTTCAGCAAATACTTTTATGTTCGATATATGGTTTATTAAAATCTTTGTTAAGTACTTTAGTCAATTTTCCCTATCTTTACAAGTTTAAATATGGTGGGTACCTGTTTCTGTGATTGATGATTTAGCATCTTGCCATACCTCACAGTTAGCAATAACTTTTTATTATGGCATTCTACAGAAATGAAGAGTATGATAAATCAGCCCAAATGTGTCCTGACCTTAAAAGGGTTCCTGGTACTATTCTCTTCTGAATTACTTCTTTCCCAAAAGGGGACACAGCTCATAATTCCAGCTCATTGTGCACTCTGGTTCATTATTTGAAGTTTTATTACAATGTGACATGAGCATTCATAAAATGTGGCATGAAATATTCTTTGAGAGGTCAGCTTCAAAAGCACTATTGTAGTCAATCACACAGATGGATAGCTACATACTGAGTCTAAAGCAGTTTCCTATTGTTCCTTGCCAACTGGCTATACGGTGAGCTGGGGGCAGTTCGGCTGGCCACCTTTCCATGCCACTGTCATCCATTCAAAAAAACTGAGTGTATACTCCATACTCTGGTCTACAGTGTCCCTGTTCTCAGAGCAAAGGCACAGTAAATAAGAGATTACTTTACAGTAATATGTTAGTCAGTTATTAAATACTTATCCAGAACCTACTATATGCCAGGTGCTCTAGTCTTACCATATTTCTTACAAACTCTTAGCACATGCATTGTTGCAACCTGGAATGCCCTCTCCCTGTAGCTCTAAATTGGGAAACTGACAATGAGCTTCTAGACAGAGTTTCTGTATTATATCCTCTGTTACATACTCCCGTTCTCACCTCCCCTGAAAATTTTTCAAGTCGCTCCCTGGTCTCTGCCTCTAGAGCACCATGTTCATTCAAGCATTAGTTTTTATGATAGTTTTAAGTTCGTTTACTTGTCTTTAAATGTTGCTATAAGCTCCTCAGGCCTGTAATTTTGTTTCTTATTCGTACTTCCAGTGCCTAACGGAGCATCTCCTTGAATTTAAGAACGGATGAATGAACACCTACCTTCCTGAAGCTACCCTGATCATTCCCTAGGCAGTTGATTGGTCTCTTCCTCTGTCTTCCTTTAATTTTTTCCATATATTTTCAATATGGTACCTATGACTTTGCCTATCTTCCAAACATAGTCTGTGAGCAGAGACCATTCTTTCCTATTTTTGTAAGTTTATGGGCCTAGCATATAATAAGTCTTCAAGAAGTATTTATTAAAAGAATGAAAATCTTGAAATCATTCCTCTCGAACTTGTGGGTGACATTATATTTAACATATTTAGTGGTAAACTCTTGATTCAAAAAGACCTGGGTTTTTAAAAATGATGTAGAAAGGCTGGAAAATGGATCAAAACTAGCTACATTATATTTAACAGAAAGAGATATAAAGATTCAAATTTAGGTTCATATTTGGTTTTTATTTGCAAAGTGAGACAGAACTAAATCAATAGTATGACATGACTGAAAGTAAAACACAGAAAGCCACTGCTACGTATTAACAAAGCATAGCAGCTGGAGCAAAAGAGTTGAGCCCTATCAAACTATAAGCTCTTCAGACCCATCTTGGGTACTGTGTAATTTATGGGACACATTAACAAAATAGAGAAATTCTAGAAGTGGGTATATTGGCTCATAAGTGTCCTGAAAACTATGAAAATGAAGTTAGAAGAACAGGAATGCCTAGCTTGGAAAAAAAAACAAGCAGAGAGAGTGGTGGAGAATAAAAAGTGTTAGCTATAGGAATATAGATTCCAATTCAACTAGTTTAGATTATTAGTGCTTGTACATCTTCTTCTACTCTAGGAAAGAGGAAACTGAGACCAGGGTTTAATGCAGTTGCCTGAGGTCAGTTAGCTAACAGAATTAGGACTTAAACTTAGGTCCATTGAACCAAAATGCTAGAAGACTGCTTATTTAAAATGATTCTTATCCTTATAACATTTTTTTTCTTAAAAAATAAATTGTATTAACAATCACATTTTCAGTATTTTGTGGAGTTCAACTCGTTATGAATCCTCTCTTCACTGGAAATGTTTGGAGAGACAACTATCATCAGTGATCAACAGAAAAGTCTTGTATTGGGTTAGATTTAGACTTGAAAACCTCTTAGGCCACTTCATATACTAAGATTGTAAAATTCTATGATAAAATATAATTATTTGGATTAATATGTAACATATAACTACTTCATAATTACACAGTGTAATTTTGGCTCTGGAGTCAGACTGTCTTGTTTTGAATTCCTGCTCTCCCACTAAGAGCTGAGAGGCCTTGTGTACATAATCTAAACTTTCTTGGCCTCTGTATCCTCATTTGTAAAATGGAGATAATACTTAATTCATAAAGCTAAGGCAAGAAATAAGTGGGACTATATAAAGCAAAGAGCTAGCAAATAGAACTCAAATACTAGCTCTAGTTGTATGTATGGGTGTGAAAGAGATGGTCAAAGAGAGGGAATATAGTAAGAAGATAAGCTCTAAAGGCAGAACCATGGAGCACACCAACATTTATTTAGCTGGTGTGCTGCATTGAGTAATATTCCCCTCAAACTTGTGCTCACTGGGAACCTTAAAATGTGACCTTATTTGGACTTAGGGTCTTCACAGATATAATCAAGTTAGGATGAGAACATACTGGGTTAAGATTAGGGCCCTAATCCAATAACTGGTATTCTTATAAGAGGGAAATTTAGACAGAGAGAGATGCGCAGAAGGAAAATAATATGAAAATGTGGGTAAGAAAACATCATATGAAGATACAGGGAAGGCCAGGTGATGGAGACACAGACTTTAGTGATGCATGTACAAGCCAAGGAACACCCAGGATTGCCAGCTACCATTAAAAGCCAGAAAGATTTAAGGAAGAATCCTCCCCTAGAGCCTTCAGAGAAAGCATGACCTTGCCTGCTAACACCTTAATCTAGGACTTCCAGCCTCTAGAACTCTAAGAGAATAAATTTGTTTTAAGGCCACCTAGTTTGCCATTCTTTATTACAACCCTAAAAAACTAATATTCACGAAAAACACAGGATAGGTAAAAATAACATGCTGTAGTTTCAAAATCATTTCATAAATTTAATCTCAATGTGCCTTCTGAGATATGACAGTTTGTAGATAAGAATATGGATGTTCAGAAGTATGAGAGACTTGACAGAGGTGGAAGAAATAGAATTTGAATCCTAGTGAAGGGTCCTGTTCAAACACTCTTACTCTATTAAGCAAAATGTTTCATCATCATCCACTCTTTTTGAAGTTTCCTTCCCCATTGCCACTCCAACTTCATCCTCTTACCTCTGGCAACTTGCTTTCAGGAAGATGATCAGTGAATTCTACTAACATCACATTGTCCAAACATATGCAGTGTTCAACCTTAACTCTTATTAAGATCTTACCTTTATAGGTAAGACAGACAAACTGGAAAAAAACAAGTCATTCCTCTTCTTATAGTCTTAGAGACAAGGCAGAGACCTAGCCCAATAATTTGTTTCCATGGCAACTCCAGCAGGAAAAAAAAATAGAACTATGAAATGATAAAGTTGTAAACTATCTACATTATAGAATTCTACTGTGTGCGCATACTGGCACAGAGTTACTAAATTTTCTCCGGTTACACAGCTCGTCAGTTAAACAGGAATCCTTGGTCCAGTGTTCTTTCCATTAAACCACCTTGACTGTTCCTCCATACATAGATTCGTAGATGCTATTTTAACTTTTTTTTGGATTAACATGAAAACTTTCGGCGGAATTACTACTAATAGAAGTACGTACGTATTATTTTTTAAAGCATAATTTGTATAGGCTTTGAAACCACAAAGTCTTGGGGTCCAATCCTGGCTTTGTTGTTGGGGCACTGCCAACTTTAATCTCTGTTGAGCATAGGTTCGCACAGGTAGGAAGATAACACCTATTCCCTGTATTTCTTGAGAAGCATAAGTGATAAGCAAAACATGACACAGCAAATGTTGCTCCAAGACTGCATAAATCAAAGTTTTTGTGCTTTCGTCTTCCCCCAGCAGCCACCCGGAGACCAGAGAGGCTTCCAGGCACCCGGAGAGAAAACCTTAAACGCAGTCACCCCCTTGGGGGCGTGTCCAGCAGAAGGACCAGGGGTCGGCTCCGCCCCACTTGGGGCGGCCGATGCGCCTGATCGCCTGTGCCCACCTCGTTTCTCGCCCTCCCTGCGTCCAGATCAGTGGCGGCCGGCGCATCTCCTCTCCCCTAGTCCAGGAGACGGGAATGCCTGAGAGACTGTGCGTCCGACGCGGAGTGAGGCACAGCCTAGGACAGCCTGGGGCCGGCGCTCCGCGGCCACGTGAGGCCCCCGCCGGCACCACCACCGGCTCTACGTCGCCCGGTTGCTGGCCGAGCCGCCTGAGAGCCGAGGTCCGTCGGCTTCTGCGTCCGCGATCTCCTTCTTACGGCGTGGTTTACCACCATGCCGCTGTACGAGGGCCTGGGGAGCGGCGGCGAGAAAACGGCGGTCGTATTAGACCTGGGAGAGGCCTTTACCAAGTGAGTGGCCGCGGCGCCAGCTGCGGTTGTCCCGAGGGTAGGGCGG
This sequence comes from Eonycteris spelaea, assembly GCA_003508835.1. Classification (NCBI taxonomy): domain Eukaryota; kingdom Metazoa; phylum Chordata; class Mammalia; order Chiroptera; family Pteropodidae; genus Eonycteris; species Eonycteris spelaea. Next base: position 9,870,343 of record PUFA01000017.1, read on the forward strand.
GTGGCCGAAACCCAAGCCTCATCTCAGGTTCGCGGGGCAAGCGTCTCTACTTCTCCCCACCCTCCCAGCACCTGCTCAAAAGATGGTGCCTATTATATCCACCGTGGGCGATGAGAATCTCGAGGATATGGTGGTGAGGTCAAGTTCTGAATCCTAGGGAGGCCCAGAAGGTTCGGGAGAATTGCCTAAGCCGCAGCTCCGGGTTGTTACTCCAAGTCGACCAGACCCTTTGGGGTCACCAATGCAGGGAGTGACAGCGATGACCTGGACCCCGCTTTCTCTGGGGTTGGCGGCTTAGGAAGCTAGCAACGAATTGTAACGCCGGATGACGATCTTCATCATTAAACACCGAATGGAGCTTCTGTTGTTGCTGGAAATCCAGATATGTTTAAGATGGAACCATTGCTTCCCAAGAGTCGTAGGAAGTCAGATTAGGGAGACTAAACACATTAAGAAGTGAAACTCCATAGATGAGACTCAGGAGGTTGTGCCCCCACCCCAAACTCAGATCAGAAAATTTAACATGTTTTAAAAGGCGACAAACGTATGGCGTAGATCCTTTTGACACTGAATGAAAGCCACATATACACAAACCTTAATATATTTGCACGGGTTCGGGATTGGCGGAGCATCTTAGTGGTCCTTGGACTCCAGGTTGAGAGCCCTTGTACTAGGCTCAAGAGAGAGAAAGTGACAGCTAAAATTTCATCTTATATATATTTGAAATAGGACGTTTGAAAATATAAAGTCTAATGTTTGTCATACAGTAGGTATTCAATACCTTTGTTGAATAAGTGGTCAAAAGAGCTTATTTAAGAATTGGAACTCAGGTGCACCGGAATTGAATTAAGCATAGTCCTTGGTTCATAACATTCACTTACTGTTCTATGCAAGATCTTCCTTATTTATATTTTCTTATTTATGTTTAAAGGTTTATTTCAATAGCATAGTAAATGCCTTTAGGCTGACACCCAAAGATAATTACATTGGCTTTGTTGAGAAACTGAGAAGCAGAAAGCTACCATAGAGGAAGATGATTATTGACAAAGACAACAGGAGGGTGATAAGTCAAATTTATGAAGTAAAAGAGGAATCGAAGTTGGTGAGTGAATTGCATCCTAGGAAATCTGAGGTGCACTGTGCACATAAACATGGAAATGTGATTAGTAGAAGATTGAGCGAGCTATCTGGGAATCGAAGAAGAACAGTACTGAAAACTGGACAGGACAAGAAAAGATAATGTTAAGACTAAAATGGTGATCATTTTTTAGCAACATTTTAATCTAAGTTTTATTTTACTAACATGAAACAAATGGAAATATCTAAATACTCAGAAAAGTTTTTTAAAAGGATGAAATATGCAATTTTTAATATGATAGCAATGAAGACTGTAGTAGGTAGCTTATATGTGTTCATGATGTATGTACTGTGATTATAACTATGTTAAATATGAATAATTTAAAAAGTAGACCAAAAGGAAACATGTCAATACAGAAGTTAGCATATTAGAATGATGGATTTATGAGTAACATATGAATTAAGTGATATGATATAGTATAGATCCAGGATTGTAGAGATGTGTTGCCTAAAATTCAGGTGAGGAAGGCTCCATAGTGTAGTGGTTAGCATGTCTGCTTTAAACACAGAAGGTCCTGGTTTGCACCCCAGGTGGAGCCACGGACCATACCCTGGGTACACCAGGCCCTCCTAGTGTGCCTGGGGTGCCAGGCCTGGGTATACCAGGCCCCAGGTGCATGCTGTGAGCAAGTGGGAGGAGACACCTCGCCTTCAGAGATCCAGTTCTTGAGGGGAAATGGCAACATCCATAGGTCAGGGGTGGAAGTGGTGGTAGTGGGGGGGGGTGGATGTAATTAAAGAGGGAAAAAATAAAATTCAAGTGAACTTAAAAACTGGAAATACATGCTGCCCTTTAAACAGTATCCTGCTTTATGTCCGTATTGCTAATTTGAAACATTTTTTACCTTTGATAGGCAGTTATGAGTAAGTGGTGTTAACTTTTCCTTAGGTTTTTTTTTTTTTTGTCTCTTTGAATGCATCAGAGATGTTTCCAGTTGTTTTCTGACTACCACTTTTAAATAGATAGAGAAAATTTGTTTCTGTGACATATGTAACATATTATGAGTATTTCAATTTTGTATTTATTTACAGGTGTGGATTTGCTGGAGAAACTAGTCCAAGATGCATAATTCCTAGTGTGATAAAAAAAGTTGGCATGCCTAAGGTATTTTTAAAAACAAATTAGCAAAATAAATACTGTACTGTAAAATGTTTTAAAATGTGACTTCAAATAAGATTGATTAGAATAGTGCTGAATGTATAATTTATGACTGTAGCCCAAGAAAAAATTTTTAGTCTTTATTTAGTTTGTTTTCATACCATAAAATTCACCTGTTTTAAGTGTACACAATTCAGTGAATTTTAGTAAATATGTTAAGTTCTGTAACCATCACTACAGTCCAGTTTAACACATTTTTATCATCCCATTAAGATCTCTAATGCCTATTTACAGTTAATCCCTAATCCCACCTCCAGCACACCACTCATATTCTTTCTGTCTCTAAAGATTTGCCTTTACTGTATATTTTATGTAGATGGAATTATATAATATCAAGAGAAAGTTTTTAATCTTAGTAAAATAAAATAATTTTCTGAGCTTTATGACATAAAATAACTTTTTCTGAGCCTTTTCAAAATATGAGCCAGGTCTTCAGTCTTTTATCTGTAATTCCAGAATCCAGAGAACTGTGAAAACATTTTTTAAAAGACAATTTATTTTCAAAGCTAATTTGACAGATTAGGAATTATAAGACAACAATAATTTTGAATGCCATAAAATTCACCTATTAAAATCCTGTGTCACCTAGGAAGACCAGGTGCTGTAGGCATAAAAAATAAATAAGGATTGTATGTTGACAAGGTCCTTGCAATCCTTGAGGTCAACCAGGTTGCCTCGCCTATTAAAAAAAAAAGGTTTCTACTGGAACTTAATATTTGCATTCTTGAAAAACCTAGCTTTGATCATAAAAACAGGCTTTTGGAAAAACTAGCATTGGGATAAACCACATAAAACCCATATAACTTTGTAATCAGAGCGGTAGCAAAAACAATAATTGATCTGTCAGGAAAAAATTGGAATCGCTTTGGCTTGCAACCGAATGGACTAGAGGCTCTCTTGAGGATATTTCTTAAATAAAATGAAGTAATGGATTGAAAATGTTGGTCAGTGGGTGCTAAGACAATGCAGATGGAAGTGAGCTCTGAGCCAGCCAGTGTGCTTATTGTAAAGGTTGGACCAAGAGTAAATTCAGCCCAATAGTTATGAAAGGATCCCTCTGGGAAGGGAGCCCCTGGTGCATAGGGTCATATAAACTTTTTAAAATAGATCTGAAAGGATGTTATCTGTGCAGCCACAGAGTTGATGACTTTTTTTTCTTGATGAAGGCAATCACTATTATAATTTTAGCTCATCTTTCCTAAAATGAACTAATACAAATTTCACATTAATACAGACAGTATTCCCTTATTTAACAATTGAATATGAGAATATTTTGTTTTATAGAAGCACATTTGGTAGAAGAAACTAGTAAACAATTTATATTTGGTATTGGGATGCATCATTAAGATCAACATATGAAATATTATTGATCAGAAATCTTTTTAATTATGCTTGATTAGGAAATCATTTTACTGTTTTCAAGATTTTGATTTCAAGATTTTCTGCAAATCCTAGACAAGCCAGAAATATAGTAGATATTTGTAGTATGATATCAAGGTGTGACGGAAGTTCCTGTCTTCATTGCTCTCATTTTGCTTTATAGTCATTGGCGTTACTGTGTACTAGATAGATTACTGGATCGATCCTGACTGGACTTAAAACTTTTACATTCTCGTTGGCACTTTTCTTAGTGCTTTCAGCTCTTTATCTTAAAAGGCATATATGTAAAGATTGATCTATATTCAGTTATGCATGGTTGGAAACCTTCTCGAAGCTACATAAAATCATGAAAGTTGATAGTCTTTCCTTTAAAAAGAGTAAATGAAGAGTCAGGCAGTGATTTATCAGAGTCCTTATAGCTTTGAAGATCACAGGTAAAGCTCTCGTTATATATTATTTTTGACGGTACTGTTGGTTTGATAGTGTTTGCATACTGCTTTAGTGCTAATGGTGTATATTTTCATTTTTATTACACATATTTATGAGTTATATGCTTTGAGCTTGGCACTGCATCAAATGAAGGAAGATCTGTCATAGCAAGCCAGAAATAGTTATTGTCCTGTGGAGCTTGTAGACTAACAGGAAGGTAGACATTTTACAGTCATTAAGTGGGGCAATGTTACGAAAGGAAAAGCGTCCATGCTTTGGGAGTGACTAAAAGCCTTTGATGATTTTGAATCGATGCTGATTTTTATCATTCCTGCCAAAATTATAAGTCTAATGGAGGAAAAATGCAAATGAGTATAGCTCTTTACTTCCCTGTGGACGTACTTTTATCCCCACAAAAAAATTCCATCATCTCGGACATGCCAGTTCTTAAGGATTCCTAATGTAAGTGCTTAATCTACATTTAATGTTTGGATTTATTCTCAATATAAATTGCTTTTGATATATCACCAGAAAATGCATTAGTAAAAATAAACATGTTTTAATAATGGAGATTATTTTATTTAAATTAATACATTATTTTAATTTTTCATAGCCTATCAAAGTTGTTCAATATAATATCAATACAGAAGAATTATATTCCTACCTAAAGGAATTCATCCACATACTGTATTTCAGGTAGGATGCAATTCTGTTTGTTTTTCTCCCCAGCTTTTGTGATTAGATTTTCTGATGCCAGTTATAGTAATATTTGGATATATTACATCTGATAGAAAAAAAAGGTTGACTTCCAATGCTGCTTTTACTTGCTTATTTTCAGTCTTTTCCAGATATATTTGAAGATGTGAAAACTGGCAAGCATAAGGAGATAGTGAAAACAAATCAAATATCCATTAATAAAGGGGACTGGATAATTAAATTGTTGTATATCCATATAATAAAACACACAGACATTAAAAACGACTTCTGTATCTATATGTACTGATACAAAAGTTGTCTTAGATATATTGATAATTGAAAAAAGCAAGTTGCAGACCAACATCTATGGAATGACTATTTCCTTTAAAATATATGCATGCACATATACAATAATAAATACATACAAAATGCTGTAAGTGGTGGTTTCTAGGTAATAGAAGTGGAAGGTATTTATTCTTTCCAAGTTATAAACTTCTATAATTGGAGTTTTGTGAGCATATATTACTTTTATAACCTAAAAAAAAAAAATCTTCTTAATTGTTCAAGATATTCAGAGTAGGCTGTAGTTTTTCTTTTCTGAGACAAATGAATTAATAGATGTGAAGTTCCTGACACAGTGTATGGAATGTAGTAATAGGTCAGGAATGTTATCTTTCCTGGGTAATAAAATGAAGATGTCTTTTTGTCATAAAGAATCTTGAGCTAATATAGTATAGTTTTTCTATTATTAACAAATTGCATTATGTACTAAAATAAATACAAACTTTTATTTACCTTTAAAAACAAAACTTACTTTTCAGGCATCTTTTGGTGAATCCCAGAGACCGCCGAGTTGTGGTTATTGAGTCAGTACTATGTCCTTCCCACTTCAGAGAGACACTCACCCGTGTTCTTTTCAAATATTTTGAGGTACTTGTTCTTTATGTTGTTGTTTTGGGTAGGTACTCAAAGCTTAAACTAAAAGGTCCTCATTTTATTTCCTTTATTGTATATACTACACAGTACATTAAAGGAACCAGATAACAGAGTAAACGTAAGCCTCTTCAAATTGACCATTTATTTTCTTTCTTTGGTTATTTCATGCATAATTAGCATTTCATCCGCTGCTTAGATAATTGAAGATTTCTTCTTCATGATATTTCTGTTAATTATTTATTTTAATCTAAGTTTTTCTATTTGGAAACTTTTTTTTTTCAGATTTAATGGGTATATTATGTGCTGTTGAGTTTTTGATATATTTCTTCCAGATCTTTCTAGATTCTATTGTTTAGTTATGCTAATTTTTTCTAAATTCTTCAATTCCTTCACTTTCAATTTTTAAGTTCTTCTCAAATGGACTATTCAAATAATGTTTCCCTTAGACTAAGTAGGCAGTGCTAGGAATAACTTTCATCTTGATATTAGTAATATTTTTTGTGACTTGCATTTCATAAGGGTCAAAATTATTTTAAAGACCAAGATTATGACTTAAGATTTTACATTTCATATTCTATGAAAAGATCATACAGAAAATATTATTTAAATTTTAAAAAAAATCTTTGCCTTAGGAATTTAGGATTTTTCAGCAAGAGAAACTAGAAGATTGTGTAAAATGTGTACGGTACAAAAGAAATTAAGCACATAAATTAATTTTTCATACAGTCTACTGAACTCAAAATATATCAGAAATCACAATGTCCTTATGAGATAAGGGCAGTTAATTTTTCTGAGTTATAGTTTAGTAAGACAGAGAAACAGGTTATATACCCTCCCATATATACTGATATCATAGATTTAGAAATTTGGTTTGTATTAGGGAGAACACAAAATAAAACAAGAAGTTGTTTCAGTTCTTATCTGATTAAAATAGATGGTTCTCTATATTTATACTTAGAGTTTTAGTTGTGTTTGTGTATCCTTATTTCATATATGACTAGAATACCTGCTATATCTACTTAAGAGAAACAATAGCCATTATTTTATTTGCCATTTGGTTATGATAGACTTTCATATTTTGATTGAATAATTATCTGATATTCAGAGTATCACCATATCTGGCAAATTCTCACTGAAAAATGTCACACAAAGCTAAGGATTTTTGTAGTTCTTCAATTTAATTTTAACTGCTATTTAAAATATTTAAAAATATAGTTCATAGTAGAAACTTTGTGAATAAAGACAAGAATTCTTTTTCTGTATTTTCTGTATTTTCATTTTGATATAACGGCATCTCTTTATTAAGTTTAGCATTTTTCTCCAAATCTGTTTCTGAACCTCTTTTTTGTTTTCCAGCTTTATTGAAATATAGACAATTAGTTGCTTGTACATTGTACAAGTCAATGAGTTTTTTTCTAATTATAGTTGGCATACAATAGTATATTAGTTTCTGTTGTACAGCATAGTGATTAAAGATCCATTTAACTCGCAAAGTGGTCACCCCACTAAATCCAGTACCTCCTCCCTCTTACATATTGATTACAACACTGTTAACTTTTCCTTATGCTACACTTCATGTCTCCATGACTATTTTGTAACTATCCATTTGTGCTTCTTAATCTCTTGGCCCTTTTTTGCCATCCCCCCAACTTTCCTCCCATCGAGTAGCCCTCAAAATAGTCTCTGTATTTATGAGCTTATTTCCGTTTTTGCTGTTGTTGTTGTTGTTGTTCATTTTGTTCTTTAGATTCCACATGTATGTGAAATCATGCGGTATTTGTCTTTATCTATCTGACTTATTTCATTCAGTGCTATACCCTCTAGGTCTATGAAGGCAGTATCTTTTTCCATCCCCTCCCTTTCAATCTTGTATAGCTTTGAATCTGAAGTGAGTCTCATAGGCAGCATTTGTAGGGGTCTTTTTTCTTATCCATTTAGCCAGTCTGTCTTTTGGTTGGAGCACTTAATTCTTTTCCATTTGAGGTACGTGTTGATAGGAATTTAGTTATTACCATTTTTTATTCATGTTTTTGATCCTTGTTTTTCTTTTTAAAGAAGTCCCTCCAACATTTCCTGTAATTCTGGTTTGGGGTTGATAAATTCCTTTAGCTTATTTTTGTCTGGGAAGCTCTTTATCTGTTCTTCAACTCTAAATGATAGCTTTGCTGGATAAAGTATTCATGATTATAGATCATGGGTTTTCATCATGTTGAATATTTTGTGCCAAGCCCTTCTGTCCTTCATAGTTTCTTTGAGAAATCAGCTTCCAGTCTTAGGGGTGCTCCCTTGTAAGTAACTAACTGCTTTTCTCTTGCTTTTAATATTTAACCTTTGGCATTTTAATTATGATGTGTCTGGTGTTGGCCTCTTTGGGTTCATCTTTTTGGGGACTCTCTGAGCTTCCTGGGGTTGTATGTCTGTTTCCTTCACTAGGTTAGGGAAGTTTTCTGTCATTATTCTTCAAGTAGCTTTTCAACTTCTTGTTTTCCTTCAAGTATCCCTATGACACATCTTTTTACATTTAATTGTGTCCCATAGGATCCTTAAATAGTTATTACAGTCTTGGCATCTTTTTTCTTGTCGTTCTGATTGAGTGTCCTTGGATTCCTCATCCTCTATATCGGTGGTTTGATCCTCTTCTTTATCCACTCAGTTTATTCCCTCTAATATATCTTCATCTCAGATAATGTGTTCTTCATTTCCGACTGGTTCCCTTTTAATAGTTTCCATTTCCATTTTTATGTTGTTAAAGTTCTCACTGAGTTCATCTACATTTCTTCTTAAGTTCATTGAGCATCTTTATAACCAGTATTTTGAACTTGTATCTATTAGATTGCTTGACTCCATTATTCCTAGATCTCTGTTTTGTTCTCTCATATGGTTTCTGCTTCTTTGTCTTCCCATTTTGGCTGCCTTTTTGTGTCTTTTTCTATGGACTAAGCAAAGCTCCTGAGTCTCCTGGTCTTATTAGCATGGCTTTGTGTAGTAGGTGTCCTGTGGCACAGTCCTGAGAGAGGTTCAGCTGCCAGCCAAGTTTAGCCCAGCTTGCGCCCTTCCAGGTCCACCTGTTAGGATTCAGCAAGCAGTCCACAGATGCTGTATTTATTGTCACCTCAAGAAACCACTCCAGAAACTGGAGCCAGCTGCCACCAGTGAGTCTTGGTGCTGCTCAGCAAGGAGCACTGATTTACTGAACACACAGTTGGATGTGGCTTTGGTGGGACCGCAAGTTGGGTAAGATGGAGCTTTAGGGAAACCTCTAGTCAGAGTGACCTCTGTTAGCCAGTTTGATGATGTCTCAGCTATGGTGGTGCTGTGTCTGCACACTGGGGTGGGGAGGGCTCATTAGAGGACCACGGGATACCATCAGCACTTCTGCCCAGGAGAGAGCTTTGCCTCTGGCCCACACTCTGACAACTCATTGTCTCCCTGTAAGTCCCTGGTGCCCACCGTGTAGCCGACCTAGCACTGGTGCTCAGAGCAAGCAGGTCTGTCACTGTGAAAGTCTGCTCACAAACATGTCCCTGTCTGTAGCTACCAGCTGCTGCTGCCACAGCCTCTGTCCCACTCAGCTACTTGGGACTGGGCAGTGTTGCGTCTTCACCTGTCCTACCTCTTACCGTTGGAAGTTGTAATGCTTCTCTTCATCTAGATTCCAGGCTACTTTGCTTGCTGTTTGCTCCATGTTTCTGTCACAATTTTGATTTGGTTGCCAGAGGGATAAACAAAGCTTCTATCATCTATGCCATGCCCCCCACCCCCTTCTGGACTTCTTCTTTTATCCCTTTCAGTTTTCCTTCCAAAAGAGAGAGAACAAGAATTAATAAAGATGTTTCATAATTGTTATTTTGGTTAAAACAATTTATAGAATTTAAAGACTTGTTATTTATTAAAATACATTTTAATTATGTGTAAATTCAAATCAGTGAATTAGTTCTTAATTTAATGCGATAAAATGGTTGACTGGGTATCATAATATAAATAAATAAACGTACCTGTGAATTTTTTCAAATATATTTGAAATGTGAAGGAAACACCCTCAACTACTGACACTCATTCTGGTTTTGTTGTTTTCTAGGTTCCCTCTGTCTTGCTTGCTCCAAGTCATCTGATGGCTCTTCTGACTCTTGGGATAAACTCTGCCATGGTCCTGGATTGTGGATATAGGGAAAGCCTGGTGTTACCTGTATCTTTTTTGTAAGCAGCTAATTTTGCAATTTTTACTCTTTAAAATAATTAGGCTTATTACCAATGTTTTTTTATTGCATCAGTCTATTTTGGATTACCATGTACAAATACGAATTACCATGTGGAAAAAAAATCACAGAATTGTTAAGACTTAAATTTAGTTTTTATGGAAATTATTATTATAACTTAATCCCAGTATATACTCCAGGGATCAGACCTCATGAATATTATGTTCATTTTTTAAGAGGAACATTAGCCAGTTGTCAAAGAGTTGACTAGAATAGTCAAGTTCTAAGAAAAGATCTTATGGAGAGTAGAGAAACGGAAATAAGAAAGTTAAATCAAGAAAAATTAAAACTTCTGGTGATGTGAAATCTGTCTTTAGACAGCTTGCTGTGGAATATCGAATACATTTTTTTTCTGTTTCCAGGGGCTGTCATGGAGACAAGATGGCATAGGGTTTATGAGTTTGGGTTTTGGAATCAAATACACACATAAGTGTAAATCTCAGCTGTGCTGCTTACTAGTTTTATTATGCTGCTTCAGTAGCATAATCTCTTTGGGCCTCAGTTTCCTTATCTATAAAATGGGAATTATAATAATTTCCCCTCACAGGGGTATTGGGTGACTTGAGCGAGGTAATATTTGTAAAGTGTTTTTACCAAAGGACTTGGCACATAGTAACTTGCTCAGTAAGTGGTGTAGTTTTTACATCATTCACCTCAGGAAAACCCCTCGTAATTCACGCTGTTCCAGAATAGAATTATTGAATATAAATTGGTACATTCCTTGCTATTAGAAGCATTTAAGCAAAGTATAGGTAAATATATCTCAGACATATTACAGTAGGCATTGCTACATTGAAAAGGAGGTCAAAATACATAAATGCAAGACACTCTCGGAATTTTGAGATCTACATGTGTAGTAGAAGAAATACTTATGGGAAGGAAATCAAGACTCATTAGCTCCTAAGGAACTAAATTAGGCAATAGCTTTTTAAATATAAAGTATTTTGTGTGAAAGTCTCGTAACAACACTGCAATGTAAGCATTACTATATAAATGAGAAGATTGAAAGTTTGGATAGATAGTTGACCCAAGGTCATATAACCAAGGTATATACCCATGTTTGTCTCCAAAGCCTATGCTTTTACTAGTATACTTTTAACCTTTTCATAAATATACTTTCATAAATATACCTACAGACTATCAGCAAAAATAATATATAAAAAAGGTAACAAACTCACAGTACAATATTGTGCACTACCCTGTCAGGTATGTCTAATAGAAAATACAATGTGAGACATATGTGTAATTAAAAATTTTTTTGAAGCTTTATTTTTAAAAAATGCAAATAAGAGATGAAATTTCTATATTTTATTTAACCTAATATATTCAAAATATTATTTGAATATACAATCAGTATGAAAAATTTTAATCTGATATTATACAGGGGCTTTTTTTGTACTAAGTCTCCTAAATTTGGTGTGAAGTTTCTTCTTATAGCACATCTGAATTCAGACTAGCCATATGTGGTCAGTGGCTACTTTATTGGACACCCTAGCACTAACGAATTCTCTGTGTGTGTGTGTGTTTGTGTGTTTAACTTTTTTCTTTGGAGTATGGAAAAAGACTATTTCTCTGTAACTTTTAAAAATAAGAAGTAAGAATTTTCTGATTTAGAACAATAATGCAGAAGGCAAGGAAAAGAATAAGGAAACCACTTTTAGCTCCTAAAATAGTAATACCCTTGACTACACTATAGATATATGAAGGAATCCCAGTACTGAATTGTTGGGGAGCACTCCCCCTAGGAGGAAAAGCTCTTCACAGGTGAGTTTCTTGGAATTTAGCACATTTGCTTTACCTGTGTCACAAAAACATGTAATTTTCTGACAGTGATCAATAGAGGATTTGTAATATGGACATTTAACGTTATTCATTCCATTCAATAGTATTCTTTAGTGTATTCATCTTTTAAGGATAAAACTACTTAAAGCATCAAAGTGCATTAGGTAGTAAAAGTATTAAATAAGAAAAAGATATTATTTATAGTATTTTAAGTCCAATAACTTTTTTCCCTTCAGGGAGTTGGAAACTCAACTATTGGAACAATGTACTGTTGACACAGGCGCTGCTAAAGAACAAAGCCTTCCCTCTGTGATGGGTAAAGTCATTTTAAACGTCTAAGAGTTTGCATTCCCTTCAACTCGCGTTTTTTTAAACCTTATTGCGTAGTGATTCTCTTTTTCCCCCCACATCTCTCTGATGACATTGCTTTAATTGTAACTTATTGAACTCTTAATCACCAAATCTAGTAGTTTAATCTTTTCTAGAACTGACATTGTGGATTATCATGTGCTCTTGACATACCTCTTCCCTTGGCTTTCAGATATACTGTTGATTCTCAAATGCATCATTGGGCCTGACCCTTCTAAACATGATATTCTGCTTCCAACTGGTTATTAGATATAAACTAGGCATGTCTCTAAGCAACTCAAACTTAAGACTTTCTGAAGTGAACACATTATCTCTTCTTCCAAATTCATTTCAGCAACTTATTCTTAAGTTTCTATCTTTCTTGATGCAAATTATTTCATATAAATCAATCAGAATATGTTTACATGTTTAACAATGGATTAAAAATTCTGAGTTTAGGAGATTTTGTACGTAGGTTAGAAAATTTTTGTTTCTGAGTCTGATTTGGATAAAAAGATTTTTAGCAACAAAATCATGTATCCAAACATCCATCTTCCAAAAATTGTTTTACCAAAGATTCTTAATATAGATTTCTTTGAATAGGTACTTTCTCACTCATTATTTAAAATGTCACCTTCACCTGGAAGGAGTAAATTAAAAGTCTGCATGTGATCTTTTTAATAATATGTATTATGTTACCATGTTATTGATAGTTATTTATTATCACAGGAAAGATAAACAAACTTGAAACTTCACTTTTTGTTAAAAATAAATAAATAAATAAGTCATGTTTAAGCCCTACATTTCTTCTAAGTACCACGAGATAACTAACAAATCTTTTAATGGTAGAAAAGGTAATTTATATCTAATACCAATTATTCTACTATATTTTTAAGATCTCTTGTTTTTATGAAATTGTGAGTATATGACATCCTATAGCACTTTGTACACATCTGGCTTCAAATTCTGTGCTTTGGCTGGACTCTGAATGATGAAATTTCTTCTCTAAAAGCAAATTTAATTTTTCTGTTCGGCTTTAAAAAAAATTATAGCACTTACAGTTTTAAAATTTTTGCTAAAATGGAAATGTGAATGCAATTTAAGAAACTTTTTTTCTTATTAAAGTTATATAGTTCTAAATAAAATTTCTGTTTTAGGTTCAATTCCAGAAGGTGTCTTAGAGGACATTAAAGGTAAACTAAGTTCCTATTTATGTCCCTTTCATCCTTGATTTGGGGGCATGTGTTTTAAAATATTTACACAAGTATAAAATATATTAAATTCATAATGTAATATCCTGAAATATTTAACATATAGGCTGTGGAATAATATAAAATTTTAAGTTTTCTTCAGATTTATATAAGCTTTTGGCTTTATTTATGATATGTTATTGAAGAAACTTTTCAATTGCAGATATGGTATACAGGGTTAATAGGGAATTAGTAGTTTCCACAGTATGAAATAACAGTTAAATTGCTAAAGAAAGCCACTGATTTTTTTTGTCATGTAGTTTTTTTACTCTAGTTTTTAAAATAAATTTTTATAAGGTCAGTCATTTTATTGACTTCAGAAATTCTACATTTGGAGCCAAAGTATATTAGATTCATTTTAATAAGATATATTACTTGTCCTTTGCTAGAGTGCATTTTTATGATATTTAAATTGAGTTTTCTGGTATTTTGATTCACTAAAAGGAAAAGCATTTAAAATATAATTTCCGTATTCTCCAGTACTGAGAGTGTTATGTAAAATTAATATTCTAGAATATTTAATAGAGAATTAGTAATGGATTTTAGAGTTAAATGGACCTTGGAGATAATCTGGTATAATTGGGGCCCTGAAATCTGAAATGATTTGTTTAATGTCTCACAAAAGGTAGAGTTAGAGTGAGGACTGAAAAATAGCTCTTGCTATTTTGTATATTGTATTGCTTACTTATGCAGTATAATTACCTAAAATTTCTTCAGTTATTATATTGAAGAAACTTTTGTACAAGCTTACTGCAGTATCTCAAATAATACAGAAATATCTTAGGTTAAATAATAGTTTCCCTTCCCTTTTTTTAGTGCTATCCCCCATGATATAACAATTGTTAACTATTCGGAGTGTTTTTTTCCTTATAGTCTCTTATTTGTGAAAAGATGTTTAACTTTCCCATTTGTCAGGGAAACACATCTTTCTTTGTGTTGGCAAAAATTTGAAATATGGACACCCAGCATTTGTGCGATTGTGGGAAGATAAAGATAAATATATATTACTATTAGTAAGAACTGAAGATTAATCTTTAAGAAAACAATCTAGTATATTTATTAAAATTGAAAGTGTGCATCCCAACTAAGAGGGGAATGTTGAATGAAATTTGGTAACTTCATAATAAGGAATACTATGTAGCTATTAGAAAGACGGAGGTAGTTGTATTGATTTAAAAGGTCCATAATGCATTAAGAGAAAAAGCATATTATTGAATAATATGTACATTAGAAACCCATTTCTATTAAAACAAGTATGCAACACATGTATTCTCACACATTGTTACTTATGTAATTACCTAAGTTTTTTAAAATTATTTTTAAATTCTTAGTATAATTTTATCTATTCTTGGGTTTTTAATTCAGTGAATGACTTTGGTTTCTGTAACCTATTTCCCATTTGCCCTGAGAATGCTCTCTGGCAATACTTGGCTGCAGCATGCATCCCAAAATAACTAAGAGATTTCAGTCCTAACCTTACCCCCAAAGTTTGCCACGAAATATCTTGCTTTTATTATTATTATCACATTGCTCTTGTATATTGATAGTCTTTGAAAACAAATGATGCAAACAAATTATAGCAAGAAGATCCATGAGAAATTTGATATTTTAGTGTAGAATGATATTTTCCGCGTTGTGTCCTTCCGTGCTTTTGAAATTTACCACATACACAAAATTATTAAATATTGATAATTGTATATATTTCTGTTACATTAGGATTAAAGACAAGTTCTGTTTAGAAATAACTCCAGGAACAGGTTTTATATTTTATTTTCACATTGAAAATCAGTCAGATTTGCTTCAGCCTCAAAGATTGTTTGTGCAAATTAAATTAACTCTGGCAGCGAGCTGCACTTCTTTTTCTAAATGGGAAATAGGTTAAAGAAGGGCACCTTTTTCTGCCAGGTATATAATATCTTGTAGGCTAGGCATTTAACCTGCTTAGATAGTTCAGAGGACTTGAATAAAATATAAAATATGTAAGTAACTTGAGCACCTAGGCTTACCATCTAGAATATTAGCATATTGTAGATTCTTAAATATATTTTGAATTAGTGAATAAAAAGAACTAATATATAAATATATATTTAACTAACATGCTTTGTAAGTAATTAAGTCATTAGATTTTGTGCATTGAACATCAATTTTGTCTCTACTTAAAAAATGTTTTATTCCTTATTTCTGAAAATAATTTGAAACAGCTTATAAAAGGTGCTTTGCAGTATAAATGATCTTTAAAAGAATAAATATTCAAAGTGCAAAACAAAAATAAGGTGATATAGTAGAAGGAAAGTGATGGTATTGGGGTATGCCAAGAAGGAAAAAATAATCATACCAAAAAACCATAGACTAAGGAGAGCAAAATTTAGTTGGTTTTCACTAATCAAGATTTAAAAAAAAGAATCAGAAATTGATACATAAGATTGGGATAGAGATATAAATCAATCTTATTAAAAAAAAAGTTATCTTTAGTTAAAATAACTACATTTTTATATGCTAAAATTTATTTTTATTATGGTACACTTTATATAAGGAATATCAAGAAAAATAGTTTCCTGAGAGGTGGTTTTCCAAGAAATGTGGTTTTATGGAAGATGAACACGCAACATGTCATAACTCCTTGGTGAATGAAAAAGTTTTTTTATTCGTGAATAAATTCTGATAATCTAAAACAGGGATAATTTCTAAAATTTGAATGAATGGGTGATTAGTATGTTCGCTTGAATAACATTGTTTTAACGGGAACATAGATTAACTCAGTCAAAAACCATAACTAAGCTTCCTTTCTTTCCTTTAAGTGCGCACTTGCTTTGTAAGTGATCTGAAGCGTGGACTAAAAATCCAAGCAGCAAAATTTAATATTGATGGGAATACTGAGGTAAGTAAAAATAAATGTATATATATTTTTCAGAGGTATACTTGTATACTTATGCTCGTAATATTTATATTTCAGCGTCCCTCACCACCACCAGATGTTGACTACCCGTTAGATGGAGAGAAGATTTTACATGTCCTTGGATCAATCAGGTTAGACCTTAATTTTTATGAGCAAAATAATGAAATAAAATAAATTTCTGGTCTTTTAAAATATTTGTGTAAGTCTTCAATAGTATTAGTAACGATTATATGTTTTTCATTAAACCTCATCATTCATGATTAATTTCATTCCATTTTTAATTTTATAAAACTTTAAAAATTATTCATCAGAGTAATTCAGAATTAATTTATGAAACTAACCATTTTTTGAGGTGGAGTATAAATTAGGATACTTTAAAGCAGGGTTCAGCAGACTTTTTCTGTAAAGGGGCAAATGATAAATAGCTTAGGCTTTGCGGGTCATATGTTCTCTGTTGCAACTACTCAGCTCTTCAGTTAGTGTGCAAAATCAGCCATAGATAATATGTAGATAAGTGAACCTGGCTCCAGTGAGCTTTGTTCTAGTAAAACTTTATTTGCAAAAACAATGGGCTGGATTTGGCTTAAAGGACATAGTTTGCTGAATTCTGTTTTAAAACGTTGTCAGAAAGAATGCATTATTCCAAATATGCTGAATCTTTACAATCAGTTAGTAGTAATTCACCTTTTCATTATTCATTAGATTATTCTAAATGATGATGCAGTTTAAGTTGTTGTTAAGGACTTACACAATTATATTGGCAACAATATAATTTTTGTTTATATCCAAACCTTATAAAATTTGTGTTATAAAAATTCCATATGTAAAATATAAGATCAGAAGATATACAGAAAATAATTACTATGCAAATATTGAAGATGCTATTAGATTTTGCGATAATTAATATAGAGGTTGAGATATTAAAAAGACGTGAAAGGATGAACATAAATATACAGATAAAGATGGTAGGCTGGGGGAACAAAAAGTGAGAAAGTAACATTTTTTGGTAGTGACTTATCATTTTATCTCATATAAGTTATATTTGCTAAATTAATACTTAAATGTTTTCCTGATTGTTTAATAGAGCCTAGAAGAAAATAAATGTGTAAGGAAATTCAACTAATATGGCACCTTTTGGGTTACATAATATTAGAGAAGTACATTGGGAATAAAAAAGCCACTATGTCTCACTTTCCAAACCCAATTTACAATTGTTTGCTAACGTATTTTTCCTACCCCAAAAAATCTAGTTTCATTGAAACCTTCTAATTAGATACAGTTTAGTGGTAAATCAGAAGAAGGGTCATTTAAAAGAAAGGACCATTTTTTAAAAATCACATACTAAACATTTTATTTTAACTTAAAATTTATAAATAAGTATTTATTTGCCAGATTTCTTTCTAAGACCCCTTCTTTAAGGATAAGTCTGCTTCTAGAGTTCTAAGTTAAATTTGCATAAAAGAGTAATTCATGGTTTATGATTTCCAGAGGTTTTTTTTAAGTACAGTGAGAACTTAGTTATTTGTGAATTACTCTTGGTACAGAATCACTCTAGATACTTTCTTCTAGACTTTTACAGTTGTATTAAACATATTAAAAGACCTTACAATTATTTTGTCTTTCCAAAGCATTCAACACAGTTCACATAGAAAACACAACTTATTTTCAACTCTAATATTTTATTGGTTACATAGTAATTGTTAAATTACATAATTTCAGTATCAAATCAACCACTAATAAAAGATTTGGGAAAAGAACACTGATCCTTAGTTACCATTTAACTCACCTGGTAGAAGCAGAAGCAAGCAAGCATAGCAGCAAGTAGCTGGCTAGCCATGAATGTTCAGAGAACTACAGACTTCGGTGTACTTGTCTGATGATGAAATGGAGAAAGTTAATAAGTAGGTTGAGTCTCATGAAGAGAATTTTATGTTTTAAAAAGGTTCAAAAAAGATTTAAATAGGATGCATGTATGAGTCCAATTTTTTTAATAATAGTGTTTATATATCCATGTGTATAGTTACTTTTGCGTTGGCATTGATCAGGATTCATTTTGGGTACCAGTTACACAAACATGAAAATAGTGGCTTCAACAGGATAGAAATTTGTATCTCATTTAAAAAAAGTTTGTAGTAAGATAGTCCAGAGGTGGTATGACAGCTCCTATTACAGACTCAAACATCTTTCTAGCTGTCATCTTTGGGGTTTAACCCTGTTCCTGGAGGCCCAGTGTGGTTGCTAGAGTTATAGCTACGATTATATCTGTGTTTCAAGCAAGCAGTCCTAGAAAGGGAAAGAAGAGGTGCTTCCTCTTCTTTTTAAGGAAACTTAATAGAAGTTCCACATATACTGCTTCAGTCTCTATCCTATTGTCTGATACTTAGGTATGTCTAGCTGCAAAGGAGGCTGATAAATAGAGTTTCAACCGGGGTGGGACATTGTAGCTACCTTAAACATGGAGTTCTTTTTTTTATTTTCAAATAATTATAGATTCACAGGAAGTTGCAAAGATAACATAGAGAGATCCCATTGGTATTCCTTCACCCCACTGTCTCCCAGTGGCTACATAACTATAATACAGTATTAAAACCAGTAAATCGGCATCGATGTATTGTATAGTTCTGCTTAATTTTATCACAGGTAGATTTCTGTAATTACTGCCACTACAGTCAAGATATAGAACTATTCCACTGCTACAAAGATTTTCCTTATGTAAAAATAAGTTTCCTTTAATTCAAGAACAAACAAAAATGGAAAAGGGGTATTTTTACTAGGCATCTAATAATGTTTGCCATATATAGTTTTTAAAACAAATTATTTTAGGGAGGGGAATGTTGTTTGTGTTTAAATCTGTTGTATTACTACTGATCTGCTTGTTGGATCTTACTGACTTTTACAGAATTCTGCTTCTTTTCTGTTATTAGGTTTAAGGAGGTATAACTGGACAAAATATATATAAATATATATATATTATAATAATAATTGTAGCTAATACTTAGGGAGTGCTTCCTGTGTGCCAGACACTGTTCTGTTAACTCATTGAATCCTCACCTCAACACCTGTAAGGCAGGTATATTATTCTCCTTATGTACAAATGCAACACATGTTTTAATAATTATTCTATATTAACATAGTACTGGTGCTTAAAATATGTCCGTAGAAGTAATGGTATATTCTTCATCATATTATGTGATGCCAACAAAGCACTCTCTGCTTTTAATCTCATCAGAGATTCAGTTGTGGAAATTCTTTTTGAACAAGATAACGAAGAGAAATCAGTGGCCACTTTAATATTGGATTCCCTTATGCAGGTATTTTTATTTGTAAAATGTTTTAATTTATGACTATAGTCCTTTAGAGAAAGTTTTTAAGTGTTATTTTCTGTTTTTATTTTAGCCATTGGTTACATTTTTTAGCTTTTATGTTAAATTTTATAGTTAGTATTACTTTTGCACTAAGATATAGTATCTACAACATTTAAAACCAGGGGTAATAAGTACTATGTACATATCATGCATTTTTTCCATAGCAATGATACCAGATTCTAATTTTGTACCTAGTGTGATTTGTAGTTTCATCAGATGCAGATTTGTGTAGTATTGCATTTTAAATTCCATTGGGTGTATGATAACATGTCTCTTTTGTTTAATGACTGTGGAATTAATAGAACTCCATGTGAAATACCATCACCTTGGAAGATAGGGCTCCCCTCAGAGACTTTTCTGAAAAACATAACATCAGTGAAGGACTTTAACATTCCTAATTCTTGGAACTGATGTGGAAACATAATTTTTCTAGAATGTTATCTTCCCACTTGACAACTGTTCTGGATATAATACTGTGAAGATAGCACCTTAGAAAAATTAAGTTTCTATACTTTCCTCACTGAAAAAGGTATAAAAAGTTATTTCTTCTTATGTTGTTTGCTTAACTTAGTCATTCCATTCCATACTACCTCCATATGCCCTGTGGAATTTAAAATTCTATACTATTAGATTTTAAAATCTTAAAGTTATATATGAGTATCTGGCAATATTCTCATGGTGGTTATATTTGCTTCATGAAAAACTCCCTCGGTAAAGAAACCTTGCAGTGGCCCTTTTGTAATACAAATGATCACCTATTTAATTTGTAATGCATAAGCTGTATATTTTTTTGAACCTAGTCAAGCATTATTTATATAGTTGTGGATAAATCCTTTTTTTTCTCTTTTTAATAACAGTGCCCAATAGACACCAGGAAGCAACTAGCAGAGAACTTGGTAGTCATAGGTGGCACATCTATGTTGCCAGGATTTCTCCACAGATTACTTGCAGAAATAAGATATTTGGTAGAAAAACCAAAATATAGAAAAGCACTTGGCACCAAGACATTCCGAATTCATACTCCACCTGCAAAGGCTAATTGTGTGGCCTGGTTGGGAGGTAAGAATTTAGTTTTTAAAATGTAATGATTATATAGTAATTGGTTCCTGAATGGTATAACTAATGGATATATTAGAATAGATGATTCAATGTTCAAAATTGCCCACTTAATAAATAGAACTATTAATTTCCTTTGATCATTGACTTTTCCTTAAATTATTTATTTTCAGTATTATATATGTATTTGTCTTGGTATTTGCACTTTGATTTTTTAAAATAAACTTTGTCCAAGTAAAGTCACCCTCATAATAGTGATAGTTGTGTACTTATTCCAGTGATGCTACCATTCCTTAAAACAGTTGTTTTAATTCCTTCCAAAACTAGTTTGTGAGCCATATAAAAATTGATCTCTTTATAATTATACTTTATTTTGTGACTGAGTTCATTGAGTGTTTTAGAAAATAATAGTTTTATTGAAATAAGGAAATAGTCTAATAAAGAGACTACCTTAAAGAGAAAAGCAGTCATGGATGTGTGTATTTGTATACACTCGGATATGTATTTAGTGATGTAGTTACAGCTAATAGGTATCAGGATCATTCAGAGAGAAAAACAAAGTATTGCGATTTAAATGGATATTGTATTTCTAGTAAAGTAGAATTTTATCACAGTGTGTTTTGATCTAGGACAATGTATTTAATTACTAAATGATTTTTTAAAGACTTTCTTGTGGGTCTTTATGAGGTCTTCAGCATAAATTCTTAGGGCATTATAATGATGCTTTTTGGGTTTTACAGTGCCATTTTATTTATTGATATATAATCTTAGAGCTGTAGCAAAGAAAACTAAGGGTATTACTTACTGTATTTACACAGAGTTGGAACTATTTCCACCACATTCTACCTCATTTACTTTTAGAGATAGTAATACTTAGCATTTTTACTATAATCTACTATAGACTGTTTAATTCTATGGGCTTTGATCAGAAGTTACGGCTTATCCTATTTAAATAAAATCTGTAGAACAGCTTAAATGGAATTAATTTGAAGAATGTGAACATGCATTGCTGAATTTTGTCTGTTCTCTTCTGTTATATAATGAAATAGATATACGTGTACATAAAATTTCCTGTTAAAATTTTTCATCTTAGCTATAAAAATATTTTTACCACACAGGAGCTATTTTTGGAGCACTGCAAGACATACTTGGGAGCCGTTCAGTCTCAAAGGAGTATTATAATCAGACAGGCCGTATTCCTGATTGGTGTTCTCTTAATAACCCACCTTTGGAAATGATGTTTGATGTTGGAAAAGCTCAGCCACCTCTGATGAAGAGAGCATTTTCCACTGAGAAATAAAAGTTTGAATAAATTCAACTTTGCTTTATTTCAAATATCAGATCAATTACAAACAAACTGTACAAAGTATGTAGGATGCTGTTAGAGATGACTTGTGGAAGTAAAAGCATTTATGTAATTACTCTTCGCATTAATATTTAATTCTCTTGACTTTTCTCTTGTGTAGCTAATGCTTATGAAATTTGTTGTAGTTATATCAAAATATAGTAATGCAGCTTAGCTTTAGAACTTTGTTACACAGATCATTTTTCAAAAAGAATAATAACATAATTCACATAATCCTGGGCATTAGAGACTTCATTAGTTTCATTATTTTCAGCAATTATTTAAAGAATAAATAATATTACTATTACCAGTTATTTCAAATATTAATGTAGGCCTGTTTTTTAAAATCTGTTTGTTTTGGTGTTCATGTGTCCATGTTATAATAATGTGCTTTTCCAGAAATGCAGTGGACTCTTTGGACTGAGAATGTTTGGTAGTATAGTTAAGCATTTGTTAAAGCATGGAAATGTACACTTTCTAACTCTGCAGTTTCTTTTATGAACAATCCTACATTTTTAAGAAAAAGTATTTCATTCTTATGCAAAGATTTTCATTTTGTGTATTTTTATGCAACTGCTTTATGAACTTTTATCATAAAATCTTTCATCTTTTCATGTGTGCTTTTTATCTTCTCAGGGCAGAGATTCTTTGAAATATGTACTCGTCATTGTTTACTTTTAATTTGTTTGTTTTTCTTCATTTATTTTTAATGAACTACCTCTTACGAAATTTTGCTGGTTTAATTCTTTCTAGGTACCTTTGAAGATGGGAAATAATACATATCTACACTCATTCCTGAAGAGACTAGGAATTGACATTTTCTGGATTATATATCCCAAGTCCATTCTTACGTATAGTTTAATAATTTGATTGTCCATATTTAGATCCTTCCTAATTTTGCCATGTGCTTTATGTATTAAAGATACTAATACCAACTAATACTCAAAAGAGCTTGTTCCTGCCATTAAGAATAGGAAAGGTTGTATTTTTTATATTGGTGTGTTGTGGATGTTTTACTTTTTAAAATACTTCTAGCTCTATTTTGTCACTGTGTACTACTATTTTAGTGGCCCCAGTCTAAGACTCATTCGTATATATTGACTGTCTTCTGTGTACCTAGTTAGGTTTAGGTACCTTAATGGTACAACAGTAAGACATGAACCTTTATCCTTAGGGATTTTACAGGTCAGAAGTGGGTGTGTACACAACCGATGATAAAAACCAAAATGTGATAGGTGCCATAAAGGGTATTAGTTACTTGTTACTGATGTAATTCTGACCAGGGACTCAAGGAAAACTTCAGAGGAGGTTTTTAACCTTGTTCCTGAAGTATGAGTAGAATTTAATAATTGGGGATTAGTCTCGGCTAAGTGGATTGAATTTTCTACATAATATCTTAAAGCATTTGGCATTGAGATGAGGCACTGCTAATTATAATTTAGGATTAGATTATGACGTACTTGAAAACAATGGTAAACCAGTGAATAAAACTATGAAAGTTCAATTTTGTCACCCATTTTCCTAATACATTCTTTCTTAAAAGTAAGATTTCTCTGTCTTCTGTTCCTACCACTCGTCCACAGCACCCTTTCTCCCAAAGTAGTGATCTTTCCCATAACCACATTAACTGTAACTGAGGCATTTAGGGTTTTCATCTTGTATTTGTTTCTATACAGGTTTTATCTTCCTTTCTGGAGTATAAGCTCCATAAATAAACAAAGCCCCTTTCTTAACTTTGAAACCTCCTAGGGGGGTTGCCAGGACTAGATGTACTATAAATTGTCAATTGTATGGATTTACTATTAACATTCTTTTTAAAAATAGTAAACAATTTCTAAAATTCTGGTTTTTGTCAAATTTGGATTATGAGAAGTTTTTTATCCTTGAATAAATAAGAAATAGGATCTCTGACTGAAATAGAGCTTTATAGCTGTAAGGTGGCAGATACTTGGTGGCGGAGGTTGACAAATGGAACCCACTGTTAAGAGTTGAATTGTGTGCTCCAGAAAGATACATTGAAGTCCTAAGCCCCACTACATGTAAATGCGACCTTATTTGGAAATAGAGCCTTTGCAAATGTAATCAGATTAAGATGAGATCATTGGGGTGGGGCCTAATATGACTGGTGTCCTTTTAAGAAGAGGAAAATGCTATGTGCAACAGAGATACACAGGGATGTTAAAACTGAAGGAAACATTGGAGTTACCCAGCTGCAAGCTAAGGAACACCCAAGGATTGCTGGTGACACCAGAAAGCTAAGAGAAGCACAGAACAGATTCTTTAAGAGCCTTTGAGAGCATGACTCTGCCTATGGCTTGATTTCAAACTTCTAGCCTTCTTAACTCTTTAGACAAAAATTTTGGTTGTTTTTTGCCACCCAGTTTATGGTACTTTGTTATGGCAGCTGTAGAAAACTAAGACACCCTTTTTGATTTACTAGTTCAACACATTCATTGAACATCTGCCAGGTGCTAATTTAGGTGCTTCAGATACATCAGTGAGACAAAAATCCTGCCTCTGTGGACCTACATTCCAAGGGAGTAGGTAAGAGTAAAGAGACATAATGTTACCTTCTATGGGAAAAAAATAGGTAAAGTGGGTGGTGGTGTAGTTGTCAATCAGAATAGGGTGGTTAGGTTCAGCTCACTTCTTAGTGATTTAAAAAAACAAATCAGGCAAGTGTGATAGTAATAAGGGATATATCTGATCTCTACCTTGTTCCTGACTCACTCGGTTCTTAAAACCCTTATAATTTCTTGAATGATAGAGGTACGAGGAGCATCTTTATACAGCTTTCCTAAATCCCTTGGAATTTCCTGGATACATAGGAGTGTCTTTTGTTCTAATGAGGCAACTTTTGGTGGGCTCCTGAGTCCCTTCAGGATAAGAGCTAGTCACCAGAAAGACCAAGCCCTGATTAGAAGCCTAGAACTTTCAGCCCTACCTTACATCACCAGTGATAGGACAGCCACTAGAGACCGAGTTAATCTATCATACTACACTGTGAAGCCTTCAAATACTCCCTAAACTACAGGTTTCACAGAGCTTTCATGATGGTTAATGCATCCAGGTGCTAGGAGATGGCATTCCAGAAGAGGGCATGGAAGCTCCTTACGCATTGCTTATCTTTGACTCTTCCTGAGTTATGTCCTTTTAATAAACTAGAAGTAGTAAACTGTTTTCCTGAATTCTGTCAGCTGTTCTAGGGAATTATCAAACCTGAGGAGAGGGTTTGTGGGAAACTATGATTGACAGTTGCTTTATAGTGGGGTAGTCAGAAGGGCTGAAGGCCTAGGACTTGGGATTGGTATCTCACAGAACATCCACTTTAGACAAGTTGGTCACTCTCCAACTCAGAATACCAAGCATCTTATTGAGTGGTTGTTACTTTACTAATTTCAGCTTTATCCCTCCTTTAGTCTGCTCTCCCTATAGATAAGATTTATTAGTCAAAAAATTGCCTTGGCCTTCTGAGAACACCCAATTCTGAAGGAGCCCTTACTTCCTTGGACCCTCCCCCAAATTACTCAAAGCCCAAATCCTATAGTAGGTTCTTTGTATCACCCTCTTACTCAGAAATCCTAAAGTTCTCCCTTGTTACAATGAGTAATACATCAAAATTGTTCATCTATAAGTGATTTTTTGGTATGGCTGAAGGGCATTGACATAATTAAGAGATGAGAGGTATGGTCAAGGTAGGCGACTGGGTGACTTGCTCCAAAGGGGAACAGAGAAATAGAATGGTAGCGTGCCTGGAAACAAATTTTTTTGTTTTAAGATAGAAAAATAACAGCATGTTTGCATGTTAAAGAAAACAAGAAGAGAACAATTGGTAGTTTAGTAGGAGGGAAGCTGGTGGATAGAGGTATAGGAACTAGTGCTTTAGATAAGATCGGCTTTAGGTGGGAGCATTATAGTTCACCTATGTGGTCTGGTGAGTGGGATCCTGGGACGTGCCTGGATGTGGTGGTACGGATGTGTGAGGATGTTCTCTTTCTGAATAATTCAAAATTCTCAGTGAATAAGGAACAAGGCAAAAATTCTGCCTTCCGCAAATATTTAATTGCCCATCGAATTTCCACATTTCAGTTCGTGTTCCTGTTTCAAAAAGCATCACCTTTACCAGAATATTAACTTCCTCATAGCTATCCAAATGGATGGATAGATCCAAATGTAGTCCTAAGAACCATGGGAGAAAACTTGATGTATATTCTATTCTGGTTGTACAGATCTGACACAGAAAGAAACATTTCTCAATGTATATCCTCCACGGGATATTTCGCTACCTACTCCCAATTCTAGGGCAAGCCCTACGATGAAGTTAAGAAAAAGTAAAATAAAAAAGGAAGGCACATTTTCTCCGAAACCTCCCAGCCTCCCCAGCTGCTTTTATATACGATCTCTTAAGTTTGGGAAAAAGCTGCCAAAATCGGGGATCAGATTTTGTTTTGATAATAGCGAAAATTGCCCTCTACCAGCAACTATGCATTTTAACATGGAAAACGAGTCTCAACTTTAAACAGCAGCTTTTCAATTTCCTCTGTTTTTAATGAAGAGTTTGTGGGAAGGAAGACCAACATGTGCTTTTAAGTGCGCAAGCGTAGTTTGAGACCTGTTTGCAAAATGAAATCTTTTTCCAAAGGTCTAGTTAATATTGAAATTATTTAAATTAATGCGGTTTAAAGAACACTTCTTAGTAATAGTACTTAGGGAAAACCTTAAAATAAGATCCTTCAGAAAACAAAAAGTGACCTCTGCGCCCAACGTGGGGCTCGAACCCACGACCCTGGGATTAAGAGTCCCATGCTCTACCGACTGAGCTAGCCGGGCGCCCGCGTAACGGGGTCCGTTTTTCTATCCCTTGATGATTGTTAAGCTACAACAGGTTTTAACAATTGCATTTAAATAGTTTCTATTATATATATCCCCAAATCACGGAAAACATGCAAAAATTTATCGTTACAAAGTCATTGAATCTGCTCTGACATGTTTTAAAATACTGTCCAATTTATCCTTAAAAAACACGAATGGAGGTTTAGCCACCTTCTATCAAAAGGCATGCTGGATTCCTACAATTTAGGGGGCAGATTAAAGAACAACATTCAATCTAAGAGGTTAGCTACACTGAAGAACAGCATAAGTTAGCTAGCTATTTTCCTTTAATATAATCTAGCCAAGGAACGTTAAATTGAGGAAGGTATTCTAGTTCGATTAAAATAAGGCCTCTCTGATCTACTGCCATACCACCCTGAACGTGACTGGTCTCTTCTGATCTCCCAGGTCAGTACTTGGATGGGAAACCACCTAGGAATACCAGGTGCTGCAGCTGTTAAAAAATAAAATAAATAAATAAATAAATAATAAGTCCTCTTTCAGGTAACTGACAATTAAGAGATTGGACCCTCAGGGTAATTACCATCCAGTTCAAATGACAGAAGCTGGGAGAAAGGATTATAGAGTCATCGACTCTTATGGTAAAGAATGTTAATTCAAAGAGGAAAAAAGAAAAACTGATTTTGATCAAATTATGACTAGCTGAGACAACTATTTCCCAAATTAAAGGAGCCTAGAGACATGACAATTTTGGATATTCTTTTGATGCACCGGGTATTATTGAGAGAATTGCCAAAATCTTAAAAAAAGCCTGTATATTTGAAAACAGTATGTTAATTTTCTGATTTCCACAATTATACAGTCACTAAGTAAAATGTTGAGGGAAACACTTTAGTATTTAGCAGTTTAAGAAAATGCTAATAAGAGTATAATCAGATTGTCAAAACCACTATAAAATCTGGTCCCATGTCCACATCTTTGATTTCACTTTCTCTCACTCTCCCCTACTTAGTCACCGTGACAGGCTACACTGAGCTTACGGTTCCTATAACATTCCAAGTTCATATTCCGATAATGACCCAAAAAGTTCGGTTTAAATATCACCCATGCAGAAAGTCTAAGCACCTAAGCACCAGGCCTAAAGTTCCAACCTTTCTGGTCTCTTCCACCTTATCACAAGGTCCAACTATTTTGCCTATTTACTCTTTGTTGGCTATTTCTTCCCATTGAATGTAAACTCCATGAGAGATAGAGTAGTCTACTTCACCGTTTTATCACCAGTGTTTAACACAGTACTTGGGTCATATTAGAGGTAAATATATATCTTTAATTGTCTTATCCTTAATTCTACTAAATAGTTATATTCTTTATAAAAGTACTGCTTCTGTAAAATTCCTGAGGTCAAAGGCGAAACTCTTTGAGTGCAACTTCCTTCCTTGTGAGTATAGGTGGGTGACGAGACGTCCTCAAAATACTGGGTCAGAACCTGGCTGCCAAAGGGAGGCCTCTCCTTCACCGTTTCCTCTGGTCTTGGTAAGACCATCCTTCCGCTTTGCTCTAAGAAAGAATATTGTAGCAAATTAAACGGGTAATATAAAAGGTAAATCATTCCTAGGAAATGGAATGGTACAGGTTCTCATACAACATAGCTCAAGACAGCTCAGCAACACTGAGTGCTGCAACTGAGGGGTGAGGCTCCCCTCCTTTTCCCAAACTCCACCTCCATTGCATCTGCCTATGAGCGTCGCCCGCCATGGTCCTCTCCTTTTTCTCCCACAATCCTCTGTTCACCGGGCTGTAGACCGAGGAACGAGCTACAGAGAAGGCTATTGGTTGAAAGAGCAGCCAATGAAAGAGCCTATTACTAGTTTGCGTGCTGCGGTGTAGGGGGTGCGCTTTAGGCCCTGAAGCGCTGCGCGTTCTGCTGGTTTTAGCAGCATGAGCTCAATCGGTACCGGGGTGAGTTCTTGTTTTTCGGTACAATAGTCTAGTGTAACGATTAGCGTTGAAGGGACGTAGGACAGACCGCTTGGGGTACATCAGTTCTGGGTGCGTTGGGACTGCCTTCGGCCAAGTGGGCCGCCTCTAGTTGTCTGGTGAACGGCCGTCTTTCCTACGCTGATTTTTAGGCCTGAGTCTGCGGTGACGGTGACATGGAGCTTTTAAGCTCTGGTGTAGGGCTTGGCGGCGCAGCGGTAACATTTGGAGAGGCTTTGGATTGCTGAGTCACTTTCTTCAGCATCTTAGGGAAACCGAAAGTGGAAACTCGTGGGGCCTGAAATAGTCTGTAAAGGGTTTGGGTGCCAGTCCCTCCTGAGAACCACTGAGGCAAGGCGTGTTGAGGTTCCGAGGTTTGAGACGCTGCTCTCCATTGACAGCTTTTGCAGTTCCTAGGGTGCTGCTGACTCACGAGGCCTTCTCTATCGTCCCTTCGAGTGTAGTGATCGACCGTTCCATAGGACTCCCTGGAAACCCTGTCGGGACAATAAAAAAATTATCTGTTAAGCGAAATCTGAAAATCCTTTCGCTTTTCCTTTTCCAGGCTTTTCCTGCACAAATTCTTAATAGCACATTACCGTAAACATTGAAATGATTAGCTAGAGACGTAACCACTTCTGACTTTTAATAGACAAGACTGTTGAGGATTTTGAAGTTGGACTTGTTAACTCGTTCGGTTTACTACTTTTGTTAAATGTACTGCATGTAAACAATCATTTGCTTACTCCCCGTATGTATTTCTCCACATAGAAAATATAATTTTGTTTAGAAATGTTTATTGTTTGCAGTAGAAGCATTGAATAATGGGTTTCTTGGCTCATCTATAGCTACAGTTCAAAAGATTTGATACTCAGCTTTAAACCCAAATACTAGTTTTCCGAGTTTGATAATAGGCAATGGAATGGTTTAATCCATTTGGTTAGGAGATGCTAAGGTTATGTCATACTTTTTTAGTAGTAGTAATCGCCTAATAATGCATGTTGTAGCAAATTGACTTTGCAACTACATTGATAACACCTTCGATTGATAGTATTTCATTCTACAAACGTTTTAAAAATACTTGATGCTATAACCATGTGAGATATTTTGGTATTACAATGGTAGAATTAAGGATCTCTGTTTAACAAATCAGGAAACTGAAACTAAGGAAGCACTACGGTTGAAGGCTTATCTCCTATTTTCATTTCTTCCAAGAACTCCAGGTATAAAGACTTGTCTACTTGACATTTTTCTCCACTTGATGAATAGGATTTTAAACTACATGTCCTAAGTAGAGCTCTGGGTTTTCACCTTCCCTTGCCATTTTGCATTTCCTACAATCTTTAATTTTCAGTGAATGGTCCAGTTCTAGTTGCTCAAATGAAAAAATCTATGATTCATCTTTCAATCCATTAACAAATTTTTCTTTGACTCTCAAAAGATAATGCCTTCTATCTTATTCTTTAGTCTAAGCCACCACCTTTGGAAAACCTGATGTTTCCGTTCTTGTTCCCTCTGCAGTTCATTTTCCAGATGAATGGTTTGGCCCTTATATGTCTGATATAGTTTTCTACCATTTATAGTACTCAAGACACAGTGGCTTTATTTCTTTTCTTTGATTGTACGAAGATTATGTCTACCTTAAGATCTTTACGCCAGATGCCACGATGGCTCCTCGATGGCTCCTCGTATCCTAAATGGCTAGTTACTCAGTCTAAATAAATATAACTGCTCAGCAGTGCCTTTCCTCAGCAGGTAATCTGTAGTAGTCCCTCAGACTATTACTTCACTCTGTTGTATTTTCATTATGCCCTTTTCCTGGTTAATTGCTGCATCTCCAGCTCCTTTGTGCCTGATTGATTTGTAAAAGGAAGGACTTCAAGAACAATCTTTATTTTCCCATACAGTGACTAACTATGCTTATTAAATGTTTCAATGCTAAATGATTTGTGTAAGGTCCTTCAGTTTGTTAGTGACACAGCTATGAATTAAAATATTATGATTCCAGTGCTTTTTCTGCTATACCATAGTAATTTTTTTTTAAAAAATGAGCTTTGTGTTTTGTGTGAAAAACTTGTGATTTTGTCTAGGACTTTTATCTGTCGCTTTTCAGTAGCAGAAATCTAAAATGTATAAATTTTTCCTTAGCTACTCTTGGAGCTCTGACATGCTAAACAAAATCTTTGAGATTGAACACACATTTCTGATGTGTAAGCCATTTAGAAAAAAAATATTCCAAGATTATTACTGCCAGTACATTATTTTAGGCTCACTGTTGCCTTTTTTCTCCTAGTATGACCTGTCAGCTTCCACATTCTCTCCTGATGGAAGAGTTTTTCAAGTTGAGTATGCTATGAAAGCTGTGGAAAATAGTAGGTAAGAAACATTGTTTTACTTGAAATTGGCGTGTTGTAACCAGTTATTAAATAGCTCCTTTCCTATATTTTTGGTAATTAGTCTTTGTTATGTTACTTTGGTGTGAAATAATATGTGCCCTAAAATTTCAATTTATTAGTCATTTCTTAACTCTTTTTAGGCCACATCTTTTCATTAGCCTCAGTCCCATATTTCCAGTTGATTCCAGGATTATCTACTTGGACATTTTACCATGGCTCAAATATAGTGCATAAAACCAAATTCATTATCATCTTTGCTAGCCCATTTTCCTTTTTCAAATTCTTGGGTTATATCATTGTTTTCCTTGGCTGTATATTGATTATCTTAAGAGTCCAGCATATGAACTAATAGTTAGAAAACATTTAACCATTTAATTAAATAATTTGATTTGATTTCTTGGAACAAAAAATGATAAATTCTTTTAAAGAAAAAATTTAATCTTAGGAATTTAAGTAAAATATTTTTGAAGCTCTGTTAAGTATAGGAACTACTGAAACAATTAATGACATGTTAATACTTAAAAGTACTTTATTAAAATATATCATGATCATTATTTTATAAAAGTATACCCCAGAAGGTAATATACAAGAGTTTAAATTATAATCTTCCCCTTTAGCCTCACTGAAGAGTCAGAATATGAAAAGAAAATTGTACAATGTAACTATAAGGGCTAGATTGTTTAGAATAAAAATGTACATAAAATTTTGGTGTCAGGATCCTTTTACTGAGTACCTCAAAGAGCATTTTTTATGTAGGCCCTAGGCTCTACCAGCATTTACCATGACCCTGGAGAGCTCTTATTTATGCAAGTTACTGATTCTCTCAGTATTTAACTATGTTAGATTTTAAAACAAAATAATTCATTAAGGGTAATAATAAACACAACTGCATGTTAACATTAATAATTTAACATAATAAAAATGTTTTACATTGATAATTTTTAATGAAAAATAACTTTTCCAAAATCTAAAAAAATGTAGTGAGAAGAGTGGTGTAAATCTCAGTACTTAAATGAAGCTTACTAGAAGACAGATTCTCATGTCTGCTTCTGCTTCAATATGCTGTTACTTTTACTAAAGCACGTGAAGCAATCAGGCCTCATACAGATATGTAGTTGGAAAAATGATTACTTTAATAGCCTTTTTTGATAATTATAGATGTTATTGTATAGATGTTAAACCAAAACTAGACAAATGGTAATTTCTTAAAGGTTAGTTGCAGTGTGGTATCTAAAAACTTAACAATAAACTTTTTATTCTTTAAAATTAAAATCTGTTGGGCTGTCTTGCACTTTGGATATTTTACGTATGCATGATTTGCAATATTATGAATTGGTAATTTGGAAAATGTTGGTTCACTGACTTACAACAAATCTTCCAAATTTGACATGCTTAGTTATAAACTGTCTGAGATATCATAGTTGTTAATATTGCCATCACTATATCATAAAAGTTTGTAAGTATTAGGAAACAGACAAGCTCATATTGGTGAATATATTTTCTAAAATTCCAATTTATGCTTGAAAACATGAATTTTATCACTGGCAACAAAATACTGTCAGTTGTTTTACTTGAAGTGACAATTTCACTTGTTCATTTTAGAAAAAAAAAGGAAAAAGTCTGCCAAATATTGAAGTTTAAGTAATCAGTTTTACCAGTGCTTGTTCCTTTGGGCAACCATCATATTTTGTTTTACAGCAGAAGTTAGTTGAGTACCTTCCACTTCAGTACTATAATAAAAAGATAAGAACTTAAGGGTTATCATCTAATAAAATTAATTACTGCTTTATCAAGGATATTCTTAAACTAAAAGTGGCTATTTTTGAACTGTGAGAGCCTAGCAGTGAAAAATGTAATTAACAGTTTACTGCATTGATTTGTTAAAGTGCCAGCAGTTTTACCCAGTGCTACTGTGCCATCAATGCAAATGACTAGACAGTGGAAAAGGCAAATGATGTCTTTGTATTTTTATGAAAATAATTTTGAACTCATAGACCCTTAAGAGGGTCTCATGGATTCCCTGGGGTTTCACAGACCACACTTTGAGGACTTTTAGTTCAGAATAAAGAACATCTTAGATTTTGAACAGTGAGGAAGATGATGCCTTGGAATAATTAGGAAAGGCTACCTGAGGCTATAGAATTTAAGTTCAAATGAATTTGCAAGAGTTTATAGCAATTTATTTAAATATGCAGTGGTGAGGAGGAAGTGTATTCTAGCACCCACGATAACCTCAATAAAGTCATAACAGCAAAAAACGAATGCAGGTGTTTGAGGGATGACAGTGAGGTTGAATTCAGTAGAGCACAGGATTTATAATAGGAAATAAGGTAGATGGACTTGGCAAATTCTCAGGATTTTTGAAAGGTGGGCCAAGAAATTTACACTTAAAAGGAGAGCCATTGAAGATACCTGAAGAATGGAGAGGAGTGTCTGTAATTCTTTGCGAAATAAATGTCGCTCTTCACTTTCTGGTTGTTTCTGATCAGAATTTCCTTTATTAAAAGAATTAGAAAAACAAAGTAATTAATGTATTTTCATCTTGAAATGGCAATATATTTTCTCCATATTTTACTTAAGAGGTTACTTTAAGATCTGTTGGTTTAAATTTGTACATAGCATATATTTTATTTTATATACTTATTATAAGCAATACATGGATGTTGCAGAAAATGCAAGCAAGCAAAAGAAAAAGAATTATAATGTCTCCACCCAGATTAGTCACTGCTAACTTTTTAGTTTGTGTATAGCATTTTCTTTCTGTGCATATTGTGAACCATTTTTAATGGACAATAGTTTAGTCAACATTTGTTAAAATACAGCTGTCATATGGCAGGCATTGTGCCATTTTGTACATATTTTGTTGGCATCTTTTTTCGCTTATGTATTAAATCTTTTTATGTGATAATATGGTAGATATTTTTGTTGGTCATAGGTTCATTTACATGGATCTAATTTACTAGACTTTAGGATGTTTCCCCTTTCTAGTGTTCAAATGTATTTGTTTTAAAATACTTGACATGCTTTAAGAAAGTAAATGCTACTTATTTTTGTCTTTTTAAAACTTGTTTATAAAAAAGTTTATTTTCATTAAAAAAATTTCTCTCTTTGTTTCAGTACAGCTATTGGAATCAGATGTAAAGACGGTGTTGTCTTTGGGGTAGAAAAATTAGTCCTTTCTAAACTTTATGAAGAAGGTTCCAACAAACGACTTTTTAATGTTGATCGGCATGTTGGAATGGTAAGGTTACATTTAAAAATGTTCTTTTTTTGCTTGTCCAATTTCTTCTGGTGTAATAAATTGGTATATATTAAAATGTGATTATAAGAACCCATGTATTACTTTAGTATTGAGGCAGAAACAGATCAGAGAGCAGCCGCAGAAGTAATTACAGTGTTACTGTTTTGTGAACAGTTTACTATCGAAAAGAAAGGTAGCATTCTCATAACCTGATTGGACATAGTTATGAAAACCAAGTTACCTTAAGAAAAGGAGGAGGGCAGAGAGGTGAGTATATAGAAAAGAGATCTTGGCAGCACAGATTACCAATGAAAGCAAATGCTTGAGACAGAGAATCTTTAGCTTTTTGTATCCCTTTTGGGGATCACTGTCATACTGAAGATATTAAGGTACCTCTGTAGTAAGGTGGAGCACCAGGAAGGATGGTTAGTGAAAGGAAAAATGAACTTACACATTTGGTAGCTTCATAGGCACCATTGAATATATTTCATGCGGCTGGTATCTTGAATGACTACTTTGCACAATTATACGCCACGATTACATTACTGGTGTACACTGAAGTTATCCTATATGGATATCAGACTCTTCAGTAAGCATCAGTCTAAAGAGGAAGTGATTGTAACCCTGCTTACTGAAAAGCATAGGAAAAAGAGAAAACCGTGTGCAATGTACTATGCTGGAGGTTCTTTACATAGTCTTGGTTAATCATGACAGCCCAGTGGAATTAATATTAATCCCATTTTTACAAATGAGAAAACAGACTCACAGCTGGTAAAGATACAAATTGGGATTCAGACTTGGACTTAAATGGCCTACATGTTACTGCAGAACCTATTCTGAGATCTTATAGGACCCAGTCATTCTTTGGTTGGCTTTGGTGTTTCTATT
Organism: Eonycteris spelaea; assembly: GCA_003508835.1. Classification (NCBI taxonomy): domain Eukaryota; kingdom Metazoa; phylum Chordata; class Mammalia; order Chiroptera; family Pteropodidae; genus Eonycteris; species Eonycteris spelaea. Next base: position 9,905,713 of record PUFA01000017.1, read on the forward strand.
ACACACAAATACAAAAAGGACTGGTAAAACATAACCAGGAAACTGTAAAGCTACAAATAAAGATTTTCTTTTGCTTTTTCAGTGATTATTTTTTCTGAACATATTCTCTCTCCTGAACAAATTTATTATTTCCAGTGAAACTGATATATTTTGATGAAACTTGCTAGATTGTAACCTAGTTGATAGGAGATGAACTAGAGAATTATCCATTCTTTCAGCCAGTAAAAACACTTAAGGTAGGTGTATTTTGAAAAAAAAATATGTGCTTATAGGCACTTTAGTGATAGAAAAATTGTCCTAAAATACTCACATTTGTCTCATTTAAAGTCAGGAAACTAGATGGCATCCCTTATAGCTAGAAATTGGCAAAACATTACACATTGAAGAGGGTTGGAAACAATTAAGGATTAATGTTTTGTTTCCGCAATTGTCATCTTGAACTGATTTGAGAATTCCTGGACTTCACAATAAGCTTTCTCCAAGCAATAGAAGATTTAAATGGTGAAATTGTTCTAGTTTCCTCACCTGTTACACTAGAGTGGTAACAGTGCCTACCTCATAGAGTTGTTGCAAGGTTAAGAATAATTATGTAAAATGATTAGCATGTAATTAATGAGTGTATAGTATGTGTTAGGAATTTTCATCATTGTTACTCTTAGTTGGTAGCATTAGTAAAAAACGCTATTAAAAATTCTGATATCACTTTTAAAATTTTGCAAATCTCTTAAGCAAGTAGTTCCCAGGCTTTCTTGTTTCCTAGTACCTGTGTTTCAGTAATTCTTTTTTTATTGCTTCCTTGGGCCAAAAGAAATACCCAGTGGTTCAATTTGTTATGTATTTAGGTCCAAACAACTTAGTGTCTATGTCCTAAAAACTTAGTAGCTGTAAAAAAATATAAGTAAGTACAGAGTGAAAACAAGGTATTTTTATTTTTAAACAACCACAATTATTAATTTGCTCTGCATAACTTCTTAAAGTTTGGAATCAGATTATATGCCCCCCTTTCATTTTCTGCTCTACATTGATTTGTGCTTAGTATTTATTTTTTATAACAGGAAGCCAGCTTTTCAGTGATATCATGGTATTGAAAGGAATGTAGAATGATTTAATATAAAAACTGAACTACATCAACAAGAATTTCCCCCAAATGTAATGTCCCACAACTTTGAGTTCACTATAGTGTCCTAGGATATCTCAGTACGTAGTTTGGTGACTGCAGTTCTAAGCCTTCAGTCTTGGAAGATATGTGGTTTGTCATTGCAATTTATTAGTCAGTAGGCTGAAAGAGATTTGAGGTTATGCCATTTAGACCAAAACTTTAAATAACTTTTGAACACAGAACTGCTTTAAATAAAGATCAGTCCTTACCAAGACCAATAGTTTTATTTTTTTGTTGTTGTTTTATTCTTTATAATAAAGTGGTAAGTGGAGAGATGTGGAGAATTAATTATATAAATATTTCTTCCGAATGTGATCATTGGACAAAGCAATGAAGTCACAGTTGGTAAATTTCAAAATCGTAATCCCATACCTAAGCATTAAAATCCAAGAATGCCTTATGAAAGCCTTTAAGGCCCCCCCCCACTTTATTTCTAATGATGGTGCTTGTCAAAAACTATTAAATAAGCCTACAATAATTACATACATTCCTTGATTTACAATAGGTATATCTATTAAGTTGGTGCTTGCTTTCTTTCAGGCAGTAGCAGGTTTGTTGGCAGATGCTCGTTCTTTAGCTGACATTGCAAGAGAAGAAGCTTCCAACTTCAGATCTAACTTTGGCTATAACATTCCACTAAAAGTAAGTTGACAACATGTTAAGGAGCCTTTTGAACAGTAATAGAAGTTTGTTAATAAGCTATTCTGTTTTCCTCTCCCCCTTCCCCATAGCATCTTGCAGACAGAGTGGCCATGTATGTACATGCATATACACTCTACAGTGCTGTTAGACCTTTTGGCTGCAGGTATGAAATTTTTGAGATATTCAGCGAGATCTGTACTATAAGTATGTTTTCTCTAGCATTGTAGCCTTTTATACACTTAAAAATATGAATTATTACTAAGAAGTATTAGAGAAATTAAACTGTACATAAAAACTTTGAATTGTGAAAAACATACAGATTTAAACTGATGATAAAACATAGAACTCATAGTAATAACTTTAATCCGATTATGATAAATTCTCTGGAGAACGGTGGTCTGGTCTAAAGGTATAAATTTCCAGTTATAAGATAAGTAGTTAGGGATGTAATATACAACATGATAATTATAGTTAATGCTGCTGTATGATACCACTGCTTTATGATAAAGTTAAGAGAGTAGGTACTAAGAGTAGGTACTAAGAGACAAGAAAGTCTCATCACAGGAGACATTTTTTTTTCTTGTATTTATATGAGATGATGGGTGTTAACTAAAATTATTGTTAAACATTTTATTACAATATATATAAATCAGACCCTCATGTTGTACATGTAAAACTTATACAAATATATGTCAATTATTTCTTAGTAAAACTGGAAAAAAAATTCTCTGGTGTTAGACCCTGACATTCTCAGGAAATTACAGACTGGTAATTCCTATTGTCATTTTTAGGCAGCCAACTATACTGATACCTCAGTTTTCTTATTAATTTCCATCTGTATACTTTTAGCATACTGTATGCTCTTAAATGGTAGTTTTTCAGCAGTCCGTAATGAATCCACACAAAATTACATTTCAAGTTCCTGTTAGTTTTTTATTGTTAAGGTTATGCTGATATTTTTATTTTTGGAGAAAAGCTGGATTCAATTGCATCAAGACCTGGAAACATGTAAACATTCAAATATGGCTTCTCAGAGGAGATCTGTTTATGACTAGATTTTCCTTAAATAAAAATACATGTCTAGTTTATAATGTTAAAAAAATCAGTCAAGTCATAATAAAACATTTATTTTTTATTAACATCTGAGTGCATGCCACTGTTAAAGGTTGTAGGAAGTTTATTAGCTGTAGTTCTACCCTTTGAGTCGCTTATACTCATCATTTAAATACTAAAGACAGAGAAAACCTGAGTTTTATTCTACTGGCAATAGGTTAGACAGACATATGGATATTTTTTACATTAGTTCTTAAGTCTCACTTAAATTACATTTTGAAACACTTTCAGACTTCAGAGAATACCTTTCTCTTTAACCTATCAGCTGAGCTCTGAATTCATCAGTTCTCAGTTTTTAAAGGAGAATAGTGGAGAGAAAACTTTTCATAAATATTTATTGAGCATACACTATGAGTCAATCATAGATGGGGGCCGCAAAGATGAGTAATTTTAGAGGTGATATAATAAAGGCATGTTTGTACTGAGTATAGTGGGGCATCTTTTTAGGGAACTGCCTCTTTCTGGAGAGTTGGCAAGGAAAGTATGTGTGAGGTGTAGGGGAACTGATAAGGGTATTTAAAGCAAGGGGACTGGAATGAAACTACATGGGCATTTTAGGTAATGCAGTGGTAATCAAGTATACTTGGTGTATAGACTATAAGGTTTATATGATATTTGAAGATGTGGGAAGGGGCCAGATCATACAGAAGTCTGCTCCATACTAAGGAAACGTTGAAGGATGTTAAAATAATGATAGTCAGTTATATATTCTGAAAGTCCCATCGTCAAGTGGAAGATGAAAGAGAATGATAGTAAGGGTGGGAACTGGACAGTGGCTGTTATGATATTTTGTACATGAAATGATACATAAGATAGGGCTGATTTCTACTTCTAAGGGAAAGAAAATGTTAGTTTCAGAAAATCAGTAGTTCATGTGATTATGTAATAGACTAATTTGTTGAGCATATAAAAATGCATCGAAACAGTTTGTTTTATTGTAGGAAAAAAACTGGAGGAATATGGGGGAATAGCCAAAAAAGAATGAAGGATGGAGGAAGAGTTTGAGGTAGATTCAGTGTACTGACATCAGGAATTTTGTCATCTTGGCTTAGTTTGTGCCTTTACTTAGAAGGCCCTCTCATTACTTTTCCATCTATCATTATTCCTTTGCCTACACTGCTATCTTCCCAGGAAAGTTTCATTAGAAAGTTTAATGCTAAACAAACAAAGCCACATGAATTTTGAATGATTTAAAAAATGTACTAGTTTTTGTTGAAACCACCTTTCAAAATGTTGAATGAGTTAATATATGTATTAGTGGTTTATTATAGAAAGTATAATTGCATTTTATTATTGTTTTAAAAATACCTTTATGGTATTAAGAACTGTGGTTTAAACTATTTACTTTTATGCAGTTTCATGTTAGGATCTTACAGTGTGAATGACGGTGCACAACTCTACATGATTGACCCATCAGGTGTTTCATATGTGAGTAATTTTGAATCATATGAAATTCTGTTTGTAGTTTAATGATATCTTACCAGCACTTAAATCATATATTGGGTTATAGGAAGGTTCTTTGAAAGTCATTCAAGGAAAGCAACTTTTTGCTTATCATTAATAACAATAACCTGTGATTATGAGGCAGAGGAAAAAATTAGTGGCTGTTATGCTGTTTATTGAAACTGCAGAGTGAACATAACATTTGTGAATACGTGATATTTTCATTACTATATTAGCAATGTCTTAAAACTAGGTATCTTTCTTTTTAAAAAGGATTTTACTTTTTTAGGTGAGGTAACTCCGGTTGACCTCACAGATTGCAAGGACATTGTTAGCTTACAATACTTATTTTTTAAATTTTTTACACCTACAGCACCTGGTCTTCCTAGGTGATCTCCCATCTAAGTACTAACCAGGCCCGACCCTCCTCTGCTTCCAAGATCAGATGGGATTGGGCTTGTTCAGGGCTCTTTTTAAAAATAATTTTAAATGGGATTTCTTGGGCCTTTTCTAATTACCTTTTCTTACCTATCTTCTAAGATTTTTATGGTTTTTACTAATTAAAAAAATGAAGGCTTTATATTTTGTCAATGTGCAAGTATAAATGGGCATCCTTAATTTTAAAAAATAACCTTTATAATATAAATAATAATGATGGTTTAAGAGAGTATAGACCTCATAGAATATTTCTCAGAAATAACTTCATTTTCATTGTTACAATGCTAAGAAGTTTTTTCATTCTTACCGTCACAAATGTCTGTAGTTCATGAAGCATATATAATGATACTTGTTTTTCTTTGGATATATCCAGATTATTTTAGAATTAAGTTTGGTATTTTAATTTTTTTGAGCCTCTTTCTGTTCATTATAATGTGTTTGACTGTATTTCTCGCATACTTGATTTTGAAAGTCATTTAACATCCTTTAACCTTTAAATAGAAATAGTCATTAATGTTTTATGATAGTATGTTAATTGAATAATAAATATTTTTGGTATATTTCTTTTAAATAGGGTTATTGGGGCTGTGCTATCGGCAAAGCCAGGCAAGCTGCAAAGACAGAAATAGAAAAGCTTCAGGTAATGTATACTTAATGCTTGAATTTCTGCTGTAACATTATCTTCATGTAGTGAAGTTTTATCACCACAAACTAAACCTTTTAGTTCAAGGATACAGTGTTGTTCGTTGTTTCGAGCTGAGCTTACTGTAGCTGTTAAGTGGTTGAATAGGAAAGGTGGTAACATATTACCTACATAGTTGTGTCATGGATTCCTTTGTGATTTTGATGGCAGCCTATTATATAAGTTCTTACTCCAGAAAAGTACAAATTATCATGTAATTCCTTCTCTGGAACATAACTGGTCTGTGGAAGTCTTACATGAAGAGTCTGAACGCTCCGGCGCTTCTCTCTTTGTTCCTACCTACATTAAATCATGAAAGAAACCCTTTCCTGTTCCAAATTACCTACTTTTTCATTGCCTCAAAGCCAGAAATTCAGCTATTAGTGTAAAAAAGTTTTTTTTAAAGTTTACTGGTTTTCTTTTTGGCCAGATTGATCAACTTAAATTCAAAGTTATCTACGAACTCCTTATCAAAAACTTCCCTAAAAAGTAGGCATATGATTTATTGGTATTTTGGTAAATTAGTGAGAAAAAAATTCACATAATTTATGCTGTACTGGAACTATGCTCAAATGCTCATTCAGCTTATTAAGGCCAGGCTCTATAACTCATCTTTGTAAGTGCTTGGAATTTAATGCCAAGTTCTAGACCTAGAAAGCTAATACATGTTTTTTGTTTTAATAAGAGTGACAAAGGATCTTAGATATATCCCTTAACCTAAGCACAACCTTGGGTTAAACACACAGGCTCGAATCTTAGAATTATGTTGGTTATGAACAGTTCATGGACCTCATGACTTATATCAGTGTTCTTTTCCCTATATACTTCCTGGTGCAGCACTAATTAATTTCCTATCTTCTACTCTTCCCTTTTGCTTTCATCTTTCTTTAGTACGATGTAGAAATTTGAAAACAGTATTTAGAGCAATCAAGTGTCCTTTTGATTTTCTTAGGTTAAATCCTAGTGAAGAATAGCAATACCAAGAAATCCTAGCTAGGAATTAAGAGAGATGACTTCTGTGAGGAATATGTGTACCTAAATGACAAAAACATGCCCTAAATTAGGTCAGCAAAGTATGGCACGACTGGTTTCACACTGAAACAGAATTTTAGTTGGAAGAGACCAAAGATTATGTGAACCACAAAGTCTAAAAACATTTACTGTTTAGCCCTTCAAAGAATTTGCAAACTACTGTTCTACAAAACTGCTCTGGCGTTTTTTCTTCTGCCAGTTTGCCAAAAATATTTTATGAAATAAAAAACTTCATTGAACATTATGTAAGAATATATTTGCCATTTGAAATGTGCTTTTTCACATTTGCTTGTGTTTGCCTTTGAAAAATAATGTTTACTAAATACAAAACTTAACCCATAAGGTCAAAAGTATGAAGATTGGTATTTCCTTCACTTCACCCTCAATTTAACATGAAAAAATATAAACACAGAAAAGATAGGAATAATACAAAAATATCTGCATCTAAATCATAATTAATATTTTCAAATATTTTATCCATTTGTATTCTTTTTTCTGAACTATTTGAAAAAATGGCCAACATCACATTGCATCCTTAAATGCTTTAGCATTCACCTGTTAAAATACCATTACCACATTCAAAATATCATGATATTCAGCCCATAATCATTGCCTCGGTAATTTCAGCAGTCATTTGTAACTTTTTCAAACCATGATATAATTAAGGTTCACACACTTAATTTCTTATATCTCTTCTAATTTGTCCTCCTCCTCCCCCCAGTATTTTTTTGAAGAGCCCATGCCAATTACTTTTGTAGTTCGTCCCACATACTTGATTTATTTCCTAACAAGACTGGTATTCTTAAATTCATGATTTGTTGTTGCTGCTTCCTCATGTGGTTGTACAGCCAGAGTATCAGGATTTTTAAATTAAAAAACACCAAAATAAAATGTTAAATGAACCTAGAGGGGTAAAGTAATTGAATTATCTCATCTGGATAGCTTTATGAATACCCTTCATCTTTCACCATCTTCCATCTTCCCCAATACAGTTAGAATATAAATGGCAGTTTGCTGAATTTTTTTTTTATCTTGCCATGTATGTTCAGAAACCCATTTGCCTTAATGAAATCTTGTGCTGGTTATTTCTAGTACCAATACATATACAAACTGTTGAGCAACTAGGGGCTATTTTATTCTGATTCCCAAGTGTTCACTTTAAGAATGTTAATTGCTTCTAATAAATTAGAATAGGATTTTGGCTTCCCATTTTTGCCTTGTGCTTTTCATTATCTCCCTCAAAATCAAACCAAATCCAACTGTTTTCTAAGAACTCATTCAAATCTTTTTTCAAAGCTTTCCCTAACATTTTACATTTTTGTCTTGAAGTTTGTCTTTAATTGAATTCCACAAGGGAAAACTTATTTTATTCATCTCTCTATATCTTGTATATAGTAGGTATTCATGATTTGTTTGTATTTTATTATCCTAAATTGGAAAAAAAAAAAAATCCTTCTACAGTCTTTTAAACATGAGGGTCTGCCTGTGAATCAATGAGAACAGTCTGGATTGTAATAAATTTTAATACTTATCAAAATTAGTGGTACCCAAGAATTGTCCAGAATGTTTTGGCATAATAATTTAAAAACATTAAAATGTGAATCAAGAAACTTTGGTTCTGGTCTTTTGGGATTTCAGGTTATTTTCCTTGGTTTTATATTTGAGACTTTCTCAAGAGTGTGGGTTATTGATATAGGTCATGAAAAGAATCTGAAAATAGTTACAAGTGGAAAGTGTTGTTCTTGTGACTTATAACATGTATTTTATAATTTTTTTTTGTAGATGAAAGAAATGACCTGCCGTGATGTTGTTAAAGAAGTTGCAAAAATGTAAGTTGAAATTTTCCTTACCATTGACAAAAATATTCCGCTGTGCCTTAATTCTATGAGGCTGTTTTGTTTGAAGATAACTTAGTATATAAGTAAGGAAGAGAATATCCGTATTAAGTGACCATTAAGTGGGCTGGGAAAAAAAATAGCTTTTAACAAAATATAGTGTTTAGGTGACAGAATTCAAGTCTAGGAGAATACAGTGGACCTCTAAAAGCTTCATTTCATAGTTTCCTACTTCCCAAATCTTAGAAGTCTCAATTATAATCATCTTAATTTACAAACTTTATTTTCATTTTACAGCTAATTATTTCTATACATGATACATGAAGCTGGCTCATATACATAATCTGTTTCTTTAGTCAAGATATATTCATTTTAACAGTTCTTAAGACGAGAAGAGCAGTATTCAAAACATTTAAATACAGTTTAAGAAAGCCTAAAGTGGTTCATATTATAGGTACATAGAGTGGAATGCTATGTAACAGTTAATAGTATGCAACAACAAAGCCAGTAATCCTGAGTGTCATTGCTTCAAAATTCATGATTCTTCTAGGCATTTAGTATTTCAAAAAACCCAATAAAGTGCTGGTTTTGCAGTCATCTTTTCAGATTTGAAAGCAGTAAATATAATTCAGAGAATTCATAGCACCTGTTTCACATTGGACTGCGTGTACATGGTCTAGTCAGTCAATTTGTGCAAGTGCCTCAGGTTTTACATCTAATCATACATGCAAGGAAAAAAGTCCTAGAGAGCTCTATTATATAATAAGTAGTATACTTAATGGTACTCTTAATCTCTTTTAAACTGAATTTTTTAAAAACAAAATATTAAAATATCAAAGTTTTTAAAGTCTTAATTGTCCACAACTCCTGCTATTGCCACTCTGTCATCACCACCTTTTTATACCATGAGACCTTTAGTTATGAAGCAGGTCCCATTTTACAAATGTCAGTTAATAACAACTTGAGGAACACTAGTATACAGTAGAACTGCTTAAAAAGAAAGTAAATAATTCTCATTGAATTGACAATAGTCTAACATGATAAACTCAATTTCCTTCACTGAGAAATGCTTCTGGAAATCAGCCTTCACCTCACCTTCTATGTTTAGGTGTAACAGTAGACACGAGTTAGTTCCATGTAGAAAAGCCATCCCTCATCATTTAATAAATCGAACACTGTGTATTTTACTTAGTTTCCGAAAATTAAGGTGATTTCTCATATCACGGGCTTTAGGAATACCTTCCAAAAGTAAGATGAGTAAAATAGTGGAAAGTATAAAGGAAAGCCTTGCTCTGTACTTAAATTTTTGATACTTTAATATGTCGCATGACAGTGCCTACTTGTTTGCTGCAGTTTGGCACGTATCATAGTTTAAAGGCCAGGAGAAGGGCATACAGTTCTTAAAAAATGTACTAGGGTTTAAAAAGATTCTTGCCAAGAAGTTGCAGATAGATGAATAATTGCAAACTAAAAAATTAGTTTGTTTTAAAAATAATCAGTTAATGATAGAGAAAACATATACTGAAAAGGCACAGGTAATGATCGCTTTTTCCCATTGAAATGTTATGAGGTATCTTTTTTAGTTATGCCTTGAAAACAGTGTATCAAACAAATGGGTTGTAAAGTATATTGAACCATTTGTAGTGTTCAATTTTATATTAATCCTTTTCTGATTGCCTTTTTCCAGTGTTCATAAATATAAACTATGTATAATGTATATATGTATAATTTTATATTGATACTAGGGATGGAAGTTCTAATGTGTGCTGAAGGGGTGCATGAACTACAGTGTTTGTAGATGACCAAATGATTATAATTTCCCCTTTTCTGTTCTAGAATTTACATAGTGCACGATGAAGTTAAGGATAAAGCTTTTGAACTAGAGCTCAGCTGGGTTGGAGAAAGTAAGTTACTTTTGTCCATTTATTTGCTCTGGAGTCATCTGTACCAAACCTAATTTACTACTGGGTGCCTTTTTAATTTTTAAAATAATTTTTAAAATAAGTGACATACACATATAGAAAAGTACACAAATAACAAATGATAAATGATCACAATATGGATGTACTCCTGTAACCACTGCTCTGGTCAACAAATAGACCAGTCCTGATCACCCCTTTAGGCCTTCTTGAAATTAGTCCTTACCTTCTCCCCAAAAGTAACCACTATCCTGAATTCTAACACGATAGTTTTGCCTGCTGAAGTTTATGTAAATGGAATTATGTAGTATGTATTCTTTTGTCCTTTTTTCAACATATTAATGCACATCATCTATGTTGCTTTGTATTTTAAATAGTATTTGTTCGTTTACCTTGCTGTATAGTGTTCTGTTGTCTAAATATACCACAATTTATTCATCTCCAATTGGGCTTTTCCCAGGTTTTTTTTTTTTTTTTTTAATAAATAATACAGCTGTGGACATCATGCATAATTATTATGGCATACTTGTGTAGTGTTTGTTGAAAATGTACATAAAAGTGGAATTGCTGGGTCATGAAATATTCATATGTTTAACTGCAGTGGGGGTGGCCAAAATGCACCTGACCATGGAACAAAGAAAGCCAGAACCAAGTAATCGTTTTGAAGGAAATTCTGCTTAATAATTGACTGAAGTTATGAATAGTTCATTTCGTGTTTTTAAGATATTACTGAGAATTCACCAGTTTTTCTTTCTAGCGTGGTAACCATAGAGCTTCAAGGCCAGTTAAATTTTCTTTTTAAGTCATGCTGTATATTAGTGAATACCTGGGATTTATCATAGCATCTTGATAACTTATTGCATAATTTATCCTTCGTGTCCATAAGAGCTAAATTTGGGTAGATCTAATCTTTTATGTGGAGAAAACACATAAAAATGAGTTCAAAGCATCTTATATTACTCAAAATACAGCTTTACAATGTTAACATAGATGAACCTGTGAATTGCATAATATAGTCTTCATGTTTAATTCATTTTAAATATATGGCTTAATTTATAGTAACTAAAGGAAGACATGAAATTGTTCCAAAAGATATAAGGGAAGAAGCTGAGAAATACGCTAAGGTAAGACACCACACAAAAAATCCATGTAACTAAGTGTTGAATAATAAAGGAACTTGGTTTGATTTCTGTTAAATAAAAAGAGTTGGTTGAACTAAGGATAGAAATTTTCTGGGTTATCCTCAATGGAGATAAAGTTGCCCTGGTTCCAAAACTGTGTGTGAAAATGGATAAGGTTTTTCAGGATATTTAATATTCATACTGTTTGTGTTCTCCAAAGAATAGAGTCAATTGTTAAAGCAAGGTATATTTAATTACCATTTTCTTTACTTGGGTATCTTATTCTAAACCACTGTTCATTAAGTGGTTAATTAGATTCAGGTTGTTATATTAAAAATTTGATTTTAAACACTATTTTTCTCTTAACAGGAATCTTTGAAGGAAGAAGATGAATCAGATGATGATAATATGTAACACTTCTGCAGCTGTTTTAAATTTCTATTACAGTTCCCATGTAACTATTTAGCCCTGTGGATTATTATGTACCTACTGACAATTTTCATTAAAATTTTGTCTTGTAATGACTGAAGTTTGGTTACTATCTGCTTGACAAAATTGGTGGAGGTAATTAAGCACATATTTACTCAGCATTAAAATGTTGATGTCTATTAAAAATTCTTAGTTAAAATACTGCAAACAGAGGCTTTGGAATCAAATTCAAAGCTCCATTCCATCACTCAACTAGAATCTAAAGATTTTATCATGCTGGGATATTGTGTAAAAAGTACCTACCAAACTTAGGAGGCAATTGAGACTACTAACAGTTTTGTATTTAGTGAAGTGATTTTGGTCATCGGCCACTTTAGGTGTAACACAAGAAACAATGTTTCAGGTTGGAAAGTCAAGAATATTTTATTATGGTGAGGAGTGGATTTAAGTATCCACAAAGTTGCTATTCAATTAAAACATTTCTGGATCTGTAAAGTTCAAAATAAAAACAACCATATTTTATGCTAAAAGATAAGTGAGACAACATAGAAGTGCTCTGTAAACAAAATGGTTACTGAGGAATAATCAGTATTTTTGCCTGCAAGAACTGTCACAACCTGAACAGTAGCACTTAGCATGAAAAAAAAAACTGAACTCAGGCCAAGTATACCACATATACATACACCATTTATTGGGCTCATGACAGTTATCTTTTCTTAGGAAGGAAGGTAATCTAGTCACTAAGTTTTAGCAGCATGGGCATTGCTGAACTTTGAGCATCTGTGTAGTTCAAATAGCAAATCATTATACATGAACAGCTAACTATTATACAAACCCAAGAACAACTCACCCTGGCTTTTTTATGTAAAGTTACCTGTTACATTTTACAACTCATACATTTAACTAAGAAAAGATCTGAGTACCTTGCTTACTGTAAGTAAACCTTGATACTGGTACCTAAGAAGAAAAAAATAAAAAATGTTTTAACCCATTTCCTGTTTAGAAAAAAAGTGCAGCTCACTGCTAGCGTTAATTTTACATAAACACACTCTTTGAGGCCAAAGAAAATCTAAGTGGTTTTCAATGTGAAAATAAAATATAACTGTTCTGGGAGTTATTTCTGAACAGAACTTGTGTCTAATCCTAATGTGACAAATGTATGATGATCAGTATTTAATAATTTTTTTTCGTGTGGTAAATTTCAAAGCATGGAACAACACAAAGTGGAACATCGCATTTCTCACAAAAATAGCGCGTTTCTCTCCGGATCTTCTTGCCATCCTTGTCGTTTGTGAGCAGCAAACTTTGCAGCGACCAGTTGGATTCTGTTTCCCTGATGTTGGTGGTATGCTCTTGGGGAAATGTCTTCCAGACAGGCGAAGTGGTGTGACATCATCAGAGCATGGGCGACCTCGAAGATGTTGCTGCCCTGGCTTGTGATGCTTTTCCAGCATTCTTTCAATCAACGTCAGTCTGAAGTTTACATGACTGATTGTGTGTTCGGGATTGTCCTTCTTGAACAGGATGTAGGAGTTCAGCACTGTAATGTTTAGAAGGTGGCGGAAGAATTTTTTATACCAGAATTTGTGCCTTTTGTACTCGGTAGGATAAGAAGCAAGCATCTGATCAGCCAAGTCTATTGCTCCCATATTCTTGTTATAATCCACAATGACACAAGGCTTCTTAGTTTTTTTGCCATTTCTGCAGTCTGTTTCAATCACACTATCATTGTGAAATGTTGACAACATTATCACCTCCTTTTTGTCATACCATTTCAGTGCCATAAGTTCATCATAGAATCTGGCTGCAGTTGTCCCCTTTGCAATCCTTTTTTTCAAATCAATTGGCATCTGTTTTGTGTTCAAGCGAGCTGTCCCAACTGCATCAGTCCTGTTTTGATGTAATTCTCTGAAAAGCATGGGAGATGTATAAAAGTTACCGATGAAGACACAATATCCTTGGCCAAGAAGGTCACTAACCAAGGTAAGAACAATGCGTGACGATTTCATACCATCAGCTGAATTTTTCAAATTCATACTGGGCCCTGTGTGAACAAGTGCATTCCACACGTAACCAGATTGACTTTCACAAAGTACATAGAGCTTGAGACCGAATTGTGCTCGTTTCATTGGGATGTACTGCCTCATGGCTAACTGTCCCTTGAAAAGCATCAGTGATTCATTGACTGCAACGTTTCTGTTTGGAGTATAAACAGTTGAAAACTTATTAACAAGAAAGTCAAACACAGGTTTAATCTTCTGCAACGAAACCTGGGCCTTTGATTGACCAGCGGATATAGAATGGTTGTTGACAAAATGCAGGCACCGAAGTAAAAGCAAAAATCTTTCACCAGTCATAATTTGCCTTAGATAAGGTGTATCCAAAAGAGGCCTTGTTGACCAAAACATCTCCAGCTCAGGTTTCTGCACAATACGTTGTAGTAACATTACTGCAAAAAAGACTTTTAGTTCATCATTGTCAGTGTCTTTCCATTTATCCATTCGTGAAATCCTCTTGGACCAGGTGGCTTTGAAGCCAACAAGGCAGCTTGGGCATTAGTTTCGCTGGTAATTTTTGAAACTAATTCCTCAGTAAAGAACAGTTCAAAATACTGAAGTGGGTCAGTGGTATCACTGACATCAACTTTCCTGCCAGGTGTCCCAGTAAAGTCATACCTTTGACGTGGAATCATAACACAAGTTGACCATTTCAGAGCGTGACATGAATTAGCTGACGTAGGGATATTTCCATCAGATTCCAAATTGGACGAAGGCCTGACTGTACAGTCTTCTGAAACAGTATCTGAAAAATCATCAGAATTGTCTATTTCGGAAAAATCGGATTCATCAAATGAATCTTTGGCTAAAAACTGTTCGAGAACGATGTCAACATTACGTGTAGGGATGCTGCGTTTTCTACGATTCGACATTTTCAGCGTTCAAGAATTACTATATTTTGTAAATGGAAATACCACTACTCAAGACAATGCTATAAGTTGAATGAAGTCATTTGTTTCCAAAGACTATCCATATACTAGAGCAAGATATTCATAACAAACTTTGGGGGTAAGGTTAGGACTGTAATCCACGAGTTTACCTTGGGGTGAATGTTGCAACCGCCAGCTAGTATTCTCAGGGCAAACAGGAAATGGGTTAAAGAATAAAGTTTGGATTAGAGATTACAAATAATAAAAAATATTTAGTCTAAAAAAGCACTTATCTGATTAAAACTATCCATTTGCTTTTATTTCTACCATTCATAGAGACCTGAAAAATAAATGAGAAAAATCAAATTGTATGTCATCAATATGCTTAAGTGAAACAAAATACTCTTCAAATTAAGATTTGAAGGGCAAATTAAGAATACAAATTAATACTTCCTTTCTCATTTTGTAAAAGTACTTAACAAAATGTTAAGAAACCAGGAAAAAAGCCCACAATTGAAAATCATGCCTTAAAGTAGAACGTGCTATCCTAATATTATTTCCCTAACTTGAATTCCTTACCTTTGAAAATGAAACCTAGACGTGACCTCTATTATACTTTCCTGCAGTCTACCATATTCATATTGAATTCACCATAGCTAGGCTATTTCTTAACTGGTCTTTCCTAAGGAAAAAAAGTCTAAAATAATTAATTTCTCCCCCTTAAAGCCCTTTACAAGTTTCCCACAGGTTGTTGAACTATTAAAAAGAAGGAACTGCAAAATAAGAAATGAGTAAGAGTACTCAACCCCAAATAAAAGCTTTTGATCTACCACTGACCACGATTACGCATCCCTTACAGTATTTACTATAATAAATGTAGTCTTCCTTAGAGGGAGTTCTTCAAGAAAAGAAATTGTGTTTATCTTCACTGGTGAGCACACAGTAGGCATCCAAATGCTAAAGGTACACATTTTTTTATTCGAAATAATTAATACTGGTGAACAGCATGAGGTAAACTATCTAAAAGCATTGGTTCACAAATGTGTTGATCAAAGGATTATAAATTAAGACAAGTATAGTTTATGATTTGAACAGATCTGAAAAATCCATGGTTAGAAAATATGTAAACTTTGGAGGATCAATTCTTTTATAGAAGCATGGTAATGGGATTTTTCTTATTAACAACAGTTAGGGCTTCCTCTCTCCCATCACTGTAACTGCACCAATTTCATAATAAAACTAGCATAATTAAAACCAGGTTAGTGGTTTATAAGCTCATGCAGGTTTCAACCTGGCTTTGTCACTTAATAATTATGTCACCTTGGGCACATAATTTTGTCATGTATAAAATGATTACATACTACTGAAAATGGCATCAAAAGAGGAATACTTAGGTATAAATTTATGCAAGACTTTATGTTGAAAAATTTTACATGTTGGTGATAAAATGAACTAAATAAACAAACTAAAGACTCAGTATCATTGTTAAGTCTCCCTAAATAATTTACAGATTCACTGTAAACCCTGTCATAGTTACAAGCTCTTTTCTGGGTGGGGGTTGGGGGTAGTGGTGGCGGTAAGAAATCCATAAGCCATTTCTAAAATTTATATGGGAAAAGGAATTAGAATAGCCAAAATAATTTCAAAAAAGAAAAAAAGCCCCATACCATCTTATTTCAAGACTGAAGTTACTATAACAGACATTTTAAAAATTTTAGAACTGTTTTTTTAAGACATTAACAAAACAAATAATCTAAAAAGATTTACAAATATGGTCAATCAAATGACAAAAATGAAAATATAAATCAATAGGGAATAGTGCTTTTTCACAGATGGTACTAGACAACTGGAAATCCATATGCAAAAACAGAAATCATCAAGAACCAAATCATACCTTGATACCTACCATATAAAGAAATGAACTCGAAAGTGTCCATAAGCCAAAATGTACCTCAAACTCTTAAAACTTCTAGAAGAAAATAAAAGAGCTCTGTTAATTTGAAAGAGTTCTCAGATACTATACCAAAAGCGTGACACAAATGAAAAAAAAAGACTGACATACTAAATTTTATCAAACTTAAAACCTCATGTTCTAAAAACACTGAGAGTGAAAACTCTAGGTATATTTGCAAATCACACATCTTACAAAGGACATGTCCAGAATGTATAAAGAACTCGCAAAATTCAACAATAAGAAAATAACCCAAATTTTAAAAATTGGCAAAAGATTCAAACAGATAATTCACATTACAAATAACACTAATGTTCCTTCTTTGACCATCTAACCCCTTCAAGAGGTAATTGCCATATCATATGTATCCTTGTCCATAAATAAAAGCTCTTTACAAAAGTAAATGCTGGTGTAATGTGGTTAATATATAAAGGCTGTTGAAGAGCAAGTGTGCTTACACATTCTGAATTTGTCTTTGAAATGCACAATTTGGATTTTTGATTTTTACTATGTGAAATCATGAAGTGGAATTTTAGGAAGACTAAGGAGTTGAACTAAACAGTCCGAATGAGAATTATTAAAAACTTTTTTCCAGGAAAAGCCAACAGGTTTCAAGACCAATGTAATATGAAAGGAATTATTCTTAAGCTGGTACCAAGGAAATACTGATAATTTAGAGAAAGGGAAATAGTATATGAGAATTAGAGCTAAAAAGATGATAACTTACAGTCTTTGTTTGGTAAACTGGTTTGTCAGCAGCAACCAAGTGATAGTAGAAAAGAATCAATGCAAACATTTGGATGCCTAAAATGTGTCACACTGCCAAGAAAGATTTAAAAAGTTAAGTAAAATCCAATTCTTTCCCCAGTAGAAAATAAAGGAACATTTAAAATCACTAGCAAGATATATTAGAAATATGTGCACATGTATTATCATGTATAAATATACTGTATGTACATACTGAACTAAAAATGTATGCTTTGGAAAGAGAAGGAAGATAAACTGACAAACAAGGAAGGGAATTTGGGACAGTTTTCTGGAGATTTGGTGGATAAGTTCTCCAATCAGTGAATTTAGGAAATTTAGAAAACTAAGGATGTCCTTAAGTAGTAAGAAAAAACTTCTGAGAAGCCAATAATTCAAAGTAAAAAGACTAATCTTTATTAGAATAGGAAGAACAGAATGTAGATGACAATGGGAATTACATGTGGTGGATAACTTTCTCCATTTGGTTCAAAGACCACCTGTCTAAGAATTCTCCACAGATTTGAAACCACGAGGTCTGAAGTGAGCCCAAGAATCTGTACCCTGAAAAAGTACTTGATATGCTTATGAATAAAATTTGAGAATCACTGATTGATTTGGACACAGGTTATTAAAAGGAGAATATGGCAACAGAAACAATTACAGGGATTCAACAGATGAGATTTCTGTTATAAAGCAAAGTGGAGGATGAAGCTGTAGGTAAGGAGGGTATTTAGGAAAAATCTTTTTTTCACTGAATTTTTAAAGAAACACATGTCTCAGAAATATGAGCAAATACCAAGGTGATAAAAAGAGAAGTATATGGTAGAAACTTTACAGTAGATGGTTTCAAAAATCTTAAATTCAGCATTAGTTCTCTGAAAATTTCCAAAACACCACGGAGCAGATAAGGAACAAATTGGTTAAATGTTCAGGGATTAAAAAGCACCTTTCATATTTTACTGACAGGTCAAAAAAGAGAAAAATAGCTCTGACTTAAGGCAGGCCAGGTCAATTTGGTCAAATAAAATTTTATAGAAGCACATGGCTCTACCACTGCAAGAGAACCTTAACACAACCCTTTCCAGCAATATCAGGGATTCAAGGTTACACTGAAAGTATGTTCTACTGACACATTCTATTAACAACTAATTAGAAATTGATTTCATAGGACAAAAAAGTGACAGATAATCCATCACTTTATCACTAAATGTTCTTTTTACTCACAAGTTTAATTGTCAAAGATTATTAAAATCATTTTACTGTATTTTTTTGTCCAAAGCTATTCTATATTTACAATGTAGCCTATTTCTATTCTAATCACCATTTGACCTTTCACCTGTTCCTACTGAAAATGGAGTAAATGTGGTTGAATGCAATTCTTACATATTTGTAGAAACGTCTACTAGAAATGAATATGGAATTCTTTCTTCACAGGCAATGATTCGTTCACAAACAAAATATATTTAATCTAAAGGCAAGCCACAACGCTGTCAAGTTATATGCTAATTACTTCTGACAACAAAAGCATCTCTTCCTGGCAACCCTCTTTCAAGATATGAAGCCAACTGAAGCTTTCTGATAAATGACTTCATAAGTAGGTATGATGTGCCATTTCCCCTTTATCTTGATATTCGTACAGCTTCCAACTGAATATCAGGAGAGTTGCTTTAAACATGAAACTCAGGCTCATCTACTCTAAATTCATTCTTTTCCCTAAATGGAAACGTGAAAAAACAGGAAGTACTTGGCAGCATAGAGAAGCAAGTTTTGTGGCTTAAGTATTTACTGGTAACAGACTAGTTCTTCTTGATGGTGTAATAAAATGCAGAACTTCACATCTGAGAGGAAAACAGCAAAAGGCTGCCTTGGTTACCAAGGTTCCCCTGGCAATTTAAAGGCCTTTAAGACAATATCATATGATACATAGAGGAATAAGAAACAGAAAGATGGCTTTTCTTGTTGTTATGTTCCTCTATATAAAACCCCCTCCTTGTCCTGTCTAAGCCACCAAAATTATACAAACACTAGAAGCAGTTTTATGACTAAGGAACATGAAGATTTAAAAAAGATTTCTGGCTTGGTTTGAGAGAAACTACCTGGGGAAAAAGTTTTTGTATATGCTTGCCACAGGATTTGAGGTAACCCTACATACAAAAAAAAAACAACACACCACCACCAGGAATATAAATCCCTAAGTGGACTGTTAGGATTAGCAGACTCAATAAATTAACACTACCAAACATAACATAAAGCCAACAAAAGGAAAAAAGGAAAGAAACATTTCCCCCATGCCACCCTGCACAGCCCCCTCCAATTCCACTGCTGCTGAAAGCATTTACAGGTAACAATTAATTTGTATCTTAACTTTTAAACTACCGTACTTAAGGGTATAGTAGTATGTATCAAAGTACCCAGTAAAATGTTAAATTACCAAATAAATGTAAAGCATTATTATCTAGTCAAATCCGACCCCCGCCCCCGCCACCCCATCTCAGAAGGCTGAGACCCATATAGGAAGTCATAAAATCAATTCTGTGGGTTATAATAGATTTTTTAAAAATAAATACAGGAAAAAAATACCGAGTGCCCAGTACTTTCATTTGTTGTGTGTATGGCCAGTACACAAATATACAGAAAACATAAACTTTACTATAATGAAATTAATCTGCACTTGCTTAGCTATTATTTCAAATAAATTTTATCAGCCAAGGAAAGCATTTAGAACACTTGTTAAGTAAAACAGTAAGGTAGGTAAGACATTAAAGTTCTGTCAGACTGATGCTACATGGTAGGAAGCAACTTCCTTAAGTGCTAAAATTATGGAGTTAATGTCTGATACTTCTGATTCTCAGGGGTTATTAAATATCAGTTAATCTTTCAGATATTACAAGAATCCTTTAGGAATTCTTATTTGAAAAATATAGTGGCTTGGAACTGTTAAGTATCAAGAACTACAAATACCTAGCCCCATACCCCTTATACTCTTAAAAGTAAACACTCATGCAGAGTAACGTATGCCCCAAGTCACAGCAAATGAGAAAAGGCTTATGATCAGAGCACAGAACATCTGGTTTTCAAACAGTGTTTTTTATATAAGGATACTTAATCCAACATGTCACTGAACTACTGTAAAAGTTCTGAGAATTTTTTAGCTAAGAGTACATAATTGCCACTTTAGCTCTATGAATGCCTGTTATGAGCCTGATAGTTTAAACTTATCTCCCCATTTCTCACCAATCTCATTTCTTCTAAATCTAGAGGCCAAGATCCTATCAATGTTATAATAACCAAGAATCACGTAAGTGTCTTCATGAAATATCTCACCCAGTTTCTTATCTCAGCCTATCCCTACTTTCATGCTGAGAGGCCTAATGGTACTGTGATAAGAAAAATGTACTTGTGGAGTGAGACTATGAGTTCAATCACTGATCGAGCCATGTGGCTTGTATGTTGCTATTGGCAGCAGATGTACCAAGTCCTAGCCAAACTTTTCATAAATTTGGATCACTGGTGATGAGGAAGATTAATGGGCATGCAGATCTACAGAAAAACAGTTACTGTGAAAAAAACAATCCCTCTGGTGGTTAAGCAGACATACTCTCTTAAAAAAAAAAAAAACAAGGGGGAAAACAATCTAATAATTCTTGACTTGTGGATAATCGCCATTATGCTCTACCCACTACATGACCTTGAATCTGACCCAATTCCTAAAATCTCAAGTGATCTCACTTTAAGTAGCTCAAAAGGCAAGACGTTCCTAGTGTACAAACACCAACAAAGCACATTTCACTGGCATGCATGTCAGTGAAATATCATTTAGCTTGCTTATACTTTTTACAAACCTTTAATCCACAAATGAGCGCCAACTAAATACCAAGAACTTCGATAAGTTCTAAACCTTTGAAGGTAAATTAGGCACAATTAGTTCGTTGCCTATAAGAATGTCATAGTAAAGAATATCCATAGTAAAGAATATCCAAGTGGATAAAAAGTGAATAAAAAGCTAAAATGTAGAAAGTAGTAGAAATAATGAAAGAAGAAATATATGAAATTCATATGAACCGATTACCTACAGTTGTAGGTTAAGGAAAGCTTCACTTAAAAGGTAGCTCTTGAGTATGTGGCAATAAGGCAACATTCTAGATGGTGGGAAAAGTATGAATAAAAACAAAGAACTGAGAAAACACAGAGCTTGTGGGGGGAGCCATGATAGTTTTAGTGTGACTACACCAAACATACCTGAAGAGAAGAAGGTTTAGAGAGAGGTTGATGAGCTTCAGGAAGGTACTGAATCAGAGGCAAAAAGTCTAAATGCTTTATTTCTGTATATAAATGTAATAATACTCTTTTAAAATATTCTTGGAATGACAGACACTGATGACAGACACTATACAACATCATTCTACAAACTAACACCACCAAATATTTGAGTGCTTCCTAAACACTTGGCATCATTTTAAGCACTTTACATGTATTAACTCATTTAATACTAACCTCAACGTTGTCAGGTCAGTTCTATCATCCTCGTTTTACAAATGAGGCTCAGAGGTTAAGAAATCAGACCAAAACCACCCCTTCCCACAAAAAGCCTGGCTGTACCTACACATTCTAAAGCTGGAGGTATATCTTTTTTAGTATCCTTGAGTAATTTTTAAAGCTATTATTCTAATGGGGATCATGAAGAAGACCTACATCCTGTAACTCAAATAACTTAATCTTTGAAAAATAAAAGGTACTAGAGGCAAGTGATTAATAAGAGAAGCAATTTAAAAAATACACATAATCAGAGTCATTAAAAAACTAACAATGTTGACAACTAATGCACAAGTATTTCTGAATGTATTAATTACTTTTTCTCAATATATAAATACTTTATGTCCTTGTAACTCAAAGCTAGCACCACGACAGGAAAACTTTTTTACATTTATTTGAGATCAGAGAGTCCTGACACCTGTAACAAAGTAGCTCAAATTTCATAAGCTCATCTACCATCCCAAAAGGCTTAGGTTTTATAAAAACATTAAAAATCCAAATCAAAAATAAAAAAAATTAATATTAGGATTGGTACCTAACAGAGCATTTAAAAAACTTTTTTCTAAAACAAATTTGTAACTTTCCCCCTGCTAAATGGCAGAAAACACTTTGTAAAGCCCTAGGAAAAAAAGAGGAAGCCAATGGAGATTAACTAATTAAATTAAGTTCTTCCTCTTGAAGAATACTCAAAAGTTAGCCTATTCTACATTTTGATACGTCAAACTGCCAATGTCCTTCCTTAAACTGAACACTTACATTTCGTCTGTTGAAATAAAAGTGGTTAACCAAAACAAGACAATTAACATTCTTAGATTTCATATATTTAAATATTGACTAAACATTCATGTTGCACAAAATTATGATGTTACCTCTCTCTACTGTTACAATGAAAATAAAACACAAAACTTAGTCCACTAAGAGGATGGAAAGATATTTTACCCCACATATCTGAATAGTTTAAAAACATACATCTATTAGACACTCTCTTAGAACTACATTTTTAAAACATAAAAAACTAACCTTCCCTTAATTTAGCTGGAGAATCATCTGGTTTCCCTACACTTACTTTACTTATTAACCCACTTAAACTTTTCAAGTTGTACTTTAAAAATCAAAAATAAGAAAGCCCCTGAATGAAAACTGAAGGTCAAAACAGAAAATATGAGGTCAAGCGTATGTTTTATCCCGATTAGGGACCTCATAGGCACTTTGAGAAAGAAAAGAATAAATGTGTACTGGACATTCGAGCTCTAATTAGCATGTTTAAAACTGATTTCACGTTCCTTAACAAACAGTGGCTTCTCCTGACTTTCAATATTAGTTAATGGTATGATCTATTTCCTGCTCTTTAAAATCTTGAGTGTTCTGTTTTCTTTCTTTTTTACCTCTATAATCACTTAAGAGATGTAATGCTGTCAACTTTTTTTCTTCACAATCTCTTACCTATTCCTCTCTCTCCGGGGCCTACTTTAGTTTCATCTCATGCTGACACCACTGCAATAGTATCTTAATTGTCTCCCTACCTCCAATTCTTTTGTCATTTCTCAGTCACACTGGACACTGTTTCCAAATAATTTTGCAATACCTTTTGTGTACATTACAACGCTCTGTGTCTGTTCAAAAACCTTAAGCAAAAATAACTAAATTTAAAAGTCTATCTGGAAAAATATCTACAGCAAATTATGATTAAGTAGTATATAATAAACTCAAATAATTAAATAAAATATCAACACTCTAATATATAAATGGACAAATCTTGAATAGGCAACTCATCTATTACTAATAAGTGAAATCATAGAAAAAAGTCCCATCTTACTAGTTAACAAAATATTACGCAGAAAAAAGAGCTCAACATATTTTTCACCTATTAAATTAGCAAAAATGATTACAGACTACCGCTGGCCATTAAACTCTTAGAGATGGTGACAGTATAACTCTTTTGGAAAATAACATGGCAATGTTTCAAGAGTCATAAAAATGTTTACACAATAACCTTTTAAATCAATCCTAAAAGAACAGTCCAAAGGACAGAAAATATTCTATGCACATAGATGATAAATGCAGCATAATATTGAAGAACTAGAAACTAAATGATCAGGAAATAAAAAAATGCAGTTAAAGATAAAACAGTTTGATTGAATATTTTCAGACATTAAAATTATTATGGAAATTGTGCAGTCATATTGAATCCTGTTACAATGTTAAAGGACAAAGAAAAACAAAAATTACTGTTAAGATGAAAGAAAGAATATACATACAGACAAGGAAGAAGGAAATTTGAAAAATCTAATGTCGGGGTAGAATTAAAGTGATTGTTTGGTTCCAATTTGAAAATAAAACAAAACAAAAATTAATCTTCATTTTTTCCCGAACATCCAGCTTTGAAGACTCTCTAGAGGTTGCCAAACCTGTACAGAGGATAAGCACCCCACACAATTCTGATGTTCAGCTAATTTTAGAAATACTGATATGTTTGGTCTTACAATTTTCCCAATGTAATCTTTAGTCAGTCATCCTCTCCAAAGTGGTTTACTCACTGAAAACTTAACTTTTCTTATGTAACTGCATCCTTGCTCACAACGTTCCATCCACTTCGACTATCCCCCTTTCTTCTAATTTTACAGATTGTATCTCACTAACCTTGAAAATCTTTCAGTGATCACTAAATAAACTCCTTTCTGTTTTTCATTATAAAACAATGTCTTCTTATAAACAATTTAGGTTGATTATATAATAAACTTTTCAAAAATCTATCATTCTTGAGCCATGATTTAAATCTTTAAAAAGTTATCCAAATTGATTCTTCTTAAATAACTTTTTATTTACTTTTCACGTGTAATTATGTTCTTCCTTTTACTGACAATAAATTCCTTGAGTACAGATCCTTGCCATGTAGGAATGCTACTAGGTAACCTAGACCAGTTTGAATTAAATTCTAAAACATGCTGTCATCTTAGTTAGATACATATATATGAACGGAAATCCAGTATCTATGACACAATGTGGCCATAAAATCAGAAGTGACATCTAATAGAGCAAAAGACATACAGAGACTATAAAGGATGCTTTCGTTACAAATACACACTTTTTGTAACTTTCCAAAAAATGAAATTAGGAAAGCAGCTACATTCAACACAACATTGTTCTACTTCTCTATACAGATATTTACAGAAACATCTGTACAATGGAACAAATTCCATTTCTCAAAAGAGACATATGTAACAGTAACACAGCCGATCTTGATTATTAAAGAATAGTGAAGTAAAACTGCTTACCAGAAACAGAATTTTCAAGATAGCAAATCCAAGTCTTTTAAAACTGAAAAACCTTCCTTTAGTTTTCCATAAAATGAGGATCGCTCTAGAAGACAAAGACTTATTTTAAATTTCAGTAGGCTATAGTCCACATACTCAAAACAAAGACTGTTTTAAAATTTCCATTACCCTTTTTCCCATTTAGAGAAAAAAAGTGCAGCTCACTGCCAGTGTTAATTTAACATCATGTGTAGGAATGCTATGCTTTCTAAAATTTGACATTTTCAGCGATAGAGAATTACTACATTTTGTAAATGGAAATACCACTACTAAAAACATAATGCTATAAACAGAATGATGTAATTTGTTTCCAAAGACTATCCATACACTAGAGCAATGGGAAAATAATAATAAAAGTGAGATATTTTGCAGCAAACTTTAGGGGTAAAGTTAGGACTATATCTACGGGTTATCTCAGGGTAAATGCTGCAGCCGCAAGCACCATCAGTGAGTGTTCTTGGACAAACGGGAAATGAGTTAAAAAAATATTTGCTTCACTTCTAAACACTTTCACAGATGAGACCTCTCTCTACATATCAAGTATTTTACCATGGGTAAAAGAAAAAAATCAGGAAAATGTTCAGTGTTCCATGATTAAGAATACAGAAATGGGAACCACATGAATGGGTAAACAAATCCATAGGGATGTTCTAATTTTGAGATTTCAGTCTAAAATACCACATTAGGAAGCTAATAGCTGCACTGTAACCCCTGACCAAATAAATAAAACATTTTGCTTTCAAAACAGGTTTCTGTCACAGAAACATTATTAAAATTTGACAATTTTGATTTTGTAGGAAATATTCTGTTAATTTGGGCCCGTTGAAATAGTTTACAGAAATAATTCTATCATAATTTTCCTTCATTCATACCTGAGATGGTCTAGCGATGCTTTATTCATTTAGTTTCCTTCCATTAACATATCATAAAGTCTTTTAAAAAAAAAAAGAAAAGAAAATCCTGAATAACTGTTCTTAATGAGTTCTCTAAAACATTAACAACTACAAATAAATTTAGTATGAAATCAAATATCTGGAACACAAAAATAATTCTGAAGATTAAAACAGCATCTGTGGAGTCTCATGAGTTCTCAGAAATTATTGTTAAAGAAAATATAAGTTAGCTTATTTTACATATTTTGTATACAAAGTGCATAGAGATTCATAAGAAATACTGACAAAGCATCTATCATGTATCAGTAGGCAAATATAATAGCGATTAAAATCTCTGTTGCTGCCCTCTGGAAGTAGAGTCTCAAACTGGGGAAGAGCCAAACAACTGCCAAGAAGCATATAAAGGTTCCTGTGAGGGCACAAAATCACCAAGAGCCTGCATATAAGGATGGAAAACATTAGAGAAGGCTACAGGGAAACAAACAAACAAAAAGTTAAATGCCACTAACTATACCTTAAAAACAATGTTTTTCACAAACTTTAAATGTCACTGCTGTGTACAAAATGTTTCACTATACAAATGGCTATTATAGAGTGAAAAATAAAAATAAATTAGTTTTAAGAAATAATTCTTAAGATTCAAAAAAAATTTTCAAATTTATTTTACTATATGTTGTGATTCAAAGATTGTAATAATTCTACTTCAAAAGAGATCTAGGAGAGAAACTTAAAAAATAAAGCTAAAGAAAAAAACATAAAATGTAATAAAAGCAGAAATGACAATAAAAAGTTTAAGTGCAAGAAGAGCAAAAGCTTTCTGATGGACAACTGCATAGGATCAAAAGATTTAAATGTAATCTCTTTGGCCTTACAGTTCCATTTCTGGGAATTTATCCTGAAGGAATAATAAGTGAAGGAAGATCTAGATGCCCAGAAATTTTAGCCATAGATGTCACTTCTTATGCAAAATTTTGTAAAATATACACAAGATATTCAAACACAATATTGCTATTAAGAAAAAAATCAAGAGATCAAGTTATATGAATTATGGTACGTCTATCTTGTAGAACACTATGCAGCCATGAAAAAATCCCTTAAGAAAAAATATTTCTTATGTTCCCAATGTTTTCTATATATATACAAAAACATAGGTGACAAAATGAATATGATTCAAATGACCTTTACTTTGTAAAACAAAATCAATGAAAAAGAGAAACCCCTTTGTATGAAACATAAGAGCAGTATAAAATGTAATTACCTTTTGGTAGAGAGAATAGATTTTTGTGTTCTACTCCTGGCCTTTTAGTAATCTCCCAATGCCCACTGATGTGTTATTTTGATCAGACAATAACTGAAAGTTTCATGGTGGAATGATAGGTGATTACCTCCTGGTAAGTTCAGCAGTATTGTTTCTAATTTCTTTAAGGAAAAAAACCCACTTCCCTTCTAAACTTATTGAAATAGCTTTTCTAAATGCCAAATTTCTAAATAGGAAGAAAAAAAATCACAAAAATGTTAAAAACATTAAGTACTTAAGTCCAGAAATGAGACCAGCATGAATGGGTAAAGTAATATGTCCTAAGCTTAAGATTTCATTCTAAAATATCATGTTAGGAAGCTAATTACAGATTCATCTGAACCTCTGACCAAACGAAACATTTTTCAACTATGGTTCTTCCATTTTGACATTAATGGCTCTACTGATCCACAAAAAATGTTTCCAGGTGTTCTCCTCAATTCTAAAGATATTTACAGACGTAAGAACTCACCTCAGAAATACTTCCAGGTAGGTAGGACCATGACTCTGCGTTTTCTCGTTCCGGCCGGCGCCAAGCCATGGGCATCTCTTGGGACAGCTGGCACAAGTGCCGCAAGACCGGGGCAAGAGAAAGCCCTACCACAAGAAGCGAAAATATGAGCTGGGACGACCCGCTGACAATACAAGATTGGCCCCCCTGCCGCAGCCGCATACACACAGTCCGGGTCCGGGGAAGCAACAAGAAGTACCACGCATTGAGGCTGGACGTGGGGAACTTCTCTTGGGCCTCCGAGTGTTGTAGGTGCAAAACAAGGATTACAGATGTTGTCTACAATGCATCCAACAATTAACTGGTCAGCACGAAGCCCCTAGTAAAGAACTGCATCATGCTCACTGACAGCACCGACAGTGGTACGAATCCCACTATGCCTTTGCCCCTGGGCTGCAAGAAGGGGGCCAAGCTGACTCCTGAGGAGGAAGAGATTTTAAACAAAAAACAATCAAGGAAAATTCAGAAGAAATACGATGAAAGGAAAAGAATGCCAAAATCAGCAGTCTTCTGGAGGGCAGTTCCAGAAAGGCAAGCTTCTTGCATGCATCGCTTCAAGAACAGGCCAGTGTGGCTGAGCAGATGGCTGGCTACGCGCTAGAGGGCAAGGAGCTGGAGTTCTGAGGAAAATCAAGGCCCGGAAAAGCAAACGATCCTCCTCCTGCCTTAGCTCCTGTAATAAAGGTGTTTATTGTGAAAAAAAGAAAAAAAGGAATCCTTCCAGGTATTTGTCTCTGAGAGGTTGTTTTCTTCAGATCAACTGCCAACAAACCCAACAATTATTAAATCACTCAATCATTTTCTACTCTGGAACCTCAACAATACGGAGTAACAGAGTTCAATCAACGTATTTAGATAATTTTAAGAAGATATCCAGATCAGTGCGACTAGATTACTGAATAAAAACGCTAACATACAGTTCATCTTATAAGTAAATTTGAGAAAAATCACTTTATGAATGAAAAATTGATTCGACTATTCTCGAGTAAATTTAGTCAACGTGGATTATCGGCGATATTTTCCATTTCCCCAATGATCTCATTCTTCATAACGACTTGCCAGTTAATACTCTATTTCTACCATTTCAAACGTTTTTGTTTACTTCACAGAACACAAGATTCTGCTCATAGAACAAGATCAATGGCTGCCCTGCCAAGGTCCTGTCTGGGAGGTCCTTTTTTTCAAGATGTGTTCTGTCCCTGCGAAAACACTGTTACTTCCTTTGAAAAAGTAGCAAAACCTCATGCAGCGTGTAACAGCTGCTCGTCTAAGGTCAGAAGAGTCTCTGTTCAAGTGAACTCCTCGGCGTTCCGAAACCGGAGCTTTCCCTGCGTGAGGAGCACGCGGACACACCTCTCCCCACGCAGAATGTGTCTATGTACCTTGCCTGTCCTATCTTAAATAAGAAGGCGCCCACAGCCAATGGCAGGCGCATGGCTGAGAATATGACGAAATTCCCGAAATGAGCGTCCAAAGGGAGGAAGAACTGCTCGGAGAGAAGCCAGACAAACTCTAGAAAACCTTCATGCTTTCGAGAGGAGTCCAAGGGATCAGCCCCGAGAAAGAGAAGTGCGCGTCCCCTTCGCCTCTGACTCCCTGGGGGCGGGAGAGGAAGCCTCGCCCCCTTTCATCCCGCCCCCATTCCCCACCCCGCGCGGTAGGGAGAACTTTGCCATGGCTGCCCTGTGGCCCCTTAACTTCCGGTGCCGGTGCCGCTAGAGCTGCGCCATCCCCCAGTCGATCGGAGAACCGTAGCTTCCAACTGACCTTTTTAAAAGACCCGCGACTCTTCTGACCTTCAGTAGGTGCTGCCTTGGAGGGAACCATGGATAGGTGCCGCCTTGAAAAGACTCTACGGGAGAAAAACGGTGCTCCTGACTCACCAGAAACGTGAAATGCGATAGAGCTGCGGCCACAGCTGCCCAGACAAAATGGCGCCCAGCAGCCGCTTTCGCGCAGGCGCCTTGGAAAGACGCTGCCCGCCCGTGCAAGCCCCGTGCTCTGGCCTCGGCTCCGGGTTCGGTTTCGGTGGGACACTCCACTGCCAATCCTCGTGCGGGACTGCGCTTCCTGACCCTTCAATTTACCAATCAGTGCTCAATCAAGCACATCCGGAGTTGTCTCTTCCAATCAGTTTTCAGCACTTGCTTACTCAATACCCGGTTCTCCAGTAATGTTAGACTTCGGACACAGCCAATTACAAGTGGAATATGTCCTACCTGCTGTTTTTCGCACCAATCCCTGAAGTTTCGGAGCTACATCCAATGAGGACGGCAGGCAGCGGGCTCCAACCCGAAGCTCTTCGGCGTCATGAGCAGCCAATAGGAGTTCGTGTCGAAGCGAGCCTGCTCAACAGCTTGTTATTTGGTGGATTGTGGCAGTAAATCGGGCGAGTGGGGAACCGGGCGCAGGAACTGCCGCCGCGGCCGGGAGTGGTGCTGCCCAGACAGGGGCCCACGGGGCTCAGTGGGACGGAGGACTCGGGAGCTGACAGCGCGCACTTTACCCGCAGTTGGTAGGTGGGGAGGAGGGAAGCGGGGGACACTGAATGGACGAAGCAGCATAGCAGCTGCTGCTGCTCGGGGTCCCGGTGCAGTTGGAAGCTTTGGAGGTGGAGAAGGAGATGCTGGGCAGATGGTGCGGCGAGCCCCGGGAAAGGGGCACGTCCCGGAGCAGCGGCGGCAAGTGCAGGGACCGCCGCCGCAGCCGCCTCCTCGGCCGCTTCCCCGGGAAAATGGCTGTGGGGCTGGCCGCGCCGCTAAGTTTGCTTCCGCGCCGCGGGGAGCGGGCTGCTTTGGGGAGCCGGCCCCCAACTCCGCGGCGCGTCCTCCCTGGTGCAGTCCGCAGCAGGACCTGGAGAGGCTGGGGGACAGGTCCTTCTCCGGGCTGTACAAAAAGTTGAGGCGGGCGCGGGGAGGAGGCGGTGGCTGCCGCGGTGCGGCTCCCCTCCCCTCCCACACACCTGTCCGGGCCACCTCCCCTCCTCCTCTCCGCCCCCGGCCCCTCCCCCTGCGCGGGTCGCCCCTGGCTCTCGCGCCTCCAGCTGAAGGCCGCGGCCCCTGCCCCTTTGGGTGAAGAGGCGCCGCTTCTTCCTGACATGGTGCAGAGCGGAGGAGGGAGAGCAATGGCGCCGTGACACTCCGCTGCCGCCACCGCGGGCCCGGGGCGGGCCGAGGGGGCCGATCGGCGGAGGCGGGGCGCGGGCCGAAGTCGAGGGATCCGGGGGGCGGCGGAGCAAAGGCTCGGCGACCGCGCCTGTCGGGGACTCAGGGAAGCCCAAACGGCGCCCTGTCCTTTTCTAGAGCGATTGGTCCTGGGGCTCCGAGTTGAGCATTTCGGGTCCAAGTGGAGAGCGAGGCGGGGGCGCGGTGGGCCGCTAGCGAACTCCAGCGCAAAACGGGCTGCCCCCCAGCTCCTGAGTCCTGCCTGGTTACCCTCCTGGAGGATCTTAGCCTTTCGTTGGTGAGGGTTCTGCTGTCCCCCGTTGGCGTTTGTTTACTTTCTTTCCCTGGGTCGCTCCCCTATGTAGACTGATTCTATGCTTCTTTCCCCTCCCCATGATTCTAGTGACGGAGAAGATAGCTCGTTGAGCTGGAACCCCACAGGTCACCAATAAAAATGAAGGTAAGTGAAGTCAGCGCTGCTCTGAACCTCGTGCCCTGGACACTGCCTGTCGTGAGGGCTGCTGCTGTGGAATGTCATTTTATTTTTTTATTTTTATTTTTTGCTACTCAAGATTGATTTTCTCTACTAAGCAGCGCTTTCTGAAAATGAGGTCGTATTGAATGAGTGAGAAATGATCATTGTGCCTAAATGCAGTCGGTTCGGCCCCTCTCCGAAGCGATAGCACTTTGGAAAGGCTGTGGCAGCCTTTCCATTGTTGTCCATTGGGCTAGTATTTTTAAGCACTTCCTGTGTTGGCAGCAACCTTTGCAGAAGTAAAGCTTTTGTCCTGCTTTGGTTCTTTGGGGAATTTTTTAAAATTTTTATTTTTCCCCAGTGCCAATGCGATTTGCTAAGGAAAGAATATGTGGATTGTGTAAGAGAATCATTTCTGCTGGGGATAAAGTGAAATTCTGTGGCTAAAATGTTTGAAGGTGAATTCAAACTAATAGTGTAATTCAGTTGTTGTAATCTTTTTAAACATATTCAACCTAAAAAATATATATATTCTTCTGAAGACAACTAAAATTTAAACATCGTATGGGATATTTAAATAAAACTGAAGATATAGCAATCAGTCTGTAGTGCTGTGGCATTAAGTGTTTCGGTCAGATATATACTTGCCAATATTTCTTTTCAATTTGCATTTGTAAATGCACTGACTTTAAAAGATACTTGATCCCTTAGTCATTTACTGTTTCAATGTATTAAATTCTGAAATATATCATTTTCCCAAATTTTCTTTTGCTTTTCTCCTCAAAGTGACATGTGTAACCTTTAATGTTACTTGGGAAAAATGGAAAATGAAAATCATTTTGAACTTAAAAGTATTTGTTTTAAGTTACAATGTAATCTTTGCACTTGGCAACGTTAAATCAAATTTGTATGAGTACACTTAACTTTGAAAAAAATAGGTAAAATGACAGACTAGATAGGAATCATTCTGTTACTGTCAAGATTAAAATGAATCGTAGAATAAAATTTCTCACATCTTTCAATGTATCGTGGTCATTGGCTAAAAATAGTCTTTTCTTATTAAAGCTTATTTTTTTTTTTACATTTACAAAGAAGATTAGTGTGGTAGACTAGGTAGATATGGCTCTAAGTCTTGAATAATCAGTTCATATCTCTGCATTCATCAGCTGAATTTAGACTTAAACATTTAAAATGCAACGTTTAGCGAGGATTTTTTTCAAATAATCTTATCAAAGAATTGGCTTCATTTATTATCTATACTGTTACATCCAGAAAGTCGTTGCCTTTATGTAGCTATATAAATAAACATTTAATTATGTATTGTTAGTGTTAATTTTAACGCAACATTTCTTTTAATTTGAAAAGAGAATTTTCTGGAGGCCATAATTGAATAACTTAAAGTTTTATGAGACATTTAATATGCATGTGCTTTTCTAGTTTTTTCTTATTTTTAATAAATAAGTTGTAGAATTATTGAAACATTTTGTGTCTGAGGAATAAAACATTATTATATTTCCCTACTGATACTTCCCAGTTACAGTATAAAATGTTTTGTGTTATCAGGATATAATTTATTTAAAAAAATATTATTAATGAAGTGCTTTGGGGTATTTTAAAAATTATCAATGGTATTAAGCAAATAGTATTAATGTTCTTAATGTTCTTACTACTTTAAACACAGAACCTTTTAATGAGTCTTGAAGTTGGAGGAGGGAAAAGTAGTGAAATTCACATTTTATATTCCTTTCCTCAGGCGGGGGATGAGCCTGCCTACCTGACAGTGGGAACAGATGTCAGTGCCAAGTACCGAGGTGCCTTCTGTGAGGCAAAAATTAAGACTGTGAAAAGACTGGTAAAAGTTAAGGTAATTTGTTTTTTTAAATGCAACAGCTTTATTAACTCTGGAGTGAAGAAAGTTAGAGAGGGGGAAACTAGAAATCAGCATTTTATTTATTGAACCATTACTTATTGAGTCACAACTATGTGAAAGCACTGTTTTATCTAAACCTACAGGAAAAGCACATTAAGATTTGAGAAATAAAGAACTCAAAATGAGAAATTGTTCCAAAATGCTTCTATGGAAATACTATGCCCATGATACTTCTTTTCATTTGGATCTTTCCTATCTGTGGTGTCATGCTTGCTTAGGCTATAATCTGTTTTCTCCTTTTTTATAATTTTCATGCTGAGACAATTTCATGTAATTAGGAAAAACAATACAGTGGGAATTATGTTTTCAAGACAGCATTAAAAATGATTTAGGTATTTTACTTTTTAGATGCTTTGAAGACCAGGAAAAAAGTTAATACATTGTCCCCATGCAATATTTGGAAATATAGAAACATACCGAAGGATTAATACCTATAGCTTACTCTCAAATACTACCATCAACATTTTTTGTTTCCTTATAGTAATTCTCCTGTATAAATGTTTTTCATAATCTTAGTTATTTAGATTACTAAAGTATTTCATGCTCGTTATAAAGATTTTTAACATTTTAGATTTACGTAATAAAGTTCACGAAAGTTATAAAAAATTTGATGCGGTCTACCAAGTGATGTGCATATCATTATAGTGGTGTTGTCATCGTTATTGGATCACGCTGTACTTTCAGTTTTGCAATTTGCTTTTCACTTACATATCTGATCTTTTCCTATAAAAATTAAGCACCGTGAAAGGAGGAAATGTTTGACTTTTCTATCCTCAACACCTAAAGAGGTGCCTGACAGAGTGTGCACTCAAAGTATGTTGACATGAATAAATGAACTAGAGCAGTGATTCTCTAAGTGTGGCCCTGGACCAGCAGCATCATCCTCATCTGGGAACACACACAAACTCTGGGGATGTAGTCTAGTGATTGTGTTTTAACAAGCCCTGCAAGTGTTTCTGATGCATGTTTAAGTTTAAGAACTAGAGGGATATGTTTTATTTGGTGGACAAGTAGATTTACCTATGATTGTTATGAAAATTATTTATATTTTGATCTGCCAGTGAAACTTTCTTCAGTTGTTATTAGGATATCATTTAACATTAATTTCTTCTTTGTTTCATATAGTCTTTTTACTCTGTCAGCTAGACAGGATTTGATTATTAAATATTTACTTGGAATTCTTTGAGAATTTAAACTTTTTGTTAATATTGTGGCTCCTTATTTATTCAATTTAAAATCAGTACTTTGATTGGGAAGGTCTAAGCAAATATTACCTGGAATTAGAATTTTTGTATTTGGGTACTTTATTTAGATGGTTACCCTGTGTATTTAGGAGAATCTGTAGTAGAAAAAAGTACCTATTTATAACTAAATTATGTATCTTGATTATTATTCAGGTTTACTTAATAAAGGACCCAGAAAGTTCTGGTTTTAATTTACCTTACATATAGTAGTAAAGTTGATGCTTTTTTGTATACTTGGTGACAGAACCTTTTATGACTTCTTGATAGAAAGCAATGAAGACAGTTTTAAGCTTTTACGATAATCACTACAGATTATAAATCTTCTATAGTTCATTAATTCAGCAAACATTTATTAAGTGCCTGGAATATGTATGACATTTGCTAACTGCTGGGGGTATAGTGATGAAGGAGGACTCTAGCCTTCAAGGAACTCACAGTTAATGAGAGACAATGTAATAACTATTATAACAGAAGTAACCACAGGATGCTAAGGAAGCATAAAGACGTTGTTACAGTGTTACCATAAATATATTGTTTAAAGAATAACGTGAATTATTATGCAAAATATTTTTCAGGTACTCCTGAAACAGGACAATACTACACAGTTGGTGCAAGATGACCAAGTAAAAGGTCCTTTAAGAGTACGTATATTCTACAGTTTAAAATCTGAAATGATGTCTATGGCCATGCCACCTTGAACAAGCCGGATCCCCGTCTGATCTCAGGAAGCTAAGCAGGGTCGGGCTTGGTTAGTACTTGGATGGGAGACCACCAAGAAAGACTAGGTCTGTAGGCATAAAAAAATAATAAAATACAATCTGAAATGATGAATTACAAATTCATACAATAACAATGAATTTTACATCTGTAGATACAATTTTAAATTTTTATAAGAATGTTAATCAGGAAACAAAAATACAAATGAGGCGTTATATAGTTAGTATAAATTATGATTTACAATGGCTGTGTCTTTAATTTGAGAATGGTAAACATCTTACAAAAGTTAATTTAATATATTAGCAGGAGTTTTCAGCCACTTTTGGTTTTGAATTCATGGATTGAATGCTTGACTTTGTTTTTTACCTGTTGCCACACATGTGTCTTCTGTTGTTATAAGATTACTTACCAAGTAAACTATGTTGACTTCATAATTCAATTTAATAAATACCAATATTATGTTTTCCATTCATTTCTCGCTATTTGTTTATGTAATAAATCTTTGTTATGTCAGCATATTGCTTTGCTTAATATCTGATATACAAAGGTCTGGAAGCTGAAAGAAGGTCAGCTGGTCCACCCCTCTCTCTTCAAGGAACCTTTATTGAAAAGATCCCTTAAATACAAATGCTGAATCCAATATCTCTATGAAAGAAAATTGAAACTATTTTTGCTGTGTCTTACAGTTTTTCGGTTCTTATGTTTTGCAGTTTTCTTTGAGATGGTATGTTACAGTAAAAGCTCTAAAGTAAGATTTAAGAGACTGTGTTCTCATCGTCATACTGGATTCTGCAAATTATTTTTTCTTTCTGAACCACAATTTCCAATGGGTAGAATAGGGATAATAATGGCTACCATACACCAAAGTGTTTTGGAGCTCAAATTGCAAGAGCACTATAAATAAAGATCTAAGCCAATATAAGGTAGAATTATCATAAGTATCTTTTTTTTTTTTTGACAACCCAAGTCATACAGTTGGTGGAGATTATTTGGTTTGTTTAAATTTGATAATTAAATTTTAATTTTATATTTTAGGTTGGAGCTATTGTTGAAACAAGGACATCGGATGGATCCTTTCAGGAAGCTATTATCAGCAAGTTGACAGATGCTAGTTGGTATACTGTGGGTAAGTAGTTAAATAGTAATTTATATCATAGGATTTGATTTGTAAATACACTGAATCATTATGTTGGCAGAGAAATATGTATTCTTTCTTGTCAATTTACTTGATATAGTTGGCTACGATTTTAATGGCTCTTTGCTGGTAACAAAAATAATTCTCTCTTATAGTAACTTGGCCACTTGTGGCTGTTTCATTCAAGAAGTACTTCTTTTTTATTACCTTGATATTTCTTTTTCAAGAAAGTTAAATTATATGGTTTTGTTCCATAAGAAAAGTCAGTACAACTTAATATTGTAAATAATCAGACTTCTTAACCATTTCTGTAATTGTAATTAAAATTATATAGTTGCAATCTTTTATTCTGTAATTATAAATAAAATTACATAGTTGCTATTGGTTTTACATAAGGATAATATAGTTGTTACCACAGAATTTACAGACTAAAATTCAGACCAGAATAGATTCAAGCCTAGGTAACTATAGCTTATTTTTTATTTTTGATACAGTGAAGGCTCTGTTAGTAACACCTTTCAAGAAAGACATATGCTACTAATGTGAGTGCATTCTTAATGTTATACTGGCTTTAAAAAAACTTTACTGTAGTGAGTAGTAACAAGTGTCATAATACATGTAAATTAAAACTTAAATGTAGTACTTACATAGTTTCTGTTATTATGTTGATGAGAATAAAACAGTTATTTCTAAACAATTATTCCTCTCAGTACTTTCAAACTGCACAATCCTCTGATGACATCCAATCCTTTGTTTCACACTGAACATCTATAGCATTGTTTGGTTTTTATATTATGTCTTGGTGTAAACAGTATATTGATAGTGTTGTGGTTTCCTTGTAGAAGGAAAAGAAATGGCCCTTTAAGTTTACTTTTAGTTTATTTGATTTGTTGCTTTGGGTAAAAATTATTCATCTCCAGTTGATGTTCAAAGTTGTGAAGAACACAGCTTTGGTTGAAAACTGTATTTCCGGTTTCTTACTCTGTGATTTATAATAGTACTAGTAGTGATTTACTGTATGTAACTATTATTTTCTAACCATTTTCATTCTTCTTGGACCTCCTAGAAGTTGGTATTGGTTCACAATGATCTATTATTCTGATCTGCATATTTTTAGAAAGCTTAGTTGTGGCTATGGACAGTTAGACATTTAAAAATGAAGCTAATGTTAACTCTTAGAGATTAATTAAATACAATTTTGCTATATTAAACAAGGCAGTGGTAAAAATTACAGGAGTTGCGTGCAGAATTTAAGAAATTATATGATGCATGTTCAAATACTAATATTGCATCCTATTTGGTACTTAATGTTAAGGTTGTATACATAGCACTTGTGTAGTTTTACTGATGTGCTTCTGCAAAAGCAGTACGTTTCAGTTTTTCACATTCTGGGTTTCCAGACCCCCAAATAATCCTTCAGTTATGAATAGGAATCTCTACCCTTTTCATAAATGGCATTTTATCATTTCTAAAAACTAGTTGCTACTGAGCATTCCTTGTAGTAATTTTCTGTGATAGGTAATTACAGTCGAAATGTATAATTTTTTTTTCTCAAAGAGCTTAGAATTGTAATTGCATATAATTCATGTATCAAGCGTTAGTGTACATAAGGATCACTTAGCGCTTGTTTAAAAAAATCAGATTTGGGACCCCAAATTTCTCCAATTTAGTATTTCTGAGTGACATTCCAAGAATCTTTATATTTTTATTTATTTTTGTTTTTTAAGCCTACAGTACCTGGTATTCCCTGGTGGTCTCCCATCCAAGTTCTAACCAGGCCCAACCCTGCTTAGCTTCTGAGCTCCTATGGGATCGGGTGTGTCCAGGAATCTTTTTATATGCACAATGGCTGAGTCTAACACACTTTTAAAAGACAGACAGTACTTCAAGAAATAGGCTTATTTGGGAGAAAAACTCAAAATATTTAAAATTTTTGTATCTACATAATGAAACAGAGTGACCTATAAAAGTTAAGATGTTGAGAGGAACTATTCACTTAAGTATGCTCAATATAGTACTCTACTATGGAGAATGTTTAGGTATTAAAGGATGTAGACCATATAAAGAATGATTGGAGTATAACGATTTTAAAAGATGGCAAAATAAAATGTAACCTCTCAAAGGTCATAAACTTTCTCTATTTTTCTTTGAGTACCTACAACCTGTTGGGTTTAATTGCTCTTTTCTGGAATTTTTCTTGATTTCTAGTTCCTACCTAAGCGTTGCATAAGTAGAATCAGAAAGGTATACAAAGTATGAATGTTCTCCATGACTTTTTTTGAGAGATCTTGAAATTATGTCAGACTATTAAAAATGAAACAAAGGAGAATACCATATCGCTGTTTGCAATCAAACAGGAGTGAACGATCATTGGTAATCAAGTATTAGCAATGAGTCAGTGACATTAACTCCTCATATAGGTATTAATTTTTCCTGTTATGACTGAATAACCAATCTAGAAAGAGATTATTGATGTAATATGACTCAATTTTAAAAATTAAATACCTTGCCTCTAATGTTGAATAATAAATAGCTCCAGCTCATGGATATTTTTGTTTATTTTTTTGAGCCTTGGAAATATTTCCTCTTCCTATCATAAAAGAGTGCTTCCTAGCATAATTTATTTATTTGGCAGCTTTTATCCTTGCATTAAAGATAAAGAATCTGTAATGTATGGAACTGTGTTGTTATCTGTCCAGTCATTCAAAAGGTGTCAAAATTGAGATTAGAATTATATCTTCACTTGACTGTTGCCAATAACTCCTGGTAAATACAGCTGTAGTCTAAAACTCTTCTGCTTTTTTGGAATATAAAAACAGCACATTGAATTTGAAAAATAAGCAATATACCAAGGAAAGAAATTGTCACTAATTTTAGTAATTTACATATAAAATTTCATATACATCATATATCAAGTTTAATACTAAATATCTGATCATTTATAGATTTTTGTTACATTATATTTGAGTCAAATTTTTTTATGCCTTGTAGTTACTATTTTGCACATCAGTTGTATCAGAGCTCATGGAAGTTCTAATTAATGGAATTGAAGTTTAGATTAAACAGGTAAATGAACTGACTTTTTTAGAATGTGCTGCAGGCTTATTCTCAGGCTTTTAATTGAGTTAGGACCTCTTATTACAAATGTTTTTATAACTAAAATCAAGCACAAAATGTTTTCAAAACCAGATAATTATTCCATTGACTCGAAATCATTCCTTAAGAAAAAAGTACTAAGCAACAAAGAAATCTATTCCATAAGACTTAGCATTCTCATGATATTCTGTTAATATAATTAGACATTTGAATCTTAATTTCTTAACGTTTCCAAATTCTGGAATATTTTGATCTTAGCTGATGAGGGACTTTTATAGTTCTCTCAAATGATTTTATAAGTAACAAACTATTGGTTTTACCTAGGGTATACTTATATTTTTAATTTTAAAGTTGTTACTACATTATGTGAAATATTTTGTTAATCAAAACTGTGATATACAATGATACTTGTTTTTCCAAAATCAGAATTCTCGACTTCCTCCCATGTTTATTTTATTCCTCTGCTTCATACCTATTTATTATGCATTTTGATCTTCCCTTAACTAAATTTTAGCTCATTGGTTAACTTTCTGATTTTTAATTTCTTTATAAAAGGAAGATAGTGATTCCTGCTTTGCAGAGGCTGCTGTGAGCATCAGGACATGGTAGAATCTTAAGTCATAGCCAGTTACATATTGGGTAAATAAAATTAATTTACTGTTATCTTACTATCCTCCAGCACCTAACAAAATTATGATAATGGGTAGATCTTTTGTATTTAGTAGTTAGATTAGATCCTTGCTGCTTTTGTTTCTTTGAATTTTAACAGTTTAAGATTAGGCTATGTATATTTGTTTGCTTTGGCATTATTTTGCCTAGTATAATTAATGTTAATCAAGAGAGTGTCAGCTTTATTATTTTTTTCAAATTCGGCTTTAGTATTTATATGTAATATAATGACAGAGATACTACTTTTGTAACATCTGTTCTGCCGCATTCAGTGAATGGTCTATTCAGATCTTATTTTTGGCAAGTATAAGAAATTTCATTGAATCACTAAATACTAATAGTCTCACTTTTTCTGGCATGCTGTGGTATACATCAGGGGTCCACAACCCCTGGGCCTGGACCAGTACTATCCATGGCCTGTTAGGAACTCTGCCGCACAGCAAGGTGACTGGCGGGCTAGCAAGCAATGCTTCATCTGTATTTGCAGCCACTCCCCAGCACTAGCATCACCGCCTCAGTCCACCTCAGATCATCAGGCCTTAGATTCTCATAGAAGCACTGGTCCCTGGTGCAAAAAGGTTGGGAACTGCTGGATCTTGAATGAAAAAGAAGCTACATTTACTATATTCACCAGTGAATTCTTTCACTCTTATTAAAATGCCAGTCACTCTTCGATGCCTACAATTTTGTGCTCTTTTAGATGACACTTCTAACATGGAAGTTACAGAGACAACTTTTTATGGATGGAATTTCTTCATACTTTTGGTAATCAGGGATGTTATGATTAATAGGTCCACTATGTTGTTGAGTTTTCTATTTGTCTTTCAGAAAATCTTGAGAAGTTACATGGCTTACAACCTTGTATAAAGTACTCAAATACATACCTTTGAATAGTTTTATGAATTAAAAAACGTCCTTTACTGTTTTCCTTATTTAGTTGAAGTTGGAAGGGTTCCTGTGAAAGCTGAAAAATTTTTGTTTGCACCACAGTCTTTTGAGAAGTTCCTTTGATTTTTACATTATTTCAACTCATGGAAAAATATGACAAAGAAATGAACTTTTTCATTCAAAAATAATCAAAGCGATTGTTTTTAAAAACAAGTACTTAAGTATATTAAATCATCGAAATTTCTCATCAGAATATTTTGATTTGGGACTGCCATTGATTAATAATAAAACTGTGGAAAAGATTTTGTTGCATAAATTTTATATTAATTGGTCTTATATTCTAATTTTTCTCCTCACACCTCCACTTAAATTTGTGTATATGTGAGTATGTATGTGTGTGTCCAATGTCACTATCTTTGGTATTATAGGCATTAAGAAAAATTGGAACTTTTAAGATTTTATTTTTAGTATATATTTATGGACATTAATACTAATGTGAAGAATTATCTTAAGTTTGGTATAATTTTTATGATTTTGAAATTTTTATTTTTTATTTTATTTATTTTTTTTTTTTTTAATGCCTGCAGCACCTGGTCTTCCTTGGTGGTCTCCCATGCAACAAGTACTAACCAGGCCCAGCCCTGCTTAGCTTTCTAGATCAAACAAGATCGGACGTGTTCAGGGTGGCATGGCCATAGAAGATTTTGAACTTTTAAAAGAACAGTGATTTATTCATTAGACTTGACACCATATAAATCATTTTGATATAAATGTTATAAATGTTCAAGACACTGTTAATCAAATATAGACTGGTGATGTAATTGTTGGAGGATGTTGTGTTATATCCTGTCATGGTGTCTGTGTTGGTCATTAATTTCTATAATGACAATGTATAAAACAGCTTTTGTGGAATCATTATAGTTCTTCAGGATATGTGCTTCAGGAGCTCTTCATTGTCTCTGTAGTCTTCTGCATGTAAGAGAATCTAAACTAGATGTACTTATGAAAAAGAAATGACTGAGGTAAGTTTCGAAGTTGAGCACTCTTATGTAATTAAGTTTCCAGCATGAAAAAAACAAGTTTATGATTTGATGGCAAAGTGTTTGCTAATAAAACAACCCTTTTTAAAAATGCAGGGTTGTGTCTACGGCCATGCCTCCCTGAACGTGCCAGATCTCTTCTGATTCGAAACGAAGCTAAGGGTCGGGCCTGGTCAGTACTTGGATGGGAGACCACCCAGGAATACCAGGTGCTGTAGGCATTTTAAAAAAAAAAAAAAAAGGCAGGTTTGTAATTACATAGATAAGATGTAAAAAGATCTTAAATACTATTATTAAATCAAGGTAGTGTCAAATTTTTCTTATTAACACCTATTCTGTTAAAATGGAAAAACATAGAATTGTGAAAAAGCAGGATTCAACCTTAAAATAACCCATTTTTGTATATATATGCTTTCCTGTATATATGATTTTCATAAGACGTACAAACATGTATATACGTTTTAAGTATCTGAGGTAAGGATTCCATCTTCTTATATTTTATTTTTTCATAATCCTGGGCAATCAGGTGTCTTCCGAGAATATTTTCTTTTAATAAGCTTTGTAAATGTTAGATGTTAAAAATCAGTACATTTCTGAAAAATTAAACCTATAAAATTATCAAAATAATGTAGTTATATGGTGAATATTAGTTGTTAATTATTAAATTCCTTACTCCAATTTCCTTAAATATTTGAACAGAGTTTTCAGGTAGTATGATCTTTTAAAATTTAGTTTCAAATATACAGTACATTGCTTAGACATCTATATAGTTTGTGAAACGATCTCCCCAATTGCTCCCTCCCTCCCCTAACCCTCCACCCAGCCACCGTATTAATGCTAACTGCATTCCATATGCCATGCTCCCCATCCCTGTGATCATCCATCAGCTACTAATCTGTGCTTCTTTAACCCTTCACCCCATTCTCCCAGCCTCTCAAATCCCTCTCTGTCCATCACCAAATTGTCTACTATATTTATGAATCTGTTTTTGATTATTTTGTTCTTTTTATTCCTTAGATTCCACATATAAGTGAAATCATACAGGGTTTATCTTTCAACGTCTGACTTAAATGCCTTCTAGGTCCATCAAAACAATATCTTTTTCCATCCCTTTCCTTTCAATCTGTGTGTGTCTTTTAATTTAAGGTGAGTCTTTTGTATTTTTTCCTCTTAAAGAAGTCTCTCCAACATTTCCTGTAATACTGGCTTTGTGGTGACAAATTCCTTTAGCTTATTTTTGTCAGGGAAGCTCTTTATCTGTCCTTCAACTCTAAATGATAGCTTTGCTGGATAAAGTTCCTTAGTTGTAGAT
This sequence comes from Eonycteris spelaea, assembly GCA_003508835.1. Taxonomy (NCBI): domain Eukaryota; kingdom Metazoa; phylum Chordata; class Mammalia; order Chiroptera; family Pteropodidae; genus Eonycteris; species Eonycteris spelaea. The sequence continues at coordinate 9,949,368 of PUFA01000017.1, forward strand.
CTGGGTCTTCATCCTGTCGAATATTTTTTGCCAAGCCCTTCTTTCCTATATAGTTGCTTTTGGAAATCAGCTGCCAGTCTTATGGGTATTCCCTTGTAAGTAATTATCTGTTTTTCTCTTGCTGCTTTTAATAGTCTTTCTTTGTGGTTATTAACCTTTGGCATTTTAATTATGATGTGTCTTGGTGTGGGCTTTTGGATCCCTGATTTTTGGAATTCTCTGAGCTTCCAGGGGTTTTATGTCCATTTCCTTCACCAAGTTAGGGAAGTTTTCCATCATTATTTCTTCAAACAGCTGTTCAACATCATGATTTTCTTCGTTATGCCAATCAGATGGATATTTGGACCCTTAAAAGTGTCCCGTAGCTCCTTAAATTATTTTTATAATCTTGGCATTGTATCTCTTGCCATTCTGCCTATCTAGAGGCTTTTCTGTCCTCTAGATAGGGCATTTGATCCTTTTGTTTATTTCTTTGTTTATTCCATTTGATACACTTCTCATCTAAGATAATGTGTTCTTCATTTCAGTCTGGTTCCCTTTTATAACTTCCATTTCCATTTCCATGTTTTGTTTTGTTTTGATCATTGTTGAAGTTCTCTACACTTCCAAATGGTCATTGAGTATCTTTATAACCAATGCTTTGAACTCTGCATCTGTTAGATTACTTGACTCCATTATATCTGGATCTCTGTTCTGTTCTCTCATATGGTTTCTGCTTCTTTGTCTTCCCATTTTGGCTACCTGTCTTGTCTGTTTCTATGTACTAAGCAAAGTTCCTAAGTCTCACAGTCTTATTAGTGTGGATTTGTGAAGTAAGTGTCTGTCCAGTGGCACAGTCCTGAGAGGGGTTCAGCTGCAGGCCAGATTTAGCCCAAGTCTTTACCCCTCCTGGGTTACCTGTTGAAATTAAGCAAGCAATCCACACCAGAAACCGAGGCCAGCTGCCTCCAGTGTGAGTCTAGGTGCTGCTCAGCAAGGAGCACCTGACTTGCTGAGGAGAAACCTGAATGTGGCTTGGGTGGGGCTGCACGTTGAGGGAGGCAGGGTTTCAGGGAATCTTCTGGGTGGAGCAACCTCTGTTATCCAGTTTGATGATGTCATGGCTGGCGCTGTATCCCGCACACTGGTCGTGGGGGAGGGCTCAACAGGGAATAATGGATCCCACCGGCACTTCTCTACAGAGCAAGTCTCTCCTTGGCCCTCACTCTGACAATGTCTCCCTGTAAGTCTCTGGTACCCCCTGCATGCAGCCTAATCGGCTCTGGTGCTAGAGCAAGCAGGTTCATCACTGTGAAAATCTGCTTGCGGGTGCGGCCCCTTTAAGAGGCGTCTGCTGCTGCTGCTCTCTCCAGCTCACTCAGTCCCTGGAGACTGGGCAGCCCCGCATCCTCGCCTGTCCTACCTTCTGCCGTTAAAGGGTGATTCTTTGTATTTCTTCCTAGTTGTATGGCTTGTTCCTCTAGATCCCAGGTGATTTTTCCTTGCTGTTGCTCCAGTTTCCGTCACAACTTTGATTTGGTTGCCAGAGGGCTGAACAGAGCCTCTATCCTCTGCGCCATTTTTTTTCAGTCTCCCTCTCAAGTAGTATGATTAAAAAAAAAAAATGTAGTAAAAGTAAAAACTTTTAAAAGAAAGCTTCCATGCAATTATGACTTATTTAAAAAAATTTTTAAAAATTATCTTTATGTTTCTTTGTTTCAATTGTATTTCTAAACGTCTTACATCCTCTTCTACCAAAAGAAAATTTAATCTTATGACTTTAGAATTTGGCAGCCAGTATTTCTACTATGGTAGGTTATCATATAAGTAAGTAGAAGCAGCAGGATAATCCAAGAGCATTATCAGTTTCTGTAAGTTAGAGATGTTCCATTGATGACTTGAGAAAAAACTCATAATTTTTTCAAAACCAGGTTTTTGCTCATTATTCTAGGAGTAAAGGTAATTTAGTATCTATGCTTCGACTTTATTGCTAATGGTTTAAAGAAGGTGGTTTGGTAGTGATAGAAATTGAAAAAGTGAATGGAGACACTTAAGCGCTTGGGGGCATCCATCTAACCTGTGTTTTTTTGGTATCGATAGAATGAAAAATATGATGTGTACATTTTAAAAGGTTTTGCAAAACAACAAATAATAGTTCTTACAAATATTAATTAAGCCCCAGATAAATAGCAATAATAGCATTCTGTGCAGTTAAATTTTTATTCAGTGAGCATAAATTCCCTTTATTTTTGCTTATTGTAGTATTCGATGATGGTGATGAGAGAACATTGCGACGCACCTCACTTTGCCTAAAAGGGAAAGACACTTTGCCGAGAGTGAGGTAGGGTGACATTGATTCTTTGGGTTGAATAAAGGCTACTAATGGAGAGGCACATGTGATTTAATTTGTCTGTTTCTTATCTAGACACTTGACCAGCTTCCACTAACAAATCCAGAGCATTTTGGAACTCCTGTAATTGCAAAGAAGACAAACAGAGGAAGGAGGTCCTCTCTTCCTGTGTGAGTGTTTTTATATACAATAACATTACAATTATTATGCCATTACATAAATGACTTTTTAAAGATGGCAAATTTGTTTGGGTAACCTTTCCATAGTATCTTGTATCCTTATGTTAGACATTTTACCTTGAGCTGATCTTGTTCTTAATTTTTCCCACTACTTTGTCTAGTAATTAGCACAACTTCTTTTTCAAAGAGGCTATTTTTGTTTCGAATTACTTTGCCAAAATCCATAATTGATATGATTTTCCTGTTTTAAGTGGGTATGTGTATGTTTTAACCTTTTTATTTCAAAAACATTTCAAACATAAAAATTTTAAGAATAAAACAGTAAACTTTCATATACTCATCATCCAGATTCACTAACTGTTAATTTTTTTGGCATTCTTGCTTTATCATTCCCTCTCTATATTATAATTTTTTTCAATTTAATAATAATAATTTTAATTGGCTGGCTGAACCATGTGAGAGGAAATTGCAAGCATCATGACCTTTTACCCCTAAATATTTTACCTAGGACAGAACAAGGACATTCTCTTAAGTAACTAAAGTATGATCATCAATTTCAGAAAAATTTAATATTGGTAGAATGCTATTTTCTAATAACATAGTCTTATTTCAGATTTTGCCAGTTGTCCCAATAATAGCCTTTATAGCATTCCCTGATTCCAGAATCCAATCCAAGATCAGGCATTGCATTTAGTCTTCTTTAATTTGGAAAACTTCCTCAGGCCTTTTTTGTCTTTTCACAGCATGACATTTTTGAAGAGCACAGGCCAGTTGTCAGTGAGATTGTTCCCTACTATGGATTTGTCTGATTGTTTTAGTTATCCAGATAGGTTACCTAAATAAACTTTCATTTGTATTTTAATGAGATCTCTTTATAACCTGTTGGGAAATTAGAGTTATATTATCTGGCATCTGGCATACATAAAAAGTAGAAAGGCAGTCTTTTTAAAAAAATGTATTTGAAAAAAAATGTCCTTGGCACATTAAATATTTTATGCTGACATAATTAGGCTCTTCTGTCCCAGTGAGTAGTTGGCAGGAGAGCCTAAGTCCAAGCCCTCATTGATCTAGTGAAGGAGACTCAGAGTTACCATGGACAGTTCAGGACTACTTCTGTGGGGCTAGGGAAGTTTTCATCTCTGCAGTTCTAGTAAGAACAAAGAGGCTACTGTTCTGGGTGATCCAGATTAGAAATTGAATTGTACATGTTAAATTCACACCATTCTTTATCAAAAATGGTTTATGTTAAGATCATGATAAAGTTATTTTAACTTTCAGTAATGAAGATGAAAAGGAAGAAGAAAGTAGTGAAGAAGAAGATGAAGATAAGCGACGACTCAATGATGAATTATTGGGAAAAGTTATAAGTGTGGTATCTACACCTGAGAAGACCGAATGGTATCCTGCTTTGGTAAGTAAGGTTACTTTACAGAGTTAATCAATCAGTTATTTGAAATACTTGTTTCCCTGGATTTTTTAAAAGCACTTAAAATATTTTGAAAGTATTACACAAGTTTAATTTGGACTTTATTACAAAATTGAGGTTCCACATATTTGACTGTCTTCTTTTGTTATTTCCTTTCTTTAATTCTTTACAACTGATCATTTCTTGGGATCTTTTAGTTTTTCAAAATGTGTCCAGTGGCCTCCTTTAACTCTGTTCCCATTACTACTTTATACCTGATCTACAGTAAGTACCTCCAAGTCCCCTTGACTCAGTTATTGAATTCTTTCTTTACTAAATTCAGATTGATTTTCTAGATGTAACTTCTTTTAGAGAAATCATTTAAAAATCGGATTTAATCATGATAGTCCCATTCTAAAAAACCCGTCACTTACTCTGCCTAATATATCAATTCTGCTTCCTTTAAATGAATATTTGAGGCCATCCCTAGCTCTTGGTTTGTTCCCATTTTCAGTGTAAGCTCTCTACTTAACTCAGGTTATTTCTTAACTGTTCCCTCCATAAGACACTTCACTCCTTCAAGCCTTTACCCCTGCCTTAAATCCACATTGAATTCGGGTTTGTTCTACATTCCTCAGAAGGGAGAGAAGTATGAGACTTACACATTGCCTTCAAGAAGCTTACTATATACATTTAAAAGAGATTACACGGTAATTAAAAATTATATAGTAATTTAAAAAACTTTTGGTCCAGACACTGGAGGAGGACAGAAAGTACTGAGGAAAAAAAGGGGATACGTAGGCTTTGGAATTGCAAGTCTTAAATAGGTTGATAGAGAAAACTAATCTTTGCTTATTTGGGGAAGGAATAAGAAGAAGGGATAGGTAAGAGAATTTTTTCATGAGAGGAATCAATAATATCTAGAATTTCCTGTCTCCACTTTCTCCTCGTCCTACTCTTCTATTAAGGTTCAGCTCAAGTCCTACATTTTTTGCAGGGTTTCTCCTAATATAAATAGGCCCTCTTCTTTGAGTTTTTATATCACTTATACCTCGAATAATAATTTTGGCACAAAATGTGTTCCAGATTAGATTAAAATCCTTTAAAAGACTGAGGCCATGTTTCTAGGTTTCTATGTGCATATATATACATTACTCAATTCCTATATAATAGATCTATTTTTCATAGAAAAAGTCTGAAAATTTTTTGAGCCTTTCAGTTCTACAGACAGACAAGTAAAGGGGTTTGGATTCAGAATATTCAGGTCATAATTTGCCAAGAGATTTAAAAAAAAAAATAAATCCTTTTATTCAACAGATTTATTATTTTCCAGGTAATGTAGAAAATAAAAGATGTGTAAGACACTAGCCTTATGTTTGATGATTTTATAGTCTAATGCAGAAAATAATTTAACTATAATATAAAATAGTATATGTTCAATTTTAGGACTTCTTATCATAAGATATTACATTTATTTAAAGGAAATCCAGAAAGCCTTCATGAAGCAGGCACTTTTGCACTGAGCTATGAGGGACTTAAAGTTAGTAAACAGAGCTTCACTAGAGGGCTTCCTTAGAGGAAACAAGATGAGTAAAAGCCGCAAAGCAAGGGTTGTTCATGGAACTATGTGCTCTGGGAATTCATTTTGGCTAAATATTAGATGTGAGTAGGGCAATAATAGGAAATAAGACTGGGAAAATAATTTGCATCTAAGACAGAAGAGTCTTTAAAAATCCTTCCAAGGAATTTGGACATAATTCTGCTAGAATTTTTCATTAGAAGAGAGACATTATTTGAGCTGCATGTTCAGGAATGTTAATGAGGCAGTGGTGTGTTAGATGGATTGTTGTTGGAAAGACTGGTTACAGAAATCAATTTGGAGGCCATTAGAGTGGTTCACAGGTGAGGTAATTAAGCTTTGAGCTGTACCTGCTTGTACCCTTGAAAACTTACTTTAAGCCTTTGCTGCCTCACCTTTTCTTTCCCCAGATTGGGTTAAATCTTACTTCTCTGTGTTTTCATATTCTATGCGTAGTGGTATCACTGTACTTTTTCTCCATTGTGTTCTTTTTGTATATCTTTTGTGTTTACCCCTGCATTACACCTTAAGCTTTTTGAGGACAGACACAAATATATTATTAACCCAATAAGTACCAGCACCTAACAAGCAAACATTTACTTTCATTCAATGTTAAGACTGCTGATATGACTGCCAAGAATTTTTAATTATCTGGATATATGCTGTTTAATATGATAGCTGTGAGCCCTGCATGGCTATTAAAGTTTAAATGTAATAATGAAAATGAAATAGAATTAAAAATTCTATCTCTAAGTTACGCTAGCACATTTCAAGTGCTCAGTCCCATGTAGTTCATTGCTATTGTACTGGTCAATGCAGATATTGAGGATTTTCATCATTGATTAAAGTTCTGTGGAAGCTACTAGATTGTAGCAGACAGGCTAGTGTTAAGAGTAATAGTGAGTAGTTTATTGTTAGACTAATTTATTGTTAGACTATTTATTGTTAGATTAATCTATGTTCAATAATTTGTTGTTAGACTAATTTTTTTAAATATTAAATTCTATAAAGAATATATAGAGATTATTTACTATGTTCAGACTTCTATATTTTTTTACATTTTCTATATAATAATCGATGAGACTTTTGTTATTTTTAAAAGTTAAGAAATTAAAAGTTCTTTACTCAGATTTCCTCAGATTTGTATTAATTACTAATAATTTTACATGCCTTGGTAAGAAAGAGAACTTTAGGTGTTTATTTCAAAATAGATCCTGATTCAGGAGTATTTTTAAAATTTATAATATGTCAAATTTTCATCATAGATCATACATTTTATTTTTATGGAAATAAATAAGTTATTTAGCTGAGAGTAAATCCTAATACTTTAAAAGTGGTGGTCACATCATAATTTATATTTAATTATTCATTTTATAATATAATGATTGTATAAATTAAATATCTGGAAAATCAATATGCTAAATAAAAATTATAAGGTGATCTTTTGTAAATAATTCATTAATAATGAAAGCTATTGATAATAAAGCTATTTCTTGTAAAATATAATCCATTTGAAAAGTTAGGGGATCTGGAATTGTCCTTTTTAAAATAAGAGTAACTATGTTCTTATTTTATATTTCAGGTAATATCTCCCAGCTGTAATGATGACATCACAGTGAAAAAAGACCAGTGTTTAGTTCGATCATTTATCGATTCTAAATTGTGAGTAATGAATCACTTAGTATATTACATTGGGAGAAAAAACAATGGAATCACAATGATAGACTCTTAGGTATTCTAAGTCTATATTTTTAAAAGGCTAATCATTTCATGAACTGAGAAGTTGTTACTTAATATGTTGTGATTTTTTTGTAATGTAGGTTATTGTTTACTGAAAACTTTTATATAAAAACTGAACAACAATTTGAGAGTTATATTAAAAACAGTTTTTTAATAAAGCATGGTACTTATTTTCTCTTTATAAAAATTATGTATTTTTTCATGTGTACTATTACGTTATTAAGTATGAAATTTACTTTTAATAGAATTTATATAACTAGAATAATTATTTTGACTTTTTTTCTGTTTAAAATTTCAGAAAAAGAATATATAGAGACTATTTATTTACTTTTCTGATTAAAAGTAATGTTTTTAGAAACTCCTTAACCTCAACTTCTTGTTTCCAAAAAATATATTAAATTAAAGAAATATATGTATTTATTATGTTGTAATTCTCTGAAAAAATTTGATATCATATATCTTAAAATGATAAACTATTTTAATTGCCTTTATTAGACTTTTTAGTAAACTGAATTGTATATTTAAGAAATATTAAAGATCAAAATAGATATTGTTGTCTTCTGTAAGGAAAACATCATGCTGATTAAACTCTACCCCATACTATGGGGAGGGTTGCATAGATTGAAATATTACAAATATGAGGCTCTTCAATGAATATACTTTTAGTGTATGAGTCATCAGAATGAAGATACTAGCTTTGCCTACATTACCTCTTGCTTTTTATTAAGCATTAGGATATACACATTAGGATATATACATTAGGATCTTTTAAAAAACATTTTATAGGCAAATAGTTTTGATTATGAGGTTTATATTTTTCTATGTGTTAACATGGACTATTTAATAACTTTTCTTTAGTAATGGTTCCCTCTCTTTTATTCTTCTCTATAATTAGTTATTCTGTAGCAAGAAAGGATATCAAGGAAGTAGACATTCTCAATTTACCTGAATCTGAGCTCTCTGCTAAACCAGGTAAAGTATGGGTGAATCAACCCATTGTTTCATGATGTGGCTCCAAATGACTAAAGCAAGACAATATTCTCTGTTGCTGTTTCAATTGTTTGGAGTTAATATCCACTCTTATTTGGCTATTTTTTAATATCTAGAAAAAACATTTGATTCATAATTTTTTGGTAGGTGTAACTTTTCATGTTTTATGATTTTCTCTGAAGTAATAATAAACATTAATATAACAATTAAGAAATATGTTCAAGTTTATCATTTTATGAGTGATAGCTATTCTGACTCTGACTGTTATGTCTTCCTATTATTCTATGCTGCTAATTTCATAACAACTACTGAAGCATAGTTTTACTCTTAGGGCTGCAGAATGCAAGCATCTTCTTAAAAACTAGAGTTGTTCCTGATAATTGGAAAATGGATATAAGTGAAATCCTTGAGTCATCCAGTAGTGACGATGAAGATGGCCCAGCTGAAGAAAATGAGGAAGAGAAAGAAAAGGAAGCCAAAAAGGAAGAAGAAGAGGTGGTACGTGAAATTTCTTGTTTGTAGTATATGAAAATATTTTAATACTGTAAAATAAAAATGATACCTTTGTATATTTTCGCTCTGTCTAGAGTCTCTACGTTATTTGTTTCTGTCTTTCTAGTTCAACTTGATTTGAGGAAAGGGGAGTTTTTTGGCTTCTAGTTCAGTGGGTAAATCAGAACTAATTTTTAGTTGGTAAGAGGTTACAAAGAAAAACTTATCAGGTTAAAGAAGTGCAAACATGTTGTTTTTTGTTTTGTTTGTTTTTTTGGCGTCTTTTCCAAACAACCAAGGAGGAAGGAAATGTAACTTTTAGGTATATTACATATGTTAATTGATTTAAATTGTTACCATGTGGAGTAACTGATATTATCTTTTTTTAAAGGAAAGTGAATGTCTAAAAGATTTTAAGTAACTTTCCCAAAGTGGTACAGTTCAAATGTGAACAAGGATTTGAACCTAGGTCTGGTCTGCTTTAACGTTGAAACTTTACTGTTTTAGACATTTCACAGCATTTTGAGGATAATAGGGGTAAAAAAAAAAATCTATCCGAACCGAAAGACTATTTCATTGGCAGTTTGATAATCATAGAAAAGATTTAGATTGCATTTTATAAGTGCTAATGGTTTTCTTTGTAATATTACATGCCATCTATAATTATAAGAAATCATTCATGGAGTACCACATAATTGCTTACATTAATATTGTTGTCTATTTATTCAGCAGTGTTTTGTCAAATAGGATAAATTGTCCAGTATATTTTTGGTTGTTGTGAGGTAAAGGGGCTTAGGGGCGGACAAAGAGAATGAGTTTACTGAAAAAGAAGACCTATTTGAGCATGAAAAATATTTGCTTGAAAAATGTAGAATGTTTGTTTCTGTTTTACATGAACAGATGTTAATTGATGAAATAAAATGAGTATACTTGTATGTGATGAAGAGCATACAATATTTCTCTCCTTTTACTTCCCCTGCAGTATTTGGTTTTTTGCACTCTGAAATCAGAATGGCGGTTCATACTTACAGGCTGCCTACAGAGTTGCCATAGTAACGTGCTGTTGGTTTTAAGTGAGCATGCTCGGAAAGGCAGGAAGGTTTAGCAGAGGCTTGGCAGGTTGCCAATGGAGGTTTGCCAGATGCTTTGAAATGGGCTGTCTTTCTTTTCCTTTCATGTAATGTCTGATTTTTATGTGGAAGAGAATGTAAGTAGTGCTGTATAACCCTGCGGATGCTATGCCCTAAGAGGGAAAGCAAATATTTGCAAGTCAGACTGAAAAATGTTCAGACACTGTATTGATTAAGTAGAAGGGGAATCTAACCATTTTGCATTTGAAAGAAAATGCAGCATATAGGTAAGATCTTTTTAATATTTAGTTACCATTTTGCTTGCCAAAAATGGGGTTAAATAAGAATTTTAGGTATTGGTGATGTAGCTGATATGGTAGTATGTGTAACCAAGCGCAATTGTTTTTTTTGTAAAAGAGACAGTAAGGAGTCTATTTTTAGAATATCAGAGGATGAAAGCTATTTTTCTGAAACATGAGATGGATTTTGAAATGAAAACGATGAGACAATCTGGCAAAAGGCAGGATTTAAAGTCTAAATATTAAATGTGATTTTTGTATTTGTATTTATTTATAGATTATATGTTTTTAGGATAAATAGGCCACATTTTCAGGGTGTGAACTATTGCAGTCTGGTTTGGTTTTTTTTTTTTTTTTTTAATTAACATTAGTTAGGATCTTATTTTGCCATATACTAAAAATGATAAGTCTGTTTTTGCTAATACTTTTATTTGGTGTACTTTCAGAATGCATTTTCCCTACTTCCCCCTCCCCCCTCAAAAAAAACCTGAAATTTTAAACAAAGAAGATAAAAAGAGCTTTGTAGTAAGGTTAGAGAGGATGGCTGGCTATAAAATAGTAAACAGTACTCTTATTACAGCTATTAATTTCATAAAAATAATTTTTTATTCAATCTGTGAATAAACATTAATAAAAAGGAATAAAGAGCAGAGGCAAGCTCAGTTACCTATTGTTTGCAGGTAATAAGTAAAGAAATTTAAAAAGGTAAGTAAGGACTTTGTAAGGATAATATCTTCATCAAATGTATTACTTAAAATATGAACCTGTTAAAATTAAGTGAACCAGGATGCTTTTTATCTACTGAAAAATAAAAGCAAATTTACAAAATGTAGACATTTATTTATATGATTATTATTTTAAATTTTTTCAAATGGTCAGTTTCTTAACATATACTTGATTGAATTCCTTGATAGAAACTAATTCCTCTTTTTCTCTGGCCATACAGGTAGATTTTTCTTGAGTGAGATATGGTTGCTTTAGGAAAAAAAAATCAGCTACATTTTTTTGCTTTTGGATTTAGATTTAGTTGCTGAATCATTCTAACTTGTCTTGAAAGTAATTTTTTAAAATTTTAATATATTGATAAACTGAAAAGCAGTTGAATCTATATGTAGCAAAGGAAAAAAGGGATATGGTATAATATGAATTAAAATCTGGTAAGCCAGGGCCTACCTGGCTTAGTCATTATAGGCCTTTACTACATAAGTGAGGTTAAGCTATTGTATTACATTACAGATCCTATTCTTCCTGAAATGTAATGATGCTGTGCTTTTCATGAAGATTAATGTTGCTTTACAAAGATCAAAAAGATTTACAACATTCTGTAAACCACTATAACAATACTTTAGCCTGTTATTTAGTGTTTGTAAATTTTATGCAGTAGAATCATACAAGTGTTAAAATACCTCTGCAGTGTTAGTAGGCAGTGGACATTGTTTTTATATTTGATGCTTGAGCACCCTAATATAGCCTTAATAAGGAGATTTGAGAGTCTATGACTTTACCATGGAGGAGCATCTTTTTTATTTAATGTTATTTTGAATTCTTAAGCATTGGTAGTTCAGGATTCCAGTACAAGAAATGTATTTCATACTGTTACTGTGTGGGAAGGGACTAGAGAATCTGACAGGAAATAGATCCTATCTATATTGATGGCTTTAAATTTTAACTGACTGGTAGATGGGGAATATTTTCATGGATATTACTTATGTCTTTTAATAAAGAAAATGTTATATTAGAAAAGATAATACAGAATTTCCTTTTGACCTTTTAAATTAGTTGAAAGTGAGGTAAACATAAGTTATGATATCATTTATTCATTTACTCCTGTCTTATGTTCACTTTGGATGAATGTAGGAAAGTTGTCTAAGAATAAAATAAATAGCTGATTGTTTAGAAGACAGTATGGGGGGAATTTGACTAGTCTTAGCTTTTTTATCCTTTTGGTTCGCTATTGGTAGGCTTATGCATTGGGATCTTTCAAAAATTTACCTAATTTCATGGTTAGTAATGAATTTAGTGAACTTCATATTTAGTAGAATTTAGTGAATTTTTAAAAGAAATGTTCTCTTTCGTTTAGAAGTATTGACACCCATTTCTCCAATTTTTGAATTTTCTAGGGATCACTGATATACTTAATTCCCAGAATAATATTCCACTATTATAAAATCACAAGTGATTGAGTTTTTTTATTCATGGAAAACTTGAAAGTACTCCAATACTCTGTTTATTCTTGGAGATTTAGAAGTTTTTAAAGTAAGATTATTTAATCCTCACATCAGGATTTTTTATGAGTCAGGAAACTGAGGCTTAGAGAGATTACAGAAGGTTTCACAGACTTTTAGGAAAATTTTCTCTCTTCCTCTAGATTTAAAGTCTGTGAAAACAGAGGATATTAGGGGTTTTTTTTTTGGTTTTGATTTTCCTTTCCCCACCAATATAAATATCTACCAGACAGCAACATGGAGCTTGGCTCAGAGTAAGCCTTTATTAAATAGCTTCTGAGTAAATGAATGAATGTAGGCTATGCAATTATCCTAACAACTTGCTATTTGAAAGGAAGTGTTGGAAAGTTTGTTGCAAGGTTCCAGAAAGTTCTCTTTGGAAGGAACCATGTGATACACTATCTCATAATAGATTTATTTCCTCAGGCAATAAACTCTGTAGGCAGTCTCGTTTCCTTATATAATATTGTGAGTTTAATTCTTTTAAATTAATTCTTTTTGGCTTAAGCTACTTTGGATAGTTTTTTGTCACTTGCAGTAAGAGTTCTTGACTAATAATACTCCTTCTTATCTTGCCCCACTATTTCAGATGTCTTTCGACTATTCTTTTCCTTTCCAGTCTGTCTTCACCTCCAATCCATTGGCCATAAACACCTTTCTAAAACATAAGTGGTTCTTGCTGAAAACCCTTTAATGGCTTTCAGTACCTATAGGATAACATTTAGGTCTTTATAAATTTGGCCCTTCATAATTCGATACATGCCCCCCACCTTTTTATTCTTCCCCTCCACTATTCTCCGGCAGTATGGAACTTCTTATAGCTACCTCTCGCCACCTATTAAAATATTGCTCATAAGCTGCTTGTTGTCAGATATACTACATTGAGTATCACCTTTGTGTTGCCTATTCCCTTTACCAGTATTAAATATAATAGGTAAATAAAATGAAAGTGTTAAAAACTCAGAAAATAATAAACACTAGGTAAGATTTAGAAAATCTAACAGTCTTCTATGTAGGAACAAAGACAGCTCTGCCTGAATTACAGTGGTTGAGTATGACCTATAAATGCTCAATGTGTTAACCTTAGTTAAGTTGTTTTGGTATTTCTTTCACAGTTTTGAAAAAAATCAGTGGGGCTGTTTAATGTGTTTGAAATTTAAAAGTTTATACAGAAAGAATATGCAGCTACTGGTATTGCTGCTGTTTTCACATTAGTCTTCCAGCCCACAGCTATCACTTCTGATGTACTTGAAGTATGTAGCTCCCCAAAGTGGAGCTTTCGGGGCATTGTCTTAATACCCACCCCTTGTCCTCAACATGAGAGATCAAGAGATTGTAAGAATTGAGGAGTTAAGAGAATGTGTGATTAAGTTCCTGGGGTGTGGTGAGAAGGGCAGCCACTAAGGAGGATCAGAGTAGGGGCTATAAACAGTAGCACAAAGGGTGAACAAAGCTGCTGTTGTCCAGAATTACATTAATTCACAAAAACAGTATTTGGGTATTGAAAAATAGGCACAGTATACTAGAACACACACACAAAAAAGAACGTGTTATTAACATCATTAATAACTTATTAAGAGTACTTGTAGGGGTTCGTGAGAACTGAGATATCCATCAACAAAAGACGTGTACTTTTACAAGAAAACCACAAAGATACAGTTCAATTATACTCTTCCCGACTTTCAAAAAGTCAGTTTTTGTAATTCTAATCTGTTATGTGCTAAGAAACTATCCTGACCCACTGTGTATAAGTTATGTGGGCCTGAGGGCTTTGTATATATGCATCATTTTTTACTCACATATATTGGGACAATTTGGACACTTTTTGTTCACCCTCCTAATGTGTGTTCTCAAGAGTAGAGCTGCTAGCTAAGTAAGTTAATAGCTCAAGATATTATCCTTTTGAAAAAATACATAACAAAATGTATTTATCTCCCATCACAATGAAATGCAGAAAGTCCGTTCTTTACTAGAATTTGTGCCATTTCTCAGTGAATGAATAATCATTCCTTTTCTGATTAATGTATTTGGGAAATGAATGAGGTGAATGCTGGCAAGTGATTGTGCCACCACTACCTGTTACTTAAGAATACCCTCTGCTATTTTTACTTTTCTCTTTTCTCTGACTTGTATTGCATTTATATTATGATTAGTGTGAGCCCTGAAACACAATGAACAATTGAAGAAAACCTCAGTTCACTTTCGCAGAAGTCGTTTCATTCACATGATAGAGTGTCTAACCTAAATGCTAGTCATGGTAAAGTTGTGAGTAAAATAGGCATGTTTCTAACTTCCTAGACCTTATTAAGCATTCACAATGTTTTGGAACTTTGAGGAGTACAGACATGAGCAGCTTAACTTACACTTAAACTCAAAAAAATATCTCAGCATCTCTCTCCTTCAGGGAAGAGTCATCTTTCCATCATGAGATGGTAAGACTAATTCAGGCATTGATCCTCCTCCTTGTGGACTGTTGTAATAGCTTTTTTTCCTTCTAATCCATCAAACTCATTCTTGGCAGAGAGCTTTTAAAAACACAAATCTGATCTAATTCTTCTTTAACTCTCTTAGAACTCACATCTACCTGGAGTATCCAGTTTAGATTCTCTAGCATATCATCACAAAGTCCTTTCATAATCACAACCTGCCTTTGCCAGCCTCATGCTTATGCTGTTTGCTGTACCTCCTGGGCTGTCTGCTCTTCATATTTGGATATTTTCCCTAATACCATCATCATCACTCCATGCCAAGCAGAACCCTTCACTCCCTCTTTATTCTTTTATTTATTTTAGAAAACTTATCACATTGTATCAAATTAGCTTGTTTTACATCTCAGCACCCCCTGTCAAACTCAGAGGGTCAAAAGGAGAAGGTACCATGTCTTATCATTTAATCACAGTAATTTGCATAGTTCCTGACTCATGGTAACCATCAATAGATGTTTGAACTGAATTTGAAGATATAGTTTCTAAAGTCATAAAATTCATGATCTAGTAGTGTAGATAAATTTACATCTATAATACTCGGTAGTATATATTGATGCTAACTGACACTGTACATTTCTTGAAATGATGATCATGTTCATGTCTCTTATATATCCGTAACTCCCTTCCCTGCCATTTTACTGGATGCATAATTACTGTTCACATGCTTGACTAAATGAAGAGAAGAAGGCTCATCAGCAGTCTGGTGGACTCTCTAGGACCTCCCATTATTATACCCTCTCCTGTTCGAAAACCCCTGAGGGATGCAACATCTTCTGGCTATTAACCAGAAGAGAAATGCTGTATGTACAAAGATACTATGAACAGAGAAAGCACACCATGATAGCAAATATGAGCCCCTATACAAAAGTCATAAAGACATATTCTTCTAGTTGGAGGGGTTTTCTAGCATGTGCAGTTTTACTCCCAAGGTGACTAACAACACAGCTATTTTCAAAAAAAAAATTGTGAAGAATTGCTTATTGTAAGAGATAAAGCAATTTTTAATTTTTGCAAAGACCATCAGGTAAATTTAAAACTTTGTTTATAGACTCATCTTTTTTGTGTGTGGAAAGTAAATATCCTCCCAACTTGGCATTTGTGGAATTCTTTATTCATTTATATCTTGTTTTTATACCTCATAAGTGCACTTAAACTTAAAATCCTATAACCATGCTTTCTCGTGGAACTTAATACACTCTTGGACATCCACTGACTTTTAAATTAAATGTATTTAAATCACCAGCTTTTATCTATAAAACTATACTTTTAATTACTAAGAATTTATCAAGTGTTTGCTACAATCTTAATAAATACCTAACTTGCATTTGATGGCTTCATTTTGTTTTCTTGTTTAGAAGGCAACTTTGATTTCAAAGCAGTGCCTTTTTAAAAAAATCGCTTTGATCATAAATAATGGAAATGAGTTGTTAGTCTGAGGAGAGAATATTGTGGTTATAGGCAATAGGCAAAGCATAGAACTAGTGTAGCATAGGATGTTTCTGGGTTTTTCCCCATACTGGAAGTCTTAAAATTAACATCTGAAATGATTCTTGGGCTACTTGATTACTTTTTTTTCTTGAGTTAACTCACTGGCAGTTGTTCTTATACCCTTGCAAAAGCAAAATGTTTAATTTACATTGGGAGAAAACTACCATCTTTTTTTTTTTTTTGGTATAAATGCTTTTTTAAAAAATTATTTTTCAGTTACAGTTGACATACAATATTATATTTAAAACTGTCCTCTCTTAATTTGAACATTTAGTAATAACCCCTATTAACTTTGTAAATTGCTAATTTTTGAGGCTTAGTAAAATTTTGACTTAAGTTTCTTTATATTTGATAAAACTAAAAGTATTCCTGTGTTATATAAATCATTCTGAAAGAGTGTACTAAAAGATTTTACTCCCTTTCTCTTGATTGTCTCATATATATATTTTTCATTATATATTCTATTCAACTACATGTTTATTGGTCCTGGATATATATTATTAGAGTTTAAAATTCTTAAAGGATACAAAATTGAAAAGGGTCTATCACCCTCTGGAGTGTCAACACTCAGTATTTATTGCCTGACAGTTAGTTGTTTTTGCTTTGAATATGGCTTTGAAGGACAAAAATCTGACTACTTCTTTGAAACATAGAAAAGTAGTATTCTGAAATTAAGTTATGATCATTTATATGGAAGAAACATATCAGTGTTTTGTTTTATATAGTGTTATTTCCCCAAATATTAGATTTTAAGAAAATATTTTATTAAAACTCGTAACCCATTTGTTTGACTAGAGCCCAGACCTGAGCTGTTTAATAAGAAATCATTAAGTTTATAGAATTAGTAAAAAGTAATACTTAAATAGGTATTTGTAGGATAATTGTTTTTACATGAATGTTTCCATTAGTTCCCCCATCCTTCAGGACCTAAATTAGTGTTTATCTAGTTTCCTTCCCTAAGAAGTCATTTTCATTGTCTTATTTTCAGGGATTGCAAAGTCAACCGCAGAGGCCAGGTAAATGAGAAAAGCAGGCTAGTGTGATACAAGAGTAGAATGGTGGAGTCTGGGACAAAATAGAATTTACATAACTCATTTAAATGTATTTATATTTTTAATAAATAGTGCACTGTCTGAACAAAAAATCTTTGCCATGTGATCCTGCATCCTATTTTATATTCATTCAACAATAACAAATTTTTAATTTTTGTAGGTAGATTTTAAAATAATAAATACATTTGTAATTGTGTTCATCTATCAATATATTTGTATAGGCCACATGGTGTTTTAATTTTTTTTTTTTTTCAAATACCAAGTGAGGAGAAAACACCCATTCCTAAACCTTTTTCTCATGGCTAATCTTAGTTTTTATAGTGGTACTCAAGGGCAGGGTTAGAGTGATAAATGGGGTGAAGAGTAGAGATTGTATATCTTGACAGTTGCATCAAATCAACTCTATCATAATATGAGGTAAAATCTGGCATTGTAAGGTTTTGAGAAAATTCACATTTCCTAGCTTCATTAAAATTTTATTCCCTTACATTGAGCTCACAAAACAAAAAACAACAAAAGACAATGTATCTTATCCTATTCATTGTTCTATATCTTTATGTATTTTACCTTTACAGCCTGAGGAAGAACTTGATCCTGAAGAGAGGGACAACTTCCTCCAACAGCTTTATAAGTTTATGGAAGACAGAGGTACTTTCATGCTCATTAATTGAAAGTAGTAATTCCTTTTACAGTTTCAGAGTCTAGGTTTATGTATTATTTTTGTTCGAATCATGGGTATATGGATTTAGATTTAAAGTAAAGCCTAATAGTAAATACTTGGAATAAAAATATTAATATCTATTTTGAGCAGGAATATATAGGAAGTAGTTTGGGCATAATTAAATTTAATTTCCTTGAGATTATAAAACCAAAACATATAATAATATTTAAGTAATAGAAAGTGAAGGGGTCATAATGTTAATCTGCATACCCATTTATAATTACTGCTGTCTTTATGGCAAGAAACTAGCCTGATCCTTGATCTCAACAAAATAAACATAATAGGAGATCATTATCTAAATAGAAAGAATTTCTATTCAGAAGGTAGAAGAAACAGAACCTTTATAAATCATCATCCTTCTTGACATTACGTTAGTCCTGAAAATCCTCAGATAAATTCATCCTAGACATTCTGTAGCCTTCAGAAATTATCCTTCAGATGACTGCTAACGGTCTTAACATTTGTGTTAAAGTAGTGAAAAATGAAACGATGGCCTAAAATGTGCCATTTCCAACGTGCGTGTTCTTGCTTAGGTTTCTTGAACCAGCAACATTGTTGGCTACACCTTGTAGTTCCAAGGTTTAATTTAGTTTTACCTAATTCAGTGGTAGAGAGGGAATTTTATTAGTTGTGAAAGTAAATCTAAAGACCACCACAATGCAGTATAAAGAATATAGAGAATATTTTGTGTTGTCTTACATAATTTAAGGTTCTTTAAATATAAATATATGCCTCTGGTTAATGAAATCTAGGAAGTGAGAAATTTTTTTTTTAACTTAGTATTTTCCATTTGAATAAACATTATTTCTACCCTCTGCTACTAAAAATAGGTACTCCAATCAACAAACCACCTGTTTTGGGCTATAAAGATCTCAATCTCTTCAAACTCTTTAGACTGGTTTATCATCAAGGTGGATGTGATAATGTAAGTAGAGATGTAAAAAGTTAAGTCATTTGATGTTTTACTGTTATATGTACTTTAGGTAATAAACATGTTTTCCTAATGACTATAGAATATTAGTATAAAGATTATTTCCCTTTGCAAATGTTAACAAATAAAAACTTAATTTTCCAGATTGATAGTGGTGCTGTATGGAAGCAAATTTATATGGACCTGGGCATTCCTATTTTGAATTCCGCTGCTTCCTACAATGTAAAAACTGCTTATAGAAAGTAAGTATAGTTTATTCGTCAAAAGAATACATATTTACAGAGACTATTTTCCATTCGTTAACAATTAAGAACACATCAATCAAAGAACATTGAATTTAGAGAAAGTGAATAAAAAGATTTAGATTAATGGATACTTGTGATTGAAAGTTATTTCAGTGCACTAAGTCTGTACTTTATTTTTCATGTTGTCCTAATTTCCTTTCAAAGTCAGGGATGCAGGGCAGTATTTATAGTCTGAAATGATGGTACATATTATAGAACTGTATCTTTTGCATGAACAACCTTCAGATCAAAACTGTAATAGCTATGTTTAGTTACCACAAGCTCAGATTTTTTTCACTAAGAAATTTTATTTTATGATTAATATTTCTGTTTACAATCCTTTAGAAAAAAAACACAAGAAATTAGTAGCATAGAAAAAGTACTTAAAAGAAAGATCTTGAATTTTACTTTTTAAAAACATGAGTTTTAATAATACAGTATTCAAGTTAAATATAAAGATTATTTATTATTTATTAAAAAGAAATATTGTTTGTTAGGTACCTTTATGGTTTTGAGGAGTACTGCCGTTCTGCAAATATTCAATTCAGAACTATTCACCACCATGAACCAAAAGTAAAAGTGGAAAAAAAAGACTTAGAAGAATCAATGGAAGAGTCTCTAAAACTAGACCAAGAAATGCCTTTAGTAGAAGTGAAGAGTGAACCCGAGGAAAATATTGATTCAAATAGTGAAAGTGAAAGAGAAGAAATAGAATTAAAATCTCCAAGGGTAAGTAGTTAATACTAGTTTTATCTGGTTTATTTTAAGCTTTTACAATTTTTTTTGTTATGAGCATTTTCAGATGTGCACAAATATACTTAAGTGAACCTGGTTTATTTTCCAATATTTAGTCATGTTTCAGCCAGGTTAGCCTAGTTGCCTTTTTAAAAACCTATCATATACTGTTTCTTATACCTGAAAACCATTCCTCCTGTTGTTTTCTGTTTGTTTCTGTTCAAGTCATTCTCATCTGAGGTTAACCTCAAATATTCACCTCACATTCCCTCTAATATTGCTCTATTTATCTGTAATTTACTTACTTATTCTGTTTATTGTTCATTGTTTCTTTTACCCCAGTCTGCACTAGAATCACACTTCACGAGGGCAGGAATAAGTGTTTGTTCTGTATATTGGTGGATCCCAGACATATAGAATAGTGGCTTACACACAGTAAGGACTTATTAAATAGTTGTTGCGTGGATGAATCTCCTTTTTATAATACCTGTGTTCTCAACAGTGGGATCTTTTCTTTCTCTGTTACTCCATAGCACACTGTACAGCTGTTGTAGCTGTTTTTTCAGGCTCTGCCTTGTTTTCCAGTCACGTGAACACTGGTATCATAATGCTTCCTCTCCATTAGTATATGAGTCCTACGAAGGAATTGTCATCCACTATTTTGATCATTATTAAATGATGTCTACACTAAAGGATTTATCAAATTTTAGGAGAAATAAAATTTATCACACTATCAAACAAGTTCAAAGAAGTGACTGTAATAAATACATCTTATTTTTTCAGTAAAATAGTATTTAGCCAAAAGAGGTGAAATCACCTGAAAAATGCTCAGAAACCATTTTTTAAATACTGTCAATTCTGATTGTCATCTAGAAATGGAATCTTCTACTGAATTTTGTGAAACACTCAAATTGGTTTGTTTTCTTTCTAAAATTTTTAATTTTAAGAAATTGTAAATACACATAACATAAAATGTATCATCTTAACCAACTTTAAGTTTACAGTTCAGTGGCGTTAACTACATTCACATTGTTGTGCAGCCATCACCACCATACATCTCCAGAACTTTTTTCATGTTGCAAAATTGAAACTGTACCCATTAGAAAATAATTCCCCGTTCCTTTCTCCCTCAGCCTCTGGCAACCACCGTTCTACTTTATGCCATTATGAATATGACTACTCTAGGTACCTCATATAAGTGGAATTATACAGTATTTGTCCTTTTGAGACTGGCTTATTTATTCAGCATCATGTCTTCGAAGTCCATCCATGTATGTGTCAGAATTTCCTTTCTCCTTAAGACTGAATAATATCCTTATTGTATGTACCGTGGACATACTTTCTTGTCATTACATAAAGACCTTTTTCATCTTATGTAAAAGACCTACAGAGTCCTGCATAGAGTAGATGTCCCATAAATTTACCTTCCTCAAGATTTTCTCCCCAATTTTTTATGATTGCAAACAGTGCATCAGTAAATGTGATTGTTAAAATGCCCTCGTAATTTATTTGAATATAAGGGGCAGGCTTCTAAAAATGGGATTTCTGAGACAAAGGTATACAGACCGAAATTTTGATAGAAAACAGTAGCTTCCATTCATTTACCTACAGGTTATTTAAAGAACCTGCTATGTGCCATGTACTCTCTAGATGTGAAAATATAGAAGTAGATATGACAGAGTCCCTGCTCTCACAGAACTTACATTTTAGTTCTTAGTGATAAGAAAAATAAATGTCTTTTTCTACTTCTGAATTTTAACTAACATATTGTTAGGAACTAGGGAAAACATTGGTTACACTGGCATATTAATTGTAAAGTATTCTCATGTTCCCTAAATTATTAGCTCTTTGATTAAAAAAGTGAGGATTAAACTCACTTTATTCCAAGTAGAGGGGAATTCTGCCAGTTGTAGAGGTTGACTTAAAGAAGAATTTAGTAGATATTGAAAAGGCTCACAGTTTCACGGTCAGTTGATGATGCTGCAAGAGGCTGGGTAAAAGCTGTTAGCGATAGGACAGTATACTGCAGGCCCAGTGAGCCCTTCAGGCACTCAGTCAAAGAAATCAACTCTCTTTTTTGGCCACAGATGCAGTTCAGTCTTTTAAAAATGTAGTAGCACAGACATACAGTGATGATGTAAATTAAATCCTAAAAGCCAGAATTAGAGATCACAGAGCTTTAAAAAGGTCCATAATTTAGAGGGTTGATATATTATTATTCACAACTGACATGACTGATATTTAGATAATTTTTAAAACTTTTGTTGTTGTCAAGAAATATTAAAAGTGAGAAAATAATGTAGTGAAGAAAGAACATTTTTATTTTTTAAGTATCTATGACCAAGGATCACCTGGACCTAATTAAATAATTTACGTGGGTTATTATTTTACTTTCAAGAGGAAGAGAAAAGTACACAGGAGTTGATGGCTTGTCATTGTCATGTCTCAAGCGAGAAAAAGGCTAGTCATTGCTGCGAAGAGTTAAGAGAAAGATATTTTTCTGCTTCTTCCTCCCATTCGTAGTGATAGCTATTTTAAAGCTTTTATCCACTCTACTAGGGACGGAGGAGAATTGCTCGAGATGCAAATTCTATTAAAAAGGAAATTGAAGAAGAGAAAACAGAAGACAAACTAAAAGATAACGATATAGAAAATAAGGATGTAGATGACTATGAAACGACAGAGAAAAAAGAAAATGACCTGCTACTGGGGAGAAAAAATACGCCAAAGCCAAAGGAGAAGAAAATAAAAAAACAGGAGGATTCTGACAAAGACTCAGATGAAGAGGAAGAAAAAAGCCAAGAGAGGTACATTATCTTATTTTGTTCTCCAGAAGCACTTGTGTGAGATACAGCAGCACTCTGTTCCTGCTTAGATATTCAGGTTTGAGGGAATGTTTTCTTATTGGGACTTCCATTCCTCTTGTCTAATGAAGGTGAGACACATTGTGAAGATGATGTGTATCGCCTTTCGGAATTGGAGAATATACTGGTCGCACCATTTTAATAGCACTTGTGCCCTAAACAGTGGCCTCAAAGAAGGCTGCGTCACCCAGTCAAAAGAAAGGTCCTGCACTTGACAGCAGGGAAGGGAGCTGGAGAAAAATGGAGGAAGTGGACAAGAGGAAACAGCGACAGCAAAAATTCCATTTTAAAAAAGGTACAATGTGGGAAAGCTAACAAACACATGGGTGCACAGTACTAGCAGATGTTTCTGTGTGTTAGCTTCATCTAAGACATTTTTCTTTTTCAAGTTATCATATTAGATTAAGTGGCATGCACCCCTGATTCTTGTTTGAAAAGTACATTCTTGCCCCACATCACACCAATAAATTTCAGCTTTTTAATGTCCATCCTGTTTGCTGTTGAGTGAAACTGTATTTTTTTTCCGTGTATTATATACATATATGGACTGAATTGACTTAAAATAACCAAAGATTAGGCAGTCCAGCTAGATCACAGTAATATCTGACTGTGTTTAGCTGACCATTTCTGTTTTGTCAAATAGATTTACTAATTTTTATTACTACTAAAAAATGAATTTTAATTCAGCAACAATAGCATAACACACTTACTTGTAATATAAGCTTGCCTCCATAGTTATTTTTCAATTATTACATGATCTTGAATTTTCTAGAAATTTGAGTAGGTAAGCAAAATTCGGGAAAAGTGGCCTGCCTGTTGCATACAACTAGTGGCTGACATCCATCTGAAAATTAACTATTGAGAAAATATTTGTTAAAAATAGGAATGATTGATGAGTGGGAGAGATAATTTTATGATTCAGTAAATAGGTACAGGAACTTGCACAATTACTTGTGGATTAGATTAGTGAATAAAGAAATTCTGTAGTGAAAAATAATTAGGATTAGGAAAAGTAGGAGGAAATAATTGGAATTGAGAATAACGAAGTGAGTGTAGTATTTCAAATATGTGGACAATAAAATTAAGCCAAGGTGAATCACTTAAAAAGTAGGGCTTAACTATGTATGCAGTTTTGTTAAAAATAAGCATCAAAATATGTACATTATAATATGTATATAATAAAACATAATGCATATAGATAAATAATATGTGGTTTTAACCCTTTTCCCATTTAGAAAAAAAATGCAGCTCACTGCCAACGTTAATTTCACATCACATGTAGGAATGCTACATTTCCTACGATTTGACGTTTTCAGCGATTGAGAATTACTGTATTTTGCAAATTTTGGAAATACCACTTCTAAAAACAGAATGCTATACATAGAATAATGTCATTTGTTTCCAAAGACTATCCGTATACTAGAGCAATGCAAAAATAATAATATAAGTGAGATATTTCATGGCAAACTTTAGGGGTAAGGTTAGGACTAAATACTGCAGCCACAAGCGCTGCTGGTGAGTATTCCTGGGGCAAAGAGGAAATGGGTTAAAAGCCTTTATAATTGATATATAAATGGAACAAATGTTTTAGAGAAAATTTCAGAAATATATAATGAAGAAAAATATTCCCTTTTATTAAATAAAAATTGAATATATAGACAAATATAGTCTCTGTTCTCATTCTATAGCAGGAATCATGGAAATGGGAGATGTCTTTATCTATAGAGATTTCAGTTTTAAATAGATTCTCTCATAATGTTTTAAAATTACCCTATCCAGCTATAATTGGAAGGTGCCCTTGGAGAGAAAACATTCCCATGGCAAATGGGTTGTCAAGGTTTTTCATGTCAGATTCCCTGGTGGTCTCCGAAGTAATACCCTGTTTTATTATAGAGTACAGTACCTCCTTTTAAACATTTAAAACTCTTGTGACACTAGAATGACCTTTGATGCAGATCTCTACTGAATCCTTGCAGGGTTAACACAGAATATTTTATTTGTAAAAATATTAAAAGTATTATTGGCCCTCCCAATGCAAATCTCCTTTATACCCAATTATCAAAACAGAAGCTAATGGGATATGAGTTAAAACAAATAGAAGTCAGTACAAAATACGCAAAGATTTTTTTCTCCTGGTTTCTGTCCCGTAGTTTGAACAGGTGACCTGATAGTCAAATTTCTATCGCTTCTTTGTTAGTTTGGGGAAATCTTTAAAATATAAACTAGTTTAAAAGATATGGTTACTAAGACAGATAGCCTTTGCTCATTTTTTGGTCTACAAAAAATAGTCTTGTTAAGAACGATCCTAAATTGAGCAGAAAATAGTAATAAATTAAATTGAAGACATTTTAGTTACAGGAAGTTACAAACTATTGTTAGGTAATTTTCCATGTAAGGTGACACTTGAGTATGAATTCTAAAGACTTTTTCAGAGCAAATGGTTCTTACTTTGTTTTACCAAAAGTGACTTATTTAACTCCATTTCATCATGAACTGTGATTATTGATTGGCCTTTAAGAAGTATGGATTACTTTTAGTACAGTGCACCTTTACAGAATAAATAAATTTCTTAGTAAATAGGCCATAAAAATCTTCTCCTTCTCCTCCTTCTTCTCCTCCTCCACTGACATGCTATTAAGGTAATACTTAGGTTGTGACTATTCTACATGTTAAATTCTTTTAGCATATATCAGTTCATTCTCCATTAAGTTATTAGCCTTGTCAATGTTATAACTTATTGCAGGGAAGAAACTGAAAGCAAATGTGACTCTGAAGGGGAGGAAGATGAGGAAGACATGGAACCTTGCCTGACAGGAACCAAAGTGAAAGTAAAATATGGACGAGGGAAAACACAGAAAATCTATGAAGCCAGTATTAAAAGCACTGAAATTGACGATGGAGAAGTTTTATACTTGGTACATTACTATGGATGGAATGTCAGGTAAGCAAGAAATGTATTTTCTTACTATTGAAATTTCTTTCGGTGGTTCAAAAAAATCAAATTAATGTGAAGAACCAAAGCAAATGGTATACGTGTATTTACAAAGCACACCTTGTATCCTAATTTTCCAAGACTTCCAACATTCTCACTGTTTTACTAGCTGTGTCAGTACTTCCAGCCAAAGGCTACTTGGATCATATCTGAAGTTTAAAAAATTGGATTTATTACTCATTTACAGTGAGGAAGAATGCACAGCATGGGGAACTGTGAGATGACTCAGTAAGAGGGTGTTAGAAGAAGAAATGAAAGCTCAGGGCACCACCTTTGGGAACAGCCATAGCCGGGATTCTGTGGGAACACCTGCAGGACATAGGCAGGGAGCCAGGCCTACAGCTCCCAACAGTGCAAGTGGGTTTTTTTGTTTACTTATTGAATTTGTTAGAAATCAAGCCTGTATCAAATATTGTAATGATTCTGAATAGGTTAATAAAAGAATGTTAGAAAGGACTTGGATTTGAGTTTCTGTTAGGTGGTTTGGGGGAGGGTTTAAAGAAATGGGGCTTTGCTCCAGTTTGGATGCTATCAAGAAATGGAGTAATTCTGTAATTGGTTATCTTAATATAAAATATATAATATATATGTAATATATATTACATGACATGTATGTTTGGTTTATCACATATAATATTGTATATTATGGACCAATGTTAATGCTGTAATTTCTGAAGAAGCCTCAGTCAGGAAAAAAGGATGTTTGAACATTTTTGTGGCTTGGACAATGTTCCTGTTTTTTCTGTGTTTACACACAATTAGGGAGTGGTCTTGTTTTTGTCTTGATCCATCACAGTCATGTAGCAGACTTGCATGATACTGATGGTCTGTGAAAATGGTCATGTTCAACAGGAGAACACAACCTAGCTATGACTGCCAGATCACCTCTGTAGCAACACTAAGGCCCAGCTGATGATAGTACTGGGCCAGTTCCTGAATGTCAGGGACGACTTTTCTCTTTCTCCTTTAGAAATTCTGTGTGTTTGATATATCTGCTTTCCCTGTTTTTGTTTGGAGCCAGAGTGCTCCAAAGTTTCCCTGCATACTCTCAGTATACTCTCTTATGCCTCAAGATAAAGTACCTACTTTGTAGAGATGTGAGAAATAGTGGTAATATCTGTGTTAACATGCAAAGTGCTTAGAACAATGCTGGGCACTTAGTAAGTGCTCTAGTGTTAACTTTTTTTAAAGAGGGAGAGTTAGGTTTCTTTCATCTCACATCATTTTAAAAGAGTTTTGGTTTATTGCATATAAACCTTTAAGTTTTTTCTTTTTTCTCAAACCAGCCTATTCCCTTCGCATTTCTGCCAGCACTAGAAACAAACTTTTAGTCTTTCTCACCATTGTTTTGTATGTACATGTTGTTGAGTTCATGGGGACAGGACTGCATTTACTAACTTTGAGTCACTACCTTTGCAGTTACAGCACATTATGGTCTTCTTGTTTCCTTGGATTCGGTCCATTTCACAATCATCTGTTCTTATTTACCATCTGTGTGTGCCTATTCTTCTGTTCTGCTTTCTAGAACTTCCCCTTCCTATTATCTTCTCTGTCATCTTTTTAACGTTTTACTGTATGATTCTTCTTAACAGTCATTTTTATTGTATGCTCCTGTTCTTCCTAAGTAGTAAAGTTCCTAAATAGTTACTTAGCTGGTAATTCACATGGTTCATGGTTTTTCACTGCCTTTTTATACTTCCAAAAGCTGGTATAATTCTGGTCTACTCATTGACATAGAGCCACCCTGAAAGAACCTAGTTGGATTTCTAAAACAGGGTACCATGGACAACTGTGAGGGGAGTCCTGGTCTCTTAATTAAGAAATCCTTGGATTACCCTTGGGTGGCAATATTAATGCTGGAAATACCTATATGACACACTGTGGTGACCAGGCCAGTGTGGCCTGGATCAGGTGTACTCCAGATCAGGCCTGTGCTTCTTGGTTGTCCAATATTGTCCCTGTGGAATTTTGGAATTGGGTTGAGTTGCTCATTCCTTCTTTGTTAGTCCTGGACCAGATATATAACCTTCTTATTGCATTTATCAAATTATACTTGGTTTTACTCTATGTCTGTCATTCACACCAGACTACGAAGTGCAAGGGTCTTCCTTGTCCTCCCTGTTATTCTCTACATGCATTTTTATTCAGTGCCTGGCATGCTAGTAGGCCCTCAGTAAATGCCCAAATGAATGAATATTTCTAAATAAGGTAAGAACATACAGATGCTTAGCCTGGTGAGATGAAGGTATTGGGTTGATTCAGGAGGAGATAGTTTTCAAATCATAGTGTAGGTAGCCATGGTATGTCAACGGAAACTTGTGGATATTGGAACTGTGTCCTTACTTTGCACAGCTCCATGGTAACTGGATTACGAAATGAAGGTATAGTTTCCATTAACATGATGTAGTTCAAAGCAAGGGCTGCTTGTAATTTTCTGCTTAAATGTTCAGATTTTAGATTTTTGCACCAGGCACTATAGAGCTCTATAAATACCTATGTATTTGCATAATGTAAGAACTGTTATTTAGTTCTAGAACGCTTAATTTCTTATTTGCCCCTGATTAGTTACCTGGACTAACTATATTGAAATTCAAAAGTAATGTCAGTGTTTTTGAAAAAGGTACAGGGGAAATAAGGGGTTTTCACGTGAGCTAAACAGAATAAACTTAGATAAAAGAAATATCTCTAAAAAATTTCAGAGTCTTGAACTTTTAGTTCAGAATAAAATTTTATTAGAAATATTAGAGGCTAGAGAGAGTTCTTTGAAGAAAAGAGTTGAGAAGGACTTCATATATCTGGAACTGGTCATATTACAATTTACATTCATCTAATTTATCTTTGGATTATTTGGTCAATAAAATGAATTCCAGTGCAGAATCAGCTTATTTCATTAAGCTCAGATCTGTGGAAATTGTAGAAAACAGAGCAGTTTAAACAGTTGAATTTATTTAGAGTTTGCTTACCTCGTGCTCCCTCTAAGCCTATTTATCCGAATTCTCTTGCCTTGTCCTATTTCTGGCAGCTATACAAAGCACTTACCTAGTACAGTGGCTGGCACCTGTTACCAGCAAACCTGCTCCTGTGCCATTCACATTTCTGCCAACACTAGAAACAAACACTTTAGTTTATCTCACTGTTGTTTTTATTTGGTAAATACATTTCAAATAAGATATTATTGTGAATTTTTAATATATTCTTTATTTTAAGGTATGATGAATGGGTAAAGGCTGACAGGATTATCTGGCCTTTGGACAAAGGTGGACCAAAGAAAAAACAGAAGAAAAAAGCTAAAGTATGTTCATAGATTCATATCCTTTATGATAGGTACAGAAATTATATCATATTTTTTATAACTCTCGTTTCCTCACTGTAATAATCTTGATTCTTTTAAGGTAATTGTGATTTTTTTCTCTTATAATCCAGAAGGTACAAAAGTACCTGTTTCGGGAAAGATGAAAACCAGTGACCCTCAGGCTTCAAACTCAAATGCCTATAGAGCAGCAGTCCCCAACCTTTTCGACAGTAGGGACCAGGGCTCCTATGAGAATCTAATGCCTGATAATCTGAGGTTTAGCTGAGGTGATGATACTAGCTATGGGGAGCAGCTGCAAATACAGATGAAGCTTCACTGGCTTGCCCGCTGCTCACCTCCTGCTGTGCAGCCCAGTTTCCTAAAGGCCGTGGACCAGTACCAGTCCGTGGCCTGGGGCTTGGGAACCCCTGCCATAGAAGCTATATAGAGAGGGTAAAGTAGGACTGATAGTGACCCAAAAAAGACATGTTCCTCACCTAGAGAGGGTGGAACTAACCACTCTGCTGCGGGATGCAGGGTCTGGGTTCCCAGATTTCATGAATTTTCAAGACAACTGTATTTTTTAAAATGTGAAATCTGATTTTTAAATATTGGAAGCTAATACTACATTTTAAAACACTTACCTACCAGTCAGTTGTACCCTCATCCACACCCTCAATTTTCAAACTTTGTGGTAGAGATTCACCTTGTGTTTTGTGTTTTATGGTAGATCTCTTTCATTTCCTCGAGGAATAGTAAAGGAACAAGAGGGGTGCTTAGTTGTTGTGCAGCTTTCTAATACAACAACTCTGACCTTTACCATTTAATTGCAGTGTTACAAACTGTGGGACATCATATTCATAAAAGTACAAAATATGTTAGAAAACTATTTTAATTTTTCTGTTAGTACTGATTAGAAGTTAACATATAAAACGTCTAACTTTTTGAGTTATAGTTTTCCTTGAAGAAACAGAATGTTTATTTTTCATAAGGCATGGGCCCTTCTCATACATCTTGTTGTTGTTATCCAGAATAAAGAAGACAGTGAAAAAGATGAAAAGAGGGACGAAGAGAGGCAGAAGTCAAAACGGGGACGACCACCTTTAAAATCCACCCTTTCATCAAACATGCCATATGGTTTGTCTAAGACTCCAAACAGTGAAGGAAAATCAGGTACCAGAAGTGCTCGCAGCAATATGCCAGACAGCTCACCTCTGTCAAATGGAATGGAAGGTGCTCAATTTTGAGGATCACTGATTTTTTAAAAATCAATAGTATAAATAAGAAAATGTTAGTTGTGTGAGAAATTCTAGAAAGTGATCTAGGTTTTTAATCTCATATTATTTAAACTACAAAATTGGAAGAAAATTTATTTTAGTATATCATGTTTACGTAAAACTTAATGATGTTTTGGTTTAATTTAGGAATACCTTTTCTTGTCAATATTGTAGAAATAGTCTATTTTATATTAAGGATGGGTTGATAAGCCATGCATCCTACTGTGTGCTGCACTGTCCTTCAAAGCATGCACCAGTGTCTCCTGTAATCCAGTGCTGTCACCTAGGATCTTTTAACAAAGCTGCGATTATGCTGTTCAAAGAACACAAAATAATGTGGTATAGACATGTTTTGTGTTGAATATAGGTGAACCTATTTTATTCTTATTTTACATTTTTCCCCATTTTTCTACCTTTGTATGTTTTTCCATGTAATTTAAGAAATATTAAATAGTTGCCTTACATAAAAATGTCTTCCTTCAAGGAAAAAGCTATTCTGAACTACAGGATTGCCATTAATCCATATGTTGCTTGTGTGCAAATTAGAAAAGGGCATTCTTCCTCCTCTTTACTGCCATCTTCTGGAAGGTTGCAATAATACACAGATGCAAGATGTTTGCAAAGTGAAAGATGCCTTCTTATATGGCATGACCTCGTGCACTGTACAGCCTTCAAAACTATACATAGTAGTCTTGTTAAACTACATATAAAAGAAGTCCTTTTTTTAACATGAGAAAGAATGAATTCTAAATTCTGTGTATGGTAAAATCACAAAATTATATACATTTTAATTTACAAAATTAATTTAAGTTTGCCTTTTTGAACTTCTTTAGAATATGAGAACCATGTGGGCAGAATTTTTATTTACAGCTCTTATGCAGTCTTAGAACCCTACTTTATTTTAAAAAGTCTCTGACTTAAAGAGAATGATTATGTTTGCAAAAAGGTAGTGAGCCTATACTTTCATGTCTCCTAATCAGAAGAGTATTTAAAGTTTCGGAAATTCAAATCACTCATTTTGTTTTGTCTCTTCTTTCCAGAATTATTTTAATTAGAATGTCCTAGTCCTTTCTAAGGACACAAAATGGCCAACATATTTATTAATCAGTACCTGGTAGAGCTCAGATCAAACTACTTTATAACTTCATATCTCAGTATTAGTCCTTTGAGTTATCTGAGGATTATCATAACCTAAATATGATACTAGTGAAAATTGCAAAATAGTTCTTTTACAGAATTAAGATAGTAATATTTTCTGTGTAATGTATTTTTACATGGAATTTATTTGATATCCTTCCCCCTCCCTCCACACACACACACATTTTGACACAAATATATGATTTACTTTAATCAGAAATTTCTATATGGAGGTATTTAGAGGTACATGATCAATAGTTTTATTTGTCTTTGGTAGAATTCTTTATTATAAAAATACTTTGATAATCAAGATAGAAAACTTTCTAATATAACATTTCCTTTTGTAGACTCTTGTTCATCTGATAGTGAAACAGAAGACCTTTTAGAAAAGAATTTAATGAATGAAGAACTTTCTCCTGATATTAAAGAAGAACTAGAAAAAAATGAAAATTTAAATGATGATAAACTAGATGAAGAAAATCCAAAGATTGCTGCACATGTCTTAAAGGAAAATGATAGAACTCAAATGCAGTCTTTAGAAAACTCAAAGTTAGATGTTGGAGAGAATGAACAAATAGTACAGATTTTTGGAAATAAAGTGGAACAAGTAGAAGAAGTTAAGAAAGAGGCAGAAAAATCCCCTAAAGGAAAAGGAAGACGAAGCAAAACAAAAGATCTTTCTTTAGAAATTATAAAAATGTCATCATTTAGCCAAGATGAAGCAGGAAGTGAACCTCATATGGAATTTTCTTCATTAGAAAGTAAAAACTTTTCTTCTACTACTGAAGATGATATTGACCAATGTGCAAAAGAAAAAAAGTTGAAACGGAAAATATTGGGACAGTCATCACCGGAGAAAAAATTAAGAATTGAGAATGGAATGGAAATGACAAATAGCATATCTCAAGAAAGGACGAGTGATTGTCTTGCATCCGAGGGAATGAAAAACTTAAATTTCGAACAACACTTTGAAATAGAAAATGAAGGAATGCCATCATTAATAGCAGAATCAAAGCAATGCATTCAGGAATTGACTAGTGAAAAATTTGAGAGTCCAGCTGAAGAAACTGTAAATACTCCACTAAAAGAAGAAGAGGATGCAATGCCTCTGATTGGGCCTGAAACCTTGGTTTGCCATGAAGTCGATTTGGATGATTTGGATGAAAAGGACAAGACCAGTATTGAGGATGTAGTGGTTGAAAGCTCTGAGTCTAACTCTCTTGTTTCTATTCCACCTGCTCTACCTTCTGTAGTACAGCATAACTTTTCAGTAGCTTCACCACTTACTCTCAGTCAAGATGAGTCTCGAAGCATAAAAAGTGAGAGTGACATAACCATTGAAGTTGACAGTATTGCTGAAGAATCTCAAGAAGGTCTCTGTGAGAGGGAATCGGCAAACGGCTTTGAAGCCAGCATTGCCTCTGGTACCTGTAGTATAATTGTTCAAGAAAGAGAGAGCAGAGAGAAGGGTAAGGACTTTGTAGGGAGAAGAAATTAGCTTTATATTAAAACCAAAAATTCGTAAATTAAGAGTCTTAGGAACTCTTAATCTACAAAGTACTTGCCTGCCTTCCATCCCCCTTCCTCCACTTCCTTTCCCCCACCCTTTTTTAAACCGAATGTGTACAAATCCATGTAGAGTAGAAAGGTGAGGAAATATACTTGCACCAGACTTTTTTCTAATTCTTTCCCCTTCTTTCAGGTCAGAAAAGGTCAAGTGATGGAAATAGCGGCTTATTGGCAAAAAAGCAAAAGCGTACCCCAAAGCGAACAAGTGCTGTAGCCAAAAATGAAAAGAATGGAACAGGTTGGTATTTTTCAATGCTGGGTTTAGTACAGTGTTAGTATTTTCAGCAGTTTGTTGGCTCGATCATTTGTGTCAGTTTTAAAATAAATTTGATTTATTATGTTCTGAAAATAGCCTTTTCCATTAATTTTTAATCTAAGGTGCTTGTCAGTTTTATTAAGAGCTGAGATACCTGTGATTCTTTATGCTTATTTCCTTTTTTTTTTCTTATATTTAAAGTAGTTTTAATTATTTAGAGGCCTTTATTTGTTTTTTTGAATAAAAAGAAAATAACATTTGCTGTGGTGGTAAAGGCAGATTAAATTTCATTTCTGAATGGAATGTTTTCCTTTAGAAAAGCCAATTTCTAAATCATATAGTAATTTTAAAACAAGGGGAAACAAAGTTCTTATTGAAAAAAAAACAAGGAAATTAGTAAATCAAAATGAATAGATTACATGAGAAACAGATTTGTGTACAATAAGGAATAAAATTAAGTCACAGAATATAGTAGAAATAAACATGGTCGATTTTGACTACTTAAAGTTTTACCTTCAAAACCTGCCTCATACAAGTCTGAAAGGGAAATTCTAGGTTATAATAGATACATGTGTCAAAGAAGGAGCGTAACATTTATAATAGGTAAAAGGCATTTCAGGTTTTCACTAGCTACATGTGGCTAGTGGCTGGACAGTACAGGTCTAGAGTATAGAGAAAGTGATGGCAAATGAGACTAGAAATGTAGCAGGAATTATACAGGGAAAATGAGTAACTTTATAGTGGATAAACCTGGCAGATACCATGTTAGTCAAATGGTCAAAGTGGATACCACCAATAAGGGGACAAACCGAAATCATGCACCACCTGACAGGATGCAACAAGAAGAACATAGCACATCTGTGATTTACTCTCAAAGATGCTTAACTTGAATGTAGTCGTGAGAAACCATCAGTAAATTCAAACTGAAGGGTATTCTATAAAATAACTGGCTTGTAATTTTAAAACATGTCAAAGTCATGGAAATCAAAGAAAGAAGAACCGTTCCAGATTGAAGGAGACTGATGAGATGTGACAACTAAATGCAGTATATGATTCTCACCTGGATCCTATTGTTCTAAAAGGACATTATTGGGTCAAGTAGAAAAACTTGTATGGGATCTGAGTATTAGATGATAGTAATATATTTGTGTTAATTTCCTGATTTTGATGGTTATATTACGGTTCTGTAGGAGTGTGGTGGTTTTAAAAACATCCACAAATTTGTTGATACTCTTCCCTTCAAGAGGCAAAGCCTTACTCCCTCCCCTTGAGTGTGGGCTGAATTTAGTGACTCACTTCTCACAAAATGGGAGTGATAGAGTACGACTTGGGAGAATAAGTCATAAAAGGCACCGCAAATTCCTCCTTGCTCTCCCTTGGATCACTTGCTCTGGGAGAAGTTAGCTGCCATGTCATGAGGACATTCAAGCAGTCTATGAAGAGGCCCATGTGGTGAAGAACTGAGCATATGCTGCCAACAGCAAGCAAGAAACTGAGGCCTCCTGCCATCAGCCATGTGAGTAAGTCACCTTAGAAGAATATCCTTCAGCTCCAGTCAAGCCATCAGAGACCACAGCTTCAGGTAAAAGCTTGCCTGCAACCTTACAAGATCTCCTGAGCCAGTCCACACAGCCAAGCTGCTCCCAGATTCTGACCCTCAGAAACCATGTGAGATATTAAACATTTGTAGTTTTAAACTATGTTTAGACTAATTTGTAGATAACTAAAACAAGAATTTCTTATTTATAAGAAACACTAAAGTGCTCAAGTGTGGTAGGGCAGCTTACATTCAAATGGCTAAGAAATACATTTTTTGGTAACTGTTTATACCTTTTTTTAAGTTTGAAGATTGTCTCAAAATAAAGTTAAAAAGATTAAAAAGGAAGGAAGAAAGAAGATGGATCAGTTTTACTTTTTGAAAAGAATCTTTAGCTTAACTAAGGAAATGAAAGGAGGAATGAATTGAAGAGACTTGGAAAGTAAAGTCACTAGGACTCAGATATGAGGAATTGGTTAACTGACATGGAATACAGAAGTAGCAGCAGGTTGTTGGAAGATTAATTTAGGGAATGTGGAGTTAGAAGTACTCAGTATTAGGAAAATTGGGGCCTAGCGCTTAGAAAAAAGTCTGTTTTTAGAAGATAGCTGTCAAAGGATTGCAAAACAATGAGATTGCTGTGGGAAAGTTGTAAAATGAAAAGAAAAAGGACCAAAAGGAAAAGTTTGTGGGGTATCCCTTTATACAGGCCAGGAGGACTAGAGTAGAAACTGATCAGATAAGTAAAAACCAGTAAACACTAGTGGGTTTGAATAAGGAGTTTCAAATGTTATAGAATATTCAATAGGATTAAAATATATTCTTTGAATTTGGTGATCGTAAGTGTTTGGGACCGTAACAAGAGCACAGTGATATGATTGGAAGGCATGGAAATCAGGATAACAAAGAATTTCTTTCAAGAAATCTGACCCTGTATGGAAGAAAGGAGATGCCACCTAAAGGGGAAAGTTTTCCTCTCTATCCCTCTTTCTCTCTCTAGGGTGGGAAGCATCTAAACATGTTGGTAGACTCTGGAAAAGAAGTTGATGGTAAAAGAAGATGGTTACTGACGTTAGGAATTTCAGAGGAGCTGGGAATAGATGGTTTTAAGAGTATAGCCGAAGAGATTAGTTTGCCCAGAAATGGTCTCTTTTTGAGGCCAAAGAAAGGGCAATATAGACAGATGCAGGTAGGGGAAAAGGGCTGGGATATAACCCTCAACTTTGCCTTTTCAGTAGAAATCAAGGTTAGCTTTTGAGAGTCAGTAGGGTAGAGAGCTTGAAAAACAAAATTGAGAGAGAATTCTGATTTATTAAGTGAAAACCAATAGCGTCTCTAAGTACAAATTTGGTGAAGAGGAATGTAGAGCTGCAAACAAATATCTGTTCATGTATTATATAAAGGAAATGTAGACATCAAGATATTTTTCGTGCTTTTGCATGTATATAGTTTTGGTTAGGTCTCTTGTGGGTAGTTTTTATGTTTTGTTTTAAACATAAATAGGGCAGTACTATCCATACGGTTTTATAACTGCATTTTCATTTAACTGTATTTTGGATAGTTTACCATTTTTGTTCATATGAACCCTATCATTCTTTTTAACAACTTCAGCAAAGTATTCAATAGTATATAATTTTTAACCATTTTCCTATTTGTGGGCATTTAGATTTCCATTTTTTGTACTGTGCATATGTAGGATACCAAAAAGTATAATTGTGGGTCTGTTGCATTTCGATACTTGAGGTTTTTATCATTTATGATCTGAGTCCATTTTTTCTTATTACAGGACAAAGCAGTGATAGTGAAGATCTTCCTGTCCTAGACAATTCAAGTAAATGTACCCCAGTAAAGCATCTTAGTGCATCTAAGCCGCAGAAGCTAGCACGATCTCCTGCAAGAATATCCCCTCACATCAAAGATGGAGAAAAAGACAAACACAGAGAAAAACATCCGAATTCATCCCCTAGGACATATAAGTGGAGCTTTCAACTCAGTAAGAAGCTTATAGAAAACTTGAGTGTATATTATAAAGTGATGTATACCTTAAAATGTCAAAATAAGGAATAGTGATTAGCAAATTCATTTATTTAGATTTCCAAGTATTGTCTTATCAGTAATCACCATTTGTTATCTTAAATACAAATCCACATCTTTTCATAATACTAACTTCATAAATATTGACTGGAGGAAGGTCTCCAGTTATAAGATATGTATGACTTATATAACTGATGAAACTGAAATACCCTTTCTAGTGTTGACAGTTGACAATAACTAATAAATAAGGAAATGATCAATACAAAGAAACTATTTGGATAAATAACTATAATTATAGATCAGAGTGTGTGTTGATGGGTTTTTTTAAATCATTTAAATAATACATCAAGTAATAATGTTTAATATAGAAAATTTGGGAATTTAATGTTTTCCCTGTTTATAGAGGTTTAGTTGCATCAATATGGTAGGTTTTAATAAACTAAAGGTTTTGATGATTTATGAGTTGGACTTTTAATAGAGCTGCCATATTTTTTTCTATTAGTATTATTTTAAAATTCTAATTAACTTTTTTCCTTTAAGATGAATTAGATAATATGAACAGTACAGAGAGAATCTCTTTTCTCCAAGAAAAACTGCAGGAAATCAGAAAATATTACATGTCATTGAAGTCAGAAGTTGCAACCATTGACAGGAGGAGAAAAAGATTAAAAAAGAAAGACAGAGAAGGTAATTTGATTATAAGTTTTCTTCCCTCTCTTTTTCAAATATCCTTTCTATCATTTTAGAAGATTTATGTTTGTCACTCCTCGAATATAGTAAGCATTTATTAATTGTTGTTTTTAGATTTCTAGTATTCTTTGTTGCTCTTGTTGAAGTGAGTCAAAAACTAAATTAATGAGACTCTTGAAAGACTGCAAACTGTTCTACAAAATGTGTGATTTTACTGAATGTGGTGGGTTCTCAAGAAGAGCTTATACCCTCTGAAATTTACTCTGCTCAAGAAACATTTATTGGCTGCCTGTTAACAGGTGCTGTATTTTTTATGAGGGTCACTAAAATGAATAGGCAAATGGCTTATCATCAAGGAGATTTCTTGTTGGGATCAGAAGTCATTTCCTAAGCAATTACTATATCAGATAGTTCAGCTGAACAACATTAATGCATGTATACAATGTGCTAGGACCTCTTCTAGGTGGTGGAAGTACAGAGATGAATGAGATACAGACCTTGATCTCAAGTTTGTTAACAGCTAGAGGGATAGCATGTGATTAGGGCCCCAAGAGTGCTAGTAACAAGTAAAGGAGTTTGTGAAAGAGGAGATTACTTTGGAGTAATCATGGAGAGAGAGTAGTGTCTGACCTGGACCTTAAAAATATATAAGATTAACTTCTAGTTTAACATTGACATGTTCATATCAACTCTATCCCCAAGCCCCACTTAAATACCATTAAAGGAAATCAAAAGCCCTTATACCCCCAAGGACAAGAAAATGAGACAGCAGACCATGGCAGACAAGAAATATCAACAGTATATCTTTTAGAAGCTAAGAAGCAGATAAACTACTGTAATTGTCCTAGCAGATAAAAGAATGCCAAAAGCTAAGCTTTTTTATTCTTACAGTGGGACAAAACAAGAAACAAGCCAGTTCATACTACATTGCCCTAGAAAAGCTCCTAAAGGCAGGGTTATAGGGTAAGGTTGGAAAATGAGGTTGGTTGAAAATGGAAGGAGAAATTGGATCCTTTTTCTCTACTTTATATAATGAATTACCTTTCCCACAACTCTATCAGAAAATAGGAAATTAACTTATTGGAAGGTGAGAGGACTCAATGGGCTTGTAGACTCAGGGATACCAGTGATAGCTGAATGTGAAGGTTAAATACTAAACCAAAAATAATGAGTTTGAGCAAAAGTTTGCAATACTGAATGGTGAGACTTCTATGCTTTTTCAAACCAAAGATCTTATCCTCTTGGCTCCCTGCTTGGCTTGGCAACCAAGCTTATGCTCATTCCTGGGAGGAGATTGAAGGATTCCTCTGAAGAAACTGGACAACGCAAGAGAAATGATCTAACATAGATACCAACATTTGGAGGTTCTGAACCAAAAAGAAAGATACTTGCTAATTACTACATGTGCAGTGCCCAACATTGAAAAGCCTTGCATACTCATGCACAGCTCCCAGTTCACTTTTTAATGTCCCTCTTTTAAATATGGAATCCATAAGACCAGAGAGAATAGCCTCTACAGAAAGACAGAAACCAAAGTAGAAAACGAGAATAAAAAGGAACTTGGAAAAAACAGACAATGTGTATCATATAAAAACAAAACTATAATTAACATTCAGTGATACAGGAAAGATATTACATTCTTGAAACAAGAATATGATAATATTAATAAAATTCAGAGAACAAGACAGATCTCTTAAAATTCAAAATGTGATAGCGGGACTAAAAAAACTAATAAAGGAATAGACAGCAAAGCTAAAGAAATCTCAGTAGGTCAAAAGACAATAGGAGAGAAGAATGGGAAGTATATGATTTGGGCAGGAGAATCAATTTCTGAATCATAGGCTTTCTGGAAATAGTACTACATAAACATAGGAGGAAGTTGTTATCAAAGTAATATTGTAAGAAAAGTGTCCAGAACTGAAGGACATGAGATTGAAAGGACTGTGACCTCTATAAATATTACACCAAAGTGCATTATAAAATTTCAGAACCTCTGGATAAAGAGATTCTAAAAGCTTACCATATAAAGATACATACAAAAAAAAATGGGTCTCAGATTTCTCATGTCAATTCGTAATGGTGGCACTAGAAAATAGAAGCTAAGCTAAGAAGACAACGTGAGATCCATCCAGCAAACAAGGAATCCCACAAAGGAAAACTGGAAAATCTCAAGGTGATGGTGAATGGAAGCTCTGGAATGACCATTGCTAGCAGCCCTAGAAAGCAGCTATTCCAGGAATAGGAATAGGTGGGGAGGACCCCAAGAGGGCTCTTTCTTTAAAAAAAAAGGAAAAGAAAAAAGTAAATTATGCGATAGGCTTGCCTGTACTGAGAAGTTTTTTTACCTATGGCAGATGATGAGTTGCTGATAGAATGACCTTTGTCCTATGTGGTCTTGAATCATTCTATTCTCTGTCCAACAGTTTTTAATTCCTAGAAATATGATGGAGCAAATGGAAAGGGATATGTTTGGGATAAAAGGGATATGATTTCCATGTTTGTCCTTTAAATACTGTAAATAGCAAGAAGCCTTCACAGAACTTTTAAACACTAAAAGAAGAGCAAATTAACAAATTGAAATTTCTTCATAGAACCCTCAACAGTTTTGAGTTGCCCTAAAGGTGATGTGCTTCAGACAACTAAAAAGCTTTTTATTATACTCTTCCTTTTTTTGTTCTCTTAGTGTTTTGTAACGTGAAGTGAATTATTAAAGTGAGACCGTTAGAATTGTAGTAATGAGTTATGTGTCATATTGGTAGGACACACACTGAAAGAGATACACTTAAAATTAAAACTTTAAACTAGGAATTATAACTTTAAAAAACTTTAAAATTGTGCTAAGATTGGCAGGAAACAGGAGAGCTTTGCAAAGAAAGTGAAGATAAAAGTAAAAACAAAAAAATGGCAAAGCGCCTAATTCTTAAGGTAATGATCCTTAATCCATATTATGTCCTCTTGGAGAGTTATGTTAAAGTCACTTGAGGACTTTTTTCTAATCACTCACCCACACTTCCATCCTGATCCCCATGATTCTGACACCTGACCTAGATAACTACTGTTGCTTATGGGAGTGTTGTATCCCTCAAGTGTGCCAGGGCAGGATAAAGATAGGAGGCCAAGCTGGTTATCAGAAATTTTCTGGGATAAGTGAATTCTTACAGAGGTAAAATATGGATTTGTTATAGTGAGAATTTATTTCTGGTTGATCTCGTTTCTGATTTGGGGCGAGTTCCTTCCAGGGTATATTTCAAGTAGGGGTTTAAGAGTTTATATCTTTTTAGTCTTTACATTCTTTTTTGAACTGAATTTTTTGAACTTTACTCATCAGAGACTGATTCTACTCAGTTGTGCCAACCAAATTTTTTGCTGAGAGTTTGTTATTTTTTCACGCACCACTTAAGAAGACTATAATTAAGTGAATAATGATAAGAAATGTATTTCTAATTTGCCAGTGGCTGGGAATCTTTGATAGTTTTTGAGTCTAATGTAATTGTTTTATTCTGCAGTGTCTCACGCAGGAGCCTCCATGTCATCTGCTTCGTCAGACACTGGAATGAGTCCCATCATCATCTCCCCCACAAAATGTACTTGCTGTAGAATGCAGGTGATATACATTTTCTCTACCTTGCCAGCAGTTTGCTGCCATGGACATATATCCAAAAACCCTGAAATACAACCACAGAAAGCACTCAACTGGTTTGACATTGCTAAGTATATCCTGTCTACTCTTCCAGGCTGGATTGTATCTATTTCCTTCTCTTTTCTTTTTTTCTGTTGGGAAAAAAAAAAAAAAAAAAAAAAGCCGATTAATAATTGAAGGTTAGGCAGCCTGCCATATTTGTCATAATTTTTCCTCAATTTTTTTTCATTTTTTGTGAAGATAGAAAAGGGCACTTAGCAGATTTGAATTTGTATGATAAAGCTTTCAGGTGTTATAGAAATCACAGACAAGCAAGTGCACACGATAAACATCAAAATAGTATCCAGCTGAATAGTTACTGCTGCACTTTCACTGAGATGTATTTGAACACTTGGTGAGTTGGGGGTTTATGTTGTGTTGTTTTTTTTTTTTATTGTTGTTGTTTTTATTTCTTATTTTTGTGGAAGCACTTGCTATTTAGAACTGCCAAAGTATATGTTCAGCAGTGTGCCCAGGTTTAAAGGTGTAAATGGGACAAAATAAATTGTGAAAGGAAGTGTAGTTGACTGAAAACTACAGTTGTAATAAGTCTTCCACTTTTTATAGGATTTTTGAGCACACAATTATGCAAATATTTTAATGTTTATTAATGTTTACAGTGGAATTGTGAATAAGTTTTCAGTGGACTATCTTATCCCTTGACAAAAGTATTTTGTCTTTTTTCTATGTAATTTCAGAGTTTTTATTTTGTTACAAAAAGACAAAAATGAAATATATAACAACAATGAAGTTATTTAACAAGATTTCTAAAGCTGAAAATTTTGTGTAAAATAAGGTATTATCTTGCAACTTGTTAAATATATTTATTCAGACATTGGATGTTGTATTTTTATGTATTTTTTAAAATATTAATAAAATTGAAAAAAAGAAAATTCTAGGTTAATTCACTCTTTGGATGACAATAGCTCTCAGCTCAGCTGTCCCTTTTACAGGAGGTTGCATCCAGCAGCTTTGCCTGTATTGGAGGGAGTCTGTCTCAGTCCTTCAAACAGTATCGAACTATAAATGGGCATCTGGATCATTAAAGTATGTCCTTTAAAAACTTTGGCAGTCCTAGTATTTAAACTGTTTTGAGGATCAAATTTTTGGTTGCCCTTAAGATACTTTGTCACAGTTTTTATGTTTGCTATACTGCCGAATAAATTTATATCTCCCAAAGTTGAGATGCAACAACTAAGTAAAGCAACTATGTATGCTATGTCTGTGAATTGTTCCACAGACTGATACATTTTGTAAATAGGTCTTCCAAAATCATGTATTTAAAGCAGTTTTGCCATATACATTATGTAAAAAAGTGATTTTTTAAAATCAGTTTTTAAATTCATGTTTGTACATTAAAAGGGGTTTTTTTTAAACCTCTTTTTCTGTGTTTATAATATGCTGTAGAGTAATAACCTAGATGCTCTAGACTGTATATCAGGATCTGATTTATAAGAACAAAGTCAGAGCCAAACACTAGTGATGGCATAGCATTTCTGAAATCATTGTTTCTTAATTTCATTTTACAACATTGTGAACTTGTGATTCAGATTCCTTCCATTTTCACAGAGAATTAAAAACAAAAAAGTACTCTTGTAAAATGCACTTTTCTGTCTTTTCTTTGCAAAGCAGAAGTATTTCAATGTAAAGTAAAAAATGGAGCTCAGTGGGCAGTATTAATAAAGGCCATGTTTTAAACATAGGCTTTATATATTCAGTTTTCATTTAAGTGATTGTTTTTTTCCTAAGTGCCAGTAACTTACAGTTGGAAAATCAGACTTCACAAAGCAAAGCATATTCAATATATTCTTCGGTCTTTACAATAAAATATTTCTGATCATTATAAAAATGAAAAGTGTCATTCAAATGCAGTTGGAAGAGGCAGCCTTAGATTCATATTTTAGCTATTTTAATGATTTCCTTCAGTACCAAATTCAGTAAATCTGAGATAACTAGTTGTCAGCTTGAATATTATCCCTTTTAATTAATATAAATCTGGTAATGAAGTATTGGGACCTTACTACAGAGAACAAGATTATATATTCATTGAATGAGTATATGGACACTGTTAAAATCTTTCATTCATGGCCTGGAAAAGATTATGAAAGTTAGGTATTAAATTCACATAGTAGGCATATTTTAAATTTAGATAAACTTTGAATAGATAGGTCTTGCATGTGACTAAAAAAGTAAAAGTATAAAGACACTCTTTAATATCTAAAATGGAAGGTGCTATCTATTAAAATCCAGTTATTTAAAGATTATGGAGATTTCTATTTTAGTATTCCATTGTGTACTTTTTTTTATTTGTTGTGTTAAATGTCTAGCTTTCTAGTCCTTCACTAAGGGAGATGTTTGTACTTAGTACATACATGACTTCTATGAAATTGCTTTAATTTATGGAAATCTATGTGAATTAGCTAATTTGCTCATATACGTTTCTTATAAGCCCTGTAATTTAACACAGCTATAAACATTGTGAAAGCATTTGAGGCTATATTCAACCACACATAAAAACTATTACCAGAATTCACTTACCAACAATTTATTATCTTCTTTGAGCGGGTGCTGTGCTAAGGCCCAGGAGCCCCAACAGTGAATAAGACAGAAAAAAGTCCACATATTCATGCAATATATAATATAATGAGGTAGATGTTAAACAGTTAACCCGGGTAGTTCTAAACTGCAGGCGTGAAGTATATGAAGTTTTGGTGTGCCATGAGATAGTAATACAGAGCCCAACATGTTTTAAAGGCAAAGGTAGTCTGAGAAAGCAATAGTAAAAACTGAGCCTGGTCATAATCATGAATTGGCTAGGCAAATGGGAGAGATCATGGAGAGTAAAGTGCTCTAAGCACATGGCAGGATGAGAAATTGGTGTAATAAGTCAGGACAAGAATAGACCTGAGGCAGGAGCCAGGTCAAGCAGAGCTATTCAGGTGTTGCCCAAACCTTGCAGCTGCCCGCTTCTGCTTTTTACTCCTGTCCTCATGATGACTTTCATCCCTCCTTGTCCAGAGCTATCTCAGCAGCTACTTTTCCATGAAGCTTTTGCTGACTTCTCACCACCACCAGAATATCATCTCTTTTAGGCTCTGATAGCATTTTCAATCTGTATTATTTTCCTTGACAACTCATCTTGTATTATGTTTACTTACACGTTTCTTTCTACCCTATTAGATGTTTAGTTCCTTATGTACTTCACAGTTGTATCCCACAAAGTGCCTGGTCTAGCATCTAACACACAGTAAAGATGGTCAGAAATTACGTTTACTTAAGTTGAGAAAAATTGCTTTCGAATTGCTATTGTTTCTGTTTTTTACCGG
The DNA here is from genome assembly GCA_003508835.1 of Eonycteris spelaea. Taxonomy (NCBI): domain Eukaryota; kingdom Metazoa; phylum Chordata; class Mammalia; order Chiroptera; family Pteropodidae; genus Eonycteris; species Eonycteris spelaea. The sequence continues at coordinate 9,994,026 of PUFA01000017.1, forward strand.
TGATTCTTATGTACAAAGCCAGACATTTAAAAGTTGTTTCGGGGTTCTTTTCAAAAAGGGATAATGTTAAAATATCGTTTGAAAAATGTAAAATAGACATGTTTAACAGTTGAATCCCCAACTTAAACTATTCTTAAACTGAGTTATTTTTCCTTCTCTCCCTGTTTCTTCTTCGTGCTTCCATTACTTTCATGTGGTTACACACAGATTTTTATCTCATTACAGGAAGAATATGCGATGGCATTCATCATTAGTGAGGGCTGAAAGACTCTTATGGAGTTTGTGCTAGTGGAGAATTTTTAACAAATATGTGTTTAGTGTTTTCAGAGTACAAATGTTTTTCAGTCCTTTACAGTTTATTACAAAATCAAATGATGCTTTTCTTGTTGAGAGGCACAAAAAACCTTTTTCAGAATTTGTGGTTAACTTATGAAGCTATATTCATTTTGTAATCTGTATCATGCAAAATTCAGTTTGAAAAGTTCTATTGTGAAAAGCTTAAGGAACTTCCACATAAATATGCTAAATGATTATTCTGCACATGTAATTTGATTTCTTCTCAAGGCAAAGTTACATTTACCAAGACAGTCTGATTCAAGAGTGTCACCAGTTTAGGCTTGCCAGATTTAGCAAATAAAAATACAAGACCCAGTTACATTTGAATTTCATTTTACCAGCAGTTTTTTAGTATAAGTATGTCCCATGTAAAATGTATTTATCTGAAATTCTGATTTAACTGGGCATCCTATATTTTGTCTGTAAACTCTACAACTAGTTTCTTTTCTGTTATATTCTTTTCTGACATATTTGTTATCCTCCAGAGGACCTTTTTCTTGCTCTCTGGTAGAGGATGACAAACTGCTCATGTTTCTCTTGGTTTCCAAGTAGGAACGTGTCTGGGCAGTCCCATAAATGATTCGTAGAATTAACCACTTCCTTGATGTAGTCATGGTCTCCAAGACTGGTCCTATAATAGCTAAGCTTTGACAAAATCGTTGTGAATCCACTCAGATTTAACTGGTAGTGTTTCTTTGATGGGCACCTTTCCCACTCAATGCTAACTGCTCTTGAATTCTCTTTGACCCTATCCAAACCTGCTTTCAAATAAAAACCTAAATTAATCTGACTGTATTAAATTAAAAACTTTATTAGACATTTAATAATCATGAATAAAGCCACTATAAATAGTCACATGAAGGTTTTTGCGTGGATATGTTTTCATTTCTCTCGGGTAAACAACTAGGAGAAAGGTTGCTGGGTTATATGACTTTACCATTTTGCAGCCCCCGCCAGCAATACACAATAATTCCAATTGTACTACATCCTTGTCAGCACCAGATATGGTCCGTTGGTTATTTTTTCTTTAGCCATTCAAATAGGTCCATAGTAGTATTTCCAAGGTGCTTTTAATTTGTATTTTCTTAATGATGTCATACAGATTTTTAATGTAGCAACCCCAGATGTTGGAAAATAGGTAAAGAAATGGGAACTCATGCACTGCTAGTGCAAGGGTAAATTAATACATCTATTTTGGATTTGACGATACCTAGTAAAGATGAATGTGAACACCCCCTTTGACCAAACAGTTCCATATAGCCCAGAGAAAATCTACTGTGTATGTTCAAGAAGTCTCATATTAGACTAGTACTTAAAGCATGTTTTTATATTGACCAAAAAAAAAAAATTGTGCCCATCAGTAGAAGAATAAGTAAACAATTTGTGGCTTAATAGCTGCAGTGCTACAGAGCAGTTAAAAATGGACTAGAGCTAAATATATATCAATGTGGATAAACAAGTGAAAAGAGCAAGTTGCCAAGTGATAAGTACATTTCTATAAAAGTTGAAAATGCAAAACAGTATAATGCATTGGTTTTGTTTATGTATCCATAAGTATCAAAACACGAGCGTGGATGAGGAACACCAAATTCTGGACTGGCTTTCCCTGGAGGAGAGGAATGGGTTTGAGGAGGGCATACAGAGGGGCATCTGTTGCCTTCCCCAGAATAATGTAAGGTAAATATGGCAATGCCAGGATTTAATAAACTGGGCATTGATCACATTATTCTCAATCCTGTACTATGTTTGACAATTTCACAATTGGGGGGAAAAATATACCCAATGAGTTGTTTCACAATAAAATGAAGATAACTGGTAGAACCAAGTAATCTATCAGTGTATCAAGGTCCATTCATACCATCTCAACCTCATGAAAGAAGCATTGCTATTTTGTTTTGACACATTCGAAAATAGGTTCCAGATGGTCAAGGGAATAGTATATGACAGAATTAGGACTCCGGCCCATTTCTTCTGATCTCCAAGTCTAACGTTTGTTCCATTACATCAGTGCTGTCTTAAAGCTTCTACTCCCTAGAGGCAATGGTTGCATTCTTACTGAAGACTGAATTCCCTGGCCAGAACCCTTCATTCAAAACTCAACAGTAAAAAACAAAACAAAACCAATAATGCAATTAAAAAAAATAGACTAAAGTTTTGAACATACACTTCACCAAAGAAGATAAATGGCAAATAAGCACATATATATGGTATTCATCAAGAGAATAAGAAGACTAGCCATCAACTGGAGAAAATATTTATGAGACACATCTGATGAAAGACCCTGTTTCTGTCTGTTCGGGCTGCTGGAACAAAAGTACCATAAACTGAGCAGCTTATAAACAAACACTTCTGGAGGCTAGGAAGTCCAAGATCAAGGTGCCAGCATGGTCTGGTGAGAGCCTTCTGGCGTGGAAGGGGCTAGGAAGCTCTACGGAGCTTCTTTTATAAAAACACTAATCTGAATCACGAGGGCTCTACCCTTATGACTTAATCATCTCCCCAAATCCCCCTTCCTAATACCATCATTAGGGGTTAAGATTTCAACATTTGAATTTGGGGGTGGGGTGAGGAGAGGGGGGAAAACAAACATTCAGACCATACCAGACTGTTATCCAAAATATACCAAAAAGTAAAAATAAAAAAAAAACCTTAAAATTCAACAATAAGGAAACCACCCAGTTTAAAAATGGGCTAAAGACCTTAACAGACACTTCATCAAGATATACAAGTTAGCATATGAAAAGATGTTCCATATCATGTCATCAAGGAAATGCAAATTAAAACAAGGAGACACCACTACATACCTATTAGAATGCAAAAATTCAAAAACACTGACAACAGGAATTCTCATTCATTTTTGGTATGAGTGCAAAAATGGTACAGGCACTTCAGAAGACAATTTGGATGTCTTAAGTTTCTTACCAAACTAAGCTTACTCTTATTATATGTGACCCATTGAACGCTATCCTTAGTTTATTTATTGAAATGAGTTGAAAACTTATGCCCACCCCAAAACCTACACACAGATCTTTATAGCATCTTTATTAATAACTGCCAAAACTTGAAATCAACCAAATGTCCCTTCAGTGGGTGAATGAGTAAACTGTGGTACATCTAGACAATGGGACATTATTCAGCATTAAGGAATAAGCTATCAAGTCATGAAAAGACAGGATGAAATTTTATATGCATATTACTAAGTGAAAGAAACCAGTCTGAAAAGACTACATACTATGTGATTCCAAGTATATGACATTCTGGAAAAGGCAAAATTGTGGAGACAATAAAAAGATCAGGATTTGGGAAAGGTAGGGATGAAAAGATGTAGCACTGAATTTTTAGGGCAGCAAAACTATTCTGCATAATATTATAATGATGGATACATGTTGTTATACATTTGTCAAAACCGTTATATATTTGTACAACATCATGAGTGAACCTTAATGTAAACTATAGACTTTGGGTGATAATGATGTGTGATTGTAGGCTCATCAATTATAATATGCCATTCTAAGATTTTAGTAGTAGGGAGGTTGTACGTGTCTGGGATCAGAGGATCTGTGGGGACCCTCTCTACTTTCCACTCAATTTTGCTGTGCAAAATTAAAAAAATAAAACTTTAAAAAACCACATTTTTAAAAAGGTGTTACATAATGCCTAATGTTATTAGGCATCAGGGAAATGCAAGATAAAACCACAGTGAGAATCCACAGCATACCTACTAAAATGTTAAAAGGTTGACCAGTTCCAGAGGAACTGGAACTTTCATATACTGTTGGTGGGAATGTAAAAGGGTATAACCATTTTGGAAAAATGTTTGACAGTTTCTTAAAAAAAAATAAACATGCTCTTACCATATAAACCAGCCATTTCACCTTTAGGTATTAACAGGAAAGATGGGCCCTTATAAAGCCTTACATACAAATGTTTATGCAGCTTTATTTGTAATAGCTCCAAACTGGAAGCAATCTAAGTGTCATCAACATATGAATGGTTAAACTTATGTAGTATAGCCATAAAATGGAATACTTACCAATAAAAATGAAATACTGATAAAACAACGTGGATGAATCTCAAAATAATTATGTGGCGTGAAAGAAGCTAGACAATGAGAGCACATACTGTATGATTCCATTTATGAAATCTTGAAAATACAAACTATAGTGACAGAAATCAGGGGATGGTGGGATGGTGGGGAAGAAAGGGTGGAACAAAGGATTAAAAAGAGACCTGAGGAAACTGGGAGATGACGGATACCATGACTCATTTGATTTTGATGATGGTTTTATGGATGTATACATATGTCAAAATGTATCAAATTATAATACTTTTAACATATGTAAGTTACACCTAGGAAGACCAGGTGCGCAGGTAAATAAATAAATAAATACTTTATTGTGTATCAATTACACTTCAATAAAGCTGTTTAAAAGAAGGAGACCTATGCTTTTGGGACAATTGTCAATGCTACCTCAGTTTGGAAAATGACCAAAGGTTTGTAGGATTTTGATCACCCAATTTGCAAGAGTGGTGTCTATATTTGAGAAAATTTACTTACCATAGAAACTTGTTTGAAAAATTTTCAATTTCTTTCCCACAGGGTCTCTGTGGCAATTTCAACTGAGTAATCTGTTTCTTTTTAATTGCTGTAATAATTCTCCAGCTTTACATGTCACTGTTTATTTTGTACCTGGAACACCCACCTAGCTCTACAGTTTACCTGGCCTTATCCCTCTCCATGTACTGCAGGGACCTACTATGAGGTCAGTGGAAATGAAGGGTGGGAGGAGGCGGAAAGGAGGTAGAGTGGTTTTATTAGAAGACAAGAACGGTCAGCCTAGACAAAGATCATTTGGAGCCAAGCTAAATCCAACACCAAGATTCTGAACCAAAAATCCTCTCCCAGATCCAGTAACATTGGATTCTGATGCTGTCCTCTCTTCTGTTTGTGTTAACAATCAGGTTTTGACAATAGCCCAAGTTCCAACTAGAAGACTGGGTTGTCATAGGAAGAAACATATAGCACTCTATAAAACAATTATATTTAACTTACACCCACTAACTCTTAATCGTGAGGGCATGGGCTGCTTCTTAGCCTCAATGATAGTTCAGCAGTGATGGACATCTTGATATTCACACCCTAGTAAGATCAGTAAATCCTAAAGAGCAGTTGAATAACCTAACAAAAAAAGATAAATTAGTGCTTTAGGTCCTCACCTAGCTTATCCTTCTCTTCAGCTTAGTAAAAATCAAAGCTTTGGTATTTGGGGTAAAGTCTCACCTCCATTCTTTCTGCTGCGTTTGCTGAATAAGGCAAATAACAGGAAGAAAAGCACCTAGGCTAGTATTATGGGTCTCTCAGAGTTGGTTTTGCTCTGGGACCTTTGGCTGTCAGACCCAGCCCAGCAAATTAATGTGTTGTTTTGTTTTGTTTTCAGGCTACTTGTTATTACTTCAAAATTTCTCCTTCCTCCTGCTATTGAGCTAAGATAGTTGGGGACTTTGGACTGCTAGGTCCTTTGAGGTGACAACGCAGACCAGGTTGGGGAGTGTGGGCTAGTGTTCAGGTGCTCAGTGGGCAGTGCTGTGAACTAGGAGATGACTAAAGTAAACTTATAATTGCAGGGGAGGGAACAGAT